>CM070599.1:40002938-49939786 GCA_036346395.1 Hsuehochloa calcarea
AAGGATGTGAATATAATTGGAGCATATTTGCTTTGGTGCATACACAATTAAGAAATCGCCTTGGGTACAAGAAATTGCATAAGCTTGTATATGTCCACTACAATCTAAGGCTACGATTGTAAGAGCATAAGACTAGGAATGAAGATAGCGATGTAGATCCTTTTGGCGATCTAATTAATGCCACTGTACGGAAGAAAGAATCCAATCCATGAGTAGCTAGATAGCTCCATGATACAATCGGAGCACCTACTAAACGAGGAAGGCGAGCCCCCCATGGCATCCACAATTGTAGTTGATGCCATCCCGGAGAAGGAACTGGATAAAGCACTAGATGATGAACCGTTAAAACAATTGATAAAGAAAACTATTAGCAAGAGTCATCTTGGGAAAATGAAATATTATAGCAAACCAATCAAAAATTGGTCAGACTTTGCCTCAGATACAAACAAGAAAACTAGAGGCTGATAAGAAGAAGAAAAAGATTATTAAGAGGATATTGTAGGAAGCAATGAAGAAACAGAAAGTCCACCATATGATGAAGTGCAGTACCAAGAGTCTGGTGATAGCTCTCCGTCGTCCGATGATGGTGCTGATGGTGGGATAGCTCATGATGCAGTACAAGACCAATAAAAGACATATCAACCATTGAAATTCATCCGCAAGAAAATTTTCACACATGCTACCCAGAATGAAGACCATGGTTGTTGTGCTTCAAGAACAATCGATAAGACCTACACGAGTGCTAAGGATCGCCAACATCATCATTCTTGGCCACAAGACTATTCTTCCTATGAATCTCATGCTATCTCAGGGTCTATTCAGACTTATGGACGTCGAGATGTCAACCTATTACCTTCTGGTGATGATTCTCATTCGTCAGACACCTCTTCTCATCCTACTTACCATTACAGTCTTCTAGCCAATGCAATAGTGGTTTACCAGTGGGTGAAACCCGAATATTATTAACAAATTTATAATCATTGGGTAGAATATTCCCATGAAATATACACTTGGGATCAATACAAGCCCACCTAGCTCAATTTGAAGGACTTGTACTATTTGATAACAATGAATACATTGCACAACCTTCGCGTTTCTCGACAATGTATTGGTATGAATTGCTACTCTATTATTGTTTTTAGTACGCTAGAAGTTACCATTCATTACCATTAACTTATATTTTTATTATTTTAGATGCTTTATAACATTGACGAGATGACTGCTCTAGAGAGTGAAGCTAGCAAGGAGAACTTTTTATGCACAACTTCATTAAACACTTTCTAATTAATATTGCATTATTCCAATTGCTAATTACCTATTACCGGTTTTCTCTGTTTTTTCGGTTTTTGTTGCAATTTTTCCGATTTTCGGGCGGTACACCGGTTTTCAAAAACTTCAGTTGCGAGTGAGGGTGTCTCCCGAAAGAAAAAAAATGTAAGCGAAGGTACGTTTTGTCTCATTTAGTCATTTGGTCAAGATTTGTGTTAGTCAACTACTGGACTTGCATCATGCAACTAGACAAGAACAGACACTACCCTACTGCAACAAATAAATAGCTGATTCCATATTGATGGTTACAAAGATTTCTAAGAACTACAGACGGAGCTCGAAGTTGTTGATCTCGCTTCCATCAGAGAACTTCGTTAAAAAACAAATTAGTAGGCTTGGCTTCTATGTAGCAGATGTTTGGAACGAGGCTTGTATACATTCTAATGAGTCAAGAAACCAATATATAACACGATATGGTTTATAATTATGTAAAGAACACTTTACACTATATACATATCTAACACCCTATCAAACTCATGGTGGATTAACAACACCGAGTTTGGAAAGGTAGAATCTATGCGTAATCTAGTCTGTGTCTTAGTGAAGAAATCATTAATCAAACTCAAGACACATACTAAAGATCAATAACTTGGTCTTGCAATGCGATCGCATATATGAGGTATCTACTCTAATGTGCTTAATGAGCTCATGCTTTACAGGATCTCGAGCAATGTTGATCACACCAAGATTATATGATAAGAGATGAGCTCTGCGTATGGAAACATCAAAATCCTCAAGTAGCCACTGAAGCCAGGTGATCTCAATTGTCAACGACGTCATGGCTCTCAACTCAGCCCCAGCACTCGAACGGGAAACTGCAGTCTGCTTCTTGGTCTTCCAAGCAATCAAAGAGAAACAAAAAAAAACACAATAGGCAAAAAGAGATCAGCAATCCGAATGATAGCTAGCCTAGGTCGCATCAGAGTACGCCTGAAGCTGCAAAGAATTGGAGCGAGGAAAGAAAAGGCGATGAGTGATGGTCCTGCGAAGATATCGTAGAACACAAAGAACATGAGTGTAGTGAAGTTGAGTGGGAGCAGACACGAACTGATTCAGGATGTGAACTGGGTGAGAGATGTCAGGACGAGTAATCCCAAGATAGACAAGGCTCCGACAAGATAGCGGTAGCGAGTGAGATCCTCAAGAGACTCACCATTAGTATGTCGAAGGTGAACACCAAGCACCATCGGAGTATCCACCACACGCTGATCAGTGAGACAAGCGCGAGTAAGGATATCCTGAATGTACTACGCTAGGAGAGATAGTATCCCCAAGCGTAAGTGATCTCTATCCCAAAAAGTAACGAAAAGGACCCAAATCGGACATCAAGAACTACTCACTAAGACACACCTTTAGAAAGGAAATGTACTAAGAGCCATCTCAAGTAATAATCATATCATCCACATAGAGGAGTGTCCGGCCCCTAGGAGAGGTGTGGACGAAGAGGGCAGGGTCGTGATCACTGGCGAAGAAACCAACAGTAGTGACAACAGTGAAGCGGTCAAATCAAGCACGAGGGGCTTGTTTGAGCCCATAGAGGGAGCGTCAAAAGCGAGACACACTATGCCATCAAGGACAGAATACCCAGAGGACGGCTGCATGTAGACCTCCTCACGCAGTTCGCCATCGAGAAAGACATTCTTAACATCCAATTGAGAGATGAGCCACTTTCAAATAGAGGCCACAACAAGGAGAGTGCGAACAGTGGTCATATGAGCAACATGAACGAAAGTCTCATCGTAGTCACAACCATACTCCTGCTAAAAACCACGCCTACGAGACGAACCTTGTAGCACTCAAGGGAACCATTCAAGTGGGTCTTGATCTTGTACATCCACTTGCACGTGATGAGAGTGACGCGCAGGTAAGGGTACAAGATCCCAAGTGCCAGTACGCTCCAAAGCAGTAATCTCTTCAGACATCGCCAGCTGTCACTCAGAGTGAGCAGCAGCCTCACGGTAGGTCGTTGGCTCAGAAAGAGCGGCGACTGCAAAGCCATAGCGCTTAGGCAGCCTGACAGTGTGATGATCACGAAAATCGTATGTGGGAGAAGGCGAAGCAGAATCTAGCAAGGACGGAGAAGGAGAACTGGGAACTGGGCCAAGCAAAGACGGAGACTCAATAGGGGAAGGAGTAAGCCGAGGAGGGCGAGAGTAGTGCAGAGGAAAAGGTGGAATCTCAACAACGGAACAGGAAGGAAACTCCGGCGGAAGGGGAACAAGTGGAGCCGGAGGAGAGGGAGGCGAAGATGGAGGATGAGGCGAAACAGTGGTGGAAAGCTGAGTCAGGAAAAATCAGAAAGGAGATCGACTTAAGAAAATCTGGGCTGACAGTGGGAGAACGAGGGTAGTAAGATCGAGACTCGTCAAAAGTGACATCCCGAGAATCCTCATCCTGCGAGCAACAGGGTCATAGCAAAGATAACCCTTATGCTCAAGACTATAGATAAGGAAAACACACTCAACTGACTGAGCAGTCAGTTTGGTGCGCTTACGAGGTGGAAGAAGGACGAAACAGACACAACCGAAGCTGCAAAGGTGATTGTACTCTGGAGCTCGACCAAAGAGACATTCGACAAGAGTAGAACCCTGAAGAGCAATGGAAGGCTGCATGTTGATGAGAAAAGCAAAGAGAGAAATAGCCTTAACCTGTGAGAGGGGAAGAAGAGGCAAGCATGAGAGCGCGAGCGGTCTCAAGCAAGTGACGATGCGTACGCTCAGAAACACCGTTTTGAGCATAAGCACAAGGACACGAGTACTAGGGAAGAGTGTCATGCTCAGCAAGAAAACGACGCAAAGCAGTAGAAAGATACTCACTAGCAGAGTCGGCACGAAACACACGAATGGACAAATCAAACTGAGTGCGAACTATAGTGGCAAACATTTGGTAAATTGAGAGAACCTGACTGCGAAAGGACATGAAGTAGATCTAAGTATGACGAGGGTAATCATCAATAAAGACCGCATAGTATCGATGACCCCCTTTCAAAACAAAAGGAGCCGAACCCCAAACATCAGAGTGAACAAGATCAAAAGGACAAGTAGAAATAGAATCACTCGAGGGATAAGGAACTCACGCCGCCACAAGCTTGCAACCTATACAGTGTAAAGAGGTGTCCCCAGAAACAAACCCAAGAACACCACGACCGACTAAAGATGACAGACGCGAGCCACAGAGATGACCGAGACAATGTGATACGGCCATATCTACAACCAAAGCATTGCAAAAGGTAAAATAAAATGTTGTGAAGGCCGATAGGGTGGATGGGATCTTTGCCAACGAGAGGAACGTTCTCTGGATAAAACCCTAGCGCGTGCGTGCAACAAGAAGGATATGTGGTGGTATGGCGTTAAAGGGTTGCATTACGTCGGAAGAAGCATCAAGTGCATGGAACAAGTTCGCAAGAAGCTAAGAGGAGGAAAGCCCACAACACAAGAGAAACCAAGAGGAGATTTGGCCATGCATGAGAGGACACCAGAACATGGCATGGGTTGGGTCAGCTTTGGATCCAATTCAGATGACTAATTGGTGATTAATATTTTATTCCAAAACTAGAATAGTTTAAATTCTAATTTTTTAAAAGAAAAAAGTATTTTTGCTTGATTCTATCGTTACATGAACAAGAATCGACTCGGGCATCGTTCTTGAACAAGAATCGACTTGACATCGCTCGCTTGTTCAAGTGAATCGATGTCACTTGCCATCGTAGCAATCTGGACACTCGCTCATCCGATTTTGTGCTTGCTGGAGGCTATATAAACCCCCATGGCCGCACTATATGGAGGACAAGTTATGATTTAGATAATAAAAATCGTAAAAGCCGCTTTGGCGCATATCGTGTGTTCTTGAGTCGTGATATGAGTTGGAGAGATTGAGGAGAAAGATTGAGAGCAAGATCAAGATTTCTATCTCTTGTTTCGAGTACTATTCACCTAATCTGCATTACTTGCAATTCAATCTATTAGATTGGTTTGTGAGTATATCGATTTTCTTACAATTCAATTCACCGAATTGGTTTGTGAGATTGCTATCGATCTTCGAGTGTACCGTGAAAGATTGGGCCAACAATCGATTCATCTAATCAACTAGGTGGATCCGTATCGTGGTATCGAGCTTCATTGTTCACGGTGCCGTTGTTACGAAGATCAAGTATCGACATGGCCGATACGAAGGACATGAAGTTGGTCATGCAATTCACCACACTATAGATCAATGTGAGGAGGATCCACTCCACGATCCGAGCTACATATTCTTCAATCGGTGTCGAGTGGGAACACAGATTGTGCTATGATGATCGACACGGAAGCTTGACAAACGCCGCAAGCCAAACACTTGTGGATGATTGGGGTTGATCACAAAGCCACATCCGAGCCATATCTATTGCTTTGGAGGTTCAAGCACATTCCGATCACAAAACAAGTGGAGGTAAAATTTTCTTTGGATGGGTATATCACTGTTGTTACTTGTGACGTGATTCCTATGCATATGAGAGCATGTTCGTTGGTGATTGGTGCATATTGGTTGAAAGAACAAAGACATACATCGAGTTGCATCACGCTCATCATGCGGTACTCCTTTCCATGGAGAGGAACACGAAGGACATTACATCTTGGTCCTCGTCAAGGTACTTTGAAGATAGACAAATGACGAGACAAGGCCCAAGGAGACATTAAAGAGCAAAGAAGAAAGGCTAAAGGCCAAGAAACGTGAAGAAGAACGGTTGGTCGGGAAGAACGAAGAAATTAGAATTGGCGACCCTTCTTTCTACCCAAAACAAAGAAGAGGTGTCGCTCCATGATGACAAAACTACTAGTGAGGCACCACAAGATGGTCTTTGTATGTCGACCAAGACGGTTCGAGTTGACAACACTTCCATTCACACAACGGGCAATAACCAACGCTTTCAAATCGAGTGCAAAATCAATGGCAAAGTTTACAAGTTTATCGTTGATGGTGGAAGCTACAACAATATCATTAGCAACGATTTGGTGCAAGCTTTGGGGTTGACAACTGGCGACATCCGTAACCGTATTATGCACAATGGTTACATAATGCTCGGAACCGAAAATTACTCATCGTGTCAAAGTTTGTTTTTCAAGAGGAGACTATCACGACAAAGTGGAGTGTGACGTCGTGCCTATGCATGCATGTCACTTGTTGTTGGGGCGTCCGTGGCAAGATGATCGAATGCTACGCACCACGGAGGTCCAACAAGTACTCTTTGGTGCATCGTGGAAGATCATATACCTGTGTCCTATACCGAGAATTCTATTCATGCCGAGGAGATCATAGCTAAAAAGACGATCGTGAAGACTACCCCGACGGAGATTCTCGAGGTTACACAAAAGACGAGGACGCCTTTTCTTGAAGAAAAGGAGGATGATACGCCATATCTACAACCAAAACATTGCAAAAGGTAAAACAAAATGTTGTGAAGGCCGATAGGGTGGATGGGGATGTTTGTACGAGAGGAACGCTCTTCTGGATAAAACCCTAGCGCGTCGTGCGGCAACAAGAAGGATATGTGGTGGTATGGCAAGAAGGGTTGCATTAGGCCGAAGAAGCATCAAGTGCATGGAACAAGTTCGTGCAAGAAGCTAAGAGGAGGAAAGCCCGCAACACAAGAGAAACCAAGAGGAGATTTGGCCATGCATGGAGAGGACACCAGAACATGGCATGTGGGTTGGGTCACTTTGGATCCAATTCGCATACTAATTGGTGATTAATATTTTATTCCAAAACTAGAATAGTTTAAATTCTAATTTTAAAAAAGAAAAAGTATTTTTGCTTGATGCTATCGTTCACGTGAATAAAGAATCCGCATGCTGATTATCGTTCAAGTGAACGATGAATCGACATCTGCATCGTGAGCAATCTGACACTCGCTCATCCGATTTTGTGTTTGCGTGGGAGGCTATATAAACCCCCCCATGGCCGCACCATATGGAGGACAAGTTATGATTTAGATAATAAAAATCAGAAAAGCCGTTTTGGCGCATATCGTGTGTTCTTGAGTCGTGATATGAGTTGGAGAGATTGAGGAGAAAGATTGAGAGCAAGATCAAGATATCTATCTCTTGTTTGAGTACTATTCACCTAATCTGCATTACTTGCAATTCAATCTATTAGATTGGTTTGTGAGTATATCGATTTTCTTACAATTCAATTCACCGAATTGGTTTGTGAGATTGCTATTGATCTTCGAGTGTACCGTGAAAGATTGGGCCAACAATCAGGATTCATCTAATCAACTAGGTGGATCCGTATCACAATGATGCCACTAAGCGGAGGTAGTAGAGGACACGACAAGACCAGAGGTAGTGGTAGTGGTCGAATGGTCAGTGGAGACAAAGAGAGGAAGATGAAGCCGCTTGAGCTCCCAAAGACGTTATTTAATCACGGTGCCGAGGGCCGCCAAGCAAAGGTCCCCTGCAAGGTGGTCCCTGAACACAACAAGAGTCAGACTCAAGAGCAACACGACAGTCGTAATCACTGATCTGACCAGCTGACATAAGTTGCATAATAAGCTGAGGAACATGAGAGACTGCAGGAACAGGAAAAGAAGAAGTGGAAAGGGTGCCTCGGCCGACAACAGGGAGAGAGATACCATCTGCAGTCTGAACACTGGAAGGAAAATCTATGGAACACACACAAGTGAGGTGGGTAGAATTTGGTGTCATGTGAAAAGAAGCACTAGAGTCCAAGACCCACAAAGACAAGATACCTGACGAGGGTAGAGGTGGAGGCGAGGAAGACTACTGAGAAGTAAGAGCTAGACGAGCAGAACCCGGGGAGTTTGAGGACGAGCCGACACCAAGGCGCTGAAGGAGTAAGAAGAACTACTGTGTGGTGTCACCAAAGGAGCTCTGGTGAGAGGCGCCAGCTCCTAAGTGAGAGGAACCTCTAGAGCCCTTTGGGGGACATCCACCCTGACGACCCTGGTCCCTCCTTCGCTTGTACCAAAATCCTGATACCTATGGCTGTCACGATAACAGTAAGTGCAATGTTGACCCGCAGTAGAAGCAGCAACCACCGGAGGAGCTGGGGGGGGGTTCACAGTCGGTGCTGAAGAAACCGACAAAGGAGCAGGTGCCGAAGCAGACAAGACAGACTCAGCACGCACACCCGTGAGGGCCTCCACCAAGCTCGGGCGCGGATGGCAAGTCAGGAGTTGAGCACGCACAGTCTCGAACTCAGCCTAAACGCCAAGAAGTCGAGAGACGGCCTTCTCGGTGAGTGCAGATCGCACACAGGGACCGTCCGTCGACATGCATTCGCCACAGAGTCAAGCTGACGCCACACCTCAGATAGCTTCTGGTAGAAGTCATCCACGGTGGCATTGTGTTGCTAAAGATAATGCACCTGGTGCACGACTGAGAGATACATAGCATCACTCGTCGACTGGTAGTGAGCTCAAGACGCCCCACATAAGCCGTGGTCGCTTAGCCCGCCACATTCATGAAGATGGTCACGGGCATGCTACCCACCAAGATGGCGGTAGCACGAGCCTCGGAATCCTGCTATCGCTCGTAGGCCTCGTAGGCGTGCAACTCGGACTAGTAGAGCTCCAGAGCGTCCTCCAATGCAACATTGGCGACCTCTTGAGCAGCCTGATTTGCACCCACAGGGAGAGCAGGCAGAACTGATGGTGTGGGGCGAGGTGGACAGGGGTGCTCGCCAGTGAGATGACCCCAGAGATGCTGGTTGTTGGGGTAAATCCTCAGGTGAACAACCCACTCCCAAAAGTTCGTCCCATCGAACCGAATTGAGGGGAGCGGGATGGCGAAGGAGCCTCTTGTGGAAGCCACCAGAGAAGATGGGCAGAGAAGCCAGAGTCAGGAAGCGAAGTTGGAGCCGCTCCACCGAAGCAAAAACAAACAGAGTAGCGCTCCACCGAAGCAAAAACAAACAGAGTAGCGCTCCACCGAAGCAAAGCAAACAAAGTAGAGCTCTATGTGCTTGATGACACCATGAGTAGCAATCGCGCAGCACTGTTGTTGGCCGCAATGGCCGAGCAAAGGTGGTCGGAGCCCACGCGGAGTGGACTACGGCTTGGGCCAAAGCTACTCGTACGGAGAAGTAGAGGAACGGTGGTGGCACTGGGAGTGGGGGCCAGTGGGAGGAGCTCCGGCGACGGGGATGGCGAGCGCTGGAGACGGGGAGCTAGATCTGGTGGAGGAGCGACAGATCCGGCGGTTGGAGCCCGGCAACAAAAACGAAGAGTAGAGAAGCTTAGTAGTCCGTGACGCGCACAGATTTGAGCGGCGAGCTTGAATCCAAATGACAAAGCGGCGAGATCCGTGAGCGACAAGAATTTGAGCCGCAGGCGCTTGGGATTTGGTGGAGCAGAGCAGAGTACCCTGCGTGGAGAAGCAGAGGAGGGTAAAAACAAAGGAGGTCTCAGGGAGGATGGCGTCGGCAGCAGGCGACGGTCGGCAAAACCTAACCTTAACCCTAACCTTGCTCTGATACCATGTTTGGAATAAGGCTTGCATACATTCTAATGGACCAAGAGGCCAATATGTAACACGTACAAGGTTTACAATTATGCAAAGACCACCCTACACTATCTACATATCTAACAGCAAACTCATATGTTCAGCAGATATAAATCTCTTGGTAGAGACTAATATGAGGAATAGCAATAACCATGACTGTGCATGCAGAACAGAAGAAAACTTACAAGGCTTGCAAATGCTAATCCGACAAATACAGTTATCACAAAAAACTTCACTGCCCGATAACCGAGAATTGGTCCATGGACGTCCTACATGAAAACAAAACAACTTGATAGTTTACCAAAGAAAATAGACAAAAATCTTGAGAACCTAAAAGTTAAAAAGTGAACTTCATTGAAGATAAGAACATCATCATTTGCTCTAGTAAAAAAGTCCAAATATTTACCTTCATATATCGTACAAGCAAGTGAAGCCCCTGGTGACCACCACCTTAATTTTGGAAGACATTTAAAAAGGAGACCTTACAGATGAGCTAAAATGACCAAGAATTTACTGCTATAGCTTCTAGCCTTCCTTTTAGCAAAGCAAATGCAAGATTCTATTTGGCTACCTACCATCACCAGCAACCGTGCTCGATGCAAGTCTTGCACAAGGGACACAATCAATCCTGCCATCTTGAGCCCTCCTAGAATCAAATACAATAAGGGCTACAAAGGCTGTCACTTGGAGAAGGAAATCCAGAAGAACCGCCAATGCTGCACAAGACAGTGGGTTGGAAACTCCAAAAGGGGGTGCCAATTAGGGATACAAGCAAGAAAATGTACAGAGACCAACCAGCAAACATGGAAAACACTCTCGTTGCAGGCATTGGATTGATTGCACTGACAGCAAAAGCTAAAACTTCAGCCAAACTGGCTAATGTAATGGATGGTCCAACTTCCACCAATGTGTTACTTATCCGTTCTTCCAATACCAACCCATGTGATTGGCGTTTGACAGCATGCACAAGGATACACATGTTGTCCACACCGACCTAACCACAATCACAACCGTTAATTTCATCTAGTTGCAGAGTGATCAGCGCACCTATCTTTTGAACAAAGGAGAGATCAAATGAAATAGCAATATTAATCAACCACCAACAAGAAAAAAATGCCTAAAAAAGAAACAAAGAACTCCGTAGTAGGCAATTAAACATAGACATCAATGGAGTACACATATGTGGAAAAAAACACGCATTAAAATCAATTTCATGATATTAAACATGATGATGGTATCACAGAAAACTTTTTCTCAGCAGAGATTGTTCAATAATCAACATGAAGAAGTTATGTTGCTGTTGGAGTAACCCCTTTAATCTATTTCAATGGGCCAAAGGGAGGAGCGACGGGGCGGCGCGATCTGGCTCGGCGGGGCACGGATCCAATGGCGGGTGTCCGGATCCAGCGTCGGCGTGACGAGATCCGGCAGTGGGAGCTCCGGGCGGCGCGCAGTAGAGGAGAGCTTCACGCGAGGCAGAGGGCGCGGAGGAGGCAGTCAAGTCGATTCTAGGGTTAGGGTTTCCATGGCTCTGATACCATGTTGAAATAACCCCTTTAATCTATTCCAATAGGCCAAAGGCCAATGTGTAGAGCATAAATGCATAATAGTTTTTTTTGTTAATGCAGCAAATCAAAGAAATGTTAGAAAATAATATCATTGGATTGAAGAAAAGAAAATCAGCCACTAACTTCCTATTGTGCTAGAGAAGAAGACTTACAGCCAACACAAGAAAAGGAATCACTTCCATTATGATTAGAGTCGACTTCACTCCAATAGCACTGAAGAATCCCACTGATCCTAAAACTGAAAGCATCACCAGTACAACCCCAGACAAGCCAAGCAGTACCTGGAATCTATATTGTCAAATGCTGGTGAAGTCCAAATACAACATAATGCAAGACAGATTTGCATAGTTAAGTAAATCACATACTTCTCGTATCTGATGAATAAGTTAGCTCTTCAAAAAGAAACTTGACACAAAACTATTATATAAGAGATCTAAAGACAAGTTTCTTATCAGAATTTTTAAGCTGGTTTTTCTATGGGAAACAGTAGGGGAGAGGCCTACTAATGTATTAAAAAAATGTTATATGCAACTTTACAGAATATTCCAGCTGGTTGTTTGTAGTTTTTGTCTTTCCTTTTTCTTAAATTTCTTTTAGAAAAAAGTTATCTGAACTTCATGAGTTGTATTAAATTGTGTGATACTACTGGTAAGTTTACCAAAATAATTATTTTGATATACTGAATATAGTGCATAAAATTGTTTCTACGGTGTCACATTTGACATCTCCCACTTCTAAAAGTATGTAATTCGAGACCATAGACCACACAAAAATATGGCCAGACAGCTGCAATACTATCAAGCAGGTAAACAGACCACAACCATTGTATCTAGCTACTAAATGTAAGGTCAACAAAACATGGTCAAATGAGAATAGATCTTTTAGATAATTCTTAAATAATGCAAGCATGAGGAACAGGTTACTGATGTATGGCAAAAGAGTTGATTGCCGAATTTCAAAAAAAAAAATTTGTACATGCCGCTGATTCTCAGACATGTGGTTTTGGAGCCACATTGTCAGTCTCACATTACAATATTTTGAAACTCAGGAGTGACATATACAATATTCTCGCATCATAGGTTATCATAGTTATACCTTTGATGAAACAAATACTGACAGCAAACGAGAAGGACGGTCTCCAAGTGTGAATGATATGTAGGCAAACATCACAATATAGCTTATCTGATTTCAATCAAAAGGCACAAATAAACATCACAATATGTAGGCAAACTGGGATGTCTTCCACAATGAAAAGGAGTTCTGCTTATATGATATTATATTTACCACTATTGTAATTGCATCAGCTGTACTCTCTCGGTTTAATTCATCTTGGACAGAGCTCTCGGATGAAAAGGACAATGTAAGGTTATGTGCTAATACCATTGGCAGTATTTCTTCCTGCAAAAGTTTTCCAAGTCAGCAGATGTAGCCTAAGTGAAGTATATAAATCGCTAGGATATGTACCTTCTTGTAAAGTAAAAATCAAAAGCTACAAACCGCTGTAGGTAAGAAACTCTAGCAAGAAAATATTATAAATACTAAAGACTATAAATCATAACAGGAAAGAGTCAGTACCATCAACAATTTGAATCGTTGTGTCTGTGCATACAAATGACATGAGCATTCAAGAAACTACCATTTACTGCATTCAAGCATTTGGAGGCTTCAACATGCCAGGTGAGTTGGCTCGCTATATTGAGAAATGAGAAAAAATATAATAGTCATGTAAGTGTTAAAGGTGGTTATGGAATTGCAGTGTAATCTAGGGTTTCTAGTCTAGAGTTTCTCTCTTGTACACTATATATTGCCCCTTGAACTCTTGCAATAGATCCAAGAATTCAACCGTCATTCCTCTCCTCTCCTCTTCCACATTACACTACTACCCTTAACACCCCCACTAAAACTCAATGTGTATGCGATAGCAATGAATTTGAAAAGGAGCTCGAGTGGCCGCCCCCGCCCGGATCCGGCGTCGCCCGCCGTCGCTATCGTCGCTCGGTCACACCTTAGTAGGGTGCAAACGGAGCGGATAGTTCCCGACCGACCGAATAAATTCGAGTACTATTTGGAACGTTTTTTCGAATATTCGTTTTTTTGTTGGATATGGATTCGGATTCGGGAAGGAGCTATCCGGTGGATTCGAGCAATCCGAAAAATATCTGATTTCTTCAGCCTACGCGGCATGCACTACGCTATCGCTGGCCCAATCGCTGCACGCACACTCCACATCCACACTCCACTACTCCAGTCCGAGTACAGACTCCCAGCCCGCCGCCCGCCCACATCGCCCAAATCCTCCGCCCCTAACCCTCACCGCCGCTTCCTCCTCCTCGCCACTGCCGCCACCGCCTCCCTTCCTCTCCTGCTGTCCTCAATCCTCATCTACAGCTCCCGGCTCCCCCACCTGTGCCCTCCCCTCCGCCTCCCTCCCTCGCAGCCGCCGCCGCCGCCTCCTCCTCACCTCCCTCCTCATCTCTGCCTCCCCACCCACGCCTCCCCGCTGCGTGCCTACGTCCCTCCTTCACCGCTGCAGCCGCCGCCCCCCCCTCGCCGCCGCAGTACCCTCTCGGCCTTCCCTCCTCGCGACAACTGCACAGAGACAGGTTAGCGCTACTTTTTTCCATTGACACCTACCAAAAACGAAAGCTGGATGCGTATCTGTGCCGTGTAGATGCGCTTGTTTCTTGGCTAAATCATTCTCTCTTCCCATTAACTTTTTTGCTTCGGTTGAGAAAAATTTAAGCTTTGATTTGGTGGGCAACTATGCTGCTACTAACCGTATTTATGAAATCTGTTTTGGCCTGATGACAATCCGTGGCTATGGAGACTATGGTAGGTCATTATTCTGCACAAGCAACACATCTTTTTACTGTTTTGCTTTGTTTAAGCAATTCAGATGATAGATATTCACATAGAATTATTCATGACGGATTCTGCTTGATTTATTTCAGCCTCAAGCGCTCCAGGAAATTTCAGGCCGATGAGAGGTTGTTCTCTGTCTTCAGTTACCTCTCCAGCGGTACGAGCAGTAGTACCCAACACCACCATACCTTTTTTCCACACTTCTTTGTTCTGTTTTGATTGTTCTTTCCCCTCTCTCTCCACCCAAATTGCATAATTTACTAATGCGTACTACAATTTTTTTCCTGTACATTTGTAGGTTGACGAACATTTGACTGGACGAGATGGTAAGCTTTCTTTGCTTTTTCATCTAAGTTGAAATTGTTAGAATAGGGACTCTTTTGTATTTCCTTATCTATGTTTTGTATTGCCTTATCTGTATATGGCATACACCTCTTGTACTCCTATATATATTATCCATTGGGGCTCTTCAATATACACACAATATTCATAACATGGTATCAGAGCGGGAGCGGCGGCTGCTGCCATGCATAAGGCAATTCCTATGCTTCTATGACTAACAATAAATTTGTGGACTCGCATGGCTTAGACGAACTCAAAGATTGAGTGGTACGGACTTAGATGGACGCAACAGAAGCAACGACACAAAAAAAGAAAAGCCTAAACGATAACTAGCAGTAGCAGTAGCATGTAACCGGAACTAGCAGCAGAAGAAGCTATAAGAAGCAGGAGCTAAAGAAGCCAAAGCAGAAGTACTAAAGCCGGAGCGGCTCCGGACTGGCTAACCAGATCAACTCCCTGTCTCCCGCTCCGGCTTCTCTGGCTAACCAGATCAACTCCTTGTCTCCCACCACCTCCTCTTCAACA
Organism: Hsuehochloa calcarea; assembly: GCA_036346395.1. NCBI lineage: Eukaryota > Viridiplantae > Streptophyta > Magnoliopsida > Poales > Poaceae > Hsuehochloa > Hsuehochloa calcarea. The sequence goes on from CM070599.1 coordinate 40,018,063, forward strand.
CGATCTCCACTGACTCTCGCTGTTTTCCTCGTCTCCTTTCCCCAAATCAATCTCCACCGATGACAACACATCGCAAATGCAGAAGAATGACAAAGATAATCGACCCCGACGAGGCGAACTTCCCCCGCATCTCCACCAACAGCGGCACGGCCGGTAGGCCTGAGGGGAGGCGGCAACACAAAGGCGGAGCAGAATGTCCACCTTCCTCGAGCCAAGGCCAGCAGCGGCGAATCCGGCCAGATCACCATCGTGGAAGAAGACGAGGTGGCTCGCGTGGAGGAGCAAACACAGTGAGGATTGCCTGGCGAAGCGAGGTCAGAGGCGCCGTTAAAGTGAGCACGATGAGATGGCCCTCCCGCTTTAAGATCCGTGGCCGCCACGGCGAGGTCGATGGGCGCCGAGAAGTCGAGAGGCGGCCGGCCGAAGACGACGGAGGACGCCGAAAGGCAGTGGCGGCTCGCCCCGGCGACGACGAAGCGGCGAAGCGCCAGCAACAAGAACGGCCGGCACCGAGCTCACAGAATGCAAGTGCCTCCTGCGACCGCCGAGGCACACGGCGGAGGACGAGGCGAGGAGACCGTCGGCAAGGTGCCCACGAGCACAAGATGGCGTAGAAGTCCACCACCTTGCGCCACTCATGGCCCAGCCTCCAAATGACGGTGGCGGCAGACGGGCGGGTAGAGCGCGGCGGGCGACGTGGTCGCCCGGGAGTAGAGAGCACTCTCGAGGGCGGCAATGAGCAATGGGTAGCGGCTTGCACATAAGAATCAGAAACCTAATCCTAACCTTGCTCGATACCATATCGAGCAAAGGTTAGGTTAGGTTCGCTACCTCCTCCGCCGCCTCCTAGCCTCCGCTCGTCTCTCGCCACACGCCGCCCGGAGAGCTATCTCCACTCCGGGGTGGCTCGCTGACAACCTCGCCGGTCTGGGTCTCGCGGCGCGGCGGCCTACCTCTCGACTCGCCTCGCCCTAACAACATGCGATGCCTAGTCGCCGCGGTCTTCACGCTCGCCTAAGCTCCCATCGCCTAGGGCTCTGCTCACACGCCTATGCATGGGTGTCATTGCCATGGAGACTCGAATCTACCGCTTGTTTGGCTAGTATCTACTAGTTATCCTTTGTGTCGCTTTTTCTTCCGCTCGTCCATCCTAGTCCGTACCACTTTATTTTTAGTTCGCCTAAGTCATGCGAGTCCACAAATTTATTGTCACCATAGAAGCATAGGAATTCTTTTTGCATGACAATTCTTGCCGCTTTTCTTCGAGCCGCAGATCGTCGTTATGATGCCGCCGCCTCTTAGCCGCCCGAGCTTTTAAGGCCACCGCTTCTTGTGCATCTTGCGCCGCCGCCTTGGGCTTCAATCAACGCCATGCTTCCATCTATTCCTATTCGCTTGATTTGACAACTCTCTATTCATGTCAGTTTCATCATCTTCTTCGTTGTATTGCCGCTGATCGACTTTTTCATTTCTGACTTTGTGCTTTATGGGTTGTTGCACGACCCAAAGGGAGGAGATCTTTTGATATTCGACATATTTTCCAAGAGCCGCATGCTACGCCAACATTATCAAAACTCTGACTTTGGATTTTCCATATTTTAGTGTCAACCCTTTCCAAATGTAATACTATTGTATACGCCTTGCATTTGAGGGGTTGTTAGAATAGGAGTTAGAATAGAGACTCTTTTGTATTTTCTTATCTATCTTTTGTATTGCCTTATCTCAGATATAGTATACACCTCTTGTACTCCTATATATATTGCTCATTGGGCCTCTTCAATATACACACAATATTCATAATGTAAATCAAAGAACAACTAAGAAATTGAGTTCAATTCAATACTTGTCTCATCCTGGCAGATGGAAGAGAATATGGATCAGTCGTTCAAAGGGCGCAAGCACTCATGCAAATGGGCGTAAGTGTTCATATATTTTTGTTGCATTTTTCAACCAATCTTTATGAACTTTACTAATATATACACTACAAAGAAAGTTTGTCTTATGGTTTTGAGTAAAACTAATGTGCATGGGGAAATTATTTAGCATAACTACCTTGTTACGATTCCTTGTGTATTTTGACAGAGGAAAACCAAAGAAGGGAGGGCGTCCTGGAGGGAGAGACGCAAGAGAATACAACCATCTAATGATCCAGACCTAGACGACGAAGACGACTTCTAACTCCACATGTTGTAGGCCTACTGTGGCGCTTTAACTTATGCTAGCGTCTAGTTGCATATGATTCTTTATGTATTGCTTTCCTCCTTTTGCAATCCAAGGTGCTGAGGTGTGACAGAACTCAAGCTCATAGACGAAGAACGCAGCGATAGTTATGCGGCCAGAACGAGATAAAGACAGAAGAGCTTGGAGGAAGAAATACTTGTACATTGATTCCCTTTTCTTGTAACAAACCTCAAGCCCTTTTATACAATGCAAAGGCTGAGTACCAACAGAATTGATGGAATCAGAGTCGATTCCGAGTTGTAACAATACTAACTAATCTTTCTATCTTTAAACCTTATATATTTAAAAACTAGATATGCACTATTTGATTCCGACGCTTGTATTGAGTACCGCAAAACTATCCATAACATTTCCCTTCCTTTTGAAATAGCTCGTCCATGAAATGATAATCTGAAATTCTTTTGAAAATCATCACACTTTATCCAAGTTTCCACAGTGCTCGCATTGAATCCATCTTCCATCGAACAAGCGGTTCCCACACACCTCGATTCACTGGCGCCAAGAACTTTGGCAGTTGAAGTTGAACTCGCCCATGATGAAGAGGTGGCAAACCAAACATGGCCAGAGGAATACCATGAAAGGGTTTCAAAGTGGACACATGGAAGACATTATGAACATCGCTCGCTTTCGTGCATGTCCAAACGATAGGCAATCAACCAATTTTTGCAATCACCTTGTATGGTCCGAAAAACGAGGACATAATTTAATATTGAGGGTCGGAACAAGAGAAGGAATCTGACGTTGATGTAACCGTAACCACACCCAATCACCTTCTTTAAATTGTAATTCTCGACGCTTGGAATCAGCCAAGCTCTTCATATGCTGTTGAGATTGATGTAAACGTGAACGAATTTCTTAGATGAGCTCATCTTGGTCGCCAACAACTTCGAACGTCCGAATCGCCTCATGGTCACCGTACATGGTATTAACGAGGAGGTTGCCGCCATAAACGACTTCAAAGGAGTGACTTTGAGAGCGAATGATACGACGATATAACAAAATTCAGCCCAAGCGAGCCATCGAGGCCACGCCCTCACGCGATCTCCACACAAACAACGAATATACATCTCAATTGTCCGTTAACCACCTCGCTTTGTCCATCGACACGGATGATACGCGGTACTCATTTGTAGTTTGACGCCGCCTAAGCGAAGGGATCTTTCAAAAATGACTAGTAAAAATTTTGTCGCGATCACCGACAATAGACTCGAAATCCATGTAGACGCATAATGTTGTCAAAAATACCGGCCACTGATTGAGCCGAAAATGGATGACTCAAAGTGATAAAATGAGCATATTTTGAAAACTCACAACGATCATAATATAAGCGATTTGTGTGCCACTTTAGGTAATCCTCAATGAAATCCATACTAATGTCGACCCAAACACGATGAGGTATCGAAGCGGTCAAGTAACTCGGCCTGATGTAAGTGCTTTGACTTAAATCTTTGACAACTAATACATTGACGGATAAATGCTCAAGCAAACGGCGGCCTCTGTGGATATAGAAGTCGGCCTACAACCGATGCCAAGTCTTGGCAATGCCCTCATGATCCACTAATGCGCAACCAAAAAAGTTTTGAAGGCCCGGAAGTCATCCGAACAAAGATGCGTGATGAAAAAGTAGAAGACCGTCCACGAATTCCCAGTCCTCCGAGAGCGAACCCACACTCCAATCATTGTGCTTGGAGTTCCAGGACGGATGTGTTTTGAGCTGACAACGCAGGTCATCATAATAAGCTAAATCGGCCGATTAAATTGTATGCAAACCGAATCCTCATTGCAATGTGAAAGAGCATGCGCCATAATATTATCCTTGCTCGGCTTGAACTCCACTGTAAAATCATAGCAGAGTAGTTTGGTAATCTACCGGTGTTGCGGCACCGTGGTCAACCGTTGATCCAATAAATGTTTCAAACTATAATGATCTGTCCCGATTCGAAATTTACTACACCAAACGTACGAGCGCCAATGTCGAATGGCATAGACAAGCCCGATCAACTCGCGTTCATACGCCGGAAGGTGAGCTTGATGAGACGCTACTGGTTTACTAAAGAACGCAATGGGTCGACCCCTTGGTGTAAGATTGCACCGAATCTAGTACCCGAAGCATCACAGTCGATGACAAAATCTTTGGCAAAATCAGGAAGTTGCAGAACAGGAGCTGCTGCGATGATCTGTTTGAGAGTTTCAAAGGTCGTGGTAGCGTCTTGAGTCCATCGAAAACCATCCTTGCAAAGAAGCTTGGTTAAAGGCACCGCAATATGCCCAAAATCTTGAATAAATTTGCGATAATATCTGGCGAGTCCTCAGATCCCGCGCAAGCTTCTGATATTGCAAGGAAGTGGCCAGTAGAGCACGACCGATACCTTGGCCTGATCCATGGCCACCCCATGGGAGGAAATGACATGTCCCAAATACGAGATTTGCTGTTGACCAAAAACATACTTCTTCTGATGGAGATATAATTGATGAACAATCAATGTTTGTAGCACCTGGCGAACATGTCAAAGATGCTTCGCCCAAGATCAGCTATAAATTAAAATGTCATCGAAGAAGACAAGCATGAACCGACGGAGGAATGGTTGTAAAATGGTGTTCATCATCAGGGGAAAAAACGTTATAGAGATGGCTCGCTACTGGCTGCTGCTAGACAAGTCTTTTGTGCGGTGAAGGACTTACTACTTACTTACTTAGCACTTACTATTACTACTTTGCTACTTGCTGTGCAACTAGTGATTACTTGGCTATAGCTATTAGCTAGTTGAATTTTGGACCGTGTGAGAGTTGTGACTTGCTACTTGCTAGTTAGTAGTTACTACTTGCTTAACTAGCCCTTGTCATGTACTTGCTACTTGCTACTTGCTAGTTAGTAGTTATTACTACTTGCTTAACTAGTTAACTACCCTCTGTGTTATCGTGTGTTGTATCTAAATTTGCTTGTTAAACTACCAATCCAGTTGCATTTTGGACATGTAGTATAGTTGATTGATCTTTATTTGCGAGACATATATGGTTTCTGTTTTCGTGCAATATCCGAATAACTACTCGTGACCGAGACAATCCGTATTCGGTTCAGCGTGTATTCACTCCGTATTCGTGACCAAGACTATCTGCATTCGTATTCGTATCCGGCACTGTCCGTGTCCGATTCCGAATCCGAGAAAAAATATGGAAAAGGGTACGGGATAAGTGATATCCGTCCGTATCTGCTCCGTTTGCACCCCTACACCTCGCATACCTACCTCGGCCACGCCGATCTCCTTTGCTCGCGCCTTGGGAGCCGCCCCATAACGCCATCGCCGCCGAGCATGTCGCCCTCGAGCTTCGCTCACCGAGGCCATCATCGACCTTCTCTTCTCCGCGGCCGGCCGCTCGAGCCATGGTCGCGCCTCCTCCTCTACTCTACTTCGACAGATCTAGCGGTCACGCTTCTCCTCTCGCTTCTACTCCCGGTTGATCCACGTTGCCGACCGGATCCGGCCAGATCCGGCGCCACCGACCATCATCCTCAACTCCATCCCCACCTCTTCATCACCTGCAGGGGAGACCAGAGCTCCCTCGTCGCCGAATTCTGGTCGGCTCTGCTCCTTTGCTTCAACGACATCAGCATCTGTTGCTCCTGCTCCACAAAGTCCGGCTTGCTCCAGCTGCTACACCAAGCTCTTCTCGCTGTCTTGAGAAGGCCAGGCCGACGCCGACCTCGCCGCTAGCATCGCCTTGGTTTCCGCCGCCACCTGTAGGGTTGTTCATTCGGTTTTTTCAGAAATATGGTGCATACGATATTGTTAATTCAAGAATACAATATTATTTAAAATACGATTCGGTATCGGTAAATACCATATTTACCAAAGTTGACGCGAATTGCGAACGACATTGCGACCTTATTAACATTTAGACTTAGTCCACCACAGTCCACACTCCACTGGCATTTAGGCAATCAGGTTGTTAGTGCTAGGCAGCAGTAGCAGTACATGGGTGAACACACATAAATACAGAAGTAAAATCCCCAAAACAACCAAGCCCTCCATGTATACCTTGTATAATTTGTTAAAAAGGTTTTTAACTAGCCCAGATCTGGTCCAATCTATCCACGCTCTCCACTTCTCTAGTCCAATGCAAGATGCGTACCACCAAGACCACCACCACCAGCAGCTGTGCTGAGGTCAGACCGCCAGAGGCCCAGAGGCCAGAGCCACCACAAGGCCAGGTGTCCAACCTTCCAGTCCACTCACCAGCCGCTCAAATGGCAATGATGGATCGATGGTTTAATGCGTGCGCTGCGCTGCAGAGCGCCACTGCGGCGTGGATCGAAAGTGACTTTCGATAAGTTTGGTTTTTACGGCCAAACCGGCTTGACTGGTATGGTTCGGTTTTTTTGCTTTGGCCAGCTTTGACCAAGACGGTTCGGTTTTTTCTTTTTCACCAGCTTGATCGGTACGATTCGGTTTTTCTGGTGATTTTTTGGTTCTGGTAATTTGAATGCCCTAGCCGCTGGCAAGGATCCGGGACCATCTCTGGCACTCCCAACTCCAAGGTCAGCAATGTTGCCTTGGCTCGTTTCCTTGGCTTCTTTGGCCTCTGGGCTTGTTGCTTGTCATGGATCATGGGCTTTGAGGCTTCATCTGCAGCCACTTTGGTGGCTGTTTTCAGCCTGCTACTGGAGATGGCCTGTTGTTGTGGGTCGAGGAGTCCATCGCCATCTTGGTCCGCTACTAGTATTTGCCGCTAGTATCTTAAGTCTATTTTCCTTTTATTTCTAGCGAGTTCATCCAAGTCCATTGCATCTCTCTTTGAGTTCGTCAAGTGGTGCGCTCATCATATCCTTTGTCGATCAACCGATTGCTTCTTCCTTTTGGGTTGCCGCGTCCGCCCATTGATCGAGCGCGGTCATCCCCATCATCGTTGTTGATGCGACTTTGCCCTCTTAGTCCTCTCTTGTAGCCATCCGCTACACATCTTCGCATCATTGCGACTCTTGACCGATGACCTTTTTGTCATCATCAACTTTTTCTTCGCCTTTGTTTTCGTTTACGCCAGATTCGCACCATCACCTCACTTCGTGCGGGCGCACTGGTTCGTCGTCTTTGCCTTCATCGGCACGATCCGTTCGTGTCTTCGCCTCTCTCTCTTCATTGGTTTGAATTGACATATCTCTCTATTCCTCGTTGGTTTCAAGAGTTGTATGCTTCGACAAAGATCTTCAAGCTCTGGACTTGGATTTATCTTTTATTTTAGTGTTGTCTCTTCAAACTCATTGCTATTGCATGCGCATTGAGTTTGAGTGTGGGTGTTAAGGGTAGTAGTGTAATGTGTGTAGAACCGTAATAGTCATGTAAGTGTTAGGGTGGTTATGGAATTGTAGTGTAGTCTAGGTTTCTCTCTACGTTATATATTGCCCTTGGGCTTAGGGGTAGTTATGGAATTGTAGTGTATTCTAGGTTTCTAGTCTATGGTTTCTCTCTTGTACATTATATATTACCCTTAGGCTCTTGCAATAGATCCAAGAATTCAATCCTCATTCCTCTCTTTTCTCCCAAAATCTAACAAAACAATCATGCTACTACTTAATGTCCAGAGAATATACAATCAATAATCCTTTTTCAAGGACGCGCAAAAGCTTTGCACATAATTCCATTAAGACGAAACAAAGGAAATTAACAAGAGCTACAAGAGAAACAACGAAATACTAGGCCACCTAAGTAGCCTAGTTGAAACTGAAACACACGCTAAGAAAGAAAGAGAGAACTAAGCTAACACCGAAAACAAAGTGATGATGAATAGGAGCGACCGACAAGAAAAGGAAAAGAAGAAAGGTAGGACTAAGGAAGAACTACTCAGTCAGATAGACGGCCTGCATCAAGAGCGCCGCCATGCGCCAAGAGCGATACTCGCCGTGAATACGTTGTAGAAGCTGATCGACAATTGCGACCTCGTTATTGAAAACTCTGTAATTTCACTCCTTCCAGATCATTTAGGAGACAATGATTATGCACGAATCGATCTCCTTTCTCCTTTGCTTTGGTAAGGTTCTCCGTGTGAAAGCCGTGATCTTCTAAGGTGGGTCGGCCGATCAAACCCAAGCAAGGCAAACCAACCCGAGCTAAGAAACAAGCCCAAACTAGTGCAATCACCGCACACCCAACTAGAAGGTGGTCGATAGTCTCCTGGGCATAGTCGCAGAAGACACACTCCTTGGTTTTGCAATCCCCGACACTAGAGGTGATCTGCCATCCAGCAACGTCTACGAATTGCTAACCACATGAAAAGTTTGCACTTGAGCTACGCCAAAGCTTTCCAAATGGACTCTGCACACTGAAACCTCTGTGAGCCAACCCGAAGGTTCACAACGCCAAATGATCGAATCGACCTCCCTATGCTAGACAGATTGGCTGTAGCGAATCCCAGAGCCGAAGAAATTTAGACAAAGTGTGAACATCCGGCCGACCCGTGATGTCCGAGATCCATGTACCATTGGTAAGGGCTTGAGCTACCATTCTTTTCTTCCGAATGGATGGTTGAACCATCTTAGCAAACGATCCGCCCAGAACAAAGAACTTTCTCTGTTCCCGATCCGAACAGTAATGGATGCTTGAAACATGCTTTCCTCTAATCAGTTGGCTTCGGTGTGCATCCTCCCCCCCGGTCGAGCCTTCACGACCATGTCCGCTGCAGCCATTGCCAACGGATGTGCAAAGCCCGTCCAAGAACAAACAAGTTGTGCAAGCCCAGCCCCCCCCAAACTGGAGAGGTTGGCACACTGACGACCAAGGAACCAAGCAATTTCCTCCCGCCACGTTTTCTGATCCATTCCAAAGAAACGCTCGCCGCCTTTGTGGATTTCTATGATTATCGAAAGAGGTGGGTCGAAGGCCATGAGGCTGTAGATCGGCATGGCGGACAAGACGGACTTAACCAAGACAAGTCGTCCTTCTTGCGAAAGCAAGCAGGCCTACCATGCTTGGAGACGATTAGCGACCTTGTCCAAAAGGGGTTGGAAATCTGCCCGGGATGGCTTCCTCAAGGAGAGGGGCAAGCCAAGGTATTTACACGGGGAAGCGGCGATGTTGCACTGCAAATTATTGGTGATGAGCTGAAGCTCCTGGTTGCACCGAATTGGCGAGAAAGAGCTCTTGGCTAGGTTGGTGCGCATACCCAAAGCCTCACCGAAAAGCTGCAGTATTTCTTTGATGGCTAGCAAATCTGCATTGACCGGTCTTAGGAAAGCCACCGCATCATCAGCATATAAAGAAAGGTAATGCGGTAGGCCCCAATGCCCTCCGATCGTTTGAAGCAAAGCGACATTTTCAGTAGTGAGGATTAGATTTTAAGGACATCCATTGCAATGATGAACAACAATGGAGATAATGGATACCCTTGACAAAGGCCACGACCATGCCAAACGAGGTGCTCGGTTGGTCGTTCACAAGAACTTGGGAGGAAGACGACCGGAGCATGATGCTCAACCAAGCACACCACTTCGGCTCGAACCCTTTGCGCCTAAGAATTTCTAGCAAAAAATGCCAAGACCTGGAGTCGAAAGCTTGAGCAATGTCTAGCTTGAACAGAAAGGTCGATTTTTTTGTTGGTGAAGTAGGCGAGTGGATTGCCTGACAAGGAGGAAGTTATCTTAGATGGATCGGGCTTTGGTGAATGCTGATTGGTTGGGTGCTACCAAGGATCAAAGAACCTGCACTGCATCAATCTCGGCAGGGGAACTGAATGTGCCATTTACCGGTTTTCTGAAAACCCGGTGAATTTCGTTTGAATTTGCTTAAAATCAATGAAATTCAAAATTCAAAATTTGAATTTGCAAATTCGAAAAACCGCCGAATTTTTTCCCGGGTGCTACCACCTTAGCCAGCCCGACGCGAGCCTTCAGCAAGGACTTTAGAGAAAGCTTGGCAAAGCTATGGAGTAAGTTAATCAAGCAGAATCGCACGCCCATACCGATTGCTTCTTCTGCAGAGGGGTGAGCATTGCCTGGTTGAGTAAATGGAAGTTTTTTCCGTCAAGAGACCAAGGGTATGGAATGCCGCCATGATATGAGGTTTGATGATTTCTAGCAGCATTGATAGAAGAGGTTAGTGAAACCATCTGCCCTAGCGCCTTCTCGAAGGGCAAACACTTTGTTGCTTCCCAAACCTCACTTTGAGTGTAAACGACTTCTAGGTCCCATAGATAATAAGAAGGCACATTGGGGAAATTCAAATCCAAATAGTGGGCACGAGCGACTGGCCTTCATATGAGATTAACAAAATGGTCAACAATCTGAATAGTCTTAATTTGCATTATCTGAGTTGTTTCCCATTGCCGTATTTTATGAGTATGTAGAGCCATTTGTACTCAAATGTTCTCTACTGTGTGCTTCACAGGAATATGGAGCTTTGGAGAGTTTACTTTACTAATCCACAAAAAAGGTTTATTGTTTTATTCTTTAAGTAGGGGCAGTGGGGAAATACTGAAATATGCCATGGGAACTGCTTAAAAATGAATGTTGGAGAATTGACTTGTATAGAACAGGTATCAATTAAGGGTAGACTTCTACTGTAGAGACAGCTGCTTGCTGAGCACATAAGCTTAGAAATTGAATGAGAAATTTCCAACCTTAACAAGATTAATATATGCCCTTTCCCAAGCCACAGCCTTTCCATTCTCTTGTCCTGTCGTCTCAACCTTTTTGTTCACTGGATATGTTATTACAAATGCAGAAGCCTGCCAAGCAACAGTAAGTTGATAAGGAAAAGTGGGATATCAGAATAGGGAATCCAAAAATGATTTTTGTTACCAAAAGGTGTAGTTGCGATTTACCTCAGTAAAATTGCTTCCTGGAAAACCACCTAATATTGTACTAGGATCAATAGGTGATTGAAAAGTGCTCAAACATGTCTCTTCAGAAGTGTAATGCTGCAATACAGCAGATATTGTTAAGTATTTAGATAACACCATTTACAACAAGCTAACAAACCTAACAAGGAAGTATCCCGATAATCAATGTTCAATGTGATGTACTGCATGCACCATCAATAGTTTATAAAAGTCTATGCAATAAAAAAAAGGTAATATAATCAAAATTGTGTAACTTGAAATCTCCAATTTCAGTGAAATTGTAATTGAAACTACAAGAAAAACATGGACTCGTAAGAAATTTCAACTGTACAGAATTACCTGAAAACAAAACTTAGCATGTTCTATACCCGAATCATCATATTTTTTAGGATCCAGCTGGAAATACTGCAACATTGAAACCATCACTTTAATATTATTGTGTAGTAGTAGCATACTGAACAAAAGATAGGAACAGAATTTTTTTTGTATATTCTAGAGAAAACAAGTTGGTTTCAATATGCAGACTAGGCACTACTAAATCATCACCTGCAAAACACTTTGAGCAGCACAGTCTGTACCGAGTGGCTTTAGGCAGATGTCAGCAAGGGATACAGTTGATCCAGAATAATTTGCACGTAGATCGTCAATCTTTGCAATTAAAAATAGACATCAGAATCACAAGGCAAGTGCAATGCAAAATTCACATTACTGTGTGGATTTAATACCTTTTTCTGAATCTGAAATAGCAATTTCATATTGTTGCCATTTACTATTGAAGGTGCTTCAGACCGACCAGATGCAGAAGTGGCTAATACAAGCTGCAGTTAGAGCAATAATTGACAACACAATTTACTAGTTAGAATCTTCATCTTCAAATGTACAAACAGCACAAAGAAAGCCACAGATAAGGGGTCAAGATCAACACAGGAAAATAGTTGGTTGATATGCAGGAACTAAGTTAATATACAATATTTAACAAATGTTCACCTAGTTGAACAAAATCAAAGTCACAAGAGACGAAGAAACCTGCTCAATCCTATAAAATGGTGCAAGATGGCTGTCAAAATACTGCTTCTCGTCAGCAGCCCGACTTCCAGAACTGACCCAAAGCTGCCAAAAGAAAATGAGTTAAATCAGAAATCGTTGAATTTTAAATGTATTCACAACTTCCTGGCAAATATACACTGAAAAAAATGTGTTTAAAATGATGTCAATTCATCTAGTGGACCATGAATGTACTTGTTCCGATTTCTTATTAAAAAAACATTCATTTAATGGGGAGCTATCACAAATACTATATTTGTTTTTGTATATGCTTACAAGTTTCACCACATCGCAGTTACAGCCTTAATATTTTTGCTGATACCAAAATTTTCTAATTACTCAACGCAAATATGACTTTCACCCCACTTCTTTGGGCAGGAATAATTTTTCCAATGTACTTTTGGCAAGGTAAAAAAGAAAGTCATCTGAAAATGGCTTTAAGAATGGAGAATATAGAACCCCGCCAAAGTCCGAATTGATTCAAAAAAATTTGTAGCCAACAACAAAATTCCGAAAAATAAAAATGAAATATTCTCAAATGTACACCAAAATTATTTGTGATTTCATTTTTTTTTTTCATTTTCTATGCTTATTTCAATGGATATTTGTGAGTTGTAACAGATACATCTAGTACTTCCATCGAATTGAATGAAGCAATCAATATAAAATGTACATGGAAACTGTTCATGATTTCCACTTTTCCATTTTTATGCTTCAAATTTAATGAATATTTATGAGTTGTAAGCGGATGTCTAGTACTTACATCAAACTGATTTAGGAAGTTAGTCATAAATACAGATACACAAAATATTACCACGGATGTCGATCTTATAAAATTTAAAATTTCTTCCATTATGGACAATTGTCAGCATTTCAGCAACAGTAAAAGAATGGTTGCTATGACAGGATGATATTGCTGAAATTGATATGGCAAAATAATGATGATAAATTAGGTACCTTTTCTGGTCGTGTTTCAACCTTGAAACGAATAAGACCAATGCATAATAGGATAGGGACAAGCAAGGATGCAAATAACACAAGAAGAGGGTGTCTAGTAACAAAAACTCCATGCCTCCTGCAGAACTTTGAAGTTTGAACAGATTAACACAATGACTAAACACTACAAATATATAATTATCTGAATACAGCTGGAGTCAACCTAAAGAAAGTTGACATGTAAGTTTGGACAATAGAAGGATGGGCGGGTTGGACAGGAGAAGCAGCAGCTTCAGGCACCTGGTATGACAAAAAAAACCCCAGAAAATCACATTAAATTTGGGATAAATAAGAACTAAAGTACTGTCTAGAAAACAGAAACTATAGGAACTGTACCGGGATCTTTTGAAAATTTGAAGACTAGAGAAAAATGCTAGAAGGAACCAAAGACAAATACTCTAATTAAGCAAACAAGCTCTGGCCCTGAAAGATAATTTGGCAGAAAATAACCTGAACGGAGTTATCAGGAACCTTGCCGTTGTTGTTTGAATGCAATTTATCTTCAGCATTCTTCAATCGCTTTGTTCGTGAGGAGAAGCCAGTTCTTCCTCGCGTTCTGTATAGCAATCCCCACAATAAAAATGTACATAATAACGCAAGGTACACAACCACTAGTGAGAAGTCCAAGCATTTGGCCTGTAGATATCAAAATGAATAAGAGTTAAGGGGGTAAGAAAACATCCAAAAAGCAAAAGAGAAACTCTTATGACTTATAATCCAAAAGATTATTACACTGCAAGATTTTGAACCCAAAGACCGGAGTTAATGTTTTAAGTTCAAAAATGAGGCAGGTTTTGAAGTTGTAAGAGAAACAAGAACAGGAAAATGATTATCCTCTATATGTCAAGGTGCAGTTCAACATATAAAACACATGGCAACCAACTAATTTATTTAGCATCTACGATGATAAAGCATATTTTATCAAGATTTAGGAAAATCACTTATTCGTCATAGTTAAGTATTATTGTACTTTCCACAGGCACATGGTACACGTGTGTACATAGAAAATCAACACTCATTCATCTCTACTACTTAAAAGGACTTGGTGGTTGTCCGTTCTCTCCACACCACCACCCTCTCACAAACAATCGGTGCCTACAGGTGGGCACGAGGCCATCCACTTCCCCAGCCTCCCAAAACCCAACCCGCACTCGTACTCTCTCTCGCATCTCCCCCTCGCTCTTCTGCTCTGCTCCGCGCGCCACCGCCCCCTCCCCCGCTACGGCTTCCACCGGCCGGATCTCCTCCCCTACACCTCCACCAATGCCCCCGCCGCCACCACCACCTACACATGGCGCCTTGCCGTGGTCGCTCTCTTTCCCATCGCCGTAGCGCCTTTTTTCAGACGTCTGTTCTCCCAATCCGTCTCGTAAAGCAAGCATGGCACCAAGAGGCCCCACAACCACTGTGATTTCCTTCCGCAGCCATCAAGAACGCCCACCCTAACTCTCACCTCTCCCAAACAGCCACCCGCCCTCTCCAAATCTTTTGTCGTCGTCCCCTTCCCCACCTCTTGCGTTGTTGTTGCGCCTCCACCACGCCATCACAGCCGCCTCCCCTGGTCTCCCGCGACCTCGCTCGCCTCCCACGACATCTCACGCCCGCCACGACTCCTCACATTTACATCCGGAGGCCGCCGCCGCCGCATCCCAAAATGGGAAACGTCAGAGCAATGCGTTCGCGTAGGGCACTTGGTATTGGCATCGCGTATGAGCATGCAGTGTGTTCGCGTGTGGATATGTTGTAGCACGTTGGGGAGAAGTGTGGAGGCAATCTGATTGGAGGAGACATTCTCTTTAGGGGTTTTGATATGTTCCTTGACTGTAGAACTGGATGTTATCCATTGATAAATCTTCTTTTACACACGCTTTTGCTTCTTATTAAATTTGCAAATAAATATAGCAAGGGTACGCCTTGCTGTTGACTTAGATGACTCCCATAATTGCTAATTTGCTGTAGCAACAGATCAATGAGCATGAATACTTTGTGCTACTGCTAATATGTTTCTTATAGTTTTTCTTTACATAGGCAGCACCTTAGCATGAGGGGCAATTCAGTTAATAATATGTGCACTTGATACCAATGCCTTCAGATATAATGATTTCTAGATCTTTATTTAGAATGCCTCTAGATCCTTAATTGCTAACATTTAGCACTAACCATGTCCCTTCCAAGCTTACTCATGATTTGTTTTCTTTCTTATTCGGTCTTAGATGTTTGAACCAAGGCACTTCCTATTTGCCAACTAGCATTTATGATGAATTTAATTTTGGTTATCAGTCATGACATATGAATATATTTTTGGATGGTACATCAATTAATTACCATTTATTGTGGTATACAATCTGAATTTGATATTATGATCTCAAATTGTGTGAAAATTAAATCTGGTTCATCAACCATCTTGATTTCAACTTTTAAGTATATGTTTGCTTAAAGGCTAAGGAATGCAACAAAATCTTCTGTATACCAAGGTTGTCACAATCGCAATCCTAGGTAGGATCATTTTTTGTTTGACAGATCGGATCGTAGAATTATGATTCTATCAGATTTTTAAAAGCATGCATATCTATAGTAGAATTTTGAATATTTTGAATTTAATTTTGTAAATTTGGGTACAATTGTTCATGTTACATTCAATTAAGGTTTTTTTAAAAACTTTATTTGATTATTTTAAAAATAAACTAATCATTTAAAACTCCAATATGTTAATGAAAATATCTTTTTACCTTAGAACGACACTTAAATAGCACAAAGCAAAATAAACTATTGCAACTTAAATTAGCAATAGATGGTATCAAAATTTATATGTTGATATAGTTTGTTATCAATATCATCAATATGGCAGCATATGTCATGTGCCATATGTTAAGGGTATTAGTAGTCCGTGAGGGTACTTGTGGTATTTCCTAGTGTTCTAGGGTTTAGTCTTATGTGTCTCATATAATCTGTATATTAACCACTTGATATTGCAATACATCCATCTATTCATTTGCACTCTCTTCATCTAACATGGTCTCAGAGACTGGATCCTCTTCCGCAGCCTCTTCCCCGCTGGATCATGTCGCTGCAAGCTCTTCCTCGCCGGATCCCGTTGCTCGTCGCTGCCGACCTGTCGTCTTCCATCGGATCGAGCGGATCAGGCTTGATCTGCTCGTCTACGTTGTCACTGACACGGGTCTGGTCTTCTTCGTTGCATGTGTCGTCTACATCATCTTCGTCACCGACACCAGTAGCAATCCTCGTTGCCACTGGCCTCCCCAGGCCTCTACATGGGCCTTCACTTCGTCACCGGCGTCGAATCGATCTCGATCCTCGCTGGATCGAGCCATCCCCATCACTGCCGTGTCGATCTCCGTCACCGCCGGCCGTCGTCTTCCTTGATGTCAGGCTCCACCACCGTCAACATCCATCGTCGACTTCAATTCATCTCGGCGACGGCGGGGAGCAGAGTAGGAAGCAGGCAGCGGAGCAGAGGAGCACGACGACCTACCTCGAGTTCAATCCGTCGCTGCCGGCTTGTCATCGCCACTGAAGGCGCCGATGAGTGGAGGTTCTATACCTTGGGATGTCGCTGCCAGAATCTCAGCTCCTCCGCTCCGACTTGCCCATGCCCTGCTTCTGTTCCAGGCTCTTCTTCAACTTAATCCGTCTCCGGCGGAGCGGTGGGCGACGGGATCTGGCGGACCAAACCCGATTGGCTTCAGCCTTCGGTTCATCGTCGCCGCCAGCCTTCCCCGTCACCGTCGGGTTCGTCCTCGCCACCGTGGCCTTTTTCACCGATGGCAGCGACCTGTTCACTGACGACGACTCAAGTGCGACATCTTCCTCGACCAAGGCTCGACTCCGATCTGCTCCCTTCTTGCATTGCAGCGATGCTGCTGTTCTGCCTATGCCACCTTTTTGTTCGATCGGCAGCACCGCTAGTTGCTGCTTGTTGTTTGAGGCAGGCTTGGTTGCTCTGTTGGGCTGTGGAGCAAATCGTGTTGGTCTTCTGCTTCTGGAGGGGCAATGGGCTTTATCAGCATGCATGTGGGGTGGGTTGGCCATCTTCGTTATTGTCACTGGCCATCTCTATCACCAGCTCCTGTCGGAGCTGGCCATCTCACCGGCTTTGTCATCTTCACCTCCAAGCTCTTGCTCAGTTGCTCTTCTTGCCATCGGGTGTTGAGGTGCTCTGCTTTGTTGCTATTGCTATTTGAGCCAATTTGGTGCAGAGGCTGCTACTCTAATTGGGTAGTTGCTTTCTTTGGGCTTTTGCTCTGGTTGATCGTTGTTGTTTGGAGGCGATGTGTTTTTTTTGCTGCTGCTACTATATTGAGTTATTTCCTCTGTTTTCCATCAAGTCAATTGATTTCTCTTTTCAGCTCGTCGAAATCGTGCCAGTTCATCTAATCATTTGTCAATCAGCCGATTGCTTTTTCCTTTTCGGGTTGACGTGGTTCATCCATTGGATCGAGTGCGGTCACCCCTATCATCACCGTTGTTGATGCGACTTTACCCTCTTGGTCCTCTCGTGGCCTTCTTGCAACTTGACAAGTGTTGTCATCATCTTGCTACACATCTTCGCATTTGTTAAAACTCTTGATCAATGGCCTTCTTCATCGTCATCACCACGACTCATTCTTCGCCTTGCTTTGTTGTGGGTGTGATTTTATCTCTTCATTGACTTGATTTGACATCTCTTTATTTTTTTTATCGGTTTCATCGTCTCCAAAACATGATGTGAAAGTGTCCACCTTTGTAGTCGATGGACGTTTTGTGAAGGCTTTAGCACCGGGGTGATGGACAATTTGTGAAGGTAGTACCACCTCGTGGATGGTTGCCATCAACGTAGTTTGTGGAGGTAGCACCACCTCGTGGATGGTTGCGATTAATGTGTGAAAGGAGATTGTTAGCTACCTGGCGAATATTTTCAAGAGTTGCACGCCACGATGACATTTCAAGACTTTGAAATATATTTATTTTTCTTATCTTAGTGTTATCCCTTTCAAACTCAATGCTATTGCATACGCCTTGAGTTTGAAGGAAGTGTTAAGGGTGTTAGTAGTATGTGTCAAGGGTGGTTGTGGTATTTCCTAGTGTTCTAAGGTTTGGTCTTGTGTGTCCCATGTATTATATATATTAACCCCTTGGGCTATTACAATACATCCATCCAGGGATCGAAATCTCAAGACGGATGAAATCCCTACTGTGAGAGAATCAGAATCGCCACACGCTACATCGGAAATTTCGAAAACCTGCATGAATTCAAATTTTGAATTTTGAATTGAATTTTACCTACGCAGAATCGTCAAACCTAAAAACCTAAATGGTGAAAATGGTAATTATGAAATTTAAATTTGGAACAATGCAAATATTAATGAGAAAATGTTTCTCTCATAGTTGATACTAGTAATCATACATATGAAACCCGTGTCACGAACAAACTATTAGCAAATACTTTTTCAGATTCTTATTAATCATATCGCGTCACTAAATGATTTGAAAGTATAGGATTAAAGAATCAATCCAATCCTGAGCAAATAATGATGCAATCCAATTCTCTCATAGTTGCATGCAATCCAATTAATGAGAAAGTGTTTCAAGTTGTACATAAAAAGTCATCATTTATGTTTTAATAGTGCTAAATATACTAAAAACTAATGTTTCAATACATAATCTAGCATAAGAATGCCTAAACCAACTAGGGAAGGACATTATGGAGTCAAAAATTCAAATTCAAAATTTAAAAATTTCGGCCGGTTTTTTTTTACCGGTTCCGACCGGTAAACCGGTTACCGGCCGGTAACCGGCGGTTACCGGCCGGTTTTTTTATCCCTGCATCCATTACCGGCCGGTTTTTTTATCCCTGCATCCATCTATTCATTTGCACTTCTCTTCATCTAACACCGTATACTTTGTAGTAGTAGTAGTATCACGTATGCATTTGACCCATCTGACTTGATCTAATCAAGACCACCCGACAGGTGCCGGACCAATAACAAGGGATGTTCTGCCCCTCATCTATCATTAATGCAAATATTCGTTTATTTACTAGCGCAAGTAGCACTGCAACATTTGTAAATTGCTAAAAAGAAA
This sequence comes from Hsuehochloa calcarea, assembly GCA_036346395.1. Classification (NCBI taxonomy): domain Eukaryota; kingdom Viridiplantae; phylum Streptophyta; class Magnoliopsida; order Poales; family Poaceae; genus Hsuehochloa; species Hsuehochloa calcarea. The sequence continues at coordinate 40,037,254 of CM070599.1, forward strand.
TAGAAAGCATGGTATATCCAACGTAAATCAACTCTGCATTTTTTTTTTCATAAACGTAGATAACAAGATAGTTGCTACCTTTAGAGAACCCATTTTAACTGAACAGGAGGTTTCTGTGTTCAACTGAGGCAACAAGGATCCCATGCAAACTGAAGAAGAAGGACAATCGCCACATGAACAGCCCAAAGATGGATCTCCACAAGAATACATTGTAGCGTTTAGAGGCTTCACCCCAGATGAATCACCAAAATCAGATCGGAATGTTATCAAATAAGGTGACCCAGGCTCATTAGGATTCGCCTGACGCCCAATAAATGCCAACCACTCTGCAATAGCAAGTATGGAAATAGAAGCCAATAATTATAAATGAGCTACAATACATTGTAAAGAACAGATGCATCCAAATTACATACTAGTTTACTATCAGCGTGGAATTCCCCAAGATTAAATGTATCAAGTGAAAAAATGAGCTCAAATGCACATCCAGATTGAAAGATTAATAAGTAATAATTAATAACACCGTAATTGAGTTTTTTCACATGTGTCAACACAAAAGGGTTTATTCTCTTACCTTTGTAAGTTTTAGCACCCCCACCAAGAAAGTCCATCGCACGTGTGTTCAGAGTGCCAAACTTAACATCCTTGCAAGAGTTATATAACTCTTCACCATAGTTACTTGTTAGATAATAATCTATGCCATCAACAGTTATAGAGTTATTAACCTGAAAAAAACAGAGAATGGTGCAGCTTGTTAATTTGAATAAGCATACGAATTACCAATGAACATTCCATTTCAAATATGTTTAGAAGTTTCTCCAATGTAAATGACAATAGATAACATGTACCAAAAATGTGTGAAAAAAATGCCCAAGAGAAAATGTCATAAAATATTGTTGTGACGACAAAGTTTGATAAGGTAAGAAAAGATAGACCTGTTTTACTGAAGTCACGTTAATGAAGAAGCTTTGGTTTGAAGAACAAGACATTTCACAAAAGAGATTCAAGAAATTTCCCAAGCAAGCTGGGCATCCAACAAGAAATGGAATAACCTGCAAAAGCGTTGGAGTTACCAGTTACCACTAAGTAAACTTTTATTTGATTGGGCATAAACATTTAAGATAGAGATTGCCAATGAGATGCTAGATCATTTGACATGCGAAAAATAATCAAGTTGGTTAACTTAGAAAAGAATTTTTTTTAAGTATATAAGAATTGCCACAATAAAATAGTGAAGAACATGGTCTGTGAGAGTACGATGGAATGAATCACTAATTTGCGTGCAACGGGAAATAAAGAGTTCAACATGTAACCACTTAATTGTAGTACAACTTATTGCAGAACATGGTCTGTGAGAGTTCGATGGAATGAATCACTAATTTGTGTGCAACGGGAAATAAAGAGTTCAATATGTAACCACTTAATTGTAGTACAACTTACTAAGAAGTACAGAAGGAATAACACGATAAACGCCAACAACAACGCATAGTCAACAATTAGAATAAGCAATTTGTTGAAAGTGGCTCTAATTTGCTGTTAGATACCAGTAAAGCTAGATCATGCTAAGAAATGGTCTACATCTTGAAATATATTCTTGATCACACCCAGGTTATCATTGATCAGTACAATAGGAATGAAGCAGAGAGAAATTACTAAGTAAATAGGACCCTCATGTTAAAACAAAGGCAGTGTGTCACTAACAAAATATTCAGCAGGTTCATGATTCGCTAGTCGCAAGTTCAGTAAAACATTGCTTGTGAAAATCAATGGAGGGCCAATATGAATGCAATGGAAAAATTATTTTGCCAAAGAGTAAGTGCAATCAGTGTGTTACATGCTGTATTAACACAACTTCCCCGGGTGATCATTTGATCTCTCAAATTAAAATGTGATGCTAATGCTACAACATTGATATGCTAGTTCAAGCGCATAGTCCATATTCTTCTCCAACGATCAGGACTATTACCTGTTGGACTTGTTGATGTAACGTGTCAAACTGATCTACTGTACAACAGACATCACCAGTGATAGTCGGGCACAAACTTTGAATCCTCGTAGAAAACAAAGTGTCTGGCTGGAAAGACAATAGCAGCACTTGATTAACAAGCAAACCACAATGGCGTAATCATACATACTTTATGCAAAGATAAGAAGGGCAAACTATTATGCTTTCTGTATGAAAACGGTACTGGAGGGTGACTGGGTGAGTAACAGGACAATGTCTATCCTGCTATGTTATATTCGAACTGAATAGCAACCAAGTGTCGTATTGTCACCTTAACAGCTTTGGTTGCGTTTGCACAGTTCAAGACCTTCCCATCACTTCGATGTGCACAAATGCCATACATGGAACAGTACCCTTCTGCAGGTACTACCCTAAGGAAGCAAACACCATTCGTCAAAAAAAAAAGGAAGCAAACACAGCAAAATGAGCACCAAGGGCTCCATGAATACAGAATACCACATTGAGCACCAAAGTTTTTTAAGCACATCAAATATAGTAGCCTATTCAAGATGATCTAACAAATGCTACTCTTAGTTGAACACATACCACCCTAACAAATTACCTTGAAGTACCATTGGAATGCTGTGCACTTGTGGGAGGCGCAAGAAAAATAATCTGCATCATAGGGGGAGGTTAGAACAGTATGGACAAACTATGTTACTTAGACAAGGCATGAATCACATCAAAGTGCAACCAAATCAACATGCATGCACACCACACTACATCTGTACAATAGGCTTCCTGCGTAGTCCTTTTATGATTTCAGCCCATCTAGCAATAAGGTGAGGCGAGGTGACTCACCACCTTTTCACCGCCAAAGCACTTAAGGTGTGCGGCAAGGCGACGCCATACACACAGCACAACACACACAGCCAGCACGGGTCAGCTGTGCGACACGGCCCAACCGGCCCACACAATGCTCAGCGCAGCCGCATAACCCTAGCCCCTCGCTCGATCCCAATTACCCCATCCCCATGCTCCCCGCATGCCGCCTCACACACCCCTCGCCTCCAAGGCCTCCTCCTCTCCGACGACCAAGAGGCCGCCTCTCTCGTCGCGCCTCCCTCCGAGAGAGTGAGGCCGGGAGCGGGAGAGAGAGAGATCAGACTGCAGAGGTGGCGTAGGGCAACCAACAACACCGCGACGGGGATGGAGGTAGGTGGCAGCACAAGGTTCTAAACGAGGTTTGTTCATTTGGCCCGCTCGATGCGATGCCCTATCTATTCCCCCCAAACCCCCTGCTTCTCTTTGCCCTCGCCTATACGCCGCCTCAACCATCCCCGATGACTTACGCCGCCGAAGCAACACCATGGTGACGACTTCCCAAGAAGGCGACGCCAGACTTCGCCTCAAAGGCGACAGTGAGGCAAACACCCCCCATTTGTTAGAGTACATGTATAGTAAGATTATAAGAGATAGAATATAATCAATTAGGATGATTTGCATCCGATATGGTTCCTTCTATATCTCTAGTGACCTTAGAATATAATCAATTAGGATGATGTATCCGATATGGTTCCTTCTGTATCTCTAGTAATCTTCCATATCTCTAGTAGATTGACTTGGTCTCCAAATCACCTTGTACTCTATATATATGCCTCCAAGGCTCACGCAATACAACAATTATTCCGGCTATTCTATCTTCCTACATGGTATCAAAGCGGGTTCGCGTCTGAACTTGTTCCTAGCTGTTAGATATATATATTGTGTAGGGTGTTATTTGCATTTGTTCCATCCTTGTACATGTTATATATTGGCCTTTGGCCCATTGAATATACAAAGTTGCTATATTCAAACATGGTATCGAGCTAGGTTTTGAAACCCTACCTTCTTAGCCACCACCACGCCGCCATCAGAGCCGCCGCCGCCGCCTCAGAGCCGCTGGCCGCCATTGCCTCGCCTCCTCAGTAGCCGCCGCCGCTTGTCTCACCGCTTTCACGGGCGAGACTGTCCCGACGCGGAGGTCGCTTTTCGTTTTGGTCACGGCCAGGCCTTAGCCGCTTCTCAGATCTAGGCGGACGAGCGCCGCCGGATTCACGACGGTCGAGCGACGCTGGCCGGCCGGCCGACGCCAGACTCGCCGAGCACCGCTGCGCCTCCGCGCCGGATCGCCGGTCGAAGGCCGCCGCTCTCGCGGCCGGGTTGAGCCAGCCCCGCGCTGAAAGCACCACTGCTGCCCCGCTTCCGGAGGCGCTGCCGCTGCCGGAGGGCTCCGGAGGAACCCTCAGGTTCTTTTCTGGGCCGAGAGTCGCCAAAGAAAAGAAATAGAGAAAAGAAAAAGACAAAAATCGGCCGATGGCTTCTACCGAGGATCCTTCGCCATCCCGCTACCCCGCCTGCTTTGATGGGACGAACTTCCGGAGCGGGCCGCTTCACCTCAAGATTCACCTCACAACCGCCTCGGGTCATCTCATCGCGAGCACCGTCCGCCTCGCCCTACACCACCACTTCTCTCACGCGCGACGGGCGGCTTCGAGGTCAACAATGTCAGACCGAGGAGGCTCTAGAGCTCTACCACCGAGGTACACGCCACGAAGCCCGGCAGAGGTCGAGGCTCGTGCTACCGCCATCCTAGCGGGTAGCATGCCCGTGACTATCTCTATGGATGTGGCGAGCCGCCAACGACACAAATTTTATGCGGGAGCGCCCAGCTCACTACTAGCCGACGAGCGATGCTATGTATCTCTGCCAGCACTGCACACATTCTCTTCAGCAGCCTTGATGCCACCGCTGATGACTTCTACCGGTTGTCGAGGTGTGGCGTTAGCTTGACTCTCCGGGCCGGATGTCCGCCGACTGCCCTCGCCAGGCGCGGCAAGGCCACCAGAGACTCACCGCTTCACGACTTCCCGACGCTGCCTCCTACCGAAGTTCGAGATCGGCGCTGGCCTCCCGACTCGCCACCCGCGCTCGAAGCTTGCGAGGCCTCACGAGTGTGCGTGGCGAGGAGACTCGCCACCGTGGCATGGCTCGGGATGCACTGCTTTGTCCGCTTCAAAGATTCGCCTCCTTGCCGCCTCTTCAAGACCGACCGTGACCCCTTCTCTAGCTCCTCCAGCTGTCGCTGCTTTCATCATGGATCTCCATCGCACTCCACCGCACGCCGGCCGCCATGTGTATCGGGATTGTTACAAGCGGAGGAGGACCAGAGTCGTCGGGCGACGCCCCCGGGGCTCGAGGTTCCTCCCTCGTGGATGGCCGCCTCGCCAGGCTCTTTGGTGACGCCACACGCAGCCTTCTCTCACCGCTCAGCCTTCTGTCACCATCCTTGACTCCTGCCTTCGCTTGTCTGCTCTTGCTTCTCAGCAGCCTTCCTCGCCTCCGCCTCCTCCTCGTCAGTATCTTGTCTCCGTGGATCTTGACTCGTGCTTCTTTTCACATGACACCGATTCTACCCACCTTATTTCAGGCGGTCCACCGATTTTTCTTCCACTGCTCAGATCGCAGATGGTACCTCTCTTCCTCACATACAGCCGAGGCATCCTTTCCACTTCTTCTTTTCATGTTCCCGCAGCCTCTCATGTTCCTCACCTTACTATGCACTTATGTCTACCGGTCGATCACCGATCACAACCGGCCGTGTTGTTCTTGAGTCCGACTTTTGTTGTGTTCAGACCGCCGCACAGGACTCGCTGGCATCGCCCTCTACGCCGTGATTCGCAGCTGCCTTTGGGAGCTCGACCGCTTCATCTTCCTTCCGCTGACTCCACCACCACCGGCCACTACCACTACCTCGCTTCTTGTCGCCCCTCCACTACATCTTTTACTCAAGGCACCATCGCCTGGCCATCTCTGTGGCTCGCGCTCATCGCCTTTAGTTGGTCGTGGTGTTCTTGGGTCTGCTTCGGGACACATCGTTACATTGTATGGGTTGCAAGCATGGCAAGCAACCGCAGCCCCCTATCCCACTAGTGATTCTATTTCTACTTGTCCTTTGATCTTGTTCACTCGATGTTTGGGGTCCGCCCCTTCGCTTCGAAAGGGTCATCGCTATTATGTGATCTTTATTGATGATTATTCTCGTTATACTTGGATCTACTTCATGTCCGAGCGCAATTAGGTTCTTTCTATTTATCGATGTTCACCACCATGGTTCGCGACTCGCTTGATTCACCATTCGTGTTTTTCGTACCGACTACCGCGAGTATCTCTCTCGCCGCTTATGCCGCTTTCTCCGAAAGGTGGCACTCTTCCTCAATACTCTTGTCCCGTGCTCACGCCGAATGGTGTCTCGAGCGTAAACATCGCCACTTGCTTGAGACCGCCGCGCCTCATGCTTGCCTCCTCTGCTCCCTTACTCGGGCCGAGGTCGCTTTACCGCCGCTCGATCAACCTACGCCTTCTCTATCGCTTCTTCGTGGTTCTACTCCCGCACGCCTCTTTGGTCGAGCCCGAGTACACCATCTTCGCAGCTTTGGTTGTGTCTGCTTTCGCTCTTCTTCCACCTCGTGAGCGCACTGCCGATCGCTCACCGCTTGAGTGTGTTTTTCTTGGCTACGCCTTGAGCATAAGGGTTATCGTTGTTATGACCTCTTGCTCGTAGGATGAGGATTTCTGGATGTCACTTTTGACGAGTCCCGTCCCACTACCCTCATTCCCCACCGTCACCTCTGATTCTCTTCACGAGTCGATCTCCTTTCTCGATTTTTCCGACTCTCGCCTTTCCACCACTGCTTCGCCATCCTCCATCTACTCCCTCCAACTCCATCTATTCCGCCACCACCGGATTTTCCTTCTCGCTTTTTGTTGAGGCTCCATCTTTACCCTTGCACTACTCTCGCCGCCCCTACCCCTCCTTCCTCTCCATCATTGCCGGGTCCAACTCCGCCTTCTCCTTCCAGATATGCTCTTCGTGATCGCCACACTATCAGCCGCTCACAAGGCTACGCGCTTTGCCGCCACGCTTTTCGAGCCTACGACCTATCAGGAGGTCGCCGCTCACCCCGAGTGGCGTACTTGTGATGTCCGAGGAGATTGTCGCTTGGAGCGCACTAGCACTTGGGATCTTGTGCCCTTGCTCGCACATGTTACTCCTATCACGTAAATGGGTGTACAAGATAAAGACTCACTCGGATGAGTTCTCTTGAGCGCCACAAGGCCTCGCCTTGTAGCGCGTGGTTTTCAGCAGAGCATGGTCGCGACTACGATGAGACTTTCGCCTCGCTGCTCACATGACCACCGCTCGACTTTCCTTGTCGTGGCCTCTGCTCGCCAAAGGCCCATCTCTCGCTTGGATGTTAAGAATGCCTTTCTCAATGGCGAAGTTGCGTGAGGAGGTCTACATGCACCGCCGGGTATTCTCGCCCTCGATGGTCCGGGTTGTCGCCTCGCCGTTCTTCTATGGGCTAAAACAAGCCCCGCGTGCTTGGTTTGATCGCTTCCCTCTCGTTGTCACCGCCGCGGCTTTCTGCCGCTGCTCACGACCGCTCTCTTTGTTCACACCTCTCCATGTGGCCTGACGCCCTCCTTCTATATGTGGATGACATGATCATTATCGAGATGACTCTCAAGACATTGCCTTTGTGAAGGAGCGCCTCAAGAAGCGCTTCTGATGTCCGATTTGGGCCTCTTCGTTACTTCCTTGGGATTGAGATCACTTTACGCCGAGGGCTACTATCTCTCCCGAGAAGTACCTTCAGATATCCTTACCGCGCTTGTCTCACCGATCAACACAGAGTGGATACTCCTATGGAGTTGGTGTTCACCTTCGCCCCATCGATGGTGAGCCTCTTGAGGATCCCACTCGCTATCGCCATATTGCTCTGAGCCTCGCCTCACCTTGGGATTACTCGACCGACATTTCTCACCCGCTCACATCCCGAGTCGGGCTTTGTCTCGCCTCCCACTCACCCACTACACCACCTTCTTCGTGTTCTTCGATATCTTCGTGGAACCTCACTGATGTCTTTTCTTTTCTCGCTCCAGCTTCTTTACACCAGACAGACGACTGATGCGACTGGCTAGCGATCATTCGATCACGGCCTCTTTCTCGCCTATTGTGTTTTCCTTGGTTCCTCCTTGATTGCCTCGAAAGACTAAGAAGCAAACAAAGAAGCTGCTCGAGCCGAGGTCGAGTTGAGAGCCATGGCACTGTTGACAGCTGAGATCACCTGGCTTCGGTGGCTCCTTGCAGATTTTGGCGCTTCGCTTTCAAAGACCGACCCGCTTCTATCGATAGTATCGGTGCGACAAGATTGCTCGTGATCCCGTGAAACATGAGCTTACCAAGCACATTGGAGTGGATGCTTCATACATGCGATCGCAGGTGCAAGACCAAGTTATTGCTCTTCAGTATGTGCCTTCTAACTTCGCTAGCGATTTCTTTACTAAGGCATGCACTGAGCTCAAAGATAACTTCTACCTCTCCAAACTCAAGGTTGTTGATCCACCATGAGTTTGAGGGGGTGTTAGATATATATATGTGTAGGGTGTTATTTGCATTTGTTCCATCCTTGTACATGTTATATATTGGCCTTTGGCCCATTGGAATATACAGGTTGCTATATTCAAACACTAGCCACCACCAAATTCCGCTGCACACCGCCCCACCCCCCCGGAGAGGCAATGTAATCTCCTAGGGGCTGCACATTGTTTTTTTTTCTCCGATCATTAGATCGGTTCCTCCCTCTCTGATCAATAGATCGGTTCTTCTCACCGATCCATAGATTGGATCTCTGATCAATAGATCAGTCATCTATACACTTTCTATCTTGCTCTACTGCCATGTTTTTCAGCACCTCGCGCCGAGCATCACCGTCATCTTGGTTGCTTTTGCTTTTCCTTTGCATACCCGCATGCATGCATGCTATTGCCTCCTGCTAGTACGCATGCACGAATGATGCATAATCTGATCCCGTTGCAATCTTCCAGTCTCTTTCCTTTTGTTGCATCACTGCCTCCATGCATGCTCCCTATGCCCATGATGTTGGTCATCTTTCCCTAATGTGGCTTCCTTCCTATCTCGCTTCTACGGCTATCTACCAACAAGACTCACCAAATCCGCCACCAAACTTCTTCCACACAATTATTCCTTCTTTCACCTACCAAATATATCTGCTTCTTCCTCCCACAATAGATTAGTCCTTCCTCTACTTCTTCGCCAATACGTGTGTGTGATTCATGCTCGACTTCTCACCGTCTGGCTTCTCTTATCGCTGCAATCACGCCTTCTCTTATCGCAAATCACGCCTTCTCCCCTTTCTTCACCGCTGCAATCCTCTTTGCCATCGTCCCTCGTTGTTCTTAATGGCTAACACAGATTTACCTCGAGTATTTTTTTATTGCATGCGCACCACCCGCCTCACTCCGCAGAACCGTCGTGGTCGCATTGGCCCTCTCTTGCGCCGATTCAAGCACCACCACCGCCGTTGAATCCTCCCACCATCGCCGCTTCTTGCTTCTTCCTCGACATCGTGGTCGACCTTTGCGGCCTCGACTAAAGTGACCTTCTTCGATTGCATAACCTCAACATCGCCTTCTCACTACATCGATGTCATCTTTGTCTACTAGAACCTCCCACGACTTCTTCGTCAACGGCGCCACTCTTCATCATCTAAGAACCCTACTTCGACGACTACCTCAATGACAGACAACTTCACCAACGGCTCTTCGCATGGCAATCTTCGCTTCGCTTTTCTCCACCGAGTGTCTACAACACTTCCGCTACAACTACGGGGGATGTTAGAGTACATGTATGGCAAGATTATTAGAGATAGAATATAATCAATTATGATGATTTGTATCTGATATGGTTCCTTCCATATCTCTAGTATCTTATATATCTCTAGTAGATTGACTTGATCTCTAAGTCACCTGTACTCTATAAATATGCCTCCAATGCTCAAGCAATACAACAACAATTATACCGGATATTCTATCTTCCTACACCCTTGACCGCCTTACTACTTAAGCGTCGCTTAGGCGACGTAAGCGACGCTTTAATAACCATGCTTTTGAGTGCTAAACACTTAGGCCTTATTTGGTTGAGTCAAAATCCCTGCTCATCCACATGGATGAGCCGAGATTTTAGTTCAAATTCCCGACCTATCCACATGGATCCCGACCGGGAATGAACTTCCCAAACAAGCCCTTAATGTAGATGCTGCAAAGACAACAACGTAGCAACTTCTGAAAAGTTAGCATAAATTTGGAATCTTATTGGCACCTAAATATCACCTATACTCCCACAAAATGAGGAAACAACAATCAATAATACAATTAAAGTTTCATGTGAAGCCACCAAAACAGTTAGTGTAACTAAGGAGCAAGACATCATGAATTATTTGTAAGTCCATACCGAAGTTCCAATCTTGTACAAGGACTTGTACAGCGAAAACCACATGACATCTAACAACCATAATTGAACTGAGAAATGAGAATCCAACAGCTAAGCCTCTAAAACAGATAAAACAACACAGAAATGCACTGTAGAAAGAGATGCTCAAAAGAGGGCCAGAAATCTGCATCACGGCATGTCATTTGAAATCCAAAAGATTGAAGTGCAAACTTTGCGATATTCGATCTCAGGTTTTGACAGGGCAAAGTATGTATTTGAAAGGTCTGTGAAAATTCAGCTGGGCTAGGAAAAATAGCTAAATTGTCAATGACCTTGCAGTTTCAAGAAAAACATAGTCATAAATGTTAGGAATAGTGCTTGTATTATCAGGGGCAAACGCCAATATATATAGACAAGTACAAGTTACAGATAAGGAAATCAAATAATATCTAGAGTCCTACTCTAACACATATATATCTCTAACACCCCCCCTCAAACTCATGGTGGATCAACAACACTGAGTTTGGAAAGGTAGAAGTTGTGCTGTGCTCGAGTCTGAGCCTTCGTGAAGAAATCCGCTATCTGAAGCTCTGAAGGCACATACTGAAGAGCAATCACCTGATCATGTACACAAGACCTCATGAAGGAAGCATCAACACCAATATGCTTAAGTAGCTCATGCTTCACAGATCACGGCAATACCGATAGCACCAGATCGTTCGACAAGAGAGGAGTCGTGTAGTGACAAAACACCAAAATCCTCAAGTAACCACCGTAGCCAAATAATCTCTCGCTGTCAAGAGAGCCATAGCTCAGAACTCACCTCTCTGACTCGAACGGATATCGCACTGCTTTTCGCCTTCCGTGCAATGAGAGAACCACCAAGAAAACACAAGAAGTGAGATAGACCGCGATCGAGGGATCGCCGCCCAAGTAGCATCCGAATAAGCTCAAGTCAGAATGAGTCGGAGCTGGAAGAAAAGATTTGGCGAGAGATAGTCCCGCCAAGGTATCGCGTAACTCAAGAAGGTGGTTGTAGCGGACATGAGCGGGAGCAAAACAAACCGACTCGTAATGTGGATCAATAAGTGATATCCCAAGCGAGTAACAACAAGGTAGACAAGACTCCCAACAAGATGACGATAGCGAAGCCTGATCAAGAAGAGAAGCACGATCAAGAAGATCTCAATATACTTCTCTTGGGACATAAAGAAACCATCCGGAGTGGAAGTAACCTCAATCCCAAGAAAGTAACGAAGAGGACCAAGATCCGACATAAGGAATCGCCACTCAGACGAGCCTTGACAAAGTCAATGTACTCAGAATCATCTCCGGTGATGATCATATCATCAACATATAGAAGAAGAAGAGTCCACCACGAGACGGTGTGGACAAAAGAGCAGGATCATGATCACTAGCTGAGAAGCCAGCAGCAGTGACCACAGAGGAGAAGCGCCAACCCAAGCACGGGGTTTGTTTAAGGCCATGAGAGAGCGACGAAGGCGATAGACCATACCTCGTGAATGTAATACCCGTGATGGCGATGCATGTAGACCTCTCACGCAACTCGCTATTAAGAAAGGTATTCTTGACATCAAGCCGAGAACGGACCAATGGCGTAATGTGACGCCATCGAAAGAAGAGCGCGACAAGGGTCATGTGGGCCACAGAGCAAAAGTCTCGTCGTAGTCACGACCATGCTCCCGCCGAAGCCACGAGCAACAAGACGCGCTTTATAGCACTCAAGAGAGCCATCGAGCGAGTCTTAATCTTATAGACCCACTTACACGTGATGGGACGAGAGCGAGATGGAAAAGGAACAAGATCCCAAGTACCAAGACGCCGAGAGCAAGAATCTCTCTGTCCATGGCATGCCGCCACTCAGATGAGTAACAAGATCCCTGTAGGAGACGGCTCATGGGTAGCCGCACCAAAGAATACCAAAACGGTAGGAGGCCGAATCGACCGACGATCGCGGAGATCAGAAGCGAGGAGGTGATGGCTCATCCGGAAGATGGAGCATCGTGAGAAGATGAAATATCGGGGAAAATGGTTCATCCGGAAGAGCCTCAATACGAGGTCGACGATCGTAGAAGAGAATGGGAGGAGCCACAGTGACGGCAAAGGCGCGACAACGCGGAGAGGCCTCGGGAGGTATATGTGGAGACTCAGCTGGATGGGTGGACTGGGCAAGACAAAGATGGGTGTATCTCAAAAGATCAAAAGACAGAGACTCCACAGAGGAAACCGGCTGGAGAGGCAGGACGTGGGTAAAGGGACGAGACTCGTCAAAAGTCACATCTCGAAATCCGCATCCGTCGACCAACGTAATCCCAAAGACTATAGCCCTTGTGCTCTGCAGATCAGTATCCCATAAAAACACACTCAACAGATCGAGCAGCCGGGCTTGCGCGCTTCTGAGGTGCGAGAACGAGCAAACGCAAATGCAAATGCACGGGGGCGAGTAGTCTCAAGAAAGATCACGAGACGCCAACCGGATCTCACCCAAAGAGCGTAAGAGGGTCGGATGTTGACGAGATAGGTGGCAAGGGAAACAACCTCACCAAAAAAATGAGGTGGAATAGAGGCGGCAATTATCGCGTACGAGCCGCCTCAAGGAGGTGACGATGCTTGCGCCAATGACACCATTATGAGCATGAGCACCAGTGACAAGAGAATCGAAGGAGAGTGCCCTACTCAAGAAGGAAGTCGCGCAGTAACGAGAGAGGTACTCGCCAAACAGAGTCAGACTAAGACTCAAATAGGAGGAGAACTGTAAAGCGAACCATAGTGGCAAATTGTATATAGATAGACAAAGCCTCACTACGGAAGACATAAAGTATATCCAAGTGTGACGAGAGAAGTCATCTATAAAATTATATAATAACGATAGCCCCTTCGAAAGGAAGGGGCTGACTCAAACATCCAATGCTTTTCCTAACTTACAACCCCGACAATCTAAAGATACGCCTCCGAGATGCCTCTAAGACCACGACGACTAAAGATGACAAACGAGATCCACACAGATGACCAAGACGGTGGTGCCACCGCCGGAAAGAGCTGGTAGACGGAGCGGCGTAAGCGAGAGACCGGCCGTGATAGCGGCGCGAAGGAAGGTGAAGCTACCAAGCTCCTAGAGACGCCGAGAGTCAAGGTGCCGAGGGCCGAACCAACTAGAGCCCTCAGGTGGCGGTCCCGAACACGAGGTGGCGTGCAAGAAGTCGGGCACGCCCGCCAACTCAGATTTAAGACGAGTAAGCAACTCGTAGACACGCTGAAACCTGTGTCAAGACGCATACCAGCAAAGACAAACAGAGCGACACCAAGAAGGCGAAGAGAGTCCAATGACGCCGCATGCCAGAACTCGAGCGAGAAGGCGCCCACGAGCATCACCTCGCAAGAGAGTGCTCCTAGCGAACCACCGATGTAGAGGCATCTCCAGAGGGTTCGTGAAGCGCCGACGAAGGTGACTCCACATCTGGACAGCCGAAGAAAATCACACAACCTCGTAAGAGAATCGAGGCTTGACATCGGCGATGAAGACAACAAAGCAGCCGAAGGCCGCCATCACACCACCGAGCGTAGGCGCTAATCGATCCATGTAGAAATCCAGAGCCTCTTGGTAGGCAGAGGCGCCTTCTCATCGCAAGAAGGCCAAGAAATTTCAACACCACCTTTGTTTCATTGCCGAGGATAGCGCAAAGAACGAGGTCTCCGTCGGAGGAGTAGGGCAAGGCGTGCGACATCGCCGCAGAGGACGCCCAGAGACGAAGACCACGATGTGAATGCGCATGCGAGACACGGTCTTGTAATTAACACCGCCGAAGATCACAGGCAAATGAGGAGGAAACGGTGCCCATTGGTAGGCGGCGCCGACGGCGCGGCGATCAGATAACGAGGTCTAACAGCGGCGCCGACGGCGCGCCGGTTAGAACAACGGTTTTTTAATCCGCCGCTCTTCACGGCCGGCTTTAACTTCTACCGGCCAAGGCTTCAAGACGCCTACCACGATCGAGGCAGAGCGCCGCGACGGAAACCTAGTTTCCGGCGACGGCGGCGGCGGCTTCGCTTGGTGGCTTCCGGTGGCGGCATGGCGTTTTCCCGGCGGTGGCGGCAAGAACGGCGCAACCCTCAATGAGAGCGCCGAGCTCGGTGGCGGATCCGCCCTCGGCGAGGAAGAGCACCCACCCGAGCTTCGGGCGATCCGGCGGCGGCGACGAGGCGGCGGCTTTGAGGCGGCGGCAAAGGACGCCACCGGCGATCGGAGGCGCAGCTGCGCGACCGCCGATCGCAATGGAGAAGTAGGTGGCAACTCACAGCTGCTGGCTCCCGAGTACGGCGAGCGCATAATGATGGCGCGGCGCTCGACGACGGAGAAGCCGGGCGGCAATGGCCGCAGCGGCGGCCCCGAGCGCCGGCGAGCGACATTTATGATGGCGCGGTTGCCGCCGCCGCTTGATCGATGGATGGACGGCGGTGGCTCGGCGGGCTCCGTTAGATTGGCTCGAGACCGGAGGATCGATCGGAGTCGCTTGACGACGACAAGAGGAGATGCCGTCAGAAATGCATGAGCGAAACCCTAGGTACGCCTCGATACCATGTTATGAATAGTGCTTGTATTATCGGGGCCAAAAGGCCAAGATATATAGACAAGACAAGTTACGATAAGGAAATCAAATGATATCTACAAATTCTACTCTTAACACATATATATCTCTAACAATAACCAAGATAGAAAAACTGTTCGAGGAAATCCCTACAGAACCGAATTCTTGAAAAATCGGCTAGATTTCACAAATAGAATTTGAATTCGGATGAAACAATCGATTTTGAATTTGAATTTGAAAGATTCCGCCGGATTCTAAACCGATCCCCACCCAGTAAATCTGTAATCGCCACTAGCCGAATTTCGATCCCTGGTCGTGACTATCCGTAACTTGAGAGAAAACAGTGGCAGCCCCACATAGTTCAAATTAATCCAAAATACTTCCCAACTTCCACAGTTTTAGTTCTTTTAAAAATCTAATATGAAAGAAACGAAATTGGGGGAAGCATGTCATACTTCAATCCTGTAAAATCTAATCCCAATCTATATGGAAACAGGACACATTTTGATACAAAATACGAAAACCCAAACGAAAATCCGAACAGCTAGGCAAGCACCGCATACTACAATCCAATAGAGAGACCCAAAATTGAACTAAAATCCATCGAACTAAACTCCAAACAACTCGAGATGAACTAAACTGAACTAAATTTGTTGCTCGAACGCAGTAGCAGAACCAAAGACAATCACTCGGGCACCAATGAGGCAAAACCACATGGTTTCAGACCACCAATCCAAAACCACCAACCATGTCAGAAACTAGTAGAGTATATTGGCAGGACATTGCAGCAAATTTCCTATCGCAGATGCTTCCAAGTTCCTCCTAAAAGGCTAAAAGTAACATCCAATGGAGACCCGCACTAACGACACAAGGTCAAAACCAAAGCACGCAGTAAAATTGCGCAAGTAACATCCAAACGCAGCCCACTGTGAACCAAAATTGTCCTTCATCCATATGATCAAAACCGAAAAACTTCTAGAGTAAACAAAAAGTTGCGCGCTGACGACGCCATGCAAAAACAGGACTAGGCCGGAACTAAAATAGCAACCCCGCAAGGGGATAAGCCGCAGGGCTCAAATCCGAAAGCAGGACCAAAACCCAATCAAAACACGCGGTAGAGCGACCCCCACCCTAACCTCCTGGCCCATAGCGCTACCCGCCATAGCACCGCGCACCACCCGCTGAAACGAAGAGAGTGAGACGCACCTGCATCAGAGCGACCGCCGTGGCGGCGAGGGCGGCGCGGCCGGCGAGCCCTCGCCGGCGCCCGATGGGACCCATCTCCTCTCGGACTCCCTCCCAATCCCTCGCGGCGGAAGCGGAATGCCGAAATGGAGGTGGAGACGAAGGGGACACCGTCCTAGTGCTTGAGGTTGGACTTTTGAATTGAACCGCTCGGACGAAATATATGGGCTCGCCGGCGCCCGATGGGACCCATCTCCTCTCGGACTCCCTCCCAATCCCTCGCGGCGGAAGCGGAATGCCGAAATGGAGGTGGGAGACGAAGGGGGGACACCGTCCTGGTGCTTGGAGGTTGGACTTTTGAATTGAACCGCTCGGACGAAATATATAACACGCCGAGATGAGCTGCCGAGAGGCGATGAGTGCGCGGTGGCTGCCTGCCACCTCACGCCGAAAAAGAACAAAAGAAAAGGATTTCGCGGCCAGTTTCCGTCATTTTCTGTGAGGGGTTTTGGATATGGTCTCATCTTTCTTTTCTTCTTTTACTAGCAGACGCAACGGAATACAAATTTTGCGTGAGATGGTAGGGATAGGGATGGGGAAGTGAGTGGAGCGACGAAGGAGTCTAAGGTGAGAGCAAAAGGGAGAAGGAAAATACGATGCACGTGGGCAGCAAGTGGCAAGGTTGGTTTTGACGGCGGTGAGGTCGAAGGTGTGTGAATTAAGGGCGGCGAAATAGATATGGGTGTGAGGCGGGGCGGACCGGGGGCAGGTCACGAAATCGGAGGAAGAAGAGTGGGGCGGCGATGGTACCGATGCGACGAGCGGCCACGTTAGAAACGCGTCGTGGCTGACAAGGTGGTCCTCCTGTTGCGCGGGGGTAAACTCTTTTTTTATTAGTTACTAGTAGGGTATCCGTGTGTTGCAACGGAATCCCAAAAGAAAGTGATACATATCAGCAGATGGGATCCTAAACCACATAATAAATATCAATTTTCTTTTCCTAAACCACATAATAAATATCAATTTTCTTTCACACATATATAAACAGAAACATTAACTCCGCCTATTTCATCATCTGCTACTACTACTACCTGAAAATTAAAATTTTGAGCTCATAGATTGTTTACCTTGAACGCTTAAGTTAATGTCAACTTCCTCCCGACGTGTCGCTTCATTTTCAACCATTGCCTACCGACAAGTAAGAAGGCTATGCGTCGATGGCCACCTTCTTCCACCCTAAACCCAAGCCACTGCTCGGCTCACCATCAACCTCTCGCAACCCTCGCTAGGCATATCACGACGAGGAGGTAGGAGGCCGTGAGGAGGCAAGCATGATCGCGGTGGTAAGCGAGGGGCGATGCTTGCTCTACGCAGTAGAGCAAGAGGCTACAGAATGTGCAAAGCATGAGGCGGCATGCGGCAGGGGAGGATTAGGATGAAGATGATGCAAGACGGTGAACTCAAGATGGTGGCACGGCGAGGAATGGCGCCTTCATATTCGCTCTCTTCCTCGTCTTGCCAGCCGTTGTCTCCCTCCTTCCCTAAGACCACCGCTTCTCCTCCAAAGTACCGCCATCTCCTCTCCTCCCTTCCTCCCTGCCTTTTCCCATCCTCGACGCCGCCTCCTCCCCACAATCTCCTCCCGTCACGGCCCTACCTCCCGTGTCGCGCCTCCTACGTTGTCGGATCCCCATCTTCATGCTCCCTATCGCTGCAACCCGCGAACTAAGTGTCTGGAGGGTTGGGATCTCTCGCAGACGGCGAATGCCTGACGGCGCGGTGGTGAGTCGCGCGCGAGACGTGAAGGAGCGGGACAACGATGTAGTGTGTGCATATGAAGAAAAAGTGCGTGGCGACGGCTTGGGTGGTTGCGTAAGAGCTGGGGCATGGATGCGCTCACGAGTCATAGGGGGTGGCGGGCGAGATCTTATCCTCGCAAGTTAGATCCGCATGTTGGTTCACCTCAAAGAGGAATTTAGGAGGGGCGGGAGAGGCCAACTACGCACATGGGAGAAAGGGTATCGCTCACCGCTACAGGTAAACTCCTTCTTTTATTAGTTAAAATACACTGTTAGATCCCCTCATCTTCGTGCACGCTGCTGTTGCAACCCACGGACTGAGTGCCAGAGGGGGTCAGGATCTATGAGGCACGAAGCGAATGCCGGACGGGCGCAAATGGCGAGTCACGACGCGAGACGTGAAGGAGTAGGACAACGATTCGGTATGTGCATGTGAAGAAAAAGTGGCCCGGTGCCGGTTTGGGTGGTTGCAGAAGAAGTGTGGGCATGGATACGCTCATGAATCATAGGGGATGGTGGGCGAGGCCTTGTCCCTATAAGGTTACGTCCACATGTTAGTGCACCTCGAAGAGGAATTTGGGAGGGGTAGGAGGGGCCAACTGCACGCATGGGAGAAAGGATATTATCCCGCTGCGCGAAGGTAAACTCCTAATTTTATTAGTTAATAAGATAAGATAAGAAACAAGATGATAGAGTTAGGCCCGCGTGCCAGTGAGCTAGAGGTCCAGAAGGTTCGTTATCCGTGTGGGAGCCACCTGTATGTGGGACATTGCTGGCAGATTTGCTCTCGACTAGGGGGGATGGGAATGGTGGGTGGGATTGGCGGACAAACGAAGTAGTACCTCTGAAATATGAGACAATTAGGTCATCCAGCTACTGACACATTTATAAAACTAAATTATTTGATCCACAAAATTGTGTAATATAATCTAATACTCCCTCTAGTCACAAAAGAGTGGTGTTTTGAATATGGATATTGTCGATGATCTAATATCGATCTTACGAATGAATATTTGGGGGTTTCCTCGAAATAGAACCACGCAGAGAAACACACAGGGATTTAGACAGGTTCAGGCCTTCTTCTGGGAGAATAACAACCTTACTCCTGTATTATTGTATTGACTATGTTTACAAGTAGGGAGGAATCAGTGGAACCAAAGATGCAATTACTCTATCTCTTATCTCCAATTGCCTACCTTTCTCCCCCTCCGCTTTCACTGACGTTCAGCCTTTATATAGTGCATGATGGGGTGGTAGTTACTCCAGACCAAGAGGCACCTTAACACTTGATGAAATGTGCACGTTGATGGAGGCTACTATTAGGGAGATAACACCCCACGTCGCCTCGCGCTTATCGCCGTAAATGTAGCGTAATGCATGCAAACTATCCCGAGAATAACAAAGATATGCTAACCGCTTCTGTCTTAAACACATCATATAAGATTCCCTAGTCAATTGTGTCCACATGTCTGTAGACTTTTGTTGACTGTAAGGTAGTCGTAATTGCCCTGATCGTAAAAAGGCTCACGGCCATGAAGTAGTTGTAGAAAGGCTTACAACCATGAGGTGGTCGTAGAAAGGCTTACGACATATTGTCTTAAGTTCTTATAAATGATAAGGGGTATACTTATGACTATTATGAGGATATTGCTGTCTACAATAATAATTACAGATAAAATAATTTAATTAATTAAGGATTATTAGATTCTTGTCATCTAGCCCCCCAACTTCAAGTGAAAATAACTTAGTTGGAAAGGATGTCGAGAATAGTAGCTCAAGCAAAGTCTTTCCGATTGGGACTTTCATTTGATTAGAAATAGATTTGGTTAGGAGGATAATTTTACTTGAATTGAAAAGACAGAATCACTTTTTCCGAACAGGCAGATTAAAGAATCCCAACCGACTCTCAGACCGCCTGCTTGAGCTGCTTCTCGAGAGGTGGAAACTGTTGAGTTTCCACAATCTCCAACTCAGATGTGCGGCTATAAAAATCTACTATGGGCGTGACCCATGGTTTTTTACTTTCTCCATTTGCTTTGACTACTCTTCGAGTTCTTGTTCCTTCCGCCGCCAACCAAATCTTAATCTCTCCCCCAAAATTTCCAAATCCAATTCAATCTCGCTGAGAAGAGATGGTTGGAACCATTTCTAAGTGGAAGAAATCGGAGATGGATGCGGAAAATGAAGGCTTTGGTTGCGGTCGAGAAGAACCCGAAGCGAGCCTATATGAAGTAGACCAGCTCTGAAGGACAACATTGGCCCTCGGGTGAGGAGGGCACCATTCTAGTATTTCAATCATACTGTGAATGTGGTTTTCGATTGGTCGCTTATCCTTTCTTCATGCTCGCATTTCAAAGACTTGGGGTGGAATTGGTGAACTTTGTTCCCAATTTCATCACAATGTTGAGTGTGTTTATCTACCTATGCGGTTTATCTCGGGAATTCTTTCAAACTGAGCTCTTTAAGTATTACTACAGGATGAGCAAGCACAATGAATCGCAGTAGTCATGGATCAAGCTCCACAATGGAACATCGAGGGAGTAGATTCAAATGTTCACCTGGTCGTCATGGTCGGGATGGAAAAAGAGGTTGTTTTACTTGGACACCTCTTCTTCACAGGGAAGCCTGTAGAGAACAAAGGCCTCTTGAACTCGACTCCAAGCAACCTCGATCGGATCACCCCTTACATTCAAGCCATCAAAGACCTGAAGGAAGAATCGAGCACACCCCATGTTGATGTACTCGGGGACTACTGACCCAACCAGGGATTTCAAAGAAGGTAAAGAAACAACCAACCTAGCTCTTTTTTTTGTTAATTTTGAGCTTGATTGTTGATTATTTTCTGTGCAATTGTAGATATCTCACAAAAAAAAGATTAACACTTTAATCAAACTCGTTTGTGAGAAAGCTCCAATACCCACAACAGAGGTTACTCGAATCCTGGTGGCCGTGTCCGCAGAGGAAAGAAAAGAACGCCTAAAGTTAATAAAAAAAAGTTGATTTCATCTTTAGAGTTCTGTGGTCGTAGAATTCGGCTATTGAATAATGTTCTTTTATAACTTTTGCAGAAAGTATGTATAGCAGACCGTCAAGACGACCAAGAGGCCAAATCGAGGGTTGTCGAAGTAGGGTTAGAGGAAGTCAGAGTTCCTCTGGCCAAAAGGCATCGCCTCGTGAAGGCCACAGACAAGAAAGGCGAAGGCTCAAGTTCTGCCCCTCCTTCGACCAGCCCCTTTAGTAAATTCTTTGCAGACGTGGTCACTACAGAGACAAGAGGAGTGGTTGAAGTACTTAAGTACAAAGCTCCCAATACCAAGGTACCATTCTACTATGACAACAATACATTTTCAGTTTTTTGTTTCTCGCGGCTTTGTCAAGCAATGAGAAAATGAGAACTGGAAAAGTTTGCATGCCTTTCGTGAAGGATACTTCTGCGACAGCAGAGCCTGTGGTCCCGCAGGAAGCTTTGGGAGTTGTAGCTCTCAATCAAGACCTACTGCCAGACGTGATCGTGGACGTCCCAGCCCCACAATAAGACTTTCAAAGCATCGGCCTCTCAATCTGTGGCAATCGAAAGCCTTCTAGAGGCTAAAAGTGTTACAAAAATTAGGATGGCCGAAGAGAAGAAAAAGAAATTTTCCTTGGGGAAGTTTTCTTCTAGATTCAAGATTACCTCCAGAAAGCCAAGGTATGTAAATCTTAAAAGCATAAAAATAGTATTTACCTTTTATTAATTTAACTTGACATATTTTCATTTCTCTATGCAATTTTAGTCATGCTTTTCCAACCCCAGAGATGCTTCTGTCGAGAGACCCGTAGTTTTTTCTCCTACAGTTGAAAAGACAACAACTAAGTGGTCGAGAATCGACCTCTGTCCCTGTGGTGGCAATGGAGGAAGTCGTTACATCGAGGCCGCTACGACCACCGAGGTGGTCGTAGAAGCAGAGGCGAGGACTACCAAGATCCAGCTTGCTATGGTGATCGAAAGGTGTTATTGAGGATATCAATAAACAAAAAAGGGACTTGGTCCTACAATCACCAGAAGCATCCGGTCAAGATGGAGGAGAACCCTCCGACCGTCATGCCAGAAAGGAAGTCGCAGAGGACATTCCTCCTGGTCCTGAAGGAGGAATTGTTGCTGCTGCCAACAACGACGACGAAGAAGAAGAAGATGAAGGCTTCTTCAACTTCTTCCCTGAGTTCTTCAGCCCAACAACCATTGGATCTTCTTCATTCAGGTCTCGTGACTGAGTCCCACACCTTAAGGATATTCCGAATAGGGGACATATATTTTGATGATGAGTGTCTTCAAAAAGTATGTTGGGACCAAGTTTAGGGGCTTTATGAACTTCAAGATTCCGAGAGGGTGTATGCTAATTTTGCTCTGGCCAACTACTTTTGTAAGTACTGATGGTAAACACTTCCATATTTGATTTCCTCTTTTCTCACTATCTTTCCTTGATCAGTGAGCTCTTGAACAAATTACCATCACAGTGAATACCATAGGCAACATGTTTTGTCAAGAAGCGACAAGTCGAGCTCGCCAACCGGTAGTGAGATCGTAAGTGTTTGATATGAGCAGCCTTTATTTTGTTTTGACCACCCGGTCAATACTTATGTATACTTTAACCTTCTGGATGTCTAGAGACGATGAAAGGAACTAAATTTTTTCACTCAACTATGTAAAAGCTGAAGCAAAGAAGCTAAGGGATGAAAAAAAGACTCAATAAGAACCTTTAGAAAGCAAATTCGAGCTTGCGAATAGCGTAATGAAATAAACAAAGAAGTTTTATACTTAAAATTGTTCATCTTAATGACTTTCTTTTCTTTCTCTAACTCTTTATATTTTTAGAAAAAGAGGTCGATATATGTAAGCTCAAACCGAGGTCGAATCAAAGGCATTTGTGGTCAACGAGCTCACCCGATCCACAAAGAAAAAGAGAAGAGAATAAAGGCATTGGAGGAGTAGCGCACAAAGGATGCTGCCTCCCACGATAACGAGGTCAAGAAGCTTGATAGTCGTCTAGTTGGTAAGAATTCCTTCACTTACGACCAGTTTTATTTACTATTCTTTAGGAAGTAATTTTCTAACCGGTCGCATTTCTATTTTCAGAGCGCATACCAAAATAAAACGACTCATCGAGTATCTTGTTTGTGAATATAAACCTTCATTTTCCTACACTAGAGTAGTTTGTAATAGGGAATATTATTGTAAAGACAATATCTTGTTTATGAATATAAACCTTCATTTTCCTACAAATTGTTTCATCGAGTAGTTAGTAACTCATAAGGAAAAAAAAATGAGAATTGAACCTTTAAGACTAAGAATTGAAGTCATATGTATAACTTTATCCTAACCCTCGACTATTTGCTTAGTTTATTTATAAAAACTAAGTAAATGGTGAAAAGGGGGTTGTTTAAAAGGGGTTTGTCCGACTGTTGTTGTCGATCTCGATTGTCATGTGCTGGTTACAAGAGTTAGTAACAGATCGACACTAGGAAGTTCATTCTAGTAAGGTGACCACATGCGTAAAGTAAAGACTTCGACTAGGTGAGTTGCTTTCTCCGACTGTGTTAATTAAATCAAGGGCATCAACATTAGTTGGACAAACTATAAGAGTGTGCTTAAGAAATTGCTCAACCTTTCTCGAACTCAACTGTGTTGTATTGATAGCAAGAGTTAGAAACAGCGCAACGCTAGGAAGTTCCTTCTAGTAGGCAAGACCACGTGCAAAGAAGAAAGACTTCGACTAGGTGGTGTGTCTTCCTCCGACTAGGTTAAACAAATTGAGTTTACCAAAAGTAGTCAAACAAATTATAAAAAACTTACTCCACATAGAGAATTCTTCGAAAAGAATGAAGAAATAAACTAAGTCGAAAAAAGCTTGGTACAAATTATTTTGACCATATTTTGTTGAACCTAGTTTCTTTGTGTTGGCGAAAAAGCTAGGTACAAATCGACACTAGGAAGTTCCTTCTAGTGGTAGGACCACGCAAAGAGGAAATACTTGACTATGTGATGTTTCCTTCCTTCGACCAGTGTAAAGAAAACCAAGTGTTAAAAAATGATTGAAAAATCATTGAAGCATTGCTCAATGTAAGACAATAAAGATTGAATAAAGCATAAAACTTTATTAAGAATGTAAGAGGTTACACATAGAATTTATGAATCGGTAGAATATTCCAAGAGTTGAAAAGGATTCTGACATCTTCCATTGCAAGTTTTACATAGCCTAGTCGCAGAACTCTCACCAATCGTAAGGATCTTCTGACTTGGGGAAAGTTTGTTCCGATTAGACTGGGATTGAATTTTTTCAATACCAAATCACCTACAGTAAGGCTGCGAGGCTGGACCTTATGATCATAGTATTTGTGTAGGTTGGTAGACTGTCGAATGGATTAAGGCTCTTCTCTTCGAGTAGATTGATGTTATCTGTTCGATGTTGTTCCTGGCCAGAGTCATTGTAATTTTTGACCCTTGTCGATCGAATCTTTAGTTCTGGTGGAAGCATGGCTTCGGCCCCAAAAACTAGAAAAAAGGGTGTTTCACCAGAACTCGACTAGTACCATGTGAATTACCCATAATACTAAGGGCAATTCTTTTATCCAAGCCCCGAGCGCTTTATAATCTAATCAAGATTCGAGTTTTAATTCCTCAGATAATTTGGTCATTCGCTCTTTCGACTGCTACATTGCTTTGTGGGTGGGTGACAGAGGCATAACACAAGTTGTGACTGGTCGAGATGGGATTTGCCCCTCCTTGCATAACAGGAGAGATGTCTCTGGGCCCCTCGTGGTGATCGGATAAAGAAAGTGCATGGCCATGCCACTAGTGGTTGAAGTGTCGACCACATGAAGTTATCCAACACTTGGCCGAGAAAGTATTGAATACCCATGGATGACACCATATCTCACCGAGTTCAACCGCACATCGTGAGGCAAAGGGAGAATGCATGAGTAGGTCACTTAGTTCGATCAAGCATGATCGATCGATGGAGATACGATCCGTCGTAGATCGATCAAACGTAATCACATACTGGTCGTATAGAGATACAAACTGATCGTAAGTGATGAGGACCTGATTATAGATCATATTACGTTAAGGTTCGTCTCGATATATTCTTTGTGTACTTGGGAATCATTACGTGCTGCTAGGTGCCGCTAACGACTAGTGGTCGGAAAAGAGTTTTTGAGTCACAACCAATCACACAAGAACCTGTAGGGTCGCGCACTTAAGGGTCAGGGGATTTGATTTGGATGGTGATCCAAATTCGTATAGGATATGAGTTCCTAATGGGCCTCGAGTAAGAGACCCAACATGGATACCTATATAAAGAGAGGCGGTGGCATAGGGTGAAGCACGGTTTTTGGAAGAACTCCTGAAACCCTAATAGCCACGCCATCCTCAACCACGCTGTCGGCTAGCTAGCACACCAATACATGTGTTCCAACCCCGTATGTGTGGATACCTCTGAGGTGCCGCTATAAGCATCAAGACTAGGACGATCCGCAACTCGTGACGATCACCGGAGCGTATGAGCAGACGCGGCGAGCACGACTACTCGGAGTAGCAACACGCGGGCGAGTACGACTACGATCGCATCTATTCGCTACACCGACTTACTTCCGCAACGAGCCCCGCTGCCTAGCAGTAATCTCGTGATCTATTACTTGCGGAGGTTCCTTGGTTGCGCGGTAAATTTTTGTTTTGTGCTATCGTAGCGCATACACGTAACCCTTCATTGACATCACATTACAATAGAAGAACAAGTCCATAACACGTGACGCGCTTCCATGTTAACATCAAATTACAATGGAATACATGCTTGGTAGGTCGTCTTTGGCAACACGCTTCCTCTCGAAGGATGTCACTAAGAGACCTAACAACACCGTAAAACTCTTGTCTGACCAACCATTGCTTGCCTTCAATTTCAGTAGCTCAAGTACGGTTGACAACCTTGTGTATTCCAAATTGCATCCAGGAACAAAAGTTTCTCCGAGTCCTCCATTAAGCCCTCGAATTTACAAAACTCTCTCTCACCGTAGTTCCCTTCTGCATCGCGTAGCATCTGATCCAGATTGTCATCATGCGACCTATCCTCATCAAAAGCACATTCCATACCCTGCATATCGTTGACTTCTCAGAATGTCGCCATTACCGACTTCGTATAATCTTCTTCACCATGACCGCTCCAACATGTATATCCTTTTTGAAACCCCTTCAGATTTAGTGAGCTTCGATCCACACGGTTGTTAAACATTTTCATATTACCGCAATCAATGCATGGACAAGACATAAATTTTATCCCCTTCTTCAACATATCCCGCTTTGGCTCTTCTAAAAGCAAACACGCCATTAATATACTCTTCACTCACACGGTTCTCAATGTACATCCAATTTCGGTCCATCTACACGTATACGCACGTAATAAATTAATTAGTGTTAAATTATATTAATAAACCGCAAGTACCCTTCATAATGACCAAACACATTAGTGATTAGTCTAGAGCAAATATAAAGGGTTACAGATCGTTACACATTAGTGATTAGTCTAGAGCAAAAATAAAGGGTAATGATCGCTACCCTTCTCTCCAAGGTGGCTCAATATGGGAGGAGGCAGCAGAGGTGCCGTGAATGGGGAGGAGGCAGCAGGGTGACACCTCAAAACGGAATGGGCAACAATGTGCATGGAAGGAGGCAGCAGCAGCAGGGTGGCGCAACGGGGGAGGAGGCAAGTAGCAGCAGGGTGGCGCGCCTCAAATGGAATGGGCAGGGGGCCTGTCGGGGGCATCTATTTATGCTTGTATATCACAAACGGTTCTTGTAAAGAACCGCTCAGTGATAAATGCCTATCATGCATGCTTCTTGTAAAGAACCGCCTATGATAATAGATCACAGACGGTTCTTTATACGAACTGCTCGTGATACTTCACAACGGTTCGTATAAAGATCCGCTCGTTTGTTCAGAGAAAGAACCGCTCGTGATGAGTACCATTATCACAGACGGTTCTTTATACGAACCGCCTGTGATACTTCACGTTTGTCAGATAAAGAACTATCTCGTGATATGTCCATATCACGACGATTAACGAAGAACCGTCGTGATAATTTTATCATAGATGGTTCCTATTTTGTAGTAGTGCAAGCGAGTCAACACTTTGATCATATTGATCCTACATTTTATGCAAATTATATTCTTTAAAAATATCAAATTGCATGCTCTAATTTCATATGCAAATGTATGTCAAACACCCTAAGGTAGTTAAATGCATATTTGTTGATTAAATAATAATTATATCGTATCCTTGATAATTGAACTCCAAAAACCTTTTTCACCCTAGTAAATATATGGTAACCTACTAGTTATAGGTCGTACTTAAACGCCATGCTAGACTTGTTTAAATACCGGGTATTACTTACCTCAAATCATCATCCTTTAAATCATATCAAATGTTTTGGGCAGTCATTGGGGAGAATGACTGAATTGGTTGTGATAATTTATTTTATATTATTTCAAAACTCTAAAAAGATGCTAATACCCCATCTGGGTGGATGGTATGATTAGAGGGTATATGGTTGGGTACTAATGTAGCCCAAGACATGTTGTGTTGGTACGTGGAATGAACCGCCCAGATAACTTTAAGGACTTAATTCTGTGATAACCTCCCAATGTAAAACAAAGACAACCACAAGTCTATAATGGTGTCGACCGGCGAAATAATTTGTATCCGCTAGTACAAGTTGCGCCGGTAGATGAACTCGCGACACCGTAAGCCTTCGCGCTGAAGGGTCGGAGTGCGCGGCGAATGCCATTTGAAGGCGCAAGGGGTCCGGTAAGTGGTTATCTGTCCCACGGAACGAAACCCTACTCAAAGCGAAACCTCACGGTGTAACAAATCTTCAAGGATGCATTGTAAAGGCCTTGTGATAATCTCCCTTCATTCACATATCTAAGGAAATGTGTGTTCATATCAAGATGATTATCTCTTGTGGGTAAAATGTGCAATCTCTGCAGATAATAAATCAGCTAACAATGTGCGCCTACTGGCACGAGCGGACATAGGAACTTACAAGATATAGTTCTATTTCAAAACTTTTGTGGATGGGTTGAAAATGTGCGGGCTCACCTAGCCCTTGATTTGGATTTTCTCTTATATTCTTACCAGTGTTGGTAATAGGTGGGTATGACCACCATCAAATATAAGCATAAAGGTGGAGGTAGCCTCGCTTTTATTAATTATTGCACAATTAATCTCTTTAAAAATGCAATTTGGTTAAAATGCTAAGTGATAGGATTGTCTAATAATCAGATTTATAAATGTTGCTTTACGCAAATAAAAGAACCCGAGCCATCCTTGTTACACCTTGCATATATATTATTGCATCTGTTGTGTTGGCTCGCGAGCACGGTAGTTGTGCTTATCCTCACTCTTTCCCTAAACCCTCAGAAACAGGAACCCTGGAGCTATCGACTGCAACAAGGACCCAGATGTCTGAAGATCCAGGAGTCACTGAAGCGTAGGTTAGTCCTTAGCTATTCTAGTCTCACCTCAGCCTAGCTGACCGGTTCTTGTGTATCTCCTATATTGTCCAAGTTTTGGATAATATCGGCGACACTGGTTCCCGACCACTTGCTGCGGTAAGATGTGTCCTCACCC
Organism: Hsuehochloa calcarea; assembly: GCA_036346395.1. Classification (NCBI taxonomy): domain Eukaryota; kingdom Viridiplantae; phylum Streptophyta; class Magnoliopsida; order Poales; family Poaceae; genus Hsuehochloa; species Hsuehochloa calcarea. The sequence continues at coordinate 40,065,781 of CM070599.1, forward strand.
CTTTGCTTCCATTGTTGCTTCCGCTATCTTTTGTAATGTATTCATTTGGCCTGTTCGGCCCTTATTGTAAAAATTAGCCTGAATCGGTCTATGTAAATTTTGATGTGTAAATTAATGAATGAAATGATTTTACGCTATGTATGATTTGATTCAGCAATGTACCTGTGAAGTGCTATCTATCGATTCAGGAATAGACTTTAAATTTAAAGAGGAATTCGGAAGAAGAAAATCTGGGAATTCGGAAGAAAAAATCTGGAGTTCCACATGCAAGCTGCCACATTAATTTGAAGAGTCAAGATCTCCTGTCGCGACATTGATTTGTTGCAGTTGAAATATCAGTTTCGTTCTACGATCCTGCATTGAATTCTACTATTTTCCTAGCGCTATAGTACTCTTTTTTTTTAGATCAATTGATTTTTATAGCGCCAGTGTGACAGACTGACAGTTCGATTGGGAAGTATAGTACGGTCGTTTGTCAAAACATCTCTACTAGATATAGATGCTAATCTTCGTTTTTTTTTATAAGATATAGATGTTAATGCGCTCTTTGAATTCGTGTGAAAAGTCAAACCTTTGATCGAGATTGATCCATTTAGACGGCGAGTCGGCGACCCATCAAAAGTCCAATAACATCAGTTGACAATCGACTAGCCTATTGGCAAGAAAGCATTCAGGTTTAACAGTACCGGTGTGGTATCGTCAATTCATGAACCTACTAGCTATTCTACTACAGTGAGGTCTCATCCTGCCTATTAACTCTTGAACTCCCCCGATTTTGACGTCTTTCTACCTCTAAGCAGTATAGCCACCATATAGTTTAGACCCATGGAGACGAGCACTCTTGAACGCCCGATTTTAACGTCTTTCTACCTCTAAACAGCTAGGTATGTAATTGGCAGTTCACAATCGACTAATCTGTGGGCAAGACAGAACTCAGGCTTAACAGTACCACAGCGTGATATCGTCAATTCATGAAGCTACTAGCTATTCTATTACAGTGAGGTCTCACCCTCCCTATTAACTCTTGAACGCCCGATTTTGACGTCTTTCTACCTCTAAAGCAGTATTGCCACCGTATAGTTTAGGCCCATGGAGACGAGCACTCTTGAATGCCCGATTTTGACGTCTACCTCTAAGCAGTATTACAATACCATCCTATAGTTTAGACTCATGGAGACAAGCAAGAGCAAGAGAAAGAGCAAGAGCACAAGCCTTCCCCACGTTAACCGGAAAGGCGGAAACGTCATGCGGGATAACGTTCTCTAGAAGCTCTGCTCTGGCCGCGCATCTGACCTGTAAAAGGCACCCAATAATTGACGGCGACAAAGCCGGCAACGACGGCGGTAGCAGTGGGGCTCCGCGGGGTTGGGCGTTGCGGTAGACGGTAGTAGTACTGGAGTACAGTCTGCCCCTCTTCTCCCGGCGACCGATTTCTCCATTCTCCCCCTGTTTGACTCGGTGCATGCCATTAATTTGGAGCTACCCTAGTTGCTGACGGTGACTACCTGTTTTTAGATTATGAACAGTAAATGCAGTTTTTCACTTTGACTTCAAAAGCTTAACTCAATTTCAAAAGCTCTCAAAGTTTCAAAGTTCAAGCTTCAAAACTCAAGTTTTGCATTAGCATCATATCTCAAATTTCGGATTTCAACCCCCCTTGGGACCAGCCCAACCTTCCTCCCCTCCTTTCTCATTTCCTTCCTCCCTAGCTCTACTAAAGGCTGCGTGCGCACTCTGCACAAGGTCGCTGCCCAGGCGCAAGACCGCCTGAAGACTCGCACTCGCATCCTCCCGGCCCGCCCTTCTCGCCTCGGCTCCTGCACTTTGCACACATACTGTCCGTGTGCACGCGCTGTGGATAAAGTGCCGCCATGCTCGCCTGTCCCATCCCCTATTCTATGTCAGGTCGCTGGCGCTCGCCTCGATTCTCCGCTGTCGCGTCGCTCTCGGCCATTGCGCCGCCTCCTCGCCTCGACATTGGCACCACCCCTCTCCCTCCAGCTATAAAGAGCTCTCTGCAGCCCCATTCTGCCCCCTACCTTGCCACCTCCCTTCCACTCCCGGTCGCTGAGAAGAACCGAAGAAAGCCGAGTCAACGCCGCGCCCCTTCTCGGTCTTTCTCTACTCCAGTGGGATTTCCCCCGAGCTTGCTATGTCACATCGTGTCCTAGTAGCCCTGGAAGTTTTTCCCTCTCCTAATTTCATCTTTGGTCCAGTAGGTGCGACGCATTCCTTCTTCTCCCTCAGCTCCGGTCGAAGCATTCCCCACCGCCAATCTCCCTCGCCCGCCCACCTCCGGCTGCCGTTCTTGGCTTGGTAAGCTCCCTTAGCCTCTCCCTAGCTAGTGCTCCCACCAATTTTTGTTGTGGGTCACTTGAGCTTCGTTTTCGTTTTTGGCCATGCCGCAGTCGCCTCCGATTGTCGCGCCGCCGCTCCGGCGACTTTTCGGCGCATCGGCGAGGGCAACCCGTTTTTGCCCTTCCCCCAACGCCGCCGCTTCTCCCTCCGCCAACGACGAGCCGCGCCGTCCCGGCCTCCTCACTGCTCTTTTTTGTCAGGAAAACGACAACACTGTGTCGCGTTAATTACAGGGGATTATTGTTGGGAGGATATGGCTAATCAATATTTAGCGGGTGTTAATGAGGCTTTAATTCCCATTTGTGTCACTGTCGTGTGGGCCTGGTAAATAGTGACAACAGTTTTAATTAACCCGGTTAGGCTCTCAATGGTCGACAAGTGAGCCCCAGTAGTGGTACTGTTCAGAGACTCAAGACGCTTGTCTTTGTGGACCAAAGGTCCACGCATTGTTCCGCTTGCCGTGGCACTCTTGCGCTGGGACCCACGTGTGAGCACTGATTTTCTCTCTCTCTCTTTCGCGCTTTTCTTTTAGTTAAAATTTCAATGAAAGTCTTCAAAATTTCATTTCTCCTTCGTTATAACTCAAAAATTATGAAATTTATTTCTAAAAATTTATAAATTCAATATCTACATTTTGGTACTGATTTGGTTCATTTTGGAGTTTATTTATTATTTATTATTTATTTGTTTGTTTTTTGCTTGTTTATTCTTTTTCGGTACATTCGTCCAAGTAGAGTTCAAGAAACGGCGATCTCTATTTCGATCAAGCACAAGACTACTAAGACCTCTAACCTTTGACCCAGATGAGTCAATACTTTGATCATATTGAATGTACATTTTATGAAATTATATTATTTAAAAATTATCAAATTACATGCTTTAATTTCTTAAGCAAATGTATGTCAAATGATCCTAAGGTAGTTAAATGCTAACTTAATAATTAAATAATTATTATACCATCCCTTAACAAAAATTGAGAAAGACTCGAAGTACCGTGTGGGAAAAAGAGGAAGTTGATGGGCCCTTAAGAAGAGGAGGAGCACCACGACGCTGCCAACATTCAACGAGAAATCCTCCCGAGCCACCCCACGCTGCCACGCTGCACCGCCGATCAAGAGAGGATCGTTGGTTGGAGACTTGTCTCCAACCTTATCCCTTCACCTTCTTCCTATGACAGGTGGGCCCCACCTTTTTTATTTTCCATTTTCTCCTTTTCTCAAATTGAGAAATTACAAAAGGGCCCCTTACATACAATAAATATTTCTTGCATTTTTCATTAAACTCAACAGATATAGATGTGGAACGTGGAACTTGGAAGGCCATCTCCGCATATAGTATCCCCAAAAAGAAAAGAAGGAATGATAAGAAATATAATAAGATCGCATGTTCAATTCGTTTAACAAATGCCTGTGCGAATGTGCGATGACATGAAACACCTATAACCCCTTGAATTGGACATTTCTTGCATTTTTCATGAGCGGGACTTGCTTATACTATCATCATGCAAGTTACTGGGTAGGGTTTGCTGATACTATCGTCATGCAAGTTGCAGGACGCTTAGACGGTCCATTTATGGCGCGTCCAGCCGAAGTAGTGTTCTCGGTTGTTTCTTTCGTCATGGTCCCGGACATTAACCCATCTTTGTCCTCGCAGAGCAAGCACGGCGCTGGTTCAATTCAATTTTTAGTGTACCTCTGATCGCAAGTCACACAGTCATTATGGCAACCAAGGCACAGGAGATGTAATAATCCTGACTAACGTAGGTTGAGTCGAACGGCTGACTCTATCGCGCTAGCTCTATCTATCGCGCTAACTATAGAGCAGTGCTGGTAAAATTCTAGTTGTCTATTTGTTGTTCTAGTACATTATATTGGATCGCTCGTTCATTAGTTGTTCGTTTGATCGGTCGGTGCTAACTGAATATAGAACTGGAACCTGAATAACCTTTAGAGACTTTTCCTCTTGGCATCAATTGCATTGCATTGGATTGCATCAGTCATTCTATAGAGGAATCAAGTTTTGAAAAATTAAATAAAAAGGAAAATGTATGTGCACTCTTGGAGTATACATTTCTCTGTAGTAGGAAAATGTTTTGGTTTGAGTAAAATCATAAGTATTAATAATTTTCAAATAACATATTATCTGGATTCCTGCTAACTGCTAGAACTGCACTGACCAGTGGGCCACAATTTTAGCAGAAAGAACATTCCAAGCAAATAGGGGAAAATATTTTTGGTTTGAAAAATAATTTCATAAATTAGTTTGTACGAAAAGGATGAGCATTCGGCCAGTTTGCCTAAGACCCTTATGATATGGACATTTTACAAAATGGTACTTATCTATTTTAAAGCCGAAAAGAGAAAAGTAGAGGCCTCCATGAAAAAGTTTCCATATTTAAAAGTATTTCAAAATTAGCTTTTCGAGAGCTCCAATGAACTATCAAAAATATCCTATGAGTATCCAAGTTTTACAAAAATGGCATACGAAGTGTTTTGACAATCTTACCCAAAATGCAAGGTGGCACTTGTGGTGGCACTCTCTCAATTAAACCAGGATTTTTATTTTACAAAGTCAATAAAAATTATTTTGAGGATTTTAAGGGAAGGAACTCATAAGTAATGCATTTCACGCTGGTAAGGGCGGTAACCCATTAACGTACCGAGGGGTGTTTCTGGACATTTCATGCTGCCAAGGGCAACAACCCATTAAGGGAGAGAGATTGCAACACCCCGCCCTTTAGTACCATTGTCAGTTTACATCGGTTCCACTAGCATATAATACCGATTGACCCAAATCGTAGCACTTCCGGGTTAACCCTTTTGGGCGAAACAATAACGAAAGCTCAAGTGAGATGCTACGCATGCGTGGGTGCAGTGGGTGGGTTGGGCTATGAGCAAATTTTGGGCCATGGTGTTACAAATTCATACTATTATGGCCTAGTTAGAGTATGCCTCAAGATATGCTATTAAGGATCTCATCTTACTAGTGTGATTTCTAGCCATGGAATATATTTGTGTGATGCAACAATGCTCAAAATTAATATTTCATGACAACATGTGGTTTTTACCCCGATTAATAACTCTATTTCATCAAGATAAATATCTGACATGATGAATTTCAATATTAGTGTGTTGCCCAGTTCAGATCATGATCTTAGTGTATGATTTAGCAAACATCATGCCTAAAATTCCTTCCTAGATCATCAATTAGTACCATGGCGGTATCAAACATTCATCCATTCAAGTATGCATCCATTCATCCATGCATCATGCCCAATCGGCCATATAGGAGGAGCTAGAGGTAGAGGAAGACCAAACCTGAAAGACTAGGTGGCTAATTGGAGTTGTAGTGATGTCATGCCCCCACGCCATCACACGGCAATGACGACAGTACCTTGGTGGCATGATGGTGAGCTCGGGCATGGCTAGGGTTAACCAAGCCCTAGTCAACCCAAGCTAGTTGAGTGAGAGAAAGGTTGTCGTATAGCCGTGAGTACATAAAGTATTCAGCAAGTGTAAGAAAATGTATGCAAATAGTATTTATGCAAGGTTTGACAAAGATAGTTTTATGGCTATTTTGCAGAAAGCAGTATTAACAGTAAATAGATTGAAGAGCATAATTTAAAGTACATAAGTAAACAAAGTTATTTAAAACAACTAATGAACACCCCGTTCACTTCCCAACCAACAACCAAATCGCTTCCCAACCATCATTCCAACATTTTTAAGAAAATCTACCCCTCATGTGAAATCACCAGGCATTGTCCATAACCGGGACACAGCTATTCGAATAGTTTTTAACACTCTACAGAGGTTGTACAGCTTAACCCAAAAGAGATAATTATCTTGATAAAAACACATATTTCCTTAGACATGTGAATCAATGATAGACTATCACAAGACTTTTACAAAACTCCATTTTGATTCGACTCGCCACTAAGGTTTCACACCCTACCCTCTTGCACCATAATCAACCAAAACAGAACCGAATCAAAATATTTCTAATTAGTTGGTCAGGTCCACCCCATAAATAGACTTGTGGTTGTACGATATGGCCCAAATCAATAGCGCACAAAGTTAAGTCCTTAGTGACTACTCAGTTGAGACTACCTCATCCCATGTACCTCGCGCACCTAAGTGCCTCCCGCATTACCTCACACACCCCCTTTACTGCACGGTCACTCGCCCGAGTATAAATCACTTTGTTCACCCAAGCCAATGACAACTCCTACCATGGCATAAGATTTTATAACAGCGGCATCGCACCACAATTGACCCAACAATGACCTCGCACCGCTGTTGCACAACTGTGGCATCGCACCAATTCCATATATCATTAAATCAAGTTTAATCGTTTATGAACATGTGATCATGAACTCCGTCGGATAGCTAAAGCATGGATAAGCATAATACGCCCCTTTTGGTAGTACAATAATGTCCAACTAATAACAACCCCTCCTATGGTGTCCAATGATTTATGACATTCAAGGGTACATGTAAAAACCAATTATTCAAGGTGGCATAATGTCGAATACGACTTTAACTATTCCCGAAAGTAGTTATTACAAAACTAGCAATGCATGTCGATATAAAATAATATAATTTTATAAAAATGGGTATGACATGATCAAAGGTCTATAACTTACCTTCGTTGAAGGTTTGAGATGCTTCTACAGATGGTTCTAGGAATTCTTCGAAAAGCCGTAATCTACACGCATGCGAAAAGAGTCAAATGAATACAATAATTCCAAATAAAATCAAAAATTACCAAGCTAAAACCAAAAGAAATACACTAAATTTAGATGAATTTAGAATTTTAAATCACTCGAATCGGAGTTCGAATGAAGGAGAACTGCTCTCGGAAGGAGTTTTCGACCACACTGTAGCGGAAGGAGATTCGACTACACGTGGCTCAAGGAGGGTTCGACTACTTGGTGGGAAGGAGGTTTCGACTACAGTGGTTAGATGGAGATTTCGACGACCTAGTCGAAAGGAGGTTTCACTACAGTGATCTGGATGGAAGTTTCACGACCTAGTTGAAAGGAGTTTTCGACTACGGTGGTCTCAAGAAAGTTTTGACTACTTGGTCTCAAGAAGGTTTCACCACCGATCGGAAGGAGGTTTCACTACGGATGGTCGGAAGGAGGTTTCGATCACACTGTCCGCAATGAGGTTTCACCACCACCGGTGGCAACAAGATGAAGTCTAGCGGTAGTGCTCTTTGGGCGATGGCTTGCCTGCCGCCACGTGCCACGACAAGCAGCAATGAAGGTAGCAACGGGGAGAGGGGAGCAAGACAAACCCAAGGCGCACGGTTTCATCGGTGAGGCTCGACAGAGTGACCGGTGGCGAGAGGAAGAGTGGTGACAAAATCCGGCTTGTGGCGGCCAGAGCTCGGTGGCGCCGGTGGCGAGGTGTGTGTGACGGGCGAACGCGCCTTGTGAAGCCAATGAAGGTGACCATGATGGCGGAGGGCTTCAAGAATGATGCTAGAGAGCGAGGCGTGAGCTCCGGTCGGCGCATGATTTAAACTCAAGCACAAATAAACGAGAGCGAGAGAGGGAGTTGAGGGAAAGCAATAGGTAACGAGGGTCCCGTGCTCCATTTATAGAGGAAGGAGGAGGGCCGAGCGACAAGATGGAGCGACGAGATTCGCGGCAGGGACAACGACTTTGCAATAGTGGGAAAAGGGGGACGGGGCAGGAGTGCCAGGGCGAGGGGGGAAGGGATGCAGGGCATGGGGGAAAAGGGAGGCGGCAGGGGCTACCAGGGGAAGCAGAGGCATGGGCGTCCTCGGAAAGGAAAAATGAAACAGGAGAGAGAGCAAGGAGCAAGGAGCGGAGCGGGAGGAGGTAGCACAGGAGTCAGCACACGACGCACAAGAAGAAGAAGAACATGGGAGGCGGTGAGATGGGCTAGGGATGGAGGAGGCGTGGGAGAAGGAGAGCTAGGTCATGGACAAGGGCGGCAATGTCAAGGGCAGGTGAGGGGAGGGGATGGGGCGCCAGGGGATGGGCTGCATCGGGAAGGAAACAAGCATGGACAAAGACCACGGGAGGAAGAAGAAAGGAAGAAAGAAAAATAAAAGGGAAAAAGAAAGAAATATGAAAAGTATGATAATTCAAGAAAAAACTTAAAATATACCTTTTGACTTTAAATACCATAAAACCCAAATAAATCAAGTTTTGGATTAATTGAAGTTTAGATTAGTTATTTAAATTGATTTTAATTTTTAAAATTTCAAGTTCAGCTTTAACAGCTCAATAAGAATTAAATAGCTATTTTTATTTTAAATTTTTTTTCTAAAAATCTTAAAAATTGGGATAGTACACCGGCTCAGCACATCGTAGTCGACACCACGTAGTCCGTGACCACAGGATCATCCGAAAAATCACACGAGGAAATGGACAGATGGCTAGCGACCAGCGAGTAGCGATGTGGCAGTGGTCGCGGGGCGTCAAACAGTAACGAGCTTGAAAGTCTCAATTGTAACCTGTGGATCAGTTGGGAATTGATTGGGGTCCCTCCCGACCCTTCCTCGGGGTTGCTGTTTTACGGACACTCGTCTCGATCGTTCGCCCAATCGGTGGTGCCAGCTATCGACCGGCCAGGTTGCAGCCATGCAGTTAAGCTTTCGTTCTCTGTCGTTCGTCTAGCACGTGTTGCCCACCGTGGCGGGCAGCTCCAAATTGCCGTGCATGCATTTCGCCATTTCCCCTCCCTCCTGAGAGCACCAATAATGCGTAGCTTACGTGTAGCCTAGTTGATAAATTTTGGGCTTTAATTAGCCTAAAAGAACTATAAGCCATCTTTTACCAGACAAAGGTACTCGAAATTCTAATCAGGGAAGAGAGGGTGTGAAAAGAGTTGATGTATCACCTCTTATATAATAAAGAAAGAAGTTGTGTTAAAATAAATAATTATATAGATAAATTATTGAAAATATTATCTCTAAAATTGTCTGTAAATAAACTGAAATTCTTATAGATAATTCTAAGAGAGAAACTATGTACATGCGTAATAAGTTGTGGGCGCATAGAGTTGGAAACCAGTCATGTCCGCACCTAAACCCGGGCATTTAAGCAGACGCGACACGGCCAACACTGGCATCTACTCCATTTATTCCGTTTAGCGAGATAGAAGTATTAATTTAGGAATGCTAAGCGATCATCCATGTTCTCTTTTTCGGAAGAAATCTGTGGCGGGAGACATGCAGATTCCGTTCATGCATCTGTCAGTCTAGCAGCCGGTGTATGTGACAAAGCTCGAGACCGAGCTGCATGGCGAGAAGCGTGTGAATTGCGTTCATAGGAGTATAGGACTGGACATTCCTTATCGAGTGTGAAACCGGGAACGTTCAGAGCTGGAAAATAAGAAAAGCTCTTAAAGAGGACACGAACAAAACTGTAACGGTAGCTACAAATCGAACGAGGAATGTGCTACCTGGTCCCGGCCAATCTTTATTGTGCAAAACTGAGAGAAGATATATCGTGATCCGACTTGATCTTTTCAGATTAACTCGGAATTTGAACTAAAATCTCTTTCAATTCAAATGAATTGGTTCTAATCCTCTTATCCAAACAAAAACGGAGAAATCAAATTTGATCTCCTCCAAGCAGCTGCATAAGTTATGGTGCGAACTGATGAGATTACACAGTGGCACATACACTGTTTGAAGCGGCTGTATACACTTGAGATGCATCTTGTTAAGGTTGGTACTGTTCTCAAGTTATGGTGCGAACAGTACTTCTTGTAAAGATTTGTTAACGAACAGGTGCAACCGCGCACATGTGCCTTCAAACTTGCACCGGCCAGCGAGTAAGAACTCACCTTCAGCCCATGTGCAGTTAAATGCTATGCACAGGTGGGGATATCGTGCATTTATATCTCTGTTCAACGCTTCCACACCATCGCATCCACCGGCAGTAGTTTTTGTTTCAGAAACTAGTATATATGTACATTAAAATCTGGTAAAAAGGAAAAGAGAACCGCAAGAGAGAGAGAAACATCAAACCAACCAACATTTGGGCGATCTGGGATCTGAGCTGACATACAAAACCTGTCTCACTTTGTACTTGGCAAAACCAGTGGCGATTCGCGTCCACAGCCACCAAAAGGTCCAAAAAAACCGCGAGAACGTGCCAGGACAAGCCCCAGACGGGCCAAAACCGGAGCTGAGCTCGATCAACGTTGGGCCGACGGGGCTATCTCCCTCCTGGAGACGGGTGGCTGCTCCGCGGCCGCGCACCGTCCGACCCGGACCTCGGCCGCGACGATTCGTGGTGCGCTGCCGCGTGCCCGTGCCCGTGCCCGTGCGCGTGCCCACTTCGCGCGGCCGGCCGAGGCGAAGTGTCCTCCCGGCCGGACGCGCCCTTGGGGCGCTCCTTCATCCGCTCGATATCCTCAAGGACCGCGACGACCTCGGCCATGGAGGGCCGGCTCTTGGGCTCGCCTGAGAGGCAGCGCAGCGTGAGCTGGGCCGCCCTCAGCGCGGCCTTGACGGGTACTGCCCCTCCAGCCGCGGGTCGACCAAACGAGCCAACTTCCGCCGGTCCGCCTGGTACGACTTGGCCCAGTCCACCAGGTTGTGCTGCTGCGCGGGCCGGGACGTGTCCAGCGCCCGCAAGCCCGTGAGCATCTCCAGCAGTACCACGCCGAACCCGTACACGTCGCTCTTCACGTACAGGTGACCTGACGATCGAAGGCGTGTAAGTATTCGGCACATTTGATACCGTCCACATGTACAAGTGTACAACCCCGTGTCGTGGCCTTGTGTGGCAGAAGGTGAGTGGGCTGGGTACCTGTGGCGACGTATTCCGGTGCGGCGTAGCCGTAGGTGCCCATCACCCGGGTAGTGACGTGGCTGTCGCCGCCGGTGGGGCCGTTCTTCGCGAGGCCGAAGTCGGAGAGTTTGGCGTTGTAGTTCTGCGCGCATGACGAGAGAGGTTAATTGGTTAGGCGCGCGGGTTTTTAATTAATTGTTTTTGCAACTTTGCATATGCCATCTCCTATTATGATTTTTGGAGGACGCGCGTACGTACCGTGTCGAGGAGAATGTTCGAGGCCTTGAAATCTCGGTATATCACTTGCTTCTCCGACGAGTGCAGGAAGGCCAGACCGCGGGCGGCGCCGATGACGATGCGTAGCCGGAGGTCCCAGGAGATTGGTTGGACGGATCCGCCTTCTGCTTGCAAGAGGTGCATGTTATTTCCCCTTCTCAATTTACAAATATTTCAACTTGATTCTAAAAAAAAGTTACAAATATTTTGATTCAAGAAGTGCACTTATTTCATGATGGCCTTTCGTCACAGTGCAATTTTCATGTTTGCTAGTACTTCGCAGAAGTAAACAACATGACATTTTTACCGCCATCTGTGGAACTGTACCTCCGGGATTGATTTTTTTCTCTCTTCTAAATAAACCATTTTTTAATTGCTTAACAAAAATAACCCACATTTTATTTTTTTTTACAAAATAATCATCAGTCGCTGGCCTACCAAGCGACTAGGCTCAATCGCATGGTGGGCTAGCGATTTGAGACCTGTCAATACTCAGTCACACGACGAGCGGACGACGTTGAGCCACGTCGCCCAGTCGCACGGAGGAAGCATGACCGGTAGGTGCGTGACCTCAGTCATGCCACGTTGTCGCTAGTCGCGACTGAGGGCCAATATCTGTCCGATTGCTTTCAAATCGCATGACAGATAGACAGGGAAGAGAAGAGGAAGTGCTGGTGGGAGAAGAGAGGGGAGGAGGGCACCGGCAATAGAGAAGAAGATAAGGGATGAGAGGAGAAGGGAGAGGAGAGGGGAGGAAAGGAGCAGATCCTACTCTCGGCTCGGCACGTCTCCATGCACTTGCCTTTTTGCGGTGAGTTAGTCTTCTTCGTTAAAAACATGTTAGGTTAGCAAAAACAAACATAGCTTAGTGATAAAACTAAGGTTTGTAGTTGTAGATCGACAATGCTAGGTTAGGGTTAATGTCACGTATAATGTTAAAATGTAGGATATTTATGTATTTATTATAGCGTAAAACGTTAGAGTACCTCCATTAGTAGATCAATTATTGAAAAATCTAGGATGTTTAGGTTTAGATATGCAAGACCTATGGATATCGGTTTCAGGTTATTTATATTGTTTTTAATTTAATAGTGTTTAGAACTTAAGCATGAAAGGTCAGGGTGGTGGCGCCACTTATAGGTTCACAGTCGTTCGCACGAGACGCGGCCCACACAGTTCATGGATACATGTGTCACACCTACTTCTGGTGTGCCACTTGGAGATAGGGTTGTCTAAACACCCGAATGACGGACCCCTTCAGGACCTAGGCAACGACTAGCAGCGACCCGTCGGCCCAAGTGGGGCCGACAATAGGGACAAGGGTGTGGACAGGGAGAGAGGGAGCAGGATAGACATGTAGATCATTAGTACCATGCATGGTATGTCTTTTATTTTGCACCTTAGCATCAATGTAGATGATGTGATTGATTTACTACTACATGCTTTAAAATTTGTCAAGTTAAGCAGTTTCTTGTGGTGCTTGGGTCTCGGTCCTACCTCCTCTAGTCAACACTGCGATAGAGGGGCATGCTACTCATTTCCAGGCCCTTTCCCCTAGTCAGCACCACGATATAAGAGACATGCTACTCAATTCCAACTCATTCCACACTAGTCAACGCCACGACATAAGGAGCTTGCTACATGAATCTCACTAATACTAGTAGACATCCTCAACTACTCAGTTAGAAATGACAACAACATGCCACATCTGTTTCATGCCAAATAGACAACACTCTGTCATCTTCTTTTCAAAACAAAATTACCAGACCCTGGTTCAAGCTTTTCAGTCTTAGTTGACAGCACACGTCGGTTTTTCCCTGTGAATTGATAACTCGCTGAGCTATCATGTACGCGAAGATTCCTTCTAGCGGACACGAGTGACTTACATTCACCAAAATTTACTCTCTGAATACTACACCCTAACCACCTATAAAATTGTGACATATTCCACCACAACAAGCAAAACTACATTCGAGCTAGTTTGGAAAACAAAGAGAGGAGAGGGAGAAGACAGGTACAGGAGACCACTCAGCCTAGTTTCGAGATTGAGGACTATGGGTTAATGCTTCGAAAGAGGAAATGGGCTGCCAAGAAGGCATAGATGTACCCTTATTGTTTTTACAAGGATGCTCCTGGTAAGTTAATGCTATACATCGATATTTCACATTGCGTGTCACATTTTAAATTTTGCTGACTTTATCCGTGCATGGCAGCCGTCGGAGCGTTGCTACTTCTTCCGATGGATCAACATCCCAAAGAAGTACGGCAAGGCATTCATTCAGCAGAAATATATACTGAACTACGTAGTTGACCCCAAGGTGTTTACCCGTTTGAGACCTCTCTCAACTGAGAGCAGGGAAGACAAGGAAATACACCGGTGGTCTCTGAAGTTCCTAATGCCCCTACTGCACTGAAGATTATTTCTGACGAGGACATGCCCAAAAAAGACCTTATAGTTGAGTACCGGAAGGCCACGCGAAGGGTCAAGCCCGCAAGGGGTAGTAGGACGTATATTCGCAAGCCTGAGTTGATTTCCATCTGTCAATTATTATTTTCCCAAAAAATGTGTGTTTGTATCGTAGTTGTAGTTCGGGTCGAAGGTTCGTGCACGTAACCATTGTAACATAGGAATAGCAAGGCAAACACTACGCACAATATAATTCATACCTGCATGGTCAAGTGTTATGCCGGGCTTGCAATCTCATCTTTGGTACTCCATTCTCGTCTCGCTCAAACAAACATTTCGCCAAATTTTGAGTTCTTTATGTAAAAACTTAAAAAGGGTGCATCCATGTAAAACAATTAACACATGATTTATTTAGAAACAAATACAGTCAACAAACTCCAACATTTTTACCACTAAGGTGCTAACAATTATTCACAAACAATTATTCGAACCATTTAATTTTGTAAAATTAAAGCTAAATTTATTTCAATTATTTCTTAAAAAAAATTGGGCTTCTGTCGGTGATTGGGAACACGACTATGCTCAATCATCGACCTGATCTGCGACTAGACTCAATCGCGTTCTAGACCGGCGATCGTGTTCGCACCGCCCTCACCACTCCACCACCGCGATTGAGATATGTGGCAGACCAAAGCCTCAGTCGCGGTTCTGTCGCACGCTGGGCCTCCCACATCAGCTAGTCGTTGGCCCACGCGCGATTGGGCTTAATCTCTTGGTGGGCCAGCTGTAATTCCAAAGGAATCATTACCGCAAGGCATAGAGGGCAACTTACTAATTTAAAAAAAATAGTAGACTTTCTCTTTGGAATAGAAATTGCTGAGGGTTATTTGTGTTAAAAAAATAAAATATGAGTTATTTTTGTAAAATGATTAAAAATGACTTATTTATATATTTTTTTCCCTTCTAAATTTGGCCAGACAAAAGCCCGCAGACATGTTAGGCCTGCCTGGCCCATAGTAATGGCTCTGACCAGAAAACTAACTGTACAAGGTTGTGTTGGGCAGGTCGGTGGACCCAGCAATCCGGGGTTTTCCTGGCCAGGCCCCACATTTAGTCACATATCATTATACTATTGGTTGGCCGTATTGAGTTTTTTTTCTTCTTCTCATTTAGTCTTTTTTTATATAAATAAAATAGCAAAATAAACTCATACACGAACAAAATAACAAAAACAACATTTATACTGTATAAAACCACCGCGGAAGGCGATCCTACCGCATACGTTTTCTTATCGCCAGAGGTACTGCACCTATACTATAGGGTACTACCTTTAACATTTTGTCGGAGAGAAAACTAAATTTACTATTTTGTCACAAATGAGCCGAAAACTCGGTAACCTGGTTTGGTTTACTGTTGTGATGAGCCGGCCTACATCTATCATGTCGAGAGGCAAATTCAACGTCGTTGTCAGCAAGTCAACCCAATCTTTATCAAATCAATTAATCAAGTGAACCAGACAGGAAGCTGGAAAAGACACACACACACACAAAAAAAAATTGCAGGACTCACTTCTGAAGAGGTGATTTTCCAAGCTGCCCCTGGCCATGAACTCGTAGACGAGCAGGAGCTCCCTGTCCTCCAAGCAGTACCCCAGCAGCCTCACCAGGTTGGGATGCGACAGCCTCCCGAGAAAGTTCACCTCAGACTGCAGAATTCCGCCGCGCGTGCGCGTGACGAGACAGAAACGTCATGGGTTAGATCAGCGTGAGACCGAAATAGACCAAACGTACATGCCGATCACTCGGCAACTACGGCCTACGGGCGTAGGAACAGATAATTATCACGTACAGTACGTTTCAGTGAGATTGCGAGAAGGCGCAGGCCAGGGCGGCACCAGCTTGCACAAGCTTATTATACGTCACGTAAGGAACTGGACCAGCATTGACCAGGGTCAGGCCAGCGAATTAAGAAGTTCATATGCCACATGACTGAACATTTAAAAACGATGGTCTGGTCACGTGAACACGCGTCACGCGGCATGGAACCAGAATCTGGTGTAAGCTAAACTGCTAAACCACGGCCACAGTTATTGATACCTATAAACCCATATTTTTGCATATTTTTTAAGCTCATATACTGTTGGAATTAATACGGATTTGATCTAATTTTAACTTTAATTAATTCCTAAAAAATCTCAAAGGCCCATGTGCACGTGCTAAAACTGTTTAGTCCCACATAGGGTATTAATAGAGAGTTACACAACTTTATAAGGTGGATTGTGGTAACCTCTTTGTAGAATTGGAGAGAGTCAACACACGCGCTGCTCGCCGCCGCTCGAGCCAAGCCGAAGCGGGTGCGATGCAATCTTAGTGCGTTTTCTTTACCTATTCGAAAATCGAAACGCACCGACTCGCGGTAATGGAATTAACAAACGGACTGGCAGTAACGGTTCAGTCACTGCGCCATGGCGAATGACAATCTCGTCAACACTTCTCCTGCTGCTGGTTCTGGGTATATCAATCTAATCCTTGCACTTTGTTTATCTTTAATTTATGTTATTGTTTTGAACACTGAGATATAAATGCTAGTTTCTGTTCTGTTAGAAATTGGTATGACTATGGTGTTCATGTTAGGCTAGAATATTGTTCATGATTCATCTAGTATGTTTCTGGATTAAAGTAATTCGAAAAATGCTTATATGAAGACAATCAGACTGTGATTGTCAAGGTGAACAGTTCTAAGGATAATATGAAGACATCAAGACATGTGAAAAGAAGACTTAAGTCTGTCAGGAAAATGAGAAACTCTAGAGTAATAGCTTTGGATTATATCCAAACAGCTAAGAATCTGGCAGATCCCTTCACAAAGGGTTTATCACGGAATGTGATAGACAATGCATCGAGAGAGATGGGTTTGAGACCCACGTGAGTTATACCATAGTGGTAAGCCATCCTATGTGATCAGAGATCCCGTGAAGTAGGATTGACGAAACAAGCTATTGGTTAACTGGGAGGAGAGTACTTTTAGGCCCTGTTTGGTACGGCTCTGCTCCAATTTTTTACAGCTCCAACTCCAGCTTCACTCTTGGATCCACTCCTATGAGAAGTTGGAGTAGTCTACAGAGGTGTTTGGTTAGAAAGTTAACTCCAGCTCCAGGAATGAGAAAGATCTTTGTTAAAAGACTATACTACCCTTGTTTTATTGGATGGACGAGGGGGTTTTATTGGATGGCATTTGGTGGGTAATTTTATCTTAATTTTAGGGTATTTTCAGAATCCATGGATCGCTTCCATGCGAAACTACCTTCTCGCAGCTCTGAAAAAATACACTACAGCCTGCTCCAGATTCTCAAACTCCAAATTCAATTTTTTGTTGGAGCTGGACCGTTTGACATGGCTCCACTTACTCCAACTAAGAAGCTGGGAGTTGGAGCCATACCAAACAGGCCCTTATAGACCCACTCCATTGGAGATGCAATTCTCTTCTAAATCTGTATGTCATGATGATTTTTATCTTAGTGTGTTCTGTGGCTTGTTTAAGCAAAGATGCTGTCCTACAGAGCAGTCTTGAAAGAACACACCTATATGAGCCCGACTGCTAGTCACAGTCTATGAGATAGGGTAATCTCTAGGAAGCTCATGAATAGACCAGGAGTATGACTTATATACTCCAACCCGCGGGGATGCCTTGCAGCCTAGTATCAGTTAAGGACTTAAGTGAAACCTATTCACACAAAACTGTCAATTCAAGGCTTAGTCCATTGTGCAGTTGTGGATAAGTGTAAACTTCATTTCAGGTGGATGTTCAACCTTAACCGGTCTCCATCAAAACACTGGTATATTAAAACAATACTGTGGATCAAGGCATTTGACATGTGCCTTTGGGATCTGATGGGAGATTGTTGGAATTAATACGGACTTGGCCCAATTTTAACTCTAATTTTTAACTGTGCTGAATTGTGTGTGTTATTTTCCTTTTATGTTGTCTAACACGTAACAACTCGATCGGCTGCGAGGTGATGTTAATTAGCGAGTACGTACCTGCCATTCTTGCAGGCCCTGCACGCTCTCCGGGTTGAGCTTCTTGACGGCGATGACCATGCCGGTGCCGGTGCGCGCGGGGTTCATCTTCTTCTCGTCGATCCAGCCCTTGTAGACCCGCCCGAACCCGCCCTCGCCGAGGACAGTGTCGGGCTTGAAGTTCCTGGTCGCGGCCTTGAGCTCGGCAAACGTGAAGATGCGGAGGTTGGGCACCTCCGGGAGGCCCTCTGGCTCCGGGTAGGCCCCGGAGTCAGCGCCGCCTGTCGCCGAGGGCCTGGTGCTGCTGCTGCTACTTCTGGTGGTGATGCTGCTCATTGACGAGCTCGGGGACCTCCCGGCGTGTCCTGCGCTCATGGCAGCATGCACGTTGGGTGCTGCCATGGGAGGACTACGCCTTGCAGTTGCTGCTGCAGACAAGATTTGTTAATGAGCAACAGAATCGAATGAGCAAAGCTAACCTGGAGGTAGCAGCTAAATATGGTATTTTATGAACTTTGGTAAGATTTCAGAATGGTCTCAAGAACAAAGAAAGATTAGTAAAGGCAAACTAATGCTGAATTAATCAAGCAACAGTTTCTCTCCCTCAAACGCAGAGAAAAAAAACAGGAAATGCCACGAGGAAGAAGTCAGAAATAGTATTACCTTGGGATTGTCCATGGTGGCCCGGTGTCTTCACGGTCACCACTTCGGCTTCCTCAGAGCCGAAGCAGTTCCCCATGGAAACGCGCAACGCCAGAAAGCTCGCTTGATCGGTCGATGGTTTATCGTCTCCCCCGGACCTTCACTAGCAAGAGATGCCTTCTGTTTCTTGTACTTCTCCTGGTACTCCTCCTTGCTGCTTCGCTTCCCGTGGCTAGCTTTCTGCTATAAAAAGCATGGCCCTACGCGGCTGCCGAGGCATACGCTTTATGGAAGATCTTTCCGATCGGATGGTGCTGTCGTTTCGGGGCTTTTGTTTGTGCTCAAGGGGGCAGCGTTAAAGATGCGCTTCGTTGGTAGGTCAGCTACGATTTCTGATTAGTACACTACTCTACTAGTACTCCATTGTTTGGCCAAAAAATAAAGTGCATCAGCAAAAAAGCATATGCGTTTACTTTGGGCAAGTCAAATGCATGCTCGTATTGTAGTCTTCGATCCCCTTTTAACCATCCAAGATCCATCTCCCATTCGCATATTGTCGATGTACCCGGAGTCGATCGGAGGCAAGTTGCAGATGATTTTTTGGAGAGGTGACCTGTCGATCGGGTCGATGATTTTTGAGGAATTTCGCCTGCTGGACGAATAAATGCGGGGTTGGACATGTTCTTTCGATCGAGAAACACTGAAGAAACAGGCAGAAAATTCTCCACTAAGAACGTACGTATGCAGAGGCCGGAAACAGATTGCTCGCTCCATTTTCGTTAGGTAGAAGACAAGGCTAGAAAATCCAAGCAGTGCTACTACGTACTCCTTGCTGTTAGGTAGAAACGGAAATCATGTGCTGGATTGGAATAGTCATGTCACATGTTGAAAGAACATATAGCGCATTATGCAGATAGCACTGTACTCCTTGCTGTTAGGTCGAAACGGAAATTATGTCCTGGACTGGAATAGTCATGTCACATGTTGAAAAACTTACAGCGTACTATGCAGATCCTTATTGTTGTGACCGCAAATGCGACCGGCACTGCACATGTTTCCATTTCTACCTATGCTTAGCTAGTTAGCTGCTGGACCTAACAGATCACAACTTTATTCGAACAAATTCACATTACTCCTTCTGCTTTGGACCTCATATGAACAAAATCTCAAAACCGGTTCATCTTGGACAAAAATAAATCCTAAAGATCAAGATGCACAGCTCAGACTGTCACCGGGTGGAAGCCTACCCCCACTATACAAATTGGATTACTTCCTACGCCGTCCTTCTTTTGGGACCCAGGTTTGAAAAATAACCTCGATCTGATTGGATTTCCTGTCAATAAAGTGTATGGCTTTGACAAATTAAGGTAAGATAAAAAAGCACTAGTGCTAGGTGTCTATTTGACTACTATACTAGTTTGGTAAAAGGCCTCAAGATCCGATGGGATTGCCATCTTCTATTAGTCGATCTGTCTTGTATAAGCGCATGGAGAATCGATCTGAGATTATTACAAACTTTGACACGGAGACCCTTTTCTAAAGTCCTTAACTGCGGTAATTGACTTTGTTTAATTAGTTAGTTTTATAATTGTCGTGTTCACATCAATTTCGCTTAAGGAAGTGTGAAGCTATCTTGTTAATTTATTGTGTCAATGGTATCTGTCTGCAGCGCGATCGATTAGATATTCCCGCGCGTGGACGCGATCTCTACGCAGTTCATTCGGTTACATCAGACCAACTACACGGTTTGTGTATGTATTCTAGAAAAACTACAGGGTTTGTGTGTGTTGCTAGCTACTTGCAGCAGCCAGCCAACTCAGGCTTCTTCACTTTCGTTAACGATTATATCCTGTGCAATTGATCATTACTGTCGCGATTTGATGTATTTTCCAGAGGTGAAAAAAAGTACTTACATGACAACACCTGTGATGAAAATTTCCTAGGTGATTTCTAGTCCAAAGTTTTATTTCGTAACTCTTACGTATAAGCATTCAAAACATTCTCTGATTTAGTCATTTTTTAAGTTCTACCTTTTGCGGGCGTTATATCAAGAAGAAAGAAACCAAACAATATTTACAGCAAAGCACGATTAGACATGTGAAAATGAAATGAGTTTTACACAGGCGGGATGTGACGTTTCGTTTTCGGACGGCGGATAGTGCCAACCATTTAGTTTTGGTTTTTATCGTTTTTTAATTCGTCGCTTGAAATCCAAAAACACCAAGCTTCCTCTAAGCTCGGTTTTGTGTTTCAAATCTACCTTCAAATTTTGAATTGAATTCAATCCTTTCATATTTTGGACCCCTCCCAAAATCTTACCTCTCCTTTATTTTTCCCTTGGGACAGCCCTATTCTTATAGCCCAACCCAATTTCTCCCGACTCACTTATCTTTTCTCTCTCCCCCATTTCCTCCCGGGCCAATTCCTCCCCGGTCGACCCACCAATTTCTTCCTCCCGGCCCGGCCGCTCTCTCTTCCCTTTTTTTTCTTCCTTTTTGGCGGTGCGTCGCTCGCCCTCCCCTTTTTCTTTCCGTCCGGCCCGGCCGACTTGCCCTCCCCACCCACTCTTCTTCCCCCAACGCCCCTCGGCCGCATCGCCCCCCCCTCTCCCTTCTCCAAACCGCCGGCCTCTTCTTCTCCTGGGCCCCCTCCTCAGCTCCGCAGCAGTCGCCGCCCCCTCCACTCGCTCCTCCCTCGCCGCCTCTACCTTTGCGCCGCCGCCACCCCACCCACTCCCGTCCCCCCACCAGCACGTCGCCGCCCACTCCGCCATGACGTCGGCGCCGTCCCCAGCGCCTCGCCTCTGCCCGGTCAAAGCGTAACGGAGCCTCGGCCAACGCCTCGCCGGTCCGTCGCTAGCTCCACTCGCTCGCTTGCGCTGTGTCCCATCGTCCTCGCCGGCCTGCGCGCCAATCGCCGCCATGGCCGCTGCCCTCCGCGCCCATGCCGCCACCTCCTCCCGGCGTCATCGCCCCAGCCTCCCTCCCGGCTATAAATAGCCCGAGCCCTATGCCTCTCCTCGCTTGCTTTCCCTTCCCCTCGGGTAAGTCATCCGAAAGCAATTGCCGATTTTGCTTCTTCTCCCTCCGGTAAGCCCCTTCCACCGCTTTGGCCTCATGCCTGCCTCGGGCCGGTCGCCGTGGCCGGCGCCACGCCGGCGACGCCCGAGCCCCCAAAGAATGGCCACGGCCTCGACCGACGAGGATCACGCCGCCGCCGGCGCCTTCCCACGCCACCCTCGGCCACATGCGGCCACCTCCCAAGCTCCTCCGCCTCCACCGACAGCTCGATAAGCTCTCCCTCCTCTCCTTGGTAGTCATGCTTGCCTAGTGCTCCCCTCCCTCCGGCCGTCGTTGTTGTATGGCCGGCGAGCCCGTCAGCTTCCGCCGCCGTCGTCTCCTCTCCGGTGCCGCTCCGGTCCCAACACTACCTCCCTCGGCTTCCTCACCTCCTCTGCTTCCCGTTTTGGCCGTCCCTGGTGCCTCTCCGCCCACCGCCCACCTTCGGCAACCGCCGCCCGAGCCCCTGCTCCCTGCTCCCTCTCTGTGCCCACTCTCCCTCTCGGCGCCTTCCTCTGGCCTGTGGCTCCCCCGTGGCTTTCCCTCTGTTGGTCCGAATTTGGACAACACTAATCAATCACCCTCTTGAATTGCTGCCAAATCTTGGTCTTTAGGCCAGTCAATGAGTGAAGATGAAGTAATACATGTGATTGTTTGCTCATCAGTATAAGTGATTTGGTAGCAAATTGAATTGTTGAGTGTTGTGTATTGCTTCTCCAGATCTTCATTGTTGGGGATAGCAATGATCTTCAGTGTTCAGAGACGCTGGCAGTGGTAGCAAATTGTGTATTAGCTTTTGAAATCTTTGTTTAGTATCTATCATTTGGAATCTCATATCAATGATTATTGGCAGTGAATTGTTGTTGATTGTCGATTGTGATTCCTGTTTCTCCAGTTCGTTGTTGATTAGCGGTATTGACCGGTGAATTGCCCCCACCCAATCTAGCGATGATTGTTTGTTAAGTCCTGCCATTTCTGCTGCCAACTGATGCTACCAAATCTTGGTTCCTCCATTGATTGTGTAAGCTGAAGTATTGATTGTTGTCTGTGATTAATACTTCTCGCTTTAGTGTGTTGTCGAGGAGCGATGATCATTAGTAGTTGTGGCATTGGGTGTTGTTCAAAGATGAGGCTTTATATTGGTCTGGCAAATGAAGAAATCTATGTTTTAATCAGACAATTGAAAGTTGGTGCGGCTGGCAATTGGAAATCTATTTGATCTGGTAATTAAGTTGTAAACCATCTGTAAAATAATTGTGCTAATCTGCTGTGCTTTTTCCCAATTGGCAATATCTTGCCATCTTCCAAATCCGAAGTAGAGTCTCCCTGCAAAAGCTCCTTCGACCTTACCCTCATTTGTATCTTCCCTCCCGACAGAATTTCTTTGCCATTCCTCCTTTCTCTCAACTGGTTGTTTGACTTTGTCGAACATCCCTGTATCGCTCAATCCCTTCTCTCGAGCTCGTCCTCCGCGATCTTATTTGAAGCTCTTGTGTTTTATTTGGTCTTTTGAGTTCTTTGGATTTATTGGTTTCTTGATCATTATCGCGTAATTAGAAATCGAAGTCCAGAAGAAACGATGACTCGGATCAAGATTTAAGCAAAGACGCGGACCAAGATTTTGAACCCCTGTTCAAGAAGGTTTTGAGTAAGATCAAGGCCGCGGTAAAATAGCCCAGACGAGTCAATACTTTGATCATGTTGAACCTATATTTTTATGCAAATTATGTTCTTTTAAAATATCAAATTGCATGTTTTAATTTTCTATGCAAATATATGTCAAACACCTTAAGGTAGTTAAATGCATATTTGATGATTAAGTAGTTATTATACCATTTTCTTGATAATTGAATTCCCAAAATCCTTGTCACCCTAGTAAATATATGGTAACCTACTAGTTATAGGTCGTACTTAAACGCCATGCTAGTCTTGTTTAAGTACCGGGGTATTAACTACCCCAATCACCATTATTTAAACATTAAAATGGTTTTGGGTAGTCATTGTGGGTAAATGATTGAAATAGTTGAGATAAATTGTTTTACTCCTCTCAAAACCTTAAAAACTTGCTAATCCCCATCTGGGCGGATGGAATGATGGTGGGTGTCGTCGAGCACGAGAATGGTTGGTATGTGGTATGAACCACCCAGATAATCTTAAGGACGTAATCCTGTGATGACCTCCTATTGCAAAACAGTACAACTACAAGTTTATAATGGTGTCGACCTAGCTAACTAATTGGTGTCCACCGGTACGAGCTGCACCATTGGAGGGTCCCCCTTCGCCGTGAGCCCACGAGGCCACGGGTTGGGGTATGCGACTTACGGGACCCTAGGTGTAAGTCGTATGGCGCAAGAGGGGGTCTAGGTAAGTGGTTGTTGGGTCCCACGGCAGCGAAACCCTACTCAGGTGAAACCTTAGCGGGTGTGGCAAATACCGAGGGATGCCTTGTAAAGGCCTTGTGATAATCTCCCCTTGATTCACATGTCTAAGGAAACGTGTGTACATATCAAGGTGATTATCTTTTGTGGGTAAAGATGTGCAATCTTTGCAGAGAATAAAAACTGTTCGAACAGCCGTGCCTACGGTCACGGGCAGACGTAGGAACTTACAAGATATAGTTCTATTTTAAAAACTTTGTGGATGGGTTGAAAAATGTGCGAGGCTCACCTAGCCCTTGATTTGGATTTTCCCTGTGCATTCTTACCCAGTGTTGGTACTAGGTGGGTGCGACCACCATCTAAAATAAGCATAAGGTGGAGTTAGCCTCTGCTGTTATTAATTATTGCACAATTAATCTCTTTAATAAATGCATTTTTGTTAAAATACTAGGTGATAGGAATTTGTATATTATGATATTTTAAAATGTTGCTTTACGCAAATAAAAGAACCCGAGCCATCCTTGTTAAGCCTTGCATATATATTATTGCATCTGCTGTGTTGGCTCGCGAGCACGGTAGTTGTGCTCACCCTCGCTCTTTCCCCCACACCCCCAGAAACAGGAACCCTTGAGCTTTTGACTATTGCAATGATCCAGAAGTCTGAAGATCCAGGAGTTATTGAAGCGTAGTTTAGTCCTTAACTGTTCTAATCTCACCTTAGTCTAGCTGACTCCGTCGGTTCTTGTGTGCCTCCTATATTGTCCGAATTTTCGGATAATATCGGGCGTACACGGGTTCCCCAGTCACTTGCCTGTGGAGAGATGTGCTCTCACCCCCTTTGCTTCCTTTGTTGCTTCCGCTATCTTTTGTAATGTATTCATTTGGCATGTTCGGCCTTTATTGAAATTTTTTGGCCCGAAGCAGTCTATGTAAACTCTGATGTGTAAATTAATGAATGGTATAGTTTTACACAATGTGTAATTTGATTCAGCAATGTGCCTGTAAAATACTATCTACTTAACACCCCTGCGATTGCCCTGCTCAGCGAACGACATTGTAACTCATCCACCATTAATTCCAGAAGCGACGGGTTGCCTGCCCAATTTCGTGGTTTTAGCTGTTGTTGGGCAAGTCTTGAAAAGATGGTGTGCCGTTTTAGGCTCTCGGCTACACAGATAGAAGCTAGAAATGGCTGTTGGGCCACCCTCTTACCGCACTTTTGCATCATCTCGTTTAGTTATGCATGTTTAGTTCGGATCGCACCTAGCTTTTTTACACTTTTTTTTAAATAATTGCTTATTAGCTTAGTGAACAGTGACTCGAGCTTCGTACTGCAACAAACTATCATACACAGATGAACTAAGCGGCGAATTGATCGTTGAAGCGTCTAGAGACTTGCTTTACTTCCTCTCTTTTCCGTAGCCTACTCGCACTAGTACTTATTATGGACTTGAATGGGACATTTGAGCTTTCAGAAAAAGTTATTTAGATGGTGTTTGCCCGGCCAAAAGTGCGTGTAAAATTAGCTTTTGAGCTAGCACTTGTCTGACGCTTGTCGTAGAACGGTGTTCCATCGCCGCATGAATTTCCAGACAATTTTCTGCAGCATGGAATCAAGAGTCAAAATCCGATGCCCAGTTAGACACGTGCGATTTTTTTGCATGGAGGTGCGTAAGTTGCAATGTTATATTATAGTTTGATTGAGAATTGCTGAAATATGCACAAATCACAAATGCTTTTTTAAAATAATAAGAATTGCTGAAATATGCACAAATCACAAATGCTTTTTTTAAAATAATACTGTGTTAAAAATATCCTTGATTTTAAACTTTCAGTTTACATCAGTATCCCACATAGGTCCAAAACAATGAAAAAGTTTTGAAACACGCACATGTTACTCTCTCTGTAGCGCGTTGAATCACCGATGTTTTGCGATTTTTTCCCAATGGCGTCTACACGTGTGAAACCTTCCTGGCCGTTCAATCGCGTGGAACGCAGTCGATGCCTCTGCTCCCTTCTCCTTCTATCGCTCTCTCCGCCGGATCGAAGCCTCCCGACTCTGCCCGTTCCTTCCCCTCCCTTCCCTTCCGTCGACTCCCTCCCCGTCACCACTCCTCTTCCCGGCGCCGCCACTCCCTCTTCCCCTGCCCCGCCGTCATCTGCTCTCCTCGCCCCTTCGTGATTCGATCCCCTTCTCCCTATCTCTTCTTACCCACGCACTGCCGTCGCCGCTCTGCTTGGCCACGGCTCCTCCCTCTCCTACCGTCACCTCCTCCCTGTGCGCTCACTCTCCCTTCGGCTTCGCTATGGTCACCGAACAACCGTTCCTCCTCTCGCGGTTGATATCGCTTCGTCTCCTCCAGTCCCGCCATTACTACCACTACGGCGAGGCGTCCCTACTCCCGCGTCGCCACCGCCCCAACCACCTCCTCTGGCCTCACCCCAAGCCACAGGTTCCTCCTCCTCTACCTCTCCTCACCCTCCCCCTCCACTTCGGCTTCGCTATGGCCGCCGGACAGCCGTTCCTCCTCCTGCGGTCGATATCGCTTTGCCTCCTCCATTCTCGTCGTTACTACCACTACAGCTAGGCATCCCTGCTCCCGCGTTGGCACCGCCCCAACCTCTTCCTCCGGCCTCACACCCCGAGCCATAGGTTCCTCCTCCTCTACCTCTCCTCACCCTCCCTCTCCACCATGGTGAAACCTGACGTGAGTGAGGCGTGAGGGGGGGGAGTGCTAGGACCCAAAAATATATTTCTGAACCCTTTGTGTATAATGCACTAGTTCAGGATAACGCTAGTGCACACAGTGTAACTATAGATAACTATCACTCCACACAAAGATGAATATAAGAATAAACGATTAATTTAAATAATAAATAACAGTTTTGACCTTAAGGTCAAATTTACATATATTAAGCCACGCATGGCTGACAATAAATAAATAAGTAGCAGCAGAGTGAAAGCAACTGTAGTGGAAACCCATCGATTCGCCATAGGCAACTGACTGGGATCAAGACTTAACGATAAGCAACCTCGTAGAACTCCTCCTCGAAGGCATGTGACAATTCCTCCACTTCAGCTGAATAATTGCAGTAAGAATGAGTACTCCGGGTACTTAATAAGTTGTACCACAGAACACAATTATAGATGATGACTTATTCTAAAGGAAATGACTTCTTTGATTCTTTTGCATAAAAGTAACATTTGCAATTGAATACAAATAATAGATTTAAAGTGTAATTCAAAACAAGTAAACACTATTATTTTAACAATTATTTTCACAAAGACACAAAACCTAATCAATTTCTTTCATACAACCATATGAATTAAATCACATAATTGTTCCTTCCCAAAGTATTTTATGAAAACCTACTCTCGTGTGAAATCTCTGGGCATGTATATGACCACGGATGGGGTATTCGAATAAATTATTTAACACTCTGCAGAGGTAGTACATTAAGTAACAATTAGTCCTATGGCAAGAGTTTTTATCTGATCCGTGTTGTCCTTGAGATATGTCTATCACTGATACTGAATCAACTTTCAGATCAATATTGAGGTCACACTCGACATTCAGTTCATTGATAACCTGAAAGAGTTCGTCAATCACCTAACCAAGACAATGCATGATGCAGTTCCCGGATCTTTAGTCATATGGTGGAGTTGATATTTCCTACTTTGTTGTAAATTACTTGGTGTCTTTGACTTGGCTCTGTAGGTACGATGCAATTACCGTGAATGGTGACCTCGCCTGGCAGTATAAGCTTATAACAAGCCATTCTTTGATCTTTGTGACGGATTTTTTTGTCAATTATTATTGGACGTTATCCTTTTTTTCTTTCTTTTCGGTCCCCTGCAAGCTCACTTAAGGCCTGATGAAATTGGGATGACTTTTGCAGGAAAAATATCCACAAGATTCAGCTGCAGTTTCTGGCGACAGGAAGTATGATGTGTACATGGGTATTGATGTGTTCGGACGAAGTACTTTTGGTGGTGGGCAATGGGATGTATGTGAAACTATCTCCGCTTTTTGGTCAATTCATGATTGTCCATTATTACCAAGAAGAAATGAAGAATTATACTTGCAGTGTTAATACAAAATATTGCATACCTTTCTGTATTGTGCTTTGAAACTGGCAACTAAATTAGTAAGGTCTTTTTGAGTGTAACTCTACATTTTTCGTGCAGAATTTTTGTGTTAAATAGATGCATACGCTAATGCTAAAATATTTTACTGGATTACACTACTTTACCAGATTTTAGTTGCAAACATGCTGATTGATCAACAGTCAAATGACAACTGGTCTACTACAGTAATGTAGTAGTTCATCCTTCTCTTACTTTCCTTTCATGTAAATTTATTCTATTAAACTTTCTCACCTTCTTATTTATGCCTAAGTGCTTAACTACCTATTTTGCTAGACAAATGTTGCCCTTGATCTACTTAAGAAGGATGATGTCTCCACTGCCATATTTGCTCCTGGATGGGTATATGAAACTAAGCAACCACCTGACTTTCAGAGTGCACAAAATCGGTAATGTGCTCTTCACTTCTTTCTATTGTAGTTATATATGTTCTTTCTGCAAAGTATGCACCTAGAAATAGTGCGGTTGGTGGGGCCTAGTTGAAAAATCATGGGGTGTTCTTCGGAGCTATCCAAAACAGTTACCTTTCTACTCAGATTTCGATCAGGTAGATTCTCAGTGATCATTATTATTGGTACTAATTATCTTAACATTATTGTTTGTTACAGGCTTATAGCTTGTGTGGAATTCAATACATGTACGTACTGATAATCTAGCGATGATAATATCTGCAGCTTAGGCGTGTTATATGATGTGGAAGCTGTTTACGAAACCTCTAAACCCATGAATGCTGATGCAGTGATGCTCAATGTTAACATGTGAAGATGAATAACTATTTAAGCCTTGCCATGTTATACTAGTTGTATTAAGGTGCTCATCTTCAATTCTGCAGCACAAAATGCGATGAATTGAAATGCAATATATGATTCTTAACTCTGATTACAACTGGTTTCTGATAAGGAGTGCACCGTGGTGATGATATCCTCCAAAGGCGGACAAGCGTGGCCCCACCACCCTCTCACACACGCGAGGGTGTCTGTCCTAGTTGAACGTCCGCTCGCTAGCAAATTTGTTTCTAGTACATACTACTTGACGCGTGGGTACCCAACGAATTCGTAGTTCCCAACGCGGGCGGAGTGAAATCCAACAAAATAATAATAATCATAGCCTTGTAATTAAAATCAAGATTTCTAACATCTTAACCCTGTAATTTTAAATTCTCGAATCCTCCCATCGAAATAATTAAAATTAATAAAAAGAATAAGGAAATACACCTCATCAGCTGTTTTGGCCACTATTGATAAGACAAACCCTAGTTTGAGGATAGAATTATGGATTCTCAAAATCCGGTAGTGCCAGGTCTAGTTTCTCTCTTGCCCAAACTTATGTGGGGGTACAAATTTTTCAAGTTCGATCGGTGCTATAAGCCTCCTATGCGTCTGAAACTGTTACAACAAGAAGTTTATTTTTCTAGACGCTTCACGTTTCCTCTTACGCATGTTTCCTCTAAATTATGGTTACCCACCCCCACCCCCACCCCAGTTCTCAGTTATAGAATTGAGTGTAGATCTCCTCCGTGCCTTCTCTATCGATTAGATGTATCAAGTCCTTTTCATAAACAGAGCACAAATTTTGAAAAGTAAATCAAGGAGATCTGAAACCTGAAAGTTCCCAGTCACCATGCTTTCATGCAATATTTCACCAAGACCCTCCTCTCCGTAGCTTTGCACCACGTTTAACAAGTCACGACTATAAAGTCTTCCACGTAAGATTTACATTCATCTGAACCTGCCCGGCCGACCCACAGTTCAGCGGTACCCAAAGTCCCAAACCCAATTCTACACGTCGTTCAGTTTTCAATTCCATAATTAGGTGTTTAGCTTGGCGAAATCGTGTACCGAGTCTGCGGACATGCCTTCTTCTTCCTACAATGATCGATGGGCGAGACCGTGCTGACCCCAGCTCGTCTCGGGTCGGGGCTCCGGGTCTCATCCGAGAGCGACAGATCTGAACGGGTGGACTCGCGGTGGGCTGGTGGCTCGGTGTTTTGTCGGGATCCATGATAAATCTCGTATGGGCCTACCCATGTTGCGTTCTGTAGTTTCGGCCTTTCAGCCCATGGTTAGATTGTTCGCTCGGTTTCTTCGGCCTGACACCATGTAGATCTTCAGATAACCTCAAGCTGATAATAACGGCCTTACGAGTATCATCTGGTGCTGGTGCTGGTGCTGGTGCGTTTCCGTGCCTCTTGGTGGCCGCTTCTCGCCGCAGCAGTTCTTCAGTTCTGAAGTCGTTCCTACTCTCGTCTTGGTCAAGTCTCCGCGGAATGGTTTAGCTTTCGTTAGGGAGCTTCATGCTCGATCAGCTGGAGAGTAAGAATGGAGGAACGGTTTCATGCATTGCCTCGGGGTGCTACGATAGTAGAGCTCCCAGACGGTGAAGGGGACTGAAATGAGAGCTTCCTCGTTCATGTTCAAGCTCAATTTTCAGTTCAGTTTGCCAGAGCAGAATGCTACCATCAGGAGAGAGAAGCACCAGCACCATCATCAAAACACAACACGGTTTATAACGAGGGGCTAGCATAGTTTGAGAAGTTGGTGATAAACATGGTTCGGTTACCGTCTGTTTACACCAGGTTAAGTTAACCGGATAGCGTTGACCAGTTTTGGCATGTTACTACCCGGGCATAAGCTCCTGCTGTCCAAGGAGTTTCCTACTTGCTACACATGAGAGCTCGCTGTTGAGCCCCAAAATGAGAGGTAAAAAAGCTATTCGTTCGCTAAATTTTTGGCTCTGTATCTCCTCTTGAAGACATCCTCCCTGAACTGCTTGGTTTCAGCCATCAGGTCCATGGCAGGCATCTGCTGGATGGTCTCTTTCTCAGTTTCCAGCATCCTCTTCCGCTTTGTGAGAGCCAAGATTGCATCTTGCTTTTCCTTCTCCTTCTGCTTTTCCTTCTCCTTCTGCACATCATCTCTTTCTGTATCATCAATCACATACTGTCGAAGTGACAAAATATGTGTTGTGTTGGTGTCAACAAGTCAGAACTACATCACACTGCTACAGCCATTCCCCGGCGATGTTTACGCATAAAAACAAATTTACAGGTGAAGGGAAATAGAGGGCTCTGTCAAGAATTACCTCAAGATCATGAATGAGGGAGTCAAGAGACTTGATTTTCCGGTGAGGCCAGCGGGGTATCCCATATTGCCGGCATTTCCTCTTCAGTATGCTGACTCCGATCTTTAGAGTGCTGGAAGCTTCTCTGATTGGAAGATGGAAATGCTGAGCTATGTCAACTAGAGTAATGCTGGCTATATGCTTCTGGTTGGCTCTCCGCTGCTTCTGAACAGGTTCTGGAAGCTCTGCATTTGTTACACAAAGACCATTAAGCATTTAAGTAACAAAAAGGGAGAAACGAAACGGAACTTCAAAGGGAGGTACTGTGCTTCTTGACATCATGAATTCATTCTTACATTTTAGTTAGTAAAAGAAGAAGTAAGAAGTAAGTTATAGAGAATAAACAGGTGTCAAGTTACAAGAAAAGCAACAGAAAACCATTCCATTATTCTATTTTTAATCACTGTTATCCAGATGTCATGACTCCACGAATAGCCCAATCATAATTCTGACTAACATCCATAAATGCCACAAATAACTAATCTCATCGACAAAAATATCCAGGTTAACTTAATGTAAAGCTTAGTCCCACCCATCTGAACTTTCTGCTCTGTTAGCACGATGGCATCTTATAGTAAATTGCTAGGAAGTTATTGGTGGCTTGAAATTTCTGCAAACTAGTTTGCAAAATGTTACATGTGGTTCAAAATAGTTGAGCCCGCCCAGCATTGTAGCACTTTTCCATTTTTGTAGGCATGAGAGAGGGAAAGGCTATAATACCACTGTATAATTTACAGCGGTATGGTATCCCTACATACATAGGTACCACCGTACCAGTTAGGTACTAAGTCCTCTTTCACTCTTTATTTCTCAAGTAACGAAGAAAAAAAACTCCAAACCAGATGTATGGTTGTGTCAATTCTGAACTACATGTACCGAATTTAACTTGGTTCCTGTAGAGAGTAGAGATGGTCACTTTGATAGTATATGGACAACACAAGTAAAATAAAGAGTTGGAAAACATAGACACCATGTGAAAGAATCTACATTGTATGCCATGAAGTTACTAAGCCAAGCAATGTCCTCCTTTTGTTTCAATCTTTCCTTAATAACTGCTATTTTGAAGGTCTGTCAACATAATAGGAGTAAATTAGGAACCCTTTGGCAGCATTTTTCAATAGGGACATACAAATAATATTTAAATCTGGTATTAAACAAAATCTACATTCCCGACTCCTCTCTGCTAATCTAACTCCTTGTTACTATGTAAAGACCTTCTCAATTTCCCTGGCCCACACCTAAACAACACCCACTTCACATAGCGGTATCGCTAAACTCCTTGATGACAGTGCTAATTATCCTACAAGTGTCAGTGCCAGTGTCAGTGTGCCACTCCACCTGCCCTTTCCCTGAACCATCAGGTTGGACTGCTAGCCTGCTACCAGTACAACTTAGGAAGGAATTTTGTAGCAATTATCTATTTTTCACAAAAGCATGTATCAGCTGATCAGTAGCACTTTAAAAAAATGAAAGCATTGCCACAATTTACAGTCTTTATTAGATTTCCAATGCAAGAGACGCAATCACCTTCACCAGATTGGGGATCCTCATCAGAATCAGACTCTGATGCATCAACCTCATCAGAAGGTTTCTCCTGTGCACCCGAACGGGTCAATTGCTCCTCTGAATCACATTGAATGAGCTCTGGGACCCTTTCCACATTCTGAAACTGAAACAACTTTTCCAGGTCGTTGTACAGGGAAGGCACACACATCAACCTTGGATTCCTGAAAAGACAAAAACGAAGCTATCAACACTCAATCGCAATCAATCAGTATACATATACACTAATAGTTCTTGCAAACAGAATCAGTTCATGAAAACGAATGCGTTTGGCTATCAAAGAATCGTGCATCAGCATTGCTTTAAGTTTGTGTGATCATACACGAAGGGGGAGAGCACGGGCGGCGGCGTGGGCGGCGGCGCGACGGCGGCGACGGAATCGAACGCCAGAATGCAGCGCCAGGTGCCCACCACCACCAGCCCCTCGCGGTACACCGGCCGGCCGCGCCACTCCGCTGGCAGTATCCGTGGCGCGGCGATGGGGACCGGGACCTCGCGGCACGACGAGGGGGAGAGGACGAACTCCCTCTCCACCCACTTCTCCCACCCGCCTCCCCCTCCCCTCCCGACGACCTCGTACCCGTGAACGCTCCTCACGGCACCTGCATGCACAAACACAGACGCAAGAAACCGCACGTCACACACACGTCGTGCGCGCCGGAAGGAGAAGGGAGCGATCAAGAGAGCGTCAAGAGCCGTGGCGCGACCGTGGTCAACCGTGCTCGCGAAGACGGCGAACGCGGAGAGGGTGGAGACGGCGGCGGCGTCCATAGAAGGATTTGGGGCAGCGGAGAGAGATTCGTTGGGGGACTTGGGGGGTTGTTATTGCTGCATAAATGGGAGAATCCGCCGGTGTGCGTCGGCGAATGAAGTAGGCAGCGACAAAGAGGAGGGTGGGCTTGGCGTGATGTTTATACTTCTAGTCTTCTGCAGTAGTTGGCATTTGGATTTTTGGAAGCTCGCAAATGCAATGCGATGGGTTCCTAGGTACAATTGTGTAGTAATAAAATCCTACGATTTTTGGACTGGACAGGGTGATGCGTGCAGGTAACAGGGCTATTCGCGAGAATGAGAGAATTAAATGGCTCGTAATTTTTTTGGGCCGTGTTTTTCAGAAAAAAAAATCTATATATTATATAGCAATTTGTGTGAGGCGGTGTTACGTAGCACCGGTACCATAGAGATTTTGTCCATATTGACGTGATACGCATAGGCAGTAGGACTATTTCGTGGGAGGGAGAAAATTAAATTGATAGATGCATATGTATCCAGCTATTTTTGTATATATGGGTACAAATGTGCAGTATTAAAAACCTGCAATTTTTTGGGTTGCAGTGATGCGATGCCCGTAGGCAGTATGACTATTCGTGAGAGGGAGAAAACTAAATGGATAGATGCATATGTATCCTGTAGTTGTTTTGAACCAAATTAACTGAGTTCTTTTGTGCCTTTGCGATCACAGATTCACACTGCGCAACAGTCGTCGGCACTGAGACCAGATGTCCATGTCCAAACCCAGGAATGGAAGGTTGCTCCTAACCTTCACGCTGATCATCCGTGCCTTTTCCGGGTTATCTCACCGTGTTCTCGTCTCGCTTGCTGGCACGCAGGAACTAATTCCAAAAAGGAGCAGTTAGAGCCATGCATGTCGATCGACGCACATATATATATAAAAAGAGAGGGCCGTCGTAAACTCGTAATTCAGGGAGAAAAAGGTAATACAGATCACATAGGCGCTCTTCTTTTTTTTCCTTTCGACTTATGTGTATTTCCGTTGAACCCACAACGCCTTGTGTCGTAGCCAGTCACGCCCCTCCCAACGGGGTCTTGAGCGAAAAACCCGGGCCGATCACCGGTACAATGATGTGTAACCAATGGATCGTATCGTCGTAGGCAGATGAGATCATGAGATGGGTGAGACCGTAAAGAGCATGAGACATGCAAGAGGGAACACGGGGAGAGCGTACAAATGGCGCTCACCCGCGTGGCATCCACAAGCGGGGTGGCCAAATAGCGTGAGGAGTGAGAGAAGCAGATAGCCATGCACCGCGAGGAAAGGCAGCCTGGAGTTAGTTGGATTGGTTTGTCCCATACATGCCCAAATATGATCGGTTTGTGGGTCGGAGTGTTGATCCAGCCAGGCACAGTATATCGGTTTCTCGAACAGTGCCAGCCGGCCCGGCCATGCTGAGCTCGAGGGGTCGGCATTGGTCCGTGTAACTATCTTGGTTCGATTTTTTTATTAAAAAAATCGAAAAAAAATTCAGAAAATATATAGAATTGAAAAATACAAATTATAATATAAAAAACTAGCACTGTACCCATGAAAATAGATAAATATATTAAAAATGTAATTAAGGGCTTTATTAATGTTTACAAGGTTGTCCCGTTAAAACTTTTACCAAATAAAAACTCAACATGAGAAAACCCTGGCAGAGGAAAAAGTGTACAACCTATAGCTATGCATACATCTATGTTTTAAAATAAATACAAATGCATATAGAAATGAGATTTCTTTCCAATATTTCAAGTATTTAGTTTTCATAGCAACAATAGTCTCTCGTAAGACTATTTCATTTTCATAAGTCTTTAGGTGAATAGCAATTTCTAAAATACTATGCACAATTACAGGAGATGTTGGATAATGCACTACGGATAAAGCAATAGTGGAATTATAAAAAAAAAAGTTCCAAAAACTGAAGTAACTTCTCAGCAACATATCAATATTGCTCAGTCAATAGTGCACTACCATCAGTGCTACGATAGTGCGTTTGAATAAAAATAGAAAAATTGCTCTTATATGATAAAAGACTCTTAAGCTTCAAGTAAGTAGAGTTTTATATTACCGGCATATTCAAATCAAATTTTCTTGGACTTGTATCCATCGCCCTGCAAAAGTTCTTATATGCTTGACAATGATTGAATAATCGTCAATTAATAAAGCTATTTGTCTATAATATTCATTGTAGATAATGTTATTATAAATAGCTCTCCAGTATACTCATAGTCGGTGATGCTTGCCACGACTAGGATAGATCACGACCACACCATGGTCGTAACACCTATTATGGCCATGTCAAAAACGACCATCTGCTAGTCGATAAGTCTCACAGATAGACATGTGTGCGCTATCTTATTGACTGGGGAGCCTGTACACTATGCTCGACTATGCATGGTAGTTAATACAATACGTGCATATATGTGTCTATGACATAACTGCACGCACATCTCTCCGTCTCTGGCAATAACTACTTGGCGAACGTGCAAGGAGAACATCTCACTGACAACAACCCGTTACCAACGTGCGAATTCCAGTAACCAACAAGGCGCCTCCTGACGCACAGCAACTGCCACCCCCTTTGATGCTTTATAAGGGGCGGTGCCTGCAGACAGAGGGAGAGAGATCGACACAAACATAAGCCATTGATAACATTTCTTAGTTTCAGTAGCTTGTTGTGCTTTGTAATCCTCATTCAATACAATAACACATGCGTAGGGTGGTTGTTCTTTGGAGAAGGTCTCAACTTGTCTAAAAAACTCATGCCTCGTCCTACGTGATCTCGAGAACTGTGTCTCCAACATTTACTCACAAAATATCAATAGTAATTTATCGACAATGTTGCTATTCGTTGGTTAGAATGATTTACGAAAGATATCGCATCGTGGAAATATTTAATATAATGCTCCAACCTCTTCAAATCGTATTTAGCTATAAGATTAATAGTATCATAGACGTATCGCTGATGTAGCAAGAAAAATTTAGCGTATGTACCAAATAATGGAGTGAGAATATCCATTGCCCTAGAGTTTGCGACTACATCGTCTAAAGTTATTGAAAAAAAATTATTTGTAAGACCAAAGTCTTTCATGACTTGATAAATACAGTCCGCAATATTATCACCCGTGTGTGCTACATAAATTAGTTTGAACCCTATAGTTCTTTTTTTCCATTTCTTAGTTGTCATTAACATAATTAGTAACTACACTAAAATAATCCTCCCTAACCCGACCACTCTATATGTCCGAGGTCAAAGTCACCGAAAATATACATGTACTAAATAGTTCTTTTAATTCATCATTGTGTTCATTATAGTATTTAACTAGATCCCTGGTTGTAGTATGCCTAGAAACGATAGAAAATCTAGGTTTATGCACAATCCTTATATAATTTTTAAAAGATTTAGACTCTCTAAAGTTTAAAGGTAAATCCTACAAAGCAATTAAACGATAAAAAGATTGACGAGCTACCTCAGGATTGCAGTCCCAGCTACGTACCATACCGTCGGGGTTGTACTGTAGTTGCGTTTGCCTCATCGCCAATACTTATCTTGCTTTACATTTTGCAACATGTATAAGCAAGTGTCATGTTCCACCTGAAGACTTTGCAAACAATTTATGTTTACAAATTTTATAAACAACACATCTTACCTGAACTCCTTGTGCGTCTGGTTTAGTTGTTTTATCGAAATTATCCCTGACTCCTGATGTACTCGACCTGGATCTCTTTGCTCCGGTGGTTGCAAACGTAGATTCTGTCGTAGAGTCTGATGATGTTATTCCTGCTTGCTCTTGTGGTTGGTTTGAGACCTCGAGATTCTCGAAGGATGCAAGATCCTCCGGTGAAATTCTGTAATCACCCATAACAAAACTATCGTAATTTTTCATCACAAAAATTGCAAACTGCAAATTATACTATTATTTATTTAATATTAGTATAACAAATAATAACAATATAAAAACCAATATTGTGCCTCTTTTCCCGACTTACTGCTGGATTTCAAATTTGTGAATATTTGGATCATTTTTTTTTTGAATTTGTCCAAATTATCACACAAGGAATCTAAATTTGCACAACAAAATCCGTACAAGAAATTGAGGAATGAATGAGTGATGAATGAGGGGATATGGTGGCTATTTATAGAAAAATTAGTTTTTTTATTTATTGTATTTTTAAACCTTCCAACTGCTAAAAATGGCTAAAAAAATCAAATTTCCGACCGTTATCCATGCCTAAACGGGTCGGCGTGGCATGTCGTGCAAGCCTAATCGGGCCATTGCCCAATGGACGTAATCGTGCCCCACGTGTCGGCCTGGCCCGACTGGCACAGAGTACCTAGTCGGGCCGTGCTGAGCCTGGGCTGGGCCCAGTAGTCCCATGCTTTGGGTCAGCGCAGTCCATTTGGATAGCTCTAGTTTGTCGTCTTGCTTCACAGCTTCTTCACAGGCGGCACCTATATTACCCGATCACCTTTCGTGAGAGTAACAAACTTGCAATCTTGCGGCAGTGGGTGATGCCACCGACCGGGCGGCCGCAAAGGTGTAGGGAACTGGACAAGGCAAGCCCTCTTCCCTTTGTCTCCGGACGTGGCCAGATGGAGCACGGATCATAGGTGAAGAATCACGCCTTGGAGAAAATTTGAATGCAGATGGGTATTTTGATTCAGAATTGCTTTTGTTATGTAGCACATAATGAAATACAACATGTGAGCACACACAGTGCAACAGCCTACGTCGGCATTGTACCTTCATAATATCTAACAATGCAGCAATTGATCTTAGTGTACAAGCACTATTACAATTTACAACTTCTCCGGTACACCGCATGTGCAAATCATTTTGGTGTTCTCGCTTTTGGCATTCTAACAACCACCCCCACTTCAAATCTGTGTAAAATCCAGCATCCACTTCCATTGAGTTAATCAAACCAAGAAAAAAATAATTATATACTTCATACTACTTGCAAGGCTATGGGACGTTTCTTTCTGCTGTTGTGAATCAAGAATCAACAAGTACACCTGAAGACAGCTTTGCAGGCCCTGGGAGTCTGAATTCCAATAGTCAATTCTGGACTCAGGAGGGGTGGGCCTGTGTTGCATGGTCCCATCCAAACCATCAAATTCCCCGTTGGTCTAGACCGGACTTCAGTCCACCGTGGCGTCTCTTTCTGATGAATGAAGATGTAAGCCTGTAACTTCTGGCTCGTAAGCCATTTAGGATGCCTTGCCAATATTGGAGAATGCATCGGCCTGCCCACCTTGGCAAGATGATGAATCACGTTAACATTCGCAGACATGTTACGACCATTCATGAATCGTGACTAGATGGATTTTTAGGTTCCGAGGAAGTTGAAAAGGATTATGGGGTTTAACACCATCACCACCCCCAAACAGATGCCGCTGTTCCCATTAAAAGTTGATCTTGTGTCGACAGAACCTTCTATTGAGATATGTGATCCAAATTTCTAATGTGGTCGAATTCAAATTTAACATATTAGTGGATTAGTTTTTCTACTTGGACTCTAAGTCATTTTACCCCTTTATGTACCTCTTGTAAACCGAACAGGGAGAGGTCACGCCTCATTGTAATCCCCATCCGATTTGTAAACACTTCTCATATAGTGATCATCGCCGGTTGGCGCCTGTGGTTTTTTCTCGCAAGGGTTTTTCACGTAAAATTTTGTGTCTCCTTTTGTCCCTATTTTTCTAACAAGTGGTCACGCGTCGCAAGTGTTGTCCTTTGTTGCCTCGCTTCCGCCTTGATCGGCGCTCGTCCCATGTGCGCAGCACGACATGTGAAGTCCAAGCCGCGCACTCTGTTCTCCAGCAATGCAACGTCCTTCGGTCCAACGCCCGCACGAGCGAACGCAACAGCCGCGAGCGATCAATCTGCAGTAGACAAATCCAAAAAGCAAAAGCACTCCAGCAACCAAGCTGACACATGTTCCAAGAAGATTCTTTATTTTTTTTAAATAAATCACTAAGCAAAAGCTCCTCGTTGATTCACATGGAGTTTAATTCCAATGAAATTTTGCTACGTCCACACGAGTAGAGTATCAGGAGACTCAAAGATTTTTTATTCGAGTACACATAATGTGTATCAAAGAGGTCGTGATTTTTGTCATGTTTACACATATCAGTACTAGCAAATTTCAGGTATTATTTCTCATGGCGATTTTGAAGTATGATCTTCCACTCCTGGGTCGAGACACAAGATTTTTGCTGTGGCAAGTCAAGATGAGGGTTGTGTTGGCATAGGTGAATTTGGATGATGCATTGAAAGGTTTTGAGAAACAACCTACCACATGGATTGTAGATGAGAAGCGCAAAGACCGTAAGGCTTTATCTCATATTCACCTTCGTCTATCAAATGATATTTTGCAGGAAGTTTTGAAGCAGAAGACATCTGCTGCATTATGACTGAAGCTGAAACAAATTTGCATGACAAACGATTTCACCAGAAAGATGCATCTCAAGCGTAGTCGTGCTCTCACAAATTGCAAGAAGGGGGATCTGTGCTTGATCATCTTTCAGTGTTTAAGGAGACTGTTGTCGACCTAGAGTCGATGGAGGTAAAATATGATGATGAGGATTTAGGTCTTATTCTTTTCTGTTCCCTGCCTGTTTTATTTTTTCAAATTTCAGAGATACCATATTATATAGTAGAGATACTCTCTCTCTTAATAAAGTTTATGAAGCTTTGCATGCTAAGGAGAAGATGAAACAGATGATACCTTCTGAAAATTCAAGTTCGTAAGGAGAAAACTTGTTTGTTCATGGCAGGCAAAAGGAAAATAACCTAAACAATGTATATAGAGGTAAAAGTTCGAACGGCTACAAGAACCGATCAAAATCAAGAGGCAAGTACAAGTCATGCAGATCTTGCAAGAAAAGTGGGCATGACATCTCAGAATACTGGAAGCTGCAGAATAAAGTAAAGAGAATTGACTATTATAAGCCAAAAGGTAAACCAGATAATGAAGGTAAAGTCTCTCTTGTTGTTGATGATAGTTCTGATGGAAAAATCTTTGTTGCCTTTGCTGGATGTGCTGAGACCAATGATGAATGGATTATTGATTCCGCCTGTACCTTTCATATGTGTCCTAATAGGGATTGGTTTGCCACCTCTGAAATTGTTGAATGTGGTACTGTGTTGATGAGTGATAACTCATATTGTAAGATTGCAGGAATTGGTTCAGTTCAATTCAAGATGTTTGATGGTATTATCAGAACTTTGACAGATGTGAGGCACATTTCAGATTTGAAAAGGAATCTCATTTCTTTGAGTACTCTTGATGCTAAAGAGTACAAGTATTCTGGTGAAAGTGGAGATTTGAAGGTATCAAAAGACTCTCTTGTTGTGATGAAAGCTGATATTAAATTCGTCAATCTGTACCATATGTGAGGTACTATAATATCAAATAATGTTGCTGTGATTGTAAGTTCATTATCTGATTCTGATGCTACTAATCTTTGGCATATACGCCTTGGGAATATGAGTGAAATTGGTTTGACAGAATTGAGTAAGAGAGGACTTCTTGATGGATATAGCATCGGCGAGCTAAAATTTTGTGAGCATTGTGTGTTTGGCAAACACAAGAGGGTGAGGTTAAATACTTCAGTGCGTACTACAAATGTATTTTGGATTATGTGCATTCTAATTTATGGGGGCTATCTCGTAAGACATCGCTAGGAGGTGCTCGTTATATGTTAACAATTATTGATGATTATTCTAAAAGAGTGTAGCCTTATTTCTTGAAGCATAAGTCAGAAACATTTTCAGCATTTAAAGAGGGGAAGACTATGGTTGAAAGGCAAACTGAAAAGAAGGTAAAGAAACTTCGCACTAATAATGGGATGGAATTCCGTTATAATGAATTTGAATCATATTGTAAGACTGAAGGCATTGTCAGGCACTACATCGTTCCCCATACTCCTCAACGAAACGATGTAGTTGAGCATATGAACAGGACCATCATTTCCAAGGCCCGTTGCATGTTGTCTAATGCAGGTTTGCATAGTCGTTTTTGGGCTGAAGCCACTTCCACTGCTTGTTATCTTATTAATCGGTCACCCTCTATTGCAATTGAAAAGAAGACTTCAATTGAGGTATGGTTTGGTTCTCCAGCAAATTATTCAGAATTATTTTTTTTGTTATACTGCTTATGCTCATGTTGATAATGAAAAATTAGAGTCTAGAGTTGTTAAATGGATCTTTCTTGGTTATAAATCTGGTGTTAAAGGATACGAATTGTGGAATCCTGAAATAAATAAGGTTGTGATTAGCAGAAATATTATCTTTAATGAATCTGCTATGCTTCATGATAAATTGCACACTAATGTTCCTGTTGAGAGTGGGCAAAATTCAAGTGTTCAGATGGATCATTTTGTTAGTTCAAATAACACATCAGATGAGAAAAATATTGTTGTTCATGATGCACCTATTATTGAGAATCCTCCTATTATTGAGCAGCTACCACAACGTTGACAGACCTAGGAGGGAGATTAATCCACCCAAGAGGTTGATTGAAGAATCTAATATTGTTGCTTATGCTTTGAGTGTAACAGAAGAAATTGAAGGTAATGCAGAACCTTCATCATACTCTGATGCTATTGACTTGACTCCACTGATTATAATAAGTGGATAACTACTATGTATGATGAGATAGAATTACATGAAAAGAATGACACTTGGGAACTAGTGAAATTGCCAAAGGAGAATAAGTCTGTTCATTGCAAGTGGATTTTTAAAAGAAAGGAAGGTATTTCTCCTACTGAACCAGTAAGGTATAAAGCAAGGTTAGTTGCTAAAGGTTATAGTTAGATTCCAGGTATTGATTTTAATGATGTATTTTTCCCAGTTGTGAAGCATAGTTCTATTCGCACTTTACTCAATATTGTTGCTATACATGATTATGAACTTGAGCAATTAGATGTTAAAACTACATTCTTACATGAGGAGTTAGAAGAAGATATTTATATGGACCAACCTGAGGGTTTTGTTATTCCTGAAAAAGAACACTTTATTTGTAGATTAAAGAAATCTCTTTATGGTTTTAAGCAATCTCCTAGGCAATGGTACAAGAGATTTGACTATTTTATGATCTCTCATGATTTTAAGCGATTTTATTATGATAGTTGTGTTTATTTAAAGACTGTTAATGGTTCAGCTATTTATCTGCTTCTCTAAGTTGACGTATGTTGATTGCTGCAAAAGATAAGTTGAAAATAGCAAAACTGAAAGCACAATTGAGTAATGAATTTGAGATAAAAGAGCTAGGTGCAACAAAGAAAATTCTTGACATGGAGATTATTAGAGAGAGGAAATCTGGCAAGTTATACCATAGTCAACAAGGTTGTATTGAGAAGATCCATCGTCGTTTTAATATGCATGATGAAAAACAGTGAGTACTCCATTAGCTTCGCATTTCAGATTGTCTTCAGCTTTATGTCCTGAGTCAGATTATGATATTGAGCACATGTCTGGAGTTCCATATTCCAGTGCAGTTGGTTCTCTTATGTATTCCATGGTTTGTTCTCGTCCTGATTTATCTCATGCACTGAGTGTTGTTAGTAGATACATGGCTAATCCTGAAAAAAAAACATTGGAAAGCAGTTCAGTGGATTTTCAGATATTTACGTGGCACTTCTAATGCTCGTTTGCAGTTTGAGAATTCTAGAGATGAACTTGTTGGTTATGTTGGCTTTGATTATGCTGGTGATTTGGACAAGAAGGGGTCTCTCACAGGTTATATTTTCACCATTGATGGTTGTGCTGTTAGTTGGAAGACAAGTTTACAAGTTACTGTAGCTTTATCTACCACTGAAGTAGAATATATGGTTATTTCTGAAGCTTGTAAAGAAGCTATTTGGTTGCAAGGTTTGTACACTGCGCTTTGTGGAGATAATTCTTGTACTACTATATTTTGTGATAGTCATAGTGTTATATGCCTTACAAAGGATCAAATGTTTCACGAGGGAACAAAACACATTGATATGAGATATCACTTTATTCGAGGTGTTATTGTTCAAAGTGATGTCAAGGTGTGCAAGATAGTACTCATGATAATTCAGCTGATATGATGACAAAGTCAGTTCATGTTACTAAGTTTGAGTTTTGCTCAAGTTTAGTTGGTATTAATGTTTAGTTCTAAAAACTAATTAGCGCACGGTGATTTTTATCTTATTATGGGGTTATTTGATGATTGATGATTCTTTATTTTGCTACAAGAGAAAATTCGTCTAAAGGTGGAGATTGTTGAGATATGTGATTTGAATTCCTAATGTGGTTGAATTCAAACTTATCATATTAGCGGATTAGTTTTCTTACTTGGACTCGTTTTTACCCCTTTAAGTACCTCTTGTAAGTCGCACAGGGAGATATCACGTCTCATTGTAAGACCCCCCTGCGATTTGTAAACACTCTTCATATATTAATCATCGTCGGTTGACGCATGTAATTTTTTCCTGCAAGGATTTTTCACGTAAAAAAAATGAATATTTCTGTTGTCCCTATTTTTCTAACACTCTCTATGGTATCGGAGAGCAGATTAGCAGTACGGGAGTATGATGCAGACTGAGTTATGCTGGAGTGTCCTTTAGGCTCATTTTTATCTGAGGATTGAGAAGTTTTTGTGAGGAAGCATGTCAGCTCTAGACGGGTCATGGACTTCATGGTAGACGGGCAAGGTTTTAGGTTCAGCAGTTCAAAGTCATGCAGAGAAGTGGGTTCACCCTCTGCAACCCATCCAGAACCATACGCTACCCCCTTAGTTTTATTGCTACAACAGCC
Organism: Hsuehochloa calcarea; assembly: GCA_036346395.1. NCBI lineage: Eukaryota > Viridiplantae > Streptophyta > Magnoliopsida > Poales > Poaceae > Hsuehochloa > Hsuehochloa calcarea. The sequence continues at coordinate 40,110,100 of CM070599.1, forward strand.
CAGCAAATAGGGCAAACTTTTGCAGCAAATCGAGTAATGCTCCTTGGGCAAGCTTGTTCCATGTGAATATCCACCTGTATATATAAAAAGGAACCATTTAAATAAAAATGCAAAACATGAAACATTTAAATTTATTAATCAATGTTAATACTCCTTGACTACCCAACTTACCATGCATTACCTGAAAATATAAATAGACACTGTCATGTTTTTTAGATAAACATCCCGCATGCTACTGAAACGAGAAATATACGAGAATACATAATTGGAAACTATCACGCTTCAAAAATAATATAATTCTCAGCCTCCCTACCACAAATGAGGTGTGCCGGTAAAGGCCACCACATAATCAAGATGGAATTCATCACATATGGAAATCTCTCAGGTAGTAATTATCAGAAATGTAAAGTTCTTTCACAGCTAACAAGAGTTTCTCAATTGAGCACTGATCAATGGAAAAGCATCATTCTTGCTGTCTTGCCGTTGCTAATGTGATAATTTGCAATTAGCATCAAAGATATCTGACAACACGTGATGATCCATATGCAGGCACAACATCTACCAATGAATAGGTTACCAAAGTTGCAAGTGCAAAATAGGACATTTTAATGAAGTACGACAGAAACTGAACAGCACTTTGATTGTGAGAACCCGACAAAATTAGAATCTCGTAATCTTAATTAAAGGCATGTATTAAAATCAATCTCAGTAACCACTCCTTTATTTCTGCTTTCAAAAGCTTGCACAGTTTTCATTAAAGCATCAGCATAATCCATTTCCGTATTCGTTTACAAGAGTATTTTACATCCAGTTAAAGTATAGATTACATCGCATAATCAAAAGAATATATTACATCAGATCAAATCATAATTACAACTTTGAGTTCATTACAAAATGAATAAACAAAGATTTTGCATTGCATATCTCTGAAGCCTCCCTTGATGTATTGTTCGTCCATCGCCGTCCAATCGAACTGCCTTCCTCGACTCGATCCGAAGTACCACTACCAGCTCCAGTTTCCGTCGACCAAACATAAGACCATTCGCAAATAGAAAACCATAGCATGGAGTTAAAATAGAATAGTTGCCGTCAGAATACAGTAGGAATCACCGCGGTTCCCAGATCGACCTAGGTTAGCTGGCACCTTGAGTATCGAGGCTACCCAAACTGATCTGGATTAGCCGGCAACTTGATTCCCAAGTCACCAGGGCTAAACCAAATCCGTTGGCACCTGAATACCCGAGATACCTAAACCCAACCTAAGCGATCGGCGCCGTCTTATTACCGTAGGTTTCATCATTCGGCATTCTCAAATCCAACACCTACGTATACCAATTTGCCTCAGCTCAAAACATTCAAAGAAAACCCCACGAAAGCACAAAAGGATAGTGGCCAATAACCGATCCACAGAAGCCCCACTCTCCCTGTTCAAGCCCACAATGCAATCGGCGGATGGATAAGAACGAGTAAAAGTAGAAATGAACAGAAGCCCGGTAAAAACAATCAGACAAAGAAGGAGATAAGTTCACCAGTGCAATCCCCTGCCAAAACCTCTCGCTCAAAGAAGACCACATACATTTCCCCGACCAATGCATCCAAAGACAAGATCAAGGCACCCAAAGAAACCAAAGAAAGCCACCCAGATTCGGCTTCCCTGAATCCATCCCCACTCAAGCCGGATCTCAAGAAACCATCCCATTCACCTCTCCCGGTTCCTCCCAATGTAAGGAGCAAGAGCAAGAACCCGTGGAGCGTAAGGAGGACCAAGACAGGAGCCAAGCACCGTGTGACCACAGAGCAAGAAGGAAGCCCCCAACAGACACCAGAGCCAGAGAGCACCAAGAAGCGGCGCTTCCATCCCTCCCACCCAGTTTCGATGAATGTAAACCCAAATCCCATTCGTGTGCACCGCCATTTTGCACAAAGATGCACCTACACCATCAAACCTCCACAAAGATCACAAAGCAAAGAATCCATTTCCATCACAGAGCAGAGATCGTGGAGTAGAGAAGATGAGGGTATCACCACCACACGACCAAACCCCCATCAACCTCAAAGACCACCAAACCACCATTTTCCCAACCACACCGATGCACCCAATCCAAAGAATTGAGCATGCATCCATTTAGCATTAGCTTTATCATCAACCAAATCAACTAAAGAATCAACCGTAGCAAAATCATTTAAGCAGAATCATTAGGTAGTAACTGGCTTAGGGCATCCGGAGAGGAACCGGGTGGAGACGAGCCGGGCGGGGCCGAGCCGAGGGCGAGCGCACCGAGGAGCGGCGGTTTGAGCCAGAGCGCGGGGGCCGTGGGCCGGGCCGGCAAAACTAAAGAAAGCAGCAGAGAGAGAGAGAGAAAGGGGGTGTGAATCAAACCGGTGGAGCCTTGGGCGATCGGCGCGCGCCTCGGGCCGCAGGAGATCCGTCGAAGAGGAGGCGCGAGAAGGCGCCGAGGAGAGCTCAGCGCGGCGGCTGCCTTGGGCCGCGCCGGAAGAGCCAAGGACCAAGACGAGCGGGCGTCACATGAGAGCAAGGCATGCAGAGGCGGCATGAGCGCGCGAGGAGGAAACGCCAGGGGAGACCGAGCGAGAGAGAGAAGTGGGAAGGGGAAAAGACGCGAAGGGGAAAAACCGGCCGGGGTTAGGGTTAGGGATAGAAGGGAGGGTAGTTAGGTAAATTAGGTTAGATAGGGTTAGGGGTAATTAAGTAAATTGGTAATTAGGGTTAGTGTTAGGGTTTTTAAGTATTTTGGTAATTAGGTTAATTAGGATTTTTGTAGGTTAATTAGGTTTGAAATAAATTAGGGTTAATAGGGTAATTAAAATAGGATTTTAAAAAGATCTGCTAACTGAGTCGGGTATTAGAAAATTTTTGTAAATTAAATTTGACTAACCAATAGAAGTCCATTAGCAGTTGATTCGCTTAATACCACATAAAATCACTAAGTATTTCTCTATATTCTATTTGTATTGCCGCACTGCTTCAGAGGACGAGCTCCAGCCGACAGGAGAAGCTGATAAGAGATTCGTCATCGTCGACCTTTCCAAACACTCTAAAGGCAAGCGATCCTCTTGAACATCAATATAGCTAATTTAAATGTAAACCGTATATTGCTCTATCATATATGTACTGCATCAAAACTATTTCTCAAAAACAAATTGGACTGAGATGATGAAAAAGATAAGAAAGATGAGAATGAGAATGAGATGAGAATTAATATGTGGGTAAAGGGGGCCTTGGTTGAGAAAAGAGATGATGATGATGATGATGATGATGATGATGATGATGATGAGATGGGACCCTTTACCTACAATTATAATATAAGGACTAACAAAACTCTTACTCGGTCAGATGCCGTAAAATCAGTGCCAACCATTTCCCGTTTGTGGCGAGAAAATGCTACCGCTTACGTAATTACGCTTCTCCACAACGGAATGTTGGACACGGAGGATAGCCGGTCCAAGGTGGAGTGTTGGGCTCGGAGGATAGCCGCCCAACCAACATTGTTGGAACTCGGTGGAGGACCTGGTGCGCCAGACACCGACGGAAAACAATGGGTGGAGACTTAATCACGTAACTCGAAAACGCGTCAGATTCGAACTTGAAGTCGCATCAAAGGAAATGCGATGGACCTAGCTCATAAAGAGTTCGTGATAGCTATGGGTAAAGTGGCGCAAGCTCGCGATCTATACAAATCATGAATTCATGCCGCCTCTCTGGATTGGAGTCTACGGAACCGCTAGGGTCTTTCTTCTTCCGAGTGACTAGTAGTATTTTCTTAATTAAAATTGCAACTTAATGTTTTAATGTTTATTTTCGTAATGAGATGATTTTAGAATTTGTGATAAAGACCAGAGATCACCATGCAAAGGCATTGTTTGCTATTAATGCTTGCTGAGTACTTTTTGTACTCAACCTTGTTAGTATTCTCCTTTGTTAGATCCTAGTCCAGTCGGGAGCCATCCCGAGTGGGACGAAGGACTTGCAGGTACCAATGCAATGGCAGAGGAGAAGGCGCCAATGGCAGGACTGAGCGAGATGGAAGCTATCTTTGACTCGTGGGACGAGTAGGAGGGCGGTAGTCCAGAGCAGACTCCAGAGCGGAGAAGCTCCCTTTTGTATCTGTGTAATAGCTTTAGTAAGAACCCTAGTCTCATGTGGCTACTACTGTAATAAAGATGTACAGCTTTCTATTTTATTGTTCTCACGCAACTCGATAAAATGGCTTGCTATTCGTCGAGCGGTGTTCTACCCAGGCATTTAATAGTAATCCGTATGCCTAAGTGTGATTACCCACGGGTAATGACACGGGCGTCCACAGTGGTATCGAGCAATAAGATCGGGCCACGCTAATAAAATAGAAACTGTAGTAATACCTTAAGTATGTCCTTCTTGCTTGCTATATTGCACTAAATATTTTATTAATCCTTGCCCTCATTTCAATTTCTATTCCAAACCGCCCTCTTTCAAAGATATATATTATGTTGAAAAGCTTACCTCTTCTTAAAAGTGACATTCCTGCTAACGTAGAACCATCTTTAAGTTAGTTCTTCTTTCGAGAAAGTGCGGGGAAACGCGTTGTTGTCATAGGATCGGTGTGGTTGTCTTTTGTGAGTAGATGGTTAGATTCCAACTCAACCTAGGATAGAAAATATAGGCTGTGGGTGCAGTACCATAAGGTTTAGAGCCTAGTGCCTGGACTAGAGGCATGGAGTAGAACTTTGGTATGGACCTGCTTTTCCAATTTTGGGCAAGTCTGGACCATACTCTTTAGCTTCTTTACCTCTTCTTCTATATCAAGGTGTCTTGTCTCACTTCTGCACATCAGATTTCCCGGACGAGTGGTTCGTGGCACTCGAGCGCAGTAGCTCGGGCGCACCAGAGCGAAATCTCGGCGCGACTCGTGAATGAACCACGAGCATCCCAAATATGTGATTTGGGTGGACTCGAGCCAGATCTCGAGCGTGCCTGGGCGCGTGGATCCAGGGTAGCATAGGTTCGCACTCAGAGGCAAGCTCTGAGCAGTCCCAAACCTGTGGATTTGGGCGGTCTTGAGAACGGGATCTCAAGCGTGACTGAGCACGAAAGACTCAGCTAGTATAGGATTTGGATCTTTTTGCATATCATTGTTTCTTGATTTTTATTTGATTACATGTGCATGTCATAATCCAACTCACCCGCGGTTAACCTCCTGCCAGATAAGTGTAACACCTTTATCTCTACCCCAACAGTTGTTAAGGAATATGGAAGGTCAAGGAAGTCAAGATCGTGCATTGAAATTGAGACTGGGACTTCTGCCGCATGGACAGTCCACACAGAATCCAGCAGTAAACCCCAGTGAGTCAGCACCTAACCAACCTCCAGCTACTACCATTCCAGGAACCAGTCAACAGCCACCCACCAGAGCAACAGATCCCCTAGGCATAATGGCTGATGTACTCATATTCTTAGAGAACTCCAGAAAAGAAGCCCAGGAGAACCAAAACCGTTTCATGGAAGCTCTATTAACTCGAGTAGCACCTACCACCTCTCAACCAGCCCGTGGGGTTAGTCTGGGTGATTTTTTCCAAACTCACCCTACCACTTTTGCTAAAGCTACTGATCCACTGGACGCAAGTGATTGGTTGGTGGAGATAGAGAAGAAGTTGGATACAGTAGGATGCTCAGATGTGGAGAAAGTACGGTATCGCCACACCACCGACCGACCAAAGAGCTACACCGTGGCTTAATTACAACCGCAACCGTGTCAGTGAGCAACCCATCACTTGGGCTGAATTCAAGATACGCTTCACCGAAACACATGTGCCTACAGGAAGAATGGAATTGAAGAAACGGAATTGAGCTCTAACCCAAGGCGGAAAAAGATGGTAGAATATTTGAGTCAGTTCAACGATCTTTCCCGCTACGCCCAAATGATGTTGACACCGAGGAAAAGAAAATAGAGAAATTCCGGATGGAATGCATCCATATCCTGAAAATGCTCCTATCCATCCACAAAATCACCAATTCCAAGATCTAGTCAACAGAGCCATAATTCGAGAATGAATACTCCAACCTCACCAAGAGCGGAGGAAGAAGGCCAAACCGATCATCATTCTTCATCTCGCTCCTAGACGCCATTCCTTTGTGTCTCAAAGAACCGCCACCAAGATATGGACCACCTCAAGAATGACCCTTCAACCCACCTTTTCGCACCCAAAGAAACCAACAAAGAACCAAGACCTCTAGCAATTAAATGTGGGAAGTGTAGAGGAAGCCACCTGACAAAGGATTGTCTGAAGGATACAGGTGCATGCTTCAATTGTGGGCAGTTTGGACATCGTAAAATTGATTGTCCCAATCCCCGGAGGACATTTGGAACCCCACCCCAACCAGCATTTAGGCCAAAGCCACCTGCTCCAGCACCACCACAACTCACCTATATGAAGCAGACTGAAGACAACCAACTTGTCACGAAGGAGACTGGAAAAGGAGAACCGGCACGCCTATCACCCATGACCGCCAAACAGATTGGAGAAGCATCAGGTGTAATAACGGGTACGTTATTACTTCCGCTCTCCCCGGGTATTATTCTTTTAAATGTTGGAAGGACCCACTCCTTTTATCTTCTGAATCACTAGTGAAGAAATTTTGCAAATTCTGAATTTTTGGAAAAATCCCTGGGAGTGAACCCACTGATTGGAATAGTCATCTGCTCTCCAAATAAGTATAGATGGCGTATTCCAGCAAGCTTCCACCAAGAAGTCAGTCAGGACCCAACCCTAATACCTCAATATTTGAACCTAGAGGGAACCATTTGAGGTGACCCTCACCTTTCTACACACAAATCTCGACCCTTCTCTACAAGACGTTCAACTTTCAAAGGACCCTCGTGAAGACTCTGGCTACAGAAACCCGTCAGTTAAGGAACCCGAAGTTTTGACCAAAAGAAATACAGTGGAAGGATCACCCCGTCAGCGAAGCTTCGTGGAAGAGGAAAAAGCGCTACGCGAGCCTAGCCCACACCCGTCCGCAGTGATTGCAATTTCGGGGACGAAATTGTGTCCAAGGGGGGGAGGATGTGAGAACCCGACAAAATTAGAATCTCGTAATCTTAATTAAAGGCATGTATTAAAATCAATCTCAGTAACCACTCCTTTATTTCTGCTTTCAAAAGCTTGCACAGTTTTCATTAAAGCATCAAGATAATCCATTTCCGTATTCGTTTACAAGAGTATTTTACATCCAGTTAAAGTATAGATTACATCGCATAATCAAAAGAATATATTACATCAGATCAAATCATAATTACAACTTTGAGTTCATTACAAAATGAATAAACAAAGATTTTGCATTGCATATCTCTGAAGCCTCCCTTGATGTATTGTTCGTCCATCGCCGTCCAATCGAACTGCCTTCCTCGACTCGATCCGAAGTACCACTACCACTCCAGCTCACGACCAAACATAAGACCATTCGCAAATAGAAAACCATAGCATGGAGTTAAAATAGAATAGTTGCCGTCGAATACAAGAGGAATCATCGCGGTTCCAGATCGACCTAGGTTAGTGGCACCTTGAGTATCGAGGTTACCCAAATCGATTCGATTAGCCAAACTTGATTCCCAAGTCACTGTGGCTAAACCAAACCCGCTGGCACCGAATACCCGAGATACCTAAACCCAACCTAAGCGATCGGCGCCGCCTTATTACCGTAGGTTTCATCATTCGGCATTCTCAAATCCAACACCTCGTATACCAATTTGCCTCACCAAAACATTCAAAGAAAACCCCACGAAAGCACAAAAGGATAGTGGCCAATAACCACCACAGAAGCCCCACTCTCCCTGCTTCAAGCCCACAGGCAATCGCAGATGGATAAGAACAGAGTAAAAGTAGAAATGAACAGAAGCCCGGTAAAACAATCACACAAAGAAGGAGATAAGTTCACCAGTGCAATCCCCTGCCAAAACCTCGCTCAGCGCAGCCCACATACATTTCCCCGGCAATGCATCCAAAGACAAGATCAAGGCACCCAAGAAACCAAAGAAAGCCACCCTGATTCGGCTTCCTGAATCCATCCCCCACTCCAAGCCGATCTCAAGAAACCATCCCACCACACCTCTCCCGTTCCTCCCAATGAAGGAGCAAGAGCAAGAACCCAGGAGCGAAGGAGGACCAAGACAGGAGCCAAGCACCAGTGACCACAGAGCAAGAAGGAAGCCCCAAAGACACCAGAGCCAGAGAGCACCAAGAAGCGGCCGCTTCCATCCCTCCCACCAGTTTCTTCAAGAAAGTAAACCCAAATCCCATTCGTGTGCACCGCCATTTTGCACAAGATGCACCTACACCATCAAACCTCCACAGCATCACAAAGCAGCAATCCATTTCCATCACAGAGCAGGAGATCAGGGAGTAGAGAAGATGAGGGTATCACCAGCCACACCAAACCCCCATCAACCTCAAAGACCACCAAACCACCATTTTCCCAACCACAGCCGATGCACCCAATCCAGCAAATTGAGCATGCATCCATTTAGCATTAGCTTTATCATCAACCAAATCAACTAAAGAATCAACCGTAGCAAAATCATTTAAGCAGAATCATTAGGGTAGTAACCGGGCTTAGGGCATCCGGAGAGGAACCGGGTGGGAGACTGAGCGGGCCAGGCCGAGCCAGAGGGCGAGCGCAGCCGAGGAGCGCGGTTTGAGCCAGAGCGGCCGGGCCGTGAGGCCGGGCCGCCAAACTAAAGAAAGCAAGCAGAGAGAGAGAGAGGAAGGGGGTGTGAATCAAACCGGTGGAGCCTTGGGCGGCCGGCGGCGGCGCCGGCCGCAGGAGATCCGTAAAGAGGAGGCCGCGAGAAGGCGCCGAGGGGAGAGCTCAGCGCGGCGCGCGCCTTCGCCCACGGAAGAGCCAAGGACCAAGACGAGCGAGGCGCTCGGCGAGAAGCAGCAATGGCAATAGAGAGGCGGCGGAGAGCCAGCGAGAGGAAACGCCAGGAGACCGAGCGAGAGAGAAGTGGGAAGGGAAAAGACGCGAAGGGAAAAACCGTACGGGTTAGGGTTAGGGATAGAAGGGAGGGTAGTTAGGTAAATTAGGTTAGATAGGGTTAGGGGTAATTAAGTAAATTGGTAATTAGGGTTAGTGTTAGGGTTTTTAAGTATTTTGGTAATTAGGTTAATTAGGATTTTTGTAGGTTAATTAGGTTTGAAATAAATTAGGGTTAATAGGGTAATTAAAATAGGATTTTAAAAGATCTCGCTAACTGAGTCTGGGTATTAGAAAATTTTTGTAAATTAAATTTGACTAACCAATAGAAGTCCATTAGCGCTTGATTCGCTAATACCACATAAAATCACTAAGTATTTCTCTATATTCTATTTGTATTGCCGCACTGCTTCAGAGGACGAGCTCCAGCCGACAGGAGAAGCTGATAAGAGATTCGTCATCGTCGACCTTTCCAAACACTCTAAAGGCAAGCGATCCTCTTGAACATCAATATAGCTAATTTAAATGTAAACCGATATTGCTCTATCATATATGTATCGCATCAAAACTATTTCTCAAAAACAAATTGGATGAGATGATGAAAAGATAAGAAAGATGAGAATGAGAATGAGATGAGAATTAATATGTGGGTAAAGGGGGCCTTGGTTGAGAAAAGAGATGATGATGATGATGATGATGATGATGATGATGATGATGAGATGGGACCCTTTACCTACAATTATAATATAAGGACTAACAAAACTCTTACTCGGTCGATGTCAGAAAATCGAGCCAACCATTTCCCGCTTTGTGAGCGAGAAAATGCTACTGCTTACGTAATTACGTTCTCCACAACGGAATGTTGGACACGGAGGATAGCCGGTCCAAGGTGGAGTGTTGGGCTCGGAGGATAGCCGCCCCAACCAACATTGTTGGAACTCGGTGGAGGACTGGAGTGCGCCAGACACCGACGGAAAACAATGGGTGGAGACTTAATCACGTAACTCGAAAACGTCTCAGATTCGAACTTGAAGTCGCATCAAAGGAAATGCGATGGACCTAGCTCATAAAGAGTTCGTGATAGCTATGGGTAAAGTGGCGCAAGCTGCGCAGCATGCTATACAAATCATGAATTCATGCCGCCTCTGGATTGGAGTCTACGGAACCGCTAGGGTCTTTCTTCTTCCGAGTGACTAGTAGTATTTTCGAATTAAAATTGCAACTTAATGTTTTAATGTTTATTTTCGAATGAGATGATTTTAGAATTTGTGATAAAGACCGTAGATCACCATGCAAAGGCATTGTTTGTTATTAATGCTTGCTGAGTACTTTTTGTACTCAACCTTGTTAGTATTCTCCTTTGTTAGATCCTAGTCCAGCCGGGAGCCATCCCGAGTGGGACGAAGGACTTGCAGGTACCAATGCAGCGGCAGGAGGAGAAGGCGCCAGCGGCGAGGACCTGAGCGAGATGGAAGCTATCTTTGACTCGTGGGACGAGTAGGAGGGCGGTAGTCCAGAGCAGACTCCAGAGCGGAGAAGCTCCCTTTTGTATCTGTGTAATAGCTTTAGTAAGAACCCTAGTCTCATGTGGCTACTACTGTAATAAAGATGTACAGTTTCTATTTTATTGTTCTGCTGCGCAACTCTGATAAAATGGCTTGCTATTCGTCGGAGCGGTGTTCTACCGGGCAGACGAATAGTAATCCGTATGCCTAAGTGTGATTACCCCTGGGGTAATGACACGGGGCGTCACATTGATACTCTTTTAAGTCGGGTATTTACGAAGGAATACATATAGTACTTTGTGATCATCATGTGAATCAATGTAAATATGTGAATTAATGTAAACTCAGTTGAGGAAAGTACAAGAGACAACAGTGTAGAAGCTGGTATAGATTTGGAAAGACGCTTGTACCTGGAACTTACCAAAGCTTTTTTTCCCTGATGACCATAGGAACTGTTTATATGTGCTCTGCGATCCATACCTATAATCATAGGGTTTTTTTTACCATATTGTGAAAACCATTTTACTGAAGTCCCTGAATACATACAAACTTAACAGTTTAACACCTAAAAAGGCAAGTTTAGAATATGCAGCTTTGCTCATCTCCCGATTTCGGCTTACAGATGGAGATATGTACGCACTTCTAGAATTTTGCGAGTTGTACCCCTTGGACAACCGATCGTGTGTCCTGACATTAGCCCGTGTTGCATAAAGGAGAAATCTGACCCAGCACAATCAAATGGTCCGTCGTGTGCTGTCTTGAATTTATTCAGTGCTCCACATCGTCTAACAACTGTTTTCAGCCTTAATTCACTCTCATCACTTCAATGTCTCAGGTTATCAATGCTCATGGCACTGAACTCTCTAACTAGTACTTTTGCCGTGTTGCCATTTGTCCAATCTGTCCAAGATCGACACAGCAATGTTTGGCATTTCCTCCTGCAATATTCACCAGCTAAAACAATCTAGCGCTTGTCTTCTCCCACTACCAGATCCAGGAAACTGCGTGCGCCAGGGCGCACCCCGCTCCGAGAAATTCCGTAGAACACCATGCGCGCGTACGGAATCTCCACTACCCCAGCCCGACCTTGAGCATCCAATTCGTGGTCTCGACGCCGAGAGGCATCCCGTGGCTACGAATATCTAGGACCTCGCGCGCCATGGGGAGGTTGCTATTGAAACGAAGGTGTTGGCGGCGGTGACGTAGGGGCGCATCAGGCGGTGGAGGTCGGACGCGGACGGGGAGGCAGCAGAAGAGGAAATGGACCGCCGACGCCGTGCAGCCGGCGAATCGGCGAGGGAGGAGAGGCGATGGCGTCGTGTCCTAAATTTTGTAACCGAATTCTCTGCCATAAAAATACAGAATTTTTAAAACTTTTAATGCACACGAGTGTTATTTGAATTTTCTGTAGATCATACGAAATTTTGTCAAATTTTGAATTTGACAAAATCGATTAACAAAATACAAACTTAAGCTAGGCTCATGAAATTTACTTAAGCTAGGTTCATGAAATTTGAAAACAAACTAAAATGAAATATGAATTTAAGTTGCCACACCAATAATACAAAAACCTCAAAACTTGGTTTAGGACAAAACCTAACTCAACCTAGCTTATTTTCTTTTTTCTTTCTTTTCCTCCTCGTCTGGCCCATTCCACCTCCCCTCCTTTCTGGCCCACCGACGCCCGACCCGCCTGGCCTTCCTCCCGGCCTCTACGCTCGCTTCTTTTGCGCGCCAGCCACGCCACACATTGTCGCCTGTAGCCATGTCATTGCTCCTTTGTCGTGAGTCACCATCTTCCTCGTCGTCTGTAGCCACTGCGCCACTAAGGAGACATCGCCCACGCTCTGATCGAGCTCGCGCAAGACCTGCTCCCACCCCGTTGCTTCGCCCGTCCGCACCCACGTCGTGCACTACCACAGCGCCGCTAGCCTTTTTCTTGACCCAATCGTGTGATCCCTACTTAAGCCATCGCGAGCCGCGCATTGCGCTCCTCTTCCTCGCCCACCACTTCTCCCCCTCCATTCTTCACCCGAGAGACAGAGAGAGAGAGAAAGCTCGAAGAGCTGGAGCTCTGTTTTCAACCGCTGCCGTCGCTGAGCCGCCTTGGCCGCCTGGGTGAGGCCATGCCGCCCCATCCTCACGTTCAGGCTCACCTTGGCCTTCTCCAACTCTTGTTCATAATCGGCGCCAACCACCCCGTCTTCTTCTCTCCGATGTCTGAGCCGTCCGCGCCGCCCGTTCTCACCAAACTACATCGACCCCTCCGGTAGGCTTCTACCCCGGCGCTAATGTCCATTAGCACCACCTCGACATCCTCTGTCTCGTGCTCACCATCACCATCCTCATCTCCAATAGGAGCACCCAGAACGTCGTTGTCTTCTCTCTCTATGTCGTTGACCTCGGAGTCACGCCGACAACATCCTCCATCACCCGAATCCATTGTCTCGGCCTCAAACCCGTAAGTGGCCGCATCACCCTCATGTTCTATGGATAAAGCAAAGCTACTGGGCTAGTCAATTTGGGCCATAGAGCATTACCAAGAAGCCGCGACATGGTGCCTTCGTCTCTTGCATCGGGCGCCGTGCACGAAGATCTTCGCACCATGCTGGTGCACCGTTATATACCCCTTGGGGTGTAGATGCTCATGCGCACGCCACTTGGCTGGATTAGCCGCTGGCTTGCCACCGCCGCCTCAGGCCAGATCGTCGCAGGCACCGCGTAGTCGCGCTGCCACTTTAGGCCATCGCGTGTTGCGCCGTCGCCGCAGGACAGTCGCCGGTACCACCAAAACCCATTTTTAGGCTCACCGGCGCTGAGCTTGGCCTGAGCACAACCATGGGTTCCCCTGTTTTCGGGTTATTTGGGGGGAGGATGCACTTTAGCAATGTGATTAAGGTTAAAGACAAGATTAATTGGTGATTAAGTATGTGGTTAGCAAATAATATAATATTAAATGTTTGTAAGTCATGTGGGGCCGAGATGATTAGAAAATATAATTAGAACCTAATTTAACTTTCGAGTCGATGACATGCGGGCCCACCCTTTGAAATGTACTTTGTAGACCAGGTTCATGGGTCGGTGCCACTGATATGTGGGCCCACGGCCCAAGCACTGTTTTGTGGACCATAGTCCCACCTGTTAGCGACTCATGGTTTTTCTTTAACAAAATAATTAATTTAGAAAATAAAAAACCTAGTGGCCCCTGTCATTAACTATTAACAATTTTTAGTTAGAAAATAAATCAAAAAATAAATTAAAATATCACAAGCACCACACGCAAGTCACAATAAGGATTTCTAATTATAAAATAAATTAAAAATAAGTGGGCCCCAACTATCATTGAGAGATACCCTTTCTCCTCCTTTTTATTTTGGGGATTTTCCTCAAATTCAAACTTTGGAGAGCATGTTCTCTCTCGTTTTTACTATAAATTCTACAATTCTTCTTTCCGCATTCATCTAAATTCAAACCCTACCCAATAGTACCCAAAAAATGAATTTTACAGTTTATTTGAATTATTTGGATTCAATAAAATTTATTCGGTTTTGGTTGAATTTTGAGTACTTAGATCCCAAAGCTCCGGAAGAGCAGCAGACTGAGCTCGACCAAGACTAGCAAGACTGTGTGCAAGGCGAGTCAACACTTTTTATCATATTTCACCTGATTTTCAATGCAATTATGTTATTTTAAATTATAAAATTGCATGTTTTACTTAAATTACAATTATATTGTCATTAGCTCATAGTTAATGGCTTAAAGTTAATTGAGCTTTAAAATTTCATTACTTGATCTTAGACACTATCGTTTATTGCTCTAAGACTAATGGTATACATAACTAGTAACAAGTTTGTATCTAAGTGTCATGCCTCGATACATTGTTATGTGGGCATTAATTTGCCCTAACATCATTCAAACATCAAAACTTGTTTTGTGCCGCCATTTGATGGAGATAGCTTGTATGCAGTGTTCACCAAGGCGTTGGGCGCAAGTTGGGCGGTGGATAGGCGGCTGACTCAGGCGTAGGCGACGGGGGAGCAGAGTAGACAACGAAGGCGGGGGGAGCAGAGCAGGAAACGGCGGAGGCGAGGGGGGAGCAGAGGAGGCGGCAGCGGAGGCGGGGGGAGGGGAGAAGTGGAGGCGGCAGAGGCGAGGGGGAGCAGAGGAGGCGGCAGCGGAGGCGGGGGGAGGGGAGAAGTGGAGGCGGCAGAGGCGAGGGGGAGCAGAGCAGGAGCCAGGAGGCGACGGAGGTGAGAGGGAGCATAGCAGGAGGGTCGAGGCCTCGAGGGGGAAGAAGAAGGAGGAGGCGACTCATTCGCTCGGCTGCACACAGGGCCTCACATCGGTTGGCCCAGCCTAACAACAAGCCCACTCCTCAATCCTCAATTCCTCACATAGTCACACGCGCTCCTACCATAACGAAGACTGGTATCATCGCCGCCTCCACTCCTCACTCACACTGTCGCCTACCTCCTTGACGATGAGACGACGATAACGATGAGATCTGCCCAAAACAGAAGGAGCAAGGGGCGCAACTCCTCCGCCATGGCCACTCCACACGTGGGGCACGTGGCGCCGCCCCAGTACCGTAGCCTCTCCTCCGCCTTGGTCCATCCACGCGCGGGGTGCGGGCTCTGCCCGGCCCCGGCCTCGCCTCCTCCTAGGGAACACCGCTTGTATGTTGAACTTAGAAAAGGTTTTCAAAAGGAAACTCAAAAATTGTTTTAAACTTGGACGAATGGCAAGTCGGACGGGTGCGAATAGAGCACGAGAATTTATAATGTGGTAGGTCCGCCCGAGTCAATTAAGGATCGAACCTTGTGATGCCCTCTTGGGCACAAACAGTGCAACAACAAGTCTATAATGGTGTCGACCTGATTGATTACTTTTGCAAACCTTAGCATTTATGATGAGAGTGAGGCAAGTGGTGTTTGACCCACTTGAGGAAGTGTGGAGGATGCGATTATGTTGTAGCGTGAGATCAGACTCCACATTGACGAGGGGCGTCGTTGTACCACATTGGGGTGAGGGATAATTTCTGACTCAACGAGAGTTCCTTGTCGGAGCGAGGGGTACAACCCTACGGGAGTGTAAATGTTATGGGGAGGTATTGGAAAGACCTTGTGGTGATACTCGCTTTTTCGCACACCAACAGTAGCGTGCATGACAGTATAAGTTGGAACATCTCTTGGGGGTAAAGTTGTACAACCGTACAGAGTGAAAACTGCTATCCCATGGTTATGGGCGATGCACAAGAGCTTGCTTGGTTAGTCTCGGTTTTACAAAAAACCAATTGTGGATGGAATAAAAAATGTCGAGTGGATAGAACCTCGAGTCTTTGTCCTGAGTGGATAAAACCCAAAGTCTTCGTCCTGGGTGGATAGAACCCAGTGGTTATTAATGGATGGATGAAACCCTAAAAGTGATATTACATATGGTGGTTGCCTGGATGGAAGCAATCTCTACTCGTAGGTAATGGAACCTTCGGGAACCATTCTCTGCTAGTAGGTGGACATAACTAGAGGTGGTAATCGGGCACGGTGGGTACAGGTAGTGCTCGCCCATACCTATGACCGCGACCCCGATTCCCCCCCCCCAACACGCATGCCCGCGAAGGACGAAAGGCGAAGAACCTCACCCATGCCCCTCGCCCGTGGGTACCCGTCGCCCGCGGGCATGCCCGTTTACCAGCGAACAATGCACCGCCGCACATAGGTACCCATCGCTCGCGGGTATGCTCGTCACACATAAACAATGCACACCGCAACGAGTGCAAAACAATATTGGTTTAACTAAACTAAACTGCACACACAATTATTGTAAACTACATCTCCCCATTTCAATGGCACCCACTTCATCTTTCCATGACAATTTTTACAGAGAATTTATCTGTTCAGCAGGTGAACTTTTAGTTGCAAGCTGTTAACTTTTTGTTTTTCAGATGTCTAAACTTTTAGGTAAAATTTAGATATGTTAGCCATTTTAGTTTGTGCAACTTTTATATGGTAGACTCTTTGTGAGAGGGGTCAAAAGTGCAACAATATATTTGTAAAGGGAGAGGCTTGGCCAGCCATAATTCAGAAACCCACAATTTCTCAGAGTGATATGAAACAACAAATGTCATTTGGAGCTACAATTAACATAATATTAAGTCATTCACAGTCATCATACGAGAATGTAGAAGATTTTGGGAAATATAATCATATTTTGTAACTAGTAACAGATTGCAGATCTTTTATTTCCTTGTAGAATAAAAACCAATGTATTTCTACATCATAAGAAGCACAAGAAAATGGCAGCAACATATCTTGCAAACTTGCCTTACTGTTCTTTTCTTCTACAATTGACAAAGTCAGCTGCAAACATTTTCTTACCAATTAAGCAATTACATAAAAAAAAGTGATTACATAGTGAATAGCATAGTACTTGAACTCATTAACACATTAAGTATTCAGCTTTACAACATAACGCACTACCAAAGTGAAAACAACACAGAAAGTGACTAACTACACACCTGGCACAATGCAAGATTATCTTTGCAGTTCTGCAAACTTAATAAGGGGGGAATACTCAGTTCCATGTTCACAATTAGCAACATAATCACTGTTATTTGCTAAAAGAAAAGCAATAGCTCAAACATTTAAATAAGAAAGGTGATGTACCTTTCCCGAAGAGACAGAATCATTCCTATGGTAGCACATGGTGCACTTTCCTCCACCTTCGTCTTTCCCTGCACCACAAATTGTTGTCTTAAACGAAATTCTTGTTGGTTGAAACCGCATAACCTCATGTCTTATACCAAGAACTACATCCAAGAAAGGGTTGAAAACAGGGGATTGTTGACTGCATAACTTTAGACCAGTACAGTACCGTTACATGACTCAATTTTCGCAATAGGGACTCTGTCTGATATATAATATTTGCTATGAATTGTTCCAGATGCCCAAGAAAAGCAAAAGTTTTGTAATGGATTCCAAAAATAAGAAACAAGAACATTTTTTACCTTCTTGGAAGCGAAGACGTCATCATGTCGTCGTCCAGATCGCCGAGTGGCCTCTTCTCGCCTGCAGAGAAGCAGCAAGCACCATAAGAACCAGGTAAGTTCCCATAATCCAAATCTCGAACACTATAAACAGCAAAGGAGGTCGGCTGGTCGGGAGGAGGACGGGGATGGCAGTTGGCCGGGAGGAGGACGAGGCCAACGGCTGGCCTGGAGGAGGACGGTGTCAAGGGCAACGGCCAACCGGGAAGACCGAAGGAGGACGAAGGACTAGGGGAGGAAGATCTAGATCGGGGGGACGGGGGACGCGTGAGGAAGAGAAAGTCTGGGCTTCTGGCGGCTGGGAGCCTTGGATTTGGAAGTGAGGCAGCGGGTGACTAGGGTTTTAGTTGTGGTGTTCCCACCTATCAGTGTAGGTTGCGGGTAATCGGACGAAGCGGGTACGGGTAAAGCTTACCCATGTCGTGCACGTTTGCCCAATGGGCAAGGAATTGCACTCATTTTCGTGCCCGTGGACAAAGAAAGACGCTCATACCCGCCTCCATTAGGGTATTCGCCCGTGGACACGCGGGTAATCGAGGACAATTGCCATCCCTAGACGTAACCTTCGCCAGTAGTATACAACACTACTTAATTTCGTATGACTAGTTTAGTCAAAATACTTGGTCTCAGGCTTTTTACCTAGTCTATTTGAAAAATGGCTTTTGGCAAACAAAAGAACCCCAAAACTTCCTTTTATCAGCCTTGCATCTAATATAATTGTATTATGTGTGTTGATTCGCAGAGTGCGGTTGTACTCACACTTGCTCATTATGAATAAACTTAAAGCCATCTGACCAAGACCCCCACGCCTACTATGTCACGTTCGGACCAGATAGAGAAGATGATGGCGGGTGTAGGCCGGGACCCCAGTCCCTTGCCTATGGGCAGTGCTGATGGATCCACTTTTTGTTAACTTCTTCAGCGTCTACCTCTACTTTTTGAATTGAACTACGCGTTAAATATTTGGCATCTTCGGCCCGTACTGTAAGACAAATGCTTGTATGGACTATTTTTTGTGTAATATGTAATATTAACCTTTATTTGATCATTTACGATGCATGTGTATGATTCAACAATGCATATATGTTCACTATCTATTGATTGAAGGAATAGTACCGAGGACGGGCCGCTGAGGTCATTAGCATCGGGATGGAGTCTGGCCTATTCATTAGTTGATGGATGGATAGGATATGTTTCAAGAGGAATATTTGTATTTCTATAGGGACCTTTCTGCAAATATGCTAGCCTTTCCGCAGAAGAGGTTTGAGCCGTTATTTTGAAATTCAAAAAGGATTGCGATGCTTATTTGTGATCATGATCTAGCCCATTCATTAGCTGGTGGATGGTTAGATCTGTTGCTAAAGGGATATTCATACTTTTACATGGGCCTTTCTAGAAATATACTAGGCTTTTCGAGGAAAGGATTTGAGTCGAGGAAAGGATTTGAACCGTTGATTTCATACCCAAAATGGATCACGATGCTTATATGCTTAGTAAAAAGAAAAAAAAAATCTCATTTCCTACGTACAAGAAAAAAGTTGAAGTAAACATAAGTAGTGTAAACTCTTTACCCCAAGGTTGAGATTTTATATTCAAACCTATAACTGATGATAGAACTATAATAAATATCTTTTGTTTTCTACTCACGCGAGCCCATATCCTTTCTTTTTTTTTTTATCAATTGCTTGTGGCTACTAGGCGCGATCACATCTCACATGCCATAAAAAAATATGGATGGAGATGGCTGGCGAGGAGCACGGGGAAAGTAGATTTTTTTAGTATTTACTTCATTTAGTTTCAAAAGCAATTGATCTATATCTAGATACACTCTTGGTAAAGAAGAATAATAAGGTTTGGAAAATCCGTCGACTTTATAGGTTGTGAGGGTTCAAGTCCCTCTATCCCCGAACCCTCTTTTATTCACTAACTATAGTATTTATCCTCTTTTTTTTCTTTTTACCAATGGGTTTAAGATTCATTAGCTTTCTCATTCTACTCTTTCACAAAGGAGTGCGAAGAGAACTCAATCGCAAGGTTCTGGAAAATGAAAGGAAGGTTTTTTCATTTAATAAAACCACTACAAAGGGGACGAATAGCAAGCGGAAAAGGACAAAGGGAGAGGGAGCTGCATCTTATTCTCTTCGCGAGAACTTCAGGGTCGGAGAAGAATTCGGAAGGGGGATGCCTTCATTTCGTTGGCAGAAGCAGAAATGATCCAATCCATTCGGGGCTTCGATTCTTGCAAACGTACTCCCCAGGACCAGGAGGGATACTTAACGTGTTAGCTATAGCACTGCACGGGTCGAGTTGCACAACACCTAGTATCCATCGTTTATGGCTAGGACTACTGGGGTCGCTAATCCCATTTAATCCCCTGGCTTTCGTCTCTCAATGTCAATGCCAGCCCCGCAGAGTGCTTTCGCCGTTGCGTACTCTTCTCCGTAGGAAGACTCAAATTTGGATTTGCTTTGAATGACCAAGCGTCCGTCGTCTTGTCCTAAAGAAGGCTTTTTCGGCGTAGAGAAAGGCATACTCATATACAAGAGAATAATGCCCAAACTCCATATAATAGCCCAAAAGTGTAGAGATATTGGGGTGCTTTAATTGAAACATATTCCAAAGCACATCCAATGGGGTGTAGGTCTAACCACCTCAACTCCCCGTTTCTGGCATGCTATAGTTCTTTTAGTCTCTTGACGTTGGGAATGGGAGATGGCCGGTAAGCCAGATGCTTCGCGAACCACCGGTACATTTCGTTGCACTTAAATCACCCTCGTTAAGAGGCGATTGAGGAGCATAATCAGTTCTGACTGAGACCCGCTATTGGAAGGAAGAAGGAAGTCTACGAAGCGTCAATTCTAAGTTGCTAGTATCATAACCTCTCGACGGGAGAATGAAACCATTAGATTAGTGGAAAGAAGAAAGAATGGGAAGAAAGCAGCCATGGGCCACCCGACAGCTATGAAATCTCTGTTGTCCGTTGATCCCGCTCTGAAGAATCCTCTCTTCGTCGGATTTATTAGCGATGTCATCAGGGAAAAAAAACTATTAATCCGAAAAGTACTATAACAGAGGTATGCAAAAAGGAATCGATCATGATCTGGGCTGTTCATTAGCTGGTGGATGGTTGGATCTGTTGCAGCAGGAATGTTCGTGCTTTGGAAGAGAACTTTCTGGAAATATACACTAGCCTTTTCCACATAAGAGATCTGAGCCGTTGATTTGAAATGAACCAAAATGCACCGTTCATTAGGCCATGGACGTTTAGGAGAGCTTTTGCAAGCCGGTACCCCGTCTTCCCGTCTTCCCACTAGACATATACGCACTGTGCACTGTGCAGGGACCTTTCCGCAAATACGTCAGGTCGTCGTCTTCGCTCTCGTCGTGCTCGGCCACCGGCGGGCGCAGGCGTTACCGAGGCACCGCGCACACGAGAGTTTTAATGAGCTATCGATCCCTTTTCGCCTTCGCCACAGCCCCGAGCCCGGACCGGCCATGTGCATCGCGGCGTGGGCGTGGCAGTCCCACCCGGCGTACGGCCTTCTCCTCGTCTTCAACCGCGATGAGTACCACTCCAGGTACGCGCCCCATCCCGTCCCACCCAGCTCCACTCCCACCTAGTATTCCCATCTATCTCTATATGTATGAGCGTGCGCGCGAATTGTACGAAGGCCGACGCGGCCGGCGCAGTGGTGGGTCGTCGCGGGGGAGGAGGGCAAGGAGATCCTCGAAGGCAGGGACGAGCTTGGTGGGGGCACGTGGCTGGGGTGCACGAGGGATGGGAAACTGGACTTCCTGACCAACGTCCGGGAGCCCAGCCCGCGGGTCGGGGCAAAGTCCAGAGGGGAGCTCCGCGTCAGGTTACTCCAGGTGCGACCTTGTCGATTTTGTTCAGTTCTTCAGTAATTTGTGTCATGGATTAACTCAAAACAATGCATGAAGGCTGCATGATCGTTAATAACAATCAAAAAGGTGCAGTAGAATCTTTTTCTTTACCCTCTCTCGCCGGTCACCTCAGCACACGCGCGATCATCTTAATTACACCTAGCCTTTGTGCTCTTCATGCTCGGGAGAATTAACGCTCGACAGAATCAACGCTAGCAGCAAGCAACTCTCTGCCGAAAAATCTGTCTGGCCTCCGTGAGCACTTCACACCTCTGCTGAAAAGAACAAGCTTCAAAATCTCACGTACATAAATATCAAGCCCTGCTGTCACCTCACATCTAGCAACAAAAGCTTTTCTACTAATCAATAATGACACCAACCAACTCGGGACATAAGCACAAATTTCACCAAAACTCACAGCCATCCAAAAGCCTATACGACATTAAAAGCAAGCTCACATGTCACCTCATCGAAAGCCATTAAAAAAGGAAAGCATGCATGTCAAAGGCCACTGCTGAGAATCACGCCCCCAGGAAATCACAATTCGACTTTCTTATTTGGAGAAGACGCACGCGCAAAGAAAGAACCGCAGCCGCCGCCGCAACCTTTTTTCTTTTGTGTGTGTCTGGATATCACGTCGTCACCCAAAATAATTTTGGTTCCCCTCTTTTATACCCGAAGGAACCCCAAACCCTAATCACCACGAACGGCCCAATTACATGGGCTTAAAATTTAATTACAAAATATTCTATTTTAGACACCCTAAAATATATCTCGTGTTGTAGCCTGCGGACCACACCTCCGTGGCTTTAACACGCTCCATCCATCTTTAATCTCCATGCGCTCCAACTCGAGCTCGACCGTCTCCTCCAGCATCCTCGACCTTCTGGACCATGACTTCGCACCAAGCCATCTTCCGGTCACCGCCGTAGACCACGATCGCCTCCAAGTTACCCTGCACATGCAAAGACCAAAGCAGCATATTTTCCCGGCACAAGTTCTTCCCAACATGACCGACATAAGTCCACACATCACGACACGCCTCAAATAATATCTGTAAATAACATTGTCAATTATTCATCAGTTAAATTATATTAGACCTAGCAACGTGATCTAACAAAGGCTTTAATGCTAAGCTTAGAGTACTGTGTGGTAGTGCTCTGCATTTGCTCCAATGGAATGAACACATCTTGTGTGCCCACAGGCAAAATCGTACCGTAATTTGTATGTGTAGACAAGATCATTGTGCTAAGATGCCATGACATGGTTGTCTTGAATGCTAGGCTGGCATACACTGATGATTCTGTTAGAAATATATCTCTGATTCAACATTTCATTTGAATGCTAGGCTGGCATACACTGATGATTCTGTTAGAAATATATCTCTGATTCAACATTTCATCTTTGGTATTCAAGGAAGGTGGTTTTGCTTTTTAGCGACTTCTAGAATTAGCAGCCCATTTGACTTGCTTACATATTTGAGGCCACACTACATTTTGTGCAGTCTCCCCCCTTCAGCTTGCCTTTTAAACGTCCTTGCTTTTTTTAAAAAGGAATCCCTGTTTTGTTCTTGACTATGTTTGTTTTACTATTATATTTTGAATATAGGGAAGGCAGGGTCCATTGGAGTATGCAACAGAAGTTGCAAAGGAAGCAGATTTTGAATACAATGGTTTTAATCTTATATTGGCCGATGTGCATTCAGGAACCATGGTTTACATCTCCAATAGACCTAGGAGTGCTCCTGTGGTTGTTCCTCCTGGGTTTCATGTGCTTTCGAATGCTGCTATTGACTCCCCTTGGCCAATGGTAAGCACCACCATTACTACAAGATTAGGAGTGTGATTTTTTCCCTTTCTGGATAGTTCCTTTCGAATGCTGCTATTGACTCCCCTTGGCCAATGGTAAGCAACACCATTACTACAAGATTAGGAGTGTGATTTTTTCCCTTTCTGGATAGTTCCTCTTTGATCGTACTACACTCAAGTCTAATCCTTGTTTTGCCACAACTTTCTAATGGAACTTGTAAGATACTTGAGATTCAGGTACCCTGTGCTAGTTAATGCCACAATACTTGTGTGGCTTTTGTACTAACCTTAAAACTGCCACAGCCCCGCATAACCCTCCTGTTGGATATTGATCTAAGGCCAAAACGGCCGTGGCTGAAAAGGAGGGGACGTGGGGAAACCCACGTTCCTGGTCTTCGGCATACGATCGGGGTGCCTAACCAACTCATGGTTACGGTCCCCGTTGTAACAATATATTTAGTAGGGTCCGGCCTCTCCGATGACTCTGTTCCGTGAGAGAAAAGTCCCTAACAATCCCTAACGTGGCCCGATCTACTGTGCGCTGGTAGCAACGGGAAGACCGTCGCCGTCGCCGCCGCCGCTGCTACAGGACATCACCGGCGACTCTCCAGACGAGCTTCACCAACTCTTCCTCACGCCTGCATCACGCAGGCACGGGTCTTCGCTCAATGGCGTTCATCGGCGACCGTAAGTCCTCCAACCTTATGAATGTCTAGGTGTTCTAGTTTGCAGACTAGCAGTACGCATCTCACATTTGGTATCAGAGCCAATCGCTAGTCTCTCTAGAACCCAACCCTCTGATGTTTTCGGATAGAATGGTAGAAGGAGAGGAATCAACTAATGAAAATCAAATCCTAAAGTTTTCCCCAAATT
Source organism: Hsuehochloa calcarea (assembly GCA_036346395.1). Taxonomy (NCBI): domain Eukaryota; kingdom Viridiplantae; phylum Streptophyta; class Magnoliopsida; order Poales; family Poaceae; genus Hsuehochloa; species Hsuehochloa calcarea. The sequence goes on from CM070599.1 coordinate 40,134,184, forward strand.
TTTGATGAACCGTAAAATCCCCAAATCAATTTTTCCGGATGGGGATGGATTAAACTTACGGTTTTTGGGGTTTTCGGGGCCGTCGCCGGCGTCGCCGCTTCTCGGGTGCGCCGCCGCCTCCTCTGGTCTTGCCGTCGCTCCTCCGGGTCTTGGCCGAGAGCCACCGGACTGCGAGCCTCCGGCCATGCGCCGCTGCACGCCACGCCGTCGCGACCGCTGCCGCTGACCGTCTGCGCGATGTCGCATGTCTTGCTGCGCCGCGGCCATGCCGTCCGTGGATGCGTCGCCGTCGCCCATGCGCGAGCCATCGCCACCCAGCGTGTGGACGCGGCCACAAAGCCGCCTCGCTCGGCGCATCTTTGGCCGCCATGACCATGCAGGTCGCAGCAGCTCGCGGTAGGGCGGGCGCGCGGGCAGATGGTCGGGAGCCGCAAGGCTATATATATATATATATTTTCCAGTATTATTTTCATGTATTTATAGTATATCTCATGTATAATTGATGATTATTTGATGTCTTTCTCATGAAAATATTACTGGATAATGTCTCTAAGCTGCTGAAAATATTATGCTATTCCGCTGCCTGATGTTTTGTCTCTAATTGAATGAAACCAACGAGAAATTCAATTAGAGAGTTATGTTTATTTTTCATGCTATTACTCTTTGACCAACGTTAATTGTAATTGCATGTGTATAAATTATGTTAAATTTTTTCGTATCTGCCCAACGGTGATGCGAAAAATTCTTATGAGCATGTTGTTAATCATACCAACGTAAGATTAATTTTTCATGCAAATTAATTATGCGCTTTTGCTAATGTAAATTTTATAATTTTTTCAGCTGCTTCTGTTTCCGCTCATGTTAATGCAATTGAGCCACTTAATGGTAGTAACTTTCAGAAATGGAAGTTTACGCTTATGACGACTTTTCAGCTCTTGGATCTGGACTACGCGTTCAGATTCGATGAGCTGTCGCTCCTCTTGGGGAGGACAATTATGATGACAAAATGAAGGAATATAAAACTAATGCTGAGAAGTGGGAGCGGTCTAACCGTGTTTCACTTGCTGTGATGAAAAACTCCATCAGTGAGGCCATAAGGGGAGCAATCCCTGAAAAGGAAAGGGTAAAGGACTATTTGTCCTCCATCGAGGATCACTTTAAAGGGTCCTCTAAGGTTTATGCTACCACACTGATGCACAGGCTCATGAACACCAAATACAATGGTACTGGAAATGTTCGTGAGCACATTATGACAATAATCAATATTGCTGCCAGACTTAAGACAATGGACATGGCTATTTCTGATGGTTTTGTTGTTCATTACATTATGATGTCTCTTCCCAAGCAATTTGAAGCTTTCAAGGTGAACTACAACACCATTAAGGACAAGTGGACCATGAGCGAGTTGATCGCTAATGTTTCACAGGAGGAAGAGAGGCTCAAGGCTGAGGGGGCTACTGATTTTGTAAATCAAGTCAGCTCCTCAAATACAACTGGTCCCTCTAGAAATAGAGGTGGCTATAAAGGAAAGGGAAAGAAGGAGCAAGCATATTTCCCTTATAAGAAGCCACAGCATCCACAGCACCCTAAAGCGCCTAAAAACGCTTCAGGTCCTGGAAGCTCAAGTGGACAAAAGAAAAGTGATGAGTGCCATTTTTGTCAGTCAAAGGACCACTTCAAAGATAACTGTCCTGGATGGCTAAAATGGCTCGCCAAGAAAGGTACTTATGAAATTACTTTTGTTGATGAAGCATTTTATGCTGATTTTCCTATAAATTCTTGGTGGATTGATTCTGGTGCCACTGTGCATGTTACGAATTCCTTGCAGGGATTCCATATGTTGACAAGTCTCAGAGGGGAAAGAAGCCTAAGAGTGGCTAATGGGATGGAAGCCAAAATTGAAGCTATTGGATTTGTTTCTTTAGTTTTGAATAATGGCTTTGTAATGAAACTTAATGATGTTCTTTATGTTCCCTCGATGAGAAGAAACTTAATTTCTGTTTCATTATTAGATAATGATGGATATTCTTGTAATTTTGGACACGGAAAGTGTTTAGTTTATTTCAATAATGATAATGTTGGTCGTGCCATCAGACACGACAAGCTTTACATGTTGTCTCTGCAAGATTCTCTTATATCCATGAATGTATGTGATGTGAATAAAAAGCATAGCGAATCGATGAGACTTCGTCGAAATTGTGGCACTGTCGTTTGGGCCACATTTCGAGGGGGAGAATTGAACGTCTCATTAAAGAAGAAATTCTTCACCCTTTAGATTTTAGTGATTCGGATGATCATTGCCTTGATTGCATCAAAGGCAAGTATGTAAAGAAAATAAAGAAAGGTGCTACTCGAAGCACAGGGATTTTGGAATTAATTCACACTGACATATGTGGTCCTTTCCCTGTGACATCAGTAGATGGTTATGATTCTTTTATTACGTTCACTGATGATTACTCACGTTACGGCTATATCTATCCTATTAAAGAGAGATCGGAAGCACTTGATAAATTTAAAATATTTAAGGCTGAAGTTGAAAATCAGCACAGTCTAAAGATTAAAGTAGTGCGCTCGGATCGTGGGGGAGAGTATTATGGGCGACATGCAACTTATGGACAGATTCCTGGTCCTTTTGCCAGGTTCTTACAAGACAATGGTATAGTCGCTCAATACTCAATGCCCGGAGATCCTCAGCAAAATGGAGTAGCGGAAAGAAGAAACCGTACTCTTATGGATATGGTTCGAAGTATGTTGAGCTACTCCACTTTGCCTGTAAAGTTATGGATGGAAGCATTAAAGACCGCTGCACACATACTCAATCGGGTTCCCAGTAAATCAGTGCCGAAAACACCCTATGAATTATGGACTGGGAGAAAACCAAGTTTGAACTACCTCCATGTGTGGGGTTGTGCAGCCGAAGCTAAAGTATTTAACCCACAAATTGGGAAATTAGATCCCAAGACTGTGAGTTGCCATTTCATTGGCTACCCTGACAGATCTAAAGGTACAGATTCTATTGTCCGATCGTACCACAAAATTTGTAGAAACAAGGCACGCTGTGTTCTTGGAAAATGATGGCATTAGTGGTGATTTGGAGCCTAGGAAAATTGATCTTGAGGAGAAGCGGATGTATGTTGCTTCGCGCTAATCAAACAGATTGATTTTCCTATGCCCCAAGTGGTTGTGCCTACGATTGATCCTGTAGTTGCAACTCTGTTGCGTCTCCGATTAATTCTGTGGCTACTTCTTACGTTGAGGGCTCAAAAGCACAAGTGTCGTACCTAATGATGAGCCTTCACGACCCTCTATGACAATTAATGAACGACCTAATGAGCACGCTAATGTACTGTCGGAGATCGAGCAGTGAGGAGATCTGCTATCCCAAGTGATTATGAGGTTTACTTGAATGAAGATGATCTTGGGAAGGTGGATGATCCTAGCTCTTATAAGGAAGCTATGAAGAGTAAGGATTCATCTAAGTGGCTAGATGCCATGAAAGATGAAATTAAGTCTATGGGCGATAACGATGTATGGGACTTAGTAGAAATTCCTAACGGAGCTAAAACAATGAGGTCGCAAATGGGTCTACAAAACAAAGCGTGACTCAAAGGGAATATCGAAAGGTTTAAGGCGAGACTTGTAGCAAAAGGATTTACACAAAGAGAAGGCATTGACTATAATGAAACATTTTCTCCTGTCTCGACTAAAGATTCATTTAGAATTATAATGGCGCTCACAGCACATTTTGATTTAGAGTTGCACCAAATGGACGTTAAGACTGCATTCCTAAATGGAGACTTGTATGAGGACGTTTACATGACACAACCGGAAGGTTTTGTTTTGGAAGACGAGAAACATTTGGGATGCAAACTAAAGAAATCCATATATGGCCTGAAGCAAGCTTCTAGGCAATGGTACCTTAAGTTCGATGAAGTCATAAGAAATTTTGGATTTAAGGAGAATGATGTTGATAATTGCACATATGTTAAGTTCAGGGGGAGTAATTACACTTTCCTAATCCTTTATGTGGACGATATATTATTAGCCAGCAGCAGTGTGGACATGCTGCGGGAAACTAAAAGATTTCTTTCGTCTAATTTTGACATGAAGGATCTAGGTGAAGCATCTTATGTTCTTGGTATTGAAATTCACCGAGATAGGTCCAAAGGAATATTAAGTTTATCACAAAAGGCATACATTGACAGAGTACTAAAGAGATACAATATGCATAAATGCTCTGCCTCGCCTGCTCCTATTGTTAAGGGCGATAAGTTTGGGAAATTTCAATGCCCAAAGAATGACTATGAATCTGATCAGATGAAGGATGTACCTTACGCTTCTGCTGTCGGAAGTATTATGTATGCTCAAGTATGTACACGCCCTGATTTAGCTTTTGTTCTGGGATGCTTGGCGATATCAATCAAATCCAGACCGGACCAACTGGAAAGCCGTTAAGAAAGTCCTGCGCTATATGCAAGGCACTAAAGGTCACATGCTCACATACAGGAAAAGCGATAACCTTGAGGTTGTCGGTTATTCTGATGCTGATTTTGCGGGGTGTAAAGACACTAAGAAGTCCACATCAGGTTATATTTTCACCCTCGCAGGAGCAGCAATTTCATGGAAAAGTGTAAAGCAAACACTTACTGCATCGTCGACAATGCAGGCTGAATTTGTGGCATGTTATGAGGCTACCGGGCAGGCTGTATGGCTTAAGAACTTTATCCCGGGATTGAGAGTGGTAGACAGCATTTCTAGACCACTCATTCTGTACTGCGATAATCAACCCGCAGTTTTCTATTCGAGTAACAACAAGTCGAGTGCGGCTGCCAAGCACATTGACATAAAGTATCATGTTGTGAAAGATAGAGTCCAGGATCAAACAATTAAGATTGAGCATATTGGAACTAAATTTATGCTTGCGGATCCGCTCACAAAAGGCTTACCACCCAATATTTTCTGTAATCATGTTGCCGGCATGGGTTTATTGGAGAGCCTGTGATCCTGGAATAAGAGGACCATATAAAGTAACCAACTCCCATAAAGTATTATGTTATCCGATCGATATAAAATGGAGCACTATAAGTCCTGATGTCCAACGGTACTTAATTGACTGTTGTGACGCATTGCTTTGGTGTGAACTTTTATTGAGAGAGGGCTTATGATGTTTTGCCTTATGATCAAGGGGGAGAATGTTGGATATTGATCTAAGGCCAAAGCGGTAAGTGGTGAAAAGGAGGGGACGTGGGAAACCCACGTTTCCACAGTCTTCGCCACGATCGGGGTGCCTAACCAACTCATGGTTACGGTCCCCGTTGCAACAGCTATATTTAGTAGGGTCCGGCCTCTCCGATGACTCTGTTCCGTGAGAGAAAAGTCCCTAACAATCCCTAACGTGGCCCGATCTCATCGTTGTGGTAGCAACGGAAGACCGTCGCCGTCCGCCGCCGCCGCTACAGGACATCACCGGCGACTCTCCAGACGAGCTTCACCAACTCTTCCTCACGCCTGCATCACGCAGGCACGGGTCTTCGCTCAATGGCGTTCATCGGCGACCGTAAGTCCTCCAACCTTATGAATGTCTAGGTGTTCTAGTTTGCAGACTAGCAGTACGCATCTCACACCTCCATCTCTCTTTTATGCAAAGTGCCCATTCATTTTTCAGTTTGTGATGGCATGCTGACTGGGCCTGTTTTGTTATTCTACTGCTATTTTTTTTAAAAAAAAAAATCAATGATTGTTTGGTTACTTTGTCCCTGAATTCAAACTGTTTCACAATATTAAATATCCATGATTTCTCAACTTAGTTTCAGTTACAACAATCCAAGAAACTATTATTCCAAAATGGAACTTGTACATTTTATTTTCTTTGCAGTTGACCTTTACATATGGTCATATGCCAAATTTGTTCAAGTTTGTACAACCTGAAATTCTAATGTAGCTGGATAACTGATCTATATATGTTATCTTTGCTTCCACTGAGGCTAATTGAGTGGGTAATGTGGCCAATTAAACTGCACAGGTTTATTTCTTGAGTTGTTTTAGTAGTTTCCGAATGCGCGTGCAGTATGCAGCACCACAGACCACATGCTAGTTTCATTATGTGATAACCTGGTTGTATACGCCATTCCACATGTCCTGCTAAAAGAAGCGATGGGCAAATGCAAGGAATTCACAAGTTCATTCAATAATCAATACCATTCCCTTGTTTGTGCTCCCTATGTTTAATATCCAGACATTTTTTCTCTTCAGATTAGTTTCATCCTAGATTTCTTCCAGTTATCTGAACTCAACCAATTTTTCGACAAGTTTTACTCGTGGAATTCATTTCTCACCCTACAGGCATTGCGCTTAGGACAGAGTTTCAACAGATTTCTTGCAACGCATGATGATGGAGAAGTCTCTTTAAAGCAGATGGTTGGCGAACTGATGATGGATACTGTCAAGGCCGATAGATCTATGGTGCCTGATACTGGTGACGACCCTGGGTGGGAGTACAAGCTAAGTTCTATATTCATTGACACTGGAAAAGGACAGGTAGAATTACAAGATTTAGTATTTCAATAGCAATTTCTGTCTTGTTTCGTAATTCTGTCTTGTAACAGAGACACTAGAACTACCGTTCTGCTTGTTTCAGGCTCGACATGGAACACGAAGCATAGTTGCACTAGCGGTGAAATTGGACAGTGAGTTAACTTTCTACGAGAGGTACTTGGAGAGCAGCTTGTGGAAGGAGTCTTGCACAATTCCTCATGGAGATGGCACGATAGGGGAATTTGGAGGAACTTTAAATCCCCACAAAGACACATGTTGATGGATTTTTTCTTGGCTTTGCTTTGCATAGTAAAATTGAGTAAATTTACCATTGGAGTCCTGAAACGTGACACAGGAAGCGCTGCAGAGTTGCTAGCCTACAGGAGCAGGGACAGGGTGGCATAACTAGTAGTGATTATCCTTTGTGGCTTTGCGCAGATGTATGACAATGTAACACCAATAATTGATTTATGCATCAATGCATATGCCCCTCTGCCGTTGTAAATTCCAAAGGAATAAATTGGTTCTTTGCTAGTATATCTGAAGGCTTTTGAGATTACGACTCACCTGTACTGTTTACTAGCCTTTGATGTCCTTCTGATTTGTTCTTTTGAGACGACGAATCACCATTGCTTGCATGCGACTCAAAATCGGAGCGAATCCCAATTGGGCCTTCGAAGCGCGGCGTACCGTAAACTTGGATGCCGCACGGACGCATCGCGCACTTTCTCGGCCCAAAGCTTGGTTTTACACCAAGCTTTGCAGCCACGGAGCCACCCGTCCACGCGGCCACTCCGCTTCCGCTCCCCGCTTGCCCACCCCTTCATTCCTCTCTCTCTGTCTCCTCTCCCTCCCACGCACAGACGAGATCTCCGCACAGACGCATTGCCTTTTCCCAGCGAACCACTTCCCGTCCCGGCCCCTCCGCTCCCATCACCCCCATCCGCACCACCGCCCTAACCTAACCCTCGGCAAAGCCCTAGCCGCCCGCCACCATGAAGGCCAAGGCCGACGGCGACACCGAGTGAGCCACCTACGCCCTCTCGTCTCCTATTCGTGTGTGAATCGTGGAGTGGGTTTCGATGGTATCGACGACTAACTGGTCTCCGTCGCTGCGCGCACGTGTGGTGTGTTCGCTGCAGGTTCAAGGCCTCCGGCAAGCGCAAGAAGGCCGGCGGCGGCGGCAAGCCCAAGCGCGGCCTCACCCCCTTCTTCGCCTTTCTGTAAGCCCTTCCCCCGCTCCCCCCTGTCGTGCCTCCAGATCTACGCGTCTCCCTTTCTGATATTTGTGTGTTTTTTTTTTTGTTGAACTTGTTGGTAGGGCTGAGTTCAGGCCGCAGTACATGGAGAAGCACCCTAACACCAAGGGCGTCGCGGCCGTGAGTCACCGCTCGTCTCTTCTTAATCTTCTACTAGTTTGTTTCTAGGGTTTCGTTTCGATGGCTGATGGCTCATATATGTGTGGTTGTGCTTCTACTAGTTTTTTTTTCTAGGGTTTCGTTTCGATGGCTCATATATATGTGGTTGTGCTTCTACTAGTTTGTTTCTAGGGTTTCGTTTCGATGACTCATATATATATGTGATTGTGCATCTACTAGTTTGTTTCTGGGGTTTCATTTCGATTGCTCATATATATGTGGTTGTGTGCCGCTTGATGGTTCTGCTTATAGGTGACTAAGGCGGCCGGGGAGAAGTGGCGCACTATGTCCGATGAGGTTTGTCTGATTTTTGCAGTGCCTATCTGATTAATATTAGGGAACATTGCTTCCATGCCGTTATGTTTGTTGCAACTTGCCAAAATACCACTCGTTCGTGCAACCTTGCCAAAATTACACCCAATCTGTCATCTGTTACCCCAAAATGGCATTCCTGTCCGCATTACAATATTATTGTGTTTTCATTTTTTATTCGCGTGGGAGCGGCAAAGCGATTACCAAAATCCCCACTTTACCCCGTGAGCATGGTCTGGCTCAACTTTTCATTAATTTTAGCATCTGTTCAGTAAAAGGAAAGGCAAATGTTCAGTCCTTGCTGATTAATGTGCTCCTTGTTTAGGAGAAGGCGCAATATGGGGGAAAGAAGCCGGATGTCCAAGAGATCAAGGCTGCAAACAAGAAGGTATTATTACAACTGTCGCGAAACATGTGATGTTGACCTTGTACTGTGCATTGAGACATTTCATTTTTTGTGGTGATAACGTGCTTTGTGCTATTTTATCAGGAGAGCACCAGCTCCAAGAAGGCCAAAACTGATGGTGAGGAGCAGGAGGAAGGAGAAGGCTCTGACAAGTCCAAATCTGAGGTTGAGGATGATGATGAGCAGGATGACGCTAATGATGTATATAAAATTTATGCATTATAGTAGTTAGTGCACACTGCAATGTGAATGGAATTTGCATGTTGCTAACATCTGCTTAATGTGTTCATTGCAGGAGGACGAGGAGTGAATAGTAGCTTAGGGAACAGCAGCTATGCAAATCAGTGTTTGCTGCTTAGAGCTTAGCTTGCCATGTTGATGTCCTTGTTATGCTATGTTGTAAGGAAACTGTGGAGATGAAGGTACTCTTGGGCTGTGGCATGCTGGAGGTGTCTGTTTAACTAATAGCGAAGAAGAAAAGGCCGAATACTGTTGACTGCTTTTCTTTTGCCGACCTCCGCAGCATGTGTTAACAGTTGTTTTGCTTGTTCTATGCACTGATCTGATGACAGCCTGCTGTTGGCGTGCTGTTAATCGCATTTGCTGTCTTGTGTTCTCATGTTACTTAGCTTACCTATCTGTGTATGAGTGGGTGCATTGCGTAGGATAATTAGTTATGCTTATATGTTGCATCTTTGGCTATGCTTTCCTTTTAGTACTTTTCGTGATGCTTCTCATGATCTGTCTGATGCTACACAGGATTCGTTTGTACTGCAATTACCCCTTGAGAGTTATGTGCTCTATTTGTTATCGTGATCGTCACCGGTTGCTTGCTCCTTCACTATATGCCGGTTCTGTTAAGTATATGCGTTGTTCTCAATTTTGTAGTCGGGACATGGGAGGTTTTTTTAGTGCTTCGACATCCTGAATTAGTGCGTAAAAACTGTGCTAGTTGCACTGGAAATAAACCAACGACACGTGCATGCATTGGCTGTGATACCTTCAACTTCTATCCATGAACTATAAGAAATTTGCTGCAGTGAAAAAAAAAAGACCCACAATGTAAGTTCCCACTGTGATCCTTGATTTCTTATTTACAACACGGGAAAATATCCAGTGTATTAACTTTTGGTGCATCTTCCTTACATTCTCTTCAAAAACACGATGACCAAATGTTAAATTTTTTTGGCAATGTTGACACAAAATTGCTGAAAATGAAATCTGAAAATAAAAGTATAAAGCTACCGTTCACTGAAATATGTCTTTTTTATTTCTCCTAATACACATTGTAATTTTAGCTGATATTTTGCAAGATGCTTTATTGCATCATGATGTGTATAACTAACTTTTTTTGAAAAATTTTATGACCATTTGCATGTGTTTTAAAGAGGAAGCAAAAGAATGCATCAAAAGTCAGATGCACTAGATATGCCCTCTCTACAGCAGAAGCATTTTAAAGCAACGCTGCATAATGTTTTCAGGTAGTGGAACTGGGTCACATACATGACACGTGAGCTGAACTTGACAACGGCAGTAACCAGCTCGACAAACCTAAAGCAATTGGAAAGAGAAGCAAAGAGGACTTCACAAAAGGAGGACAATATAGCTGTCATTTCTACGATGTGCCCTTCTCGTTCTTTGTTGTTCGCGGTAGCTCTTTTGCCATTGCCGAGACGGATTGAGCACCATTTACCATATCTGCAGCCCGAAGATTAACACCCTGTGAAAAAGCACATTTGTACATGTTAAACCGTCTGCCTGTTGGGTGTCTTACCAGGAATCTCAAGTTTATGCAGAATGATTTTGTTGAGGCCATTTGTAACATTCATATGGAAAAATGGGAATGAATGAATAATAGAAGAGAGTTTAGAAACTGAATTACGTGGTAGGTCCTGTTCACAGCGACATGGTAACAGGAATGAACACAATACTATTACTAGGGAAGCGGAAGCATTTTTACCTCCCAACCTTTTCATGTTGTCTTGCAGCTTGTTCCCAATCATTTTTGGAACACTAGTTGAGTCCTGTTCAGATAAACACTAAAAGATTAGTAAGGGAAGGCACCAACTAATTATATTTTCTTTTTGAGGGGAGTCAACTAATTATGTTGTGCACATTTCAATGCACTGCTCATGTGATTCCCTGAAGATGCTCATCAGTTTCCAGTAAATAAGCCTGTTTATGTATATACATGTTGCTGGCTCGGTTATTAAGGATATGCAATATGAGTTCTATGATTAGCCTCTTAGGTACTAAAACCTGTAATGGTATGCCTTGCAATTTATAATTGTGATGATTTACTGGTGCTTTTATGCACTCACATCATTTGTTGAATATCCATATTTCATCTTTATCTGGTCGACTTGACTCATTGATGTTTCGTCTTCAGGTTTTTTATTTCCTGAATTCACCTTTTCTTCTGTCCTGGGCTTCAACTTTCCTGCATATCCATAATTTAAACGACATGACAGACTTTTTATACTTGAATTAGAATGCCAGTTTTACAAAGCCATACCTCGGATTACAAAGTTACTGATGAACATCTGATTTTTATACTTTACTGACCTCTTATAGTTTGAAGTCCCTTGCTGATTTTTTGTTTGCTTAGACCTGGGAAGTGTGGTCCTTTCTTCTTTTGTGTGTTGTCATCAATATCAATATCATCTTCAGATAGAAACATATGACCATAAGTATACCTATACCCTTGAACAAGTAAAAAAGAAATAATAGCATATACCTATGTCTAGCTCAATATTGTCATCATCTTTTATTGAACTGTTCCTTCTCTCAGATGGTGGAGCAAAATTAGCAGATGAAAATATTGAAGTCAATTCTTCAGAAGTTGTTGCAATAAATTGTTCATCGCCATTTGCAGCCTTGCTTCCTTTAGTGTCTTTCATAATCATTCCAAATATACCCTGTAGAATTTCTGTTGTCAGGGGAAAAAAAATACAAAGATGGCTTCCACTGTCCATAAGATTAATTAATTACCTTTTTCTTTTCTTTGGGAGACTTCACTGCATAGGAAGATTCTTCCCTTGACGAGCTGTTTTTTCTGTATACCGTATTAATGTTGTCCACATGCCTGTGTACAAACCATGCTACTTAGATAACTATATTACAAAGAAATTTGAAAGTAACCACTAAGAGAACAGCTGCTTTTAGGTTCAGCTCTAGAATTGAAAAATGAAATAATTGGGCCAGGAATTCACGATCAGAGCAGAAGCTTTATCATGAATCAATGGGATATCTCAAAGGCACAAAATTGCAAAGCTCTAGTGTTGGAACTTTCTTGACAGCACCATAATTTTTGTTCAAGGTCATCATTACCAAATTTACATATTAACCATGATACTACAGTGCTAGCATACCTGTAGATGTCATTCTGACAGAGAGTAGAGAAGAAATAAGCCTCCTCTCCATTAACCTGTATAATCATAAACTATTGCATAAATCAAAGCTACGTTTTTTTTATTTAAAAAACTGCAATATGAAAGCTCCATTCAAGTTAGTAGAGAATGTCTTTCAAAAAGCAAAGCGTTAGAGAAAAGGACGGTGCAATCTGTACCAAGATGATTTCTCCATCGGATAAACATGTTATGGTGGAACTGGATTGGAGGAATTCAAGTTTCTTGAATATACAAAACCTCGTAAAGAGGCATCCTTCAACGTGGATAAATCTGGAAGGGATCTGCAGTTTCACAAGACACATTGATGTTCATTGACTTCATTCCGATAGCCTCACACACGTAGAAGTTCTCAACTTTACTGTTGCCTCACCTTATTTCTATTTTTCCATTGGAGAAGAGTAGTACAATACCAATTTCAGAAGAAGTGCTATGGATAAGAGATGCAAAGCAACAACTACCATTTAATTTCTTCTTATTGATTATCTTCTTAATTCCCTTCATGAAGGAGGGCTCCATAATGAACAACAGCAACTCACATAAAAGTGAAGCTTTCGATAGATGAATAAGAAATGCAAATACCTGAATTGCGTGGCTCAAGGAAAATAAGCGGATTGCATTTTCAGTACAAAAGCAACAACAATGATTCCTTCGATACTGTATCTTGGTTGTCTGACACTAATGTGCATAATTGCATTAGAATGACATAGTAGTACGATCATACAGTTACTAATTTGGGGTATACAAAAAAGATTGATAGGTAGATACTGAAAAGAAAGATGGATGAATATGGAAGGGCATATAGCTCACCCAATGTCTGCATCAGAAGGGCTCTTGAAGGTTTGTCTGTCTGAACTGGGTTGGCGTTCAAAAGCTTTCCAGTTTCTTCTTCGATAATAAAAAAAGACGAATCTTCCATTCCTACTATCAAAAGATCCTTATCATGGCCATTATGGCTATAGATTTCAAATTGCAAAGAGGTGATGCCACCAGATACCCGACACTCAAGCTGTTTTTGATACAAGATAGCATCTTCTATGTTGATAACTGATACCTGAAAACATGATTTGGAAACGGTATACTTCATTGCTTGAACATTGGGCACAAAGTCTGTACATTGAGCTTAAGAAAGTGAGCAGCATTTATAGGAAGTATAATTAATGAGAACAAAGTCCATACTTGCAACACTTTATGTCTTCAAAATAACCAGGGACATATTAATATACATGGCATTAGTCACTGTATACCATGAATGACAAAAAAGTGAAGTCTTCGGAGAAATCACAACTCCATGACTGCTTTGCTTAACAAAATTTGTTATTGATTAGAAATTGTTATCTTGTTTGTAACCATTTAATTTTTCTACTTTCCGTGAGTTAACATAGCAAACACATACTGCTATTTGGCAGTTTTGATTGTACAATTTAATTGTTGTAGACAAACTTATTATGTAATTGTTTTGAAACTATGATGCAAACATGCTGGTAAGAGTCTGGAGTTTACTGTATTGATTGTATGGTGCTCAGGGGCTAACAGTTACGGAAAAATAACTATTGAGAACATTTTGCAGAAAGAACAGAGTACTTACAATTCCTTTTTCTGTTCCAACAGCAAAACGCTTTGAGTTAGAGATCAAAGAGATGGTTATAGCTCCTTCGACCTTTGTACTTCTAACATTGTAGCTATCCCGTCGCTTCGCTGATGAGTCAGTGTAAAAGATGAAAGTGTTGAAAAATAACATATAGAAACCTGAAAAACCTTAGATTTAAAGGCATCATTAAGAAAATACATCAACCAGATGACAAGATCAAGAAGTGCCAATAACCAGTTACGGAGCCTTTCTTATACCTCATCTATAAATTATCTCCACTTGTAGATTATATATCCTCCAACCAACCAAATCTGTTAGATATATATATTGTGTAGGGTGTTATTTGCATTTGTTCCATCCTTGTACATGTTATATATTGGTCTTTGGCCCATTGGAATACACAGGTTGTTATATTCAAACATGGTATCAGAGCTAGGGTTTTGAAACCCTACCTCTCACTTGGCCACATTTGCCATCTGAATGCCGCCGCCGCCGCCTCGTAGCCGCTGCCTCCATGTGAGCCGCTGCCGCCGCCCTCCTCCAGTGCCGCCGCCGCTGTCCATCCACGCTTCCGCCCCCCAGATCTGCCGGGTCGAAGCGCCGCTTCGGATCCACGCCGGTCGAGCAGACGCCGCCGCCGCTGAGCCGACGCCGCCTCTCACTTCAGCCACCGCCGCCCCTCCTGCCGGGATCGCCGGGTCGAGCGCCGCAGCAGCTAAGCTTCGTCCCAGAGCTATTCTTTATTCTTCTTCTTGGCCGCCGCCTCCGCTCCCGCTCCGAACCGCCGCCCTCCGCGCCTCCTCGCTGAAGCTGCGCGCCATCTCACTTCCGGCAGGCCGCGCCGTCGCCGCTGAGGCTCGAGGGAACCTTTAGGGTTCCTCCTCACGTCTTGATTCTTTTCTTTGGGCGAGCGGCCCGGAAAAGAAAAAGACAAAAAAAAGAAGCGATGGCTTCTACCGGAGGCTCCTTCGCCATCCCACTCCCCGATTTGTTTTGATGGGGCGAACTTAGGAGTGGGCCGTTCACCTCAAGATTCACCTCAGCGGCCCGGCGTCTGCGGGGCCATCTCATCGGTGGCGGCCTGTCGCCTCGTCCTACACCGCCCTTGCCCGGCTCTCTCTGCAGGTGCGGGCGAGGCGGCCGGAGGTCAACAATCTTTGCCTTTGGAGGCGCTAGAGCTCTACCGGTCGAGGTACACGCCTCGGCTGGCGGGAGGTCGAGGCTCGTGCTACCGCCATCCTAGTGGGTAGCATGCGTGACCATCTCTATGGATGTGGCGGGCGCCAACGACACGCTTATGTGGGAGCGCCTCAGAGCTCACTACCGGTACCGACGAGCGATGCTATGTATCTCTCGGTTGTGCACAGGCACATTCTCTTGGCAGACTTGATGCAATCGCTGATGACTTCTACGAAGTTGTGAGAGGTGTGGCGTCGGCTTGACTCTCTGGGGCGGATGTCTGCCGGACTGTCTCTGTGTGCGCGGCCAGCTCACCAGAGACTCACCGCCTCTACGACTTCTGGACGCGTCTCAGGCACGAGTTCGAGGCTGCGCGCTCGGCTCTGACTCGCCACCGCGCCGAGCTTGGTGGAGGCCTCACGAGTGTGCGTCTTTGAGGAGACTCGTCACCGTGGCATGACTCGGATGCGATCTGTTTTATGCTTCAACATCTGCTCCTTTGCCGCCCTCTTGGCCGACCGATGACCCCTTCTCCGGCTCCTCCGGTGGTGCTGTTTCTCTGCGGGTCTCCACTGCACCTCTTGTCGTCTTGGCCGCCACAGTATCGAGATTGTTACAAGCGGAGGAGGGACCAGAGTCGTCGGGCGGGCGTCCCCGAAGGGCTCGAGAGTTCCTCTCCTCGGGGATGACCCTCTCGCCGAGGCTCCTCTGGTGACGCCACCACAGCCTTCTCTCACTGCTTCGCGCCTCGGTGTCGGCTCATCCTCGGACTCCTCGGGTTACGCTCGTGCGGCTCTTGCTTCTCGTGATCTTCCTCGCCTCCGCCTCCTCCCTCGTCAGTATCTTGTCTCCGTGGATCTTGGACTCGGTGCTTCTTTTCACATGACACCGATTCTACCCACCTTATTTCAGACGGTCCACCGATTTTTCTTCCACTGCTCAGATCGCAGATGGTACCTCTCTTCTGTTACGGCCGAGGCATCCTTTCCACTTCTTCTTTTCATGTTCTGCAGTCTCTCATGTTCCTCGACTTACTATGCGGCTTATGTCGGTTTGGTCGGATCACCGATCACAACCTGGCCGTGTTGTTCTTGAGTCGACTCTTGTTGTGTTCAGACCGCCGCACAGGACTCGCTTGTCATCGCCCTCGCGCCGTGATTCGCA
Source organism: Hsuehochloa calcarea (assembly GCA_036346395.1). Classification (NCBI taxonomy): domain Eukaryota; kingdom Viridiplantae; phylum Streptophyta; class Magnoliopsida; order Poales; family Poaceae; genus Hsuehochloa; species Hsuehochloa calcarea. Next base: position 40,150,195 of record CM070599.1, read on the forward strand.
GCGTCTTTGGGAGCTCGGTAGCTTCATCTTCCTTCCGCCGACTCCGCGGCCGGTCGGCCACTACCACTACCTCTGCTCTTGCTGCGTCCTCTACTACATCTTTTGCTCGGTGGCACCATCGTCTCGGTCATTTACGTGGCTCGCGTCTATCGTCTTTAGTTGGTCGTGGTGTTCTTGGAGTGCATTTACGGGGACACATCGTTACATTGTATGGGTTGCAAGCTTGGCAAGCGTGCGGCTCCCCTATCCCACTAGTGATTCTATTTCTACTTGTCCTTTTGATCTTGTTCACTCGATGTTTGGGGTGCGGCTCGCCGTTTGAAAGGGGTCATCGCTATTATGTGATCTTTATTGATGATTATTCTCGTTATACTTGGATCTACTTCATGTCCGAAGCGCGGCCGAGTTCTTTCTATTTATCGGATGTTCGCCACCATGGTTCGCGCTCGCTTTGATTGATCATTCGTGTTTTTCGTGCGACTCTTTGGTGAGTATCTCTCTTTGCTTTGCGTCGTTTTCTCGTGGCGGGGGCACTCTTCCTCGATACTCTTGTCACGGTGCTCACGCTTTCGAATGGTGTCTCGGCGTAAACATCGTCACTTGCTTGAGACCGCTCGCGCTCTCATGCTTGCCTCCTCTGTTCCCCCTCACTTCGGTGAAATTTGTTTCTCTCTACTGCTTTTACGATCAACCTCGACCTTCTCTTGCTCTTGAGGTTCTACTCTGTTGGCGTCTCTTTGGTCGAGCTCCAGAGCTGATCATCTTCGCAGCTTTGGTCGTATCTGCTTTCGTTCTTCTTCCACCTCGTGAGCGCACCAAGTATTTCGCTCGGTCGATTGAGTGTGTTTTTCTTGGCTCTGATCTTGAGCATAAGGGTTATCGTTGTTATGACCTGTTGCTCGTAGGATGAGGATTTCTCGGGATGTCACTTTTGACGAGTCCGTCCCTTACTACCCTCATTCCCCACCTGTCGGCCGGATTCTCTTCTTGAGTCGATCTCCTTTCGATTTTCCCGACTCTCGGCTTTCCACCACTGCTTTCGCCTCATCCTCCATCTACTCCCTCCGGCTCCATCTATTCCGCCTCATGGATTTTCCTTCTCGCTCCTTTGTTGAGGCTCCATCTTTACCCTTGCACTACTCTCGCCGTCCTCGGCCTCCTCCTTCCTCTCCATCATTCTTTGGGTCCACTCCGTCTTCTCCTTCTAGATATGCTCTTCGTGATCGTCACACTATCGGGCCGCTGCAGCATCTGGCTTTCTTTGCCATTGCTCTTTCTGAGCCTCGACCTCTGGTGAAATTTCTTGCCACCCCGAGTGGCGACTTGCGATGTCTGAGGAGATTCTTTGCTTTGGAGCACACTAGCACTTGGGATCTTGTGCCCTTGCACGCACATGTTACTCCTATCACGTGTAAATGGGTGTACAAGATAAAGACTTCGCTCGGATGGTTCTCTTGGCGCTACAAGGCTCGTCTTGTAGCGCGTGGTTTTCAGCGAGGAGCATGGTCGCGACTACGATGAGACTTTCGCCCTGTTGCTCACATGACCACTTGCTCGTATTCTCCTTGCTGTGGCCTCTGTTACGCGATGGCCCATCTCTCGATTGGATGTTAAGAATGCCTTTCTCAATGGCGAGTTGCGTGAGGAGGTCTACATGCACCGCCTGGGTATTCTGTCACGATGGTCCAGTTTGTCGCCTTGTCGTTCTCTCTATGGGCTAAAACAAGCTCCGCGTGCTTGGTTTGACTACTTCTCCTCTGTTGTCACTTCTTCTGGCTTCTGCCGGTGCTCACGACCACTGCTCTCTTTGTTCACACCTCTCCACGGGGTCGGACGCTCCTCCTTCTATATGTGGATGATATGATCATTCTTGGAGATGACTCTCGAGACATTGCCTTTGTGAAGGAGCGTCTCGATGCGATTCTTGATGTCGATTTGGGCCCTCTTCGTTACTTCCTTGGGATTGAGATCACTTCTACGCTGAGGGCTACTATCTCTCCGGAGAAGTACCTTGAGATATCCTTACTGCGTGCTTGTCTCACGATCGGTAGCGTAGTGGATACTCCTATGGAGTTAGGTGTTCACCTTCGCCTCATCGATGGTGAGCCTCTTGAGGATCCCACTCGCTATCGCCATATTGTCGGGAGCCTCGTCTACCTTGGGATTACTCGACGACATTTCTCACCATTCATATCCTGAGTCGGTTTGTCTCTGCTCCCACTCGGCTCCACTCTGATCACCTTCTTCGTATTCTTCGATATCTTCGTGGAACCCTCGCTCGGCGTCTTTTCTTTTCGTTCCAGTTCTTTCTGACTTCAAGCGTACTCGATGCGACACAGGCTAGCGATCATTCGATCGCGGTCTCTTCTCGCCTATTGTGTTTTCCTTGGTTCCTCCTTGATTGCACGGAAGACTAAGAAGCAAGCTGCGCTTTCGTTAAAGGCCGAGGTGAGTTGAGAGCCATGACACTTGTTGATACCGAGATCACAGGCCGGTGGCTCCTTGCGATTTTGGCATTTCGTTTCAGCACCGACTCGCTTCTATCGATAATCTTGGTGCGATCAAGATTGCTCGTGATCCGTGAAACATGAGCTTACCAAGCACATTGGAGTGGATGCTTCCTACATGCGATCGCAGGTGCAAGACCAAGTTATTGCTCTTCAGTATGTGCCTTCGGAACTTCAATTAGCAGATTTCTTTACTAAGGCACAGACTCGAGCTCAGCATAACTTCTACCTCTCCAAACTCAGTGTTGTTGATCCACCATGAGTTTGAGGGGGGTGTTAGATATATATATTGTGTAGGGTGTTATTTGCATTTGTTCCATCCTTGTACATGTTATATATTGGCCTTTGGCCCATTGGAATACACAGGTTGCTATATTCAAACAAAATCAACTAAAGGTACATCACTCTTAAGCAACTCCACATTATCGTTATTCCTTTTATTGAAAGAATGCTAAAGCAACACGACATTATCTCTTCCCTATTAATAGTGGTTAGCTCAAAAGAATCATTGATACATTATTGTTTATCTTTAGTTAGTCCAGGCCCCAGAGGGTAGTTAATTTTTTTTGGCTAATCCAATCATAATAATCAGTAACTTTAATTGGAAGGGTTGAGATATTGACAGCCTATAAATAACTTGATAACTGGAGTAAAAAAATGTAATAGGTGAAGTTCGATATTATGCACTAATAGCATAAAAGTTATTGTAGTGCCAATTCTTTTGCATAATAAATACCTAACTACGTAGTACCAAGACAGATGCACCAACTGTTGGTTTTAGCAAAAATGTGAGTAAATTAGTACCATGTAAAAAAGGAGAATAAGTTATCCCTGGAGTTCTTTTTGAATGTGATTACACGGACCTGGAAAGAAGAAGAAAGAAGTTTTACCGCATTGGAAGTGTATCGTAGACATAAACTATAATATAAGCCACCTTATAGTCATGGAATAGCTTACCATTCCACTCCAATCTCCACATATAAGAATGCTGGAGGGCATATCAAACTGTAATGATGTAATAAGGATGTCACTTGATGTATTGTCTTCATTCCGCAAAATTATTAAGGACTGGTGATTAGAGTGAAGTCAAACATAGCAATTTGTGTTATGAATATTGTATGTATATTCAAGAGGGTCAAATGAGCAATATATATAGGAAGTACAAAGTGGTTGTCATATACAGATAAGGAATACCAAAGAGTCATATTCTAACAACCCCCCCCCTCAAACTCATGGTGGATCACACACACTGAGTTTGGAGAGAAAATACAAATGTTGTGTTCTAGTCTGTGGCTTCGTGAAGAAGTCAGCAACCTGTAACTCTGATGGCACAAACTGTAAAGCAAGTACTCCCTCCTGCACCTGTGAGCGAGTGTATAAAGCATCCACACCAATGTGCTTGGTGAGCTCATGCTTCACTGGGTCCTGGGCAATATTGATAGCATATGTACTGTCAGACAAAAGAGTCGTAGGTCAAACCACAGGCACTCAAAAATCTGCAAGTAACCACATCAACCAAGTAACTTCTGTTGTCACTGCTGTCATAGCTCTCAACTCAGCCTCTGCACTCAAACAGAAAACTGCAGTCTGCTTCTTAGTCTTCCAGACAATCAGGGAGCCGAGAAAAACACATGGCGAAGAGAACGACGATCAGAAGGATCACTAACCCAGGTCACATTAGAGTACACCTGAAGCTGCAGTGAGGTAGAGCTAGGGAAAAACAAACGACGAGAGATAGTTCCACGCAAGTAGCGAAGAACACGAAGAAGATGATTGTAGTGAAGATGGGTAGGACAAGCCATGAACTGACTCAAGATATGAACAATATAAGCAATACCAGGACGAGTGCTCACAAGATACACCAAACTCCCAATAAGATGGCGATAGCGAGTAGGATCCTCAAGAAGATCACTATCAGTGGCACTAAGCTGTAGGGATAGCTCCATGGAAGTCTCGGTAGTGCGAGTGTCAGTCAGACCAGACCGATCAAGAAGATCCTGGACATACTTCTGCTGAGAGAGGTAATAACCCTCAGACATGGAAGAGACTTCAATCCCAAGGAAGTATGTAAGAGAACCAAGATCAGTCATCAAAAACTGCTCACTAAGATGTTTCTTCACATACGTAATGAATGAGGAATCATCACGAGTGATGAGCATATCATCAACGTCTGAAGAAGCGATGTCCTACCGAGATGAGACATGGACAAAAGAAGCGGGATCATGGGAGGCGACGGTGAAACCGGCAAAGCAGTAATCACCGAGGTAAAGCAGCGCAAACCCGAGCACGAGGAGCTGTTTGAGGCCATAAAGCACAACGAAGGCGGCCGGTGCCCATCGGGAGCGAGAATACCAGTGGTGGTGCATGTAGACCTCCTCATGCGAACACCATTAAGAAAAGCATTCTTAACATCCAGCTGAGAGATAGACCACCGGTGAACAGAAGCAACCGCAACAAGAGTGCGAACAGTGGTCATATAGGAAACAGGAGCAAAAGTCTCATCGTAGTCACGACCGTACTCCTGCTGAAAGACGCGAGCCACAAGACGAGCCTTGTAGCGCTCGATAGTACTATCAGACTGGGTCTTAATCTTGTACACCCACTTGCACGTGATCGGACGAGCATGCACAGGGGTCGGTACAATATCCCAAGTCTCCGTACGTCGAAGAGCATCAAGCTCCTCTGCCATAGTGAGCTACCACTCAGAATGAGGAGCAGCCTCACGATAAGAACTAGCCTCAGTGACGGAGAGAACATAAGCTATTGGAGCAAATCCAAGACGATCAGGAAGTCGAAGGGATGTCCGGTCACGAAGGACGTGACGAGGAGCGTCATATGTGGGTGTCGGCAAGATACCGGAGAGGATCTTGGTAGAGAACGAGGGCGGCGGAGTAGTGAATACCAGAGCAACGAGATGGTGGTGCTGCAGGAACAAGAGGCTGTGCTGCAGGAGGCGGAGGTACAGAAGGAACCACTGGAGACAGACAAGAGGAAGACTGGGATAGTGGAGAAATAGGTGAAGAGTCAGAAAGAGATAACTATGAAATAGACTCAACGGTGGAAACAGGAGAAGGGGCTGAATCTCGATAGAAGAAAGGTCGATATTCATCAAAGACAACGTCTCGTGAGATCCTGATCCGTCGAGCAGAAGGATCCCAACAACGATAACCCTTATGCTCAGAACTATAACCAAGAAACACACAGTCAACTGACTGGGCCGATAGTTTAGTGCGCTCACGAGGCTGCAGCAGAACAAAACAAGTACAACAAAAAACACGAAGGTGAGTGTACCGGGGGGATCGAGAGTAGAGACACTCTACAGGACTGATACCCTTAAGAGCAGTGGAAAGCTGCATATTGATGAGGTATGCAGTCGTAGAAACAGCCTCAGCCTAGAACTGTGGTGAAACTTGAGAGGCAATGAGAAGAGTGCGGACAGTCTCAATCAGATAACGATGTTTGCGCTAAGCAACCCCATTCCGAGCATAGGCATCAGGACAAGAAAGCTGATAAAGAGTGCCCTGCTCATAAAGAAACTGTCTAAAAATGTCGAGCGATCTTGCCGGCGAATCACAGCGAAAAAGCGGATGAGAGAATCAAGCGATACGAACCATCGGTGCAAAGCTATGATAGATCGCAAGAAACTGACCACGATTAGACATAGGGAAAATTCATGTAAAACGGGAATAATCATCAATGAAGATCACATAAAGTTTATGCCCTCCTTTAGAGATAATAGGGACATGTCTCTATACATCTGAATGAACTAAGTCAAAAGGACAAGAAGACAAGGACTCACAAGAATGATAAGGAAGTTGTAGCTGCTTGCCCAACTTACAACCCTGACAAAACATGACCGTGTCAACAGTAACACGTCCAAGAACACCCTTACGGACTAATGAAGAAAGACAGAACTCACATAAGTGACCTAAACGGTGATGCCACTACGCAAAAACGTCAGAGGTGGTGGCAGTAGTGGCGGTGGAAGTAGATGTAGAGGTGACAGGAGCAACTGAAGTGGACAGAAGGTGGATGCGACGGAAGGTGGAGGCGATCAAGGATGTAGATCCTGGATGAAACAGGTGTGAGAGTCAAAACTAACCCTCTGACCAAGATCGATGGTGACCCACCGAGAGAAGCGCATGGTAAGTCGGGAACATGAGAAGCAATTTGGAACATAAAAATCAATGGACAAAGAGTGCCTGACGGTGACGAGACAGGAGGAATACGATCGGTGTCTAAGCAGATATAGGAAAAGCAGGAGGTCCTCTTGAAGTGAGAGATGTGAGTCAGATGTTAGGTGGAAAGAGACACGAATCCAAAACCCAAGAAGTACACGGAGGAGGCGTCGAGCTAGGTGGTATAATCTTCTGAATCTGTGAGAGAGTGCTTTGAAGTAGAGCTGTGAGAACTCTTCAATGAGTCACCTCGTGAGAAGGTCTGACGCGTCTTTGATGCATCCTCCTGTGAAGGAAGGGCCTCCCTGCCGCCCTAGAGGCTAGATCATCCAGCCCTACACGTCTTGTTCTGCTTTTTCCGCACCGCACAACGCTAGTAGTCGTACCTGAAGTTCTTGCAATAATTGCATGAACCCGCTTGGTGCAAAAGCAGAGTAAAGCAGACACTGTGGAGGCGTAGTCAAGCGGCCCGTCGGTGTAGTTGAAGAAGAAGGGTAGCAAGCACACCGGAACAAATCTGTCTTTAACTCACGCGGCAACTCCTCGGCGACGAAGCGTCAAAGAGCCTCGATGGTAGCGGTGCGTGGTGAGTGGCTCAGCAATTGAGCCCTAACAGTCTCAAACTCCGGACGAAGACGGCAGACGAAGTCATAAAGGCGAAGGCGATCACGATCCGCCGTCTGCAATTTATGACACTCTTGATAGAGCGGACAAGCCAGCTCGTACAGCTGGCACTAGAGACTGGCTAGGGCTCGGAAGAAGTCGTCAACGGAGGAGTCCTAGCAAAGCGTCTCCAATTCACGCTGAAGCGAAAAGAACTGAGCATCGCTACTCTGTTGGTATCGCTCGCACAAGTACTCCCAGATCTGACGAGTGGCACACATACCAACAATGTCTGTCTGGATGGAGTCGTCGACGCTGACCACCAGGGTGGCTCGAACACAAGCCTCATCAGCATACCGGCGCTCAAAGCGTCTATGACATCTTGAAGGCAACATCGGCGAAGAAGAATAGCGGCCTCTGTCTCCTTCTTGGTGGCCTCATCTTCTGCGATGAAGTCGACAGCGGTATCTGGGAGAAAGGTTGAGCCGGCAATGGTGGACAAGGTCGGGCACCGGTGACATGTCCCAGGCGAGACCATCGAGGTGATCTCCATAAGTGAAGACCACAACTTGTAGTTCGTCCCATTAAGCTTGGTTCTCGATAATGGGATCGCGGTGATGGAGCGGAAGCCTTGATGGCGTATTTTGGACGGTCGCGACGACCAAAGCAACGAAGTCTAACGGTATTGGCGGTGGTTAGAAACAACGCTCTTTTTCTTTTCTTAACGAGCCTCGGCTTATAATGCTTTGGTGAACTCACCCGACCTCGCATAAACTCTTAAGGGAACTTCGGCGGCGGCGGAGGCTTCTCGGTGGCGACAAGCAACGAGCTCGAGCATCACGGCGACCACGGCGGCGGGAGGAGAGCTTCTCGGTGGCGGCAAGCAACGAGCTCGAGCATCGGCGACCACCGGCGGCGTCGAGGGGAAGCGCCGCGGGGCGCGGTGTGTGACCACCGGCTCTGAGCGACCGCAGCGTGGCGGGAGCTCAAGCCTGGCGACCACCGTGGCGTCGAGTCGTGTGAGGATCGGCGACCACGGCTCGCCGAGTTGCGACGAGATCAACAGTCGACCACCGGCCGCGATAGAGGCGGCAGCGATGGCTTAGCGACGGCGGCGCGCGAGCCCACGATGGCGGTCGAAGCGGCGCGGCGGCGATGGCGCAGCGAATAGGCGGCCCGATTCGTCGGCGATGGTAGAAGTATGGCGTGGAAGGGAGTTAGGTCGATGCCTAGCTCGATACCATGTTATGAATATTGTATGTATATTCAAGAGGCTCAATGAGCAATATATATAGGAGTACAAGGGCGTTGCCATATCTGGATAAGGAATACAAAAGAGTCCAATTCTAACCGTTTGTATGCAAATATGTAATTATAGAATGCTTAGCAAAAATAATTGTGATTTGAATCTACTGTAGCTTTATCATAAAAATATGCGAGAAAAAGAGGACATGATGCATCCCAAATGCCTATGGTTCCATCAAGATGTCAGGTTATATAGAAGTTCTGGTCTTATGAATGTCGATAGAACTTGTGGAAGTCGACCTTTATCCTTCATTGAAAGCAACCATGGATATTTGGTGACCAATGACGAAAAATAATCCCGCTTTCGATAAAATGTGAAGTGTCCGGTGAGCGAGTTCATAGTTGTTTTCAAGGTATAATTTACAAATCTGTACATGCCTCATCCAAAGAAGCTAGTGTCTTTGTAGGGCTACTTGTATAATACTTACAATATTGATGCAGAATCACCATAAGGTAGCTTCACGGTGTATGGTTCGGAAGTGTTGGTGGGGATCTAGACTGAGAGTGAAGGAGGCGGTGTTCAATTTACGAATCATCGTATAAGCAGTTTGACGAGATTTCAACAAGAGAACGAGAGCACTTTATGCATGCTTATTTGGGTCGCTAAGTCTGTAACAAGTTCCATTCCTTGGCAAGCTTCGTGAGAGGTAAAACACATTAGATGTGTCTTGTATAAAGGTCTCTTTGCATATATATCACCCATGTACTTGTATATATATTGGCTCATTGGCCTCATAACGAATACAAGCGCTATTCATAACATGGTATCAGTCCCAGGTTAGGGTTAGGGTTCGGGTCTTACCGACGCCGCCGCCGGTCTTTCTGCCGACCGCTGCCCTTCCCGTTGCTTGTCGTCGCTGGTCGTCGGTCTTTCTGCCAACCGCCGCCACTGCCCTTCCTGTCGCTTGTCTTCGCCGGTTGTCCTTCACAAGACGACGCACCGTCCATTGGTTGTCATTGCTTGCCAGGTCTCCTCTGAGGCCGATCCGGCCGCAGCGCCTCCGTGTGAGCTCGGCCGCCGTCGGATCTCGGCCGTCGTCTTTCACCGACGACTCCGCTGCCCGTTTGTCTTCGCCGGTCATCCTTCACCGACGACTCCATTGCCGTCGTCGAGGCTCGGACGAAGCTCAGCTGCCACCGCTTAACGGTCTTACCGCCGCCGCCGCCAGCCGGGTCTTCCACCGCCTCGATCCGAGTCGCCATCTGCCGGCACCGCCGCCTTGTCGTTCCCATTCTTGACGACTCCGCTCTTTATTTTGGGCCGCCGCGCTCGGAAGCCTCTCGGCAAAGGCTGCTGCGAAGGAGGCGAATAGACTTCACGGTACCTGCCGACGCCACGTCGCCGCCATCACCGCCAAGGGGAACCCTAGTACCCTCCCGTCTGGCGCTCTATGTTTTGGGCGTGCAAGGAGCCGGCCGTCGGCTCTTTTAACTGGTAGAAGAAAGAAAAGAGAAAAAGCGATGTTCTAACCGCCGCGTCGTCGGTATGGCCGTTAGAACCGTTGCCTTGGTCGTCGCGCCATCCAAATACCGCCTACCAATGGGTTGTTTACATTCCTCGTTGCGGTGATCTTCAATGGTCTCAATTATCGGGACTAGTTTGACATATGCGCCTCCATGTGTGGTCAGCGCCTCTGGAGTTTCTTCTTGACGAGTTGTCTTGTCGCCTCGTCTGCTCACTTTCTTGAGCTGTACTCGAAGGATGCTTAGAAGATGCCTATAAAACGCATATGATGCTTTTGAGGATGCTATGGCGACTTTTGGACTCGATCGCTACCCACAAGACATGGATTGATGAGGATGCACGTGCCTCTTCTATTCAGTTGCTAGCATGGAGGTGCAATTCATCGGGATGTGGTTGGTTTGGCTTCCGCACGATTGATGTAGACACATCTGCGCTTGATCCTCTGGCCGTCTGGTGATTCCTTGTATCTTTCTGCATGTGCGTCGAGAATAATCGCTTCTGACGAGGAGATGCCACTGTGGATGAGTTCTATGCCCGGTATCTGCGATATGGCGGCGATTGACTCTTTGAGACCGGATGTTTGCCATACTTGCGATCTTTGTCATCGTCGCGATCCTCGCCTTGAGCTTTGCCACATCTACGACTTCTTGACACGTCTTCGGGCTGAGTATGAGCAAACTCGTGCTCAGTTGCTGGCACGACACCCTCGTGTGACTTTGTTGGAGGCTCTTGCTGCTATTTGTGCCGAGGAGATTCACCTTCATGTTGCGGGTGCATTGCCGTTCGATCGTTTCCTTGGTTCGACGGCTCCTCCGGCTTACGCTTTGCTACATCTACTCCATCACCAGTTGTGATACCAGTGACAGCTACTGTGAGTAGGGGACTCCACTGCACCAATTGCAACAATCATGGACATGTGGAGCAGTTCTGCTATAAGAAGGACTTACGGCGTGGTGGTCATCCTTCGAAGGGCACCAGTGTTTCCTCCTCTCAGCGCAGCTCTGGTGTTTCTGATTCTCAAGAGTTTCTCACACTGCTGCGTCACATGGCTGCTTCTGCACCGTCTAGTTCTGCTAGCTCTACTGCTCAGTCCTCTAGTGAGAGACCACCCTCCACTTCTTTCTTAGGTATATCACCTTGTATTCTTGACTCAGGTGTTTCTTTTCATATGACATCTGATTCCACCAGTCTCATTTTCATTCGTCCTTTAGCTACTCCTCTCACTGTTCAGACAGTAGATGGTACCTCTCTTTCTGTCACAAGACGCGACACTCTTTCGAATTCTTCCTTTCATGTTCCTGTTGTTTCTCATGTTCCCAAACTAACCATGCAGCTCATATCTGTCGGTCAGCTCACTGATCATGGTTGTCGTGTTATTCTCGATTCTGATTCTTGTTGTGTTCAGAATCGGCGACGCGAGACTCTGGTTGGTTTTGCTCTCTTGCCGTGACTCACGGCGTCTTTGGGAGCTTAGTGGTTTCATCTTCCTTCCGCTGCCCCTGCCAGTCTTGTTGCATCCACCGTCGCCACTGCTTCTGTTGCATCCTCCACTGCGTCTTTTGCTCACTGGCATCATCGTTTGGGACATCTTTGCAAGTCGTGTCTATCTTTTTACTTAAATCGCGGTCTTTTAAGTGCGTATGCGGTGATGCTTCTCTAAATTGTCGAGTTGTAAGCAGTAGCGACTTCAACTTCCTATCCTTCGATGAGTCGATGTCACAACATCCTTTTGATCTTGTTCATTACGATGTATGAATCCGGCCCTTTTGTTTCGAAAGGAGGTCATCGATATTATATCATTTTTATTAATGATTTTTCTCACCACATATGGATATACTTCATGTCATCTCGTAGTGAGGTGTTATTACGGATGGCAATTGTGCCCGATTACCCACGTACCCGTGGGCGAATACCCTAATGGAGGCGGGTATGGGCGGCTTTCTTTGCCCATGGGTATGAAAACGGACACAATTCCTTGCCCATCGGGTAAACGAGCGTGGGCATGGGAAAGCTCCACCTGTACCCGCTTCGCCCGATTACCCGTAACCTACCCGCATGTGTAAGGAACTATGTCAGTTTGTATTTTTATTTTATTTGTTGAACTTGATTAGTTGTCTTTGTCGAACATGATATGTGAATTGAGATGAACTTTATTAGTTGTTGAATGCGTGATGCACTATTGATGTGTGAATTATGATGAACTTGATGTATGCATTGCTCGCGGGTAACGAGCATGTCCGCGGGCGATGGGTACCCACGGGCGACGATGCATTATTCGCGGGTAAACGGGCATGCCCACGGGCAACGGGTACCTGCGGGCGACGGGTATGGGCGAGGTTTTTCGCCCGTCATCCTTCACGGGTATGTCCGTGGGGGGAAATCGGGGTCGCTGGTATGGGTATGGGAGAGCACTACCCGTACCCCCCACGCCGGATTGCCATCCCTAGGTGTTATCCATCTACAAGACTTTTGCCACAATGATTCGTACTCAGTTTGATTCTCCTATTCGTGTCTTTCGTGCTGACTCTGCTGGAGAATACTTGTCAGGGGTCCTTCGTGGTTTTCTTGCTGAGCAGGGTACTCTCTCTCGGTTTTCTTATCCTAGTGCTTATGCCCAGAATGGTGTGGTGAGCAGGCTTACCGTCATCTTCTTGAGACGGCCGTGCTCTTATGCTTGCTTCTTTGTCCCCACCACACTTTTGGGTTGAAAGCATCTCTCACGCCACTTTCCTGATTAATATTCAGCCTTCTTCTGCTCTTCAAGGTGGGATCCCAGTTGAGCGTCTCTGTGGCAAGACTCCTGACTATTACAGTCTTCGCCTCTTTGGGTGTGTGTGCTATGTTTTTCTTGTACCTCGTGAGCGCACCAAGCTGACCGCTCAGTCCATGGAGTGCGTTTTTCTGGGCTATAGCGCTGAGCATAAGGGATATCGTTGTTGGGATCTGGCTAGTCGACGGATGCGGGTTTCTCGGGATGTCACTTTTGATGAGTCTCATCCTTTCTACCTTCGTCCTTCTCCTTCCACCACTGCAGCATCTCTTGTTGAGCCGCTTTCTTTTTTGACCTTTCCTGCCACCCCTATAGTCACCACACCTCTATCACCGCCTTTGGCCTCTTTGGCTCCTCCTTCACCATCTCCTTTGCCCCCACCACCCTCTCCAGAGGCTCCCCCCGGCCTTCGTCCTTCTTATCCTCTCTACTACACTTGTCGTCCACGAGTTGAGGATTCTACTGATGCACCATCTTCTTCTGACGGTTCATCTTTTTCGGCCTCTCCTCGATATGCTCTTCGTGATCGCCAGTCTATTCGGCCTCCTACGCGCTTTTGTTTAGCGACTCTTGCGAGCAACCTTCTTATCGTGATCTTCTTGTTCATCGGGGTGGCAGCATGTGATGGCAGAGGAGATTGCTGCTCTTGAGCGTACTGGCACATGGGATCATGTCCCTCTTCCTGGGCGTGTTACTCCTATCACGTGCAAGTGGGTCTACAAGATTAAGACCCGCTCTGATGGTTCTCTTGAGCGTTACAAGTCTCGTCTTGTGGCACGTGGCTTTCAGCCACCACCCGGGTATTCTGTTCTTGGTGGTATGGTTTGTCGCCTTCGCCGATCTCTTTATGGCCTCAAGCAAGCTCCTCGTGCTTGGTTTGATCGTTTCTCCTCTGTTGTCACTACAGCTGGTTTCTCTGCCAGTGCTCATGATCCTACTCTTTTTATTCACACTTAGCCTCGTGGTCGGACGCTTCTCCTTTTATATGTTGATGATATGATCATTACTGGAGATGATTCTCAATACATCACTTTTGTCAAGAAGTATCTTAATGAGCAGTGTCTCATGTCTGATCTGGGTCCTCTTCGCTACTTTCTTAGGATTGAGGTTATTTCTACACCTGAGGGCTTCTATCTGACCCAAGAAAAGTATATTCAGGACATTCTTGATTGTGCTTCTCTTACGGATCAGTACACCGCTGAGATTCCCATGGAGCTTAATGTTCATCATCGATCCACTGGTGGTGAGCCTCTTACTGATCCCACTAGATATTGTCATCTTGTTGGGAGTCTTGTTTATCTGGGTGTCACTCGTTCTGACATTTCGTACCATGTGCATATCTTGAATCAGTTTGTTTCTGCCCCCACTCAGCTCCACTATAGTCATCTTCTTCGTGTTCTACGATATCTTCGTGGAACCATCACTCGTCGTTTGTTTTTCCCTTGTTCCAGCTCTTTACAGCTTCACACATATTCTGATGCTACCTGGGCTAATGATCACTCTGATCGTCGGTCTCTTTCTGCCTATTGTGTTTTTTCTTGGTGATTCTCTCATTGCTTGGAAGACTAAGAAGTAGACAGTAGTTTCTCGTTCGAGTGCTGAGGAAGAGTTGCGAGCTATGGCTTTGTTGACTGCGGAGGTTACTTGGCTACAGTGGATACTTGAGGATTCTAGTGTTTCTGTTTCAGCACCCACTCCTCTTTCGTCTGACAGTACAGGGGCTATCAGCATTGCTACCAATCCGGTAAAACATGAACTTACAAAGCATATTGGTGTTGATACTTCCTACATGCGGACCCAGGTGCAGGATTAGATTGTTGCTCTTCAGTATGTTCCTTCGGAACTTCAGTTGACAGATTTCTTCACAAAGGCGCAAACTAGAGTTCAGCACAGTTTTTATCTTTCCAAACTTAATGTTGTTGATCCACCATAAGTTTGAGGGGGGTGTTAGATGTGTATTGTATAAGGGTCTCTTTGCATATATACCACTCATGTACTTGTATATATATTGGCCTATTTACGTCATAATGAATACAAGCACTATTCATAACAAAACCATCTTTACAATTCGAGATTCACTCTCTTCATTCTGAATCAGGACCTGTGTTTAGAAAACATCAAAACAAAGGTTGGACAAAGATGCAGTTCTCACTGAACAGAAATAATCAAGATAACTTATACATGTAAGCCATCACAATATTCTTTAGAGAAAAAAATTACTAGTTCCAACAATGTTTAAAAATAGACAATTTTGGCCGGTTTCTGGAAAAGAACTACCATTTTTTTTTGGACTTTCTAGCTGAGCATTTACTTTAAATAGTCTCCCTCAAATTTCAAACTTTCAAACCAGATGGTCCAACACCAGTAGAAAATCCAGTATAAATCGGCCTGCTACTGATTCCTAAACTCTGGAAAGTGTTACACTAATCAGCAAAGTCTTACAAAGGAATGTTGTCACTCTAGAATGAAACACCACATGATAAAATATTTAGTTTATTTTTTACTGCTTGATAGTTCTTTAGACAGGCAGATATGGTGAAATGTACTACTCCAGTCAAGTTGCGAAGTCGTCACTGGACCATGATGGAAGTTCTAATAACCCAAAATCCATTTACAGAAACAATATAGAGAGGGAAAACAGCATGGCGCTTAAAACTAATGGTAGGGGACAACATAAAAACTACTATGCTAGGAACAGTTCAGTGCTCCCACCTGAGATAGATATCCATGATCACTGAACCCATTAATATACAAACGTCCAGCCTTTCGATCACTAGTGACCCATCTCAAAGAGACTATTGGCACCTTGTCTAGCTTGTATCCAAGGTTAAGCCTCTGAATAGGTAGATTCTGATTGCCCATCAATGAGGAATTTTGTGCACCCAAAATCTCAGGAATAGCCCAAAGATACATATCTCCACTGTCATATCCAATAGCAATTTTGCTTCCTTTGGCACAAGCCCAGCATGCTGATGTTACAGTTTTGGCCTCCTGGTGTGATTGTTGTTGCATAGTTCTATACGGATACCACTTTGCTTGCCTTAATATCCCACAAAGTCATAACACCATCTCTGAAGATAATGAGCACCCTAAGAGGAAGAGTGTACCTCAATGAGACATTTCACGAATTTTTTATATAAATAATCTAGTTTTTATTTTGAAATACAGTAATAATACTACTTTTTTTTGTTTTACAAAAATAATCATATGTCGCTTAACCATTGGGCGACTAGCCCAAGTCGCTCAACGGTTGAGCGACTTGACACTTGTCGCCCAATGGTGTACATGTATGCCCTGATAGCTGAGCGGCCTAGTACACTAGAACCAACCGTTAAGCGATAAATGTCCAAGTCGCTCAACGGTTGAACTAATTGGGCCAAGTCGCTCAACCGTTGAGCGACTTAGACACTTGTCGCTCAACTGTTGAGCGACTTGGACTAGTTGCCCAACGGTTGAGCGACAGATGATTATTCATGTAAAATAAAAAAAATTGTATTATTATTGTATTTCGGAATAAAAAACTAGAATATTTTTTTACTTTTTTTTTTACATTTCACTATGTATACATGGAGTAGCATGGAAGATCAACATGGATACTATATGGATTCAAAAATGCAATTGCTTGCACTAAACTAGTTTGGAGGAGATACAGAAGATATCGAGAAGAGACCAACCTGTTATTTTCAGAAAAAGGCTGTGGCGATATAAATGCGACTTCTACCTTACCAGCATTGGCTTTGGAGCCTTCAGTAAGAAACCCAGTTGAGTCCAAATTTGATGTTCTGTTTCTAGTAATGGTCGTTCTTAGAAATCCAATTGAGTCCAAATTTGATGTTCTGTTTCTATTAATGGTCGTTCTTATTGAAAGTATTATCGTTTTGTATTGTAAACTTGATTAAAAATTCAACCAATATCTGAGCAATATCCACTTTTCAATATAATTATCGTATCAAGATAAAGTGACAAGGGAACATTGATATTGAAGTGACAACCTACCATAAGATTCAGATAAAGGAATCCAGTATGGCATGTCCACGAGACATCTCTGACCCAAGTCAAGCTTCAACAAGAAGACACTTCCAAAACTATCTCCTACTTATCTGCGCAACATAAAATTCTCATTAGCACACTAAACCCTTCGGGGTTCATACACCAAATAACCATCACTTACATGTAGAAACTCTTCTGTAGCGCAGCAAATGCGGTTATTTCCTTCTCAAAAGGATGCAGATAACACAATTTCTTTGTGTCGATGTCCAAAACCTTCGTATGATGCTTTTCCGATTAACAACAAAGAAAACTCATTTACTTAATTGACCAAGAAATGTTTGAGAACAAGCTTGCCTCGATCTGATTCTGCGTGTTCACGTTCAGGGGAACCCCTTGGCCATCGGCAAACTGAAACGGAACGGCGAATTGAGCTTAAGCCACATCCAAGTCTTGCAATGTAGCATGCGACACACAAAGCAATGGGATTGGAGACAGGAAAGAGATGGTACCCGCAAGAACTTGGAGGGAAGCGGGGAGAGTGACTGGAGCAGCGCCTGCGTGTTGTCGCGGTCGAACAGCTTGATTTGCCCATTCCTGCAAGCACACAAAGCAGCAAATAGCATCAGCAACAGTGGGGATAGATGGAATGGAAGCGAGGGCGGTGGCGCGCTATTAGTGACCTGGTGGCCACGGAGAGGACGTAGAGGATGGGGTCGTAGGCGAGGAGGGTGGCGTCGGCGGGGACGCCGTAGTGGAAGGCCAGCCGCGGGCTCACGTCCTCGGGACGCAGGCCGCTGATGCCGTCGATGTGTTGCTGTGAAGAAAATGAATTAATAGCAAAAAGTTAGATCGCTAACAGTAACTGCTTCCGTAGCTTAGTGGTAGTGCGTTCGCTTCGTAAGCGAAAGGTCGCGAGTTCGATCCTCGCCGGGAGCTTCATTCAATTCATTATGACCTCCTGTTTTATTCTCTTCTGTATTAGTAATTTGATTTTTTATATATATCAAAGCGAATTATATATATTTTTTACGTTATTGCATAGCAAATCCCATCGATCTCCTGGCTATTCCATGCAATAAAAGTTGGCAAAAGTCACTCAAACTTCATTGTCTCAGGCTCTCACAAAAAATAAATGTTAGGAAAGGTATTGGATCCTTGTCACTAGTAAAGATTATATACGTGTCGCGAGGTGCATTGGATGTCCTGGTCTCCTGGTCCATGAACTCCGCCGGCCACGCACATGGTTAGTCACGTCAAATCAGCTTACCTCGTCTAATTTCTATGCTACTCTCCGTGTCAGGTTAGTAGATAAAATCATAAAACTATGCTAATACTATATCCAAACTCGATATCAAGCACAATTTTCCTAGTATCTATGCTACTCTCCGTGTCACTGCCGGTACATGATGACCTACTTACTTTCTTTTTCGTTAACCACTTTGCACCTTGCTCAGTTGCTCTACTACGAAGTTACCACAATTTCTTTCTCTTCGAAAAAGCAAATCACACATCATTCATGGACCTTTTGCATCATCTCTATCCTTAAAGAAGAGGGGTTTTTTTGACAAATTACTACGTACTAGCTCTGCTCCGTGTCTTTCATGACACGGAACATTATGCAAAACCAGGCATGATGTAAACAGTGCCATTACAGGGCAAAGCAAATATGCTAAATTGGCAGCCAAATGGCCCAACGCGACCGCTCCAAAGCCGGCGTGCGTACGATACGTTGAACCGAGTTATCGTATCGGGCATAAGAACCGGTTATATTTTATCGCACGCTCTATGCTATCTTTACTGTTTAAAATTTAAAATTGATAGTCGTCTGCCTTTCCTTCCGCACCCACTTCGTCCGTATTCGCCGCTACCCCAACCGCTCCTCTCCTCTTCCACACGCGGCCATGCCCCCGACACCCTCCTCCGCCTCGAGCCGTCTTGCTTCTTCCCTAATTTTTTCTACATCTCGCCTACCTCACATCGCCTGTCGTTGTGCACCCGCTACCCTGTGCTCTTCCACGTTTCCGTCTACTTTCCTCCTCCTATGCTCTTCGACACCCTTTACGGGTGCCAACACGCCGCCGCCAGTGACCGCCCTTCGGGCGAAGGAGGCCTCCTACGGTCCTCCCCCGACGTCGCTGTGAGACCCCAGTTTATTGGGCTTATAATGCTTAACCATCCACTTGGCCCTAGCATCACAAATCAGATAATACGAGACTCGAGACATGTATACTTCCCAGAAATGCAGTATACACACCTCCTTACAAAGTTCATGCATCAATCCCATTCATTCACATAGAACCGAAGCAAAAGCAACCATCCAGAAGATAACATAAATAAAGGATAGTTATTACAAAAGAGAGGCCGACCGGCCAAATGACATATACATATAGAATTTGAACAGCGAAAGCAAAAGTGCCATAAGATGGCTATAAAACAAAAGAGTCAATCAGTGTGCCTTTAACCCACAAGGCAACCGACCGGACCGCCAAGCTAGTCGTCGAATCCACAGCACATCTCACAAAAGTGAGGCCACAGGGCTCACCTTCTTCCCTACCAAACAAAGCGTAAGCAAAAGCCGTGAGTACTTTGAATGTACTCGCAAGACTTACATGTGGAATAACAAACATGTACATATACTACATGCAAGCTCATTGAAGTGGAGGCTGTATGTTTCATTTTAGCATAAAGCAAGTTTTCATTTGCAATAATGTAATAGATTGAAAGCAATTTAACAAATCTGTTCTTAATGTTCAAATAACCGAAAGAACAAAATTAATAACAGTAAATAGACAACAACAATCCTGGAAGTGACTAACCCATTAGTCACCACAACAATAGCATGAATTACCCATTCATACCAACCATGTCAAAATTTTAATTTTAAAAGGTTGTAGTCTAGTTCATGCACGACCTTACCAAGCATGTCCATAACCTTGAACGAGGCTATTCGAATAGTTTTATATCCTGCAGGGGTGTACCAATGTACCCACACGCCAGACTGCATTTTCGCCACATGATTAGCATACTTCCTTTGGTATGCCGGCACAGCTAAGTCCTACGAGACATTTCCAATATTGTGAATTAACTACGAGCCGCCCGTATGGATAGAAACCCATACGTTGTGTCGGAGTCATTGTAAAGCCTCGGTCAACTACCCGTCGCAGGTAAAGCCTTGGACAACTACAATGCCCCTCGAGGTGGAGAGCTTACCCGGAATCTCCACCACCGCACACCCAACACAAGAACATATATCCTTTTTCACACAACACACACAACCCCCTCCTGCGACCCGGAGATAACACACGCCAAAGTACTAAGTCAAGAGAGGTCTCATATCCCTCTCGCGTGGTTAGCACGCATAAGCGCTTGGCTTAGTGACACAAGTAACTCGGTCCTTGATGACCTAGGCACCATTCCATTCACACCAACCAATCACACCAACGTACCATTGTGCCCAAGTCTAAAACAATTTTATTTTCAGTTTTTGACTTTACAAAGTAACAAAGCACAAGTGCTGTACATAATAGAATAATAAATAAATATGTGATCAAGATCATCGACTAAAATCGATGATCGCCCATTACTACCGAAACTAAGCATTTCTAAGCAATTTCAATTCGTATTTGTGGATTTCATGGGGATATGTTCCAGATCTTAGGATGATGTGACAATTGGCAATGGCGTTTACGGTTTGTCGTTTCACGTGTTTTCGACAAAGTTCTGAGCTTCTTTGATTGCGGCGGTCGACCGGTCCTTGCCGCGGTCCGACCGGTCCCAAATCGGTCGGACCGGCCATGAGGGATCGGACGGCGATGACCAAAGTGGTCAAATCGAGTGGGCCAAAAATAGGTGTTGTAGGCAAGTGAGGGATTCCAATGCACTTGGTCTCATGATTTTGGAGTCTCGGTAAAAGTTCTATTGGTTTAAAGTTTCCGATGGGTTTGGATTTTCGGGGTTGAATTTGGCTAAGTCCCAAGGCGGTCCGACCGCTCACGAGGAGCGGTCCGACCGCCATGGGCGATCCGACCGGCTCACTGGGCGGTCGGACCGAGATCGACTTGAACGTCGGCCAACTTCGTGGCGATGTTGATTGGTTAGGTCAAAGTCATTGGTATCGTGGCATATGATTTGCATGATGCATGTTTTGACTAACATGGGTCAAGTTGTGAAGAACTTGTTCCCGAATTCGTGTTTGCTTATGCGTGGTTGTGCGGGTTGCTTGGTGGTCAACGACGGTCAATCGGCGAGGAGAATCGGGACTAGACTTGAAGAGTTGAGGTCGAGCGATTGGCGATGCGGGTGAGGTCAACGACTCAAGCGTGACACAAGATGGACAAGGGTGACCTATTGGCAAATCCATGACGCATGGTGAAGCGGTTTAGGTCAAAGGTTAAAGACGGCGCTTTGCGAAGCGTGCGTGTGTGACCCGTTTGTTAGTGGGCCTTAACGGGAGCCCAATGGAGTCAAACCCTAGGAGTCTAGGCCTCCACTATAAATAAGGGGAGGTGGTGGCTGCACCATCTAGCTCTTTTCTCTCTCGCCTCTTTTGTTGCGAAACCCTAATTGGCTTAGGGGAGTTGAGGTGGAGGCTAGGGCTCTTTATGGTTTGAGAAGAATTTCGTGATCTTGGATTGACCACTGATCCTTGATGGCGTGGGTGTAATCCAGCGACGATCACGTTCTTAATCTATGCAAGGTTTGCTTGAGATAAGTCTCTTTTCGTTCTTGCTTTCAATTTCGTGATTTTAGGGCTTTCTTTGATCCACGAGTTTTTGATTGATTCTTTCACGTGGATTAGCTTGCTGTGATGTGTGGGAACCCATCTAGGATCAATTTGATCATCAATCACCCACGAGCAAGCGATTGGATCTAGTTTTCACTTTTGCGGTTTTGCACCCTTCTTCAATCAGATCGTAAAAGATATTTGTTCGTCCAAGAATTATCATAATTGTTGATTGGAATAGGTCCTTAATATCATAGAGAAGGTGTGTGCAAAGTTTCGTGAAGTTTGGAGTTGAGAATCAAAAGTTAGACCTAATTGCAACCGTCATCGGTACGCTTTTTCTTTGCTCGAGCTGTGGTCGGACCGCCCCACACCGAGGTCGACCGATTTTGGTGCCGTCCGACCGCCCCACACCGAGGTCGACCGATTTTGGTGCCGGTCGGACACCAGATATATAAGCCGATCGACCGCCACCTGTTAAGATTTGATTCTTCTTGATTTTTGTCGCATTGCTTAGGGGTTTAATTGGATTCAATACTAGTCTTCCGCTGTACTGGTATATTGATCTTCATAGCTTCATCATAGCTATTGGAGTGAAATTGTGTTGAATTCATATTGTGTGAAAAAGTGAGTGTGCTCCTATTCACCCCCCCCCCTCTAGTCGCCTTTTCGGTCCAACAAGTGGTATCAGAGCCCGGTTAGTTCAATCTTGATCTTAACCGGTCACCAACTTTGGCGATGGATAGATTCACTACAAAACCGCATATGTTCAATGGACAAGACTATGCCTATTGGAAGAATCGTATCGAGTATTCCTTGAGAGTGAGGACAAGCTTTGTGGGGCGTTGTTCGATCCCCGCTCATTATTCCTGAGGTTGAAACTCCTGCTTCTGTGGTTCTTTTGGCTAACAACAACAAGGCCAAGAATCTTTTATATGGTGCGCTTGGTAGACAAGAATATGATAGGATTTGCAATTTTGCATTGCATACGAGATTTGGAACACTCTCGAAACATATCATGAGGGTTCGTCTCAAATTAAGAAAGTCGCCAAACAATCTATAAGCGTGATTATAACAAATTTGAGATGCGTCTGGAGAGAGCATCGATGACATTTTCAATCGTTTTAATAAAGTGATTAATCAAATGAAAGTCGTTGATATTGAATATTCTCAATCTGAAAATGCCACCCACCTCTTGGTCGCAATCAACACCAAGGAGTGGGAGATGAAGGCTCTTGCTATAGAAGAGAATGTTGATCTTTCAAGTCTTACTTTAGAATTGCTTTATAGTAAACTCAAGACTCATGAAATTAAAAGAGTTGATCATCTCAAGAAAGATAATTTAGCTTTGGTAGCGATCCTCTCAATAAGGCTTTTGATGACTCTTTTGAATCTTCTTACGGATTTTCATTTGCTTGCTTATCTGCGATTTACGAGGAGGAGCTTGAAAATATTCCCGAGACGAGTTAGCCCTTTTAGCTAAAAAATTCACACGGGCTTACAACAATGTGAGAAATAAAAGAGAGGTGGTCTGTTACTTGCTATGAGTGTGGAGAGCTTTACCACATCCGGTCAATTGCCCCAAGCTAAAAGGTAAGGGTAAGCACAGGGGAGGAGAAGACGACTTGGAAGAAGCCTCATGAGAACAACTCGAGTATGATCTTTGTCAAGCTCATAAAGGCCGCTCACGGGTCCTTGCCGCTTTTGGAGAGCAATCCATTAGTGATGTGGACTCCGGGAGCGAAGAGGAAAAGAAAGGGAAGGCCAAGGACTTTCTTGGCATGTGCTTCATGACCGACAAGCGACATTGATAATGATGAGGTATCTTTTCTTATGATGAGCTTTACGCTAAATATAATTCTATAGTTGAGCAAGTGCTTAGTCAAGATGAAGCGCTAGAATTTGTCATGACTAAAAATAAGAAACTAGAGTCAAAAATTGGTAAACTGAAACTAGAACTTGCAAATGTTAAGACTCTTGAACCTGATGAATGTTTATCTTGTCATGCTATGCATTCAGAAATTACCAATTTACAATCTGCTCATAATATTGCTTTACAACAACTTGAAAATGCTAGAACCGAGCTAATTGAAATTAAATCTGCTCCTTGTGAAAAATGCTTAGAGTCTAGCAAGTTGATTGCTTCTGATGTGATTGATTCTAGCCCTTGCACTTCATGCTTAGAAAAAGAACGTGAAATCAAAGATATCTTAGAAGCTGCTAGAGTCAAATATGCTAAGCTTAAGGACAATATTAAAAATACTACTTGTGCTTCATGTTCCGCTCTTAAGCTTGAAATTGCTTTGTATAAGGAGAAATCAATGGATAAAACTTGTGATGCTTGTGCTAACTTGAGAAAAGAAAATGCTTACCTTCATGATACATTAGAGAAATTTTCTAAAGGTAAGAAATAATTAAACATGATTCTTGACAAGTCTAAAACTCCTTATAAGAAGCAAGGTTTAGGATTCAATTCTTTTCAAGACAATTCAAACCCAAAAGTCATTCAAGTCTTGGAAAAAGGTTTAATTGAATTCAAAACCCAACCTGCAAAAACATCTTTTAAATCTGCAGGTTTTGCCCAACCTTGTATTAACTCAAATGGTGCTTCTTCTAGTGGTACCAAGTACCATTGCACTTATTGTAAGAAAGGTGGGCATTTGATTGAATTCTGTTGGCGTAGGTTGAAAAATGATAGGAAAAATCTTGATAGAATTTCATTCAGGCAACCTAGAGCTTTTATGAGACATGGTAACACTGAAAAGAATAAACCTGGATTAGGATTTTTCTCACATGCTAATCATCATGATTCTACATATCCTAATTCTCATGTTCTTGAGTCACGGTCCGATCACCGGTGGTCACCGGTCGACCGATTTAGTCACCGGTCCGACCGCCAAAGACAACGCCGGCCGACCGCTCTGGGCGCTTTAATTCCTATGTTAACTTAAACATTGCTCATAACGAATTTTAGATGAAATCAAGGATAACATACGCTTTGCATACTACTCGCAGACGTGTGTCTCGATCTTGGGTTCCCAAGTCTTGTTTAACTAACTTGATGTCGAGACACATCGTTCTTCCATGCCTTGATTTTTCGTGATTGCCGCGAAAGAGGAAGGGCACGTGCTTTGTCGACTCATTGTTCACATCATATTGCCGAGACTCAAGATGGTTCACCTCCTTCACGCGGATCGACGGGTCTCAAGCATCTCCGAGAACTTCCCATCGCCAGCCGTTAAGCTCTTATTCGTACTTACACTCTACTCTCTTTGTATGGCATTTGATATTCCTGTTCTTTATCTTTGTCCATTCGGGGGTTTTTCTTATCCTAATTGTGCGGGCTGTCGGCTAGATAGGAAGAGTACCTCAGGCGCTTGTCACCCATTAGTCACTTATTTTGTCTTTTGTTTTTATCCTCACCAAATCTTTAGACCCAACTAGGTTTGCCACCTTGAGAAGCGAGTTAGGGGTTATTTATCCGTATGGGTTGGTTTGAGGGGGAGTTCGATCTTTTCTGATCTTTCCTTGTTCTTTTGATCTTTTATTGTTCTTTTTCTGGACTTAGTGATCTTTTTGAACTTTTTAGGTTTTTAGGCTTTTTAATTGCATCTCATTGTGTCATATTGCATTCATATGAAAAATCCAACAAGTGGTATAACAACAAGTGGTAACAACAAGTGGTTATAACAAGTGGTATGAAAAAATCCAAAAAGATGCATTATAATATAAGTTTTTCTGCTTATCTTTTAAAATTGATGGAGCTTTGCCTATTACCCTTTAGAGCTTTTGTATTTCAATTCTTGCTCAATGTCATGTCTAGTTCTTTGACTTGCTAGAATTATCATGCTTTTACATGTGTAGCTAAGTCTTTGCTATATGAGCTAGAACCTTTTAAACAACTCAAACTAAGAAATTGCAATTTGTGGATGTTTTAGCGAGTTGCGCAATTAGTGCTCCTCTTGTGACATTGGCCCTGTCAGAATTGCTTTGTTAGCTCTTTGATCTAAAATTGACCATTACTTGAGCTTTTGTGTTCTTGAGATTCTAAAAATGCTCTTGTGAAAAATGAAAATCAAGATTGTCTTATGCTTAAATTGTGTCAAACTATTCTTACGAGACCTTGTCAAATGACATGAACTTGGAGATAGTTTGATGAACCGAACGATCTCATGGGGACTGCTTGTCAGAAATGACATGAACCTCAAGATTTGTCGCCCCGGTAGAAGCTTAGAAAGAGTTTGTGGATGGCTCCTAGTCCAGGATCTTCTTTACTAAGATATACCTTTACTCAACTTTTGGTCGAAGCTTAGGATGAGTTTGTGGATGGCTCCTAGTCCAGGATCTTGTCACTAAGTTAGATCATTAGTCAACTTCAATATTCAATGCAAATGAGAAAAATGTTGACAAATGGGCGTTTACAAAATATTGAGCAAAATGATTCAATACGGGACTTGATTGACTCTTAATGTGGTCTTTGTTAGATTTTTGATCTCACTTTGACATTTTGACATGGCCAATTTCACTTTAGGATCCCTGTTGATGAACTTGCTGAATTTGAAGCGTTGCTTAAATTGATCAAATCTACTGCTTTACTTTTGAGCCTTTGTGCTTAGCTTTGATATATATGTCTTACCATGATCTTGCTAGCGCTGTCAGGCTTGATATGCTGTTTGTGCAATATTAGAGATACTAGCTTGTTCTTTTGGGTAATCTCCAAAGCTTCTTATAATAAAAAATTGAAAAATACAAAAATGAAGCCACTCCATTGCACTTCTTGCATACCCATGTTTATGCTTCTTTTATTTCTGCTTCTTTCTTTATCATCTATTGGTTATCTCTGGATGAGAGGAAGGCGTGATTCCTTGATGAATCCATTGTCAAAGGGGGAGAAGATGTGTTATTTAATGAGAAGATATTTCTTTGGGAGAAGATGTGTTATATTTCTTTGCTATTTTTATTTGGAGAAGATGTGTTAATAAGAAGATATTTCTTTATTGGGGGAGAAGTTTAAACAAAGGGGAGAAACTGTAAATTTGAAAATTGAGGATCATAGTGAGGGGGAGTTCTTGAGTTGCATTCTTATTGTCTTATTGTATATTCTGAACTTGAATTGCATTCTTTTATCATCACAATGATCATAGGTCAATTGAACAATTGTTCTTTCATATGGACCTCATGTGAGAATTTTGACCCTTTTCTGGAAATCAAAGTTTTTATGCTTACTTTTGCTTTGTCTCACATGCCTATACTATTCTGATGCCAGCTTGGTCATTTTCACTGCTTTTTCTTGCTTATGGACCAAGTTGTGCCTTTGTGCGAAAACTGCGAGTAAACTCGTTTTCAAACCTCTTACTTACATTTTCTGGATAATTGCCAATGTGTTCATCAAGGGGAGATTCGGATTTCATGGGGATATGTTCCGATCTTAGGATGATGTGACAATTGGCAATGGCGTTTACGGTTTGTCGTTTCACGTGTTTTCGACAAAGTTCTGAGCTTCTTTGACGGGGCGGTCGGACCGGTCCTTGCACGGCGATCCGATCGGTCCCAAATCGGTCGGACCCGACCATGAGGGCGGTCGGACCGCGATGACCAAAGTGGTCAAATCGAAATGGGCCAAAAATAGGTGTTGTAGGCAAGTGAGGGATTCCAATGCACTTGGTCTCATGATTTTTGGAGTCTCCATAAAAAGTTCTATTGGTTTAAAGTTTCCGATGGGTTTCGGATTTTCGGGGTTGAATTTGGCTAAGTCCCAGGGCGGTCCGACCGCTCACGAGGAGCGGTCCGACCGCCATGGAAGCGTCCGACCGGCTCACCGGAGCGGTCGACCCGATCGACTTGAACGTCGGCCAACTTCGTGGCGATGTTGATTGGTTAGGTCAAAGTCATTGGTATCGTGGCATATGATTTGCATGATGCATGTTTTGACTAACATGGGTCAAGTTGTGAAGAACTTGTTCCCGAATTCGTGTTTGCTTGTGCGTGGTTGTGCGAGTTGCTTGGTGGTCAACGACGGTCAACGGCGAGGAGAATCGGGACTAGACTTGAAGAGTTGAGGTCCAGAACGATTGACGATGCCGGGTGAGGTCAACGACTCAAGCGTGACACAAGATGGACAAGGGTGACCTATTGGCAAATCCATGACGCATGGTGAAGCGGTTTAGGTCAAAGGTTAAAGACGGCGCTTTGCGAAGCGTGCGTGTGTGACCCGTTTGTTAGTGGGCCTTAACGGGAGCCCAATGGAGTCAAACCCTAGGAGTCTAGGCCTCCACTATAAATAGGGGGAGGTGGTGGCTGCACCATCTAGCTCTTTTCTCTCTCGCCTCTTTTGTTGCGAAACCCTAATTGGCTTAGGGAGTTGAGGTGGAGGCTAGGGCTCTTTATGGTTTGAGAAGAATTTCGTGATCTTGGATTGACCATCGATCCTTGATGGCGTGGGTGTAATCCAAATGACGATCACGTTCTTAATCTATGCAAGGTTTGCTTGAGATAAGTCTCTTTTCGTTCTTGCTTTCAATTTCGTGATTTTAGGGCTTTCTTTGATCCACGAGTTTTGATTGATTCTTTCACGTGGATTAGCTTGCTTTGTGATGTGTGGAACCCATCTAGGATCAATTTGATCATCAATCACCCACGAGCAAGCGATTGGATCTAGTTTTCACTTTTGCGGTTTGCACCCTTCTTCAATCAGATCGTAAAAGATATTTGTTCGTCCAAGAATTATCATAATTGTTGATTGGAATAGGTCCTTAATATCATAGAGAAGGTGTGTGCAAAGTTTCGTGAAGTTTGGAGTTGAGAATCAAAAGTTAGACCTAATTGCAACTTCGTCATCGGTCGCTTTTACTTCTTTGAGCGGAGCTGCGGTCGGACCGCCCCACACCGTAGGTCGACCGATTTTGGTGCCGGTCGATCACCAGATAACAATGATCGACCGCCACCTCTGTTAAGATTTGATTCTTCTTGATTTTTGTCGCATTGCTTAGGGGTTTAATTGGATTCAATACTAGTCTTCCGCTGTACTGGTATATTGATCTTCATAGCTTCATCATAGCTATTGGAGTGAAATTTTGTTGAATTCATATTGTGTGAAAAAGTGAGTGTGCTCCTATTCACCCCCCCCTCTAGTCGCCTTTTCGGTCCAACAAGATTCTACTAAATGACAAGAGCTCATCCATCGAACTCAAATCATAGCAAATAACCTAGGCTCATGGTAGTAGAGAATACACAAGTCCTACAGATTATGCAACTATAGGATACTAACCATAATTTAACAACAAAATAGCAATGCATACATACAAGTTAAAATCAATATATTAGACTTGAAAAATAATGGGATTGACATGATCAAACCGCTTGCACGCTTGTTTGTGGGTCAAGATGTTCTTTGAGGATCAATAATGTGGTCAACGTGCTCTTCTGATCCTACCGAGAAAGCAAAAGCAACCGATAAGAACGAATAAAATACAAAGACCCAACAAAGAAACCTCTCCAAAAATTCGAAAGTTTTACAAAGAGCAAGATCATGATTTATAAAGAATTCAGCAACAAGAACCAATTGATTTGGATTCTTAATGCCAAAGATATGACCAAAACAATTTTGCTCAACTTTTATAAATAAAAAATACTACTATTCATTCGCAAAATTTTCTAGAGCTATACTGAGGTTGGAACCATTTTTAGATTAAAGTTTAGTTAAAAACATAACCAACAAAATTTGAATCAACCGAAAAGGATTTAAAATGAATTAGTTATGCATTTTACAAGTTATCACCTTTTTCAGTTGATAAATAAATCCTTTCGGGAAAATCAGAAATTTAAAAAGACGTGGCCGAACGAGGAGCGTTGATCTTGGATCCAACGGTCCGCGTCCCAGCATTGACGCGCGCACGCGCGCGGCGGCGAAACTCTGGTCGTTAACCGTTGGATCTGGATCCAACGGTCCACGACCACTTTGGTCGGAGCGCGCGGGCGATCCGGGACCCTGGTCGTCCGCCGTTGGATCTGGATCCAACGGTTCATGTGGACCCCAGCGTTGAGCGGTTTGAACGTTCCCCCGCACGCGAGCCGTGGATCTGAGATCCAACGGTCCACGCTATCTCAGTCGGGACCGTTGATCTTGGATCCAACGGTCACCGACCGAGACGCGACAATTCAAAATTTTCGCGAACGTGGGCGTAGATCTAAGGATCGACGGTGCAGATCGACTCACGTTCAAACACCCGCCCTGTTTTCGTCCGGCAAAACGACGGAAGAACGGCTCGTCGCCGGCGGCTCCGGCCGCGGCGGTGTGAGCAAGTGCCCAAAATGGGTCCCAATCATCATTACGCACTTAATGGTACCAATGAATTAGGTGCGCGTGGTCGAACGCCAGCAAGTCAAGAGAACCGAGGTGGTCCAAAATGACCAAAACGAAAACGCAAAAGCGCCACCGCGGTTCAAGGAGCAGTGCCGTGCCACTAGGGACTAAAGAGGAGCTACCTGAGCGCAATGGATGCGCCGAGGAGAGTCGGAGCTGCCCGGGCGAGGAGGAACGCCGTTTCGACCGAATAGGGAAATCCAGATTCACTCGTCCTGGACAAATTGAACCGAATTGAGTGAGGTTAAGCTTGATGAGTAGAGGGGAGCAGAGGAGGAAAGACTTGAAGAAGAAGGCCCGTCTTTGCACCGACTCCACGAGCTTCAAAACCGACAATGGCGGTCGAAGGATTCTCGAAGATCTGCGGCTCAATAACTTGTGAGTGCTAGCTAGAGTTGCAGAGGTGCTAAAGGAAGCTAAGGGGAAACAAATGAGCTTAAATAGCCGGGATGGCCGAGAGCAACGGCAATATACCGTTCGGGTCAACCCGGCCGTTCGAGCGCGAGAGAGCGACGGGAGCGGTTGGAGAGTGGACGCCTGAGAGAGTAGCACGACGGGCATTAAATGCGCACAGAGAGAGCCGTTGAAAGGCGACCGACGAAGGGACGGCACGCTGCGGCTTTTTCTTCTCTGCACGCCATGGCCGACGCTGACGCGAGCTTCACGGAGGAAGGAGACGACGCTACCGGCCGTCGGATTGAAATCGAATCACCGAGTGGATTACAACGGTTCCGTCGTTCGGTTGATCAAGAGCCGTTCGATGCTGATCCAACGGCTCGCAACGCGCGCGCCCGATCGACCGCGCCGGTGCGCTTAGTTGACTGGTCCGAGTCCAGTGGCTCGAGCCCAAGTCTGGTTCGAACCCGAGGAACAGTGCAAACCAGTTAGAATTTGAATTTTAAACATCTGATTTTTGAGGAATTATTTTAGGTAGCTAACAAACTCTAAAATTTATGAAATTTTAACTGGAGCTTGCTGACAGCAGGAGGAACATCCCATAAAATTTTCAGAGATTTTCATGCACTGAATTTTTCTCCGAATTTCGAAAGAGGAGAAATAGGGTTTGACCAAATTTGACTTGCCTCTAAAAATTATCAAATAATTTCTAAAAATCATGAGATAATTCAGAGGTGTTGCCAAGCCTCCCTAGAACTCAGAAAAAATACTTCTAAAGGTTTGGCACCAAATCTATGCCAAGGAGGTTTTTGATTACAGTCACTTTGAGGATTTGATTTTGATTTTCTATAATTCTTTTAAAAGAATTACAAAAATGACCAAGGCTTCAAGCTGCAAGAAAAGTTTTAATTTCTTTTAATTTTCTTACATTTGAAACACAAATCCAAATTTGGGATGTTACAGTCGCCACCCAAGACGTCGCTATTACAAGATTGGTTTTGCTCTAGTAGGCTGCTCGTACGTTGCAACAAAACTCTAAAAGAAAGTGATACATATCAGCATACGTGATCCTAAGCCGTATAATAAATATTAATTTTCTTTCACACACATATAAATTAACTCCGCCTATTGCATCACCTACTACTACTACTTCGAAATTAAAATTTTGAGCTCATATATTGTTTGGAAGTTGAAGTTGATGCCAACTTTCCTGCCCAACGTGCTGCCCATTTCCAACCATTGCCGGCTAGCAAAGAAAATGGATATGCGTCGATAGCCACCTTCTTCTACCCTGAACCCAAGCCACGACTTGGCTCTCACGGCCATTGATCTTTGCAGCCCTCGCCAAGCACATTGTGGTGAGGATGTGGGAGGCCAACGGAGGAGGCGGTGCGACATCGCGTTGGTAAGCGAGGAGACGTCGGCGATGCTTGCTCTGCCAAACCAGTTATGGGATCAATTCCCAAACCAGTTGCATCAACTACACCGGTTCAAAGTACATTCAAGGAAGCTTCGAAGCCTATAAGTGTCGTGAGTAAAAAAGCCTCACATGCTGATTTTAATGCATTCTCTAGGGCTAGAACTAGCAATATTGCATGCTTCAAGTGCAAGGGCCCAGGTCATGTGAAGAAGGATTGTCCAAATATGAAGACAGTGTTGCTCACATACGACGACTATGCAACGGAGAGCGACAACGATGAATTTGAACCCTCCGATGAATCTGAGAAGCTAGAGCCAATCATTTTCTATCGGGAACAAGGTGTTAGCTCGATGGCCCAAACAGTGCAGCGTGATAGCACTTTTATCGTGCGGAAGGGACTGTGACATCATATCTTTCAAACCGATTGCAAGATCAAAGAGAAGGTATGTAAGCTGATTATAGGTAACGGGAGTTCGAGCAAGATGATTGGCAAGGATGTGGTGGAATCACTCTCATTGTCCATATGGAGGCATCCTAAACCATATTACATCCAATGGCTCAACAACATCGGCAAAGTCAAGATCACATACAAGGTGAGAGTGCCACTCACTATTGATAATTATGTCGATAAGGTGGAGTGTGATGTGGTATCTATTCATGCTAATCATATTCTATTGGGACGTCCATGGCTTATGATCTGAATGCTACACATCAAGGACGATCAAACTGATATAATTTCATGCATAAGGGAGAATTCTATACTTTGTTGTTCAAGACCGATGAAGAAATCAAGAGTGATTTGGTTGTGGTTAGTAAGAAGAATGCCATGAAGACAACACTAAAACTGAGGACAGTTTTGCTTCAAGAAGGGGAGGATGATGAGACCCTAGGTGCATCTACTGCAGTGGTAAATATCCATAAGTTGCAAGTGTGTGGTAATCCTCAAGTTAAGCATATTTTGCTTCAATGGAGAAAGAAATAAGAACTAGGTTCGGCCAAGAGCGAGGAAAGAGAGGTAGGCAGAAGGGAGAGCTTGGGCGGACATGGGAAGACACAAGGACCGAGAGCTTCACATGTTGGAAAGTTTGCAAAGGAATTCGGCCAAGAAAAGTGAAAGGAGCCAAATTCAAACTCAATTATGAAATCAATGCATTTTCAGCCTAAAAATCCAAAATGGATTTGGATTGGAGCAATTCCAATTCGGATCTTTCTTTAAAAGATATTAATTTTGAAATTGCTTGTAATAGTATAGTTTAATTTATTTTCAACATTAAGAGTATTTTAAATTTTGAATTAAAGTAAGAGTTTGCAATAGGATTGGTTTCTGATTACTGTTTACGTGTACTGTTCCGAATCTGATTACTGTGCTCAAGGCGGGCTACTGTTCACCACATGCACTGTTCATCCGATAGTATATATTTAGGGGTAGACCCATTGTAAACAAGTCAGAGTTGAAGAAAATATAGAAAAGTCATATGTTTATGTGGCGCAAAATGAATACATGCATTTATGAAATTCCTATCTAGGGTTTTGTGATTGCGTGAATATTGGAGAGTGGTTTATTTTTCAAGATCTGTGATTCGTTGTGGGTCATCTTACCAATTCGTAGCATCCTCAATTGCTTACGGTTTGGTGTTGTTCTTCGGGTTTAATTTTGTTTCTCTCTTCGGATTGATTCAACATCAACCAAGTATCATTACTTGCTTTGGAGATACACTTGTTCTTCCTTTTTGCCGAATCAAGGAGAAAGTTGGGGCTTTGCTTCAATCAAGAATGAAAAAAAGGTACCGTGAAAGATTGGGCCACAATACACATGAACACATGTTGATCTGTATCACTTGTTGAAACTTGAGTTACAAAATCTGAAACTTCTTGAAACACTCTAAAACTACTAGATTTTTTTTGAAACTTAACGTGGAATAAATCTTCAAATATTACTTTAATATTTAATAAATGAATGCATGTCCTTCGTGGTCGTTGCCCCTGAGGCTAATGACCCCTGATCGTAAGAATTCCAGAGGTTACATTATGGGTACCCTAGTCGGACGAGGTCATGCACCTTATCTATGACCAGGTGACTGCTCGTAGAAGCAATGAACTGTCACTTGGACTTGATTCCAAGTATATTTTTACCGTGTAATGAATAGAACACATGTTATATTTGTTCCAGACCATGTGATGTATGATAGCCCTAAGTCACTGATAATAACAACCATACGGTTTTATCTCCCACTGATACCAATCGGTGATCAGTTACTGTCTCATCGGTTAGAACTGCCTTTTCCGACCAAACACGTCACTTCCAAGAGGCGTCTTCTTCAGGAGTAACTGCCACCTCTTCAGTGGTTATTTAAGGATAGATGATGTGCATCAACAGGGAAAGAAGATCACAACGTCCTCAAACTCTCGCCACGAACATATAAACAAAATTATAAAAAAATAGAGATTGCTATCTATTCACCAAAAGACTCAAAGTGGTGATGTATATTGCAAAGGGTATGCTCTGATTACAAGAAAAAATGACTGTGAATACATATGGATTAGGGATTGGATCAGAATCTATCTTTACAATGGCACATAGGCCATACTTTAATAATTATACAAGCATCGGCAGTTGATCGCAGTAGCGCCTCTTCACGTCAATGGTCGTGTCTCTTTAAACCAATCATCACGTCCTTCCGTGGTGACCGATGTGTCTCCGGATGTAATATGCAATACCTTCTCCACGTGGGTTGTAATTAACTACATGTGGACAACCGCCTTGGAGGACCTCCTCTGTTGGGGAGAGGTTCTGGGGCGGTCCAAAGAGACATCTCTAGGAGAGAGGTCATGGAGTGGTCTGAATGGACCTCTAGGGGAGAGGTCCTGTAATGGTTTGAAGGAAAGATTTTTGAGCCCACCTTCTGACTGCGTAATTAATCATGGCCCAACAAGCTAATTCGGGCCTAGTAGATGATCAAAATTACTTCTGAACAAAGGTATATCCAGCTAATTTGACTAGTCAATAATCTTCATCAAAGATGATCCAATCCGATTCAACATCAAGCTTGGGCAATTAAAGACCCAACACTCTGAAGACAAGTAGAGCAATAGCGATACTCTCAGCGTAATTAGGGCTAGTCCACCGCCTAGTCAAAGGCACCCCTTTGTGATTGTTGGGATACGGGTAGGCTACACTAGCTGACAATACAAAAATTCTACCACGTAAACCAGAACGCCAAGCAAACAAGTGATCACATATCATTACCACCAGACGCGCAGTGCAGTGGAAGAAAAGTTAGAGCGGTCTGGCCCAACGAAGAGTGCGTCAATGTAGTGGTCATGGTCGATCGTCCTCATACAGCAACCGAGCGCTTTCCTTGCAAAGTCGCGGATCGTCATCGAGCGCAACAGCAACCGTAGTAGCGTCTCCACGATATCCACACGTCCAGGGTAGGAACACCATACGTCGGTGTGCTAGCACCAAGTCGCACAGGAAGACTCTCTAAAAAAGATGACGACTATTTTTGAGCAACTCACGTGAAACCTTGTCGTATGTCTCCTCTGTTTCGTATGTCTTTCCCAACAGCCTCAAGCATCTCTTTAAATAGTGCCCGTGACGGATCCTATCCGAACATGTTTGATGAATCGTATCTGTCGGTTTGTTCCAACCCGTTAAGTGTGTGACCACAGAGGTTCATGTGTGGTTGGTTGTGACTAAAAACCTTTTCCACCACGAGTTGTTAGTGGTACCTAGCAGGACATAATACACACAAATTATATCGGACGAACCTTAATGCAATATGATATATGACCAGGTCCTATTTGGTCTCGACCAGTTCGTAACTCCTCACGACTAGGTTTCAACCAACCTACTACCAACTCATATTTGGTCTCGACCAGTTCGTAACTCCTTACGACCAGGTTTCAACCACTTAGTGATTATGTTCGACCAGCCTACGACCATCTCGTATCTCCATACGACTAGTCCGTATCTGATCGAACTGAATGACCAGCTCGTGTATTCTTCCTTTACCTCACGATATCTGGTTGAACTCCAGGTGAGATATTATGTCATCCATAGACTGTTCAATACTTTCTCGATCGAGTGTCAGATAACTTTATGTGGTCAAACTCTTCGACCACTAGTGGTATAGCCATGCACTTTCTTTATCCGACTACATCGAGGGGCCCAGAGACATCTCTCCTATTATGTTAGGAGGGACAAATCTCATATCTGACCAGTTACATTCCTCCATATGTTTTATAGCATACTCGAAAGCTACCTTTATGACTACCCAGTTACATAGTAGCATTTAGCAACTCCAAAGTGTACTCTTACATATGTAGGAAACAATGTTGACATCAGGTCTAAGGATTATACATCATCATTGCTTGAGACCAACTGATGACACATGAAATCATAACAATCTCAGCAGTGTCTCAAGGTTGGTTAATCCAACACAATATTCTCTAACATGTGTTCACATTATTAATTCGATATCCCTATATCCATGACCGGTGAAACATGGTCATCAATCAATACATGTGCTGATCGATAGGATCAATAGTGTTTCAACCAAGACATCCGACTGAGATACATTTAGAACGACATCATATAAGTTTAAAAAGATTCACCAACAAGTCACATACTTGTTAATCTTTATAACAGATGATTCATTCAAGAAACATAATAAAACTTATTCAATAACTCATAAACATAGACGTGATACAATCATCTTTATGATTGCCTCTAAGGCATATCACCAACAGTAATAGTCAGTTCATTGCAATAAAGAGCAGCCTCATTATCTTCGAAGAACTCTTTGCCATTTTTCTCTTTTTATTTCGTAAGATCGGCGACTTGATCGTCGACAAAACTTGACTTCAAATTTTTGAAATTTGGGCTCAAAACTTTCTTGGAAACATCTAGAAATACTCGAAACTCACTCAAGTCTGGAAAATTTAAAATATTTTTACGAGACTTCTTGATACTTCATGAAGCTTGTTGAATCTTCTTGAAACTCTTTTGTCTGAAACTTGGTGAAACTTGAGTTCCAAAATCTTAAACTTGTTGAAATTTTGGCTTGAAACTTTCATGGAATCTCCCGAAACTTCTAGAAATACGCGAAACTCACTGAAACTATAAAACTTTTAAACTGTTTTCGTGAGATTTCTTGAAACTCTATGAAGCCTGCTAAATTTTCTTGAAACTTGTTTACACGAAACTTGAGTTCTAAAATCTAAAACTTGGGCTTGAAATATCTTTGGAATCTTTTGAAAACTTATAAAAAATACGCAAAACTCACGGAAACTTTTAAAATGTTTTCACGAGACTTTTTTTGAAACTTTATGAAACTTGCTAAGATTTTTTTGAAACTTGTTGAACTTTTTAAAACTCTTTTGTCTGAAATTTGTTGGAACTTGAGTATAAAATTTGAATCTTGGGCTGGAAAATCTGAAAACTTATAGAAATATGTGAAACTCGTGTGGGAGTCTCACTGAACAACGTGAAGGAGGAGGACATCGGGGAGGTGGAGCGTGCAACGAAGGAGGACGGGAAGTGGAAGTGTGTCATGCGATGGTATAGTTTGGGCTAACAACTCCCAAAAAAATATATTGACATTGGATCTAGATTGATAAAACAATGCCCACTACCCCAAAATAAATTTTTTTAATATATTTTGTGAGCCTTAATGGCCTATCGAACAATGCCAACCTATCCCGATCATCCAATATGTTGAGAATTTAAAGCCTTGCATTGGAAGCATTTTTGCTCTCGAAATAACATGGCAAATTTGTGGCGCCGCGAATGAAGCGTGACATAATTACTAAGGAGGAAGGTGATTGATTCAAGCAATCGAAGAGTGAAACTTTTAGTCCAAAGATTAACCAAAATCACAAGTCTAGAATCATCCCGCGCAGCACAGCACGACACTTGAGCCAAACCTCTCAAACACAATGACACACTCAACCCGTTCACGCTAACTGACAAGTGGACCCTACGGAAATCCTCTTATTGAAAAAGATTGAAAGACTTTTCTGAAAAAACAAACACCGCCCCTGAAACGACAAAATTTAATGAATCCCCCCTCTTCGTGGAAAGCAATTGGCCGTCTATTCGGCGCCGCTCCCACTTCTCCCATTCCTCAGGCCGCTAAAATTTCCCGGCCCCCTCGTCTCCTCCCCAGTTCTCGCGCTCCCGACCATCTCCTCCTTGCCTCCCACTTCCGCCTCCTTCCGCGCCTCCTCTAAAACCCTAGACCCCAGTCGCCGCCGAAGCCGCAGGCGCTGCCCCGATGCGGCGAGCCTTCGAGGAGATCGACGACGACGAGTGGTCGCACCACACCTTCAAACCGTCGCGCGTCCTCAAGCGGCCCCACCGCGGCGCCCAGCCGGCCTCGAAGCCTCCCCCTCCCATCGATTCCTTCCGCTACAACCCTAGGCCTTCCTCCGCCGCCGGCACCAGCACCGCCACCGTCGTCCTCTCCGACGACGACGACGATTTCGACCTGGGTGAAGACGACCGGTCGCGCCTCGCCGGAAAGAGCTCAGGCGTGCTCAAGCGCCCGCAGCACAGAAGCTCCCCTGCGCGTTCCCCTCTGTCCATCGATTCCTTTCGCTACAACCCTAAACCCTCCACGGCCGCCGCCTCCTCAGGGCTCTCCGACGACGACGACGACTTTGACCTCGCAGACGATGACTTCGACCTCCCCGCTTCGAGGACGTCTCGGCCGCGCCGTACCACTGGTCGACGGCTGGCAACCGCCGCCGTTGACGTTTCCGAGGAAGACGAAGATTTAGAGCTCGCCGATGATGACTTCGACCACCACGAGCCGAGACAGTCGCGGCCACGCCGCGCCACTGGTCGTCGCTTTGTGATCGAGGACGATGATGACAGTGACGGGCCTGTGGCCGCGGGTGTGGTGGAGGTGGGAGATGGAGAAGAGGATGATGGGGTGAATTGGTCGGAGTTGGAGAACGAGGACGACGATGACGGCGACTACAATGGGGAGAGGAAGGTGGAGGTGGAGGACGGTGAGGGGGACGTGGTGGGGAAGGCATTGCGCAAGTGCGCACGCATTTCGGCTGATCTGCGACAGGAGCTGTACGGCTCTTCAACACGGAATTGCGAAAGTTATGCTGAGACAGACGCCTCCACTTGCCGGATTGTTACTCAGGTTTGCTTACTTGTCTGTTTCGATGTAGTTTACAGGGCTTGAATAACTGGTGTTTTGATCCAATGGGATTTGGGAACAGGAAGATGTGGACGCTGCATGCACCAGCGAGGAGTCGGAGTTTGAGCCGGTGCTGAAGCCGTACCAGCTCGTGGGGGTCAATTTCCTTCTACTGTTGCATCGGAAAAGCATTGGCGGAGGTGGTTTTTTTTTTTTGTGATTTGAGCTTTTGATCTTGAACATGCCTGCTGCTTTGTCTGTCAATGAAGTAGCCTATACTTAAGGATTGCTTCATTTTTGTTTGAAGTAACACCCAGCATGACATCAAATTGATAGATAGACCGATATAGTTCACCCCACTTTTTGTTGATCTTTTGCTTTTAGTTTCCTACTTGCCTAAGTAGTAAGTACATGATAACATGAAGTTTATCAGTAAACATGCTGTTATTTCTGCAGCTTTTGTCTTCTGAAACAAGCAGCTGTTAGTTTTTTAATTAGATCATTTGGATTTACATTGTGTGAAATGGCAGTCGTCTTGATGGAAAACACTTGGATGCTAGAATATCTTTTAGAATTATATATATAGGTATGTCCAATTGATTGTAGTGTGCATCACTGCTTATGGAACAATGTTAACTGGTAGCCCAACTGGAGAACTCTTTAAAATGCCTGTGTTTAGGTGCTAACTATCAGGAGCTCCATGGATTACAGGAGCTGCACTTTTTCCTGCAAAAACCTTGTTCTATCATGTTCTAATGGATTGAAGTTAAATGTTAGAGCTTGCTGTTCTGCAACAATGTTGTTTGCATTATATATTGTTGACCTATCTCTTTTTTCTACAGCAATTTTGGCTGATGAAATGGGTCTCGGTAAGACGGTCCAGGTAAGCAACCTTACAATCTTTAGTAAAAGAAAAGAAGAAAGCACGGTAAATTACTAATAACATAACATGACATCCTAAATTAGCACAATCTAGCGAGGTATGTTGTTAAATGAAATGTCATAATAGTTACTTAAATGTCATATTATGCTAGCTACACATTCAATATATTAGGATGCAAGTTTAGTTCAAATTCGAAGATTTTTTTGCATTCAATCCACTCTTACCGTGTCTGTCATGGGCATGTTCTTAGGGGGAGCTACGGCCATGCAAGGAGGTTGTTATGAGCAGCTTGTACTGTTCATGTGTGTAAACAGTAGCCAAATGGATTAGCAGTACACTTGAACAGTATTCTGCCCAAAACAGCCCCCTCGCATGGCCGTAGCTCCTCCTGGGCCCATGCCCATGACAGTGTCATAATAGAATGTTGGTTCAAATTTGAAGCATTTCCTAGAATAAACTGATTGTAGGATGCCCAATACTTTAGCGCCACTTCATCTCTTAACGTTTGGACTTTGCTCTCATTCTTACAGGCTGTGACTTATCTTACTCTGTTGCGACATCTATATAACGACCCAGGTCCACATTTGATAGTGTGCCCTGCTTCTGTGTTGGAAAATTGGGAAAGGGAACTTAATAAGTGGTGTCCTTCATTTTCGATCATCATGTTTCATGGTGCTGGAAGGACTGCCTACTCAAAGGAGTTAAGCTCCTTAGGCAAGGCTGGTTGTCCACCTCCGTTTAATGTCCTGCTTGTTGGCTACTCACTTTTTGAAAGGCGGAGGTTTGTAGTTATTCCTTTCTTGTGGAAGAACATAATATCTTATTTAGAACATTAATGATTATGCATGTTTGCTAGAAGATTTATGTGCTACTTTCATCCATAATGTAGCGCTCAACAAAAGGACGATCGCAAGGCACTCAAAAGATGGCAATGGAGTTGTGTATTGATGGATGAAGCACATGTGCTGAAAGATAAAGGAAGCTTCCGATGGAGAAACCTTATGGCTGTCGCACAACATGCTCGTCAGCGGCTAATGCTGACAGGAACACCACTCCAAAATGATTTGCATGTAAGTCTTGCCGACAAGTGTTTGGTTTAAGTTAGTCCTTCAGCATGTATCATCCTGTGGTTATTTTGTAATTACATATATAGAAATATATCTATCTGTATAATGGAGAAATGGATGGACAGACCACCGTCTCTAAAAACATGGTATGTTTTGGTTAGGACACATTTTAGAAATATCTTGCATAGTCAAAGTTCACAAAGGATGAGGGTGCACCATCAGCAAGTCAACTAAGAATTTCTAGCTAGCACTACAGTTTAAACTTGCTCAAGATCATATGGTTAGCCCTGTTACTTGAAATCAATCAGTAATTCAGTATCTAAAGTTCCTATTTTGTACATAGTGCTCACATGTCAATGCTGTTCACTGTACACCATTTTTTTAACTGATGGATTGATGGTTGCTGCTTACTTAGAATAAATATTAAGCACCGCATTTCTGATGGCTTTCAATCAGCAGTTCTTTTTAAATAGGCACTCCGACTGCTTAAACTTCATTTCCTTTCATCTTAAATTACCACACATTGGGCACTTTCTTACATGAAGTTGCTCTGGGATTTGATATGATCTGCAGGAGCTATGGTCATTATTGGAGTTCATGATGCCTGATATATTTGCCACTGGAGATGTTGATCTGAAGAAGCTATTGAATGCAGAAGATCATGAGCTAATTTCACGTATAAAGTCCATTTTAGGGCCATTTATTCTTAGACGCTTGAAGTCGGATGTTATGCAGCAACTTGTTCCAAAGATGCAACATGTACATGGAATTATTCTTAGCCATCAGCAATTGGTTGTTCTCGTTGGTGTTTCAAGTTTCAACTTACATTGATTGTGTTGCAGGTTAATTTTGTCTTCATGGGCTCAGAGCAGTCTCAAGCTTATAACACTGCCATAAATGAATATCGCGCCGCTTGTCAAGCTCGTAGTGCAAAGTCTTCGGCCAAATTTTCTAATAATGTTGTTGGATTAATTCCAAAGCGTCAAATATCAAACTATTTTATGCAGTTCCGTAAGGTGAGCATATCTTTTGATGCAAAATTTCAGGAAAATGTTTATGCCCGTCTCAAATGTTATTTCATTGCTCCACAGATTGCGAATCACCCTTTGCTTATAAGGCGCATTTACAGCGACAAAGATGTTGATCGAATTGCAAAGTTTCTGTACCCTAAAGGCGCATTTGGTTTTGAATGTTCCTTGGGCAGAGCAACCCAAGAACTAAAGAACTACAATGATTTTGCTATCCACCAAGTATTGTTTTTTCCTTCTACCTGATGTTTTGATCAGCTGCTTCACCTTCTATTGGCTTTGCTGACTGAATTATAGTGGGTCTTATTGTCTTACACGTCGCATTGTCTGGTCGTATCGTATCCATTATCGTGTTGGTGCTTCTTCTACGTGCCAAATAATTAAGTGTAGCAGCAATTGAATTGTATGGATGTGCTGTTATTTATCAAAAGTTGCACTGGGCAAAGCATGGTTTTGTTGTTGAGACTTGAGACACATCCCTTGTCTCCAAAATTTAGCTTGTTTTAATCTTTTCTGCTGTGCATTTATATCATTTGTTTCTCATTTTCTCCTCCAGCTCTTAACTTCATATGGTGATACTGGTACAAAGGGTGCCCTAACAGATGAGCATGTTCTTGGATCAGCAAAATGTCAGGTGTAGCCTTTTTCTTTACCTGACTATGCAGTTTCTATCCAACAAAAAGCAGAAAGTTTTTTATTTTACAACAATATCTTCAATAGAGGCATGTTTGGGACTGTAATATATTTTGTTATAAATTCGTGCTTTACCTTAATTTCTACTTTTTGTTCAGGCCTTAGCAGAGCTTTTACCTTCTTTAGCAAATCATGGCCATAGAGTTCTCATATTCAGCCAGTGGACCACAATGCTTGATATCCTTGAATGGACATTGGAAGTAATAGGAGTTACATATAGGCGTCTCGATGGGGGGTTAGTTCTTTCCTCAGCAATTTTTTGAATTGAATTGTAGTCTAATTCTTAACTGATAAATTGCCTTTGGTTTCAGCACCCCAGTAACTGAAAGACAGACTATAGTGGATACTTTCAACAATGATCGTTCTATATTTGCATGTTTGCTTTCCACAAGAGCTGGAGGCCAGGGGCTAAATCTAATAGGAGCTGATACAGTTATAATACATGACATGGATTTTAACCCCCAGATGGATCGGCAAGCTGAAGATCGCTGCCATCGCATTGGACAGCAGAAACCTGTCACTATCTATAGGTGCTACCTCTGATTATTCCCATTTGGATTCATTATATGTTGCTTCTGTTTTTTCTGGTTCAGATCGTGAGCATATTGCCATATTCATACTTTTCACATTTCCACCCAATGTTCATTTTTCTTAAATATTGTTTTTTAACATAGGAGTATGTTAAAAGGTCATGGAGGGTACTTTCTTAGTATTGTTAATATAGATTTGTTTTGGGTTGTTTCTTTTACCCTCTTTTGTGATTCTTCAGTATGGTGCTGTGCAGTTCAAAAATAGGATTGTACTGAAAGATTGCAAAAGTAATTTTGCTTTGGTCACTGAACTTAAATGGAATGAACTTCTTTTCATTGGATACAGATAAAAAGGGATGAATCCTATCATTTAAATTCCAAAATGATCAGGATCTCTAACAAAGAACACTAAAGTGACACATACAAAAATCATTATTAGAAAGGGTGATGCTTGAATGCATAAATATTTAGTTCTAATTGATAGCGGTGCATGCTAATAGTGACTGTGTTCATTTTCATTCAGGCTAGTTACAAAGGATTCAGTTGATGAAAACATATATGAGATTGCAAGGAGAAAGCTAGTACTAGATGCTGCAATTCTTCAGTCTGGAGCAGAGTTAGATGATAACACTGATGTACCTGAGAAAACAATGGGAGAGATTTTGGCATCTCTTCTCCTGGTGTGAAGTACTTATCATGGAGTGGCTTAAAGGTACATATTTCCACCCGCAGGGATGTCCTTAGCCGTCATCTTTTTTGGCCTTCATTTAAGGACACTTTGGTTAATTTTGGGGTTCCTAAGATGCTTTGCTTGATGGTGCCTTTTTTTGCATTGGATATCAATTTGTTGGCATCTGCCTTATCTACTGTTTGTTCTACGACTGAGCTTCTGCAAACTGCTGGACAGCCACAACATCTTTTCAATGTGCTTCAGCAAAGTGACATAGCGTATAAGCTTAACATAGGTTGAGATGGGGTGTAGAATTTAGTTTATTGTCGGAAGGACTGAAACCAGAAGTTTCAGAACAAAATCATACAGTGACTGCAGTTACCATTTTGCTCACACTTCCATTTTCAGTATTGTTTTCAACTCCTTGTTTAGTGTAAAAAATGAATCTACATCTTGCTCCACCTCTCTTAGTTGCTGCTGAGTGCTGTCTGTCTATACTGACATTTCTTCTACATTGGTCATCGTGAATTCGTGACCATACCTAATATAAGATTCTGATGTGTCCTGAAATTTGCTCAATTACTCTAAAATGCCATAGTGTTTTTTTTCTGCTAGCAGTTGGATGATTTCTCACTGCTCTGGAATGGTACAAGTCAATAGCTGGCCAGCTCAAGTCTTCATTATGTTTGCTGAAATTCTTTCCTGCTTGTTGCTTGGATAACCTGCTTATGAGGTTCTGTGATATTTGTTTTAGTTAACATTTTATGATCGTGAGGAAGATGGTTCCTGTTATTCCCTCTTGTTGTTCATCTCTGTTCCTTACACCTGCCATTTTG
Source organism: Hsuehochloa calcarea (assembly GCA_036346395.1). Lineage (NCBI taxonomy): Eukaryota > Viridiplantae > Streptophyta > Magnoliopsida > Poales > Poaceae > Hsuehochloa > Hsuehochloa calcarea. The sequence goes on from CM070599.1 coordinate 40,194,778, forward strand.
GAGCACTTTTGTATCTTTTATTTTTCCTATAAAGAAATATGCATTGAAGAAGGCCTTTGTTTATTATCAAATCTATTGTTGTGGTGTTTTGTGTCATTGTATTGCTTAAAGCTGGTTCTTATATTATTTGCTCCGTCTTTTCTTCCCCGTTTACCAAATTATGGATCAGTAATGTAATGTTGCGCATCATCTTTTCTGACATTTCAAGTGAGTAAATCACCTGCCCACTAAGATCTTACCAGTTTTTCAACATATGATGCTGGTTGTGTACTTCCCCTACTATTGTATAATGTCCTCTTTCCAGTTCCTTGTTTTCAGTACAATTATGCCCACTGTACTCAAACGTGTCCTCTTTCCTTAAATGTTCTTGTGATGCCCTGATACAGACAGCGGCACTAAGGATATCACTGTATATTACTTTAGGGTCTATTTGGATGGGGCAGGGTTCTTTTGGGAATTTTCAGGATATCCCGGGGTGTTTGGATGAGGGTGGTTGCTTTGGGAATTTTTAGAATTTAGTTCAAATTTGAACTAAATATTAAGGATTTGGATTCAAATCCCAACATCCAAATAGGTAGTTGTTGAGATGCCCTGATCCATACCACTGCGTTGAAGACTGCAAATTTCTCCGTTGAGCTAGTTTCAGACTGAAAAACAGAAATGGTTACGAAAACTTGTAGATCAAACAACTTTGCTTTATTGACTTTGTTTTGTTCTACAGTATGGCCTTGGTATTTTACCATCTTGGGAGAACCAATATCCTGCAACTCAAATTAACTCAACTGACCAGTACAAGTGTACAATTATGAGCTGCCAATTTGGTCAAGGTATTCTACCTCAGTTGTTAGATTTTATTGTCTGCGATACATTTGATAGCTATTGTATTTCATGGGGAGCTGCAAACATGCATGATAGGGAACTGTTGCGAAACATTATTTTTCATGTTAAAACATGCAACAGTTATTGCATTGTAGTTTTAACAAGGACTGAACTCAATTTTTTTTAAATTATAAAAAACTTGCTTTATACATTTGATTTACTGTGCTTGTGGGATGCCCTTCATAATCTAAACATTTAATTGTTTCAGTGCCATGGTTAGGCCCATGTATCTGTGGATGTGAGTCATTTTTAGGTCTTGTTGCTGTAGGAATTCTTCCAATTGAAATGCTATGAGACTTACACATGACCCTGGCCAAATTTCACTACGTAGAGGGTTAATCTATGTGAGGTTTCTCTCTGGTCTGAACCTTGTTCGTGTCCATTCTGTCATTTTGCCTCTCATAGCCATCCTTGGGGTGGGTGAATCATCTATCCAAATATTGCCTTACTGTTGGCTTATGCAGTATCAACCGTTCAAGGCTGAGTGCTAATCAAGCAAGAAAAGGTGGAAATGTAATGTTTTATAATATGGTGGATGCTGACTATGAAGCTGAAACCTGATCTATATCCCATAGTGATTTTTGTGCGGGTGTACACCTCCACCATCCAAGTTTGAGTCCTCTTTGGCGAGGATTTGGATACCTATTCTTAACTAAAAAGATATCTAATTCCTCTAGGTATTCTCATTTTGCTGTTCAATTTTTTTTGTTTTATTAAATAAACTTATTTCCTTGTCATGTTCTTTTTTTCTGTAATGTTTCCGAGGATAGCTTGTCACTGATTATGTTTGTTTCTCCACCAATTTCTTCATTCTACAAGGTTTCTTTCAGCTGGGAGGCCTGCTGCTATTCCTAGATTTTTTTTTTCATACTGACAAACCTTAATCTGCGACATGAATCAGAAATACATTTTGTAGTGGTGAGGGATTTGTTGGATGCTATAAATGATTTGCTGCTACCTTCATTTTCGTTAGATGAATGAAGGCTGAAAAGTCTCCCTTGGAATTTGCTTGCTTGAATAAAGTTGTCATGTGATTGTGTTTGTCAGATATCAAGCACGGTACATGTAAAGTGTGAGGAAAAATATGTTTTCATGTGCTCGGGGTATTAGAATCTTTACTATCTTAAATATTGCAGTTGGTGGTGATGGCGGTGGTCTGTTTGCCACGACTTTCACTGGAAATCATGTGCCGACAGGTGGGACTGAGTAGTCAGCTTCCTTCGTGCCTGACGTCTCTCTCTCGATCCCTTCGCCCGCACACCCCGAACCCCTTGAGTCCATTGCCAAGCCCTCTCCCGCTGCTCTCTTTAGCCATCACAACTCCGCCATCCTCCCTCCACTGTCCATCCTTGCGTGCCCCTCACTGCACTACCCTCTACCCGAACCCCACCCTCTCATCCTGACCTGTTATCTTGTTCTCTCCTTTACGTCATCGCTAGGGTGCTGGTTAAAACCTTGGCATGTGGCATGGTTGGTAGTGGTGGCAACACAGCTTATGGTTGCCATCCTCCCTCCATTGCCCATCCTCGTGCCCCCTCACTGTACTGCCCTCTTCCTGAACCCCATCCTCTTATCCTCGCTTGTCCTCTTCTTTATGGCCTCGCCAGGTTGCTTGTTAAAACCCTAGCATGTGGCATGGTGGCGGTGGCAACACAACTTATGGTTGGTGTGGTGTGTTCGATTTTGTCGCGTGCTCCTCTCCCACCTCGTTCCCAATCCATAACCGCATGGAGACTCAACAAGAGCTTATCCGCAACGACTTCATATTCTTCGAGGCGGGTGAAGGAGAAGTAGAGGCAGGGCACGGCGACTCAACGACATGTGTGCAAAGCTGGAGCTGTATGACATCCTAAATTTTTAATCTTGGTTAAAAATAAAACTTAAATATTTTCTTTGAATTTTTGGATTTTAAAAAGATTCTCCCTATTTATTTTAAAAGTTAAAATAATTTATTTGCAAATCTAAATACCAATGTTAAGCTGGAAATATTTTATTTAAGTCCAAAATATCTTAGAGAATTTTTGTGGTTTCCCCCCCCCCCCCCATATTTTTTGGGCTTCATTTGCTATTTTCTAAAGGCTTAAGTGGTTTGTGTCAATTTTTTGGCAATTCCAAAAATCAGAAAATTCTTTTTCTCTCCCTCCTCTCACTGTCAGGCGGGATTCGCCACCAGTCTCTCCCTCTCCCTCCTGTTTTCTTCCCTGAGCGAGAGTGTCGCCCGCGCCGCTTGCGCACGCCACGCTGGTTTGCCCGAGTGCTACACGGCGCCCTTCCTCTACGGCCGCGTCGGCTACTCGCGTTGCCGAGCGCCATGCCGCCCCCACACCCGCGTGCCCATCCCCTGCTGCGCTTGCCTGGTGCCTTTGCCCGCATCCGCGTCGAGCGATCCGCTTGGCTACCCATGCCACCTTTCCTTGTCCACTTCGCCCGCGCCTATAAAATCCGGCTGAAGCTGCCCCCTATTTCCTTCTCCACCCCCTTTTTCTCCTCTTCTCCCCTTTTCTTTCCCCACATAGCAAGCGCTGAAGCTTCCTGTTCTTCCTTGTCACCGGCCGCGCTGCCTCTCACTCAATCCGCCATTCCGGTCGGTCTTTCGCCACCCTAGTCGCGTCATATCGCGTTCCCGGACCATCTCTTCCATTCTCCCACCTCCTCTCGTCCTCTCCCTCACCGTAGAGCTTCACCGTCGTCGCCTCCTCTTTTGCGCCGCCGACCGACGTCACGTCGTCTCTACAAGCCATCTCTGGCCTCCCCAACCTTGCCTACAAATTCCCCATGCTCGGGCGCTGCCCACGCTCACGCCAGTTTCCTCCCTGCGCTGCCTAGTCATCGGCGCCACATGCAGCTCGAGCGCTACCGCCGCCACCATCAGGTAGAGGGCCCCCGTGGGAACCCATTTTGCTATTTCTCCGGCCACCCCTTCCTTCCCCTCGCAGGCGCCGGAGCCGCTCCCGTGAGCCTCCTCCCCTGTGTGATCTTTGTGTTGCTCTCTGAAGAAAAACCTCTTCTACCCCCACCATGTTATACTCCCCTTCCTTTCTTATCTCTTGCCTTCACTTACAAGTGGGCCCACGAGGTCATCCTCTCCTTGCTTTGCTTTGTGAAGAAAATGAAGAAAATCAGACATCATATTCAATAGAATATTCTTTCTTCATTTTCTATCATTTCTTGTGATTAGCAAACTTTCAGATGTTCGTTATCCCTCATATGAATTCCAATCTCATCGATTCCCATTTCTAAATTCATTTTAATTCAGTGCCTTTCTTTTAGTTCTAATTTTATTGTTTTTGGATTTTATTTGGATTTATCTTTTATTTATTCGGCTCATTTTCGCGTATAGGTTTTGACGACTCCTGGGAACTTGAATTGTTTGAAGAGTTAGATTCTTCAGCTTTTGAGCAACTCAAGTTACGTCTTTGATCATATTTGAATTCCATATTTTAAATTATTTAAATTCTATTTTAAATTATTATTGTATGCTTATTTAAATTCAAGTAATTTAAACCCCTGTTTTAAATTATAGTTACTCTCAATTCCTTTGTAAAGCCAAATTTTGCTATTGAATTAGTTATCCCTTGACACCATAAATAAAATATAGTTTATGCAATAGTATGAACTAGAACACTTTGGGAAAATATATTCTTAGTCAAAGCTTAGACAAAAAATGTTGAATTTGGGAATTTAGTCAAAATATTCAATTATGATTTAAATGAGCCTATGGTATTGTTTCTACCATAGAACTTTTACAAATAATTTTTGAAAAGCAAAACAAAATGAAAATTGCTTTAGACTTGGGCGAAATGGATGTTTGGATGGTGTATGTTAATGCACGAGATCGATTCATTTCTATGATCGAGACCACGAGTAATTTTGGAAAGTCTCCCAAGTCAATTGAGGACTAGTCTTCAAGTCGCATCTTGCTAAACCCCACCGCACAACCACATGTCCAGAGTGGTTTAGAAAATTTATTTTAGTTATAGAATAACTGTTCTGGAACAAAAATAATAACAATACCATAATACGCGATTCATTCACAGTAACTTAAGTTCATTACAAAAGGGCGTAACACTTGAGAATTTAGAAAATGAATTTTAGTTATAGAATAACTGTTTTGGAACTTAGTACATATATTTAAAAAGAAAATATTTCTTTATGCAAATTCAACCTATAAGCCTTTTTTTATAATATCCTGCATGCATTATAATTCTGTTATTAGGTGTAACTTGCGGAGTACATTTATTTGTACTCACCTTGTTTAATAAAATATTGTTCAAAGGAAGAGTACTTCAAGGAGGATGAGAACTTGGACGACTAGGCTACGCCTCCAGACGATTGACTGTGGTGCATCATTTGTCCTACCTTATTTAGGTGCTTTCGCTGTATTTTGTCTATTGGCTTTATGCCCTTTTGTAATGAACCTAAGTTAATACGAATGAATAACGTATTATGGTATTTTTTTTATTTGACTTTGCATACTAGTCCTGAATAAGTGTATAAGACAGAGAATTCGGAATCCTCCACTCCTTATTTCGATAAGCTGTACGCGTCCTACTCCAGTGATATTCGGACACCGCTGTCTCCCCTCCGTCGGCTGCGCATTAGTCTTCACATCAGGAACGTATTGGTTAATCCCGGTTGTCTTGGGATTTCTTGGTCCTTTCATGTGTAATGCCAAGTTCTGAACATAGATGTGCCTGTAATAGGTGTCAATGGTTGAATAGTGCAATCAAACTGAGGGCGATTAAAACTAACAAAATGTGCACAGTTGTGGTCTCAATCGCTAAGCTAATCATTTCTGCTGTGAAGTTACCTTCTTTTTTTGTTTGGGAGAGATGTTGTTTTATTCAGTAAATAACCGGCAAATATTGAAGTCTTTGGGTTTTTGTAAAAAACATGTCTTACATGAGAGAGATAATTAGGAGTTCAGTTAGTTTTCATATTCCCTTATTCTCTGCAGACTGCAGTCTAGAGCTTTATGTTGATACCGGAAGAACAGTCACTCTGGATATTGTCTAGCTCCTGTTGTAACCTCACTGGCTCATTGCTGCTTTTGAATTAGTTGTGAATCAAAAGCTGTAACTAATATGGTCTGCACAGGATAAAAAAGGCACCAGCATATTTGAAGGATGCATACACGAGGACATCTATCAATGCTAGAATGTCACAACTCACACCATGCATGGATGAGATAAAGACATCTGTTGTGCACTTGTGCTTGCTTTCAGGATATGAGAATGAATAAGTGCTTATGTGTATTATACATATTTGTTGCGAGAAACTATGCAGCACTGTCGATCTGGCTTGTAGGGGTTGAAGATAGTGGCGACAGTAGCTAGGAGGGAAATGGCGCGTCTGAGCAGAGGGGGAATCAGGTGCTGCCAGAGATTTTTCTTGGCATCGTTGAAAAGTAATCTAGACCTAAGTAATATGACGTTATAATCCTGACACAATCAAGATCGGATCAAATTAGTGTATTTCATTTGTTAGGTTTTCAATAATCAGTTGTTGGTTTGATTAGGTAGTCCTTAAAAAAATATGTAATTAGATGTGTTTGATGAGAGAATAGAGAAAACAGAAAAACTTTGGCTAGGCAGGTTGCAGCCGAGCACCAAAGTTCTTACGTGCGTACGGTTTTTGTTCTCTTCCACTGTGAATTGGTGTGTGTATCTAGGTGTTGGTGTGAGTTGCGTCCACGGGTTCGTGTTCGTGAATATCTGATTTGTGCCAACAGTGGTATCAAAGTGCGAGGTGTAGCACATCATCTTTGAAGCGATGTCGCCCCGCTTAAGTCGTAGGCGATGGCGACACCTCGGACACGACGGCGTCAAGGCATCGGGCGAAGGAGGGATCGGTGACCCTTTAATACCCAATGCTCAGTGAGACCAACTATGGCTCTTGGGCCGTGAAGATGAAGGTATTCATGCGCGCACAAGGGGTGTGGGTGGCGATGGATGCTAAGGAGTTGGTCGACGAGCGCAAGGACCAGATGGCTGTTGCCACCATATTCCAAGCTGTGCGCGAGGCCATGATGATGGTCTTGGTCGAAAGGAGACGACCAATGAGGCTTGGGGCACCCTGAAGGAGATGCACATCAGTGCTGATCGCGTCAAGGAGGCACAATTACAGACCCTGAAGAGTGAGTTTGAGGTGATGTACATGATGGAGATGGAGTCCATCAACGACTTCACCATGAAGCTGACCACCATCGTCAACGAGATTCGTGTTCTCAAAGACAACATGGATGAGTGCACCTTCATGAAGAAGTTTCTCCGTGCCGTCTCGGACAAATTTCTACAAATCTTCTCCATCATTAAGCTATTTGGTGATATCAAGGTGTTGATGGTTATGGAGGTAGTTAGATGTCTGAAGGCGTTCGAGGAACGCAGGAAGCGAGGACAACACGACGAGGAAAGTGAGCACTTGTTGCTCACCCGTGCCGAGTGGGAGTCCAAGGCCAAGAAGGAGGAGGGCGCAAACAACTCTAGTAAGAAGAAATGCAAGTTCGACAAGGCAAAGGTTCACTGCTACAATTGTCAGGACTACGAGCACTTCTTTTTCGAATGCCATAAGCTGAGGAAGGAGAAAGCGGAGGTGTATTTAATTGAGGCAGATGCTGAAGATGAACCAGCGTTGTTTTGATGCTGAAGTAACAATAATAAGATTAAGGGGTTGCCGTCTTAGTGTTTTTGCATGTTAGTCGAGTTAAGAGTCCTTGCATGTAGATGGATGTATACCAGTTGAGTTGCGTTCCTGTACACAGCTACGTGAATTTAGTTTGCTTGTAGACCGCTTCATGTGGAGGCGTAACGGGTAGTTTGGATCATGTGTTGAGTCTAAAGTCATCAACTATGAGAAGACAAGTCCGAATTAGGGGGAGATTGTTGGAAAGTAATCTAGACTTGCAAGTAATAGGGCGTTAGGATCCTGATGCAATCAACATCAGATCAAATTAGTTTGTTTTCTTTGTTAGTCTTTCCATGTTTAGTTGTTGGCTTGATTAACAAGTTGATTAGGTAGTCCTTAAAAGGATGTGTAATTAGATGTGTTTGATGAGAGAATAGAGAAAACAAAAATGATTTGGCTAGGCAGGTTGAAGCCGAGCACCAAAGTTCTTGTGTGCGTACATTTTTATTCTCTTCCAACATAAATTGGTGTGTGTATCCAAATGCTCATGTGAGTTGTGTCTATAGGTTTGCGTGTGTGAATATCGATCATGCGGCAAGCACCACTATCAGGAGTGAGGAGGCATATTCACCCTGGAGGTGGCGATAACAATGGATTAGTGGTGGGCCTGGTGGATTCCAGGTTTAGACTTTTTGTGGATATCATGAGAATATGCTCACGATCTTAGGATGATGATACAATTGGCAATGGTAGAGAGGGTTTGTCGAAACACTCATTTTTGGCAAAATTCAAAAGTGTCATGTCTCGCATAGGTTGGATCTGGTATGGTGGCGGTATGACCGCCTTGGTCGGCAGATACCGGCCATCCTTGGCGGTCGACCATCCATGTCGGGCCAAAGGGCGTGGTCATCTGGCCCGTGGCGGTGGTCTGACCAGCCAAAACTTTCATGGAATTTTGGGTTGAGCTAAAAAATATTAGGTGTAGGCCAGAGAGAGGATTCTTTTGCACTTGGTTTCATAATTTTTAGAGTTTCGAGCCAAAAGTTCTATTCGGTTTAAATTTCCAGAGAGTAAATTTTGGCTAAGTCCATGTCTTTGTGACAGACCGGCCAATTGGGAGGTTAGACCACCAGTGATATGACCGATTTTATCTGTTTATTGGCTCGGCAAGGCGACGATGTTTGAAGGTTAGGTTAATTTCATTGGTTTCAATGCATATGTGTTGCATGATGCATTTTTAACTAACTTATGTTAAGTTGCGAAGAACTTGTTCCCGAAAACGATTTATTGTTCTATTGTTGTGCAGGAGGCTTGGAGGTCAAAAACGAGGATGATCGGGAATAGACTTGGATAGCTGAGGTCCAGAATGATTGAGGATGCCGGATGAAGTCAGTGGACTCAAGCATGACGCAAAATAGACAAGGATGATCGAACGTGAAGTTCGGTGCGACGGGTTGCATCAAGTAGCGCAGTGGTCAGTGCAAGTGTCATGATGGTTTCGTTGGGAGCAAGACAGGAGAGACTTGCCGGTATGAAGAGAGCTGTTGATCAACCTACACGTGGCGAAACATGAGATTGCTTCATGAAGATTGGACTCGGTCTTTGGAGAAAGATTGAGAAGGATTATTTTGGTAATTTCACGAAAATACCACCTTGTTGACCTTTGGCTAAACCGCGGCGCAAGACGGTGCAAGGGGAGACAATTTAGGTCAAATGAAGATAAAGATAACGAAGAAATGGATCCGGAAAGCTCGGTTTGTTATCCGCTTTGAGAAGCGTGCGTGAGTGTAGACCCATTTGTGTGCTGGCTTAACGGGTGCTAGCTAGGGTATTCTCTCTTAGCTTAGCCTCCACTATAAAAGGAAATGTCCAGATGTTGAATTCCTAAGTTCTTCTACGAAAAAACCCCAATTTGTGATTTGGGGATTTTGGAGTAGATGAGGCTAGGGTTTGTGAGAGATGAATTAATTGTGTGCTCAAGTATTGAGCTTTTGTACTCCATGGTGGAGTGACTGTAAATCAACATCTATACCAAATCAATCTAAGCAAGATTCCTTGAAGATGAGCATCTTCTTATTCTTGCTATCTCTTTGGTGACTTTTGGTTTTTAGTGATCCTTTGATTTTTCTTTGGTTTCTTGCTGTAATCTTGTTTGCTGTGATATGTGGAAATGCATTTAGGATCACCTTGATCATCTTTTACACACGAGCAAGTTTTGGGATCAAAGTTTTATTTTTTTAGGTTCTTGTGCCCTCCTTCCCTCATTTATGAAATTCATGGAACCTTGACCTTGACCTTCCCGATCGTCGGAATAGGTTCCTGACCTTCTTGATGAGCTATGGTTGAAATTTGAGGGGATTAGGATCATCGGATCAAAAGTTGAGTTGATTTGTGATTGACTTCGGGCTGATTTCACTGTTTATCAGGCTGAAGGTTAGACCGCCCTTGGTGAGAGGTCAGACCACCAGGCCATCGGTCAGACCGCCCAACTCACTTTGATTTGAGTTTTCGGTGTTTTTGATTGTTGTGCTTCAGGGTTTCGATTGGATTTAATACAAGACTTTTGTTGTGCTTGTACGTTGATCTTCATAGCTTTCATAATTATTGGAGTGACAATTGAGTTGAATCTAATCAAGATGAAAAAGAGGTAGTCCCCTCTCTAGTCGTAGTTTCGGTCCAACACTTTTGGGATGTTTGGCTCCAGAATCGTGTTAGGATTTTATATGTGCACCAGAATTATTACTACTAGGATGAAAATGTACGCTACGCCGCGCCGTTGTTTACAGCGTGTTTGTAGCTAAACATTTGTTTCTCTATTCTTGTTATGCAATTCTGACATATAACCAATTGTTCTTGTTATGCAATTCTGACATATAACCAATTGTTCCAACTAATGAAAAGTTGAATATCAACAATACCTGAAATTTACACTATAAATTCTAATTCAACTTTCAATGAAAATGATGAAAACAAAAGCATGTCATTGCTTAATTAATCTTCTCTATCACACGTCAATCTTGTTAAAGAAGGTGAATACTTCTGCAAGAAAAAAGTATCAATATATATAGTAGAGAGAAATAACTTTGTTACAATGTAATTATTTTTGTGGCTTGTGAGATAGAAGAATTCTTTTAATATGAATAAAAAGTGGAATGCAGTATGCACAACATATCAATTGGCATTAAGAGGAACCCACATGACTTGCCAAAACAAATAAAAGAGCTACGGTAGCAATAGCGCAGGGAGAATCATCAATGTTCATAACCAAAACAACATCTATAATTTGTTGAATCAATCTACCGGATATAAGAAAAGAAGGCACTTGTGACTTGTGAGTAATAAAATGGAAAACAATATAAGGTTTTTCGGAAGATGAAATGGAATATTGTGTTTTAGCGATTGAAGATGTTCTGAAATTAAATAGAAAAATGAAGATTACATGATGTCTGATGCCTTGATCACATGGTACAATAATTGCATTACATGAGATTTTACTTTCAGCAATCTTATCCATCAAGACAACTAGAAACGGGTAAAAAAAACTGCAAGAATGTAGTGTGGTGAAGTTAATAAATTAACCACCTAAACGCTGAAGTCAGTGCAAACAATAAGTGCAGTTAAAAAAATCTCTGGTACAACAAGTGCTGCTGCAAAGAAGCCAAAATTCTAACAACAAAGATAGCAGCACGACTGATCCAGGTAGTATAGGTAAAAGCTAGTGTACACACAGTCGGAACATAGAAATATTTCAGAAATGTAGTTGTCACTTCCAAAAACAGACAAATCTAGAAGATAGAGCAGGAAAAAAATTGCTTACATCATTCTAAATTCGAAGCCAAAGGAATATGGCTCCTGTTGGTGATGATACTGACCCTGATGACCCGTGATTCGCGGCGCCGCTGAACTGTCTGCCATCGACCACGAGATCATCCAATGGGGACGTGTATGAGTGAGAAGTACCGCCTAGAAAGGGCAACTTATCTATACCCAAAATCCCAAAGTAGCCCAATAGAACGAATGGGTATTGACAACAGTGTGTTAGCACTAATAAAATCGACCACAGTAGCATTTTCCTTCTCTTCTTGTTCTATGTGATCTTCAAAGAATTTAGGTCCTAGTGGAATCAAGTAGCACATCAACTTGCTATCAGGTGAATACCATGTGCATTGATGTGTTCAAACTCTGAAAGTATTCAAGCAACACCTTGGCTAATTCTAAACAGCACATAAAGGCATGTTTTCTATAGCATAAAAATCTAATTAGTAGCAATGCATCAGGAAAAGTTAGTTTTGTTTTGTAACCATGAACATAACCACAGGTGGATAGAAAAACAACATAATAGTAACATATAGATGGTATTGTTATTGTGCTGCCATGTGCGATAAAACACAATGGTATGGCACAATGATACAACAAAATAAACTATAATGGTAACAATATATCTGGATATATAAAACAATGCCCTAAACATAACATGTTCAGAAGACAATGGTATGGACCTCTATGAGCTTTCTAAAAATACCTTGTCAGTTAATATAAAAACAAAACATGAAAGTCATGCTTCCATGATAAATACAAACAAATTTCAATTCCTATGGACTATATGACAACCCATGTTCAAGTATCCTAGAAGTGGGAACTTCGACAGATAGCAAAGCGGGTCCGTAAGTACACATGGAATCACCTAGCGGTTCCATGTACAATACCACTTGAAAGATGTGTTAGACGCTTCTTTACCAAATAGAGTGTCATCTATGAACAAACACAATAAGATGTTGCGAGATGTGGTAATTTGTTCTACCTATATGTATTTTGTACAGAGAGCATGCACAACCATATGTAACAAAGGATCTTTGCGACTGGCAAGAAAACCGGTTTCCATAGAGGGCTATGACACTAAATAATTGACTATACATCTAAAATAGAAGCCATTATTCACCTTTACATTGGCATATAGCACTTCAAGTACATCAACAAAGGTTCTTTGGATGGTAGTAAATTTCATGTAGCGAATGATCGTTTTGTTGGACATCGCTCTATCTCCATCTAGTGAGTCTCCGTGACAATATAATTAGTAAACACAATCCCCATACTATTTGAACATGGATAATTAATATTATTATCAGCTCTTTGTGAGAACCTGTGGTATTTAACTTGTAACACTTAATCCTCCGATTGGTTCTAGCATTACAGATCAAATATCCCGCTCTCGATGTATTATATACCTCCCAGGAGCGGTACACATACACTTTTACAAAATTTAAAGCATCAATTCCATACACAAGTTATCACAATACCGAGTCTTCATAATTTACAACGCCTAAGTCATTCAAAGTTCATATTACATAAATACGACCGATCAGCCAAATAAACTGACAAAGTCCGTATCAAAACGCAGCGGAAATAACAAGCCATAAGATGGCAATAAGCAAAAGCCAACCGGTTGCCCTTACCCACAAGACAACCGACTGGACCGCCAAGCTAGTCGTCCTGCACGAAGTCCGTCTCACAAAAGTTGATCCCTTGGTGATCAACCTCCTCTGAAATTGCAGCAACCGGATTGAGTACAATTGTACTCTCAAGTCTTACAAGGAAAAGAAATATATAGATGCATTCATATATCAAAGGAAGGCAACTACAGTAAGCAATATTCAGCATGAAACAATTTTCTTTGCAATAGAGTAATAGGTTGTAAAGCCATTTGTCAAATCTGTTTTTATTCTTTTAAATAACAACGAGACAATATTTATAAACATAATTAACATCCTAGAGGTGACTTCCCAACAGCCACCGCAATATAGCACGAATTGCCCATTCGTAGCACCCGATGTCAAATTTTATTGAAAATGTTATAGTCTAACTCTCGTAAAACCTAACCAAGTGTGTTCATAACCAAGAACGTGGCTACTCGAGTAGATTAAACCCTGCAGGGGTGTACAACTTTACCCACATATCAGACTGCTCCTTTTGTCAAGCTATTTAGCACACTTCCTTAGGTATGCCAGCAGAGCTAAGTCATACGAGACGTTTTTCAATATAATGCATTAACTACGAGTCATCCGTATGGATGAAAACACATACGTTGTGTCGGAGTCATCAGTAAAGCTTTAGTCAACTACCCCTTGGGGGTAAAGCTTAGGACAACTACCGTTGCTCCTCGGTGTGGAGAACCTGGACAAGAACCCACTCCCGCACACCCAACACACACACAAAATATTTTTAACACAACACACACAATCTGCTGCGACTCGGAGCTAACACACGCCAAAATACTAAGTCAAGAGGGGTCTCATATGTCCCTCATGTGGATGCATGCAATAATGCTTGGATAGTGTGACACAAGATGTTTGGTCCTTGTTGACTTAGGCACCATCCACACACCCGATAACCATACCATCAATCATGTGCCCAAGTATAAATCTTTTTATTTTTGGTTTTAGTTTTTCCAAATACAAAAATATATATGAGTACCCTGACCCAACTATTTAAAGTGATGATATAATGACCATCACCGAAGTGATGATCCCCATGCTACCATTCTAAGCATTGCTAAGCAAACTGACTCACATATTATACATATACATGACTAGAGTCCATCCATCGGATTCCAAATCATTAGCAATAATCTAACTTAGGCTAAGTAGAAATGAAAATATTTACATACAGCTCATGCATCTATTCGGATTAACTACTCAAAATGAAAATTAACATCAAAATAGCACATGCATACATACATTTGCAATCAAGATTATTTTACCAAAAGTAATAGGAGCAATATGTTCAAAGGGGGGGGGGGTTGCTTGCCTTGTTGGAGATACTCAACTTGCTGCAGAGGACCACTCTCGTATGTAATAGAATCGTCGACAACTAGCGAAAGAATCGAGAAGAACCAATAAGAACAGAAAACGTCGAGTAAACTAAAAAAAAATCAAAATCATCCAAAAATATGAAATTTACACAAAAAGTAGAGCATGATTTAATATGAATTTAGAAACAAAATTTTTTAGATTTGGAGTTCGCATGTGAAAGTTACAGCCTAAACCATTTCTGCCGGAAGAGAAAATTCGACAAAAAGACTTCGAGTACTGATGGTTTCAAGTACTGTTTGTTTTGAGTACTGTTTATTTCGAGTACTGCTCATTCGACTTTATACAGTCGAAAGGAGGTTTCGATTACAGTTGGTCGGAAGAAGGTTTCGACTACAAGTAGTCGGAAGGAGGTTTTGACTACTTGGTTGGAAGAAGGTTTCGACTACCTAGTCAGAAGGATGCTTAGACTACACGACAACCTGGTCATGGACCTGGTTGTATCCATGGTCGTAGTCGTGGTCGTAGACCCGGTTGTAGACCTGGTCGGAAAGAGGTTCGACATCGCGTGGTCGGAAAGAGTTTGGACAACTCGTGGTCGGAAGGAGTTTCGACTACAAGTGGTCGCGCTAGCCGTCATCGATGTGGTCCACGACGACACGCTAAACAATTATATGCATGCAAAACACCCTACAAGGTAAAGTGAAACTACCTGAAGGGGTTCGAAAGTGGTCAAAAGAGGTCGTACACGGTCGTAGGTGGTCATAGATGGTCGCAAGAAGCTTGATGTCGTTAATGGCGACGGCGACGATGAGCAACGACAACGAGGGGGCTTCACCAAGGAGGGCTCGTCCTGAGCAAAGAGAAGGAAGATGAGTGGTACGGAAAGCTTCGATGAGACCCAGAGGTGGTGCCAAAGCTCTCTTACCGGAGACAGGGAAGAAGAAACTGGTTTCGGCCGAAGTTTGAAGAAAACTCAAATTCGGACCACCCCTGAAGAGGAAAAGGAAAATTGAGTTAGGGGATTGCAGCCTCAAGCATTGGAAATATACCCAGACGCAGATGAAAGAGGGTGACATTGGAACGACGGGAACACAACGGTGGTGTCTCAGCCGAAAATGGAGCTTCAATGCAACCTTCAGGCTTGGCTCAGAGGAGGAAGATAGGAGGCACAGGAGGGCTCGGGTGGTTGCGAAATAAGATAAAGATGGAGCTCCAAGGCATTATATAGGCTGGAGGTGGAGGACACGTGAGGAGAGGCCAGCGGGGTGAGCTCGGTTGATGGCTCACTGCCATGGACGAGTCGAGGACAAGGAGGGGATGGTGAGGCAAAGGGGCATGGCGACTCTGGACCCTTGTGTGCTCCGGCGTGACGGGGGCAGGTGGGGGATAAGACAAGAGGGGAATCAGGTGTGGCGTAGGTGATGACATTTAATGTGCATGCGTTCGGAGGGAAAAAGGGGTGGGATTTGCGCTAGGGCGACGACTTTTGCCATGGCGGTGACGCACGCGAGCGCTGGCGGCATGGGCCCGGCGAGGAAGACGGTGACCAAGCGAGGAGGTGGCCGACAGGCGGGCTTGGTCGAAATTGGTCGAGGATTTGGTCAGAGGGTCTGGTCGGACCGAGTGGGTGGTCGAAATGAGTGGTTCTGGTCGAAATCCAGAGGCTGGTCGAAACGAGTGGCTGGTCGAACCGAGCGGCTAGTCGAAATGAGTGGAGTCCATTCGATGGGTTTAGCCTAGTCGATTTCAAAAGGCTGAGAGGGTTACAAATTTAGCAAAGTTTTAAAACCCAAAAAAGTCTAAATTTTTTATGGGAGGTTACTGCCTCTATGAACCCCCTTGTATATTTTTTTTTCTTCAGAGAATTGAATTTTTCTGTAAAATTCTTTCGATTATCTGATTTAGGGGTTTGACTAAGAATTGACAGGTTTGACTGGCCAATCTAAAATAGTAAAAGAATTCTGGAAATTATGAAATTTTTCAGCGGAGCCACTGAGATGAACCAGAACCTAGGAAAATTATTTCCATAGATTGTTCACATGATTTGTTTTAAAAGTCTTAAATGATTATGTTTCTAGAAATTAATGCATTAGGTTTTCAAAATGCACAAAACCTTTGAATTTTTTTTCAGAAAAATCAAATGACAATATGATACCTCAAAAGTGTTAAATTCTTCTTATTTCTATATATTTAAAATACAAACCCGAAATTGGGATGTTACACTCATCAATATCTGCTTGTCGAGTCACACGCCTGCATCTTGCAATGTTGGGACACCACCTTCATCTATTACATCAGTACAAGGACATCTTCCCAATCCTCTTTCTAAGTGAATGTAACCATCCACGCATCTACAATATGGATTGTTGAATCCCTCGCTTTAATTTTTCCCATGATGAGCTGAGAAACCAAAGAAGGCCACTAGCTGGAAGTTAGGAATGAGTCAATTTTTCACTTGCGTAGTTAATCACGCCCACCGCCGAGCAGATTGACTAATTAAGCACAAGGGGCTGTGTGCACTTGAGGAAGGAGCAAAGAAGCATATGATGAGCTGAGAAACAAAAGAAGCCCACTAGCTAGAACTGGAAGTTAGGAATGAGTCAAATTTTCACTTACGCAGTTAATCACGCCCACCGCCGAGCGGATTGACGAAGCACAAGGGGTTGTACGAACTTGAGGAAGTAGCAAAGAAGCGTACCAAGAGCAGAAGGGGAGGCACTTGCAAACTCAAGCCCTAACGCCAGATCGAGCAGGTCTACATGCAACACCTACCCCAAACAAAAAACGTTAAATCTAGCAGCAGGGGACACCTGAAGAGGAATAACGCGTACCACCCCGTGGTCACCAGATCTGCGTTCTTTCACCAGGTATTTTGCTCTCTGTTGGGAGGACGAAAATGACGTTGCAAAGCCAGAGGATATGAGGAAGGTGGGAAGTGAAAAATTGGGGCAAACCCGATCAGACGAAGGGCATCAGCGGGTACGAGGAAGGACATGAGGCGGTCCGATCTGACGAAGTGCGGCGACGGGTTTGGCCTTCCAACGCCGGTGCGGGGTGGCACAGGCGAAGGGGAGGAAGGGGGCGGCGAGGGCGGATCAGGCGAAGGGTTGGAGGGGAGCTGCGATGGCGGCGCGAGCTAAGGGTGGGGGGTGGGGGGCGAGGGCTGAAGGGGAGGAGGGGACAGCGGGGGCGGCGTGGGCAAAGGGGAGGAGGGGGCAGCAGGGGCAACGCGGGCGAAGGGGAGGGGCAACAACGATGCGGGAGGCTGAGGCGGCTAGGGTTGTGCCCTGGGGAAGGCCACGTGTCGCGATCCGACGGCCTCGTGTTGCCTCGATGGCCAGGTGCGCGCTAATGGACTCGACGACACGCGTTGCCGCGTGACTGTGAGAAAATGGCCGGGAAGCGCGGGGAGGGCTTAGGCGCAGTAAGGAGAGTGATATTGTATACCAAAAGGTCCATATATACCGAGCACAGAGCATAGGAGTCCAAAGCAAACACTGTAGTACTGTATGGAACTAATCACAGACTAATTCAAATGTATCCTTATTCCTTAACAAACTAAAGACCAAAACGAGACGATGGAAAAAGAAGAGAGTATACCCATAAAAGAATGCTTTCCATCCGCTTCTGAGCCTCTGAAAAATGAAATAGATATTTGCTGCACAAGAGATGGCCACCTGGAGAGTTGGCCCTTCTTCAGTAGGGAAAACAAGGGTAAACACTCCAAGCAAGACACAAGTTATCGCTGTCTGCCAAATCACACTGCTAGATGGTGTTTGAAATCTGCCCTGAATAGCCTTGACCGCACGTGACTGACTAAGTACCCTAAATTTCCTCTTGAGATCCAATTTTGTTTTTTTCCCCTATCAAAGAAACTCTGCATAATGATTATGTCATGGGCAGACTCAATTGCATCAGCACTTGGCTTATGGCCTGCATACTTGCTTATCATAAAGTTCATGGCAGCTCGAATTTGTTCTTCAGATGCTTCCCTGTTGATTCCAAGTCGCTGATATGGATCCTTCCAATGGATTCTAGGAAAGATGGCTGAAGAAATTAAGTGGATAAAAATAATGCTAGGATAATTATAAAAAGGAACTGCTCCGAGGTCCAAACAACAAAACTGACAGGGCAAGCAGAGGTACATGTGTGTCTTCATAAAACAAGATAGACAAAATGAGTTAGTGATTAATATGAGGTGGTTTTGGCATTAATTAGTTTTCTACATACAAAATTCATGTCTAATGTGATACACATGTCCACAATGTTGTTCGATGTTTATATTTTATCATCTAAGATCAATCATCATCGTGTCTTAAATATATGAGTTGGTAATAGTAGTCATGTGCCACCCACCCCCCATTCCACGCGCGGCGACAGGTGAGCCCTGGTTGTTAGCACTATGCACCCGACACCTTTAAGTCCTTTGAATCTACACTCTGTGACCTTATCCTCTCCTCTCCCCAACGAGCTGTCCCTAGCCTCACTGACGCCGAAGTTGGAGAAGGGAGGAGGAGGAAGAAAATGGGGGAAAGGAAGAAGAGAAGTTGCGCTCGATTTGCACAGTGGCGATGCAAGGAGTTTGTAACTTTGTATGGTATGGCAATTTTGCGTTTTGCCCCCTCGGTTCATGGAAAGTTCAATAAAGTCCTTCCATTTGGTTGAATATCCTGATTTCACCCTCCGGCTCTCCATTTTTTTTTTTTTGCAGTCACGTCCTACGCGTATGTCTCGACTCGTACTTCTATATGGATCGGTCCAATATAATGTGGCTCGCCGTGCCAACCAACAGAAAGGATCCAAAAATGTAAAATTTCCAATTGGGCAATTAAAAATATATAATGTGTGTAAAGGATGGATAATGGTCACAAAATTGATATTGTGCAGAGTAACAAGGGGGGTTAAGAGATGTGAAGTAAAAAAAAAATGAAAAACAAAAGGCTCAACTCAAATGATGTTTCTTTTCAAGAAATTTGAATGGCATATATATATATATATATATATATATATATATATATATATATATATTCGATTCAATTCAGGGAATTAGGCTACATTTGATGTAGATAACATTAATAGTTTTTTTCGAATTGCCCATTGCGACTAGCTTCGTTGCCACCGTTGCCGTTGATGATCTTTTGTTTGTTGAGCGATGAGAAGAGTCATAGAAACACGTAGTCGATAGGCCAAGGAAGTGTTGGGACTGACGAGATAAATCTTCAGTGGAAGATGTATGAAAGATGTCATTGCTGGTATGGAAGGCGACAACGTGTGCGAAGGAGTTTGTCAGTATGCAAACCCAAGTTTTCCGTGTGTTGCCTCTATTGCTCAATCACCCCACCCCCATTCCCTATTCTAGAAGGGCCCAATTTTGGTTGTGAGCGACACAACAAAAGGATAACGACTTAGATGGAGCATGGCGACGTAGCCAAGAGTGCGGTGCAAACTGAGCATGACGGCAAAGGTGCAACGCAAACTGTAGTGGCGAAGCCAAGGTCGTAGGGGTAGGCTGAAAACGGTGGAACTCGACAGAGTGTGTCGTGTTGGAGATAAGGGTTTAGTGTAGGTAGGTGAGTGGGTGGATGAAGGGTAATATAATATTTTTTTAATCCGTAACAAACTACTTGCATCCATCTTACTTTGCAGATACAGTACCTTCGTATTTCATTCATGTATTATGGTTTTCCTGGTAGGTGATCTGTATCTACATTAGATCCGGTGGTTTTAGTATTCAGTTGTTCCATCATTTTTATGGTACGCAAGATTGTTTTAACATAGACTCAGGGATCGTTCTACTCAGACAAGTCATTCTGGCCGAGTACTGCTGCTGACGCCAAACGGTGTACGTACCTGGCTGCTCGGCGTGCCGCTATCTGGCATTGTGATTTGTGCAATCAGGAAAAGGCTGTTCCACGCCCTGGCTCGGGAGTTGCTGTTTAGCTGCGCACATGATGGAACGAGGGAATTGACTCGAGACGATGGAGATGACTTCTCGTGGATGGATTTGATTTTGGTTGTCCATCGCTGCTGGGTAAAGTTTGGTTCACGGGGTCAGTGCTGGGCCAATTGATGCTTACGCTGCATGCCTTCGAGCACCTCTCAGATCACTCTCGTCCGGATGTCTTGGAATTGTCCCGGCCTGTGTCTTTGGTACATCTTGGCGAGGTTGGCATAAGCGACACCGGGAAATGGCTATGCCATCGTGTACCGGTGTGGTCAGAATCAACAGATGGAAAAGGTGAGGAGAGCATTCAAACAAGTCAACTAACAGCTCTTTTGCTTTGAGAAAATAGAAAGAAAAATATTCAATCTGTTGTCGATCGTAACGACGTGAACGCATGACATTCTTGTGATTTTTTTTTAAAAAAATAACTATTATTTTATTCTGAAATACATTAATATATCTGTCTTTTTTTATTTTACAGAAATAGTACTCTGTCGCTCCCTGTTGGGCGATTTGAGGCGACTGGTCCACTCGCCCAACCGTCGAACTACACGTAGAGTAGCCGCCCGGTGGTTGAGCGATTTCTGATCGTCGCTCAATGGTTGGACGATTACTCTACTTGTCGCTCGACCGTTGGACGATTTTAAAGAATAACATTATTATTTTATTAATCGGCTGAAAATAATTGTGTGGAAATAAATGCAAATTTTTGTAGGTAATACATTTAGCAAATCTTGTTTGTAGGTTATTTATTTTTTTAAAAAATAAAAGAGTGGTGACAAGGTTGGTTGGTCCGTTTGTGATTTTCGTAGAATCTCAAGGGTACGAAATCTGTTAGACTTGCAATAACATTTTGCGATCGTCGTATGTTGTCGTAGTGCGAAAAATTTCTGAAGAATTTTGTGAGGATGATAGAGGTAGCAATGATTCATAAGTCCAAAGGTAAGCGATATTGCGATGCGCTAGGGAATTCATACACGGTGGAGCACGTAGACTAAAGAACCAAGAACGATATACACATGTCTTTAGAGAATTAGAAATACATGGGATATATGGACGAAGAGGGTCGAACTACTACGTAGAACGTGACCATTTGCCGTTTCAGCCCAACTCAGCGTTGTACTCCTCGCCTTGCTCCTTAGCTTTCACCGCGATGGCCCTCTTCCGCGCCCTCTCGGCCTCGCGTCGTCAGGCATGCTCGCGCTTCTGCTTCTCGTGCAACCTCCCCCGCCTCTTCTTCTCGTCCATCTCAGGTGGTTACGGCGGACACTACGGTGGGAAGAGAGACGTGGCTACGGCGTAACAGGAAGCAAAATAGTGGTGTGCACTAAAATTTGATTTCTTTACCGGTTTCCTATGGATCGGCGTGTCAAACCTGCGGTCGGTGTAATCCGAGCAGAAGTTTGGGCAGCACCAATAGCGCTGCCCAATGGTCCACTCGTCGGTTGATTTGACACACTTGCATGCGTCTCGACACCAGCAAAGGGGTGACGCCACCCCCTGTAGGGGCCTTTCCGGAGGGCGTTCAGCGGGCATAGGAGGTCCATCTTCTTCACTATCTCTCTGTCCATGATGTGCTTGGCCTCTAGGTCCATCTTACTCACTATCTCTATGTCTATGACATTGGCTATGAAAGTGGATGTTAGGTTGCGAAGCTTCGACAAAACACTATTGAGCATGTCAGGAGTGCGCCTCCACCTTCGAGACAATCCAGTGAGTCTCGTACTTGGGTCTACGTGTGTGCACACGCCAAGGACAACCAGCCTGCTCGCAAATCATGGTGTACTACTCCTGGCTAGATTTCAGGACCTGAAACGTCCGCTGCATGGATAAGGCCAATAGCTTAATAGCATCCTGCAGTGATCCATTATCAGCAAATATTGCATGAAACCGAACCTCCGTACCATGGTACTCCCACAATGATTCATGCTCGTCATGCATAGCAAGACTCTCAACATCAACCATATTCCATTCCTGCGGGATGGGACCTCCGTCCTCGTCAGAAGAGTTATTGCCATCCTCTTTTAAAGCTTCCTCCTCTGCCCATGCTGTTGAATCATCGATCTCCATCTGACGCACTATGTTGTAGACATGCTCCCCTGCATCCGCTTGTATAGTGGACTGAGCGTGCGGTGTGCGATCTTCCTCTTCTGCCTCCGCAACATCGGCCACTGCGTCCTCTTCTACCTCTTCAACATCGGTCACCGCATCCTCTTCTGCCTCTGCAACATCGGGCACCGCATCCTCTTCATGAAGCACGCGTTGCGCGCCCGAGCTGCTCCTACCAACCAGACGAGAGCCATCAGCAGGGCCTCCTTCGAGTCCCTTTGGACATGCTTGCACGAGTAGCACGCACTCGTATCCACGACGCTAGCAGTCTTCCACAAAGCCCTTCCATGCAATTGTGCGCATCAATCTGCTCAACTCCCACCGAATGTGCAGGACAGACTGACTCCAAAGCCCTTGTAGGACGATACTGCACACCTCAGGGTCAAAGGAGAAGCTGCAGGTGAGCCAGTGTAAGACATCTCCGATTCAAGCATTCTCTGCATCCGGGCGTACCATACTGACTTGCCGGAAACCGCTAAGGTCAACACCATATGGACCTTCACGAATCGTACCAACACCGTAATGCACTTTTAATCTTGTGGGCTCCGACATGACTGATTTCTCACTGCAAATATTTCGAATATTTTAACTAGCCATTTGTCATAATACAATCATGAAATACATGCTAAACCAATAAGTAGTGACACATCACCTACATTTGGATGAGAATAAGAATGGATGAGACTATTACCTTCACGCGAAGACATTCTCTCCTTTTCAGCGAGCTTCCTTCTTCTTTCTCTCTTACTTCCCGAGCTCCTCTCCTCTTCTCTCCCTCTCCTGGGCTCCTGTGCTCCCCCCGCCGTCGTTCTCTCTTCTCCTTCTCCTTCCCCCCCTCTCCCGAACTTCTCCCCCTTTCCCGATCTTCCCCCCTCTTCACTTCCCCTCTCCTTCTCTCCCTCTCCTTTTCTCCTCTCTCGAGCTCCTCTCGTTCTCTCCCAAGATGAATGGTGAAAGAGACTATGATTGTGCCTTTCTATACAACCGTCTAGTCACTCAACCGTTGGACGACTAGCAAGTAGTGGCCAATGGTTCAGCAACACGGGAACTGTACTTCCTGTCAAATCGTCCGGTGATCGAGTGACTTGGATTAGTCGCCCAATGGTTAGACAACTAGATCCAAGTCGCTCAACCACCGGACGACTACGCCACGTGTAGCTCAATGGTTGGGCGACTTGGACCAGTCGCCTAATGGTTGCGTGACTAGGTCCAAGTCGCCCAACAGGGGAATGATAGAGTATTATTTCTATAAAATATAAAGACATGTATATTACTGTATTTCAGAATAAAAAACTAATTATTTTTTTAAAAAAATTCCATTCTTGTCTAGCGTTTCTACTGCTGATTCGTTTGAAAGTGTTAGGTATGTCGCACAATCTATGCTGCGATGTGCTCAAAAGTTCACTGTGTGAAATTAACCATCCTTTCGCAAGGAGTTACCAGGAGATCTAGGTTTGGTTTGCTATCCTTGCAAATCAAACCAAATATTGGTAAAAACTAGTTATTGTTTAGTTTTCTACTAAAATTTGGTAACTCCAATGAAATCTAATATCACACGTGAGCAATATAAAACAATTTAGAAATACTAAAGGAACCTCTGAATTGTGAAGTGAGAGAGGGGAGGGAAGAAATGTGTGAAGTGAGAGAGGGACATGCACAAACAAAAATTTTGGTAACACCAAAATTTGGTTTGTTCATGATTCAAACATTAGCATGTTTGGTTTAAGAACCAAAATTGCACATGAAAGCTAAGCAAAAAATTAGCGTTACCAAAACTGGGGCGACCAAATCGGTCGTTCGGATTTGGGTAAAATTTGGCACAAAAATGAACTAGAGAACCAATATGAACATAATCTTACAAAAAAATTGGCATCAAGCCAAACGGAGGCCAAATATGATCAACGTTACCCAAATTTGGTTTGACACACTTTGGTTACCATGGACACCAATCCAAATTGCCCCAACGTTCTTTTGACCATTTTTTTTGGCTTTACCTAGATTTTAACTAGGCCAAAATTTTCACACTAGCCATCAACCAAACAACCCCTATTATCCCAGCTAGGTTCGTCAGCTTGCAATCAATATAGTGGATGCACTCCTGAGCTAGTAATCTGATAGTGCACGTGAAGAAGCAAATATTGCACGATCAGATTTTGTGTTTTTTCTCAGGTATGTACAAAAATATAGCCTGGCCAGAGAAGTGAAACGCTGAACGGGAAGAGGGGTAAACAGTAAACCATAAACGTACGCGGGTGTCATGTGCACATGTCGTAGTCCATGTGATAGATGCACACACAACAGCATGCATTGTGTGTTACTTTTGGACGCTCTCCCACATCTCTCTCGGCCGACACCCACGTACATCCTTGTGTCAGCTTGCTAACAAGTTGCGATTTACATGCACGTTAAATGCTAGGAAGAGGTTTCTATCCTATGTGTAGGACGTCATATCCCTTCGTCCACTGTCCAAATGTCCCTAAGCACACCTTGAGATTCGTGTGTGTGTGTATCAGTTAACACCCTCCGTTCTTTTTGTCAAACATTCTCAAGTTTGACCGCTAATATGTTTTCAATTATCTAGATTTGCTATATAAAAAATATATCATTAGATTTATCGTTAAAAATACTTTCATAATATTACAGTTTTATTAGCATATCTTAATATAAAGGTATAAAAAGTAACAGCCAAAGTCACATCTTGAAGACCAAAAAAGTAAAAGGATGCGGATATATGACGCTATACCATCGAATATCGATTCAACGGGATAAGGCAGAGCCCTACGATCTATTTCCATCCAACGGTCCACCAATGTCTTCCTCCCACGTGTCTCCCGGTTCCCGCAAGCACCGCGTACACAGCGTGCCATCGAAGTGTCTCTGTGCTCCACAAAGCAACGGCAGCAACCGACTGTGTCCTCCACTCCACGCGCACCTCCGGCGCCATATGCGTCGCCGAAACTTCCACCGTCCTCCTCTCCCAGCAACTTGCTCCTCTCCTCCCTGCTCAAACAGCTACTGCAACAACCTACCCCCACCATGCTTGTGCAAGCCTCACTCCACCACAGCAACAAGTCTTCCTGTCCCCTTGAGTCCTCCTAGAGCATCAGCGTCAGCAGTGAGGCGACGACTAGTCTGTGTCTTCTCATACATGCAGGACAATCTCATGCTGAATGTTTG
The DNA here is from genome assembly GCA_036346395.1 of Hsuehochloa calcarea. Lineage (NCBI taxonomy): Eukaryota > Viridiplantae > Streptophyta > Magnoliopsida > Poales > Poaceae > Hsuehochloa > Hsuehochloa calcarea. Next base: position 40,220,320 of record CM070599.1, read on the forward strand.
TGTTTCAACAAGTTTCACATACAAAACTCGAGCATAGTTTCAACAGTGGCATCGTGTCACATCAAGTTTCATATAGTTTTATTAAGTTATTTTAGAACATGTTTCATTAAGTTTCTTCAAGTATCATTTTTTCTCCATATTTTGTAGAGCAAGTTTCACCCAGTTTAATATAGTTTCATTAAGTTTCGTCCCAAGTCTCATGAAGGTTAATAAAGTTTCATCTTTTTGTCTAGGACAAGTTTTCAACAGTGACATCATGTCTAATCAAGTTTTATGTAGTTTCATGAAGTTATTTTGGGACATGTTTCACTAAGTATCATTGTTTCTCCATATTTTATAGAGCAAGTTTCATGAAGTTTCGTCCCAAGTCTCATGAAGTTTCATAAAGTTTATCTTTTTGTTTAAGACAAGTTTTCAACAGTGACATCGTGTCTCATCAAGTATCATATAGTTTTATTAAGTTATTTTGAGACATATTTCATCAGGTATCATTGTTTCTCTATATTTTATAGAGCAAATTTCACCCAGTTTTATGCAGTTTCATTAAGTTTTATGAAGTTTCGTCCTAAGTCTCATGAAGTTTCATATTTTTGTATAGGACAAGTTTTCAACAGTGATATCGTGTCTCATCAACTTTCATATAGTTTCATGAGACATATGTGTTTCATGAAGTTGAAACACGAACATTCAAATTTGAAACTTGTTGACGTTTGATTCAAGAAAGAATGGACATCGAAAGAAGAATGGTCAACTTCTAGCTCCGACAGTGAGGAGCCCTCAACACCATCTACATCAAGTATCATTGTTTTTACATATTTTGTAGAGCAAGTTTCACCTAGTTTCATGTAGTTTCATTAAGTTTCATGAAGTTTCGTTCCAAGTCTCATGAAGTTTCATAAAGTTTTATCTTTTTGTCTAGGACAAGTTTTCAATAGTGACATCGTGTTTCATCAAGTTTCATATAATTTCATTATGTTATTTTGGGACATGTTTCATCGAGTATCATTGTTTCTCTTTATTCTGTTGAGCAAGTTTCACCCAATTTTATGCAGTTTCATTAAGTTTTATGAAGTTTCATCAAGTTTTATCTTTTTGTATATGACAAGTTTTCAATAGTGTCATCGTGTCTCATCAAGTTTCATATAGTTTCATGAGACATATGTGTTTCATGAAGTTGAAACACAAACATTTAGATTTGATATTCGCTGACGTCTGATTCAAGCTCCCACTCCATCTACGCCACCCTCCCCCTCTCATAGGTTGACCTCATCCTCAGCAACAAGCTCCAGCTCAGCCAGTTCGTCCACCTCGATCGCCTCGGCCTGGGCTCCCCTGTCCCCGTCCTCGTCGGCACAAGGTCGCTCCCTGGCCACCACCCGCTCGTCGTCGACACACTAGACCCGGCCGCGCGAGCCAAGGCCGCCGAGCCACGGAGGGAATCCTAGGACTCAGAGAACCACACCAGGGTTCTTGCCTCTCCCAAGGTCATCAAGCCCACCACACCCAACTTCGATGACAGGACGTCGGTCAAGGCCCGGCGCCACCAGCGCGGAGTATTGTGTCGGTGGGAAAGAGCAACAACGTCCTACCTAGGCTGACTAGGAGCAAGAGATTTGTATATGGGGATCCAACGGTGGGTTGCTATCCCATTAGATTGACTTTCAACGCTATAACACATTTTAGCTTTTTTAAAAGTAAAAAACGTCAAGTAAAAAAGAACAAAAGGAGTAAGAGATATGGTTTCCAATATGTTTTGTGTACTCATTGAAATACATAATATCTTGTGACCAAGCATTGCTTTCTATTACACATGGGACAACATGTGTGGAGGCCCCACAAGTAAGTGAGAAGACCATAATACACCATGGTTCTACCGTTCTCTCTCCCCTCGTTATTCTTCCGCCTATCCCACCCATCCCGGAGTCCATGCACCCAGAGATGGCCAAATGAGTTGTGTCTCGGCAAGCCTGGACTGGACCCAAAGGTGGTGGTTGCTGAGTACATTTGGTCCGGTCCAGGCACGACACGGCCCACCACCTAAACAGGTCATGCCGGCCCGGCCTGACGCATCGTGCTATGTTTGCGCTATTACCTCGACTGTAGCATCGAGCTTGGATTTGCATCCAGACCCTCTGTGTATACCGAGCTAGTCACATGATTAATATCCAGCTCACACAGTACAATTATCGATGAATATCACATCTATACATGCGTATAAGTAAAAGAGTACTTAATATTACAAAAACATAATAAATAGGCATTATGGCCAAGTGTTTACATAACAAGTCGGTGGGCTTACAAGTTTAGAGAGTAAATAGTAGCGAAATATAAATAAACCAAAAGGAAGGGGCCGGGTGAGTTTGCCACAGGCAATCGACTGGGGCTAGGACCTAGCGCCGTCCTTCTTATTTTCATAGAGGTATCAATACACCAGGTCTTCAGCTTCGTAGCATAAATCCACATATTTGAGCAACCATGAGTACAAATGTACTCAGCAATCCTTCACACCAGAATACAATTATATAGATGCAAGGTTTACCAAAGGAGGGGTCTTATGGTTATTTTAGCACAAAGCAAGTTTTGCTCAAATACTATAATTATTCTTTAAACCTACAACTTGCATTTTTAACTTCAAAACCAAAATTTCATTTTTATAAGAAATTCTTATCTCGATAAGGTTCTATCCACCTACAGTTACTCATAAGGTTTCATCCACCTATAATTACTCATAAGGTTCCATCCACCTACACATACTCATAAGGTTTCATCCACCTATAATTACTCTTAAGGTTCCATCCACCTACATCATCGCTACAACCAATTTTCTGTTAACATGTCTCAGTTCACATTTTATTAAAATTAAGCAAGTGTGGCTTTTAACACAATGCCCATAGTGGGGGCACAACTATTCGAATACAATTATATACTCTGTAGAGGTTGTATAATTTTACTCATAAGATATGATCCACTTATAATGTTGTCCATGACACGCTTTGTTAGGCGTGCAACGGAGATGATCGTAACAAAGCTTTTCCAATACCCAGTCCTGACACTCACTCACTCCGGTGGGGAACCACTCAATGCTGGGACAGTGACCATTACGAGGCACCCCCAGAATGCTTCGTTGAGGAACTTGTTTTCATGAGGGATCCTCTGTTGTTAGGGAGTCGCTCGTCCTTCTCGATTTCCAAACCTACCACTATGCGCAGGGTTTATGCCGAAACTGAGCAAAGTAATTGGGCAAGTCTATCCCATACTAGACTTCTTGTTGCACAGTTTATTACTTTAGAAATGCACCACATAATTCGGTCCTTAATCGACTCAGGTGAGACAATCCACAAACCCAACTCTAGTGCATGCCTCTGCACCGATCTCATACCAACCACTCGCCCAAGTCTCCGCAATTTTAAATAACATTTTCCTGTTTACAGTGGTAACCCACATTACCACACTACGATTTGCAATATATCCCAAGTTCTTGTAATTGTAATGTTTGTATCATATTCAATTCAACCACTAAGCGGTGTATAAGCATAACCAATTGTCATTATTGATTAACCAAGGACAATTTACTAATGTAATAATTAACCTAGGGTGACAAGGTATAAGACATTATCAACACTCAAGCAAGGGAATTGTAATAACAACTTTTGGCATAGCTAAGTATCAACCTTTAACATAGCATTTAATAAATACTATTAAGCATGCAAGTAATGCTTTGAAATAAAATAATTTGCATTTAAAAAGTAGGTTCAATATGATCAATAGTAAAGGCTTGCCTTACTCAACTATGGATATTACTGGGTCTTGGTCCTATCCTGAAACAGTAGCGAAGTCTTCAGCGACACATGAATCTATTTAAGTGCAAATCGATGACTTTGAATAAATGTGCATAACTCAAATAAATTCAATTGAACTCCCAAAGTTATGATTTTGGTATTGATGGAAAGATATTAATTTTAGATTAATTTTGAAATAAAAAATAAATTATTTGGATTTAAAACGAGGGAGAACGAGCTCTCCAAAGTTCGACCCGAGAGAAATTCCACAAGATATAAAATTTCTAACTAGTGGGTCCGGTTGGATTTCTTTTTTCCTTTTTCTGAAGAAAATTATCTCTGATTGACAAGTGGGGTCCACTGGGGTTTTAATTTCTTATTTATTTATTTTTATTTTAAAAATCTGAGAGACTGACAGGTGGGATCGTGGTCCATATGGACTCGGTCCTCCCAACGGTCCAGAGAGCCAAGGGACACACATGTCAACAACATGGTCTATGGACTAAGTCTACACATAGATAAAGCAGGGGTCGGCCGCATGTCATAGACCCACACTTTAACTTATGGTTTAATTAGTTTGTCTAATTACCGAGGGGCCACATGTTATAAAGACATTACCTAATTAATTAACATTAACTAATTATCAGTTAATCTAATTACATGGGCTACGTGTCAACACCACCATTGTGGTGTTCGCAGCATAGGATAGAACGGAGGCACCATGTTTGGCTCTCAGACGAGCTCAGCGCCGATAGAGGGGACTTTGCCGACCACCCGCGATTGGCAAAGTGGAACATGGGATCTACGACGACTCTAACGACTATGGCGGCATGGCGGAGATGGACCAAGGCGGCAGAGCGATGACGAGGTCATCGACAACACTACTGTGCACACTAGCACATACCGAGAAAGGCTACAAACTACAAATTGGAGCTAAGGTAAGCATCTACTGGTTCAAACGAAACTAAGTGTGCTCTCGATGTTCCAGGGGAGGTGGCTCATCGAGCTCTCCACGGTGGCTCACGGTGGAGCGGCGAGGTGCTATGGTGTTGCTACTCTATGGTCATCTACGCGGTGTGTTGACTAGCCTAAAAGGTTTGCGAGATAAATAAGTCAACTAGAATTAGGGAGCTCACCTGGAACCAAGCGACGAAGGAGATCAGTTGTGGCAGCGATGCTACATGCTCTGGGCTGACGACAGGGACGAAGGGCTTGTCGGCATCTCTGGCACACAAAATAGAAAAGGATAGGCCGTAGTACGAAATGGTCGAGCAGTGGGCCAAAATAGAGGGTGTAGGCAAGTGAGGAACCCATTGCTCTTGGTCCCATAATTTTTGGAGTCTCCAGTCGAAAGTTTTATTGGTTTAAAGTTTCCAGTAGGTTTCGGATTTTCAGGGGTTGAAAATTGGCTAAGTCCTTTCGGGCGGTCGGACCGGCCTATGGTAGGATCGCCAGCCCTGAGCGATCCGGCCATTGTCACTTGAATGTCGTCCCGTCGTGGCGGCGTTGTTCGTTGGTTAGGTCAAAGTCATGAGTTTCAGTGCATATGTGTTGCATGATGCATGTTTTGACTAACGTGGGTCAAGTTGTGAAGAACTTGTTCCCGGATTCGATTTGCTTGTCTATTGGTGTGCGGGTTGCTTGGTGGTCAGCGACGGTCAGCGCGAGGATGATCGGGACAAGGCTTGGAGAGCGAGGTCGAGACGATCGGCGATGCGGGTGAGTCAATGAAATCAAGTATGGTGCGAGAATGGACAAGAATGACCGAACAGCGATTCGGTCCGCGGTTGGATCAAGCGGCGCGGGGTGGTGCAAGTGCCATGGTGGTTCTGGTGGGAGCCGGATGGGAGAGACTTGACGACATGTTGAGAGCCATTAATCAACCTACACGTGGCGAAGCATGGGAGATGCTTCACAAAGATGGGACTCGGTCTTTGCGAAAAGATCGAGAAGGGGTATTTTGGTAATTATACCAAATACCGCCTTGGTGACCTTTTTGACGACCCGCGGCGCAAGATGGCGTGGAGAAGCGGAGTAGGTCAAGAAGAGATGAAGACGGCGCTTCGAGAAGCGTGCATGTGTGACCCGTTTGTTTTGGGCCTTAACGGGAGCCCATTTGGGTTACTCTTCTAGAAGGTCTAGGCCTCCACTATAAATAGAGGAGGGAGGTGGCTGCACCTCCTCCAACCCTTTTTCATGCTTGAAACCCTAGTTTTGGCTTAGGTACTTAGGGAAGGTTTAGTGGAGGTTAGGGTTCTAGAGAGAGAGAGTTGTTTTGATCTTGTGTCCATGCGTATCTGTATGAGTGGTCATGTCGATCGTTATCAAATCAATCCAAAGAAGAGTTCTCTCCAAGATGAGTTCATTTGCCTTCTTTCTCTCTATTTGAGTATTTGAGGTGTTTCTTTGATTTACGAGTTTTTGATTGCTTCTTGTCTTGATCTAACTTGCTATAGCTTGTGGAACCTATCTAAGATCATCTAGATCATCAATCACCCACGAGCAAGTCCTTAAATCATATTTCGTGTTTTGCTCGTTTTGAACCAATCTGCGTTCAACTTGAAAAGATTCAAACTTTGATATGGATCCACTCGATCGTCACTTGGAATAGTTCCCGGACATCCTTAGGAGGTGTGTTCCAAGTTTGGTCGAGTTTGATTGATATATCAAAAGTTAGATCGTGTTTCGTTTTGGTTTCAAATGCGAGCAGTGCCTGCAGCGAATCGGTCGACCGCCCTTCAGGTGTCGGTCGAGCCAGGTCCTCTGCTCGCGACCTAGCTAATGTCTGGCTGACGCCTTGGTATTTAGTTACTTTTGCTCTTTTGCTTTGGGGATATAAGTTTGGATTCAATACTAGCTTTCATTTGTCTTGGTATATAGATCTTCATAGCTTTCATAGCTATTGGAGTGAAATTGGATTGAATCCATTCTTTGTGAAAAAGTCGTGTGCTCCTATTCACCCCCTCTAGTCGCCTTTTCGGTCCAACAGATATATATATATATATATATATATATATATATATATATATATATATATATATATATTATTTGTGATGAATTTGTGGGGGAAAATTCCTGTATGAAAAATGGATTTTTTTGTGATGGCCTTCACATTATGTTGTTTTGATATATCTTCAATCCAATTTGTAATATCCCAAAAAAAGTCTGATGAAGAACATGAACAAATACTTTGAAGTGTTGTTTCTGTAATGCAAAAAGGTATTGATGGCTTATTGGGATATTGTTAGGGGTATACCCTAAGAGACAATCATGAAGATGATTGTATCATGTCTATATTTATGATTGATAAAATAAATGTTATTATGTTCCTTGGATGATTTATCATTTATAAAGATTAGCCAGTATGTGACTTCTTGGTGAAGCTCTTTATTTGTTGTATCATTCCTTGGATGTCACTAGTCAGGACACTAGTGACTTATAGGTCAGTACATGTATTGATTGATGATCATGTTTCACCAGTCATCGATATGTGGATATCGAATCAATAGTGTGAGCACATGTTAGAGGATATGATATTGTATTGATCCACTTTTAGGACTATTGAGATTGTTATTTTTTTTTTTTTTTTTTTTTTTTTTTTTTTTTTTTTTTTTTTTTTTTTTTTTTTTTTTTTTTTTTTTTTTTTTTTTTTTTTTTTTTTTTTTTTTTTTTTTTTTTTTTTTTTTTTTTTTTTTTTTTTTTTTTTTTTTTTTTTTTTTTTTTTTTTTTTTTTTTTTTTTTTTTTTTTTTTTTTTTTTTTTTTTTTTTTTTTTTTTTTTTTTTTTTTTTTTTTTTTTTTTTTTTTTTTTTTTTTTTTTTTTTTTTTTTTTTTTTTTTTTTTTTTTTTTTTTTTTTTTTTTTTTTTTTTTTTTTTTTTTTTTTTTTTTTTTTTTTTTTTTTTTTTTTTTTTTTTTTTTTTTTTTTTTTTTTTTTTTTTTTTTTTTTTTTTTTTTTTTTTTTTTTTTTTTTTTTTTTTTTTTTTTTTTTTTTTTTTTTTTTTTTTTTTTTTTTTTTTTTTTTTTTTTTTTTTTTTTTTTTTTTTTTTTTTTTTTTTTTTTTTTTTTTTTTTTTTTTTTTTTTTTTTTTTTTTTTTTTTTTTTTTTTTTTTTTTTTTTTTTTTTTTTTTTTTTTTTTTTTTTTTTTTTTTTTTTTTTTTTTTTTTTTTTTTTTTTTTTTTTTTTTTTTTTTTTTTTTTTTTTTTTTTTTTTTTTTTTTTTTTTTTTTTTTTTTTTTTTTTTTTTTTTTTTTTTTTTTTTTTTTTTTTTTTTTTTTTTTTTTTTTTTTTTTTTTTTTTTTTTTTTTTTTTTTTTTTTTTTTTTTTTTTTTTTTTTTTTTTTTTTTTTTTTTTTTTTTTTTTTTTTTTTTTTTTTTTTTTTTTTTTTTTTTTTTTTTTTTTTTTTTTTTTTTTTTTTTTTTTTTTTTTTTTTTTTTTTTTTTTTTTTTTTTTTTTTTTTTTTTTTTTTTTTTTTTTTTTTTTTTTTTTTTTTTTTTTTTTTTTTTTTTTTTTTTTTTTTTTTTTTTTTTTTTTTTTTTTTTTTTTTGAACTAGGGCATATTGTACAACCAAATGTCGAGTATGTGATGAACTGGCTAACTAATTAGCAATGGCTCACTTTAGTTATGTTTTGGAGGCGTGAGATACGAGATGGACGTATACTCACAATGGCGTAAGAAGGGCCTTTGAAACTAGGTATGATTGAGAAAGGTGCTAGCTTTGTAAATGCATTGTGGATCTTGGTCTCCATTCAAAGCGTGTCTTGCGATTATAAGTTAATTTATCTCTTAGTGAAAGTTGTACAACCTTTGTAAAGTCAAACTCAAAAAATTCAATTGAACTCCCAAAGTTATGGACATGCTCGGGATTTCACATGAGTTATAGTTTCTTATATAAAAATGTGTTGGAGTGTGAATAGGAAGTTCACTTGGAATATAATGTTCACTTAGTGAATGGGAATTACATGGTGGGTTAAATTTGAATGGGTTCACTTGGTGAATATAATTTTCACTTGGTGGATGAAATTTCTGGGTTTGATTGGGAAGTGAATGGGATTTCATTTTTTTTTTAAATTACACATTTCAATCATTTACGTATTACAGTGGATCGTGGTCCATATGGACTCGACCCCACTTTCCTTATGTTCAAGTCCTTGCATGAATATTAATTGCATATTGTATCTACTTTTGATACTTTAGTACTCACAATTCTAACCCACACTTTAATAGTATCAATTAGTTTCTATTGAGAATGATATATAAAGACATTCCAATTAATGAACATTCTCCAACTCGCTTATCAGCATGTTGAATGGTCTCTCAAGTTTCCCGTTACTACAAAAGTTTATTTGTTTCTTTAGTCGAGACACAGTTAATAGTTGATCATAAGGTCCGTTATGTACTTTGTTCATTTATCTTTGGTAAATGAAAATGGATTAATTTCATTGATCTATGGGCTGCGGATGACCAACTAGTTCATAAACGATGCAGGTATCGAAACATCGGTTCCACATACAGCTACGAAAAGGCTACAAACTAAGATCAAAAATAAGTTTTCATCACTGATCAAGCGAACCACATGGTCACACACTTAATGAGTTAGAGACTAGTTCGAATTGATCCGTAGGGCTCTTTTAAGGGAGGTGCTAGTGTTGTATTTGGTCACTCCTTGAATGACTAGCCAACAGTTTGCAGATAAATAAGTCAACTAGAATTAGGGCCACCGAACCAAGCGAAGTGTTCTATCCTTGGCGGTGAATACCGTAATGCCTGGCGACATGGACAAGGGCTTCGAACTCCGCAACAAAAGAAAAGGATGCAAGCATAGAGGAGGAGGAGACAATCCGCGAGACATTGGATTGATGCAAAATTCCACTACATTGATACGGGCAGGTGGATCGAGCTACACCAACTTTTTCATCGCTGCGTGTTTAGTGGTAACGATCTATGATCTCTTACTACATGACTTTAGCAAGTTTAAGGAAAAAATTAGAACCCAATGCTCAATAGCCTAGCCGGCTATAACAGATATAAAATGCAAACTGTTGTCCCGGATGAAGTTTTCCAGACTGATGGAACCGAGTTGTGAATTATTCGCCTTTTTCATATATTTTGAGATGGTCTGCTCAGCAGGGTGACTTTTTTGATTTATTGAAGGGAAAAGTTCCATGTAATATTGTTTCAACCTTTTTTCTTGAACAGGAACGAAAATTTTGAAGTGTTGTTTTGGGACATTCGGGTTGGGGTGAGAACTATTTGTTCTGGTGTGTCCTTTGTCCTTGTTTCACAATCTGAAAGTCTCTTAATCAAATCGGTGCGTTCACGATTTTGTTGTCTCAAATGTCCCAGGGATGCGTTCTTGATGTACTAGTTTTTGTCTTCTCAATTGTGTGTTTAATGGTGCTTACTCATCCGGGCAGAGAACAGGAGGACAATTGAAACTAACAAAATCTGAATAGTTTTCGCTGGGTGATAACATTTGGAGTTGAGTGAGAACAATTGAAGAACATTTTGTACTTTTGAATGCCATCAGACCTTGGAAGGAGGAGATGCACTTGTCATATGTATAACATCAACATGGACTCTACATAAAAATGAAATACGTTATTATTGGAGATGTGAAAACGTAAAGAATATGCACTTCTACCTTATACGGAACAAATTCGGGAAAATGATGGGTATTTAGCACAGGATGTAACTTAAATTGGACAATTTCAATTTGGTGCTACTCATTTGATTCACCTTTTGAAATGTAAGACAAGCTTGAATTTTCTCAAAATGCAACAAAGTTTTGGAAATCAGGAATTCATGGAATTTTAAAATTATTAATTATTAGTTTGTTACATCTACTATTTAGCTGCATAAATAGTACCTAGTCTAGCACTCCACTACATTAGGCTCGCTTCATTTTTTTAATATTTATATGATTTTATTTTGTAGCTTTTGAATTTTATATAGTTCATGTTATATTTTTATATAGATTTATTTTGTATTTTGTATTATATATATATATATATATATATATATATATATATATATATATAAGGATTTTTTTTACATTTCCTTCAAATTTTCATGGTGAATGTGCTAAATGGTGACAACGGCCGATGCGTGAAACCTTACAAAGTCGATAAGGCTATTGTGTCATGCTTGGGTTGATGCCTCGGCAGCGCTAGCACCACACGGATCGTCGAGTAATGGGCCAAGCGGACCCATACCTAAATGGGTCATGTCTCGTGGGCCCACTACCACGAAAAAGTCTTCACGACGGTTCAAAAGCGTCATCACGACGGTTTTATGAACTACTTGAGTTTATGGGTCGATAATGACATGAGGTCATTACATACGGTTTTGAACCATCAGTGAAGAGCTATCACGACAGTTACGAACAATAACATCGTGATAGTCAATTATTACATATGGTTCTTTGGAAAAAACCAATCAATTCTTTGGACAACGTTTCCATGTGCTCTTTCGATAGTTTACAAAAGGTAATTAAAAGACACACACACACACACACCTCTCTCTCTCTCTCAATTAATTGCTCACTCTCGCGAGGATGAGGTCGCGTAGAAGTGTCCATCTCGAGCCAAATGGGCCTCCTTGTCGACCACGGATGGTGGTCCTCACTAAGAATGAAATTTGACGAAACACGGATAGGGATTTGGGGCAAAGCTTCGTGCTCACTCGAGGCCAAGATGGGGCGGCGAGATCTGGCGGTCTTTGGTCGAGCCGCGACCCGCTCACTAGAGCGCGTGAAATAACATGTTACGATGCATGTGTTGGCCTCTGCGGCAAACATGGAGCTCTGCCGTCCTCCTCCTCCTCCTCGTCGGCATGCGGAGGGGAGAAGGAGAGCCTGATGGAAGACAAGGCGGGGGTGGGTATAATATATAAGGACAACGTCAAAATATTTCGCCTCCCGCGCAAGCATTCAAAAATTTCCATGAATCACAGACGGTTTTAAACAAAAACCATATGTGATGAGCTAATATCACAGATGGTTCATATTAAAAACAGACTGTGACTCTGTGAAATGCCTAACTCTGTAATTTCAAGTCCCAGAGTGTGGTAAACTCAGGAGATACTTATCACAAACGGTTTTTAATACAAATCGCCTGTGATGAGATACTTATCACAGATGGTTCATATTAAGAACCGTCTGTGCAGTATTACAGACGGTTCGTGAGACGAACCGTCTATGATATGATGAAATATCACAAACAGTTTGTATCACGAATTATCTATGATACTTCATAGATGGTTCTTAATACAAATCGTCTGTGATAAGTATCCGATCATATATATATATATATTTGTGATGAATTTGTGGGGAAAATTCTGTATGAAAAATGGATTTTTTGTGATGGCCTTCACATTATGTTGTTTTGATATATCTTCAATCCAATTTGTAATATCCCAAAAAAGTCGATGAAGAACATGAACAAATACTTTGAAGTGTTGTTTCGTAATGCAAAAAGGTATTGATGGCTTATTGGGATATTGTTAGGGGTATACCCTAAGAGACAATCATGAAGATGATTGTATCATGTCTATATTTATGATTGATAAAATAAATGTTATTATGTTCCTTGGATGATTTATCATTTATAAAGATTAGCCAGTATGTGACTTCTTGGTGAAGCTCTTTATTTGTTGTATCATTCCTTGGATGTCACTAGTCAGGACACTAGTGACTTATAGGTCAGTACATGTATTGATTGATGATCATGTTTCACCAGTCATCGATATGTGGATATCGAATCAATAGTGTGAGCACATGTTAGAGGATATGATATTGTATTGATCCACTTTTAGGACTATTGAGATTGTTATGTTTCTATATGTCATCGGTTGGTTTCAAGAAATGATTGTATATAATTTTTAGACCTGATATCAACACGATTTTCTACATGTGTAACAATACACTTAGGATTACCAAACGCTACTCTGTAACTGGGTAGTTATAAAAGTAGCTTTTGGGTATGCTATAAAATATGCAGAGGAATATCACTGATCGGATATAGAATTTGCCCCTGTTAGCATAATATGAGAGATATCTCTAGGCCCCTCAATGTGCTCGGATAAAGAAAGTGCATGGTCGTTGTTGTTGGTGTAAAAACCGAACACGAGTGAGGGGGCGGACGTCGGCCGTGCTACGTGCCGTCGTCCACGAGAGCGAGAATGACACGATGGTTATACAGGTTCGGGGGTCTGAGAGGACCGCCCTACTCCTGTCGGTTGCCTACGGGGGTTCGAGGGTTCCTCCCGGAGGCTCACCTGATGCCTTGTTTTCATAAATTGCTCAAGAGAGCTCCCCTTAAAAAGAGAGATACATGGGGTATTTATAGGCCCTTGGACCTGTACAAATGACCAAAATACCCCTTTGTGGGATTTCTACCCTATGAGTAAAAGTGAGGGGTACAATGGACCTTTGTCCAAGGTATTTACATTTCTTGATCTGTTAAGCAGATGTTTTCCATGTGGAGTGGGTCCCACCGTTAAGGGGATGAAATATTCTTCCAACAGTCGTGCTACAAGTGGTGGAAGAATCGACCACACAAAGTTATCCATTACTAGATCGAGAAAAGATTGAACAATCCATGGATGACATATATCCCACCTGGAGTTCGATCAGATATCATGAGGCAAAAGGAGAATATGCAAACATATCGCTTAGTCCTACCATATCCAAACTGGTCATATGGGGAAACATACTGGTCGTGAGCTGGTCGTATATGATCACAAATTGGTTGTAAGATGTTACAAACTGGTCATCAGGAGTTACGAACTGGTTGTGATTGATATGGACCTGGTCATAGATCGTATTGCATAAGGATCGTCCGATATAATCTTTATGAATATTTGGGAGTCGCTACGTTGTAACATCCCAAGATTTGGAGTTCTTTTGAAGCATTTAAAAGATAAACATTTAAATTTTCTTGGTTAAGTCAAAGCTTAATATGAATTTTTAGGAATTAAAACAATTTAATGTGATTAATTTAAACTTCAATTAAATTAAAAGTTGTTTTATTTGGGTTCCTTGAGTTCTAGCGAATTTTTTAAAATTTTCTAGGAATTTTTTTAATTTAATTGCTATTTTTTTGAGCTCGGTTTTTTAAGTTTAATTTCCTAAATTCAAAAAAAGTCTTTTTCCAGATTTTTTCCGTTCTGGCCGAATCTCCTTTTCTTTTGGCCTTTTCTCTTTTTCCTCTGGCCTTTTCCTTCCGCCGCCGCCTCGACCCACTCTTTTCTTCCCTCTCATAACATGCTCCCGCCTCTACTTCCGCTTTGTTGCTCGCCCCAAGCCGCACACAACCCAACTAGTTCTCCCTCCTTTTCTCACTGACAGGTGCACCTGTCGCGTCTAGTCCCAGTGTTCTTCTTCCTCCTGATTGCCAACCCGTGTCTATTTGTCGCACGTTTCGCCGCCAGCCTCAACACAAAGTCTCCTCTCTGGTGCCTTTATAAGCCGCCCTCCCGCGTTAGTTTTTGCGCCCTGACCACCTCTTCCCAAAGCCCTACCCTCCAGCCTCGACCACGTCCTTGTCTCGCCGCAATCCACCGAGACACCGTCGCCGCCGCCATTGAAGTCAATCATCCTCATCATCTTTGCCATTGAGTTCGTGTTGTCGTGTTCTACAAGGTGCTTTCGTCCGCTTCGCCTGCACCTCGTTGGACTACCGCTGCCCTTTCTTCCCCAAAGTCGGCCATCGTCTTCATATCTGATCTCATCGCCAGTGAGCTCCCTTGCCTCCTGTGTGCGTCACGATGTGCTCTCGGGTCTCCTCCGATCCCCACTTCTCTTTTGGCCTCTCCGCTGCCGTGCTGTGTCACTGTTGCGCGTCTTCTCCGCTTACGGCCATCTCTGTCACGTCATCACTTCAGTTGTCCTCCGGCCACCCAACTTGTCCCGGTGTGATCCTCATCTACTCGCCAAACCAATGCTACACTCAGTTCTCTCCGGGCGCCATTGCTCCACCGAAACCACTGCACACCTGAGCCGCCCTGCCGCCATTATCACCGCTGCTGCCACTTCGCCAACTCCCTCACCACGCCGCCACCTCCCTTAGCATCGCCAAGCCACCGGCAACCCATTTTTCTGGTTGGCCGGAGCTTCCTCGCCACTGTCCATTGCCACCGCCATGCGCCAGAACCACCAGAGCCGCTCCCCTATTCTCCCTCTTTGTGCTAACTCCTTTCTCTCTCTTGCGAGTGGTACCACTTGTCAGTGTCTTCCTATCTCTGTCTTTTTCTTTCGCTTACACCTTGGCCCCACATGTCATCCACTCAAGTTGTGAACATGGTCCACTATGAACCGAGCTAGTCCCGTGGACTTGGTCCATGGACCATGGCCCACATGTCAGCCTCTCCAATCATTTCCATAATTTTTTTTATTTGGAAATTTAAAAATTTTAGTAGGTCCCACCTTTCAGCCTTAAGGATTTTCTTTAATTAAATTCGAAGGAATATTCTAGAGAATATTATTTTCTCTCTCTTTTTACTTTCACACAAATCTTCTGAAAGTCTGTTCTCCTAAGTCCGAGCTCCGTTTAAGTCCGTTCAAATTCCTAAATTCATCTAAAATTGAGCTCTTTATTTTAGAGTTGGTTTTTATGTTTTTGGTTTTTATTTATTTTTCTTTTGGATTTATTTTGCTTCACCTGTTGTTTTATCTCTCGTTTAGACAACATGTTTCAAGGAGCAAGAGTAGAAGCAAGTTTTGAAGATCCAAGAGTGGTAAATAAGCAAAGCCAAGGCAAGCCGTGGTCCTTTGATCATGTTGAAACTATATTTTTAAAGTACATTATTTTATATCAAATTGCATGCTATCTTTATATCAACTGCTTTTGGGAGTAGTTGATCACATATTGGACATTATACCTCCATTGATCATTTGAATATCATGAATCATTTGTCACCATAGGATGGTCATTATTAGTTGGATATTTTGGTATCACCAACATGGGTATCATAAAGATAGTTAGTCATGTTTAGTGGTACGATGGGTTCATGTCACTTGTTCAATAATGTTAAATTTAACTTAATGAGATATGGAATTGTGGTGGGTAGCCACTGTTGTTAAAATTTGTCTGCCATGACAGGATATGTCATTGGTTTTGGTTGAACAAAATAATTTCGCTTTCAAAGCGGCGGTCGCGGCAAGAATGGGGTGCGGGTAGCACATTGTGGGTTGTGGTAGACTCGCCTGAGTAATTATCAAGGACTTAGTCTTATGCGCCATTGAACTAGGGCATATTGTACAACCAAATGTCCAGTATGTGATGAACCTGGCTAACTAATTAGCAATGGCTCAGCTTAGTTATGTTTTTGGAGGCGTGAGATACGAGATGGACGTATACTCACAATGGCGTAAGAAGGGGGGCCCTGTTGAAACCTGAGCGGGCAGAACTGGATTGAGAAGGAGCTTTGTAAATGCATTGTGATAATCACTTAGTTGCACACCTTCGAAAGCGTGTCTTGGCCGACATTATAAGTTAATTTATCTCTTGTGGGTAAAGTTGTACAACCTTTGTAGAATCAAAACTGTTTAAACAACCGTATCTGCGGTTATGGACATGCTCGGGGATTTCACATGAGTTATAGTTTCTTATATAAAAATGTGTTGGAGTGTGAATAGGAAGTTCACTTTGTGAATATAATGTTCACTTAGTGAATGGGGAATTCACTTGGTGGGTTATGTCGGAGGTGAATGGAGAGTTCACTTGGTGAATATAATTTTCACTTGGTGGATGAGATGTTCCCTGGGTGGTTTGGTTGGGAAGTGAATGGGAAGTTCACTGGTTGTTTTAAATTACACATTTCAATCTATTTACCGTATTTACTGTCAATACTGCTTTCTGCAAAAGAACCACACATCTATTCCTTTGTTCAATCCTTGCATGAATATTAATTGCATATTGTTTTCCTATGACTTGTTGAGTACTTTATGTACTCACAACTTTAAACTTTGCTGCTCAATTAAAGAGTATCAAGCTGCTTAAGAGTTCTTTGAGAATGAGTACTATGAAGACTTTGCGAATTATGATACATTCTCCACTCGATTGCCTGCGAGCATGTTGAATGGTCTCTCCAAGTTTCCCGTTTCACTACAAAAGTTTATTTGTTTCTTTAGTCCTGCATGACAAGTTAAGTAAAGTTGATCATAAGGTCCAGTTATTATTACTATTTGTTATTTTGATATCTTTTTAGTTAAATCGATAAAATGGATTATATTTCATTGATGTTTCCTGTGTGAGCTAGCTGTTAATCTAGGACTAGTTCATAATACACAGAGGGTTTCGGATATGTAAATCCGGGTTCCCACATACGTATGCTAGAAACCGCTACTGACTAGTAGATCAAAAATAAGTTTTCGGGTCACGATCGATTACGCATGAACCACATGGTCACACACTTAATGAGTTAGAACAGACTAGTTCGAATTGGATCCGTTAGGGGCTCTTTATAAGGGGAGACGTAAGCCTTTTCGGTATGTTGTACCACTCACTGAAACCCTAGCCAACATCTTCCCGAAGGCCCTGTCGTGTGCGCTAGTGCTAGCACACCGACACATAGTGTTCTATCCTTGGACGTGTGAATACCGTATAGACGCTGCCGTGATCGCTGCTACACTGATCGAGAACGATCCGTGATGTACGTAGGGAACGCGAGAGACTGCTCGAGGAGACAATCCGCGGCGAATGACATTGGATGATCGACTAATTCCACTACATTGATACGCGCAACGTTGGATCGAGCTACACCAACTCTTTTTCTACTGCACTGCGTGTTTAGTGGTAACGATCTATGATCTCTTACTCACATGACTTTCTGGTTTACGCGGAAAAAAAATTTAAAATTGCGTTCTAGTATAGCCTAGCCGGCTATAACAGATATAAAATGCAAACTGTTGTCCCGGATGAAGTTTTCCAGACTGATGGAACCGAGTTGTGAATTATTCGCCTTTTTCATATATTTTGAGATGGTCTGCTCCTAGAGGAGTTGACGGTATTTTTTGATTTATTGAAGGGGAAAAGTTCCCATGTAATATTGTTTTTCAACCTTTTTTTCTTGAACAGGAACGAAAATTTTGAAGTGTTGTTTTGGGACATTCGGAGTTGGGGTGAGAACTATTTGTTCTGGTGTGTCCTTTGTCCTTGTTTCACAATCTGAAAGTCTCTCTTAATCAAATCGGTGCGTTCACGATTTTGTTGTCTCGAAATGTCCCAGGGATGCGTTCTTGATGTACTAGTTTTTTTTTTCTTCTCAATTGTGTGTTTTTTTAATGGTGCTTACTCATCCGGGCAGAGAGACAGCGAGGACAATTGAAACTAACAAAATCTGAATAGTTTTCGCTGGGTGATAACATTTGGAGTTGAGTGAGAACAATTGAAGAACATTTTGTACTTTTGAATGCCATCAGACCTTGGAAGGAGGAGATGCACTTGTCATATGTATAACATCAACATGGACTCTACATAAAAAATGAAATACGTTATTATTGGAGATGTGAAAACGTAAAGAATATGCACTTCCCTACCTTATACGGAACAAATCTCGTGGAAAATGGATGGTGGGTGGATAGCGGATGAGGATGTCCTACCGGTAGGGAAAAAACAATGCTAGCTCCTCTCACGAACATGCAGCCGGCCATGTAATGCACACCGAGGGAATCTTTCCATGCATTGGGGTGGATTCGAGGAGTTTTGGTTCGTATACCACTATTTACAGTGTAATAGTAATTTTAGCTCTCTTTCAACGTTAATATCAAAAATAGTACCCTCCAACGTGCTCAGGAGGCCAGACTCTCCACCACAAACCACGTATGAAATCCAGACCCTGTGGCACGGTTTGGCCGAGTCAAGCCCCCTAGGAGCACGACATAGGGCACTGTTGTGCTCTGGAGCCACAGAATTCGCGAGTACCGTGCCACGGAGGCATGACAGTGGTGAGAGATATTTGAAAATCGATTAGAAAACTATTTCTGACACTATTTAACACTTTAAAAATATTTTTTCTTTGGATTTTTTCCCTTTTTTATCTCACACTCGCAGCTTCAAATGTATTGTTTATAAACTTTTTCATATGAAATCACGGTGCAGCACAACAAACACATGTTCAACCGTGGTCATCGCCACCTTTCGTAACCCTCAATGAGTCGATAAATGGTGCATGTGAAATACTATTTACCAACGCGGTGATGAGCAATGGTTAAGTCGGTGACGGTGTACTACTGCCCGCCGCCGCAACCGGTGATGGTGTACTACTGCCGCCGCCAATCCGATGACGGTGTGCTACTGTCGTCGTCGTGTCGTCAAATAGTATTTCACATGCACCGTCCATCGACTCACCGAGACACCGAGGTCTGCGAAAGTTGGTGATGGCAACGGTTGACACCCATGTTTTAACTTGCGTGTGTTGTGCCACGCCATGATTTCATATGAAAAAATTGTTGAATTTTTTTCTGGTACATGTAATAATACATTTGAAGCTGCGAGTGCGAGGTAAAAAAAATACAGAGGGGGAATATTTTGTAAAGTTTTGAATAGTATTTTGAATAGTATTAAATAGTATCAAAAATGGTTTTTTAATCAATTTTCAAATCGCTGTCGGCACGACACTCGCGAATTCTGTGGCTACCTGGCACGGCAATGCCCTCTACCGTGTCTTTGAGGCTGGACTCACCTGGTCCATGCCCCAAGGGCCTAAATTGCACACGTGGCGCGTGGTGGGAAGTCCGGCTCCTGAGACACAGTGGATGGTGTTATTTTTGGCATTAACGTCGAAAAAGTGTTTAAATTGCTATTAACACTGTAAATAGTGCTATATAAGCCAAAAACTCTAGATTCGAGTACGTTTCTAGTGCTACTGAGTCTTTGGTGTTCCGTTACTCCCGTCAAATTCTGCCTCTTCAATCGGATCCAAGGATTCACGTGAGAGGGTGGGAGCTAGAGGGTGCAATCGGAGCGGATACGAACGGATATCACTCGTCCTGTATCATATTTTGTATTTTTTTTCTCTTAGAGTTGGACACAGATAGTATTAGATACACATTTCTTCATCCTTTATCCGCTCCGCGAGCTTTCAGTCGACCGGTCAGATAGAAACTATCCGCTTTTTTCGCACCCTTACACATAACATTAGACAGTAGAAATGCAATCAAATCGAATACAGATAGACTAGTCACTGAGATATCGAAGAAAAAATGCCTTATATTATCTGTCTGCTCAGATGCAACAACTCGCATATCTGTTATCATGTTACTAATTGAAATCACAATAGACTTTTCTCATCCCATCTGATATACAGATATATACGGACAGATATTGTTCACCTTGTATCCTATTTTATTTTATTTTTTTGGAATCAAAGTCTAATACAAATAATATGGTATCCCTTCCATATTCGTTCGCCAGCTGGGGATCGGTCGGAAATTGCGCACGCTCGTGAGAGCAATCGCTGGACATTTTGCGAAAAAGAACCCCATGTTTAATGTCCTGTTCCACTCGTTCCCCTGGTTTTTTTTTCAGACTAGAGCGAAGTGTTCCTCTCATCCCGCAAGTCCTCAACCCCCTGTACCATCTAGCACTTCAAATTTCAAAACCGAGCTAGGGTTAGCACATCCCAGCGATTTTCCACGCCTGCAAGATGTTCCGCGGAGGTGCTCTCTGGTGTCCTATTTTTTTCAAGTTGGTATTAGCATCTTGCTGAGTGACGCATCACGAATTTCTGTCTCCTTTTTCGTTCTTATGACAATGCATCATTTATTTCACCATGTTTTTATTTAGCAAGCCAATTTTCTTCAGCATTCGGTAGCTGGTTTTCAACAAATGCTGTTCCCAAATTACTGCTGAATGTGTTATGGTCAGATTTATTGTTCCAATTTGTTCTTGCTTTTCCCCCCTTATAGATGGATTTAATGTGCCAATCCACATGTTATTTGATTGTGTTCTTAGGGAGGATGTGTTGTGTTTTGAGAGTGAAATTAGCTAGCTTGGACTGCTATTGATTGGCAGTAGCAATGGTTTGCATTCATGATGTAATTATTTTCCCCAATTGCTATAGTTGAATTGCAAAATCGACATGGGCTAGTGTAGTTGTTGCTTATACTAATGCTGTTGGGTAAACACCTATGGGCTTTAGTATTTGTGTAGCATCGAAGGAGCCATTGCCAACCATAAATTGATTTGTTAGGACAATTTGAACTAGGTTTTCTTTTCTTGCCCTGTCATGTACAACATTACGTATTTAATTTGGGTATGATTGCTGCAAGACAATGCGAGGAGAAAATGAAATATCTGCAGAAAGCTCTTGGTGACGTTGTTGATCATGTATTGAAGATGGGGCCAGCTAGTGAGCAAAGCAAAGTTCAAGAGTTAAGAGTCTTTTGTTGGAACGACATTTCCGAAAGAAATACATATTGATTTACCAGGTGTAGTGCACACAAAAGGAAATGGGAGAAGATTTATGGGGGGTTTGGAGAAGGCAACAGCTGGAATTAAAAAAGAGGTAACAATAAAACGCCTCTCACATGTATTATTGAGTTTGCTCTTGAATCACTAATGTGTTCGTGTGTGTTTCCAGATCAAGAAGAATGAAGGTCACAAGCAGCTAGAACGTTCAACCAGCACTGACGTAGTATGACATGCTGAAGCTCCAGTTGAACAGTGTAAGCTATGTTAACTTCGTCCAGCTGTTCACCAGTGGAGATGCTGCATTATTTCTAGATGCCTACATCATGTCTCAGAATCCAGCATCTGTTGTATTTACTGACATGTACTCCCCAAATTGAGATGGTACATTATTTATAGAATACGCACGCTTATGCCTTTTGTAGATCCATGAATTAGCATCTGCTCAAGTTTACTGGATGCAAATTCTAGGTTTCCTGCAAATTTGTGAAATTAGCAAAAGTTTCAGGTTTAAGAGTGTATATTGTCAGTTTAGTAACCAACAAGTCTCTATCAGCCAAAAAATTGAACGGAATTCATTCATCAACATCGTATATGCTGTACAATTGAGTATTTTTCAGTCCACATGAGGATATATATGCTGTACATGATTACTTGATTAGTCAAAGTTTTTGGTGTTGAGCTTCGATTTTTAATTGCCTTTTTAAGTTTCATGGTGGATCTGTTTAAATATTTTTGATAACTTGATACTAGAGAATTTTGGTCTCAAGTCTGAGTTGGATGCTGCAAAATTAGCACCGATGCGCTCTAATGACATCGATATATCCAGCATCCTGCTTTAAGGTGTGAAACATTGGCTGCATTGCTCCAATGTTTTAATATGTATATCTAGGAACGCGAGGACTATATGGCATGAAGAAAGGCACTTTTCAGGTTGAGCTCCTGAAGTATCCAGCAAGTACTGTGTAATTTCTTTCTGCTGCCAATTCTTTTTGTAAGGGACTCAAGGCAGAGCAATCTTAAGAGGATGAGTGCGTATTTCAGGCCAGTTTCAGCATAAACACGAGATTGATGCTGCAGGATTTGATTTTAGCCAACCATTGTACCAATATTAATAGTCACTACTTGGTATGGGCTCCTTTTGTGAAAAATACAAACTTAAGCAAAACAAAAGGAAATAAATTATGCTTGCTTACATCTTAAAATCATGGACTAGACATGTTATGTAGTTCTCTTCGAAAAAACTTGTGCTTTTTGTGGTCTAATTGGTGCAGGGATATGGTGTTGGTTCTACATGTGGGATAATTTTGAAGAACTAGCCGAAGTCCACCTGCAGCTAAGGAAACTGTAATGGTTTGAATGTGTTTCGATTGTTGTGGAGCATTATCTTTTAGTCGTCATGAACTGAATGCAGCCAGCAGCAGCAACCATCCACTTGTTCATGTCGAATGCTGTTAATGTAGGGTGTCATTCCAGTAGAATCTTGCTGTGCTGAAAGCTTCTCATGTATAGGGTCACTTTTGTTGGTAATATTGTGTACTGGAAACTGGTTAGTTACTAGTGTGACATTGGATTGTGACATGAACTGGGACATTTCAGCAACGTCTATCATCCAGGTCTAAGACGCAAATAGATCTAGAACTAAGAGGAAATATTGATATATTTTCAGATTTTGCAGCTCACGAGATATTGTAATATTTTCAGCTTCTGCTAGTTTTTTTTTCCTTTCAGAATTTGATAGTGGTGGTGAGTCTACCGTCTACCACCTCCCCTTCCACCTTTTGAGTTGATATGATATTTTGTTGATAGATATGTATACATGCATAAGTTACTTGAATGATCTTTATGGATAATTAAATTATCAGTACTTGTGGTTTGTGATAAGATTGCATGTGGTTTATTTATTATATACAAATTATGTACAAACTTTTATTTGTAGGAGATATTGGTTTTCTAAGTTAATAACTTATATTATGTTTATTTGAAAACCGTGAAACGGCTAGTATTGTTATATTTTTCAGCTTCTGCTAGCTTTTTTTTTCTTTCATTAGTTCCCTCACTCTTCTGAAAACCTCTCGACTCCCTAAGGCCAGTTAGTTGTTCGAAGCAACAGCCCAACATCTACTTCAGGTGCAACGGTACAACATCTGCTCAGCCAAAATCCGCTCCAGATCATCAGAAAACTTCACTAACCTTTTGCAGATTCGAACAAACTGGACCAAATAGGACAAAGGATCAAGTTGGCACAAATTAGAGGAAAGAGGAGACCTTGTCGTAGGTACTGCCGGTGACCACGGTCCACGGCTTCGGTCCTCAACGCCAGAAGTAACCATGACGGCATTGCGTCGGAGGAGCTTCGGCCCGTGCGTGCGCTGCGCGAGCAGGGTACGGTATGCGTGCTGCTGGCTGGAACATCTTGGCGGCGGGCAAACTCCAACGGCTAAGCACAATCTAGGGATTTCGTCCTGATCTGAAATGCTTACGAGAAGAGAGGAGAGTGAGGAATAACTGAAGAAGGAAGGGACATTTCGCAACACCTAAAACGTTTAGAGGTTTTTTTTTTTTGCAAATGTGCTGGTGGGGGCCTGGGGGGTGGCCGCGCCCGCGCCTGTGTACGAAACCCATCCTGTGCCTCCCTCCCCATCCAACGGCGGTCAATGTTCTCCGGGTGGATTCGTGCGTGGGGGTCGGTGCGCGCGAGGGCCGGGTTCTCTTTTGTCTCGGCGTTTTTATCTCGCGTAGGCAACATCGCTATCATGCGTACGAAGGCGCTGCTGAAACATCCCTTGTCTTGTCTACGTCGTGGGGAGATACATTATGAAAGTATTTTGGAATATAAATCCAATGATATTGTTAATTTTGACCGTACGAATCCTACACTAACTTATATTTTGGGACGGAGATAGCAGTAGATACCATGCGGTGACAAAATGAGCTATTAATTTGCCCTAAAAATGATGATTTTCCCAGTCAAATTAAGTTTGAACTTCGGGTAGTTGAGTTTTCAACTTTAAGCATACACTGACGTATTTCTAATTAATGGGGTTCCATATGAGCATATACACTCACGTATGTCTATCATTTTTCGTCGCATGTTCCGTTTCCGGTACTTACGTGCTGTCCTATACCTGGTACTTCGATTGCCTGTTACGATGATTGCAATTTGCAATAATGTACGGTAAGTGAGAAAGGAAGGAAGAAAGAAAACGGCACGCACGGTGCGCAACTGCACGTCGCTGTTCTTGGGTTTGACGCAAAACGCACTATCAATCTTTGCCTTTTTCTCCTCCACGGCTCCACCCCTGCTTTCCGGGATCCTCTGCGTCCAGAGGAAAGGCAAAGAGGCTACAGTGGATTAGAGGGTCAACTCGGCCATTTGATTTAAAAAAACAAAAGTGGAGATCAACAGCTATTGGTTTCCGATACAATATTTATTATTACAGTAAGTATTTACACTGTTTCTGTAGTATATGATACAATACTACCGTTGAGAACTGTTTATATACCCGCTGATCACTGTATGTCTTGTCGATGCAGAAAGTTGCAAGCACGAATTAATGCAGCCTTGGACTGTCTTGCCGGAAAATACAGTACGAGTCTTCGGCATCCTAGTTGTCGGATTGTATCTTCTTGCCGAGCCTACGGTGGCTTGAAAGTGCTGTTAATATCTATCTCTACGTACGCGAGGCGAGATGCTTAATTTGCAGCCTTCGCAAAGTGTTGGTTTTGTTCCTTTCTTTTTTGCTCGAACAAGAACTGCGAAGAAATGCTTCTTCTTTTATTATTCTTCCCCGGATTACAATGAAAGCACCCACGTCGGACACGCGAGTGCGGTTTGCTTAGCACAACAATTATGCACATTGGCTACTTGAACTATGTATGTATACATGACAGTGCGAAAGAACATGAATACTGCCTGCAGTATGTTAACCGATCGAGCGGCTTATATTAAACCTAGTTCGGCCCACCAGCCTTTCTACCGTAGCTTCTAGTGCTTCTTTTTGTTATCCACAATTTTTACAGTGTCAGGCACATCAGAGTATCAGACCCCACAAAAAAAAAAAACAGTCACAGATGTGCCCGGTCAGGCCGCTCGCAACACCGGCGGCGCGCGCCTAGTTCTGTTACTGTGTGTGGCGTACGTGCGCCGGCCGGCCCCGCATCGCGGTCCAACTGATGGACGAGTCGCGGGGCACGCACGACCAACCAAAACGCTCCGTGGACCATTCCGAATGTACCCGGAGATGCTTTGGTCCTTCCTTCTTCCTGTGCAAAGATTCTTTTCGTCTAAGCAAAGCATCTCAAGGACAGAGAGGTTTATTTGTGTGCAATCGAAATTTGAGTGTAGCACACTGGCTCCCATCGATCGGCCCATACTAAGAACTTGGCCGACAGGCCTGCTCGCCATGAGTGTATAAGCTCACGGTTTGGTCCCGTGTGTCTGTACGCAAATGGTCCACAAGATAGTGTACCAGTGTACCGTGGTTGAGTATCGGTCAGTGTTAGCCTCTTAACATTTTTGTTGAGATCACGAGGTCGGTGCGCACGCACACGCATGAATACGCCTTAGCGCTCGCCTAGAATTGCAGAGACCCAAATAAATCCGACACTGGTGAGGAGCGTGGAACACACACTTTTTCACTAAAGTGCACTCGTGTGTGCACGTAAAACTACATATTAGAATTTGAACACCGATGAGTAGAGTCGAACCACATGTACCCACCAAAGGGTAGTTCTCGTGCTTCGACCTTTTGTTTGCACACTGGGAGTTAATTAGTGTTGCATCGGTAGAATACTAGAATGGTAGCAATACGACGTAGATGTTGCCTATTTCATTCTGGAGTGCAGCTCGGTGGTTCGATTCTTCTTTGTGGTCATGAAGCGATGTGGGGTATTCGGTTGACAACGCAATTTCAACAAGAAAGCCAACTATACATGGTGCATGTAGCTGTCATATATACGTAGGAGTCTAGGAGCCCAAGCTAGGGAGAAAATTCTACTTTCTCCATCGATCACATCTTGAAATGCTTTGCTGCCTAGCATTTTGTCCAAATGCCCCAGCAGAAATGTGACTTTTGTGGCCATTTCTAAGCGTCCTGCGTCTACCCTGCCTGCAAGGGAAGTAGAAAATATACCGGTTTGATGGGGATGGCCGACGGCACAAGCAGCACACAAATGCGCATACCTTGGACTTGGGTCGGGCACTTGTGTAGATGACAATTCTTTCGTTATTTATTTATCCTGTATGAAAATATCCCAATGTAGATAATGCACCGTGTTAACTTCTAGATGACAAGGATCGATGTCAATAGAGTGTCCTCATTGGGAAAATAATAATAATAATAATTGGTGTGCTAGCTAGCAGCTGATCGGTGAGTTTTTCAACGTCCGAATATTTGACCCAAAAAAATATATAAAAAGGCAGGAAGCTTTTATCTTTTGTTTTGTGGAGCCTATTAATTTGCATAAGTGAAAATCTCATCAGTAAAGATCAGTGTGATTTTAGGCATTGTTTGAAACGCATGAATTTCATATAAATTTTGTAGAAATTTCATAGGAACAGTTCAATTTTTGTAGGAATTAAAAGATTCTCACGTTCCAAACAAGACTTCAACAATACGAGAGATGCTTCTCAGAAAAGAAAAGCACTACTTTTAAAGCACATTGTAGGTCTGATTTGCAACCATGCATGCCCACAAATCCATTGCTGAGCACTACCAGAAACTATTAATTTTCCTAGTGCCCGAAACACTCGAAAAAAATACCAAAAACACTCGGAATACTAATTCCCGAAGGTCGACCGTCGGGAAAAAACAATCGGAGTAGTTTAGTCAGACAAAAACTAGTTTCCCGAGAGTTACACTCAGGAGACATAACTTCGTCGTATATTCGGATTTACACCCGGGAAACATCCAACACTCGGAAGAATAGTTAGCACAACGGTTTCAAACAACGTAACGAAATACTTTCCCGGGTGTATATCAACCAATGATACTCGGGAATAGTTGGTTTTCCCCGAGTGTATGTCAGCCAAGGACAATCGAGAAATTAACGGAATACTATCCAGAGTGTATGTCAACCAAGGACACTCGAGAATAGTTGGTTGATCCCGAGTATATGTCAACCAAGGACACTATGGAAATACCCGAACAACATATGCATTGATTTTGTATGTACAATGTGTTTCATTTTGAACCACGCACTCAGCAATAAAATAGACCATACATTTCACAACAAGAAAAATACCACCAATCAACCACAAATCATTACTTATATAGATCGACAAGATTGACATAATGTTCGAATTCACAATACAACATTCACATATATACACCCAAAAGATATTTTATTTCAATCTTTGAAGCCGACAACTCACTGGCCATCACAATACAACATTCATATATATACACCCAAAAAAACATTTTATTTCACACATATACAATTGTCTGTGGAGGAACGAAAGGAAGCAATGTCCAGTAAGTTGTCAGTCTCGATGACCTACACAGTTCAAGTTTTATCTGTATCCTGGTATAATATGGAGGCAGTTACAAGAAGGGGAATGGAGGAGATCCTAAATTATGTGTGCCAACCTGAAGATTAGCAAGAGATATATGATTTATATGCCAAAAATACTTGTAAACAATGAAGATGATAATATTGCAAGTCTAGAGTGAACAAGTAAAGCAGAAGCAAAGCGAATACATAAAGAAGTAAAGACTCTTTGAGTCTTGAGGAAAATAGAAACTAGAGTCGTTCTTTCGAAAGGGTTTGATTGAAACTTACCATTAACATTCAAAGAACATGAATATCACAATAATATCCACAAGTACCATTTAAATGAGAAAAGACAAAGCAAGGATAATGATAATTAGCCTCATCAATTGTGCTCAACGATCGCTAGTAAATGAACCGTAGATAAGAACTTCCACATAACAAATTGACCTAAAAATTATGAAAAGAAGGTAACTATGATTTCCTGGTTTGAATTACCTTATGCCAACAACCTTCTTAAAATCAGCCTCCAAAGCTCGTACCATGTATCTGTGGAAATCAAATTGTGGGTTTCCTCGGCAATGTGTTTGCATAGAAAAAGGTTCTCCTGTTATAAATAAAGAGGGAATAGAATGTTCACGTATTGTTGAGCTATTATTACCATGGTGAAACCAAATCACATTGTTGTGTAGTCCGATTTAGTAAATGACCCATAAAACTACTTGACAAAAGAATGCTGAAAGAAAAGGCTTAATAAGTAGGTTTAACTGGTACTCGATAATCAGTTACTTTGAGAAAGATGATTTGATAATTAAGCTATAGTAGTCAAGTATGACTCACATTTAAGTGTAGTTCATAAATACATACTCTTTTGACTGAAAACCACATGAGATGCATTTCTTACCACCACCGGTATTATAGAATCCTTGCCAATGCCCTTAAAATGTTCCCTGATAAATTCAAACCGATGCACATGGGTCACCTTCCTAGATCCTGCAGTTCCAGAGGATGGTAAAAGCCCATCACGCGAAGAGCTAATATCAAGAAGGCAACCTTATTTTTCTTTAGTACATTTCTAGCATTAAATTATTTTCAGAATAACGATTTCTACCATACCACTAATTATATCATTGCACCGAAATATGGAGCAGCAATCAAGATTTCCATAGCTGGAGGAAAAACAAAACAATTCTCAAATTTACAAAATTAAGAATTAAAAGCTACATCTAAATGTTGCAAATAGGAACTTTCAGTCATTAAAAAACAAAGAGCAAAATATATACTTTTTAAGGGGATGGAATTGAACAAAGTGAAAGGTGGTAATCATTTCCTGGTACGCACATTCATCCATATCAGTCAAATGGACAATACTATCAAGCACAAGGAATTTCCCGTAGGTCGAAGACTACGTACAAAAATTACCAGGTTACATAATACAACAAACAATAAGTTATTAATTTTGGTTGTTAATAGATGATGATAACCTCAAAAATTGCCCTCAGTATATGTCACAGAGCGTTAACCAAACCCACCACCATAGCACCATCATTCATCCATTTCCACATCATAGAGCAATGGGAGGGGTAGAGAGAGGTACAGGAGTAGAAGAGGGGGATTATACCTCAGTGCGTGGTAACCATGGTAGTAGAACCAACTCCATCATGTTTATTCATTCATGAACATCATGCAAAAGAAATCGGTAACGAAATCAGCTCAAAAGCAAAAATTGAAATCTGAGTGGGGGTGGGGTGGGGTGGGGAGGGGGAAAATGAATCCACATCCAACCACCACCATCAAAGCCGGCGGCCTAAGGGCCGAGCTCGGGCTCAGGTGCACCAGGGGCGGCGCTAGAGGAAGCCGAGCCGCAAGAGGGCAGGGTGCAAAGACCGCAGGGGAGCTGGGCTAGGCCAGGAACCGAGCGGTGGCGGCGGCAGGTCGGCAGGGGTGGAGGCGACACCATGGGGGGCCGAAAGAGGGAGGGAGGCGAGCATCTCGGCACCAAAGAAATCACCAGGGGGAGCAGCGAGGTGGTGGATCGGTGAGGGGGCGACGGCGGAGGGGCCGATCACGCGTGAGGTGGAGGCACTCACGAGCGCGGCGCAGAAGCAGGCCGAAGGGGAGTGGGTCGGACGAGGTGGCCGTAGGCCGAGCCAGGCTAGGGGAGCGCATGGGCGAGCAATCGGTCTAGCCAGAAAGCGCAAGGGAGCAAGCGGTGACGTAGGGAGTCGGAGAGGCACCGAAGGAGCTTGATCGGGGCACAAGGCACAGCAGGCCAAGCTGGGCGACGCGTCGGCGGGAGGAGGCGGCTCCATGGGGGGGCAGAAGGAGAAATGGAGAGAGCTCCTCATAGAGCTTCTTTCGGTTGGAGCAAAGCACCAGAGAAGATTGGGGATCGAGTAGGGTTAGCGCAATGAAATAAAGTGCGGGGCAGTGAAAAAAATTGGCGGCTATCTCTCCTGAGTGTAAGCGAAATAAAGGCCACTCGGGATTCTAGTTTACCCTGTTCAGGCCCGTGGGTATCCCGATTTCTAGTGCACGACGGCCGTCTCCCATCTTCATCTCCCGAGTGTACTATAAAACATCCGGAAAAATTATTTCTACCGAGTGTTGACTTCCTGTCCCGAGTGCCCTATACATGAAACACTCGGGACCGTCCTGGGTGTTTCCGTGCGGACACTCGGTAAACATATAGGTACTCGGAAAATAAAGTTTCTGATAGTGGAGAGTGCTACTACGTACAAAATTATGTGCAATTTAGCTTATGAAGAGAGCATAGATCGATTACTTTGCTACAAAGTAATTTTTTCATATGCATAAAAATGCAAATATTGCAAGTGAAGCACCGTCA
Organism: Hsuehochloa calcarea; assembly: GCA_036346395.1. Lineage (NCBI taxonomy): Eukaryota > Viridiplantae > Streptophyta > Magnoliopsida > Poales > Poaceae > Hsuehochloa > Hsuehochloa calcarea. The sequence continues at coordinate 40,250,846 of CM070599.1, forward strand.
CTTTAGCGATATGGGTTCAGAAATGAAAGGCCTACAAAGTCATGCATCGTCTCTGCCGTATGTGCACACACACGCGCGAGTACTGTCCCATGCTCCCATGCAAGCTAGTGATCTGTTAGGTCGATTGCTTGTTTGCTAATGCATGTACATATATACGAGCAAAAGAATGGCTCCAAGAGGGTATGGACAAACAAGTAAGCCTTCGATGGATCTGCTGCCTACGGCGGCCCGACCCGGCCGGCCGGCACAGCGCGCTGCAGCAATAAAACGCCAGGCTTATGCTTTTAAGCTGCGCGCTTTGGTTTCAGAATAAGCGCCATGCATACGAACCATGATGGCACAATGCAAAGCTACCACGCAGAAGCAGAAACAGAAGCAGAAGCAACTAGCTAGTAGCCTTTGGATCGATGTCTCGTCTGCGCTTCCTTCTTCCTTTTCCTCTTGTGCCTCACACATGACTTGTCGACACAAGTCATGGCACCGCTGTCTGCAGTGCAGCACGGCTACTCTCTCTCTCTCTCTCACAGTCTATGTCTGTATCTCGGTATGCTCGCCATGCATTCATGGGCACTGGAAAGAGGAACGGATTCGGAGAGGCAGAAAGAGAGAGGAAAGAGAAATAGATTCGTTTCTCAGTTTCTCACTATGGCCGTCGTTTACTCAATCTCAGACGTGCTTCTATTATTTACAGTTGTTTTTGTTGTGTTTGATAAAGTGTCATAAAGTTAGAGATGAAATAGATTATTTGTCTTTTTTAAATATAATTTTACCCCACTCTATCACCCAGTCTGGCATTACCTTTTGCGTTAGGACAATTTCCTTACATTCTGCAACTTGCGCCTTTAACCGCAAGGTTTTAAGTCAAAAGAAACCTAGAGCGGAACAAGTGCATATGCTATCATGAGCCTACGCGAAGTAAAGCTGTACCGATCGGCGAAATTATGGAGCTGGACCGGCCTGAAACTGCGAGTTGCTCACAAGGCAACAGATCGAGATGTCGGAGTAGCTGCCGCTGCGATCTGTACGTACGTTGGCCTGTACCGGAGGGAGGCACAGGAACAACAGAGCGAGAAGGACGTGCGTCCCGTGCATGCTGCGATCGATCGGGTCCTATTTCATGCACGCGTGTACAAAATTTCTACCCCCTCCTGGGCTCTAGGAGGACGTGTACTGACTGATTCATCCATGTTAATCTGCGAGGCCTACGTACGTACGTACGTACTAGCTGTGCATCTCATCTTGAATTCTTGGTCTCCCCTCGCTTTCACGTGATCACCTAGGTCCAGATCGAGCGCCGGTCGACCGGATTAATTATTGCCTCGCATGCATGCCGTCTGAAAACGTAATCATCAGCTGGATCAGCAGAGGAAATCTTAAGCGCTGTCTTGATCTAGAACGCGTGAATTCTTCCAAATCCAGACCATATAATTTCGACACAACCTTCCGCGCATACGCAAGCAATTATTACTCTTGCGTGCACGTACGGACCACACCACAGTAGATCCGAATCCTCAGCCCGGCCGATTCCTTCCAGTTCCACAGTGCCAACCACGCAATTAACGCCATCCAAATCTGAACCTCTTGCGGCCGGCCGGCCGGCCGGTGCCCCACGGCATGCACAGTGGCCCAAGTACGCGCGCAGATCGCCCTCCGACTGGGCGGGACAATCAGGGAGCTCGCGCGGGGGCCAACCAGCACGGCGCGGCGCATGGTGGTGGCCGGATGGATGCTCACAAGTGGTCGGCAGCACACTAGCACTAGCTAACGCTGCGTGCACTGTTCAGCGACCCGTCAGGTGCGGCTCCGAACAGAGCCGTCGTTCGGCCCCATGCGCGCAACCGCGCGAGCTATTCAGGGTTTATTACAGCTAGTGCGTGGTACGTAGCACGAGACCGCCCGGCCGCCCGGGCCGGCACGCCTGTACGTACGTGTGCGTGCATGTGAGCGCCGGCCGTGGCAGTTTGGTGTCAAGTACGTACTGATCGATCACGTACGTCTGCGCGCGGGGCCGGCGGGACGGTACTGACACGCGAGCGGACGCACTACTACAAAAATATACTATACTAGACACTCCATCACAGACAGTTCCTTTAGAACCGTTTGTGATAAAATTATCACAGGCGGTTAAGCGGGGCCGGCGGGACGGTCCTGGCACGCGGGCGGGCGCACTACTACAAAACATGTTATACTAGATACCCCATCACAGACGGTTCTTCGTTAACCGTCTGTGATAAATAAGTATCACAGACAGTTCTTTATACGAACTGTCTGTGAATTATCACGAACCGTCTGTGATTCTAAGTGTTACTCACGCAAAACTGTGTATATGTGTCACCGTAAGTTCCTTCCCAGGATCACCCATACCGCAAGATAAAGAAACAATTCGACGGAAATAAGGAGGACGGTTCAGCTCCAAGGGCTTTTAGAGGGAAAGAGGTCTTTAATATGGTTAAGGATATCGATGTTGTGCTTGGAAAGGGACGTAAATTAAGGACCCCTCAGAAAAACATCTGGAAGAAGCGGTCAATTTTTTTAGAACTTACCTTATTGGGAGCACTTAGAAGTTCGTCACTGCATCGACGTCATACACGTCGAGAAGAATGTATGTGATAGCTTGATTGGTCTCTTACTGAACATTAGTAGCAAAACAAAAGACAGTGTTAACGCACGGCGTGACTTGATTGATATGAACATAAGAACCGAGTTAGCACCGAAAGAGACCGATAAAGGACGAACGTACCTTCCCCCAGCTTGCTACACTTTGTCCAAGGCCGAGAGAAATGAACTGTGTCAAAGCTTGCATGGTGTGCAAGTTCCGTCCTACATACTCGCCAATATTAAGAAACTTGTTTCCATGAAAGATTTAAAATTAATTGGTATGAAGTCTCATGATTGTCATGTGTTGATGACACAGATGCTTCCTGTTGCAATTAGGAGTATCTTGCCAAATAAGGTCCGAGTGGCAATCTTTAGGCTGTGTTATTTCTTTAACTCGATTGCTCAGAAGGTCATCGATCCCGAAGGACTCGACGCTCTACAGGCCGAGGTGGTGACGACTCTATGTCATCTTGAGATGTATTTTCCTCCGTCATTTTTTGATATCATGGTCTATCTCATTGTTCACCTTGTGAAAGAAATAAAGATATGTGGCCTTGTGTTCCTACGTCATATGTACCCTTTCGAGAGATACATGGGAATTCTGAAGTCCTACGTACGGAATCGATCTCGGCCGGAGGGCAGTATCATCGAAGGTTATGCAACCGAAGAGGTCATTGAGTTCTGCGTGGACTATATGGCTCAAGTGGAATCGATAGGTGTGCCTCTATCTCGTCACGAGGGGAGACTGGAGAGTATCAGGACCATCGGGAGGAAAGCAATCACTCCTGATCTAGATACATACGCGCAGGCCCATTTCACGGTCTTGCAACACATGACCCAAGTGTCCCCGTACATCGACGAGCACAAAGACATGGTGCGCCAACAGAATCCAGACCGGTCGGAGGTTTGGATAACGAGAGAGCACAACCGTCGGTTCAACGAATGGTTAAAGATGCGATTCACTTGGAGGTCATCAAGTGATGAAACGCTGCTATGGTTGGCCAAAGAACCACAATTTACAATTGTGACATGGCAAGGATACGACATAAATGGGTACACGTTTTATACGGCAGCTCAGGATAGGAAGAGCACAGTCTAGAACAGCGGTGTTCGTATAGATGCATTTCACGAGGGGTTCAATACCGCGGGGCACGCGGGTTGAACTCGTACTATTGGTTCGTAGAGGAGATTTGGGAGCTCGACTATGTAGTTTTCAAGATCCACCTGTTTCGATGTCATTGGGTTAAACTTCCGCAGGGCGTGAAGGTCGACAAGTACGGCGTCACTACTGTGGACCTCAAACGTGTCGGATACAAGGACGAACCATTCGTACTCGCTAAGCAAGTTGTTCAAGTTTTTTATGTAACGGACCCAACAAATAAGAACCGCCACGTAGTTCTTCATGGGAAAAGAAGGATTGTCGGAGTTGAGAATGTCGTGGATGAGGAAGAGTACAATCAATTTGACGAGTTGCCTCCTTTCGGAGACGGCATCAGACTGGAGGAAGAACCCAGTGAGGAAGCTAGCTATATGCGCGTCGATCATCATGAAGGACTATATTTCAATTAAGCATGTATTCCATTGTAATTTGATGTTAACATGTGTTATGGACTTGTCATCTCTAATGTTGATGTTAATGCGGACTTGTTAGAGTTATCAGCTTGTTGAGAATATCATCTTTGAAACTTTGTTGGAAATACACACAAATGGTTGTTGACTCGAAGTGTATGAAAATGTATGAAAATGAGGATAAATTAAAACTTTTGGATGCATCCTTGTTGTCATTTGATTTCTCTAGAATTTATCTCCTTGACATGTGGACTTCAAATTCAATTAAGGTTATTGACTCAAAGTGTTGCAATTCAAGGTCTTCTAGTCAAACCTTGTGATCATCCTCGGGAAATATTTTTCCTAAATTCTTGATCATATGGGTAATCTCCCTGAGAAATTTAATAATTTTTAGAAATTAGTTGCTATTTCTTACGGGCTGGTCAAACCTGTTGTCTCCCTAGTCAAACCCCTTGTCCAGCAGCTTGTGAATTTTCTAGCGGGCAATGCACTACATGAGAAATTCTGTAAAATTCATACAAGGTTGATCTTGAAGTTAGGATCACTCAGTAAAAAGTTTAGAATTTTTAGAGCTGTGGAGCTACCTCTGGAAATTCCCAAATCATCTCAAGCTTTCAATTGATCAACATATCACATACTGTTCTAGTAATGAACCGTCCGTGATATCAACATATCACAGAAGGTTCAGTTACATAACCGTCTGTGATATTAAAATTAGGGTTTCTCTGTTAAGTTATCACAGACGGTTTCATAATAGAACCGTCTGTGATATTAAAATTAGGGTCCGAACGGCCTATCGAATCTCGACCGTTCATTTGGCATCGCAGGGCTAAGATTCGCGGCGCGTTTCGGACGGTCCGAACGGCCCACTAAATCCGAGCCGTCGATTATACATCCAACGGTCTGAAACGATCCAAGTTATACGCGTCTGAAACGGGCGGTCCGAACGTTTGAATGAAGGTGGGCCATTGATCTAAAGATAGACGGCTCACAGTGAAATAACTTTCGAACGGTCCAAACGTTCCAATGCATCTGGCCCGTTCGTTGAGATCTGACGGCTCTACATATGTGTGTGTCTGTTTACATCACAGACGGTTCTATTAATGAACCGTCTGTGATATCAACATATCACGCATTTATTGATTATATAACCGCTCGTGATATTAAAATTAGGGTTTCTCTGTTAAGTCATCACAGACGGTTTCATAATAGAGCCGTCTGTGAGATTAAAATTAGGGTCCGAACGGCCTATCGAATCTCGACTGTTCATTTGGCATCGCAGGGCTAAGATTCGCGGCGCGTTTCGGACGGTCCGAACGGCCCACTAAATCCGAGCCGTCGATTATACATCCAACGGTGCAAACGATCCAAGTTATACGCGCGTCAAACGGGCGATCGAGCGTTTGAATGAAGGTGGGCGTTGATCTAAAGATAGAAGGCTCACAATGAAAGAACTTTGAACGGTCCGAACGCTCCAATGCATCCGCCCGCTCGCTGAGATCCGACGGCTCTACATATGTGTGTAAACAGCACATCACGCATTTGGTTCGATTACATAACCGTCTCGTGATATTAAAATTAGGGTTTCTCTGTTAACTCATCACGAGCGGTTTCATAATGTAACCGCTCGTGATAGTTAACATCACGACGTTTGTTTATGGAACCGTCGTGATTTATTATCACTATATAAGTGTCCAACTCGAGCGGTTGTGCACTATTACGCCTTAGTCTATTTCCACCACCGTGCCGCGCTCGGTCTCCTCGTGGACGCCACCTCCGGCCAGCGCCGCCTCGCGCCTCGCCTCCATCCGGTCCGCCTCCCCGTCCCTCGCCTCCGTCCGTCCGCCCCCTGCCGACCACCGGTGAGTTTCCCGCGCCGCCCCAATGCTGTGCGCGCTTCCCCTTCTGCGCTGTGAGAGCGAGGGTTTCCCTCGGTGCCACCCCGCCCTGCCACCACCCGTGAGAGAATTCCTTGGTGGATTCGTCGAGTTCGGAAGTTTTGTGCTACTTGTTATTACATATTTGTGCATGCTTCGATCTCGATATTAATTGATGGATCTGTTAGTGTTAAAAATGAATTGCAAATTGGCTTGGGGAATCCTTATTATTCCCCTATGAGTATGTGCTGAAAGATAGGGACTTGATATTGTAGTATTGTAGCTTGAAAACACAAAAAGCATCTACTTGTATAGCCTTGCTTTGTTCCTGGTCATGTGAACATGAGAAGTTAAAGAAACTCAATAGCAGCTAGCTATGAAGGTATTCAATAAATGCAAATTCAAGCACCATGATACTACCATCGAGTTACATTTCTGACTGCTAAAAGCACAAACTGAACTTTAGCACATATAGTTGGAAGATGATAGCAGTTTCGAGTTAAATCCATAGGGACATTGCACTCTTTTTATGTCTGTGATGAAAAGGGTGAAAATGATACATTAATTATGCACAACTTTCAATGTTTGACTACATAAAAATTAGTTGCTATTTGATAAAAACATCCATAGGGACATTGCACTTTTTTATAATAGAACATTGTAAATCATAGTTATACCATGCAACAACTTGGTGGCGTATGCAATCCCTCAATATTGTACTATAATGTATTGCAATGTCCATATTATCACACCTGCACACAGGTTGCATAAATCTTGTGTGGTTAGTTCCAAATAATAAGCAGCCACATAATTGAAACTCGATGCTGGACACTGTAAGTGTGTACAATCAATTTCTACACTCACGTGATACCGATAAATATCATAACTCATTGTTTATGTACAGATACATTATGAAATGTGTCCGTCGAATCAAAGAACCGGTTGGTTTCCTCGACCCATACGTGGTCTCTGAGCAAACAATCAACCAAGACGCATCCTACGTCGAGAATTACATAAAAATAGGATTGCTTGCTCTGGACGACAAGGACTACATAATGGTGCCCTACAACCAGAAGTAAGTACTTCAATATTTGCTATACAAATTACGTTTCAACATAGGTTTATGACTACAGAGCCATACACGAGTAGGTTCCACTGGATTCTTCTGATTCTTGTGCTAAAGAGGAATATGGTATTGTACCTTGATTCTCTACTCAACAAAAATCACGACTTCACCCTTCTTAAAGGAATACTCGACAGGTATGCTCATTTCCTCCGCACATAACTCTATTGTAGTATGCCTTCGTTTGAAATGGACAAGGATAACTTTTTTGAATCATGTAGGGCGTTCATCGGCTATGTTGCCGAGAGAGGTTTATACAAGGGAACGAGCGCCACACTGACTCACAGGATGCGATTTCCGGTACGCGCTACAACACAATAATCATATATCATACTCCGTAATATTACGTCTCGAACTGACTGTACATATATATGTAATTCTATTTTTGCAATCTTGTCAAGAAAACGAGATCACCTATGCGCATTCTACGATGCCATGATATGCGGCTATTGATTGCTTCTAGGACGCACGATCCCTAAGTTTGTCAATCTCGTAATAATTATCTCCTAATTATAAATTTAAATATATATGCCTACTACTTTACTCCTGCTAGCGACAGGGCTTGAACATAGAGTTAAATGCACTAGAGATGGACCAGGTCATGCACATTCGAGGGGAGCTCTGTGGCTTCATCAAGGCAGACATAGTTAACACCACCGGAGAGTTTCACGCCGTCGACACCGATGAACGACCTCGAAACAATTGATTCAATATTGTAATTCACTTTGACTAGTTGTAATTCAATTTGTAACTCTAGCGACAATATATACTTGAAATATTTTTTTGTAATTGATTTTGAGTTAAATGATCACAGACATAAAATTTTAGACGGTTCAAAAACCGTCTGTGATGACTGTTACGAACCGTCTATGATGAGCTTTTTTTTTATAGTAGTGACGGGCGGGCGTCGCAAGAGAACAATCATCAGATGTCAATAGTGCCGCAGCGTGCCGGCCGTGGGCCGTGGGGGCAACGCGACGACGCTGCATGCATATGCCCACCGAGCGATGGTCCATATAGGCGCGCGCGGTTGTGGTGCTGTGCATGGCGATCGATGGTGATGAGGCTGCCTGCATATATGCATGTTAGAGCTAAGCTAAGGTAGCTCGCTCTAGTGGTGTGTGTGTGTGTGTTTGTGTGTACACGCATGTGACTTGCCGTGCCAGCATGTCTGTACCCAATCTGATCGATCTGCCTTTTGGGTTGGGATGAATCGATGGATCGATTTGTCCTGCTCTCGCGCGTTAACGTACTGTGCCAGGATCCGGCTGGCGAGCTTGTGAAAATTGTACTCTTTTACGCATGTGGCTGTAACACGGTATATATAGTTTTTTTATAAGAAAATAATACCGTATGCATAGTCAGGGGGCGGATCCAGCCGCATGACACCCTAGGCTCCAACCCGGAGCGTGGAATATTTACCAGTGCTAAGCCTAGTTAAATCAGGATCACAATCTTTCCTCCTAGTCTAAATAATGGTGACCTCTAGCCCTTTGTAGTCTTGGACGTGATAAAATCTTAGTTCCGCCATATAGTTCATCGAAAGGAAGAGACAAAGATCAGAGTTTGTTTCTCTTTTAATTCGGTGAGATTCAGGAGCTTTGTATTTTTTTTCCCTCTGAATTCAATATTCGTTTTGTACCACAGGATGCCAATGTTGCGGCATATTTGTGTGATAAACAGGCATCACCGGATAGACAGAGAGGCATGCGGCTAAATATGGCACCAGAGTTTATATCGGCTTGTATTAGTCATTATTGTAACTTTGATTGTGTGAATAAATCTCACCTCCGCACTGAGTCTTAAAAAAAAGTAGGTCTTAATTTGCAGCTCTGTATATCTGTTTTTTTTTTCTGAACAGGGTTTTGTATCTCGGTAACGTACTGTTATTTATAACTTGCCTGAATTTTTGTTGACTCTTCTTAGACGACATTGGATACTATCGATTCAAAAGAAAAGTGCAGAGAGCTGATGCAAACTTTGCATCGGATACAATTGAATAAAATAGTATTTTTACTAGGTAGTTAGTCAATACATTAAGTTAATTAGTCATTTGCATTAACTCTTCATTTTGTAGCAAGTTTGTGCCGAATGATTCTTTTATTTTACCCTGGATCCCGTCTAGAGGATGTGTTTGATTCAATACACTACTACAAAAAAAGTCTTCACAAACGGTTAAAAAATATTATCACAGACGGTTTCGTGAGGTCTCTGAGTTTATAGATCAGTAATGACATAAGGTCATCACATAATCGTCTGTAATGCAGGCTATCACATATGGTTATTAACTCAGAACCGTCTGTGATAGTTGACTATCACAGACGGTTTGTGGATAAAATCGTCTATGATGACTGATGTATCGTAGACGGTTTGTAGCTATCCTCGGTTGCTGAAACATGATATCACTTCCCGATCAGTACCGGAGCGTCCACGCTATTTTCTGAACATAGCGACATCCAATTACCTATCGACGGCATCCAAGTAATAGGATGTTCACGCGCTCTCCTGACAGCCATGCTTCTTGTACTTGCAGTCTTAATGAAGTTGTCTGTGGCTGCTGTCTCATCCTCCTTATGCTGCGTGGACGACCCCCCGAAAGTAGCTAGGGGACTACGAATAATACACACACACACACACAAGTCGGTTTTAAAGGCACATGCAACCACTGCTTGGGAGACTTTATAGAGAAGAGATCAATAATGGAATGGTATGACGTACCTGGGACGCAAGGGAGAAGAACTTGACCAGCCTGAACACGGTTACACAAATAAAGGTAAAATGAATGGCGAGAGGCAGGTCAAGAGGTGTTGTAGTAGTTTTTGACTCATTTGGTCTCGTTTTGGAATAGAATACACACTAATTAATAAATAATTGATGATCAGAGGCAGAAGCTATGTACAAATTCCAAAAATTTGTATGTTAATTGCAGCTTTACAAATTAGCCTAACCTTTACAAATCTAAAAAGTTAATTGTAGCTTTCAAAAGCATAATACCATATAGGAACATACCATAATATTAGTTACATGTACAAAAATTTGTATCTGTAAAGACTGATATTTTGCCCCATCCGAACCACATCTCATGAACCAACATCATACACAGAGAATCCACCCATATCATCCAACCATCACAGAACACCCACCATAGCCCACGTCATTCATCACCCACATCACAGAGAAAGGGGAGGGAAAGGGATAGAGAGTTAAGGGGAGTAGTTACCCCAGTGCAACTGGGAAATCGACTACTAGCAGTAGCTCACCACATCTATCTCTTTCATGTATGCATAAGCAACAACAATCCACATCAGTAAACAAGTCAAACTCAAATCCAAAAATAGAAACAACAGAGGTAGCTGGGTGATGAGGATTAAAATCCCTATGTATTATTTTGATACATAATAAAAGATCATTTGTCTTCATGGTCGTAACCCGTAAAGCTCACGACCTCCGTGGTCGTAAGGATTTCAGAGGTTATATCGTGTATACCCTGGTCGGATGAGGTCGTGTACCTAGTTCCCGTTCAGATGACTGCTCGTAGAAGCAATGAACTGGCGTTCGGATCTGACTCCGTGTATATTCCTCACCGTGTGACGAATGGAACATGTGTCATGTTTGTTCCATTCCACGCGATATTTCATAATCCAGACACTGACAACAACTACCCTACAATTAAGTGTCTCACAGGCACACAACCGTAGAACAGTTGCGACTTCATCAACCGTTGCCTCGCTCCGACCAGTCGTGACGCTACCAACAGGAGCCACTTCCAGGAGTAACTACCACCACTTCGTCAGCTACTTAAAAAAGAACGCAAACGGGAGAAGAGGCCGATCCGAAAGATAAACAGACAATTGGATTGAAACACCATAACAAGCATTACGCTTCAGTGTCATTAGGATTAGTCTACTGCCTAGTCGAAGTCATCCATTGTAATAGCCAGTTCATAGCAATAAAGAGCAACCTTATTATCTCCCAAGAACTCTTTGTCATTTTTCTCTATTTATTTCGTAAGATTGGCGACTTGATCGTTGACACCGGGGGAGGTCGATGGAGTGGTCGAAGAGGGGAAGGCAGATCTGACGGTGGGGAGGTGGATTTGGCCGGGAGGAGGTCGATTGGACCGGCGACGGCGTCACCGTAGTTGTGTCACGATGGTGACACTACCCAAGACTCTTATGATAGGAGTGTTGTGTGCAGTGAACTGTGGTGTCACAATCGGTAGCGACGGGAAGAAGGGCGGCGTCGGCGACGAGGTCGGGAAGAAGGCACGAGTTAGGGGCGGCCGTCGAGGACGAGGCTTCGGGGGGCGGTGTCAAGGTCGGGGGCACTCGGGTGGGAGGAGCGGGCGAGTAAGGGCGTTGGGGAGTGATGAGTTAGAGCGCAAACCCTAGCGGACCCCTATTAATAAAGGGATATCACAGACGGTTCTATAATATAACCATCCATGATATGGTCTAACATCACAGACGGTTCCATAGTAGAAATGTCGGTGATAATATTCACAGACGAATCTATTACAACGGTTCTATTATATATGAATATTTGCTAAAACTATGCTAAAACCGATAATTTTACGGCAAGTAGTTCAACACCTCTGAAAAAATTGGCATACTTATGCCTAATCCTACAGTTGTCAATGTAGAAGACGACGTAGTCGTCCCACCCTTCCATCACCCGCGGTGGTGCTCGTGCACGGGTAGCCGTCCTTCGGCAGCGCCCACACCGGCCCGGCCTAGCCATCTTCTTCCACACCGCCTCCTGGCCCATGTCCGCAACGAGCCTCTGACACCGCCTGCACTCCCGGTTGGTTCGCTTAGCCGTCTCACACCCACCGTCGGCTAGCTCGCTCTTGACCTGGCTAATGTAGTGCTTCTCAATGTCATGCGTCTCGCGAGCCGTGTAAAGGAGGATGCTGAGTACGTAGGCCACGGCCTTGGGATCGGCGGTGTCCGCCCATTCAAGGAACATGAGTTCGCGTCCATGTCTTGGGACGCGAAGACAAGCGTGAGGTCGATGATGAAGCAAGCCTCCGAGTTGCCAGTGCTGGCCAAGTGGTTGACGACGGCGAGGTAGCGCTCGTTGTTCTGCCACTTCATCGCCTCCTCCTGCTCCAGTGCCACGCACCTCCCCACGGTACACTCTTTGAACGTCTTGTACATGGCGTTGCAACTAAAATTCAAGATGACAGAATCTTAATACAAGTATTACTCCATAAGAGAAAATTAAAAGACCAAATTAAGGTCGTTGTTGCTAGTCAAATTCAGTTCAGAGGAATTAAAACCAGGTTCTCTATCGGAACCTGAAATTGAAACGAACACCTGAAGCTTTCCGACAATTAACTATGATATGATACGCTATAGTAATATCCAGAAACTGACTCTGAACAAAAACCGAACAGAATACTGACTCCTTCAAACCTACCAAAAACAAAAGTACATAATACGTACGTGGCTCGTAGGCTGCAAGGTCAGCAGTTGGCTGAGGAGAGCTCGCGGTCACGAGGTCGACAATGTGGACGACATAGTGAAGAAAAGCGACGGCGATCGCCGACCTCCTCACTTTAGTCCTCGCCGTCATGCTCCACGTGCTCACCATGGTGTATGTATTCAATACCACGCGTGCTTACCATGGCGCGCGGTGATCATTCTTCTAAAATATCGAAGAGACGCATCGTAACGTCGACGCGCAAGACGAAGAGACGCATCACGCGGGATCCAAAAGATTGAATAATTACAGACAGTTATATTTAAAAACCGTCTGTGACGTCTGTAATCACAGATGGTTCTTATTAAAACCGTCTATGATGAGCCCTCTAGCTTTAGTTGTAAACATAGGAAAAGGAGCGTCAACTGTATTTATATATTAAAAAAATCCTGAAAAGATGGTGATGCTTCGGTTACCAACGATATTTATTAGGAGTAAATTCTAATAAATCCTATCCGTCGGACTGCCGTCTTCATTCGTTAATTTAATCTTGCTATAAGTTGTTAAACCTATAAATAACCTTCAAAAGGGCGCATATGCAGAACTAAGAAAAAATCACTCACAAACTTCCCATCTTTTCTTACTTCTAATTCTTCTTAAAGTTCTCATCTCGATTCCTAGCCTTCTAGCTAGCTAGTAAGACAAAATTCACGGAATAAATTGACTTTTCGACCACCGTGCATGGAAAGAACAAAATCCATGTATGATCGATGGACTACTTCAATTTAGGTGGTCGGAAAGTCAATTTGGTCTATGGATTTTGAGTCTTCAAGAAATTGGTAGAAGATCATATCCCTATGATCAAGTGAACACTTCACTGTCTATGATGTGCAACTTTCGATCGATCGATCATGTGAAGTACTTCTGCATTATTTTGTTGATCGAAAGTTACATATCAAGACGATGAAGTTACATGATATGGAACAAGGTGTCTACGGATCACATATCTTACGCTTTCTTACATTGAGAAAATCGGTTTCAATTCGACCACTTTAAAAGATCAATTTGACCCGATCGAGTGGTTAGAATCGGCTAATCAGTTGTTTCTAATTACAGATGGTCCAAATAAATAATCGTATGTGAATTTAGTAGTATCATAGGCGGTCTTATTTAAAACCGTTCATGATACTTCATAGACATTTTCAATCTGAATGCTCGTGAGATTACTTTTTCACATACGGTTTTTAGCGCGATCAGAATAGAGAGGCGGTCGCTAAACCAAAACCGTCTGTGATTGTATTTAATACAGACAGTTTTAGTCAACCGTCTGTGATGCGGTGTCCAATATCAGTCTTTTTGTAGTAGTGATACACTGGAGTAAAATACACTAGCTTTTGAACCTGCTTACATGACATAGTTTTGAATCTACCTTGATTCAATACATTGGAGATGCTCTAAGCTTACTTTATTGAAGATGCTCTAAGCTTACTTTTTTTTGGTCTTTGGCTTAGCTTTGAGATATGTGTGTGCGATTCTAAGTGGATCCAATGGTTCAAAAATGTATTGCGCCCACTCTTGTATATGAAAAATACTCCAAACTAGTATACGAGCCGACGTCTCCATATATGCCAGGTTCAATCGTACGCGGCTATATCGATCAGTCTCAATATTTATCGAGAGCGACAATATATGTACTGGTCTATATATAAACTTTGTTTCTGCACGTAACTATCATTGATCTCATGTCACAGATCGAATTGCAAAAGCCCATCGATATGCATGATCCTCCAGTATTGGTACTTCCCCCCTGTAGCAGCTATCGCCTTTCTTAACCAAAAAGAAAGAAACCCGGCCAACCAACCACTACATTCCGTGGATTGGCAGCACCCTGCCTGCCGTAGCTGGTCCGATCGTCCGAAGAGAGAATAAACAAAGTAATCGATGCATCTAAACCATCCTCTCATTCATCCTCGCGTGGACCCTTAATTCGCTGTTCCAATGATGGGATGTGGAACCGACCAAGTACGCGCGCGCTGATCAGATCAACGCGTGATTTGATCCAACACATACAACACGGCTATACGGCCGGAGACTCCAAACTCTGAAAGTCGTTTTCAGAGACGAAGAAAAACTAAGGGATTCGTTCGACAGGAAGGAGAAAGCGGTTGATATGATAACATACATGCACGCAATTAATTCGAAGGCGGATTTGCTTAATTAGTGTCTCGGTTGGAGCACATAATTTCAAAGTTCCCGTACGTGTTCTAAATTAAGTAAGGGGTCTAAGAGTGGATGTTTTCTTTCCTTCAAAATTCCTTGTATTTCAGTACTTGTAATATGGGTGTAAGTGTGTGGGAGGCACGGATTAGGAGAAGGTGTTGTTGGGTTGATCTCGGCAACTACTTCCGAGAATCACGGGGGCAACGCCCACACGCGCCCTGATCGGGGGCTCTTCCAACAGAATTGGTCTAGATCTCGTTCACCGAGCGCCATATAAAAAAGGAAAGGGGGTATCGGCAGGCTGGCTGGCTAATGTGCAAGTCAAGACTACAAACCCTAACATATCCGATCCATCACGGGCTCTCAGGTGTGCGAAGACCGAAGGCCGTAGAACCGCCGTCGTCACTACTACCTCCCGGTGACTCAAGCCGAAGCCCCGGCGCTCAGATCCGCGCCGACCCGGTATCGTCAACTCTAAGAACCGATGGCCCACGGGATCGAGTGCGCATTTGCGCTTCCTCACTCATGTATTACGGTGTTCCTTTATGATCTAGGCTTATGCATGTTTTAGGTTAAGTGATTACTCTCAGATTATAGTAAACAATGGTATCAGAGCCTTTCCTAGATCACATAGTGAACCCGATTAGATCTAACTCATACCCGGATACTCGTTCGGATCTCAGATCCGGCGCTCGGTTATAGCACTTAGAAGGAGGGGATGTACGTTTTTTAAGAAACCCTAATGAAATCCCCAAAATCAGAAACACCAAATCAAATCTCAGAATAGGAATCCTAAGATTCGGCCCCTCAAGATCTCAGATCCAAAACAAAATAGAGGCGGCGGGATACTTACGGCGGGATCTGAAGACTTCTTCGGTTCCGGGCGCCACCGAAGCTCCACTCGACGGCTGCCGCGCGACCACGGCCGCCGCCGCCGCCGGCGAAGAGAGCGAGGGCACCGCCACATCATCATGCCGCCGAGTCCACCTTCCGGCCGCCGCTCCGCCTCCTTCTCCAAAGGGCGTCGCCGCCGAATCGCCATTGCGGCGTTTCGCTTCGCGCGCGCTCGGAGTATTCGGGGGGAGCGGGCAAAATGTTTTAGGGTTAGGGTTTTTCCGTCGGCCGAGCGTTATATACGTCGCGGGATTCGCTCACAGCCGTTCGATTAGATCCGACGGATCGCGTCGCTCCGATTCGGCGGAAGTAATTCGCGCGGACGATTTCGGCCGGACGATCGGATCCGACGGCCACCGATCGTCATGTCATTTTTTTTGTTAAAGGGCCGGGCGACCGCGCGCGTGAGTGCGCCGAGCCGCGTGGGCCGAACGCAGGCCGAGAGCGGGTATAATGAAGTGGGCCGAGCCCAAAGGGGAACAGTGCCTTTTCTCTTTACAAAATGATTTCCTAATTAAGTTTTTATTTATTTATTTTGTTTACTGTTTAAATCTAATGTTAATTGCTAAGAGTATTTTTCCCCATTTTGTAAAGTGCTTTTATGATTAAGTCTTATGATTATTATTTTATTTTATTTTGTGCACTGTTTCAATTAATGATAATTCCTCATGTTTCGGTATAGATTCAGTCTCTGATTAAAATTGAACCAACGAGATATTTTAATTAGAGAATTTCATGATTTATTTTGGCATTATGTATACACATGATTACATACTGCCCAACGTTGTTTGTAGTCATGTGTCGCCACATTAATTGTTATAGTTCTTTTTATTTCTGCCCAACGGTGATATAAACTAGAACTGTAATTTTGCATGTTATTAATCAGACCAACGTAGGGTTAATTGCATGCAATACTTTTATGCTATTTCTAATTTTTCCTGTATTTTAATGTTCACCATGAATGCTTCAAATGTTGCCGCTACAATTGACAACATTGAAGCGACTTACGAGAACAACTTCCCGCTTGGAAAGAAAGAATTTGATTGTCCTTGGAGTATTAGACCTTGATTATGCATTAAGGGTGCTCGCTCCGTTTCTCCCACCATTGGTGAGGACAATTACGATGAGAAAAGAAAATATATGATAATAATGCTGAAAAATGGGAGCGGTCTAACCGTCTATCACTAATGATTATGAAGACTTCTATCTCGATCGAATCGGGAGCAATCAGTTACGAAAATGCTAAGGAGTATCGGCTTGATGAGGAGAAATTCAAAGGCTCCACTAAGGTTTATGCGATTACATTAATCCGAGGCTTCTATCCACTAAGTATGACGGGTCCAAAGAAGATAAGAGAGCACATCATGATGATGACCGATATGGTGGAAAACTCAAGGGCATGGACATGGAAATATCGATGGTTTCCTAGTTCACTTCATAATGACTTCTCTTCCTTACAATACACGCTTTTAAGATAAACTATAATACTCGGAAAGATAAATGGAGCATGAGCGATCTTATCGCCATGTGTGTCCAGGACGAAGAAAGGATTAGGGTCGAAAAGAAAGATTTAGTGAATCAAGTTGGCGGTCCTAGCAAAAGGAAGTTCTCAGGGGACTTCAAATCCAAGAAAAGGCTGCACTACTCTCCTAATTCAGATAAATCGGGGCCTAAGGTGTAAAATACACCTAAGCCCAATGTTATACGCTAAAGCACCAAGTGGGAATGCATGTCACTTCAAAGAGCCGGACATTTCGAGAAGGATTGTGTTGGTTTCCTAAAGTGGCTCGCCAAGAAGGGTAATGATTCTATAACGTTTGTTGATGAAACCCTTTACACTAATTTTTCCCTTAAATCTTGGTGGATTGACTCAGGTGCAACTGTGCACGTTACCAACTCTTTACAGGGATTCCATACCGTGAGAACACTAAGAAAGGGGG
Organism: Hsuehochloa calcarea; assembly: GCA_036346395.1. Lineage (NCBI taxonomy): Eukaryota > Viridiplantae > Streptophyta > Magnoliopsida > Poales > Poaceae > Hsuehochloa > Hsuehochloa calcarea. Next base: position 40,268,491 of record CM070599.1, read on the forward strand.
AGCGAAGTCTTAGAGTCGCGGATGGAAAAGAAGCCGAAGTGGAATCAATTGGTTCTGTCTCCTTAGTTTTAGATAGCGGCTTCACACTTCGTCTTAATAATGTAGTTTTTGTTCCTTCCATTAGGAGGAATTTAATTTCAGTATCTTTATTGGACGATGATGGATTCAAATGTAATTTTGGTAACAATAAGTGTGTTATCACATTTAATTCAAATAATGTTGGTCTTGCTGTTAGACAAGATAAGCTTTATATGCTTTCCCTTAATGAATCACCGATATCTTTGAATGTGTGTGATAGTATGCATAAAAAGAATAATGAGACTTCTTGGCTGTGGCAATCGCGTTTAGGCCACATTTGAAGGGAGAATGGAGCGTCTCATTAAGGAAGAGATTCTCCAACCATTAGATTTCTCGACTCGGACCAATTGCATTGATTGCATTAAAGGAAAATACGTAAAGAAAATAAAGAAGGGAGCAACTCGCAGCTCAGGACTATTAGAGTTAATTCACACTGATATTTGTGGTCCTTTTCCTGTGACATCAATGGATGGTTTTGATTCTTTCATTACATTCACTGATGATTTCTCCCGTTATGGTTATATTTTTCCCATTAAGGACCGATCTGAATCACTTGATAAATTTAAGATATTTAAGGCTGAAGTTGAAAATCAGCACAACCTAAGAATCAAAGTGGTAAGATCGGACCGTGGGGGAGAATATTATGGGAGACATGCCCCTTATGGCCAAATTCCTGGCCCTTTCGCTAAGTTCCTTCAGGAAAATGGCATTGTTGCCCAATATTCTACACCAGGTGAACCTCAGCAAAATGGGGTAGCTGAGAGACGCATAACAGTACACTTATGGATATGGTGCAGACATGCTTAGCTACTCTAGTTTATCAATTGGTTTATGGATGGAGGCACTAAAGACAGCAGCACATATTCTTAATAGGGTTCCCAGCAAATCAGTACCTAAGACACCTTATGAATTATGGACTGGGAGAAAGCCGAGTTTGAAATATTTAAGAGTATGTGGTTGTCGTTAAGCTAAGATATTTAATCCACATATTAGAAAATTAGATCCTAAGACGATAAGTTGCCATTTTATAGGGTACCACGAAAGATCTAAAGGGTATCGGTTTTATTGTCTGATAGGACAACTAAGTTTGTAGAAACAAGACATCTTGTGTTCTTAGAAAATAATGAGGACACGGAGCCTAGGAAAATTGATCTTGAAGAGAAGCGGGTTTACGTTCCTTCACCGCTTATCCCGAGATTTTTATTCTGCACTTGGTGGTTGCACCTCCATGCCAAATCTTTGTTGATGCACCTTTGTTGGGGTCTCTGAAATTCCTAATGTCATACCTAATGATGAGCCTCGGCGGTCTCCTGCGCCTCGTGACCTCTGCAATAGTTCTTTGAACCTATTAGAAGATCACAATGGGGAGAAGATCGCCATCCCAAATGATTATGTTGTTTATATGAATGAAGACATTAATGATATAGGGAAGGTAGATGATCCCACCTCTTATAAGGAAGCAATGATGAGTGAACATTGTCCTAAATGGCTTGATGCCATGAAGGATGAACTAAAGTCTATGAGCACTAATGATGTATGGGACTTAGTAGAAATTCTTGTGAGTCAAAGCATGAGGTTTGTAAATGGGTCTACAAAACCAAGCATGACTCTAAAGGAAATATCGAAGGTTCAAAGCAAGGCTCGTAGCAAAAGGCTTCTCACAAAGAGAGGGATTGATTATAATGACACTTTTCTCTGTCTCAACTAAGGATTCGTTCGAATCGTTATGGCACTTGTAGCTCATTATGATTTAGAGCTACATCAGATGGATGTTAAGACGGCATTCCTTAATGGCGATTTGCAAGAAAATATTTACATGACTCAACCGGAAGGTTTTGTCGTGAAAGGCAAAGAGCATATGGGATGTCGACTTAAGAAATCTATTTATGGCTTAAAACAAGCATCGAGGCAGTGGTACCTCAAATTTGATAAAGTTATAAGGAATTTTGGATTTAAGGAAAATGAAGTTGATAACTGCATATATGTTAAGTTCAAGGGGAGTAAATTCACCATCTTAGTACTTTATGTGGATGATATCTTATTGGCTAGCAGCGATAAGGATATGTTGTTTGAAACCAAGAGATTTCTCTCATCCAATTTTGATATGAACGATCTCGGTGATGCCTCTTACGTTCTTGGCATTAAAATTCACCGGGACAGGTCCAAAGGAGTATTAAGTTTATCTCAAAAAACATACGTTGACAGAGTACTAAAGAGATACAATATGCATAAATGCTCGCTCACTGCTCCTATCGTTAAGGCGATAAGTTTGGGACATTTCAATGTCCAAGGAACCAATATGAAACCGATCGATGAAGACGGTTCCTTACGCTTCACCGTTTAAGCATTATGTATGCTCAAGTAAGCACATACGACTTAGCTTTTGTAACCGGAATGCTTGGCGGATATCACCAAATCGAGGCCGGACCACTGGAAGGCCGTTAAGAAAGTCTTGCGTTATATGCAAGCTACTAAGCATCTCATGCTCACATATAAGCATACTGATAACCTAGAAGTTATTGGTTATTCAGATTCAGATTTTGCGGGATGTGTTGATACTAAGAAATCCACGTCAGGTTATATCTTCACACTCGCTGGAGGAGCTATCTCGTGAAAAAGCTCCAAACAAACCCTTACGGCATCTTCAACGATGCAAGCTGAATTTGTGACATGTTATGAGGCTACTGGGCAGGCTGTATGGCTTAAGAACTTTATTCCGGGCCTTAGAGTGGTTGACAGCATTTCTAAGCCACTCACCTTATACTGCGATAATGAACCCGAAGTCTTTTATGCGAGTAACAACAAGTCAAGTGGTGCTTTGCCAAACACATTGACATTAAGTATCATGTTGTGAAAGATAGAATCCAGGATCAAACCATTAGTATCAAGCATATTAGTACTAAGTCAATGCTTGCGGATCCGCTTACTAAAGGCTTACCACCCAATATATTTCGTGATCATGTTGCCGGCATGGGTCTATTGGAAAGCCTCTGATTCTGGATAAAGGACCTTAAAACGAACCAACTCCCATTAAGTATAAAGGATATCCATTTCAAAGATGAGATAGTACATTATAGGTACTGAGGTCGTATGACATTTTATTGGTCATGCGACACATTACCTTGGTATGCTATTTTATTGAGAATGGGCTTATGTTGTTAGCCTTTCGATCAAAGGGGAGAATGTTGGGTTGATCTCGGCAACTACTTCCGAGAATCACGGGGGCAACGCCCACACGCATCGATCGGGGCTCTTCCAATGAAATTGGTCTAGGTCCCGTTCACGGCGCCATATAAAAGGAAAGGGGTATCGGCGGTGGTGGCTAATGTGCAAGTCAAGACTACAAACCCTAACATATCCGATCCATCACGGGCTCTCAGGTGTGCGAAGACCGAAGGCCGTAGAACCGCCGTCGTCACTACTACCTCCCGGTGACTCAAGCCGAAGCCCCGGCGCTCAGATCCGCGCCGACCCCGACTGTCAGCGTCCAACTCTAAGAACCGATGGCTTCACCGGGATCGGGTACGCATTTGCGCTTCCTCACTCATGTATTACGGTGTTCCTTTATGATCTAGGCTTATGCATGTTTTAGGTTAAGTGATTACTCTCAGATTATAGTAAACAGGTGTGTCCGCATCGTCTTGTCATACTGTCATGTGGTAGATAACGGACGCTTCAGAAATTGGTCTTACCGAGCTTCTCCATTGCCTCCACGACAATTCCGTTTTGACATGACGTTAACGTAATCAGCGATTCGATCGACTGGCAAGTGTATATACTACATCACAAGGGCAAGATATTATTAATCAGGGACGTCAAGATCACTATCTTGCCCTCTTGGTGATCAAATCAGAGAGTAACTACGAATTCTTTTGACTAAAAAGCATGCATCGTAGATTTCATGTTCTCCCCTAGAAATATATACTACACATGCTGGGGATGAATCTGAAGATAAACAGAGATCTGGTGGTACTAGAGCAGACACGCGATGGACTTGTGCAGCCGGTCGTCCAAACAGCCCATTGTCACATCTAATGACAGTACTTGTGACATAAGTTGCCATACAAAATGCAAACACATCTCTGTTACCAAAATAGATTTCAGTGTTCCTAGTATTCTGCAGAAAGGTACCCTGACAGCCTGGCTGGTAAGGTTGCTCTTCATGCCAACGACGAGTTCAGATCAGTCGATCGGTTAAAAAAAACCGAGCAGTATTTGTACGGGAAAAAATAATTGAAGAAACCTATCAGATTTATTGCATATCCCTCTCCATCGTCACATGCTTTTCAGGCCATCTGTACCTTAAAAACGCCAATGCCTGTTCCAGGCACGACGTGACGTGCTGAAAGAAACGCATCAGTAGTGGGTCGGAGTAGTACTCGGCTCGTACATTCACACAGCTACGTCGTAGCATGCCGGCTTGACCCCATTTTTATTCCAAGATGTGTCTGTGCCGCGTAGCGTGTGGTCGTCATGGGCTGAGAGAGCAGGGGGTGACGTGCGTCCATGGGGAAAGCCTTCCTTTGCATCTGCAATTCTGCGTACCTTCGTCTACAAGCTCTCTAAAAGAGGAAACAAAGGTTCCTATTCCCTCATTATTCCTTCCTCCGGTTTCCCGTCCTGCGCGAGGCCGGCCATGGATACGATCGAGCCAGAAGGAGAATGCCCGAGAATAACTCCGGGATAGGTAGCTAGCCATGAGGTTGACATCTCACGCACAGAGAGAGAAAGGAGGAGAGACACAGACGGGACCATGGCGTATACAGTATTGAGGTCACAAGTCTACAATAACACTCTCTCTCCCTCTCCCTCTCCCTCTCCCCCTCCCCCTCCCCCTCCCTCTCTCTTTATCAGACATGTGTATCTTTCATCTCTCGTTTCTCACGTACCCTGCCGGCTGGACTAGTTTATTTTTGTACGCTACAAAGAAAGGCAAGTTGTACATATCTTGTTCTTTTCACACCTATAGAGTTTTTCATGTTTGTACTAACAAGATTGGTGATCTTATTTTCTGTATTTAGTCTTTCGAGAGCTTCTGTTGCAACATCTATGGTCAATTTTCCATGCATCTAGACCATTTAGGATTTATCCCACAGCTCGAAGACATGTACTATTTAGCAAGAGTTAACTGTGTCACTGAATTTAGAAATTTGCTAGCAGCGAATTATAGAGTTTATGGCAAAGACCATGTATCCGAAACACTTTTTTAATATGTTCAGACATGTTCAAAACTTTACGGTGGAATAATATGTTTTCTTGATAACAAACCCGACGAACTTACAGAGATATTCAGGTAAAACGGGAAGTGGAATAATCAGCTTCGGTTACTTCAAATTCCACTCTTTGTCGAAAACATTATGTAAGCTAGCAATTATTTTCCACTGAGGTGGCGGTCAATTCCTGAAGTTGATAAGTAAACTCCTCCAAACTTATGAACAATTGACAACCAGTATTGATACTGATAACCCGATCTTGTGCTAGTTTGTACTATCTGCTACAAGTGCTGGTATTTATAATTTTACTGCTGGAAAACTGATAGATACACAGACTCTCTCAACCACCCCCTTCTCTCTCTCTCTCTCCAAGTATAGCACTAGAGATAGCCAGGTGTACCATGTCGCCTACACGGCCCACACTGTTGCTGGGTCAGGCCAGCACGGCCCGACCGAGTGTGTCATGCTTTGAGTCGGCACCTCGGCCAGCGAGGTAGCCCGGTTTGATAAGCACAGTACCGTGTTGAGCACAGCGGCGACCAGCGCGAAGGAGGAGGAGGCCGGGCGATGGGCCAATGTGGAGGAGGAGGCGGGCACGAGGGCGGCGGGCACAACCGGTCGGCGCGGTGATCACGGAGGCACTATAGTCGGGCGGACCAAGCGCGGTCGATCGCGCTTGGCGTGCGTGCTTAGGCTGGCGTCAAAGTTCACAAACCAGCACAACATGATCTGATTACCTAGATAGGTCGTGCCTAATCGGATTCATACCCGATCAAACTCAGACCGGGCTGGGTCGGGCCGCCGATTTGGATACCACTGCATAGCAGTATAATCAGCCTCACGTCTCCCCCACCAAAAAAACATCCAAACCGCCGGGGAGAATACGAGGGCACGGTGGGCCCACTGTTCAGCACAGTGAAACCATATTCCTCTGCAACCACTGCCTCGCTAGCTCTCCTACAAAACCCCAAGCACATGACTACATGAGCACACACAGCACATATAATTACCGTGCAATTGCATCAGAGCAACCTCTCTCTCTCTCTCTCTCTCTCTCTCTTAAATCGAAGCAAAACCATCGTATCATGCTGGAATTTATGTCCTTGGAACGGGCCTGGTTAATTTGCTTAAACTAATGCAAACAGCACTCGGAGGGTGTGTGATTTGATATGCATGATTTGGTGTGTGCACAAGCAGCTAGTACAGTGCATGCATACCTTCCACAAGCACAACCAGGCAATTAAATGTTTTTTTAGGTTAAGTGTGCCGTGAGTTATGAGACTTTTGTCGGCAAACAACCGCATAATGCCACTGGCCACCATGCACGGAATTCCCTCACCTAATGCCTACAAATAATCTCCAGTTTGTTTAATTTTTCTACATCTAGCTCTAGCTAGGTTGTCTCGTTGCCGGAGCAGTGGCATAAACACGCGCGATCTAGATTGGGTTCCCTAATTAAGAGGTGAGTTTTTATATTGTTCAGGGACGTCAGGCAGGGCGCAGATTAAATAGGTTTTTCGTGACGGCCACATTTTGACTTGTTTGACTCGGCTAATACTCCTACTTCATTTCCTTCAGATGATGGTCAGGTCAGATGATTGGTAGCTTATATTGATGCAGCGTGAAGGGCGGCTTAACAAATTCATTCCGTGTAATTTGACGCGCGTCGCTTGTACATGTTTGCAAACACGTACTATGAATAGCTTCTAGCTAGGAAACAAAAAAAAAAGGAACTAATTGAATGATAAACTATATATGTAAAGAGGAAATTGAGAATTGTCAGTTTTTTTTTCTTTCTCGTGCGTGGGTGTCTATCTGCAAAATCGTTTTTTCATCCTAGTTGCAATTCGAATTCCTAATCATATAGTGTATACTTGTCTAACCATCATGGGTATATAATCAGTCATGCATGCGCAATAAATTATTTGACAGGACACACACGCATATGATCTCAGACCGATGAACTTTTTTTAAAATTAATTAACTCTTTTTTAAAATTTTATTTTAAAGTTAACCCCACGAATTTTATTTCTAACTCTGACCTTTTTGATCACGCCACCACCCGTAGCGTGACAAAATACCATTATCACGTCATAGGATAAGTCCACTAAAATAGCATTTTTTATCACGCCACTTGTGGTAGCGTGATCAAACAACACTGTCACGTCACCCGTTGTTTTTTTTACAACACGGGTGGTGACGTGACCAAAGGGGTTAGAATTAAAAATAAAGTTTGTGGGGTTAACTTTAAAATAAAATTAAAAAGAGTTAATTAATAATAAAAATTTCAGATCGAGTTCGTATTCACATATTTTAAGAAGAGTTTTCAACTTATACAAATTGGTCATTCTGTTATTATTATTATTTTTGAAGGGTTTGGTCTTTCTGTTATTATTATTATTTTTGAAGGGTTTTTTGTGGTCTCAGAGTTCATATTCTCACATTGTAAGACACTACCAGATCCATATTTTCCTTGGCAGTTTAGTCCCATTACTGACAGACCCGCAGTGAACGTCAGGATCCCTTGAAGCCCACGGGTGCGCACCTCTGAAATTTTTTAAATATTATTAATTTAAAATATAATTACAAAAAAGTTAAAAATATATATATAGAAAATAGGTGCCTGTTGAACTGGCGATATACACCTATTTTTGTCCGGTCGCCATTTGAACTGGCGATTTGTATCGAAGAGTGTGCAAATCGCCAGTTCAACTGGCAACAGGGACTGGCTATATAAACCCCCAAAATTTGGTGCAGAAGTCATTTTAATTCTAGAAAAAAATAGATGACAGAGGAGGAGAGGGGGAGAACAGACGTAGCGAAGCCCTACTGATTCATAGCGGACGAGAGAGACGGAGTAGCGGATCTGGTCACCCATTCGGCAGGTAAGAATTGTTGTAACATTGTACCTAAATTTGAAACCATGTAGGTTAGGAAATAACACTACTGTAAAAAATGACATCACAGACATTTCTGAACCGTCCGTGAAAAAAGCTATCACAGACGGTTCTTGTTCTAAACAAGAACCGTCTGTGATAGTCACAGACGGTTCTTATTTAGAACCGTCTGTGATAGTCCAATTTCACAAACGGTTATGAACAAGAACCGTCTGTGATAGTAATTATCACAGATGGTTCTTGTTCAGAACCGTTGTGTTAGTTTTTTCTATTGCAAAAAAAAAAAATCAGATTTTGAATGTTTCATAGTTGGTACCATCACAGTTCCTAATATAGAACTTGAACCTACAAGATAAATATAAGGTGTCTTAGGCTGAACAAGATACTAAATGTATATGCGAGCTTTCCATCTTCAGAGACTTTTGAAAATACATGAAAAAGACATCACTCCCATACAAAAACCTGCCTGACCCCCCCTTGCGGCCTGTGACTACCCCAATGCTGCCCATCTTGACCATGGCGTCGACGAAGAGGGTGTTGAGGAGGCCCGAGTAGGAGTCAACGACGTCGACGGTGGAGGTGTCGTTGTAGAGCACGGCGTTGGAGGCGATGACGGCGAAGCCGTTGCGGATGTGAGCCGCTGCACCCATTTACCATTTACGTACGTGCACCATAGGTTAGCTACCATGATCGATCGAGTCATCGAGGAAGAAGAAGTTTGTTTGCTTAGAACTGAGGAGGACGAGGTCCTTGTCGTCGAGGCCCGCAGCAGCGAAATTGGACCGAAGCACGTCGACGGAGTCGTGCACGTCCAGCAGCACATCGGCGTTCCGTAGGTTCGACACCCTCCCTAGCACATTCCGCCTCGACTCGACTATAATATATAAGGACAACGCCAAAATATTTTACCTTCTGCGCACGTGTTCAAAAAATTTTGAACTCCCGCGCTGCGAATCACAGACGGTTTCATACAAAAATCGTCTATGACGACATATCATAGACGGTTCATATCACGAACCGTCTGTGTTACTTCACAGATGATTTTTCATACGAACCATCCATGATATCTCATCACAGACGGTTCGTATTAAAAACCGTTTGTGATGAGATACTTATAACAGATGGTTCGTATTAAGAACCGTTTGTGAAGTATCACAAACAGTTCATGATACGAACCGTCTGTGATATGACGATATATCTCAAATGGTTATTCTTAAGAACCGTCTGTGATAATTACGTATCACAGATGGTTCCAAAGGAACCGTCAGTGATAAGAACAACACAGACGGTTCCAAAAAACCGTCTGTGATGAGGCGTCAAGTATGACCTGTTTTGTAGTAGTGTAAAAATAGAGATATAGAATTCAATGGCCTAGATAATTTTAGTTGTATTGTTTTTTGATGTAGTACATTATTTTAGCTGTGTAGGTTTTTATTTTTACACAGTAAATATTTTGTTAATGTCGAAAATACTTTTTTAAAATAGGAAGGCATCTCTAAAAATAATAACATACATATAAAAAATCTGTAAAAATTACAAAGTAGCTAAATAGGGTATGTATGTAGAGCTTACTCAAAATAATCTCAACTTAATTTTGGTCTCCATTTGTGCACAATAAATATTATGTTAATGCAAAAATACTTTTTATACTAGGAAAATAGCAAGGCACCTCTAAAAATTCTCTCAAAAATCCAGAGTATGTACATAGGGTGTGTAGAGCTGAATTGAAATTGTGAACTTAATTTTTGTTTGCATCTGTACACAGTAAATATTTGCAAACAACGAAAATAGCAAGGTACCTATAAAAATTATATGAAAATTTTGTAGTAGCTAAATAGGGAACGTAGACGTTAATTAAAGCATTGTGAACTTAATTTTATTTTTCATCTATACACGGCAAGATACCTATAAAAATGTATGTGTCCATACAGATGTGTGCATATCAGTTTACTATGTGTCACTAATCGTGCAATAATTAAATTAATTAGATATGTCGCTTCTTATTGCTTTTTGTATATGTTTCGTAGTATTTACAATGTATGCACTGAATTTTTAAGTATGGTGGACCCAGGATACGTTGCGCAGTGGTCGTACGAATTGCTTGACCTGATCATTGATGTGCACCACCGTAGCCGTCTCAGTACCATCCTCCCCAGGAGAACAAGGCAGCGATTGATCTTAGCGCGTTGCGGCTGCGCACGCCGATCAGGACATGCAAGGTGCACCAACAGTGGGTTCCGAGGTACGTGTAGTTGTGACCTTCGTGTGCTCGATTGTAGTCTGACTACTATGGGTGCACTCATATTTGTTCTTAATTGTTTCGACGCAGGTTGAGAGAGGTAGGCCCCCTTCCACTAGCGAGGATGGTAGAGGCGATATGGGAGGACGACCAAAATCGCGCGGTGGTCGTTGTACGTCGAGGCGCTTTCCGCATGACCGGTGCCTCCTAACGGCACTGGTTGACTGGTGGAGGCCGGAGACGCATACGTTTCACCTCCCATGTGGGGAGATGGTGTCGATGCTTTAGGACGTGACCTTCCTAACCAGGTTGCCCCGCGCGAGCTTCCTTCTAGTAGTGCATGACGTCTCGGTCATATGGCGCACAGAGTTCCTTGTGAGGTTTCAGGGGGTGCTGCCGCCCAACAGCGGCTACATAGAGTTCAGCAGCACACACGGGTCATCGCTGCAGTGGATCTGCTAGTTCTACGTAAGTTTTTGTAACTTTTGTCCTTCCGCTTCACTTGCTTTCTGCAACTTACTGATGTGTATTTGCCTTCTTGTAGCCGAAACGTATGGCAGAGGACGCATCCAAGCACACGATGAGAAGACACTTCGAGGTCTATTTTTTGTGGCTATTCGGGTGGGTGGTGTTCCTAGGGTCCCACGGTGATGCCACCGACAAGCACTTCATCCGCACGACGCCACGGTGGCGGTCTTTGTCTGAGACATACCGCATACTGCGGCGACGCGTCCCACCAGATTCGAGACAGCTCCATCCTCTCCGGATGCCCGCCGCATCTTCAACTGTGATCATTCAAGCATTTTCAGAATGGACGACCACACCTGGACCTGGGCGACTACATAGTCACCATGTACGCCGTCGTCGACGATGTGGACCGGCCGACCATGGATACAGTGTGGTGTTGGTGATGGGTAAGTGTTCTGAACATTTGTTCTTTTTTGTAATGCAATTCAATTTCTTGTGCTAAGATTCCTTTATTTTATTTGACAGGTCATCCTCACTTCGATCACTACGCACATGTCCTATCCGGACTACGTTGCGATGTTCGATCAGCTAACGGATGATCGCGTCATCTGGACACCGTACACTCCCGACAGGAGGTCCCAGCCCCCTAGGAGCAGCGGGTGGTGCCGAACGTCCATGGGTAAGTTCATGTTTTACTTCTGTCGTACCATTTGCCGTACGTACCTACGAAACAATTGTTTTGCTTCCACGGGAACACTTGGAAGGGAGTCCCTGCTACGACTTCCTGGACAGACAAGATGTTCCCTTGAGTACAGGGGAGGCTCTGCGCCTTCCGACACGCAATCCACCTAGTCGGACTCCGCATTCCATCGCGTGGTACGTATTGAATAGTCTGTACATATTATTTGCTTAGTAAGTTCTCGGTTCCTAACTTGTCAATTATGTCTACAGGTCGATCTACAGTGGGAGATGAACGAGTTGGAATCCTCCGTGCATCACGCTCGGAGAGCGTTTCAACATGACGACGCAGGAGATCAGAGGGCTCATGGACCAGTTCGTCAAGAAGACGAGGTGAGGCATCGAGCTGGCGTCCTGTCGTAGGTCGAGAGAGGTGGTGGACCAACATGTGCATGGACGGGGGGTGAGCCACGATACGTCACGCTCCACGGCTCCTCACCCGGACATGGCGGGCGGGTCCTCGTGGCACCATGCTGGCAGTACCCCGGCACAGTTCACAGGTCTGCATGAAACACTCACGTCTGGTTGTTTATTTTGAATTCCAGTAGTTACTAACCGCAATTTTTTGACAGGTCCAGAGTTCCACCCGGACACGCGGAACGAGTAGACAGAGCCTTCCGCTGCCTTCCTGCACCGAGGTATGTATGTGTTGTTTGCATGCACAACGTACTATTTCATCATTTTCTCCATGTTTACATGCATAACGTATTGTTTCACAGGTTGTACACCCCTTTGGGAGCAGGAGCTGGTGTCGCACAAGGAGTCACGCTCTAGGGACTTTGATTTCAACCTGGGTGGCGGTGGGCATTCACACAGTGAGAGCAACCAAGTCTCCATGCGGGCTTCATGGCTGCAATGTATGTCCGGAGCGACCCAGCCGACGCAGCACCCTCTCGTGACAACCCCTCAGGCTACTCGCACTGGTAGGGTGCCTTGACCACCCGAGCCTTTGACCTGCTAATACCAGCACCCGCAGCTGCCCCGTGAATAGATATTTATTCTTATAAATATCAGTCATGTCATGTAAATATAATTTTTTGTAAAACTTACATTATGATAGTCTCGTGCTTTGATACTATTTGTTCTTATGTCTACGGGTAACCACGTGAGGGAGTCAGCATCGCGACACCCCGCCTTTTCAGACCTTAAGGACTATATCGGGTCACGCCACATACGACTATTTTTGCAGACCAAGATGACAACATACTTTGATGCTACCTTTCCACATCAAAAAGACCACACTCCGTCACGCCTATTTTCAGATTGAAAAGACCGCACCTTGTCATGACACACGCTGTCACTTTTGCAGAGCGAGTTGACAACACCTTGCAACACTACCTTTTTAGACCGAAAAGGCCACAGTCTACCCCACCACCTTTTCAAACCGAAAAGAACGCACCACAGCACGACACAAACTGCTACTTTTGCAGACTGAGAAGACAACACACCACCACGCTAACTTTGAAGACTGGAGATACCATACTCCGCTACGCCACATTTTCAGATAGAAATGACCTAATATAAAAGGGGGAGAAGAGAACTGGGAGAGAAGAGAGCTGGAGGAGAACACTACACCACCACACCCAACACTTCACAAAACCTTGGTTCAGATAATTGAGAGGAAGGAGATGTCGGACACATCGGCGAACTTCTATGCGAATATGCTACGGAAGCGCAAGTGGCTTGCCGAGATGGCTAAACGGTGCCCAGATTGTTCTATGAAAGATGCATCGGTACCACCGGAGTTTTCACACCCACCACAATGTGTGCGCAAAGAACTGGTTAAGATCATCTAGTCCACACACCCGACCACGGCCGCCCGGACATACTACATGTGCGAGAATATCCAGGTAAGTGAATCTTGCACACAAATAGATTTTTCACATCTTACGTTCAATGCAACAAATTCCTAACAACATACGCGCATAATGGCACCAAGAAATGCGATGCAACTTCTTCCAATGGATTGATAGACCGAACATGTACGATAGAGCGTTCATTGAGTAGAAGTACATGTTGTACTATGCGATGCGAGCCGATACCTTCAAATGCTGAAAACCTTATATACCCGACCCTATCGAAAAGGCGTCGGACGAGCCTGGGTGAGCAGGATGGTGGTAGAGGGCCCCCGAGCAGGAAGTTGAGTACGACCGAGTCGAGCGTGTGGCGCACAAGGGGAAAGCTCCTGCTAGTAAGACCGGCGGTCGTCCTAGCGCTACCCGTAGCCCGGACGTCGTCCGGATCGAAGAGGTGAGTTATGTCCAGTTTGCATCCTTATTATTAATTTGGCCCTACATTGTTCTATCTTAACATCATTCAATCGTCTAGCCCGTCTCGCAGAATATGAGTGACTTCGAGATTGGCCAACGCCGCGGGCGGTCTAGAGACAAGGGGAAGAGACCGATGGGCAGCGAGGACTGATTGATTTCGTTCCAATCAACCTTTTTTTATTCTAAAAGGGCGCACATGTATCGTAGGTGTATTTTAGTTTGTGAAATTCTATAGATATAAATTAAAAAAATATAGGACCCTGTCACCAATTGAACTGTCGACAGGTATACTGTGAGGTCATGTCGCCAATTAAATTGACAAAATTCTCCTATCGTCGGTTCAATTGGTAATATGAACCTCTCCGCACTGTTCCAATTGTCGACAGAGATTCTGACTGGAGTTGATTATTTTTTAATAAAACTTTGACTGTTTTTTTAATTAATAATATTTTTTTAAAAAAATTGTGCAACCCCTCCCTGTCTCCACCTCGCTATAGGGATGGAAACAGATCGGATAGTTTCCGACTGATCCGGACGAAAATAGATTCAGATTGTCTCAGATCGAATTTTTCTCATATAATTTTTGGTTCAGAAACGAATTCGGGTTTTTCTTCTTCTCGGAAACGGAAACGAATACGGTAGGCATGCTATCCGGCGAATACGGATACAAATACGGATTATCCGGATAAGACCAAGTATGGATATCTGGATTTCTACCCAAAAGAAGAGGATTTCGACCCAAAAGAGAAAATGAGATTTTAATTGATTTCTGAATTTCAAAAAATGCAACAAACCAAATAGCCTTTTAGAAAATAGCAAATAGAGTTTAAAAAAATTCTAGAAAAAATCACAAAAATTCTTTGAATTATTTTGAACTTAATAAAATTAATTTCAAGTTAAAGTTGGTTCTTATTTTTGCACATAAATTATTTTTAAATTTCTGAAAAATAGAAATTTTTTTTTAAAAAAATTCAAGAATGTAATTACTTTTTCCATTTTTAACTTTAAATCCAATAAAATCCCAGAAATCTCAATAAATTTTATTTTTTACATTGAAAACTAGGAAATTAAATAATTGACTTTATTTTTTTTCTTTTAACCAAGAAAACTCTTTTAAATCTCAGAAAATACAATAAAATAATAACTTTATTAATGTTATTTTTGGTAACATACTTTGGGATGTTACAGTCATTTGTGTACAGATTAACCATGCAGCCTGATCAATATTAGTGTGAACTAAGTTTTTTTTTTTGTATGTGATGAACTAAGTGTGAATGTGTGATAACTTGTGATTTGTGAGTTATGATTTATAAGCTAAATATGGTAAACTAAGTGTTATGTTTGCGATAAACCAGTTAATGCAGCTTGCTAGTGCCAATGTTATATGTGATTGCTGAAAATATGAACAATTCATGAATGTTTGCATCAAATAAACTAGTTATATGTTTTTATTAATTTCTGACATACAATTTAAGTGGTTTTCATGTTTCAAAAAATATACGTGAATGTATTCATTTTAATTCGTATTCACTATGTATTCGTATTCGATGTTATTTGTATTCGAAGTATTCATATTCATATCCGAAGTATTCGTATTCATATCCAAATTCAAAAAATATATAAAAACAAATATGACAACGTTTTCACCGCTACCTCGCTACGGCGCCGCACCCATCTGGCATTCTCGCCTGACCTCAGCGGCTCCACCATGCCGTCCTCCACACCCATCTCCACATGCCGCCTCAACACCCTTCAGACCGCCGCCGCAGCCGCCGCCTCGCTTCTTCTACAAACCCTAGCGCCACCACCAACAAACAAATCACCGCCACCGGCTTCTCCCCGTAGACCGGCCTCTGTGCTGCGTCCCCGTTCGTCCAACGCCCACTGTGCCGTCTCCCGCTCCCGATCCAAAGCTAGATCTGCGTCTCTTCCGCTTCCCCCGTCCGACCCAGATCTAGATCTGCATCCTCGCCACTCCTGCATCGCCGACTAGAGGGCTTCCTCCTCTCCCCGACCGGCCGCTTCCCTGACCCGCCGCTTCCTCAGGTGTGCTATCTCGCTACCCCCTCTCGTGACTGGTGAGCGGTGCAGATCAAGGGAATCGAAGTCTGCGCCGCTCGGCTCGTGCTCTGTCCCGTTGCATCTGAGTGCTGTTTGGTAAATCCATTGATTAATTTCACTATCCAATATGTCGTGTTTTGATCAAACAAATTTGTGCTTTGATTTCGTGTGCAATGCTGTGTGAGATATGCTGGAAAATTCAATTGTAAGAAAAACATACAAGTATATGTAGGACAAATATTCTTGTTAATACTCTAGTACTGCTGCACACTCTGTTTAGAAATTAAAGAGACCAATGCAAATGCCTGTGCTTGTAGAAACTTTATTAAGGCGATGGTATGTAGATCCTTTAGTGCAAGCAAGTATGCAATCGCAAGAGCAGGTACATGTGAGCACTCGCATTCTATTTTCCCCGGAAGCAATACTTTATTCGATGTCATTGTTTTGAGACTAAAGAGGAGAGCCGGTTCTTTATAAGTAGCCTTTATTTTTCATTACCAT
This sequence comes from Hsuehochloa calcarea, assembly GCA_036346395.1. NCBI lineage: Eukaryota > Viridiplantae > Streptophyta > Magnoliopsida > Poales > Poaceae > Hsuehochloa > Hsuehochloa calcarea. Next base: position 40,284,956 of record CM070599.1, read on the forward strand.
TAGGACTGTGGTAGACAATATTCTTGTGTTAATGCATCTTGGAAGTTGACGATTCTATAGAAGTTGTTCTTTAGTAATATCTGCATGTTGAACCTGCACAATACCACAGTTTGAATAGTTCAATGTCTGTCAGAAAGCTACAATCTTGTTCTTTTTCAGGAACACAACGCCATCTCCGAAGACATGGGTTTGAATAGTTCAATGTCTGTCAGAAAGCTACAATCTTGTTCTTTTTCAGGAATGGCACAGTTTGAATAGTTCAAAGTTGACAATTCATCTTGTATTTTGTAGGTCTCATATTGGCTTTCAATTAGCTGAACACAACGCCATCTCCGAAGACATGGGTTGCTTGTGGAAATTTTACATGTGTGGAAGACATGTATATAGTCGGTTTAAGTTGTGATGCGTGTAATGGGTGTACTGCTCCTTTGTAAAACTCCATCCAAAGGATCGAATTGTGTTGAAAAATATTTTGTGTTGCTGCTTGTATCGATCTAAAACATAAATGGCATGAGTATGTGATGCAGCTCGTAGCAGCTAACCATGAAAAATTGACTTCTATTTGCATGAATGTGCGGGCTGCTGGTATTATACTTTAAATATTTTTGGTACCCAAATACCTTTCCCTGACGGTTTTCCCGTCAGGAATGCTGAAAGTATCCTTGACAGTGGCTGTCAGGGATAGTACCTCATCCCTGGTACCCAACCCTCGCGGGTAATGACGGGAACTTATCAGGGATCTCTTCCCTGACGGTTTGACGCCGTCAGGGAAAAAACGGAATCATGGTAGCGCGAATTGCCTGTTTGACATGTGTGTTTGTACGTATGTCACATGCACCTTTGTTATCCAGGCTAGCTACCAGTACCATGCCACGTTGGTTACACGTGGAAATTGTCACGGCCAGAGCTAGCCATTTTGCATGAGAGGAAGTTTGCCTTTTAAATTTGCGTTCCTTTATTTTCTTTCTTCTCGGTTCGTGAAATGTTGCACGCATATGTATATCGTTCCATGTGTCGATAGGCTGAGACACCTACGTGCAAGATGCTTATCTCTCTACCGCCAGCGAAGAAAACTTTACAAAGCGATCGAGTTGAAGGCCGTGACGACACTATAGCTAAGACCCTGAGATAGCACACGCAACGATCGACAATCTCCACGCTTGCGTGTGATTTCTCGGACTTTTTCCCGGCACTAGTGTGTCAGTGCATGCCATGCGAACGTTTGGCCTCGAGGGTTATGCATGCGTTTTTTTGGACATTTTCCGCATATTCAATGTTCATCACAGGAAGTTGTTGCCAGTACATTGATTCTTCTATCACTTACACGTCATGCACTCTATCTGTAACTACACTGATTCTTACTTTCTACGAGAGATAGACATATGCGTCCAGTTAAAAATTGGTGTGAAGGAGGACAAAAGTGTTAGTCCAAAAAGTTAGTGTTCAGACTGGTTTTGTTGTTTGGTTTTCCCCTGTTGCTATCAGCAGTAGCCGCTTTAGAGAATGTCCTATTTGATCACATGAAAACTAAATAAAAAATTTGTACCGACATTTTTGGAAGTATACATGCATGTACTGCTATTGAACGCATCTGTATCATATGCTTGTCATGGTATGCTAAGCAATAGTTGTTCAGTTTGGCCAAAACAAGAATACATTCAAGTTAACTGGATGTTTTATACTTGCGAACATGTAAAACTAAGGATATATCGCAAATTTACAAACATATATATACATACGTAGAACCCGTGTAGTTCATATTTCCCCCAAAACTTTACCTACTTAATTCCTAATTAAGAGACAAAATGGACTGTTGAACCTGTATTAGTATAGTTCTGCTGCATCCTTGTGTTGGGTATCTGCATACGATTCCCATATCTGGTCGCCCGGGCAACGGTGTGCATCGTGCACATACTATTGTAAATATCATCACTGATAATGTGTCCATCCTTTCTGCATGTGCTTCTGCTGAAACAAAACAAATAGTAATCCTTGTAACCAGTGTTTTGATGAAATTAAATGATCATTTTCAAAAGAGATGCTTTCATTTTCATGTACTATCCCGTTCATAGGATCCGGATCAGTTAAGCTGCTCTATAATTGCAAAGTTATTAATGGTAGACTACGTATCCAACTTTGAATCAAAAGAATGGCCATCAGAATTAATACGAACCATCTATTTCATAGAAGCGCCGTTGCAGTCGCTCTGTGATTACATAAGTTGCATATTTTGCGTCAGTGGTGAGCTGCTCCATAATTGCAAAGTTATTGTAGACTATATCCAACTCTGAATCAAAAGAATGGCCACCAGAATTAGGGTGAATCTATACAATATTTAACTATTTTCTCAACCCAAAACAGTTAAATTTTAGTTCATTTACAGTTTCATTATACATAAATTACAAGAATTTATGTATGTAATTTTTGTTCTTCATCACTATAATTATTGTCGAAAGTCTTAATAACTCATATTTCTATTACATGATTCAAAATCTAACATATACTTTGAGATATTTAGCAAAAATAAAGACAAAAAATAAAATTCTATAACAACAAAATACAATAATGTGGTGAACCCGTTATGGTCCGAAAATAATAATAATAAATTCGGACCCAGTTCATCGTATGAGAAGAATTGTAAATCTCAAAGCATATCGACGGATGAAATTCGACTATTTTGACAAAAAAAAACAGTTGAATGTTATTTAGCAAATCTCCGGAGAAGACAATGTTGCCGGCCGAAGGACGAATCTCTAAGCAAAATTGTAAGATCAGAAAATCAACTATTTTCTATAAAAAAAACACGCAACAGTTTTTTAGCAATTCCGTCGGAATTAATACGAACCATCTATTTTGCAGTCATGCCGTTGCGGTGATCACTTTGTGATTACACAAGCAATTGCATGTTCTGCGTGAACCCATATGATAAAATCAGTGGTGAGTTGCTCTATAACTGCAAAGTTATTGCAGACTATGTATCCAACTTTGAATTAAAAGAAAGGCCATTAGAATTAATACGAACCATCTCTATTGCGTAGCCATGCCATTGCAATCGCTCTGTGATTGCATTGGTCATGGCATGTTTTGTGTGAACTCATAGGATAAAATCGGTGGTGAGCTGCTCTATAACTGCAAAGTTATTGTAGAGTATGTATCCAACTATGAATTAAAAGAATGGCCATCAGAATCTATTTCGTAGTTGTGTTGTTGGAGTCACTCTGTGATTACATAAGTAATTGCATGTTTTGCGTGAACCCATAGGATAAAATCAATAGTGAGCTACTATATAACTGTAAAGTTATTGTAGACTATGTATCCAGCTTTGAATCAAAAGAATGGCCATTATAATTAATACGAATATTCTATTTCACAATCGTGTCATTGCAGTAGCTCTGTGAGTACATAAGCAATTGCATGTTTTGCTTGATCCCATAGGAGAAAAATCAGTGGTGAGCTGTCTATAACTGCAAAGTTATTGTAGGCTATATATCCAACTTTGAATCAAAAGAATGGCCATTAGAATTAATACGAACTATCTATTACACAACTATGCCGCTACTGTTGAATAATCCTTAATGTTGTTTAAGTTTCAGTTTTAGTTTGCATGGCTGAATTGGTAGTCATGAACATTGATGTCGCTAATTGCCTGAAGGTGGGAAGGTGGAAAGGTGGCTGTAGGTGCATGTAGTGCTTAAGTTACTTATTTGCATGTAAGTTACTTGTTATTTGTTAGTATAAATAAGAGAAGAAAAGAAAAAGCTGTGAAGATGTTCGGTAGCATCAAAATATTTATATCTTGTGTGTTCTTCTTCCTTTCTTTGCGTTCTAGAGTGTTCGTGTGCATGCGTTCAGGTGTTCTCTCCAGAGCAGTTCTAACATTTAGTGTCAGAGCCTGGTTGTAATGGTGCGGATGGCGAGATCATTGTCTCCGTTGACATCAAGGTGTGTTGCTAGTGGCCTAGAGGAGGTGGCCAGCGGCGGCATGCATGTAGCTAGCGGCAACGAGCAGGTGACTCGCGGTAGGCCGTTGGCGTGAGTCGGGGAGGAGGAGAGCGTCACGCTCTAGTACCCGTTGTTGACTAGTAGCAACTATGTTGCATGGTCAATGAAGATGCCAGTGTACACGGAGGCGCAAGGAGTGTAGGATACCGTTGAAGAAGACGACGTCGAGAGGCGCCAAGATAAGAAGGCACTTGCGACCATCTACCATGGTGTGAGTGAGGAGACCCTTCTTGCTCTCAACAGCAAGAGGACGGCGAAGGAGGCATAGGCGACTCTCAAGTCCATGTACGTTGGAGTTGAGCACGTGACAAGGGTTAAGCTTCAAACCGCCAAGAAATAATTTGACAACCTTTATATGCACAAAGGTGAGTCAATCGATATATTTGCCATGAGGGTCAACCTCGCTCTCAGCAAGATGCGAATGCTGGGAGAGATAATTGAAGACTTTTGTGTGGTGGATAAGGTGCTTCGGGTCTTGACACCGAAGTTTTTGCCGATCATTTGCACTCTCGAGAATCTTGAGGACTTGGATGTGATGTCGGTCGAAGAAATGTTCGGGTGGCTAAAGGCGTTTGAGGAGCGCCACATGGTTAGTGAGGAGGAAGGTGAGCACCTGCTGCTCACCCGCGCCCAATGGGAGTCCAGGACCAAGAATAACAAGGAAGGTGACTCCGGCTCCAGCAAGAAGAGTACCTACGACAAAGCAAAAGTTCGGAGCTACAACTGCCAGAACTACGAGCACTACTCTTGGGAATGTCCTGAACCGAAGAAGGTGGTAAAGGATAAGGCACTTTTCATTACGGTGGACGTGGATGACGAACCGACACTACTCTAAAGCTCAGTTGGAACTAATCTTGTTGTCTACGTGTTCATCATGTTTATTTATATTGCATGGTTTTGTTGTCGTATAGAGTCATAGTAGTGGGCTAAGTCCGAGAGAGTTGCATGTGTGGCGTCATGGCGTAGTGGACGGATCGGTAGTGAAGTGAGCGGATCGGCAGTCAAGTGAAGCCAGCAGTTGTGTGCACATGCATGTGTTATTGGATCAGTCATGTGTTAGTGGTGTTTGTTGAATAATCCTTAACGTTGTTTAAGTTTCAGTTTTGGTTTGCATGTCTGACTTGATAGTCATGAACATTGATGGCGCTAATTGCCTGAAGGTGGAAAGGTGACTGTAGGTGCATGTAGTGCTTAAGTTATTTGTTTGCATGTAAGTTACTTGTTATTTGCTAGTATAAATAAGAGAAGAAAAGGAAAAACTGTGAAGAAGTTCGGCAGCACCAAAATATTTGTATCTTGTGTGTTCTTCTTCCTTTCTTTGCATTCCAGAGTGTGCGTGCGTCCAGGTGTTCTCTCCGGGAGCAGTTCTAATAGCTACTGTCCCTATGTGATTACATCAGTGGTGGGTGAAGATTCACTTAGACCGCCCATTATGCAATCGATATGTTATAGTTAAGTTGCTTTATGGGCACATAAGTGAATAAAGTTCATCGGTAAAGTTTATTTTGGGCCATCTATTACACAACTAAAAATTTCTTACATAAGATTTCCTCCCTTACTACATTTGCTTTGGAGGCCAAGGAAAATACTCATCGGCATACACATACCAAATGTGATATACTAGTAAAGTCTAAGGTAATATTTTTTGAAGATATACATACAAATTAATACCACCAAAAAGGCTAACAATCTAACAGAAATTTGGTGAATAATGACTAAAAGCACACCTCTGCTTTATTAGCACGATCATAAAACACGCACACACGCACGTAAATAGACACCTGCAATCGCATAAACCTCTAAAAAACCAAAACAACCCGAGGGGAAGTATGTGCGTGTGTGTGTGTGATTGTGAGAGGTAAGCCCCACGCAGTCGGTGGACCCAATCCTCAGACGCTTCGCGACACCGCTTGCCTGCGTGAGCTTGCCCCCGCCCGCTCCCATCCACTGTACCCTCTCTCTTTCCTCTCTCTTGCTCAGTTGCTCTGAGTTGTATATAAAAACTGCCTCTTTTATATATTTTCCTGGTGCGCATAGGCTTTGGAAAGAGCACAGGGAAATTTCAGAAATTAATTTATAGAGGGGCGTATAAGAGTGTGGAAGGAAAGGAACAGGGCAGAGAGAGAAAGAAAAGTATGACAAGGAAATGAAAGAAATGAGACAACAACCTTCTTAGCCTCATCCATCCTCTCTCCTCCACTTCTATCTTCTCATCAGTAGCAAGAGCAAGAAAGAGGAGCAGTTGTAGGGAGAGTAAGGTATAGTTTTTCCTTCTAGTTCTTTTCCAATTTTTTTAATATCTGTAAGTGTGTGTGTCATATACAAGTTTGTGGGTGCGGGTGTTTGCGAGCTTTTGTTCGTTTGCTTTTTTACTTGTTTTGAGTGCAACTGTTTGTTTGGATTTCCCTGTCCACTTTGTTCTTTTGTTAATCTCGGAAGAGCCGAGGCCTTGGGTTTTTCTCGGCTTCTTGTCGATTTGTTTGTTGCTTCAGATCAATTCCAAGATCTTTCTCCCGTGGTTGCTTGCTTGCTTGCATGCTGTGTACTGACAATATTTGCTTGTTGCTGTTCTTAATTGCGATGTCTCACTTGGAAAGTATTGCTTGTTTCAGCGAAGGGGAAGGAAGAAGAAGAACACTGCCAATCCAAGGAAGAAGCCAAAGGGCAACCGAAAAGGAAAAGTTTTGCTATTGTGTTTGATTTGGTGCAAGGATAAATCGGGAGGTGATGGCATCGAATTCATCGGCTGCAGCGGCGGCGGCGGCGACGTTCTTCGGAATTAGGGATGGGGACCAGCATGACCAGATTAAGCCGCTGATATCGCAGCAGCAGCAGCAGCTGGCAGCGGCACTGCCCCGCATGGCAACCGCAGCGCCGGCGCCATCCAGCCATGGCGCACCGACGGCGGCGCCACCGGCCAAGAAGAAGAGAAATCTACCAGGTAATCCAGCCAAGTACCCTTTTTAATTTCAGTCATGCATGCATACATATCTGTTTACTGCAAGATCTTGTCTGGATTGATTGGAGTCTTATCATTTGGTTCCTGACAGTGCAGGCATCTTCTCTCACATGCGCACTTGAGTTTTCTCTCTCTGTTTCCTTTTGTTAGTTTCTTACTTGTTTCTTTGGTTCTTGCTTCTGAAATATTAATCATCAGTAGAGACTTGCCTGTTTTTGAAACGTAGACGTGTATAAACTGCAGCCTGTTTTTGTTACTCTGAATTTTATGAAATGGTTCTCTCTCTTTTTTTTTACCCAGTTCTTAATTTCTCTCCTTTCCTTAGTTCAGTGGATCCCTTCCCCACTCTACTACTTCAATTCAAAGCTAGTGTAGCCTTGAAGAACTTAGCTTTTAATTTGCTCCTTTTATTCAATACTTCATTTAAAGCTCTGTACTCTCACCTGAAAGAAAGACAATTAATTCAGGTGGAGAATAGAAAGTAGGAGGCCTTCATTCATGGTGCTAGACTCTCTTTTTGTTCTTCTCAACTCTCATGTTTTAATTAGATCAACGAGTTCCAGAACTCATAACTCTTCTATCAAATTTTTCTCCTTTTTTATATTAAAAAACATAGTTCCATATATTTCTCAAGAAAAAACAAAATCAGTTTTTTTTCTTCTCAAGATTCCATGTACATGAGCTGTATCCTCTCACTATAGCTCATTCTTTCCCCAATTACGAGAAGCAAATAGGAGCCATGACACAATCCAGGTCGATTCCTTTGTTCTCTATACCGCTTCCTGCAAACTTCTTTGTTCCTCAAAATCTCGTGCAAATATTCCCTTCTCCATGGCCTAGTTTGTCTCTACTTCACCCCCACCAACAGAAAACAAAAATATCTTCCCCAAATTAATCCATCATTAGTACTAGCTCCCACCAGCTTTATTTAATCATGCATGCCTAACTTGTAAGCAAAAAACATCAATATAGACAATTCCCAGGAAATAATTAAGACTCGTATCCATGAAACCATGTGCTCTTTTCATCAACACTAATCTATCCTCCTACTCCTCCCCTAATCCACAAAAAATGTTGACGAACATCGATCCTTACCCATCCATGCTTTTCAAGCATATATTTAATTCTCTCATCATGCATCATTTCAGCATCTATTTTTTTGTAAAGTTTTGTATACATGCAGAATGTTGTCCATATATACACACATGCATGAATCAGCTAATTAAACTAAATTTGTGTCGATTGGTTTTGCGATTCATCGGAAGCAGACCCCGACGCCGAGGTGATAGCGCTGTCTCCGAAGACGCTAATGGCGACGAACCGGTTCGTGTGCGAGGTGTGCAACAAGGGGTTCCAGCGGGAGCAGAACCTGCAGCTGCACCGGCGCGGGCACAACCTGCCGTGGAAGCTGAAGCAGAAGGACCCGGCGCAGGTGCAGCGCCGCCGCGTCTACCTCTGCCCGGAGCCGACGTGCGTGCACCACGACCCGGCGCGCGCCCTCGGCGACCTCACCGGCATCAAAAAGCACTTCTGCCGCAAGCACGGCGAGAAGAAGTGGAAGTGCGAGAAGTGCTCCAAGCGCTACGCCGTGCAGTCCGACTGGAAGGCCCACTCCAAGATCTGCGGCACCCGCGAGTACCGCTGCGACTGCGGCACCCTCTTCTCCCGGTACGCGCACATTTATATATATATATATATATATATTCATGACTCGCTCGCTTTATGCATGCGCATGCACTTGTGCTACGGCATTTGTATGTAGTGCATGCGTAGATCAAGCTTACTACATACTATATACGCATGATTGCTGCATGATGCATCATGGCAAAGAGGCATGCATGCATATCATGCATGGGTTTCTGCATTGCATGAGCTTTTTATGCTTCTTGGTCTTGGCGAGATCGAGAGTAAACTAGTAAGAACGTTCCTGCTGTGCTCTGTAGTTGTTTGTTTTTCTTTAGGGTTAGGGTTTTGTTTGGGCTCGCAACATGGCTGTATAGTTTAAGTGCTTTTCTAGCCTGAGAAAGAAGAGCGGCACCGCGGGGGCGGAGAGGAAGGGGACAGCGGCATATTGGAAAACTGCTTGCACGTGAAATGCTTCTTCAAACATAATTTTTGTTTAGTACTTTGCTAATTTTCAGTCATCTGAATTTTTTTATCCATCAGCTACCTACACAGTACTAAGCCTAAAATTACAATACCAAGTAATGTATAATTTTAGAATTATTTTAATGTAACCTTTAATTCTACTTATTTTTGTATTTGTATTTGTTTTGTTTGCTTTTTTTGTATTCTTATGGTTCACTTAGATTTACTTCTGTCTATTTAATAATTTTTTTTATATTTGTAGAGTTCACATACATTTATTTTTGTCTATTTTAGAAAGATACAATCTGGCTCATAAAATATTAATCCAACGGTGAAAAAATATGACTCGTTTTTTTAGTCCTTTGGCCTCCTCATCGTTTCCCTTTCCTGACTCCCTCTAGCCAAGGACACACACATGACACAGAGATGTATGTGTGCATGTTGTTGTACTGTCCTGTGGTCCTGTGGACCCACATTTCTCCTTGTCCAACTCGTCAGTAGCAGTCCAGGTACGTTGCAAGAGGTAGCAGCCCGCCCCCTCTCGCTCAATTTCTCTCTCTACTGAATCACTTGGTTGCCATGTAAGCCTAGCTTGCTCTCATGTGAGTTGGCTGGCTAGATGTGGCAGAACCGTTCGTTGGCCTTGCCAGTGAGCCAGGCCGGCCAGGTCCGCACCTTTTCATGGATACGTTGCAATGCCCTCCCCATATCGATCTCATCAGTCATCGCCTAGGTGTAACTTTTAGAAAACTGTTCATTTATTGATGGAATTGAACATGCATGCGTGCTCCAAGTGGTCACCCTCCTATCTTTCATGGGTTTGGCAAAAAAATTCTCCAATGGGAAGTTAGCATATATAGGTGCATCAGCAGCAGCAGCATTGATGAGCCATTGAGTTTGCTTAACTGTTTCTGAAAGAAATCGGTAAAAATCCATTCAACATTTGTGAGTACTCCTAATTTTGAGTTCCTTGGTCATTAGGGAGGGGAGGGGCATAGGCACTCTTGGCGTAGGCTTTTAATTTTACTGCTGCAAGCTTTCTCTTCCAGTGTCTTGGTCTCTCGGGAAGTGAGCTTACCAGCTCCGCAAAGTTTTCTGCTCTCCTTGGTATGTGTGTTCGTGTGCGTGGCAATGTCTGATGTCTATGCCTTCCTGCCTTTCTCCTTTGAAGCTTCCTACTAGTGGGAACCTATGAGAGGCATAGCATGGAAAGCTATCAGATTTCTCTTTTCCCCTCCTTGGTTGACAAGGGTTTCTGGGATCTTGAGCTAGCTTTGTGGGGAGGGTGGTATCTGCATGCATGGATACCTGACAACCTTGACCAATACTTATATAGTATTCACTAGACAAACAAGTAATGGTAGTACAAGTCATGACAGTCAAACACTGTTCTTTAGCATCATTAGGAAATAGAGATAACTACATGCGTAGTGCAAACTCGATCTTTTACTGGCTATCTAGTACATTGTACATCAGGGTGAGATGCACACCCTGTAGAAACTGAAAACTACTGTTCAGATTCATGAAAAGTAGCTACAAACATAACATTCAGTGGCACAGCGCCCAGTTGCAGTGTTCACATGACGACCAGGAGCAATATCTTAACCCGAGATGCCGCTAGCTCCTCGATGTAAGCGCTGTCCAGCGTGTCATGGACCATGCGTCATGGCGGCCATCCTCGCGAGTTATTGCTTTAAATATCATTGAGTGCGTTTTCAACAAAAGTAGCGTCTTTCATGCAGTATTACTAAATATGGTAGTCTGGACATGTCTTACGCTGTTGCGTGTGCAATTTCGATCGTCCTTAACCTGAAATCAATATCGTTCGTATGTCCACCGTCTAGACAAGCGGTGTATCGATACGTATGTCGCCCGCACGTCCACCGCCCGAACATGCTGTGTCGGGGGACGTGCGAATACAGCTTGTGTGGACAGCAGGTGTGCGGATGACACACGTGTGACACACCGCCTGTCCGAACGGTAGATGTGCGGACAACATTGATTCCAGGCTAGGGGTGATCGGAATTGTACATGTGGCGACGCGAGACACATTCAAATTGCCATATTTGGTAATACCATGTGAGAAAAACCATATTTGCAAATATCAATCGAAACAGTGATATTTAGACAAAAACTACATCCTCGCCATTTTTTTTCAGAATCTGCTTGGTTCTCACTTCTTACATCAACTTTTACTGCACATCGCAGCCCATGCATGCCATGCGACGATTGCACTCTGACCTAAGTTGATGAACAGTGAGACGAGCACATGTGTGATGTGATGTATCATGTCGTCCGTGCATGCAGGAGGGACAGCTTCATCACCCACAGGGCCTTCTGCGACGCGCTCTCGCAGGAGAGCGCCAGGCTGCCGCCGACGAGCCTGAGCAGCCTCACCAGCCACCTCTACGGCGCCACCAACGCGGGCAACATGGCGCTGAGCCTCTCGCAGATGGGCTCCCACCTGACCTCCACCCTGCAGGACGGCCACCACCACCACCCGTCCCCGGAGCTCCTCCGCCTCGGCGGCGCGGGCGGCGTCGGCAGCAGCATCGCCGCGCGCCTCGATCACCTCCTGTCGCCGTCCGGCGCGTCTGCCTTCCGCCCGCCGCAGGCCCCTCCGTCGTCCGCGTTCTTCTTCAACGCGGCGGCGGGGCAGGATTTCGGTGAAGACGCGAGCAATGGGCCCCACTCGTTCCTGCAGGCCAAGCCATTCCATGGCCTCATGCAGCTCCCCGACCTCCAGGGCAATGGTGCAGGGGGCCCCGGCGCTTCGGGTGCAAGCCTCTTCAACCTGGGCTTCTATGCCAACAATGGCAATAGCTCGGGTTCCAGTCATGAGCATGCAAACCAGGGGCTAATGAGCAATGACCAGTTCAGCGGCGGAGCTGGTGGAGGCGGCGGTGGCGGGTCTGAGGCATCGGCGGCTGGGATGTTTGGCGGAAACTTTGTTGGTGGCGATCATATCGCGCCGGCGGGTCTGTACAACGACCAGGCGGCCATGCTTCCGCAGATATCAGCGACCGCCTTGCTCCAGAAGGCGGCGCAGATGGGCGCGACCTCGAGCGCGAACGGCGCGGCGTCCATGTTCCGAGGCTTCGAGGGCGCGGCGCCGCACGTGCGACCGGTTGCGCCGCACATGGACCAGAGCGAGGCGCACCTGAACGACCTGATGAACTCGCTCGCTGGTGGCGGCGTCAATGCCGCCGCAATGTTCGGTGGCATCAACGGTGGCCCCGGCCCAGGCGCTGGGATGTTCGATCCGAGGCTGTGCGACATGGAGCACGAGGTGAAGTTCAGCCAGGGCGGCGGCGGAGGAGGCGGAGGCGACATGACGCGGGACTTCCTCGGCGTGGGCGGCGGCGGCATCGTGCGCGGGATATCGACGCCGAGAGGCGACCACCAGAGCAGCAGCGACATGAGCTCCATGGAGGCCGAGATGAAGTCGGCTTCGTCCTTCAACGGCCGCGGCAGGATGCCATGATCGATCGATCGATCTAGCTTACACAAGACGTAAGCTCCGATCGCGATAGTACCGAGTAAGTTTGAGACTTGAAGCAACCTGGACTTAACGCATGCATGCATGGGAGGAGCATAAGGCATACAGCGTTGTAGCGAGTTAGCAACTGAGTCGATCGCATGAGTGCGTGCATGCATGCATGGGATTAAGCTAGCTAGCTCTGCATGACCTGGAGACTTGGGGTTACTGAGAGAGAGAGAGAGAGGCGTCTTCTCCAACTAATTAAGTAAGCTAGTGCGAGCGGACGCATGTGATGACCCTTGCTCGTGGTGGGATTGGTGTTAATGTTGTTCTTGTTCTTGTTGTTTTTGTCCTTCCTTGTAGTTGGATCTTTGTTGGGTTAAGTATAGTTCCGGAGATAGAACCAATAAGACTGTTTTAATTTGCAGCTAGCTTAATTGGGGGTGAGGGGAGTTTAATTGCCCCCAAACTCCTCCATTTCTTGCTTTTTATTACCCTTGTAGTAAAACAAGGGAATCGATAGTATACAAACGTACAAAGCAAAGAAAAAAAATCGGACACTTCACTGTATTCCCAGCTCGCTCGCTCGCTCGAACATGTGGTCAGATGCCTCCTTTCGAGCCCACACCTAGCTTCCTTCATATCTCATTTATTACTCCCTCCTTTTCCCAAAACTCAAACCAAACAACTCCAGTCTGGGCGAATGGATTCCTTCATCTTCATTCTGTTCTACCAACAACACTATCAGTCCATCCCAAAACCACTACCCCACGAACCCAAATCCTCGGGGAATCTCTCGCACCGCCGAGCAGCCTCGGATGCCCGGCCTCGCACCCACTGCTCTACGCCCGCGTTTTTCGCGACAGTGCCCTCGTCGCCGAGCTCGCGCACGCCCTGGACGTCGACGGAGCAGGTGCAGGTGCAGACGCCGAACTTCCAGTGGCCGTTGCATCCATCGTCGTTGAGGCACCGCCACACCATCGATACGTCACACTACTACAAAACAGGTCACATAAGACGTCTCATTACATACGGTTCTTTGAAATCGTATGTGATAAAATAATCACAGACGGTTCTAAGATGAACCGTCACGCGTGATATGTATCACGATTTTAGATTTACCATGGCGATTTTAGATTTACCATGGTAGATTAATGCGCGTGGTAGGATTGTGTGCCACGGTAGAAGATTAGTTACCCAAATCCTACCACGACAGAGTATTGGCTGCTATGGTAAAATCCTAACCATGGTGAAAATTCAAGCTATAGTAAAATCAAAGAGTGATGAGACGCTTATCACAGACGGTTCATTATACGAATCGTCTGTGATATGTCATCACAGACGATTTTTGTATAAAATCGTCTATGATACTTTTGTTTTGTTGGGCGGGAAAATGAAAATTTGCACTTAATGGGCGGGCTGCCGAAAATCTCTTTATATTAACAGAGTCCTCCATCTCCTCCTTTGCCATCTCCATCTCCTCCACTGCTATTTCTTCTCTGCCATCTCCGTCTCGCCCTGACCTTGCGCTCCGGCCTCCCCCGAGCTTGTCGCCCGTGGCCTCCTCCACCTCGCCCCAGCCTCGTCGTCGCCGACCTCCAATGACCTCGTCGCCCCCGGCCTCCTCTACTTTGTCGCCCCGTCCTCCCCTGAGCTCGTTGCCCGCGGCCTCCTCCACCTCGCCCCGGCCTCGTCGTCGCCGGTCTCCCACGACCTCGTCGCCCCAGCCTCCCACGACCTCACTCTCTCTACTCCCCCCTTTTGCTCTGTGATGTGGATTACTACTGTGATGTGTTAGTACTCTGTCAATGGATTGAGTTGATGCTACTGTGATGTGGGTGATGTCGTGTTATTTTTAGTACTCTGTGAATGGATTGAGTTGATACTACTGTGATGTTGTGGCTATTGTGGGAAAGCTAACGAAAAGTTCAATCCGAAAATCCATATCTGATTCATTCGTGAGGCTCCAGACGAAGTGAAAACCCGTTTTTATTTTTTTTGCAATAGAAAAAGCTATCACAGACGGTTCTGAACAAGAACCGTCTCTGATAATTACTATCACGGTGATAGCCTTTTTCACAGACGGTTAAAAAACCGTCTGTGATGACCTCATGTCATCACAGACACGTAAATTCAGACGGTTCAAAAATCGTCTGTGATGATGGTTTAGAACCGTCTATGATGAGATTTTGTGTAGTAGTGTCACCCAATCCACGGCGGGCAGGGCGCACGCGCTGCTCTTCGCGCCGCCGCTCACGCTCTGTTGATGTTTGTTGTGTTTGTTGATTCTTGCCTTCTGTTGTTGCAATGATACAAACCTTTAAATGAAAAATGTTTTGACCGTTGAAAAACATTGTTGCAACCTTTGGAAAAAATGTTCATATGTTTCTCCAGATGTTTCCTCATTTTGTTTTGATATCTTCTTTTTGTTGCGACCGTTAAAAAAATTACGATCATCGAAAAAATATTGCATCCTGTTTTTTGATATTTTGCAACCCGTTGAAAAAATATTGCATCCTATTTTTTGATCCGTTGAAAAAAAATATCGCGATCCGTTGAAAAAATATTGCAACTCAAATTCTCTCTTAATTATTCTATTTTTTTTATGCCGTCTGTGCTGCGCGAGAGTCAAATTCTCTCCTAATGATTCTATTTTTTGATACTGTATGCTGCGCGAGATGTTCGGGAGAAGGTTTGCTCGTGTGAGATGGACGGCTGAAGAACATCTTCCGAAATCCGACGTTGGAGCATGGCATACGGCGATAGCGTTCGGACCGTACATCCGAGCGCTAGTCGCACCCTTAAAACAACAGTCCCCTTAGAATGCAATTAATCATGTTAGCTCAAATTCATGCATTTTTCTTTTTTATATTGTTATATTCGGCTACCAGGATGGTACATAGAGTATGAGGCCGTGTTTGGAATATGGGAATTCTGTAGGCATTTCGAAGGAAAAGAAACGCCCATCCTCACTGGATTTGTGGTTTCCTATGAGTAAAAACTAAAAAGAGTATGTTTTGCATGTTATAAGCAATCAAATTTCGGACTGACTAGATTAGCAATATCATCTTTTCAAAAGATAATTGCAGTCCATTTACTAGGGAAAAATTAATCATATACAAATCTAGCGTATGCATTTTGTTCGGATGTGCTTCTGTGTCCACTTTCCAAATATTAATACTATGCATGTGTTCAAATGCAATTCGATTATGCCAGGAGATATATGCCTTACATCAATTTCAATAATTAGTTCCTTTTCACTTTAATACTAGCTACTCTATTTTTTTGTAATATCATATCATTTAGGATGGCACATAATTCATCACACACTAGTACTACTTCATGTTAGCTCAAATTCACTAGTACTACTTCATGTTAGCTCAAATTCATGCATTTTAATTATTATTTTATATATTCTGCTACCAAGATGGTGAAGTATGAGGCTATGTTTGGAATAGTGGAATCTGTACGAAAAGAAGCGTCCATCCTTGCTGGATTTGTGGTTTTCTACTAGTAAAATTAGTGTGTTTTGCATTTTATAATTAAGCAATCAAGTTTCTAAGTGACTAGTTTTACCATCCAATATTTCAGTCCATTGATTTACTAGGGAAAAAAACACATATACAAATCTAGCGTATGCATTTTGTTGGGATGTGCTTCTATGTCCAGTTTCCAGATATTAATACTATGCATGTGTCTAAATGCAATTCGATTACGCCCGGAGACATAATGCAGTATCAATTTCACTTGGTTCCTTTTCACTTCAGCACTAGCTATTATAAATTTGATAATCATTTTGGTTACGATATGGCACATAATTAAGCACACGCCAGTATTACTTCATGTAGTTTGTGCCTAGAAGATCGATCGACTTTTGGCATGCATGGCATATAAGGCAGGTCCAGTCTCAATACAGACCTGTACTGTGGTCTCTCCACTTTGATACTGCATGTACTCCATCCTTTTTCTTTTAAAATAAAATCAAACAGTAACCCTCTATCACAGATGACAACAGATATAATATAATTACTGTTAAGTCTCTGTATATATAATAATTCCAACTACATATGTTCTTCACTTAATTGGAGTACGTACGTATTAGCCATGCATGAGCCGATCGATGTCTAGGGCAAAAGATGCCCTCCTCCAGCCCGTGACTACCTAGTCCTTGGCTTATATGCACAGTGCCACCGTGTGGCTTAGCTTCTCGCCAAGCTCGTGCTTGCTGTTGTGCTGTCTCGCTTCGTTGGGCATAGCGAGAGATAGGATAGGATGTACCTTTCGCCTTGTGCATGCACCCTTGGCTTGGCACTACCGGACTCAGCAGCTTTGCCGAGTGCCAGATGTTTGTCGAGTTCTTTCTATCTGGCACTCGGCAAATAGCCTCTTCGCCGAGTGCCCGAGAAAAAGAACTCGGCAAAGGCTGGGACACTCGGCAAAGAAACCGTCTCCGATAGTGCACAGTATGGGCACCATAAATTATTGCTTCGATCTCACCGATTTTACAACATCCTTATATTGAACGCTAAGGTACCTATGTGTAGTGACGCACTGACGCATGGATATAATTAATTACCTGCCAATTTTCTTGTGATGAAGCTAGGACAAAGGTTTGGTGGTTGGTACATGTATACACCTCCCAGCAAAGGAATGTTTAGGTTGAACTGCTAGATACGCTGTTGGGCTACTCATCATTCCACTTCCACATGGCCGGCCGTATATAAGAAAAGATTTTTGGCTTTCCCCTTCAGCGCCTTGCGCGAAGTCGAGGTGGTTACTGGTCATGCGCTCGCTTTAATTATTGTTAGAAGCCTCCGTACTGCGGCGTCGTGTTGACGGTGGCGACGGCGGCGACTGTGACAGCTGCCGTAAATGCCAAGATCGCCCACAAAAGTGGCTGCGATTTTCCAATGATTCTTGGGAGGAAAGGGAGGCCCTACAGGGAAAAGGGGGCCGTGCACTCGCCATCAGCCTTTGCTTTTTTATCTCTGTGTGCTGTCCATGCCCAATCATGCATGAGAGTATAAACAAAGATAAAGATTAGTCAAAAGTACAATTGTTTCCTAGTGAGACAAACATAGGAAAGGGGAGAGTAATGTAGGGAAGCTGGTCCGACTAGGTAAACACACAGAGTTAATCTTGTATCTTGTCTGTTGAAGTTTTGGTACTTCCCCATGGAAAAAGGTGAACAGAGATATCACTCCGGGTATAATGTTGAATTTATCATTCGCGAGTTATTTATGTAAGTTTTTGTTGTTTAGTATAATCCTAGATATGCCGTTGGAAACGCTTGTTAATTAGATCGATTAAAGCTATGCATCACGACTGCATATGACAGCCCACCAATGTCAAATCTCCCTACAGTAGATTGCTTAGTGTTATATATAGAGACACACACGATAGCGCTATTCAGCGCTCACCAATGTCAAATGTCCTTAGAGTAGATTGATTAGTGTTATATATACTAGTCGCCAACCCATGTATCTGCACGGACATGACACTTTTTAAATATTATTTTCAGGGCTAAGAATTTTTGTAACTTTTAGCTTCTAACTAATATGAATTTGACATATATTTTTAGTTTGAATTATCTCTCAAAATTCTAATTTTTTAATTTTATAATTTAAAATTTTGTGACAAATATATATATATATATATATTCACCTTCGATTTAACGTTAACCTTAAGAACTCATGTAGAAATCCGGCCATATTAATTTCTCACGTGTTCGAATGTCATTGTTTAGTAAGTATCCACATCCTACACGGTTATTTGGTGAAGTTATATGCATTCAAATTGGATGGCTAGAATTTTCCTTTTTTTTTCTCTGATTAATGTGGGAATTTTTTAGCTTTTTTTCTTCTTTTTCTCCGATTAATATGGGAATTTCTACCTTTTTATAAATTGGATGGTTAGGATTTTCCCATTTTCTCTCATTAATGTGGGAATTTCTAGCCTTTTTTCTCCGATTAATGTGAGAATTTATACCTTTTTACATCCTAGAATTAATATGGAGGCTTATAGGAGAGCCTCCAATTAGTATAGATATAGATAGATAGATAGATAGATTGGATGATTATGATTATCTCTTTTTCTCTGATTAATGTGGGAATTTCTAGCCTTTTTCTTTTCTCCGGTTAATGGGGAATTTCTATCTTTTTACCTCTTAGGATTAATATGGAGGCTTATAGGAGAGCCTTCTCCGATTAATGTGGGAATTTCTACCTTTTTACATCCTAAGATTAATATGGGGGCTTATAGGAGAGCCTCAAATTAGTATAGATATAGATAGATTGGATGGTTAGGATTTTTCTTTTTCTATGATTAATGTGGGAATTTCTAGCCTTTTTTTCTCTGATTAATGTGGGAATTTCTACCTTTTTACCTCCTAAGATTAATATAGAGGCTTCTAGGAGAGCCTCTAACTAGTATAGATATAGATAGATAGACACACACGGTAGCGCTATTCAGCGCGCGAGCGCTGAATAACTATTCTACGCGTGGGCCGCTGACTAGGCCGTGCGTGGCAGCCACGGTTCCCCAGCGCTACGCGCGGTTAGCCAACATCTCGCCTCCCGCTCGAGATCGACAATAAAACCCTCATGCGTGTCCAAAACGACAGTAAACCCTCACGCGCGCCAGCGCCCCACCTCCTACCCGAGATCGGCAGTAAAAGTCTTGATGTTGCCCAATATAATAATAAAATCCAATATCAAAGCGAATATCGGTAAAATCGGTAGTAAAATGAAGGTTGCACATCACCTAAATCGCAGTAAAAGGACTATTATTGTCAGAATTGACGGTAAAACCAAAGAATCACTAGCACGTCGGACTATAGTTGACACTGGAATGGTTATAACAAAACTACCGATAGACTCACGTGTACCCAGCTAATTTTACTATTGACTCACTTATTGTTTATTGTCCTCTCGCCCGTTTACTGTCCCCCCCCCCTCGCTGAATTACTGCAAATGCGTGGATTTTAACTGTCTTGGATGTGTATCTAATTACTAAAGCTATTGGTTAGTTTTACTTCACACCCAAATGAGTTTTATTGTAAGACAAACTTATCGATGTGGCCATTCGATCCTCCATTCGTTCGGACAAAAAAAATGCTTTCGCATGTCCTCCCATGGCGCGAAGCAATAAAAAAGGTGGGTGATCCCATGCATCCTAGTAAACGCGCTCCCCACGTAACCAATCATAAGATCTACCCCCACCTCCCCCTTCCCCATGTTTGCAAGGTTATTATCGCTTCTCCCCACCCCCACCCCCACCTATCCCTTCCGATGACTCCCTTCCGACGACAATGATTACTGGAGGTCCACCCCGCGGGCGCGGAGGAACCCAGCTCGGTGGTACTCGTTCTTCGTCGCTAGTGTGAGTCATATCTTCCTCCAACGCATGTAGATCCCCCCTGATATTTACTGCCATGCCCTGTGGAATAGTGGACGACCTAGGTTTCTCTGTACGGATAGTTATGCCATCGGTAAACGATGTACCGCTGGCTGTAAGGCTCCCGACACCTGGGATCCTCTCCTCCACGCCTCAACCCCCACGCCACCCGCATTGTTTCTCTGAGCGATATGAGGACACCCGACACCGATCAGATGTACACCCACGTATGTGTGTCTTACTAATCTTTGCCCACCATTTTTACTATCAGTATGTCGTCCATTTACTATGTTTTGCACTCTTAGATATTTATTGTCCTATCTAGAGTCATTTACTTATTTTCTCTTGTATATTACTGTGCTTTACAAATGTCAGGATGAGGACATCCCCGACCATATATATGGTGCCCCGTCTACATGAAATTCGATAATAAGGGTGATGCTTACCAGTTCTACTGTTGGTATGCACGACACACTAGTTTTGGTGTCAGAAAGAGTAGGAGCAGGAGAATGCATATATGACGTTACTACAATGTTTTCTTTTAGTTTACTGTTCGTGGTTCACACAAAAAAAGGATACAGTAAAAATGAAAAACGCGACAAAAATAAAGATTTACTACTTTATAATGAACGTTTACCTCTTCCTACGTGTGTTTTTACTGTCACGCTACCTTTTCGCTATATTGCTCGATGACCATTATTGCAATGTTATGTGACCGTTGAGTCTGGCCTGCGTCGCGCGCTGTGGACTGTGTCGGCTACAAAATTGTGTGTCTCTGTGTGTGTATAGTAACATTTATCTATAATCGTATTAAAGCATAGTAAAAAAAACCTCTTAAGGGTTAGAAATTCTCACATTAATCAGTGAAAAAAGATAAATATCTACACCGTCGATCATGGTGGGTCCATATTATAATGTTCCATATTAAATAAAGAGTCCACGTCAAGTACAATAAAGCTGAAATTCGAATAAAAAATAAAATCAAAAATTTCATTTACATACTAGTTCCTAAGTAAAAGAGTCCATGTCAAATACAATTAAATACAATTAAACTAAAAATTAGAATAAAAATAAAATAAAATAAGCAATTTGATTTCTATATGAATTCCCAAGTAAAACCCTAAATAATTATAATTCAAAATAAAAATAAAAAATGGAAATTATATTTGTATACAAAATCCAACAAAAAGCAACTGAAATTTGAAATAAAAATAAAATAAAATCAACAATTTCATTTCAATACGAATTCCAAAGTAAAATCCCAAAATAACTGTAATTGGAATAAAATTAAAAAAATAGCGATTGAATTCGGATACGAATTCCAAGAAAAAGAATCAAAATTTGGAATAAAAATAAAAGAAATTTACAATTTGATTTCCAAATGAATTCCAAAGTAAAATCCTAAATAACTAAAATTCAGAATAAATTAAATAAATTTAGCAATTTCATTTGTATATAAACTCCAATAAAGATAATTGAAATATTGAATAAAACCAAAAGTTATAATGAGGATGGTACGAATGGTGTCGGTGGAAACACAAAAGAAGTCACTACGTTCTCTCTCATTGTCACGTGTTTCTATTGTTGCTTTCTATGGAATAAAAAATAACTAAAATTTTGAATAAAAAATACAAGTTATAATGAGGATAGCACGTATGGTGTCAGAGGAGACCACGAAAGAGTGCAATATCCTGATTTGTACTGCAAGAAGATATTGCCCCATTGGGAAACATAGAGCCGAGACGACGATGGAGATGATAACAATGTTGTGTTGCTCATCTTAGCAATTCAACGAGGACAATGCCACTCTGTTTGCCAGAGCCATTGAAGAGAAAGTCTGGTGTTAAAGGAACCAATGGCCACATTGACAAGTGGTGAGCGTCGTCATTGTTGAAGAAGTTAATGTCCAAAGAAACTCGATGATGAGAAGCCCTGGTAGAGAGGAGATGAAGCTTTACATTGAAGATAAGCTATGGAAGATATGGGGCTATCGGGTAGCTAGGAGTGTGTCTTCACTGGTTAGGGGCACGTCGTCACCAGTGACGGTGAAAAGATTCTCCATATCGGTAAACAACTACTAAAGATGACATGTCGATATCAGTGAACATGGAAGGTAGTCGTGGTTAGTGGGGAAGCCACAACGTTGAGTTGGCCCGCATCGAAGAAGAGGAGCGACCGACATGAGAGAAGAGGACATCGACTAGGTATAACATCATTCATGCGTATGTACATGCATGCATTTATATTACTAGAAGCGCGGACATACAGAGGCAAAGGAGCAAAAAACTTTGAGTAGAGATGGCGCGATCATACAGAATATGCTCAGGGTCACCAGAGAGAGCGTGCCACGTGTCCCCGATAGGAATTGACGACGGTTGCATCTGTATGCGTGTTGGCGTCGCAATTGCTAGAATGAAGCAATAATTGTGAAGAAGTAAAATATAACTATGTGGTAAAGTATTGTATTAGAAGGGTGGCAGCGGAGAGGGATCAATCAAGATTTGGGATTACTGTTGGAGGTTAAAGTGAAAAAGCTGTGATGGCAAGAAGAGATAGAAGACACACGGTTAGGTGGGGCAGTCGGCGTGTGATGGAAGATATGTTCAAGGTATGTCGCTCATGGTGCATTGGTGTATGCGTAAGCAAGGTACTCTAATACCGTGTAAACTAATAAGATAATATGTCAAGCGCATAATCAACATATTGCTTGAGATCGAATAGAGGTACACGTGCATACATACAATTCAGAAGAAAAAAACTAATAGAGTAAGAATAGAAGCATGCAACTACATGATCTATGCATAATACAAAGTGGCTAGTTTCTAAGAATCCCAACAACTTATTACGGTTAATGATTTTCTTCCATCAAAGCACATAGTTCAATTATGTTCCTCAGGTCTTAATTTCCTTCAAGCTTCTATTGCCATTTTCAATGTTTAGAATATCTTAAATATCTAAATACCCTACAAAACATGTAAATATATTCTCAAGAAATTGTACAAACTTTGAAACAAATCTAGCAGTACAAATACACAGGCCACCCTGCTAGTTATCTTATTAAAATAGAGTCAAAATAAGTCACCACACTCCCTCTCAATAGCTAGAAATTACCATGTTAATCAGTGGAAAATAAGAAATATCTACGTTAATTGGTGGAAAATAAGAAATATCTACACCGTCGATTGTGGTGAGTCCAGATTATAATGACCTAGATTCAAAGAAAGAGTTATGTCAAGTATAATCAAAGTGAAAATTGGAAGTAAAAATAAAATAAAATTAGACATTTCACTTCCATATGAATTCCTAAGTAAAAGAATCCATGTCAACTACAACAAAACTAAATTTTTGAATAAAAATATATTAAAATTAGCATTTTGAATTCCATCCGAATTCCTAAGGAAAATCTCTAAATAACAATAATTTGGAGTAAAAATTGTCAATTAGATTCGTATATGAAATCCAACAAAAAACTAAAATTTGGAATAAAAAAATAAAATTAGCGACTTTATTTCTATATAAAGTCCACTAATTTATAATTCCAAATAACAATTAAAAATAATTGGCAATTATATTTGTATATGAAATCAAACAAAAAAATGTAATACAAATTAAACAATAATTTCCGATTAGATTTGTATACTAAATCCATCAAAAAGTAACTGAAATTCAGAATACAAATAAAGTAAAATCAGCAATTTGATTTCAATATGAATTCTAAAGTAAAATCCATAAATAACTATAATTCAAAATAAAATTAAAGAAAAAAAATCAATTAGATTGCTACATGAATTCCACGACATATAACTGAAAATTACGAACAAAGAATAAAATAAAATTTGCAATTTGATTTCCATATGAAATTGAAAGTAAAATCCATAAATAATAAAATTTAAATAAATTTACAATTTGATTTGTATACGATCTCTAATAAAAATAAAAATAAATATTTAATAAAAATAAAAGTTATATTGAGGATAGCACGAATGGTGTCAAAGGAGTTA
Organism: Hsuehochloa calcarea; assembly: GCA_036346395.1. Classification (NCBI taxonomy): domain Eukaryota; kingdom Viridiplantae; phylum Streptophyta; class Magnoliopsida; order Poales; family Poaceae; genus Hsuehochloa; species Hsuehochloa calcarea. Next base: position 40,308,882 of record CM070599.1, read on the forward strand.
CAAAAGAAGTCCCCGCATTCGCTCTTAAGTGCTAGCAATTCCCAAGTTTAGCGGAGGAAAAAGAGAAAGATATACACCATTGATCGGAATGGGTTGATATTATAATGGATTAGATTAAAATAAATAATTATAATTTGGATTAAAAAATAAAGAAAAAATGGTAGTTATATTTGTATATGGAATCGAAGAAAAACTAAATTTTGGAATAAAAAAAAAATTAACCATTTTATTCGAAATGAATTCCAATAAATATAACTCAAAATAAAAATTAAACCATAATTGGTAATTAGATTTGTATAGGTAATCCAACCAAAAAAATCGGAATAATAATTAAACAATAATTACCAATTAGATTTATAGACTAAATTCAACAAAAATAACTAAAACTCGGAATTAAAATAAACTAAATTCAGCAATTTGATTTCAATAAGAATTTTAAAGTAAAATTGAAAAATAATTTTAATTCAGAATAAAATTTAAGAAGAATTATCATTTGGATTCATATATGAATTCCAAGAGAAAATAACTGAGAATTAGGAAATAAAATTAAAAGAAAATTTGCAATTTGATTTCCATATGAAATTCAAAGTAAAATCCATAAATGATAAAATTAGGAATAAATGTAATTTGCAATTTGATTTCCATATGAAATTCAAAGTAAAATCCATAAATGATAAAATTAGGAATAAATGTAATAAATTTAGCAATTTGGTTTATATACGTACTCCAATACAAATTAGTAAAATGTTGAATAATAATAATATATCAAGAATGGCAGGTCGGATGAGATACAAGGAAAGCCACCACGTTCTCTCCTAGGTCCTGAGGGCTAGAAATTGTCACATTTTTCGGAGGAAAGAAGAGAAAGATTATAACTGTCTAAATTAAAAGGAGTCCGTGTCAAGTACAATAAAAATAAAGTTGAAGAAAAAAATAAGCTATTTGATTTCCATATGAATTCCTAAGTAAAATATCTAAATAATTATGATTCGGAATAGAAATTAAACACAAATTGACAATTAGATTTGTTTACAGAATACAACCAAAAAGTAACTGAAATTCATATTAAACAATAAAATAAAATTAGCAATTTGATTTTGATACAAATTCCAAGGTAAAATCCTTAAATAACTTCAATTTCAAGAAATAATAAATAGAAATAGAAATAACAAATGGATTTGTATACGAATTCCAAGAAAAAATAACTAAAATTCAGAATAAAAAATAATAGAAATTTTGCAATATGATTTCTATATGAATTATAAAATAAAAAATTAAATAAAATTTGCAATTTGATTTGTGTACAATCTCTAATATAAAATATCTAAAATTTTGAATAAAAATCACAATTATAACGAGGATATCATAAATGATGCGGAGGAGACCACGAAAGAGCATAATGACATTGGTATGTCCTGCAAAACATTGATCCATAGGGAAGCGAAGAGTTGAGGTGGCGGTGACGGTGACGGAGATGAGGACAATTTCGTGTTGCTCACCATAGTCGTTCAGCGAGAACAATATCGTGTTGCTCGCTGGAGCCATTGAAGAGAAAGTTCAGAGTTGAAGGAGCCAAGGGCCGAGGTGACAAGTCTTGAGCTGCGTTGTTAAAGAAGTTAGTGGTCGAACAAGCTTGATGATTGGAAATCTCTGGTAGAGAGGAGGTGAAACTTTGCATTGAAGACGGGCTATGGACGATATGGGGTTATCGGGTAGTTAGGAGTGTATCATCACTAGTGAGGAGCACGAGGTCACGGTTAGTAAGGAAGTCACATCGTTGAGTTGTTCAATGTGGAAGCATATCCTTAAACAATGACTAAAGCAGGCATGCTAGCATCAGTGAAGATGGGAGGTCGTCGCGATTAGTAAGGAAGTCACATCGTGCATGCATTTGTATGAATAGAAGCATGGACGTACATAGGTAGTGGATCAAAAAGTTTGTTTTAGAGATGGCGTAGTCGTAAGGAATAGGCCACCGGAGAGAGTGGACAAGTGTCCCCAACAGGGATCGGTGGTGTTCTATGTGTACGCGTGTTGATGTCGCAACGGTTAGCATTAACCAATAACTGGAGAGAAGTAGAAGATAACTATGTGGTAAAGTGTTGCATTGGAAGGGGTAGTAGCTGAGATGTATCGATCAAGATTTGGGCTTGCTGTTGGAGGTTGAAGCAAAAAAAAAATTATGACGACGAGAAGAAATAGAAGATACACGGTTCGGTTGGGCAGTCGACGTGCGAGGGAAAATAAGTTCAAGGTAGGTCACCCATGATGTATTGGTGTATGCGTGAGCAAGATACTCTAGTATCATGTAAACTAATAAGATAATTTATTGTGCACATAATCAACATATTGCTTGAGATTAAATAGAGGTACATGTGGATGCATACAATTGGAAAAAAAACTATTATAGTAAGAATAAAAGCATGCAGCTACATGATCTCTACACAATGGAGATTTGTTACGTTTCTAAGAACCCAATAACTTATTATGCTTAATGATTTTCTTCCATCGATAACTTATTATACTTAATGATTTTCCTCCATTGAAGCTCATACTTCAATTATGCTCCCAATGTTGTATTTTCTTTCAAACTTTTTGCTATCATTTTTAATGTCTAGGATATCTTAAAAATATAAATAGCATACAAGATACATAAATATATTCTTAAACATTTATACAAACTTTGAAACAAATTTAGACACGCAAATGCACAGGACACCATGCTAGTTCTATAAATATAAGAGCCCACATGGCCCCTGTGATAGATTTCGGATGATTTCTCCTCGAATCAGAATTGCACGAAGTTGGCAATCACCCAGGAACATTAATAGTAATCAACATATATATATATATATATATATATATATATATATATGATCGGATGTACGTACGAGGCATTGCATGTGATCTGAACTCTGAAGATTTATCTGCAAAACGTGGGAAGCAGCAATACAGGATGCTTGTTTGCAACAACAAAAAAAAAAATCATTTCATACAGGTAACCTGGGAATTCCTGCTCTCCCTCTCTGATCAGTTACTCCTCCCAACACCAGGACAGTTCAGTCAGTATCTCTCTTATGAACGACACCGTGCTGCATCTGCATGCAAACCTATAGTATATAAGACAAGCAACAGATCGATGTAAATAAAAAGATTGGATGTGATGCAAATCAGAGGTTTTCTTTAGGTATTAAGATCGGTTGGGACGCGATGCCGTTTGTTTTTAGCATTGTCGTGTCACGTTTGGCCCGTCCGGTTAGAACCTTGGCCCACGAGACGTATAATATCGCCCACGGTCACGGCCTCACAGGCATTATTTGCTTCCAGGGCGGGGGAAGAATCCTATGAATGTGAGATGCTGATGCTGATGCTGATGCTGATGCGTGCCCTTGGATGCTAGTAACAGCTTTTTAGTTGCCACCATGTATGGTTCTGTAGGGCGCGCGTGGTACGTGGCCATAGGCCTCTGGGTGAATCCTGTTGCAAATTGTTTTTTACCATGCGGTAGATTTGGAAGTCCTGGGTCTCTCGTCAGAGCTCAGATGTATGTTGTTGCACAGTTTTGAGTTTGCAGGCTGTTCAACGAGAGAGAGAAAAACCCCTAGGATTCCTCATTTCTATGTGTGGGGTTAAGGTGCAGATGTGCCGATTAAACTGAGCAATGGTCATCATCTTTAAGTGTGGTCTTCTAATCATAATCCTTTAGTAAAAATTAGACTTCTTCTATTGACCAAGGGAGAATTTCCTAAAGCAGGTATCAGAATTTTAGCGACCCTAAAATTCTCTCCCTTCTACTATTTCCTCTAGCCAATCAGCTTGAATCACCCTGAGCCACCTATGTTGCAACCGGACCAGGTCAGAGCCCAGGCTCAGCCACTGCGCCCCTTCTTCTGCCCCGGGCCATCTGCAGCCTCAACTCCTCTGCTCTTCTCAGCGACGCTCAACACCCATCCCGCCAGCGCCCATGCCGTGCACTGGCATCACCGTGCCCGACCTCATGTCTCTGTTCCTCTGACACGTGCCTGTCGAACCCGGTGCAGCCAGGTAGCTCCTTCGGTCGTCCTCTCCCTCGGCCAGTGTCAACGCATGTGGTCGCACGCCCATACCCGCCAACTGCTCCTGTCACCACGGCCTTTACTCACTGTTGCTCAAGCTATCACTCCGTCACACTGTGCCACCAAAGCACGTCAAATCCTAGCCCATGCCAGCCCGAGACCATGTTGGGGTGTCGAACGGACACGTCGTCACCCTTGGGCATCTCAGTCCCATTGCTTACAAATTCAGCTACCCCGAGTCTCCCCATTACTTTTCTTCGCCACCCGAGACCACCATACATCTTCTCCCACCATTGAGTCTGAAGCACTCGGTAAGACCAAGCTCCGGGTTTCATCCATGGCACCGACCACTGTCAGCCGGCGTAAAGCCGCAAGCCACAGAACCCCTTCGGATGGTCGTGGCCGCCACCTTTCTCCTTCCCGGTGCACTGTTCCTCCGACTAGTTCCTCCGATTGTTCCTCCGACCAGTGGTCCAACTGATTCGGCGCAGTCGAGACCGCACCCTGGTCGTGGCCGCCTATCTCCCCAGTGCACCACAGTACCGCTGGTTGCAACCCTGAGCACTGTTTCCTTCAACCAGTGTCTAGCCGACCTGTTGTAGTCGAAATTGCACCATGGTCGTGGCAGCCGGGCAGACCCCGGTCGGACACCAGTCAAGCCAGTATGCCCAAAGACCGCCTCTGGTTGCAGCCATCTATGTGGGCCCGGGTCAGTGCGTCCTCTTCTCTGATGGCGTCGACACCTGCTGAAGGACCGAAAATGGCAACAGAGGGGGAGGGGGTGAATGATGCCTTAAAAAAAACTCTCTATTAAAATTTACATCGAATCACCATATTAAATAATCGCCGTGGTCGAGAGTTGAGAAAACCACCCGTGGTCGAAACAATGATCCAGAAAAGCTTATGCCTTGGTTGATCACCAACTCATGGTCGAATCACTGATGACAGAAAGAGCACGGCAAATAAGCTATGGTCTAAACGAAAAACGAAGGACTCGAACAAATCAATCAAAACATCTCAAGCAAGGCAAAACTTTCAGAATGATACTGATAAATGTATGATTGATCATAGAGGTTCATACGACTACTCCACTGAAGATACACGAGCATCCATGCTCTTACCCAGAGACAACTCACATAAGTTAGACATAAAAAGCTCAGAGCCGCTCACGGGACATCCTTTTCTCTCCCCCCACACTCATCTTCTGAAACCTAACATCTCTTGTTATAGCCTCAGCTATCGGGTTTCAAACACTGACAACCCATTAACAGAACAACAGTGCTTTCCCAGAGGCACAGTGCTTTACCCGTTACTATCTGACAACGGCTCCATTGCTTTGCCCATTAGAACCAACAACTCCATTGCTTTCCCAGAGGGACAGCTTCCCTTTGCAGCTTTAGGTATTTTCTCCAAAATACTCCTCAACTGACTTCCTGGAAGCTCCTTCCTCTTGCCTTGATGTCAACTTGTTACGATCACTTTGCAAGACTTGTCTTCTGTGGTTTCCAGTCGTTCTGGACCTCAACATCTCCTATGTCTAGTCCCGACCTCTCCAAACCTCACCAAGACTTGTCTCCAAGATCCTGCAACCAAATCAAACACAAAGCATCACATAGCGGCACAATACAAAGAACTGACACTGCAAGCAGAGCGAAACTCATCCACGAGATTAGGCGCAACAAGACCGGTCGAAATGATGAACTATCAAATGCACAAGGTCTCGATCGCAATACAAAACCATACGACCGGTTCCCAACTCGAGCGACCGATTCGGAGGGCATACGACCGACAGCTTTCCTCCGTGGTCGGGCGCCATTCGACCACATACACGGAGTCGAAAACCTTCCGACCTCGGATCACATAGCAACGTGGTCGACCACGGACTTCGACTAGCGTGGTCGGAACAGACTTCGACTAGCGTGGTCGAAACAGACTTCGACTAGCGTGGTCGAAACAGACTTCGACTACGACCAACGTGGTCGAATGCTTCCCTAGCTACGACTACGCAGAGAAAGCCCAAAAACAAACTCAAATACTCATCACAAACTTTTCAACAATATGTCAAATACTGATCACTCACATGGGAGCACCTCTCACATGGTCTCTCACCTGCCGAGTTCGAACGCCCCGATGCGACATGGGGCGTGCGTTGTCACCTACCATCGCTCAACCGTCCCACCACTGCACTGTGCTGCCGACTCCGTCGCTATCGCCAACCACTCTGTGGAACTACGCGGGGCCAAATGCAGTGAATGTCACCGAATGACATCCACCCTTTTCACCTATAAATGGCAGTCCCAGGCCCTTCCCACTGCCGTTCCACAACCCAAAAGCCAGTTCTTCCCTTCCTCTCTTCCGCCATTCCTCAGGAGAGCTTGAGCTCCAGGTAAGGCTTGAGTGCTCACCTCTACCAGTGAAGCCTTCTCTCCCTCTTGCTTCCTGACCCAGAGGCGGCTCACCTCATGGATTCTACTATGTACTAGCAGGAACTGCCAACTCCATTTCCCTTCCCTCCGCCCAGAGTAGCCCCGGTAGTCGGATCGACTTTAACGGCCATCACCGTCACTTGGAGCTCTCCTGCCATTACAGACAGTGGTCGCCGACCCTCTCCGGCTAGCTCGCTTCTTCCGCTTTCTACCGGTACGTTCCTAGTGGCCACTAAAGACTTCTTTCCACTCTTTTTATGTGAAAGCATTGCCATAGAGAAGAACACATTGTAGGCCCATGTTGTAGTCAAACTAAATCAGGTGGTCGAACCTTACCCAACTTGAAGTATAGCCGAACCCCTAGACAATCGAACTCCTTCCCGCCTAAGGCTGTGGTCGAGCCTATACTTCCGACCAGGTGGTCGAAACCCCTTCTGACCAGATTGTCGAAACTACCCTCAACCGGGTGGTCGAAACTCTTTTAGATCAAATAGTTTATACTCTTCTCGACCAGGTGGTAAAACTTTTTAGATCAAATGGTTGAAACTCCATCACTGGATGGTCGAAACTCTCTTCGATCAGATAGTCGAAACCGCCTCCGACCCTGTAGTCGAAACCTGTCCCCACTAGTCAGTGGAAACCCTCCTTCGACCAGCCTGTCGAAGACTTTTCGACCAGTTAGTCGAAACCCTTCTTCGACAAGCTGGTCGAAACTTCTTCGACTAGTTAGTTGAAACTCTCCTTCGACGATCGTCGAAGACTTCTTGACGATCACCGAAGCCCTCCTTCGGCAAACGCCGAAACTTCTTGACCGCTAGTGAGCTCCTTTCGACCAATATGTCGAACCTTCTCTGACCAGATAATCAAAAACTCCTCCGGCCAGATGGTTGAAACTTCTTCAACCAGGTTGGCCGAAAGACCGTTTCAACTTACAGTCGAAACTTCTTCAAGTAATGGTCGAAGTTCCTTTGACCAATAGTCGAAACACTTTCTGAAATCTCGTTCGACCAGTTAGTCGAAACTCCTTCGACCTACTAGTCGAAACTCTGTTGACCAGTGATCAAAACAATGAACAGTAGTCGAAACAAGGAACAGTACTTGAAACTATGAATAGTGCTCGAAACCTTCCCTACCTAGTATTCAAAGCCCATCCCGACCAAGTGGTCGAAACCATGCGCAGAACTCGAAAACCTCCTCGACCAAGTACTCGAAACCCTTCTCGACCAAATGGTCGAAACTATACCTAGAACTCAAAAAACTTTCTCGAACAAGTATTCGAGACTCATCCCAACCAAGTGGTCGAAACTCTGAACAGTACTCAAAACCCTGAATAGTACTCAATCCTTCTCTACCCAATATTCGAAACTCATCCCGACCAAGTGGTCGAAACTGTGAACAGTACACAAAAACCTTCTCGACAAAGTATTCGAAACCCATCCCGACTAAGTGGTCAAAACTATGAACAGAACTCGAAAGCCCTCTCAACTAGGTATTAGGAACCCTTTCCGACCAGGCAGTTACAACCCCTCTAGTTCAGCCGTTGCGCCACTTCATGCCGCCATCGCATCGGCGTTGCTCTGATGGGCCTCCCTCCTTTCTAATCGTGTCACCACGTGTTCTTGGAGCCAGGAGTTAACCCCCCCCATTAATATAGCCTTCGATCACAAGGCTAGCCGACACGTGAGTTTTCCCTAAATCCAAGAAGGACCCTAAACCCCCTTTTGTCGCTGTCACCGGTGAGTTGTGCTCTGATTCATTTATGTAACACGCTAACCCAAAATCGGCTCAATGCCCAGCCCACCATGGGGCGGACCCACGCACACATAGCACCTCACTTACACTTTCGTCCTCGCTTCGTGTAAAAGGGTTAACCCGGAGGTGCTACGTTTGGATCCAACAGGCATTATATACTACTATAACTCACTTGAGACAAGCAATGTGGGACTAATCCCACCACACAAATCCTCATAGGCCACATGGGTCACGCTATGAGCAGACCGGGGTATTACATTCACCCCCCTTAAGGGCTGACGCCCTCGGCAGCATATACGCGGCAAATGCCCAGAACCACCCCTCGGTACACATCCGTGCGTCCAGTGACAGCACATATGCCATGCCGTGTGTCCACTCCGGGCCCACATGTGCCATGCGCCATATGCCTGCGCCCCTATCCCACACGCGCCCGTGCAGCGAAGGTTGATGCTCTGATACCATCTGTAATACCCTGACCCAAAATTAGATCAATGCCCAGCCCACTGTGGGGTGGACCCACGCACACATAGCACCTCACTTACACTTTCGTCCTCGCTTCGTGTAAAAGGGTTAACCCGGAGGTGCTACGTTTGGATCCAACAGACATTATATACTACTACAACTCACTTGAGACAAGCAATGTAGGACTAATCCCACCACACAACTCCTCCTAGGCCACGTGGGCCACGCTATGAGCAGGCTGGGGTATTACAATTTCACCCTAAGCTCTCAGGAGTTGTTGGGGCCTCTCTAAGCATCTTCGACTACACTGGTCTAGGCCTTGACCACACTGGTCTATAGCTTCGACCAGGTTATTTCGACCATACAGGTCTAGGCCTTCGAGCATACTGGCCTATGGCTTCGACCAGGTTATTTCGACCATACTGGTCTAAGCCTTCGACTACATTGGTTTATGGCTTCAACCAGATTTCTTCGACCATTCTAGTCTATGCCTTCGACCACAATGGTCTATGGCTTCGATCAGATTATTTCGACCATACCGGTCTAAGCTTTCGACCACATTGGTTTATGGCTTTGACCATATTTCTTCGACCATTCTAGTCTATGCCTTCGACCACCATGGTCTATGGCTCCCACCAGGTTACTTCGACCCTACTAAACCACACCTTCGACCACACTGGTCTAATATTTTTGGTCCAAGAAGTTGCATGCTTCAGAATAATAGGAAATGGGTGAGCCTTTACACATATGTGCCCAATTCCAACATAATCCTTTGTGATCCAAAACCAGATCTAAGAGTCATAGCCAACCGGGTAACCTCTCATCCAAGTGACCCTTGTTGAATGTTCCTTGGACATTCTCTCCCTCTCTGTTGGACTCCTTAACTTCTTGATTATACTTCGTCAAAAGTACTTCCTCCATCTGCTTCAGATGAGTATATTATATTCTCATCTGAGGTACTCTGTTCTTTCTGGTTGTCGTAAGACATGGCTACTTTCATTCGAAGTATTTTCATTTGTTGGAATATTTTGGGATTTATTGGAATTCTTTTGACCATTTTCAGTTGCTCTGGAGTTCAATCGTATTATGCGTAATTAGACTCTGAAGTCATAATGGAACAACAACCCCAACAAGGACGGAGTCCAAATCAAGACTATCAGAGCATTGAACAGGATGATTATCATCATATTGAGCATGATTATTATCGGGGCATTACACAAGAGCATGGCCGAGGTTATCAAAACGTTGAGCAAGGCGAGTCAATACTTTGATCATGTTGCACGTAATCTTTGCAAATTATGTTGCTTTAAATTATGAAATTGCATTGCTATGATTTATACAACTATGTTAGTCTAGTCCATAGTCAATGCCTTAATGATAATTGAGTATAACTTCTATCCTTGAATTTGGACACTACCCTTGTCACCCTAGAACTAATGGTTTACATACTAACTAATAAGTTTGTATCTAAGTGTCATGCTTAGCCTTGCTTAGATACGTGGTCGTGTGGGCATTAAAGTGCCCGACATCATCTTTCCAAATATGAAAAGCTGGATTTGGGCAGTCGAGGCTGGGAGCCTGGCTGGTATGTTGGACTAAATGTTATTTTCAAAACCAAGCGAAACCTGAAAATCTTTACTCGACTTGGGCGGATGGAAAGAGTGGTGGTTCTGGTGATGCACGTCTGTGGGGTATATGGTTGCACCTCCCAAATCAATTAAGGACCAAATCTGGTGATGACCTCTCATATAAAATAGTACAACCACAAGCCGGAAACACATACGACTGGCCAACTAATTTGTTCGTCTCGGCGTGGCTTCGATGTTGGTGGATGCAGGTGGATAATCAGGGGAAAACGAAGCCACTGGAACCGCACGACGCTAAAGGGAGACATTCGGTGGGCGAGGGAAGGCCCTATAGAGGTGATACCTAGCGATGTGAAGTTGCAAAGAGGCTGAGCATTGTAAAGACCTTGTGATAATCAACCATTAGCCACACACCTACGAAAGTATGTCGAGGCAGTATAAGTTGATTATCTCTTGTGGGTAAAGTGTACAAACTCTGCAGAGTAAGAAAACTATCTAGATAGCCGTGCTCACGGTCAAGAACGGTGCTGAGAACTTGCTTGATATAGCTTTCATTTTATAAAACCATTTGTGTGTGGGTGTAAAATGAAAAGCTGGGGTGAGACCCCAAGGATTTGAGAAGGCCTGGTCGAGGACTAGTGGTAATTACAGGTTAGCCCGAGCATTGAGTAGATGAAGCTACTCGATGGTATAGGAGATGGGATCTCCTCTATTGCTCTACAATAAAAATTCAGTTTATAAAACCTGTGTTGGTTAAAATGCTAAGCCTTAGGATTTGCTACTACTTAATCTATTTCAATAAATGGCCTTGTGCAAAATAAAAGAACCGAGAACCTCCCCTTTGATTAGCCTTGCATCTATAATAATTGCATTGTGTGTTGACTCACGAGTACGGTTGTGTACTCATGCTCTCTATTTACATTCTTTTAGCCAGTACGCACCAAAGAAGACTACCGGAACAATCATGAGTGTTGATCTAGACTGAAGATCAAGAAGGCCAAATACTAGGTCGCGAGCCCACAGTCGATTGTCGGTGGGCATATCATGAGGGTTCCACATGTTATACTTAGATTCTTCCTCTGCTATTGTTCTTCTAAAAGTATCTGGCCTATCCGGCCATTCTGCAAACCAAAAGCCGTGAAGTGTATTTACGCTTTGTTTAATATTATGTAATAACTCTACATTTTCGTGATATGTATTTGAACCAACAATGTAATTGTGTGTGCTATATACTGATCCCGTGAATGACACAAGTATACACAGTAGGTCCCAAGTTCCAAATTTGGTTTCTGACAGGCTTGGTATCATAGCATATCGACTATAGGTCGTGACCTTAGTTAGCATGGCCGTTAGTTTCAATAGTGGAAGTTTCAAATCCTATTTTCACCTACAAAAGCTTTGTGAAAAATATAAGTAATATAGCTCATCCCCATCCCTGCTAAAGATTACTCTATCTTAACTATGTCGGGACTTCTCTTGATTTCGAAAAGTGATTGGTTCCTCTTCCCTTACCCTAGCTTCAAAAACTTAAAGTTGAGGAACGTGACGACTTGCTAAGATAGGACAATCTCATTTTGAGTTACCTTTGTGCGCAGAACTCTGCACTCCTATGTGTGTGTTTCCCTTATCGTATTTCACAGTCACAGGAAAATCTTGTTTTAAAAGATTTGTGTGAATTGATTGAGCCTCCCTGTCTTTTCGTATGTTAAATTCTCAAATCTTAAAAAGAAAAATGGGTTAGTGACCTTATCCTTGCGATCTGTTCTCTATCTGCACTAATCTCCTTCAGTCTTTACTGGAAGAACCAGCAGACGTCAAGACCAAGGTAACATGCATACAAGATCAAGACAAGGCCCTGTCCAAAGTTGCCAACTCTGACTTCAGTTGCCCAGACAAGACCCTTAAGCGTAACTGCATGCCTGATGGGATTCCACGCACTGCCATGTGTTTTGGATGGGACGAGGCAGGCCACTCTGTGTCCCACTGCCCTGAGGGGCGAAAATGGCAAAAGTAATTTATTTGCTTCAGTTGTGGTGAAATTGGACACTTCGCTAGGAGATGTAGTTTGAGGAAGTCACACAAGACGATCTTGAAGGGAAGAAAAACGCAAAGGCGACGTGCTTGCTTTAGCTGTGGTAAAGTGGGACACCTCGCTCGAAATTGTCGTCTAAAAGAGTCAACCATGCCGTCATGAAGGTCGAGGCATGTCGACCAAGTGATGGCAAAGGACACTACAAACAATGGAGGCTCCACACAGCCATAAGCAGCGCACCCACTGATGAAGGCACGTAAGGCAACTTGGACAATGTATTGACACATGCTATATCCATAGGCCTAGTCGATGTCATAAATGACTTGTATGAAAAATAGTTAATGCAAATGTATCAAAGGTAATCATATGGTTTTGAAAATGGATCAATAGTGTGACATGTTGGTGGAGGGCTAGAGATCAAGAGGATAAGTGCCTGGACGTTATCACCGCAAAACTTAGGATGAATTATGTAGATGGGATTAATAGGAATAATTGAATTAATACAAATAATGTGACCCATAGATGGATTGTTAACAATTTATAAGATTGGATATCATAAGAATTAACATAATTAAAATAGTACTGAAGGAAAATTCAATCTACACTAGAAAATATTAATTTAGCATCAGTAGATCAATAGGACTTATGTGGAATCTATGTATGAGTTAATCTATATATTATGATCAAAGGATGGAGAATGGCAAATCATAGTTATCTGATATTTAGAATAAATCAAATGTGGGGCATATCGGTGGAATAATAGAAATCACAAGTATCAGTGTTTGGAAGACATCACCGTAGGACCACATTCAGATTAAATTAACAAGAATAAGTGGATTTGTACACCTAATGCAACCAATAAAAGGATTGTTCGTTATTTCTAGAGATTGGATGTCGAAAGGACTAATGTAATCAAAGTGATACTAGAGGAAAATTTGGGTTGCATTATAAGGATTGACTTATTACTGGTATATTATATAGAAATAAATTATATGTCCATTGGTGGAAGCAAATACAATTGCTTATAATCAGGGTCAATTGTAGGGTAGTCGATCTATAGGGTAGCTATAATTGTTTAAAGTTGGATCGCTAGGACTCACACGGAACCTGTGCAGGAATTAATCTAGTTGTTATGATCAACATGTGGGCAATGACAAATCATAGTTCTACGGTACCAAGGTACTCTTGGTGGATTATGACAGATTTGGATAATTATAATTAGACCTAAAGAATAGTGAATCGTGGTGTACAATCCCAATATAATTTTGGTGGGAAATAACAAATGAGCTATTGGTGCTTGAGAAAAACCACAAATATCGGTGGGCATTATTTTGAGGGTAGCCAATTACAGAAACGATTGAATCATTGTGATTACCTACCATTATAATTTGGCGGTATGACAACTTTTATTGAAGGAAACCAAGGCAAACCCGGGGGATACCCGAGCCAAAAATTTTGATAGGAACAACGATTATAAGGTAAACCTAGAGTTTAAATTAGGGCAATTACTGGGCTAAAAGAAAACAATTGGATTCTAGTAGGAAAATAGGATATGGTGATCAGAATATAGTTATCAGCATGTCCAAGGCTAGCTATTCCTTTGGATATAGACAACTACAGTCAATCCATCAACAGGAAAATTTATGGCTGTCATGAGGAAAATAGAGAACAACAACGCTGAGAAGCTACATCAGGAGCTGGCAAGGCAACTAAGAACACGTCAACACCCTTCGCTATATCTCTCTTCCTCCTTGTTTTACCTTCTCCTTCCGTACTACTGAAATCTCGGCGTCGAGATTCTTTTAATGGGGGTAGAGTTTGTAACATCCCAAAAATGCTTAAATGCAAAAATAAGGGATTTTTGAAACTTTTTGTGTGATTATATGTGCCACCTCATTTTCTCCTACATCTTGGGAGTTATTGGATCTTTTCTTTTGGTCAGCACAGGTAATGTGCAATAGAAACCCTAAGTACCTAAACCCTAGAATACATAAACCCAAACCAAAATAACAGGCAAGACCTGACCCCAGATATACAAAAGCCCAATCAAAATCCTTTAGCAAAAATTAGAATTCTTCTATCGACCAAGGGAGAATTTCCTAAAGTAGGTACCAAAATTTTAGCAACCATAAAATTCTCTCCCTTCTACTATTTGATCTGGCCAATCAGCTTGAATCACCCTGAGTCACCCATGTTGCAACCGGACCAGGTCAGGGCCCAGGCTCATCCACTGCACCCCTTCTTCTCCCCCGGGCCATCTGCAGCCTCAACTCCTCTACTCTTCTCACCGACGCTCGACACCCATTCCGCCAGCACCCATGCCGTGCACTGGCATGCCGGGTCACGTCTATGTTTATGAATTATATAATAAATGCTGTTATGTTTCTTGGATGAATTATCATTTATAAAGATTAACAAGTATGCGACTTGTTGGTGAAGCTCTTTAAGTTATATGATGTCATTTTAAATTTATCCCTGGTCAGGACACTAGTGACTTATCGACCATTACATGTATTGATTGATGATCATGTTTCACCGGTCATGGATATAGGGATATCGAATCAATAATGTGAACACATGTTAGAGAACACGGTGTTGGATTGACCCGGCTTGAGACACTATTGAGATTGTTATGATTTTGTATGTCATCAGTTGGTCTCAAGTAATGATGATGTATAATACTTAGATCTGATACTAATATGATTTTCTACATGTGTAATAGTACACTTAGGGGTTATCAAACGCTACTCTGTAATTGGGTAGTTATAAAGGTAGCTTTCGGATATGCTATGAAATATGCGAGAGATATGACTGGTCAGATATGAGATTTGTCTCTCCTAACTTAACAGGAGTGATATCTCTAGGCCCCTCGATGTGGTCGGATAAAGAAAGTGCATGGTCGTGCCACTAGTGGTCGAAGAGTTGACCACATGAAGTTACCCATCACTTAATCAGAAAATTATTGAATAATCCATGGATTATAAAATATCTCACTTGGAGTTCAACCAGATATCGTGAGGCAAAGGGAGAATACACAAACCGTTGTTCGACTGGCGGATCTGAGCCGGTCGTCTGAAAATCGGTGGTCGTCGAAATCGGTTAGACGTGAGCACTAACTGGTCGGTGAACTAGTCGTAAGGAGTTACAAACTGGTCGTGACTAAATATGGATTGGTCATATAGAGATACGAGTTGGTTGTAAGCGATAAGGACCTGGTCGCAAATTATATTGCATAAATTTCATCCGATATAATATTTATATGTATTCAAAAATTATTATGTTATGCTAGGAACCACTGACAACTTATGGTCTAAAAAGAGTTTTCGAGTCACAACTGATTACGTGAATCTACCGGGTCACACACTTAACGGGTTGGAACAAACAGTTCGGATAGGATCCATTATGGACTCCTTATAAGAAGATGCATGGGATGGTTGGATGTAAGAGTTGCGCCACCGAAACCCTTGCCACCATCTCCCTGAAGGCCCTACAGTGCCCGCTGGTTGCTATTGCACTAATCGAGGACGATCCACGACATACGCAAGGAATGTGATAGGTTGCTGGATGAGATGATCGGTGCCGAGGACGTTGGACGATTGACTACGACCACTATATCGATGCGCTCGATGTTGGATAAGGCTGCTCCAGCTCTTCTTCCGTTGTACTGCCCGTCTGGTGGTAACGGCCTACGATCTCTCGCTTGCATGACTTTCTAATTTATATAGTATAATTTTGAATTATCAGTTAGTATAGCTAACCGTATCCCGACACAATGCTTAGTCGTAAGCTCCTCCGGCTTGTCGGTGTCCAATGATGCAGGTGTCTGCCCTCGTCAGCTTAACGGATTGATGAAGTGGCCTTCACCTCATCAGTGCCTGGCCTCGTGTTGTGTCCACCTTATCGGTGTTGTACTGGATGAGTAGCCTTGCCTCGTCGGTGCCTGGCAATTGTTAATTTCCATCATCAGTACTTGGCATGTTGGTAGAGTGGCTTCGCCTCGTCGATGCTTGGCCAGTGTAGATGTAGAGGTGTTGTTGACGTAGATGATGTAGACGTAGGTGTCGTCGCTTGTGGTGGGCGGCGATGGTGCTTGATGGAGACACATCTTAAGCCTGGTGAAGACACAGATTTTTTATAGCTCGATGGTGTAGGTGTTTCATCCACCAAGGTTCGCTTAGCAGCGCCTGGGCTTGAACTCTGAAGACGTGCAGCTCGAATGGGAGCGAAAGGTTAAAGGCCAGCGCATGTATGCTGACGTGGTCGGCGGCCATAGGTGACATGGTGATACCCTCGGGGTCGCCGCCGAGCATGTCTTACGGGCATCTGGAGATTGATGGCTCGACATGAGTAGGAAGTTGGTGGAGACAGTCTTTGCGCATGCCGGCGTGATCGACGATGTCGTGGTACCTTCTGTGTGGAGTAGGTCATGCGGGTAGCGCCCTCCGGATCAGCTGCTTGCCTTACCGTGTGGATAGTGGTGCATCTAGAACTAGAATTTAAGGGTGCTAATGGAATACTATCCTGTGTATACCCAGTCGCGCGTTGTCTGCCTGCCCGATTGTCGACATTGCCCACCTACCCTGTCGACTGCCGCACTTCACACAGACTTGTGCCATGCTATGTTGTCCAGTTGCTACCGCACCTCATGCCTGTGTGAGCCGCCCAACACGCCCGAAAGCCGCTCACAACTCTAGTCGCTAGGGTTCGCCATGATGGGAATTGAGTAATTGGTTAGGGATTAGAATGAGACTCGATGCCTGGTGGGAAGAGAGAACAGAGTCAGAGTGAGATAGATGGGGTTGGTGGGCTTGGCTAGTTAGCCCAGGACATCAACGATCAACAGTTGGTTTGACACGGCCCATACAAAGGAATTTCGGTCCAAATCATTTTTCTTGTTCTTCTCCTTCTCCTACCCTAGAAGAGCTAAACTTTAAATCATGATACCCGATGGATAGGGGTGCTAGGGGGGCACCAATGGCCCGCTCAACCGTAGGGTGCCCCGCCTGTTGGGTGCATCAACGCATGTGGAGCCAAGCTAGAAGTAGATATGTCCATGCACAAAGATCTTGATGCGTATGCATGCATGTGTAATGCCATGCCTTGGCATCACGTCGAGTAAATAGTTGGTGACGCGCAGCAACCTCGGCAATGGCTGCGACATCTCCGGTGGTATGAATGAGACGGCTATAGCCATTTCTTTGCCGAGGGCTAAAATCTTTCCGAGGGCTAGCGCTCGGGCACTCGGCAAAGAATCTCTTTGAGGGCCACCAGAGCCCTCGGCAAGATAGGCCCTCGGCAAAGATCCTTTGCCGAGGCCTAACCTCGCAAAGAAACGGCCCTCGGCAAAACAAATCTTGCCGAGGGCCTAGCCCTCGGCAAATTGGCCCTCGGCAAATATGGCCGGATGGGCCACAGCGACCATGACGTCGGTCTTTGCCCTTCGCCGTCAAGCACTCGGCAAAGATGTTTAATTTTTAAAAAAATTTCTTTCGCGAGGAGCCATTGTCAAGGCCCTCGGCAAAGGGCTCTTTCTTGAGGGCCACGACAATGGCCCTCGGCAAAGGGTCATGGCCCTCGGCAAAGATCCCCTTTCTTGAGGGCGATCTAAACCCTCGGCAAGATGTGTGTTTTTTTGTTTTGGTTTTTGAACCCAGTTTTTTTGTGGTGCTATAATACATTATTTAAAACTCAATTTTAAAATTTGGGCCAATTTTGACTTTTTTTGATATATATCCCTAATTTATTTATTTTCGTTGATTTTTTTCGAATATTTCAAATTTGAGCTGCGGTGGATGGAATAATGCAATTTAGTGATTGAAAAATATTATTCATGGTATTTGGTGTATGTTGAGTCCCTATCCACGAACTACCAACAAATTTGGGCATCTTCTTCACGTAACATGACGAGGAACTTGTCGGAAAAATATTTTAAATTATATAAAATCCATACAGTCAGAAAATCACGAAACTTGTCGAGGTGTCATGTTATCGCATGTGTGGTGTGGTAAAAATTGAGAAGGTTTGAGCAAGTTGTGACGTCGGATGCCTAAAACTCACACATCTCTGCTATGCGCTCCATGATCTTCGTATGGATCACATGGAGATGTGCGGTTTTAGGCATCCGACGTCACAACTTGCTCGAAACTTTCTCAATTTTTACCACACCTACACATGCGATAACATGACACCGACAAGTTTCGTGATTTTCGACTTCGTATGGATTTTATATAATTTAAAACACTTTTTCGACAAGTTCCTCGTCATGTTACGTGAAGAAGATGCCCGAAATTTGATGCGAGTTCGTGGATAGGGACTCAACATACACCAAATACCATGAATAACATTTTTCAATCACTAAATTGCATTATTCCATCCACTGCGCTCAAATTTGAAATATTCGAAAAAAATCAACGAAAATAAATAAATTAGGGATATATATCAAAAAAAGTCAAAATTAGCCCAAATTTTAAAATTGAGTTGCGGTGATGTATTATAGCACCACAAAAAAACTGGGTTCAAAAAACTAAAAAAAAATACATCTTTGCAAAGAAAATTTAAAAAAATCTTTGCCGAGGGCCTTGGATGCAGGCCTCGGCAAAGTGCCCAACCCTAATTCGGGCCTGACCCAAGATCCCCTTTGCCGAGGGCCAGGCTAGACCCTCGGCAAAGAAAATTTTTAAAAAAAAATTAAAAATCTTTGCCGAGGGCCCTGGATCTGGGCCCTCGGCAAAGAGCCAAATCGGGGCTGGCCCAAGATCCTCTCTCTCTCTCCCTCCTTATCCACTCGGCCGACCCTTCTCCTCCCCTCTCTCCCTTTCCTCTCCCCGTCTCTCCCGGCTCTCTCTCCTCTCGGTCTCTTGCTCCCGATCTCCCTCCCGTGGCCGCTCCTACCTCCGCGCCTCCGCGCCGCCCGCTTGGCTCGGCCTCTCGCCCGCCTCCGGCTCCTCAAGCCCCCACCGCCCCTTTGCCTCCTCCCGTCGCCTCTGTGGCCCTTCTCCCTCTGTTGCTCCCCATCGCAGCCGTGCTGCTGCACTCCTCCCGGCCGGATCCGGCGCCTGACGCCACCTCCGCCTCCACCGCGGCAGGCCTCCCCTACTCCTACCCACGCTGCTGCCCGAGCTCGCCTCTCCTCTCGGCCTCCACCAAGCACCGGTGAGCATCCCTAAAACTTCTCAAAACCCCGCCATGGCGACCTCCCGCACGCCACGCTGAAATCGACTTCTTGATTACACCACTGTTATTACACATGGTTCTCGTATAGAGGAGTTCCTTTGACCTTAAGTGTTCGGCAATCTCGATCCAAAGAACCACTCATGTGCTGTTTGTTATCTCTGTTAGTGGAGCAGTGAGTGCAGGAGGTGTCTGCGGTGTGCTTGAGAGGAGCAAGGGCCACTCTGAGACACCCCTAGGAAGGTCGGGCGCTTGGGGCTATTCTTATTCTTCTCATGGCGGGAGCTCGGGAGGGAGGTGGGAGCCTCGCTCGTCTGGATCAAGTGACCGTGGCGGGGATTTACCTGACCGTGAGTCTTTAACGCAGGGTAAACATTCTTTTTCTTTTTCGGCAGTGTTTTATGTGAATCCCTACTTTACTTTTAAAGTTGGTAGCGTGTGAAAGCTTAGTGATTAGTGAATAATCGTTCCAACATATTCTTTTTGGTATGACCACTTTGTGCTTGTGAAATGGTATTTCCTTGTCTTGCGGACTTGACATTCAAAAACTTACTAGTGAGGATAGCATGTCGGCTATTGCAATCGCATCATAAGAGAACGAGGGATAACAAATCTACTATCCGCCAATGTCATACTGTTCCCTAATTGTGTTTTTACTTTGTAGGCTCACAATGCTACTAGTGAGGATAGCATGTCGGCTATTGCACGACTTGGTGGACGAGTAGAGGGAAACCAGTCAGCAACAGAGATCACTGCAAGCAAAAACAAAGAGAAGGGCATTTCTGTTAACATTGCTAGTGTGGATCAAAAGCACACGCTTCCATCTGGAGGTGTTACCTCTACAACTGAATTTGCTTCTAGCATTCTGAAAGGGAGTGGAGATTGGGAAGCTGATGCAATGGATAAGTATTCCATTGGAAAAGAAGGCAAATCAAACAATATTGATTCAGTTAGGAAGGACAATTCACTCTCAATCTTGGAACAGTTCTTTGGCAATGCATTGTCAAAAAGCGGCAGCAATTTACCGACATCTGTTGAGGTATGGCAACAAATCCTTGTCTGGTCGTGCTCACTCTTAGCTTCCTATCTATGCAGATGCCTCGTGTGGATCTTTGCGGTTGCATCTCACAACTGCAGCTTGAATCAACCACCGATCGATACGAGGTAAAGGAAATCATCTTTTGGACAAGCTTTATTAAGATCAAGAAAGTCCACGCACATACGCCATTTGCCGCTTGACTTTTGACCATTACAGGTTAGCCAACCACTGGGTGGTTGACTTCTCTTATAAAGCCCGCTTAAGTAGCTTATCCAACTCGATTTAATAGCATCTCGCCGATCAGGGCAAATCTCCGTAATTTTTGTTTCTGGTACTTTATCGGCCGTAAAGCTAGCCTCGTGCTCGATCACCTCCACGGGACTCGGGCATGTCGGATGCTTGCCACGCAAAGACATCTGCGTTAGCTCGGAGGAAGGTAATGAGGGCGCCTTCCTATTTGGGGTCGGAAGTCTCCCGATGCGCGATCTTGAGGGTTCTTCTGCGTCGCCCGAGGAACCTCTTTGACTTGGTCGTTCGCTTTGGTGCGACTTTAGACTTCGACTTGCTAGTCGGTCGACTTTCATCTCGAGTTGGTATTTGACCAACCATCTCGAGGATCGACGGTCGCAGACTATACGCCATCTTTTGTCACAATCGAATGGTGATCACTCCTTTGGGACCCGCATCTTAAGACATTGATACCGTAATGAGTAGCCATTAAGAATTTTGCCAAAGTTGGTCGTCCGAGTATGGCGTTATATGCCGATCGAAATCGACCACATCAAAGGAGACTTTCTCATCTCGAAATTACTTGGTGAGCCAAATGTTAAAGGAAGAGAAACTTGGCCAATAGGTTTGGTCAAGACCCTACAATTCCATGAAAGGAGTATCGCATCGCCTTACCTTTGTCCCGGTACTTGCATCTCGCCCGGGCATTAGTAAATAATATGTTTAAAGAATCGCCACCATCAACCAACACTCGATTGACCCGACAGCTTGTTGATGGTGGGTTCACCACAATCGGATATCGACTGATCGACTTGTAGTGATCGGACAATCATCTTTCTCAAAAGAGATGGTAACTTCCACCACTTGGTAATTTATTGACGAGGAGTATGTAGAGAATTTACCTCTCGTCCGTGCCTTTAAGTTGTCGCTTGAGTCGATGTCGATGATCCTCCATAGATGTGCTCAACGGTATGTTGCGGATCTTGAACGGCATCTCCTCATCATCCGACGACTTTTGGCCACTCGTATGTCCTACCCGCCGAGAGTAGGGAGTGGTGCTTTCCGTTGTAGTAGTCCTCGAGCTTTCTTTGGAAAACTCTAGCGATGGAGGTCATGTCCTTCCTTTTTGTGAAAAGGGCACCACCTTGGTTTGTCGTTCCTACGATCGTATGCGCTTACCTTTGCCTTGATCGAGTGCGACTTGGTGGTTTGGGGCTCTCCATCTTTCACTGCTAGAACCTCCTTGGAACCACTGGCTTGTGGTTTTGATTTTTATTTTCTTCTTGGACTTTTTGCTTTTTATCCTTACCAACTTCACCGGCTCTCGAGGAGTATATGTTTCTCGATCGATAGTGTTGTTCCACCACCGCCTCGAAGCGCTTGCATATCGATCGGCCATCTCAAGAGTTCTAACAATGTTGTTGGGAGGATTCAGAGCAATGTCCTCCGTTATTCTTCTACTGCGGACTCCTTGCTTAAAAGCCCTGATCACAGAGGAATCAGAAATTTCCGGAATTGAGTTACGAACCTGACTAAAGCGTTTGATGAATTGACGCAAAGTTTCGTTGTTGTTCTGCTTTATCCGCAAGTCGCCTTCTTTTCGAGGCGGTTGTATGTGCCTTGGAAATTCGCCAGTGAAGATCACAGAGGTGTTGCCAAGAGTAGATCGACTCGAGTGGTTGGTTTAATAACCACGATCGAGCGGATCCTTCGAGCACATCGGAAGGTAATTCGCCATTACATGCTCTCCTCCTCCTGCCGCCGGACAATTGTTAGATAGATCTGAAGAAATTCGATGGGATTTTGAGATCCATCAAATTTCTCCATGTTCACCGGTCGAAAATGAGGTGGCGTGATAATCGCTCAAGGTCGGCGAAAATGCCCAGATCCCAGAATCACTTCTTACGCCTTCTTTGTAGAAAAGAAGGGTTAATGTCACCAGTGATCGATACGACGATACCCGTGAAACAGACGACTGCTCGTAGTAGGCCTCGCCCTACGAGGAGAATACTCCTCGTATTCCACTCGCTAGAATTTCTTTGTCGAAGTGGTGAATGATCACCTCTTCGAGGGGCTTCTTGATCTTCACCGATCGAAAGGTATTTCTCGAATAGGGAATCGATTCGACTTGTGGTCGTGTCGATTCCTACGAGAAAATATTCGATTGATCGGTAGTGAGGAAGTCGATTACTACGACTACCGAGTGTTGTCGATGAGGTACCTCCGCCTTGTCATCACGGTTCAAGTCTTTGCGTAATCTCTTCAAAGAAAGAGATCGTACTCGGCGCTCGAGCAAGCTCTTGATCGGGATTCTCGAGCAAGTCGTTGATGTTCGGAGTTCTTGTACCTCCTCGATCGATGTTGAATGCGCCTGTGCAAGTTCTTCCGATCGCAATTTTCTTTCTTCGACGACATCAAAATCCTCCTCATCGTGTTTTGAGGCCTTCTTAGTGGAGTGCGAGAATGTCGAGGATTTCTCGCTCATCGTCAGTGTTGGTCCTCTCGCCAACGGTGGTGCCCTTGCCATTACCACGAGGGGCGCATGTGTGATCTTCGGGAGTGTCCTTATCTCGGCCTCCATGAGGTTGACTCGATTTGGGGAAGGACGAAGACCTCCCGCTGATGATTCTCACTTGCGCCGAGGCCTCCCGCTTGAGGAGTGCTCGAGGACACCATCTGCGACTTGGAGTAATCCTCCGTAGGGGAACTCCGGTTATAATCGCCTCCGCTCGCAAATGAGATCTGCGGGGAGACGGTCGAATTTGCAGGAAAAGCATGCTTGATCCCACCCTCTCTGGAGTTACCCTGAGAGAGAATCACTAGATGCTGGTGGAGTCCTGGAATGGTGGCTCCCAGAACTTGACTTACCAAGTCGGACCGTCTTAAGGGGACTTGAACACTTGGAGAAAAAACTCTCGTCGCGTTGTGAGTCCTCCTGGGGGCGGTCCTGGTCGGATTGACCCTTGTCCTTTGAGGGAAATGGCTCCTCTGTTGGACGTATTGTTGTGGGGGATAAGGATCCCTCCTCAACTCTATTAATGGGATGGTTTCCTGGAGAATAATCTCCGAAGGCAACATCACCATCAGCGGATGCATCACTCGGTTCATAGTCGAACCGCATCCATGTCGACGTCTCACAGAATCGCCAAGTCAAACCAGTTCTCCTCGCTCCATTCTCCGCCATGATTGCATGAGATTGGAAAAAGAGAGTATGTTGACAAGAGATTACCGAAGATCCCCACGGACGGCGCCAATCGCTTGTGTATTAGAACCGATCTTACGTAAAGATTGTTTGATTCGGGGGGTCTCCTAGAGATAAGATCACGCAGAGTGGATTGACACGGGATGTTTAGACAGGTTCAGGCCTTCTCCGGAGAGAATAATAACCCTAATCCTGTGTATGGTATTCTTGATGATCAAGTAAAAGACTAAGACTATTACAGAGAATAGCGCTTGTGTTCCTACTTGACCGGCTCTTGTCTCCTTTTTATCTCTCTGATCGATGCCCTTATATAGTCGTGAAGAAGTAGCCGTTTTGCCTCGGAAATGCGCCTGATTAATTCAGTAACGGGCGCATGATGGCAGTAATTACCGGCGCCTCGGCTTCTTCACGCCGTCTGGCAATTATCTTCCAGAGATAATGGGGTAATTACGCACCATTAATAAGCGGAATAATAGTGCGTGCGCACCGCCTCGATTCCTTAATCAATTGGACCCACTACCTTTAGGTTTGATTATAAGGTGGTCGTAGTTTACCGGTCGTAGAAGAACTTACGACTGTGTAGCGATCGTGAGAAGGACTTACGACTAGGTAGTAGTCGAGAAGGACTTACGACTATGTAGTGGTCGAGAAGGACTTACGACCATGATATAGTCGTAGCAAGACTTACAACCACTCATTGGACTTCTCCCTTTTAGATAAGGGGTACCTCTGGGGACTGTGTGACATCATATTTACCCATAATAAGAATTATAGATAAAAGATAAAAATGAGGATTATTAGATCCTCGTCAAAGATGCATGGGATGGTTGGATGTAAGAGTTGCGCCACCGAAACCCTTGCCACCATCTCCCTGAAGGCCCTACAGTGCCCGTTGGTTGCTATTGCACTGATCGAGGACGATCCACGACATACGCAAGGAATGTGATAGGTTGCTGGAGGAGACGATCGGTGCCGAGGATGTTGGACGATTGACTACGACCACTACATCGATGAGCTCGATGTTGGATAAGGCTGCTCCAACTCTTCTTCCGCTGTACTGCCCGTCTGGTGGTAACGGCCTACGATCTCTTGCTTACATGACTTTCTAGTTTACATAGTATAATTTTGAATTATCAGCTAGTATAGCTAACCGTATCCCGACACAATGCTTAGTCGTAAGCTCCTCCGGCTTGTCGGTG
Organism: Hsuehochloa calcarea; assembly: GCA_036346395.1. Taxonomy (NCBI): domain Eukaryota; kingdom Viridiplantae; phylum Streptophyta; class Magnoliopsida; order Poales; family Poaceae; genus Hsuehochloa; species Hsuehochloa calcarea. The sequence continues at coordinate 40,334,033 of CM070599.1, forward strand.
TCCAATGATGCAGGTGTCTGCCCTCGTCAGCTTAACAGATTGATGAAGTGGCCTTCACCTCATCAGTGCCTGGCCTCGTGTTGTGTCCACCTTATCGGTGTTGTACTGGATGAGTAGCCTTGCCTCGTCGGTGCCTGGCAATTGTTAATTTCCATCATCAGTACTTGGCATGTTGGTAGAGTGGCTTCGCCTCGTCGATGCTTGGCCGGTGTAGATGTAGAGGTGGTGTTGACGTAGACGATGTAGACATAGGTGTCGTCGCATGTGGTGGCAGGCGATGGTGCTTGATGGAGACACATCTTAAGCCTGGTGAAGACAGATTTTTTTATAGCTCGATGGTGTAGGTGTTTCATCCACCAAGGTTCGCTTAGCAGCGCCTGGGCTTGAACTCTGAAGACGTGCAGCTCGAATGGGAGCGAAAGGTTAAAGGCCAGCGCATGTATGTTGACGTGGTCGGCGGCCATAGGTGACATGGTGATACCCTCGGCGTCGCCACCGAGCATGTCTTACGGGCATCTGGAGATTGATGGCTCGACATGAGTAGGAAGTTGGTGGAGACAGTCTTTGCGCATGCCGGCGTGATCGACGATGTCGCGGTACCTTCTGCGTTGCGTGGAGTAGGTCATGCGGGTAGCACCCTCCGGATCGGGTGCTTGCCTCCTCGTGTGGATTCAAGTCAAAAGTAGATGGTGCTTGCCTTACCGTGTGGATAGTGGTGTATCTAGAACTAAAATTTAGAGGTATTAATGGAATACTATCGTCTGTATACCTAGCCGCGCGTTGTTTGACTATCCGATTGTCGACGCTACCCACCTATATACCCTGTCGACTGCCGCACTTCACACAGGCTTGTGCCATGCTATGCTGTCCAGTTGCTACCGCACCTCATGCCTGTGTAAGCCGCCCAACACGCCCACAAGCTGCTCACAACTCTAGTCGCTAGGGTTCGCCATGATGGGAATTGAGTAATTGGTTAGGGATTGGAATGAGACTCGATGTCTGGTGGGAAGAGAGAACAGAGTCAGAGTGAGATAGATGGGTTTGGTGGGCTTGGCTAGTTAGCTCAGGACATCAACGATCAACGGTTGGTTTGACACAGCCCATACAAGGGAATTTTGGTCCAAATCATTTTTCTTGTTCTTCTCTTTCTCCTGCCCTAGAAGAGCTAAACTTTAAACCATGATACCCGATGGATAGGGGTGCTAGGGGGCACCAATGGCTCGCTCAACCGTAGGGGTGCCCCCCGCCCCTGTTGGGTCTGTCACTGCATGTGGAGCCAAGCTAGAAGTAGATATGTCCGTGCATGGCATACTGATGCGTATGCATGCATGTGTAATGCCATGCCTTGGCATCACGTCGAGTAAATAGTTGGTGACGCGCAGCAACCTCGGCAATGGCTGCGACATCTCCGGTGGTATGAATGAGACGGCTAGGTGGTGATGGTGATGCCACACGACTCACGAATGACATCGGCAGCAAAGCCACTGCGGCCGCACGGCTTGACGGGGTGTGTCGGCGCCTCCACATTAGAGTCTTCAAGTGATGTTGATCTTAAAGGGGAGTACCCATGCATAACCATGCATGCATACGCGCTGCTACCTACCTCAAGAACACGTGGCTCCCGGCGATGGACTTGATGGATTAGGAGCACAGAAGATTGCGGACGGTCTCAGGCTGCTCATTGTATTGACTACATTGCGGTTGTGGCAGCTCGGTAAGCAATGTCAACTCCACGGCAGTTCACTGACGGCGTGACGTGCACGGGCGCATCAACTTTGGTGTAGTGGTTGCTGATGAGAATTCTTGATTAAGTCAACTTTTTTTTTATTAAAGTAAAAGTCTTTGTCAAAACGGATCTGCACATTAGATGCTCACTTTATGACGGTTGTGAACCTAAGACCAGTATTTAAAAGAAATTCAATCCCCTTTACTGCTACTAAACTGGTCGCAGACCAATTTGAGTCCTGAGATGACCAATCATGGACAATACACGACCAACCATACGGTTTTGGATCATCCCCAGCCAGCAAAATGGTCGGGAGACATGGCAGTTTCCCACGTGACTCACGTGAGAGCGGTTTTTGGCTCACCTAACAATTTATGACAGTTGACTAAGAGACGTGACAGTTCAAGACTCAACAAAGGAACATATGTGAAGATAAGAAGCGCCTTTAGCGGCATTAGCTGACACCGCTTCAATAACTATAAAGGGCAGCCCACGTATTATGTAATAACATGTTCAACAATAACATCATAACATTACGATCAATCCTTTCTGTAACATCCCCATTGTATTTCCATGCATTCATTGTTTCCACGACAATAAAAGGTCTTCATTTAAATTGTGTTCTCATATTAGCAGATAAAATGTTGTTATCACTAGCTCGGCCCATAACACGCCCAGGACATTTCTGCTCTTCAACAAGCTTCCTGCCATCGCCAACACCATTTGGTTTCGCCTTTCAACGACACCGTTCTGTTGTAGACTATATGGTTCAGTGAGGTACCGGGTGGTGCCATTCTCTTCACATAGTTCATTGAACTCAACACTTGTAAACTCACCGCCGCGGTCTATATGCAAAGCTCGCAGCTTGACATTCGGCATCGATTCTGCTCTGGCCTTGATCTTCTTGAAAGCGGCAAAAGCTTCATCTTTACTTTTGAGCATCTCCACCCACATGTAGCTACTGATACCATCCACCGTGAGAAAGAAGTACTTGTTGCCTCCCAACGTCGCCAGTCAGATTGGCCCACATATATCACCATGGACCAACTGGAGTAAGCTATCAGCTCTATAGCTTGAGTTGTGAGGAAATGGAGCACGGTGGTGTTTTGCAATGACACAACCATCGCACACCTAAGCAACATGGTCGGTCGGTGGCACCCCGTTCACCAGACCACTTCTGGACATATTCTTCAAGGCTTGAAAATTTATGTGTCAAAAGCGAGCATGTCATAACCATGTGTCTTCATCTATCTTTCCCAGCAGGCATTCTGGTTGAGCTGTGTGTAGGTTCAGAACATACCAATTGTCCCACACTAACAATGTTAATTCTGAGTTTATGTATAGAGTAAACATTTGTGAGGAACTTATGCTCGCCCTAATGAGTTGGAACATCACCGAGCCCTTTCCACGGATGTCCACCACGGAACCATCACCAAATTTCACCTTACCTATCATAGCTTCATCCAAATCTAAAAACCACTTCCTGCAGCCCGACATGTGGTCGCTAGCGCCTGTATCAATATACCAGCACTGCTCTCGTAGGTCACCTCCACATTTTCCTTCAGCTTCGGCATCACCTTTTCTTCGAAACGTGTAAACTTCTCATGCGAACTGGGTTCCAGTTCATTAATATTGCACACTTCGGTCGCAAGTAATGTCAGCTCATCGTCCTCCTGTGCAACAATAAAGTGAGTCGTCTTATCTTCCTTCTTTTTGCTGCGGCATTCTGAAGCGAAATGCCCGAAGTTTTGGCAGTTATAACACTTGATCTTTGACTTATCAAAAATTTGTCATGCTGGCCAGAGTCACCACCAGGTCCTTCACTGTGTCCACGGCCGCGGCCACGGACACTAACGCCTCGATCTCCTTGTCCTATCACATGGGACGAACTCACCTCTGGCTTTCGCTTCCTTGGCTTTCCATTTGGCGCAGGTCAGCAAGACATGCTCGTCATTGTCACCGTCGCAGATTCACTCCTTGTGCGCCTTGAGGCAACAACTTGCCTCCTCCATAATCATGTTCCTAAGATTGCCAAATTGCTCGATTATGGATATGATCTGCAAGAACCATATGGGCAGGCGCGAAGAAACTTCTTCACGACATAGGCATCCTCCACCTTATCGCCCAATGCACGTATCTTGTTGACGATCCTCAACCTCACAACGAAGTCGTCGGTCGCCTTCGCCTCCGCCTCCTTCATGCGCATGATCTCGAACTCACTCTTTAGAGTTTGGATCTTCGCCTCCTTGACGCATTCAACACCTAAGTGCATGGTCTTGATAGACTCCCACGCCTCCTTGGTTGTTTCCTTTTTGACCAGCAACATCAAATTGTCCTCAGGAACTCCTTGATATATAGATGGCACAAGGGCCATATATATGATCTCGGCGCTCGTCGATTGCCTCCTTTGGGTCTACCAACTCCACAACATCTCAAACACCTTGAGCACGCATATATACCTTCATCTTCATCGTCCATGTCGAGTAGTTACTTTTCGTGAGCATGGAGTATTGGAGGGACATTGTCCCCTCCTTCGCTGCTGGTTTGGACGTCTCCACACCAATGTCTCCATTCTTCGGCATGATCTTGGGCATTCACCACACTCTGATACCAATTGTTAGCTAGAATCAAAGAAGGTTGACGCACACACTATCTGGACACACGCAAGGAAGAAAACAAGTGGAAGGGTTTTTCGACGCAGCCAATTCAGCTTTTTCGTTTTCATTTTTTTGTTCTCTCAAAAACAAACATGCATAGAGAATACAAGGACTCGACACCCACGTCGTGCAACTGCACGATCCGAACTAGACGCAACACTTCCATAAGAAGTGCTCTACCCACGCCTTCTGGAGACATGCACAACTATGACTCCTATCCAGCTAGGTGACAGAAACAGACTACACACATGCAAAAGTGCAACGCACAGCGAGCACCGCATACAGGACCATGCAACATGAACACAAACATGCATAACTCAGCTAAACAAGTAAACATAGGACCCAACAAGATTAATACTCAACAAGCTCGGCGTCTTCTTGTTTCCATGTGGAGATGTATGTACATGTATATATGCAAGTTCCATGCAAACGTACTAGTATTGATATGTGCTTTTGCACGGACCATGCATGCATATTCTTATGTGTGGCCTTCAGGTTGAGCCAATGGTTGATGACGACCACGACTTCCTTGGCGATGTCTACGGTGGCTCGGTGATCGGTGGCATCTCCGGCGGCGCGCGAGCGGTTCAGTGGCACGGCAGCTCCTCATCTCGATGGCATTGCTTAGCGAAGTGCTTGACGTAGCTTCACCTCACGAAGTACGTGCTTGAACTTCGGGCTGGATTCGGTTCAGCAGCGACTGATAAAAACGGCCATGCCAGCTCCTGCGTGGTGGCATTGGGCCATGGGTCGGCGGCCGCGACATGCCTAACGGGTGTTGGTGAAGACGTCAGCGGTTGTTCCGGCGACGTGGCCTTGGGCCATGGGACGACAACCTCAGCGAAGCGGAAACGGACTCCACAGTGGTGAGCACCAGAGATCGAGTTGGCTACGTTCCCGACAGCGGGCGCAGGTATCAGTGACGTCCTTGGCACGGTTGTCATCCGGCAGCATCATCACACTAGATCATGCATGCTGGATGAGGGAGGGAGATTAGATGAGTTAATTCTTACCACCATGACCATAGCATGCCATGGCCTTAGGCCTGTGCAGATTGCTTCCCGTTTCTTGTTCCCGATTGCCTGTATATGCTCTCTCCTCTTGCTTCTTGGATCTTCAGGTGGATGCTTCGTGTATGTGGTGATAAGCTTCCAAGGTTTGTGCGTTGGCATCACCTCCGAGCAGATGGATCGATCATCGTGGCCGGGGCGGCGTGTCAGGACGCAATAAGGATTCCGACAGAAATGGTGGTATTAGATGGAAAAGGGGAAGAACGAGGAGCACGATATCTAGGGTTCTAAACTACTTTACCTTAGAGCTAAAGAACACTAGGAATATGCTTTTCGTCCTTACTTTTCTTTCATTCCAAGTCTCGGGTATTAAAAACCCTCCATAACATCACCCGATATTGCTGGTTTGGGTTTTACGAGTTCAAAGCAAGAAAAGACAACAGATTACAACGAACAGCACGTAATAGTAATTACTACATTCAAGATCTCCCCTCGGATCCTCATTAGCGCACCAACCTTACCGCATCTGAGCCGTTAAATCCTTACAAGTGAAGCTGATGAAATGTTCTCCTGGTTGCAGACTTTGCTCTGAACGATCAAACTTGTCCTCAAGTTTAGAAATTGGGAAATACCCTTCTTATAAATGGCACATCTTCCCAAGTGGCCTCATCCAGAGCATGGTTCTGCCACTGGATCAACCACTAAGCCACTATGTCTTCTCTTCTCTGCACAATCCTGTGTTCTAGTATTTTCAATTCTAGTATTTTCAAGGGATCAGTTTTCACCTTACCATTAGGCCCAACCAACGGCAAGTCAGAGAGTGGTACAGCCTTGGGTCCCAGATGTTTCTTGAGATGACTCACACTACTACAAAACAGGCCATAGAAGACGCCTCATCACAGACGGTTCTTTGAAACCGTCTGTGATAAAATAATCATAGACGGTTCCAAGACAAACCGTCTGTGATATGGAAACCGTCTGTGATATGTAGATATCACGAGCGGTTCTAATTAGAATGCGTGACGTATCACATGGTTCTAACCACGATCCATCTGATGATCGAGAATATCACGACGGTTCGTGGTTCCACAACGATATATCCGCGGGGCGGCCGACAGAGGTCGCCCGGCCATCGCAGCTGCGCGGCGGAGGTGGAGTGGGCGGTGTCGCGCGTCTTTGCCGAGGGAGGAGTGTACGCCGGCTTACGCGGCGGCGTCTGCAGCGACGGGCGGGAGGTGGCTCTGCGGGCTCGCGGCGGCCGTCGGCGAAGCTTCGCAGCCGCGGGCGAGGGAGGGGTCGGTGCTGGTGGCGGTGGAGGCGGCGATCGCGAGGCACGCCTCCTTCTGCCGGCGCTCGGCTGCCGGTCGCCGGCGCGCCGAAGCGGATCATCGCTGCGGTCGGCGGCTGCTCATGGCGAGCGAGAAGAAGGAGAAGACCGTGGTGGTGCTGGAATTCGACAACGCCTGAGACAGATTGAAGATTTGTTCTTTCAGGCGCTAGCTAGGGCTAGTCTCTTCTCCTATTGATACTTTAATTAATGCTTTCACAATTTATATGCTTAATTATGGGATCGATCCTGCAATTTCTCCAGCTTTGTGTATGTTCGAAGACATTGGAGAGCAACATTCTGGAGTAAGGGGGGGCATTAAGTAATTATATAAAGAGAGCTAGAAGGTGGAAGAATTCCATTCTCGGTGTTCATGCTATTTAATCCAGTTTTGACATTTTTTACATTATTGGTGCTGTTTTCTACATATCAGTTTTAGAGATGCACAATAGATTCCAATCATTTCGGCTTAGGCAAGGAACTAGCGAGGGAGCATTTAGACCCGGTTTGGTTCGGGGTTAAGGAGTGGGTCAGGGGTTTAACCCGCCTAACATCATTGGATTAGGGAGGATTAACTTAACCCATTCAAAACATTTTAACCCTCGTAACCTAGGATTAAATTAATCCACCAAATTAGCACAACTAGCCCTCACAAGTTCTGTTTTCCTAGTGCTAACCCACCTAATCTAGTGAAACAGTAATTTAGATTAACGAGGTTGGTTGCCAAACACAAAATTTGGGTTAAGATAACCTAGCTGGGTTAAGGTTTAGAGTTTAGAGAATTCAAATTAATTTACTTTCAGATATGATTGCTGAGACTTTGTAAAATTGTGTGCCGCGGCAGAGGATTAGCTGCCCAAATCCTACCACGACAGAGTATTGGCTGCCATGGTAAAATCTAAAATCACAGACAATTTTATACAAAAACCGTATGTGATGAGTATTCTGGATTTATTGTAGTCACTGCCATAAAAGTAGCTTCACAATATCTCTCATTGATAGGGCATCGGCAGCCTTTTTCTCCTTCCCTTTCTTGTATTCAATTGTGTAATCTGATGGTGATTCCAGTATCGCACCCCTTCTCTTGGGTCTTCCACATGTACAAGACATCCCCTGCCCAGCCTCAATAGAAATAGATCCAACGATCCTCACTTGGAGCTTGCAGGGCATCGCCTCCTATAAAACAATACGCAATTAGCTAAGGCGTCCTATAGGTCTATCTTTGAAGTATTCCAAAGATGTACATTACCTTGGTGTCGTCGAGTTTGTGGGGGTGAGTGTTTTGTGCCTGGAGAGCTTTGTGCGTCGCACTTTGTTTACAAAGGTTTATTCACAGATAGTCAGGTATAAGAAAGAATAGATGTATGATAGGTATAATAGAGCTCATAGGCAAGTATACAAGCACGAGATAAAGTAGTAGCGTGAAGCAAAGAATATGCATCTGTTTTTTAGGCATAGATCAGGGCTACTAAAGCTAGCTACTAAGTAATGCAAGAAATAGGTTTACCGATATATGTGTTTGAATAGGAATAAGCATGCGATTGTGTGATAAGTCAGTCAAGATAGGGTTTACCGACGCGAGGAGCGGAGACGTACCTAGGAGATGGCTTCGAATGGCGGAGACATACCTTGGGAGGTGGCTTCGGGGGAGGAAGGGGAGGGGAGGCCGAGCGGTGTCGAGGTCGGGGAGAAGGGGCGTCGGGGAGGCGGGGGGCAGCAGGGGCGTCGGGGTCGGGGAGAAAGGGGGTCGCCGACTAGTCGTTAGTCGGGCAGCAGGTCGGCGTCGGGGAGGAGGTTTCGGGCGTCGGGGAGCAGGTCGGAGGAGAATGAGCGGGCTAAGGCGCTAGGGAGGTGAAGGGGCGAGAGTAAGACAGAGTGACAAGTAAGGGTGCATAAACCCTATCAATTCCCTCTTAAATAAAGGGATATCACTGACGGCTCTATTATGCGTCTTCTATAGCCTGTTTTGTAGTAGTATGTGCATTGAAGCACTTGGCATGAATTGTGGATCAGGTGGTTGACCACACTATCTAGCGTTTGTTAATGTAATGAGAAGTATTCAGTTATTATTGAGTCCAGTTGAGCGAGAGAATAACAGAGAAAAGCATAAAACAGACGCAACGTAGTTTTTGAGCGTCACCAAAAAGAGCTTCGTATATACATCTTCCTCCCTGTGCAAATATGTGTCCTTAGTATGTATGTGTGTATGTGAAAAACACAAGAATTGAGAGGTAGATAGGAGCTGAGCCAACAGCTCTCCTCGCCTGCCTCCGAGCAGACGATTCCCGAGCTTGGCTCCTCTGCATGGGTTATTCCTTTGTGGAGCTTGGCTCCCTTGCCGTCCTCATGCCGTCTGCGTCCCGGTTTCTGCTAGTCCGCTTTGTGTGTGCCTCCGCTCCGTCCGTGCTTCTGTACCGCCCACGTCCCAGCTTCCGTCTCCTATTTGGGAGAGGGCCTTTATAGGAAGACATTAGGGACATCGAGAGTAGGGATGGCATTTATGTCCGATTACCGCGTGCCTGCTGGCGAATACCATAATGGAGGCATGTATGTGCATCTTTCTTTGCCCACGGGTATGAAAACGGACACAATTTCCTTGCACATCTGGTAAACGAGCGTGGGCATGGGTAAGCTCCACCCGTACCCGCTTCGCCCGATTACCCGTAACCTACCCGCATGTGTAAGGAATTATGTCAGTTTGTATTTTTATTTTATTTGTTGAACTTGATTAGTTGTCTTGTCGAACATGATATGTGAATTATGATGAACTTTATTAGTTGTTGAATGTGTGATACACCATTGATGTATGAATTATGATGAACTCGATGTATGCATTGCTTGCGGGTAACGAGTGATGAGGACATCCCTCCTTCGGATACACGCACGACACAAGACCCTCTAGATCTGGGTGCTGAACTACACGGTCCTATGACAAGAGCTAGAGCACGTCACTTAATCGATCAGGTAAAGTCGTTTCTACGGCTGAGTGTATTATTTGATAACTCTATGATGCTGCCTAATGGAGATGATTTACTTGTACTCAGGAATCTAGCACTACGACTGGGTTCAAGAAGGTCTACGACCCTTTGCAAGAAGATCTACGACCACTACAAGAAGACCTCGACTAGTTGATTCGATTGGAGCAATCTACGACCAGAAAAGCGAGCACAAGACTCGTTGGACACAACTTACGACCAAAGATAGCATGGACTCCTCAAGACCACCCTAGGACCATCCCACGACCGGATCTTCGACGTAAATACGCAACACAAGGTGATGCGTCACCGCTTTGGAAACTAATAAGACTTTGTAAACGTACGAGGTCGGAGTCCGTTGTGTACGCTTCATCCCACTACCGCACAACCCTAGGTCGACCTCCTCACGTTCCCTATATATATACAATAGCCGCCATAGTTTAGAGGCGGGTTTTCTTAGATTATTCTCGCCAATTGCGGTTTAGCGATTATTGGTTTGAGGAACCCCACTTGTAAACTTCATCCATATCCGCAATACAATTGATTGCATCTACCTTGTTCTTGTGAGTTGCTTCGATTGCTTGCGGGAACAATAACCTTCGTGGTAAGGTCGATCGCGTGCAAGCGTGGTCGATAACGACAAAGCGCAAGGGTGTAGCGAATTGCGAGGTGACGATCCGCTGGTCGAAGCCTCAAAGCGCCAACGCCCTCACGATTTAACCAAATCGAACCTATCGGAAGATCGGGCGCCGTGACTCATCAAGTGGTATCGAGCTAAGGTTGCCCGTTAGGTAATTTCGTTTATCCCTTTTGTGAGTTTTGTTCCATCACCTAGAGTCCAGAAAATTGCCCTACAAAGTTTTAGATCGTAATTATTCTGCTGTCCAAACCACTTTGTGCCTTCGCAATTTTTTTTTTTCGCCGTTGTTGAATTCGAGTCCATCGTCGGTGTCTTTGTTCTTTGGTCTAGTCGTCGTAATCTAGTTTCTAGCGTCGAGTCTTTCTTTGTTTCGATCATCTAGATACCACCCCATACGACCACCTACTCGGATTCGGCTTCTCCACCGTCGAAACGAACGCTGGTCGGATTCGACCACCACTCGTGTCCGACAACCCTATTTATTATCTTGTTGCTCTCGGACACCCCACACACTGGTCTGAAACAATCGATCGGTCGGATTTTCCCGTAGCTAAAGTTCAGAGAGAGAGAGAGTATCTTTAATTACCTTTTTACCCCTGCTCTCTGGAAAAAGTTTGTGACCCATATATATCCATAGACCCAGAAAAGGGTTTTGAAGAGTTTTGAGTCAAGGTCACATTCGCAAAAAAAAGGGAAACCCTAGGTTGGGTTTTTGCAGCCAAAAAAAAAGAGAAAGAAAGAAAGAAAGCAAAGAGTGCAAAAAAAAAGAAAGAAAGCAAAGAGAAAAAAAACCAGTTGCTTTGTGATTTTGGATCCGATTGTGTTTGTATCTACCCTATCCTTCCGTTTGCTTGAGCTAGTTCTAGGAACGCGATTGGGCCAGCAACTGTGACGAGTACTGTGGGCTTTGGTTCGGCTTTGCTAATCTGATTTCATTATTGCTATTCCTTTGCTACTAAACATTGCCTGTCCAAACTCCACATACTTTCGACCCTCAGATTGGATCCTCGCATTCGCCTCCGCCGTGATCGTACATCCCACCTTCGCCGATTAGACCACCTGCTGCAATTTGGTAAGAAACTCATAAGAGCTTGGTAAGACGCTTGAGAGTGTGTGATTCCACCCTCCGACCACCTAATAGTGATAGGAATAATACCTTTTGTGTTGTCTTTTGTTTTCTACTAACCATGTCAGGTGAAAGATTGGATGCGCAAGAGTGTGTTTTGAGGGAAGAGCTCATGACGCTATTGGATGAACAACGCACTACCGTTAATGAGGACATCGACAGGAAGCTTCAAGCTACCACGATCACATTACAACGCTCAATCAACGATAGTATTGCGGCGCTCACTACGCGCCTCGAAAGAATGGTGAACCGACCACCAAACGTTGGTCGTGTGGAACCTCAGGGTGCAGCCCATGACCATGAGTTTGATAATGATAATGAGATGCACGACCACGGCGCCTTTGATGCACGACAACGGAACCGACTGAACTTCAACCGTCAAGGTATGAGAGGTAATAATGTGCAGCAACATAATGCACGTGTTAATGATGATCCATATGCTAAAGTTAAGTTCTCTATATCATCTTTTGCGGGTGCTTATGATGCTGAAATTTATCTAGATTGGAAGATGATGGTAGAACAGAAATTGAATGCTCACTTAGTTCCCGAAGTGCATAGAGTTAGGCAAGCCACAAGTGAATTTAAAAACTTTGCCATCATTTGGTGGAATAGGGTATGCACCAAAGGATTAGCGCCTACTACGTGGGATGGGTTAAAGGTTGCTATGCGTAACAGATTTGTCCCACCTTCTTTTAAACGTGATTTGCGTAATAAATTACAGCGCTTAAACCAAGGTAATAAATCCGTAGAAGAATATTATCAGGAGCTACAAATTAGCATGTTGCGTTGTGATATTATTGAGGATGAAGAAGTCTGCAATGGCACATTTTATGGAGGATTAAGACGTGAAATTCGTGACATAGTGGATTACAAAGAATACGATAGCGCCTCTAGATTGTTCCAACTTGCATGTTTGGCGAAAAGGAATTGCGGGGGCGACAACAGAGGCCAAGGAACAACTTTGGGAGCATGTCTACACCACGACCGATCTTTGGGCAAGCCAAAACAGCCCCACCTTCACTACACGATCCTGCTGCCCTCCACGAATAGGGCGCTGCTCAGAAAGACCTCCACCACATCACATGCACCCGAGGTAAGTAAAGTTACTAGTGTGCGTGCACCGGCCAAGAGTTCGTCGTCGGTTGCTTCCATCGGTCGTACCCATCGGGATTGTGTGCCACCGTTGCAAGGGAATGGGGCACGTCATGAGGGACTGCCCCAGTCAGCGAGCATACCTTGCCACCAAAGACGGTGGTTATGTAAGTACTAGTGATATTGAGGACGAATATGTACTTACAGCTAACATTGCAGGTGGAGGAGATGAGATATACAAGGATGTTGATGGTGTAGAGGAACAAGTAGGCTCTTTGCTGACACCGAGTATCATGTGAGCCTTGTTGCAAACGAGTCTTTGGCGCATAAGTGGAGAGAGCGGAGCAAAATCAACGGCACAACTTGTTTCGCACTGCATTTCTCGTGAAGGACAGAGCCTGCAGAGTCATCATTGATGGAGAGAGCTGCAACAACCTTGCAAGCTCCGAGATGGTCGAGAAGCTTGGCTTGACCACACAACCACACCCACGTCCCTACTACATCCAATGGTTCAATTCGTGTGGTAAATCTAAGGTACACAAAGTTGTGAAAGTGCAATTTTCAGCAGGTAATTACAAAGATAGTTCTGACTTTGATATCGTGCCTATGCAAGCATGCTCTTTGTTGCTCGGTAGACATTGGATATATGACAATGATGTTTTGCACCATGGTAGAGCTAATACCTACTCATTTTCACATAAGGGTAAGAAGATTGTTGTTGCCTTTGACACCACCTGAGATTCGAAAGATGAAGACGAGCGCTAAAAATGAAAGAAACACCGATAAGCATGATTCTGAAAATCAGCAAGTAGCAAAACGTGTTTTCCCATCCAAAAGGGAGAAAGTGGCGTCTAGTCCTAAGTCCGAGGGAATTAAATTGAAGGGATGTGTTATGATTGCCACTAAATCAACTTGCTGAAATTTGTAATAATGAGTGCCATGCTATGCTTTGATATGCAAAATGCCTTATATTCGCTGAGGACATAGCTAGCTCTTGCCTCCTATTTGTTGCTAACCTTTGCAGGAGTATGTGGATTTATTTCAACTCAAAATTCTCGGATTACCACCTATTCGAGGAATTGAGCATCAAATTGATTTGATCCTCAGAGCGACTTTGCCAAACCGTACGTGCATATAGGACCAATCCAGAGGAGACTAAGGAAATTCAAAGACAAGTCCAATATCTTTTGGACCGTGGATACGTAAGAGAAAGCATTAGTCCTTACGCTGTTCCATTCTTTTGGTTCCTAAGAAAGACGGTAGTTGGCGATGTGTGTTGATTGCGAGCCATTAATAACATTACTATAAGGTATCGCTATCCTATCCCAAGGTTAGACGACATGCTAGATGAATTAAGTGGTTCTATTATTTTCACAAAGATTGACTTGCGAGTGGTTACCACAGATTAGAATGAAACTAGGAGATGAATGAAAACCGCTTTTAAAACTAAGTTCGGATTATATGAGTGGTTAGTGATGCCTTTCGGTCTAACTAATGCACCTAGTACTTTTATGCGTTTGATGAACGAGGTTTTACGTCCTTTCATTGAAAAATTTGTGGTGGTTTACTTTGATGATATCTTGATTTATAGCAAGTCACATGAGCAACACTTAAACCATATACGTGCTGTTTTTAATGCTTTGAGAGACGCACGTTTGTTTGGTAACCTCGAGAAGTGCACATTTTGCACCGATCGAGTTGCATTTCTTGGTTATGTTGTGACACCACAGGGCATTGAGGTGGATGAGACAAAGGATGGACAAACGGAGGTTGTCAACCGCACGTTATCCACCATGTTGCGGGCTGTTTTAAAGAAAAACTTGAAGATGTGGGAAGAGTGTTTACCGCATGTTGAGTTTGCTTACAATAGGTCAGTACACTCCACCACCAAGGTAAGTCCATTTCAGGTAGTGTATGGGTTTAACCCCCGTGCTCCTATTGATTTACTACCTTTACCGACCTCTGAAAAAATTAATCTAGATGCTAAGAAGCGTGCTGCTTTTATTCTCAAGTTACATGAAACCACTAAAAAGAATATAGAGCATATGACTGAAAGGTATAAGGTTGCTGGAAGTAAAGGTAGAAAAGTTGTCAAAATTGAACCTTTGAACCAGGTGATTTAGTTTGGGTTCATTTGAGAAAGGATAGGTTTCCGGAATTAAGAAAATAAAAGTTGATGCCTAGAGCTGAAGGACCGTTTAAGATAATTAAGAAGATAAATGATAATGCATATCAATTAGAATTACCTGCAGATTTTGGGGTTAGCCCCACATTTAACATTTTAGATTTGAAACCATACGTGGGAGAAGAAGATGAGCTTGAGTCGAGGACGACTCCAATTCAAGAGGGGGAGTATGATGAGGACATCCCTCCTTCGGATACACGCACGACACAAGACCCTCTAGATCTGGGTGCTGAACTACACGGTCCTATGACAAGAGCTAGAGCACGCCACTTAATCGATCAGTAAAGTCGTTTCTAGGGTGAGTGTATTATTTGAGAACTCTATGATGTCGCCTAATGGAGATGAGTTACTTGTACTCGGGAATCTAGGACTACGACTGGTTCAAGAAGGTCTACGACCATCGCAAGAAGATCTCGACCACTACAAGAAGACCTACGACTAGTTGATTCGATTGGAGCAATCTACGACCGTAAAAGCGAGCACGAAGACTCGTTGGACACAACTTACGACCAAAGATAGCATGGACTCCTCAAGACCACCCTAGGACCGGTCCTCGACCGGATCTTCGACCAGAAATACGCAACACAAGGTGCTACGTCACCGTTTTGGAAACTAATAAGACTTTGTAAACGTAACGAGGTCGGAGTCCGGGTTGTGTACGCTTCATCCCACGGCCGCACAACCCTAGGTCGACCTCCTCCGTTCCCTATATATATACAAAGAGCGCCATAGTTTAGAGGCGGGTTTTTCTTAGATTATTCTGCCAATTGCAGTTTCGCCGATTATCGGTTTGAGGAACCCCACTTGTAAACTTCATCCATATCCGCAATACAATTCAGATTGCATCTACCTTGTTCTTGTGAGTTGCTTCGATTGCTTGCAGGAACAATAACCTTCGTGGTAAGGTCGATCGCGCAAGCGTGGTCGATAACGACAGCGCGGGGTGTAGCGAATTGTGAGGTGACGATCTGTTGGTCGGAAGCCTCAAAGCGTCAACGTCCTCACGACGAACCAAATTGAACCTATCGGAAGATCGGGCCGCCGTGACTCATCAACGAGTATGTCTGCGGGAGATGTAAAATGAGCTTTTTAATTTCTTAAGTCAAGCAAATGAAGAATGAGATTTTCTGTGCGAAAAAACTGATCTCACCAATCCTTTCTCATGAGACTGCTTGCCATTGCACTAGGCATAAACTCAGGGGGAGTTTTGGATGACGTAGACCACTCTTTTAAGCTTCTTGCTTGAGATGGTCGCGGAAAGGCTTGAGATCTAGCACAATGAAAAAATCCCTTTAACTCCTAATGCTCAAAATGCCTCAGTTCCAGTTTTGGGTCTCTTTTTACTTATAAACATGGCTTGACTCATTTTTGGTTGCTTTTAGTGAAACTATGATATTGAGCAACTTTTCATGGTATTAATTCTTTTAATCTCGACATCGCTATTTTGGTCTTAGCTTTATAAAGACATGTTTTGCCATGATTGAACATAGCTTCTTCACTTAATATGACTTGGTATAATACTTGTTCTGTCTACATGGTTAATGGTCATGGCTCCTTTTTATTAAAGTTCAAAAATAAAATCATTTCTTCATACTCGATCTTTTCCCATGCATCTTGATGAATTCATTGTCAAAGGGGGAGAAAGATTGAGAAGGAAAATGTTGTTTTGGAGCTTTTGGTTTCATATAAAGGTTTCATATAAAAAGAACTCTCATAAAAAAAAACCTTCTGAAGATTTATGATCATAGTGAGTGGAGTCTCTGGGTTTTATTGCCTTTTTCTGATTATATTTGCAATTGAAGAAGACTCACAATGATCAAAGGTCAAATAGAACATTTGTCTTTCATATGGACCTAAGTGAGATTTTTGGCTACTTTCTGGAAATTGAATCCTTTTGTGCTTTAATTGCCTTATCTCACTTGCTTATACTATTCTGAAACCAGCTTGGTCGTTTCCTAGGCTTTTTCTTGCTTATGGACCAAGTTGTGTCTTTATGCAAAAACGGCGAATTTTTTACTTTTCAAACCGAAAAACTACATTTTCTGGGAAATTATCAATGTGTTCATCAAGGGGGAGATTGTGGATATCGTGAGGATATGTGCATGATCTTAGGATGATGAGTCAATTGGCAATGACTTTGTTGGTTTGCAAAATCTCGCGTTTTCGGTTTTTGATCTACCGCTGCACCACAAAGCGATCGATCGGTGACGTGGCGGTCGATCGCTTGTGGGGAGGTCCGACCGGCAGTGATGGCCGGTCCGACCGGTCTTGCCTCAAAGTGGTTTTTGGAGCTGAGCCAAAAATAGGTTGTGTAGGCAAGCGAGGGGAGTCTCCTGGATGTGGTCACATTATTTTTGGAGCTCCCAGTCAAAAGTTCTATTCATTTGAAAATTCCAGAAGGTTTCGATTTTCAAGATGAAATTCAGCTAAGTCATTTCGGCGGTCCGACCGCCGTTATGGAATCGGTCCGACCGGCCCGAAATCGGTCGGACCATCTGTGTCAGGCGGTCGGACCGATCACTGGAGGTTAGCCTTTTGGCATTGATGTGATTTGAATGTGTTTTATGTATGGATGTCAATGCTTTATTGTTGCATATTGCATTGTTGAACTGACGTGGGTCAAGTTGTGAAGAACTTGTTCCCGGAGACGATTTGTTTGTCTATTGCTGTGCAGGTGGCTTGCAGGTCAACGACGTCAACGGTGAGGTGGATCGGGACTACACTTGGAAAGCTGAGGTCCAGAACGATCATGGATGTCGGGTGAGGTCGTGTGACTCAAGCATGGTGCAGAATGGGCAAGATGGATCGAACGGGTAGTTCGTTTTAGCTGGTTGGATCAGGCGATGCAGAAGTCGGTGCAAGTCTCTGAGGGGTTCCGATGGGATTCGGACGGGAGAGACTTGGCGACGTGATGAGAGCCGCTAATCAACCTACACGTGGTGAAGTAGGCGATTGCTTCAACAGATGTATGTGAGTGGGTCCCATGTGTGTGTGGGTCCCATGTGTGAAACCCTAGCTCTCCTATAAATAGAAAGGGGGGAGATGTAAAACCCCTTGAAGCATTCATTTGGATCCCTCTTCCTTTTTTAGGGTTTGGAGAGGAGAGGAGAGGAGAAGCTAGTGTTGGAGAGATTGTGTGTGCTCTTTGGTTTGAGCTCTTGTCCTCCTTGAGGGAGTGGCTTTGTAAGCATCTTGTTGGATCAATCAATCTTGTGATGCTTGCTTAAGAGATCGATTGTCTCCTTTGTGTTCTTCTCTCTTTTGTTGATTTTGGTGCTTCCTTGATTCAAGTGTTTATGCTTGGTCCTTTAACCGATTTTATCTTGCCTTGATGTGTGGGAATACTCCTAGAATCATCTAGATCATCAACCCCCACAAGCAAGTCTTGAATCAAGATTTTCATATTTCTAGGGTTTGTGCACTTCTTTGGTAAAATCTTTAGAGATCGATTCTGTGAAGTGGATCTGGAGGATCGTCGCTAGAAATAGATCTCTAATATCCTTAGGGAGGTGTGCTCCAAATTTGGTCAAGTTTCATTGGTTGAATCAAAAGTTAGACCAATTTTCGTTTTGGATTTGGACTTTGTGTTTTGGTACTGGACTAAATCGGTCTGACCGATTTAGCAACGGCGGTCCGATCGCCGCTTTCGCATCGCCTTGTGGCGCGCCAGTCGAACGATTTCCAACGGTCTGACCGCCAGTTAGCCGCCAGTCCGACCGCTAGTCAACCGTCGGTCCGACCGCTAGTCTACCGCCGGTCTGACCGCCAGTACTCAGACCGATCTTCTGAGATCATATCTCCTGTTTGGGTCTTGTGGTTAAAGGGGGTAATTGAATTCAGCACAAGGTTTCCTCTGTGCGTGTACTGATCTTCTTAGCTTTCATAGCTAACGGAGAAAAATTCGTGTTGAATTTGATTAAGGCGAAAAAGTCGAGAAAGCGCCTATTCCCCCCCCCCCCCCTAGTCGCCTTTGCGGTCCTACACGTGGCATCAAGACTTGATGATATCGCTACGCGTTCACTCGTACTGCTGCAAAAGAAGGCTCCCAATGGGGGTTTGCTACCGCACCCTCTTAGTTGGGCAGTGTTTCCCTAACAAGGTGGTCGTGTAACAAGCTATAGCATAGTACGTCTTGTCCATCAGCCGTGTGTACCAAGTGCACTAGTCCAACCCAGGAAAGTACGCGGTGAAGTGTATAGTGGAAGGTTGCCCTGCTAAGGTCAGCGCTCACCGAGCAAAGATCTTCTGCTCGGCATTTACGGTCAAGGCGATGACCGACCACACCTGTGAGCTTAGCGAGCCCTTGTGGTAACACCGAAATGTGACTTCCGCATATGTTGCAAGCCTCATCATGCACCTAGTTGAGGCGGATGTGTCTGTCTCCCCAAGATGCCGATGCCGAAAGTTACCCATCAGGCTGGCTATCCTGTCAACTACAGCAAGGCCTAACGAGCCAAGCAGAAGGTCGTCGAGTCTATGTACGGGATATACGAAGAAGCGTACAGCCTTGTGCCGAGATTGCTTCACCAGATTGCCGAATCAAACCCGGCATGTATATAAACAAGCTTGACCGTGAAGATGCTGAGAAAGGGCCCAACCGCTTCATACTGGACCGGGTGTTCTGGCTTTCACTCAGGCCATCGCGGGCTTCCAGTTCTGTCGTCCCGTGCTAACGATGGATGGAACTTTTCTCACAAGGAGGTACAAGGGCATCATCCTCACCCCGGTGGCGGCCGATGTGAATGACCAGCTTCTCCCGGTGGCATTTGCCATTGTGGAGAGCAAAAACACATCCAGCTGGCTGTGGTTCCTGGTGAACGTGGAGAAGGCAGTGGTGGGAGACGTGGTGGGAGACCTGCCCAGCGTCTCCCTAATCACGGATTGCAATGTTGCGTTGTTGGCGGCCATCAACACCATGCAGTGTGGGATGGATGTCTCACCAGTGGAACAATGTGCAATCTAGGTGGTGCATGAGGCATTTTGCATCTAACTTATTTACGTTGTTCCGCAGTCAGGGGGTTATGAAGACGTTCAAGGCATTGTGTCTGCAGAACCAGAGGGGGAAGTTGATTCCATTTGGAGAGACCTGGAACACCGTACTACGAGGCATACAAGGGAGTCCATTCCGAAGGGAGAGCAACCCAGCAGTGCCATAAGCTTCTCAGAGTGGATTAATGGCCACGCTCCTGAATTAGAGAAATGGTCCCTCCTCTATGACACAGACGGTGCGAGGTACGGGATTATGACGACCAACATATCTGAGGTCTACAACAGCGTCCTAAAATGTTTGTGGTGCCTCTCTATCACTGCGATCGTCCAGGAATCATGGACTCACACTGTTGGTTATTTCGTAAATAGAGCCACCGTAGCCAAGTGACAGATGGAGGAAGACAAGTGGTGCTCTGAGAACATGCGAGGCACATAGATCGGAAGATGGACAAGGCCCGAATGCACGACATTCGGGTGATCACCGGTCTCAGGCGGAAGTACGAGATCAAGCTTCAGCAAAAATACATCAACAGTCATGCAGGGGGGAAGAAAACAGGCATACACCCTATGTGATGTGGCGACATGCACCTACAATAAGCCGAAGCTCTTCCACAAGCCATGCTCTCATGTGTACAAGGTGTGTGCATAAATGAGGCATATGTCTATGTTGTACATCTTCGAGTACTACGACATACAACACTTTTCAGTACATAGAGTGGAGAGTTCCACTTATACAGCTTGGAAATGAACTACAAGGATCTTTGGTCGGATATAGTGTAATGGGGTCCCAACAGGGACTTGAAGAGAATAGGGAAGGGGCGATGGCAGACGCGGTGCTTCCGGAACGACATGGATGTCAGCCAATGTACCAGTATTAGCCGCACAATCAAGTGTGAGATATGCAAGACCCCTGGGCACTCAATGAAGGACTATACCAACAGACCGAGCTCGTCTTGATATCATTCAGTGTCGTAATTTAAGGTATTATCCGTCTTATTTTGTGATGTACAATAAAACTTCTATGATACCTAGATATATTAGACTCATCGGCAAACTTCTACGCGAGAATGTTGCAGAAGCGCAAGTGGCATGCGCAAAAGGCCAAACATGTATAACACCCGGATTATTCAATGAAAGATGCTTCGGTT
The DNA here is from genome assembly GCA_036346395.1 of Hsuehochloa calcarea. Lineage (NCBI taxonomy): Eukaryota > Viridiplantae > Streptophyta > Magnoliopsida > Poales > Poaceae > Hsuehochloa > Hsuehochloa calcarea. Next base: position 40,354,908 of record CM070599.1, read on the forward strand.
CCACCACGATTTATGGTCCCACAATATGTGTGTGGCGAGCCAGCGAAAATCATTCAGTCCACAGACCCAGACACCTTCGCCCGGGCATACTACACGTGCGGGCACCACCTCATAACTGTTTCTTTTGCACGCATCGATTTTCCTCTCCCTACGTTGAATTCTATAAATTTTTAACTTCATCCCCATGTAATGACAGTCCGAGATGCATTGCCACTTCTTCCAGTGGATCGACGGCCCAGAGATGTACGACAGGGCGTTCATCCAGCAGAAGTACATGTTGAACTACTCGATGTGGGCCGGGACCTTCGTGCGGTGGAAACCTTACGTACCAGACCCTATTGAGGAGGCACCGAAGGAGCCCAAGACTCGCCTGGGTGTAATCCATATCGAAGACGTGAGTTATGAAGAATTTACATCCTTGTTACGTTTTTTACTGTACGGTGCACTTACATCATGGAATCGCAGGAGATGGACGACTTCAACATACCAGCCCCATGTGGAGAGCCCCATGACTAGGGGAAGGGAAAGGCTCATGTGGCTGAGCCCGGCCACCATAGCGTATCCGGTCGCCCGGGCGTAATCCATATCGACGATGTGAGTTATGAAGAATTTACATCCTTGTTGCATTTTTTATGTACGGTGCACTTACATCATGGAATCACAGGACGTGGATGACTTCGACATACCAGCCTGATGTGGAGAGTCTCACGACAAGGGGAAGGCTCCTTTGACCGAGACTAGCCGACGTTGTAGTGTATCTGGCCGACCAGGCGCACTCCGTATCGAAGACGTGAGTTATATACAATTTACATCCTTATTACGTTTCTTACTGTACGATCCACTAACATCATAGAATCGCAGAACATGGACGACTTCGACACTCGCCGCCACCGTGGCGGCCCGAGACAAGGGGCACTCGTAATGGCACCGCGGAGACTAGTTGCACGCATTGTTAAATAACAGCCCCGAGACAAGCATTCATGTAGAGAAAGCCATGTGTCTAGAAAACATGGAATGTCAGAAGACAACAAAGGTGTTACTGGCTTGAAAAGACTGCAAACACCAATCAACATGCATCGAAGGTGCTACTATGTGATGAGGTGAGCTCACCAAGAAAAGAGATTGTCGCGGAGACTAGTTGCAAATAACTATTTTTTTATGTTATATAACACTCTTTGTTAATTTAGCAGTCTGCCGTGGATGATATTTTTAATATTGTATTGTACCACAGGCTAGGTAAGCTTGTGCATGAACCAACTAAGAAAATGTGTAGCGTGCAGATCTTATAACGATGTATCGTAACCTTCAAAAGCACACGAGTCAGGGGTTATAGTACATCGTTATATGATGTGCATACCACACATTTTCCTCAGTTGATTCATGTACAAACTTATCTAGCCTGTGGTACAGTACAGTATTAAATAATATCATCCATAGTAGACTGCTAAATTAACAAAAGTGTCCTATTTCATCGGGTTATATGTGATAATACTCCGTCCTCTTACATCCCGATTCATGCACAAGCTTATCTAGACTTTGGTATATCCTATGTTATGCCATTATGGTTGGGTATATTTGTATTCATATTTTGTTTTCCTATATTTGTATGCATATTTTGGTTGTTATGTGTGTACTCATGCGCCATGTTGTATACGACATCTCGAATGGAGTTGTAATACATCTTTTTTCGTACATTGCAAGTCACATGAAATCATGAAACCCTAATTTATGAAACCTAAAATCCAAATTTTCGCAACCTAAATCCTAAATTTTACAATTCCAGAACACATATAAAATTGTCTAAACAGTACACATTCAAGTCCACTGCGTGAGGAGACTTCGAAATAGAATTCATAATTTTTGGAGCTCAATTTCTATATTCGAAAATTCGTACAATCAGTACACTTATATGAAATTACGAGAAAAATTCCGAAGGAATAAAATTATAGAAAATTTATCCAAGCAAGTACACTTTGTCGGGAGGTTCCACATAAAATTTCATGATTTTTGAAATTCGTTTGTTATATTTAAAAATTCATACAAAGAGTCGCGAAACTTAATTTCTGGAACCATAACTAAGCCCTAACCGACACGTGGCGGCGTCAGGGCGTTGCCGCACGGCCACCGTGTGGCAACCGTTGCCGCACAGCCATTGTGCGGCCACAGGCGTGACATGGCGACGTTGTCGCAGCAGCGGCCCTGCAGCAACGGCGACATGGCGGGCTGGGAGGTCTTGCCGCACGGCGGCCATGCGGGAATGGTGCTATTTTATAAATGCACTCGGAAGACGACCATTTATGTAAATACACGGTCAAAACGTGCCAAAATGACAAAAAAAAATATTTTTCAGGACACATGCCGGATACGGGTCAAATTCAAATCAGCTAAGGGTAACTTGACATATAATATACACGTAAAGAAGAGATATAATTTCACCAACCAAAGTGTCAAATTATACTACTTATTATAGAATTATTTATCCTATCTAACAACATAAATATAATCAAATGTAAATTCATATTACATTTTTAGTCGATGACTAGAAAACTACAAAGGATATTAAAGGATATTGATGTTTATCAGATATCTATCTTGTTGATTTATCGGATATTCTCTTAAAAAATACGGATACAAATCAAATATTACTCTTCCTATATCCTAGATCATATTCTGTGATATTTTTCAGATGCGGATCGTTCTAAAATAATTGCTCCGGATGAATTTTTCTAATACGGCGGATCCGGCGCCCCGTTTTCACCGAGCTGCACTCAAGTAGTAAAGTGCGCTATACAGCCGTGAGACCCTCGAGTGTTCAGAGGGCAACGAAAAGGTAAGCGTAGTGCCACTGCAGCGTAAGACCATGCCTTCACCTTTTCCCTCTTATCTCACTGTTGTGCGTACTTGGAATACTTATGTAGGGGTGCTACCAGGTCGATAATCCAGTCGGGCTAAGACAAAGGGTGGTGATGTTTGGTACATTAGTCAGTGAAAAGCCAAGTGCACAAGGCGAGGTTGTCCTTGCAGGTACGCAGAGATCAGCACATCTGAAGATTGCGGGACCGGAATTGGGATGCAAACGTAGCAAGGATGCAAACATCACCGACGAGCACACCATGACAACAGGGTCACAGGTGTCGCAATCTTTTCCGAAATGCAAACAACCGGACTGGATCTAATCAAGCACAACAATATTTTACTCTATGTACGGCAAATGGGGGAGCATTGTCCACAATCTGTTGCAGCAGAAGGTTTTTTCTATAGGACAAAAACAGCAGTTGAAGCAAGGGGCATTAACACGGATCACAGATCACTGCATCATCCTTTTTTTTTCCTCACAAAACATTAGCTATTCTCTGTCAGTAGGGATTGCACAATGCAAGTTTGACGTGGATCGCTGCATCCTTCATTCCTTCGCTTGACCAAATTCCACCTTAAACTTGTGTAACTCGAGCCGGAGGATAAAAAATTAGCACAATAAACCATTCGACCTTTTTTCCCGAGACCGTGTTACTTGTGTGCCTGTTTATTTCCTTTTCTTGGTTGCGTTTGGATACCATCATGACCCTCTTCTGATCCTGGCATCCTGCTAGTCAAATGTCGTAATAAAGAGACAACAAAAACACAAGCCCTAGCAAATGACTATCATAAACAGCATTTGGCCAATCAACATGATCAAAGATTATGAAACAACCCCGCAGGATTTCTGACCAGACTTTTCACAACATAGGTTCAATGGTTCATCCATACATTCAATACCAGTCTTAGAAAGGTAGATGGTTACACAAGCTGTTCATACAGCACAACAATACAGTACTAAAAAAGCATGGCACTATTCTTGCAACATCACCGACACAATACAAGCACTTGATACACAAATCAGTCGAATAGTTTTAGGTTTGGATAACGGTGTTCACAGCATCACCGGTATAGTGCAAGTACTTAAAATACGCTGGGCAATTCCTTGGTGGAACCACCCCATCTTAGCAGTAAAACATGACACGCTTCACGTTTTCCTTGAGGGCAGGGAGAGGCCTGACGGCAACATTCCCAGCAGCCCTGGTGCTGCGTGCACCAGGCGGTGGAGGGCCACGGCTCGTTGCAGCACCACTCACCATGGACCCACTGTCAGAAGTCTCTGGCTCCATGTAAAAGCGAGCTCGGAAGGCAGCCAGATGAGCATAGTATGCAGGAGGCACTGCAAGCAATGAACCAATGGTCAACATTGTGTTTTACAAGAGCAACACCATATTGGATCTAGGGTAGTCAAGAAACTGAAGGAAATGTTTTCAAGTTGAACTTTACCAATCGATACAGAACGGGTGCACCTAGCGTACCTGCAAGAATAGAAATAATGTTTAACTGGCCAGGTAAGTAGTGCATAAAATCCGACCGATGGAACAGAAAATTACGTGTAGCACAAGTTGTTTGTGAGAGTCTGCAACTCATCAGCAGTAAATTTGTTCTCATCCCACAGAACATGATAATGAGCAGGCCGGCTTGTTCCCTGAAAGGAATTGAGATTTAAATCAGCAATCATCTCATTCCATCAAATAAAGAAATTGCAAAGAAATGAAAGCCAACCTGAATGCCAGCATGGCTACAGAGGTAGAAATCGAACTCAGTTGGATGGCAAATCTTCGAATCAACAACAGTGCCTACAGTTAGATAAAGACAGGGTTCAGTTCCACAGCGGTCAGATTCAAAATAGATGAGATAAGCACAAAAAATATAAGTGCACCAACAACTAACCAGGCAGTATGTTCCCACTTCTATCAACAGTACGTTGATCATTGTGGTTATTAGCAAACAGCCTAGTGTGATGACGTTTCTGGACAACTACAAAAGTAACTGGAGGCTGATAATTGGGCTCCAATGATTGACAGGCCTACATCCATAATTCAGCAATGATAAGCAATGATACTCAAGAGAAAAGAAGAATGTAGCTAAACATGTGTGCTCGAAGTAACTGTACCTTTCTAATGGCATCAAGTTCATACAACAAAACTTGATAGAACTGTCCCTCACTGACACCATCCCTGAAAACAACAGATGTTTAATATATAGAAAATCATGCTAAGCAAAGATGCCCAAGCAAGGATAAGAACCTGTAGAATATGATCCTCTGGGGTTTCTGTCCTGTTGCTCTCTTGAAAGAAATGAGAAGCTCCCTGCATATTCAAGAGAATTTATACACATAGCAGCATCCAAATGTACAGGAGTCGATATATCTCATTTGCTCACTAAGATCATACTTGATCATGCCACCAGTCACAGTTCCTCTTTGAGGATCCTGCCATACTTTGAAAAGATCCTGTATCAACTCCTGGCGATGGGCTTGGGCGCTCACTAATCCAGCATACTTAGTGACCTCCGGCCAGTCTTGTGAAGCAACCACCTAGAGGAAACAATATTGTAACACAAATAGCAAAACTTCCATTACAGGTTAGCAGAACTTCAGACATATCTTCATCGTAACAAGTGTTGCACTTACAGCTGCAATCGAAGGACTGGAATCTTCTCCGGGATGAGGATGTGTAACATCAGCACCAAATATTATTGTTGGTCTGTCACTAACAAGGGGAATCCTTCTTGTCAAAGCATCCACAAGTACAGTATTCCTTCCCCCCACCTGAAAAGTAGGTAAACATAAGAAACTAAGAACCTAGGTGTATATTAAACATGGAATAGTTGGAGCTCAGCAAAATACCTTAACATTAATTTTAAGGGCAACATTTGCAAGATACTGCTTGCTCATCTTAAAAACATGTTTTGTCAGACAACATTGAGACACCAATCCAAGATCAGTCTCACAGATCCTTTTAAGATCCCCTGCAGAATGGAAAGAAAACTGATGACCAAAAGTATTCACTTGGCAATGTTCAATCGTCTTTTGGAAGAGAACGTACCGTAAAGAGAACCATTATTATCAGGCAGTATTACAATCAGCAGGTCAAGTTCTCTGCCCTGGGGTCTGAGTATGTTCATGGCATCTTGATAACGTGCCTTTAGTGCTCTTTCCACATGTTCAGGTCTTGCAGTAACTGGGGGTAGCACAGGTTCAAGTGCAAAGTCCTATAGAGAGAGAAAAAAGGAGATTGTGAAGAACAAAGAATAACCAAAGTGATAAACATGAAATGTTATTTGGATGACGGTAACATACCATTCCAGATATTTGGCACATGATAGCCAGTTCGTGACAGAAACCCCTGGCAGCACTATCTTGCACATTTCGAGAGAAGTTAATACATGCCCAGTTGCTAACTCTCCCACCATTGACCATTTTCTGCAACAAACAGAGAGAATACACAAATGATTATATGCGAACTAGTTACAGACATAAAATCACACACAAAAAAAGGTATTATGTAGTAAAACTAAGGGCCACCTACAGGTAGAAAATAGATGCATCCACCCAAATGACTAATTTGCAGTGGGATACAGCACTGGTCCAAAACTAACTACCAGGGTGAACTACTAGTTACTAGAGTAAAGCAAACAACACAGGAGCACAATGCCAGATAATGCAGAGATTCATAGTAGGGCTTTGCAGTATATCATGCAGAATCCCTCCCAAAATGGTTTCATATAAAACTAGTCGGTCCTCTGGAATTACGACATAAAGATATGACCAGAACAATATGATGTAACATAACAGCAGCGAAACTGCCATGGTCATTTGTATTTAAGAAAGTTGCACGCCGTAAAGAAACTAGATAATAACTGTTTCCCTGTTGCTTGGTTAGTTTTCCACTATGTTTTTTTCTTTTTGTAAATATCTATGACTGCATACAGTTTTGTTTTGAATTTATCTCAGTAGGGTTCTCCACTAGTGTTTCCCATAAGAAAAAAAAAACACAGGCAACTAAAGACATTCACAGTAAGAATGATCTTATCTTGCTTTCTCACTAAATTTTTATCAAGGCGTACCTTATTCATCATGTTCCACTGGCCAATTCTTGGCAACACATCCTTCTCTCTGCCACTATCATGGTATTTAAGCTAACACAAAAGAAGTAAAATGCAGTCAATGGCTATGCACAACAATTACCCACTAGGGAAAATCAACTGCTGTCAAACTGCAACCGAAAATCGACTTACCCTTGGCGGAGGCAGAACACGAGCTTCAACCGATGCGAGTCGCTCATCAATTCTTATGCCAAATTCCTGTGCGTATGGATCTTCGTAGTATGCATTGTGATGCACAGTCTGATCAAAAGAGGGAAAAAACAAAACAAGGATGAGAATTAGGAGTGCCAATTTAGTTATTTAACCATGGTGAATATGACAGCTAATTAATACTAGCATAAGCACAAACATCTTTATGTGCTCCATAGTATGTAATCACTACAGACACAAGAACAATTCAGACAAATATATATTACATATAACTCTTCACCAGAAATATGTGATTTTGACATTAACAATTACTCATCAAGTAACCATCATTTATTTTAAAAATATATACCTACAGGTCACTCTAACTATGGTAAAACGACAAGAGACCACAATAACTAAGTATCTCATAGAGCCCCTGCTAACAAAACCTGTTTCAGATGCACAAGAATGCATGTGCTGGGACCCCATAAACAAAAACTTATAAAAAAACATTACAGAAGCTTTAGTTGCAATAAAATGTTATATAGACATCTAAATAGCATATAAATCAAAGAAAATTGGATACATCAAATTCGAAGAACCTGTCAACATAAAAGTCTAGGGAAAAACACCAGCCACATAAACATATCAACTCATAAATGAAACACACACAGAATGCCGGTAGGCAATTTTGTAACACAAGTACACAACACTCTTGAAACAAGTTGCATCAAAACATATGATCAACAGTCACCTGCAAGATGTCCATCTCACGATCTTGAGGGCGCTGGCAAGTCACTTTCAGTAGAGCAGTTATCTGTTTTTCATTGAGTCGTTTCGAGTAACGTTGTCCTTCAACAATCTTACAAACCTGATATTTTGAAGTCATAAACAACTTGTGACAATATGTTGAAGCTGGATGTACCATCTAGAAAACATTTGCATAGATGAACATAGTACAATACATCAATGCAATCAATTAAACATACTAACCTCCATAGGCAGGTAATTTGGTCTTTGCTGATTGCCCACTTGCAAGCAAGGTAAAGTGGTGTGCTGAATACTAAAACCGTATGTCTCCAGGAAGTATTGAACCACAGTCTTCACAGTACCGCGATCATCAACAGGGAATCTATCACAGGAATACCAACCAAATCATGTCAACACAGTATCCTTTCCTCCACGCATCTGCGGGAGCATAACATATTTTCACATATAAGCTAGGGAGAAGCACATACGATAACTCTCTTGTTGTTTGTGAAGTGAGGCCAGATATTCGATATTTCCTACGCATGTTTCCTCGATGTGTAACCTCAACCTTCACACCTCGTAGGGCTTTTTTTATCTGCAGAGGAAGCATACTTATGGTAACTCAGCATAAAACGAAGTCACTGTCAACAAAGATGAGATGAGTAATGAATCAAACCTTCACACGATCAGAATCAGACAATGGTCTAACTGAGATGTCTCTGTTCAGAAGCTGGGCGACAAAATCAATAACAGGGAGAGGCTCGATAAATGCAGTAGAAGACATATCTGCGAGAAGAAACGCCAAGCAATCTCAATATGTCAGACAAGACCAAGGATAGAAATCTCGTTACATTTACGGTGATGGCGATAACGCGGCGGTTACGGATTTACGGAAAAAACCGGATGAAATTCGTTTGAATTTATTTAAAAACCAGTCAAAATTTGAAAACTAGAATTTGAATTTGCTAAACCGGGAAAAACCGGCCGGGTTTTCCGTTACCGGACCCGACCGGTAAACCGGTTACCGGCCGGGATTTTGATCCATGGACAAGACCAATCACCATTCTGTAACCTACGCCCAGATGCTATGTAAACTAGAATATTGTGAATTACTGAGCATTCTGGGACTCTGGCCACCCATCGTCCATCATGCTTGACAACTGACAAATCAACAAATGAACAGTGATACAAAAGGAAAAACAAAGATGGAAGTGGTGGCATCTAACCAATATTCAGCGAAAGCCCCATCTGTGTAGGCCTTATACTTTGATAAAAACCACGCCAACTTTCCAAACCCTCACCAAGTTGCTGACGTCTCCCTAAGTTAGGAGAATAAAATGATCGGCCAACTGGAGAATACCTACAGAATAGAAATGCAAACAAATTATAGGACATGCCATGGAAAAACAATAAAATAACACAAGGTTAGCTCAAAGATTACCTGGCAGTAGGCAATTCACGTAGCACAATGTCAAGCACTTGAAGAGCTTCCTGAGGTGCATCTGCTTGCCTCCCAGCTAGAAACATAGCCAAATGGTGGAGATCAGCACGTGCAGCAAATTTGATCACCACCCTGAATGGTCTCTCGCGCCTTAAAACAGAAGGAATGTCAGTCCGAAATTTTGAACATATTCAAGTACAGATATGACAACAATAGCGTACCTTTGCCTGCCTTGACCACCACCAAGACTATCTTCCTCATCTTGCAGCGTAATTTCAAATGTCCTAGAAGTAAATGGCAATGGCCCAGCTGTATAAAGGCTCTTCCTTCCATCGTAGGCAGGTAGCCGCCCGCCCAAATGAGATTGTCTATACAGCGTTACTAGCTCTTTCATGACAGCACGATTGACACCACGTGAAATAACATCTGGCGTTATAGATACCTGATGAAACGGGATTCGTGATCAGAAATCACAACACAAAAACTCTGAAGAGGAAATACAATTTCATACGAGGGGCATACATCGTATTGGTGAAGATCTTTATCAGGCAGCTCAGCAAAGAAATGATTGGCCTTCACGATACACCTGTCCCCATAAGTACCCTTTCCAGGGCGCAATGGAAATCTAACTGATTTGCTTGATGGTGGTGCCAGTTGAATGGCTTGGCTGGTCGAAATTTGACCACGGATGGCAAGTTGCTGAAACTGTTGCTGGACTTGTCCACTGCTCACCTCTGCCGCAGGCTGAGAGGATGAGCCAGCTCCCGATGGGGATGGTGAAACCACCGGGGCTTGATATTGGACATGTGGGGCTTGGTGCAGCTCGGGAACTGTTCTTGATGGACCTGGAGGAACATTGCGTCCACCACTACCTCCCCTATGCCCGCCATGGTATGGCTGCGGCATTCCACCTCCTCTGGGGCGTGGACCACCGCGTCCCTGATACTCACGCAGTTGATACTCAGGTGGCCCACCACCTGGATGATGTGATCCTCCGCGACCCTGATAATGTCCACCACGGCCCTGGTGTTGACCGCCACCACGGCCACACTGCTGAGGTACCCAACCACGCCCTCCCCCATGTTGTTGAGGAGCTCTCTCAGCTCGCTGTGTGGAACCCTGCCCAGAAGCTCCTGAAGCCTCCTCAGAACTCTCGCCAGAGCTGCCAGGGCCAGTTCTTTTCTTCCTCACCATGATGGACGCTGTCAAGACAGGAATACACCAAAATGTAAGATTATAAGAATCTAGTTTATCAAGACTACAGGTTATCAAAGTATAACTTCAAGCAGAAAGATAGAATACCATGACCAAGCAAATACTTAACAGGAAAAACGAAACGGGCTCATTTTAAAAACTAAAATGGCAATGCACCTAGCAAATTGAACGAGCTTAACATGGAATGCAACATCTGCAATTTGCCCAGGCAGTAATTTATCTATCTTTTATAGTCACCAAGGAGCACAGCTTATCAAACAAAGCCACGGCATAATTAACTCAAGTCATATAAAGAAATGACACAAAAGGATGTCGGATGATGCACAAGAGGATACACCAAAATATATTACTACTGTATGCAAAATAAAACTGCCTAAGGACTTATAGTGAAAAACTAAAAACAACAGAACTGCCACCTATTGAGGGCAAAGCAACGCTCACACAGTATAAAGAAAATGATGTGATTTAAATAACACAAATAGATGATAAACTATTAACAAATTGCATATCAGTGTTAACAGGGCATACTATCCCTATGTAGGGTTAACAGAGCATACAAACATGAGAACTATACCATGATCAAATCTGCACCAATGAGAATGAGAAAGAGACTAAGTTACCATAACATAGTAAAGGAACACTATTTGCACATGTAAAAAAGGAGCAAACTGTAAACTAGCGAGCACCATACAATAAAGGAATAAACAACAAGTTAGCAAGCAAAAGGTTGCAAAAATGCAAGTAAGAGTGTATCAAAAGTATGGCTGCCTCACTTTTCCCTAGTTACCTAAAAAATTAGTTTCTTTATTTGCAGGTGACAGCCTAAAACACATCGACAAACAAACAATAAACAGAATCAACCAATCATCTTTTATAGAATAACAGAAAGAATTATACTTGCATTTAAAACAGATAGTGTCTGTGTTACACACAACCAGGGGACGGGCAACCCACGCCAGAGTACCATGTGAGAACAAAATGAACTAACTCCAGCAGGCTCTATATCCTATGCATATATAGTAGCACCATAGTCCTTAAGAATGGCACAAATGAACAAAGGAGATCATATTGAAGCTCAGAAGCTACCAAAAGAAATGTATACATAATGAAACCACCAGTACATGCAATGGATGAGAAATATGTAAAACTTGAAGATGAACCACTACAGCTACAACATGCAGTGAGCAAAATCCTACTACTATAAGACCTAGCAATGGCTTTCTTAAGTTCCTTTCACCAATGTCACTATATTTATAGCAATAGGTGTTACAACACAATCGGTTGGGAGTACATCAAATATTCTAAAGGCAACAATCAGCACCATGATCAAGCCGGGCCAAACTACCAGCAACTTATTGGCGCACCACCAACAACGGATTTTTTTTCAATGTATTTGTGAACCGTATCAAATAATATACTTTGCACTTGTCATGGAGGTTCAGAGTCCACAATAAGTCTAGAGCATATCCTTTTTCTTATGGGGCTACAATTTCACACTGCTGGCTTCATGATGCATTGAACCGAACTAGACGATTACCTTCGTTTATTAGCCAGAGACAGCAAAAACAGTCATCTATACCCTTATTAACCACACTCTCTGTTACCCAGATACAGCAGTAGAGTAAAAACGATTTTAATACTCTCTGTTACCCAGCTACAGCAGTAGAGTAAAAAACGATTTTACACCATAGCATAATGCGAAATCATCATACAAGCTAACAAGCATACTAGCATAAGTGGCAAAAAAGAAACAAAACCAGACAAACGTGCTCAGACAAGCATTTAGCCCAAATGTAAGCGGTTCCAATTAAGGCAGGACCGGTTTGGTCTCTGTCTAAAAAATGTAGGCACTTTAAACCAAAAGGAAAAGGGCTTCCTTATCTCACACACCAACTTCACACCTTGCATCCCCCATTAGAGCTTAACCTAAAAACACGGAGGCGATCACACGAGCACGAGCAAATTGCCAAACCGCCGATCGGATCAGTACACTGCAAAGCTAGATCCGCTCAGATACAAGGACAAACCCCGCCCAAATCCACCAAAACCCTCTCAAACTCACACAAGCAACGACACCCCCGCGACGCCGCAACCGACCCCCAATCGATCGAACGCCACACGCCCGCACGAAACGAGCGAAACAAGCCGGAGAAAGTCACAGATCTGGCGAGCGGGAGCGATACCGGGGCCCGGTCGGCGAACGGCGGCGCGAGAGGAGGCGGTCTCCGGAAACCCTAGGCCTCCTCCAACTCCCCCACTAGAGCTCACTACTGCTGCTGCTGGCTGCTCTTGCCTCTCTCCGCCTCCACCCCACCCCTCGCCTTTTTTGAGGAGGGGAAAGACGACGACCGCTTGTGGTTAATTAGCAGCAGTGCGGCAACACTGGGGAAAGAGCCGAAGTGAGGGCAGGGCGCCCGTGTCAGGTCGCGGGCGCGCGTACGCGGGCCGGGTCGCGTTGCGGCGGACCCGTTTCGAGGCGGGTTAAGTGCGTACGGACGAGGAGTACGTGGGACGCCAATGACAACGTGGGCCCGGTACGGGATTTGGGCCGTGATTGGCCGGGAGCGCCTCGGGCGCGACACCCCGGGTGGGATTAACTGGGTCCTAAACCAACCATTAGCGAGCGAAATGGCCGGGGGCCAGATGTCAGGAGTGGATAATTGCGCCCGCTCGCTCTGTTGTCGTTGCTCCCCGGGGCCAGGGACGTTTCGGCTGCTGATTGGATGGGCTTTCGCTTTGTGTCCCGTGCGCAACACGCGACCAAACGGAGGAGCACTCCGTTTTTCTATACTCACTGTCAGTGTGTGTTGGTAGTAGTACGTTAGTATTGTTACAGAAGAGCAAGAGCACGTACAACAGAGTGAGTTGTTTGTAAATTTTAACATATTAAATATGTAATAATATGGGCAAGAGAGAGTATAAATAATTAAATTATTTCTTATTCAGTAGTCGACTGTAACATAAAAAATAAGACATATTATACATGAATAAGTTGTCTGTAGAAATATATAAAAAGATAACTCATTGATTACTAATATCTCATGAATAAATTATCTTTGGCGCTATCTATAACACAAAAAACGATTCTATAAACAGCATGTACCTATACCATTATATATACCCTGTAATTACAAATATATTTGAAAATAGTAGCTGCCTTCGAAATCAGAATGCAGCATTCAACATCGATTGGTCGCTCGAATAATGACGCTGCAGAGTGCGTAATGGGTCAAATAGGCAAGCTTGTAATGGGTCGCCACGTACGTACGGTTGTCACTGCCACCGCCACCCCGTTTTGGTTAAGCCGTTCAGGCCCGTTTTGGATATGGGTCAATGGGCGCCGCTCGATGCAGCAACGAGTGACGCAGCGTTTGCTACTGCATTGCACCCGAGGGGGTACAGCACTGCAGCCTACAGCAACCCTACCGGATCAATGGCTCAGATTGGTTTCGCTCATGGGGCGCACGAGCCAGTGCGTGGGCCATCGCCAAACGCCTCTGTCGCACCCGGATCCTTTAGCGCACCCGCGCTCCCTCCTGCAAATGACACGCTAGCCCCACGCGTCGCGCGGGACCCATGACGCAGCCGGACGCCTCCTTGTGACCCGCGGTGGCGCGGGTTCTCCCCGGTGTACAGGCCACTGAACGGCCGCGGGGCCCACCCGGCGGGTCGTACAGGGCCCGCGGCCAGGCGTTGGCTCTGCCGGGCCCGCTGCCCGAGGCCTGAGACGGGTGGAACCATCAGACAGGTGGGGGTGCGTGGTGAGGGCCATTTCGCGCCTCGCGGCCAGGCCAGTTGGGCTGCCTCGGGCCTGGCGAGTCGAAAGCCATCGGCCTTCTCCAAAGCCCCTCCTAGGCCACTCAGGCAGCTAGAGCCATCAATGCCCGAGACCGAGACGCCCTCTGGCTTTCGGTCTCGATTGCAGTTGCAGAGCTGCAGGTTAATAGTAGCGATGCGCGTAGCAAAAGAAATCATCATCAGTGTTTAGAACACGCTTTTGTCCGACGAGTATGCTACAGCCTACCGGTTCGGGTACATAATATAGAGTGCCTTGGTGCTTCAAGACAAGGGTACGTAGAGTGGACAGCTTTGATGGAATGCTAGGATATATAGCATTGTGCAGAATCGTTCAGTCCTAAAGGACGGCCTGCACCACGCGGAAAGACTCAGACGTTCTGCCAGACAAAAATACTCGGGAGCAAACATTTCATTTATGAAACGAGGGAATAGACAATGCTACTGCGTTTTAATAGCTGTGTGAAGAGAAAACAGCGACTGCGTTTACAATTTTGCTAACCAACCAATACTCGCAGCCTAGTACATTTACTAGTGCTAAATTGCTAACGCATCTTAAAAGTTCAGTGATATTTATAACACAAACTAAAATTGTTCCAGTACGGAAAATGAAAATTGACAGCAATCGCTCCTACGATTTAGCACACCCAACCCCAACCTAGATCACGATATTATTCTTCCAATGCCCCCCCCACACCCCATCATAGTTTTACTTAACACAGTAAAACAACAAAATAGTACGAGTAGTAACTGGTAACTGTAAGAGCATATTGCACCCACGATTATAAGCAGAAAAGGTCAAAACTCCCTAAGACAAGAAAAGGTATTTGCGACAGGAACAAGCGTACGTACGTACCGCACGCAGTCCATGGTGGCGCGACGTGACCGTTCGCCCATTGGCAGCCAGCCGGGCCCAGTCACCCACTGACCCAAGTATCGCCTTCTGCCTCCGACGTGTGGGCCCGTACCCCAGGCCACGCCCAAGGACCCGTGAACCCGCCTGCATGTTGGCCAGGCCGTCCTCCACGTGTCAGTCGGCACAGCGCGCGGCCCGCCTCTAAACTGGGTCGGGCCGCTCGTAGCTCTATACGTGTCCCACTGAGCCGCGCAGGGGGGCCGCCTGCACGAGGGCGTACTATGGTGCACGCACCCAGTGTTGTACTACCCCCATCCGTAATGCTATGGGCACCCCCCTGGCGAAAAACTACGCAATTCCGATGGCTTGGTGCGCTCCCGCCACCGCCATGGGGTGGTGGCCCACCCCATGGCGGCAGTCGCTCTGGCTAATACAACGGGCATGTTTCTGTTTTCATGTATGCCCCAAAGTAGGGCTGTCAATAAACTCTAGCACTAAAAGTTACTCGAACACGGCTCACTCTAGGCCCGGATAGAGTTCCAAACGAGCCAAGCTTGGGCCTGGGCTCACGAGTCTAACGAGTTCGAGCTCAAATAGTATGGTTAAGGCTCGACTTAGTCTTTCCTTCCGATGCTGAATTCTAGTTGCCGATCTTTCTCGAAACGAGTCCGAGGGCTCTAACCAATATTTTTTGTATAAAGTACTATATTATAGTGGGATTACTGAGCGTTTTCGAGCCAAGCTTTAGTCGAACCGGGCTTGAGCATAAGCTCTAGCCTTGACACTCAACCTAGGATCGCTCGGCCTCAACTCATTTACGACCATAGCCTAAGTGCCAAATAGTCTTTTTTTCAGAAACAAACTAGTGTGTCCGCCATGTTAGTTATTCCAGTATTTGCGAGACCAAACTACAAGTTGCAATTTACAATGTGTTCAGCCTGGACTAGAGGTGGGCATTGGTGCCGGCCGCACGACCGAGGCTCACCGTGTTTCGGATCGTGTCGTGCCGTGTCAGCTCGGTCCGGTCACCCACCATGTCGTGTCAGTCCGTCTCGCCTCTGACCCAAAACCCACCGTACTGGGATCGTACCGTAGTCGGTCTAAGCCCAGCCCAAAGTAACTATAGACGTCTGAGAAGACGACAACCGCCGCCTCCACCGTCCAGGAAGACAAAGACACCCGTGGCTCAGGCCGGGTGGCAGAAGGGAATGATTGGTTGGGCTAGGTCGATGTGGGCGGTGATTGGGCCAGACTAAGGGAGGATTTGGCAAAAACAGAAGGTTATGCCTATTTTGTGCCGTACCAACCCAAGCACGGTCCAACTGATCGTGACGTGCTATGTCGTTCAACGGGTCGTATTCTTATATCCGACCCGGCCCGCTATTCGTGGTGTGCTAACCCGACTTCAGACTAACCAAAAAACAAGACTCAAATCCCCGTCAAATCGACAGCACCAAAATCAAACGTCTTAGATTCGCCGATAGGTAAAAATAAGTGATGTGACAGGACTTACTCGTACACAGACCAGTGCACTAGGACAGCAAGAGCATCTTCGATGTAACATTTTTGCCGGTCCTATCCCCCTTGTTTGGACTTTGGTTTCGGCTTTTTACAACCAGGGTTATTATATTGTATTGCTCTGTGCTTTTCCGGTTTTTAAGCCGGAGATAGGGCCTAAACAAGACGATAATAGAAGTGTGTTGCTGTGTGTGTATCATACATGCATACGCTCGTTCATCTTGCACATGGGTGGAAAGTGGAAACACATCTCATGGACGTACGTGAATACAGGAGTTCTGGCGCTGTTAAACATTTTGTCTTGTAGCTGTACTAACAATGACATTAGGTCCTCCAAGTTACTACTATGTGTGTCACTTTTTTTTTCACATACAACACTTTTTGAATTCGTATTTACAAAAATAATCATACGCGAGATGCATTTGCACATATAACACCGTTGTCGCACGATGGCTGTACGGCAACACCTCCTAGCGCCACGTCAGCTGTTACCGCACAACCACCGTGCGGCAACACCTCCGCCTGTCGTCGCGTGGCCTCCCCAGCCTGGCCCACCTGTTAATCGAGTACCGTTCTTCGAGTACTGAGGATGGTCGGGCTGGCTCTAGCTCATCGAGTACTATTTAACGAACCTACTTCGATCAGGTAGTCGTGTAGTCGAAATTCCTCCGACCAGGTAGACCAAATAGGTGAAACCTTCCGACCAAGTAGTCGTGTAGTCGAAATTCCTCCGACCAGGTAGACCAGATAGGTGAGACCTTCCGATCAGGTAGTCGTGTAGTCTAACCTCCTCAGAGAATCGAAACGATGAACAGTACTCGAATAACAGTACTCTATTAACAGTACTCGATGAACAGTCGAGCTGGCTGGGAAGGCCACGTGGCGGCGGTCGTGAGGCAACGACTGACGTGGTGCGCGAGCTGTTGTCACACGACGGTCGTGCAGCAACAGTGCTATATGTGCAAATATGGCTCGCACATCATTATTTCTGCAAATACGAGTTTAAAAGGTGCTATGCTAGCAAAAAAAAAACTCTATATCTCCTGTATGTGTTTGACTCCACAGTAATTTAGGCTTGTATTCATGTATTGTGTAGTTATTACTTACTGTGCCGTTTCATGTTTTTGGAGGTAGCGGGCTCGTTCACTCGACTGAACGCGGCTCAACTACCCCTTCCTAAGGTAAATTAAGTAAACTCGGGGACTTAAGTAAAAAACAATCCGACGAACTGTTCGTCGAGGCCCCGAACTAAATCGCTGAACTGTTCCTGGAGGGCTCTGACTAAATCTCTGTAGGCAACTAAATGCAAGCCCAATCCGCATGGTCACAATCAAACAGCGTCCGCAAAAAGCTCGCCAAATACATGGAAACCAACGTGCCTGAGCGCATTTGTAGATTTCAGCCAACCCCTACCCCCACCCCACCAACGCACAACACAATCATGCATGAGATGAGACCTCATACAACTGTAGATCTGATTGGACAGCACGAAACAGGAAGGGGGGGACGACGAAAGGCAAAGGGTTGCCAAAGCAGGGAGGGGGGGACATGGACACATACCGGGCGCTTGATGGCGGTACCCGTTCTCCACTCGCAAGGCCATGTCAAGATCGCAAATCATTCATGCGGCAGCGCGTGCAAAAGCGGAAGGGAAACGAGCCCAGATCGCAGCTACGTTGACGTTGGAGCCAGCCAAGGAAACCCGAGAGAGAAAGAAAGATGCGAGGGGCAGCGTGATGGAGCGGGAGAGATGAGGTGCTCTTATTGGGTATAGCAGGAACTACTACTAGCAATAGCAAGCAGCGCTGGGAGAGGCGAGGTGGGTGGGGCCTTCCGCGTAAGCGAAAAAGATATCGGTGATGTGTGCGCGAAGATATGCCCAATTATTGTTGCTGAGATATATGGCCAAGGCTGCCATGGACGCCGAGGCAACGTCGGGCCTCGCCGCTCGCCGCTTGCGGCGCACGGTGCACAAATGACGCGGCTCGGAGGGCAAAGCCACGGCCATTGGTGCAATGATGACCTTCCACAACCTCCAATGGAGAACCCGGCGACGATGCTCTAGTCAGAGCAAGAGCTCACGCCCACTGCTCTCATCCGATAACAGAGTACAATCTTCCGGTGCTTGATGTGCATTCAGTTTGCCTTGTTCATCCATTCAGTTTGCTCGAGGCATGGAAAGTTCAGTAAACTGTCATATTAGAGGCCAACCAGGGATGAAATCCTACGAGATAGTCCAGGAAGGGTCACTAGAAGGTAGGGAATATTAACACATTTACTGTACACAATAATTGTTTTATATATACATCTAATTGCCGATCGTATTTATGTGCAGCAAGCTAGCAATGTTACTTGGAGAGGGCACATCTTCACAAACTGACAACGCTAGCCCCGTGAGGATGGCTACCCCGGTGCCACCAAAAAAGATGACTCCAAAAAGGAGAAAGCTAAACATTTGATGATGGAGCATTTTAGTTGTGATGAGATGTAACCTCATGATTTATTTCATATGACATTGATTTCGTTTGGAACTACATTATGGTCTTCTGAGAAGAACTTGTTTATGCTACAAACATGGTTTTATGAGATGAACTCGTTGCTAAATTCTTGCCGTTATGTATTACTTGTAATTGTGTATGAATCAATTCTTGTTATATATTACTTGGAACGTTGTTATATATTACTTGAACTGTACATATATTACTTAATCAGTACATGGCGGCCATTGCCACGCCAAAGACAAGCCAAAGCGGTGGGCGAGCCACCACGACCACCAACCATGGCTACGGCCACCAATACCAAGGCACTCATGGCCCGACCAAAGAAAGGCCATAGCTACCAAACCCAAGGCAATGGCCCACCAAGGCTAAGGGTACTGGGAAGCAAGCACCAAGAAGGACTTTTTTTTTCAAAACGACACAACAATCACCACAAAACACCAAGGGTAAACGGTCACGTTAGGAACAAATACATGTATTTAGATGTTAAAAGAGATTAAAATGGGCCGAAATGTCATTAAAGCTTATTGTAATTGTTTGGAGTCCTATTTTGGAGAAACAAACGTTAGGAATCCTATTATAGAGAAACCCAACGTTTGGAGTCCTATAATAGCCAATTTCTCGAGATATATGGCGCTGGTGGAAGAAAAAATATATTGTCCGGTATTTGGCTTTCTATTTTTCCTGATCGATTGTTCATTAGTACTGTAGATTGACTGAGGTACTAGCTTGCGTTGGTTGGGGCGGATGGATTATCCGCCTATCCCTGCCAATCTTGCTCTGGGTTAAACAAAGCGTGGTTGCTAAAAGGAAATCGATTGCTAAACAATGAGATCCAAGCTAGATTAGTATGATCTATTGACATGACAGGACATTGTTAAATGAAATGCATGTAAAGCTGTTTGTATACGTATGATCGTTTTGTAAATTGCAATCCGGTCGACGCTTGACTGACATTGTATATTATATGAAGTGACATGTTGGTATCAAATCGATTAAAATTATACCACGCAATTTTAAATCGAGGCGAATTGCAACTTACGATCTGTTGGAAAGGGACTGGTGCTGGTTTTCATGGTTTCTCAGCTTATCTGCTTTGTCGCCATCAATTCGTTGATTTGGATTCTGACACCTCAATGAAGAACAAATATATAGGCTGCAAATTCGGCGTCGTCTTAAAGGACATGGAGAGTGTGCATAACTACATTGTCCTTAGCTATTGCAGAAATATACCCTTTTATTTCTTGCTATGACTTTTGGAATTTTGTGGTTTTGTCCAAATGGAAGTATCCTGGAGAGTGTGCGGTGGAGGCTGTAGTGACTTTACTTTTTTCTCATCATTCAAATAAAACTGTTCTTGCAACAGCATTAGTAACTTCACAAGTTCGCATGTTGCTTCCCATAATAATGTTAGGGGTTGGGACGATGGATTAAAAAGGAGACGCACAGAGGAGGCCCACACTTCAGGCTTCAGCCCACGACAAGGAACTGCAACAGCCCACAATAAAGACACAAGGTCCAGCATACACTTTTCGTTAGCGACTTGTTACTAGGCGCACCTGATTTGTTCAAGGGACCATCCGCGCTTTCCTGGTGGCATCAGGCCATCATCAATTCAGCCCAGGGGTTTTTGCCCGCGGCGCAGCGACGGGTGCTCTTGAGCTTCTTCGGCGACCGAACGAAGAGAGCGGCGGCGAGACCGGAGGCCTGCGGGCTGGCACAGCCGAGAAGAGGCACCATCATGGAAGCTCGTTCTGAATTCTGACACTAGTCGAGGATCGCCCACCGACTGTGCCGGCCTGCAACGGTGGTACTAGGTGCAACGTGACGGTTAGGGATCTTGTCCGCAGATGAAGGCCTTAATAGAGGCGGATATATGTATCTTTCTTCGCCTACAGGTATGAAAACGAACACAATTCTTTGCCCATCGGGTAAACGGGCATGACGTGGGTAAGCTCTACCCGTACCCGCTTCGCTCGATTACCCGTAATCTACCCGCATGTGTAAAGAACTATGTCAATTTGTATTTTTATTTTATTTGTTGAACTTGATTAGTTGTCTTGTTGAACATGATATATGAATTGTGATGAACTTTATTAGTTGTTGAATATGTGATGCACCATTGATGTGTGAATTGTGATGAACTTGATGTATGCATTACTCGCGGGTAACAAGCATGTCCGCGGGGCGGCGATGCATTATTCGCTGGTAAACGGGCATGCCCGCGGGCGACGGGTATGGAGGAGGTTTTTCGTCCATCGACTTTCGCGGGTATGCCTGTGGAGGGAATTCGGGGTCGCAGGCATGGGTATGGGCGAGCACTACCCGTACCCGCCGCGCCCGATTCCCATCCCTAGTGACGGCCACGCGAACATCGTCCGATCGCCTAGACAATGTGAATGCACGAACCAAAGACGAGGCGAGGACTGGAACCGTGAAATTTTCTAAGGTGCTGGTGGAAGAAAAATATATTGTCCGGTATTTGGCTTTCTATTTTCCTGATCGATTGTTCATTAGTACTGTAGATTGACTGAGGTACTAGCTTGCGTTGGTTGGGGCGGATGGATTATCCGCCTATCCCTGCCAATCTTGCTCTGGGTTAAACAAAGCGTGGTTGCTAAAAGGAAATCGATTGCTAAACAATGAGATCCAAGCTAGATAGTATGATCTATTGACATGACAGGACATTGTTAAATGAAATGCATGTAAAGCTGTTTGTATACGTATGATCGTTTTGTAAATTGCAATCCGGTCGACGCTTGACTGACATTGTATATTATGTGAAGTGACATGTTGGTATCAAATCGATTAAAATTATACCACGCAATTTTAAATCGAGGCGAATTGCAACTTACGATCTGTTGGAAAGGGACTGGTGCTAGTTTTCATGGTTTCTCAGCTTATCTGCTTTGTCGCCATCAATTCGTTGATTTGGATTCTGACACCTCAATGAAGAACAAATATAAAGGACATGGAGAGTGTGCATAACTACATTGTCCTTAGCTATTGCAGAAATATACCCTTTTATTTCTTGCTATGACTTTTGGAATTTTGTGGTTTTGTCCAAATGGAAGTATCCTGGAGAGTGTGCGGTGGAGGCTGTAGTGACTTTACTTTTTTCTCATCATTCAAATAAAACTGTTCTTGCAACAGCATTAGTAACTTCACAAGTTCGCATGTTGCTTCCCATAATAATGTTAGGGGTTGGGACGATGGATTAAAAAGGAGACGCACAGAGGAGGCCCACACTTCAGGCTTCAGCCCACGACAAGGAACTGCAACAGCCCACAATAAAGACACAAGGTCCAGCATACACTTTTCGTTAGCGACTTGTTACTAGGCGCACCTGATTTGTTCAAGGGACCATCCGCGCTTTCCTGGTGGCATCAGGCCATCATCAATTCAGCCCAGGGGTTTTTGCCCGCGACGCAGCGACGGGTGCTCTTGAGCTTCTTCGGCGACAGAACGAAGAGAGCGGCGGCGAGACCGGAGGCCTGCGGGCTGGCACAGCCGAGAAGAGGCACCATCATGGAAGCTCGTTCTGAATTCTGACACTAGTCGAGGATTGCCCACCGACTGTGCTGGCCTGCAACGGTGGTACTAGGTGCAACGTGACGGTTAGGGATCGTGTCCGCGGATGGATGTCTTAATAGATGCGGATATAGGTGTCTTTTTTTTTGTCTACAGGCATGAAAACGAACACAATTCCTTGCCATCGGGTAAACGGGCGTGGCGTGCGTAAGCTCCACCCGTACCCGCTTCGCCCGATTACCCGTAACCTACCCGCATGTGTAAGGAACTATGTCAATTTGTATTTTTATTTTATTTGTTGAACTTGATTAGTTGTCTTGTTAAACATGATATATGAATTGTGGTGAACTTTATTAGTTGTTGAATGTGTGATGCACCATTGATGTGTGAATTGTGATGAACTTGATGTATGCATTGCTCGCGGGTAACAGGCATGTCCACGGGGCGGTGATGCAATATTCGCTGATAAACGGGCATGCCTGCGGGCGACGGGTATGGGCGAGTTTTTCGTCCATCGTCTTTCGCGGGTATACCCGTGGGGGGAATTCGGGGTCGCAGGCATGGGTATGGGCGAGCACTACCCGTACCCGTCGTGCCCGATTCCCATCCCTAGTGACGGCCGACGCGGAGCATCGTGCCGACTGCCCAGACAGCGCAGCGGCGGACCAGCACGAGGCGAGGGACTGGGAACCGTGAAATTTTCGGGGTGGAGTGTAACGTCCTAGAATCTAAATTCTTGTGATATATATTATAAATACAATAGAGAAATTATTTTGATCATGTGCATATGAAATTATACCCATATTTGAATTTGAGTTTTTATTTTAAAGCAAAACATGATATACAAACAAACATGTACTGAAAAGAAATTAGACAAAACAAAGTAAAAAATATTTAATAAGATATTTATTTCTGGCATAATATCCCAATAATAATTCCCCAAAAGATTTATATGAAAACTTGTTTAAAAAAACAAATACAAAACATAATAACAGAAACTTGTATGAATTTTAGTGAACTTCACATATGGTTTTAACCTCTGAAAATTTTACATGAGAAACTAAATTATGACAAGAGCTCCTACAAAAAATTTCATAAAATTCTGAATTAGTTTCCTTGGTAATTAAAATCAGCAAAACAATTTGGTAGAAAATAAAAAATCCTAAACCTAATCTCTCTCTCTCACACACCTCGTTGATCAGTGGGGCCCTTCACAAACTCCTTCGTCCACCTAGCGGTGTCGAGCACCAGCGCACTCTTCGCGACGCATCGTCACCTCGCACGTGGTTTTTCGCCAGCACCCACCGTTTTCCACCAACCAACCTACCCCCTCACCTCACCATCACACCGCAGCTGGTATGGCTGTAGTTTCGATTTTCAAAAACCGTTTGTCACAAAACTTGGGGTAATGATATGTGGTTTTTTATTTATTAAGTTAACTGTCATTTCTATGACTGAACATTAATTATTATCAGTGCGATGTCTATAGCTGAATATGAATTTGTTGCTCGCAACCGAGGAGGGTTGCGGGTGTTGTTATTATTTCATTAAATTCTTTACTTATTGTCATGTACATATTTAAAGTGATTTTTAAAATTCCATTGTAAAATACTGCTTGTGAATATTACAAAAAAATAGTTTTGAGCAAAATAACTTGTAAAGTAATGTCTCGACTTACATTTAATATAACTTTTGCGATACACTATAAGTCTTGTTGAATACATAAGTGTTCAATCTTACTAATATTGTTGTTCAGAAATCGAAGATGAGCTGACGCCTGACGACACGTTCTTTGCTCCCGGAACCGGAGGGTTCTGTTACGGGTCTACCTAGACTTTATTAGTTGTCAGTTGCCTGCAGGATCGGATGGGTATGCCGTTGGACTTTTGCTATTTATATCATATTCTTCTGCTGCTATATGTTCACTCTGATGACTGCTTTTATTTGACAGGTCGATGGTGAATGTAATAACTTGTAATAGATTAAGTAAAAACTATTTTTTTTTGCTTTTAGCATATGAATCTATGAACGTGAATATCAAATATTATGTGCTGATCACTAATTCTGGGATTAACACACCGAGCGCCGAGAAGGAAGACTGCCTGCGAGTGCAGTGCTTTGCCGGTTCGGCTGTCTCAGCGGCTGGGCTTTTGTTTAAATTTGGGCAGCCCAGTGCCGAGTGGGACGGGTGGGTTATGTACTGGGATTATAGGCCTCATGCCAGCGCCCAGTTGGGCTTTCTTTCATTTCTTTCGTTCATTTTCTTTGATGGATGTTCTTTGACGTGCAGGCCATATTTGGTGTTTTTTTCTCCTTATTTTTTTTGGGTGAACACTTCGTGTTTTTCAATGTTTTGTGGGCCCTGGCCTAGATTTATCAATGTCTGATTTAGGGCGTGTCAATGTTAGATGTGTCCATAGAATTTGGTCTGTGCTACGAGACACTTTTCTTAAAGTTTGTAACCCTACGACCGACTAGTTGACAGCACGACAATGGAGGAGCAAAACGCCAAGAGAAACGAAGCTATCAGCCACCCCCGGCTGAATTGACGAAAATTTGATGTCGTACGGGCTGGAGTTTGACAGACAGAGATTTACATCGAGCTTTCTGTCTGTAGATCATCGAGGCTCGAGAGGGGTTTGCACGTTAGCCTCACGTACGGTTGACACGAGAACAGGACGTACGGTCGCTGTCGATCTTAATGCGGTTTTACGAACTCAAGCAGCTAGCATGGGCTATACTGAGCAGTTTTACTGTTTAGGTTTTTAATATATAGACTTTCGTTCTCGTCAGCGCATGTCGATTTGACAGTCGCGAAATCACAAATAGTTACCGAGGTTTTCGACGTGACACCGATTCTCCCTGTC
The DNA here is from genome assembly GCA_036346395.1 of Hsuehochloa calcarea. Lineage (NCBI taxonomy): Eukaryota > Viridiplantae > Streptophyta > Magnoliopsida > Poales > Poaceae > Hsuehochloa > Hsuehochloa calcarea. The sequence continues at coordinate 40,380,474 of CM070599.1, forward strand.
TATCTCTCTCTCGCCTTACCCTTTTGGGTTTTAACTCTTTTCGCGCCTTTGCCTCATCAACGCACGTTGGCAACACTCCTTAAATTTGCGTCGAGATTTACACAGTGGCGTAGCCAGGATTTGTAGCTACGGTGGTCCATTGTCTAAATTTTTTTTACCGCTATAAATTTAAGTGCAAAGTTGTCAATCGGTATAGTATGCTCAGCGCTAAGCAAACATAATGCGTAACATACAAACACTTCGAAAGCAATGTATGTATCTACTCTCTTAAACATTGACTACCAAGAAATCACAGTTACCTTAAGTCATCATCCAACAAAAAGGAATTTGACACGAGATTCTGAGTATCTTTGTTGACCATCTCTCTCATTGCAGCAACAACCTGTCAAATTTTAATTTTTTTAGAACGAAGAAATGCAAAATGATTCCCAGAAACATCCAAGCTTCCAAGCCAAAATGATACCTCGTTTGATATTCCCTGGGTATTGTATTTGTCATCCCAGTACATTGAGCATATCCTGTAGATTTGGCGAACACTCAAGGACTACAAAGAACATCAGGGGGAAAAGGACTAGTTACACTCTGCCATAAATAATAGCTAACTGCGAAAGCAGAGGTTAATACACATTGTCTTACCGGGCAAAGATCTTGCCTGATCTCCTCAAGTGTTTTTTTCCTTTTTTGGTGTATGACCTGTGTTATGTAATTAGTGAGATATACTGCAAGGTATAAAAGAAGCAACGAAAACAACACAGGAAAAAATGCAGCTTGTACAACAATTACCAAAAATCCGACAGCTTGTCTGATATAATTCAGCTCATGCCAAGATGTTCCTGCAAACTGAAAGCGGAAAGGATGATAAATTTGTGAAGCAAACTGGAAAGAACCAAACACACAAAAAATGTTGATGTCCAATATATAAGACCCCAGGTGATTTGGAAGCTTTTCCGGGCTGTGCACGTGTTGATTTTGGAGCCTGCATGTAATTTTCAGGGGGTTACCAAATGATCCAGTTATCCAATGCAGTTGTTTCAAACAAAATTTCAAACGAAACAAAGGTATACCTGAATGCAGACACTAAGAAGAGGCGATATTTCTTTTTTCAGATTATCTCTGAGCTGCCCAAAGATCTTTTCAACACATGCAGTTAGCTGCTGTTTGAATAGTATGGCTGGATAACGAGCATCTACTTGTGCCAGAGTGTCACCACGTCCAACAAGCTTTGAAGGCGATCTCAGTGTCTGAAAGAAAAAAATAAAGCATTGTCATTCATTCCAGTCAAAAAAAATAAAAGAAAATCTATTATACCCATATTTTTCATGAAAACCACAAAGCCACAAATATTGATTAGTACAGCAGTACCAAAATCAAATTATATGCATCTATGTATGTGCATAATTGCATATACAGTAGTGCAAAATAAGGACATTTTAAGCAAGTACATGGTGTTTGCATCTGCCGTCTGGTTACTCTGGTATGACGACGGGTCCCAACCTCCCAGGCGCCGGAGCACCGCAAGATCTTGAGGGAGCGGAGGTTCGGCGAGGACGCACCTAAGCCTGCGCCGATGAGAGCGGCTGTCGGCTGAGGATCCTTGACCGGACCGGCAGGACCGGCGCGCAGGGCGCAGGGCGCTGGAATCCTTGAGGAGCGGACGCATCAGAAGGCAGTCATTAAGTCAAAGGCCAACATCAAATTAGGACGCTAGTTAGTTGCAACAGAGTCGCTGACATGTGGAACCAAGCTGAAGATTAAATAAAAACTTAAACAAAGCATAATTCACTAATAAATCTAAGACATGCAGGCCCCACAGTACTCAAGTGCACAATGCATCGCCCGTGGACCGCACACTATGCGCATAAACCGAGCCGTTGTCAAACCATTATAACTTTTGCTATAAAACTCCAAATTGATTGAAATTTATCTCTAAATTCATATAAAATCATGAACTACCATAATATGTAAAAAAAATTGATTTTGGTCACTGTTAAATTTATTTGGTGTTATCTAGTTCGTTTTCGGCTCTTTTTTATTTAGACGCCGATTGTCCGAGTAATTATTTTAACGACCAATCAACAATATTTCCAAAACATCAAGAGCAAGGCAAGAACCTCCTTTGATCATGTCCTAGTATTTTACTTATTGTACTTTATTTTGTAGAATCCATTATGCATGCGTGTATGTTTTTATGAAAATGCTATTATTAATTGGTAGTTGTAATCCTATTTGTTGCACATATCTCCTTGTAATATTGATCCCTTACTATTGTAGCCATTAGAATACAGGTTAGACAATATGTAGTATCATTTCGGAATTTTTTAGTGTGATTGTCGTATAAATGCAACTAGAATGGTAGATTTTTCAAAAAACTGATAAAATAACAGTGTGGAACGGACGTAGCTAACTATGTTATCGAAAACTAACCTTGCATGAGGGGTAGGCAGTAGATGTGTCGCATGCCAAACGATAGGCATGCCGACATAACGGCGAATGCCTCACTGAGATGGGTATTCTTGGGTGAAGTGTCAATAATGTAGCGCTGAGATGGGTATACTCGGAAAAGTTGTGTCGCGTACTCTAGGCTGCTTACCTACGATAGTGAGTAGTGATATAGAGAATTCGAGGATGACTGAAATATTCGTGTATTATGGGTAAAGTTATACACCTCTGCAGAGTGAAAATCTATTTAAATAACTGTGTTCGCGGTCATAAGCGTGCTTAGTGCAGCTGGTATAGCTGTAGTTTCGATTTTCAAAAACCGTTTGTCACAAAAATTGGGGTAATGACATGTGGTTTTTTATTTATTGAGTTAACTGTCATTTCTATGGCTGAACATTAATTATTGTCAGTGCGATGTCTATAACTGAATATGAATTTGTTGCTCGCAACCGAGGAGGGTTGCGGGTGTTGTTATTATTTTATTAAATTCTTTACTTATTGTCATGTACATATTTAAAGTAATTTTTAAAATTCCGTTGTAAAATACTGCTTGTGAATATTACAAAAAAATGATTTTGAGCAAAATAACTTGTAAAGTAATGTCTCATTCTTTGATGAGACTCACCTTGTTACTTGTCGGTTGCTGCGAGGATGGGTATGCGGTTGGACTTTGCTATTTATATCATATTCTTCTCTGCTATATGTTCACTCGATGACCTGCTTTTATTTGACAGTCGATCGTGAATGTAATAACTTGTAATAGCTTAAGTAAAAACTATATTTTTTTTTGCTTTTAGCATATGAATCTATGAACGTGAATATCAAATATTATGTGCTGATCACTAATTCTGAGATTAACACACCGAGCGCCGAGAAGGAAGATCTCCTGCGAGTGCAGGGTGCTGGCGGTCGGGCGCGGCTGTCTGGAGGCTGCTGGGCTTTTGTTTAAATTTGGGCAGTCCAGTACCGGACCGACTAGTTGACAGCACGACAATGATCAAGGCAGACAGAGATTTACATCCGAAGGTGCAAGACGCGACGAGAGCCTTGGTTAAGGCGACGGAGAGCTTACGAACGCGCGGCGGCGAGGGCGAGCCCGGCGTCGGATAGCCGCTGAGCCCGGAGCTTGAGCCTGGCGACTGGCGAGGCGTTTGGAATGGAAGCGGAAGCGGCGCGTGACAAGGGAGAAGAACTTTGCTGCGTCCTTCACGTCTCTTCGTCTTCGACTTCAGCCTTTGCAGCGGACTTTGGGCCAAAACTCAGGGTGGTCCGCGGCCCACAGGGACCACCCTGTAGCTCCGCCCCTGGATTTATTTACATATCAACGTGAGTATCTTTCTAGCAATGTGCTAATGTTTACCACATCATTACATGCATGAAGAGTTTTTTTTTTGGTTGGAAACAAGGTGAATTTACTTCTAGAACACTATCATTTCCAAAATGTCACTCTTGTAAGTTCCATTTCTAACTCTTTTCTGCTCCCCCCAATTTGCACATCGCAATCTTCTTCTTCTTCTTCTTCTTTTGAAAAAAAAACTGAGATGTACGCAGAATGTGGCTTGAGCTATAGAAAATCCGACGCGGCAAGATACAGCAAGCGTAGACCTAGGCCAAACAGGGCGAAGTTTAGCCGACGAATGGTGGCGTTGTACCTGGACTGAGGGTGCTAGAATTTCCCCTCCAAACGTACCAGGCTTTTCCCGCCTCCAATGGCCATGACCTGTGGGCAGGCAGGGCCGTTGGAACGAGAGGGAAGGAGACGGAGAAGACACGCGACACAATGATGAAGCGATCAGAGCCCGGGGCAGCACAGTGGCGGTGCACTGCATTTTGCATGGGGGATGGTCGAGTGCGTGTGGGGAGTTGCCGCGCGCCTTTCGGGCTCGGATTGTTTGGTGCACCCTGTGCACCATGGACCATGTATTCTTGTGTTGTAGATGTGAACTAGTACTCGATACATGTTGCTACTTGCTAGATGTTGCCTTGGTCGGCAGCAAACAGTTCGTTTTGATTTAAGTCCAAGTACGAAATTTCATGAATCCTATAGGTCGATTGCCTATTGCATGAGGTGCATGCAACTCAAAATAAGGGAGCGGATCCCAGCACTGCGGCAGATAGGGCGCGCAGTTTGCCATTAACCTGTGTATATGAACTTGATTGTGACAGAAATTTGCGCTCCTTACATCCCCACAGGATCTCTCTGCATATCCTCTTGTTTTCCCGTGTGGTAAATGATGGGCTCATCCACGATCCGGGGCAAAAAAAAAAAAACTTTCGCACCCGTGATGCCCCACCAACACACGTACGGCACCTGATTGGGCCACGCCGCGCGGTGCGCCCTCTTACCCGGAGAGGCCCATCGATTGGCCGCGGGCCTCCGCACGCTGGGCCCCGTCGGCACGCAAGTGTAATGATGGTGCATGGTGCGTCCTTAATTTGCCGGAGTACTCCATTATAGTACTATTTCTCCTACCCCGGATCGTCTACGCTAGAGAGAGAAGTTTTTTCTCTCCCTTCACATCGGTGCTGCGCCAACCAGGGCGTGCATCAGTACGTGCATGGCTGCATGCATGGGCATGCCCCCCCCGAATATTTCCTTTTGCTTGACCCTGTCCTGTTTTCCGGCTTGCCGCCGTATGTGAGACCAGATCTGCTATTTCTAGCGTCATCTGGACTAGATCTGCTATTTCCTTGTCACCTGGAATTTTCGTAAGCGTAAGTTAATTTTTGTGACCATTAGATTTGTATAGATATCGATGTGTTATGATTGGATATTAATTTAGTAGATAAAAAATATAATTTATGTTTGAGAAAATTTCAGCCATTTTTTCTGTTACTTGATTGCCGGCCTTTCTGTCAAGACCCCCTACATGCAAACTCCCTTGATCGTAATAAAATATGTCTAGAGTTCTTGAAAAATCTAGACCCGCTATTATGAGTTAATATAGTATTTCAGTGATTAATGATAAATATATATATATGAGACTAACACTTTTATTGATATATCTATTGTGTAGTCTTAGTTGGATAAAAATATAAAAATAATTAAGGTATGCACTCGACATTATATTCTTATATATTGGTGCATTTCTCGAATCTAAAATATAGGTTGAACTCCACTAAAAGTCTAACTTGAATATGTGCATATATTTTTATTACACATTTGTGTATGCACACATTTAGAGTGGATTTACTCTATGTTTTACTGGTTTCATTAGTATTGATCCATATTCCGTTTTCCACATATATTAAGGATATCTACGTGTTTTCCATAGAGACATCTTTTGAGCGTGTTCTACTCTTCTGGAAGGCGGTAGTACCAGAGTTATTGTGGCAGAACTACCGCATCACGGTATGACTACAAATCTTGAACGGAACTTCCGCAGCTCGGTAAGTCCAATAAATAGTTGGAGGTACGTGTTCTCCAGAGAGGGTCTGTTTTGAATCTCTAAGGGAAGTGTAGTACCGCCCTATGTGAGATGAACTACCGGCGAGCGGAACTACCGTATTTTCAATGGCGGTAGCACCACGGTGCATTTCCAACGCCTATTTTAGAGGCTTTGTTATAGTCGTTACTGTGCGTCAGTGGATGTGCGGTAGTACCGGTCGATGAACAGCGGTACTACTGCCCATGCTGATTTTTCAGAATATTTCCTCCAACAGTTAGTTTTCCTTGTGTGGGTATATATACCCCTTGTGGCCGGTTGCGGAAGGCTGCTGGTGCTATATTCATTCCTTTGAGCAAAGAGCAAGCCATCTACAATCTTATGTGTTTGTGTTGCACTTAGTGAGCTTAGAGAGCAAATCCTAAGTGCATGTGTTGCAGTAGGTAGTGGATTGTGTATCTATTTGATCTTAGACACTTGATTTGTTCAAGTGAGCGTCTTCGACTTGTTATTCTTGGTGTTTGGCGACACCCAGACGGTTTGAAGGAGTTGCATTAGTGATCTTCTCAAAGAAGGTTGTGAGAAAGCCCGAGTGGTTATGAGTGGTTTGGTGCTCGTCATCTCCGGAGTGGAGGAAGAACAACCTCAAGTGGATCAAGCCCAAGTGGTTCATGCTTATAGTCTTTGTATGTTTGCTATCATTATCAATAGTCTTATATTGTTGGTGCACTTAGTCAAGACTAGTTGATTTAGGTTTTAATTGAGAAAAACTGAATTAATTTATAATTTCGCATAAAACTTGGTTTTAACAAAAAGAATTTAAAAACCGTCTATTCTCTCCTCTCTAGTCGGCCTCTCGATCTTATAGTTCTTCCACTGGCCAGCAAAAAAAAGTCAACTTACAAATAGGCAACACTACCAACTTTGATGTTTTAACTGTCTTTTTCTCTATGGAAAATATATATATATGTATGTGTAATTAACATGAGGTGTTTTCCCTTTCTTTGTTTGAAATCTTGTGGGCCAAGAGGCCGGTAGCAACCAGACCGCCAGTTTACTCAGGGGAGAACCATGTAGGGTTGAGTGCGTGTGGGGTGGGAGAGGGATTGTTATTTAGATTTTCAACCGAGTAATTTAGCTTGCTTGTATACATGATGCTTATCACTCAGTTTTTGTCCTAGGTCCGTCGCTGTGTTTGTTGGTTTTCACTTCTACTCCACGCAACCAAGGTAGTTTGTCCTCTCAAGCGAAAACTGGTTTGACTCGCGAAGTAAAAAAAAACGAAATGGAATAAATTAAGGCGAACGAGTGCCTGATCGATATGACAAATGGACGTGGGGCACCTAGTCAATTGCTATTTGTAATTGTAAGTGGTGCACAGGGCCGTCCAATGTAGCATCATGCAGTCCAAACGTGTGCTGTGCACATAAACTGCAGTGCTGGCTGGCCAGGCAAAAAAAAATTCCATGATTGCACGAAAAATAAACACGTTTGGCGTTATCTAGTGCCCTCCCGAAATGATTTACTAGAGCTACGTGCAGTGCAGACGTAAAATGCTTGGAATCATGCGTGCTCGTACTTTTCTGAACGGCTGTTTTCGATTGGGAAAAGTGATAAACTGTTTTCGGCTGACTTTGCAAGCTACCGTCCTGTCCTTGAGACTTCAGTGAAGACTGTTTACGATTTAACATTGCTCAATGATGTGTGCATGTGCGTTGAGAGAATGAGAGGAACGGAATGAAAGTTTATTCCCTGGCAAAATAGTGGTGCCTATTTATGGCCGGCTAGAAGAGTTCGTGTACGCCACTGTGCTGCGGTCAACACAAACACGATCTTCAATGAATAGGTCGATCCGGCCTGCTGCTTGGCACTTCAAATAATGGGAGGATTATTTTCGGTGAAAATTGGAATCACATGGAGATGGAGATTAGCCGAATGATTTTCTTTTTGGGATTGTCTACACATCATCCAATTGATATTTCATTTTGCAAATCAGTCAAAAAAAAAAAAACTACCGGTTGGAGATCCAACGTCCCAGATCCGCCCCAAATCGTATAAACTCCTCCTATGCCCAACCGCCCAAATCTAACCCTAGCTGCCCCAAGCTGTCGCCTCCTGTCGGCCGCCTCCCTACTGACGCTACCGCATCCCGCCGCTATTGCCTCCTCTTCCTCTGCCGGCAACGCCCACCTTCCCGGATGGTGCCTTCTCCAAAACTGGACCCTCCACCTTGCATGAGGGCGGCACTACACCGACAAGTCTTGACGGGGTCGTTGTAGCTGACCAGGGAGCTCCGATGGTAGTCGTTGCAGGAGTCCCTCTCAAGAATCTAGACCCGCCATTATGGGTTAATGAAGTATTTTGATGATTAATGACAAATCCATATGTGGGACTAACACTTTCGTTGATATACCTATCGTGTAGTCTTATTTGGATGAAAAGGTAAAAATCATGGAGGTATGCATTTGACATCATATTCTTATATCTTGTTACATTCCTAGAATCTAAAATATAGGTTGAACTCTACTAAAAGTTTAACATGAATATGTGCATATGTTTTTATTACACATTCGTGTATGCATACATTTGGGAGAGTTCAATCTATGTTTTATGGTTTTATTAGTATTGATCCATATTCTTTTATCCACATATATTAAGGATCTCTACTTTGAGACATATCCTTGAGTATATATAAAACTTTTGTAGTTTATATAAACTTATATTGCTTAATATTCAATTATTTCCAATTGAGGTGGTTGTCATCAATTACCAAAGAGGGAATGATTGAAGTATCTTGACCCACTATTATGAGTTAATGGTATATTTTGGTAATAAATCACAATCGTCATGTTGACTAACATTTTCCATAAGTTGGTAAAATAGGTTGAGTCTCATGATGATGAAAGACTTTGGATGATATCATGAGTTGATTGTCATCAAGTCAAGGTTTAAGAAGATGATGAATTATATGTTGATGCATATCAAGATCTCGAAGAGGATATAATGATGAGTTGATCATCAAGTCAAGAGAAGATCCATCATGTGTTGATGGAGGTCAAGTGAAGGATGCATCTTGGGTGGATGCATATCAAGACAATGACCTGGATTTGAAGTGAAGATGTGCGTCATCAAGCTTCACGTGAATGTGCAAGGCAAAGGTAAGACTAGCTAGGGCTAAGGATGTGTTTATAGTCTTTTACCATCCTCGGTGTTTGGTTGGGAGACCGAATTGCTAGTATAGTTTGTCGTACTATTAATAGGGGTCTTGACTAGTAGCTTGAGTGTACCACGTGTTGATAGCTCATCTTGATTGCTCTAGCTCTCGTTAGCATGTTGCCAATATTTGCGAATATATTTTATATATAGTCGAGGCTCATGTATAATATTAGTAGCATGTGACTTTAGTTTGCAAATATATTTTACAAATGGTTTAAGTCCATGTACCAAATTCCTTGTGGCTTTGATTCTAAAAGTCGACAAATGTGTTTTGCAACTTGTTGAGAATTTCGCCTTCATCCCTTATGTGTGCATCTTGCGTCAATTGGCAAATGTGTTTTGCAAATTGAGTTGTGTAATCTGTTTTCAGCCCTGTTGACACTGGGCGGTCTGACCGCTATGTGTTGGCCAGTTTGACCGATCACTGGTCAGCGGTAAGACTGCTTGTTTTCGTGTTGTGCATTTTTAACAGAGAATGTGTTTTTAAGAGTTTCTCTTGATCCCAGAAATGGTATGACCGCATTTGTTCAGTGTTTTCAAAAGATGTGTTTTTATGGTTTTGGGCTTTTCTCTGTTGAGCGGTCTGACCGGTTGGGTCCGGTCTGACTGGCCCTTGTGAGGGTGATCGACCCGAAAGTGTATCCAATGGCTAGTTTTACAGCTGTTGGAGTTAGGGCGGTCTGGTTGGCCATTGGTTGGCGGTCTGACCAGTTTTCCCTGGTTTTTTTTGAAGATTATTCTCTAACAGCTAGTTTTCTTTGTGTTGGTATAAATAACCTATTGTGGCCACTTGTGGGAGAGTTGCTGGTGATATATTCATTCCCTTGAGCAAAGAGCAAGCCCTCTCAACTATTATGTGCATGTGTTGAATTAGCTAGTGGATCGTGTATTCATTGAGCTTAGACACTTGATTTGTTCAAGTGAGCGTCTTCGACTTATTACTCTTGGTGTTTTTCAACACCTAGACGGCTTGTAAAAGTTGTGTCGGTGATCTACTCAAAGAAGGTTGTGAGAAGACCGGACGGTTGTGAGTGGTGTGGTGCTCGTCATCTCCGAAATGGAAGAAGAGCAACCCCAAGTGGATCGAGATGTTGATTTGTGTTGGAGCCGGTCCAAATGGTTAGACTTACCTCGGAGGTGTTAGCTTGGCTCAATTGTGGAGCCGGTCCAATTTGGTTGGGTTTACCTCAACGTGGATTAGGGAGACTGACAACATTATGTCATTATGGTTTGTCCTCTTGTGTTTTACTTTGTGCAATTTATATTTCCTGTATTAAATTGCGTAAATGTCTTTGTATGATCGTTATCATTATCAATAATCTTATATTGTTGGTGCACTTAGTAAATACTAGTTGATTTATGTTTTAATTGAGCAAAATCGAATTGATTTACAATCCCGCATTAGAAATCAGTTTTAGCCATACAAATTTTAAAATCGCATATTCACCCCCCTCTACTCGGCCTCTTCGATCTTACAAGTGGTATCAGAGCTTGATCCGTCATTTATTAGACTTAATCGTCTAGAGAGTAAAAGATGTTCACTAGTGATATAGTGCACATTGGTGAGATACCTCTATTTGATGGCACCAATTATGATATTAGGAAATTCCACAAGTCTTGTTATTTTATGGCTATGAGCCCTAAAATTTGGTGGATTGTAGATGTGAGTTTTTCTCCTTTAAAGAATGCAATTCTTGTTTGGGCGACATCCGTCGATGGGACCGAATCGATAGTGCGGTCGGAGCCAGAGCCCTGTAGGGCTGGCAGAGGAGTTGTTGTGCTAGTCAACCTGGACGCCACCATGCAGCTAGCGTCAAGGTGTTGTAGCGGGGTGGCAACAACGTCAACATCATGAACCTCGAGGTAGAGGTTGTGTCGGTCTCCAAAATGGCGTCAGCAAGCTGGATCCGGTCGTTGGCTTGCCGAATCCATCCAGATCTAGATGCTTCGGCGGTGGCGAGCTTGAAGGCTAGCGGGGAGACCGTGAGGGCAGCGATGAGCTCAAAAGATGGCGATGTGGGAGAAAGGGGCCATCGCGGTAGGGAGGGAGAGAGACCGGCGAACAACAAGGGAGGGGAGGTTGGCACGCGGAGTAGGATGTGGTGGCCGGTCGAGGAGGAAGAAGGGTGGGTTGGTATTTCGGAGGGGCGACGGAGGTGGTGAGGACTATGGAGGATGAAGTCGGTGTGCTCGTGAGGAGGAGTTGCGGGTGAGGGAGAAGGGAATGGCGCCGATTTTTCAGAGGAGAGAGGAGAGAGGAGAAGGGATGGGGATGAGAGCAACAGGTTGGACTGGTAATAATAAAAAGATAAGAAAAGAAGAAAGAATGAGGGTATAATGGTCATTTCACACCATTGGGATGGGAAACATGACGTTGAGGATATTTTGCAGAAATTTTGCCCTTTGCGATGGTATTTTCCAGTCGACTTCCTTTGGAATTGTATTTTGCAACACCCCGATGATTGTGATGATATGAAGGAAATTTACTAAAAAAATCATGCGTGTGATATATAGTATTTTGTAGTTTTTTCCACATTATTAAGAAAGAAATTACACAATTTTGGGGATCGATTGTGTGTCCCACTTGGAATCACCACACCCTTTATTTATAGTGCCGAATATTACAGTCCGACTCTAACACGAGTTGGACTCTTACCTAAACTCTGAACTGTTTCATAATCTCTAATATCTCCAACACTCCTTCTCAAGATGGACATGGGATAACAATCATGACCATCTTGTCATATAATGTATTACCATTACTAGAATCTAGCAAAATCTACCATCCATTGGCTCCATAACCAATACCATAAAAAGTTACTAACTACCAATACTAACAGGGACGTCACCAAATCCATCTCCACCATCTATCAGCTACCTGACCTCAACCTCATCTTCCTCTACCCTCATGCCTCCACCCCTATGTCCACACGCAGCCAGTCTTGGCCTCTACCACCTCTACCTCTGTCACATACCATTACGTCTGACTCCAGTCCTAATCCTCTCGGACATCTCCAACAATACTATCTCCGGCACCCATACCAACAGAACCGCATGACACCAATGCCATCACCGCAAACTGACATAACCTCCACAGGACCTACCACCAGCTCCAACTTCATCCCCACCATCGTCCAATCATTAGCACAACAACCAAAGCACCACCTGGACAGTCTTCTCCCATGTCCTCCGTACCTTCCGTCATAACCTCTGATACTGTCACCGCCAAGCAACACATCCTCTCTGTCCTTTACCTTCCATCGTAACCTATGATACTGTCACCACCAAGCAACACATCATCTCTCTCCTTTTCCCACCACAACAAGCACAACCATACCAGATCCTACCACACCAAATCAGATCCTCCTCACCGGATCCTCCACACTGACACCACACTAGATCAGATTCACACCGGATCGGACCACACTCACACCAGATCCAATCGCCACACGACCGGATCCACACCAAATCGCCACATGAGATCACCGCACCGGATCAGATCACCAATCACTTCTTTTTTTCTCCTCGCCTCTCTTTCTTCCTCCAGTGTCCTCCTCTCTTCCTCTCACCTCCCTCCACTGCCATGCCTCTCGGCCTCACTCCAACCTCGACACAGTGCCGCGTCCTTGCCTTCCTCACCCTCTGCTGCCCGCTGCTCTTCCACTTCCACCATCAGATCTCCTCCTACCATCGGATCTCCTCCCCGGTCGGCCCGAGCACCTTCCTCCCTGCCTTCTTTCTCTTCCTCTTCTCTCCCCTTCATCTCCCCCTGGCCGGATCCCTCCTCCAATCAGCCCCGGTTAGCACCCCATCTTCCCCTCAAGCCGCCTCCGCCTCCACCTCCACTGCCATATCTCCTCCCTCCGTCGCCAAAAGGTCCTCCGCCGACGCGGCCTTCTCCACCACACGGCCTCCTCCACCTCCGGCCATCGAATCCCACTACCTCCAGTCGGATCCCGCCAGATCTTGTTTTCTCCAGCCGGATCCCGCTGACTCCTGTCTCCTCAAGAATTTCCCCAACCACTGGTTCCTCCCCTGAGGGACACGCAATCCGGTCGGCCGTCAGTTCGCTCCCGTGTGACACGATTGCGGAGGACCATGCACAATGGGACAGCGATGGCCGGCGGACCGACGACGACAGCGACGGTGGTGGTTTCAAGGTAAGGGTTTTATTGGCTTAGGGTTTTGGGTTGGCTCTGATACCATGTAGAATTTTGTGGATCAATTGTGTGCCCCTTTTGAGTTCCCCACACCTTTATTCATTGTGCTGAATATTACGATCCGACTTTTAAACGACTTGAACTCTTACCTAAACTCTGAACTTTTCCCCAATCTCTAATATCTTCAACAGTAATTGATTGGTTTCTTCCTTAATACATCAAACCAAACAACCCCTAAGTGTGGTGTACTGTTGTTGACGTAGTTTTTTTTTCAGTAAAAGTTGAAATCACATGGAGATGACAAATATATTACCCGAAGATTTTTTTTTCACAATAAGAAAAGACTGGCTGGTTTGGTTGGTCATGGAGATCGCGTCCTGTGGCCATCCTCTGGCCCGTGAACCACACCGTCAATCCTTTTGCAGCAACCATTGTTTTACTATTGCTCATGTACCATCACATGCATCGGGATGCGACAAAGAATGAAAGAAAGTCTGTACATTTAGCACAGGCCTCTTGGGATGATGAAGTCGTAATGTAACAAAGCCGGGTAAAAATGCACTGTGTCTCTTTAATCGCATCTCCAATAGTTAGAGTTAATTTTATCTTTAATGTATGTTATATCATCTTTAGAGACAACATCTCTAATATGTAGTCTCTATCACACACTCCAACATTGATATTTTATAATTAGAGTAGATTAATGTATTATGTATTATTTCGCGTTATCATGTCTTGTTCCGCGTACACGACAGTCTCTTTTAGGAAGAGACAATATGTGCCTCCTCCTCTATGCAAGATTTTATTAGAGTGATATAACTAAAAATGATAATAATTACACTATTAGAGATAGCCTAAGTCGTATTAGCTGTGTCTCCAAAGCCCTGAAGATCCATAGAGACACGAGTGGGGATCTGAAACCTCAAAGTTGGCGTCCCCAAGTGTACGTTGTCGTGTCATTCGTCGGCCGGTTGCCCCTCGCCATGGATAAAATCCGGCGGCTTCCCCGCCCTTCGCTTCACGGGCACGGCTCGATACAGTGCGTCCAGGTCGAGTTAATTCCCACGAACAGGATCAGGTCTACTACTGTTTGATCGATGCCTTTGTACTGCCAATAGAAGGGTAGATAACACGTGGCGCTGAGTGCACAGTGAATGCATACTGTTCGAAATCGTTGTGGTAAAATTCTGATGCGCTATACGAGTGTCAAGACCATTCTTTCACATAGGCTCGTGTAATCTGCAGGGTGTTTGGAATATTGGATAAGGTGAGTTAACACTACTCAATCCCAAGAACCAGGATGTTGATGCTATGCTTTGTATTACACCTTGGGAAGCGTGCTAATGTGGTACTAGTAGGAGAGTACCCCAGTAAAGTGAGTACTTGTATAGCCCGTTTACCCAGTGACATGTCAGAATGCGGACAAGCAATTCATTTTTGCAACTCTTGCCCAAGCTACCTTGCTGGAAATGGAAGCCAGCTACGCGCTGCAAATTCTCTCCCTTTGGACAGGGGCAGAGGCCAGGCATCAGGCATGTACCCGTGTGGCCACTCAGGCGAAGCCAGCATAGTTTATTTAATAAAAGATGTCAGATAGATGTAACGATAGCAATATTCTTTAAAATATAAAAATTAGAGTGCAAACTTGTCGAAACAGCCCTGACCCTGCCAGCTCCCCTCTCCCTCCGCCCCTACCACAGCCATCGATCTGGGCCATCTGGCAACGCCAACGCCGGTGAAGGAACCCCGAGACGGTAGCTACAGGCGAGAGGAGAGGATCACTGTACTCTGCCGAGTTGCCGCTGCTTGCTGCGTGCTGTGCGAGCAGGCAGCACAGAGCTACATGCGTCTCTACTGTTAGTCTGTAACACTAGGCGCCTTTAACTTAGCTAGTGGTAGATATATAGCCTCACTACTACTGCCACTGGTACTACTACTCGAACAAGACAAGGAAGGTGCTGCAGCAGCAGCAGCAGCTGCACTGCACTGTTATTCCATCGCGCGCCTGTTGCACAGGGAGTAAAGGGTTGTAAGCTGCGTACGCGTATGAGCGTATCCCATCTGAAAAGACGTGATATGCTGCGTATACTTATTATGCCTGTGCGGCAATGCAGGAGAAATTCTGCTGGTTTCACGTACGTGCAGCGCAGGGCGCAGCTGTGTGCAGGACTCGACTCTAGCATCGCCTACTACTTCATACGTACGTACGCGAAGTTATGTTTCTGTGTGTGGCCATAGGGCAGCAGCAGATAGATCATAGAGGCAACGAGGGCTCACAACACGATGACATGTTAGGCTCTGCAGCTGAGCATGGCATGGCATCGCATGCATTACGACCTAAAGGAAGAGTTATGCGCGGCAGCAATGGCGGATTCGATTGAACAGGAGGAATGGAGATACGTTCGTCAGAGTTTTTGCAGGCGATGTGGCTGCAGCCTGTCTGTGCCAGCTGCGCGCGCGCCCAGAGAGAGAGAGAGAGAGACGTTTGCTTTATCTTCTCTTTTACTTTCTGCCCAATGAATACATACTTTTCTGTATGTACACAGTAGTTCTTTCGCTTGACTACTCGATGTGTATGCAGGTGGGGGGTTATTCTAGGACGATTTGATCGTATCTCTGCAAGATTTCGACCTAATTAATACGGGAAATATTCAGTATAACATTTTTTTAACTCATACTCAGATATACTAACATTGTAAAAGTCAAAAGCCAGGGGTAAAAAAGGCAGTGTACTGTCTAGACTGCAAGTACATTTTTTTTCTCTCCTTTGCATCCCGTTTCACTTGTGACTGTAGGCAGTACAGTGCAAAAATCCATAAACTAACATAATTATATAAATCCTCTCTTGTCACAAACCTCGGATCCAAACTGCACATAACATGTCTATATACTTTCTGAACTCTGTTTCTGTTACACCAACCAACATCGAAAACTCTAGTTTCAGTATCATTGTAGCAAACTCAAAAGGAAACAAAAGAAATCTTGATAACCCGGCGGTCGCAGTCCAAGCCTTGCGCCATTGTTCCCTTTTCCCATGTATCCATGAGCTGCGGCACAGTGGCAACCAACTTTGTCATGCGCTTTACACAACTTTTATGGCAACTTTGCTTCTACTAGTAGGCAAACCGCAAACCAAAGGAAAGGAAGGAAGCAAGAGTCCAGGTAAGTAAAAAGTGAGTAGGCTCCTAGGCTTTGGTCAGTGCCTCAGCTGCTTGCCTCTTTGAGTTTATACTGCTGCGTTCCTCGAGAGGTATTCAGTATTCTGCTGCCTCAATGAAAATTTAGGCCTGTCTGCCACGCCCTTTCTGTGCATGGAAGTTAAATCTGAGGAATTTTTGCTGTGCTAGACAAATCTTGCTGCTCAGAACTTGTGAATCTTGTGGTTGTCTTTAGTTGTTATGAACTTTTCTTTTTGGAACTTTCTTTTGTGAAGATAGGAAGTGTCATTGCTCTTTATCCAGCCTGGTGGTGCCCTCTTCACCAGTAGTTACCATCGTTGGGTTGATCTCGACCAACAAACTTTCAAAAAATCAGGGTAAGCCCTCTACACGTCCTGATCGGTGGCGTAACCAATTTTTGGTTTCGGTCCTGTCCACCAGCGCCATATTAATATGTTGAACTCGGTGAGCCAAAAGAATGATCACTCTAGGCTACACAAGTTCAAAAATAGATCCGATCTCTACGGGCGTTCTAGTGGGCAAAGATCTTGAACCACCGTCGCCGTCCCGACGCTACGGTGCCCTCACCCACACCGACCCCGACCAACCCTCACGTCCGCACGCTACTTCAACCGAGCCTTCACTTCGGCATGTCGTCTTCGGGATTGGGTACGTATTCATGCTTCTGCCCTAATGCTTTATATTCTTGTGTTCATCTTTGAGCTAGGTTTAAAGATGTTCGAGATCAAGTTTTTACCCCAGTTAATGCCTACATTTGGTATCAAAGCGCCCTTGTTCAATTTTGAACCCGATAAGTCCCGATCAAAGCCCGGATCTAATGTTAATGGCCCGGTTTAGCACTTTAGAAGGAGGACTTCAACATTTTTGTGAAACCCTAACGACACCCCGGGCTTTCAAAGGTAAATCGGTCGAAATCCCAAACCTTCCAAACTCAGATCAGAAAACAAACGAGCGGCTGAATACCCATGTTTTTTAAGAACACCGGATCTCCTCCTTTCTTGGGCACCACCGAAGCTCTACTCGACGGCTATGCGCGCCGGCGAGGAGGGCTGCCACAGGGCACCTCCTGTCGCTCCGCCTTACGCCGCCGCTTCCTCTCCTCGCTCTCCGCTGCACCGTCGCCGATGAAGTTATAGCTGCCGCTCTCCGCATAAGAAATTTTGGGTTTAAGGAGAATGAAGTTGATAACTGCATATATGTTAAGTTCAAGGGGAGTAAATTCACCTTCTTAGTGCTTTATGTGGATGACATCTTATTGGCAAGCAGTGATAAGGATATGTTGTTTGAGACCAAGAGATTTCTTTCATCTAATTTTCATATGAAGAATCTTGGTGATGCCTCTTACGTTCTTGGCATTGAGATTCACCGAGATAGGTCCAAAGGAGTATCAGATTTATCTCAAAAGGCATGCGTTGACATAGTACTAAAACGATACAATAGGCATAAGTGTTATGGCTTGCCTGCTCTTATTATTAAGGACGATAAGTTTGGGATATTTCAATGTCCAAGGAACCAATATGAAACTGATCAGATGAAGCTGGTTCCTTAAGATTCAGCTGTTGGAAGTATTATGTATGCTCAAGTAAGCACGAGCCCTGATGTAGCTTTTGTAACCGGAATGCATGGCAGATATCATTAAAATCCAGGACCGGACCACTGGAAGGCCGTTAAGAAAGTCTTGCGTTATATGCAAGCTACTAAGCATCTCATGCTCACATATAACAATTCTGATAACCTTTTAAGTTATTGGTTATTCAGATTCAGATTTTGCAGGATGTGTTGATACTAAGAAATCCACGTCAGGTTATATCTTCACACTCGTTGGATGAGCTATCTCGTGGAAAAGCTCCAAACAAACCCTTACGGCATCTTCAACGATGCAAGCTGAGTTTGTGGCATGTTATGAGGCTACCGGGCAGGCTGTAAGGCTTAAGAACTTTATTCCGGGCCTTAGAGTGGTAGATAGCATCTCTAAACCACTCACTTTATACTGCGATAACAAACCCGCAGTCTTTTTTTTCTAGTAACAACAAGTCAAGTGGTGCTGCCAAACACAATGAAATTAAGTATCATGTCGTGAAAGATAGAATCCAGGATCAAACCATTAGTATCAAGCATATTAGTACTAAGTCAATGCTTGCGGATCCGCTTACTAAAGGCTTACCACCCAATATCTTTCGTGATCATGTTGCTGGCATGGGTTTATTGAAAGCCTCTGATTCTGAATAAAATGACCTTAAAACAAACCAACTCCCATTAAGTATAATGAATAATCATTTCAAAGATGGAATAGTACATTATAGGTACTGGGGTCGAATGCCACTTCATTGGTTATGCGACGTATTATCCTGGTATGCTATTTTTATTAAGGATAGGCTTATGATGTTAGTCTTACGATCAAAGGGCAGAATGTTGGGTTGATCTCGGCCAACAAACTTCTGAGAAATCAGGGGCAAACCCCTCTACGCGCCCTAATCAGGGGCGTAACCAATTTTTGGTTTCGGTCCCGTCCACCAGCGCTATATTAATATGTTGAACTCGGCAAGCCAAAAGGAATGATCGCTCTAGGCTACACAAGTTCAAAAATAGATCCGATCTCTACGGGCATTCTAGTGGGCGAAGATCTTGAACCACCGTCGCCGCCCGTCGCTCCGGTGCCCTCACCCACACCGACCCCGACCAACCCTCACGTCCGCACGTGACTTGAATCGAGCCTTCACTTCGGCATGTCGTCTTCGGGATTGGCTACGTATTCATGCTTCCGCCCTAATGCTTTATATTCTTGTGTTCATCTTTGAGCTAGGTTTAAAGATTGTGTAGATCAAGTTTTTACCCTTGTTAATGCCTACAACACCTTGTACAAAGCAATATATGGACTATGTTTCCCCGTGATCAATTGAGAAAATTCTTTCGCATTCTGACTGAACACGATTCTCAAGCGACAGTACAAAATAATACCTTTTGTTTGCATCTAATTAGACTGGTTGGGGGGGGGACTTGCGTGGGAATAATCCCCTACCAGATACAAGGCGCGTTTGGAAAACTACAGGACATGGATTTTCTAGCCTGATCTGTGTTGTTTCCATCGGGAAAAAGTCATTGTCTTCGCATGTCGTGAAAAATCCTCTCAGCGTGTCGCGTCGCTTCCTCTCGCAATTGCTTCCACCGCCATTTGCTCCCATGCGATCACCGTCGCCTCGCTCGCTCACGACCTCGTACGCCGCGTGCTTCCTCCTCCAGACCTCCCACTCCGTCAACAAGCGTCACCCAGAGAGAGCACAGAGCTCATGAGGCAGCCAAGGCACGACGGCGGGAACAGCGGCGGCGAAGGGGGTGGTGGCGGTGGGCAGGGATGGGCAAAATGGAACCAGGGAGGGCCGACGGTCCTGTGTGTCATGGTGGCACGGCTTGAGGTGGTCGGTTGCAGCTGGGCGGTGTGTGCACGACAGCCGGGATAGGGGAAGAAACAGGGCGACGATGCCCGGGTGGGAGGAAGAGTTAGGGGAACATGGGCACCGGAGAGGTGGGAGGAGCTCACCGGGACCTTCGGTGGCTGCGGGGAGAAGTCGAGGCGGGCTGGCAGTGTGAGCCCGTGGCAGTGCAGCGAGCTTGTTGTGGAGGTGGTGCTGCGGGGAGAGTGTGAGTGAGTGGTAGGGGAAGACTTTGGAGGGTGATGGGGGTGCTCCATGCCAGTGGAATTGATTGGACACTCACCAGGTAAGGCGGCGGCGGCTTTAGACCAAAGCAGATGGAAATGAAAGTGTCAGCGAGTCAGGTGGAGGAAACGAGAAATTGCTCCAGGGGTTTTGCTCGTGGTGTTGTGGAGCACGATGTGACGTGTGCAGAATGACGATGGCCTCACTGGGTTGACCAAAACGACGAGGTGATGGAGTCGGCCGTTGCGGACACCACGATGTCACACGCTCAGGTTAAGCTCGGTGATAAAGAAGATGGAGTGGGAGGGGGTAGAGATGAAGGGAGAGGTAGAAAGAGGAGGGGGGAGGCCGGGTACGACTTATATGGGATGGAGGAGCTTGCGATTTCTCGGCATGAGTGGCGGTTTGATTGGGGGGCAAAGCATGAATTGGTCCTATGGGAGGGTGACGGTCTTCTGTGCGGCATGGGCGACGGCGTGACTACAGGCGATGGTGATGTGAGCGGCGACACGGCTGCAATGGCGTGAGCAACGTGGGTAGGTCAGAGGTGACGGGAGTAGGTGGCGTGGCGCTGTCGGGTGAAGAAGAGGGAGGTGGAAGAATGGAAGGCCGACGCTGTCATTTTTTTGGCGGTGAACATGTTGAAAATTGTGGATTCGTAATGGATAAATGTCACTCACTCACTGTAATGACAATATGATGATGGACTGAATCAATTTTTCTTTTTTAAATTTGTATTTGACTTTTCTTGTTCACCGTGCATAGTTCTGATTTTTTTTATTCCTCTTGAATATTCTAATTTTTTAATGGTTAAAATTTTTAGTCGTGCCCTCTTTCAAACAGTAGTCGAGATTTATTTCCTCTCAAATTTTTTTTTATCCAAATTGGTGGATGGGTGGCTCGGCTCGGCTCGTTAAGCCAACGAGCAAAATACCAGGCTCGGCTCGTTAAAAACTCGAACTTGACTTGTTAGGCTCGTTATCAATAAAAATTTATGTAGTCCATCTCTGTTAATCAATGATCATGCTACCATCACCATGCACCATCTCTGTTATGCAATTAACCCACTTATAGCATGTGAAAGTGGAGACAGAGGCTGAGCCCGGACCGGAGCCAAGGCGGGAGGTGGCAGAAGAGGGAGGCCGGGACTGGAGCAGGAGGTGGCGGAGTAGGGCCTGGAGCCAACGGGGGCGGGCAGACGGCCGTGCGGCGGTCGCATGGGGTACTCAGGTTGCGGAAGCGGGAGGCTAGGGCCTGGAGCTAGCGGCCGTCTGGCGGCGCGCGTGGGTAGTCTGGGTGGCGGAGCACACTGAACAGTGGAGCCAGTGAGGCGGGCGGTGGTCTGCGAAGGTAGGTGAATCAGGGAATGAACTTGAAGGCTAAGCACATGAGCCCCGAGCTATCGAACATTAGGGATGAGGGACTTAGAGAGTTAGGGTTGCGTCGAGCACAGTGGCCAGTGGGCTGCCTGGCGGTCAACCGAGATGTCCTGGAACTCTAGATGTATGGTGAGTGAACGAGCTAAACGAGTTAACAAGTAACTCGCGAGCCAGCTCGTTAAGAAAACAAGCTAAATTGATGACTTGACTCGACTCGGCTCGTCAAGGGACCGAGTTCGTACCAAATCGAATCGAGCCCTTAATGAGCCGAAATAACTCGTGAGTTTTAAATTTTTTTTTCCACCCTTACTCCGGGGTGTTTGCCCCGCGGGAGTTTACCCCACCTCCCAAGCAAAGCCTAATGCAATGAACAGGGAAGACTCCAAAACCGCAAAATAAATTCCTTTTGTTTTCTCGCGATTCCTGCTTGACAAAACGGGGACACGGGTACGGACTCTCGTTCCTGCCCATCTGCTGCGGCCATCTGGAGTGTGCATTTTTTTTACTCGATGCATCAGATTTTATTCTCATTCTTCAACGGTGAGTTACTAGTAGCTAGCACCTGACGATTGATTTGATATGTGTATGACCAACAACTCCGTGCAGCCTGGTCTAATCTATGCTATTTGATTTGAGCAGTTAGTACTTTACTCCTCCCAAGGATCAAACTCTGACCTAGGTTTTGTTTAGGACTAGCAATGTAGCGCTGCAATTATACGGAGGCCTTGTCACCTGGATTACGATTCTCTGCATTACTTAACTAAATGCACGTTGTTACGATGTTTTGTATTAATTTTATTGCTATTGGATTCGTCCAGATTTCACCGAGTATTATAGCATGGTGCTGTACCTGTTCTTTTTTATAGAGTAACACTGCAGCAGAGCCCCTGTAATGGCTCAATCCTACCATCAAGGCTTTTTGATCAAATGGTCTAAAATGATCCTATTGTAGGGTATTGTAGCCCTCTGCATTAGTAATGCAGACCTACTAATGTAGAGTATAGTTCTGGACTCATTTACTCTCCTGTTGAAATGAAATAGCAAACATATCACCTTTTCACAAATGACAAAATTGGCATGTAATAGGCTAGTCACCGACACGTATCCTCTACCACGCTCCCGGTCTGCAGAGGCTACATGTTGTACTCCCAGTTTGCGGTAAGCCATCGATCGCGCTCTTAGTCCGCGATAAGACACCCGTCACGCTCTCAGTCTGCGGTAGGATGGTATGCGCATATTCCTACCGCGGATTAGGAGCGCGGCAGGTAGCTTCTGCGGATCGGAAAGTGGTAGATGGACACCGTATTTGTCATTTATGCAATTTCATAGAAATGAGGACTATTTTTGTTATTATTAAAAAACACGATAATTCAGCCAAAACTCTTGCCTTATGTACATGAGCTCATCACTGCTCACACGCATCAAATCCATCCATTCATACCCTACATGGCGACACGGCACCGACCTAAACTATGGGCATAGTGAAAACAAATTAAACGAAAACACACTCATATTTGTACATCCAACTCTGACCATGGCAATAATTCGATGACCGAGACATAGAGTTCCTATTAAGCTTATCAGTAAAATAATATAAGAGCACAATTTAGACAAAGACTTTAATTACCGTGAACACAATGAGTATTTGTATAAGCACACAATGAAAATGAGAATATTGATAACCCAATGGCTGCGTTCAGAGAGTTATGTTACAAAACATGTGGGATACCCTTTAATAACTATTGAATGGGTGATAGTTAATACCACTAAAGACGCCTTAGATCTTCACGCATGTTCCTCTGTTGAGTCTTAAACTATTACGCCTCTTAACCAATTATCATAAGTTAACAGATGCATCAATAACCGCTCTCATGTTAGTCACGTGGGAAACTGTCATGTCTCACAACCAGTTTGCTGATCAGGAATGACCCAAACCATATAGCTGGTCATGTAGTGTGCATAACTGGTCGCCTTATAACTCAAACTGGTCGTAAGTCTGCAACCAATTTAACCGTAATAAAAGGGATTAATTAGTCTTCCTTTCTAATACTAATCGTAGGTCCATAAGTGTTATATATAAAGCGGTCCCTAATAGGTGGACATGTTTCCACAGATACTCTAACTGAAATTATTGATACGGCTAAGAATCCTCGTCAGATACAATGAAATAACTAATATATCAATCGAGCATGAAACACTACCAGGCCATTGATAAGTGTACACATAGTCTATTTGGAGCCGAAGTGATGTGTCCCTGTGCTTTGGGTACCAGTACTACTGGTCATCAGGGGCGAGTCAACTCTTCAGATGCTGTAGTCGTTCAAATCCAGCACGTACCACCACCATACGTGCCAAAGTAGTAACTTGATGTCGTTGTGCACGGAGCACTAAACACATCCACATCAACCCGTTGCATCGTCTCGGTACGTATATGCCTACGACTACGAGCTGGGCGTTCGTACTTGGTAGCCTCTGCATGCGTGGCCAAACAAGGAAAAAAGAAGAAGAAAGGAGGCGTGGACGCCGGGTGAGTAATTGGGGCGGTAAATAAGGCTCTGGGCTGTAGCCGTGACACGATTGGGTAAAAAGAAAAAGAATCCTGTGCTCAGAGATTCTGTAAGTAGCCGTTTCCTTGCGCCCACTGGGAGCCAATGAGCGTACTCCTACGCTACTAGTAACAGTACAGTACATGCATACACTTGCACTGTTGCTCTCACCTCTCTCTCTCTCTCTCTCTCTGCCTGATGATCTGATCAAATGTCCATGTCGCTGTATCCAGTGGTGGAGTCAAAAGGCTTTGGCCGGAGCTGTGGCGCTTCATAATGGCATGCAATTTGGACAGCGCAAAGGACATGCATGCATGGCTAGAGAGATGCTGAGATAGATCGTGGATGGGGTTATGTGCTGTGGTCTGGTCTGGTCTGGTGTGGTGTCCCTGTTAATTTATCTTCTTTTTTTGGTTCAGGTGGTGAAATGGGGGTGGTTTTAATGTGGGTTGGATCTGAGGTGGTTGGACCAGTGCATCCGGTTTGTCCCCTTCCGTTTGTTCACCTGCATGCACTTCAGAGCGCTGCTCTTCTTTTAAACAATATATCCTATTTTCTCCCTGTTGGATTGGCTGTAATTTGTTATTGTGGCCAATGCAAGCAAAGTCATCATCTGCATGAAGAAAACAGCTACTCTTTTGTGTCATTTTGCATAAGCGCGCTAGAGAGATCCGTGTTGTAACACGCGCCATGGCTGTTTGACCCGCGGGATAAACTTTTAGACTCGGATGTAATAATGGAGCACAACTAGTCTTGAGTCTTTTCTCTCGTAAAGAAACTTTGCAAAGCATGGAAGGGTTGTAGAATAGCATTTCCACGGCATACAGCAACAAGACCTCTCTCTCTCTCTGGTATTCTGAACTCATTAAATTCCGTTAATGATGGCCGTACCTCGTTAGCGCAGGGTCACTCGGCCAGTGCTTCGCTAATCCTAGACAGGCCCAACGATATTTAGACAAGCCTAGACACCATCCAGCCATACAAGAGAGAGAGGGACGCACAAGGCACAGCACAGCCAAGAAACCAACAAGTAGAGCGAGAGAGGCGCCAAGGCCAAGCAAGTTTTGTACCTCTACACAACCTCTTGTCTTGACACTTGAGTGCAGCTTCTCGCAACAAGTGTTGCATCTTTAGTGAGAGAGACAGCATTGGAGCCTTGGTGTAGCTGCAGGCTTACATAAGCCAGAGAGGAAGGAGGAAGGAGGAAGGAGGAGAATAAAAAGTGTGACTTTGGTTCTTTCTTTGCACTGCCTCGATCTCCTTCTCGCTACGACTTTGTACTTGGCGAGCTCTCCCTGGCTTCAGAGATGGGCAGCAGCGGCAGGAACGGAGCTGTGAGGCAGTACATCAGATCCAAGGTGCCCAGGTTGCGATGGACCGCCGAGCTCCACCGCAGCTTTGTGCAAGCCATAGAGTGCCTCGGTGGCCAAGACAGTGCGTTCTTCTTCTTGCTCCTAGCTAGCTTCCCAACTCCCAACTGTTGTTCATGCATCGTGTTTGTGTTGTGTGTGTTTGTTTTGTGGCGGCTTCTCCTTGATTTTTTTAAAAATGTGCATTTGTCGTTAGTGTTTTCCCATTGATGCTCGCTATTCTTCTTCTTCTTCCGGTTGTCTTCGTGATGCCCTCAGTTGTTTGTTTCCTTGGTAGTATGCTTGATGCTGTTAGCTCCAGGACAACGTTCTCACAGTGCCATGAATTGTTTCTGGACTTTTGTTGGCTGTGTTTTGGGATTGTAGCTAGCCTGATGCGTTATTCTTCTTTTAATCTTTTCAATAGCCTAATTGTTTCCTTGGGTCGTGTTAATTGTAGAGGCTACCCCAAAGCTCATTCTTCAGCTCATGGGTGTGAAGGGGCTTACCATATCTCATGTCAAGAGCCATCTCCAGGTTCTTTTCTTCAGTCATTTGCACCTTGCTGGCGATCTATCTATCTATTGTTTTCCTTCCTTTGGACGAGCATGCACATACAAGACTTTGATTTTGTCCATTTGTTCTTTTGAACAGATGTACAGAGGCACGAGGCTTGGCACGGGAATGAAAGGTGAGAGATGAGACGAGCCCTCCCCCCGTTAGATCACTTGCATCATTCTCTACTTCATCACCATCCAAAGTCATAGGTTTTGCCTCCTTGTTTCCTGGGGATAAGATCAGCCGTATTATTGCAGATGGTATTATTTTGTCAACGCTTTTTGTAGCTTAGCTACATAGTTTATAATATTCAGAAACAAAGCTCACGTATACCACAGTAGAATACTAGAATGAACATTCCAAAATATCTTTTTTTTTAAAAAAAAAAATGAGTCAAATATCACATTGCCTTGTGGTTTGTGTGAGGTATTCAGGATTCATTTCTAGCTAAGCTCCCTTTGCCACATGCTTACCGCACTTGGCAACTAACCACTCATCCCTTCTCAAGAGTATGAGTATCTTCATCATGCAAATCCTCTGTTCAAAAAGCTAGGAAGAAAAAGCTAAATGGATGAGAGAAATTTTTTTGTGCACACTTTAGATGTTGCTAATGGAAAGCCAAACCCCTTTCTTTCATGGTACCATCAGAGATGCCACCACAACTGCAAAGGAAGCACTCATGCGCTGCTGATGAGCAAGGCCCCAAGGAATTCCTGTGCCCCCCTCTGAAAAGGTTTGTGCTGCAACTTTTTCTAACTTTGAATTGTGTTCAAGTTAAAGACGAGCTTTTTGGGGGCCTAATCTTGACACAACAGCACCTTTTCCTTTGGTGTCCATTTGCTCTTTTTTTTGGGGGGTCTTTGGATGAACAGGACCAGGATGGGGACAGAAGCCACATACAAAGGCATGCAAGGAAGCCAAGGAATCAGTGAGATGAGGACTACTGGCACCCAGTACTGCATTGATGATTACATGCAAGCCATGGCCATGGAGAGGAGAATAAAGGGGGAGGGCCTCAGATGGCAGAGGGGAGCTGCTGCTCCATCAGATGGCGCTGCTGCTGCTTCCAACCTCCAAACCGTGGGATGTTTGGTGCAAGAATCTGACCCCTTTAAGGTACATCAGCTAAAAAGCAAAGTTTAAAGAAACATTGGGAAAAGTTGATCAAAAGAAGAGATATCTTCTCTTGTCTTAACTGGTTTCACACCCTGAACTTTCTCTTCACATATCTTTAGTTTTTTTTTTCTTCCTTATTACTTGCCGTAACTATATCCAACCACGTATAAATTCACATATTATATTTGGTGGTAGAATTCTTCCCAGGATATTTAACGGTAGGGCCCACTCGTTATCCAATAGTCTGAAAAAAATATATATTATTGGGTTGCATCTTGCAGTCTGTTGACCATCCCTACCCATTCTCTATGGGTACGTTTGGTTGAGTGGATGGCCTCGGCCAGTCTTTTGGGATGCATAATCCTTTTTGCGAAGTGATTAGTGCATATTAAGTGACGCTAGTGTATATTAAAGTGGATTAGGGCTTGTCATCACAATCAAACAGCCAAACAACCCGCATTTTCATTCCAAGAGTCTCGCTTAGCCTAGTCTGGTTGCTTTTTTGAGAAAGGGTGAGAACATGCAGGGAATCAAGCATGCCGTATCCTCTGTGTTGTTCTGAGCTGTAATGTCCCGATCGTATGCTTCATTGACCAAATGCACAATCCATAATTCCATAGTATCCTACCACAGGATTGTCGCATCTTTGGCGCATGTTTTGTGAAAGATACTACATTTATAGGTTCTTGGTACATGTATCTTCCCCGTGTCTGACCACATGTGCAAACCCCAGATAGGCTCATGAATACCCGTATTTTCGAAAGGACAAGGTAGCAGTGCACCGGTATGAGATGACTGACAAAAATAGTTCTTGAGTCCCCCCTGTTCTTAACAAAAAAAAGTACCATCATAATGTTTCAGGCATTTACTACACCTTGCAGTAGTGATTTGTAGTAGTGGCGTTTAAGTTGCAGTATCCACCTCCAAAGACACCAATGGCTTTCATGATGATGGTGCAGATAGAATTTACTCATTAAAGCTTCTCTGGTGGTTTGCTCTGACTGAAAAATTCTGAAAACTGCGCATGTCATTTGGCTTCTGAAACACATAAGTAGCGTAGATGTTGTACCCGGTTGCACAGATCCTGCCGATCCTTGTGGCTTTACTGCAGCTAGGAAAAACGATTTCCAACAGGGTCAAATCTGATGGTATAGTTGCATGTCAAGGAAATAAATTTGATAGTTACCGAGGGAGTACTTTCTCTCTCTCTCTCTTTAGGCCATAGTTGCCATCAATGCAGGGATTTACTCTTAACTGCTACTTTCATTTGTTTTGGGCAGATAATCAAACCAGAAGCACACCGTGTTGGTCTTGCCATGAAGCAGCAAGGCCCCAAGGGGAACAATGGCAGTGGGTGCTTCCTCTTCAGCAGTTTCAGCAGTGCAGCAAGGGATGAACCGGACGAGCCACCGGGGCAATGCTCACTGTCACTGTCCCTTGGCCTGGACCCAAAATGCACGGACGCCGTGGCCTCCTCGCTGAGCGAAAGCAGCTGCATCCTCTCGTCGTCGTCGAGGAGGAGGAGCTTCAGCGACTGCTCCGAGCACTCAGACTGTTTTGTCGCCCCGGGTGTAAACTTGGAACTCTCCATGTCCATCTGTGGATCTTAGATCACAGCCCCAATTTTTGTACATCAACCAGTCACTTATTTGGTGATCTCGCTGCTTCCTTGTGGATATCCCCGGCATCATGTTAGAAAGTTAGCTAATGGCAAGTTGTTAGTATGCAGTACGTGTACAAGTGGCAAAGCTATCTAGCTCCTTTCAAAGTATCACAGTCGCGCGGTTGCTTTCAGGCTTCAGCACCAAAGAACAGGAAAAAGGCGAGATTCTCGCCTCAACCATCCTTTCCTTTGCCTCGTTTTATTTGATCATGTCAAAGATAGCTTTCCGGAGTAGGGATCAGCAAATTGGTAACATCAAGTTTTTTGTGGATCATGTTTTGAGCCAAAGTCTACACGCTAGAGGAGAGGGTACCTTGTTATCCTTGCAAGTCAAAAAAGAAAACGCCGGAGGCCTCCCTCTCACAAGTAGCTAGTACTAGAGTGCTGCTGCCCATAATGTTGTTCCTACTTCCTACTACTGACTTTGACAGCTCCTGCAGCTGCAAGAATATCCTGAACAAAGGAGATTCTCTTTTCCCCAAAATTGCTCCTGCATTTCACCCTTTTGCTGAGCCAGCTCTTCCTTGGGAGCATCCAAAGAATTTTGGTGGTGGTTTTGGGAGGCTACAACAACACATGTGCTTGCTCAGAGCATATACAATGCATGGGGCCAATCGATAGCCTCATGAAAAAGATTTTTCCACGATAGCTCAAACCACTAGGTATAAATTTCTCCCACAATGCATGGAGGCTTTAACGGATCCTACAATAATATTTTCATTTCAGCCCTAACCCATGCTATTTCAATTCATACTTGTGTTCAAAATTATACATCAGAAACATTAGAATGAAAACAATACATCACACACACACCCCTTGCTCACCTGTCAATCCAATACTAAAGTAACCCCACCATCCCCTCTCTTTGTTGGACCGATAAGACAACGGGGCGGGGTGGGTTTGTAACATGAGTACAAACTATTTTTCAATCCGGCGCTCTTTAACTTCTTTTTTACTCTAGTAATTATGAAAACTATAAAGACCATAGACACAAAAACACAACAGAAGTCTCGCGCCATGCTTGAGTCTAACCGTCTCACCCAACATTATTGATCGTTATGGACCTCAACTCTCCTAGTCTAGTTCCGATCATACTCGCCGTTGACTATTATTGACTCTAAGCTAACTGCATAATAATAGACCAAGAAATCGATTCTGAGCACAAGTTCTTGCAAGCTTAACCCATGTTAACCAAAATATGCATTGTGCAACACCTATGCACTGAATCATATGACTTTGACCAATCCCATAAAATTCACCGCCTTCTCAGCGCATGAACAACTTTTGGCCGGCCAGACCACCACTCAAACTGTATCTCTCTCTGAAAATTTCAAACTCTATCTAGTTTTTCTCTGAAACTCCATTTTTAATGAGATCAAGTGCAAACACATTCCCTTACGTTCCTACAAAAATGATATTTATCCGATTCCAAAAATTCAACTTTTAAACTTTCAGCTGGTCTAACCACCAAGCCACCGGCCAGTCCAACCAACTACAGGGACGGTCAGACCGCCTCAATCTAATAACAGCTGAACTTCGCTAAAACGAAGGTTCTCCAAATAACTTGACACCATTAACAATTATTCAATCACACACTAAAATTAGAATCTAACCATGATCTCGACACTCTCTGTCCTCACTCTCTCCCTGCTAGCCCGCACAACTTCCCTCCTCTCTGCCGTCTGAGCGCCGCCGCGATTTCCCCGTTCAGATCTGGTTACCGCCCCGTGAAGCTTGTCCATCACGGTCGTCACCCCCATGGTCCTCGTTGTCGGCCGTGGCCCTGATATCGTCCGCGGCGCCTGCACCATTTTGCCAGTTGGATCCGGCCGCCGCCGTCCAGATCTGATCACCCTCGTGCAGATCCGACCGCCGCCACCGTCCTAGTCAGCGTCTTCTTGGGCGCTGTCGTGGCTGTCGTCCTTGTCATCCCAGGCGTTCGCCATGGCATGGCGAACACGAGCGCCTTCCGGAGCCCGGCCATGGTTGCGCGTGGAAGCCGCTGAGGAGTGGAGCGCAAGGTGACGAGGCATCTCCCAGGCGCATCTCGCTCTCTCCCTCCAATGGACCGCAGTCCCCCTCTCTCTCGGAACCACACTTTTCTCCACAAAGCACCCACAGCTTCTGCAAGCTGCACTAACACTTGCGACGCAACCGGCTAGCCTTCATGGTGGCATCCGATCATAGGTGGCCCTGCGAGGCACCTCGTTGTACATGCCCTCAACGAGCTACAAACAGAGCATGCTTCGTGCAAGCCGGTCTCCAACTGGAAATGTCATGATCACTCCTAGAACAAAACATGCCGAAGGTACAGGTGCAGAAATGATGAACACATTTTGACCATACGACGCTTCAGAAAACTACTCGGTGTCAAGCGTTTCTTTGAAATATTTTGTACAGATCGAAAGAGGAGAACCAACAAATACCAAGTAGCAGCTGCAGCAGCATGATTAAAGAAAGAAACGGTCAAAACAATGTACCTTGGGTGTGTCTGAGCAAGCGCGCGTGTGCAGTGTGCGTAGACTGTAGAGAGAAAGGTGCTCCAAAAAGGGGCAAGCTTGTCACATGGACCATTGATTTGCTGGTCAAAAGAGTAGATAAAATTGACCTATTGCTCCAGAGTGTAGAGAAAATAGGGATGAACTAAAAAGGTAGAGTACTACTTAGGAATATACTCATCAACTTTTGAAGTATCTGAACGTGATATATATTTTTTTGTCAAAGATGTAAACTATTTCAGATTCCCCAAAAGTGTGAAATTGACAAATTTTCAGCCCAAGTACAAATTATTACCATGATGAGCCTGGTACGCTGCGTCGCAGGGGGTACGGTGGGCGAAACAAAAGCCATCACAGAATTCTGCTGCGTCTTGAGCGTCAATATCATGCATGCTTTGTAACTGGCCATTATAAGATAAAGTTGTGGGAACAGTAGCAAGGCATCATATCCCACAAGCTTTCCGAGTTTTGACATCGAAGAGCACAGAAAAGGTGACAAGAAGCTAAACTCCAAGAACTGGAAAACTTATGGGTTTTCAACACTGACCTTCCCAAAGGGATCTGTCTCACTGTCTGTGGTCATAATGGTTGAGCAATCATACCTGTTAGGAGTATTTGTTTAACACTTAATCATATCTTGATTACAGAAGTCCCAGTCTTGATCCAAGAAGTCTCCATATGCTCCTCAACGAAACAGCACACAGTGCAAACCACATGCTGTTCTGTTAAAGCTCCCTCGTGCGTAGAAAACTGCAGCAGCATTTCACCTCGCTGTTGCTTCTGTATCAGACATCAAATTTTACACTAGTTCAAACTAGCATTATGCAAACATAAAATGCTCAATATGCTGAGAACTGTAGTGTGTTAAATGGTACCATCTGAATATCTGACCAAACCTCCATCAGTTGTCATGATGACAAAATGGAAAGACGAGAGCCTTAGTTCTGCAGTTCGACATTGACACATTTTGTTGTTTTTCTCCCATGGAGTTTTTCGAGTCTTCTGTTTGGATTCTTCAGTTATTCGACCTGTAAAACTTTGCCAAACTGAAACTAATTATTGCAAAATTGAAGCAAAGTACCTCATCAAATTTGAGACCCACCACTGCCTTCTCAGCAACTAATCATAGAGAAGCCGCGGCGATGAAGAGTTGAAGATTCCTTAGATGGTACTGAAATACTGAATGACTCATTTGACAATCAGTGCCCTGAAAACTGTGTTGAGCATATGGAACAACTGCTATTGAACCACCAAATCTTGGCAGGGAGACGCTCAGAAGATTGGCCAACCGACCTGAACATTGCCACGCCTGTTCACTAATCTCTTGCTGGTACAGACTACACAATGCATGGTGGTCTCGAGCATCTTAATTAGTGCAAATTCTGCACATTTACGAAAGGAACTATGCCTCCTTCGAAACTCGGATGGGAAGTACTATGCGCTAGAGCAAACGAACACGGCAAGGTGGAAACTTTGGGTAGCTACAGCGTCCACACTAGTGTAGCAGGGCACAGTAATGCCCCACTGCCACATGAATCTCCTGAAACCAGTTGCACTGATAAAAGCAACGAGACGCAAATCCACTAGCAGACCCATCGCCTAAAAGCTTCAAGTGTCTGTAGGCTTGTCCTTCAACATGTACTATCCACTACGACGTGTGTTGGTAACCTGTGTGGTTCCACGACAGAACGCCAAAATCCACCGAGCACGCACGAGCTGATGGACGAGCCGGGTTGGTGACGAGGAGGGAAGCCGGGCACGCCCGCACGAGGTGGTTCTTAGCACGGTCGCATCGCGCCGGCGCGTGATGATGGCCACGATCCCACGCGCTGAATCGCCCGACCGCACGCGGCCGGCGACGTCGGTTTTCGCTTCGTTGGATGGTGCCGCGGTCGAGGTGGGCGATATCAATGCGCGGTTTCCCTTGCGGTTGCGGTTGCGGTGCGGCGCAGAACGGCGGAATCGTATGCCAGTGTACGCAAAACCAGTTTCGGAAGAGCGCGTGCCCCGTTGCGTAAACTAAGGTTCTGTTTGGCACAGTTGTGTCTTTCTTGAAAAACAGCTTTCGACTGTGCTGTAGATTTTTCCGACTGCGAGTTGAATGATTGTGCTTTTCTAATTTGGTGTTTGGCTGTTTGACTTTTAGATAGACTGGTTGTAGTTTCCGAGATATGAAATATCTGAAATGCCTATGATGACAGTAATAGCTTGTTTGATGTCGTTTAACTGAATTAACAACATTAAACAATATTTGACAACATGTAATGACATTTAAGAACATTTAACGGTATTTAACAATAAAATCCTTCAGAAAGCATGTGAAAATAATCTAGACTAGAAGATCAGTCCCTTGTACCAGGTTTAAATAATCTGCACGAGCAAAATCATTATCAATCAAAGCACTATCTCGAATAAAATTATGCAAAACCACTGTTGCAACGATAATTTTCTTTTGCTTGTGCTCATTGTAACTTGGAATTTTCAGTATTCGGGGTGCTGAATTTGTCTGAAAGGCGGCCAATGCGCGTGACAACAACGTTGTGGAAAAATGTATTAGTAACAAACACCAGTTACAAGTCTGTAGACATGAAAAAAAAAAATCAAAAGATAAACACATTTCACCATCTTTAAATGAAAACCCTGCTTGCCAGCACAAACGCGCTCAGTCTGAAAACCATAAATTCATTTCGCCATACAACAAAGATGTACTATGGAAGCACACATATATCACAGTGCAGTAACATTTGTCTCAACAGAAATAAATAGTTCTAGCAGAGCATTTCATTCCAAAAAGAGAACCAACAATTTTGAGTTCTCACTTCACATAACTTATATCTAGCTGCAACGGCTTGCCTTCAGGTTATCTGAACCGGTTGGAGCAGTACACAACCAATTTACCTGCCAAGATACGGATCAAAGATTCAGCATTTCTAATGTGCCTAAGAATTTCAGTTGCATAAAAACCAACAAAAATTATTAAATCTATGTATTGTGCTGTGAAGTGTTCCGTGCTTTGGGCGTGTCCTCTCCGTTCCGCCTGATCGTATCGTAGCGAGTTTGGAAGCCCTCAACGAGATTTGCCCGAGACGAATAAAATGGCCTATTTTGGTGCGTGCTCGTCTCTGCTTGCCCTCTGTTCTGCAACTGTGCCATTGCCTTCGATCACCGTACTCGGAATGATTGCCACCACTACCTTGCTGCTGGAGCCAGCGCCAAAGTCTTCTTCTAACCAAGATATCAAGCGCTGCAGCTTGACAGGTGCATTTCTACTGACTGCGTCCTGTTGTCCTGCACTGAGCCTTGCCCTGGTGCACTAATGAAAGCTGCATTGTCCTGCACTGAGCCTTGCACTGGTGCACTAATGTAAGCTTGTATTGTCCTGCACTGAGCCTTGCACTGGCTCACTAATGAAAGCTGCATACTTCTTTCAAAAGAAAGACCATTCTTAAAGCAGACATGGCTTCTCAATCTCAGCTCATTCGCTAAATGACATCAGAAAGTGTGTACTAATCTGGCAGTTTTCAGAAACAATGTAGCACAGCCAAAGGCTATAGCATTAGCAACTAGAAACCAATAGCTTCAAATCTGAAGAACTATGCAGTTTGAAGTTTTGTCCTAACTTGATAGATCGTTTGCAGACCATTATGGACTCTTTAAAGTAGCATCCGGTACAGATCAAACGCAGAGTACAGTAATTCTCAATTCTTAGTAAAAACAAGGCAATGCACTGTTTTAAGCGTTGTGACATAAATAGCACCAGATGAACAAAAGGGCAGCAATACAAAGGCTAGTCTTTTTAACCCTAGGAGAAGTTAACATTACAGAGTATTCGCTCATCATCAATAACAAGTTGACATCAGATTTTCAAATGTTAATGCCTGTTCTGATGAGGACTGAACGGGGTTCCAGTTTTCATAAGAAGATTCTGGGAGGCAATAACAAGTTGACATCTGATGTTCCAAAAAAAAAACTAAAACCAACAGCTAGCTAGCACCACAGGTGAAAAATTAAGAGATCTATTGCATATGTCCTTTGCATTTTAGCTTTGAATGAAATGAGTTTTGGGATAATGAGGGTGTAAGGATGATTAACGATATCACTTCTGCCTTGAGATCAAATCAAGCCATAGCATTTACATCTAGAACTATTGACCTTCTAACCTACAACCGATAGGTATCACTAACTCCACGCTCTGTAGAATCTGTACTATTCCCTTGAACAGTTAACGTTCTTGCTGAATAAGAAATTCAGACACCACATGCTACTATGAACATATCCATTGCTGTAAAATTATCAATACGCTGAATCTAACTGAAACCAATAATGCAGCCTCCATATTCATGCTTCCCTAAAAACATCAAGTTTGACCACTAATGTTCTAGTATCACATTTTTGCATTATTGCAGTATGTCTTGCCTTCACCGATGATGGCTTGATGCAACTAGCTCCGTAGCAAGAGTAAAATTGGATTTGTAACATTTCTACAAACAGTTAATGTCAGGATAACTTATCCACACAAGGAATAAGAGGGGAATCCAATCCAATGCAAATAACATACATTGTGTATATTCTTACTCGCAATAATAACAATGGTCACAACTTCGCAGTTGTTATGCTCACATTACACACTAACAACCACACTAATCCAAATATGTTGGAAGAACCCACAATGCACCATATTTTAAGACACATACTGCACATACATACCGCATTGCATTAATCCATAATCTATATAGCATCACAGCCTATAGTTTGAAGCTCCAAACAAGAGGCATCAACTTACAGTCATTCTCGATACACATCTTGATATCCGTCAACCAACATTTTAATGATGAGCTAATTGGACAAATTGCATTATAGTAATCTAACCATTTCATCAGCAATAAAGCTCCGAAATTTAGATAAAACCCATATATGTACTAGTAACTTATATAAGAACTTCACCTAAATACTGCTGCAAACCTCAACCCAGTAGACCAAAACTTACTATTGTGAAGTATCCGGTTTAGAAGGCCAGATTAGGCACGTATCTCTTGAACACCTGCCTCCCTGCCACGGCGCCACCAGCCATGAGCCCCCCGACGGCGCCGGCGACGATCGCCGACCGCGGGCCGGAAGCCGCGCGGTAGAGCACGCCGGTCCCGAGCCCCGCGGCGATGGTGTTGGCCCAGTCTTCAGCGTCGCGGAGCCCACCAACGCCGCTCTCGATCCCCGAGAAGAGCAGCCCGATCACGCCCAGCCGGTTGCCGTACCCGCGCCCCACAGAGCCGCACTGGTTGAGCACGCGGCTGGCGCGCAGCTTGGCCGACTCGCCGCGCTCCGCCTCCGTCGCCGCGCGCCTGAGCCCCGCGGCGGTCCCGGCCACCGCGCCGACGAGGTACCCGCAACCGGTGTAGAACGTTAGGTTCTCGCCCCAGGTGCGACTCTGGCGGCGCTCCTCCTCCTGGAACAAGAACTCCGGCGAGGTCGGCAGATCGTAGAGCGCGCGGAGCGAGGGGAGGCCGAGGCCCTCCGGCTGGTACGGCGTGTAGGTGCGCCGGACGCAGACGGGGGCGCCTCCTGGCGGGCGGTCCCCGTAGGGGTACTGGTCGGCGGCGTCGGCCATGGCGGAGAGGGGCGGCTGGGTCGGGTTGGGGTTTAGGGTTTTGGTGTGGTGGTGGGTAGGCTTCCGCGTGATTGCGGCAGGGGCGAAGGCAACATAGGGAGAGCGAAAAATGGGCTGCCCTTCGGCAAAACACCTTGTCGCCATGGCCGAATGGGCCTTTTTGGGCCATCGTTTTACCACCCAGTGTTCTGCTAGTTCGCTCTTGTGGCTTGCGGTTTAGCAAAGAGAATTTTACCAAATGGTAACAGAAGCTTTCCAAAATTTTGACAGGAAACCAAATTCAGTCAACTCTGCCAATTTTTGCATCTATAGGCAACAGTCCAAGCTCCAAACTCGCCCATTGGCTTTTGCTATCTATTGAATATGAGATAGATACTTACGGATTGAAGGCTTGCAATTTGAGAAAGTACACAAATTCAGACAACATACGACAGACTCAAAAATTCGGACAGCAAAACGACAAACATGTTCTTCTCTGGCGGCGACGAGGGATCTCCAGTGACACCGATCGGCGTTCGTGTTAGGGTTAGAGTTCACCCGAGTTGGATAGCGTTTCACTGGGATCCCAGGGTTTGGAGCGAGGGGGAGGCGACGGGGCCGGCGAGGGTGTCGTTGGTCGCAGGGTCGGGGGAGGGTGACACAGCAGCATGCGATACGAGTTAGGGTGGGCGGGGAAGATGGCCGTGTGGCGACGGGCACCGCCAACTGCAAGTGGTGGAGTTGCGTGGAGCTCACCGGAGAGGAGAAAGAAGAGGTCTGTGGGAGGAGCTCACCGGAGGGCTGAGGACGATGACGGAGCAGGTGGTGGCGGAGGGGGTGGGATTTTTTTTGGCTCATTTAGCTTCTTTTTTTAACGAAATAGCAAATGTAGCCCTCAACGCGCAAAATGACAAAAATAGCACTGCAAAGGTTAGGCAGACGATACGTGTCCCCTACCGCAGAAGCCACCTTCGTGCTTCTCATTCACGACAGACAACCTATCGCGCTCCTAGTCCGCAACAATCCACCTGCCGCGCTCCCGTCCTTGGTAGGCTGGCTTGCACACATTCCTGCCGTGGGCAGACATGTTCCTGCCGCAAACTTGGAGCATGACAGGTTATCTAAAGTAGACAGGGAGCATAGAAGGTGCCTATTGCGGTGTTATTTTTGTAATCTCGTTTGAACTGATATTATTTTTGCTATTACAAATTAAAAACTTACCAATTTAGCCTAAGATTCAGATGGTTGGGACTCGGCGGCGGCAGCAGAGCTTGAAGTAGAGAAGGGGTGGTAGGCTCGCGGTCAATGTGAAAGGACGAAGGGTAAGGACGCGTTCATTCTGTAACAAGGATCGAACGTTCGGTGGAGAGTTGCGTCCAGGGGTGAATCCAACAGGGGGGCTTCATCAGGGTGAAGCCTACCCTCCACCGATGCCTGTGAACACCCCCCTAGTCCAACCTTCGGCTCCCTGGACCCTGGCTGCCATGGCTGCGACGCTACGCCAAACAAGAAGAAGAAGTTCGAAGCAGAGCAACCGAGAGGGATGGCCAGATGGGAACAAAAGCATGTGGGCTGTGCCTTGCCCTTGATGAAGCAACGAAACCCAGTCCTAACTCACATCCCCCACTGGTCCCACACGGCAGTCCCACGACCCTCACCTCAGTGCCTCACGTCCCCCTGTTCCCATTCCAAAAATCCCCAATCAATTCCCTAATTTTTCGAGCGAGGCAATGAGAAGCCGGAAGCCTAGAAGCGCACCTGAGTCCTGACCTGAGGGCAGAGGGAGCCGGGGCGGCCGGGCGAAGGCTAGCGCCGGGGAGCCACCGGGGTCCGCGTCGCTGTGTCACTCGGCACTCAGCGAGTAGATCTGGGCCGTGGACGGTAGACGTGCCGCGTGCGTGACCCCTAAGGCTGAGCCGGTGAGGAGGCGAGGGGCGGGGCCGGGGGCGGCGGGCCGACGCCGAGGACTGGGAGGCTAAATGGGCGACTCCGCTACTGGGAGTCTGGGACTGGCCGAGGGAGCCAGGGAGGTAAAGGAGAGATTAAGACAAGAAGACAACTTGTGCCAGTTTGGACCATTTCTACTTTCCAGAATACAACAGTCGTTTTGGGCTTGGTTTTGGTCAATCCATACTTGATACTTCCATAGTAAGCTTTTCCTTTAACCTTGTGTCCTTATCTTTGTCTATGGATAGAAAAGAATCTGGACTCTGGAGCCGTGGAGACAGGCGAGGTGGGCTCATGGGCTGCTAATCTGTTGAGTGTTGACAGCTCAGTGCTCACTATTGTGCCTAACAACCTAAGTAGTATGATTTTTTATCTTGAATGTTCATGATCATTTAAGTACAATGTGCTATTGTATACCTTTTTTTTTTTTTTTGTAATTTTGATGTATAGGTGGTTACTCACTCAAACCATATTTACATATTTTGGGGATGCACTTTCCATTAGTAAGGTACCTTCATTGTATTATCTTTTTTAGGTATTTATTCATGTATGAATTTGATTGCATAAGAATACAAGACTATATTTATTTTAAATTAGTTTAGTCATTTGAGACTTTAAACCCACCGTCCATCTTCGTCGTGAATTTGCCACTGGTTGCGTCTTTGACCTGTTGCTCGGCGATTTTTCTACTTATGGTTTAGCTCTAGTAGTAGATGGTTTCTACATCTCGCATCACTGTCAATGAAAATTACGACGACGATTTTCTTGACCGAAAAAGCCATCTGATGTCGCATCCTTAGCAATACCAAAATAACAGTCTGGTCTGGCGCATCCAAGTCTTAGTTATATATGAAGCCTAGAAGCTAATCACATGAATTTTAAAACCGTGCCTGCCAGCCTAAACAAGCTAGGTCAATAGGGAGACTTTTTAGTGTGTATAGTAGGACAACCAATGGACCATACTATCACGCTACTAATGCTAATTCTAATCTCGAATCCAAATATGTATGCGCCATGAGGACTACTCGTGATCAATTTTTAATTCATCCTTGTGAGCGGCATGGGCGTACTAAAACAATTCGTTCGATCTTCATCTTCGCCAAAGTGCCAACGATTTCTTCAGTGGATGACCTTCTGCTTGGCCATTGGGTATGCGCGTGTGTTTTCAGCTACTTACCAGACGCATAATTCTTGAGTAATTTCGCCTACGCATACAGCTTTGTTTGCACGTGAAAGAGAGTGTGCATCCATCGTTCAGGCAGATGAGTGTTTGGCTGAATCAGCACTTTTTTTTTAATTTATTATATCAAAACTAGTCTTGATCTCACAAAATTACAATAATAGTACCGTGGTAGGCATATACTGTGCTCTATACTTACGAAAACCACCTTCTGCACTTACAGATCGTGGTAGGAAGTGCTTGGCTACGGTGAGAACGTGTTTATATTATTCTACCACGGATCACGTGGTAGAAAATACATGTCGTTTACATAGTTTACTTTGGTGTTAATTTTGTTATTTCGGAGGCTAAGGGGGATATTTGTTGTTTCGTTTCAAAACAAAGCTAAACGAGTCGGGGGAAAGATTCGATGACGGGAGCGCATCTCGCGCTGCTGTTTTGTCTTTGATCTGGGTTCAGATTATTGGCGATCGAGCAGATGATTGGCCAAAGGACGGGAGCAAATTTGGCGCCAGCGTAGCCGTGCGTCCTCACAAGTCTAATCATGGTACTAACTATAAAATTTTGTCCCGGGATTCTTGCTGGTCTCGTGTACGCATTGTCGCGTACATATCATGAATAATACACTACACACTACCATGTGGTGATGTATACACTACACACTACGTACATATGAAAACATTGGCATTGGCATTTTTCTATCTGAACATCACCATTGGTGATGTATACACTACACACTACGTACATATGAAAACGAATTCCGAGCACGTATTAACCGAGAGAGCTTGACGAGTTCAGTATTGTGAGGAATAAAGGAGCTTGTCTTCACATGAAGAAACACGAAATAGCGATGGGAGTTGGTGTTCGAGGTGTGAAAACTGAATGTGAAACCAATCAGCGCAGCATAAGTTGTTTAGTACAAAAATTGGATGCTGGATATCTTTTGAAGTACCATGCCACTTACCGAATCACTAATAATTGCCGAGACCTAAAAGAATTAACGATCATATGTGGCAAGTTGTTTTTAAAAATTCTCTTGAGGAACTTAAGGAACAGCATTGCATGGGCGTCTTGGGTGTAATCCTGAAAACTGGAGTTCTATGGTACACCAGACGAGTAACAAATACACTCCAAAAAAGAGAGATTTTACTAGTATACGGTGGTAGTATAAATAAAATATGACCATTGATTTGTTTAGAGTATAATAGATTTTTCTTTATATTTATAATTTTTTTTGTGAAGATATTATGGTATTTTCTAATTAACGTTGAAAATATTACTCTTGTGTCGTGTGATTCTCACGTGACCAATTACAATTCTATCTTTTTCAGATTCCACTACTCATACTAACGGATGTAGTATAATTAAATCCCAATTAATATGAACCATTGAATTAAAAAGAATATATGACCGTATTAAATTGAGTGTACTGTAAAAATCTAAAAAAAATACAGATTTATTTATTCTAACTAAGTCCTTTTAAATTAGTGCCAGAAAGCGAGTTTACTCATTAGAGATGTGAAGTCACACCTATGTCCATAGCAGGACTACCCTAATGTAGTAGGCAGTAGCGCAAAGGAATAAAAATAAGTTGAAGAGCATAAGAAAACCGTAGAGTTGGGATCGTACAAGATTAGTAAAGCACCCTTTCGATTCGTCCCTGGTCGGTTAGGTTTAGCATATCTAGGAGCTGGCTGTAGTTTTCTATGCCAATAATAGAAAGGAAACGGGTGCCGCGGGAAACAAATCCTTCCACGTTATGCAATAAGCGTATAGTGTCATTATAATTTTGGACAGTTGGATCAAAAAAATATATACAAAATTCGATTCCTCTGCACTGTAGCACTATATTAAAATACTGTAGCATTTAATCCAAACAAATTTTCCCAAATCGGATGGATCAGATTGTGGAAATATTACAGTATTGTACTCGTCTTCTATTTCCGACGCAATGACAGTTGATGCAATTCCAGTGCTACGATTCTGCGATACTAACACGTGGATTAACCATGGAACCGCCAGCTCCCTATTAAAGAGGCATGCTATGGCGCTTAGGCGCTGGCAAAGAAAACAGTTTCAGGTATACACAGATGAGGCCAAGCAGGCAGCCGCAAAGCAACTAGCTAGGCAGATATATAGCTAGCTAGGACGGGAAGAAGGAGAAAGAAGAAGACGACATGGCATGGTATTGTTTCGGCTCGTGTCCTTCTTGACTCGATCGTTGGATGAGATGTGAGCCGAACCAATATCATTCATGTATTCTTCATTCAGAAAACTCCTATCTCAACAGGTTTTGGACTGGGAGAGTGGTAAATATCATAGGCATGGTAAGTGTTCTGATGCTCAATGATTTCTTTGAAGCAAATCATTCTTCAGACAAGGATTTTGAAGTGAAAAAACTAGAGCCTAGGTGAGGCTTATCTTTCTGAGGATTATAGATTCACTTGGCCTGTATTTGTTCTATTCAGTAAAATTTCAACGGTTGAAGATGTTCACAGAAGAACTAATATGACTTCCTTAAGCTAAGCTAGCTAAGGAGGTGGTCTGGGATTTCTACCAGAACACTAATAATTTTCATATTACTCTGTTTACTCAAAAACTGCTGCTCCATATATTTGTATGCGGATGAGATTATCCGAAATTGTCCAGCTTCGCTTGCTTTTTTTTTTTTTTTGGAGGAATCACTTGGCTTGCTTCTTAAGGCTGTGAAGGCACATTCTAGGGTAAGAGTCTGTATTTTCATCTCGAGTACCTTATCTTTCTTCAGGAAGAAACAATAAGCATTTTGCGGTATTGAAAGAATGATAAAAGGCTATTGATCATATGAACTACAGAAAAAATAGCAAAAATGTTAGAACTTGTCGTAATTTCTCATATCATATATGCACATTTCTTGGCGCCACATATTTCTTCAAAAAGAGCTATTAACCTTATTTTGCACATGGTTTTGGTTATATGATCTTTAAAAGGTTCATTGCAACTTTTTCTTGCATTTCACCTAAGCTTAATTTGTTTGCGGTGTTTCTATAACTATCCTTATGTTATAAAAAAGCATCCATATGCCAATTTCATGTGATTTCAAGGATCTTAACTTTAATTGGTTTATAGCTTCAATGGGAAAAAGGTTGTGTTAAGTAGGGGAAAGATCTCACTGCTCCATGAACAGATTTGAAGATTTTTGTTGCTCAAGGGCTAGGAAAAAGGTTGTTTTGGGCTAAATCGTTTTGTATATATTCCATATCTGCGTCAAAATAAGATATTTGTATTATCTCATTTTGCAAGACTGTAATTTAATTTTAATCATGAAGGATTCTCTTCCAAGACTTAATTATCAACCTTCTTTGGAAGAACAAACTAGTGAAAAATAAATACGAAGACAAATATTCCTGCGCAGTTAATCATGATGCCGATTCCAAATTACCGACAGATCCCGAAAGGTCATTTCTGCAGTCTAGTCAAGATAGATACCTCTGCGTCTCTGACCAGGTGTTGCCTGAGATATACTGCGTCGCTACTCTTGAGTCTCTGATCCAATGACACCTTGTCAAGCTACTACTTGGGATGCTCTTTTGGAGTGTAGTGTCTGTCAATCGCACAACAGGCAATGCCCGTGCCGTACAATAGCTTATATTAAACAACTTGCTAATATATAGCTGGATGAGTTGGGGAAAAGAATGCGTTTTCGCACAGATTGTCCCGTCATCGATTTGTTCATCTGAGAGGGTGAGAGGGACACCCAGTCCACAGCCCACCGTGTGCATGCTCTGGTCATTACAAATTATTGGGCTATACTCATCACAGCCAGCTCATGTTAGATCATGCCATGAGTTTTGTGATGTTTATTTGTACACGCTACTGCCTATTGGTGCGTTTAATAAGGTGATAGAAATGCAGTTTGGTGTTTGTGCATCTGTCGTTTAATAAGGTGATAGAAATGCAGTTTGGTGTTTGTGCATCTGTCAGCTTAAAGTTTTTTTTTGGTTTTCCATCTGAATTCTGAAAGGGATTCCAGACAGATGTGTAGCTTTCAGGAGCTTTAAAAACAAGTCAATACAAGTTATAAGGCATTACCTAGTCCAATATATATACTCCTATGTGTTTTTGTCGAGAACACACGAAAGATTTGCACCTATTTGATTAAGATGGTATACTCATATACGTCAACCTCGATGTAATTTCATGGTGTACATCCATTTACATCTCACGTAATGTTCCTAGCTCAACATTGAACGTGAGTACTACCGATTGAAAGTGTCGGCCAAAATCATCTAATGAGATCCTCGGTGCTGTCCTTGAAAAAATGGCTGAAAATCAAGTACAGCCTGTACAGGGCAGGCAGGAGCCTTGCCAAGGTCATTTCCCAGTTTCTGGTAGTGCTTTGCGTGGAAGCGAGGACACAAACCGTGAAGTCACACCTGGTGTGCGTAATCAAAAGAGCAACATTTGCTTTAAAACTATAAGCACCAGGCTGTCCAAACTTCACAAATATCAACTCACTGCAACATCAATACCCTTTGTCATAATCAACATATGAAGAACTTTATGCATGCTTATCAACAAGACATCAACATACACTATCATCTTCTCAACATGGCCAAGCATGGTGACCAAATTACGAGCAAGAATAGAAATATA
This sequence comes from Hsuehochloa calcarea, assembly GCA_036346395.1. Classification (NCBI taxonomy): domain Eukaryota; kingdom Viridiplantae; phylum Streptophyta; class Magnoliopsida; order Poales; family Poaceae; genus Hsuehochloa; species Hsuehochloa calcarea. The sequence continues at coordinate 40,424,965 of CM070599.1, forward strand.
GTACCAAAGAGAGGTTGATACCAAGATTTATATGGAAAACCCTTGTAAGAAAAACCACAGGAAGAGACACGAGCAATCATCCACTATGGAGAAGAAGATACAAGGTGGAAGCCAACAAATAGAGGAGACTCCAAATCCCATCACAAATGCCACTATAGATCACTCCAAATGTTTAGATCTATTGGGGAATCAACTCTCCTCACTCTCTCAAGCTCTCTCTAACCCTAATTCTCAAGGTGGAAGAACAAGTCACCCAAATGGAGAAGAAACTCCCAAATTCGATAACACCCCCAACCTGCACTACTACAGAACACGTCATCACGCACGGTTCGAATCAAATCATCACGAGCGGTTTCCGAACCGCCTATATTTATACGTCTGTGATAACAGTAGATTACCACGACGGTTCAAAACCGTCGTGATAACACTTATCACGACGGTTTTTAACGAAACCGCTCATGATAACCACTTATCACGACGATTTACTTTAAAACCGCTCAGTGATAGTGATTATCACGCACGGTTTTTAACGTAAACCGTCTGTGATAACAACTTATCACGCACGGTTTACGTTAAAACCGTCAGTGATAACCACTTATCACGAGCGGCTTACTTTAAAAACCGCTGTGATAAGTTGTTATCACGCACGGTTTTAAAGTAAACCGTCGTGATATGTCTATATCACGCACGGTTTACTTTAAAATCGTCAGTGAAGAGTTATTACCACGCACGGTTTTATGTTGAAACCGCTCGTGGTAATAGTTTCACGCACGCCAACATAAAACCGTCTCGTGGTATCTGAGCGACCTAGCTACATTGTTTGTCGCTTTTTGGCCACCTCGGAATTGCTAGCCATGCCCTCGAAAACAAGCATGTACAAAAAGCAGATACATCGCAGAGAATCAATTGTTGACAACTCAAATTGACCATTACTCAAAATAAATTAATAAAGATCGAATTTGTTGAAGTATTTTTGCTATAGTTGTACAATTGGATTACAATTAAATCAATTGTTTGCGTGAATCTGGGTCGGCGATGGAGTGAAACTCTCCTTTGTTAACTATTTCGTCATGATAAAGGTGCATAGTCGCCTCGAACTTCCACGAGCTCTTGCGAACGAGTCCATATAAATATATTATCAAACCCCGCCACTAGGTCAAGAAAAATGGTAAGGATATATATTTGAATTTACAATTACAAAAAATTATTTCGAGATTGACAAACCTCCTGATTCTTCATCTTAGCACTAATGATTTGTCGCATATGATGGCAACGAGAATGCACATAGCTCATCATTTTTTGCTAGCAGACCGCAAAAATAGAATTACATATGTACGTATAGTCATTGAAGACAAATTTTTATGAAGTATGATATATATAGGATTATTGTGTTGTAGCGCGTCGGAAATTTCGTCACCTGTGTTAGTTGGTACTGGATCCATCAGTATCTTCCTTGTTGGCTAACATAGGAGATGAGCGAACTACATAATTGAAAAAGTTATCCTCGGGCATTTCAAACGAAGGAAGACTACAATAGAGTTATGTATGGAGGAAATGATCATACTTGTCGAGTATTCCTTGCGAACGTCAAGTCGTGATCGCTTCGACTAGGGAATCAAGATATATCACGTTGTTCCTCTTGGGTATAATGACTAAAAGGATCCATGGTACCTACTCATGTATGTCGCTATAACTATTAAACCTAAGTACAAATGAAATTTGAATAGCAAATAGTGAAGCACTTACCCCGGTTGTAGGGCACCAAGATGTAGTCCTTGCGATTCGAAGAAGCAATGACGTCGTTATATAGTTCTCGACGAAGGTCGCGTGCTCGCTTGGATGGTTTGCATAGATACCACGTGTGGGTCGAGGAAACCCACCGGTTCTCGCCCTTCCCGGGCATTTTTCATCATGTATCTATACATAAGCAATGAGTTGCGATATTTATCGGTATTACATGAATGTAGAACTTGATTGTAGACACTTACAGTGTCCAACATCGTAGAAGCGAGGCGTCGAGGGCTTCGAGATTGAATAGGTTGAATAAGTCGTTGAACCCCACCACGAAGTTGCCCGACCCGTTGAAGAAATGCTCATCCTTGTATGCGACGGTGATTCCAGTATCGCACCCCTTCTTTGCGGTATTCCGCAAGTACCAGGCATGCAAAGCCTGACAAGCAAATCCAGCGTGGGCTAATTGTGCGTTAGAGCATAACGGTTTTTCGATGGAGTACTTCCCGTGCTTCTGGGACTTGGGAGGCGGCTTAATGTTCGTCGATTTGGACTTAACGATTGGCAGCGTCTTCCTGCGAGACGACTCGGGAACCGATACGGTAGCACGCTTTTGTTGTTCCTTCGGCGTCTTCTCCACGGGAACCGATGAGGTGGCCTTCTGAGGCGAAATATGAGGTGGAGTCATGGAGGGTTCCGTTGGAGAGGAATGGTCCTGTCGAGATTGCGGCACTGCTGGGTCCAGGACGATGTCCGTCTTGGGCCACTGGATAAAACTGTGCACGGCATTCCCTAGTGTTGTGATCTCTTCGTTCGGACGAATGTCCAGCGGGACGGCCATGAAATGTTGATGTACCATGTCCACCTCCACCCTTGCGTAACCATGCGCCACCTGGACACTGTGCTGCACTGCTCCTTCCTGGTATGGATGCACCATCCCCCGCCCAGCCTCAATAGGAATGGACCCAACTAACCTCAGTTGGAGCTTGCAGGCCGTCGGCTCCTACAAAACGATACGCAATTAGCTAAGGCGTCCTATAGGTCTATCTTTGGTGCATTCCATAGATGTACATTACCTTGATGCGGTCTATCGGTAATTGGTCGTCGTCATGTTCAAAATTATGCGTGGACGCGACACTACTCCGATGTCGAGGACTTGTTCCCGCAATAACGAGGCGGCTTGCATCGTTGCGAGTACTTGATTCAATTGATCCGCAAACTTGCTATCTCGCCCTGAAATTCGCCTTAAGCGCCCAAGCGATTGTCGTACTCGCCTTGGATCTCTTCCTACTTCTATACATGAAGTAGTCGTCATAATCCATGTACCCAAGGTACGTTAACCCCTTGCCTCGCGTGCGACCGGGTGCTCCTTGTTTCCTAGGGCCGTAGATAGTATATCCTTCTCCTGTGTTCTTGGAAGGAGCCTTGGAAGTTTGGGCAATCAATTCACGCCGCAAGAGGTCATCATGTTATTATAGTCACTATGAAGTTATGGACTTATAAACAAGTAGGTAGTTCGACATATTTACCACACGTTGGGACACTTCACAGTCCGCGGGTTTGGGAAAGTGACGCCGCCATCGACGAGACTTTGCCCTCGCTTAAACCTGTGCACGGAACGCGGGTGTGTGATATCGAAATAGATTCTCCTCCTCCGCCTCCCATTGCGCGGATTTAGCCGCTGCACCAGCCGTGCCGAGTCCGTGGGGTGAGTGTTTCGTGCTGGATTGCTTTGTGCGCCGCACTTTGCTCCTTAAATTCATCCGTCGCCTTCATAGCCACAAAGGCGCTCCATGTTTCCAGCGTCAAGAATGGAAACTTCGTGAAGGGCGCCTCACTCTTGTTCACGCATCGCGTGACAAGAACGCTCTTGAAGGTCCTCCACGCGTGACACATGGAGAGCAAGGCATGCCGCTCGACGCGCTTTCATGTCTGCTTCGATAGTGAACTCGCTTGAAAGGTCTTCCCACAAAGACGCGCCTCTCGATCTTTTGTCGAGACTTCCACTTTGGTGTGGTGATAGGACCTTTTCCCTTGCAAGTATCCCGCAGATGGTCCGGAATCTCGCCACGATGCCGGGGACTCATAGGGACCCTAACGCCACCGACCTCGTGATGGTCGACCGGCCAACAGCAATTTCGATATTCCTCTACCATCTCTCTTATGTATCTGCGGCGTCGGTGACGGCGGCGAAGACGCGCCTCGCCATGTCCGGCTTCGGTGGCGGCGAAGACGGTTCCTCCGCCATCTCGCTTACTTCCTATCTATATAAGTTACGTACGCAATTATTACATAGTATATAATATATGGGAAATTGCACAAAAATCAATGCGAGATGGTTTTGCACACAAAATACATATAATTTCTTAGCAAACTATGCACTAAGGATATCTTGAACCCCTTGCAAATAGAATCAACACCTAGCTCCCAAAATAGGAATTTATCACAAGATGTGGCTTTCCATTCCTATCATCATAAATAATACAAAATGTCAACACAGACAACCACAAAAAGCGAAACAAACTAAGCACAACCACCAATTTTGTCATTCTCATGGCAGACATTTAACAATAATACGACATAAATGCTATTAAATTTCAAGTCGGATTATTCTACACTAAAATACCAACAGGATGAAAAGGTCATCCAACTCTATCCTCGATTCCTCGATTACATATGGCAATGTCCACCGTGTCCACAATCAAAAGCTTGCGGACAATCCTATTTCTTGGGTACTCCTATTTCCGTTCAAGTCTTACAAGTATATAATACATCTCAACATTTTCACCTAAGCTTATGAGCATATCCTCGTCAGAACCTTTTAAGTTAATCCCGTGCTCGGTTTATGATAAGTAGAGGCATGTATGTCAACTACAATATCCTTGATATATTTTCCGTAGCCGGGAAAATGATTTTAGACTATGGCGTAAATCATAAATGCCTATATTATATTTAATATATGGGATTGTACACGTTAGTATCTTAGTCATTGCTAATTAGAAAGTTTCAAGTAAAGTGTGCTCACTCATGTCATGGCTCTAAAAAGCTGGTTACTAGAGTTATTATATTCAAATAGTAAACCGCATATTAAACTCCACCGCATCGCCAAATTAAACCTAACACTAATTTTTGTAATAAGAATATTTAAATAGATTATTTTAAAAAAACTTGAGCATCTTGGACACCCCTAAAATTGGATCTTGGAGATCATACATGACTCAAAAAAATCATTATTTTGGACTAAGTGTTGGAGGCAATGTACACTACTCCACTTGAAAGGATAACTAAGTATGCTCATGACCGGTTTCAAAAAAAAAGGAACCTCTGCTCATGACCATTGCCTTTGTCTAGAAATTGCATTGTCACTTTTATATAACCAAATTGAAGAACCCATCAAGGATAAATTAATGGAGCAGCTTGTGTTTTGTACGCCAAATGACCTAGAGGGGCCACAATTTCTTTCCTGTTTTTTTCTCGTAACACCTTGTCTTTCCGTTAGTTTCTCCAAATTTTCTCATATGTAGTAGTGATATATACATGTCCATTGGTTAGCACTACAATTTATATGATGGGAACAAAGACAGACATTGTTGGTCCATATCAACATAAATCCAACATTGTTGGGCTTAACTATAAAAATATCGAGCTTACCCGGCGGTGGCGGTGGCGGAGGTGGCCGGCTCGGGAGGCGCCGGTCGGGAGGAGGGGCGCCGGGTCGGGAGGCGCCGGGTCGGGGAGGAGGGGCGCTGCTCGGGAGGCGCCGGGTCGGGGAGGAGGGGCGCCGGGTCGGGGGCGTTCGAGACGAGGCGGCCGGGCTCGGGAGGCGCCGGGTCGGGGAGGAGGGGCGCGGGTCGGGAGGAGGGGCGCCGGGTCGGGAGGCGGCGAGGAAGGGCGTTCGAGACGATAGGGTTAGATCAAAACCCTATCGCCTCTCAACCATATAGTCAACACGCACTACGACGGTTCTAGAGGAACCGCTCAGGATGCGTAAACATCACAGACGGTTTCCCAGAACCGTTGCGTGATGCGTAAACATCACGAGCGGTTCTTGGGAAACCGTGCGTGATGTTTGCGCATCACGACGGTTCCCTCTAGAACCGCTCGTGATGTTTACGCATCACGCATTTCCTCTCTAGAATCGCTCGTGATGTTTACGCATCACGACGGTTCTAGAGGGAACCGTCGTGATGTGGAAACATCATGCACGCATGTCAATTTTCCTAAGATCATTATACAAATCATCAAATTAAGATTCGATGGTTCCAAGTTGGAGCTACCAAAGTTATGTCAATGTTATACATGGAAGGTCAATGAGGTGAAGTTTAGACTTACACGTAAATCCCGACATTCCACAATATTGCCAACATAATTTCTACCAATCGTCACTTTCGGGATGTACCGCAAACATAATAAGTATGCATTTCAGGTCTTCATAGATAGTGTTAATTTATTTGTTGATGCCGCACATCATGCAAGCTATTCTTGTTATGAATCGCAAAGCATTGTAAAATGTCGTTTTACCTCAATCGACATTTGTTCCATTATATGACTCGTATGGCATTTCAACCGATGAAAACTCAAATGGATATGTCTTTCTTTCATAGATTTCGCCAGAACATCTAATTCACGCACTACATAGACAAAAAGAGCACTTCTGTGATGAAATAGACTTACATATAAACAATAGCTAATTTAAATGAAATAGTGCTAAGTTATATGTCATCATTTTTAGTTAAGGGTCACATGAATAAACCTTGGGCACTTCACTAATGCTTTAGTGAGCATATTATACATAAAACAAATATAATATTTCGTATATGCAGCTTTTGGATGAACTTCCAAGATGGTGTTTTTAGCATTAGTTAATTATAATGTAAAGCCCAAAAGTTTAGCAAGATTTAAAGCATGCTAGGCAAAAAAAAAGGAAAAAGGAACAGACAACAAGAATTCCAAAAAGCTACACGAATATCTCAACGGAAAAGTTATTGGCATATCGTGCAATAGTATGTTCAAAATGACTCCAAGAGAGAACCTACCCAATGAAGTGAAGTCGTAGAAGGGTCAGATCCTAAGGAAGATAGACCTATCTGTAACTCGCGCTTTGCGGCAATTCCTCCTAAAATAGACTCCCTTACCAATCTAGAATATTTGGACCTTGCCAGTAATAACCGTCTGTGATATCCCCACAATAGCATGTATGAACTGTTGGATAAGCAGTATGATGACAAGTTTGAGTTCAAAAGTTCATATCTAATTCAACTCAACATTACCATGAATATCCACATTGACATCAATATTAAAGATCACAAGTCCATAACACAACACATGACAATGGAATAAATAAATTAATTACAATGGAGTAATTAAATTCTTAATTAAAATACAGCCCTTCATGATGATCGACGCGATATAGCTAGCTTCCTCACCGGGTTCTTCCTCGAGCCCGATGCCGCCTCCGAAAGGTGGCAACTCGTCAAATTGATTGTATTCTTCCTCGCCCACTACATTCTCAACTCCGACAATCCTCCTTTTCCATGAAGAACTACGTGGCGCTTCTTATTTGCCGGGTCGGTTACATAGAAGACTTGACCAACTTGGTTAGCCAGTACGAATGGTTCGCCTTTGTATCCGACACGCTCGAGGTCCACGGTAGTGACGCCGCATTTGTCGACCTTCACCTGTGGGAGATGGACCCAACGGCACCAAATAGGGGATCTTGAAAAGCACGTAGTCGATCTCCCATATCTCCTCTATTTGCCCATAGTACGAGCTCTCACCATCGGCATCGAATGCATCTATGCGGACACCGCTGCTCAGACCGTGCTCTTCCTATCCCGAGTGCCGTATAAAATGTGTACCCATTTATGTCGATCCTTGCCATGTGACAATTGTAAATGTGGCCCTCTTGCCAACCATAGCAACAGATCATCACTTGATGACCTCCGAGTGATTCGCACCTTTAACCATTCGCTGAACCGACGGTTGTGCTCTCTCGTGATCCAAGCCTCCGACCGTCCGGATTCTTGGCGTGCATTCATGTCTTTGTGCTCGCGATGTATGGGGACACTTGGGTCATGTGTTGCAAGACCGTGAAATGGGCTTGAGCGCACGTATCCAGATCGGGGTGATTGATTTCCTTCCGATGGTCCCGATACCATCCGGCTCTCCCCTCATGACGAGATAGAGGCACACCAATCGGATCCACCTGAGCCATGTAGTCGACGCAGAACTCAATGACCTCTTCCGTTGCATAACCTTCGATGATGCTGCCCTCCGGTCGAGATCGATTCCGTACGTAGGACTTGAGAATTCCCATGTACCTCTCGAACGGGTACATATGACGAGAAACACAGGTCGCATATCTTTATCTCTTTCACAAGGTGAACAATGAGATGGACCATGATATCGAAAAATGACGGAGGGAAATACATCTCAAGATGACACAGAGTCGTCACTACCTCGGCCTGCAGAGCATCTAGTCCTTGGGGATCGATGACCTTCTGAGCAATTGAGTTGAAGAAATAACACAGCCTCAAGATTGCCACTCGGACCTTGTTCGGCAAGATACTCCTAATTGCAACAGGAAGCATTTGTGTCATCAGCACACGACAATCATGCGACTTCATACCAATTAATTTCAAATCTTGCATAGAAATAAGTTTCTTAATGTTAGCGGAGTAACCAGACGGACTTTCACACCGCAAGCAAGCTCGCACGCTTCATTTCTCTCGCCTTGGACAGAGTGTAGCAAGTCGGGGAAGGTACGCTCATCCCAGATCGGTCTCTTTCGGTGCTAACTCGGTCCTTATGTTCATATCGACCAAGTCACGCCGCATGCTAACACCATCCTTTGTTTTGCCACTAATGTTCAAAGAAGAGACCAATCAAGCTATCACATACATTCTTCTCTACGTGCATAACGCCGATGCAATGGCGAACTTCTAAGTACTCCCAATAAGGCAAGTCCCAAAAATTGACCGCTTCTTCCGGATGTTCTTCTCACGGGTTCTTAATTTAGGTCCCTTCCCAAGCACAACATCGATATCCTTAACCATATCATAGACCTCTTTCCCACTAAAAGCCCTTGAAGTCGAACCGCCTTCCTTATTTCCGTCGAATTGTTTCTTCATCTTGCGGTATGGGTGACTCTCGGAAGGAACCTACGGTGACGATATACACGCTTTGCGCGAGTTGTTCACCATACACTCTCCGTAGCATCTAAGCAAAGGCGACAAGCTTTGGCTCCTTTTGTATCAAGCTTGACAGTTACCAAGGGCAGGAAAATCATTGATGGTGCGAGAACAACATGGCGCGTAAAGTGAAGTTCTCTCGCTTGTACGCATCCCATACCTGCACTCTTCGCTCCACAAAGTCACAAGATCTTCCAAAGAATGGTGCTAGGTACACATCAATATCATTCCTGTGTTGCTTCGCCCTTGGATAAGTAGTGACATCAAAATGTACTTCCGCTTCATAAAGAGCCAAGGAGGAAGGTTGTACATACATAGATTCACGGGCCAGTGCTATGTCGGTTTGCTCATGTTACCGAAAGGATTCATTCCATCCGTACTCAACCCTAACCTTATGTTCCTGCTTCGACCGAACTCTTCAAGCTCCGATCAAGTTTCTCCACCGCGTAATCAGCAGGGTGTCTTAGCTTTCCATCTCTCTTACGCTCCTCTGAGTGCCAACGCAGCAATCTTGCCTCCTTTGGGTTCGCAAATAAACGCTTCAAACGTGGGATTATAGGTAGATACCACAACATCTTAGCGAGAGGTCCTTGCTTCACCTTAGCGATATTTTGACGCTTGTATCGGGATGCTTTGCACACGGACAATAATGCATGTCTGCATACTCTTTACTGTAGAGGATACAATCGTTCGGACATGCATGTATTCTTTCTACTTCCATTCCCAATGGGCAAATAACCTTCTTTGCTTGATAGGTGGTGTCGGGCAACACGCTTCTCCCGGAAGGATGTCCGCTAGAGACCTAACAACGCCGTGAAACTCTTATCGGACCAACTATTGCTTGCCTTCAATTTCAGCAGCTTCAAGCACGGTTGACAACCTTGTGTATTCGGCTTGCGCCGTGGAACAAAGGTCTCACCGAGTCCTCCCTTAAGCCCTCGAATTTACAAAACTCTCTCTCACTGTAGTTCTCTTACGCATCGCGTAGCATTTGATCCAGTTGTCATCGTGCCCCTATCCTCATCAAAAGCACACCACATCCGCAAATCGTTGACTTCCTCGGCGATGTCGCCATTATTAACTTCGTATAATCGCTCTTCACCGTGATCGTCCAACATGTATACCCTTTTTGAAACCCTTCAATCAAGTGCGCTTCGATCTGCGCGTTGTTAAACATCTTCGATTACCGCAATCAATGCACTGACAAGACATAAAATTTATCCCCTTCTTCAACATATCCCTTTCGGTGCTTTTCTAAAAGCAACCACGCTATTAATGTAATCTTGACTCACACGGTTCACGCCGTACATCCGCTTCGATCCATCTACAATACGCATGTAACAAATTAGTGTCAAATTGATTAGCGATTAATTTATAGCAAACGAAAATGTGCAATATAAACTCATTCTCCAACATTTGTATCTAAGGTTATTGAAAGAAAACTCTTCACTAGTTATGTACCACACGCGGTGGCATAGCGTAGCCATGCCTACGCCACAACCATGATCCCTACCTCTCGACACCGATATCTATCTCAATTGAACAATCATGCAACCCAAATATAGGCATCACCTCATACAACACTTATTAACCTAAAATACCGGAACAGTAAATGCAATATTGCTTGATCCAAACCCCACCGCATCGTGAACCTGTGTAAATTTTATTTTTAAGCCAATTAATTATCCTAACTCAAATTTTAGTGATTATTAGACCTAATTCAATTTTATAAAGTTACCACTCCTAAGTCAAATTTTAGTTCATTAGTTATAAGGTTTCAAAACTAAGATTTGCGGGGCTAATATTATTTATTCCAACATTGACGGTGCAAGATCATGTGCTCATACCAAGATTAGAGGAGGAGCCGCAGGTGGAGGAGCTAGGCAGGAAGTGGCGCTGGAGCGGTAGACACAGCAAAGTGAGGAGCTAGGGCGGAAGTGGCGCAGTTGGAGGAGCTAGGGCAGGAAGTGGCGCTGAGCGGTGACACAACAGCAGTGAGGAGCTAGGGCGGAAGTGGCGCAGTTGGAGGAGCTAGGGCGAGGAAGTGGCGCCGAGCGGTATACAGCCGCAGTGAGGAGCTAGGGCGAGGAAGGGAAGTGGTAGACACAAATGATCTGGCGAGAGGGATGTCTCGCCAATTTATATGAAGCACAGAAATCACTGACGGTTCTATTTCGTAACCGCTCGTGATAGGTAACATTACGACGGTTACAAATATAACCGTCAGGATGTTACACGCATTCTATTTCGTAACCGTCAGGATATTGTTTATCACGCATTTCGGTTCTATTTCGTAACCGCTCGTGATAGGCCCACGCGCCAAAGATAGCCCAGACAGACCCAACACAGACGGTTCCAAAGGAATCGTCTGTGATGGGCCGTCTGCTATAGCCTCTTTTGTAGTAGTGCTGCATGATGAAAATGCCAAAATGCCCCTAAGACATTACCACACAAGTGGGCCTTCAACATGCCTAACTGCACACTACTAAGTTTACTGCAATCCGATTCTGAGTTTATTGAAAGTCTACTATGAGTTTACTGCAACCCGACTTTAAGTTTACCGTAAGTCGACTAAATTCACTGCAACCCGGCTCTGAGTGCACACTACTGAATCTGCTACAAATGATAAAGGAGAAAAATAACTTCCACAATGGTAACATTATAAGCCACATATTATCGCACAAACCAACCTACTTGCGAATGCTGCTTGCCTTTTAGCACTCACATTAATATTCTATTTCTAATAGGGGAAGGAATTCGCGCCTCCCAGGACATCCACGCACGCCTGCGGGCGATTTTACGCCAGTGGTGCGTACGCACGTCCAAAGGTCTTCTGGTCATTTGATCGCACTGAACGTCAGCTGATGTCTCTCCTTGCCTCTCCTTCCGTCGGCTCTCCACCCGGATGGAGGCCTCCTGAATCCTTCAGTCCCGTCCCCTTCGTCAATTCCGTCCTTGTCGCCACTCCTCTTCGCAGCGCCACCGCTCCCTCTACCCCTGCCCCGTTGTCATCTGCTCCCCTCTTCACACAGCCGCCTCCTCCTTCCCTGCGACACTACCTCCCTCTTTCCCACTGCGCGCTTGCTCTTTCCCCGCGCTGGCGCCTTCCCTCTTTGATGAACCCTAAGGTTTGATTTGTTGGCCCGATCTTTCGATGAGAACGATAAGTCCGGTAGGCGTCGCTCAACTCTGACGATCCTGGCTATGAACACGCAAGGCTCGAAACCACGCAATCGCTGAACTGATCGACAAGTTGTTATCAACCATGCACAAATACCCGGTTGACCTAACCACGAAGGTCGATTCCTGCATACACCGAAGAAGCACGCAAGAACAAGATAAAGCAATCTGAAATTGCAAATAAAGATTGAAATATTAAAATTGGGATTTCGAAAAGCGGTATTATGGTTGGTCTAGTCGACACAAGCCAATACACGAAGTTGCAACAAGGCTAACTTTTAACTAAACAAAATCCAAGGAAACTAGAGGGGGTGCGTCCTCCTTAAATAGGGGATGAGGAGCCACAAATCTAAAAGAAATAGAGGGGTGGGACTAAAGGTACGAATTACTGTTCACATCAACAGTAATCACGCCGCCAGGTGGGCCGGCGGCATATGGGCCAATTCCGGTACGATTACAAGGCCCAAATCGGCCCAAATTAGTGATATAGCACCTTCTTTTGATGATTCCGAAGTCTACAGAAGGAATTTGGAGGTGAGGCTGGATCCGTTGGAAAGATATCGTCGTTAGCTTTCCAACAAGCCCAAGAACACCCGAATCGGACTCCGTTTGCAAAAGTTATATCTGTTTTAAGTTAGTGCTGTCAGGCTGATTCCGAACTGATCTGACCAAAATGTATCCAGCTTGAACTCCTGCTTGGCACATGTAGTAGCACCATGGCATGTACACATATTACCATGGTATGTAGACGTAGCACCATGGCATGTAGACGTAGCTCGATCTAATTTGGTAATATGGCATTGCATTAGCCGAAAGTCCAATTGGAGAAGATGTTGGTGAAGTAAAGGACGTAGAAGATGCAGTGCAGCAGGTTGAAGCAGTGGTTGTATCATTAGGGTCGATGTCCTCATCATCCTCCCTTTCTTGAATTTGAGTCGTCCTCGACTCATTCGTTTTCCCCAAGTCATCACTCTCCTGCAAAAGATTAGTAGCAACAGGAGGCAAAGAAACATGCACTTCTTCTAATGGACACTGAAATTCTTTGCAAATCATAGTATGACATTCAGATTCATGTTTTTCCATATCAATGCAATTAAATTTTGTAGCTAACATAACAGGAGCTTTCAATTTAATTTCACTTGGAGCTATAATCTTTTGATCAACTTGTGTCTTCTCCTTACTTGTTCTCGCAGTTCTTTCTAATTCATCATTTAATATAGCAAATAGGAGACATTGGAAGCGAGTGATTTTCTTTTCTTTATATGTGAAAGTATAATGATTAGATCTACCATGATGTTCAGTATATCTATCATATTGCCAAGGTCTACCTAATAATAATGAGCATGCTTGCATAGGTACGACATTACAATCAACATAATCATGATATGATCCAATAGAAAAGTGTACGCGCACAAGCTTAGTTACCTTCAACTTACCACAAGAATTTAGCCATTGGATGTAGTAAGGATGAGGGTGTTGTGTTGTGGTCAAGCCAAGCTTCTCGACCATGTCTATGCTAGCAAGGTTGTTGCAACTCCCGCCATCAATGATGACTCTACATGAACGTTCCTTGATGACGAACTTGGATTGAAACAAAATGTGGCGTTGATTTTGTTCAGTAAGTTCCATTTGAGCACTTAGCACACGCTGAACAATTAGGCTTTGGTACATGTCGACGCCTCATGGTTTATATGTTCTTCCTCGCTTCATCACTGCATTGTTAGTTGCAACCAACACATGTTCTTCCTCAATATCGCTTAGTAAGTGTACTCACCATTGTCCTTGATAAGTAAAGCTCACGACTTGGGCAATCACGCATCAAGTGCCCAAATCCTTTGCAACGGTGACATTGTACATCTCTAGATCGCCTGTCAAGCAACTGACTAAACACTTTTGTAGGGACTTGTACCTCTGTTGATTTGCTTGCATTAGGGACATGCACAGGAGTGGAAGGGGCAGAAGGGGGCACACGACTTGAGGAGGGTGCCACGTGTTGTTGCTGACTTAGCCGACCTGCAAAAGATCCTCCAAAATTACCCCTAGGCGAGACCTGTCGACCTCGCACTTCTCTTCACTTTGCAAGTAAGATGGAACAAACGAGTGATAGAATTGTATTCTTTATAATCAAGTATGTCCTGAATTTCTCTGTTTAAACCTCCTAAAAATCTAGCCATCTTAGCATCTTCAGTTTCATCTAAACCACAAAGCAATAAACCAGCTTTGCAATTCTTGATAATAATCCTCTACGTAACTACTACCTTGTCTTAAACGTTGTAATTTATTCAAGAAATCACGAGAATAATATGAAGGTACAAATCTATGTCTCATTGCTCTTTTCAAAGCATTCCATGTTCTAGGTATGTCCTGATGAGTACGACTATATTCACTCCACCAAATAGATGCAAAATCAGAAAACTCACTAGTAGCAGCTCTAACTTTCTTATCTTCAGGGAATTTATGACAAGCAAATTTTTGTTCTACGGTAAGCTCCCATGTGAGATAAGCATCGGATCATATTTTCCAAAGAAAAGAAGGCATAGTGAATTTAATATTACCAAATGCATTATTATGGTCACGTACCTCACGTTGATTTTGTCCCATACCTTGACGATTATGACGAAGCCGACGATAGTTACGATCATTGTGCACATTGGCTCCATCTGCTTCGTGACGCAGTGTAATTGTTCATATCTTCTTCCACCTCATCCGCCCAAGAGCGGACCGAGGTGGTGTGCGCGAGCGAGGAGGTGGTGCGCGCGCGGCGTGGAGGGTCCTCCACTCTTGGCTCATGATCATGGGTCCCGTTGTCGCCAAGTGGTCGACGCCGAGGAGCGCAACGCTGTGTGGAGCGCCACGAGATTGTCATTGATCTTATCCAAGGCATCGCGAACACTCTCACCGAGCGAGTGCTCAATGTGCCGCACGAGCTCTCTCGCGCGAGGTGTGAAAGATCCCTCACCAGTATGCCCCAAAGAGTGGTCGTTATTGTCTACACCATGTGTAGATCCATGTGATCCTGTCATTGTTAGTAGAAAACAAAGAACCAATCACAGTGTATATGTCCCTATGAACTACTAGATTCTGGAGTTTCACAAGTCGCCACACTCAAGCTTATACCCGCCTACCGCCTTACCAATACAAGAAGGAAGTGGTACAACCGGTGTCGGGTTCGTGATACTCTCACTTGTGATCACCTAACGATTGCGAGGAACGGCACTGAAAGTTAGTAGGAAGTGGAGCTCTAAGGCTAGTATGTAGCAAAGGAATAGCAATTATTCAATTCAAGATGCAAAGTTGAAACGCAGCTCAAAGTACTAGTCACAAGTGCTGATCCTAGTCTAATCAAAGTTTAGCTAATCAAAGCCCCACTAAGAGATGTGTATGTACGCACACGCAAAGATAAATGTGACTTGATGTAAGCAATGGAAAACCTTACAACAAGTGCTAGGAGAGACGCTAACCAACTACTCAAACTTCTTTGTAGGGCACAAGATGGTTCACACGATGTAGAGCACAAAACGGAATAACATGCAACAGAAATGTTCCCTTTAGTTTAAGCAGAAAACAATAGTTAGTCTCAAGAGATGAAAAAGTAAAGTTTTATATGGCTTATATATACTCGCTTGAAAGGTTTCGATGAGATCTACAACTTTGCAGCTTGAGACGAACCCCAAATTCGATGGGAAGACTAACAGAAACGGCAAAACCGAAATAAAAACTTGTGACGCGAATTCGAGCCGAAAATGACCGATTTTGGGTTCCTGGTGGGAGACTACGCATTAAGTGGAAAGTATGCGCCTGTTGTTAGCTTTCCAACGAGTCCAAGAACGCTCAAATCGGACACCATATGCAAAAGTTATGCCCGCTTTATCAAGGTCTCTCGAAACGGAATCGCATTCGGACCGAAATCGACTCGGTTTCAATCTTTAAATTGCTATATCTTTTGATTCCGTGGGCTAATCTTGCAGAAATTTTTTATGCAAACTTGTGGCTATATGTAGAAGGGCTCCACCAGTTTTCACTGATTTTGGTGTAAGTTTTTTTTTTCTACCACAGCTTTTGTTTTGTGTGGCGGCCTCTTTCTCCTTCTATTTTTTTTGCCGGCTCTAGGGTTTTCCACAAGTCACGAATACATCAAAGTGTTCTCTCTTTTTTTTAGTGCAGATTAGAGGAGTTCTAACCCACGAATTTTCTGTTTTAGATGCAAAAACTAAGAACCCTAAAAGAACGATTAAGCGACGCAAAGGAAAAAACACGAGAAGCAATCTAGACAACGACCAACTAGACAATAACTAGAACTAAAGATCAGCAACTAGACACGACAATGCAACCAAATATTCAACAAGCAAACTAAAAAAGAAAAAAATTACAAAGGCTCAAAGGGCTAGGTATAGATGATAGATGTAAAATTTTTTTTTGGGCAATTTTCTGGACTCTAGGTATGAAAAATGAATCTACTACTAGAAAACATGAAACTCTCACCGAAGAACTGTAGCTCTGATACCACTTGATGAACCCTAAGTTTTGATTTGTTGGCCCGATCTTTCGATGAGATCGATAAGTCCGGTAGGCGTCGCTCAACTCTGACGATCCTGGCTATGAACACGCAAGGCTCGAAACCACGCAATCGCTGAACTGATCGACAAGTCGTTATCAACCATGCACGAATACCCGCTGACTGACCACGAAGGTCGATTCCTCGTGATACACCAAGAAGCACGCAAGAACAAGATAAAGCAATCTGAAATTGCAAATAAAGATTGAAATATTAAAATTGGGATTTCGAAAAGCGGTATTATGGTGGGTCTAGTCGACACAAGCCAATACACGAAGTTGCAACAAGGCTAACTTTTAACTAAACAAAATCAAAGGAAACTAGAGAGGGTGCGTCCTCCTTAAATAGGGGATGAGGAGCCACAAATCTAAAAGAAATAGAGGGGTGGGACTAAAGGTACGAATTACTATTCACATGAACAGTAATCACGCCCCCAGGTGGGCCGGCGGCATATGGGCCAATTCCGGTACGATTACAAGGCCCAAATCGGCCCAAATTAGTGACATAGCACCTTCTTTTGACGATTTCGAAGTCTACAGAAGGAATTTGGAGGTGAGGCTGGATCCGTTGGAAAGATATCGTCGTTAGCTTTCCAACAAGCCTAAGAACACCCGAATCGAACTCTGTTTGCAAAAGTTATATCTGTTTTAAGTTGGTGTTTGTCGCTGATTCCGAACGATCGACCAAAATGTATCCAAATTGAACTCCCGCTTGGCACATGTAGTAGCACCATGGCATGTACACATAGTACCATGGTATGTAGACGTAGCACCATGGCATGTAGACGTAGCTCGATCTAATTGGGTAATATGGTATTGCATTAGCCGAAAGTCCAATTGGAGAAGATGTTGGTGAAGTAAAGGACGTAGAGGATGCAGTGCAGCAGGTTGAAGCAGTGGTTGTATCCTTAGGGTCGATGTCCTCATCACTCTTCCCCCGCCCTGTCACTATATGCCCCCTCTCTGCACTACCGCTTCCCCCTTCCCCGCGACACTGCCTCCCCCTCTCCCACTACGCGCCTCTTCCCTCACACCAGCGCTTTCTCCATGTTGGGGCCTCCTCCTTTCCTCCTCCCATCGGCCCCGCGCGGGGGGTTGGCGTCACTGTGACAGCAACACAGGCGGTGGGCGAGTGGGAGTGGGAGTGGAAGAGAGATGTCAGCTCACCCGCGCTGTTTTTCTTCTTCTTCTTTTTGACTTGGCCTCTCGCCACCCCCTCCGCTTCGTGTCCATGTCACACTTTGTCCGCTAGTTTCTCCTGTCCTTTCTTTTGGTTTCATTTCCCTTCTCTTCTTTCCTGGATTCTTGACTGACGCTTGCATGGGAGATTCTATCACCTCTCTGATTCTTTCCAGTCGACTTTTTTGGCACAAGAAATGTTAGACCATGTGGCTAGGTCTAATATAGTTTAGCTGATGAATAATTGACAATGTTATTTACTAATATTATTTGAGGCGTGTCGTGGTGTGTGGACTTATGTCGGTCAGTTGGGAAGAACTTGTGTCGGGAAAAATGTTGCTTTGGTCTTTATATGTGCAACTCGGAGGCGATCGTGGTTTACGGCGGTGACCGGGAGATGGCTTGGTGCGAAGTCATGGTCCTGAGGGTAGAGGATGCTAGAGGAGGCGATCGAGCTCCAGTTGGAGCGTATGGAGATCAAAGATGGATGACGTGTGTTGGAGCTACGGAGGTGTGATCTAGTGGCTACGACATGTAACAATTTTGGGGTGTCAAAAATTGGTTTTGTAATCTGGTGTAAAAACCCATGTATTGTGCCTTAATACTTTAGTAGGATGTATGTGAGTGTTTATGTGCAAATTGCTAGAAGGCCCGTTAGGGTTTTTAGATTTTTTGCTTACCTATATAAGCTGTGGGAGGCCACATCTCACGGAGCGGAAAACAAAAAAGAAAGGAAAAAAAATCACGAGCCGCCGCCTTGTCTCCACGTCGCCGTGCCGAACTTTTTCTACGGAGGGCGAGTGGCGCCGCGTGGAGCGGTCAGTCAGCACTCAGCAGCCACGTTAAAGCAGAGGAAATCAGACCAGGACGCGCGGTTCGGCGGCCGGACGGACATCAACCGTCAAGCCATTGGCTCGGGAATCCTGGACTATTTTAGCCCCATTGCGCAATAAAAATTCCAAAAATAGCCCCTATAATCTTAAAATTCCAAATTTAGCCCCCTCCTTGTACGTACTGCCGCACGGGACGGCAGCAACCGAGTTGCTTCCCAAGGTGCTGCCACGTGGCGAATTTTTTTTTAAAAAATAATTAATAATATTTGTTGGACGATTTTTTAAATATATAAAATGAGCTCAAACAATTATGGAATTTTTTGTGGAGCCTCCTGGCATAGTGTGTCTGCTTGTGTAATTTTTTCATAATTTTATGCATTCTTATTTTTTTCTCTAAAATTCTTTAAAGTTTAATGTTTGTAGGAATTTTCTAATATAGCAAATTGGTCCAAACATTATGCATTTTTTTTGCCAGACACCCTACATAGTGGACTTGATTATGTAAATTTTACATAATTTTATATGCTCTAAAATTATCTCGACAAATTCAGGGTTTAGGTCTCAAAAATTAGGACGAGACGTTTCGGAAATTAGGGTTTCATGATTTCATGTGACTTGAAATGTACAAAGTTTGGTACGACATGACTATTCTTGGTCGCTATGGTTCTTAATCACATTTCTTCTGTACGGTGGAGTTAAAGCAGAGTACAGAAATTAACTTAACTGAAGGGGCCGAGAACGTTGCGATTACGGAGAAGTCCTAAAACATAGAAGAATCGATGTCGATGTGAATAGTTATCTCTGGAATTCCACCAGAAGAGGCATACTTTGATGGCTCAGCGAGGCACAGAACCAGAACTACATTGCAGTCCGCGCGCGGACAGAAGCACGTTACACGTGGTCACATGACATGGTGGTTCGGCTAATTGCTTTACCATGGACGCTACTACTACGGTAACTTGCGACACGAGCTTCCGGACCATGTAAGTACGCATGCCTTTAGGGGATAGTAAAAAAACATAGCAAATAGGAGGGGGGACTACTACGGAATGACCCGACCTACTGCGTGGACCGGTGCCATTTGCCCTTTCTTGCGAGCTCGGTGTTGTACTCCTCGCCTGCCGCCCTAGCCTCGGCCGCCATTTCCCGCTTTTTCTCGCGCTACCTCTCGCATGCCTCGCGCTCCCTACGCCTGCACGCCTCGAGATGGGCCTGCGTCTCCCGCGGGATACGCTGGTTGTGCTCTTCAGTTCGATGCTCCTCCTCCCGGATCTCGCGTCCCTTTTCGGCATTCCACTCCTCGAAGTCGAGCTGCAACTGGTCGTGTGGGTGGATCTCTAGGTCGATCCACTTGCGGAAGCCACATAGCGGCTCCGGGGACTACGGGTAGACGGGAGAGATTGTTAGTGCGTACTCTGAAAGAGAATTGGTATGATAACTTACTGTAAGTACTCCTTACCGGCTGTTGATAGCTGCTCATATCCCAACGACGGTCGGGATAGTCAGAGGAGTAGTTAGGACAACCACAGTAACGCATGTTGAGGCTGAGCTGGTGCTTGGATTTGAAGAACTTGTATGCATCCCTGCACCAACAGAGGGGCGGCGTCTCCCCCTCTGGCGGGTGTTGCGGCGAAGGCTTGGTTGGAACGTTCTGGCAGGGGTTGCTGCTACGGGGGGCTTTATTGCGGAGAGCTACCATCCTGACAAGCTGCTCTTGCTGGACCCGGGCCTCAGCAGCCCTAGCTTGTTCGGCCCGTGCCGTTGAAGCCCTTGCTAAATCACGGATCTCGTCCCATTACTTCTTGAGGTTGTCCATCCCAGCGTGGTGAAGTAAGATCTGGTGTAGCGTTGGATTTAGTTGTGTGGTTTTATCTTGTAGATGACTTCCACCTCTTTTTATAAGCCAGAGGGTTGGCATAGCGTGGTTGGCAGAGTGTTGTCTAATCTTTTTGTAGAGAGAAGTCATGTCCTATTTTTCGGAGTGCTGTCCTTTCGGTATGAAAAGCTGGGGAGGCAGAGTGTTGTCACGTCTTGCTTTGCACAGTCCTGTCTCGTCCTGGTTTGCAGAGAGAAGTCACGTCTTACTCTGTAGAGTGATGTCATTTCGGTCTGAAAAGCTGGCGAGGTAGTGTGTTGTCACGTCTTACTTCGCAGAGTTTGTCATTTCGTCCGAAAAGTCAAGCGGCGCGGTGTTATCACGCCTTACTTTACGAGTCTTTGTAATTTCGATCCAAAAGTCGGCGAGGTAGTGTGTTGTCACATCTTACTTTGCAGAGTGCTGTCATTTCGGTCTGAAAAGCTGGTGAGACAGAGTTTTGTCACGTCTTACTCTGCAGAGTGCTGTCATTTTGGTCTGAAAAGCTGGCGAGGTAGTCTGTTGTCACATCTTACTTTGCAGAATGCTATCATTTCGGCATGAAAGTCACGTCTTACTCTGCAGAGTGCTGTCATTTCAGTATGAAAAGCTGGCGAGACAGAGTGTTGTCACGTCTTACTCTGCAGAGTGCTGTCATTTCGGTCTGAAAACATCTTACTATGAAGAGTTCTGTCATTTTGGTCTGAAAAGCTGGCGGGACAGAGTGTTGTCACGTCTTACTCTGCAGAGTTCTGTCATTTCGGTCTGAAAAGCAGGCGAGGCAGTGTGTTGTGACTTATGTTTGCAAATTTGTTTTACAATTGAAGTTGTTTTGAAAGCCATCTGCTGCTTTGTTAGGATAATCGGTAGTTCTGGCGATATAAGTGCGGAACTACCGCTGGGCAGAACTTCCAAAAATCCAGCGGAACGTTTTTTTTCCCAAAGAGCACCCTTTTGGGGACTTAGCTGATTTTCTATAAGCACGGTAGTACCGCCATGTTGGGAGCGGAACTACCGCACCGCAGAAGTTTTGATTTTTGCGCGGAACGTTTTTCCAGAGAGGGTCTTTTTGCGCTTCATTTAAGAGCGATAGTACCGCAAGAAATGTGCGGAACTTCCGATAATCGGAAGTGCCGTAAATTAGTTGGCGGTAGTTCTGCGCTGATTTTTCCAATGGCTAGTTTCTCATCTGAAATAGCCGTTACTGTGTGGAGTCATGTCGTGCGATCTTCCGAACTAGTTGTTTCCACGTCCTCCTCGCTTTCCACCTCATCCACGTGGTCGGCCAGGTACTAGTGACAATCAATACAGGATGACCACCATGTCTCCGCTCCTTTGTTGGGCTCGAAATTGACCACACGCCTCCTCAGGTCTCCATCGCCCACATCTCCTCCGACACCGGAGACCAACGCAGGCTCCTACTCACCAGCAGCTTCACCTTCACGGGAACCACCCGCGCCGGATGTCCCCGTTCCCTCCAAGAACTGAATGTAGACCATCGGCCGCGCATATATCGCAGCAGCGGGGTTGCAAACAACCCCCATGTAGTTGGCCCGTGAAGTGTCACATGTGACCTTCATAAGTTGCCAAACGGTCTCGCCTGCACCACCCACTACCGAGGCATACAACTCCTCGATGCGCATCTTCTTCCTTCCAGTTGCGCGATCGAACGCGGAACGCACGCACCGCACGCACCGTCTTAGCTCCGAGAGGCTCATGTCCTTCAGAGCCGGCGCCCGGATCACGGTGCGGTGACAATTTGAGAGGGATGCACCGTACGGTCCGTCGCGTACGAGAGCGTCCCCGTGGAACACGAACAGTTCTTGAATTTTCGCCATAAAGTACCTAACACATGTGCATATGAAACCATCGAATTATTTATGGGATTTTTTTTTCGAATGAATGCTTCTACAAATTTGGTTATGCCAACTATACACGAGCGTTTTGTTGTACAAGTTTTCAATCCCGATTGGAGTTCGTATGATTTTTCTATCCATGAAATGTCCAAGCTAATATTATTTGTAGTATAAAAAATCTGTAGCCTATTCTATGTTACACTTCAAAAATTTCCTGTGGTACTAAATTAAAAAGAAAACCAACAAAACTGATTTCCATAAATTTTTATATAGTTATGAATTTTTTAACTAGTTCGATATTACAGTGCAAAAATAATTCACTTCAGAAATTCTTATTGCATTTGTACGTTTCCATACCCGAGTTAGACCTAGTTTACACCAATAACATGTGGGGTCTTCGACACAGTATTCTTTTTCATTAAATTTCGGACATAAAAACTTACTGAGAGGTGCGGCCAGTTTCTCATTCTAGCGGTGTACTGCGTAGTGCATGCACCGAAGGTAATATGCCCGATCAAGAGTACATATACAAAGCGTTCAGTGGGTCTATTTCTATTTTGTTTAACGACCTCTAAATATTTTGCTATTTTATGACCAAGTTCATGAAACTATGCAAATAGCCGAGATGAAATTTACAATACTATTAACAACAGGTCTGTTAAGTCAACTAAGTACGACCTAATGACATTGCTAACTACTGAGTCTTCAAAATAAACTGACTACACAACTATAACTACTCCGTTGCTACAATTCATCTAATTGCATCCTAATCACATTGCTAAAACTAGCGATAATAATAGCCGGATGCGAATGACACTTACCTTTTCTAGGTGCTCGCAGCAGGCCGCACGACTTGTTTGCTTTTCCTTTCTCTTCCAAGAACTGCTTTTCTCTCTCCATCGTGAAATTTTTCCTTCGCTCTCGCGCCTGAATTTTTTTCCGCTCGTGTAATTTTTTGCACAAAAAATTTACCCCTTAATTGCGTCGCAGAAGCCAGTGAGGGAGCAAGCTCCCTCACGGGCTCCTTTTATGGACGCGCAAGGTAGCCTGGCTGCCTTGCGCGTCTTGGCCACGCTGGCGCTAAGGCGCGGCCGCGTGCGGGGCGGCGCGTCCGATCCGCCAGCGTGTGGGCGGCGGCAAGGTCTTGTCGTTCGGATAGCAAGACCTTGTCTTTGCCGCCATGTGGTCTGCCGCGGCGGGCCGCCGCCTGTCCCCGGTGGAGCAGCGGCGAGTCTTCTTGTCCTTGACGGCGAAGACCTTGTCAGGCCCCACAAGGCAGCACCATGAAGTCTTTGCCGTCTGTCTTGTAGCACGTACAAAGAGAGGGTTAAATTTAAAATTATAAAATTATAAATTTATTTTTAAAATTTTATTACACACCATGACTAAAATAGTCCAGAATTCTCGGCTCGGCTGTAGACAGACGGCAATGTTTGGTTTTTCAGGGATATGAGTATTGTATCAGCATTAATTGCTTGTAAAAGCTAAATCAGGTGAGTCAGTACTTTTATTGCTTGGGTGCTCTTGTGCCTTGCGAGTCTGCAACAGAAGTATTGCTAGCTATTGATTTGATTGATGCATTAGTTTTTGTTCGTGATTGACGTTGGCTGCATGAGGTGAAGTGTATGCAAGCTTTTTTCCTTTCCAGTATAGCTAGCTATAGATATGATTGATAATGTGCTGATGTGCTTTGCAGTTGGTAGATAGGTAATTGCAGTAGGTGCTTTAGGTGGAATTAGAGAAAAAAAATAGATGTGATTGATGTGCATGCAAGTTCAGGTGCCAGGTGATTAAGGGCTCTTGCATTTGAAAAATCAACAGTGCTGTTGCACTCTTAAAAATAAAATAATAAAGAAAAACTAAGTCTGCAAGTTTTTGATCTGCTACAGTAGACACGCATCACTGTCTACTACAGTGCACGAGTTGCGTCAGTTTGAAGGAAAAAACTATTTCCCCCTTTTTGCGGGCTTTTGTTTTTGTGCTCGTAACTGTGGTCTCAGGTTGAATAATTATAAGATCGTAGATTTGTGAAAAAGATTTCGCTGTGAATTACAATTATTCATCCCCTCTCTGATTGTCATTAACGATCCTACAAGAAACTAACAGAGTAGGAGGCGATCTTTGCTGAATTATAGGCTTTGGGTGAGTCCTGGGTTTGTTCTTTATGTCTGGCTTTTTCTCTCTCTTGGTAAATTATGATGATTCTGTATTTTGTGGTATGGTCGGTTTTCTTTTTTTTCTTTTTGGTGTAATTTCCTGGTTTCACAAACACTAGAAGTTATTTTGGTTACTGGTGAGTTGTCTTCTGGTGAATTTTAAGCTTTGTACTTTGATGCTTTGTGGGGACTACCATAGCGACTTGTTTATGTTTAAGTGCAGGAGTTAACACTTGACAGTGTGGCGACCCGGAAAATGAGGTGGGGTTTTCTCCAATGATCTCGCGGTCCCTGTGGTTCTTTTGATGATGATTTTGTCCCTGTTGTACTGAGCTCGATGTATTTTTTTTTCTCATAATGTTTGCTTTTTTGATGCCACACCAATTTATATCTGTGTTGGTAAAAGTTCTACTCTTCCCTATCATCATACTCACTTTTGTCTATTAGTATCTATTCATTGGTGAATAGGAAGTAAGGCTGACCTTTAGGTTATCAGTGGTTGCCTGCTTCATTACAGTTGTTTCTGCTTTTATCTGAATTCAATATCCTCTCAAGCTTTTCAAGACTTCCTAACGTGAGGAGCAGATGATGACATGAGCCATTTTGATTTACATTCTTATTTCTTCCCCCCTTTGAAGGTGCCCATGTCTTCTCCGTGCTAATTTGTTTCTACTGACGACAACAATATATATGAGTCATACCGTGATTGCAACATGATGTGGATTTGTCACCAGAGATTGGCACACAACCTAAGTAATTGTTTTAAGCAGGACTGCATCTGGATTTTGCGGCATTCAAGGTTCTCAACAGGCTTTCGTGTATATTGAGTGTAATGCTAAGGTTTTTCCCCCAATTGTATAGATCAATTTTTTATGTAAAGACTCTAGACTCTATAAATTGCATTGCTTCTTTTCCTTTATGACCTCAAAGGAAAACAAACAATAGGAATAACCGTGTAGGAGACTGGACATGTGGTGTGGTGGTCTGTTGCCGCTCACTTTCTCGTGGTTCATATAACATCCCAGATGACATTTCCATCCCCATCTGTATTAGTTGAATTCAAGGTCACTGGCGTAGATCTACCCTTCTCCAAGGTAAGAAGTCAATGACCTCCTCTTACTAAAACTCTAATGCTAATCTTAGTCTTTTCTATGATATTTTGTTCCTTTTGAAAGTTTATGTTGACATTTCCACCAAACTAGATAAGTTCGTCTTTAGGGGGAGGAGGAAAGGAGGGGGATATACTTGTGTATGATTAACAGCCCTAGATTTATTGACAGTCCACTACTGTAACATATCAAAGTTTTGTTATCAAAAATAAAATTAATAAATTAATTATTTTATTAGATTTCCTAAGTTTTAAAAGAGATTTATTGAATTTCCTGGATTTTAAAGTCAATTTTTAATTGAGTATCTGGGATTTTCTTGGATTTAATGTTAAAAAGGATAATTTAATTAATTTCTTGAATTTTTAGAATTTTAAAAGGTGTTTCCTATTTTTATAGAATTGAAAATAATTTATGTGCAAAAATAAAATCTAACTTTAAGTTGGAAATAATTTTATTAAGTTCTAAATCATTCAAGAAATTTTTGTGATTTTTTAAAAGAATTTTTAAACTTTATTTGGCATTTCTAAAAGTCTATTTGATTTATTATTTGATTTTTATTAAAAATTGGAAATCAATTAAAATCTGGATTTCAATTTTGGGCTGAATTCCTCTCCCTCTGGCCCATTTACCCATTTTCTGTGCCAGGGCCACGCCTCCTGCCCCAACCCAACCCACCCCACCAGGCCACCTCCCCTCCCCTTCTTCTCTCTGCCATGCGGGCCCTGCCCGTCAGCCAGCCTCTCTCTTTCACCGCCAAGCCAGGCCCGCCTGTCAGGCCGCCTTCTTCCTCCTCCCTTTCTTCTTCCTCCTGTGATGTTCACCATTGCCTCCTCAGGAGCTCTTCATTCCAGCCATTTTCACACGCATTCAATTGCATTCAAAGCCACGTTCTTACCTCCCGCACTCACTCCGATCACTTCCCTCCTCCATTACTCACCTTAACGCCACGTTTGTGCAACCACCACCGCCGGTGAGTAATGCCACCCCACGATCTCCTCCTCCCCTTGCCCTATAAAAGGGAGCACTGAGTGCCCCTCATCTCGCTCATCCTCTCCCCCCAATTCTCAACTCCTCTTTTCCTCTCTCGCCACCAAATTTAGAGTTTTACTTCACCGGCCCGCAAGTGCCACCGCCGTCGTCCAAGGCTCCCCGTCGATGTTGTCTTCAACATTGGCTTCGCCATTGCGCATTCTACCCCATGTTCACCTCGCCCTCGTCGGAGTGTCGTCGGGACGACCACGTCGCCATGACCATGGGTCCCCGTGCACCGCCACCGGCCGAGCCACGTGGCATGCCACATCATGGCCATGTGTGCGCCACCTCAGCGCAAGTGTCCGCGTGGCAGCCCATGTGTCATGTTGGCGTGGCATGCGCCTCGTCACCCGCAAGCCCGATCCACCATGGACCAGGCACAATTTTGTGGACCCGGTCTATGGACCAGGGCCCACCTGTCAGTCACTCTATTTCCTTTTTCTTTAGAAAAATAATCCGACCGAAAAATTAAATCCCCTCGCTGACGTCATGCTGACGCAATAAATCGTTTTCCTTTAGAAAAATAATTTACTAAATACAGAATTATCAATTTCTATCATTTCATATGAAATTTAATCTTCCGAGAGCCCATTCTCCTTCGTTCGAGTTCTTATTTTAGTGATTCAAATATCTAAATTCAATATATATATCACAGGACCTAAATTATTTAATTATGAGTTTATTTGAAATTGGTCTGTTTCGCGTATAGATTTTGGCGACTTTAGAGAGCCAATTTCTACACCGTTTCAGAATAATAATTAATTAAGCAAGATAAGTTACATCCTTTGATTATATTTGATCCTAATATTTAAAATTATTTAAATTCTATTTTAAATTATTACTGCATGCTTATTTGTATCCAGTTTAATTTAGATTCTTGTTGTGAAATTGTAGTTAATCCTAATACATTTGTATAGCCAAACTTTGCCATTTGAATATCCATACCTTGTCACCCTACATAAAATCTAGCCAGTACAATAGTTTGAACTGGAACATTTTGGAAGAAAAATTAAGCTTAGCCATGCTTAGACTTGAAATATTTTGATTTGAGAATTTACAACCAAATATCAAATGTGATTTAAATTGTATCCATGGCATTGGTTAATCATGGAAGTTTACAAACAATTTGAAAAATGAAATAAAAAAAAAAAAACTAGTTTAGACTTAGGCGAAATGGATAGTTGGTGGGTGCAGGTTTATGCACGAGCTCAATTAAGTGAATAGTTGAGGCCCAGGGATTATTTTGGAAGTCACCTAAGTTAGTCAAGGATCGGACTTTGAGCCGCATCTTGCAAAGCTCCACCGTACTACCGCAAGTCTAGTATGGGACATATCGGGCTAATTAATTTGCAACGTTCCGTTGTTAGTTGTGGCATGTTGATGTGTGGGTATGAGAATGATCTACTTTTATGTATTCCCACATGGCGTAAGAGGGGGCTTTCAGCGGATGGCTTAGTCCAAAGGAAGTGAAATCTTAGTGGACATAACTTCTTTGGGATGATGCATTGTAAAGACCTTGTGATAATCACTTAGTCGCACACCTATGGAAATATATCAGACAAACATTAAAAGTTGATTATATCTTCTGGGTAAAGTTGTACAACCTCCGCAGAGTATAAAACTATTTAAATATCCGTGTCTATGGTCATGGACATGCTGAGCAAAACCACTCAAAGTTAGACTTTGATTTTTGTTTCAAAATATTTTATAAAACAGTTTATGAGTGTCCATGAGAAAAATTATAGTTTGAAGCTCGGGGTTGGTGCATGTGTTTAAGTTAGTGTTAGGTTGGTGCCTACGCTAGCTTTATTAATTCAGTTAAAACTCAATTTTAGATTTTGTAAAACATGAGCTTTTGAACTTAGCTATTGTATTTAAAATATCAAATATCGCTTTTGCACAAATAACCCTATATACCTTCCTTTGATAACCCAAGTTTCATCAAGTTGGAGTTGTAGATCAAAAGTTTCATCTATTTGCAACTTCATCATCGGATTGTTTGATCTGTTCTGGAGGCCAGCGGTCAAACCGCCCCGAAGATCACCGGCCGATCGGCAGAAATCGGTCCGACCGCCCTTGAGCCAATGGCTCGACCGTGGGTCTGCGAGATTTGTTATCTTGTGTTTGATCTTTTGTAGTGTTGCTTAGGGGTTTTTATTGGATTCAATATTAGTCTTCCGCTGTACTGATATACTGATCTTCATAGCTTCCATAGCGACTGGAGTGAAATTTGTGTTGAATCCATTATTTGTGAAAAAGTGAGTGTGCTCCTATTCACCCCCCCTCTAGTCGCCTTTTCGGTCCAACACTTTGTCATGCAGTTGTGTCACTCGGTATTAAGCTTACTTTCATTATTCTTTGCGTTAAATTATTCGCATTATTCACAGTTGCCACATGATGGAGTCACATTGTATTGTACTTCCAGATCAGTATATTCAGATTCTCATCCGTAAACATACTAGTCAGTGGTTTTTTTTCCTTAATTAGTGTCGGGTTAGAATTTTAATACAAGATTAGGGGATTCCCTGAGAATGATTAGGCTCTATTTAGTACCAACTGTTTTTAAGCATTGGGCCCTGTTTAGTATCAGCTCTTCTTTAGGCATAATAGAGCACAAAATTATACTTGCAGATTTTTTTTAAAAAATCATGGTAGTAGTTTTTAGTGAAAGATTTTTTTAGATTCTATGCTAGAATGAAACTCATGTGAAATTTCATCATATACGATGTTTCTAATACAAGAGTCTTGCAAGTAGGGTTGTTCACAAGAGTATTACAATATTTTTTTAGATAGTAGTCTTGCAAGTATTATATCGGAAAGAGTTTATCGCATTCTAATTTATGGACCAAAGTAATCAAGTTCTTGGAAGATAACTGTACACATTCCATACTTCTATGATATTCGCAATGCAAGAGCATGATCTGCTCGGTTCCACATAGCTTTTAAACCCTAAGGGTCTTTTTGAATGTAGAATTTTTAGAGGAATTTTGAAGAAATAGAATCATATAGGATAGTTTCCTATATGGCCCAAAGGAATAAAGAAATAAACTTTCAATATTCCTGTGAAATTCTTATGGAATGACTCAATTGATAATTCACATGAATATTTGGAGGATTTTTTATATGAGGTTATATTGAAAAAAATCCTCTTTCATGGCCGCTCCCTCTTTTAAGTTCCTGCAAATTTTAGGTGGAGCATCCACAGATCTTTCGAAACCAATTTCTCCGTTTTGCATTCCTATAGGATTGCACTGTCATTCCTATGCAATTCCTATGTTTTTTAGTCATTTTCTATGTTCCAAAAGAGGCCTGATTGGACGGGTACACGAGCTTTTAGAGGATTTGCTATGACTTCAACTAATTTTGTGTGAGATTTCAACAGTCAAAACACTCTCAAATTGAAATAAGTATGAATTGCCCCCTTTTGTTTTACTTCAATCAACGTTTTCTTGTATTTATTCTGTTCGTTTATGTTGTTGCAAATGTCAAAAATAGAAATACAAGATCATCAAATTACAATTTTAATGAGCTGATGGTTGTTGCTAAAGCCAAAGGCCCTTTTGATTTGTTGTGTCGTTCTGTCTATGTAGGTGACATATGGGCCGGCTTTGTTGTGTCATTCTCTGTCTTTGTAGCTAACATGTGGGCCGATTTTGCTATGTTGTTATCTATCTGTGTAGTTGACATGTGGGCCGGTAAACTTTTAGGGTTTCATGATTTTCATATTTTATATGGTCTGAAATTATCTTGAAAATTAGGGTTTTGCACATAGGACTAGACGATGCCGTGACAGCCTTGTTTAAATATATGTTATCTTTAGCTAGTGTACAGTAAGAATACAGACAGAATCGAACATACTCTCAGTGATTCCGAAATATTCAGGTAATTAACATGCATAAATCTAAGATATTATTATTAAACATAGGCAAATCAAAGACATTAGCAAAAATATAAACCAAAAAGTAGCGCACATTTATGGGTTGTTTGGTTTGAAGATCCGGACAGTGAGCCAACCATTCGATCCTAGCTCAGAATCTAACCCACTTGTTTGGTATGAGGAATCATCCTTGTAAGCATGTGTCTACAAAATGAGGGATTGGATCATCCCACCAAATTTGATGGATGATCCAATGATGGACCAACCCATCCTAGGATGAGGTGACCCCTCAAACCAAATACCCCATTTAAGAGATTTCTTTAGAAGTTGAATAAATCAGATGAAAACTAAGCATTAACATTTAAATCATAAGATGGTTGCTTACACGAAGATGTACATACAAATAGGAGCGCAAATCGGGGCCCCATGGGAAGTTCTCAATCTCCAAGTTAGCATCAGTAGTCAAACCCTCCTGGCACAATCCAAAACCTGCAAACTTAGGAAAACAAATATTTCCAAGGGACTTAGCGAGTCTTGTTAACTCCTCGGTGTGGAGATAAACTTCCAGAACAGTGACTTCAGAACTAGAACTAGCTCCATCTAGGATCATAGAAGGTATATCAGGCTGTCCCACTGAACGCCTCAGTTTATTGACGCTGGTAAAGTATTCAAGGAACAGAAATAGCCTTCTAGAACGTTTTCAACTGCTGCAGCAAATGCTTGGTTCACTAGGCTGTATGGAGGTGGATGCTCGGTGACTTTGTCATCAGAAAGTTCATCTTCACGTCCTTCTCTTACCTCCACAATTCGTTTCTCGACTTTGGAAAAGATAAAAGTGCACAAACTTGCACAGGAAAAATATTGCAAGACCTGTAGAGCATATAGATTTGAGAATATGCCCTACAGAGGTAGTGCTGGATGAACGTGACCACACATTTGCAACACGATGAAAAGTCCTATCTGCCGGACTTGAGGAGAACGTATAGAAAGCTCCTCAATCTCATCTAAGGATGATTTGACACCATGAAGCGCATGCAAAGCCAAACGAACCAAGGCAGCATCATGCAGAAGATGATCCTCGCACTCATTAGCAGTACAATACGGAATAGAATGGCACTACTCACAGCTATTTTTTTCTCCAAACAATACACATGCAGCTTATAGTTGTTTTAAAAAATAATCTAATCGGGATACAATTTATCATCACTAATAATCATGTGTCCGGCAATTTATAAATGGTTTGTTTTTCACGAGATACAGCATCACAGCAAAGCTTCCTCGGAAGAATGTCACGAGCCATACACATCTAAAATATCGCAGGATCCCAGCACAAATAATTCAAAAAAAATTCCCACTTTACTACCACCCTCATGGCCATTTCAAACAATGAATACTATTTTCCCAAAGACCCCATGCTACATTCCCTAATTCCTACTTATTCTGACCACGATCAATCCAACCACCCCAGTTTGCTTTCGCACAACACTGCAGCCAAAATTTCTCCTTGCAAATGTAGCAACTCCCACAAGCAGCTCCGTAGACACAAACACGTCAGAGAATTCCAACTCAAAAGTTCCCTTAAATAGTAATGTCACCGCCACACTCGAAGAGCTGCCCCAAATAACACCGAATCTAAGTGGGTTCAGAGGTATATTTCACTCACAGGAACCGAGGCGAGCTCGTAGATCGGATCCCGAGTGACGGGGGCGCCCTCCGGGGTCTGCGGTACGAGCGGTGCCGCTCTCGGGGGTGATGGAATCCCAGGTTGCGGGCGGCGTCTAGGGGCCTTCCACGCGGAGGGTGTCGCGCAGCGATGAGAGGCTGGAGGCGGCGGCCTCCATCCGGGGGCCCAGCTAGGGTTGATGTCCTCCCGCGCGAGGTACAGCTCCGCGCGTAGACGGACAGACGGAGGAGGAGGAGCCGAAGAGGTAGTGGTGGGCTGGTGGTGGCCAGACCCGAGCGGCGGTGAGGCGCGGATCGCCGGAGGGGTGTCGGCTCCGGCGAGGGAGCGGGGAAGGTTTGTGAGAGGCCCTGCGAAATTGCGAATTGGTATTCTGATTTGTGAAATGGGGTGCAATGGGCCTTTTCCCGGCTCTCTTCGAACGTTTCGGCCCCGTCCACTTTATCTCAAATAAATTCAGTCGTTTGTATCGGCCCAAATGATAGTAAAGCCCTGATGTTTTTTTTTCTTCTGAAAAATCCATAAAGTCACATGTTTTCAATTCACCCCATATATCTCATTTTCGTTTACTTTGTCCCCTATAAGTTAATTTGACTTGCAAGTACCTCATAGATTCCATGTTTACACTTTTTTTTTGTGATTTTAATTATCTTTAGCCCTTGTTTCAATGATTTCAATACTTATTTAAGTGATTTCAATATTTATTTTAATGATTTTGGTATTTGTAATACACAATTTTCGCATTGAAATATTGTATTACAAGTACCGAAATCACTCAAATAATTCAAGTATGTATTAGCATCATCGAAACAAGTATTGATATAACTGGAACAAATGCCAAAGATAATAAAAAACCAGAAGAAATAGTATTAATATGCGGTGTAAAGGGTATTTGTACGTCAACTTAAATTAGGGGGACAAAGTGAATGATAATTCAATATAAAGGACAAATTGGAAAATAGATGACTTGTGGAGGTGTTTATAGATTTGTTTCCATCTGTATGGAGATGTCGTTTGCATATCAGGTGATTTAGGGAACATGCAAAAAAAAGAAGATGCGTGACTTTGTATTAAGATAGATAGAACGAGAAAACAGATTAGAACCCCTCCAATTCGACAGGACTAGGAACTCAGAGGCACAGAAAAGGAAAAAAAAAAAAAAAGAGGAAAGAAGACAACAATCTCTCTCAAATGTTTGTCTTTTAGTTGTACCTCCCTGGTGCGGAACAAAAACACTAGGGACCTCTTTGGTTTCTTATCCCAGATAGTTAAAGAAAAATTTTGGTAATACCAAAATTTATTTAATGCCACAAACTCGGCAAAAAAAGAAAAGATGTTTGGATCGTAGCCATATCAATCCACGGATAATACCGAAATTGATGTGTTTAGATTGCAGTCATGCTAAAATTTACCAAAATTACACGTATAACACGTGAGTTTCACATGATATCTATTTTTTTCCACCAAAATATGTTAACATGGGTCTTGTTTTGTTGATTAAATGACAAGGAACACAATGGTTCAAATGGGTCACAAATTGAATACTCAGTTTAAAAAATATGACCATTTCAAACTCGTTAATCAAACAAATCAAGCAAATTAATGCCACTAGTCATGCCAATCAGCCCCTGCCACCTGTCACGTCTCAGCTGATTCTGCCAAACTAAATTTTGGCAAAGCATTCGCCCGCCTGTCATGTCTAAGCTGATTCTGCCAAACCAAATTTTGGCAAAGCATTCGGCAGCCCGCGGCCCCGCGCAAAACCAACGCAGCAGCAAGAAACAGGTCGGCGTGACCAAAATTTTGAAAACAACGCCAAATATTGGAATGAACCAAACACTAGCTAAAATTTTAAGGTAATACTAAAATTTTAGTTTAACTCATTTTATCCCTCGACCAAACAGGCCCTAGTTAAACATATATAAATGCATTACCGGTCTGACCAAACTTTTCTGGTTCCTATTTTTTCCGGTGTATGCATTGTCATCTACCAAAGTACCTATCCCTCCCACGTTACTCAGCGCAGAAACTGTCCTCCACTAGGGAAATGGCTGAAAAGGGCCAATACAAATTTTTTTTGGCCGACTCTTATCAGCTAACTAAAGTGTCTTTGCTTGTGAACTTCTTAATTCATGCTTACAATACTCGTCAAAGGAGGCCATATTTGGGAGCGGTAACTTTGCTGAAAAGCTGCTTTTGACTTTCTGAGCTGAAAACTAACTCTAGCTGGTGAAAGCTAACTCAGCTGGTGATTGTAATTTTTCCTGAATGGTTATCTGGTAATCTACCTTTTTGTTGGGTTGGCTGGTGATTGTAGCTTTTCCTGAATGGTTATTTGGCAACCTACCTTTTTATTGAGTTAGCTGGCTGCTGCTATACGAATGATGAAATATCTAAAATACCCTTAAGACTTTCGAATGCTTAGTTGTGTGCTAATTTAGCGTAAATATTGATTTGTTTTGTTTTTGCAGAAATATTGATTAAACGACTTAATTTTATTAAATTATAAACAATTGAACAATATTTTGTGATGTAAAAATCACATTTAGAAGGTGAAATGCGCATTCAAGGCATATTATAAGTGGAGTTGGTTTATTTTTTTTCACATTGGCATACAAATGCAATTTTAAGCATTAAACACACCTGTTCATATGAAATACAAAATGTTACATGTTTAGTGCACACAACAGAGAACATTACACAAAGCAATTGATTTGCCACAAACTACTACACCATGAATGACCAATTGACCGAACCCCTTGATCCCCTATGGACTGAACAACAAGAACAAGTGTGACGCCATGGAAGCATTCTATCGAGCATGTGTTAGGCAACAAGGAAAACAATCAAATATGAACAAGAACAAGTCTAAGCATAAACAGATCTGACAATAGAGATTCACATATCACAAACTTTTGGAATTGTTGTGACTATCAGGAACTGACGCGAGCTCCATTTTTAGATGGCTCAGACTCCGTACCAATCATGGATGGCTGGAAGAGGACCTCAGGGCACCTAAATCTCTCCGAGGCAATGGTAATCACCTAGCCATCAGGAAGCTCACAGCTCTTCTCAATCGAGGAGCTGTTCTTGGCGGTTTCAATATCTTGCTCATAATCAAATGCCACAAATGCAAGCTTTTCCTTGATGTCCCTCACAATTTCCCGTTCAACAGAGGTTGTGAACGACTAACCCCTCTCGGTGAGGATCTTCAGAAGAGAATCCGTGAGGTCACGGCCAGCAAGATCCTGACGAAGAATAGCATGAGGAAGTGCATATCCTTCATAAATGGGCACAGTATGGCTCACACCATCACCAGAGTCAAGGACAATACCTGTCGGTTGCAAGCAGCATTAGCCAGACACTAGTGGAATTGCTTCTTGGTATACTAGTTGCACAAGCATCTATTCATCTCCCTAATTCTACCGGGTAGAATACTCATCATGTAGCATTATTCATGAGCCCAGGATCAATCAACCTGTAGCACGTAGCTTACGAGGTCTTCAACGAGTACTCATCACGATGAAACATCGTAAAAAGCATGTAGCTTTCGAGGTTTTGCCCGTACCATATTTGATATTCCCAAAGAAAAATAAAGGATCAAAGAAAACCTTAAAATCACAAAAGAGAGAGTAAAAACAAGAAAAGATTCATTTTGAGGAATGTTGCTTGGGTTGATTCGAGATTGATGTTGGTTTACAACCACTCTATTATGGAGGACAAAGGCTCAACACTTGAGTACACAATCAATCAAACTCTTTAGAACCATAACCTCTCCACTTTCCTCTCCCTAAACACAAACTAGAGTTTCTTCAATACAAGGGTTGAGAGGTGCACAACCAGCACCCTCCCCTATTTATAGTGGAGACTAGTTTCTAGAAGGACATTTCTAATGGCAGTCGTTAAGTCCACACACAAACAGGTTTAACTCACGCACGTATTTCAAAGCGCCATCTCCATCTCTTTGACCTAAACCACTTCTCCATGCACCGTGGTTTAGTCAAAAAGCCATCAAGGTGATTTTTTTTGGTGAAGTTACCAAAATACCCCTTCTCGATCTTTCTCCAAAGACCAAGTCCAAACTTCATGAAGCAATCTTATGCTTCGCCATGTGTAGGTTGATCAACATCTCTTTTCATGTTGGCAAGTCTCCCCCATCTGGCTCCCATCGAAACCACCAAGGCACTTGCACCGACCCCCGCGCCGCAAGGAGAAGTGGTTTAGGTCATTCTTATCCATTTTGCGCTATGCTTGAGTCCATTGACTTCACCCGACATCCTTGATCATTCTGAACCTCATCTCTCCAAGCCTAGTCCCGATCATCCTCGCCGTTGACCATCGTTGACCTTCAAACCTCCTGCACAATAATAGACAAAGATATGCATCATGTAACACATGTGCACTGAAACCCGTGAACTTGACCTAACCAACAAACATTGCCGCCAAACTGCCGCGAACAAGTCAAAACAGGTCAGACCGCCACCTATGACCGGTCTGACCGCCCAGCAAGGGGCTTAACCAAATTTCCTCCCTGAAAATCCGAAGCCTCTCTGGAAATTTCAAACGAATAGAACTTTTGTATTGGAGCTCTAAAAATTATGAGATCAAGTGTAGGGAAATCCCCTCTCTTGCCCAAACTCCAAACTCAAAACTATATTTATGGCCGGTCAGATCATTGCCTATTGGCTGGTCTGACTGCCAGTCTCTTAGCCAAAATCCTAGCCGGTCTGACCGTCACATAGGTCGGTTAAACAGCCAGCTACCTGACAGAACCTGAAATTTTCCGAAAATACGTGTTTCGATAAACCCTCAATACCATTGCCAATTATAATATCATCCTAAAATTATGAACATACCCTTGATATTCACGGTAATGCAACACATGGATGCTGCTGAAAAGCACATGAAAAGGCGTATCGAGAAAATCTGTAGCTTTTAAATTTTTAGAGAGTGAAGTG
Source organism: Hsuehochloa calcarea (assembly GCA_036346395.1). Taxonomy (NCBI): domain Eukaryota; kingdom Viridiplantae; phylum Streptophyta; class Magnoliopsida; order Poales; family Poaceae; genus Hsuehochloa; species Hsuehochloa calcarea. Next base: position 40,462,156 of record CM070599.1, read on the forward strand.
AGACACACATTAAACACACATCATATTTACAACACCCACGTGCACAGATGCGTGTGTTCATATTTCTATGTGAGTGACATCTCCGCACTTGCTTCTTTTGTATTTTTATTTGTACGGAGCACAGACCCTGAACTTTTCCTCTGGTTTCAAATAACAGTTTGTTAAGAATATACAGCTGTATGTACATCATGAAAGCCACAATGCCGTATTGGTGTACATCATGAAAGCCACAATGCCGTATTGGTGACTTTATGATAGTGATAAGAGGGTTCTTATTCTCCCTGGTGCTGTGCATCTGAACTTTTCCTTGGTAAATTATCAAGGTCTAGGGCCAAGGATTGAGCTTTTTATTCCCCACTCTGACTCGATCGGCCACTCGGTTGGCGGAATGCCGGTCGACGACCGGCGAACGCCATCAGAGAACCAGCTTAATGAATCTGCCCGGTTACTCTCCTGGCTCAGTTTAATTGGCTGGTTACTAGTGGGATTAACACCATCTGATCTGAACCCGATTAAACATGTTCAATGGCCTTCATTGTCCGATCCCCTTCCGATTCGTCCGAGTCTGGATCGCTCACGGGTTGTCGCGCTTTAGTTTCGGTTTCTGAAGCTTCGGGCTTTACGTCATCCGCCGATTTGAACGCCGCGAGGCTCGCAAGCGAGTCGACGGCGTCCACGACGCCCTCGATCCTCGTGGACACCTCTATCAGCAGCGAGGTGACCGTGAAGAGCTGCACCGCGTCCATCACCGGCCTCGACTCCTCGGTCAGCTTGGATGGGAGCGTCCTGAGGTCGCCCCGGAGCTCCTGCACGGCTGTGTTCATCTCCGCCACGGCGAAGTCCAGGCTCCGAGACGTCGTCATTGCGCTGATGGAGCTCGAGGCCTCCCTGAGCACCCTCGCGCATTGCGTCGCCACCCTCGTGCACAGGTCGGCGAGGTGCCGCTTGACGTGCTCGGGCGCCTGGATCCCGGAGGAGCGAATGCAGCCGCTTAGGGCCTCCACGCAGTAGGCGCAGTGCCGCATGGCGGCGCCGACGTTCTTGTACTGGCCGTACGGGTGGCGGAAGCCGAACTTGCCGTGCGCGGGCTCCCACCGCGCCAGGTTGGCCTGCGAGTCCTCGGACGCCTTGGCGTTGAGCACGCACTTGTACCCGTCCGCCTTGGCGGACGGCGGCTGCCGCCGCTTGTCCGCCTCCGCGAAGTAGCCCTCGACGCAGGCCTCCACGGCGCCCGCGAGCTTATCCATGTTGCGCGCGGTGAGGCGGTGCAGCTCCTGGCCGGCCCACACGGGGCAGATGAGCACGCAGACGGCGAGGCAGATGAAGACGCCGATCGCGATGGTGGATATCCGCTGCTGCGCCATTGCCAGCAGCGCGTCCACGCGGTAGCCCGACACCACCACCAGGCTGTACGTCAGGATGAAGATGGTCACGCCGTAGTCGAACCGCGCCTTCACCGTAGGTATGAACCGCGAGAACGTCGCCGCCGCAGCTGCAAAACGTACGTAGGGCAAGTTTCGGCGTGTTATTTAGCGCATGCTTTCCACCAGCGACTTAATTGCGGCAAGGACCGAAGCACGTACGCAAATACGTAACTCGGTGTGTTTACGCACGCTTCGATACATACCGAGCAGAAAAACCGAGCCACTGAGGATGAACGGCTCGAACTTGTCGCCGGACTTGCTCGCAATCCAGTGCACGCCGAGCGCGATCGCCCCGGCGCTCGCCGTCGCGGCGGTACGGTTGAATCCCTTGTACACGCTGCCACCTGCACGCGAATGCATACACAGCATCAGAAACCCAATCAAGAACTCAAATGCACGTGGTGTTGATTGTACGTTGAGCCGTTGGCTACAACGATATTCTTCTGCTGGATCGATGGATGTAACGTGTAACGCACCAACGGTGTACTCGAAGACCACGACGACCGTCATGATGGCCCACATGGCATCACCGCCAACGCCGTCGTACAGGGGCCTCGTGTAGTAGAACACGGACACCAGCGCGAGCGCGAGGCCCACCTTGAGGCCATGCACCGCCCTCCTGGGGTCGTCAACGCCGATCCTCCAGACCCGCTTGGCGAAGCCAGACACCTTGCTCCCGAGCATGACCACGCAAGCAACCAGCCACGCCCACGCCCGCGCGGCCAGCCCGGCCTCGTGCTCCACCGTCACCGACGCGCCCTCCGGCACCGTCACCCGCCATTCCGGGGCGCCACCATTCTGCGCGTCCTTCGCCGCGGCCATCTCCATGCCTGCTTCCAGTATGACGCGGTCTGGAGCTACAACTCTAGTGAAGAATTGGACCCTGTTGCAAGGGTGGAGGCGACCGGCGTCGAGGTAGGTAGTTGACTTCTTTGTGTTGCTTTGATTTAACCTGTGGCACTGGCACCTGATGGTGTGGAAAGTTTAGTAGTACTAAGAGGCTGGCAGGGGGGAGCTAGAGCTGAGGAGATGATCAGCTTCCAAGAGGGGAATGCGAGAGGTAGGTAGGCTGATGCTCTTGGACTCTTGCTCCCTTGCCTTGGAATGTTGCATGAACCGGGACTTGACAACCATTTATATAGTCAGGAGAAGGCAGAAGAAAATTTTTTGGTTGGGAACTAGGACCAGATGTTAGGCCACCCGAGCTTGTGTCGGGGCGGAAATCGAAGCTGACCGACCTTGCGCGCAAGAGCTGCATGTAGGTAGCAGCTTCTATGCACCGAATTTTGGACACTATTAATCCTGTAGCACATAATAATTTCAAATGCAGCCTCTTTAGGAATGAATTTTCAATTTTAGCCTCTTGCCTCCACGTGTTGCGGCCGGGAATTGCAGCAGAGCGCCTGCTGCGGCTGGGTAACGTAGCAGGTCACTGCTGCCCTCGGTATCGCAGCAGCTTGCTGCTGCTGCCCCCGAACGGCAGGAGGTGGGCGCCTCCTGCTGCGCTCACACGTCGCAGCATCTCGCCCTCCCTGCCACGCGCCACTTGCATCCGCTGCGACCTGCGCTGGCGCTCTTTGTGCCCATGCGTAGTGCACCGCCCGCCCCGCCTCGCTCTGCCACACGCCCGTGCCCCGCTTTGGCCAGCGCAGCAGTCTTCTTGTGCCACGCTCTGGCGCACCGGCCGCCCATGCTGCTTTCGCCGACACTGCCGCGCATTGGTGTCGGTTCCACACAAAGCAATAACATGAGGAGGTTCTCCTCCCGTCCATTCGACGACGCAATAATTTTTCTCAGAAGCAGAGAGGAAGAGAAGAGAGGTGCGAAGCAGTCCGGAGTTGCAGTTCTCGCAGTTGCGGAAGTTATTCATCGTGTTTTGCGCTCCAAGAAAAGGTAATTATTATGCAATTCCTATAGTTTTACCAATGTGATTAGTAGGTAATTAGCTAAATGGTATATTCTTATTGTAGCCAAGCAGTAGTTTTGGTTGTGTAGTCGGTGCATGTCCTTGCTATACTTCGAAGAATTAGTGTTGTTAGTATGGTAAATTTGTACGCAGTGTGAAACCTATTGTAGCAAAGCCGAATGGTAGCTTTCAAATATTGAACAACTTGGAACCTGTTGTCAAAACGATTTAAATGGAAACAATTGCTTGTATGCATAACGGTCGATTTCCTATATTTTTTGAGAAAAATGTAGAGTACATTAAATAATGAAGAAATGACAAGGTCCATGTGCACAGTGTCATGACCTTGAACATAAAATTAAAAAATATTCTGAGGTTGTTAAACGTGTGAGTGAAAGGTGCATGATACGCAATAGAAATACAATTGAAAACATGTAGTCTGAAAAGACGGTGTAAAGTAAGATTGACAAAATTAGTATAAGAATTAAATTGAAAAAGGCACAAATATAGTGGAAATAAAATTTAGGACAATTTGGAAGCTGTTGCTAGAACGATTTAAATGAAAACAATGGCTAGTACGCATAATAGTAGATTTCCTATATTTTTCAAGGAAAATGTAGAGTATATTAAGTTATGAACAAATTACATAGTGATTTGCACAATGTCATGAACTTGAAAATAAAAATTTAAAATATTTCAAGGTCGTTTAACGTGTGATTCAAATGTGCATAACACGCGATAGAAATACAATTAAAAACATGTAGTCTGAAAAGACAGTGTAAAGTGAGATTGATAAAATTAGTAGAAGAATTAAATTGAAAAAACTCACAAATATAGTGGAAATAAAATTTAGGACTATTTGGAAGCTGTTGTAAGAACGATTTAAATGAAACAATGGCTAGTACGCATAACAGTAGATTTCCTATATTTTTCGAGGAAAATGTGGAGTATATTAAATTATGAACAAATTACACAGTAATTTGCACAGTGTCATGAGCTTGAAAATAAAAATTTAAAATATTTCAAGATCGTTTAACGTTTGATTCAAATGTGCATGACACGCGATAGAAATACAATTGAAAACATAGAGTCCAAAAAGATGGTGTACAATAGCAGTTGCTACACGGTACGAGCATTGTTGTTAAGTGGTTACGTATGTAAATGTGTTAGGTACTTCATGGCAGAGATTCAAGATCTGTTCATGTTCTGCAGGAGCGCTCTCGTACGCGACGGACCGTACAAGGCGGACCTGTTGAATTACGACCGGATAGTGATTCGGGCGCTGAGTCTGAAGGACATGAGCCTCTCGGAGCTAAGGCGGTGCGTGCGGTCTATGTTCGATCGCGCCACTGCGAGGATAATGCTGCGCGTCGAGGCGGTGTATACTTCAGTGGTGGGTGGTGCAGGGGAGACCGTTTGGCAACTTATGAAGGTGATAAGTGACGTTTGATGGGCCAATTACATGGAGGTTGTTTGCAACCCTGCTGTTGTGATCTATGCGCGATCGATGGTCTATGTTTAGTTCGTGGAGATGATGAGGACATCCGGCGTGGGTGGTTCTGGTAAGGCTGCTGGTGAAGAGGAGCATGCGTTGGCCTCCGGTGTTAGAGGAGACGCGTGCGAGGAAGTGGGCGATGGAGACCTGAGGAGGCGGGCTGATAATTTCGAGCCCAACGAAGGAGTGAAGAAATGGTGGGCGGCCCGTATTGATTGCCACGAGCCTAGCCAACCAGGCGGAAGAGGTGGAAAGCGAGGAGGAGGACGTGGAAACAAACATTTCCGAAGATGAGGAAGACGAAGAAGATGCTACGGGAGGTGCAGTTAGTAGTCTTGTGACCATCGACAATGCTTACGTTCCCTCGAGATTGGACGACATCGCAACATCATCTCTGGTTCTGCCACCGCCAGAGGGGGCCGAGTGGGGGTTCAATGAAGACACCCTGCTTCTAGGGCAATGCTTCTGTAACAAGAGCGCCGCCCAACATGCTATTGCCAGGTATGTCGTTAACATTGGTCGGACGTATCGGGTGCAGAGGTCCAACCCCGACACCTACATCGTTAGGTGTGTTGATGAATCATGTGCTGGCAAGGTCTGTGCGCAGCGGTTTACGGCTGCGGCCGTGGGCTTCGGATAACTGTGCTTAAAGACCACATATGCGAGCTAGCTGAGCCGCTTCATAGGCACCGCAACATGACGTCCTCGTATGTTGCCAGCCTGATAAGCCACCTTGTCGCTGGAGATGTTTCTATTTCACCAAAGCTTCTAATGGCGGATGTTGCCAATATGGTGGGGTTCTAAGTCAGCTACAAGAAGGCATGGCGAGCGAAACGGAAGGCCGTGGAGCAAATGTTCGGGACATTCAAAGACGGTTACAACCTAGTCCCAAGAATGTTGCATCAAATCACAGAATCAAATCCCGGAACATACATAAACAAGCTTGACCGGGTGCATCCGACGAAGGGGCCCAATTATTTTGTTTTTGACAGGGTCTTCTGGGCCTTCCATCAGGCGATCGAAGGGTTCAAGCATTGTCATCTCGTGCTGACGATGGACGACACCCTCCTATGTGAGAAGTACAAGGGTACCATCCTCACCGCGGTTGCAGCCGATGCGAACGACCAGTTACTCCCCGTGGCCTTCGTAATTGTTGAGAGCGAGAACACCGATAGGTGGCTATAGTTCCTATCCAATGTAAAGCAGACAGTGGTCTAAGACCGCCCAGATGTGTGTGCCATCTCGGACCGCAATGCTGGGTTGCTGTTTGCGTTGACCACGATGCAAAATGGGACACAACCGTTGTTCCAGTAGAGCGATGTCAGGAGCCGTTGGTGCATGAGGCATCTCGCGACGAACTTCCACATAAGGTTTCGGGCAAGGACTTGATGAAGATGTTCAAAAAGCTTTGCATGCAAAGCCAAATGCGTAAGTTCGATGCGGTGTGGAGACAGCTCGATGAGGAGACCAGCAAGCATTTAAGGAACTCGGAGGACGCCGAGGTAGGGGCAACGGTAGGAGATTCCACGAGAGTTGGAGAGTTCACATAGTGGGTTAACTCGCACGTAGTCGACTTGGAGAAATGGTCTTTGTTGCATGATACCGGTGGTGCAAGGTACGAAATCATGACGACCAACATGTCCGAGGTGTATAATGGTGTCCTCAAGGGTGTCTAATCCCTGCCGAAAATTGCGATCGTGGAGGAGAGCTAGAATCGTACCGTTAGGTACTTCGTTAATAGAGCCCTGATGGCCAAGAAGCATATGGAGGATGACAAGTAATTCTTAGAAGTAATGCACGTGTACATAGAGAAGAAGATCAACAAGGCTCATTCGCACTTTGCTCGTACCATGGATGATGTCAGACATAAGTTCAAGATACATCTCAGGGAGAAGTACGTCATGGCCCATGCTAGAGGGAATCGAAAGCAGGTCAACACGATTGGTAATGAAGCGTCATGCACCTACAAACCACAGCTTCTCCACAAACCATGCTCCCATGTGTACGCGGGGTGCATGGCATGGCGCTAGGCCTTGGAGTGTTACATCTATGAGTACTATGACATCCACCACCTATGTGGCACTTGGAGTGCCGAGTTCCATTCATACGACCTAGACATGCACTATAGGGAGCTCTGGCCGGGGCAGGTGAAGTGGGTGTCGAACGACGACTGAAGCAGCCCGGCCTTAGAAGACGCCAGTCATGACGCATCCGAACTACATGGACGACAATCAGCGTAGGCAGCAGGTTTGCCACCCCAGATGCAGAGTTTGCAAGATGGTTGGGCACTCTATCAGCCACTGCCCAAACAGACCTAGCACAAGCAGTGCAACGTAGTGACCTAATGTTAGTTGCATTGTGTGCGGCGTAATGTTATGTTGTATAGGTCATATGTTAACACATTATGATCATATGTACTGTTAGTGGTGTATGGTGTTAATCACGACCTTACTATGTTTACGTTTTAATTACATTCAAGTATGGTACGCACGACTTGATCTCCTGTCATATGTTTCGCTTTGTTTTTGTGTGATGTACATCCTGGTTTCTCTGCGCACTAACACGTTGTTTCACTCTCAGCAGACATGGTGCAGCCTCCAGTTGACGCCGCGTATGAGCTACTTGACGCACGCTAGGATGGGTGACTCCGATGCCTGGCGTGGTCGTCCGGTGTCGGCCCTCCGAGCCTGGTCCTGAGGTACCCCAGAGAGAGCTGGTATCTAGACGAGTGGTATGTCCCAAGACTACGGGACACCGGTCTCCTGCCTATTGCTCGCATGTTGGACCTACCGCACGCGTTCCAGTTTGACGCGACACTTCTATCTGCGCTCATGAACCGTTGGAGACCGGAGACTCACACTTTCCACTTCTGTTGGGGGAGATGACAATAACTCTAGAAGATGTAGCTACACTTACAAGTCTGCCACTACATGGTCTTCCATTAGTGCCACCTCCCAGGCAAGTAGACTGAAGTTGCGTATGGTTGACAGATTCGATCACCCGATCCCTGACAACATGTCGGGTGTGCCACATTCCTGGTTACGGCAGTACATGACCTGCTCCTTGAATGCGACTGTGGAGGAAGTGAGGACACACTTGGTCGCGTATCTTTTGTACTGTCGGATGGGTCTTGTTTCCGATGACTCAGGGAGACTCCATGTACCCTGGCTACATTCATCTCGCATAGTCTTTGGCAGAAGCCTGGACCTAACGAGGTGCCATAATACAGTTGGGGGTCCGTAGTGCTTTGTGCCACTTACCGAGGGTTGTGCAATGCCTATCAGCGCGACATGGGTGGAGAGTAAGACCTCGCGGTATGCTACACCCTACTGCATTTATGGTCATAGGAGCACTTCCCGATTGATCGAACATATTTCTGGAGTACTGTGCACCCTCACCAGTTGAGCGCCGAGCTTTACGGTAATGGCGGAGGCGACGACCCGACGACGGGCCTACAATGGGTACACGTTAGACACGTGGTACGCTAGGGTGGGCTAGAGAGAGACCGATGTGTGTGTACCCTGAGTTTCATAACCTATTCGAGACTCTGCACGAGGACGAGGTCATCTGGTGGCCATGGACTGTATAGTTCCTTGCATACACGACCCCTTATGAATTGTCCTTGCAGTGCACCCAGGACGAGACACACTGGTTGACGATCTGCCACCTAGTCTTCTCCCACATGGTTGAGCCGTACAATCCACTACGGGTCATGAGATAGTTCAACTTTTAACAGCAAGTGCCACCGATGTCGGGACGACCTCTCACAGCGAAGGCCCACAGGTAAGTCGTCATTCGGTATCATCGCTTTTCCTATTAGCCGCATGTCCGACTACAATTTTCTGACATCGAATTCAATTTTAGGCAAACGAGGAAAGATCGGAAGAGCGACGACCGGAGGCAGATACAACAGCCGTGGACGACGTTGTGGGCCGAGAGGGCGACAACGGACGTGGTGCACGAGTTATGAGGCTATGACATTCGGATGTATGCTGCATAGATGGGGTGGTACGTTCCGCGCACAAGGTGCAGGCTTACTGGGCCGGCGCTACAGCTGATGAGGATATGACCACTATGGATACAACCACATTTGCTATGCTTGCTATTCCAATTACAAGAGCTTGTACGCTTTACTTAAATTATCATGTGAGCTCATTTTTAAGAATGTATTTATATTATATGAACTATATGATGCTACCTAATGATGAAAATATATATTTGTGTAGCATCACATCACTTTTTGTCCAAGCTAAGCAAGTGTTCGAGCTGGACACGTGTTGGAATTCAATTCGGCATCCGGAGATAACATCTAGTTTAAACACACATAACTTTTGCAAACGGGGTCCGATTTGGTCGTTCTTGGGCTTGTTGGAAAGCTTATTCCGAGATATTTCCAAAGGATCTAGCCTCACCTCCAAATTCCTTCTGTAGACTTTGGAATCATCAAAAGAAAATACTATATCACTAATTTAGGCTGATTTAGGCCTTTTAATCATATCGGAATTAGCCTATACGCTAGCGGGCACCTAATGGGGCCATACTGTTCACATGAATAGTAGCACATCCATGAAAAATAGGAATCACCCCTTATTTTTGTTAGCTATGTGCGGCTTCTCCTTCCCTATATAAGGAGGTCGCACCCCTCTAGTTTCCTTGCATTTCGTTTGATTAGTTTCTCCATTGTGAAAACTCTCGTTCTTCACTTGTGTCGACTAGACCAACCGTAAAAGACCTATGTGGAATCCCACCTTTTGAACTCAATCATATATTTGCAATTTAGATTATGTTTTACCTTGTTCTTGCGTGCTTCTTCGGTGTATGCAGGAATTGATCTTCGTGATCAGGTCATTCGGGTATTCGTGCACGATTGATAATGACTTGTCGAGCAGTTCAACGATTGCGTGGTTTCGGGCCTTGCGAGTTCATAGCCTAGATCGTGAGAGTTGAGCGACTTCTACCGAATTTATCTTCTCACCGAAAGATCGGACTAGATCAGGACATTCGAGGTTCATCAAGTGGTATCAGAGCTACAGTTCATCGGTGAGAGTTTCTAGTTTTCTAGTAGTAGATTCGTTTTTCATACCTACAGTCCAGAAAATTGCCAAAAGGAAAAAAAATCACATCTATCATCCATACCGAGCCATTTGAGACTTTTGTAATTTTTTTTTCTTTTCAGTTTGCTTGTTGAATCTTTGGTTGTATTGTCGTGTCTAGTTGCTGATTCCTAGTTTTAGTTTTTGTCTAGTTTATCATGTTCTAGTTTGCATCTTGATCTTCGTGTTCCTTTGTGTAGCTTTATCATTGTGTCCAACTTCGTGCCCAAAAAAAACTCTTGTGTCGCTTGCTGTCGCGACAACAAAAATAGTCTAAAATCGCTGCCGCGGCGACCAAAAACCTCTGCACACACCGCGGCAATAATAATCATCGCCATCATGACTACTCATCGCCGCAACCACCACCACTTGCGACTTTGCCGCGCGCAAAGAACCAAAACATTCTGCCATTACTACCGCGGCCACCAAAACCTCTCCGCACGGCTGCGCAGCAAACACAACCTCTGCCACCGCTTCGCTGCGTGCTAATCCTGCCATGGTACACCAAAACACCGCCATCGCCTCTTGCTACCGCGGCATGAAACTTGCCGCCGCAGCTGCTTCCCTGCCGCGGCACCAAAAACATCTCGCCGCAGCACACAACTTAATCTGCCGCTGAGTCCTCCCCTGCCGCGGCAACCATATCCACTGCCAATTGCTGCCTGGCAACCAAAACACCTGCCGTAGCAGCCACCAGTGCGCCAGCCGCCGTCACTTGATCCTCCCTGCCGCGGCAGCTACATCTGCTGCCAATATCTGCCGTGGCAATAAAAACTCTTGCCGCCGCTTGATCTTCCTTGTCGTGGTAGCCAAAGTCCTTGTGCCGCCATTGCTACTCCGTGCCATGGCAGCCACTGATTGCCGCTGCCGCTGCCTCTTGCCGGCGCGGCAACCACACGGCAAGCCACCGCTGTTACACCTACCGTGGTAACCAATTTAGCTGCCGCGGCAAATATTTTCTCTACCGCGGCACGCTACAATATCAGCTGTTGTTTTGAAGTTTCGGAAAGGAGTAAGAATCAAAAGGAGAAACTCTAATTAGTTGGTTTTGGTTGTTCGAGAGGAAAAAAATACAAAAAAAAGAGATGAGAAAAAAAGTGTGTCCACCTTTACAAAATTGAAAAGTGCATCAAACTTTCGCCAAAATGAGTGAAAATTGGTGGAGTCCTTCTACATATAGCCACAAGATTGCACAAAAAAATTCAGCAAGTGTGGCCCAAGAAATCAAAAGATATAACAGTTTCAAGTTTAAACCCGAGTCGGTTTTGAGTCCGAGTACGATTCCGTTTCCGAGACATGTTCAGTAAAATGGGTATAACTTTTGCATACGGTGTCCGTTTTGGACGTTCTTGTACTTGTTGGAAATCTAACGACGAGACACATGTTTTCTACATAAGACACATGACACCGCCAGGGGCCCCAAAATCGGCCATCTTCGGTCCCGAATTCGTGTCACAAGTTTTCGGTTCCGGTTTTTACCGTTTCTTTCGATCCTCCCTTCGGAATTTGGGGTTTGTCTCAACTGCAAAGTTGTAGATCTCGTCCAAACCTTTCATACGAGCATATATAAGCCATATAAATTTTTTGTTCATCTTTTGATACTAGCTGTTGTTTACTACTTAAACAAGAGGTTGTTTACATTACACGTTATTCTGATTTTGTGCTCTACATCATGTGAACAATCTTGTGCCCTTACAAATAAGTTTGAGTAGTTGGCTAACGTCTCTCCTAGCACTTGGTGTGAGAATTTTCTTTGCTTACATCATGTCACATTGATCTTTGCATGTGCGTTCATACACTTCTCTTAGTAGGCTTTGATTAGCTAGCTCTTTCTATGCTAGGATCAGCAACATTGACTAGTACTTTAAATAATTTTCCAACTTGCATTAATTGATTTGATTATTGCTAATCCTTGCTACCATATTGAAGCCTTCCGAGCCCCACTTCCTACTAACTCAGCAAGTTCCGTTCATTGCAATCGTTGGCCTAATCGTAAGTGAGAGTATTACGAACCAGCCACCGGTTGTACCACTTCCTTGCTGCATTGGTAAGAACTAGTAAGAACTTGGTAAGACGTTGTGATAGAGCAACTGTTGAAATGGCAGAACCTAGTAGTTGATAGGAGTATATACTTGTGATTTATTTTTTTTTTTCTACTAACCATGGCAGGTTCACAGGATGATTACGAGTTAGATTACACGTATTTGCAATCCATAGTGGAATCATCATCTACTCTTTCTTGTAATATACCGATTGACATTGTGCCGGTGACTTTAAGTCGACTTGCGGTAGATTAGAGCGGATTTGCACCATAGAAAAAAGTAATCTAGAAAGCTAAATTTGCAGAATTTAAAGCGATATAGAAAATGTGATTCGATCAACGAGCGCCATGCTTCGACGGTTACCTTTCGATCCGATGAGAGTCGATCGTGCTGATAACGTGTTGATGAATTGTCGCTGGTCAGTTCAGTCCGAACAATCACCTCATAGACAAACATAGAATCACATCAAACAAAGCAAGAATACAAGAACATAATAGTAGATTAAACACAAAGATGTAGGAGACTTCTTAATTCTCTTTATTGCTCTTCAAGTGATCAGTCTTTTACAATAACTAGTACCCTCTATTTATAGACTAAAGACCCTGCTAAAGTTTTATATGAGATGTCCATATATAAACCGGCTATTGGGTCAAACTCATGGTTTCCACGCTTGAAACGCAGGAAACAAAAAGCACACGACGCGCCATCAATGTTTGAATGAAAAATGCTTACCGTAAGTTCATCTTTGTGTATCGCAAAATGCAACCATTCCGTTTTGTATATTTTTGTCTGTACTTTCATTTTACTACTATAGTTTCTCAAAACGATGTAGCAGGGACATGCCGTCGCCAATGCTTGAGTGAGATTGCTCTAGCTCGCCTAATTCGTACGTGCTCCAGACCAATCTGGTGATCTCAATTGATCATCAAGATACAAAGTGTCAAGATCCTCTCGACCTCGTCGTGTACATGCCATGAGCTGAATGCAACAGAACATACCGACATAATAGAACCCTGCTTACAATGTCAGAATGAAAAGAAAAACTTGTGGCGTCATCGTGCGATCTCTTATGAAAATGCAAGGCTCTTTTAGGCTCGCAGATTACGCTAATTATGTTCGGTGAACGCACAAGCTTTTGATTTCTATCCACTATACAAAAAGAATATCTTTTTGCTAGGCAAGGTAAGGCCAGCCTCGCACTAAATTAATCCTCACATCTTAACTACAGCTACATGACAGGTACTGATGGCAAGGCGACCTGACACGTGTGTCAGTTCACGGCAGGAACGACGCCTACGTGGAGCCACACAAGTGACGATCGTTTGACAAGTCACGCGCCACGCTGTATTTTTCTGTGCTTTTACGTAGATTTAATACGCATAGAGATCCACTACAACGCCAGAAAGTTTAAGCACTCTGGCTCCTTTGATTACGTCAAGTTTGGTAGCCAGCTGATCGATGTGCTCTGTGCTTACGTGGTGATGCCTGGCGAGAGACAATAGAGGATGAGGCAACGGGGAAAGTAAAGACAGACGGGGAGGTGCTGTACTGATGTGTTGGGTCTAGGATGGCACGGACTGACGGTAGAGCTCGCCCATACCGCATTCCGCAACCCCGACTTCCCACGGTATACCGCAAGGACGACGGGCGAAAACCTCGCCATACCCGCTCGCCATGGTACTGCGTCGCCCGCGGGCATACCCGTTTACCCGCGAATAATATATCACCGCCCGTGGGTACCCATCGCCCGCGTACATGCTCGTTACCCACGAGCAATGCATACATCAAGTTCATCATAATTCACACATCAATGGTGCATCACGCATTCAACAACTAATAAAGTTCATCACAATTCACATATCATGTTCGACAAGACAACTAATCAAGTTTAACAAATAAAATACAAATACAAATTGACATAGTTTCTTACACGTGGTAGATCACGGTGTCGGGCGGGCGGTGCGGTGGAGCTTACCCATGCCCATACCCGCTAATACGATGGGTAAGGAATTGTACCGTTACATACCGTGGGCAAAGAAAGACGCCCATACCCGCCTCCATTAGGGTATTCGCCCGCGGGCACGCGGGTCGGGCATAATTGCCATCCCTAGTTGGGTCAGTGACGGACTGACGGTAGAGTGGACAGCGAAGGGATGATGTATTGGAAAGTCGGTAGATCGAATGGTTGATAGATTTCAGGGGAGTTGATCCAATGGTTGGAAGTGATCATGTTAAAATAGAACTGACGCGGGTTAAAAACTTCATTTTATCGAATATCTCTCAACCAAACACTGTATCAACGGAAACTCGTCTTATCCAAACAGAGTAATCTATAGGCTTACTCTAACAGAATAACAACTTAAAATCGTTTTGGTAAAAATTCTACCAGAACTTATTTTATGAAAACTTATTTCTAATCCGCGTGGTCCAAACAACCACTAAGAGAAGAAGAGAAGATGGACCTTTTCTTAACACTTGGACCACAAAATATCAGCCCACAAGACCTAACTCGCAACTAAGCCTCACATCCAACCCACCCCACAAGATCCAATACATCGAGAAAGAGAAGGATCGAGGAGGGAGTGCACCTAAGTCCTGAGGACCGTTTGAGCCCGAGAAGAGAAACACTAGGTCCCTAGCGGCGGCCAGCAGCCGAAGTGGCGTGGGAAACTGGGACGGCAGTGCAAGGAGGCACGTCCGGCGACCACGACCACACGGGGGAGCTCGAGACCGGGCGGCAAGCGACGACACGACTAGCTGGGGAAGCTGGGGCAACAGGGTCTAAAGGCAGAGAAGGAGGACGTGACGAAGGAGGCCAGGAGAGGAGGGCTGCCAGTTATGCCACTGTAGGTTCCGCGTCTTGCGCTGCTACGCCACTGCGGCCAGGACCCAGGAGGCCGAGGCAAGGAGCCAAGGAGGCAAACTGTAACATCCGGTTATTTGGTTTATGAATAGTAATTGACTTTGTTGGTTGGTTTCAGAAGCTTATATCAACTTAAGTTGTAATTTTAAAATCTCAAGCTTCTACATCAAATTCAAACCCCTCTCCTTGGGCTGGCCCATCTTTCCTCCTGGGCATAGCCCACCCCTTCTTTGCCTTCTCCCCGACCCACCTCCCTCCCCTTTTCGGCCCAACCTGGCCCAGACCCCTACCCCTTGCTCCCTCTCGGCTCAGTCCCCGCGCACACCCCGTGCAGTGCACGTGCACCCACCTGCTCACCTGTCTACCTTGTCCTATCGCCGAGTTGCTCTCCTTGACTCCGGCGTCCACCGCACCCAACCAGTCTTGTCGCCATGACATCGTGCGCACGCCAAGCACCCCGCTCTGTCCTGTGCCTGCCTGCAGCTCCACCTACTCTGCGCGACCTTCCCTGCCCCGTCGCATCCTGCCCGTCGCCGGTGATTGTCCCCGCTCCGCCGTGACGCCAGTACCCGCGTCCCGTCTCGTCGCCCCGACGCGTCGCCGGCGCGCCATGGTCGAAGCGCCAGAGCTCCACTCGTTGCGTCGTGTTGTTTCGTCCCCGCTTCACCTGCCCTCCTCCTCTTGGTCCTCGCCATGGCCGCCGCACCTGCTCCCCGCCCCATCACTGTTAGGTTACGGGCAGGGCTACGATAGCACAAACAAAATTTTTACCGTGCAACCACGAAACCACCGCTAGAAATAGGCCACGAGATTACTTCTAGACACGCCGACTCGTAGCGGAAGTAGAATCATTGTAGCGAGTTGATGCAGTCGTAGTCGTACTCACGACGCGTCTCCTCCTTCGAGTGGTCGTTCGCTACGCGAGTCTGCTCCTTCGAGTGACCGTACTCACCACGCGACTTCTCCTCGACTCCTGTGATCGACACGAGTTGCGGATCGTCCTAGTGCTGATGCTTCACAACAACACCTCCGAGGTATCCACACGTACGGGTATAATCACCACGCGCTGGAGTGCTAGCACCGGCAGCGTGGCTATTAGAGTTTCGGGAGTTCTTCCAAAGATCCTCCTCCTTCCCACCCTATGCCACCGCCCCTCTTTATATAGGCATCCATGATGGGCCTCGACCTTGAGGCCCATTAGGAACTTGTGGCCTATACGAATTCGGATCACCATCCAAAATAGATCCTTCCCTTTAAGTGTGCGACCCTACAGATTCATGTGTAATCGGTTATGACTCGAAACTCTTTTTCGACCACTAGTCGTTAGCGGTACGTAGCAGCACATAACGATTCCCAAATGCACATAGAAAATATCGAACGTACCTTGATGTAATATGATCAATGACTAGGTCCTCATCACTTACGATCAGTTCGTATCTTCATACGACCAGTTCGTAACTCCTTACGACCAGGTCCTTACCATTATGTGATTAGTTTGATCAGTCTACGACCAGCACGTATCTCCACACGACTAGTCCATAACTGATCGAACTAAGCGACCTACTCATGCATTCTCCCTTTGCCTCACGATGTCTGGTTGAACTCCAGGTGAGATTATGTGTCATCTATGGATTGTTCAATACTTTCTCGATCGAGTGTCGGATAACTTCATGTGGTCGACATTTCGACCACTAGTGGCATGTCCATGCACTTTCTTTATCCGATCACTACGAGGGGCCCAGAGATATCTCTCTTGTTATGATAGGAGGGGCAAATCCCATCTCGATCAGTCATATCCATCCACATGTTTCATAGCATACCCGAAAGCTACCTTTATAACTACCCAGTTACGAGTAGCGTTTGGCAACCCTAAGAGTGCTATTACACATGTAGGGAACTATGCTGATCTCAGGTCTAAGGATTATACATTATCATTACTTGAGACCAACTAATGACACAAAGATTCATAACAATCTCAATAGTGTCTCAATGATGGATCTATCCAACCCCATGTTCTCTAACATGTGCTCACATTATTAATTCGATATCCCTATATCCATGACCGGTAAAATATGGTCATCAATCAATACATGTGCTGATCGTAGAGCCACTGGTGTTCCGACCAGAGATACATTTAAAATGACATCATATAAGTTAAAGAGTTCCACCAACAAGTTACATACTTATTGATCTGTAAAAAATGATTCATTCAAGAAACACGATAACATATTATCAAATCATGAACATAATGAAATATCATCATCTCTATGATTGCCTCTAGGGCATATTTTCAACAATCACATCGCCAGCCCGTGCCCGCGTTGCCTCACCCCTGCAATTCCCCCCAGTTGTCGCCACACAGAGCGCCCATGACACCAGCGCCTTGGGACCATGCATCACCCCAAGCTCCTCAACGGCTACTTCTCCCTTCCTTGGGGATAAAAGGAGCTCCGAGCCTCCCCTTGTCTCCCCATCACTTCTGGTAAGTGCCACCAGAGAAGAGCCCGAGCAGCCCTCCTTCGTCTCCTTCCCCCACCCAACTCTCCCTCTCCCGTTAGTGTTGTTGTGGTTTGCCTGAAGCCCTGAGCCCCGAGTTCAAGCCGCCGTGCACCTCCTTTCGGGTCTCGCTGCACCAATGCAGCCTCCTCTTCAACCCGCGTCGATCCGAGCCCTAGAGCTCCCTGAAGCGAGCCCCTCACTCGATTTCAGTTTTGTGTCGCAGGAGTCGCCACATTGCCTCTTCTCCTTCAGACTTGGTGACCCCTTCATCGTCGTCCTCCTTCGCCTCCGACCATGAGCATCCCCACCGTCGTTCGTCGTCCGCCGACCTCCTACGACCTCCTCTCGGTCTTGGTAAGCCCTTTTCCCCGTGCCCTGTTCTCCCTCTTATCCTACCTACCACGCCGCGTTGTCGAACCCCTTCTGACCACGTGTAGTTGAACCCCCTTCTGACCACATGTAGTCGATACCCTTCGACCATGTGTAGTCGAAACCCCTTCCCACCACTTGTAGTCGAAACCCCTTTTCAACCACGTGTAGTCGAAACCTCTTTCGACCATGTCTACGACCAGGTCTATGACCATGACAACGACTGTCTATGATCATGTCAACGACTCGAAACCCTTTCGACTAGGTACTGAGTCGAAAATACTTTTTCGACTAGGTACTAGAAGCTAGTAGCACTCGAAACGAACAGTACTCGAAACCATCGACACTTGCAACGAGTAGTACTCGAAGCCAGTAGTACTCGAAACGAATAGTACTCAAAAGCATTAATATGCGAAGTGAACAGTACTCAAAACCAACAGTACTCGAAGCCAACATTGCTCGAAGCCTACAGTACTCCAAACCAGCCTACTCGAAGCCAACACTTCAGAAGCTCTGTTCTCCTCCGTTATAACTCCAATTCTAGTTACTTTTGTTTCTTTGTGTATTTATTTGTTCTCTTTCAGAAGCCAATTCTTATTTAAATTGGAGTTAATTTGCTATTTCTTGTGTATTTATTTGTTCTCTTTGTCTGTTTTTTCTTTTTTCTGGTGCGTTCATCCGAGTAGAGTTCAGAGACACGGGAGATCTCCAGTTTGATCAAGCACAAGACTTTCGGGACCCTCTTCCCTTCACTCCGGTACTGCAATTGAAAATATTTCTTTTAGCAAGTAAAAGAACCCGAGATATCCTTGTGAAGCCTTGCATGTATTATTAATGCATCCTGTGTGTTGGCTCACGAGCACGGAAGTTATGCTCATCCTCACTCTTTCCCCCAAACCCTCAGAAGTAGGAAACCTTGAGGACTATGCATACTGCGATGACCCAGAAGTTGGAGGCCCAGGAGATGATGAAGAGTTGTATAGTTTGTCTTAGTCTAGGTCTCGTCTCAGTCTGGCTGACTCCGTTGATACTTGTGTGCATCCAATATTATCCAAGTCTTTGGTTAATATCGGACACACACGGGTTTCCCCAGTCGCTTGTCTGTGGAGAGATGTGCTCTACTCCCTTTTTGCTTCTATAGTTGCTTTCGCTACTTTTGTAATGTAATCATTTGGCATGTTTGACCCTTATTGTAAAACTCGACCCGACGTGATCTATGTGACTCTGATATTTTGTAATATAATGAATGATATGATTTTCATCATGTATGAAATGATTCAGTGATGTATCTGTGAGTGTCATCTACTGATCTAGCGAATAACACAGTATTTTCACAAAGAATTTGGATTGACAAAATCCGGGTTCGACACCAACCTAAGAGGGAATCTGCGGCAACGACATCTAGAAGTTTAGAAAATTGGTATATAATATTTTGTCTAATTAATTAATTGTCTAGACTCTTTACCGTTTACTCTCGGTGATGACTTGGTGTTGTATTGTATAGACAATATCACAGTAATGAGTAATCTAGACTATCTAGTTGTATTTTGTGTTGTGATAAACTTTATAATTTGTTTGTAGATTTGTAATAATGGAGAAATGAGCTTTGTGTAACTATACCACAAGCAATTCAAGTAGTACTCTCCAAGCAAAGCAATTTCATTGTATTTCTCTCTCTCTGTTTCTCTTCTATTCATGAATAAATTTTGAATTGTACAAGAGTACAAGATTAGTCTTTGAGCCCATCTTCTATCTTTATCCTTTCGAGCCTACCTCTATTTTAATTCTAACTTCTCCGCTGGTTGCATTCAAACCTATGGAGAAGTATCAAGAGGCTAATACGAAATGTTCAGACGTAGGACGACACCTTGTCCGAACATTATGTACTGCTGCAGCACCAAGTTCCGTCTCACCCGTTCTCATCAGCAATGGATACCGCATACGTACCATTTTGCACTCAATGTCACAATTAATTTGCGCATATGGTCTCAAATATTAGGCTGATTGCGTTTCAAAAAAAAAAAAAAGGCTGATTACAACGGGAAATGATAACAAAGTTTGCCATTGTCCATGGAGCTCTCAAACTCTTTAGTCTTGCCATTTCATCAACTTTTTCTTCCCCAACTTCAACTATTCATGACACACTAGCGCAATGGCTAAGCAATTGTACAATGATTTCTGTGCCTTTGTGCAATGTATCGCGACCCAAGTGTTTTTGTTTGACCCCACTGTCTATACCAACGCAGCCGCGCACGTGCGGACAGTACTAGGGTCATCACGGCCTGAGTCCGGAATGTGGTCGCATCATGTCCATGTCCCGTCCGTTTCATTGTGGGGCGATAGCGCAAGGAGAAATAGAGATTTGTTATTGTCCGATTTAAACTACTTGTGAAAGAAAAATTTAAAATTTATCACTCATAAGTTTTTTAATTTAGTATTTGCCACCTTTAATTTTTTTTTCTTGATAATTTACCACTTCTAAGCATTAAATACCTGTGATTTGACATCTCAAACGTATTCTAGTATTTTAATTTTTATTTCGCACCAAAATCCATTGTGAAAAGACAAATTTACCCCTTCATATTCAAGAATAAACTTAAAGGAGACAAATCTTAAATCAAGGTGCTTAGTAGTGACAAATCCTTAATTTTTTTTCTTATAAAAAATAGAAGTTTTCAATGGAGAAAACTTTTTATATGAAAAAACAACAGAAAACAAATAATATCATGATGGATGATAACTTGAGCTTAGTGGAGTTTGGTGCATATGCGCACTTCACCGAGCCACGGAAGGTGTGACAGAAGCCAGATACGAGAAAGAAATGTTTGATCAAACTCTAAACATGTAGGTAGAGGTGGAAAAAAAAGCTCGTTAGTACGGCTCATTGGCTCGATTCAAAGTTGCTCCAATTACACTCGTTAATTGGTTAAACATTGAAATGAGTCAATTTCAAATGAAATTGGATTTCGCTCAGGCTCGGCCCGTTAGCGTCAATTTCAAATGAAATTGGATTTCGCTCTGGCTCGGCTCCTTAGCTCGGTTCAAAAAATATTTTCAAACTATAATAAAGTGATATTAAATCAAACTGTGTTAATTTTGTGAAAAGCTCGATAAAACGAGTATCTCACTCGATATCCATCCCTACATGCAGAGAGATGAAATATTATATACTTATACAGTACAAATTAGACTCAATACTAGCTTAAAAATTTAGAAATAAAATAGAATCTAAATGCTATATAAGATGAATTCATGTGCCACAAATTAACTCCTAAATTTTGTGTTCCATTCTAATCGTTACTTAATCACATAAATTGAATTAGTAAAAACTTGGTTCTAGTTGGTCTCCCAATGAGCGTGCAGCACCGTCCGTCGAGTTGATGGCGACATAGTTCACGACCTACAACTTCAAGCAGCTGATGTCGAATTGTGGGTGGCTACAAGAACGCGAGCAAGTTGTCAGCGCAGACGACTGGCCAGTACCACAGAAGTATAATTTCGGCGCGAATACTCGCGGATTATGAATTAAGTCAAAGCGTTCTGTCCTGTGCCCTACCGTCCCAGCCCCATGAATTCAGAGGATACAACACTCATTGCATGCACATCCTGCTGCATTCACCTATTCAATTTCAGCGTCCGTTCTTGACTTGTTGCTGCCGGTGAAGAGTACTTCACCTGTTGCCTTCTTTGAAAATTCCCGAATGTGGACGACGATTGATTAATTCCTCTAGTTCTTTCACGTGTATGTTGTTCCAGAAACATATATATGGAGATCGAACAGTGTGTACTTCTCTTCTCTGGCCATTCACCTATTCAATTTCAGCGTCCGTTCTTGACTTGTTGCTGCCGGTGAAGTCTGCTGCCTTTGAAAATTGGAAGTCGCCAGCTAACTTGAGACGTTCGGCAGCTAACTTGAGACGTTCCTGCATTAAGATCAATTTTACCGTACATTTGAGTGGTAGTATATTTAGATAGTATAAATTAAATATAGTCATTGATTTGTTCAGGGGCGGACCCTCCATTCGGACATGCTCGGGCGGCCGCCTGAGCTCCCCTCCGGCGCGGAGACCCCCTTCCCAGCCGGGCAAGCCAGGGGAGAGGAGCCCACGTGGGAGCGAGCAACGCCGAGAGGAGGCAGCGGGCGCTGGGCCAGCAGCACCGGCCTGGCCGGGGGCGGCTCCAAGGACCGGGCCGGGCAAGTGGGAGGCAGCGCCAAGAACATGGTCGGGAAAAAACTCCAGAGAAAAGTAAGTGGGGAGGATAAATGGAGTGAGGAAGAAGAGAGATGAAGCCTGGTGCTGTTCGGTCAAACCAACTGAGAGGATGAGGTGAAGAGAAAATGAGGAAGAAGCAAAGAAGGGAATGGCCAAAGGCTATTTGGCCGTGAGTGGATAAAGCAAGAGAGAGAAAGAAGATAGGGGATTCGGTGAGGGGGATTATGAATTAAATGTAGAAATTAGTAACTAGGAAAAAGGTTGATAAATAAAATCTAACGAGAATTAGTAGTAATGGTTTTAGCACAAAAAAATGAGCATTACTAATACTAAGCATCTGCATTGTTTATTTTTTGAACCAAACAGATTTAAGTAACCCGCGTACGGATAAATAGCCTTAGGCCAAACCGAAAAATAAAAAGTAAAACTTTACCCACAAGACTAAGTTGATCATTGTGTCAAACTGTCAATTTGTCGTACTGTCAATCTATCATTGTGAGAACTGAGAAAGAAATGTGTTAATCGTAGTGTTCATTGTTCAACTATTCGTGTTGGCGAGTTGGCAAGGCCGGTGGGGGGCTTCTCAAGTCAAGTGTCAACTAGGGCCGTCGAGCGCGGGGTGCGCAGCGAGCCGGCGAGGCAAAGCAACCAAAGGTCTCTGGTTAACATTTGCGACTCGCCCTACCTAAAATTTTCTTCTGGGTCCGCCCCTGGATTTGTTATGGGTGTAATGGACTTTTCCGTTTATTTTTTTTCCATAAGAGTATGATGGTCTTTTGTCCTAACCTAATGCATCTAATTTTCGTTTGCGGCCCGTTCGCAACCATTGCTGTTGCCGCAACCTTTACCAGCGCCGCCGCCTCCTTGTCGTGCTCGCCACGCTACCGCCACTCGCTGTTGTTGCTCCGAGACGCCGCTGCCTAGCAAGAAGCGCCCTCCTTTCCCATCCCCATCTTTTCTGTTGCGCATATGCACCTCACCGCCGCACCTCCATGCAACCGCCGCCGAGCAAGTAGCGCCACCCTTTCCTATCCCTTTCCATTCCCTTGCTCCGCCACGTCCTTGTGGGAGCCTTCCTCTCAAGCGCTACTTCCTCCCTCCAGAACGACGCAACCAACACCATCTTGTCCCTTTTGTCGCTGCCTTCAACAAGGTGAGGCTCGATTTGCATCTCCAATGTTTATTTCTTGTGATTTTGATTATGTTGATGTCCATATATGCTCATTGTCTTTCTATAGGATTTATTGGTATTTTTTGTTGTTGTTGTTCATCTCCAACCAATACACGTTATTTGTTTGCCAAATTAACTAGGTAGTTAAATTACACGACTTATATTGCAAAAAGATGTTGAAGAATATGTAAAAGTGCTTATCTAATTAGGGTTTGTGAGAAATTCCATGATTCGACACCTCACAGATCCCCACAGGGGAAACATTAATTGTTGTGCATATACTCCGTCTGTCGTAGGGGTGAGAAAAAGGCTTTTTAGTGGGGGCTCGTTAGCTTGATTCAAAATTGCTCTAATTACACTTACTAATTGGTTAAACATTAAAATTAGTCAATTTCGAATGAAATTGGATTTCGCTCAGGCTCGGCCTGGCTCGTTAGCTCGGTTCTAAAAATACTTTCAAAATATAAATAAAATGATATTAAATCAAATTGTGCCAATTTTGGGGAAAAAACTCGGTAAGATGAGTACCTAGCTCGATATTCACCTCTAGTCTGTTATGCATGTCTCGATCGTACCATGGATTGGGTTGTTCATTGTGAAAACTTGTTTGGTTTCATGTGTGTTTCTTTGTATTATTGTTTGATAATTTTTGGATTTATTGAAACAGGGATCATGACGAGGTTGACGAGGAATAGCAGCGAGCACCGGGATGGTCGCCAGGGCTTATTTGCAGCGGCCGCCAGGACACGAACGAGATGCTTCGGTCCTCACGCTGCAACTCTCCCCCTCATCACATCTCGCTGAGCAACCTTCAATGTGCCATGCGGCCCCAACATCACGCCGCTCCGCCACACTCGCCGCCCCAACACGGCGCCGCCACAGCACGCAGCCCAGATCACCCCTTCCTCGTTCCCCAATCCTCTCTAAACCTAACCCTTTTAGAACAAAATGCCTGCTCAGATAAAAAACGAATGGTTAGGACTTTACTTGTGTGTCGGGATGCCCAATTTAAGTGTGATTCCAACTGAAAGCCCAAATTAAGTGTGAAAATTACTCTTGTGTCATGGATAATTGTATAATTACACCTCTCTTCATATTATACTACACGTACTACTATGAAAAGTAATTAAATTATAATCAATCTGATCTATTGGATCAAGCAGAATGGACAACCTATATCGATTCTAATGTACTGCACTGGATTAAATATCACTGAATTTGTCATTGCCAGTACGCAAGTACGCACCATTAGTACTTGTGCATACACAGGCTTCGCCGGTCTTTTGTTGCACACTCGTGTGTTTGCCACGACAAGTCAATCTGTTTTCTCAAATGGTAGCATACTAAAATAATTAGGTCATCGTCACCATTCACCCAACTCAACAATCTTTTTTAAGGGTACAAAGGAGATGCACACACACCCCACTACATCACCACACGCATACACACGCGTGTGCATCCCCTATTATATACGCTAGAAATTTTACGGATGCCTTAGGATTTTATGGAGTGCGAGTACACATTTTTCTACTAAACGTGCACATATATGTGTACTGAAAGATAAGAAAGTCAACAATTCTTCAAATGAATTGGCTCCATGGTTGAGGGTGTGCAGTGAAAGCTCTTATCGTAGTGTAGTGTGACACTAACATGTTAGGGGCTGCAAGCAGCACTGATCGGCTTCAACTTTGAAACGCAAAGCAACTATCAGGTAAAAAGCGGTAGAGCCGAGTTGTCGTCCAGTGGAAAGCGGTAGGGATGACGAATTTTAGAGTGTTTGGGACGGCTTCGGCTTCGGTTTTTCTCATAAAAAAGGCGAAAGCCATCTCAAACGAGGGGGCTTTTTCCATCGGTTTTGACGGAAGTTAAAAACCGCGTTATACATAAAAAACGAAAGCGAGGAGCCGTCGGGGCAACTTTCCGCGACTTTCCACCACCCCTTCCAATTTTGCCTTTCAAATTCAGGGGTTATTACCCACTTTTACTGTCGAATAAAACCCCATAATCCCCGCTCCCCCAAACCCTAGCGCCGCCTTTGCCTCCCACGCCTCCTCCTCCCTCGTCCTCTCGCCTGTGCACCTCTCTCCCGCGCCGCCTCCTCGGCCCACCCCCATCCTCCTCCTCCTCCTCCCCCGAGCGGCGCTGCCCTGCCCACCTTCTTCTCCTCCTCCCCTGAGCGGCGCCCCGTCCTTCTCCTCTTCCCCTGAGCGGCTCCACCCCGCTCCCCTTCTCCTCCTCCTGCAGCTGCAAGAGCCTGCAAGCCTGCAACTCCTTTGCTTCAATCCTCCTCCTTAGCTTCTCCCAGGCCCGACGCCGCCTCCACGATCTCCCAGCCTTGCCACCCCAGCCAGCCGTCTCCCCTCCTACCCCGACACCGTAGTCCCAGGTAGCCGCCTACCCTCCCCTGTCATCTCCAAATTCCTTCCACCTTGCTCCGCGGTCTAGCCTTGGCCCCTTCAGGTACGTACATCCATCCGGTCATCGGGCCTTGGTCATCGTCTCTTTTTTGCATATGAAAATCCTCTCTTTTTTGAATACTAGTCATGTGCCCGTGCATTCCAACGAAAAATTGTTTTTGGCATAAAATATATTGTTACAACTCATCAATCTCCTAGTGTCATTCATAAGTTAAACCTTTAAGGGTTTAGTGCTTGCTGTGAGTTAATCCGGACTGTTAGTTTATGGTTGATCCGACGGACGTGATTGATGGTGTGAGAACAGACCACCATCAATTCCTTATTTTAAGTAGTAAAGATGAAGCAAGTACAAGCGAGTACACGGAAGGTGTTTGGTGAATTGCTCAAGAGAAATTTGAGCGCACATCAATTCTTGTTTATGCGTGCTAACTGTTTGATGAATTTCTCATGGGAAATCGAGTGAATAATTTGTCGATTCAGAGAAGATAGCTAGTTGTAAAAAAGTTAGCTACTTCTCTACCTCATGTTTTGCTTTCATTCATTGATTATTTATATCATTTTCCTATATATATATATGAGTTATGTTATGACCACCAGAAAGAAACAAAGGGTGTAGTGAAGCCATGTAGATTATTCAGATATATGTTTCACCCTAATATATTCTTTTGGGCTCGAGTGTTCTCAGGTAAATGGCTTCAACTCACTTTTGCAAATTGTCTACACACCTGGGTAATTGTAGGAAAGAATGTTTATTTGTTAGTAACTTCTCATTCATTGCTGACCGCAATTAATCTTTGTTTGATGGCGCAATTTCTATAGTTCATTTGAGCATAAAACTCTGCTATTATTTTAGTCCAGTTTCCAGTTTTTTTTATACCAAGAAAGTTGAAGTTTGTCCAGTTTTTTTATACCACTATAGTTCTAGATTTCTACTTGGAAAACAATCTATAAATTTGCAATTGTCAAGATTAATATTGATAATTAATGACTTGTTTCGGTGATGATGTGCCGAATGTTGCTCTGATGAGTTGCTTCTTGGCTTGTTAGGTGAAAAGTGAATTGCCGAACAAATATAGTAGTTAAAACTTATCTCTTTTGATATTAGTGTACTCTAATATTTTGATTGTACCTATGAATATTGCAAAGAAATAAAGTTATTTTCTTCGAAGCAAGAATTGCAATGTGATGCACCTCGAGTTACATTCTCCGATGTTAATTCTTTAATAATTTTCCATTGTAATTGTTGTTGTAATAATTATTTATTATTGATTGTTGAAATGTCACAAGTTGTCGTCAAATCGTCAAATGTCGTTACTCGTTAGTTATCGTCACTTGTCGTTTACTACAGTAGCTGTCGTCAAATTTATTATAATAATTATTTTTCATAATTATTTGTTATAATAAATGTTTATTAGTCGTTGTTAATAACCGTCAATTATCGTTAGTTGTTGTTAAACATTGTTAGTTGCGTTAAATGACATCAAAGAGCCATTATTGTCACAGTTAGTCTACCTAAAAGTTATTCAGTCAAACGCCAAATTTTTTCAGTCTAACTATTCAGTTCTATAGCAGTTCAACCGAAAGATATTTTTCAAAAAATCACAGCCGTTCTAAACAGCCTGAAAGGAGGCCGAAGAGGCTAAGCCGTCAGCTACTCACAGCATCCGGCGTTTTTTGCTCTCCGGTGGTAGTGTCATGGACTACTTATGGTGTGCTACCGATCATCGGTTCTGCACACAGTAGTAATGAGGTGCAATGAATAATGTTTCTAATTACTGCATGCAAGGCGACTTTGTTTTTTTTGGGTAATTAGTAGTTACTGCTGCGAATTAGTGCCCGACACGTTAGAATTGAAATATTACTAACTACGTACTTGTAGCTCCCACAAGTTGATTTCGGAGACTATCATAATGGAAAGTCATTATTGATCGTACAGCAGTAACCACATAAATTTGCTCAGCAGGCAACAGGTAGGCAGAACTACTGGAGACCGCCTCTTTGCCGAGGGCCTCAAGCCCTAGGCAAAGGCCCATTAACCCTCGGCAAAGGCTTTGCCGAGGGCCGCCCTCGGCAAAGAGCTCTCGGGGAATTTTGAGTCGGCGAAGAGGGTCTTTGCCGAGGGCCCTTTATCGGGCACTCGGCAAAGCCTTTGCCGAGGGCTATACCGGCACTCGGCAAAGAAAAGCAGCCGTCACGGCGCCGGCGCCTCGGACGGAGTCTTTGCCGAGGGCCGTCTCCGGGGGCCCTCGGCAAAGAATTTTGTTTTTTTTTTTGAAATCTTGCCGAGGGCCTGCAACCATGGCCCTCGGCAAAGAATTATTATTTTTTAAAAAAAACAATCTTTGCCGAGGGCCTCCAACCATGGCCCTCGGCAAAGAATTTTTCTTTTTTTTTAAAATAATCTTTGCCGAGGGCCTCCAACCGTGGCCCTCGGCGAAGAATTTTTTTTTTTTTTGAAAAATCTTTGCCGAGGGCTTCTCCGCAGGCCCTCGGCAAAGAAATTTTATTTATTTTTTAAAAAAGTCTTTGCCGAGGGCCTCCCATGGCCCTCGGCAAAGAACTGGGTTCCAGAATTTTTTCAATGAGTCTTTGCCGAGGGCCTTGGTCATTGCCCTCGGCAAAGAGGCGTAAATTTTAATTTTTTTGTTTTTTGCATTCCATCGACACAAGCATTTCATATATATATCAACCATCACATATATATATCACACAGAACCCATTTTCTCACAATATATCACAACCATAATTGTGAACCACAAATCACAATATATTACAACGACAAGTCATATGTTCATCATCATTCACAAATATATTACAACCACAATTCACATGTTTATTACGACAAGTTCATGAAATCCAAGCACAAGTCAGAACCATAAACAACAAATATTACAATAAAGTCCAACCACATCGCCTAGCACTAGTCCTAATCAAGGTAGCCTATGAGACGGTGGTGAAGGAAAGGCGGGATCACCCGGTGACGCACTACCGGGATGATTGGAACCCGCGGACGGAGGCTGCACAAAGGAGCAGAGATTGCATGTGTGAGTAATCCGGAAAAACAGTTTTGGAACTTAGAGATTGCATCTAGTAATCTAGAAATACAAAAAGATTAGACTCAATTGAAAATTTCGGCAGCACCTCCCCTGCACGGGGAGGTTTCCAAAACCTGCAAGAAACAACGGCACGAACGCCGACATCCACAACGGCACGAGCGCCGACATCCACAACGGCACGAAGGCCGACATACATGCAAAGCACAAGCGAAAAGTGAACTTTCATACTTACAGGAGTAGCTGCAGGAGTAGGAGGTGGAGTAGTGAAAATCGCACGGTACACCCGATGCTTGCCCAAGACTTTGCATGATCACCATCATCTCCGCTTATCCGCCTGCGGCAAGGCGCCGAACGCGACTGGGCTGCACTGTCGCGGTCGGCCTGCGCTCGCTCTTGACTTTGCCTTTTTGTTTCTTGCACTCGCCTCGCAATATTTCACCCAATGTATCGAAATGCAAATCTAATTTAGGTGTGTAAATATCAACGCATTTACGAGTAAAACAGAATTACCCGAGTGCATGGACTGCCGCAGCTTTGGAGAAGGCCGTGTGCGTATGGGTCGGATGGAGCTCGTGTTCCGTGCTCGGATAGCGCCGAGGAGGGAACAGCGGTGGAGTCGATGGCGCCGTCTCGCAATCCACACCGCCTGCTTTCTTGCCTCCTCCGAGCCTCATGATCGCCTCTCGTCAATGGGCCGAGGCGCACATCGTAATCTTCCCATAGATCTCCTTACCGAGGACGTGTACTCTTGGACTTTAGTGTACACGCTCGGGTCGGAGTACACCGGGCGGGCACCGGTCGAAGGAGACAGAGGACGACGCCGCCATGTGGGACATAGCCCACGCAGAGAACTCCGAGACCTCCTCGCCGGGTGCGCAACCTCCCGCGAAAGACGGAAGATGGTGAGAAATCAAGCGCACTGAGCATCAAAATAAATGAAAGAAATCACTTACGATGCTTGTTTGTATCCGGGAGGCTGCGGCTTTGATGGTGAGTTGACCTTGCCTCATCGTGACGCTCTTCCGCCTCTCGTGCGTGTCAACAAAGCCCTGTGATAACCACTTGTCCACGATCATGGCCCAGCACTCGGGATACGATCGGCACCACCAGGGAATCACCTACAAGTCATCGAGTATTTGACATATAAGAAGATGAAATTGAACCTACTTAATATCAAAACGAATCATTATGAATGTTATTCGCCTACCTCAAGGTATCGTCCCGGTCGTATGTCGCCTTGCTTGAGGCTTGGGAGGGACCGCTGGCACCGACTGTAGTAGTCTATGTGGGCTTGACGCGCCATGGTGGTGCATGTCGGTGACGATTTCCTACAAGGCTGCAGCCCGCCTCGATTCGCTGGGCCTCAAGTCCTTCTTCGCCTTGAAAAATTTCTGCATACAAAACCGATGTATCTATTCATTATTTCAATAAAACATTTAACCAATGAATGAGATGTATTAAGCAATGTTGTGCGAGAGAAACTTACCCAAAACTCCGCCAATACCCGCTCCCGCATGTTGCGGTAAGTGTCATCCGTGACTGCACAGACTGTCCCAGCTTGAGGCCGGCCCCGCACCACCGGCTCTTCTGACAGTTGCACAATGCCGGGTACCATTTCTGCACAAAACACCAAGGATGCTCATGGGTGCGTCCGAGTACCGACAAAACCAACCAGTGCCCTGCACAAGTGATTAAGAAAATTTATCGCTTTCTCTTATGATTTCCAACATATCTTATGAAGTAGTTGTGATAACATCTATAGTTACTTACCTCTTTGCCATAGGCCGAATCATCGGGCGGTTGTGAGGAAGCGGAACCGAGGGAGGCTCGCGGGACCTCGCTCGTGGGGAGTCCGGTAGCGGTACCCTCCTCGCCCTCGAGCCCTCGCCTCCTCGCCTCGAGCCCTCGCCTCCTCACCTCGAGCGCCGCCTCCTCGCCGAGCGGCTCGCCTCCGCCGCCCATCTGCCGACCCTCTCGTCCTCCGACGAGGACGGGCCGTGGCCGCCACGCGCTCCTCCTCTAGCACTCGCCACGTGGCGAGGAGAGAGATCACGCCTCCCGCGGCCGCCGCCTGGTCCTCCTCTCGCCACCTCCTGCGGACGCCGCCGACGACGACCCTCACCTCGAAGGAGAGGGCGGTCTCTCCGTAAACCGAGGGCGTGTCACGGCGTGGACGTCGCCGCCATCTTTGTTCAATCACCGCAATCACAAAGAATGAACAAGACTAATCAAGACATATATTAGAAATAGATTCAAAATATATAAACAAAACACAAATTAAAAAAACATAGTATTACATGTATTAGGAATAATCTTCATGATTGGGATCATAGGTCTCATCATCATCACAAAATTGTCCAAATGGGCAACACTATCCAAGGTTCTATGTTGTCATCGTAGTCATTGCCTAGAAGTAATCGCTCAAGCATTGCTATGTCCTTGGCATTTACCACCACATCTCCATCGACCTCGCCATCAACCATTTCGTTGTCTACTTCCATTTCGATTGCTTCGTAAGACTATCTCAAACGTGTCTCTGTAGCCCATCTTCTTGATAGAACTGCCCATCATATGTGTTTGCGCTGAAGTTGTAATCATCATCGCTTGGGGTGTAGTTTACCATGTGGAGATACTGTGCACAATAGCCCAACCCTTAAGATCCTCTTTGTCTTGGTTGGCGACGAGTATAATACACCGCACGGCCGTTGAGCCACAATGTAGACATCTTTTCCGTGATAGATGGAATCTTCTCGAATCTCGACTAGCCCAAGATGAGGGGTTCGCCTCGCTGATCGAGGATTAAACCAGTGGCATTTGAAGATGATAGGTTTAAGAGGTTTGTCTCCATGAAATGAGAGTTCATAGATTTCTCAACTCTACCATGATAGTCGAGGCCATCGATGTCGGGCGTATAAACTCCGCTATTTGTGGTTTTTCGCTTGGGCTAATCGCTCGAATTTGTTGTGTGGAAGCGATATCCGCTCACGCCATAGCCGTAAATGACTTCACCCTAACGCCACGTACCGCTTGTAACTGTTTCAACTCGTCACTCATGGACGAACCGGTTCGGGCCTCGCAAGGTGAAGCATGATAGATCGTTATATTAATCAAACGTGACGATCGAACGTCACGAGCTAAATTGACATTACCTTTGTTTGAACCAAGAAATGAAATCAGCCTCCTCGCTCCCGCACTCCGCGAAACAAGGGTGTCTTGTTCATGCGGGTAGGATCCCTTGATTGATGCCGAATTCACGAACAAATTCCCGTCCGAACGAGAATCAATGGGGTTGGATGCGTAATAGTGACTACAGATTGAAACAAGTTCGCTTGAGAACTTACTTGATGAACGGCCGCACCTCTGTAAGGTTATTCAACACATATAGCATGATATCGCGCCACTCTTCATTTCCCAATAGCTTCGAGGTTGATCCACTTGCATCGCCAAGTTGGCCTTGGAAAAGGCCGAGGGTCGATTCATTTTCGCCAAAGATTGTAACGAGGAGTGGATTATGATTGCTAGGAAGGTTCGGCTTGTAGTATTGCGTTGTGAAGTTTGCCACCTCCTCCCGAAGGCATGCCTCGCAATGGAAGCCTCAATTCTTGCTTTATTTGTACATTTTTGCGAAGAGTCTTTAGACATCTCTCGATTGATAGCACCAACGGCTCGCACGCCCCCAAACGTGCCTCGCACGGAGGTGCACAATCGATGTCGATCGGCAAGAAGAAGCCGTGGAAAGATCTTCTCCGACTTACAGAGCAACACAAAGCCGCTTTTCCAAGTCCCGAGCGACGGTCCGAGATATCTCCTTGGCACAAAGTCGCGGAAGAAAAGCTCAACTCGCCAAAGACTAGCCAAACATGCTCGTGGACATAGCCTCGGACCATCACCTAAGAAGCCGCCAATCCATATGTGGTAGTCATGACTCTTCATCCCGCTGACTCGCAGAGTGCCTAAGTTCACTCCTCGCTAAGATTCGCGCATATCCATCCGGGAACATTAACGCTCGGATCCATTTTAGTACTTCCTCCTTTGATCGATTTGCAAGACGAAATTGACCTTAGGCCTTTTCCAGCTTCTTGTTTCGCCACTAGGAGGTCAGATCGCTGATTCGGTCTATCGCACAACGCCGCTACGCCCACTCTAGCCTTAACGTTGTCCTTAGACTTGTCGCTGTCCATGAGAGTTCCCAAAGTGCCTCGCGATATTCTTTTCAAAGGTGCATTACATCAATATTATGTGGCGTAAGAAGGTCATCGAAATAGGGAGCCTCGCTGCCGGACTTATGAGTCCACATATGTTCCTCACCATATCCCACAAAACCACCTTCTTCATTGGGCACGAGCATCTATGTGAGCACGAACCCTGCACCACCCTCAAGTGCGGTTTAGGGTCCGGCACTTTGACACCTTTCAGAAAGCTCTTGATGTCTTCTCGAATTCATGGTCTAGAGGGAGGAACTGACGATGCCGGGTCGAACGACTAATACTTGCCACCCTTCTTCAACCAAATGAACCTCACAGCTTCCTTGCATATTGGGCATGGAACTTCCGTGAACACACCAAAGGCAAATAACCCATACGCCAGAAGTCATGCAGGAGTAGTGGTACCAAACGTGCATTTTGAAGCTTGTCTTTGTAGCTCTGTCAGATGTCCATACCCCTTCTCCCAAGCGTGGATCAATTCATCAATCACAGCTCCATGAACACACCCATATTACTCCCGGTGTCAGGAATTATCAACGACAAGAATACGTTATGCCGCTGAAAGGAGATGCCGGAGGGAGATTGAGGGGATAACAAAATAGGCCACATGTGTATGGGGCAACCATCATTCCATAAGGATTGAACCCATCTGCTGCCCGGTAGCGACACGCACATTACGGGCATCACCGCTTTGTCACGATGTTTGTCATTGAAGTACGCCCATGCTTCAAAGATCGACGGATGTACCATCTTCCCGTGATTGTACCGCTTGCCATCTTTGTGCCATGTCATCTGCTTCGCGGATTCCTCGATCATGAATAGCCGCTGGATCCTCGGCAGAAAGGAAGGTGCCGAGCACTCTCGCGGATCTAAGTCGCTTTTTCGACCATCACTGAGTCTACCTCCGTGTACCGGAGGATTTACACTTCGACAAGAATTTGCGCCCTTGTGTTCTTTCCTAAATAGGACGCACTTTCTGACAAACATGTATCTTGTCATACGGCATCTTAAGCATACGAAGGAGTTTCTCGCTCGCAAGTTCGTCGGCAAAGTGTGCTTCTCTGTAGCATGGTGCCAAACACGCCAACATCTTATCGGCCTTCTCGACTCGAGTTTAACTCGCCTTCAACCCCATTACGCGTCCAACCGCATCCACCGAGAAATCGCTATACGCCGTGAAGGGGTTTCGTGTCGAAAGTGCAACATTTTGTAGAAGTCCTTGCGGATTCCTCCATCTCCTCCTTCTCACGCCGCTCGTGCGTGAGCTTGGTGGGCGCCATCTAGCATGTCCGCTACCCGGCATCATCATCAAAAGCCTCGAGGCGTGCTCTCACCACCTCCGCTCTTATACGATCCGCTTCACCATGGTAGATCCATCTGGTAGCCAGCGATAACCATTGAACACAAGATGTCTACCCATGGTCTTCTCGCCTACCTTTCTCCTGTTGTCACATTTGCCGCATGGACACCAAACTAGAGAATGTCCTCCCGCCTCTGGGCCAAATGCATGTTTCAAGAAACGATCCGTCCCTTCACCCATTCATAGTCGTAGTCACTCCCGCTTCTCCACCTCGTACATCCACCGACGGTCCTCCATCCTTTTAACATTTACATCACAGTATTGTGACCATCAATTGCATCTACGCGTGTTCCTAATGTCTAATAGGTGAGGATAGGTCCTAATCCACCACGGATGCGTAGATGAGGTCGGGCTTAGCTCGCTCCTCTCCGAGATGAATTTGGAAGACCTTCCTCGTTCTCCCGATACACGCCCCGCAAGGGAGAGTGTGTCCGGAGAACAACAGGAGGTGATGCCAAACTCCGCCTCGGACCGAGCGACCATGGAAACTAACCCTTCTACGCATCCGCGGCCGTCCAAAAACGTGGACAATCCGAATGATACGGTCGCAGATATGCAAAGATCCGCATACCTACGATCGTATCTCTTTCGGACGGAGACGCTTAATCGGATTACGCGCGGCTACGGCGCATACGCGAAAAAGAGGTTATTTATACCTAGGGTGTCGGTGAAGTCAGGATAGCGAGGCAGTGGCGACTCGACGCAGTGGCGAGACGACGCAAAGGCAGTGCGAACAGCTGACGCCGACGAAGACGATCGGGTCCTCCGTCCCCTCCGACGTGCTCTTCTCCTCGCATAAAAGGCAATAGGTTATTGTTTGTTCAAAATTTGGCAAACCTCCCCGCACGGGAGGTTTCCAAAACTCAAAAAAAACAACAGGATACAACCACAACGGCACGAAGGCCGACAACCACAACGGCACTAATGTGATTTCAGATCTGGGTTGACACAATCAACCTCATTTCCACCCCTATTTAGCACAAAAGAAATGTGAAGTTCTCGCCAATATTCCTAAAACAAGTACAACACCTAGTACTACTCGGTGGTGTTTGAACCAGATATGCACCAGTGTTACAAGTGCTAGCCCGTTCATTAATGTGAAATGACATAATGGATAATCGCATTAGCAATGAAGTAAAAGAAAATATAGTAGGAAGCTTAACATTGGCGGCATCCATGGAGCGATCAAGTACAAGAAAAAGAGCAATCCAAGTTTGTTCGGACATATCTACATAATATTGTAAATATGCATCACACAGAGTGGCGTAGTGCGCCACATAAATGCATGTGCAAGGAGTTATCACTTTACTCAATGCATTGTGTGGCGTGGCTAGATATGTATCACTTGTTACTTTCTATTAACCTTGCTCTCACCGTGAAGTTGAGCGTAACTCAAATCTTTGGGAGGAATAGGGTGGTGGACAGTGAATTCAAATTGTTTATGTGATCCGCTAAACATAGCTCTAGCGGTAGTAGTTAGGAAGTTAGAATTCAAAGATTTGCAATAGGATTAGGGCAAGAAGAGCTAACTTGTTTTACTACATCGAGATTCTTGGCAAAATTGAATGTTCCATGCATACATAACTAACCCATTGATTGTTACAGACCATATCTCCCGAACTTCCTTTTAATATGCGTTGAAAGCGGTGTGTGAAATAATAACATTCTTTGGTCCGTAATATGCTAACAACATGGCTACTATATCATCCCCAAACTAAATTCCATGTAGATATTGGAACCAAGGTTTAGAAAACCGGTGGAACCAACCAGCTTCCCCGATTTACGATCAAACCATTCGACTGTGATATGAAATCTTGTTCGGTTTTAACACCTATTTGTCCCGAGTTATACCAATTTCTCACCAATTATGAATGACTCAAGCTAATTTTGACCGATTTACGGTTTTGGCTAAACTCCAGAACCGCCGGCTTCCGACAAACCGGTGGGAGCCGGAGCTAGGTCTATTCCATTTTTATGCACCGATCCAACCAATTAAATAAAATGCAAACTTTTATCCGAGCAATTCATGCCTTTTTCTTGAGAAAATACATTTTGTAATGCACGACCAATCGCTCGCACATATTAGAAAGTGGATGAGCACTCGCTTCGCCATCAAGTTCGGACGAAAGTATTGTGTGACTTGTGTCCGACATTCGACTTGTAAATAATTAGAAGCACATTCGACTTGCACACTAAACAACCACCAAGGAATTTACTTGCTCCAGGAAAGATGATAGAAGTGAATTATGTGAAAGAGCGAATAATCAAATCATACCAATCGGCGCGCGGTGGTGGGCGGCGGGTGCGAAGGCTTGCGGCGGACGCTGGGCGGCGGCATGGCACGCGGGCGGCGGCACGGCGCGGCGGATGGGCGGCGCACGGGCGGCGGGCGCGGCGGCGGCGGCGTGCACGACTCTCCGGTGGCTCAAGGCGGCGGCGGGCACGACTCTCGGTGGCTCAAAGGCGGGCGCTGCGGCGGGCGCGGCGGCGGGCGGCGCGCGCGGGCGCGGCGGGGCGGGCGGGGCGGGCGCGGCGCCAGCGGCGCGCGGCGCGGGCGGTATCAAATGGATGTGGGGTGGGGATTTTGGGCCAGTGCGTGGATTTAGGGTTGGGCCTTTGCCGAGGCCCAGATCCAGGCCCTCGCAAAGATTTTTCTTTGTCGGGCCACCTCAAAAAGATCCCTTGCCGAGGGCAGTTAGTTCTTCTCGGAAAGATTTTTTGTTTGAACCCAGTTTTTTGTGGTGCTATAATACATTATTTAAAACTCAATTTTAAAATTTGGGCCAATTTTGACTTTTTATATATATTTCCCTAATTTATTTCTTTTGTTGATTTTTTGAATATTTCAAATTTGAATGCAGTGGATGGAATAATGCAATTTAGTGATTCAAAATGTTATTCATGGTATTTGGTGTATGTTTAGTCTATCCACGAACTCGCATCAAATTTGAGGCATCTTCTTCACGCAACATGACGAGGAACTTGTCGGAAAAGTATTTTTAAATTATATAAAATCCATACGAAGTCAAAAATCACGAAACTTGTCGAGGTGTA
Source organism: Hsuehochloa calcarea (assembly GCA_036346395.1). Lineage (NCBI taxonomy): Eukaryota > Viridiplantae > Streptophyta > Magnoliopsida > Poales > Poaceae > Hsuehochloa > Hsuehochloa calcarea. The sequence continues at coordinate 40,499,324 of CM070599.1, forward strand.
ATGTTATCGCATGTGTAAGGTGTGGTAAAAATTGAGAAGGTTCGAGCAGCCAGACGTCGGATGCCTAAAACCCGCACATCTCCACATGCGACGCCCAGATCACATGTCTCGACGTCACATGTGGAGATGTCCGGTTTTAGGTATCCGACGTCACAACTTGCTCGAAACCTTCTCAATTTTTTACCACACCTACACATGCGATAACATGACACTCGACAAGTTTCGTGATTTTCTGACTTCTGATGGATTTTATATAATTTAAAATACTTTTCGACAAGTTCTCGTCATGTTACGTGAAGAAGATGCCCAAATTTGATGCGAGTTCGTGGATAGGACTAAACATACACCAAATACCATGAATAACATTTTTCGAATCACTAAATTGCATTATTCCATCCACCTGCAGTTCAAATTTGAAATATTCGAAAAAAATCAACAAAAAGAAATAAATTAGGGAAATATATATAAAAAAGTCAAAATTGGCCCAAATTTTAAAATTGAGTTTTAAATAATGTATTATAGCACCACAAAAACCGGGTTCAAAACCCAAAAAAAATCTTTGCCGAGATCTTTGCCGAGGCCTTAGTTCGCCCCAAGAAAGAAAACTCTTTGCCGAGGGCTTGGCCAATGGCCCTCGGCAAAGAAAATTTTTAAAAAATTAAAAATCTTTGCCGAAGTGCCCGACGGCGGCACTCGGCAAAGACCGACGCCGCTGGTCGCCTGTGACCCATCCGCCATATTTGCCGAGGGCCAATTTGTCGAGGTCGGGCCTCGGCAAAGATTTATTTTGCCGAGGGTCGCTTCTTTGCCGAGGCCGTGCCCTCGGCAAAGGCCTCTTTGCCGAGGGTCTGCTCTTGCCGAGGGCACCTGGGGCTGGCACTCGGCAAACAGAGCCTTTGCCGAGTGCCCGAGATATAGCCCTCGGCAAAACCAGAAGCCCTCGGCAAAGGAGGGATTTCCAGTAGTGAGACTTGTCATGACATGCCAGCCGAAGGACGACGTACTGGGGCTTACCTCCGCGATATCCAGCGCTTTCACCGGTAGAATTTCTTTCATAGGAATGGCTTCCAAGCTTCGTGAGAGATAAAACTTGTGTAAGAATTGGCCATAAAACTTGTACAAGAATTGGCCTAACATCACCTGTAAAATACCGTATAAAATATCTTTAATTGTCTATAGATAAATGATATGTAGAATATTACATACAATAGCCATCCAGGAGAACGGAGTCACAACCACCCGACACCGGAGACGATCGGACGGTTGTATATGAGGCTACGTAGTCATGTGAGGACAATTCCATAAAAATCGCTTCCCAAGCTTTGATGCCATCAGAGAAAGCTTCTGGAATAACATTCAGTTCAGTTCAGACCGTACGTCCATGTCCGTGGTACTCAGCAAACAGGAGTGCATGCATGCAGCAGGCAAGTTACGGAGGGGGGGAAGAAGAAGATTGAGGCTATAGTTGGTCCTTACGGCCGTCATGTCATGATCAAGAATGTCAACCCGGGAAAGATATCTTTGAAATGTTGCCCGCTTTGTTAAACGGCAGCTGCGTTGTACTATACTACTATTCGGGAGCTAGTACTGAGCTAGCTGTATCGTGCATGCATGGCGCCTGTGACTCCTCATGTGGAAAGCATGCAAGCGTGGTGACTTGGATCGTCGCACAGGTCAGCTTAGTACAATTTATCATCCAAGTATATGGCCATTTAAGCCGATTCACAGTACTTGTGTTCTCTGGAAGGGCAGACGGGGCCTGCGGTACGTAGCTTGGGCGCTCGGCCTCCGAAGCGACGGCGGTGCGGTCGCGGCTCGTGAAACCGCCGGAATCGTGGAGGGCATGGGACGGCGCCCCAGTGACGAGTGCGGATTAGCGTCGGGGAGAGAAGAGAACCGGACGGCGATTAGCGCCTCGGATCTGGCCCCGTGGGACTGCAGCGCATGCAGCCGCACCGCGAGGGGGATGGGCCGCGCGTTGGGTCGGCACGGCACACGCTGCGGCTGGGTCGGCACGGCAGGCCTGTCTCGCGCGCCGCGCGGGAGGAGATGGGCCGCGCGTTGGACGGACAATGCCTTGATCTGGGCTCGAACCTGCAGCGCGCATCTTCTTTCTTTTAGATTCAGAATTTTTATTTTTTTGGAAAGGAGCATGCATGTCTCGATCCATCCCCTGTCTATGGCGTCGGGTGATCCAATTCCGGCCTGAAAATCTTGGTGTTTATCTCTTGCCCCTTTTTTTTCCTCCCCTTTTGAGCTCCATTTGGACATTTGCTCGTGGACACGCGGGTAATATAATTGTGATCCCTAGTCCTCTTTACGTTGTGCGACAGTGACTCCAACACCGGCTGGGCTGGCTGCTGGTGCGCACAGCAGCATAGGCACCGTGTGAGCAATTACCTATATTAATTCTTGGTGGGATTGGCCCCCTCCGGCCCTGGCCACGTCGCTCCAAAAAAATTGCGCACGCCGGAAGGCCGGGATCGCGTCGAGGCACACCTGCGCTTGGTGTGTTAATGTTTCACACGCTATCGCCGGGACACGTGTCCGCTCACGCATGCTTCGCTCGATCGCCGTGCCGCTCCAGCTCCACGGCTTCGTCAGCAACGGAGCGACGCGCGTCAGGTGGGCCTCGGTGTCGTGCGGGCGGCTCCACGCCTTCGTCCTTCAGCAGAGCGGCGAGTGATCTTCTAGTATTTGATTATTGAGCAGTGAGCAGTGAGCGGTCCCGTAACGGACCGAGAAATCGATCCATATATGCCCAAACAACTAGAAGGATCCATACGAACGTAGGACGGGCGATCGCTGGAAGCAGCCTTATTTGCCAGCCAAACAGTCTGTATTAAGATCGATGGCCATGTACTAAAACTGTTTATCAGGTACGGCTGCTCCTCGGAGAGACATCAATCGTACCATGCTGCACTGCATACCGTTGCTCGTTCCGGTTGTTAGTTTGCTCACGAATCTCCAGGAAGCACAAACGCACGCACGCGTGATACACACACGCATGGATCTATATGGGTGTGTTCACCATGACACCACACCTCCATCCTATCCTAGGAAGCTATATTTATTAACCATGACTTCCATATGACTAGTTCATTGATCCCTGCCCACAGAAACAGTCTAAGCGCAAGGATGCCAAATTGCCAATTCGATGGATATGCATGCATGGTCCCAGATTAACCTTCTTCCAAATGCTACCATCCACCGATCGGAATCACTTCAGTCCCTATCAGTACATCCCCTTATCATTCTGTAAGCTTCTTGATGCGATGTCGAGAGCCGACATGTTTGAACGACGTACATGCACCGCGCTACGACGTGACCACCACGGTATAGCGACAAGCACTACCGCGCCATCTTTGCTGCATAGAGCTGGTGATCCATCAACGACAGCTACTCGCCTCGCCTAGCCTATTGTCATCGGTAGCACTACTCCAAATGGATCACCATCTAAACAGCTACAACCCTGCAGATTTATAACTATACGGAGTTCCGGAACTTCCGATAGATGCGCGTATCAACTATCAAGTTGTACTTGCTAGCTAGTCTAGTCCAAGCTCAATTCATTGCCTCTAACAAATACTCCATCCATCCATTTTCTCGGATGGGGTTCAGTGTCATGTTCAAGGACCGTAATACCGGCCGATAATCGTCGATTTTCGTTTTACCGGTGGGGGCCACTAAAAATACAAATTGGTCCTGAAAAATCGATTTGGATGGGTTTTGTCCTAAAAAATAGAATTTATCGGAATTTGATTATTTTCTAATTTAAAATCTGAAAAATTCAAAAAAAAATCGGACAAAATTGACCGAAATTTCCCGACTTTTGGCCAAACCGGACTTACCAACCACCCCCGGTAAAAAAATCCTGTTAAAAAAAACCCTCGTCGTGTGTGCATATCAACTGTAGCTATTAAGCTGACACACCTCAGCAGTAGTGAATTAGGTAATTTGAATGTGATGTCATGATTCTATCACGCTTAACTAAGTGATCAAGAATAGTTTCCCATAGTTGCTAAAGTTTAATTTGTTAGATGTGTATTGTATAAAGGGTTATTTGTATATATAATGTCACATCTGTACCTGTATATATATTGGCACATTGGCCTTATAATGAATACAATCGCTATTCATAATATGGTATCAGAGCGAGATTCCATCTGGGACGCCGTCGTTGCTCTAAATCCATCTTCCGCCCAAGAGGTTGTCCCTTGGACGTCGTGGCGCTGCTCGGTCGCCCGAACACCACTGGGATCAGGGGATGTTGCCATCTCGTTCCTCGTATCGCCTGGAGCCATTTCGCCGCAGGGGAGCCGTTGGGGATCCGCCGCTGTCACATCGCCTGGAGCCGCGACGCAGGCACCCACCGCTCGGTCGTACCCAACACCGCTTCCGCTTGGCCGTTGCCGCCGCCCTCATCGTCAGGGTGCCGCCGCCGTCGCCAAGGGAAACCTAGCGTGTGCGCTTTTGTTTGGGCTCTACTGGTAACAGGCTGAAGGCCTTTTTTAGCCGAGCGGTCGGGAAAAAACAAATATGTCGTTCTAACCGTCGCTCCGTACAGCGTCGCCTGTTAGACTTCGTTGTCTTGGTCGCTGCGCTGTCCAACACCGCCTACCAATGGGCAATGTTTCCGATCATCGCTGTCCGATGATCTTCGATGATCTCAATTATCGGACTGGTTTTAGCACATGCGTGGTTAGCGCCTTTGGAAGTTTCTTACCGGCGAGTTGCCTTACCCGCCTCGCCCTGCTCCACCTGTTGAACCTGTGCTCCCGAAGACTACTTTCGAAGACGCTCGTAAGGAGGCATCTGATACTTTTGAGGATGCTATGGAGACTTTTCAAACTCAGTATGCTGCCCACAAGATATGGATTGATGAGGATGCATGTGCCTCTGCTATTCTTGTTGTTAGCATGGAGGTACAATTTACTGGGGGTGTAGTTGGTTTGACTTCAGCACAGTTGATGTGGACACATTTGCACAACCGATACGAGCCGTCTGGTGATTCCTTGTATCTTTCTGTTGTACGTTAGGAGCAGTCGCTGCATCGGGAAAATGCCACTGTGAACGAGCTCTATGCCCAATTGTCTGCGGTATGGCGTCAGATTGACTCTTTGGAACCAAATATTTGCCACACGTGTCAGTATTGTCAGCGTCAGCAGTCTCATTGGAGTTTCGTCGTATCTACGATTTCTTGACCCATCTCCGGGCCGAGTATGAGCAGACTTGTGCTCAGTCGCTGGCACGACACCCTCATGTGACTCTTTTGGAGGCCCTTGCATCTTTTTGTGCCGAGGAGATTCGCCTTCGTGCTACAAGTTTGCTGTCGTCACTGTCGTTTCTTTGATTTTGGCAGCTTCTCCACCTGCTACGTCTCCAGCTACTCCTCTACTAGTGGTGCCTTCACCAATGACAGCTACTGTTGGTAGAGGACTACGCTGCACTTACTGCAATAAGGATGGACATGTACAGCAGACCTGCTACAAGAAGATGAAGGATTTACGTCGTGGTAGCCGTCCCCCACAGGGAACTCGTGGTTCCTCCTCTCAGAGGAGCACTGGTGCTTCTGATTATCAGGAGTTTCTCACACTGTTGCGTCGCATGGCTGCTCTTGCACCATCCGGTTCTGTCGGTTTTACTGCATAGTCTTCTAGTAAGAGACCACCTTCTACTTCTTCATCTGGTATATCACCTTGGATTCTTGACTCTGGTGCTTCCTTTCATATGATATCTGATTCCACCAGTCTTACTTTCATTCGTCATTTAGCTGCTCCAATCACTATTCAGACAGTAGATGATACATCTCTTTCTGTCGTAGGACGAGGCACTCTTTCAAATTTCTTTTTTCATATTCCTGTTGTTTCATGTTCCCAAACTAACCATGTAGCTCATATCTGTCGGTCAACTTACTGATCATGGTTGTCGTGTTATTCTCAATTCTGATTATTGTTGTGTTCAGGATCGATGCACATGGACTCTGGTTGGTACTAGCCCTCGTCGCCATAACTTATAGCGTCTCTGGGATCTTGATTGGCTTCATCTTCCTTCCGCTGCCCCTGTCAGTCTTGTCGCCTCCACCATCGCCATCGCTTCTGTTGCATCATCCACTGCGTCTTTTGCTCAATAGCATCATCATTTGGGACATCTTTGCAGGTCGCGTCTATCTACTTTACTTCATTATGGTCTTTTAGGGTCCGTGTCTGGTGATGTTTCTCTAAATTGTCAGGGTTGTAAGCTTTGTAAACAACTTCAACTTCCCTATCCTTCTAGTGAGTCAGTGTCACAGTGTCCTTTTGATCTTATTCATTCTGATGTATGGAGTCTAGCTCCTTTCGTTTCAAAAGGAGGCCATCGATATTATATAATTTTTATTAATGACTTTTCTCGCTACACATGGATATACTTTATGTCATCTCGTAGTGAGGTTGTATCCATCTACAAGACTTTTGCCACCATGATCCGCACTCAGTTTGATTCTCATATTCGTGTCTTTCGTGCTGACTCTACTGGGAATACTTGTCAGTAGTCCTTCGTGGTTTTCTTGCTGAGCAAGACACTCTCTCAGTTTTCTTGTCCTGGTGCTCATGCCCAGAACAGTGTGGCTGAACGGAAGCATCATCATCTTTTTGAGACAGTTGTGCTCTTATACTCACTTCTGCTGTCCCACCACACTCTTGGGCTGAGGCTGTTTCTACTGCCACTTTCATTATTAACATTCATCCTTCTTCTACTCTTCAGGGTGGGATCCCAGTTGAGCATCTCTGTGGTAAACCTCTTGACTATTCTAGTCTTTGCCTTTTTGGGTGTGTGTGCTATGTTCTTCTCGCCCCTCGTGAGCGCACCAAGATGACCGCTCCGTCCGTAGAGTGCATTTTTCTGGGCTATAGCGCTGAGTATAAGGGATATCGTTGTTCGGATCCTATTGGCCGATGGATGCGGGTTTCTCAGGATGTCACTTTTGATGAGTCTTGTCCTTCTCCTTCCACCACTCCATCATCTCTTGTCAAACCTCTTTCTTTCTTGACTTTTCCTGTCACTCCTATAGTCACCACACCTCCATCACAGCATTTGGCCTCTCTGGTGCCTCCTCCACTGTCTCCTTCGCCACTGCCACCCTCTCTAGAGGCTCCTACTGGCCTTATTCCTCCTGGCCTTGTTCCTTCTTATCCTCTTGTTGGTGTTTTCGAACTGAACTTACGTAATAATTGTTTGATTCGGGGGGTCTCTAAGACTCAAATCATGCAGAGAAAATAACACAGGGATATTATACAGGTTTGGATCTTCTCTGGAGAGAATAACAACCCTACTTCTGTGTGGCTATATTGAGTATGTTGGTTACAAATCTGAAATGCAATGTTTTGTGCTCCTGATTGTGTCTTTCTTCCTCTTGTTTGTCCTCCCCTCCACTGTCTAGTGATTCCTCCTTTCATAGCGTGTTCGCAGTGGGCGACAATTTCTCCAGCTCAAAGGGCGTATCAATGCTTCAGATGATGGCACAGTTATCGGAGATTATTGTTGGAGAAGTAACATTCCCACGTCGCCAAGCAGTTATCACCAAGACAGAGAGATTAATCGTGCAGTTATTCCAGAGAATAATAGATTATACTGACTGTTTAGATGCCCTAATCAATTGGATCTACTTGTCTGTAAGCTCGATCGATTATAGGGTGGTCGTAACTGACCTGATCGTAGAAAGACTTACGACCATGAGGTGATCGTAGAAGAACTTACGATCTCGTGCTAGTCGTAGAAGAACTTACAACTATGGGGTGGTCGTAGTTGACCTGGTCGTAGAAAGACTTACGACTATGAGGTGATCATAGAAGAACTTACTATCATAAGATAGTCGTAGAAGATCTTATGACTCCAACTTCTCCCTTAAGAACATTAAGGGGTATACTCAAGAACCATATAATGGCGTCATTATCCATAATAAAAATTGCATATAAATAATTAAATGAGAATTTCTATATCCTCATCACCTCTCTACTACACTCATCGTCCGCGAGTTGAGGATTCTTCTGATGCACCATCTTCTTCTGATGGGTCATCTTCTTCGGTCTCTCTTCCTCGATATGTTCTTTGTGATCGTCAGTCTATTCCACCTCCTGCGCATTTTTGTTTAGTGGCTCTTGCCGAACCGACTTCTTATCGTGATGCTGTTGTTCATCAGGAGTGGTAGCATGCGATGGCAGAGTAGATTGCTTCCCTTGAGCGTACTGGCACGTGGGATCTTGTCCCTCTTCCTGCGCGTGTTACTCCTATCACGTGCAAATGGGTCTACAAGGTTAAGACTCGCTCTGATGGTTCTCTTGAGTACTACAAGGCTCATCTCGTGGCACGTGGCTTTCAGCAGAAGTATGGTCGTGATTATGATGAAACATTCGCTCTTGTGACTCACATGACCACCGTACGGACTCTTCTTGCTGTGGTGTTTGTTCGGGCATGGTCCATCTCTCAACTTGATATCAAGAATACTTTTTCTCAATGGTGAGTTGCGTGAGGAGGCTTATATGTAGCCATCACCAGGGTATTCTGTTTCTGAGGGTGTGGTTTGTCACCTTCACCGATCTCTTTACGGCCTCAAGTAAGCTCCTCTTGCTTGGTTTGATCGTTTCTCTTTTGTTGTCACTGTAGTGGTTTCTCTGCCAGTGTTCATAATCCTGCTCTTTTATTCACACTTCGCCTCGTGGTCAGATGCTTCTCCTTTTATATATTGATGATACGATCATTACTGGAGATGATCCTCAGTACATCACTTTTGTCAAGGAGCATCTTCATGAGCAGTTTCTCATGTCGGATCTGGGTCCTCTTCGCTACTTTCTTGGGATTGAGGTTATTTTTACGCCTGAGGGTTTCTATCTGCCCCAAGAAAAGTATATTCAGGATCTTCTTGATCGTGCTTCTCTTACGGATCAGCACACCGTTGAGACTCTCATGGAACTTAATGTTCATCTTCGGCCCACTGATGGTGAGCCTCTTACTGATCCTACTTGATATCGTCACCTTGTTGGGAGTCTTTTTTATCCGGGTCTCACTCGTCCTGATATTTCATACCTTGTGCATATCTTGAGTCAGTTTATTTTTGCTCCCACTCAGCTCCACTATAGTCATCTTCTTTGTGTTCTACGATATCTTCGTGGAACCATCACTCGTCTTCTGTTTTTCCCTTGTTCCAGCTCTTTATAGCTCCAAGCATATTTTGATGCTACCTGGGCTAGTGATCACTCTGATCGCTGATCTCTTTCTGACTATTGTGTTTTTCTTAGTGGTTCACCCATTGCTTGGAAAACTAAGAAGCATACAACAGTTTCTCGTTCGAGTGCTGAGACAGAGTTGCGAGCTATAGCTTTGTTGACTGCGGAGATTACTTGGCTACAGTGGTTACTTGAGAATTTTTGTGTTTCTTTTTAGCACTCACTCCTCTTTCGTGTGACAGTACATGGGCTATTAGCATTGCTACAAATTCGGTGAAGCATGAGCTTACTAAGTATATTGGTGTTGATGCTTTCTACATGCGGACACAGGTGCAGGATCAGATTGCTGCTCTTCAGTATGTGCTTTCAAAATTTTAGTTGGCAGACTTCTTCGCAAAGGTACAGACCAGAGCTCAGCACAGGTTCTATTTCTCCAAATTTAATGTTGTTGATCCACTATAAGTTTGAAAGAGGTGTTAGATGTGTATTGTATAAAGGGTTATTTGTATATATATACTACACATGTACTTGTATATATATTAACTCATTGATCTCATAATGAATACCAGCGTTATTCGTAACAAAATTAATCGATGTGCTGGTAGAGATCGGATCAAGCAGACACTAGTACTAACATTATTCCAATGCGATTATCGACTATACCATGATTGTTTATCAAAAACATGTGTAACTGTGTATGTGTAATTGATCGGAACAGGAATAATTTAATGCATGTATATAATATTTGAGTGCACCTAGCAAATCCATCGCTAAGTGCCACAAAAGTAGCCGAGCAAAGTTTCTAGTTGGCAGTTATATATATATAGGCAAAGCACTGCGAGTGCGAGCTCAAAATTGGCCGCCAAAGGCTCTGCCCCAAAATTGCTGTGTTAAAATCCTGAACGGCAGCTGCAAAATAGCTTGTTTTACATCCTTTTACGCATGGCACATATGATGAAGTGGATGCCTCAGAGTTCAGACTTCTGAGTATATATTACCGACTCTTCTTGATCGGCAATTGAAGAGTGGATTCATATATAAGGGGAAAATATAGCCGTGCCGCATGCAGTTATTCAAGGTTGCTTCAGTCATGTACTTCTGTCATTCTTCGGGAGTGGATTCATATAAAGGAAATCCATTGTGACATATTCATTTCACATGGAGGGAGTGAATGAAATCTCAAGCAAAAGCAACACTTTTGGTTGTCATTGAGACATTGACCTAGTTTGCCTGGGAATACTTGGAAATTTTAAGCTTCATCAGGAGACAAAATTATAGGACTAGCTAGCCAGCTTAATGCCAAAGATGATGGCGATCCTTAGTCTATTCAGCATCACCGTAGTAGATTAGCCAGCAGCTGTAGCCTCCAGTAGTGGACTTCGCTCCTTGGCAACCATCACTAATGACGCCTCTATGAAACACAAGTTTTGGAGAATAATACAAAGTGCGATGTATGCCTCTCCCTCCGCCTTTGCCTTTACCAACCTGCAAGAAGATAGTGCGGCTGTAGGGGGTATGTCGGTGACACATCAAGGGGAACAATTATCAAGTGGCAGACATCCCCTGCAAAGGGGGAAGGAAATCGTAGAAATATTCCTTTGGTAGGCTCCCAATCATAGGCAACACATACGATTGGGTTAGCAGGAACATTATGATGATCCTCTCCTCTCTTAGCCATAGCTAAACCAAGCAGAAAGCCAAGTGTAAAGCCACACAGATGTTTGGGATTCTCCATGCATGCATTATGGTCTGCGCTGATGGCGATCATCTTAGTCAAGATTCCCACAATTGTGTGGGGGTGGGGTTTAATTTGCACTACCTATCCATGATGGGGTAGTTTGGGGTATTAGTGGGTCTGTGCCGCCACCGCTGTCTTGTGCTCATACATCTATATGCCCTAGTCCCTGTGTGAACAGATGATTCCTTGAACTTTTTGGGTAAGGAGAGAGAGATGGCCGGGGATGACGCGCAGTTTAGGTTAATCCCCACAAAACAAGGCTGTTCAATTCAATCGCACAAACTGAAAGGTCATGTGGGAAAGATGGTGGCACATGCATGCACATCGATGTAAAGGTTGGACTTTTTTTTTTTTGATGGGAAACAATATATATATCATCGATGTAAAGGTTGGACTCTTTTTTTTTTTATGGGAAACAATATATATATATATATATATATATATATATATATATATATATATATATATAGGAAAATGATATAGTACTCCTGGAAGTACGTATAGTTACTCCCACCTCTGATATACAACATAAAAGAATTTGATATACTCATTTATCACTTTGTATATACTCATATACTAATTATAAGATACTCCAATGCGAACCACACGAAAAATTTACAAGAGAGTCCATAGTTTTTAGCATATTTTGTAAATACCTCTATTCGCATATAAAAAGGAGTATGTCTAAAAAATTATACATACTACCCTTAAAAAGGTGTAAATACTACATAAATAATCTAATATACTCGTATACTACATATACATACTCTTGATTGCGCAAAATACTCCACACACACACACACACACACACATATATATATATATATATATATATAGAGAGAGAGAGAGAGAGCACACGGGGTTGGACTTGTTAAGAGATGGTCCCTTTTCCTGTTTCCTTGCCAAACCATACATATACTCTTATCCTTCTTAATTTGGTTCTTTTGAACAATGTGTTTTATTTATTTGACATCTAGAGTTGAGCAGGTGCAATGTACCCGCAAGATGGTTAGAAAAATGGAAAAACACTCGTGGCCCTAAGTCATTCCAATGTTCGGTTTACGGTTGACACAAAACAGAAGTATGCAACTGACAGCTGCTTCCAAACTCGGACAAGGGGCATTGCCATGTCCTTGTGCATATGCCTTTCTAACGTTCATTCATTTTTGAGACATTGACGGCGCCAATCAACATGTATGAACTCACAAACTGGAGCTAAATGACTAGACCTTAACTTTCAAATACTGGGAAGGACAGACATGGCATGGTTGACCGTCTAAATCAATTAATTCTTTTGGAAAGAAGTAGAGGTTGAAGAAAAGAAGCATGAATTAGTGGTTTGTTCTTTTCAGGAAAAGGTTGTTGCTTTAGTTAGAATCATGATGCGAATTGGTTTCATTCATAACCTCGTTGAAGATTTTGAGAGGTGATTATTTAATTATCCATAGATGCCCTTTTTCTTTTGTTCCTGTGTACTTCATCATAGAACAATGGGAAAATTTCCTATTTCAGCCATTTGATTTTGGTGGCACTCTCTATTCCAATTAAGACATCAAGAGACTTGAGCATCATTGTGAAAGACATGAAACTTTCGTGATCGTTGAGTTTGGTTAGTATGTTTTTACTCTCTAGACTAAAAAGGCCATTGAGTTGGGTGAATTCACAGGACCTAAAGGCCCATTTGGAACGCGAGAATTTTTTTCTGTTTCTACTAGAATTAAACTATTTTCTGTGAAATTTATGCAAAATCCCTGGGAAATTCCTACATTCCAAACGGGGCCTAATCCTTGTGGAATAAAATGAAGTTGTTGTCAAGGCCAATCTTTTAATGCCCACTTAAAGTGTGGGAATTTCATAAAAAATATATGGAAAACAATATTTATTTGGCAAAATTGGTTACATGACATCACAATTCCATGTCTTTGGTTGTAGAACACCCAAATTTTATGTCTTTGCTAAAAGATACTATAATTTTGTAGCTCTTTGCTCTCGGACACTGATGTCATAGTAATAATATTATATGTTGTTTTGGAGAGAGAAATAGTACAAAAATGACCTTCATGCCCTTCTATCCCTCTTCATCCTCCTTTCATCCCGGCTTCGCCTTTTACCACAACTATGTGCGGTTGTGGCGCCCTTGCACTCCGCTACCTCGCCAAGGCTGGCGCCGCCTCAACCTGCCTTTCCATGTTGTCTCTGACCTCGCCAAGCACTTCAACATGAGCGCCTCGATGTCATGATCCTCTCTGTGCCCTTGACCAAGTCTCATCATCACCGGAGAACGCCACATGCGAGCTCTTTTGCCACACCATGACAGCCGCTGCCAGCACTCCTCGCACCATCTTCGACTGCGCTGAGACCACCGCCAGCTTCGTCATGCCTATGTTGTGCTCAAGTCCCTGTCCTTTTCCCATACCATCGTCACATTCCACCGATGGCGAGCACCATTGCATTCCTCCCGAGCTCTGGTTGCCACCCGATCTCCATCTCCGGCGAGCTTACATCGAACCAAACTGCGTCACAACGTGTTAATTCCACCTTCCTACAATCATCACCCCCAGTTAATTGTATTTTCTCGCAACCGTTTGCCAAAATCGAGTCGTCGTCTTCGTCATCGCCCGAACCACCACCGTTGTCGATTTCGTCGCTGCCGGTGAGCTCTTGTCATCATCATCCTCACCATCATCTTCCACATGCCGTGTTTTACCACATGCTCACCTCGCCTTCACAGAAACTCTGCCAGAATATTGTCTCCACCGTCCGCCTCAACCGCCGACCCTAGCTACTCTTCGCGAGCACTGCTGCTGCACACATCCACCGCGACGCCACCACCCATCTCCTCTCCAAGGCCCCGCCAACCCATTTTGGGCATTGCATGTGCCTCTCGAGCCACCGCTCGTCTGGAGCGTGCGCCTTGGCTCTGTGCTTCCTCTTTTCTCTCTCTGCTAGATGTCGAGTAAGGGGATGAGGTCGATTGAGATGGATGGGTCGGGTGCTGATGTAATATGGTCCGACCGAGCTAACTAGGAATAGGTTCGATCGGAAGGGTAATCTGGACATTTCACATACTTTCTCTCTCCTCTTCGTCCATAAATGGTAAAATAATAGCTATAGTGTCCCAGAGCAAAGAGCCATAAAATTGTAGCATCTTTCGGCAAAGAAACAAAATTTGTGTGTCCTACGACCAATGACATGAAATTGTGATATCCTGTAGCCAATTTTGCCTAATATTTTATCAAAGTTTCTATGAAGTTTTCCTAAGAACGCCTCATGGCTAGTTTGGAACGCAGAAATTTTACAAAAAAATAGTTCATTTTTGTATAGAATTAGAAAAATTTCTAGCATTCCAAACAGTCCTAAATTCCAGGATTTCAAATGGGCCTCGTCGTGTGGAAGAAGAGAACCCCTTCTTTTTTGTTGAGGAACCGTTGTTGGCGAGTCCTGTCCGAGCAATTACCTCGTAGATAAAACTCAGAATTGTAACAATAATGCAAGAACACAAGAATAAAATAGTAGATAGAACACAGAGATATGAGAGGATTTCTAACTTCTCTTTATTGCTCTTCTGTAAAACTATAGTACAGTGGCTGGGGGTCCCCCTTTATATAGCTAGTCTACTGGGAGGATGAGGAGCCCATCATGGGTCAGACCTGCCTGGCCTGGACCCGGTTTCTTAACATTCCCCCTTGGGCACTCATCCATCATGTTCATGTCTCGTCAAAATTCTATAAAAACCCAGTGTGGAAAATTTAGAGAAAGAGTACATGAATCACGTTCTGCTGTGCTGCATGAATTGCCTCATTAAAAACCTTAGCCGAGAAATTTCAGGAAAACTCATCAAGGGAAAAATAGTACAACCCGCCTAATTTTATTTAATCTCCATAATTTATTCTTTGGGTTCTCAATCTTCTTGATCAAGCTTTAATAAAGAGTTCGTGAAGATCCCCCCTGAATTATGCACTTCTCTAGGTCTCATCATTCCAATTTCATGTATGCATCTTTCAAAGCTAGACGCTGGAAGTGACTTAGTGAATAAATCTGTAAGATTTTCACATGACTTAGTATACAGTACTTTAATTTCGTCCATCTTTTGAAATTCATGAGTATAGAAAAACTTGGAGTTGGTATGCTTAGTGAGGGAACTCTTCACATAACCCATCTGCACTTGTGCAATACAAGCTACATTATCGTCATAGATAATAGTGGGGGTTTGTGCGGTATTCAATCCGCACGACTTCTTGGTATGGTGAATCATCTACCGAAACCAAGCACATTCTTGTGAGGCCTCGTACAGTGCTATGATTATTGAATGGTTCATCGAAGTCGATATAAGACTTTGCTTAGACGATTTCTATATAATTACAGTTCCATCACATAGGAATACATAGCTTGTTTACGACTTAGATGTATGCGGGTCCAACAGGTATCTGGTATCTGCATAGACATTCATAGACAGGCCTTGGTTCTTTCTGTAGAATAGACAAAGGTCTTTACTTCCTTTGAGGTATCAGAAGATGTTCTTCATTCCCTGCCAATGCCTTTTGGTAGGTTCTGTATTGTACCTTACTAATAGGTTCACGACAAATACAATATTCGATCTAGTACAGTTTGCTAAGTACATGAGTGCTCTCATTGCACTTAAGTATGGGAATTCCGGTCTCAGGACTTCCCCCCTTCTTCTCTAGGTCTGTACGGGTCTTTGTATTACTGTAAAAATCTCCCGACCATTGGCACTTTCGAAGGGTGTGTCTTTTCAAAGCCGAACCTTTCTAACACATTTTCAGTGTAGGTTGACTGATGCACTAATATCCCTTCAGGGGCATGCTCAAGCTGCAAGCTTAGGCAATATTTGGTTTTACCCAAATCTTTCATTTCGAACTCCAACTCCAGGTAAGAGCTTGCTTTCTTAATACCTTCCAGGGTTCCAATGATGTTCATATCATCTTCACACACTGAAATTATACTAAATCCATCCTGGGATCATCATATAAATAGTCAGATACAATCCTCATTGTTTGTGTAGCCTTTTTTTACATAGAAAGATCCTTCAAGCAATTATACAACATCATGCCTGATTGCTTAAGCCGTATAGTGACTTTCTAAGTTTCACACTGTACAGATTTCCATTTGCTCTGTCTTGGTTCGGGATAGGGATACATTCAGGTACCTTCAGATAAATGTCCAAATCCAGATTTCACAAAGGTATGCAGTTACCACATCCATCAATTTTATTTCTAAATTCAAGTTAGCTCCATTGAGATTAAATATCTAAAGGGTGGTTCCGCCTATGACCGGGGAATGAGTTTCTTCATAATCATCTTCTAGACGTTGAGTGAAACCTGCAAGGAGTCTTGCTTATTTTCATTTATCTTTTGAACAAATACTCACTTATACCCTACGGGGTACACATGGGGAGGCATCAGCTTACATGCCCAAAACATCTATCTTTTATTCAGATATAATAATTCTGCTTTTATTGCCTTCTTCCAATCTTCTCAATCTGATGTAGGCTCTGGATCAAGATCGGTGATTGTGGTAATTTTTTTTTCAAAATCAATGTCGACATTGGTTGTTGTCTTATTCATAGATTCTCCTGTGATCACATAATTTATAGTTATTTCTTAATGTGGGCAATCTTGGCCACCACTCTAATGTGGGCAACTTCGACATCGTGATGAAACGCTCTTCATACGGTGATTGGATCCGGACTTTGTTAAATACGGGCTTAAGGAACACCGACGTGTGTCACCTCACTATACGGTATAAGTTGTGAGCACCCATTCCTTCATTGCATTATTCCATTCCATTCATTCCCATATATGTTCAGAGAAGTTTTTCACAAGTGGATTTTGATTGCTTTGTTCGCTTAATGTTTCTGTTATTCGCTAAAGTACTTGCTGAGTCTTTGGCTCATCCTTGCTTTGTATGTTTATTTAGGTAAATGAGGAAGAAGGCAAGACCTTTTTGAGGGATAGTCCAGCACGCTGCACATCACTTTTATCAAACCAGAATAACTAGTGTTATCTTTCAGTTATGTCAACTATTTGATAAATTTCCAAATTGTAATAATCCGATTTTGGTAATGCCTACCGTACGTCTTTATTATGAATGTTTTCCATTCCTTCTCATGAAACTGTTAATCGTTTATCGTCGTTCCTTATGAGATATTGTTAATTGAGCCTGATTAACCTGGTATTGTTGTATATTCTTAGTATTTGTTAGATTTGCGTGATATCTTGGCTTCCGAATAGCCAGGGTGTTACACCGTCGTTGGCGAGTCCCGTCCGAGCAATTACCTCGTAGATAAAACTCAGAATTGTAACAATAATGCAAGAACACAAGAACAAAATAGTAGAGAGAACACAGAGATATGAAAGAACTTCTAACTTCTCTTTATTGCTCTTATGTAAAACTATAGTACAGTGGTTGGGGGTCCCCCTTTATATAGCTAGTCTACTGGGAGGATGAGGAGCCCATCATGGGTCAGGCCTGCCTGGCCTGGACCCGGTTTCTTAAAATTCCCCCTTGGGCACTCATCCATCATGTTCATGTCTCGTCAAAACTCCATAAAAACCCAGTGTGGAAAATTTAGAGAAAGAGTACATGAATCACGTTCTGTTGTGCTGCATGAATTGCCTCATTAAAAACCTTAGCCGAGAAATTTCAGGAAAACTCATCAAGGGAAAAAGAGTACAGCCCACCTAATTTTATTTAATCTCCATAATTTATTCTTTGGGTACTCAATCTTCTTGATCAAGCTTTAATAAAGAGTTCGTGAAGATCCCCCCTGAATTCTGCACTTCTCTAGGTCTCATCATTCCAATTTCATGTATGCATCTTTCAAAGCTAGACGCTGGAAGTGACTTAGTGAATAAATCTGTAAGATTTTCACATGACTTAGTATGCAGTACTTTAATTTCGTCCATCTTTTGCAATTCATGAGTATAGAAGAACTTGGAGTTGGTATGCTTAGTGAGGGAACTCTTCACATAACCCATCTGCACTTGTACAATACAAGCTACATTATTGTCATAGATAATAGTGGGGGTTTGTGCGGTATTCAATCCGCACGACTGCTTGGTATGGTGAATCATCTGCCGAAGCTAAGCACATTCTTGTGAGGCCTCGTACAGTGCTATGATTATTGAGTGGTTCATCGAAGTCGATATAAGACTTTGCTTAGACGATTTATATAGAATTACAGTTCCATCACATATGAATACATAGCCTGTTTACGACTTGGATGTATGCGGGTCTAACAGGTACCCGGTATCTGCATAGACATTCATAGACAGGTCTTGGTTCTTTCTGTAGAACAGACCAAGGTCTTTGCTTCCTTTGAGGTATCAGAAGATGTTCTTCATTCCCTGCCAATACCTTTTGGTAGGTTCTGTATTGTACCTTACTAATAGGTTCACGACAAATACAATATTCGATCTAGTACAGTTTGCTAAGTACATGAGTGCTCTCATTGCACTTAAGTATGGGAATTCCGGTCTCAGAACTTCCCCCTTCTTCTCTAGGTCTGTACGGGTCTTTGTATTACTGTAAAAATCTCCCGACCATTGGCACTTTCGAAGGGTGTGTCTTTTCAAAGTTGAATCTTTCTAACACATTTTAGTGTAGGTTGACTGGTGCACTAATATCCCTTCAGGCATCATAGGAGGATACTTCTAATGCTTCTAGTTGTCCACCGCTACTTCCAATTACGAGCAAGTTCCTTTAGTTTTTTTCAGCTCCGATGTGTGCGCACATATCCATGTTGATGTTTCCCTTCATGGGGATGTTCAAATCTCGTATGCCTTTCATAAAGGTTTTATACTAGTGTTAGGTCTCAACTGACTCCCCTTCTGGTCCTGAAAAACTTGGTGATTGGTCGTCAAATCCTTCTTATCCTTTTCACCCGTCACGAAGTCCCGTCCGAACGATTACCTCGTAGACAAAAATCAGAATCATAAAAACAATGCAAGAATAGAAGAACAAAATAATAGATTGAATGTAGAGATATGATGGAACTTTTGACTTCTTTTTATTTTATTTTTATAAAACTGTAGTACAATAATTGAAAATCTCCTCTTGATATAGTCTTTTAGAAAGATAAAGAGTCAACCTACCTGACCTGGGCCGTTCTCTTAACATTTTTTACCACCGTTCAGTAGAAGGAAAAATGATCTTCTCCCTCGGCAACATAAGGGAAAACGAAAAACCACCCTGCTTTTCGGTGCCGGTGCCGGTGCCGGTGCCGGTGCCGTACTGGATATCACTTTCTCTCTCTTCACCCCCGCCTTATTTATCACGCCACTCACCAGCGCTTGAGCGCCCTTTGCTCCACTTATGCTCCTCGTTTGCGTCGTCCGTCGTCCTCAATCTCCCGCGATCGATGGAGGCGGCGCTAGGAGCGCTCTGCCGCGGCGGAGGTTGGTCGTACGCGGCCATCTGGCGTTCCCACCCGCAGGACTCACGGTGAGCCTTATGATTACTATTACTGATTGGGTGTTTATAGATCGCGGTGCAAGTTGACGTAGTTGCGTCGTTCGGCTAGCTAGCTAGCTTCCAGTTGGTTGCAAATTTGGAATGCTTACTTCTTGCTTCTTCCGTTGCCTACTTCACATTGCTGTGCCAATTTTTCTTTATTTTTGGCTCCAAGAAATGTGAGATCGGTGTGTGTGGGTGTGGGCGGGGGGGTTACACTATAAGCAGTAACCAGCAAGGCAAAATAATCGGAAATTCGAAATCCATGGGTTTCACAGCAGAAGTTCATAGTACTATATTGCTTTGTTTGTTTGGTGAATGGTACTTTGAACGGAAGATGGGTACTATTGCCACGGTTGTCTGAAGTTCCGGCCTGTTCATTTCTTTTGTCGAGCAAGGAGCATTACAGGCAATCTTCTCTTTCTGTTCGATCGCAACGGAAATTTTGGAAGAAAAAAATTAGCTGTTGCTGTAGTGTGTTCTTTTATCAGAAGTTTGCATCAAAATATCTCCCTTCACGCCATTTCCACAGGAAAAGTGAACAGAAAAAAAAGCTCAGTGTCCATTGCTAATCGACACTAGAAGTAACTATTTCCTTGGATTTGGGAAGGGAGACACGAGTACATGACTTGAGTTATTTCCCTCTATTTCTTTCTTTGAATGATAGCATGGGGGCTGCAAAAAGCTACCTCCTTTTCCTATCTTTTTTGAACAAAACACTGTGATTCCATCAAAATTGACAGGAAGGTGTGTCTCCTCTTTTTGGATGTCTCTTTTACTTTTGGACGCGATGCACAAGTCACCCATTGTCCAACTTTTGCTTTTTGATTCCTATTTTGTTTTGTTTTGTTACTTCCATTGGTGGTGATAGGACTTGCTCCTATCTGTATGAGCATACTGACATGATAGGTGCTATGTTTGATTCCAGGTTGCTTACATTGGGGGAGTACTACTGTGAAGGTCAAATCCTTCTTATCCTTTTTCACCAAGCATCTCCGGTTACTTCGGATTTGAGGGGTCGGAGTTATCGTACTTTCTGGAGCCTTAAGACGGGATTAGGGATACCTTCATTGGTATTTCAACCCTCTCCAGTGCATTGCGTACAGGCATATGCGACTTGGTCACACTGTTCAAATTACTAAAGTGGTCAGACAGTTGATTCGCTAATACTTGCAAATCAATTATATTTTGGACTTCTCTATTTGCTTCACTAGTGCGTGGGTCATGTGAATGGATTTCAATTATCTTCTAGACTTCAATTATTTTTCAATATTTTTCATCAAGGGGTTGATTTTCCCCTAATGACGGGAAACAATTCTCATCAAATATGCTATCAGCGAAGCGGACTGCATTCAAATCTCTAGTCATAGGGTCCAAATACCTGATTATGGATGTTGCCTCATAACCAACGTATATCCCAGACTTTCAGAGAGGGTCCATTGCAATTCACTGCGATGGTGGTATAGGTTTATAAATCTTGCAATCAAATCTTAAAAGATGAGAAATTTTTGGTGTTGGCCCTTGCACTAGTTGCATAGGTGAGTGAATGTTATATGTCGGCGGTCTAAAATTGATGAGAGTTGCTGCGTGTCCCCAACATGTAGTTGATAAATTACAATTCTGCTAGTCCCATGGGTGTGGATATACGGTACAGAATGCTCAACTTTAATTCCCATTGCATGCAAAAATCATCAAATGTGGAGCCTTAGTATTAATGTAGTATAGCCTAGTTTCATATGAAAAGAGTCGTCTTAATACCCTTTTCCACTTTCTTCACACTTTATAATGAGTAGGTATTTCTTACCATACTATTCTTCAAGCTCTACATGGAAACCGTTAGCGCGAATATCCTTGAGAGTTATAGTCGATTCTGGGTACAACAATGCTTCTTTAATTATCAAAGTTGTGCCCATCTGAGTATAATTGTTACGTCGTCGTGTGGAAGAAGAGAAACCCTTCTTTTTTGTTGAAGAACCGTCGCTGGCGAGTCCCGTCCTAACGATTACCTCGTAGACAAAACTCAGAATCGTAAGAACAATACAAAAATAAAAGAACAAAATAGTAGATTAAACGTAGAGATATGATGAACTTTTTGACTTCTTTTTATTATTTTTTTTAAAACGGTAGTACAATATCCGAAAATCTCCTCTTGATATAGTCTTTTAGAGAGATAAAGAGTCAACCCACCTGCCCAGAGACCTAGGCCGTTCTCTTAACATTTTTTAACCACCGTTCAGTAGAAGGAAAAATTATCTTCTCCCTCGGCAACACAAGGGAAAACGAAAAACCACCCCGCTTTTCGGTGCCGGTGCCGGTGCCGGTGCCGTACTGGATATCACTTTCTCTCTCTTCACCCCCGCCTTATTTATCACGCCACTCACCAGCGCTTGAGCGCCCTTTGCTCCACTTACGCTCCTCGTTTGCGTCGTTCGTCGTCCTCAATCTCCCGCGATCGATGGAGGCGGCGCTAGGAGCGCTCTGCCGCGGCGGAGGTTGGTCGTACGCGGCCATCTGGCGCTCCCACCCGGAGGACTCACGGTGAGCCTTATGATTACTATTACTGATTGGGTGTTTATAGATCGCGGTGCAAGTTGACGTAGTTGCGTCGTTCGTCTAGCTAGCTAGCTTCCAGTTGGTTGCAAAGTTGGAATGCTTACTTCTTGCTTCTTCCGTTGCCTACTTCACATTGCTGTGCCAATTTTTCTTTATTTTTGGCTCCAAGAAATGTGAGATCGGTGTGGGTGTGTGTGTGTGTGGGGTGGGGGGGGGGTTTACGCTATAAGCAGTAACCAGCAAGGCAAAATAATTGGAAATTCGAAATCCGTGGGTTTCACAGCAGAAGTTCATAGTACTATATTGCTTTGTTTGTTTGGTACTATGAACTTCTGCTTTGAACGGAAGATGGGTACTATTGCCACGGTTGTCTGAAGTTCCGGCCTGTTCATTTCTTTTGTCGAGCAAGGACCATTACAGGCAATCTTCTCTTTCTGTTCGATCGCAACGGAAATTTTGGAAGAAAAAAATTAGCTGTTGCTGTAGTGTGTTCTTTTATCAGAAGTTTGCATCAAAATATCTCCCTTCACGCCATTTCCACAGGAAAAGTGAACAGAAAAAAAAGCTCAGTGTCCATTGCTAATCGACACTAGAAGTAACTATTTCCTTGGATTTGGGAAGGGAGACACGAGTACATGACTTGAGTTATTTCCCTCTATTTCTTTCTTTGAATGATAGCATGGGGGCTGCAAAAAGCTACCTCCTTTTCCTATCTTTTTTTGAACAAAACACTGTGATTCCATCAAAATTGACAGGAAGGTGTGTCTCCTCTTTTTGGATGTCTCTTTTACTTTTGGACGCGATGCACAAGTCACCCATTGTCCAACTTTTGCTTTTTGATTCCTATTTTGTTTTGTTTTGTTTTGTTTTGTTTTGTTTTGTTTTGTTTTGTTACTTCCATTGGTGGTGATAGGACTTGCTCCTATCTGTATGAGCATACTGACATGATAGGTGCTATGTTTGATGCCAGGTTGCTTACATTGGGGGAGTACTACTGTGAAGACGAGGCTATAAAAGTGGGTGAGGGGATGCTTAATCAAGTCCATATTGTTGGGAAAGGGTATGACAGCTTCAGCTGGATCATGTTGGGTCATTTTATCTTGATATACTGATGATATATGGGCGTTCAATGTTACATTCAGTCTTTATAGGATATGTGCTTTCCTGATGGGAGTCTTGAACCCTTCATAGGATTTGTTGGTTTCGTAGATAAAATCTGATCGACTGTTTACCGTTTGCCATGGTTCCTATTTAAGTGTTTTTTAACAATGTTCGAACAAAACATCTAGTTGAACAGTCTCCTGGAATCCTAACTCGTCCTGGTGAGTGATGAGGTTCTATTTGTTGTAAAAAAAGGAGTGGTGAGAATTTAATTTTTGGGATCAAGATACTTTTATGCCAAAGCTAAACATGATCGTATCTTATTTACTTAACTTGATTTTACTATCATTTTATCTATAAACTGTGTGTATATGTACTTACCATTGGTTTTGAAGTCTATAAATTTGGTACATGTTTTCTTTTTCCGTTAGTAATTAATGACACCTATTCTTCTCCCATTTTAGCATCATAGGGGAAGCTATAGTAAATGGAAAGTGTCAATGGATTTTTGATGATACTTGCCTTGGATTGAATCAGATAAGCCATGCAGATAACCAAGACTTATTTCAGGTATAAATGTGTTGTTCTATTCTTCTGGGTTCTGGCACAATAAATAAAAAAAATTAAGAACATCAAACAAACCATTCAAGCTTTAGCTTCAGAGGCTGGGACATATGGTGATTGAACAAATACAGATAACTGAAGAACCCATTGAGTTGTCACAATAAGATTTCACCATATGCTGTTCTCTCTTTCTTTGTTTCTTTAATTACTGCTTGTGTTAGCTTTTTTTTTTTGAGAAAGATGTTTTCCACCCTGACCGGGAGATTTGCTTTCATACCACCGGGCTGTGATTTTTTTAGTGGTAAGAAGGCAATTTTCCCTTCTTGATTTTAAAAATGGAATTCTTCCTTTTCTTCAGGGCTATACTTGGTGGCAACATCAGGTCCTGAGTGGGATAAAGGTTAGTGTTTTCTTGTGTCCTTGTATTCTTACCTGAGAAAACTACATTAGCATGAACATTTCACTCATGGGACCAGCTTAAACTATTTGTTTATCGTTGTTGATCAGTTGATGCCAAATTGGTTAATGAAAGTGGCACTTTATCTGCAGACTATTGCAATTGTACCTCTCCAGTTGCAGGGTGTGGTCCAATTTGGTTCCATGCAAAAGGTTTGTACCAAAAATATTCGAAAAATACAATCTTTCTGCCCTTAAGTCAATTGCCGATAATAACATCGTTACTGTTATGAATATTATGTGTATATTCAAGAGGGTCCAATGTGCAATATATGTAGAGAGTACAAGGGGTTGCCGTATACATATAAGGAATACAAAAGAATTCTATTCTAACACCCCCCTCAAACTCATGGTAGATCACACACACTGAGTTTGGTGAGAAAATACAAATATTGTGCCCTAGTCTGTGGCTTTATGAAGAAGTCAGCAACCTGTAACTCTGATGGCACAAACTGTAAAGCAAGTACTCCCTCCTGCATCTGTGAGCGAGTATATGAAGTATCCACACCAATGTGCTTGGTGAGCTCATGCTTCATGGGGCCCGGGTAATACTGATAGCACCTGCATTGTCAGACAAAAGAGTCATAGGTCTCACCACAAGCACTCCAAAATCTACAAGTAGCCACCTCAACCAAGTAATCTCTGTTGTCACTGCTGCCATAGCTCTCAACTCAGCCTCTGCACTCGAACGGGAAACTGCAATCTGCTTCTTAGTCTTCCAGGCAATCAGGGAAGAGCTAAGAAAAACACAGTAAGTAGAAAGAGAATGACGATCAGAAGGATCACTAGCCCAGGTCGCATTGGAGTACGCCTGAAGCTGTTTGGAGGTAGAGCTAGGGAAAAATGAATGACGAGAGATAGTCCCAAGCAAGTAGCAAAGAACACGAAGAAGGTGACTGTAGTGAAGATGGGTAGGACGAGCCATGAACTGACTCAAGATATGAACAACATAAGTAATATCAGGACAGGTGCTCACAAGATACACCAAATTTCCAACAAGATGACGATATCGAGTAGGATCCTCAAGAATATCACCATCAGTGGCACGAAGCTGGAGGGATAACTCCATGGGAGTCTCAGTAGTGTGAGTGTCCGTCAGGCCAGACCGATCAAGAAGATCCTGGATATACTTCTGCTGGGAGAGGTAGTAGCCCTCAGGCATGGAAGATACATCAATCCCAAGGAAGTACGTAAGAGAACCAAGATCAGTCATCAAAAACTGCCCACTGAGATGCTTCTTCACATACGTGATGAATGAGGAATCATCACCAGTAATGAGCATACTATCAACATACAGAAAAAACAGTGTCCTACTATGAGATGAGACATGGACAAAAAGGGCAGGATCGTGGGAACTGACAGTGAAACCGACAGCAGTAATCATGAGGTAAAATGTGCAAACCGGGCATTAGGAGCCTATTTGAGGCCATAAAGGTCACGACGAAGACGACAGACGTGCCCATCAAGAACAGAATACCCAAGTGGTGGCTGCATGTAGACCTCATGCAAAACACCATTAAGAAAAGCATTCTTAACATCCAACCGAGAGATAGACCACCGGCGAACAGAAGCAACCGCAACAAGAGTGCGAACAGTGGTCATATGGGCAACAGGGGTAAAAGTCCCATCGTAGTCGCGACCATACTCCTGCTGAAAGCCTCGAGCCACAAAGCGAGCCTTGTAGCGCTCGATAGTACCATCAGTCGAGTCTTAATCTTGTACACCCACTTGCACGTGATCAGACGATCATGCACAGGTGTCGGTACAATATCCCAAGTCTTCGTACGTCTAAGAGAATCAAGCTCCTCGCCATAGCGAGTTGCCACTTAGAATGAGGAGCAGCCTCACGATAAGAACTATGCTCGGTAGTAGAGAGCATGAGCTATCAGAATAAATCCAAGATGATCAGGAGGTCGAAGGGATGTCCGATCACGAAGGACGTAACGAGAAGCATCATCAGGAGGATCGGATGTGGGTGTCGGCAAGATACTAGGAGAGGAAACTGATGAAGGATGAGGACGCCTGGAGTAGTGAATACCAGAGAAACGAGATGGTGGTCTGCGGGAATAGAGGCGGTCTTTGCAGAAGCGACACGGCGAGGTACGAAGGAACAACTCGAGACAGACCAGGGGAAGACTGTGATAGTGGAGAAATGGGTGAAGAGTCAGAAAGAGACAACCATGAAAGCAACTCAACGGTGGAAACAGGAGAAGAAAAGTCGAGATTTGTCAAAGACAACGTCTCGTGAGACCCTGATCCGTCGAGCAAAAGGATCCCAGTAGCAATAACCCTTATGCTCAGAACTATAACCAGAAAACCCACTCAACAGACTGAGCTGATAGTTTGGTGCGCTTACGAGGCTGTAGCAGAACAAAACAGTGCAGCCAAAAACACGAAGGTGAGTGTACTGAGGGGCTCGAGAGTAGAGACACTCTATAGGACTGACACCCTTAAGAGCAGTGGAAGGATTATCACATAAAGTTTATGCCCGCCTTTAGAGATAATAAGCGTAGGCCCCCATACATCTGAATGAACTAAGTCAAAAGGACGAGAAGACAAAAACCCACTGGAATGATAAGAAAGTTGTAGCTGCTTGCCCAGCTTACAACCCTGACAAAACATGGTTGTGTTAACAGTTATACGTCCAAGAATACCCTGACGAACTAATGAAGAAAGACGGGACCCACATAAGTGACCTAAACGGTGATGCCACTACGCAAAAACGCCAAAGGTGGTGGCAGCAGTGGCGGTGCAAGGAGATGTAGAGGTGACATGAGCAACTGAAGTGGATGGAAGGTGCAGGCGATCAAGGATGTAGAGACCCTGACGATCCCTACGGCGCCGGCCAGTCCTAAGTACCGTCCCTGTGTATCAATCCTGGATGAAACAGGTATGAGAGTCAAAACCAATCCTACAGCCAAGATCGGTGAGCTGGCCCACCGAGAGAAGCTGCATGCTAAGTGAGGACATGGGAAATAGAGAGAAAAGTCAGTGGACAAAAAAGTGCCCTGACAGCTAACACAGAGGAGTACCATCAACTGTCTGAACAGAGATAGAAAAAACAGGAGGTCCTCCTGAAGTGAGAGATGTGAAGTCCGGTGTCATGTGGAAAGAGGTACCAGAATCCAGAATCCAAGAAGTACCTAGAGGAGACGTCTGAGCTAGACTAGCGTAACTCGCCGAGTGTGAAGAAGCTGGCCAAGTAGAGCTGGCGAATCGCTGAATCGAGTCACCTCGTGAGACGGTCTGACGTCTCGATGCATCCTTCCATCGAAGAAGGGCCTCCATGCCCCCTTGGATTGTCCACACGCCTTGTTCGACTTTTCCGCATTGCTGTGGCGGTAGTCGTGCGAAGTTCTTGCCATAATTACATCGAACCTAGTTGGTGCAAAACAGGAGCGTAAATGAGACACGAGGAGGGATCGTAGTCGAGCGGCAACCGTCGGTGTAGTCGAAGAAGGGCTAGCAAGCATAGCCAGAACAAACTGTGCTACTAACCCATAGCGAAGCTCCTCAGCACAAAGCGTTAAAAGAGCCTCAGTGACTGTCGGTCATGGTGAACGACTCAGCAGTTGAGCCCTAACAGGCTCAAAACTCTGGGCGTAGACGGCAGACGAAGTCATAAAGGCGAAGGCAATCACGATCCGCCTTCTGCACCTTATGACACTCCTGGCGGAGCGAAGAAGCCAGCTCGTCCAGCTGACGCCAAAGACCGGCCAAGGCTCGGAAGAAGTCGTCGACGGAAGAGTCCTCCTGGTGAAGCGTCTCCAACTCACGCTGAAGCGAAAAGAACTGAGCATCACTGCTCTGCTGGTATTGCTCACGCAAGTACTCCCAGACCTGACGAGTAGAACGCAGACCAACAATGTCTGGATGGATGGAGTCATCGACGCTGACCACCAGGATGGCGCGAACACGGGCCTCATCAGCACACCAACTCTCAAAAGCGTCTATGGCATACTGAAAGGCCTCATCGGCCAGCGATGGCGGCCTCTGCCATCTTGGCGCCTTATCTTCAGCGGAAGTGCGAAGTAGATATGCGAGAGAAGGTCGAGCGGTGATGGTGGACAGGGTCGAGCACCAGTGACATGTCCCCAGAAGCGGAGACCATCGAGCGTGATCTCCACGAGGGAAGACCACAACCTGTAGTTTGTCCCATGGAGATTTGTTCCCGAGAATGGGATCGAAGTTGATGGAGCAAACCATCGGTGGCGGCGGCTACCGACGGCGCGCGCGACCAAAACAACGGTTTAACAGCGGTCTTGGACAAATGCGGCCGTTAGATTGACGTTCTTCTTCTTCTTCTTTTTTCGGCCGGCTATTAATCAGCCCAGCCCGGCTTGCTCGAAAAGAACACGGGGGAACTAGGGTTCCCTGCTGCGGCAACGGCCAAGATCAGCGGACTCAGACAAGTCGGCGACTTAGACGGTGATCGTCGAGCGGAGGCCGTCGGCGGATCGTCGGGTGGTCGTCGGCCTCATGAGACCCTAATCCGTCGAGAAGAAGGATCCCAGTAGCGATAACCCTTATGCTCAGAACTATAACGTAAAACACACTCAATCGATCGAGCCGATAGTTTGCGCGCTTACGAGGTCAGAGGTAACAAAACAGATGCAGCCAAAAACACGAAGGTGAGTGTACTGGGGGGCTCGAGAGTAGAGACACTCTATAGGACTGACACCCTTAAGAGCAGTGGAAGGATTATCACATAAATTTTATGCCCGCTTTTAGAGATAATAGGCGTAGGCCCCCATACATATGAATGAACTAAGTCAAAAGGACGAGAAGACAAAAACCCACTAGAATGATAAGAAAGTTGTAGCTGCTTGCCCAGCTTACAACCCTGACAAAACATGGTTGTGTTAACAGTTATACGTCCAAGAATACCCTGACGAACTAATGAAGAAAGACGGGACCCACATAAGTGACCTAAACAGTGATGCCACTACGCAAAAACGCCAAAGGTGGTGGCGCAGTGGCGGTGCAAGGAGATGTAGAGGTGACAGGAGCAACTGAAGTGGACGGAAGGTGCAGGCGATCAAGGATGTAGAGACCCTGACGATCCCTACGGCGCCGGCCAGTCCTAAGTACCGTCCCTGTGTATCAATCCTGGATGAAACAGGTATGAGAGTCAAAACCAACCCTACAGCCAAGATCGGTGAGCTGGCCCACCGAGAGAAGCTGCATGCTAAGCTGAGGGACATGGGAAACTAGAACAGAAAAGTCAGTGGACAAAAGAGTGCCCTGACAGCTAACACAGAGGAGTACCGTCAACTGTCTGAACAGAGATAGAAAAAACAGGAGGTTCTCCTGAAGTGAGAGATGTGGAGTCCGGTGTCATGTGGAAAGAGGTACCAGAATCCAGAACCCAAGAAGTACCTAGAGGAGACGTCTGAGCTAGACTAGCGTAACTCGCCGAGTCGTGAGAGAACTCGCAAGTAGAGCCCGCATAATCGCTGAATCGAGTCACCTCACGAGACGGCCCCGACGCATCGGTTCGTCCTTCCATCGAGGAAGGGCCTCCATGCCCCCTTGGATTGTCCACACGCCTTGTTCAGCTTTTTCCGCATTGCACAACGCTGGTAGTCGTGCCCGAAGTTCTTGCCATAATTACACTGAACCCTAGTTGGTGTAAAACAGAGCGTAAATGACACCGAGGAGGGATCGTAGTCGGGCGTAAACCGCTGTGTAGTCGAAGAAGGGCTAGCAAGCATAGCCAGAACAAACTGTACTACTAACCCATAGCGAAGCTCCTTAGCACGAAGCGTCAAAAGAGCCTCGATGGATCGCTTCGATGGTGAACGACTTCAGCAGCTTGAGCCCTAACAGCTTAAACTCGGGCGAGGCGACGAAGTCATAAAGGCGAAGGCGATCACGTCCGCTTCGCACCTTATGACACTCGGCGGAGCGAGAAGCCACCATCCACCGACGCCAAAGACCGCCAAGGCTCAAGAAGTCGCCGACTGAAGAGTCCTCCCGTGAAGCTCTCCAACTCACGCCGGTTAAAAGAATCGAGCATCACGCTCACGGTATCGCTCACGCAAGTACTCCTGCACTGACGAGTAGAACGCGACCAACAATGTCCGATGGATGGAGTCATCGACGCCACCACCGGATGGCGCGTCGGGACGCCAGCGGCTGTCGGGCGAGGCCGGCCAGCGGATCGTCGGTGGTCGTCGGCGGCCGGTCGTCGGCAACGATCGGGCGGAGCCAAGATCGAGCAATAAGGCGTCGGCGCGAGGCCGGCGTCGGCCGACCCACGTTGTCCTCGGCGGCGTCCTTGTCGACGGGCAAGGTTCGCGACGGGCGGCGGGCGCGGCGGCGTCGCCCTTTAACGACAGCAAGGCAACGGAAGGAGCTAAGTTAGAACCCTAGCTCTGATATCATATTATGAATATTGTGTGTATATTCAAGAGGTCCTAATGAGCAATATATATATATATATATATATAGTACAAGGGCGGCGGGAGGCGGCGGCGGGCATATGCAAGGCCACCTTTGACGACAAAGGCAATAGATGGAGCTAGTCTTCCTTTATCAAAATAGTGGTTTGAGAACTCCATTACAAGTCAAATCTAGCAAAGAGCCGATTCTAGTTTTTCTAGTGTAATTTCAGCATACAAAAGATTGAACAATCTTCAGAACAGAGGTGTCATCTGATCAGAACATGCCAGGATATTCCCATATCTTACACCTCCAGCAACTCTCCAATTCTGGCATTGGCTTTCATCATCTTGTACTACAGTATCTGGAAAAACAAAGATTGCCTACAGACTGAGAGTGAGAAATTGCTGTGGAAATCTATACCATTGAGTAGTGCCTAGTCTTTCTGAAATTCAAG
The DNA here is from genome assembly GCA_036346395.1 of Hsuehochloa calcarea. Lineage (NCBI taxonomy): Eukaryota > Viridiplantae > Streptophyta > Magnoliopsida > Poales > Poaceae > Hsuehochloa > Hsuehochloa calcarea. Next base: position 40,530,252 of record CM070599.1, read on the forward strand.
ATAATTGCTTCACACCATGCCATGCCCTCATTCATGAGCAATCCTGGTACCTAATCCTGAGAAGGTCAAAGTGTTCTCTTACATGAAGAATCTCTTTCGTTCAAAGTGACTTACTGCAGGTGAAGGATACCAATCACTTTACAAGCCAGGCTTATACAGACCAATCGCCAAATAGAACATTTGAAGAAGCTACAGTGGGAACAAAAGGCTATAACACAAGGAAACAATGGAAATAGTGATCTTAGCACGAGCTCAAAGAGCCTCAAGGATCGCTTGGTCGTAGTGAACGACTAATAGCTTGAGCCCTAACAGCTTAAACTCGGGCGAGAAGGCGATGTCATAAAGGCGAAGGCGATCACGTCCGCTTCGCACCTTATGACACTCGGCGAGCGAGAAGCCACCACCGACGCCAAAGACCGCCAAGGCTCAAGAAGTCGCCGACTAAGAGTCCTCCCGTGAAGCTTCCAACTCACGCCGGCTTAAAAGAATCGAGCATCACGCTCACGGTATCGCTCACGCAAGTACTCCTGCACTGACGAGTAGAACGCACCAACAATGTCCGTGGATGGAGTCATCGACGCCACCACCGGATGGCGCAAACACGGCCTCAAGAAGACACCAACTCTCAAAAGCGCCTATGGCATACCGAAGGCCTCATCGCCAGCAGAGCCTCTCGCCTTCTTGGCGGGAAGGAGTTAAGTTAGAACCCTAGCTCGATACCATATTTTGAATATTGTGTGTATATTCAAGAGGGCCCAATTAGCGATATATATATATATATATATATATATATATATATATAGTACAAGGGTGGCGGAGAGCAATGGCAAGCGCCACCCTTTGACGACAAAGAAGGCAGAGAAAAACAAAGATTGCCTACAGACTGAGAGTGAGAAATTGCTGTGGAAATCTATACCATTGAGTAGTGCCCCTAGTCTTTCTGAAATTCAAGATAATTGCTTCACACCATGCCATGCCCTCATTCATGAGCAATCCCTGGTACCTAATCCTGGAGAAGGTCAAAGTGTTCTCTTACATGAAGAATCTCTTTTCGTTCAAAGTGACTTACTGCAGGTGAAGGATACCAATCACTTTACAAGCCAGGCTTATTGTACAGACCCCGAATCGCCAAATAGAACATTTGAAGAAGCTACAGTGGGAACAAAAGGCTATAACACGAAGGGAAACAATGGAAATAGTGATTTGCTAGAAAGTGTGATGTTTGATCTGAGCGCTAACACTCTCATGCAAGATTGGTGGGATGACAATGTGCTACTAGCAGAAAACCTCCCAAATTTCGGTGACACGGCCTCAGAGTCTGTTACAGAATTGGCAAATAACCACCCATTATCAATTGGAGCAAGGGGCTTGGTTTCCCTATCTGCGGTCGAACAGTTCCTTGGTGCCAATGATAATGTCGGTGGTGATGTGCTTGCAGCTGCTGCATGTAGTCCAAGTTCGGCTGAAGCTAGTGCTTTAGCTGGCTGTGTTTCAGATTATCAGTTGCCGAGCCTTGCTTTTCAAGACTGCCTGACAGCATACAATGCACAATTACCGCCATTGGTCTTCCCTTCCAGTAGCTATACATCTGAAAATGTACAAAATGTATCTTCAAAGGCAACTTCAGTGTCACCAGTAAACATATCTGTGGATGACAGTTGCAGTTTTAACACAGGAAATTCCAAGGTCAGTCAGCCGAACAATCCTGAGGGAATGAAGATTGCCAAGAAAAGAGCTAGACCAGGTGAGAGCACCCGGCCTAGACCCAAAGACCGACAACAGATACAAGATCGTGTCAAAGAATTACGTGAGATTGTCCCTAATGCTGCAAAGGTAATAATAAATGACGCACTCCCTTTCAGTTCTTCACGTTTCCCTTGATCGAAACTGACCCCTTTAGTTTCTATCATATTTGAGATAACAGTGTAGCATTGATGCTTTGCTGGACCGAACAATCAAGCACATGCTCTTTCTGCAAAGTGTAACCAAGTACGCAGAGAAAATTAAGCAATCTGATGAACCAAAGGTATGTTCTCTTGGATGTATGTATATTAACCTTGTATAGCTGAAGTGTAATCTTATATAAAAAAATCCATGTATTTCTACACATGCTGAGTTGTTGACTTCTCATTGTTGTTAAGATGATCGGCAAAGAGAGTGGCCTTGTATTGAAAGATAAGCCAAGTAAGATGGAGCTAGGTTAGAACCTTAACTCTGATATCATGTTATGAATATTGTGTGTATATTCAAGAGTGTCTAATGAGTAATATATATAGAGAGTACAAGGAGGTTACCATATACATATAAGGAATACAAAAGAGTCATATTCTAACAGTTACATGGCCTTGTGATACAGAACCAAAAAAACTTTTTTTTAAAGCATCTTCTACCGAATATAGTATCACAAGTGAAGAAATTGAGTTTTGTGACGGATAACTTAGCTATTTTGTCTAATAGTTTATGCCTATTTGAGTACAGTCTTGGAAGCTGACTCTAATTTTCACATTTCGCCAGGTTTTTAAGGACTCGGTGTTTTTCAATCAAGTTAAGAATATGTTTGATTTGATGAAAAGCACTTCAAATGATCCTTCAACAGTATATACCCAAACAGATGCTCTTGCATACAGTGAGCAATCTATACTCAGTTCCATGAGATCTATGAATGGCATTCTTGTCCATAACAAGGTCACCCCATTGAAAAGTGAGAAACTTGAGAATACAGAGAGAACTGAATCTCTAAGGAGTTCAATCTGTTTTTCAAGCAACTCTCAGAGATCTTTAAATGATCTGACCTCCTACGAAAGTGGCAACATTAGTCTTAGTCCTTGTACGGTGGCCATGCCAGTAAACTCCAAGTCCATAAATGAGTTTAAAGGATTTGATAACTTCAGCAGCTTCCTTTATCAAAATAGTGGTTTGAGAACTCCATTACAAGTCAAATCTAGCAAAGAGCCCGATTCTAGTTTTTCTAGTGTAATTTCAGCATACAAAAGATTGAACAATCTTCAGAGAACAGAGGTGTCATCTGATCAGAACATGCCAGGATATTCCCCATATCTTTACACCTCCAGCAACTCTCCGAATTCTGGCATTGGCTTCTCATCATCTTGTACTACAGTATCTGGAAAAAACAAAGATTGCCTACAGACTGAGAGTGAGAAATTGCTGTGGAAATCTATACCATTGAGTAGTGCCCCTAGTCTTTCTGAAATTCAAGATAATTGCTTCACACCATGCCATGCCCTCATTCATGAGCAATCCCTGGTACCTAATCCTGGAGAAGGTCAAAGTGTTCTCTTACATGAAGAATCTCTTTTCGTTCAAAGTGACTTACTGCAGGTGAAGGATACCAATCACTTTACAAGCCAGGCTTATTGTACAGACCCCGAATCGCCAAATAGAACATTTGAAGAAGCTACAGTGGGAACAAAAGGCTATAACACAAAGGGAAACAATGGAAATAGTGATTTGCTAGAAAGTATGATGTTTGATCTGAGCGCTAACACTCTCATGCAAGATTGGTGGGATGACAATGTGCTACTAGCAGAAAACCTCCCAAATTTCGGTGACACGGCCTCAGAGTCTGTTACAGAATTGGCAAATAACCACCCATTATCAATTGGAGCAAGGGGCTTGGTTTCCCTATCTGCGGTCGAACAGTTCCTTGGTGCCAATGATAATGTCGGTGGTGATGTGCTTGCAGCTGCTGCATGTAGTCCAAGTTCGGCTGAAGCTAGTGCTTTAGCTGGCTGTGTTTCAGATTATCAGTTGCCGAGCCTTGCTTTTCAAGACTGCCTGACAGCATACAATGCACAATTACCGCCATTGGTCTTCCCTTCCAGTAGCTATACATCTGAAAATGTACAAAATGTATCTTCAAAGGCAACTTCAGTGTCACTAGTAAACATATCTGTGGATGACAGTTGCAGTTTTAACACAGGAAATTCCAAGGTCAGTCAGCCGAACAATCCTGAGGGAATGAAGATTGCCAAGAAAAGAGCTAGACCAGGTGAGAGCACCCGGCCTAGACCCAAAGACCGACAACAGATACAAGATCGTGTCAAAGAATTACGTGAGATTGTCCCTAATGCTGCAAAGGTAATAATAAATGACGCACTCCCTTTCAGTTCTTCACGTTTCCCTTGATCGAAACTGACCCCTTTAGTTTCTATCATATTTGAGATAACAGTGTAGCATTGATGCTTTGCTGGACCGAACAATCAAGCACATGCTCTTTCTGCAAAGTGTAACCAAGTACGCAGAGAAAATTAAGCAATCTGATGAACCAAAGGTATGTTCTCTTGGATGTATGTATATTAACCTTGTATAGCTGAAGTGTAATCTTATATAAAAAAAATCCATGTATTTCTACACATGCTGAGTTGTTGACTTCACATTGTTGTTAAGATGATCGGCAAAGAGAGTGGTCTTGTATTGAAAGATAAGCCAAGTAGTGGCAAAGATGGTGGTGCCACGTGGGCCTACGAGGTTGTTGGGCAAACTATGGTTTGCCCAATAATCATCGAAGATCTTGCACCGCCTGGACAGATGCTTATTGAGGTAAACTGGATTTTTAGTAGTGCGAGCTACTCTCTTGCCACCATGCAGAATATTAATACCACCATTGCGCCCTCTTAAATTACAGATGCTCTGCGAGGAGCGTGGGTTCTTTCTGGAGATAGCTGACAACATACGGGGATTTGGTCTAACAATCTTGAAAGGACTGATGGAGCTCCGTGATAGTAAGATCTGGGCACGGTTTCTTGTTGAGGTAGAGAATGAAACCATCTTTTTTCCATATCGCGTTTCTTGCTTTACTAGTTGTTTTGAAGTGTATGACGGTGATATTATTTTCAGGCAAGCAGAGACGTAAGGAGGATGGACATATTTTTGTCACTTGTTCAGTTACTGCAGCAAAATAGTCTCGTTCGATCTACCGACCAGATGGCTAAGGTCATGAACAATGGGCCTCCATCCTTTGCAGATTACCAGCGGTCTTCGCTACCAATTCCTGTTGGCATTGCTGAGAGACTATAATGACGGCATATGTCCCGAAGATAGATTAGGCGACTAGACTGAAAATGCATTTAGTAGCCATTGTAACCTGGTGTTGATCGTCTGATTGCTGGTAGAAATGCCGCTATTAAGATGATACAGCCATGAATTGTTGTGCAGAAATTATGAACTGTCCTGATGACAATTGGGCACGTACGTCCTTGAGCTTTGAGAGGATCAGTATTGATGTGCATCGCATTCTCTCTAGCCTAATTTAGTAGGAATCTTAGGGTTTTTCTTTTTCTAAACCAAGGGCAAGAGATATCTCATTCATTTCAAAGAGAGGAGAGATACATCGTTCTCAGCGGGATTACACCAAAACACCCAATATCGACTCCAAGGGGGCCGACACCACAAAACACTGAGACTGCCGAACAAGGCAACACACCAATACCTAACAACACCTCAACCCACCACGCACCCAAAGATCACCGAAGGCTACAAAGAGCCACGCACCAAGAGCAACACACCTGACCACCAAGGACACAAGACTCACCCCAGGAGAGAAAGGACTACCACTTCCAAGCTAAACATAGGGCATAACACTCAATCTTCGAAGGTAGAGAAAGGACTATCACTTCCAAGCTAAACATAGGGAACAACACTCAATCTTCGAAGATCAATTCACCGTTTTGTCAAACCCAGATAAGGCCATAATGGCACCAATCACAGCTTCCGGGCTTTGTCCCTCTAAAAATTCTAGGCATCGCACTATGGCCTCACATCACTGTCTCTTCCAATGATGCCCAACTCCTTCAAAAGCACATATGGATCATTGTCAGTTGCACGGAGTCGTCTTTCTTTTCTTTTCGAAGCTGGGTGAGTGGGCCTTCGAGGGGTAGTTTTCTAGGGCAATCTCAGTGTGCCAAAGAAAGCCTTCCCGTAGCTGCTCTATCCCATGCGCTGTCATCTGCTCTGATTGGTGTTCCGAAGAAAGAGGAGGTTTAAAAACGGAGTTAGGGTGAGAAAATTTTTGTACAATCATTCACCCTCTCTGATTGCCATCAACGATCCAACAAGTAGTATCAGAGCGAAGTTGCAATGACATCAGATCGAGATCTTTTTTCAGATCCGTTTTTCGATGGGCCAGATTATACCTATTGGAAAACGCGCATGGAGATTTTTCTACAAGCACAAGGCAATGCTATTTGGCAAAAAGTTGAAAGTCCATATGAAGTGCCTCCTGTTGTTACTGCTGATGTTGAAGCTAATGCTAAAGCAAGAAATATTTTGTTGCAAGGTCTAGGTAGAAACAAGTTTATCAAAATTGCTAATATTAAATATGCTAATAAAATTTGGACTACTCTAGCTGATTATCATGAAAGTTTTAAGTATGTTAAAGGTGTTCGTCAGAACCCATTAAAAAAGGAGTATTCTAAATTTGAAATGAAATCAGGAGAATCAGTAGATGCACTTTTTGATCGCTTCAATAAATTTGTTAATGATTTGCAATATGTTGATGTTACATACTCTGATTTTGACAATGCACGTCAAATTTTAAATGCTTTGGATATGTCTGTTTGGAATGTGTTAGTCACTACTAATAATCATTCTATTAACATGGAAACTCTCACTTTGAATGATCTTTATTCCAAGATGAAAACACATGAGATTGATATTTTGGTAAGGGTAAATAAGTCTAATTATGTGGGTTTAGTGACTAACCAAGCTGACAATTCTTCTAGTTCCTCTATTGTTCCTTTGTCTGCACTGTGTTCTATTTCAGATGAATAGTTAGAGGAGATTCCAGAAGAACATGTTGTACTCATCTCAAACAGAGTGGCCAAGGCAATTAACAACATCAGAACAAGGCGGAGAGGAGATCCAATCAGATGCTATAAGTGTGGTGAGCTAAACCACATCAAGATGAATGGCCCTAAACTGATGGGCAAGGAAGCCAAGGATGACAAGGCACAAATTCATCGCTCTCAATTCAAGATTGACCCAAGTAGGAAGCAAAATTATCGCAGGACGGTCAACAAAGTGCTTCCAGCACTTGATAAGATTGATTTGAGTGATGTTGATTCTGGAAGCGACGATGAGGACAATGTTAAGAAGGCAAATGAGGTGGATTTCACAGGATATTTTTTATGGCAAGCAGTGAGGAGCTCAACAATAATGATCTCTATAGTATCCTGATAAGGTAAAACATTCTTATACATATTTATCTTGTGTTGTGCTTAGATTGATAGATGAGCTCAAAAAGTATAAAAAGAAAGTCAAAAATCATGATATTGTTGTTGAGAGCTTAAATTCTGAAATTGATAGACTTAGAGCTTCTATTTCTAATGATGAATCTTGTGAGTCTTGTCAAGTTTTACATTCTAAGTTGGATACTACTTGAACAATTAATACATCATCCTTGGTTCAATTTAGGGATGCGACTATTGAACTTGATGAACTAAGATTGTCACATGACTTTTATTAGAACTTGCAAATGATGAAATTAAAAAGCTCAGGTTTAGTTATCATACATGTTTAGAGTCAAGTATTTCAAATGTCAATCTAAATCTTGCTCTAATTGTGAAATGCTAGAAGCTAGACTTAATTTTTCTCGGGAATCTATTAAATAAATGCTTTATTATGAGACACTTTCTTGCACTAACTGTCCTAAGCTTAGCACAGAAATAGAAGCACCGACTAGACAACTAATAGAAGCACTGACTAGACAACTAAATGATTTTACTAAAAAATATAGATTGATTCAGTCTAGTGCTTCTAAGAATTTTGTGAATGAATCGGTTAAATGGATAACTTGTCATGCTTTAGCTAAAGAAAATGAATACTTTAAGGACACTTTAGAGAGATTTTCCTTTGGCAATGAAATTTTGAATATGATTCTAGATAAGTCAAAACTGATTGTCAAAAACACTAGTCTAGGTTTTAATACTGCTAATTATGCAAAGAATAATCCACCTAAGATAGTTAAGGACTACTCAATTGAAAATGTATGAAAATAATTTAGTTTTACGTGAGGCTATTGTTGCTTTGAAAAGTAAATACCTTAAATATTGGAGAGAAATCTCTTTCCTATATGCATTTGTATTTATTTGAGATCCTAGAGGTAAAATTGAAGCATTTGCTAATGTTCTTGATCTTCTTAGTGGCGTTACAGGGCTAGACTATTCTAACTATTTTGCAGAAGTTTATTCTCGATTATAAGAGGTTTACCAAAGGTATGAAAATAAGTTCCAAGGAGTCTGCTAGCAACGACCTCTAGTAGCCTAGCAACGACCTCTAGTAGCCCCTACCTCAAGTAGCAAGACAAATATGTGGGGTAAGATCTTCGGTGGCTCTTCCTCTAAGTCTAGGTCTTCTTCTCTCTACAGCGTGTCATGCTCAATCAAGAACAACCCCAAGGAGTAGGGAACTATCTATCTATCTAGACAGCGATACGATGGATTTCAACTCAAAAGACTTCAAATTTTGCAATAGTAGTATGCCCATAAGTTAACATATCTCGTGCTATCCATACTTGCACGTGATGTGTTAACTGTTCATGTTTTGACGGTTTCCTACTAGTCCACTTTCAGTCTTTTTGGAAGAATATTGGAGGAGAGAAGAATGTTGGGAGTGAGATGGTGGAGATACTTCTAACCGTGAAGGACTAAAAAAAGATGATTTGTGAACACAACACTTTGTGGAAAATACAGAGTTGTCGGGTGTATTCGAAAATCTGTACCTCGATAATGACACTTAGAACAAAGATGTATGCAGAGCTATAGATTATACTTCTTTTCCTTTGCCAGAATTTTCTTATGTTGAGTTTTTACTTGGGAAAGGTTTTAACAAGGCAATCATTTCAATATTAATAAAACTCTTTATTACATTTTCAATATGTTTGTCTCATTTTTTACAACTTTAATATATATTTATGAATTCTACATATTTTTTTATTTTTATCCTTATTATTTTTATTATTTTATTTTTAAAATTTTTGAACCAAGTGAGTCATACACGGTTAAGAAGGCTCATACTGGCACAGTGCAACCGTCCATCAGACCTAGGGATTGCAATTGTGCCCGATTACCAGCGTGTCCACGGGCGAATACCCTAATGGAGGCGGGTATATGCGTCTTTCTTTGCCCTACGGGCATGAAAACATGCATAATTCTTTGTCCATCGGGTAAACGGGCATGGACATGTGTAAACTCCACCCGTACTCGTTTCGCCCGATTACCCGTAATCTACCCACATATGTAAGGAACTATGTCAATTTGTATTTATATTTTTTTGTTGAACTTGATTAGTTGTCTTATCGAACATGATATGTGAATTGTGATGAACTTTATTAGTTGTTGAATGTGTGATGCGTCATTGATGTGTGAATTATGATGAACTTGATGTATGCATTGCTCGCGGATAACGAGCATGTCCGCGGCGATAGGTACCCATAGGCGACGATACATTATTCGCGGATAAACGGGCATGCCCGCGCGACAGGTATGGCGAGATTTTTCACCCGTTGTTCTTCGCGAGTATACCCGTGGAGGGAATTCGAAGTCACGGGTATGAGTATGGATGAGTACTACCCGTACCCGCCGCACTCAATTGCCATCTCTAATCGGGCCGCCATCCAGACACGTGGCCACTCCTGGGCACAGCTAGTATCACAAATCCAATAGAACATTCTCGCAAAGAAAATGAATCCAACGGCCCACCCCGTCAGTCGCATTTGACTCGATCGCGGTCGCGTCTACCTCCCCTGCGGTGTGCGTCGCCCCCTCCCCGTTGCGGCTCCGCTCCTCTCGTCTCTGGCTCAAGCCCGTCGGTCGCCCTCCTCCCTCCCTGCCTTCCTCGTGCAATACTTTTTCGCCCCCATCTTTGAACCTTCCTCTTCTTCGGTTCCTCCTCCGCGCTGACCAACCCGGCAAACCCCTCTCCTTCCTTCCTATATATCCATCCCAACCCCTCGGACCGCAGCAGCATACCACAGGCTACACCCCGCAGCTAGCGCGCAGTTCTTCCGCGACGCCAAGCCGGAAGACCGAGGCCACAGCGCGCGTGTGAGGGAGAGAGGGATTCGGTGTGGATTCGGTCGATGGCGAAGCTGTACGTGCAGGCGGTGCCCCCAGCGGATCTGAACAAGAACACGGAGTGGTTCATGTACCCGGGGGTGTGGACGACCTACATCCTCATCCTCTTCTTCTCCTGGCTCCTCGTCCTCTCCATCTTCGGCTGCACCCCCGGCATGGCCTGGACGCTTGTCAACCTCGCCCACTTCGCGGTACCATCTCTTTTCTTTCCTTTTTTTCTTCGGTTCTTCTGGAATTGGGATTTGGATTGCGCATTGGCTGCTTCGCTTGGGTGCGCTGCCCCCGTGGATCTGAAAGACGGGGGTTCATGTTAGATTAGCTCGATTATTCATTTCACGAGGTTAGGAATTAGCAGGGTGGATTGCGGCATCTGGCTGTTGCCGTCTGCTAACAGCCGTCTGCCTACGTATTACCTTCCCTACCTGAAAATTGGTACTAGGATTCGCCAATTCCGCCAACTAAAAGTTGGTATTACTATTGTCTCAATCTTCTTCCCAGGCAATGCGCAACACTCGTTGGCGTTCCATCTAGTACTGACTATAGCTTGAGCTAATGGAATTCAAACCTTCATGCTAGCCTGCATTTCAGTCCATGCAAGCGTGGCGTTTTAGGATTTCCGAACCTCTAAACACTCAGGTTTCTGCTCAACACCATTATGTTGTTTGTACAAAACTTCATTTTGCTTGTTACGGGTATGCAGACATGATAAATATCGGTAGTGAGGAGCATCCCTGCCCGCCCTTTCTATCCACGAAGGGTTGAAATAGTCACACGGAGGTATGCCCCTGCTGGGTGAAATGCAGGTAAATACCAGAGTACATTGTTGGGAGAAGGTAGTCCAGGTCTGAGTACAGTCACAGTGGTGGTGTGTAACTGCGTACATATTGCTAAAGGATCAAAATGAGTATTACTGCTCTTTATGTTGAGATACATTTCCAAAGGTGCGTTAGTTCAGAATTCAGATAGTTATGCAGTGTTTCATTCGTTATGGCTGTTTGTGTAATGGACTTTCTCCTTGTTATACACTATTCATGTATTCCCGGATAGTAGTGTGAAGTTGGTAACCACTATTTGTCACATTTCCAAGCTTAGTTCAGAATTCAGATAGTTATGCAGTGTTTCCTTCGTTATGGCTGTTTTTGTAATGGTCTTTCTCTTTGTTATACACTATTCATGTATTCCCATATAGTAGTGTGAAATTGGTAACCACTATTTGTCACATTTCCAAGCTTAATGTATTGTCTCTGGTGCACCCAGCTGTATGCATATCCGTAGCATTTCCCTGATCACTGTCAAGCAGGAGCACTGTCAAAACTCAAAAAGAGGCGCTGAGTAGTATTAGGGAATAAGTTCAAGCCAGGACATGCATTGGTGCTGAGATTAACCTTCCACTGAAGTGTACTACTGTACTCTGGTTCGATGGTTGTTCTTACATAACAGCCAAATAAACAACTTGCATTTAGTTAGTGTTTTGCTACTCAAAATGATAAATAGTTGTGACTTTTTCCATGAAATTTTCTTAGTTTATAAAGGCAATCAACATTGTAGCTCTTTTATTTTCCCCGACCCTCAATTCTTGAAGTAGAAAGATATTACTAATTTTCTCAAAAGATTATAGTGTGGCATTTCTTTTGATACAGACTTCAGCCAGACTTTGTTTTTCTAGTGCCACTGCTTGCCTAATTGAATCTTCGTTTCAGATTACATACCATTTTTTCCACTGGAAGAAGGGAACTCCATTTGCTGATGACCAGGGGATGTATAATACATTGACTTGGTGGGAGCAAATGGACAATGGCAAGCAGCTTACTCGCAACAGGAAATTTCTGACTGTGGTTCATGTAGTCCTGTAAGTGTTAATCTGTTGCAATTGTTTTTTTTTTCATTTTTGCTTTATACTCTTTATGACGACGCCTTTTGCAAGGAACTGTCGCATGGATGTATATTTGTGCAATGATTGATTCTGACTAGTCAGTAAATACTAGGTAGTTTCATTACTTATGCAAGGTCACTAGTTAATGTCTAGATCTAACTAGCATAATCACTGTATCACACGTTTGTAAGGATTGGTCATTGCTCCAGTTCTGTGAAGTATGAATGTGTGATAATTTGGTGCAAGCAACACTGAGAGATTTGGCATCAAGGATCACATATAATTCATTTGGAACAATGGTCTGACATCTGAGAAAGCCTACTTATATGGTCCGTCCCATGTACTTCAGTGCTAGCATGTTTATATATATCTTAATTTCTTATGGCCTTATCTTTGCCAATAATTTTTTTTTTCTCAGAAATTTCGTACTATTGACTTCGATAATGGATTATGCACATGTTTCACTGTTTACTAAACTTGGTGACAAACTGGTTAAGTACTTGGTTTTGAGTGCTGCACTTGTGGTTGATTCTTACATGGAAAATAATCTAAATTGACCACAACTGATTGCACCAGTTGCTTAGATCTTAGACAGAAACACCATTAGTGGAAACACTGCACAAAGACATGTTTATTGCAACCAAATGCAGTTACCAGCCTAACAACCTACCAGTGTCAGATGTGCCTTGTTTCTCTTCACTGCTTGTATGGAAGAAGCTGGGCCTGGCCACTATTTTTTTAAAAGGCCTTGTTTCTTAGCTCCAATTCCAAGTTGGGCTTGTGAATAGTTAAAATGGCTCATACATGCCATCTCAGAAGATAGTTAAGGCCCATGGTTACTCTGTTTGATTAAATTGCTTCTGTTATATTTTTCTTATATGAGTGGACCGGCCAGATCAATCGTTTTTTTAATGAATTATGATGGACACATCAATCCCTGCTATATTGAGAAGAAGTTTTTGTGGGCAAAGTAATTTCCACAAACTAATACTTAGTTGGCTTGAAATATGCAGAATGCGTAGCTCTTGTACTTGAAGATAGAACCTCACATTCCTGTCATGTATAAGAGAATCTGTTTCTAGCTGTAGTTCATAAACTTTAAAATCTGAGATAACATGCACCTTGTATCTTCATTTCCATCACAAGAGAGCATCCGTTGAGATTTGATTGTGTTTTGGTCGTGCCTATCGTCTGATGATTTTTGCATGTTGCAGGTTATTATTTAAGGAAAATTAAATACATACTAACCTTTCCATGTGGTTTATGTATTTTCTGTTGCCATTTTTTTTAACTTCTGCATAAATATTAATGTACTACATCAGGTTGTTTTTCCACATGCCTGTCTCCTGTTTTGAACAGGCATGATGCTAGGTTGTCTCTGCTCTTATAGAAACATATATGCTTTTCATGTGGCATTATTATTTGTTTACTATGATATTGATGAGGATACTTAACACGTAATTGTTCTCTTATATCCATGATATGTAAAAGAGAAAATTAATCCCAACATGGTTCTTATGTTAGGATGATAATTTTGTCATTTAACTATTGTCTTTTTTCGTTTTTTTGAAAAACATTTATGCTTTGTCTAACATGCTTCTAATTGTTAGTATTTTTTTGGATGACTATGAACAGCTTGATCAAAAAATCAGTTTCACTTGTGACTTGTGCATTTTCTTTAAAAATTGGTTTCGCTCTCCAAAATTAGGATACCATAGGAGTTTTTTGTAGTTCAATTATCTGGTTTTCCTTAACTGACCTGACCTGTCAATTAAATCTGTGAAGCCTTTAATATTAAATGGACATAGACTCGCTTTTTTCTCGTATATTCCCAACCCCTTGATATGATGGCCATTTCTTTCTTCCCCCTCCCCATTATCTATTGTCTTTTATATGTCCTGAGTGATCATCAGCATTAATTATGGGGTTGGCTCTGTTCCTTTGCAGGTACTTGATAGCTTCGCACACCACAGACTATCAACATCCTATGCTCTTTCTCAACACCCTTGCAGTCACTGTGCTGGTTGTTGCCAAACTACCGAACATGCACAAGGTCCGGATTTTTGGAATCAATTCTGGCAACTAAGCGGCAGCATCCCACGGTAGACAACAATCAATATCATATTTCATTTGAATGGCAGGATGTGTTACACCTAGTTCTGATTTGGCTCATCAGAGTACCAGTGTGTAGTGTTTGAGAGCTGTTAGTAGATGACATGTGATCATTGTACAGAGAAATGCTAAAAGGGCTGTAAATGATGCTGTTCTGCATCTAGTGAACACAAGTTCTGTATACTCTTAATGTTGCCATATGTTCTCTTGCAAGTATTTGTCAGTTGATACATGTACAGTTTTGCTCTTTGTGAAGAGTCTATATATTTTTAAATCACCACATTGTGAGGTAGGAACACGGACCTGCCTGTGCATATCCACAGGGAATAATGAGTAATGTGGCAAAATCATAGCAAACAGTTCTGTTAGGTGCCCCTTTGTGCAATCAGGATGAGATGCCCTGTTCTTCTGAAAAAGATATGGAAAATGGTTGTATGCTATGCTGAAAGGAAAATTGCAGAGACTTCAGAGCAACTGACAACTGAGGGTTTGGCAGCTGTTCTGCGTCAATCTTTTAGTGTGTTTCTTGGATCCCTGCATCTGTCTTCTTTGGAGCACAGAAGCGCCCTTCAAATTATGTTGATCCATGATCACATCAAAATCAAGGAGATGACATCTAACTTGATTTTTTTTGTCAAAGTTGTCTGAAGAAAGACTTGGTATGTCTGGTGGTTCTGTCCTTTGGGCTAGTTGGTCTGTCGATTTTGCTCTTCAGGGTTGGTAAAGGTTAAATACTCAGATCGGTTGCTAAAGTGGCGATAGTGAGATATGCCATGGCCGACTTCTAGACGCTTTCTCGTTCCAGTCTCCCGGTAAAATGTTACTAATATTCTGACGAAAGCTGCAGTGTCATTACTGGTTTTAGACACGCAGCAAATAAAGCCAACTCGGCCGGTTACTGCAAGCGATTGCAAAGTAAATAGCTGGTGGAAGTCGTATTCAGCAGTCACAAACAGAATGGCAGTTTAGAGGCCTTCCCACAACCAGTTTGGCTCGTGCATGGAAAAGCTGGGCCAAACAATGCAACATATATCCTTCATTTCAGTGAAAATGTTCGACACAGATGCGATGCATATCCACTCCCGTTACTGTCAGTTTCGTTCATCCGGACCTTCTTAGCTTACAGTTGAAGGAAAGTGGCGCCTCAAGGACTCGAGAACAGTGACGACCGTTGTCAATAAGCAACAGTTGTAGTATCAGCCGATTTGGAGCCTGGGCTACTGTTTCAGCACGCAACTTCAGCTTTATTCCATCCTGGTGTATCGGCTGAATATTCACCAAGCAAACTTTCGGCAATATCTGCGCGTCTCGACAAAGATATGGTCGGCTCATAAAGACCTTGGTTGAACCTTTAATGGCCTGAGAATTTTGGTAGGCTTGGGGCAACAGGTGAAACCAGTGTCTACCTGTCATTGAGTTAGCCATGGTAGACATGCAAGCACCGAGACAACTTGGATTGACCGCTGTTTGTAATAGTCCGTCTAATCCGAAAATCAATGGTCGATCAGATCGAGTCTAATGTGGGCCATAAATTTGAAACTTCCATGCGAAAATATTTACCATGATGCATGCGTACCGATGCAGCATCCACGAGACAATTTCAGTATCGCCTTTGGACCACAGTCGCGCGGCCGTGTCAGCACTCACCATACACGCATGCATGTCCTTGGTCATTCCCGGCCAAGGTGAATGGGGGGGGCGGCTTTTGGGATTGGATCCTCCCACAGATTGCGGTGACATGAGCATAATGCACATATAGATCCGCAGGAGAGATGCGAGTTGAAAACGTTGGCCCAGCGTGCGTGCGAGTGCTAGCTTTTTCACCAGAAGAAATCTGTTTGCGACCTTGTCCCAGCTTCCCGCAGGCGACTTCGTATATACGAATCTTGCGATGCGTGACACGTTGGCACATGTTTGTCCTAAGCGCGTGTCACGCAAACAAGATGATCATGGCAATGGGAATACGGGATTAGCCTGAAAAAGTTAGAAAATGAGAAAGAGAAGAAGAAAATCGGCTGTTTTAATTTTTTTTCTTTGGTTATTTTCCATCGCAGCTCGCGGCTGTTCTTATGGTGTCAAGCTCTGTCTACAACACGGAAATTTTCAAATAAGTGTTCTATTGATTTATTTTTCTTCGAAAACTTTCGCAAAATTCCCCGAAACAATACTCTGACCTTAGTCCTCATTATTACCACATGAAAAAAAAAACTGAACTAATAGAAGTCTGAGAGTTCGAGATCAGTACACCAACGAAACGTACCGATTCAACATGCATATAATACATGTAGTGTGTGTACTAGTAGCTGCCAATTCCCGGGATCTAAAGTACACCAGCTGTCCACATCAAATTCGTCAGCTATCGCGATCAATGTACAAACCAGCTGAGTTTCGGACTATATCAGCCAACAGATCAAAGCAGGAGAACGTCACCGAAACTAAAGCATTTCTACTCTGAATCGCATGCACTTTCGCTGCTAGTTCGTTATTGTTGCTCGCCGGCAAGTATTAATGAGCCCCGATCATCTATCGGCACATCAAATCCTAACCATCGTACTCGTTCCTGCATTTAATTTCACTATTTGACCTGTCAAAAACATTATTTTCCATCTTTTTTTTAACGTACATTCTTTTCCATCTCACTCCAGGGAAATTAAATACTACTACATCCTAAGCCTATGGCCTTTTTTTTAAGACTAAGCCTATGGTCGAGTTGATAGCACAACGACATGCCTACATGCTTTAACTATGTGGTAAGCGTTCACCACAATCACCAAATGAAATCTGCATTTTTCCTCCTCCTTCTTCTTTTTTACATTCTCATTTAAACTGTCAAAGCATGATTGTGTAAGCATTTAATTTTGTTAAACTAAAATACTCGGTTAATATTACGCATGCAACATAAAACAAATACTACACTACAAGAACCACATGAAGTGCTCACCATCTTAATCGGCGCTAGTAATGCCGTGCGGTCAGTCTCACAAGTAATTCGTGTAATTCTCTTCGTACACATGGTAGTGGCATGCGATTTTCTTGGCCTGTTTCATTTCATCGGTCCAAACCAAAGAATCAGTTAGAAATATTTTGAGATGGATATTGTTCTATTTGATGAGGGATTGCTATATGAAAAGATATAAAACTGAACTCACCCCCACCTCCACCTCGGTCGATCGATGGATCAGATGGGGTTCCAGTTCTAGTCCATGATTGAATACGGCCGGTGGTCTTGCGCGCGCGCATCGATCGTTGTTGGTTTGTGGCCGAACACATGCGGATGGCACCACATGCCGGCCGGCCTCCCTGACAGGAGCAACCGGCCGGCGCGAGCTAGTGCCTCTGAGCCTTTCCCATCGCGTGAAAGCCCTTCAATTCACAAAGGCTGCTGGCTTTCCTGCCTCGCTCGCAAACCAAGGAGAAAAGAAAAGGGGGAAAACGCACAGCAGCAGCAGCAGCAGCAGCCATGTAACGCCCGGACGGCCTCTGCAAATCTTTTCCTCCAAGGAAGTTAGATTCTGCGCTGCCATCCGTACCTCGTCTTCTTCCTAGGCCCTAGGCCGAAAGCACCTTGGCCCTAGTAGAGTTCTCTACTAGCTAGCGTACGTGCGTCCGGTCTCCGTCCGTAGAGACACGCGCATACGTAGATACATACATATATACATACATACATACGTTGAGTTGAGGAAAAACAAAATACGGAGTGGCCCGAAGAGCTTTATTTCTTTCCTCCGATGGAAAGAGCAAGCAGAGAGATATATATGGCTAGGTAGCACGCGGGTACGTGCTACCTACAGCGGCACTGTGGCAGACTGGCCTGCCTCTCTCCATTCTCCGGCCTCCATCGTGCAGTGCAGCCTAGCTACGGCGGGCGATCGATCGATCGATCGATGTAGCACGGTGGTTGACACATTTCTCTTACGGGGTGGGGTGGCCACCCACGAGCACCAAATGGCTAACTTAGACATTAAATCTCTAGCTAGCTAGCTATATATATAGCTCCTGAACACGATGGATCGACGAACGGATAGACGCACGGCCATCCATCGACAGATGCCGATGAAACAGTGCGCCACGGCCGGACGAGTCAACGTACACCAACCAATTATATGTGGAGAGCAAAACAAAACAAAAAAAAGAACGATATGGTGTTCCACTCAAAAACGACGGTACAGCTCGACAGGCTCCTCATACACCGTCTGATCCTACAAGTCCCCATTCCAATCTAAACCAAATTGTCCCATCCACTCATTTATACATGTCTTATCCTTGTCCGATAGCATCTCATCTCCTTCGCGTCTCTCTCGCTCTCAACGGTTGAGCAACTAGTTGGGCGGAGGTCACCATGCATGGTGTGTGGTGGTGCCTGCAAATGGGTGTGTAGTTGCAACATTCTGCAAGCAGTCGCGATCGGGCGCAATGACGAGCGGTTGCCAGCAGGCGCACGCGGGAGGCATGCCTCGTTAGCTTCTGACGAGGGTGGTTGATACGGATCCACCTAGTTGATTAGATGAATTCTGATTGTTGGCCCAATCTTTCACGGTACACTCGAAGATCAGTAGCAATCTCACAAACCAATTCGGTGAATTGAATTGTAAGAAAATCAATATACTCATAAACCAATCTAATAGATTGAATTGTAAGTACTAGTGTTAGGTGAATAGTACTCCGAAACAAGAGATAAATATCTTGATCTTGCTCTCAATCTTTCTCGCTCAATCTCTCCAACTCATATCACGACTCAAGAACACACGATATGCGCCAAAACGGCTTTTCTGATTTTTATTATCTAAATCATAACTTCTCCTCCATATGGTGCGGCCATGGGGGGTTTATATAGCCTCCCACGCAAGCACAAAAATCGGATGAACAGTGTCCGATTGCTACAGTAACCGTGTCCGATTACTGTTCACGTGAACAGTAATCCGAGTCGGTTACTGTTCACGTGAACAGTAATCCGAAGCAAAAAATACTTTTTCTTTTTAAAAATTAGAATTTAAACTATTCTAGTTTTGGAATAAAATATTAATCACCAATTAGCTGTCTGAATTGGATCCAAACTGACCCAACCCACATGCCATGTTCCTGGTGTCCTCTCCATGCATGGCCAAATCTCCCTCTTGGTTTCTCTTGTGTTGTGGGCTTTCCTCCTCTTAGCTTCTTGCACGAACTTGTTCCATGCACTTGATGCTTCTTCTGACGCCAATGCAACCCTTGCTGCCATACCACCACATATCCTTCTTGACTGCACGCACGCGCTAGGGTTTTATCCCGAGAGAACGTTCCCTCTCGTTGGCCAGCATCCCCATCCACCCTATCGGCCTTCACAACATTTTGTTTTACCTTTTGCAATGCTTTGGTTGTAGATATGGCGTATCATCCTCCTTTCTTCAAGAAAAGACGTCCTCGTCTTTTGTGTAACCTCGAGAATCTCCGTCGGGTAGTCTTCACGATCGTCTTTTTAGCTATGATCTCCTCAAAGATGAATAGAATTCTTCGGCATAGGACACAGGGTATATGATCTTCCCTGATGCACCAAAGAGTACTTGTTGGACCTCCCGTGGTGCGTAGCATTGCGATCATACTGCCACGGACGCCCCAACAACAAGTGACATGCATGCATAGGCACGACGTCACACTCCACTTTGTCGTGATAGTCTCCTACTAAAACAAACTTTGACACGATGAGTAATTTTCGCCATCGACATTATGTAACCATTGTGCATAATACGGTTCTGGATGTCGCCAGGTTGTCAACCCCAAAGCTTGCACCAAATCGTTGCTAATGATATTGTTGTAGCTTCCACCATCAACGATAAGCTTGTAAACTTTGCCATTGATTTTGCACTCGATTTGAAAACGTTGGTTCATTTGCCCGTTGTGAGAATGGAAGTGTTGTCAACTCAAACCGTCTTGGTCAAGATACAAAGACCATCTTGTGGTGCCTCACTAGTAGTTTTGTCATCATGGAACGACACCTCTTGCTGTTTTTGGGTAGAAAGAAGGGTCGCCAATTCTAATTTCTTCGTTCTTCCCGCCAACCGTTCTTCTTCACGTTTCTTGGCCTTTAGCCTTTGTCACGCTTCTTTAATGTCTCCTTGGGCCTTGTCTCGTCATTTGTCTATCTTCAAAGTACCTTGACGAGGACCAAGATGTAATGTCCTTCGTGTTCCTCTCCATGGAAAGGAGTATCGCATGACGGGCGTGATGCAACTCGTTGTATGTCTTTGTTCTTTCAACCAATATGCACCAATCACCAACGAACATGCTCTCATATGCATAGGAATCACGTCACAAGTAACAACAGCAGTATACCCATCCAAAGAAAATTTTACCTCCACTTGTTTTGTGATCGGAATGTGCTTGAACCTCCAAAGCAATAGATATGCTCCGGATGTGGCTTTGTGATCAAGCCCAATCATCCACAAGTGTTTGGCTTGCAGCGTTTGTCAAGCTTCCCGTATCGATCATCATAGCACAATCTGTGTTCCCCACTCGACACCGATTGAAGAATATGTAGCTCGGATCGTGGAGTGGATCCTCCTCACATTGATCTATAGTGTAGCTGAATTGCATGACCAACTTCATGTCCTTCGTATCGGCCATGTCGATACTTGATCTTCGTAGCAACGAAGTACCGTGAACAACTGAAGCTCTGATACCACCTGATACGGATCCACCTAGTTGATTAGATGAATCCTGATTGTTGGCCCAATCTTTCACGGTACACTCGAAGATCAGTAGCAATCTCACAAACCAATTCGGTGAATTGAATTGTAAGAAAATCAATATACTCACAAACCAATCTAATAGATTGAATTGCAAGTACTAGTGTTAGGTGAATAGTACTCCGAAACAAGAGATAGATATCTTGATCTTGCTCTCAATCTTTCTCGCTCAATCTCTCCAACTCATATCACGACTCAAGAACACACGATATGCGCCAAAACGGCTTTTCTGATTTTTATTATCTAAATCATAACTTCTCCTCCATATGGTGCGGCCATGGGGGGGTTTATATAGCATCCCACGCAAGCACAAAAATCGGATGAACAGTGTCCGATTGCTACAAGAATGCAGTGTCCGATTCTTCGTTCACATGAACGAGATCCGAGTCGATTCTTCGCTCACGTGAACAAGAATCCGAAGCAAAAATACTTTTTTGTTTTTAAAAATTAGAATTTAAACTATTCTAGTTTTGGAATAAAATATTAATCACCAATTAGTCATCTCGAATTGGATCCAAATCGACCCAACCCACATGCCATGTTCCTGGTGTCCTCTCCATGCATGGCCAAATCTCCCTCTTGGTTTCTCTTGTGTTGTGGGCTTTCCTCCTCTTAGCTTCTTGCACGAACTTGTTCCATGCACTTGATGCTTCTTCTGACGCCAATGCAACCCTTGCTGCCATACCACCACATATCCTTCTTGACTGCACGCACGCGCTAGGGTTTTATCCCGAGAGAATGTTCCCTCTCGTTGGCCAGCATCCCCATCCACCCTATCGGCCTTCACAATATTTTGTTTTACCTTTCGCAATGCTTTGGTTGTAGATATGGCCGTATCAGTGGTAGTGGGTAGCGAGAGGAGGCAAGGGCGAGTGGGCGAACATGCACAGAAGCTGGCGGTAGCTCGGCGCCGCCACAGCCTTTTGCAAGCGTGACAGCAAGCGGCCGGGTGTAGAGTAAAGAATTTGCCAAAACGCACTGATCCTCTTGGGATCATCTTCCTTTTATAGACTGAATGAGTGTCTAGTGGCTACAGAGTTACAAGGATCCATGATCCGATCAAGCAGGAACGTGCCTGCATGTTAGCTAACAGAATACACGACGTGATCACCATGACGCGGTAATCATGCATGATGCTAACTAACCACTCAACTCGCCATTACAAACTCATACGCACACGATTTCTAACGGTCCCCTCAATCACAACGAGAATGCGATGTTGAGATTGCGGCAATTGGCGACGAAAGGAGCTCTTGAGAGTGGCTTTGTCAGACCATCTGCAATTTGATCCTTGGATGAAATGAATCGTACCTCCATAGCCTTGCGAGCAACTTGTTCACGAACAAAATGGAAGTCGACTTCAATGTGCTTTGTTCGTGCATGGAACAGGGGATTGGTGGTCAGATAAGTAGCTCCAAGATTGTCGCACCAAAGTCGAGGTGGTTTGTGTTGAAATATCCCTAGCTCTTTCAACGATGGATCGAACCCATATCATTTCTGCGGTGACATTTGCAATTGCCTTGTATTCAGCTTCGGTGCTCGATCTCGAAACAGTGGCCTGCTTTCGGGAGCTCCATGACACCAAATTTGTGCCTAAGAACACTGCAAATCCACTGGTAGAGCGTCGATCATCTGGGCACCCGGCCCAATCGGCATCAGAGAAGCCTGAAAGTATGGTTGTTGCAGACTTCTGAATCTTCAGGCCATGGTCCACTGTTCCTTTGACAAACCGAAGAATCCTCTTCACAGCTGCCCAGTGTGCATCAGTTGGAGACTGGATGTACTGGCAGACTCGATTTACTGCAAATGCAAGATCAGGTCGAGTCATAGTTAAGTATTGTAGGCCACCAACTATGCTCACAGATCTAAATTGATCTTCTCTGTCGGTGACTTTCCCGATTTCGAACAACTTCTCAAGAATACCATGGGTGTGGAGATTGCTTTGCACTTGCTCATGTTAGCCTTCTTAAGCAGGTCAAGAGCATAGCGTTTTTGAGACAGTAGAATCGCATTCTTCTCTTGTTTGACTTCAATGCCCAGAAAATACTCTAGAGGCCCCAAGTCTTTGACAGCAAAGTCAACTTTCAGCTTCTGAATCAGTTTGTCTGCAGCTGTGCTAGACGAGCTAACAATGATGATATCATCTACATAGATCAACATGTACACAATTATTCCACCTTGTCTGAATGCAAACAAGGAAGCATCAGCTACTGAAGAACTGAATCCTAAATCCTGTAATTTGCTAGTCAACTGAGAGTGCCAAGCTCGTGGTGCCTGTTTCAGCCCATAAAGTGCCTTCTTCAGTCGACAGATATAATTTGGTGGCTTACTGGGATCCACATAACCTGAAGGCTGTTGCATATACACCTCCTCCTGAAGAACACCATGCAAGAACGCATTTTGAATGTCTATCTGTCTCATGCTCCAGCCCTGAGAGATTGCCAATGACAAGATGATTCGAATTGTGGCTGGTTTTACAACTGGACAGTATGTGTCAAGATAGTCCACTCCATATCTTTGTTTGTATCCTTTTGCCACTAGTCGTGCTTTGAATCTGTCAACTGAACCATCTGCTTTTCTTTTCACTTTATAAACCCATCTGCTGTCGATGAGATTGACTCCTTTCTTGGGAGGCACCAGTTCCCATGTGTCATTCCTAAGCAGTGCAGAGTATTCATCATCCATGGCCTTTCTCCATTCAGAGCTAGCCATTGCTTCCTGAAGACTGCACGGCTCTGAAACTGTAAAGACTTCTGTTGTCGGATTTTTGTCAGACACTGAGCAGGTGAATCCACGCGTTTTTTCTGGATATCTGATAGTTCCATCAGTGAACTCCTTGGGTTTCACAATATTATTCCGAAGCCTTGTTCTCATTGGATGATGACTGATGTCTTCAGGAGATGAAGACTGATGATGACTCATGCCTTCTTCGTTTACTCCTGAACCTGAAGCGAAATCATAGGACCTGTCAACTGAAACACCTGCAGGGGACAGACTGGCACTAGAGAGATCACCATTAGCATCAGGATTAGAATGACTATTTCTCATGTTGACATCTTCTATTGCTGGTTCAGTTGGACTCAAGAGCTCATTGGTCTGAGGAATAATGAGAGAATTTTCTGTGTATTTGGTGTTTTTGGCTAACATTGGCAAAATGGTAGGATGGTGAGAGGTCTGTGGTGGCAGAGAATCTTGAGACGGATGATCTGCAAAGGGAAAGACAGACTCATCGAACACTACATCACGAGAAATGTATACTCGACCAGTAGTGCGATCAAAACACTTGTATCCCTTGTGTGTGGAACTGTAGCCCAAGAAGATGCATTGTTTGGTTCTGAAATTTAGCTTCTTGTCATTGTAAGCACGCAGATTTGGCCAGCATGCACAGCCGAAAACACGAAGCCTAGAATAATCTGGTTGTGTGTCAAGGAGTTTATGTAGAGGAGTGTCATGTTCAATTGTGCGGCTAGGCATTCTATTGATCAAGTAGCAGGCTGTGTTGAAAGCTTCATCCCAGAATCGAAGTGGCACTTGTGCCTGGGCAAGGAGAGCAAGACCGGTCTCTACAAGATGTCGATGTTTTCTTTCTGCCAACCCGTTTTGCTGGTGGGTGTGTGGACAGGAGATGCGATGATCAATGCCAGAGGTTTGAAAATATTTGTGTAAACGGTGATACTCTCCTCCCCAATCAGATTGAATTGATCGAATCTTAGAATTCAGCATATGTTCGACATGCTTCTGAAACTGAAGAAAGACAGGCTCAACATCAGACTTACATTTCAGAAAATAGACCCACACATATCTACTGTAGTCATCGATGAAAGAAACATAGTATTTTGAATTATTGACTGATGGGAGAGCAGGTCCCCAAACATCAGTGTGGATCAACTGCAAAGGAGCAGTGGATACATGTTGTGAAGAATCAAGGAAGGCGATGTGATTTCCTAGTTGACATGCATTGCAAATCAAGGAAGGAGAAATCTTGCATTTACTCTGACTATATTATTGTCTTCTGAAATTCTAAGAGTGACTGGTAAAGCTGGATGTCCAAGTCTTTGATGCCATTGTTCTTGAGAAGCTCTGGCTGACAGTAGGGCTTGGCTGTTATTTGGCAAAACATAGAGACCATTTCTACATTTGCCTTTGAGGAGCAGATTCTTCGTGGCTCGATCCTTGACAAAGAAAGAGTTGGGATGAAATTCAACAAAAGCATCATTATCAGAAGCTAATTTTCTAACCGAAATCAAGTGTTTGTTGATCTTTGGTGCATACAGGATATGATTCAAATGGAGAGGACGAGTTAAACCAGCAATAGATGAATGACCAATATGAGAAATAGACAAACCTGCTCCATTGGCCACTTGGACTTGATCTCCTCCTGTGTAGCGGTCCTTTGTGGTGAGGCGCTCAAGATCGTTGGTGATGTGGTCCGTAGCTCCTGTGTCCACGTACCAGTTTGAGTCGACGGAGTACCCGTTGGTGACTATAGCAGCCTGCTTCACGTTGTCGTCGGCCTGGTACGACTGATCGAAGCGATGCCAGCACTGAAGAGCGTCATGATTGGGCTTGTGACAGATCTGGCAAAATGGTCCGTTGTTGCTGGAGTTGGTGTTGATCTGCCCTCTTGAAGCTGGCCGGTTGGAGCGCCCACCTTGATTGCGGCCACTGCCGCGGCCACGCCGGCCTCCATTGCCACCAGTACGTCCAGCAGTCCTGTTAACATTGTTAACTGAAGATACCTGGACCACTGTGCCGTTGTGTTCCTGTCTCATCTCGTAGCTGAGCATATGCGCGTAGACGTCGCTGATGGAGTAGCCGTCGGTGCGCGTGGTGATGCTTGTCACCAGTGGATCGTAGTCCGGACCGAGGCCGCGCAGCATGTACGCGATAAGCTCCTCGTCTTCAAGCCGCTTCCCAATGGTAGCAAGGGTGTCGCCGAGACGCTTGACCTTGCGGAAGTAATCCGCAATGCTGAGATCCTTCTTTTGGATCGTGGTAAGCTGCATGCGAATTTGCATGATGCGCGCGCGTGAACTGGACGCGAACATCTTCTCCAGAGTGCTCCATGCGTCGCGTGCAGTGGTGACGCCCACCATGGTGCTGAGGACGTCCTCGGTGACGGAGGAGAAGATGGCGCTGAGCACCAGCTGGTCCTGGTGGTACCAGTTGGTGTACTCTGGATTGACAGCGATTCGCCGTGTGCTCCCTTCGGTTGGCTCGACGGCGATTGTCTGGCTCGGCGCCGGCAAGGATCCGTCGACATAACCGACGAGACCTTGACTCTGAAGATACGGCAAGATTTGTGCCGACCATAGCAGGTAATTCTCCTGCGTTAGCTTCACACTGATCATGTGATTGATCGAGGGCGCAGGCATCGAGTTGAATTGGATGGATGTGGAAGAAGGATAGCTAGTAGCGAACGTGGGCTGATTGACATAGTGATTTTTTTTTTGTGGTTGCGGATCGCTGCTCTGATACCATAAAGAATTTGCCAAAACGCACTGATCCTCTTGGGATCATCTTCCTTTTATAGACTGAATGAGTGTCTAGTGGCTACAGAGTTACAAGGATCCATGATCCGATCAAGCAGGAACGTGCCTGCATGTTAGCTAACAGAATACACGACGTGATCACCATGACGCGGTAATCATGCATGATGCTAACTAACTACTCAACTCTGACCATTACAAACTCATACGCACACAGATTTCTAACATAGAGGACACGATCGAGCATATGTAGGGCGAGGGGGCAGACGAGCAGAAATAGTTGCACCTCACGAGTAGGCTCGCCCGTGGGGGCACGCCGGCTGCAGTGCGTAGGAGCAAGATGCAACGACGAAGTCAACCTGCGCGAACGGAGCCAACAAGACCATCCCTCCTCCAATGTACGAACTGAAATCCCCATGTTTAAAACATTTTATGGTATGAAACTTACGATATCTGCTTGAAATTGCTTAGAACATGCTTGGATTTTGCTTTTGAAATTTGAAAGTTGCTCAAACATGCATGAATTTTGATTTTGAAACATGCTCAAACCATATATTTTTAAACTTAAAACTTGTTGAAACTTGAAACTATTTTTCTGAAACGTGTTGAAAGTTGATTGAAACTTTCACGAAACGTGTTGAAACCTGTTTGAAACATCAAACTCAGTACCTGAAACCATTTTGAAACTTTTCATGAAACACACTGAAAGCTACTTTGAAACTTCAAACTCGAAACTTGAGGCGGACCCAAGAGAAGGGGGCAAAGTACCCCCTACAAGGTCGGACCATGGGTACCCCCTAGAACCCCCCCCCATCCATCGGACGTCATGCCTTGAAGCTTAGCGGCTTTGGAGGTAGAAAAAGAATTAACGAGGAAATGATTGGGTTGGAATTTCCTTGTATAGGTTGCGCTAAGTCAAGTGCTCGTCATTGCTGTCCTGGGCCAATTGGCCAAGCCTACTAAATATATCTATCTCACTCTCACTCTGTTCTCTCTTCCCACTAGACATCGAGTGCCAATTCCTAACTAATTCCCCAATCCCTATCATGGCAAACCCTAGCGACTAGCGCCGCAGCTAGCATACGAACGTGGGCGTGCTAGCGGCTCGCGCAGGTATGAGGTGTGGCAGCAACCGGCATCGCTACGTGGTATAAGTCTATATGCAACGTGGTATTGTTCTATTAGTACCGCCTAAATTTTAGTCCTGTGACCGCCACTGACCGACACCTTCATGAAACTTGTATACATATAAAACCTCACAAAACTTGATGAAACTCATTCTAACGATATAGCATGCCGCGGTATAACGTGCGCTAGCAACTTGTTTATATGATATAAGCGCCACACCGATGACGCGGTTCGCGTGTCGCCCGCCCGTGCGTACAACCAAACCCCTCGATCGATCGGTCATCGATCACGCGAAGTAGATCGATATGCATGTTAATATACAGGATCGCTTGCATTCCAAAACTTGATATATTTGTGCGGACGCGTGGTGCATATTGTGGGAATCAGTAGATGAGATCGAAGTGGGTTAAGTGCATGCGTGTCTGACTAAAATTCGCGATTTAATTTCTTGCATTCTAACCCACTCCCACTTCTACAGTTTGTTGACTTATTGCGCGAGACAAGGATGTTTCTACTACTTCCTTTTCGTTTCAACTTTTTCGAAGAGGGTGTGTTTAGGGTTGGCTTGTGCGCAAAATCAACTGTACACAAGTTATCATTTAGCCGGTCAAGTTGTCTAAACAAACAACTTTACCAAACTGAGTTGTAATATACCCTATGTAGCAGTAGGTTGGGTATATATGGTACGGTAAATACACAGGGTAGTAACAAATGCTTAGCCTTTGAGTTTCTTCTATTCTCCTCCTGTCCTTCATGCATGCATGATCTGCTATTTTAATTGTTCTCTTTCATCTATGGTTAATTTGCCTAGTTACACTGATATATATACATATGCATGCATGTCATCTTGGTATGAATGAACAGTGCATGCTAATTAACATTGGCTGTATAACTTCGTATTTTCAACAAAAGCATCTAGAGAGTACCCTGGAAAAGATCTGCTTACGGATTCCTACCAATGTACAGTAGATATACAGTAGCAGACCAGCTAGCTAGATTTGTGCAGATAATTATCGGTAGTTGTGGACTTTGTGGTGATTGGTGACGCTTTGTTCTAAAAAGAAGTTGCGGTGACACTTTCTTTAGCACTGTTCTGGTGATTTTTTTGACATCCAGAATTTTTCTCCTTAGAAGAAGAAGCACTCTATCTCGTGAGGCACACACGGGAGTTAGCGTTCGAACCGTGACGGATTAGGAGCCCGAAACTCCCCTACACCAGCTAAACCCCTACTCAGCCCTCAAAATCCCCGGGCGAGACGCGCGCGTCAAACCCCAGGCTCGAACTAGGGCAGGTGGCCTACACGGCGGGAGCACGCACCACTGAGCCCCTGATCAGTTTTCGTTCTAGTGAAAAATTGTGTGTACACATTTTGCATTTAAACAGCATCCATTCAACTAACAGAAAACATTGCAGTACGTACTCTTGCAACTTTACACCTCAACAACTGTCTGCAAGTGCAAGC
This sequence comes from Hsuehochloa calcarea, assembly GCA_036346395.1. Lineage (NCBI taxonomy): Eukaryota > Viridiplantae > Streptophyta > Magnoliopsida > Poales > Poaceae > Hsuehochloa > Hsuehochloa calcarea. The sequence goes on from CM070599.1 coordinate 40,559,130, forward strand.
CAAACCATTTCGAGAACTTGCATTCTTCCACTACCAGAAAGTACTGATCACAAGCAGACGTAGACCTAAGTGGATGCATGAAAGTAGTATGCATTGTGAAGGAGCATCCAAAAAGAGAACTGAGATAGAAATAAAGAAAAGCATAGTAGTAGATTTGCATATGATCTCCTAGCAGCTTCACCTCTCGCATAAATGAACAAGTGCAAGGAACTGCAAGTTTAGGTAGCGGTTGCTATGAAGCAACTCGAAAGGCCAAGCCTTGGACATCCCCAACCATACCCATGCATATGCAGCATAGGTGAAAGAGATATACAGGTAGAAAGGAAGCCATTGCACCACTATTTATGGGAATGCAGCAACTAGGCTCCATGCAACTAACAATGACCTATCCCCTTGGAGTGGCACTAACAATTCTCAAAATGGCATGAGGTTGATCGAGGCAAGGACAACATGCAGACAAAGTAGAGCCCATGGCACATAAGTAGAGAAGAAAACAAGGTGGATGGAGAAATGAGATGGTTACAAATCATCAATCAAGCGGCATGAGAAACAGACTAGACAAAAGCAGTATTTAATAGGCTATAGCTTAGATCAATAAACATGTACTAGTGATCTAACTCCAATAGTTTAGAAATATGGCAGAACTTCCCTTAAAGTTTGTTACTTTGTCATAAAAGGTTGGAGCAATGATGTGAATCATGGGAACAAGACCATGCATATTATCAGCATATATAATCCTCCCCCACATATCCTTAGGTTGATACTACTATTATGAGATAGCAACAATACTAACTCTTAACATTGCATATGGTTGCAGAGACCCAAATGTATATCCTCCTGGAGGGCAGTCGCAATGCATCAACAAGGAGGTGAAGCAATATTCCTTTCATGCCCCCATCCCTAGGAGAATGTTTTGTTACGCCCTCGAAAACTCCTAAGGCTGGTACTAGAGTGGTGAAGAGCTTGTGTGCCATTGCAGTACATCAATGAAGATATACACTGCAGGCCATGCATGTACAAGGAAATGGTACAGGATGCGTGGAAGAATCATTAGGTGACGACTTTTTGGTGTGGGCAGGTGAACTGGGCAAGTGAATGCCGAACAACAAACAACAAACAAAAACAAATGAGTAAAAAGTTCTCATTCTTACCCACTTGACATGAAAGAAAGAGGAGGGACAGAGATCAGAGATGCAAGAAGCATGATCATGAGGAGAGGGGATAGCAGTGTACCTTTTGGTTTGCAAAAATAATAAAGGTAGTACAAATGGCCTGCTCAAGCACTTACTGATGGCCAAATATATGATATAATAATACCATGTGGAGAGAGAGTGAGGGAGAGAGAGTAAAGTTTCTTTAGGGAGTGGGGTGTTTGTCATACATACTTATTCCCTTGCTCCCATGCCTTCTCTAGCTCTTCTCCCTCGCTAGTGCTTTTCATGGCTGGAAGATTCTTGGTTTTGGGACGATGGTGAGACATGACATCTCAGAGCTAGCCTGCTACAAGAAAAAGGAGCGCAGAGAGAGAGAGAGAGAGAGAGAGAGATGACAGATAGAAAGATAAGCTTATAAAAGTAGAGAACAAGGAGCAAGTGATACACATTAGTTTAGCTGTAAATAACAATAAAATACACATATTACATGCTCTCCAAAACCTGTTCTGATAAACTAGTTTATGCCATAAATTAACCACAATATCAAAGGAAAAGAATAGAAAAAAAAAGATCGTAATAGTACTCTTTGGAGATCAACAAGTACAAAGTCACGCACTCTTTTTTTTAACTCTTGCACTCTTTTTGTTTCTTCTACGGTGTACTTAATTTAATATAATCATACCTTCTTTTTTTATCAATAATTCAGATTAGTTATAATTTAGTTATACTACACTTGGTAGTAGTATGAGTATTAGAATTCAAAGAGGGTATAATTGCAATTACCCATATGAGGATCACATAGCACAAGAGCGATATTTGCAACCATAGTTGATAAATTCCATAATACACTCATAAATATATTATAAAATACAAAAAAAGTCTATTATATTCTTAACAGATCAATAATCAGATTTGATTTATACTACCACTGTATATTAGTAGTATAATATACCATAAAATTTCTTTTTTTTTTAATACCTACAAAGTCACAAACTTGCAAATCCTCCGGAAGATCTACATGCATCTACACCTAAAGCTTCAAGGCTGAAACACTGCAGCATTGCTGTTACCAAACACACTGTAGCTCAGTGTGGCATACATGGGGGCCATTCTTCTCTTCCCTCCCTAGTCCTCTGTCCATTGCTAGCTACAAGTCTCCTACGTCAGCCCTGCAAAACCAAAGAAACCACACCACATGCACCATGTACTACGTATGTGACTTACCGTGGTCTAACACGAGGCCAGCCTAAAAAGAAGCTTCACAGGCTCGATCCAGTGCTGCACTGAAGCAGCTATATGTGTATCATGCATGATCAAGCGATTAAGAACCCCCCAATGCAGAATGGAGAGATCAGAAATGAGATGGACGCAGAGATCAATCTATGTATCAGACTATCACGATCCTTAAATTGTGTACTCTGATGTGTTAGAAGTACCCCAAGTCGATCACCAAACACACAGGAAACCGATGAACGACGGCAACAGCAGGAAGAACACCAAGAACGTACCAACACCAGAAAGAGATCATCAAACACCATATAACAGTGATCACCAGCAATGCCACCTTCTTATTAGACCCTTGTGCCTACTGCCTATCTCCAGTTGCCCGCGCGAGCATCCGCGGAGGCTTAGCTTGCGCGAGCCATGCATGGGCCGGGCGCCACCGTGCGCGCACCGCCACATTACCAAGAAGTGCCACCGCCGATCATGCCGTTCCAGAACCCCGGCGTGTCGTGCTGCCCACCGGGTGGACCACTGCCTTGCTCCTTGCCTTGCTCAAACTGATGGCCGCCGTCCACGCCGGCGCCGGAACCGCCACCGCTTGCACCACCACCACCGCCAGAGCTAACCGTCGGCTTCAAGTCCTCGAATGGAAAGAGCAATCTGCCCTCGCTCTCCGGCACCCCATGCAACCCCGCGCTGGAGCCGTACCCCGCCGCGGAAGCCCCACCCACCGAGCCGTGCGCGTCGAGCGAGAAGCCGAGCACGCTCTGCGACGGCGGAGGCGGTGGTGGCACGCGGAACTCCCCGAGCGCGAACCCAGACGCGGCGTATTCTCCGGGCATCTGCATCGGCATATAGAAGCCGGTGCTCCGAAGCAGCTCCATCGCGGAGAGAGCGCCCATCGCCGGCCCCGCGCCCCCGGCCCGGCCGTTGCTCGCCATTGCGCCACCCGGGTTGCACATGTTGCTGCTCTCCAGACTCGGGAACGCCATGAACTCCGCGGGCGCCTGCAGCCCGCCGTGGTGCGGGAACGACAGGTTCAGGTCCTGCGCGCCCTCGTGCGCCAGCTTCGGGTTCTTGGATGCCGCCCCCGCGGGGCCCGCCGTGCTGGCCATGGACGAGCTCGTGACGGAGGTGGTCGTGGAGGCGGACGCGGACGACGATGACGAGCGCTTGTTCTTGCGGGAGCCGCCTCCGACGGGGACGTTGCGGAGGGAGCCGCCCTCCGTCCAGTATCGGCGGCACGTCTTGCAGAAGTAGCGCGGCTGCTGGAGGCTGTAGTTGTTGTAGTAGCAGAACTTGGTGTTGGTGGAGTTGCACCGCGGGCAGTTGAGCGCCTTCTCCTTCTGCGGCCGCGCCCGCCGCTCCGTGCTACCCGCCCCCGCACCCGCACCCGCACCCGCACCTGCCACGGCTGGCGCGCCACCCCTCAGGGCGGCCCCCGGTGCTGACGACGGCGCCGGCGCCGGCGCCGGTGGATTCTGATTCGAGCCTTGGTTGGCGCTTGCTCCCATCAGCATCTCCTCCATGGGCTTCACCAGCCCTAGCCCCTGAGGACACACACATGTTGCAGCACTTCATTAATCAGAACGCAGACGATCAACACACACACACACACACACACACAAGCTAACAACAACTAGAGCAAGAAGCAAGAACAAGTGAACAAAAATAGCATGTGGGCATGCATGCAGGGATGAGAGAGCTGGTGGTAGGGGTGTTAGAATCTTTATTGTGCAGCTAAGAACCAAGCAAAAGGATACAAACGGAGATTAGAGGGAGGGGAAAGGGAGGAAGGAAAGGAAAAGGTGATAAGGGAAAGAAAGAAAAGATGAAAGAGAAACACACCACCGCATAAAACACAACTTTGTTTGTGCTCTTGTAGGGTTGTGTGTAGCAGTAGTGCTGCTGCTACACATCACCGGGACATGGCTACTCTTTTGATGCAAGGGGGTGGCGAGGAGGAGAGAGAAGAAAAGAGGAGAAAAGCTATGAGAAAAGAAGGTGAGGGATAAAAAGGATGATAGGGAGGAAAGGGGGGATAAGAAAGGAAGGAAAAGAAAGGTGGTGGTGTGTGTGCTGCTTTCAAGGATTAAAAGGGATGGCAGGAGAGGATTAAAGCCACCAAGACCTCACCTTAAAGCCTATGGAGAGGAGAGGGGTGTTGATGATGATACAGATGCATAGATCTACACAAAGGATAACATATAAAGGAAGAACAAGGCCCAAGAGGAAACGAAGGAAAGAGAGATCATGCTCTCATCAAAGAAAGCATGCACCGAGAACAAGGCATGGGAAGGAAGATGAACAGCAGCAAGATCAAAGAGAACAAGAGCCAGATTCTGGCAAGTACGCATGTGCTGCAGAATTGATCTTCGCAAAGAGATAAGATTTACCTGGTGCCAGTGGGCTGCATCCATGCAAGGACTCCAATTGCTTTGCTACCCCCCTGCAATTCTTGCTCCGGATATCTGAATATGAGGGGAGAGACGGCCAGAAGAGAGAGGGAAGACGAAGAGCAGCTCCTGCTCCCTGCAAGTGGATTTCTTGAACGAAGGGGGGGAGAGAAAGAATGTCCTGTGGTTGGCCAGTGAGTGGGATTATGCGCCTCCTATCTCTCTCTTCCCGCGTACGTTTTGCTGAAATAGCTAAGCTAGTAGTGGATTCTTTTTTAAATATTTCTATATGCCTCTCTCAGCTACTTGAGCTGCCAGAAACTCGGCGAAGGGAGGAAGAGCTACCTAGAGGGGCAAAAACTTGGAGCACCATGTTTGGCCTGTAATTGTTGTCAAATTAAATCCCGCTGTTGATGTTGAGGCCAAGTAGGCTGTGAGTGCGAGGGGAAGAAAGACAGAGGAGAGGAGATGCGTTCTTGCTCATGACACGCATGAGACCGGAGGCTGCGAGCAGTCAACCGGCCCGAGATTCCGCAGAAAATGGGAGGAAACCACCAGGGGAGGAAGCCCTGAGAATGGCGGTTTGTGGGGCCTCGCACGTGCGTAGGACGGCGCGGCACGTGCGGGCAACCCGGCCTTCTTCAGTTCCCATGGGCGTCACTGTATGGTGCAACCTTTTGCGTTTTTCTTTTTCTTTTTATGCGACATGGCACCTGCTTCTTTGTTTTCAGTGTACAGTCACTCGTGTGATTCTTTTTTTGACACCGAAGCACTGCACCCACTGAAGTCATGGTATCATTAATTATAGTAGAAAATTCAGAGATTTCAGATGTGTTTCCATAAAATTTAGAAAATTGACCTTCCAAACGCAGTCCACGTATATCCCTCAAAATGTTTTGATTGACAATACAAATTAAAAATACCAATGATAACCCAAAAAAAAAACAGTAAAAAATGTGATCTTTCGTCACCAATTTACAGTATTTAGTCCTCTAAAAAAAACACTGTGCTTAGCGAAATTAAGAGTGAAACTAGACCAGATCAACACTAGATGTGATTGTGCCGAGTTTGCCTGAATCCAAGGAATCCGGGCGAGGAGCGAGATGAAGAATTCGACAGGAACTTCAGGGCATCACTTAGAATGTGGAAATTTCTCTCAAATCTCATCGGATTTGAATTGGTTTTTTTGTGTGAAATTCCTGTATTCCAAATGAGCCCCCGAAAGGAAACAAATTAAACAGCTTCTCCCATCATTTATATCGCATGCAAGATGCACCATCCGGCCGTTTGTCACCTATCATTTTGCTATGCATCTGCTCGTAGTCGTTAGCACGTTAGTTTTTGTTGCGGTTTTACTTCCCAGCTGATACGTATTTCACGTATGCTACTCCCTCTCGTCATAGCAGTAGCACACGCAGCTCGCCAAAACGACGCGGATTAGTGGTTCCAAAACAGGGTATACGTACTCCAATCTTCTACTTGATCAGCTGATTGAATTCAACAACATACACACAATATATATAGCTTCTAGTCCACTCCACCTCTGGCCAGCGGATCATCATGGCACATGTTGTCACGAGTAGACAGTCAGCTCGACCAATCCCCGGAGTTGTACACACTTGAAGGAAACTCACGCCTCACACATCTCCACATCCGCTCAACTTCTCACGAATGATGGCACGCTCAGCTTGCAGGTCGGTCTGTACACCGTCGTCCGTCGATGGCAAGCGAGGTCTCACGGCTAGGTTTGGGTAACCGGTTTAAACTTTTTACTGGAGGTCACCGGTGGGACTGGTTTGGCCAAAAAATCAGAAATTACGGCCAATTTGATTTGAATTTTTTGGATTTGATTTTTTAAAAAACTTTTTACTGGAGGTCACCGGTGGGACTGGTTTGGCCAAAAAAAAAAATCAGAAATTACGGCCAATTTGATTTGATTTTTGGATTTGATTTTTTTAAAAAAATCAAATCCAAGTAAAATTCAAGCAAATCTGAATTTTTAGGCTGATTTTGGTCGGTTTGAACTTTTACAGGGGTGCCTGATATAACCGATAATCCTGATTTTCGATTGATTATCAACCGGTAATCAAAACTCAAGGCTCACGAGCTAGCTCGGCTCGGGCTCGTGATGTTTTCGAGCAGAGCCTCCTCCCCTCCTCGCTAAATTTTGAGCCAAGCCCAAACCGCTCGCGAGTCACTCGTTCGACTCGGACTGATTGCTAGCTCACAGCCCTACTGGCCAAAGGCCACATCCCCACACGAGAGTACGATACACATCCCCACACCAACTCATGAGCCCTCTGCCCATTGCATCTGCACCCCCCTTCCACCGCCCCCTCGGTACTCCGCGCCACCGCCACCACACCCCTCCACACCGCCACTGCCCCTCCTCCTTCCGTGCCACCCCTGTCCTCCGGTCCGCCGCCGCTGCCCCCTTCCTCCGCCCTATCCTCCGTGTCGCCTGCCCCTCCTCCTTTCGCAACACCCTCCGACCCGCGTCCTCCGTGCTTCACCTTGTCCTCCGCGCCGCCACCCCCTCCTTCCGCAGGCCGCAACACCCATGTCCTCTGTCCCACCGCCACCCGTCCTTCGCCCCGTCTCTCTCCCCGTCACTGGCCTGCAACAGTGCGCAGCGTCGTGTGGCCCGTGTCCTCGGCTCGCAAGCTAGCTCGAGCTTGCTACCGAGCCGAGCTGAGCCCAGCTTTTGGCTCGTTCCCGAAGCAAGCCAAGTCGAGCCTCTGTTCCATTCGAGCTTGAGCAAGCCTGGCCCACTAGTGGTGCCTTAGTGGAGGAGCCCCTGCCCCACCACGCCATACGCGCGCTGCCACATCGACGGCGCTGCACGGAAATAATCGCACTCAGCGGCGCACGGTACTCGACCCGTTGTTTAGGCCCCTCCGTTCCGACAAGGGAAGGCACGCCGCGCTCGAACGCTAGCTGCCGGCCGGCCCCACCAGGCACCTCTCGCTAGTGCGAGTTTTTGGATGTGCCACTCTGCGCCGTGCACGCCCCTCGACCGAACGGCTGACTGCTGTGCGCGCGCTCTTCCGATGGCAAGAGAGGGTGCAGTGTGGGGGGACGCACGCATGATGATTGATGAGTACTCTGTTATGATGGTGTCACTCGCCGGTAAGCGAATTATCACGTGCCCCGCTCATCATGGACGACTGTTCGGCCTATCGCGACTCGCGAGTTTGTTTGCAGTGGCGCGGCGACAGCATGCAGGAGGAGCTTCTGTTTCTTCTCTTCCCCTTCTCCGGCGCGGTTCGAAAATAGCTTGTTGGGCCTGGTTCTACCGTGCCAATGACCGAAAAAGTGAAAAAGGGTGAAAGAAGAATTACTTACACGTTTACTCCATTAATTATTCTGCAGAGGAAGAGAAACGATGGAAAAGGAGACGAGGTTTGATCCTTGCTCTCTTCTGTCTCCTTCCGACCTTCTTTTTGTTCTCTTTTGCAAAGGCAAATCCACGGATTGTTTTCGCTCGTGCGCTTCTTGGAGTTTTCCGTCTGCTGGCACACCTGGATCGGATTTTCCGGGGGATGCGACGTCAATAGGGTCGACGCGTGGGAAAAGAATGTCATGAGCCGCAGAATTTCGCTTGCTTGGAGCTGACTAGATATAAATAATTAAAGTGTTTAGTTATTTGTAGAACTTTTTTGGGCGAGGAACACTTGTTAGTACAAAATCTATGGGAAGTCAGATATGAATTTTCTTTTACTTTCTCAGAGGGTTCCTTAGGTTGAACTAATGATCGAACAATGTGGAAGTGGTGGTCTGAACATGCAGAGTCATATTTTAGGGGTGCACGGGACAACATGTTTAATATCGTTTTACCTTATCAAAACTCATATATGCATATGGTGGCACGTATAGTGACATTAAGCCAATTTCATTCTAGATCCAGTACTATCATTAGTTTATTTTCCACTGCTTTTCTTGAGAGGCAGAAGACATGAAAAGGGGGTGTCATTCATTAGGTTGCACTGGTCCATCTATCTCCAATTCTACACCGTGAAGATCAGACAAACATCCTTGCATGACAAATGCCCCCTATATATGTCTCGTGTTCACACTATTTTCTCGTTGTTTAATTATTTTTGGTACTTGTTTTAATGATTTTAGTAATTATGCAAGTAATATCAATACTTGTATCAATGATTTGAGTGATTTTGGTATTTGTAATATACAATATTAGCATTGAAACATTAGTAATGAAATGGTGCATTACAAGTACCAAAATCACCCAAATAGTTTAAATAAATATGAGCATAATTGAAACAACTATTGGCACCACTAAAACAAGTGCCAAATATAACAAAAACCATAAAAAAATAGTGCTAGCATGCGGCCTGGGGTTATTTGCGTACTAACTTAACTTATTGGGGCAAAGTAAACAATAATTAGATATGGGGACAAATTAAAAATGTAGGTAACTTATGGGTGTGTTTTTTTTCTGGAGTAAAAAGGACTTTTTTTTGGAGCCATCATCTTCCCTCAAGACCTTAATGCCTACTTGTGCGAATTTAGTCTTAAGGGCAATTTTTTTATATGCCACTGCAAAGTTCCTAAGTCACTAATCTGCCATTACAAAATAATATCCCCCTTTCATGCCACTGCAAACTCGAAACCAACCCTTTTTATGCCATCGTTGACCAGTCCAGCCGTGAAGTACCTATGAAAAGACTATTTTGCCATTGTCTTCTTCTTATTCCTTCTTCTTTGTTGAGATGGATATGGAATCGGCCATGCGGGCGCTGAGGTGGCGAGGTTGAGTGTTGTTGTGGTGTTGACATGGACGCCATTTTGGATCAATGAAGGCGGTGGTGCACGAAGTCCTAGGCTCGTCGATAAATGGTGGCTCAGATGCGACGGCAAAGAGGGACAACATAGAGAGAATGGCAGGGCAAACGCAATGACACGGTCACAACACCTGGAGGACATTGTAGGCGACAGATGATAAGGGAAAGGTGACGACGCGGTGAAGGATACCTTACTATCACATGGCATACTGCCCAATTTCCCAGTTGGATACAATATCCAAAATCATTTGATAAAGTCATTTGAAAACAAACCAAAATCTAAATTTACTTTGGCTTTGCTAAGCATGTCCATGATCGTGGACACGACTATTTTGAATAGTTTTTACACTCTACAGAGGTTGTACAACTTTACCCACACAACATGACATCTCTAGTTTGTTTCACATTCGTTGATACTACTAGTCACTACCTTAGGTAAGAAGTCTAGAGCACGCGTCAAGGCCTTTATAATGCACCATTCCACCGTAGTCCCCCCTCGCTAAGGTTTCTCTTACTTTGGATATAAACCCATCAGATTTAAGCCCCCTCTTGCGCCAGGTGGGAATACATAAAAGTAGGTCATAAAGACACCCACACAACCGGATGGCACAACCACAGTGAAATGTTGCAAATTATTTAGGCAGGTCCCACCCACACAGGACATGTGGTTGTACGATGGAGCTTAGCAAGATGCGGCTTGAAGATCGGTCTTTAATTGACTTGGACGACTTTCGAAAATAACCCCTAGACCTGCTTCATATAAATGACTCGATTCCGTGCATCAACGTGCACCATCGAAACATCTATTTCGCCCAAGTCCAAAACAATTTTTTATTTTATTTACTAAGTCAATTCATTTTATAAATTTCTATGGTGAAGCCAATACCATAGTCTCTTTTAAATCATAGTTGAAATTTTGGCTAAATTCCCCAAATTAAACATTTATGATATAAGCTTTGACTAAGCAAAAAGTTTTGCAACAAGTTTTATTTCATACTAATGTACCAACTAGATTTTAACTATAGTATCAAGGGATGGCTACTTCAATAGCAACATTTGGCTATACAAAGGAATTGGGAATAACTATAACTTAAAAATAGGAATTTAAATAATTTGAATATAAATACGCATGCACTAATAATTTAAAATAGAATTTAAATAATTTGAAATACTATTATTCAAATATGATCAAAGATGTAACTTGCCTGCTTAAAAGCTTGAGGATCTACTTCTTTGAAATATTCGGTTCCTAGAGTCGTCGAAATCTATGCGGGAAAATGAATCAAAATCAAATAAAACTCAAATAAATTCAAACAAACTCCAAATTAAATAATTCTAGTATATATAGCTAGATCTTTTTAAAGATGAATTTAAAAATTTGAATCACTTGAATCGGAGCTCGAACGAAGGAGAACATGCTCTCGAAAGTTTTGAAATCACATGGTCGGAAGGAGGTTCGACTGATCGAAAGGTTTCGACTACCTGGTCGAAATGTGGTTTCGACTAGTCGGAAGGTTTCGACTACCTGGTCGAAGAAGGTTCGACTGGTCGAAAGGAGGTTTCGACTACCTGGTGAAAGGAGGTTTCGACTAGTCAAAAGACTTCGACTAACGTGGTCGAAGGAGGTTCGAGTGGTCGAAAGGAGGTTTTGACTACCTGGTCGAAAGGAGGTTTTGACTAGTCGGAAGGCTTTGACTACCTGGTTGAAAGGAGGTTCGACTGGTCAGAAGGAGGTTTCGACTACCTGGTCGAAAGGAAGTTTCGACTAGTCGGAAGGTTTCGACTACCTAGACGGCAGCGGTGGCGCACATAGTGGCGGTGGGCGCACGGGGTGAGGTCAGGAGAGTACCACGTAGAACGCAGAATCGTGAGACGAAGCCGGGGATGTGGTCAATGGGGGCGGGGCTTCACCACAGGCGGCGAGAGCTTCGACCGAAGCACTTGGAGCTTGAAAATCCGGCGAACGAAGGCAAGAGAGAGGGAGAGAAATGGGGCAAAAGATAGAGGAGGCGGAGGGTTCTCGGTGCTCCTATTTATAGAGGCCGGGGAGGAGAGAGGGAGGAGTTCGACGGCATAGGCGCACGAGCGAGCTCTGGCCAGTGCAGGGCATGACACAGCAGGCGGGATTCGCGGAGAGAGAAGGGCAGGTGCAAGATTGATAGCGGCGGGATGGGGCATTCAATGTGTGCGGAAAATGGGGAGGAAAGGGGAGGAAAATGCGCTATCGACAATGACTTTTTCAGCGGCCGTGACGCAGCGCGGACGGGACGGGGCAGAGCAGAGGGTAGGTGAGCGAGGAGACAGGGCAGAGATGGAGAGGACAGGGCGGCGAGGTGCTGATGCGGCGGCATGGGCAGCCAACGGGAGGAAGACGACGAGGAGGTGAGGTCGGCAGGTGGGGCCCACCTGTCGGTGACAGCGAGGCGGAGAAGCGAGGGGCGGACTGGGACGCGGAAATAGGAACGGGTCACGTGGGTATTTGGCCGAAGCAGTTTATGGAATTTTGAAGATTTTTGAATTATAGAAATTGAAATAATTCATTTAGGTTTTTATAAATAAAGTCTAAAAATTCTAAAAAATACACAGAAATTCCTTGAATCATTTTGAACTTAATAAAAATATTTCCAACTCAACATTGGTAATTAATTTTGTAAATAAGTTATTTTAGCTTTAAAATAATTAGGTCAAAACTTTTAAAATTCCTAAAAATTACATAAAAATAATTTTATTTTATTTTTATCTAGAAATGAAAAAAATTAGACTGTTAAAGTGGTGTTGCTGTCGAACAGGAAGGCGAAATCGGCGGGTGGCGGCCGGCGAGGCGAGAGGACAAAGGCGGCGGTGTGTGCTCAGGATGTGGTGGGCGGCGACGAGGGAAAGAAGAGCGGAGGATGAAGAAGATGAGGGTAACATGTATATTTTTTAAAAGTTGACGGATAAATTCTAACGGAGTTGATAGCAGCGACATAAAGAGATATTGTTTTGAGTTTGTAGTGGTACAGGAGGGAGATGTTACTTTGCAACGGTGGATCATGAATTCGAAATACTTGCAGTGACGTGAAAAGAATTTCGTAATCTCGAAGGCGGCAAAAAGGCCTGAAGAGAATAAGGATAAAGTTGCAGCCGATTACTCGTTGTCTTTAATTAGGACCCGTTCATGAATTGACCCGCTCCCCTGCCACTATCATTTTTGGCATTATTCACGTAGTTTCCCCCCTCGTCTGGCCTAAGCATGAAATTAGTTAGGTCAAGCAATCATTACTAAATTTGTTGAAAATTGCTGTGTGGCCCATGCAGGTTTCAGGATGATGACAATTGTGTTGATACTCGCTCTCCCACTTTGTAAGTCAGAGTCCAGGTTAATCGGTCCCGTTTCTGCCACACACACCCTCTCCCAAAGTCCAACACTGCAACTGCTTTTCCTTTCTTTTCTATTGCAAGTTTGCAACAATCTCAGGGTGAACATATCAGTGCCAAATCTTGATTGCCTGTGACCACTAGTACTTGGTTCAAATTTACGATCATGAGAGTAACATGCTAATGAGCTAGGAAGTTGTAGGCGTGTTCCGGGTAACAAGGAGCAGAGGACCCCCCCTTCCACTTCCACTTTGCAGATTAATGAGCCTGTCCTCTCCTCTCTCTCTCCTCCCAGCGGAGCGCTTTTCTGCTAGGGCGGCTTTCTTGCGTCCCATCAACTGCACTGCAGTCCCGCAGTTAGTGGGCTACTCACCGGGCCGCCTCATGTCCACACGCTGCTCCTCTACTTCCACTGCACAAAGGCCACATGAGTACCCAGGCACAGACAACATTTTTACAGAATTACAGTTTAAGCATAAGCATGAATTTACCATGGGCTTGTGTTACACAGTGCTGGGGTAGCTCGTAGGAGTATCATGCTAGAAAGAACAGTGCACAAGTATTCGAATTTCGTACACTATTGGTCTCCTACGCCACCGAAATTTCAAAAACTAGCCTCTCGTAGCTCCAAAATTCTCAATCTAGTCTCCTCCGTTCCCGGGCCGCAGCACCCGACCGTAGCAGCGAGGTGCTGTTGCACCCCACCAGTAGCAGCAAGGTGCTGCATGCCCTGTACGCAGCAGGTAGCAAGAGGAGAGAGAAAGGAGGAGAGAGGAAAGAAAAGGAAATGGAAAAAATTCAAAATAAAATAAATTTTAGAAAATGCAAGAAAATTTCATAAAAATCATAGGAACATGAATAAATTTAATAAAATAATTTTGAATTTAATTGAGGTTTATTTTATTAATTTAAAATGTTTTCATTTTTCTAAAATTTCCAAATAATCTTTAATCAATCCAATAAAATACAAATGGTTCATTTTATTTTTTTTAAGCTTTAAAAAGACTCTGAAAAATAGGGAAACAGGAAAGAAATAAAAATAACTCAAAGGAAATAACAAGGTTTAATTTAATTTAATTTAATTTGGGCTTGAATTGAGGTATAAATTATGAATTGAGCTCATAGTTTAATTTAATTTGGGCGTACACATGTAACATAATCACTGAGCATACTTTGTAAGAATATTTCTTTTTTCTGTTACAGTTTTCGCCTAGAACTATTCTTATTCGACCATCAATGATAAAAATAAAAACTGATCCAAAATTATCTAGCGCCCAGTCCTTCAACTCTTTGGAAATAGTTTCTACAAAGTTTGACAAGAAACTTTGAGTTGCATTGGTTGATTTAGATATTAAGAACATACCTAGTTACTTACACATTTAGCTACTTGGGATCACATGCATTGTAGGTGGCCTTGCACACGGGCAATCAAGGAAATTATTAGGAAAATTTCGGTCCATGCCACTGAATGGAAAGCACTTTTGGTATGTGCCACCCTTTTTGTGTCATGTCTGTAGTTGGCGCCTAGGACAATTTTTGGTGGGAATTTCTAGCGCCACAAATTTTGTACATGGCTATAAATCCTGAGTCGAATGGATGAGGGAGAGGCAATGGCTTAAACTGGAGCCATGAGCCAATGTAGCACATGTAACTCAGATTCTTCTCATTATTGGACTGTACCTCACTGTTTTGCAAGTATTGGATCGTAACTTTGAGTTACCTGTGCTACATTGGCTCATGGCTCCAGTTTGAGCCATTGTGTCTCCCTCTATCCCTCATCCATTCGGCTTAGGATTTATAGTCATGCCCAAAATTTGTGGCGCTAGAAATTCCCGCCAAAAACTATCCTAGGCGCCAACTACAGACATGGCACAAAATGGGTGGCACATACCGAAAATGCTTTCCATTCAATGGCATGGACCAAATTTTTCTCCCTTGATTTCCTATGCGCAATGAACACCTACAATGCATGCGATCCCAAGTAGCCAAATGTGTAAGTAACTAAGTATGTTCTTAATATCTAAATCATCAATGCAACTCAAAGTTTCTTGTCATACCTTGTAGAAACTATTTCCAAAGAGTTGAAGGATTGGGCGCCATATAATTTTGGATCGGTTTTTATTTTTATCATTGATGACCAAATAAGAATAGTTCTAGGAGGAAGTTGTAACAGAAAAAAAGAAATATTCTTACAAAATATGCTCAGTGATTACATTACATGTGTACGCCCAAATTAAATTAAACCATGAGCTTAATTCATAATTTATACCTCAATTCAAGCCCAAATTAAATTAAATTAATTAAAGATTAATTGAAAATTTTAGAAAATGAAAAACATTATAAATTAATAAAATAAACCTAAATTAAATTCAAAATTATTTTATTAAATATATTCATGTTCCAAGGATTTTTATAGAATTTTCTAAATTTTATTTTCTTTTGGATTTTTCTGGATTTTCCCCCCTTTCTTTTCTTTCCTCTCTCCTCATTTCTCTCTCCTCTTGCTACCTGCTGTGTAGGGAGCACCTCGCTGCTGCGGTCGGGTGTTGTAGCACCTTGCCTATTGCGGCCTGGGGGTGCAGTACGTGGGAGGAGTAGGCTAGATTAGGAATTTTGGGGTTAAGGGTCTAGTTTTGATATTTCGGTGGCATAGAGGGTCAATAGTGTACAAAATTCCAAGAATTCTGCTTGGCATATCCAATTATTGGTAAGCGTGGATGGATCTGAGTCAGGTTTCAATGGAGCGGAACAAATGTTCTTAAAGGGTGGGACAAAGTGTAAAGTAGCCAGTCCAATCGCGTGTCCATCTCCCTCCAGGTTGTATTTGTATGATGACTGATACATCCATCTGAACCATGAACAACATGTATACCTAGCCTGGGCTGTTGCTGTCTGCCCTCATAATGCAGCGGCTTATCGCGTGTACATCTGCACATCTGTGGGGGCGGAGGAGGTACAACAAGAAGCTAGCTTGTTTACAATTGGATTATCTGGTGCTTTCGGATCTCACTGTACCGAATCGGCAGCTGGCATTGATCATCTTTTTCTTCACGAGATCCGTGCTCGCGGCATGGTGCTGCATTGCATGTACTGTGATCTGCCTTTGTAATTTTAAAAGGGAAAATCGATCTGTTTAACCATTATTCATAGGATCATATATGTGTTGTTTCTGTAATCAACTCAGCTTAAGGGTGGATAACGATTTTTTAAGCCCTCAATTAAGAGTCGGCAGGGTGCAATATCATAAGATTGATAGCTTCATATACTAGCTAGTATCATGCGTCAAGAACTTTGCCAAAAGGGAGACGGCGGAATTCCATTATGCAGGTCGTAACTCCGGCACTCGGTTAATTTGCCAATTGAGCATCGATCAAGCCGCGATCACTTGTACGATTAAGCAGTACACCATGCACGCATCTGCAGACCAACATGCATTTTGTCTCTCCTTTTTCTTGGCCTTTTGCAAATTACAGATCATTGCTAATGCTGCCTTCTTATGGCTTTAATTACGGCATTTAGGCTCCGGGCTAGTCCCATAGCATTAACTGCATGATTGACCGATTCAAACGAAAGAGGGAGACAGGAGTTCTAAGACACGCGACACTGGGCACCAACTACATTTTGTCCTCCGACATAGTAGCTAGGGCGACCTTTCCTTCACGTCAGTAGTGAGCAACCCGGCCGTGAATATTCATGCATGCACGAGCACGACCCATTTCTACACTCAAGGATATATAAATTTTACTACATCGGCACCGGCCGGCACTGGCTGGCTCACTGAGCGGGTGCTATCTCCGTTCATTTCGACCACAACCACCCCCATTCTACAGACAGAATATCTGGCTCTATCTTTTCTTGATCAGTGAGATGGTTTCTGGTGGCTTCCTGCTTCAATTAACGTCGCGCATCTAGTCCTACTCACTGTCTATATATGAAGGCTATGATGATAGTAGCATTTGAGCGAGTGAGATTATAATTTCGTGTTATTCAAGGTTGCCGGTACAATCGGAATACATACGAATGAATATCGCTTATCTTGTATCATATTCCGTATGTTTATCTCGGATTCGGTCGAGTCGAACACGGATAGTGTTGAATACCCATTTCTATGTCCCGTATTCGCCAACGAGCCTTTGATCAGTCAGTTGGACGGAAACTATCTGCTTATTTTGCACCCCAACACAGAACATTGGGCAACATGAGTGCAATCAGAGCAAACACGTAGAGACTAGTCGTTGAGGTGTCGAAGGAAACACACTCAGTACCTTCTATCTGCTCACATGCATAAACTCACCTATATGTTATCATGCTCTTAAGTGAAGTCATAATAGACTTTCATCATACCACCTAACGTACGGATGAATATCGCTTATCATATATTATATTTTATAATTTTTTTAAAAGTCAGAATTAAATATAAATAGTACCGGATATCCATTTAGACCGGACGCAGTCTAACAAGCTCGAACTTTCTACTGCTAAGCCACGAGGATGGTATCACGGCAACAAAAAGATGGAATTTACCCGAGCACATAGAAAAAAACAGAGTAAGCAACAAGAGTGGTCGGGTCCCATCTGATGTCAACTCCACGCGGCAATTAGACGTGGAACGCACGCCTGCAGACCAGAGTCCCCGAGTGGATGCTCCCGTCGCAAGAATTCGAATTTTGTTTTCGCAAATGTCACTGTTGCGTCGTTTTGTCTAGCCCATATCGTGAAAAAATTTATAGAATTAGCGTCTCGTCCACACGGTAGTCGATTGACGCACCACCATGTACACGATGCGTGCCCTCGTCCACCCCGTAGCCGGTCAAATACCCCTCATCCATCCCGGGGCCGGTCGGACCTGACGTTCCCACACACCCCCATCCCATCAGCCCATCACCCTGTCTAATCCATCACCTCCGCATCACGTCGTTGTTGCCGAATGCATGTATGCATGCATGCAAGAGTTGAGCGCGGGAGGGAATCTGATTCCCTCTCACAGCGACTATTTAATTGCAGGAGACGATGATTTCAATTCGCACTCTCGCTCTCTCACTCGATCTCTCGCTTTCCCTTTTTTGTCGATTTCGTTTTTGCAGATGATTAAGTATTATTTGCAGCCATCATATCAGCATATAATTTTTTCCTCGTACGTTATTTCTTTTTTAATTTTGTGGTTAGTAAATTAGTCATAGCTAAATATTTGTAGTTAATTAGTTGTACTTGTATAGGCATAGTTAATTAGCTGTGGTTAAATAAATCTTACATTATTTATTAGTTCTAATTTTTAGGCGTTGTTAATTAGTTACCAATTAATTAGTCGTAAGTACATAGTTTTACTCAATTAATTAGTCCAAAATAGTTTGTTGGAATTAAGTCTTTGTTATTTAGCTGTCATTAATTAGTCATAAATAATTTAGTCGTATTTTGTAAGACGTGATTAATTCACCGTCATTAATTAGTGGTAATTAATTTAGAAGCCTTAGTTTGCCGTAATATTTTTTGTTTTTAATCTGTGGTAATAAATTTGATGTAATTATTTTAGTGCTATTTAGTTCATTGTAATTAATTCAGTAATGACTAATGTAGATGTCATTATGTAACACACGTTCATTTATGGTAATTAATTCGCCTTAATTATTTTAGTCACAACTATTTTAGTCGTACTTAATATGGTCATAGTTATTTAGTGTCCATTAATTTGCTATATGTGTTTATACGTAATTTATAATTTCTAGTAATGTATCGTCGTCATCAATTTTTTCACTAATAGTCTTTCTCTCTCTTCCATGTCTTGCAAGTCATGCCTCTACTGGAGCTTCTGGAACACTTCTATGACAAGAATCATCGCTGCAAGTCGTGGATCGACATGGACATGGATGACCCTCCACCCCTAGTGCTTCGGGCTGGGAGGGATTGCTAGCAGCTGGACGCTCGCTACGTCCCTATCCTTTGGGACACGGGATTGTTTGCCCTTTACGAGGCTGGTCTCCGTCAAACGCCACTTCACCGTGGATGGCAGTATGCATTTAGCACTTGTCGAAGGTGGAGGCCCGAGACACACACTTTTCACTTTCGGTGGGGTGAGATGACGGTCACTTTGCAGGACGTCTCATTCCTGACCGGTCTCCTAATCCGGGGTGAGCCACTTGTTCCAGGCTGTCCGCCGGTGGACTGGAAGGCCAGGCTGGGGAATCGGTTTGACATACCTGTGCCGGGCAGTGCCCATGGCCTCCCACCGCGCTTGCTGAATTTTTTAGGGATTTGCTTCTAACGGTCGAATTTGTGGTTGGGGGTGGTTGGGGGCAATAAATACCCCCTCATCAGCACCAAGCTCAATACCCCTGACCTCATTGAACACTCTTGAGCCATTGGTGCACTCTTTACTATTTATTTGCTCATATTTCACATTTTGAGGTAGTTGATGTTGGTAATATGCCATCGAGGTAATCATGGAGATGATTGTATCATGTTTATGTTTATGAGTTATTGAATAAATGTTATTCTGTTCCTTAAATTAATAATCATTGATAAATATTAACAAGTATGTGACTTGTTGGTGAAGCTATTTAACTTAGATGATGTCATTCTAAATGTATCCCTGGTCAGATGTCACTGGTCGGAACACTAGTGACTCTATCGACCAGCACATGTATTGATTGATGACCATGTTTCACTGGTCATGAATATAGGGATATCAAATCAATATTGTGAACACATGTTAGAGAACATGGTGTTGGATTGACCCACCTTGAGACGCTGCTGAGATTGTTATAATTTCATGCGTCATCAGTTGGTCTCAAGCAATAATGATGTACAATCCTTAGACCTGAGGTCAGCATGGTTTCCTACATGTGTAAGAGTACACTTTGGGGTTACCAAACGCTACTCCGTAACTGGGTAGTTATAAAGGTACCTTTCAGGTATACTATGAAACATACGGAGGAATGTGACTGGTCGGATATGAGATTTGCCCCTCCTAACATAACAGGAGAGATATCTCTGGACCCCTCGTTGTGGTCGAATAAAGAAAGTGCATGGTCATGCCACTACTGTCCAAAAGAGTTTGACCACGTAAAGCTATCCGACACTTGATCGAGAAAGTATTGAACAGTCCATGAATGAAACATGATATCTTACCTGGAGTTCAACCTGACATCGTGAGGCAAAGTGAGAATACACGAGCTGGTCGTTTAGTTCGATCAGATACGGACTAGTCGTACGGAGATACGAGCTAGTCGTAGACTAGTCGAACATAATCACTAATGAAGGGATGCAGTTAGGCTACGCTAGCTGGCAATTCAAAAATTATACCATATAAACCAGGAAGCCAAGCAAGTAGAAGATCACAAATCGTTACCAGTAGAAGCGCAGTCGGCGAAGATGAGTTGGAGTTGCCTTGATACGGGGTCGCCCGATCTTCTCGGTGTAGGATCGAATACTCGGAATTGATGAATCGTAGTGATCTCCGTTGCCAATGCAAGAGTTAGCACTCTTTAATTCGCAAATCACACGTGCTGATTTCACAGACCACCAAGTGAAATCATCGTGTTTTCAATTCCCAACGGAAAGGTTGAACGATCTTACTTGAACTCCCAATTTCCCTTCTTGTTGGTTCGGCCAACAAGGTAGAACAAGACTAAAATTTTGCAATCTATTATTTCTGATAATAATGGTTTGAGGGATACATGGGGGTCACAGTGATATTTATGGTGCCCCCTAACTCACGCACCAAGGCCTAGGGCCGGCTCCTAATTGATTCAGCCAAAGGATTCCGAATCCAACTCTTAATCTAAAAATAGTGTTCAGATTAACTATTCATAGCATATACTGTTCACACTTACTACTGTTCATGCTGAGTATTGTTTATGTAATACTCTGAAAAATAATAATAATTTAATTAGTTAAAGAATTTAGGGCTTGTGCGTAATTAAAGAATTTAGTATACGTGGAAATAGGATAATTCAGAGTTTTTATGAGCTATATAAATAGATTTGTGGGATTTCTAGAAACCCTAGTAGTTTTTTCTTCCCACCCTAGCCGCCTGTTTTTCTCTTTCTCCTGGAGCTTGCGCCGCGCGCGATTGCTTTTCATCTGCCGCTGCGTTCTTCTTGCTTCTTCTCATTCTGCGTTCTTTGCTGCTACGCCGGTAACCGACGCCGCGGCGCCGCTAAGTGCCATTGCTGCTTGGTCGTGGTGGCTGCCTCTTCTTTCCGCTGCGCTGGCGTGGTACTGCACCGCACCGCTTTACGTCTTCTTCTTGATCCCGGTGCGCGTGGATCGCTGCTGTAGCCTTCGGTAGAGAGCCGCCGCTGTAGCCTTCGGTAGAGAGAACTACCGCCGATTTTTGCTTCTTGTCTTTGCCGATCTGCGTCACATCGTTTTACCGCCAAGAGAACGCCGGGAAGGGCCCAACAATTCCTTTGCACAGTACGCCAAATAGTGGGTAATGATCTAGTATTTTCCCTCGATTTTGTATATTTAATTAGTGAGGTTTTATAATTTTCTAATAGAGAGGCCGATTAATGAATTTATTTAACCTGCTGTCCGTTGAACGATTTATTCGGGTACCTTAGTGGAGAATTTTGAAAATGTCATCTACTGGTTAATTGTAGATAATTTCGATATCTTTCTATAGCATATTTTTTCATGTCAATCGGACAAGTAGAATTCGAGTTATGATTTTCGGAAGGCTGCTGTCATTGTGGTTGTCGTATTTCGGC
Organism: Hsuehochloa calcarea; assembly: GCA_036346395.1. Taxonomy (NCBI): domain Eukaryota; kingdom Viridiplantae; phylum Streptophyta; class Magnoliopsida; order Poales; family Poaceae; genus Hsuehochloa; species Hsuehochloa calcarea. Next base: position 40,580,771 of record CM070599.1, read on the forward strand.
GCTGTTTTGGTAGACTGTAGATTAAAAATAGTAAATAGCTTAATTAGAGTTTTTGATCTACATGAAAGTTGTAGATAATTGTCCAATGGTTCTGTAGAATCTGAGAACACGCATTTTGGTTGAGTAAAACAATAGTTATGAATTTAGTAAGACTGCTGTTCCGAAGCGGACAGACCGGCTTTCTGGGCTAAAAATGGAGGGTTAGATGATTTAATTAGAAGACTTTGTAATCTAAGAAAATGTGGATAATTTTATGAAGAATCCAGAATGGGGTGGTTTGTTGTGATCGGACTTTTGAGTCAAAAGTTACGTTCGTTTTAGTACTAAGACCGCAATGGGTAACTATTCGGTACCGGCGTAACGTGGTATATTTGGGGTCGGGTAGGAGCGAAGTATATTGATTACTATTCTTGTTGCTATAGCTTGTATTGAAGTTTGTGTATTTAATGTAGGAGAAGCGTCGTACTTGTTGCCATCTGCTAGCCAAATCGTGCGTCGCAACTAGTAAAGGCAAGTGCATGGTAGACAGCGATCAATGATGATCACTGTGATTCTTTATCTTCTATTACCATTATTGTTGTGCTTTTATTTTGTTTAATTGCAAACAAATAATTGGTATGTTTATATCTTTGTTGATAAGCATGATGGAAAGTTGGATATGATGTTTATGGTGGAGTTTGCATTTTCATACATAAGCATCTTTGCATATGAGCAGGTGATCATGAATGATCACAACTCCACGGGAGTGGAGGAGGTCCCCGATCCTTTTGGAGGAACGGGCTTGAGAGTGAATGTTGTCGCGAGCATTCACTCATGCTATACCGGTATACGCGAAAGAAGTGCATGTGGACATGTAGATTAGATTTGCATTGGTATATGAGATTAATGGATGTGAATCAAAGAGAAGTTAACTGCATGTGAATGTTAATAGAAGTACCTGTGATGATAATGAAGTTATTGAATGCTGTTGATTTATTATTGTTCGTTGTTTATGGATGTGTTTGCTGAGTCGTGGACTCACCTTTGCTCTATTGTTGTCTTTAGGTGATCTTCGAGGACGCCGTAACTGAGAGCGAGTAGAGCACATGGACAACACATGATCTTTTGCCATAATAATCTTTCCATTCATAATTGGATTACTCTTGGACATGTTAGAGGTTGAATAAAATTTAGGACAACGTTTTGGACTAGACTTTTTGCTTTAATAGTTTGGATTCATTGGTTGATGCTATTTTGGACTGTTTACCTGATTTTATTCCACTTGATTATCTATTATCGTTTGAACCATAATTATGCCTGTTCTTTTGTGGTCCATTGATATGATTATCATTGTTTTCCTGCTGTAAAATTATAGTGTGTCGTTAATTATTAGTTTAGAGAGTAGTGTGGTGGCATTCTAGGCCCAGTGTTGGGCTGGGGTGTTACAGTTTACGCCTTGGGCCTCTACACGGTTTGTCTTATTTCTCTAAGTCTTGGGCTGATTGGACATTCCCCTTTAGCGCCACATGACAGCATTTGGTCATAGACTCTGACCGACGTTCCTTGCAATGCACAACTACAACCTTCGGCTAACACCTAGTCGTGACAACGGACCTGGTCCCTTGATCTTCCATGATTCTCCTCCGTTGCTTTGGCTCCGGCCTCCCTCTCCTCCCCCTCGGATCCAAAGGCTTCACAATGTTCAAACCTGAGAATACACAATGTATTTGCATGATGTAGTATCCCCTTCTCATCAAAGTCAATAGGAAATTCTTTAAGAAACAAAAGCACCTGTCGGTTTAGAAGCTTGACGCTTGCTCTAGTCATTGGACCCTTTGGTGCTTCATGAACAAGCTCATGCACACTTGGAGTGGAAGATGTAGTAGTAGTAGGGATGACCTCATCATCCCCTCTCTTGAAAATAAGTCGTCCTTAACTCTGTATCGTCTTTCCTAAAGAATGTTGACAAATCAGCAACATTGAAAGCAACACTTGCCGCATAGTCGTCGCCTAGAAGCTCAATCTTGTATGCATTATCGTTGTTCTTGGCAAGCACTTTAAAAGGGCCATCACCACATAGCATCAACTTGGATTTACACCTCTTCGAAAAGCGTTCTTTGCGAAGATGAACCTAAACTAAATCACAAGGTTCAAACAACATTTTCTTTCTAGTTTTGTTAGTTTTGGAAGCATTAGAACGTACGTTCGCGTCAATTACCTCTTTTGCCTTTTCATGGAGTTTCTTTACAAAATTAGCACGCTTGGAAGCCTCCATATTTGCATGCTCTTGCAATGGAAGTGGTAGCAAATCAAGTGGTGAGATCGGTTTGAAGCCATACACCACCTCAAATGGACACATTTGAGTAGTAGAATACACCGCCCAATTATATGCAATTTCAACATGGGGTAAACAATCTTCCCGCTCTTCTAAGTTCTTCTTGATCATTGTTCGCAACAACATTGAGAGTATGGTTCACCACCTCCGATTCTCCATCGGTTTGTGGGTGATAAGTTATCGAAAACAGCAACTTTGTCCCAATCTTGGCCCATAAAGTCTTCCAAAAGTAGCTCATGAACTTCACATCACGATCTGAAACAATGGTTCGAGGAACGCCATGCAATCTCACAATTTCCATAAAAAATAAGTCACCTACAAACGACACATTGTCGCTCTTATGACAAGGAATAAAGTGTGCAATCTTAGAAAACCTGTCCACAACTACAAAAATAGAATCCATCCCCCTCTTAGTTCTAGGCAAATATAAAACAAAGTCCATACTAATATCTTTCCAAGGAGCACCAGGAACTGGAAGCGGAGTATACAAACCATGTGGATTGAGTTTAGACTTAGCTTTATGGCATGTAACACAACACTGAACAAACCTCTCAACAACTCGTCTCATCTTTGGCCAATAGAAGTGATCGTCCAACATCATGAATTTCTTCTCCCTACCAAAATGTCCTATCAATCCCCCTGCATTAGATTCCTGCAATAGGAGCAAACACACAAACGAATCTGGAACACATAGCTTGTTAGTTCGAAATAGAAAACCATCATGGATATGATACTTGTCCCATCCTTTTTCATCTTTGCATGTAGAATATAGTGATGAAAATTCATGATCGAAAGCATATAATTCTTTCAGACACTCTAATCGGGGAGCTTTACTTCCAATTGGGTTAATAGCACATTCTTTCTAGACAAAGTGTCAGCTATCACATTCTCTTTGTCTTTCTTGTATTTAACAATGTATGGAAAGGTTTGAATGAATTCAACCCACTTAGCATGCCTACAGTTCAACTTAGCTTGTCCTTTCAAGTGTTTGAAAGCGTTATGATCAAAATGTATGACAAACTCTTTAGGCCAAAGATAATGTTGCCAAGTCTCTAAAACATGTACAAGAGCATATAATTCTTTATCATAAACAAAATAATTTAATTGAGTTCCACTAAGTTTCTCACTAAAATATGCTATGAGTTTGCGATCTTGCATCAACACACCACCAATACCTATTCTACTAGCATCACATTCAATCTCAAAAGTTATAGTGAAATCAGGTAAAACAAGCAATGATACTTCAGTCAAACACTTCTTTAGTTCAACAAAGATTTTATATTGTGATGCTCCCCATTCAAAAGGAACACCTTTTTAGTTAATTCATTTAATGGGGTAGCAATGGTGCTGAAATCCTACACAAAACGGTGATAAAAACTAGCAAGCCCATGGAAGCAACAAATTTAACTAACATTAACAGGAGTAGGCCAATCACGTATAGCATCAATCTTAGATTCATCTACCTCAATTCCATGACCTAAAACAACATAGCCTAAAAACACCACCTTACTAGTGTAAAAAGTACATTTCTCAAGATTTGCAAATAACTTTTCAGTTCTAAGCACTTCTAACATTTGTCTAATGTGTTCAACATGATCATCCAAGGGGCGGCTACATATCAAAATAGACTACCATGAAATTTCCAATGAAATTTCTCAAAACATGGTTCATTAAATTCATGAATTTACTAGGAGCAATAGATAAACCAAAAGGCATCACTAACTATTCATACAATTTAAATTTTGTTTTAAAGGCTGGTTTCTACTCATCACCATGTTTCATTCTAATATGATGATATCCACTACGCGAATCAATCTTAAAAAAATAGTAGAGCCACTTAATTCATCAATCATATCATCTGACCTAGGAATAGGATGAAGATAACGAATGGTAATATTATTGATAGCTCTACAAACTACACCCATCCTTCATGTACTATCTTTCTTAGGAACAAGAATAACAGGAACGACATAAAGACTAAGACTTTCGCGTACATATCCTTTTTTCCAAAAGTGCTTGCGCTTTCCGCTTAATTTCCTTTGTCTCCTTCGGGTTTATGCGGTAAGACAGCCTGTTGGGAAGAGGGGCTCTCGGTACCAAGTCAATTTGATGTTCAATACCTCTAATGGGTGAGTGACCAGCAGGCACCTCGTCCGGAAAGATGTCCTCATAAGCATATAAAACATGAGAAGCAACACTAGGAAGAGATATTAAGTCATTAGTAGAAAGTAATGCATCTTTATACAACAATACAAAGTGCATCAAAGTGGGACCATCTCTTATCTCTCAAATCAGATTTGGTGGCTACCATGAATAACTTTTGCTCTCTCTCATTCTTTCTTTTCCCACTCAGTTTTGGTTTGTAGTTCCCACTCACATTTTGTGGAATCACACTCTTTTGCTCTCTCCCTCTCTCCCTCTCTACTTGTGCCTCTATCTTTTGCATATTATCATTTACAATTTGAGAAGGAGTTAATGGTTGAAGCACTACGTCCTTGTTGTTCCACATGAACTTGTATTGATTGGTTCTACCATCATGAATCACGGCACAATCTTATTGCCATAGCCTTCCTAGCAGCAAGTGACATACATTCATGGACACCACATCACATTCCACGGTGTCGCGATAAGTGTCAATCTCAAACTCAACATCCATGGTGTATCCAAACTCATTGACCCGTGCTCATGCAACCATTGTATCTGATATAGATGTGGATGCTTCTTGTATCTCAATCCATGTTTACTACAAAGCTCTTTGCTAACTAAATTATAACAACTTCCACCATCAATGATTACCTTGCAAAATTTGCCATCCTTGCCAACTTGAGCTCTTGTTTGAAAAAAAAAAATTACAGCGTTGTTCATGGTTATATTTTGGTTGTATACTCAACATCGATGGAGTGCACAGAAGTATAGGATCAACCTTGGGGTCACAATATACCACCTCGTTCTCCTCCTCCTCCTTTTCCTCACAATGTGCATCACCATATCTCTCCAAATCAGCAAGGTGCTCACCTTCTTCCTCACTAGTTGAATTATAATCCTCATTATCCATCATCAACATTACCTTGTTATTTGGGTAATCCCTTTGCATATGACCACGACCAAGGTATTTGAAGCATTATATAGCACTACTCTTCGCTGTGGAACCCACTGACAAAGTGCCACTAGCTGCTGGATATGAGGTTTTCTTTGCATTGAGAGTAGTTTCCAGTTTCTTGTTAAATGATGGGCGAAAGCTTGAACAACCACTTGGAGTTGTGCTCTCACTAACTTGTGATTTGGACACAAATTTACCTCTTCTGGATGGTGTACGGGCAGTAAACGACGAAGATCTTGTAAACTTGACATCCTCTTGCAGCTATTATTCTGCCTTGTAGCTTGATGCACTAATTCATAGAGATTGTTATGAGGCTGAAAATTGACAATACACTTCACATTGTGGTTCAAACCTAATAGGAAGCGCGTCATAGTTTGCTCATCTTGTTCTTGAACCTTGGCTCGTATCATGGCTAACTCCATCACGTTATAGTATTCCTCCACGGAGTGTGATCCTTGCTTTATATTCTGCAATTTATCAAAAAGATCATATTTATAATGACGAGGAACAAAGCTTGCTCTGATCTCACGCTTCATCTCTTGCCATGAAGTAACATGGTCTTCTCTATTCTCAGCTCTTTGATTGATGACTTGTTCCCACCAATCCAAGATATATCCCTCAAACTCAAAAGATGCCAATTATATTTTCCTTTCATCTGAATAGTTATTAATACAGAAAATCTTGTCAACCTTCAATTCCCAAGTGAGATACTCCTCGGAATCAGTACCACCTGCAAATTTAGGCATGGAGAACTTGAGCTTGTCCAAACCATCATCGTCATTGCGTGGACGACGATAGTTGTCATTGCGACACAACACAAAATCATCATCCCAATCTTGCCCAAGTGCAGCACCACCTCGACCTCCGCCTTGGCCACGGCCACAACCTCCATGACCTCCAAAAGTTTCTCCACGACCCCAGGCGAGTGGTGGACGTATGGCATTGGCCGCCACTCGATGGTGCGGTTCAAGAGGAGCATGGGCAGCAGCTTTACCTCCTTGAACACTTACTTCATCACCTCCATTGAGGGCTTGGATAAGCCTAGTGAGTGCTCCAATGTTATCCCACAATTGGCGTGCATTTTGATCAGCTTGTAACTCCAAGTTTTGTACTTCTTTTGCGATGTGATCAGTGAAGGCGTCATGCTTCTCATGGAGTTGATCAAGCTCTGTGTGCAGCTCGCGGTTAAAGTGCTCACGAAGTGCCCCAAATTGATATTGCTTGACGACTACTTCTGGGTCAGTCACCTCACCTCCTTCATCATATTATCCATCTTCACCTGGCATGGTTAGTTATAAAAATAAAACAAAAACAACAGCTATGTATATGGATGTTGTGTGAAAAAATCACTCAATCTCACTTTTTCCTCTCCCCAGCAAAGTTATTACCTTTTCCGAAGTGAATTGAGGCCACACAAAACTTACACTTGTAGCAGCAACTACAAGCAATTGTGATGATCAAGCGAATTTAAGAGTGTTTCACACTAGCACAACAACAGTTATTTAGTGGAGCTTGGTATGAAAGTGTATAACCTATGCAATCTGAAATTCAAGTTGTTGTAAAGCTAAGTAATAATCCAAGCTACAATACTTATCCTAGGTGCTGATCCAAAAGGTTTAAGCGAAGTGTATGAACGCACACGCAAAGACATATGTGACTTAATGCAAACAATGGAATGAGCTAGTGAGAAGCAATCTGAAATTGAGATGGGAACTAGCTCGCTTTGCACCAAGTACTAGGAGAGACGCTAGTCACTTACAAATGTATATGTACGGGCACAAGATTGTTCGAAAGGAATAAATACACAATCTGAAATTATGGACTAGGGTTCACTCACCAAAATTTAGCCACTATTTTCCTTTCTTTTCTTTTTTTCTCTCTTTTGAAACTCAGCCGTATGAACTTGCAAACTTCCTCCTCCTTGGCTTGTAGGGCAAGCGAAAGGAGAAGTAGGTACCGGTAATATGCGGTTATATATATATATATATATATATGTATGTATGTATGTATGTATGTATGTATGTGTGTGTGTGTGTGTACTTTTTCAAGCTGTGGTTTTTCTTGTAGTCAGCTACCTTTTCTTCTTTGCTCTTGCAATGGCTGAATTAGGGTTTGCCCACATCTTGATTGCACAAGCCTCACAATTCAGCAAGTGTAAAAATCCTAAGAACATCACTAATACAATTATCAATAGCTAGTCTCAAAGATGAAAATATATAAGTGAAGTTACTTTCGGCCAAACCAAAAACACGGAAGTCCTGGTGCGGGTTGGTGTTGGGCTACGACCATGATCACGGCACAAGATAAAAGGTGCGGGTAGATGTTGGCCTACGACCACGACCATGATCAGGACACAAGATAAAAGGTGTGGGTATTTCAACAAAAATTTCTAGGGTTTATGTGTACTCAAAGACAAAGCGACACAAAGGAACACAATGGTCAGCACGTAAACAAAATTTTTAATGGACTAAAACCTAACTAAACTCATATGAAATAATAGATTAAAGTAAAGGCTTAGAATTTTTATGTTGTGTGTTTTCAGTTTATTGGACGATAGGATAAAAGAACAGCAAGCAAATCAATCTAATGCTTAGGGTTAATAATCCTACCGAGTAAACGGAGCTCTTATACCAAGATGATACAGGGTCGCCCGATCTTCTCGACGTAGGATCGAATACTCACGTGGAATTGATAAATCGTAGTGATCCCCCGTTGCCAATGCAAGAGTTAGCACTCTTTAATTCGTCAAATCACACATGCTCATTTCACCGACTAGCAAGTGAAATCGTCGTGCTTGCAATTCCCAGCGGAAAGGTTAAACGGTCTTGCTTGAACTCCCAATTCTCCTTCTAGTTAGTTCGGCCAACGAGGAAGAACAAGAGCAAAACTTTGCAATATATTATTTCTGATAATAATGGTCTAAAGGATACATGGGGGATCACGGTGCTATTTATGGTGCCCCCTAACTCACGCACCAAGGCTTAGGGCCGGCTCCTAATTGATTTGGCCAAAGGATTCCGAATCCAACTCCTAATCGAAACATAGTGTTTAGATTTACTATTCATGATATGTATTGTTCACACCTTAGGGCTCAACGCGGTTTGGCTTGTTTCTATAAGTCTTCGGCTGCTTGGACATTCCCCTTTAGCGCCGTATGGCAGCATCTGTTCGTAGACTCCGACTGGAGTTCCCTGCCCTGCACGACTACAACCTTCAACCAAGACCTGGTCGTGGACCTGGTCCCTTGATCTTCCATGGTTCTTCTCCATTGCTTTGGCTCCGGCCTCCCTCTCCTCCCTCTCGGTTCTAAAGGCTTCACAATGTTCAAACCTGATAATACACAATGTATTTGCAGGAGGTAGTATCCCCTCCGCATGAAAGTCAATTGGAAATTCTTTAAGAAACAAAAGCACTTGTTGGTTTAGATGTTTGGCGCTTGCTCTAGTCATTGGACCCTTTGGTGCTTCATGAACAGCCTCATGCACACTTGGAGTGGAAGATGTAGCAGTAATAGGCATATCCTTATCAAGCCTGATCCAACGTAGAGTGCGTCGAGATAGAGGTCGTAGTCGATCGTCCAACGTAGTCGTTCGATCGTCCAGCGTCCTCATCGCCGATCGTCTCCTCCAGCAACCAATCACTTTCCTTGCGAAGTGGTATATCGTCCTCGAGCGCAACAGCAACCGCAGTAGTGCCTTTACGGTATCCACACGTGCAGCGAATGAACATCGTACGCCGGTGTGCTAGCACCAACTCGTACGGCAGGGTTCTCTCGAGAAGATGGCGGCTAGTGTTTTGGCAGAACAACTCATGTATATTGCCACTTCCCAATAGCTTCAAGCATCTCCTTATATAGAGCTCATGACGGGTCCTATTAGAACATGTTTGTTCCAACCCGTTAAATGTTTAACCCTGTAGGTTCATGTATAATTGGTTGTGACTCGAAAACCTTTTCCGACCACGAGTCGTTAGCGGTTCCTAGCAGGACATAACGATTCCCGAATACATATTTAGTCTCGACCAGTTTGCAACTCCTTATGACTAGGTTTCAATCACTCTGTGATTATGTTCGTGTTGGACCAAAAAGACGACTAGAGGGGGGGGTGAATAGGAGCACGCTCACTTTTTCAATAAGTAATTGATTCAATAAAACTTTACTCCAGTAGCTATAGAAGCTATGAAGATCAGTCTATCAGTACAGCGGAAGACTAAAATTGAATCTAATTTAAACCCCTAAGCAATAAGATAAAATCAACAAAGATTAAAGCAAACCAATGCATTTGCTGTCGGATCACTGGCTCAAGGGCGCGATCGGACCGATTTCTGCCGTCGACCAATGGCCACGGGCGGTCGACCGACACTGAAAGAATGTAATGATCGGCCAGATGACGAAGATGAAAATAGATGAAACTTTAGATCTACTAATCCAAACTTGATGAAACTTGGAACACACGTTCTCTATGATAACGGGGACCTATTCCAATCGAATATTATGATAATTATTGGAAGAATAGCGATACTTTTCGATTTGATCGAAGACGGGTTCAAAACCGGGTCAAAACGAAAACTTGATCCAAGATCTTGCTCGTGGGTGAATGATGATCAAGACGGTCCTAGATGGGTTCCCACACGTCACAACAAGCTAGATCACGTGAAGAATTCAATCAAAAACTCGTGGATCAAAGAAAGACCCAAAATCATCAAATAGAGAGAGAAAACGTAATGAGACAAAACATTGATCAAAGTTTCCTTTGATTGATTGATATGATCTGGGCTTACAGCCACTCCATCAATGGATGACAATGCTCAATCCAAGAGCACGAAAATCACGTCAAAACATCAAGAACCCTAGCCTCCACAAAAGCTCTCCCTAAGAAAATTAGGGATTACAAAAATTACAAAAGAGACGAAGCGGAGGTGCAGCCACCTCCCTTCCCTATTTATAGTGGAGGCTTAGACCTTCTAGAAATTTGACTCTATTGGGCTCCCGTTAAGGCCCAAAACAAACGGGATATTTACGCACGTATTTTAATGCGCCATCTTTAACACCCCTTGACCTAACTAGCTACACCTTACGCCATCTTGCACCTCAGATTAGCTTATAGGTCACCCTTGTCCATCTTGCACCACGCTTGAGTACATTGACCTCATCCGGCATCGTCGATCGTTCTGGACCTCAGCTCTCCAAGCCTAGTCCCGATCATACTCGCTGTTGACCGTCGTTGACCACCAAGCAACCTGCACAAAAATAGACAAGTAAACCGAATTTGGGAACAAGTTCTTCACAACTTGACCCATGTTAGTCAAAATATGCATCATGCAACATATATGCCCTGAAACTCATGACTTTGACTAAACAACCGAAGATCGCCGCCACGACGGGCGACGAACCAAGTGAAAACCGGTCAGACCGCCCCTAGGGCCGGTTTGACCGCCCACCCTAGCCGGTCTGACTGCCACCTATGGGCCGGTCAGACCGCCAGCTGGGACTTAGTCATTTTTCCTCACTGGAAAACCGGAACCTACTAGAAATTTCAAACCAATAGAACTTTTGACTGGAGACACCAAAAATTATGGGACCAAGTGCAATAGAATCTCCTCTATTTCCTACACCCTCTATTTTTGGCCCAGCTCAATCCAACACTTTCTGACAATGGCCGGTCCGACCGCCCCTTATAAACCGGTTGGACCGATTTGGGACCGGTCTAACCGCCGCACCTGGCCGATCAGACTGGTTCAGACTGACAGAACTGAACCTTTGCCGAAAACACGTGAAACGACAAACCGTAAACGTCATTGCCAATTGTCACATCATCCTAAGATCTGGAGTATATCCCCATGATATCCCCAACTCCCCCTTGATGAACACATTGGCAATATTCCAGAAAATGTAATTTGGAGGTTTGAAAAGTAAAATACTTTCGTTTTCTCATAAATACACAACTTGGTCCATAAGCAAGAAAAAGCCATGGAAATGACCAAGCTGGCATCAGAATAGCATAGGCATGTGAGAAAGCATAAAAACTTTGATTTCCAGAAAAGTGTAAAAATCTCACTTAAGGTCCATATGAAAGAACAATTGTTCAATTGACCTATGATCATTGTGAGGATAAATAAATGCAATTCAAATTCAGAAAAGTCAATAAGACAATAAGAATGCAATTCAAAAACTCCCCCTCACTATGATCCTCAGATTTCAAAAAATTTTAAATTCTCCTATTTCTCCCCCTTTTATCATTTTTATATATATTCTCCCCCTTTATACAATAATAATATATCTTGTCCCCTTACATTGAAATATGTTCTCCCCCTTTGACAATGGAGTCATCAAGGAATCACACATTCCTCTCATCTAGAGATAACAAATGCAGAATGAAGAAAGAAGCATAAGAAGGAGTATGCACGAAGTGCAATGCAGTAGCTTCATTTTTTATTTTTTATTTTTTGATTACAAGAAGCTTTGGAGATTACCCACAAGAGCAAGCTAGCATATCTAATATTGCACAAACAGCATATCAAGCCTAACAACGCTAGCAAGATCATGATAAGACATATATATCAAAGCTAAGCACGAAGACTCAAAAGTAAAGCAATAGATTTGATCAATTTAAGCAAAGCTTGAAATTCAGCAAGTTCATCAACAGGGATCCTAAAGTGAAACTAGCCATGTCAAAATGTCAAAGTGAGATAAAAAATCTAACAAAGACCACATTAATAGTCAATCAGGTCCTGTATTGAATCATTTTACTTAAATTTCTCAAACGCCCATTTTTCAACAGTTTTTCCATTTGCACTAAATATTGAAGTTGACTAATGATCTAACTTAGTGACAAGATCCTGGACTAGGAGCCATCCACAAACTCATCCTAAGCTACGAACAGAAGTTGATTAAAGGTATATCTTAGTAAAGAAGATACTGGACTAGGAGCCATCCACAAACTCTTTCTAAGGTTCTACCAGGGCGACAAATCTTGAGGTTCATGTCATTTCTGACAAGCAGTCCCCATGAGATCGTCTGGATCATCAAACTATCTCCAAGTTCATATCTTTGACAAACAGTCTCGTAAGAATAGTTTGGCACAATTTAAGCATAAGACAATCTTGATTTTTCATGTTTCACAAGAGCTATTTTAGAATCTCAAGAACACAAGAAGCTCAAGTAATGGTCAATTTTAGATTCAAGAGCTATCAAAGCAATTTTGACAGGGCCAATGTCACAAAAGGAGCACTAATTGCACAACTAGCTAAAACATCCACAAATTATAAATTTTAGTTTGAGTTGTTTCAGAGTTCTAGCTCATACGCAAAGACTTATCTGTATATGTGAAAGCATGATAATTCTAGCAAGTCAACGAACTAGACATGACATTGAGCAAGAATTAAAATACTAAAGCTCCAAAGGGTAATAGACAAAGCTTCATCAATTTTAAAAGATAAGCAGAAAAAACTTATATTACAATGCATCTTTTGGATACCACTTGTTGGGTTTTTCAAATCACTTGTTGGATTTTTCATATGAATGCAATATGATACAATGAGATGCAGTAAAAGCCTGAAAACCTAAAAAGTTAAAAAAGATCAATAAATTCAGAAAGAGAACAAGAAAAGATCAAAAGAACAAGGTAAGATTAGAAAAGATCGAACCCCCCCTCAAACCAACCCATAGGGATAAATTACCCTTAACTCACTTCTCAAGGTGGCAAACCTAGGTGGGTCTAAAGGCTTTGTGAGGATATCAGCCAGTTGAGCTTCGAACTCCACAAAGTGCAGCACAATATCACCTTTCTTGACATGGTGTTGGACCGAAAAGGCGACTAGAGGGGGGGGTGAATAGGAGCACGCTCACTTTTTCACAAAATATGAATTCAACACAATTTCACTCCAACAGCTATGATGAAGCTATGAAGATCAATATATCGACAAATGGAAGACTAGTATTGAATCCAATTAAACCCCTAAGCAATGCGACAAAAATCGCAAGAATCAAATCTTAACAGGTGGCGGTCGACCATTGTTATAAGGGCGGTCTGACCGGCACCAAAATCGGTCTGACCTCTGGTGTGGGGCGGTCCGACCGGCACCAAAATCGGTCTGACCTCTGGTGTGGGGCGGTCCGACCGGCAGCTCGAGCGATAAAAATGTACCGATGACGGTTGCAATTAGGTCTAACTTTTGATTCTCAACTCCAAACTTCACGAAACTTTGCACACACCTTCTCTATGATATTAAGGACCTATTCCAATCAACAATTATGATAATTCTTGGACGAACAAATATCTTTTACGATCTGATTGAAGAAGGGTGCAAAACCGAGCAAAAGAGGAAACTAGATCCAATCGCTTGCTCGTGGGTGATTGATGATCAAATTGATCCTAGATGGGTTCCCACACATCACAGCAAGCTAATCCACGTGAAAGAATCAATCAAAAACTCGTGGATCAAAGAAAGCCCTAAAATCACGAAATTGAAAGCAAGAACGAAAAGAGACTTATCTCAAGCAAACCTTGCATTGATTAAGAACGTGATCATCGCTGGATTACACCCACGCCATCATGGATCAGTGGTCAATCCAAGATCACGAAATTCTCCTCAAACCATGAAAAGCCCTAGCCTCCACCTCAACTCCCCTAAAGACAATTAGGGTTTTGAAACATAAATAGGCGAGGGAGAAAAGAGCTACGTGGTGCAGCCACCACCTCCCCCTATTTATAGTGGAGGCCTAGACTCCTAGGGTTTGACTCCATTGGGCTCCCGTTAAGGCCCACTAACAAACGGGTCACACACGCACGCTTCGCAAAGCGCCGTCTTTAACCTTTTGACCTAAACCGCTTCACCATGCGTCATGGATTTGCCAATAGGTCACCCTTGTCCATCTTGTGTCACGCTTGAGTCGTTGACCTCACCCGCATCGTCAATCGCTCGACCTCAACTCTCCAAGTCTAGTCCCGATCTTCCTCGCCGTTGACCGTCGTTGACCACCAAGCAACTGCACAACCATAGACAAGCAAACACGTATTCGGAACAAGTTCTTCACAACTTGACCCATGTTAGTCAAAACATGCATCATGCAAATCATATGCCATGAAACCAATGACTTTGACCTAACAAAACAACATCGCCACGGTTGGCCGACGTTCAAGTAGTTCTGCCTCGACCGCTCCAGTGAGCCGGTCGGACCGCCCCATGGCGGTCGGACCGCTCCACGTGAGCGGTCGGACCGCCTTAGACTTAGCCAAATTCAAGCTCCCAAAACCAAACCTTCGGAAACTTTAAACCAATAGAACTTTTCACCGGAGGCTCCAAAATCATGAGACCAAGTGCATTGGGATCCCCTTACTTGTCTACAACACCTATTTTTGGCCCACTCGATTTGAACACTTTTGGTCATCGCCGTCCGATCGCCTCGGATGGCCGGTCCGACCGATATGGGACCGGTCGGACCGCCGTCAAGGACCGGTCGGACCGCCTGAGCGATAAGCTCAGTAACTTTGTCGAAAACGCGTGAAACGACAAACCGTAAACGCCATTGCCAATTGTCACATCATCCTAAGATCCGGAGCATATCCCCATGAAATCCACAATCTCCCCTTGATGAACACATTGGCAATTATCCGAAAAATGTAAGTAAGAGGTTTGAAAACGATTTTACTCGCGGCTTTAGACAAAGGCACAACTTGGTCCATAATCAAGAAAAACAATGAACATGACCAAGTGGCATCGAAATAGTATAGGCATGTGAGACAAGGCAAAAGAAAGCATAAAAACTTTGATTTCCAGAAAAGGGTCAAAATTCTCACATGAGGTCCATATGAAAGAACAATTGTTCAATTGACCTATGATCATTGTGAGTATAAAAGAATGCAATTCAAGTTCAGAATATTCAATAAGACAATAAGAATTGTTCAATTGACCTATGATCATTGTGAGTATAAAAGAATGCAATTCAAGTTCAGAATATTCAATAAGACAATAAGAATGCAACTCAAGAACTCCCCCTCACTATGATCATCAAATTTCAAATTTTCGCTTCTCCCTTTGTATAAACTTCTCCCCCAATCTTCTCCAAATAAGAGTAGCAAAGAAATATTACACATCTTCTCCCAAAGAAATATCTTTTCATTTAACACATCTTCTCCCCCTTTGACAATGGATTCATCAAGGAATCATGCCTTCCTCTCATCCAGGAATAACAAATAGAGAATAAAGAAAGAAGCAGAAACAAAAGAAGCATAAAGAGGAATATGCATGAAGTGCAATGGAGTGGCTTCAATTTTTGTATTTTTCAATTTTTGATTACAAGAAGCTTTGGAGATTACCCAAAAGGACAATCTAGTATCTCTAATATTGCACAAACAGCATATCAAGCCTGACAGCGCTAGCAAGATCATGGTAAGACATATATATCAAAGCTAAGCACAAAGGCTCAAAAGTAAAGCATTAGATTTTATCAATTTAAGCAACGCTTCAAATTCAGCAAGTTCATCAACAGGGATCCTAAAGTGAAATTGGCCATGTCAAACTGTCAAAGTGAGATCAAAAATCTAACAAAGACCACAATAAGAGTCAATCAAGTCCCGTATTGAATCATTTTGCTCAATATTTTGTAAACGCCCATTTGTCAACATTTTTCTCATTTGCATTGAATATTGAAGTTGACTAATGATCTAACTTAGTGACAAGATCCTGGACTAGGAGCCATCCACAAACTCATCCTAAGCTTCACCAAAAGTTGATTAAAGGTATATCTTAGTAAAGAAGATCCCGGACTAGGAGCCATCCACAAACTCTTTCTAAGCTTCTACCGGGCGACAAATCTTGAGGTTCATGTCATTTCTGACAAGCAGTCCCCATGAGATCGTCTGGTTCATCAAACTATCTCCAAGTTCATGTCATTTGACAAGCAGTCTCGTAAGAATAGTTTGGCACAATTTAAGCATAAGACAATCTTGATTTTCATTTTTCACAAGAGCATTTTTAGAATCTCAAGAACACAAAAGCTCAAGTAATGGTCAATTTTAGATCAAAGAGCTAACAAAGCAATTCTGACAGGGCCAATGTCACAAGAGGAGCACTAATTACACAACTCGCTAAAACATCCACAAATTGCAATTTCTTAATTTGAGTTGTTTAAAAGGTTCTAGCTCATATGGCAAAGACTTAGCTATACATGTAAAAGCATGATAATTCTAGCAAGTCAAAGAACTAGACATGACATTGAGCAAGAATTGAAATACAAAAGCTCTAAAGGGTAATAGGCAAAGCTTCATCAATTTTTAAAAGATAAGCAGAAAATCTTATATTACAATGCATCTTTTTGGATTTTTCATACCACTTGTTGTAACCACTTGTTGGATTTTTCATATGAATGCAATATGACACAATGAGATGCAATTAAAAGCCTAAAACCTAAAGAGTTCAAAAGATCACTAAGTTCGAAAAGAACAATAAAAGATCAAAAGAACAAGAAAAGATCGAAAAGATCAAACTCCCCTCAAACCAACCCATAAGGATAAATAACCCTAACTCGCTTCTCAAGGTGGCAAACCTAGTTGGGTCTAAAGATTTGGTGAGGATAAAAACAAGATATAAGAGAAGAATCTAGTGGGTGACAAGCGCCTGAGGTACTCTTCCTATCTAGCCGACAGCCCGCACAATTAGGATAAGAAAAACCCCCGAATGGACAAGGATAAAGAACAGGAATATCAAATGCCATACAAAGAGAGTAGAGTGTAAGTACCTGAATAAGAGCTTAACGGCACGGCAATGGGAAGTTCTCGGAGATGCTTGAAACCCGTCGATCACAGTGAAGGAGGTGAACCATCTTGAGTCTCCGCAATATGATGTGAATAGTCGAGTCGACAAAGCACGTGCCCTTCCTCTTTCGCGGCAATCACGAAAAATCAAGAAAATCATCAATATGTAGAAAAGGAAGAAAAGACTATATGATGTTCATTTTAAGCATTAGGAGCCATGTAGATTATCCAAAATGTATTAAAATTACACCAAGCCATAACACGAAAGAATGCTATCAAGATCATGACAATTGATGTAGAGAATAGCTAAAGCAGAAAGTCCATAATAGATTAATGATCCAATTCTTTAGCAAGTCAATAAACCAAGATTGAAGTCTAGCTAAAGATATCCAAGGATGATGCAAGCCATGTCAAATAATCTAAGTTGAACCAAGAAGACTCATCTTGGCATTTAGAGTGCTACTAGTTGAAGAAGGACTCATTTTATCGAACCTAGTCTCTTTGAAGATAAGCAATTTTAGCATATTTTTTTTAAGACTTTTTATGGTTTTATCTCGATAAAGCAAGCTCTGGACTAGGTGCCATCCACAACGCCTCTGGCGTCAACCATTTTTAGCCTGTGCTAGATCCCAAGCCTTATCGACCACTCCAAACGGACTTAAGGAGGTAATCTTAGGTCATCAAGGCTCCCCGAGTTCATGCCTAGTGCAATGGCAACGTCTCATGAGAAAGATTTGGTGAGATCAAGTCTTATCACAAAGAGATCATTTTGCTTTTGAAGTTTTAGACGCGTGATTAGAGATAAGTCATGTTTCTTAACATTACTACATGCTTACTCAAAAGTTCAAAGAGATTAAGACTCAACTTCTGACCTACTTGACATGGCGAAAATCATAAAGGATAGTTTCAACTGGACTAGTCTCAAGGCTATCATGACAAGATTTTAATTCAAGTTTAGCATTTTTAAATACCTTAGCATGCAAGACTAAACTACAAATAAAGTCATGATAGATCTAGCAGTTTAGCATAAATCATGGCAAGATGTAAAACAGTGAAAACATATCATAAGGGATAATAAACAAGACTCCATTTGATTATAATGCAATGCGGAATGAAATGCACAAAAATCCAGATTCCCTTCAGAATGAGATGCATCTTTTAATTGAGTTGAGTTATGACAAAATTAAGAGTATGGAATAACCAAGAATAACTCCCCAGACCAAAAGAACAAAACGAGAATCGATAAGTAAACCGAAAAGGATCCTTTAGAGCATAGAAAGATATAGATAAAACTATCGCCAGACGGTTCTTATCTACCCCATATGATTCTAGGACTATCAGCTGATCAACTCATACACTAAGGAGCAAACACTATCCCTGTCTACCCAAGGGTGGCCCGACCCCTGCTAGAACCTATAAGAAGTGAGTAAGCTCTACTTAGAGAGGAAGAGCGATAATAAGCACATCCTAGAAGCACAAGACAAGAAGTAGCAATCAAAGCAATGTGGCAAGAAACCACTCTAACCTATCTTTGGAAGGACTTCAACCAAATATTAAAAGAAATGTAACGAGAAAGGAGTAAGAGTATAATATAATATAATATAGTATAATACAAGTAGTAGTACAAAGCTCCCCTCACAAGAGTCGTAAGGACAAACCACCCAAGCTCTCCAGATGGCAACGAGGCTGTCCGAGGCTTAGTGAAGATATCATGCTACGGTGCTCACTCTCCTGGCGGAGCACAATGTCACCCTTCTCTACATGGTCTCGAAGAAAGTGATATCGATATCAATATGCTTGGTCGAGAATGTTGCTGGGTTCTTGGCAATGCAAATCGCAGCGTGTTATCACGGAAGAGTGGAGCGCATCGATAGATAACCCGAAATCCTGCGGTCGAGACCATCCAAAGCACTTGCTACGAAATGGCTCGCGACAGACGTCTCGGCCTCTGCGGGATGGCGCAACACCGGATTGCTTCCTCGGCGACCGGAGAGCAGAGAAGTGCCAATGAATTGGCAAGTGCGAAGTGCTCTTCCTATCTATCCTGACCGGATAAATCGCACGGAGAAGGCTCTAAGAGATAGACAAGAGGAGGAGGAGTACGGATACCATAGTCAATGGTAGCTCGAAGGTACCGAAGATGCGCTTCACCTGCGACGGTGAGATCTGAGAGAGAAGCTCAAACCGAGCACAAAGACACAGAAAAGTGTATGTCGGTCTCGAGTGTGAGGTACAAGAGAGCCAATCATGCTCCGAAATCCTTTTGGTCAGAGTTCGCCGTCTTCATCGGATCCAGAGCATGTAGATGCCATTGGAGTTGATACTGGCTTTCCATCATTCATGTCGAAGCGCAGGAGGTCTCGAGTGTATTTGCCTTGATGAAGAAAGGTACCCTCAGCTGTTTGATTTGGAAGCCAAGGAAGAAGCTCAACTCGCCCATCATGCTCATTTCAAACTCGAGCTCATGACATCGGAAAGCGGAAGCGAGGCATGCGAGAGCCGCCAAAGATAATGTCATCCACGTAGATCCGACGAGCGAAGATCGGTGCCAAGGCGCGGATGAACAAGGTTTTGTCAATTTTACCCATCTCAAAACCATGGCTCGATGAGATAGGACTTAAGCCTTTCATACCAAGCTCGGGAGCTGCTTGAGTCCATACAAAGCTTTGGAAAGCCGTAGACATGGTTAGGGTATTTGGGGTTCTCGAAACCGGAGGTCGTCTCACATAGACTTCTTCCTCAATAAGGCCATTGAGGAAGGCACTCTTGACATCCATCTGGTAAAGCTTGAAACCCTTAGAAGTCGCAAAGGCAAGCGGATTCTAATGGCTTCAAGTCTAGCTACGAGGGCAAAAGTCTCTTGAAATCTAGACCCTCAACTTGAGAGTACCCCGAGCTACCGACTAGCCTTGTTTCAATGACTAACCCATCTTCACTTTGCTTGTTCTTGAACACCCATTTGGTCCCAATGATATTGTGACTTGAGGGGCTCAACAAGGACCGACCTTGTTCCTTTCAAAGTTTTCCAATTCTCGTGCATGGCGTTAGTCCATGACTCATCGTAAAGAGCATGACAAACGCCTTTGGGCTCAAACGAGGCAACAAAGGCGTAATGGAGACAGAATAGAGACATGCCGCTTTTGAACGAGTGACTCGCCAAAGAGATCTCCAATTATCTCGCTCAAGGATGGTCCTTTGAATGTGTCTTGGAGGTCCAGGTGAGATGAAGAAGTGGCCTCTACCTCATTAGCGATGAGATAGGGACAGAGCCACTAGCTTCGAAGAAGCGTAGGTAAGGGTCGATCTCCTCGAGGTGCGTGGAAGAAGGCACCTCAAGAGGGGAGAAGGAACTGGATCGTAAACAACCTCATCTCCATCCTCCTCATCGCCCACAAAGATGGACTCGCATCGCTCTAAGGAACTCGAATATCGTGCCTAGTCCCCGGACTAGCCTCATCAAGGTCACCTCACAGATTCTAACAATTTACTAGACTCGCAGCCTGCACTCTATAGGCACGAGAAGAAGTCGAGTAACCGTAAAGATCCCATCACAAGATCGTGACTAACTTATCTAGGTTCCTGCACTTCGAATAAAACACTTGCAACCAAACACACGAAAATCGAGACTGGGTTTTCGCCATATCTCAACTCATAAGAAGTGCGATGCAAGAGTGCCCAAGAAAACTCATAGAAACATGACAAGCAAGAGCAATTGCCTCATTTCAAAACTTCCTAGGTGTAGAGTACTCATCAAGCATCGCCCCGCCATCTCGACTAAGGTACGGTTCTTCTCTCCACAACGCCATTTTGTTGGGGGACGATGGAGACGAGAACCGGTGCTCTACACTGCCTCACCACAAAACTCTCAAAGTAGGAATTTTGAACTCGTGCCATTATCGCGAATTGCTCGTAATGCACCCGGAGCTCAAGAAAGCCTACTAAAAGACCACGAAAGAGTAAACGCCTCATCCTTCGAGGCTAAGAAAATACCCAAGAATACCTCGAGAAGTCATCGACCACGACAAGTACATACCACTTCCTCCCATCGATCGACTCTAGTCGGTCCCATCGGTCCATATGGAGCATTGACCGTGCATCCGTCATAGTCATCAGAATCGAGGATGTGAAGCGGAACCATTTTGCCGCGTGCAAGGAGCACAAACAAGATCCTTGACCATTTTGAGTTTTGGCAAACCACGAATGAGATCGTGGCCGCTAACTCGGTCGATGATCAAATCCTATATGACCAAGTCTCCTATGCCGTAAAGTCAAATCACGGATTCAGCAATTAAACATCGGAGAGGATCACCGAAGATCCGTAAAAATCAGCACGAAAGATCCTCCCATATCGAAATCCCGCAAACTAGACTACCCAAGAATCAAGAATTTTGCAATTGTTTTTCTTAAAGCTCACCTCGAAACCGCATCAGAAGTCGAGAGACCAAAGCGATTATACCGCAGCCTTACTTACTAAGGCAACATCTTTTAAAATGAAAGAATCATTAATGCTCACAGACTTTAGCGATGACGCCCAAATGAAGCATCTCGAAGGTGATCGCCTCATCACCGGAGCACGGCTAGGAAGAAAACCAACGAGAATCTCCAATCATATGACGTGAACAACCGAGTCTACAATCCGCACCTTTCCTTCCCACCAAGCGACCTCGAGTCAAACAGAGTAAAGTCTCAAGATCGGGTGAATCAACAGGATTTTGGCACCCAATACCGAGTAACACGGCAATGATGAAGTAGTCAAGCAAGACCGACTCTATCTACCCTACGCCTCGCACTCAACAAGTCAAAGATCTCACTCTTGTCGGATCCGATCGCTATGGAAGAGCGAGTCAAGTGCCGAATATGTCGATCTTGCCGCAGTAGCTATCTCGAAAGGAAAACGAGATCTACCTCGTGACGCGAGTTACGACCAAAGGGAGCATGAGGATGAAAATCGAAAACTCGTAAAAACCAAGTCCTCGATGCGCCAAAATCATCGATGGAACAAATCTAGACCTCGTGTTGGTCTTAGGTGCACTCAAGATCCGGGTCGACTCGAATGTGCCTAAGAGACTCAACACGGCCTCTACGCGATCTTGGCGCTCAAGCAATGATCAACTAAATGTCCATCTTTCCGATGTAAGGTGCAATGATATTCCTTCGAGGGTCAAGCCGCAGTGGAATCACCTTGTCGCGAATCCTTTGAACAAAACCCACGACTTAAAATTGACTTTCTCACCCCGGCTTAGTTTTGATCACACCGTGCTATGGTTTTGAGCACGCAGTGGATGCTTCCTCATATCCTCCTGGATATCATATCCTAGACCCTGATTAAATCTGCAAATTTTAGATTTGTCTAGAATGAGATTGAGCTTCTTCTTGCCTCCTACAAACCTCTCGAGAGTGTTCATAAGATACTGACACTCCCGAAAGAGAGAGGTGCAAGAAGAGCAGGGGGAAGAAGGGACAGCAGAAGGTAAGGGAGCAGAAGAAGAACCAACAGCAGAGGAAAGATTGGCTTGTGCACGCACAGCCGACTTTGGGGGACACCCATCAGCTAGCGATTGGTTCACGCTGCTAGGCGCTCTACCAAACCCTTAGATTTCTTCCCAAAGACACACAATACAAGCAGATGATTGTGTCTCTAGAAGGTCCTTAGTTAGCTTCACACATTTTTCATCCAAGGCAACCAAATCACATTTTAGTTTATAACAATGATTGCATGGTGAGCTAACAAGGTCCTTAGAAGCATACTGAGCCAATTTGTTACTGTGATCAATCATTTCTTGAAACCTTAGATATGATTCTAGTTCATAGCTAACTTAGGACAGCTTTAAACAAGAAACAATAGGCTCTAGTAGCAGCTTGAAATTGCAAATTTTGTGATCCGCCTGCTTTAGGTTCATCTTGAGATTATTACAATTTTCACAAGTTTCAGTGCATCAAGCAACATGGTATAAAGACCTTAAACGAATTGTCCTTAACCTCACATGAGGTGCAAGCAGAGCTCTCAACAAGAGTGGATGAAGGAGGTGCTACCCTACTCATCTCTAATTCAAGAAGAAGGCTAATGTTCTCTACCTTAATCATGTCAAGTTCAGAGGACACACTATCATGTAAGGTCCTTAGTTTATCCATATCATCAATCAAAGCACAAGATGTGTCACATTCATCACGGAGGGAGCAGATGTAAGTAAAGTAAGCTCCCGTGATAGTCTAGTTACTTCCTTTCCAACCCAAAGACACTTAGCCCTAGACTTAGCATGGAATCTACCTAGCTTAAGAAAAGCATCATTAAGCGGTCATAAGTGGGACTAACCTCATCTGAGTCGGAGTACAACTGTGCCGCTCGCCCTCGAGGGCCATGAAGCACATGCCGAGAAGTTCCGCCGCCCTTGGGATCATGATCGCCCTTCCCATCATCGCCACTCCACCCTCCACCTCGCCGGTGTCCGCTCTGCCGAGGGCGTGAGGACGCGATGGAATGCCTTCTTTGCCTTCCCAAAGTTGCGAACTTCTTCTTGCCTTGATCAGCCGAGGGCTTCGTGGTTGCGTTCTTGTCGATGTAGTCGTCTTGCTTGACCGCCATAGTCACCTTTCCCTTCCCAAGCTTGGGACAGTTGTTCGGATGTGGTTGGGGCCACCACAAAACAAATCACAGCTTAAGAGCGAACATGAAGCACAAGTAGTATTTTCAATATTGTCCTTAAGCTTAGCATATTTGACTCTAGCGACTTCTAAGATATCTTTGATTTCACGTTCTTTTCTAAGCATGAAGTGCAAGGGCTAGAATCAATCACATCGAAGCAATCAACTTGCTAGACTCTAAGCATTTTTCACAAGGAGCAGATTTAATTTCAATTAGCTCGGTTCTAGCATTTTCAAGTTGTTGTAAAGCAATATTATGAGCAGATTGTAAATTGGTAATCTCTGAATGCATAGCATGACAAGATAAACATTCATCAGGTTCAAGAGTCTTAACATTTGCAAGTTCTAGTTTGGTTTACCAATTTTTGACTCTAGTTTCTTATTTTTAGTCATGACAAATTCTAGCGCTTCATCTTGACTAAGCACTTGCTCAACTATAGAATCATATTTAGCGAAAGCTCATCATAAGAGAGATACCTTATCATCATCAATGTCATCGTGTCGACCATGAAGCACATACCAGTGAAGTCTTTGGCCTTCCCTTTCTTGTCCTCTTCGCTCCGAGTCCACATCACTAATGGATTGCTCTCCAAAAGCGGCAAGGACCGGTGGCGCCTTTATGAGCTTGACATCATACTCGAGTTGTTCTCATGAGGCTTCTTCCAAGTGTCTTCTCCTCCTGTGCTTACCCTTACCTTTTAGCTTGGGGCAATTGGCGGATGTGGTAAAGCTCTCCACACTCATAGCAAAGTAACAGGACCACCTCTCTTTTATTTCTCACATTGTTGTAAGCCGTGTGAATTTTTTAGCTAAAAGGGCTAACTCGTCTCGGAATATTTTCAAGCTCCTCCTCGAAATCGCAGATAAGCAAGCAAATGAAAATCGAAGAAGATTCAAAAGAGTCATCAAAAGCCTTTTGTGAGGATCGCTACCAAAGCTAAATTATCTTTCTTGGGATGATCAACTCTTTTAATTTCATGAGTCTTGAGTTTACTATAAAGCAATTCTAAAGTAAGACTCGAAAGATCAACATTCTCTTCTATAGCAGAGCCTTCATCTCCCACTCCTTGGTGTTGATTGCGGCCAAGAGATGGGTGGCATTTTCAGATTGAGAATATTCAATATCAACACTTTCATTTGATTAATCACTTTATTAAAGCGATTGAAAATGTCATCGATGCTCTCTCGGGACGCATCTCAAATTTGTTATAATCACGCTTATAGATTGTTTGGCGACTTTCTTAATTTGAGACGAACCCTCATGATATGTTTAGAGTGTTCCAAATCTCGATGCGAATGCAAAATTACAAATCCTATCATATTCTTGTCTACCAAGCGCACCATATAAAAGATTCTTGGCCTTGTTGTTGTTAGCCAAAAGAACCACGAGCGGAGTTTCAACTTCGGGAATAATGAGCGGGGATCGAACAACGTCCCACAAAGCTTGTCCTCACTCTCAAGGAATACTGCATACGATTCTTCCAATAGGCATAGTCTTGTCCATTGAACATATGCGGTTTTGTAGTGAATCTATCCATCGCCAAAGTTCGGTGACCGGTTAAGATCAAGATTGAACTACGGGCTCGATACCACTTGTTGGACCGAAAAGGCGACTAGAGGGGTGAATAGAGCACGCTCACTTTTTCACAAAATATGAATTCAACACAATTTCACTCCAACAGCTATGATGAAGCTATGAAGATCAATATATCGATCTGGGAAGACTAGTATTGAATCCAATTAAACCCCTAAGCAATGCGACAAAAATCAGAAGAATCAAATCTTAACGGTGGCGGTCGCCAGTTATAAGGCGGTCGACCGGCACCAAAATCGGTCGACCTCGGTGTGGGGCGGTCCGACCGGCACCAAAATCGGTCGACCTCGGTGTGGGGCGGTCCGACCGTGCAGCTCGAGCGATAAAACGCCGATGGAAGTTGCAATTAGGTCTAACTTTTGATTCTCAACTCCAAACTTCACGAAACTTTGCACACACCTTCTCTATGATATTAAGGACCTATTCAATCAACAATTATGATAATTCTTGGACGAACAAATATCTTTTACGATCTGATTGAAGAAGGGTGCAAAGCCAGAGCAAAAGAGAAACTAGATCCAATCGCTTGCTCGTGGGTGATTGATGATCAAATTGATCCTAGATGGGTTCCACACATCACAGCAAGCTAATCCACGTGAAAGAATCAATCAAAACTCGTGGATCAAAGAAAGCCCTAAAATCACGAAATTGAAAGCAAGACGAAAAGAGACTTATCTCAAGCAAACCTTGCATTGATTAAGAACGTGATCATCGCTGGATTACACCCACGCCATCATGGATCAGTGGTCAATCCAAGATCACGAAATTCTCCTCAAACCATGAAAAGCCCTAGCCTCCACCTCAACTCCCCTAAAGACAATTAGGGTTTTGAAACATAAATAGGCGAGGGAGAAAAGAGCTACGTGGTGCAGCCACCACCTCCCCCTATTTATAGTGGAGGCCTAGACTCCTAGGGTTTGACTCCATTGGGCTCCCGTTAAGGCCCACTAACAAACGGGTCACACACGACGCTCGCAAGCGCCGTCTTTAACCTTTGACCTAAACCGCCTTCACCATGCGTCATGGATTTGCCAATAGGTCACCCTTGTCCATCTTGTGTCACGCTTGAGTCGTTGACCTCACCCGGCATCGTCAATCGTTCTGGACCTCAACTCTCCAAGTCTAGTCCCGATCTTCCTCGCCGTTGACCGTCGTTGACCACCAAGCAACTCGCACAACCATAGACAAGCAAACACGATTCGGAACAAGTTCTTCACAACTTGACCCATGTTAGTCAAAACATGCATCATGCAAATCATATGCCATGAAACCAATGACTTTGACCTAACAAAACAACATCGCCACGGTTGGCCGACGTTCAAGTAGTTACCGGTCCGACCGCTCCAGGTGAGCGGTCGGACTCGCCCATGGCGGCCGGACCCTCCATGAGCGGTCGGACCGCCTTAGGACTTAGCCAAATTCAAGCTCCCAAAACCGGATGAAGTAGTCAAGCAAGACCGACCTCTATCTACCCTACGCCTCTGTCACTCAACAAGTCAAAAGATCTCGACTGTTCTTTGGATCCGATTGCTATGGAAGAGCGAGTCGAAGTGCGAAGAACATCTTGATCTTGCCGCAGTAGCTATCTCGAAAGGAAAACGAGATCTACCCTCGGGGCGGCGGAGATTACGACCAAAGGGAGCATGAGGATGAAAATCGAAAACTCGGAAAAACCAAGTCCTCGATGCGCCCAAAATCATCGGATGGAACAAATCTAGACCTCGTGTTGGTCTTAGGTGCACTCAAGATCCGGGTGACCACGAATGTGCCTAAGAGACTCAACCACGGTCTCTACGCGATCTTGGCGCGCTGAAGCAATGATCAACTAAATGTCCATCTTTACGGCGGAAGGTGCAATGATACTTCGCCTTACGAGGGCGAAGCTGCAGTGGAATCACCTTCTTTGTCAAATCCTTTGAACAAAACCCACGACTTAAAATTGACTTTCTCACCCCGGCTTAGTTTTGATCACACAGTGCTATGGTTTTGAGCACGACGGTGGATGCTTCCTCATATCCTCTTGGATATCATATCCTAGACCACGATTAAATCTGCAAATTTTAGATTTGTCTAGAATGAGATTGAGCTTCTTCTTGCCTCCTACAAACCTCTCGAGAGTGTTCATAAGATCCGACACTCCCGAAAGAGAGAGTGCAAGAAGAGCAGGGGAAGAAGGGACAGAGAAGGTAAGGGAGCGAGAAGAAGAACCAACAACGAGAGGAAAGATTGGCTTGTGCACGCCTGGTAGACTTTGGGGGACAGTCCCATCGCTGTGATTGGTTCACGTTGCTAGGCGTCTCTACCAAACCCTTAGATTTCTTCCCAAAGACACACAATACAAGCGGATGATTGTGTCTCTAGAAGGTCCTTAGTTAGCTTCACACATTTTTCATCCAAGGCAACCAAATCACATTTTAGTTTATAACAATGATTGCATGGTGAGCTAACAAGGTCCTTAGAAGCATCTTGAGCCAATTTATTCTTGTGATCAATCATTTCTTGAAACTGCTTAGATCTGATTCTAGTTCGTGATTAACTTAGGACAGTTTAAACAAGAAACAATAGGCTCTAGTAGCGCGACTTGAAATTCACAATTTTGTGATCCGCCTGCTTTAGGTTCATCTTGAGATTATTACAATTTTCACAAGTTTCAGCAGATCAAGCAACATGGTATAAAGACCTTTAAGCGAATTGTCCTTAACCTCACATGAGGTGCAAGCGAGAGCCTCAACAAAGTGGATGAAGGAGGTGCTACCCTACTCATCTCTAATTCAAGAAGAAGGCTAATGTTCTCTACCTTAATCATGTCAAGTTCAGAGGACACACTATCATGTAAGGTCCTTAGTTTATCCATATCATCAATCAAAGCACAAGATGTGTCACATTCATCACGGGAGGGAGCGGATGTAAGTAAAGTAAGCTCCGTGATAGTCTAGTTACTTCCTTTTCCAACCCAAAGACACTTAGCCCTAGACTTAGCATGGAATCTACCTAGCTTAAGAAAAGCATCATTAAGCGGTCATAAGTGGGACTAACCTCATCGGAGTCGGATGTACTCACTGTCGCTCGATTCGCCCGAGGGCCATGAAGCACATGCCGAGAAGTTTCCGCCGTCCTTGGGATCATGATCGTCCTTCCCATCATCGTCCTCCACCCCTCCACCTCGCTGGTGTCCGGTTCGTCGAGGCGGTGAGGACGCGATGGAGCCTTCTTTGCCTTCCCAAAGTTGCGGAACTTCTTCTTGCCTTGATCAGTCTTTGAGGGCTTCGTGTTGCGGTTCTTGTCGATGTAGTCGTTCTTGCTTGGACCGCCATAGTCACCTTTACCCTTCCCAAGCTTGGGACGGTTGCTCGGATGTGGTTGGGGCCACCACACTCAAACAAATCACAGGACCTCCTCTTTTACCATCCCTCCTCCTCTTGTAAGCATGGGAAAACTTCCGAGCTAGGAGGGCTAGTTGCTCATCCTCAAGTCGCTCTAAGCGATCATCGGTTATGTCACAGAGAGCAAGGGAGAACCCACGTGTCGACTCGTAAGAAGATCCGAAAGTGGGATCGGTGACTAAAGCCATCGATTTGTGACTTCGACCTTGAGAGACAATGTCAATCTCGTGAGTCTTGAGACGCGAGTAAAGCGCATCAAGAGTCGTGTCGAGAGGTCCGTGCTATCTTTGATGGTAGTCACTTTCATCTCCCAAACACGAAGATCAAGTGCGTAAAGCATCATCGGCGTTATCCGAAGTCGGGGTATGTAAGACCGACCGCTCGGAGGTTGCTCAAAATCTTGTGAAAACGCGAAAAGCACTCGTCAAGAGATTCGCCAGCAAGCATCTCAAATTTACTGTATTCACGCTTGAACTGGTCTTGTCTAACCGTCTTAATCTGAGTGGTGCCCTCATGGTATGCATCGAGGGTCACCCAGATGTCGTAAGCAGAAATCAAATGAGAAATACGATCAAACTCATTCTGCTTAAACCCTGAATGATTATGTTCCTTGCCTTAGCATTTGCCTCAACATCGGCCATGTTTCGGCATTGATGTTCTCATCGGCGAACGACAAATCTAACCTTCACCTTTCTCCGGATGGCATACCCACGAGCCTCGGATGTAAGTTTCCATTCGGCTCTTCGGAAGGGTAATCCGACCATCAAAAGCGGAGGCTTGGTGGAATACTTGTCCGTTGCCATGGCTCAACCGACCGGTTAAGATCTATCAAGAAGAGCTAACCGGCTCTGATACCAATTGAAGGACCGAAATGGCAACAGAGGGGGGGTGAATGGTGCCTAAAAATTAATACTCCCCTTCACTGTATTTAAAACCAGCCTACAAAGATCTCTGAAGATCTAAAGAAAGAAAATGAAGCAAGATCAAATAACAAAACAAGTTTCAGTTGTTCTTACGAAATCGGAAGTTAGGGCGTTAGATTGCGGAAGTTCCGCTTGCGGTAGTTCCGATGTATATCGCGGAAGTTCCGCTTGCAGTACTTCCTCTGCATAAAATCGGAAGCTCAGATTATCCTGACCGAAGAACAGAACGCTCGGGTTTTTGCCCAAAAATCCAAACTACTTAATCTTGAATGCTCTTCTCGAGTCAAGTTTTACAGACATCATCCTAAACCCCATCTTGACCTTATGGAGAAGAATCGCAACCAAAGATTCAATAATCGAACCAAAATGGATTTCTTGAAGAAGGGCAAGAAAGACCAAAACCAATGATAAGCGAGATTCTCAGATTCTTAGAGCATGAAACTTTGAGGAAGTAATAGCAATACCAAAACGATTCTAGATATGAAGTTTCATGCTATCTCATAAAACGAATCAAAAGATATGCCAAAACCCTAGATATTCAACATGAACAGAGAGAGAGAGAGAGTTGCAAAATCAAGTAATCGAAACCTCAGATTTCATTGGATTGAAACATGGATTACAGAGGTAACGCAAAGAGGAATGATTACAATAGGTTTCAGCTCATACTCTCCCTCTCAACAAGCTCTCAAAAAGCAAAACAAATCCTTTTCTAGAGCTAACCCTAATTTTCTCTCCAAAAAATCTAACCCTAACTCCAGGGTTCTCCCCTATTTATAGCTTTTGCTAATGGGCCTCCAACCCATTAAGCCCGCTACACCCGAACGGAACCGCCTCCACTTTTGCCGCTTTGCGAAAAGACCCTTTCGCCCCTTGCGCACCTTCTGGAAGCCTCCCGTACACCTTGTTGTCCACGACTCGCAACCGCTTCAAGATTCACGCTGTCTTCGACACATCCCGACCGTTCTGACCTCAACGCCTCCTGCGCCTAGTCCGGTCCACGTGTCTCGCCACGACTCCATCTTGATGCCCTGCAGTCAACATAGACACAAACACATCACATAGCATTGCACAATAACATAGCATCAACATTTGTATAAGACTCAAACTCATACAAGATCAAAATCACAAAATAATCTTCTCTGCACAGTTCTGGACACAATCGGAAGTTCCGCAATTACCACAGTGGAAGTTCCGATTTCCGGAACATCCGCACTTGTCAGGAATATCGGAAGTTCCGCGCTCAACACTGCGGTACTTCCGATATCCGGAACAACCGACTTTCCAGATAATTAATTCCGATTTAATATCTCAGAGAACACTCAATGTCAGTATTATCGGACACTCCGCTACCCCTTGTGCGGAAGTTCCGATTTCCTTCAGCCGAGAGCAAAACCCAGATAAAACGGAAGTTCCTATTTCCAACACCGGTGGTTCCGATTTATCGAAACTTCTGCTCCATACACAATGTAGTTCCGATTTCCACGACTCGACCTGAAGCAGTCAAACCGAAAAACTCAACTCTCAATCTAATCAACACACTTGTCAAATACTCATCACTCAGAGTGGAGGACCTCTCACATGGTCTCTCAAATAATCAAAAGCTTCATCCTTCGAAACAAGAAAGAACACCCAAGTGTATCTAGAAAAATCATCGACTATAACAAGAATGTACCATTTTCCACCAACTGTCCAAACCCTAGCAGGACCAACAGTATCCATATGAAGCAACTGTCCTGGTCCGTCAGTCATTTCCATAGTCACTGAAGGGTGTGAGGCGGCAACTTGCTTGCCATGCCTACAGGGCGCACAAACAACATCTTTGAAGGCTTTGAGTTTGGGCAAACCTCTCATGAGCTCAAGGTTGCTAACTCGCGTCAGATGATCAAAACCAATGTGCCCCAAACGACGGTGCCAAAGTCAGAACTCCGAAGAAGAACCGTCGTTTGGGACTGGTTTGACCGCCGCACCTGGCTGGTCAAACCGGTTCAGACCTGACAGAACTGAACCTTTTCGAAAACACGTGAAACGATAAACCGTAAACGTCATTGCCAATTGTCACATCATCCTAAGGTCTGGAGCATATCCCCATGATATCCACAGTTCGACCAGTCTACGATCAGTTCGTATCTCCATATGACTAGTGTGTATCTGATCGAACTGAACGACCTACTCGTGCATACTCCCTTTGCCTCACGATATCTGATTGAACTCCAGGTGAGATATTATGTCATCAATGGACTGTTCAATACTTTCTCGATTGAGTGTCGGATAACTTTATGTGGTCGAACTCTTCGACCACCAGTGGCGTGGTCATGCACTTTCTTTATCTAACCACATTGAGAGACCCATAGATATCTCTCCTGTTATGTTACGAGAGGCAAATCTCATATCCGACCAATCAAATTCCTCCGCATATTTCATAGCATACCCAGCTACCTTTATAACTACCCATTTACGAGTAGCGTTTGACAACCCCTAAGTGTACTATTATATATGTAGAAAGCCATGCTGATTTCAGTTTAAGGATTATACATCATCATTGCTTAAGACCAACTAATGATACATAGAATCACAATAATCTCAATAGTGTCTTAAGGTGGGTCTATCCAACCCCATGTTCTCTAACATGTGTTCACATTGTTGATTCGATCTCCTATATCCATGACCGATGAAATATGATCATCAATCAATACACACACAGGTCGATAAGTCACTAGTGTTCTGATCAGTGACATCCGACTAGGGATACATTTAGAACGCCATCATATAAGTTAAAGAGCTTCACCAACAAGTCACACACTTGTTGATCTATACAACTGATGATTCATTCAAGGAATAAAATAATATTTATTCAATAACTCATAAACATAGACATGATACAATCATCTCTAAGATTGCATCTAGGACATATCACCAACAACTAAGTGGTCGAAACCCGGTCGTAAGGAGTTACAAACCGATCGAGACTTAATATGATCTGGTCATATAGAGATATGAGCTGGTCGTTAGTGACAAGGACCTGGTCATAGATCATATTGTATTAAGGTTCATTCGATATTATTTGTGTCTTTTTGGTAATCGTTGTGTCCTGCTAGGAACCGCTAACAACTTGTGATCGGAAAAGGTTTTCGAGTTACAACCGACTACGCATGAACATGACGGGTCACACACTTAACGGGTTGGAACAAACATGTTCAAATAGAATCCGTCATGAGCTCTATATAAGGAGATGCATGGGATTGTTTGGACATACACACAATAGACGTGACGTGAATTGCTCTACCGAAACCCTAGCCACCATCTTCCTGAGAGCCCTACCTTGCGAGTTGGTGCTACCACACTAGCGTACGATATTCCTTCCCTGGATGTGTGGATACCGTAGGCGTTACTACGGTTGCTGTTGCACCTAAGGAAGATCCACGACCTTGGCGAGGAACTCGATTGGTTACCGGAGGAGGCGATCACCACCGAGGATGATCGATTACGTTGGACGGTCGACTTCGACCACTTCATCGCTGCGATCTATGTTGGATCAGGCTACTCCAACTCTTCTTCTGCTGCACTGTGCGTCTGGTGGTAACGAGCTATGATCTCTTGCTTGCATGACATCCTGGTTTACGTGGTAGATTTTTGAATTGAAGCTAGCGTCACCTACCCGTATCCCTTTAGTTGAGAGCATTGAAGTGCATTTGCATGATTTGTTGATCTCTTTGGCAATTGATAACCTTCAAGCAAGGGT
Source organism: Hsuehochloa calcarea (assembly GCA_036346395.1). Taxonomy (NCBI): domain Eukaryota; kingdom Viridiplantae; phylum Streptophyta; class Magnoliopsida; order Poales; family Poaceae; genus Hsuehochloa; species Hsuehochloa calcarea. The sequence continues at coordinate 40,614,219 of CM070599.1, forward strand.
TGTGGTTTATTACTTTTGTTGCTTGCCGGCACCTAAATGACTTGGAGGAAGATTGTGCGGTGATCTCTTCAAGAAGGTTGTGAAGAGACCCGACACCGGTTGTGAGTGGTTTGGTGCTCACCATCTCCGAAGCGGAGGAAGAGTAACCTTAGTGGAATTGAGGTTTATTAGGCTCAATTCGTGGAACCAATCCAATTCGTTTGGGTTTACCTCAACGTGGATTAATGAAGATAGACAAATCTTTGATACCAGGAGAAAACATCAATTGTCTTCATTGCGGTTTTCTTTCTTGTCTTCACTCTTTCTGCGTTTACAATTCGAGCTCTTACTAATATAGAATTGCTTTGTTAGAATTGTATTTAGTTTTGACATAACCTTTGGGTGACTTAGTGTTCTTATAATATATCTCTTGGCTTGTCCGAGAAATCTTTAATTAGTCCATACTTGTTAAAATTGTTAATTAGAGGATAAGTTTTTAGAAACATCCTATTCACCCCTCTAGTCGGTCATCCTTGATCCTACAGCTGGGCGAAAGACAGACCGACGAGGTGCTACTCGTTGCTCCACAGCGAATTCGAGTCGTTGTATGACAACGATATCATCTAGGCTCCATGGAGCCCATATTTCTTGGGCACGGTAGAGCCACACGGGCTATCCTTGCAATGCACGCAGAACGTCGAATTATAGGAGACGACATGGCACCTGATGTTTGCACATATGGTGGAGCCTTACGCACCGTAGCGCGTAATGCGACAGTTCGATTTGTACTAGGTTGTGCCCCCTCCCGACGACAGGATCCTGCAGCGAGTCGTCCACCTGTGAGCCCAACTCCGTCCGAGTAATGTTTGCACTTCATTCCTACGTTCTCTATTCTAACATCAATCCTTTTGGAATTGAGGCAATTGAGGTCGGGCTAACATGCTAAGGACTGGCAAGCAGTCCGGCACGAGTGGATTATGGCTTGGACGGAGACGGTACACATCGAGATATTGCAGGAGCAACAACCGTATGATGTATGGATATACCGTGAGTACATGAAGTGGTACGTTCCACGGTCGCACACCAGACTCACCCGTCCTCTGCCAAAGCGTCCAGAGAAGGTGACGTTCCTTGGATTTTGTATCTTGTGTTATTATTTATTTCCCACAATGACGTTCCATGTAATATCGCATTGTCAATAGGCAAGTGCTACAATGATACATATTTTGGCTAATGTGGGTCAAGTTATGAAGAACTTGTGTCCAAAATCGAATTCGTAGTATATTGTTGTGTAGGGACGCTTGGAGTCAATTACGATCAATGACGAGCATGATCAGGACTAGTCTAGGAGAGCCAAAGTCGAAAACAATCAATGATGTCAGGTGAAGTGGTTAGACTCAAGCATGTGCGCAAGATAGACAAGAACGACCGAACGAAAGTTCGGTGCAACAAGTTGCATCAAATGTCTTGGGGCCAGTGCAAGTGCTAAGGTGGTCTGGTGGGAGCCGGCTGGGAGAGACTTGTCTGCCTGTGGAAAGCCATTGATAAACCTACACGTGGCGAAGCATATGATTGCTTCACAATGATTTGAATCGATCATGGAGAACGATCAAGAAGTGGTATTTTGGTATCTTCGTCAAAATATCGTGTCGGTGACCTTGAAGAAACCACGGCACAAAGGAGAAACGGTTTAGGACATAAGAAGGAGAAGATCACGAAAAGACAAATTCGAGAGACCCGGATTGTATCAGCTTTGAGAATAGTGCGTGAGTATAGACCGTTTGTGTGTGGAATTAACGGGTGCCCGTTCGGGTTTTCTGTCTAGACCTGGCCTCCGTAATAAAGGGGAAGGTGTAGCATTTGCATTCCCAAGCCTTGGAAACCTAATTTTAGATTTAGAGAAAGAGGAGAGAATAGAGGAGGCTAGGGTTTGAGATAGATGTATTAAGAGATTGAGTGCTCTTGAGCGAGCTTTTATCCTCTATGATGGAGTGGTTGTAAACCTACAATCCCTCGTATCAATTCAATCAAGTTTGTGCCAGGATGAGTTCTCCCTTGTTAGTGCTATCTCTTTGGTGATTTTGGGACTCTTGTGTTTTAGGGGTTTTGCTTTGTTCTTTTTACTATGATTTATTTTGCTAGTATTTGTAGGATGTGATCTAAGGTCATCTTTCATTCACGAGCAAGCCTTTAGATCAATATTAGGTTTTTGCTCGATTTTGAGCCTTCTTTTCCTTAATCAAGAAATTCATAGAACCTTGGCGATTATAGTGTCGATCTTCGATTGGAATATGTTCTAACCTTCTTATTGAGCTATATCTAAAATCTCAAGTGTTTTGAATAACTGGATAAAAAATTAGATCGATCTGTGGATCCATCGCCGTGCTGATTTTCATTTAGCTGGGACAACGGTCATACCGCCTCACGAGCGGTCAAACTGGTCAGCAGTCAAACCAGCATCACCTTGACGGTCAGACCGGCGCTAGCGGTCCAACCAGCTATGTCTCGGCAGTCAAACCTACTAAGGATAGTGATGGTTGATTTTCTCGATTTCAGCTCAAGTTTTTTGGTGTGATCTTGGTGCTATAATCTTCGCTCTCCTCTAGTCGCTATTTCGGCCTAACAACATGTCACTTGCATCGTGTGGCCCCTCTTTACAAGTGTGATTAATATTGCCACCATTTGCATGTCTGTTCATCCCCAATCTTGTCTTATTTTTTTGCTTTTCGCTTTCGATCTTGTCTCTAACTGCTTGGGACGTTGTGTGAGTCGTGATGATAGGAGGAATATTGGGTTTCTGGAACAAGTTGGAGAATGAGCGAACTGGAAACAAGACAATGGTGGGTTTGTTCTCTTCCCGGCTAGCTACTATAAAATTGGCGGTTGTTCAAGCGTGATGGTCGAACCGCAGGTCAAGCTGGTTTGATGATGCGTATATGGTCGCCATTGTTTCGGAGGAGCTTTCAGACGAGTTCAGAAGAAAATAAAAGTAGCAGCCAGCCATCGTAGGCATGAATGAATCATGCATGGTGTCTTTTCTTTTAAATTAAGAAATGAGGAAAGTACATATAGAGTGTATATAGTACGTACACATTGATGCACATGATACCCATGGATTTCAGAAAAACAATGTCAGTTGGCAGGGGTACTATATATTGTACTAACAAAAAAATATATGATCACGCGTGCGTACAGCCTCTGCAGATTAATGTGTAAAAGCATCTGTGTCGTGGCCGTTAATAAGCTTGGTTGGTCAAGTATGCAAAGGGTAGCAACTAGGACTTATCGTGGCACCGTGACATTCGATCAGGTACGTCATCGAAAGGAGAATGTCCGAAAAAGACCCTTGCCCTGGGTGGATTTGCTCGATTTAGTCTGATTGATCTCTGCGAAAGCTAGGCGCAAGACTGGCTTTTCGACGAGCGGAATGTTCTTCGTGGAAAGTTGATTTTCATGACTCGTGCTTGGTACGCAGAATTAACCCTGCTTTACGAACTAACGGGTCTACGTATCAGCTTTGAAGTACTTTCCAGGAAAGCCGTATAATTGATGTTAAGAAGAGCTAAAAGGCCGGTAAGGGAAAGCATGAAGCATGGATCGGGGGCTTGTAGCTCATAAACTTTAAAATCTGAGATAACATGCATCTTATATCTTCATTTCCTTCGCAAGAGAGCCTTCGTTGAGATTCGATTGGGTTTTGGTCGTGCCTATCGTCTAATGATTTTTGCGTGTTGCAGGTTACCATTGTTGAGAAACCGTTGTTGACGAGTTCAGTTCGAGCAATTACCTCGTAGATAAATTCAGAATTGTAAGAACGATACAAGAATACAATAACAGAATAATAGATTGAACATAGACATGTAGGAAACTTCTTGCTTCTTTTTATTGCTCTTCATATCATCAGCCTTTTAAAATAACTATTACCCCTTATTTATAGCTTAGAGACCCTACTAGGATTTTGGATGGGGCACTCGTACATAAGCTGGCTGCTGGACTAAGCCCATAGTTTTCAATACTCCCCCTTGGACACCCATTCTCACAGTGGTGGATCCAGGATTTTCAAAATGGGTGTTCGGAGTTACAAACATGTTGTACAGTGTAAAACATAAATGTACATAATATATAAAAAACAAAGTACAAATTATTTGAGCAGTTGTATAATTATCGATGCAAAAGTGTGTACATGTAAGTCAGATAAATATGAAGCTAAAAATTGAGTTTTGATGTCATGAACTTACTCCAGTACACATTTATTTGAGTCCGTCATTACTTCTAATAGTCATATAGCGATCTGACTCTTTTGGAGCTAATAATGCAAAATATAGTGTTAGGACTGTAAACAACGAAATCATATTTAAGAAAATATTACCACATATACATATATGTGTACTGAATTTGGATGAGCAGTATTTTTAGTTTCTACATCAGAGTAGATATATAGACACACGGATAGGGGATTACCGAATTAGTGACATCCAACCCTAAAAAACCACAGCGAGAATAAGCCATCAATGCCAATATGATTTCATGAGCCAAATAGCCAATGCACATCCACTGTCCACTAATCCACATGACAACATCCACTTATCATAATTAATATCCATTCCATCACAGAGCAATGGGATAGAGAGGAATGGGAGTAGTTACCTAAATGCGACTCGGCAATGGCGGCAACACCACAAGCCAGGATAGCCCACCGCCTCACCCATCCTCATTCTCATGCGTAATCAACAAATAAACCACATCAGTAAAACAAACAATATTCACAACTAAAACCAATTAATAGAAAGGGAAGTAGAGAGAGAAAATCGAGTCTGAGGGAGGCATCGGACGTCGGGCATGGTGCACACAGGCCAGAGGGCGCAGGGAGGCGACGGGTGAGCAGACAGCAGAGGGGAGGCGCAGCGGGCTAAGGCCGGGTGTGGGCGCCAGCCAAACCAACAGCGACCAGCAGCGGAGCCAGGGAACCATAGAGCCAATTGAGAACCGAGAGAGAGAGGGGGATTTCTTCAAGCAAGTATCGCCCAAAGCAACCACCAAAATGGAGAAGAAGTGAGATGAGGAGATAAGGAAGAAAAGGGGAAAGCAAAGAAGAAGAAAGAAGACTGTGGGAGCTCTCGGCCGTGAGTGGATAGAAATGAGAGATAGAGTAAGGAAGAAGTGAGGTGTGACCGCGTGAGGGCATGAGGCACTGAGGCGCTTGGCGTGGGGCGGCATGATCGTGGTGGGCATTGGGCTGTGGTAGGCTTTGCTAGTGACGTGGGGCGACATGACTGAATGGCGAATGGGCTACACCTGCGCGAATCGTCGAGCGAACGGAGTCGCGTGCACAGTGCAAATACATATTTTAAGTATACTTACTAATATATATACATAATATACCTAATAAATACTAAGTCCCCCCCGCCAAATGGATGTACATCTGTACACCCATGTCCAAACACTGCATCCTCATATGTTCATATCTCGTCAAAACTCCATAAAAACCCAGTGGGAAAAAAACTCCATAAAAACCTAGTGGGAAAGATTTAGAGAAAGAATACATGACATGTTCTGCTACGTTGCACGAATTATCTCGTTAAAAACCTTAGCCGAGAAACTTAAGGAAAAAGAGTATAATCCACCCAATTTCATGTAATCTCCAGGATTTACTCTTTGGTACTCGATCTTCGTGATTAAGTTTTAATAATGAATTTGTGAAGATTCTCCCCCTGAATCCCGCACTTCTCTAAGTCTCGTCATTCCAATTCCACGTATGCATCCTTCAAAACTAGATGCTGGGAGTGACTTAGTGAATAAATCTATAAAATTTTCACATGCCATAGTATGTAATACTTTAATGTCACCCAAATTTTGTAGTTCATGAGCATAGAAGAATTTGGGATTAATATGCTTTGTGAGATGACTCTTCACATAACCCATCTGCACTTGTGCAACACAAGTTGCATTATCTTCATAGATAATAGCGAGGGTTTGCGCGGTATTCAATCCGCACGACTACTGGATGTGGTGAATCATCTGCCGTAGCTAAGCATATTCTCGTGAGGCCTCGTAAAGTGATATGATTTTTGAGTGGTTCGTCGAAGTTGATTCAAGACTGTGCTTAGACGATTTCCATGGAATTTTAGTTCCACCACATAGGAAAACATAGCATGTTTGCGACTTGGTTGTATGTGGGTCCGACAGGTATCTAGCATCTGTATAGCCATACATAGACAGATCTTGGTTCTTTCTGTAAAACACTTTGCTTCCTTTGAGGTATCAGAAGATGTCTTTCATACCCTATCAATGCCTTTTGCTAGGTTCTGCACTATACCTTGCTAATAGGTTTACGACAAATACAATGTCCGATCTAGTACAGTTTGCTAAATATATCAGGTCTTCTATTGCACTTAAGTTTGGGAATTCTGGACCCAGAACTTTCTCCCCCTCTTATCTAGGTCTGTACTGATCCTTATCTTGTTGCAAAGATCTCACGGTCATTGGTATTTTTGAAGAGCGTGTCTTTTCAAAATCTTCTTTCAAACACCTTCTGAGTGTAGGTTGACTGATGTACTAATATCTCTTTAGGGGTATACTCAAGCTACAAGCCTAGGCAATATTTGATTTTACCCATATCATTCATTTCGAACTCCGACTCCAGGTAAGAGCTTGTTTCCTAAATTTCTTCCAAGGTTCCGATGATATTCAGATCAGCTTCATACACTGAGATTATACAAAATCCATCCTGGGATCGTCATATAAATACTCAGATACAATTCTCATTGTTCGTGTAACCTTTCTTGCATATAAAATCGCTTCAAGCGATTATACCACATCATGCGTGATTGATTAAGTCCATACAATGACTTTTTGAGTTTCACACTGTACATATTTCTATTTGCTCTGTTTTGGTTCGTGACAGGGATACATTCGGGCATCTTCATATAAATGTCTGAATATAAATATTCCATAGAGGTATGCATTTACCACATCCATCAATTTTATTTCTAAATTCAAGTTAGCTGCTATTGAGATTAAATATTTAAAGGGTGGTTCCGCCCATGACCAGAGAATAGATTTCTTTGTAATCATCTCCTGGAGGTTGAATGAAACCTTGTGCAACGAGTCTTGCTTTATGTCTTACAACTTCATTGTTTTTATTTCTCTTTCGAACAAATACTCACTTATGCCTTACGGGGTGCACGTGAGGAGGTGTGCGGCTTACGGGCCCAAACATCTCTCTTTTATTTAGATATAATAATTCTGCTTTTATTGCCTTCTTTCAATCTTCCCAATATGATCTTTCAAACTTCATTGTTTTCATTTCCCTTTCGATGATTGTGGTAATTTTCGTTGCAAAATAAAGGTCGACATTGGTTGTTGTTCTATTCATAGATTCTTCCGTGGTCACATAATTTATAGCTATTTCTCGCAGGACGATTATTATAATAATTCTACTTGCTCACCGCTGCTTTCAATTACGAGGATAAATCCCTTTAGTTTTCCAGCTCCGATGTGTGTGCACACATCCATGCTGGTGTCTACCTTCATGGGGATGTTTAATTCTGGTATGTCTTTTCTGAAGGTGCCATACTGGTGCTAGGTCTCAACTAGCCCTCATTCTGGTTCGGGAACTTTAGTGATCGGCTATGTCAAGTCATTCTTATCCTTTTTCATTAGACGTCCCTGGTTACTTCGGATTCAAGGGGTCGGAGTTCTCGTCCTTTTTGAGACCTTAGGACGGGATTAGGGATACCTTCAGCGATATTTCAACCATCTCCGATGCATTGCGTACAGGTATATGCAACTTGATCACGCTCTTCAAATCACTAAAGTGGTCAAGCAGTTAATTTGCTAATGTTTGCAAATCAATTATCTTCTGGACTTCAATTGTCTTCTGGACTTTAATTATCTTCTGGACTTAAATTTGCTTCGCTAGTGCGCGGGTCATGTGTATGGATTTCAATTATCTTCTAGACTTCAATTATCTTCTGGACTTCAATTATTTTCTAATATTTTTCATCAAGGGGTTGATTTCCTCCCCCTAATAACGAAAAATAATTCTCATCAAATGTGCTATCTGTGAAGCGGGCTGCATGCAAATCTCCAATCATGGGGTCCAAATACCTGATTATGGATGATGTCTCGTAACTAACGTATATCCCAGACTTTTGGAGAGAGCCCATTGCAGTTCACTTGAGGTGATGGTATAGGTACATAAACCTTACAACCAAATCTTCAAAGATGAGAAATTTTTGGTGCTGACCCTTGCGCTAGTTGCATAGGTGAATAGATGTTATTTGTCGATAGTCTAAAATTGATGAGAGTTGCTGCGAGCAAGACCGTGTGTCCCCAACATGTAGTTGGTAAATTACAATTCTTTAAAATTATGCTAATCCATTCTTGCTGTGGACATGCGGTATGGAATGCTCAATTTTAATTCCCATTTTCATGCAATAATCATCAAATACCTTTGAAGTATATTCTCCAGCGTTGTCCATTCTGGTGGACTTCACATGATGATTAGTATAATTATACTTAATGTTAATTATCTACGAGATTAGCTTGCAGAAGCGTCGTTTCTCGTAGACAATAAACGTACATACGACCATTTCGATGAAGCATCAATAACGCGCTGCGACCCACGACCTTACCTTTTTGCCCCTCTCCTTCGTGAGAGGCTTCCTCACCTTGTAGCTGCTAGCAATGGCTTCATGGCCAACATTGCTACTAGACGACTGTGAGATATAGTTCTTCCTTAGAACATCATCTTGAGCTTGCGCAACTTGCATGATATCAATTAATTTGACATACTCCTTGTAGCTGTCTTGATGATAGTTGCGTGCGAATTGCACCGCATTTGGTGAGAGGTTGATAGAGTCTTCTCAATCTTCTGCTCATCCGTGTTTACCTTACAATAAAGTTTAAGAGTGGTACAAATTTTATAGAAATTTTGGCCACGCCGTGCCTTCGAACTCCTAGTTCGCGATGCCAGTCATCTACATATTTCATGCAAAGAGTTCATAAGGTTACTACTGGTAATTTACATAAAATGGTTGCAAAATTCTCATAATGTTCTTCGAACTGTCGGTTCGTGATCCCGTATTTTTCTATGCATTTTTCAAGATTTGCTGCTATTTTTAGTGATTAAAAGTAATATAAACAATAAATAGTAAATACAATACATAAATTGCATAGAAATAATAATAACATGTTCAAAATTTTAATTTCTGAGGCCCTTTTCTGCTGGAAAATAAAATATTGGCAAATTTTGCTATTTCTAGCGGCTAAACCGCTAAATTTCTATTCTGGGAAAATTTTCCACGCAATTTTCAGAATTTCAAGGGCCTTTTTTTTTTGCATTTTTTGGGATTTTCCTTCTACCCCCCCTTTTATTTTTTTTGGATTCTCTTGGTGGCCTGCCTTTTCTCTTCGGCCCATTCGGCCTGGTAAAAATAACACCTGGGTGGGGGATTAGGGTCCCCCCACTCTGCACGTTGTGGCGGCGGCGGCACCCGCGCGGATTGCGGCCGAGGCGTACGGGCCGGCGGACGACGGCGGTGGCGGTCTGCGATAGCAAGAGGGGATCTGGCGGTGGCGCATGCGGCGGCGAGTGAAGGCGGTGGCGGCTGCCGGCGGGCAAGGTGGTCGGCACTTCAAGCGAGCCGGCGGTGTGGCGACGGGCACCGTGGGCACACGCGGTGGCCGGCGACAAGCGGGCGTGGTTCGGCGACGCTGCTCTGGCGGCACATTGGCACCGTCACGATAGCCTTGCGCGGCAGAGAGAGAGACGCCATGCGGTGGTGACGGGCGGCGGCGCTACGGGTGTGGGGTGGCGGCGCCGCTACGGGTGGAGGTGGCCGGCCTTGTGGAGACCGGGTGGCGGTGCTTCAAGCGCCGCGGTGCTCCAGTGCGGCGGCGACGCTTTGAGCATGCAAGCAGTCGATCGAGGCGACGCCATGCGGGGCGTGCATAGAGCGGCTATGCGGGGCGGCTGGATTGGGGAAGGTACACGGTGCGCTGCGCCATCTCTGCGGGAGGCGGGGCCAACGTCTTCGGGCAGGACCGGCAGCGCCGATGTCATCTTGCCGCCCTCCCCTTCTTTTTTTCATTCTGTGATGCTCCGCTTGTACCGGGGTAGGACGACGAGCGGCGATGGTGGTGGCTACTAGCCGGGGAGGGCCCGTGTGGGGCGGTGCCGACCGATGGCAAAACGGAGGCGGTGCATAGCTCCAGGCCGTGCTTCGCCCGATTTTTTGAGTTACTGTTCATATGAGAACGCATTGTGCATACGAGTACTGTTCATCCTAGTACTCTTCATGCATCCACCGATCGGCTTGGCTGGAGACTACAAGTCAGCTCGCGGTAGATTATAACGGATTTGCAATTTTCAATCTACGGTACAATTGGCATCCACTTTTTCATGCAATCTACCGATCGACATTGTGCCGACAACTTCAAGTCGTCTCGCGGTGGATTAGAGCGGATTTGCACCGTAGAAAAAACAATCTAGAAAGCCAAATTTGCATAATTGAAAGCAATCTAGAAAAACGATTCAATGTACGAGTGTCGTGCTACGACGATTATCTTTAGATCCGAGGAAAGTTGATCGTGCTGATAACGTGTTGAGGAACCGTCGCTGGCGAGTCCAGTCTAAGCGATTACCTCGTAGACAAATTCATAATTGTAAGAACAATACAAGAATATAATAACAGAATAATAATTTGAACACATAGATGCAGTGGACTTCTTGCTTCTTTTTATTGCTCTTCATACGATCGGTTTTTTACAATGATTAGTATCCTCTTTTATAGGCTAGAGACTCTGCTAGGGTTTTGAATGTGGCGCCTATACATGGGTTGGCTGTTGGGCCAAGCCCACGGTTTCCCAACAATTATTTAAGGAAAATTAAATGCAGACTAACCTTTCTATGTGGCTTCTGAATTTTCTGTTGCATTTTTTAAAAGTTTAACTTCTGCATAAATATTAATGTACTACATCAGGTTGTTCCACATGCTTCTCCTGTTTTGAACAAGCATGATGCTAGGTTGTATCTGCTCTTATAGGAACATATATGCTTTTCATGTGGCATTATTATTTGTTTAGTATGATACTGATGAGGGTACTTAACACGTAATTGTTCTCTTATATCCATGATATGTAAAAGCGAAAATTAATCCCAACATGGTTCTTATGTTAGGCTGATAATTTTGTCGTCGAACTATTGTCTTTTTTCGTAGCATGCTTTGTCTAACATGCTTCTAATTGTTAGTATTTTTTTGGAAGACTATGAACAGTTTGATCAAAAAATCAGTTTCACTTGTGACTTGTGTATTTTCTTTAAAAATTGGTATCGCTCTCCAAAATTAGGATACCATAGGAATTTTTTGTAGTTCAATTATCTGGTTTTCCTTAACTGACCTGACCAGTCAATTAAATCTGTGAAGCCTTTAATATTACGTGGACATATACACGCTTTTTTCTCTTATATTCCCAACCCGTTGATATGATGGCCATTTCTTTCTTCCCACTCCCCATTATCTATTGTCGTTTATATGTCCTGAGTGATCATCAGCATTAATTATGAGGTTGGCTCTGTTCCTTTGCATGAACTTGATAGCTTCGCACGCCACGGACTATCAACATCCTATGCTCTTTCTCAACACCCTTGCAGTCACTGCTGGTTGTTGCCAAACCACCGAACATGCACAAGGTCCGGATTTTTGGAATCAATGCTAGCAACTAAGCGGCAGCATCCCACGGTAGACAGCAATCAATATCATATTTCATTTGAATGGCAGGATGTGTTACACCTAGTTCTGATTTGGCTCATCAGAGTACCAGTGTGTAGTGTTTGAGAGCTGTTAGTAGATGACATGTGATCATTGTACAGAGAAATGCTAAAAGGGCTGGAAATGATGCTGTTCTGCATCTAATGAACACAAGTTCTGTAGACTCTTAATGTTGTCATATGTTCTCTTGCAAGTATTTGTCAGTTGATACATGTACAGTTTTGCTCTTTGTGAAGAGTCTTTTTTTTTTAATCACCACAATGTGAGGTAGGAACACGGACCTGCCTGTGCAAATCCACAGGGAAAAATGAGTAATGTGGCAAAATCATAGCAAACAGTTCTGTTAGGTGCCCCTTTGTGCAATCAGACCCAGAGATGGAATATTCTAGATGAGATGCCCTGTTCTTCTCAAAAAGATATGGAAAATGCTTGTATGCTATGCTGAAAGGAAAATTGCAGAGACTTCAGAGCAACTGTCAACTGAGGGTTTGGCAGCTGTTCTGCGTCAATCTATCAGTGTGTTTCTTGGATCCCTGCATCTGTCTTCTTTGGAGCACAGAAGCACCCTTCAAATTGTGTTGATGCATGACCACATCAAAATCAGGGAGATGACATCTAACTTGATTTTTTGTCAAAGTTGTCTGAAGAAAGACTTGATATGTCTGGTGGTTCTGTCCTTTGGGCTAGTTGGTCTGTCGATTTTGCTCTTCAGGGTTGGTAAAGGTTAAATACTCAGATCGGTTGCTAAAGTGGCGATAGTGAGATGTGCCATGGCCGACTGCTATATGCTTTCTCGTTCCAGTCTCCCAGTAAAATGTTACTAATATTCTGACGAAAGCTGCAGTGTCATTACTGGTTTTACACACACAGCAAAGAAAGCCAACTCGGCCGGTTACTGCAAGTGACTGCAAAGTAAATAGCTAGTGGAAGTCGTATTCAGCAATCACAAACAGAATAGCAGTTTAGAGGCCTTCCCACAACCAGTTTGGCTCGTGCATGGAAAAGCTGGGCCAAACAATGCAACATATATCCTTCATTTCAGTGCAAATGTTTGTCACAGATGCGATGTATATCCACTCCCATTACCGTCAGTATCGTTCATCCGGACCTTAGCTTACAGTTGAAGGAAAGTGGCGCCTCAAGGACTCGAGAACAGTGACGACCGTTGTCAATAAGCAACAGTTGTAGTGTCAGCCGATTTGGAGCCTGGGCTACTGTTTCAGCATGCAACTTCAGCTTTATTCCATTCTGGTGTATCGGCTGAATATTCACCAAGCAAACTTTCGGCAATATCTGTGCGTCTCAACAAAGATATGGTCGGCTCATAAAGACCTTGGTTGAACCTTTAAACTTCAAAAAGATTGCGAGAATACATCTTTCTGAAAATATCTTCAGGCATCTCATAAAAATATGCGATCATCGATGCAGAAAGATCCACAAACAGCTAATGGTGGAGAATATTACGTTTACCATTCAAGTCTCAATAGATTCGCCGTCAGGAGAAAACCTATTCCTACCTTTAATTAAGCCCCACCATTGGTTGATCCAAAGATTGGGCGAGTTAACGCCCGACAGCATGCTCCAAATTAATTTCAACACCGGGTCATACCGTGTCTTCAACTGTCACCTTCGTGACTTCGCCTCCCCGCCATCTCCACTTCCGCATTAGATTACCAATTTTTAGTCGACCAGTGCCAAGCTAGAGACCAGAAGAATAAATGATACTGCTAAATGTCAAATCAAATCCTCCGTGTATCTAACCCAACTTTCATATTCATGTTCTCTTTGACATAAACACATCATCGCACATACCAAGCCGGAACGAACTGCTCTAAGTACCAGTTTTTGCTCCTAGTGGTGTACTAATAAACGTCACTATACAACACCTTACAGATTTAATGTCGTATGCTGCCCATTTACACATGCAACACCACAATCACGTTAGGAAGGTGCTACTACTAGTACTCCATCATGCAACCACAGGGACGCCCTAATCTTGCACAGAATTGACACACGGGAAGAAATAGCAGCAGGCATGCACCCACAGAAACGCAGAATGATTGGCCGTCCTTGTTAGGTACATGCGTATTTTTATAATTATTATAATTTTAAAAATAATAACTGAATCAACAGTGACATATATATTAAGTATATTTGACACTATAAACAGAAATATGGTCATCAACTCAAATATATCATATCATATATATATACACTAACAACGCAAAACTTAGAACAAGAATGCTATTAACAGAAGTAGACATCAGCTGATAATGATTGGCCGTCCTTATTAGGTACATACATGTTTTTATAATTATTATAATTTTAAAATAATAACTGAATCAACAGTGACATATATATTAAGTATATTTGACACTATAAACAGAAATATGGTCATCAACTCAAATATATCATATCATATATATACACTAACAACGCAAAACTTAGAACACGAATGCTATTAACAGAAGTAGGCATCAGTTGTTGTACAAAAAAATGTGGTTTTAGCAAACTTTCTAAATTAATTTCAGCAAATATAAATAACCAAATTAACATATAATCATGTAATTCTTCCAAGTTATCTAAAAGGAACAACATGCAGCTAATATTAGACTTTTTGATATTGCTCTTAGATGTAGAGCTGCAGAAGATTTTAACCTTTACCTTCTTAATACTTTAGTCTGTACTCTTCATTAATTGAATTTGACAACATTAATTTAAACTTTAAGCTCTAAAACACTTTTACTAATCTATCAACAGGAACTCAAACATAAAACATCAATAATCACTTTCGGTCAACAGGAGGTCTCAGCTAACAGTTCACCACACATAGCAATCTAGTCAGCCAACAGACTTGATCCAACAACCTTGATTTACTCACATGGAAAAATCACAGTTTTACCAAATACAACCAAAGGCCAATTTTGCTCACTGAAAAGCATGCAACCAGAACTGCAAAAAGGACCACAAAACCTGAACATGCAAATCTCTGAGCATCCGAAAGTAATAAACTATCAATTCAAGAACAGTTGACAGAAGTAAACAATCCTCTTAGAGCTCAAGTCTAAACCAATTTATCAAATCAATTTCAGTATTAGACATTATTCATCATCGAGCTACAACCGAACTCACAAAACCCACTTTGCAATTAAAGTGGGTTTTGTGAGTTCAGGAAAACTTTCTATTTTGGATACTGATTGCTCTGTTTTAAACACAGTTAAAGTGCGTCATAAAAGCCTCATTGAAACAATATATTCAGTTTTCAGTTTCTAATTCGTATGCATCTTACAGACAACTGGACACAAAATCATCGGACCATTCACGCATGGGCGGGCGGGCGATGGCAAGGCGAGCGAGCGCACGCGTATGTTATTCTTTTGCTTGTTTCAATTAGGTAAAATCAACTCCCCTTCATATATTGATCTACTCTCACATAGACTAATAATATGATACTAAATTTTACACATTCCACCCTGCATGAGTGAGTGGATAGATCTTTGAGATTTTTTTCTAAAATTTAATAAGGATATTGGTATCATGATGAACGAATTGACCAGCGCGTGCCGGCGCTCGAAGGCCGCCGCAGCCAAAGGAGACAGAAACAAATGACCGGCACGGCCTGCCTGCGCTGTGCACGCGCCGTCTCCAAAATCTCAGTGGAACGCGGCGCGCGCGGGGCCACCCACGCGCTTCACCACCTTCCAGTTCCACGCCCGAATCACCCGACCGGCGACCGCGCTTAAAGTAAAACCGACGGAACCATGCGACACACATGCCGAGCACCTACCGGTTGGCGTTGGCTGCTGCGGTGGGCGCGCGGTGTAGCAGGGCGCGGGCGGGCCGCGGGCGCGAGGAGATCAGCGGACGCGCGCGACGACGGGGTACGTACGACTCGGCGTACTGGTCTTGTCCGTTTCCTCCACGTCGTATACGGGGGTCGCGCGGGGATGGGTCGAACCTAATGTGGAGTGGAGGTCGTTTTCGTAGGTCGGACTCGGCGCTGGAATCTGACGCCTCCCCTTCCCTTCCAGTGCTAATGCGCCCTGGGCCCCGTGATGCCTCTGCCCCGCCGCTCTCCACTAAGCCTGTCCGCGTCTCGTTTTTCCCTTCATCTCGAGAGCCGCGAATTTTCGTTTTGAGACCGATCGCCGGATCGTGCAGGCGCGTCGCGGTTTTGTTTACACGAGCATGGATGGATGGCTTGTGAATCAAGGCCCAAGCCAAAATATGACACAGGCCCAACTTACAAGTCCATTAAAATCACGACTCGTGTTATTCTTTTCTCTGCTGAAATTTTGCAAACGGAATATCATGGTACACTACAGTTGATTCGCAGTCCTAAAAATCCTTTTCGAATTAACACTACCTGGAAGCCCAATATCTTCGTATGGACTCACAAGTCCTGCCGATCTACCGGAAGTTTCCGGCCCATTAGTTCTTACAATAAGATCTATCTGGCTTGTCCTCTCCTCCCCTGAGCATCTCTGTACTCGGGGCATCTTTTCCTTGACATTGCAGAAAGGACCAACAAATCGTGATCTCATAAACTATTGATCGGGCGGACAAGATGGATACGTGCCACCAGCGACCTTGCATGCAACGAGCAGGTCAGGCTCAACAAATGTTGGGGCTCACACGAACCGGTTGCATTGCATGCAAAAGGGTTAAGCCAATATATGTACCAGCAAAAGCAAGGCGGCAGGATCGTAACTGATAAGGGCGAGCTCACCAGCCCACTTGGCGATGATTGATAGAACGAAACGCACCGATCGACGTACGTAGGTACGCGCTGTCCGCTCGTCTTCCACGTCTCTCTCGCGTCCGGTGCGCCTGGCCCTCGATTGGATTTGTCACCTAACCAAAGACAGAAGAGATCAATAAAAGCTAGCAAATAAATTCAAAACTCTACGGTGTAGACAAACAGCTCGAATAAAATCGCCATCTTACTAAACTCCAACATCATCAGGCCGAAGAAAGCAACAACAAATTGCTGGTGGTTAGACTTGAATTTTAGACGTCTTGCATATTGGACGCATGAAATAATTTTAAGTATGTAGACAAAATGATCATAACAGGGTAAGCAAGTTTCTCCCTGATCGATCCCATGATAGATGTTAGTGTCGATGACCGTCGTTAACGAGTTCAGTTCGAATAATCACTTTGTAAACTATTGAATCGAAACGGCGACTAGAGATGGGTGAATAGGAGCACGATCTCTTTTTCATCAATATCGATTCAACATGATTTTCACTCCAATAGCTATGAGAGCTATGAAGATCAATATACAAGCACAACAGAAGTATCCAATCGAAACCACGGAGCAAAACAACTAAAATCAACAAAATCTCGATTTCCAAGTGTTGGGCGGTCTGACCTCTATGTCAATGGTGGTCTAACCGGTCCATAGGCGGTCTGACCTCTCACAGGGGCGGTCTGACCGGTCCACGGGCGGTCTGACCTCCAGCCTGATGAACGGTGAAATCAGCTCGAAAACGAAGTTGCAAATATGTCTAACTTTTGATCTACAACTCCAAACTCGATGAAACTTGGAACACACCTTTTCTAGGATATCAGGAACCTATTCCAATCAAAGATCGTGAAGATCCTTGGCAAAGTTCTGATATTTTTCCGTTTGAGTGAAGGATGGTTCAAAACCGAGTCAAAACGAAAACTAGAACCACATGGGTTAGAGATGATCAAGATGATTCTAGATGAGTTTCCACATATCACAGTAATCAAGATTGGGGGCAGAAATCAAAAGAAAACTTGAGAATCAAAGAAATCTCCTAAATCACAAAATAGAGAGTTCCTAAATCACGAAAAGAGACTCATCTCAAGAGAACTTGCATAGATTGATTTGTGATTGTTGCTGGTTCACAGCCACTCCATCCAGGAGGACAAAACTCAATACATGAGCACACAATCAATCTCTTCTCAAGGATCCTAACCTCTCCACTCCCTAATCTCAAAAGCAAACTAGGGTTTCAAAATAAGCAAAAGGACCAAGGAGATGCTACAACACCCTCCCATATTTATAGTGGAGGCTAACCTTCTAGAAGAGTTTCCTATTAGGCACCCGTTAAGCCCACACACAAACGGGTTTAACTCACGCACGTATTTTAAAGCGCCATCTTCATCTTCTCTTGACCTAAACCGTTTCTGCTTGCGTCGTCTTGCGCCACGGTTTAGCCAAAAGCAATCAAGGTGGTATTTTAGTGATATTACCAAAATACTCGTTCTCGATCCTTCTCCAAAGACCGAGTCCAATCTTCATGAAGCAATCCCATGCTTCGTCACGTGTAGGTTGATCAATAGCTCTCATCATGTTGTTAAGTCTCTCCCATCCGGCTCCCACTGAAACCACCATGACACTTGCACCGATCTCAGTACCGCTTGATGCAACCCGTCGTACCGAACTTCCCATTCGGTCATCCTTGTCCATTTTGCGCCATGCTCGAATCCAATGACTTCACCCAGCATCCTCGATCGTTCTGAACCTCAGCTCTCCAAGCTTAGTCCCGATCATCCTCGCCGTTGACCGTCGTTGACCTCTAAGCAACCTGCACAACAATAGACCAAGAAATCGATTCCGGGAACAAGTTCTTCCAACTTGACCCACGTTAGTCAAAACATGCATCATGCAATATATATGCACTGAAACCCATGAACATGACCTAACAAACAAATATCGCCGCTATGAAAACCGACGAATCAAGTGAAAACCGGTCAGACCGCCACTCAAGGGCGGTCGGACCGCCTCTAGCTGATCGATCCGCCATGGCGGTCGGACCGCTTGAAGGACTTAGCCAAAATTCACACCCTGAAATCCGAAACCTCTCTGAAAATTTAAAACGAATAGATCTTTTGACTGAAAGCTCTAAAAATTATGAGACCAAGTGTGTGAGAATCCCCTCTCTTGCCTACATCCTCTATTTTTGCCCTAGCTCCAAATTCGACCAATCATATCTGGCCAGTCCGACCGCCGCCTATGGTCGGTCCGATCGCTTCGACCGGTCGACCGCGAGGTGGCTACCGATCGCATCGCCGCGGACACGCCCTAGCCGGTCGACCGCCAGACTGAAGACCTGAAATGTTGCCGAAAACGCGTGATTCGACAAACCTTCAAAGCCATTGCTAATTGAAACATCATCCTAAGATCATGAGCATATCACCATGATATCCACAATCTCCTCCTTGATGAACACATTGGTAATTTTCTAAAAATGTAAGTTTAAGGTTTGAGAATGAAAATACTTGCCGTTTTCGCATAAAGGCACAACTTGGTCCAAGAGCAAGAGAAAGCAATGGAAATGATCAAGTTGGCTTCATATTAGTATAAGCAAGCGAGATAAGGCAAAATAAAGCGAGAATTCTTCAATTTCTAAAAAAGAGTTAAAATCTTACTTAAGGTCCATTTGAAAGAACAATTGTTCAATTTGACCTTTGATCATTGTGAGCTTCCAAGAATTGCAATTCAAGTTCAGAAATGGTAATAAGATCATAAAAATGCAAAATAAAAGCTCCCCCTCACTTTGATCATCATTTTTCTAGAAAATTTTATTTTCTCCATTTTCTCCAAAAAGCTCCCCTTTTAACATTTTTGCTACTTCTTCTCCCCTTTTGACAATGGAGTCATCCAGGAATCACGCCTTCCTCCCATCTAGAGATAATAAATGCATAAATAAGGAAGAAGCATGCATGAAATGCAATGGAGTGGCTTCATTTTTTTCATTTAGCATATTTTGGTACAAGAAGCTTTGAAGATTACCCAAAAGAACAAGTTAATATTTTTATAATTACACAATACATATCAAACCTGAAAGCGCTAGCAAGATCATGTTCAGACATATATAGCAAAGCTAAGCTATAAGGCTCAAAGTAAAAGCAATGAATTATAACAATTTAAGCAAAGCTTCAAAACTAGCAAGTTCATCAACAGAGATTCTAAAATGATAATGGTCATGTCAGAATGTCAATGTGAGATCAATAAGCTAACAAAGACCATCCTAGAGACAAACAGTTCGAAATTGAATCATTTTGCTAAAAGAACTTCAGTCACCTATTTTTTTACAACAGTTTTTCAATTGCAATGAGTATTGATGTTGATTAATGGTCTATCTTAGTGAATAAGATCTTGTACTTGGAGCCATTCACAAACTCTTTCTAAGCTTCAACTAAGGCAATTAATAGCTTATCTTAGTGAAGAAAATCCTAACTAGAAGCTATCCACAAACTCTTTCTAAGCTTCAGCCAGGGCGACAAATCTTGAGGTTCATGTCAATTTTGACAAGCAGTCCCCATGAGATCATCTGGATCATCAAACTATCTCCATGTTTATATCTTTGATAAGCAGTCTCGTGAGAATAGTTTACCACAGATTTTGAAATTTAATTTTCCATTTTACATAAGAGCAGTTTTAGATTCGCAAGGGAACAAGAAGCTCAAGAGATGTTCAATCCTAGATTCAAGAGCTAACAAAGCAATTTTGACAGGGCCAATGTCACATGAGGATCACTAATTGTGCAACTTAGCTAAAAGATCCTAAGATCATGAGCATATCCCCATGATATCCACATAAACAAACGTAGAATCACATCAAATAATGTAAGAATAAATAGTAGATTGAACACACACACGAGACAAAGGTGTTAGGGTATTCTTCTTCTTTATTCCTTATTCAAGCGATCAGTCTTTTACAATGACTAGCACCCCTATTTATAGTCTACAGACCATGCTAAGGTTTTGGATGAAGCGTCCACCCTTGGACCAAGCCCATGGTTTCCCAAACACTCCCCCTTGGAGACTCATCCTTACATGTTCATGCCTCGTCAAAACTCCGTAAAAACCCAGTGGGAAAAATTTGAAGAAAGAGCACATGATACAAGTTTTGCTGCATTGCACGAATTGTCTCATTAAAAACCTTAGCCGAGAAACTTGGAAAAACTCGTTAAGGAAAAATAGTACAATCCACCCAATTTCATTTAATCTCAAGGATTTACTCTTTGGGTACTTGATCTCCATGATGATCACTTCATATCATAAACTAATGCTATCTTGGTAACAAGTATTTACATTGAAATATCTAACCCTTTATGCCTTGTGTAAGTTGCATTCCATGAAAATTTTATAAAAATGGTATTCTTGCTCTTGCTATTAATCTTCATAACTAAAATCTTGAGCAAGATGGTAAGTGGCACATTAAGGAAAGTGCTAAATCATAATTATGTATATCACATCCCTAAGTGTTCCTAAATAAATTAAGTGCCAGTAATGATTTTCAAAATTGAGCCTTTTAGCCAAAAGTTAAAAATTTCATAACTATTAGTAATCCTTTGAAAAACTAGTTGCAAAATGTATACAAATGCTATTTAAAGGTTTACCAAAGGTGTTGGCTCAAGAAAAACCTATTTTAACTGAAAAAGTGTTTCTAGCCAAAATTCTAGATCATAGCATCCTGTTTTTTTTTATATAAACTAGATTTTTGTGTATATACACAAAAATCTATTCTAAAATAAATTTAAAAAGCGCCCTAAAAGGGATAACCTAGAGTTGGCTATTCTAAATCTTTTTGGTATTCAAAATATTTCCAAAAGGCCAACCTAGCAAAAGTTATTCGTTTTCAAAACTCATCCAAAATACTATTTTGACCTAAGTGGTCACATTCTAGCACTTAAGTGAGTTTAACCATATGAGCCAAAATTATTCACATGAATAGGTCTATAATGGTATTAATGACTCATACATAAAACTGGATGCTTTAAAATTCATCATTTGCTCAATTTGGCTTTTTTGAAGAATTTTCATGAAAATAATATTCCATTTGCGAAAACGAAAGCTTATTTCATAAAACGCTCATATATGCATGTTTTTCGATTCACATCTCTATATGCATATATTTAGGGGGAGTTTTATCTCTATGGTTCTTGCTTGCAAAAATTTCTTTAAGAAAGTTTATGAGCTCGATGATTTCCTATTTATGAAAATGAGCATGGTGTCCCCTTGAAAAATGTTTATTTTGGGAGATTTCAAAAGTGTGTTTCCTTGAATGCATTCCAAGTATTATTTCCTTTGGAAAACTCTAATATGACTTTATTTCAAGTTGCTTTACTCTTTTCGGACATACAAGGGGTTTGTGACCTTTTTTGGTTTAAGGGGGAGAATGATACATGATCAATAGGTTTGTGATATACTTTGGTTTTTTCCTCAAATATCTTAAAAACAAAACCTTACTTCAAAAAGTGGTGAAATATTTCAATGATCACAATTCCGAGTTGCGCAGCAAAAGTTATGGTGGTTTTAGTACTCTGTCCAGAAAACCCGACGTGAAGTTGATGTTTTTTTTAATTGGCCTGGTAGGGGTATTACTTCGCTGATTCAGCAAGGCTCACCAACTAGACTTAGTTGGAGAATTTAATTATCTTTCCAGAAAGTCTAAGAACATCTTATTTGGACCCCTGTACTAATAGATATGGATTTTTGAAGTTGACTGTCCACCGAGGGGATAGATCGACGTTTAGGAGTTTGGGATCGGGATCGAGTTAGGAGTTTTGCAAGTCCATGGTTGTTGTTATATAGGTTGTTTTGATCCGCTGCTGTGTCTTAGCATGTGTTATAACTATTATTCGTGGTGGACCGGTGCAGGAGTAGCTCATTCTGTACATCCCTCGTTCTCTCGTGGTTAAGGCAAGTCTGAGAGTGGTAAATTGTGTGTGATCATTTGTTCATGTTTACTATGTTATGAGTATATTATGTTAATCATGGATGCTTGAATGTTATGGACATTAATGCCCGTAAATGCTAGAAGTATGCGTAAGTTTCATGTATGCATGATGATTTAAAGTATTGACCATGTGCATCATGATATCATATTGGAGGCATGGTCACGTGGTGACCAATCATTAATTGAGGTCCCCATCATGAATATGATGGGCTTTTGGGTCCCCATACTTGTGGAGTATGGGCTAAGGTCCCTGTGACTAGAAGGCACGAGCATGGGTGTGCATCGACGGATGCACACTCCATACCTGATATATGCAAAGAGAGAAAGAAAAGTGCATTTGAACAGTTTGCATCGCATAAACATGAGACATATTTCTTATTGGGTTATGTGGATGGATGTTGTTAATTACAGTTGTGTTGGCTATTGTCTTACTATTTGTACTTTGCTGAGTCTTGGACTCACTCTTGCTGATGTTGTGTTTTTAGGTACCTCGTTTGCGGACGGCATGCATGAGAGGGAGTAGGGTTGCTTTGGTTGCACTCACTACCACATACTCTTTAAAAGATAATTATCATTTAGACCGTACCTTAATAACAAGTAAACTGCTTAAGGATTAATTTTGGCTATACTTGAATGCATTGGTTTATTTGTAATAATGAGAGTGGTAAATTTTAATTATGTTGGCTTACGTTTTAGCTTAGTAGATTATTTATGAATGCTTCGATGAACTTTGGATGTTGAAATAGTGATAATTTTATAAGCATCTATTGGAATCTCCGGTAAACTTAGTTATACAAAGGAGGTTCTGCCGAAATTTTTCTGTAGTGTCTTAGATTTGTATTTGTTATATTGTTATTTTAGTAGCATTCCAGGCTCATGTTGGGCTGGGGTGTTACAACAATCAAATGAATTCAATTGCCAAGCTCATTATTTTACAAGAACTTTATGTTGGTATTAGATTTGTTTTGGATTTTTGGTGTTTAATACCAAAAGGGGGAGAATATTTATATGTTCAATATATTTCTACATTTTGATGATTAATATATTCTCACTTGTGATTTCACTTTTTCATGCATATCCTTCTCACATACATCTTGATTGAACCTTTAAATTGCTTAGTGATATGCATGAATATAGTTTAATAGGTTGAATTCTTATCTTATGATGATTTATATCCAAATGTTATTATTAATAAAGGATTTGTCATCAATCACCAAAAAGGGGAGATTGAAGAATCTAGACCCGCTATTATTAGTTAATGGAGTATTTTGGTGATTAATGATAAATCTATATGTGAGACTAACACTTTTATTGATATACCTATTGTGTAGTCTTATTTGGATAAAAAGGTGAAAATCATAGAGGTATGCACTCGACATGATATTCTTATATATTGTTCCATTTCTCGGATCCAAAATATAGGTTGAACTCCACTAAAAGTCTAACTTAAATATGTGCATATATTTTTATTACACATTTGTGTATGCACGCATTTAGATGGGAGTCCACTCTATATTTTGTGGTTTCATTAGTATTGATCCATATTTCTTTATCCACATACATTGAGGATCTCTACTTTGAAACATATCCTTGAGTACGTAAAACTCGTGTAGTTCATTTATACTCATATTTATCTACATTCAATTATTTGCAATTGAAGTGGTTACCATCAATTACAAAAGAGGGAAAGATTAAAATATCTTGTCCCACCATTATGAGTTAATGGTATATTGTGGTAATTAATGATAATCATATTGTGAAACTAATTTTTTTTATGTGAGTTGTATGACTAGTTAGGGCTAAGGATGCATTCCTAGTCTTTTACTGATCTTGGTGTTTGGATAGAGACCGGATTGCTAGTATAGGTTGTCATACTATTAAGAGGAGTCTTGACTTGTAACTTGAGTTAGTCATGTGTTGATATCTCATTGTGGTTGCTCTAGCTCATCTATGCATGATGTTGCTCTCGAAAACTACACTTGTGGCAGTGGTGCATCCTCATCCATCTGCTCGACTTCGGCGTTGTCAGCGACTTGCGAACCAGCAGAGGAAGAAGAGGACGACGTCCAATCATCCTGCATGGCCTGGATGCAGGCGTCCATGTCGAGGTTGGAGTAGTCGTCTAGATCGAACCAATTCTCCTCGTCCCAAGTTCCGGCCATGATCTCATGAACAGAAGGATGGGTGAGGATTTGATGAGCAAAGAATTCATTTAGAAGATTTGCGCCTTCTTCCCCACGGACGGCGCCAGCTGTCGACGATCAAATCGCCGATCTTATGAATATATGAATGAAAATAGAAAAATAGCGCGTATCTTCTAGAAAGTAGTGAGACTGCTCTTTATTATTTTGAACTAGCTATTACAAAGAGTGTATATAACTTAGACTAAAGACTAATTCGGGAGTACAAGGCTCTTGAGAGTGTCTTCCAAATGATCTTCACTGTTCCGGCCTCTCCAACTTCAGTCCGCATTCCTCCTTATGTAGTTGATGAAGGGTTGGCAGTTATCTCTGGAGGAGACGCCTGTTCGGGAAGCAACGCGTCTGGTCAAAGAGAGGTGTCAGTTGATAATGTATCAACTATTGTGCGGTTATATGTCAATGAGTCATGTAACCGTACTCCAGTATCGTAGCGTCGCGTGGTATGGAATATATAGCACATGTTCCATTCGTCACACGGTAAAGCATATGTCTGGTCGTAGATCCAGACATCAGCTCAAAACCTTATGAGCATTTGACTGGTCGGAGACTAGGTTTGGAACCATGTCCGACCAGATTGGGTACTATGTAACCTCTGGGATTCTTACGACCAGTGAGGTCGTTAGCCTTAGGGTTTACGACCATGAAGATGTATGGTATTTATATACTAAATAATAAATAGAGGTTTTAATCCTCGTCGCCTCTACTTCCAATTTTGGGGTGCAAGTCGCTTTAGTTTTTCAGCTCTGATGTGTGCTCAAACATCTATGCTGATATCTCTTCGTGGGAATGTTCAAATCCAGTATGCCTTTTCTGGAGGTTCCATACTAGTTCTATGTCTCAACTGGCTCCCCTTCTGGTTCTGAGGAACTTCGGTGATCGGTTGTGTCAAGTGTTTCTTTTCTTTTTCACCAAGCGTTCCAGAGTTCTCATCCTTTTTTAGGCATCAGGACAGGATTAGGGATACCTTCATAGGTATTTCAACCCTCTCCGGTGCATTGCGTGCAGGCACATGTGACTTGGTCGCGCTTTTCAAATCACTAAAGTGGTTAGGCAGTTGATTCGCTAATGCTTGCAAATCAATTATCTTCTGGACTTCAATTATCTTTTGGACTGTAATTATCTTCTGGACTTCAATATTTACTTCACTAGTGCGTGGGTCATGTGCATGGATTCCCATAGCTTGCCACATTATTTTCTGATATTTTTCTTCAAAGGGTTGATTTTCTCCCCCTAATGACGAAACTATCCTCATCAAATATGCTATTAGCGAAGCGGGCTGCTTGAAAATCTCCAGTCATGGTGTCCAAATACCTGATTATAGATGATTTCTCATAACCAACGTATATCCCAGACTTTCAGGGAAGGCCCATTGCAGTTCGCTGCGATGGTGGTATAGGTAAATAAACCTTGCAACCAAATCTGCGAAGATGAGAAATTTTTGGTCCTGACCCTTGCGTTAGTTGCATAGGTGAATGGATATTTTATGACAGTGGTCTAAAATTGATGAGAGTTATTGTGTGCAGGACTACGTGTCCCCAACATGTAGTTCATAAATTATAATTCTGCAAAATCTTCTAGTCCATTCTGGGTGTGGACATGCGGTACTGAATACTCAATGTTAAGTTCCATTGCCATACAATAATCATCAAATGCATTCAAAATAAATTCTCCGGCGTTGTCCATTCTGGTGGACTTCACATGATGATCAGGGAAATTATTCTTAATATTAATTATCTGTGAGATTAGCTTTGCAAAAGAGTGTTTTTCCTAAACAATAAACATATGTGCGACCATTTCGAGAAGTATCGATGAGCACCATAAAATACATAAATGACCTTGACTGTATAGGGCCGCAAATATCTCATTGGATACGGTCCAGGAATGCAGGGACTTCATTCTTCGCTTTCAGAGCAGAAGGTCTAGTAATTAATTTCCCGGTGGCACATGCGGGGCACACGAAATCTTCATAATTCAAAAATTCTTTACATCGATATTACGTCCCTGTAATTATATTTCTCATCATCATAAGACTTGGGTGGCCTAATCTATCAATCCAGAGATAGAAAAGTTTAGAGCTTCTAAATACGATTTCCAGGGCAGTATAGGTTGCGGGCACCTTAATGTTAATATAGTATAGCCTAGTTTCATATGAGTAGGTATTTCTTACCATACTCTTCTTTGATCTCTACGTGAAAACCGTTAGGCGAATATCCTTGAGAGTTCTAGTCGATTCTGAGTACAACAAGGCTTTTTATTGACCAAAGTTGTATCCATCGGATGTATAATTGTGACCTTTCCTGAGCCTATTATACAAGTATCACTGTCTGCGATTGTCATAAGATTGCCAACATTCTTGCTGATCGACTAAAAAAATTTATTTCTCTCAAGATGGTATTCCTTGTGCCACTATCCGCTAAGCACACTTCCTCCATAGGGCGTCACACGTGTTCTAATACTTGAAATACCGGAATATAACTTGCTATTATAAATATGAGAAAATTAAGCCGTGCAGGACTCATCATAAGAATTTAATATTTTTTGCTCTCCTAGAGCTTACAGTCATTATTCAAAGAATAAATTAATTCAATGTTCTATCACAATCTCATACCGCAAGTGACTCTAAAATATCTAAGTGCAATGCATGCACCAGATCGAATCAGCGAAGTATGTAGAAACTTCGGTTTGAATCTGCTCCATGGCGATCTTCTCCTCTTTGGCAACTACGGCTGCGGCCACTACTGCGATGTCCAAACAAGTGGTGATGGGAGCTTCTACTAGGTTGTCCACATCCATGGGTGCAACTAATGGTTGTAGATCCTCCATGTCTGTTTTGACGAGGTGTACCTCATGATGTCATTTGCCCTTCTTCTTAGACTGAAAAGCATTAATAACGTGTGACCCACTATCTTACCCTTCTTGCTTCTCTCCTTTGTGAGAAGCTTCCTAACCTTGTAACTGCTAGCATTGGTTTTATGGTCAACATTGCTATTAAACAGTTGTGAGATTTAGTTCTTCCTTAGAACATCATCTTGAGCTTCCGTAACTTGCATGATGTCAATCAACTCGGCATACTTCTTGTAGTCGTCTTGACGAGAGTTGCGTGCGGATTGCACTGTATTCGGGCGAAAGGTAGATAAAGTCTTCTCAATCTTCTAATACAAATTATGTACAAATTCTAGCCATACTGGGACTGCTCTTCGAACTCCTGGTTTTCGTGATGCCAGTCATCTTCATATTCATGCAAAGAATTTATAAGATTACTACTGATAATTTGCATAAAATAGTTACAAAATTCTCATAATATTTTTCGAACTCCCGGTTCGTGATCCCATATTTTTCTATGTATTTTCATGATTTACTGCTATTTTCAGTAATTAAAAGTAATATAAACAATCACAGATAGTCAAAACATTAAATACAATATACAAATTGCATAGAAAAAATAATAACAGAGTTAAATTGTGCGACGGTTCATCCATAAATTGTGCAATCATCATCTACTCTTTCATGTGATCTATCGATCGGCTTAGTCGGTTACTTCAAGTCAGCTCTCGATAGATTAGAGTGGATTTGTAATCTACAATCCACAGTGCAATCATCATCAACTCTTTCATGCAAGCCACCGATCGGCTTAGCCGACGACTTCAAGTCGGCTCGCGGTAGATTAGAGCGGATTTGCACAGTAAAAAATAATCTAGAAAGCCAAATTTGCAGAATTAAAAGCGATCTAGAAAATACAATTCGATCTACGAGCGCCATTCTTCGACGATTACCTTTCGATCCGAGTAGAGTAGGCCTAGAGGTAGGTCGGAGTCGATCATGCTGATAACGTGTTGAGGAACCATTGCTGACAAGTCATGTCCGAACGATCACCTCCTAGACAAACGTAGAATTACATCAAGCAACACAAGAACAAATAGTAAATTGAACACATAGAGGACAAAAGGTGTAGGAGGTATTCTTCTTCAAGCGATCAGCCCTTTGCAATAACTAGCACCCCTATTTATAGTCTTCAGACCATGTTAGGGTTTTGGATGAGGCGCCCACCCATAGACCGGCTGCTAGATCAATCCCATAGTTTCCAAAAGTTAGCACATACGCACGTACCACCAGGGATATAAATAGTAATATTACTGTTGGCTTGTAACGGCAATTTGTTTCCTACCGAATTAAGGGCGGGCCAAACTACGGAAAGCTCCACATATGTATAGGGTAGACTTGGATGGAAGCATGGCCTCGACCGATCGATGGATCGGTGCTCCACATGATTGGCCTAGCTTGGAGATTGATGTGCGAAGCTTCCTTTTTGGGGGCCCGTCAGAGTGATGGCAGACCTTCGCTTTGTTTGCATTGTCGCACGGAGTTTTTTCTGTACACCTGGCCCGCCCAATGAAAAGCGAGAAGGCCCAGTTGCATTGTTGGCTCACCCTAAAGTCTCTTTAACTGTTAGCTAGTGTGCTCTAGCTTATCTTGAAGTATAGCTTTTTAACAGACCACGGATACGATGAGCTCGACGAATTACTAGGCTTTTTACCTCCGCGTGCGGTGCACGCATTACGTACCGTCTCCATGTCAAGGCTACGGGCTACCAGATACGAAACCCACCCGCTCCGTCTCTGGGGCTACACGCCAAATGCAAGCACGTGGAGTGGACACACTACTGAACTTGCACGGTGGCGGTACACATCCGAGTCATCTGAATATCTGATCACCTGACCAACTAAAACTACGCCTGGTGAATGCGCGCACAGCCGGAACCAACTTAATCCCTGGCAATCTGACACCAGTCTTAATTTGGGGCTGCGTTTGCCCGGCGCATGCATGCAGATCAGTCTCATGCACTGCGCGCATGCATGCGATCGAAAGGCTGCCTCAAAACTAATCGACCGAGTGGTTGCGCCTCGGGGGGAAACGACGCGATATGTACGCGCGCGAAGCATGCATGTGCGTACGCCCCGCCACGTAGTGAGTATGGCGACAATTTTTATACGGCAAAACGAACACGACTAGTGTATACTAGGCCGTGGACCTTTCTAGCCATATGTGAGACTTTATGCTAGCGTAGGTAGGCCGATCGATCTCGTTATTTATTTATTTTATTTTTTTGTATAAGCGTTATTTGTCACCTTGCTCGGCGCCGTGGTTAATTAGGCGCCGTATATGAGTTTGTTCATGCCCATGACGGGTGCCGAGTAGCTTCGTGTTGTAGGCTTTGTTGGTTTCTTAAGTGCCGCCGAATCATGTACGTGTCCCGCACGCCTTCCTTTGAGCGAGAATCGTCGGGACGACTTCTGCACCGACAAATTGTTTGTGAGGAAACTGCATGGAAGGACAGGGGATGTAGAAAATTAAGTTATCGATGTCACCACATGTTAATCTCACTTTAATAATTATAATATATAAAGTTGTTTTTTTTCTGCTTTCAGGTGTAGTTACTCACTATTCTGTATCTCACAACGTATGAAATATCTTACGCAACTGAGAGTATGTATGTGTAGTATACGAATATATAAGATCACTTAAATAGTATTTATACATTTTTAGGGGGGATATGTATATTTTTTTAACATACTTCTTTTTATATGCGAATATGAAGGTATTTACAAAATATGCTAAAAACTATAGACTCTTTTGTTGTTTTTTTATGTGGTTCGCATTGGAGTATCTTATAATTAGTATATGAGTATATTCAAAGTGATAAATGAGTATATCAGGTTTTTTTAGATGGTATATCAGAGGTGATAGTAACTATAGCTGAGAGTGTGTGTGTGTGTGTATATATATATATATATAATTGTGTTGATATCGTCGGAGTCGCATGACCTCAGTACATGTCATGTCGAGGACACTGGAGCCCAGACGTTAGCGGCATTCGGTTTGTTGGTTTCTGCTCGGGGCAATGCCGACGTGGCACGAGCCGATCGACGGAGATCAGATGAAATCCCTGTTGCAACATACGGTCTCTCTTTAGTCTCAAACATCCCCTTCTGCAAACCATGATTTTTTTTAAAGACGAATTCAAGAGTCCAAGACTCTGCAAATGCATTATTACTGAAGCAGTTCTTTTTCAGTGCGAATGGAGAGAAGTTGGTACGTGCTGATCATGACCATTGTTACCTTTGTGCATGAGTGTGGGAAGTTTGTTTCCCATTGTTTTAAATTTTGCTCTTTGACAATCGGGAAGTACGCGTTTTAAATTTAGGCAACTTGTGCACGAGTACGTGCATTAAGTCAGCTAGCTACTATACAGTGCACTGCACGTTACGTATTTGCGATAACGAGGTGCATCGCATGCAACATCGGAGCTGAGTCGGCGATGCAGTTCCTAGGACTCAATCTAACAAGGTTAATTAATTAATTCATCATTACGTGGTGCGATTCGTGGTCTTGGTGGCTCCTGATCGAGAGTCCATGGGATTTGCTGTCCGGAGTGTCGACACTGTCCAACCCATATGCAATTATATATGCATGTATATATACAAGTATGCATCTCTTCTTTTTTAAAAGAGAAGATTCGGAGGATGAGAGAGAAATAGATTTGTTTATATTTTGCACGTCAACGTAGCTAGAGAAGCAAATTAAGCACCGTATCTTTCAGCATTATGCTTGCTTATTAGGTACGGGGTTGTTTATTTATGCATGGATTGCTGCCTTGCTGTGGTGCCCAGTTACCACCTAGCTTCTCGTGACCATATTTAGCAACCACTTTATTTATGCTAGCTTTGCTTTCTAAGGATGTTAGTTCTAGATAGCTGACTGACTTAGTGTAGTTAAATTACCAAGTCAACTGTATCAAAGAAAGAAATAGCGCTGACCATATTTCAAAACATAATGCAAAGTGTGCATGCTGACATTTCAAGATCTGCCTATATATGCACTTCTTCTTTGCGGGTGTATATATGCACTTCTTTTATTTGAGTGTGTGTGTTACTCCCTATTCCGTATCTCACAATGTAGGGAGTATTTTGCGCAACCGAGAGTATGTATGTGTAGTATACGAGTATATAAGACGATCTAGGTGGTATTCACAACTTTTCAGGTGTGGTATGTACAATTTTTTAGACATACTTCTTTTTAGTGCGAATATGAATGTATTTACAAAATATGATAAAAACTATGGGCTCTCTTATAAATTTTTCGTGTGGTTCACATTGGATTACCTTATAATTAGTATATGAGTATACCCAAAGTGATAAAGGAGTATGTCAAGTTCTTTTAGGTGGTATATCAAAGGTGGGAGTAACTACACCCGAGAGTAGAAAGTATTTATCATATATATATATATATATATATATATATATATATATATATATATATATATATATTCATTCCTTGGACATTCACTATTTTTTTAGAGATGAGTACCGTGAGGACGCACATCACACGTAAGACTGTTAGGTGCATGTCCATACACTCCTGTGAAAACAGAGTAGGTACTGTAGCATTTATCCACTGCGCTAGAAGGAAACTATCCGAGTAAAACAAGAAAAGCTACTCGGTTTGCTTTGCTCCCAATGCAATAGCACAGGAGCGTGTATGGAATGGCGGTATGGCACGCAGCCGCGACGCGCCCTTGCGTGCTTTGTGCCTAATGCTCCCAGGCTTTTCGCTCGGGACAGTGTTCAAGGGCACTACCAGTCCATTCAGTCTCCAGCCGCAACCTACCACGTGGCCGCCGCCCGCCCGCCCGCCCACAGTGCAGTAGTACAAAACCGTTCACCCATACTGTTAAGAAATCGGGCCCAGGACTCTGGAGAGTCCGCCCAAGATCTGAGCCGAGGACCGGAGAGTCTGGCCCAGGTTGAACTCCTCATCCGTAGTCTATAAATAGAGGTCACCCTCTCATTGTAACCCTAATTGATCCGAAGCAATAAAGCGGACCACGAAGTCCCGCATATCTCGTGTTCATTCTCTTGTTGTGTTCTTGTGTTCTTCATCGTTCTTACGATTACGATCATTGTATCGAGGTACCGTTCGATTTGGACTCGCCAAATGGTTACTCAACACGTTATCGACGACGATCGACTCTCCTCGCATCGAAGGTAACCGTCGAAGAACGACACTCGTAGATTGAATCGTATTTTCTAGATTGCTTTCAATTACGCAAATTTGCTTTCTAGATTGTTTTTCTGATTGCAAATCTGTTCTAATCTACCGCGGTGACTTGAAGTCGCCGACACAATGTCGATCGGTGATTGCATGAAAGATCGGATGTCGATTATGCAGTAGATTGAAATTGCAAATTCACCGCGAACCGACTCAAGTCGCCGATCGGAAAAAAATTGCATCGTATGAGCGATAATTATTTTTGCACAAGAATTACAGATTAATAGTCTTGATTGCATAAACGATAATGAAAAAAAGAATGGCGACGCATAGCTAGTAGTTGCCGCGCCGACCTCTACCGGCCGGCAACACCCACGCCACGCCTCCCCCTCCCGAAGCCGCGGTGTTGCTCTGTGTGGCGCCACCTCGCAACACCGGTCGGCCGCCCGAAGCCCGGCAAGAGACGCGCCGCATGCGCCACGGCCGCCAATCATCACAAAAACATCAAAGAAGGGAGGGTTTAGAACCGGTCGCCGCCCGCAAGGCACCTCCACCATCGGCTGCGGCCGTCGCGCCGCGACCAAAGACGGCGTCGCCCGGCTACCGACATGGCACCACCACAGCGCACCACCGACGGCTGGACCGCCGCCACCGCCAAGACCACCTCCAAGAGACGGCCGGCCACGCGCGCCGCGACGCTGCCCGCTTGAACCGTGACGCGCATCACGAAAAAAAAATCACGAAAAGGGGAGAAGGAAAGAGCGGCTGGAGCAGGGGACGCGTCGCCGCGCGCCGCACCACCTCTGGCCGCCTTAACGCGCCTCCGGCGGCCCGGCGCCGCGGCAGCCTCAGCCGTCTGCCAGCCACGGCGCCTCCACCACATACCGCCCGCCCGCTCTCGGCCGCCGCGAGCAGCCGCCGCTCCGGTCCCGGCCTGGCGCCCAGCGCTGCTGCGCCGCACTGCCGCGAACAACCGCCGCTCCGATCCGTCGGCCGCCTTGGCGCCGCCCATTGAGCACGACCGCCTCGCCTCGGCGCTGGCGCCACCTCCTCCGGTTTGGCTCGGCGCCCAAACACCACGCCGCCGACCACAGCGCCCGGCGCCTCCGCTCGAGCGGCTCCCATGGAGGAGCCGCGCGCCGCCGCCGGGTGAGCGGGGGGGAAACCTACCGAACACCCTTAAAAGGCCACGGGGCATGGTAGAGAGGCTACCATGTAAGCCGGACCAATGCTTTTTCGCAAGAAAAAAAAAAATAAGAAAAGGCCGTTTTGCAAAAGGCCCTCGGTTTTCCAGTAAATTGCGCGAAAAATTTCTCGAATTGAAATTTTCACGTTTTAGCCCACAGAAATTGCGAGTCGTAGAAAATTCATATTCCAATGTAAAAGGGCCTCGAATTCAAATTTTGAATCGGTTTTGCATTTGAAGCATATTTTACCTTGTTATTATTATTTCTATGCAATTTATTTACTGTATTCTTGTTTTTGATTATTTGCGATTATTAATATTCTTTAATCATCAAAATAGCGATAAATCATGAAAATGCATGGAAAAATACGGAATCCTGAACGGAAGTTCGGCGAGCATTATGAGAATTTTGCAACCATTTTATGTAAATTACCGTGATAACCCTATGAACTTTTGCATGAATATGAAAAATGGTCGCATCACGAACGAAGTTCGAAAGAGTTGGCCCAAATGGCGAATTTGTCAGATCTTCACCTCGTGATAAAGTAATCACGGATAAGCGGAAGATTGACAAGACCCTCTCTACCTTCACCGAATGCGGTGCAATCCGCGCAATTATTGTCAAAATGGCTACAAGAAGTATGCCGCATTAATTGACACCGTGAAAATTGCGAAAGCACAAGATGATGTTCTAAGGAAGAACTACATCTCACAGCCACCTAGTAGCAATATTGGTCATGAAGCCAATACTAGCAGCTACAAGGTGATGAAGCCTCTCACGAAGGAGAAGGGCAAGAAGGGTAAGGTCGTGAGTCGCACGTAATTGGTGTTTTTACAGTCTAAGAAAAGGGGCAAAGGATAGCATGAGGCACACCTCACCATTGCAGGCACGGAAGATCCACAGTACCCATCATCCCTCCTTTGGACATAGCAGCGGCCACAGCCGTAATTGCCCAAGAGGAGAAGATCGCCATGTAGCAGATTAAGGCAGAAGTTTATGAATACTTCGCTGATTCGATCTAGTACACGCATTGCACTTAGATCTTTTTACAGTCACTTGCAATTTTGTGATTATGATGAAACTTTGAATAATGGTTGTAGGCTCTAGAAGAACAAAGCATTAAATTCTTATGATGAGTCCTGCAAGACTTATATTTCCCGTATTTATGATAGCAAGTTATGTTCTAATATCTGAAGTATTTTTTTTATGTGTTGCTGGATTTCTGCTACATATTAATAAAGTACATTATATTAGATCGCATGTAGCGCCCTATGGAGGAAGTGTGCTTAGCAGGTAGCGGCACAATGAATACCACCTTGAAAGAGATGAATTTTTCAGTCGATCAGTAAGAATGCTCGTAGCCTTACGACAATCGCAGGCAGCAATACATGTATAATAGGCTCAGGAAGGGCCACAATTATACTCCCGACGGACACAACTTTGGTCATTAAAGAAGCCTTGTTGTGCCCATAATCGACTAGAACTCTTAAGGATATTCGCGCTAACGGTTTCCACGTAGAGACTGAAGAAGAGCATGGTAAGGAATACCTGCTCATTACAAAGCGTGACGAAAAAAAAAAAGGTATTAGAATGACTTCCTTCATTTGAAAATGGGCTATACTACACTAATATTAAGGCATCTGCAGCCTATCTTATACGAAAACTATATTTAGAAGCTCTAAAACCTCTTCTATCTCTGGCATGATAGATTATGTCACTTAGGTCTTAGGATGATGAGAAATATAATTAACAATTCACAGGGACATAGTGTCAATTTAAAGAACTTCCTGAATCTGAAAGATTTTGTGTGCCTGCATGTACCATCGGAAGCGACTACTAGACCCTCTACTCAAAGTAAAGGGCGAAATCCTGCATTCTGGACCGTATCCAGGAGACATTTGCGGTCCTAAACACTGTAAGGGTCATTTAGGTATTTTATGGTGCTTATCGATGCTTCCTCGAAGCGATCGCACATTTGTTTAATGTCTACGAAACCCCGCTCGCAAAGCTAATCTCGTAGATAATTAACATTAAGAATAATTTCCTTATCATCATGTGAAGTCCACGGAATGGACAACGCCAAAGAATTTACTTCAAGGGCATATGATGATTATTGTGTGAAAATGAGAATTAAAATTGAGCATCCGTCTGCATGTCCACACCGAATGGACTAGCGAATTGTTATTTACCAACTACATGTTGGGGACACGCGATCTGCACGTAGCAAGCTCTCATCAATTTTAGACCACCGACATATAACATCCATTCACCTATGCAACTAGCGCAAGGGTCAACAATGAAAATTTCTCATCTTTGAAGGTTTGGTTGCAAATTTTATGTACCTATACCACCACCACAAAGAACTGAAATGGGCACTCTCTAAAAGTGCAGGATATCGTTGGTTATGAGGCGGCATCTATAATCAAGTATTTGGACCCCACGACTAGAGATTTGCATGCACCACTTCGCTAATAGCATATTAGATGAGAATTATTTCTCGTCATTAGGGAGAAATCAACCCTTGATGTAAAATGTCGAAATAGAAGTCGAGAAGATAATTGAAGTCTAGAAGATAATTGAAATCCATGCATATGACCCGCGCACTAGTGAAGCAAATAGATAAGTCTAGAAGACAATTGAAGTCTAGAAAATAATTGCAGTCCAGAAGATAATTGATTTGTAAGCATTAGCGAATCAACTGCCTAACCACTTTAGTGATTTGAAGAGCGTGACCAAGTCGCATATGCATGAGCGCAATGCAGGAGAGGTTGAAATACCGATGAAGGTATTCCTAATCCCGTCCTAAGGCCTCTGAAAGGGCGAGAACTCCGGTCCCTCGAATCCAAATGTAGGGGCGCTTTGGTGAAAAAGGATGAGAAGGACTTGACATAGCCGATCACCAAAGTACCCCAGAATCAGAAGGGGAGCCAGTTGAGACCTGGCACCGGTATGGAACCTTCAGAAAAGGCATACTAGAATTGAACATCCCCATGAAGGGAGACATCAGCATGGATGTGTGCGCACACATCGAATTTGAAAAACTAAAGGACTTGCCCATAATTGAAAGTAGCGGTAAGCAAATAGAAGCATTAGAAATATAAGCCCCTTGAAGACATAGCTATAAACTTTATGATCTTGGGAGAATCTATGAATAAGCCAACGACCAATGTTGCAAAGAAAATTGTCACAATCATCAATCTTGATCGAGCACATCGCTCGTTGAATATAAGAAAAGGTCGATTAAGAAGATTGGAAGAAGGCAATAAAACGATTCGTTCTCTTTGAATAAAAGAGAGGTGTTTGGGCACATAGTGCACACACCTCCCCATGTGCACCTGTAGGGCATAAGTGGGTATTTGTTCGAAGAGAAATGAAAGAAGCAAGGCTCGTTGCACAAGGTTTCACTCAACGTCCAAGAGATTGTTATGA
This sequence comes from Hsuehochloa calcarea, assembly GCA_036346395.1. Taxonomy (NCBI): domain Eukaryota; kingdom Viridiplantae; phylum Streptophyta; class Magnoliopsida; order Poales; family Poaceae; genus Hsuehochloa; species Hsuehochloa calcarea. Next base: position 40,651,555 of record CM070599.1, read on the forward strand.
AGAAACCTATTCCGGTCATGGGCGGAATTACCTTTAGATATTTATCTCAATGGCGACAAACTTGGAAGTTAGAAGTGAAATTGATGGATGTGGTAGCTGCATACCTTTATGGAAATTTGAATTAGGACATTTATATGAAGATACACGAATGTATCCTGTCCGAACCAAGATAGAGCAAATAGAAATCTATCTGATGTGCAACTTCGTAAAGTCACTTTGTATGGATTTGAAGCAATCGAGCGAGAATGTGGTATAATCGCTCAGTGACTTTCTATGCAAGAAAGGCTACACGAACAATGAGAATTATCCACTGTGTATTTATCGTCGATCCTGGATGGATTTTGTATAAATCTCGGTGTATGAAGATGATCTGAATATCATTGGAACCTTAGAAGGTATTAAGAAATCAAGCTCTTACACGAGTCGAGTTGAAATAAAAGATTTGGATCAAACCAAATACTGCCTAGGCTTGCAGCTTGAGCATACCCCGGAAGAGATTCTAGTACATCAGCCAACCTACACTCAGAAAGTGTTGGAAAGGTTCGGCTTTGAAAAGGCATATCCTTGAAAGTGCCGATGGTTGGGAGATCCTTGCGACAAGACAAGGACCCGTACAGATCTAAAGAAGAGGGGGAGGAAGTCCTGGGACCAAAATTCCCATACCTGAGTGCAGTAGGAGCACTTATGTTTTAGCAAACTGTACTAGATCAGGCATTGCATTTGCCGTAAACCTATTAGTAAGGTATAGTCTGAGAACCTACCAAAGGCATTGGCGAGAAATAATGGACATCTTAGTTACCTCCAAGAAAGCAAAGAACTTAGTCTATTCTCTGAAAGAACCAAGACTTGTGTATGAATGACTATGCGAGATGTTGGGTTCTGTCGGACCCACATATAACCAAGTCATAAACAGGCTATGTATTCCTATGTGGTGGAACTGTAATTAGTGAAAATCGTATAAGCAAAGTCTTGTATCGACTTGACGAACCACTCACAAATCATAGCATTTGTCACGAGGCCTCACAAGAATGTGCTTGGCTTGGCAGATGATTCACCACATCCGGATCATGTGGATTGAATACAAGTGTAAACCCCACTATTATCTATGAAGATAATACGACTTGCGTCGCACAAGAGTAAATGGGTTATGTGAAGAGTCCCTTACAAAGCATATCAATCCCAAGTTCTTCTATGCTCACGAAATGCAAAAGATGGGCGAAATTAAAGTCTTGCATACTAAGTCATGTGAAAATCTTGCAGTTTATTCACTAAGTCACTTCAGTCTAGTTTTGAAAGATGCATCGTGGAATTGGAATGATAAGACTTAGACAAGTGCAGAGTCGGGGAGAATCTTCACGAACTCATTATTGAATCTTGATCACGAAGATCAAGTACCCAAAGAATAAATCACGGAGATTAAATGAAGCGGGGTGGATTGTACTCTTTTTCCTTGACGAGTTTTACGAAGTTTCGACTAAGGTTTTTAATGAGGCAATTCGTGCAACACAATGAGAACGCATGACATGTACTCTTTCTCCAAAATTTTTCCCCGGGTTTTATGGAGTTTTGACGAGACATGAACATGTTGGATGAGTGTTCAGGGAGTGTTAAGAAAGCGGGCCGGGACTGCGGAGAGTCTGGCCCGATCTGAGCCAGGACCGGAGAGTCTGGCCCAGTTGAACTCCTCATCCGTAGTCTATAAATAGAGGTCACCCCCTCTCATTGTAACCCTAATTGATCCAAAGCAATAAAGCGGACGCGAAGTCGCGTATCTGCGTGTTCATTCTCTTTGTTGTGTTCTTGTGTTCTTCATCGTTCTTACGATTACGATCGTTGTATCAGATACGTTGAATTTGGACCTCATGGCCAATGACGGTTACTCAACACATACTACTACTCCTCTGCGCGCCATTTTTTATCCCTTATTTTACCCACAGAAACTGTTGACTATTTCCGCATCACCTGATCGGCCGGAGGGGCACACAGGTCATTCCCCCATACAGGCGGCGTCGTGTCACCCGCTTGTCGCCTCAGACGTGGCGGCCTCCTGTCCGCCGAAGCTCTGGGGGAACGTGCGCCTTCTCCGACCGCCTGGCACGTCGTACGAACCAGGCCGAGCCCAGCCCAGCCGCGCCGTCGGTGGCGGTGGCGCGACCGCGCGCTCGGGCTCCCCACCTCTTGGGTCCCGTCGGCGCGGCGCGAAAGACATATGCGTTGGCAAATGGCATCGAGCTCTGCTGCGAGTTTGTCTTTTACTGCGCACAGTACGAGCATTGACCGGCGGTAATTATGATCGATCTAGTTAGTGCCCTTTGTTACTACTTCGGTCATTACATTCGCCAGAGTTAAGGTTGGCGAATTGTGCTGCGCTCGGAACCGACATTTTGATACAGTGGCAGAGCTGGAAACTCGTAAAAAGGAGGAATTGACGGCGTGTTGTCACCAACTGTACCATGGGGATTCATAAATTGGTTGAGACGCAGGCATCGACTGGTGAGTAGGGAAATTAATTTCCGGAGGTGTTTTTTGTGTTTCCGATCCCTTGATGTGTACATAAACACAGTATTGTATCCTAAATCCTGTGGCCCGTCAGAGAATGATTTATCTGTGAAAATAACAAGAGTAACAATAATTGCGCCGTGGCAGCTAGAGTGGCCACATAGATAAATTCTTGGTCAGGAGCAAGTGACTTTGAAAAACCGACTCCAGCCATGCGTTTGTGATCGATTCATCCTAAACTCTTGGTCAGGAGCAAGTGCACGTACGGTTGATGGGAGAGGTGATGTGATTGATTAATCATAAAGCTGATTAAAGACCTAATCCTGGCGAATTTTACTTAACGAAAAGCAATATATGGTTTTTCAAATAAGACGCGCGCCCGAGAAGTATTTATCGAGGCCCAGTCAAATTTAAACACGAAACAAAATTCCAAGAAAACTCCGAGTCAAGGGACGCGACTGGCTAGTGTCGCAAGCACTGGTTAGCCAGCCTCTTTCAGAAAAGAACGGGTAGCCAGTCTAATTACGTTTGCGCTGACTTGGAATTTGGTCGGCGACACGGCAGAGACTAAGTTTTTCTGCGCGGAAATGATGTCTCATCATACAGTCACCGTGCGAACGACTGTCGGACCAACACACACCTCTACCGCATTATCACCGCGCGGGGGAGGGGCTGCCGTACCGTGCGGTTCGGCTCGCTCCCGCACGACTCCTACACCGTGCGAAATACATAAATGTGCAAATATTACAACACTAGCATTACAACCCGTTAACATAAAATGATGGCATTATAACATGCAAGTAGTGCGATAATATAATTAATTACAACACAAAATGATGTCTAGACGAGCACGATTTGTTCCACCAATCCTTCATGTAGTGCCCAAAGGTCTTGCATATCTAGCACTTCCTCGCGTTGCTCTGACCCCAACGCTAGTTGTCATCAAGGCTATGTCTGCCATCATCCATTCCCAGTTGCCTTCAAGGCTATGTTCGAGCCCTATTTCGCCATATCCGCCTAAAGACCCCTATAGTTAATGTTCACGCCATACGAGTAAAACTCAGCACTCCATTCCCCGAAAAGATGGCATGTGTTGTTGTACGGTGTAGATATCTGCCTAACTTGCGTGTACGTCTTGTACACATATGAGTATTGCTTGTGCATGAGCTTCGACTTGTTGCAGGTGCATATAGCCACATCACCGAGGGTGCAGGTATGTTTCCTTTCCCCATGGCATGACTACTGACATATGCATGCCTCAGTCGGATCTTGTACTTCCTCCTAAGGTCATTGATCACTCGGATGTCGTGCATATGGGCTTTCTGCATCTTCTGGTTCATATACCTCTACATGTTCTCGGACCACTGCCTCCCTTCTTCCAGCCACCGCCTTGTTGCGGTGGCTCTATTCTGAAATGCGGTATGCGAGTCTAGGTCTCTCAGCGATCGCAATGTCGGGGAGGCCTTACACCCTTCGGCCTGCTTGTTGTACACCTCAGAATGTTGGTTGCCATAATGGCTTACCTCGCACCGACAGTGTTGTACAACTATGACCATTTTTTCAACTCAGGAGCGTGGAGATTATTCCACTCAAAGAAACTGATGGGGCTCCTGGATGCCCCTCTTGCACCCTGTTGTCCCTCCTATGCCTCCGGCGGGAACTCCCTTGTATGCCTCGTAGTCTGCTCATCGAGTTCTCTCCAGATGGTCTCAAACTTCCGCCTCTGATTTTGCATGCACAACGTCATAAACATCTTCATTAATCCCTGACTATGGAACCGTGTGAAGAAGTTCGATGCAAGATGTCTCGTGCACTACCAGGTTTCCACGTCATTCCACTAGTAGGGGTTTCATCCCATTCTTCATGGTGTTAGGAGCGGACAACACCCCTTCACTGCGGTGTGTGATAAAGCATACGTTGGACCAATCTCCCACAATATTTGCCAGGAACCACAGCCAACTGGTTATGTTCTCATTCTCTACGATGGCAAATGCAACCGGAAGAAGTTGGTCATTAATTTGCATCGGTCGGCACGGTGGTGAGAATGATGCTCTTTACCTCCTAGAAAGGACAGTGTCATCCATCGTGAGCACCGGACGACGGCACTTGAAGCCCTCTATAGCTTGCACATGGTACGCACGGCTGATGAACAAGGCGTACCATGATATAGCTTGCTGCACTGTCTGCTAAGGAAGTGCTTCCCAACTAAAAGGGTATTAGAATCAAACCCCCAATGCGACGTCTTCTTGTGGTAGTATGAGTGACCACACTGCGAAATGCGTGCAACATCGGTAACCACATTGAATTCACGACATACGACATTTTGTCCATGCATCGATATCCCCATTTCGTACTTATTGGAGTTCAATTCGGCGCCATACGTACGTTCGTATGGGCCAAACAGCTACACCACATTATTGTAGAGTTTTTGGTCGTATTGGTGGTTTTGCGTTGCGTATGTGCAAATGTGGCAGTCGTCGTTTGTTATTTGCAAAAATGGCATTGTGTTGTACGGAGACCATGCGGACGAGCTCCTGGCACCGACAGTGCGATAAAACGCACGACGATCGTGCGGTGGAGGAGAAACCGCATGGTGGCCGTGCGGTGGAGAGGATGCCGCATGGTGGTTGTGCTCTGCCACCTTTTCTCTCTCCTCCAGAATATTGCTATTGGTAGGAATTTTTAAATATAGCACATGAGCTCCACAAATTCTGAAATTTTTTGTGGAGTCTTTCAACATAGTTTACTTACTTGTGTAATTTTATTCAATTTGAATTTTTCTCAAAATTTTATTTAATTATACTATTTGTAAGAATTTCTAAATATAGAAAATAAGCTACAAAAATTATGAATTTTGTTTTCAAAACTACTTACACAGTGGACTTGATTGTGTAATATTTCTATAATTTTATATGTGTTTTCAAATTATCTCAAAATTTAATAATTTAGGTCCCAAAAAATTGGATTGTGGGTTTCGAAAGTTAGGATTTCATGAATTCACACACAAAACACTCCTAACAAAATCTAACAAGATTAGGGTTTCATGCCAAATATTTCTCTCAGTTGGTTTATGGACAAGTTAGCAAGCCTGTGGCAAAATGTAGTATGACTCGAAGTCCACATGCGTAGGGTCCTCCTCGACGTCCTCCTCAATGTCAACCCCATTGATACTAATTTAAATAATAAAGGTAAAGACAAGAAAAAGATACTAAGATAAAAAAAAATAAAGTAGCAAATAAACTTAATAGTTCATAAATTAATTTTTTGAAAATATAAATCCTTAAGGTCGTACGAGTAAGTCTTGACATCTAAGTAATTCACACTCAATTAATTACGATTAAGGTAACTAATTAACTACGAGTCATTATGTTCCATCAAATTTATTACGGTAACATAAATTCGACTACTTATTATGCGCTAATGTAACTAGCACTACACAACTACTAATTAATTACAACTACTTAACTAATTGACATATGAAAACAGAGAACAAGGAGTGTCGACATTTCCAATGGAGTTGTGATGTAACTTTTGATACATAAAATTAATGATATTTCAAGCGTTACAAGCATTACATGATACACGCACGGGTTTATTATCACATGTATCCCAATCAAATAGGACACTCTTTGTTAATTTATCAGTTTATTGTGGATGATATTATTTAATATTGTATTGTACTATAGGCTAGATAAACTTGTACATGAACAAACTAAAGGAAATACATGGCATGCAGATCATATAACAATATACCGTAGCCTCCGACTCGTGTTTGAAGGCTACGATATATTGTTATATAATCTGTATGTCACACATTTCCCTCGGTTGGTTCCTGTATAAGCCTATCTAACCTGTGGAACAATACAGTGTTAAATAATATAATCCAGATTAAACCGACGCCTTAACAAAGAATATCCTATTTAACAATGTTATTCATGAGGGTGGTTGGATCTACCATCTATGCAATGATGTCTACAACTGGTCTCCACGGCGCCATAGTCACCGCCCCTTGTCTCGGGGCTGCCCACGGTGGCGGCGAGTGTCGAAGTCGTCCATGTCCTGCGATTCCATGATGTAAGTGGATCGTACAATAACAAACGTAACAAGGATGTAAATTGCATATAACTCACGTCTTCGATACGGAGTGCACCCGGGTAACGGGATACGCTACGACGTCGGCCGGTCTCAGCAGAAGGAGCCTTCCCCTTCCACCTGTCGCGGGACTCCCCCCGTCGGTGTCGTATGTCGAAGTCGTCCATGTCCTATAATTTCATGATGTAAGTGCACCGTACAGTAAAAAACATAACAAGGATGTAAATTATACATAACTCACGTCGTCGATATAGTGTGCGCCCGGGCGACCCGATACGCTATGGCGGCTAGGCTCAGTCGCAGGAGCATTCTCCTTCCCCTTGACTCGGGACTCTCCACGTTGGTGTCGTGTCTCGAAGTCCCCCATATTCTGCGATGCGTGCTGGACGATTGCATGCTGTTAGAAGAACGAAAGGGCAAATACAAAATCAGGACACCAATTGTATGTAACTCACCTCTTCGATATGGAGTGCTCCCGGGCAACAGGAGAAGCTATGACGATGGTCGATCTCAGTAGCAGGAGCCATCCCCTTGTCCGTACGGAGACTCCTAGGCTCCTCTAGTGCCTCCTCAACAGGGTTCGGTGCGTAAAGTTTCCACCGCATGAAGGTCTTTGCCCGTATCGAGTAATTCAGCATGTACTTCTGCTGGATGAACACCCTGTCGTACATCTCCGGGCCGTCAATCCACTCGAAGAAGTGGTAGCGCATCTCGGGCTTCCATTACTTGGGGATTAAATTAAAAATTTATACAATCAACGTAGGAAGTGGAAAATCGACACTACTATAAAACAGGCCATAGAAGACGCCTAATCACAGACGGTTCTTTGAAATCGTCTGTGATAAAATAATCATAGACGGTTCCAAGATGAACTGTCTGTGATGTGTACCTACCACAGACGGTTCTAGAGAACCGTCTGTGATATGTACCTATCACAGATGGTTCGTTGTTAGAACCGTCTGTGATACATGTAGCTATCACAAAAGGTTCGTTGTAAGAACCGTCTGTGATACTTCACAGACGTTTGTAACAACGAACCGTCTATGATAGGTACATATCACAGCCAGTTTGTAATAAGAACCGTCTGTGATGACGTCTCCTTCGACTAGGTAATCGAAACCTTCCTTCGACCAGCTAGTTGAAATCTTCTTCGACCAAGTAGTCGAAACTTTCCTTCGACCAGGTAGTCGAAACTCCTTCCGACCAGGTAGTCGAAATCTCCATTCGACTAGTATTTTTGTAATTCTATCACAGACGGTTTGTATTAAGAACCGTCTGTGATGAGATGTTTTCACAGACGGTTTTGTATAAAATCGTCTATGATACTTTTGTTTTGTTGGGCAGGAAAACAAAATTTTGCACTTAATGGGCGGGCTGCCGAAAATCTCTTTATATTAACAGAGTCCTCCATCTCCTCCTTTGTCATCTCCATCTCATCCTCTGCCATCTCCGTCTCGCCCTAACCTTGCGCTCTGGCCTCCCCCGAGCTCGTCGCCCGCGACCTCCTCCACCTCGTCCCAGCCTCGTCGTCGTCGGCCTCCCACGACCTCGTCGCCCCGGCCTCCTCCACTTTGTCGCCCCGTCCTCCCCTAAGCTCGTCGTCCGCGGCCTCCTCAACCTCGCCCAGGCCTCGTCATCGCCGGCCTCCCACGACCTCGTCGCCCCCGGCCTCCTCCACTTCGTCTCCCCGTCCTCCCCTAAGCTCGTCGCCCGCGGCCTCCTCCACCTCGCCCTGGTCTCGTCATCACCAGCCTCCCACGACCTCGTCGCCCCAGCCTCCCACGACCTCACTCTCTCTACTCCCCCCTTTTGCTCTGTGATGTGGATTACTACTGTGATGTGTTAGTGCTCTGTGAATGGATGGAGTTGATGCTACTGTGATGCGGGTGATGCTGTGTTGTTTTTAGTGCTCTGTGAATGACTTGAGTTGATGCTACTGTGATGCTATGGCTATTGTGGGAATGCTAACGAAAAGTTTAATCTGAAAATCCATATCAGATTCATTCGTGAGGCTCAGGAGGCTCCAGACGAAGTGAAAACCCGTTTTTGTTTTTGTTTTTGCAATAGAAAAAGCTACCACAGATGGTTCTAAACAAGAACCGTCTGTGATAATTACTATCACAAACGGTTCTTCTTCAGAACTGTTTGTGAAAATAGACTATCACATACAGTTCTATTCACGAACCGTCTGTGATAGTAACTATCGCAGACGGCTCGTGAATAGAACCGTCTATGACAGCCTTTTTCACAGACGGTTCAAAAATCGTCTGTGATGACCTCATGTCATCACAGACACATAAATTTAGACGGTTCAAAAACCGTCTGTGATGATGCTTTAGAACCGTCTGTGATGATGTTTTGTGTACTAATGCGATGTGTGCGACAGAAATGCTTACGAGATGGTGCCCGCACGTGTAGTATGCCCGAGCGGAGGTGTCTGGGTGTGTCGACTGAATGGTCTTTACCGGCTCGTCAGACACACACTGTGGGAACAAAAATTGTGGTGGTACCAGAGCATCTTTGATTGAAAATTTTGGCTATTTTAGATGTTTGCCTTTCTTCGCAAGCCACTTGCACTTCTGCAATATACTCGCGTAGAAGTTTGCTGATGAGTCCGACATATCTGGGTATCGTAGAACTTTCATTTTATGTAACAAAACAAGGCGGACAATATATTAAATTACGACACTGAATGACGACCAGACGACCTAGGTCTATTGGGCCAATCCTTTATTGAGTGCCCAGGGGTCTTGCATATCCTGCACTTAATTGTGCGGCTAATACTGGTACGTTGGCTGGTATCCATGTCATTTCAGAAACACCGCGTCTGCTGTTGTCCCTTCTTTGTTGTCTTCAAGGCTTTGTTCGGTCCCCATTGCACCTTGTCCAGCCAACTCTCACGGTAGGGCTCTCAGAAAGATGGTGGTTAGGGTTTCGTTAGAGCAACCCACGTCACGTCCATCACGTGTCTCTCCCAACAGCCTCATACCTATCTTTATATAGAGCTTATGACGGATCCTATTTGAACACATTTGTTCCAACCCATTAAGTATGTAACCCGTTAGGTTCATCCGTAATCGGTTGTGACTCGAAACTCCTTTCCGACCGGGGTTGTCAGCATATCCTAGCAGGACATAACGATTCCCGAATGCACACAAATTATATGTGACTAACCTTAATGCAATATGATCTACGACCAGATCCTTGTCACTGACGACCAGCTTGTATTTCTATACGACCAGATCATATTAAGTCTCGGCAGGTTTATAACTCTTTATGATCAGGTTTCGACTAATTAGTGATTATGTTCGACCAGTCTACGACTAGCTCGTATCTCCATACGACTAATGTGTATCTGATCGAACTAAATGACCAGCTCATGCATTCTTCCTTTGCTTCATGATATCATGGTTAAACTCTAGGTGAGATATATGTCATCCATGGATTGTTCAATACTTTCTCGATCAAGTGTCGGATAACTTCACGTGGTCGAACTCTTCGACCAATAATGGCATGGCCATACACTTTCTTTATCCGACCACATCGAGGGTCCAGAGATATCTCTGCTGTTATGTTAGGAGGGGCAAATCACATATCCGACCAGTCACATTCCTCCGCATGTTTCATAGCATACCTGAAAGCTACCTTTATAACTACCCAGTTACGGAGTAGTGTTTGGCAACCTCCAAAGTATACTATTACATATGTAGGAAATCATGATGATCTCAGGTCTAAGGATTATACATCATCATTGCTTGAGACCAACTGATGACACATGAAATCATAACAATCTAAGCAGTATCTCAAGGTGGGTCAATCTAACACCATGTTCTCTAACATGTGTTCATATTATTGATTCGATATCCCTGTATCCATGACCGGTGAAACATGGTCATCAATCTATACATGTGTCGGTTCGATAGAGTCGCTAGTGTTCCGACCAATGACATCCAACTAGGGATACATTTAGAATGGCATCATCTAAGTTAAAGAGCTTCACTAACAGGTCGCATACTTGTTAATCTTTGAAATCTGCATGTACTGCCTCCATGCTATGCTCCCATTCACCTTGACGAACTTCCACACGACATTCGTGTAGGTGATCTCCTCGATCACAAGTTTCTTTGTCATTGCCTCCGTGATGAACTCTCTCCGAATGCAGCTTTGAAATTACCATAAAACACTACCAAGTCTTACATATTCGAAATTACCTAAAACCACAACAACACCATCCGCGACACGTGAAATAACAAACAAGGTCGACGACAAATTGCATGCAAGTGATCGATTACATATGTGTAATTAAATACAAATACTTAATTAATTACCAATAATTTCATTACTCCTCCTAAAATTAATTACAAGTAATTTATTACTACCGCTTACCACTATTAAACTACTTGATTACTTACGACTATCTATTTTGCACTAAATTAGTTATGCATTACTAATTGCTAGTAAACTAATTATGATTGATTAATTACTACTATATTAATTACGAGTAGTTAATTTCTACTAATTTAATATGTCGACTGATAACCACTAAACTAATTACGACTAATTAATTATCACTAAACTAATTACAACTAATTAATTACAACTATTTAATTTCAACTCATTTTGAACCACTAACTAGTTCATACCGAAAATAACAGAGCCTGTAGGCATTATGATTGATTAATCACTGCAAAGTATCATGCACTAATAAATTACAGATATCGTAACTACAACCAGGGGCGGATCCAGGACAAAATATTAGGTAGGGCGAGTCGCGGTCTCACCGGTTGCGTGGTGGCACTTCGCTCTCGTGCGAGGCCGTCACGTGTCACGGGCGTCCTCCTTGCGTTTTTTTTTATAAATCCACAATATGTTGTATGTAATCCATTGGAGTCCATATTGCGAGGCGGCGTCCTGGACATGCATTTGAAATTTGTTTGTTTTATCTTGGGCCAGTCCTTTGGTATGCAGTGGTGATGTTCTCTTACATGAGATCTACAATACTACAACCAGTAAATCACATTACTACAATATATTATAGCACCGATTGATCCTAAAAATTACAAATGGGCATGAAGCAATCAATCTCACATTAGCAGGGGAAGGTGGATGACGATATATCCATTAAAGAATTTTTTCACATATGTAAGAATGTGGTTCATTGAGGCATTGTATCAAACAGGTGGTGCGCAAACTCACTTTAATAGCAGTGAGGGTGCATGATTGCCGGAGCCGCCGAGTGGGAGAGCTGGAGGCTGGAGGCCAGAGCAGAAAGGGAGACCGAGAGTGGGAGAGCCAGAGGTGGGAGGTCGGAGCGTGGAAGCGAAGAGGAGGCTTTGCCGAGAAATTTATCGTGGTCGCGTCGTCTGTCGAGAAAAAGCGGGGGTGTCACCGTGGCTACTACTAGGCGGCCGCCACCTTGCCCTATTCTTTGGAGCCGCCCCTGACTACAACTATATTATAAACGTTACAAAACAAGTTGCATTAATTACGACTGACTGACTAAGACTGATTAACTACGACTACGGTAATAACAATAAAAACATCTGATAAATTACCTGCCCTTCAGGGGAAGCAATAAAAAAAAGATGAGCGACGAGAAGCAATCAAATAATTAATCTCCAAATTTTTGAGATGAGCGATAAGCGACTGCGAAGTTCGGTATTTATAGCCGAGCGAAGGAGGAGCCGCTGCGTTGGCACTGGGAATTCCGGATGCGTTGTCTAGGCGCAGCATTGCAGGCAGGGGGAACAGCAGCGACGGGGCGATAGATGTGCGGAGAAGGGAGGTCGGACGGTGGGAAAGGTGGCCACCACACGGTGGCCGTACGAATTCTCCTATGCTCTATTTTTAAAAAATTATATTTTTCGAACTCAAGTGCTATATTTAAAAATTCTTACATCTTTCACCGAGGAGGGAGAAAAGGTGGCAGTCACACGGACGCCATGCGGTTTCTCCCGCGTGTTGGCGCCAGGAGCTAGTCCGTGGGGTGACTGTGTGGCAGAGTGCTATTTTTGCAAATAACGAACGACGACTGCTACATTTGCATATACGCGACGCAAAACCGTCAATACAGCCCAAAACTCAATTATTATAAGGTGCAACGTATAGTATAGCTAGCAAAATACTGGTACAGCACAGTACGCATCACAGATCGAGTTATGAAAAACAAGTGAAAGCTGAACACGCGCGAACAACTCCAGCCCTGAATTTGATCGGTGCATGCATGCCTTTCCTGGCTTTTTCTCACGGAACGTACGAGCTCTTTACAGCGAGGGCATCCTATGACCGACCCTTGGTCCCTTCACGCAACAATTGCGTTCGATCGGTACGTACAATTTAACCTTTAAAGCTAGGCAGATCGATCGATCTCGCAGGCACAACCGAGCGTCGATTTGGGTGTGGTACTGACGCTGGCCGTGGAAAAAGTATGCCTGCGAGACGACTTCGGGAACCGACACGGAGCACGCTGTTGTTCCTTCCAGGCCTTCTCCACGGAAAGCGATGGGTGGACTTCGAGGAGAAATATGAGGTGGAGTCATGGAGGGTTCCGGAGGATTGCATATAATATATGGATGCAAGCAAATGATGAATTGATTAGGCTTAGATTAGATGCAAGCAAGTCGAGATCGAATTAACCAAATGCTCCAACAAGTCTTATGGAGTATCGCATGTGCAACTTACTATTATTATTAAGGGCAATCAAAGTAGTACTCTATTTGGCAAGTGGCACTCTAGCAAGCTAGGATCCAATTTGTGTATGTATTAATTAACTTGCATAATTGAATAACACGAAATAAGTATGGAAAATAAATATGAAATTTGTGTATGTGCCTTGTGGTGGTGAGCATGTCATCCTCCCCGCCTACCATTATTGTTTCCCTAATCAAGCCTAGCGATTACTCCTAGCACCGTTGCTTTGTGATGTCATGTCATCCAATGAAGAAATTACTTCACTTTGCACCGATTGTTGTGGCCTAGTGTCGGCCATGAGCGACCCCATGACTATGTTTATGTGCCGCCCAAGTTGACATGTGACAACAATGATTGTGTACTACTCGATCCGTCGCACAAGAAAAAGTTCCTGCATGCCAAATCTTGCAAGTTCTATGAACAGTGGTAAATCCATCCATCCCATCGTATTCCTTTCTTTTCCTTTTTACCAGCACTTACTCAGTTGCTCTACGAAGAGAAGCTAATTTCGTTTATCCATCAAGGCCTCGACCAGCGGAGTCGTAGGTATCTGCCTCTGCCTATGCCCTATCTGGTGATACTTTTTTGCTACTTTCTTGTGGCGTCATTTTGGCCAAGTTTAGCCGCACACCTTTGAGCTAGCATAGTAACTAATCTCAGTCACATGCTTTCTGTGGCCTATGGAATCCAGGGATCCTTCCATGAACGTGACCTTTGTATCTACTCCTACTTATGTTAAATGTACCATCAACAGCTAAAGCCTATCTTAGGCGGACATCAAGGCAATAGTTTACGCTTGCAGGCCTGATGTGATAAATAATGCCAAATTGCACACTGTGCAAGCACGCGACACCAGCTTTATTTACAGTTGTCGTGTTGCACACTTGGAAGCCTAAACAACCTGGTGGAATCAGCTGTTACATCTAGCTGGTTTATTGCAGTGATCCCCCGTCCTGTTTTGAGGTTGTCGTTGTTGTTAGAGGTATATATAATGTGTAATTCTTTATTATTATGAGGAGTTATTTTCATATTCACCTCATGTACTTTGTATATATATACTGATCCTTTGGTCTCCTGGTAATACAAGTTACTATTACTAACATGGTATCAGAGCAAATTAGGTTTACCTCTCCCGGACGCGCAACTCGTCCTCCTCTGCCCTAGCCGCCGTCGTCGGCTTCCCTCCTCTTGACCACCACGCCTTCCACCTCCGGCCGCGTTGCCTCCCCCCTCGGCCGCCGCCATCACCAACCGCCGGATTCACCGCGTCGCGCCGCCGCCTTGCTCTTGAGGATCCCGAGCTCGGCTTGTCAAAGCCGTCGCCGGACGCTCACTTTGCTCGCCGGCCGCCTCGCTCGCAGCGGGGTGAGGACGCCACGGCCTCCGCGTCGCCGCTGCCAGGGGGGAACCCTAGTCCCCCCCCTCCATGCCTGCTCGTGTGGCCCGTGTGGGCCGTAGCTTGGCAGGCCATGCGGCTTTTAATTGAGCCGGTCCGGAAAAGAAAAGAAAAAAATATCGTTCTAACCACCGCGCCGTCCAGCACCGCCTGCTAGACTTCGTTGCCTTGGTCGCCGCGTCGTCCAACGCCGCCTATCAATGGGCACTATTTCCCTCCCTCGCTGCCCGGTGATCTTCGATGGTATTAATTACACCGACTTTGTGTCTCACATGCGCATCCACGTGCGTTGTCTACGTTTTCGGGGCGTCCTTCCTAGCGATGTCACCTGCCCACCTTGCCCTACTCCTCCGACGGAGTCTCGCCGTCGTCGCCCCGACGGTAAGCGGGGATGCTATCGAGGCCGCTTCGCCTTTGCCGATGATGAGGCTGCCTCTGCCTACCAAGAGGCCCTGGATTCCTACAAGGATCGACTGACAGCCTACACTCAGTAGTACGACGACGATGCTCGGGCTGCTGCTGTCTTCATCGCCAGTGTGCAGCCTCAGTTCTCTGTTGAGGTTGTGGGACTCCCTTCGGCTTTCCAGATGTGGACTCACCTTCGTCAGCGCTACGAGCCCTATGGTGATGCCCTCTACCTGTCCGTGGTCCGCTAGGAGCACTCTCTTCAGCATGGTGATGCTAATGTTGACGCTTTTTATGCTCAGAGCTCTGCTGTCTGGCGTCAGCTGGACTCTCTCCGCACTGCTGGCAGTCGCTCCTATTCGTGCTGCCTGTCTGTATATGCTGACCTGGTTTTAGCATATCTACGATTTCCTTACTCGCCTTCGTCCTGAGTTCGAGTAGAGGCGTGCCCAGCTCTTTGCACGTCACCCTCGTGTCACTCTCCTGGAGGCTCTTACTGAGATACGTGCAGAGGAGACTCGCCTGAGTGGTGCTGGTCTGATGCCACTCCCCTCTGTGCTCGCCGCTCGTCCACCTGCTACACCGAGTGCTCCACGCTTCAGCACACTGCCTCCTCCAGCGGCTGCCATAGGTGGTGGTGGCCGTCCTCCATCTGGCGGTGGCTGTCCTCACTGCTCCTACAGCGACGAGGTCGGCCACATTGAGTTCCAGTGCTATAAGAAGCAGCGGCATCTTTCACGTCGTTCTTCTACTAGCACTGGCACTGATGCTTCTACATCGACGTCTGCATCGACTCCTTCAGCAGTGTCTCTAGGAGGTTGATTGGCTTCACCTACCTTCCGCTGCCACCATCGACGCTAGTCTCTCCGCTTCTGCCACTCCATCTACAAGTTTTTTCTGCAGTGGCATCATCATCTTGGTCATCTGTGTGGATCTCATCAGTCGTCTTTAATTCGTCGTGGCCTTTTGGGGTCTATCTCAAGAGACGTGTCTTTAGATTGTTAGGGTTGTAAGTTAGCTAAACATATTCAACTTCTTTATCCTCATAGTGAGTCAGTGTCTTAGCGTCCATTTGATCTTGTTCATTCAGATGTTTGGGGTCCGGCTCCCTTCGTTTCGAAAGGGGGTCATCGATATTATATTATATTTATAGATGATTTATCTTGCCACACTTGGATATATTTCATGTCTTCTCGTAGTGAGGCCTTATCTATCTATGAACAATTTTCCACTATGGTTCGCATACAGTTCTCCACTTCTATTCGTGTCTTTCGTGCTGACTCTCCTGGCGAGTACCTCTCTCGTTAACTGCGTAGCTTCCTTGCTGAGCAGAGCACTCTCGCTCAGTTCTCTTGTACTGGTGCTCATGCTCATAATGGTGTCACTGAGCGCAAGCATCGTCACCTCCTTGAGACGGCTCGTGCACTGATGATTGCCGCCTCTATTTCACCTCACTTTTGGGCCGAGGCTATTTTCACTGCCACCTATCTCGTTAACATCCAGCCCTTTTCTGCTCTTTAGAGTGAGATCCATGTTGAGCGTCTCTGTGGTCTTCTTTCTGACTACTATGTCCTTCATCTGTTTAGCTACGTTTGCTACGTTCTCCTCGCCCCTCGAGAGCGAACCAAACTGACTGCTCGGTCTGTTAAGTGTGTCTTTCGGAGATACAGTGCCGAGCACAAGGGCTATCGGTATTGGGACCCTGTTGGTCGACGGATGCAGATTTCTTAGGATGTGACTTTCGACTAGTCTCGTCCCTTCTACCCACGTCTTGCCTCTCCTTCGGTTTCCTCTGTGGAGTCTCTATCCTTTTTGACCTTTCCAGATACACCCATATCTGTCTTGCCCTCGTCCACCCGTCCCACTGGGTCTCCACATATTCCTCCAGTGGCCTCCCCGCCGTTGTCGTCGCCTGCTTCATCTCCTACAACTCCTCAGGCTCCTCCCACTAAAGTGCATTTTTTCCCTCTCTTCTACACTCTTCGACCTCGTATTGAGGATCTTCCAGATGAGCCATCTTCTCCTAATGCTCCATCTTCCCATGATGGGTCATCTTCTCCTTGTTTCGCTCTCCGTGATCACCAGTCGATTCGGCCTCCTGCCCCGTTTTGGTTTTGCTGGTGAAGCTACTCATGAGCCTGTCTGCTACCGGGATGTTGTTACTCACCCTGAGTGGCAGCATGCCATGGAAGGAGATTGTTGCCCTCGAGCGTACTGGTACTTAGGATCTTATTCTATTTCCATCTCACTCTCGTTCCACCACGTGTAAATGGATCTATAAGATTAAGACTCGCTCTGATGGCTCTCTTGAGCGCTATAAGGCGCGCTTTGTTGCTCGTGGCTTCCAGCAAGAGTATGGTCGTGACTATGACGAGACTTTTGCTCCTATGGCCCACATGACCACTGTCCGTACTCTCCTTTCGGTGGTGTCTGTTCGCCACTGGTCTGTTTCTCAGCTTGATGTCAAGAATGTCTTTCTTAATGGCGAGTTGTGTAAGGAGATCTACATGCATCCGCCACCTGGGTATTCTATTCCTGAGGGCATGGTCTGTCGCCTTCGTCGCTCTCTCTATGGCCTTAAACAAGCCCCTCATACTTGATTTGAGCGCTTCTCCTCTGTGGTCACTGCTGCTGGTTTTTCAGCTAGTGATCATGATCATGTGCTCTTTGTCCACACTTTGTCTCGTGGTCGAACTCATCTTCTTCTGTATGATGATAATATGATCATTACCGGAGATGACTCTAAATACATTGCCTTTGTCAAGGCTCGTCTTAGTGAACAGTTCTTTATGTCCGATCTTGGCCCTCTTCGTTACTTCCTTGGGATTGATGTTACTTGCACTCCAGATGGTTTCTTTATGTCCCAAGAGAAGTATGTTCAGGATCTTCTTGATCGCGTCACTCTCACTGATCAGCGTACTGTTGAGACTCTCATGGAACTTGATGTTCACCTCCGACCCTCGATGGCGAGGCTATTTCTGATCCGACTCGCTATCGTTATCTTGTTGGGAGTTTTGTCTACCTTCTTGTTACTCGTCCGGATATCACTTATCCAATCCATATTCTGATTCAGTTCATCTCTGCCCCCACTCAGGTCCACTACAACCACCTTCTTCGAGTTCTGCGATACCTTCATGGGACTATCTTTCGCCGTCTCTTATTTCCACACTCCAGCTCGTTACAGCTTCAGGCTTATTCAGATGCTACTTGGGCCAGCGATCCCTCTGATCGCCGGTCTATCTCTGCTTACTGTGTTTTTCTTGGTGGATCTCTCATTGCCTGGAAGACGAAGAAACAGACTGCAGTGTCCTGTTCAAGTGCAGAGGCTGAGTTGCGAGCTATGGCTCTCTTGACAACAGATATTACTTGGCTACGGTGGTTACGTGAGGATTTTGGTGTTTCTGTCACTACACCGACTCCTCTCTTGTCAGACAGTACAGTGCTATCATATTGCCTGTGACCCTGTGAAGCATGAGCTCACCAAGCATATTGGTGTTGATGCTTCCTTCATGAGGTCTTGTGTGCATGATCAGGTCATTGCTCTTCAGTATATGCCTTCCGAGCTTCAGATAGCGGATTTCTTCACGAAAGCCCAGACTCGAGCACAACACGGTTTCTACCTCTCCAAACTCAGTGTTGTTAATCCACCATGAGTTTGAGGGGGGTATTAGAGATATATGTATAATGTGTTATTCCCCATTGTTATGAGGGGTTATTTCCATATTCACCTCCTGTGCTTTGTATATATATATATAGTGACCCTTTGGCCTCCTAGTAACACAAGTTGCTACTACTAACAGTTGTTACTATCTTATTACTCCTCAGTTAAAAAAAAGTTGTTTTGAAATACTTACAAGCAAATTTTTTAAAAATTAGCTATTAATATATTTTTATATATTTAGATTAGATACATGAAAATCATATATGTAGATTCATATGGTGTGTACAATTATATTGAGTTTTACAAATATTTCACAACAATAATTGGTAAGTTAAAATTGTATTTTAAAAATCGTATTAATGTCCGATATAACTTTTTTTTTTGAATAGGCGGGAGTAGTTTTTTGCCACTTCTTTTCAGTGACCGTTATCGCTCGGCCAGGGCTATCAGGTGCAATCCAATCCAATCCTCTTGTAACTGTATACCTCTAAAGCAAACCAGTGGTTTACATGGAATGGTCTAATTTCTGCTGTTGAGTGATTTGACTTTGATGATACCTCTTCCTAGATTTGCTGATCCAATGGGGGACAATGGCAAAAGGACGAAGGAACAACATGGAGAAAATTTTCCTCCTTGTGACTGTGTCCATGAATAGCACTACAATTAGTCTACTGGAACTTATAACACTTGTTGCTTCACCATTGGAGCTGGCATCAACATGCAGGGAATTGGAGCATTCACACAACTGTTCAGAAAGTAAAAGCGGATAGGAATATATAAGATTCCAAGAAGATAAATATCAGCTAATGGATGCCACAATCGAAAAAGAATATTAGGTTATCCAGAAAACTTTGGATTATTTAGGTCTAGTGTCATGTTCAAATAACAGGATCGATCTATGCAATAATTAGCAGCAACTGTCAATACATTTCCCATCTTTTTCAGGGCCCATGAGCTTGAGGAGGATGCATTAGGGATGTAGGGCACTCCCAACAAGCAAATTTGATTGATAGTTAGCCTATGCTATATAAGTATTTTAACGAGGTAGAACAGAGAGAAGAGAGAAGAAGCTTGATCCTCATGTAACAAGGTTTTTTAGAGGATCAAGGAATTGGTGGGTCATATCTCTCCCTTGGTTTTTCTCCATCCTTTACTAATAAGTTTTAGTAACAAGTTAAATATACAAACTATTGAAGTGCTTGATATTAAAAACTCTACTCTAGTAGTAAGGTTTAGTAGCAAGCAATTGGGAGTGCCCTTATGGCAACACGGACAAATTAGCACTGTTCTACTTAATAACGTCACACCAAATTTGCATTTCAAAGGAAACTGCATTGTGATATCTTTTTCAGGGGCCATGGTTGAATAAAAATCTTGCTTACGCTTGCACAAATTTTAACATTGCATCTCATTGTCTCATTGATATCTTCTTAAACAAGTTGCTATGTTTTGTTGGTCCACAGTGGAAGATAAGTACCCCCAATCCAGTTAGCAAACTGCCAACCAAAGGAAACGTAAAACTAGTTTTGACAAAGAGTGAGGTCTAGGGAGTTAAAGTACTTATCTCTAATGAAGATGTTATTAAAAGATGCATTCTTACATAGGTAGCATTTGCTTCATCTAGGGGAACATTGAAGAATAAATCCTTCTATATAGGTTTGTCCTACTCCTAGCTAACACTACCAATAAAGAAAAACCTAGCTAATCATTAGTATATGACAGCGAACAACTGTCCCCTGTGATTAAATGGGATCAACTACCAGTGTAGTTTTAATCTAGTAGTAGTACTGTAGTAGTGCCTCTTTGAATATGAAGTTAATTGGAGTAATTTTTTTATCTCAAAGTGTACTACTCCAATAAAATTTAAAGCAAAGGGAAGTAAATGGAGTAGTACTACTAAATTCGGAGGAAAGAACTCCATAACTAGAAGTCTAACTTTGCTTATTTATCGAGGGACAAAATATTTTATTGTTGAGAACAAAATATTAATACTACTCATCTTTTCATTGCTCTGCAACACATAGGTGATAAGTTGGAGATCTAGTTTTTTAAAGGCTAATTGGAAATCTAGTTGAAACCCGTTGAAGCTTGTACCAGCATCAACGATTAATTGCCTTATGGTTAAGAAGATTATTTAGAGTGACGTCGATCCTCGTCAAGTGAGTTAACTCCAATTGTATAGTTTAAAATTCACTCCTTTGATGACATTTTTTTCTGTATGGCTTTGACACTTTTCTTCAGCTTCATGTTTTATTTTTGGAAAATTCAGCTTCATGTTATATACTTTGCCCCTAAATGCTCCCAATATTGCTAGTAAGCTCCCAATAATGCACTTGCTTTCGTGTAAACATCGATCATCATAACAAGCATATACAGGGAGAGACACGTTACACATGTATTGGTTGGAGTTTTTGGCTAAAATAACGTTGGTGTCATATGAAATAATAAATCTAACTCATG
Source organism: Hsuehochloa calcarea (assembly GCA_036346395.1). NCBI lineage: Eukaryota > Viridiplantae > Streptophyta > Magnoliopsida > Poales > Poaceae > Hsuehochloa > Hsuehochloa calcarea. Next base: position 40,672,758 of record CM070599.1, read on the forward strand.
TCTCCGTACAACAAAGACAAAAATAACACCACAAAAACTCGTCATCTTTGCCCAACGACAAATCAACTTTGGGGCAATGGGGTTGTTGGGTTGGCTATCTACCAACCCATATATTCATCAATTGAGTTTAGTGGAGGAAACTGTAGGATAACTCACTGCATATTTGGTCAGCATTCTTTACTATATATGATCCGTTGAAATCGAGCCATAATCAGTGTCATTTGGCTTCATGTGTTACATCACTGGGCATGCATTCTTTGAACATTTCTTTGTCATTCACGGTTTAGATGACACGGCAGTGTTGCATGCCGACATGAGGCACCGACTTTTTAAACAAGGAACAAGCAGCTAGCCCCAGCTGACGGCTTGACCCAGAGCAAGAGAAAACAGCCAACGTGTCTGCGTGTGTTTCGTGTGACTAGGTAAAAGAAATTACACTGTAGGCTCAAGGGAAGTATTGGTAATAGCATGTTAGGTGCATCAAACTGTTCCCTACTTTTTATGAACCAGTCTTGGGCAGGTAGTAATTGTCGTCGCAATCAAACAAACACTTTACATCCAATCACCGAAATTTTACCCCAATGTTGACAAAGGCAAAGGTTCGTCACTGTTGGATCAAAATTGCGTCATTATACTTCCCCTATACAAAATCTAACATCCCAAATTTCTTTGCAGAAAAAAATGTGGGCGCCTAGCGCTCGGACCACAAAATTGCATCATTATACGTCCTCTGTACAAAATCTAACATCTCAAAGAAATTTGTAGGAAAAAAATGCGGGTTGAGCGCTAGGTCCGTATGCCACGTTCCGTCGTCGGATTATGTAAGACGCTCTATCGTCGTCCATCTCGCCGATCTCCTGCGCCCCAACACTCGATCCTCACATAATTGCGCCCCAACACTCGATCAAAAATAATCCCGATCTCCTCCTTCCTCTTGTTCTTCCCCTCGCCGATCACCCATACAAGCACTACCAGCATCTGGAAAAATCAAAAGTCCATGTTTTTTTTTCAAACGAATGTTGCGAACCATTACGAAAAATGTTGCGGTCCATTCAAAACAATGTTGTATATTGTTCTTTTGAATGTTGCATATGTACAAAAAAAAATATTGCATCTGAAGTAAAATAATATTTCATCAATACAAAAACAATGTTGCGTACTATTCACGGCAATGTTATAATTTTTTTCTTCCCTAAATTGACTATTTGCTAGTTCTGTAGTCATGAAGCATTTTGTTTGGTTATACATGTTCACGATAATGTTTGGTGAAGACATCACAGAGGACAGTGGTGGGAGGGCGATGGGTGGTCGGATGAATCTGGCATCAGGAGAGTAGGATAGAAGAAACTCGATGGGAGAATTCCCTTAACATGTGGTTTGTTTTGAAGCAACCAACCTCCGTGAGTGAAAGCGGACCCGTTAGTCCATGGATTGCTATGAACTATAAATGAAGCGTATGAACCAAAATGATTTAATCGGACGCATGTCCCTTATCATTAGCCAAAACAAATTCACAACCAAATTGGATTCACGTGGGACTACCACCATCGTGATCTGTTTGACAACACGAATCGCCTGAGCGTCGGTACGGTTGCTTAGTAACTTGGTCGTATTCTCCTCTGGAGACTCCAAATATGATGTGTTTTCTTCTACTGTGCTTATCTTGACTCCTGGATTCAGGTGGTGTTGTTGGTTGCCTAGAAATATCTTCCAAAATATGGGATCCTTCTTGATTCCTTCTTGGTTGCATCAGTAACTTACATCTTTGAGATTTCTATATAAACTCGACTTTATTCTTAAAGACTTAAAATAAATTTACAAAGTAATAAGTATGTAAAATAAAAATAACAAATATGTATGCAAAATGCACATCAGTTTACAAAATCTAACATTCCAAATTTCTTTATAGAAAAATTCCCCTGTTGAATATAAATTGTGTCATTATACTTCCTCTGTACAAAATCTAGCATTCCAAATTTCTTCATAGAAAAAAGGAAAATTGACTACAGGACACTGCAATTTGTCACGCTTTGCCAACAGACATCCAAAAAACATGGTTACGCCAGAACATGCTGCAAAAACATGTAATTTTGCCGTAGGACACCGAGGCGACTATTTATAATTTCAGGGTCGAACGAAGAGAGAAATTTTCATAAAAGACTCGAGTGCCCCTAGCCACCCCGGTGCGATTGAACCCTAAAGCCAAACTTGAACCTGCATCCTGAAAGTCCATCTCCCTCACTCCACACGCATCCTGAATCCATCCTTCTCCCCCAAAGTCCATCTCCCTCATAGTACTTCTCCCCCAAATCTCTCCCTGTCGCCACCTTTCGAAATCAGCTAGAGCATGTACTGTTGAGGTCTCCTCATAGAACTTCTCCCCCAATTTTCTCGCCATCACCATTCAAAATCGCGTGCAGCATGGGTCGCAGAGGGCTATCGAAGATGAAGTCACCGGGGTGGAAGATGCGGCACCTCAGGAGCACAGACTCCCCGCCAAAGCCTGTGCAGCTTTCATGGGTCCCCGACGGGTAAGGTTCTTCCTCGTGCTCACCGCTTTTACTTCACTTGTTGTGTTGATTTGGTGTTGATTTCATGTGTGTAGTTTAGATCTAGGTTGATGTTGTGTCGATTTAGGGTTGTGCTTTGATGTTGCTATTTTTGTTCCATTCTAATGTGTGTAGGATGGATTTGGGATTGGCATGCAGAGTAGCTATTCGTGTTGGTTCTTATGTTGAGATCACTAACGATGATAGGCAAGAGTACCATGTTAGCCGTGATATTAACTGGGTTATAGACAGTGATACTAGTTGTTCCTTGACATACTGAAAGATCTTGACAATAAGGTGCAACATGGAAGCAACCAAACACTTGTTGTCACCATTTGGAACAAAAGTTGCAGTAGATATATTGAGGTTGCTTCTGACTCAGATTTACTTGATGTGTTTGACATGTACTGGGACATGAGGAGGCTCCCACTGTTTGTTAGTTTATCTGGTTCCAATGTGTGTTTCTCAGCCAAGCACTAGCAACATGTCTTGTGTCCAGCAGGCCACCTCCTCGCAGAAGACATTATCATCTGCCCCTGATTTGCCAACACAAGAAAACACAACTTGCCAAGACAATGAGCCAAGACCCTACAAATCTGCTGCTGATGTGGACAAATGGGGTTGAGGATGACCAAGAAGAGTATGTGGGTGTGGATAATGAGAGACTTCATTACAAAGACTTGATGTCAGGTGATGATACCTCAGACGCTGAGTATGTGCCAGGGTCTGATGATGATGATCAAAGTGAGGATGAGTCTTCAGTTGATGATGAGGTTGGTAGTCAGTCAAATGTGCATGTAACTTACATAGAGAATCCTAACACAGACGTTGGAGTTACTTTTGAGGATAGTCAATGGTTTAAGAGGTGTATAAGGCAATATGCGGTACTTAATAAGGTTGAACTTACAACTACCTACAGTGAGGCATCCAGGCACAAAGCACATTTCAAGGCCAAGAAGTGCAAGTGGAGGATACATGCATCAAGACTTCAGAATGGCGGGACTTGGATGGTAAGCTTTCTGATTTTCATAAGCTACCATTATTTCATAGTATTCATCTTTTGTCATGCTATCATATCATGTCTTCATGCTTTCCTTTGCAGATTAGGAAGATGCCATACAAGCATACATGTCCAAGCTCTAGCCAAGTAGAGAGGAAATATATGGCTACCAATGCATGTGTCAGGGATAGGGTTATTGCAAAGTTGACACATGATCCTACAATTGGTGCTAAAGCTCTGAAGAAGTTTTTCAAAGAGAAATTCAAAATCAACATATCTTATTATGTTGTTTGGGATGGAAGGTAAATGGCTTGGGATGGAAGGTAAATGACACTGGATGAGATATTAGGCTGGGAGGACAATTTTGAACATGTTTTCAGCTTCAAGGATATTAGGCTGGGAGGACAATTTTGAACATGTTTTCAGCTTCAAGGCAGAATTAGAGAGGAAATGTCCTGGCAGATATATAGAGATAGAGCATGAGCGGTGGCAATGAGATGAGGTTCAACAATATGTTTATTGCCCTCAAGGCTTGTGTTGATGGATTCATCAATGGTTACAGAACTTACTCAAGCATTGACTCAACTATGCTCACTAGTAGGTGGAGGGGTCAGTTGGCAGGGATTGATGGACACAGTTGGATGTTTTCGGTGGATTATAGAGTTTTTGAATTAGAAAGTGCAGAGAAATGGTAGTGGTTCATGTAGAATTTGCACAGAGCTATTGGTTCACCCCTGGCTTGGTGATATCTACAGATGCAGGTAAATGCATTGACTCTGCTGTTACTAGGATCTTCCCTAATGGGGTTGAATATAGGGAGTGTATGAGGCACCTAGTCAAAAATTTCAAATGTGGTTTTATGAGGAGGTTTTCCAAAGGCATATGTGGCCTGCCTCCAGGGCCTACAAAAGGGCCAACTTTGATATGCACTACAAGGAAATGGAGGAGGCCTATCCTAGAGCCATGGAGTGGATTAAGGAGAACCACAAGCATCTATGGGCCAGGAGCATGTTCTCTACTGCAAGTAAATGTGACTATATCACAAATAACATTGCAGAGACATTCAATAGATGGGTGAGGCATGAGAAATCACTCCCTGTTATGGAGTTAATGGATAGGATAAGGCAAATGATCACGCAGAAGATGTGCACCAAGAGAAATCTTGTTGACAAGCTGCAAGGATTGATAATACCCCATGTCATCAAAGTCCTCAATGCAAAGAGCATAAACCTGCCTCACAAAATCTTCCATAATCATAATTTCATAGGAGAGGTTGGTGGCACTGTAAAGACCTGACTACTTGGAGGCATACAGTTGATCTGAATGCTAAGAAATGCAGCTGCATGGAGTGGTAGCTCATTGGACTGCCATGCACACATGCTATTTGCCTCATCTTGTTCAATAGAAATGAAGAACTTGGGATATATGTGTATGAATACTATAGTGTGGACAAATTCAAGGCATCATATGCAGGTTTGGTGATGCTAATAACAGACAAGCATCAGTGGCCTAGGGTTGGCTTAGGATTCAGGCTGTGGCCACCTGTACTCAAGAGGGTAGCAGGAGAGCCAAGAAAGAGAAGGGACAAAGGCTTTGAGGAAGGAGGTTCTGGCAAAAGGAGAACAAGGTACAAGAGGTGTGGACAGTTTGGGCACATGAAGAAGACATGCAATGAGCCTATTGATGACTCGGATGTTGGTGATATGCCCCAAAGGCAATCATAGAGATGATTGTATCACGTCTATGTTTATGGGTTATTAAATAAGTATTATTCTTTTCCTTGAATGAATCATCAGTTATAAAGATCAACGAGTATGTGACTCGTTGATGAAGCACTTTTAACTTATGATAATGTTATTCTAAATGTATCCCTGGTCGGAAAACCAGTGATCCTATCGACCAAAATATGTATTGATTGATGATCATATTTCACCAGTCATGGATATAGAGATATCGAATCAATAATGTGGACACATGTTAGAACATAGTATTAGATTGACCCACCTTGAGACACTGCTGAGATTGTTATGATTTTATGTGTCATTAGTTGGTCTCAAGCAATGATGATGTATAATCCTTAGACCTGAGATCAGCATGGTTTCCTATATGCGTAAGAGTACACTTTGGAGTTGTCAAACACTACTCCGTAACTGAGTAGTTATAAAGATAGCTTTCAGGTATGCTATGAAATATACAGAGGAATGTGACTGGTCAGATATGATATTTGCCCCTTCTAACATAACAGAAGAGATATCTCTAAGCCACTCGATGTGGTCGGATAAAAAAAGTGCATGGCCATGCCACTTGTGGTCGAAGTGTTTGATCATATGAAGTTATCCGACACTTGATCGAGAAAATATTGAATAGTCTATGGATGACACAACATCTCACCTAGAGTTCAACCAGATATCGTGAGGCAAAGGGAGAATACATAAGCAGGTCTTTTAGTTCGAACAGATACGTACTAGTCATATAGATATACGAGCTAGTCATAGGCTGGTCAAACATGATCACTAAGTAGTTGAAACCTGGTCATAATGAGTTACGAACTGGACGAGACCAAATATGAGCTGGTCGTATAGAGATACGAGCTGGTCGTTAGTGATAAGGACCTAGTCATAGATCATATTGCATTAAGGTTCGTCGTTATAATTCACGTGTATTCGGTAATCATCATGTCCTGCTAGGAGCCGCTAATGACTAGTGATCGGAAAGAGTTTCCGAGTCACAACCGATTACGCATGAACCTAACGGGTCACACACTTAACGGGTTAGAACAAACCAGTACAGATACGATTCGTCAAATGTGTTCGGATAGGATCTGTCACGGGCACTATATAAGTAGTTGTTTGAGGCTATTGGGAATAAGAGGTGATAGGAGGACACACGACAAGAGTTGACGTGAGTTGCTCAAAACCCTAGCCGTTATCTTCTTAAAAGAGCCTTCCCGTGCAACTTGATGCTAGCACGCCGACGCACGGCGTTCCTGCCCTAGGCGTGTAGATACCGTAGAGGCGCTACTGCGGTTGCTTTTGCGCTCAAGAACGATCCGTGACTTTGCAAGGAAAACGATCAGTTGCTGGAGGAGACGATTGATGACGACTACGCTGGACGATCAACTACGAGGACGATCAATTGTGAGGACAATCGACTACGAGGATGATCGACTACGTTGGACGATCAACTACGACCACTACATTGACATGCTCTTTGTTGGACCAGACTGTTCCAACTCTTCTTCCGCTGCATTGCGTGTCTTGTGGTAACGATCTGTGATCTTCTACTTGCTTGCCTTCTTGGTTTACGTGGTAGAATTTTTGAATTACCAGCTAGTGTAGCCTACTCGTATCCCTTCACCAGATGCTCCTCAAACTGCACCCCCAAAACCGAAGAGAAAGAGACGCAAACTAGCCAAGCAAACAGCCGCTAGCAAGGAATCAGATGCTCCTCCAATCCTCTGTCCGGAGTTTAACAGAATTCCTGGTTCGCTAACAAGGAGGTAAATATTGTAAGGTTCTTACTAGTTTGTAGATGTCTATACTGCATTGTAACCTTTTATTCATCAATAGCTAGAGCATTCCTATGAGGCTAGGCAAGTGAATCTGAAGAGGAAAGGTATGTGAATGCTAGGCATTGATAGGAGAAGAATGGAGGCTTTTGTTTAGTACAATGTTATGAACATGTGATCCACTGAGTTCCAGTGGGTTTTGTAATGACAACTAATGCATGTACTTTTGGAGTTGAACATGTAATCTAGTACTTCTGGAGTTGAACATGAATTCCTGAAGTAGAAGTAATTCTGAAGTTCTTCCGAACATCTCAATATCTCTCGTGTAATCCAGTACTTTTGGTATGGAATATATCAATGTTTAGTTATGGTATGATTCTAGTATGGTTCTCTCATGTCAATGTTCTAGCAGGGTTTTGGTATGGTTTTGGCATGATTCTGGTATGGTTATGGCATGGTTCTGGCATGGAATTTATCAATGTTTTCATAGTCATATACATATTGTCAGGAGGCATACATATGTAGAGCATATATAGAGATTACTTGGAGGCATACATATTGTAATTTTGCCATTTCAAGCCAACATGTTGTCAACATAATACATATTGGGTTTCTGATAACTTAGCCATTTCAGGACACTATATTATCAACAAAATACATACTACCATGCCTAACATCTACATTATGATATTCGTAACATTGACATCTACATCTACATCTACCTCTTAAGAGACACTACCAGGATAGCCACAAGGAGGAAGACAATCGACCAGCCAACCATCATCAGCCTCTCACCCAAGCAACAGTTCTTGTTCACCGTAGAAACATTGCCAGCCATCCCAAACCTCGACCCTTTCATCTCACCATACATTCCATTCATGGTATTCCTCATCGCAGTCAAAACGGAAGGAATTGCAACAATGACACATTGCATGTCGGTCATGAAATTATTCATTTCTTCCATGGTCTCCTGGACCTCACGCAGGGCTAACTTCAACTCATCCAGGAGGACTTCCATGGAGGACGCCAGCGGTGGCACTCGGGTCATAGCATCATCAGGACTCCCAATGTCAAAATGGAACAATCCATTATCAACCAAATAGGCTTCGTACTTATCTTCTCACATGAAAAACTTGCAATGGTTCGGGAGCTGAAAATAAACCAAAGTACAAAACCAAGAAAATGAATCTGTCAAATTCCAAGGAAGACGACCTGGAGAATGAACCACCCGCCATGCCGCCGCCGAGCAACACCCAGTCGCCGCCGCAGCTGGTAGGGTTTCACAGGCAGTATGAGAGAGAGAGGGGGGAGTGCGAGATTGGAGAGAGAGAGAGAGTCTGGGATGGGCGCGGTCGGGTAAGGAGTGGTCTAAATGGTCCATCTCAGTCAAGTCCGACTGTGGGATAAAATAGAAAAATATGTGTGCTTTTTCTCTTCCCTTCGATCCGAAAATGATAAAATAGTTGTATCGGTGTTCTATAGCAAAATTACATATTTTTATAGTGTGTCTGATATAACCATGTTTCTTGGATGTTCGTTGACAAATGATGGCAAATTACAATGTCGTGCAGTCAATGTTCCTTGGAAAAAATTTCAACAACCAAATTGGTTGCCAGTTATCTCCGAATGCCAAACAAGTACTGTTGTTACCATTTACAGATTTACTAGTACCATTCCAGTGGTAAAATAAGTAACTTCTGACAGCTGATGCATCTACCAAGCATCAATTCCACCGGGAAGAAAGCAAGAAAAAGATTTTATTACACAAGCAGATCGGTATGATGCATGCACGACGCTTCCATTGCAGTAGAGCTGACCGGTACCTAAGGATCTATAGACCCAGGCCTATGAGTCGAAGAGTTATTGCTCGTGCAGACACAATACAGAATACAGTACACCTACTGGAAGACAGTCCTTGGCTAATTCGCACTTTAATTGCACCTCGTGTCACATCAAACGCTTGCGGACCGCGGTAGTGGTATGCTCCGTCCGCCACATGCTACTGCAGCTGCTGACGCTCTTCTGTTCTGCGGACTAATAGTGCGATACATCTTTTTTTCGCATGTCGAGAGCGTGGCTGGTGCTACCACGTGGCATCTGTATAACTTATCGTTATGTTATTTTTCCTCAAGCAAACAAAGAATAAAAGGTTAAAGTAAAAGAGAAAAAGAAAAGGAAGCAATAGGAAGGCATGCATTAGCATTGGACCAGTGGGAGAAACGTCTAGAGAGAGAGAGAGTAACTGAAAAAATAATAAATCAGCGGAGAAAGCAAATTTGCAACATCACAACTAGAGCTAGTACTTTTTAAATGTGATGTGATTAAAAAAGAGATACTCTAATTACACAACATTTTTCTCATTCCTGGCACTTTGTAGCAGAATGAATAATAATAATTATTATTATTATATTCATTTCTGCTGCTTCCAAATCTGGCGATGGTGATGGGGACGGACGGGGACCCCAGCGCTCCGTCTCCACGTCCTAATAAATCGCTCCCATCTCCAATTCGTCCACCTTTCTCTTTATTTTTTCCGCCTACTCGCCGATTCCAATCCTTTAATAATACTCTCCATTTGCGCCATGCTGCCGCGGCTGTTCTTGCGCCGGGCGACCACGAACCAAGAACACGAGCGGGGCTCCCGACGGCAGCATCCCTGAGGCGAAGCCGATATCTTCCTTGGATTCCAATTCCCAGGCGTGCGCGCGAATTTTTCCTCGCCCAGGTGAGCGTCCCCTACCTGTCAAGAATAAAAAAAACTTCCCTTTTTTATTCGCCTACCGTCAAATCCTTACGATATATGTGTTGGTGAATTCGGCGTTTCTTGAAAAAAAGATTTTTTTGGCAACGTTTCTTGGCCTGGCTGTCAGCTTTAATGATGGGCGCGCGGTTGGTTGGATTGCTAACGCCAGATGCATTGCTCGGGGGCCTATTGGGCCATGCGAGGTGCGGGATTTGAGAGATACGAGGAATTGAATAGTTCGGATTTGGTGCTAATTTGTTTAGTTTAATTAATCGCGCCAGTAATTTTTCCTCTCCCATGCCAACCCCGCGTCCGCGCTTTCTTTCTCGTCCCCAGTTGCCGCCGAGGCAATTCAGCGCCCCCTCCTGCCGCTTTACTTCTTACTGTTATATAAGCGCGTGTCCGGACAGGGCTCTGAGATGTGTTTGCCTGTTGCTTCTTCTTATCTCTTCTTGCAGCGCTGTGCCTGTCCCAACGATCCATGGAGGCGTGCCAATTAGTAGTAGCAAAAAGCTGTAGTAGGATGGAGGTGGAGGAGGAAGCGTTCTTTGACACGCGTGAGGAGTTGTCGGCGTCGCCGGCGTCCAGCCCGGGCCCGGCATTGCCGTGGTCAGGTGGCCTCGACAGTGTCCGGGAGAGAAGGGAGCGGTTCTTGAGAAGCATGGGCCTGGAATGCAGCCCAAGCCCCCAACAGGCGGATTCTGCGGGTACCGTGGGCGATGTTGACGGGGAGGAGGAGGAGAGGATTGTACCGGAGATTGGGAGATTGTCGTCGCAGTCGGATGAGAATGACTGTTCCATGTCGAGTTGGTCGACGGAGGAGACGACGAGCTATGAGGACGGCGTGTCGGATGACAATTCCGTCAGTGGATCCAGTAAGGATGATGGTAGCAAGGTGGGCAGGAGTTTCAGTTCATTGTCGTTTATTCAGAGGCTTATGAGTCGAAATGGTAAGCCTTCTGGTGCTCCGAACACAGTTGAGAGGAGGAGAAATGGATGGCTTCGAAGGTTGGGTGTGGGGGCTTGTGTTGTGGATCATGGAGGGGATGAAGCCAGCACGAGCTCCTCTGATAGTGAACAATTTCGGGGTGGAAGGTATGAAAGGATTAAGGTCCGTTCATACCGGAAGCGGTCGAAGGAATTGTCTGCAGTCTATCAAGGCCAAGTGATCAAGGCACATGATGGCGCCATCCTGACGATCAAGTTCAGTCCTGATGGGCAGTTTCTTGCAAGCGGCGGCGAAGATGGAGTTGTCAGGGTTTGGGGTGTTATGCAGTCTGAGGACTGCAAAATTCCTCACGATGACCCCTCTTGTGTCTACCTCAGAGCGCATCGCAAGTATGGGTTGACTCCTGTGAATGTTGGCAATGAGAGGGAATGCAAAATCAAGGGCATGAAGAAATCTGCTGAGTCTGCTTGCATTGTCATTCCGACAATGGTTTTCCAGATCTCAGAGGAACCATTGCATGAGTTCCATGGGCACTCTGGTGACGTCCTAGATCTGTCGTGGTCAAACAACAAGGTCAGTTAAAGAAATGTGTTTTTTTTTGTTTGTCAATCTGATGGTATTGTTCTTTCTTTTTCTTATATCTTTTTGTTTATAATGATTAAAATTTAGCTCAACATGTTGCAGCATCTACTGTCGGCATCAACAGACAAAACTGTTCGCTTGTGGGAAATTGGATCTGTAAACTGCATCATAGTTTTTCCACATAGCAACTTTGGTAGGCATATAAACTCTTTTTTTGCTGCTTTGAAGTTTTCGCCTTTACTTATCAATTTAAGCTCACAGTTGGCCTTCCTTGTTCTCCAGTGACTTGTGTCCAATTTAATCCAGCTGATGAGAATGGCTTCATCAGTGGATCCATTGATGGCAAAATCCGTGTATGGAACATTCGTAGGTGCAGTGTTGTGGACTGGGCGGATTTTAGAGACATAGTAACATCAGTTTGTTACCGACCTGATGGAAAGGTATGATTATTAGTGCCCCCACGGTGGTCATTTTGACTAATTTGTTACCTCAATAGTTTGCGAGATTGGTCTCCCTTATTCTTTGGCTTCTTGCAGGGAGTAGTGGTTGGAACCATTACTGGAAATTGCCGTTTTTATGATTCATCAGGTAAATAGGAAATTTGTTAAATGTCTGCCAGCTTTTAAATGTTTTTGGTTTGCAATAGTTCTCCCCTTTTACTTTCGTAATATTTCCATGTATGCTAACTACAGCTTTTTTTTTTTTTTTTTTTTGCATTGAATCAGACAACCTGCTGCGTTTGGAAACTCAGATTGCACTCAGTGGCAAGAAGAAATCCTCTCTTAAAAGAATCACAAGTTTTCAGGTAAACATCCTCAAGAAAAGGATGACTTTTGTTGCGATCTAAAACTTCATTCATCCTTTTTCATCATGAATGCTTCTAACTTTTGCTTTTTAACATTTCCATGGCAGTTCTGTCCAAGCAACCCAAGTAAACTAATGGTAACATCTGCTGACTCGAAGATCAGAATACTGGATGGGACCAACGTGATTCAGAATTACAGTGGTACAACTCAAATACTCAAGATTTATTCCTTTTGCTCATATTTCAATCATTACCTTCGATGGACTCTGAACTCATATTTCTAACCTGTCAGGACTCCGAAGTGGTTCTTGCCAGTTGTCGGCAACATTCACTCCAGATGGGCAGCATATAGTTTCTGCTAGTGAAGACTCCAACATTTATGTTTGGAGCCAAGAAAACCAGGATGAATCTGCATGGAGACAAGCAAAAACCACATATTCCTCAGAGCGCTTCCAATCCAACAATGCAGCCATCGCAATACCATGGAATGGCACAAAACCAAGAAGCCCCGTTTCTTTGGCCTCTCAAATTTTACCACCAGAAGGAGATATGTTCTGGTGCATGAGTAAGGCTGTCATGTACAATTCAAGCCACTGTGGTGAGGATTCTTCCATTAACAATTTTGTGTCAAGATCCGCTGCTCCTGGTATTTTCAATCTGAATCAGGAGTTATTTATTGAGCCCTCTTGCAAAAGTTCAGCAACTTGGCCAGAGGAAATGCTGCCGTTTTGCTCGATTGGTGCAATTTTGGACGAGTCACAGTACAAGCTCCTAAGGAACTGTTTCCAAAGCACATCAAACTCCTGGGGTCAAGTGATAGTTACCGCAGGGTGGGACGGCAGGATTAGGTCGTTCCAGAATTATGGCTTACCAGTGCATCAATGACTAGTTTGAGCATTTGGTGAAAGTAAACGGCAGTATTGGCACCTCACATGGCCTCAAGAAAAGCACCCGTGCACCCAGCTATGCTGGTCCATTGTGTTGTTTCTTGCTACACGACATCACATGGCTGGTGCTCCTGCTGAATTGTACATGGACCAGTGTTGTACATAATCAACCCGGTGGTCCTTTGAGATCTCTACACCAGCGGTTGTTCGTGGCAGGCCCGGTAGCTTGTACCTTTTGTAGAAATCTTTCAGCGTAGATCAGATTTGTCCCCCCCCCCTTTCAGTTGATATGGCACGGAAATGTTAGCCTCAGTTGAGTGTAAATTTTCCTCCCATTGAGTGTATGGGGGCTCGATCTAACTGTCAGATACATATGTTTGATTCAAATATACAAAATTCGCTCATTTGTTCAAAACTCAAGTGTCCAGTTCTTTACATCTGTTGTTTCTTGATCTGCATTTTGTCCAATTTCAGATGTGGTTAACTTCTGCTTCTTGTTGGGATCAAAGCTGTTTGCTGTGTACATTTTGGAGCTGCTCAAAAGGTTGTCATTGTTCCTCTAATGGGACCTGAGGTGGTTGATCTTTTGATTGATTTCCCGTGTTTGTTGTACATCTCATAAATCTACTGGTCCTGAATTTGCTGAGGTCGAACTTAGCATTCTATGATGAATGCGCATATAATCTCTTTTTTTGTGTCTGTTCCCAAAATCCTTAATAATTTCTTTTGATATGTTCTTTGTTTTCTTGTGAATATGCTATGTAAGGTATTATTATCCTTCTAGTTTGTCACTCTTGAGCTTCTATTCGGATACGAAATAATACTTTTGGTTGGAACTTGGAAAGGGTTCTGGTACATGTGGCCCTGATGCTATTCGTCAAGACTTCTTCAGATTCAACTCAGTAAAATTTAACACGTATTTGTATACTCAGATGCTTCACTTGGATCGAGGTAAGGCGATTGATGATTGTCTCTAAAATTTTGAGTACTTGACCTAGATTGGGTGAGCCTGTTTGTCAAACATTTGGTTAGTCAGTCTGGAAGATTGACCTATGAAGTCCAATGCTAGTTGCAGCTACCTATTTTCATTTTTTCTGCTTCTGGTCCTGGTAGGATGACGAAAAATCAGGGTCATTGCTTCCTGTAACCTGTGCTTGGCTGACTGCTCAGTATTTCACATGATGACTGGTACACTGATTGTAAAACTTCTGAACTACGACGAAGTTACGTGAACTGTATCAGTACGAGCAATTCATTTCCCTTTGGGGAAAACTTCACTTCTGCTCGATACCAAGGTGTGCTAATGCAATTTCATATTTTCGTATTAGGACTACGCTACACTAATTGTTTAGATAAAGCATGAACACTCTGACCACGACAGTACTACTTATAAATGCATCTTCTGTCACAAAATGTTCAGTGTTTTAGTAAGCATTTCTGTTATTGTACACTGGTTCTTCCCATCATTGTAGCATGACGTCGTTATAAAACTATATTAGTCAACAGAAATTAGCTTAAATCTGACTAATAAAGAAACAGTCAAATTGCCCAATAGCTTCCATGTATGCATGCTGCATTGATGCGAGCTAGGCATTGCTGCTTCCTTCTGTGACCTGCCGCTTAGCTCATTTCTTACTTTATTTTTTTACCTGCAACATCTATACTTTCAGTTCATCACAGTCCTGCAAGTCAGAACATGTTGGAAAAGCCAAAAAGGTCACGCTGCAGATTCAGAGGTTAGTAAACACCGTGAACAGTAGAAGAGGATTTACCACGCTTAAATTATTGAGCTTTGCAGACTTGCAGAGTACTACTCTACCCGGATCTGAACATTCTGGCCACGCTGGAATTATTGCGATGGTTTCAGGCATAATTGGAGCGATTTGCATCGCACTCAACAGCTCATTTTGTAGGATGGCAATCTGTAAACACTATCATATTTCTCCAGTGTTTTTAGTAGTAGTACCAGATTCCGTTTACGTACGCCGTGACCTCGCCATCCCCTTCGTTTCCGGTGACAAGCAACCAGTCAAATCGGCACTCCTATATGACAAGTTCGAGGTGTACTACACAGTGTTGCCCCGTACGTCCTAAATAAAGACCCTTATGTTAGTAAGTAGTTTCTCTTGTTTATTTATACATAAATCCTCAGTGGCAATGTGCTCTACGTCTGAAGCTGCTCGTGCTCATCAGATGCAGTGAAATGTTAACTGCTCCAGCTAAATTGTACGTGTGTTATACTCTAATATTCTTCTTATGTACAACAAATCTTATATCGGATTAGAATTGTGAGATACGATATGAACGTGCACAGTACTAAAAATGAAGTAGATAAATCCCGCGGAGAGTATCGAATAACGGTGACAAAATAATCACAACGAGAAAGAAACATTTGACGAAGCCGACCACAAATTTCTTAAACGCAACCTCAAAAGAGTAGAAGGGATTGTCGCTCTCTCACAAGTCACAGCCCTTTCGAACATTTTATGACTCTCGGATCCTTATCATATACAAGAATTTGGTGTTAAAGAATAACCTAGCCTTTAACCCCCTTAGACACCTTTTGCTTTGGATAGGTTAGATTGTGACTTGTGTTCTCCATAACCACCCATCATGATTTTATATAGTGTCATCTAGTTCTTCTCTAAAGAGAAATCAGAACCATAATCCTATTAGGATTCATAGCACATATCTCTAAATCTTAATTGATTAGAATATAAGTTACTGTGCTAAACACCATGGAACGTGTCCTATGAGACTGTCTTGTGCTGTAGCAGCAGTCGGTCTCCAACTTCCGTCCATGGGCGACGGGATCTTGGAGGTTGCAACTATCAACTACAGACAGCTCATTTTTTGTAAAATGCAGAGTGGTTCATAAATTCTCATGGACCCCCAAAACTCTTTTTTCTTTTGTATCCTAGGAAGGATGGGGAAATAGAGCAAAGGTGATACTATGAGATATCACTGCTTTACTACCCAGAGAAAAGAATAGCATGTGCTTAGTTGCTAAATGCACTGTTTCAGAAAGTATCAAGGTTTCACATGAATGACGAGTAAGTTCACCGAATAACAACTTCTGACGGTGTCAAATGTGCAATGCATCATTGCATCCTCGTCTACTACAGGAGTGGTTAGTACAAGCGATTACGCTTTTAGATTAGCTAGAGATTTGGAGCACAAAACAATAGCATATTGGAACCAAGATGCGCAGCTTGGACCAAGCACGAACAAGCATATTGACCATGCCAGATTCAACCAAGCTTCACGTCCTTGGAATGATCGAGTAGTGCTTCTAGAATGTAGAGGGCGTCTTGCATCAAATTAGTCGCTGGTTTAGCGAGCATTTCTGTTGTTGCACACAAGTTTCTTCTATTATTGGAAATTTGGAGCTTGGAACTGACCAAGAAGTGCTGGTCAACAGAGGTTGGTTAGCTTAAAGCCAGCGTCCTAGACTAACACAAAGAAACAGTCAAGTGTACGTTCCTTCGGCTAATATTTTGATCTGAGAATTTATTGATATGTGATTCGAATTCTAAAGATATCAAAATCTGAAGACGCGGAGCGTCGCGTCGACAGACCTAGTCATACAAAGGGCCACGACGTAGGCCGGGGGTGCAGGGGCGGAGCCCTCCGTAGTACGAATTCTTCTACTTTTTTTGATTTTTTTCCATCTTCGACTCGAGTCAGTTTTAAACCACCATATATACCCCTTGTAAGCCGCACGGAAAGAGTTGACTACTCATGAAAATCCCTGTGTTTTGTAAATATTTTTTCTAATATAGTGAAGATCGTTGTCGTGCGTCCGTGGTTTTTTCCCGAAAGGGTTTTCCACGTAAAAATCGTTGTCTTCCTATTCTTTATTTACTTTGTTATTTGTATGTCGATTTCTAACAAGTGATATCAGAGGCACGTTCGTTGCTCGTTTCAATCTAAGGTTTGTTTGACATGGCGTCATTGAAGTATAATCTTCTGCTGCTGGATCGGGACATGCGATTCTCTATGTGGAAAGTCAAGATGTGGGCGTTATTGGCGCAATCCAATCTTGATGATGCACTGGATGGCTTCGGGAAGAAGGCAGCCAATACTTGATCCGATGAAGAGAAGAGAAAGTTCCGTAAGACACTTTCCCAACTTCAACTTCACCTACATAATAATATTCTGCAAGATGTGCTGAAAATCATGTCGGTCGGTGCTCTATGGCTGAAGCTGGAACATATATACATGACAAAGAATCTCACCAACAAGATGCATCTCAAGCAGAAATTGTTCTTACACAAGTTGCAAGAGAGAGGTAATATGTTGAATCATCTTTCGTAATTTAAAGATATTGTCTCTGACCTACAGTCAATGGAGGTAAAATATGACGATGAAGATTTATGTTTAATTTTTTTGTGTTCTCTGCCTAGTTCATACTCAAATTTCAGAGATACCATATTGTATAGTCATGATACACTGACCCGCAATGAGGTTTATGAAGTCTTGCATGGCAATGAAAAGATGAAATAGATTGTGCCTTCTTAAGGTTCAGGTTAATAAGCAAAAGGCTTGTTTGTTCGTGGCAGACAAAAAGAGAAGAACTCAAACAATGGATCTCGAGGTAAAAAATTCGAACGACTACAAGGACCGGTCGAAATCTAGATGCAAGTACAAATTGTGCAAATATTACAAGAAAAGTGGTCACGATATATCTGAATGCTACAAGTTTCAGAATAAAAAGAGGAATGACACATACAAACCAAAAGGTAAAACAAAAGATGAAGGTACTGCAAATATAGCTCGTGATAGTAGTTCTGATGGTGAGATGCTTGTTGTTTCTATTTTTGTTGGATGTGCTGAAACTAATGATGAATGGATTCTTGATATTGCATGCACTTTTCATATGTGCCCGAATAGATATTGGTTTACCTCTTATAAGCTAGTCAGTAGTTCTGATTCTGTTTTGATGAGTGATGAATCAGCATGTAATGTAGCAGGCATTGGCTCTATTCGGATCAAGATGTTTGATGACACCATCAAAACCTTATCGAATGTTCGATACATTCCATACATGAAGAGAAATCTTATTTCGTTGAGTGCTCTTGATGATAAATGTTACAAGTATTCCAGTGGAGGTGGAGTCCTTATGGTCACCAAAGATTCTCTTGTTGTAATGAAAGATGACAAAAAGGCTTCCAATGACCTATATTATCTTCGAGGTACGACAATTACAGGTAATGCTACTGTTGTTTTAAAAAAGTTATCAGATTCTGAAGCTACTAATCTTTGGCATATTTGTCTTGGGCATATAAGTGAACTTGGCTTGGTGGAATTAAGCAAGAAAGAACTTTTTGAAGGATATAGCATTGGCAACCTGAAATTTTATGAGCATTGCATCATCGGCAAGCACAAGTGGGTGAAGTTCAATACTTCGGTTCATACTATAGAAGATATTTTGGATTATGTGCATTCTGATTTATTGGGACCATCTCGCAAGCCATCGCTAGGAGGTGCTCGTTATATGTTAACAATTATTGATGATTACTCTAGAAGAGTGTGTCCTTATTTCTTGAAGCATAAATCAGAAGTATTTTCAGCATTTAAAGAGTAGAAGACTGTGGTTGAAAGGCAAACTGAAAGGAAGGTAAAGAAACTTCGCACTGATAATGGAATGTAATTCTGTTCTAATAAATTTCAATTATATTGCAACACTAAAGTCATTGCTAGGCACTACACCATTCTCCATACTTCTCAACAAAATGGTGTAGCTGAGCGTATGAACAGGACCATCATTTTCAAAACCCGTTGTATGTTGTCAAATGCAGGTTTGCATAGGATTTTTGGGCTGAAGCCGTTTCCACTACTTGCCATCTTATTAATCGGTCACCCTCTATTGCAATTGAAAAGAAGACTCCAATTGAGGTACGGTCTAGTTCTCCAACAAATTATTCAGAATTCATTGTTTTTATTGTACTGCTTATGCTCATGTTGATAATGTAAAATTAGAGTCTAAAGCTGTTAAATGCATCTTTCTTGGTTATAAATCTGGTGTTAAAGGATATAAGTTGTGGAATACTAAAACAAATAATGTTGTGATTAGCAGAAATATTGTCTTTAATAAATCTGTTATGCTTCATGATAAACTACCTACTAATGTTCCTGTTGAGAGTGAGCAGAATTCAAGTGTTCGCGTAGAGCACTCTGTTGGTTCAGGTGACACATCAGATAAAGAAAATTTTGTTGTTCATGATGCACCTATTGTTGAGGATCCTCCTATTGTTGAGCAGCCACCAAAACAGTTTATTGCAGTTGACAGGCCTAGGAGGGAGATTAATTCACCCAAGAGGTTGATTGAAGAAGCAAATATTGTTGTTTATGTTTTGAGTGTGGCAGAAGAAATTAAAGGTAATACAGAACCTTCATCATACTATAAGGCTATTAACTCCACTTATTGGAATAAGTGGATAACTACTATGGATGATGAGATGGAGTCACTAGAAAAGAATGACACTTGTGAATTAGTAAAGTTGCCAAAAGAGAAAAAACTCATCCGTTGCAACTGGGTTTTCAAGAGAAAAGAAGGTATTTCGCCAAATGATGAGACAATGTATAAAGCAAAGTTAGTTGCCAAAGGTTATAGTCAGATTCCATGTATTGACTTTAATGAGGTTTTTTCCTGTAGTTAAACATAGCTCATTTCACACTTTGCTCGGTATAGTTGCTCTGCATGATTATGAGCTTCGGCAGTTAGATGTTAAAACTGTATTTTTACATGGGGAGTTAGAAGAAGATATCTATATGGATCAACCTGAAGGTTTCATTGTTCCTGGAAAAGAGAACCTTGTTTGTAAGTTAAACAAGTCTCTTTATGAATTAAAACAATCTCCTAGGCAGTGGTATAAGAGATTTGACACCTTCATACTTTCTCAAGGTTTTTAGAGGTCTGATTATGATAGTTGTGTTTATTTAGAAATTGTCAATGGTTCATCTATATATTTGCTCCTATATGTTGATGACATGTTGATTGCAGCAAAAGATAAAACATAGATAGCAAAGTTAAAGGCGCAATTGAGTGGTGAATTTGAGATGAAGGATTTAGGTGCAGCAAAACAAATTCTTGGCATGGAGATATCCAGAGACAGACCCTCTGGAAAATTATACCTAAGTCATAAAGGGTATATTGATAAGGTCCTTCGTCGCTTTAATATGCATGAGGCTAAACCAATGAGTACTCCATTAGCTGCACATTTCAGCTTGTCTTCAGCTTTATGCCCATAGTCAAATGATGGTGTTGAGTACATGTCTGGAGTTCCATATTCTAGTGCAGTTGGTTCTCTTATGTATGCCATGGTATGTTCTCGGCCTGATTTATCATATGCACTAAGTGTTGTTAGTAGATTCATAGTTAATTCTGGTAAAGAGTATTGGAAAGCAATTCAGTAGATTTTCATATACTTGCGTTGTACATCTAATGCTTGTTTACAGTTTGAAAAATCTAGAGATTGACTTATTGGCTATGTGGATTCTGATTATGCTGGTGATTTGGATAAGATGATGTCACTTACAGGTTATGTGTTCACCATTGGTGGTTGTGCTGTGAGTTGGAAAGTAAGTTTCCAAGCCACTGTAGCTTTATCTGCCACTGAAACAGAGTATATGGCTATTTCTGAAGCATGCAAAGAAGCTACATGGTTAAGAGGTTTATACACTGAGTTTTGTGGAGATACTTCTTGCATTACTATGTTTTGTTGTAGTCAAAGTTTTATATGCCTTACAAAGGATCAGATGTTTCATTAAAGAACAAAGCACATTGATGTCAGATATCATTATATTCAAGATGCCATTACTCAAGGTAATGTTAAGGTATGAAGATAAGTACTCATAATAATTCTGCTGATATGATGACAAAAACCAGTTCCAGTTACTAAGTTTGAACTTTGTTCAAGCTTGGTTGATGTTAAAGCTTAGTCCAAGAGATTTTTGGCACACGATGGTTATTTATTTGTTGGAGAAGTTTTTCATATGCTACAAGTAGGGAATTCGTCTCAAGGTGGAGATTGTTGATATGTGATCCGAATTCTAAATAGGCCAAGGTCTTGAGACGCGGAGCGTCGCATCGACAAACCTGGCCTATACAGAGGCCCACGACGTAGGCTGGGGGATGCGGGTACGGGGGGTGGAGCCCCCGTGGTACGAATTCTTCTACTTTTTTTGATTTGTTTCCGTCTTCTACTCGAGTCAGTTTTATACCACTATATATACCTCTTGTAAGCCGCACAGGAAGAGTTGATGACTTATGAAAATTCATGTATTTTGTAAACATTTTTTCTGATATAGTTAAGATCGCCGTCGTGTGCCTGTGGTTTTTTCTCGAAAGAGTTTTTCACGTAAAAATCGGTGTCTCCATGTTTTTGATATACTTTGTTATTTGTCTATCGATTTGTAAGAAAACTACATGAGCTTGACCAATTACTGTTGCTGATTTGTTTCTGTTGCATTCTGCTCTGGTCACCTTTTGCCTGCTGCAGTAAAATCCAGCACCTTGTCAGAAGCTCGTAGCTAGAAAGTGACGAACTTTTTTGAAAGGCATGACACTGTCAAATTCAGAAATGACTAGTAACAATTGCAGACAAGAGAGCAGAACTAGACATTCCGCGCGTATGAGCGCTCAGCTCTGGTGGTGCTTTTGCGCAAATCTGTCTCTTCTTCCCACGGCTGAATGGTTGTTAGCCTCATGCATAATTGGAGTTGTTTGTTTCCAAATTCCAACTACACATTTTATTGTATTCCCTCGTCGCTTTTGAGGCTGAACGGCCTTTACGTGCCCCATGACAGGTTCAGAAAGCCCCCCATGTGCAGTGCAGCTAGAGTCTGTGCATGATTATCGTCGTCGTGGTCATTAACCAAATGCATTGCTTGCTTCATCAAGCCTCGTGCGTGCTTTCTTTTGCTGCACATCATGGCATCGAAAGAGGAGAGCACGGCCCCTCCAGTTTCACTGCAAACGTTCCATCTTTGGCAAGGCGCCGTTTCTTTATCTTCACGGATTCCCATGGAGCTCAGCACTACTGCTATATCTTCACCATAAAAACTACACTTGTTTCAGATGCTGTGAGAGATGTGGTCGCTGCATGCGTTAGATATAGACGAGAGTGGGGAAAGGGGGACGCGAGAGCACGGAATAATTAAACAGGTGCACGAGTTGGTCTCATGCTGTAGCGGCAAGGGGAGACCGCCGCGGCACCGGATCCACTCGGCCACTCATGGCTGAAGAACATTGGATCTGCCAATTTTGGTCCGGTCCTGCACGTACGCCCGCTCGGATCTGGCCTGCGCGTCTGTCTCCGGCTTCTTGTTTCTGCCCATGGGCCGCCTCTCCACGGCCAGACGGGACCATGCGACGCGATGTGATGCCATGCGAGACAGCTCATTTGGGCGAATCGTGCAAGTGCGGAGACATGAAATGGGGGCGAGTGTGAGCCGTCTACGATGAATGAAGCACGAGCTCATGGACCCTGCACATGTACGTGCTGCGTTGTGGGAGTGTCAGAATCCAGATCTCTGCTGCTGCTGCCTGCTGGCCTAGAGTATTTTATTTACTGCTGAAACGATGTTACTAGAAGTACGATAAATGCGGTTGTTGAGGCTTCTTGTGTTTTGGTCGGCGGTAATTAAGACGACTCGAGCTGAGCTAGCAACATTATTCGTCTGTGGGTGAGTCGATCTACTTGGAAGTAGGAATTGTCGAGTATGAACAAGGCCAGTACGTTTGGAGAGTACAAGTACTGTAAAAAAAAGTTGGATGACTAGTAGAAAATATGTTTCTAGGATTGCTACGGGAATTTTGTATTCCAAACCGGGCCTAACTCGGGTTCAGTGAGATATGGGCATAGGCATGCTTTGGGTTTGTAATGGGCACTCGTTGGTTTGCGTCATATAGATTTTACGTACTAGTTTCATGCCATTTTCACTGAAACCGTCTGTCTGCATCGAAACACTGTTTATGTGGAAATTGAATTCTTTTTCAATATAATCTCCGTGTTATCTAGGCCGAGTTCTTGGCCTGCATGCATGGATGTGCCCGATCAGCAACTGAGGCGATAGAGCAAAGAGATGGCCGGTGGCCAGCCTCCTGTGCACACGGGCAGAGCTAGCCCTGTGCGGCCGGCAGCTCAAGGCGCAACCAACCCTGTGCGGCTGTGCCCGCGCGCGCGCTTCCGCCATGCCGCCGCGGAGCCAAGAGCCCAAGACGCACCTGCCCCCATGCCCGCGCGTGGGCCTGCCGCTTGCACACCGTAATCCCCTAGTTGGCTAATTAGCTAGTCGGCTCGGCCGGCTGGGTCCGCGTCCGCGTCCGGATCCGCATGCCCGGCGCTTCAGGCCGCACCATTACGTGCGCAACCCTGCAAGCCCGGCTGCCGCTGCGCCGCGTCACACCTAGTGGTGGGCATTGAGTTGGCCGGTTTGACCGTCCTACCGTGTTGTGCTACGTCGACTTGTTTTGTGAGAATCTTGGATTATTATGCTTGTAATGCTTAGTCACCAATTGACCCTAACATCACAAACAAAATAACTCATGTCTTCGAGACATAAATACTTCCCAGAAATGCAGTATACACATTATTTTACAAAATTCATGCATCAATTACATTCATTCACATAGAACCGAAGCACAACAACAAACAGAAGTTAATCTAAATAAAGGATAGTTATTACAAAAGAGAGGCCGACCGGCCAAGTACATACAAATACAAAATAAACAGCGGAAGCAAAATTGTCATAAGATTGCCATAAATAAAAAACCAATCAATGTGTCTTTACCCACAAGGCAACCGACCGAACCGCCAAGCTAGTCATCAAACCAACAACACATCTCACAAAAGTGAGGCCCTTGGGGCTCACCTTCCTCCTCTGCAACAAATAGTTAAGCAAAACAAATGAGTACAAAAATTGTACTCCGCAAGACTTACGTGTAGAATAACAGACCTATATATATGCTACATGCAAGCTTATTTGAGTGGAGGCTGTATGTTTCATTTTCGGCACAAAGCAATCTTTATTTGCAATAATGTAGTACATTTAAAAGCAAATTGACAAATCTGTTTTTAATGTTCAAATAACAGTTGACAACAATAATAACAATTGATAGAGAACAACAACGATTCTGGAAGTGACTAAACCCATAGTCACCACAACAATAGCATGAATTACCCATCCATGCCAACCATGTCAAATTTTAATAAAAAGATTGTAGTCTAACTCTTGCAAAACCTAACCAAGCGTGTACAAAACCTAGGACGAGGCTATTCGAATAGTTTTATCCCTGCAGAGGTGTACCAATGTACCCACACGCCAGACCGCTTTTTGCCAAGCTATTAAGCACACTTCCTTAGGTATGCCGGCACGGCTAAGTCCTACGAGACATTTCCAATATTATACATTAACTACGAGTCGCCCGTATGGATAGAAACTCATACGTTGTGTCAGAGTCATTGTAAAACCTCGGTCAACTACCCATCGCGGGTAAAGCCTTGGACAACTACGATGCCCTCGAGGTGGAGAGCCTACCCGAAATCTTCACCACCGCACACCCAACACAAGAACACGGATCATTTTTCACACAACACATACAACCCCCTCCTGCGACTCGGAGATAACACACGTCAAAGTACTCAGTCAAGAGAGGTCTCATATCCTTCTCGCGTGGTTAGCACGTAAAATTGCTTAGAGAGTGTGACACAAGATGTTCGGTCCTTGTTGACTTAGGCAAGACATCCACAAACCCAATAACCCACCATCCAACCACTTGCCCAAGTCCAAATCAATTTTTCATTTTCAGATTTTTTTTACTTTACAAAATAACAAAGCACAAGTGCTGGACATAAAGGAATAATCATTAGATGTGTGATCAAGATCATCGATAAAATCGATGATCGTCGATTACTACCGAAACTAAGCATTTCTAAGCAATCTCAAAACGCAATCTACTAAGTGACAAGAGCTCATCCATCGAACTCAAATCACAGCAATTAACCTAGGCTCATGGAAGTAGAGGATAATCAATTCCCACAGATTATGCAACTATAGGATCCACTAATCATAATTTAACACAACATAGCAATGCATACATACAAGTTACAAACAATATATTAGACTTGAAAAATACTAAGATTAACATGATCAAACTGCTTGCCTGATTGCTGCTATTCAAGATGTTGCGCAGGATCACTTATGTTATCATTGTGCTCTTCGGAACCTAACGAGAAAGCGAAAAAACCCAATAAGAATGAAGAAAACACAAAGACTCAACATCAAACTTTCTCTAAATACTTTGAAAATTTTACAGAAGCAACAACATGATTTATAAGGAATTTAGCAACAAGAACCAATTTATTTGGATTCTTAATGCAAAAGATATGAGCAAAACAAATCTGCTCAGCCTTATAAATAAAAAAATACTACTATTCATTACAACTAAAATCTTCGTAAAAATTTCTGGAGCTAAATTGAGGTTAGAATCATTTTTAGATTAAATTTTAGTTAAGAACATAACTAGCAAAATTTGAATCAACCGAAAAAGAATTAAAATGAAAAAGTTATGCATTTTGCAAGTTAATTTTATTTTTCACTTGACAAATAATCCTCTCGGGAAAATCTGATATAAAAACGACGTGAACGAACTTGGACTGTTGATCTTGGATCCAACGGTCCAAGTCCATGGGACAGCGGCGCGCACACGCTTACGGCTCATACATTCACCGTTGGATTTGGATCCAACGGTTCACATGGATCGAAACGTTCGGGCGGTCCAAACGTTCACACGCACATGAGCCGTTGATCTTGGATCCAATGATCCACGCGGATCGAACCGTTCGGACGGTCCGAATGTTTACTCGAATCGGGACCGTTGATCTTGGATCCAACGGTCCACGGATCAAGGCGTTCGAGCGATCCGAACGTTCACGTGATCCTGGGTCGTAGATCTAAAGATCGACGGTCCACAGCGAACCACGTTCAATAACTCGCGCCCAGTTTTATCCGACAAAACGACGGCGAAAGGAGGCTCACCGTCGGCGACTCTGGTCACGGCGGCGCGAGCTAAGGTCTAAAATGGATCCTTAATAGTTTTGCGCACACAATGGGACCAAAAATTGCGACTGCGGCGGTCTAGAACGCCGGCAAGCCGGAGTTTACAGAGGTGACAAAAATGGTCGAAAAACAAAAAATGCAAAGAAGCTCCGCTGCGGTCCAAGTAAGCTAGTGCCAAACATCTAGGTACTAATGTGGAGCTGCCTTAGCACGGGAGAAGCACAGAGAAAGGTTGGAGCTGCTCCGGTGATGAACAATGATGCTTTCGGCCGAAAATGGGGAATCTCCAATTCAGCCAAGCCCTGAGGAAGATAAGCAAAATTGAGCGAGGGTTAAGCTCAAGAGAGTAAAGAGGGAGCAAGAAATAGAGAGGGAGAGCCACTGTGGTACCGCCTTCACCGTAAGCTTGAAGCTCGGCAATGGCGGCCGAAATGGTTTCGGATGAATGCAGCTTAAACAAACACTGAAGTGCTAGCTAGAGTTGCGGAGATGTTAAAGAAGCCAAAGGGGAAGCAATGGAGCTAAATAGCTGAGAAGGCAGAGGGCAACGGCAAAATTTCTCCTCGGGTCAAACCTGCCATGGGAGCAGTTGAGCTATGGACGTTTGAGGGCGGTGCACGACGGGCATTTAATGCGAGCACAGAGAGCCGTTTAAAGGTGATCACCGAGGTGACACTATGCTGCTCCAGTTCTGCGCACGCCTTGGCTTTGACTCAACCGCACGCTTGCTCAGACGCGAGGAAGGAGACGACGCGGCAACCGTTGGATCTAAATCGAACGGTCCAAATGAACAGGACGATTGGAACGGTTTGAACGTTCACTCGATCCAGGTCGTTGATCTAGATCCTATGGCTCACACTGCGCGAGGCGTTCGGACGGTCCGAACGTTTACGCGAATCTGAGCCATCGATCTAGAATCCTACGGTACACATGGATCGACGCGCTCGGATGGTCCGAACATTCACGCGATCGTGGGCCGTTCGATGCCGATCCAACGACTCACAACGCTCGCGCTCGATCGACCACGGCGGTGCAGTTAGTTGATTGAACCAAGTCAAGTGGCTCGAGCCCAAGTCTGACTCACGCCCAAGGAACAGTGAAAATAAACTAGAGTTCAATTAAACAACTGATTTTTGGAGGATTTGCTTGAGGTAGCAAACAAGCTCCAAAAATCATGAAATTTTAACTGGATGTTGCTGAGTTCAGGATAAACCTTACATAAATTTTCAGAGATTTTTATGTACTTTATTTTTCTCAAGAAATTCCAGAAGGTTTGTGTTAGGGTTTGACCAAGCTTTGACTTGGTTTAACTTGCATCCAAAAATCATCAAATAATTTCTAAAAATCATGAAATAATTCAGAGGTGTTACCAAGTCTCCCTAGAACTCAGAAAAAATATTTACATGAATTTTACACAAAATCTTTGCCAAGAAGGTTTTTGATTGGAGTCAATTGAGGATTTTGATTTTTGATTTCCATAATTCATTTACAAGAATTACAGAAATACTCAAGGACTTCGAGATGCAAGAAAAGTTTTAATTTCTTCTTATTTTTATACATTTGAAACACAAATCCATATTTGGGATGTTACACGTCTCGTCTCTGGTCAAACTTAAGCACGGTCTAAAGCCCACTATATCGGGGCTATATCGTGCCAGCTCAACTTTGACCCTAAGTAACTATAGACATCCAGGAATATGGCAGCCGCTGTCGCCCAGGAAAACAAAGACACCTGTGCGTCATCCATGCCCGCTCCCCCTCCTCCTCTTAGACGCCGATGAAGAACTCCGCCCACCTCGACCGCGCTACGCGCTTGCGAAGGGGGTGAAAAGGACGGCGACGAGGAGGTGGTTGGAGGGAGGGCGGCGGGCAGCGGCGCGTAGGGAGGGAGAGGGAGGGCAACGGTGCATGGAGAGGGAGAGGGAGAGGGAGGTGGTGGCTGGAGGAGTAGAGGGAAGGAGAGGGAGGGAGGCGATCGGCGACGCGTGGGGAGGGAGGCGGCTGGAGCTGGAGGGAGGGGCATCAGAGAATGTGATTAGGGGTTGAGAATTTGGGAGTCGGAGCTCGGGGGAAAGAGTTGGAGATAGGGGTTAGGAGAGGGCAAGAGGGATGTTAGGCCAGGCCGGATGGTAGAGGGGATGATTGTTTGGGCCAAACCGGGGGGGGTGGAGGTGATTAGACCAGACCGAGGGGGGAGGGCTTGGGATAGAACGAGAAGGTTAAGCCTATTTCGTGCTGGACCGGCCCTAGCACAACTCAACTGGCTCAACTGGCCGTGCTGTGCCGCCCAACAGATCGTATTCTCATATCTAACCCGGTCCACCGTTCATACCGTACCGATCCAATTGATCACGTGCTATCTCGTCCCGTGGTTAAATTGTACTGTGCTGATAGGATCTCAGCTCTAGTCACACCGGTACACCACACCACGCGGCCGAGTTGTTGCAACCGAAGGAAACTCTTGCGCGAGACTCGCAAAATCTAATGCCCCACGACTATAATTTTTGCGTTACAGTCGCGTGGCCGATGGGATAAAGAAGCCCAAATGTCATGCCGGCCGACAGAGCAAAGTTGTATTATCACTGCCTCGGCCTACTTCGATTTCGAGACCCAAAAATTTCCGTTTGGAGTCGCACCGCAGGTGACCCGGCCGCACGATGTAAACGGCCAGCTCCCCCATCACTCGGAGCCGCACATCGTTGATCGAGCAGTCCACAATCGCGGAGCATATCCGCGATCCGAATCTGGGAAGAGGAAGGAGACCGATAATACCGAGTAGTGAGAGGATCCTTTGCAAAAAAGTGCGTCCGCAATAAACTAATCTTTCCTTTATCTGAGCCGCAAAAATCTGATCTAACGGTCCACAATCCCGAATATTATTTGCGATCCAAATCCGGGGGGTTTTGAACGGATAATACTAAATAAGGCAAGAACCCCACTTGAAAAAGTGCCCCAGCGTCCCAGACCCTGTTTACCCTACTCAATCTTGGCCGTACAGTTTTGATCGGACGTCACACGTAGACCAGGAGCGGGTCGGAGAATGGAATTGAGGACCATGGCGATGAAACGACATAACGGCTCCGCCGCCGCCGCTCCACCTCCCCCTCCCCCGGACGGCGATCTGGGTGCCTCGCGACCCTTCTTTCCGTTGCCGACTTGCACCGCTAAAGGTGGGAGGAGTTCCATGCGTACTGGGATCGATCTTAATTTGGTTTCAAGGAAATTATCAGACTGCTCCTTCTAATATTCAATTCCATGGTTGTTCTTTCCCCTACAGTACTTCCGGAGATGTTTAGAAACTGGTTGCTAACTCAATTTCTCCACTCAACTTGCTCTGTTTTCTCTTCTCTTTGAAATATATTTGCCAAAAAATGCCTATGCATTATCTATCCGGCCGTGTGCATTATAGTAGCTACATTAGTGGATCGATCAACGTAAATGAGTGCTCAGGATTGACCATATATGATATATCCAGGAATGTGGCAAGAAAGAAGAAGAAGGTGAACAATTTGAAGGACCATACGATAGCTTTAGCTTTTGCGGTGCAACAGGAACACTTGTGACTCGATTGGCATAGGTTCAGAGTTATTTTCTGCACTCTTACCGATTTCAGCTCCTCTCTGAATCACAACTTATAAATATAGTTACAGGCTTAACTCTAGCGTCTTCATGTCTTCACTATTCAACAATCTAATTTGCCGCCTCTACAGAAAAAGAAGAGTCTCTAATTTGCCACAATTTTGTAATTAGTAGGCATCCAATTAATCGACAAGAATGTATACATTAGCACAACCAAATAACTCAGCACGGCAAAGCTTCAAAGGAATCTGTCAGGTGATGTATCGGGTTTAAACAAACTCCACCGAGCCAGTGGCATTCATTGCTCTGGCAAAAAAGAAATTATCCAACAACGATAGTGTCACACTGTCAGTTTGTCACTACTCACCGCTCACTAGCAGATGGAGCTGTGTTGACGCTTCTACAACTGTACAAGACGACACCGCGTACAAGAAAAACCAGCAGCCTCCGGCCCCCGCTATAACCAGAAGGTCGAGCTTGTTGACCAAAGCATTCCACTCCACGGAGCTTCGGATAAGGTAACCCTCATGAGCGGCAGCGACGACGCCTCCTCGACGCGGGCGGACGCCGCCGCCATCTGCGCCCAGATCGCGGCCGTCTTCTCCGCGCCCTCCGCGCACCCCGTCGCGCGCTCCGTCCTCGTCTCCGAGCTTGCCGCCTCGGCCGCGCGCGGCGGCCGCGTGTTCGTGTACGGCGTCGGGCGCGAGGGCCTCATGATGCGCGCCCTCTGCATGCGCCTCGCGCACCTCGGCCTCGCCGCGCACTGCGTCGGCGATGTCACCGCACCTCCGGCCTCATCCGGCGACCTCCTCGTCGCCTCCGCGGGGCCGGGCGCGTTCTCCACCGTCGACGCCATCTGCGGCGTGGCGCGCGGCGCCGGAGCGCGCGTCGTGCTGCTCACCGCCCGGCCGGACGGGGACTTCCCGCGGCGCCAGACGGACGTCGTGGCCCACCTCCCCGCGCAGACCATGGCCGACGACGAGGACGGTACGGCGGCGCAGGGGAGCTTGCAGTCGCAGGCGAAGCTGCCGATGGGGAGCCTGTACGAGGGGGCCATGTTTGTGCTGTTCGAGATGGTGGTGCTGGAGCTCGCGCGCGTCCTGGACCAGAGCCCGAACCAGATGAGGGCCCGCCACACAAA
Source organism: Hsuehochloa calcarea (assembly GCA_036346395.1). NCBI lineage: Eukaryota > Viridiplantae > Streptophyta > Magnoliopsida > Poales > Poaceae > Hsuehochloa > Hsuehochloa calcarea. The sequence goes on from CM070599.1 coordinate 40,703,566, forward strand.
CCTGGAGTAGTCTGGTGTTTCAAGCTGCAACCTAGTGGGCTATCCTGCGCAGTTACATGATAAAAATATGTACTGTGACTGCTAAATGCCCAAATGCTACATTGCTACAGCCCTCAGGAATAAATGAAGTACATGTCGGCTCAACGTTTGATAATATACTAATAAAGATTTGAGTTCGTATAATAACTTAGTTACACTCATGGTTTTGTGCTCGCGTGATATGCATCCGCTTCCGATTTCCCACGCTTCCTGCTCACCTGCCTTTCTGCGAATTCTGGACTATTTTAGTTCTATTGCGCAATAAAAATTTCAAAAATAACCCTAATAGTTTTAAAATTTCAAAAATAGCCCCCCATTGTACTAACTGCCGTCGGGGACGGCAGCGACGGCAGCACGTGGCAGCACCTTGGTGCTGCTGTCCCCACGTGGGGAAAAAATTATTATTATTTAAAAAAAATAATTAATAATATTTGTTGGACGATTTTTTAAATATATAAAATGAGCCCAAACAATTATGAAATTTTTTGTGGAGCCTCCTGGTATAGTTTTTCTATTTGTGTAATTTTTTTGAAATTTTATGCATTCTTTTTCTAAAATTCTTTAAAGTCTAATGTTTGTAGGAATTTTCTAATATAGCAAATGAGGTCCAAACATTATCAATTTTTTTTCCATACTCCCTACACAGTGGACTTGATTGTGTAAATTTTACATAATTTTATATGCTCTGAAATTATCTCGACAAATTCAGGGTTTAGGTCTCAAAAATTAGGACGAGACGTTTCGGAAATTAGGGTTTCATGATTTCATGTGACTTGAAATGTGCGAAGTTTGGTATGACATGACTACTCTTGGCCGCTATGGTTCTTGATCACATTTCTTCTGTGAAATTAGAGTACGAAATTAACTTAACTGAAGGGGCTGAGAACGTTGCGATTACGGAGAAACCCTAAAACATAACAGAATCGACACCGATGTGAATGGTTATCTCTGGAATTCTACCAGAAAAGGCATACTTTGATGGCTCAGCGGAGGCACAACACCAGAACTACATTGCAGCCCGCGTGCGGACAAAAGCACGTTACATGTGGTCACATGGCATGAAGGTCGTGGGAGCACTTTACATGTGGTCAAAAGCATGTTACATGTGGTCACATGGCACGCTGGCGCGGAAGTACAGTCAGCCGACTGGAAAGTGCTCCCACGAGTACGCCCTGCTACAGTTATGGTCGTGGGAGCACTTTCCAGTCGGTCGACCATACTTCCCACCAGCGTGCACCCTTACCAGGTGACCACCGAGCTTTACGGGAACGCTGCAGGGGACGACCCCATCGACGGGCCTACGATGGGAACACGTTGGACACGTGCTACCCTAGGGTGCGCTAAGAAGAGACCGAAGCGCGTATACCCGGAGTTCCATAACCTTTTCGAGACTCTCCACGAGGACGAGGTCATCCGTGGCCATGGATGCCACAGCCTTCACGACACGGCCCTCCGGATTATCGTCCCAAAGCAATCTGGACGAGGCACTCGATGACGATCGCCACTTGGTCTTCTCGCATGGTCGAAAGCAAGACAATCCGCAGCTGGTCATTAGGCAATTCGGCCTTTACCAGGAGGTGCCACCGCCCGCGGGACGACCTCTCACAGCAAAGGCTCACCGGTATGTCATTCTTTGGTGTCATTTTGAGGGCATGTTTGAGTAAGATTTTCGACATGTAAATTCAATTGCGTGCGACGAGGAGAGGCGGAGGAGCGACGATCGAGGCGCATACGCACCACGGGCGACGCCGTGGATTGACAGGTTACGACGGACGTGGTGCTTTGAGTTTCGCGGCTCGCCATCCGGACGTCTGCGCCGCACTTGCGGTGGTAAGTTCCGCGCACTAGGTGCAAGCTTATCGGCGGGCCGCGGCATTCGATGGACGCCATGCGAGACGACGTCGATTAGCCGGTTCGGACCGTCATCGGGCGGCCCTCCGACGAGACGGTAAAACATTCTTCGCATAATTCTCGTCCGGCAACACTTTTCGCACTTACTATTGGTTTTCATGCAGTACTACCGCTTGAAGCGTATCCGCCATCAGATTACTGAAGCTATAAACCGTAGAAACAGCAACACATTGGATCGTCTCATAGGTGTGATGCGCGATACGCGAGGACGCAATTTCGCGATTAGATCCAGAATTTGTGGTCGCCACAACGACGTTCACGCGACAAGATCACGTGCGTGGTGGGCACCTCCACCACCTACGCCCTCTGCACTCGTCGGCTTCGCCCTCCGCGACGCCGTCGCACTCGGAGCCGCCGAGCTACGGTCGCTCGGCCTCGACCCGCCTCGGACCACAGGTATGTCATCTGTCAACCGGTTCTTGTCGTGAGTACCTTTCCATGCACTCATTTCGGACGTATCTGACATTACCATTTGTTCTTGCAGCAGTTGCGAAGGGACATCACTCTGCCGCAACCATCGCCATCACGGAGGGGCGCAGGATCGACTTCGCACGGCGCTCAATCACACATACAGGAGCGCGACCAGTGGTTCGGCGACACGTACGGAGGGTACACCGTGCAGCATTACGGCTCAAACTAGCCAGGAGGATCCTCGTCAACACAACAGCCTACTCACGTACACGTGAACGTACTTACACCGATTTTCCCGTCGCACAAAACCAATGACTAACTCACCTCAGACGCTTCCCGCAGAAGAGCACCGATGGGTTGACGACATGCTCGAGCCTCACCGGACCGCCACGATGAGATCACCCCAGATTCGCCTCCCAGACAGGGCCCCTACTACGGCCTTCGAAACGTACGCCACTCCCCGTACAGGTTCACATTCCCTGAGGATCAACTAAGTCGTCCCGGCAAGCAACACGACGATGCGCCATAACTAATTTCATGGCCGTGTAAAACTTGTTATGTAATGCCATTGTGCATCCCGCCTTTCTGATTTATGTAATGTCCCTGTGCGTTACGACTGTGAGATTTATGTACACAAAATGTTCTCCAAAATATTTAGTACTAACAACAACTGTATTCTCCGATTTTAACTTACTAAACCTTAAAGACATAACGCAATGTCGCCCCACGATACCTCCTCGCCTCGCTACTCGCATGACGCGAATTTTCTTCAACCAAATTAAAATTTACCCGCAGGCTATATATATGCATGATTTGGCTGTCATTCCACTCACTCTTCAGTTCCTCTTCTCCTTCCTTCCAGTCTTAAACGGGATGTCTACGGCCTCATCAAACTTTCGAGTGAACAGACAATTAGAAGCACTACGACAGCACTTGGATTGCCCTCGTTACAGGGATCCGGTGAATGTGTTCACCTTCCATACGCCAACGAATCCATCCCGAGTGTTCATGAAGTGTTCGAATCTTACTGTAACTTATGTCTGATCATCCCCAATGAACTTCTTTCCAAACATCATATTTTTTCACTTGCAGTTCCAATTATTTTTACAGAACACAACATGTCGGTTCTGGCTGTGGGCTGATGAAGCTGTGCCAGAGGTTCGAGGCATTGCAATGCAAATTGCAGCCTTGCAAGAGGACACACGTCGTGTGGCTGCATTTCGTCAAGTGCCTCGACCATCGGATCAACCGACGGAAAATAAAGATAATGTTCTTAAAAGACTGGATGAAAGGATGGAAAGGGTTGAGAAATCGCTACAGAAATTAGTTAACATGGCCAGTTTGGTAATTTTTCTTCTATTATTTCTTGTTCTTGCTAAGTAGAAGTTCAGTTTTAATAAGATTGTAATATCCACTCTTTATTTATGCATCCCTACACTACGTGATGTATGCCTTTGCGGCGTTGTTGTACTAGTTTGTATCATGTATGCATCTATCTGATTCCGTTGTGAACATTTTGCATGTGAATTAATCAAACAGTAATTTCTAAATCCCACCACCATCTAATTTGCACTTCGATGAAGTGTTTCTTGCACTATCGCAAATGAAGCGCAAAAAGACCGTTCAAAAAATATTTCACATAAAATCGAACTTCAGCAGAAGTTCCGCTCCCAACATGGCGGTAAGAACCACGCTAGAAAATCACTAAGTCCCAAAAGGGTGCTCTTTGGAAAAAATATTCCATGGATTTTGGAAGTTCACGAGAGGTAGTTCCACACTTATATCGTTTAACTACCGATCATCCTAACAAAGCAAAGAGATAGCTTTCAAAACAACTTCAATTGCAAAATAAATTTACAAACTTAAGTGACAACACACTTTGCCTCGCCACTTTTCGGATCAAATGACAAAGACTCTGCAGAGTAAGACGTGACAACACACCGCCTTGCCGCCTTTTCGATCGAAATGACAAAGACTCGCAGAGTAAGACGTGACAACACACACCGCGCCACTTTTTCGCCTCGCCTCTGCAAGTAAGACGTTTTCGCCAACTTTTCAGACCGAAATGACAGCACTCTGCAGAGTAAGACGTGATAACACACTGCAAACCAGGACGAGAGAGGACTCTGCAAAGCAAAACGTGACAACACTCTGCCTCCCGAGCTTTTCCTACCGAAAATACAGCACTCCAAAAAATGGGACATGACTACTCTCTGCAAAAAGATTAAACAACACTCTGCCAACCACGTCATGCCAACTCTCTGGCTTATAAAAGGAGGTGCAGGTCATCTACGAGAGAAAACCACACAACCAAACTAAACACTACACCAGAGCTTGCTTCACCACGCTGGGATGAACAATCTCAAGAAGCAATGGGACGAGATCCGTGATCTAGCAAGGGCTTCAACGGCACGGGCCGAACAAGCTAGGACTGCTGAGGCCCGGGTCCGACAAGAGCAGCTTGCCAGGATGGCAGCTCTCCGCAATGAAGCCCCCCGTAGCAGCAACCCCTGGCAGAACGTTCTAAATGAGCCTTCGCCGTAACACCCGCCAGAGGGGGAGACGCCGTCCCTCTGTTGGTGCAGGGACATATGCAAGTTCTTCAAATCCAAGCACCAGCTCAGCCTCGGCATGCGTTACTGGGGTTGTCCTAACTACTCCTCTGACTATCCCGACCGCCGTTGGGATACGAGCGACCATCGCAATGGTAAGGAGTACTTACAAGAATTTATCGTACCAATTCTCTTTCAGAGTACGCACTAACAATCTCTCCCGTCTACCCGTAGTCCCCGGAGCCGCTATGTGGCTTCCGCAAGTGGATCGACCAAGAGATCCACCCACACGACCAGTGGCAGCTCGACTTCGAGGAGTGGAATGCGAAAAGGGGACGCGAGATCCGGGAGGAGGATCGTCGGACTGAAGAACACAACGAGCGTATCCGCCGGGAGACTCAGGCCCATCTCGAGGCGTGCAGGCGCAGGGAGCGCGAGAAAAAGCGGGAAATAGCGGCCGAGGCCAGGGCGGCAGGCGAGGAGTACAATGTCGAGCTCGCAGGAAAGGGCAAATGGCCCCGGTCCACGCAGTAGGTCGGGCTAGTCCGTAGTAGTCCCCCCTTCAATTCGCCATGTTTTAACTATCCCCTAAAGGCATGCGTATTTACATGGTCCGGAAGCTCATATCGCAAGTTATCGTAGTAGTAGCGTCCATGGTAAAGTAATTAGCCGAACCATCATGCCATGTGACCATATGTAACGTTCTTTTGTCCGCACGCGGGCTGCAATGTAGTTCTGGTGCTGTGCCTCCGCTGAGCCATCAAAGTATGCCTTTTCTGGTGGAATTCCAGAGATAACCATTCACATCGGTATCGATTCTGCTATGTTTTAGGGTTTCTCCGTAATCGCAACGTTCTCAGCCCCTTCAGTTAAGTTAATTTTCATACTCTACTTTCACAGAAGAAATGTGATCAAGAACCATAGAGACCAAGAGTAGTCATGTCGTACCAAACTTCGCACATTTCAAGTCACATGAAATCATGAAACCCTAATTTCCGAAACGTCTCGTCCTAATTTTTGAGACCTAAACTCTGAATTTGTCGAGACAATTTCAGAGCATATAAAATTATGTAAAATTTACACAATCAAGTCCACTGTGTAGGGAGTATGGAAAAAAATTCATAATGTTTGGACCTCATTTGCTATATTAGAAAATTCCTACAAACATTAGACTTTAAAGAATTTTGCAGAAAAAAAAGAATGCATAAAATTTCAAAAAAATTACACAAGTAGAAAAACTATGCCAGTAGGCTCCACAAAAAATTTCATAATTGTTTGAGCTCATTTTGCATATTTAAAAAATCGTCCAACAAATATTATTAATTAATTTTTTGAAAAAAAAATAAAAAATTTTTACCCACGTGGGGCAGCACCAAGGTGCTGCCGTCCCCGACGGTAGCTAGTACCACGGGGGGGGGGTGCTATTTTTGGAATTTTGAAATTATCGGGGCTATTTTTGAAATTTTGAAATTATCAAGGCTATTTTTGCAATTTTTATTGCGCAATGGGGCTAAAATAGTCCAAAATTCCCTTTCTGCATCAGCGTCTCTCTTGGTGATGCATTGCACTATATTTATTTCGACTAAAATTAATAATATAAGTCCATATTTTAAAAAAGCGTTGTACCACGGTATAAATATATTGTTAATATTGAAGGTGCAATTATTGCAATATTTTCCAACTCATACCTCGGGTTTAATGCTGAAAAGGTGACTAAATAGTTTCAGTGTGTTATTTAACAGGGGTATGTATGCATTTTCCAATAACATTAACTTTTTCTTATATTTAGGGTCTATACGGTGGATTGAACTTACAACATGTACAATGATACCGACAGCTGCTGTCTAGAGTAACTCTTCATGTCACCTGTAGACAGCACTAAAGACAACTCATGCAATGAGTTATGGTGATACAGTCGACTACAGGATTGTAGATCAACTTTTTAATGCTTTCCTTGGTTCTGGTAACATACAATCGACTATAGGATTGTAGATAATATACAACTTTTTAATGATTTTCTTGGTTCTAGTGATACAGTGGGCTACATGATTGTAAACAGCACATTTCTCTCTCTTTATTTTCTTTCATCCACGTCAACTTAAATTCTATATGGTAGATGCTATAAATAGTTGATGTAAATCTATTGTACATGATCTTATATTGTAGGTGAACCAAGTATCTTACTGGACTATCTCGTTAGTCACTATGAAAAAAAATCTAAAAAAATACAGAAGAACAACGAAGTGAACTTGTTTGTACTGGTCGAAGGCTAAATAACTCAGAAAGCCCGCCTCCAGCCCATCAAGCCTCAACCCAACGAACCGTTCGTTTTCTAGAAACCGCACCACGTGTCCGCTTAGAAAGGCCAGGAACCTTCTAGAATCCGCTGGATGCTTCTCGCCCCCATCTGCAACCTATCCCCATCCCCGAATCCCCCTTTCTAGACGCGTCCTTTCCTTCCTGTGGAAACAATTGCGCTCTACGCGTCGTCCCCCTTTCTCTCCCTCCTCTCACGAGAGCACCACTCCCGACCTGCTGCTCAATGGCGTCGCCGGCGGCGGGGACGCCGCCGTTCCTGACAAAGACGTACGCGATGGTTGAGGACTCGAGCACCGACGACACCATCTCGTGGAACGACTCCGGCACGGCCTTCGTGGTGTGGCGCCCCGCCGAGTTCTCCCGCGACCTCCTCCCCAAGCACTTCAAGCACAGCAATTTCTCCTCCTTCGTCCGCCAGCTCAACACCTACGTGTGTATCCGTCTACCTCTCCTCTCCGATTGGTTCGGTAGATCGAAATTAAAAGCTGAGATTTTTTAGGTTTCTTCGTGTAGGGATTTAAGAAGGTGGTAGCGGATAGGTGGGAGTTCGCCAACGACTGCTTCAGGAGGGGGGAGAAGCATCTGCTCGGCGGGATACAGAGGCGGAAGGGGTCAGGCTCCGGGCCGCCGGCGGGGAGCATACCGACGGCGATACCGATCTCGTCCCCGCCGACGAGCTCCGGCGGTGAGCCCGCGGTGTCATCGTCGCCGCCGCGCGGGGCGGCGGCGGGGGTGAGCGGAGCGGTGGCCGAGCTGGAGGAGGAGAACGCGCGGCTGCGGCGCGAGAACGCGAGGCTGGCCCGGGAGCTCGCGCGCGCGCGCCGCCTCTTCGACGGCGTGCGGCGCCTCGTGTCGCGGTACGACCACGGCGGGGAGGAGGGGGAGGGGGACGAGGAGCCCGGCGGCGGCGGCGGGAAGCCGATGCTGTTCGGCGTCGCGATCGGGGGCAAGAGGTCGCGCGAGGACGGCGACGACAACGACGAGGAAGACGGGGCCGAGGAGGACGGCGAGGACGAGGAGGAGGAGGACGACGACGACGACGAGAGGCACCCGGCACGGCGGGGGTCGGCGAGGGAGGGGATAGCCAGGAGGACGGAGCTGTCGGATCTGGACGTGCTCGCGCTGTCCGTGCGGGCGGCGGCGGCGGCGAGGCCGGGTGGGGGCTCGCGTGACCGCAATAACTCGTCGGTCTCGTAACCGCTAGGATTGAAGCGTGCGACACTCGCGCTTGTATTGTTAGATACTTTTGGTTGGTGTAGTCGAAAATTGAAGCTTTTTTTTTTGTCCTCCTTGTTATTGTAGAATGAGATTTGACGGTGGCATCGATTGCATGTTAATGTAGCCTTAGTTGTCATGTTAGTGTAAATTAATATCTGTTTAGCCAAGCCAAGTTAACCCTGTTAGAAATTGAAATCGACAGATAAGTAATAAAGTAGATTAAGAACAGAGAGATACCAATTTTTACATAAAAACCATTTGCATGTTAATGTAGCCTTAGTTGTCATGTTAGTGTAAATTAATATCTGTTTAGCCAAGCCAAGTTAACCCTGTTAGAAATTGAAATCGACAGACAAATAATAAAGTGGATTAAGAACAAGGAGACACTGATTTTTACATAAAAACCCTTTCCAAAAAAATTACAGGTGTACGACGATGATCTTCACTATGTCAGAAAAAATATTTGAGATTTTCACGAGTCATCAACTCTTCTCGTGTGGCTTACAAGGGGTAAGATAAGTACTCATGATAATTCTGTTGATATGATGACATAGCCAGCTCCAATTATTAAGTTTGAGCTTTGCTCAAGCTTGGTTGGCTTTAAAGTTTAATCTAAAAGACTTTCGACGCTTTTGTTGAAATTCTTCATATACTATAAGGAGGGAATTCGCTTCAAGATGAGATTGTTAATCTGTGATCCGAATCCTAAAGAGGCCAAGGTTTGAAGACGCTGTAGCCTGTGGTGCTGTGTGGGCGCTATACGAATTATTATACTTTTTTGGTTTTGTTTTCGTCTTCGACTCGATTCAATTTTATACTACTATATCTTGCATACCTTAACATTACCTTGAGCAATGACATCTCGAATATAATAATATCTGACATCAATGTACTTTGTTCTTTCATGAAACATTTGATTATTTACAAAATATATAACACTTTGACTGTCGCAAAATATATTAATGCAAAAAGTATCTCCACAAAACTCAGTGTGTGGACTATAAATATCCGTTTTGACCGGTTGTGAAATGAGTTGCTGGTACCATATACATTCTGCTGAGCAAAGAGTAAGCTCTCTCATCTCTTATGTGCATGTGTTGCACTTAGTGAACTTGGAGAGCAAACCCTAAGGGCATGCGTTGCCTTAGGTAGTGGATTGTATATCCATTGAATTTAGACACTTGATTAGTTCAAGTGAAAGTCGTTGACTTGTTACAATTGGTGTTTACCGACACCTAGACGGCGTAGAGGCATCGTTGGTCCGGTGATCTTCTCAAGGAGCTTGTGAGAAGGGCCGGTGTAGCTGTGAGTTGTTTGGTGCTCGCCATCTCCGGAATGGAGGAAGAGCAACCTGAGTGGATCGAGGTATTGGTTCGTGTTGGAGCAGGTCCAAGTGGTTGGACTTACCTCGAAGGTGTTTGGCTTAATTTGTGGAGCCGATCTAATTCGTTTGGGCTTACCTCAACGTGGATTAGAGGAGACTGGTTAGTCTCCGAATACCACGGTAAAACATCATCGTATCCTTGTGATTTGTTCACTTGTGTTTCACCTTATGCAATTTACATTCACAGTATTACATTGCTTACTTGTATTTGGTTAATTGTTTATATTTTATATTCTTCATATTGTCGGTGCACTTAGCAAAGACTAATTGATTTAGGTTTTAACTGTATAAAATTAAATTGTTGTTAACTTTCGTATTAGATATTGATTTTACCCAAAAGAATTTTAAAACCGTCTATTCACCCCATCTAGTCGACCTTCTCGATTTTATACTTGTGCGACTTATTAAAAAAGTATAATAGTATAAAACTGACACAAGTCGAAAATAGAAACAAAAAAAGATCTGAAACATTTTATGCCAATGGTAAGTGGAACTGGAATGGGAGGATATCGTATGCGAGTGACGGACCATCCGGTAGACCTCGAGAAAAAAGTTTCTACTGAAGCATCTCGAAATTCGGTGCAACTCCTATTTTTCCTATTTTTGCCAGCAAGCCCCGCTAAATCTGCAATCACGCATCTATCTATATTTCCTTTTGTCACAACTGTTTGATTAATGTTGAAAATTGTGCTAATTTACTACTCCCTCGGCTCCGCACTATAAGTCCAGACTCACCATACACACATCAACAAAGTGAGAAAAATCATTGGACTATACATACTCTTATTAAATAAGATACTCTAATTTCTTTTCTACTTTTTGTGCATTAAAGCAGGGATATTGAGTGGCAATACTACAGTAACTATACTTTAATTCACTTATATTAAAAGGCGACGCTTTCCATAAAAAAAAATACTTACATTACCCAACAGAGGGTGTATAGCAAGTCAAACAGGCACCTAGAAGAAGTAATCAGATTTCAGATACAAGTAGTCAAAAAGACCAAAGTCTAGAAACATACACTGTTTCAGTTAACCTTCCACACGGCACGGGTGAGGGGTGACAGAAACACCTTGTATTTCCATGGCAAAGCGTACTGGCGTGCGAGGAAAATCAAAATTTAAAAACTGAAGGGCGTCAACGGCGAGGCAGTCGAAGCAGGAAGTTTTGGCCTTTGTCCCAGAATCTTTACGCGAGCGAGTAGCGATCAATTGGAGCTGGAATGGAGAAGAAATTTCGAGTGATCAGTTCACCCATACCATGATCGGGTACCTCCTCTCGTCGAAGTACCTCCCGGTGGCCTCTGAAGCATCAAACTGCTAGCCTGGTTCAATTGAAACACGCGCGCAACCAACCATCAGATTTATCCAATTCCAAAACGCCCCACCTCAACACACGCACACACGGCTCGCGCATAGGGAGGAGGGGGTTGCCTTACCGGAGGCGACGCACTCGAGGGCGTAGTCGGGGCTGACGGCGTCGAGGTCGACGGCGCGGCCGCCATCGCCGGCGGCGGAGAGGAGGAAGCCCAGCAGGCGGCGCCGGTCGGGACGATACGCTTCCAGGAGCGATGCCGAGTCCATCGCCGCCGCAGCTGCTGCTCGCGCGCGGAGCTCCTCGAGGGTTTTGGGGGCTCGGGGAGGCGGAGGAGGAGAGGAAATGAGGAATAGCTGAGCTGCGTCCTGCGAGGCTGCGACTGCGAGTGCGGAGAGTGAACATAGAAAGCAGCTGAGAGGGACAGAAGGATCGGAAAAATAATAATGGGGAAATTGGAGGGTTTTGGTGTGGACGTGTCGTGAACAAGGCCGCACGCATGAACAGGAACAGGAACAGGAACAGGAACAGGCACGAGAAACGAAGCCGCGTAGGGCCCGCGACGCAGTAAATAAAGCACTGGACGCGTACCGGGTACGGCCGTCTTTGTCCTTTTGAAATCGTTTTGCGGCGGCGCTCAAATTTTGATGTTAGTGTGTCCTAGGTTGGAGTAGAATTCATATCTAGTTGATCAAATTGATGGCTCGTTTGGAGCACGTGAATATTGTCGGATTTGTGTTGATTTTATGTAAAATTCCTATAAATCTCTCACGGAATTTCTGCCAATTTTTTTGCATTCCGATTTGGACCTTTGTGTGCAGTGTTCACAAGTGAGTGATTTGAATTTTCTATGGCTATTCTGTGTATTCAAAGCTGCCGGATCGCAGACCAATAGACCATCGTGGTCCTCGTTCGACGTTCGATGCCAGAACGGCTACATTCCAGCTCGAATTTCGAATATTTTACGGACCAATCAAACCACTTCCTTTCTCGGGAAAGATACAGAGGTAGAATCTTCACTTGAAGCGAAAGTGTAGCAGTTCCCCCGTGCATGACTCTCAGCTCGGTAATCTTCAGTTGCAGGAGGAGAAAGACCGAGAATTCACCGCACGAGATGGTCACTTGCAGCCTGCAGGACAACTGTGCATTTTGACCGCAACAACTCAACAGCCTCAAGCTATAGATAGCTTCTATCATCAGCTGTTTCCGTGCTACATAAAATGACCTCGGCGGAATGCTTTGTCAGAACAAACCATGCAAGTAAATTTTGCCAGTCATCCGACACAAACAAGCTGGGAAAAGTTTGATTCACTCAAATACAACTCACGAAGTAACAAGCATATACATCGAAAAACTATTTATGTAATATGAACAGCCATTTGAGTCACTTCAATAATTGACACTACCGGCACATTTAGGATACAAGAATTTACACCGGTCATGTCCTGGAGTTACATTAGCTGAGACGCAGGTGTGAAGTCGAAATGGATCGGCATTCTCAAGCGGAGGGCATTCATACTTCTTCACTTCCACTGCTACTGCTGCTTTTCCGAATATTGAACTTGCACAGGGGGCATGTTGCGTTGATGTGCAGCCACTTATCAATGCAAGCACAGTGGAAATGGTGCCCACAAGGGAGTTCACGCAACTCTGCACCATCGTCATACGCGGAAAGGCAAATACAACACTCCTGTGTTGATGAAGTGAACAATAAATTCGTTACGCATGACAAATATATTTGCCAAAATCAACAAGCGCACCAAAGCCAGAAATATTTGATTAAGACATCTGAGCTGACTAAAAGCAAGCACATAATCAAGGTTTCATGACATCCCATTCACTAAACACGATATCAGTCATGACGAATGTACAATCTGATGTAAAGTTCTGAATTGTAGCGCCTCATGCATTATTAAGGCCAAAATTATGCATATCCAAAAAGATCAAAACATGAGAACTTACTGCATCTTCAGCTGCAAGCACTTTCTCAATAGGTTGGTTGGTGCCACACTCTGTCATTATTCCACCAGAAGGCCCCATGGCATCAACAGGTTGCTTTTCAGGCTCATCCGTCCTCCGAAATTTGTATCGTGGAATTTGGCTAATGTCATCATCAGATGCTCCTTCCTGATTTCAATCAGATGATACAAAAGCCAAAAGGTTATCTATTGCAAGAATGACATATCAATGTTAATATAAATATGTTATATTCCACGTAATTGAAAAGCCATACCTGATCAGAGACAGCATAAAGAATTGCTATAATGCAAGGCAGGCAACAACAAACAGCAATACCAATGATGCAAGCCAGAGCAACACAGAATACAACAAAGAACACATCAAATGACAGAAAGACTATGCAAAGCCTGCAAAGCAAATCATATGGAAACATGTTTACAATTGCAAACAAATAAATGAGGACATTATGAACAATCAACTGTTAATTTAAAAGACGTATGTACCAGTAAAGTTGAGGTGCATCGTGGATAACCTCTTCACCTCCAGCAGATATCCAGTAAAATCCAATTATCCACCATATGAAAGAGAACATTGTATTAGCAGACTCCAGATGTTTAGCGATGCTGCCAGAGTAAACCATCAATACTCTTTGATGAGATCACATAATATAAATAATTATATAGACATGAAATGAATTAACAGCTGGTGTGACGGTACAGTTGCTATAATGCTCGACCAAACTAACGAAACAAGGCCACGCATCTATAAGCCATGAGACATACAATTCAGATAATAGGATAAAGCGTAAAAGAGAAAGGCAAGTGTATTACATGAATGAGGGAATAGCAAAGCCATCCAACTGGCTATAACGTTAACAGAGATGCAGAGTTGACCAGCTGCAGTATAGTGTCTTTTTTGAGAAAAAGGGACGGGTTTTTTTTAGAACAAGGGACGATCCCCATGTACATTTATCAAGGAAAATAGGCAACATCACTGAATGGTGACTCATGTAACTGCAACTGGCATATATGCCGAGCATTACAACACAATGTCCATATTTTACTATGCCCCTCCTAATTAAAGGCATTTTACCAACTTGCTGCGCATTTGACATACATCAGAAGTTATATCAATATCCACCAGCATGAGAAGCATGTTTTCTTGAATGTACTCATAACTAGCGAAATTCAAATGATTTTGTTGGCCTAGGTTAAAGAAGTAAAGCAAAGCAAACTCAGGGATAATCATTGGTTCAATTTACAGGTAATAAATAGAAGAGAACAATCAATTCAACATGACTGCAAAATTGTGAGTCAAAAGTTAAAATATCAAGCAATCAAGCACTTGGGGACACTCATATTTTACTTGACCTATCAGAACATATAACAGTTGATGGTACAATGTATCTCTTCACTAAATACCAAATTTAATAGATTCTACATGTCCATTTGCTCAGAGAGAAACCTAAACAGATTATGCAGCTCCTAATTAAATTTCTGGTGAAGATGGAACCCAACAGAAGCCTTTACCACATAGAGCAGGCCTCAAATTTTTTGACACATTCCAACATAACATAATTACAGATTCATTTTCTCAAACCTAACTGGATTTAGGGTCTCTTTAGTGTTAGATGTGTATTGTATAAAGGGTTATTTGCATTTATGCTACACTTGTACTTGTATATATATTGGCCCATTGGTCTCGTAATGAATACAAGCGCTAATCATAACATGGTATCGGAGCGTACCTGAGTTTTTTTTCGAGCCACCGCCGCCGCTGGTTCTTCCTCCGGCCGCCGTTGTTGCCTGTCGCCGCCGCTGGTTCTTCTCGACTCGTCGCTTCGCTTGTCAACTGCGTCGCCCGTCGGTGTCGCCCCGATTGGCGCCGCTCTGTCGCTGCCCGGGGAGCCGCAGCCGCCGCCTCGTCGCCCATCGGCGTCACCCTGATTGGCGCCGATCCGCCGCCGTTCGGGGAGCCGCCGCCGTCACCTCGCCTCATCTTCGCTCGGGAGATCCCGATTCGAAGTTGCTCAGTGTCGCCTTCCTCCGCGTCGCCCGGCGTCATCTTCCTTGGCGTCGCTTCGACTTCGCCGGTCTTCCTCGCCCGACGGTGCCGCCTCGTCTTCCTCGGTGCAGGCGTCGCGTCGTCCTCGGTTTCTTCTTCCCGATCCGGAGTGTTGCCACATCTTCCTCGCTTATCGCCGAAGCCGCCCGTTGCCGGTGCGCCGCCATCGCCGGTCCCGCCGCCGCCTCTCGAGCAGTAGCCGAGGGAACCCTAGTTCCCCCGTGCTCTTTTGGGCCGCGCGACGATTCGACTGATTTCACTCAAACAGCCCGGTAAGAAAGAGGTCGGCAAGAAGAAAAAAACGTCGTTCTAACCGCCGTGTCGTCCAGCGCCGCCTGTTAGACTTCGTTGTCTTGGTCACCGCGCCGTCCAGCGCCGCCTACCAATGGGCACTGTTTCCGTTCCTCACTGTTCGGTGATCTTCGATGGTCTCAATTATCAGGACTGATTTCATCACACGCGTCTCCATATGTGTGGTCAGCGTCTTTGGAATTTTCTCACCGGCGAGTTGTCTTGTCCGCCTCGCCCTGTTCCACCTGTTCAACCCATGCTCCCGAAGAATGCTTCCGAAGACACTCGTAAAGGGATATCTGATGCTTTTGAGGATGTCATGGAGACTTTTCAGACTCGGTATGCTGCTTACAAAACATGGATTGATGAGGATGTCCGTGCCTCTGCTATTCTAGCTGCTAGCATGAAAGTGCATCTCACTGGGGATGTGGTTGGCTTGACCTTAGCACAGTTGATGTGGACACATCTGCGCAACTGCTACGAGCCGTCAGGTGCTTCCTTGTATCTTTCTGTTGTGCGTCAGGAGCAATCGCCACAGCAGGGAGATGCCACTGTGGACGAGTTCTATGCCCAATTGTCTGTGGTATAGCATCAGATTGCCTCTTTGGGACCAGATGTTTGCCACACATGTCAGTGCTGTCAGCGTCAACAGTCTCACCTAGAGCTTCGTCGTATCTACGATTTCTTGACCCGTCTCCAGGCTAAATATGAGCAGACTCGTGCTCAATTGCTGGCATGCCACCCTCATGTGACTCTGTTGGAGGCCCTTGCATCTGTTCGTGCTGAGGAGATTCGTCTTCGTGCTACGGGTCTGCTGTCGTCACTATCGTTTTCTTCGATTCTGGCAGCTTCTGGCACCATTGGTGATGCCTTCACCAGTGACATCTGCTGTTGGTAGGGGATTCCACTGCACTTACCGCAACAAGGATGGACATGTACAAGAAGGATTTACATCGTGGTGGCCGTCCTCCACAGGGAACTGATGATTCCTCCTCTCCGCGAAGCTTTGGTGCTTCTGATTCTCAGGAATTTCTCACACTGTTGTGTCGCATGGCTGCTCTTGCACCGTCCAGTTCTGTTGGTTCTGTTGCACAATCTTCTAGTGAGAGACCACCTTCTACTTCTTCATCAGATATATCACATTGGATTCTTGACTCTGTTGTTTCCTTTCATATGACATCTGATTCCACCAGTCTCACTTCCATTCGTCCTTTAGTTGCTCCTATCACTGTTCAGACAACAGATGATACCTCTCTTTCTATCACACGACGAGACACTCTTTTGAATTCATGTTTGCATATTCATGTTGTTTCTCATGTTCCCAAACTAATCATGCAACTCATATCTGTCGGTCAGCTCACTGATTATGGTTGTCGTGTTATTCTCGATTCTGATTCTTGTGTTCAGGATCGACGCACGGGGACTCTGGTTGGTACTGGCCCTCACCGCCGTGATTCACAGCGTCTCCGGGAGCTTGACTGGCTTCATCTTCCTTCCACTGCAACTGCCAGTCTTGTCGCCTTTACCGTCACCGCCGCTTCTACTGCATCCTCCACTGCGTCTTTTACTCAGTGGCATCATCGTTTAGGACATCTTTGCGGGTCGCGTCTATCTTCTTTACTTCGTCGCGGTCTTTTAGGGCCTGTGTTTGGTGATACTTCTCTAAATTGTCAGGGTTATAAGTTTGGTAAACAGCTTCAACTTCCCTATCCTTCCAGTGAGTGTCACAGCGTCTATTTGATCTTGTTCATTCTGATGTATGGGGTTCGGCTCCTTTATTTTCGAAAGGAGGTCATCGATATTATATAAATTTTATTGATGACTTTTATTACCACATATGGATATACTTTATGTCATCTCGTAGTGAGGTTTTATCTATTTATAAGACTTTTGCCACTATGATCTGTACTCAGTTTGATTATCCTATTTGTGTCTTTCGTGTTGATTCTGCTGGGGAATACTTGTTAGGAGTCCTTTGTGGTTTTCTTGCTGAGTAGGGCACTCTCTCAGTTTTCTTGCCCTGGTGCTCATGCCCAGAACGGTGTAGCTAAACGGAACAAAAGCATCGTCATCTCCTTGAGACAGCCCATGTTCTTCGCTTGCTTCTGCTGTCCCACCACACTTCTGGGTTGAGGCTGTTTCTACTGCCACTTTCCTTATTAACATTCAGTCTTCTTCTGCTCTTCAGGGTGGGATCCCAGTTGAGCGTCTCCGTAGCAAGACTCCTGACTACTCTAGTCTTCGCCTCTTTGGTATGTGTGCTATGTTCTTGCCTCTCGTGAGCGCACCAAGTTGACCGCTCAGTACGTGGAGCGCGTTTTTCTAAGCTATAGCGCTGAGCATAAGGGATATCATTGTTGGGATCCTATTGGCCGACGGATGTGGGTTTCTCGAGACATCCTTTTGATAAGTCTCGTTCTTTCTACCCTCGTCCTTCTCCTTCCACCACTCAAGCATCTCTTGTCGAGCTTTTTTCTTTCCTGACTTTTCCTGCAACTCCTATAGTATCACACCTCCATCACAACTTTTGGCCTCTCCGGTGCCTCCTTCATCGTCTCCTTTGCCACCACCACCCTCTCCAGAGGCTCCTCCTGGCCTTGTTCCTTCTTATCCTCTACTACACTCGTCGTTCGCAAGTTAAGGATTCTTCTGATGCGCCATCTTCTTCTGATGGGTCATCTTCTTCGGCCTCTCCTCCTCGATATACTCTTCGTGATCGTCAGTCTATTCGGCCTCCTGCGCGCTTTTGTTTAGCGGCTCTTGTTGAACCGACTTCTTATCGTGATACTGCTGTTCATCAGGGGTGGCAGCACGCGATGGCAGAGGAGATCGCCCTTGAGCGTACTAGCATGTGGGATCTTGTTCCTCTTCCTGCGCGTATTACTCCTATCACGTGCAAGTGGGTCTACAAAGTTAAGACCCGCTCTGGTGGTTCTCTTGAGCGCTACAAGACTCGTCCTGTGGCACGTGGTTTTCAATAGGAGCATGGTCGTAATTATGATGTGATATTCGCTCCTGTGGCTCACATGACCACCATACGCACTCTTCTTGTTGTAGCGTCTATTTGGGCATGATCTATCTCACAACTTGATGTCAAGAATGTCTTTCTCAATGGTGAGCTGCGTGAGGAGGTTTATATGCAGCCACCACCGGGGTATTCTGTTCCTGAAGGTATGATTTGTCGCCTTCGCGATCTCTTTACGACCTCAAGCAAGCTCCTTGTGCTTTGTTTGACCGTTTCTCTTCCGTTGTCACTGCAACTGGTTTCTCTACCAGTGCTCATAATACTACTCTTTTTATTCACACTTCGCCTCGTGGTCGAACATTTCTCCTTTTATATATTGATGATATAATCATTACTGGAGATGATACTCAGTACATCACTTTTGTTAAGGATGATACTCAGTACATCACTTTTGTTAAGGAGCACCATCATGAGCAGTTTCTCATGTCTAGTCTGGGTCCTCTTCGCTACTTTCTTGGGATTGAGGTTATTTCTAAGCCTGAGGACTTCTATCTATCCAAAGAAAAGTATATCCAGAATCTTCTTAAGCGTGCTTTTCTTACGGATCAGCACACCGCTGAGACTCCTATGGAGCTTAATGTTCATCTTCAACCCACTGATGATGAGTCTCTTACTGATCCTACTCACTATCGTCACCTTGTTGAGAGTCTTGTTTATATGATTGTCACTCATCCTGACATTTCGTACCATGTGCATATCTTGAGTCAGTTTGTTTCTACTCTGACCCAGCTCCACAATAGTCATCTTCTTCGTGTTCTACAATATCTTCGTAGAACCATCACTCGTCGTCTGTTTTTCCTTTGTTCCAGCTATTTACAGTTTCAAGCATATTCTGATGCTATCTGGGCTAGTAATCACTATGATCACCGGTCTCTTTCTGCCTATTGTATTTTTCTTGGTGATTCTCTCATTGCTTGGAAGACTAAGAAGCAGACAGCAGTTTCTCGTTCGAGTGCTGAGGCAGAGTTGCGAGCTATGGCTTTGATGACTGCGGAGGTTACTTGGCTACAGTGGTTCCTTGAGGATTTTGATGTTTCTGTTTCAGCACCCACTCCTCTTTTGTCTGACAGTACAGGGGCTATTAGCATTGCTACAAATCCGGTGAAGCATGAGCTCACAAAGCATATTGGTGTTGATGCTTTCTATATGTGGACACAGGTGCAGGACCAGATTGTTACTCTTCAGTGTATGCCTTCAAAATTTCAGTTGACAAACTTCTTCACAAAGACGCAGAATAGAGCCCAACACAGCTTCTATCTTTCCAAACTTAATGTTGTTGATCCACCATAAGTTTGAAGGAAGTGTTAGATGTGTATTGTATAAGATGTTATTTGCATTTATGCTACACTTGTACTTATATATATTGGTTTATTAGCATAATGAATACACGTGCTATCCATAACATTTAGGACCCAGTTACGGAGATACACGTATAACCGTTTCAAAGTAATAGAGCAAATTATGATGTCATCTGGAAGATAGCATTCTAAATATAAAGGTTTAATAATCATAGCAGACATCATCCAAAAAGAAACGCTAGATTACTCGAACCCCTTTGGCGATTGAAGCCCACCTAGAAGAGAAGACTAGGCAAAAAAAAATTCAGACATGACAGACTGAAGTGAACTTCATAACAGTATTTAGTCATCACTTTGTATGAAGAATCCGTTCTGGCCTTCCATAGATCAGCGACTTTCACCCCAATCCACAAACAACAACAAAACAAAACTTTATACAACATCATGGAACAGCAACCCATTTATACCACCTATCATTGCAGGACTGGACAGTACTGACTCATGGAATGGTGGACAGCAATAAGCCAATACATATACAATGCTCCAATTTACTACCTTCATCAATAATATGACTACGGGCAACCATAAGGAACCTTCCGCTAGAAACTACACTACCGTAAACATGTGTTGCTCCACTTACTAGGTAGCCTGAGACAACAGTAATACGCAAAAGAGAAATTATTAGACACGGACTGTAGCTAGCTTGGAAATTTCTCCTACTTGCCAGATCCTTCAAAATTACCTGACGCAATCGGTGCGGCGACCACGGCGATCATGCTCCCTGACATCCTCGTCGCTAGACGAGGACGAGCCATCACTGCCCCTCTCCTCGTCGGCGGGTGCTGGGGCCCCGCCGCGCTGGCCGTGGCGCATCCGGTACTCGATGGCAACGCAGACCATGTGGACAACGCATTGTAAGGCATAGCCGGCGACCCAGGTCCGGAGCGGCATGGGAGAGTTCTCGTTGCGGCTGAGCACGAGCACGACGGCGGCGACAGTGATGAAGGCGAGGTTCCAGAGGAGGTCGAGCGCCACGACGGGGCGGGAATGGGCCCAGTCCGCTTGCCGCTCCTCGAGGTGCTCCGCCGCCGCCTCCCGCACCAGCACCGACGGCTCCCGCATCGCCCGCCGCCCGCCGCGGCGCAGCAGCCGCGCCGCGCCGCGGAGAGACGGCCGGCGAAGCGCGTTCCCTCGACGCCTGCCCCCGCCGCTGGCACCGCCGAGCAGCGGGGCCGAGTCAAGGAGCGCGTCGCCGCGGGTGCTCGGAGAACGAGGCGTCGCCATCGATGGAAACCCTTCGAGATCGAGAGGAAGAAGCCTTCTTCCGGCGGAATGGAATTGGGATGTGTTGGAGGAATTTTTTTAAAAAAAAATATTAAAAGATAGTTACGCAAATAAATAGTCGTATTTGTTTTTTTTACAAAAGTAGATTCACGTCGCTAATTGGAGTGACGATGGGCTACTGTCACTACTCCAATTAGCGACAGAGATCCGTTGACAAAGCGAACAGTCGTGAAGGTTTCTGTCGTCATTTGAACTAGTGACAATGCGGTTCTATCGTTTTTTAAAATTTATCTGCAGTGTAATTTTTTTAATTTTTGTTTTTTTATTTGGTAATACGATGTAGTGTTCACGTAGTTTGGAATGCAAAATCGGAGAAGACAATGTAATGTGAAGTAGAGATGGACAAAATATTTGGGTTTAGAGTTGTCATGTGCGATGTTGTCCGATATTTAGGAAAAAGAGATGTAATTTGTTGCATAAGATATGTTGACAATTTGACACGAAAGATGACATTTTAATGCACAAGTTCCCTATCATTTGGATCTTTATTTTTAGTGTCTACTTCTAGAACACGTCTTTTGAACCTTTATTTTTATGTTGTTTCCTGTCTTACTACGCCAAGAATTGAATGTCAAAAGAGAACTAGATTTGAAGTTAGCTTTACAATGCAGTTGCGAATTGAAATAGACTTTTATAATAAAGTTGTGAATTAGACGGAGTGTAGAGTTTTGTTACGTGCATAAGGAACGACCACATGCATGATGCAACAAACCAAAATACGTCCACGATACATATGCGTCTTTTTGGTATGGAAATAAAGTTGATTGTAATAAAGATCATTAGTTTCGGCGGTCCATCGCTCTCTTCCCCTTGTCTCCTTGCTACTCGCGGCAGCAGTAGCGGCTAGTCTTGAAGTCATCCATGTACTGCGAAATGAGCCGAACGGTTGAATGATGTTAGGATAACACAACGTCGGGCTAAATAAATAATTATGATGCATAGTGAATATAACTTATCTCTTCGATCTGGAGTACGCCCGGGTGACAGGGAGCGGTAGTACGGCTCAAGGTCTCACCTACAGGAGCCTTCCCCTTGCCCACTTGTCGCCATGCGGCGGTGGTCGGTCTCACCTCCTCCCGGCCGTCCTCGCCTCCTCCGTCTGGCCAGAGTCTGGACGCGTCCGTCCGCCAGACCGCCTCGGCTCAGGCTCCCCTCCTCCGGCCATCGTCCTCTGCCGGCCGCCTCCTCCCGGCCGTCCCCGATCCAGATCTCTCCCCCGTGGGCCGTCCTCCTCCCGGTCGTCGTGCTCGGCCCAAATCGCCTCCTCCCGGCCGTCCACCTCCCGGCCAGCCGCTACTCTCCCCTCCAGATCTCCTCTCGCTCGCCTCCTCCAGATCTTTGAGAGGCGCCATCAAGAGGACGATCCAGTGGCTCGCCTCCTCCAGATCTTTGAGAGGCGCCATCGGGAGGACGTTCCTGTGGCTCGCCTCCTCCAGATCTTTGAGAGGCGCCATCGATAGGACGATCCAGTGGCTCGCCTCCTCCAGATCTTTGAGAGGCATCATCGTTGCTGGCCAGATCTTTGCATTTGCCAGCCCAAAGTAGCTATTGATTTCGCCAGTAAGTGTACTTAGTAGCACCCATGGTTTTGGATCTTGGATGCCCTGTGGTTCTGTAGGTTTCCGTTTGTAATCTGATTTTTGCTTCTATATTGTTGTGCTACGGCTTTTCAAACAAATTGATGTGGTTCTGTATTTTTTCCCCCCACGAGGCCACGAGGTGTATCAGTGTATGCCCGGATTTGGTTTCGGGTCTGGCTTCGGAGTTATGTGTATGTGTGACTGACTGGTAACGAGCAACGACTGGTTATGTGTACTTGAACAAATTGTGCTACAGCTTTTCAAACAAATCTGAGAGGCTGGTAACGAGCAACGACTGGTTGGATGTCTCCTGTATGTTTCAAACAGAAATCACTATATTATTTGATTGAAATCGCTAGTTATGTGTATGTGTGAAAGCGAAATTGTCTTTATCACCGTGAAATCGCTAGTTATGTGCAAGGGCAGTCCGGATTCGGTTGTGATCACTGTGTGTGTCTTTATCACCACCCGATGATATTTGAATGGTAACGTTGACTCGATGATTGATCAAATTCTATCATTAACTGTATGTAAAGATGCTATTGGATACCACTAATGCAATTTTTTTTTATTTAACCCTTTTTATTGTTAACATTAGATTTGTCATATATTGCCGGATGAACTCACAATTTTTTCCAATTCCAACTCTTAGATGGCGACTCCGGGAAGTAGTAGCCAACATGGGCAATCTTCTCAAGGCTCAATACTCAAGTGATCGCAAGTAGGATCCGTCGAACCTCAAGTTGAAGAACAACATGCTGAAGATGCAGATGTACAAGAGGAAGACTCTCGTGGCACAAAGAGGAAACTCACTTCACCTGTTTGGAACGAATTTACAAGACTGAAAGTGATGGGTGTTTGGAAGGCAAAGTGCATTTGGTGCAAAAGTACCTTTCTAAAAAACGAAGAATGGTACTAAACATCCGCATGAGCATCTAAAGGTTTGCATCTATCGAAGAGGCAAGGGAAGGTACAAACCGCTTTGAGGTATGGATCTTCCGAACATGGGCAAGTAATCAGAGAGAACTATGTCTTTGATCAAGAAGTTGCTAGGAAAGCTCTCTATTCCATGATTATTCTCGCATGAGTACCCACCGCCCATTGTTGATCACCATGGCTTTCAGAAATTTGTTAGTGCACTGCAACCTTTATTTAAAATGGTCTCTCGAAATACTATTAGAAAGGATATCTTGGATCATTATGATTTTGAGAGGAAGAGAGCTCTCGCCACTTGGATAAAAGCATTGTCGTGTTGTTTATTACAACCGACCTTTGGACAAATTGATAATCAAAAGAGAGGCTACATGGCAATAACAGACATTTTGTTGATGACTCTTGGAAGCTTAGAAGCTGCATTTTGAGGTGATTGCTATATTAAAATACTAATCTTCTTGCTATATTGAAATACTAATATTCTTGCTATGATGAACCATGTAGGTTTATATATGTGCCATGCCCACATACAAAGAGAGGTTATTTGTGAAGCGCTATATAAAAGCCTCAGAATTGGAATCTTGATTGCAAACTATCTACTTTGACCTTGGATAATTGCTCAACGAATGATAAATTGGTTGAAGCAATAGAGACAAAGATTGGTCCATCTAATCTTTTATTGGGTGGAAAGATGCTACATATGCGTTGTTGTGCACATATTCTTAACTTAATTGTGAAAGATGGATTGAGTGTCATGGAGCATAGCATTAAGAGACTACGTGATAGTGTTTCCTATTGGACACCTACACCAAAGAGGTAATAAAAATTTGTGAAAGCAGCTCGGTTTGTTAAGGTTGAAATAACTAAAAAGATTGGTCTTGATTGCAAAACTAGATGGAATTCAACCTATATTATGCTTAGTACTGCTATTCCCTATAAGAAAGTCTTTGAGAGGTTGAAGCAACTTGATATGCGCTTATTTGTGCACCAACAATTCTTGATTGGAATTTTGCCTCAACTGTTTGTGAAAAATTAAGCCTCTTCTATGACCTCACCAAATGTTTTCTGAACTAAATATGTAACAACTAAGTCATCCATATCTAAACGGCATGCTCACGGGCGACGGTACCGCGAGGCGGCTAGATACGGTTGAATGATGTTAGGATAACGCAACGTCGAACCAAATCAACAATTGTGATGCATACTGAACATAACTTACCTCTTGGATCCAGAGTGCGCCCGGGAGACAGAGAGCGGTAGTACGACCCACGATCTCACTTGTAGGAGCATTCCCCTTATCTGCCGTCTGCTCAACCTTATCGTACTCATATGCTTTTTTGGGCTCATCCGATGCCTTTTTAGTTGGATCGGGGTCGGGTACGTAAGGTGTCCAGTGTTGGAATGTCTCGACTCGCCATGGAAAGTTCAACATGTACTTCTGCTGGATGAGCGCCTTATCGTACATCTCCGGACCGTCGATCCATTGGAAGAAGTTGCATTGCATCTTCGGCTGCCATTACGTGAGTGTGTAATCAGGGATTTATGGAATGGAACGTATGATGTGAAAAATATTTGTGTGTGCAAGATACGCTTACGAGGTGGTGGCCACACGTGTAGTATGCCCGAGTGGACATCACCGGTATGTGGGCTAGATGATCTTTGTCGATTCTTCTTCGCACACACAGTGCGGCGCTTGGGAACTCCGGTGGCACCGACACATCCTTCATAGACTTATCCAGATAGAGTTTAGCCCTCCCGGCTAGTCACTTGCGCTTCTACAGTATCCTCTTGTACATGCTCGCCAAGTCGTCCATCTCCTTTCTCTTAGTTGTGTGAACCAAGCTCTAGTATAGTATTGGGTTTAGTGGTGTAGTGTTACCCTGCGGCTATCTTCTCCTCCACTACTCTTCTCCCTACTTTTATACAGGATTTTTTCGCATGAAAAGAGGGGGTGGCAGTGTGTTGTCATCTCAGTCTGCAAAAGTGGTAGCGTGTGGCGAGACAGGTGTAGTCTTTTAGATCTTAAAAGGTGTTGTGGCAGAGTGTGGTATTGTCGTTCTGAAAAATTAGAGTCGTAGTGTGTTTTCATATCGATCTGCAAAAGTGACAGCGTGTGGCATGACAGTGGCCGGTCTTTTCGGTCTAAAAAGGTGGTGTGACAAGGTGCGGTCTTTTAGGTTTAAAAATATGTCGTGGCGGAGTATGGTCTTGCCATTCTGAAAGGTTAGTGTCAGAGCGCCGCAGTGTGTTGTCATATATGTCTAAAAGGTGGCGTGGCTGAGTAAAGGCTAGAAACAAGGTGGTGTAGGGTGTCCCGATGCTGACATCCTCACATGATCGCGGCGTGCACGCAAAAAAATGGAAACACGAGACAAGCATAAGTAGTACAGAAATTAATATTTACATGGCATGATTGATATTTATAAGAACAAAAATCTACTCGCGATCCCTCTTGGGGCGTACCCGCATGTCACCCCAGGCCTCGGCGCTGTGGTGCGAGTACGTCAAAGGCTTAGCGGCTGAGGGACCTGACCGACATGAGTAGCCAAGGAGTGTCGCAAGGGACCCTACGTCGGTTGGCTCGATAATATTCAGTGCGTCATGCAGCTGTGAAGCCCCATGGAGACTTGGCTTCCACGCTGGGCGAACTCGTAGTCCCTGGAGCTGGGTGGGGTATGTGTCGGACGTCGCAGCCTCGTGTCATGGTGGGTCTCCATAACCCTCACACGGCGAACCCTCGTCCTACTAGAGTACCACTCGATGTACTCCACATACGCCCCGGGGTTATAGGGAGCGTCCTCCTAGACGACGTCGCCATAGGTGTTGATCCGGCTCTGGATCCAAGGGAACATCTTCTTCACCGAGGAAGTCGTAGCAGGTACTACCTTCCTAGTGTACCTATGGAAGGCAAAATGATTGCTTCGCAGGTACGTGACGCAAATGGTAAGACAGGAGTAAAATATGAACTTACCCATGGACGCCCCTGCACCCGCTCCCCCACGGGGGTGGGACCTCCTGTCGCAGATCGAACTAGGGCGCATGACTTGTTGCACCTGGTACTCCTCCACGAAAATGTCATGCACCAAGGGTCTCCGCGCGAACCAGTACTCGTGGTCTCGTGTGCATAGGCTCGACAGGCCTCAGGGCATGCGCACGCACACCCTTTCGGGAGTGTACGTTGTCCAGATGATATGGTCTTTCGTCAGCTGATCGAACATCACAACGTAATCCGAGTAGGACGCGTGCATAGTGATCGGCGTGTAGGTGACCTGTGGAATAGAGCAACCCAAACTTAGCACACGATATTGAAATACATCACAAAAAATAATAAATATTCAACAAACTTAGCCGTCGGTAGCACCAAACCGTACCCATGGTCGGCCGGTCCACATCGTCGTCCTCGGCGCAAATGTTGATTATGTACGCTCGTAGGTCCAACTATGGTCATCCGATCTGGAAACGCTCAAAGGACCACAGCTGAAGGAGCAACGGACATCCTCCAATGATGGAGCTCTCTGGGTACGCGGTGGGGCGTGTCATGCACATGCAGATGTCACGCGACAAGACCGCCGCCCGAGCGCTAATGGATCTCTCCACTTGCTAGTTCAACAGCTCTTGTGTGTACCAAATCATATGTTTGTCGACGATGTCGCCGTGGGACCCCAAGAACATCACCTAATCGAACAGCCACATCAAGTAGGCCTCGAAGTTCGTCCTCACTGTGTGGTCGGGTGCGTCTTTCGCCATACGCTCGGGCTGCAAGAAGTTAGACATACATCAGCAAGGTGCACAAATCAATTGATGCGAGAGGACAAGAGTTTCAAAGACTTACGTAGAACTAACAGATCCACTTCAGCGTCGGCCCGTGGGTGCTGCTGAACTCTCTGTAGCCGCTATCAGACGGTAGCACCCCCTGGAACCTCGCCAAGAACTCCATAAGCCACGTATCCGGGATGTCGTGCGCCACCATGGGGAAGCCAACGCAGGGCAACCTGGTTAGAAAGCTCGCGTCCTACAACGTCGGCGCCATCTCCCTGCACAGAAGGTAAAACATACGCGTCTCTGGCCTCCATCGGTCAATCATCACCGTCAGGAGACATAGGTCGTACGGAAAGCACCTGGACGTACGCCCACCGCCCGCACAGTCCTGGTCGTCCTCTCACGTCGCCTCAACTATCCTCGCTAGTGGAAGGAGATCTACCTGCCTCAAACTATGTCGGAAAAGATTAAGAACAAACGTTAGTCCACACAAAGTAGTCATGCTGCAAATGAGTACACGAATGTTCCAATTATATGTACTTCGGAACCCAACACGGGTCCACCCTACATGCCCTTATGGGCGTGCGTAGCCGCAGGGCACCAAGTTCAATTTCCACCTTGTCTTCCTGGGGGAGGATGTTACTGAGACGGCTATGATGATGTGTGTCAATGATCGGGTCAAGCAACTCATACGCCCACTGTGCAGCGTGTCCTATGTTCCTCATACCTGAAAATTCAATGCATATATTGTAAAAATAATTATCATGCACAAATAAAAACCAAATTTAACTTGGAATTATTTTTAATAAACTATACAAACCCTACCAGTCTACTCCGTAATTTTTACAAGTATTTTATTAAGCTATACAAACCCTACAACTCGTACTATGATAATTTAGGTTGCTTTTTTCCTAGCTTCAATAAGGATTTTATTCAATTAAAGTTGGGTCATGCTATTTTCCTAGTAAAAAAACAATCGACATTAACACGGTAGTTACCGCTCACAAATGGAAACCAAAATTAAGCAATGATTATTTTCATTAAGCTCTATCTACCCTACTTAACTACTCTGCAATTTTTACATATTTTTAATAGGTATTCGATACCTTGCTATTCTCCGATGTTTCTTCTTATTTTTGCAGATTTATTCTAAATCATTCGTATACTGCAACATAAATAATATTTGCACAATTAACTAAACTATACACATATCAAATGATGTACTACGTAAAGCAACTAAAATTTTCTAATTTATTGAATTATATGTCACTATTTTTATTTGCTAACCAACAAGGTTTCGAAATCATGTACGAAGTTGCAAAAACATGTACCCACAAAATGACGACCAAATATGAAGCTCTGTCTCTCTCTCCTCCGCTACGAACTAGTAGAGCTTCGCTACGTTTTTTCTCCCCCTCTCCTCCTCTCTTTTCCCCCTTCCTTCTTTTTTCCTGGAATTAAAATGACGTTTTTCATGGATTTTTAGGTGTTTAAATAGGTATACCCTATCAACTGGAGACATGAAAACGCGGTTTCCTGTCGCCGGTTGAACAGGCGACAAGAAGTCAGA
This sequence comes from Hsuehochloa calcarea, assembly GCA_036346395.1. Classification (NCBI taxonomy): domain Eukaryota; kingdom Viridiplantae; phylum Streptophyta; class Magnoliopsida; order Poales; family Poaceae; genus Hsuehochloa; species Hsuehochloa calcarea. Next base: position 40,732,537 of record CM070599.1, read on the forward strand.
CTGGCGACAAGAGGTCAACAGGTTTCTGTCGTCAATTTGAATGGCGTCAGGAACCTACTTTTGTAAAAAAAAATCTAACTTTTTTGTAATTATATTCTAAAATAGTATTATTTTTAAAAAATCTATGTTGGAGACTTAGGACCTGTTTGGATGTCGTAGCATTTACAAACCACAATATTTGAAAATTGCACTTTTCAATGTATCATCAATAGCATACTATGGTTTTTTTTCAATTTTGGAAAAAAAACCAAGGTGTGTTTGGATGTTGTAGTATTTAATGCAGTATATAATTGTAGGGATAATGGGAATTATTAAATTTAAATCAACCTTTCAAAAATCAATGAGAACTTAACAACTTGAGTGCCTAAAAACTAAAATTTATTCATTCTAATCTAAAATTAATAATTTCAAGTTTGACAATTGAACCAAGTTTCCAAAATCAAAAACATGTATCCAAATTTCATTTGCTTGGTAGAAAAGAAAAATGATAAGAGTGTTGTCAACGTTTGTGTATATAGCAAGATGCATGCATGCATATTACGGGAAAGATCACATCAGACTATTCTTGAAAACTTACTACTTATGACGTGCATAGATGCATACACGAGGGGGCAGTTGAGCTCGGTTTTTTATTTTAAAAAAGAGGTTGTGAGTGAATTTTTAAAACTCCAAAAATATCATGGTATTTAACATACCACGATTTATAAAACAACAGTGTCCCAAACACCTCAAAGTTTTTAATACTATGGTATTTTCTAGAAACCATGTTATTCTTTTGAAACTCCAAAAATACTATGTATCCAAACAAGAAAAAAAGTAAGTTAACGTATATCGCTTCATTTTGATGTCAATATTTTCGCATTTTAGAATGATTAATTGATCGATACTCTACATGTGTTTATTTTCACTTGGTTTTGTGACACTAAAACAAATTTGGCGACATATGTACTTATTCAACATTTCAGTTGATGGTATATATTGTTACATCCATACTTTTCTACTAATTGTTTTGGATCTTGATGTCTCCAATATGCACACTTAACTGTTAGCTTTTTGTAATGATGTGTTAGCAAAATTTGTTAAAATATGATGACATGGAAATACTTTTGATGGCAAATGTATTGATATCATTTATGTGCGACAATCTATACGATATCAGTGATCAAAGTTTTAAAGTATTCCAACGACAAGTAGAAGAGACACCGAGTTAATCTTGATGAAGAAGAAGAGACACATAGTTAATATACTTTGATGAGGTAACATTTACCCTTTTTTTAGAGTACACAAAAGTTTTGATGTTATTCATTGAAGTGAGAAAAGAAGACAACACGGTTGTAGACACACAACCGAGCAGTTTTAACGTGGCGTCAAGAAGCAATCCCGCCAATAGCACACACATAAAAGAGAAGGTAAACAAAAGAATACAAAAAACAACCGAACAATACGCTACAAGAACTCCTCACTACGCATGTAGTCAACAACGGAGACAATGAACACTTGTTGCACTCCATAGCAGACCTTCTTGATGTCTACTATCGAGGATTGATTGATACAGCTGGTACATATTGTTGAAGACTCAAGCGTTGCGTTCCTTCCATATTTACCAAACAACAAAAATCACCAAAGTATCAAACCCATGCCGAAGTTACTTATGAATTATGTTTCACGCATTGAACCACCAACCATGAACAAATAATCCTGTTTGACGTAAGAAAACCACTTATCGATGCCAAACCTGCCTGGCCACCACACAAATTACAAAGAGATGGTCTGTTGTTTCTAATTCTTGTGCACACATCACACAAGTTCCCGATTTCGGCAATCCTCTGTGATGCGTTCTATTAAAAGACCAACACCTGCTCTCAATCACAAGTCAAGCAAAAAAACTTACACTTCAACGACACTTTAGACTTCCAAATCTGTTTATTGCCAAGCAACCTAGTCACTCCATGAAAAAACACCCCATCTGTTAATCTTGTTGTGTACAATAACAAAGTTGATCGTATCTAGATTATTTTTCCTTCACTACTTTTGACGAGGATCAAATAATCCTCAATTATTTAAATTCTTTATCTATGACATTCATTATAGATGATAATGTCTTTATACAACCTTCAAGTGTACCCCTCTGTATCAATAATGAGGGAGATTATAAACACTTAATGGTCGTAAGTCATTCTACGACCACCCTTTATAGTCGTAAGTCATCCTACTACCACTTTATAGTCATAAGTTCTTCTACAACCGCCTATTGATCGTAAGTCCTACTACAATCACCTCATGGTCTTAAGCTTTACTACAACCAGATTATTCACGACCACCCTATAGTCGATAAGAACAACAGACGTGTGGATCCAATCGACTAGGAACCCCAGACACTGTGTCTAATAACACACAATAGCTAATATGTGTCGTTGTTCTCTGATATAACTACACGAATTAATATATGTCTCTGGCATAACTACAAGACGAATGTGGGATGTTGTCTCCTAACAAGAACTGTCATCAACGTGCACATTTCATCAACCATTGCAGCGCATCTTGACATAGACAGCTGTCACCCCCCTCAGATGCTATATAAGAGGTAACTCCGGTGGACAAAGACAAGGACACAAGTAACAAAACTGGTAGGAGTTATTAGTCTTAGCTTTCAGTGATTTATCTCTTGTTGTAAACATAATCAATACATGAACACAGGATTAGGGTTGTTATTATCACAGGAGAAGGCCCGAACCTGTCTAAATTCTTGTGTATCATCCCTGTGTAGTCTCGAGCAAGGAGGCCCCCTTCTAGCATTCATTTCATAAGTTCGATATTAAAACATCGACAGTTGACGCCGTCTGGGGAAATACATTCTCTTATTTGTTCTTTCGGCAAATTTTATTTGTTTCCACCCTGATGCTACCATGGCAGGGAAGTGGAATGAGAAGAATTGATTCAATCTCGCAGACTACGTGTAGCATCCCGCTTTTTTGGAGTTTTTTTTTAAAAAAAAAAATTTAAAAGAGAACCACTTGCTTTTATTTGCATAAAGCTTAATATGGAGTTTTGGAATCAATTGCAGTTTAATATTAATTAATCAAATTTCAATTAAATTAAAGTTGGTTTAATTGGATTTTCTGGTATTTTAAATAAAAATTATTATTTTAAGTGTTTTCTTGGATTTCTTGGATTTTAGAAATTGATTTTCCTTTTTGCTCAAAATTAAAAATTAATTTATTTGTAAAAGAAACATTTAAAATTAAAGTTGAAAGTATTTTTATTAAGTCCAAAGTAATTCAAGGAATTTATTTGAATTTTTCTACAATTTTTGGACTCTATTGGCTATTTTCTAAATTGCCTTTTCATTTGTTTGAATTTTGAAATTCAAAAACACTTGAAAACCATCTTCACGGTGCATGGGCCAAATCCCCCTCGGCCCATCACTGTTCTCCTCGGCCCGCTCCACTCCCCAGCCCGCTCCCGCGCGTCGCCGCCTGCTCTCGCGCCCTCCGTCAAATCCTCATCTCGCGGCTCCCGCTCTCTCGGCGCGCACCCTCCCTTGGATCTACATCCGGCCGCTCTCGTTCGCGCGCCTCCCCCTTTCCCCACCGTCTGATCAAAATCGGACGGCGCTTCTTCCGCGCTCCTGTTCTTCTTCCCCCTTCCTCTCTTCTCTCTCCGCGCGCCTCGCCTCGTGGCGCTTTGCCGCCAGCCAGATCTCCCGCCGCCTCGGTTCCGCCGCAGGTCGCACTCTCCCGTCGGCGCCTCGGCCTCGCATCCCCCTTTTTCCTCTGCCCCATGCGCGGCGCTCTGCCCGAGCCTCTGCGCCGCTCCCCCTCTCTCTCCCTCGTCGTGCCCTCTCCGGTGCCGCCCTTGCTCAGGCCTCCTCCGCCTATATAAGCGAGCACCGGCTCGCCTCCTTCCCTCTCCCGTTTTCCCCTCCTCCTTGCTCCTCGCCCCCCTCCCGGCTGGATTTCCTCTTTCCCTCCCCTCTCGGCCGAGCTCCGCCGCCGCCGTTTGTGCCGCCTCCGACCCTCCTTCGGCGTCGGCAACCCCTCCATCGCTTTCCCGGGCCTTCACCGACCCATGCGCTCCTCCTGTCGCGGCCGCCCTCAGTTCGCCGCTTTTCTTTCGGCCGCCGCATTTTTCCTCGCCGCCGGCCGCCGCTGCGTTTCCTCCCGAATGGGTGTGCACCGACTTCCCGCGCCCCCTCTACCCCTAGTGCCCGCCTCCGCCGCCGCGCTCTCTTCCACGGCGCGCCCTTGGTTCTCGCGCCTCCGCCGCCTTTTGCCGACGTGGCGGTGGCGTGGCGCCGATCGGCCACACACGTCGTGGTTTGCCCGCGTTGCAGCCACGTGTGCCGAGTGGCACTGACTGTTTAATCCGGGATTTTTCAATTGTAAAATAATTTCGGAAAATCAGAAAACCCTAATTCTATCATTTCATGTGATTTGAAACTTCATTCGGCCATAACTTTCGCATCTGAACTCCGATTTGGGTGATCCAAATTTCTATATTCATATAAAATCAGTACCTTTCATTTGGTTCTGGTTTTGTAATTTTTGGAGTTCATTTGGTACTATTTTATTTATTTGTGCTCTTTTCGCACGTGTAGATTCCAGCGTTCCGGAAGGTTTCATCGACCCGACGACCGAAGACCCTCTCCTCGTCAACGAAGGCAAGTCGTAGGCCTTTGATCATGTTATACCCATTTTACAAATGTATATTGTTTTAAATTATCATGCATGACTAGTTTTATTAAAAATAGTTTTGGGAGTAGATAATTACCAAATTGCCATTATGCCTCCTTGATAAATTGAAAATGAAATGTCTCCTTGAATGACATATATCCTTGGACACCATAGGATGGTTAATACTAGTTGGACATAATTGTATTACCAACTTGGGTGCGTATATTTGCTTAGTCTTGCTGTAGTTATCCGTGGGATTTGCGATCATGTTTACATAATGAATGAACTTGATTATTGACATTATGGAACTGTGGTGTGAGGCCACTTTTATTAAAAGATGTGGAACCATGGCAGGGATTGCCATTTGGTCCGAATGAACACAAAAATGATTTTATGCTCGGGCTTGTGGGCGGTGGTGAAGGTGGGTGTGTGAGGCACATTGGGATGTGGAAAGTCTTGTCTAAGCACCCAACTAAGAACTTAACCTTGTACGCCATTGGTCTGGGTCACACCGTGCAACCACAAGTTCGGTATGGGACGGACCTGGCCAACTAATTAGGGAAGTTTTGAGTCGGTTCTGTTTTGGATGGGAAGGCGCAAGTGGGGGCCGTGAGGGCGAAACCTTAGTGAGCAGAATCGAGGCAAAATGGACCTTTGTAAAGGTCTTGTGATAATCACTTAGTCGCACACCTCGAAAGTGTGTGAGCGGACAGTACGAGTGATTTATCTCTTGTGGGTAAAGCTGTACAACCTCTGCAGAGTGTCAAAATCTATTCGAATAGCCGTGTCCCCGGTTATGGACATGCCCGGGTCTTTCACGCAAGGGGTAGCATTTTCAAAGATGTGGTGTTGGTTCGATGGTATGGTTTGGTTGGAATGGTTGGGAAGTGAACGAGAGGTTCACTGTTGTTTCAAAGAACTTGGTTATTTATGTATTATTCTTTTAAACTCCTGCTCTGCAATCTAATTATTGTATTTACTGTTAAACTTATTTTCTGCAAATTAACCATAAAGCCATCCTTGCTTCAGCCTTGCATGAATACTATGTGCATACATTTCTCTACGACATGCTGAGTACTTTATGTACTCACGGCTTTATGCCCTTTGTTGATCAGTCTCAGCAGAAGAATCAGGAAATGTTGAGTTTTACAAGGAAGGCTACTTTGAAGACTTCGCGAACTAGGTCACGTCCTCCACTCGATTGCATGTGGGCATGTCGATTGGGCTCCACGTATTTTGGATTTCCGCTTCAAGAACTCTGTTATTGCTAAGCCCTGTGAGGCGACTTTTGTAAGAACTTAATCATAAGGTCTTTTGATGTTAACTAATATTACTTTGTATGTTTTATTAGTTTGTTGTTGAATGGATATGATAACATCATTGTTGCAACTGCGTGAGCTAGCTACTGATCATGAGACTAGCTTGGTATGCACAGAGGGTCTCGAGGTTGTGTCACACCCGGGGTCCGACACTACGTAGGACTCGACATGGATGCCTGCAACGACTACAAGCCAAGCATGGTTTCGTTCGATGACAATGCTGGTTCCAATGATCTTTTACCATATCCTGGAAGCCGCATACCAGACAAGGTTGATGAGAGAACCTTATCTCCCACAACAGTATGCCCAGATGAGGAGAAAGAACCCTCACAGAGCAAGGGTCCAAGCGACCATGTTCGGAGTAGCCCCGAGACAAGAGCCGGATGTAGCGAGGCTCCTCCAATCATTTGAGTCCATCTGAGGCCATCCGATCTGACGCGTCAAGTCCTGCAATCCATGGTTCCGGGGCTCGACCTTCACCTATTAACTGTCACTCTTCAGTTACCCCGACTAGGAGTATGGTCGAACTTACTACAGTTACGGATTGGACTATATCCCTGGATGATTCATATTCAACCAGATATAGTTATAATCCAGAATTCCCTTCTTGGAGGGGATTGCTCCAAGACGCGAGGCGCTGTCCTTCGACTACTCGTTCAGCCTGGAGGGCTCAACCGCAAGCGAGCACACCAGTACCAAGGACATATTTGTCCTCCCACCAGATCCTGATCGTTCCCCAGGAGATAGGACTGGGGCTGCTTCCCAATGATCACTCGCTTCGGGCTATCGTCGCAATGGTGAGGACGCCTCCGATGATGACCAGGATCTCAACCTTCATGAGCGTGGCAGACATCATCGAAGTGATCGCACTCCACTGAGGCATGTTTTGGCTAACTCGGATGTTGATGATCCTAACACCATTCTATAAAGAAGGATTGCAACCTAGAATACATTGCCTGGGCACATCAACTACCAGTCGAAAACCGCTCGAGAGCTTCAACAGATCAATGATTTGATTGAGAACCCAACTCTGGAACTTGGTTGAGCACCAGGTTATGATCTCTTCGCTCAAGAGATCGCACAGAGACTTAAAGCCACCATGATCAGAATCGAGCGCAACTGACAACGCCATCCCAGAAGTCACACCAGGAACACACCCTCGAACACCAGTCATTCAAACAAATTTCCCCATGGCGGGCAACAAGACCAAAGGACCGGTCAATCTCCCGATCATGACGCTGGCCAAAGAAGAAACCCTCCAACAGCTAGTGATCATCAGACTCCTAAGCGAGGTGGTCGGTTGCCACTTCCTCAAAGAAATCTACGCTAGCAAATGGAGCACGAGGAGTATTACCCTCGCAGGATCGAGATCTATGATAGATCAGGCCCATTTACTACTGGGTATCATCGAGCACAATCACCATTACCGGATGTCAGGCTTTTTCGTCTGATCTCCGAGCAGTTCATTGACCAACCAGATTTTGACCAGCCAACATTGAGAAATATGATGGGTTCCAAAATCCCATTGAATTTCTATAAATCTACACATCCGCAGCCATGCCCCTGGAGGAGATGAGCACGTTATGGCAAATTACTTGCTGACTGTACTCGAAGGCTCTGCTCAATCATGGTTGCTGAACCAACCTGCATAATCAATCTACTCGTGGCAGCATGTGTGTGATCTATTGTCGGTAAATTTCCAGGGTACCTACAAGCGTCCTGAAAAGGAAGACAACATGCACTGAATGCGACAACATTCTCATGAGACTTTACGTCAATTTATAAGATGCTTCAGTCATGTTGAAAATTCTATTCCTAAAGTCTCTGATTCTTTTGTTATTAGAGCATTCAAACAGGGTGTCTGAAACCAGAGGATAACGAAGACATTGCTCTCAACCCTCGCGATACCATCACTAGGCTCTTTGAGATGGCAGACCGCTATGCGACCACTTTTGAAGCAATCGAGTGGAATCACACGATCGATCGTGATGACAAAAGTACTCAAGGAGCAAGTGAATGTACAAAGGAGAAGGACAAGCCATGCAAGAAATTCAAGAGCAAGTCCAAAAACAAAAAATCACAAGCTGTAGGACCGCAAAGGCGACTAGGGGGTGAATAGACGCTTTCTCGACTTTTTTGCCTTAATCAAATTCAACACGAACTTTTCTCCTTTAGCTATGAAAGCTAAGAAGATCAGTACACGCACAGAGGAAGCCTTGTGCTGAATTCGATAACCCCCTTAACCACAAGACACAAATGTGGAGAAATGATCTCACTAGGTCGGTCCGACACCGCGGTCCGACCGGCCGCCAAAGGTGGTCCGACCGATTGAAATCGGTTCGACCGATCAGAACCAAGGCGATCCAATCTTTGCGATCGGACGTCGTATATAAATCGGTCCGACCGATTTAGTCCAGAACCAAAACACAATGCCCAAATCCAAAACGAAATTTGGTCCAACTTTTGATTCAACCAATGAAACTTGACCAAATTTGGAGCACACCTCCCTAAGGATATTAGAGACCTATTTCTAGCGACGATCCTCCAGATCTACTTCACAAAATCGATCTCTGAAGATTTTACCAAAGAAGTGTTCCAAAACCTAGAAATATGAAAATCTTGATTCAAGACTTGCTTGTGGGGGTTGATGATCTAGATGATTCTAGGAGTATTCCCACACATCAAAGCAAGATAAAATAGGTCAAGAGACCAAGCATAAACACTTGAATCAAGGAAACACCAAAATCAACAAAAGATAGAAGAACACAAAGGAGACAATCGATCTCTTAAGCAAGCATCACAAGATTGATTGATCCCACAAGATGCTTACAAAGCCACTCCCTCAAGGAGGACAAGAGCTCACACAAAGACCACACACATAATCTCTCCAACCCTAGCTTCTCCTCTCCTCTCCTCTCCAAACCCTAGAAAAAGGTGGAGGGGTCCAAATGAGTGCTTCAAGGTGCTTGGGGGTTTTACATCTCCCCCCTTTCTATTTATAGGAGAGGCAAGGGTTTCACACATGGGACCCACACACACATGGGACCCACTCACACACATCTGTTGAAGCAATCGCCTGCTTCACCACGTGTAGGTTGATCTGCGGCTCTCATCACGTCGGCCAGTCTCTCCCGTCCGAATCCCATCGGAACCTCCCAGAGACTGGCACCGACTTCCGCACCGCCTGATCCAACCAATGTACCAACTACTCGCTCGATCCATCTTGCCCATTCGCACCATGCTTGAGTCACACGACCTCACCGGCATCCATGATCGCTCGGACCTCGGCTCTCCAAGCGTAGTCCCGATCCACCTCACCGTTGACGTCGTTGACCCGCAAGCCACCTGCACAGCAATAGACAAACAAATCGTCTCCGGGAACAAGTTCTTCACAACTTGACCCACGTCAGTTCAACAATGCAATATGCAACAATAAAGCATTGACATCCATACAATAACCACATTCAAATCACATCAATGCCAAAAAAGGCTAATCTCCAAGTGATCAGCGGTCTGACCGCCCCACACAGCCGGTCCGACCGATTCCATAACGGCGGTCGGACCGCTCGAAATGACTTAGCCAAATTTTCATCTTGAAAATCTGAAACCTTATGGAATTTTCAAATGAATAGAACTTTTGACTGGGAGCTCCAAAAATAATGTGACCACATCCAGGAGACTCCCCTCACTTGCCTACACAACCTATTTTTAGCTCAGCTCCAAAAACCACTTTGAAACAAATCCGGTCGATCCAAGCAACCACGGCCGGTCGGACCTCTTCTGCGATCCGACCGCCACGCCACCGGCCGATCACCGTGGTCCGACAGATCAAGCAAACCCCGAAAACGCGAGATTTTGCAAACCAACAAATACATTGCCAATTGACTCATCATCCTAAGATCATGCACATATCCTCACGATATCCACACAAGCCGACAGCTCAAAAGAGGTCTTGGCTGTGAGTGACAGGAGCCCTAAAGGTCCAAACAGTATTCTGATTGGGGCAAAGGCAAACGTTCTGAGCAAAAAACTAATAAGCCAAGGTGGTGTCCGTTCCATAAAAAGGAAGGTCACGACCTTCGCAATTGTGGGGTTTCTAACGAAAACTCGACGACTATTACTCTGGCAAAGGACCACTTCCTACCCTCAAAGAGGTAGGGCAGACAAGTAGTCGAAAGCAGTAAAAACAATGAGGAGATGTCGTACTAGGACCCTGAACACACCATTGATCACATCGACGGGGTCGTCGGCATATGAAACAAAACAACAACTCAAAGCGGTCGAGCGCGAGGTAAAATCCATCGACCCTCCTCTTGTCAAGAAGTTACCAAAGTGATCGAAAGTCACCATCTCTTTCGAGAAGGGTGATTGTCTGATCCCTTCCACTCGACCTGGTCATTTTCTGATCATGGTTAAACCCACCATCAACACTATTGAGTTAATCGGGTGTTAGTTGATGGTGGAAGTTCATTAAATATACTCTTTACGAGTGTCCTGGACAAAATGCAAGTTCCTAGGATGAAAATTAGGCATGTACGGTACTCCTTTCATGGTATTATACCCGGGTCTTGGCAAGCCTATTATCCAAATCTTCCTTCCTGTTACATTTGGATCACCAAACAACTTCAGGACGGAGAAAATCTATTTCGACGTGGTCTATTTGATCTACATACAATGTCATTCTTAGTCACCCTACTTTGGCACGGTTCTTAATGTTACCAAAGTCTTAAGATGTCATGTTCCAAAGAAGTCATCATAGTACGCTATGATAAGAAGATGATGCTAACACACGACTGCAAGTCCTCGAGATAGTTGACCAGATACCAGCTCGAGAAGCGAGTAATGTGCAACATCCGGCAAAGCACTCGAAGCCAAAGGTTGCACCAAAGCCTAATGACCAAGTCAAAGAGGTTCTAATGAATCCAGCGGGACCCTCCAATATCGTTCACATTGGAGTCTCCCTCGACTCCGCGTAGGAAGTCGCCCTCGTCACTTTCCTCTAAGCAAACGCAGATATCTTCGCGTGGCAAGCAAGCGACATGATCGGAGTCCACGGGAAGTGATCGTGCACAATCTAGATCTATGGCTTGATAAAAAGCCTGTAAAATAAAAATTACAATGATTTGCACCTGATCTACGAGAAGCCATCCAGTCAAAATTGGACAAGTTACTAAAAGCAGGCTTCATGAGAGAAGTCAACCACCCAGAGTGGTTGGCAAAATCTGTAATGGTTAGTAATTCTAATGGTAAGTGGAGCATGTGTATGGATTTCACTGACTTAAATAAAGCTTGTACAAAATTTGACTTTCCACTTCCTCGTATAGATCAGTTGGTTGATTCTACTAGTAGTTGCGAAATTTTAAGTTTCCTATATGCATATTTTGGTTATCATCAGATAAGTATGTATTTAGATGATGAAGAAAAGACCATATTCATTATATCATTAGGAATATTTTACTATATCAAAATGTCATTTGGTATAAAAAAAATGATGGTGCTTCCTTCCAACGTTTGATGCAAAAGACTTTCCTTCCTCAACTAGGCTGAAACTTGGAGGCCTATATTAATGACATGGTCGTAAAAAAGCATCTAACGTCTTAATCATGTTTCTTTCCAGCAAGAAACATTAGACAACATCAGGAAACACTAGTTGAAACTCAATACTGAGACGCGTGTGTTCGGAATCTCTTCAGGAAAGTTGCTTGGATTCATTGTCTCTGCTCGAATAATCAAAGCAAATCCTAAAAAGATAAAGGTCATTGAACAAATGTGTCGTCTGACCACAAAGAAAGAAATCTAAAAACTCACAGGATGCATGACGGCTTTGAGTCATTTCATCGCACGCCTGGGAGAAAAAGGATTTCCTTTCTTTAAACTTCTCAGAAAACATGAGGATTTCGAGTGGTCGTAAGAGGCAAACAACGCCTTTGAGGATGTCAAGAGATAACTTATGAGTGCTCCCGTCTTGGTGTCTCCTAAATGAAATGAGACACTCATGTTGTATCTAGTTGCTACACCATAAGCAGTAAGCGCAATACTGGTTACTGAATGCGAACACATTAAACGACTAGTTTACTACATTAGTGAACTTTTACATGGCCAAAGGAGTGTTATCCCCGGTTCCAAAAGCTTCCATATGCCCTCCTTATATCTTCAATAAAACTAAGGCATTATTTCTAAGCGCACAAGAAAATCATGTCATCCGAGTTTCTCTTAGGAGAAGTCCTACAAAATAGAGAAGCAACGGGGCACATGACAAAATGGTTAGTTAAACTTGGGGAGTTCGACCTTCATTTTGTGTCTCGAACGACCATTAAATCCTAGATCTTGGCAGAGTTTATCGTCGAATGGACAAATCCTGAACCTGTTCAGACACCTAGTACGAATCCAACGGAACTATGTACTTCGATGTGTCATGTTAAGTGGCTCGGAGGCTGGGTGAAAGATCTAGACCCGCCATTATGAGTTAATGAATTGTTTTGGTGATTAATGACAAATCCAAATATGAGACTAACTCTTTTATCTAGTAATATCTTGTGTAATCTCATTTGGATATAAAGGTGAAATTCAATGAGGTATGCAATCGACATCTTAATCTTATATATTGTTGCATTCCTCGAATCCAAAATATAGGTTGAACTCAACCATAAGTTAAACTTGAATATGTGCATATGTTCTTATTACACATTTGTGTATGCACACATTTAGGGGGAGTTCACTCTATATTTTGTGGTTTCATAAGTATTGATCCATATTCTATTCTCCTCACATATTAAGGATCATTACTTTGAAACAAATCCTTTGAATATATAAAACTTGTGTAATTCATATATACTCATATTGCTTTATATTCAATTATTTGCAATTGTGTTGTGGGACTAATGTGTGTGCTAAGATGTGTTCAAGGCTTAGTCCCGGAGTCTGAATGAAGACATGAAAAGGAAATGCAAAGATGGTAAAAGATCAACTTAGGATCATGCATTGTCTTTTGGTTTGGTTTTAAGAGCAAAATCTTTCTCTCTGTGCACAATCGGAAGTTCCGGCGTTATACGTGCGGAAGTTCCGATTATCGGACGGTCCGATTTCCAGCGGTTTGATTTTTCCAGAGAGTACCCTTTTTAGGGACTTAGCCATTTTCGCAAGTGCGGTAGTTCCGCAATGAAATGAGCGGAACTTCCGATAATCTAACTACCGCATGATAGTTGGCGGTAGTACGCACCTTTCTACAATAGTTTATTTAGAAGCATTTGTTGCATGTATATCTTGATAATTATTGTTAATCATTGTGGGACTAACATTTTTCATGAGTTGGATGAATAGGCTATGTTCTAGGGTGACGAAGACTTTGGATGACATCATGAGTTGATCGTCATCAAGTCAAGGTTCAAGAAGAGGATGTATCGTGTGTTGATGCATAACAAGATCTCGAAGAAGGAGATGATCATGAGTTGATCGTCAAGTCAAGAGAAGACCCATCATGTGTTGATGGAGGTCAAGTAAAGGATGCATCATGGGTTGATGCATGTCAAGACGATGACCGGACTTGAAGTGAAGATGTGCGTCATCAAGCTTCAAGAAGATGCTCATGGCAAAGGTATGACTAGCTAGGGCTAAGGATGTGTTCCTAGTCTTTTACCGGTCTTGGTGTTTGGTTGGAAGACCGGATTGCTAGTATAGGTTGCCGTACTATTAAGAGGGTCTTGTCTAGTAGCTTGAGTCTCATCATGTGTTGATAGCTCAATCTTACTTGCTCTAGCTCTACATGGCATGATGCTATTATTTGCGAATGTGTTTTGCAAATAGTTGAGGCTTATGCAGTTAATCCTTGTAGCATGTGACTATACTTTTGCGAATGTGTTTTGCAAATGGTTGAAGTCCATGTACCTACACCTTGTGGCATGATCTAAGTTTGCAAATGTGTTTTGCAAATCGTTGGGATTCATGCATTTTCCTTGGCATGGTCTAAGATTGCTTATTGCTATTTATTTGGACTTAGATCATGATAGTGGCTCTTTGGAGTTGTGCTTTTGATTTGATCAAATGTGTTTGAGGTCAATCAAATAGGTGGGTTGTGTAGCCCTCTGAATAAGCTTTCCATAGAGTCCGAGATCACTCAATTCGACACCGAGTCAAAAGTTATGACATTTTTACCGAGTATCGCTCGTGCTGAAATTGGGCTGCGGAAGTTCCGATTTTTGTCTTGCGGAACTTCCGATATTATCGGAAGTTCCGATATTTGTATCATGGAACTTCCGCACCAAAAGTTTTAACGGCTAGTTTTGAGCCGTTATGCACCCGTCGCCCATGAACAGAGAAAGCGGTAGTTCCGCATATTAGTTGGCGGAACTTCCGATTTCTGATTTTTCGCAACTTTGCCTCCAACGGCTAGTTTTTGTGTGTGGGCTATATATAGCCACCTTGGCGGTTGGGGAGGTTCTTTGAAGTTGCTTAGAACTATTGTGAACTCTTTGTGAGCCTCTTGAGCTAAGAGCAAACCTCTATTCTCTTTTGTGCATGTGTTGCACTTGGTGAGATTAGAGAGTAAACCCTAAGTGCATGTGTTGCCTTAGGTAGTGGATTGTGTATCCACGTGGCGTTGACACTTGATTAGTTCAAGTGAAAGTTTGGATTTGTTACTCTTGGTGTTTGCCGACACCTAGACGGCGTGGAGGCGTCGTGCTCGGTGACCTTCTCAAGAAGCTTGTGAGAAGGCCCGACGGTTGTGAGTGGTTTGGTGCTCGCCATCTCCGGAGTGGAGGAAGAGCAACCATAGTTGAGCGAGGTGTTGGTTCGGTTTGGAACCGGTCCAAGTGTTGGACTTACCTCGAGGTGTGTGCTCATTTGAGGAGCCGGTCCAACGCGGGTTGGGCTTACCTCAACGTGGATTAGGGGAGACCGGCAAGTCTCCGAACACCACGGTAAAACATAATCGTGTCATCGTGTGTTTACTTGTGCTTTACTTTGAGCAATTTACATTCTTGCTTTAATTGCTTATATATCTTGTATGATTGCTCATATTGTATTGTGTTCATATTGTCGGTGCACTTAGTTGAGCCTAGTTGATTTAGGTTTTAATTGTGCAAAACCAATTCGCTATTAGCTTCCGCATTTATATATTGATTTAGCGCGAAAGATTTTTAAAACCGCCTATTCACCCCCTTCTAGTCGGCCACCTCGATCTTACAAGTGGTATCAGAGCTTGGTCTCTCATTTATTAGACTTAACCGTCTAGAGAGTAAAGGATGACGACTAGAGAAACAGTGCACCTAGGTGAAGCACCTATCTTTGATGGCACAAATTATGCTTATTGGAAAATCCGCATGATTTGTTATTTTAAGGCCATGGGCCTAAATATATGGCGGATTGTAGATGCGGGCTTTTCTCCTCCATTGGATCATCTTGCTCCAACAATTGAGGAAGAGAAAAGCTTACATCTCGACGCTCAAGCAATTAACGGTTTATTTAGTGCTTTGAGTGTAGAGATGTTTGATGAAGCGTGCAATCTTGAGAGCGCTCATGCTATGTGGACACATTTTCAAGATAAATATGAAATGTCCACACCTACTAGTGATGATTGCACACAGGAGTGGACATCGGAAGAAGAATGTTCATCTTCTAGCTCCGATAATGATGAGTCCACAACTCCCTCCACATCAACTCATTGCTTCATGGCTAAAGGTAATGATGAGGTAAACGAAAATGAAGAACCCACCTATGATGAGTTGACGGAAATGTTAGAAGACTTAAATGAATATCTTGGCAAGGAGAAGTCAAAATTCAAAGTCTTGAAGAAAGAATTTCTTTCTCTCAAGGATTCTTATGAAGAGCTAAAAGAAGCTCATGAGACTCTCCTTCTCAAGGATCTTAATAAGTCCAAGGTGGATATAGGCATTACATGCAAATTATTAGATGATATGCCATGCATAGTTCCTACCTCTTGCATTTCATCTAAGATTAGTGTATCCACCTCATGTGAGGATTTAATTGATATGCCTTGTTGCTCCAAAATAGATGCTCCTATTTCCTCGATATCTTGCAAAACTAACATTGTAGAGGAAAACAAAGAGCTCAAGGCCCAAGTCAACAAATTAAAAAATGACTTGGAAAGAGGCCAAAAAGGGAAGGCCACTCTTGACGATATATTGAGCAAGCAAAGACGCTTGCAAGATAAGAGTGGAATTGGCTTCACTCCTAAGAAAAAGGAGAATAGCAAGACAAGGCACAATGCAAGACACACGAAGAATGTCAAGTGCCATGGATGCAATGGAAAGGGCCACTTCGCCTCCGTGTGCCCAAACAAAGTGAATGACAAGAAATTGTCATCAAAGAAGAGGCAAGCCGGCAAGGAGCAAGTAAAGAAGGTAAAAGATGAATACAAACTTCGAACTTGCTACAATTGCCGGGAAAAGGGACATATGAGTAAGGATTGTCCCAAAGGTATCACTCCTAAGCCCATTATTTATAATGATCAATATTTTCTTAGGAAGGATATTAATGGCAATGTGTTTGCTAGAATAGTTAGTACACATAAAACTAATGCTAGGGCCATTTGGGTGCCCAAATCTATTGTGACTAACATTCGTGGACCCAACCAAGTTTTGGGTACCAAAGTGCTTAAATGATGAATAGGTACTTGGAAAGGCATTGGATGCGTGGCTCATATGAAGAGGTGGACGGATCACCATATGCGAAATTGGAGCCAAGCCTAAGGATAATCATGTCGTATCATAAGCCAATGCCATTTCGGTAATAAGTACTTACATTGAAATATCTAGCCCCTTATGCCTAGTGTAGGTTGCATTTCATGAAAATCATTTTAAGAGGGGTACTCTTGCTCTATGTTCATAATGTTCATTATTAATATCTTGAGCAAGTTGTAGTGGCACATTAAGGGGGAGTGCTAAATCATAGCCATGTATATCACATCCCTAAATGTGCCCAAATAAATTAAGTGCTAGTATTGCTTTTCAAAAATAAGCCTTTTAGCCAAAAGTCAAAAATTTGATAACTATTAGTAATTCTTTGAAAAATTAATTGCAAAATGTATACAAATGCTTTTGAAAGGTTTACCAAAGGTTTTGGCTTTAGAAAAACCTATTTTAAGTAAAAATGCATTTCTAGCCAAAATCCTACATTATAATATCTTGTTTTTGACATAAACTAGATTTTTGTGTAAAATCTATTCTAAAAGGAATTTGAAAATCTTGCCAAAAGGAAAATCCTAGAGTTGGTTATTCTAAACATTTTGGTATTCAAAGGATTTTCAAAAGACCAACCTAGAAAAAGATATTTGATTTTCAAACTCGTCCAAAATACTACTATGACCTAAGTGGTCACTTTCTAGCACTTAAGTGAGTTTTTCCATATGAACCAAAATTCTTCATATGAATATGTTCATAATGATATTTATGACTCATACATGCAATTGGATGCTTTAAAATTCATCATTTGCTCAATTTGGATCTTTTGATGAAAGTTCATGGAAATATGTTTCTTTTAGAAAACCAAAAGCTTAATTTATAAAAACTATTTTAAATTTTATTTTTATGGGCTATATAAGTTGGAAATACTCCAAAGATGTTTATTTGATTGATTATGCAAAGATTTGGAGTAAAATACAACAATTCCTTCTTTTCTTCAAATCCCAAGATCAATCCTTGAAGTGTCAGGATAATCGGAACTACCAAGCACTCCAGTGTTGGAACTTAGATGTCCTAACTTCCGCACATTAGTTGGCGGAACTTCCGATTGTTCGACAAGTCATCATTTCATTCCATTTCAATTCTAAATCTTTTGTGGCTGCTTTCTTTGGTCAAGTTGATCCTTGATATCATTGCTAGCTATCCACTACTACTTTTCCTTGATTTCAAATGCAATTGCATCTCTCAAGTGGAATTCTTTCAAAAGTGATAGCTTATTTTGATCATCTTGATCTCGGCATGAGATTTATCTTTTCAAGTGATATCATCTTATTCGTTAAAGTGGTATCCTCTATTCATCCTTGCCGATCAAAATCTTCTTTTATCTAAAGCTCTCTCCGTTTTGTGGTATCTTTTACAAGTTGTATAAAATCGGATGGGCATATGCTAAAACGATGACAAAGGAGAAGATAACAAGGAAATAAGAAAATCATTTGTATGTCAAATGAGAAGAAAGGAATGCCAAGAGGAACCCTTTGTGTAAGGGGGAGTTTTTCTTTGTGAAAAATTCTTAAAAGATTATGGTGTTACAAAATTTATGTAATTTGAGAAAACTATTTTACTTGCCTAAAATGATTTATTGGATCTTGTGAATGAATGTGTTTCATTCTCATTTGCTTCATTTGGTATTCTTGGAGTGACATTATAAATTATATGCAAGATTAGCTTTTCAAAATCAAGCCTTCCACTCGAAAGTCCAAATATTTTTTACAAGTGGCTTTTTGCTCAAAACGGTCAATCTTGTGAAAAACTATACAAAAGTATTTAAAAATGTATTTCAAATGTTTTCAAATGCTTTTGAAGTAAAAAATTCCTCTTTTAGAAAACAAATAGAAAATTTGGCCTCAAAAGGATCTTATATGATCTTGATTTTGAATTAAATGACATATTTCCTTAAATCAAAATCTATTGAGTTTTTGAAAAAGTTTACAATACCAAACTCATAGGGTTGGTCATTTCAAACATTTCTCAAGTTCAAAGTTTTTACAAAAGACCAACTATTGAAAATCTATACTCATTTGAAATTCACCGAAAAACTCGCTTTGACCCAAAATGACCTATTCTTGCATATAGTGAGTTTTGCTATTTGAGCCAGATTTCTTTGTGTATCTTGGCTTGAAATAGTATTTCTAACTCATACAAAGCTAACAAAGTGAAAAACTCCATGAAATCCAAATTGGTTTGCATTTTGGATCTTAAAAGCAAAATTGCTCTCTTTATATACCTTCAATGCGCATTTTGCCATATCTTTTGAAAGAAAAGTACTTTTTTAAAAATTCTTGTTGGAAAACACTCTAAATAGTCCAAAGTTAAAATCTGAAACTTTTCAAAGAATTTGGACTTCATTTGTAAAAGTATTGACTTTTCTTCTCTTTAAACTAAAATCTTACCTTCAAAGCTTAAATTGGCATATCTTTTGAATGGACACTCCTTTTTCGAAAATTCTTCTTGGATAAGTTTCTCAGGAGTCTAAAGTTTATTTATGCCAAATTTGAAGGTATTTCGACTTGAATTGAAAAAGTTTTGACTTTTTCTCTCTTTGCTCAAAAGCTGTAATTTCAGATTTGTGCATGGTTTTGAGCAGATTTGTGAATTTTGTATCTTTAAATGGGTTCACAATTAGAGGAAGCTATAATAATGAAATTTGATCCTCTATAGTGGTTCTATGTTGAAAAATTTTCTCAAATTTATTGGAACCATTTTACCCATTTTCTCAGCTGTCTTTTGAGGCTCAAATGAATTGTCAAAATCTGAAAATCCTGAATTTTTCAGTTTTATGAAACTTTGTGATTTTCATATCTTTAAATTGGTTGACATTTGGTTAAGCCTCCCAAAATGAAAATTGTGTGTATATGCCAGAACTAGCTCCATGATTAATTTCATATTTTTCTGAGCTTGCTTCCACATATTTTCAATATTGGCCATCTTTGATCTTCTCGTTTTGGAATTTGAAAATGTTCTTGAGAAGACTTCAAAGAAGGAGATTATTTGAATGTATTTCAAATATCATTTCAAGTCGAATCATTTCAAGTGGTTCTCAATATTCTGATTTAAAAGGGGAAAATATTATGATCAATAGGTTTATAACCTATCTTTGTTTCTCCTCTCATATCTTGAGAACAAAATCTCCTTTGGTCATATAAGTTCAATTCATACTTTTTGTGACCAACCTCGATATTTGCAAGTGGTATCGATTTGCAAACCTCCCTTTGTGTCCTTTTTAGTGATTAATGCCAAAAGGGGGAGAATGTTTATATCAATACAATGTTTATATCAATACTCTTCCATTTGGATGTTTCATTTGTTTAAAATGCCAAAAGAGGGAGAATTGCCAAAAAGGGGGAGAATGCATTAAATGTATAGTATATCATTCTCATATGCATAATGATTGACGTTTTAAAATTTCACCTTATGGCATGCATAGACATAGTTCATTAACTTAAATTCTCTGTTATGTCTATTTATATCCAAATGTTGTTATTGAAAAAGGATTTGTCATCAATCACCAAAAAGGGGGAGATTGAAAGATCTAGACCCGCCATTATGAGTTAATGAATTGTTTTGGTGATTAATGACAAATCCAAATATGAGACTAACTCTTTTATCTAGTAATATCTTGTGTAATCTCATTTGGATATAAAGGTGAAATTCAATGAGGTATGCAATCGACATCTTAATCTTATATATTGTTGCATTCCTCGAATCCAAAATATAGGTTGAACTCAACCATAAGTTAAACTTGAATATGTGCATATGTTCTTATTACACATTTGTGTATGCACACATTTAGGGGGAGTTCACTCTATATTTTGTGGTTTCATAAGTATTGATCCATATTCTATTCTCCTCACATATTAAGGATCATTACTTTGAAACAAATCCTTTGAATATATAAAACTTGTGTAGTTCATATATACTCATATTGCTTTATATTCAATTATTTGCAATTGTGTTGTGGGACTAATGTGTGTGCTAAGATGTGTTCAAGGCTTAGTCCCGGAGTCTGAATGAAGACATGAAAAGGAAATGCAAAGATGGTAAAAGATCAACTTAGGATCATGCATTGTCTTTTGGTTTGGTTTTAAGAGCAAAATCTTTCTCTCTCAGGCACAATCGGAAGTTCCTGCGTATCGTCGGAAGTTCCGATTATCTGACGGTCCGATTTCCAATGGTTTGATTTTTCCAGAGAGTACCCTTTTAGGGACTTAGCCATTTTCGCAAGTGCGGTAGTTCCGCAATGAAATGAGCGGAACTTCCGATAATCGGAACTACCGCATGATAGTTGGCGGTAGTACCGCACCTTTCTACAATAGTTTATTTAGAAGCATTTGTTGCATGTATATCTTGATAATTATTGTTAATCATTGTGGGACTAACATTTTCATGAGTTGGATGAATAGGCTATGTTCTAGGGTGACGAAGACTTTGGATGACATCATGAGTTGATCGTCATCAAGTCAAGGTTCAAGAAGAGGATGTATCGTGTGTTGATGCATAACAAGATCTCGAAGAAGGAGATGATCATGAGTTGATCGTCAAGTCAAGAGAAGACCCATCATGTGTTGATGGAGGTCAAGTAAAGGATGCATCATGGGTTGATGCATGTCAAGACGATGACCCGGACTTGAAGTGAAGATGTGCGTCATCAAGCTTCAAGAAGATGCTCATGGCAAAGGTATGACTAGCTAGGGCTAAGGATGTGTTCCTAGTCTTTACCGGTCTTGGTGTTTGGTTGGAAGACCGGATTGCTAGTATAGGTTGCCGTACTATTAAGAGGGGTCTTGTCTAGTAGCTTGAGTCTCATCATGTGTTGATAGCTCAATCTTACTTGCTCTAGCTCTACATGGCATGATGCTATTATTTGCGAATGTGTTTTGCAAATAGTTGAGGCTTATGCAGTTAATCCTTGTAGCATGTGACTATACTTTTGCGAATGTGTTTTGCAAATGGTTGAAGTCCATGTACCTACACCTTGTGGCATGATCTAAGTTTGCAAATGTGTTTTGCAAATCGTTGGGATTCATGCATTTTCCCTTGGCATGGTCTAAGATTGCTTATTGCTATTTATTTGGACTTAGATCATGATAGTGGCTCTTTGGAGTTGTGCTTTTTGATTTGATCAAATGTGTTTGAGGTCAATCAAATAGGTGGGTTGTGTAGCCCTCTGAATAAGCTTTCCATAGAGTCCGAGATCACTCAATTCCGACACCGGAGTCAAAAGTTATGACATTTTTACCGAGTATCGTCTGTGCTGAAATTGGGCTGCGGAAGTTCCGATTTTTGTCTCGCGGAACTTCCGATATTATCGGAAGTTCCGATATTTGTATCATGGAACTTCCGCACCAAAAGTTTTAACGGCTAGTTTTTGAGCCGTTATGCACCCGTACGGCCCATGAACAGTAGAAAACGGTAGTTCCGCATATTAGTTGGCGGAACTTCCGATTTCCCTGATTTTTCTGCAACTTTGCCTCCAACGGCTAGTTTTTGTGTGTGGGCTATATATAGCCACCTTGGCCGGTTGGGGGAGGTTGCTGAAGTTGCTTAGAACTATTGTGAACTCTTTGTGAGCCTCTTGAGCTAAGAGCAAACCTCTATTCTCTTTTGTGCATGTGTTGCACTTGGTGAGATTAGAGAGTAAACCCTAAGTGCATGTGTTGCCTTAGGTAGTGGATTGTGTATCCACGTGAGCGTTGACACTTGATTAGTTCAAGTGAAAGTTTGGATTTGTTACTC
Source organism: Hsuehochloa calcarea (assembly GCA_036346395.1). NCBI lineage: Eukaryota > Viridiplantae > Streptophyta > Magnoliopsida > Poales > Poaceae > Hsuehochloa > Hsuehochloa calcarea. The sequence continues at coordinate 40,754,962 of CM070599.1, forward strand.
TTGGTGTTTGCCGACACCTAGACGGCGTGGAGGCGTCGTGCTCGGTGACCTTCTCAAGAAGCTTGTGAGAAGGCCCGACGGTTGTGAGTGGTTTGGTGCTCGCCATCTCCGGAGTGGAGGAAGAGCAACCATAGTTGAGCGAGGTGTTGGTTCGGTTTGGAACCGGTCCAAGTGTTGGACTTACCTCGGAGGTGTGTGCTCATTTGAGGAGCCGGTCCAACGCGGGTTGGGCTTACCTCAACGTGGATTAGGGGAGACCGGCAAGTCTCCGAACACCACGGTAAAACATAATCGTGTCATCGTGTGTTTACTTGTGCTTTACTTTGAGCAATTTACATTCTTGCTTTAATTGCTTATATATCTTGTATGATTGCTCATATTGTATTGTGTTCATATTGTCGGTGCACTTAGTTGAGCCTAGTTGATTTAGGTTTTAATTGTGCAAAACCAATTCGCTATTAGCTTCCGCATTTATATATTGATTTAGCGCGAAAGATTTTTAAAACCGCCTATTCACCCCCCTCTAGTCGGCCACCTCGATCTTACACTGGGGTGGTCTTGGTATCCCCTACTGGGAAAACCTTAAAATGTGAAATTCAATTGAACTTTCCTCCTACTAACAATATAACAGAATTTGAAGGTTTATTGGCAGGCACTCGAGCAACAAAAGTGCTCGGGATTTGACGAATACTCATGAAAGGTTATTCTCAGTTAGTCATGAATCAAGTCAGAAAAGAGTATCAATGTTCTAGTACGACCATGTTGAATTATTTGTCGGAAGTTAGAAAGCTTGAAAAACACTTTTTCGGTCCAGAGGTACAATATATCCATCAAAAGATAATTTTCTCACACATCAGTTAGCTCGAGTGGCTTCATCCTGATCCCCTATTCCACAAGGAGTCTTCTTGGAGCAACTCCAGAAGCCATCTTTAGTCGAAACACCAGAAAATACTCCAAGTGAGATAGCCTCTCTAGAATATGAAGATACATGGATGAATTTCATCTACGTATATCTTCTAAAGGGCACCATACTTGACAACGATCTTGACATTGTTCGTTTATCCGTAAGACAAAAATGTATACTTTGGTCGAATGAGTCCTCTATAAACGAGGTACTAAAGGGGTACTCATGTGATGTGTATCATAGAAAGAAGGATTAGCACTCCTCAATGACATACTCGGAGGTTTTTGTGGAACTCATGCTTCCTACAGAACGCTGCTCGAAAAACCTTTTCGACAAGGTTTTTATTTACCAACAACCCTCCATGGCGCAAAAGAGCTCGTTAAAAATGTGTACAACGCTAGTTCCATAGCAGACAAATACACCAACCAGCTCGAGCGTTGCAAATATTACATCTTTCTTGGCCTTTTGCAACCTGGGGTTTAGATATCCTATGATCGTTCCCTAAAGCACCTGGGGGCTTCGAATTTCTTTTTTGTGGCTACTGATACATTTACAAAATGGATTGAAGCCGAACCCGTTATTGGGATTACAACGGAAGCAGCCAAAAAATTTATGATAAAAATGTTATCACTCGATTTGGTGTTCCAAATCATATCATCAATGATAACATAACTAAATTTTTAAGTGCAAAATTTTAAGAATTTTGTGAATAATTAGGTACTAAATTATATTATGCCTTTGTTGCCTATCCACAAAGTAATGGGGCCGTCGAAAGGGCAAATGGTCAAATCATGATGAGAATCAAAACTCGAGTTTCGACCAGGTTGCAAAGTGCTCGGAGGCTTGGGTAAAAGAGTTACCCTCAGTATTATGGGAAATTCGCACAACCACTAGTCGGGCTACCGGCAAAACACTCTTCTTTTTAGTCTTTGGTGCTGAAGCCATGTTTCCACCGGAACTAAAAATTCGGCCTACACGTGTCGAAAACTATACTAACTTTGACCAGGAACAACTTCGAGCTGATGATATCAATCTACTTGAAGAAAAGAGAAATCAAGCCTCAATCCATTCGGCAGTCTACCAACAAGTCCTACATAAATACTACGATCGTAAGGCTCAACCTCACAATCTTGTTGTAGGTGACTTAGTTTTGAAGAAAATTCAAACTCATTTTAATCGGAACAAACTCCCCCACAAGTGGGAAGGTTTTTACACGGTGGTCGAAGTTACATGACCAGGTTCGGTACGACTGCAATGGAAGATGACAGAATTCTCTCCAATTCATGGAATATCGACCGATTACGAAAATTCTATGTGTAAATTCCTATACCCTCAATAAAGTTTATGTTTTCTTCTATCTTTATTATGTGCAGAAGTTGATAAAAGAGCGATGCTTTTATGTTCTTTCGATCACTTTTTAATAATTAGTTTTTCTTACACTAGTCGGATTACCACCTAATCAAAGTCTTTTCCTCTCTGCACATGGTCTTGCCCACTAGAAAGAACTTCTTAGCGTCGATCTGTTCTTAACTTTTGTTGTCAATACAAGGAAACTAAGTCTAACAAAACATGGTCGATGAATTCTTAAGAAAGTTCTTTTCTCCTCTTTCTTTTTTATGGTTATTTTTATAGCATTGTTGTTCAAAATAATTATCTAGTAAGGCAAGCTTAAAATCTTAATTTTGAATATTTCTACAAACACTTGATTCTCCTTACACTGGTCGGAACACAGGAATATCACCTAGTCAAAGTCTCTTCTCTCCACACGTGGTCTTGCCCACTAGAAGGAGCTTCCTAACGTCAACCAAACCCTAATTATTGCTACCAATACAAGGAACTAAGTTCAAAAGATGTGGTCAAAACTAAGGTATTAAACGAGCATTTCTTCCACAGTTTCCTTAGTTCAATCATTCCAACTAAGCAAACAGTCGGGGGCTAGGATACATTTATAATCATAACTTTAATTCTTAGTCTTATATTTCAATTCTCAATTTTTGTTTGTCTTATGAGTTACTAATTACTCGAAAAGACTATTGTAGGAAATGAAACTTATATACACAACAGACACATAATGTTTTTTTACTATTATCACCCTATTACAAACTACTCAAAAGGAGGAGATCCTTGCTGCATCTCCTCCACAACCTTCTTTCTGACCAATTGACCTTCTTCGACCAGCTTCTGGGCATCTACTTTAGGGCAGTCGAAATTAGCCTCAATTGAAAGAAGATTAAGAGTACGGTCGTGGGCTTTGAGGCAAAACTCACTCCATTTACAACTGCCTTCTTAATCGAATCGGCTTGGTTGGTCTTCAAAGTGGTCACCAACTCCGGAGAATCCCAACTTGCTGCCCAATTATGCTCGTATATTCGACCATGGTGTCTTCAAGAGGAGTTACCTCCTTAGAACCTAGGCCTTTGAGCACATTATGTAGGAGATAGATGTTATGTTGAAGATTGATCTTCCAGGCTTTCGTCTCCTGCTGGCTGTCAGTTAGAGTTTCATGAAGCCGTTTTTATTTATGTCGCTTGCTAGTATCTAACACTGGTCGTAGGTAAAAATTATTATCTGCCAAGTGAGTGTCAAGCTTCTTGACTTCTTCATCATGAGAGGTAGCATCTTTCAAGCACTGCTCCTCCCATTGTTTTACCGCCTTATCATTCTCTTTAGTGATATGGGCAAGCTCGTCGATTCAACATCAGACCGAAGCTTGCCAAAATTTACTTCATTGTCTGAAAAAGAAAAGAAGTTAGAGAAAGAAATAAAGTTGTCAAAATGGCAAAAGAGTTACTTTTAATTACATTCTGCAGCTCGCAAGCTACAGAGTTAGCCTCCTGCAGGTCCTTTAGAGGTCTTCCTTTTCGGTCTTTAGCCTTTGCGGCATGACTTTTTCGTAGTTGAGCGAATCGGCTAAGGTCATTTCATCACTTTTAAACCCATAAGGGAAAAGTCATATGAGCACTGAATAAGTGGTTAAAAACCACTCGTTAACAATGGCTTACCATCTCTCTACTTGTTCATAGAGTTCAGCCTTGTGTTTCCTTAGCAAAACAAGTTGCATGTGGTATTCACCCATTGTGACAATTTGTTCAAGAGCTTTTTGAAAAGGAAAATATGTCATGAGAAAAAACAAAAGAGAGGAAAACCCAACTATGCAAATGTTTGGTATCGAACACTTACATCGATGGATGATCGAGCGAAGTTTTTGTACATGGTCTCTGGGTCCTCAAGTTGATTGAGTTCCTTGGACTTCTCCTACAATTCTCTTGGAGACATTCGTTATCAAAAACAAACACTCTGTTAGGAATGTCTTTGGTATGGGGGACTCGGTCTTGAGACCTAAACAACGAGGTCCCAATAGTCGAGGCTCCAAAAAATTATGGAAAGAAGGGAAGATCTTCTTCATGGTCGTTGTGAGACGAAGAAACTCCCCCTTGAGGCCTCAAAGGGATGACTTCGACGACCTCTTTTCTAACACGGTGGTCGAGCTCTCCACGAACACAAGATCAGCTGCTCTTGGCGATTGCAATGTCAAATCTCCTATCTGAACATTGATGTCCTCGATAGTTGACTCGATCATCATCATTTCTTCGTCTTCGTCTCGTCTCTGCCTCTACAACCACGGGTGGTTCGACAACCTCATTGTGCATGGCTGGCTCGATGGCGAGCGCCCCTTCTCCTGCTGCCCCAGGGATTGTGGTCGAAGGCTCGAGCACCTCCGCTTCTGTCTCTACGACCAGAGGAGAGACTAGCATTCCCATGGGCGTAGCCATGACAATGACATCTTTTTTCGCAGGGACATCCCCTAGGGATGGAGAGGCGGGCTGAAACAAGACAACTGTTAGTACATCAAGAGGTAAAATAAAAGAGTAAGTATGATTATTTATTATTTAAATTTTACAGACACCGGGCTTCCTAGATACGATCTTAAAGCCCAATGAAATCTTCCTGATAGAAGACTTGATCTTCTTCTCCTTTTCTCCTCTTCGGTAGCTCTTGTCAGCTCTGTGGTCTCAGCCTCTGGAAGGCTCCCCGCATTGCTGGTTTGAACGACTATGTCATGTACAACCTCAGCTGGTCGTACATCGAGAGGGGTGGTCGTACCTTCTTGTACAACCTCCTCTTCTGGGTGGTCGGAGCCAACTTCGATCATCTGGAGGTTGTTATTTCTTTAGACCACACGCTCTGCTGGATCGACAGTGGCCTTCACAAAAGAAATATAACTCTTCTAGTTTTATTTTTTGATTTACTTGACAAAAGCAGGAGAAGGAAAAACTGAGAATTTCTTATCATCGTAATAAAAGGATACCTTGTCCTTAGGCACCTTGTGCTTGAGGTCTACGACCACCTCCTGCGTATCCTTGGCAGTTAGATCTGCCAAAAAAATGGCATATGGCGGTGGTCAGTCGGGAAGTGGAGCTTGAACTCCTGAAATCCTTCTTCTTGTAGATCGCCTTCAAAAGACGATGCCTCTTGCTCAGAGGAACTCTGTCCTCCTCAGAGTCCTCCTCAGCAGACCCCAAGTCCATCTCGGGACATCATGAGGATCTGGTGTGCCGACTTGCTGCAAAAGGTCACAAAATAAGAATCAACAAATGGTCGAAACTACCAATACTACTCCATAAATATGAAACCAATACAAATATTGGTTACCTTTAAACGTCTTATTCTCTCCTCTTCAGACACGACTACTAGAATATGAGGAGACCCCTCTATGGTTGTAGGGGCCTTCTCGCAGAGGAGCTTGACCCGAGCGTCAACCTCTCTCTCACTAGTAAGTCTACGAGCGGAATAATATGATTAATAGATGTGCTCGAATCATGAATTGACAAAACCAAATCGATTATAGTATTATATCCTTGCAGTCCCTGGTTGGGTCATTAACCCCAAGTACTCCCGCATGGGATGTGCTCGATTCTTCAGGGGCTAATGCGGCGTGTGATGAAATCCTTCACCACATGCCATCCGGTTAGCCCTTTTTCTCTCAAGTCATTGATGGCTCGAATGAAGGGGGCTAAGCGGCCGAGGTTCTTTGGGCCCGAGTCCCAAGTCTTCTTCTTCTCTGCAGGATTGCCTTCGAAGTAGAGATTGTAGTCTTTAGTCACGGTCCAGTAGAACCACTTCTTCCTCCATCCCGACCACGACTACCTGGTGAACATGAGGATGTACTCCCTCGACACCCCGTCGTGGAGTTGGAAACCGTAGCGTCGGCAATCGAACAATGCTTACCCATTCCATAATAGTACCTGAAGAGGTCCAAATCTGGAGCGATTCCCAAATAGGCGTCGCATAGGTACACGAATATGCTCAACATCGTGATGGAGTTGAGAATCAAGTTCACCAACTCCACCCTGAAGTGCTCAATAACGATCGTCAAGAATGGGTGACCAGAGAGTCGAAGGCAACACTCGCAGTACGCCTGGAAGACGGGAATCCTTCCCTTCTCCTCCGATGGCCAATGCTATCCCTCAGCCTTAGTCCACTCCACCAAGGTGCGCCTCGAAATCTTCTCCATGATAACTAGAGCCATCATCTTCGCGACATTCATCTCCGATCTCTTCCATTTTGACATGACTCTGGCCCTCTTTTCAAGGATTTGAGTCGAATTCGAGGAGATTTGTTTTGGATTTGAATATTTGGGGGAAAATGCGATTCGAGCGAAACAGAGGAAGCAAGAACTCAAGGGTTTGGAACTATTGGGGAAAGTAAAAACCCTAAGTCAACCGCCTGAGAGTTATTGATAGCTGTCAGTCTCAGTAAAAGATTGTGGGATCCCAACAGTTGCAAACCTCTTCGGGAACCGCTCCCAACGGACAAAAAATGTAAGAGACGATCGACATTCTTTATTTCGTCTATTCGAAAAAATGAGTTTTATTTTTACAACTCAAGTAAAAATGTATTTCTTGACTAAGTCAATTTATGGTCAAAAGAAAAACCAATCGAAGACACTCGATCTTCGACCATGACCCTATGACCTCTTTTCCAAGTAAGTAATTTTCACTTGAAGTTGGGAGGTTAGATGACGAGGATCTAACAATCATCAATTAATTAAATTATTTATCTGCAATATTCATCATAGATGGTAATGTCTTTATATAACCTTCAAGGGTACCCCTAAGTGTAAATAATGAAGGAGATTATAAACATCTAGTGGTTGTAAGCCATTCTACGACCACTTTTATATGGTCGTAAGTCATCCTACTACTACTCTATGGTCGTAAGTTCTTCTACGATCACCTATTGATCGTAAGTCCTACTACGATCACCTCATGGTCGTAAGTTTTACTACGACTAGATCATTCACGATCATCCTATGATCGATAAGAACCTCGTACATGTGGACCCAATAGACTAGGGACCCCATACACTGTGTCTAATTACACACAATAGCTAATATGGGCCGTTGTTTTCTGATATAACTTCACGTATTAATCTCTATTTCTGGCATAACCACAAGACGAGTGTGGGGTGTTATCTCTCTGACATAACTGCCATCAAATGCGCATTTCATCAACCGTTGGGGTGTCTCTTGACATAGACAACTGTCACCCCCCTCAGACGCTATATAAGAGTTAACGCCGATGGAGAGAGACAACGACACAAGCAACAAAATATACATGAGTCATTAATCTTAGCATTCAATGACTTCTCTCTTATTGTAAACACGAGCAATACAAATAATACAAGATTAGAGTTGTTGTTATCATAGAAGAAGGCCCGAATCTGTCTAAATTCCCCGTGTCTCATCCTCTATATAGTCTCGAGTAAGAAGACTCCCTTGTAACATTCATTTCATAAGTTCGATCTTAAAATATCGACAACCTTCGTGAAGCTGAATATGAGACAATCGGTTCCATATCTGGAGAAATTCTCTTATAACCACGATGGATAAGGTTCTCTGAATATCTTCGATCCAATCGTGTATTTGGTAGATTTTAGGCAATAAATGTCTACCTAAGTTTGGCCATATTATTTGTATGGAACTCATTGAGAAAATCTCAACTTTTGAGGTGATTTAGACCCGATGAATAAGCAAGTGAAAAAAACCGGATAGGTCAAATTAGTTTTTCTTCATTGGGATGGATCTACGATTGTATTCTCAAATGGAGTAATTTTGTGCTGGATGAAGCAAATAATATAAGCCGAATCCAACACTTACTTTCTACAATACATAAGCTATTTTACCATTTTTGTGTACAATTTTTTTGCATTAATTAGACGTGTCAAAATCATAACAGCTTATATTTATTTATTTATTTATTTTGGGGGGGAGCAAGTTCTAAATATATATTTAAAAACACGTTGACAAAGCCTTGGACTTGCAACTTTGACTACTACTAGTTAACCACTAAAAAAATCACAGAACATATTAAAATACTACTGTTATTATTCATGTTGCATTCTAAATTTTTTTCTACAAACAAAACCCATAGCCCCAAACATAAAAACCATCTACATACAAATATACAATGGGATAGAACTAAGATACACTTTGATGAAAAAAATTTGAAGTTTGTTCTAGACCAAAAAAGAACTTGAAGTTTCTAGGCAATCATTTTCCACCCCCATTATTTGCCCTCATCTTTGATCGCAGCCGTCCACCGGATGATCGTCCTGAAAGCGGCCCAGATCCCAAATAAAACCGCCTCGCGCCGCTGGCTCAGCAATTTCCGCCCTTTTCCCTCCACAATCGCGCGGGTTTTCCCTCCCTCCGCGCAACCCACCCCCAGCGCCATGGCCTCTTCCTCCGCCGCCGCCGCACCCGCCGACGCCTACGACATCCCGTGGGTGGAGAAGTACCGCCCCACCCGCGTCGCGGATGTCGTCGGCAACTCCGACGCCGTCGCCCGCCTCGAGGTCATCGCCCGCGACGGCAACGTGCCCAACCTCATCCTCTCCGTAAGCGACATTTCCTCGAACACCTTGCGCGCGCACTTCCGCCAAACAGCACAACCCACGCCATCTCTCTCTTTTTCCCCCCAGGGGCCTCCGGGAACTGGGAAGACGACGAGCATCCTGGCGCTGGCACACGAGCTGCTCGGGCCCAGCTACCGCGAGGCCGTGCTCGAGCTCAACGCCTCGGACGACAGGTTGCTGAGACCGTGACGTGATTTTGTACTGGCTAATCGGACCCGTGTGGATTGTTTGTGTGATGGTCGATTCGTGCTTTTTCAGGGGTCTGGATGTGGTTCGAAACAAGATCAAGATGTTTGCGCAGAAGAAGGTCACGCTGCAGCCTGGGCGGCACAAGATTGTCATCTTGGATGAGGCCGACAGGTAATGCTATCCCAGAACTGGCTTGATGTAGATGGGGCTAATTTGTGAAACTATCTCTTAGAAACTTTATTCTTAGTTCACCATTGGCTGTTGTTGCGCTCAAGTAAGGCTATTACTAGTATGTTACCAGGTCATATAAGTTCAGAAATGCCCATTTTATCCTGGTTGCACATAAATCTCAGGGAAAAAGAGAGAAGAGAACCCACTTTACTACAAACTAATTTGAGGTTGAGATATAGGATGGCAGTGTCAGACAACATAAAAAATAAAGAACCCTGTGGCAACTCCATCTGTAGTAGTGCTAAATTGGTTTGTAGACTTGAAAGTTGAAGTTCAGAAGTTTTGTTTATCATATTTTTTTAGTATAGGTAACTTTTTTTTGTGTGTGTGTTTGGACCTCACATTTGCTATGTTCAGCATGACATCAGGGGCACAGCAAGCGCTGAGAAGAACAATGGAGATATATTCCAACACCACGAGATTCGCCCTTGCGTGCAATACCTCATCTAAGATAATTGAACCCATTCAAAGCCGTTGCGCTATTGTCAGGTTCTCGAGGCTCTCAGATCAGGAGATCCTTGGCCGCCTTATGATTGTGGTGGCAGCTGAGAAGGTAATGTTCAGTAGCTTGAACATCAGACTGATAGTGAACTGCTTCGTTCTCATTCCCATAGTCATCAGAAACATTTGTTCAATTAGGATTCCTGGATGTACTATCCAAGTGCACTGCTGAACTCTTGACAGGAAGATTTCAAAGTGGACTTGTGGATCTATTAAATGTCTTTATGCATAATTTCCCTAATCGCCTTAAATTATTATTCATTATTTTAGGTAGCTTTTTCACCTGTTAATGATTTTTTTAGACAGAAGGCCATTTGGCTAGCTTTATTAAAATTTATAAATGCCAAAGTTCGGACAGTCACAATACATAGAAATTAGTTCAAACAGTCACCTGCTAAGGCTTAAGAAAGCCCATTTCTGATACATGATTTTATCCTACATATGTCTTGTTCTTTTTTTTTTTTGTAACCTTGAAGATACGTTTCATGCCTTAATGTTTACTTCTGTTTTTTCGCACTTTTAGTTCTAATGTTTTCCTCCATTCACTTTTGTTAAACTTCTGATCTATGGCCAATCTATGTGGACTACTAAAGGTTATATATAAGCTGGCATCTAACTGTTTTACAGTGACAAAACATGACTAGTTTCTTTCCAGGCTTAGTTCGGTTGTATGAAGAAAGTTAGAGCGCCAATTTCTAGCACTGATATTTTGATAGCTGCAATTTAAGGGTTTTAATTCCAATATTGCCATGAAGCAATTGATATTTGCACTGAATGGGTATATCATCTTGCTGGTGACTTTCTTTTTTGCTATTAAGGGTTTGGAAGTTTTTCTGCTGATATGATATTTGAGCTGTAAATGCTCCTGACCTGGTGACCCCTAATTTTATTTCAAACTAATTACTCTGGAGAAATATTTTATGCTAAGGTGTGCAGGCTTCTTGCCAGGTCATAGACATTGTAACTTTGACACTAACATGCTTCCCTTGTAATTATGAAAAAGTCCCCCCCCCAAAAAAAAAAAAAATTGTATCAAAACACACACAGCTTTGCCCATGTGTGGATATTGCCGTACTAAGTACCAATGAATCATGATTTGTAACTGGATGGTTAAAAAAGAGGATGTGCTGAGCCTGTCACATCAGGATAAATCACCTTGGCTTAACAGGTAGTTGCCTTCCTGGTTTACTGCATATACATTTGGGCAAGAGGGACCTTCTGTCTGGTCAAGTCAAGAGTTGTATAATCCCGTTGGTCATCCTAAAATAGCTCTTCACCAGATTGGGCTGTTAGATTGATAAACTAAATATTTTGGGCTAAAAGGATAAGTTTAACACTTACCCTCCAGATACTTGCTTACCTGCAAGGCTGAAACCAAGCAGCTCCCAGTTATTTTGTTTAAAGTTTAACAGTTTTGGTTTGTATTTTGTTTAAACTCATTTGATCATTTAGATTACCAGGGATAGTTAATTTATTTTGTTCTAAATGCCTGAATGTTACTTATGAAACCATGGAACTGGGGTAAGATTCCACCATTCATATCGATTTTTCTGTTCATTAGTTTCGGGTTCCAAGTTTAGTTATATCTAATCTATCTACTTTTGTTCAACTAAGGTTCCTTATGTGCCAGAGGGGCTTGAAGCTATCATCTTTACTGCTGATGGTGACATGAGACAAGCTTTGAACAATTTGCAAGCTACAGTTAGCGGGTTCCGTTTTGTTAATCAAGAAAATGTGTTCAAGGTTGAGCCACAACTTATCCCATTCTGTATGATGCACAATATTTGTTCAGTTAATAATAAGGCTGTACTGATTCCAGGTGTGCGATCAACCACATCCTTTGCATGTCAAGAGTATGGTGAAAAATGTGCTCGATGGAAAGTTTGATGAGGCCTGCTCTGGTCTGAAGCAACTTTATGATTTGGGCTACTCGCCTACTGACATAATCACTACTCTCTTCCGTGTTGTCAAGAACTATGACATGGCTGAATATCTGAAGCTGGAATTCTTGAAGGTAACCTCACAGCATTGTAACTGATGCAGTCGTTTGTTTGAACTTTCTCTTCTGTTGAATAACAATATCCTGTTTATTTGCACAGGAAACAGGATTTGCGCACATGCGAATCTGTGATGGCGTTGGGTCATTCCTTCAGCTTTCTGGCCTTCTGGCCAAGTTTGCGCTGGTGAGAGAAACAGCAAAAGCACCATGAACTCGTTGCAGATGGCAATGGCTTTTTGTGGAGATGCTCTGACACGGTAACCCAGTCATGTCTGTTTAAAGTGTTGTCATGCATGGCTTGCTGATTACAACTTTGACATCGTATCTCAGTCTGTAAGATAGTGCTTCCCTGAAGTAAAACTATTATGGTTATGTAGCATGGCAGATCTGGCTGTACTTGCCCCGAACATCCGTGATGTGTGCAGAGTTCTATGGAACCCTTTGGGTGTTTTTCTGGGCTCGTAGTTGTACTTTTGTTCTCTCCTAGCTGCATTATGAAAGTAACTGCCAGTGATCCAAGTGAATTGTGCATACCATCATGGATTGCATAACTTTGTCAACCTCTACTAGGCTGGTCGATTACTCCATTTAAAGTCAAATTGTGCAGAGCTACCGGCACAAAATCATGGACGATCTCGCTGCCCCTTGCACGTAATACAGGAGGGTGATCTTGTTTGTGGTCCAAAGTTGCGCGCAAGTCTAGTTGGCAGGAGTTCGTGTGCTCCGAAGTCGACGAGCACGTTGAACAGTCCAATGCAATAATTGGTCGTTTTGATGATGACGCATGTACGTTTATCCTGTGCCATACATCTGGCATCTCAAGTTGGATCTTTTCTCCTGACTCGACCGGTTTAGTATGAAGTGAACTGGATCCTTTTCTCTTTGGGTACATGACAAATATGGTCCTTCCAGTTTTGTGTAAAGTCACCAACTATGCTAGGCATGGTGATGGTCCATCACCCTCAGATAGGCCTAGGACATTTGTATGGAGCCGTGATCCGGTAGAAAGCTGCGTAAAACAATCAAGTTCTGGAATAGTTACGATCTTACGCCGTCGTCACAAGATGGATCTATCTTTTCAGAATTTACCACCAGAATTAGCCAACTGCTTCGCTTTTCCACGACTTTCATGTACCTTGCTGCTTCTCTACTTCTGTTCCACGTAAAAGTGACCTTAGATTGATCTTCTCATTTCGGATTCTTCGTAGTAAATGCAAAAGACCTATATGAACAGCATTTACAATAAGATAAAGATCACTTCTAATATCTGTGCACTATAATGTTTCTGCATTGAGAGCGGTAATAATGAGCATCCCTCTCCCAAACAAAGACCCTTCAGAACCTATGACAGACCGACATGACAATTCGGAGCTCCTACAGACCACATCACATCTCGCTATACCAGAAGCTAGAAACCACATAGATACCAACACCATGAGTCAGCCAACAAAAAACATAAATGACTCCCGAGTCCGGACTCCCTGGAAGCGAAGCATAACATTAGCCTGCTACAGTGTACCCAAAATGCAGATTTACCTCTACATTCAGCGGCCACAGGAGAGAACGGCGGGGGAGGCCGAGTCAATACCCGAACCACCACCATTGCACCGTGCTAAGGACCTGTCCCGTCCGGTCCTTACCACCTAGCAAAGGTCACTTGTATTTCGCGGTTCGTTCTTGACTCGGACTCATCGCCAACTGTTCCCTCTAGGCCGAAAGTCTTCCGTTTCCAAGTTCAGACGTCGCAGTGCAGCGCCGCCTTGATCTTGTTGATGGTGCAAGAGATAAGGTTGTTCACGGTCTCTACTGACTCCACGGTGAGCTTTGCGGTGGGCTGGCTGTTGACAAGTATCTGGAATGCAACAGTAAGCAGCGAGCCGCCTGTCTTGTGCCCGGCGCGGCCACTGATGCTAGGCCCGCCAGGCAGAATGACAAAACCGGATGGCAAGAGTGCAAGATACGTCGAGTCCCCTCCACCCATGACAAGCTGCATTGCTGGGATGTCCACTGGGGCGTACACGACCATTGAGCAAGATGCGTCGGTGCACGTCTCCTGTAGGATCAGCATGCTGTTCTGGTTGGTGTTCGTCGGCTGTAACATAAGGCATTAGGGTTAAGAAATATACGAGACAGGAAGGACATATAGCATCATAACACAAGAATATCCTGGAGTAAGAAAGAAAAAAATGACAATATTATCTAACAGTGATGCTGTCTATGATCGAGGGAGACCCGACCCGCAATGGCACAATCGATGTTGACCGAGAGACTGGGGGGGTGTGTTTGTTTGGATGCGCTGTGTCAGAGTTGTCAGCTACTACTAACACCTTTTTGAGCAGATCTGTACTTCTCCGCTTTGGCCCTACCCAGTGACCTTTTCGCAGATCTTATGTAAAGTGTGGTTCTGCTAGCCAATCTAGTCTTTCTTTGCTTTACACGGCCATGCGTTATTAACACCTTTTCACCTTCCTTTGACTTCAGCAAATACTTGATGGGAAGTTTACTCATTTTCCCCCCTTGTGCTATTCTTTTTTTGATGGAACCTTTGTGCACTCCTTTAATGTCACCATCTCAGAATGCAACTTTGTTGTTTGGAAAGGATTCAGAATGCAGCCTAGTTTACTACCTACCTTCATTCTCTTGTTCTTTCATACATGTCTCCAGTGCACACTTTTGATCGTCAATTTTTTCTAATTATATGTTAGTAAAAACTATAAAAATTAATGATATCGATACTTTCAGTGCTAAATTTACTAATATGATTTCCATGTAACAAGTCTAAATAATTTGTGTACATTTGTGGTCAAAGTTTTTAAAGTTTTCACTACATGCATCCTAAAAAGGCATCTATTTTGGTTTTGGAATAGAGGTAGTACTAAGGCATGCAAAGGCATCTTTATGTTTTCAGATAAGAAAATCGTTCACACTCCAGATTCTTCACGTTTCATCTTGCTCAGTATTTAGCAACTACACCTGACCCATATCTACACATTTTGCCATATTGCAATAACTTATGGGCAAACATTTGGAACACACCACCCTAAAGGACAAAACTAGTTCCAAATATATATGTTCTTGCTCAAAGTGATGTGCTGTGTCCCAAGACGACACGAAGTTCAGCTTCTACATCATCGGAATGGTTTCCCCCCAACTCGTCAGTTAATCATGTGGTTGAGATTGTAATAAGCTTAGAAAGAGAAGCAGCTATGAACTGTGGTATATAATACTCACGCTGGCCCTCAGTAGAGATACGGAGTTGCCATCCTGTTGCCCCTTGGCGATGTTTGTCACCTCCTGCATAGGGCCACCGTTGCTTAGGATGTCCCATTCAAAACGGAGCCCTTCATTGCGCAGGAAGTTGAAGAGCCGTTCGGGCATCACAGGCATCCAAACTGAGGTGGAAGCACTCAGCACCACACCTGGTGGCACACCAGGTTCATCCACACTCTTCCGTGCCATGACACACACATCCTCCCCAATGTTGCCAGCCAACCCATCCAGTTTGCTCCATTCTCGAGCAGATGATGCACTAACCCCTGCACAGAAGTTCTCTGCCATCCTCTCTGCCAACTTCAACAAGCTTCGTTTCCCTTCTGGCGAGACAGCTGTAGCAAATATGGTACATTGTCATTTTATTTCCAGGGATGCATCCCATGCAAAGCATGCTACATAGGTGTTGCACATTATCATATTCCTGTACCTGCTGGATCATGCTCCGGCAATGCAACAGATGACATGAGAATGGCCAAGCACTCGCACTGGCGCTGTAGCGTCGCGAGCCACCGCCCTGCACCAAGGGCAAGGCCAGACCGGAGAAGAGGCCGGTAGAGCTGGTGCACGGATGCTTCATCATATTCTGTATGTTCAACCCATGTGACCTATAGTGTCCACGCAAACTGCATCTGTTAGCACATAAATGCATGCCCACATGCAAATGTCTTGAGATGTCAATACACCAAAAGAGCTCTGCAGTGCAATTCTACTAGAGTACACAACTGTAGCTGCTGGTTAAACAGTACCAATAAACCATGTTATTACATCTTGCTGTGATATGTTGGCCAAGTTTTGGAATATGAAAAGGGGCAGTGGATAAGTTAGACTATAAAGGTTACCTCGAGATGTTAGCCTATTATGGGGCCCCACACTGTAATGCTTACACATTAGTCCATGGTGTTGCGTGCATCTTATCAACAACAAGTACTATCGAAGGGAGGAGAGACAGGAACCCAAACCATATGACTGGCATAACAAAAGAAAACTCGATATCTTGTGTAAGATGACAGTATCTCTAGTTTGATCTAGGAACAGCTGATCTACTTGCACATGGCCTGGTCACAAGTTTTGACATCATTCTGATCTTCGTATCTTAATTATTAATTCCTTGCCTTGTAATATGCCCCAAGAATGGCATACATATGGTTCTAAACTATTTCTTCCTGAAACCCTTAAAACAAGTAACTACTACCCATTATCAACTTATGGATGTATAAACAAATTTCGAAATAGAACCACTAATGTATGCACCAGATGAGCAATTTAGATCAAGATTATATAAAGCTCAGGTGCAAAACCCAAGGAGGAAAACCTTTTTTCATTGAGATAAACGATAGAGGGTGTGGTCAAAATTTCTATGATGAGACACATTGATTAAACTGCGGACAAGAAGTTACCCAAGGGGCTCAACCCCAGGAGTAGAAGAAGTATCTAATCCCCTTGAAGAATTGGACTCACGATTAAAGAAACGCAGGGAAGCATGCTAGGGAAAAGTGTTGGATCTACAAAACCAGTTAATTATTCTGAAATCATTTGTTTAATCCCCCTCCCCGCTGACCAATCCATTAATTAATTTTAGGTGGTGGGCTCGTAACCACAATTAATCTATTGGAGACATGAGCCTACCCCATGACTTGTGAATACTATACAGCATGGCGATCACTAGATGACACATTAAACTAACTAAAACCACTTGAAACACTACCAGCACTCTGTTCCATGAGTGTCATGGTGGCCATGGAGAACTGCAACTAAGATGCATCCACCTATAACTGAACGTATGATTATCATATCAGTAGAGCAGCAAATCCCTGGAACTAAAATGGTTTGGTTTTGACGGTGGCTTTCTAGGAGTGGCAAAACCATCCTGTGACTCAGAAGGCAGATGAGTTTCAGGTTCATCATTACGTGCTAACTTTGCTGTAAACGTAAAACAGTAACCACCTATTTTTTCGAGGTTAACTGGTCGAGGCTGTCTTGTTTAAGGCCTCTACCTAAAAGTCTCTTAAGAACAGGAGGTAATAAAGTGAATGGCTCTTGGTTATTCTACCTTGCAGAAGCCATTGGGGGTGTCTTGCACCACACAACCAGAAGGCAGCCTCCGGCAATTCATGTTTGCAGCTAGGCCTTGATCCCTCATCAATCCATCAATGGAAACATCCACTACAGCCCATGCACCCTCAGACAGTTGTTTGCAGAACCTGAGAAAGGCCACCTCCCTAATCGGGACAAGAGGTGAAAGCACCTGTAGCTCTGCCTGCATCTGTTGCAATGATAAGAAAAAACATTCAGACACTATGCTTAACCACAAGCTATACATATGATGGGCACTGTAGAGTGTAGACTGTTCAACACTCACAAGCAGCAATGCACCATTTCTGCTCCCTGCAACGCCAGTAGGGATCTCCTCAATGGTCGAGGCCTTGGCAATCATGCACGAGAACATATCGGACCACCGTCTCTGTGGCAATAATTCAAACAACCAATGTCAGTTTTGATATACACTTATACAGGCAACAGCAACACGAAGAGGCATGGTGAGACGAGCACAACCTCATCCATGAGGGTCTCCACAAGAGCAACACTATTGTCAATGATGACAATGCCGGACTCCCTAGAGGCTTCAGACACAAAGCCTGAAGGTTTCACCCCTAGGCATGGTGAGAAGGTGTTCAAGTACTCTTCATAGTTCAGTGTCTCCTTGGCAGACGAGCCAGGCAAGGAAACACTTTGAATCCACAACGGCTCCTTCATCTGCGCCATCTTGACAAGCTCATCCATTGCACTAATTGCAAGCTCCAAGAACACGGACTTGTCAATGCCAGCCATGGCCAGTGGTGCAGCCCTCATGGGCGTGATCACTGTTCCCATTGAGCTGGACACACTGACAGCGAACTCGGTGATCGTCGAGATGGCCATTGTGGTCGATGGCATCAAACCAATCCCACCGACTGCAACCTCCAGTGAAGAGCCTGGCATAGGATGTGGCTGATGCATCTGCGGTGGCGCCACGAGAGAAATGGGCTTGCAAAGGAACTTGGCAGCGAGGGCGCACACTCGGCTGAGTTCGTCATTGAGCCTCGCGTTCTCGACGCGCAGGTGCTGCTCCTCCAGGGACAGCTCCCCAAGCATCGCCGGTCTGCCGCAGCCGCCACACACTGGGTGCCTCATGGCCTCTCGGATGGACAGGTTCTCGGCGCGCAGCCTGTCGTTCTCCTGCTTCAGTAGCGCGTTCTCGTGCCGCTCCAGTTGCATCTTGCCAAGATAAATCACCACAACCCGTGTCAAGAACTGCACCAACGGCGCGAATCAAGTAAAGGTGATCGAGTGTTCGATAGCTTGTTTACCTTCATCTGCGTGCGCCGGTTCTGGAACCAGAACTTGACCTGGCGCGGCTCGAGGCAGAGCCGCTTGCTCAGCTCCGCGCGCTGCTTCTCATCTGGGTGGGGGCATTCCTTGAACAATCTGCACCAAAGAACCCATCCATGCATGAGCAAACAGGCGACCAAGCAATGCGACGAGTTGTTAAGAGGTTTCATAGACGGCGGCGCGCTTACGCTTCGAGCTCTTGGATCTGCTGCGGCGTGTGGCGGTGGTAGCGCTTCATGCGCTTGCGGGGGTTGCCGGGCTCGGCGGCGTCCTCGTCATCCTCGCCGCCGCCGAAGTCGCCGCCAGAGACGACGTCGAGGTGGTCGCTCCCCGACCGGCTCTCGTTCTCCGCCTCCGTAGCGTCCCTCACCTTCCCGCCTCCTCCGGCGCCGCCGCCGTGGACTACGGGAACCATCCGCCCACCGCTGCGGTCTCGGCCTGCGGCGTCCGCCTGCAATCAACCAAAAAAAAGGTGCACACCTTTCCCAATCACTCGACCGCACCAAAGAACCGCCACTACACAACACGTTGACAAAGGAGCGCCGCAGCGCGTACCAGCACGAGGGATAGAGCCGGCGAGGACGTGAAGACGCCGGGACTGGCTCCGGTGTACGGGAACTGCATGCCGGCTGCGGCCCCACCGTCGTCGAAGAGACCACCAAAGCTCATGATCTCCCGCCCTTCCCTTCCCTTCCCTTCCCTTGGCCCGGGAGAGAAGAAGCTCAAGCAAGAGCCTAGTAGCAGCACTGGTGCGTGCTTCTCAGGTGGGTCGCTCTGTTAACCAGCCTCCCCTCTTTTCTTGTCCCAAAAAGGCCTAATGCCTGGATCTGCCTAAAGCCCTTCTGCACACCTCACAAAGTCACACAAGTCACACACAACTCTTCACAAGTCACAAGCCCAAACGGAAGAAGAAAAAAACTTGCTTGAAAGTTTGCAGTTTTTTCTACTCCCTTTTTTTACCCACCTCCCCCTCTCTCTCTCCCTCCCTTTCTCTCTCCTAAGTAGAGTAGCCTAGTCCCCAAAACCCTAAACACCGTGTAGACAAAATGGTCAAGAGGATGATGGGACGGATCAGAAGCTAAGCACCATGTGCTTGGCCCAGTCTAGAGCCGGGAAGCAGGAGAGTCAAAGGAGTGGGGGGAGCAAGGCAGGCAGAAGAAGAATGTGGAGCGGTGTGGACGCACGGACGGACGGAGTCAAAGGGGTGGGGCTTTTTTTGTTCGCTTGCGGGGGGGTTTTCGTTTTCTTCATGCATGGCGTTGGCACCGTGGCACGGGCGGCCACACGTTATGGCGCGGCGGATCCCATCCCATCCCATCCTGCGCTTCGTGCTTCGGGCTTGGCCGCTAGTTTCGTATCCGTCCGTCTCATCCTCCCTTTTGCCGTCCTCTCGCTCGCCGCGCGGCTCTCCCCCTTTGTTGTTTTTTCCTCGCGGAGGGGACACGGAGACGGGTGTTGGCCGGCCGCGCCGCGCCGCGACGGGGTCAAAAGAGAAATGCTATGCCTCCTGTCATCCTGTGCCGCTGGGCTGGGCTGGGCTGGGCTGGGCTGGGCTGTGGCGTGCCTGCAAGCGTGACCACCTGCGTGTGGGGTCACGTGTCAGTGGGGCTTAACCGAGAGCGGGGTGGCGTAGTGCGCGTGGGCCGTGTGATAAGGATCCGACGGACGCCAGTCGGTGGGGGAATTAAATGGGCGTCGAGGGAGAACCACTGCTTACTGGACACGGTTGTGAGCGTGCGACGATGAGTTTGGGTCCTACGAAAAATGTGGACCCACCTGTCAGTGGGGTGTATTTGAGATCTGGAGCGAAGTGTTGGTGCGTCTAGGGTGTAGATGGAAGGGGGCGAGAGGACGCGAACGTCATAAATGAGCGGGGGTAGCCGAGGCGTGGTGTGCCGAGGGAGATCAGGCGCGGATTTTGACCTTTTAAAAAAGATTAGATTTGTTATTCCATGTATAACAGTATTATTTAAGCTATAGACCCTACAAGAGTGCAGATGAGAGAAGTCCTCTCTCTCGAATAGAGAATACGAGGACAAGTTCCATCTGGGGACGAGTGGATTTGAGTAACTGTAGTGTGAATAAGGACATATGTCATCTGACGAGTGATGTATACGGTGTTATTTTTATCTTTTTATTTCTGGAGGAGACTAAATTTGATATTTTTTTTTTATAAAAATCACGTCATTTAAATTTAATCCAAAAAAATCGGTAGGATCCGGCGGTGAGGCACATGTGACGTAAGCGTTTTGCACGCATCTTGAAGCGGAAGGAGAACATAAGTCGTGTTGGCAGGACTGGACAGGATGGGATGGGGTGGTGCCTGCTACCGCCTACTGTCCCCTGCTCTGCCTCACAACCAGCTTGGCGTCATAAATAACCTGCTCCTAGGCACTAAACACCACGCTCCATTTTGCGGATTTCTTGTGCTCTACTGCTATGCTCTACTGCTTCTCCGTTTCCAGTTTTGCATCGTGTCATCAAGAACAGTCTAATTTCCGGCTTACTCCAGTAAAAAAATGAAGATGGAAGTTATTAATTAAATGTTGTGTACCTATAAATCCGGCAAGCATAAAATATTGTAATGGTCATAAGCAAGTCAGGTTGTTCATCTTGGATTGATTTCGGTAAAATCGTACCGTATGTCGAATAGTAGAATCTAATATTTAAGTGGTTCTAAAAAAGTGTTTTTTTCTTGTTAGTACTAGTAGCGGGCCATTCTACACTAAAAAAGGGGAAAAAACAATTGAAATATTTTTTCACCCCAAGCATCTAGATCAAAATGTGCAAATTATTGACTACTTAGTACTTACCATCCAACTTAAATAGATGCCTTGGACACAACTGTTTTCTTAATTTATAAGATCCTATCAAGATCCTACTTTGATCTATGCGATCATACGACCACGATCCTACATAGCAGTTACCACTCAAGGTACGATTCGAGTTCCTAATGTTGGTGGTGGGATCGTAAGATCATGATTTTGATGACCTTGGCGAGAAGTTCTAATGTAAAAATTGTGTAGGATTACATAGAAAACAATATAATTGTTACAGTCATCTTTACCAAAAAAATATATATTGCAAATCTGTCCTTACCACTCCATATGAACTGAACTAGTGCAACATTACACCATGGATATGACTAATCCTTAGTTTTCCCTTAAAGAAAGGAGCACCAACTACCATGAACAAGTACTCGTGTTAGTACTACTTCAATAAACAGACGATTTACTACTTTGACTTGCCATTAATCACCTCATGCCATTCGTCTCATCGCGGGCACTTTTCCAGTTTAGTATCCGTTCCATTAAAAAATATACGATGTTTTAGAAAATATATATTTATTTTTTTAAAAAAAAATTAGTCACTTATATATACACACTAGTAGTATTGGTCATGTAAAAATAGTATCATTAGATTAGTCATATTTTTTTTGTATAATATAATAATCTTATATTATATTATGAATATATTCATATAGTAAGTAATTGTCAAAGTTGCGAATTGGAAACCGCGATGTCTAAAATATTATATATTCTTGAGGGTATCTTCAATAGTTAGAGATAACTTTATCTCTAACATATGTTATATCATCTTTAGAGACAATATTTTCAATAAATAGTCACTAGTACACTCCAACATTTATATTTTACAATTTTTCTTTGAAACAGACTCACATGTCTATTAGAGTAGATTAATGTATCATTTCTTGTTTCGCGTGCACAAATGTCTCTTCAGTAAGAGATATATGCGCTCTTTTCCTCTCTCTCCTTCATGCAGGATTTTGTTGACGTGACATAGCTAACAGACGACAATAAATACAGTATTAGAGACGCGTTGAGTAGAGTAACATTTATTTCCATGTTCTCGTTAATCAACCATGAGATAAATAATCACTGCCGCGTACCTTCGCTCAAGACTGCAGTTAGTTTTAGTTTAGCTTCCCAGTCGAGCCTGCAGCGAGCCATGTCTGGGCCTGTAAAACGGGTAAATGCGTCCATGCAGACGCAGCAGCTAGCAGCCCTGCCTCGTCAGGTTCAATGGTGGAAGGGGTCGGTTTGCGATTGCGGGCAAGCTGCGAAACCGGGGACGACGCCACCCTTTATTACACAAAAACTGCACCCTTTTGGCCCTTTCCGCAGGGGTCATTTTCTGCCCGGTCCTTGTGCTCACAACAGCACGACGACCTTTCGCCCGTTCTGTCAACGTGAAACCGAGCCTGCCACACATGTGTTACACAGCTTACGCTTCCACGGACGCAGATGGGTTCAGGCTATATTGGAAAACATACTATTTTTCACATGAATTTGAAAAGGCCGACGAAATGTCTGTACAATCCATGTGTGTTACAGATAGGACCTAGAGATTTAAGACTGTATATGTGCCTGGGATCAGAGCTACTCGTAACAGTTAATAAACAAGTTGGATAATGGGGTTGCTGCGAGTTTTCCTTGTGAGAAACACGACATGATAATAGCACCCCTCTCTTTCTTTTCTTTTTTCTGTCCACATTCTTAACTAGTCAATTATTCCTTCCTTCTCTTTCTGCTGCGTCTATATCTCATCGCTATCGACTCTGAAGGTCATTTTCTAGTTTGAATGGGTAGTATGCTAGGCAGCTGCGTACTCCCTGTTATTAGGATCGTGTCTAGCCATGATAATAGTTAAATTCTTCTTTTGAGGTCTCCCCCGTTTCTGTGTGTATGTTAGAATTAAATTTCAAAATATAAGCCGAAAGAATAGTTCGCTTTGTGCTCACCACGCAACTGCACAAAGTATAGAATCTGAGAGGCCACACAGTGTACATTAGATGTTTTGTACTAAGTTTCATGTGTTTTTTAAATAACAAAAACAATTCTGAAATAAAGTTTCATGGTTGTGGAGTGTCTATTTTCAGCATTGCCGTGCGTTAATATATGGCCAGTTCAAAGCCGAAAGAAAAAAAACCATGCATCCAAGAATTCGTCCATATAGTTCAAAAGGTACCACCTTGCAGGAACTTCAAATCCTCAACACGTACGTACAGTGGCATCTAGATAAGCTAAGCGGAACTGTTCAACGTGATTTTTCTAAGCTTCATGAAGAAAGCCCGTGTGCGATCGACCCCCCTTTCATTCAATGTGTGTACACAGATTGTGGTGTTTCACACAGCAAGTCCAATGGTGCGAATTGGCCACTTCAATGCGAAAGGGACCAATGTTTCGTCATGCAAGGGTTTATATGCGCAAACGTCCAAAACATTGACAAATCATGGGAAATAGTTGGGCTAGAAATGCCATGAACAGAGGAAGAAAGTCCAAGCAACACATGGATGGATAGCGAAAAGCTCCTTTGGACTGTGGCAAAGGTTTTCTTTCCGAAATTAAAATGCGATATCTTATCCTTGCAAAATTATGGGTGTTCATGTCGCGTTGCATTTGTGTCGTTTTGGACTGACGCCACCAAGTTGTCGACGCCCTTTCGTCCTCCTCCAGTCTACAGTTTGTAGATCGAGTGAATGACATATGCATTGTTCGAGTCGAGCTAGCTTGCAACGTTGCACGCGGGAGAGTGAGCCGGCCCGGTTAGCGGCGGACGCGATACGCAGTCGATCGATCGGCAAATTGCGGTGGGTACTATAGACTACTCGTGGATGCTGCCCGCTGCCCGTGGGTAGAGCGCGCGCGACGCCCCAAGCACAAGATATGTGGCTCTCGACGCCTGGCCGTTCGGCGAGCGAGTCTACTCCCGACTCCCGAAAGTAGTCCCCGGCGTGATGCTCGCGGCTAGGCACGGCACGGGATCGCCGGCCGTTTGGCGGGTACGTTTGGAGAGCGCACGGTGTCCCGGCGTGACGCTAGCTGTCGAGATGGGAGGCGCCGCTGCAGTCTGACCGATCGAAGCACGTAGCGTGGCAGCGCCAGCGGAAGGGAAAAAAATAACTTTAGCGTACCCAATAACTCAAAGCCCAACTTTATACGGCCTGCCGGTTTGTTGGGCCAGAAAGATCTGAGCCCATCTGGAAGATTCTTTGCTCTGAACTAGCGAAATCGGGCTACTTAACCCCCTCCTGAGCATAATACCGCCTGGTTTTAGTTCGACGTGGCATAAATGTCCCTGTGAGATGGCAATCCATTGCCTCGTTAGCATCGGGGGGCATAAGTAAGTCTTCACCCAGGCTCTCACTCTCTCAGTTCGCCGTCGTTCTTCCCCCCAAATCCCTCAACTCTCTTGGCGGTGGCGGTGGTTGGAGGGGGGAAGGAGGACGACAGCGACAATGCGGATACCCCCACAAGCAACAAGGTCGACGAGGAGGACGATGACAACTACGACAACAATGAGGAGGTGGCATCGGGAATCAAGCACCACGGCAGCCACATCGGCATCAACCGTCGCTGCACCCACTGCCACACCTAATGCGGGTCACCACCTGCAGCCGCCGCAGCCAGCTCGCTCTGCAGCAGCTGCATGACGGAAGGCAAAGATCGGACCACTAGTGCGCAACCCTCGTCAATTCGACCTCGGAGAGATGCCTTTTTTACTTTTTATTTACTGACTAATTAGTTGATGCTGACT
The DNA here is from genome assembly GCA_036346395.1 of Hsuehochloa calcarea. NCBI lineage: Eukaryota > Viridiplantae > Streptophyta > Magnoliopsida > Poales > Poaceae > Hsuehochloa > Hsuehochloa calcarea. The sequence continues at coordinate 40,779,903 of CM070599.1, forward strand.
GTGATGCCACGTCAACACAAAACCAGGCCATGTGGTAAAAACCACCGATGAAACCAACTCTGAGGGTAATTTACACTGGTTTTGATAGCTGGGGGTGCAAAGTGAAGGGTTCCGTAGTTGAGGGTGTTATTCGAACTCGAGGCATAAGTTCAGCGGGCAAAAGTGCTCTTCTTCCTTTATTTTTCCTTCTGGCATCGATCAAAGTCGGTACACAAATGGCCTACCAAGTTCCTCCCTTTTTTGTGAACGCCTGACAAGTTTCTTAGGAGCTAGGAGTTCAATACAAAAAGTTTCTTAGTCAGGGTGCGCTATCACAAATTCACATTCAGCTAACACTCTCATTACTCTTTTGTGCCTTGTTCCCAATCTGACGCTCCCCGAGCTACCACGTCGCTTGTGCCACACCCTTGGGGACCTGACGAGGCGCCTACGTGCCCCTGGCGCCGGACAAGGCCTGTTCGTGCCCCCATACCACGACACCCCTTCGCCGGTCCCCCTAGCCCGGACGAGCGCCACGTGGCACCTCAACTCCCCCTAGCCCGGATTCCTCGCTCATCGTCATTTCATGTGGAGTTGCAAACTAAAATTTGAAATATAAAATTAACAAAATTTTAGAATAAACAATGTAATTTGCTAGTTACAGGCCGCACATGGTTTGATTACGTGCATTATAAACAGCAGCACGCACGAATCGACCGTGCGAGTCCAGGTCTCCACAACGATCACGGTGATTGGGAGACACCGCACACCTTTCAAAATGCTATTGTACACCTTGGACATGTTGGTTGTCATAATTCTGTACCTCGCATCGTTTGTGTCTTAGAGCAGGGACCATTTGTCCAACTTAGGAGCGTGGAGATTAATCTACTGTGTGAAACTTATGGTGCTCTTGGATTGCCCGCTCGTGCCCTGCTATCCCTCATGTGCTTCCGGAGGGGACTCCCTTGTATGTTTTGTAGTCCAATGTTTGAGGTCTGTCTAGATGGACTCAAACTTCCACCTCTGGTTTTGCAAGCATAACGCCTTAAACATCTTCATTAGTTCCTGACTGCGGAACCACATGAAGAAGTTTGATGCAAGATGTCTCATGCACCATCGGGTTTCCATGTTGATGAGGATCTAATAATCCTCAATTAATTAAATTATTTATCTATAATTGTTATTATAGATAGCAATATTCTCATGTTATTCGTAAGCATACCCCTTATCATTAATAAGAGAGAAGCTTAGTTAAGTAATCGTAAATCATTTTACGACCATCCTATATAGTCGTAAGTAGTTCTATGACTACCTGGTAGTTGTAAGATTTCCTACGATAACATTATGGTCGTAAGCCTTACTACGACAACCTCATGGCGTAAGTTTTACTATGACTATGTCAGCTACGATCACCCTATAGTCAATAAAGCCTACAGACATGTGGCCCCAATCGACTATGGACACTTATGCGCTGTGTTTAAAACACATAGTAGTTAATATGTGTTGTTATTCTCCGGGATAACTGCACATATTAAGCCTATGTCTCTGACATAACTGCAAGGCTGCGTGGGAGGGTTAGTGTCTAACAATAACTACCCTTAAACATGTGCATTACATCAAACGATAAGATGCCTCTTGACGTGAATAACTGTCACCCCTACATGCGCCATATAAAGGGTAAAGTCGGTGGACAAAGGGAGAAAATAAGCGAATCGATTAGGTGTATAAAATCATGTGCAAGTCTTCTCTCATAGACTTCATCCAAAACAACACATTCAGTGCGACCGTCTTCAAGCTCCGCCTGCGGTTGCCCGCTTCCTGAGACACTAGCATCATCAAGATTTCTCGACGCCCTACGTACGAAATTCACGTACACTATTTCCTTCCCGCATATCGCCGCCTAGGGCTGGGAAGCAATCTGCATGTACTGGTCCTATGCTACGCTTCCGTTTATCTTGACTAGCTCCCATAAACCCCACCCTCCCCTATTCGTGCAGGTGATCCCCTCAATGAAACGTTTATTCGTCGTTGCCTCCTTGTCGAGCTCCATCTGAATGCAGCTCTTAAACTCGTGAATATTCATTGCATCGAGCCCCTCTACCTGGACCACCTTGTACTAGCATCTCGATAGGTCCAACCCATTTGGTCCACCCCGTCCGAGACTGTCGCCATAAAACACTAGCAACTCTTGCATGTTCGAAATTATCTAAAGACACAACGACCCGATGGTACATGATATAACAAATAGGGCGCACTACGTAGTCTATATTTCAATTAATTTATTGTACATGACTATTTAAATAAGATTATTTCAGTAATTACCACTAATTAAATAGGACTAAAGTAATTAACACTAATTAATTATGACTAATTTATTTGGCACTAATTAAATATGATAAAAATAATTATGACATATTAAATATAAGTAATTAGCAATAAAATTTGAATAATTAATTAATTAGCAATAAATTACTTACGAGTAATTCACTACATTTAACTAATTACCATTTAATTAATTACGAATAATTAATTACCACTAATTAACTACGAGTCATTACTTACCAATAAATTAATTACGACTACACAATTACCACTATCTATGCTACGACTAAATTAATTATGATTTATTAATGACGACTAATTAATTAAGTAACACTTAATTACCACTGATGACTTATGACTAATTAACTACGAGTATTTAATTACGACTAATTTAATTACCACTTGTAAACTGCGAGTAAATTACCACTAATTAACTACGACTAATAAATTAATACTAATTAACCACGACTGAAATAATTACAACTAATGCATATGAATTTTTTTTACCTTCCCTTGATGTCAACCTCACTGTACTTATACGGTCCTAAATACTAGTCTAAATACTATTTAATCCACAGTGTAATCCGAAAAAAGTTGTAGTTCAATTCTTTGTGTTCTCAGCGACAAGCGCGAGAATGAGAATGAATTCGAGAATGAGAGGGAGAGGAAGCGTGACGAGGATTAAAATTTCTATGTATTACTGTAATACATAATTAAAAGATCATATGTCTTCATAGTCGTAACCCCTAAGCCTAACGACCACGTGGTTATAAGGGTCGTAACCCCTAAGGTTAACGACCTCCGTGATCGTAAGGATTTCAGAGGCTACTTATAGGTACTCTGGTCAGATGAAATCCTGTACCCGGTCCCCAACCATATGACTACTCGCAAAAGCCTTAAATTGGTGTCTGGATCTGACTCCAAGTATATTTTTACCATATGACGAATGGAACACGTGTCATATTTGCTATATACCACGCGACGGTTCATGGTCCTAAGACACTGACAACAACTACCATGCGGTTGAGTGTCTCACAGACGCTAAACCGACGATCAGTTGCTATTTCACTAATAGCAACTGTTCCTCCGACCAGACGTATCCTTTCTAATAGACGTCTTCTCCAGGAGTAACTGTCATCTTTTCGTTAGTTATTTAAAGACATAATACGGAGGAACACAAGCATCGAATTGAGGCATCACAATCAACACCAAATTCATGTTTCAACTTTGATTGAATAGCATAGCAAGCATTACACTCAGCATAATTCGTATTATCCCACCACCTTGTTAAAGGCACCCTTTGTAAAGAATCGAGTTCATAGCAATAAAGAGCAACCATATTTTCTCACAAGAACCTTTGGCTATTTTTCTCTGTTTTATTTCGTAAGATCGGCGACTCAATCGTCGACAGAGCGCAACACCAATTTTTATAGCCGCGCGAAGGCGTTTCACGCCGACCGCGAGGCAGCGAGAGAGAATCCTACGCGTTGTGCGCTGTGATTAAGCATGCATGTAGGCAGAGGCAACGAGTTGATGGATAGAACGGGGGGAAAGATGATAGGATAGAGGATGCTTTTGGCGGAAGGTGAAAACGCGCCTGTGCCCTGGTCACAGGGCGATCCGGGCCAACTATTTAATATCGTGCCACTAAACTCCCAGTCCTGCAGATCGCCCTCGCAAGTTTCTGATCTGCGTTCGTGTCGTGTCGTGCCGTGGACACACAGTGAAATTAACGAGGAATTGCTGGGTGCTTAAGCGGCTTACAGCCTCCTAAACTCCCAGCCCCAGTCGTACGCGCTTCGGCCTTTTTCTAGCGCGAGCCGCGCTCTACTTGCCGTCCCGCCGCTGTCCTTCTTGCCGACGCGCTGTACTCCGACCGCTTTGCGTTGACGACTTGAGCTTCTAGCCTTCTACCGACAGGTCGCAGTTGCATAGGCCGCGTCCCAGAGACTGCCGTGCGCGCAGATCACCGGTAAAGGCTGTTTGGCATTGTTACAATGGTAAAAGTAATTCTTCTCCGAATCAATTGTTCAAAAGATACCGCGAACAATTGGAGATGTGACACATGATTTATCCATGCCCCCCGGGGCAGACATAGGGCACGAAGGCACTGCCATGCCCCTAAGGGCACGGTGAGGATTCGGCCGGCGGTGAAATGAGTTAAAAAAAAAACGAGTTTTAACACTACGTGACACTATTTAAATATTATTTAAGACTTTAAAATTATCAACCATAGCACTTTTTCTATTTGAATTTTTCCTTTTCCTTTTCCTTTTTTACTTCACGCTCGTAGCATCAAATATATTATCACATATACAAAAAAAATCCGCAAATTTGGTCATATGAAATCACAGTTCGCCGGACAAGATGGCTGCAGCGGGCAGTAGTACACCATCATCGACCGTGGCGGGGGAGGGGGTCGCATGTTCACCCATGCTTGGTGCAAAAGCGCAGGCACCTCATCCTTCATGAACTGCGCGCATGTGCAGCACTTGGAGGCAAACCCCGTGCCACATCAGCACCAGCAAGCGACAAGCCCCTTACATACCGACGGTGGAGGAGGCGGTGGGTAAAAGTACTACAAAAAATCAGACATAAAAGTGCTGTACTTGTGCGCAATTCGTGAGGGTTTGGGTGCTCGTGCTCCCGCACAAAGCATGGGTGCACACGCACCCCTCGCCGTCACGGTGTACCGCCACCGTTTCGTCCGGTGAATCGTTACTGCCGCAAAGATCATACTTGTTGCACCGTTATATCATGTGAATAAATTTGTGAAAATTTATAGTACATGTGATAATACATTTGAAGCTACAAATATGAGGTAAAAAATAAGAAAAATACTATCGGTTGATTTTTTTTATGTTAAATAGTATTATATACAATATTTAAATAGTATTATATAGTTTCAAATAGTATCAATAGTGTTAAAAATTATTTTTTACTCATTTCACTGCCGGCCGAATCCTTACGGTGACCCAGGGGCATGTTAGCCTTGTCCGTACCCTGGCGGCTGGACGTGCCCCGGGACACAGTGGAAGCATATACGCCAATAATGCTAAATGCACAAACACACATTAAAAAAAACCTCCGCGGATTACAGGAACGTGCTATTGCCCCGCGTTGCTCATCCCGGCGCGTCCCCCTGCGCTGCCCGTGCATGGCCGGGCCGTTTCCACCAATCCGCACTTCCGCAGCCCTTGCGGTCTTTCACCCCTCAGCTAGTAATCCTTATTCGCGCGAATTGCACTCTGTTTTACTGTGCACAACATGACAAAGTAATTTCTTATGCAACTAGAATGGTTAGTCTTGCAAGATAAGAGCTTGGATGCAGTAACCACACCAATACAACAAACCAAATAATTTCACAATACAAACAGCCTATAATATCAATCAGAACTCTCTTGTCAAACGGAAGAGGGAAGAGCCACAAAACGTCAAAAAAAGAATTACACCACACCAAATTACCTAACTCGTCACTAAAGAACAAACAAAAAATGAAAAAAGAATGACCACCTTGATTAAGCTATACCCTCATTAACCTGATGGGTACTAATCCCCCCAGCCATTCCCTAGAAACCCTAAATCAGGGGAGTGTAAAGGGAAAAAAAAGGTTATAAGCGTGGATAGAATAAAACTATGATGATGTTATTGGTAGCTTCCAAAATGTTTTCGTAGCCACAAGTATTTTCTCAGTACTACGTGATTCAGGCTCACTGTCATGCACCTGGGCAATCCACCGAATCGACTGAGCAACCTGTGCTGCCTTGTCGATCACATCTGGGGAGTCTCGTATAACAGCAGTTCCTTCTGGGCGTAGTATGCGGTCCATCTCCAACATGACATCAAACAGGTCACATCTAACAAAGAAATGGAATCAGGTATTGCTCTTTGTACGGTTAATTTAGTAGTGCTTACCCCATCAAATAAAGGTAAAGCTTGGTAAAAAATATTGCATATTAGATTTTCTTAAATTACAGAAAGACAATGATAATCTGTATTATACAGATACATAAACTATGCTGCTAAAGCCCTAATAGAATACAAAAGTACAGGATGTCATTCATTGAATTAAACTGTAACTGGATAAAAATGCTCAAAGGTTATGTAGGTTAGCAATCCAAACTCAAGTTTCAATCAACTCGGAAGTTGGAACTTGGAAAACATTGTAGACACCATGGAAAACAAATGAATGATTGGACTTGAAATTAAGTAATAAGTTTTAAGGGTTCGCGGGGAAAAAGGGGGTTGTCCATTTAAGTGTCGTCGGTGGTCACATGCCAATGGCCTCTGGAAGGTATCATTATTCAGCAGTCAGCACAGATATTTGCACCAATACACTTATACACTGCCTTCAACAATACAGGCATATTATGACATTTATGACCATGCCAAGCAGGAGTTGGATTGTGAGCAGGTTCATGGATATAGATCATTTGGAGTCACTTTCCAAGCCAATGAAAAAATGGTATAGCACAAGCATACAATCACAGCGAGGAACTAAGGATTACTAATTTACTTTGTGGAAACTTTAAGTGCTTTAAATGATACTTATATAGCTACAGACTCCTACAGAATTCACCAATTAATTTATACCATTATATGACACAAATCATGAAATTTGCTGCATGCCAAGAAAAGGTAATAAGGGCCAATGGAAATAGGTACTAATTAGGCCAAACACCCTAAATGAACCGAGATATTTTTTTTATGACGCTACTTGGTTTGCACTGAAATTATGCTGAGTATTTCAAGAATAAATTAGACTACTCTAAAAATACAGATAATTAGAACAAGTTGAAAATACTAAAGCATGCCAAGTTTATGGTTGGTGTACCTGCTCTTGCTAGAAATCGGGTCTCTTATCAAAGAGTTGATTCCATCAGCATGAATGAGATCATAGGTACGAGGATATGTTGAGAAAGGCTCACACCTGGAATCAAAGGCATACAGACAATCAGCATATTTCAGAATCATAATGATATGCATCAACATGCAAGTATATCAATTATTAGTCTATTGAATATTTCCTCCATCTATTGACTTAACAGGTAGAGTAGTTGTCTAAAAAAAGTATACTTGGTAGTTGAACAAACAAGTAAGACTTCAATTTAATGGACAGTAAAGCGGCCAGATCTTGAACAAAGTAGCAACATAAAAGTCACAAAATGTCTGAGATCTATTACAACTTAGAACTTAGAAGAGACGAATATCCATCGTGGCTAGAGCAGGCCTGAACATTTTTCAAGCATCATATGCAATCTGCACGACCTAAAAACTTGTTGCGAACTTGCAAAAGGTTTGATTAACAACCACTAAATTTGAACTAAATAATGTTTGCAAAAGAATCACAAGCAAGCAGATGTAAAGTAAGTGAACATGATAATTTAAGCTAAACTACCTCAAAAAGAGAAGGTGGACTAAAAAAAAGTGGCAACTTAAGCTGAACATGGTATCCACTTTGTAATTTAGAATTTAGCAATGTAGTCATCAATCAACTGAAGGAAACAAACACATGAGCAGCAAGGCAGTGCAAATTTCTGTAGATTTGAATGTGACAAATCAAATTAAGTATTGGATTTCTTACCAGTCATGATAAACTCCAATAAGTCCCCTATCATATATTATTCCAAGTGTCAACGGTTTTCGAGGAGGAACAACATTCATAATCCACACAGGGTCAGACACTACAGCAGCTGCCAATCCTCCAAAGAATGCATTCATGTCCATGATATTGCGTATGCGTGTAGTCCCAAGCTTCACACCAAGTGATTTCTTATAATATGATACTCGTTTGACCCACTTCTGAGTATCTACTTCAAACAGGTTCGCTCCATTGTCCATAAGTGAGGCCCTAGCAGAAGGTTTAGACAGCCTATCTGGCCACCTAGGAATGGAACCAACAGATACTTCTTCCAGCAGAGAAACTTTACTAACACATTTCTTCAACTTGAAGTACCTGCATGGTAAACCTATAATCAAACATATGAAAATATACAAAAGGCTTTCTGGCGTACTCAAGCTAAAATTATACTTTGCAAGCACCGAAACATAATTAATTCAGAAAAAAGTATTACCATCCGTCATCTGGATCATCATCAGTGCTACACAAATCAAGGCCAAATTCATTTTGGTTAGGAAGACATGAAGCCTGAGCAGGTTTCTTCCATATGGCAGTATTACCATCTACAGTGATCAACTTGTAACACAAAGACCGTGCCATTGATTGAAGTTCACCCCATTCCTTCTCTTGCTTCTTCCACCGCACAGGGGGGCCTGATATAATCAGATATCCTCCTGGTCTAAGTAGACGGTCAACTTCGATCAAATAACTTCCATCTGCCAGTGTACACAGGTGAGAGAGGGAGAGAGAGAGATGTCCATGTCAAATGCGGAAGAAATGTGTTACTTACTATAGGCGGTAAAAGGTATCAAACACCGGGAGCAATGGACAAAATCGAAGGACTGTGCTGGAAATGGAAGACGGCGTGTGCCCAACATCAAAAGAAATGCAGGAATTCCTCTCTCCAGCGCAAATTGTATTTGAGACTTATGTGAATCTCTTGGGGCAAAGGAAAGTGTCATGATATTCTCTTTGAGCAAAAACCCACCAAAACTAGCAACCTTCAGAGAGGAAAACATCATTATAGCCATTTTTATTATTGAAAAGAAAATCATTGAAAGTTTCATGTGGAAGATTAACTTATTACCCCACATCCCATATCAAGACCTGTCCTCAGGAGACCACTTTTTAGTGGAACATACTGGGTAAGCTTTTCAATATATTGTTCAGCTCCATCAGGAAACATAGTTCCACCACCAGGAAAAATAAAGTATGAGCCTTCCTGCTTCATCCACCCTTGATGACCTTTTCTTTCAGCAATCTTACCATAAGGCATGTTATCATGACATATCTGCAAGGAGAACAATAACTAGGAGCAATAAGCCTCAACGAAAGAGACATATAATTAATCTACATCCCGTCAACACATGCAAAGTAAACCAAAATACTCGGGTCAAATTTGTAAATTCCAGCCCAGTTGTGCATCCCTCGGATAGGATCAATGTAACCAACACGACACTAAAAGTTCCAAGAGCTAGACTTGAATTTTGAAGTCTTTGCTCATGCTAGCTTGCTAGCTCAAATGCCATCACACCTTGTGCCTGTTAGCTTGCTTAATCTTCTCTCCCCCACTAGAACTGTAACCTAAAATGAGAGCGAATATTTCACCTCCTAAGTCCTAAGTCCTAACCCCAAAAATCATCTCTAAACTAAGCCCAAACCACTATTCCACAAATCCTGAACCAATCTAGCATTCTAGCACTCTTAACATCATCCAGTAACTCTCAGTTTATAACTGCATCTGGAAACCCGTTTCAAACGTGCATAGAATCGGCAAGTCATGCGCATTGACCATTGAGAGCCTGAGATGCAGGAGCTACTCATACACTAGCACCAAGCTACAACTAACTAGGGCTTGGTTTTGAGTGGAACGGCCAATGAAGACAGCACGCACCTTGTGGAGGCTCTCGGGCCAGGGCACGGGCACGCGGTAGCCGCCCGGGGGCGGGACGAGGCAGACGGGCGCCTCGCCCCGCGCGGGGCAGTGGCGCTCGCGGTAGTAGTTCATCTCGCGGCTGAGGCGGGAGCTGCGGCGTGGGTCCTCGCAGGGGAGGAGGTCCACCTCCGAGGCGGCGCACGGTGGCACCGCGCCGGCGCGGCCGGCGGTGGCGAGCAGGGGGTCCCCGCGGCGCGGGGTGAAGACGAGCGCGAGGAAGATGACCACGGCGAGGAGGAAGAGCGCCCAGACGGCGTCGAGGAACGACCACTGCCAGTGCCCGCCGCCGCCGCCGGAGAGGACTCCCCGGCGGTGCGGCCGCAGGGAGCTGAGGGGGCCCATCGGGAGGGAGCAGGAGGCGGTGGCGGTGGCAAGTGTGTGCTAGTTCGATCGATCGGATCAGGCCATCGGGGGGTTTGGGCTTGTGCTTTGCGTATTGGTGTGCTCGCTTCGGTGCTTTCGCGGGACGAAGGGGCGTGAGATCTGCCGACTGGAGCGGCGAGTGGTAGATCAATATACTATAGATCGGGCGGCGTTGGGGCTTGGGGCTGTTTAGTTTAAGACGATTCTCGTCGAATTTCAGTCGTCATTCTGCCCATGCGGCGGGCATGTCGTTCCGAGTTCTAGCCTAGCCCGACAAAGATCTTGGACGCCTTATACAACTTAGGACACTCCGATGTGGGCTCGCATCTGGTATAAGTCATATTCACTTATGGGCCTCTTACATTGCCATTTTCCTCCCTCCCTCCCCCCTCCAGCTGATGGGCCGTCACAACAGCTTTGAGCGAAAGCATAATCGCCCATTTTCTTTTCGCTGAAGCTCGAATTGACGAGCACGTGTAAACGCAACTGCATGCAGTTCTACGCACCCCACTGACCAAGTAAAACTGAGGTCAACTATAGCAGGATTTGCCACGAAATATCCCAAGGCAAGCGAACCTTATGAGTTTGATTAATGCTACGATCTCCTTCCACACCTATAATGTGTGTGTTTTTTGTTTGTTTGAAGGAAACACGCCTATAATGTGTTGACTGCTTAACCATAGTCATGTTCCGTGACTGCACGATGCATGATTTTTGTAGTCCTTTGTTAGGTGACTCCGCACGGCAGGCATATCTGCCTAGTTGAAGTTGATGGAGACATGAAGTGCTTTCTGTCCTGATTCCTGAAGGTGGCCCCCGGCGGAAAAGTTTTTTAAGAACATCTCCGAAAAGCAAGCATAAAAAGATATATAGTGAGAAAATGTGAATATCATTGTGGCTTGGATTCCTCGTCAAGGCCTATGTAATACAGTAACACAGTACATTGCATCTGAAAAGAAAAGGTGTTATTAGCTTCGACCGCGTACCAATCCACTCTGCCTTATCCACAGTAACTACTCTATTTACAGATTAAAGTAGCAGGTGCTGCAGTGTCCTCCTACCAAGTCGATCCAAGGACAAAAGTGTGAACGAGTGGACCTTGCTCTCCACTCTGCAGTCCAGTCACGGCCATCACGTGATATTGTGAACTCTAACCAGCAGCCATTTAACTACGAAACATGTGAATCGCTGTCTCCAGTCATCCAGTAGTACATCACAACGCCATGTTTTCAACTGTTCCCTCGTGCCAAAGAAGAGGAAGAGGAAGCCTACACGAGCTGAAGGCACAACCATGCACCTACACTACACAGTACCATCTCTACAACGTTTCACTGCTAAACGCTACAGATACTGCCGCCTCCGACTCCAATCGATCAACTGCAGCGCCTGATCGAGACCATGTTGTCTAGTCCTGTACAAGTGAACTTCTGCGATGACAAGAAAAAAATAACGAAGCAGATTCGTGGTAAAACGTTCTAAATGAAAGCTTGTCCCTGCCAGACATGAAAAGCATCCAGAATCTCGCTATTATCTTCTCGCGCCAGGCCGTTATTGCTTGTCGATCCGTCATTCCATCCCATCAAGATTCCCGCACAGTACAACCTGGGATTTATATACGACGCCGTACAGCCGGTCGATAACATAAGGGTTCTTAGCATGTCCTGATGTACTACCAGTACTCACATCCTTCCATCCATCCCTGCCCTGCCGTGCCCTGCCGTGGTACTAGATGGATAGGCTTTTAAGGGTGCAGTCGCTTCCTACTCTAGTCAAAGCCCCCCTCGTCACCCGTCACGTATAGCCAGCCAGCCATAGGGATCATGTGCCGTGCCCGTGCGTAGCTGCGTCGCGGCTCCCAGCCTCGCAGTCGCGCACGTCGCGTCTACGTGCCGTGCCGTGCGGCGCGCGCGCCGCGTTCTTAGTCCGTGTCTCGCTTTCCGCGGGTGCATGCACGGTCGTCGGCCGTGCCGCGTGACAATCTCATTGCTCGCCTCGCCCTGGGCTGGAGGCTCGTACGTCTTCCGGTTGGTGATTTTCGTGCTACTGTCAGGGTGTGTTTTGTTGCCTTCGTATGCCTAGCTTATAGACCATTCAGATTGAACTTAGTTAGGTTAAGTGAAGGCAATGATGTGTTATTTAGTTGTCTATTTCTGTTAGATTAGTCTGTTAAGAAATATTGTTTGGTTGAATATATTAAAAGAGCGGATGCATGACTGGATTCAATATGAGTTATTTGGTTGCTTGCATGTGGAAGAATGTGCCCATCTCTTCTAGTGAGTGGTGAAAATACCCCCTCGTGAGAATGTTGGGTTAGATATAAAACTGGCTAATGATGTGACTTCACTAAAAAAAATAGCCAAATAGTTAATGCCTTTTTGAACTCAATTGTCGGTACAAATGGACTAAACTCATAATTAATTGTCAGTTTGACGGTCATAGCCTCTACCACCTTGCCCAGCACTGCTCACTATCTACAACAACCAATGTAAATGTACAAAAGTAAAAAAAAAGACATGGAGGCCATTACAAGAAAATACTACTCACTATCTATGACAACCAATGTAGAGTGGTGGAGCTCATCGGATTGACGGGAATGGCGAGGTGGGTGCAGCGCGGGCGTGTGCTCAAATCGAACTTTGGGGAGGGCAATACGACAGAGATTGCGGGGCGAGGCCAAAGGAGGTGGCAGGATTGAGTCGAAGGAGGGCAACGTGGAGCAGGAGGAGTGGTGCGGGGTTGCGGTGGGGCGGTGCCGCGGGGGCGGGCGTGACAACAGTGTATTGGGGAAGGAGGTGGACCCTGAGACCCCTTGCATCACCCCTGTGCATCCATGCACACAAACGATTGCAGCGGAGTCGCTCGCACCTGCATCAAGCTGGCTGGCCCCAAGCGAAACTCGAAACCGGCGTTTCTACCGGGCCAAACTCATGAGGGAATATTGTACGAACTTAGCCTAACTCGAAACTTGGTATAGCCAACCAAACATATAAAAAGTTATATATATTAGTACAAACCACTCTCTGTACAGTCGGCCAAACACACCTTGTGTCTGGCCCGGGATGATTCAGGCTGCGCGGGGGCCAGCGATCCGACGGTCACAGGCGCCATCGGATCGGCTGGACTCCTGTGCATCAGTGATTGCACTTGCTGCTCTATTGACACGCACTAATAAGAGCAGTGTGTGTAGCAGGTAGCTAAGACATATGCCAACTGTAATTAGACAGTAGACGTGCGTGCACTTTGTGTCTGGCTACACCAATTTTTTGTGAGAGATTTTTTTGACGCCAACTGATAGCTGGGGCTCAGTTTCAACTGTACTCAAGCCTGCGTATCAGCGGTAGCAAAGAAAGCACGAGGAGAAATGGAATTACAAAGTGACTCGACAAAGGACGCATGCAAATTGACAAAGCGAAAAAGAACAGATTGTCCACACACGGCAGGAAAACGGAACAAGATTCTCTGCACTAGAGGACTATCCCTCAGTAACAACATTTGTGCTATGGTAAAAATTTCCCACTTCACAATAAAAACAGTTATATTGTTACCGTGCTTTACTGCAGTATTGTACATTATTCACTGTAGCTTCTCCTTTTGCTGTGCGGCGCAAATCCCTCTAGCAACTCATTAAATCCCTCTACACTAATACAAGAGATCTTGTTCCTAGAAAAATCGTGCCAAGCCGCTAGTGCAGATAATCCCATGTTTTACCCATGATAAGTAGGGGTGAAAATGAGACTCATATTGGGATTATACTATTCAGTTAGATCCCGATAGTTGAATCCGAATTTGAGGTAGGATTTAGACTAGATAATATCCGGTAAATCCTAGACTGAATCGATATCAGTTTTTTTTTCCTTGTGGATATCCGACAACTAGCCTCTCTTAAATCCTTGCCCATGGATACTGGCCGGGCTAACCCACTAGCAAAGATCTAACCCTAGTCCCTATTATCCACTCGACCAGCCGCCATACTTCCATCCCACAAGAGCACACGGGCGTGGCCACACCACCCACCGGCCACCGCAGGAAGCCACAGCCGCCGGCCCACCTCCACCTACCGAGAGCCGCATCTTCCATTCCTCCTCCCTTGCTCCGAGGGCGAGTAGCAGAAACTTGTTGAGGTGACGGCGCGATGAGGGAGCTCGGCTGCATCTCCCTTACCTCCTCTCAATTTCTCTCCCCCTCCCTCTCTCTGGCTCAAACTCTCCCGATGTGGAGGTTGCATGCTTGGAGAGTGGCGGCGATCTGAATGCCTTCGTGAGTTCTGACACTGCGAATGAAACAGGCAGTTCGCTAGCGTATTCCGAATAATCCAAATTTGTGTTTGTATCCGAATTACATGTATTTTACTCCGAATACGGAAAAAAATATATATATTAGGCTACGAGAAGAGTATCCAGCCTGTTTTCACCTCTATTGGTAAGCGGGTCAATCTCAATCAAAGAGCACAGACAGCCACAAGGTCGCTAGCCCCTTTTCAAGACCGGCACTCAAAACCAAACCGAGAAACGGAACCACCCCTGCACTGCACATGCTCGCAGGCTGACAAACACATGGAACGAGATGCATGACGCAGAGGGGAGAGAGCGAGAGAGGCTGCCAGTTCCTGGCTTCTGGCCAGGGACAGGCACAAGCACCACATTGCCAAACGCGCCATTTTGTGGGGTTTTCTCTAAGCCTCTGCGTGCACATGCTGGCCTGGGCCTTCCTGCTGGACACAGCATACGGTGCGTACAAGCAACGGGTTGGTTGGCGCACGCAAGGGAGCGATCAAGACGACGACGGCAAAGGACAGGACATGGCGCGGCCGTGTCGCGTACCCGGCAATCCGGCATGGACGATCGGTCGGGTAGATTCGTCTCCCAGATCGCCCTCCGGCCGAGCCGTTGCTGCGTCTGCGGTCAAACACACCGAATTGCCCGATCGGTTCCGTTAATGGGGGCAGGTGCTGGGCTTGCGCTGCAGTAGGCCATGTGCGCGCGGACTCGTGATCTTGGTCGCATGTTCAGGGTACAATGGCACGCTCGTGTCGTCGCTGGAGACCCATGCTGGTTACTGATGACGTTGCTGTTCCTGGGCCTGCGTGTTGCACAGGGAAAATAATTCGGTGCTACGTATAACTATACATGTGAACCCTCGTAGGATGTGAGCGTGTAGCAAGTCTAAATCTTTTATAAATCTCACCGGTACTATATTATCATTTTTCGCATCATAGGGGTTAGAGAGTGAGATCACCTAAGCCCACTTCCACATCCACCACGTCTAAGGGAAGCCCAAGACAAGTCTATGTGGCAGGAATTGAAGCAATCCAAGTCCAACTCCTCCAATTGGGCCGAAAGAGCTTAAAAGGTCATAGAGGTTCTAATTGGACCATGTATCAATTTTGGAACTATTTTCCACATTTTAAAATAATTTAATTTCAAATTGGGCTTAAAAGCCAATTTGGTCACTTGAGTCAAATAGTGTTAGTTTGGGCTTAGCCCATACGTGTGGGAAGGTGTTCCACACCCCCATAACACCGTAGCACCACGAAAAATCATGATATTTTAGATTGCTTTGAAGCACTTACTGTTCTTGGGTTTGTGCTAGCTGATTGATGTCCCCTTGGAATTGTGCTTTTCCCAATTGATTTTCTTGCTTATTCTTGATTGAATTGCAAGGAGATCATCTCCACTTTGGTCGTGGACTCGTGGTCAAGTGGAGCTATCATAGTGTGTGGTTCAGCGAGTTCATACGTCGTAGGTTGTTGCATTGGCATCGATTGACCTCGTCGATTCGTTGTGTTTCATGGTGTATCCCAGATTATAAGTGGTGAAGATCAGGCACCCAGTATCATATTGGTGTCAGAACTCTGTTGACACCTTAGAATCTTTATCTTTGATTAATAGATTGGTTTTAGCATTATTCAACACTGTTCCGTATTGTTCATCCGAAAAATTCCATAAAAGTGTAAATAGCATTTACTATTTTGGACTATTCATTAATTCCGAAAAACTCCACAAAAATAGTAGATTAATTTTACTTTTGTGTTGTCCTACAAAAAATATTTGTTCATCAAACCGTAGTTCCAATGTAAATTTTAGTGAGTTTGATAGGTTTTAATTCATTGGAATTCTTTGATTTTTGTTGATGTTTCGTTTTTTCCTTTGCGTAGCTTATTTTTATTTGTTTCCAATTTGTTCTAGCAATTTTGATTGGTTTGATTCAGTTTGTTGAACAAAACCGGTGTAACGAGTTTGTGTCGAGATACTGTTCACGCATGTACTGTTCACCGAGAGTCCTTGACGTGTGCAAGTTGGACATCTCCATCCGAATTGCCTTGAGTTGAATTCAATCTCTAGCTTTTAAAAAAATATTTGAGTTGGATTCTATCTTTAGAGTTTGAATTAGGCTTTTGGTTTACCGTTCACACGAAAAATGTTCATACACGCATGACTGTTCACCAAGCCCATGTGTTGCGATGAAACCCTAACTGACTTTCTCTTTTGAGCTTGTTATCCTTTGTGAGCCAATCTGATTATTTGCAAAAATCTTTGATCCTAATCAAGACTAGCTATTTGAGTTTGCATTTGGGCTGCATATTTACCTTGCAATTATTCAAAATAGAGAGTTGGTCACTAATTAAGCTCACTTATTTATAGGTTCTTAAGTTTCGGCTACTAGCAAAATACAAGAAAGAAAGAGAGAAAGAAAGAAACAAAAAGGAAAGCAAAGAAAGAAAAGGAAAGGAAAATAAAATTAAAGTGGTGGCCGAACACCTTGAACAAGTTTTGAGCATTGCCCCTCTTGAGTTTCCTTGCTGATTTGTGCAATCTTGTGCCCTAGATATTAATTGCAACTAGCTAGCGTCTTTCATTAACTTTGCAACACGAGCTGCTATTCTTCCCTTATGTCTAGTTAGCTCATATCTTTGGTTTCCTTGCCGCTCGCGAGGAAGGAGCCGAAGATGAGGACGACCACCGTCCGCTACAACGACGACTCCAAAGATGAGGGTGGTCACCAATCTCCACTCCGTCACCAATCCTCAACGTCGCTACCATCGATAAATCGATGCGGCCACAACCGAAATAGGGACATAGCCCACACTTCCACCCATTCCCCAGTTGGATATGTGATTTGTGAGTTTTCTTGCTACTCTTGCGGTCTTGCCCCGTACTCCACCACCCGGCTACGCCCTCCTCTCCTCCTCTAGATTTCCCTCCTCACCACCTTCGCCCTCATGGCCACCAGATGCCGCCCTCCTCATGCCCCACCGCAGCCCCCCACCTCCTCTCCTCACACCCCCATCCACTCGCCCCGCGCCACCATCCCTAACCCCAATAAGACCCCTCCTCACACCCCCATCCACTCGCCCGGTCGTGTCGCCACCATCACTAACCCCAATAAGGTGTGGGCATCTGGCAGGCACATGGGTATGCCTGAGGGCGACAGGCATGAGCAAGGTTCTCAGCCCATCCCCCTTTGCAGGCATGCCCGTGGGGGAGTTTTGGGCAGGCAGGCATGGGTATGGGCAAGCACTACCCATGCCTGCCATGCCCGATTTCCATCCCTACTTACCACCAACGCCCTTTCTCGTTCTACTACTCGTCTACTTATTCATCATTCTATGGTCGCTGCCATCTCCTACCTCAGGTTCAGAGGCTAGTTCGAGTAGGAGACCAAAGGTAATACCACTTTCTTGGTTCTACTTTGGTTCCTGCTAATATAGTGCGATCCAATCATGTTATCAAGCTCGTTACAATGTTACGAAAGTCGTGTTACTAAAGACATCGTGTTACAACACTGCCTGAGTGTTAGTGCACGAAAGATATCATGCTACTACACCACTGCTGGAGTATTACTATACGAAAGATGGAGTGTTACTACACTATCGCTAGAGTGTTACTGCACTTTTACTATATCATGAAAGATCGGACAACCCTTATGCATTAATAGGAGGTTGATCTGTGCCAATTTTTCTTACAAAAGAAGCTCACTATTTGCATAATGTAAACACAATATGCTTTTAACTATATTTTTTATTGGTTTTATTATACCCATATGGACATAGCTTGGGGTGAAGAGGAGACAAGGTTCATGCTTGAGTGGTACTTCCAGCTCCTCAGGGATAAACTTGCAACTTTCAACTTCAAGAGGGGGCATCATCTTCAGTGTGCAAATGTTATAAATGCCAAGTTTGGTCTTGGTGCCACTCAAAACCGAGTGAATCGACGCTATAATTTATACAAAGAGAAATTGTAACATCCTGTTTTGATTAAGGATTCAAAAATCAAATTTGGAATTCAATTTTCAAAAATCAAAATCGGATTTCAAAATCCCCAAACCCTAACCCTAAATTCCTTACTCGCTCGGGCCTACTCCGCCCGGTTCTCCGGCCTCCCGCGCCCGGTCCCCACGCTCACTGCTCACTTCCGCTGCCGCACACAGGCCGCTGACTGCCGCCGCCTCGCCTCCCCTCCCGTCCCTGTCCTGTCTCACCGCGCGCTACCGGACCCCTTCCTCCTCCTCCTCGCGCCATCACAGGCTGCTTTCTTCCTCCGCCTCGCCTCAAGGCCGCTTTTCTTCTTCACTCCCGCCCCGCCTCGGCTATTTAAGCCGCCGCCTGCCTTCTTTCCTTTTCCTCCTCCACCTCCACTCGCCGTCGTTGCCGCCCAAATAGCTCGAGCGCCAGCCTCGCGCCTCCTTCGTTTTCGACCCCAAGACCGCTGCCGCCCTGCCCTCGGCGCCTCCTCGCCTCGCCGAGCCCGCTGCTCCCTTCTCCTCCGGCCCGGCTCCGCTCAGGCCACGCCTTTCTCCGTCTGCTGCTGCTGCCGCGCTTCGCCCCACGCCCTCTCCTCCCCTTCTCTTCTCGCTCGCCGCGCATGGAGAACGCGAGGCGACGCTGTTCGACGAACGCGTCGCCGCTTTAACTCGCGCCCGCCGCTGGCCGACAGTGGGGCCCGCCGTCTCAGGTTACGACGGGCGGGCCCGCCATTGCGGATCAGGCGCTGCGCGCTGTGGACTCGGTCCACGAAAGACAAAGGTCGTGGACCGAGCACGCCACCGACACGTGTCGGCTCTCGGTTTTTTCCGGATTTTCCGATTTTCGCTTAATTGGAAAATCGCTAAAACTTCCAAAATTCATATCTTTTCTCAGATAACTCCAAAAATTGTGAAACCAATTTCTAAATTTTTTCTAAAATTGAGATCTTTCTAATGGTAATCGGTCTTGTTCATTTTGGAGTTCATTATTTATTGAGTTGGTATTTATTTGCTCTCTTTGCCGTTGTGTCTTTTCCGGTACTTTCGACCGATTAGGATTCGACGACGCCGGAGACCTCCCCTTCGACCAAGCTCAAGATCTCCAGGACCCCTCCGCCTTTAACCAAGGCGAGTCAATACTTTGATCATTCCGAACCTACATTTTATGCAAACTATGTTTATTTAAAATAGCAAAGTTGCATGCTTTAATTTTGTAAACAATGATATGTTAAAGCTTAAGGTAGTTAAATACCCATTTGTTGATTAATTACTTATTAAGCCATCCTTTGATAATTGAATCCAAAGATTCCTTGTCACCCTAGTAATTATATGGTAATACTAGTATAGGTTGTACTTAAGCGACATGCTAGTCTTGCTTAAGTACCGGGACAATAAATGTCTCGATCATCATCCTTTAAACATGAAAAATGGTTTTGGGCAGTCATTGGATGTAGATGACTGATGTGTTGCGTTAATTGGTTTTTCTTCCCAAAACCCTAAACAACTTGCTAGTACCCCATCTGGACGGATGGAAAGAATGGTGGGTGCGGACGTAGCACGAGAATGGTAGGTATGTGGTATGAACCGCCCGGATGAATTAAGGACTTAATCTTGTCATGACCTCCTCGTAAAACAAGTACAACCGCAAGTCCAAAGTGCAACTTGGCCTAGTAAAACTATTGAACCTCGAATGTCATCCCACAACCTGTTTAGAAGTGTGCAAGCGGCAGGACGATGTCGCTTGAATGGGACACCGAGCACGGTGAAGTTGCCCGCCACGCTATTCTCTCGGGCCGGCCCGCTTTGCTAGTCGTTGGGGTAAACATCCCGCACAACTTATGGAATTGGCCATAGGGTGAGATGACTAAGGGCAAGGTAGTTTGAAACGTTACTATGACGATCGCTCAACTACATGACTAAGGAATCATGTGGGGTAACGAGTATGATTATCTCTTGTGGGTACAAAGTGTACAACCTCTCGCAGAGTCTAAACTGCTTAAACAATGCGCCTTCTGGCCAAAGGCGCATATGGGAACTTAACCCGAGTTAGTTCTATTTCCAAAAATCTTTGTGGGTGGAATGGAAATATGTTGGGTTCATCTAGCCCTTGTTTTGAATTTTTCCTGGGTAGTCTTATCCAGTATTGATAATCGGTGGACGTAACCGTTATCCAAAATTAAGCATAAGGTGGAGGTAACCTTCACGTTATTTAATATTGCACTTATCTCTTTAAATGAAAATGCAATCTGTTTAAAATGCTAAGTCATAGGACTTTGTAATTATGGTAATTGAAATGTTGCTTTAGCAAATAAAAGAACTCGAACCATCCTTGTTAAGCCTTGCATGTATACTATTGCATATCGTGGTGTTGGCTCATGAGCACGGTAGTTGTGCTCACTCGCCTCCTCCCCAAACCCTCCGATGATGCGAGCAAGGAGACTACACGCACTACGAGGAGCCCGAGGACGATGGCCACGGAACCTCAAGAGTAGCGAGATTCTCAGAGTGTAGGTCTCGCCTGGGCCTCGTGGACTTGAGGTACTATGCATAAACCTATATTACCCATGCTTTGGATAATATCTGCTGTCGTCGGCCACCCCTGGCCGCTTACTGTGGAGAGATGAGTCCCATCCTCCCTTTTGTTTCCGCTGCTTTTGAGTATTGTAATCCATTTGGCCTGGTGGCCCTTATGTAAAACTTGACCCGACGTGGTCTATGTCACTCTGATGTTTGTTTAATTAATTATCTTAATTCGCGCCTTGTATGATGTGATTCAGCATTGAGTCTGTGAGTGCTACCTATTGATCCAGGGAGTAGCACAGTATTGTTCACAGAGGATCCGGGATTAGAAAATCCGGGTCTGACAGAAATGGAGCAGGGTGCATCTGGCTATGACTAACAATGGCAATGAATTCGATGCTACCATATGCCAATTCACTCTTTCTAAATCAGTGAAATAATATCTTCGTGTAAGTTTTTACTAGTGTATTTATGGTCGTTCAGTTAATGGCTTGATGCTTAACAATACATTTGTTTTGACCCTATTGCTTTCCTTCCTTTCTATGATAGAAAAAATGAGCAATTATCTTATTGGACCTATCAGTTTCTTTCATCTGTTGCAAGAGTTGTTCTCTAACCACTTCCAAGATGATGGTTCACTTGAAGCTGACCACTATGTTGTTGATGAGAGTGATGACAGTCCTACAATTGACAAAAATTTGTTGTTTCGTCCACACAATTAGTTGTTGCTGTCGGGAATTAGCAATTAGTAGTTAGTAATGTAATGTTTTTTTAGAGGTGTGAGTTGTTAAAAAAGCTAATATTTACAGTTGTGGTACTTTGATTCAATGAATGAGATTTGAAACTTTGGTATTAATTTAACATCTAATCACTTGGGTTCACGGTTTGGGATGCCATGGCTGATCGCTTCTACTTTGGTTCTTGCTGATCTAGTGCGATTGAACCACGTTATCAAGCTCGTTACTACGCTACAAAAGTCGTGTTACAGCACAAAATACGTAGTGTTACTACACCATCGCTGGAATGTTACTACACAAAAGATATCTTGATACTACACGACCGCTGGAGTGTTACTGCAAAAAAAAATCGTGTTACTACAGGATCGCAGGAGTGCTACTGCACTTTTGCCGTTGTTTCACCGTGAAAGATCGGACAACCTTTAAGGTGACTAGAGTAGGTAATCTCACCACTATAGGGTTTGGGAAATCATAACCATCTTTGGCTGCAAACCAAACAACTGACACAATTTTTTGCCAAAGTATTGTGGTGGCAATCCAAAAAGTTTCCACACATATTTTGCCATGCCTAAACTTAGCTGCGGTTATCAACCAAACACCTTGGTTTTGGCATGTAGTTAGGCAAGCCACAGGTGTGACTAACGTCTAAGGTTAGGTGTGATAAATTTGGCCGCCAACTAAACATGCCCTAACTTAGGGAGTATGCTAAAGATGAACAAAAAAAATGTTCCAACTGATTAGCGTAACCTCGGACAATTTGGCCATATAATTATATAGACTGTTTGCTGAAAATAAATGCGGCCAGAGCAACCGATTGGTGGATCACACCAGCACCATAATCAGCAAAGGTGCTCACTGATCCCACGACATCATTACGATTGGTAGATTATCAAGATTATCGGGTCAAAATAATATACACAATTGATCAGAAAAGGCCATCACCAATCACTAAACAGTCTTTGCCTTCATTGCAAGGCCTAAAACGTCAATTGAGGGCGATGGCTGGAGCCATGGAGCTTTCAGAATAGCTTTGATCGTAACATTACAACGAGTCAGGTATAGCACTTTCCATGGGATGCCAGGCTTTCCATGGTCCCCGTCGCTGCTGCTAACAAACACGTCTCCCCTCTGTTTTCGCTACCAAGAGTATAGTACTTAGGTGCGTCTTATCTGTTAGCTCCAGCCACCGTGCACGGGTGCTTAGATTACTGGTGCAGCAGGCACCAAATCCGGCTTAATTAGGACAGGAAGTGCAGCAATTCTCGCAGGATACAAGCACAGCCAAACTAACATCCACACAGCGTACTTCGTAACAAATGCCGGTGACAGCTTCGAGGAAGGTACCATGTACTATCATCAACTATGTGGATGTATAGGGGCATAGTTAGATTGCTGTAGAAGTTGGCAACAAAAGTATTGGAGTTGTGAGTTGTGACCACCCAACAACTTGGCGGGATCGTTCGCAAAAAAACAACTTTGCAAGACGAGCGTGGCCTTAAACGAGCTGATTTTTTAAAAAATAATACATTTTTAAAAAGTTTACATAAATAAATAATTACAAAAATTACAAAACTAGATCATACCGTTAATTGAATTGACGATAGATCCATGTTGTCATTTCAATTGACGATAGATCCATGTTGTCATTTCAATTGACGACAGAGACTCTGTCGCCGCCCATGTAACAGGGATCTATCATCAATTCAGCTCCATATCACTGAATTGGCATCAGGAAGCTGAACCTCTTAATTGCTTTTGTCTAGAGGGAGCATATGCCACTGAAGAAATATTTGTCGCCAATTGAATTGGCCAATTAAATTGACGATAGAGGTCTAATTTTGTAAAAAAATTTCGACTATGTATTTTTGTAATTCTTTTTAAAAGGTATTATTAAAAAAAATCTTTAAACAAACCGGTATCACGGACACCTCCGATGCTTTGTTTTTGTTTCGTTGTTTGTCTGGTACTATTGCAGTACATTTCTGGGAACCCTCTTTCGGTGTCTGGTACTATTGCAGTACATTTCTGGGAATCCTCTCTCGGTCTCTCCTTAACTTCCTTCACAAACCTACTAATATATTATGCTTTTTTTTTCGAGATGGCAAATTGTCCCAAACTGGAACAACAAATCTGTCGATGCTTCGTACTGGTTTTTTTTTTCTTCAGTTAAGGAGTCCTTAGTTCTTACGAAAGCTTTGAATTTTTTCTTGTTAGGTCACATTAAATCGCCGACTCGATGGATCATCACACCGGTACGGAATGTACATTGACCACATTCGGAGACAGCCGGACATTTCTTCCCGACAATCGCGATTTCTCGTTCCCGCTACACTATGCGGTTGATAAACACATCAAATACTACTCATAATTACCTGAACTACTACCGTAGTGCTTAAATAAAATCCACGCGGTTGAATATAACTGTGACACGAATTTTGTTTTACTTCTATACAGAATCTTTAATATATCACTATAAATATATCTTTGTAGTCTGTAGAAAAGAGAAATAACTTCATTATAAATATCTCATCATACAATGATATTAATTTTGTGCGTCTGTGGTTTATTCGAAAGGGTTTTGCACGTAAATTTCATGTCTCCGTTTATACCTTTTTTTTTTTGCATTATTTACAACAATCGGTAACAAAGTATAAGAGATTCGATGAACAATTCTTCTCGCGTCTCGCGAGTTGCAATCTGAAGCGGCTTCGAATTCGAGGTTGTCTCCGCGTCGATGACAAAGATCAACGGTTTCTCCGAGCGAAATAAAGCAGTAAGCGCAGCAGACATATCATGTGGCGACCAAAGCAATATAAGCATCGATTGCAAGAAAGAGAAAAGGCAACACAACAACATTGATGCAAAAAAAAAATCGTCCAGACATAGCAGCATTGATTGCAAAGAAGAAAAATATTAAATCCGAAAAGGAGCAGGCATAAATTTTACTGGCTGGCTTCAGTTCTTGAATTCATCCCAATGGAAATCACTACATACACACACAGAGCGATTTGCTAAGCGCACACAAGCAAACGTACCAGCAACTCTAGTCTTCATTGCTTCGCGTACACAGAAGTGCACCGAAGATTCAGGGAGTTCTTTGCTAGTTACACACATATTTGTACTACCAAATTTGGGATTTCTTCCATATGGCGATTTTGAAGTATGATCTTCCGCTGCTGGATCAAGATACGATGCTTTCTCTATAGCAAGTCAAGATGTGAGTTATTCCTGCACAACTCGATTTGGATGACGCTTTATTGACGATCGACAAGATGCTCGCTACTTAGTCACTTGAGGAGAAGCAAAACAAAAAAGATCGTAAGGCCTTACTGAATCTTCATCTATGAAATAACATTCTGCAAAAGGATTTGAAGAAGACCGCCGCCACATTATGTTTGAAACTGGAGTAGATTTGCATGACCAAAGATCTTACCAGTAAGATGCATTTAAAACAGAAACGTTATTCACACAAGATGGCGGAAGGTGGGTCATTATTAAGCACTTGACAACGTGCAAAGAAATAGTGTCATATCTTGAGTTTTATTCTTTTATGTTCGTTGTCTAGTTCATTCTCTATGTTTAGAGATGCTATTCTATATAGCGGAGATACTCTTACACTTAACGAAGTCTATGAAACACTTCATGCAAAGAAAAAGATGAAACTCATAGTTCTCAACGAAAGTTCAAATTCGCATGCTGAAGACCTAGTTGTTCGTGCCAGACAATAAGAGATGAGTTCAAACGGCGATTCAAGAGAAAGAAGCTCAAGCAGAAATTACATAGGCAAATCGAAACCTAGAGGCAGCTACAAGTATTGCAAAAAAAAGGAAATTGCATATATGAGCTCTGGTGGGTAAAGAAAAAAAGAAAAGTAATAACAATTTAAAGAATGATCAACACGGGGATGACGTTAAAGCAACCATTGTTACTAAGCAAGTTTCTAGTGGATATGTTCTTGTTGACTTTGCTGGTGATTCTAAAACCGGTGATCAGTGGATTATTGGTACAACCTACACTTTCCACATTAGTCTGAACCAATATTGGTTCGTGAATTATGAAGCTACGCTAAGTGGTTTTGTGTTGATGGGTGATAATTCACCATGCAATATTGCATACATTTGTTTTATCCAGATCAAAATGTTTAATGGCACCATCAGAACTTTGTCGGATGTTTGACACATTCTGGGTTTGAAGACAAATTTTGTCTCGTAGAGTACTCTTGATGCTAAAGGGTACAAGTATTCAGGTGGAAGTGGAGTTCTAAAATCTCCGCATGCTCTCATGTTGTTATGAAAGGTGATATGAAAGCTGTCAAGTTATATCATCTACAAGATACTACAATTTTATGTAATGTTGTTATTGCCTCAAATAAATCATCTGATTCTGATGCTACTAATCTTTGGCATATGCATCTGGGGCATATGAGTAAAATTGGTATTATGGAGTTATGCATAAGCATCAACAAGTTGAAGTTTTATGAAAACTGTGTCTTTGGCAAGCAAAAAAAGGATGAAATTCAGCACAATAATTCACTCTAGAAAAGACATATTGTATTATGTACACTCTCATTTGTGGGGGAGAATCCATCGTTGTCCCTTGGAGGTGCTGGCTACATGTTGACTATCATTGATGATTATTCAAGAAGAGTTTGGTCATATTTTATAAAGCACAAATCAGATGTGTTCAATCAATCGGTCACCCAACCTGACAATTGATAAGAAGATTCCAACAGAGGTATGGTCTGGTTCTCCGGTAGATTATTTAAATTTGAGAATATTTAGTTGTCCTGCTTATGCTCATGTTAATAATGGTAACTTGGAGCCTAGAACTGCTAAGTTTATTTCCTTAGTTACAAACCTAGTGTGAAAGGATATGATTGTGGAATCCTAAAACTAGAAATGTAATTATTAGCAAGTGTTAGTTTTGATGAAACTACTATTTTGCATGATAAACCATCTTGACGAGGATCTAATAATCATTGATTAATTAAATTATTTATCTATGATGTTTCTAGATAATAATGTATTTTATATAACCTTCAAAGGTACCCATCAATATTAGCAATGAGAGAGATCATACACACCATATATGGTCGTAAGTTCTTCTACGACCACTTTTTGTTTGTAAGTCTTACTACAACCAAACCTATATGGTCATAAGTTCTTCTACAACCACTTTTTGGTTGTAAGCCCTACTACAACCAAACCAATATGGTCGTAAGTTCTTCTACAACCACCCATTAATCATAAGTCTTACTACAACCGGATCATCTATGACCACCCTATGGCTGATAAAGCCTACAAACATATGGGCTTAATCGACTAGGAACATTTGTACGATGTATTTAATACACACAGTAATTAATATGTACCGTTATTTCTGAAACTACTATGTGTTTATCTCAATATTTGATTGTTTTTAGTAGATAAATGGTTAATAATGGCAAAGACCATAGGAAAGCAGTTCAATGAATTTTCATATACTTGCGGGGCACATCTGATACTTGTTTATAGTTTGGGAAGACTAAAGATGGAATCGTTGGTTCAGATTTTTCCTAGAGATTTAGATAAGAGAAGATCTCTTACTGGTTATGTGTTCACTATTGTAGGATGTGCCGTTAGTTGGAAATCAAGCCTGTAAGCTACTGATGTCTTGTCCACTACCGAAGCTGAGTATGCGACTATCGTTGAAGCTTGCAAAGAAGTCATTTGTCTAAGAGGTTTGTTTACCGAGCTATGTGAAAGTACGCCTTGCACTATAATATTATACGACAGTCAAAACACTATTTGTATTATGAAGGATCATACGTTTCATGAGAGCACGGAGCACATTGACATCAGATATCATTACATTTGATATGTCATTGCTCAAGGTGACATTAAAGTCTGCAAGATAAGTACTCATTATAACCCAGCTGATATGATGACAAAGCCAATTCGTATCGCTAAGTTTGAGCTTTGCTCATACTTAGTTGGTACCATTTAGTAGTTCTATAGGCGTTCGACGCATAATGTGTTCATATTAATTTATTTTGAGAAGATCACGTTTTGTTTTTATAATATCCCGAAAGTGAATTGGCTTTTCACAGGGAGGGAGAGGGAGTGAAACAAAAATCAAGAATTTGTCTTTTCATAAGGAGGCAGCTCAAGAGTGGACCGACCATGAGGGGGGTTCCCCTCCCCTAAACCCTAGCCCCATCCCCTCTCTCCCCACTCTCCCACCAGGCCGTCACTTCCTCCCCCCTTGTGCGCCTCACCCTTCCCCACAGCAGCCGCCCCTCCTCTCCTCTTCCTCCCCTGGCGCAGCCCTTCCCCCAAGGTCATCTTCTCCACTGGTCTGACATTTTTCCCAGCAAGTTATCCTCCCATTGGTGCATCCTCGTCGCTGCGATTCAGAGCGCCAATCAGGTTAGATTTCTACGCTCAGTTTGATCCTCAGATTGTGTCGAGTTAAATCCGAATCATGAGATAGAGTCTCTCAAAAAGTTGTAGTGCTCGTCCTGAGCTTTCTATAGGCGCAAAGATCACTCGATTTGGAGTTATGGTTTAGAAGTTATGATAGTTTCTTTGCGACTTTCCAGAAGGGCTAATGAGAATTAGCAGTTACCTTGTCTGACCAATATGACTTAATTAGAGACTAAATCAGAAAGTTCACCCAGCACGAATTTTGTAAGAAATCCAGTAAGCTTTCCAGATTGGCAAAAAACACAATTTTTAGTTGTGTCAATAAAAATTATAGATTTTATACTACCGCTGCATTTCTGACTGATAGATTGAAGGAACAGAAACTTCACCTGATCATTAGATTTATTAGAAGGCCGAATCAGAGGACCTTGCCTACTAGGTTATCATAGATGGTTTTTTCATGTTTCCAGAGAGTCCAGGATTACTCCGTTCCGAGTTTCGTAGTAAAAGATATAATAATTTTAGCACTGTTGTCCTGAATTCCTGATGAGAATGAACTGTCAAGTTCCTAACTAGGTTATTGTATAAATTTTTATAACCTTTACAGAATGATAAAGAACACCCTAATCGGAATTGTATATTAAAAGTTGTGATATATTCTTTACTATTGTCTTTTTCGTCTAGACATAATCTGTCTTATACTTTCATCTACCTGTTAGCATATTCTTTTGGCCGAATTGGTAGATCTCGCCAACTAGACTTTTGTAGATATATTCGTTATCTTTCCATAGGATCTGAGAGCACTCCATTTCGCGTCTCATATCATTAGTTATGATTTATTTTGTACGTGCTGTCCAGATTGTAGTCTTGTTGGAATATTGGTTTATGTGAGTAGATCGACTTTGTGATCCTTGGGTTAGGATGCTGTGATTAGATGGTTCGAGCGAGATCCTGTTCACGTGGTTCCTCATTCAAATATATTTAATTGTGTAGGAGAGGGGATTCGAGTGTAGCTACTTCCGTCTTGCCTCATAACACTTCGCAGAGCGGAAGGCAAGTACATTGAAATTCTTTATGTTGATGAATGATGAGTGCTTGTATTCATACTGTTATTTCTATGATCCATGATTACATTCAATGCTTCATGTTCCTTTCATATCCGTTAATCCATGTTGAAAGAGATGATGTCTTTCATTATTCATGTTTTATTCCATTCATTCATTTGTTCATGTTCCTTTCATGGGAGTGGAAATTAAAGACCCATCAATTCCAGTATGGGTACGTAAGACCCACCATTTCAATATGGGCAGATTTGGATCCCCGTATGAAATATTCTTCATACGGACATTGGATCCCTACATTTTGTTAAATAGGGGGCTAAGTGAACACCGACGGGTGTGTCACTAGCTATACCGGTATAAGCAGAAGTGTGGTTCATTCATTTCATTCATTCATATATTCATGTCTGTTCTATGTTCATATTCTTAATGATACTGTATTGTTCATTGTAACACCTTGGACCAAAATCGGCTCAATACCCAAATTTCACTGTATGGACTACCACACATAGCACCTCACTTACACTTTCGTCCTCGCTTCGTGTAAAAGGGTTAACCCGGAGGTGCTACGTTTGGATCCAACAGGCATTATATACTACTACAACTCACTTGAGACAAGCCATGTGGGACTAATCCCACCACACAACTCCTCATGGGCCACATGAGCCACGCTACGAGCATGCCGGGGTATTACATTCACCCCTTAAGGGTCGACGCCTCAAAGATATCGCATACGCGGCAAATGCCTAGAACCACCCCTCGGTACAAGTCCGTGCATCCAATGCCGGCACATATGCCATGCCATGTGTCCACTCCGGGCCCACATGTGCCATGCCCCTGTCCCGCACGCGCCCGTGCAGCGAAGGTTGATGCTCTGATGCCATTTGTAACACCCTGACCCAAAATCGGCTCAATGCCCAGCCCACCATGGGGCGGATCCGCCCACATATAGCACCTCACTTACACTTTCGTCCTCGCTTCGTGTAAAAGGGTTAACCCGGAGGTGCTACGTTTGGATCCAATAGGCATTATATACTACTACAACTCACTTAAGACAAGCCATGTGGGACTAATCCCTCCACACAACTCCTCATGGGCCACATGGGCCACGCTACGAGCAGGCCGGGGTATTACATTCATGTTCAGTGTAGTTCAAATTATTCTATGTACTTGCTGAGTCTCGGACTTATTCTGGCCTTTGTTGTTTATTTTAGGTGATCATTGATGATGGCATTTGGGAGGTAGTAAACATGCACCATTCATTCACTTCACCATAATCAAGTTTCAATAATACGATTTGGCTCCTGTCTTTCATTTGTTAAGTGATGAAATGTAATAAATAGAGTTAGATGTTGGATGATATATTTCTCTATGTTAAGGATGATTAAATAACTGCTTGTGATCCTTGATTACTCCTTCGATATAATCAACTTAGTGGATTCATTAGACTTGAATAGTTGAAGTTTGTGAACTGTCGTTGGATTCGGATTATATTCCTACATTTGTTCTATTATATGTTGATCTCTTTATGTCATTAGATGAGATATTGTTTAAATTCTTCCGCTTTATGGTTGTATGTAAGATTATTTAGGTGACATCTTGGCTTCTGAATAGTCAGGGTGTTACAGTTTTGCCTATATGAGGAATTTGTCTTAAGGTGGAGATTGTTGAGTTTGAATATGATACAAATTGAGTTTGAGTGATACAAATTTTGTTTCTTATTATAACTCATAGTTCTACTCCTACACAGAGTATTTCATGTTCCACTATAAATATATCCTTGCAGTCCATATAGAAGATGAAGAGTTTCATTGTAAACATCTCCTCATATAGTGATATTACCTTTGTGCGTCGGTGGTTTTTCCCGAAAGGGGGTTTTCACATAAATTCCGTGTCTCCTGTTGAGGGATGAGGCTAGAAATTTTTACCCTGGGACCTAAACATCGAAGGGTGCCAAGTATAAATATTTTTCTATTCTACATGAGCAAACCGAGAACTAAATAGAATTTTTATCAACCATGGGTGGACCAAGGCTCACACTAGTCCCCTACCTCCGTCCCAACTTCTGTTTCTATTTTTATGTGCATTAGATTAGACGACCCTATCCAATGATGAATCCTTTGACACGGGATTAGATGCAACTAGGGGTGAAAACGAATCAAATAGTAGTGAAACCATATTCGTATTCATATTTTTTTAAATGAATACAAATACAAATTTGAATATGCTCGAATATGAATCAAATGTCATAACGAATGCGAATTCGAATCGAATATCTACCCAATTCAGTCGGATCCGGATATCCTTATAACTTATCAATTGGGAAAATAGTAGTGATGTTTTATGCCCATTCAGTCATACTTAATCACTCCAATATATTATGTTCACCTAAAGGAATATGAATTCTCATTCATTAGAAAAACACAGACAAATAACTTGGCATACTGTAATAAAATAATTATATTGCTCTATCGAATTTTAATACGAATACGGATAGCTCGGATAAAATATCTGCATCCATATTTTTTTATGTGAATTCGAATACGAACACGAGAGAAATTATGTCACACCACCAGGCACAACATTGCCATGGCAGCGAACATAGGTATCATGGAGAACGATCGGAAGAAGAAGAAGCCGATCGATGCTGAAGATGATCAAAGAAGAAAGACATGCAGCGCTGAAGAAGATCAGAGAAAGAAAAAGGAGCCGATCCTACCTGTCAGACACACAGAGGGAAATGACAAACACAAGGATGAGCTAGTTGCGTCTAGCATTGGCTTGACTGGTCCAAGCGCATGAGCCAGGGGACCCAGTTTTCATATACTAGTCCAGGAATAGCTAGTGTGCATAGTCAAACAAAAGTGATAGCAGAATCATATCACATCTTTATTGAGTATTAATCAGAGTTTATTACAATTTGGGGCACAAGGCCAAATAAAAGATACAACGGAAGGCAAAATAAATAAGTAAGCCACACGACTCACCACAGGCAATCGTCTGCGGACACGACCTAATCCTCCAAGTCCTCACCGTCCTGATAATAATCTTCTCATAGATAATTGCATTAAGCAAGAGTGAGCACAAACAACTGTGCTCACAAGTTACACCCAATTAACATAATATAATGCATGCTGGATAATATAAGAGGAAAAGGTGTATGGTTATTTTGCACAAAGCTACATTTTCATGTTTAAATAATTTTACTAAGTTCAAGGCAATTCTTTAATCCGAAACTAAAATCAGATTTTAAATTAGCTATTTTATAGTGGATAACCTCCAGAATGGTGAAAGATACCCTCCAATCACATGGCTGGCCACCCAAATTTTACCACAAGGGTTAACCATCCTAAAATCATTTGCTAAATTTATTTTAAAATCAAAACCAAATTCTAACTTGGAGTGGCTTTGCTCAGCATGTCTATGACCGTGGACACGACTATTCGAATAGTTTCTACTCTGAAGAGTGTATACAACTTTACCCACAAGAGATAATTTACTTAACATGTCGGTCAATACACGCTTTCGTAGGTGTGCAACTAAGCAATTATCACTAGACCTTTACAATGCTCAACCCCAAGGTTATTATGTCCGCTAAGGTTTCACCTCCATTGGGTTAATCACCCGCTAGAAACTCACTCTTACGCCAAGTGGGACTATTGTCAAACCGACACACGTACACCAACATGGCATAAACAACAATAGGGTATTACAAATTATTTAGCTTACCCCTACATATACAGGATATGTGGTAGTACGGTAGAGCTTAGCAAGATGTGGCTCGAAGATCGGTCCTTAACTAACTTGGGCAACATTCCACAACTCTAGACTCGATTATGAAAATCAATCGATGTTGTGCATTGACTTGCACCATACCAATCATCTATTTTACCCAAGAATTAAAAGCATTTTTTAAAATTTCTATGGTAAGACAATACCATATATTCAATTTGAATCAAATTTGAATAATTTCGCTAAACTCCCCAAATTCAAGATTTTGGACTAAGTGTTGTCTAAGCATTTTATTTTCAAATTTTATTTTAAATATGGTGATAAGGAAATGACTATTCAAACATAAATATTGGCCATACAAAGAAAATAGAGTAACTAGAAATTTAAAATTGGAATTTAAAATAACTTAATAGAAATATGCATGCAATAATAATTTAAAACATGACTACATAATTTAAAATAATAGGATCAACATGGTCAAAGGTTATACTTGCCTTGCTCATAGGATTGTTCTTCTCCTAATTCAAATTCCCTAGAGTCGTCGAAATATATATGCGAAAATATGATAAATTCAATCAAATATAAATACAAATACAAATACAAATGAATGCCAAAATAAATAATTTTAGTTTATTTGGATAGATCTTGAATTTATATGATTTTAGAAATGTGAATCAACTAAATCGGAGCTCATATGAAGGAGAACGAGCCCTTGGAAGTTTTGAAATCACATGAAATGATAAAATAGAACCAGTTGGATGAGAAAGGGCTCAGGGTGGTCAGAAGGAGGTTTCTACTACCTGGCCGGAAGGGGTTTCGACTACCTGATCGGAAGGGGTTTTGAGTACCTGACAGTGGCGGAGCTAGAAATTAGATGATGGGGGTGCACACTTCACACTCATAATTTTATAGTTTATACAATAATTAAATTAATTTCATAAATCCAACACATATATTATAAACTTGTCAAGAGCACAATACAAATAGTTCAAATAAAGTCTTACATAAATAAAAATTACAATACCACTTTACGCGTTTTCATGCCTTGAAAACGTTTCATTACATCATCTTCATTAAGCTTCAAGAAAATTTCCTTCTCAATAAATGTGACTAAACAATCATTCAAGAATTGATCGCCCATACTATTTCTCAACCTATTCTTCACAAGACTCATAGCAGAAAATACGCTTTCAACGCTCGCTGTCGCCATAGGTAGGAACAATACCAATTTGAGAAGCAAGTATACCAACTTGTAAACTTCATGCTTTTTTTTTTGTTTCAACAAGCTTAATAAAAAGGTCACCAAGATTGTTGAGGTCCTTAAACATATCATCACTTCGCATATCATCAATGAAGTTATCAAGTTGAAAAGAGAGTCTCATCAAATCTGTACTTAAAAACTCGTTGGGATAAAAATTTACAAGGTTAAGTACTTTCTCCTTATCAAAGGCTTCAAATGAGTTGCGGGGATTTAAGGCAAACATGCAAACAAGCAACTCCATATTAACCTTATCAAACCGATTATCAAGCTCTTGAAGAACACTGTCAATGATGCCAAGATATACTTCCCTTCTGAAATGATCATGATTTATTTGTTTGGGGAAAAAACGCTTTGGTCTTCCAAAAGGCACATACTTCTTATTTGGCTCAGGAACTTTAATGCGATGTTTCATACAAAATGATGTAACTTTTTCCTGAAGAAAATCTTCCCAGCCATGACTTCTCATATGTTGCAATCTATCCAGCATCTAGGCGAGTAGCAGAGTAGGCGAGCAGGGCGACAACCGGCAGGGCACCAGGCAGGCAGGCGGCAGGCCACAAGCGGACGGCGAATGGCGGACGATCGAGCTCGGCCCACCGAGTAGCCGACTGGCTGCAGATCCGTCGCCGACCACCGCCGAACGACGGAGGCCGGAGCAGCGACGACCAGCGACCTCCGTCCGGCGCGAGCACGCCTCCTCCGGCCTCCGTCGTCCGGCGGTGCTCCGGTGACCCGGCTCTGGCTCTTGCAAGAAGAATACGGGCGACGGAGCGCGGCCTCCGGCCCCGGCCTCGGCTCGCCGTCTTGCGCAGCGGCGGCGGCGGCGGACTCGACTTTCGCCTCTTCCCTTCCGGTTCCCAAATAGGGGTCAGTCACTGAAATAATGAATTTGGGGAGTGCTAGTGGGGAGGAGAGATTTCAGATTAGGGTTGGGGATTGGGGATTGGGAGATCAGGAGACTGGAGAGCTAGAGATTATTTTGATCGGCTAGCCTGTGATTTAACTATTGGGCTGGGCTGAAACAAATCACTGAAGATATGATATTTGCAGTTTTTTTTAAATTGGGGGTGCCGGTGCATACCAGGCACACCTAGTGGCTCCGCCCCTACTACCTGGTTGGAAGGAGTTCCGACTACAGGAGGGGCACGGGTCCCCATGGTCGTCGGCGCTACGCGCCACGACGATGCGAATGGGTGGTGCCAAAAAGAAGAGGTTGACGCAGTGAACCTAGTGCGCACCTTCACGGTGAGAGAGCGAGAGAAATTGGCCGTCGGTGAGGAAGAAATACGGCGGCGAGGTACGGGTTCCGGCGGCGACGGTGTTCCGGGGTTCTTCGACGATGATGGCGTGCGCACCAAATAGAACACGTGATGACCAACTCGTTGGTGTAGAAGACAACGACAGAGAGTGAACAAAACGACGTAATTCGATGGTGGCGAGGCTAGGGCTCCGGCGGCTTCAAGCTTCGATTCCGGTGGAACTAGGGCACAAGACACGAAATGGTTGTTGGTTGTGGTTGCGGGGAAAGATTGCGGTGCCGAGGGTGCCATTTATAGGCCAAGAGGGTCACTAAAGTGGAGGGACGTGAATTCGATCCTTAAACCAGCGCGACGACGAAGTAAAAGTGGTTTAAGAGGGGCTTAAGGAACGAGAAATGGGCGCTATGAGTGCGGGAGAGAACGTGGGTGCTAATGCGCACGTTCACGAGTAGAAACAGACGCATTAACGCGTGCAACCGAGCGGAAATGGTGACACTCCATCTCATTGAAAGGAACACGAGGGCGCGAGGACGGGGACGACAGGTGGGGCCGGGTGAGAGAGGGAGAGAAGACTGACGACGCAGGCCCGCGTGGAAGTGAGATGGAGGGATGGAAGGTGAGGTGGACTGTCGGGCGGGCTGAGCGGGCCATCTAGGCGGGAAAAATAGTGACGGGCCGAGGAGATTCCGCCCAAGTAATGTTCCTGGATTTTTAAATTATTTAGTGATTTAAATAATTTAGTTAATTCATTTAGGCTGTAGAAAATAACAAATAAAGTTCAAAAATTCTAGAAAAATTCACAAAAATTCCTTGAATTATTTTGAACTTAATTAAAATAATTCCAAATTAAAGTTGGCTTTTATTTTTGTATAGAATTTATTTTTATTTTCTGGAAATTATGATAAACCTTTTTAAAAATCTAGAAAATTCAAGAAATTACTTAAAATTTCCTTTTTCTCTTTAAATCCAAGAAAATCCCAGAAAACTCAGTAAATTTTCTTTTTGATTTCTAAAATAAAGAAATTAAATAATTGATTTTATTTTATTTATATTATTTTTCCCTTTTTAACAAGAAAACACATTTTAAATTATAGAAAATCGATAAAAATCTTTCCTAGCTAGAAAATCTAATAAAATAATATCTTTATTAATTTTATTTTTTGTAACGGAACTTTGGGATGTTACGCGTGTTCTGTAGCAATCGGGCAAAGGCATGAATGATCAATGAACTCAGTTGCTTTTCCCATCTCGCCTCTCCTCTCATCTCAGTTCTCCCTCAAATGTCTGTAAATTTGGCTATGATTTCCCTGTATCGCTTCTGATGCTAGTGTTCATTCCCCTCCGCTCGATCAAGACGTTACAACTTGGTATCAGAGCCGCAATCCGTCTCAGTAGTCCGATAAGTGAAATCCCCTGGAGAGGTTGGTGATCGCATTGATCCCACAAATCCAATCTCAGGTTGGATCGACGTGAGGAGTCACCACAGTGCCTCCAAAACCTTTGTTGTGGTCTCATCAGGTGGTCATGGCAATGGAGGAGAACTTGGGGCGGATTCAATCCAAGTTGGAGGAGATTCTCTCCTGCTTTGACGCTCAGGCGAAGAGGCTCGATCAATTGTCATCTAAAGTAAGGAACCCGGGGCAACAAATCGAAATGCAACAAGGAAGTCTAGATGATGTGAAATAGACACAGGCAGAGCTCTTGCTTCAACCCCTGTTACCGCCGCCGCCGCCGAGGTTGAAGTTGCGTCAAGATCCCGGTCAGGTCACCACCGTGATTCCTCCTAGTACGCTGACGAACCATGGCCCTCCCTTGCTCATGAATCCGCAGGGATTATCTACGTCAAATGTTGCCGTTACCACACCCGCATCACCGACCGAGTCGGTGGGATACGCTAAACCGCCGAAGCTAGATTTCCAAGGTTTTTTTTGTGAGAATCCCTGGCTGTAGTTGGATCGTTGTCGCACCTACTTTGAAATGTACTGGGTGCCTATCACGCAATGGGTGGTGACGACAACCTTGTCCATGGATGGACATGCCTCGCTCTTGCTTCAGGCATACAAATGACAGCATGCCGTTCCCGATTGGGACTCGTTTTGTTAAATGGTCGAGGAGGAATTCGGATCGGACGAGTATGATGCCCAAATGAACAAATTGCCGCAACTTAAAAAATAGGGACTGTTGCTGATTATCAGGTGGCCTTCGAAGCAAGTATGTATCATCTTCTCCCGCTTGATGCCATATTCAGCAACAAATTTTTTGTCACACGGTTTTGCTCGGGTTAAAAGATGAAATTTGAGGTGCAGTTCGTATGCAAGCTCCAACAAGTATTACACGAGCAACATTACTATCTCAAATTCAGGAGGAGTTGGAAGCCACTCGCCCTCGCAATGTTAGTCTGCTAAGAGCGCCATCAACCTTACCCTCTACAGTGCTAACTCCGACAAATGGAATAGCTCGTGATGAATTCAAGAAATCAGGGGGTAATGAGTTCTGGCATGAGTGGCAATTAAAGTAGTATCGACGAGCGGCAATTAAAGGAGTATCGACGCACTAATGGCCTATGTTTCATATGAGGAGACAAATACAGTAAGGAACATACCTGCAAAAAAACAATGCAATTGCTCACAATCCAGATGGGAGATTTCGGGGAAGTAATAACTGAAGACACTTTGCGTGCTCTGGAGTTGACAGAAACAAACAATACTAAGGAATGTTTTAAGCTATCAGTTTAGGCTGTAAATGGAACACAAGAAGGGGAAACAATACGCCTGAGAGCGTTGGTTGGTAATCAAGTTATGTTGGTTCCTGATGACTTTGGCAGTACACATAGTTTCATCAAACGACAATTTGTGCAATAGACAAATCTTCAAACACAAGCATTGCCGGCGATGACAGTAAGGTTGCAAATGGGGCAGTATTGCAATGTAGCAGCATGGTGCCTTGGTGGATTCAGGGCATTACGTTCCAAACAGACATGCGTGTTTCAAAATTGGGAGCCTATGATGCAGTGCTTGGCATGGATTGGCTTCAACCATTGAGTCCTATGACTTGCCCTTGGAGTTATAAGACATTATCCTTTGTCTATGGAGGAAAAAGTATATGCATTCGAGGTGTCCGAGCTGAGCGACAAGAAGTATTGTCAGAACTTTCTTCAAGGCAACTACAGAAATGGTTCAAGGGCAGTGAAATTTGGTCGGTGGTGGTGTTGGAACGACAACCACAAGATAATCAAGAGCAGAACATGCATATACCAGTGGTCATTCAAGATCTGTTACGGCAATATCAGGATGTGTTTTCTAAACCAAAAGGCTTACCTCCTCACCGACAATATGATCACACAACTTGTAGGACTGGAAAGGCGACTAGAGGGGGATGAATAGACGCTTTCTTGATTTTTGCTTTAATCAAATTCAACACAAACTTTTCTCTAATAGCTAAGAAAGCTAAGAAGATCAGTAAATGCATAGAGGAAGCCTTGTGCTGAATCCGATTACCCCCTTAAACACAAGACTCAAAAATGGAGATTTGATCTTACTGGACCGGTCTGATCGACGGCCAACTGGCGGTCAGAATAGCTGGCGGTCTGAATAGCTGGCGGTATGACCACCGTTGTGAAATCGGTCGAACTGATTTAGTCCAGAACCACTGCAGACCACTCGAAACCAAAATGAAAATTGGTCTAACTTTTGATTCAACCGATGAAACTTGACCAAATTAGGAACACACCTCCCTAAGGATATCTGGAACCTACTCCTAGCGACGATCGTCCAGATCCACTTTAAAGATTTGATCTTTTTAGGTTTTACCAAAGGAGTGTTCAAAACCTAGAAAAATAAAAATAAAAAAACTTGATCCAAATCTTGCTCGTGGGGGATTGATGATTTAGATGGTCCTAGGAGTATTCCCACACATCATAGTAAGGTAAAAAAGGTCAAGAGACCAACCAAAAATAACCGGATCAAGGAAGCACCAAAATCATCAAAAGAGAGAGGAAAACACAAGAGACCTCATCTTTGAACAAA
Organism: Hsuehochloa calcarea; assembly: GCA_036346395.1. Taxonomy (NCBI): domain Eukaryota; kingdom Viridiplantae; phylum Streptophyta; class Magnoliopsida; order Poales; family Poaceae; genus Hsuehochloa; species Hsuehochloa calcarea. The sequence goes on from CM070599.1 coordinate 40,819,360, forward strand.
CATCCATTGATTGATTCAAGATGTTGCTTGTTAAAGCCACTCCCTCAAGTAGGACAAGAGCTCAATCCAAGAGCACACACACAAATCTCCTCTCTAGAACCTAGCCTCTGCTCTCCTCTCCAAACCCTAACCCAAACTAGGGTTTTTACAAATGAAGAGCTTGGGGGCTGATTTCCAACCACCCCCTCTATTTATAGTGAGGCCTAGGGTTTTAGAAGGGTTCACTTAATGGGCTCCCGTTGAGGTCCAAAACACACGGGACATAAACACACACATTACAGTTGAAGCAATCGTCTGCTTCGCCACGTGTAGGTTGATCAGCGGCTCTCAACATGTCGGCAAGTCTCTCCCGTCTGAATCCCATCAGAACCTCCAAGGCACTTGCACCGACCCCCGCGCCTCCTGATCCAACCAGCTACAACAAACTATCCGTTCGAACCACCTTGTCCATTTTGCGCCATGCTTGAGTCACACGACCTCACCCGGCATCCATGATCGTTCTGGACCTCAGCTCTCCAAGCTTAGTCCCAATCCTCCTCGCCGTTGACCGTCGTTGACCTGTAACCCACCTGCACAGCAATAGATAAATAAATCGTCTCTGAGAACAAGTTCTTCACAACTTGACCCACGTTAGCTCAACCATGTAATATGCAACATTAAAGCATTGAAACTCATGCACTAGACATAACCAAAACACAACCCCGCCAAGATGGCCGACGAACAAGTGGAAGCCGGTCTGACCGCCGTACCTGGCCGGTCTGACCGATTGCCAACCGGTCTGACCGATTTGTATGAGCCAGTCAGACCGCCCGAAAAGACTTAGCCAAAATTCTATCGTGGAAATCCGAAACTCTCTGGAATTTTCAACTGAATAGAACTTTTGACTGGGAGCTCCAAAAAATATGAGACCAAGTGTAGGAGACTCCCCTCTCTTGCCTACACACTCTATTTTTGGCCTAGCCCCAAACTCCACCAAAATTCTGGCTGGTCGGACCGCCGCACATAGCCGGCCGGATCACACACGGCGGGCCGGACCGGCGATCTTCGCCGGTCGGACCGATGCACGGGCGGTCTGACCACCAATGCCGCCGGTCTGACCGCCTGAGATCTGAATAGCACAGGAGCTTTTTTGAAGACGTGAGATTCGGCAAACCAACAACGTCATTGCCAATTGACTCATCATCCTAAGATCGTGTACATATCCCCACGATATCCACACAACTACACTCGAACCAGGAGCACCTCCAGTGAATTCCAGACCATATCGATATTCTCTTCTTCAGAAAGATGAAATAGAACGACAAGTGATAGAGATGCTGGAGTCGGGGATTATTACACCAAGTATGAGTCCTTATGCTTCCCCCGTGCTGTTGCTTCAGAAGAAAGATAGCAGTTGGCATTTTTGCATTGATTATCACAAACTTAACAAATATACTGTGAAGAACAAATTTCCATTGCCAATTGTAGATGAACTCTTGGATGAGTTGGCAGGCACTCAGTTTTTCTCAAAATTGGATCTTCGCTCAGGCTATCACAAAATCCGAATGCGCGAAGCTGACAAGGAGAAAATAGCGTTTAAAATGCATCAGGGTCATTTTCAATTCCGCATAATGTCGTTTGGGTTAATGAATGCTCCAGCAACGTTTCAACGCCTAATGAATACCATCTTTGCCCCATATGTTCAAAAATTCCTGATCGTGTTCTTGGATGACATTCTCATATACAGTTAAACGCTACAAGATCACTTAGTACATCTGCAAACAGTAGTGGCAGTTCTGCGCAAGAACCAGTTATTTGCGAAAATGTCAAAATGCTCTTTTGCCAAACATCACATGGAGTATTTGGGGCACATTTTTTCTCAGGAAGGGGTATCAACTAACCCAAAGAAGACCCTGGCAATGGAGAAATGGCCTCAACAGACAACAGTCACTGAATTGCGGGGATTTCTTGGACTGAGTATATTACCGAAAAATAGTTCAGAATTACAGTCTCATCGCTAAACCATTGACCAATTTACTTAAGAAGAAGAGTTTATGCTTGCATGAAGGAGCCGAGTTAGCATTCCTTGCTCTAAAAAAGGCGATGTGGTAAACACACCGGTTCTAGGCTTGCCAAATTTCACATTGCCCTTTGTAGTCGAGATAGATGCTTGTGCGACTGGAATTGGAGCAGTCCAAATGTAGCAGGGACATCCAATAGCTTAATTCAACAATTTCTTGGGCCCACAGAACCAGCGATTCTCCGTCTATGAAAAATAGTTTTTAGCAGTGATCAAGGCCGTAGATAAATGGAGGTCATGTCTACAAAGAGGATCATTTTAATGTGGTTGGGTTTTGTAGTAGCAAAAACGAGCTATACAGTAAAAGAGGGGAACCTCGGACAAACTCATGAGGGCTCCGGGGATCCTCACGAGAGGGGACTAGCCAGCGACAAGAACGAGAGACTGTTATTGCTAAAGAATTCGTATTTGTTTTTCTCCCCTTTTACAAGAGAGCGGTGACCCCCTATTTATAGTCCTCTGTGAGGGTTTTGTACGTTACCTTTCTGACTCTACAATGGTACTGTACTCGTAGGGGTTGCAGGGATATTTCCCGCCCCTACGCCTAGACCTTGGTCCATGGTAGGTGCTCCTGGACCCGGTCTATCCTGACAGTGCCTCCGGTCCAGGATCGGTAGCAGACGCTTTGGGTTCGCCTCGGAGGCGGCCCGGAGGTCTCGCTGCTCCAGGGCCCTTCGGGGAAGCTTCGGGCCCGTCCCGGAGGTGGTCCGGAGGTATTGCTGCTCCGGGCCTCGCGGGGCTTCGGAACCCTTCGGGTTCTGACGGTTGCTTCGCCTGAGCGTTGTGGCCGGTGGGATCACCCCTACGACAGGTTTAAAACGTGTTCTGTAGTGATCAGGCAAAGGAATGAACGATGAATGAACTCAGTTGGTTTTCTCATCTCGTCTCTCCTCTCATCTCAGTTCTTCCTCAAATGTCTGTGATTCTGGTTATGATTTCCTTGTATCGCTTCTGATGCTAGTGTTTGGTCCCCTCCACTCGATCGGGACGTTACAAATTAGTGATCGAATGAAAAAATTTATACTATATTTGTATCATATCAAATACGATAATTGAATAATAAATAATTTATATCCGTTTTACCTCCCTAGCTGCAGGAGGCCTTCCATTTGTGAATCCATTATCAAAGGACCCGGAAGACGAGGGTCCGAGACAGCACTAGATAAGGGCGGCGAAAGGATGATGTGCTGGTGCGTGGCTGCGTGCCGTCCTCCAGGGGCCCAACGGAACGGCCTCGGACAGGTCAATACAGCACAAAAGCGTTTCCTCCTCAGTCCTCACCGGCACTCCAGTCAGTCACTTCGCACCGACACCTCCCATCTCTCAACATGAAGCACAAAAACCCTCCGGCTCACCTCCCAAAACGCTCGCGAAGGCTTGGAAACCATACGACTCGATAATTATTTTATTTTCGAGGTGTTAAAGAACAAAATCCGTGGTGTACACTGCTCATCCTTCGGAATTTTGGCAGTGTCATTGCGTCATCTGCACGCTGACCTGCGATTAACGATGGCTTAGGCTGCTTACTACCCCATCTGTCGATCTCGGACCACCTCGCGCTGGCTCCGCCCACGCCTCTGTTTGCCTCCGCGTCGGTTCTGCTCCACGGTAGCCTCAGCCCCCTCGTCTTGACTCGCCACGCCTCACTTGACCTACCTCGGCCATGGCGCACGCACATGACCGCCCTACCTCAGCAGCGTCGGTAGTGGCACTCCTGGTCGGCCATCGAGCGCGCGTGGCCGCCTCCGCCTCTGCCTCGCCGTGCCGCTCTCCTTCCTGCTCTGCGCACCAGAGCTAACATTGGGCAAAGAGAGAAATGAGGGACTGACAGTGGGCCCACAAGCTGACAGGGGTATTAGACGTCTTTGAGGGGACAAAGAAATAGAAGTGAAACGATCTATTGTGAAAATCAAACTAACATATACTAACGGTGATGGTAAAAACGAAATGGAGCTAAACATTTTATGGCAAAAATAACACAGTCTAATTTGAAATTGCAAAACCGATATTACATATTTTTTCAATGGCACCAACAAAAAAAATTCCCTTAAAATAAAGCCACAACTCGCTAGATAGGCTCGAGGCCGGGACAGACATACCAAACGCTCCACCAATGGACAAAGCAGGCAGCCTTTGGCTAATAAGCTGGCCGAGATTAGATGCCTTGTGCTAATGAATAATACTAGAATACTAGTATTAGCAGTAGCCATCTTTTCTTACCATGCACCGAATCATTTCCATAGCCAAAAGGTAACAAGAATAGCAGAACCATGGGCATAATAGCTAGGGTGTCGCTGTTTCATGGATTTTGAGCGGGAAATATAATGCAAGAAAAACTGGCCGTTCCAATTGTGTCTTTTGTTATCATAAGTTGGTGCTTGCAAGTTGCAAGTTGCAACATCATAGCATTACTATTTACTGATGTGCTTAAAATATGTCACATGAAAATTTTAAAATATGTCACATGAAATTTTTGGTGAAATCAGTCGATTTCATGACCTTGCAATGTGCTTGAGATCTGTGCTCCGGCCAGTGGGTTCATCTTCTCCGACGACGGCGGCGACGAGGAGTTAGGGCATGGGGTTCGTCGGATTAAGGTTAGGGTTAACTGCACTAGGGGTTGGGTTCACCTGGACTCGGATTTACAGGGAGGTCGGGGCGGCGGCGGTGGCGCCGTTGCACGCGAGCGAGGAGGAGGGCGGTGGGCGGGGTCGGTGGGGGTGGAGGCGACAGATTCGGCGACGGTTGGTGGTGGGGACGGTGGATCTGGTGGATTGAACTGCCAGAGATCAGGAAGAAGGTATGCCGTCGGTGAGAAGGTTGCGGAGGGGCAGCGGAAGAGGAGACAGACGACACGGGCAGACGCGACGGGAGGTGGCAGCGGCGAGAGAGGTGCTCGCTGGCGAGCCTCGTTGGGGGAGGGTAGGAGGCACCGATTGGAGGGAGGAGTGAAGAATCTAAACCGTCATTATAAGATAATATAGTATTTTGGTAATTAATGACAATCGTTATGTGGACTAGCATTTTCCATGAGTTTGTGAAATAGGTTGAGTCTCATAATGATGAAGATTTTGGGTGGCATCGTGAGTTGATTGTCATCAAGTCAAGATTCAGGATGAAGGATGTCATAATGTGTTGATAAGAATCAAGACAAGATCCCGAAGAAAAGAAAATCATCATGTGTTGACGATATTCAAGACATGATCCTGAAGTAAAGAAGGTCATCATGTGTTGATGATATTCAAGTCAAGAACTTAGAGTAAAGAAAATCATCATGTGTTGATGATTATCAAGTCAAGAATCCAGACTTGAAGTGGAGATGTTTGTCATCAAGTGATCATTCCAAGATGGATGATCAAGGCAAAGGTATGACTAGCATAGGCTAAGGATGTGTTCCTAGTGTTTTACCGATCTCGGTGTTTGGTTGGAAGACTGGATTGCTAGTATAGGTTGTCGTACTATTAAGAGGGGTCTTGTCTAGTAGCTTGAGTCTCATTATATATCGATAGATCAATCCTGCTTGCTCTAGCTCTTCTAGGCATGATGTTATTGTTTGCGAATGTATTTTGCAAATAGTTGAAGCACGTGCATTAACTCTTTGTAGCACGAGACTATAATTTGCAAATGTGTTTTACAAATGGTTGAAATCCATGCACCTACTCCTTGTGGCATGATACTAAAGTTTGCAAATGTGCTTTGTAAATTGTTGAAGTTCATGCATCACTCGTTGGCATGTTCTAAGATTGCTCGCTGCCCTTTTTCTTGGACTTAGGTCATGTGTTGCCTCTTTGGAGTTGTGCTTCTTGATTGAATCAAATGTGTTTGAGATCAGTCAAATAGATTAATTGTATAGCCCTCTGAATAAGCTTTCCATAGAACCCAAGATCACCCAATTTCGACATAGGAGTCAAAAGTTATAACCGTTTTTCCGAGTATCGCCTTTGCTAAAATTATGGCCCAGACTGACCAGAAGTCCGGTGTGACCGCCCTTGTAAGGCCGGTCAACATTTTTCAGATGGCATGTTTTTTAGTTTTCTTCCTCCTGGAAGTCCATCTGACCGGTCCGGACTGAACCAGGGTCCGGTCAGTAGGAGGTCTAGCCGGGAATTGTTTGTAACTGCTAGTTTTATAGCTATTGCATTGTAGCCCGGTCTGACCGGCCGTTGGTTGCCGATCAGACTGGGTTTCGCTGTTTTCAGCCCTTTTAGCCTCCCACGGCTAGCTTTTGGTGTGTAGGCTATAAATATACCCACCATGCTAGTTGGGTGGTAACTATTGGCATCTCATTTCACTCTCTTGAGCTCGTATAAGCTTCTCCTCTCAGGAGTGCATGTGTTGCACCTTGTGAGTAAAGGAGGAGGTTGTAGTTGCATGTCTTGCAACTAGAATTAGATTGAGCATCCAATTGTGATGCAACTAGAATTGGATTGAGCATCCAATTGTGCACGTGTTGCACTTGGTGAAAGTCAAGCAAGAGGATTAGCTTATTACTCTTGGTGTTTATCGATACCTAGACGGCGTGGAGGCGTTGTGGTCCGGTGATCTTCTTAAAAAACTTGTGAGAAGGCCCGGCGTGTTGTGAGTGGCTTGGTGCTCGCTATCTCTGGAATGGAGGAAGAGCAACCGCTAGTGATCGAGGTGTTGGCTTAATTTGTGGAGTCGATCCAACTCGTTTGGGCTTAACTCAACATGGATTACGGGAGACCGGTAAATCTCCGAAAACCATGATAAAACATTCTTGTGCTCTTGTGGTTTACTTTGTGCAATTTACATTCCTTGAATTAAATTGATTGCTTGCCAACTAGGATTCCAAGCCTTGACTTAAGACTTAAGGTGTTGGTGAACTTAAGGAAAACTAGAATCTTTATGTTTTAATTGTGTAAAACTGAATTTAATTTCGCTTCCGCATTAGAAATCGATTTTAGCTTTAGAGATTTGTAGAAAAGACTATTCAGCCCCTCGACTCGACCTCCTCAACCTTACAAGAAGGCGGGGTTAGGGTTTGGTTGTTGGTTTATATTAGAGATACGGAGGAGATCTGGGGCGTTGGATCTCAATCCATTGATCAAAAATCAACTGATTTTAGGCTAAAAACAGTCAATTGATGTATATCAAAGGTGGCCAAATGGGTCGAGCCTGCCAGGCCAGCCCGAGGCACGGTACTGTTGGCCCAACCCAGGCACGACCAGATGGCTAGACGGGTTGAGCCAACATGACACAACATGTCGTGTCGTGCTTGGGTCGCCACCCAGACCCAGCAGGCCAGCCCGACACGACACACAAAGTACTGTGACCAGCACGGTCGGGCCTCGACACGACACGACATAGCCCGTTCGGCATAGCACAACACAGCACACCCGTCACGATTAGGCATGTTTAGCATCGTTAGGCACGATTAGGCCTATTTATCCCGTTTAGGCAAAGTAATGGTCGAATTTTTCAAATTTCTAGTTGCTTTAGCTGTTGAAGAGCTTTAAAAATATATATATATATATATATAAACTCAAAAATATTTCTACAAATAGGTAGAATATCTCCCTCATTCAGCCACCATCCAATCTTCACTCTTGTTTAATTTTGTTGTGCAAATTTAGATCCTTTTTATGATAATTTTGCAAAATTTAAAATATTTTTGCAAAATATTCGAAATTTTGAAATCCAACTGCAGTGAAGAAAAGATGCACAATACTGATTTTTGTAGGTTTTTATTGTTCTTATTTGTTATACTAAGATGAAATAAATAATAGTGCAATTTTCGTGATAGAAAATTACGATAATTTTCCTATTGTTGATTTTGGAATTTCACAGGAGGATCTTACATCCTTCAAGAATGTTGTGGCCCCAACTCAACTGGAAGAGGAAGCAATATCATCATCAGAATCCTCGAGTGCAATTGCGTCTGCAAGCACAAGAGCAAAGAGATACAGGTCGAGTACATCGGGAGTCTAGGGAGATTTCGATTAGACAACCAAACCAGACTGACAAGGAGTTCATGTAAGATATGTTGTTTATAAATTTTGTAAACATGAATTGCCTGGAAAGTCTTCAGGTGGAACAGAGCACTTGATTAGACATACTGCATGATGTAAAGTGAGACAAGGATTGGTCGTGAGGCAGACGCAGCTCCAATACAACCCCGACAGTACAGTACGTAGCTAGAGATATAGTCCTGAGATAGCTTATCAATCACTTTGTCGTTTAATTGCTTCAGAAGATCTACCTTCAAACTTTGGTGAGTCTAAATCGTTTGAAAATTACATTAGGACCGCACACAATCTTATATTTTCTAATGTTTCTAAATAGACAACCAAAAATCTAGTTAAATGTTGTAATGAATGTTGTGCTAAATTTAAAAAAACTATTTAGTGTATGCACATTTTCGATAACTTTGACCTTGGACATATGGAGTGATCGGACTAAGGAGGATTATCTTAGTGTAATAGCTCATTATGTTAACGACAATTGAGAAATAGGAAAAACGAATTATAGAGTTCATACTAATTGATGTACCGCACACATGTGAGAATATTACAGACTGTGTTATCAAAATCGTGGACAATTTTGGTCTTACAAATAATTTGTTTTCAATAACACTAGACAATGCGGCTACAAACTCTAGGGCAATGGATATTCTCACTCTATTTTTTAGTACATATGTTGAATCCTTCTTGCTACATCAATGATGCACATGTTATATTATTAATCTTAAATGTGGTTTAAAGAGGTTGAACCCGTATAGTAAAACTTTTCACAATGGAATATCTTTCATAAATCATTCTAACCAACTAATGGCAACATATACGAACTTTTGCATTGCAATGAGTGTATGTCCAAGAAAATTTGGGTTAGACATGCTAGTAAGATGGAGCTCTACTTGATGGTTAAGAGCCTTTTACCATGTAAAGCACTTTTTTTGTTTTTATTCACAAACATTATCATAGCCATGGTAGTAATACACTATTGACTTAGCAGCATTAGTATGTTGTTAAGAGGTTACTATCTTTTTTGGAAATTTTTTTTAATAATTCTACTCTTGCTTTATCCGTTGTGTATTATCCAACATCTACTATAATTGTGCATAATATTTTTGAAATTGCTAGTCACTTGAAGGCTTGTGAAAATAAAATAGTTCTACGAGGGGTTATCATTGCTATGAAAACTAAAAACTTGAAATATTGGGGGGGAAAATCACATTTTTATATGCATTTGCATTTATTTTAGATCTCATAGCTAAAATTTTCAAGGATTTGTTAATGCTTTCCAACTTCTGAGTGATGATACAGGTCTAGACTATTCTAACTATTTTACATATATTCGTATTAAGTTTTTCGATGTTTATCAAACGTACAAACATAAGTTTCAAGGAATTCGCTTGCAATGACCTCCTGTATCAGCCACCACAGGTAAGAAGGCAATTGTGTGTGGCAACATATAGGGTGCATGCTCTTCCTCCTAGCCTAGGGGTTCGTGTTCTACGTCAAGTTCTGAAGCAAAACACGCCGCCCACCCTAGAAATGTGGAACTAACCACCTATCTGGACAATGTTATCGTCGATTACCAAGAAGAGCTCTTTAAAATTTTGCAATGATGACATGGTCATAAGGTAACATATATAGTGTTATCTATATTAGAACGTGATGTATTACCTGTTCATGTTCGATAGTTTCCTCCGAGTATACTTTCAGTCTTTCTAGAAGAATATTAGAGAGAGAAAAGTCTCACAAACGAGATGGTAGAGATACTTCTAATTGTAAAAATTAAAAACAACATGAACCGTAGAAAATCTAGAGTTTGACACTTAGAATATAAATATATGGAGGGCTATAGACTGCACTCTTTTTTTTTTTTGTCAATGTTCTCATATTGAGTTTTTTACTTGGTAAAGTTTTTAAAGAGGCAAACATGTAAACATTAATAAAGCAAATTGTTACATTTTCAATATATATCTCTTTTTATGAGTATATAACTCATTTTTTGTCATTTTAATTTGTATTTTTGAATTCTATATATTTTCTAGAACTTTTGTAATTTTTCAAATTTTTTGGGCTACCCGGGCCGGGCCTGTGGCGGGCCACCTCTAAATTGTAGACAGATCCTACTATTTATAACTACACCAGGTAAGTGCAAAGTCGTATTCACTTATGCACATAATGATTTAGGCATGATTAACGGCATACTTATATGGAACATATGACTGGGATTGTCAGGGAGTTAAAACACGCAGAGATACTGTTACTACCAGCTACTAGCAACTTACACTCAACTAGTCAAGAACAAGAAAGAAAATCTGTGACGGTAATAGCACCACAAAAGCACAAACCTAACAAGCAGCTGCTAAATTTACTTCATCCTTGCTTGAGACGAACACCTTTTTTAGCCTGCTTCCTTCTGGAGAATTTGGTAGGATCAGTACTTGACAGGCATGCCAAGTCGATCCAACCTGCCAGAGCCAGGGTACGCCTTATTGGTGAACTTGGCATGCAAGGAAGCCGACCTCTGTGCCGCCGGCGCGCACGGCGCCGGCGCGAATGCGTGCGCCGACGCCTTCCGGAGAGAGCTGGACATTTCGTACTGCGGCCTCTGCTTCGGCGCGCTCTGGGACCGCGCCTTGGCACGGAAGGACTCCGTGTTCGCCATGTAGTTCGGGTAGTCGGAGTAGCCCCCGAAGAGGCTGCGGGAGCACTCGCTCTTGGTCGGCGTGAACGGCCCCCGCCTAGAGCTCCCTGGCCGCGACGTCGCCGAGAAGAACTGCGGGCTGTCACAGAGCTCAGCAATGTCCACGGGCAAGCGCAACGGACTGAGGGTCTCGCCCATGCCCACGGACGACGGGCTGGGCACGGACTGCTGCGCGGCCGTGGAGTCCTTGGACGGCGAGTCCAGAATGGTTGCAAAGCTCCGGCTGTTCTGGTCAGACGTCCTGGTGGAGCACGACGACTGCTGGTGGTTGCCGCTGCCGCCGCCGCCACTCCGCCTCGTGGAAGCATACCGGCCCGGCTTGCCGGGGTCCACCTCGAGAATCTTGGCGCTCTTCTCGTCATCCATGTACCTCTCTTCCACCCATCTGTCCAGCCAGTTCCTCCCGCAAGATTCTGCCCTCTCCCTGCTCAGCCTCTCACTACCCGGTGTGTTCGATGAGCTCCTCTGCACAAATCGGCAAACCACTGTTATGACCACGAAAACGCACAGACGCAAACATCAACATAGAGAGCAAGGAGTTTTACCTTTAGAGAGCCGGAACGGCCGTGCCTGGACGCGCCGTCATGGGCCTCCTGATCGTACTTCTCTGGCGTCGGCGGCCCCTGCAATGCAAATCCAAGAGCCATAAGAACGCGTCCAGGACATGCCACTAGGCAAGTAGAACAGAAGCGTGGAAGCCGCCGTGCGTGATCTTTTCACTTACCGGGTGCGCCGCGACTTGCTGGGAGCGGATGGCGCGCGCGCGCGCCTGGACGCGGACGAGCGCGTGCATGCACCGGAGCGTCTCGGCCGCCTGCCGGCGCACGATGTTGCCGCGGACCAGCGCCTGTAGCTTCACCAGCCCGCGCAGCGCCTTCAGTGCCCGCCTCGCCTTCGCACACAACGACAAGCAAGAGGTTAATCAGTAGTGGTCCCACAACCATGAGCATCTGCATTGTAGACTAGAGGTTGACATGCCAACCACCCCCGCCGTTACTACGGCACTAGCTGCTTCCAAGAACAGTAACTAAGTAACACTGTGCCAACTGCAAAAATAAAAGGCTTCCTCGTTCTTGAGAAGGAAAGCGAGTTGAAGCGGCGAAGACCATGCCTTGCTTCCATAAAAGAAGCCTAGATAGTAGATAGAGACTATGAGGTAGTGAAGACACAGGAATGGCAGAGCAGCAGCACCAAGTGGCTTCTGTTAGCCGGAGACGAGACCAGAGCAACTTGTTGGTACACAGGAGCGCGGAAATTTCTTTCCGAGAAGTAAAAGAAGATGAGATTTTTGCAACAAAAAAAGTGTCCCCTTTTGCTTTTAAAAACGACGTTTTCGCCAACTTAAGCCTAAAAGAAGTTGATTTGGGAGTTTGATTAGGAACTGAAGAGTCGGGGGAGAAGCTAACCAGGTAGCCACGGAAAGAGGCCTGGATCCGAACAGCCGCCCACTCCTCCCGCTTCGCGGCGGCCGGCGCGCACCGTCCGCTGCTCGTCAACCGCACCACGGCGGCGGCGGCCTGCGCCGCAGCAACGGCGGCCTCGGCCACCGCCGCCGTCGCCGCAGCCACCGCAATGGCCCGCTTGCTCTGCTCGTCGTCCCCGTCATCCGACGCCGCGTACGCGCGCCGGTGTGTCGCCGCCCTCTGCACTGGAGGCGCCGGTGTCCGCACCGGTGCCTTCTCCCGGAAGGACTTCCCGAACCCCCAGCGCTTCTTCTCCCTCGCCGGCTTCGTCTCGCCGGAGGCGGAGCTCGCCTTCTTGCCGCCGCCGAGCAGGCCGCGGAGCCACCTGGAAGCCCACCCCATCTACTCCGGCTACTTCTCCTCGACCTCCCGCATGGCCCTTTCTTGGTTCCAGCACTTCCGCGGGTCAGCAAAAGACAGCGGGAGATGAAACCAAAACAGTGAAACGCGCATACGCTTACACACACCGAGAAAAGAGGAAAGTAGCAGGAGGAGGAGGAGGAGGAGGAAGAGTCTAGTGGAAGACTAGAGGAGCATTGTCTTATAGAGGAAGCAGAAAAGGTAGGGCCCTTTTGTGTGAATGTTTGTTCTTATTCCGGGTTGCTTGTGCCAATGTTTCTCCCGGAGAGCATCGTAAAACTGTCGAATGGACTTATTTTGAGGGTGGTATGGGGAAAGTGGTAGCTGTTGATCATCTGCTCCGCCGGCCGCGTAGCCGTTTTGACTGTTTTCTTGAGCACGCGGTGTTACTAGAAACGCAAAATTGGCTACAGCCAACGCACTTTGTCGGTTTGTCGTCTCTTACTAACGGGCATCTAAAAAATATAGCTACGCTAGAAGACCAAAAGAAACTCAAATTCTGTGAATATCGGTTTTCGAGGTGAATATTATATTATTATTTATTATTTTAGAGAGAGAAATGCTATAAAATAACATTTATACCATTCCCTCTCCCCTCTATGACGAGTAGGGCCCACGTGAAGAGAATAGAGTTGAACTTCAGTGAACTTAGAAGAGGCGACGAACAGTTCTAGACGGCGGCACTGGCGGCGAGTGCCAGCACAGGAGTCGTGGGCGACAGCCAAAATGGGTTAGAGGGGTCCCGAGGAGGCGATGGAAAACGACGTTGCAGGCTAAGGCGCTCAGCGGCGGTGCTAGCGGCGAGCTGGGGCGGCGACAGATGCACGAGTGACGATGGCGACACTATTCCAGCGACGCCTCCGGGAGTTAGCACGAGCACAGGCACAGCGACGAAGAGGGGAGGCCACCAGCTCATACGGGAGGGCCGAAGTGGTCAGTGGCAACGGGACAGCATTGGCCGATGTCGGGAAGAGGGTGGTGGTGGCGGCGGGGGTGTACTACAATGGCAAGTTGGTGAACCAAGATAGGGAAAAGGTAGAGGGAGATTGGGAACATGACATGAAGCGAAAGAATTTGGAAGGTGCTCAATGGAGAGGGAGATCAGGGTGAGGGTGGCGCTGCAGCTGGAGAGGAAGAAGAAAGGGGTGCAGTGCATTCCGGTCAAACGACGTCGAGGTAGAGGCTGGTGCACGTTTTATAGAGGGGGGAACGCGCTCGGAGCGGCGAGGCGGCGAACTTCCCTCGGCTCCAATGGCGGCGGCGATGGAACTTGGAGCTGACGGTGAGGTACAAATGGGGGCAACGACGGGGGGCAACGACGGTGAGGTAGTGCATGGGTGGCCCGAGGAAGCAGGAGGTGGCGCCGTCAGGAGGGGAAGAAGAAAAGAAAAGAAAGAATATGAAAGGAGGTCGGAAGGGCAAAATCGATATTTCATGTGCTTTCTCTCTCCTCTCACAACGAATGATAATACAATAGTCTCCTCAGTGTCCGAGAGCCAGTATCCACAAAAATTGAGTTCCTTCTGACATAACCACGAGATGCTGAGAGGGGGTCCAACCGCTTCCTACTGGATCGGGTGTTTTGGGCTTTCGCTCAGTCCATCGGGGGTTGCCAGTTTTGTCGTCCCGTGATGACGATGGATGACACTTTTCTCACGGGGAGATACAAGGGCACCATCCTCACCACGGTGTCGGCCGACGAGAATGACCAGCTTCTCCCGGTGACATTTGCCATTGTGGAGAGCGAGAACATATCCAGTTGATTGTGGTTCCTGTCGAATGTGAAGATGGCGGTGGTGGGAGATCGGCACAACATATGCCTTATCACAGACCGTAATATTGGGTTGTTAGCGGCCATCAACACCATGCAACACGAGACACCCCCCCCCACCAGTGGAACGACGTGCAATCCAGATGGTGCATGAGGCATCTTACATCTAACTTGTTTAAGTAGTTCCGCAGTCAGGATGTCATGAAGATGTTCAAGTCATCATGTCTGCAGAACCAGAGGCGGAAGTTTGAGTCCATCTAGAGAGACCTCAAACACCGGACTACGAGGCATACAAGGGAGTCCACTCCAGGGCACTGGAGGCAGAGCAACCCAGCAGTGTCATAAGTTTCTCGGAGTGGATTCATGGCCATACTCCTGAATTGGAGAAATGGTCCCTTCTCTATGACACAGATAGTGCGAGGTACGAGATTATGACGACCAACATGTCTGATGTGTACAACAGCGTCCTCAAAGGTGTGTGGTGCCTCCCTGTCACCGCGATCGTCGAGAAGACATGGGCACGTACTGTTGGTTATTTCATCAATAGAGCCACCGCAGCCAAGTGACAGATGAAGAAAGACAAGCAGTGGTCCGAGAACATGCAAAGGCACATGGACCAGAAGATGGAGAAGGCTCAGATGCACGACATCCGGGGTGATCGATGGCCTTAGGAGGAAGTACGAGATCAGACTTTGGCAGAAATACATCAACAGTCATGCCAGGGGGACAGGAAACAGGCATGCACCCTGGGTGATGTGGCGATATGCACCTACAACAAGCTGAAGCTCCTGCACAAGCCACGCTCACACGTGTACAAGGCGTGTGCGCAGATGAGGTAGATGTGTATGTCGTAGATCTCCGAGTACTGCGACATGCAGTACCTTTCCGATATATGGAGTACGAAGTTTCACTCGTACGGCTTGGAAATGAACTACAAGGATCTTTGACCAGATATGGTGCAATGGGGTCCGAATAAGGACTTGAAGACAACAGAGAAGGGGCGACGACAAATGCAGCGCTTCCAGAATGGCATGGATTATAGGCAATGTACTAGTATTAGCCGCACAAACAAGTGCGGGATATGCAAGACCCCTGAGCACTCAGCAAAGGATTGTCCCCACAGACTGAGCTCGTCTGACCGTTTTTCGGTGTTGTAATGTAATATTTTATCCTCCTTGTTTTCTTATGTACAACGAAACTTGTACGAGTTATGCATAATTTGCATCCTTTATACATTCTTCATTGTACGGTGCATCCACATCCTTGCTACGTTTTTCTTATGTTGTAGAAAATGGACGACTTTGAGGGGAACTGACTATGTCGCCTTAGTTTTCTGGAGACGTGCTTGTATATAAACATCCTAGGTTATATTTTGGTGATATACCCGTCTTGACAGCAAGGTATATTAGCGGTTTAGAGGAGGTTGTGGGATATTCCAAATATGTTATACTTTTCCCTGTTTCTTGAAAACGTTCTTTGACGGCCAATAGTGATTTTGACAGCAGGTAGGACTCTAATGTATGAATGAGCTCCAAAATTAGCTGCATTGCACTCCATTGGAGAACTTTGGAGAAATGGCGCAACGATGACAACACGATAATTGATCCGACAATGGGGTTACATGGAACGCATGCTAACGAACCAAGGACAGTACACGCATGCCTTTAGGGAATTAGAAATACATGGGACATGTGGACGAAGAGGGTCGAACTACTACGTGGAACGTGGCCATTTTCCCATGCGGCTCAGCTTGGCATTGTACTCCTTGCCTTCCGCCTTAGCTCTCGCCGCGATGGTTCACTTCCGCTCCCTCTCGGCCTCGCATCGCCTGGCATGCTCGCGCTCCTGCTCCTCACGCATCCTCTCCCGCCTCCCCTTCTTGTCAATCTCAGCCAGCAGCTCTTCGAGGCGCCTTTCACGACCCTCACAGTCCTCCCTGACCTAGCTCTTCTTTGTCAGCAACCTCGACATGTCGTTCGACCCGGAAGGTGTGTGGTGTGTGTAAGGCTGTTGACTATACGTCATGTGGTGAGCGGCGGTCTCTTTCGGACCCACCCAGTCTTACAAGAGCTCCGGATACGCTTCCAATCCTTCAACTTGTTCATGTTATCTAGGTAGTATTGTTGGTATGGAGTTCTTGGCCGAGTCTCTCTGTATTTATAGCGGGAACGGGCGTAACTGTAGCGTCTCCTGTGAGATAAGACACAGATGTGTTTCAGGGCCGTGCGATGCGCCCTTCGAAGCACACTTGTTGGGTCACATCACTGCATAAAGCTACCTTATCGGGTCATGTCACTGTGCAAAGTAGCCTCGTCGGGTCACGTCGCTGCGCAAAACTGCCTCGTCGGTTCACGCCATGCTTTGCAGAGCGAGGTCATGTCCTAATTAGGGTTTCATGGATTAGGGGTTGCAATGAAGTTGCAATGTACATTTGTATACGGATAATTATCGACATTTCAAGCGTTACAAGCATTACATGAAACACGTGCGAGTTTATTACAATCGGGATGAAGGAGGGGTATTATCACATGTAACCTGGTAAAATATGACACTCTTTGTTTATTTATCGATTTAATATGGATGATGCTCTTTAATAATGTATTATACGACATGCTAGATAAGCTTGTGCATGAACCAACTGAGGGAAATGTATGGCATGCAGATCATATAACGATGTACCGTAACCTCTGACTCGTGTACATCGTTATATGATCTGCATGCCAAATATTTTCCTCAGTTGGTTCATGCACTAGCTTATCTAGCCTGTCGTACAATACATTATTAAAGAATATCATCCAGCATTAAATCGATAAATAAACAAATATCGTCATATAGCAGTCTCTTCAAGCAAGTAGCACCTCCATTGTCTTCCGACATTCCACATTTTCTAGAGATATTGCTTTCTCTACAGGAATGCTGATGCAGTCCAGTGTTACTTAGGTTGATACTAGAAAATAAAACTCCAGTTACATCTATAGGAATGTTGATACAATCCACGTTGGAGTTGGACAAGATGCATTATATAAAGTCCAATATAGATGTAATTGGAAAATTTATCACATAGATAAATTCGACTTGAGGCTATTGCAAAGAAAATTATTGGGCCAATACACACTTGCCTTACTAAGAAATTCTAATTGTGTTAGAGTTCCACCATTGCGATGCAGCCTGGATATATATACACTTCAGGAGTAATCATCTTTCACTAATCACAACAGAATATTTGTTGATGAGCTAATATCAGAATCTAAGAAAGAACCGTGGTAGAGACACACAATTGGGATGAGCGACGAGCGACTGCGAGATTTCAGAATTTCGGATGTGTTGTCTATGCGTAGCACTATGGGCATGGGGGACAACCACGAGGAGTCAACAAATGTGTAGAGGAGGGAGGATGGACGGTTGGAAAGGTGACCACCGAAGGGGGGGCGTGCAGGAGGAGGGAGAGCTGGGCTGCCGAGAGGGGGCCATGCGTGCGGGAGGAGGAAGGGTTGACACGTGCCGCGATAAAATTAGTACACTTAAATGAAATTGCGAGGGAAAATCAGAATAAGTAAAATTATATAGAAACTTACAAAAGAAAGTACACCGTGTAAGGAGCATTCGCATAAAATTTCATATTTTTTTGAAGTCATTTGCTATATTTTAACAATAGTACAAACAAAGCCGAAAACCTTATTACATGAAACCCTAACTGGGGAGAGGGACACGTGGCGACCGGGCGGGCAACCTCGTGGCTGTTGTGCGGTAGTGCCACCGCACGACGGACATGCGAGATGCGGCGCGTGGCGGGCGTGGAGCGGCTACCGTGTGACGACCGTGCGGTAGGGAGCTAATTCTAAAATTGATTTTTGGCTACGGCTATTGCTGTAAATACGATATGAAAACATGCTAATACGGCCAAAAATTCCTGAAAGTCGTATGCTCAACACCAGCGTAACAAACATGTTTGTTTTGCTTTAATATATACAATTAAAGTATACTTTCATGTGAAGGAGGTGAACAGATTGACATGCTGACACAATATTTACGTGCTAATACATGCACTAATGGTTTTGCATCCAATATATTTCCAGTTGTAATGCATTCAATTTGTCGAAGCAATATCTACCTACAAAAGTCACCTAATTCGGAGTTTTAGATTGTGTGACATTAATGTGAGATAACAAGATATTTATTTGAGTCATTCTATTTTTTATGCAAATCGGAAGTCTATTTAGCGCAAATAAAAAACGTTGAATTGGTCGCAACTCACAAGCATATTGTTGATGATTTAGTGGTAGATCTTACTAAACTCGATTTTATTACTTCAGTTTTGCTTTAATATATAAAATTAAATAATATTACAGTACGAGAACCATGAAATTGTGCACAATATTTGGACTTTTTGGCTGAAATGGCGAAAATTCACCCCGTATTTGCAAGAATGACTGTCTTCGCACGAAATTTGTAAAAATGACACCCTGTTGCACACGCACTGTGCGGCAGGGTGTCCGGAGGCGACACTTGACCCCTGTTGCACCACCGTGCAGTGGGCACATTGTAAAGCCTGCCGCCACACTACACCGTGTGGTGAGCACTGTAGTTTTTTTTTTCTCTTTTTTTTTTTAAAAAAAAAATTAGATATAATTTTTGTGGGAATTTTTTATTATAGAAAAATGAACTAGAAAAATTACAAAACATTTTGTGGAGCCTCATAACATAGTGTGATTCCTTGTATAATGTTTCCAAAATATGTTTCAAATTGTTCTTGAAAATTCATTTAAGTATATTGTTCATAGGATTTTTTTTTAGACAAATTCAGAATGGATAAAATTTTGAAAATATTACACAAACAAGTATACTGTGTCGGGAGGCTCCAAAAATAATTTCAGAATTTTTGGAGCTCATTTTATATATTTAAAAATTTCTACAAAAAGTTATACTTCAACTATTATTTTTTTAAAAGAGAGAAAATTGTTACAGTACTAACCGCATGTAGGGGTGGAAACGAGCTGAGCCGAGCCTACTCGAGCTAGGCTCGCACCAGCTCGGATGAACTGTGAGCTCGACTCAGCTCAATTCGGATACGAGCAAAGAGGGAGGCTCAGCTCAGCTCGAAACAAAGCTCGAGCGGGCTCACGAGCCAAGCAGGAGACGACTGCAACGGGCGGTCGAGGACAGGTGGGCTGCTGCGGTGCGGTCGGAGGGCAGGAGGGAGGGTCGTCGCGAGCGAAGAGGCGGGGTCGAAGGTCTGCTCTTGTTGCGGCGGCACGGATCGCAACAGGCGGCCGGCACGGCGGAACAGCAGCACCCGACCGACGGAGCAAGCAGCGAGGAAGAGGACGAACCGACAAAAAAACGAAGAATGAAGCGAAGGTCTCGAGAGGAAGACACAAGAGCAATTGCGGAGGACGATACAGCGGGTTAGGCGCCTAGGCGGATGGCGTGCAGTGCCCCCTCGCTTGGTCCGCCTGGTCTACATCTATGGCCGCAGCTTTCCATCGCGCGAAGCATAGTAGTTGGCCAGCTGCGACGGAGCAACAACCACAACGAGAGTCGCGGCGCGGTTAGAGGGTAGGAGGAAGGGGTCATTGCGGGAGACGGTGCTCTCGTTGAAGATGGCGCGGTCGATCTTGAGAGGCGGGAGGGGGTCGGCGTCGGGGCAGCTCCGTGGGGCGACGACATGGGCAAAGGCGGCGGTGTGGGCGTCCAGCATGCGGAGGTCCACCACGGGTCCACGGGGAGCAGCTCCGTTGCCATCGTCGATGGTGGGTTGGTGGCCACTGGCTAGGTGGGAGGCGGGAAAGGATGCCAGGAAGGGGTTGAGGATGGATGGGTGGGGAAAGGGGAATTGGGGATTGGGACTAGGGTGGGAGGAGGGGAATTTGGGAGGATGAATTGGGGAATGAGAGACTACTCAGTCAACAGGCACTACCGCACTGGGCCTACATGGGTGAACGAGCTAACCGAGTGGCTCGCGAGTCTGCTCGAGATCAGCTCGTTTTTTTGCGAGCTGAAAATGGGGCTCACCTCAGCTCAAAAATTCACGAGCTCGAGTAGGCTCACAAACATGAAGCTATTTTTTTCAATCTTAGTTGCACGATATTCGTGCGGCAGGCCTGCTGCAGTGCCCCCACCGCACGGTGGTCATGCGGCAGGGGCCAGGTGTTGCTTACGGATGCCCTATCGAACGGTCACCGTGCGACAAGGTGGTTATTTTTACAAATTTGACGTAAAAATAGTTAATTTTGCAAATAAAAGGCGAACGTCATTTGGGCTAAAAATTCTTAAGGGTAAGATCCTACATGCACACGATAATACGCGCGCATGCATACTGCGTAGTGCCGTACCATTGCGGCGCTAGTTGGCCGTTGAGTCCTCCGCCTCAGAAGATCCTACACCACTAGTGTTCTTCCCTCGGAGAACTCAGATCGGTGGGGCAGAGACATTTATTGGACAGTCCACTGACAGTGGAGACCACAGCAACAGAAATTCCCCGCCTCCGTGACGCCTTCCTTCCTAGTCCCAGCGCATCATTATCCCAGCCCGAGGTGCGGACGGCTTCGCGTCCGTTGGATCCAGCGCGACCGTCCCATCCGCGCGCCGCGTGCCTCACCGGCGCAGGCGCGAGCCTAGCTTTGTGTGTCTTGCGGTGCGTACGCACGTAGGTCGCGGCGACCTGTGCGGTTGTGAGCTGCCCTCGGCTGCTTCTGTTAGCCAAACTGTAGAACCTGACGAGAGGGCTCGTACCGCTGGGACGTGACGGGGCCAGCCATAGGCTCCAAAAGTGCACAAGTTCCGCTGGCCTATCGGTTTTTTCTTAGCCTGACATGAAGTGTGGCGTGAGCACAGGAAAGGCTAGTGAGCAAGGGAAAGGACGGTCACGTGGCCGGACCGAACCGCCGGATTCGTGCTTGCACTGCGCGCGCTCGGTGACCTGTGGGGCCGGACGGAGCCTGCCAGTTGACGACTTTTTGTTCGAAACGGAGAGTTTCGTGTCTTTGTAGAAGCTACAGTTTTTTCCCCTTACCGTGCGGTGTTGCCGCATAGTTACTATGTGATTTTTTTTTCATATTTTAATAAAAAAAGCTCTTGTAGTACGGCACGCACTGCAGCAGCAGCAGCTGCTGCTGCATGGCTACTGTACAGCAGCGCATCGCAGTAAAAAAAATTAAAATATATTTTAATATTTTATATAAATTTTTAAATATAAAAAATAAGCTTTAATAATTATATATTTTTTTTGTAGAGTCTTTTCACATAGTGTACTCGATTGTGTAATTTTTTAAAAATTTTATTCATTCTGAATTTTTCTCAAAAATTCATTTAAGTATACTGTTTATAGAAATTTTTTAATATATAAAATGAGGTTCAAACATTATAATTTTTTAAAAGTCTCCTTACACAGTGGACTTGATTGTAAAATATTTTTTAGAAGTTTATATGTTCTGAAAATATCTAAAAAATTAAGGGTTTAGGTCAAAAAAAATTAAGGGATTAGGTCAAAAAAATTAGGGTTTTAGGTTTAAAAAATTAAGGCTCTATGATTTCATGTGACTTAGAATGTGTGAAGTTTAGTACCATATGGACCACTCTAGGTAAGAGACACTCACTAAGCGTTTATGCCAATGCAGACCTCCTCTCTTTCGACGCGTCTGTCATGCATCATGATGTCCCCTTGCCATGATCTTTGGTCTCGACAACGCCTCTGGAATTCCCTGCGCTGTGACTACTTTAGGAATTCCCGGATGGGATGCGAAGGGCGTAGTGGATCATTTTATTTAGTTCTTGTGTTGATTGATGGGTAGCGTAAAAGGGGTAACATTGATAGTGTCTTTGAGCTAATGAGTAAGATGATGCATGAAAGCTTCCCGGGACAGCGGCATGACAGAGTGTTTTTGCCATGCCGCGAATCCTTAGTGAACCGTTTGTTTCCCTTCCTAACAATTGACGTTATGATTTTATGTGGCTTGGAATGTGGGAAGTTTAGTACCACATGAAATGACGACATAATTTCATGTTCACCCTACATAATAATAGTAGTAGTATTACTCCAATCGAGCCCGTATGAGGCCAACTTAACTCCTAGAAAGCCTTAATTGTCAGAGTTTCTAACCCCTCGTAACAAACATAGAACTTCTTTTAAAATCGTTGTAATAGTTCACGACAAATATTACTAATTATTTCACAAGGCGTGCCATGGAGAATAGAATCGAGGATGAAGATAGTGGCATCCACCTTCCCAGCTCTAGTGTTTGTCCTGCTGCATCTTGCGGTGTTGCTGTAGTACAGATTCGATACAAGCTGAAAATATTTTCTAAAGACATTGAGAGTTCAAATTCTACCACTACCGCTATAACAATCTTACTGGGTGAAGATCTAAAGACAAGGGTCACGTTATTCACTACCATAATATAAATAACAATAATATGATTAGTACTACTCGGAGCAAAAAAATAGTATACACTATTACAGAAAATGTCTTCACAGACGGTTTAAAAAGTCACCACATGCGGTTTCATAAGTCGTCTGAGTTTATGGGTCAGAAATGACATGAGGTCATCAAAAACGGTTTTCGAACCGTCTGTGATGCAGACTCAGAACCGTCTGTGATAGTTGACTATCACAAACGGTTTGTAGATAAAACCGTTTGTGATAGCTTATGTATCACAGACGATTTGTAGATGAAATCGTCGATGATAGCTGCTGTATCACAGACGGTTTCATCGATGAACCATCTGTGCTGGCTGATGTATCATAGATGGTTTGTAGATGAAACTATCTGTGATGCCTGATGTATTACATACGGTTTGTAGATGAAACCGTATGTGATGACTCTTCTCTATAAAGTCTCCAAGTAGTGGCTGCTTGTGCCTTTAAAACCAATTTTTATATATGATTAATACTTTCTACTCCCGGTTGTAGTTACTCCCACCTTTGATATACCACCTAAAAGAACTTGACATACTCCTTTATCACTTTGGGTATACTCATATACTAATTATAAGATACTTCAATGTAAACCACATGAAAAATTTGTAAGAGAGTCCATAGTTTTTAGCATATTTTGTAAATACCTTCATATTCGCACTAAAAAAGGAGTATATCTAAAAAATTGTACATACCACCCCTGAAAAGGTGTGAATACCACTTAGATGGTCTTATATATTTGTATACTACACATACATACTCTCGGTTGCGCAAGATACTCCCTACGTTGTGAGATACGAACTAGGGAGTAATTACTCCCGGGAGTAGGAAAAAGGCTTCCTACATGAGGAGGATGAGACAGCAGTTATGGGCAACTTCAAGTAGCATGGCTTCTGGAGAACACGTGGACATCCAATTACCTGGATGTCGTCGACAGGTAATTAGACGTTGCTATTTTCAGATAATAGCGTGGATGCGTAGGTACTTCGACTGGGAAGTTCTATGGTTGGTTGCTAATACATGATGACACTTCCCGGTCGGAGCACCTGTGCGTCCATGCTATTTTCTGAACATAGCGAAGTCCAATTACCGGTCGACGACATCTAGGTAATTGGATGTCCACGTGTTCTCCTGACAGACATGCTTCTTGAAGTTGCATGTGGTTGCTGTTCCATCCTCCTCATGCTGCGTGGACGACTCTCGAAAGTGGCTGGGGACTACGAACAATATATATATATAAGCAAGTAGCCCACATCATTCATCACCCATATCATCCAACAATCTCAGAACGCCCACCATAGCTCACAACATTCATCACCCACATCACAGAGCAAGGGAGGGGCAGGGATAGAGAGTAAAGAGGAGTAGTTACCCTAGTGCAATTGGCAAATCAACCACCGGCAGTAGCTCACGACATCCATCTCCTGCATATATGCATAAGCAACAACAACTCACATGAGTAAACAAGTCAAACTCAAACAAAAAAACTGAAGCAACAGAGAATGGAAAATTTTGTATGTGTAAAGACTGATATTTTGCCCCATCTGAACCACATCTCATGAACCAATATCATACAGAGAGAACCCACCCATATCAACCAACCATCACAGAACACCCGCTATAGCCCACATCATTCATCACCCACATCACAGAGCAAGGGGAGGGAAAGGGATACATAGAGAGTAAAGGTGAGTAGTTACCCCAGTGCAGTCGACAAATCCACCACCGGCAGTAGCTCACCACATCCATCTCCTGCATGTATGCATAAGTAACAACAATCCACATCAGTAAACAAGTCAAACTCAAACAAAAAAACTGAAGCAACAGAGAATGGAGAGGTAGCTAGGGGAGGTCGGTGGAGAGGTCGAAGAGGGGAAGACAGATCCGACGGCAGGGAGGTGGATTTGGTCGGGGGAGGTCGATTGGATCGGCAGCAGCGGCGGCGTCACCGTAGTTGTGTCACGGCGGTGACACTGCACAAGACTCTTACGAAAAGAGTGTCTTGTGCAGTGAACCGTTGTGTCACAACCGGCAGCGACAGGAAGAAGGGCGGCGTCCGGGAGAAGGCGCGACTTGGGGGCAACCGTCAGGGAGGAGGCTTCAGGTGGCGGCGTCGAGGTTGGGCGCACTCGGGTGGGGAGGGGAATGGGAGAGAGTAAGGGCGCCGGGGAGTGACGAGTTAGGTCGTAAACCCCAAAAGACTCCTATTAATAAAGTGATACCACAGACGGTTATATTATGAAACCGTCAGTGATACTTATCACAAATGGTTCTTTTATGGAACCATTACTGATATGGTCTCATATCACAGACGGTTCCATAATAGATCCGTATGTTATAATATTCATACATAAATATAAATTCAAAAGTACACATGACACATTCACATATTAGTAAAGAATTACATATGAATATTTGCTGAAACTATGCTAAAACCAATAATTTTACGGTGAAGTAGTTCAACACCTTTGCAAAGAACTTGGCATACTCTTGCCTAATTCTGTAGTCGTCACTGCAGAAGACGACGTATTCGTCCCACCCTTCCATCACGTTGCAGCCGGTGCTCGTGCACGTGTGGTCGTCCTCCGACAGCGCCCACACCTGGCCCAGCGGCCCGACCATCTTCTTCCACGCCTCCTCCTGTACCATGTCTGCACCCCCGGTTAGTCCTCTTGACCATTTCATACCCGCCGCCGGCTGGCTCGCCCTCGACCTGGCTAATGCAGTGCTTCCCAATGTCGCGCGTCTCATCGGCTGTGTGAAGGAGGAGGCCGAGCACATAGGCTGCTGCCTTGTGGCCGGCGACGGCTACCCGTTCAAAGAACACGAGGTCGTGTTGCATGTATTGGGATGCAAAGACAAGCGCGGGGCCGACGATGAAGCATGCCTCCAGGTTGCCGACGACAGCCAGGTGGTTGACGACGGCGAGGTAGCGCTCGTTGTCCTGCCACTTCATCACCTCCTCCCGCTCCAACGCCACACGCCTTCCCATGACGCGCTCTTTGAACGCGTTGTACATGGTCTTGCAACTAAAAAATAAAAGACGACATAATCTTAATACAATAATTACTCCATAAGAGAAAATTAAAAGTTAGGCCAAATTAAGGTCGTTGTTACTAGTCAAATTCAGTTTAGAACTGGATATTGGACACAAAACGAAATCAACATAATGTTATTTTGCACCGTATCAATTGATACGACTTTTCAGTTTTTCTCCTTTTTATAGATTTTTAGAGAAATTACAAACAGGTTCTCTATCGGAACCTGAACCCGAAACGAACACATGATGTTTTTTGACAATTAACTACGATATGATACGCTACAGTCATCTTCAGAAACTGACTATGAACAAAAATCGAACAGAATGCTGACCCCTTCAGACCTACCAAAAATAAAAGAACATAATACGTATGTGGCTCATAGGTCGCAGAGGTCAGCAATAGGCTGAGAAGAGCTCGCGGCCACGAGGCCGACGATGTGGACGACGACATCATGAGGAAAAGAGACGGCGATCGCCTTGGTCCTCGCCGTCATGCTCTGTGTGCTCACCAGCACCATGCGTGCTCACCATGGCGCGTGATGACCATTCTTCTAAAGCGTCGAAAAGATGCATCGTAACGTCGGCACGCGAGACGAAGAGACGCGTCGCGCAGGAGCTGAAAGATTGAATTATCACAGACGGTTATATTTAAAAATTATTTGTGAAGTATGTACTCACAGACGGTTCGTATTAAAAATCATCTGTGATGAACCCCAGATTCAGTTGTAAACATAGGAAAAAGAGCATCAACCGTATTTATGAAAAATAATTCCAAAAAAGATGGTGATGCTTTGGTTACCAATGATTTATTAGGAGCAGATTCTAATAAATCCTATCTGTTGGACTTCCGTCTTTATTCGTTAATTTAATCTTGCCACAAGTTGTTAACCCTATAAAGAACCATCAAAAGGGCACACACATAACTAAGAAAAAATTACTCACAAACTTCCCATCTTTTCTTCTTAAAGTTCTCATCTTGATCCCTACCCTTCTAGCTTGCTAGTAAGACAAAATTCATAGAACAAATTAACTTTTCGACTGTGCATGTAAAAAAATAAAATCCACGGATGATCGATCGACTACTTCAATTTAGGTGGTTAGAAAGTCAATTTGGTATATGGATTTGAAGTCTTCAAGAAATTGGTAGAAGATCATATCCCTACGATCAGGTGAGCACTTCACTGTCTATGATGTGTAACTTCCGATCGATCGATCACGCGAAGTACTTCTGCATTCTTCTGTTGATTGGAAGTACTACACATCAAGACAGGAAAGTTACACATGATACAAAATAAGGTGCCTACAAAATTACATATCTTCTGTTTTTTTATATTGGGGAAACCAACCTCAATTCGACCACTTTAAAAGATTAACCTGGCCCGATCAGGAGTGGTCAGAATCGACTAATCAGTTGTTTCTAATTACAGGCAGTTCCAATAAATATTCGTCTGTGAATTTAGTAGTATCATAGACGGTTTTCTACACGAACAGTCTGTGATATTACTTATTCACAGACGGTTTTTAGCGTAGTCAGTAACACAGACGTTCGCTAAACCAAAACCGCACGTGATTGTATTTAATACAGATGGTTTTGGTGAATCGTCTGTGATGAGATGTCCAATATTAGCCTTTTTGTAGTAGTGACGGTACCCAAAATCTAAATAATAGTAGTATGATTAGTACTACTACGGGAGTTAACATTCTGCCACTACTGCTATAACAATCTTACTGCTACAAGTAGTTGTCTATGTGATACTAAACTTCACACATTCCAAGTCACGTGAAATCATGAAACCCTAATTTTCGAAATCTAAACCCTTAAATTTTGAGACATGTTCAGAATATATGAAATTCTAAAAAATATTACACAACTAAGTCCACTATATAAGAAGCCTTAAAAAATCATGATGTTTGGACCTCATTATATATATATATATGTATGTATGTATGTATGTATGTATTACAAATAATATACTTAAATAAATTTTTGAGAAAAGTTTAGAATGATTTTTTTAATTTTTTACACAAGTACACTATCAGGAGGCCCCACATTTTTTTTGTAATTTTTGAAGCTCATTTGCTATATTTAAAAATTTATAAAAAATATTTTTAAATAATTAAAAAACAAAAAAGGAAAAAAAATACTGCAGTGAGCTGCCGCACATTGCCGTGCGGCAGTGGCTGCTACCGTGCCTACCGCAAAGCCATCGTGGGGCAATGGCTTTTTTATTAAAAAAATCTAACCGCATGCGTGTTCACCGTGTGGCATTGGACGATGTGGTGGTCGGGGAGCCCCTGCCGCACGGCCATTATACGGCAGAGGAGTGTTTTTGCAAAAACAAAATTTTAAAACTACTACCCCTGCAAATACGCGACGAAAACTGGCCATTTCCGGCTGACGGCCAGTATTTTGCAGGGCTGATATAAGCATAGAACATATTGGGGGGCCTTCAAGGCACCTAGCGGAGCTTGCGTGTTTTTATGGCCTGCAAGGCACAACGTGCTTTGCCTTTCCTACAGACGTACACCTTCTGACTTTCTCTCTTCTCCAAAAACGAAGCACCCCTTTCATGCATCAAGCTGCAAACCGTCAACCATTCAGACTTGCAGAGTGTACTTGGTCAACCACTGTCAACTTCTTTCGGAATTTCATATTGATTTTGTGTTTTTTAATTGAAGCCGGATTGTACTATTACAACGTTTGGTTTGCGCTTGATATGTTGCGGTGAATATAAAGATTCAAATTGTACCGTTCACGTTTGCAAGCATGAGTTACTATACATCTACTGATATTTGATTACATGACAAGTATGTATTTAACCTAGTCAAACCATTATTCCAATTGTTCTAGTGACGAGCAGAATTTAAGTTCTATGTGTCGAAGGCTGTAGTACGCTATCTTTTGAATTTGATCTCTCTCTCTCTCTCTCTCTCTCTGAAACGAAGGGTTAATTTGATCTCTCAGATGGCTTGCATTATTTCAAGTAGAGTTGTGCCACTACTTTAGATCTTGACATATTGCTGGATGACTGGATGTCATAAGTGAAGTGCCAGCAAGCCCCAGTTGCATCACTTAAAAGTTGGAACTTGTTTTTGTTTGGCTACGATGTTTGAATCAAGTCACCATCATTCAAGAAATAAAGAACCACGTTGACCACAATCAAGCTGCGAAGTAGCCGTGGGGTCAAATTTACACGATGAAATGATGGCGGCAGATATGGGTGTCATCATTTGGGATGCCCTGTGTGAGCGATCCTCCTTGGTCTGCGCGGCCTCGAAATTCCCAAAAGTTGATGCAGCTGGCTCAAGCGACAGCCAAATCGAAGGCAACTCAGCCGATCAGACGACAAATTACAAAGAACGCTTTGAAGCCTAGATCAAGGAAGCCCGTATGGCTCCGTGATAGGGTGAGGTGGACTACGCAGTTAGTTCCGTTTGACCGTCTTGGGCTGGGCTTAGCTAGGTCTGAAGATTGGGCCTAGTAGCCCTACCGGCTTAAAAGTTTGATCATTTTTCTTCATCCCAGCTTTTACTACCGTTTAAGTAGAGAGAATTTTGGTTCAGGGCAGCCCTGTCGCGAACTGGCAACGCCCGTTCTCGTTGTGTTACAAAAATGATGGGAATTCTTGGTATGGTTTTGCTTCCATACTACTTGGGGAGCAAATCAGTATTAAGTTTAAAATCGGATAGAGTTTGGTCAAAACAGAAGCAAATGCACTGGGAAATCTGAGTGCCTGATGTACTCAGAAATACTTCATGACGGCGTGCTGATGCCAAGTCCTGTGAAATCAGACAATCCTACTTGTAGTTTCACCGTCTTTGTTTGATCTGAAGTAGTGAATTTTAACACAAACATTTATTTGGATTGAAACATTTTCCTTACCTACACACAACTTAGAGACGTCAGAATGATTTAGAAACGCAACAGGTTCCGCGTCTTTCAGAACAGCTTACACATCAGTCAAACTGCATTATGCTTTGTTATTTTCTATTTGCGACTTCACCCAACGCTTGCATGATCAAAACAAAAACCTTCTGCAACTAAGGGGAGATCTACCAACAGAAAAGTTCTGTGATGCCTCGAGACCCGTTGACAGCTTACTTACTCATCATGCCAAATGTGTGATTCAAACGCTTGAGCTGAGCTGCTGGATACCAAAATCTCTATCCTTTGATTTTGTTCCTGTTGGGGAGATCTTGTCGCTGGCATGTCTACAAAAAGTTTCTCTTGATCACATAATAAAACCCTCCACTTCCGCATCATTCTTTATCTAGTCTCTGAATACTATCAGTATGAAATCGCCTGGTGCTATCTTCGCCTTTCGTTATGCAATGAGGCAAACAGGGATGACCAAAGTTAAAACAGTGGCAGAAAACTGCATACGACACCAACATGTTTCAAAGATTTTGAGTTGGAAAAGATTTCGTTCAGAGATCGACTTGGTTTGTGGGGCTTGGTTGATTACTTGATTATACAGTACGCAAGACATAAAATGGCAACTCGAGACTGTTCTGTCAGAAAACAGCTAGGTCTGCTACCTTACGCAGAGTCGCAGACCAATGAGATTCCTGGTGTCCACGGCACATTAATTTTAATTCTGCAGAGAATTTCTGGTTTTGCTTATTAAGTGTTGCTGTTAACCTGCCATGAGACATATAGGCATTGTGCCAGTTACTGCTGCTTCTGCCTTGAATCATTGATACTTTCAGGCATGGCTCCACAAACATTTTTATGTACATAGCTACTATATATATATTCTTGTTTCATTAGATATGTATAGGTTGATTTACACACAACACATGGGTAGATGACTAACCACATGGAAAACGAACAACCAAAGTACAAAAACCCCTTTGGATCCATGAGAGTACTCCGCGAATATGACTGTACTTCTAACTAGGGATGTGTATCTTAACACTAGACTAAAGCCCTGTTTGGTACAGCTCCATATTCTCATTTTCCAGATTTCGCTCCTGATTCTCTGAGAATCCACTTCTCTGATAATCTAGAGCTGTCTGTTGAAACCGTTTGGCTGGTAGGTTGGCTCCAAAAACCATATGAGGGAGGATTAGAGACAAATAGACCATGTCACCCCTGGGTGTAATACTTCAATTGTATTTGTGTAACTTAGTGGCATTTGTGGGTAAAAACCTTCAACTTCAAAGGGTATTTTCGTTTCTGAAGGTTGGATTCTCACGAGAATCTGCTGGGAGACTGCTTCTCATTGCTAGTTCATTTTCGAGACAGCTCATCGCGAGAAGCAGAATCTAGTGGTTTTAAGAATCAGTGTGTTTGGTACGACTCCACGAGAATCGATTGAGAAGTTGTACCAAAACCATCCTTTGCTGTTGTCCCTAAGAGACCTAAAAATATGCCAACTTTGCACACACTATCTTGTGTTTAGCTGCAAGAACCAAACTGCCCAGAGATAAAAAAAGGGTCAGTTCTTAGGGAAGAGCTGGACGTGAAAGCCATCTGGGAAGCCGAGGCCAGGGGTACGGACTATGTTTCCTCCTTTTACTGTCCTCCATCTGACATAAGGATGAGAAATACTAGTTCAGATTTCGTCTTTTCACAGTATAAGATAGGGGGATATATCGCTATATGTAGTAGTGAGAAATTGTACCTGTATTTTGTAACCAAACAGTGGATGAATGTTGCCATCAAGACCTTGCTGAGATCAGTTCCAACGCAGAACCGAAGTCCACCTCCGAAGGCCATGAAATGCTTCGTTCCACCGGTGATTTCAGGCTTGCCCTGTTCAGATAACGACCAATTTACAACCTGTATTTCAATGTGAATATTCCTTTCTAATGTGGAAAATGCATGTGACGCTTAATTTCTCCCCCCCCCCCTCTTAACTATTGCAGAACAATGGAAGAAGTATACTAGAAACAGAATATATTGTTCTACTACGTGTTCCTCTTTTCTAACCTCAATGCAAACACTTGTTTATTAAAAACTCAGGATTCTCTCACTTTGTTTATCCCTGTGTGCCTTTTTTTTGTCAATGCAGTACATATTAAGTAGCACATCGCACGTAATCTGGGAGTACCGCGCAATCTGACTTGACAATGCCAATTTAGACTCAATCACCTAGCTGGATGCAGTGAACCTGAGCGCAACTTGTTACCACATCCATAGATTTATGTCCTAGATAGGCAAGGCAGCTTGCTTTTCGAAGATTGCATTGTACTTTGTCCTATATTTCATTCTTTTCTTTTAATAGGAATAGGTGAAATAGCACATGAGCTTCACCTAACGGATTGAGGCACTGTCAGGTTAGAACCCTAAACCTCAAACATGCAAGTAAACAGTGGTCAGAAATCAATGGGACTTACTACAATTAAACACTCCGTGTGCATTTTTCCTAATAAACAGATGTGGCTGCTTCTTGTTCATGAGTTACAACCATGTAGGCATGTACATCTGTTGCCATTTTGACCTCCTTGTTAAACTACCACGCAGGAAAGTTTCTGTGATGGTTCGGGATTTCAAACCCTGAATGGACACCAACCGAATTCCTTCTTGATCTCTGTTGCCAAGTTGGTACTTTGGGATCAGAACCTTGCATTCTTATACTAATCACTCTGCTAATAATTGGAACGTTGCAGTTGATTAAAGTAATCTTTTTTGTGATTTCCGTTTTAATGGTGAGACTTGAGAGGAGAATATATGAAAAGTTCGTTGCGCAGATCAGATCATCACACTTCCTACTTCCTAGATAACATTAAACAAAAGGCCCGAAACAAACTGAACGACCAAACCCGATGACTCGAAGGGCCATTGATCTTGGCACAACGGAACCCTAACCTACGCGTAAACGTGTAGTTGTCGAGAGATGCATTAATTCGGCATGAAAGAAGCAGATTACTAGTTTCTGAAAGATAAGAATAAGAAGACGAACCTGCCATCTCCATGGATTGAACGCCAATGGATCTTCGTATATCTCAGGGTTTAGGTGAACTGCCGGTGGACACACCATGATACCCCATCCTGCTGGAATTGTATAGCCTGCGCCAAAGTAGGCAAATACAGCACAAAGTTAAGTTTGATACAACTTGCTAAAGAGAACCTTTTCTTACAAGAGTTGCCATGTGCACGACGGTATTCGTGATATGTGTACCTTTGATCTCAACATCTTGCAAGGCCTTCCGAAAAATTCCCGGCACGATGTTTGCGAGTCTAACGATCTCCATTATGACCTTCATAAAAGAAAAGAATAAGGGCGTCAGTTTCAGCACTTCCGAATTCAGAAACTGCGCTCCAACGGCATCTACAAGAACACAACACAACTTGTAACTGCCTAAATAATTAACTATGGTATTTTTGTTTTTTGAAAGAGCACTGTGGTAAATTTTCAGATGGTTAAATTTTGATTCCCTTCCTCTTTATTTTCTTCCTTACTTGTTTGGCGAAATTAAACAAGCTTGTTCAAGAAAGTTCTTATAATTAACTAAGATTATCTATTACCATCGAAGATTGGGGCTTGGTTAAACAATCAGGAAACACAAACTCTGCACCTGTTGCAGGCTGCAGCGTTGGGCTCCCAAGATTCTTGCACAGTTGTACTAATAACTTGCAATTGGCCACTCGCTCAATCTCAATTTCCCAAGATACGAGTGGCAGTAGTAGTCCGGGTTACGCTCACCTGAGATGTGAACGTCATCGATCTGTACTCGGCCCACGTGACGCCGGCATCCGGGTCCTCCCTGTTCCTGATAATCGCTTCGTGCTCCTCCTGCTCACGCAGGTAACAAGTTAATATTTGTTCCATCTGTTTTGCTTCCTTGATCTGACCAATTACTAATTACTTTACTTAGCGTGTCTCACTGAGTGAAACAGTAACTAACCCTTAGCGCGTCGACGACTTTGGGGTTCTCGGTGAGAAGCCTGACGCCGAGGGTGAGGGCCAGCGCCGTGGTCTCGAAGCTGGCGAAGAGGAGCACGAACATGAGGTCCAGCGCGATGGTCTCCGTCAGAAGCGGCTTCTCCCTCCTGAGTTCCTGGATCACGTGGTCGAAGAAGTCATCGCACTGCCTCTCCGGATCGGCCATCCTCTCCTTCATCATACTCTTGAGTACCTTCATCGCCTTCTTCCTCCCCTGCAGCGACTCAATTATATAATTCTAGTGTTGTTCAAGCAGGAATTAAACTTGATGGGAATATACACCAAAGTAACGAAGTGGTGTATTCCTTGAGGTTTATGGAATGCATGTGCGCAGCTATACGGCTCAGTACATCTGTGCGTGCTTATTAATTTAGTGGCTTCGCATGTGCAAACTGTTTAGAAATTAGAACTGGTGCAATTTGAAGCTAGCTTTGTGCTAATATTAATCCACAGTTGCTGCCGCTGAAGGTAGATGTTCATATGCAACTGTGGCGCGGGCATACCTCCATGCATTCATGATAGGCCGTGCCGGGAATGTTCACAGGGAACGATATCAAGCCGCGAATGAACGCCATGAAATTCTTCCTCAGATTCTCTGACGACTTGGACGGGTCGTAGCCGATCAGCTTCTTGGCAGTAAGATCAAATATCATCTGCAAAAAAAGAAGAACCTGCATTAATCACCCATGCATCGAACAGACCACAAATGCATGCGTCATCGGTGCAGCTAGTGAGATCGATCTTACGGTGGAGAGTCCTTCTTTGAGCTCGACGCTTGGCTGCGCGGCCCACGAGGCGAGGCTGCCGCGGCACGCGCCGTCCGTCTCGGCAAGGAGCACCGCCTTGAGGTTCTCCTGGCCGTAGAGCCGGAGCACGAGGGTCTTGAGGTACTTGTACAAAAAGCCGTGCAGGGAGCCGACGTTGTCGCGGCCGAAGATCTCGGTGAAGGTGTCCGGGTACCAGCTCTCGAACAGCTTCCCCTCCTGCTGGAACACGTAGTGGTTCAGGTCCGGGTCCGCCGACACCACCACCGCCCGCCCCACGATACTCGTCTTGAAGATACTCCCGTACCTGCACCCACACCATTATCGTCACAATTGCAACAAGGTGTGCGACTGAAGCTACAAGCTTGCTAGTGTCGTGTCATTGTTCTTGGTTTGGAGTTAGCATTTGGACGATATCTATATATACCTCTTCACCCTCTCCTTGACGAATGGGGAGAGGTCGCAGGTTGGGTTCGGCGTGAAGAACTTCATCGTCTCGCCAATGAGAGGGATGCCCATGGAGCCCGGCGGAAGCCTGCCGCCGTTTGATTTGGGGTGGCACCACCTGTACGCCCAGTGGAGAAGCGCAACGACGACTGCCAATGCTGCCGCGCAGAGAACTATATAGGCCATGGAAGCCATGGCCTCCGAGGTGACCAGAAAGTTCGCGTTATATATCCTTGGGGAGAGGGGGATGGTGGTGGTGAGGCAGAGAGAAGCTAGCTGAAGATATGGCTGCATGTGCGGAGGGAGAGAAGGAGACTATCAAGGGGGAGGAGGGGTTATGTGTGGGGTTTGTGGGAGTATGAGCTAGGGGATGGTTGCCTTATATAAGGTGTAAGTCACCATGTTGCAAGTGCAAGGCATGTGCTTAAAGAAAAAAAGATTTGCTATTTCTAAACCGTCTGAATTGCCGAAGCCTGGGTTTTTAATACCGAAACTCTCGTGTGTGCATCGTACTAGTCCCATGTATACACATCCACAATATTGATAATCATCCATCCATTACAAAATGAAACAAATATGATACATAACTTAAGCGATTACAAATTTTATATTACATGGGCCGACTAGCCAAATAAAATTCAAGTATCAATATAGTGCATCAGAAAGCATAGTAAATAAACAAAAAAAAAATTGTCCAGCGGTATGCCCATCCGAACCCTCAAGCAACAAACAATAGACAAATCTTAAAAGGACCCGTCACCGAACCCACCGGTTTCGGGTGCAAAGAAGACGTTGTTCGGTGTAGGATTATCCTCTAACTCTGAACAACAATTTAAACAAAATTGAGTACATTGTGTACTCACTAAGACTTGTAGTGTATCATAAAATTTGTATAAATGAAAGGCTAACAAGAGATGTGGATCTATGCTACAAGTTGTTTTCATCATTAAACAAATTTTATTTGCAATATCATTACATAGTATTTTGCAATGGAAATTTAAAGATCAGTTCAATAGATAAAGGACAACAAATAAGTAATTGGATAAATAACAACTCGCAACCCTCCTCGACCGCGAGCAACATCTTATTTTCAGCCATAAACATGACACTCAACTCAAATATAAATCAACAAACCATTTCCCATATTTTCCCACAAAACTGCTTTTATGAAAGCCAAGACTATATCCATTAAGATTGCACTAAGCACGATCATGACCGCGAGCACAACTATTTAAATATATTTACACTCTGTAGAGGTGTACAACTTTACGCATAACACATGAATTCTCTAATTTGTTGGGCATCCGTCAATACCATCGCTCACTACCTTTGGTAAGCAGTCTAGAGCACTTGTCGACGTTTTTACATCACTTAGTCCTAACCTTACACTAGCCCGGCGAATGAGCACCCTTACTTCACCTAGGTACACCCCATCTTAGTGAGGCATTCACCGTTGTGTCAGCAAACTTTGTGCCCAACACCGTGCTGAAGGGATCCCCTTCGAACACCTACACCGGTCATGCTCGCACTACCACGACCTACCAATGTGCAAGACTAGTTTTCAATGACTTAATTAGCTAATAACGTCCTATACTGGTACATGTGATTGTACGCTTAGACTTAGATAGAGCTTGTTGGTGTTCAGTCCTTAATTGACCCGAGCGAGGATCTCCCTTATCTACTTGTGAGATACACATCTCATACTTCTCAGAATATAATATAACTCGTCCGCGTCGCAAACTAAGTTTTTTATTTTTATTTTTTATACAAAATAACAAAGGTAAACCCCTCTAGACCATCATTTCAAAACTCTCAATTTCATATTCATCATGTCACCCTTTTAGCAAATTTTAGTAAATACTATAGATTGACTAAGTAATTGTGAGATACTCGCACTCAAAATTCCCAAATTGACATCATCTATTGTCTATGCTATAACCTAATGGCTACAACAGTAAGGATACAATATTTCAAGGAGGTTCATGCATCGAATAAGATTACGACCATCGTTATCCCCGAATATATAAATTTTAATTGAACATACATGCATGCATAATAGATTTTGAAAAAGAAATACAATAATTAAATTAGTAGGATCAACATGGTCAAGGAGGTGCTTGCCTTGCTCTGGTTGCTCTGAATACGAGGATGGAGGATCGTTGTAAAATTCGCTCGAACAATCGACATTTAATAAAAAAAGCTAAAAGCAAATTAAATATAGCCAAATAATTTCAACAGTAATAAATCCAAATATTTTTGTATATTCAGGTATATCATGATTTTATATGAGTTTAGAAAAAAAATATTCATTCAATTTGGAGTTTGTATGCAAAAGTTATTAATATTTTAATTTGCTTCGGTTTGAAAATTTTAGAAATTAGAAAAGGGCTGACGTTGAAAGCGTATTTTTCGAGGTTTACGCTTTCCAACAGAGAAAGCATATTTTTCGCTGAGTTCTACCGATATTTACGATTTCCAGTAGAGAGAGCATATTTTTGTTCTATCTAAAAGCAGTTTTTCCTATTTTTTGATTTTTATTAACTTACGTGTGCCCCATGTTTTTGTTTTCTTGATTTTTTTCTATTTTTTATTAACTTTCCTATTTGTGAGTGACTCATGTTTTTATTTTCTTGATTTTATTTATAAACCAGAGGCGGCCCCACATGTCATAGACTTATTATTTATTAACTAATGATTAAACCTATATATGGTTTTAATTAATTGACGACTAGGGTCCACATGTTAGTCTCTCGGGTTTTAAAATGTGTTTGAAAACCAAGAATAGTGTGTGGTCCCACATGTGAGTGAGTCATTTACTAAACACAGTTAAACTTAGATTTTCGATTACCTTTTCAACCGGTCTCACATGTCATTAACTTAGTATGTTTAAGTATTATCATTTAACGCTAATTAACATTTTAATAATGCAGGCCCACTGGCAGAGAGAGAGAGAGAGAGAGGGAGGGAGGGAGAGAGAGGGGGACATGAATGGAGCTGTGCACATGGCCATGCGCCACAGCGAGCTCATCGACGGCGGTCAGGGCGATTGAGGCAAATTGGCGGCAAAAGAATGTGTGCATTGGCTTTAAGAGGTTACTATGATACTACAAGTAGCGGCTCGGGACCAATGGTCACCGGAGCGGTGGCGACAAGGCTTTCTGTGGCGACGCCATGACCGGCTATGACGAAGTGCAAGCTATACTAGTTAATCCTCGGATCTAATGCACGCAAAAGCTCTAGGGGACTACTAGTAGCTCACCAAGGTCATTGAAGGCGTTGGGGGATGACCGCAGTAGCTTGATGATGTTGAGTAGTGGCGGTGCGAAGGAGGCTCTTGGTGACAGCGTGCTGTAGTGATCATTAGCTTGCTGACTCATCGAGGTGGCGACTAACTGGAAAAGGGTTAAGGCGGCCGGAAATGAAGAAGAATGTTGATTTGGGGGATTCCCTGCGTGTGGATCATCATCAATCGAGGGAGAAGCATCAGTGAAATATATAACATGATCAGGTGAGGTTCAAGCTCACCAGAACATTAGGAACACGAAGGTCCAAAATGAGGTGTGCGCAGGAGGTGAAGAAGATGACGGCTTGTCCTCGCTACGAGGTTCTCGGAGCTACATCAAGCAAAGGAGTATCAGTGAGGTATGGGGTACATGGTGATGCAGTTGGTGAGGGAAAGGAAGCTCACCAAAGTAAATAGCATTGTGAGGCTTACTCACCGGTGTCGAGGACGACACTCTTGTTCCCAGTGAACCATGGAGCAAAAAGCTTTGGTTCTTGGCGGGAGGCAAGAATGGCGAGCTGGTAACTCTGTGACACGGTTGGAGGTTTAAGTAGGAGCGAGTAGCCCGTGAGAAAGGCGATGAGAAAACGTGGGCGCGGCGAGAATCTCGTGCTCCCGCTTCGGCGTCTTCGCCAGGGGAGGGGTTGAGCGCCATTAAGAGGTAGGTAGCATGGGCGAAACTAGGCGGAGGTGATGAAGGTAGGTGAGCATCGAAAACGGTGGGCGGCAAGAGAAAACAGCAGGTGAGGCGTATGTCGAGCGAGGGCGAAGGCGAGGTGGACGAAGGGCCCTGAAGAGTGGGGCCCACTAGTCAGTGAGAAGGAACAAATGCGCGCGGGTGCGGGCTGGAGCTAGCGAAGGATTTTGGGCCGGCTCAGATGCGGTCCAAAAGACCAGCAGGAATTTAAAAATAGTTTTTGAATTTCCAAAACTGGCTGAGTCTTTGCCGAATTTTTTAACCTATTAAACAGGCTCATAAATTTATGAAATTTTTGGGAGGGCTTCTGACACTGTGTAGTTTATTTTTAAAATTTTTAGGATTTTATCTGCTCGGTTATTTTCTCAAAAATTCTTACAAGTTTCGGCTTGTATGTAACTTCATTATTTGCTTTATACAAAAATTTTAAAAATCTTGCATAAAATAGTTTCCCATATAGAATTTGCTCAAAATTATTTTTTCATTTATTTTCATTATATCTTCCCAAAAATAATTTTTTTGGGATGCTACATGATTTTTTTAAGTGTGAGCCATTTTTTTTTGTGACAATTGGATTTATGTTGAGATTGATGTGTCATGTGGTTGAATGTTGATCCAATGGATACAAAAAGTGACTTACGTTTTAAAAAAATCAGCCACTTTACGAATAGACAATCCCGAAAGAAAAGGACGGAAGGGAAGCAAAATTTCATACACCCCTTATTTTTTGTTATTTACATATCAGTCCTTTTCAGCCTAGTAAAAGTACTTAATCTAGCTATCTTGGTATATAGTTTAGGACTGAGAGCTTAGGGTTCTTGTTTAGTTGTTGGTTGGCTGTTACCTTTCTTGCATTGATCCTAAAAATGATCCTATAATAGAAGCAAAATTCACACACTCATCATGCAAAGATGAAATATAATGTTCATAATAAATGAGCCTTTGTGGTTTCATTTGAGGGCACCTCATGATCTTTACATCGAACTGTTGTATTAACCTTTGCAAATCATCCCCTTACGAACCATCTTTTGTTCTTTGTGCAAATCTTCCTTTTCAGAAGAAAGTGCAGGAGTACTCACTTTCCTTCTCGAGAAGTACATATTCGAACGGTGTCCTCTTTAATCTGATTAGTCCATTCTAACAAACTGAACCTATAAAATTTGGCATAAATCACTACTATAAAATATGCTATACTAGACACCACATGGATAAATAAGTATCACAGACGGTTCGTATAAAGAACCGTCTGTGATTCTAAGTGTTATCACAGACGGTTCTTTATACGAACCGTCTGTGATACTTATTTATCACAGACGGTTCGTATAAAGAACCGTCTATGATACTTATTTATCACAGACGGTTGTTTACAAGAACCGTCTATGATACATGCTCCCGACAGGCCCCCTTTCCATTCCATTTGAGGCGCCGCCATCCTGCTGCTGATGCTACCTCCTCCCCATTGGCCACCCTGCTGCTGCTGCTGCTGCTACCTCCTCCCCCGTTTTGAGCTGTTACCCCTGCCTCCTCCTCCCCCATTGCGGCACATCTGCTGCCTCCTCCCACATTGCGCCACCTTGGAGAGAAGTGTAACGATATGTAACCCTTTATTTTTACTCTAGACTAATCACTAATGTTTGGTCATTATGAAGGGTACTTGCGGTTTGTTAATATAATTTAACACTAATTAATTTGTTACGTGCGTATACGTGTAGATGGACCGAAAATAGATGTACATTGAGAACCGTGTGAGTGAAGAGTATATTAATGGCGTGTTTTCTTTTAGAAGAGCCGCCGAGTAGGATATGTTGAAGAAGGGGATAAAATTTATGTACTGTCCATGCATTGATTGCGGTAATATGAAAATGTTTAACAACCTAGCGCAGATCGAAGCTCACTTAATACGAAGGGGTTTCAAAAAAGGATATACATGTTGGAGCAGTCACGTTGAAGAGCAGATTATACCAGAAGTCAGTAATGACGACATCGCTGAGGAAGTCAACGATATGCAGGGTATGGAATGTGCTTTTGATGAGGATAGGTCGCATGATGACAATCTGGATCAGATGCTACGCGATGCAGAAGGGAACCACGGTGAGAGAGTTTTGTAAATTCGAGGGCTTAATGGAGGACTCGGGGAAACCTTTGTTCCCTGGCTGCAAGCTGGAATACACAAGGTTGTCAACCGTGCTCGAACTGTTGAAATTGAAGGCAAGTAATGGTTGGTCCGACAAGAGTTTTACGGCGTTGTTAGGTCTCTTAGCTGACATCCTTCCGGAGGGAAACGTGTTGCCCAGCACGATCTACCAAACTAAGAAGGTTATTTGTCCATTGGGAATGGAAGTAGAAAGAATACATGCATGTTCGAACGATTGTATCCTCTACCGTAAAGAGTATGTAGACATGCATGTATGTCCCGTGTGCAAAGCATCCCGATACAAGCGTAAGAATACTGCTAAGGCGAAGCAAGGACCTCCTGCTAAGATGTTGTGGTATCTACCTGTGATCCCACGTTTGAAGCGTTTATTTGCGAACCGAAAGGAGGCAAGATTGATGCGTTGGCACTCGGAGGAGCGTAAAAAAGATGGGAAGCTCAGACACCCTGCTGATTCTGCCCAGTGGAGAAACTTCGATCGGAGCTTCGAAGAGTTCGGTGCGGAACCGAGGAACATAAGGTTAGGGTTGAGTACGGACGGAATGAATCCTTTCGGTAACATGAGCGTGAGCATAGCACCCGGCCTATGAATCTATGTATGTACAACCTTCCTCCTTGGTCGTATGAAGCGGAAATATATTTTGATGTCACTACTTATCCAAGGGCGAAGCAACACAGGAACGATATTGATGTGTACCTAGCACCATTCTTTGGAAGATCTTGTGACACTTTGGAGCGAAGGGATACAGTATGGGATGCGTACAAATGAGAGAACTTCACTTTACGCGCCATGTTATTCTACACCATCAATGATTTTCCCGCCCTTGGTAACTGTCGGGTTCGATACAAAAGGAGTAAAAGCCTCATCCACCTTTGCTTAGATGGTACCGAGAGTGTATGGTCGAACAACTCACGCAAAATCGTATATATCGTCACCGTAGGTTTCTTCCCGTGATTCACCCATACCGCAAGATGAAGAAACAATTCGACGGAAATAAGGAGGACGGTTCACTCAAGGGCTTTTAGAGGAAAGAGGTCTATGATATGGTTAAGGATATCGATGTTGTGCTTGGAAAGGGGCGTAAATTAAGGACCCTCGTAA
Organism: Hsuehochloa calcarea; assembly: GCA_036346395.1. NCBI lineage: Eukaryota > Viridiplantae > Streptophyta > Magnoliopsida > Poales > Poaceae > Hsuehochloa > Hsuehochloa calcarea. The sequence goes on from CM070599.1 coordinate 40,861,478, forward strand.
AAACATCCGGAAGAAGCGGTCAATTTTTGGGACTTGCCTTATTGGGAGTACTTAGAAGTTCGCCACTGCATCGACGTCATGCGCGTGGAGAAGAATGTATGTGATAGCTTGATTGGTCTCTTACTGAACATTAGTGGTAAAACAAAAGACGGTGTTAACGCACGGTGTGACTTGGTTGATATGAACATAAGAACCGAGTTAGCACCGAAAGAGACCGATAAAGGACGAACGTATCTTCCCCCAGCTTGCTACACTTTGTCCAAGGCCGAGAGAAATGAACTGTGTCAAAGCTTGCATGGTGTGAAAGTTCCGTCCGGTTACTCCGCCAATATTAAGAAACTTGTTTCCATGAAAGATTTGAAATTAATTGGTATGAAGTCTCATGATTGTCATGTGCTGATGACACAGATGCTTCTTGTTGCAATTAGGAGTATCTTGCCAAACAAGGTCCGAGTGGCAATCTTTAGGCTGTGTTATTTCTTTAACTCAATTGCTCAGAAGGTCATCGATCCCGAAGGACTCGACGCTCTGCAGGCCGAGGTGGTGACGACTCTATATCATCTTGAGATGTATTTCCCTCCATCATTTTTTGATATCATGGTCCATCTCATTGTTCACCTTGTGAAAGAGATAAAAATATACGGCCCTGTGTTCCTACGTTATATGTACCCTTTCGAGAGATACATGGGAATTCTGAAGTCCTACGTACGGAATCGATCTCGGCCGGAGGGCAGTATCATCGAAGGTTATGCAACCGAAGAGGTTATTGAGTTCTGCGTGGACTACATGGCTCAGGTGGAACCGATAGGTGTGCCTCTATCTCGTCACGAGGGGAGACTGGAGGGTATCGGGACCATCGGGAGGAAAGCAATCACTCCCGATCTAGATACATACACGTAAGCCCATTTCACGGTCTTGCAACACATGACCCAAGTGTTTCCGTACATCGACGAGCACAAAGACATGGTACGCCATGTAATCCGCACGGTCGGAGGTTTGGATAACGAGAGAGCACAACCATCGGTTCAACGAATGGTTAAAGATGCGATTCACTTGGAGGTCATCAAGTGATGAAACGCTGCTATGGTTGGCCAAAGGACCAAAATTTACAATTGTGATATGGCAATAATACGACATAAATGGGTACACATTTTATACGGCAGCTTAGGATAGGAAGAGCACTGATCCGAGCAATGGTGTCCGTGATAGATGCATTTCACGAGGGGTTCAATACTGCGGGGGCACGTGGGTTGAACTCATACTATGGGTTCGTAGAGGAGATTTGGGAGCTCGACTCTGTACTTTTCAAGATCCCCTTGTTTCGATGTCATTGGGTTAAACTTTCGCAGGTCGTGAAGGTCGATAAGTACGGCGTCACTACTGTGGACCTCAAACGTGTCGGATACAAGGACGAACCATTCGTACTCGCTAAACAAGTTGTTCAAGTTTTTTATGTAACGGACCCAGCAAATAAGAACCGCCACGTAGTTCTTCATGGGAAAAGGAGGATTGTCGGAGTTGAGAATGTCGTGGATGAGGAAGAGTACAATCAATTTGACGAGTTGCCTCCTTTAGGAGACGGCATCAGACTGGAGGAAGAACCCAGTGAGGAAGCTAGCTATCTGCGCGTCGATCATCATGAAGGATTATATTTCAATTAAGCATGTATTCCATTGTAACTTGATGTTAACATGGAAACGCGTCACATGTTATGGACCAGTGCTAAATTGGTCAGACTGCCATGTGTTGGGCGGTCCGACCGATTTCCCTTTGAAATGATTCTCTGTGCGGTAGTTCCGCCGTTGATAAACGGAATTACCGGTGTGCAGAAGTTCTGAAGTTCTTGCGGAACGTTTATTCCAGAGAAGCATATTTTTGGTGTGGGTCAATTTGTGAGAACCCCCGGGTTATTTCCATAAGACCGAGGTTTACTTGGTCTTAAGGAAATAACTCTGAGCCTCAAGTAAATGAATTCCACCTTAACTCCATCCAAGTCAATTCGAAGGTTATGCACCTTAAAAAGGTAATATTAATACAAGTCAAAACCAGTTGAGTTTGACTCATTTTGAGTTCCCAAGATTTAGTTATGCATTTACAAAGTTATCAGCAATTTCCTTTGTAATAATAAAGATTTTAAAAGTGCATTTTCCAAAATAATACTCTCTCATACAGAGACATGCTTGAAACAAATTTTAATATTAAGTTTATCAAAAATGAAAAGTATCAGAAGTGGTTTAATACATTTTGGAGTTGAAATGAATTAGTTCTGATTTTTCGAAGTTAACATATTTAACAGTGTGCAAATTAATACTTTCTCGGATTTTATAAAGCAATTAATACTTTTCTCACCGATTGAAAGGCGGCGATTGTGAGCTGTTGGATCAAGATCCAATGGTTCACAGCCACGGGCGCGTTTCGGACGGTCCGAACGGCCTATCGAATCTCGACCCTTCATTTGGCATCACAGGGCTAAGATTCGCGGCGCGTTTCGGATGGTCCGAACGGCCTATTGAATCTCGACCGTTCATTTGGCATCGCAGGGCTAAGATTCGCGGCCCGTTTCGGACGGTCCGAACGGCCCACTAAATCCGAGCCGTCGATTATACATCGAACGATCAGAAACGTTCTAGTAATGAACCGTCTGTGATATCAACATATCACGCAGCGGTTCGCCATAAACCGTCGTGATATTAAAATTAGGTTTCTCTATTAAGTCATCACAAACGATTTCATAAATGTAACCGCTCGTGATAGTTAACATCACGCACGGTTTGTTTATGGAACCGTCTGTGATTTATTATCACAGACGGTTCTATCATAGAACCGTCTGTGATATCCAGCTATATAAGTGCCCGACTCGAACGGTTGTGCACTCTTCTGCCTTAGTCTTTTTCCACCAGCCCGGCGCTGCCCTCGGTCTCCTCCACTGACGCCACCTCCGACAAGCGCCGCCTCTTCGTCCCTCGCCGGCGCCGCCTCCGCCGTCCACCTCGTCCTCGCCGCCTCCCCGTCGCCCCCTCCTTCGGTTCCCCGCCCTACCCGACCACCGGTGAGTTTCCCGCGCCCCCTTCTTCTGCCGTGGCGAGCCGAGGTTTCCCTGCCACGCCCGCCCCTGCCGACCACCCGGTGAGTTTCCCCGCGCTTCCCCCTTCTCTGCCGTGAGAGCCGATGTATTGTTTGTTTTTTGGCTTGTTACAACAACATATATTTTGATATTTGTACCATGCTTCCGATGTTTGGACATGAGCGGCAGGAAAGCAAGCACCAGTTGTTTGGACATGTAACGAGGGTCACTTACAGACTAATCCATCATCGGTTTTTTTGGAACATGATTTAGCCAGTCTATGTTTAAAAAGTTAATATTTATTTTATTATTTGTATATACTTTTGTATCTTTGGCTTTCCCTGAGATCTTCACTATGCTTACTGACTAGGTAGGGGGGACCCCAATTGTAATGTGTACAACCTGTCTGAAGCTTCACGGTTCAAAACTTTTAATCGTTTGCCTCTGCAATCTCAATTTAATTGTATTACCTAAAAACATCTGCTTAGTGAATCATCTCTTCTAGAAAGTACAATCAACTTAGGATGTGCTATTCACAGTACGAAAGGTCTGAATTTTTTTCTAAATCATGCACCAATCTTGCTCACAGATATTATGACTAAATTTTTTATAAGGAAAAACATACAAATGTAGCACATACATCTCTCGACTTATGTTAGCATATCTTAAAACCTATAGAGTAGTCCATTTCGTCTTATGGATTGTCAGTTTATAGATGCAATGGACTCTTTCGCCGACGCTTCATGTCACGCAAATTATGATGTGTATATTTTTATAATCTTTGTTCCATTATTTGTTCGTCTAGCCATTTCATCATTGAAAATCACATAGTTATGCTGGGTTCATCTCCTACTGTGTTCAGCTTTCAATTCTACACAAGTGATATAAATCTTGTAATAAGTTTTAAAATTATGTCTACATGCAATAACTGCTACAACCACGATGCAAAATGAATATTCACACCCAGTTGAAGAACAATAGTTTCATTGTGGATCTGAAGGCATTTTTTTGGGGGCCTCTGGCTTCGGTTGTTTATGTTGAGAACAAGGACTATGGCGTTAAGATTATTACTTACGTGCCCTGTATTTCATTATTCATAGGGTTATATTTATTTTATGCTACTTGCTGGTGCTTGATAGGCTATAGTTGATGTTTTGTCGGACATTAGAACTGCTTTTCCGATAGATGTCCCTAAGGGACTCTTTCCCTAGAATTTTACTTTGTTTACATGAGGTACACTCTCTAGTAGAGTAGTAATTTACTACGTATCATATATTTAGGTTCAATGGATAACTTCTATTTGTTTATGTAATCATTGCATATGTAACTTATATAGATAGCAAGTAAGCGAGATGACAGAGGCACCGTCTTCGCCGCCGTCAGCGACGTCGCCAAATGTGTCTGGATCTCCGATCAAGCTGGTACGTATGCAAGAAGGCAGAGGAATCACCAAACTGCCCTCGGGCCGCATGACGATCACGGAGGTCAGTGACGTCGGGATCCCACTGAGTCCCAAGAAAGCAGCTGTGAGATTCCAGACCGTCTGCGGGGTACTTGCAAGGGAACGGGTCCCCATCACCACCCCAACTGGAAGTCTCTGACGGATGTACAGAGAGACCAGTTGTGGACTGAACTTTTTGCCTCGTTCACTTTCCCTGAAGCAGACCAGGCACGTGTGCGATGGCACGCGCTGCTGGCGATGTCCCACGTGTGGAGGACCTTCAAGAGCCTGCTTATCACGCAGTACGTGAAAACGGGTCGGACGCCCTTCACGACGTATCAATTTTTGTCGCGGGATACATGGGGCGCCGTGCGTATGAAGACGACGGCGAATTTTAGGAGCAAAGTCGGCACACATAGCTATCCGGGCACAAAACACTCACCCCACGGACTTGGCACCGCCGGGTACGCAGGTAAAGCCACGCAGTGGGCGGCGGAGGACGAGACTGCTGCACGACCGTTTGCTGAGATCTCAGACGAGCGCGCTCGAGCCTGGTTAATAGCGAGGGCATCAGCCACATCTTCGGGCAGCATCTCTTTCACAAACCCGGCAGACAAGGCAGTGTCTCAACGCCTGGTAAATTTCTCGAACCACTTAATTGTTAATAAGTCCATAATTTCATGGTGTCTACAATAACATGATGTCCTCTTGCAGGAAGCATTGACTTCCACATCTTTCTAAGGTCCTTCGAAGTAGGCGAGGAGAAGGATGTACTATCTACGACCACAGAAACAAGGAGCACCGGGTCGCACGCGAGGCGTTGGGGTTTACGTACCTTGGAGGGATGGATTCCCACACAACTCCGACACATATAGGAGTAGGAAGAGATCTAAGGACCAACACGACGCTCGGTTGGAACATGTGATTATTGAAAAATTTCAAGAACAAATAACAAACTTGCAGAACCAAGTAAATCAACTCATACAGGCGCAAGCCGCCTCATTAATTTGGGAGCAAGTCACCGCCGACATCGAGAGTAGCGTCGCGTCCACACATAATTCTGGACATGACAACGTGCAATTACCGATCGACGACATCGAGGTAATGTACATCTCTAGAATGCTCCAAAGATAGACCTATAGGACTCCTTAGCTAATTGTGTACCGTTTTGTAGGGGCCGACGCCCTGCAAGCTCCAAGTGAGGATGGTTGGATCGATTCCTATTGAGGCTGGGCGGGGTATGGTGTATCCATACCAGGAAGAGGCAGTGCAGCACGGTGCCCAGCTGGCGCAGGGTTACGCCAGGGTGCAAGTGGACATGGTTCATGACAATTTCATGGCCATCCCGCTGGAGATTCCCCCGAACGAAAAATCAGAACATTAGGGGATGCCACACACACTTTTATCCAGTGGCCCAAGGACATCACACTGGACCCTTCAGTGACGCGATATCGACAGGACCCTGCCTCTCCAATAGGACCCTCGATGAGTCCGCCTCAACCAAAGCTTCAGAAGGTCGCCACATCGCTTCCCGTCGAGAAGACGGCGAAGGGACAAGAAAATCGTGTCACCATATCGGTCCCTGAGGCGTCTCACGGGAAGACGTCCCTCAGCCGCCTCGTTAAGGAGAAATCGAAATCGAAATCGAAGAACATTAAGACACCTCCCAAACCCGTGAAATACTCCCTCGGAAGTCCGTTGGTCTCCGGCACAGAAATAAAGTGCTCAGGACTAGCTTGTCAAGCTTTGCATGATTGGTACTTGCGCAAGACCCGAGAGGAGGGGGGCCATACTGGAATCACCGTCAGATACGGGAGGGAGCATTTTCTCTACGAGCCTAGCCACTTCGTCGTGGGGTTCGAAGACTTATTTGACCTATACAATCTAACTGCCCTCGATGCCTCACTTCTACGATGCTGGACACTGTAAGTGTGTACAATCAATTTCTACACTCACGTGATACCGATAAATATCATAACTCATTGCTTATGTACAGATACATTATGAAATATGCCCGTCGAATCAAAGAACCGGTGAGTTTTCTCGACCTACACGTGGTCTCTGAGCAAACAATCAACCAAGACGCATCCTACGTCGAGAATTACATAAAAATAGGATTGCTTGCTCTGGACGACAAGGACTACATAATGGTGTCCTACAACCAGAAGTAAGTGATTCAATATTTGCTATACAAATTACGTTTCAACACAGGTTTATGACTATAGCGACATACATGAGTAGGTTCCATTGGATTCTTCTGATTCTTGTGCCAAAGAGGAACATGGTATTTGTCGGTGTATTAGAACCGATCTTACGTAAAGATTATTTGATTCGGGGGGTCTCCTAAGGATGAGATCACGCAGAGTGGATTGACACGGGATGTTTAGACAGGTTCAGGCCTTCTCCGGAGAGAATAATAACCCTAATCCTGTGTGTATGGTATTGTTGATGATCTAGCAAAGGACTAAAACTATTACAGAGAATAGTGCTTGTGTTTCTACTTGACTAGCCCTTGTTTGCCGTTCTTCTTCCCTGTCTGATGCCCTTATATAGTCGTGAAGAAGTAGCCGTTTTGCCCTGCGGGAGATGTGCCTAATTAATGTAGTAACGGGCGCATGATGGCAGTAATTACCGGCGCCTCGACTTCTTCATGCCATCTGGCAATTATCTTCCAGAGATAATGGGGTATTTACACACCATTAATACGCGGAATAATAGTGCGTGTAGACCGTTCGGATTCCTTAATCAATTGGACCTACTAAATGCAGTAGGTTTGATTATAAGGTGGTCGTAGTTTTCACAGTCGTAGAGGACTTACGACCGGTAGCGATCGAGAAGAACTTACGACTATGTAGTGGTCGAGAAGGACTTACGACTATGTAGTGGTCGAGAAGGACTTACGACCATGATATAGTCGTAGCAAGGCTTACGACTATGGGGTGATTGTAGAAGAACTTACAATCACTTGTTAGGCCTCTCCTTATAGATATAAGGGGTACTACGGGACTATGTGACATCATATTTACCCATAATAAGAATTATAGATAAAAGATAAAATGAGGATTATTAGATCCTCGCCATCTAGCCCCCACTTTAAGTGAAAGTAACTTACTTGGTAAAGGTTTCAGAATGGACTTACGACCATGAACATGTCGTGAAAGATAGTCGAAGGAAAAACTCTTCCGATTGATACTTCCTTTGACCGTAAAGATTTGGTCAAGAAAGTAATTTTACTTGGAGGTGATGAAACGAACCTAACTTTCCGAACAGGCCATCTGGGAATTGCAAACAATCTCTACAGATCTGTTGATGAGACGGTTCTCGGCGATTGCAATCGTGAAGATTGCTTACGACTATCAAAAGTCAGAAAACCCCTACGACCGTCGGTGGTCGTAGTAGGGAATCGGAGAAAAGCCTTCCGATTGATATTTCCTTCGACCGTAAATACTTGGTCAAGAATGTAATTTCGCTTGGGGTGACAATACGCACCTAATTTTTCTCGAATGCACTATCTGGGGAATTGCAACCGCTCTCACAGACTTGTCCGATGAAGCGGTTCGGCGGTACAACCAACTCCTCTGCACCTATAGACGAGACGGTTTCGGCGGCGGAGATCGTGCGGTTATAAAAACTTACCAGGAGGTAGACTTGGGTTTTTACTTTTCCCCCAAATCACTCCGCTGTTCTTCGAGCTCTTGCTTTCTTCGTCCTCGACTAGGTTTCATCTTCTCCGCCGCCAACCCAATCAAAAAACTTCTTGCTTCTGAGCGAAATGGCCAAGAGAGTTTCTGAATGGGAGGAATCGGAGATGGATGCGGCTAAGATCAAGATCTTGGTCGATGCCGGGAAGATCCCAGAAGGCTCGTGAAGTGGATTCGGCTGTCGGGCAAGATCGCCATCGGGGAAAATGGGCAAATCCCGCCTTCCAAGCGTATTGTGAGTGCGGCCTTCGATTACCTGCCCACCCCTTTCTTACAGTAGTACTCGAACACTTTGGGGTGGAACTGGTGAACTTAGGTCCCAATTCCATTACCATGTTGAGTGTGTTCGTGTATCTGTGCGAGGCATACCTGGGGATTCCGGCGGATCTCGAGCTGTTCCAATATTATTATGGGATGGCTCGACAAACCGAATTGCGGAAGTCTGTGATCTCAAGCTCCACGACTCAAGTCGAAGGAGTACATTCAGAGCTTTACCCGTCTTCGTGGTCGGGCCGAGGAAGAGGTGGTTCTACCGAAGGTCACCTCAAGACACCTTTCTTTTGAGGGAAGGTCGCTGAAAAGAAATCTTCATGGACTCAACCCACAAGATATCAAAGGATTAGCCCTTATATTCAAGCCATTAAGGACTTGAAGGAAGAAGGGTGACCGGATGGCATGTGGTGAAGGATTTCATCACACAGAATCGATCCTCTCAAGAAACGAGCATCTCCTATGTGGAGGTACTCGGGAAGAGGAGACCCCACCGAGACTATGAGGAGGGTAAGCAATTGTCGATTTAGCTCTCCGCTTGGTCTTTCTTAACCTTGTCTAATATTTTTATCTGTTTACACAGATCTTTCACAGGCTGAGGTTGACTCCAGAGTCAGACTCATTTGTGAGAAGTCTCCGTCACTCCGAGGGGCGGTTCCTCAAGTCATTGCGGTTTTATCCGCAGATGAAAAGATGGATCGCCTAAAGGTAATCAAAAATCTGATTCTTTCTTTAGGACTTTATAGTCGTAGGAGATACTTACGACTAATGGTGATCGAGAATATCTTACGATCAATAAAAAGTCGAGAAGAACTTACGACTTAGTACTAGTCGAGAAAAACTTACGACTAATTAGTGATTCTTCTTTTCTGCTTTTGCTTTACGTAAAGTAGGTATGGAAAATCGCCGGAGACGACGAAGAAGTCGCTCGATGACTATTGGCGCCGGGTTGTCGAAGACAAAAGCTCGGCTCCTCCTCGAAAAGACGCCGACTTGTAAAATCTGCCGACAAGGGGGAGCAAGCTCGAGCTCGGTCTTTCGACCGCACCCTCTGGCACTGCGGCAAATGTAGTTGTATCTGAAGCCGAGGTCGCAGCCGTCGAAGCCGAGGAGGTTGAAGCAGCTGAACCTCTCAAGCGCAAACCTCGCAAGGCTAAGGTACCCTTCTATTATGACACGGAATCTTTCGCATTGGTGCCACTCCTAGTTTTATTAAACAACCGGAAAGGAGAACTGGAAGGATTTTATGTCTTTTATGAAGGACGATGCTGCATCAGCACAACCTCGCAATCGAGGGCGTTGTCGCTACGGAATGGTCGAGACACCTTTCGTCCATCCGAAGATCGAAACCGAGCTCGGTTCTGTTCAAACTCTACGACAGGCGTGGTCGTGGCCGAGCCAAATGTTGAACCTCGACCGGGCGTGGTCGTGGAGAAGAAGAGGTCCTCCGCTGGGAGGATTGCTCCAAAATTCTGGTTAAGACCGAGTGCGAGGTATGTGAAATGTACCAAGTGTAAGAAGGACATTTACCTTTTCTTTTCACAACTTTGATTTGCTTTTCTTTATTTGATCCGACTCCTTCAAATTTCCGGAATGCTTCACGAGAAGTCCATTGCTATCCCTTCATTCTCGGAGAGGTAGCAACGGAGGTGGTCAAGCATCACCCTTGGCCCAGTGGCGATGAAGTCGAGACTCCTGCAGTGTCTCCCACATCTCGCCAAGTCGTAATTCACGACTCTTGAGGTAGCGGTATTCGTTGAGGTGGCCGCCACGACTCATCGAAGTCGTAGAAACAACAGAGGCAACTGTGGAAGAATCTGTCAAGGTGGTGACCGACCTTGCACCGCCTGGGAAGGAAATCGTAGGAGGCGCTCCTTCCCTACCCAAGAGAAATCACGAGAACCGTATGAGAAAATTTCAACTTCGTGGTGACTTCTTTGGGCTGCCTCCGTCGTAGGGTCTTCGCTACAGATCTCGTGACCGAGTCCCCATCCCAAAGATATTCCCAATACGGATAATACTTTTGACAACGAGCCTCGAGAAGGTGTGGTGGGACAAAGTTGCGAGGATAGATAAGCCGCAAAGACCCGGACCTTGTATATTCGATTTTTGCTAGAACGACTATGAATGTAAGTATCTTCGTATACTTATATATGTGGCTTTCCTTCCTTCTCACTGCTTTCTTTTGCGAAAGCTCGAGCAAATTGTCGTTGTCGGTGAGTATCATCGACAACTTTTAGAGCTAAGACAGAGAAAGAACTACTCTGCAGAGGCGAGAGGTGGTAAGTCACTTATCATTCATAGTTGTTTTCGACTTAAATACTCGTGATAATGCTTTACGAGAATAGTCATGGAAGAAACTCATGACAAAGTATTAGTCGTAAAAAGCTTACGACTACTTACGACCGAGATAGTGGTCGCAGAAAGACTTACAACCATTCGTAGTCGCAAAAAACTTACGACTAGGTCAGTGGTTGTAGAAGTATTTATAACCATTCGGCTGATTTTTATCTCCATCTCTGTCCTTTGTAGGTTAAACAGTGATTCAAAGACCTTAGCCGACTCGCTCGACTATGAAAAAGAGGAGTCGAGGAGGCTAAGGAATGAAGTATTAACCTCTCTGAAAGACTTGAGAGGTTGTCTCGTGATCTAAGAAATTGCAGGAAAAAATAAGCGAGAAGTCTTGAACTTAAGACTGTTTTTGAGTTTTAACCTTTACCTAACTCTCATTTCTTCTTCAGATAAAGAAAATGAGATGAAGAAGCTCCGGACTGAAGTTGGAGACAAATCTTTGGTCATTCAGGAGTTTTCCCGCATTACCAATAATAAGGATCAAGAACTTGAGGTTCTGAGAACTCAAGTCACAGGTAAGTAACTCTTTACTGTTGTCCTTTTGAGTGTTTTCCTTTTTAATGTCAATTCCTTGTTCAGAAATTGCTGCCCAATTGAGAATCCTTGAGGCTGAAATCCAAGCAAAGACCTTGATCTGCAATGAGTCCGTCCGCATTGCTAAGATGAATGCAGAGGACATCAGAGCGTGGGAGCAAAAGCATGCTGAAACTGTTGCTTTCCATCGCGAAGAGGTCAAGAAATTGGATTCTCAATTAGTAGGTAAGAAATGCTTTTACCTACAAATATCTTTGTGTTATGTTCCTCTAGAAGTATTTTTGTTTGACCGGTATTATTCTTTTCAGAACAAGTGGTCGAGAACAAAAAGCTTCGTGAGGCTTCGACTTGTACCCAACAGGAGATGGAGTCGATGAAGACTAGTCTTCAAGGCAACATCACTCTCCTGAACAATGTGCTTAGTGAGCTACATTCTGAGGGAAAAACTCCTCGAGAAGATACTATAGCTGCTCACACAAGTACTATTGGAGAACAAGTCGGAAAATTGCAAGAAATGGTGACCACTCAAGGCTAATCAAAATCAATCAATAAGGGAGGCGATCGAAGGCTGCTGAAGTTACGCTTTAGCGAAACTTAAAGCTCAAGATCCCCGCCTAATGTTAAACCAATCGAAGCCGACTTCGACTGTCCTGAATCAGAGGCAAGTCGTCTGATTGTGGAAATGCAGTCAGTTGGCAAAAAGGTGGCGGAGGAAATGCAGCTAGGCTCTCCCCCTTCAGAGTAATCTTGTAACTACTTTGTAAGGCAGACAATTTTTGTTGATGAGTAATATATGATCCGCTTCATTTCCTGAAAATCATCTTGTCGAGTAGTTAGTAACTCAAAAGATAATAAACGAATGAAAGACGAATGAAAGACTAAGAATTGAAGTCAAATTAATAACTTTATCCTAGCCCCCGACTATTTGTTTAGATTGTTTAGACAATCTAAATAAATAGTGTTTGAAACGGGTTTTCTGAAAACAAAGAGAGGTTTATTTAACTTATAGCTTTTGTTACGGGTGTCAAGCACTGGTCGAAAGAGTTAAAAACGACTCGTCACTAGGAAGTTCCTTCTAGTGGGCAGGACCACGTGCAGAAAGGAAAGGCTTCGACTAGGTGATGTTTTCATTTCCGACTAGTTTAATTGAACCAAGAACAAAGAACTTGAGTTAAACAGACGCCTTAGAGGACTTTAGTAATTGCTCGTCCTTTTTGGTGGACTTGATAAGTCTTTTCCAAAGAGCAAAAGTAGGAGACCGAGCAGCGCTAGGAAGTTTCCTTCTAGTGGGCAGGACCACATGCAGAGAGGAAAGACTTCGACTAGGTGTGTCTCTTCCTTCACCGCTTAAAACAAATCGAGTACATCAAAGGTGGTCGAACAAATGTAAGAAAGTGTACTCTACTTAGAATATTTTTGAATTGATCAAAAAATAGACTAAGATTGAGAGAGTTGGCTTTGAGAACATTTCGATCGATAGAACCCGGGCTCTTTGTAATCGGCAAAGAAAAATGAGTAACGAGTCAATGCTTGAAATTCCTTCTAGTGGGCGTAACCACATGCGAGAGAGGAGAAGTTTCGCCCGATGACGCTTCTCGCCGCCAAAGGTAAAGAAAACTGGTGTTCTCATATCATAGTCGAAAGATTAAAAAGCACTACTCAAAATAAGGCAAAAAGAGGTAGAAAGAACTCGACTTTTATTGCTTGAGAAATCGGTCACACATAGAATTTGCGAATCGGTCGATGTTCCAAGAGTTTGAGAGAACTCGCCCATCTTCCATTGCTAGTCGTCGATTGACCGCCGAGTTATTTCGACCATCGTAAGGACCTTCCCATTTAGGGAAAGTTTATTCCGGTTAGACTTGGATTGGCGAGCCTCAATACCAAGTCACCTCTGAGAAGGTCGCGAGGTTGGACCTTACGATCATAGTATCTGCGCAGGCTTGTTGGTAGACCGCGAACTAATTAAGGCTAGGTTTCTCTCTCTTGAGTAGGTTAATGTCATCCGCTCGAAGTTGTTCCCGGTCCGAGTTGTTGAAGGTTTCAACTCGTGTCGACCGCATTTTAGCTCCGAGGAAGCATGGCTTCGCCCAACACTAGAAAATGGTGTTTCTCCTGTTGTTCGATCGGTGGTTGTACGAATCGCCCATAATATGGAAGGTAATTCTTGTACCCAAGCCCCGAGCGCTAACAAGTCGGGTCAAGACTCGAGTTTTAATTCCTCGCATTATTTGGCCGCTTGCACGCTCAACCGCCCCATTACTTTGGGGATGTGCAATGAAGCATAGCATAACTTGGTACCCAACTCGCCGCAAAATTCACAAATTTTGCACTTGCGAATTGTTTACCATTGTGCGTAATTATCCGACTTGGTACTCCAAATCGACTAATTACGCTTCTCATCATGAACCTTTTTCGCCTTCTGTTATCCTCGATTCTGAGTTCACTTGATCCATTTTGTGAACGTGTCAATAGCCACAAAAGGAATTCAAACCTCCCGAGCTTTGGGAAACGGTCCTAGGATATCAAGCCCTGTGTCGCAAAAGGCCAAGAAAGAGGTATTGTTTGTAATGCTTGAGCCGGTTGGTGTATCATCTACCATGAAATTGGCACTGGACACACTTTTAACCACCTCTTTAGCATCGCAGGTGGTGAGGCCAAGAAAACCTTGTCGAAAGGCTTTACCAACTAATGTTCTCAGAGGAAGCATGCGTCCCACAGATGCCACTGTATATCGTGAAGGAGTGTTATTCCTTCATTTTGCGGAATGCATCGCATGAGTATCCCTTGGGTTCCTCGCTTATAGAGGACTCCTTCAACCAAAGTATACATTTTGGCTTTTCGATAATCGATCCGCCTCAAGATCATCTTCGCACGGAACCCTTGCAAAGATACTCGTAGATGGGAGTCATCCGTATCCTCGTAATCTAATGAGGCCATCTCAAGAGGAGGTGCCTCTGGTTCTTCGACTGAGACGGTTTTGGAGTTGCTCCAAGAAAACTCCTTTTGGTACTATGGATCGGGAAGAAGCCATCCGAGCAAGTTGGTCTCATGAGGAAATTATCCTTCGAGGGATAAATTGTACCTCAAACCTAAAAATGTTTTTCTAGCTTACGACTTCGATAAGTACCGAGCCATTGTTGAGTTAGAGCACCGGTACTCTTTCCCAATTTGATTCACGACTAGTTGAGAGTCTCCTCTTACGAGTAGTCGATTTAATCGAGAGTGCTTTCGCACTCGTATGCCGCCTAGCAAACCTTCGTGATTCGCCACATTGTTAGTGGCCCGAAAGTTTAATTGTATGGCATACTTTAAGGTTTCTCCTAGAGGAGATACCAGACCACCCCAAACTTCGAGCCACTTAAAGTGAGTGACCCGTCAAAGTACATCATCCACGGTCGTGGAATCAGATCGGGATCCCGAATGTGTTCAGATTTGTCCATTCGCGACAAAGTCCGCCAAGATCTGGATTTTATGGCCGTCGACACGAAATGGAGGTCGAACTCCCAAGTTCGATCCGACCATTTTGCCATGCGTCCCATTGCTTCCTTATTATGGAGGATTGCTCCCAAAGGAAACTCGGGCACGCACGCCTATTTTGTGCGCTGAAAATAATGCCGCAGCTTCGAAGACATGAGGAGGGCATACGTGTTTTGGACCCGAGGGTAACGCCTCCTTAGGCCCGTAAAACTTCGCTACGTAGTAAACCGGCCGTTGTACGCCACGCTCTACGACCAAGATCGCGCTTGTCGCCTGTGGCGTGGCAAATAGGTAAATTAAGAGCGCCTCTTCCGCTTTGGAGAAACCGTAGCAGAGCACTGAAGATACCTCTTGACATCCTCAAAGGCAATGTTTGCCTCGCTCGACCACTCAAAACCTTCATGTCTCCCGAGAAGTTTAAAGAAAGGTAGTCCTTTTCTCCTAGTCGCGATGAAACGACTTAAAGCCGCCATGCACCCAAAGGAGTTTCGATTCCTTTTTTGTGTTTGGAGGTCGATCCGAGGATGGCCTTTATTTTTTCAGATTTGCTTCATTCCTCGCTCGCATACTAGGAATCCAAGCAATTTTCCTCAAGAAATTCCAAACACACACTTCTCTCGGATTAAGTTTTAAATGGTGCTTTCGAGGTTGTCGAATGTTTCTTGTAGGTCGCTGATATGATTAAGTCTCTTAATGCTTTTACGACTAGGTCATCAACATAGGCTTCCAAATTCGGCCTAATTGAGATGAAAAGTCGATTGCATTAAGCGTTGAAAAGAAGCACCGCATTCTTTAGACCAAATGGCATTTTGATATAACAAAAGGTACCAAATGGAGTAATGAATGCGGTCTTTTCTTCATCGTTTAGACACATATTGATCCGTGATATCCGAATATGCATCTAAAAACTTAATATTTCACAACCCGCAGAGAATCAACCACCGATCAATACGAGGTAAAGGGAAATCATCTTTTGGACAAGCTTTATTAAGATCAAGAAAGTCACGCACATACGCCATTTGCCGCTTGACTTTTTGACCATTACAGGTTAGCCAACCACTGGTGATTGACTTCTCTTATAAAGCCCGCTTTAAGTAGCTTATCCATTTCGATTTAATAGCATCTCGCCGATCAGGGCAAATCTCCGTAATTTTTGTCTTGATTCTCTACTCAACAAAAATCACGACTTCACCCTTCTTAAAGGAATACTCGACATGTATGTTCATTTCCTCCGTGATCACATAACTATATTGTAGTCTTCCTTCGCTTGAAATGGACGAGGATAACTTTTTGAATCATGTAGTCGCCGTTCATCGGCTATGTTGCCGAGGAGGTTTATACAAGGAGCGAGCGTTACACTGCAGCGATGACTCACGGATGCGATTTCGAGAAGGACTTACGACCATGATATAGTCGTAGCAAGGCTTACGACTATGGGGGTGATTGTAGAAGAACGCTACAACACAATAATCATATATCATACTCCATAATATTGCGTCTCGAATGGACAAGGATAACTTTTTGAATCATACATATATATGTAATTCTATTTTTGCAACACAATAATCATATATCATACCCGCGTCTCGAACTGACTGTACATATATATGTAATTCTATTTTTGCAGTGCCGCCAGCAAAAACGAGATCACCTATGCGCATTCTACGTATGCCATCATATGCAGCTATTGATTGCTTCTAGGACGCACGATCCCCAGGTTTGTCAATCTCGTAATAATTATTTTCTAATTATAAATTTAAATATATATGCTTACTACTTTACTCCTGCTAGCGACATGGCTTGAACATAGAGTTAAATGCATTCGAGATGGACCAGGTCATGCACGTTTGAGGGGAGCTCTGCGTCTTCATCAAGACAGATATAGTTAACACCACCGGAGAGTTTCACGCCGTCGACACCGATGAACGACCTCGAAATAATTGATTCAATATTGTAATTCACTTTGACTGGTTGTAATTCAATTTGTAACTCTAGCGACAATATATACTTGAAACATTCTTTTGTAATTGATTTTGAGTTAAATGATCACTTTGAGTTGTCAACAATTATCTGTGATATGTTTCTGCTTGCTAGTTTTCAGAGGGTATAGCTAGCAATTCATGAGGCTAGCTGAAAATACGATAAAAATTAATTAGGTCTAAAGACTTATCACAGACGGTTCTAACCACGAACCGTCTGTGATACTACAGATCGAACCGTCTGTGATAAGAGTTATCACAGACAGTTTTTCAACCGTAACTCTTATCACAGACGGTTTTTCAACCGTCTGTAATAACCATCTGTTATCATAGACATAAAATTTCAGACGGTTCAAAAACCGTCTGTAATGACTGTTACGAACCGTTTGTGATGAACTTTTCTGTAGTAGTGAATGTTAATGTCCTCCGTACTCTCTCTCTCACACACACATAAAAGTAGATCTACCCTCAAGGCATTGTTTGGAGAAGCTACCGGTTTATGCACAAATGTCCTAACGAGGACAGTGACACTGATCCGGTGTGAGCAACTGCAGTCGGATGAAATACTACAGCAGTTCCCAGCCACAGTTAAGTATTTTCCATGCAATTATGTTGGCCTCCCTCTATCGCTCCGGAAATTGCGACGAGCTGAGCTGCCTGCGGCCCCTCATTGACCGTTTTGGAAGCCGTCTGGCGGGGTGAAAGGAGCCCCGTCTAATGTCAAGCGGAGGAAGACTGGTGCTACTGAAATAGGTCCTTTCCTCCCTACCCATTTACCAAATGTCCCTCTCAGCTCTCCCTAGACGGGCTATGAAGATGATCGACAAACGACGACGCGCGTGGCTCTGGAGCGGGACCGACCAAACTCCCAGCGGGAAATATAAAGTTAATTGGCTACGAGTATGAGGGCCGAAGAGTGACGGGGGGCTGGCGGTGCTCAACATAGAACATTTTGGTCGAGCTCTACGGAGGAGGAGGCAATGTCTGCTCCCACGGCGGAGGCGGCGGAGGAGATGTGTTGTGCGGTGGCGAAGGAGCAGGAGGCGGCGGTAGCGCACGGTCATCCCCATGACGCTAGGTGGTGGCAGCGGATGGGGAACCAGGGAAGGCCGGGAACTTCTAGATGGGCTAAATGGGTCGACTTAGTCTATTGAGTTAACTATGTCCGGGTCGGCATAGTACGACCCATCAGCTCAACGTGTTGTGTTTGGGTCAAAGGCTAATCTCACGGTCCGATACGATATAATCTGTTTAACTTGACTGGCCAGTTAGCTCGTGGCTAAACGGGCGGGCTGTTTGAACAAGTTTGCATTCGACAAATCTCTCTACACGAAGGGACACCGAATGAGATAACGCGGAAATAGACAAATGATGATAAGTACACGACAAGATCGACATACATGTGTCAGTTTCATTGTCGGACCCGGATTTTCTAATCCCGAATCCTCTGCGAATACATCGTGCTATTCCCTGGATCAGTAGATAGCACTCACAGATACATCACTGAATCATTTCATACATGGTGTAAAACTATACCATTCATTAATTTAACACATCAGAGTTTACATAGACCGCATCGGGTCAAATTTTACAATAAGGGCCGAACAGGCCAAATGATTACATCACAAAGGTAGCGGCGATAACGGAAGCAAAAAGGGTGAGGGCACATCTCTCCACAGGCAAACGACTGGGGAAACCTGTGTACATCCGATATTACCCGAAAAACTCAGATAATATAGGATGCACCTAGGTACCAGTGGAGTCAGCTAGACTAGAGCGAGACTAGAACAACTAAGAACTAAACTACGCTTCAAGAACTCCTGGGTCTTCAGACATCTGGTTCCTCGTAGTAGTCGTAATCTCCAATATTTTCTGCTTCTGAGGGTTTGGGGGAAAGAGCGAGAATGAGCACAACCACCATGCTCGCGAGCCAACACACAATATGCAAATAGTATACATGCAAAGCTTAACAAAGATGGCTCAGGTTCTTTTATTTGCTAAAACAACATTTTCAATTATCATAAATACAATTCCTATGACTTAGCATTTTAAACAAATTGCATTTTCATTAAAGAGAATAAGTGCAATATTAAATAACAGTAGATGTTACCTCCACCTCATGCTAAGTTTTGATAGCAGTTACTTCCACCGATTATCAACACTGGGTAAGGCTACCCAGGAAAAATCCAAAATAAGGGCTAGATGAGCCCACCATATTTTTAATCCACCCACAAAGGTTTTTAAAATATAACTAACTCAGGTTAAGTTTCCATGTCCGCCTTTGACCGTAGGCGCGGCTGTTTAAACAGTTTAGTCTCTGCAGAGGTTGTACACTGCACCCACAAGAGATAATCATACTCGTTACCCCACATAATTCCTTAGTCATGTAGTTGAGCGATCGACACAGTAACATTTCAAACTACCTTGCCCCTTCCGTCATCTCACCCCTATGGCCAATTCCATAAGTTGTGCGGGATACTTACCATAACGATTAGCGCAGCTGGCCCCGGCCACAACGACTAGCGCAGCTGATAACTTCACCGTTTTCGGTGTCCCATTCACATCCTGCCGCTTGCACACTTCTAAACACCAGTTGTGGGATGACATTCAGGGTTCAATAATTTTACTAAGCCAAGTTGCACTTTGCAAACTTGCGGTTGTACTTGTTTTACACAGGACGTCATGACAAGATTAAGTCCTTAATTCATCTGGACGGTTTATACCACATACCAACTATTCTCGTGCTACGTCCGCACCCACCACTCTTTCCATCCGTCCAGATGTGGTACTAGCAAGTTGTTTAGGGTTTTGGAAAGGAAAACCAATTAACGCAACACACCAGTCATCTACATCCAATGACTGTCCAAAACCACTTTTTATATTTAAAGGATGATGATCGGGACATTTATTGTCCCGGTACTTAAGCAAGACTAGCATGTCGCTTAAATACAACCTATACTAGTATTTACCATATATTTACTATGGTGACAAAGAATATTGTATTCGATTTATCAAAGGATGGCTTAATAAGTAATTAATTAGCAAATGGGTATTTAACTACATTAAACTTTAACATATCATTGATTACAAAATTAAAGCATGCAACTTTGATATTTTAAATAAACATAGTTTGCATAAAATGTAGGCTCAGAATGATCAAAGTATTGACTCGCCTTGGTTAATGGCAGTGGGGTCCTAGTATTCTTGAGCTTGGTCAAAGTTGAGGTCTCCTCGTCTTCGAACCCTAATCGGACGAAAGTACCGGAAAAAGACACAACAACAAAGAGAGCAAATAAATACCAAACTCATAATAAATTAACTCCAAAATGAACATGACCAGTGCCATTAGCAAGATCTTGATTTTAGAAAATTTTAGAAACTGGTTTCATAATTTTTGGAGTTATACAGAAAAAGATATGAATTTTTGAAGCTTTTTAACAGATTTTTCAAATAAAAACTAAATCAGAAAATCTAGATTTTTCTCACGCTGACACGTGGCGTGTACTGTGCGCGGTCCACGGGCACTGTGCTCATGGACCGAGTCCACACGCACGGCCGCGGGTCCACGGCCTTATCAGAATGGACCGAGTCCACGCGCACGCCGATCACGGTCCACGAACAATGGCGGGGCCCACTGTCGGCGACATCTTGTGCGGGTGGGGCCCACCTATCAGCGGCGGCGACGCTGATTAAAGCGACGACGTTGGGTGGCCAGCGTCGCCTCGCGATTCCAGCGAGCAAGAGCCGGGCGAAAGAGGAGCGACGGGAAGGGAGAGAGAGCGAGGCGGCGGAGCGCACGGCGGCGGAGGCGAGAGGAAGGGAGCGGCGGGGGAGCGGAGCGGCCGAGCCGGAGGCGAAGGTGCGGCCGACGGAGATGGCGACGACACCGAGGGTGACGGCACGGCCGGCGAGGCGGCGGAGGAGGCGCCGGCCGAGCCGAAGGAGAAGGCCGGAAAGTGGCGACAGACTGGTACGGAGGGGAGGGTAGGGGTGGAGGGGAGGAAGGAGGAGGCGGGCTTGACTACTTATAGCCGGTGGAGGCGAGGGCGACGGGGGCTGCGGGGTCCCGAGGCGGCCGGCCATGAGTGCTCGCGGAGGAAGCGGGTTGGGAGGATGGGCGTGATGCGACAGCAGGCGAGGAGAGAGCGCGCGGCGGAGGCGTCTTGCGCGAGCGAGGGACGGGACTGCTGCGGTCGACGACGGAACCGGTAGAGCGGGCGCTGGGATTGGGGGAAGAGGGCGGCGGCACGCTAACCGAGGTAAGCAAATCCACTGCGATTGCTTTAGCTGGATTTGATTCCTTTTTGCCCCCAAATGATTCTCTGCCACAATTTGATTTTGAAAACTGAAATCCAAAATTTGATTTTGAAACTTCTCTACCGAAACATGATGTTACATTCATGGGGATGTACGCCAACCTTACGAGGAAATTGTCTGGAACAATTTGGCCACAAGCAAATGCAAAATCTTCGCGTGGACGGCAATTCAAAACCGTCTGCATAGTGCTGATCGACTCAGCAACAGTCATGGACACCGGCGAGTGCTGCCTGCTCTGCCTCCACAGCCGGGAGAGTGCTTCCCACATCTTCAAAGAATGCCTGTTCTCCTGAAGATTATGAACCTCTATGGAAGAACAATTTAGGGCCACTGAACTCCAACCCGATGGCCGCAAATACAGACATGTACAGTCGCTGACTGGTGGGAATCAACATTACAGAATGCGCAAGCGGACAAAAGAAGTGGCCTAGCCACCGTAATGATCCTTGCTAACCGACACATTTGAAAAGAGCGAAACCGACGTTTGTTCGAAGGGAAAGTGGTGCGAGCCCATGCGTGGATACGCCCCAGATTTCTTGCGAGACGATGACCCGAAGCTACCTCTCTTTGATGATTCTATTTTGTTACGTTTGTTCTCTTTGTAAATTTTTGCTCTGTTTTTTTTTTTTTGCCTAGGGCACCTTTTGCCCCTACTTAATAAAAGTTCTCACAGTTCAACAAAAAAAAAAACTACCCTCAAGTCTAGTTACACTAGAGGCAACTTGATTCGGAAAAAAATTCAGTGGGGCAGCAAATTCCCTTTCACTTGATTCTGTTCGAAGCATACAGAGGAATGAATGTAATTTCAAATGTGTGGAAGGACGCCCCCGCAATGATACCTCGGGATGGATGGTGGATGGGGAGGGTCCTCCCGAACAAATTCCCTTCCACTTGATTCTGTTGGAAGCATACAGGGGAATGAATGTAATTTCAAATGTATGGAAGGATGCCCCGCAATATTCACTATCTTTGGTACACGGGCCACGGGTTTGCGGCGGGGGAGCTAGTGTACTGAACTTTTGGCCGATTCCTCTGGGCGCCCCAATTGGCAGCTGAGAGCTGGCTCTAATTCGTTAATCATATATATATATATAAACAGCATAGTACTGCCCGATGTGTACGCAGACCATGGATTATTCTGCTCTCCCTCTCTGTCTCAGACGACGCCAAGGAGCTGAGCAAAGGAGTGGAGATGTGTTATGTATATATAGATGGCCAGAATTTGTCATAACTAACAAGTGAAGGGGGTAGATAACTGGATGTTACTATGGCTACGGGGGAGTGCACCAGTCTTCATGCCATCGGAGTGAGAATTCAGCCTCAACTTCAGGCGAGGACACTGTATACTACAGCACATTTTGGTGTGAAATGGGAACAAACAATACCTGTTTTGTGATTCGTGGTGGGGCTTGTTTATTTCGAGGATCAAAATTGTATGTAAAAGCCAAGTCAAAATTTGACGTTACCAAAACCGGGGTGGACAAATCGGGCGGTCCGAATTTTGGTAAAGTTTAGCATCAGAAATGAATTAGAGAACCAATGTGAATAAAATCTTATACAAAATTTGACAGAAGCCAAATATGATCAACATTACTAAAATTTGGCTCGGCATAATTTAGTTCCCGTAGGCACCAAACCAAACAGCCTAAACTTCAGATATTCAGATATCTAACATCTGCAGGTTATCTGAAATGTAGTATACATGCAAAGTAGTACTCTGTTACCTATCTTGCACTTTTTTCAGCGCTCACAATCAAGTACGTGAACTTGGCGTGTAAGAAACTGAACTTTTATTTTGTAATTTGTGGCCTACGTGCTTACCACAAGAACAAACGGTTGAATATTCACCGGCACGCCAGACTGTAAAGTGCACATGGACGCGAGTCAAACAGTTCAACTTTCTGAACCTGAACCAAAATTTCCTCTTTTCTTGGCTGTATAAATATGTGTCGCAATCTAAGCTCTATACTTTTTGCTTCATTAGTGATAGTATACTATTCC
Source organism: Hsuehochloa calcarea (assembly GCA_036346395.1). NCBI lineage: Eukaryota > Viridiplantae > Streptophyta > Magnoliopsida > Poales > Poaceae > Hsuehochloa > Hsuehochloa calcarea. The sequence goes on from CM070599.1 coordinate 40,884,617, forward strand.
TCCAGCTAGCTAGACAATATATAGATTAAGTTGTTTGTTCTAAACTATTATATCCAGATTGCTAGCCTGAATCCAGCCCAGAAATTAGCACCAGAACAAAATATATCAGATCAATCCGATCTCCGAATCTTCCTGGAAACATCAGTAGAAGCGGTCCCGAACGCTGCATTGCACACATAAATTCGTCAGATGTGTCAAATAGATTCGACATTGCTGGTGATGTTCTGTGGATGTCCATTTCCAGAATTTTATACAGGAGTTTTGCTACTTGATTCGTTCTTAACAAAGAGTACCCTACAAGAAAGGGCAACCTTTGAGCACAATACAAGAAGAGGTGACAAGGAAAAGGCCATTTCCTACAAGCACTGTCTGAACTTTTTGCAGCATGTGTCCAAGTTCAGGAAGGAGAACAACCAGATTCCAGACATTTTTTCATGTAGTTGCTGGGATTCTTGCTGGAACAAGACAATGCCCATTTTAGTTTGTTTTCCCTGCTTTTTTTTTCTAATCATTCCGGTGCACCGGAGCTCTTATTCTGGTCGCACTGGCCACTCCCAATGCATGCAGCTTGCAACGTGCATTCGTGTTCCTGGACCTGGACGCATATGGGTACAGATCATTTGGTCCGCACTCGTACTACACAAGTGGCCCATACCGTGAGTAACATGATAAACATCGAAACATAAGAAGCAGGCTTCTCCACTGGTATTAATAAATTGTGAAGAAGAATAAGATCCTGCAGAGACCATATGGTTTGATCCTACAAATGGTGATTAATAATTGGCATCGTCGTCGTAGAATTTAGGGGAGTTAGCATTTTGTTTTGCAAAAGCTAGTCTGCTGTCAGACGATAGACGGTCAAATCGGCCCTGCGCGTGCAGGCTTGGGTAAATAGACACCAAACACTTGTTCAGAAGTGTTTGGGGAATGTGTTTGCACTAGATGTCATAGAAAATAAAAACTGGCCATGAAACTAGATAAAGTTTAACAAAAAATCCAGAGATGGGTGTTTTTGGTGATGGAAAGAGGTCAGACCAGCCACATCATGGTGGCCAGACCGCTGACAGTCAGATCGGTTCCCTGTTACCGATAGGCATGGTCAGACTGGCAGGCGTGGTTAGACTGGCTAATGGTTGGCGGTCAGACCAGCTATGATGATTTCAGTGTACAGTGAGCTGTGTTGTGAGCTGAAATTTGGGAATTGACATAGGGTCATGAAATTGTTGCATATGAGTTGCATGATGCATGTTTTAGCTAACATGGGTCAAGTTACGAAGAACTTATGTCCGTAATCGATTTCTTGGTCTATAATTGTGCATGGATACTTAGAGTCAACTACGGTCAACAGCGAGGATGATCGGGACTTAGTTTGGTGAAATCAAGATCCGGAACGATCAAGGATGTCAGGTGAAGTGGTTGGTCTCAAGCAAGGCGCAAGATAGACACGAATGGGAAGTTTGGTGCAACGGGTTGCATTAAGTGGCTTGAGCCAGTGCAAGTGTTGAGGCTGTCTAGTGGGAGCCGGATGTGAGAGACTTGTCGGCATAAGAAGAACCATTAGTGAACCTATGCGTGGCGAAGCGTGAGATTACTTCACAAGATTGGACTCGATCAAGGATGAAAGGACCGAGAAGGTGTATTTTGGTATCCAAAACACCATGTTGGCGACCTTAGAGAAATCGTGGCACATGACGGTGCAAAGGAGAAGCGAGTTAGGTTATGAGGAGGACAAGATCACGAAGAGATGGATTTAGAAGCACCGGATTGTCGTCCTCTTTGAGAAGCGTGCGTGCGTGAGAGACTCATTTATGGGTGGGCTTAACGGTACCTATTAGGGTTTCTCGCTAAACCTAGCTAGCCTCCGCTATATAAGGGGTGGTGCAGGATTTGCACACCAGTCAAGCCTAGGAACTCTAATATGATATTTGGGGAAAGTAGAGAGAGGGGAGGATGCTAGGGTTTGAGAGATATATTGAGAGAAAATTTATGGGATTGAGTGCCCATGAGTGAGCTTGTATCCTCCATGTTGGAGTGACTGCAAACTCTCAATTCCTCAATATCAATCCAAGCAAAGTCGTGCAAAGATAATTTGTCTATTGTTCTTGCTCTCTTGAGATTTTGGGTTCTTGTGCTCTAGAATTTTGCCTTGGTCTTTTGTTGCGATATAGCTTGCTAGGATTTTTGGCAGTTGATCTAAGGTTATCTTGACTATCTTTAATCAACGAGAAAGTCTTTGGATCAAGTTTTGGTTTTCATCCGGTTTTGAGCCCTCTTGCACTCAAATAAGAAATTCATGAAATCTTGGTTATTGTCTCGATTTTCGATTGAAATATGTTTCTGACCTTCTTGTTGAGTCATGTCTGAAATATCAAGTGATTTGAATTTGTAGATTAAAAGTTAGGTCATTTTGTGGAACTAAAATCATGCTGATTTTTCTGTTAGATTGAGGAGAGGTCAAACAGCCCATTGAGAGAGGTCAGATCACTCGAGCGTTTAGACCGCCCATTACTTGGTGGTCAGATTGGCTAAGGGGTTTGTTGGGTGAGCTTCTTGATTTCAGTTCAATTCTCCCGCTGTGATTCTTAGACGTTGATCTTCATAGCTTCACATATCTATTGGAGTGAAAAATAACTAGAATTCCAGAAGGGAAAAAAGTAGGCTACTATTCACACCTCTCTGGTCGCTAACATGGTCCAACAGATCCAAATAACGGAGTGAAGTAGAGCTAGTTAGAGTGGCATATATCATATGGACTGTAGAGTGGGGAAGCATCAATATTAAGAGAGCCGTCGTCTTCTTTTGCAACACTATAAATGTTATCCGGATGGGCAATCTCCTGCATGTCTTTTGCGCCTTCCTGAGTTGCAATTCCAGCCACATCGTGCTCTTCTAGGGCAGTGTAACATTCTTAGTTTTCAAATGGCAAATAGTATTTACCAATTGGTTTTCGTTTTTCAAACTGTATTTCAAATAAGCATTGTAATTCAAATCTCCACCTCCAAGCGCCGCCCTTGCCCTCGCCCCCTTCCTCCCCACGCCGCCACCGCTCCCGAGCCCTCCCTCTGCTCCCCCTCTCTCTCTCTCTGCGAATGGAGAAGGCGAGGTGAATGCCCCCGGGCCCACGCGTCATCCCCTTTAATCCCTCTATTGTGGCTGACAGTGGGCCCCACCAAACACTGTTCCGTAGACCGGTAGACCGTGGACCCGCACAGTGCGTGGTGACCTCCGGTCCACACACTGTTCACGTGGACCAAACACTGTGCAGTGGGCCCCACGTGTCAGCCGACTACTGTTCTCTCTCTCCTCGTTTTATTTTTCTGATTTATTTCCAATTCAAACTTCAGAAGCTCCGTTCTCCTCCGTTATAACTCCGATTTAAGTGAACTTTGTCTCTAAATTTATCTAAATTCAAGATCTTACTAGTGGCACTAGTCTTATTTAATTTGGAGTTTATTTAGTATACTATTAGCATTCATTTGCTATCTTTACTTGTTGTTCCTTTTTCTGGTACATTCGTCCGATTAGGGTTTGAAGAAGCAAGATATCTCCAAGTCGATGAAGCACAAGACTATCAAGATTCTCTTATCTTTAACCAAGGCGAGTCGACACTTTGATCATTTTGAGCCTACATTTTATGTAAATTTTATTTATTCAAATTACCAAAATTGCATGCTTTAATTCTTTAATCAAATGTATGTTAAAGCTTAAGGTAGTTAAATACCCATTTGATGATTAATTAATTATTAAGCCATCCTTTGATAATTGAATCCATTATTCCATGTCACCCTAGTAGTTATGTGGTAAATACTAGTATAGGTTGTACTTAGGCGACATGCTAGTCTTGCTTAAGTACCTGGACATTAAATGTCCTAATTATCATCTTTTAAACGTGAAAGTGGTTTTGGGCAGTCATTGTGGGTAAATGACTGGCTTGTTGAGATAATTGATTTTCTCCCAAAACCCTAAACAACTTGCTTTTACCACATCTGGGCGGAGGGAAAGAGTGGTGGGTGTCGTCGTGCACGAGAGTGGTTGGTAAGTGGTATGAACTGCCCGGATAGATTAAGGACTTAATCTTGTCATGACCTCCCGTATAAAACAAGTACAACCACAAGTATTTAAATACAACTCGGCTTAGTAAATTTATTAAACTCTGAACAGTATCTTGTTGGAGGGGTAGTGGGATCGTGCAAGCACTGGACTCAGTCCGGCTTGAAGGGGACACCGATGCAAGGTGAAATTGCCAGTCGCGCTAGACGTTGTGGGTAATTCAGCAACGCTAGTTGTTGAGGTGAACATCCCGCACAACTTATGGGCGTGTGGCCCATATGGGTGAGATGACGCAAGGAGCGAAGTATTTCGAAAGGTCACTATGATGGTCGCTCAACTGCATGACTAAGGAATCATGTGGGACAACGAGTATGGTTATCTCTTGTGGGTACAATGTACAACTTCTGCAGAGTCTAAACTGTTTAAACAGCCGTGCCTACGGTCAAAGGCAGATATGAAAACTTACTAGAGTTAGTTCTCTTTCAAAAACCTTTGTGGGTGGTATGAAAATTAGGTCGGGCTCACCTAGCCCTGAGATTGGATTTTTCCTGAGCCGTCGAGCTCAGTGGTGTTGAAGATTGGAGGTAGCTCCAATCAAATGAAGCATTTGTAGAGTTTTCGATGGAGGGAACCTCTACTGCTATTTAATATTGCAATTATTCTCTTTAATAAAAATGCAATTTAGTTAAAATACTAAGTCATAGGAATTTGTAATTATGATAATTGAAAATATTGCTTTAGCAAATAAAAGAACCCGAGCCATCATTGTTAAGCCATGCATGTTATTATTGCATCTTGTGTGTTGGCTCGCGAGCACGAAGTTGTGCTCATTCTCGCTCTCCCCAAACCCCCAGATAATGTGGATCAAAGGGACTATACGTACTATGAAGACTCAGAAGTCTACGGACAAGGAAACGATGAAGAGTAGTCTAGTTCTGTAGTCTAGATCTCGCCTCAGTCTAGTGGACTCGTTTGGTACCTGCGTACAACCGATATTATCCAACCCCTTGGTTACTATCCGTCGTACACAGGCTACCCCAGTTGCTTGCCTGTGGAGAGATGAGCTCTGCCCCTTTTGTTTCCGCTGTAGCTTACGTTGCTTTTATGTAATGCATGCAATTTGACATGTTCGGCCTTTTTGTAAAACTTGACCCGACGTGATCTATGTTACTCTGAAGTTTGTAATATATTCAAATTTCTTAGTTTACGCTATGTATGAAATGATTCAGCAATGTGCCTGTGAGTGCTTTCTACTGATTCAGTGAATAACACAATATTTTCACAGAGGATTTGGATTTGCGAAATCCGGGTCCGACAGACAGCAAAGGAAGACAAGGCTGCTGCTTGACTTTAAGAATAAATCAGTAAACACAATGCCTCAGAAATGAAATTAGTAGTTTCTCTTAATTTGGATATATAAATTGAAATTAAGTAGTATGAGTAACAACAAGTGACAAGCTATTAGATCGCAGGTTCTATTTTAGTGCCGTTTAAAACACACTAATTTCATATGAATTTCACAGGAATGTACATAACATAAATCCTGTAAAAGTCCTACCCAGTTATCTGTGACCAAAGTAGCAATGTGGAGCATGTGAAAACACTAAATGCTCATATATAAGCAAACGATAACCTTAACAACTAATTTATGACTAACCACTTAATTATGCACAGATACACACACCTAATTATGCCGCGATGATGCATGCATACTTCAAACGAAAAGTTCAACGACTAGTGTGAATATATGTGCGGCCCAGAACGAGGCAACAACACGCTCCCGGGGAATAAGCAAAATCATAGCATTTCTTCGTGCGCTTTTCACCAGCTAACCAATAAAATGGGTAGCCAGATCGATCCGTTTAGATGCGTACATGTTGCATCGGTCGTCCATGCTGCGCGCTACTGCAAATCATTCAGTCCCCTGGCGAATATTTCCAGTTCATCTCGCTCATCAGGGACAGCGTTGAGACAGCACCGAAGCCTTCCGATCCAAGCAATTGCTTCATCTCTCTCATCTCCGAGTAGACTTTCTCGTTTCAGAAGCCCCATGGGGTCCACAGAATGCAAGCGGGACGGGTTAATTAACTGCGCGCGGCATGAGCAGGCAGGGCGTGGTGGGTTAACATAATGCTGCTCCAGTTCCGAGCCCTAATTTCGTCGCCATTAATTTGTTTAAGTGGATCGTTGTTCGCGTGGTACGTTAATTAACCACAGCCGCAAAGAGGTTGAAACATCGAGTGTAGATTCGTGCGGATTCAACTTGACGAGGCAGAAGCGACGACCCGATCTGTTCGAATTAATGATTGTAAGCAAAAAAATGGGCGAAAAGGCTTCGACGACAAGAGATGCAGAAAGCTTCTTCTGATCGAATTGAGGAAAAGATCTAGGGAAAGAATATTTGGAGCAGAGCAAAATGTATGTTTATAGAATTGCAGCTTGATCATATATAGGCAGCCTGCAGCCTGCAGTCTGCAGCCACACAAGTGGTTCATTAGCTAGGCGTTCTTGGATTTTTATCAAGCAATTGTTGGATTGGATGGTGGCCAGAAGATATGTTAGTGCAAGGATATGATCCATGGACATGGCTTGTTCACATATTGAGCATTTTGATTGGTCTTTCTTGACGCATGCACATATAGTACTGTTGTGCAGGCTACATGTCCTGTCCTTTTGGCGCGGAGAAGAAATTGCAAACGAGTAAACTGCATGCATGCATGCATGCATGACCGGTCCAATCGATGAACTGGTAAACGGCTGATGCAAGTGTGCAAGGCATGATGAAAGTGATGGTTCTAACTGCCAGCCAGCCAGCCAGCGACAGGAACGTGGCATTATTTCCTTTTCGTTCGTACGTACGTACTGGAGGAGGCTGTTGGAGCTCCCACCGACAGAAGAATACACGGTCCTCGTCAGCAACGTACGTAGGAAAAACAAGTCTATTGCACCTGCCCTGTGCCAGTGCCCAAATTAAGTACACTTGTGCAAAATAAGTTGATGCTAAACTAAACTTCTATGTTTCAACTTCTCTAAAAAAAGAGCAGCTTCTCAACACACAGTATGTGAGCGACCGGCCTACCTCCAAACTCAATTTTGCAAAGTGGATTTGGATCTCTAGTTTCTTCATTTTTCTTTGACAAAATAAAAATCTTTTGGAGAGCAGAGCGTGTCTCCCAAAGGAAACAAAATTCCAAACATGTACTTTTCAGATCACCAAACTCAGTGCAGTGGATGACAGCTGCTGGAGAGGCATATCATATCAGTGAGACAGCGACGCTATATTTAGTACTCTCACCAAACCAGTATCACTGTATGAATTAAGCAAGGCACGCAACACAGGTGTGTTCATCCACCTTGGAACTAAAAACAACAAAGCAACTATCCTAACATTTTATTAGATGTTTGTTAATTTTAAACCGACTATTCTGCTCTTTCCAGTGAAACTTCTGAGCAACATCTACGACAGATCGAGATTTGAAAGAGACAGCATGAGGTTGTTTGGTTCACGACGAAAATAGTCAAATTCATTGTGAGTTGTGGCATGCCAGGTTGCTATTGTGTTTTATGCGTCATGGTTTTGTGGTGATATGTTTAAAAATTGCACATTGGCACAAAAAATCTTTTTTTTTTGCCGCAAAACTAACCACACTTGTTGCCTGAATACCTGATTTACAACCACGCCCTACTCCAGTAACAAAACTTCTGTTAGGCGTTTGAGAAAACAATGCTACTTTAAGATTCATGCAATTCCGTTTTTTTTTTCTTTTTGGGAAATTGTTACCACTAGACATACTTCTAGTCCTATCCTGCCCTAACAGAAGGCAACAGCTGCAATACCCTTGGTCCATTACCTCCTAAAAGTAGGTCTACTAGTAGGTAGTTAAACTAGTGACACTAGGCAAGTTCAAGCAGCTAAACAAAATGATCAGCACGTACTTGCCCGTGATCTTGTTGCGATTGCATGACACAAGCTGATGATAAGGCCAAGGAAAAAAAAAACTCCATTTGTCATGTTTCATCTCTTGCCGCGGTTTCTTTTGTCAGTAGCAGAAGAAGCTCACTGCTAGATACGACAAGGCTGGGTCAGATGGCAGGTTAGATAGTTTACTATGGCGCAGAATCGTTCGGGTTTAGACCCAAATCTTGCGGATGCTCTGCAGATCCGGCTCCAAACTGTAGCATAGCGTGTTGCGATTAGGATGGCTCAACAGAAACGGCGCGTTTCATATGGCACAAGTGAGTCTTGGAGAGTGTACAGGGCACCGAGTTTGATTTTATTTTATCTTATCAAAACCTTTATATATGTAGGTGTGTGCTTCGCGTTATGCTGATGCATCTGAACTCGGCGTCTCCCTCGCCACGTTTGCAGGCTTGCAGCGTTGTTTACTTGTTCGATTTCTGGTGATATATTTTTCAGATTTGCTATTTCTAAGTCTCTGAGATTTTTTAAAGTTTAAGTTAATTGTTGTGACCATTGGATTTATGTGGAGATTGATGTGTTATATGATTGGATGTTGATCCAATGGATAAAAAATGTAACTTATACTTAAGAAAATATCAGTCACTTTACGGATAGACAATCTCTTGTTTGGATTTCCCCCAAATTCTGCCGGAATTGAACCCTTTCTTATGAAATTCCTGTAAAAAAATCCTCTGTTCCAAACAAGCCCTTAACTAGAACAATTTTCTGGTTGTCCCCAACCACATGATGTTGGAGAGAGGTTGCAATTAGTATCTTGCATATCAATATATCATGCATGATGCTTCCCGTCCATAGCCCTTGAAGCTAGCAGTGGAGAAAAAGGGAACTCGTTCAAAAGCTAGCACAAGCACAACTCCAAGGTCCCAAACTTTCTGGAGATCCAAAGCAAGCAACGTGCCTGTGAACTCAAGAAAGGTATAAAAATACTTCTGTAACATCTAGATATTGTCCAAAAGCATGTGCAAATTCAGTAAAACACGGCCAACAACATGCATGATACTTAATGGTAAATTAAAGACCACCTTTTCAAGGCCTCAAGCTGGTAACTCATATAAACATATATTTGAGAGAACGTAGGGGATATATAGTATGACATGTCGAAGTGCTCGAACTTGGGATCATTAATTTGCTCTGACGTCATATTGAGTACTTTATATTATACGTACGGTAAGGCAAGTATATATTCTCTAACTCTTAACTCTGACAAATGGTCGATCGCGTCCTTTCTTCCTCTTTGCTGCAGTGAAAGCGTACAATATATTATCTTGTATTTTTGAAACGAAGAAATTCTTCTCATCCTAATCTACGCATGGCACTGGCCGGTTTCGTATGCTCGGTTTTTGTTTGCTTTCGCCTTGATGCAGAGGTGATCAAGAGGTGGTGGTGCATGGTCTCCAATTAATCAAGCTGTCAAAGCCTGCATGCTCTATGCACGCGTGCTACGCGACTGGTCAAAGTACTTGTACTACTCAACGTATCTCCGCGTATATACGCGCTCTGCGCCACGCACGACACGACCAACGCATTCATGTGCGCTTGAGTCCAAAAACGTGAGAACGCATGTGCGCGCGCGCGGCCGGGCGACGAACATCAAAAGCAACTAACTAATTAAGCGAGAGTGCAACGAGGACTACCCATTGATCAACTAGCTATAGTTTCCACTACGTACTCGGTAGTATATGTCATTATTTGGTTGGGTGTTAGTTTACCTGTCTGCCCATGCGGTTGACACAGCATGACACGACTGAAAACAAAGGGCCTTCGAAATGGAAGTCTAGCTAGCAGAAGAGACGAGAAAAAAACACGGACGTGCATAAGTACATAGCTTTGGATACCTGACGCATCATGGGAAGTTTATTGTCACTTCTCTTGAAACGTAAGTGAAAATGGAATGTAACTCCATAAGAAGCAGGTTTGTTCCCTTAATTAATTCTGGAGCTTCTTCGCCTCCAAGCTGCTTCGAATGCATTACGTAGGACGTCCCAACAAACGTGGATTTTTTTTGACCGGATTCTACGAGTAGTGGATATCAAGTTTTTGACTGTAAAGTTCAGATGGAGCTAGCTAGCTTCTTGTGTGATCACATGATAGCAGACAATACCGATATGATACGAATGGCTTCTTTGACTACTAATTAGTTGGTTCAGGAATCTACGAAAGACTCGAAGATTGAAGAGTAGCAGTCACGGCCAGCGATCCAATTTGTAACTCGCTAACTCCCAAGAGAAACAAGCAACCATGCATGAATACGATGCTCTTTTCCGGTACTCATGCATGCAAATAGTGGAGTATGTTGCCGTAACATCCCAATTTTGGTTCCAATTTAAACAGTATGGTTTTCATGAATTTTAAAAACTTTTGCTGCATGTTGATTTTTGAAAGTTCTAATCTAAAGAAAATACCCATTTTTTTTTGGAATTTCCTGGATTATTTTTCTATTGAAAAATCTAGATAATGACATCGGCTGATGTCAGCATCGATTTTCCAAAATAAAAGAAAAGGTTCGGTCGAAACCCTAAAACTCCGATTGCGGTGGCGCTAGGGTTCTAGAGGTGGAGAAGATGGGGGCTTCGGTATCAGGGCGAGGAGGTGATCCTAGGGGTGCCTTTTATAGGGCCCGAGTGTGCCGGATTTGGAAACGTCCAAATCGAGTCTGAAACGAACACGATGCAATCTTGGTGATAGGAAGGGATATGATTTAAGATTTTGTTGGATTTGAATGCGAGAGATAAGGGAAATTCAATGACGTATTTCCAAGGGATTTTATCGGTTGGAAACGACTTTGTCAGATGGAGCTCCGAGACGCGTCAATGGCGACAGCGAGCAACGCACGCGGGGAGACGAAGGAGAGGTGAGGGACGGGTCTGACGCGTGGGACCCACCGGTCGGCGAGATGGAGCGGCGCCACGCGCGGGCTGGGCTGCGCGTGGAGATGGGACGAGGAATAGGAACGGGCCGGAGGATTGGATGTCGGCCCAAGAGCCTTTATGAGATTATTAATAGTTTTTTTTTAGAAATTAGCAGAAAATGCAAATGGAAAATAGCAAATGCACTCGAAAAAATTCTAGAAAATATATCAAAGCACATAGAACCTAAATAAAATAGTTTGACAATTGTTGTTGTTGGTATTAATTATATTAAATTATTTTGATATTGAAAGTTCATATCAAGCTTTATTAAAATTTAAATAAAAACTCTTGGATGAAATTTTCAACTACTAACTATTTAAAATATTTTTAAAACTCAAAAAAGTAGGATATTACACGCACGGCACGCAAGACGCTGGTCACGCACGCGACAATCGCAGAACGGTGAGGATCCGGCACGCTGAAAGCCTGAAACACCCGCAGCCGTCCTGTGGTATGCTCAGGCTCGGTATAGCCACCTTGGGCCACCCTATGGCCGCCTTGCGCCCCCAGCACCCTTACCGAACGTCGTGTGGCCGTGTGCCCTTAGCCCTTGCCACGCTTAGTAGTCAACTGGTCCGCCTCCTCTTTTTCTCCATCCGCGCGTGCCGTGCGACGGTGAGAACCGTAAGCTCGACCTCCCTCCCGCTTTAGGCCTGGGCTGTACCGCTGCGCTACTTACCGCGCGTCAATAAGTTGTGCAGGATTCGGGTGGGGTTAGCCCCAGCATGGTTGAACCTGAACTTGTGCCACCTAGGCCATGCCACAACCCGCCTCCCCACGCGCCACCTTCGAAAAGTTTGCTTCGGCCGCCCTCGATTAACTTGAGCTGCCCGCCAGCATATACAACTGACGTGGGATACTGGACCTGTGGCCAAACCGGGCCGATCCAATATCGCTCATGGGCGGTGGAAGCAAAATTTGGGTGCCTTGCGACTCTACCTACTTGGCGGGAATTTTTTTAAAATAATATTGATTTTAAATATAATTACAAAAAGTCATTTTTAACGTTAGTATCCCTGTTGCCAATTAGAACAGTGCAGAGAGTTCCTATCGCCAATTGAACTGGCGACGGGAGCGACAGGACCCTGTCGCCAGTTCAATTGGCGACAGGGATACTGTTGCCAATTGTAATGTATCCCTGTTGCCAATTGTAATGGCGACATGACCTAATTTTTTTAATTTATGTGTAGAGAATTCAGTCTAAAGATTTAGTGTATTTCATGAAGTTTTTTGGCAATACATTGAAGTGTCCACGTAGTTCGGAATCCAAAATTGGAGAACGTAATCAAATGTGAAGTAGAGAATGCTAAATCGGCGACACATTTTGGAACACGAGTTCGACGGCGCAATAACACAAATAGCTCCCTCCGGAGCGAAATGAAAAATATATATTTCGGTTTAGGGTTGCCATGCACGTTGTTGTCCCGATTCCGATTGTATTATTCCTGGAACTGATTATTTTTGAAAAATATTACGTAATATCTAATTGTGAAATGCATGATGCGCTGGGTTTGGTTACGTACATTAGAAACGCTAATATGCACAAATCAACAAATCGAAATACACCTATAATGCATGTGCGCCCTTTTGGAATCCAAAAAAAGGTTGATTGAAACGAAATCGATTAGTCTTGGCGGCCCATCAGTCCCTTCCCCTTGTCTCTGGACTGCCCGCGGCAGTGGCCAATCTCGAAGTCAGCTATGTTCTGCGAGACGAACTGGACGATTGAATGATACTAGGATGGCACAACATAGGGCCAAATTAATAATCAGGATGCAAACTGAACATAACTTACCTATTCAATCCGGACTGCGCTCGGGCGATGGGGAGCGCTAGGACGGCTGCTAGTCTCTCTAGCAAGTGCCTTCCCCTTGTGCGTCGCGCGCTCAGCCCGGTCGTACTAAGCTTCCTGTTCAGGCGTCCTCCACCACCACCCTGCTTTCCTGGGCTCCTCCGGTGCCTTTTCAATAGGGTTGGATACGTAAGGTTTTCAACGTTTGAAGGTCTCAGCACGCATCATATAGTTCAAAATGTACTTCTGCTCGATGAATGCCCTATCATACATGTTCGAGTCGTCGATCTATTGGAGGAAGTTGTATCACATCTCTGGCTGCCATTATGCGTGGATATAGTTAGGAATTTGTGGAATGGAACGTAAGATATGAAAAATATATGTGTGTGCAAGATTCGTTTATGAGGATGTTCCCACACGTGTAGTATGCCCGGGCGACCGTCACCGGGTGTGTGGACTGGATGATCTTAGCCTGTTCTTCGCACACACATTGCTGGCGTGGGAACTCTGAAGGGTCAAGGGTAGGCTACACTAGCGCAAATTAATAAAAATTCTACCCGTAAACCAAGATCACTGCAGTTATAGATCACGGTCTTACCACTAGACGCGCAGGTACGGAAACTGATGCAGCACGTCGGGGCAGAGTAGTCGTACTACTTCCTCGTCCTCGTCGCGGCGTCCCACGTACAGCTCCCCTCTTGCGGTTCGTCCAAACGCTACAGATGCAGCGCCTCCAAAGGTATCCACAAGTACGGGAGAAAAGCGACGCACGCCGGCTGCTAGATCCGCGCGAGCGACTAGGGCGTGGGAGAGGTGGCGGCCAGGGTTTGAGGGTCCCGAAAAAACTGCCTCCAACCTGAGCGCCCAAGCCCTCCTTTTATAGACGTCCTTACAATTGGCTTCTACCAATAGAGGCCCATTAGGACTCAATGCCCACTCTAATTCGGATCTAATCCGAATTAGGCTTCAGCCCCTTAAGTGTGTGGCCCTCTAGGTTCGCGTACGTTTAGACATAACACGAGTGCACATACTTGGTCAATAGTTGGTAGCGGCCTCTAGCAAGACGTCCCAACTCCTAAACGTACACAAAGATCATATCAGACGAACCAACACAACGTTATGTACATGCCAATCCCTTTGCCTCACGATATTCGGTCGAGCTCCAAGCTGACCACTCTTTCTCGATCTTGTGATCCGGAATCCCTTACTAGGTTAACTCTTAACCTTAAGTAGCATGGCCATGCATTTCTGGATCCGATCACTCGAGGGCCCTGTAGATATCTCTCTCGGTAGAGAGGGCAAATCCCATCTTGACCGACCATGCCTCGCAAAGATGCTTCATGACAAACCCGAAAACTACCTTTATAACTACCCAGTTACGGAGTAGCGTTTGATAGCCCCTAAGTAGGTCGATTCACATCTCAAGTACATGCGACAATCTTAGGTCTAAGGACAAGGCGTACACGTTGTGTAGAGAGAACCATAAGTATAATTGTTATGTCTCATGTTGGGTCGGTCCAACCCCATGTTCTAAACATGTGTCCACATTATTGGTTTGACATCTCCATGTCTATGACCTGTGAAACATAGTCATCAACCGATACATGTGCTAATCCACCATTCACGTGTGTCCTCACATGAACTCCGACTAGGGACAACTTTAGAATAACCATACAAGTAAAGAGTTTCACAAACAAGTCACATACTTGTTAATCAACACAAAGGCAATATTCAAGGAACATTTATTAAATCATGGATACAACGAAATATCATCATCTCTATGATTGCCTCTAGGGCATATTTCCAACAAACTCCGGTGGTACCAGTGCATCTTTCATAGAACAATCCGGGTAGGGTTTAGCCCTCTAGGCAAGCCATTTGCGCTTTCACGACATCTTCGCGTAGAAGTTCACCGACGAGTCTGACATCTGTTTCCTCTCAATTGTGTGAATCAAACTTTGGTGAAGTGTTAGGTGTTGTGGTGTAGTGCTCTCCTCCAGTTCTCTTCTCCAACCTTTTATAATAGGTCATTTCGGTCTGAAAAGGTGGTGTGGCGGAGTGTGGTATTTTCGGTCTGCAAAGGTAGTGTTGTAGTGTGTTGCCATCTTGGTTTGCAAAAGTGGCAGTATGTGGCGTGTCATGGTGCATTATTTTCGATCTGAAAAGATGGTGTGGCAGAGTGTGATATTTTCAGTCTGAAAAGGTAGCGTCATGGTGTGTTGTCAACTCGGTCATGCTGAAGCGCTCTCCGAGCGTCATACGACGCTCGAAGGTCGCCAACTCGTGCATCTCCCATTGCAGATCGACCTGTACACATAATTAACTAGTTAGAAACTGAAAACTTACGAAGCAAATAAGAAGTATGGACCATTCAATACATACCACATGATGGAATACGAAGTCCGGTTGGGTGGGGTACATGTCGATGTCGCGGCCTCATATCGTGGTGGGTCGTCCATGACCCTAACGTAGCGAATCATCATCCAACTGGAGTACCACTCGATGTACTCCTCATACGTCCCGAGGTCGTATGGGGCATCCTCCTGGACGACGTCCTCCAAGGCGTAGAGCCAGCAAGGGAACATCATATCCGCCTAGGAAGTCGTAGCAGGTACTCCCATCCTAGTGCACCTATGAAAGGCAAAACGATTGTTTCGTAGGTACGTAAGGAAAATAGTACGACATAAGTAAAATGTGAACCTACCCATGGACGCCATTACCAACCGCTACCCCCACGGGACTGGGACCTCCTATCGCAGACCGAATTAGTGCATCACCCGATGCACGTGGTGCTCGTCCACGAAGACATCGTGCACCAAGCTCCTTCATGTGTACAAGTACGCGTGGTCTCACGTGAATAGGCTCGACAGGCCTCGGGGTGCGCATGCGTACACCCTGTAGGGAGTTTACGGTGTCGAGATGATATGGTCATCCATCAACCGATAGAACACCACAACGTAGTCCGGGTAGAACGCGTGTGTATTGATCGGAGTGAAGGTGACATGTGGAATAGAACAACGAAAACTTAGCACAAGAAATTGAATTACATTACGAAAAAGAATAAATGTTCAGAAAACTTACTGGTCAACAACAACACCGTACCCATAGTCGGTTGGTCCACATCATCGGTGGCAGCATACATGGTGACGGTATAGGCTCACATGTCCAACTGTGGTCATCCGATCCGGAAACACTCGAATGACCACAACTGAAGAAGCAGTGGGCATCTGAAGAGGATGGAGTTGTCTCGAACCCAGTGGGATGTGTCACAGGGTGAAGTACGTCGCACACAGCACCACCGGGCCCCACGTGCAAGGCTGGATCACCTCCACCTCCCAGTCTGCCAGCTCGCGTACGTACTGGATCATGTGCTTGTTAACGCTGTTGTTGTGGGACCTTAGGAAATCACCCACCCGAACAACCACAACACGTAGGCCTCAAAGTGCCTCCTCACCGTGTACTCGGGTGCGTCTTCTTCCATACGCTCCGGCTGCAAGAAGACATATACACATCACTAAGTTGCACAAAGCAATTGAAGCGGAAGGACAAAAGTTACAAAAACCTACGTAAAACTGGTAGATCCACTTCAGCGACGGCCCGTAGGTGCTGCTGAACTCCCTATAGCCGGTGTTGGGCTGCAGCACCCCCTGGAACCTCGCGAGGAACTCCATGCACCACATGGACAGAACATCGTGTGCCGCTGGGGGAAAGCCCGCGCAGGGTAACCCGGTCAGGAAGGTCACGTTCTGAAGCGTCGGCGCTATCTCCCAGCATGGGAGGTGGAACATGTGCGTCTCCGGCCTCCATTGGTCAACTAGTGTCGTCAGGAGGCACCGGTCGTGCAGAAAGCGCCTCGCCCCGCGTGGTCCTGGTCATCCTCCCACATCGTCTCCACCATCATCGCTAGTGGAAGGAGGTCTACCGCTCTCAACTTGCGTTGAAAGGATTAAGAACAAACGTGACACTACTACAGAAAAGCTCATCACAGACGGTTCTAAACCATCATCACAGACGGTTTTTGAACCGTCTAAATATTTGTGTCTGTGATGACACGAGGTCATCACGAGCGGTTTTTAACCGTCAGGAAAAATGCTATCGCGCACGGTTCTATTTACGAACCGTGCAGCGATAGCGGTATCCTGAGCGGTTCGAGAATAGAACCGCCTGTGATAGTCATTTTCAGAGCGGTTCTATTCACGAACCGTGCGTGAAAGCAGATATCGCTGACGGTTCTATTCTCGAACCGCTCGTGATAGTCTATTTTCGCGCACGGTTCGTGAATAGAACCGTCGTGATATTCTATTTTCACGCACGGTTCTAAAAAGAACCGTCAGTGATAGTAACTATCAGAGCGGTTCTTGTTTAGAACCGTCGTGATAGTTTTTCTAGGGCAAAAAAACGCAACGGATTTTCACTTCGTATGGAGCCTCACAAATGAATCGATATTGATTTTCGGATTTCGCTAGTTTTCCCACAATAGCCAGAGCATCACAATAGCATGAACTCAATCCATTCACAGAGCACTAAAAACAACACGACATGCATCACCCACATCACCCACATCACAGAGCATCAACTCAAACAATTCACGAGTACTAACACATCACGGTAGTAATCTACATCACGAGCAAAGGGGAGTAGAGAGAGTGAGGTCGTGGGAGGCCGGGTGACGAGGTCATGGGAGGCCGCGACGATGAGGCCGGGCAAGGTGGAGGAGGCCGCAGCGATTTAACTCGGGGAGGACGGGCCGACGGCAGTAGAGGAGGCCGGGCGATGAAGTAGAGGAGGCCGGGCGGCGAGGTCGTGGGAGGCCGGCGGCGACGAGGTCAGAGAGGTAGAGGAGGTGGAGGAGGCCATGGTAGGGAGGCGGAGGAGAAATGACAGAGGGGAGAAATGGCAAAGGAAGAAATGGAGATGGCAAAGGGGGAGATGAATGACTCTGTTAATATAGAGATATTTTCGGGAGCCCGCCATTATGTGCAAATTTTCGTTTTTCCGCCTAACGAATCCAAAGTATCACAGACGGTTTTATACAAAAACCGTCTGTGATGATATATCGCGACGGTTCTAACCCCAACCGCTGCGTGATAGTATGTCTCATCACAGACGGTTCGTATCACGAACCGTCTGTGATAAGTGTCTCATCACAGACGGTTCTAACCCCGAACCGTCTGTGATGAGGTTTTACCATGGTTTGATTTTTCCTTACTCTCTGATTTTACCATGGTTTGATTTTTCCTTACTCTCTGATTTTACCATGGCAACCAATACTCTGCCGCGGTAGGGTTTGGCAGCCGATACTCTGCCGCGGTAGGGTTTGGCAGCCAATCCACCGCCATGTAGGGTTTGGTAGCCAATCCATCGCCATGCACATAATCCTCTGCCGCGGTAGGGTTTGGGTAGGGTTTGGGCAGCCAATCTACTGCCGCGGCACATAATCCTCTGCCGCGGTAGGGTTTAGGTAGCCAATCCTCTGCCGCGGTAGGGTTTAGGTAGCCAATCCTCTGCCGCGGTAGGGTTTGGGTAGCCGATTCTCTGCCGCGGTAGGGTTTAGGTAGCCAATCCTCTGCCGCGGTAGGGTTTGGGTAGCCGATTCTCTGCCGCGGTAGGGTTTGGGTAGCCAATCCTCTGCCGCGGTAGGGTTTGGGTAGCCGATCCTCTGCCGCGGTAGGGTTTGGGTAGCCGATTCTCAAGCCATGGTAAATTCGAAGAGTAAGGAAAAAATTCAAACCATGGTAAAACCTCATCACAGACGGTTCTAACCACGAACCGTCTGTGATATTCTCGGTATCACGCAGACGGTTCATGGTTAGAACCGTCAGGAAGCTTCCTGACGGTTCTAACCTTGAACCGCTCGTGATATTTTTAGTATCACGCACGGTTCGTGGTTAGAACCGTCAGTGATGGTTCCTGACGGTTCTAACCATGAACCGCTCGTGATATGTAGATATCACGCACGGTTCTCTAGAACCGCTCGTGATAGTGACATACCACGACGGTTCGTCTTGGAACCGTCTCGTGATTACTATCGCGCACGGTTTCCAAGAACCGTCTGTGATGAGGCGTCTTCTATAGCCTGTTTTGTAGTAGTGTGAGTCCACCCAAAGTAATTAGACCGCAATTGAGTACATGAAGGTCACAACTACACATACCTCAGAACCCAACGTGGATCCACCCTCCATGCCCTCATGGGCATGCACAGCAACAACGCGCCAAGCTGAATCGTCGTCTCGCCGTCCCGAGGGAGGATGATACTGAGGCGGCTACGGTGATGCACATCAATGGCCGGGTCAAGCAACTCATATGACCAATGCGCTGCGTCTAGGGATGGCAATCGGGCGCGACGGGTACGGGTAGTGCTCACCCATACCCGTACCCGCGACCCCGAATTTCCCCCACGGGTATACCCGCGAAGGACGACGGGCGAAAAACCTCGCCCATACCCGTCGCCCGCGGGCATACCCATTTACCCGAATAATGCATCACCGCGGTGGTACCCATCGCCACAGTACATGCTCGTTACCCACGAGCAATGCATACATCAAGTTCATCATAATTCACACATCAATGGTGCATCACGCATTCAACAACTAATAAAGTTCATCATAATTCACATATCATGTTTGACAAGATAACTAATCAAGTTTAACAAATAAAATACAAATACAAATTGACATAGTTTCTTACACATGTGGGTAGATCACAGTGTCGGCGAAGGTGTGCACGGTGGAGCTTACCCATGCCCATACCGCTTACAGATGGGTAAGGAATTGTGCCCCTTTTCATACCCGTGGGCAAAGAAAGACGCCCATACCCGCCTCCATTAGGGTATTCGCCCGCGGGCACGCGGGTAATCGGGCACAATTGCCATCCCTAGTTGCGTCTCCTAGGTCTGTCATACCTGAAAATTCAGTGCATACATTGTAAATACTACAAAACATATACGAAAAGTAATAAGAAGCGACATTAATAGAATATTTACCGTGCACAAATGGAAACCAAAATTAAGTTAGGATTTTTTTTTATTAATCTCTACATAGCCTATTTAGCAACTCAGCAATTTTTATAG
The DNA here is from genome assembly GCA_036346395.1 of Hsuehochloa calcarea. Taxonomy (NCBI): domain Eukaryota; kingdom Viridiplantae; phylum Streptophyta; class Magnoliopsida; order Poales; family Poaceae; genus Hsuehochloa; species Hsuehochloa calcarea. The sequence continues at coordinate 40,904,419 of CM070599.1, forward strand.
ATTTTTTAGGAATCTTGTCACTTTCCTTGTTTGGAAAGTGTCTCCAGCATTTACAAAATATTTATCATGTACAAATGGAAATAAAAATTAGGTTCGTAATATTTTAGTTCAGCTCTACATACCCTATGTAGCAATTCCAGATTTGTTTTTGAATTTTTAGAGGTGTCTTGCTATTTTCTTAGTTTAAAAAGTATTTTTGACATTAATAGAATATTTACTATGACAAATGGAAACCAAAATTAAGTTAGGAATATTTTGATGAAGCTCTACATACCCTATTTAGCTACTCTACAATTTTTATAGATTTTTAATATGTATCTTACAACTTTACTTGTTTAAAAAGTGTCTCCAACATTTATGAAAATATTTACCGTGTACAAATGGAAATAAAAATTAAGTTTGCAATATTTAAATTCAGCTCTACATATCCTATGTACCTACTATGGATTTCTTAGAGAATTTTTAGAGGTGTTTTTGTTATTTTCCTAGTTTAAAAAGTATTTTTGGTATTATAGAATATTTATCGTGCACAAATGGAAACCAAAATTAAGTTGAGATTATTTTTATTAAGCTCCACATACCCTATTTAGCTACACTGCATTTTTTACAAATTTTTATAGGTATATTGCTATTTTCCTTATTTAAAAAGTGTCTGTAGTATTTATAAAAATATTTATCGTGTACAAATTAGAAACAAAAAATAAGTTCGTAATATTTGAATTCAGTTCTACATACCTTAGGTGTTTTGCTATTTTTCTAATTTAAAAAGTATTTTAGGAATTAACAAAATATTTATCGTGCACAAATGAAACCAAAATTAAGTTGGGACTATTTGTATTAATCTTTACATACCCTATTTAGCTACTCTGTAGTTTTTATTAATATTTAATAGGTGTCTTGTTATTTCCTTGTTTAAAAAGTGTTTCTAGTATTTATAAAAACATTTACGTGTACAAATAGAAACAAAAATTAAGTTTACAATATTTTAATTCAGCTCTACATACCCTATATACCTACTCTGGATTTTCGAGAGAATTTTTAGAGGTGTCTTGCTATTTTTCTAGTTTTAAAAGTATTTTAGTCTTTAACATAATATTTATCTTGGATAAATGGAAACCAAAATTAAGTTGATATTATTTTTATTAAGCTCTACATACCCTAGTTAGGTACTCTGCAATTTTTACAGGTTTTTAATAGGTATCTTGCTATTTTTAGAGGTGTCTTCCTATTTTCCTGGTTTAAAAAATATTTTTGGTATTAAAAAATATTTATCGTGTAAAAATGAAAACCTAAAAAATTTAGTATTTTTGCGGATTTATTCTAAATCGTTCGAGTACTGCAACATAAATAATATCTATACGATGAACTAAATTATACACAGCTAAAATGATGTACTACAACAAATAACAATATAGCTAAAATTATCTAATCTATTTAGTTATATGTCGCTATTTTTATTTGCTAACCTACAAGGTTTCAAATTTATGTACAAAGTTGCAATAACATTTACCTGCAAAATAGACGATCAGATCTTCTGTTTCGTCTCTCCCTCCTCCGCTAGGAACCAGCAGGGCTTCGCAACATCTTTTCTCTCCTCTCCCCTCTCTCTTCTCCCTCCTCTTTTTTTTTGGAATTAAAATCACTTTTTCACTAAATTTCGAGGGTATATATAGGTAGTTTTCTGTCACCATTTCAATTGACGATTTGCACTCTTTAATGCAAATCAACAGTTGAAATGGTGATAAATAGTTAGAACGACGACTGGTAGTAAATAGATTCCTGTCATCGGTCAAATGAGAATAGACACCTATTTTTGTTTAAAAAATTTAACTATTTTTTTGTACTTAACTTTTAAATTAATATTATTTTAAAAAATTAATTCCGCTACGTGGCGTACGCTGAGCTCACACTTCGCAATCTGCCGTCGGTCGGCCGAGGAGCGCCACGCGCCGCTGACGGCCGGGCTCCAACGCCCGGCCGTCACCCAGGAGCTCGGCCGTCACCCACCGACCTACCGTCCCACCCGACTGCAACTGCACCTGCACCGGCACCGCCAGTGTCACACGGCGTCCGTAAGCCGCGGTCGGTGCTCGGGAGGAGGCGGTGCTGCGCGCGCTGGACGCCTCCTCAATCAACCGGACCGATGCGCTTGTGCGTCGGAGTGGTCTCTTGTGGACGCCGTGCGCCGTGCGCCGTGCGCGTGTGCCTTCCGACTTCGGAGTCTCACCAGCGTTTTATTTTCTTTCCTTTTTTTATATATAGAAAAACCAGCGTTTTCTTAGATGATTTTCAGACCTTACACCAAGAGTCCAAGAAGGAGCCGGCTTCCATTGGGCCAAGTCAGGATTCGTAAACCCACTTAAATGTGGGTCCAATGGGCCTGCTAAAGAGAGTGTTTTTAATGATGGTAATCAAAAATTTAAAAATGTTGCTGCCCAGGATCGAACTGGAGACCTTCAGTGTGTAAGACTGACGTGATAACCACTACACCACAGCAACCATGTTGTAGATAGTGTGCATCAAATATATATACATAGCTATATCATACTTGGACCAACTGAACGCTCGACAGATAACTCGCTTTACAAATCTACATATGAATATGGAGGGCGCGGTGGGAGCATTACTTTTGTCAGCATAATGTGCTACCTTGTAATGTAGACATCTATATATTGTGGTGCTACTGATGATTGCTCTTATTATACTGATACTTTCAGGCTCACACAAACTAACACAGGCCAGCCATATGATGTGTTCTTCCTACACACCTATAGTACACGCAAGAAAGTGTCGGGCTCACACTTTACTTGATGCAGTAATGGAATATCTGACAGATACATAATTTTATTGGGTCCAAGGAATGAGTTGGATGTGGTAGCCTTGCGGGAACATGATCTCTGAAATACGCAATACATCCCCTCCTTTGATCTCCTTCCATCTACTCAAAGAATTAGATATGCATATCAGTGAGCTTCACGAGCAACAGATACAAATCACCATACGCAATATATACATGTACTTGGTCACCAAGATGTGGAGGAAAAGCGCCATGAAAAGCTTGCTGAACTCTGCCCCGAGGCAAAGCCTTATGCCGCCTCCGAATGGCATGAAATTCCTTAGTAGCGTGCCTCGCTTGGTCTCATCCTGTATTTGCCTTTGGTGTTAGTACGTTAAACTGAAAACATTATGGTATACTTAAGCATAAAACAACCGGCAGCTTTAATAAGAATTCTAATTTGGGAGCTAAAGAATGATATTGTTGAAGTGTTTGCCACTGACCATCCACTTCCATGGATTGAATTTGAGTGGATCTTCGAACAATTTTGGGTTTAGAGTGGATCTTCGAACAATTTTGGGTTTATATGAACTGCCATGGGACTGACTGATCATGACTAACCACCCGGCTGGAATTGTATAGCCTGCATAAGTAATGAATCATCCAAATAGCCAATTGCATCGTGTGATTCTAAGTACTACTTATTAATAAATAATAGGTCTTATACGCTAGAACTTTTTATAGGTTGTGTATGAAGTTTACCATTCACTTGCACATCTGTCAGAGTTTTCCTGAAAATTCCAGGTGCGACGTTGCTAATTCGAGTAATCTCATTCATAACCTTCAGGTAAAACAAACTCAATTGAATTAACAAAAAAGTATAAAAAAACATAAGTGTACTAATGTTGAAAAACAGTAGTATAAATTGACGTCAAGTCACCTGAGTAGTGAATGTCAAGGACTTGTACTCCTCCCATGTGAACCTAGAATTCACATCCTCTCTTTTCTTCAGCACTGTTTCGTGCTCCTCCTGGAAGGATGCATTTTTTCTTTCAGAATTCAATTAAAGTGTTCAACAATTTTAATATTTGTGCCTATCTTTTCTCAAAGAGAAACTATTCATATGTACGTAGAACGACAAACCTTGAGTGCTTCGACAACTTTAGGATTGCCGGTGATAAACTTAAAAGCTACAGTCAGGGTCGCTGATAGAGTTGCAAAGCTGGTAAATAAGAGCGCAGCAAGTTCGTCTATAGCGAAATTCTCATCTATTACTGGCTCTTCACTCTGTAGTTCTTCAACAAGTGGGTGTTCATCAATGCATTATGCATACCGCGTCAAGGTTGCAATTCAGCAATGGCTAACGGCGGCACAAAGTAGAATTACTGTTCTTTTTCTTAAAAAAACTGGATGGTCATGTTCTCTACGGCATTCTGATCGATGCTGAACAGCGGAGCTCATTATTACAGGCTGAAATTGTTCTTTTTCTAATACATACATTCAACGTTCTTTTATTACTTATTAGACATGCAAATTGCTTGCGAGAAATTACACATGAAGGCCGTGCTTTCTTGTACCAATATCCAACGGGAGTACTCTTCCATGGGTAAATCAGTTTATCCGGCCCTAGGGATGATCCGGATGTGATAGCCCTTCGGGAACACGATCTCCGATATGCGTAGCACGTCCCCTCCTTTGATCTCCTTCCATCTGCCCGGAGAATTAGCGGTTAGCAGTGGAGGGAGCAAATTTTGATTCATTGTATTGATATGAATTTTTTTACACAACGGTTACTTGTACTCGGTCACCAAGGTGTGGAGGAAAAGTGCAATCTGGATCCTGCTGAACTCTGCTCCCACGCAAAGCCTTATGCCGCCTCCGAATGGCATGAAATTCTTCAGCAGAGTGCTCCTCTTTGCCTTATCCTTCAATTTTGGATTAGTTCATTCATGTGTCAGACGCAAACCTACTTTGTGTTATTTGAGACGTCAGTCTTTTTTTCTTTCTTTCTGAATTTGGCACTCTGCCTGATCTTCTGTCAGTTTGAGCATTTAGAATGCTCCATCCATGCATTACTTGTATATTACTACGTTGCAGGATGGAGAAGAATTGAAGAATTTTTCACCAACCTGCCACCTCCATGGGTTGAAGGTGAGGGGATCTTCAAACAATTCTGGGTTCAGATGAACTGCCATGGGGCTGATCATGACCAGCCAACCGGCGGGAATCGTGTAGCCTGCGACGTCATGGATGAATTGTTCAATAACTAGTATAATCTTGCGACTATAACTACTAGCTACCTTCTCTGATGTACTACAAAAATAGCTTATGTATTTGAGCAGACGATGAATTGTCTAAGCGGAGAGTACCTTTGACTTGCACGTCTGTCAGCGTTTTTCTGAAAATTCCAGGGGCCACGTTACTGACGCGAGCTATCTCATTCATAACCTACAGGAAATGGTGCATACACACGAGAATATGTAACAGAACTTGTTTCGTATACTTTATGTTGTAATGAGTCAGTCTGGTTGTTGTGCCATTTTTGTAGGACTAAAACCTGATTTCTGAGTAGTGAATTTAAGGTATAAATGAACTAAAACCTGAGTAGTGAATTTCATGGACTTGTACTCCTCCCATGTGATCCCAGAACTCACATCCTCTCTTTTCTTCAGGATTGCTTCATGCTCCTCCTGCAAGAAGGAAAGCTTTATCTACTGCTACTATCTTTGCTATTTAACCATTCAAATTCAATTATTTGACATAGTTAGAGCTACTGACATTGAGCACAAGATTGATAAAATTCATACGAGTAAGTGCAGCAAAAGTAGTAAAATTCACTTGTAAGAATAGGACAAACTACTAACCACGAGTGCTTCTACTACATTGGGGTGGTCGGTGAGGAACTTCACACCGACCGTGAGAGACGACGATATAGTCGCGAAGCTGGCGAACAAGAGCGCGGCCACTAAGTCTACAGCAAATTTCTCTTCTATTATCCCCGTTCTACTCCGTAGCTCATCAACCACCTCGTCGAGGAAATCATGGTGTCGCTTTTCAGGTGTACTGAGCCTTTCTTTCAGTAAGCCATTCAGTACATTCTGCACGTTTCTCCTTCCCTACAGAAGCATCAAGTGCAAAAGATTGTGCAGTGTGTGTTAAGGTTAACTCTTTTTTTTTTTTCTTTTTTTTGCATCCTCTGTGTTTGTGTTGAGGTACCTAAAATTCAATCTGTTTGATGTTGTGCGCATAAATGGTATTTATACCTGTATGCATCGGTAGAATGTAGTCCCAGGGAAATACAGCGGGAAGGAGATCAGTCCTTGGAAGAAGGCATCGAAGTTCTTTCTCAGTTTCCTTGACCTCTCAGGGTCGAAACCGATCAACTTCTTGGCCGTCAAATCAAAGATCATCTGCATGGCAGAAAGGCAAAGAGACGCTTTTGGTGTCACGACGCATGGCTGCCACTAATCAATGTATGCTTGCAGAGTTGCAGTACGCAACAGCCGCTGAAACTACGTACTCTAGCCTGAACTTACGGTGGCCACGGCGTCCTTCACCTCGATGCTAGGCGCCGTGGCCCACGCCGCAAGGCTCTGCCTCACGTTGCGCTCCATCTCGGCGAGGAGCGCGTCCCTGAGGCTCTCGAGGCCGAAGAGCCTGGACGCGAAGCTCCGGGTGTACTTGTGGACGGAGCCGTGGTTGGAGGTGATGCTCTCCCTGCCGAAGATGCTGTTGGTCGTGTCCGGGTACCAGCTCCGGAACAGCCTGCCTTCTTGCTGGAAGATGAAGCGGTTCACCTCGGCGTCCATGGAGACCACCACCGGCTGCCCCACCAGGCTGGTCTTGAACAACGGGCCGTATCTGCATGCGCAGATGGAGAAGACGTTGGTTGAGGTGGATCACCGGTCACGTACGTACGTGCACTTTACAGCGACCCATTCCTGCACAAGCGTGACTTGCCGATTTGCCCGGCACGTTCTTTTTGCCCCTGCATGCTTTGTTACCCTCAGAAGTTCATCAAATCTCGCTCACGGCAAGTGTTCTTCTCGGTCCGGAACGTACATAGTCGATCGATCTCTGCATGATCTTTATTTTTTTTAAGCTACTTGGTCCTTGTTAAGTCATGCTTTGCAGCCAACCTAGCTAGGAACTAACCATTTTTGTGGTATTTTATAAGCTGTGTGCATATATAGTCTACTTTTGTAGCACGATGTACTAGCTTAACTTAATTACCTCTTCAACCTTTGCTTGTAGAAGCCTGGGACGTCCAGAGAAGGGCTTGGCTTGAAGAACTGGAAGGTCTCACCAACAACAGGGAAGCCCATGGAGCCAGGAGGGAGCCTCCCATTGTTGCATGGGGGACTCATCCACTTGTATACACAGTGTACCAGCCACCCTACAACAACTGCAGCAAAGCCACAGAGAGATGCATATGGCACTTGCATACTCTCCATCTCCAATTAATCTAGTGATATGTATTCTGGGTGAGAGTAGCTTCTAGCTTTGCACGCATATTAGAGTGAAGAGACCTGTAGGCCGGTCTTTTAAAGGCAACAAATGCTCTACGTACCGTGCGTGTTGTCCGGGTCCCTTGGTTTAATTCACGTTGATCATCATATAACTTCACTCAAACGTTACTTCCCAGGTGATATATTTTCTGACCTCAATCAAGGCCTCCTTTGGTCGAGAACAGATTCGGCGTCAGGAGGAAATTGCAAAGTTGACCGTTAACGTGTTTGTCGACCAAAGCGTCTTTGGTCGAGAATAGACCGATTCCTATGGTCGAGAACACATTCGGCGTCAGGAGGAAATTGCAAAGTTGACCGTGAACGTGTTTGTCGACCAAAGCGTCTTTGGTCGAGAATAGATCGATTCCTTTGGTCGAGAACAGATTCGGCGTGTAACATCCTGTTTTTGTATTTGCATTCAAAAAAACAAAAAATCAAAGCTTGGATTTCAAAATTCAAAATCAAAACCCTAACCCTAACCTCGTTTGGGCCGGCCCGGCCCATTCCTCCGCCAGCGCCGCCGCTTCCACCGCACACCGCTACAGCGCCTCCGCTCCGGCACCTCCGCCGCGCCGCTTCGGCGCCGCCTCTCTAGCGGCGCCGCCCGGCTTCGGTTGCCGCCCCAGCGCCGCGCCGACACTTCCGCCCAGCGCGCCCGCCTCGGCCTCCCTGCCCGCGCCGCCGCCGGACCCCCTTCTTCCTCCTCCGCCGCGCCTTGCGCTTTCCTCCGCTCCCGCCCGCCGGCCCGGCTTTGCCCTCCTCGCCTCGGCTATTTAAGCCGCACCCGTCCTCCTCCTCTTTTCCCCCTCCCTCCGCTCGTCGTCGTTGCGAACCGTCCGGCGCCCCTCCTTCTCCTTCGGCTCCGGCCTCGGCGCTTCCTCTGCCGCCTCGCCGGCGCTCCGCCGCCCGTCTCCTTCGGCCTCCGCCCGGCGCCCTTCTTCCCCTTCGCCTCGGCCCGCTCCAAGACCACCACCTCTCTCTCCCCGCGCCGTGCGCCCCGCCCCGCTCTCTCTTTTCTCCGCCCGCCCCTCGCCTTCTCGCGTGTGAGAAGACGAGGCGACGCGCTCGGGAGAACGCGCCATCTGGGCCTTATCCCCACGCTGACGGCTGGCGGGTGGCCCATTGCTGGCGTCAGCAAGGCCGGCAAGTGGGGCCCACTTGCCCGTGGCGCGTTCAAGCGCAGGTGTGGACTGGGTCCACGCTCGCGTCTTGTGGACCGGAGGTCACGTGTCAACACGGGAGTTTTTTCGATTTTTTGATTATCTGTTTAATTGAAAAATCGTTTAAAAGCTTCCAAAATTCATATCTTTTTTCTGTATAACTCCAAAAATTATGAAATCAGTTTCTAAAATTTTCTAAAATCAAGATCTTGCTAATGGCACTGGTCTTGTCCATTTTGGAGTTTATTTATTATGAGTTTGGTATTTATTTGCTCTCTTTGCTGTTGTGTCTTTTTCCGGTACTTTCGTCCTATTAGGGTTCGAAGACGCCGGAGACCTCCACTTCGACCAAGCTCAAGAATACCAGGACCCCTCTGCCTTTAACCAAAGCGAGTCAATACTTTTATCATTCTGAGCCTACATTTTATGCAAACTATGTTTATTTAAAATATCAAAGTTGCATGCTTTAATTTTGTAATCAATGATATGTTAAAGCTTAAGGTAGTTAAATACCCATTTGCTGATTAATTACCTTAAGCCATCCTTTGATAAATTGAATCCAGTATTCTTTGTCACCCTAGTAATTATATGGTAAATACTAGTATAGATGTACTTAAGCGACATGCTAGTCTTGCTTAAGTACCGAGACAATAAATGTCCCGATCATCATCCTTTAAACATGAAAAATGGTTTTGGGCAGTCATTGGATGTAGATGACTGGTGTGTTACATTAATTGGTTTTTCTTTCCAAAACCCTAAACAACTTGCTAGTACCCCATCTGGACGGATGGAAAGAGTGGTGGGTGCGGACGTAGCACGAGTATGGTTGGTATGTGGTATGAACCGTCCAGATGAATTAATAACTTAATCTTGTCATGACCTCCTGTGTAAAACAAGTACAACCGCAAGTCTGCAAATTGCAACTTGGCTTAGTAAAATTATTGAACCCTGAATGTCATCCCACAACTGGTGTTTAGAAGTGTGCAAGCGGCAGGACGTATGCTAGCTTGAATGGGACACCGAAAACGGTGAAGTTATCAGCTGCGCTAGTCGTTGTGGCTGGGGCCAGCTGCGCTAGTCGTTGTGGTAAGCATCCCGTACAACTTATGGAATTGGCCATAGGGGTGAGATGATCGAATGGGCAAGGTAGTTTGAAACGTTACTGTGACGATCGCTCAACTACATGACAAAGGAATCATGTAGGGTAACGAGTACGATTATCTCTTGTGGGTACAGTGTACAACCTCTGCAGAGTCTAAATTGTTTAAACAGCCGCGCCTACGGTCAAAGGCAGACATGGGAACTTAACCTGAGTTAGTTCTATTTCAAAAATCTTTGTGGGTGGAATGGAATTGTGTTGGGCTCATCTAGCCATTGTTTTGGATTTTTCCTGGGTAGCCTTACCCAGTGCTGATAATCGGTGGACGTAACCGTTATCAAACTTAAGCATAAGGTGGAGGTAACCTTCGCTGTTATTTAATAGTACACTTGTTCTCTTTAATGAAAATGCAATTTGTTTAAAATGCTAAGTTATAGGGATTTGTACTTATGATAATTGAAAATGTTGCTTTAGCAAATAAAAGAACCTGAGCCATCCTTGTTAAGCCTTGCATGTATATCTATTGCATACTGTGTGTTGGCTCGCGAGCACGGTAGTTGTGCTCACTCTCGCTCCTCCCCCAAACCCTCCAGATGATGTGGATCAAGGAGACTATGCATACTAAGAGGAGCCCGAGGTCGATGGTCACGGGAACCCTGAAGAGTAGTGTAGATTCTGTAGTGTAGGTCTCGCCCCAGTCTCGTGGACTCTTTGGTACTTGCGTACAATCTATATTACCCAATCCTTGGATAATATCGGTCGTACGTCGGTCACCCCAGTCGCTTGCCTGTGGAGAGATGAGCCCCATCCTCCCTTTTGTTTCCGCTGCAGTTTTATGCTTTTGCGTATTGTAATCAATTTGGCCTGGTGGCCCTTATGTAAAACTTGACCCGACGTGGTCTATGTCACTCTGATGTGTGTTATATTTAAATATCTTAATTCGCGCCTTGTATGATTTGATTCAACAACGAGTCTGTGAGTGCTACCTAATGATCCAGAGAGTAGCACAGTAATGTTCACAGAGGATCCGGGATTAGAAAAACCGGGTCCGACACGGCGTCAGGAGGAAATTGCAAAGTTGACTGTGAACGTGTTTGTCGACCAAAGTGTCTAGGAGGTCTCAGGATACTCCATCTTCAAAAGTTTGCAAGGACTTAGGCTCACATGGCTTTGGGCTCATTGGGCAACTCTGGATAAGCTATAGGTGGGAATGGACAGTCCCTGTGACAAAACGGATTGCGTTTTTTTCTATGCTTGCACCCGCATCACCTTGGGAACGGACGCAAACTTTTAGACCACACCTTGGTTAAATGAAAAGAGGCCGTGAGATATTGCTCTATCTCTATATATATGATATCTCAAGACGCAAAAATAAAATGATCCATAAAGTGCTACAAGATAACGTCTAGATACAATACATAGACTTACACGCGCAAGTAACGCAAATCATCTACAAAAGTTCTTTTCCCTCTTGGAACAAGTGAATGATGTGGTGTTAGACCTTGAAATTGAGGACCAAATTGATTGGAAATTCATGACCGATGGCAACTACACGGCGGGTTCAGCCTACAAGGCACAATTCTTTGGCTCACTTACCACAAATTTTCAAGCATTAAAATGGAAAACTTGGGCACCGCTAAAATGCAAAATACTTGCATGGCTCCTCATTCAGCACCAGTCACCGACAGCAGACATCCTGGCGACCCGTCACATGCAAAATGACCACTGGTGTCCTCTATGCACAAACACCCAGGAAACAGCTATACATTTGTTTCGTCGAATGTGTCTGCTAAACGAATATGGAATCTGGCAGCAACCTGGTGCAATGCAACAATCTAGTTCCGACACATTGGGCCACTCAAGAAAACATTATTGACTAGTGGATTGAGAGATCTCACTCTAAGGAGGCAGGTAGCGAAGGGTCAAGCCCCCTGATCATTTTGATTCTTTGGCAAATTTAGAAGGAAAGAAATAGAAGGATTTTCCAACAACAAAGAAACAAGGCAACAGGGAGGACAACGATCATCAAAGACGATGCCCAGGCGTGGACAATAAGACGGGCGACCAAAGTCGATGCCTATCTGCCGGGAGGGGGGATTCAAAACACGGCTCAGCCCTAAACGTCTTCTTCTATCTCCCTCCTTTCTTCTCCAGTAGCTCTTTGTGTTTTTTACTTTCTTAAGCTACTTGTTTCGGTGAGACATGAATATGGAAGTCTCACTTTTGGTTTTATTTTGTATGAACTTTTGTTAGCCTTCTTTAATGCATAAGGGCTGCCCTTCCTGCCGTTACTTAAAAATGCAAGCGTTTCGCGTGGCTAGCCATACAAAATAGGTTATGGACTTCAGAACGGTTGCAACATCAAGGTTGGCCAAACCTTGACCAATGCGTGTTATGCCGTCACCACTCGGAAACGGTGTTGCACCTTTTCACCACTTGTCGATACTCGGTACGTGTGTGTAATTCGATCTTCGCTTGGCTAAGCCTCACGGGCCCGCAAACCGACTCAATGGCACTCCTTGTAACGTCCCATTTTCGGACAGCAAATAGTATTTTCCTTTTGATTTCCGATATTCGCCCGTATTTCAAATATGGCTTTATTTTCAAAAATTCCTGCCTCCCTCTAAGCTCGAATTTATGTTTCAAACCTTCTTTCATTTTCCGAATTCAATTTTTGAGTTGAATTCTTCATTTTCAAATTCTGGACCCCACTCCAATTTTACCCTCCTATTTTCTTGGACCCATTCTTTTCTTCTTGAGCCGGTTTTTCTCCGGCCCAACCATTTCTCCGGCATGTTTCTCCCGGCCCAGCCGAACCACGGCCCAGCTCCCGTTTTCCTCCCCCTCAGGCCCAGGCCCGCCCGCCTCCTTTCCCCCCTCTCGACCCACTGTGCCTCTCCCGGCTCAGTCCCCTCAGCCCAGCGCATGCTCCCTCCTTCCTCTCCCTCTTTCTTCCCCTTCCGCCCCTACTCCATCTCTCTCCCGTGCGTGGCGCTAACGCCACCCCCGCCCTCCTCTCTGTCCCCACCGGCTCCCGCCTGCTCCCATCACCTCCGCGACTTCGGTGTCCCCTCCTCGCCTAGTCCCCTCACCTCCGTCCTCGCCATCCTCGTGCGCCTGCCTCTGCCCGGTCCGAGCCATGCCGCGCCCGTGCTTGCTCACCCGTCACCATCGTCGCGTCAGCAAGACTCCTAGGTCGTCACCACCCCACACCGCGCTCACCTGCTCCCGCCCTGTCCTCTCCGCGCGCAGGCGCCCATGTCGACGCCGCCTCGGCACCGAGAGTCGCCGAGCTCCCTCCAACGGCTCCCTTCCTCCTTGCCGCCTATAAAAGAGCTCCATGCACCCTGCTCTCCCCACTGCACCCCTTTCTCTCCCCACTCCCCCCATTGCTCCCAGTGATTTTTCCTGAGAAATCGTCGTGCAACCGAAGCTCGCAGTATTTTCTTCCTCCTCCGGTACTACCGCTCGTTCAACGCCGGAACTACCGCTTTTCCCGCCCTCCGGTACTACCGCCCTCTCACCCCCCGGTTCTACCGCACCCCCCGGAACTACCGTTGGTTCCACTCTGGTACTAACGCTTTCGCCACCCCGGTACTACCGCTTTGCCACTCCGGTACTACCGCCCCGCCCCGCACATCCGGTACTACCGCCCCTGCCTCTCGGTACTACCGCCCGTGCCACCTTTGGGACCAAGCACTGTGCTGCGCCACGTGTCAGTGCAAGTCTTTTCTGAATTTTCTATTTTCCTTTTCAATTGTTTATTCAATTGAAAATCTTCAAAATCCATATCTTTTCATTATAACTCAAAAATTATGAAACTTGTTTCTAAAATTTTCTAAAATCAAGATCTTGCTAATGGCACTGGTCTTGTGCAATTTGGAGTTTATTTATTATGAGTTAGGTATTTATTTACTATCTCTACTATTGTGCATTTTTCCGATACTTTTGTCCGATTAGGGTTCGACGACGCAGGAGACCTCCACTTCGACCAAGCTCAAGAGTACCAAGACCCCACTGCCTTTAATTAAGGTGAGTCAATACTTTGATCATTTTGAGTCTATATTTTATGCAAATTATATTTATTTAAAATATCAAAGTTGCATGCTTTAATTCAGTAATCAAATGTATGTTAAAGATTAAGGTAGTTAAACACCCATTTGATAATTAATTAAGTATTATCCATCCTTTGATAAATTGAATCCCTCATTCCATGTCACCCTAGTAATTATGTGGTAAATACTAGCATAGGTTGTACTTAAGCGACATGCTAGACTTGCCTAAGTACCGGGACAATAAATGTCATATTTATCATCTTGTAATCATGAAAGTGGTTTTACGCAGTCATTGGATGTAAATGATTGGCGTGTTGTGTTAATTGGTTTTCCTCCCCAAAACCCTAAACAACTTGCTAGTACCACATCTGGGTAGATGGAAAGAGTGGTGGATGCGGATGTAGCACGAGAATATGTGGAATATGGTATGAACCGTCCAGATGGATTAAGGACTTAGTCTTGTCATGACCTCTTGTGTAAAACAAGTACAACCGCAAGTTTGCAAAGTGTAACTTGGCTTAGTAAAAATTATTGAACCCTGGATGTCATCCCACAGGTGGTGTTTGGAAGCGTGCAAGCGGCAGGAGGTATGTATGCTTGAGAGGGACACCAAGGGAGGGTGAAGTTGCCAAGCTGCGCTAGGTTTTGTGGCTGGGGCCAGCTGCGCTAGTCGTTGTGGTAAACATCCCGCACCACTTATGGGGTGGCCCATAGGGGTGAGATGACGGAAGGGGCGAGGTAGTTTGAAACGTTACTGTGACGATCGTTCAACTACATGACTAAGGAATCATGTGGGCTAACGAGTATGATTATCTCTTGTGGGTACAGTGTACAACCTCTGCAGAGTCTAAACTATTTAAACAGCCACGCCTACGGTCAAAAGCGGACATGGAAACTTAACTTGAGTTAGTTCTTTTTCAAAAACCTTTGTGGGTGGATAGAAAATGTCACGGGCTCATCTAGCCCTTGTTTTGGATTTTCCTGGGTAGTCTTACCCAGTGCTGATAATCGGTGGATGTAACCGCTATCAAAATTAAGCATGAGGTGGAGGTAACCTCCGCTGTTATTTAATATTGCACTTACTCTCTTTAATAATGCAATTTGTTTAAAATGCTAAGTCATAGGAATTTGACATTATGATAATTGAAAATGTTGCTTTAGCAAATAAAAGAAACTAAGCCATCCTTGTTAAGCCTTGCATGTATACTATTGCATACTGTGTGTTGGCTCGCGAGCACGGTAGTTGTGCTCATCCTCGCTCTTTTCCCCAAACCCTTTGGAGTAGAAAATCCTGAAGCTTTCGACTACTACGAGGAACCAGATATCTGAAGATCCGGGAGTTTTTGAAGCGTAGTTTTGTATTTAGCCGTTCTAGTCTCACCTCAGTCTAGCTGACTCCACCGGTACTTATGTACATCCTATATTGTCTGAGTTTTCGGGTAATATCGGATGTATACGGGTTTCCCTAGTCGCTTGCATGTGGAAGAGATGTGCCATCGCCCTTTTTGCTTCCGTGTCGCTTCCGCTACTTTGTGATGTAATTGTTTGGTCTATTTGGCCCCTATTGTAAAACTTGGCCCGAAGCGGTCTGTGTAAACTCTGATGTGTTAAATTAATGAATAGTATGGTTTTACACCATGTATGAAATGATTCAGTGATGTATATGTGAGTGATGTCTACTGATCCAGAGAATAGCATAGTGTATTCGCAGAGGATTCGGGATTAGAAAATCTGGGTCCGACACTCCTTTACCATAACTCATGGATGGTGGGAAGAAGTGTGCAAGGCACAACAAGAACATCAAAAGGCCATGCCAACTATGCTCATCCTAGTCGCATGGGAATTATGGGAAGAGCGAAACGAGAGGGTTTAAAAAAGTGAACTATGCCACAAACCCTCTTGCTAGAGATAAAAGATGAAGCAAGAGCATGGTGTTTAGCGGGAGTGGTGCACCTAGCGTCCATCATATTGGGAGAATAACCTTATTCCATCATATCGGGATAATAACCTTATTCCATCATATCATATTGGGAGAATGACCTTATTCCGTCATATCGGGAGAATAACCTTATTACCTTTAGAGCAACTCTTTGTTTGGCTCCGTTGTGTGTACATATAAACTGTTTTTGCTAAATCTTTCTCCTCTTAATTAACCCTACCAACAAGTTTTTTAAAAAAACTTCACTCCAACAATCCATTTTTGCAGGCAAGGATGGAATGGTCTGTTTGGGTTCAATTATTTGGGTTTAGTTTGGAATCTGGATTCATCTCCAGGCCCACAAGGAACCATGCACAGTGATCTACAGAAGCATTTCTGGCTGTGCCTACTATCTGCACAAGCAAAGTTTCCCCCTTTTTCTTAATGACACACGTACAAGGGAAGTTTTATTTTATTTTTTAGCATAGTTGGACTAGATTTATCCTGCATGGCCTGAAAAATAAAGGGAAGTGAAACGGTGAGGATGTTGGATTCTAACTTCTCCTATCGTATGCTTTTATTCACAGTCCATCCGTCCTCAATCCATGCAACACATTCTTATCCTCTTAGCTCCGCATGTTCCCACCACGTCCACAATCCTCTTCCTCCCGCACTAGTCATTCTTATCCTCTCTGACACTATCCATTCTCCACCCATCCTCATCACCGATGACCACAAGCTCACGCCTACATGCCCTCACTCACTGCCTCACTTCCCCTCAACCCCTCGTTCTCTCCTCTCGAGGTGTGGCCACTACTGCTTGGGTGGGGGTTGTCTCTAGTATCCGTTCGAGGCCACAAGAGGGCGCCATGGTTTGTGCTTATGAGTCACGTGAGGTCACCATCGGGTGAGATCCTAGCACCTTCATTGTCAGATGAGCTTCGTCGAGGCACATGCCTTCCTCACTGCCACCAGATCCAAGCTTGTTGGCAACATGTATTCATCAGCTTCGAGCCTTCTCCCCTATAGTTACAGCACCATCCCGATGAAAGAGATTGAGCACACCGTCGCCGCCGAGTGAGTTGGGTGTTTACTGCATCAGTATGTATTTTTTTGTTGTGATATGTAATTTAAGATGTTGACACTGTGTTATTTTAATGTTGCACAACGAATTCCTAAAATGATTTCAATGTGCTACCTCAAATGTTGTGTCTTCTCTTTCTAATTGTTGATATTGTTATCTTTCAATGTTGCGGTAACTTTTATTTCTGATTTTTTTTAAGTTGCGACTGTTGCCCTCTCATCGTTGCACATTCAAAAATAGAATGTTTAATCGATTATTCTCAAATGTTGCTCCACTTAAGCGTCCAATGTTTTGTTTGCAAATCGATAGATTTTTGTTGCACTATATTGGATGTGTTGTTGTGCTCCAATGTTTCTTTATTGTTGCAATAAGATTTAATTTTAATTGCGATATGTTCTTGTATTTGTTGTCCAATAGTTCAAATTCTTTGCACATTTTTTAATGTTGATTTCGTATTTGTTGCATCAAGAGCAAAGAATTGTTATAAGTTTAGGGACTAATTGTTGTACTTCTAGGATTTTTTTGTTGCACAGATTGAATTAGTTGTCTCATACTCATCCATTCACCCACCGCAAACCTACACCTCCCAATCCCCTTCTCACATCCCAACGGCTCACCAGTCTCCAGCGGCTGGAGTCAGCCGCAATCATAACCATGGTTTTCCCACCTCTCTCTGTCTCTCACTCTCTCTAGAGAGGCGAGGATAGGGTGTCGCGGTGGCTGGCGGCTGAGGGATCAAGGCGGTGCGACCACTTTTCACAGCTTGAACTACACAAGCGTTAGATTGGTCGTATTGGCACATTTTGGCGTTGCATGCATTAGAGATTGTGTCCTACACAAGGAATCTACATTTAGAGAACGCTTGTGTCCCACGCTTACTACTGCAAACCTTGTGTAGATTCCATGGACAGTTCACATTGAGAGAACCCGAACTACAACCTTTTCGATATGTAGCCAGTTCTCCCTTCACTAAATAACTATGTGCTTCACAACATATCACTCATTATGAGGCTAACATGTCGGCAATTGTGGATATCGTGAGGATATGTGCACGATCTTAGAATGATGAGTCAATTGGCAATGGCTTTGTTGGTTTGCAAAATCACGCATTTTCGGTTTTGCTTCAAGGTTGCTGGACCACAGCGGTGCGATCGGTGGCTCAGCGGTCGACCGCCAGGAGAAAGGTCCGACCGGCCGTGGTGGCCGGTCCGACCGATATGTTTAAAAGTGGTTTTTGGAGCTGAGCCAAAAATAGGTTGTGTAGGCAAGTGAGGGGAGTCTCCTGGATGTGGTCACATCATTTTTGGAGCTCCCAGTCAAAAGTTCTATTGAGTTGAAAATTCCAGAAGGTTTCGGATTTTCGAGTTAGAATTTTGGCTAAGTCTTTTCGGGCGGTCCGACCGCCGTTGTGGAATCGGTCCGACCGGCCTGAAATCGGTCGGACCGGCCGTGTGGGGCGGTCT
The DNA here is from genome assembly GCA_036346395.1 of Hsuehochloa calcarea. NCBI lineage: Eukaryota > Viridiplantae > Streptophyta > Magnoliopsida > Poales > Poaceae > Hsuehochloa > Hsuehochloa calcarea. The sequence goes on from CM070599.1 coordinate 40,922,482, forward strand.
GACCGCCGATCACTTGAAGGTGAGCCTTCTTGGCATTGATGTGATTTGAATGTGTTTTATGTATGGAGTTCAATGCTTTATTGTTGTATATTGCATTGCGGAACTAACGTGGGTCAAGTTGTGAAGAACTTGTTCTCGCTGTGAAGAACTTGTTGTCGGAGACGATTTGTTTGTCTATTGCTGTGCAGGTGGCTTGCAGGTCAACGACGTCAACGGTGAGGTGGATCGGGACTACGCTTGCAGAGCTGAGGTCCAGAACGATCATGGATGCCGGGTGAGGTCGTGTGACTCAAGCATGGTGCAGAATGGGCAAGATGGATCGAACGGTAGTTCGGTGCATTGGTTGGATCAGGCGGTGCGGAAGTCGGTGCAAGTCTCTAGGAGTTTCCGATGGGATTCGGACGGGAGAGTCTTGCCGACAGGATGAGAGCCGCTGATCAACCTACACGTGGTGAAGCAGGAGATTGCTTCAATAGTTATGTGTGTGTGGGTCCCATGTGTGTGTGGGTCCCAAAAGTGAAACCCTAGGCTTCTCCTATAAATAGAAAGGGGGAGATGTAAAACCCTGGAAGCACTCATTTGGCCCCCTTCATCTTTTTCTAGGGTTTGGAGGAGAGGAGAGGAGAAGCTAGGGTTTGGAGAGATTGTGTGTGTGCTCCTTGATTGAGCTCTTGTCCTCCTTGTTGGAGTGGCTTTGTAAGCATCTTGTGAGATCAATCAATCTTGTGATGCTTACTTGAGAGATCATTTGTCTCCCTTTGTGTTCTTCTCTCTTTTGGATGATTTTGGTGCTTCCTTGATTCAAGGGTTTATGCTTGGTCTCTTGACCTATTTTGTCTTGCTTTAATGTGTGGGAATACTCCTAGAATCATCTAGATCATCAACCCCCACAAGCAAGTCTTGAATCAAAGTTTTTCATATTTCTAGGGTTTGTGCACTTCTTTGGTAAAACCTTGAGAGATCGTTTCTACGAAGTGGATCTGGAGGATCGTCGCTAGAAATAGGTCTCTAATATCCTTAGGGAGGTGTGCTCCAAATTTGGTCAAGTTTCATTGGTTGAATCAAAAGTTGAACCAAATTTCATTTTGGTTTTGGGCATTGTTTTTCAGTACTGGACTAAATCGGTCTGACCGGTTTTGTAACGGCGGTCCGACCGCCCGGTAGTGGCAGGTCGAACCGATTTCCAACGGTCCGACCGCCAGTTAGTAGCCGGTCCGACCGCTCGTTAACCGTCGGTCCGACCGCCAGTCTACAGCCGGTCTGACCGCCAGTGCCCAGACCAGACTAGTGAGATCATTTCTCCACATTTGTGTCTTGTGGTTGACGGGGTTATCGAATTCAGCACAAGGCTTCCACTGTGCTCTTACTGATCTTCTTAGCTTTCATAGCTAAAGGAGTAAAGTTCGTGTTGAATTTGATTAAGGCAAGAAAGTTGAGAAAGCGTCTATTCACCCCCCTAGTCGCCTTTACGGTCCTACAGCAATCATGGGGGTTTAATCATGGTACGGATTAACCCACAGAAAGTGCTCCTAATATAATAGGCTTAATCGGGGTATATGTGATAATACCCCCTCCTCCTTCATCCCGATTGCAATAAACCGTGCGCGTATCATATAATGCTTGTAACGCATGAAATATCGTTAATTTTATGTATAAAAAGTTACATTGCACTTCATTGGAAATGTCGACACTCCTTGTCTCGAAATATTGTACCACGATATGATTAAGCATATTCTGTTAGGAGTACTTTGTGTCGGAATTCATGAAACCCTAATCTCTAAAACCTAGAATCCAAATTTTTTAGAATTAAACCCTAAATTTTTGAGATAATTCCACATATAAAATTTTAGAAATATTACACAATCAAGACCACTATGTAAGGAGCCTTCAAAATAAAATTCATAATTTTTGGAGCTCATTTTCTATATTAAAAATTCATACAAATAGTATATTTAAATAAAATTATGAGAAAAATTCAAAATAAAGAAAATTGTGAAAAAACACAAAAGCTAGTACACTATGTCAGGTGGATTGACAAAAAAATTCATATTTTTTGAGCTCATTTGCTATATTTAAAAATTCCTACAAACATCACTATTCACAAATAGAGAGAAATCGCTAATCAGTGGAGTTCGCGTGATGTCCGTGTGGTGGCATATCCACATGGTGGCCGTGTGGCGGCGTCTCTGCACAGTGGTCATGCGGCGTCGTCTCTGCACGGTGGTCGTGCAGTGGCTTTGATGTGTCGCCCCCACGTTAATTCCACGCAGTGGCCGTGCGGTGGCCCCTAACGTGTCGCCCCGGCATTAATCGGTAGCATGTGCTATTTTTGCAAATACCGTGCGCCGGGTGCCATTTTCGCAAATACGACGCCAAAACGTGCCAATACGGCCAAAAAAAAAATCCTAAATAAAGATACTAGTATAAATACTTAATTAACTGCAGAAAAATAACTGAACAGCAACAATGTTTCACAGCAACTGTTATTGTATAAAATAATATACTATTATTGTACAGAAACTTAAACAATATACTAGCATTGTACAGAGACTTGTGATAAAATGCATCTGCTTCAAAGAGCATTTTCTACGATTTTCTACGGAATAGAAGGTAAAATAGGCCTTTAATCTCTTCTCTGTCTGATTTGGATGCGGTAACCATTAGGAAATTCTAACCCCGGAGTGCGGACTATCTTGCCTCCCCCGAGTTGTATCCACCTGAAGTATTGTGAAGCATTGCGAGATACTAATAAAGTTACGTGTTTGCATACAAAGCAACGTGAAATCTTTTCCCTTTTCTAAACTCCAAATCGGATCACCAGAAATTTAATAATATAAGTACCTATACTCGGTGACAAGGAAATGGAGGAAAATGGCTACTTGTAGCTTGCTGAAGTCTGCTCCAACACAGAACCGGAGGCCTCCTCCAAATGCCATGAAATGTCTTGACCCGCGATTTATATCCGGTTTATCCTGTGTATGGCACATGAGTCAATTACACGAACCAAACAATATTATACTACTTAAACTAGCAAGGTGGTCCGCGTAGGGAAGGGAATTTGCTGCCCTCCTCCGTCCATCGTCCATCCCAAGATATATTATACTACTTAAACTAGCAGGGTGGTCCGCATAGGGAAGGGAATTTGTTGCCCTCCTCCACCTCGGGATGGACGATGGATGAGGGAAGGACCTCACGCGTAGTTGGACGATAGATTTATTTTGATGTTTCTATAAATGATTGAGAATATATTTACGTATCTTGTATGCTATTTAGATTTTAAGATATCATAAATATTAGAAATGACAATAGAAGTTTGAAGGAAAATACAACTTAAAGAATGTAATTGAAGTGCAAGCTTTGATGGAAAAAAAATCAATGAGCATAATAAGTTGTTGGGGTTCTTAGAAACTAATCACCCTCCATCTTGCATAGATCATATAGCTACATATCACTATTCTTACTCTATTAAAAAAAATTTCTAAATTGTATGCATGCATATGTACCTCTATTTAATCTCAAGTAATACGTTGATTATGTATATGGTAAATTATTTTATTAGTTTAAATGGTATTAGAGTATCTTTCTCACACATACATTGATGCGCCTTGGACGACCTACTTTGCACTTATCTTTCCTTACATGTTGGTTGCCATACCAAGCCATGTGTCTTCTATTTCTTGTAGCTGTTATAGTTTTTTTGTTTCAACCCCCAACAGTAAGCACAAATCTTGATCGATCCCTCTCAGGCGTCACCCCTTTCATTGCAATACTTTACCACATAGTTATCTTCTACTTCTCCTTAATTATTGCTTAATGCTAATCGTTGTGATATCAACAAGCATACACATGCAACCATCATTGATCCCAGCTGGGGACACGTGTCATGTTCTCTCTGGTGACCCCAAGCCTATTCCCTATGGTTGTGTCATCTCTAATTATGCATGATGTTATATATGCTCGATGTCCTCTTCTCTCGTGTCAGTCGCTCATCTTCTTCAACATTGGTGAACTCAACAATTTGGCTTCCTCACTAATCACGAGAACCTCCTATCTTCACTGATGTTAGCATGTCTGCTTTAGTCGTTGTCTAACGATAAAGAATCTTTTCGCCATCGTCGGTGACGACGTGCCCTTCACCAATGATGACACACTCCTAGCTATTTGATGGACTCATATCGTTCATAGGTCGTCTTCAATGCAAAGCTTCGTCTGCTCTTTGCTACGGCTTCCCCATCATGAAGTTTCTTTGGCCATAATTTTTTTCAACAATGTCGACGCTCACCGCTTGTCATCTTGACCCTTGGCTCCTTTAACACTGGACCTTCTCTTCAACTGCTAAAGCGAACAACACAACATTGTCCTCGTTGATCGGCTGAGGTGAGCTGCACAACATTGTCCTCATCTCTGCCGTCACCGCCTTGTCTCTCTACTTCCCTGTGGGTCAATGTCTTTTTACAGGATAGATCAATACCACGACACTCTTTTGTGGTCTCCTATGACACCACTCGTGCTATCTTCGTTATAACTTTTGTTTTTTATTTTTATTCCATAGAAAGCAACAATAGAAATTGCACACTTTCGTGATTTCCTCCAATACCATTCGTGCTATCATCGTTATAACTTGAAAAAATCAGTTATTTTTATTTTTATTCCATAAGAAGCAACAATAGAAACACTTGACCTTGAGAGAGAAGGTGGTGGCTTATTTTGTATCTCCTCTCACACCATTTGTGTCATTCTCATTATAAAATTTACTTTTTTTCCCAATATTTTAGTTGTTTTTATTGCATCTTGTGTACAAATTAAATTGCTAAATTTATTTGTTTATTCTAAATTTTAATTATTTAGGTATTTTACTTTTTTAAAAAAAAATCAGTTCTAAGGAATCGTATCGAATCTATTTTCTATTTTTTTCAATTTGTATTCTGAATTATAGTTATTTATGGATTTTACTTTTGATTTCGTATACAAATCTAATGGTCAATTATTTTTAATTTTTTAATCTGAATTATAATTTTTGGAATTAGTATTGAAATCAAATTGCTAATTTTGTTTTAATTTTTATTCCGAATTTCAGTTTTTTGTTGGACGTATACAAATCTAATTGCTATTTTTTGTATTTTATTCTGAATTATAATTATTTATGGATTTTTCTTAGGAATTTGTATGGAAATCAAATTGCTAATTTTGTTTTATTTTTATTCTGAATTTATGTTTTACTGTATATGACCTGAACTCTTTTATTTGTGAATTCATATGGAAATCAAATTGCTGATTTTACTTTATTTTTTATTCTAAATTTTAGTTTTATTGTACTTGGCATGGACTCTTTCTTTTAATCTAGGTCGTTAGAATCTCGACCCACTACGATATTGTAGATCTTTATCTTTTTACATCGATTAATGTTGGATTTTCTAGCCCTTGATAGTGAACGTGGTGACTTATTTTGATTCTGCTTTAATAAGATAACTAGCTGGACGGCCCGCATATTTGCGCGGCTAGATTTTTTTTGAAGTTTGTATAAATCCATGAGAATACATTTACGTATCTTGTAGGCTATTTAAAAGTTTAAGATATCAAAAACATTGGAAATGACAATAGAATCTTGAAGGAAATTACAACTTGAGTAACGTAATTGAAGTATGTCCTTTGATGGAAGAAAATTATTGGGCATAACAAGTTGTTAGGGTTATTAGAAACTAATAACTCTTCATCATGCATAGATCATGTAGTTGCATGCCCCTATTCAAACTCAAGAAATACATTAACTATGTGTTCGGTAAATTATCTTATTAGTTTACATACACATACACCGATACACCATAGGCGACCTACCTTAAACTTATCTTTCCTCATATATCTGCTGCCTCACCAAACCGTGTGGTTTCTATCTCTTCTCGTCGTCACAGCTTTATTTGTTTCAACCTCCACAGTAAGCCCAAATCTTGATCGATCCCTCTCGGCTGCTACCCCCTTCCAATACAATACTTTACCACATAGTTATGTTCTACTTCTCCTCAATTATTGCTTAATTCTAACCATTGCGACATCAACACGTATACACATGCAACCGTCATCGATCCCAGCTAGAGACATGTGTCATGCTCTCTACCCCAAGCTTTTTACTCGTCTGCCTATGTACGGACACGCTTCTATTTGTACGGACAAATGCATGATGTTATACATGCTTGATGTCCTATTATCTCGTGTCAGTCGCTCCTCTTCTTCGACATTGGACAACTTAACGTTGTGGTTTCCTTACTAATTGCGGTGACCTCCCATCTTTACTAATATTGGCATGTCTGGTTTAGTCGCTGTCTGACGATATGAAGAATCTTTTTGCCATCGCCGGCGACGATGTGTCCCTCACCAGTGATGGCACACTCCTAGCTACCTGATGGCACCACATCGTCCATAGCTTGTCTTCAATGCAAAGCTCCATCTCCTCTCTGCCAGGGCTTCCCCATCATCGAGCTTCTTTGGCCAGTAACTTCTTCAACGGTATTGACGCTCACCACTTATCATCATGGCCCTTAGTTCCTTCAACACTGGACTTTCTCATTTCTGTCATCACCGACACGGCTGTTCGCTTCCTTGTGGGTCAATGTCTTCTTACAGGATAGATCGACACCACTGCACTCTTTCGTGGTCTCTCCCGACACCATTCATGCTATCCTCGTTATAACTTGTATTTCTTTAATAAAAATTTTAGTTATTTTTTATTTTTATTCCATAGAAAGCAATAGTAGAAACATGTAACATTGAGAGCAAAATGGTGGCTTCTTTTGCGTCTCCTCTAACACTATCTGTGCTATCATTGTTATAACTTTTATTTTTATTCAACATTTTAGTTATTTTTATTGGAGTTCGTATACAAATCAAATTGCCAAATTTCTTTAATTTATTCTGAATTTTAGTTATTTAGGGATTTTACTTTGGAATTCGTATGGAAATTAAATTACAAATTTAATTTATTTTTTATTCGATTTCGTTTTTTCTTGGAATTTGTATTCGAATCCAATTGCTATTTTTTTCTTTAATTTTTGTTCCGCATTACAGTTATTTAGGGATATTACTTTGGAATTTGTATTGAAATCAAATTGCTAATTTTCATTATATTTTATTCTGAATTTTACTTATTTTTTTGGTTGGATTCTGTATACAAATCTAATGGCCAATTATTGTTTAATTTTTATTCTAAATTATAATTATTGGAATTCGTATCCAAATCAAATTGCTAATTTTATTTTATTTTTATTCTAAATTTCATTTTTTGTTGGATTTTGTATACAAATCTAATTTCTAATATTTTTTATTTTTATTCTGAATTATAATTACTTAGGGATAATTATTCAGGGAATTGCTAAATAACATGTACCTGATATCTTTCAATCATATGAGGACGGACAAGCGGGTTGTCTCTCTCCTTTTTTCTTCTCGTAAGTCCCAAGAGAGAAGTTTTTTCTCACGAGGCGCAAGTTTTAGTTTGGTAGTGAGGAGAAGCAGTCTTCGGCTAGGTTGGGGTGGATTTAGATTAGTACTACAATTGTAATATCTATCTAAATATATTAGATCTGCACTGTTATAATTAGGATTTATCATGATCAATGGTATAGATCTTTATCTTTTCCCACTGATTAACGTGAGACTTTCTAGTTGTTGAGAGCGGGTGGTTTGTTTTGACTCTGCTTTAATAAGATAATAGATAGATTGGTATCATCTATACCCTGTATATGCATACATGGGGTGGGGCTGTTTGACGTTTCATGAGTTGAACATTAAGATGCACAAACCTTGAACCTTGAAGGGTTGAAGGTGAGGGGATCTGGGTAAATATCTGTGTTCAAGTGCACTACTGGAGGGCAGACCATCACTCCCCATCCTGCTGGAATTGGGTGTCCTGTTGTAACACCCTGCCTATTCGGAAGCCAAGATGCTACCTAAAGATACAACATACCATCAAATTGCGGAATAAGGTTCAATATGCCTCTAATCAGACAACAATACCATGGTAACGAGGTGAAAATAACCAATTCATCAATGGTGAATAATCAAGGAACTAATAATGGAACGACATGACATGAAGTCTAAACATTACTTATTACAGTTCATCTCTCATCAAAGATTAACATTGTTGAATCCATTAATGAAAATATAATGTAATGAACTGTGTGGAACGTGCTAGTCTACTCCCTCCCATTAACATTATCATCAACAAGGTTCACCTAAATAAACACAGAAAAACATGGGTGAGTCGAAACTCAGCAAGTACAATAAATAATTGAACATACCAGGTTATGAACAAGTCAGTCACATTACGAATTAAGAATTAATCTCTGAAAACTTATGTATATGAATGGAATGAATGGATGCATTGAAAGGAATGGACTAACACATGCTCATACCGGTATAGCGAGTGAGACACCCGTCGGTGTTCACTTAAGCCCGTACTTAACAAAGTCCGGGGACCAAATTACCGTATGAAGAACGTTTCATACGGGTGTCTGAAACTGCCCACATTGGAATGGTGGGTCTTACATGCCCATACTGGAGTTGATGGGTCTGTACAAATCCAATCCCGTGGAATGCATATGAACAACACATGAATTGAATGAACATATGCAATGAATTTTATCACTTTATTCCTCATGGATTATCAAATATGAATGGGATGTGCATCATGGAATATGAACATGGATCATCAACTCATCGGCACAACAACCAACAGCGAGCGTTCCACAGAAATCAATATATCTTAACACATTGGAATTGCATGTAATGGAATATGAATATTGATTAACATCTTTGATTGAAAACATGAATCATAGAAATATTAGCACGAACACAAACACATATTATTCATCAATGTAAAGAATTTCAATGTACTTGCTTTTCGCATCGCGACGCGTTAGCAAGCAACGAAGGTGTTCCCACACGCGAGGCCTCGCCGCCTACACAAGTACATATTTGGAATAAGGATAACGTGGCACGACTTAGCTACAGGAGACCTACACTAACCCTCCGACTAACCAACACAATTAACGGAGTTAAACTGACATTACACTATTCAGCCACATGCCCATCCTACGGGACAGCAGTTGTAAGATCGAGGTGGCCGACTAGAGGGGGGTGAATAGGCGGTTTTAAAAACTTTATCGGGCTAAACCAATATATAAATGCGGAAGCTAATAGCGAATTGGTTTTGCACAATTAAAACCTAAATCAACTAGGCTCAACTAAGTGCACCGACAATATAAACACAATACAATATATGTAAGCAATTAAAGCAAGAATGTAAATTGCTCAAAGTAAAGCACAAGTAAACACAAGATGACACGATTATATTTTACCGTGGTGTTCGGAGACTTGCCGGTCTCCCCTAATCCACGTTGAGGTAAGCCCAACCCGCGTTGGACCGGCTCCTCAAATGAGCACACACTTCCGAGGTAAGTCCAACACTTGGACCGGTTCCAAACCGAACCAACACCTCGCTCAACTATGGTTGCTCTTCCTCCACTCCGGAGATGGCGAGCACCAAACCACTCACAACCGTCGGGCCTTCTCACAAGCTTCTTGAGAAGGTCACCGAGCACGACGCCTCCACGCCGTCTAGGTGTCGGCAAACACCAAGAGTAACAAATCCGAACTTTCACTTGAACTAATCAAGTGTCAACGCTCACGTGGATACACAATCCACTACCTAAGGCAACACATGCACTTAGGGTTTACTCTCCAAGCTCACCAAGTGCAACACATGCACATAAGAGAGGAGAGGCTTGCTCTTAGCTCAAAGAATGAGTATATCACTTTAACAATAGCACCAGCAACTTCTCCCAACCGGCCAAGGTGGCTATATATAGCCCACACACAAAAACTAGCCGTTGGGAGAAGATTCCATCAAAACGACCAGGGCGGTCGGCCGCCAACCAATGGCGGTCGGACCGCCCCATCTTATGCTAACGGCTAGAAAAGTAGCCGTTGGGCCTTGGCCGGTCGACCGCCATGCAGCGGCGGTCGGACCGCGATATATCGTCCGACCGCCCGTCTTGGCGGTCCGACCGCCCGTCGCGAATTTGGCTAAGTCCCAAAAAGGGAGCTCTCTGGAAAAACCGTTCCGCTCGAACTCCGGAACTTCCTCACCACGGAAGTTCTGATTTTTACAACTGCGGAACTTCCGCACAAAGAAATCGGATTAAATCAAACCGGTCAGACCGCCCGTAGCACACCGGTCGGACCGATTTGCCACCGGTCCGACCGGTGACCACTGCCGGTCCGACCGGCGGACCACTGAAACGAGCCAATTGCACTACTTCAAATGGCAAAACACATTCGCTCATTTGAATGCAATTTTCGACAAGGTTTCAAAGATGATATTCTCGATGAGGTTACTGAAACACATTTGCTAACCCTTAGAATACTCATCACAAGGAATAAGGTACATGGACTTACACCATTTGCAAAACGCATTTGTAAACTTAAGTCACATGTTACAAGGGTTATGCATGAGCCTCGATTATTTGCAAAACACATTCGCAAATAAATAACATCATGCCTAGATGAGCCAGAGCAAATATAATGAGCTATCAACACATGACTAACTCAAACTACTAGTTAAGACCCCTCTTAATAGTACGGCAACCTATACTAGCAATCCGGTCTTCCAACCAAACACCAAGACCGGTAAAAGACTAGGAACACATCCTTAGCCCTAGCTAGTCATACCTTTGCCTTGCATCTTCTTGAAGCTTGATGACGCACATCAACACTTCAAGTCCGGGTCTTTAACTTTGACAATCATCAACACATGATGATTTCTTCACTTCGGGATCTTGACTTGAACATCATCAACACATGATGATTTCTCCATCCCGAGTCTTCACATGCATCAACACATGATGCATTCCTTCACTTGACCTCCATCAACACATGATGATTAGTCTTCTCTTGTCTTGATGATCAACTCATGATCATTTCTTCTTGATAAGCATCAACTCATGATGCATCATTTACACCAAGCTCTTGACTTGATGATCAACTCATGATCATCCCAAGTCTTCATCATCCTGGAACATAACCTATATATCCAACTCATGGAAAATGTTAGTTCCACAATGTGATCATCATTAATTACCACACTATACCATTAACTCATAATGGTGGGACAAGATACCTCAATCTTTCCCTCTTTGGTAATTGATGATAACCACTTAAATTCTCACAAATTTAATGAAGATAAATGAGAGAACAATTGAGTATATATAAACTACACAAGTTATATATACTCTAACATGAGTATACAAGAACTACACAAGTTCTATATACTCATAACATGAGTATTCTGAACTACACAAGTTTTGTATACTCAAAGGTTTTGTTTCAACGTAAAGATCCCAATATATGTGGAAAATGGAATATGGATCAATACTAATGAAACCACAAAGTATAGGATAAAACTCCCCCTAAATGTGTGCATACACAAATGTGTAATACGATCATATGCACATATTCAAGTTTGACTTATGGTTGAGTTCAATCCTATATTTTGGATCCGAGAAATGCAACAATATATAAGATTGAGATGTCGATTGCATACCTCGTTGTGTTTCACCTTTATATCCAAATGAGACTACAAAAAGATAATACTTGATAAAAGAGTTAGTCTCATATTTGGATTTGTCATTAATCACCAAAACAATCCATTAACTCGTAATGGCGGGTCTAGATCTTTCAGCAGTACAAGAAAAATTATAATTAATTATCTGGTACTCGAAACGACATGAAACTAGCGTCCAATGAAACTTAACAGACAAAAATTCAAAATACTAGCAGACAAGATTTCCTAATTATGCCCGTACATAAGGCTAATCTGCAATTGAAAGTGCGTGACAGACATCTGACCAGACTACAGAACAGCAGCAAGGAAAAATGCCCTAACTTTCATTCTACAGATCCAATTGAGGTGATCTTTATCAACCTGGAATCATGGTGAAATTATCTTTAAAAACCGTTTTGGGTGGCCGTCTTGGATCTGACTCTAAATAGATCAAAACCGAGGAACAAACCGATAGTCCCCAAATTCTCAGACAGACAAAACAACGCGCGGTTAAAATTCCATAACTTTTGATTGCCAACTCTACAAATTGTGTTCTTTATTAACTTAGAAATATTACTGAATTATCCACAACATTCATTTTGGGTAGCCTTTCTGATTCGGCCTATAAATAATTCATAATGGCCAGACAAGCAAACTGCCAAATCCCGTCAGCTCTCCTAAACAGTTGCACGAAAATGGCCATATCTCCTAAACCGTAACTCCAAATCAGATGATCTCAGTGCCTAAAGAAAGCTAAGACCAAGGGCTACAACTTTCTAAGAGGTGGACAGATCAGAAAATGTACGAAACTTACCCAAATCTAACGAACAAATCTGGCGCATGGGGAAGGAGAAAGTGGCGCACGGCAGGGAGGAGGGTGGCGGCTCCAGGTGGGGGAAAGGGGGAAGGGGGAAGGGGGTTTAGGCTTTTTGGGGGGAGGTTATCCCCCCTTTGGCTAGCCCCCTCTTGGGCCACATGGGCCGTGGCCCAATGCCTGTTTGTCGGAATCGCGAAACCCCTCGAGATCACCAAAATTGTAATCCATGTTTAACTCTTTCTCCCGAATACTCTCCTATTCGCCCGAATAAATTCTAGGGTATTACACCTGTCACCATTGTTTCGTCATTAGTTGGAAAACTTTGTTTTTTTAAGAGAAAACTACACGGTTATTCTTCCTCCTATCTTGACAGGATGCATGATTTATCAATTGATTATTCATAGCTATGGTTTTAGATAGTAACACCAGCATATAATGTTTTGTTTTGGATGTACGTATGATCAGTTTTCAGCAATAGATAGGACGGCCTGACCTTTAAACTGTATATATTTCAGTGTCTTTCTGAAAATGTCAGGCGCACTGTTGGCCAATCGGACCGTCTCGTTTAGGACCTACAAAACAGGAGGCACGCATGTGCGTGTCGGTGTAGTTACCGTAGGCCGTAGCATAAACGTATTTGGTGCCATTTTAACAGTGCCCATATTTCAGAGGAAACATGCATGTCCTGCTCTAGGAGAGCCCAGTGGTATAAAGCCAACTGGTACGTACGTAAAGATTCTTAACACTGTGTGATCAATTTGTCCTGATCGACTACCTGGCATCTGAATAGCCTGGATTTGTACTCCTTCCATGTGACTCTACCAGACTCCTGCCAAACCACAAGCATCATCGTATCACGGATATCGATGCCCGTATGTCTGGAACACATCACTGCTTTGCATGCACGTCAAAATCAAGCCAACCGTGCGAGACGACCGTACGCCGGTACGTACTCACCGTTGTGAGCTCCTCCAGGACGCGAGAAGCTTGACGGCCAGAGTGAGCGCCAGCGACGTCGTGTGGGGAAGCTCGCGGATCGGACAGACATTAGGTCGCCATGGTGTCGTGCTTCCCCTCCTCGTCCTAGCAATTGTACTGATCTTCTCTTCTCCTCTCCTCCAGCACTTGCTGGAGCACCTCCATTGCAGTACTCCTCCGTCCCTGAAAGTGACACAAAATTGATGATCATGGGAACAGATCTTCAAACTTGTGCAGAGCGCAGATTTTCGTGATACTCACAGTCACAGTACCGCAGGTATAGTTTAATCACCTGCATATGCATGAGTAGTAAGCTGTTCCTGGTAAATACAGAGGGAACGACATGAGCCCTCGAACGAAGTCGAAGAAGCTCTTCCGTAAAATCTTTGACCTCGACGGCTCCAACCTGAGCAGCTTGTTTGCGGCAAGATCGAACACTACCTGCACTCGAACAGCGCGTAAAAAAGCAACAAAACCTGCATGTTGTTTGTACATCAAGAAGACCATACATGGACAATTGGACATGGCATACGGTCGAGACGACTTCTTTCAGTTCGATGTCCGGCAAGGTCGACCAGGTGCAGAGAGAGCTGCACACCGCGCGCTCGACGTCTCGGAGGATCGCCTCCTTCGGGTTCTCCAGGCCGACCTACCCAGCAGCGAAGCCCGGATGAAAAATGAAGGGTGGATTTAAAGGACCAAGTTAAATTGACATAAATATAGTTTTTTACTCTTGCACAATCCAAATTCCTACGTAAACAGAAGAGAAGCAAAGTAAGAGAGAGAGAGAGAGAGAGAGAGAGAGGTACAATGAGGTACCGATAACTCGCCCCGATGACCCCTCCTTTGTGGCTCTATCCTCGCCTCATCTACTCCTCAACCTCCACCCTCCCGTCCTGGCCGTAGCGGCTCGTCGCGGTGGTACCTGGCAGATTCCCTCCCCTCCCGGGCTCCTGCTCATCGTGTTGTATCCTAGCGGTCCCCTCCTATCCTCCGCTTCTCCATCCTCCCCCTCCCCAGCTCCAGCTCATCACATCGTTGCACGCCGCTTCAGGTTGCAGGCTCAAGCTTCCCCGTGTGCCACACGGCCTCCTACTGTGCCACGGCTCCTCACGCCACCACCCCGGCTTCCCCAGTTCCCTACGCGGCCACCGGCCCGCCACCACCCATTGGCTCGTCGCTACTCCGCTAGGGTTTTTAGCTCTGTTCGAGGCTTGCTCAGGTACACCGCACTCATTCGATCTGGTGGAATTGGGTGGGTTGGATTAGTTGCTAATTTCATCCATGGTTCATTGGCGGCCATTGTCATGGGGGCTAAAGCCTAATGAAACACCCCCAACTGGATTCGCCCTTGGGATCTAGTATTGTAGTACATGATATTTGTCGATGGAGTATAGATTATAGAAGCATCCATCTTCATAAGAAGCGTATCATCTGCTTTTGCATGAAGGGTGGGTTCCTTATAGTGAATATGAGCAGACGGATTCGAAGCGAACAGTGTGGTGCAAATCCAGGACTATAGTAATTAGTTCCTCTCATATATTTTCTAACGTTCTACACTTCAATGGCGAAGCCATGATAAAAATGGAAGAGGGCTTAAAGGACTAAGCTATTTTTTTACTAGAAACCAAAGAGGACTAAGCTATATTTTTTAACTAGAAACCGAAGAAGACTAAGCTAAATTGAGATAAATATAGTCTTGTGCAATCCAAATGTATACATGAATATAAGAGAAGACAAGCAAAAAGAAAGAAAAAAAATGATGTGAAGATACCTTGCATAGGTTTACCGGTAGAGGGTGGACTCGAGCCCAACAAAGCCCCCTGGTGGCTACGCCCTGGACGTACCTGAGCACCATGTTCTTGTGGTACTTGAACATGACGCCCTTCTGCTCCTCGGCGTTATCACGCCCCAATATCTTCACGAACAAGTCTGGGTACCATACCTAGCTTGTAGACAAAATGGACGGGAGATGCATTCAGACACTACGTACTAGTTTTTTTTAGAGGGATGCTACATACTAGTAGTTATCGATGTTTAGATAATGGTAGTTGTCACGTTGCTGACTCGTAGATCAATAAATACATGAGCAATCACAAGAACACCAAGAGATACAATGAACACAAGTGTATAGAGGGGAACTCGTATCTATTTTATTCATCTGTATATTTGTTGAACATGGGGGTACTCATATATATAGCCCATAGGGGTGAAAGCCCTCCAGGGGCGATTTAGCCTTTTTGACCAAAAATAGGTTTCATAACACCTCCCCCCCCCTTGAGCAATAGACAACGATATGCAAATGCCTCATCAAAAACTCCTTCCAAAAACCCATTAGGAAAAAAAAGAATGGAGAAAAGAGTACATTACATTCGTAAGTTGTATTACACTTATTGCCTCATTAAAAACCTTCATGTGAGAAAACTTCATAAAAACTCACCATGGAAAAGAGTACACCGTTTTAATCTTCGGGATCAAATCTTCAAGATTTTGTATTAATCCTCAGGATTTTATAAGGGTTATGATTCAGGGGTGTACCTCTTCATAAGATATTTTACCTTCAAGGTGAGTTCTCTTCAAGAGAGTTAAATGAGTGATTAATAATAGTTTTGACTAGTGTCATTAGATCTTATACCCGTAGGTGTCCCCACAGATTTTAGATCAAGAACCAATAAGTCAATTTTGCAGAGGTGGATATACTATTCAACCCGGGGTATTTCACTCTTAGCAACGTATTTACTGCAAGTAAACACTATGGTAACTCCTCCATAATTAAAAATTTTCTGGCAAGCTCCCTGCTTCTGGCGCACAGGAGCATAAATTAAACCTTAAGTTTAGCTTGATTAGTGCATATATCTTATTACAAAAGATCTTTTTCTTCTGGAAAATATGACGACATTTGAACTTTTGGGCATTTCTTTCCCCCTAGTGCCGAGATTCGATCTTTATTAATAGCAAACCAGAAAATTCCCCTATCATGGGCATATGATTAATTGAATTTCATACCCAATATGATTTCCAACAACTGGTGGTGGCCCAAAGGTGTATGGTACAATGGTGATAACATGTGATAAATGTCTTATTCCTCCAATACACACTTATCTCAATAAGGGGTTTGATAATTATATGCAGTGAGCTAGACTTTTATCAATACAGTAGCAAGAAAAATGAATGATCCTGACATTGTGTAGGATATTCCAACTTCAAGTTGCTTATTAATCTGTGACGAAGGTCCCATACGAGGGTCTGAGAGTTGGCGGACTTACTCTACAAACTAGCTTCTTTATTATTTGCCCAAGTTTTATTCCAATTACTCATACCAAATTTTAAATAACTTGGATCATTAAACTTCAAGTTTATAGTTATGCAACATATTTTCTTGTGGTCATAAGCAGTGTGTTCCAATAGCATAAACTATAGGATGCTCTTCACGAACATAAATATAATACTGGAACATAAATATTTGACCATAGTTAATATGTACGAAAATACTAGATTTTCTTCTGGACTTCAAATCTTAGTTGAATCATCCAAATAGTAAAACTATTCGACGGGAATATATATTGTTCAACAGGAACATCGTATTTAATTAAGGGTGATAAATTGTATACCTGATTTTAATTTGTAATGCCATAATTATCATAGCCAAATTTAGACGTTCAGGATCAACAAAATTCAATATGTCATTATATTTTATTTCGGGAGTTATATTTGCTTCAACCAAGTGATATGGCTTCTGGTGGTGACGCAGTTGCAAACTGCACTTACCAATTTATGCGTGTGTCATTTCTGATGAGTATGACATGCTTTGGTGCATAGCCAACATGGCATATGTGCGAAGCGACCGTCGATTTTCCCTGTGCATTCCCGCATGCTAACGGTTAACATATCGCTCAAGACACAAATGCCCTTCGTGGACAGCAATGACTATGGTTGCCAACAGCATGGGTATCAGTAATGGCGTAAATGTCACTTTCCACATCAACTGGATAAGGATAATAATGATGCAATTTACTTTAATTATCTCCCAAAATAAACTACATTAATATATTGCTTCTGGCTTAGACCTAAGATATGCCATTGTGTCTATGATGACTCTTGTTTTGAACATTATTCCATGCATCTTAGGTTCCAATATCCCATACAACCCCAATATCTTCCATCTTTTCTTGCCAATTATAAAAATCTCAAGTGATAGCATGTGCATTTGGCATTTGCTTGAAATCAACTCGGAGTTAAAGATTTGCAATCATACTTCAATAGGAGTATAATTTTATTGGTGTGAAACCAATATATACTCTGTAACATTCTGCTTACAAAGTTCTTCAATTAAAAAAATAGTGTGGTGGAGAATAATGTTATATAGACTCAAGTTTTAGGGCTTAAGTTATAATGTACTTATTTGAGGAATATAGTATTTTCTAGCAAAAGTGATCTATTAGAGATCAACATATGACTAGGTTTTGTCTGATGCCACCAAGAAAAATAGTTTCTCTTTTGCCATCTGGGCATTCGTGCACTACAAGTAAGTAAATTGAGGCTTATTAGATATAAAGAGCACATGTAAAATATTTTGTTAGCAAGGCATGGTGTCGGGACCCAAATATGCAAATCTGGACCCTCTGTGTATTCTGCACAAGTCCAAGATCACGCTAGTGCACACAGTGTCAACATTGATGAAATATCAACTCCATACAACGAAATATTAAATAAACGAGTAATTTGAATAACAAATAACTATTGTGACCTTAAGGTCGAGTTTTACAATTATTAAGCCATGCAAGGCTGACAATAATGAAAATAAACTGCAACGAAAACAAAGTAAACTCCAGCAGACTCCCATCAATACACCACAGGCAACTGACTGGGATCAAGACCCTAACGATCAACCTTCGTAGAATTCCTCTTCAAAAGCTGGCGATGACTCTTCCACTTCTGTTGATTTGTTTAGCAAGAGTGAGTACACACCGTACTCGCAAGTCATACCACAGAATGCAATTATACATGATGGCTTATTCCAAAGGAAATGACTTCTGTGGTTAATTTGTAGAAATGCAACATTTGCAATTGAATACAGATAATAGATTGAAACGTAATTGAAAACAAATAGAGAATACTAATTTAACATTTGATTTCACAAAGAACACATAGTATAATCAAGTTATTCACACAGCTGCATAAATTACCTCACACAGCTGACCCTTCCCAAATGTCTTTATGAAAATCCACCTCTCGTGTGAAATTCCTGAGCATGTCCATAACCGAGGACGCGGCTATTCGAATAGATTGGTTAACACTCTGCAGAGGTTGTACACTTTACCCACACGATACAATCAGTGTAGCTAGCACTGACCATAACAAAACCTCTCAGAAACTTCATCTCAAATAATGACACTCCCGATGTGCTTTCCTGCCGGCTAACCGATGCACACAGCGTTTGGTTACGACACACATCGTTGGACAGGGATGCAGCGAACCGTTTCGCGATGTGACATATCACACCTCCAGCCCATCACACAGCTTAAATACAACCTGAGTTGTCAATGTCAAGACTCCATAACATACTAAGTCAGGTCCAGCTCATACTAGGCATGTGGTCGTACAGTAAGGCACAGTTCAATGGCGCACAAAGTTAAGTTCTTAATTGACCAAGGCAAGACTTCCTGTTTTAACCCAAATCACAAAGTTTATAAAGCACACAGCTCCACCATTCACACAGATCCACCACTTGCCTCAGTCTAAATCTTTTCCCACCCTATTGATTAAGTGCAACACATGCCATCAACGAGTAATAGCACACAGCACACACAGTTTTATCACACAGTTCCATATTTCATTAGTCAAATTCATAATTTGCGACTCACATGAAATGATGACTCGTGGCATGGCTAAGCAGTCTACTCGTATCTAACCAACCCACGTTGGTGCTACGATAATACCAACTAGTACTGAACCAACCTAGGGTGACAAAAGATCATGGCATACAATAGACAAGGTGGATATAACAATTTGGATGAATAACTATCCCAAGAGCATTTAAATAACTACTTTAAATATAATGCAATACATTGAAACAAAGTATTTTTAAAACTGGGTTTAATATGATCAAAGGTATAACTTGCCTTAGAATAGGTCTAGGTACTGGTCTTGATCTTGAGGTGCTCCTTCTTCTCCAAAATTTCCCGAAGTATCGACGTCTACTCGTAAACGAGACAAAAGAAATAAAATAAATAAATAATAGAGGCAAGACAAACTCCAAAAATCAAATAAAATTCACCATTAAATAGATCTTGATTTTATATGAATTTACAAATTCGAATGGGCTCAATCGGAGTTCGGATTCAAAAGTTATGGGCTTTGGAAGATTGGAAATTAATCAAAACCCTAATTTGGATTTTTAATGAATTTCCCAAATTATTTTTATAAAGGAAAATCGGATTATTGCACAATGCTTGCGTCAGCAGAGAATTTCTGGAAAAAGAAATAGATTTAAAGAAATCTGACATGTGGGCCCCACATGTCGGTGGTCGCTCACGGTGGCCCGGGTTCACCGAGCCTCGGGAGAGTTAACGCGGTGGTCGGGCCACGCAATGCGTGTCTTGGCCGATTTAGCGCCACGCGGCCGCCACACCAAGATCGAGGCCGATGCTAGGCCGAGCGACGACGCGGCGGCGGCGCTCGGAACCCGATGGTCACCGGCGTTTTGCGGCGAGTCACCGGCGGCGAAGGGTATCAGATTGTTCCCCGTGCTATTGCGCACTCAGGGTTGCCCTTACCAGTATCTGGCAACGACGGTGGCAACTAGCGGCGAGGAAGAAGCGGCGGTGGAGCTTCGGGTTTTGTCGGAAGTGCGCTCCGGCGATGCTCCGGCGACGAGGAGGGGCGCACGAGGTAGCTGAGACCTTGCTGATCACGGTGGTGCAATCGGTGGGGCAAGGGCGACAATGACGGCAGCGCAATTCACTGGAGAAGAAGCTCGGTCGAAAACCATAAATCTTGGATTGCGGTTGCGCTAGGGCGATCGGAGAGACAAGGGTGGCGGCTCTGGGTTGCGGCGGACTGGGCGATCCTAAGGGGGGTATTTATAGGCCCGGGGAACACTGGAATTGAAAACCCCCAATTCGAGTCCGAAACGGCCGCGATTTCGAAATCCCTGATTCTTGGGGATATCTGCCGAATTCGGGTTTGATTCCAACAGAAATAGGTACGGGATAACTCGGGATTTGTTTTGGTAAAGTCGGCGCGAAGAATCCGCAACGGATACGCGTTTGTCGGACGAAGCTTGAAGCTTCGGCAATGGCGGGCGAAGGCGCGGGCACGAGGAATTTACAAAACTCTCTCTCACCGTAGTTCCCTTCTGCATCTCGTAGCATCTGATCCAGATTGTCATCATGCGATCTATCCTCATCAAAAGCACATTCCATACCCTGCATATCGTTGACTTCCTCGGCGATATCGTCATTACTGACTTCCGGTATAATCTGCTCTTCACCATGACTGCTCCAACATGTATATCCTTTTTGAAACCCCTTCCGTATTAAGTGAGCTTCGATCTGCCGGGTTGTTAAACATTTTCATATTACCGCAATCAATGCATGGACAAGACATAAATTTTATCCCTTCTTCAACATATCACCTTTCGACGGCTCTTCTAAAAGCAAACACGCCATTAATATACTCTTCACTCACACGGTTCTCAATGTACATCCAGTTTGGTCCATCTACACGATATCGCACGTAACAAATTAATTAGTGTTAAATTATATTAATAAACCGCAAGTACCCTTCATAATGACCAAACACATTAGTGATTAGTCTAGAGCAAATATAAAGGGTTACGGATCGTTACACATTAGTGATTAGTCTAGAGCAAAAATAAAGGGTTACAGATCGTTACCCTTCTCTCCAAGGTGGCGCAATATGGGAGGAGGCAGCAGAGGTGCCGCAATGGGGGAGGAGGAGGCGGGGGTAACAGCTCAAAACGGGGGAGGAGGCAGCAGCAGCAGCAGTGTGGCCAATGGGGAGGAGGGAGGAGGAGGCAGCAGCAGCAGGGTGGCGGCGCCTCAAATCGAATGGAAAGACGGTTCTTTACAAGAACCATCTGTGGTAAATAAGTATCACAGATGAACCGTCTGTGAATTATCACAGACGGTTCTTTATACGAACCGTCTACCATTACGAAGAACCGTCTGTGATAATTTTATCATAGAATCGTCTGTGATGGGGTGTCTAGTATAGCATGTTTTGTAGTAGTGATTAGAGAGGCAAGAAAAGAAAAAAGAAAACGATGTTTGAATGCTTTGAGTAATTAGCAGCCTTAATTCGTGATTAAGTGATACGTGGCTTAATATAATTGGCCCTGCACAGCTTTAGGTGCAGGGCCCCCTGCACCCGAGCCGGTTCCATGGCTTCTATACGTTCGTCGTTTGGAGATATTTCTTTGGTGGAAATGGAATCAGTGGAACGGGATCGGGGCAGTGGGGCACTGTAGGAAACGCACGCTGCACTCAGATATAGCTTTGGTTTTGTTCGGACGGCCGGTCTCGCCTTCTCGTTTGGAGTTGGGTCGGCTCGATCGGCTGGCGGGAACCTCTGCCGGCGGGAGTCCATCGATGGTCGTGTCTTCTTGGCAGGGGATGCCCACGGCCACGGAAGTCGTGCAGTGAGCGCTAGGCCATTTCAGTTTCAGGCTGCCATTATTTGTCATAGTGGAGGTTTCTAGCTGCAAAGCACGGTGTGCCCCTCCAGGCCCGTCCGTGGCACGCTGTGCCGTCTTGCCGAGCAAGTTGAGGGCCTTGGCAAGTTGGCCGGGGCCTGGCGGGCGATGTCAGACCGGGCCAACTTTGTTGGGACAAATAACTGAACTGTACAGTTTTTGCACTCACCGCCGCTGGATAGCTGCACTGACTCGGTACCCAAAAAGGAGTTGCTTCTCTCTGTCCTCCTGCTGGTAGCTTTCATCCTGCTGGAGTGCTGCTGGGCACCAACCGGAACAGAGAATTTTCTGCTCTCGTACAGCAGCACGTGGACTCCGAGTGGCTGATCCGAATTTCAGGTTTCTCGGAACAGATCAATGCTCGTATTCTCGTCTCCTGCCTCCAATCATATGCCCCTGCATGCATACGTTCCGGTTTGTACTGGCAGCCTTTGTTTTGTTGGGTCGTTGAAATAGCACTGCACAGCTGGACGTCCCCAGCACAAAGTTATCCCCAGTACTAGGGTTGTTGCAAAGCTGACTTTCTTTTTCATTCCACAAAACCTTTTCTTACAGGACAACTGAACTGAGTGAACTTCCGCACTATATGAATTCATTTCCTTGTGCAGTTATATATAACATTGTAGGTAATCTGCCTCACAAGATTCCGGATTTCAGAGTACTTCTCCTCACAACAGGGCCCACTGTAATCTGACATAAGTTCTATGCACCAAAGCTAAGCTGGTCCCTTCCTTGTCGAAACGTCTTGCTCTACAGTACCTCGTAGTTTTCAGGCAGTCACAAATCACTCCTGAAGCTAATATCACTATATCATACTGCATACCACATTCAAGAAGTAACAAACACGAAAGTTTACCATCTGATATTGCTATAGCATTGCTACCAGCATATTATACATTTTTTTAATTTTTCGTGTGTATACGTGACAAAGATTCTTAACCACCACTAGCATCCTATGGAGATCCTGGAAAATCATTGGCATTGCTCAACCACTAACCACACCAGCAGCCTATTACATGCAGATCTTAGAGAGGTCACTGTTCCCAGCTCTATTATGCAGTGTTAGGTGTGCTTAGCACTTTAGCTAGCTGTAAGCTAGGACACATCCCTGTACTGCCCGGAAGATAATGGGGAAAGTCTCAGATGAGGCTTGATAAGGTGGGGACCTCCTGTTCTGTCCAAATGTCTTTTATCAATTACTGACTAGTTGGACAAAACAGTATGGCGTGGCAAGAACAAATTGGTGCTGTATTGCCAATATCGCTTTCAGACGCTTGATTGAAGTGGTTAGGAGTGTTTCACCCTTTTTTCAACACAGCTGGCTCTTTGTCAATTTTTGGGATATTTTGCTTGGCTTGTCTTCCTCTTCTACTTCCAGCACCGACGCCGACGTTGGCAGAAGAAAACGGGGAGACGCAGGCGCTGAAAAAGATATATAACCGTTTCGTTTCATTAATAGAACTAGTCAATTCTACATTCTTTCCTCTGAACACTAGCTCGACAAGGAGTGGCTGTAATGCCTAATGTGCCTAATTACTCAGCTATGTTGTCAAAAAATTTGCACTTCTGACCACGGTTCACTTGAAGTTAAGAGTGCAGACTGAGACATGATACGTTCGTGTGGAACACCAAATTTTCAACCAAATGGGAAGTCAAAGGCAAAGGTTAAGTTCAGCACTACAGAAGCATGCGCGAGCAAGCGAAAACGTCGTGCATGGATTTTGTACGGCGTGCGTTTCATGCGGGAATGAACAGTTGGAAGTTGGGTTTCCGTTTCCAACATCCTGTTCATAACTTCTTAGAAGTGCATTATTGAGAGAGGCCAATTGTGCTTCTTTCTATAACTAATCATAGATTCGTAGGAGATATGTGTGCTCCAGTTTTGGATCTGATGAAGTGATACTAGAACAGAAATGGGAATCTTGTCTTGAACACCTAGTAACAAAAACCAAACACTGTGCACTGGGACAAACAAATGACACCACACTTACAATTTCTATTTACCCTCTTGACACAATTTGGCTGTCCTTTCATGTCAAAATCTCTGCAGGGTTTCCTTCTCATGTGCGCCCTCTTTTCACCTTAACAGAGAGGGCGGATCTCGATTATGTGAACTATTCCCCCAAAAGAATACCCCAAAAAAAATTCAAATTCACAAGGCAGCTGGCAGTAAGCCAATTATGATATTTGCCCAATATGTCAATCATTCTGATGCTTTATTTCACGTTATTGCTATTGTTTTTCGTCCCCTAGTGTCCAGTATGTCTTCACAACAAGGAGGAGCTTCTCCCGGACGAGCGGACCATCTTCGTGATCCACGATCTGGCTATTCCATCTCATCCCGTCTGCGATGCTCTTTATCTTCACTAACATGTCAACATCATCTCTGATGATCACAGTGCCCTCCGGCCTTAGGATTCTGTCCATTTCTAGCAGAATGTTCTCCATCTCACATCTTGCAAGCAGAAGTGAAAAATATCAGTCTTAACTGGGGATAAACAGTGTAATTCCAATTAACCAAATTTTAATGGGACTAGATTTTATGAATGCACCAATAGAATGGTACAGCTACTGAATAAGGACAAGCCAGTTTGGTTAGGGTAGACATCTAGGACAAGAACAGAAACCACTATCTAAATAGGACAAAATTTGCAGTCCTGAACTGAATGGACTTAATTTTACAGCAACTTATTTTTACCTGTCCTTGTACAGAGTGAACACTGAATCGGCATGAATGAGGTCATAGGTCCGGGGATAGGTTGACATGCCCTCACACCTGCAGTGAATACAGAAAGAGAAGGTTACACACACCAACAAATACATGACCGTCATCACTGTCATAGAGGAGCCATGTTTGCAGTACAAGAACGCACCAGTCTTGGTAGCTTCCAATGAGCCCACGCTCATATATTACCCCAAGATTTGTTGAATTCCCAACAGTTGGGACCATATTCATGACCCACACAGGGTCATCCACCAATGCCGCAGCGAAGCCACCAAAGTGGGCATTCATATCGAGCAAGTTGCGGTACCGGTCCTTCTGCCCAAATTGACTTATCACGGACTTGTAGTGCCCAACTCTCTTCTTCCATAACTTGGTATCATCCACAAATATTTCATCAGTGACCCCCTCAATGCTACCACTGGCAATTCTGGGTGGCACGGCGGTGAGCCTCTGTGGCCATTTCTTCAAAGCACCACCGGCAACCTCCTTTATGTCACTAACCTCTGGGAGTGGAGTTATACAAATTTCCATCTTGTCGTACCTACAATCATTCGCAAGAATATGGCTTATCATGAATCATAACGTGAGTTGGGACTTCAAAATGGATAATATCATCCTGTAAGTTATGTAACTACCAGGCAGCATCCGGATTTTTATTCGAGCAGAATTGCGGGGTCTTGACGATTTTGCGGGAGGTCTTGCAGTGAATGTGATTAGTAGGTTTCTGCCAGATGGCAATGTCGCCAACCTCCTTGATCTTCTTCCAGCAGAGGCTCTTGGCAACAGCCTCGATGGCTTGTTGCTCTGCATTCAGGTCCTCCTTGGTCCTCTGCCATCCCTTCCAGTGCTTCTTCCAGTTGATTGGTGGTCCAGACAAGATCCAATAACCTCCGGGCCGCAAAATGCGATCAACCTCAATCAAGTACAGCCCATCTGCATGTCCATGTGCACAATAAGTAACAAGTAATCGACTGAAAATTCTCAACCCTTGGTAGTTTGGGGGGCAATAACAATGCTACATACCGTAGAGCTGCCAGGGGATGAGGCAGCGGGAACAGTGCGCCATGTCAAAGGCGCGGGCCGGATAGGTGAGCCGGTTGGAGGCGAGCACGCCAATCATCGCCGGCACGCCACGCTCCAGCGCAAACTGCACCTGCGCCTCGTGAGAGTCCCGCGGGGCGAAGGACATGGCCAGGATGTTGCGGGACAGTAAATACGCTCCCCAGCTTGCCACCTGCACAGAGCAACACAATGCACCGCATTAGGCAACGGGAAATCCAGTTCCTTCAAGGGTGTGCTTGAATAGTGCAGTCTCCCAATCAAACAGATCAAAATGACACCACATTAGACAACCGGAAACCCAATTCCTACAGGGGTGCGCTTGAATAGTGCTCTCTCCCAAACAAACAGATCAAAATGCCCAGGTCAAAATGGCTACTATTGCTATTGTTCGGAGTACGCGTGAAGATGCTATTATGAGAGAGAGTGGCACTGTCTAAAAGGCAATCCATTTCAGCGACATTACTGCAAAAAACAGATCCACCTTCCTGCGGTCCACTTGGAGAATTTTGATCCGTCAAAGATTGCAATTGCAAATACCAGGATCGACATGTCGAGCTGTGGTTGCTGTACACGTGGGTTACTTTTTAAAAGGACTAGTACGTAAATACTACTTACTCAAATAATCAGCAGCATTACTGAAAAGATTACAGATATACTCCTACACATGAGCGGTGCTCCAGTTCAGTCTCTCAAAGAGACAGCGTGCTACAGTTCACTACAGCCTGACTACTACGTTACAAAATGCAAAATGTTCAATGCTCTCTGATCGGGTCTGAGCAGAAGCTCCTTCCCGGCCCAGACCCGTTGGCCCACCCTGTCCTTTGAGGCCCAGACTACGATCATGCAAGAGACTGGAAACTTGCAACACCCGCAAAGCAAATCCCATTCCGGCATTCCGAGATCTCCGTTTCCTGTTCTTACATCTCCAACAAAAATTAACCCCCGAATTCCACTACGAAACACTCCTTAAGCTTGAGCTCTTTTTTGTGCATGTGATTTTCTTAAGCAAACGGGATGTGTTTATGTATGAGATGACTTACCCCGCAGCCGGTGTCGAGGGCGGTGCGGATGGATCCGTCGTGGAGGGGAATGAGCTTGCCGATGTCGTCGATGTAGGCGCTGGCGCCGTGGGGGAACATGGTGCCGCCGCCCGGGAAGCGGAACTTGTCGCCGTCGACGCGGATCCAGTTCTGCACCGCCTTCTCGACGGTGAGCTCCTTGTGCGGCACGTTGGCGAACCACGCGACGTCGCGGCTCGACGGCCACGGGAACGGGTTTCGGTACCTGTTGGGCGCAGGCACGAGGCACCGCAGCCGCTCGCCCTCCGCCGGGCAGTGCCGCTCCCGGTACATCAGCCGGTCGCGGGGGAACCGCAGCGACCGATCCACGTCCTCGCACGGGGTGTACTCGGAGTACTTGGCCGGGCACGCCTCGTACCTACGCTGCGCCGTCGCGGCCTCCGCCTCCATCCCCTCCGCGGTGTGGTGCGCGGCGAAGTCGAGCGTCGCGGACGAGCCGCCGCCGCCGCCGCCGAGGACGTTCGGGGTGGGGGAGACGCAGGAGACGGAGGCGGTGGTGGCGATGGAGACGGAGGAGGCGGCGCCGCCTGAGGGGGCCGCGGAGAAGCCGCCGTGGTGCCAGATGCCGAGGAGGTAGGACACCGAGCAGAGAACGGTGACGGCCGCGAGGTGCAGCAGCGACGGCCGCCGGGCGGCGGCGGTGGACGATACGTGCAGCTTCGTGGCGGGCGCGCCCACCGCCATGGCGGCTCTTCTGTTCCTCCTCCTGCGCGCTAGCTCTCCTCTGCCTCTGCTGGGTTGGGCGTTTGCCTTTGCACTACTGCCCCCGCGCCTGCGTGGTGTGGTGTGGTGTGCTGCTTAAAGCGCTCGCCTCTCTCGGATTGGAGTGTGGGGATTGATTAGGTGGAGGTGGAGGTGGAGGTGGAGACGGGGGAGGGCGAGGGGCCGTGAAAGGGAGGTGCATATGCGTTCGCTTTGATTAGGTGCGGACGCTGTTTTTTACACGGAGCTGCTGGTTAAATTTCGGCATGCAAAGGGTCAATGGGTCATGCTTTGGAAACCCCCTACTCTGCTCCGGTGATCTTTTGAATTTTGGCTTACTGGGATGTGGTTGGCCTCCGGTTTGTCATTTGGTGTCAAAGTAGCAGATATTTGTGTGTGACAGCCTGACAAGTGTGTTTGTATCGCAGCTGCAGTTTTCGTAAAGCGTTAATTGGGTGGAGTTACTAATCTTTTTGTTCATACCTTATTCTTGCTTGGCGTTATTGAGAAATGGCACAAGGATGTACTCACCTCACAATTTAGACTCGGTTTAGACTTTATTCGCCATTTGGTCTCTATAGTTTTTTTAAAAAAATCTCCGTAGCAGTACTCTCAATCTCAATTTTTAAACAACAAAAATGATGTACATATACTGTTTTGTAAGAAAAAGATTTGCAAAGGCGGTGTTTGTTTTTGTAAAAGGGTTATTTTTATGTCCACGATGTTAGGGTACATTTTCTTTGTCTCTTTGTTGTGATGGAAAACATAAGATAAAATATGTTGATTGTTAAAAGAAATCTGATGTTACTGATTCACTGTCCTACCGAGATTAACCAATCAGTACTACTTATAACTATTTCGGGTTATACAGATTAATGAGTTCCAAAATACTTCATCCAGCAATAAAAGGTGACGTTTTTAAACTGTTAAAGTTAATAAAATGTCACTTTGACTACTCTGTTTTATTATATTTGAAAAGGTTATAAAAGTGTGAAAAGTATTTTTATAACAAGTGTACTCAGATCATTTTTATATATGTAAACCACGTATTGTTGATAATTTTTAGTAAAAAAACAATACGGTT
The DNA here is from genome assembly GCA_036346395.1 of Hsuehochloa calcarea. Lineage (NCBI taxonomy): Eukaryota > Viridiplantae > Streptophyta > Magnoliopsida > Poales > Poaceae > Hsuehochloa > Hsuehochloa calcarea. The sequence goes on from CM070599.1 coordinate 40,951,238, forward strand.
TTATTGCACGTATTTTAGCACGCTCACTTTCTGGTATCATATCTGAAGGGTGATTCCTGATATCACACATACTATATTGGTTGATCTTAACATGATTACTGAATGTTTAGATGGATTATCCGGTGCAAATCTCCATTTACCATATACAAATATATGATGCATACACGTATCCTCAGGCATATTATGCTAAACGAGCTTGACAGCTTTATTGTACTGGTATTTCAATTTTCGCAACTTGTCTTGATAACTCATTTAGACGAAAGTTGGAGACAGGGTGCATGTGATGTGAGCACCGAATTGGGGATAAAAATCATAAAACTTATGAGGCGGCGTGGACAGATGACGTTATTTGGTCCTTTTGGATTCATCCTAGGTTCTGAAGTCTGAACTGGGCTGGATATATACAACCAAAGATAGATTTCAATATTGGGATAGATCGGTGGGAATTTTATACTAGCAAGAGGTAAGGTCCGAACTTTCACCGTTAGTCCATAGGTTGTGTTGTCTAGCTCATGTTTTGTCGTAGAGGTTTGATTCGGTGGATCATGGATTAGAGCATATCATATACTTTTTTTTTTTTGGAGTGCTGCGCTCCTTTTTCACCTTCTAGTACTAGGAAACGTGGAAACGTATCCTATGATATTATATAGTAATATCATAGGTGAGCAGTAATATAGTTGTGCAAACACTGCATTGTACCCAATATACTGTAGCAAAATATTATAGCAATAATACTGTAGATCAGGTTGTTCACATATGTTGTAGTGATACTGTACCAATCAACTTCATCCGTTGTTTTTCGATCTGACGACTCAAATCTTAGAAATGTTATAGTACTGTTCACCCGTAACATTCTCAGCGGAATGTTAGAAGATGCAAACCCCTAGTGGTAGTACCAATTTTTTGGAGGGCAGGGGTTCTGCGATGGTATTTTAAAGGAGAAAGGACAAAAATCATGGCTAAGCATGTTATAATCATACAAGGCGCATTAGCATTTAGCAATATAGACAAAAGAATTACTCAAAAATATCAAAACTTAAGTAGTAAAAGATGTAAACAGGAGTGTACAAACTGTATTTAGTTTGCATGTTTTTCATAGCAAGACTGTAGAAGCACAAGCGTTTTATATGTGGCGAGAAGAGGACAGAGAAACGCGGGCCCACTGCACCCATACGGCGCACGAGTGGACACGCGCGAACATCTGTAAGGGTGCGTTTGGTTGACAGAATTCTCCAAGGATTACCAGGAATCCTTTAGTAATCATATAAGATTACATTGTTTAGTAAAACATCCAGTAATCTGAACCAGGAATCCAAGATTACATTGGAAAACAAATTACCATCAATTCCAGGAATTTGTTTCACATAGAAAAGGGTGTCTATATTAGATTACCAAGGGTAAGGAATCTTTATTATTGCGTTTTTTTTATCATGTGCTTTTGATTCATCAAAGTCAAATTTTAAACTTTCAAAATTCAAAATCCAATGTATGGAATTTTATTTTATTTTCAAAATATGAATTTTGAAACCAAAATATCAAATTTTGATCCCTAAATTTTGGAATCTTAAATTCAGACAATTTAATTTGAGAATTCAAATTTTCAAGGTTGGATTTCGAAAATCATGTTTTTAAATTTCGAATTCTAGGTTTCATATATTCAAATTCTAAGAATTTAAACCCCAGAACTCAAAATTTAAAATCCAAAATTTGAACTTTTGAATTTATAAAAAAATGAATTTGGAATTTTAAATCAACCAAATATTGGAATCTTACATCACTGGTCGTGTGTTTAGACTGAGTGGACACCCTAAGTGTAACCGACTAACCGCACTCGCGCAACTGCTAGAAAGACGGATCAACATCGCCCAGCGTGCGCGACAGGCGCTGCCGCTGACAGGCGGGCCGCGAAAGAGGTAAGGACCTGGGCCGGCGTAGGAAGCCCGGACTCCGCAGTCCTGCACGAGCAAGTACAGCACAAACCCTGGCTGGCTGGCTGTCCCCGTGATAGGACAAAGCGGCAGGAGCAGCGTCCGGGACGCGTTCTTCGTGACCACCGTGAATCCCCATCTCCTAGACGGCCGTAGCCGTAGGGGCTCGCAGGCGTTGATGTTGCGCTAACCACCATGTTGCCATGCCGTTCGCAGTACTGTCCTGCTGCCTGCTCCACCACGGTTGATCTCCAAGGATTCGCAGTAATTGGAGGCACCCGGATGTTACAGCTTCAACAAGTACACCGTGTTTTGACTGGACCTGTTACATCTGTACTTGGTACGACGACTGGATCCGTGCTGTAACACGGGGACAAAGAAGGGTTGGTTACTCGGTGCAGCAGACACCAGGGTGTGAGACGAGTCTTCGACTAATTAGGCATTGTTGACGCTGAATTTACCAAAATAGTTCTATCTATGTATTAATTGTAAAAATAGCATTACGAACAAGTAGGACCGTAACGTATGGTTTGTCCGTGCCCCTGAGGGGCGGATTTAATTCTATCGTGCTTCTAAGGGCTATACATGCTTCCACTGTGCCTCGGGGTGAGGAAATACCCTCGTCCGGCCTCTAGGGACGTGGATTATTGTTTGTATAAATTTTTAAATATAGCAAATGAGTTTTAAAAGTTATGGTATTTTTGTGGAGGCTCGTAACACAGTGTACTTGCTTGTGGTTTTTTTTTCATAATCTTATATCTTTTGTATTTTTCTCGAAAATTCATTTAAGTCTATTGTTTGTAGGAATTTCTAAAAATAGAGAATAAGCTCCAAAAATTATGAATTTTTAAAGGCTCCTTACACAGTGTACTGGCTTGTGTACTTTTTTTTTTGGAATTTTATATGTTTTGAAATTGTCTGAAAAAATATAGTTTTAGGTCTCGAAAATTAGGGCTTTAGAGAAATTAGGGTTTCACGATTTCAGGGTCCAAGTGCAACAAAGGCTACGCGTTTGTCAACATGACGACAGCAACGACGGCGCATCGGCTCCACGCCTTCCTTCAGGGCCACAGGCTGCAAGATCCAGGAAGATGTGCGATGTCGTGCACGCATGCAAATAATAATTAAAGTAAAGCTTAATACTGAGTGGCACAACCGTAAGACAAAGTTTATCAGTAACTTAAGTAGGCTTAGTACCATGTGACACAAGAATTACAAGCCAAAGTTTACAACACGGACAAGCACAACGAAGATTTAGACTAGATCACTCAACAACTTAGCTAATACAACCCCGTATATATTAGACAACATAAAGGGCAAATCAAGCTTCAACAACACATGCTTGAACAAGAAAAACACACAAATGACTGGGAATCAAGCCAACCTAAATCTATCTCCCGTTCTATCCATCCATAGCAAGAACGAGTAGAATGAAAGATAGATAGACATTTGACCGGTATGCGACAACAAAAGTTTAATATAATCAGCAAGAGTAGGCTAGACAACCGACCACGTGCTCCTCCGTCTGCCAGACGCCATCCCGTGGTGGCTCAAAGCGCACCAGTAGGAACTCCTTGACGTCGTAGGGGAATTGCGACCTAGAGAAGTGTTCCACAAAGGTGCCAAAGCCCCCTACGAATTCCCAGCAACGAACGCTGATGAAAAGATATGCGACCCTGAGCTGCGGGGGAGTTGCAAAGATGGCGGCGACATACGTATCCCGATACACGCGTGCACGACATCGCACATCTTCCTGGATCCTGCAGCCTCCCAGCGGTGGCCCTAGAGGAAGGTGCGGAGCCGACACACCGCCATCGTCATGTTGACAAACGCGTAGCCCTTGTTGCACTTGGACCATAATTCACAAAACTATAACACACCCGATCACCGTTCATATGAAATCATGATACCCTAATTTCCAAAACTTAAAACTCTAATTTCCCTAAAACCGTAATTTCCAAGACCTAAAACGCTATTTTTTGAGATAATTTTAGAATATATAAAATTATGAAAAATTTACAAAAGCAAGTACACTATGTGAGAAGCCTTTAAAAAATTATATTTTTTGAGCTCATTTTTTATATTTAGAAATTCCTACAAACTGCAGCCTTAAATGAATCGTCGAGAAAAATCCCGAACATATAAAATTTATGGAAAAATTACATAATCAATTACACTGTGTCAGGAGCCTCCAAAAAATATTATGATTTGTTGAGCTCATTTGCTATGTTTAGAAATTTCTACAAACCGTACTTTTCTAGAGGAGAGAATCCGCATCCCTAGTTGCTCGGACGAGGTTATTTCTGCATCTCAGGGGCACGGTGGAGGCATGTCCGGCCCTCAGGGGCATGGACAAGCCACGTATCGTGTTCCCATTTGTTTGTGGTACTATTTTTGCAATTAATTGGGAGAGAATGTTATTTTTTTGTTAAAATACGGAAGAAGAAAAAACAGTGTGAGACCGTGAGTACCGGCGGACTATAAATTTACTACTACCGTGGCATTATAGCATGCAAGTAGAAGCCCAAACTCAAAAGTGTTCCTCGTTTTCTTTTTTTTAGGGCCAAATCTGTTCCTCGTCGAATCGTTGCAGTACGACGACATTGCGAATTGGAATCTCCTCACACTGGTTTTTATTTAGGTTAGGTTGGCTTCTTCATTACCTACAGGTTAAACCGACCAAGTTGGGAGCACTGCATCTTAATAATGCTAGTCGGCGCACTCCTACGCATTCTACTCCTAGCGGCATCTTTGTGTGAGATTGAAGCAAGGTACTCTACTAGCTAGTCAAACAGAGTAGTACTCCATTACTTAAAGATTCTAAACGTGAAGCAACAATCTCTCCATTAAACCAACTTTAGGAAGTGAAACACCGACAATCAGTAGACGTATAGTACATACTAGTCCAAATTGGCACGAGTATAATAATGGACATTACTATGTACTAGACTGAAAGCTAGCACAACAGGTGAACACATAAAACAACCTACAAAGGAATAATGAAGTGGAATTCTACTCCTAAATGGCTGGATAAGCACAGTGTGCTGTACGACGACTGTCATTGACCTTGTAAGGAGATACCAACTTATTCAAGTTCTCCTAGGACGACAAAAGGGCGAATGATTTAATCATTTTGTGCAAATATGGGTATGCTTTTTCCCCCTTGACTAGTGATGGGAGGTTTCCGTAGCAAGAGTACGATAAGCTTTGTGGTTTCTGGGCCATTGCCATGCTAAGCTACTTAACGAAGTGCTCACTATGCTATGAAAAGGATGCCGGCCATATGGATACCAAATCACACTAGTTTACTAGCACGGGGTACTAGAAACCTGTGTTGACGAGTAATCCGAGTGCTCGGGGGGCACATGGGCTGGTCAGGTTGGTCTGCGACAGCCACCAGCAGAAATCAGTACTCCCTTCTTGGATCTAGAGAATTTCTTTACTGTACACTGTAATAAGTTCAGAGATCCAACTCCTTGTGCGTACTGGGAGCCTGGGGCAGTGGGGCTAGACACGAGAACGGCAATCACGCACCAACAGTCAGGCTACCTTTTCACCCGGAAAGACGAGAGAGGAAGGAAACTACCCAGAGGCCTGAGCATGCACGTGCTTCACATATGGAGCATACAGAATTCTGATTTTTTTTTTCTTTTTTTCTCGAGTGGCTCTTTGGGAGCAAAGCGACGGTCTCCACACGCTTTTGTACTGGTCGTGGCAAAGTAACTAGTGCTTGCTACCTATTGCATATGAGTTCCATAGTTATAGAACGAATTTAGACAAATCAAGGATCTATTATATATTATAAGCTCGTGACAATAGCTCTACAATTGCTAAGAAAATAAGAAATATACTAGATTTTTTTTAAAAAAAAGGAAAGCATCCAACCATTGATTAGGTGGAACCTAATTAAAGCTAAACTCTAGTGTCCATTGGATGCTACTAAAAAAAGAAAATATGTTGGAAATTCCCATGAAAAAAAACATCAAGCCCTTAATATGGTAGGCCCTAATTAAAGCTAAAATATATCGGCCATCGGATGTTAGTACTTGAGATATATGTTTTTTTAATTGAAAAACTAGAGGATATTAGTACTTAGGGATGTATGATACTTTGTAATTTTAAAACTAAAAGAGAAGCTATGCTAACTAAAAAAAATGCTTAGAGAAAAAAAGAACGTGGCATGCATGCATCTCCTTGTGCATGAGATGGGGTTGCTGCTACTAGCTTCCATTTTACGTCCAAGTCCTTTTATTTTCCTTTTTTCTCTTTTGCCCAGTTATTTATTTTTTATGAAGTGTTATATGATTTGTCATATGGATTGATAAGACTAATTATAGCAGCCATCTGAAATTATAAATGAATTAAGTGTCATGATAAGAACCGGTAAGAGTGCACTATTTCCTTAGATTTGAAGGCTATAAATTCTCAGCGAGAGATAGCATGGAAAAGAGATACAAAACAAAAGACGTGCATGGTACCTCGACGCATCGGACCAACGGTCAGGCGCATGTGCGCATTGAACATAAATATTCAAATATATATATTCTTTGTTAATAAAATAAGTTTGGCTGTACTCTCCCCACAATAAGAATAATTTGTAATCCAAAGGTGTAATAATAGTCTTCGATTTATGTGCTTATATTGTTATACATATGGAACACGAAGACACATAGAACGAAGACGTGCATGGTGCCACGACGCATCGGACTAGCTGTAACAGCATAAATTTTGCTAAAACTATAAATAAAACAAAAACCTTAAAATTTTCTTTTCTTGTTTTGTATGGTTATGAATTTTCATGCATTTATTTGCTTTTCCCCGATTCATTTCTCTATTGAAAACCTTCTCTGTGAATTCCCGGAATAAAAATCCTGAAAGAAAGATGCAAAACCCCTTCGTGGGCTGGCCTCTCTCCTCCGGCCCACTTCTTCACCCGTGCTTGCTCCTGGGCTAAGGCCCACAAGGCCGGGCCTTAGCCCACTTTCTTGCTGGGCCGACCTACTTGCCTCGGCCTAAGTTGCTCACCCGGCCTGCTCCAGCTCGCCCACAGCCTACGCCGCCCCAGCCCAGCTCGCCCACAGCCCACGATGAAGCCGCCTTGGGCCTCGCCGGCCGCCTCTTCCTCGCCGGCGCAGCCACCGTGCCACCGCGCCCATGAACATTCCATCGCACGTACCAGCCACGCCGCCATTCACCTGGCGCCCGACGCCGTCGCCATCTTTGACATAACCTCGCAAGTTCAGGGAGCTAAGAAAATAAAATATAAGTTCAAAAAGGTAAATGGTGCAACTAAGAAAGTAAAATATAAGTTCAAAAAGGTAAGTGGTACAACATCACAAACTTACAGTACAATTTTCTCTATATAAAAATAGTAGCAATGTTTTAATTGGTCCCCTTCAAAATAAAAATATTATTAATTGGTCCCGTTATATTTTTTTGGCTTCGTCCCAGCTGGTAATGGATAATGTTCGGAAGTGTTCGAGTTCATTGGATAGAAGCGTCCAAGTAACTTACCAGTAGTAGAAACCGTTTTTAGAGAGTAGAAATCGTTAAGAGTACTACTAGTAAGATATCTGTGTTAAAGAAGACGTGGATCAATTTTTAGTAATGGTTACAGTGGCAGATCAGTATTTTCAGCATGTGTATTCGAAGTTACAAAAACATTAGTCTGTACAGTATATAATGAAAGTACTAACTATTTGTACCAGAGATAACCGGTTATTAAATGTCATATCACAAACTAAAACAAAACAAACTTTTGGCTTACAGGCCGGCTGGCGATTACCTATCAAACATTCTCAATGGTATACAAAAGGGGGGTTGTGTGCTAGCACGGTCCAAAAATCGATAACTATGAAACACATACATCCATGAAAGCACTACATACAGTTAAATATTTACTAAAAAAGAGTAATACTAACTCAGCAACAGTATACTCTGCAGACAGTTAACAACATTAGGTCCAACAACAATGTACTCCATAAAAATAAATACAGTGCTCTAGTTCTCTGTCTCATCTAATAAATTATAGAATGATCCAACAAAATCATTTGAATGTATCCAAGAAACCCAGATCACATGCTAACCACTGATATTAGTTCATTACTTGATATAGATAAAGCCAGTAAAATATCTGTAGTGTTGTGACAGAATTCATCTATTATCACAGAGGTCTTATCAATACTAATGCGAAGTTCGAAACACACATGAATATTCTGTACGTAACCAACAAGAATCAACTCTGTAGTCTGAATAGCTCAGCTTCATTTTTCTTATTCCTTTTATCAGAGCATAAATGCATAATGTTACTCCTGGGATTATGGGTTGATTGTCCTAGCCTAACTAAATGGTAGAGTACTAGCCAAGTTTTCTTGAGAGCGAAAATCTTATGTTACCATCTGTGACCACTTAATCTTCAGCCTAACACTACCCATCTAATTACATCCACTTCGTTGGAATCATATTCTGAAATGGCACATCACTAGCCCCATTTGTGGTGAGCAATCTATCAAGCTCGAGACATCTGCCTTACTTCAAAAACTAGTACGTGCATCGATTCCAACTCTAATTGTCATGTGAACTACAAGAACTGAGGCAGAAAGGTATTAAATAGAGAACAAATATGCTTGTAATTGTCAACCACCGCACTTCACACACTACGAAATTAGCAGAACGCCAGAACCTACTCACCTTATTAATCAATCCATCATCAACCACAGCGCTGCTAATCTTCTTGAACAGCTCATATAGTGCTTCGGTTTCATTCACATTAACTGCGTAAGCAAAATAGATTCTCTACTGAATAAAAGACAAGGAGGAATATGAAAATAGCATCAATGTATGCAAGATACAGGCTGATTCGGTTGGTAGAAAGTGGAAACAAACAGAACAGATCATACAAATTGTTTCACTGGCCAACCGCTCAGGATCCTGGACTCCTGGAGGCCCTTGGGCGGGACTCGCCGACTCAGGAGCAGGCGAGCAAGATGCCGCCGCCGCCCCGGCGCAGCGCCCCTCCGCCTCCGGTCCTCGCCTCATCGGTCCTCCCCTTCTCCGGTTCTCCCCGAGAGTCCACCGTCGCCGCGCTCACCCGCAAGGATGAGGATGGAGAATTGGAGATTGCCAGACTGATTGGGGAATTGGAGATACCGAGATGGACTGCTGTCCCTGCTGGTTGCAGTGTGACTGTGTGAGAGACAGGAATGGGCTTTGGAGTTGGGTGCGTGCGTCCGTGACTCCGTGGGCTGGGCTCGGCTGCGAGACGCGAGCGACGGGCGTGGTGTGGTGCAAGACGCTGAGACTGCTAGGTGCGACCGCGTTACATGCTGATTGAACAAAACTTCCGGTATATACATGTATTGTACACTTCCGGTATTGCACAAAAAATTTAGGTGTTCAGCTGAATACCCATGAACCTAGGTGGGTCCGCCCCTGAATGGTTGTAAGAATTATGTAAAGGTTATTGTGAATTCTGCATTTCACTACTAATATGAAAACATCACACCTCCATCTCAAACACCACTCGTCTGCCAGACACCACGTAATTAGAACAACGTAACATCCATTAATTATGGCATCACCAAGCAACAAGTAAAGCAAATAGCAACGTCCCCTCACTTTATTAGACCCGCGTTCCACTTGAAGAACGAAATGAACAACGACTCGCAAAAACCAAACATGGATGCATGGCAACGTCACGGGCTGCCACCCGCGCGCGGGCCGGGAAGTGACTAGAACGGCGTGCCATACGGCACTCTCTTCGGGCTCGGGCTCGGGCTCGGGCTCGGGCTCGGGCTCGCCGTTGGCGCCCCTCTCGGTGGCGCCGCGGCAACTGTCACGAACGCACTCCCACCACCAATAATCTTCGATCTAGGCGCTTTCGAGCCACCTGCACTGCCACGCACCACGTTGTCGTGCGAGCCAGAACCCACCAGCGGTGCGTGCGTGCCACTGGCAACCTTCGGCGGAGGCCCCCTCGCGTTGGGGCGGCCAGTGGTTGCGGCGCACTGCAGCAGCAGGCCGCACGGGAGGAGCGAGCCGCGCGACGAAGGCGCGGGTGAAGGGGCCGCAGTGGACGTCGACCTTGTCGGCCGCACGGCAGCACGCGCGCGGGACGGGGCACCCCGTGAAGAAGGACGCGAGCAGGTCGTGCTTGCACAGGCCCAGCGTCAGCAGCGACTCCCAGCACTTGCCCGAGTCCGAGCGCGGGCCGGTCGGGAAGATGTCGAAGGTGAGCGAACGCCGCGGCGCGGTGGAGTCGGCGCCGTGCGCTGGGCACGCGGCCAGGAGCGCGACGAGGAGCAAGGCCCTCATGGTTGGTTTGGCAACTCTTCTTGGCTGCGTCGGTTTTGGACTTGGAGCATGGCCGCCGTAGTGGCTAGAAGTTATTTATAGGTGCACCTTGCGGTAGTTCGACCGTTTTGCATGTTAGTACTTGGCGCTAGTTGCACTTAGTAGAATAATGCTAGTTAATACGTACGAATGCACGATAATACTGTGGTGTGTAACAGCAAAGTTTGAATGTTCATTTATGGGCTCTCATCTATGTTTTGATGTTTTTCTATCAACCGCCGCGAATTGCCGTTTACCCATTTAGTTTTTTGAACATAAATCTCATGAATCAAGAGAGAATGTACGTGGTTAAGAACAGAAAAAACATGTTAAGTTCCGCATGATAGGGTAGGATTTAGCGGAGAAACTAGCAGGGGAAGGTGAGGAATTGAAGACTGGGAGGAAGAACGGGAAGGGGAAACAGACCAACTAGGTTAGAAAATCAGATTTGTATTCTCAAGTGATTACATAAAAATGATTACAAACGGACACAACAACTCGCTTAAATACTGCTCGCGCCAGAGGATTTGCGGGTAGGGTCATAATGACGCTGTGATCCATGCCACAGTAGAACAGGTTTGTTCAAAGCTTTCGAGGCACCTGCCTATTGGACTACGGTAAGCGGCATCATCAATTGGTTGACGATAAAAAAAAACATGGGAGTATAATCGAGTCTCAGTGATCGAATCAGCATTTCTTACAGCGCGTTGTCTCGAAGTTGCTACAGATAGATAAACACACAACAACAACCAAGCGATTTTAAAAAAATTTTGTTTGGTACAGTTTTCACTCTCAGTTTCTCGTTTGGATTTCGTGAAGCCGTACCAAATACTTCGATTCTCAAAATCACCATATTCTACTTCACGCGAAGAGCTGTTTCAAAAATAAACTAGCAACGAGAAACAGTCTTTCCGCAAATTCTAATGATAATTCAACCTTCAAAAACAAAAATACCCTCAAAAGTTTAATATATTTACCCGCAATTGCCGTTCACTTGCCCCTCGCCCTCTTCCCACCCCGAGCGCAGGACGGCAGCGCATACCCATTTGCACCTGTGCCTCTCCTGTGCGACTCCTCCAACACCGTGTTCCCCTCAATCCCTCATCTCATCTCATGTCGCACGACCAATCCAAGCATCGAGAGAGCCCGATTCGCCGACCAAGCGGCGCACAGTAGCGGCAAATCTACCACCAAAAGGAGGGATCTGAGGCGAGACTGCGACCGTACCTGGCAACCGGCGGGGGCAGCGACGACGACGACCGGGCGATGGCAAGCGGCGGCTCGCCCGCCGCCCCCGACGAGCTCCTCACCTCCCCGCATCTCCCCCCGCTCCTCTCTGGCGCCTCCCGCTCCCTCTCAGCTGTGCGAAATGGGGGGGAAATTCCCGTGACCGCGACGCGCGGAACGAATTGGGGCGGTCCCCTCATAGTCGTAGACCCCTCCTCTCCTGATTTGTGCCTACCCGGCCGCCGCCTCCTCTTGGACGTCGGTGCCGCGATTGGACCGCTTGCCTGAAGTCGATATCGATACGCGGAAGGAAGCGACGAGCGACATGTGCTGGTGAAGTTGTCGCTCGTGACGAAGGGTGCTGAAAAAATAGTAACAGAGCGTGAAGCTGAGATAAAAAGACGAGAAGTCTTCTTTAGGACATGGAGTAAGTACATTCCAGAAGATATCATGGGTTCCATGGGGCTGTTTGATTCTCCGAGCCAATGTGATGTAAAAGCTGCCTCATTTGATTGTGATATACTTCCGATTGATGTTGATGATGTGGAAAAGCTTGCTCCCCAGTCTTTGGTGGGGTCTTTTCTGAAATCTGAGAGATCACAGCTACCTAAGTCTTCATTGAGCAATTCTAGTACCAGTGGAAATTTGAGTAAATCCGAACAAACCATCTGAATACTGATGATAAAATGGACTTCTAGGATTTTCTGGGGGGCTGTGATACTGTAGATATTGCAGGAACAAGCAAGCTAGAAGTGGAGAATGCCAGATTAAAAGCAGAACTAGCTTCTGCAATTGCAGTTTTGTGCACTTTTGGTGCTGAATATGGATATGAATATATTGATGAAGGGCAAATTGATAATGTATTGAAAAATATGAGGGAAAAAACAGTGGAGGCACTTTCTGCAAAGGACGGGTATGCTAGTCAACTTCAGTCAATGCTCACGTCAAAGCGGGAGCAATGCTTGTCCTATGAAAAGCGTATCCAAGAGCTTGAAAAATAATTAGCGAACATGGCTTCAGGGAGCAAAGACGCATCTAATTCCCTCCTCTTTGCATTTAAAGGTAATGAATGCAATCTGAATGTATCTAGAGGCAGGCAAACCCAATTGCGCGACAAATCAAGTGTAGCCATGGATGAGACCTCTTCAACATCTGAACATCCATCTAAACAAACAAAAGGTGGAGATGAGAATATGACCGACATTTCGGGTGCACTTAACTTGTAGTAACTCGATTCATTATCATGCAATAATTTGGATGCTTTCATGGCAATAAATAAGCTAGTAATATGTACAAAACAATATACATGTGCCAAACCCATGGGTAGTATAGACATTTTGTATACAATCCTCTCATTCTTGAATCCAGAGCCAACCTACCAACCAAATACTTTCCTCTAACAGCTCCAGATTCTCAGAGGAGTTGATTCTTAGAGAATCAAGAGCAGAATCTAAAAAATAAGAATTTGAAGTTGTACCATACATGGCCTAAATTGAAGTCCGAACTAAAGATTATACATTCCATTCTGGTATCGGTTGTAATGGTTGAAACATCCTGTACCGGTACCCAAAACGGCATACCATAGGTTCAATCTCATACTGATCTTAACACCGGCCATTTCAGTCTATTCCGTGCGGAATTGGTTGTTTCGACAATTCCGATACCGAACATAATCGAAGTGACCCTTGTTGAATCAGGCCCAAAACCCAGCCTAATACTATGCACGATATTTGTCTTTATGAACTCAATAAACTATGCATCATTTTTATTTTATAGTTATGTATTTGAGTAAGATTTTAAGTGAAATTACATGTATATATATATACACACACACCAAGTCGTCGTTGCTTCATCTTGCATGTCGATCCACCCATCCGCTAACCAAAGATGGAATAACTATGTCGCATATTGATGCACTGCGGGTCTGTAACCCACATATTCGCTAATCGTCATTCGTGCAGCGAGATGGAATAACTATGCCACATATCGATGCACTACGAGTCTGTAACCCACATATTCTTTGCGTACGATCAGCGAATATGTGGGTTGCGAGTCATATATATATATAGGGAACATATCTAGTGCTAATGAGTAATTCAGTACTAAGGTGCTAATACCAATCTTGACCGTTGGATCTGGATCTTGATCGTTGGAGGTGGGAGCATGCATAGTATTTAATAAAAACGCATTAATAAAGGTGCATCGAAGGTGGGAGCATGCAAAGTGATTAAATAGTTTAGAGGTGGGAGTCTGCATTAATCTTGGTTGTTCAATTCAGATCCAACGGTCAAGATTGGTATTAACACTTTAGCACTGAATTACCCATTAGCACTAGGTGCTAATACCAATCTTGATCGTTGGAGGTGAGAGCATGTATGGTGTTTAATGAAGACGCATTAATAAAGGTGCATTGAGGGTGGAAGCATGCAAAGTAATTAAATGGTTTAGAGGTGGGAGCCCGCATTAATCTTGGTTGTTCAATTCAGATCCAACGGTTAAGATTTATATTAACATCTTAGCACTGAATTACCTATTAGCACTAGATATGTTCTCATATATATATATATATATATATATATATATATATTCGAACATATATTGGAAATAGCATCAGGAAAAGAATGGTATACCTACATCCACTATCTTGACGCGTGGGTCGCGAAGGCAGGAGTTAAAGCTGCACGAATGAAGATCAGCGAATATGTGGGTTGCAGCCTCGCAGTGCATCGGTATGCGGCATAGTTATTCCATCTTTTGGTTAGCGGATGGGTGGATCGACGTGCAAGATGGAGCAACGGTGACTTGGCGGGCAAAATATCCCCCAAGCTTGCAACCGATGCGATCCAGTGAAACAACTACGGGAAGGTCAAGTCGAACAGTTGCAGCTCGCCAACTTCACAAGACAACTCTGAAGTTGTTGGTTTCGGAACAGAGGGTGCGTGGCAACGTGGACGAATGCCTTCTGTGTGGTAAGGCATATGCCTGCATGACACCGAGGAAACGACGGCGATGACGACAAACTAACAACCGCCGCGCGCTGCCACAAACACGCACCGCCATGCAGCATTCGCCAACAGTTTTTACAATACCAAGTATACGACCAGCCTACGAGCATGGGGTACGTGTGAGCGTACGGGCACATTCAAGAATTTTTAGCCGGATTAGTATTTACAGAAATAGCTGTTACAGAAAATTAATTACAAAACTAGCGTCCTACCACACGAAAAATTAATTACAAAACTAACACCCTGCCGCACGACGGTATTAATTACAAAACTAGCTTCCTACCACACAAAAATTAATTACAAAACTAACACCCTACCGCACGACCGTCGTGCGGCAGGCGCTCCTCATACGCCACGTAAGCCCCTGCCGCATTATTCCATCTTTTGGTTAGCGGATGGGTGGATCGACGTGCAAGATGGAGCAACGGCGACTTGGCGGGCAAAATATCCCCCAAGCTTGCAACCGATGCGATCCAGTGAAACAACTACGGGAAGGTCAAGTCGAACAGTTGTAGCTCGCCAACTTCACAAGACAACTCTGAAGTTGTTGGTTTCAGAACAGAGGGTGTGTGGCAACGTGGACGAATGCCTTCTGTGTGGTAAGGCATATGCCTGCATGACACCGAGGAAACGACGGCGATGACGACAAACTAACAACCGCCGCGCGCTGCCACAAAAACGCACCGCCATGCAGCATTCGCCAACAGTTTTTACAATACCAAGTATATGACCAGCCTACGAGCATGGGGTACGTGTGAGCGTACGGGCACATTCAAGAATTTTTAGCCGGATTAGTATTTACAGAAATAGCTGTTACAGAAAATTAATTACAAAACTAGCTTCCTACCACACGAAAAATTAATTACAAAACTAACACCCTGCCGCACGACGGTATTAATTACAAAACTAGCTTCCTACCACACGAAAAATTAATTACAAAACTAACACCCTACCGCACGACCGTCGTGCGGCAGGCGCTCCTCATACGCCACGTAAGCCCCTGCCGCACGGTCGCCGTGCGGTGGTCAGCCCGGCCGCCACATGTCCCCCGCACGATTAGGGTTTCAATTAGGGTTTGGGTTTCGGCTGTGGCTGTGGAATTTTTTAAATATAGCGAATGAGTTTTAAAAATTATGAAATTTTATGTGAATACTCCCGACACGGTGTTATTTCTTGTGTAATTTTTATATATATAATTTTACTCGTTCTGATTTTACCTCGCAATTTCATTTAAGTGTACTGATTTTATCCCGCCATGTGTCACCCCTTTCCCCTCCTGCACGCATGGCCCCCCTCCCAAAGGCCTGCTCTCCTCCTCCTGCACGGCCCCCTCCGGTGGCCACCTTTCCATCCGTCCATCCTACCTTCTCCGCACATCTATCGACTCCTCGCGGTTGCCCCTCCTTGCCCGCAGTGCTACACGTAGACAACGCATCCAAAATTCCCAACGCTAACGCAGTGGCTCCTCCTTTGCTCGATTATAAATACCGAAATCTCGCAGTCGCTCTTCGCTCATCCCAATTGCATTTCGCTTCTCGTTCTAGCGCTCGTCGCTGAGAACTCAGAGAACTTAATATAAATTTTTTTGGAGATCAAGTATTTGCTTGCTCGTCGCTCCTCGCTAGGATTTTTTGATAGCTTACCACCCGAAGGGTAGGTAATTTGTCGAATAGTTTTATCGTTATTAATTAGTTTAGTGATAATTAGTTAGTTCATTTGTAATCAATTAGTTAGTTTAGTGATAAATAATTAGTCGTAATTAGTTTAGTGGTTATCAGTCCAGCATATTAAATTAGTGCGAATTAACTACTAGCAATTAGTTTAGCGATAAATAATTACTCATAATTAGTTTTTGGAAATTGTTGGCAATTAATTAATTATGCATATTTAATTACGCATATGTAATCCATCACTTGCATGCAATTTGTCATATTTAATTACATATATGTACCACGGATGGGGTTGTTGTGGCTTTAGGTAATTATGAACATGCAAGATTTTGTTAGTGTTTTATGGCAATGGTCTCGTACGGGCTGGACCCGTCGAGATGTTAGTACAAGGTGGTTCGCGGAGGGCTTGACGCGATGAATATTCATGAGCTTCGAAGCTCCATCCGGAGGGAGTTCGGCACGGAGGCAACGATGAAGAAAGTTGTGATCGAGGGGATCACCTGCACGAATGATGTGTGCGAGCTCGTCAAGATGGCTGGAAGCGTAGTATGGAGCCAGTACATGCAAATTGCCTCCCAGCCCGAGGTGGCAATTTACGGGAAACCGATGGTGTACGTGAATTTCGTACCTAGGGTGTCGGGCCACCTTAATGATGCCGGGGCCTCTACAAGCGGGCAAGCGCAGTCCGAGCCTGAAGACGACAGCACGGAAGGTGCTGCCTCGGAGGGAAGATCCGTGTATAATTTTGTGCGAAATGAAGGGGCGAAAATGTGGTTGCCAGCCCACATTGACTGCCATGAGTACCTGTTGGACCGAAACGACGACTAGAGAGGGGCGGTGAATAGGAGCTCAACCTATTTTCACCTTGATCGGATTCAACATGTTTTTCTCTCAAATAGCTATGAAAACTATGAAGATTAACAAACCAGTACAACTGATGTTTTGTATTGAATCAAATCAAAACCCGAAGCATAACACCTAAAAACGCACTGGTGTACAGTACCGGATGTACTTGTGAACAATAGTTTATTATAAAAAATAGGTAGTACCGATGAACAGGGGTGGTACTATTGGATGAATAGTAAAAAGCAATACAATGAACAGGATGCAACTCGAAATCCAAATCCAAATCCAAAATTGACACAACTTTTGATCCACAACTCCAAACTTCATGAAACTTGAAACGTACCTTCTCTACGATGTTAGGAACCTATTCTACTGAAAGATCGTGAAGATCATTGACAAAGTTCGAACATTTTTCCGTTTGAGTTAAGGTTGCTCCAAAAACTGAGCCTAATTCTAGAACTTGCTTGTGGGTAAGAGATGATCAAGATGATCTTCAATGCATTGCCACATGTCACAGCAAGCAAGATCTCAGCAAAAATTAAAAGAAAACCAAAGGATAATATAAAAAACCCAAAATCACCAAAGAGATAGCAAGAACAAGAAGGGAGTCATCTTGAAGAATTTTGCTTGGATTGATTGGAGATTGAAGTTGGTTGACAGTCACTCCACCATGGAGGACAAAAGCTCAACACTTGAGCACTCAATCAATCCAACTCTCTAGAATCCTAACATCTCCTGTCCCTAAACACAAACTAGGGTTTCTTGAATATAAGGGGTTGGAGGGTGCACAACCAACACCCTCCATATTTATAGATGAGGCTAGCTTCTAGAGGAGGGCACCCGTTAAGCATATACACAAACAGGTTTCACTTATGCACGCATTTCAAAGCGTCGTCTTCATCTACTCTTAACCTAAACCACCTCTCCTCACGCCATCCTATGCCGCGATTTATCCAAAAGCAATTAAGGCGGTATTTAGGTGAAGTTACCAAAATACCCCTTCTCGATCCTTCTCCAAAGACCGAGTTCAATCTTCATGAAGCAATCACATGCTTCGCCATGTGTAGGTTGATCAATAGATCTCTTCATGTCGGCAAGTCCCACTCATCCGGCTCCCACCGAAACCACTATGGTACTTGCAACGACCCCTGCGCTGCTTGATGCAACCCGTCACAGCGAACTTCCCGTTCGATCATCCTAGACAATTTTGCGCCATGCTTGAGTCTGCTGACTTCACCCGACATTCTCGATCGTTCTGAACCTCAGCTCTCCAAGCCTAGTCCCGATCATCCTCGTCGTTGACCTCCAAGCTACCTGCACAACAATAGACAAAGAAATCAATTTCGGGAATAAGTTCTACGCAACTTGACTCACGTTAGTCAAAACATACATCATGCAACACATATGCAATTGAACCCACAAAATTGACCTAACAAACAAAAATCGCTGCCAAGCTGGCCAGCGAACAGAGCAAAACCGGTAATACCGCTAGTGAACTCTGGTCCTACTGCACTGCGGTAGTACCACTCCACAAATGCGGTCTTTCCGATTCTCAGGGAAGAAGAAACTCCCAAAAATATATTTTCTAAAAAAAAATATACCGCCAAGTAAAATCCAGTCATACCGTGCAGCGGTAGTACCGCTTCTCAAATGCGGTCATATCGATTTTACCTGGTTGAAAGGATTACGACCACCTGGTTGAAAGAGTTACAAGCACCAAGTTACGACCACCTGGTCGAAAGGTTACGAGCATGTAACAACCCAAATTTTCAAGTTTCAGTCGAAAATAAAACTTTATTTATTTTTGTGGATTTTTCTGAAAATTTTAAAAGCTTTTCCATAATTATTTGAAAGCCAAAGTAATTTATTAGCAAAATATATTACCAATTGTAACTTGGAATTATTTTATTTAAATCCAGAATGCCTCGGAGAATTTCTGTTAATTTTCTCATAATTTTTGGATTTTATTTGCTATTTTCTAAAGCCTTTTTGAATTTCTGGAATTAAATTAATTGGAAAAGGAATTAAATCTCTCGCACATTGTTGGGCCGACTTCCAGCCCACTCCTGTTTCGACCTCCTCCCGACCAGCCGCCTCCCGCGCTCTCCCCGCCACACGTCTCCCATCGGCGAGTGCACCGCAACCCATCTCGGCCGTCCCCGTGCTCTATCGCCTCGGCCGTTCGATCAAAATCCATCAGTCACCACTTCGCCCGACCAGTTTTGCCCGCGCATCGTCACCTCAGGCCGTTCGATCATAATCCAACGGTCGTCACCCCTCCCGACCAGTTCCTCCGACCGCCACACGGGCCCCACCGCTACAGCGTCGTCTCCTTCCGCTCTTTCTTCCCCGCGCGGCCGAGCGCTTCGCCGCCATTAACTCCTGCACGTTCTTCTTCAATGTCGTGATTCCCTCCCCCATTTCTCTCGTCATCCTGCGCATTCAAATCGCCGTTTCCTCTCGCGACCTGCGCTCCTCCTCTAATACTGGTATGAGCACATGATCTTGCAATCAATGTTGGAATAAATAATATTAGCCCTGCAAATCTTAGTTTTGAAACCTTATAACTAATGAACTAAAATTTGACTTAGGAGTGGTAACTTTATAAAATTGAATTAGGTCTAATAATCACTAAAATTTGAGTTAGGATAATTAATTGGCTTAAAAATAAAATTTACACACCGGTACTTCACAAGACGGGATTTGGGTCAAGCAATATTGCATTTACTGTTCGGTATTTTAGGTTAATAAGTGTTGTATGAGGTGATGCCTATATTTGGGTTGCATGATTGTTCAATTGAGATAGATATCGATTGTCGAGAGGTAGGGATCATGGTTGTGGCCAGAGGCATGGCTACGCTATGCCACCGCGTGTGGTACATAACTAGTGAAGAGTTTTCTTTCAATAACCTTAGATACAAATGTTGGAGAATGAGTTTATATTGCACATTTTCGCTTGCTATAAATTAATCGCTAATCAATTTGACACTAATTTGTTACATGCGTATTGTAGATGGATCGAATCGATGTACGGTGTGAACCGTGTGAGTCAAGATTACATTAATGGCGTGGTTGCTTTTAGAAGAGCCACGAAAGGTGATATGTTGAAGAAGGGATAAATTTTATGTAATCGTCTGCGCATTGATTGCGTAATCAAGATGTTTAACAACGCGCGCAGATCGAGCGCACTTGATTCGAAGGGGTTTCAAAAAAGGGTATACATGTTGGACCAGTCACGGTGAAGAGCAGATTATACCAGAAGTTAATAATGACGACATCGCCGAGGAAGTCAACGATTTGCCGGATGTGGACTGTGCTTTTGATGAGGATAGGGGGCACGATGACAACTGATCGGATGCTACGCGATGCGAAGAGAACTACGGTGAGA
This sequence comes from Hsuehochloa calcarea, assembly GCA_036346395.1. Taxonomy (NCBI): domain Eukaryota; kingdom Viridiplantae; phylum Streptophyta; class Magnoliopsida; order Poales; family Poaceae; genus Hsuehochloa; species Hsuehochloa calcarea. The sequence continues at coordinate 40,971,633 of CM070599.1, forward strand.
GAGTGTTTTGTAAATTCGAGGGCTTAAGGGAGGACTCGGTGAGACCTTTGTTCCTGGGCCGCAAGCCGAATACACAAGGTTGTCAACCGTGCTTGAACTACTGAAATTGAAGGCAAGCAATAGTTGGTCCGATAAGAGTTTCACGGCGTTGTTAGGTCTCCTAGCGGACATCCTTCCGGAGGGAAACGTGTTGCCCAGCACCACCTATCAAGCAAAGAAGGTTATTTGCCCATTGGGAATGGAAGTAGAAAGAATACATGCATGTCCGAACGATTGTATCCTCTACCGTAAAGAGTATGCAGACATGCATTATTGTCCCGTGTGCAAAGCATCCCGATACAAGCGTCAAAATACTGCTAAGGTGAAGCAAGGACCTCCTGCTAAGATGTTGTGGTATCTACCTATAATCCCACGCTTGAAGCGCTTATTTGCGAACCCAAAGGAGGCAAGATTGCTGCGTTGGCACTCGAGAGGAGCGTAAGAGAGATGGAAAGCTAAGACACCTGCCGATTACGCGGTGGAGAAACTTCGATCGGAGCTTGAAGAGTTCGGTCGAGAGGAACATAAGGTTAGGGTTGAGTACGTCATCAAAAGGAGCTGCGCATTCAAATCGCAATTCGACGGAAATAAGGAAGACGGTTCACGATATGGTTAAGGATATCGATGTTGTGCTTGGGAAGGGACGAAATTAAGAACCCGTGAGAAGAACCTTGCCTCTTAGAAGTTCGCCATTTGATCGACGTTATGCACGTGAGAAGAATGTATGTGATAGCTTGATTGGTCTCTTCTTCAACATTACCGAGTTAGCACCGAAAGAGACCGATACAGACGAACGTATTTTCCCCAGACTTGCTACACTCTGCCTTGAAGACAATTAGGAGTATCTTGCCAACAAGGTCCGAGTGGCAATCTTGAGCATCGATCCCCAAGGACTAGATGCTCTGCAGCCGAGGTAGTGACGACTCGTGTTCCTCCGTCATTTTTCGATATCATGGTCCATCTCATTGTTCACCTTGTGAAAGAGATAAAGATATGCGACCTGTGTTTCTCGCCATATGCTCGACCGAGGGCGAAGATCATCGAAGGTTATGCAACGGAAGAGGTCATTGAGTTCTGCGTCGACTACATGGCTCGTGGATCCGATTGGTGTGCCTCTATCTCGCATGAGGGGAGACCGATGGTATCGGGACCATCGCCATGACCTCGCGCGTGGAGAAGACGCCAAGGAACAACAAAAGATATCCACCTCCGGCCTCCCCTCCCAAGTCGTCCTATAAAAGCCTTCAACGACTTATTCAACCTATTCAATCTCAAGCCCTCGACCTTCATGTAATACCGATAAATATCGCAACTCATTGCTTATGTATAGATACATGATGAAAATGCCCGAACGGCGAGAACCGTGGGTTTCCTCGACCCACACGTGGTATCTATGCAAACCATCCAAGCGAACGCGACCTTCGCCGAGAACTATATAACGACGCATTGCTTCTTCGTAATGCGCCAAATTTCATTCTCCACTCAACCAAAATTTCCAGCGTCTTCAATCGACTATACGCCTATTTTTGCGGGCGCCAAAGAAAAAATGATGAGCTATGTGCATTCTACGCTTGACTCTCCTCGCCTCAAGCACTCTCGTTCGTCCACAATTCGAGTTTTCTCCCCATCGTGGCGAAGTTGATTATCGAAAAGACGGTTTTATGTTGAAACCGGCTCGCCGTTTCCGTCGGCGCCGTTAAAAACCGACAAGGTTCCATCGGCGACATCGACCACTTCCTCGGCCACCGCCTTGTCAAGCACTCTCGCCTACGTTTTCGTCGCGCTTCTCTTCACAGGAGAACCCCGGGAGCTCCATCACACGCCTAAGAAAGCATGCATTAGCCGACATAACGGGCAAATTATATCGTGTGGGTAAAGTTGTACTCCCTCTGCAGAGTGTAAAACTATTCGAATAGCCGTGTCCACGGTCATGGACATGCTGAGCAAATCCACTCTAAGCTAGACTTTGTATTTGGTTAAAATGATTCTTGTGTAGGATTTCAGGACGGTTAATCCTTGTGGTAAAATTGGACGGGTAGCCATGTGATAGGAGGGTATCCATCACCATGTTTCATATGGAGGTTATCTACTATAAAATTACCAATTTAAGATTTGATTCTAAGATAAGTATTAAAAATGTGCCTTGGAACTTAGTATGATTACTTAAACTTGAAAATGTTGATTTATGCAAATAAACCCCTACAACCTTCCTTTGTGTACTTATGTATGCATTCTAAATTCTGTATTGGGTGTAATTTGCGAGCACGATAGTTGTGCTCATCCTTGCTGAATATTATTATTTAGGAGAACATTATTATCGAGAAGGTGAGGATCCAAACGTTTAGGCTACGACTCCAGACGATTGCCTGTGGCGCATCGTGTGGCCTACTACCTTTTTGGCTTCCGCTTTGTTTTTATTTGGCCTCAGGCCCATGCTGTAATAAACTATGTTACTTATTAATAAAGCGCTTGATATGTTTGTGATAACATTTTTTGTGAGACTGTGTACACTGGAAATCCTGGACTAGTGTCTGAACGCAGTGAATTTGGGATCCTTCGTTCCCGGGTTCGACAGAGCACCAGGTTACGACCACCTAGTCGAAAGGGTTACAACCACCTGGTTGTGTTGCGGCAATACCGTTCCTCTACTACGGTCACATTGCGCCGCGCTAATACCGCTCCTCTGATGCGGTCATACTGAAATTACTGAACTTTGCTGAAAACGAGTGTTTGATAAACCCTTAATACTATTGTTAATTGTATTATCATCCTAAGATCGTGAGCACAGCCCTATGATATCCACAATCTCCCCCTTGATGAACACATTGTCAATTTTTCAAAAATGAAAGTTTGGAGTCTGAAAATGAAAAAAAAAAATCAACGTTTTCGCGCAATGGCACAACTTGGTCTAAAAGCAAGATAACGCAATGGAAATAACCAAGTTGGCTTCAGAATAGCATAGGCAAGTGAGATAAGGCAAAAGAATGCAAGAAAACTTCAATTTTCGGAGAAGAGTAAAAAATCTCACTTAAAGTCCATTTGAAAGAACAATTGTTTAATTTGACCTTTGATCATTGTGAGGTTCCAAGAATTGCAATTAAAGATCTGAAATGACAATAAGATCATAATAATGCAAATTAAGCAAACTCCCCCTCACTATGATCATCATTTTTCAAAGGATTTTATTTCTCCCTTTTGCTCCAAATAGCTCATCTTTTTAATATTTTTGCTATATCTTCTCCTTCCTCTTATCCAGAGTTGACAAATACAGAAATGAGGTAAAAGCATAATATAGAGCATGAATGAAATGCAATGGAGTGTCTTTTTTTTGTATATTTCAATTTTTAAAATTTGCAAGTTCATCAAAAGAGATCCTAAAGTGATAATGACCATGACAAAATGTCAATGTGAGATCAAGAAACTAACCAAAACCATTATAGAGAAGAAATTTTTGAAAGAGAATCATTTTGCTCAAGGTACCTAATCACCCAATTTTTTTACAACAAGTTCATTTGCAATAAATATTGACGTTGATTAATGGTCTATCTTAGTGAAGAAGATCCTGGACTATGAGCCATCCACAAACTCTTCCTAAGCTTCAACCAGGGTGACAAATCTTGAAGTTCATGTCAATTTTGACAGACAGTCCCCATGAGATCGTCTGGATCATCAATCTATCTCCAAGTTCATGTCTTTGACATGCAGTCTCGTGATAATAGTTTGGTATAATTTAATTACATGAGAACCTTAAAATTTTCTTTTGCACAAGAGTAATTTCATATTCACAAAGGAACAAGAAGCTCAAAGATTATTCAATACTAGATTCAAGAGCTGACAAAGCAATTTTGACATGGCCAGTGTCACAAAAGATAACTAATTATGCAATTAGCTAAAAGATCCATAAATTACAATTTTTATTTCAAGTTGTCTTAAAAATCTAGCTCATTAAGCAAAGATTAAGTTACACGTGTGAAAGCATGATAATTCTAGTAAGTCAAGGAACTAGACATAACATTGAGCAAGAATTATAATACTAAAGTTCAAGAGGGTAATAAGTAAAGTTTCATCAATTTAAAGGACAAGCAGTAAAGCTTATATTACAATGCGACGAGGATCTAGATATCCTCATTTAATTATTTATTCGTGATCCTTATTGTGGATAATGATGCCATTATATGATTCTTGAGTATACCCCTTAATGTTCATAAGGGAGAAGCTGGAGTCGTAAGATCTTCTATGACTACCTTATGATCGTAAGTTCTTCTACGATCACCTCATGGTCGTAAGTCCTTCTACGACCAGGTCAGCTACGACCACCCCATAGTCGTAAGTCCTTCTACGACTAGTACATGATTGTAAATTCTTCTACGATCACCTCAAGGTCGCAAGTCCTTCTACGACCAGGTCAGTTACGACCACCCTATAATCAATCGAGCTTACAGACAAGTAGGCTTAATTGATTAAAATATCTAAACAATTAGTATACACCATTATTCTTTGGAATAACTGCACGATTAATCTCTATGTCCTAGTGATAATTGTCTGGCGACGTGGGAACGTTACTTTTTCAATAGTAATCTGCAGTAACTGCGCCATCATCTGAAGCATTGATGCACCCTTTGGGTTGGAGAGATTGTCGCCTAAGAACGCTATAAAAGGAGGAATCATGAGACGACAGGGGGGAGAGACACGAAGAGGAGGATCAGGAGCATAAGACATTACATTTTCAGTCTTTCTCTTAATCTATAACCAGCATACTCGGTATAGCCATACAGGAATAGGGTTGTTATTCTCTCCGAAGAAGGCCCGAACCTATATAAAAATCCATGTGTCGTCCTCTCTGCATGATTTGAGTCTTAGAGACCCCCCCGAATCAAATAATCATTACGTAAGTTCGGTCCTAAAACACCGACACAATGCATCTTTTTGTGATTTTCATATGAATACAGTATGATACAATAAGATACAAGAAACTCAAAAATCCTAAAGAGATTGAAAAGATCAGCAAGCTTATAAAAAGATTAAGAAAAGATCAGATGAACAAGGAAAACTCAAAAAGAACCAACTCTCCCTCAAACCAACCCATAAGGGTAAATTACCCCTAACTCACTCCTCAAGGTGGCAAACTTAGTTGGGTATAAAGGCTTGGTGAGGATATCAGCTAACTGAGTCTCGGACTCCACAAATTGTAACACAATATCACACTTCTCTACATGGTCTCTAAGGAAGTGATAGTGAATATCAGCGTGCTTGGTCCTAGAATGTTGCACATGGTTCTTAGTAATATTAATGGCTGAAGTGTTATCACAGATAAGAGGAACACTATCAAAAGCTAACCCATAATTCTTATGGGTGGACACCATCCACAGAATTTGAATACAACAACTAGCAGAAGCTACATACTCAGCTTCTGAAGTGGATTGTGCAACAGATAACTGCTTCCTGGAAGACCAAGAGTCAGGAGAAGTGCCTAATAAATGACAAGTGCATGAGGTACTCTTCCTATCTAGCCGACAAACCGCAAAATCAGAATCAGAAAACACTCGAATGGACAAGGAAGATGAGCAGTAATACCAAATACCATACTGAAGGGTAGAGTGAAGGTACCTGAAGATGCGCTTGATGGCTTGGCGATGGGAAGTCCTCGGAAACGCCTGAAACCTTGCACAGAGGCGGACCGCGAAGTGAATGTTCGGTCTTGAGGCCGTCAGGTAAAGGAGTGAGCCGATCATGCTGCGGTACTCGCGTTGATCCATGACTTTTCCTTTCTCGTCTGGATACAAAGCAGTCGAAGTCGCCACAGGAGTAGCGATCGGCTTGCAGTCACCCATCTCGAAGCACTTAAGCAGATTCTTGGTGTACTTCATCAAATAGATGAAGATCCTTTCCTTACATTGCTTGATTTGAAACCCCAAAAAGTAGTTGAGCTCTCCCATCATACTCATATCAAATTCCCTGAATATTGTCTCAGAAAAACTGAAAACAAGAGCATGAGAAGAACCACCGAAGATAATATCATATATATAAATCTGAATAAGTAAGAAGTCATTGTCATGCCTAAGAATGAATATAATTTTGTCTACTTTACCCATCTCAAAGTTATTCTTAAACAAGAAAGTCTTAAGTCTATCATACTAGACTTTAAGGGCTCGCTTAAGACTATACAAGGCTTTGGATAGCTTGAAGACATGATATGGAAGCTTGGGATTCTCAAAGACTGGGGGTTGCCTAATATATACTTCCTCCTCTATGTAACCATTCAGAAATGCACTCTTGACATCCATCTGATGCAGCTTAAAGCTTTTAGATGCAGGAAATGCAATTAGAATGTGAATGACTTCTAATATAGCAACATGAGTAAAGGACTCATCAAAGTCTACCCATTCAACTTGGCTAAAATCCTGAGCTACCAATTTAGCATTGTTTCTAACCACAGAACCATCATCACTTTGTTTATTTTTGAACACCCAGCTGGTTCCTATCACATTATGACCACTAGGAGGCTCTATTAGGTTCCAGGCCTTGTTCCTCTTAAAGTTCTTTAACTTCTCATGCATGACGGTAACCCATCTCGAATCAGACAAGAAATCTTTGACCTCCTTAATCACATTAAGGCTGGTCCTAAAGATCAGTATGTCATCAACATACAGACATAGAATGACTCCCTCGCCCCCACCATGGCGATAATACACACATCTGTCAGCTTCATTCACAATAAAGCCTGCAGATGTTAAAATTATATCAAACTTTTCATGCCATTGCTTATGTGCTTGTTTAAGACCATACAAAGATTTCAACAACTTACACACCTTTCCTTCTTAACCATTTACTACAAATCCATCTAGCTGTTCCATATAAATTTTCTCGTCCAACTCTCCATTTAGGAAAGCCGTCTTAACGTCCATCTGATGAACGAGAAGACCGTGTGAGGCAGCCAAAGATAGTAGTACTCAAATAGTGGTCAATCTAGCCACATGTGAATAAGTATCAAAGAAATCTTCGCCTTCCTTTTGGATATAACCCTTGGCCACAAGCTGTGCCTTGTACTTCTCGATAGTACCATCAGGCCTAAGCTTCTTTTTGAACACTCACTTACATCCTACAGGTTTACAACCATAAGGACGCTCAGTGATCTCCCAAGTTCCATTAGAGATAATGGAATCCATTTCACTACGCATTGCTTCCTTCCAGTATTCCGCATCTGGAGAAGCATATGCTTCAGAAATGGTACTTGGAGTATCATCCACAAGGTATACAATGAAATCAGGACCAAAAGACTTTGCAGTTCTTTGTCTTTTACTCTTCCTCAAAGTTTCATTGTCTTCCTCCTCAGGAATTTGCTCAAAATATTCCATTGGAATGGCATATTCAGGAGTTGTATCAGGCTCCTGACTCGATGAACTCGGCATATCTTTCATCGGAAAAATATCCTCAAAGAATATAGCATCTCTGGACTCCATAATTGTACTGACATGCATGTCAGGTACTCCAGATTTCATAACTAGAAATCTATATCCAACGCTATGGTGAGCATAGCCTAGAAAGATGCAATCCACGGTTTTTGGTCCAAGCTTACACTTTTTGGGAATTGACACATTGTCTTTCGCCAAACAACCCCAAGTGCGCAAGTATGAAAGTGATAGTCTTTTCTTCTCCCATTATTTATATGGGGTTATCTCTTTATTCTTTGTGAGAACACTGTTTAGGACATGACATGAAATCAATGTAACCTCCCCCTACCATGCTTTGGAAAGACCCGCTGTGTTTAACATGGCGTTAACCAAATCAGTTAGGGTGCGGTTCTTTCTTTCAGTAACCCCGTTTGACTAGGGTGAATAGGGAGGCGTCATCTCATGGATTATACCAGGTTCCTCACAGAATAAATTGAACTCATTAAAAAAGTACTCGCCGCCACGATCAAACCTAACCCTTTTGATTTTCCTTTCAAGTTGGTTCTCAGCTTCTGCCTTATAGATTTTAAAGTAGTGAAAAGCTTCATCTTTAGTTTTCAAAAGATACACATAGCAGAACCTAGTGGAGTCATCAATCAAAGTCATGAAATATCTATTACCACCTTTTGTCAACACACCATTCATCTCACATAGATCTGAATGTATGAGTTCTAATGATACCAAGTTTCTTACCTCCGCGGCCTTATGAGGCTTACGAGGCTGCTTTGATTGCACACAAACTTGACACTTAGAATCTTTTTCAATGGTGAATTTCGGGATTAACTCTAAACTGGCTAACCGCGTCATGCAACCAAAATTTATGTGACAAAGTTGTGAATGCCAAATAGTAGTATCATTACCACTGCAAACATGGTTCACAACATTATTACATAAATCTGAAAGAGATAGGCGAAACAAGCCTCCGCACACATAGCCTTTACTAGCAAATTATCCACACTTGGACACTACAAATTTATTGGACTCAAATACTAGTTTAAAGCCATCTCTACACAGAAGAGATCTGCTGACGAGATTCTTATTGATGGATGGCACATGATCCACGTTCTTCAGTTGCACAATCTTTCCCGAAGTAAACTTCAGATCGACCGTACCAACACCATGAACAGTGCATGTGACCCGTTCCCCATTAGAACGGCTGAATCCCGAGTGACCTGGTAAGAAGAGAATAATGAAATATCAGCACACACATATATATTAGCACCAGTGTCTATCCACCAATCTGTAGAATGACACATTGAAAGAACAGTAGGTAAATTACCATACCCTGAAGTTCCTGTCTCAGTGGTACCAACAACAACATTAGCAGACTTGGAATTCTGCCCTTGCTGATTCTTTCCACCTTTGCGTTGGCTGCAATCCTTGGCCCAATGACCAGATTCACCACACACAAAGCAAAGATCATCCTTTGTGTTTTTCTTCTTCTTGAAGCTAGTTGTTTGTGCAGTCTTGTTCTTGCCTTTGAACTTTTGAGCTTGTACATTCTTCTTCTACACTACATTGGCACTAGAATGTCCCTCATTACCTCTAGTGTGTGTATCTTTTGCTCTCGCCTTCTCTTCAATATCAAGAGACCTAATGAGATTTTCAACAAAAAACTCTTGTCTCTTATGTTTCAGAGAAGTAGCAAAATTCCTCCAAGAAGGAGGAAGCTTAGCAATAATGCCTCCCGCGATAAACTTGTCCGGTAATACACACTTGAAGTGCTCAAGTTCTGTGGCCATGGATTGTATCTCATGAGCCTGTTCAACTACAGAACGGACATCAACCATCCTATAGTCATGATATTGCTCCATGAGATACGATTCCTTTGCACGCATCCGAAACCCCAAACTTGGCCTCGAGTGCATCCCACATCTCTTTCCCAGTTTTAATCACCATGTATGCATCGATTAACTTCTCACCAAGAACGCTAACCACGGCACCTTTAAAAAGGTTATCAGCAGCCTCGAACGCTCGCTCCTGTTCAGGAGTAAGTGTTCCTTCAGGTTTGCCGTTTGCCACATGGAAAATGTTCATGGAAGTTAGCTAAAGCATCATCTTGGTGCGCCACCTTTTGTAATTCGCACCATCGAACTCAGAGGATTTTAGCGCAGCAGCAAAGCCAGTTGACAAAAAATGTCTATAATAAGTTTTTGGATTGTTGAACATATAAGCATTTTTTGAATTACTTTAATCCAGAAATATACTAGATGAATCATGGATAATACTCTAGCCTTTTTCATAAAGCAAATAATGATGAACACCATAGTCATACGAATTTCCAGAAGAACAGAAAGTAGTATTCATATCTCAGTGTTCAAGATAACAACATATAATAAAACTAAACAAACAACAAGTGAGAGATTGATATACCCAGAACCAGTAGATGGAACCGCAGCAGCAGAAGTGTTGGTGAGTCGTCGTTCGCCATGGTGTAGTGGACGTCGTGCAGATGATGAAGACGAAGCAAAGGATCGGATGATGACGAAGCAGCGATCGGATGAAGACGAATCAGCGAGCAGTCGCGCGAACGCTTCCTAAAAACCTTATTCGTCCTCGCTCGTGCAAGCCCTGCTCTCCCGGTTCGACCTTGCACGCGCCTTGCGGGATGGAGATCGTCAGACACAACAGCAACAGACTCGAGGATCTCTCTTAGTCTCTCGTGGGAGTGAATTGGAAGAACCAGTGAGTTATCGCCAGACAAAAACAAAGAGGCAGAGACCAGAGGAAACGATTGCCATCAACCAGTGCAAACTGTGGCCATAACTCACTGGTAACTGAATATTCGTTAATGCTATTACTTCGAGTCGGTGCGCGTTTAGATTTTCAAATAGATAAAGAAAAACGTGCTCACACCCGATGTGCATGCGCGCGCACGCACTCGCACATCACGGCTCGGCTCGGCGGCGGCGAGCGAGCGAGCGCACGCGTGTGTTGGCCTCCTCCAATTCCACAAGGGGGCTACCACGTTCCACCTTATAAAGTGGTGTAACTCCCCTTTAACTCTCCATGTGGGACTAATCAATTTTAGCACGTGCACATGAGCCTTTGAGATTCTTCAGGAATTAATTAGAATTAAAAATAGGGCCCAGCCCGTATTAATTCCTACAAACCCCCACCAGATCTCGAAGACACATGTCAAGTGCCTTGATCCACAGCATTGTTTTTAATATACCAGTGTTTCATGGAGACAAAATAAGATTGAACATCCATATAGAACAGAAACTACACTTATCCACAACTGCACAATGGACTAAGTCTTGAATTGACAGTTTTGTGTGAATAAGTTTCACTTAAGTCCTTAACTGATACTAGACTGTCAGGGCCCAGCCCGTATTAATTCCTACTCCGAAGACGCACGACGCTTGATCCGTTACCTTCCTTCAGTGCCCGAAAAGGACCCGAAAACGAGAAATTTTCGGGCGCAAAGAGAAGCAAAAGGTGGTTGTGCGCATCATTTCATTTGAAAAGTTAAATTTCAGTTTGAGATTTAGAAATGAGTGGAGCTTCTGGTTTAAATGTTGAAATGTAACTTTAAATTCAAACGTAAACTTCAATCAACTTTCAATTCTATGAAATTCTCGCAGTTTAGTTTGTGCACCAATGTTGCGGCTACATGGTCAGTGACAACAGGCTCGGCTAGCTGCAGCCCACTACTTAGCTGTAGCAGACTAGGCCATCAATAATGCTCAAACGTATACGTGGCCCGACATAGGAGGTGCCAGATGGAACTGGCCCAAATACGCAAGGGTGTAAGTTTTGGGGCTAAATTTTCTCCCTTTTTTTTCACTTTATGGAAATCTACGGGCGGTCGCGCTATCTAGACCGTTTGTTCCTCTCAAAAAAAAAAACTAGACCGTTGGTTCTAACGTCTCAATCACTCATCGCACGAACGGCGGCGGTCGCGACATGTTCACGTACGTTAGCTGGCCCGCAATGGAGGCGCGGCGGACGGCCCCGCCCCAAGCTGGCGGTCGACGACGACTCCTAGACTCCCGAACGCGGGCCCGTGAACCACTCATAACTGCAGGCCCCACAAGGCGGCCCGCACGCCCGCACGCCTCCCCTCCCGGCCGGCGCCAGGTGGAGCCAGTCCACCAAGACCGCGAGTGGATAATCAGTACGGAACAGTTGCCGCGGGCGCGGCGCACGCAGCAAACACCGGAGGCGAAAAGACCACCAAGCAAAGCTGCGGACCGCACCTCCGCCCCCTCGCACTCCCCACTCGGTTCCTTGCGGTTTCCCAAATAATCACTTCAATCCGTGTGGAGATCTCTGATCTCTCTGTATACTGGGTAAGTTCCCACTTTGAGTTCCTAAGTTCTTGCAGATTCGCCGGTTCAACTTTAAGTTCGCGCATAAAATTTTCGTGTTCTGGGAGTAAAACGGGTGTCAGGTGCTTGATCTGCGTCTTGTGGGGAGGGTTTGTAGTGTTAGATCCGAGGCATCGCGGGCATGAATTGGCGGAAGTGTGGAACCCTTTTACATTCCGCCGATCGCTTGTTTGTCTGTTTGGTCCTTCATCTGAGAGAGCTTGCCTGTTTTCTTAGAATAATCATCACGGACACTGATTTCCTGCGGTTTGACACTAGTGTTGCTGCTATTTTACTTACTCTAGATTTGGACCCCGAAAGAAGGGTTTTGATCTTCATTTGTAGTTGTAGAGGGGGCTGCAGTTGTGCTCTTATAGTTTATCAGTGCGGTAACGTAATGTTTGAAAATAGCAAGTTCCTTGTTATTAGTTGGTAGCACAATGATTACGAGGATTGGAATAATTGCAACGAGTTGGTACATAGTGAGTGTTTTCTGTATGCGTAATGCTATAATATGGTAGTAGTGTGGTGTGTTTGCGCAAGTCTGGCATGATCCGGTAATGTTCTACGTGTTTCCTTGTTAGGTGCTCATGAGCATGGAGGTGCTACATGATACAACAGGAAAGAGAGAAGTGGTTGTGTGCTATATGAATGCCCCTGTACCATATGTCATTGAAGAGAATTTTGAGGGTTGCTTCGTTGACGATGATGTTGATCTTGCACAAGTTCTTCAAGATCAGGTTTGGTGCCATCACCTGTTCACTTCTTATTTGCTTGTGCCTATGTTCCTGATTTGTCGTGTGTTGTTGTTGCTACTGCTGTTAGTTTGTATATACAAATCTCAGGTCTCAACCTAATTTTCCATCCTAGGCAGTTGTCTGTTGGGGAGGCTATGATACTGTAGTTTTCTGTTGTGTTGTGCATAGCAATCTCAATCAAATATTCCATTCTAGGCAGCTCATGTGTTATGTGACGCCTGACCAGGTCTAATAAAATAACACAAACCTTTTCTGGTGGGTGAGTGACCAATGTTTCAAAAACATTTCTTATATCAAGTGCAATCAAATTTTGAATCTGGCTATTTAACTTACCATTCTTTTTAAAATACTTAATAACACAGGATCATATTTTTACAAAAGTTAAAGCATACACTGTAAGAAGAATGTTCCATCTTTTCATGACATTTCAATAACACATTCATGCCATGTAGAATAACCTTTTCATGACATTTACATTGCATAATTGCAAACTGAACACTCATTGCTGTGCGATGCGAATAACCATGTTTCAACAAATATTTGTACCCTTCATTTGTTGAAGTTTTTAGGTAGGATTGGTATGTTTTCTCCTTTGTAGTACAACAGAGTAGGACAAAATATGACAAAAGGCTCTCATTGATTTGCCTATTCTTGCATCCTGTTCAGGAAATAGTATATCAATTAATTCAAGGAAATAATGTTAGTGGTTCATCAAGAACTCATCCAGATCCCGGTTCTAGCTGTGGCCGTCAACGGACATTGGACGAACGAAAATCATCAGGAGTTGCAAATTATGAGTCACAGCTAGCTGTTGATGAAGCTTTAGCTAGAGAGTTGCAAGAGATAGAGGACCAACTAGCCAATACATCAGTTGATGACAATAACATAATAGAAGGTGGTTAGTTCTATTGGTACTGTTCTATATAGCACAAGTCAATATTTTTCCTCTGGTAAATGCTAATATGTTGTTTGAAAACATCTGTTTAGGAAGAAAGCCAATAACTTCTTCAGCATCCAGCAGTGGCAATACTTCTGCAAGCATATCTCCTCAGGTATTTGCTTCCGGCAATTATATTTTCAGTCAACATGTACTTTCTCCTCAGGTATTTGCTTCCGGCAATTATATTTTCAGTCAACATGTACTTTCATGTATATTCCTGCCAATGTACAGGTAGTAATGGAGGATGGCATCGATCCAGATAATATGACTTATGAGGTGCGTACCGTCGAATAATTTGTTTGGCCAGTATTTTCCCTACTGTTTCATCAAGGGCATGTGCCACTGCAGCTAACTTTTGGTTCTATAATCTATCATTTCTGAAAGGACTTGTATAGTCTATAATATTGTGGATAACAATATTATAGATATTTGTTGTCGAGTACCAATAAAAATGGACTCCCCCATTTGTTTTCCCCGCTCGTTTAACCGTGTTTACTATATCAAAATTGTGCAGTTGTGCTTTAAGGGATTATTGGCAATAAATTATCGCCATTAATAATTCAGGAATATATACTATGTTAAACGGGATGCTACATGCTCCCTCTAATTTCATTTGTTGAATTCCTTGTGTATTTCAGGAAATGCAACAATTAGGGGAAGCTATTGGTACTGAAAGCAAAGGGTTGCCAGAAGATGTGATAGCACTCTTGCCGTCTTCAACATACAAAATTGGGATATTCTCAAGAAAGGAAAAACATGATGAGTATGTTCTCAAGCCAATTGGATCACTCAATTCTTCCTTTTTCGCGCTCAATAAGTTTATATATCTGTGTGCAATTGTGATGGCCAGTTATACACAGATTACCTACAAACATTTTACCTATGCAACATCCTGCTTTACTGACTAATCTTGTCTAAGGTTATTTGAGTAGTGTTTTTGTGGTCTTAAGTTGCATCCTATGAAATTGTGCCAATAGGCGATCTTAAGTAGCAAATTATTTTAACACCCACTTCTGTTAATGTTTACCCAAGCAGATGCGTGATATGCTGTATGGATTACAAGAACCGAGATAGGCTGACTAAATTGCCCTGTGAGCATCAGTACCATCAAACTTGTGTCACAACATGGTTGAAGATCAATAAGGTAAGCTATCTTGCCTTTCCAGATTTCCAATTTGTGAGCATTCTGGTAGTTTACATCTCTTCTAGGGATAGTTGTAGTTTCTGTGAGTGTGACCTGATTGCTACTTGCCTTAAAATTGTTTCTTGGACCTTTCACGGTTTCACCATTGTTAAACTCAATCATATAAATATATAATAGCTCGGAATCCTTTTGTATTGCCTGTCATATATGCTTGCCAAGTGCGGTTTATTTTCACCAAGATAGGAATAGAAAATCTGGCTAGAAATCTTATAGATAGAAGTAGAACAAAGACTGGTACTCAAATAAACATCACACTTAAATTGGTAATGATGAGGGGATGTCTTGTTCTGCATTTGGGATTTGGGTGGATAGTTGTCCCAAGTACTACACAGGCACACACACATCCAGCTTTTGATAGATTCTCTTATTCAATTTCAGCTAAAAAATGATTTTCAGAAAAGAATGGTTCTGCTATTTGCAAACTTGTCAAGATCATTTTTCACCTTTTATCATCCTTAGATGCGTGGGCACTGATCAGCCTAGTGCCATCCATTGTGTTAACTTTGACAGGTATGCCCTGTTTGCAACAAGGAGGTTTTTGGGTCGTAAAAGTGAGCATTGCAGATTCAGATGGCCAGTGTCAACAGGCTTAAGAAGTGCTGTTGTTACTTGGTTGTTCATCTCTTTATTAGCATGCAGCTTGGTGGCAAAAATTCGATCCATTGCTTAATGATCTTAAGATTTACGAGAGTGATGCCTCGCCAGCAAAATAAACAATCGTTAAAAAAAAAACCCGATGCTTCTGTTCTGTATTTAGCTGTTACGAGACTTTGAGTTACTGGGACTTCTCAGTTTTCAGACATGGTGCCTTACTGTATTGTACCATATTGTAGATTACGTATACTGATGGTTAATTTCAGCGTGCTGGACCTTATTAGAATGTCAATACTTCCTTTGGGGTTGCATCTCAGTATTGCTGTGTTCTATGGTCTCAACAAATTTGAGATTTGATGGAATCAGACATGTATGGTCTGGGAACCTATGCATTGGTCAATGGTCAGATTGCTGGGTTGACTTCTGAGCCAACCAGATGGGACTATCGTCTTAGCTAAGAATTTTTGGTCTTGTTTGCAAGTGGTCATTCTATGATCATCAAGCAACAACCACCTTATGGATTGTTCCAGGATCATGAACGAAACACGACCTTCGTAGATAGGATCAGATGATTTCAGAACCAGGGCATTCTACATGCAAGCAACCCATGCACGGACAAACTTGTGACTTACTTCACCTTGTATAATGAACATACAAATATGTCGGGAAAAAAGAAGAAGAAGAAAACTCTCCTAGAAACTACATCCGCCACGCTCATCCGAAAGAAAATTCCACGCACGCAACAACCCCCCTACGCAATAAAATATGGCTAAGACCATACTTAACCATAAATGGTGGCGGTAAAGTACCCGTTCTGACCGAACAGCCAGTTCATCTGGTTATCTTGTATGCCCCCTAATTCTGCTACTGATGTGAGGGTGTGTTCTGAACGCAGGGATTTGACAAAAAAAAAAAAAATTGTTCTGCGGGAATTTTACATGATGGATATTAATTTAGATTGATTTATGCAGGGATAAAAATGGATCAAACTTGCGAGGGATTTTTTTAGGGGCCGGAGGGCAATTGTTTCTCTGGAAGAGATGTTTAACTGGGATACGTGACGAGACATGCCTGGCAAAGAATGTTACGTGCCGACGCGGTGCCACATCTCGGAGTGGATAGGGCCGGCATGGGCTGGGCCACTAGCTGCTGACTCGGATCCACGCACATGGACTCCATGGAAAATGTTTTATATTGCTCGCGGCTTAGTTGTCCAGGCCCCGGGGGCCAAGACACCAGCACGTGGCCCCCAGTGGTCAATCATTGATGTGATATTTTCTCACTGCTTTTCCAGTGGCCGAAGAACGCCACGAGGACAAGTACGTGGATAGGCAAGGAATCCATGGATGGATAAATCCATCAGGGAGTTTATCCGTGGAAGAAAATAAAGACAAGTCTGCGCCAAACATTTGGATGGTAACCGATGCGCGGATGTGGCCTCGCGCGTGTGCGTTGCTCTGTGCTTTGAGCCTTATCGGCTTCCATTGATAATAACGTTTATAGATAGCCCTCGTCATACTCCGGTAGAGAACAAACTTCTTTTGTGCCATTTGTTTTTTCAGAAAGCGCAAAGCGTTGTTTCGTAAAGAGAGAGAGAGAGAGAGAGAGAGAGAGAGAGAGAGTACAGCGGCGTGATGCCATGTGTGCCATTTGTTGCCACCCTGATTGAACGAAAGGGGTTTTCATTGACCAAAAATGGCATTGAAATACTGCTACTAAGCATCAAACGATATCTCCCCGTTACTACTGGATGAATCGAAAAGTACAACTTCTCTCTAGTGACGAGGATACCAGAAATCCAACTTAATTGGTGATATTTTAGAGTCTCTGTCCGGTGCATGCAATTATCAGAGACACTTCCCTTTCCAACTTTTCTTCTCCGAATAAATAGCGTTTTATAAAGTACAACTTCTCTCTAGTGACGAGGACACCAGAAATCCAACTAAATTGTTAATTATGTTGTATTTTTCTCGTTCTTTGTGTTATAAATAGCGTTTGTATTTAATATAAGATCAATGAGTCAATATATAAACAAGACATATATGATATATATAAAAAAAAATCTTTATACAATACATATCTAAAACCCCCTCAAACTTACGGTGAATGAACAACATTAAGTTTGAAGAGATAGAAGCTGTGCTGAACTCTAGTCTGTGCATTTGTGAAGAAATCTGTCAACTAAAGTTCTGAAGGCACATACTGAAGAACAACAATCTAGTTCTGCACTGGATTGCATGTAAGAAGCATCAACACCAATATGCTTTGTAAGCTCATGCTTCACCGGATTTATATAAATGCTAATAGCCCCCGTACTGTCAGACGAAAGAGTAGTGTGTGCGGAAATAGAAACATCAAAATCCTCAAGTAACCACTATATCCAAGTAACCTTCACAGTCAACAAAGCCATAGCTCGCAACTCTACCTCAGCACTCGAACTTCTTAGTCTTCCAAGTAATGAGAGAACCACCAAGAAAAACACAATAGGTAAAAAGGACTAACGATCATAGTAATCACTAGCCCATGTAGCATCAGAATATGCCTGAGCTGTAAAGAGCTGAAACAAGAGGAAAACATACAACGAGTGATGGTTCCACGAAGATATCGTAGAACACAAAGAAGATGACTATAATGGAGCTAAGTGGGAGCAGAAACAAACTGACTCAAGATATGCACAGGGTACGAAATGTCAGGACGAATGACACCCAGATAAATAAGACTCCCAACAAGGTGACGATAGCAAGTAGAATCAGTAAGAGGCTCACCTTCAGTGGGCCGAAGATGAACATTAAGCTCATAGGAGTCTCAGCGGTGTGCTGATCCGTAAAAGAAGCACGATCAAGAAGGTCCTGAATATATTTTTCTTGGGACAGATAGAAGCCCTCATGCGTAGAAATAACCTCAATCCCATGAAAATAGCGAAGATGACTCAGATCAGACATGAGAAACTGCTCATTAAGCCGCTCCTTGACAAAAGTGATGTACTGATAATCATCGCTAGTAATGATCATATCATCAACATATAAAAAGAAAAGTATCCGATCACAAGGTGAAGTGTGAATAAAAAGAGCAGGATCATGAGCACTGGCAGAGAAACCAGCTGTAGTGACAACAGAAGAGAAGTGATCAAACCAAGCATGAAGAGCTTGCTTGAAGCAGTAAAGAGATCATCGAAGGCAACAAACCATACCTTTAGGAACCGAATACCCTGGTGGTGGCTGCTTATAAACCTCCTCACGCAGCTTGCCATTGAGAAAGACATTCTTGACATCAAGCTGATAGATGGACCATGCCCGAACAGACGTCACAGTCAAGAAAAATACGAACAGTGGTTTTGTGAGCCACAAGATCAAAAGTCTCATCATAATCACAATCATGCTCTTACTGAAAACCACTTGGCACAAGACGAGTCTTGTAGCGCTCAAGAGAACCATCAGAGCGATTCTTAACCTTGTAGATCTACTTGCACGTGATAGGAGTAACACGTGCGGGAAGAGAGACAAGATCCCACGTGCCAGTACGTTCAGGGGCAGCAATCTCCTCTGCCATCGCATGTTGCCACTCCTGATGAACAACGGTATCACGATAAGAAGTTGGTTCGGCAAGAGCTGCTAAACAAAAGCACGCAGAAGGCCGAATAGACTGACGATCACGAAGAGCATATCGAGGAGGAGAGGGCGAAGAAGATGACCCTTCAGAAGAAAGATGATGCATCAGGAGAATCCCCAACTCGCGGACGACGAGTGTAGTAGAGAGAATAAGAAGAAACAATACCAAGAGGAGCCTCTGGAGAGGATGACAGTAGAGAAGGAGACAGTGGAGGAGGCACCGGAGAGGTCAAAGACTGTGATGGAGGTGTGGTGACTATGGGAGTGGCAGGAAAAGTCAGAAAAGAAAGAGGCTCGACAAGAGATGCTGGAGTGGTGGAAGGAGAATGACGAGGGTAGAAAGGACGAGATTCATCAAAAGTGATGTCTCGAGAAACACGCATCCATCGACCAATAGGATCCCAACAATGGTATCCCTTATGCTCAGCGCTATAGCCCAGAAAAACGAACTCCACATACGAGCAGTCAGATTAGTGCGCTCACGAGGGCAAGAAGAACATAACACACACACACGCAAAGAGCCGAAGACTAGAATAGTCAGGAGTTTTACCACAGAGATGCTCAACTGGGATCCCACCAGGAAGAGCAGAAGAAAGTGAATATTAATTAAGAAAGTGGCAGTAGAAACAATCTCAGCCCAGAAATATGGTGGGACAACAGAAGTAAGCATAAGAGCACGGACTATCTCAAGAAGATGACGATGTTTCCATTCAGCCACACCGTTCTGGGCATGAGCACCAGGGTAAGAAAACTGAGAGAGAGTGCCCTGCTCAGCAAGAAAACCATGAAGGACTCCTGACAAATATTCCCCAACAAAGTCAGCATGAAATATACAAATAGGAGAATCAAACTGAGTATGGATCATGGTGACAAAAGTCTTGTAGATGGAGAGAACTTCACTACGAGATGACATCAAGTATATCCATGTGTGGCGAGAAAAATCATCAATAAAAATTATATAATATCGATGACCTCCTTTCGAAACAAAAGGAGCGGACCCCATACATCAGAATGAATAAGATCAAAAGGACGTTGTGATACTGACTCATTGAAAGGATAGAGAAGTCAAAGCTATTTACTAAGCTTACAACTCTGACAATTTAGAAAAGCATCACCAGACACAGACCCTAAAAGATCGCAACGAAGTAAAGAGGATAGACGCGACCCGCAAAGATGTCCTAAATGATGATGCCACTGAGCAAAAGACAAAGTGGAGGATGTAGCAGAAGCCATGGCGACGGTGGAGGCGACAAGACTAGCAAGGGTAGCGGAAGGAAGATGAAACCAGTCAAGCTCCCAAATATGCTTTGAGTTACGACGGCGAGGGTCAGTACCAACCAGAGTCCCCGTGCGTCGATCCTGAACACAACAAAAATTAGAATTGAGAATAATACGACAACCATGATCAATGACCTGACCAGCAGATATAAGTTGCATGGTTAGTTTGAGAACATGAGAAACAACAGGAACATGAAAAGAGAAATTCGAAAGTGTGCCTCATCCTGCAACAGCAAGAGGTACCATTTGATGTCTGAATAGTGATAGGAGAAGCTAAAGGACGAATAGAAGTGAGACTGGTGGAATCAGATGTCATATGAAAGGAAGCTCAAGAGTCAAGAATTCAAGGTGATATACCTGAGGAAAAAGTAGAAGGTAGTCTCTCACTAGAAGACTATGCAGTAGAACCAACAGAACCGAACAGTGTAAAAGCAGCCATGCAATGCAGTAGTGTGAAAAGCTGAGAATTAGAAGCACTAGAGCTCCTCTGAGAAGAGGAATCACCAGTTCCTTGTGGAGAACGGCCACCACGACGTAAATCCTTCTTCTTCTTGTAGCAGGGCTGTTGTACATGTCCATCCTTGTTGTAGTAAGTGCAATGTAGTCCCCTACCAACAACAGTTGTCACTGGTGAAGACACAGTTGGTGATGGAGTAGCTATAGCAGGTGTAGAAATATAAGAGCTACCAGAACCGAAAGAGACAACTGGAATGGCAGTAGACCCGCAATACGAAGGCGAATCTCCTCAGCATAAACAGTTGCAAGGGCCTCTAACAAAGTCACACGAGGGTGTCGTGCCAGCAACTGAGCACGAGTCTACTCATACTCAGCCCGAAGATGTGTCAAGAAGTCATAGATGCGACGAAGCTCCAGGTGAGACTGCTGACGGTGATAGCACTGACAAGTGTGGCAAACACCCGCAAACAATTGGGCATAGAACTTGTCCATGGTGGCATTTCCCTGCTGTAGTGACTACTCGTGACACACAACAAAGAGATACAAGAAATCATCAGACAGTTCGTAGCGGTTGCGCAGATGCATCTATATCAACTGTACTGAAGCCAAACCAACCACATCTCGAGTGAATTTCACCTCCATGCTAGCAACCAGAATAGCAGAGGCACGAGCATCCTCATCAATCTATGTCTTGTAGGCAGCATACTGAGTCTGAAAAGACTCCATATCATCCTCAAAAGCATCAGCTGCCTTCTTACGAGCGTCTTCGAAAGCACATGCTCAGCAGGTGGAGCAAGACGAGGCGGACAAGGCAACTCATCGGTAAGAAACTCCCAAATGCGCTGGCCACGCATGTGAAGACGCATGTGCTGAAACTAGTCCCGATAATTGAGACCATCGAAGATCACCGGGCAGCGAGGAACAAAAACAGTGCCAATTGGTAGTGGCACTAGATGGCGCGGCGACCAAGGTAACGAAGTCTAACATGCGACGCTGGATGGCGCGGCGGTTAGAACAACATTTTTTTCTCTTCTTTTCCCTTTTCTCTCTCTTACAGAGCCGGCTCAAAAAGGGCAGCACTCGACCAAAGGCCCGCAGAGAGGAGCACTGTGCATGGGGGAACCCTAGTTCCCCTTGGCGGCGGCGGCGAAGGCAGCCTCGGCAACGGCGGCGAAGGCATCCTCAGCGACAGCGGCACAAACGTAAGTGGCGGCGACCTCACAGTCGGTGGAGGGTGCGTGAAGCACCGATGCGAGGGTGCTCAGATCCGATCCTCGAGCGGCCACGGCGAGGAAAAACGGTGGCCCGAGCTCGGCGGCAGCTCCCTGGCAGCGGCTCCGGATGTAGCGTCCCTGAGCGACCATGGGCGAGGTGTCGGTGAAGAGGCAACGACGGTGGCGGCCGAGGCAGAGGCACGACGTCGGCGTCGGACGCGGCGGCTTCCAACGATTGCGACGGCCCGGCGGCGCGCGGCTTCAGCGGCGCCAGAGGGACCGGCGGTGGCGGCGAGCTTCTCGGTTGCTTCCAGAGGAGATCAGCAGCGGCGACCGGCGGCGACAAGCGACGGGTGGTGGTAGAGGACACAGGAAGGGCGGCAGCGGCAGCCAACAGAAAGATCGGCGACGGCAACTGTAAGATCTTAACCCTAACCTCGCTCTGATACCATATTATGAATAACACTTGTATTCAATATGAGACAAATGATATATATATATAATACTTTCTACTCCCGGGTGTAGTTACTCCCACGTCCTGATATACCACATAAAAGAACTTGACATACTTCTTTTATCACTTTGGGTATACTCGTATACTAATTATAAGATACTCCAATGTGAATTACACGAAAAAATTACAAGAGAGTCTATAATTTTAGTATATTTTGTACATACCTTCATATTTGCATATAAAAAATAGTATGTCTAAAAAATTGAACATACCACCCCTAAAAATGTATAAATACCACATAAGTAGTCTTATATACTCATATACTACAAATACATACTCTCGGTTGTGTAAGATATTCTATACCTTGTGAAATACGGAATAGGAAGTGTGTGTGTCTATATATATATATATATATATATATATATATATATATATATATACCACATACTTTACACTCCAAAAGGTCCGGTTTTACGATATCTACCAGTGCGCTATTTTGATTGGAAAAAAGGTCGCTCTTGAAACAATACAACTATCAGTGTACATTAGTCATCTTCAAACTGTCAAACACTGTGATTAGTACGGCCAATAGAAAAAATATGCAGTACTAACATGAAAACATTTTATTTATTACATGGCGATGACCGTTTGCCAACTTATCTACAGTAGATTGTCTATGATATTTATGCCACGACACCTTTTTACTCTCCTAATGCATCTCACCGTGACGCAAACTGGGAATATCTGATATGAACCGCCTTGTGAAGCGATCAACAAGATCCACAAGGGCATGAAATCCAAACTACACCTAACTGATTGCGCACCACACCCAACCAGTCTTGTTCCCCAACTCCAAGCCACGTTCAGATCCCAAACCTAGCTATCTATAATCTATAGCCAAAACCGATTAGAGAACAAATCACTGTAAATCCAATCTAATCCATTAAAGAGCAAAGATTGGGCACCTAACAGTGGTACTACTGCAACAATATCCACTTCAATCTTATTGTCCGAAACTGTCTAACGACCAAAAAAGCGTGGTATTTTATACGGCCATTACCAGGACAGCATCCGGCACCTAGTTCTCGCCTCCCCCCCACCCAAAAAAAAAACTCCTCTTTCCCCTCCGGTCCGTGAAATCTTGGCGCAATCCCGCACGGGTGGTTCGATCCATCTCCCCATTTGAGGCGTATTGCGTGGAAATTCTGAGCATTTTGGGTCAGGTTCGTGGGGGGGAAAGATTGGGGTTTTCAGCTCGATTTGATGCCAAAGCTGGTCAAGAAGGCGAGAATAGCGGGAGGCGAAGTTTTGGATATAACCCCCTATTGTTTTGGCACCGGATGAAGGCTTCTTCGCTTCAAGGCAGTTGAATTGAAGCGGAGTTGGCGGCTCTCCAACCGTCTCCGTCCTGACCGAGAAGAAAGGCATTGAATTCGAATAAATTCTGCAACCTTTTCCGCATTCCGAAGCAATCCGTCGTTGAATCGCTTCAAGAATTGCAGTTTGGAGCGTAGATGGGGGCGGGGCCGTCGAGCATCATGGGGCCCGAGGGGTACGGCCGGGGATGGGGTCAGACGTCGCTGGGCGACATGCCGGAGAGCTGCGTGGCGGCGGTGCTGCTCTACCTCGACCCGCCGGAGATATGCCTCGTCGCCCGCCTCAACCGGGCGTTCCGCGGGGCCGCCTCCGCCGACTGCGTCTGGGCCACCAAGCTTCCTGCCAACTACCGGTACCTCGCAGCCCTCGCGGCCGCGGCCGACGACGACAGCGGCAGCGACGGCTCAACCGAGGGCAATGGCAGGTGCTCCTCCTCCGCGGCGATCAAGAAGGAGATATACGCCCGTCTGTGCCGGCCCATCCCCTTCGACGGGGGCACCAAGGTAGTTTATTTCATCTTTACCAGTTAGAATGGTTCCTTGTTATTAACTGACCTTTTTTTTTTGGAAAGATTGTTATTTACTGACTTTAGTGCTTGCTTTATGCATGGTGATTAGTTTGCTCTTGTTGTTGATTATATGTATGGGATTGTTGGAATGGGAAAAAAGAGGCTTTTCTTAGACGTAAGAGAGGGCCCTCGAAGGTGGATTTTGTTTGTGAGCAAGCAATTTGTGGTGTTGAGTGAGATTTGTTAACTGTAATTGGTTATTTTATGGGGACTTGGGATATTTTATGGGGACTTCGGAATGAGGATGACTTGGTTGCTTGAGTACGTTGAGCAGTTTGACATTCCGTGGATTGAAATGTTAGGATGAAAATAAGGACTCAAATATATGTAAGTACAGGGAATAGTTTTAGTTTCTTTCATGTGTTGGTTGATGTTTGTTCTTGGCTTTCTCGTACTTGTGTTACAATGATCTAATTAAAAACACCTGTGTAGGAATTCTGGATCGAGAAGAACAAGGGTGCTCTTTGCATGTCCATCTCCTCAAAGGCTATGTTGATTACAGGTATAGACGATCGGAGGTATTGGAGCCACCTCTCCACAGAGGAGTCAAGGTACTTCCCTCGTGGCAATATTTTTGGTGTAAAGTTACCCCTCAGGAAGTTAGGATTGAATTCCATCAAACTGTTAGTTGTAGAAACATATTCATATTTTTGTTTGCATAGCAAATTTGAGTATGAAAGAATGGAAAGATATATCAAATACTTTTCTCACACCATGGTTTGTTTTTTAACAAGAAAAGGTTGTGTACATATATCTATATCTATAATGCAAAATCTAACCAAGGGATTAGTTCATTTAAAATTTCTCATGGTGTGAGTACCATGTCTCTACCGTGTCCCATGCACACTTCCATAGTATGACAA
This sequence comes from Hsuehochloa calcarea, assembly GCA_036346395.1. Taxonomy (NCBI): domain Eukaryota; kingdom Viridiplantae; phylum Streptophyta; class Magnoliopsida; order Poales; family Poaceae; genus Hsuehochloa; species Hsuehochloa calcarea. The sequence continues at coordinate 40,996,750 of CM070599.1, forward strand.
AAAACATCGGTTATACTTTGCTAATCATAATAAGGGTCCACCAAATCAAGGCCGGTTGTTTTTCTTTTTGTGAGAATTTCTAGCATATTTATTGTTTTTTCAGTTAACATCCATTGGTTATGATTTGTTAGACATAATTAGGGTCCAACAAATTAAGGACATTCACTCATTTAGCATTGGTTATGTTTTTCTTTTTCTGAGAATCTCTATTTTTCTTAGAGCTTTTGACCACGTATCATATAATAGATGTCCTACTGTATGAAGATCAGGACATTCACTCATTTAGCATTTGGATATCCATGCTCGTTGGTGTATAGGAAATTCTTGTTAATTGCTTGACTTTACCATTTCCTTTCTTCAATTATCGGAGTATCAACTGCTCTTTATCTTTGGTGTGACCATGTTTTTTTTACCAAGATGGTATGGCCATATATTGTATTTCTTTGTTAATGAACAGGAGGAAAAACAGGGAGTTTGTTTGCCATCTGTTGAAACATACTTTCTTATGTGCAGTACATAAATATTTCTTTTGCATACCTAGCCAATTAGAAAGGCCCTCTTTCTTCCTCAATTCTTATGACGCTAATTTCCCATAAGGTGCATCAGGCTGGCTATGAACAAATTGACAATGTTATTAAAACCTCATGTCCAACAAATTTTCCAAACTGCTAGCAACAACTCACAACTTTGCAAGCTAGTAAAGTTACTGGCAATGCGATTGGCATATGTTGGTGGTTGATTAAAGTAATGGGGTTTGGTAGCTGACATATGGGGGAGTGGAGATCATTATTTTCTTCAGGCTGTGTATGCTACCAAGTGTTACAAAGCTCATAGGCAGAAGTACATGTCTGGGCACATGGTCCATTTTGGTTGATCGATTGTGCTATTATACGTCATTCCTTAGGTCATTTCCGATATAGAAAATCTTGAAGCCCATCATCATGTTGCATATGACCGAAACCAATCACCTAAGTTTCATGGAAAAGCATCTGGGTGTACCCTTATCTCTAATATTACTAGTATGGTGCCCATGCGTTGCAACAGAACTCCAAAAGAGATTGATACATATCAACAGATGGGATCCTAAACGGCAAAATAAATATAAATCCGCCTATTGCATCACATACTACTACTATCCAAAAATTAAAATTTTGAGCTCATAGATTGTTTATGTTTGGAAGTTGAAGTTGATGTCAACTTCCCTCTTCGACGTGCTACCTATTTCCAGCTATTGCCGGTTGACAAGGAAGAGGGCTACGCGTTGATGGCCACCTTCTTCCACCTTGAACCCAAGCCACGACTCGGTTCTCACTTCCATTGGCCTCTGTAGCCTTCTCCAGGCACATTGCGGTGAGGATGTGGGAGACCGGCGGAGGAGACGGTGGCGGCGTCACGTTGGTTAGCGAGGAGGTGGCGGTGGCACAGAGGAGGATTAGGATGAACAAGACACGGTGCGGTGAACTCGAGACGGCGTCACGACAAGGGAACGACGCTTTCGTCTCTACCTCTTCCTCGTGCGTCGTCGCTGCCTCCCTCCTTTCCTGGCGCGCCGCTTCTCCTTCAAGCTACCACCTCCTTCTTCCCTCCCAGTGCCTTCTCCCATCCCCAACGCCGCCTCCCCTCCTCGTCACCTCCTCCTGTCGCCGGCGCTACCTTCCCGCGCTGTCGCCTCCTACGTTGTTGGATCCCCTCATCTTCGTGCATGCTGTCGTTGAAACTCACAGACTGAGTGCTGGAGGGGTCGGGATCTCCGAGGCACGAAGCGAATGTCAGACAAGCACAGGTGGCGAGTCGCGGCGTGAGACAAGAAGGATTGGTACGATAATGAATTTCGGTGACCTTGTCCCTGTCAGGTTGGGTCCACATATTGGATTGGTGCGCCTCGATGAGGAATTTGGGAGGGGTGGGAGAAGTCAACCACGTGCATAGGATAAAGGACATCGTTTCGCTGCGCGGGGTAAACTCTTTCTTTTATTAGTTAAGATAAGATAATTTCTGATGCAAATTGTACCTTCAAGATTTACATGCTGATGTGATTTGATTTATTGGCGCCTACATGACTTCTTGTCCATTTTTCTTTGTCCTGCTCATGCATGTAAACACCTCAAATGAACACTTCGCATGCTGCACTGTTCTAACTTTATCCATTTTACCATGATCTGTTTGGGGTTATCCTTTTCTAGTATAGTCATTGTTACAGTCATCAAATAAGAGATGACTAAACTGCTGTTCTTTCTATTACAGATTCCACAGTGTTGCCTATCTTCAGCAAATATGGTGGCTTGAGGTGTCTGGGGAGATTGATTTCTGCTTCCCTGCTGGTTCATACAGCCTTTTCTTCCGGCTCCATTTGGGCCGACCACACAAGCGCATGGGCCGTCGGGTCTATGGCTCTGAGCTCATCCACGGCTGGGACATTAAACCAACACGGTTCCAGCTCTCAACTTCAGATGACCAGCACACTACATCTCAACGTTTTCTAGATGGACCAGGAAGCTGGATCCTTTACCACGTCGGCGATTTTGTCATATCAAGTTCGGATGAGTTTACCAAACTCAAGTTCTCTATGATGCAGATTGATTGCACCCATACAAAAGGTGGTCTATGTGTTGATTCTGTTTTTATATATCCCAAGGATCATCGACTCGAGGAGTACATAATCTGCAAGTAATTTTTGCCAAACTGCTGCATCTGCCTAGCCTTTTTCCTAGTCATTCTTGTCCAAAAGCCCAGTGTGAATATTCTTTTTCCAAAAGTTTTGCATGAACATGAAGTCTTGTTATGTATTCTTTCTAGTGCTAGTTAAATAAGTAGGGGGTCAGGAAGGTTTAGATGTAGGTAGTAATGTATGATTTGCTAGTTAAATAAGTAGGGGGTCAGGAATGTTTAGATGTAGGTAGTAATGTATGATTTGAGTGGTTGGTGTCCATCTGTAGAAAGAGCAGTTCCATTTGTTCTTCATTTGTGTTGTGATGTTTAGGTAAATAAAAGTTTTCCTGGATCCTGTGTCAGTGAGATTTATACACCCCCTTCTGTGTACAGTGATCATCTATTTATTTATACAGAACTAGCAGGGTGGTCGGGATTTGTTTGAAACTTTGTATAAATGTTTGAGAATATATTTATGTTTTTTATGTTATTAAAATTTTAAGATATTCTAAATATTGAAAATGACAATAGAAGCTTGAAGGAAAATACAACATGAGAAACGTTACTTAAGTATGAGTTTTGACGGAAGAAAATCATTGAACATTATAAATTGTTGGGGTTCTTACAAACATAACCACTCTCTATGATAATCTAGCTACATAACCCTATTCTTACTCTATTAGTTGCTTTTTCTAAATTGTATGCATGTACATGTATCTCTATTTAATTTTAAGTAATACGTTGATTATATGCATGACAAATTATTTTATTAGTTTACATGGTATTAGAGTACTTTGCTCACGTATATACCGATGCATCATGGATGATTTACTTTGAACTTATCTTCTCTCACACATTAGTTGTCCCACCGAATCGTGTGTCTTCTATCTCTTCTCGCCACCACAACTTTGTGTCCTTCAACCTCCAACAACAAACTCAAATTTTGATCGATCTTTCTTAGCTGTTACCCTTTCCAATGCAATACTTTATCATATAGTTATCTTCTATTTCTCTCAAATTATTGCTTAATGCTAACCGTTGCGACATCAACACACATACACATGCGATCGTTGTCAATCTCTGCCGGGGACACATGTCACTCTTTGGTGGCTCTAAGCCTATTCCCTACGGCTGCGCCATATCCACTCTAAGTTTTTTGCTCCTCTCCCTCTGTACGCTCGTGCTTCTATTCGTATGGATACATGCATGATGTTATACGTGCTCGATGTCCTTTTCTCTCATGTCGGTCACTCCTTTTCTTTTACGTTTGCAAACTCAATGCTGTGGTTTCCTCACTAACCGTGGTAACCTCCTATCTTCACTGATGCCAGTATGTCTGGTTTAGTCGTTATCTAATGATACAAAGAATCTTCTTGCCATCACCGGTGACGTCGTGCCCCTCACCAGTGATGGTACGCTCCTAGCTACCCGATGGTCCCGTACCGTCCATAGCTCGTTTTTCATGTGGAGCTTCATCTCACCTTTGCTAGGGTTTCTTTATCATTGAGCTTCTTTGGTCACTGACTTCTTCAACAACGCCGATGCTCACAACTTGTCATCGTGTCCATTGGCTTCTTCAACTCTAGACTCTCTTCAATGACTCTGACGAGCAGCACAACATTGTTATCGTTGAACGACTAAGGTGAGCAGCACGACATTGTCCTCAGCTTCGTCGCCGCCGCCTCAGCTCTTCGCTTCCCCGTGAGTCACTGTCTATTTGCAGGATAGGTCGATGTCATTACACTATTTCGTGACCTTCTCCAACACCATTCGTGATATATTTATTATAACTTTTATTTTCATTCAAAATTTTAGTTAATTTTTATTGGAGTTCGCATGCAAATCAAATTGCCAATTTTATATAATGTATTCTGAATTTTAGTTATTTAGGGATTTTACTTTTGAATTTGTACGTAAATCAAATGGCAAATTTTCTTCTTCTTTATTCCGAATTTCAGTTTTTGTTTTATTGAAATTCGTATACAAATGCAATTGCTAATTTTTCTTTAATATTTATTCCAAATTACACTTATTTAGAGATTTTACCTTGGAATTTTTATCGAAATCAAATTGCTAATGTTATTTTATCTTTTATTCCAAATTTCAATTATTTGTTGGATGGATTTTGTATACAAATCTAATTGCCAATTTTTGTTTAATTTTTGACAAGGATATAATAATCCTCAATCAATCAAACTATTTATTTGTAATTGTTATTATAGATAGTGTTATCCTCACAATAGTCTTGAGTATACCCCTTATCGTTCATATGGGAGAAGCCCGATAAAACTTACAGACATGTGGGCCCAATCAATTAAGGACTCTTATGCGCTGTGTTCAATACATAGAGTAGCCAGTATACACAGTTATTCTATGGAATATCTGCTTGTATTGCGCTTCTGTCTCTAACCATAACTGCCAGACGACGTGGGGTGTTACCTCCCTGATAGTAACCTTCATCAACATGCATATTTTGTCAAGTGTTAAGGCGCTTTTGGTCTGGAGTAACTGTCACCTCTTCATACGCTATATAAAGGCAAAAGTCAATGGACATTGGGACAGATTGGGAGGAGACATCTAGCATTAGTTTTCTTACTGATTGTAAAGAGTACAAGTCAATACGTACACACAGGAGTAGGCTTATTATTCTCTGAGGAGAAGGTCTGAACCTGTCTAAATCCCTGTGTCTTTCTCTGTGTAATTCTAATTCTAGGAGACCCCCATATATTCATTCGTAAGATTGATTCTAGACCATCGATAATTTTATTTCGAATTATAATTATTTAGATATTATACTTAAGAATTCGTATAGAAATCAAATTGCTATTTTTATTCCTAATTTTAGTTTTATTATACTTGACACAAACTCCTTTTAATCTAGACCGTTATAATGTGGACACACTACGATCAACGGTGTAGACCTTTCTCGTTTTCCTCCAACATGGAAATTTTTAGCCCTTGATAACGAGTGTGGTGGCTTCTTTTGTATCTCATCCGATATCATTTGTGCTATTCTCGTTATAAATTTTATTTTTATTCAATATTTTAGTTATTTTTTTGGAGATCGTATACAAATCCAATTGCTAAATTTATTTAATTTGTTTCGAATTTAAATTATTCAGGGATTTTACTTTGTAATTAGTATGGAAATCAAATTACAATTTTTTTATTTTTACTTCGAATTTCAACTATTTTTTCTTGGAATTCGTATATGGACCCAATTGCTAATTTTTCTTTAATTTTTATTATGAAGTACAATTATTTATGGATTTTACTTTAGAATTTGTATTGAAACCAAATTGCTAATTTTATTATTATTTTGAATTTTAGTTATTTTCTTGTTGGTTTTCCTATACAAATCTAATTGTCAAGTATTATTTATTTGTTATTCCAAATTATAATTATTGGAATTTGTATCGAAATCAAATTGTTTTTTATTTCTGTTATTTTTTGGTTGGATAATGTATACAAATCTAATTTCTAGTTTTTGTTATTTTTTTACTCTGAATTATAATTATTATTGATTTTACTTAGGAATTTGTACGTAAATCAAATTGCTAAATTTTAATTTCAAATTTTAGTTTTATTGTACTTGATATTGACTCTTTTACTTATGAATTCGTATGGAAATCAAATGGCTAATTTTATTTTATTTTATATTCTAAATTTTAGTTTTATTGTATTTGACATTGACACTTTCTTTTAATCTAAATTGTTATAATTTGGATCCACCACGATTGATGATGTAGATTTTTTTTTGCCCACCGATTAACGTGAAAATTTCTTACTGTTGAGAGAGAACATAGTGGCTTCTTTTGATTCCGCTTTAATAAAGTAATATATAGATTTGGCAAGCTGAATGTTACTTTGTTCTACTGTCTTTTGAAATGTGCATGCTGCATAGAACCCATGACTGTAGCCTTCTATTTTTCTAGTTCCCTAAAAGCAAGTAGTGTACTGGAATTGCTTTCAGGTTTGAATGATGTAGAAACCTTGTAACATTGTGAAGGCTGGGCTAAGCTCGGTTGAGCTTGGCGGGGCCAAATCTTGCGTAGGTGTCAGGTTTATCCGGAAGTTTAATGGGCCGACCGCTCTTCAATGCGAGCAATTTTTATTATTTAACTAATTTTTATTTTTTTATTACTAACCCCTACAAATTTTATTTATAATTCTGATCCTTTTAATCATGCCTGATGATCAAACAATACTGTCGCACTAATTATTATGGCATGATCAAATTTTGTCACTCTACCACTAGCGGCGTAATAATGTTGTTTAGTCATGCTATGAGTCATAGTGTGACAAGAAGTGTTATTTAGCCAGACTTATTCTGAGCGTGGCAGTGTTATCTTATCACACTATGAGTGGTGGTTTGACAAAAAAGTCAAATTTAGAAATAAAGTTGGTGAAATATTAGTAATAAAAATAAATTAAAAATATGTTAAACAATAAAATTGCTCTTCCAAGGCTGAAGACGTAATTCCATTATTGTTCTGCACAGTTTTGGATATACTCATGGGGGTATATTTTGCCACTCGCTGCATGCCTGCATCCTGTGTTATTTATTGCACGTCAAAGAAACCTTGTCATCCTACCAGCTCGTATTTGCATATTGAAGGCAGAGGGAGGCGGAAGGAAATTTGCGGGGGTGAGGTCCTCCCTATCAATCGTTAGATCGATCCTGTCAAAAATAATTTAACGGTTGTTGGAGAGGACCTTACGGTGAAACCCTCCCATATCATTTTTTTTCCCGAGGGAGACTCGTATTTGCCTATTGAGGGACAAAGATAACAGCTCTTCCTTCATTTTCTTTTCACAGCATTTCTTTCTGTTGTTGTTACGGCTCAGCTCAGCAGCTCAGCACAAGGAAGATAAAGAGAAGCTTCAATGACAACAACAGCCTAAGGTGTAATTTTCTAAGTCTGTGCTACAAGCCTACAATCATAGTGTAGGATTATTTTTTTAGTTCATTCACAATAAAGCCTGCGGATGTTAAAATTCTGTCGACCTTTTCATACCATTTCTTAGGTGTTTGTTTAAGATCATACAAGAATTTTAACAACTTACACACCTTTCCTTCTTGACCATTTACTACAAATCTATCTGGCTGTTCCATGTAAATTTTCTCGTCCAATTCTCCATTTAGGAAAGCCGTCTTAACGTCCATCTGATGAACGAGAAGACTGTGTGAGGCAGCCAAAGATAGTAGTACTCGAATAGTGGTCAATCTAGCCACAGGTGAATAAGTATCAAAGAAATCTTCGTCTTCCTTTTGGGTATAACGCTTGGTCACAAACCGTGCCTCGTACTTCTCGATAGTACCATCAGACCTAAGCTTCTTTTTGAACACCTACTTACATCCTACAGGTTTACAACCATAAGAACGCTAAGTGATCTCCCAAGTTCCATTAGAGATAATAGAATTCATTTAACTACGTACAGCTTCCTTCTGGTATTCAGCTCAGGCAGCTTAGCACAAGGAAGATAAAGAGAAGCTTCAATGACAACAACAGCCTAAGGTGTAATTTTCTAAGTCTGTGCTACAAGCCTACAATCATAGTGTAGGATTATTTTTAGTTAGCACACGGGTTTGACGTGGTCGCCGCCACTCGTGTCTTTGGGGGATGGCAACTTGCCAAGATTGTCGGGTCATTAAAACGTGATAATCAAAGTTTGTTTTTCCATCTGATTACGTTGGATTTTGTCCGTAGGCACTTGTTTGTCATTAGACTATCTGCCTTTTGTCAAGTGCTGCCTTCTTTTGTAACACCTTTACACTGGGAGCCAAATGGAATTATGGAAATGTGACGATGGAATTATTAGTTGTTAGCCACTGAAGTGAACCCTCTCGGCTAGGCTGGGAGCTCGGCAAATGTGTTTTGACCGAACTGGTATGCACCTTGAATGCATTTTTGGTGGCAGTGATGGCCAGTGAACTCAAAGCACTAAGCTAAATTGTAAAAAATATAGTCTTTTACTATTGTGCAATCTAAATTTATACATGCTAAAGACTAAAGGGGGAAAGAATGAAGGAACATACCAGAGTATATGACAGCTACAAGTATTGAAGTATCAAGTATACCACTAAATTACCAGAGTATATGGCTGCTATATGCTAAATACCAAAGGAGAAAGAATGAAGGAAAATAAGACATCAAAATATATACCCATACACGGTATACCACCGCACCGCACCACCAAGCAGTCAGGCACCAGCCGTTGAGCTGCACCAATCAAGTCCACTAGTCTAGCACTCTAGCCGCAGGTCCGCTGCAGCGTGTTGCCCCTCCTCAGTTCCTCCATCATCGTCGACATCGCGTTGCTGCTCGCTTCGGCTCATCGCGCCGCTACGATCCTACCACGCCACGCCTCCTCGCGCCGCTGCCAGCCTACCATAGCCGTGCCTCCTCGCGTCGCTGTCCCATCCCTCGGATTCTTTGCTCGACCGCATGCTCACGCCCAACGCCCCTCCCCTCCTCGGCATCTCCTCATCTCGTTGCGGCTGCTAGCCGGCCACCGCTGGCTACCTTGGATTTCTTCTTCCTCAGTCCTTAGGTGCACACGACTGCTCTCCTATCTCTTAGTTGCTTCGATTCGATCAATTGGCTTGGCCTAGTGGGGAAGCGGGCGTGGGGGTATGAATGTGGGCCTTGTGGCCTTCTGGGCTTCGACAAAGCCCAAAAAAATCATTACCCATTCCCTAACTTGTTCTTCCTCTTCCTTTGTTCTTCTTCGGTCAGAGCACCCATGGAGTAGCCGAGATGCTGAGGCCATGGACACTACGGGGGGTGGGCATTACCGGCGCTGGCGTGGAGGGTAGGCTCGAGCTTAACAAAGGCCCACAGTGGATTCACCCCTGAATGATGGCGATGATAGCTTGTTGTTGAAGTTGTTCAAACACTATGATGAGATTAGCCCTTGCATAGGGCAGAGTTGACAATGTTGTAAATTTAACGATTTCAGCAAATATTTAGAATTAATTCCAGCGTATATTAAGATAATTAAAGCATAATTCAAACAACATATATTTGACAAGAATGACATAACAACCTGTAATATTTTCATGTCAATTATATAGGATAATATTCTCAAAAGATAGGACCTGATAACAAGTAAAATCAACATAATGCTTTGATTTAAATGTTTGGTTATTGCACTTAGATGTCGGGCTACTCAAGATATAATCATGGCATCCTCGTCACTAATATCTATACCCTTCACAAATTAGATATGACAACTATTAATCAGACTTTAAGCTCAAAAGAATGCTTTACTAATATGTCAAGAACTATCTCATAAGCAATAAACAACCATTTATACTTTCAACCAACAAAGGATTAATTATGCCATTGTGCAAAAATGAGATCACATCAACAATACTTTTAGGCTTTTTGACTAACAGAAGAACATAATATCTCTCAATGCAAAAATGAGATCACAACCCTTACTATTTTCGACTAATAGAGAAACTAGAGGTATCACAATACAAAAAAATAATCACATTCAGTAGGCACAAAGCAACTGAACTATTGAAAGAGACTGAACTGAATTGCTAAAGATGAAATGACAACAGTAAGCAAAAACAATTAGCTCAAGTTTGATCTAGCGATCATTCTATTTTCATTATAAGACAATTATCCTTATCGAGCATTTAAAACGAGCCCACAGTACCACTAACCAATATCTCCTAGTGCTAGTATCAACCAAATCAATCACAATTTGATACTACTACTAGCACAACACACAATACCAAGTAATACAAAAATAAAAATAGTAATACTCACGATGCAGATGGCACTCAAAGCCACCGATTAGTAAACCGGGCAAGGCACGGGAATTGCGCTATCTCGAGAAAACCAATTGCCCTACTGTGCTGCGTTTGAATGGATAAGATCGTTGGAGATACAATGCCAATCCACAATTCAGGACACACCAAAATTGCGAAGTCAAGGAACAAACAAATGCCGCACAAGACCCAATCATAGTGTATCGGCCGAATGCAACCACGGAGCACCAATCACCAGAAAAAATTGAAGCCTTCTTCCTCACCGAAGTCAAGCCAGAGCCAACCAAAATCGAGCCCCAAATGCGCAAACGCCAGTTTCCCAAACAGAAGACCCACAAAGGAGAGGGCGCAAGAAGGGAGCTGACGGGATGCGCATAGAGGAAGGTTCGGAGCTCACCACATACGGCACCGGGTCGTCCACGTCGGCGTGATAGCTCAAAGGCCCCTAAACTAAAGACCAAATGGAGGGGAAGAAGAACTACCAAAAGGGGAAAACTCACTATTTTTTGGGGTGAAGAAAGAGGATAGGCCGACCACCTTAAGAAGAGGAACGAAGGAGAATGCGCCGCACGGTGGTCGCCAACGGCCGGCACTCGAAGCGCCCTGGTTGGTTGGCACCTCTAGCGTCACCGCTCGCAAGGGGAGCACCCCAGCGGCCTACTCGATTTTTTTGGATAGGTTGAGTCTCCAACCTTATCTAACCCCTCTCTAACCGATAGGTGGGCCTCGCTTCTTAATTATTTCCTTTTTCTATTTTTGTTTTATCAAAATAAGAAATTACCAAATAGCCCTTAGAATTACAACAGTTCCCACCAATATATCAATTTGATAAAAGATGCTCAAAGTCTTGTTTAATATACAGCTGTTCGGCGATGAGTACCTTGCGAGTTTGAACCCAAAGCCTAACAACAGGGACTATGACTCTACACAGACAAAGGTGGACTTTGCTTTGATCTAATACCTTGGTGTGAGAGTTTTCGCTCAAGTTACATTCTGTACTAGGCAGCTTGCCCTTTCCCCTCTTGGGTTGGGGCGTTATAGTCATGTCCTCGTATCTAGCCGAGGAGTATTTAAGAAAGTATACCCTTATATTCCTTTGATTGTGACCTCACGATCATACTCAAGTAGGTGAATTCTTCAGGGAATCCTGTAGGATGATTCCTGATGCCATATAGTTATCAAATTCATTAAGAGCTATTACTCATCCTCTCATACAGAAAGAACACTGCAACTAATGGGACCCTTAGATGTGCTATCTAATCACACATAGTTTGCTGTCCTAGAGCCTAGTTCACGGGATCTCCGATCTACTAGGATATGTTACTACCAATGTGAGTTTTTACAAGGGTATGAGCCTATTCCCTTTGACACTGCAAAGATGGCCTTTTGTGTCAATCCTTTGGTAAAAGGATCCGCAAGTTCCTTTCAGACTAGATGTATTCCACAGAAATAACATCCATCTCTTTAGCATACCTTATCGACTTAAGTCACCTCTTTATATATTTTGAGGACTTCGTATTGTCCCTCCTACTCTTCACCTTAAACAAAATGGTTTGGTTATCGTAATATGTTAATATAGATGGAATTGTCTTTTCCAGCACAGATAGGTTAGGAAGGAGTTCTCTAATCCATTATGCCTTTACAACCACTGAGTCAAGTGCTATCAACTCAGCCTCCATGGTGGACCGTATAAGGATAGTCTATTTAGAAGACCTCCACGAAACAGCCCCACCTGCTAGAGTAAAAACATAGCCACTCGTAGCCTTCATGTCAACCGAGTTACTGATCCAGTTAGAATTACTGAATCCTTCTAAGACTGCCAGATGACTAGAATAATGTATTTCTAAATTTGTGGCCCCCCTTTAGGTACCTAAGTACCCTCTCTAGTGCTATCCAATGACCATCTCCTGGATTGGCCGTATAACCCAATATGCCTACAACATATGAGATGTCCGATCTCGTTACACTAGTTAGATACATTAATTATCCAATTATTTAAGAATATTTAACTGGTCTTTTCCATGTCCAGTATTTTTATGTAGCTTAACATTTGTATCACAGAGTGTGGCTACTAACTTACAGTCCATGAATCCAAATATGGTTAGAACCTTCTCCACTAATGGGATTGTGAAAGAATAATCCAATTTTCACCCTTAATTAGCTTGATGTTTAAGATAACATCAGCTTCACCTAGGTCTTTCATATCAAAATTCCGCGAGAGGAAAGACTTTGTTTTATTGATTGCATCTATGTTGATCCCAAAAAGCAATATGTCATCCATGTAAAGATATAGAATAACACCTTCGCCCCCACTAAACTGTAAACTGATAGTAGATACATTTATCGGCTTTGTTTACACAAAAGCCGACCAATGTCATAGTACTATCAAAATTTTCATGCCATTGCTTGGGAGCTTGCTTTAGACCATACAAGAATTTAATCAATCGACATACTTTCTTCTCTTTCCATTCAATCACAAAACCATCGGGTTGTTGCATATAAATCTCCTCATCCAACTCTCCATTTAGGAAAGTGGTATTTGCATCTATTTGATGTACTCGAAGTTTGTATGTGTTAGCTAATGCTAAAAGCACCTAAATTATGGGTAAACGAGCCACAAGAGAGTATGTGTCAAAGTTATCTTCACCCTCCTTTTGCATGAAACTTTTAGCCACTAAATGGGCCTTGTAGGTCTAGCTTTCTTTTAAAGATCCATTTGCATCTTAGTGGCTTGTATCCAGATGGGAGGTTCGTAACCTCCTCTATTCCGTTAGCTATGATGGAATCCATATCGCTACGGAATTGCCTCCTTCCAGTAATCTACATCTGGGGATGCGTATGCCTCTGAAAGGGTTCGTGGTTTATCATACACGACATATATGACATAGTCCTCTGCCTCTTACTCCTCAACAACTCCAATTCTGGAGCGGTGTTATCCACACTAGGAAGAATATAACATCCATCTCAACCATTAGGGTTAATGACTTCATTTGGCCTCATAGGGAACACATGTTCAAAGAACGTTGCATCACGAGATTCCATCATTAAATTTGTAGAGATGTTACTCACCTCGGATTTGACCACTAGAAATCTATAAACCATGCTATTTTTAGCAAATCCTAGAAAGACACAATAAACAGTCTTGGGACCAAGCTTCTTTTTCTTCGGTAACGACACATGCACTTTTGCAAGGCATCCGTAAGTTCAAAGAAATGATAAATTAGGTTTTACCCCCTTACATCCTTCATAAGGTGTTTCATCTTGATTACGAGGCGGAATCCTATTGAGGACAGAGTTAACTGTGAGAACTTCTTTACCCCACCAATAGTCCGACATATCAGAACTTTGTAGCATGGTATTAACCAAGTCACAAAAAGTTCAGTTCTTCATTTTGACTATTCCATTCGATTGAGGTGAGTATGGTGGAGTAATTTCATGAATTATTCCACTTTCTTCACATAATTGAGAGAATTCTTTTGAGACGTATTCACCACCTCGGTCCAACCTTAACCGTTTGATTTTCTTTTCTAGTTGATTTTCCACATCGACTTTAAAGATTTTAAAGTGTTATAGTGCTTCATCTTTTGACTTAAGTAAGTAAATGTAGTAATACTTAGTCGCATCATATGAGAGTTAGAAAATAACGTTTGCCACCTTTAGTTAATATTTCATTCATCTCACAAAGATCAGAGTAGATTAGCTCAAGTGGAGAGGTGTTTCGCCCTTCAACTCTATGAAAAGGTTTTCGGGGTTGCATTGCTTGCACACACACTTCACACTTTGAACACTTCTCATAATTATAACTTGGAATTAAACTCTTTTTTGCTTAACTGCGCAATGGCTTCAAAGTTAACATGACATAAACAAGAATGCCAAACATCATGAATTTTATTGCAATGGAAAATATTAAAAATGTTTACATTATTGAAATGAAGAATGGATAAGCGGAACATGTCTCCGCTATCATAGTCTTTGCCTACAAAATTACCAAATTTGGTCAACGCGGCCTTATTGGAGTCAAATACAAGCTTTATTTCTTGCCTACACAGCATAGACACACTCATCATATTGTGAGTCATAGCAGACACGTACAACACGTCTTTGAGGATGAGTGTTTTACCTGAAGTGAGCTTCAAGCAAACCTGTCTAATCTCACGTACTGTAGCAGCGACTCCGTTCTCTATCAAGACGGATCCACCACCTTCACCATGAAATTAAGAGAAACAATATTGATCATCACATATATGTCTAGTATCACCTATATCAATCCACCAATCAATAGATGGACTTGCCATAAAGGCCTGAGGTACATACCCTTCTGAACTGAAACTAGCCAATGCGACATCCACTTCAGCCTTATGACCTTTATGCTGATCAGGAGAAGGACCATTGCCTTTATGATTGCGGCAATGGTTGACTTTATGACTAACCACTCTACAAACAAAGTAGATAATTTTCTCCTCCTTCTTCTTCATTTTCTTTCCTTGGAGCTTGTTCTGGGGCTGATTCTTGAACTTCTGTTTCCCAAAGCCTCCAGTATTCTTGACCTTCACCTGATGAGCCTGAACTTGAACCTTTCCTGTACTATCACCGGCTCTTGCACGCTCTTCGACATTAATAGCGGCTGACAGCTCATTGAGATTCAAGTGCTCCTTTATATGTCTACGAGTGGCCACAAAATCACACCACCAAGGCAATAACTTAGCTAGAATGATATTTACTTGGAACTTCTCTGGTAAGATGCAGTCGTACTGACTTAAGTCACGTACATGGAGTTGTAGCTCATGAATAAGCTCCACCACCGACCGTCACTCAACCATTTCAAAGTTCAAGTAGGTAGCAGTTATGAATGACTCATTCCCATTATTTTTTGGAATATTTCTCATCAAGTTCGTACCAGAGTTGCTTAGCATCTTTGAAGTTAATATACACGTCGAACAGCCGGTATGATAGGGTGGCTAACAAACAAGCTAAGACTGAATTGTTCCCATCCTCCCACCGCGTCATAGTAGTGGTTTCAATAGGAACATTAGAGGATTTAAAATGACCCAAAAAAACTTTGAGGTCAGTCAGCCATAGTTTTCTTTTACTTTGCCAATGTTTAAAGTTGACACCGTTAAATGCTTCCGGCTTAACGACATCAGACGAAGAATCCATTTCTTCAAATATTGGTTTTCTAAATTATTGTAAAATTAGCGGTTTCAGTAAATATTTAGAATTAATTCCAATATAAATCAAGATAATTAAAGCATAATTCCAGCATCATATAATTGTCAAGAATGAGATAACAACATGTAATATTTTTTATGTCAATTATACATGATAATATGCTTAAAAGATAGAACTTGATAACAAGTAAAATCATAATAATGCTCAGATTTAAATATTTGGTTATTGCTCTTAGGTGTTGGGCTGCTCAAGATATAATCTTGGCATCCTCGCTGCTAATATCTATACTCTTCACAAATTACATATGACAACTATTAATCAGACTTTGAGCTCAAAAGAACGCTTTACTAATATGTTAAGAATTATCTCATAAGAAATAAACAACAATTTATACTTTCAACCAACAAAGGATCAATTATGTCACTTACAAAAATGAGATCACATCAACAACACTTTTAAGCTTTTTGACTAACAGAAGAACAAAATATCTCTCAATGCAAAAATGAGATCACAAACCTTACTATTTTCGGCTTATTGTTTTCGGCTAACAAAGAAACAGAGATATCACAGTACACAAAAATAATCACATTTAGTAGGCACAAGGCAACCGAACTACTAAAAGAGACCGAATTGAATTGCTAAAGATGAAATGACAACAGCAAGCAAAACAATTAGCTCAAGTCTGATCTAGCTATCATTCCATTTTCAGCAGAAAACAATTATCCCCATTGAGCATTTAAAATGAACCCACAATAAGCAATAACTCCCCGTGCTAGTATCAACCAAATCAATCACAATTTGATTCTTCTACCTGTACAATACACAATGCCAAGTAATACGAAAATGAGATACAACAACAGTCACGATGCGGGTGGTACTCAAAGCCACCGAGTAGTAAACCAGGCAAGGCATCCGAATTGAGCCATCTTAGAAAACCAATCACCTTATTGTGCTGCGTTTGAACGGACGAGGTCGTCGGAGACGCCGCTTGTACGATTTTTTGGATAGGGTTGAAGGCTGAGCCTCCAACCTTATCTCACTCCTCTTTGACCAATAGGTGGGC
Organism: Hsuehochloa calcarea; assembly: GCA_036346395.1. Lineage (NCBI taxonomy): Eukaryota > Viridiplantae > Streptophyta > Magnoliopsida > Poales > Poaceae > Hsuehochloa > Hsuehochloa calcarea. Next base: position 41,013,417 of record CM070599.1, read on the forward strand.
CCTACCTCTTAATTATTTTCTTTTCTCAAAATGAGACATTACCCACTAACCCTCGGAATCACGACAGATACTTGAATCTGACGGCCAGCCGATCGACGCCTCCCTGTCTTTGGCCGGTCGGCCTTTTAGTGGTGGATGTTTGCCTGCTACTATTGGTGGTCCAATCTAATCCGTTGTGCTCGTTGTTGCGGTGAAGGTTGCTTCATGTTTGGTCTTCCTGTAGGCTGGGTCAATGGCAAGTACGTGTCAACGTGTCATTCGCAGGGTGCCTGCTACTTGCTCTGGCAATGGCAAGGGCAATGGCCCGACGAGCCGAGCCGAGCTCCTCCCAAACCCAGAGTGGCTGAGTGACCAGCGAAGGGATTGCACTCTGCAATAACAGTGCTATGCTGGAAAAGGCGAGGCCAGTGATGCGCCGTAGCCTGGCGTCCATCTCGTCGCAAATATGACCAGACTGGCGTCGCAATACTGATTGCTGCTGCAGCTGCAGGTCGGGTGCGAGTGCGTGTGTGTGTGTGTGTGGGAGGGGGGTTCTCTCCAATAATCATGGATTGCAGGGCCAATTTCTTTTATTATTTACTATTATTTTATATTTCGGCAGCCTGTTGTTGTAGTCAAGGAGTGCAGAGCACACTTCGTCATTTACCCCGGAAAAAGGAAGCACCGTTATCCTCTTGGCATGCACGTCAAAGGATGTAGCATTCGTTGCGCTCCATTCGCGCAACAAGTTGCACCGTTTGCCACGCCTTGCCGCGCGTGTCCCGTACGTGCCGAGAATATCTCTCTCCGGTGACGACGACTCCGCCGATCCATCTGCCATATAGGGGTGCGCCGCGTGCGCAGGCCGGGCCGGCTACCAAATTAACGCAATACGGCCATGCCGTGCCGACATGCCGAGCACCGGGCCCATGTCGTCGGCACGTCGTCCCGCAGGCGGTGGTAAAGAAAACAAAGCTCGCACTGCAGGCGAATCGAGAGGCTTCCTTGGGTAATTGAGGTAGGGCAGGCGGGCATTGGCATCTAGGGTGGAAAAAAAGCTCCAAACCTGCTAGCAGGCTCGACACGTTAAGAACTGGCTTGAACTCATGTTATAAACAAGCTGAGCCGGGCAATATGTTTTGCTCGTTAGTTTAACGAGTCGAGTCGCGGGTTACTCGTTAGGTTCGTTAAGTCCGATGAAATTAAAACCCAGACGACAACTATCCAGCAACATAAAAAGTCCATAGGCCATAACCCACCTACAACGCAACCCTAACAGTAACACACATGCAGCCCCAGCTGCCTTCTCCAATGCCCTCCGCCACCCTAGCCACCGCCTTCGGCATCCAGCCGCTCGACGCCTCGATCGCCTCCGTGCTCCGGCATCCTCCCGTCCCTTCCACCTCGGGCCTCTGCCAGCGATGGAGCAGCAGCCGAGCATGGAGTCCAATAACCGGGGAGGGAAGAGGTTGTTCGGCTCTGCGTCCGCCTTCGCCTTCACAAATGATAATGGTGGCACAAATGATAATGCTGCCTCCACTTTCGCCTCTTAACAATCACTCTTGATAATGTTGCCGCAAATGATGTTGCTACTAAGAATTTGATAGCCAAGTTCATTGCTAGGGGATCAACACAGTTCATTCCAACATATTTTTATGCTCCTTGTTATTCTCATATAGTGAGTTTGGTAGTAAATGATGGCATGCAACCATTGGAATCATCGATAAACAAACTTAGAGAATCTGTTGAGTACATGGAGAAGTCTCGTTCCTGCATGTACAAATTCTTAGAGGTTTGCAAATCAATTACTTTGGAGGTTGGGAAAGGGATGAGCCTTGATGTATCGACAAGGTGGAGTTCAACATATACAATATTTTCTGTTTGCATTGCATACTAATATCTATCTTATTTTATTTCCTTTTTGTTAATATTATGTCTAACTCAATTAGCATTTCCCTTTTCAGGAAAAAGACGATGAAGAGGATGTTGAATCTATACCATTTCTTGAGTGTAGTGGCTAGAAACTAGTGAAGGGGTAAGTCCCAATATACGAGGCTTCATTTCTAAGATGAATCGCACATGCCTAGTAAATATTATCTCTTAATTTACAAACTTGTAAGTTCAGTTCAGTTGATGTTTATCAATTCATTGCATAATACTGATCCAAGTACTTGTAGGCTCGGTTGGGTGGCTAACAAGTTGAAAACAAGATCTTTTGTTTGGAAAAATGGCTGCATCGTGCACAAGAGTACACGGCCTTTTGTTTTGTGTCAATGACTGGATTGAAGACCGGTGTTCTTATTAGCTCTCTAAGTCTCCATGAACTATTTAGCTTTTGTGTCACATGGACTCTCCAAATGGAACATTAAGTGATATTGGCAAATTACGGTCATTTTATATGCGTGTGATGTGATGAACCGATGATTTTAATGTGATGGTTTGTTACTTCAATATGCTATGGTTGACAATTAATGGGTTACTTTTTCTTATTTGGATGCATTAACCTTCTAATATATGAGTTGTATATGTAAAGTGGTCAGTACATTGAACATGAAATGTTGCTCGGCTGATGAGCCTAACGAGCCAGCTCGAGCCCTTTTATCGAGCCGAACTGAGCATGTTTTTTTTTTGCTTATTTGCTTAATGAGCTGAGCCGAGCCAAGTTGCTTAACAAGTTTGGCCAAGTCGAGCTCAGTCGAGCTGAGCTGGCTCGTTATCCACCCCTATTGGCATCGATCGGTACTGCAGGCCACAGGTACAATTATATTTTTTGTAGCGAGCTATAAAGCCGATAATTGGTTAGGAATCGGAGGGGAGGAGACTGTTACAAATTACAGGCCACAATTACATAAAGTGGTTGGGTAGAGGAGAGATTGACAACGAGACGGGCTAAGCGCTGCATTGCACGCATGTAAGACTGTAACAAACCAAATTTGGCTCTAATTAAAAAATGCATGATTTTCATGAATTTCAAAAACTTTGGTTGCATTTCAAAATTTCCAGAATCTTTGCTTCGCAAGTTTAAAAATTAAAACAATTTCCTTGCCTCGAAGAAACCCGATTTGCAAAAAACCTAAAATTTATTTGTGTGCAAACCCAAAATATTTAAAACCTGGTTGTTGCAAAAGCATTTCAATTTTAAATCAAAATCAAAGTTTACAAAGCCATTAAAATTTCAAACACTTTTCTCCCCTCTCTCCCCCTCGGGCCGCAACCCAGCCGCAAGCCCATCTTCCCCCAATCTTTTCCTTCCCGTAGCCCAGACTAGTAGGCCCACGTCGTCACCCTCTCCTTCTTTCTCCCCTTGTGGCCTGCTAGCGGACCCTTGGCCCCACTTGTCAGTGCGGAGGGGATACCGTTTGTCTTCCTTGCGCCGTCTCTCTCTCTCTCTCTCTCTCTCTCTCTCTCTTGCCAAGTGCCGCTTGTACGCATGCGCGCCGCATGAGCTAGACGTCGTGTTAGCCCTTGCACCTCGAGCCTCTCCCATGCGAGATGATCACATCCGTGTGACAGAGCTCATTGCACACTGTTCCGCTCAGGTGCCCACGTTGTGTCGTGCCTACCACCTTCCCCTCCATGTTCCCTCTTTCTATCTATTTAAGTCGCTCCTGAGCACGTCACTTTGCTCGCTCGCTCGCTCCTCTACATTTCCCCAACTTCTCCCCTCCTTTCCGCCTTGGGTGGAGGAGAACCCGAGCCGCACTGGTCACCTTCTCTCCCTCACACCTTCGTTTTCTTGTGCACCGTGGTCACCTTGACCTTCTCTCCCTCATGCTCACTTTGCCCTACTTATTTCCCCACAGGGAGGACGAAGCGTGCCCTCACCAACGCTACCCCATTCCCTCCGTTCTGGTGAGCTTCAACCTCGAAGTCCATGTCCATCTTGTTCGCCTTAGTCCCCTCTTCCTAATGCTTGTTTTCTTCACCGTTGTCATGGAGAATAGTGGCTGGAATGCCTTCTTCCCCGTCGCTGGCCCGGAGCACGCGCGGACCCCGCCACTGCACTCAATCTCCTTCCTTGCTTGGACCTCGGGTGAGCCCATCCGTTCCCACATGTTCTAGCTTTTTACAAACCTGGTAGGCTAGTCAATGCCGCGTCTAGATGGCCGTAGCACCACGTCGTGATGCCGTAGGTCACCGTGGAGATCTCGCCACAAAGCTTCATCTTGAGCAACGAGAACACTTCTAGCTTCGTAGTAGCATGTAGATGGTGAATCAAGTTTCATTTTGTAATTTCTAGCCACGCATAGCAGTTGCCTCCACCTACAGTAGCATCGCCGCCGCCCTTCCCTCGCCGGTGTCGAGCTCGGCCCGAGCCAGCAATGGCTGCGCTGCACCCGCTCCTTTGTTCTGGATGGAGAAGGCGACCGGACATGTGGACCCATGGTATTAGATTAAGTTAATCCTAGTTTAATTAGTGTTTAGTTAGTAGATAATGTTAGTATGACATGTGGGCCCTTGGTAATTAGAAAATCTAATTAAGAGTTAGTTTAGTACCTAAGTGTATGACATGCAGAGCCCACCACTTGAAACACTATATATAAACTTAGTCCGTAGACTGTAGTTTCTAATGTGTGGGACCCGTCCCTGTGACCCATTGGGTGGACGAAGTCCTTGTGGTTCATGATCCCACCTGCCAGTTTCTTGGATTTTATTAAATAAAAATATTTGGAAGAGAAATACAATCCGGCTGAACCCTACTTGTCAACCGCACATGACTTTTCTTAGTAAAAATAATTGAGAATGAAATTAAATTCTAATCGGGCCCCACTGTCAGGATTTTCTGATTTTTCTAGAATTTCCTCTCGTTGAAAATTTGGAGAGCCCGTTCTCCCTCGTTTTAAATCCAAATGACTTGATTTTTGTTTTTAAATTCATATAAATTCAAAAAAAATCATTTAGTACCAAAATAATAATTTTTTTTGAGTCCATTTGCATTTATTTGAATATGTGTTGAATTTGTATATGTAAGCGATTATAGACTTTAATGCTTCAGACGCCGCCGTAGGTGTTGATCAAGACCAAGTGATATCCGCTTTTGAGCAAAGCAAGTCCTTATGATTGATCCTATTGAACCTAGTGTTCAAATGCACTTACTTTGCTTTAAAGTATTACTTGCATGATTTATATATTTATTAAATATTATGTTAAGTGTTGATATTAGTTAATCCCTATCAATTAGTACATTGTTAATCCCTTCCTTGATTGTTGATAATCCATTTACCTTGTCACCATAGGCTAATTATTATATTAATAAATTGCCATTGGTTAATTAATAGCGGCTCATGATTGTGCTTAGACATTTCTTAGCGGTTAATTTGATAATGACACAAACATTGTCATTACAACACTTGGGACATAATATGATCTGTAGTGTGGTAACGTGGGTTACCACTAGAAAAAGGGAATTTTTTATAAAATGGTGGAGACTTGGGCGAGTGGATGGTATGAGACCGGTGCAGAGATTGCAGGAGAGTTGGGTTTGTGGTTTGTCTCGCTGGAGTGGATTAAGTATCGAATCATGTGACGTATTTCTAAACTACCAATTGTGTAACCACAAGTAAAGTATAGGCGCGACCTGACCAAGTATTTTGCTTAGTTTCGGCATGACTTCCGCACATAGTAGTAGGTTGGATTTCTATCATTTAAAAGGGATTAAGATTTTCCTCACAATGGCGGGTCCCTCATTGAAAATGTAGCATACTGAATGGAGCATTTTGGGTGTGCCCCGTAACGATCATGTTGAGTGTTGAGGGGCTTCACCCACCGGGCGGGAAAAGTGTCGAGATTATGCATTAGAAAAGCATTGTTATGACCATCTCTGTTGCACGCCTAAGGTAGCGTGCCACTAGCCAACATTATGAGTTGACAATATCTTGTGGGTAAAGTTGTACAACATCTGTAGAGTGTATAATCTATTCGAATAGTTGTGCTCTTGGTTATGGACGTTGTGAACAAGGCCACACTTGGTTAGTTTTGATAAAATGTGGGATGAGAACTTGTTAACGTAAAAATGGTTGTAGCGATGATCTAGAGGTAGGCGGATGAAACCCCATGAGCAGTAATAGGTGGATGGGGCCTTGCTTTATGATAAAACTTGCTTTTACCAACGACACTTTGGTTTTAAGTTGAAATGTCTAGGTCATAAGTTTGGAAAATAATTACGGTTTTTGAGCTAAATCTAGATTTGTGCTAAAATAACCATAAGATCCCTCCTTCGGCAAATCAAGCATCTATATATTTGCATTTGGTGTAAGTGCTTGTTGAGTAACTTGGTATTCATTGTTGCTCAAATATGTGGATTCAAACTATGGGATTGAATACAAGGTGTATGGATATTTCTATACGCCTGGCTTTGGAAACAAAGATGATAACTAGATAACTAGGCTATGGATACGTTTTATTTACCTTTCATTGTTTTTTTTTTGACATAATGCTTTGGAAACAAAGATGACGACGATAACTGGCAAGCTATGGATACCCATTTGTTTTATTTACCTTCCATTGTTTTTTTTGACATAATATTTACTTTCGTTGTTGTTTTCTCTTATGGACTTGTCGGTCTATTAGCCCATTATGTAAGAAATTGCCTATAAGACTTATTTATTACTGTTTATATTATATTAAGTATTTTTTTATTTATACATATATATAAATATGATATTCATCAATAATATTATATTGAGTAAGCTAATTATTGATCGTACGACTAACTCGGCACACAAATAAGCTCTGCATGTAAATCCGGTCCGACAACGTCTGCGCCGTGCCTCCTGTCGTTTTTGCAACAACTTGCATGTCTAATCGAGAGGCAGCAGCCAGTGTGCGACCGAGTGGGAGGGAGGACCGAATCCAGCTCAAGCCTCCGGCCGTAGTATGCACAGCAGCTGGATAAGCACAAAGACAAAAGGGGCTATGATATGATTCCAGCTCGGGAGCAGGCATCTGTTCTTGCGTTGGTGATGCAGAGAATCCCTGCCTTGCCCCTGCGTACCACTGCATGTGGGCGACTGGGAGAGAGAAAGAGAGATATTTGTTGCCCAACTGCCAGCATGTGCTCCCCTGAGACAGGTCCCGTCAAACCACCCTTTGCTCCCCACAGACGCAACAACTGGGGGGTGGGGGTGGGGGGATTTGTTAATGTTTGATTTAGGTCCTCGCTACAATTGTTATTAAAAATGCATTAAGGATGGGAATTAGGGGTGCCCATTTATCCCTCAATTTTTTCATTAACAAATTTGTTAATTATTTCTAAGTCATCTGTAATTTTCTAAAGCTTAAGTTAATTTTTGTGGTCATTGGATTTGTGTAGAAATAGATGTGCCCTACGATTGAGAGTTGATACAATGAATAAAAAATATAATCTAAAAAAATGATAAAAGGTTGTGACTTATGCTAAAGACAAATCCAGTCACCTTACAAGTATGTAGCAACTTAATTTTGCATTCATTGGAAACTTTATTGAAATTTGAGGATTTTTAAAAACTTTTGTTGCATTTTGTGAAATTACATAAATTTGGATGCATTTCAAAAAGCCGAATCAAAATCCTAGCCTTAAATGGAATTAATAAAAATCAACAAGAAAATTTAAGTGCCAAAATCCCTCTGAATTTGAATTTTGCGACTCAAATTCATCTCAAGAATTTTCAAACAAAATTCAAACACTTTTCTTTCCTTTTTTTCCCCTCGGGTTGAAACCAACCCCGTGGCCGGCCTCCCTCCTCTTGTGTTGACCCACACATGCCACTACCTTGGGTAGCATGTCAGTCTACGACCCACACTGGATAAAGTATAACTTTACCATATGTGTGCACATCAGAGTATCGCAGAGAAACAATATCAGTGGTCCCATAGTTATCTTACAACTAAAATATAGTCTTAAACATAGGGTTTTTAGGATACATGGCATCAAACATCAAGTTCATGCCTATACTCGTCACGTAGTGCGGACAAAAGCTACTTCCACTACATGACTCTCAAGCTTCATCTTTGAGACCAAAAGTTGAACCATCGAAGTCCTGATCCTCTTGAGCTTCTTCCATATGCCACTATGGATCACCTCCGTCTTGCTCCTCGGCAACGAAGCTCTCAAGACCAAACTCTTCAAAGTCTAACAAATAAAATTATAATATGGGGATGAGTACAGAAGGTACTCAACAAGTTCAACCAAAGCAAGCCAACAATTATATGCTCTAACTATCCAATTAGTCCAAACCTATACTAGTAAAGGACCCATGTCCTTGAGAATGTGCTAGATAGTTTTCTAAAACATTTGTTGTCAAATTGATCAAGTTATAGTTATGAATTCTATACTGTTCATGAGACACCACAGACAGAACTCTGGTAGTTCCCTTTTCTACCGCGACGCGGTTTCTATTCAAAACTAGAGAGTGACAGTAACACTTTTACTCTGCAGAGGTGCACTACTTTACCCATAAATATCTCTGTCTTTAATACTGATCATATATACAGGCTTCTTTTAGTGTGTGGCCAAGACCAAGAGTTCACTATGTCTTTCCAATATTCCATCAGAGTATATCTCTCGCAAAAAAAGTCACGGCTCTTACCATTTAACTTCCGAACAAACAACAAAGGGTCCTTAAATCTAACTTTCAAAGAAGCGCCAGAAGGTCCTTAATCCCACCCAGAGATACATCCTTTGGAAAAATTACTTGGCAAAGCCCAAATAACCAAGTATGTGGTCAGCGCGAGTTAACAACGCTCGAATGCCTTATGGCAATTGTTACTTTGTCCTTATATGATAGTCCCATATGTAATGGAATCACAACACTTCCATAAACACATCCAGTGATTCCAACTACCAACCATATTAGTGGTCATCATATAACCAAATCCAGATGTCATGTTGATTAAGGAATTTATAAAGTAAATTTGACATGCAGGTGATAACATAGGATAGATTGCAAGTAATTGATATTGAAATTAAATCCAAAGCAGTATGATCAAAGGTGTTGAACTTTCCTGATAAACAAGGAAAATTGGAGTATTGAGTCTTAAGTTCGATAAGAACTTTCCTCGATCCTTTGACTCCTGAAAAATACCAATGGAGTCCAATAAGGACTAAGAACCAAATTGAAATCCATGCATGTCGATAATAAGTCTACACATTTATGCTATCGTTTGAAATCGAACGATACCCTCCCCAAAAAGACTTAGGTTTTGAAGGTGAGAAGAAAAGGAGAAAAACAAGAAAAAATTTAATTGAAGAAGACAAGGGTTTTATTTTTTATATATAAATAAGAGAAAAACTTCTTTTATTAGAAATTAATAAGTAATTTATGATAAAAGGGTTTTATCCAAGTGGATTGAATAGTGATTAGCAATTTTATTTACTTATAGTTTATGTGCTTGATGTGTATTTTACTGAAATTATTTTTTGGAATAGAAGTAATTTTTTTTTAAAAAAGAACTCAGCTACGTCGGCCCATTTGGCCCAACACACACACACACACACACACACACACACGACCCACTGTCCCAACACACACACACACACACACACCCACACGACCCACTGTCCCAACACACACACACACACACACACACGACTCTCTCTCTCTCTCTCTCTCTCTCTTTGCTCTTCTCACTTGACGCCTCTGCCCAAGGTGCCGTCGCCGATTTGTGACCGTCGCCACTCTCCGCCCTGCCGGTGTTGGTTCCAGCTACCGTGAAGGTGTCCTCCCGCACTAGATTTGGTTCCCGAGCTACCATGGCACAGCCGCGTCTAACCTTTGTTGCTGGGGTCACCAGCCAAATCCGGCACCGTTGTCGGGGCCCCGCCTCTCGGTTGGTGTGTCTGTCGCACCTGGTATTGCACCCAACATCGAGCTAGCTCGGCTCGCTAACACGACCTTCCCTGGTCCTGCCTCTCATCCTCGCCTACTCCACTTAGTTCTGCCGACACTGCCGGCCGTGAGATGGCGTGGTGTTCGGCACCGCTGCAACTCCAGCCAACCACCTAGCCTTCCAGGTTATGCCTTCTTCTTCCTCTAGATCCTATCTCCTATTTAGCTTATTTGGGCATGACTGATGAATGAATGGGGGAGTGGTTACATGTAGGGCTGTTCACATTACCACTGAACCAAAAAAATCGAACCGTACCGGCCAACTTGGTTTAATTGGTAATTGGTATTCGGTACGGTTTTGAATTTCTATTTTTTTCAGAGTTTGGTTTGTTCTTTAAAAACAGGCTGAAAACCAAAAAAATGATTGATTGCTGGGCCAGTGCGCCTGGATAGCTGGGTTGGGCTGCTAGGCTGTTTTGCTTCCTTCTAGCCTGGGTGGCTGGGGCGCTGGACCGGTCTCCTAGCCTGAGTTGGCTATTGTTTTGTGGTGCCACATCAGCATGGCGCATGGTGCATTGGCTCCTATCCTGAGTTCTGAGGCTGAAGTTAGTCCTTCCTTTTAGTTTGTAATAATACTTCCTGTGCGCAAATCTCTAAGTGTGCTCACTACCAGAAACGTCTTTTGTCCCGAGTGTTTGTTTATCTCCCGAGTGTATTACCTGAAACACTCAGTATTATCCCGAGTGCTTACGGAGACACTCGGGAAAGTAAGAAAACACTCATTGGACATTAATCTCCTGAGTGTTTTATATTACACTCGGGAGACGACGACGGGGCACCTCTCACCCGCTCGAAAACAGACTCGAAAACGGGATATGGACGCATTCAGAACGGGGTGAAGAATATTCCCAAGTGCATATGTGTTTAGACACTCGGGAAAGAGACGAAATGTACCAATTAGTAGCGGCGCCACTTTTTTCCCAGCCGCGCGCAGTGCTAACCCTAGCATTTATCCCCGCCTCTGTGAGACCCCGGTTTATCGGGCTTGTAATGCTTAACCGTCCATTCGGCCCTAGCATCACAAATCAGATAATCCGAGACTCGAGACATGTATACTTCCCAGAAATGCACTATACACACCTCTTTACAAAGTTCTTGCATCAATTCCATTCCTTCACATAGAACCGAAGCAAAAACAACAATCCAGAAGATAACATAAATAGAAGATAGTTATTACAAAAGAGAGGCCGACCGGCCAAAAGACATATACATAAGGAAAAATTAACAGCGGAAGCAAAAGTGCCATAAGATGGCTATAAACAAAAAAGCCGACCAGTGTGCCCTTAACCCACAAGGCAACCGACCGGACCGCCAAGCTAGTCGTCGAATCCACAGCACATTTCACAGAAGTGAGGCCCTTGGGGCTCACCTTCCTCCCCTGCAACAAAGAGCCCAGCAAAGCCGGGTGAGTACTTTGAATGTACTCGCAAGACTTACGTGTAGAGTAACAGACCTGTACGTATGCTACATGCAAGCTTATTCAAGTGGAGGCTGTATGTTTCATTTTCAGCACAAAGCAATCTTTATTTGCAATAATGTAGTACATTTAAAAGCAAGGTAACAAATCAGTTTTTAATGTTCAAATAATCGCAAAGGACAACAATATAATAGTAGATAAAGAACAACAACAATCCTGGAAGTGACTAACCCATTAGCCACCACAACAATAGCATGAACTACCCATTCATGCCAACCATGTCAAATTTTAGTTTAAAAAGGTTGTAGTCTAACTCTTGGAAGACCTCCCCAAGCGTGTCCATAACCTAGGACGAGGCTATTCGAATAGTTTTATCCCCGCAGGGGTGTACCACTGTACCCACACGCCAGACCGCCTTTTTGCCAAGCTATTAAGCACACTTCAAGGTATGCTTAAGACGGCTAAGTCTTACGAGACGTTTCCAATATTGTGAATTATTCACGAGCCGCCCGTATGGATAGAAACCCATACGTTGTGTCGGAGTTATCGTAAAGCCTCGGTCAACTACCCTTCCCGAGTAAAGCCTTGGACAACTACGACGCTCCTCGAGGTGGAGAGCCTACCCGGAATCTCCACCACCGCACACCCAACACAAGAACACGACCACATATCATGTTTCACACAACACACACAACCCCCTCCTGCGACTCGGAGATAACCCACGCCAAAGTACTAAGTCAAGAGAGGTCCCATATCCCTCTCGCGTGGTTAGCACGCAAAAATACTTGGTTTAGTGTAACAAGATGTTCGGTCCTTGTTGACTTAGGCAAGACAACCACAAACCCAATAACCCACCATCCGACCACTTGCCCAAGTCCAAATCAGTTTTCCATTTTTAGATTTTGACTTTACAAAATAACAAAGCACAAGTGCTGGTCGTAATGACATAATACTTAAGTGTGTGATCAAGATCATCGACTACAATCGATGATCGCCCAGTACTACCGAAGCTATGCATCTCTAAGCAATTTCAAGTCGGAAGCTACTAAGTGACAAGAGTCTCTCCATCGGACTCCGACCACAGCAAATAACCTAAGCTCATGGTAGTAGAGGATAAACAAGTCCTACAGGTTATGCAACTATAGGACACTAACTGTATTTTAACAACAAAATAGCAATGCATACATACGAGTTGAAAGCAATATAGTAGACTTGAAAAATAATAGGATTAACATGATCAAACTGCTTGCTCGCTTGTCGGGTCAAGATATCACGAGGATCAACAGTATTGTCAATGTGCTCTTCGGATCCTAACGAGAAAGCGAAAAGCAACCGATAAGAACGAATAAAACGCAGAGACTCAACAGCAAACTTTCTCCAAAAATTCTGAAAATGTTACAGCAACAGGAGCACAATCTATAAAGAATTTAGCAAGAAGAACCAATTGATTTGGATTCTTAATGCCAAAGATACGACCGAGAGAAGGTCTTACGACCAGGTAGTGGTCGTAGAAAAACCTACGACTATAACGTAGTCGTAGCAAGTCTTACGACTAAGTTCAAGTCGTAGAGGAACTTACGACCAGTTAAGGGTCGTAAGAGAACTTACGACTAGGTACAAGCCGTAATAGAACTTACGACTGGGTACTAGTCGTGGAAGGACTTATGCCCAGGGCATAGTCATAGTAAGACCTACGACTAGGTACTAGTCGTAGTAGAGCTTACGACTAAGCTAGGGTGACTGGTCGGAAGTTCGACCACGAGGCAGCGCCTCCCGCACGCTTCGCCAGTGGCTCGGCGGCTCCTCCGACCACAGCGGCGCCAGCCAAGGGCAGGGATGAGTGTTTAAAAGTTGAAGGGTTCGACCGGCGGCCAGTACTGGTCGGAGTCTGGCTGCTATGGTGGTACGACCACGGAGTGCGGCCGAGTAGGTATGGCTCGGGAGGACTCCCGAACGAACAATACCAAAAGAAAAACGAAAACACACCTAAGCTCCTACAGGGCAATACGAACTTACCTGAGCTGAAGAACGACCAGAGACCCACGGAGTGGCTCCGGCGACGAGTATCCGAACGGCGGTGGTAAGGTTCTCGCTAGGACACAGCGACCTGGGCACAGAGAGAACCAAACCGAGTGAGAGTTAAGCTCCAAAGAGTAAAAGGGGGAGCAGAGGGGGCAAGGACTTGAAGAAGAAAACCCCCGCTGCACCGCCTCCACCGAAGCTCCACACTCAACACTGGCGGTCGAAGAGATTGCGAGGGACTGCAGCTCAAGCAAGCTGGTGAGTGCTAGCTGGAGTTGCGAAAGTGCTAAAAGAAGCTAAAGGTGAAGCAAAGGAGTTTAAATAGAGCAATAGCAGTGAGCAACGGCCGAGTTTTCCAGTCGGGTCAACACTGCCATGAGAGCACTTGAGAGCGATGGGAGCAGTTGAGTCATGGCCCTCTGAGGGATGAGCGCGACAGGTATTTAATGCGCTCAGAGCTAGCCGTTTAAAGGTGGACATAGAGTGGACTGCACGCCACCGCTTTTCTCCTCTGCGCACGCCATGGCAGGGCTCACGCGCGCGCGGACAGAGGAAGGAGACGACTCGTTGGTCGTCGGATTGGAATCGAATGGCTGGGCTAGATCGAGCGGATTGAAATGATCCCATCGTTCGGCTGGTCGAAGACCGTTCGATGCCGATCCAACGGCTGAGTTAGATCGGGTGGATTGAAACGACTCCATCGTTCGGCTGGTCGAAGACCGTTCGATGCCGATCCAACGGCTCACGACCCTAGCGCCCGAACGACCGAGTTGGCACAGTTAGCGGACTGGACCGAGTCACGTGGCTCGAGTCCGAGCCCGATTCGAACCTACGGAACAGTGCAAACCAGTTAGGGTTTGAACTTAAACAACTGATTTTTAGGGGATTAGTTAAGGTAGTAAGCAAGCTCCAAAAATGACAAAATTTTAACTGGAGCTTGCTGACAGCAGGAGGAACCTCACATAAAATTTCCAGAGATCTTAATGTACGAAATTTTCCTCCAGAAATTTCGGAAGGTGAAAGCTATGGTTTGACCAAGCTTTGACTCGCCTCAAAAAATGTTCAAATAATTTCTAACAATCATGAGATAATTCAGAGGTGTTGCCAAGCCTGCCTAGAACTCAGGAGAACTATCTCCAAGGGTTTGGCACAAGATCTATGACAAGGAGGTTTTTGATTGTAGTCAAATGAGGATTGGAATTTGATTTTCCATATTTCTTTAATCGAGAATTACAGAAATGATCAATGATTTCAAGATGCAAGAAAAGTTTTAATTTTTTTGTATTTTCTTACATTTGAAACACAAATCCATTTCTGGGATGTTACAGCCTCCATCGCAGCTTCTCACGCCGCCATACCCTCCTACCCTCCTCCACCGCCTCTGCCTCGTCGCCACACCCTCCTCCACCGCCTCCGCCTCGTCACCACAACCGACCCCGCCGCCTCCGCCTCGTTGCCACAACAGACCCCGCCGTCTCCGCCTCCGAGTCGTCTCCACACCCGACCCCGCCGCCACACCCTCCTCCACTGCCCCGCCCGGTCGCCACACCCTCCTCCGCCGCCTCCGCCTCGTCGCCACACCCGACCTCGCTGCCATACCCTCCTTCACCACCTCCCTCTCATATCCAGCGCGCGTCCTCCTCGTCGCCACACCCGACCTCGCTGCCACACCCGACCTTGCCGCCCCCTCCTCCACTGCCTCCGCCACCATCTCATCCACCGCCTCCACCTCCTCCATTGCCTCTGCTGCCCCCTCCTCCACCGCCTCTGCTGCCCCCCTCCTCCACCGCCGTAGCAGAACCACTCAAATCGGGGCCACTACTGCACCCGCCGCCGTCGACCTCCTCGTCTGCCGCCACCGCGCCCGTCATCGACGTCCCGCCCCTCCTCCGCCGTCTGCGTCGTCGTCTGCTACACGCCTCCGTACCCGACAGCGCTGTCATCCTCCTCCGTCGTCGCATCCTCCTCGTCTGCTGCTGCCGTAGCTGCCAAGGCCTCCATCCTCCTCCTCATCTGCCGACACTGCCGCAGCTACGGACGTCGGCTACCTCAGGTAAAACTTGTCTTACAACCCATTCAGCATAAACGTTGTTGACTGATACTCTTTACAACCCATTCAAATTGGCATCTGTTTCATGAGCTGTGTTCCATCATGTAGTCATGTGTATCTCATGTTTTCCTGTATTTAGGTCTAGTTAGAATGGCCAATCGAGTGTTGGCAATGGCTTAGGGATGTTGACTAACCGTTCAACTAAGTTTGATGCATACACATGCGCCATATGGACAATTGAAGTTTTGACAATGACATCAAACCATGTATTGTGCACTGTTACTCCTTTTCTTTCTCCCTCTTTCATAGTATTTTGCTAGTTGAAAAGGATATATATTGTGTGTCATTGCTATCAGGTAGTATCGATTTGATTGGAAACGGTGAACAGTTTCTGACCACAACTTGAAGGGAGAGCTTTGTACTATCTCTGTTTAATTTGCATCAATCAGAAAGGCCACTTTAGATTTAGTATATCCACATGTAATATGTAGCCTAGGGTTGTTTGTATTGTTTGACAAAAAAAACTGGCAACCAGCAGCCAATTATGCAGTTGTGAACTTGTGATTGACCTGCACGAACAATCTAGCCACAAAGTCCATAAACACATATCTTGTTTCCAGAAACTCCCACATAAACACATGTGGTGAGAATTGAGAATCATGAATCTGTAATGCCCTAAAGCAAAGCCAATCTTGAAACACATGGCTCACCACACTGACTGAGAAATGAGCCAGCAGGTGCCTATGAATTGGCTGATGGGTTATTTAGGTAAATCTCACCCTCTACTTCAAATATGAGAATATGCTACAAACATATTCAAGAAAACATGATGCAATGTTAGAACAAACTGACTTGCATACTTTTCCAGGCATACCCTTGGCAACATGTAGCGGTAGTTGCGTCTCATCAATATATATATTTGGTGTTGCTTTGACATTGACAGTAATATCATTCTGCCCTTTAGTCAGGACTATAACAAATGGTTCAATTGAAGCTGCAAGAATAAACACAAGGCTTTTTTAAGATTAATGAAGTTAAGATTATACATATGCTAAGATAATATATATTATGATTGCCCTCCCTGTTCATATATCTAAACAAATGCCACAACAGCACAAGTCAAGTTGTTTATCGATAATCTCAGATCATTCCCGTAAATTAAAATTCTAGACTTATATACAAATATTTGCCTTCATATATGTTAAGGTCATTATTGTCCCTTGAAGCTCCCGGTCCGCAGGACACAAAAACTGACAAACCTGCACAGTAACCTCTGAACATAACCATTTACCAAGATCAAATGCCTTTTGGTTCTTGGTGAGGTAAAAAGGTGCATCCCTTCAATGGCATTATACATATCCATTTGTTGCCATTCCCCAAACGGCCCGCAATCCGGCCTTAAAATCTTACCGAGGAAAGCAATACCAATCAGTATAAGCCAACTGATTTCTAATAGGAAATACACTTGGACGGTAAACCATAATATATACGCAGTGGTACTGCAGAAATCTATTTCATGGATCTCTGCCCTCATTCAGCTATTCGCAGGAACACTATTGTATTTGAAATTGGAGTAACTTTAAATTTGTCAACCACTTAAGCTTAGGGATATCTAGAACTGTAAACCATCTTATGACATCTCACTGGTTTCTTGACTTGAGACATCCTTGACTGGTTTTAGGTTTTAGCTGTGAAGATAATATAAGACATTTCCGTTCAAAGATTAATTGAGACATCCTTGACTGTTTTTAGGTTTTAGCTGTGAAGATAATATAAGACATTTCCGTTCAAAGATTAACACAAGTTTCTCCTCATTTCCATTCAAATGATGCAAAACAATTCCCAAGGTTTCTGACCTGTCATAGACAGAAGTATATTGTTTAGTCACATACTCACATACATATTCCTGTTGTAATGTATATCCCATGCTCTTTACATGGTGATATTCCTATTTTCCAATGTGAGCTATGGAGAAGTACCACATTATACGAAACCTATATCATTCTTTGATTCCATGCAAATTTTCTGGCATATTTGTAGGTAGCAGCGGCTATAAATGGTACACCAACTTTTACTTTCGTTTGCATGCCACTTCCTCGCAGCAGTTATATATAATTCTTTTATTAAGCATAGAGTCGTTGGTCACTTCACAGCAAGTAAATTACACATATAGAGAAACCATCATTAGACTCGGGACAACATTTTCTTTCAAATGTTGCATCTATAATTTATATATATTTGTGGCCTTATTACTCTTCCTGTCCATTTGGTGGCACAATCTTGTGAGCACAACACGTTGTTTCTATAAGAATGTGACTTGATATCCTGTTAGAGGTAAGTATGAACTTTGTAGTGTAGAGAGCTAGGCCTTTTCATGTAGCATGCACTACAAAGCCTTTCAAGTTAATTTAATAAATTATCTTTTTTTTGCACACTAGGATGGCCGAGGATCGTAGTTAGATGTACACTGGGCGTAGAAAGATGGGTGAGTACAACCAAGAGTGGATGGAAAAGACCACCAATTTTGTGGATCGAGCATTTGCTAGGAGTAAACGACTAGGTGGTGTGTTGTGCCCTTGTTGTCGTTGCTCGAACACACGGCCACAAATGAGGGCGACAATGATCGTACACTTGTGCAAGTATGGATTTAGGCCACACTATACTGTGTGGGTCTACCATGGCGAGTCAGAAAGTAGTAGATCAGACATGCAACACACAGAGGACGGCGGCCACAATGAGAGTAGGATAGAAGACATGCTAGATGATGTGCGTAATGCATATGTGCCACCTGTAGAGGAAGAACCGGAGCCTGCAACAAGGGCTTTCTTTGATATGTTGTCCGCAGCCAGTCAACCACTTCATGGGCAAACACAGGTGTCCTAATTATATGCCATCACACGCCTGCTTGCTATCAAGTCCCAGTTCAGCACAAGCATTACTTGCTTTGATGCATTCTTAAGCGTGTTTAGCACCCTTCTCCCAGATGGTCACAAACTGCCCGTTAACTTGTATGAGGCCAAGAAATTGATAAGCGCACTAAATATGCCATATGAGAAGATAGATGTTTGTCCAAATCATTGCATGCTATTTAGGAATGAGAATGTGGACAAAGATCACTATGATAAGTGTGGTGAGTCTAGGTTTGTTGAGGTTGACTCCGGTGATGGTCAGAAGAGGCAGCTTCCTATTGGCAGAAAAATACTTCGCTATCTACAATTTATGCCACCAATCCAACGGTTATACATGGATGAGGTTTCTGCCAAACAAATGATATGGCACAAGTATGGTTGTCAGTAACATGCTGACAAGATGGTCCACCCATCTGATGGTGAAGCATGGAAGCAATTTGACCGAGACTATGTACAGTTCGCCGCGGAGCCTCGGAATGTTCAAATTGTAATTGCAACTGATGGGTTTAACCCGTTTGTATGGGGGCGGCGCCATACAGCTGTTGGCTTGTGTTTGTCATTCCCCTTAACCTCCCACCCAGCGTTTGCATGCAGAAGCAGAACATATTCCTTTCCTTGATAATCTCTGGTCCTGAATACCCGGGGAATAATATGAGTGTATTCATGGAGCCAGTGGTGGATTAATTGTTACATGCTTGAGAACAAGGCATAGTAACATATGATCGGGCATCAAAACATAACTTCACCATGCGGGTCGCGTACCACACATCCATGCATGACTTCCCGGCGTACGGGATATTCTGTGGGTGGTGTGTACATGGGAAGATACCATGCCCAATCTGCAGGGAGGTGTTGCGTGGCTGTTAGCTAAAGCATGGTCACAAGCACTCCTTCGATTGTCATCGTCAATTCCTTTCAATTGACCACGAATTTAGAAGTGACACAAATGGATTTAGGGCCAATATTGTTGTCCGCAGTGGACCACTACGTCGGCTGACAGGTGAGGAGGTTCGTGCACGGCTAGATGCTTTGAAGCCTCTTGACGATGGAGATGGGTTTGAGAAATATGGCGAGGAGCACAATTGGACTCACATTCCAAGCTTGTGGCGGCTACTATACTTCCATAAGCTCATTATTCCCCATAACATAGATGTAATGCACAATGAGAAGAATGTTGCAGAGGCCATATTTAGAACATTCTTTGACATTCCAGACAAGACGAAGGACAATGTCAAGGCTCAACTTGATCAAGAGGAGCTTTGCAACAGGCCTTGGCTGAATATGATCCACAAGCCAGCTACTGGCAAGTGGGAGAAGCCAAGAGCTAGTTTATGGCACTCGGGAAATTTATGAAATCTGGTAGTGGCTTATTAGTTTAGGAAATAAATGCTAGTTTGAGCTATTGCATATAACTATAACTGATCAGAAGTGCATATATTTTGGTGATTGATGTGGTTGTCTTGACTATCCCCAACTCGTGTGTCGTTCACAATTCACATCAACTTTGGTAAATAATGATCGGGACTAGGCTTGGAGAGATGAGGTCCAGAACGATTGATGATGCCGGGTGAGATCAATGTACTCAAGCGAGGTGCAAGATGGACAAGGATGATCTATTAGCTGATCTGAGGCGCAAGATGGCGCAAGGTGTAGCTAGTTAGGTCAAGAGGAGATAAAGACGACACTTTAAAATGCGTGCGTATGTGTCCTGTTTGTTTTGGGCCTTAACGGGAGCCCAATAGGATCAAATTTCTAGAAGGTCTAAGCCTCCACTATAAATAGGAGAGGGAGGTGGCTGCACCTCCTCTTCGTCTCTTTTGCAATTCTTGTAAACCCTAATTTTCTTAGGGAGAGCTTTTGTGGAGGCTAGGGTTCTTGATAGTTTGATGTGTTTTTCATGCTCTTGGATTGAGCATTGTCCTCCATTGATGGAGTGGCTGTAAGCCCAGATCATATCAATCAATCAAAGGAAAGTTTGATCAAGTTTTGTCTCATTGCGTTCTTTCTCTATATTTGATGATCTTGAGTCTTTCTTTGATCCACGAGTTTTTAATTGAATTCTTCACGTGATCTAGCTTGCTGTGACGTATGGGAACCTATCTAGGATCATCTTAATCATCAATTACCCACGAGCAAGATCTTGGATCAAGTTTTCGTTTTGACCCGGTTTTGAACCCTTCTTTGATCAAACAGAAAAGGATCTTGATTCCTCCAAGAATTATCATAATATTTGATTGGAATAGGTCCATGATATCATAAAGAAGGTGTGTTCCAAGTTTCATCATATTTGGATTAGTAGATCAAAAGTTTTATCTATTTGCATCTTCGTCATCGGGTTTTTCAACTGCTCGAGGCCGCAATCGATCGCTGGTGTACCGGCCCGACCGCCAAGGCCACGGTTCGACCAAAAGACCGATGTGCTTTAATCTTTGTTGTTTTTTTCATTTTGCTTAGGGGTTTATATTGAATTCAATATTAGTCTTCCGTTGTACTGCTATAATGATCTTCATAGCTTCCATAGCTACTGGAGTAAAACATAATTGAATCCATTATTTGTAAAAAAGTTGCGTGCTCCTATTCACCCCCCTCTAGTCGCCTTTTCGGTCCAACAAGTACATCATGCATGGCCACTATAGTTTAATCTGCACTTTATACAAGAAGTGGCATGTTTTAGCCTACCTTGATTTCGATAAGAAAATGAGATGCTAAGATGTTGACTGATGCTTGAGATGAAATGGGAAGCTGGTGTTGACGTTGGCTAGGAGATGCTTGATGGCTTGGCTTCCTTCTTCCCTTGTCCTCCTAGTCCTTAGTCCCTTTGCTTTCCATGGCAAATATGCAAATCATGAGCCATGAATCAAGAAGGAAGAAGGAGATGAGAAGGAGAGGGATGGGCTTACCTTGGCTGAATGGGCAGATGCAATGGTCTAGCAGGCCATGGTGCTCTTTTGTTGACATGTAAAGCTTATCTCTTAAGGAATCTCTAATTTATTTTTCTTTTTTAACTTTGTGATAGGGGAAAAAAATCCTGGTTTAATTGAGCTCTTGCCACCTCAAGGGACACCTTGCATGTTGGGTAAAATAGTAAAAGCACTTCCCATGACATTTTTGTAAAACTTGGATGGTCAAAGGATGTTTTGGTAGTTCATTGGAGCTCTCCAATGCTGATTTCGAAATATTTTACTTGTAAAAATATTTTTCATGGAAACCCTACTGTTGCTCTTTTCGGTTTTAAAATAGATAAGGACCATTTTGTAAAATATCTAAAGCATAAGGGACTTTTTGCAAAGTGGCTGAATGCTAGACCTTTTTGTAAAGCAAAATTTCTGAAATTATTTTGAAACCACAACAATAATTTTCCCTATTTGCTTGGAATGCTCTTTCTGCTAAAATTGTGTCACACCAGTCCGTGTAGTTCTAGTAGTTAGCGGGACTCTAGGGAATAGGTTATTTTAAAAATTATTTATACTTATGATTTTTTTCTCAAACCAAAAGAATTTCCTCATACAGAAAAATATGTACTCCAAGAGTGCACAAACATTTCCCTTTTCAATTAATTTTCCAAAACTTGATCCCTCTTGAGATGCCTAAGGAACAATTTATACAGGTTATTCTGGTTTCCAGCTCTATAACTAATTAGCATAGAACGATCGAGTGCACAACGCACAAACAAACAACTAATGAACGAGCGATCGAATGCAATGCACTAGAACAACGAATAGACAATTAGGGTTTTACCAACACCATGGTTCGACCAGCACTTCTCCCTAGCTAGCGTGATCGAGTCAATAGTTCGACTCAACCCAAGTTAGGTAGCATTATTACACCTCTCTCTCTCCTCTTCCCCTCGGCTCGCTCGTGCTCGCCCGACCAAGCACGCCTCCCTCCCTCCTCTCTTTTCCCCTCCCGCATGGCCCAGCCTGGCTCGGTCTGCCTCCATGCGCACTGCAGCCCACCTATGCTCACTCACTTGCTAGCTCACCTGCCCGCTCCTGTGCCCCACTCGTCAGCCAGCACTATTTCTCTTGCTCACCACGCAAGCTCGCCCGCTCGCCCTCTCTCCTTTCCGTGTTCCATTAACACCCTTGGCACTAGAGTGCTCCTGGCACGACCGACCTCGAGCACCACCCTCCCGACCGCGACCATGTCCCGTCAAACCTTAAGCTTGCCAGCCCCTTAAGTCACACGCACTAACAAGATTTTTTCTTTCGACCGCAACATTGACGTTGCCTTCTCGCCTCTCTACGGCTATAAAATCCCTCCCAAGTGTGACATCATGGGCGCCTCACTCTCCTCTACGTTTTCCCTCACCCACTCCCTCTCTCTCGCTTAATCGCCAGGAAGACTCCCTCCCAAGTGTGACAAATGGTCTATAATTGAATTTTTGGGTCCTTACATTAACTACACCATATTATTAAACATGGTGTAGAAGACTCCCTGATCAACCAGACCTACATGTCTGTAGGCTCCATCAACTAGAGACGGGTCGTAGAAGAACTTACGACTAGGTGGCGGTCGTAGCAAAGCTTACGACTAGGGACTGGTCGTACAGGAAATTACGACCAGGAGACAGTCGTAGAAAAACTTACGACCTTCTCCCTTATGGATAAGGGGTATACTTACGAGAAGTATAAAGATATTGCTATCTATAATAAGAATTATAGATAAATGAATAAAATAAGGATTATTAGATTATCGTCATGTCCCCCCCAGCTTCAAGTGAAAATAACTTACTTGGAAAGAGGGTCGTAGAAAATCTTACGACTATAAGGTGGTCGTAGTATGGTGATCGGAAGTAAAATCTTTCCGACTGGTATTTCATTTGACCAAAAAAAAAGACTTAGACAAGAAGATAATTTTACTTGAGGTGTAAAGACATACTTGGTTTTCTCGAATAGATAGATTTAAAAATTCCAATCGACTCTCACAAAAATGTTTGTTGGAGCAGTTCCCGAATAGGTAGCAATTGTTGAGTTACCACAATCTTTAACATTCGGGGCAAAAAAATCCAACTAGGGATTACGAGAAGGGTAAAATTTTCAACTTATCTCTTTTTATGTTGATTTTGAGCTTGGCTATTGGAAGTTTATTTACCCATACAGATCTCCCGCAAGCAGAAATTTATGCTCGAGTCAAGCTCGTTTGTGAAAAATCCCCGCCACCCAATATTGTGGCTCCTCAAATTCCAGCGGCCTTGTCCGCAGAGGATAAGATGGAACGTCTAAAAGTAATCAAAGATTGATTTCTTCTTTAAGGTCTCGCAGTCGTATAAATACTAACGACCAGGGGATTGTTATAGAAAAACTTAAAACTAGATACTGGTCGTAGAAGGACTTACGACTAGAGGATTGTCGTAGAAAAACTTACGACTATATACAGGTTATAGAAGGACTTACAACCAGGGGATGGTCGTAGAAAACAACCACTTAGTAATATTTTCTTTCCTGGCTCCTGCAGAAAGTAGGCATAGAAGACCATCAAGATGACGAAGAGGTCGAATTCATGGTCGTCGGAACAGGGGCGGATGAAAGCAAGGCTCCTCCAGCCAAAAAGCATTGCCTTGTGAGGGTGTCTACAAGGGAGGCGCAGGCTCAAACTCTGCTATTTCGACCTGTCTCTTTGAGAAATTCGCTACAGATATGGCTGCTACAGAGAAAGCAGAGGCGATCAAAAGCGACTGTAGTTCTCAAACATAAAGCCCCTAAGACCAAAGTACCCTTCTACTACGACAACAAAACTTTCACAGTTTTCTGCCTCTCGTGGCTTTGTCACAACTAGAAAAGGAGAACTAGAAGAGCTTTATATCTTTTGTGAAGGAAACTGGCGCACCAGCAGGGCTTGTGGTCAAGGGAACTGCTGCTCTTGGGGTGGTCGAGACAGGTCTTGGCCATCAGGAGATTCAGGAGGCTCAAGGAGCGGCTATTCTCGCTCAAGACCAATGACCAGGTGTGGTCGTAGAGTTCTCTATCCCTTAACTCGAACATCGATCATACGTGGTCGATAAGAAGAAGCAAAAAAAATCTTCCCTCGGGAAGGTTTCTTCTAAATTCAAGATCAAGACGAAAGAAGGAAGGTATGTAAAAAGTCAAAAGCATAAGAACAATATTTACATTTTGCTTTCTACAATCTTGAATGGTTTTTCTTTTATGGTCTTAGACTGACTTCTCCAATCCCCAAGGACGCTTCTATCGAGAAGCCTGCTGCTACTTCTTCAGCAGTTGAAGGAACGACAACGGAAATGGTCAAAGGATCGACCACTATCCCTGTGGTAGAAGAAGTTGTTGCTGCCAAAGCCACTATGACCATGGAAGTGATCGTAGAGGCAGAGGCGAAAATGGCGTGTGATGCAGCAGAGGCATCTGGCCAAAGTGGTGGATCATTTGACGACTGCGTCGGGAAGGAAGCCGTTGTAGACGTTCCCCCGGTCCCCAAGGAGAAGCTGCCATCACCGAATCAGAAGAAGAAGAGTACCTCAACTTCTTTTTTGAGTTCTTTGGCCCTAGTTCCGTTGTGGGGTCTTCTGCTTTTAGGTCTCGTAATCGAGTTCCACACCCTAAGGACATTCCCAACCAGGGGAATATTTTCAAAGACGAGCGTCTCGAAAAGGTGTGGTGGAATTGAGTTCAAGAGATTGATGGGCTGAATGATTCCACGAGAGTATTCTCCAACTTTGCTCAAACGAGCATTAATGTAAGCATTTGATGACG
The DNA here is from genome assembly GCA_036346395.1 of Hsuehochloa calcarea. Taxonomy (NCBI): domain Eukaryota; kingdom Viridiplantae; phylum Streptophyta; class Magnoliopsida; order Poales; family Poaceae; genus Hsuehochloa; species Hsuehochloa calcarea. Next base: position 41,038,367 of record CM070599.1, read on the forward strand.
TTCACATATGTAGTTTTTTCTCACTTCTCACTGTCTTTCTTTTTGCAGAAAACTTTAGAACAAATTGTCATTGTTGGTGAATACCACCGACAACTCGAGCAGCTACGACAGCAGAATGTGGAACTCTGTGAGTAGGCAGAGAGATAGTAAGTTACAGTCACATGTAGTCTTTGGAATTTTGACTACTTGTCCTATTCTCATATCGACTTTAACCTTTGTAGGTTTAAGAGTGACGAAAAGACCTTAGATGATTCACTTGACTATGAGATAGCCGAGATGAAGAAGCTAAGGGAGGAAAAAGAAGAACTGCTGAAGAAGCTTCAGTTGGCTAATTTTGCAACTCATGAGTTGTAGAATGAGATAAACAGTAAGTGTTGAACTTAAGACTGTTTATACAATTAACTTTCTTTTCTTGTTCTAACTCTTTTACCTTGATAAAAAAATGTTGAAATGGGTAAACTTCATATTGAGGTCAAATCAAAGATCCTAGTCATTAACGAGCTTACTCGTATCAGCAAAGAAAAATAAAAGAGTTTCAAGTCATAGGAAGAGCAGTGCACAAAGAGTGCTGCCTCCCAAGATGACGAAGTCAAGAAGGTTAACGTTCTACTAGCAGGTAAGAAAATCATTACCTACGACTAGATTTGCTAACTAACCTTTCGAAGGCATTGTTCTGACTAGTCTTACTCTTTACAGAGCAAGTAGTCGAAATAAAACAACTCCAGTTACTTTCGACTCGTAACCAGGAGGAGATGAAGTGAACGAAGATCAATCTTCAAGATAACATTTCTCTTCTCAACAATGTACTCAGAGAACTTGGTGCTAAGGAGGTCACTCCTCTTGAAGGCACCATGATCGCTCATACGAGTGCCATTGTAGAACAAGTTAGAAACCTGCAAGAGTTAATAACCACTCTAAGGACCAACCAGGCTAACTCAATCAAAGAGGCGGTCGAAAGTGCAATGAGTTATACCTTAGTAAAGCTCAAAGCTCATGACCATAATCTCGATCTTCATGCAATCGAGACCGATTTCGACTACTCTACAGCAGAGGCCACTCAACTAATTGCAGAAGTCAAGTCAGTTAGCCAGAAAGTCGCGGAGGAGATGCAGATTGTATCTCCTTCCTTAGAGTTATTTGCAGTAGGAAACTTGTAAAGACAAGCTTTTTTTAGTATGAATATATATCTGCCTTTTCCTGTAAATCATCTTGCCGAGTAGTTAGTAACTCATAAGATAACGAATGAGAAGAAATTAAGACTAAGAATTGAAGTCATATTAATAACTTTATCCTAGCCCCCGACTATTTACTCAGTTTATTTAGATAAACTAAGTAAATAGTGTGAAAAGAATTTTATCAAAAAAGAGAGGTTTGACTAACTTATAGTTTTCGATCACGATTATCATGTTCTGGTCATAAGAGTAGGAACGAGTCGACACTAGGAAGTTCCTTCTAGTGGGTAGGACCACGTGCAGAAAGGACAGACTTCGACTAAGTGATGTTACCCTCTCCGACCAGATTAAGCAAATCAAGAGTGGCAACTTGAGTTAGACAAATGTCTAAAGTACCTTAAAAATTCGTTCGACCTTTTCTAGTGAACTCGGTAGTTTTGTCCTGGTAGCAAGAGTTAAAAACAAGATGACGCTAGGAAGTTCCTTCTAGTGGGCAGGACCACGTGCAGAGAGAAAAAAACTTCGACTACGTGTTGTATCTTTCTCCGACCAGTTGTAACGAACCGAGTTTACTAAAAGTAATCGAACAAATTACAAAAGTGTACTCTGCTTAGAGTATTTTTCAAAATGAATGAATAAATAAACTACGGTGAAAAGAGTTGGCTTGACAATATTTTGACCATGTTTGTTGAACCCGAGCTCTTTGTGTTGGCTGCAAAAGTGAGGAACGAGTTGACACTAGAAAGTTCCTTCTAGTGGGTAGAACCACGTGTAGAGAGGAAAGACTTTGACTAGGTGATGTTACCATCCTTTCGACCAGTGTGATGAAAGACTAGGTGTTTAAAAAATACTTGAAAAATTATCAAAGGGCTACTCAAAGTAAGACAATAAAGATAGAAAGAACCAAATGGCTACTCAAAGTAAGACAATAAAGATAGAAAGAACCTGATACTTTATTGTCAGGATGGTTAGTTACACATAAAATTTACGTAACTGGTCTATATCCAAGAATTGAGAGAACTCGACCGTCTTTCATTGCCAGTCGTACCGAACCTGGTCGCGTAACTTCGACCACTGTGCAAGGAACTTTCCACTTGGTGGAAAGTTTGTTCCGATCATTAATACAACATATTGAAAACACAAATGCGATGCCCTTCCTATTCCCATCTTACTATGCACTAGTGTGTCAAAATTTTAAGTTGATTAACCATTAGCAAAATTTTAATTGATTTTACTAGTCCTACAACAAATTTTAGCAATTTCAGGTTACCTAAGTTGTTAATCTATTCACCGTTTAACAATTTGACAGGACAGTTGTTTTACAATTTTATATCTTTAATTCTAAAACTTAAAAATATATTAACGATACCAGTTCTGGAAACTACTCAAAAATTCCTAAATTATTGAAGTTATTACCATATTTTAATTTTGACATCTAGTAGATCAAACTAATTCATCTTCACAACATCTGTCAGCTACGTCCAAATTCTGGACAGCGACCCCCGCAAGGTTCTTCATCTAACCTCGACGAACTGGGGCATGCTGAAAATTAACCTTCCCCTAAGCAAAACGATCTACGAACATAACAGCGACTAATCCATGGAAAATCATAGGCATTCATAGGCATTACCCTTGAAGTTCACGACAGATCACGAAAACCCTGCGAATTTCCTCTTTTTTTCTTCTCCCTCCTTCCTTCGTTCTTCTTGCTGGCCGAGACCTCCTGGACCTCCCTCCTCTTGGCCGACAGCAGCGCTTCAAATGGCTCTGCAGCAAGGGAGCCGCCTTGGCCAGAGGTGGCCGACATGGGAAGGCGCGGTGCCTAGAGGAAGGGCAGCAGGGGGGCTGTGCGGAAAGGAGGAGGGCACAGGGAGTGGGGGCTAGAGTTTGCTGCCGCCCCCAGGGCCCTCTTATGGGCGGCCCCCATCTTGGGCGGAACACCGTGGGCCAAAGGCCCATGGTCAAAGTTTTCACCCTCTTTGGCCCACGGTCCAAGTTTCCACCCTCTTGCAAAAATCCCCTTTTTCTTCTAATTCTCCCTTTAATTCAATCAACCCCTCTAAAGCGTTTTGAAATATTACAGTTAGTAAACCTTTTTATGCTCCCTTTCTCACTTTCACCAACAGTTTCATGGCTCCACGGTGATATCTTTGCTATATGACTGATCACTAGAGTTCAATTCCCACCAATTATGGATTAAGTATTGTCGTAGCAAAAATGAGCTATACAGTAAAAGAAGGGGGGGGGACCCCGGACAAGCTTAGAAGGGCTCCGGGGATCCTCAGAAGAAGGGACTAGCTAGTGACAAGAACGAGATGACTGTTTATTATTCTGGAAGATTCGGGCTGTTTTTTCTCTCTCTACAGGAGGGGGGTGACCCCCAATTTATAGTCCTCCATGAGAGGGTCTTTACATTACCATTCTAACCCTATGACAGTACTATGCGCGTAGGGGCTGCAGGGACATTCCCCCCCTACTCCTAGGCTTTGGTCCACGGTGGGCGCTCCTGGGCCTGGTCTATCCTACTGATGCATCCGGTCTAGCCGCGCTAGTAGGGTCTTCGGGTCCACTCCGGAAGTGACCTGGAGGGCCTGTTGCTCCAGGCCTCGTGGGGCTCTGGGACCCTGAGCCTGCTGCTCCGGGCCTCGCGGGGCTCCGGGGACCGTCCAGTCCACCCCGAAGGTGTCCCGGAGAGCTTGCTGCTCCGGGTCTCGCGGTACTCCGGGGACCCTCCGGGGGGAGGAGGGTTTGGTCCACTCCAAAGGTGTCCCGAGGTTCTTCGCCTGGCGTCTGCCCCTGGTTTTGTCGATTGCTTCGCTAGGGCGTTAGGGCCGGTAGGGACGCCCCTACGACAGGTATAATTGCATAGCCCAATAGTGTAATACTTTAGCTCTTTGATTGACCACTATGGTTCAATTCCTGTGTGGATTTTCCATTATAATTTTTCGATCTTCACTTACCATAGTTCGTGGGCAATTTTCCACTATGACTACTAGTATATGTATATGTAGATTTATCACATTAAAACTATACTTTCATAATATGTAATATTTATTATTTATATATACCAGTATATTATTATTAAATACTCGGACTATATATATTTTAAAACGACCTATACTTAGTGGCAGGGAGCAGTTTAAGGAGAAGATCATGGAGACAAAGCCCCCAAATTCAGGATAATGATGCTAAATGTTGACTGTATATATGTCATGATCTCCTCAGGGCATCTCTAATGTGCCATGTAGGTTGTCTCTTTCTCTGCCACATCAGCCACGATCCCACTTGGAAGAGAGAAAAGGTGAAGAGATATCGAACGTTGACAGCCCGTGCATAACACAAAGCGCGGGACGACATCTCTGTCCTTCTTTTTTTTTTTTTGGGAATTTATTGTGACAAGAATATATAAGATTGGATGAGAAGGATATAAAAATTGTGAAGTGAAAGTTGTCCAAGAGATTGCTGTTGTTTCTGGATGACGTGGAAGTGATATGAAAAAAATAGAGACAATATTGTTAAAGATGCACTCGTATGGGTTTGGATTAATTTTGGCTTGAGCTTGAGCTTATCCCCGGGATAAGTTGCAAAATGGTGCCAAGCCAAACACCAACTTAACAGTACAAGATGACCGAAACCTGGCTCGATCACCTTCAGTTTCAATTATAGGTAGATGACATAGAACCAACACGAGCAAAAGATCACCTCCAACTACATACCTACGTACCTACATTACTGTTGACTATAGTAACTTATATTTTAATCAATTAGGATGCGGAGAGATCTGCTACAAGAATTTTTGTAGTAATCCTAATAAGATTAGAATTTCGATTTCTCTTTAAATACGAACTAAGGACACTATATAAAATCATGAGATGTAATCATAGAGAATCTAAGACACAAACTAACTAATTCAAAACAAGAGACGCACGAGAGGATTAGATGTTAGGTTATTCTTTAGCACTAGATTCTTATATAGGGTAAGGATCTGAGAGCCCTAAAAGGTTCGAGATCGTTGTGAGAGAGCGACAATCCCTTGTACTCTTTTGAGGCTGTGCTTAAGGAATTTGCGGTCAGTTTCGCTAAATCTTTCTCTCTTGACGTGATTGTTCCAACGTCGTTATTTCGATTCCCTCTACGAAATTCATCTATTTCGTTCTTGAAATCATGCATCGAGATCTTGGAGCTACAGCACATAAGAAAAGACATCATTGTATAACAATTACACTGGTCGACCATGTCGGCTCAGATAAGTCATGCACATGTTGTTAAACTCATCACGCAATGTACAAAAATGTACATGTATAGTATGCTTTGGTTGCAATTAAAGTTTGCTTTGGCCGGCCGTGCGTTAGCTTTATTTGACATGTCGTGCCTCAGTTCACATAACGAAAGCGAGGTGTGCTACCATAGCTTGGTCAAAAAGAATTGATCACTCTAAGACTTCACACAACAAATTAATTCATGGCATGCATATATAAGACCAAACTCTTCCGGAACTTAAGGTGTTATGTGAGAAGGCGACAAACACAGAGACAACTCAGGTATTATGTGAGAAGTCGGCTTCGCCTCTTGCCAAATGGCTTCTAGAGGACAAACACATAGACAACGACTACATTTTACCTTTAGTCTTTTTTTTTTAAAAAAAAGACTATTTTCGCACCTAAGGTTATTATGCCATCTTCCATCTTCTACAAAGAAGCAAATGCTATAAGTTTGCACGGTCGACTTAAAGCCGATTTTACCCTTTGATATAAAAAAACGTTAAATTTGTGACTTTTCTGTGGGAGTTATACTGCTTGCTGTGAAATTCCTGGTTCCAGACATACTCTATGCTTATTGAACATAATATGTTGTAAAACTAATATAATAATCTGCTTCCAAATTCATCAACATGCTGTACTGTATATATAAGCCCAATTACAGGCCAAACCAGACCTAGATATATATTTTATTGCATGGTTAACGCGACCCGGCCCGTTTCATATATAAGATTTTTAAAAAACATTACACTAACCACGTCAAGATTTTGACCATTGTATTTTGACTTTTAACGTCTCTTTTGACGGCTGGAAGTCTCCAAATGCTCATTTCGATGACTTAAAAACGGGAGTTGTCCACGTCGGCCAGCCGTCTGCATTAGTGGTTGAAGAGTACAGAGTACGTGTTAATGCTAGATCGATACACCCATAAATCTTCTTGCAATTTAAGACTGTAGAGTAGCTTGAATTCAGTATGAAAGCACGAAACTTACAATTGTTGTCTCCACAGAGCCTCGAGAGAGAGATAGATCCATCTCCACCAGCTACCTCGATCTCAACCTCATCTTCCTCTACCCTCATATCCCCAGCCACCCCAGATCTCCACCACTCTGCCCATATGCTCTCGGTCTCGGTATCCATCACTTCTAACTCTCACACACCCATTACGCTGACTACAATCCTAATCCCCCAGACATCTCCAGCAACACTATCTCTGGCACCGATACCAACACCACCGTACGACATCAATACCATCACTGCCAACCGACATAGCCTCTACTAGAGCTACCACCAGCTCGTACTTCGTCCTCACCATCGTTGAGCTCATCACTATCATTAGCACAACCACTAAAGCACCACCAGAACACTCTTCTCCCTCTGTCTTCTATACCTTTCGTCGTAACCTCCGATAGTGTCACCACCAAGCAACATGGCAGCTAGAACTCTCAATAAACACACCATCATCTCTCTCCTTTCTCCAACACACGCAGCCACACCAGATCCTTCAGACCACATTAGATCCTCCTACCACACCAGATCCTTCCACGTCAGATCAGATCCTCCACACTAGACCAAATAATTAGACTTCCGCACTTGATCACCACACCGGATCCCCCACACTAACACCACACCACACCAGATCACCATATCGGATCCACAAACTGCAAACCACAGCAAACCTTCATCCTCTTCCTCCCGATCCCAAACCAATCCTGAGCACCTTCTCTCCCCCGACCTCCTATTCTTCTTTTCCTCCTAAGCCCCCTTCTCCCCAAGCGCTACGCCTCCTTCCTCCTCAAGCCGCCTTCGGCCTTCTCTCCTCCTCTTCCCTCAACTTCCTAGCCGGTGACCCACAACGCACCGCATCGCCTCCTCACCTTCCTCCACCGGAGCTCCTCTCCAGCTCCCGGTCAAGTCACCCTAAGAGCACTAGATCCAAGTGCCACGCTCCTCACCCCGAGCTTATTCTCCCCGCATCCTTCTCTTCCTTCCGCAAGCACCAACACCTCCTCTTCCCTTCCCCTCCCCCGAGCACATCTCCTCCCTCCGCATTCTCCACAGCTGGACCAAGCGCCCCTGGGCCCGCACGGTCCAGATCCAGCCATAGGCCAAGGATCCGGCCACCTCAAGCCGTCTACATTGCTCGGTGCCGCAGCCGGCCCCCGTCGCTTGACCTCCGTCTCCACTCTCTGCCTCAACCGACGCCGCCTCTGAGCCTCCTCATGCCGCCGCCTGGCCCGTCCACATGCAACTTGGTCGGCACGTGTGACCCGTGCGCTCCTTCTCCCCGTCCTCCACCGTCGGCCCAAGCCAGATCCAGTCCCTCCTCAAGCCGCCTCCGCCGCACCAAAGCTCCTTCCTTCTCCACCTCTTCACCGTCGCACCACCTCTGGCCAGATCCCGCCGCCTCCCTTTCCCCCCGCGTCGCACCAGATCCCCCTTCCCCTGCTAGATCCCCTGCTACTACTCCACCACCGATCGAATCCCCTTCTCCACAGCTCCTTCGCAAGAAGCCTCGAGCCTTCGCCACACCGCGACGCTCTCGTTCTCGGCTGCCCCCAGCCTCCCCGTCGAGCCACCACCACCACTCCGCTGCACCACCTGGGCTACCGATGTGCCCTCATCTTCTCTCCACCTCATGCCGGTACACCTTCCCACCTCTGCTCTTCCCTGTCATGCGAGGACCCGCATGCAACCCGACCGGCCGCCGGTCCGCTTCTGGTGAGACATGATCGTGGAGGACCACGCACGGCGGGACAGTGGCAGTTGGCAGATCGTCATCACCAGATGGTGGCGCGGTTCTTTAGGTATGGGTTTTGCTTCCTCGGGTTAGGGTTTGGGAGGTTGGCTCTGATACCATATAGAATTTTAGGGAATAATTGTGTCCCTCTTGGGATCTCCACATCCTTTATTTATAGTATCAGATATTACAGTGTGACTCTAACAAGACTTAGACTCTTACCTAAACTCTGAACTCTTTCTTAATCTCTAATATCTCCAACACAAGCTTATGCAATTGTTTTGTGTTGTATCTCTCTCAACAAAGCAAAGCTCTTGTTGAGCCCTAGTTATCCTCTATTCTTAGTTTTGACTTCAAACAAATGATGGTTTACATAAAACAGCTTCGCTGTGCATCCTTTTCCCCTTTTCAATGTCAAATAGTAGAAACTTCGTTCACATAATTAAAAAAATGTGGAGTGTTGACTCGGATGTTTTTTCCTCTTAATTATACACTATTTGTTATTTAGTTGAAAGAAGATACGGTCAAACCAAATTTATTTGCATTCGCTGGACTCAGTTTTCGCCTATCTTTAAATGACATCAAGATTATTTTCAAAGACTAACCAACCGTGCGGGACAACATAATTAGGCTCCACCGTTTTCTTAGTATGAAAAGATTCCAGTTATCTGAAGACCTCGAGCATTGACACGTATATATTTATGCGTTGTCTATATCTAAGCATATCTCTTCGTTTTTCTGATTTATCACTATATGGGGGGATGACGATTCAACATATACCTTTTACGCTACCTGAATTGAAACTCAAGCTTTGTGTCATCGTCCATGCTCTCTCAAGCTATATGATTTTCAAAGACCAACTTATCATGGCAATATCTACTACAGTAAAACGTAGTTTTCTTACTGTCCAATGACCTTTTCTTGAAAGTAACAGTAAGAAAGACCTTAATTGAGCTATCTTAAAAGGGCTGTAGACATACCAAAAATCCATACAAAAATAAAAGATCATCAGAACATAAAGGGAGAAGGAGTGACGATGTAGAAATAACAGAATGCAGAGACTAAACATTTATTTCAGAATCCATAGTCACAGAGAAATTAGAGAATATCTTCTCCACAAAGGCCTGCAGACTGCAGCTGTGGTGTTGGTTCCTGAGGAGGTTATCAACGCGGTTGCTTTCTGCAGCAATTGTTTATTGCAATATCCTAGCTTAAAACAAACGCAGGTAATCGACTAATTGAGAGTATTGGATTCCGTTTTTGACATCCATCGATTTTTCAGATGCCCTTAGATCATCAACAGGATAAAAAGTCCGGAGCATCGGCTTGTGTGGTGTCTCTTTATCCTGCATCCACATTTGGAGACACGCGCGTCTAGTTTCTGTTATCCCCGGGCAACACTAACAGCTTTCGTCAATCTTAGCTACAATTGTTCATCTATTTTTAAGGTAACACGGTGTCTAGAGGGCTACAACGACAAGGGCACATGCATACTGCAGTACCAAATCTTCGATCCACTTCTTTTTGAGCAAATGATTCACTCCATATCTGAAAAGAGACTCTTTTCGGGGAAATAATTTGATCCACATCTGAGAACGGTAAAGAGCATTGACTTTACCAGAGCCCCTAGCTTGTTCGTCCAAAATACCTCATAAGAACAGCCTTAATTTGATATGCCAACACATAGAAAAAAAAATCTCTATGTAACTCCTAAAGATTATGAATAGTTAATTATAAAGATAGAGCATATATGCACCTTAGAAGTCTAATACAGTTGAAGTATCATGGGATCAAATCCTTACAGACTTGCACTGAACTGATGTGGTTTCTTTTCTAATGAAATGCGGACCGGGGCTTGGTCCTATTTTCTAGAAGATATTCTTGCAGCAGCAAATACCCCGTATGTGTATCAATGTATGCATGGTAGCAAGGAAATATTGACAGAACTTACCACGGGCCGGGTTTGTGATCTGAACCTCCAGCTAGACATCGCACATGACATGAAGCATGTCAGTTTTATCACCTGGGATATACTAGTAAATTAGTTACATGGAGCATAGGTGTTTTTATCCTTGTGATGAATAAAATTTGACATGTTCAAACCATGTTTGCATGTATATTTTAGCAAAGCTCATCCGAGACAATGCTCCTAAGCTAGACTCTCCTTATAATTATCGATCCAATGATCCACGTACACATCGACAATATCTCCAACAGACTTTCAAGGTCAAAGCTCTCAAATACACCTGTACCTGAAGAGCAAGAAACTTGCTGCCAACAAATCTAAACCAAAAAGTCGCTAACCCAAATAAGCAGTATGTATAACCAGCCTTCAGAGGCTACACGTTGGGCAGGGTTGGACGCACACGCATGATGAGAAATAGTAATTCTTACGCCTACACTTTCAGATCGTCTTATCCACACCAATCAGAAGAAGCTATGACCTAATCAGAAGAAGCTATGACCTGGGACACATTGGACTTCACCCCGTAAAACCTGGACTGGCCCTTTTCGGAGCAGGAAGTCGCCTCTGTGTTAACACAGATCCCAAGCAACAAGGCACCAGGTCTTGATGACTTTACATTCATGTTCTTCAAAAGTTGCTGGCCTATCATCAAGGCGGTCATCATGGCTGTTTTCTAAAGCTTTTATAGCCTTAGAACGATGAGCCTCCACCTACTAAACACAACAAACATTGCTTTGCTTCCGAAGAAAGAAGGGGGCAGAAAGTGCGGCAGACTACAGACCCATCAGTCTCATCCACAGGGTAGGGAAGTGGATAGCCAAGACATTGGCATTATGTCTAGCCCCGCACCTCCAAAGGATGGTATCCATAAATCAAAGCGCTTTCGTAAAAAAAAACATACAGACAACTTCATGTACGTTAGAAACCTTATAATGAGGCTACACAAATCCAAAACACTAACGCTATTCCTGAAGTTAGACATAGCAAAGGCGTTCGACTTAGTACGCTGGGACTACCTTCTAAATCTCCTTCAAAGAAGGGGTTTCCCCTCCAGGTGGAGAGACTGGATTGCGGCCCTATGGTCGACAGTCTACTCAAGAGTCCTACTCAATGGCATTCCCAGAGGCAACATCAACCATTGTAGGGGTATACGACAAGGAGACCCACTGTCCCCTTTTTTCATCTTGGCAATCGACCTTCTACAAAAGTTGTTTAGAAGAGCAACAAAGATGGGTCATTTGCAACCCCGTCGTGGCATACTACACGTGCTCAAGACATCGCTATACGCAGATAACGCGGTTGTATTAATCTGCCCCATCGCAAGAAACATGCAATCAACAGCCAGCATTTTGTAGCTCTTCGGGAAAGCCTCAGGCCTCGAGACCAACGTACACAAAAGCACAGTAGTGCCTATAGGGTGCGATCACATCGACCTCGACACGCTTCTTGAAGATTTCCCCGCCAACTGCTCTAACTTCCTTGTAAAATACCTGGGGCTCCCACTACATCATAAAAAAACTCAAGAAGGTTGATTTCCAGCCTCTGTTGGACAAAGTCGGGCGGATGCTAGCGGGCTGGTAGGGTAGGTTGCTCTCCTCTACTAGTCGCTCCACCTTGGTAAAATATGTGCTCTCCTCGATACCGACCTACTACCTCACAGCCTTCAAAGCACCGAAATCCATCCTTCGAGCCCTGGACCGATTAAGGAGGAGGTTACTCTAGGCGGGGGTAGAAATGTTAACAGGTGGCAAATACAAAGTAAATTGGGAAAGGGTGTGTCGACCAAAAGAGCTAGGCAGTTTGGAGATTCTCAATCTCTCTAGGTTAGCAAGGGCCCTTAGACTTCGCTGGCTCTGGCAATAATTATAAAACAAAAACAAACCTTGGGTCAATATGGACATACCTTGCAACGAGACTGACAGACACCTCTTTGTGACGGCCACCTCCATCACTTTAGGCATCGGGAAAAAAAAAACAAAGTTCTGGACTTCATTTTGGCTCAATGGGACTTCCCCCCTCACGACATTGCACCGGAGATCTACCGTCTTTCCATCCAAAAAAACATAGCAGTCCACGCGGCGTTGCAGGAAAACTGCTGGATACATGACATAAACCTACAAGGCGAAATCTCAGATGGGCTAGTCCATCAATTTCTAGGACTCTAGAAAAGAGTACACCAAATCACCTTGGATCCATCGGCCTTGGATGAAATCACCTGGAAGCTATCATCAAAGGTTGAATATTCAGCAAAATCAGCTTAGGATTTGCAATTTCTAGGATCAATGACAACGGAGTTCAAAGTCTCATCTGGAAAACGTCGGCGCCACCTAAATGCAAACAGTTCGCATGGCTAACAATTCAAAAAAAGACTATAGACCTCTGACAGACTGTAAGCGTAGGGTTGACCAAACCAGGTCATTTGCCCCCTCTGCAGACAAGCTCCAGAATCGGTCATCAACCTTTTGGCGGAGTGTATGTACTCACGTCGAGTCTAGCAATCTATGGCAGACTAGGTGGGCTGTGTGCCGCTTAGGCCATCCTCTTGGCCAGTCAGTCATGACATCGAGGAATGGTGGAGGACAATTTGTCACACTGGCTATCGGACGAGAAGGGCAACAGCCTCGATGGTCATTTCAATCACCTAGAAGATCTAGAAATAGCACAATGCCAAAATTTTCAACCGAAAATTCTCCTCGCCTATGGAGCTGGTATCTAAGATTAAGAAAGAAGAAAGAGCTTGGACTCTGACAGGGGAAAATATTTGGAGCAATTAATACATGTGTAATTAGTTTTTAGATTGTTCTTGAGGATTTCCGCCCTCTAAAACTTGTTTATCAAACTGCTATATTAATTTAAAAGGCAGTCCTAATGTTTCTTTTTTAAAAAAAAAGACACCCGATTAGATATATAAAGATAAAGAAATCTGTCGCAATTCCAGACACGGTAACACCTATCCAATGCCACACGTGGGCCTTTATCGGCACCTGGACCAGAATTCCTGACGCGGCATGCCGGTGAAGTACCCCATGTGGACGGCGCAGCACTGAATTCAAAGATTTTTCACGTACGCCCAGGACGAGCTCGGCCCGAAGCGCTTGGAAAACCCGTACCACCCAGAAATCAAAGAAAGAGAAGCCGTATTCGCGTACATATTTTCGCGAATGTAAACATCACGACAACGAGTAGTGGCCGCGGCTCCACCGTAGCGGCAGCGCAGACGGCAGACGCGCCAAAAGAGCCGTTTTTGGTGGTACACGCCGTCCTCTGCGTCCCCGTCGCAACAGGCTAAAGACAGCTTTACTCTGCCGCGTAGGCGTCGACAAAAAACATATGCGAAAATAACACGTGCGCGGCGCGCCCCTTGTTACCTTTCGCGGCCTCAGGTTCCGCTCGCCTCGTTAAAGGTTTAAGGAAAAAAACATAAGAGCAATGCAAAAACATAAAAACAGAATAATAGATTGAACATAGAGATAAAAGGATTTTAAACTTCACTTTATTGCTTCTCAATCATCGATGGTTACAATGAGAAATCTCCTCTATTTATAGACTTCCAGGAATGAGGAGTCCAATTAGGCCAGTACTCTCCGAAGTCCTGGGCCTGATTTCTTAATACTCCCCCTTGGACACTCATCCGACATGTTCATGTCTCGTCAAAACTTCATAAAAACCTAGTGGAAAAATTTTAGAGAAAAAGTACATGGCATGCGCTCTGCTGTGTTGCACGAATTGCCTCATCAAAAACCTTAGTCGAGAAACTTCAGGAAAACTCGTAAGGGAAAAAGAGCCACCCAATTTCATTTAATCTCCGGGATTTATTCTTTGGGTACTCGATCTTCGCGATCAAGATTCAATAATGAGTTCGTGAAGATTCTCCCTCTGAATTCTGCACTTCTCTAAGTCTTATCATTCCAATTCCACATATACATCTTTCAAAGCTAGATGCTGGAAGTAACTTAATGAATAAATATGCAAGATTTTCACATGATTTAGTATGCAATACTTTAATTTTGTCAATCTTTTGCAATTCATGAGCATAGAAGAATGTAGAATTGATATGCTTAGTGAGAGGACTCTTCACATAACCCATTTGCACTTGTGCAACACAAGCTGCATTATCTTCATAGATAATTGTGGGGGGGGTTCGCAGTATTCAATCCACATGACTGCTGGAGGTGGTAAACCTTCCGCCGAAGTCAAGCACATTCTTGTGAGGCCTCGTACAGTGCTATAATTTGCGAGTGGTTCGTCAAAGTCGATACAAGACTTTATTTAGACGATTTTCATGGAATTACAGTTCCACCATATAGGAATACATAGCATGTTTGCGACTTGGTTGTATGCGGGTCCGACAGGAACCCAACATCTGTATAGCCATTTATAGACAGGTCTTTGTTCTTTCTGTAGAACAGACCAAGTTCTTTGCTTTCTTGGAGGTAACAGAAGATGTCCATTATTTTCTGCCAATGCCTTTGGTAGGTTATGTACTATACCTTGCTAATAGGTTTACGGCAAATGCAATGCCTGATCTAGTACAGTTTGCTAAATACATGAGTGCTCCTACTGCACTAAGGTACGGGAATTCTGGTCCCAGAACTTCCTCCCCCTCTTTTTAGGTCTGTACGGGTCCTTGTCTTGCTGTAAGGATCTCCCGACCATCGACACTTTCGAGGGATATACCTTTTCAAAGCCGAACCTTTCCAACACTTTCCGAGTGTAGGTTGGCTGATGTACTAGAATCCCTTCAAGGGTATGCTTAAGCTGCAAGCCTATGCGGTATTTGGTTTTACCCAAGTATTTTATTTCGAACTCTGAGTCCAAGTAAGAGCTTATTTTCTTAATACCTTCCAGGGTTCCAATGATATTCAGATCATCAGAGATTATACAAAATCCATCTTGGGATCATCGTATAAATACACAGGGATAATTCTCATTTTTCGTGTAGCCTTTCTCGCATAGAAAGTCGCTTCAAGCTATTATACTACATTCTGTCTGATTGCTTCAATCCATACAGTGACTTTCTGAGTTGCACAACGTATAGATTTCTATTTTCTCTGTCTTGGTTCAGGACAGAAATACATCAAGGTATCTTCATATAAATGTCCGAATACAAATTTTTATAAAGGTATGATGTTACCATATCCATCAATTTCACTTTTAACTTCAAATTCACTGCCATTGAGATAAATATCTAAAGGTAATTCCGCTCATGACCGGGGAATATGTCTATTCGTAACAATCTCTTGGACGTTGAGGAACCGTGCTGAGGAACTGTCGCTGGCGAGTCCAGTCCGAGTGATTATCTCGCAGACAAACTCAGAATCGTAAGAACAATGCAAGAACATAAGAACAGAATAATAGATTGAACACAAAGATATGAGAGGACTTTAGGCTTCGCTTTATTACTTTTCAATCATCGGGGGTTACAATAAGAGAGGATCTTCTCTATTATAGATTTAGAGGATAAAGAGTCCAATTAAACTTGGTTTCTTAACAGATAGCATGCATATAGCAGCGCTAGTAGATCGTAGCCAAAACCAAGTGTTTGTGTGTTGCTCCAAAAAAAAACGCGGACTCGTGGCCTCAACTGCCGCTCTATGGATATTGGCTTCAGCCAGGAGCAATGCAACAAAAGTACAGCGTCTCGCGACAAACGGCGGGAGGCGGGGTTTATGTGTGCACCTAACTTGTTTTACACTTAGCGGGTGAGCCAATAATAGCTTGGCGCCGGCTACAAATACAAGGCCGTGGCATAGGCGTGGACCGTCTCGACACATGCAACCACCGCATCACCGAGGTTACAATGAAGCTTGGATGACTCCAACCCTTGTCCAACGTTTCAGCAGTACTACAAAACGATGCAAAGCTTCATCGACCAATCTCAGCCGTTGGCCAGGCCATGGACCATGCCGGTTGGTCGTTGGTGAAAACAATGCCAGTGCTATTGCTACTAGACTGGTCGTGGATGTAATATTTTCGTTTTCGAATGGTAAATAGTAATTACTATTTAATTTTTGATTTTTAATCGTATTTTAAATTATCATGTATTTTAAAATTCTTCTAGCTTCTAGCTAAGCTCGAGTTTATGTTTCAAACCTCTTTGCAATTCCATAAATCAAAATTTGAATTTGGATTATTGTTTTCAGATTTTGGGCCCTTTCTCTTTTTGCCCTCCTCTTTCCTTGGGATCAGCTCGTTCTTCTTCTTGGGCCGGCCCATCGCCTTGGCCCACTTCCCCATCCTCCCTTCTGGCCTTTCCCCAGCCTAGCTCCTCCTGCCTCCCCTTCACCTCCCCTACCGACTCTCTCCCATTCCCCCTCCCGCCTCCCCGCCCACCACGCCGCTTCCCTTCTTCCTTCTTGCGCACCCGAGCCGCTGGTCGGCCTTCACTTGCACGCCGCCTCTCGACTTCTACTTCACCTCCCCGCTCACTCGCCTGCAGAAGACACCCGCTTCCCCACACCCGCGACTGTACTCCCTCCTCACCTTGTCCCGTCGACAGCCACACAGACGTTAGCAAGCCCTCGCTCCGATCGCCAAGTCGCTGTGCCCCGTCAAGACTGGCCCGCTTTTGCCACCCTCGTGCGCTGCGCACAAGACGCTGCGTGCTACCCCGAGTCACCACGCCTCGCCACCCAATCGCCGCTGCCGCCCCACCGCCATGCGCCCATGCCCGGCGCCTAATGCCGCCGCCTGGTGCCTCTCTGGCGCCACCACCGCCTTCCCCAGGGCCGCCACCCCTTGGGCAACCCATTTTCGGCCTTGCCGAGCGCCGCCGCGCCCTCTGTCGTCGGCGGTGAGCCCGAGCCATGCGCGCGCCCCTGCCTGGCTGAGTTGGACTGGCCCTGTAGCCCTTTAACCCCACCCCCTCTCTTCGGCTGCCTTGTGGGCTCGGCTGTGGCTTGGACCACGCACCCCCATGCGCCGCACGTGGACTCGATCCACCTGGTTTCCCATGCGCTTGTGAGGCTACACCGTGGGCCCCACTGTCGTCTTTCTCTCTCCCCCCCTTTTTTCTTGATTTTCCTTTCAAGGTTTAATTCAAACTCGAACTTCAAAAATTATATTCTCCTCCATTATAACTCTGAAAATTATGAAATTTATTTCTAAATTTTTGTAAATTCAAGATCTTGCTAATGGCACCAGTCTTGTTTAATTTTGAGTTTATTTATTATATCTTTAGTATTTATTTGCTCTCTTTGCTTGTTTGGGTCTTTTTCCTGTACACTCGTCCGATCAGGGTTCGAAGAAGCGGAAGATCTCCTAATTGATCAAGCACAAGACTATCAAGACTCTCTTGCCTATAACCAAGGTGAGTCGACACTTTGATCATTTTGAGCCTACATTTTATGTAAATTATATTTATTTAAATTATCAAAATTGTATACTTTAATTCTTTAATCAAATGTATGTTAAAGCTTATGGTAGTTAAATACTCATTTGATGATTAATTAATTATTAAGCCATCCTTTGATAATTGAATCCATTATTCTATGTCACCCTAGTAGCTATGTGGTAAATGCTAGTATAGGATGTACTTAGGCCACATGCTAGTCTTACTTAAGTATTGGGGCATTAAAATCTCCTAATCATCATCTTTCAAACATGAAAGTGGTTTTGGATAGTCATTGTGGGTAAATGACTGGCATGTTGAGATAATTTGTTTTACTCCTTAAAACCCTAACAACTTGCTTTTAACACATCTGGGCGGATGGAAATGGTGGTGGGTGCCGTCGTGCACAAGAGTGTTTGGTAGGTGGTATAAACCGCCCGGATGGATTTACGACTTAATCTTGTCATGACCTCCAATGTAAAACAAGTACAACCACAAGTCTGTCAAATACAATTTGGCTTAGTAGATTTATTAAACTCTGAATGTTATCTCGCTAGAGGGGTAGCGGGATCGTGCAAGCACTGGACACGGTCCGGCTTGAATGGGACACCAATGCAAGGTGAAGTTGCCAGTCGCGCTAGACGTTGTGGGTAATCCAGCTACGCTAGTTGCTGAGGTGAAAATCCCGCACAACTTATGGGCGTGTACCATATGGGTGAGATGACGAAGGAGCGAAATATTTCGAAAGGTTACTGTGATGGTCGCTCAACTACATGACTAAGGAATCATGTGGAGCAACGAGTATGATTATCTCTTGTGGGTATAGTGTACAACCTCTGCAGAGTCTAAACTATTTAAAAAGTCGTGCCTACGGTTAAAGGTGGACATGGGAACTTACTAGAGTTAGTTCTATTTCAAAAAACCTTTGTGGGTGGTATGAAAAAAAGGTCGGGCTCACCGAGCCCCGAGATTGGATTTTTCCTGAGTCGTCGAGCTCAGTGGTGTTGTTAATGTTTGGAGGTAGCTCCAATCAAAAGAAGCATAAGGTAGAGGTCCCGACGGAGGGGACTTCTGCTGTTATTTAATATTGCATAATTACTCTCTTTAAAAAATGCAATTTGGTTAAAATGCTAAGTGGTAGGAATTTATAATTACGATAATTGAAAATAAAAGAACCCGCCAGCCTTGTTAAGCCATGCATGTATATTATTGCATCATGTGTGTTGGCTCGTGAGCACGAAAGTTGTGCTCATTCTCGCTCTCCCCCAAACCCTTCAGATAATGTGGACCAAGGAGATTATGCGTATTACGAGGACTCGAAAGCCGATGGACAAGGAAACGATGAAGAGTAGCCTAGTTCTATAGTTTAGGTCCCGCCTCAGTCTAGTGGATTCGTTCGGTACTTGCGTACAACCGATATTATCCAAACCCTTGGTTAATATCCGTCGTACACAGGCTACCCCAGTCGCTTGCCTGTGGAGAGATGAACTCTACCCCTTTTGCTTCTGTTGTAGTTTGCGTTGTTTTCATGTAATGTAATCAATTTGGCCTGTTCAGCCCTTCCTATAAAACTAGACCCGACATGGTCTATGTCACTCTGATGTTTGTAATATATTTGAATATTTTAGTTCACGCCATGTATAAAATGATTCAGCAATGTGGCTGTGAGTGCTATCTACTGATCTGGGAATAGCACGGTGTTATCACAGAGGATTTGGATTTGCAAAATTCATGTCCGACAGGGCTGGTATCAGAGCATACGACTATAGAATCCTTAGTTAGATTGGTCGTTGCCTTAGGACTTGGGTCTTATTTCCAAAAGTTAAGAAAAACGTTAACAGAAATACATAGTACTTATTGCTTCTGCTCATCATTCCTAGATCTGTACTTATCTCTACTTTTATTAAGCTTTTACTGACTTTTCACCTGTTTCAAAAATTGTAGATGGCTACCCCGTCGTCCAATGGCCTATGGGACCATTGCTCTCATGGAGAGAACGAAGGAGGGTTCGCGGACATCCTTCGCCAGCTGATGCAGTACCTTGATTACACCCGCCCTCCTATCTTCTGGGGTCGGATGACGATGATCATGACCCGCGAGTCTTGGACCATGGAGGTTTTTCTCTATGACAGGGTTGGCGAGTTTGCTTCCCACACCTTCCAGGCCGGGGCACCCCATCGCAGCTGTCTCGATACCATTCAGGATGCAGCCTATTTCACCTCCACCCCGCTTGTGCTGGATGCATGAGGATCTCCTGCTGAGATCACTTTTCTGCTTCTACCAGTATCTCCCCGACGGAGAGCGTGTCCCGGAGCTCTTTGATGCCAGAGACGACAGTCCCCGCCTGACCCACCAGGTGCAGCTCACGCAGGCGATAACCGCCAACATCAACACCGCCATGGATGAGATCAGGCAGCTTCGAAGGCTTCTCACCGGCAGCTGTGCCAACTCTAACACCCTCCACAACAACATGGTCAGGAGCGATGAGGCCCACCTTGCCGCAGTACGAGAGAGAGATGCGGCGTCGCAGAGTTGGCACACCTCACAGCCGCCACTGCGATCACCGCTCCAGCTCCAGTTCCTCCTCCACCAGCCATCGCCTCCAGCGACAGGACTTTCGATCAACCACTCTGACCCAGAGGAGCCCGGACCAGGATGACTGCACGCAAGAGTGTGCAATGCCCCAGTCCGTAGCACTTCATCGACCTATGCAAGTCCAGCTGTGGATGCAGTCTCAGCCGTTCCCGCTCTTGCTTCCGTTCGCCCAGCATCGGCAGCGATCGTTCCCGTTCCAGCCCGCCGGCCTTCAATCAGAGTCGTTCCCGCTTGTGGTAGCTAGTTCCCGATGGAGGATTAGTCAAGCTAGTCTATGTTAGCTAGTAGTACTTGCTAGGCAGTCTTTTGGGTTGCAAGCACTTTCTGTTTCCTTCTGTTGTAGGCGTTATGTTTGTATCCTATGTCGTGACTTAGCTTAGCCTACATGCTATGTGTCAGGAATCATGTAACACCTAATCCTCTTAATATGATGCAGCCATTCTAGGCTTTGTATTGTATGAATTCGATCTTCTTGTTGGTTTAAAGTTCTTCTGTGAGTGCCTTAGAGGGCTAGTAAACCCTCATATACTCACTCTAGTTATAAACCTCAGCTTTCTTCAGATGCCACCTAGGAGAGCCGCCGCTCCATCCTGTGGAGCCTTTGCAACTGGCAGAGGAAGAGATCGTGGCAATGGCAGTGGTCGTGACTGAGTACAAGATCTACATCCCCTGCCACCAACAAACCCAACAATGACACAAGTCATATTCCAAAGACACGATTCTTCTGCTTTGCTCGCACCAACCAGACCGAGCAACTGCCACAACTCCAAGCTTGCAGACTTCCTCAGGACAAGACCCCTCACCTTTGCTGCCGCCAATGAACCCCTAGAAGCAGAAGATTGGCTCAGAGATACCGAGAAGAAACTTTGCCTTGCCCGCTACTCAGACGAAGACAACGTGGACTTTGCCATCCATCAGCTGAAAGGAGCCGCCGCTGCATGGTGGGAGAACTACCTCGCTGCAAGAGGTGGTGACAGCTCAGTGTCCGAAGAAGCAGTAGAAGCATTAGCATCTGCAACTAGAAATCAATCAGACCCCACCACCACAGAAGAAATTGCTGAAGTACAGGTAGATGAAGCTGAACCCGCTTGGCAACCAATTCCCTTGGCTGAATTCAAAGCCGCTTTCAAAACTAATTTCGTACCAGCTGGTACCATGAGAATGAAGAAGACTGAGTTCAGAGCTCTAAAGCAGGGTCACATGTTAGTAAATGAACATCTAACAAAGTTTACCAAGCTTGCCCATTACGCTCCCAATGACGTAGTTGATGAAGAAGAAAAGATCGACCGCTTTGTGGAAGCCATAGTCAACAAAGCCATAGTGCTAGAGAATGAGAAAAAAATTGCAGAGGTCGGTCATAAAAGAAAGATAGCATTTCAGAGGCCACAAGACAACTTTCAACAGAAATCAACATTCCAGGGCAGCTCATTCTTCATATCATCTGCATCCTTGCCGTAAAAAAATCAGCTCCAGCCCCACGTCCCCAAGGAAGTGGCTTTCGCACTCTTCGCCCCTCCGGGCAACCTGTAGCAGCCAACCTTCACTGTTTCAACTGTGGAGAAAAGAGCACTTTGCTAGTAGGTGCCCTCATCGTCAGAATGCTACCGCAAAGTTCAACTCAGGAGCCGCTCCAACTCAAGGCCAAGCATCAAATCAAAGCAAGAGTCGTCAGACTTCGCAGGCCTCAAGGTCTACCGCGACACCAAGCTGCGACTATGTGAATCATGTCACAGCCGAGGAGGCCCAGGATGCCACAGGAGTGCTAATGGGTGCATTCTCTGTTAATTCAGTACCTGCATAAGTTTTGTTTGATTTTGGAGCTTCGCACTCTTTTGTTTTAAGAAAGTTTATTGAAAAGCTTATGTTGCCAACCTATATGTTAAAGAAATCCATGGTACTTAGTTCACCCGGGGGACCTTTATATGCTACCTCAGTTAGTCCCAGAGTAGAGATTGCCTTGGAAAATTCCAGATTCCTAGCAAACCTTCTTGTGCTAGAATCCCAAACTCTAGATATCATCCTAGGGATGGATTGGTTGGCCGAATATCAAGGATTAATAGATTGTGCTAACAGAAAAGTGGTGCTCACCAAGAATTCACAAACCATAATAAAGGTTAGTGTGGATCGTTCCTCTCCTTTGGATCGAGCAATCCACCACCTTGAAGAGTTGTCCCTAGAGACAACGCCTATAGTCCAAGCTTATCCTGATGTCTTCCCAGAAGAATTGCCAGGCATGCCACCAGACAGAGATGTTGAGTTTGTAATCAACTTGAAACCAAAGAAAGCCTCAATTGCCAAGAGACCTTATAGAATGACTGTCAATGAGCTTGAAGAGCTTAAGACGCAGATCGAATATTTACAAGAAAAAAGACTTATTCGACCTAATTCCTCTCCCTGGGGTTCGCCAGTACTTTTTGTGAAGAAGAAGGATAGCACCACTAGATTGTGTGTGGATTACAGAGCACTCAATGATGTAACCATCAAGAACAAGTATCCCTTGCCACGCATTGATGACCTGTTCGATCATTTGTCAGGAGTAGTAGTTTTCTCCAAGATAGACCTAAGGTCAGGATACCATTAACTCAAGATCAGGAATGAGGATATTCCTAAAACAGCTTTTACTACCCGGTATGCCATGTATGAGTTCACAGTCATGTCGTTTGGCTTGAACAATGCGCCAGCCTACTTCATGAATCTCATGAATAAAATATTCATGGAACACCTAGACAAGTTCGTAGTCGTATTCATAGACAACATATTGATCTATTCAAAGACCAATAAAGAGCATGCTGAACATCTGTATTTGGTCCTAGAAAAGCTTAAAGAGCACCAGCTTTATGCCAAGTACAATAAATGCAAATTTTGGCTTCAAGAGATCAGTTTCCTCGGACACATTGTATCCACTGGAGGAATTGCAGTTGATCCATCCAAAGTAGAAGCTGTGATGGAATGGAAGCAGCCTACCTCAGCAACGGAAGTGCGTAGTTTTCTCGGTTTGGCCAGATACTACGGGCGCTTCATAGAAGGATTCTCTAAGCTTTCCAAACAGATGACCCATTTGCTTAGAAAGGAAAAGAAGTATGAATGAACATAAGTTTGTGAAAAAAGTTTTCAAGAATTAAAGAAGAAATTAACCTCTGCACAAGTGTTGATCCTACTAGACATACACCAGGATTTTGAAGTCTATTGTGATGCTTCGCGTTAAGGTCTGGGTTGCATACTCATGCAAGGAGGAAAAGTTGTAGCTTACACGTCCAGACAACTCCGTCCTCACGAAGACAACTACCCAACTCATGATTTGGAGTTAGCAGCAGTAGTGCATGCCTTTAAAATTTGGCAGCATTACCTGATTGAAAATCATTGTGATATCTAAACAGACCACAAGAGTCTCAAGTACATTTTCACGCAAGCAGATCTCAACCTTCGACAAAAAAGATGGTTAGAACTGATAAAGGATTACAATTTGGATGTCCATTACCATCCTGGAAAGGCTAATGTAGTTGCTGATGCATTAAGTCGTAAATCTTACTGCTGTAACATCATGATTAGATATCATCAACCTGAGCTCTATAAGGGATTTGAGGTACTCAACCTTTGTTTAATAGAACAAGCCACTATAGACGCTGTGGAAGCACATCCAACTCTAGAAGAGCAGATCAAGACCGCTCAAGAGGGACATCCTGGAGTCCAGAAATTCAAGCACCTCATGGTCAATGGGAAAACCCCTAAGATGATCGAAGATCAGCAAGGAGTCATATGGTATAGGAAATGTCTCTTTGTTTCTCATGAGAAGGAACTCAAGGATTTGATTCTGAAATAAGCTCATAGCTCAGCACATACCCTGCATCTAGGCAGCATCAAGATGTATCAAGACATAAAGATTCTATATTGGTGGCCGCGTATAAAAGCCAGCGAATCAAAGCCGAACATTAGAGACCAGCAGGATTGCTTCAACCGCTACAGATCCGTCAGTGGAAATGGGAAAAAAAATTGGAATGGATTTCATTACAGGTCTACCTCGAATCAGGTCCGGCTATGACTCGGTAAGGGTTATAGTAGATAGATTGACTCAAGTCGCCCATTTCATTCTAGTAAAGACAACCTACAAGGGAGATAAATTGGCAGAGTTGTATATGGCTTGTATTGTATGCTTACATGGAGTACCCAAGAGGATAGTCTCGGATCGAGGTTCTCAGTTTACCTCGCACTTCTGGGCTAGTTTACATGATGCCCTTGGGACACACCTTGTTTTTAGCACAGTGTATCATCCACAGACTGATGGTCAGAAGGAAAGAACAAATCAGATTCTAGAAGACATGCTTCGAGCTTGTGCTTTGGAGTTCACTGTAGATTGGGAGAAATGTCTACCGTATGCCGAGTTTGCATACAACAACAGTTTTCAGTCAACTCTGAAAATATCCCCGTTTGAAGCACTCTATGGAAGAAAATGCAGAACCCCTCTGCATTGGTCAGAATCAGGAGAATGATATATCTTCGGACTAGATACTCTCAAGCAAGCAGAAGAAAAGTTCGATTAATCAGAGTCGCCTTCAAGCAGCTCAGTCCAGACAAAAGAGTTAAGCCGACAACCGTAGAAGGAAATTAATCTTTGAAGTTAGAGATAATGTGTATCTCAAAGTGTCATCGCTTCGTGGAACTCGAAGATTTAAAGTTAAAGGCAAGCTCGCACCAAGATACATAGGCCCGTTCCCGATCACCGCCAAGCGTGGAGAAGTCGCCTATCAGCTGGACCTACCTGAAAGTTTGTCAGACATCTATAATGTGTTTCACGTCTCTCATCTCAAGAAATATCACAGAGTACCTGAAGAACAAACGCCCGTGGAAGCCATTGCCCTTCAACAAGATTTGACTAATCCGGAGCATCCAATCAAGATCATCGACGTCGTGGAGAAACAAACAAGACGTCAGATAATCCATCTTTGCAAGGTCCAATGAAGTAATCACTCAGCAAGAGAAGCCACCTGGGAGCACGAAGATCAACTGAAACATGATTTCCCATCCTTGTTCCCAGAGCAGCTCGAATCTTAGTGTCGAGGTTCTGTTTAAGGTGGGTAGATTTGTAACATTCCCATTTTTGAATGATAAATAGTAATTACTATTTGATTTCTGGTTTTCAATTGTATTTCAAATTATCGTATATTTTCAAATTCTTCTAGCTTCTAGTTAAGCTCGAGTTTGTGTTTCAAACCTCCTTGCAATTCCAGAATTCAAATTTCGAATTTGGATTAATGTTTTCGGATTTTGGACCACTTCTCTTTTTGTCCTCCTCTTTCCTTGGGCTTAGCCTCTTCTTCTTCTTGGGGCGGCCCATCGCCTTGGCCCACTTCCCCATCCTCCCTTCTGGCCTTTCCCCAGTCCAGCTCCTCCCGCCTCCCCCCTTCAGCATCTCCCCGCCTGGCTCCTCTTCCATTCCCCCTCCCGCCTCCCGCCCACCACCCTACCCCTTCTTCCATCTCGCAGACTGAGCCGCTGGTGTCGGCTTGCACAAGACGCCGCGCTCTCGACCACCCTGCTACCCTGGCTCACTTTCCCCACGTAGCACACCTACTCCCCTACCGCTCGCGACTCCGGTACCTACCCTCCTAGCCTTGTCCCATTGATAGCCAAGCGCGACGCCAAGAAGCCCTGCTCCGCCGCCAAGTCGCCGTGCCTCGTTAGCACTCAGTGCGCCTCCGCGCCTCGTGGCGCCCGCTGCGCAAGTTCGTGCCGCCGCGCCGACCATCGCTTTGTCGCCGCCCCATCGCCGCTACGCCAAGTCGCTCCATGACACCATCGATGTACCCATCCCCACGCCCCATCCCACCACCCATACCGCCATGGCCGCTTTGGGACCGCGCCACATCACTGCTCCTCCGCGTCTATACTGCGCGCGACCGGTCCTCCAACGGCGCCTTCCACCTCCTCCTTGTGTAGCTATAAGAAGCCCTCTATGCCCTCTTGGCCCTCCCCACCTCATCTCCTTCTTCCTCGCAGCAGAGCCGAAGCTGCCGCTCCCAATTTGGTCGCACCGCCTCATTGCCGCACCACCGCACCGGTGAGCCGCTGCCCAGGCCAACCCCGTCACGAGGTGCCCCCAGCACCAAGGAACTCGTCCCCCACCTCCACTCCCCTTCGCCGCCACTGAGACGTGCCGCCACCATGACCCCTTCTTCCCCATTGCCGGTCATCGCCGCCCCGCCGATTCGGCCACCCTCAGTCCACCCCGACTCACGGAATTGAAAGAACGTCGTGTGGCATTAATGGCGGACGAAGGTGCCTGACGCGGAAGGAAGAAGGGGTCGGGGAGACGACAACACTGTAGTGCAGGCCCCACCTGTCAGTGACAGCAAGAAAGGAACGGAGCGGATGGTGCTTGGCCGTTCCATTTAAATCGACTACCATACCGATCGATCGACGGACGCGCCATACCGATCACAAGACGGCAAAAAACGGGCCGAGCGCGAGAGGAAATGATGATGGGTCGAGAATTCGCCCAGTGCATCACATGCGATTTTTAATTCCTTTTCCAATTTAAATAGTTCCAGAAATTAATTAACATTTTATTTTTCACTTTAAATCCATTAAAATCCCAGAAAATTCAATAAATTTTCTTTTTGACATTAACACCAAGAAATTAAATAATTTATTTTTTATATAGTTATATTTTTTTAACCAAGATAACTCTTTTAAATTACAGGAAATCAAGAAATTTATTTGACAGCCAGAAAATCCAATAAAATAATAATTTTACTAATTTTTATTTTAGTAACAGAACTTTGGGATGTTACAAACTACCCCCTTAAAAGGAATCCCATCCCTGAGATTCAGAGAGGCTAGAAAGAAAGAAGACGAATGAATTGAGAGATAGAGAGAGTCCATCTTCAGGTTGGCTTCATGTCCAAGGGTATTGAGTTGTTCAAAGTTTTCAAGTATCAATTCGTGCTTCAAGTCTCGGGTGCATCGATAGGTCAGGAGTCCAATGGATTGTTAGAGAAGAGGGAATAACAAAGGATGAGAAAGAGAGCTATGAGGTGAGAAGCCTACCCATTTAAGCAAATGTTGCACATAAGATCAAAAAGATCTATGTACGATGTACCAAAAGAAAATATACCATACAAGTTAAGAAACAATATCACTTTCTACTCGAACGATACTTTAAGCTGAGGAAACGACTAAATACATAGAATGAGTCTTGGCAAACTTAGGCTATATAGTTTGGATATTCGGTTCACAGTCTTCGATTAATCATGCATGTTGTCCATGAATGACTTAACGACTTTACGATGCTTTCTTGATAGCTTCATGTCTTGTAGTCTTGAACGTAATGGTAAAAACGTGTTGACCATCTATAAAAAAATTTCAAGGGAAAGTGGATCCATTTAACATTATAAAATGATAAAAAGAGAATTAGGTAAGAAAGAATTGCTATGAAGAAGCTAAGGACAGATAGATGACCAAGATGAGGAGAGAACAATTTATTTTTATTGTTATGTAAAATAAGTTTTAAAGTTTTTCAACTAACGGCCATTCTAACTAGGTCATGACCTATAGTCGATATGACTCTAATACCATTTCTGTCGGACCCGGGAGTAACACTCCCAAATCCTCTGTGCATTTCTGAACTAGTCTCATGATCAGTAGCTAGTTCACACAGTAAAAAGATATGGTAACATCCATAAATCACACAACTCTGTTAATAAATATCAGAGTTGATTACAAGAAAGACTTACAAGCCAACATTAAACAAACACAGCGGAAGACGAAGAAGTAGTGGAGTCTAGCTGATCTACCCTAGGCAATTGATTGGGGTAGCGGCCTAGTCGTCGAGATCCACACCGATGGTGAAGTCTTTCACCTCTGAAATTTATTTGCATGGAAGCAAGGGTGAGCACAACTTCCGTGCTCGTAAGTTACACCCAATAACAGAGTTAATGCATGCATTGATATATCAAAGGAAGGCTTATTGGTTAAATTTGCATAAATCAATATTTTCTTTAAATATTTTTACTAAGTTCCAAAGTAGTTATTTTATAACTAAAATTCATTTTATAAATTCTCAAGTTTTATAGTAGGATAACCTCCATATGAAATATGGTGATGGATACCCTCCTATCACATGGCTAACCGCCCAATTTTCCAATTGGATAAACTGTCCAAAATTATTTGTCAAAATCTTTTGAAATCAAAACCAAAGTCTAACTTTGAGTGGCTTTGCTCAGCATGTCCATGACCGTGGACACGGCTATTCGAATAGTGTTACACTATGTAAAGGTTGTACAACTTTACCCACAAGACATGAATTCTCTAGTTTGTTTGGTATCCGTTGATACCACTGCTCACTACATTAGGTAAGCAGTCTAAAGCACGTGTCAAGACCTTTACAATGCGTCATCCCACCATAGTCCTGCCTCGCTAAGGTTTCGCTTCCATTGGGCTAACCACCCGCCGGATTCAAGCCCCCTCTTGCGCTATGTGGGAATATGTAAAAAGTAGGCCATCCTAACACCCACACATCAACATGGCACAACCACAGTGAAACGTTGTAAATTAGTTAGCCAGGTCCCGCCCATTCGAGACATGTGAAAGTATGATGTGGCTTAGCAAGATGCGGCTCGAAGACCGGTCCTTAACTGACTTGGGCGTCTTCCAAAATAACCCCTGGTGGCGGTCAGACCGGCCAGGGTGGGCGGTCAAACAGGCCATGACGGCGGTCTGACCGGTTTTCACTTGGATCGTCGTCTGTTGTGGCGGCGATGTTCGATTGTTAGGTCAAAGTCATGAGTTTAGTGCATATGTATTGC
Source organism: Hsuehochloa calcarea (assembly GCA_036346395.1). NCBI lineage: Eukaryota > Viridiplantae > Streptophyta > Magnoliopsida > Poales > Poaceae > Hsuehochloa > Hsuehochloa calcarea. The sequence goes on from CM070599.1 coordinate 41,067,230, forward strand.
ATGATGCATGTTTTGACTAACATGGGTCAAGTTGTGAAGAACTTATTCCCGGATTTGGTTTACTTGTCTATTGTTGTGCAGATTGCTTGGTGGTCAACGACGGTCAACGGCGAGGATGATCGGGACTAGGCTGGGAGAGCTGAGGTCCAAAACGATCGACGATGCCGGGTGAGGTCAATGAACTCAAGCGTGGTGCAAGATGGACAAGGGTGACCTATTGGCTAATCCGCTGCGCAAGATGTCGTAAGGTGTAGCTAATTAGGTCAAGAGGAGTTAAAGACGGCGCATTAAAATACGTGCGTGTGTGACCCGTTTGTTTCGGACCTTAACGGGAGCCCAATTGAGTCAAACTTCTAGAAGATCTAAGCCTCCACTATAAATAGAGGAGGGTGGTGGCTGCCCCCCTCTCTCGTCTCTTTTGTCGTTTTGAAACCCTAATTTGCTTATGGAGAGAGATGTGGAGATTAGGGTTCTAGAGAGTTTTGATTTGATTTCGTGCTCATAGATTGAGCTTTGTCCTCCATTAATGGAGTGGCAGTAAACCAAAATCAGATCAAATCAATCCATGGAAAGTTTGATCAATGTTTTGTCTCATTGCTTTCCTTCTCTCTTTTTGATGATTTGAGTCTTTCTTTGATCTGTGAGTTTTTGATTAATTTCTTCACATGATCTAGCTTGATGTGACATGTGAGAACATATCTAGGATTATCTTGATCATCAATCACCCACGAGCAAGATTTTGGATCTAGTTTTCGTTTTGACTCGGTTTTGAACCATCCTCCTTTCAAACGGAAAAGGATCATAATTCTTCCAAGAATTTTCATAATCTTCAATTATAATAGGTTCCTGATATCATAGAGAAGGTGTGTTCCAAGTTTCATTGAGTTTGGAGTTGTAGATCAAAAGTTACATCTATTTACAACTTCGTTCGTCGGGCTGTTTTGATCTGTTCTTCAGGCCGGCGGTCAGACCACCAAGGGTCAGTGGTCAGACCGCCATTGACCCAGCGGTCAGACCGCCAGCACTGAGTCTTGTTTTAGATTGTGTTGATTTTTGTTGTATTACTTATGGGGTTAAATTGGATTCAACAGTAGTCTTCCGCTGTACTGGTATATTGATCTTCATAGCTTCCATAGATACTGGAGTAAAATCTTATTGAATCAATTATTTGTGAAAAAGTGAGCGTGCTCCTATTCACCCCCCTCTAGTCGCCTTTTCAGTCCAACAGTCTCAATCCTACCCAGATTGAGCCTATGCATAAACCTGCACCCACCAGCTATCCATTTTTCCCAAGTTCAAACCATTTTTTTTATTTTTGTTTTTCAAAATAATTTGCAAAATCTTCAATGACAAACCAATGCCAAGACTTTTAAACAATAGTTAATCATCTGGCTAAAATTTTTCAAACTAAATATTTTTGGTCTAAGCATGTCTTTGCATAATATTTTCAAATGATCTCAGTTTATACTATCGTATCAACTAGGTTTTTATCTATTGTGATAATATATTTGATTCAAATATCAACATTGGTCATACAAAGGATTTAGGCATAACTATAAATTTAAAATAGGAATTTAAATAACTTAATATAAATAAGCATGCAGTAATAATTTAAAATATAATAAATAATTTTAAATAATAGGGTCAAACATGGTCAAAGATGTAACTTGCATTGCTCGAAGGACTCTTCTTTTTCTAAATCAATTTCCGTGGAGTCGTCGAAATCTATATGCGAAAATACAACAAGAATAAACAAATACAAATAAATTCCAATGAAGATACAAAGAAGCTCCAAATTAAATAATTTTAGTTCTAGAAGGTAGATATTGAATTTATAAGAATTTAGGAATAAGAATCGACTGATTTGGAGTTCGTATGAAGGAGAACGAACATTCAAAAGTTTGGATAGCATAAGAAAAGATGGAGTCCGAGTACTGTTAATCTTCTGAGAACTGTTCACTCCGAGCACTTGTCATCTTCAGGTATTGTTCATCTCATGGGAACTATTCATCTTCAAATACTATTCATCTTTGAGTGGTTAGGAGTTATGACAACACTGGTCGAAAGGGATTTCGACAACGCTGATCGAAAGAAAGGTTTCGACTACACTAGTCAAAAGAAAGGTTTCGACTGCACTGGTCGAAAGAGATTTTGACAACACTGGTCGAAAGAAAGATTTCGACTGTATTGGTCGAAAGAGATTTCGACAACACTGGTTAAAAGAAAGGTATCGACAGTATTGGTCGAAAGAGACTTCGACAACACTGGTCGAAAGAAAGGTTTCGACTGTATGTGGTTGAAAGAGATTTCGACAACACTGGTCGAAAGAAAGGTTTCGACTGTACTGGTCAAAAGAGATTTCGACTGCGCTAGTCAAAAGAAAGGTTTCGACTGCACTGGTCGAAAGAGATTTCGACAACACTGGTCGAAAGAAAGATTTCGACTCTATTGGTCGAAAGAGATTTTGACAACACTGGTCGAAAGAGATGTTTCGACTGTATTGGTCGAAAGAGATTTCGACAACACTGGTCGAAAGAAAGGTTTTGACTGTATTGGTCGAAAGAGATTCTAACAACACTGGTCGAAAGAAAAGTTACGATTACCTGGTCAAAGGAAACTATTACTATCTAGTCGAAGAAAGCTACGACTACTTGGTCGAAGGAAACTACGACTATCTAGTTCAAGAAAGCTTTGACTACCTGGTCGAAGGAAACTACGACTATCTAGTCGAAGAAATCTACGACCATCTAATGCAACAACGGTGATGCTCGACTACAGCCTACCGGCGTTACACGCAACGGCGAGCTACGCGAAGGTGCGCAAAACGAAGAGGAGGAGATCCTGATCCTTATGGGGTACCTTACGACGGTAGAGCTCAACGGAGTGGTCGGTGGCGAGGGCGTTCCGATGGCCTTCGGGCCGAGGAAAGGTGTAACACCCCAGCCCAACACTGAGCCTAGAATGCCACCACACTACACTTTAAACTAATAATTATTGACACACTATAAAATTACATCAAGAAATCATCAATAATCATATCAATAGATCAAACGATAATGAATAATCAAGTAGAATAAAACCAGGTAAATATTCTAAAACAGCATCAACCAATGAATCCAAATTAATAAAGCAAATAGTCTAGTCCAAATGATGTCCTAAACTTTATTCAATAACTAACATGTCCATGTGTAAACCAATATTGAATGAATGATTATCATGGCGAATGATCATGTGATGTCCATGTGCTCTACTCGCTCTCAATTACGGCATCCTCGAAGATCACCTAAAAACAACAATAGAGCAAGGGTGAGTCCACGACTCAGCAAACACATCGATATACAACGAACAATAATAAATCATCAGCATTCAATAACTTCATTATCATCACAGGTACTTCCATTAATATTCTCATCAATTAATCTCATGTATCAATGCAAAACTATTCTACATGTCCACATGCACTTCTTTCGCGTATACCGGTATAGCGTGAGTGAATGCTCGCGACAACATTCACTCTCAAGCCCGTTCCTCCAAAAGGATCGGAGACCTCCTCCACTCCCGTGGAGTTGTGATCATATTGATCACCTTCTCTTATGCAAAGATGCTTATGAATGCAAACATGCAAACTCCATCATAAACATCATATCCAACTTTCCATCATGCTTATCAACAAAGATATAAACATACCAATTCATTGTTTGCAATTAAACCAAATAAAAGCACAACAATAATGGTAATAGAAGATAAAGAAAACAGTGATCGATCATTGATCGCTGTCTACCATGCACTTGCCTTTACTAGCAGCGACGCACGATTTGGCTAGAAGACGGCAACAAACACGACGCCTCTCCTACATTAAATACACACATCTCAATACAAGCTACAGCATCATACGAATAACAATCAATATAAATCGCTCCTACACGTCCCCAAATATACCACGTTACGCCGGTACCGAAAAGCTACCCATTGCTGTCCGGTTACTAAAAAGAGCGTAACTTTTGACTCGAAAGTCCGATCACCACAAACCACCCCATTCTGGATTCATTATAAAATTCTCCACATTTTCTTAGATTACGAAGACTTCTAATTAAATCATCTAACCCTCTGTATTTAGCCCCGAAAGCCGATCTGTCCGCTTCGGAACAGCAGGCTTAATAAATTCATAACTTTTGTTTTACTCAACCAAAATGCGCGTTCTCAGATCCTACAGAACCATTGGACAATTATCTACAACTTTCATGTAGATCAAAAACTCTAATTAGGCTATTTACTATTTTTAATAACCAATCTACCAAAACAGCGCGAAAGACGATAACCCTAAAAACAGCGGCCTTTGAAAAACATAACTCTAATTATACTCGTCCGATTGACGTGATAAAATATGCTATAGAAAATATCGAAATTATCTACAACTAACTAGTAGATGACATTTTCAAAATTGTCGTTAAGGTGCCCGATTAAATCGAACAACGGAATGTAAATTGTTAAACACATCTATTAATCGGCTTCTATATTAGAACATTATAAAACCTCTCTAACAACCTCTAATTAAAATCCTAATTACCCTAGAAAATGCGAGAAACGAACATTGCATTTCGTTCTCGATCATGCCCTTATGCACACATACAAAACACAGATATACTAATTCATTTTCTAGTCGTGGCTGAGCAAGAAACAAGAAATACAAAAATCTTACACAGTGCAGACGACTACGGTGGCTTCTACCGACAAAGAACTCGGTCGCAGGCAGCGCCGCCGGCAAAGCAAAGATCGGCGATCACGCTGCAACGCAGAGCGCTGCAGTGGTCCACTCGGCTCGGCGTCTACGGCGGCAATGGCACGTGGCATGCAAAGCGGCTCGGCAATGCAAATGCCGGCCTACGGAGAAACCCCCAGCGACGCGCATGCGATGCGGCCAGAAAGAAAGGCGGCACAGGCGCGCAGCTCTGCAGAGGCGGCACCAATTGTTTGTCGTCGCGCAGGAAACGAAAAAGTGATTGGCGGCGGCGGCTTGGAAAAGATGGCTAGGGTTTCTAAAAAAATCCACCACTATTTATAGCTCATAAAAATACCGAAATATTCTATTTTTCACAAAACTTTTATTTAATTACACCTAGGCCCTTAAGAGGTTAATAAATGATTAACTATTGTTACTCTTTAATTAATTACGCTCCGACCCTTAGGACGCGATTATTAATATTTATTTATTTTTCGGAGTATTACATTCTACCCCCCTTAACGGAATTCGACCCCGAATTCTAATCGCCGTTCTACTCAAATAAAAATCGCATACGGTGAAATTAAACAACAAAATAACACGCATCTGACGTGAACAACTCGGTATTGCTCGCGCATGCGAGACTCCAACTCCCAAGTCGCCTCTCTCTCGGTGATCGTCCACAAAGACCTTGACGTATACCAACGCCTTGTGCCTCAAGACCGCTCCGACCTCTCCGTATCTTGCGCACGGACGCGACTCAACCGTGAGGTCTTGCTCAATAGTCAGCGGCTCTAACGAAATCTTATGCTCGATCTCTCAAAACTTTCTCGGCATCGAGACGTGAAACACATTGTGAACTCCACGCATGGACTCAGGCAGGTCCAGGCGGTAGGCTAATTTTCCAATTCTTGCAATAATCGGGAATGGTCCAACATACCTCGGGCTAAGCTTCCCTTTGGTACCGAATCGGACAATGCCTTTAGTGGGAGACACTCTCAAGAGCACTGGTCACCCACCGCAAACTCCAAGTCACGCCTCCTCAAATCAAGATAACTTTTCTCGTCTACTCGAGCCGCTAATGATTACGCCTCACCATGGCCACACGCTCAACGGTCTTCTCAATCCAATCCGACCCAAAATTGCCTTCTCTCCAATCGCATCCCAACAAAGTGGCGATCCGCACTTCCGCCATAGAGAACCTCAAATGGCGCGCTCTAATCTCGGAATGGTAACTATTATTATAAGCAAACTCGCAAGTGGCAATCGGTCCTCCCAACTACCCTTCCAAGATAGAACACAAGATCGCAACATGTCCTCCAAAGTCCGAATAGTACGCTCTGATCGCCCATCATGCTCGAGGATGAAACGCAGACTCGGTGAGCTGTGTGCCCAATGCACTCGCAGACTCTCCCGAACTTGAGACAAACTTGGCGTCCTCGCTGAAATGATGGTCTTTGGCACACCATGCAGTCTTACTATCTCACGCACATAAATAGGAGCTAGATCACTCATTTGAATTTGTCGTGCGAATAGGAATAAAGTGTGCAGACTTGCTGAATCGATCCACCACTACCCAAACTGCATCCTTCCCTCGCGGCGAACGAGGTAACGCCACCACAAAGTCCATAGAGATATCATCCCAAGGCCACTGGGGTACCTCCAAAGGCTGTAATAACCCTGCAGGACGCTTATGCTCAGCTTTCACTTGCTGACAAACACCACAAGAAGCCACATAATTAGCAATGTCCACCTTCATTCTTTTCCACCAAAAATTCTGTTTCAGATCTCGATACATCTTGGTTTCACCAGGATGAACAGTGTATGGAGTGCGATGTGCCTCCCTCAAAATATCATCTTTGACCTCCGCCTTTTGCGGCACGCAAAGACGACCTTTAAACCTCAAAGTACCAGAATCGTCCATGCTAAAATCACCCTCTTTGCCCTCATCCAAACGCTTCCTAACCTCCTGTAATAACCGGTCACTCTGTTGTGCTTCCCGCACACGGTCCGGAATAGCTGACTCAAGAATCAACTGAGTCTCAACATGTGATGTGCCCGCATAACAATAAGATATTCCCATGCGATCAAAATCAGCAATGAGGCAATCTAGAGTAGCAGGAGTCGCCTTGCGACTAAGGGCATCAGCAACTACATTGGCCTTGCCTGGATGATACTGAATAGTAAGATCATAATCCTTGATCAACTCCAACCACCTCCTTTGCCTCAAATTCAGATCCTTCTGAGTGAAGATATACTTGAGACTCTTGTGATCTGTGAAAATATCAACAAGGCTCGCAGTATAGATAATGCCTCCAAATCTTGAGAGCAAAAACAACTGCACCAACTCCAAATCATGAGTGGGATAATTCGCTCGTGCTTCTTTAAGCGTCTCGACGCGCATAAGCAATCACCTTACCGCCTTGCATGAGAACACACCAAGACCCACTCGCGACGATCTGAAAAGATCAGAACCGCTTTCCGGCTCGGGAAGAGTGAGAATAGGAGAGGTCACCAACCTTGTCCTTCAAAATGCGTAAACTAACGCTCACACTCATCGGTCCACTGAATCTCACACCTTTCGAGTAAGTTGAGACATCGGTTTGGCGATGATAGAGAAATCTCGCACAAAACGCCGATAATAACCACCAAACCCAAGAAACTCCTCACCTCCTTCACACTAGTCGGCCTCTTCCAATCCACCATCAGAGACCTTGCTAGGATCAACAAAGAATACCCCGAGGGTTAATCACATGACCCGAAAACCCATTCAAATCCGAACTCACACTTCTTCAACTTAGCATAGAACTTGTGCTCTCTCAAAGTATCTAAAACCGACCTCAAATGACGCTCATGATCCTCAATAGTCTTGGAATAGATAAGAATGTCATCAATGAACACCACCACGAAGTCATCTAGATACTGGTGCAACATGTTGTTCATGGTCTCCATAAAAATGGCAGGTGCATTAGTCAATCCAAAAGACATAACTTTATACTCATAATGCCCATACCTGGTGGAGAAAGCAGTCTTCTCTACATCCTGCTCACGCACACGGATTTGATTATACCCGATCGAGATCAATCTTGGAGAACACTTGAGCTCCATTCAACCGATCAAACAAGTCCTCAATGCGGGCAATGGATATTTATTCTTGATTGTTCTCGCATTAAGCGCCACGGTAATCAATACACATGCGCCAACTCCCATCCTTCTTCTCTGTGAATAGAACAGGAGCACCCCACGGCGATACACTACGCCTGATCAAACCTTTAGCCAACAATTCATCCAATTGCTTCTTCAACTCGTCCTGAAACGGACGTGCTAATCGATATGGGGACATCGAGATGGGACGAGTACCCGGAACAAGATCAATGCGAAACTCCACGCCTCGCGCAGTGGCAATCCGGGCTCACCGGGAACACATCCGATAATCACTAACCACCGAATCTCATCAATCTGCGAAGCCACACTCGGTTTCAAAGAAGAGCTAAAAGAAGTCCAGCCATCGCACGACCGGAACATCCGGCCAACATCGAAAGAGAGCGCGGAGGCGCACTCCCCTGAAAGGTCAAAGTCTCCCGGGCGGGTTCGCACAGAGACTTCTCTACGTAAATGATATCACGGCTCGATAAGAGTGCAACCAATCCATACCCAAGATGACGTCAAACGGCTCCATTTGAATAACTATCAAATTCGCCGTGAACTTCTCTCCATCAATGACAATAGAACACCCAGGACAAACAGTAGAACTAGCAATAATACCCCCAGGAGAACTAACCAACACTGACTGAGAAATCCACTGCATACTCAAGTTCGCTCTTCTAGCAAACGCCGACGAAACAAACGAAAAGGTAGCCCCCGAATCAAAAAGGACTAAAGCATCAAACGAATCCACAAGCAAAGTACCTGTCACCACGTCGGACGGCTGCGCAGACTCAATGTAGGCATGGCGTACACTCCAGGTGGCGCCATGGCGAAAGAAGACGACGGCGGGGCGGCGAGAGCCCCAACAATCTGCTGTGGCGGTGCAGGTAAAGCCGGTCGTGCAGCCTGAAGCGGTGCCGAAGGTGGCGGCTGCCAGTAGTACCCTGCTGGAGGCGCCCAAGCTGAAGGAAATGGCATCGCCGAGAGGAGCGATCATCATCCGAAAGATCCTCGAGCAGACCCATCAAGAAGAAGAAGATGGCACAGCTCCCACTTGATCACGCTTAGCGGGGTTACGCGACACACCGCTCCTTGTGACCCGGCCGGCCACACCGACGGCAATCTCCCGTCCAAGTGCACTTTCGGCAGTGGTGTCCATCACCGCACTTAAAGCAAAGCATGCCCCGCCTCGGGACAGACGAAGAGCCGAGTACCGCAAAAGGACGAGGCGCCAAGAAGGAATGGCCTCGATCGCTAGACTGAAGATCGCGGTCCTCCTTGAATTTCTTGAAAGCGGTCATTGAGCACTCCACTTCCTCACTGAGCCCCTCTTCCGGTCACCACCGAAACTACCACCCACCGTGAGGCTTGTCGCCCCTTTGTGAGTGCATCTCCAACTCCATGCCCCGGGCTTGCTCCACAACAGAGTCAGAGTCACAGAGTGGAGTAGCTCCCAACACATGTCGGTACTGCACTGAGACCCGACGGAACCTCTTGGCTTTACGAAGATCATCGTTCACATCAAGGAACAAAGCGAACCAAGTTGTTGAACTCGACCTCATACTCAAGAATAGACCTCTTCCCGAGCAAAGGTCGTCAAGGCAACCTCCATCTTCTCCACAAAAGAATAGGGTAGAACTTCCCTTGAACTGATCAACAAAGTCCTCCCAAGTGATCGGACCTTGAGCGGCGGTCCTCAAGACAACACGCCTCCCACCAAATATCGCCTTGCCCTTTCAAATTTGAAAGGCCACAAACGGACCCTCGATGTGAAGACATCTCCAAAGCTCCAAATCGCTTCTCCATGTAGCGCAACCATCCATTGCTTGGACCGGTGTGCCCACCACAAACGAATCAAACCTCAACCCCATCCACTCTCGGTGACATCCGCGCCTCGAACCGGTGGATGTGCGACAGAGCAACAACGGATGCCGCGAAGAATGTGTGCCGGCGCTGTTGACGAAGAGCACGGATCTCTCCCACTAACTCTCTCAAAGAAAGCGGGGTCTCATCTCGACCACAACCGAGGTGGGTCAACGGCAACCCCTCACCATCGACTCATCTCACAGGGAGGTGGCTCCACGGAACCTCTTAGTGGCCCCGACCTCCACGACCGCGGCCACCACGACCACGTCCTCTACCCCTCGGCATAGCTATCAACCACAATCAACAATACACAATGAGTTCAAAGATCAAAATAAACTCCTTCATCAATAAACACATAACGGAAGCGTAAAACTATAATCGTACCTCTCTCTAACCTACTGTGCACTAGTGTGTCAAATTTTAGGTTAGTTAACCATTAGCAAATTTTAGTTGATTTACTAATACTAAAACAAATTTTAACAATTTTAGTTTGCCTATGTTGTTAATCTATTCACCACGGACCTAAAGCCCGCTCTGATACCAACTGTAACACCCCAGCCCAACACTGAGCCTAGAATGCCACCACACTACACTTTAAACTAATAATTATTGACACACTATAAAATTACATCAAGAAATCATCAATAATCATATCAATAGATCAAACGATAATGAATAATCAAGTAGAATAAAACCAGGTAAATATTCTAAAACAGCATCAACCAATGAATCCAAATTAATAAAGCAAATAGTCTAGTCCAAATGATGTCCTAAACTTTATTCAATAACTAACATGTCCATGTGTAAACCAATATTGAATGAATGATTATCATGGCGAATGATCATGTGATGTCCATGTGCTCTACTCGCTCTCAATTACGGCATCCTCGAAGATCACCTAAAAACAACAATAGAGCAAGGGTGAGTCCACGACTCAGCAAACACATCGATATACAACGAACAATAATAAATCATCAGCATTCAATAACTTCATTATCATCACAGGTACTTCCATTAATATTCTCATCAATTAATCTCATGTATCAATGCAAAACTATTCTACATGTCCACATGCACTTCTTTCACAGTATGCAGTATAGCGTGAGTGAATGCTCGCGACAACATTCACTCTCAAGCCCGCTCCTCCAAAAGGATCGGAGACCTCCTCCACTCCCGTGGAGTTGTGATCATATTGATCACCTTCTCTTATGCAAAGATGCTTATGAATGCAAACATGCAAACTCCATCATAAACATCATATCCAACTTTCCATCATGCTTATCAACAAAGATATAAACATACCAATTCATTGTTTGCAATTAAACCAAATAAAAGCACAACAATAATGGTAATAGAAGATAAAGAAAACAGTGATCGATCATTGATCGCTGTCTACCATGCACTTGCCTTTACTAGCAGCGACGCACGATTTGGCTAGAAGACGGCAACAAACACGACGCCTCTCCTACATTAAATACACACATCTCAATACAAGCTACAGCATCATACGAATAACAATCAATATAAATCGCTCCTACACGTCCCCAAATATACCACGTTACGCCGGTACCGAAAAGCTACCCATTGCTGTCCGGTTACTAAAAAGAGCGTAACTTTTGACTCGAAAGTCCGATCACCACAAACCACCCCATTCTGGATTCATTATAAAATTCTCCACATTTTCTTAGATTACGAAGACTTCTAATTAAATCATCTAACCCTCCGTATTTAGCCCCGAAAGCCGATCTGTCCGCTTCGGAACAGCAGGCTTAATAAATTCATAACTTTTGTTTTACTCAACCAAAATGCGCGTTCTCAGATCCTACAGAACCATTGGACAATTATCTACAACTTTCATGTAGATCAAAAACTCTAATTAGGCTATTTACTATTTTTAATAACTAATCTACCAAAACAGCGCCGAAAGACGATAACCCTAAAAACAGCGGCCTTTCGAAAAACATAACTCTAATTATACTCGTCCGATTGACGTGATAAAATATGCTATAGAAAAATATCGAAATTATCTACAACTAACTAGTAGATGACATTTTCAAAATTCGTCGTTAAGGTGCCCGATTAAATCGAACAACGGAACAGCCGGTTAAACACATCTATTAATCGGCTTCTATATTAGAACATTATAAAACCTCTCTAACAACCTCTAATTAAAATCCCTAATTACCCTAGAAAACAGAGAAACGAACATTGCATTTCGTTACTGATCATGCCCTTATGCACACATACAAAACACGGATATACTAATTCATTTTCTAGTCGTGGTGAGCAAGAAACAAGAAATACAAAAATCTTACACTGTGCAGACGCCTTGCGGTGGCAATTTACCGACAACTTCCTGTCGCAGCGCTCGCCGCCGGCAACAAGAAGATCGCGATCACGCGGCAACGCATGAGCGCTTGAGTGGTCCACTCGGCTCGGCGTCTCGGCGGCGATTACACGAGGCATGCGGTGGCTCGGCAATGCAATTGCCGGTGGAGAAACCCCAAGCGCGCATGCATGCAACCAGAAAGAAAGCGCGCAAGACAAAGAATGCAGCTCTCTGCAGGAGGCGGCGACCAATTGTTTGTGTCGGCGGCGCAGGAAACGAAAAAAGTGATTACGGCGGCTTGGAAAAGATGGCTAGGGTTTCTAAAAAAATCCACCACTATTTATAGCTCATAAAAATACCGAAATATTCTATTTTTTCACAAAACTTTTTATTTAATTACACCTAGGCCCTTAAGAGGTTAATAAATGATTAATTATTGTTACTCTTTAATTAATTACGCTCCGACCCTTAGGACGCGATTATTAATATTTATTTATTTTTCGGAGTATTACAAAAGGTGCGCACGAGGTGGGCGGTGACGAGGTGGTGCCGATGACGCGGTCGAAATCGCCAAAGAAAGCTTGACGTTGCCGGAGAAGATGAAGAACACAGCTTCGGTGCTCGCCAGAGAAATTCCAAATGCCAACGATGGAGAGGGCTTGGGGGAGAGTTGGGGCGTTGGGTGGAGGGGAAGAATGCGCACTCGGTGCTCCATTTTATAGGCTGAGGGGAGGTCGGGAGGCAGAGATCGTGCACGGGGATCTCGGCGGCGACGGCGAACGGCAGTGTTAATGCACATGAACGAGGGGGAAACGGCCGGGAATAATTGCGGCGGAAACCTGCGGTTTGAATGCGTATGAATACGCGTGGTAAGGGGGAGGGAATCACGGAATTGAAAGAACGCCGTGCGGCGTTAATGGCGGACGAAGGCACCGGACGCGGAAGGAAGAAGGGGTCGGGGAGACGACAACACTGCAGTGCGGGCCCCACCTGTCAGTGATAGCAAGAAAGGAACAGAGCGGATGGTGCTTGGCCGTTTGATTTAAATCGGACGGCCCATACTGATCGACTGATCGGACGCGCCATACTGATCGACTGATCGAACGCGCCGTACTGATCGCGCGCGGCGGAACGGGCCGAGCGGCCGCGAGGAACAGTGATGGTCCGGGAGAATTCGACCCAAGTATTGTACGGGCGATTTTTAATTCCTTTTCTAATTTAAATAATTCTAAAAATTAATTAAAATTTTATTTTTCACTTTAAATCCAATAAAATCCTAGAAAATTCAGTAAATTTTCTTTTTGAATTTAAAACTAAGAAATTAAATAATTAATTTTTTATATAGTTATATTTTTTAACCAAGATATCTCTTTTAAATAACAGGAAATCAAGAAATTTATTTGACAGTCAGAAAATCAAATAAAATAATAACTTTATTAATTTTTATTTTAGTAACAGAACTTTGGGATGTTACAGTTCGGCTCTTCCTGTAAAACTCGACCCGACGTGATTTATGTTACTACGATGTTTGTAATATATTTGAATATTTTAGTTCACGATATGTATAAAATGATTCAGCAATGTGCTTGTGAGTGATAGCTACTGATCCAAGAAAGAGCACAATATTATTACAGAAATTTTGAATTTACAAAATCCAGGTTCCACAATGGACCCCGAAAATTCTCGGTGATCGGTTATATTATGGCCACTTGTTCGCAAAGGTGCATTCCGCATATATGCCTAGCTAGCCGATGCGCACATACTGCATGCATGTTGGCTACGGACCCAACTTGCAAGGCAAAGGCCTAGATTTCCTCACGCGTAACATGGCATGTTGCACGCACCTATCCAAGATAATGATGCTATCCATATGCGCAGATCCATTACTATTGATAGTGTGCATCTGCTCCAAAAGCAGCTACTAGGTTGGGTGAGGCCACTTGATATGGAGAACATCGAACAGAAATGATTAAATCGTTGCTGGATTGGGTAAGTGAAACCACACACTTGCATCTTGACCAGAGAGAGAGAGAGAGAGAGGTTTTAAGCATGCTTCTTGCCTGTTTCTCCCGACTTAATTAGACGTGCTTGCGTATTTTTATTGATTAACTGCAGCAAGGGCGGCAAGATGCAGAGCACCTTTAGCTCAGAGCCTCAAAGAGCTAGCTAAGCTTGAAGATCACAATTATGATAATCTTACTACTAGCTAGGTGTGGTTTTAAAAAGCTTTTTAGGTGATCAATCCGAATTTGACATATTACGACTTTTGCCGACCAAAACATCTTGGGCATATGAAATTGTTTGTGCAGATCATTTGCAAGTATATTCAATTGCACTACGTTTCTCATCGAAAATTCAAGCATTGTTCTAAGAGGAATCAAACTCTTATCAATTGTCATAGCAAAATTGCCCTTTTCTTTTTGCAATATAATTTTGTATATGTTTTTTTTTCCAATATTAAAGGTGGTATTTTTGTTCAAAAAAAGTACAGATGACATAACAACAAAGGACGAGTATATAAAATCGAAGAAGATGACATTGTTTATCAAATGGCATTATCAAATTATAGTTGATATTTTAGTTCCCTTTTATTAGCTGAAGGACAATGAGATATGGTTTGATACTATTGTGCCAAATGTTAAATTTTTAATGCAAACGGCCTGCAGTAGACTTAATTTCTTTTACTCCTTTAAGCCTGCAATAGACGTTGTCAGCGCATAAAAGAAACCCTTTAGGTATGAGTTGACCGGAAGGTCCAGAATAGCTACGTTAAAAGGAATTGCAACGTGACCCTGTAGCTTAACGTACAACTGAGAGCAAAATTCAGAAACCATGTCATCTCGAAAACTAGTACTAGCATTTCATTGAACTATTCTAGTTGCACTTGCATCAAAATTACAAAAGATTCGTATCCCTGAGCAAAAACAGCTAGCTATTCACACGACATGTTTCCTGACAGGTTTAAAAATTTAAGCTTAATGAATGTGGGTCAAACATAAACAAAGTGAACCACTCAAATCTCATGCAGGCCTGCGTTGTCATGCATAGCTGGATTGGAAATGCGGACTGTGGAAACCACATTTCTACGACCATACTTGAACCAAAATGCAGCCAGTCAAGAATCTTGAACCAAATCTTCTGTAAAATTTGATCAACAGACAAGGTTGCGAGGAATTAATACCTCTGCCAATTAAGATTTATCTTCTGTAAAATTTGATCAACAGACAAGGTTGTGAGGAATTAATACCTCTGCCAATTAAGATTTATTACCTCAGACCAGTGACGCTAATATGTAAATCAATGCTAGTTACCGAAGCAATTAAGGCGAAGGTATGTAACTGAAGCAAAAAGGTACTACTAGTAGTAGTACTGCCAGTACAAGCACCATTTGTGTCTTGGATAAACTAAAAAAATAATTATCAAATAGAAAGTTTAGTAGTATAAGCACATCTTGTATAATTTACTCTCTAAATTAATATTGTTGTCGAACGCGCAGATACAAGAATTCATAAGAGAAAGGAAGATAATTCATATGGGCGGCCCCTAGTTGATAGATACAGCGACGACAGCGACGACAAAACCACCCGAGATCAAAAGACTAAAGCTAGCTAAGTGCCACACTAACGAGGAAAAGGCGTGAAGCGATCAGACGACCACCGAGCCTTCCTCCCTCCCCTCACGCGCGGTCGCGCCTATATAAACCCCTCGCCGGGGTTCCCACCCCCCCGCGCGGCTCACAACTCCACCAACCAAACACCCCAGCCTCCAAAGGGGAGACAGAGCCAAAAAACGCCCCTTCTCTCTCTCTCTCGCTTCCCCCAAATAATAACTGCGCGTACCTGGAGTAGTAGCATCTCGTAAATTGCACGGGAGTTGCAAACAAGCGCCGTAAAAGCGCTCTGCTACCTCCTCACGAAACCGCACGCACGCGCTGCACGGGCAACGAGCAGCGAAGCAGAGCACTCCTCTGTTCTAGCTATGACGTCCTGCGCAGGCGCCACGGTGGCATGCCCGGATGACCCGCAGTCCCATGGGTGCTGCGTCATCATCGTGCCCTTGCTTGCCAAGGTGGAGGAGGTCGTCGTCCCGGTGGCCGTGGACAAGACGGAGGAGGCACAGCAGCCGGCGCCGGTGCTCGCGTGCAAGCCGCCGGGGCGGCTGGGCAAGGCGGTGAAGGAAGCCTGGTCCGTTTCCCTGGGCGTCGCGTTCCCGATGACGCCGCCGATGTCGACATGTGAGGCCCGGGGCGAGGCGCGGTCCATTCTTGGCCTCGCATTCCCGATGATCCTGACGGGGCTGCTGCTCTACCTCCGGTCGATGATTTCGATGCTCTTCCTCGGCCGTCTCGGCGGGCTGGCCCTCGCGGGCGGCTCCCTCGCCATCGGCTTTGCGAATATCACCGGACACTCTGTCCTCTCCGGCCTCGCCATGGGCATGGAGCCGATTTGCGGGCAGGCATTCGGCGCGGGCAATTACTCGCTTCTCAGCGTCACCATGCAGCGAACGGTGCTCCTCCTCATCGCGGCCGCCGTCCCCATCGGTGGCCTGTGGGTGCACATGCGGCCTCTCCTCCTACTCTGTGGCCAGGACGCCGGCATCGCCGAGGTCGCAGAGATCTACATTCTCGCGTCGCTCCCTGACCTCGTCCTCCAGGCATTCCTCCATCCGGTGCGGATATACCTCCGGACGCAGTCCATAAACCTGCCTCTCACCGTGTGCGCCACGCTCGCCATTGCCATCCACCTTCCCATCAACTACGTTCTCGTGACCGTCCTCGGCCTCGGCATCAAGGGGGTGGCATTGGCGTCCGTGTTGGCCAACTTGAACCTTCTCCTCTTCCTCCTTGCTTACATCTTCTTTAAAGGCGTCCACAAGCGCACCGGCGGCTTCGTGCTCTCCGTCGAGAGCTTCCGCGGCTGGGGAGAGCTCATTAGCCTCGCCTTGCCGAGCTGCGTGAGCGTCTGCCTCGAGTGGTGGTGGTACGAGATCATGATCCTGCTTTGCGGCCTGCTCCTGAACCCGCAGGCCACCGTGGCGTCCATGGGAATTCTGATCCAAACCACGTCGCTCATATACATCTTCCCTTCGTCGCTCAGCTTCGGCGTGTCCACCCGCGTCAGCAACGATCTCGGTGCGGGCCAGCCCGAGGAGGCCAGCCGAGCCGCCACGGTGGGGCTCATGCTGGGGTTCGTGTTCGGCGCCTTCGCCTCCGCTTTTGCGTTCCTCGTGCGGAACGTGTGGGCGAGCATGTTCACGGCCGACCCGGCGATCGTCGCGCTCACAGCGTCGGTGCTCCCGATCTTGGGCCTGTGTGAGCTCGGCAACTGCCCGCAGACGACGGGGTGCGGCGTGCTCCGCGGCAGCGCGCGGCCCAAGGACGCCGCCAGCATCAACCTCCGGTCGTTCTACCTTGTCGGGACTCCCGTGGCGCTCGTCCTGGCGTTCTGGCTCCACTACGACTTCAAGGGCCTGTGGTTCGGGCTCCTCGCGGCGCAGGCCACCTGCATGGTGCGCATGCTGCTGGTCATCGGGCGGACGAACTGGGCCGCCGAGGCCAAGCGCTCGAAGCAGCTCACCGGAGCAGACGTCGCCACCAAGGAGAGCAACGACAGAGTTGCCGCGGCCGGCGGAGACGAGAAGTCGCGCTTACTTATCGACACGGACATCGAGCAATCGAATGACCACTCTGATCGGTGTTTGACAGCTACAGCGCGAGCCGCATGTGTATTTTAATATACTCTTCTTCTTTTTTTTTTTACCATTTTCATTTCCCCCCTTTTTCCATATTTGGGGGAGGGGGAGGAACCAGAGGCTGACAAGAGTGGCAATTTTGTTTGCCATTTGCTAATTTAGCCATGTAAAGATCTCGCTGATTGTTAGTAGTATCAAAGATATGGAAAATTTTCCAGTAGGAAGGAAATTTTCAGACAAAAGGAACAAACCGTTCACGGCTTCGCTTTCCCTTGCTCCGGGTCAGTGTCTGGTCCAGGGAGGCCGGCCGCGTGACGACCCAGTCACCGGCACGGGCCAGCCACTGGTAGGACCAGGTCTAAAGTCGCCTGGCTTCGCCAAACCATCCCGCCATCTTGCGCCTCGCAGCCGTCGGCCGTCAAAATGACCCCCGCGGTTTACTTTGGGCGGGCCCCTGTTGGATGCAATTGCGCAAAGGAATCAAATTATAGCACGTGATTTGTGTGATAAGACCGTAGCCTGACTCGTAAGGCATATACGTTGTTAAAGATTCCTTTTGACATTTCCCCCCGCTATTAATTGAAAACTAGGCTGTAATCCTGCCTATTCTTTAAGAGAAAATGCGATTGTCCACCACACAACAAGTGGCGGAAATATGTATTGTATACATTTCTAAAAAGAGATATATTCTTTAACTTTGATCACTAATATATATAAAAAACTATACGAAAATGATATCACTGTCATGAAAAACATTTTTATATATAATACTTTTATATTTTTATGAATCTATTCATATAAAAAGTAACGCTGAAAGTTGCACATTGAAACACCATATGGACAAAATGGTTAGCACTCTAAAACATGGTTTCCAAAATGTCATATATTCTTGAACAGAAGGAGTACCTTTAGTAAAAATTACCTTGTTTCAAAACTGATATCATTGTAGATATTGATATGGTCTGCATTGTATACTGTTGACTATTATTTTTAAATTATATGTTAGTAATATAACTAATATAACTTCTACATTAAAAATCTAATTAATTTTATGTACGTTAGTGGTCAATTTTTTTAAAAAAAAGTTTTACTGTAACATCCTAATACATCTACTTTTGGAACGCAATTAGTAATACTATTACTTCGTATTTTACCTCTTTCCATGCTACCGTTGGTATCCTTAATTTTAGAACTAGGACCATACTATGTATATTTCATTTCCTCAAAAGCTTGGCGCATGGGCTCCCTATGTCAGCCACTTAAAAACTTTAACAGTTTTAATGGCCGAATTGGATATTTGAGGACCTGTTAAAATATAGAGGGTAATATGCAACTCCCCGTCCAAAAAAAAAAAGGAAAAGGAAAACGAGCAGCTGATTTACCACCCACGGACCGCAGGAAGAGATATTTTTCAGACGCAGCTAGCGCTCGACGTACGATCCGAACGCTAGTGCCGTACACTGCACCTTATCGTTCGATTTAGCGTCATAGTGTTCATTCATCCGATCTCACACGTTTTTTTTCTTTTATCCCTGAAACAAGCGAAATGACTTCTATGCAACATCACTCACCCCCGACAGCAAGCAAAACCGCCCAGAACTCCCTCTCATCTGCCCAATCTCGCTCGTCGGGCGACAAAATTTTGAAATAAAATGAACCTGCGATGTTACAACTATTGCAACATTCTAGAAATATGTATGTAACAATTTGAGGAAACAATTGCAACAAAATAATCCAGAGAAGACATGTTCCCAACAAACTAAAATATCATATGCAACATATGTGGAAAATGTGTGCAACTATTTTAATTCATGTGTGCAACATTTGAAAATAACAGTGGAAATATCAAAAAATAATTGTTGCAAATGTCCCAAAACAAGCAAAATTCGATGTTACAATATTGTAACATTTAAAAATAACAATAAAAACATCCGAAAATAATTGTTGAAACATTTTTGAACAATGATGTAACAAATCAAATGATGAAGGGGCTACAACAAAAAGTTTACTCTTGTACAACAAATCAAAAACATCATTGCGACAAAAAAACTCTGCCACGACATTTGATGCAGACAAACATCGCAATTTGTTTGTTTTGGAGGTCGCCGTTGCAGCGTATGACGACGAACTTGTTACGGTTGTGGGAGCCGGCGACCAACCCGACTTTCGCCTACATCTCTTCTCCTCCGCCCGCCACCGCCGACTATCAATCTTGTGATCTACCAAATCTCGAGAGAGGTAGGTAGGAGAGAGGAGCATGAAGGGTCATGCAAACTCTAGCTAGCCATGGCCATAAGCGGAGAGAAGCCCAAACAAATTGGACTAGTTCCACGAATTAAGCCAAACACCTCCGAGATAGGTTCAACCACTTAGACCGACTCCAATACGAACCAACACCTCGATCCACTCGGGGTTGCTCTTTCTCCACTCCGGAGATGGCGAGCACTAAACCACTCACAACCGCCCAGGTCTTCTCACAACCTTCTTTGAGAAGCTCCCTGACGGAACACCTCCAAGCCGTCTAGGTGTCAGCAAACAGCAAGAGTAATAAGCCGAAGATGCTCACTTGATAAATAAAGTGTTTAAGCTTAAGTGGATACACAATCCACTACCTAATGCAGCACATGCGCTTAGGGTTTGTTCTCTAAGCTCACTAAGTGCAACACATGCACAAAAGAGAGGAGAGAGCTTGCTCTTTGCTCAAGAGAATGAAAATGACACCAGCAACCTTGTTCACAACCGGCCAAGGTGGATATTTATAGCCCCCACCACAAAAACTAGCCATTGGAACAAACTTCCTAAAAAAATCAGGATTTGTGGTAGTACTGCCGTTGAAACCTGATACTACCGATTTTTCACTCAACAGTCGAAACAATAGCATTTAATACTCTGAACTAGCCGTTACTCATAAAGTTGTGGTACCACCACAAACTAGAAATTGGTACTACCGTAGCGCAGTAGTACCACTCGGCCAAATAGAACTACCGTTTTTCAGAGCTCAAGAAATCTCATAAAACACCACTACTACAGAAAAGGTCTTCACAGACGATTTCGTGAGCCGTCTAAGTTTATGGGTCAGTAATGACATGAGGTCATTACAGACGGTTTTCGAACCGTCTGTGATGCAGACTATCATAGACGATTATTGACCCAGAACTGTTTATAATAGTTGACTATCACATACAGTTGTAGATGAAATCGTCTGTGATAGCTTATGTATCATAGACAGTTTTATCTACAAACCGTCTGTGATGGCTGATGTATCACGACGGTTTGTAGAAGAAATCGTCTGTGATGACTCTTCTCTATAAAGTGTCTCAGCAATGGCTGCTTGTGCCTTTAAAACTGGCTTTATATATTGTTCGTAGTCCCTCGGCCACTTTCGAGGGGGTCGTCCACGCAGCATAAGGAGGATGAGACAACAGCCATGGGCAACTTCAAGAAGCATGGCTGTCCGGAGAGCACGTGGACATCCAATTACCTGGATGCCATCGACAGGTAATTGAACGTCGCTATGTTCAGAAAATGGTGTGAACGCGCAGGTACTCCTATTGAAAAATGGCATCATGTATCAGCAACCAACCATAGAACTTGATGACATAACTTTCTATTGACCGGGGAATCTATTTGATGTCCGGAGTGAAACAAACATATGATCGCCAATTGAGTCCAGCTAAGTGAATAATTTCTCATTCTACATTTGCATAGTGGAAATCAATAGAAAGTCACTAATTTGTTCAAAAGTAGAATCACCATTATACTAGTCTCTTTTAAGAAACAAATAGTAGTGACATCAAAAATAAATAAAATAAACATTAAAATAACTCTTGATTTTGTTCATACTTGATTCCAGAACGGAAAAAAGGATATACCTGATATCCAGCTATTCTGTAGTACTACTAGTATGATTGAAAAGAACAAGAGAAAAATCAAATTTCATTGAAAGCTACCACTGCCATATTGCTAATTGCTTTCTAGTTGTACTAGTTTAGTGTGAAAATTAACAAGTTCAAGCCACATTCAGTCGTCAGAATATAACTCTTGATTTTGTTTTTCTCACTCTTGATTATTGGGGGTCATCCATTTGTTTCCAACAGCAAACAGCTTCCTCATTCATTAGGGATGGTGGGGGGTGGCGTGGTCTCCAGCTATGGCCGTTGCTTCCCCCAACGGTTTGGATGTGGACCAGGGCAAATTTTGTTGTTCAAATGGCTGAACTAATTTGAGATCGGGATCAACCAAAAGCAGAGCCTCAAAGCACTCGCAAAATTTGAACTAGGCCCCTAACTCCAACTAATCAAACTAAAAAAATAGATCAGATCAAGCTATGAAACACTCGGATCTACGATCTACCAACCAATAGCCATCAGCACAACCATCCTAAAGTCGGATGAAGCAGAAACAGCCTCAACACGACTAGTCGCCGCAACACCTCTCGACTTCTTCGCCGGAAACAGCCGATCGCCGACGGAGTCCCCTCTCCACCTGCGCACCCACCCACCGACCCCGCCCACTCTCTCTTCTCTTCTCTTCATCCACTCCGCTCGGGCAGAGCCTAGGAGACAAATTGTCCTAACGGGTTCTAGAATTAACGGGCCAAAAAAAAAATATACCCCAATAAAGCATGGCGGACCGTTAACTCGGGAAGTAACATCACAGATTACAAAGCACAAGTCGCAAAGCAGATCAAACGGTCCGAAAATCGACTGAAACTCAATATATATTTTTCAGGTTTCTGTGCAATAGCATAACCGAAAGCTAAAATACAGCTCCTGTTCGTGAAATGTTGGAGTTCCGATCGAACGAGCTGCATAACGCATATTGCATCTGAGTCTGACTAATGAGCGCCCGTTGTGTGCACTAGCAGATAACACCATGGCTGGTGTATGTTGTACTTCCGCCCAATCACACCTGCCGCTAGCGTGGAAGGAATCATCTCTCGTTGTTTCGCGTCAACCGTTTATCTCCGTGGATCAAAGAATCCGAGATGAAACGGCAGCTAGCCTGCGCTCATCGTCCAATGTGGCGGTTTCCGTCTGGTCGATTGAGTCAATGATCGATTGTTTCCGGCCGGTTGGATCATTCCAATTTATCAACTTCATGTCCCCTGGTTCTTGGCCAGGCACGAGAGGTGTCTCCAATGAAATAGAAATGCGTTTTATCTTTCTAGGCGAATCACGGCTCTTCCATGATCTCAATACATGCATGATACATCCCACTGGGCCGAGATCTCATTTTAATGACGCACCTCGCACTGTTTGTCAACATAGAGTCAATTGTTAATCGTGCTTCGATGATTCCAAGCAATAATTATTGGTTGATATTGGATCATTTTCACGCCTATTTGATCTAGGTCTAAAGTATAAGGAATTGCTTCGCATGAGTGCATCACCTAAATTAAACATATAAAACAGGTATGAAAAGACGCTGTTATGTTAGTTCGAACAAAATATTTCATGGATCGAATAATAAACTATGTTGCAACACGGAAGCTATGCTAATAAACATGTATTACGTACAGATGAGTATCTGACATGTTAAATGTTAAATAAAATTATTGCAACACTTCAAAATTTTAGATCAACCACATTATTAGACTATAGGAAGATATATAGCAGCCGCTGAACTGGTATATATACTCAGTTAGTATAGTACAGTGCTCTTGTTAAAAAGAAGGTATAGTACATTGCGACAGATGACATATTGTTACACAAAAGTGGCCACGAAAACTAGATATTTTATGCCTAGGTATATGTCGTTTTCATCAAATGTAATATTTTATGCCTAGGTATATGTCGTTTTAATCAAACATAAATTAGATATGTCGCTCTTCTATTTAACTATTTCCCCCATATGCATGTCTAATGTCCTCTACCACGTCTTGGGCCAATCTTTATTGGCTTATATATCAACGTTCTTTCACAACAACAATATATAGTGAGAAGAGAGGTTTAATGTAAGCCACATGCATGCAGACATGGACGAAGCACTACTTTTCACACTTCATGTTTATCTCCCGGGAAATTAGTTTTTTGCTTCTAGTTCACGGCCACGTCCGAGTTGCGGCATATATATATATGCATATCCTCAGAGATGGAGCCACATGCAGGTCGACATCTCCTCCGAATCATATGAAGGGAAAACAAATACAAAAACCATATCCTTACCCGTTACCATAATTAATCATACATATATATGAGTATGCGTCTTCAAGATAACTCGACGTTGTTAAGTGCATGACGGAATGATAGATTCGATCCTTCTGCTCATCAAATGCACTTCAGCATGATGGCACTAGGCACGTACGATACTCATCTCCTGCCGTAAGGTTACGTACGTCCTTCCGTTGCGATTTCAATTATTTTACTCGTACTTTCGTTGCGTCGCTTCTTCCATTATGAAACAGGAATCAGTGGGCGCAAGTCCGGCACCCCGACCGGCCGGGGGCCAATTCCTGTCAAAATCACGGAACCCAATCCACCGACTTGTAAAGCGACGCCGATCGCAAAAGATCATCATCGCCCATCAAGCGCACGGCCGGCATGCAGCAGCTGAATACTAATTGCAGCTGCTCGTCACTTGGTTTCAACCGGAGAACACTTGAAGAAACGGCTTCCTAGTGGAGTGATAAGACCTAGCGAGCGTTTCTAGCCAGTAGGATCGTTCGCTTCGGGCGACCGGTTTCAGCTTCCGGGACGTATCCTCAGACTACGACACAAGGACGGAGTAGAGGCACGCACGCACGCACGTTCGTGGAGGAGTAGAACAAGCGAAAAGCTACGTACGACCCGTCCAAGACAGACTAATGCCTAAAACACGAACTGTAATCTATTGTGGTCAATTCCGCCACGGCAATCCGACGGGCTGGCGAGCTAGCTCTTCTTCGCCCAAATTCCAGTTACGTGCCTACCTTGTCGCGGCGCCAGTCACCGCCGCGTTGGTTTCCCCTTTGAACAGGGCAAAGGTGAAAAGGAAATCACGCACGCCGCCAAGCGGTCGAGAGGGGTCGGCCGAGATACAGTGTGGACTGCGGCTGAGCGTGACGGCCCCTTGGTGGCGGTTTTTGCACCGGCCGGGCCGAGGAGGCCGGGGTTCGTGATTTTCTGTGCTGGGATGACCGGGAGGGCGTGTCTAGTGGCGGGGGAGCACGGGCGAACGCGAATCCGCGAATCCAATCCCAGGGGCATGGGGAGCGGAGTGGGGAGGCACGGCGCGCTGCGTACGTGGGTCCATCGACCGCTACTCGCCAGTAGTGGAAGTGGACGGTTTGGGTTTGCGCCGCGCGTTGCAGCGGTGGAAGTCGTGACAGCGAGGCGTGCTTGGTACGCGCGGGGTGAACGAACGCGGTAGGCTGGCTGGCTGGGCGGTCATTAAACGGCCGGGCCGCCGGCCAACGCGGCCGCTGCGGCGGTCGTACTCGGTCTCGGTGCGACCAAGCTGGACCGGTAAATTGGTTCCTTCCGAGGAAACATTCAGCGCCGTCCGCGTGCGTTTCTTCAATTGTAAGTTAACTTTTCCGAAATATTTGAAGAAACTTAAAACCTAATGCGAATCACATGATTCCCCCGCGTATGAACCAGTCCGAGCATAAGGTCTCTTGGAGACTTGGGACATATCTAAGCGCGGACCCGAACCTGATCCTAATTAACATGTCATTGTTGTCATCCGTTCTACTCTGAAATATTCCATTTTCTACCTGTCTCAGTTATCTACAATCGCTCTTTCTGGCTGGTTTGTTCGACATGCTGGGTTTAATTTTCCGTGCCTACATGTCTGCGTCTTGTACGCACGTACGCTGGCTTTATACTATGTCAAATCAAGCTGCTGTTGCATAACCGAATTTAAGCCATAGTTTAAGGTTTTGTTTACCTGATAAGCCACGCCTCGTCAACCGTCGACGGGTACAGCACGAGAAAAGAGGTGGAGAGATAGCTTTTCTTTCTTCCCGATTCCTCGTCCTTTTTGAGGGCGCACGTTTGCTGGGCTGGGCTGGAGAATGTCAAGGCCTACGACCCAAAAAAAAAGGTACAGCAAAAGTTAGACCTGCAAAGATAAGATTTTATATAGTTATAACAATGGATATAGCCACTATACTGTACACCAGTTAGCTGCCTAAAACAGTAATGTATTACTATGGATAAGCTTTTCTTTTTGAGGATATTAGTTTGGATAAGTTTGTTTAGCATATTGGTTCGGATAAGCTAGTAAAACTTCATGATCACTTCAATCAGGGCTTCATCCTAGGACATAATTGAGGACTCGATTACTGCAAGCGCGGAATAAGAATCTCGAAGAAAGAGAGTAAAGCAAGAAAAAAGCCATACTGATGAAGATGATAAGAGGTGCTGGATTGACTATCGATTCTGCGGTTCAATAGTTTATCAGTGCAGGTTTCATATGATTGGAACCCGCACCGAATTCCATCCGGATTGGTGTTCTTCAATGGAGGTTCAGTTGATTGTGGTGAAAGCTATAGCAGATATATATGAATCTGTGCCAGTGGTCTTGTTAATGCAGATTGCTACTACTGTGTACTCCCTACTGTCGTCCATTGAAGAATCTGCTCATATCAGAATGGACAAAGGCAAAGTGCTATCTATCAACACTTCAGTGTCACAGAACTTCAGAGCAAAAGTAGCACAAACGCACTTGCAGAACACTGGAACGTATCCAAGTAGTTCGATAAAGGATCACTTTTTTAAGGAAAGCGGCTCACTTTGAATAAGCTCACACCATGCACATTTCCTTTTCTTAATAAAATGTGAAAACCTGCACGAACAGAACGCCTTATTAAAAGATAAGGAAATTCACGTGGTTCTCGAAGAATTTAGCTTACAAACCGTACAACTGGTTCTTACTCTTGATGCAGGGATAAACTCCTTAAAAGATAAGGAAATTTCATAAATGCTGACCAAACTTTAGAAGATACCATATGGCATACATCGACAACATGCTGGAATTGGGTCATGTACGTAAAGACCCATTCATTCTTAAAATTTCAAAACATGTAAAGGCTTAGACCAGTGGTCTTAAACCAGGGTGATCGAAGTCTTAAACCAGGATGGTCGAAATCTTAGACCAAGGTCTTAGACCAGAGTGGTCGAAGCCTTAGACCAGACATAGACCAGTGTGGTCGAAGATATAGACCAGTGTGTTCGTAATAATATGGTCGAAGGCATAGACCAGTGTGGTAGAAGCCTTAGACCAGTGTGGTAGAAGCCTTAGACCAGTGTGGTCGTAATAATGTTGTCGAAAGCATAGACCAGTGTGGTGAAAGATCTAGACCCGCTATTATGAGTTAATAGAGTATTTTGGTGATTAATGACAAATCTAATTGTGAGACTAACATTTTATTGTTATATCTAGTGCGTAGTCTCATATGGATATAAAGATGAAATTCAACGAGGTATGCATTCGACTTTATACTCTTATATATTGTTGCATTCCTCGGATCCAAAATATAGGTTGAACTCCACCATAAGTATAACTTGAATATGTGCATATGTTTCTACTTTCACATTTGTGTATGCACACATTTAGGGGGAGTTCACTCTATATTTTATGGTTTCATTAGTATTGATCCATATTCCGTTTTTTACATATATTTGAGATCTTTACTTTGAAACATATTCTTTTGAGTATACAAAACTTGTGTAGTTCTTGTATACTCATGTTGTGAGTATATAGAACTTGTGTAGTTCTTGTATACTCATGTTCGAGTATATAGAACTTGTGTAGTTCATATATACTCATGTTGTGTTACATTAAATTATCTACATTCAATTTATGTGTAATTGAAGTGGTTATCATAAATTACCAAAGAGGGGAAGATTGAAGTATTGTGTCCCACCATTATGAGTTAATGGTATGGTGTAGTAATTAATAATAATCATATTGTGGAACTAACATTTTCCATGAGGTAGATGAATAAGTTATGTTCCAGGGTGATGAAGACTTAGGATGACATCATAAGTTGATAGTCATCAAGTCAAGGTATAAGAAGAAGATGCATCATGTGTTGATGCATATGAAGAGCTTGAAGAAATAGGAATCATCGTGTGTCGATGATGCGTATCAAGAAGAGTTGATGATCATAGAGTCAAGAAAACCCATCATGTGTTGATGGAGGTCTAATGAAGGATGCATCATGCGTTGATGCATATCAAGACTTGGAGTAAAGGATGCATCATGTGTTGATGCACATCAAGTCAAGAGAAGACCTATCATGTGGTGATGGAGGTTAAGTGAAAGAATGCATCATGTGTTGATGCATATCAAGACTCGGGATGAAGAAATCATCACGTGTTGATGATGTTCAAGGCAAGTTCCCGAAGTGAAGAAGATCATCATGTGTTGATGATTATCAAGTCAATGACCCGGACTTGAAGTGATGATGTACGTCATCAAGCTTCAAGAAGATGCAATGCAAAGGCATGACTAGCTAGGGCTAAGGATGTGTTCCTAGTCTTTTACCGGTCTTGGTGTTTGGTTGGAAGACCGGATTGCTAGTATAGGTTATCGTACTATTAAGAGGGGTCTTGACTAGTAACATGAGTTAGTCATGTGTTGATAGCTCATTATGCTTGCTCTAGCTCATCTATGCATGTAGCTATTATTTGTGAATGTGTTTTGCAAATGGTTGATGCTCGTGCATTTAATCCTTGTAGCATGGGACTATAATTTGCAAATGGTTGAAGTCCATGCACCTTAGCCTTGTGGCATAATGCTATTATTTGCGAATGTGTTTTGCAAATAGTTGATGCTCATGCTTGATTTCTTGTAGCATGTGACTTAAGTTTGCAAATGTGTTTTGCAAATGATTTGAGTCCATGTACCACATTCCTTGTGATGTTAATTCTAAAAGTTGGCAAATGTGTTTTGCAACTTATTGAGAATATCACCTTTAAATCTTGATTGGATTGCACTAGAATTGGCAAATGTGTTGTGCAATTTGAGTTTGACAAAGAGCAAAGTTTCTCTGGAGTCTGGCGGTCTGACCGCCAGTACCAGCCGGTCTGACTAGTGCCATATTGGTCAGACCGCCGTGTGTTGGACGGTCCGACCGATTGCTCCTTGAGCTATTTTTCTGTGCGGAAGTACTGCTATTGAGATTACGGTATTACCGGAGAGAGGAAGTACCAACGCATCTCACTGTACATTTTTTTTCCAGAGAAGCACCTTCTGGAATTGCGCTGATTTTCCTTGGGCAATCTAACCGTCCACCCTTGGCGGTCTGACCGGTAAAGCGGCGGTCCGACCGGTCGGCAGTTGGCAGTCCGACCGGCTCCTTTTATAGCCGTTGGCACATGGGCGGTCTGACCGGCCATTAGTTGGCGGTCAGACCGTCCCCTCTCTGATTTGATTTTATCTTTCCTCCAACGGCTAGTTTTTGTGTATAAGGTATAAATACCCACTTTCTCTGGTTGGAGGAAGTTGTTGTTGTCATTGCAAAGTGTTCTAGTGTTGTTAGACACTCTTTTGAGCTAAGAGCAAGCCTCTCATCTCTTTTATGCATGTGTTGCACTTAGTGAGCTTGGAGAGCAAACCCTAAGTGCATGTGTTGCCTTAGGTAGTGGATTGTGTATCCACTTGAGCTTTGACACTTGATTAGTTCAAGTGAATGTTGAGTCTTGTTACTCTTGGTATTTTCCGACACCTAGACGGCGTGGAGGCGTCGTGACCGGTGATTTTCTCAAGAAGCTTGTGAGAAGGCTCGACGTTGTTGTGAGTGGTTTGATGCTCACCATCTTCGGAGTGGAGGAAGAGCAACCTGAGTGGAGCGATGTGTTGGTTCGTGTTGGAATCGGTCCAAGTGGTTGGACTTACTCGGAGGTGTTGGGTTAATTTGTGGAGCCGATCCAATTTATTTGGGCTTACATCAACGCGGATTAGGGGAGACCGACAAGTCACCGAACACTACGGTAAAACATAATTGTGTCATCTTGGTTTATTCTTGTGCTTTACTTTGAGCAATCTACATTACTTGCTTTAATTGCTTATATATCTTTGTATGATTGCTCTCATTGAATTGTATTCATATTGTTGGTGCACTTAGTGAAGCCTAGTTGATTTAGGTTTTTATTGTGCAAAACCAATTGTTATTAGTTTCCGCATTATAAATTGGTTTTAGCCAAAGAAGTTTTTAAAACCGCCTATTCACCTCCCTCTAGTCGGCCTCCTCGATCTTACATGTGGTCGAAGCCTTAGACCAATGTGATTGAAGATTTAGTCTAGTGTGGTTGAAGCCATAGACCATTGTGGTCGAATGCATAGACCAATGTGGTTGAAAAATAGTGATCGAATCCTTAGACCAGTGTGGTCATAATACATTTGTCGAATCTGTAGACCAGTGGTTGAAGCTATAGAACAGTGTACAATCAAGATCAATAAATACTACTTAATGATTATTAATTGGTTTTGAATTAGTAGTTACCAGTGATTTAAGTATGTAGTTACTAGAGAGTAATTGTCTTGACCTTAAAATGATCTAGAGACATCCAAACCAAAAGATCGATTAATTCTAATTTTTCTATCTCTTTCTCTGTTCAACTGTGCTGAGGGATTAAGTTGTCAAACCAAGCCGTCCCTTCTCCTCGGCATGCACCGGGAAGGAGGGTGAGCGGATATCTCCGAACTATTGTCGTAGAGTTCTTCTGCACGGGGTGGCAATAAGGTTTCTGAGCAGCGCATCTGCGCAACCGCTCTCTGCACTGCATCCTACGACTACCCGCTGCGACATCTACGATCTTGTCGGACCCAGATTTTGCAAATACAAATCCTCTGTGAAAACACTGTGCTATTCCCTGAATCAGTAGATAGAACTCACAGGCACATTGCTGAATCATTTCATACATAGCGTCAACTAAACCATTCAATTATATTACAAACATCAGAGTGACATAGACCACGTCGGGTCGAGTTTTACAAGAAGGGAAAAACAAGCCAAATTGATTGCATTACATGAAAGCAATGCAAACTATAGCGGAAGCAAAAGGGGTAGAGCTCATCTCTCCATATGCAGACG
This sequence comes from Hsuehochloa calcarea, assembly GCA_036346395.1. Classification (NCBI taxonomy): domain Eukaryota; kingdom Viridiplantae; phylum Streptophyta; class Magnoliopsida; order Poales; family Poaceae; genus Hsuehochloa; species Hsuehochloa calcarea. Next base: position 41,098,007 of record CM070599.1, read on the forward strand.
GCTTGGGTAGCCTGTGTACTACGGATATTGACCAAGGGTTTGGATAACATCAGTTGTACACAAGTACCGAACGAGTCCACTAGACTGAGGCGAGACCCAGATTATAGAACTAGACCACTCTTCATCGTTTCCTTGTCCGTCGACTTCCGAGTCCTCGTAATACGCATAATCTCCTTGGTCTACATTATCTGAAGGGTTTGGGGGAGAACGAGAATAAGCACAACTTCCGTGCTCGCGAGCCAACACACAAGATGCAATAGTATAATATCAGGGTTAGGTGAGCCCGACCTGATTTTCATACCACCTACAAAGGTTTTTGAAATAGAACTAACTCTAGTAAATTCTTATGTTCGCCTTTGACCGTAGGCACGGCTGTTTAAATAGTTTAGACTCTGCAGAGGTTGTACACTGTACCCACAAGAGATAATCATACTCGTTGTCCCACATGATTCCTTAGTCATGTAGTTGAGCGACCAGCACAGTAACCTTTTGAAATATTTCGCTCATTCTGTCATCTCACCCATATGGGCCACGCCCATAAATTGTGCAGGATGTTCACCTCATAAGTTGTGCGGGATGTTCAAAAACAGACTAAATTTTGGGATATTACACTCTAGTCTTTACAAAAATAGGATAATGGATGAAATATTGATTATGAATCTGGGAGATTTTGAAATAATGGTCTAGAGGAGTTACATCTATTAATTTTATATAAAAATAAAAATGGGAAACCTAGATTGAGACACGGGTGTGTTATACTATGAACTGATGAATGTGAGAAGGTTTCTCGCATGTAGGTAGGGGGAGATCCTCACTTGGGTCAATTAAGATCCTCTCTTGGTTAATTCCAGCCCGGCTACTGTCTTATTTGATTCTGGGGCATCTCATTCATTTATCAAGAAATCATTTGCTGCACTCCACCAAATTGAAATGCATACACTCCAACCGCCCTATCGCATACAGTCTCCGGGATCGATTTTTCTAACCGATCAAGTCTGCCGGGACATAAGAGTACAAATCCAAGGAATTGACTTCTTGGCCAACCTAATAGTGATAAATTCAGTAGGCATTGATGTGATCCTAGGGATGGATTGGCTGACCAAGAACCAAGGGAAAATCGACTGTGCTAGGCGGTCTATTTCCGTCTAAACGAAGATGGCGATCAAGTCATGTTTTACTGCTCAGGCAATTCTCTCCTCTATGCCTTGGAAGCTAATATCCCTTTTGAATTAGGGAAGGTACCAGTGGTATGTGAATATCCCGATGTATTCCCTGAAGACCTTCCAGGCATGCCTCCCGACCGGGAAGTGGAATTCGTTATCGAGCTTGCACCCGTCTCGCGCCGATTTCAAGCGGCCATCTGGATGCCTCCAAATGAGTTGGTAGAGCTAAAGAGCAACTCAAGGAGCTCCAAGATAAGGGATTCATCAGTCCGAGCTCCTCACCTTGGGGATGCCCGGTTATTTTTGTTAAGAAGAAAGATAAGAGCCTAAGGATGTGTGTGGACTACCGTCCGTTAAATGAAGTCACTATCAAGAACAAGTATCCGCTTCCGCGGATTGACGATCTATTTGACCAATTGAATGGAGCCCAAGTATTCTCCAAAATTGATTTGAGGATGGGCTACCATCAAATCAAGGTCGAGCCCGAAGATATACCAAAGACGGCTTTCTCCACTCGTTACGGGTTGTACGAGTACCTTTGTTATGTCCTTTGGGCTGACCAATGCTCCCTCCTACTTTATGAACCTAATGAATTCGATTTTTATGGAGTATTTGGATCAGTTTGTTGTCGTATTTATTGATGACATCCTTATCTACTCCAAGTCCGATGGAGAGCATGAGCAGCACCTACGACTTGTGTTGGAAAAACTTCGTCAACATCAATTGTATGCTAAATTTAGCAAATCACGAGTTACGGCCAGCGAAGTCGACTTCTTGGGCCATGTTATGTCCAAGGGTGGTGTCATTGTCGATCTAGCAAAGTCGGGATGTGCTAAATTGGGAGCAACCCAAGAGCGTCACCGACATCCGATTTTCTTGGGCTTGCGGGGTATTACCGCAGTTCATCAATAATTTCTCCGTATTGCGGGCCCATGACCCAACTTTTGAAAAGGAAAAGAAGTTCGTGCAGTGCTTTGAGTGTGCGATTAGTTTTCGGACTCTAAAGGAACTCTTAACCCAAGCCCCGGTGCTTATCTTGCCTGATATTCACAAGAGCTTCGACATTTATTGCGATGCTTCTCAACACGGGATCGGATGTGTCCTTATGCAAGAAGGTCATGTGGTGGCATATGCGTCAAGACAATTGAGACCACATGAAGCCAATTATCCCACCCATGACTTGGAGCTTGCGTGATAGTCCATGCTGAAGATTTGGCGACATTACCTTATCGGTGTCGTTGCGAGATCTACACTGATCATAAGAGTCTCAAGTACATTTTCACTCAGGCCGACCTGAACCTGAGACAGAGAAGATGGCTTGAGTTAATCAAGGACTATGATATGGGGCTTCATTATCACCCAGGGAAGGCCAATGTGGTGGCCGACGCATTGAGTAGGAAAACCCAATGCAACTGTTTGTCGGTAACCCCCTTTTCGGCAGGGTTGTGTGCTGCCATGCAACGTCTGCACCTGGGAATTATTGAGGAAGGTACCCTTGCTGCTCTCAAGGTAAATTTCACCTTAGAAGACCAGATAAAGGAAGCCCAAAAGACCGATTTGGAAGTCGCCCAAATCCGGGAAGAAATGAAGAAGGGTAAGGCCAAATGTTTCAACCAAGATCTTTGAGGCACCCTACGATTCGGAAGTCGTTTAGTAGTGCCATTCAATGGCAACCTGAGGGAGTTGATTCTTAAGGAAGCTCATGATTCGCGATTCTCTGTACATCCCGGAAGTACCAAAATGTACCATGATTTGAAGAAACAATTGTGGTGGAGCCGGATGAAACGACAGATCGCGCAGTATGTCGCCGAGTGCGACGTATGCCAGCGGGTCATGGCTGAGTACTTGAAGCCAGCAGGTACTCTGCAACCCTTACCTATTCCCCAGTGGAAATGGGAGGAAGTTGGGATGGATTTTATATCTGGACTTCCAAGGAACCAAACTGGTTCCGATTCTATATGGGTAATCATTGACCGACTAACAAAGGCTGCTCACTTCATTCCTGTGAAGACCACGTACACTGTGGCTAAATTGGCAGAGCTCTACATCACCAGGATTGTGTGTCTCCACGGAGTACCGAAGGTGATTGTTTCGGATCGCGGAGCGCAGTTCACATCCCACTTGTGGGGATGCCTCCATCAAGCAATGGGGACCCATCTGTCCTTTAGCTCTGCTTACCACCCTCAAACCGATGGACAGACTGAGAGGGTGAACCAAGTGCTGGAAGATCTTCTGCGAGCATGTGTACTATCCTATAGCAAAAATTGGGAAAAGTGTTTACCGTTCGCAGAATTCTCCTACAACAATAGCTATCAATCCAGCATTAAGATGTCACCATTTGAAGCATTGTATGGAAGGGCTTGTAGGACACCTTTGAACTGGTCTGAAACCGGGGAAAGGCCGTTCTATGGCCCAACCTTGGTAGAGGACGCTGAAGAACAAGTTCGCATCATTCGTGAACGACTTCGTACGGCACAATCTCGTCAGAAGTCCTATTCTGACCGCCGTCGTCGTGAGTTGAGCTTCGAGGTAGGTGATTTTGTTTACCTCAAGGTTTCACCGATAAAAGGAACCCATCGTTTCCAAGTGAAGGGTAAATTGGCACCCCGCTATATCGGGCCTTACCAAGTCCTAGACAAACGAGGCTCGGTGGCGTATCGACTCAAGCTTCCAACGTCCCTATCAGAAGTGCACGACGTCTTCCATGTATCCCAGCTGAAAAAGTGCCTCCGTGTTCCAACTGAGGTCACCGAGTTGGGTAACCTCGACCTGCAACCCGACCTTACTTATCGGGAGCACCGATTCGCATCCTTGAAGAGGTCGGCGTAGAACGAGAAAAAGTAACATCAAATTCGTCAAGGTTCGATGGAGCAACCATTCCAAGGAAGAAGCCACAGGGAGCGGGAAGATCGAATGCGGGCGAATATCCCGATCTTTTCCTTCGGCATGAAGTGCCTTCAGTATTAAGAATGAGAGGTTAAACAAGATTGTGGAATGAAAATAGCCTTTTAGGTGACCCGGGTAGAATGTCGTAACCCTTTCTTTAACGGAAATCAAGACAACAGATGTTGTATCTTCTTTAGAATCTTCCATGCCTACTTTCCGCTCTACCCAGATCTCGGGGTCAAGATCTTTTGTAAGGGGGGGGGGGAGATTTGCCACATCCCCAAATTAATAAAGAGGATTACTATGCATCTTATTAGCATGCATCATATTTTTAAGCATTCGAATTATGATTTGTACTAGGAAAATCTTATCCAAATGTTTCAACATACACTTACAAAAATAAATCCTAAAGAAAACATTATCAAAAACTTATGATCATCCTCTCGAAACAATTTATTCAATTACTATATTAATTATCATGTATTAATATAATTTTTCCCAAATTTTTGGAACCCAATATGAACCTCATAAATTTCAAACTCAATTATCAACATATGCTTTTGGGAATTTGCAATATACCAAATAAATAATGAACAGTGGGTATTCCGAATTTTTATGGATACTAGGTCACCCAGAACCTCCTGATTTATTTCACATTTTATAAATTTTATTGCTATATTTTGGGGCTGGTCAAACTAGGAGGTTTAAAATTCAAATCGTCAATTAGAACCTTTGTTCCTCGGGCTCAAACCCAATGCCTGATGGTCCGACCGAGCCGCTTGGCGGCTGATTCGCCGAACAGTTAGAGCGTGGACCGTCCGATTCGTCGAGCGGCCCACGAGTGAGCCACGCGATCACGCCCGCCGCCTCCGCGCGGCGACAAGTGGGCCCACCTCCTGTCGCCTTCGTCTACCTCCCGCTGGCGCTCGCGCAGAAGCCGAGCGCCACGCGCCCGCCATGCTCTGCTGAGCTCCGTCGACGCCGTGACCGCACCGCCCTACCTGACCAATCCCCGAGCTTCCCTAGCTAACGCCGCCTCTGCTCCGTCCGATTCTTGGCTTTAACACCTCCTGCTCTCGCTTTTCCGCACTTCTCCTCCGTGTCGAGAGAGGGAGCTAGCGTGAGCTCTGTTCTTTGGTAAACCTCTCGCCTCCGGGTCTCCGAGCTCTCTCTTTCGATGCTGATTCCATTTTGACTAAGCCCCAGTTTTGGTTTCGCTTGTAGACTCCAGAACGCGACCGTGTCTTCCTCGGCTCCGGTTCACGCCCAGAGCTTGCACCCGGGGACAACTCTATGATATCTTCGCCTCCGGTGAGTTACTTGCTAACTCCAGCGCGTCACACCATGTCTTTGAGTTAGAGTATGAGTTCCCCTCACCCAATTTTGGCAATGCACGACAGGAGCTTGTGAATTCGAAGGTTGGTCCATTTTCGACCGAAAAACGAACTCTTCGTCTCCCACTTTGATCCGGTAAGGCATTAGTCAATTCTTTGCTACGAGCACACCCTAGAGATCTTTGAGCCATCCGAAGCTTCATTGTCTTCTTTGTTGCTCGGGTGTCTTCTCCTCGTTGAACCGCACCGCCGTGGACCTCACGTCGCCAAGCTAGCTCGGCCATCCACTCTTCTCTACAACACTCGGTAGCTCCCGGTGGTCCCTAGATGCTCGGGCACCCGCAATTGAACCGCCGGAGCATTATCTAGTGCTACACGTTTGCGTGTTGTTGCCGCCGCTCCTCTCCGATGAGCTGCCGGCACAGGCCACCTCAAGGGTCGCCCCCACCACCCAAAGTTGCGCAAGGTTATTGCGCAGCTGTATCCGCCCTTGGCCGGCCTCGCCGTGGCGCGTAGCGCCGGCGAGCCACCGGGAAATCTCACGGGCGCGTTGTCGGACGCGTCCGACAACTGTAGCAAAGTCATTATGGCGCTGATTCGGTCATTAAAGTCTAATGATTGCTTCTTGTTATTAATGGTGTCTTAAGCGAGTATATGAGTCTATGACATGCGGGCCCCAGTAACAGAAACCTGAGGAGATAAGCAGCGGCTGACAAGTGGGCCTAGCCACTTAAACGCATACTTACTGTGCTGTGAGCTGGTCATGGACTCATGGTCCATGCACTATCTTTATAGCCGTCTAAGCTTACATGCGGGCCCCGCTTGTCAGTCGGGAAATTAAATCCCCGGGGGTAAATAAGAAATGGCACTGTGACTGGCCCCACATGTCAGTAGCAGTGGCTAGGTGCAGCTCGGTAAGAAAATGAATAATCAATTAAGAAAAACAGAATGTATTTATTTATAAACCTAAAAATAGGATTAACTTCCAAAATGCATAACAAATTCATTTTAACTCCAAATGGGATGAAACCAGCGCTGGTAATTTTTATTTTTGATGAACTTTATTTCAAAATAGGTTGCACATTTATCTTTGTAACAGAAAAGATAGATTTGGAAAATGAGCATTTAATGAATTATCTTTACAATAGAAAAAGGGTTATAACTTTGAAAATTTATAACTTTTGCTTGGAAACTCAATTGAGATGAACCAATTTTAGTGGACTCACCTTAATATTCACAATTTATCTATGAAATCAATTACCACCCCGCTGTTCTACAAATTTTTGGTCAAAACTTTAATTGGAATAGAATGCATTTTCGGGACATACAAACTTCAAATGACCATAACTTTCACCTACTAAATCCAATTGGAATAATTCTTGTACCTATATTCATCTCATGACATAAACTTTCTACTGTAGAAAAATCATGCATGTTGGATCACTTTGATTTTTGGGTTATTTCTCGATGTTTATCGATTTTCCCGTTCTATAGATACCGCCGAATTCAACGTAGATTCTTACGCTACCGAGAGTGAACAACTACTCTTCCAGCAAGGCAAGCATCATTTGAACTTTCTTTTGCATCATATTGATCCCAGTTTTCTTACCTTAGTATTTGAAATGCAATGATATTGCCTGCATGCTATTTTCGGTATACTTTTATGTTTTGAGTAGAATAGTTATATCCTATGCTTTGATGGCTATCCCTGATATTTCACATACACATATGCTTAAGATAGGTTTGTGATGGTATGATTGTTGTGTGTCAATTGCTTAGCCATTGCGGGTCTAGATAACGCAGTAGATCAATTGACGGGACTAGCTCGTCAATTGTGGGAGACACATAACAATTCTTATTCTTTTATTAATTTTTGTCCAGATTGTTATATCTGGTTAATTTGGTTCAAAACTTGTTATTGTTAAATGGTTTTGGGTCGGACAAGTGGTTGTAGTGTGGATCTCTGTTATGCACGAGATTCGGGTTTGTGGTTGTCTTGTCTGGACCATTAAGGACCGAGCCATGGACGTTACACTCCAAGTACCGAGCGTACTATCACATGCGGGATATGGGTACCGTACGGTTAAGTAAGGGGAAGGTTTTATTGGGTAAGACCGCAGGCGGTGTGAGGACATAGAGACTGTGAAATCCTATGTTCCTTAGGAACCCAGTGTGATATATACTGTGCTTAATGAGCACGATTACCTATGTTGTGGGATGCAACATACTAACTACCTCACACTGGCCACTCCGGCACAACGTGTGTGCCCGCTTAGCGTTTGCTATATGCTTATGTCTAAGTTGGGGTTCCCACATATGGGTGGTCCATCCCAATGGGATTTTCTTGCTAAAAATGACCGTATCTCGATTCTCCCCGGCCGGCATACCTAAGGAAGTATGCTATATTCGGAGGCATCTGGAGGCTTACGGGCTAGTCGAGTCATGTGGGTAAAGTAGTACACCTCTGCAGAGAAAATCTATTCGAATAGCCGTGTCCACGGTTATGGACAAACACTTGGTTTAAGTATGCTTCATCGTTAGTCTCAAAAGTTAAAAGTTGACATGGTTATAAATTGGTTACGACATAAATGGGATGTTCGTGTGCTTTAGTTTATCAAAGGGGACAGCCACTTTGGTATTGTTTGATTTATTACATTATCTATGTCTTGTGAAACTTTCGTTTGAATAAATGGTTTATAACTTGGCTTTTGAAAACTAGATGGTCTAGAAATGTAAGATGTTGCGTTTTATGCCAAACTAGAACCACTAATGCTATCCCTTGATTGCCAATATGCATAACTACTTTTCTTTGTGTAAGACTTGCGAGTGCACTTGTACTCAGCCAGATGTTGGCTGGCCTTTTTATTTTCTTTTTCAGGTGAGGACGATTTCGAGCCCGATGAGCTCGTCAGTGCCGATTTAGGCGACACTGATGAGTAGTGCTATCTTTTGACCCCAGTCGGTTGCCTTGGGTTATGGGCATACCTTGCTGGACTTTTGGGTTATTTATTTTGCTTCCGCTGTTATTTATCACGCTTATTTGAATTTGGTCGGTCGGCCGTTATGTAATAGTGTAGACTTAACTATTATGTTGTATGTCTTTTGGATTGTTAATGTACGTTGTTGTATGGATATGATCAACGTTGAATGAGAGTATGAGCGTGTTGGTCGCTGATCCTGGGAGCCAACACGGTCTCATACTCGCTGTGATGAATCCCACTTTAACTTGTCCAAGTGTTGGCTTTGACCGTTTGGAGAACCGATAATCATGTAGTGCTTGCAGAGGAGCAACGCGCATGATCACCGGGGCTCTAGTTTCGGTCGGGCTTCTCACTTGGATGGAGTTAAGGTGGAATTCATTTACTTGAGGCCCAGAGTTATTTCCTTAAGACCAGGTAAACCTCGGTCTTACTGAAATAACCCGGGGGTCCTCACAGTGAGATGGTTTGTTGTTAGTTAATTTGAGTGCCATGTCTATGGCTGAGAATAAAAGATTGATCGCAGCCAAGGAGGGTTACTATTTGTCATTTATTAAGTTACATACATGTTGTTCCTTTAGTATTTAAGTGCTCTTTGAAAATTTTCATTGCAAAATACTACGTATTAATATTGTAAATAAAACTTGCTTAATGCGGAAGATAACTTGTAGCATAGAGTCTCATCTCTGGTTAACCAAGCATGTATATAAATTTTGCGATACACTACAAGTCTTGCTTAGTACGTAATGTACTCAATCTTGCTTAAATTGTTGTTCAGAGGATGAGGATAATCAAATGCCGGACGATGCCTTCTTCGCTCCTGGTACTAGGGGTACGGAGATGGGTCTTTCTAGTCTTATCCTTGTCGGTTGCCTGAGGATTTGGATGTGCATGCCACTAGACTTTTTGCGTTTAATTTGTCAAATTTCCTCTGCTACTTTGATACTTGGTCTTTTATTTGGCTGGTCGACCGTGTATTGTACATTATGTAATCGCCCAAGTTTAATGTACCATATTTGTTTTATGTTGTATGTAAATGTATATGAATGTGTATGCCAATGTTGTGGATGTGTATACTAGCCATTGATTATGGGACTAGTACGGTACACATACGAGAATTTTAGGTATTCAAAATCCGGGGTCCGACAAGCGGCTTGGGGAAGGGCTATTGCCGGTGCTGGTGGGAGGAGAAGAGAGAGAGGAAGAAGATGGGGAGGGAGAGATGAAGAAAAAGAATAGGGAGGGGCTGACATATGGGGCCCTCCATCCGTTTCTATATGACGTGGTAGACAGGTAAGTCAAAACCGTTTTGAAGGTTGTGTTTTAGACGATTTTGATACCTCAAAGTTGTGATTTAGATAATTTTGAAATTAAGGGTTGAAAAATGAACCAGGACCATAGTCGAAGTTTGTAAAGTGGATACTCTGATGTATAGATATTTTGATACAGTGTATCGCCAGTACACATATAAAAAAAGTGGCAAATGCACCTTAACAGTAATGCAGTAGATGAACTGAAAGTCTTGTAAATAAAATGTCCAAAACGAGCACACCTCTGCCCAGGAGATCTACGAAGACAGTATACCAGACAGCCAGTGAAATAGAGTACTTGCTGAATCCATTTTTGAATTCTTTAGAGTCTGACTTTTCTATATGGTATTTTATTACGAACTGTTTTATAATTCTGCCTTTAAGAATTAAGATTGACCGATGTTGAGAGATCATTAATAAAGTCCATACGAAGTCAATGTAGAACAATATTATCACAATAAATCAGCGTGCACTTCACGCCGCTGACAAATTACATACTGCCAGATTCAGATACATATAAACCACAAAGAAGTCAAGCATGAGAAGAGCTCGGGTGGCTTGAAAGTTGACATGTACAATTTCCTTTTTAGGTTTTTTTTGTGTCTTTTACCATGGGTGTTAACGGATGGTTCGTATTTTTAAACGAATACGAATATAAATTCAAATATTGTCGAATACGAATATGAATCAAATATTGTAATGAACACGAATACAAATCAAATACCTGCTCAATTTAGTCGGATTAGGATATCCTCGTAACTTGCGTAATGATAAAATATTTATGATACTTTATCCTCGTACGTAGCACACTTAATCATTCTATCTTATCTATTTCACCTAAAAATATGAATTCACATCAAACTAAAAATATTCATCTAACTAATTAGTCATACTGCAATAAAATATGTATATTGTTTTATCAAATTCGAATACGAATATGGATAGTGGATAAAATAACATTTCAGATGGCAAAAGTCCAAACCATATTTGTATCCATATTTTTATATGAATACAAATACAAATAGGGGAAAAAGTTGTTAATCAGATAGAAAAATCTAAACCATATTTGTATCCTATTGAATACGGTAGTCTAATAAAACAAATAATCTGTATCCGATTGAGACCCCTATGTTTAACTTTTAATATGAAATTTAGTTTTGTGGCAATTGGTACCCGAGACTTGATCTTTATATAAGGTGCAGCAGACTTTATGTTTACAGGTTAGTCTCACAAAATGGTATGGGGTCTTTTTTGCTAGAGCCTACAAGTATTCTGCCTCCCCTTCAAGCGCTTCTCATGCAATGTAAAAATCTTGAGAATTTATAGCCTTGAAAAAAAAGAAAACTTAAATAGATATATTACAATCGGAGAAGTATTTGTATTCAATAAAAAAGGGAGAATGCTAAATCTAGAAACTAGCCAGATATCATATTTTCAACCCAAATGTGTGAGAACTAGAGAGTACACGGCCCAACCCATATCCTTTTTCTTTTCTTCCTTCTTCGGCTACAAGCCTACGCAATTCGGCAAAGCACTCAAAAGGCATGACAATTATAAATATAAAAAAAGCGTACGACAATTCATGATCGAGTAAAAAAATTTAATATTGGCATCTTCATCCTGTATAAAATAACAAATATCTATATATTAGTTTAGTTCCCGTCTACGAGACAGCAAGGTTGTTTAAAGACCTTTTTTTGTATATATTAACGGCACACTACTTCAATTGGAGTTGTTGATCGGTTTATTAGGTATGATTTGGGCAACAAGCACCAAGGCGGAATCTTCCGATGAGATGGATAATTTGATTTGGTGGAGATAACTCTCATAATTCGGCTATCAATCGCACACGACCAACATATTCACAATCGTTGAACCAACTCTGTGATGGTTATTGATCGTGTTAGAAGGTCTATTCCTGCATGTAAGCAAAAAACAACCAAGAACAAGATAATAAGCAATTTGAAATTGCAAATAAGATTAAAATACTTGATAAATTAGGATTCTGAAGTGGTATTATGGTTGATCTAATCAACACAAGCCAATACACGAAGTTGCAATGTAGCTAACTTTTAACTAAAAAAATCCACCAAACCCTAAGAGTGACGGCCACTATATGAAGGAGGAAGAGGAGATGGGAGGGGTGGTGGCACTGTTCACATCAACAGTATGGGCCTAGGGTTATAAGGCCCATGGGCCCAAGTGAATGTGGCGCAACATCTTTGCTCTCGGAATCATAATCAACGTCGGATAGTTTTAGCGATTGCGGTGTGCTTAGAAGAAATTTGGAGGTAGGGTTAGATCCGTTGAAAAGGGGACGAGATAAGCTTTCCATCAAATACTCGTGGAGTTCCAACGGACTCCGTATGTGAAAGTTATGCACGTTTGAAATCAATGCTGTCTCTGGAGGCCGAATTGAATTCCAAAACGTGTCCATCTCGAACTCTTGATTGGCTTGAATAAAAAGTGACGTGGTGCTACAAATATATATATATTCATCTTTAGGTAGAATCATATCATTCATATAATATAAAAACACTCCTAAAAACAAACTCACCTAATAATTTAAGTGAAGCGTACAAACTCTTGTAATTGGAATAGTAAGCATAGCAAATATAGTTGTATCCATAAAGTTCATGTCCTCATCACCCATTCGTTCGGTATTAGATGACGTTTTGGCCTTTAGTTCGCAGAACAAGGTGGTGTATTAATTTTCTTTGTCACTTGTTTGCCCCTTACGAATACTCTTGTCGGCAGTTATTTACTCTACCGGCTAGTCAATCCCAATCGCAAGTTACAATAGCGCAACAATAGATGGGTGGCTATGTTCCCAGGCTTTCCTGTGTCAGCCGTCACTGTCATCACTACTACAAAATAGATCATACTTTGTAATATGTAATTATCACAAACGGTTTGTAAATAGAATCGCCTGCACAGACGGTTCTTATTAAAACTCGTTTATGAATTATCACAGACGGTTCTAAAAAATAATCGTCTGTGATAGTACAAACGTCACATATGATTCTTAATAAGAACCATCTGTGATACACAAGAATTAAATACCCGGTCGTCCCGACAAACCCCCTTGCCCTGGCGCCTCCACCCCCTTCCTATTTGAGCCGCCACCCCTGCTGCCTCCTCCTCATTGCACCACCTTAGAGAGAAGGAAGGGAAGGGAGGAGGCAGGGAGGAGAAAGAAATGAGGAAGCTAAAAAGAGAAGGGAAGAAGGGAGAAGAATGAGAGGAGGAAGAAAGGGGGATGATCTCACAGGATATTTGGAATTTTCGTCTTGAGCTCCGAGGGTAACTGTAACATCCCAAATTTCAGAGCTTTAAAAATCTTTTAAATATTAGTAGCAAGAGAATTTCCCATTTGGATTATTTGAGTATTAAATTAAAAAGCTTAAATTGGACTTTAAGGACAAATTGATTTAATGTGCTTAATCCCAACATCAACAATTGTCAAAACTATTTTATTTAGATTCTATGTGCTTGGTTATGTTTTATAGAATTTTCTGGAATTTTTCCAAAGTCATTTGCTATTTTCTAATTGCTATTTGCATTTTCTGGGTTTATTTAAAAGAAAAACCTATTTTAAATCCTTGAACGATCTTGGGCGAAGCCCAAAGACTATTCGACCCGCTCAATCCCGGTAGTTGGATCAACATCGCCCATTGCCGCTCGCGCGTTTTACCGCCTTGCCCGTTGGATTGTCGCCGCGTGGCTTCGCGATTGATCTCGCTCGTTCGCTGCGCGCGCTCGCTCTGCGCCGTTGGATCGCCATCGCACGCCGCTCACTCACCGCGCGCCTTGCCGCCAAAGTGGGACCGCTTCTGGTCGTCGTCTCCGCGGACTTTCTTCTCCCTCGCGCCCGCGCTCTCGCCCGCCATTGCTGGAGCTTCAAGTTTATCCGACAAAACCGATTCAGTTGCTTATTCTTCGCGCCGACCCCGCCAAATCATATCTCTGGTTATTCCATATCCGTTTCAAACCAAATCAAACCCCGAATCGGTTTCAATCTCCGAAAATCTTGGAATTCAAAAACCCGGCTGTTTCGGATCCGAATTGGGGGTTTCCAAATCTCGGCGTCTCCGAGCCTATAAGTACTCCCTTAGCTCCGCCCGGGCCTCCGCAACCCTAAACCGCCACTCTCGTCGCCCCGATCGCCCTAGCGCCGCCGCATTGCAAGCTTTAGGGTTTTCGGCCGAACTTCTTCTCCGGTGGATTGCGCCGCCGTCGTCGTCGCCTTTGCCCCACCGACTGCACCGTTGTGATCAGCAAGTCTCAGGCTACCTCGTGCGCACCTCCTCGTCGCCGGAGCATCGCCGGAGCGCCCGTCCGACAAAACCAGTGTTCTCTCCGCCGCTTCTCCCTCGCCACGGCCATCTCCGTCAACCCTGTGCTCAAACCAGTGCCCATGTGTGCGCATTAGCCTCCTCTACGTTGGTACCGCTCATCTGCCGTGAAGTCGCCGCGTTCGCCGTGACCATCGGTCCGAAGCGCCATCGCGCCGTTATCGCCAATTCGGCGCCAGTCGGCCGATCTTTGGTGTGGCGGCCGCGTGGCGCCAGATCGGCGCCGACACAGCGTCGTGGCGATCCACCGCGCGGATCTCCCTCGGTTGGTGCACTTGGTCGCGTGAACCACGAGACCGACATGTGGGTCCCACATGTCAGATTTATTTTTAAATCTATTTCTTTTCCCAGAAATTCCCGGCTGACGCAAGCATTGCGCAATAATCTGATTTTCCTTTATAAAAATAATTCGGGAAATTCGAGAAAATCCAAATTAGGGTTTAATTGATTTTCAAATCTTCCAAAGCCCATATCTTTTGCATCCGAAGTCCAATTGAGCCCATTCAAATTTGTAAATTTATATAAAATTCAGATCTATTTAATGGTGAATTTTATTTGATTTTTGGAGTTTGTTTTGCCTCTGTTATTTATTTGTTTTGTTTCTTTTGTATCGTTTGCGAGTAGACGTCGATACTTCGGGGAATTTTGCAGAAGAAGGAGCACCTCAAGACCAAGACCAATATCTAGATCTATTCCAAGGCAAGTTATACCTTTGATCATTTTGAACCCAGTTTTTAAAATACTTTGTTTCAATGTATTGCATTCCATTTCAAGTATTTATTTAAATGCTTTTGGGTGTAGTTATTAATCCAAATTGTTATGCCACCTTGTCCATTGTATGCCATGATCTTTTGTCACCCTAGGTTGATTAATTATTAGTTGGTATTATTGTAGCACCAACGTGGGTTGGTTAGATACGATTAGACTGCTTAGCCATGCCACGAGTCATCATTTCATGTGAGAGTTGCAATTATAAATTTGACTAAGTGATTATGGAACGTGTGATGAATCTGTGTGTCTTGTGTCTTTGTTACTCGTTGATGGCATGTGTTGCACTTAATCAACGAGGTGGGAAAATATTTAGACTGAGGCAAGTGGTGGATTCTGTGTGAATGGTGGATCTGTGTGATATAAACTTTGTGATTTAGGTTAAAACTGGAAGTCTTGCCTTAGTCAACTAAGGACTTAACTTTGTGCGCCATTGAACTGGGCCTTACTGTACGACCACATGCCTAGTATGGGCTGGGCCTGACTTAGTAAGTTATGGAGTCTTGACATTGACAACTCAGGTTGTATTTAAGCTATGTGATGGGCTGGAGGTGTGATATGTCACATCGCGGACGATTCATTGCATCCACGTCCAACGGTGTGTGTCGTTCCAAGGGTGTGTGTACAAATTGGACGGCAGGAAAGCACATCGGGAGTGTCATTGTTTGAGATGAAGTTTCTGAAAGGTTTTGTTGTGATCAACTCTGATCCGGTTGGTTTCATCGTGTGGGTAAAGTGTACAACCTCTGCAGAGTGTTTAAATCAATCTATTCGAATAGCCGCGTCCTCGGTTATGGACATGCTCGAATTTCACACGAGGGTAGATTTTCATAAAACAATTGGGAAGGGTCAGCTGTGTGAGATAACTTGTTCAGCTGTGTGAAAGAACTTGATTAGACTATGTGTACTTTGTGAAATCAATTGTTAACTTATTATTGTCTATTTGTTTTGAATTATGCTTTCAATCTATTATTTTGTATTCAATTGCAAATGTTGTATTTCTGCAAAATAACCACAGAAGCCATTTCTTTGGAATAAGCCATCATGTATAAATGCATTTTGTGGTATGACTTGCGAGTACGGTGTGTACTCACTCTTGCTAAACAAATCAACAGAAGTGGAGGAGTCGTCGCCTGTTTTTGAAGAAGAGTTCTACGAAGGTTGAGCGTTAGGGTCTTGATCGATCGGTTGCTCGTGGTAAATTGATGGGAGCCACCGGAGTTTATTTCGTTTCCGCTGCAGTTTATTTCTTTATTGTCAGCCTTGCATGGCTTAATAAATGTAAAACTCGACCATAAGGTCCCAACAGTTATTTGTTATTTAAATGTACTCGTTTATTCTTATATTCGTTGTATGAATGTGATATTTCATCAATGTTGACACTGTGTGCACTAGCGTGATCCTGGACTAGTGTAGAATACACAGAGGGTCCAGATTTGCATATTTGGGTCCCGACAGTAACGATCTGTAACCTTTTATATTTGCCCTAGGTTAATCGCTAATCAATTTTAGTATATTTGGTCAATAGAAAAAGTACTTGCGGTTTTTTAATCTAATTTAACGCTAATTTGTTACGTGCATAGCGTAGATGGACCGAAACTGGATGTACTGTGAGAACCTTGTGAGTGAAGAGTACATTAATGGCGTATCTGCTTTTAGAATAGCCGTAGAGTAGGATATGTTGAAGAAGGAGATAAAATTTATGTACTGTCTATGCATTGATTGCGGTAATCTGAAGATATTTAACAACCCAGCGCAGATCAAAGCACACTTAATTCAAAGGGTTTCAAAAAGGGGTATACATGTTGGACCAATTATTGCGAAGAGTAGATTATACAGGAAATTAATAATAACGACATCACCGAGAAAGACAACGATATGCCGGATGTGGACCGTGCTTTTGATGAGAATGGGTCGCACGGTAATAATCTGGATCAGATGCTACGCGATGCAGAAGGGAACTACAGTGAAAGAGAGTTTGGTAATTTCGAAGGCTTAATGGAGGACTCGGGGAAACCTTTGTTCCCTAGCTGCAAGCCGGAATACACAATATCGTCATCCGTGCTTGAACTACTAAAATTGAAAGCAAGCAATGGTTGGTCCGACAAGAGTTTCACGGCGTTGTTAGGTCTCCTAGCGGACATTCTTTCGAAGGGAAACGTGTTGCCCAGCAACACCTACCAAGCCAATAAGGTTCTTTGTCTAGTGGGAATGGAAGTAGAAAGAATATATACATGTTCGAACGATTGTATCTTCTACCGTAAAGAGTATACAGACATGCATGTATGTCCCGTATGCAAAGCATCTCGATATAAGCGTAAGAATTATGCTAAGATGAAGTAAAGACCTCCTGCTAAGGTGTGGTGGTATCTGCCTGTAATCCCACATTAGAAGCGTTTATTTGCAAATCGAAAGGAGGCAAGATTGCTGCGTTAGCACTCAGAGGAGCGTAAGCAAGATGGAAAGCTAAGACATCCTGCTGATTCTGCCCAGTGGAGAAACTTCAATCAGAGCTTCGAAGAGTTCGGTGTAAAACCGAGGAATATAAAGTTAGGGTTGAGTACAAATGGAATGAATCATTTCGGTAACATGAGCAGCCGACATAGCATCTGGCCTGTGAATCTATGTATGTACAACCTTCTTCCTTGGCTATGTATGAAGCGAAAGTACATTTTGATGTCACTACTTATCTAAGGGCCGAAGCAACCTAGAAATGATATTGATGTGTACCTAACATCATTACTAGAAGATCTTGTGACATTGTGATCTGTCGTGCAACAAAGGCTACGCGTCCTATGACCTTTTAGGGATACCATTGTAATCTTATATATCTATGATGTGACACTGTAAATAACATATTTCCGTTCCTCATTTTCGAGGACCTTTGGGGTTGTACTCTTCGTATTGCATGGAACTCGGGGTCCCCTTTTATAGTGAGCTACGACAGTTACAGCTTTGCAATTTGTGCTGTCAGTATAGGTCAATTAACGTTGTATTCTTATCCTCTCTTCGGATCAAGCATCATGCATTCTCTTCTCATCTAGCATCATACCTTGAAACTCACTCATGCTTCGATTAGAATAAAACCTTTTCCGCTTAGCGCTTGACTAATTGGGAAGTTCTTTTGCCGAGAGGGATTTGCTTTCCGAAAGGGTGTGACGATATTTTAATTAAGAATTTATTCCATAACATGATATATGATCTATGTTTTCTACTTTTGGTTATTATTTCGCTGTCAATATGGAATTGTCATGTGTTATGGACTTGTAATCTCTTATTTTGATGCTAATGTAGAATTGTCATGTGTTAATGTGTTATGGATTTGTCATCTCTGATTTTGTTGTCAATGTGGACTTCACTGTAATGTGGAATGGTAATATTATGTACTTGTACAACTTATTTGTCTCATATCCTAATATGTCAAATATGATGGACTTAATGTTTCCATGCTCTTGTATGGCTTATAAAGGTTCTTGAGCTCTCATCCCAAATTATGGATTTTTGTTGTTATGAACTAGTATGTTATAGAATACTTGTTGCACATATCTCTTAATTTTTTAAATTTGGCCCCGTGCTAGCTGAAAAACATAGTAGCTATAGAATTAACTATCACATAGTAGCATATCACAGACGGTTCTATTATGGAACCGTCTGTGATATCCCTTTATTAATAGAGAACCACTAGGGTTTGAACCCTTATTCTCATCACTCGCCCGTTCGACTACCCAGAGCCACTCTCGCCCGCCGCCGCCTGAAGCCTCCTCCTCCACACCGAAGACACGCCGCTCGGCCTCCTCCTCCACACTGGAGTCACGCCGCTCGGCCTCCTCCTCCACGCCGAAGTCCTCCTCCACGCCAGAGACACGCCGCTCGGCCTCCTCCTCCACACCGGTTCTTCTTGTTGGATTCAATTGCCTTTACTCTGTGACTATTCATGTTAATTATTTGTGCATCACTTTGTGTATATACAAGTGGGCTATTCTTGTTCATATTTTGAATTAGAATTGGTATTAAGATATTATACAAAGTGATGTCAGTGGGCTTCAATTGACTTGCTCTGTGATGAAATTAGTCATATACTAAAATTGATCAAGTTAATTAGATCAGACTTGAGCTCTAGTGAATTACTTGTTGTTGTTGTTAGACCAGTTGTTATTCTGTTACTTCCAGTTTTATATATTTATTTTGAATCTGTTGATTTCATTGATCTCTTGCATTATAGTCAGATTACTCTGACGGCCTATTTGGCTTTATTCATGATCTTGTGTATTTGTGATTAGTTGATATAGAGAGTGGTCATTTTTCTATTAGTTGTGTAGAGTTCAATTTGTGATCTTTTGATCTACTGTTTAAACTAGAAGTTCTTTTTGTGGTCTTTATCAGTTGGGTTATATTGACAGTTTAGTAAAGTTTATTTATAACTCAAGAATTGAAATTTTGTCATGATCATTTAATGAAGAGTATAAATTAAGTTTTGAGGAGGCAGACATTAAATTCTTATGCAACTCTACTTCTGAGAGCAATTATAAATTCACTCAAATCATTTAGGTTTGGGTTTGTGTTTCCGTTTCCGACGGAAGACACAGCGAATGGCTTTGATCTGTGATTGAGTTGATTTTTGTGACTAGCACTCGAAGATATATTGCAAAGAGATTTTAGTGGGTTATGTTGGATAGCTCGATGATGATTGTCAAAATCTGAAATTGAAGTGATAATTGAAAACAGACTTGACATGTGTGCTGTGATGGCCAAGATCTTGTCTTGTGCATCTAGCTGCCTGATAGCAATCATTAATCTTTTAAATCTTAGCTTTATGCTGATTTCTTTTGTATACATGATGATTATATTGAGCACATTATTCTTTACGATGGATATTATGTTTTTAGTTCATTAGTTGGGTAACTTCTATTTGTTTATATAGTTAATCTGTTTACAATGCAATTTTAGTTCATTGGTTGGGTAACTTTTATTTTTTATGTATAAAATATGTTTCTAAGGGAAATTATCTTTGAAAATACATAGTAGATATCAACTTGCAATCCTTTTTATTTAAACTCTAAGCGTTTTGAATTCTGAAATTTTAGTTCATTGCGTATGTAACTTATATAGATAGCAAGTAAGCGAGATGTTGTCCGCACCGTCTTCACCGCCGCTATCGACGTCGTCGAATGCGTCTGG
The DNA here is from genome assembly GCA_036346395.1 of Hsuehochloa calcarea. Lineage (NCBI taxonomy): Eukaryota > Viridiplantae > Streptophyta > Magnoliopsida > Poales > Poaceae > Hsuehochloa > Hsuehochloa calcarea. The sequence goes on from CM070599.1 coordinate 41,117,979, forward strand.
ATCTCTGAGGAAAGTGGTACGAAAGCGAGATGGCAGAGGAATATCAAAATTACATGCGAACCGAATGACCATTATGGATGATAGTACCACTGGGGTCCCTCTGAGTCCCAAGAAAGCAACGGTAAAATCCCGGACCATCTGTGGGATACTTGGAAACGAACGGGTCTCCATCACCACACCAAGCTAAAGTCTCTGACGGACGTAGAGAGAGGCCAGCTGCAGATTGATATTTCAAGGTCGATCACTATCCCAGAAGCAGACCAGGCACACGTGGAACAACAAGTGTTGCTTGCGATGGGGCACGCATGGAAGACCTTCAAGGGCACACTTGTCACGAAGTACGTGAATGCAGGTTGGATGCCCTTCACGAAGTACAAATTCTTGTCGCGGGTTATATGGGACGCCTTTGTGCAGATGAAGACGACGACCGAATTTCAGGAGCAAAGTACGGCACACAAGGCTCTCCAGGCACAAAACACACACCCCTACAAATTCGGCATCACTGGGTACGTAGGTAAAACCACGCAATGGATGGCGGAGGACGAGAACACAACTAGGCTATGTGATGGAATCACAGATGAGCGTGCCCGAAACTAGATAAGAGCGAGGGCATTATGCACATCTTCGGGCAGCATCTTTTTCACAAACTCAGCAGACGAGAAAGTGTCCCAATGTCTGATAAATATGTCAAACTATCTAGTTGTTAATAAATCCATAACTTCATAGTGTCTAAAATAACATAATGGCTTCTTGTAGCACGCATTGACTATCGAATCTTCCCAAGGCTCCTTCGAAGCAGTCAGGGGGAAGGATATACTATCTACAGCCCTGGGAAACAAGGAGCACCCGAGTCGCAAGTGAGGCCTTGGGGTTTACGTACCTTGGAGGGGGGGTTTCCCATACGACTCCGAGACGTATAGGAGTAGGAAGAGATCCAAGGCCGAGCGCGAGGACCGGTTGGTAGAGGAGATTAATGCGAAGTTTAATGCAAAATTTTAAGGATAGATAACAAGATTGCAGGATCAAATGAATTAACTTCGCAACCAATCGCAAGCCACCCGCGTTATTTTGGGAGCTAGTCTTCCTCAACATCGGAGTAGCGTCGCATCCACGCAAAATTCTGAACATGGCGACGTCCAATTACCTATCGACGACATCAAGGTAATGTACATCTCTGAAATCCTTCAAAGATAGACCTATAGGATGACTTAGCTAATTGTGTATCATTTTATAGGAGTCGACGCCCAATAAGCTCCAAGTGAGACTAGTTGGACCCATTTCTATTGAGGCTAGGCGGGGGATGGCATATCCATGCCAGGAAGGGACAGTGCTGCACGGTGCCCGGCTAGCGCAGGGTAACGCCAGGGTTCAGGTGGACATGGTATATGACAATTTCATGGTCGTCCAGCTAGAGATTCGCCCGAACGAAGATATCAGAACACTAGGGGATGTCATGTACACTTTTATCTAGTGGTCCAAGAAGGACATCGACCTGTACCCTGCAATGTCACGATCTCGACACGACCATGCCTCTCCAACAGGACTCTCGATGACTCCACCTCAACCTTCGCTTTAGAAGGCCGCCTCATCGGTTCCCGTGGAGAAGATGCCAAAGTAACAAAAAAAAAGTGTGTCGTTGTATCGGTTCCCGAATCGTCTCACGGGAATATGTGTAGCGGGCGAGTCATTAAGGCCAAATCGAAATCGAAGAACATTAAGGCGCCTCCTAAACCTGGAAAATACTCCATCGGAAGTCCGTTGGCCCCAGACCTAGTATTAGCCCGTGCTGGAGTTGATTGACAGTCTTTGCATGTCTGGTACATGCGGAAGACCAAAGAGAAGTGGTGTGATACTGGACTCACCGTCAGATACACGAAGGATCATTTCTTTCACGAGTCGAGCCACTTCGTCGTGGGCTTCGACGACTTATTCGACCTATTCAACCCCAATACCCTCGATGTCTCGCTTCTATGATGCTGGACACTGTAAGTGTGTACAATCAAGTTCTACATTCACGTAATATCGATAAATGTCACAACTCATTGCTTACGTATAGATACATGGTGAAAAAATATCTGGTGATGGCGAGAACCGGTGGGTTTCCTCGACCCACACTTGGTCTCTAAGCAGTGCATCACCCAAGACGCATCCTACGTCGTGAAATACATAACAACGAGATTGCTTGCTCAAGGCGACAAGGACTACATACTGGTGCCTTACAAACAGAAGTAAGTGCTTCACTACTTGCTATACAAATTTCATTTGTAATTTATACGCAGCACGAACTTAGGTTTAATGACTATAGCGACATACATAAGTAGGTTCCACTTGATCATTGTAGTCATTGTACCAAAGAGGAACAATGTAATATACCTTGATTCCATACTCAACAAAAACCACGACTTCACCTTTGTGTAAGAAATACTCGACAGTTATGCTCATTTCCTCAATACATAACTCTATTGTAGTCTTCCTTCGTTTGAAATGGCCAAGGATAAATTTTTGGAATCACGTAGGTCGTTCAGCGCCTATGTTGCCAAGGAAGGGACACACAAGGAATCGAGTGTCGCACTGCAGCACAGCACGTGATTTTCGGTACACGCTACAACACAATAATCCTATATCACACTTTGTAATAATGCGTCTCAAACTGATTATACCTATATATGTAATTTTATTTATGCAGTGCCACCAGCAAAAACAAAATCGTCTATATGCATTCTACGTTTATCGTCATATGCTGCAAATCATGAGTGCTAAGACGAATGATCCAAAGGTTTGTTAATCTCGCAATAATTATTTTCTAATTATAAATTTAAATATATATGCTTACTACTTTACTCCTGCTAACAACAGGGTATGGTACTCGATTTAGATGCATTTGTTATGACCGAAATCTTGGAGGTTCGAGGGATGCTTTGCGGCTTCATCAAGACGGAGATCGTTAACACCAGCGGAGAGTTTCACTCCGTCGATATCGTTAAACGACCTTCAAACAATTGATTTAATTGTAATTCACTTTGAGTAGTTGTAATTAAATGGTAACTCTAGCGACAATACTTGAACATATTCTTTTGTAATTGATTTTAATTTATAAATGATCACTTTGAGTTATCAACAATTGATTCGTCTGTGATTTATCTATTATGTTTGCTTGTTTTTAGAGAGCATGACTAGCCATTCCTGAGGCATAGCCAAAAATCAGAAGAAAAAAATTAGTTAGGCATAACGAACTATCACAGACAGTTTTTTGGGTCGAATCCGTCTGTAAAGACTTACTATCACAGACGGTTTCCACCAACAGCCGTCTATATGTCGGACAACACAGACGGAAAACTGTATGTGTTGTGACTTATCACAAACAGCTCACAAACCGTCTATAATAATTATCATATGGTTTAAAAACTGTCTGTGACGATGGTTTGAAGTTGTCTACGATAACCCTATCACGTCACCAGTGATGTGGCCGAACGAGACGGCGTGCGGTGGCCAGCCGAGCGGCGTGCGGTGGAGCGACCAGGCCTGAGCATGGGCGGGGCGCGCGCAGAAGAGCGGCGCATTGCGACGCGGCCGAGCAAAGTGCCACCGAGTACTGAGCGAGGCTTTGTTCCGTCAGCTTCACGATCTCCTCTTGCAGTTTGATGTACAGAGCAGGCAACATCTCGTTGTGTCGGTTTGTCCAGTCAGCTTCAGGAACCATCTCCTCTTGCAGATTGGCGTTCAAATCCGGCAGCATCTCCCAATCCTACTTGCGACTTGCACACTCGCTCTATGGTTCTCTCGTACTACCGTATCTACTGGAGACTAGTATGTGATTATGTGAGTCTAAATGCATACGAGTATGTATACAAATCTTGTCGTGGAATGGAGGGAGTAGAGGTGGGAAATCTCAAAACAATTACTAGGATGGAGAGAAATGTGTATTAACTCATCCTGGAAACATGCCAACGTGGTTGACTGTTAAGTGAGTTGAAGTAGACTAATGTGTTCATGACAACCAACTTTTAATAGGGGCTATTTGGAAAAAAGAAAACACTGCCTAGAAAACCCAGAATCTATCTGAGAACAAAAACGAATTCCTAAAACGTCGTCTTAAAAAAACGGAGGAAGTAATATGACAATAGACACCGATTATGAGCCCTTGGCTAGCCCCGTAGTGCTCCAACTGGAACGCAGGGACTTTTAGATTTACTAGAAGGTCACACGCGCTTCACCGCGCCGTCAAATCCGTCGACCGTGGAAATGATCCAATGACGATGGAGTTAGGGAGTACCGCTTATGGACAGGAATTCCTTCACTAGATTGAACAATCTATGAGCAATGACAGAGTGATGTAATATTCATATAGTACAATCTTTGCAACAAAGAACTAACTAATGCCAAGGTTTGAAGCATAAAATACTATTACATAGATATATGCTAGAAGGCATATGCCAAACGACACGACATGGCATAAAACATACTTTCGTTGAAGCAGAACAACAGGGTCACTTTTATTAGCTATCCCAACATCAACAAATGGGAAAAAGCAGATGAGGTGCTCCGGTGTACTAACCATTTGGCATTCATGTGAGGTATGGAAAATCATGCATACAAATAAAAATAAACCCAAATGAAATAGAGAAAATGAAAGAACTATCCAAATGGCAGGCGAGGTGTTGCGGTGTATTAGCCATTTGGGCAATTTTCTTGATGACGCATTAAGTCAACATTCAATAACGAAAAAACCAGACAAATTCAGTGCAAAAGAGACCAATGATAATTACAAATGGGGCATGTAAACCTATGTTGCATTGAAAATATTTTTCTAATACAAATATACAACGATCTCAACTAGAATGAACCGTGAAGCATTCTTCACAAAGTAACACAGCGAAGCAAACCAAATCTAAATTATCTACCGGATGACCAAAGCGAAACCTATTTATTGATTGAAACAAAGTAACACGTAGCATGTGCAGGAAGCAAATTGCATGGACGGTATACCTGTCTGTGCTAAACACCAAGCTCCTGCATTTGGCCAGTTCACAAATCCACCTTTCCCCACATCCTTTAGTCTCCGAGTAAGCTTGTTGTCTAAATAATTCCTACACCGCAGGAAATCTATGTATATTTTAATCTACAAGAAGAATGCAACGAAGTTGTTAGCTAGATAACAATACATAACTACAGTACACAATCAATGCATTTCAGGCCTGAATTAGAATCACCTTGTAAAAAGGGATTTTTTGCGGCTACAATTGCAGAACTGATATAAGTAGACTTGACTCTCAAAACCTGATTACACTCCATACCCCAGGATGCGTCGCTGCTTTCTCCATCCTCGCCTGGTAAAAAATAAGGTCCAATAAAGTGGATGACAAATAGTTTGAAAGAAGAAAATGGTGCACGTTAGCATCACAAGATGGGTGTTCAGCTCCTGAGATACTTGGATCACAACATTCTATCTTGTACCTAGACAAATCTGACATGATGCTCTATGAAGATAAACAAATGGGGGAACATAATGCATAGAAAGAATTTCACGCATCTTCACTGCCTCGAGCAATCTTCGCTACCTCAAGCAATCTAAGGAAGCTAGCTAGTTCCTCTACAGGTACACCAATCGCATAAAAATTTACTCGTGACTCCTAAGTATCTATTAGAATTATATCTTACAGAAGTATATTCTGTTTAACAAAGCCCCAGTTATTCGTAATTCAGGTGTTGGTATTTAAAGAATGAAGCTCATACACCTCAGACATTAAAAATCACTAATACATTGAGGCATTTCAAACGACTACAGTGTGACTACCAAATATCGTTATTGCCAAGACAATAGGTAGAAGCCAAGGGTTAACTTGTTCCAACATGTCCTCCCACTTCCAATATAATTGGAACAAGTTACTCATCCCTACGACACATTGTGCCGGCCCGAACCCTAAAAGCATGTATCATCAGCAGTAATGATAGCTGATAGAACTCTAAAAAATGTAACATGTTCAAAATTGGTGTATGCTTGTTCAATTTCCTAAAACTGATATCTCAAAATTTAGAACAAGGTAATTGATAGAAGAAATTGAATTGCACTGACCATCTTGTCCAATATCAGGTGGAGATTCTCCTATCATAGCTACATGTTCCTCCTTGTTTTCCACATAGGTATCTTCAGCACTATGAAACATGCTTACCTGTCATAATTAAGTATCAATTCAATGCTACATGTTGCCTGATTGATGTAGATAAAATTTTGACACACGTACATAAGACCTCAGCACGCAGAGATTAAACTAGGCAAAGTAAAGCAAAGAGGAAGCACAGATCACACAAACCTCATGGTTTTTAGCTTGCCAGTTCTGAAATTTGATCCTCCGCAAGCACGTTGTGGGCCAATCTTTCAAGCACCTGGGCAAACAAATAAGATACATGGTTACCTGACTAACCAAACATGTCCAATAAGATTCAGGTTATTCCTTTCGAATCAAAGTTTGCGTGCAAGCGGAGGGGTGGGCTCACCAGAGAACACGTGTGGGGCGGAGGTCATGGCACTATGAGAGCCATCGACGCTGCAGTCGATCTTGCAACGGTAGGTAGAGGCTGCAAAAAAATGGATCCGTAAATCAACCATCCTGGTCATTCATTTTGTGGGACTATGCTGCTCCACGTGGGTTTCCCTCATTCTTGAAGAAACAGACTGATGAATCCGGCTCTGTCGTTGTCGCTGCACGGGAAAACTACGAAAAAATCACAAAAAATGGGCGGGAACGACCGACCACTTAGATCTGGCCGAGGAAGTGAGGGAGGCTCGACTGATCTGATTGACCTGCGCGACGGCGCCGCAGAGCTTGTCGATCTCCTCGTCGGCAGTTACGACAGCAGCGGGCATCTTGCCTAATGATGCGATTCGAGGGGGAACGGGCCAAGCGGTGGTGGCACCAGCATGAGCAGGGGCGGCATCGGCGGGGCGCCGTAGGGAGGCGGGAGGCAGCCTGACCAGGGGCGGCAGCGGTGGCGACCGGTTGTAGAGGAGTGGGAGGGAGGGAGAACAGGTGCACCTGGGCGCCTCCTGGAGGGCTCCGCGAGCTTCGATTGGATGCCGCTGCAAGGGCCGGGAAGCAGGGGCGGCGACAGCGGCCGGTTGTAGGGGAGTGGGAGGGAGGGAGAAGAGCGGTGGCTCGGCACTCGTTGAGAGCTTCTCACTGGCGTGGATTTGATGGCGCTGCAAGGGCTGGTGTCGGGGGCATGTGGATGGCGAGCGCTAGGCTCCCGTGCACGACGCCCGTCATGTAAACAGAGCAGACGGGACACACGCAGCGCATGCGTATTTGAGGACAAAATGTACGGATGCAAGGTCAGAGCACCATTCCTAGGCGCTCTAGTTCAGGGAGAGATTATTCAGTGCACGGTAATCAAGCTGATGCTTGCATTCACCTCAAGAAAAAACTGATGCAATGCCTGCCAACGCAGTGGAACTTAAGACACAAAATCTTTATCAGACTCAATACAAGGAATCTGTTACGCGGAAAAACTTTCACCTTGAGGATTATACTTGTGTGCTATGGGATCAAGGTACTGATGAAACATTGCATCATCTATGCATGACCTATTCATTTGTTCAAGACGGTTGGAGCTACGTTTGCCCAGGACGAACAACCCTATTATCGATTTTATGAATCAATTTTTGATCTGAAAGACCAGATTCATCAACCCTTCTACATGGAGATTATTGTTGTCGATGATTTAGTGTCAATCTTATAAATGAATGCTGGGGCTCTTCTAAAGCAAAATCACACAGAAAATAACACAAGAATTTTTATACAGGTTCAAGCCTTCTCCTGAGATAATAATAATCATACTCCTGTGTTGCTGTATTGATTGTGTTTACAACAAGGAGCAAGTCACTAAAACTAGGGATTGATGACTTCTGTCTCTTGCTGTCTTTTTCGAATCTCCTCCTCTGTCCACTGACTCTACTCCTTATATAGTGTATGAATGGGGTGGCTGTTGTCTATGTCAAGAGACACATTAATGTTTGATACAATGTGCACGTTCAATTACGGTTATTGCCCGAGACATATCCCTCACGTCACCTTGCAATTATGTCAGAGACATATATTTAATATATGCAGTTATCTCAAGGAATAATGACACATATTAACTGATGTGTGTATTAAACACAGCGTACAAATATCCCTAGTCGATTGAGCCCACATGTCTATGGTTCTTATCGACTATAGGGTGGTCGTAGATGATCTGGTCGTCATAAAGCTTACGACCATATAGTGATCGTAGTAGGGCTTACGATTAATAGGCTGTCGTGGAAGAACTTACGACTATATAGGCTGGTCGTAGAATAACTTACGACCACTAGGTATTTATAATTTCCCTCATTGTTGATACTGAGGTGTACCCTTGAAGGGCGTATATAAAAAAATTATCATTTATAATGAATATTATGGATAAATAATTTAATTAATTGAGAATTATTAGATCCTCGTCATCTATACCCCAATTTCAAGTGAAAATGACTTACTTGGAAAAGAGATCGTAGAATCATAGGCGAAAATTGAGTGTCTTCGACTGGTTTTTCTTGTGACTAGGAATTGACTTGGTCAAGAAATGTATTTTTTGCATGAGTTGTAAAAATAAAACTCCTTTCCCTGAACAGATAGAATAAAGAACGCCAATCGTTTCTTACAATTCTATTTATTGATAACAGTTCCCAAAGAGATGATGATGCTTTGGTTTTCCACGATTCATCGGGAACAGTTTCCAATAGAGTTTTAACCGTTGGACTTCCATCATTATCCATTAAATTATGTCGCAAATTGATGGATATAAATAACCATCAAAAGGGCAGAATTAAGAAAAACTCACCTGCAATCTTTCTATCTTTCCCACTTTATCTTCTTCTTAAAATTCTTATCCTCAAGTCTGGGTAGATTTTTTAGAAGAAATAGTCGGGCCTAATGTCGAACCCGAAAACGAAGGATCTCGAATTCTCTGTGTTTCCCACACTAGTCCAGGAATTCTAGTGTACACAGTCCAACAAAATATTATCACAATCATATCACGTATTTATTTAATATGAATCAGAGTTTATTACAAAAGAGGGGCCTGAGGCCAAATAAAATAACACAGCGGAAAACAAAAGTAGTAGACCACACGATGTGCCACAGGCAATCGTCTGGAGGCGTAGTCCTAAACGTCTGGATCCTCACTGTCTAGATAGAAGTCTTCTCTTGAATAAATATTATTCAGCAAGAGTGAGCACAACTTCTGTGCTTGCAAGTTACACCCAATAGAGAAACACGATGTATGCATAAGTAAACAAATGAGGCTGATAGCGTTTATTTGCGATAAAGAGCATTTTCAGTTTTAAATAACCATACTAAGTTTCAAGACACATTTTTAATCCATAGTTAGAATCATGTTTTAAATTGACAGTTTTATAGTGGATAACCTCCATATGAAACATGGTGATGAATATCCTCCTATCACATGGCTAACTGCCCAATTTTAGCACAAGGATTTACCATCCTAAAATCATTTAGTAAAATCATTTTAAAACAAAAAAATAAAGTATAACTTAGAGTGGCTTTGCTCAGCATGTCCATGACCGTGGACACAGCTATTCGAATAGTTTTACACTCTGCAGAGGGGGTACAACTTTACTCACACGAGATAATTTGCTTGTTATGTCGGCTAATGCACGCTTCCTTAGGCGTGTGACTAGGCAATTATCACAAGGCGTTTCCAATATTCTACCTCACTACTAATACACCCGCTAAGGTTTCATTTCCATTGGGCTAATCACCTGACGGAAGTCCCCTCTTGCGCCAAGTGGGAATAATGTTTAACCAACACCCACACAACAAGAATGGCACATATAATAGTGAGGTATGATAAGTTAATAAGCCTAGTTCTGCCCATACAGAACATGTGGTAGTACGGTAGAGCTTTGCAAGATGCGGCTCAAAGGTCGGTCCTTAATTGACTTGGGCGACTTCCAAAATTAACCCCTAGTCCTCAATCCTACCCTGATCGAGCACGTGCATAAACCTGCACCCACCAGCTGTCCATTCCACCCAAGTCCAAAATCATTTTTTATTTTTCAAATATATTTCCAAAAATCCACCATGACAAAACAAAGTCATAGGCTTTTAATCAAAATTTGCTATTTGGCTAAATTCTCCTAAATCAAATATTTGTGATCTAAGCAATGTCTAATTATACCTTTATTTTCAAATTTTTATTTGACTAAGATGACAAGGAAATGATGATTCAACATACAATATTATCTATACAAAGGAACTGGATTAATTGAGAATTTAAAAAAATTGAATAAAATTATGCATGCAATAGTAATTTAAAAATAGAATTAAATAACTTTAAAATATTGGGATCAATATGATCAATGTTATAACTTGCCTTGCTCGAAGTCTTGATATTCTAACTCTTTAGATGGATCGTGCTCTCTAGAGTCGTCAAAATCTATACGCGAAAATAAGCTAAAAAATAAATTCAAATTCAAATAAATTCAAATGAATATTCAAATTAACTCCTAATAAAATAATTTTAGTTTAGTTAGCTAGATCTTGAATTTATACAAATTTAGAAATTTGATTCTCTGAAATCAAAGTTCGTATGAAGAAATACGAGCTCCTGGAAGTTTAAAACTAAAGAAAATACCAAAATCAGATTTTATTAATTTTTTGAATTATTTTTCTAAAGAAAAAAAATTGAATTATTGTCCACGCTGATGTGAGCGTACGGAAATTCTGAATTTTGAACGAATTATTTTTCTATTGGAAATTCGAATGAGTCACTGACATGTGGGCCCCACAGTCAAAGACTGGGTCCACGAAACGGTCAAAGTCCACGATGGACTCAGCTCACGGAACAGTACGAAGGAGTGTGGGTGCTGGCGCAAGCTGCCACTCTGGCGTCCACGCGGGCAACCACGTTGGCACAGACGTTGAGGTGGTGCTTACGCGTCTTCGCGGTGGCGGCCACGTCGGCACGAGATGGGGGCAGCGCTCGGGTCCCAACGGTACCGGCGAACGGCGGTCCAATGAACGGGGCGTGACCGACGGTGAGGAGGGAGTGGCGGAGCGATTCGGTTGTCGATGGAGAAGGTGTTCCGGTGGTCTCCTGGCAAAACGAAGGTGCACACAAGGATTGTAGTGAAGCTACGATGCTAATGATGTGGTTGGAGCGGTCAAAGCGGGGTCGTTGGTGACAGAATATGTGAAGAACCGAGCTTTGGGGATCGCCGGGAAAACTTGAATTGCGAGCGTTGGAGAGAGACTGGAGCAAGGAGAGCTGAGGCACTAGGTGGAGAAGATGAATGTGCACCCGGGTTACCCTTTATCGGGCGTGGAGAGGCCGGGAGGCAGAGATCGTCCGCGGAGGTCAAGGCAGCAATGGCGAACGCCCAGTGTAAATTCACACGTTTAAGAGATGAAACGGCCGGGAATGATTGCGGTGGCAACTGATGATTTGAATGTGCACTAAATCACGAAGAAACCGGGAGTGAAACACGGAATTGAAAGCTTCGGCTCAAGCGCTAATGGCGGTGAAGCGCGCGGTCGCGGGCTGGAAGAAAGAGAGGGAGACGACGATACTGTAGTGCGGGCCCCACCTGTCAGTGACAACAAAAAAAGAACGGAGCGGATGGTGCTTGGTCGTTCGATTCAAATCGGATGGCCCATATTGATCGACTGATCGGACGCGCCATACTGATCGGCTGATCGGACGTGCCATACTGATCGACTGATTGGACGCGCCATTAAGATCGGGCCGTTCAATTTAGATCGGACGATCCATGGCGATTGTGCATAGGAGAAGCAGGCAGGAGAAGCGTCGGCCGTCCGATTTAGATCAGACGGCCCGCACCGATCACGCGAGGTGGAACGAGTCGAGCGGCCACGAGGAACAGTGATGGGCTGGGAGAATTCGGCCCAGGTACTGTGCGGGTGATTTTTAATTCCTTTTCCAATTTAAATAATTCCAAAAATTCAAAAAGGCTTTAGAAAATAGCAATTAAATTCCAAAAATTATGAGAAAATTCACAGAAATTCTACGAGGCATTTTGGATTTAAATAAAATATTTCCAATTTATTCTTCACAATATATTTTGCAAACAAATTATTTTGGCCTTAAAATAATTAGGGAAAAGCTTTTAAAATTCCAGAAAAAAAATTCCACAAAATAATTAAAAAAATTATTTTCAACTAAAATTTGAATTTTGGGCTATTACACCTAAGTTTGAATTGGAAATGATGATTATGAAGAAAATGACCATCTTTGATGTTTTAGAATGGCTTTTTGGAAACTTCTGTTGAAGTGGAAAAGGGTAGATGGTGAACGGTGGTCTTTAAAAGCGAAAGGTGAGATTTATATCTTCAAAGTTTTTTATGAGCGTGAACTCATATCGCCTTGGTATCCTTCCATTGTGAGTAAGATCATGAAAATGAAAATCCATGGAACATGACTTTTAGGTGGTCGAAAAGTTAATTTGTTCCATGCATTGAAGTACTTAGGAATTTGGTGAAAAAGATCCCGATGAGCATGTGAGCAATTCATTGTCTATGATGTGCAATTTCTGATCAAGACTGAAGTTCATATCGGAGGGAAGCAACAAACTGGACAAGCGCTTACCAATTTACATATCTTCTGCCTTTTTTAATGGAGATCAACTTCTACCACTTTGAAGAACAAATCCGAAGAACTGGTCGAAAAGTCTAACCAGTTAGAAGAAAGGTCGTAGAAGATATGTAATTAGGAAAAAAAATTCACTTTTGTAACATGTAATATATATCTTTTGGACTTTATGAAATAAATCTTTATTTCCTTGGTTTTGATCACATCCTTTTAAATTAATTCCTTATCTTGGTAGTAATAATGATAGTCTGGTCGACACTAGGAAGTTCCTTCTAATGGGCAAAACCACATGCAGAGAAGAGAGACTTCGACTAGGTGACATTCTCGTTTTCCGACTAGTGTAAGGAGGATAAAAAAGTATGAAATAAATACAAGGAAAAGAAAATCTTTCGAGTAATTGTTTACCACTCGTATCACTTTTTCCCTTGTTGGTTCAAAAGTGATAAAAAAGACCATAACCGATTTTCTCAACCACGAAAAAGTCGTGTCGCAAAGGTTAAATGCTGAAAGAGAAGCATTTGAAAGATGTTGCCTCTCATGATGAAGAAACCAAGAAGCTTGACAATCGCTTGACTGGTAAGAATTATTTACCTACGACTAGTTTTATTTACTGGTCTTTAAGAAATGTTTTTCTAACTAGTCGTACTATGTTTTCAGAGTAAGCAATCGAAATAAAACGACTTCAAGAAGCTTTGACCCGCAATCAGGAGAAAATGAAGGATACAAAGATTAATCTTCAAAACAATATTTCTCTCATAAACAATGTGCTCAGTGGACTTGATGCTGAGGAGGTCACTCCTCTTGAAGACACCGTGGTCGAACAAACAAGCATCATTGGGCAGCAGGTTGGAATACTACAGGAGTTGATAACTACATTGAAGACCAATCAAGCCGATTCGATAAGACAAGTGGTCGAAGGGGTAATAAGTTTTGCTCTTGCAACACTTAAGGCTCATGACCGGGGTCTTATCCTTCAACCAGCCGAAGCTGACTTCGACTACCCTGAAGCAGAGGTAGCACAATTGATCGAAGAAGTGTAGCCAGTCTGCAAGAAGGTCGCAGAGGAGTTGCAGGTTGGATCTCCTCCATCAGAGTAGTTTGTAATAGGATTTACTTTGTAAAAAAATTCTTGTTTATGTATATAAAGCTTCATTTACTGCAATTTGTCTTTTCGAGTAGTTAAGAACTCATAAGACAAGATAAAAAAATGAGAATTGAAATTTTAAGACTAATAATTAAAGTCATAATTATAATTTTATTCGAGCCCCCGACTATTTGCTTAGTTTAATTAGATAAACTAAGTAAATAGTGGAAAAGAGTTTGCTTTAAAAATTCGTCCGACCATTGTTGTTGATCTCGATTTTCTTGTACTAGTGGCAAGAGTTAGGAACAGAACAACACTAGGAAGTTCCTTTTAGTGCACAATACCACGTGCAGAAAGGAAAGACTTCGATTAGGTGATGTTACTTTCTCCGACCAAGTTAATCAAATCGAGTGTATCAAAAGTTGTCGAATAAACTATAAAAGCCCAACTCACTTAGAAATCTCATCCTAAAATGAAGTAAAGAAACCATGTAAATGGTTATAAAGAGCTTGCTTAAAATTATTTCGACCACATTTTGTTGAACTTATTTTCCTTGTATTGACAGCTAAAGTTAGGAATAGGTCGACGCAAGGAAGTTCCTTCCAATGGGCATAACCACATGCAGAGAGGAAATACTTTGACTAGGTGGTGTTACCTTCCTTCGACTGGTGTAAGGAAAACCAAGTGTTTTAAAAAGTGATCGAAAATAATCGAAACGTTGCTCAATGGATATTCTAAGACAATAAAGATTGAAGAAAATATAAACTTTATTGAGAATACAGGAAGTTACACATAGAACTTTCGCAACTGGCCAATGTTCCATGAATTAGAAAGAACTTTACCATCTTCCATTGCTAGTCGTACCGAGCCTAGTCGCGTCACTTTGACCACTATGTAAGGAACTTTCCATTTAGGGAAAAGTTTGTTCTGATTAGACTGGGATTGAATCTTTTTCAATACCAAGTCACCTACAGTAAGGCTGCGAGGTTGGATCTTACGATTGTAGTATTTGCATAAGGCTTATTGGTAGACTGCCGAACGAATTAAAACTTGGTTCCTCTTTTCTTTGAGTAGATTGATGCCATTAGCTCGAAGTTGTTCTTGGCCAGAGTCGTTATAGGTTTTGACCCATGTCGACCGAATCTTTAGGTCAGGTGAAAGCATAGCTTCATCACCAAAAGCTAAGAAAATGGTTGTTTCACCAGTAGCCCAACTAGCGGTCGTGCGAATCACCCATAACACTGGGGGTAATTATTTTACCCAATCCCCCAAGCACTTTATAAGCTGGTCGAAAACTTGAGTTTTGATTCCCTGTATAATTTGGTCATTTGCCCTTTCAACTGCCCCATTGCTTTGTGAATGGGCAACAAAGGCATAACATAGCTTAGTACCCAATTCTTTGTAAAATTCTTGGAATTTTGCGCTCGAAAATTGTGTACCATTATCTGTTATGATCCAACTTGGCACACCAAATCAAGTGATTAGACTTTTTAACATAAATTTTTTGGTTGCTTCCGTTGTTATCCTAGTCACAAATTCGGTGTCGGACCTCGAGCTTTGAATACCCGAAACCCTCGTGTGGGTACTGTACTCGTCCCATGATCAGTAGCCAGTACACATATCTACAATATTGATAATCACATCCATACATACATACAAAAATGAAACAAATATAGTACATAACTTAGAAGATTACAGAGTTTATATCACAAGGGCCGACTGACCAAATAAAAGCTCAACTATTAGAAGTGACAACTGAAGCAACGGAAGCATAATATGTATACGGTCCAAAAATCCAGCGATATGTCCATCCAAACCCTCAGGCAACCGACAAGAAATAAGTTCTGAAAAGACCCATCACCTAACCATTCGGTACTGGGTGCAAAGAATGCGTCGTCCGGCGTAGGCTCATCCTTCTGAACAATAATTTAAGCAAGATTGAGTACATTGTGTACTCAGCAATACTTGTAGTGTATCACAAAGTTTATATATATGCATGGCTAACAAGGGATGAGGCTCTATGCTATAAGTCATTTGCACCATTAAGCAAGTTTTATTTGCAGTATCAATGCATAGTACTTTGCAACGAAAATTTAAAGAGTAGTTAAATAGATATTGAACAACAAGTAAGCACTTGAATAAATAACAGATCGTAGCCCTCCTCGGCTGTGATCAACATCTTATTTTCAGCCATATACATGGCACTCAACTCAAATATCAACAACAAAATCATTCCCTCATTTCCCAACAAGAACCATTTTGAGTAAAGACCAAGACTATACCCGATGGACCACACCAAGCACGCTCATGACCGCGAGCATGGCTATTTAAATAAATTTACACTATGTAAAGGTGTACAACTTTATCCACACACACACGAATTATGTAGTTTGTTTGGCATCCATCGATGCTACCGTTCACTATCCTTCGATAAGTAGTCTAGAGCATGCATTGATGCCATTACATCACCTAGTCATAAACCTTGCACTAGCCCGGCGAATAAATACCCTTACTTCACCCGGGTACACCCTCGTCTAAGTGAGGTATTCACCGTTGTGTCGGAAAGCATTGTTCGCAATGCCTCAGTGAAGGGAGTCCCTTCGAACAATCACACATGCTCGTCTACTACGGTCTACCAACATGCAAGGCTAGTTTTTGATAACTTAATTAGGTAAAGTTGTCACATACTGGCACATGTGGTTGTACGCTTAGGCTTTAGATTAGGAGCACCAGTGTTCGGTCCTTAATTGACACGGGCGAGGATCTCCCCCTATCTATATGCGAGAAACCCTTTCACATTCATCAGTTCATAATATAACTCGCACGCGTCATAAACTAAGTTTTTTTTCTTTATTTGTATACAAAATAACATAGGCAAACCCCTCTATACCATCATTTCAAAATCTCCAAAATCCATGTTCAACATTTCATTCATTTTTCCATTTTTTTGTAAATCTAGAGCCTGACTAAGCGTTTGTGTGGTATTCACACTCGAAATGCCCAAATGGACATCATCTATTGCCTAAATCATAATCTATTGGCTACAATAGTAAGGATACCAATATTTCAAGGAGGATCATGCATTGAAAAGGATTATAGCTATCGTTATCCCCCAAATGTAGCAATTTTAAGAAAACATACACATATGCATAATAGATTTTACAAAAACAAGTACATTAATTAAAATAGTAGGATTAATATGGTCAAAGGGGGTGTTTTTCTTACTCTGGTTGCTCTTAATACGAGGATGGAGGATAGTTGTAAAATTTGCTTGAGCAATCGACGTCTAATAAAGAGAGCTAGAAGCAAATTAAATATAGAAAAATAACAACAACAACAAAAAAAAATCCAAATATTTTTACATAATCAGATAGAGGATGATTTTATATGAATTTAGAAAAAAGATTCATTTTATTTGGTGTTCGCCTGCAAAAGTTATTAACGATTCAATTTGCTTTAGTTTTGTTATTCCAGAAATTATAAAAAGGTGTGATGTCAAAAGCGTATTATCTGATGTTTACGCTTTCCAATAGCGAAAGCATATTTTCCTCTGATGTATAATGAGGTTTACGCTTTCCCGTAGAGAAAGCGTATTTTCCTCTAAACTGAAAGCGGTTTTTCTTCTTATTATTATTTGAATTTTATTAATTTACATGTGGGGCATACTTGTTAGTCTCATAGCTTTTCTTTTGTGGATTTTTATTTATAAAACTGAGGTGCTATCATATGTCATGGACTCATTATTTATTAACTAAATGATTAAACCTATTTTTATTTTAATTATCTGACAACTAGGATGTTAGTCTCTCGGTTTTAAAACATGTTTTAAAACCAGGAACAATGTGTGGTCCCACATATCATAGACACATTTACTAAAATGTTTAAAAATTAGATTTTTGTTAACTTTCTCAGCTGGTCCAACATGTCATAGACTATTTACCCTTAACCTCTAGCGTTAGTGCTGTCAGTGTTTTAGAATTGAACTTACGTAATAAGGATTACAGATAAATAAGGATTACAGATAAAAAAAATCAAATGAGGATTTATAGATACTCGTCAAGTGCTAACCAAATCCTAACCCCAAGTTGGTCCCACTAGTCGAGAGAGAGAGAGAGCGAAGGAGAAGAGCTGAGTGCATGGTTGAACGCTATGGCGACCTTGCCACCGGCGAAAGGCGCTATGAGTAGCGACATTGAGCGAAAGAATGGAAAGAGAAAGGTAAGGCGACGCTAAGGGTGGTGGTGGCAACAGAGATGGCCGGCGGCAGAATTACTGCGGCGAGGAGCGGCGGAACGCCTCGGGTCCATGATGTACTTCGCGTAGAAGGCATCCCGGGGCTAAAGGAGTGGCGCATTGGGCTCAGTGAGTCCAGGAGATGCTAAAGGACCGGGCGCGGGGACCTAGGGTCACCGGAGGCGAGCCGGCGACATGCAATCGCGGCGGTGCCATGGGTGGCTAAGAGGAAAAGTGTACTAGAGACTAGCCCTTGGTGAATTGATGCACGCATGAGGATCAGTGACTCACCACAACTACGAGGGTGAAGAAAATCTGGCTGAGGAAGGGTTGAGGCGGCTTGTCGACGACGAGCAGCGGCGGTGCGAAGGAGATAGCTCACCATGTCAACGGAGAAGGTACAAGGAGTGTTGCATTAGCTCACTGAGGTTCTAGAGATGGTGTAGACACAAGGAATTGGTCCGAAGCTCACTGGGCTTCAAAGGAGGACAAAAATGGTGGTGGCGGCCGTGAAAGATGAAGATGGCAGCGATGCTCGGATTTATGGCAAGTCTATCTGCATTGAGTGGGGGAAAACGTCAATATGATATGGAACATATGACGATGCGGTGAATTTGAGTCCAAACTCACAAGAGCGACATGAACGCGTTAGTGAGATTCGGTGCGCGTTGGAGTCGAGGACGAAGGCGAGCACAATCGTGCTATAAGACTCCACAAGCTGCACTGAGCAAAGGAGAGGAATGAGTGATGAACGGTGATAAAATTGATGCAAGTGTCATGGGTAAGAAAGTTCACTAGAGTGGCAATGGCGTGGAGGCGTTCTCACCAGCGTTGAGAACGACATAAACTTTCCCACGAAACTAAGGAGCGATGAAGCTCGGGTTTGCACGAAATGGAACGTGGGTGAGCTGAGGATGACTGCGTGCACCCTGGCACTTAAGTAGCTAGGACAATTGCATGAGAAGAGTGGCGAGATGCCGACGGTCTCATGAGATACTCATGGGGGCTGCTCTGGTCTTTCCATCCTCGCGGGAAAGGGTATCAGTGGGGTGGATGGCATGGGTGGTAGCAGGCGGAGGTGACATGAGGGTGGTTGAGGTGTGAAATTATGGGTGCAGTGTGGCAAACCATGGGCAAACAGCAAAGCTGGCAAGGGCGAGCTGGTGCGCAGACGAGGGCGAGAAGTGGACGAAGGCTCCTAACGCGTGGGCTCGACGTGTCAGTGAGCACAGGAGCGGGGAGCTAGCATGGGCTGGAGCAAGCGCATAGAAATGGACCGGCTGGGATTCGGCCCAATGGGCTAGTGGGAATTTCCAATGTGATTTGGAATTTCTAGAAAAGGCTAAGACATTTGCCAAAAAATTAAACCTGTCAAAAAGGCACCCAAATTCATGAATTTTTTGGAGGCTCTTGACACAGTATGGTTACTCGTGTAAACTTTTCAGTATTTTTATCTGTTATGTGATTTTCTCAAAAAAAAAATTACAAGTTGCTGTTTGGATGTGATTTCATTATCTAAGTTATGCAAAAGCTCAAAAATCATGCTAAAAAAGTTTTTCATACAAAACATGCTCAAAATTATTCTCCCACTTATTTTCATTATATTTTCCTAAGAAATGTGACTTTTAGGATGTTACATTCAGATTCTATCCATTTTGTGAATGTATCAATAGCCACAAAAAGGAACTCAAAACCCCTTGGTGCTTTTTAGGAACGATCCTAGCATATCGAGACCCATATTGCAAAAGGTCAAGAAAGAGGTATAATTTGTAATGCTTGAATCAGTTGGTGTATTTGCCTACTATGAAACTGGCATTGTACATACTTCTTAGCGAGCTCTTTGGCATCATGAAAAGTTGTTGGCCAGAAGAAACCTTGTCGAAAGGCTTTTCCGACCAATGCTAAGCATGAGTCCCACAGGTGCCTCCGTGTATTTTTTTGAAGGAGATCTAATCCTTCTTTCTACGATATGCGTGAGAACCCCTTGAGTACCTCATTTGTAGAGGATTCCTTCGACCAAAGTATACATTTTGGCCTTACGAGATAAACGATCAACCTCAAAATCATCATTGGGTACAATACCATTGCGAATATACTCATAGATGGGGTTTATCCAACTATCCTCGTATTCTAGGGATTGGTTCTCTCAATAGGAGATGTCTCTGGTGTTTCGGCCAGGGACGACTTCTGGAGCTGCTCTAAGAAGACTCCTTGTGATACTTGTGATCGCGAAGAAGCTATTCAAGCTAATTGGTCAGTAAGGAAATTATACTTTCGAGGGATATATTGTACGTAGAAACCGAAAAAATGCTTTTCAAGCTTTTTGATTTCCGATAAGTACTGAGACATGGTCGGATTAGAGCACTGTTATTCTTTTTCGACCTGATTCACGACCAGTTGAGAGTCTCCTCTCACAAGTAGTCGTCAAATCCTAAGCGCTTTCGCTGCTCGTATGCCACCTAATAATCCTTCATATTCTGCCACCTTATTAGTAGTAGGAAAGTTTAATTGAATAACATATTTTAAGGTTTCTCTTGTCGAAGATACCAAGACCACCCCAGCCATCGAGCCACTTAGCGTAAGTGGCCCATCGAAGTACATTGTCCACTGGTCGTGGGATTCATTCTGGGGTCCCTGAACAAGTTTAGGATTTGTCCATTCGGCGACAAAGTTTTCCAAGATATAGGATTTAATGGTCATTCGAGACAGGAAATGGAGGTAGAACTCCCCAAGTTCAACCGGGCACTTTGCCATGCGCCCCGTTGCTTCCCTATTCTGGAGGACCTCTCCTAAAGGAAACTCAGATGGCACGATTAACTTATAAGCATGGAAATAATGCCTAAGTTTTCCTCAAGATATGAAGAGAGCATACAAAAGTTTTTGGACCTGAGGGTAACACTCCTTAGGCCCATGTAAAACTTCACCAACGTAGTAAACTGATCGTTGAATGTTTTCACGTTCGGCGACTAGTACTGCGCTTAGTACTTGTGGCATAACAGAGACAAGGAATCTAAGTAACTTTCCTGAAGAGACCCTGAACACACTTCTCGGGATTGATTTTCAACTGGTGTTTTATGAAGCTGTCGAATGTTTCTTGCAGGACAAAAATATGATCAAGATGTTGTATGATTTTTTTTTACAACTAGGTCATCAACGTAAACTTCCATGCTCCGGCCTAGTTTAGGAAGGAAGGTCTTTCGCATCAAGTGTTGGAAGGAAGCACCAGTATTTTTTTAACCAAATAACATTTTGATATAGCAAAATATTCCAAATAGTGTAATAAATGCGGTTTTTTCTTCATCATCTAAACACATTCTTATCTAATGACAACCAGGGTATGCATATATGAAACTTAGGCCCTGTTTGGTACAGCTCTAGATTCTAATTTTCCAGATTCTGCTTCTGATTCTTTAAGAATCCACTTCTCTGAGAATCTGGAGCTGTCTGTTGAAACAGTTTGGTTGGTAGGTTGGCTCCAAAAACCATATGAGGGAGGATTAGAGGCAAATAGACCATGTCACCCCTGGGTGTTATACTTCAATTGTATTTGTGTAACTCAGTGGTATTTGCGGGTAAAAATCTTCAACTTCAAAGGGTATTTTTATTTCTGAAGGTTGGATTCTCACGAGAATCTGCTAGGGGGCTGCTTCTCGTTGCTAGTTCATTTTCGAGATAGCTCCTTGCGAGAAGCAGAATCTAGTGGTTTTGAGAATCAGGGTGTTTGGTACGGCTCCACGAGAATCGATTGAGAAGCTGGGAGTGGAAGCTGTACCAAACAGGGCTTTAATATTTCACAACTAGTAGTAGAATTAACTAACTGATCGATACGATGAAAGGGAAATTATCCTTCAGACAATCTTTATTTAGATCAATAAAGTCTACACACATACGCCATTTGCCATTATACTTCTTAACCATTATAGGGTTAGCCAATCATTCTAGATGATCGACCTCTTTTAAGAAACCTTTCTTAAGTAGTTTTTTCAATTCTGATCTAATAGCATCTCGACGATCAGGTGCAAATCTCTGTAATTTTTTTACAGGCTTCTTATCAGGCCGTAGAGCTAGCCTGTACTCGATCACCTCCCTATGGACTCCGGGCATATTAGATGCTTACTACGTGAAGATAGACATATCGGATGCTTACCACGCGAAGACATCTGCGTTTGCTCGGAGTAAGGTGACGAGGGCATTTTCCTATGTGATGTCGAGAGCGACTCTGATGCGAACAGTCTTTGAATGCTCCTTTGTATTCAGTAGAACTTCTTTGACTTGTTCGTTCGGCCTTGGTGTAACTTTAGGCTTTGACTACTTGGTCGAAGGTTGCACTTTGCTTGCTTCTCAAGTTGGTATTTGGCCAGCCATCTCGAGAGATTTACGGTCACATGTAAGCGCCATCTTTTTTATCAAAGCAGACTGTGATTACTTCTTTAGGACCTGGCATCTTAAGACATTGATAACCATAATGAGCAATCATTAGGAATAGAAATCGTGCCAGAGTTGGTCAACCAAGAATGGCATTGTATGCCGGGTCAAAATCGACCACATCAAAAGAGATTTTCTTCGTCGTGAAATTCTTTGGCGACCCAAACGTAACAGGAAAGGAAACTTGGCCAAAAGATTTTGTCGAAGATCCTGGTTCAATCCCATGAAATGAGTATCATACTGGTTTATCTTTGTCCTAGGAACTTGCATTTCATCCAGGGTACTCGTAAAGAGTATGTTTAATGAACTTCCACCATCAACTAACACATGATTGACTCGACAATTATTGATGGTGGGATCGACCACGATCGAAAAATGACTAGGTCGTGTAGAAGGGATCGAACAGTCACCTTTCTCAAAAGAGATAGTGGTTTCCAGCCACCTCGGTATCTTATTGACAAGAGGAGGATCGATGGAATTCACCTCACGTTCGACAGCTTTGAGATGTCGTTTCGACTCATATGCCGAAGATCACATATAGATGTGATCGATGGTGTATTTTGGATCTTCAAAATGACATCACCTCGTCATCATCTGACTATTTTCGACCACTCGTTTTCTCATATCTTCGAGTGTAGGAAGTGGTCCCTTGCCGGAGTAGTAATCCTCAAGTTTCTGTTGAAAAACTCAGCAGTTATGAAGGTCGTGTCCTTGATTTTTTGTGAAAATGACACCATTTAGGCTTGTCGTTCTTTCGTTCAGGTGTTTGCCTTTGCCCCGGTCGGAGTATGGTTTGGAGCTCCGAGGCTTCTTGTCATTCATGGCTAAGACAACATTTTGTGCTTTTGACTTGAGATTTTTGGTCTTTAGTCTTACTCTTGGATTTTACAACCTTTTATCTTTCTTCTTACTGCCTTCGCCCACTCCTCGAGTGTCCTTATCGTCATGATCAATCGTGCGATTCTACTCGACCTCTTCTGCTGTTGTTGCATAGCGGATGACCATTTCAAAGAGCTTGGCGACGATTGTCGAAGGATTTAGAGCGATATCCTCCGTGATCCTTCGATTGCAGACAACCTGTTTGAACGTCCTGATTGCAGAAGAATCAGAAATTTCAGGAATTGAATTGCGAACTTAACTAAAACACTTGATAAATTGGCGTAGGGTCTTGTGACAATCCTGTCACATTCTGTGCTGCCACGAATAGATAAACTCTTGTGGCTAATTTAACAGCCACGATCGAGCAGATCCTTCGAGCACCGTAGGAAGGTAGATGGCCATGACATGTTCTCCTCCTCCTGCTGTTCGAACTGTGGTGGTATAGATTTGAAGAAACTTGATGGTATTTTGTGACCTATCAAACTTCTCCATGTTCACTGGTTAGAATTGGGGCGGACATCGAACTACTCGATGGTCCCAAGCGAAAACGTCTGACATTCGGTAATGATATCATAATGCCTTATTTGCAGGAAAGAAGGGTTGACATCACCAGGTGATCGTACTCGACAATACACAGTGGTAAATGGACCTGATCAATCATAGATCTCAGTCCTATAAGGGTAATGCTCCTCGTGCTCCATCTGCTGGTGCAGATTTCTTGGAAGAAGTGGTGAACGACCACCACCCCTAGGAGCTTGTCGATCACCAGCTGTTCGTGGAACTCTTTTCCAACCAGTGTTATGGTCGGGAGATTGACCAGATATGTGGTCCTATCATTCTCCACGAGGAGAGTTGTTCAAACGACTGGTGTTCGATGGAGTTGTCCCGGTATGACTTCTAGGACGGTGTTGTCAATTCTGCTCGAACCTGATCATTGTGTCTCGAAGTATTCGTGCGATCTCGTGAGCGAAGAGGTCGTAGCCTGACACTTATGCAAGCTCATGAGTCAGGTTTTTTATCAAGTCATTGATTTGTTGAAGTTCTTGAGTTTCCTCTGACTGGTATTAGGTGTGCCTAGGTAAGGATCTCGAGTAGCAATTCTTCTTCTCTGGCGGTTTTAGGATCATCGATGTCGTGGGGAGGCCCCACCACCACAATGATCCAACGAAGACCGCAGACAAACCCTACAACCCACGATCACGGGCCCCCGCACGGGGGCACGAGGTGCCTTGGGCATGCTCCAAAATGGACACAGAGCCCCAGAAGGGTCCCAAGTCCCGAGAGGCCCAGCGGCAGGCCCTCAGGACCACCCCGGAAGGTTGGCCGTCCCAAAGGGCCCTGGGGCACTGCGAGACCCGGAGCAGCAGGCCCTCCGGGGCCTCCTCGGGGAAGGTCTGAAGCTGTCCCGAAGGGTTCCCGGGGCACCACGAGGCCCAGAGCAGCAGGCCCTCCGGGGCCACCTCGGGGAAGGTTCGAAGCCGTCCTGAAGGGTCCCCGGGGCACCGCGAGGTTCGAGGCAGCAAGGCCTCTGAGACCACCTTGTGTGAGCCGGTGGGGTCCCGGCCATTTCACCTCAGGAGGCCTAGGCACCTCTTTGCGTGCTCGAGGAAAAGCCCGAAGTTGAAGCACTTCAGACGCTAGTGGACCAGGTGCATCAATCAGGTGAACCAAGCCCAGAGTAGCCCACCGTGGGCCGAAGCCTACGCGTAGAGGGGGGAAAAGTCCCTGCAGCCTCTACGCGTATAGTACCTCTGTAGGGTTAGTATAGTAATGTAAGTACCCTATTTTAGGAGGCTATAAATAGGGGTTTGCCCCCTCATGTCAAGGGGATGAGATTTAGGTTTTCAGAACAATCAATACACCCCTTTTCCTAACAGCTGGTCCCTTCTCCTGAGGATCCTCCGGTCCCTTCGAGTACACCAGGGGTCCCCCTCTCTTACTATTTAGCCCTCTTTTTTGGCTACGACAATCGACATTTGAGTTAGCCGGAGCATGTCTCGGTGGAGGCGATTACTTCTAGGATCTGCCACGCTCATGAACATGAAGATCTTGGTCATCGCCAGAGGTGTTCTCACCAATTCACGATGGGAAGTAACACTTGTCTTGTCTCTTGGAGAGAGATTAGGATTTGAGGGGAGGACAAAGACATCCTAGGAGCTATTGTCCCCACTCGCGGCTGAGTCCTCCTGACTTGAGAAGTAGTTGAAGGACAACGCCTCGCAACTTGGAGCAATCCCCCTCCTGGAAGGGGAATTCTTAGTTATATCTGTCTTCTGTTGAAGGTGAATCCTACGGGAGTATGGTCAAATCCGCTGATGATGCAGGTCGACCACACACCTCGTGGGGATAACGAAGGGTGACAGTTATCAGGTGTTGATTGAGTCCTGGAATCATAGATTTCAGGACTTGCTGCGTCAAGTCGAACCTCCTCAAACAGGCTTGAACGTTTGGAGGAGGAACCCTCGCTGTGTTCAACACTCTTCAAGGATTCTAGTTCCTCATCTAGGCGTAATGTAGTGGGGGAGAGGGCTTCCTCATCGACCTTGTCTGTGGCATGGTTCCTTGAGTCTGGTGAAAGATCTCTGGAACCGGCATTTCGTTAGACGAAATGATGCTCTACTCATACTCATAGTAGGCATCTATGTCGAGTCCTACATAGTCTGCCAAATCGAACCAATTCTCCTCATTTCACTCTCCTGCCATGAAAGCATCAGAGTTGAAATAAAGATAATTTATCAAATAGGAAATGATAAATCTTTGTCCCCACGGACGGCATCAACTGTCGATGGTTTAGTATCGATCTTATGAATGAATGCTGGAGCACTCCTAGAGAGAAACTACATAGAAAAGGACATTAGAATTTTTATACAGGTCCATGCCTTCTTCTGAGATAATAATAGCCCTTCTCCTGTATTGCTATATTGATTGTGTTTGCAACAGGGAAAAAGTCACTAAAACTAGGGCTTGATGACTTTAGTCTCTTGTTGTCCTTTTTGAATCTCCTCCCCCTCTGTTCACCAACTTTACTCCTTATATAGCACATGAAGGGGTGACAATTGTCAATGTCAAGAGACGCCTTAACGTTTTATGAAATACTTATGTTCAATGATGGTTATTGTTAGATACATACCCCCACGTCGCCTTGTAGTTATGTCAGAGATAGATGTTTAATACATGCAGTTATCTCAGGGAATAACAGCACATATTAACTATTATGTGTATTAAACACAGTGTACAAATGTCCCTAGTCGATTGGGCCCACATGTCTGGTTCTTATCGACTATATGATGATCGTAAATGACATAATCGTAGTAAAGCTTACGACCATGAGGTGATCGTGGTAGGACTTACGATAATAGGTGGTTGTACAAGATCTTATGACCATAAAGTGGTAGTAGGATAACTTAAGACCATATAGTGTGGTCGTAGAATAGCTTACGACCACTAGGTGTTTATAATTTCCCTCGTTGTTGATACCGAGTGGTATCCTTGGAAGTCGTATATAAAAACATTATCATTTATAATGAATATTAGAAATAAATAATGTAATTAACTAGGGATTATTAGATACTCATCGATTGTCTTAAGAGCTTGGGGCATTTGGCTAATGCACAATAATAAAGTGTCCATCATGTTGTTCCAACATTTCAAGGCTGGAGGAATACTTTTCAACATGAGTTTGTCATGGCTATCCATAGGGTAAATGCAAAATATAAGCCTCAAATTAGTGATTGGTAGTGGCGGATCAACCATGGGGGCGCGAGAGGGCTAGAGCACCGGCTCCGCTCTCTACACCCTTGATACCCTTCTAGTACATCTGTCATGATTTACATCACAGATCTATTTAATTTTGTTTTTAAGATTGCTACCCGTGTATATTTTTGAGCTTTCGAAACACACTGTCTATTATTAATATACTACCTTTAATGTATTTCCTATTTTAACTTTGTTCATCATAATTTATATATCAATTTGGATTGCGTATTATATTTAAATATGTATTTTCTGCTAACCTTAAAATAACTCTGTCCCACTGCTACCTTTCCATTTTCGTCCTGTATACACCACTGGTGATTGGTACAATAGCTTGAATTAATATTTATGGTCCTCAATTGTAAATAATTTTGTGTATCATCTCTTTATATTTTAAATATATTAAGCAGGTTGTTTCCTACTGTTTCTATTTTTTAAAACAGTGAAACATGACACGTTTCTTCTGGAAATAAATGCTGCATGCATGGATGCCTGCAACGCTTATGTCCGAAGTCGCTTCGGTGCAGAAACGGCTTTGCGAAGACGATGGAAAAATCTGGGCGAGGCCTGGAACGAGCCGCGGCGCGCATGCTCCGCCGCCGCACGAATGGCTAATTCGCAACGACCTCAGCCGCCGCGTGGGTGAATGCGGCACGGCAGAACTTTGGGTCGCCGTCCGCCCGTGCGATCCGAAAGAACGGACTGCTCGGCATGGGCCCGTCCTGGCATCTTCGTTTGGATCGTTACGGGCTTGGATTGACGGGCCGCAGCCAACCTTGCGTGAAACATGCACAGAGACGAGTAGGATGCCGGTGTATTGCAACAGAATTTTAAATCTTACAGAAATAATATTTTCTTTAACACATAAAACAAATCAAGTAATGAAAAGATAATTTTACATATAGGCATCATAATAGTGTAACATGAGAGAACAAAAACTATATACGACAATTCTAGAAATGAACGTTATAAACAATATTTTTCTATAATTTACTTCAATACATAAATAACTGACATACCATCATGTAAATTAAGTACAAATCAACAAATAAAGTATACATCATGCATTAAATAAAAACAGAAATGGAAATGTAAAAGTGAAGTTCATGCGGGAGCCTTTTGGAAGACACATCCTTATCTCTAGCTTGTGACGTAAAGATAATGGAAACACATTCTACAAAATAACAAATAAAAGTTAAACATCACAAATTTATTGTATATTATATGTAAATAGATGTCAAAAGATTGAGGTATTTTACCAGAAAAATAAAAACAGAGAAGCTGTTGAAGTACAACACTTCTCAGATCTTAAATAATACTTCTTGCTGATGCCCCATGCATAGCAAAATGATGGTATCTCGACAGTACTAATCTACACAGGGCTACTTGAAAGTGTGAATTAGAACCAACACGTTTAATCTGAGAAATCTTCACATAAAATTTATGCAACGAAAATAGTTGCATTCAAATAAATAGTTTGTTTCAGAACATATGCAGAAATCGAAAAATTCAGGAACATCCAGAAAGTGCACAGGTAACATTTTAAAACATCTAATTTGAACATGAAGTGAAAAAAATACAAATAAAATTTTGATACTTAATTTAGGCCGGCATGATATACACACGTTGTTGTGGCCATGAGCACAAAGCCGGTGTTCGCCTCCGTCTCCAATGCGTGGGGACCCACCCTTTCTCTGCGTAGCCCCATCGATGGGGGCCTGGGTCTCGCATTTAGACATATAAAATTTAAGTATTTAGACATTCCTGGGGAAAAAAGATCACCATGCAGATTTTTTAAGATTTGATTGCATCGATTGATTTTAATGTATACACCTTTGCAGACCTTTGTCCCAATCTATAATGAATGTTCCTAAAACCTTCACACACAAACACCAAAGCAAAATTTACACTGCTTACCTCTAATCTCCATATGTTCCCATAAGAGGAATACACAAATGAAATACCCTCCTGGCAACATGCAATCCATTTTTCTTTCAATGTCCATTAGTGTGTCATGCAATCTCACGATATTCGATCTAAGCAATGGGATAAGTGTTAACACAAATCTCATGAGCCCTTTCATCTTAGTAATTCACTTGTTCTTCATAAACATTTCCAAGAAGACTCTAGCAAACATTTCCAACATTTCCACCAGCTTTGTTGTTTTTTTTCTGGTCAATACCATTTCCCAAGAATGTAATTGTGCACATATGAATATATAGGAGGAATCAAACCAGTTCCAAAAATCTAAGACAATAAACCTGGTGGCTGGTGGCCTGTGGATGGATCATGCTTTTAGGATTTGCCAAACCATAAGTCGTATCCCTCCACACCAGCGTTTTTGTTATCCAAACCCATGACATAACCTTGCTGCTTTTTTAACGTTTCAAAAGTCACCATTATGAGGTGTCACCAAAATTGAGCAGATAAGTACATTAGCAACATGCCTATTATGAAAGTACAAAAAACGCAATTAATCAATCATGGCTTGCCCATATCATGCTCCATAGAAGCACAAGATTCCCATGGAAGTAGGCTTCGACAACAACACCATAAAATTACCTCTCAACAAGATAAATTCTGCGACTGTGGCACATCCAATTGCCTCTGCCTGATGCTCGCTCACAAGAACCAGTGCATCAAAAATAGTACCTATAATCAAGATAAAACCAAATACTGTTTGCATACTATCTTAGTGCGACAAATGCACCTTGAGAAGAGAAAAAAAAAAGACACAGCTCTTACCTTTAGCCCTCTCCACAAACTCATCCTTATAAGCTTTTGTACTGCGACCACATCCCTGGTGTAAAACTCTACGTATGCAAGCAGAAAGAGCGTGAGCACAAAAGAATAAAAAAATGGATCTTTAGGGGCATATGCAAATTTCATATCCGGTAATCCAACAAAATGTGTGAGCAAGAAAAATGCATCTTTACAAGCATCTTGTACATACTGAAAATCAGTAAAATCTAGGAATCGTTCAGGAAAGAGAAAGCATACGCCAATGCATACATTTTTTTCTCCAAAAATGAAATAGGAACATCTTATTAAATTTTGCCACTGAAGCCTAAACACAGAAAAGCACTAATTCAAGCAAACTTTTAATGTTAAATACAGATTCGATTCAGTCAAATAGGTGATATTACATCTGAGAAGGGCGAACGGGACCACAAATTTATCCAAGATTTGTAAAAAAGTTGGAACTTTTTGTAGGATTACGAGGGGAGGGATGGAGACCTGGAGCTTGCGGAGGGGCCACGGGGAGGCGGAGGCGGTTTTCGCCCCTTGCGCCGGCGTGCAGCCGGAATCCGGCAACGCCATCGACTGGGTGCTGCTGTTTCTCCGGCGACCGATCACTGATGTATTGGGGCACTCGCGGATCTCTCGGGCTCTCTCCTCTTCGCTTCCTGACCAGTTCGACCGTGGCGGCGGGGGGTGCCGGCAGAGGCGAGGAGCGAGTTAGGCGTCGGCGAAGGTGGGAGTGGGACGATGAGATCAAGGTGGGCGGGTGGACGGGTAGGGGTGGATAGGAGTGTGAGCGGGTAAACTCTAAATTATAGATTAGTTAAGATTAAGAAATCTACTCGGATACGGCATTCTAACCCCACCTGCCACCGCCGCCGCCGAGCGGGGCCGGGCCCATCCGGCACACTTGGATACGGCAGTCTAACACTTCACAGTTCCCACCTCGGCACCTCACACCAACCAGCCCTCCCAGCCTCCACAAGTCCGCAGTCCACCGCTCCACCGACCAGGCGGCCACCGCGCCGATCCACCCTTCGCAACCCCCATCGCTCCAAGCAGCCGCGCCAATCCCAAATCGCGAGTGCCCCCTCACCCAATGGGTACCTCCGACCCCAATCTCACCGCTCTTCTTGCTATTCGCCGCAGCGGCAGCCGCCTGTTCGAGCGGTAGGTTTGTTTGTGTACTGCGAGGGGTGGTACTGTGGGAGGAGGCGGAGGCGGAGGGAGAGGGCCTCCGAGTTGACATGTTGGGGTCGGGGCTGAATCTAGTCAGCGCAGCGCTCGGCTTCGGCATGACCGCCGCCTTCGTCGCGTTCGTCTGCGCGCGGTTCATCTGCTGCCGCGCCCGGCGCGCGGACCCCCGCGCGCCGCCGCCGCTGCCCTCGCCGCTGGGCTTCGACGCCCACTTCCCCGTGGATCTCGACCGCCCGGTACGTGCCACACCTCGTTCTCCCTCACTGATATTCCTCTGCTGTGACTCCACCGTGGTTTCCAAAAGGGGACGAAATAATTGCTCGTGTAGAAGTAGAGGCGCGTAAACAAATGACTGGAGTGTCTATGCTCTGTTTGTTACAATTACTGAAAAGCGCGGGGGGTGGGGATTGGATTACTAATTTTTTTTGTGTTCATGGGCTGTGCTTTTCGTGTCAAGCCAAAAATGTCTTTCGTGTGCCATATGTTTCTATTGTTGGCCATTGCAATTGCAATGTATGATGAGCCTCAGTGCGTAGTAAATCCCAGGGGGAATAAAATACGGGCGCAAGTGCACTGCCTGCTTTACCTGTGGGTGTGATGTAGGTAAAGTGGCTGTGGATTGCTTGGAAGCGGTTCTTAAGAGATTTGTTACCACTTCCATGCCCTGTAAAATGTCGAACCATGAGAGTAACTAGCAGAATTTCCTGCGCAATTGCGCGGTTAGATACTACAACATATTGTATTTGTTATATAACTCTATTGCCTTTTGAAAATATAGTTGTATTTTTTATACAATTATAATAATTATAATATTGCTTTTCGAAAATATAGTTGTATTTGTTATACAATTATAATAGTTGTAATATATATACATGATTAATCTGTACTATTATAATCTGACCCCACCAAAATAAGTGCTGTAGATCTCCTTTTTCTCTCGATTAATGAGAGAATTTATTATATATATATATAATTAATTTGCACCATTATAATATGGCCGTCCAAAATAAGTGGGGTAGATCTTATCTTTTGTCTCTCGATTAGTGAGAGAATTTCTAGGATTTTTTATGAGAATTTCTAGGATTTTTTTTCCTGATTTAAGGATTTCTGTGGGATTTTCTAGACCTCCAAAGCAAAGGAGCTACCTTGAATATCACTGGTTGTTTGTAGATATATAGAATGCTAACATTTTACTAGTATATGATTATACTATAATGGAGATTCAAAAGTTTTAGACTCTTAGAGCATTTGTAGGCAGGCACATCTTTATTTCCCCTATCGTTTTTGGACTGGTATTTGAGCTGCTTTGTGTTCTAATTACTGATGATAAATTCTAGTTACATTCTTATAATTACCTTTCCTCCACTAGTGAAATACAATTTTCTTGATCGCTTAAAATGCTTATATACTCCATTTTTAGTTAGTCTATGTACACTATAAACCTGCAGCATAATAATGTTTATGTTCCGTGGTGTAAATACAAATAACAGTTTTAGGATCCTTACGCATTTCAAAAAAGAATGTGCTTACATCCTAGTGTACAGTTTAAGGACAGATATGCTTTGCAGCCTCACAGGGAAATGTAAGCTACAAATACAAATGCCAAAAGGTTAAGAACAAGCATACGTATAGAAGCACCCAAAAGCACTCAGAAATTACATAAACAGCAGCAGTGGCGAATCTAGGATTTTAGGTCAGGGTATGCCTCTCAAAAAAATTTCATACAAAATTCGGTAAATCCATTTACCAATTCGGTATTAAGGCTTATAATCATGAATTAAGTGGACATGACGATTCGCTAAATATAGTATAAATAGTTTCAAAAGCCATACCGATAATCAAATATATGCATAATAGAGTACCAGAGACTTACAATGTTATTTTGTCGACATTTTTATTCGACGCTTTCGAAGGACATAAATGTCTCAATTATATCATCTTCATCAACTTCAAAAAAAATATCTCGCTCAATGAAAGTGACTAGACAATCATCCAAAAGACTATCTCCCATCTTATTTCGTAGCTTTGTTTTCACTAAAACCATCGCAGAAAATACCCTTTCAACACTTGCCGTTGCCACGGTAGAAGCAATACCAATTTGAGAAGCTGATAAACCATATCATACACTTTATGCCTCTTTGTTTGAACAAGCTTAACTGAGAGATCAACAATATTTTTTAGACCTTTGAATCTATCATCCTGCCTGATGTCATCAATATAATTATCTAGCTGCAATTCAAGTCTGAGCAAATTATTATTTGAGAAGTCTTTTGGGTAGAACTCAGCTAATCTACATAGCTTCCGTGCATCAAAAGACTCAAATGAGTTAGAAGGATTGAAGGCCGCCATACAAGACAACAACTCCATATTAATCTCATCAAACCGATTATCAAGTTCTTGACTTATTTGATCAATGACACCAATATATACCTCTCTTCTGAAGTGGTCATCATTGGTTTGCTTTCGAGCACGAGCTTTCCTTACTGATTTTCCATAAGGAACATAATCACCATCCATAGCCATGACTAACAAGTAAAGCTTCAATTGCAGCCTTCAGTGATAAAGAGGTAGTATCATCTACATGAACAACTCCAATAAAATGCTCACATGGCCTTCCCAATTTGTCAACATAACGCAAGCAAAGAGCTAGTTGTTCTTTATGTGATATATCACTAGACTCATCAGCTAAAATTGCAAAGGGCTCATCACCAAGTTCTTCAATTATTTTCTTTCTAGTTTCTAGGGCACAACAGTGAATAATTTGCTTTTGTATGTCTGGGCTAGTTAAGGTACAGTTACCTGGAGCATTGTCCAAAACATACTTGTTCACTTCTTCACTATTTCCGGCAAGAAATTTCAAAAGTTCAATGAAGTTCCCTCTGTTGCTAGATTCTTCACTTTCATCATGTCCACGAAATGCCAACCCTTGATGCAAAAGAAACTTGATACACCTAAGTGAATAAGTCAACCTTTTCTTATAAAGTCGAAGATCCTCATCACTCCACTTCTGAATATTATAATCAATTACATGGGCCTAATCCATAGACTTATAACTTGCTTACAAAATATCATATTCTAGGCACCCTAAAACATGTCACGTGTCGTAGCCTCCGAACCGCATCATCCATCTTTAATCTCCATGCGCCCAACTCGAGCTCGACCGCCTCCAAAGATCCTCGACCCTTTGGATCATGACTTCGCACTAAGTCATCTCCGGTCCACCGTGTGAGACCACAATCGCCTCCGAAAGTTACCCCCGCACATGCAAAGACCAAAGCAAGATATTTTTCCCAAGCACAAGTTCTTTCCAACTTGACCGACATCGATCCACACACCACGACACGCCTCAAATAATATCTCAAATAACATTGTCAATTATTCATCGACTAAAAATAGTAGACTTAGTCACATGGTCTAACAGAGACGATTCGATCCGATCGATCCAGATTGGCGTATGCGATATCGTCTTCGATCGCCAGTAGGGCATAGGGCGGGCGTGGGCGTCGGACGTCGGCGATCGGCGACTCAGGCGTCCGCGATGGCGATCGGCAACTTCGGTGGCGTGAGTGCGTCTGCGACGCCGTGATTGTGCGTAGCAGCGTCTGAGAACAGCGGCGAGGCGAGCAGCGGAATAGTTGAAGTCGAACAGATCACGCGTGCGGTAATCGCGTATTGGCTCCGTAATCCGCCAAAGTGGTCGCCTCAAATGCGTCTGGTGCATGGGCGCGTGGGCTGGCGTGGCGCCGCGAGCCACGCCAGCGGCTCGCTGCCGCTTGCCCTCGCACTCGCATCACGGATGAGTTTTTTTTTTTTTTTAATAAATATACATATATGTATTTGCTGTTGCATCGGGAAAACAGGGTATGCCGGGGCATAGCCGGCATACCCTGTAGCTCCGCCAATGAACAGCAGACTCTACATGGTGTGTTTTGTGTTAAGCTATGATATCTTGGATATTTCACTAGCCTGGAAACGAACTTGACACTTTTGTTTGTTGATAGCTGCCAGTTTAGTCTCGTTTCTTTCCCATCGATTACGAATTTGGGCATTCCTCTCTTTTGAGTAAACTTGGCAATTGAGTGTACATTGAGTATTCCTCTCTTTTGTTTGTTTTAGACATGTTAAAGTAAAAAAAATGGAAATGGCAATTGAACAAAAGCATATTTCGTACAGAGTTAGTGTTGTGTCTTGCGCAAAGCATCTTTACTTCAGAATTTGTGTGTCGTGGTAGGTGCTTTTGTCATGTGTGCACTGTTCACCCACGAATAGTTGTCATAAACCTTAGTTCACAATGGGGTAAACATCCGTCGGAGGGAGGTCGGACGGCGACGACTTGAGGTAGAACAGGGCTAGACGAAAAGGACGCCGGTTGGGGGAGAGATGGATCTAGAATAGCCGTCCTGGGGGAGAGACCGGAGCTAGACTTAGGGACTTGGGAAATACTTCATTGTTGATTGTTTGCTCAAAGAAGATACAATGTCATCTCTTTTATAGGGATAACTTGACTTGACCCATAAGAAAGAATCTCTAAATTATAGAAACAAACTAACTGAAGATAAACTTCCAAACTAACCAAATCAATCTAATCCCTAACAAAGGAAACTATTTGTAGGTGAGCAGTTAACGTGTGAGCGATGCACACGCAAAACAATACTCACCCATGATATTATACCCTCTCTGGTGAAACAACTCGTCCTCGAGTTGCAACATAAGGCGACAAACTCCTTCGATGGGGTGGGCTAAATCATTGGAGCATCATCTTCAACGTCGTCTTCATCGACTCCATCAAAGTTGTCTAGTAGTGATAGCTTGACAGCAGAAGCTATGGTGTTGGCTCTGATACCAAGTTGTCATGAACCTTAGTTCATAATAGGGTAAACATCTGTCGGAGGGAGGTCGGACGACAACGATTTGAGGTAGAATAGCGCTAGACGAAGAGGGCACCGGTTGGGGGAGAGATGGATCTAGAATAGCCGGCCTGGGGGAGAGACCAAAGCTAGACTTTTGACTTGGGAAATACTTCTTCATTCTTGATTGCTTGCTTAAAGAAGATACAATTGTTAGGAATAGCAACTTGTATTCTCAGGGGGCCAATGGGCCAGTATATATAGACAGGTACAATATGCAAATAACCCCTTATAACAATAGGGAATAACACAACTATACATATATCTCTAACATATATCTCTAACACCCCCTTCAAACTCATGGTGGATCAACAACACTGAGTTTGGAGAGGTAGAAGCCGTGTTGTGCTCGAGTCTGGGCCTTCGTGAAGAAATCCGCTATATGAAGCTCGGAAGGCACATACTGAAGAGCAATCACCTGATCATGCACACAAGATCTCATGAAAGAAGCATCAACACCAATATACTTGGTGAGCTCGTGCTTCAGTGGTCACGCAATATCGAGATAGCACTGTCTTTGTCGACAAGAGAGGAGTTGGTGTAATGTAAACACCAAAATCCTCAAGTAACCATCGTAGCCAAGTAATCTCTCTTGTCAAGAGAGCCATAGTCAGAAACTTCGACCTCTGCGCTCGAGCGGATATCTGCAATCGCTTTCTTCGTCTTCCGAGCAATGAGAGAACCACCAAGAAAAACACGATGCGAGAGAAAGACCGCGATCGGAGGATCGGCGCCCAAGTAGCATCCGAATAAGCTCAAGTCAGAACGAGCCGGAGTGTGGGAAGAAGAGACGACGAGAGATAGTCCCACGAAGGTATCGCAGAACTCGAAGAAGGTGGTCAGAGTGGACCCGAGTGGGAGCGAAACGAATCGACTCGAAATGTGGATCGGATAAGTGATATCCTGCGAGTAACAACAAGGTAGATAAGACTCCCAACAAGATGGCGATGGCGAGTCGGATCGTAAAGAGGCTCACCATCGAGGGTCGAGATGAGCGTTGAGCTCCATGCGAGTCTCAACAATTACATCGATCGAATGAGAGAAGCGCGATCAAGAAGATCTGAATATACTTCTCTTGGGACATAAAGAAACCATCCGGAGTGGAAGTAACCTCAATCCCAAAGAAGTAACGAAGAGGACCAAGATCCGACATAAGAAATCGTTTCACTCGAGGCGAGCCTTAACAAAGGCAATGTATTGAGAATCATATCCGGTGATGATCATATCATCAACATATAGAAGAAGAAGAGTCCACCACGAGACGGTGTGGACAAAAGCGTGATCGTGATCACTAGCCGAGAAGCCGCGGTGACCACGAGAGGAGTAGAACAGCAGACTCTACATGGTGTGTTTTGTGTTAAGCTATGATATCTTGGATATTTCACTAGCCCGAAACGAACTTGACACTTTTGTTTGTTGATAGCTGCCGCTTAGTCTCGTTTCTTTCCCATCGATTACGAATTTGGGCATTCCTCTCTTTTGAGTAAACTTGGCAATTGAGTGTACATTGAGTATTCCTCTCTTTTGTTTGTTTTAGACATGTTAAAGTAAAAAATGGAAATGGCAATTGAACAAAAGCATATTTCAGACAGAGTTAGTGTTGTGTCTTGCGCAAAGCATCTTTACTTCAGAATTTGTGTGTCGTGGTAGGTGCTTTTGTCATGTGTGCACCGCTCACCCACCTAATAGTTGTCATAAACCTTAGTTCACAATGGGTAAACATCCGTTGGAGGAGGCCTGACGGCGACGACTTGAGGTAGAAACAGGCTAGACGAAAAGGACGCCTATTGGGGAGAGATGGATCTAGAATAGCCGCCTCCGGGGAGAGACCTGAGCTAGACTTAGGGACTTGGGAAATACTTCATTGTTGATTGTTTGCTCAAAGAAGATACAATGTCATCTCTTTATAGGGATAACTTGACTTGACCCATAAGAAAGAATCTCTAAATTATAGAAACAAACTAATCAAGATAAACTTCCAAACTAACCAAATCAATCTAATCCCTAACAAAGGAAACTATTTGTAGGTGAACAGCTAACGGTGAACAAGCACACGTAAATGCGATTCGCCCATGATATTATACCCTCTTGGTGAAACAACTCGCCCTCGAGTTGCAACATAAGGCGACAAACTCCTTCGATGGGGCGGGCTAAATGCTGGAGCATCATCTTCAACGCCGCCTTCATCGACTCCATCAGTTGTCTAGTAGTGATAGCTTGACAAACAGGTTATGGTGTTGGCTCGATACTAAGTTGTCATGAACCTTAGTTCATAATAGGTAAACATCCGTCGGAGGAGGCCTGACGACAACGATTTGAGGTAGAATAGCGCTAGACGAAGAGGCAACCTGGCCGGGGAGAGATGGATCTAGAATAGCCTACCGTGAGAGACCAAAGCTAGACTTTGACTTGGGAAATACTTCTTCATTCTTGATTGCTTGCTTAAAGAAGATACAATTGTTAGGAATAGCAACTTGTATTCTCAGGGGCCAATGGGCCAAGATATATAGACAGTACAATATGCAAATAACCCTTATAACAATAGGGAATAACACAACTATACATATATCTCTAACATATATCTCTAACACCCTTCAAACTCATGGTGGATCAACAACACCGAAGTTTGGAGAGGTAGGTTGTGTTGTGCTCGAGTCCGGGCCTTCGTGAAGAAATCCGCTATACGAAGCTCCTAAGGCACATACCAAGAGCAATCACCGATCATGCACACAAGATCTCATGAAAGAAGCATCAACACCAATATACTTGGTAGCTCGTGCTTCACTGTGGTCACGGCAATACTGATAGCACTGATCGTGTCGACAAGAGAGGAGTTGGTGTAGTAACGAAACACCAAAATCCTCAAGTAACCATCGTAGCTAAGTAATCTCTGCCGCCAAGAGAGCCATAGCTCAGAATCACCGTGACTCGAACGGATATCGCAATCTGCTTCTTCGCCTTCCGTGCAATGAGAGAACCACCAAGAAAAACACAAGAAGCAGAGAAAGACCGCGATCGAGGATCGCCGCCCAAGTAGCATCCGAATAAGCTCAAGTCAGAACGAGCCGGAGTGGGAAGAAGAGACGACGAGAGATAGTCCCACGAAGGTATCGCAGAACTCAAGAAGGTGGTCAGAGTGGACCCGAGCGGGAGCAGAAACGAATCGACTCGTAATGTGGATCGATAAGTGATATCCAAGCGAGTAACAACAAGGTAGATAAGACTCCCAACAAGATGACGATAGCGAGCCTGGACGTAAAGAGGCTCACCATCGAGGGTCGAGATGAACGTTGAGCTCCATGCGAGTCTCAACAAGACATCGATCAAATGAGAGAAGCGCGATCAAGAAGATCCCGAATATACTTCTCTTGGGACATAAAGAAACCATCCGAGTGGAAGTAACCTCAATCCCAAAGAAGTAACGAAGAGGACCAAGATCCGACATAAGAAATCGTTCACTGCATTTGAGCCTTAACAAAGGCAATGTATTCAGAATCATATCCGGTGATGATCATATCATCAACATATAGAAGAAGAAGAGTCCACCACGAGACGGCGTGGACAAAAGGTGATCGTGATCACTAGCCGAGAAGCCAAAGCAGAAGGACCACAGAGGAGTAGCGCCAAACCAAGCACGAGGGGCTTGTTTAAGGCCATAGAGAGCGACGAAGACGACATACCATACCCTCGTGAATGTAATACCCAAAGGCGGATGCATGTAGACCTCCTCACGCAACTCGCCATTAAGAAAGACATTCTTGACATCAAGCCGAGAACGGACTAATGGCGAATGACGCCACCGAAAGAAGAGTACGGACAAGGGTCATGTGGGCCACAGAGCAAAAGTCTCGTCAGAGTCACCGTCAGAAGTCACGACCATGCTCCCGCTGAAGCCACGAGCAACAAGACGCGCTTTATAGCGCCAAGAGAGCCATCGAGCGAGTCTTAATCTTATAGACCCACTTACACGTGATGGGACAAGAGTGAGATGGAAAAGGAACAAGATCCCAAGTACCAAGACGCTGAGAGCAAAGAATCTCCTCGGCCATGCATTCGCCACTCGTGGTGAGTAACAAAGATCCCTGGGAGATAGGCTCATGGGTAGCCGCACCAAGAAACCAAAACGGCAGTGGTCAATCGATCGACGATCGCGGAGATCAGAAGCGAGATGATGATCCATCGTGGGAAGATGGAGCATCGTAAGAAGATGAAACATCGGGGAAAATGACTCATCCGAAGAGCCTCAATACAAGGTCGATGAGTGTAAAAGAGAGCGGAGGAGTTCGAGGAGTCGCAGCGACGGCGAGGCGGCGGCAACAATGAGAGGCCTCGGGAGGTATATGTGGAGACTCAGCTGGGATCGGGTCGGGCGAGGGCAAGCTTTAGATGGGTGTATCCGAAAAGTCAAGAAAGACAGGACTCCACAGAGGAAACCGGCTGAGCAGGTAGGACGTGGGTAGAAGGGACGAGATTCGCCAAAAGTCACATTCCGAGAAACCGCATTCGTCGAC
Source organism: Hsuehochloa calcarea (assembly GCA_036346395.1). Classification (NCBI taxonomy): domain Eukaryota; kingdom Viridiplantae; phylum Streptophyta; class Magnoliopsida; order Poales; family Poaceae; genus Hsuehochloa; species Hsuehochloa calcarea. The sequence goes on from CM070599.1 coordinate 41,158,355, forward strand.
CAACAGGTCCCAAAGATCGATAGCCCTTGCGCCAAAGATCGATCCCGTAAAAACACACTCAACAGATCGAGCGGGCGCTTTGGTGCGCTCGAGGTGCAAGGAGAACGAGCAAACGAGCCAAATGCACGGGCGGCGAGTAGTCCGAGAAGATCACGAGACGCCAACCGGGATCTCACCCAAGAGCAAAAGAGGGTCAATGTTGACGAGATAGGCGGTAGTGGAAACGGCCTTGGCCCAAAAGCGAAAGTGGAATAGAGACGGCAATCATCAAGGTACGAGCCGCTCTCAAGGAGGTGACGATGCTTACGCCAATGACACCATTCTCGAGCATGAGCGCCAGGACAAGAGAATCGAGCGAGGGTGCCTCGCTAGCAAGAAAACTGCGGTGTAACGAGAGAGGTACCCGCCAGCAGAGTCAGCACGAAAGACATGAATAGGAGTGGAAAACAGTGTGCGAACCATAGTAGCAAATTATTTATAGATAGACAGGGCCTCACTACGAGACGACATAAAATATATCCAAGTGTGGCGAGAGATCATCTATAAAATGATATAATATCGATGGCCCTTTCGAAAGGAAGGAGCCGACCCCAAACATTTGAATGAATAAGATCAAATGGTCACGAGACGCACTCACTATGAGGATAGGAAGCCGGATCTGCTTCCCTAACTTACACCGACAATCTAAAGACACATCTCCCGAGGCACCCCGTAAGACCACGACTGACTAAAGATGACAAACGAGATCCACACAGATGACCAAGACGGTGATGCCACCGCCGGAAAGAGTCGGTAGACGGCGGCGAAGCGAAAGACCGCGCGACGGTGGCAATGAAGGAAGATGAAGCTACCAAGCTCCCTGAGACACCGTGAGTCAAGGCGCCGAGGGCCGTAACCAACCAGAGCCCCCGTGTGGTCAGCTCCGAACACAACAAGAATCGAGTCAAGAATGACCCGATACCAAGGTCAAGAATCATCCAGCAGAAAGAAGTCGATGGTTAGGCGAGGAACATAAGCAATGTAAGGAACATGAAAGAATGAGTTGCTAAGAGGTCCTCACCGCAGACGAAAGAGAGGTACCATCGCAGTAAGAACACCGACAGGGGAATCAAGAGGCGAATAAAAGACAGAGGAAGAATCGTAAGTCATGTGAAATGATGCTCCCGAATCAAGAATCCATGGGAGGTACTGACCGTAGAAGGTGGTTTCTCACGCTCAAGAGTCGTGAGCGTAACTCCGCAGAACTCGCCGAGGAGAACCCGGCGGCAAGCGCCGTCGGTCCGCTATCTCCCGCCAGCCGAGAGAAACCGGCGAGGAGTCGATGCGCCGCCGATGTAGAAGCACCGGCGGCTGCTAGGAGAAGAACGACGTGAAAGATGCCGCCGCTATAGCATCGGGACTACGTGGTCGACCTTGTCACAAGAGAGGAGCAATGAGGATGGCCACCGCCAGACGGAGGCGCCACCACCACCGTGGCACCACGGAGGAGGCGGTGTCAAACGTGGAGCGCTTGGTGTAACAGTGGACGAGCAATGAGCACGGAGGGGAGCGACATCGCATCAAAGACCACTCAAACGAGTCTCCTCTCGCGCAGATCTCTGAAGAGCCTCCAAAGAGTGACACGAGGACGGCGTGCAAGAAGTCGGGCACGCCGCTCGAACTCAGACGGCGCAGTAAGGAACTCGAGACACACCGAAACTCCAGTCAAGACGCATACTAGTCAAGACGAACAGAGCGACAACCAAAGAAGGCGAAGAGAGTCCAGCTGACGCCAAACAGCAGAACCATGGTTATTAAGGCGAGGCGAGGCGACCCACCCCCCACACCTTTTAAGCGGTAAGGCGTGAGGCGAGGCGACGCCTTACTCTCGTCCTAAGGCGCTAAGGCAGTAAATAAAACGAGCATTTCAGCAGCACAAGTACCTTGTTGTTGCCAATTCTTGAGGTCATGTAGCACCCATCCCCCCTTTCCAATTGCTCTTCTCCCATGTAGTATCCATCCCTCTTGCAAGTTTCAACATATAGTTTGTTATAAATGTAATAGATACAAATTGTGTTCCAATTAATTTAGTAAATACGGATTGAGTGACATACCTTGTTGGCAATCTCTCCTCTCTTCAATTCTCCCAAGCAACAAGCCACATGAATAATGAACAATGCAACATAAGTTCACAATAACAATTAAGTGAATCTGAGAATTAAATATGAGCAACATAACAAATTAACATGCACAACATAAGCGACATAAGTGTACACAAATAATATAGGTGATAAGTCCACAAGCTTAGAGTGGTTTAATGACATAATAGTAGTTTACAACACGAAAGTAGCATAGTCCAACGCTCTCATCTCTCAGTATCCATCGTCAAACTCATTGAGATTGCTGGTAGCATCCACGTTTTCTCCACCATCTTCGGCAGCATTAGGAGTTTCGTCACAATTGCTCACATCTGCATCATCATGTGGATCTTCTTCCTCATCTTCTTCATTGCCCGAATCCGAGCCTTGCTCTTGCTCATCTAAGCCATCTTCTTCAACCGCCATAGTTGTAGATCTTGCACGCCTTTGGTAGGTCATAGTCTCACCATGACTATTCCTGTTAGCTTGCCTTGCAAGATTGCGACCTTGAAGCGAGCGTGTTGCGCCAATGGCTTCATCAACATCATCCCATGTAAGGTCACACTCACGACCACCTTGAGGTGCTACAACCAATGAGTTAGTCCATTCATTGCCCCAATCAAAATCCTCAATGACCAAAGGGTCATAGTTTTTGCCCGCTTTCTCCCGCCTCATTTGAAATCTTGTTTTCATCTTCCGGTTGTATGCAACAAAGACCAAATCATTCAATCTCTTGTGTAGTAACCGGTTCCTTTTCTTTGTATGCATCTACGAAAGCACAAATGGCAAACAAAGCAAATAAAATGAATAAATAACTTGCTGAAATTAGTAAGCACATATAAGGCATAAGCTACGAACTGAGTAGATAAAAATAAACACAAAGAAGCTACAAATTGACTCACAAATTCAAAGGTAATCCAATTTCGCTCACAACCAGATGATGATGCACAAAGACTAACAACACGCTTAGCAAACCTTTGTAGGTCAATGGCTCGCCCACCATATGAACGCCACCAATCAACTAGCATGGAAAATACACGCATATTAACATCTATTATTATATTAGGAATTTGGAAAGAAATAAACATACTGGAATTAACAACACTTACTAGGGCTTCTTGACTCTTAAGTTTTGGATTGCCAATTTGTTTGAAAAGACATCTCCTCGTTGGTCCTCATAATGCATGGCTTGTTCATCAATCTTGTTCCGAGTATTCTCATCTTGTACCATTCTTGCAAGCACATTATTGAAGCAACTCCTTAGCTCCCCAACATAGGTATCATCTCCACTCTTTTGGATGGCAAAGAATTTCCCGGGTTCAAATAGAGTGCAATTTCTATACAATGGATGATCCATTTGTTTCACCCAACGTCGCTCAATAATGTTAATGATCTTTTTGAGCAAACGTTGCTTGTTTTGGATAGAGAAGCTAAGGTTGATCTTCCCTTTTGCATGAGCCATTAATGCTGCAATCTCTGGCATTGCGGGCTTCTCATCACCATCAAGCACCCTAAGCACGATAAGAAGTGGGGCTGAAGCTCTAAGGCAATCTTCAATTGAATTCCAGAACTCCTTAGAGAGCACAATGTCTGTCACATGCATGCCACCTCCGTCTTTGACAATTTGATCTTAGTCCACGATTCACTCACAAATAGACACTTCAAAGCATCCTTGTGCTTGTGCATACTCTTCAAAGTAAGGAAGGTCGTGGCAAACCGAGCGGCAATGGTCTCACAAGATCCATCCCACTGCCTTCTCCTCATTGCACTAAGAAGCCTACCATGCCTATAAATGAATGTGGTGACACGCCTAGCACGTGCAATAGGCTTCTTAAATTCCTTTAACTTCGCAATATCTTCTAACATAAGGTCCAAACAATGTGCAACAAGTAAGGACTCCAAAATAGTGTAGGAATCCTCTCCATTAGAAGCTTGCCCACGCCTTGTAGTTAGCACCATTATCGCGACAACTTGAACAACCTTGTCTTGTCCAATGGCCTCAATTCTCTTCTCTAGCAAATTAGCTATCATAGTTGCATCATGTTGTTCACTTGATGCATCAACTGACTCAAGAAGTCCCTCCGGCCGCTGACAAGGAAGTTGATCAAGTGGCGCCCTCCCACGCCGACCATCCATCCGACATAAGTGTGCAACCATATTGCTTCCACGCCCGCCGTGCTCCTCCTCAAAGTACTTGTATCCTTGACGACTCTCGAGGCAATGGCTCCTCACCATGGAAACTAGGAGGCTTATACCCGAACCGCATCGCACATCGGCCTCACAAGCAATCTCAAATCGCTTTGAGTTTGCGGCATTAAATGGTATGCCACACTCATAGAACCATAAGGCCCATTGCTTATTCACATAATGCCTGCCTTCCTTGGTCCTTGTGCCGCCTCCATGGTGCTTTGAAAAGATCCGTAACGCCTTTGATCTACGACATCTTCAGTGTTCTCCAAGCATACCAAGAATCGACTTGGTCTCCTTGCCTTTGCCTTTGCATTGACCTTGAATGAAAAGGCAAAGATGCCTTCTTTTGGCTACCGTCCCCGAACTTGGCTTCACAAAGGAGTCTTGGCCTTGGGACCCAATGCCATGTGCTACCACCTCCACATCTTGACCTCCCCTTCATCATCATCATCATCGTCTAGGAAGATTGGCCTACTTTTGTTTTTTTTCAAATAATCTCCCATCTCTTTCCTGATTTCTGTGGTAGTATTGGGACACATTACCACATCCAATAGCCACCCTCAAGATGCTCCTTCACCTTTTAATCCCTCCCTGCATTTGGGGTGTTACAAAGGATACACATCACCTTATCTCTGCCACCAATTTCGGTCAATAGCCATATTTCCATCCCTGATCATTAGACTTCGCCTCGCTTTGGATCGGTCTTTGGATCATACCCTACCTCGATGATGCAATACTTGCACTTGCGCTTGCACTTGCACTTGCACTTGCCATTTTTTTTTTCTTCGCGACCGCAAGACATAAATAGAATCATAGAAATAATAATCGTGAAGCGGCTTAGCTTCAAAGATTCAAAGATTCAAAGATTCAAAGAATCAAGACAAGGCAAGAAATTTCAAGACTCAAAGAAAGGAAAGAATGCAAAGATAAAGCGACGGCCGACGGTGACTTCCTCCAAAGAATGCAGAAGAAGGCAAAGATAAAGCGACGACGCCACAGACGCATCGTCACTACGCCACCACCCCACCAACGCAGCAAGACAAGTTTCGTCGACTCCACGATGCTCCGACGATCGCCTTATCCTCTTCTCGCCTCTCCTCCTCCCTCCCTCCTCCGGCTCACCATCCACGACTGGCTGACTGGCTCTCTTCTCCCACGCACGGCGATGCGGGAGAAGGAGGGAGGGGAGGCGGGATAAGGCGGGAGGGGGAGGCCATGGGGAGAAGGGGAGCCGGAGGAGGGGAGCCGGGAGGAGGTGGAGTGAGGTGGAGACCGAATGGGAGGGAGCCGTGGAGGAGGTGGAGGTGGAGACCGGGAGGGAGGGAGACGGAGGAGGAGAGAAGGTGGCGGAGGCCGGGAGGGAGGGATGGAGACTATGGAGCAAACTCGATCAAGACCGCAGAGCGGCAGAGGACGCTGGCGCAGCAGATGGTCGCCACAAGACCGCTCGCTGATGACGGAGGCCGCGATGGGGATGGAGGTGGCGGCGGCGGCGCTAGGCCTTCTGGCCCCGGCCACTCACGCGGCCACTGTGTTTGTGCTTGCCCCCTCATCCCGTGACTCCCGTCTCTATTTCTCCTCCACCCCTTCTTATGGCGAACGCCTAGGCGACGCCTTGATATCCATGAGCAGAACACTGAGCGTAGAAGGCGTCAACAGTAGCATCACCCTGCCGAAGAGAGTGCTTCCGGCGAACCACTGATAGGTAGAGAGCATCTCCAGAGGGTTCGTAGCGCTGACGAAGGTGAGTCCACATCTGGATAGGCGAAGGGAGTCCCACAACCTCGTAAGAAAATCGAGGCCGGACATCGCGATGAAGACAAAGCAGCAGCCGAAAGGCCGCCGCCACACCACTGAGTGTAGGCGGTCAATCGATCCATGTAGGAATCCAGAGCCTCTTGATAGGCAGAGGCAGCCTTCTCATCAGCAATGCCAAAGAACCTCGACAAAGACCTTGTCACCGTCTGAGGCGCAGAATGAGACGTAAACTCCGTCGGAGGAGTAGGGCAAGGCGCAGTGACATCGCTGCAGAGACGCCCGAGACGAAGACCACATGCGAGACACGGTCGGTGTAATTAACACCATCAAGATCACCGGCAATGAGGAGGGAAACGGTGTCCATTGGTAGGCGCTACCGACGGCACGGCACCAAGGTAACATAGTCTAACAGCGGTCCGACGGCGCGGTGATTAGTCCGACGCTTTTTTTGGGCCGATTTACTTAACCGGCTTCCTTCAGTTCCGACCGATTTACTTAACCGGCCCAAAACCTACCGAGACGGCCTGCCTCAGACGACGCCACGGGGAGTTAGGTTTTCCGTGCAAGTGGCGGCGAGGAGCGGCGATCGGCCGCACAAGCAGCGGGCGTGGCGGGAGCGGACCGAGCGCGGCGACGGAGAAGCGGGCAGAATGGGAGCACCGTCCGGCCGGAGATGCTGGAGACGACGACGACCGCACCGGAGTCGGAGGCGATGAGCGGGCGGCGAGGCGGCCGGCCGCAAGCAAGTGGCGGGAGCGGACCGAGCGCGGCGACGGAGGCGGGGGCGGCAGCGGGAGCACCGTCCTGCCGGAGGCGCGAAGACGACGACGACTGGCACCGGATGCGAGTGGCGACGAAGACGGCTGCCAAAGCTCCGGCGCAGTAGAGCGCGACGACGGAGGGCGGGGCAGCAGCAGAGAGCCAAGGTCGCCTCTGGAGGAGGAAGCCGTGGCAGGCAGCCTAGGCAGAGGAGGAGGCTTGCCGGGCAGCTAGGGCAGGAGAGGCGAGTTGCGAGTCCAGAAGAGGTAACCCTAACCTCGCTCTGATACCATGTTAGGAATAACAACTTGTATTCTCAGGGGGCCAATGGGCCAGTATATATAGACAAGTACAATATGCAAATAACCCCTCATAACAATAGGGAATAACACAACTATACATATATCTTTAACAACAATGTCATCTCTTTTATGGAGATAACTTGACTTGACCCCTAAAAAAGAATCTCCAAATTATATAAACAAACTAACTGAAGATAAGCTTCCAAATTAACCAAATCAATCTAACCCCTAACACAGGAAACTATTTACGGGTGAACAGTAAACATGTGAACAATGCATGTGTGAACAGTAACCACGCCCATGTCAGCTTTGTTATTTTTTTTACTGGGATAATTGCTTTGTTAATTATGTCTGCAATAGCTAGACAAGAAGTTTTTCTTTACTACAACCATGGATCAAAAACCTGGCTGGTGGCGGTTATCGGATTTCCCAGTGGGGATCGGGATCCAAAATCCTGTCCGGAATCCTTCAAATTCAAAATCCCGGCGGTTTCATCCTGAATTCAAATTCCATTTGACGAAATCCAGCCGGGATTTCCGGTTAACGGCCGGTAATGGAGAAATGACGCCGGGCGGGATTTCGCCCGGTTCCGGTTTTTGGATCCTTGACTACAACATACAAGACATTAACTTTTAAATCGATGTTCCTGCTTTTTAATTCTTGTTGAACTGATATGAAGACTTTTAGGCTGTTATCGATTAGGTCAACAGAATCAATGGTCAGTACCCTATAAGCATCTTTTGTATTTGAAAATTAATACTATCCTTTTACATTGTTCAGATAGAGCATGCTTGTAGTGGATTGGGACCTTTGGTTGTTGCTGCAATTCCTACCATGAAGTATAACTGTGAGGCTTTCCAATCGAAAGATGACCCCCAGTAAGTGCAACTGTCTCCATATGAGCTAAAGATTAGTTGACTTCTTTGTTTTGTGCTTGTGTATATAACCTGCTTTCAATATCAATGAGACTGTTAAAACTATGGCCACTGAAATGTCTTGATTTATGAAAATATAAGGTCAGTGAGCTCAGTAGCTTTTCAATGGAGTAGTTTCAGAGTCATTGTCCAATTCTTATGCCCCCTAAGCATTTGAAGCTTGGTTGGAAATTACTGTAGATGGAACATGAGAAATCCACGTGTAAATGTATGTAGTGTTTTGGGGATGCAGGTCAAGATATGTTAACATGGAAGTATATTTTGATACATCACATGAATCGATGTGTTGATGTGGGAAATTAGGACATGCATTATATACTTGGGCAAAGAGTCGCAGACTTCAGTCAAGCATTTATTTTGGTAGATGAGATAACATAGGTGTCATGTGGGGCATCCAGTATTCACAGCACAAGAAGAAAGGCAATAGCGCCAAGCAATTAACATCAGCACCTGTTGATGCAGCTTAGAGATAAGCTTCCAAATTATAGTTTCCTTTTAGGACCCTTTCTTTAAATCAGGATTAGCTATAGATTGGTTTCCCTAAATTAGGATTGCTTGTTAGTCAAATTTGTTAGAGCCTTTCTATATTTAAGGAGGATAGGCGCATTGCTTCGAGAATCAAGAAATAAATTAGGAAAACCAATCCTTGTCTCTCTCTCGGCGCTTGTCCCGCCTTGCCACGCAGCAAATTAACTCACGGCTCCCTAACCGCCTCGGGTCTAGGACAGCCCACACACTCATCACGACTACCCCATTCGTTCCAATCCACCCATTGACGATCCCGTGCGTGAAAACTTGGTATCAGAGACGTCCGCTACTTCGCCAGCCATGTTGGAAGGGGACAATTCTGACTCTATGAGCAAGAAGCTGGATGCCCTGTTGCAGCAGATGGAGGCTGACCGGCTCAAGCTCTACGACAAGATCGATAGCCTTTTCGGCTCCATTCACGACATCGACCATCAACAACGGGCGCATCGCCTTGCCATCACCTGATCGAGTATGGGCACGACCACCGCCTGACGACTTCGACCATGACACACTTGCCAACGTCAGACTTAGGGCGGCCGACGGCCTGCTGCCTAGCCCATGATGGCCTCTGCACAGCTCTCCTGCCGCTTTGGCAGTCGATCTGTGCACCGTCGACAGGGACACACCCATGGCAACACGTCTGACGGCTAACGGACACCACGCTAGTTGCAGGGGCATCCCTCGCTTTCACAAGATCAATTTTTCGACGTTCGATGGTCAAGATGATCCACTGCCACAATTCTTCTGGGGCCAGTACACCATGTACAGAGATAGGGTTTGGCTGGCCACATTTCCACATGATCGGCTCGCACAACTCTGGTATCACTATCGAGTCGGCCGTGACATTCAGGTAGTGCTGCAACACCGGCCCAAGGCCTTAGCGCGATAGAGGATTCGGGAATGGCAGTCAGAAACACGCCGCTTGCCACGTCTTACGTTGTCGCCAGCTGAGCTAGAACGACGATGTACACAAGGCTTGTGTTACCATTACGAAGAAAAGTTCTTCGTCGGACACCGTTGTAAACGCCTCTTCATCAAAATACAACCAGACCTAGATGACGTCGATGCCAACATGGATGCCACCACACCAACAGGAATTGAACTGGGGATATCTTTGGCAGCGCTCACCAGCATACAACCTCGGTCCGGTCAAACCATGCGCTCATGGTAGAGATCGGTAGCAGTACACTAGTTGCCCTCCTTGATTCTCGGTTCCACTCATAATTTCATTGCCCAAAATGTCGTGGTCATAGCGATGGCGTACTTTGCGACTTGGCCAAGACTTAGTGTCACGGTGGCCAATGGTGATCGAGCGACCGCTTGATATGTGCCGTGCCATGGCCGTCAGATTGGACAAGAAGCCTTCACCTTGGATTGCTACGCCATGCCATTGGAAGGTTTTGACATTCTTGGGGTTCAGCGGCTCTGCACTTTGGTACGATCACTTGGGATTTTTTTTCCCGTATGACCATGTCGTTTGTTCGGGAGGGATGACGGATAGTATGGATTGGCTTGCCAATGCGATCCCGAGTGCTAGCCTGTACTGGCACAAAGTCGCTGGAAGACCTCAACGATTTCAACATTCTCTTTATCGAGCCACACGGGATGCCACAAGGGGAACTTTGCCATCACATCCATTTAAAAAGGGACGGATGCCATTGCAGTGTGGCCATATCGCTATGCACAATTGCAGAAGGATGAGGTCGAATGCCAATGTGTCGACATGCTTCACCAAGGGACCATACGCCGCAGTATGTCTGCCTTCTCTTCACCCGTGTTGCTAGTCAAGAAGCGAGATGATTCATGGCGCTTGTGTGGACTACCGTACCCTCAACAACAAGACAATCAAAGACAAGTTTCCTATTCCTGTCGTGGACGAATTACTTGATGAACTCTGTGGCGCTAATTTTTTTAACAAATTGGATTTGTGCTCCTGATACCATCAAGTATTGATGCATCCGGCGGATATTGAGAAAACGGCGTTCCGCACTCATCTGGGCCTTTTTGGGTTTTTCGTCATGCCCTTTGGCCTCACCAACTCTTCGACAACTTTCCAGGCCCTTATGAACACCGTCCTCCACTCCTTTCGTCGACGCTTCATGTTGATCTTTTTCAACGACATCCTCATCTCCGGCCCGTCCTGGTTCGAGCATCTCCGACATGTACACGTCGTCCTTCGGACACTCCAGTGACATCGATTATTCTTAAAACGCTCTAAGTTTTTTTTGGGCCATGTGGTTTCGGTGGCCGGAGTAGCAGTGGACCAAGCTAAAATCGGCGAAGTCACTACTTGGCCGATCCCAAGTCGGTACATGTAGTCAGGGGGTTTCTCGGCCTTGCTGGTAATTATTGCAAATTCATTCGTGATTTTGGGACCATCGCGGCGCCTCTGACTCAATTGCTCAAACACGGCTTTTCATTGGACTAAAGAAGCCCATGACACGTTCGTACATCTCAAGACGTCACTAATGCATGCACCGGTATTGCAACTACCGGATTTCACAACATAATTCATCTTCGAGTGTGATGCATCCGAACATGGTTTTGGGGCGGTACTTCATCAAGGCACGAGCACTATTGCCTATTTCAGCCGCCCAATTGCACCACGACATGCTTTACTGGAGACCTACGAATGCGATCTACGAACGTGATCTGATCGGTGTCGTCGTTCAACATTGGCGCCCTTATTTGTGGGCATGCAAGTTTTTGGTACGTACCGACCATTATAGCTTAAATTTCTTGCTTGACCAACGATGGTTGACAATTCCACGACACCAATGGGTTAGTAAACTCCCTTGATATGATTTTGGCGTGCAATATAAGCCCGATAGCACCAATGTGGTCGCTGATGCCCCTTCGCAGCGTGACACAGAGTTACACATTGCGGCCATGGCACTGTCTTCTCGGCATTTTGCCCTCTTTGACAACCTGTGCCAGGACTTAGTAGTCAACGATCCTGTCATGTGGACCCTCCGCAAGGCGACCACGACCGGCCGTAAATGTGGGCCTGGGCAATAGTTGATGGGCTTGTCACCTTCAACAAACGGGTCTTCGTACCATCCACGACTACCCTGCTGCCTACCGTTCTTCAGACAGCCCACAGTGTAGGCCACGAAGGTATTAAAAAGACACTTCACCGGTTGTGTGCGGACTTCCATGTACCGAATGGTTGGTCGCTGGTCCAAGATTACGTCCGAACATGTGATATATCTCAATGGAATAATGGTGAGCAATTGCATCTGGCCAGTATTTTTCAACCATTGGATGTACCTTCCACTGTATGGGCCGACATCGCAATAGATTTCGACGAAGGCCTTCCTCGAGTTCACGGCAGAACCGTCATCCTCATGGTTGTGGATCGCTTCTCTAAGTATGCTCACTTAATTCCCATGGCTCACCGCATCGCACACACTCGGTGGCTCAGATGTTCTTCAATGAGATCGTTCGACTTCATGGTATACCGACATCCATTGTCAGTGACCGAGATCCAGTGTTCACAAGCAATTTTTGGTCTAAGCTTTTTCATTTGACTGGTGTTAAGCTCCACCTCAGCTCAACTTTTCACCCATAGTCGGATGGTCAGTTGGAAGTGGTTAACAAGATCATCGTCATGTACCTTTGATGCCTAACCGGTGATCGGCCCAAGCAATGGCTTCGTTGGTTGCCATGGGTGGAGTATTGTTATAACACCTTCCAGACATCACTACACACTTCTCCGCTCAAAGCGGTGTATGGTCGGGAACCACCATCCTTACATTCGTATGAAACTGGTAGCACACGACTACCGGCAGTGGAGCGGCTCATTCGTGCCCGAGTTACTTTCTTGTTAGAAGTTCATGACCGATTGATTTAGGCACAACAAAGCTACAAGTAGCAGTACGACAAAGGCCATCGCGAATTGGAGTTCGCCAAGGGCCATTGGGTTTGGCTTCACCTCTATCACCGCCAAAGCAAGATCTTTATCTCTCGCCAATCGTGGGAAGTTGGGACCGTGTTATTTTGGGTCTGATAAAGTACTTCATAGAATCGGCATGGTGGCTTATCATTTACAACCGCACCGCACAAAGATCCATGGTGTATTCCACGCCGCTTGTTGAAACTGCTTGTTGGTCCTACGGTACCTCCTGCCCTACCGACCCTCTTGCGTGGTGGGTTTTGCCCGATGTCGGCAAAGGTCCTCAAATCCCGAGTGGCTTGCGATCAACTTCACTTCTTGTACAAAGGGAAGGTGCACTGCGATTTAACGCTTCTTGGCAAGATTTGGCGCAATTTCAGAATCAGATCATCTCTTCCACTTGAGGACGAGCTGCTTGTAAGGAGGAGAGATGTCATGTGGGACATCTAGTATTCACGGCGCAAGAAGAAAGGCAACGACACCAAGCAATTAGCATCAGCGCCGGTTGATGCAACAGGCAACGGCACCAAGCAATTAGCATCAGCGCCGGTTGATGCAACTTAGAGATAAGCTTCCAAATTATAGTTGCCTTTTAGAACTCTTTCTTTAAATCAGGATTAGCTATAGATTGGTTTCCCTAAATTAGAATTGCTTGTTATTCAAGTTCGTTAGGGCCTTTCTCTATTTAAGGAGGATAGGTGCATTGCTTTGAGAATCAAGAAAGAAATAATAAAAAAACCCAATCCTTCTCTCTCTGGGCTTTCATCCTGCCCTTGCCACATGGCAGCCGAAGTCACGGCTCCCCAACCGCCACCGGTCTAGGATAGCATCCACACACTCATCAGACTACCCCTTCGTTCCAATCCACCCACTAACAATCCCGTTCGTGACATGGGACAACACAAATTGCATTTATCATTAATTGATGTTTTTTGGCTTCAGGGCGAGCAGTTTGATCGTTAATTTCTTTTGAGCCTCCTATTACATGGAACAAATATGTTCATTAATGAGCATTCCTTCACAATACTGTAATAAATTTCAAAGTTTTGCTGCTAGCTTGGAAACAAGCTGAGCTAGACCAAAGTTCATGAAGGTTTGGTTTATGTCAGTTGCTCTGGTGAGCTTGATTTAGATTCCAACCAAGCACTGGTTTGCTGATCGAGCTTAGCTTGATATGCCTTGTAATTGAATTGGGAAAAGGAAAATTCAAGCTTGGTTCGGAAAGTCTTGTAAGTCTATTTGTTTGAACTTTGTAGTACAATATATTACACATGCAAGTCTTTAAGCCTAATCAAACTTCGTTTGAACACACACTACCAAACTCAAATTCAGCCTAATATTCAGAAGCTTACAAGACTCGAGTTTTTTCTAGTTCAACTCGTATTGGTGCACCTTGTGGAAAATTCAACCTAAAATTCAAATTTAATATTGAACCAGATTTGGGATACTTTAGCATGTCTTGTTTGGGTCAATCTGTGTTCAATTTGGTCTTATTTCAACTAAAGCTCGGGAGTTGTCTAGCCCTGCTTGCAGTGATGCCTCTAGAAATTATTTAGCTTCTGTAAACATGTAAGCAAATTAATGGTTGTTTTGATTTGACAGGTGCTCCATATGTTTGTGTGAATACAAGGAGAAAGAGATTCTAAGAATCATACCGACATGTCGTCATAACTTTCACCTTTCCTGCTTAGATGTATGGTTGCAGAAGCAAACGACTTGCCCGATATGCCGGATCTCATTGAAACAGCTGCCTGGTGGAAAAGCTGCCATATCACCTTCACGTAGCATCCCTCAACTCCCTGCCCTCCCTGAGAATTCTGTTAATCCAACACCTCAGCGGCTCCTCCCTATGCATCAAGATCACAGAGGTCAACAGAATAGTACAGACACGCAAGAATCAGTATAAGTGGTTATTGAAATCCGACAATAAATATGACATAACAATATGAGATGGCTAGGGAAGAAAACCAGGCATGAATTTCAGAATGTTTAGACTCGAAATTGTATGCAATCTCGTTGCAAGTACTTTTTAAACATTTGTTGTACATTTCATACTGTAGATTTGTAAGTTGTATTATGGGACATCAGTGCTCTTGATGTTGTTTTTGATGTGCTGTATACTGTAAACAAAGTAACAATACCGAATGTTGGATAAGATCCGTAGCTACAAAATGATTTGCCTTGCGGTTCCCTTATGGTAGCTGCACGATAACCTTAAGAACTGCGTTCCAGCTACGATTCCTTTCCAAAAAAAAAAAAAACGGCTGCAGTTAGGGTCGATTTGTGTGCATCGCCTTGTGCTGTGGCCGCCCTGTGGGGTTATGACGGTTAGATTACAACATTCACCGTATCTTCTGTTATATAAAGTTGAGTGTAACTGGGATCCTTAGTTACACTGCATGATAAATTCAGTGAGAACCTTTTATAAACATATAACATTTTCCGAGTTGAACTAAGCTCGCTTTGGGATGGTTAGGTGTGGCCGTGTGTGTTCGGCTTGGACTAGGTCAAGCTTGAGCTAGTTCGGATTTAGGCTAGACTTGGGCGGGGCCGTACTAAAATCGATATGGGTCATGATAATCTCCTAATAACATGTAACATTATGTGGATTTTGATAGCCTGTTAAAACGGCTGGCTGGCTTTCCCTACCTTTATGATCAAACAAGTGATATCAAACAAAAATTTTCTGAACCATAGCCGCCATAGCCTGCTGCCGCCGCAACTCTGTCGATCCGCTGTCGGCCCTCTCCCCTCTTCGCCGACATTCTCACTGGTGTTGAGCGGCCAAGGGACTCATTGATTTCTAAAAGTAATATTTTTCTTTATATTTTTCTGTTTTTTTTCTAGACCAAGTTGTTCTAATTTGTTCTCTAACGGGTTTTTAGCCTGATTTTATTTACCCATGATGTTCCTCTCTAATTTTCTTTCGACGAACAATACTGCTACCGAGATGTAGGTCCTACACATAAATAAAAATCATTCACAATATACTTTTCGCTACTACGATCATTAGCAATCATGATGACATTGCAAGATTTGGAGTCTTTGGCAAGGAAGATAAAAAAGTTCAGTACATCCATGGTGCTTGTTGTTAGTCTAGAATCTTCAATGTAAAAGTTAAATACTTGTGTACTTTATCCATGAGTTATTAATATCTGCCTGTATCTAGCCCGTTTTCACCCCTAGCTGCACCATTGATTCTAAAAATAGGGTAAAATGACGGCTGTTAAACGATTATCTGCTCATGTACTTGTATAGTCATTCCATAAAGTTTTATTATTATGTCACATGGACCACATAACGGTTCATGTACCCTACCACTTGAGAAACACGTACGATTTTTTGAACATATATACTTAGTATGCTACTATTGATACGACCTATGTAGCGTCAAATATGGCTTCAAAATTTGTAAGTAAAATACTCAATATTAGTTTTGAATCATTGTACTCGTCGTGATAGTTGCAACGATGTAAATAGATAGAGAATCATACACTTGGTTTTTGAGTTAGAAACTAACGAAGTTCCTAAGAGCTAAATAAATAAAGTATTTTCGTACCATTCACACATGGCGACATCTCAGGTGACAACGGCTAAATGGTGAATATCTAAAAAAAATCGATTTACAGCGTCGAATTTGGGCCGGATTGTCCAGATTGAGACATGCACCCCCCACCACTTAAAAGCTAGTTTTTGTAGAAATCTCCCCTTCCGTTGGTGCGAAATTATGCAAAAATCCCCTCAGCCGAGCTATAATATCCAGTTTAGACTTCAAAGGAATTTAATTGTATCAATTCAGATTTTTAGTGTAACTAAGAAGGGACAAATCTGTTTTTGAGGGGGATTAGGACCATGAGCTTTTGGCCCAGTTTAGTTGGTTAAGGGGGGATGGCAGCCCCTAAATCCCTAGCTAGTTTATTTTCTTTTTCCCCATGCGCCGCCGTCAGTCAAACAGTCAAACGAAAATTTCTTTGCTTCGGTTTGGCCACCGACGCACACGGGGAGTGAGGCTCCAGCCGTGCTGCCTTCGTGCGGTGTGCGACCTCCCGGCTGTCGCGTGGCCGGACTTGGTTTGGTGCTGCCCGGGGCTGCCGAAAACTTCCTCTGTTCATTGCTTCCTACTGTGATAGCTGGTGACTAGAAGTGGTTTCATGCTTCATCTTTTGTATTGATTCAATCAGTTCTGAGCAGTAGGTAGTGACCTGTTTCCCTTTGTTGTTCTGTATGCATTTGTTGTGTTTTGTACAATAGCTTTGACTAGAAGTTGAAGTTTGTGTTGTGCATGCTTATGCCAGTTTTCAATAGTAGCTTTATGGGGATTAATTAGTATGGCTTTGTACATGTTGTGAGAGCTTTTGCACAGAGGCTAGATGGGAATCTTGGCAAGTGGTCATCGGAGGAAGATTGGGTAGTAGATCAGTTTTGTCTATAGTACTGTTGCATTTTTTTTTAACGGGTAGTGTAGAACCATAATTTGAGAATTTTATTTACTAGAGAGTTGTAGAGAATTTCAATAGCTTTCGGTAGAATGTTTATTCATGTCAATCCGATGCATAGATCGTGAGATATGAATTTTATAGTTCTGCTGTCCAGTAGAGCTTGTCATGTGTTGACAGTCTGTCGTAATTAGTAGAATAAAAATTGTAGGTGAGTTAATATGGAAATTTGGTCAACATGAATGTTGTAGATAATTTATTAAGGTTTCTAGAAAGCCCAAGAACACATTTTTTTTTTTTGGATAAACTGACTAAAAGTTATGATTGTTTTAGTCCGGCTGTCCAGAATGTCGGTCAGATTCTGACAGTTGTAGTAATCTGAATATTAAAAATAGTTAATGACCAAATTAGATAATCATACCAACTTGATTGTTGTAGATAATTTTTTAAGCATTCAATAAAGTCCAAGAGGGCAATTTTTGGATGATCGGAGAGGTAGATATAATTTTTGTAAGGTGACTGTTCTGTTTGGGACAGAACGGTGTTCAGGGGAGAATGGCGTTTGGGTTGCAATTAGAAGCGATGCTATATATATAGTTGTTTGCCTTGGATGGTCTCCTTAGCATGTTTATTATATGATTAGGTGGCGGTGTGATTTCGGGGGTAGTGCCCTCTTCTCATCGATATACATCATATGGTTGAGGCAAGTACTTGTATAAGGGTGTTAACGGGTGTTTGTCGTTGTTTTGTTGAGTTATTGCCGTGAGATAAAATAATATTTTGGTAAGTTATTTTTAGTGTCATGATATTATTGATGAAAAGAGTAAGATTGCGTTGATGATGCAACTACCATGGGGATGATATGGTGAGGTTATTATTGCTTAAATGTGATTATGATATATTGATACAATTACCATGGAGATGACATGGTAATGTTGTAAAAGTTAAATTAAATATTGCATCATTCATTTGCATCATTATTTGATCCTTGAGGCTTGGTCATGTGTTAGACGGGCATGAGGTCCTCACACTTGTGGAGTGTGTGCTTGAGGTCCCTGTATTGAAGGCACAAACATGGGTATGCATTGACGGATGCATACTCCGCATTGACGGTGAAGAGCCATGATATTATTATGGATGGCTGATTGTGTTAAATTCAAAGTATGTTTATGAGATTAGGGTTATTGTCTTGTTTGTACTTGCTGAGTCTTGGACTCACACTTGTTGTTATGCTTTGTTTTAGGTACAACTCGTGAGGACGACAAGCATGGGAGGGGCTAGTTTTCTTGGATGCACACTTCGCCACATTAATCATTATGCCTAATAAATCAGTACTTAAGTTTAATTAGATGATTCTACTAGAGAATGAAATTTTCTTAGTATGATCATGTTCACCCTTCATGGTGTATTGGTTTATTGGTGATAAGAGTTGGATGGTGACTCCATGGTACCTTTCATGTTTATATTTTAAAGTTGTTATCGCTTAAACCTACTATATTATCTGCTAGATGCTTGTTAATTCCTTTAATAGTCAAAATTACAAGAGAGACTCTGCCGAATTAAAGAGAAATATCTTAGGTTAGTAGCCAATTATATTGTTTTTAGTAGCATCCCAGGCTTGTGTTGGGCTGAGGTGTTACAGTTGGTATCAGAGCGGACTTTTGGTTCATGGTGAATAAATTGACAATTTTTGTAAACTTAATTTGCTCAAATTTGCTAATGGAAGTTAACTTAAAATATGACACACTCGTGCGCAGTAGGATGTGAATGGGCAAAGCATTGTATTTACGCTTATGTTATGTCGCATTGATGATTGTTATGTATGGGGATAGTCGATGTTGAGAGGAGAGTTTGGTTGTGGCCATGGACATGGCGTGTTGTACCACCGGCTATGGTATGAGAATAAGTGGTGTGTTTACCTTGGGTAAACTAGCTCCGCATGTTCAAAGATGGGTTTCTTTGTGAATGTTATTGTCTTCCTTGAGTTTAGATTTTCTTGTTTCGTTGCAGATTATGAATTTCTTTTGGGTTAGTGGTTCATTGCAGTTGATGGGTTTCAACTGGTATCTAATTGTTCTCTGAAACAATTATTGTTTTTCGGACTATTGAGATACCTTTTCTACTTGTGAACATTGTGGAATTGCAAGGTTGATTCCTTCATGAGAGTTTTGTCTTCTTGTGGTGAAATATGACTCATTTATTCGCTTGGTACTTTGGTTAATGGGAGCCTTCTTTTGCAAGTTCTTAAACGTGCGAAAGTTTTGGACCCCAATGCATTTCTTTTGGGGGTAATTTGAGTATGAAGTTTAATACTTATCTTTTATGAAAGAAAACGTCAAAGCCCTTTTTGCAATGTCCTGTTATGGTTAAGTAAGAGATTGTAATCTGTGGATATCGTGAGGATATGTGCACGATCTCAGGATGATGAGTCAATTGGCAATGGCGTCATTGGTTTGCAAAATCTCGTGTTTTCGGGTTTGCTCCAAGGCTGTCAGGCCACTGGCGGTCTGACCGGTTGTGCCGGGCGGTCAGACCGCCCGTGGAGCAGTCCGACCGGCCATGTTGGCCGGTCCGACCGCCAAAACAAATTTGGGATTTTGGAGCTGGGCCAAAAATAGGTTGTGTAGGCAAGTGAGGGGAGTCTCCTGGATGTGGTCCCATCATTTTTGGAGCTCCCAGTCAAAAGTTCTATTCGATTGAAATTTCGAAGGTTTCGAATTTCTCGCTTGAATTTTGGCTAAGTCTTGGACCGTCCGACCGCCGTTGTAGGAGCGGTCCGATCAAGATGAATCGGTCGGACCGCCCCGCTGGGCTGACCGGCAATACTTGGAGATGAGCCAAGTGTGGCATTGAGTTTGTTCGAGTGTGTTATTCTATGAACTTCAATGCTTTATTGATGTATATTGCATTGCGGGAACCGACGTGGGTCAAGTTGTGAAGAACTTGTTCCTAAACGGTTTGTTTGTCTATTGTTGTGCGGGTTGCTTGCGTGTCAACGACGCCAACGGTGAGTGGATCGACTACGCTTGGAGAGCCGAGGTCCGTAACGATCGGGGATACCGTGAGGTTGTGTGATCAAGCATGGTGCGAATGGACAAGATGGATCGAACGGTGGTTCAAATACCGTTGGATCAAAGGTGCGGATATCGGTGCGAGTCTCGGGAGTTTCCGATGGGATTCGGACAAGAGAGGCTTGGCGCCGATGAGAACCGCCGATCAACCTACACGTGGTGAAGCGGCGATTGCTTCAAGAGTTATTTGTGTGTGGGTCCCATGTAAGAGACCCAAAAGGGAAACTCTAGCTCTCTAGTATAAATAGGAAGGGGAGAGGTGGAAAACACAAGCAAGCATTCATTTTAGCCCCCTTCTTCTTTTTCTAGGGTTTGGAGGAGAGGAGAGGAGAACTAGGGTTGGAGTGTGCTCCTTGTTGAGCTCTTGCCCTCCTTGGTGGAGAGGCTTTGTAAGCATCTATTGTGGATGAACAATCTTGTGATGCTTAATTGAAAGATCAATTGCTCCCTTTGTGTTCTTCTCTCTTTGGATGTTTTTGGTGCTTCCTTGATTCAACGGTTCATGCTTGGTCTCTTGGCCTACTCTATCTTGCTTTGATGTGTGGGATTACTCCTAGAGTCATCTAGTTCATCAAACCCCCACAAGCAAGACTTGAATCAAGTTTTTCTCATTTCTAGGGTTTGTGCACTTCTTTGGTAAAATCTCGAGAGATCGATTCTGCAAGTGGATCTCGACGGATCGTCGCTAGAAATAGGTCTCCAATACCATTAGGAAGGTGTGCTAGAAATTTGGTCAAGTTTTATTGGTTGAATCAAAAGTTGGATCAAATTTCGTTTTGGATTTGGGTGGAGATTTTCAGTACTGGACTCTACCGGTCCGACCGGCCTTTCAACGGCGGTTCGACCGCCTGTATTCGCATCACTGGTTTGGCGGGTCGAACCGTATCCCACCGGTCCGACCATTGGTTAGTTGTCGGCCGATCATTGATCACCGTCGGTCCGACCGCCCGTGGTAGCCTGGCCGACCGCCTGTGTCCAAAGAAGAACATTGAGTTCTTTTCTCCTTTTGTGTCGTGTGCTTGAGGGGTTTATCAAAGTCAACACAAGGCTTCCGTTGTGTGCACACTGAACTTCTTAGCTTTCATAGCTAAAGGAGTAAAGTTCGTGTTGGTTTTGATTTAGGCGAGAAAGTTTTGAAAGCGCCTATTCACCCCCCCTAGTCGCCTTTCCGGTCCTACAAGTGGTATCAGAGCCGGTTAGCTCTTTTCTATAGATCTTAACCGGTCTTTGGAGCCATGGCGACTGACAAGTACTCAACCAAGCCACACATTTTTGAGGGAGTTGACTTTGCATACTGGAAGGCTCGTATGCAAGCGTATATCGAGGCTCAAGGGCACGCTATTTGGCTAAAGGTGAAAAACCCTTATGTCGTGCCAGCCGATGACGATACGATCACTCCGCATGTGGAGGCCAACAGAAGGCTCGAATTATTTGATCCAAGGCCTTAGTCGATCCGAGTTTGAGCGTGTTGCTCACTTGCGGTTCGCTTCACGAGATCTTGCGACACTTTGTGATTATCACGAAGGGTCCATCGCGATCAAGGAAGTGAGACGTAACCAGCTCAAAAGGTTTACTCAAGATCGAACAAAGGCCCGTGAGTCTTTGGATGAGCTGTGGGGAAGATTCTCTAAAATTCTTCATGATCTCCGCTCTGTTGACTTGATATTTTCTCGAGTCGAAAATGCACGCCGACTTCGGGTGCTCTTGATGTGAAGGTCCGGGGTATGAAGATCACTTCCATCAATGACAACATCACATGAGTGAGCTTACCATGGATAAGCTCTACTCGAGGTTGAAGACGCATGAGATTGACTTTATCTCGCGTCCCCAAGACAGAGTCGATGGCTTTAGTGGTCGACAAATCCAAGGGTTGCTCTTCTGATTCTCTTGATTGTAGCTCATCTGGCTTTTCATTATCTGCTTTACATTCCTTGAGTGATGAGCAACTTGAGAAATTGCCCGAGGATGACTTAGCCCTCCTTTCCACCAAATTCACAAGAGCGCATAACAAGGTGAGAAATAGGAGGAGGAGTGGACCTATCACGTGCTTCAATGTGGTGAGCCAAACCACATTCGCTCCAAGTGCCCCAAGCTAAAGGGCAAGGAGGAGAAGGAGACACGAAGACATCCCGTGAGAGGATGCAAACCCAAGAAGACAAACTATCGAAGTTTGTCACCGGTCCTTGCCGCTCTTGAGAATGTAAATATGAGCGATGTGGACTCGGAACGGAGGACGACGAGAGTGATTCTCGTGGCAAGAAGAAGGCGCATGACTTCACCGGCATGTGTTTCATGGCCAAGAACAGCCACGATAGCGACTCCTCCAACAATGAGGATCCTTTCAGTGATCCTGATGAGGTATGCCCTTCTATTGCCGATATGAAAAGGGCTTTGGTGCTTGTTTGATGTAAATTGCATAAGCAAGTAAAAATGATTAGGAAGGTGACATTATGATTGATAATTTGAATCTTGAAGTTGTTAGGCTTAAGTCTATCAATCCTCGCGATATTTGTGATTCCCGCACTAGCTTGCTTAAAGATTTGACAAGCTTGAAATCGCTCATTCCTCTGTCACAAATCAACTAAAAGATGCTCTCGATGAACTAGAATCCTTCAAGTCTAGATCCGCTTGTTTAGATGTCATTCCTATTGATGTGACCGCCATGGAAGCTATCCCTTTAACTTGCTCTAATTGTGCTTTGCTAGAATTAAAATTGATAGTTCCTTAAAAGAATTGCAAAAGTTTGATGCTAGTCACACATGCTCCCATTGTAAGGATAATAGGATTAAGATGCAAGAGATGATGAAACATTGATTTACTCTAGAGTTGCATCTTGTGAAAATTGTCCCAAGCTTACAATTGAGATTGAAGCCTTAAACAAGACCCTGGAAGAAAAGGCTAAAATTGAAAGATCCATGTCTTTATCGCTTCTAAAAGGTTATTGATTCTAACTCTTGTGTTTTGAATGTCAAGTTGAAACCATGGTTAGTCGATACAAGAGGCGTTTAGAGTCAAGTTTAAGGAGCAGCTTGAGTAGGATTCAGAATCCTATTGTGTGTCTTGTGAGGCCTTCAAAGTGGAAGTGGCCCTTCTTAAGAGTAAGCGCAATGAGGTAATCAAGTCTAGCAAGTGTGCTAGATGTGAGGAGTTAGTGAAAGAGAATGATTACCTCAAGGTGACTCTTGAGAAATTTTCAAGTGGGAAAAAGAAACTCAACATGATTCTTGATCAATCCAAGGTGAGCGTGAAAAATAGTGGTCTAGGTTTCAACCCCTAGAGCATTCCAAGAAAAACCCACCTAAGATTGCTAGAGTTGTGAAGAATGGTTTGTTTGAGCTAGAACCTCCTAAGCCATCCGGGTTGTTTTCAAATCCGTGGTTTTGCTCAAACTCTTTCGGCAAGAAAGGTGCTTTCACTCATTCTGCATGCACTCTCAAAAGGTCCAGACCATTGCACCTTCGCAAGAAAGAAGGCCATCTTGTTGAGTTCTCGCTCCGGAGAGCAAAACTTGAGAGAAAAGAGAGGATGAGCGCCCTAAGATCCATTAGAGGAGTCCCTTCTCCGATGTAGTCTCTAGAGCTAGGCACTGCTTATCGCACCACACATAGGCCTAGATTTGTAGAGAACTTTGTAGACTCTTTTGGTGGGTCTAGGCAAGATGTTGGATTAGGACATCGTGAGGAGAGACACCGGTAGCACCTAGACAGGGGAGTATCGATCTTTGGTAGATCGCTTTGAGAGGTCTAGGTGGTTCTCATGTGCATTCTTATGATTTTATTCCCGATCATGTTTCACTATTTCTCTCGCTGTTTCCTGACATCGTGCTTCTCAAGATCGATTCCTCGCTCATTTATCACTAACCCCAAAGATCGAGGCACGGATGTTTTCTCGATTGTGCCTTTTAGGTCCGCTGTGCGAGGAAGGAGGACAAGTGGCTTGTTGACTCGGTGTTCTCGACATATGACCGGAGATTCTAGATGGTTCTCCTCCTCACACGTGCATCCGCAATGAATTGATTACATTTGGGGATGCTTCTACGGACCGTGGATCGCAAAGGGCACCGTGCGCGTCAACGACAAGTTCATGCTAAAAGACGCCGCTTGGTGAGTAAGCCGAGGTATAATCTTCTATCTGCTTCTCACCGCTTGATGAGGGTCTAGAAGTGAGGTTTAAGAGAGGTGAGTGCAGAGTTCTAGATTCCTCGTGAGCTTGTTTTTGAGATCTCCGTGTTTGAGAAGATTGTCTGTGCAAATTTCAAAGATTTCTTCCGCTTCTAGTCCTAGGTGTCTTGTAGCCTCGATTCTCATGACCTTGTTTTGTGGCATCGTAGACTTGGGCATATAGGTTTTGATCATTTGTCTAGAGTCGCTTGCAAGGACTTGATTAGAGGTTTGCCTAGGTCAAGGTCACAGAGATCTTGTGTGCTCACCTCAGAGACATGGTAAGATGGTGTCTGCTTCCACCCACCTCTTACTTTGGTAATGACTGATGGACTGTGATGCTTCTTCACTTAGATTCAGCTTGGTCCTTCTAGAGTTCACCACCGGTGGGAAATGGTATGTGCCGGTGGTTGTGGATGATTACTCCGTATTCATGGGTTTATTTTCTTACTTCTAAGGACTAAGCATTTGGATTCTTTAAAGATTTGGTCATTAGAATTGTTGTTGATATACCCGAGCTTTGAGAGCCATTAGGAGTGATAATGGGACAGAGTTCAAGAACTCTTCTTTTCTACCTTCTGCTACGATAGGGAATTGAGCATCGCTTTTCTTCTCCTAGAGTTCCTCAACAGAATGGTGTTGTAGAAAGGAAGAACAGAACCCTTGTAGAGATGGCTCTGACCATGCTAGATGAGCATTCTACTCCTAGGAGATTTTAATGAGGCGATCTCTCTCGCTTGTTATATCTCCAATAGGGTTTTCTTGAGATCCGTGGTTGGGAAGACTTCTTATGAGCTTAGATTTGGTCATTCTCCAAAGGTCTCTCATTTCAAGATTTTTGGTTGCAAGTGCTTCATTCTTAAACATGGCAATCTTGATAAATTTGAGTCTAGATGTTTTGATGGCATATTTCTTAGATATCCCGCTCATTCTCGTGGCTATCGTGTTTTTAATGTTGATACTAACAAAATTGTTGAGACTTCATGGTCACTTTTGATGAGGCTAGTCCCGTACTAGACCCGATGCTTCGTGTACAGTGTTTCGAAAATCAAGAAAGCATCTTCGTCGATGATGATTCGAGGATGAAGACTCAAACCATCCTCCTGCTACCTCCGAGAGGGTGGAGAGCTCACACTACTACTTCATGTCACCGAGCACCGCCTCCTATCCCCACCGACGATCCGAGTGGCTCTGCTCCTACCTCCACAACTCATGGGGTAGAGGCCACTACGCACCAGAGCACCTCTTCGCATTCAAACACAACATCCTCCCGAGCAGATGATTGGGGATCTTCAAGAGCGAGTCACTCGCCTCGTGTTTATTTCTCCCGATTCCCATGCACATTCTCGCTTTTGTCGCTTCTTTTGAACCCCGAGATATCACCCATGCTTTATCCGATGCCTCTTGGGTCAATGCCATGCATGAAGAGCTTGAAAATTTTGAAAGAAACAAAGTCCGGTTTTTAGTTGAGCGACCTTCGATTCTCATGTTATTGGAACAAAATGGGTTTTCAAAAATAAGCAAAGTGAGGATGGATTGGTTGTTCGCAATAAGGCTAGACTTGTAGCTCAAGGTTATTCCTGTGTAGAGGGCTTAGACTTTGAGGAGACCTTTGCTCCAAAGAGCTAGATTGGAGGCCATTCGCATTCTTTTAGCATTTGCAACATCCAAGGGTTTCAAGCTTTTTCAAATGGATGTTAAAAGTGCTTTCTTGAATGGCTTCATAGAAGAAGAGGTCTTTGTCAAGCAACCTCCTGGGTTTGAAAATCAAAATTCCCAAACCATGTTTTTAAACTCTAAAGCCTCAGATGGATTGAAACAAGCTCCTAGAGCTTGGTATGACAGCTTAAGAGTTTCTTGCTTGAAAATGATTTCAAAATGGGAATGGTTGATAAAACCTTGTTCACTCTCGTGCATGGCGTGATTTCTTGTTGGTTCAAATATATGTGGATGATATTATTTTCGTGGTTCCTCTCATGCTTTGGTGTCTAGATTTTGATTCTATGAGCAAAGTGAATTCGAGATGAGCATGATGGGAGAGCCGACATTCTTCCTTGGTCTTCAAATCAAGCAATCGAAAGAAGGCACCTTCGTCCACCGAGTAAGTATACAAAGGATCTTCTTCGCGCTTCAATATGGGAAGCAAGAGGCCAATGTCTACTCCCATTGCAACAACCACCGTGGCCGGACCACGATGAGGATGGAGAGTCCGTGGACCGTAAGGAGTACCGCAGATGATTGGCTCCTCCTCTATCTTACAAATACGAGGCCGACATACACCGCCGTATGTCCGTGGCGCCGATTTCGTGCTTCCTCGTGCTTCTCATCGCAAGTCAGACGCGATCTTCGTGTATCTTCAAGATACGCTTGATTTTGGACTCGTATTCTTCTTCTTGGCTCTTTCAATTCGAGCATTTTCTCGATGCCGATTTCACGGTGTAGAGTTGATAGGAAGAGTACTCGGCACTTGTCATTTCTTGGGCACATCTCTTGTTTCTTGGTCTTCTAGAAAATGTCTTACATTGTACGCCTGATACCGAGGTCGAGTATGTAGCTGCCGCCGCTGGTCGCTCTCGTGTTCTCTGGATTTTATCCACGCCGCGGACTATGGGTTATCTTTGGGAAGTGTTCCTCTTTTCGTGACAACACTTCGCAATTAATATTGCCAAAAACCCAGTGCAACATTCCAGGACTAAACACATTGATATTCGATTTCATTTTCTGAGAGATCATGTTGAGAAAGGTGATGTTGTGCTTCATTTTGTAGAGTCCGAGCAACGACTTGCGATATATTTTCACTAAGGCTCTTGATTCTTCTCGCTTTGTCGCTATGGGAGAGTTAGGAGTTATTAGTCCTATTGGGCTGTTTTGAGGGGGAAGTTGCTCTTTTTGCACTCATTGTATCATAATGCATGTTTCATTTCATTTGTCTTGCATTGTATAATAAAATTAGTGGAGCTTTGATTATTATCCTTGTATGACTTGATTTCATCTTCTATACCTTGTCATATCAAGTGATAGTCTGCTAGACCTCTTTTATGGCTCTTCGTGTTTGGCTTAGCCTTTGCCTTGCTAGCTCTATATCTGTGAGAAATTTGAATCAAATCATGTCTTGTTGGATCTTGTGACTAGTTTTGCTCTAGTGATCCGCTTATGATTCTCGCCATGTCTTACAAGTCGATTTGAGTCTTGAACTTTGTGAGATGAAAAAAAAAGGAGCTTTTTATCTTCATAAGTCAAGCAAAAGAAAAAAAAAATCTCTGTGCGAAAAAACTGATCTCACCAATCCTTTCTCATGAGACGGCTTGCCATTGCACTAGGCATGAACTCAGGGGGAGTTTTGGATGACCTAGATCATTCTTTTAAGCTTATCGCTTGAGATGGTCGCGGCAAGGCTTGAGATCTAGCACAACAAAAAAAGAGAAAGAAAAATTTGCCCAAAAGGGCTAAGTGCTTGAGCTT
This sequence comes from Hsuehochloa calcarea, assembly GCA_036346395.1. Lineage (NCBI taxonomy): Eukaryota > Viridiplantae > Streptophyta > Magnoliopsida > Poales > Poaceae > Hsuehochloa > Hsuehochloa calcarea. Next base: position 41,185,968 of record CM070599.1, read on the forward strand.
TGCTTCAAAAGAATTTTCTTAATGCTCAAAATGCCTCAATTCTTGTTTTGTGTCTCTTTTTACTTATAGACATGGCTTGACTCATTGTTGGTTGCCTTGAGTGAATCTATGATTTTGAGCAACCGCTTCATGATTGTAATTCGTTAATCTCGATTGTCGCTATCTTGGTTTTAGCTTTGCGAAGACACGCTTTGCCATGATTGAATATAGCGTCTTCTCTTCATATGGCTTGGTATAATACTTGTTCTGCTCTTCATGTATAATGGTCATGGCTCCTTTTCACTAAAGTTCAAAATAAAGTCATTCCTTCATGCTCTTTCTTTTCATGCATCTTGATGAATTCATTGTCAAAGGGGAGAAAGATTGTGAAGAAAATGATGTTAATGATGTTGGAGCTTTTGGTTTCATACTCAAGGTTTAATATAAAAGAACTTCATAAAATAAAAATTTTGAACCTTTTGAAAATCTGTGATCATGGTGAGTTGAGTTTCGGTTTCATTGTCTTATCTTATTTGATTTGCAATTGAAGAATACTCACAATGATCAAAGGTCAAATAGAACAATGTGTCTTTCATTTGGACCTAAGTGAGATTTTTGGCTACTTTACGAATTTGAATCCTTTTGTGCTTTCAATGCCTTATCTCACTTGCTTTCACTATTCAAGCCACTTGGTCTGCCCTAGGCTTTTTGTTGCTTATGGACCAAGTTGTGCCTTTATGCGAAAACAATAAGTTTTTACTTTTCATTTCGAAAAACCACATTTTCTTGAAAATTGCCAATGTGTTCATCAAGGGGGAGATTGTGGATATCGTGAGGATATGTGCACGATCTCAGGATGATGAGTCAATTGGCAATGGCGTCATTGGTTTGCAAAATCTCGCGTTTTCGGGTTTGCTCCAAGGTCGAGCCCCATCGGCGGTCCCGATTGTCTTGCAGCGGTCGGACGATCGCCGTGGAGCAGTCCGACCGGCCATGTTGGCCGGTCCGACCGCCAAAACAAATTTGGGATTTTGGAGCTGGGCCAAAAATAGGTTGTGTAGGCAAGTGAGGGGAGTCTCCTGGATGTGGTCCCATCATTTTTGGAGCTCCCAGTCAAAAGTTCTATTCGATTGAAATTTCCAGAAGGTTTCGGAATTTCTCGCTTGAATTTTGGCTAAGTCCTTTGGACCGGTCCGACCGCCGTTGTAGGAGCGGTCCGACCGGCATGAAATCGGTCGGACCGGCCCTGTGGGGCGGTCAGACCGGCAGTCACTTGGAGATGAGCCAAGTGTGGCATTGAGTTTGTTCTGAGTGTGTTATTCTATGAACTTCAATGCTTTATTGATGTATATTGCATTGCGGAACTGACGTGGGTCAAGTTGTGAAGAACTTGTTCCCGGAAACGGTTTGTTTGTCTATTGTTGTGCAGGTTGCTTGCAGGTCAACGACGTCAACGGTGAGTGGATCGGGACTACGCTTGGAGAGCTGAGGTCCAGAACGATCAGGGATACCGGGTGAGGTTGTGTGACTGAAGCATGGTGCAGAATGGACAAGATGGATCGAACGGGTGGTTCGAAACAGCTGGTTGGATCAGGCGGTGCAGATATCGGTGCGAGTCTCTGGGAGTTTCCGATGGGATTCGGACAAGAGAGGCTTGGCGTCGATGAGAACCGCTGATCAACCTACACGTGGTGAAGCAGGCGATTGCTTCAAGAGTTATTTGTGTGTGGGTCCCATGTGTAAGAGACCCAAAAAGGGAAACCCTAGCTCTCTAGTATAAATAGGAAGGGGAGAGGTGGAAAACACAAGCAAGCATTCATTTTAGCCCCCTTCTTCTTTTTCTAGGGTTTGGAGGAGAGGAGAGGAGAACTAGGGTTGGAGTGTGCTCCTTGTTGAGCTCTTGCCCTCCTTGGTGGAGAGGCTTTGTAAGCATCTATTGTGGATGAACAATCTTGTGATGCTTAATTGAAAGATCAATTGCTCCTTTGTGTTCTTCTCTCTTTGGATGTTTTTGGTGCTTCCTTGATTCAACGGTTCATGCTTGGTCTCTTGGCCTACTCTATCTTGCTTTGATGTGTGGGATTACTCCTAGAGTCATCTAGTTCATCAAACCCCCACAAGCAAGACTTGAATCAAGTTTTTCTCATTTCTAGGGTTTGTGCACTTCTTTGGTAAAATCTCGAGAGATCGATTCTGCGAAGTGGATCTGACGGATCGTCGCTAGAAATAGGTCTCCAATACCATTAGGAAGGTGTGCTAGAAATTTGGTCAAGTTTTATTGGTTGAATCAAAAGTTGGATCAAATTTTGTTTTGGATTTGGGTGGAGATTTTCAAGATCGACTCTCTGGGTCCGATCGTTTTCAACGGCGGTTCGACCGCCGTATTCGAGATCACTGGTTTGGCGGGTCGAACCGCCGGCCCACCGGTCCGACCATTGGTTAGTTGTCGGTCGATCATTGATCACCGTCGGTCCGATCCGCCGTGTAGCCGGCCGACCGCTTCAGGTCGAGTGAAGAACATTGAGTTCTTTTCTCCTTTTGTGTCGTGGTGCTTGAGGGGTTTATCAAAGTCAACACAAGGCTTCAGTTGTGCACACTGAACTTCTTAGCTTTCATAGCTAAAGGAGTAAAGTTCGTGTTGGTTTTGATTTAGGCGAGAAAGTTTTGAAAGCGCATATTCACCCCCCCTAGTCGCCTTTCCGGTCCTACATAATCAAATAAATTGAAATGGTATGGGTATAAAGTTGGGTCAATGGCATGGTACATAATTAATCTTAACTAGCGTCATTGAAAGCGAAATCGATTAAGTTGATGTTGTCTTCTAGTAGTTTTTGATGAACTGTGATTGTGAGCATGACTATACCTAATTGAAATCAATAGAGTTATTAAGAAGTGTGAGATATTGATGAATTAGTTTGATCACTAAGGGAGATAGATTTGGTAAACTTATTGGGTAAAGTGGATTAACGGGTCTCAGCGGATTAACCTAACCCTTTGGGATGGTTAAGTTCAGAAGGTGCTAGATTATTATCTTAGTGGTTATTAATCTTGGAGTTATTTCTTATGGATACGTAGTGATCATATGTAATTGCTAGGTGCAATTATTGTGTATTAAAGTTTGGTGTTGAACATCACTAAGAAATGAACTGACGGGATTTGATATGTGATCTATGTTTACATGATGGTGGAATTGTTGGATAATAGTATGTCTTTGATGATATGGTTGATCATTAAATTATTTAGGTTGTTAAACTTGTTGGATTATTTAGTCTTAATGAATTAATCTAACTGTGTGGGGAGAAAAAGTTAAGGATGTGTTCAACTGTTGCCTTAATGGATAATAATATAGAAATTTTCTTTAAATGACTACTTGATGATCTCTTATATGCTAGCGAGAATACAAGTAGAGAAAGGAACATAAATTCTTCCTTGATTGAATAATCGCCAATTGTTTATGATAACCTTTGGATTGGAATTAGTGTGGACTAAATTGGTATTGAGCATTGCTAATAAGTGAATGGTTGAAATTTAAAAGTGAATTATACATATGTGTTTTGCGGGGATGACTTGGGGGTAGCATGCCCTTATTAAAAGTGGTTGGCTTCGATAGAGTGGTTTGTGCATTAGATATTCCCTAGAACAAATTGATGGTTACAATCTTATTTAGATAACCAAAAAAATATGAAATAATTCATTGTGTTCCTTTTTTTGGAAAGGTTATGATGGGATAGTAAGGTATGTTGATTCTTGCCGGGAGTGCATTGTATGGATGTTAGTAAGTTTATCAGTAAAGGGTTGTGAGAGTCATGTTGATTCTTTTATAGAGAAAGTAATTTGATCGTCTTCTGTGATATCATTTAAATGAGATGTTTTGAGTCTTGAATTTGTGATCTTTTAGAGTTCACAATTTATGTGGTAGCTAAAATTGGTTTGAGAACGGTGACATGTTGGGAAGTTCAATTGGTTCATAAGTGGTTCATGTGATTTGGTCTTAAAGGCTTTTCCTGTGTTGAGTTTGCAATGCGATGTTGTAATCAAAGAAAATTGCTTTCTTCGTTAAAGGAAAGAGTGTAACAGAAGTATTTGAGGTTGTAGTCAAGCTTTGTAACAACCAATTTAAATGAAGTGTTCTTAACCTTTCTAATTGCCGAATGAGAGTTCCCCAAGTTTCAATAGCAATATTTGTCCTTATCGATTTAGGTTTGATATTATCTTCTTGTGGGGCTTGTGCCATCAAATATGGTCTCATCTTTTGTTTTCCGAGATCATTGCTAATTATCTATTTTCCTTGGTCCTGTGTTTACCGTGAGTGGCAATTAACGTTTTTCTGTGTGCTGAACTTGTCTCTATTTGCCTCTTCTTCTGAGAAAAGATTAATTGATGTGTGTTGCAAAGTCTTTTAGGATGTTTAATGACAACTGGATAGTGGTGGTCAAGTAGAAGATTTTGTGAGACTTTAGGTATCAAGATGTTTGAGATGCATTGAGTGATAAATTGATTTCTTGGAATAATCCTCGGAGAGGATTTGGTTTAAATAGCATGTTTGTTTTTTTGGAGCTAACTGATTACGTTGTTGCAACTAGTAGAACCTATAGTAATTTATGGTTCAAGATCTTTTGTTTATTTTGGTGAAACATTAGAATTATCAAAAATTTGGGAATCGTGAATGATTTATTAGAGTACCGCGATTGGGTAATTTGCCAGGTTGTGTAGGTGAAATATGTCGGTGTAGTTTGATGAGAGTAGGATTAGCAAAATAATCTAATCGTAATGTCAATTATTGGGATAGTAGGAAGTATTGAGTTGTTTTCAAATATGCCTTGGCTTTAGTGAGTAACCTTTTGGGAGACAGAATCCTTCTAAAGATAATTTTGGTCGAGAAAATCTTTACATGTTGATGTTAATGATTGAGTATGTTTGAAGTGTGGGAATTTTAGTCATTGAATATGAGAATTTAGCAATCTTTTATATGAGAAGTTTGTTGTTGGAGTCTGGCAAGTTAAATTTGAGCTTTGCGTTTTTATGCTACAACATTGGTTGCCCAATGATTATGTGTAAAGTTGTAGAATAAGGTTGGATTCTGAATAGTCTGACGGTCATTGATAGAACCCTTGTGATGCAGTAAATGAGAGTATATGATGTGAATTTCACGTTGATTATCCTTAAAGGATTGAGGTGGTGTGATTGTGGGTGAAATCCATTTTGAGGTGCATTCAAAATTATTTATCAAAGTAATTCCTTTGGTAGAGGAGTGGACTAGAGTATCTTTTTTGTGGATTAGTAGAGTCCCTCTAGATGAGTGTGGTTGTTGCTTTCGGGTTTAGCATCGCTTTGAGTTTGCCTAAGAGGAAGGAGTTAGTGTGATGATTTGGAATATCATGATTTGAGATAAAGTTTATTCCTAAAAGAAAATTTAAGAAAAGAATGTTTTATCGGGTTGTGAAATGCTCTCCTGATTTGTTGTTCTAGCTGTATGTTTATGACGGATGTTAAGTACAATTTGAGTTGGCTTTATGTTGGCACGGTGGTTCTTTCTGGTTCAGGAAAATAAAGGAAGTGTTTGATTTGGACATTTGAATGATTTCTCCTTTGGTTTTCGTGGCGTGTATTTGCAAACTGGCCACTTGGAAAGTGGAAAGGTTCTCGTGATGAATCTTCGATTTTGAATTTGACTCTTTTGGTGGGGCGTGGGAAATGCGTGGTTGCGATGATAATCCTTCATTTTTTCAATTGGTCTCTGTTGTAAAAGAGTTTGTTTAAAACAAGTTCTGTTGTTCGTACCTGGTTAAAAGAGGTGCTCCTTGTTAATGTGAAGAGATTGATTGAGACATGGAACAAGAGTTCCGTGTAATATGTGCCGGTTGTGTTGTTTGGTACCAAAGGGAAGGTTGGTCCATGGTACATTGGTTTGTTTCTTAAAATTTGTGGAGATTTTGGAAGTTAGCGTATCACTAGGATCGTCTCGAGTCTTGGCACGGGGTACAACATTTTGTTTGACCCGGTGTCAAGAAAGTACTAGAGAGTTATGGACTGCGAGGTTTCGTTAGGGCCGTTGATCAACGAGTAAGACCTTACCTTCGAGCCCCGTCTGTTGAGTGTACCTGGAGAGGTCAAAGAGAGTGTCGAGTTATAGATGTGGGTATATGTTGTGATCTTGTGGTCATGTCTGTCTAAGCGAGAAGCGACTTGGGAGGTGGAGTCTCACATGCACGAATTTTATTCGAGATAGGAGACTTCGTCTATCTCAGAGTAACTCCACTCCGAGGAGTGAGAAGATTTTAGACTAAAGGAAAACTCGCACCCAGATTTGTTGGGCCTTATAAGATTTTGGCAAGAAGAGGTGAAGTTGCTTATCAATTGGAATTACCAGAGTCTTTATCAGCAGTTCACAATGTCTTCCATGTCTCCCAATTGAAGAAATGTCTCAGAGTACCAACAGAAGAAACACCACTGGAGAACAACGATCTTCAGGAAGATCTCACATATGTAGAGAAACCGATCAAGATTATCGATGTGGTAGAACGCATCACCAGAAGCAAAGTCATCCGTTCATGCAAGGTTCAGTGGAGCAATCATTCCGAAGAAGAAGCCACCTGGTAGCAAGAAGAAGTTTTAAGAGCCGAGTATCCCCACCTTTTTGCTGACCAAGTCTGAATCTCGGGGTCGAGATTCCCTTTAAGGGGGGTAGGTTTGTAACAGCCAAATTTCAAGTTCCAGTTGAAAATAAAACTTTATTTATTTTTGTGGATTTCCTAAAAAATTAAAAGCTTTTACTTAATTATTTTAAAGCCAAAGTAATTTATTTCATAATATATTACCAATTATAAGTTGGAATTATTTTATTTAAATCCAGAATGCCTTAGAGAATTTCTGTGAATTTTCTCATAAATTTTGGATTTTATGTGCTATTTTCTAAAGTCTTTTTGAATTTCTGGAATTAAATTAATTGAAAAAAGAATTAAAATCTCTCGCGCAGTGCACGGGCCAAATTCCGGCCCACCACTATTTCAGCCTCCGCCGGCCCGGTAGGCGTGCGCGCTCAACACCCGCCTCCACGCGTCGCGCATCAGCGCCTGCGACGCCTCCATCTCAGCCGTCCCTACGCTCTATCGCCTCGGCAGTCCGATCAAGATCTAGCCGACGTCACTCCTCCCGACCAGTTTCGCTCGCGCATCGTCGCCTCAGATCGTCCGATCAAGATCCAACCGTCGCCACTCCTCCCGACCGGCCGCCACAGATCGTCGCCTTAGATCGTCCGATCAAGATACAACCGTCGACACTCCTCCCGACCAGTTTTGTTCGCGTGTCGTCGCCTCAGATCGTCCGATCAAGATCCAACCGACGTCACTCCTCCCGACCAGTTTCTCCCACCGCCATGCGGGTCCCGCTAGAGCCACATCATCATCCCCTACCTCGCCATCGTCTCCATTACGAACGTGGACACCTCCGCCATTACCGCACACGGGAGATTTCCAAATCCGGCCAAATCCGATCGCCCCTCCCAAATTTCGGTGCGCATTGAATTCATAGCATCAAATCGCGTCCGTCACGGCCTTGTCCCTTCCATTTCCAACCCCAAATCACCTTAATCTCGCCGACGATCTCGCACGGCCTTCGTGCTCTCCACACCGCCTTGACCTCGCGCACACGCCTATAAATATCGCCCGGATCGCCCCGACCTCCTCACCACAAAGACCGCCACCCCATAGCTCCTCCCTCCCTGTAACGCTCCAATTTCTAGATTGGACACCGGCGGCCGAAGCTTCTTTAACCTCCGATTCTGCCGCCGTGAAGGTCGCCCCTCCCCCTTCGTTTACACCTCTGGCTTCGCGATGGCACTGCGAACCTTGTGCGCTCCTCAGCTTAGACGGAGAGCCTTGGGAGCTTCATCGCCACCACGAGCCGAACGACACCGCCGCCAATTTCCTCGCTGTTGACGAGCCGTGCGAGCCTTTGCACCGCCTCTGTAAGCATCGTGACCCCCGTGCTTCACTCCTCTTGCACCCCTCGTCGGAGCACGCCGTGCCACCGTTCGCCGGCGAGCTCGTCGCCGAGCACCGTCGGCCACGAAGCTGACGTAGCACAGCCACGCCAGCGCCAAATTAGCGCCACATCACCATTTTCGTCTCACGTGGACGCCATCTAGGCACTTGTGTCAGCAGTTGCGCCAGCACACACATGCGGTCACTGTGTTGTGAGCCGTGTGCACAGTGGACTTCGGCCAAGCCATGGAGTCAGTCCATGTATCCCGGGCCCACCTGTCAGCGAAACAAAATGTTTTTCTTTTGGAAAATAATTCAGCCGGTAAATTAAAATCGCCGCTGACGTCAGCTGGCGCAATAAAGAGAATTTTCTTTAGAAATTTAATTCGGGAAATTCGGAATTTCTGAATTTTGGATTTATTTTAGATTTAAAGCTTCGAGGAGCTCGTATTTCTTCGTACGAACTCGGATTTAGGTGGTTCAAATTTCTAAATTTGTATAAAATCAAGATCTAGCTAACCAAACCAAAATTATTTTATTTGGAGTTAATTTGAATGTTCATTTAAATTTATTTGTGTTTATTTGAATTCTTTTTGAATTTGGATTATTTTCGCGTATAGATTTTGACCACTCCATAGAGTTTGACCCTATTGAAGAAGTAGAATACCAAGATTTTGAGCAAGAAAAGTTACACCATTGATCATTTTGATCCCAGTATTTTAAATTACTTAATTCTATTTTTAAATTACTATTGCATGCATAATTTTATTCAATTATTTTAAATTCCTGTTTTAAATTCGTAGTTAATCCAATTCCTTTGTATAGCCAATTTTGAATGTTGGATCATCATTCCCTTGTCACCTTGGTGAAATAAATTTTAAAAATAATGATATGCTTAGAAACTGCTTAGACAACAAATATTTAATTTTGGGAGAATTTAGCCAAAATAGCAAAATGAGAGTAAAAGCCTATGACATTGTTTTGTCATGGTGGACTTTTGCAAATGCCTTTGGAAAATAAAAATGAAAAATGGTTTTGTACTTAGGCAATATGGACCGTTGGTGGGTGCAGGTTTATGCACGGGCTCAATCTGGTTAGTGTTGAGGCCCACGGTTGTTATTGAAAGTTGCCCAAGTCACTTAAGCACCGGCCTTTGAGCCGCATCTTGCAAAGCTCCACCGTACTACCACATGTTCTGTATGGGCAGGACTAGGCTTATTAACTTGTCATACCTCACTAATATATATGCCATATTTGTTGTGTGGGTGTTGGTTAAACGTTATTCCCACTTGGCGCAAGAGGGGGCTTCCAGCAGATGGTTAGCCCAATGGAAGTGAAACTTTAGCGGGCATATTAGTAGTGAGGTAGAACATTGGAAACGCCTTATGATAATTGTCTAGTCACACGCCTAAGGAAGCGTGCATTGGCCGACATAACGGGCAAATTATCTCGTGTGGGTAAAGTTGTACCCCCTCTGTAGAGTGAAAACTATTCGAATAGCCGTGCCCACGGTCATGGACATGTTGAGCAAAGCCACTCTAGGTTAGACTTTGTTTTTGGTTTTAAAAATGATTTGGTACATGATTTTTAGGATGGTTAATCCTTGTGGTAAAATTGGGCGGTTAGCCATGTGATAGGAGGGTATCAATCACCATGTTTCATATGGAGGTTATCCACTATAAAATGGTCAACTTAAAATCTGATTACAAGTTAAGGAGTAAAAATTTACCTTGAAACTTAGTATGATTATTTAAACTTGAAAATCTTGATTTATGCAAATAAACCCTCATGACCTCCCATTGTTTACTTATGCATACATTCTACATTCTGTATTGGGTGTAATTTGCGAGCACGGTTGTTGTGCTCATCCTTGCTGAATATTATTATTCAGGAGAAGATTATTATCCAGAAGGTGAAGATCCAGACGTTTAGGCTATGCCTCCAGACGATTGCCTGTGGCGCATCGTGTGGCCTACTACCTATTTGCTTCCGCTATGTTTTGATATTTGGCCTCAGACCTATTTTGTAATAAACTCTGTTTCTTTTTAATAAAGCGCTTGATATGATTGTGATAACACTATTTGTTTGACTGCGTACATTAGAAATCCTGGACTAGTGTGTAAAATGCAGTGAATTCGGGATCCTTCGTTCCCGGGTTCAACAAGAGTGGTATCAGAGCCATATCGACTGTAGGTCGTGACCTAGAAGGAAATTAAACCCTTAAGGATTTATTTTTGAAAATTAAAAATAACTTGGTCTTTTGGAGTCATTCTCAACTTTTCTCTTTAAAAATATTTACTAACTCATCTCCTTCTCAAAAATTGTAGATGGCCGAAGTTCCGAATGCCATTTCCCATGGTGTTTTTGCTGGTCATTGTTGCGCAGTTCTCTGGAAGATCATGCAGTACTTGGACTTTGAAGAAAGACATACGTATCACGGATACAAGTACAAGGTGGGAAATCAGGATCGATGGAGGGTAGAAGTGATCCTCTACTCCAACCTATCGCTGCGTTTGGAATGTGCTATGGAGAAAATTTCATCTCTAAATTCTCTTTCTAGCACATACATCTACAGTTTTAAATTAATTTGGGATTATAGTGTAGACAATCAATTTAGGATATATTGAATATGCATAACTTGTGACCACATAAATAAATTGAAACTTGTTGTTTTGAACAACAATTCTTATGTGATGAATAACTCTACTATATACTTCACTTATACTTGCAAATTGAGTTGCACACTGAATACTATGAGAAAATATATCTTTGTTGATTTGATGCATGCACACTCACCTTTAATTTGCAAAGTGTTCTCTATTTCTTTGCCTTCTACTGTTGCTAATATTTTTCAGAAAGATGAGCATGCATTGCTATGAGTTTTCAAGCTTTTTTGAGCTGGACGATGAGCTTGAGTCAAGGACGACTCAAATGCAAGAAGGGGAGGATGGCGAGGACATGTCACAAACACACACGACCATAGCTCCCAAGATTGAACAAAAAAGGTGCACTATTCACATTAACAGTAGTACCACCTCCCCGATCTCATGCTTTGTGCGGCTGCCCCCTCCCTATTTAAGGAGGCCGCACCCCTTGTAATACTCCGGAAATGGTTCGGTAAAAAGAAAGAGGTCGGAGAGAGTAAAAGAAATTGTTTTCGTCGGAAAATTCCAATCGTCGGGGGTATACGTTATTGTTAGCAACCCGGGCGCAGTCACGACCAGTGGCCCAAGAGGGCGGCCGCCCATGTAGGGGCCGGCCAAAGGGGGGGGACACCACTTCCCCCCAAACCCTAGTGCCTCCCCTTCCTCCCCTTGAGCCGCCCCTCCTCCCCCTTGGGGCCGCCCCCATCTCCTCCTCCACTCGGCATCTCCCCTCCTCCTAGGCGCCTCCCCCTCCATTGGTGGTGATCCCCGGAGTTGCACACCGGTCTTCCACGTACACCTTCGCTTTCTTCCTCCGCCAGGGCGCTTGCAATCCACTGGTTCGTGGAGTTGGGGCCGGCCAAAGAAGGAGAGGAGAAGTCCTCGGGAAGTTGATCCTCGTCGTTCTTCGGGTCTACAAGGGTAACGAGAGACCCCATCGCTGTTTGATTGCGTTAGAGTTGTCGATTCAATGATTTTGGTAGTATCGCTTAATCTCTGTCAGTAGATTGATTCGGTACAGAATGTTGTAACTCGGTTTTGAGTGTCTTAGAGGCAGAATTGGATGTCTTCGCCTTCTAGAGATTTGTTCCTTATTTCATTAGCTTTCTTTTGGCACCTGGATCACGAATTTTCACCCAGTAGATTAAAAGTTATGACTGTTTTACTACGTACTGGTCTGTCTGTCAGAAATGTTGGGTATAGTCGGTTGCACCTAGGTTTTGATCTAGTTAGAGTCAGAATCAGGTCGGCCACCCAACTAAGTTTATGAACATAATTTCACCAGCTTTCCAGGCTGATAAAAATCACTTTATTTGGATCAGTGGTTTAAAAGTTAGAGCCTTTTCTTTAGGGCTGTTCTGAATTCTGGGCAGACTGCAGTTAAAGTTTTTCATTGGATGGGTAGACCTCTGTATTGGCCGAATTAGAGTTTACCATCAACTAGAGTTTTGTAGCCAGTTAAGTTAAGAAAATTTGAGCACTGGTTTCAGGTCTTTAGGACTTACGGTTTTTTATTGGTGAATTTTCTAGTAAAACTGCCAGATTAGGGATAATTGAAATGTTTGGGTAAATTGATCAAATTGAACTTTTATATGGTTAGTTTGGCTAGAGATTGAGGGAGGACACGTGTAGCATTGACATATTCGTTTGCCCTCATTTCGATTATTTTATATTGTAGGCGGTGAAGCGGTGAGTGGAGGGGTATCTCAATTACCTCCCAACCTGTTGCAGCGCGGCAGGCAAGTAATTTGTATTCTATGATTGATGCCATGTATGATGTGTGAATGAATGATTACATTTGTTCGTATTTGTAGATGAATGCCATGTGTTCTTTTCATTTATGAGTACTATTCAATATTGACATGGGATCACATCATGACATGCATACATTACTTTTGTAAGACCCATCAATTCCAGTATGGGCACTTGAAATCCCATCAATTCCAGGATGGGTACGTGAGTCCACCATTCCGATGTGGGCCACGTTACGTGAGTCCACCATTCCAATGTGGGCCACGTTGGACGGTCGTATGAAACGTTCTTCATACGATTACTATAAGTGAACACCGACGGGTGATTCACTCGCTATACCCCAGATATGCCGCAATATGTCCATTTCCTTCAATGCACCATTCCACTTCATCCATTCATAAATTCGCTTCGAAAGAAATGTTCCAATTATGATTGTGATATATTGTTCATAGTATGTTTGATTGTTTCATACAGTTGCTTGCTGAGTCTTTGGCTCATTCTTGCTTTATTGTCTTATTTAGGTAAATGACAAGGAAGAATGATCTTGTGGAGGGTAGTTCATCACGATGCACTCACTACCTTATATCAAACAATTTGAGGACTTTTACTGTCGTTAATTATGACTTGTGTGCATTGTAATAAGCCATCATGGCCTTGTTTACCATATCTTTCTGAATTGTTTACTTCCATTTCGTTGATTAAAACTTGATGATGAATACTTGTTTCCGTATAATCTTAATATTTGCTTCACCTTATCATGCGTTTTGATGTTATTCAATTGAAGTGTAGTGGTTGTAGGTGACATCTTGACTTCCTTATAGTCAGGGTGTTACACCCCTCTAGCTTCCTTAGATTTTGTTTATTTAAAAGTTAGCTTCATTGCAACTTCGTGTATTGGCTTGTGTCGACTAGACCAACCATAATACCACTTCAGAATCCCAAGTTTATCAAATATATCAATCCTATTTGTAATTTCAGATTGTTTATTATCTTGTTCTTGCGTGTTCTTCGATTGCATGCAGAAAAAGACCTTCGTGGTCAGGTCAACCGCGTTCTTAGCATTATTGATAATGACTCGGAGTGTGGTTTAGCGATTGCTTCGTGTTCTGGTCATGATCGGTTAGAAGCATGCATCGTCAAAATCGTTCTCCTCCAAATCGATGTTATTGTCCTATCGGAAGATCGGGACCCATTGCCTCATCAGTTGAGGAAGGTTATGTTGCTTCCCTAGTGCTGCAACCTACCCTCGAATCTCAAATCCAAACAGCTCAACTCAGGTATCCAGCAATCATTGAAATCCAGTACGAATTATAAGACGATAGGAAATCAGAATACACCAAGAAACCGAGTGAATTGGTTATGCCTAGACAACAACTCTATATCCCAGATAATCATGATATCAAGGAGCTAATCCTCAAGGAAGATCATGATTCATCACTCTCCATTCACTCTGAGAGTACAAAGATGTATTGTGACCTCTAGCCATAATTCTGGTGGCCTGGTATGAAGAGGGACATCGCCGCACATGTTGCCATGTGCGACGTGTGTCAGCGTGTTAAGGCGGAACACCAACGGCCAGTAGGGTTACATCAACCTCTAAAGGTTCCTGAGTGGAAATGGGATGATGTCGGTATGGATTAAATTACTGGTCTACCGAGAACCCGAAACGGACATGACTCGATTTGGGTTATTGTTGACCGCTTGACAAAAGTGGCAAACTTTATCCTAGGCAATACCAGGTATCAGGGTACCAAGCTCACAGAACTGTATATAAGCCAAATCATACCTCTCCACGGTGTGCCAAAGACGATAACGTCCGATCGAGGTCCCCAGTTCACCAAGCGATTTTGGGATAGCCTACACGAGCTATTGGGAACCGAGCTATTCTTTAGCACAACATTCCACCCACAAACGGGTGGTCAAACAGAGAGGACAAATCAAATTTTGGAAGACAAGTTATGAGCTTGCGTATATCCTACAACACGAATTGGGAGAAGTGCTTGACGCTTCTCGAGTTTTTCTACAACAACGCCTTCCAAGCCTTCACATGTCACCATTCGATGTAATTTATAGGAGGTGTAGAACACCACTATTCTGGTCTGAGATTGGTGAGAGAGAATTCTCCGAACCAACCATCATCCAAGAACCACAAGAGCACGTTGACGCGATTAAAGGGCACTTCAAGGGAGCGCAATCGCGCAAAAGAGCTATGCCAACCGCTGCCACCATGAGCAAAGCTACGAATTAAACAATTATGTTTGTCTCAAGATCTCACTGTAATATCCCGAAACGACCTGAGAATTTAAAAGAAGTCGGGACGAAAAGGAAATTAAAGAATTGGATTTTTATGTGGAGAGAGGGGATTTTCGTAAAGTTCGCAACTGGGCCACGGATCGCGCCCAGAGGCCCAAGAGGGGGAGGCCGGCCAAGGGGGGGGCCAACCCTAGCCGCCTCCCCCACTCCCTCCTCTCCCACCTAGAGTCACCGCCCCCTCCACCCGTTTCCTCCCCCAACCAGCGCCCCTCCCTCCCAGGCGCCTCCTCCTCCCCTCGGTGCTGGTCCCCGGTGATCGCCGTCATCGACTCCCAAGGCCCAAGCTGCTCCCATCCTGTCTCTCCTCCTTCCTTCGGTTTGGTGGTCGATCCAAGGTAGGAAGGAGAGGGAGCAAGGGGGTTTCGGTGGGAGCTTGATCTTCATCCCCAATGAGTCTTTAAGGGTAACGATCTAGTCTACTCGCTGTTTGATTTGTTTTAGATGCTAAATTGCTCGTTAGAGTCAAATCAGATTGCTGTTCCAGATCGTCCAGATTAGGTTCAGTCTGTTGTGCGGCTAATTGAGGGTTGTTAGATGCCGAATATCGGGTTTTCATCTCCTAGAGTTTTGTTCATGAGGTTGTTAGCTTTCTTTTGGCACCGATATCAAGAGATTCGACCTTACGGTTTAGGAGATATGAATTTTTTACCGCACGCTGTTCTGTCTGTCTGAGAACTGGAGACTGTCGGTTTGTTCCTCGGTTTTGATCTAGTTAGAGTCAGATTCAGGACGGCCACCCCAAACGGTTTTTGTAGATAATTTCACTATGATTCCAGATTGATAAAGATCATTCAATTTGGATTTATATACTAAAATGTATGCCATGTTTTTGCTACTGGTCTGCTGTCGGGCTATTTATCTATCAGGCACTTTCAACTGCAGAATAGACTTATGTGTGGCATAATTAGAAAATATTGTCTGCTAGTGTTTTGAAGGTTTATCTGTTAATCTTGTTTTGGCACTTGTCTCAGGTCGTTTGGAGTTCCAGATTAATAGTTATGGATTTTTTCGTGCCGCTGTCTGGAATGGTAGGAAACAGGGGAAACGCTTGTCTCATCGTTGGGTTCGCGAAATATTGCCGGGTAGTCCGGGAGTCATTGTAGTTCACCGGTAGTGTCGTCGCATCGCGTTTTTCTTATTTCAATTGTTTTTGGTGTAGGCAGTGAGGCGGCGAGTGTAGGCGCGCCATCTTTGCCACTTAGTACGACCAATCGCGGAAGGCAATACCATATGTTAAAATGTGTTGATTTCAATTGTATGCATGATGACGTGTTATCTTTGTGTATGTCTTTGATATTCGTCCATGATGTTCATTTCGTTTCAAATTGATAAACCTTGTGAATAAAGATACCGGCATTCATAACAATTGTCCATTCCATTCATATACTATCCAATTTCCGTCCACGGGAGTGGAATTTGCTAAGACCCATCAATTCCAGTATGGGCACGTAAGACCCAACATTCCAATGTGGGCGGTTTCGGACAACCGTATGAAACGTTCTTCATACGGTATTTGGGTCCTCGGACTTTGATAAGTACGGACTTAAGTGAACACCGACGGGTGTATCACTCGCTATACCGGTATAAGTAATTGAGTAGTCCATTTCCTTTCAGTGCATACATTCATTTCATTCAAATTCATAAAGTTCTGATGATTGGTGCATGGACCGTGAAATGTTTATCTAGTCCAAATATGCCATGATTAAAAGATTATTGTACTTGCTGAGTTTCGACTCACCCTTGTTTCCAATGTTATTTAGGTGATCCACGCTGATGTTGATGCTTTTGGGAGGGAGTAGTCCAGCACGCCTCACACAGATCATTACTTCACATTTTCAATAATGAATTCAACCTTGTTATCCTTTGATGGGAGATGGACTGTAATAAGTAAAGCTTAGACTTCTTGTCATATCATTATTTGACTAGCTCCTTGATTATTCAACATTGATGAATTGTTTTATCTTACACGTCATTACGTTGTGATTGTTTTGGTGAGATGCCTATTGAATCTTAGTCCGCATTTGGTTTGTATGTTGTATCTTTAGGTAGCATCTTGGCTTCCGAATAGCCAGGGTGTTACATCACCACTGCGAGGCATCCGCCATTTCCTTGTCCATGGGAAACTGGCACCTCGGTACATCGGACCATACCGAATCGTGGAAAGAAAAGGCGAAGTAGCATACCAACTGAAGTTGACACCCCAACTCTGAGATGTACACGATGTCTTCCACATATCACAACTCAAGAAATGCCTTCGAACTCCGAGCGAACTCGCTCAGTTATAAAACATCGATCTCCAACCAAATCTTTCTTATCGGGAGCACCCGATCCGAATATTAGATGTAGCTATACGACATACTTGTAGCCGTGCCCTCAAGATTCTAAGAGTCTAGTGGAGCAACCACACCAAATACAAAGCCACGCGGGAATGAGAAGATCGTCTTATAGCTGAATTACTTTATTTCTTTACCGAGCCCACTGAATCTCGAGGACAAGATTCTCTGTAAGGGGTAGGTCTGCAACATCCCAAAAATTATGTTTTGGGAAAGGCATAGTAAAAATAAATGGGAAAGTAATTTTGATCTTATTATATATGGAAAATTATTTTTGCATGATTTTTTTGAACTTTTTGTATACAACAAATACTGAAATTTCATACAAGTAGCAACTTGTAAGAATTTTCAGGAAAAACATAGAGCATATAAAATCCTAGAAATTTACATATAAAACTATACGTTGTCAAAAACTCTAACAAAAAAATCATAAAATTTTGAACATATTTTATAGGTTGAAAAATTCACCAAAGAATCATCCAGTTTAGGAAAACTCCAAAACCCAATTCAAATTTCCTGCTTGCCCTTGGGCCAAACCGAGCCGCCCAAAATCCCTCGCCACTCGATCTGTGCTGGTGTGCTCACTCTCCTCACCGATGTGGGGCCCTACCTGTCGGCACCCTTCGTCCACCTCGCCTCACACTCGGCCGCTAACGCGCCTTCGCCTGTTCCGCCCGCTCGCCCGCGGTTTTCCTCACCCCCATCATTTCACGCCCCATCTACCTCCATCACCTCCACCAGACCTCGTCCATGCCATCTAACCCCAGTGCGAGCGCGAAGCTTGAGTGCGAGATTCTTGCAGTGGTCGCAAATTCTCGCTGCTTTTCTCACGCTCTACTCGCCCGTACTTAAGTCTCCGACCACGTCACAGAATTCCCAGCTTGCCATACTCGCCTCCTACCAAGAACCATAGCTTCACTCCTTGGTTCATCAGAACAAGAGCATCGTTCTAGACGTCGGTGAGTAATCCTCACAACGCCTTCTTCTCTAGTGAGCTTCCTTGCCCTCGCCAACTGCGTCACCATGCACCTCTTACCTAACTGATGTTCTTTCCTTGCTTAATGTAGCTTTGGGAACCTTGTAGAGCAGACAAGCTATCGTCTTCTTCACCTTCGGCGCACACCCCATTCTGGACCTTTGTGTTCCTAATCTTTTGGTGAGCTTTAACCTCACCTGATTGCATCACATCGTGTCTTATACCTCACTGATGCTTCTCCCTCAGTTGATGACAATTCAAATGCAGCTAATCCCCCTAATCGACCACCTTGGTGAGTCTTTGTTTGATTCATTCCATCCCTACCATCCTCAGTGTGCATGCAAGCTAATGTGCACCTCCTTATAGCATCCCCATCCTCGTAGCATGTCGTCAACAAGAGCCTCCTTTGTGTCGCCGCTGCCCAACATCACCAAGTCGCTTCGGTCATCCCCCGACGCTGTCAAGGACGTTGGTGAGTTTCTAGTAATCCCCTATAGATTTTGTGTGCATTAGATTGAAGGATTAGCTAGTGTATCGTACACTTTCTCATAGACGGTCATGGAACCGCCGCGGAAAGTGTTATCACCTCCGCTCCAGTGACCATTGGTCCCCGAGCCGCTGTGTGTAGTGTCGTAGTAGCCACCTAGAGCCAATGCGCACATTCTTTTGCCACCGATATGCCTCAATTGCGAAAACCACTTTGATCCTCAGGATCTCTGCCACTCATCTCTAGCGTAGCGCCACCTCTCGCCATCTCTTCGTCCTCCACCACCACCCGGTGGCATCGTCGTCGAGAGAGGAAATCATTTTGGCCATCCCCGAGCCTTGCCATCGCCTCAATCACCTGCGACGAGTTCGCCATGGCGCTCGGCCATGAGCGTAGCTCTGTCTCTCTCTCGCTCTCTTTCTACCAGTGGGCCTACGTGATTAAAAGGTTGATTAACGCTAATAAATAGAGGTTAAATGTAACAAGAGTATGACATGTGGGACTAGCCAAAAAGGTTAACAAAAATCTAATTTCAAATGTTATTTGTAAATGAGTCTATGACATCTGGGACCACCTCAGTTTTTTAAATAAAAATCCAAAAAAGAAACCTATGAGTCACTGACAAGTAGGCCCCACATTTAGTTCTGAGCAAAATACGCTTTGTTTGCTAGAGAGCGTAAACCACAATAGAACACAAAAAAGAGTATGCTTTCTTTGCAGGAAAGCATAAACTTCACGAAATACGCTATCGGCGTCATCATTTTTCCATTTTCTAGAATTTTCAAACCGAAGCAAATTGAAATGTTAATAACTTTTGCATACAAACTCCAAATGAGATTAATATTTTTTTTATAAATTAATCTAAAACAATGCTCTGCCTGAATATGCAAAAAAAATATTTTGATTTTGTTATTGTTGAAATTATTTTTCTATATTTAATTTGCTTCCGGCTCTTTGATTAGACATTGACTGTTCGAACGATTTTTACAAACGATACTCCATCCTCATCTTCTGAGCAACCAAAGCAAGAGAAGCACCCCTTTGACCATGTTGATCCTACTATTTTAATTATTGTACTTCTTTTTTGCAAAATCTATTATGCATGCGTGTATGTTTGATATAAAATTGATGTGCTTGGGATAACAGTAGTTGTAAATTCTATTTGATGTATGGAGCTCCTTGAAATATTGATATCCCTACTTTTGTAGCCATTAGGTTATGGTTTAGACAATGGATGATGTCAACTTGGGGTTTTTCTAATGCGAATATCGCATATCTGCTTAGTCAAGCTTTAGTCTTTACTAAAAATTGCTAAAATGGATGACATGTCAAATATGAGTTTGGGAGTTTTTGAAATGATGATCCAGAGGGGTTTACCTCTGTTATTTTTTATAAAAACAATAATAAAAATTTTTAGTTTGCGATGCGGGCGAGTTATATTATATTTTGAGAAGTGTGAGAGGTACATCTCACAAGTAGATAGGTAGAGATCCTCGCCGAGTCAATTAACAACCAAACGCCGGTACTCCCAATCTAAAGCCTAATTGTACAACTAAAAGTGTTGGTATGGGATGGCCTTAGCTAATTATGTAACACCTCGGCTTAGCAAAAGTCCAAGATGTCACCTACAACTATTATTACTATATTGTTTTACATCAAACTCAAGTATTACTACCTTCTAGGCGTCATGATTAAACATTATACAATGAGGTACTCATAAATTTCAGCAATGCGGTTAATCATAATTCAATTATAATTCAATCTAATTAATTATCAAGGGCATTATAGATAAATTTCAATTAAGAGAAAAACAACAACTAGCAAAAATATCGACCATGAGGAACTAAGGGAACCACAACCTATTTAATTATTATAATTCAAAATGATTGAATCATGAAATGGAATGAAGTGCTTCTGAAGTGCAACAACCCCATGTTCTACTTTCTTCCCAAAGTATGTCGTCATCAACGTTCACCTAAAATATTAAATAAACAAGCGTGAGTCCAAGACTCAGAAAGTACAAACAAGATAAAAACTCAAATCTCATAAACATACTTTGAATATAAGTAAAGCCTGTCACATACACTCATCCACAGTATCACCATATCCATCCAACTCTAATAATCATGCAATGCTCATGCTACAAATGCGCTTTTCTTCTCTTTTGCATATACCGGTAATGCGCGGTATGCATCCGTCAATGCATACCCATATCTGTGCCTTTAGCACAGGGACCTCAAGCCCATACGATACGAGTGTGGGGACCTCATGCCCATCTAATACATGACGGGGACCTCAAACTTCTCATTACTTGGCTACAGCGTAGACCAAGCCTCAAGGATCAAAGAATGATGCAAATTAATGATGCAATAATTAATTTAACTTTAACAACATTACCATGTCATCTCCATGGTATTTGCATCAATATATCATAATCACATTTAAGCAATAAGAATCTCACCATGTCATCCCCATGGTAGTTGCATCATCAACTCAATCTTACTCTTTTCATCAATAATACCATGACACTAAAATATCTTACCAAAATATTATTTTACCTCATGGCAATAAATCAACAAGACAATGACAAACACCCGTTGTCACCCTTATACATGTACTTGCCTCAACCGTGAAGTTTGACGATGAGAAGAGGGCACTACCCTCGGATTCACACCACCACCCGAACATTTAATAACCACACTAGGGAGACATTCAACATTACATAAAAATTACATAACTATCTATGCTCCTAAGTGCAACCCAAAACACCGCTTAAATCACGAACATCGTTCAAATTTCCCAAACAGCGATCATCTTCCAAAAATCGTATATTTTCTTACGTTTACCAAAAAAATATGTGTTCTTAGATTTTATAGAAATCTTATGGAATTACCCACATTAATCTAGTTGGTAGGATTCTCTAATTTTGCATTTAAATAATGTTAACAGACATAAGAAAAACAATGACAGATATGTCTGACAATCTGGACAATGACCTTAAAATGGCTATAACATTCACAAATATGATCCAAAATTTTTTCTCTTTATCAATGTGGAAAGCTAAGAGAATTGCCAACAAAATTGGTGTCGGTGGACATCCCTGTTTCAGCCATTAGCAGATCCTAATCTGCTAGTTTCCACAACTGCTATAATTTGCAGGATTTCTGGGCAATAATCATTACGAAATTCAAAACTCACAAACCCAACTCCAAATAACATGATCTCAGATCCTACATAAACCTAACAAAATAACCCACAATTCTCTAGGAGAACAATAACCCTAATTTCGCATTGATCTAAACCAAAACTGTCGAACAACCTATCTACAGATTCATGAATCGCAATCAGCAGGAACACTAATCCGCTAATTGACAACAATCGCATGGAGAAACAATGAACAAACAAACAAGAGTAGAGAATCACCTTTGAAGACATGAACCCGCTGAAAATCCCCACAAGGATCACCTCTCCCCTTTCTTCTCCCTCTCCTCCACCTTTCTCCTTGACCAACGGCAATGGGGGAGCTTCACCAAGGGTGGAGGACAGCAGTGGAGTTCTTGGGGAGGTACTGTAGCGTGAAGGCTGCACTGTAGCATATTTAGGGTTTCCCCCCTTTTTGGGCCTTGGTGTTGTGGGCCAAGAGCCCATGACCCAAGTTTTGAAGAAACTTTAGAAAAAACCCTTTAACTATTTTTGTTTTCTCTCTAACGTGTTTTGGAGTATTACAAATTAAGTCATTAAAAACTAGCCTTGCATATTGGTACACCATAGTAGTGCGAGTATGATCGATGTAGGCATGTTTGAAGGGGCTCCCTTCACCGAGGCGTTGAGCACAAAGCCTTCCGACACAACGGTGAATGCCTCACTGAGATGGGGGTGTACCTGGGTGAAGTGAGGGTGTTCATTCACCGGGCTAGTGCAATAATAAGACTAGATGATGTAAAAGTTTCAACGCATGCTCTGGACTGCTTACCAAAGGTAGTGAGCAGTGGTCTCGACGGATGCCAAACAAACTAGAAAATTCACGTGATGTGGGTAAAGTTGTACACCTCTGTAGAGTTTAAGTCTATTCAAATAGCCATGCTTGCAGTCATGAGCGTGCTTGGTGCGGTCCATCAGGTATAGTCTTGGTTTTTATAAAAATAGTTTCATTAGGAAATGTGGGAAATGGTTTGTTGGTTTATATTTGAGTTGTATGCCATATTTAGGTCTGAAAATAAGATGTTGCTTGTAGCCGAGGAGGGTTGTGAGTTGTTATTTATTTTATTACTTACTTGTTGTCATTTATCTATTTAACTGCTCTTAAAATTTCTGTTGCGAAATACTACATATCAATATTGCAAATAAAACTTGCTTGATGCTGAAAATAATTTGTAACATAGAGCCGCATCCTTTGTTATCCGTGCATGTATATAAACTTTGCGATGCACTACAAGTCTTACTGAGTACGCAGTGTACTCAATCTTGCTTAATTTATTGTTCAGACTTAGAGGATGAGCCTACGCGAGATGACATTTTTGTCGCGCACAGAACTGGTGGGTTCGGTTTCAGGTCTTTCTATGACTTGTTTCTAGTCGGTTGCCTGATGGTTCAGATGGGTATGCCGCTGTAATTTTTGGACTTACTACATATTTTGCTTCCGCTGTTACTTGGCTACTTCTGATACATAAGTTTTTATTTGGCCCGTCGGTCCTTGTATTGTAAATAATGTAACCGCTTAAGTTATGTACCATAATTTGTTTTATTTTGTATGTATGAATGTATGGGTGTCAATATCAATGTTGTGAATATGTGTACTAGCTACTGATCATAGGACTAGTATGGTGCACACATGAGGGCTTCGGTTATTCAAAGCCTGGGGTCCGACAGAACCAGTTGGAGGGATACGGTAGTCCCCATAGCGAAGGTGGCACACCATGGAGTCCACGCCAACAAAAAATAGCTGAGTAAGCAAGAACAAAGCCCAAAGGGATGTCAAGCAACCATGTACTTGCGAGGGTACGTGGCACAAAAGCACTTGGGGCAAAGTAAAGTACTCCAACTGACTTATATGGGGTATTTGCAATTTTCCTTGGACTACACTAATACTTATGGATAAAAATATAATTGTATCCTGCCAAACTAATGTAACTCTAATATATCTTACTAGCAAGGAAGCCCACACATTTGTGTAGCTGGATTTGTTTCAAAGTTTGTATAAATGCTTGATAATATATTTAGTATCTTATAGGCTATTTAGATTTTTAAGATATCCTAAACATTGAAAATAACAATAGAAGTTTGAAGGAAATTAAAATATGAGGAACATAATTGAAGTATGAGCTTTGATGAAAGAAAATCATTGAGCATAACAAGTTGTTGGGGTTCTTAGAAATTAACTACTCTGCAGCATGCATAGATCATGTAGCTGCATGCCCCTATTCTTCCTATATTATTTATTTTTTCCAAATTGTATACATGCACATATACCTCTATTTAATCTCAAGCAATACGCTAATTATGTGTGCGGTAAATTATATTATTAGTTTGTATAGTATTATAGTACCTTGCTCACGCATACACCAATGCACTATATGTGATCTACCTTAAACTTATCTTCCCTCACACATCGTCTGCCCACCAAACAATGTGTCTTCTATTTCTTCTCGTCGTCATAGTTTTTTTTTTCTTCAACCTTCAATAGTAAGCATAAATCTTGATCGATCCCTCTCAGCTTCTACTCCTTCCAATGAAATATACCACATAGTTATATTCTACTTCTCTCCAATTATTGCTTAATGCTAACAATTGTGATATCAACACGCATAACCATCCAACCATCACCGATCCCAGCTAGGGACACGTGTCATGCTCTCTCTGGTGACCCCGAGCATATTCCATATAGCTGCACCATCTCTACTCTAACTTTTTGCTCCTCCGCCTCTATACGCATGCACTTCTATTGGTACGGATGTATGCATGTATGATGTTATACATGCTCGATGTCCACTTCTCTCATGTTGATCGCTCCTGTTCTTCGATGTTGGCCAACTCAACATTGCGGCTTCCTCGCTCACTGATGTTGGTATGTCTACTTTAGTCATTGGCTAACGATATGGAGAATGTTTTCGCCATTGCTGGTGACCACGTGCACTCACCAGTGATGGTACACTCCTAGCTACCCAATGGTCTCATATCGTTCATAGCTTGTCCTCAATGCAAAGCTTCATCTCCTCTTTGCCAAGGCTTCCCCCATCATCAAGCTTCTTTGGCCACTAATTTATTCAACAACACTGACGCTCACCACTTGTCATCGCAGCCCTTGGCTCGTTCAATAATGGAGTTTCTCTTCAATGGCTCCGACGAGCAGCATGACATTGTCCTAGTTAAATGACTAATGTGAGCAACACGACATTATCCTCATCTTCGTCGTCGACACCTCAACTCTTTGCTTCCCCGTGGGTCAATGTCTTCTTGCAGGGCAGATCGATGCCATTGCAGTCTTTCGTGGTCTCCTCTGACATCATGTAACACCCTGGCTATTCGGAAGCCAAGATGTCACACAAATCTAACAAAGATACTAATAGTACACAACATTACCAGGTTAATCAGGCTCAATCATCAATATCCCATAAGGAACGACGATAAACGATTAACAGATTCATGGGAAGGAATGGAAAACAATCATAAAACGACGTACAGTAAGCATTACCAAAATTGGATTATTACAATATGGAAATTTATCAAATAGTTGACATGACTGAAAGATAACATTAGTTATTATGGTTTGATAAAGGTGTTGTGCAGCGTGCTGGACTACCCCACAAAAGGTCTTGCCTTCTTCCTATTTACCTAAATAAAACATACAAAGCAAGGATGAGCCAAAGACTCAGCAAGTACATTTAACGAATAACCGAAACATCAAGAGAACAAGGTAATCACAATCCACTTGTAAACACTTCTCTGAACATTTATGGAAATGCATGGAATGGAATAATGCAATGAAGGAATGGACTGCTCACAACTTATACCGGTATAGTGAGTGACACACCCGTCGGTGTTCACTTAAGCCCGTACTTAACAAAGTCCGGGGACCCAAATGCCGTATGAAGAACGTTTCATACGGGTGTCCGAAACTGACCACATTGAAATGGTGGGTCTTACATACCCACATTGAAATGGTGAGTATAATGTGCCCATACTGGAATTGATGGGACTTACAAAATTCCACTCCCGTGGAAGGAAATAGAACAACATGAATGGAATGAATCAATGAATATGAATGCCATTAACTGAAATCACATGATGTATCCATTCAAAACGAAATAAATATCATGGACGAATATCAAGAACATTCATTATCTTCTCTCACAAGAATTATCACTTGAACCAGAATCGACATCATGGATGAATAACAAGGACATTCACAAACATATCACATCATCAAGCAACAGTCGAAATCAACACATTTTGACATAAGGTACTTGCATGTAATGGAATATGGATGTTGCTTAACACTTTCGATTGAAAACATGGATCTTGGAAATATTAGAAAGAACACAACCACAAATCATTCATTAAGGTGAAGGATTGCAATGTACTTGCCTTCCGTGCTGCGACGTACTAGGAAGCAACGAAGGTGTCCTTCCACCCATCGCCTCACCGCCTACACAAGCATTTACACGGGGTAAGGATAACAAGGTATGACGTATCTACACGTTCTCTACCATACCCTCTAACCATCCCACACAACCATGGGTTCAATTTGACAACTTCACCCAAAAGGCCGGACATCGCTTCATGGCGGTATATCGTTAAAATTCACAATTAAATATCTGTAACTCCTAAAGACCTGAAACTAGTGCTCAGCTAATCCTAACGAACCAGGCTACGAAACTTTAGTTGGCGGGTCCTCGATTCGCCAAAGCAGAGGACTAAACTGCCCAAGAAGACACCGACAGAAACCTGTCTAGATTCCAGAACAGTTGTAAAGAAAAGCATTTAACTTTCAGTCTACTGATCCTATGGAGATGATCTTTATCAATCTGGAATCATGGCGAAATTATCTTCAAAAACCTATTTGGGTGGCCGCCCTGGATCTTGCTCTAACTAGAACAAAACTGAGGAGCAACCGACAGTCTCCAAAATCTCTGACAGACAGAGTAGTGTACGGTTAAAACTTCATAACTCCTAAACCACATGGTGTAATCTCGTGATCTTGGTGCCAAAAGAAAGCTAACGAAACCAGGAACAAAACTCTAGGAGACTAAAATCCGAGATTCGGCCTGTAAGGACCCGAAACTGGCCATGCAACCTATTGGACAGATCTGATCTAAAACCTGACGCAAAACGATCCAACTAATCGAATCAAATTCTCATCTCTTATGAATCAAACAGCAAGGGGAGGCCATTGTTACCCTTGTAGCACCTCAAGAACGACGTGGATTGACCTCCCGAAGAACTTCCCTCTCCTCCCTTCAATAGCCGGCCAAGGCGAGGAGGACGAACGGTCGGCGGTGATTTGCAGGAGAGATCGGCCGGGAAAACCTTGGGTAGCGCTGGGATCGCGGAGGCCAGCACCAATGGGGAGGGAGGCGCCAAGGCGGGGAGATGCTTGGATTGGGGCTAGGGGGTGGCGGCTCAAGGGGGGAGGAAATGAGGGGAGGGAGAGGGCAAGGGGGTGGCTGGCTAGGGTTGGAGGGAGAGGTGGGGCGGCATGGGCTTGGGCCCAAGGGCACCTCCCCCCTCTTGGCCACCTATGGCCGGCCATTAGGTGGCCCTAGCCTGGGTCGGAGGCCCAGGTTCCAAAATTCCCCCGAAAACCCTGAATTTTTGATTAATTCTCTCTCCTGATTAATAAACTCTCAAAATCGATATACGGAGTATTACACATCATTCATATTATCCTCGTTATAACTTGTATTTTCTATTCAAAATTTTAGTTATTTTTTATTTTTATTCCATAGGAAGTAATAATATAAACCCGTGACCTTGAAAGCGAATGTTGTAGTTTCTTTTGTGTCTCTTTCGATACCATTCATGTCATCCTCATTATAACTTTTATTTTTATTCAACATTTCTATTATTTTATTGGACTTTGTATACAAATTAAATTTCTAAATCTATTTATTTATGAATTTTACTTTGGAATTCGTATGGAAATCAAATTGCAAATTTTCTTTTATTTTTATTATGAATAGTTATTTTTTCTTTGAATTCGTACGAATCCAATTACAGATTTTTCCTTTAATTTTTTTCTAAATTAAATTTATTTAGGGACTTTACTTTGCAATTCGTATTGAAATCAAATTGCTAATTTTATTTTATTTTATTCCAGATTTTAGCTATTTTTTGTTGGATTTAGTATGCAAATCTAATTACCAATTATTGTTTAATTTTTATTCCATATTATACTTATCTGAATTCGTATCAAAAATAAATTGCTAATTTTATTTTATTTTTATTCTAATTTTTAGTTAATTTTTATTGGATTTCGTATACAAATATAATTATCATATTTTGTTTATTTTTTATTCTGAATTATAATTATTTAGAGATTTTACTTAGGAATTCGTATGGAAATAAAATCGCTATTTTTTTCCTATTTTTATCTTGAATTTTAGTTTTATTGTACTTGATATTGACTCTTTTACTTAGTAATATGTATGGAAATCGAATTGTTGATTTCATTTTATTTTACATAGGAATATGTATGGAAATCAAATTAATTTTGTTATTTTATTTTTATTGCGAATTTTAGTTTTATTGTACTTGATATGAACTCAACTTTTTAATTTAGATAGTTATAATTTAGACTCACAATGATCAACGGTGTATATATTTTTATATTTTTATTGATTAACGTAAAAATTTATAGCATTCAAATGTCCCGGTGTCTTTTTTTTTTTTACTCTGCTTTAATAATATACAAGGATCGGGGAGACGACGACCCTAATGCGCTACGCCTAGTGAGATAAGGTACGCGGGGTACAAGCCGGCGCTTTCGCCGCTTTCCATCGTAGAGCATCTGCGCGCGGCGTGGCGGCAGGTGGGCTTCACATGGCAGATTCCATGGGCCACCTGATCTACACGCAGCCGTCGCGTTCAACACGTACCAATCGGATTTGACGTGCGCGCTTTGTAAGCCGACTTGCTGCTGCCGCCAATCTGCGGCTGATTCCAGCCACACACTCGGCCACCTCATGGGGAGCCGAGACGGGACAAGGACGTACACAACTAACTCTAGTAGTAAACTGTCTGTATCATCTTACGGTACCACAAAGATTCACGGTACAAACAATATTTTTATAAAATCATAAATAATACATAATATTCTATAGAAAGTACTGTAGTGCTAGGTCGCCTGCCGCAACCCCTGCTCACAGCAAGTGACTTTTTGCGTTGAATTTGCATAATAAAAATGTTATTTTTGTACTTTTATTCTCACGGGACTAGTTCTACTATTTTATTTAAAAAAAAGACAAGTTCAGTCACAAACTCCTTGGATTTGTTGTGCTTCTTGTAGTGTTAATCATGAATGCAACGGATGTCACAACACAGTATATACGTCAAGTAGTGTATTGTAGTACTGTATGTATGTACAGACAGTCTTCAAGATGCGTGCCCATCCTTGCAAGCGATAGGAAAATAATGCTCATACACAATCCGTGAATGTGATTCTTAAAGCTATGTACGATGGCAACCGTTCTGTCACCATTACGAATGAGCATTATTTGACCACTCATAGGAGGCTAGCATCTTTAGAAAGTCTACATGTGTGTGGTAAACCAAGTAGCCAACACAGCAGAACAAATATCATTTTTGAAAAAACAACAGAACAAAGATTTTCCAGGGTATCTCCGGCCACGGTCCCCCTCCTGCCGCCACACCTTTTTTTATAGAAAAAAATGAACTTTAGGTGAATACGAAAATACAACAAAATTGCATGTACTTCAAAATAATACCACAATTTATGTATTGGACAAATTTGTTGGTTTAACCCTAGTATTCTTTTAGAGTCCGGAGATACTTTATTCATTATCCTTGATCAGTAGTCATAACAAAGATTGGCTAAATGAAATTGTGCTAAACCCACCGCACATTAATTGACCCGAAACTTTAGCAAACTGGTCTAGTTCATGGGCTACAAGATTTTTTGTCTCTCCTATAATCTTGACAATATCTACTCCTGTGAGTTCTGAATAAATCTCCTTTGGTTCTTGAATAATTGCAGGAACCAAAGAGTGATATGGAGCTTACGTTATCGTCAGCTTTTTTATCCACTGACGAGCAGTCAGCTAGCAAACTATCGGATCTCAATTTGACATAAAGTCAACTCAACATAGCGAGAAAAATGCCTACCGGTGGCTAGTCTAACCAATGAATTAGCATCATGTTGTATGGCTAGATGTTACAATTCAAGTCTTAAAAGATAATTGTGTAGTTGTATTACCTAGCTGCACCCTTCTGAAAAATCAAACGTAGTGAGAAAAATTGTTCGAGGAATATACACACGCATGGAGAGAACAAGCCGTGATGTGTTGCATCAGGCATCAGGCATGGGTCCTCTGAGAAAAAGAACAAATGCAACACTGAACTTCTTTTTAAATGAGGAGCGCGATGCCGATCGAGAGCAGCATGCAGGCATTCCTTGTGTTGCAAGCGTACCGCACTAGAGACGAAGGCTTTGATGTACACCAAGTGCAAAGTGGAGGACGCGAAGCTATCGCAAGCACACCAAGGGCCGGCGCGCCCTACACGTACCAAGCCGAGTGGGACGCCACCCCGCGACGTCAGGCCGCGCGCGACCGTGACGGGAGACGAGATAGACACCACGAGTCGCGCGCCTCCAGCTCGATCGGGCTGGGGTCCCGTGGCATGCAGCGGCGGACCACTGCGAACACGTCCTAATTGTTCGTGTCCTATGAATTAGGGTTTCGGTTGGCTCTGCTCCTGCGCGCTGGTCGAACGTAACACTAACACTTTCTTAATTCCAATTCTAGTCATACAATCTTACATTTCTATGACCCAGATTGACTGAACTAACCCAGTGTTATAGTAGAGTTTTAATTCGGTAGAATCTAAATATTATTATGATTCTAACAAAAAAATGTAGAATCATGATATTTTTTTTCTTAAATTCATACTTGATTCTAGTGATTTATTATAAATAATTATTTGCATGTCTTTGTCATTGTAAATTTTTTTACTTTTTATTTCTTCACATCCATTGTAATTTGCATAAACAGTGAATGATCTTTCCTTTGCACTACATTTTGGTAAATAGAAGTTCTAAAAGTATAGTTTTAAAATTTTAGAAGTGTTAAAATACAAAGTAGATTTAAAAATATTTATTTGGTAGAATCGGTTAGGATCTTAGATTCTGCATTCTCCAATCGGATCCAGGATTGCAATTTTAATAACCTTATTATATATGCTGCCTTCTGAATGGAAACTTCTAGATTTTCATGGTCTAAGCCAGAGATCATATTTTCCGTCTGTTATACATGATTATATTTTCATAAGAGTTGCCTAAAAGCACTTGACGGTGTGCGTAGCCTTATCTGACGCTGCACAATATTTTGTTGTCACAGTTTTACGAGGGGTGCTCTAATATCTACACACTCTAGATTTTGCATGGACTTTATCCACTACTATTAAAAAAAAGATTAATACTAGACGTATCATCACAGATAGTTTACCAAAACGGTATGTATTAAATACAATCACAAACGGTTTTGGTTTAGCGACTATCTGTGTTACTTTCTACGTTGAAAACCGTCTGTGAAGAGATAATGTCGCAGACGATTCTTGTTGAAAACCGTCTGTGAAGTATCACAGACGGTTCTAGAAACTGTCTATGAAGAGGTAATATCACAGACGGATCTTGTTGAAAACCATCTGTGAAGTATCACAGACGGTTCTGAACAAGAACCGTCTGTGATACTTCATAGACGATTTTCAACATGAACCGTATGTGACTTTCGGTCCTCATCACAGACGGTTTGTAATCTCATTTATTGCAGAACCGACTCTCACAGATTGATATGTCTTAAATTTCAGCTCTATTCTCGTTGCTGCTGTTGCTGGAGGTGGGGCTTTGAGGCGATTTGGTGAAAGGAGACCGCGGATTTGGTTATTTAATCTTGACTATTAATATTGATGGTTAGTACGAAATTTGTTCATTGCATTGTATTCTACACCTAGCTTGGTAAAGAGAGAGAATTGAAGATGGTTTAGATCGATAAAGAGAGAAATTAAGATGGTTTAGATCTATCTTTTTGTGTTGTTTTGCAAGTGTTGACTTCTTACCATCTGAAGTTGGGCATGGGCTATCTATAATGTATTTATGATGAACAACCTAACCCTAGGGTGCATTGTTGTTTTTTCAGTTAATTAGAAATATACATATTTCAAAAGATATATCAAAAGTTGCATCTATAGTATACTAATTAATTAATTCAATATTTAACACCAAATTGTTATATGTGTCACGTAGATGGATCGAAACTGGATGTACGCTGGCAACCGTGTGAGTGAAGAGTACATTAATGGTGTGTCTTCTTTTACAAGAGCTGTCGAGGAGGATATGTTGAATAAGGGGGTAGAATATATGTACTGTCTATGCATTTATTGCGAGAATCTGAAGATGTTTAAGAACCGAGCGCAGATCGAAGCACACTTGATTCGAAGGGGTTTCAAAAAGGGTTATACACATTGGACCAGTCACGGTAAAGAGCAGATTATACAAGAATGATATAATAACGACATCGCTGACGAAGTCTACGATATGCCACC
Organism: Hsuehochloa calcarea; assembly: GCA_036346395.1. Lineage (NCBI taxonomy): Eukaryota > Viridiplantae > Streptophyta > Magnoliopsida > Poales > Poaceae > Hsuehochloa > Hsuehochloa calcarea. The sequence continues at coordinate 41,218,211 of CM070599.1, forward strand.
GGATGATGTCGATTGTGGTTCCGATTCGGATAGGTTGCACGATGACAACTGATCGGATGCCGCGATGCGTAAGGAAAATGTGATAAGAGCGAGTATGTTAAATTCTAAGGCTTGATGGAGGAATCAGAGAAACCTTTGTTCCCGGGTTGCCAACTGGAATACACAAGGTTGTCATCCATGCTTGAACTGCTGAAATTGAAGGCAAGCAACGATTGGTCCGACAAGAGTTTCACTGCGCTGTTAGGTCTCTTAGCGGACATGCTTCCGGAGGGAAACGAGTTTCCCAAAACCATCTACACAGCTAAGAAGGTTCTTTGTCCATTGGGAATGGAAGTAGAAAGAATACATACATGTCTGAACGATTGTATCCTCTACTGTAACGACTATGCAAACATGCATGTATGCCCGGTGTGCAACGCATCCCGATACAAGCATAAGAATCAATTAAATGATGGTGAGGGAATTGACGTGAAGAAAGGACCTCCTGCTAAGATGGCATTGTATCTTCCTGTAATTCCCCGTTTGAAGCGGTTTTTGCGAACCCAACTGATGTAAAACTTCTACATTGGCACTCGGAGGAGCGTAAGAATGACGGAAAGGTAAGACATCCTGCTGATTCTGCCCAGTGGAGAAACATCGATAGGAGGTTTGCAGACTTCAGCGCGGAACCGATTAATATAAGGTTTGGATTGAGTACAGATGGAATGAATTCTTTCGGTAACATGAGCAGCCGACATAGCACTTGACCTGTGATTCTCTGTATCTACAACCTTCCTCCTTGGTTGTGTATGAAGCAGAAGTATATTTTGCTATCGATACTTATCCAAGGGTCGAAGCAACTAGGAAATGATATTGATGTGTACCTAGCACCATTGATGGAAGATCTAAAAATATTGTGGATTGAAGGGGTACAGGTATGTGATGCATACAAACGAGAGAACTTCACTTTACACTCCTTGTTGTTCTGCACCATAAATGATTATCCCACCCTTACTAACTTGTCGGACCTGAGTACAAAAGGGGCCAAAGCCTGTACTCACTGCTTAGATGATACCGAGAATGTGTGGGTTAAGCACTTGTGCAAAACTGTGTACATGCGTCCCCGTAGGTTCCTTCAGAAGGCTTACCCATACCGCAGGATGAAGAAACAATTAGACGGAGAGGAGGACAGTTCAGCTCCAAGGCATTTAAGCAGAAAAGAGGTCTATGATATGGTTAAGGATTTAGATGTTGTGCTCGAAAGGAACGTAAATTACCCGTGAGAAGAACATCTGGAAGAAGAGATCAATATTTTGGGACTTACCTTATTGGGAGCACCTACAAGTTCGCCACTACATCAACGTCATGCACGTAGAGAAGAATGTATATGACAGTTTGATTGGACTCTTACTGAATATTCGTGACAAAACAAAAGATTGTGTCAATGCACGGCTTGACTTGGTTGATATGGACATCAGACCTGAGTTAGCACCGACAAAGACCGATAAAGGATGAATGTACCTTCCCCCTACTTGTTACACTCTGTCCAAGGCCGATAGAACTGAACTGTGCCAATTCTTGCATGGTGTGAAAGTTCCATCCTGCTACTCGCCAACATAAAGAAACTTGTTTCGATGGAAGATTTGAAGTTAATTGGAATGAAGTCTCATGATTGCCATGTCTTGATGACACAAATGCTCCCTGTTGCAATTAGAAATATTTTGCCGATCAAGGTCCGAGAGACAATTATGAGGCTGTGTTATTTCTTTAACACAATTGCTCAGAAGGTCATCGATCTCGAAGGACTAGATGCTCTACAGGACAAGGTGATGACGACTGTATGTGATCTTGAGATGTATTTTCCTTCATCATTTTTTGATATCATGGTCCATCTCATTATTCACAATGTGAGGGAGATAAAGATGTGCGGGCCTGTGTTCCTAAGTAGCATGTACCCGTTCAAGAGGTTCATGGGAATTCTCAAGTCCTATGTACGGAATCGATCTCGGTTGGAGGGCAACATCGTCGAAAGTTATGCAACCGAAGAGGTCATTATATGGCTCAGGTTGAACTGATAGGTGTGTCTCGATCTCGCCATGAGAGGAGGCTCGAGGGTATCAGGACCATTAAAAGGAAAGTAATCATCCCAGATATAGATGCATATGCTTAAGCCCATTTCACGGTCTTGCAACACATGACTGAAATGTCCCCGTATATCGACCAGCACAAGGACGTGCATCGGCAATAGAATTCAGAGCGACCGGATGTTTGGATCACAAGACAGCACAACAGTCGGTTCAACCAATGGTTGAAGGAGCGACTCGCTAGGAGCTTGTCAAGTGATATGCCGACATGGTTGAAAAAAGGGCCAACATTTACAGTTGTGGCATGGCAAAGATACGACATAAATGGGTATACATTCTATACGCAGGCTCAGGGTATAATTAGTACTAACCAGAACAGCGGTATCCGAATAGATGCGTTTAGTACCGATGGGCTGAGAAGCTCCTACTATGGGCTCATAGAGGTGATTTGGGAGCTCGACTACATGCTTTTCAAGATCCTACTATTTTGGTGCCGTTGGGTCCATCTCCCACAGGTAAAGGTCGATAAGTATGGCGTCACTACCATGGACCTCGAACGTATCGGATGCAAAGACAACCAAGTTGTTCAAGTCTTCTATGTAACCAACTAGGCAAATAAGAACACCCACGTAGTTCTTCATGAAAAAATGAGGATTGTTGGAGTTGAGAATGTAGTGGACGAGGAAGAATACAATTAATTTGACGAGTTGCCTCTTTTAGGAAAGGGCATAAAGGTCGAGGAAGAACAACGTGACGAAACTAGCTACATACGCGTCGATAATCATGAAAGACTAATTTTTAAAGATTGAACAATGTGTGTATATGTTTTGAATGGTTAATTTTAGTTCATTTGAACTAATTGATTTGTATTGTGAAATGGATGTGCTTGTTTCTGAAATAAATGTGAATTAGATGTATACATGTACTTATTGTATTTCTGCTTGTTTCAGGGGGCATGACTAATAATTCCTGAGGCTAGCCAATAAATAGAACTAGATTTACCAATACAAAATAATATCACCCACAGTTTCATCTAAAAACCGTCTATGATACATCAGATATCACAGATGGTTTCATCTACAAACCGTCTGTGATACATCAGATATCATAAATGATTTTATCTATAAATCGTCTGTGATACGCAAACTATCGCAGACGATTATTTATTGGAACCGTCTGCGATATTATTTATCACAGATGGTTCTAGTTTAGAATTGTCTGTGATGTCCATCCCTATTTATATTCAGACTCTAGGGTTTGTCGCGCCCCTCCCCAATCAAACGATTAAGTTTCTCAACTACTCACCCTCCACCTCGAGCCCGTCACCACCGTCCTCGACGCCGCCTCCTCCTCGAGCCCATCGCCACCGTCCTCGATGCCACCTCCTCCTTGATCCCGGCGCGACTCCTCCACCGAGCCTGTCAGCGTCGTCCTCGACGCTGCCTCCTCCTCGAGCCCAGCGCGCATCCTCCCTCGATTCCTCCACCTCCTCCCTTAACACGAGCACGTGTCGCCTCCTCCATCCCTGAGCCCGCTGCCTCCCATCCCCTGAGCCCGCTGCCTCCTCCTCCTCCCCCGAGCCCGGCGCGCCTCCCCTTCGACGCTGCCCTGCTACTCCAATACTGCTCCCTGCTCGTTCTTCTCCTCAACGCCCAAAGGTAACCGATGCCGAGTTGCCGACCCCGATGCCCCTTTCTCTCACTATTTCTCTCAATAATCTGCCATGCTGTCATGGTCCTCATTGACTCATATATCTGGTTCAAACACTGAGTAGTATGAGGTGTTGTACATGTTTTAAGAATTTGTATTTGTTCCAGTCAGTGATTCAGATGGTATTTGTTTTGATACTGCTATTGGAGTATATTGCAGTGTGATATGGTAGGCTTGAGATTAAAGCTCTGTGATGATAATAGTCTTGTACTGGAATTGTTTTGATAATCGGGTTTGAACTTTGGCTCTAATTGGAATACTTACTCTACATCTGATAGCAATATCAAAATGTTAAATCTTAGCTTTATAATGATTTTATTTGTTCACATGATGTTTGTGTTGAGCATATTTTTCCTTTTAAATGACTTGGAGGATTTACATATTTATATGTCAATTATGTCAAATTATTGGTCCTAATTTCTTCCCTACATATCCCAATTATTTATTAATTGGTGTGTATACCCATACGCATAGAGATTGAATCTTATGATAATATGTTTATGCATGTCAAAACTTCTATTTCTTATGAAGATGTCTTCCGCTCATTCTTTGTCATCGTCGCCTCATGCGTCTGATGCGCCGCCCTCTGGAATATCCAAGTGCGGTAGAAGAAGAAGAATATCGAAAAAGCACACGGGCCAATTTACCATCACGGAGGTCGATGAGTATGGGACCCTTATCAATCCTCCCCGAGTTGCATCCGCATTCCAGGGAACAGTCGGAATAGTTGCACGGGAATGGGTCAACATCACCTACGATTCGTGGAAGGAGTTGACCGAAGCTCCGAAAGGTGAGCTGCTGACATATATTTTCTGATCGTTCGAGGTCCCTAAACAACCCCAGGACTCCGTGCAACGACACGCGTTGCTACAGGCGTGAAAGCTTGGAAGAACTTCAAGAGCACGCTTGTGAAGAACTACGTGGAAAAGGATCTGATGCCCTTCCACAAGTATCCGTTCTTAGAAGAGTACTGGGGAGAATTTGTGGGTAAGAAGATGACACATCATTTTCGGAGTGAAAGTGCAGCGCACAGGGCCCTCCAAGCAAAAAAGCACGCACCCTCGACAAACTCAGCACCGCTGAGTATGCGGGTAAAATCCCGCAATTAAGGGATCAGGACCGGTAGGAAAACCTTTCGAATGCCTCCCCGCCATTTGCCAAGATCACTGATGACCGTGTCCGAAACTGGCTAAGAGCAAGGTTATCTACCCTATCTTCGGGGTCATCTTCTTTCTAATCCCCGCAGATGAGGAAGTGTCCTAGCGCTTGGTAATTACTCCATATCTTCGTAGGAAGTGAAATGACATGTCGGGCAATTGCAGAAAACGCTGAGTGCAGAATTTTCTCAAGGCTCATTCCAGGCAGCCAGGGGAAAGATATACTCTCTGCGGCCCTGGGAAACGATGAGCACCTGGGTCGCACGAGAGGCCTTGGTCTTTATGTTCAATGGAAACATGGATTCCCAGCGGACTCTGAAGCGTACCAGAGCAGAAAGAGAGCCAAAGCCGAGTGCGATGCATAGCTACGAGAGAAGATTTATGAATCCCTTAGAGATGAGATCACTGAATCCATCAGAGATGAGATCAATGATTGCATCAGAGATGAGACGCGACGGTAGATGGAGAGCCTTGAGGAAAGGTTTAGGGAAAATCAGTTGCAAGCCCCTGCCCCTATTGTGCTTGTCAGCCCCCCAAACTTCCGAGTAGTTGTGCGTCCAACCCTAACCCTACCCCAAAAGATGATGACAAATTTCCTGTCGATGACATCCTGGTTATAATTATTATCTCTATAATGCTCGATCCATTGATAGGTCCGTTGGAGTAACTAATTTTGTATCGTTATGTAGATGGTTACGAAGTGCAAGCTCCAAGTGAGATATGCCTCCGTTGCACTAGATGCTGTTTGGGGCTAGGCGTATCCATCCGGTGCCAGGGCTTTGGTGCACGATGTAAATCTAGCGCTAGGCTTCGCAAAAGTGAATATGGACGGTGTTCATGCCAATTTCGCGGTCGTTCCGCTGCAGATTGCCCCAAGCGATGAGTTCATGACTCTAGGGCAAGCCATTGGAATGTTCATCCAATGGCCCAAGAGTAACATCTGCTTGGAGTTACCTGCTCCGGTGTCAACGTCACAGAAATGTCCTGCAACGGTGTCAAGTCCACGGGAGCTACCTGTACCGAAGCGGCAAAGGCCCGGAGCATTAGATGCATCTACACCTCATGCTCGGTCGACTCTCGTGAAGTCGACCTATAAAAAGCGAGGCAGCAAGGGTAAATTGAAGATGAGTGACTCCTGTTCTGATATTCCCTTCCTATCGTTGGTCTTAAAATTCGTGCTGAGCGAGCCGTTGATCGAGACAGTGGAGCACGACCGTGCCCTAGGATTCGTTTGAACAAGATTGCATGTATGGTGCATGGAACAGGTCAACAAGACGGATAGACAACGATGCTCAAATGTCAACGTCAAGTTCAAGAAGGATCATCTTAACCACATGGTTCAATATTATATCTTCACGATGACCTTCGAGAACTTGTTCTTTCTCTTCAACCTCGACGCCCTCGAAGCCTCACTCATGCGATACTAGACACTGTAAGTGTGTACAATCACATTCAACATTTGTGTAATACCGATAAATGTTATATTTAACTCCTTACTTTTGTGTGTATACATGATTTCTGAAGCGGAATTAAGGAATTCACCGGTAGGTTTTCTTAATCCACATTTGGTCTCCTTGCAAACCATCTTATGACATTTTTGAACCGTCTATTAAGAAATTTTCTGTAGTAGTGATCAGATAATAATAGCTGCGCGCTGACTTACGTGGCATCGGGAAGTACTGTGCATGGCCAGTAGGAAGCAAACGACCTACGCCTTCCAAGGATGCACGACGAGATGGGGCGCCACGTACAACTCGTCTACTCGTGCTGGCCTACTCTTTTCGTGAAATACAGATCCAGCAGAATTATGAACGTACACACACATACGCATGCTTTTATTACTTATGTTCGTATGTTGTTCGACATGATAAATTAAGCTTGTACAGTTTGCCCAGACTAGATGTGGTGATTATTCTGAAATGTAGTGTAAAGTTTAGCTACTACTGTAAAGGGTGTGTGTGACTGCAACCATACGTGCCTTCGAATCGCACAACACTTGGAGAAAGTTGAAACATTCAAAAAGCCAAAATGATAAAGGAAGCAGCATCCAGATTCCGGATATCGATCACATCCACTGATTAGGGTTGTTTAATTTGTGCCATATTTACGTTCCTAGATCTCTTTTTTTGGGTAAGCAAGATTAACTTTGTGTGTGTGTGTGTGTGTGAAAAACGAGAGCCAAAACTTGGTGGCAAAATTATCGATAAATTTTTTGGTCTGTCTGAATAGAATTTGACTGTTTTCTCTGTAAAAAACTGTCACATTCTGAAAGTTTATTTACAAGTCTATTATACATTAATTACAGTAAATTATTTATGTAATTTTGGTTCTTAGTTACTGTAATTATTCTTGAAAGTCTTAATAATTCATATTTACATCACATGATTCAAAATCTCACATGTAGTTTGGAAGGTTGAGCAAAAATATAGACAGAAAAATGAAATTATATACCAACAAAATACGATAATATGGTGAATCCATTATTTTCTTCACATGTACTTTAGAGGTTGAGCAAAAACAAAGATAAAAAATAAAATTATATACCAACAAAATATGGTAATGTAGTGAACCTATTATGTTTCAAAGAATAATAATAATAAATTTGGACTCATTTAATCAGATGAGAAAATGTACAAATCTCAAAGTATATCAGACGAATGAAAATTCAACTATTATGATATTTTTTTCTTACAGCACATAACAACACGAATCTTATAGCACATCTAATAAACAAAAAAAAGTAACAGTTTTAACTTCAAAAAACTATCAGAAGTTATATAACAATTCCTCAAAATTTTAGTAGCCAAATTCCACTCCTTGGGTGGCAAATGATCCAAAAAGAAACGAAATCCAGACACGCAACCGCTCAACCCAGAATAAAGCAGAAAAAAAAATAACAATTTAAAGATGCAAACAGTTTAGCTCGTATTAAACCGCGCAAAGGCTACCGCCCTCCATGGTTAGAAAGCCCGAAAGCGACGCGATTTTACCCACCAGCTCATGGCAAGCGAGCGCCATGGCGTCCCTCACGCTTCCCGCCCGCATCTTCGCACGGCCGCCCCCTTATAAAGCCGCGTTCCTCCTCGTGCATTTCTCGGCGGCCTGCATGCACTCGCGCCTCGCTTCACACCCACGCACTCCTCCAGATACCACCACTACCTGCACACGCGCGCGATCGATAGCTATGTCCATAGCCATTCACTATATAACTGCAGTGCTACCCTAAAGCTAGCTAGCACAATGTCTGAGAACGGGCCGCCCTCGCCGCGGTCGTCTGCGAAGCACCCCTTCTACCGCGGCATCCGGAGCCGGAGCGGCAAGTGGGTGTCCGAGATCCGGGAGCCGGGGAAGGCGCGCCGCATCTGGCTCGGCACGTTCCCGACGGCCGAGATGGCCGCCGTGGCGTACGATGTGGCCGCCCGCGCGCTGCGCGGGCCTGACTCCGCGCTCAACTTCCCCGGCCTGGCCTTGTCGCGCCCCATGCCCGCGTCCATCTCCGCGGACGACATCCGCGCAGCCGCGGCCACCGCGGCCGCGTCGCTGCAGGTTGAACGGCCGCCCGGTCGCACAGGCGGCGGCATTGCTCCTGCGGCCCCTGGAACAGCGCAGAAGCAGCGCGGCGGGAGCAGTGCGTCTGCCGCGGCGGGCAACTCGGCGCAGCAGGAAGGCAGCAGCGGGGGGAATCAGTACTTCCTGGACGAGGAGGCGCTCTTCGAGACACCGCAGTTCCTGCGGAACATGGCCGCCGGGATGATGATGAGCCCCCCGAAGCTCAGCCCCAACTCGTCCGACGACTCGCCGGACACGTCGGACGCCGGGGAGGGCCTCTGGAGCTACCGGGACCCATAGATCGATCATCCCTCCATTGTCACGGTGAATAATGATGAAACTAAGAACTACCACTACTATTGCCACAGTACTGCTACTGAACATGTAAGCAGGAATAACGTGGAGAGATAAGGGGGTATATATATACTGGTGTGGAGACCCGTTTTTTCTCTCCGGAAATGAATGGTATATGTGGGGTTTATCTTCAGTCTGATCTGCCGCTAATATGCCTCTCTCTCTATCTATATATATATATATATGTGTATATCTAATTTTTCCCTTCTACTTGAAGTGTTTTGGTGTGATGAAGCCCGAAGGGAAGGTCTCCCGTTTCACTTGGCTAGCTCTTTGAAGTATTAGATCATTGCAGTGTTGAGTTAATCTAGTTGTCTTCAGGTCTAGTCGAATCCACGATCACAGAGTGTCCTATGAGTACTAAAGTGATTACGACCACTACGACTAGGTCCGGTCGTAAATTACTGTAGCAGTCATAGAATACTGTAGTAATCGTAAATCGAGTAGCAGTCGGAAATGAGTACTAAAGTCATAAGAAGTCAGGTTTTAGAGCCCGCATGTAACCAGGATTCAGAATATTCGTAGGATACGGAATCTTGTATGTTGTCTCTCAACATAAGAAAAACAGAAAGGACACAGACGTATCGCGTCGCCAAAAGATCAATCTGTGTGTTTTAGTCTTGTGTTCGCGTGCGTGATCTTAAGGCTGGATTTCATCGATTGCTAGAAGTCCTGGGCGAATTCTCCAACGATAGGCCAATTTTTTTCCAACAATTGGTATCAGAGTAAGGGAGCGAATCGATGGCTGGCAATACGGGCAATCTGTCGACGTCAGGTGTGCTCGTCAAGACCACAGGCAACGAGCTTGATCCATCAAAGGCGGGCGTAGTCGTCAAGACGACGGCAAGAAGCGCCTCGGTCCCGATCCAATACCCAACGTTGAGTGAAACAAATTACGGCATATGGGCCATCAAGATGAAGATAATCTTGTTTGCTAGGGGTATGGTCGGCGATCGAAGATGGAGACGACGACAGCGACAACGATCAAGGTGCGATGGTGGCCATCTCGCAATCGGTGCCAGACGATGTGATGATGTCAATCGCCGAGAAGGAGACGGCGAGAGAAGCCTGGATCACACTCAGGGAGATGCGAGTAGGCGAAGATCGCGTCAAGAAGGCACACGCTCAAGTTTTGAAACGGCAACTGAACAAGCTGCAGATGGGGGACTCGGAGACGATCACCGAGTACTCCATGAAACTCACTACATTGGTGGGTGAGATCTCTTCGCTCAGCACGAAGCTTGAAGAAAGTGACATCGTGGAAAAGCTGTTCAGTTCGGTTCTAGATCAATTCCTTTAGATTATCGGAACGATCGAATAGTTCGCCGATGTCGTAGCGATGTCGGTCTGGAGGCGATAGGTCGCCTCAAAACTTACGAGGAAGGACTCAAGGGTCGACGACACTCGAAGGACGGAGGAGATAAGCTACTCTTTACCCAAAACAAGTGGGAAGAGAGGGTCTCGAAGACTAAGAAGCAAGAGAGCTCTAGCAGCACCCAGAGAGGAGGTCATAACGGGAGAGGTCAGGGACGCGGCCGTGGACAAGGCGGAGGCCGAGGCAATGGCGAACGCGTTGTCGATGAACGTATGTCGCGTGACTCCGACAAATCCAAAGTCAAGTGCTTCAACTCCAATGAGTGTGGGCACTTTGCAAAAGAGTGTCCAAAGCCAAACTGAAGAGCAAAGGCAAAACTCGTAGTGAAGCAGAACGATGAAATCACCAACTTTTGATGGTCGAAGTATGTGAACTCATCCATACAGTTCCGACACCTGAAGAAAAGGTATTCCTTCATGAAGACGAGGTAATGCCGAAGCTTAGCGGCACCCAGAATAAAGCTTGGTATCTAGATACCAGCGCAAGTAACCACATGACTAGCTGCATGGAGAAGTTTGTCGAGATTGACAAGACCATTATAGGATCGGTCAAATTTGATGATGGTTCAGCTGTGGAGATACAAGGAAGGGGCTCAATGCTGTTGGAGTGTTCTACGGGTGAACATCGTGTTCTCACGAATGTTTACTACATCCCGAAGCTTAGAAGTAATATTATCAGCCTCGGTCAGCTGGATGAGAATGGCTACAAGATTGTAGTCGAAGGAGGAGTAATGTCGATCCTAGACAGAACTCGCAAGTTGTTGGCCAAAGTAAGCAGATCAAGAAACCAGATGTATGTCCTACATATCAATCCGACCCATCCAGAGTGTCTCCTGGCAAAAGGCACTGAAGGAGCGTGGCATTGCCATGCTAGGTATGGGCATGTGAATTTTCATGCCCTGAAGGATCTAGTTCAAAAGAAGATGGTGCAAGGTATGCCCATGATCGAGCACGCCGATCGCATCTGCGATGGTTGTCTGATCGGCAAGCAACACTGGAACCCGTTTCTGACCACATCTCTGTATCGGGCGGTCGTTCCTCACGAGTTGTGGCACGGTGACTTGTGTGGGCCAATCACTCCGACCACGCATGAAGGAAATCGATACTTTCTACTGTTGGTGGATAACTGCATAAGGTTTATGTGGCTGGCGTTACTCTGAAGCAAAGATGAAGCGTTCGAGGCGTTCAAGAAGATCAAGGTTGCAACAGAGATGGAGAAGAATCTAAAGCTGAAAGCTCTGCGCACCGACCGCGGCAGAGAGTTTACCTCGAACGAGTCGACGAACTACTGTGAGCTATTGGGAGTTAGGCGTTACCTAACAACGCCCTATTCTCCTCAACAAAATGGAGTGGTCGAAAGAAGAAACCAGATGGTGGTCAGCGTGGCAAGAAGTCTACTGAAGAGCATGCGAGTCCCAGGAGAATTTTGGGGAGAAGCGGTATTGACTGCTGCTTATCTCCTAAATTGGGCACCAACGAAGAGTGTCATTGGCAAAACTCCTTACGAAGCCTACTATGACCACAAGCTAAGTGTTGGTCACCTTCGCACTTTCGGGTGCGTTGCACATGAGAAGATGACCACGCCGCACCTTCCCAAACTAGCTGATCGAAGCAAGCCAATGGTGCTCATTGGGTATGATTCAAAGACGAAAGGCTATCGGATGTTTGCTCCGACGACACGGCGAGTTGTGGTGACTCGTGATGCAGTGTTCGAGGAGGAGAAGAAGTGGGAGTGGAGCAGAGATTCCTCGGCAGAGGTATGACGGTCTGGAAAGATCTTTATAGTACATTACCTTCCTAACACTGATGTAGGTGATGTCGATCACATGGAGGTGTCCGACGCGCCAGCTACAAAGGGCGTAGTCGGGGGACGACCACGATGCGGTCGGAGGTCCTGACGACCACGTGATAGCATCCGACACACCAACCACGTAGGGCATAGTCGGAGGACCCAACCACAAAGTGGAAACACCAGGTACGACCACGGGATCAGGGACACCCGGTTCATCTACACCACGCACTCCCGCGGCGACGTTGGGAGTACTGGTCTCACCTGGAACTCTGCTACTGAAGGAGTTCGACGAGAGCTCATCAGAAGAACCACAACGGGAGCGTGACATCAGAAGTCTCTATGATGCCATATCCTCGATAGGACTAGAAGACTCGGATTTCTGTCTTCTTAGAGAGAAAGAACCCGCGAATTTTGAAGAGGACAAAGCCAATCCAGCCTGGAGAAAAGCGATGGAGGAGGAGATGTCCTCTATTCAAGAGATTGGAATGTGGTAGCTGGTTCCATTGCCAAACAGCCACAACCCTATTAGTCTGAAGTAGGTGTACAAGTTAAAAAAGACACCCAAGGCGTGATCGTGAAGCATAAGGTGAGGCTAGTTGCAAAGGGGTACGTTCAACGACAAGGCGTTGATTTCGACGAAGTGTTTGCCACTGTTGTGAGACTAGAGACAGTGCGCCTACTCATTGCGATCACGGCGCATGATGGATGGGAAGTACATCATATGGATGTCAAATCGGTTTTTCTCAACCGCGACTTAGAAGAATAAGTCTATGTTGTGCAACCTACGGGATTTCAGAAGAAAGGAGAAGAATACAAAGTGTTAAGACTGCACAAAGCCCTATATGTTTTGCGTCAAGCCCCAAGAGCTTGGAATTTGAAGCTCGACAAGTCTCTGGTGGCACTTGGTTCCAAAAGATGTCCGTTAGAACATGCGGTGTACAAGCAAAGCCAAGGAAAAGGGAAGTTGATGGTTGGGTTTATGTGGATGATTTGATCATCACTAGAGAGAGTATCGAAGAGATCGATAACTTCAAAAGCCAAATGAAGAAATTGTTTAGCATGAGTAACCTCAGGTTACTCAGCTACTACGTGGGCATTGAAGTTCGTCAGAGCTCTGGGAAGATTACTCTCAACCAGTCCGCATATGCAACAAAGGTGTTGGACAAATGCGGCATGAAAGATTGTAATCCAACGCAGGTTCCGATGGAACCCCGCCTGAAGTTGAGCAAGGACAACACAAAACCCAATGTGGACAACACCTTGTACCGAAGCATAGTAGAAAGCTTGAGATATCTGCTACACACGTGCCCGGACATGTCGTTCTCGGTTGGCATAGTGAGCAGGTACATGGAGAAACCCACTACTGAGCATATGGCTTCCATAAAACACATACTGAGGTATGTGAAGGGAACTTTGAGTTACGAGTGTGTCTACGAGAAGAAGGAAGAAGGGTTTAGGCTGATCGTTTACTCTGATAGTGATCTATCCAGTGATACAGATGACTAGAAAAGCACTTCGGACATGGCGTTTTTCCTTGGGTAGAACCCGATCAGTTGGTGTTCACAAAAGCAGAAGGTAGTTGCTTTATCCTCGTGTGAAGTGGATTACATCACATCTTGTGCAGCAGCATGTCAAGGGGTATGGTTGGGACGATTATTGGTTGATATGCTAGAGACCAAGGTTGAGAAGGTAATTCTGAAGATCGGCAATCATCTACAATTGCGTTGAGCAAGAATCCAGTCTACCATGAGAGAAGCAAACACATCGACACCTGTTTCCATTACATTAGAGAATGTGTGGAATCAAGAGTGATAGAGGTGCAACATGTTTTTTAGTGATATAACCTAGAGGCAATCATAGAGATGATTGTACCACATTTATGCTTATGAGTTATTGAATAAATATTATTCTGTTCCTTGAATGAATCATCGGTTAGATAGCATCATCCAAGAATAATATAGTTAAACGGATATACTTTGCTCCATATATTATGGCTCTTATCATGAGAAAGACACACTACCGTGGAGCATGGCTGGCAGTTCACAAGGCATATAAGCAAAGGGAAGGTGCTCATGTTCCCTCGGCAGTTTCCCCTCATGTTCAAGAAGAGGAAGAACACGCTCAGGTTCAAGAGAATGCTCTGGCTACGGATCCTATCACTCTATCTCAGATTTATTCAGTTGTCATGGAGATCCGTGACGCACAGGCTGAGACGAACTGTCAATTGGCCTCCTTAGCTCAGCGTGTAGGTGCACTCGAGCATGCTTCTTCTTCAGCAGCACCTCCTTCTCCTGAGAGAGGACCGAATGGGATAGGAGTCGACAATAGTTCATTGAGCCTTGTATGAGTGTGTTTTCTTTAGTGTGAATGACAGTCTTTGCCTTGTACATGCCCTTGGGGGCTCTATATATAGGAGGGCAAGAAGGGACATTTACCTTCTTGCCCTCACAATATGGAGAGAGAGGGGGGTATTTAGGTACATTGGTCCACACTAAACCGTATAGACTTGGTTTACACAGGCGTAGTATCCCTGACGGTACAATGGTATTCCTGACGACCCGAGGGTGCGGGGCACCCCCTGGTGCCCGACTACGATAACTCCCTCGTCTGCTTGATCCGAGGTGGCGAGGATTGGTCTCGCGATCCCGAGGGGCGAGCGGACGCAACCTCGTCCCTCCCGGCCCCTCGGGAGTCGAGATACCTTGAAAGAGATCGACACGAGCCCTCAAGGCGGGCGACGCGTCAGGGCTGCCTCTCCGAGGTGATAGCCTCGAGGCGGGCGGTGAGCAGCGGCGGACCCAATGGTGGCGAAGTCGACACGGGGCCGCCACACCGAGGCATGGCCCTCAAGGCGGGTGACGGGTCGGGACTGCCCAGCTGAGCCGATTGCCTCGAGGCGGGCGACGAGCAGCGACGGAACCAGCGGTGGCGAGGTCGACACGGGACTACCACACCGAGGCATGGCCGTTGAGGCGGGGGTCGCGTTGGGGCCGCACCGCCGAGGCAATTGCTTCAAGGCGGGCAGCGAGCAGCGGTGGAACCAACGACGGCGAAGTCAACGCGGGGCCACCCCGCCGAGGCATGGTCCTCGAGGCAAGCGGCGTGTCATGGCCGCCCCGCCGAGGTGATTGCCTCGAGGTGGGCGACGAGCAGCGGCGGAATCCACGAGGGCAAAGTCGAAGCGGAGCTGCCCCGCCGAGGCATGGTCCTCGAGGCGGGCGGCGTGTCATGGCCGCCCCACCGAGGCAATTGCCTCGAGGCGGGTCATGAGCAGCGGAGGAACCCACGAGGTCGAGGTCGGCGTGGGGCCACCACGCCGAGGCCTGGTCCTCGAGGCGGCGTCGCACCGGGGCCGCACCGCCGAGGCGATTGCTTCGAGGTGGGCGGCGAGCAGCAGCGGAACCAACGAAGCCTCGTATTTTACTTACCATTTTGTGATTCTCCCGTTGGGGGCCTGCTACCATCCCCCCTTCAACCACACCTCTTCAAGTGTGACCGTGACTTGGAGGGGCGCAAAGGGTTTTTTTGGCTCGTTTGAGAGCCCAAAGGAGGCGATCGTTCAAGAGGGGCAGGTAGCTCAGGGAGCCCTAGCTCTCACTCAAGACCTACGACCATATGTGGTCATAGAGGCCCCAACTTTTCCTCAAGACATTCGACCAGATGTGGTCAAAGAAGTCCCAACCTCTCAAGCTCGTGACACTGGAAGCCTTCCAGAGGCTGAAGGTGTCATAAAATTAGGGCGGCCGAAGAGGAGGAGGATGAGGAGGAGGAGAAGAAGAAGTCTTCCTTGGGGAATGTTTCTTCTTGATTCAAGATCGTATCCAGGAAGATAAGGTATGTAAAATTAAAAGTTTAGGAGTTGTATTTACCTTTTAATTCCACAATTTGACATGTCTTCCTCTTTTCTCGTTGTTTTAGTCCGCTTCTCCAGCCCCCAGGGATGCTTCTATTGACATGCCCGCCGTTGTTTTGTCTACAGTCGTGGGAGTATTGGTTTCTCCTGCGATCGTAGAGACAGTAGCAAAGGCGGTCAAACCATCAACCACCACCCATGATGTGGCGATGGAGGAGGTTACTGCCACTGAACCATCCACGACCACTGAGGTGGTCGTAGATGAGGAGGCGAAGAAGGCGGAAGACCAGGACGCTCTGGCCATAGAGTCGATTGTTGAGAATCTCAATAATTAGACAAGGGACTTGGTCCTATTCCCTTGTTCCTACGATCGCCAGGAGTTGTAGGTCAAGCAGGAGCAGAGAGCTCTGAACGCCGTGCCGAGAAGGAGGTCGTGGAGGATGTTCCTCCAGGTCCTCAAGGTTGAGCCGCGCCTTCTATCAACAATGAAGAAGAAGATGTAGAAGACTCCTTCAACCTTTTCCACGATTTCTTTAGACCATCGACTGTCGAGTCCTCTTCATTTAAGTCTCGTGAAAAAGTCCCACACCCTAAGGATATTCCCAACAGGGGACATATCTATGATGACAAGCGTCTTCAAATAATATGGTGTGATAAAGTCGACGGATTCCATAAACTAGAGGATTCCGAGACGGTGTATGCCCATTTTGCTTAGTAAACCATCGATGTAAGTGATCGATACCAAATATTTATATATTTGGGTTTTACTTTTCCTCACTGTGTGTTTCTATATTCAGAGAGCTCTCGAACAAGTTGCCATTGTCGGTGAATACCACAGGAAATTGGTGTTTCTGAGAAAGCGGAAGGCTGAACTCTGCGAACAAGCAGTGAGATGGTAAGTTACTATTACAAGTAGCCTTTTTTTCTTTTGACCACTTGTTCAGTACTCATGTCTAATTTAACATTTTTAGGTTTAAAAGTGACGAAAGAATCTTGATCGATGCACTCGACTCTGTAAAAGTCGAGACGCAAAGCCTAAAGGATGAAAAGGAAGACCTGCTGAAGAACCTTAAGGAGGCAAATTCTAAACAGTAAGTATTTCACTTAACATTGTTCATTTCGACAACTCTCTTTTCTTTCTACAACTCCTTTTCTTTTTTTAGAAAAAGAGGTCGATATGGGTAACCTTGAAACCGAGGTCGATTTGAAGATCTTGGTGATCCAGGAGCTTACCCGTATCTCTAAAGAAAAAGATAAGGGCATAAAGGCATGGGAGGAGTAGTGTGCAAAGGATGATGCCTCCCACGATGATGAAATCAAGAAGCTTGACTCTCGCTTAGTAAATAAGAATTCTTTTGACGAGGACGTGACCCCTATGGATACAACTATATTTGCTATGATTGTTGTTCCAATTATAACAGCTCGTACGCTTCACTTAAATTATCAGGTGAGCTCATTTTTAGGAATACCTTTATATTATATGAATTATATGATGCAACCTAAGGATGAAAATATATATTTGTGCAGCACCACATCACTTTTTCTACAAGCCAACCAAGAGTTCGAGCTGGACACGTTTTGGAATCCAATTCGGCTTCCGGAGACAGCATTGACTTCAAACATGCATAACTTTCACATACGAAGTCCGTTAGAGCTCCACGAGTACTTGATGGAAAGCTTATCTCGTCCTCTTTCCAATAAATCTAGCCTCACTTATAAATTCTTTATGTGCGCACCTCAATCACCAAAATAAAGTGTTTGTCACCTATTTGAGCTAATTTGGGCCTTGTAATGCTTGGGCCCAAGGGAAGGTGCCACCCCAAGCGGCCCATACTGCTCACATGGCACTGTTTATATGTAAATAGTATTATGAATAGTACCATACAATATTTTCTTAGTTATGTGTGGCTCCGCTTTCCCTATTGAAGGTGGTCGTACCCCTCTAGTTTCCTTTGATTTCGTTTAGTTAAAAGTTAGCTACATTGCAACTTCGTGTATTGGCTTGTTTCGACTAGACCAACCCTGAATACCGCTTTGGAATCCCAACTTTATCAAATATTTCACTCCTATTTGCAATTTTAGATTGTTTATTATCTTGTTCTTGCGTGTTATTCGATTGCATGCAGGAATAGATCTTCATGATCAGGTCAATCGTGCCTCTAGCAAGGTCGATAATGATCTCAAAGTTGGTTCAGTGATTGCCGAGCGTATTGGTCGTGTGCGATTGGTAGCTGAATCGGTGAGAGTCGTCTCCACCAAAGTCGAATTATCCATCTCACCGAAAGATCGTGTCACAGCCCCATTTTTATTCAACTAAATTATTATGCATCTCATGGGTATGCATTTGATTTCTTGAGCATTCGCATGAATTATTGCATTTGTAAATTTTTAAATCTAAGTTAAACATATAACTCCAATCGAATCTCTAAATAATAATAATAATAAATACTTATTAAATTATTTGGAAAATAATTTATGCAACCCTTAAAATATTTATCATGAATAAATATGAATTTTCTAAAAAAATTAGACCTCAAATCAACCTTAAGATAATTCAATTACCAATTCTAAAAGCCTTGTAGTAAATGATTTTAAAACAAGTAATTAAAACATGCACAGTGATGTTAGAAAAATTTATGTGTACTAGGTTATCCCAGTAACATGTCTGAAAAAATTTAAATTTTTATAAATTTATTTGCTATTTTTATTAACCTGTCAAAGTGGAGAGGTTTGGAAATAAAATCAGCATTTTATTGTTGGACCGACCGAACCCATTTGCACTGTAGCGACCGAACTGGAACCCAATTGACTTGATTCGACCAAACCACTTTGCTCGAACCACACTCGAGCTCGCACCGCACCGTTTCACCATCTTCCATTGACCGGCGGGCCCCACCCCGAGCACCAGCGCCTTCATCTCCAAAGCGGTGCCGCCGAGCCACGTAGTTGCTTCGCCGCTCCAACGCACAGGATGTGTGTCGCGCGCGTCTGCGCCATGCCATATCCTCATGCCAGCACAGCTCGCATTTGCCGCCCTATGTCCTGGAGTCATCTCCCCGCCTTTCCTTCTCCATCCTCCTCCCTCCCCACTACTCCTTTTAAGCTCCAGCGCCAAAGCCGCCACACCACCTCGTCGTCGTTCCGGTCGCTCCGACTAGCTACGACCGCTCCCGACCACGTCACGGTGTCTCTTCCACCGCAAGGATCATTACTCCTCTGCTGATTTGAAGAATCCGTCATTGGGGAGCCGCGCGTCGGCTTCTTCTTCAGCGCTGGCCGAAACCGCCGCCCAGGCCACCCTCCTCGCCCAGTTCATCTACGGCCAATTCCTTGCACCGGGAGCTCTGCCTTGTCTCTGGTGAGCTTCCCTGGGCCTCCTCATGCTAATGCACGCCAAAAAATTCCCTCCTCCCTCACTGGTGCACCGCCGCTGTGTTTCTCCTCTAGGTCCGGCTGCCACTCGCTCTCGCATTCCCGCCACCGTCCGTCTCCAGCCACGCCTCCACTACTCCTAGAACTGTCACGCTTCACTGGTTCCATTTTTGTCATTTTTGGCCACCGTCGCCCTCCCTGTTGCCGGCAATGTGTGCTGCCCTAAGCCGTCGGCCACATCTACTGTAGCTTCACCGAGCTTTGTGTTGTTTTACTCTGTAAATGAACAGTAGGCTATCTAAGGATTAGAAGTTTGGCTAAGAAGGGTTATGAACTAACTGATCACTTAACCATATTTAGCAAATGGATAATTAAGTTAGTGGAAAGATTAGTTGCTGATACTAGTACTTAGAAAGGTTAGTGATTCAATTAGTCTTGGGACAGTTAGCTTTTAGTAGTAATCAAATCTGAAAATCTTTAATGGATGTGAATTTTCAGAAAAACAAACAGAGAGCAACCAATTCCTTTAGAAAGAGGTTTAAGCAGAGAATGTAATTAGGGTGAATTAGGGACTAGGAGAAAATCTGAATTGTTAGTAGAACCCTCTTGCAAAACCTACTGTCTTTTGTTTTCAAGCATTTTGAATGTCAACTAGTTCACTCCCTTGAAATAGATAATCTGAAAACTGTAATCTAAGTGAAATTGACTAGTAGTTTTTCAGTTCTAGAGATGTCTTTTCTATAGGTTGCATGAACATAAAAGGTAGATTAGTGCTAAGTGTTGTATTTAGCCTTGAGACCACTCAAAACTTTGCTTAACAAATGAATAATTGAATTAGTAAGAAAACAAGAGTTAGATTATTTACATGTCAAATAACAATAGACCATTTTGCTATAGTTTCAATTTCATAAATTCATAACTAGTTCTATTCAACTCCAATTTTTGTGAGACCAACTTTATTGATTTTATTTACTAGTGTTCTATCTCTAGGCATAGGTTTGAAATAGGTTACTGTCTCAGAAAATTTCAGAATTCGAATTAATTTCAGAAAATAATTATTGTTACACTATAAATTGAATTAACTTCAAAAATCCATAAGAAATTCATATGAACTCCAATCGAACTTAAATTTTCACCTAAATGCATATAAAATCATAATCTCACTAATATATAAATCTCATGAATTTTCAAGTATTTTTTAATTTTTTTCCAGCTTTATCGGTGTTTATTCGCTATCGTGTTTTCTCTCTAGATTCTAAATTGCACGAAGTGAACAATTACGCCTCCGAGAGTGAACAAGTGGACTTCAAATAAGGCAATCATCCCCTTGAATCATGTTGATCCCAGATTTTGATAATCTAGTATTTTGAATTGCAATTATATTGCTTGCATGCTATTTTTTTATATCGATAATTTGTGAGTCTAGTTAACTATGTCCTAACTCTTGCAGGTTATTCTTGATAAATTCATACAGCTATGCTTAAGTTAGTTATCATGTGTTAATATTTATTAATTATGTGAATGCTTAGCCATGCAAGTCAGTAATTCGGTAGTTTTGGTTGACGGGATTATCTCGTCAATCGTGAAAAACACTGAACAAGTTTTACATTTATGCTTTTGGTTCAAATCTTTGAATCTGATTTTTTTTTTAGTCCAAAGTTTGTTTATTTAAAACTGATTTTGGTTTGGACAAGTGGTTAGTAGTGTGGGTGTCTTCGTGCATGAGATTCGGGTTCAGTGGAAAGACTTGTCCGGACAGTTAAGGACCGAACTTTGGACTGTCACTCCAAGTATCACTCTTACTACCATACGTGGTGTATGGGCGCCGCTTGGTCAAGTAAGGAGAAGGTCGTATTGATTTAAAACACAGGTGGTGTGATGACATAGGACCGTGAAATCTCACGTTCCTTAGGAACCCAGTGTAAGGATATAATGTGCAAGTGAGCGCTATTTTTATTTTGATGTTGGGAAGTCGACCCACATGCTAACTCCTTACAGTGGCCTCTCCAATACAACTTGTATGCCCGATTAGTTAGTAGGCGGTATAGCTAGCATTAAGTGGGATTTTTTCATGCATGGGTGGTTCACATCAACATGGCTTTCTTGTTGACAAATACTGAATCTTGATTTCCCCGACCGACACACCAAAGGAAGTGTGTTATTATCCAGAGGCTTACGGGTTGATCAAATCATGTGGGTAAAGATGTACTCCCCTGCAAGGTTATAAACTATTTGAACAGTCGTATCCACAGTTACGGAAACGCTTGGATCTTGACTGACATCATTGTTAGACTCTAAACTAAAACTATACATGGGAACAACTTGGTATCGACATGATAGGCATGTCATGCAGTTTAGTTTATCAAAGTGGTGCTCCCACTTTGGTATGATTGATGTATGTTTATATCATTATCATTAAAAATTCTTTTGTCAAAATTGTGTTTGATAAATGGCATTTACAAATTAGTATGATGAAACTTGTGCATTTTATGAAAAACTTCAGCCATTAAATCCTCCCCTTTGGTCAACCTTTAGCATGTACAAATTCTTCTCCTTTGTATAGTGTCCCACATACAATTTCTTTTATTAGTTTGTGTAAGACTTGCGAGTACCTTTTGTACTCAATCCGGATATCTGCTTGTTCAGGTGGGAATGATTGCGGCAGGTGCAATGGCTTTAACCCTAGTTTGTTGCTTGTGGGTATGGGCATGCCAACCCGGTATTCTCTTTTTTATTTCCAAGTACATCTTCCGCTGCAATTTATTAAATTCTGATTATATTTGGCCGATCGGCCGCCTTATAAAAAATCGGGCCATAAGGTCCTATTTATCGAAATTTTAACATTGATTCTAATAATTTTTGGCATATTTGACTATGGTTGTTATCAATGTTGTTTGGATATATTCATGTTAGTCACTGATCATTGGGAACTAATATGAGACGCATATCAGGGAATGTTGAAATCGGTTTCGTTTCATGTCTAGGGTTGTGCCTTCTGTGCAATCACTTGACTTGAAACGGAATCGATTTTGGGATCCCACAGATCGGGACACCCATTGTCGCATCATCTTTACCTACGACCAGTTTTATTTACTAATCTTTAAGAAGTATTTTTCTAACTGGAAGTACTGTATTTTCAGAAGAAGCGGTCGAAATAAAACAACTTTAGGAAGCTGTGACCTATAGTTAGGAGGAAATGGAGGTTACGAAGATCAACCTTCAAGATAACATTTCTTTCCTTAACAATGTGCTCAGTGGACTTGGTGCTAAGGATGTAACTCCTCTTGAAGACAATGTGGTCGAACATATGAGCACGATTCGACGTCAAGTTGGAACTCTCTAGGAGTTGATAACGACTCTGAAGACCAACCAAGCGGACTCGATAAGACAGGCGGTCAAAAGTGCAGTAAGTTTTGTTCTCGCAAAACTTAAGGCTCATGAACATAGTCTCAGTCTTCAACCAGTCCAAGCTAACTTCGACTGACCCAAAGTAGAGGCAGCACAACTAATTGAATAGGTGCAGCCAGTCGGCAAGAAGATCTCAGAGGAGATGCAGATTGGATCTCCTTCATCACAGTAGTTTGTAATAGGGTCAACATTGTAAAAACAATTTATTGCTTATGAATATAAATATTCATTTTCCTGCAAATTGTCTCTTCGAGTAGTCAGTAACTCATAAGACAAAAATAGAATTGAGAATTGAATTTTAAGACTAAGAATTGAAGTCGTATTTATAACTTTATCCTAGCCCCTAACTATTTGCTTAGTTTAATTAGATAAACTAAGTAAATAGTGGAAAACGAGTGCGCTTAAAAATTCGTTCGACCTTTCTTATTGAACTTGATTTTTTTGTACTGTTAGCAAGAGTTAGATACAGCTCGACACTAGGAAATTCCTTCTAGTGGATAAGACAACGTGTAGAGAGAAAAGTTTTCGACTAGGTGGTGTTACTTCCTCTGACTAGGTTAATCAAATCGAGCATATTAAGAGTAGTCGAAAAGCTTCACTCACTTAGAAAATTCTAAGCAAAATGAAGAAGTAAACTAAGTAAATGATTAAAAAGAGCTTTCTTAGAATTATTTTGACTATATTTTGTTGAACCTAGTTTCTTTATACTGGCAGCTAAAATTAGGAACAAATCAACACTAGGAAGTTCTTTCTAGTGGGCAAGACTACGTGCAGAGAGGAAAGACTTCGATTAGATGATGTTACTATCATTCGACCAGTGTAAAGAAAATCAAGCATTTAAAAAGTGATCAAAAAATTATTGAAGTGTTGCTCAATGAAAATTTTAAGAAAAAAAATTGGAGAAAGCATAAACTTTATTGAAAATATAGGAGGTTACACATAGAACTTGCGTAGCTAATCAATATTCCATAAATTGGAACGAACTTTGCCATCTTCCGTTGTAAGTCGTACCGAGCTTGGTCACGTGACTTCGACCACAGTGTAAGGACCTTCCTATTTAGGGGAAAGTTTGATCCGATTAGATTAGGATTGAATATTTTTCAATGCCAAGTCACCTACAACAAGTCTACGAGGTTAGACCTTAAGATCGTAGTATTTGTATAGGGCTTGTTGGTAGACTGCCGAACGGATTAAGACATGATTCCTTTTTTCTTTGAGTAGGTTGATGTCATCAGCTCGAAGTTGTTCTTGGCCAGAGTCATTGTAATTTTTGACCCTTGTCGACCGAATCTTTAGTTTAGGTGGAAGCATGGCTTCAGCACCAAAAATATGAAAAGGGGTGTTTCGCCTATTGCCCGACTAACGGTCATGCAGATTGCCCATAATACTAAGGGTAATTCTTTTACCCAAGCCCCGAGCGCTTCATAAGCTGGTCCAAAACTCGAGTTTTAATTTTCTACATAATTTGGTCATTTACCCTTTCGACTGCCCTGATTGCTTTGTGGGTGGGTGACAAAGGCATAACATAGCTTAGTACCCAATTCTTCGCAAAATTCTTGGAATTTTGCACTCGAAAATTGTTTACTATTATCTATGCTGATTCGACTTTGAACACCAAATCGAGTGATCACATTTTTCATCATAAATTTCCTGGCTGCTTTCGTTGTTATTCCAATCACAGGTTCGGTTTCAATCCATTTTGTGAACGTATCAATAGCTACAAAAAGGAACTCGAAACCCTCTGGTGCTTTTCGGAATGGTCATAGAATATCGAGACCCTAGGTTGCAAAAAACCAAGAAAGTGGTATGGTCTGTAATTCTTGAGCTGGTTGGTATATTTGCCTGCTATAAAACTGGCATTGTACACATTTCTTAACAAGCTCTTTATCATCTTGGAGGGTTGTTGGCTAGTAAATACCTTGTCAAAAGGCTTTTTTGACCAGCGTTCTATATGAACTGTGACTTCCACATATGCCTCCATGTATTTCTTAAAGGTGATTTAATCCTTCTTTCTGCGATATGCATCGCATGAGAACCCCTTGAGTACCTCATTTGTATAGGACACTTTCGATCAAAGTATATATTTTGGCCTTATGGGATAAATGATCAGCCTCAAGATCGTCATTGGGTATTGTGCCCTTCTGAAGATACTCATAGATGGGACTCATCCAAGTATCCTCGTATTCTAGAGAGGTTGTCTCAACAGGAGATGTCTCTGGTGTTTCGACCAAGGACGACTTCTGGAGTTGTTCCAAGAAGATTTCTTGTTGTACTTGTGATTGGGAAGAAGGCATTCGAGCTAACTAATAAACAAGGAAATTATCCTTTTGAGGGATATATTGTACCTCGAAACTGAAAAATTGATTTTCAAGCTTCCTAACTTCCGATAAGTACCGAGACATGGTCGGATTAGAGTATTGGTATTATTTTCTGACCTGATTCGCGACCAATTGAGAGTCTCCTCTCACGAGTAGTCGTCAAATCCCGAGCGTTTTCGCTGCTCGTATGCCATCCAATAAACCTTTGTATTTTGTCACATTGTTTGTAGTAGGAAAGTTTAATTGAATAGCATATTTTAAGATATCTCTTGTAGAAGATACCAAGACCATCTCAGCCCTCGAGTCACTTAGCATAAGTGACCCATCAAATTAAATGTTCACTGGTTGTGCGATTTGTACCGGAGTCCCTGAACAGGTTAAGAATTTGTCTATTCAGCGATAAAGTATGTCAAGATCTGGGATTTAATGGCCGTTCGGACACGAAATGGAGATCGAACTCCTCAAGTTCAACGGACCATTTTGCCATGCGCCCCGCTGCTTCTCTATTCTGGAGGACCTCTTCTAAAGGAAACTCAGACAGCATGATTGACTTGTCCACTTCGAAATAATGCATCGGTTTCCTCGAAGATATGAGGAGTGCATATAGAAGCTTTTGGAACTGAGGGTAACGCTCCTTAGGCCCATATAAAACTTCACTAACGTAGTAAACTGGTCATTGAATGTTTTGATGTTCTGCGACCAGCACTACGCTCACAGCTTGTTGCGTAGTAGCTAGATATATTAGGAGTGTCTCTTCTGGTTTTGGAGAAACCAAAACAGGTGCACTCATAAGATACCTCTTGACATCCTCGAAGGCTTTGTTTGCCTCCTCTTAACACTCAAAACCCTCATGTTTCCTCATAAGTTTAAAGAAAAGAAATCGTTTTTCTCTCAGTCGTGCGATGAAACGACTTAAAGTCGCTATGCATACTGTGAGTTTTTTTTGACTTCTTTCTTTGTGGTCGGATTGCGTATTTGTTCAACGGATTTTATCTTTCCAGAGTTTGCTTTGATTCCTCATGCGGAGACAAGGAATCCAAGCAACTTTTCTAAAGAGACTCTAAACACACACTTCTCATGATTGAGTTTCAATCGGTGTTTTCTAGGTTGTCGAATGTTCCTTGCAAGTTGGAAATATGATTAAGATGCTTAATGCTTTTTACGACCAGATCGTCAACATAAGCTTCCAAATTTTGGCCTAGTTGAGAAAGAAAGGTCTTTTGCATCAAGTGTTGAAAAGAAATACCAGCATTTTTTAAACCAAATGGTATTTTAACATAGCAAAATATTCCAAATGGTGCAATAAATATAGTCTTTTCTTCATCATCTAGGCACATACTCATCTGATGATAATCAGAATATGCATCTAGGAAACTTAATATTTCACAACCAGCAGTAGAATCAACCAACTGATCAATATGAGGAAGGAGAAAATCGTCCTTCGGACAAGCTTTATTAAGATCAGTAAAGTCTACATAAATACGTCATTTACCATTAGACTTTCTAACCATTACCGGGTTAACCAACCACTCTGGGTGGTCAACTTCTCTTATGAAGCATTCTTTAAGTAGTTTGTCTAATTCAGATGTGATGGCATCTAGTCGATCAAGTGCGAATCTTTGTAATTTTTGTTTTACAGGATTCTTGTCAGGTCGTATAGCTAGTGTATGCTTGATCACCTCCCTGGGGACTTTAGGCATGTCGGATACTGGCCACACGAAGATATCTACGTTTGCTTAGAGGAAAGTGATGAGGGTGTCTTGCTATGTAGAGACGCTAACCAACTACTCAAACTTCTTTGTAGGGCACAAGATGGTTCACACGATGTAGAGCACAAAAACGGAATAACGTGCAGCGTAAACAGCCCCTTAGTTTAAGCAGAAAACAATAGTTAGTCTCGAGAGATGAAAAAGTAAAGTTTTATATGGCTTATATATACTCGTTTGAAAGGTTTCGATGAGATCTACAACTTTGCGGTTGAGGCAAACCCCAAATTCTGAAGGGAAGACTGAAAGAAACGGCAAAAATCGAAACCGAAAACTTGTGACGCGAATTCGGAGCTGAAAATGACCGATTTGGGGTTCCCTGGAGGGAGACATGTGCATTAAGTGAAAAGTATGCGCCTCGTTGTTATATTTCCAACGAGTCCAAGAACGTCCAAATCGGACACTATGTCAAAAAGTTATGCCCGTTTTACTGAAGGTCTATCGGAAACGAAATCGTACTGGAAACCGACTCGGTTTCAATCTTTAAATTGCTATATCTTTCGATTCTGTGGGCTAATCTTGCTGAAATTTTTTATGCAAGCTTGTGGCTATATGTAGAAGGGATCCACCAATTTTCACTATTTTTTGTGTAAGATTACTTTTTTTCTACCACGGCTTTTGTTTTGTGTGGCGGCCTCTTTCTCCTTCTATTATTTTTCTGGCCCTAGGGTTTTCCACGAGTCGCAAAAAAAACAGCAAAGTGTTCTCTCTTTTTTGGGGCAGGTTAGAGTAGTTCTAACCCACAAATTTATGTTTAGATGTAAAAACTATGAACCCTAAAACAACGATCAAGCGACGCGAAGGAAAAACACTAGAAGCAATCTAGACAATAACTAGAGCTAAAGATCAGCAACTAGACTTGACAATGCAACCAAAGATTCAACAAGCAAACTGAAAAGAAAAAAATTGCAAAGGCTCAAGGGGCTCGGTATGGATGATAGATGTAATTTTTTTGGCAATTTTCTGGACTCTAGGTATGAAAAACTAATCTACTACTAGAAAACAGGAAACTCTCACCCAAGAACTGTAGCTCTGATACCACCTGATGAACCCTAAGGTTTGATTTGTTGGCCCGATCTTTCGACGAGAACGATAAATCTGGTAGGCATCGCTCAACTCTGACGATCTCGGCTACGAACACGCAAGGTTCGAAACCACGTAATCGCTGAACTGATTGACAAGTCGTTATCAACCGTGCACGAATACCCGGTTGACCTGACCACGAAGGTCGATTCCTGCATACACCGAAGAAGCACACAAGAACAAGATAAAGCAATCTAAAATTGCAAATAAAGATTGAAATATTGAAATTAGGATTTCGAAAGTGGTATTATGGTTGGTCTAGTCGACACAATCCAATACACGAAGTTGCAACAAGGCTAACTTTTAACTAAACAAAATCCAAGAAAACTAGAGGGGCTGCGAACTCCTTAAATAGGGAACAAGGAGCCACAAAACTAAATGAACCAGCGGGGTGGTACTAAAGGCTGTAGGTTACTGTTCACATGAACAGTAACCACACCCCCGGGTGGGCCGCCGGCAGATGGGCCAAGTTCAGTATGATTACAAAGCCCAGGTTGGCCCAAACAAGTGATATAATGTCTTGTTTTGATGATTGTGATCAGTCCAGAAGAAATTTGGAGGTGAGGCTGGATCCGTTGGAAAGGTCTCGGAATAACATTTCCAACAAGCCCAATATCATCTGAATCGGATTCCGTTTGCAAAAGTTACACCTGTTTTAAGTTGGTCTTTGTCGGTGATTCGAACCGATCGACCAAAATGTATCCAGCTTGAACTCCTGCTTGGCACATGTAGTAGCACCATGGCATGTACACATAGTACTATGGCATGTATATGTAGCACCATGGCATGTAGTACTCGATCCAATTGGGTAATATGGCATTGCATTAGCCGAAAGTCCAATTGGAGAAGATGTTGGTGAAGTAAAGGAAGTAGAGGATGCAGTGCAACAGGTTGAAGCAGTGGTTGTATCCTTAGGGTCGATGTCCTCATCAGATATCCTCCGTAAACCTTCGATTGCAAACTCCCTGCTTGAATTCTCTAATGATAGAAGAGTCGGAAACTTTAGGAATTGAGTTGCGAACATGACTAAAATGCATGATAAATTGGCGCATGGTCTCATGAGAATCTTGTCGCATTCTATGCAGGTCATCCTCCTTTCCTGGGCGGTTGTAAGTGCCATGGAAGTTGGCTAGTAGTAGGTCGTAGAGGTGCTACCACGAATAAATCGACTCTTGTGGCTAATTTAATAGCCACGACCGGGCAGATCCTTCGAGCATAGTACCTACCGACCATGACATGCTCTCTTCCTCCTCTTGCTCGAATAGCAGTGGTATATATTTGAAGAAACTCGATGGAATTTTATGATCCATCAAACTTCTCCATGTTCACTGGTCGGAACCGAGGCGGTCAGCAAACTACTCGAAGGTCACACAAAAATACCCGACATCCGGTAATAATATCATAACGCCTTCTTTTGCAGGAAATAAGGGTTGACATCACCAGACGATCGTATTCGATAATACCCAATTGTAAGTGAGCCTAATCTATCATAGATTTCAGCCCTACGAGGGGAATATTCCTCATTCTCTATCTATTGGTGCAGATTTCTTGGAAGAAGTGGTGAACATCCACCTCCTCTAGGAGTTTGTCGGACATCAATTGTTTGTGGGACTCTTCTCCGACTAGGGTCGTGGTTAGCAGATCGACCAGTCATGTCGCCTTATCATTCTCCATGAGGATAGTCATCCGAACGACTGACATTCGATGGAGTTGTCCTGATACGACTACCAGGACGGTGTTGTCGAGTCCGCTCGAGATTGAACATTGTGTCCCGAAGTCTTCGTGTGATCTCTTGAGCAAAGAGGTCATATCACGGCACTTGTCCAAGCTCTTGAGTCGGATTTTCAATCAGATCATTGATTTGTTGAGATTCTTGAGCTTCCTCTAACTAATATTGGACACGCCCAGATAAGGACCTCTGGGTAGCAATTATTCTTCTCCGAATGATTTCAGAATCATCGACATTTGAGTCAGCCGGTCCGTGCCTCAGTGGAGAGCGGTCATTTCTAGGATTTCGACCATGCTCACGAAGGTGAAGATCCCGGTCATCACCGGATGCGTTCTCGCCATCACCACGATAGCCCATAGTGAGTGTGCGATGGGAATCAATCCCATCCCTGCCTCTTGGAGAGAGATTAGGATCTTAGGGGAGGACAAAGACCTCTTGGGTGCTACAATCTCCACTCGTGTCTAAGTCCTCCTGACTTGAGGATTAGCCAAAAGACAACGCATAGTGACTTGGAGTAATCCCCTTCAGGAAGGGGAATTCTGGGTCATAACCGTCTCTGACTGAAGGTGAACCATACAGGGGTGTGGTCGAATCTGCAGGTGAAGCGGACTTGATAATGCACCTCGTGGGGGTAACCAAAGGGTGACGGTTATTAGACATTGATTGAGTCCCGGAATCATGGATTTCAGGACTTACTGTGCCAAATCAGATGGCCTCACACGGGCTTGAACATTTGGAGGGGGGACCCTCACTTTGCTCTGCACTCGCTGTGGCGTGATCCTGACCCTGGTTGGATAGACCCTTGCTCTTTGAGGAGTATGGTTCCTCATCTGGGCGTAATTTCGTGGGGGAGAGAGCTCCCTCATCAAACTTGTACGTGCCACGGTATCCTGGGTCTGGTGAAAGATCCCTAGAAACGGCGTTGCCATCGGACGAAATGATGCTCTGCTCGTACTCGTGACATGCATCCATGTCAAGTTATGTGTAGTCTGCCAAATCGAATCAATTCTCCTCATTCCACTCTCATGCCATGAAAGCATCAGAATTGAAAAATAAAGACAGTTTGTCAAAAAGGAAAGGATAAATTGGAGGATCCCCACGGACGACGCCGGCTGTCGATGATTTAGTATCGATCTTACGAATGAATGTTGAGGATTCTCCTAGAGTTAAACCACACAAAAAAAAAAAGACACGGAGATTTTATACAAGTTCGAGCCTTCTCCTGATAGAATAATAACCATACTCATGTATCGTTGTATTGACTATACTTTACAACATGGAAGAAATTACTAGAACTAGGAGTTAATAATGTATGTCTGATGATCCTGTCGCTACTTGTCTTGTGTTCATTGTCCTCTGCCCACCAGTTTTACTCCTTATATAGCGCGTTAAGGGGTGGCAGTTGTCCCGTGTCAAGAGGCGTCTCACTGTTTGATGAAATACGCACGTTCAGTGACGGTTATTGTCAGAGACTAATCCTCCCACGTCGCCTTGTTGTTATATCAGAGATAGAGGTTTAATACATGCAGTTATCTTATAGAATAACAGCACATATTAACTATTGTGTGTATTAAACACAGCGCGTAAGTGTCCTTAGTCGATTGGGTCCACATGTCTGTAGACTTTGTTGACCATAGGGTGGTCGTAGTTGACCAGGTCGTAGTAAAGCTTACGACTATAAAGTGATCGCAGTAAGGGTTACGATTATGAGGTGGTCATAGAAAATATTACGACCACTAGGTAGTCGTTGAAGAATTTACGACCATATAAGGTAATTGTAAAATGGCTTACGACCACTCGGCTAAGTTTCTCATTTATTAATAATAAGAGGGTATAACATAAATATATTGCTATTGACAATAACAATTACATATAAACAAATTAATTAATTAAAGATTACTAGTTTCTCGTCACACACGCAGACCATTTTTTTCACTGGGAACCATCTAGACGCCAAAAGTTTAGAAATTCCACGAAGCCCCGTACAATTTCAAGTAAATAGTTTTGTCCAGATCTCTAATTCTCTACCAAAAACAAACCCAGAACATTCTTCTAGAGATCTCTAAGCTGGCAAGTCTTCAATTTTAGTGGACAAAATCCTCTAAACCGCGGATGGCAGAATTAAGCGCTGTCCAAATCTAGGAAAATCACAAACATACAAAGGATAGTGCTACTATCATGGTGGCGAATTCTGCACTTTCTACGGGTCCCATGGGCGACCCATCCCGATTACTGCAAGCAACCAGCTTGCGAGATGCGACGTAGCTGCCAAACCAACGAACGGTCTATTTCCCCAAGCAGCAAAAGGACGCCAAGTCGCCAGGCTAGGCATGAGCAGCCCAGCCGGTTCCAGTCGATATCCGTCTCCATTGGCAGATGGCGCATAACTGCTTAAGACCGACCGAGTCCATGATAACTGCTTTGTAATTGCACTCTTGCTTGCACTATACAAGCAATTGTACACACGCGTAACATCGGTGGCGAACGGGCGGGGGCGGGCGATGAGGCATACTCACTTGTTCTAAAGAAGTATTAAATTTAATATATATTTTATAAGAAATAATTATATACATCCCTATTAAATAACATATTATAACGATTTAACTTTTTCCAAATCATTTAAATAGGAATGGAGAGAGAGAAACTTGCAATAACTACATTCTAGATTAACTCAATGCATAAATATATTAAAACAAATACTTTCAAGGCTATCGACCGTAGCAAAAGGAAGAGAGTAGCCAATTTGTCAATTCATTACTGTAGACCCGTATAGCCTTTTGCAACCCTAAAGAGTTGTGTAAAAACCCCTTAGAATCATAAAAAATTTAAAGAACGGACTATAGAGGCATTTATAATCATGCAATAAACTCCGTAGGTTCAGAGCTGTGGTTCTGCACTTGCGCTATACTTGTTTGTTTCCATACTACGCAAACTGCTTTTAACCAAAATAAACAGGCTAATGCTATCGTCCTGCCGTTCGAGGCGTCATTAAAAAAAACGGACGCTATCCCCACCAACTATTTCCACGATGCATTCACTTCCCTATTCTTTCTCCCCGCTAAACTTATCTCTTCCCACTACACAAACCGATCACCTTCCCTACACTACTCCCTTACTGCCCCAACTATCTCACCCTCATGTCTTACGAGAGCACGCCACCGTAGACAAGCTCATCCCCCCTCCCCCTCTGGTTGGCGAGGAGGTGACGCCCGACGGTGCGCCCAGCAGCTAATAGAGAAGGGGGGCGACTAGAGAGCATAGAGCTACCTCTTCCTCATTGACCTTGCCCCCTGCAGGTCCGATGACGAGACAGTGGACAGCATCCTTTTCTGATGAGGCTCTGAGATAGCCGTCTTTTTCCCCTCTGGCATCTCAGTCATCAAATCTATGGCTATGGTCACCGCCTCTAGTATGGTTTTGTTGCAAACATTTTCTCAAACTGTTGCAGAGTTGTTTATCGATTGTTGTATGAATTATTGTACTTTGTTGTAACGTGGTTTCTCGTAATATTGCCATAAAATGTATTTGTTGACATTGTGTTGTTGATTTGTTGCGCAAAAGTAAGTTTTTGTTGCAGTGTCTCTTCTCAAATGTTGCGACAAAAGGTATTTTGTTACATTTGTGTATTTTGATTTGTTGTACAATATTAATTTTTTATTGTTGTAGAGATGTCTATTTGTTACATCGAGGAATCCGTATTTATTGCATTAAATTATATTTTTTATTGTATCAGATGAAGATTGGTTGTTGACTTACTAAATAAATGTAACCTTACCAAATGCAGATACATACAGTATAGAACGATTCAAAAAGCGTCACTTTCGTCATCAACTGAAAACCACAAACCCCGTAGAGCATCCACCCGTCCTCATCCGCTCATTACCACGGCTCTGACAAAGAATCACGCGCTCTCCAACTCACACGAGTCCACATCAAATCGCCCGCTTTAAAGGGTTTTTTTCCATAAATAATGCTATTTAAAACGGTATTAGCAAAAATAGAATTCTCAGTCGTAATAGTAAAAATAACGTTCTCATCCAGTCGGCTACGGGACGGATAAGCCACGGACCGACACTTGTCTCGTTTGTCTTATAGCCGTGCGGACGAGGCGCCATGTGTCGGCACGTGTAACCCCGTGGCTTGTCCGTCCCATGGCCGAACGGATGAGACACTATATGCCGGTCCGTGACTTGTTCGTCCTGTGGTCGTACGGATGATAATATTATTTTTATAATTTCAGTTGTAAGAACACTATTTTTATTAATACTGCTTCAAAAAAATATCATTTTTTGGGACACTTGTCTCGTTCGTCTTATAGCCGTGCGGACGAGGCGTCATGTGTCGGCACGTCTAACCCCGTGGCTTGTCGTCCCATGGCTGAACAGATGAGACACTATATGTCGGTCCGTGACTTGTTTGTCCTGTGGTCGTACGGATGAGAATATTATTTGTACAATTTCAGTTGTAAGAACACTATTTTTATTAATACCGCTTCAAAAAAATATCATTTTTTTGGGAAAATCCGCTTCAAAGCCCATAAGGAATCGCGATACCTCACCACGAGGCTTCTTTCCACACACGTCCGCGTCAGAACCCCCAAAAATAACTCCCAAGTACCAGCAGCAGCAAAGGCCACCACCGTGCCGAGCCCGCCCCACCCCGTAGCAGGCCCATGCCTGCGCGTCGTGCGCGTCCCCATCGCTTCCGTGCGGCCTCCAGCTGGTCCGACAACCGCCCGAGTCCCCCACCGAGCCAACCGCCGAGCGAGCCGAACCCCCTCCCCTCCCCTCCCGCGCGGGCCCGACTCACACATCGCCCTTCACCTGGCTGGCGCCTCGTGTCACCCCGCGTTGCAGCAGTGCACGCGCACGCGTTCGCTCCCCCATCACAACCCATCAAGTGCATAACTATATAAACTCGCCGCCCCCGCCTTTTTCCCTCCCAAACCCAAACCAAGTCAGACAGTTCAGATCCTTCTCGAGTAGGCTGATGGAGTGGGCGTACTTCGGTAGTGACTACTCGTCTTCGGGGACGCCGTCTCCGGTGGGCGGTGATGGGGACGAGGACTCGTACATGACGGTGTCCTCGGCACCGCCCAAGCGGCGGGCGGGGAGGACCAAGTTCAAGGAGACGAGGCACCCGATCTACAAGGGGGTGCGCAGCAGGAACCCCGGGAGGTGGGTCTGCGAGGTGCGGGAGCCGCACGGCAAGCAGAGGATATGGCTCGGCACATTCGAGACCGCCGAGATGGCGGCGCGTGCGCACGACGTCGCCGCGCTGGCGCTGCGCGGCCGCGCGGCCTGCCTCAACTTCGCCGACTCGCCGCGCAGGCTCCGCGTGCCGCCGCAGGGGGGCGGCCACGAGGAGATACGCCGCGCCGCGGTGGAGGCGGCCGAGCTGTTCCGCCCGGCGCCCGGACAGCGGAATGCAGCTACCGAGGCGGCGGCTGCTGTTGCGTCAGGAGCTGCGGGGAGCGCAGAGCTCGTCGCCAACTTCCCTTACTACCCGATGGATGGACTGGAATTCGAAATGCAGGGGTATCTCGACATGGCGCAGGGTATGCTCATCGAGCCGCCGCCGATGGTGGGGTCGTCTGCGTGGATCGAGGAGGACTACGACTGCGAGGTCAATCTGTGGAGCTACTGATAATCGCCCGCGCATCTGAACCGGGCAGGCTCTGGCCCGCAAGACTCAATGCACAGCTTACTATTATGGTAATCTAGTACGACCTGCACTTGTCGTGTGCTAATTCGTACTGTTTCCCTGCTATTCTGACGAAAATGGAATGCTATCAGAAGGAGCAGAGTGTGCTTTAGGTTTTTAGAGGGCGCGTCCGTACATGTGGCGCTGGCAATGTGGGCCAAGATACGCTTGGCGCCAGAGATAGCACTTGCTACAGACTAGAAAACAAATCCTACGAGAGGCCTCGGCGAGGGCCCCGCATCCGCCGTCCATCGGGTCGCCGCGCGAGGGGGTGGATGATCGAACGATGAGGGGGAAGGGGACTCTCGGTGCGACTCTCTGTCAGAGAATTTGCTTCCCTGTAGAGAGAATTTGCTTCCCCTGGCTTATGGGCTATCCTTTCAGTAGCTTGTTAGCTACTACTCCGTACAAGCCTACAACTGCAAGGCCTTGTATAATAAGCCACCGAGTCTGCTGCATGTTTGATCTTGTGGGTATGACCCTCAGGGGAGCTAATGAAGTTGCTGTATGATTAATCGACGAATTCCGACTGGGATCATCCGAGTACAACAAGCCCACTGTTCCAGCATTTGGAATGTGAAGTCCCGGTTATTGCAAAGGATCTTTACTGCGACTGCGTATGGCGGAATTGCGGTTTGGAGAATGATTGTCGAGTTTGCTTGCAGCAAATGGTTGAATCTAGAAAACAATTTGCTAGGTTGCATCCAAATTTGATTCTGTTTACAGTGGATTTTGGGAACACTAGGTATCCTTAATGACCCCTAACAGCATTTTACAGGCCAGTTTCACAGCGCGTGTACTCGTATGCCTGTATTTTACTCCATCAAGTTCGAATATTTCCTGATTTGAGATCAGTTGGTCAGAGTAAAGGGCTCTTGCACTGTCGGCGAAGTTTCTGGAGAGCTTTTCAGGTCTCAATCTCAGATGCAGAGCAAACAGCGGAAAAAGACTTCCGGCCCATCAGCTGCCCACTCTCCACATCACTTCTAACTTGAGAAAGACTTCTGAAACAAAAAAAACGGATGGATGAACGGCTTTGCCCATTCGTGATCTGTCCCTTCACCTGGTCCGATTTACCTTTTCCATGTAGTAGTACACAGCTACAGAAGGTTCAGTTTTCGGAATTTCAGTATTTCAGTACATGGGCAGCACCAAGGTTCCAGACGAATTGCCTTAATGATCCAATCCAACAGACATGACATGGTTACTTTTGCTCCCTTCTTCATTGTACTTGAGTGCTTTGATACAAATATAGTAACAAGAATACTGAACACGACACTCTTGGAACTTCTGGAATAAGCAGGCTCTACTTTTGTTTTCTGAGATCAACGAGGCACTCGAAGGGGTAATCAATCGTTCGGATCTCGGAAGATAATGTAACAAAATACAGCACCTGCTACCAAATCTTAACGACGAACTTTGTCGCCATCCCGTATTCCGTACGTAGAATAACACAAGTTGTGTGGTAAATAATGCATAGAAAAATAGAAATGAGAAAAAAAATTACGTGAAAAATCCTTTCGGAAAAAATCACGGACGCACAAATACAATATCACTATATGATAAAATGTTTACAATGAAGCTTTTGATTCTTTACTATAAACTATATGATATGTTTACAGTGGTATATGAAAAACTCTGTGTATAAATAGAACTATTAATTGGAGTATATGGGACAATGTAATATCTCGTAATACCCTCTGATTTGCATAAAGCTTCAAATTCTTCATAACATAACTCCAAGTTATTATCAGTATCTAGCTTCTTGACATGCTTGTTGGTTTGCTTTTTAATCATAATATTCCACTACTTGAATGTCTTGAACGCATTCGATTTGTGCTTCACAAAATATGGTCAAGTTCTTCTTGAATAATCATCAATAGTGATCAACATGTAGTCAACACCTTTAAAGGACGGAACACAGGATTCTCCCGCAAATCAGAGTGAATGTAATCCAATATTGTCTTTTGTAGAGTGAGTTGCACTGCTGAATTCCATCATCTTTTGCTTGTCAAAGATACACTGTTCACAAAACTTCAACTTGTCGATACTTTGACCATCAAGAAACCCTCTTTTGCATTAACTCCTTCATGCCAGCTTCACTCATATGCTCATACGCATATGCCAAATATTACTAGTATCATAATTGGATGATTTATTTGAGGTAACAACAGCATTACCTGAAATTATAGTACCTCGCGAATGATATATGTTGGCAGCTTTCATATCACCTTTCATTACAACAAGAGAGCCTTTCAAAATCTTCAAAACTCCCCCTCTACCCGAATACTTGTACCCTTATCTAGAGTACTCAGCGTGATAAGATTTCTCTTCAAACTCAGAATGTGTCGAACATCCGACAAAGTTCTGATGATGTTATCAAATATCTTGATCTGGATAGAACTAATATTTGCAATCTTGCATGGTGAATTATCACACATCAACACAGAACCACTTGGCATAACTACATAATTCATGAACCAATCTCGGTTCGAATCCATATGAAAAATGTATGTTGTATCAAGAATCCACCCATCACCGGTTTTAGAATTACAGGCAAAGACATCAAGAATATCTCCATCAAAATATTGCTTAATAACAATAGTGGTTTTAGCATATCCTCTTGTTGACCTTTCTTGAAATTGGTATTCATTTTATCCTTTTTATTTATCCACCAACACTCAGATATGTTGTGTGCATCTTTCTTGCAATACTTGCACGACTTGTACCTACCTCTGGATTTCGATTTGCCTTTGTAATTTCTGCTCGAGATTTTGCCTCTTGAATCGTCGTTTGAACTCCTCTCCTATTGTCTGTCATGGACAACCAAGCCTTATGTATGCGAATTTGAACTTTCGTTCGAAACAATAAGTTTCTTATTTTCCTTCGCATGTAGTGCTTCATAGAGTTTATTAAGTGTAAGAGTATCTCGGCTATATAGAATAGTATATCTGAATGTAGAGTATAAACTAGGCAGCGAGCATAAAAGAATAAGACACAAATCTTCATCGTCATATTTTACCTCTATAGACTCAAGATCTGATACTACATCATTGAACGTTGTCAGGTGGTTCAATAATGATCCGTCTTCTGTCATCTTGTGAGAATAAAGCTTATGCTTCAAATGCATCTTACTGGACATATTTTTTGTCATGCAAATCTGCTCTTGTTTCAACCATAATGCAACGGCGATCTTCTCCTTCAAAACCTCCTGCAAAAATATTTTTTGATAAATGAAGATGAATCTAATATAAGGTCCTATGATCTTTTCTTTACTTCTCCTCAAGTGACCAAGCAATGAGTATCTTGTCGATCCTCAATAAATCGTCAGCCAAATCTAGATGTACAAGAACAACTTGCATCTTGACCTTTCATAAAGAAAATCTTGTGTCTCGATCCAGCATAAGAAGATCATATTTCAATGTCGACATGTGGAAGAAATCATACTTTTACTGATACAATACTTGGGTTTGATGTTGGACAACTCTTTGTTATTTTCTTTCTCGGCTTTGCTCGTCGTGTGTGACATCTTTTGTAGATGGTTGGTAGGCCAAGTGACTCTGCTTCGACTTTGACTCAGACAAGGACTTGGCTTCGGGCTCGGCGCTAAGAAACGTGCGACCTCCGCTTCGAATTCGACAAACGACTGCAGATCAATACATCGATTTGTCAAGCCGCCAAGACCACGACAAGACATCGTAACGATATTGACTGGATGATGGATGTGCTCTAATATCACTTATTGTAAATAATGCACAAAAAATAGGACGAGAAACACGAATTTTACATGGAAAACCCTTCCGGGGAAAACCATCGGCGAACAAAGGCAATATCACTCACTATATGTAAAGATATTTACAATGAAACTCTTACTTTTTATATGGACTGCAAGGATATATTTATAGTGATATATGAAAAACTCTATGTAAAAATAGAATTATGAATTAGAATAGAAAACAAAATTTATATTACATTTAAACTCAATTCGTATCAAGTCCAAACTCAACAAGTTGTACAAAAGCCAAGCTCACTTACCACAGCGAGCAATGACAGGCCTAACCTGCTGCCACTGGAATCCAATAAAGCACGGGCCAGCGCCACAGTTTCTTGCCCAATTATAAAAGTTCTTTCGATGTGCAGTAAACATACTAAACCAAGCCCAAAGGGCGCCTCGGGAGTTAAAACACGGGCAGGTGGGGTCGTCGGATGCCGGTCGCCGACTCCACGGCCACGGCGTGCGCGGTGCACGCCCACCCACCCCGGCCACCACGCACGTACCGACCGCTTCGTACGTTTCTCTTCCCTCGCGCGTCTCTGCCTTCGCGAGACGCAGATCTCCATGCCCGCTGGCGCGCCGGCTTCACTCACACGCGAACAACTTTCGCCCAAGCGCGGCCGGCCACGTAGAGTCGTAGAGGGAGCGGGCGGACGAGTCCACGACTTTTGAACCGGGCGCGGCTCCCCATGGACGCGACGAGCGCTAAAACTATTCAGCCGTCACATGAACCAGCTCGGCCCCGCACGCAGCTCCACTCGCGCGCTCTGCGCTTTGCGTCCGAAACGGAGATGTGAGCTTGTCACCGCGAGTTCAAATTCAGTCCGAACTGAGTACTGGTGTAAGTTCCATGGATAAACGGAGGTAGTATTCTCTCTAGTAAACAATCTGAATTGAGATTATGCAGCTCATTAGGTCAAATTTGGCTGTGACCTAGGTGAAATTTCTACCCAAAAAAAGGTGAATCTCCGCAGTCAGCAGTAGTGAGCACTTCCTAAAAATGACTATAGTGAAATTGGATTAAACGGTAAAATCAAAGTATAGCCCGGAACGATTCATATGCATACTACAAATGATATCTCGGCAATTTTTAGCTCGGTAGTTCCTTTTTACATTGTATTACACCAAGTTAAATTGCTATCTACTTC
This sequence comes from Hsuehochloa calcarea, assembly GCA_036346395.1. NCBI lineage: Eukaryota > Viridiplantae > Streptophyta > Magnoliopsida > Poales > Poaceae > Hsuehochloa > Hsuehochloa calcarea. The sequence goes on from CM070599.1 coordinate 41,258,365, forward strand.
TGTACTATCAAGTTTCTGAAGCTCTCGGTTGTTTTAAAAACAAACTATACTAGACACTCTTAAAATGCTAACACTACTATTCGATGACACTATGACCGACAGTCTGACATACATGTTTTAGTTGGACGGTCATTCAAATTCATTGCTTACATAAGATCTTAATAAACCCAGTCAAACAAGACAAATGGGGCGTGAAACCCTCCACCATTTAACACGCATGCGGCTCTTAACCGCGCCAGCAAAGTGCAGACATCCTCTGCCCCTCTGACGCGGCTCAGTTCCAGCTTCCAAACCAAAATCTACCACCCAAAGAACCCCAATCTGGCCACCTCGTGTCCTAATCTAATCCCATACACTAGTAAAGTATTCTAGTGGCGTCTGTGTCCGCGGCTCTGTTTGCCATCCTCGCAAGGTCACAGGTCACATCTCAATATCTCCTCTGCTTCTCCGGTGCACAGGAGAATTATTCCTCTGGAACAATCACGGTGCAGTTCAGTTGGGCGGCCGTGCAAGAAAGCGCGGCTTCATGGAGTTGGAGGGGAGGCCGGGGCCGCCGCTGATGCTGAAGGAGTGGCTAGAGCTGGAGTCCAGCGCGGAGCTCTCCCGCGACGGTTTCGGGTGCTACCCGCGGCACCTCGCCGCCGAGCTCCGGAGCGGGAGCGGCAGACGGAGGAACGGCGACGTCATCGCGAAGGTGTCCGCCGCGGTGAGAGCCGCGCTGTTCCCGCCGTTGGGACGGGAGGGAGAGGCCGCGCTCTACAGGAGCTTCTCGAGGAGGCTGCGAGTGGGGTTCTGGAAGAAGCGGAGGGGGGAGGGGGACGAGGTGGACAGAAGGGTGGCCAGCTGCTCTGTGACTACAGCGAGTGGAAGAAGGGATGGGTCGCCGCCGGCAATGTCTCCACGTCGGAGGAGTTGGGAGGGTGGCCAGGCAGGTGGCGTCGGTGCAGGAGTCGGCGGCCGTCAGATACATGAAACAGAGGTAGGACTGCTCTCTTTCCTTGAGAGTAATCTGACGTCTTGATTGCTTCCTCAGAAATATTTCTTCTCAGCTTATGTTCTTGATCAAATTCTAATTTTGTGATTGGTAAAAAATAGGTCGTGGGATGCGAGGCAACGTGCCGCTTGAACGAGGAGCAGGAACAGCGGCGGCGGCTGAGCCCAGTTTCTGTGATGGATTTCCTCAGCCAGGATGAAGATGACGGCGAGGACGCAGACCTCAACGGTGACAGTGAGGACGATGGAGACGATGAGATTGCGTCGCCGACGTTTGAGCAAAGCCTAGCCAACATCCGAAGTAAGCCTCTTGCATTTCATTTGGCTTCATTCCGAACTGAATGCTTTGACCCAACTACTTCGCTAACGCCATGCAAATTGCAATCTGAAAAGCACCCTCACTTCCTGAAAAAAATTTCATTAACGTCCGTAAGGTAAGGTTAGCCGCTTAGATAACTGGATCACGTACGACTACTCGTAAAATCTGTTTGCAAACCGTCTCCGACAGGAACAAGTAGGCACAACACAACAGAAGCAGGCTCGCTCGATCACGTTGGTAACAGAACCTTTTTGCACCACGGCTCGTCCTTCCTAATCGTACGTGCTGCAGTCATCTCCCATATATGGTTCCGTGTCTCGTGCTAAACTGCTTTTTGATTAGTACTACTAAACACCCTCGATTAAAACATTTTTTTTTCTGGGCACAAATGAACTGGGCAGTAGAGTATATCACGTACAGTTTAATGCATTGCACCTGATGTGTGCACACGATTTATCGGCGTATTAGACTCTAGGAATTTTTGGACATTGCGCATGTGCAAACCTTTGGGTGCTAGTGTCAGTAAGTAGTAAACAAAAGGAACGATGAAAACTTGACGTTGGTAGCTAAGCGGCACGTACAATGCTCAAAGAATAATGGTTGCGTGGAAAACTGTATATTTAGTACATTAAACGATTAATAACTTACGCAGATTGATTCTCGCAAGCTATACTACCAGAAAGTACAAAGCATGTCGTATTCTAGTGCAATTTGCAGAGCGCAAAGGGAAAAGGACAGCACAAAATAATCGCGTGAACAATTAAATAGCACCTTGTGGCCAGTGGATGCAAGGTATACCATCCATCTGGTGCTCATTCTACTTTAGCTTTAGATACATTTCTTGATTCTAAGGGAGATTGAGGGCATATTTAAAAGAAGTACAATAATCTATATCGGTAACACTTCTTCTATCAAAAAATATACGACGTTTTGAACATCGGTATGGTTTCTAATATGCAACTTTGACTATTATTTTTATATGGATATGTTTATAAAATAATATAAAACTATTGTATTATGAAAATATTTTTTATAACTAATATAATGATATCATTTTTCACGTGACCAATACAAATAGTTTTTTTTATATATTAGTGATCAAAGTTAAGAAAGTTTGATTGTACGCTTTCTAAAATATCATATATTTATGAATGGATGAAGTATTAAAAAGCCAACATACGGTGCATCTTATTACGCATCCCTACGTGTTACGGGTCGTCTCCTATGATTGTCTTCTTTGTGTAAGTATACTATGAATATATTAATTTATATATACACTAGCTAGATATATGTGTAATTAATACGAAGACCCCCACTTTGTAATAATTGGTCCATTGCGTTCGTAATGAAAGCTGGGCTTCAGTTAGGAGCAGTAATAATTTTCGTGTTCTTCACGATGAAAAGTTGGCCGTAATACGTGCGGTACCTAAGCTTAGTTCGTTGGGTTTGTAGACTTGGATTCTCTGGAGTCTGGACAGCCGAAGAACGCGACAATTAAGTTTACAAGGCCAAGAAGGGATGGGCCACACCCAACATCTTGTGTTGTGCTGTGACTTGCGATGCCAATGATGCCATGTTTTTGGCCCCTTTCAGCTTTCACTAGCACCACTATTCACCAAGCTTTGTTGTATGATGATGGACCATTTATCTATTGTCGGCCGTACCAATCAACGAAGCCCAAGCTAATTATTTCACCAGAGCGTTCATCATGCTAGAACATATAATTAATAATGCCCCTTTTTTTATTCAAGTTGTTTTGGCAGCACATTATACCATTGATTCACCATTCCATCGATCACCGTAACTTGATGGTTAAAAACTTTTGTTGTACAGGAGCAAGTCAGCGGCTGCTGCAGAAAATCCGGCAATTTGAGCAGCTGGCTGAGCTGGACACGTTCGACGTGGACGATGCCACGACGGCCACGGAGGACATCAGCTGCCACGTGGCGGAATCGGACTTTATAGGAGAAGACAGTGAAGGCGCGCCCCTGCAGGGCCTACTAGATCTGCTGCAAACGAGCACCCCAGGGTCCTCCCACTGCTTCCAGAAGCTTCTAGTAGATTTCTTATGCGACGGTCTGTCGTCATGCCACGGAGAAAGATCGGACGGTCCAGATCGAGCGACGTCGTCGTTGGAGACTGCAAAGGCTTGGTTGGATGGACAGAGTTACTCTCTAAGATCGGAGGGGAAGGCAGAGATGACAGAGGAGATTGAGCGGCTCGGACGGTGGAGATGCTTCAGAGAGGACGAACAGGAGCTACTGGCCGTTGATTTGGAGGGTGGTATATTCTGGTCATTGGTTGGAGAATTGGCTGACGAGTTGCGTTGACTGCTGGCACGGAAGTTATTGGACCGAAAAGCTTTGAGCTGCAAGTTTGCTATGGCCTGTATCTTTGAAGCTGAAGCCTATTGCCTATTTTCGATTTGTTAAGGGAATCTCAGAGCTCATTGGGCCGAGAGAGCAATGCTGCAATGTACCGTTTGGTTGGTACATTAGAAAGCAGAACGTTGGATATAGATCTCGTGGTAGGAAATTATGACAAAGTTTATTGTGAAGTTTGACAAATTCATGTTTTGAACGTAGTGAATTCTGACAAAAAATGTAGTTTTCGAAAATTGGGAAATTGGCAGACATAGAAAGAATTGCTTTTCCGGCAGGTCCAAGATGACATGAATCTTAGATTAAATCACACCATGCGAGTTTCAACAGTAAGCATAGTTATGTGGTCTGTGGGCAAGCATACAAGGAAAGAACATGAGGGAGAAAAATAAGGGGAGAGTGAATTGTTCGTACCTTCGCCACACTCTGGTTCCGAATTAATTCTGTAACATTATCATATTTCAAAGAGATTTCAAATTCAAATATTTGCAAAAGTTTTCAAAATCTTCAAATCCTCAACCCTAACCTCGGTTGGGCTGACCCGGCCCGGTACTTCTCCGCCCGCCTCTCCCTAGGGCGCCGCTCCCACCGCTTCTCTCATGTGCGCATGCCGCCCCTCCTCGCCAATCCTCCACCTCTGCACCCTCTGCTCCACTCGACTGCAGCGCCTCTCCCCGCCTTGTCCCCTCACCGCCCTTCCTCGCCAACACCCACTGCCGCACCCCTACTCCGCTCGGTCTTCTTCGCTCGCAGGCACTCATGGTCGACCTCGGGACACGCAAGCACCCCTCCCCCCTCTTCCCCGCCTCCGCCGGCTATAAGAAGTCGGGCCTCCTCTCCTTCCTCCTCCTCCCTCCACTCCACCGCCTCCTCCTCTCGTCCTCGTCCTCGACGCCGTTGCCGTCGCTTCGCCTCCAGAGCCTTGTCGTCGCTCCGCCTCCGGCTCCGGCCCCCGCTCCGGCACTGCCTCACTCTCTTTCTCCCTCCCTCCAGCTTCCGCCGTGAGCCCCCGCCCTCTCCCCTCCTCTCCCGCCTCGGTCTCTCCCTCCCCCTCTCATTCTCTGCGCGGCAAAGAACACGAGGTGTCGCGCGGCGCGGAGAACGCGAGGCGTCGCGCTCCGCGTGACGCCGTCGCGTTTTAACGCCGCGTTGACGCTGACAAGTGGGCCCCGCTATCGCGCCATCTCGCTGACAGGTGGGCCCGTGGTGCTGTTCCGTGGACCCATGGTCGCGTTGACCGGAGGCCCGCAGCGCCCCCGGTCCACGCAACAGTGCCGTGGACCATGCACCATGCGCATGGACCCGGTCCATGAGTATTGTGCTATGGACCAAACCCTATGTGCTGCCACGCGTCTAGGGATGAAAACGGATCGGATAATTTCCGACCGATCCGGACGGAAACGGATTCGGATTGTCTCGGATCGGATTTTTCTTGGATAATTTTCGGATCGGAAACGAATTCGGATTTTTTTTGTCGGAAACGGAAACGAATACGGTAGCCATGCTATCCGGCGGATACAGATACGGATTATCCGGATAAGACCAAGTTCAGATATCCGGATTTCAGCCCAAAAGAAGAGGATTTCGGCCCAAAAGAGAAAATAAGATTTTAATTGATTTTTGAATTTCAGAAAATACAACAAATCAAATAGCCTTTTAGAAAATAGCAAATAGAGTTAAAAAATTCTAGAAAAAATCATAAAAAATCATTGAATTATTTTGAACATAATAAAATTAATTCCAATTTAAAGTTGGTTTTTATTTTTTCACATAAATTATTTTAAATTCTTGAAAAATAGGAAAAACCTTTTTTAAATCCAGAAAATTCAAGAAATTAATTATTTTTTCATTTTCACTTTAACTCTAATAAAATCCCAGAAATATTAATAAATTTTATTTTTGACATTGAAAACTAGGAAATTAAATAATTAACTTTATTTTATTTTTTCCTTTTTAACCAAGAAAACTCTTTTAAATCTCAGAAAATCCAATAAAATAATAACTTTATCAATATTTTTTTGGTAACATACTTTGGGATGTTACAGTCATTTGTGTATAGATTAATCATCTAGCCCGATCAATGTTAGTGTGAACTAAGTTTATGTATGTGATGAACTAAGTGTGAATGTGTGATGACTCGTGACTTTGTGAGTTATAACTTATTAACTAAATATGGTAAACTAAGTGTTATATTTGTGATAAACTAGTTAATGCAACTTGCTAGTGCCAATGTTATATGTGGTTGCTGAAAATATGAACAATTCATGAATGTTTGCATCAAATAAACTAGTTATATGTTTTTGTTAATTTTTAGTATACAATTTAAGGGGTTTTCATGTTCCGAAAAATATCCGCGACCGTATTCGTTTCAATTCGTATTCGCTCCGTATTCGTATCCGATATTATTCTTATCCGTATTCGTATCCGGAGTATTCGTATTTGTATCCGGATCCGAAAAAAATATGAAAACAAATATGGCAGAGCCAATATCCGTCCGTATCCGATCCGTTTTCACCCCTACACGCGTCAGCCCCTGGTTTTTCTGGTTTTCTGATTTAGTTTTCAATTAAAAATTCAATTGGAAAGTTTCAAAAATTCATATCTTTTTCTTTACAACTCCAAAAATTATGAAACTTATTTCTAAAATTTTATAAAATCAATATCTTGCTAATGACACTGGTCTTGTTCAATTTGGAGTTCATTTATATTGAGTTTGGTATTTATTTGCTCCTTCTACTGTTGTTCATTTTTCCCGTACTTTCGTCCGATTGTGGTTCGAAGACGCAGGAGACCTCCACTTCGACCAAACTCAAGAGTATCATAATCCCATTGCCTTTAACCAAGGCGAGTCAATATTTTGATCATTTTGAGTCTAAATTTTTATTCAAATTATATTTATTTAAAGTATCAAAGTTGCATGCTTTAATTATGTAATCAAATGTATGTTAAAACTTAAGGTAGTTAAACACTCATTTGATGATTAATTATGTATTATCCATCCTTTGATAAATTGAATCCTCATTCTATGTCACCCTAGTAATTATGTGGTAAATACTAGCATAGATTGTACTTAAACGACATGCTAGTCTTGTTTAAATATCGGGATAATAAATATCTCGATCATCATCTTTTAATAATGAAAGTGGTTTTGGGCAGTCATTGGATGTAAATGACGGCGTGTTATGTTAATTGATTTTTCTCTCCAAAATCCTAACTAACTTGCTAGTACCACATCTAAGCGGATAGAAAGAGTGGTGGATGCGGATGTAGCATGAGAATGTGTGAATTGTGGTATGAACCGTCCAGATGGATTAAGGAATTAATCTTGTCACGACCTCCTGTGTAAAACAAGTACAACTGCAAGTCTGCAAAGTGCAACTTGGCTTAGTAAAATTATTAAACCCTGAATGTTATCCCACAACTGATGTTTGGAAGTATGCAAGTGGCAGGATGTACGCTGGCTTGGAAGGGACACCGAAGAGGGTGAAGTTGCCAGCTGCGCTAGTCGTTGTGGCGGGGCCAAGCTACGCTAGTCGTTGTGGTGAACATCTCACACAACTTATGGAATTACCATAGGGGTGAGATGACGGAAGGGGTGGCGTAGTTTGAACGTTACTGTGACGATCGCTCAATTACATGACTAAGGAATCATATGGGGTAACGAGTATGATTATCTCTTGTTGGTACAATGTACAACCTCTGCAGAATCTAAACTGTTTAAACAGCCGCGCCTACGGTCATAGGCGGACATGAGATCTTAACTTGAGTTAGTTCTATTACAAAAACTTTGTGGGTGGATTACAACCAGGACGACTCACCTAGCCTGAGGTTGGATTTTATTTTCCTAAGCCGTCGAGCTCAGTGGTGTGAAGGAGCGGATGTAGCTCCAATAAAATGATGTATGTGTAGAGTTCCGATGGAGGGAACCTCTACTGTTATTTAATATTGTACTTACTTTCTTTAATAAAATGTAATTTGTTTAAAATGCTAAGTCATAGGAGTTTGTAATTATGATAATTAAAAATGTTACTTTAGCAAATAAAAGAACATGAGCCATCCTTGTTAAGCCTTGCATGTATACTATTTGCGTACTGTGTGTTGGCTCGCGAGCACAGTGGTTGTGCTCACTCGCCCCCTAAACCCTCTAGATGATATGGATCAAAGAGACTACGCACGTACTACAAGAATTTCGAAGTCGATGGCCAAGGGAACCCTGAAGACCGTGTTTGGGGGAGACAGAGAGTGAATGATGGGGAGCCAGGCAGACAGTGACAATGATGGTGCGACCGTACAAGAGCTCGCGTGACAATGAAAGCAACTTGCATGGCGGCGTAGGGCCATAAAAAAGCTCGAGTTTGAGTTGTAATGGATTTCAGTCCTTAAATAGAATCTCTTTATACTCAGAAAGATATTAATAAATGAATAAAGTTGTTTCTCTATATTGTGTTTTCATACGTTGTCTCCTGTTTATTATCTTTCATTGGTGCTTGAATTGACTATCTTTCGATTACGACATCGATTATTTAACATGTTATCAGCACGAATCGTTATATCGTTGGATTGCTTGGTTTACTCAGGGGTGGACATAACGCGGGGCATGGGGGTTCAGTTGACCCCCCCCCCCCCTCAAAAAAAAATTAAGGAAAATAATTTGTTATCAGTAGTAATCCAGTACTTTACCACGCAGCCAATAGATCGGCAACAAATAGCATGGATTGGATTAGAGAGAAAGAAAGATTTGGATTAGATTGATTGCTTGCAGCAAAGAAATAATCTCCCATAACATAATGATAGAACAACAATCCAAGTAAGCTTGGGCTTCCTTACCAACGAAAGAAGAAATCAATCCAAGAAATCATGGATCCCCAAATTAGCTTGGAGGAGGAGCCCGGATGGGATGGAGAGCCTCTCTCTCGGCCCACCCGTGTTCACCTCGCCAGAGAGGAGGGTTTGATAGTGTTAGCGTGAGTCAGGATCTTGTAGAATCACCTCACTATTCATTTTGTTATTATAATGAGCAGTCAGTAAGGTTTGAGCCTACGCTTCGATTCCACCGGTGGCAGGCTTCTAGTCGAGCCTCTCGGCCTCGGCGGAAAACCCGGAGGAGAATACGATGGCAGTGCGCGACACCGTGTTCGGCCTCAGCGGAGAGGGAGGGTTTGACAGTGTTAGCGGGAGTCGCTGCAATTTTTCTGTTGCTCTATCTCGTAGAATCTGCCGTTTCTTATTCACTATTCATTTTGTTATTATAATGCTGCAGCTACCAAGTAAGAGAGTAATGGACGGACCCACTTTTGATGTTCACAGGGCGGAGTCTTCCCATCTGCATGTGATGGCAGGATCCGCTACTTCAGATCATCAACGGGCTGAGGCCGCCTGCAAGCACGTGAGGACACTCAATACCCAGTTTGCAAGGTTGGTCACCTCTTCACCTGTTAATTTCTATGGCTTGCAAGGGTTGACAGGGTGAACTTGAAAGGCATGTTTTAATGCAAAATTCTTGTATGGTTGGATTCTTATCACCCCGCTAATTAAGGGTAGCTAAAGAAAGCTGTACCAGGACGAGGGCTTGCAAAAGATTGGCCTAGCTGTTGGTCTGTCACGGAGACACGGACCGCGTCGAGGTTCCTGGCCCTTGGATCAACTAGCAGTCTTGTCACAGTCGCACATCTCCCGTGCGCGACTCGCAGTGGTGGCGTGGAGCAGAGCCCTCGAAAGAAGGAAGTACCGGCCTGCCACCCAAAGCCCCAAAGGGCCCAAACCCCAGGGGTTCAGGAGTCAGGACCCCAGCACCGAGAGAAAAAATAATAATTCTCGAGCCTGTTCAGTTTCTACTAGTAGTCGACTACTCCCCAACTCTCAATCGCGGATTCGCCCACCGAAGCGGCAGCGACGGCGAGCTCGTCGGCGATTCGCCACTACCGCCTTCTGCTCCCCTCCAGTGTCCTTATCGGAGCGGCCGTTGCCGTCGCTTTGTAGCGGGCCAGCGGCTCCAAGAACTTCGGCGTCTCCTCGGCTTCACCGCTTCTTTCGCCTCGGCGACGACGCGGCAACCGAGGTGAGCGCTTCCTCTCGCGGTCCCTGATTCTTGCATGGCGCAATGCGTCGCAGTGCTTCCGTGGTACGGCTGATTGCCGGGTTGTTCCCTCTGATCGCTGACGAGTTGTTCCCTCTGATCGCTGAGGGGGTTTTGGTCGGTGTCCTGTTTGCTTGTGTTACTATCTGTTCACTGAGCGGGTGGCACGGCGAGCAACTGAACGTTAGGTTGGGTGGGGTTGGGGCGGCGGCGGGAAGAGGGAAGAGGGAGCGGCGCGGCGAGGGCGCCACCGGCCGCTGGTGGTGGAAGCGGCGGCGGAGGCGCGCGGTCGCGGAGCAGACCAGAGCAAAAGAGGCGGAGGTGGAGAAGGGCGACGAGGGCGGAGGTGGAGGAGGCGAGGTCGTGGCCGGAGGTGGAGGTGGAGGAGAGGACGGCGGGGCGTCGGCGGCCGAGCAGAGCAGAGCAAGGCGGCGGGGGGAGCGCAGGGAAGGGAAGGGGCAGCGGAGGCGTGGGAGCAGAGCAGAGCAGAGCAGCGGAGGTGATAGCGCAACAGCAGTACTGCGCTTATGTCAACGCAATAGTCGCCTCCATATTCCTAACAATATCTGTAGAATTTTGCTGATCCATCAAGCTATTTTCTTATTTGTAACACTTCGGACTCTATTCCTTTTGTATATGTTCTACTTCTGTCAATATGATTTTTTAATGTGTTTGTTGTGCAGGATGGAGGAGCTAAATCATGTGATTGATCTGCCTACAGCTGAGCTGAATGCCATAAAATTTGACCTCATGACCAGCGCAGACATGGTAAACTTCTTCTACTTTGGCTGTAAAAATTACCTTACTGTTTACTGAAAGTAAAGTGAAGAACTTCTTTTTGTTTGCTTTACCGATTTTACCTGTGAAAAGAGAAAAGTACCTAACTTTTATACGCATATATGCTTCTGGACATAGTTGCAAATGTCTGTTTTTTTTTGTTTCCTTTCTGTCTGGATTTATTGTTGTCAATTTTTTGTTGGACTGCTTAATTATCCTATTCATTGCTTTATGTTGTCCAGAGATAATTATATTTATATAATTATTTTAACATTTCAGGAAAAGTTAAGCAGTGCGAATGTTATAGAAATGAGTGATGTGACTAGTGCCAAGTTGGGATTACCAAATGGTACATCACAGTGTGCGACTTGTGGATCGCAAAGTGTACGTGACTGTGATGGTGAGTAATATTTAGAATGCAGTATCAAATGGTGTGGTTTATATTCCCGTTGAATGCAAAAGATATTAACTTGTCAAATTATTAGGTCATTTTGGTGTGATTAAGCTGGCAGCAACTGTGCACAACCCATATTTTAGTGAGGACGTTGTTCAGTTGCTGAATCAGATATGTCCCGGATGTCTCAGTCCAAAGCAAAACAGAGATACAAAGGTTTGTAGTCACCGAACTAAGTTAACTAACCTAGTTTCATCCTGAATAAGCAATGTATTCTCTTTTACAAAATTCATAGATGTCATCTTTTAGTGGCAAAAGCACCTTCAGACAATCAGGGGCTCTGTCAAGAGTTCTCTTTGTTGATCTGTTGATTAATCTGTGGGTACAAAGTCCTGCATACAAAATAAAAGACTGTAAAACAAATATCAGTACTACTATCATTACTAATACATCTGTAACAATCTTGTCATTAACTGTTCTGACGTGGAAACCAAATTTTATGGTACTCACTGACATGTTAGTTTGTTTAACTATTTGGAGAATTCCCAGCATTTATTAGTTGCCCAACTCTTTTTAGCTTGGATAGTGATGAATCTGTGGGACGAGATTTACATTTCAATCAGAAGAACTTTTAAGGGATTGCAGAAGATATTATAGAAATTATACATATGAAAGCACTTGAATTTTTTTTGTCAAGATAATGCTATATATCAGTTTGGTGCTTATGCCTTATTTGTCTTTTTAATCATTATTTCGTTATGTTGGTTATTTAGTCCTACAATAGAGACTAAAGTTAGCCTAATTTATACTTATCATGTTCTGTGTTAATTTCAAAAGTTGGTAGACCTCTTTTTGGTATGACCTTGGAGATCCATGAATGTTTATACCTTTGTATATCACTGATGAGTTAAATGAAAACCATGAAATTTCTTTCTCTTACATGTTGCTTTTTTTTTTAATTGAAGAGGCAGGACGGGGCAACAACTCAAGCAACTTGCAAGTATTGCTCAGTAAGTGGATGTTCATATCATTTGGTGCATATTTCTATCCTTTTGTTTTAAACACTGTGTTTTTTTCGTGACAGAAGGATGGCACCAAACTTTACCCTAGCCTAGTCTTTAAGATGCTGACAAGTCCAAGAGTAACATTGTCCAAGAGTAAACTTCACCGTAATCCTAGCGTGGTGGACAGAATTTCAATTGTTGCAGAAGTTACTGACAGAGTGACAAATAAGTCCAAGAATAAAGGTCTGCCTGAAGTTCTTCCCCAGGATTATTGGGATTTTGTACCTCATGAAATCCAGCCACTTCAGTCCAATCCGACCAAGATAATATTGTCTCCATACCAAGTAATGTATTTTTCAGCTATTCAATTTAATAACGTCTGCTCTCTGTTGGATTGCAGAGTAGATTTTGATAGTGCTTCAACATTGTGTCCTTTTTATTTTTTGGAGAAAAGATTCTATATTATTGGCTGAAATTCGTCAATTGGTTCACTGTTATTTTTGGCTCAAATGCCAGTATCAAAAACTGAGGATGCAAATTGTATGATTCTATAGGCCACACAAAAGGGGACATGGGGCTGCTTGTATTACTCCAAATATTTACAGCATACAGAAAACATAACAAATATTATGGTGGGATCCAGAAATTTGATATATTATGATTTTCATCTGGCAAAATAGTTTTACATGACCATTAAGAGAGTAACCATGATTAACTGGGATGCATTAGCAACTTGATGCATAAGAATGGACTCAAAGTGTCCTAGTAACACAGTTGGGTTAAATTTGGTTCAATCACTTTTCTCTGAAATCATGAATTGCCTTTTGGTCTGCTTTAGTTTAGGATGAGAGTGATTTTAAGTGAAATAGGAATGGTATCAAGTGGAAGCAATATTATTTTCTTAAAGCTTCTTTGAGAAGCTGGTATGCATATTCTAGTTGGACATTGGAACTGTTATGCTATGTGCTAGAATATGAATTATTTTATATTTCCTTATATACCTTTTGTATATTCTTATATATGTATGTCTGATCACTTTGTAATATTCCCTTGTACTCCATATATATGTATTGTCGTGCTCTTTATGGCTTCAAACAGGCTCTACGTGCCTGGTTTGCATGTTTTACCTCAGTGATAACTGCTGTCGGTTTTACTGTCAGTTCACACGATCCTGCTCTTTTTATCCATGTCTCGTATCGGGGCAGGACACTACTTCTGTATGTTGATGATATGCTCATCACTAGTGATGATTCCTCATTCATCACATATGTGAAGATTTGATTACTGATCTTGGTTCTCTTACGTACTTCCTTGGGATTGAGGTCTCTTCCATGCCTGAGGGCTACTACCTCTCCCAGCAGGAGTATGCCCAAGATCTTCTTGATCGGTCTGGTCTGACCGACACTCGCACTTCTGAGACTCCCATGGAGCTATCCCTTCAGCTTCGTGCCACTGATGGTGATCTTCTTGAGGATCTTGATATCGCCATCTTGTTGGGAGTTTGGTGTATCTTGTGAGCACTCGTCCTGATATTGCTCATGTTGGTCATATCTTGAATCAGTTCATGGCTCGTTCTACCCATCTTCACTACAATCACATTCTTCGTGTTTTTCGCTACATGCGTGGGACTATCTTTCATCGTTTTTCCCTAGCTCCACCTCACTACAACCTCAGGCGTACTCCAATGCGACCTGGGCTAGTGATCCTTTTGACCGTCGTTCTCTTTCTGCTTACTGTGTTTTTCTTGGCTCCTCCCTAATTACCTGGAAGAAAAAGAAGTAGACTGCAGTTTTCCGTTCGAGTGCAGAGGCTGAGTTGAGAGCTATGACAGCAGTGACAACAGATGTTACTTGGTTGAGATGACTACTTGCAGATTTTGGAGCGCCCGTGTTGAGACCTACAACTATTTTGTCTGACAGTACAGGTGGTATCAATATTGCCCGTGACCTAGTGAAGCAGGAGCCAACCAAGCACATTGGTGTGGATGCTTCATACACTCGCTCACAGGTACAGAAGGGAGTGCTTGCTTTATAGTTTGTGCCATCAGAGTTACAGATTGCTGACTTCTTCACGAAGCCACAGACTAGGGTACAACATTTGTATTTTCTCTCCAAACTCATTGTGGGGGGTGTTAGAATAGGAATTATTTTGTATTTTCTTATATGACTTTTGTATTTTCTTATATATGTATGCCATATCCTTTTGTAATATCCTCTTGTACTTCCTATATATATTGTCCATTAGGCATCATGAATACATACACAATATTCATAACACCATGCTCCATCATATTCTTTCCAAAGAGAAGTGCAAGCTGGCGGTCATAATTAGTAAATATTTATTATAACTAAGTCCTTATTTTCGTTGCCATGTTTGCAGGTCTTTCACATATTGAAACAACTTGACCCTGAACTTATCAATCAGTTTGCTTCAAGGCGGGAGCTACTATTCTTCTCATGTTTGCCAGTGACTCCTAACTGCCATCGGGTTGTGGAGATGCCATATGGGCTTTCAGATGGTCCTCGGTTAGCTTTTGTAAGCGCTACCTCTTTGGTGAAACTGGTTATTCAAGATTCCTTTCTGTTTTATTCCTTTCATGATTTCTAACCAGTTTTCCCCTTAAATTACCCCTATTAAATATGATCTAACCCTCTGTATACTGGATAGAGTTAAATCTTCCAATGAGTCATCAAACAGTCATTTAATCAATGTGGGAATTTATGGTACTTTTGCTAGATATTGTTAAAAGGTTTCTCCATCGTTCTATCTGATCAATTCATACTTTTTTTTTTTGCAAAATGGAGGTAGTACTTTCTTTGGCTTCCTTATACGTTTGTTGAACATGCATGTTATTGTGGTCAGATACACATGCTCTAACACATATTGTGGACTGTGTTGTTACCTCAATTTTCAACTTACATTTTTGTTCATTCCATGTTTGGAATTAGGATGACCGAACAAAAGGTTATAAAAAGATTGTTGACGTCAGTAGGAGAATTGATGATTACCGCCAGCATCCACAATTCAGTGTTCTTGCAAGCTCACTTGTCACAAGCCGAGTTATGGAGTGCCTGAAATCATCCAAGGTAAGAAAACTAATATCTTATTTTATTGCAATATCCATGTAGCATGATAGTATTTTTTAATTGCAATATCCATGTAGCATGATGCAAGTTATCCTGATAATTTCTCCTAATACTTTCAGACTGGTTACACTGGTATATCATTGGATAAATTAATAGGTTTGAATGCAAACAATTCAACCAAAGTTTCTACTCTATCCAAATCAAATAAAATTACCCCTGACCTTATCTTGATGTTGCTGATAAACAATCATATCAATTTTTTTAAATTTGGTTTGATAAGGTATTGGTTTGGTAAGGTATGTTTTATTTGAAGCAGCTCTTGTTTATTGTGTTCCTAGTTCCTACACATGCATATGTACATAATAATTGTGATGTCTTGCACGTTATTATTTAGTTTCCATTTATCTCAATTTTCCTTTTCCTTGGTTTCCATGTTTGAACATGTACTGTGTAGTTGACCTACACACACACCAAATGTGCTGTTATTTAAATTGTTTTTGGCACTTTACCTGATTGCAACAAGAGTAGCACATGCACCAATTACTGAAACTCTGAAAGCCTTGTTCAATCTTCCACTTTGTTTGGCACTTTGGCAGCCTTCTGCAATGTGATTAAAGTAACACATCATAGAAAAACTATTTGTTTTGTATTCCTAGTTCCTACTCAGATTTAATTCAATTCATTTTTAAGTTTTTTGGAACAGCAAGGATGAGTATACAAGTTGCAGTAAAAGAATCTAAAATTTTAATATGTAGAAAAATATCTTTGTTTTATCTTCATGGCTTTAAGTTATGAATGATAACTAGCTATTTCTTATCATTATTACTTCACAATGGGCAAAACAAAAGGAAATATTTGTTAACCTACTTGGTAATTCTGTCACAACTTTAATAGGACTTGTTTATTGCTTAAAAGACATGCTTTCACTTGATTCACTAAAACCTTATGTATTTTGCAGTTATACTCTAGAAAGACAGATGGGGAATCATCTACTGATACGTATGGAACCAAATGGCTCAAGGATGCCATCCTCAGCAAAAGATCCGACAACGCTTTTCGAAGTATTATGGTTGGGGATCCGAAGATTAGGATACATGAAATTGGCATTCCTACGGATTTAGCTTTGAACTTGATTGTTTCTGAGCACGTCAGTTCTTACAACTTCAAAAGCATAAATTTGAAGTGCAACCTTCACCTTCTTGCCAAGGAAGTGCTGCTTATTCGGCGCAATGGGAAGTTGATTTTTGTTCGGAAGGCAAACCAGCTAGAAATTGGTGACATTGCCTATAGACTATTGCAGGATGGTGATCTTGTTCTCATAAATAGGCCTCCTTCAGTTCATCAACATTCTCTGATTGCGCTATCTGCAAAACTTCTACCAGTTCAGTCTGTTGTATCTATCAATCCGCTATGCTGTGCCCCTTTCATGGGAGACTTCGATGGGGACTGTTTGCATGGATATGTCCCACAGTCTATACGATCAAGAGTTGAGCTTGGAGAGCTAGTTAGCTTAAGCCACCAGCTATTGAATGTGCAAGACGGACGAAGTTTGGTGTCATTAACACATGACTCTCTAGCTGCTGCACATCTGTTAACCAGTACAGAGGTTTTCCTGAAGAAAACTGAACTTCAACAACTTCAAATGTTATGCCTTTCAGTCTCACCAACACCGGTACCATCAATAATTAAATCTATGAACTCTCAAGGTTCTCTGTGGACTGGTAAGCAATTGTTCAGTATGCTGCTTCCTTTTGATATAAACTTCAGTCTTGATTGGAAGTTACACATCATAGACAGTGAAGTGCTCACTTGCTCATCGGGATCTTTTTGGCTACAAAATAGCACGTCTGGCCTTTTCTCTGTCATGTTCAAACAGTATGGTTGCAAGGCTCTTGAGCTCCTCTCTTCTGCTCAGGATATATTATGTGAATTCTTAACCATGAGGGGTTTAAGTGTCTCTCTTTCAGATCTCTATCTGTTTTCGGACCATTACTCAAGGATAAAACTTAATGAGGAAGTTCACTTGGCATTGGATGAAGCTGAAGAAGCTTTTCGAGTCAAACAGTTATTGCTGAATCCAGTTTTCATACCAAATCTGAAGTGTTATGATGACTGTGATGATCTATCAAATTCCTATGAACAATCTGATTTCATTCAGAACAATCTACCAACCATCAGATCTTCAATAATGTCATTTAAGAGTGTCTTCAATGATCTTTTAAAGATGGTGCAACAACACGTGAGTAAAGATAATTCAATGATGGTAATGATTAATGCGGGAAGTAAGGGTAGCATGTTGAAATTTGTCCAACAAACTGCATGCGTCGGTCTTCAACTTCCAGCAAGCAAATTTCCTTTTAGAATTCCTTCACAACTCTCATGTGCTTGCTGGAATAGGCATAAATCCTTGGATTGTGAAATCTCCGAGGGCATCAGTGAATGTTTGGGAGGCCAAAACTTCTATGCTGTGATCAGGAGTTCTTTTATTGAGGGGTTAAATCCATTAGAATGTCTTCTGCATGCGGTATCTGGCAGGGCAAATTTCTTTAGTGAAAATGCAGATGTCCCTGGGACATTAACAAGAAAACTAATGTATCACTTGCGAGATATATATGTTGCTTATGATGGGACAGTTAGAAGTTCTTATGGGCAGCAAATAATGCAGTTTTCTTATGATACTGCTGATGACATGTACTGTGATCGTGATCTTGAAGGTGAACTTGGTGCCCCTGTTGGTTCTTGGGCTTCTTGTTCCATTTCAGAAGCTGCATATGGAGCTTTGGATCACCCGGTGAATGGTTTAGAGGACTCTCCTCTCATGAAATTGCAGGTTAGACTCTTTTACTCTGTTCTTTAGTGGTCTATGATTATTATGCGGCACCTTTCTTCTTTCTTTCTTTCTTTCTTTCTTTCTGATACTATTTTAGTTTTGCTGTGCAGGAAGTATTAAAGTGCAACAAGGGTACAAATTCTGTGGATCATTTTGGTTTGCTTTTCCTGTCAAAGAATCTAAAAAAGTATAGATATGGTTTTGAGTATGCATCATTAGAAGTTAAAGATCATCTCGAACGAGTGGACTTTTCTGATGTGGTTGACACCGTTATGATTCTGTTAGTACATAAATCATGTTTTTTCTATCACTTGGAACTTTTAATATTGTTCATTTAAGTAATATTTGTTGCATTTTGGTATTTAGGTACGATGGATGTGGTATACAGAAAACAAAAGCAAGTCCATGGATCACTCATTTTCATTTAAGCCAGGTATTGCTCTTTTGAAGTAAAATGTGTGATTTCTCTTTTGTAGGGTCCAGTAGATTGGTATCTAAATATTTGTTTGAACTTGCACATATGTGCAGGAAATGATGAAGAGAAAAAGATTAAGATTGGGATTTGTCGTAGAAGAGCTTACAGAACAATACAACGTCATGAGAGATCAGTTGAACAATGCAATCCCTTCTGTTTGTATTTTGAAGGGGTAAGTTCGGAAACTATTTGTGTTGCAATTAGTATATATATATATGATTCTCTATTTGGCTTTTTATATTGTACTGTTTTGGTGTATCAATTGCTTCCCTGTTCTTCCTAACCTGAAAAAGACGAAAACATTACCTGCCCTGCTCCTTATACTCAATCCACTAACTGAGCTTACATTTGTATTGAAATTTTTTGGGCATATATGTTAGATTTCATTGATGTCTACCAAGTAGGGGATAAACATTTTGTATTGGCGTATTGCATGTTACAAAGTAATTAATATTTTGGCAGCATCAATTTATAGTACATGCTTCATTTCTTCGCCGAACATGAGTCTGCGTGGTTCAAAAGGGGAAAGGATTATGGGTTTTGTTTAGGTTGTGTCATACAGTATATCAACCTGGATAGAACAGATCGAAATATTATATTTTAATTGTCCTCATATTATTTTGAGTTATTAATATTTTTTTTCCAGAACACGCAGGATACAACAGTGCTGTCCATTGATGTGGGAGCAGACCAAACAAACAACAAGAAAAGAGTTATTGTTCTTTATTTTGGAATTTCTGCAACAGCATAGATGTCTATATTTAAATTGCACGGCCATCATGTTCTCGATTTTTTTTTGCATGGCCATCAATCTTTCAACCAATAATCGTGCAGTAGATCTAACGTGCTTTTTAAACCCTCAAATTATTATATTGATTTAACACTGGGTACTGCAGCTGTTTTTAGAATTAAGCATGTTTCATGTTGGTACGACAGTACCTATTATACTTTTCTCTTTGTAGTTCCTACGACATAGTTTTTGACATGTAATGCTTCTACTCTGCAGCAAATGTTCTGTAGGCAATGAATGTGTTAAGAATCAGACTTGTTGCATCACTATGGTAGCACAGGCTGAAGCCAATTCCACGTTTCAGTTGGACACTATCAAGAAGAGGGTGATTCCAATCATCCTGGCCACACTGCTGAAAGGTTATTGTGTTTTGATATATATATTTTTTCCAAAAATGTTCTTAATATTTGTTCTAAGAAACTCCTTAATCCTTGGTAGAATCAGATCTAAACTATATATCTTCTTTTCTATGTTTCAGAAAAGAACGGTAAAGTTATTTTAGGTGCATCTTGTATGTTTGGGTCTTTTGACATTTTGGGAAAGCCAGAACCCACTATGTGAATTTATTATTTAAATATCACATACTTCCCTCAGTCCAAATAGATGACGTTTTAGAAAGGTGGTTTTGATTTGCAAATAGATGTCGTGGTAGAACCCTGCGTCATGTGCAAGGATCAAAAACCCGGTACCGGAGGAAATCCCAGTCGGCGAGCGGTAATGGTAACCGGCCGGTTACCGGAAAAACCGGGAAAAACCCGGATGAATTCTGAAAACTGAATTTTGAATTTAAGATTTGGAAAACCGGTTACCGGACCGGTTACCGCCCAAAAAAAACCAGAAAAACCGGCCAAAAAACCGGAATAATGCAAATATTAATTAGAAAATGTTTAATGAAGTGCATATTTAGCTCATACAATACGTAATCTAGCATATTTAGCTCATACAATACGTAAACTAGCATATTTTGCTCATATGAAGTGCAAACCGGTTGGAACAATAAATCAAGCATATTTAGTTCATACAATATGTAATCTAGCACCAACCTAGAAAGTGCATTACACGGTCAAACATTCAAGTTCAAACTTGAAATTTTTCGGCTGGTACTGTTCATCCCGGTCCCCACCGAGCCGGTTACCGGCCCGGTAACCGCTGGGATTTTGTTCCCTGGTCATGTGATCCATAAAGAGCACTAGAGCACGAGCTCATGTGAATCGTGAATCGTGATAATACTGAAGCTATTGCTTCTTGTTTTTAAACTGACAACGCAGTATGCTAAAAATATTAAAAGAAAAAATGTGATCCGGTATTATAACTGAGGTTCACCACTGGGGACTACTCTTTTGATATTATCATCCATGGTACTTGCTGCTGGAGTACTGATATGCGGATAATATTTGATGTGTGCTGCCCAATTTCCTTCCTGTGCAGGATTTTTGGAATTTAAGGATGTTGAGATCCAGTGTCAACATGATAGTGAACTTGTTGTGAAAGTTGGTATGTCTGAGCATTGTAAGAGTGGGAAGTTCTGGGCTACCCTACAAAATGCTTGCGTTCCAATAATGGAGTTGATTGATTGGGAGCGGAGCCGACCAGAGAGTGTATATGATATTTTCTGCTCATATGGCATAGACTCAGCGTGGAAATACTTTGTTGAAGTATGTGCCTTATGGCATAGACTCTTCGTTTTGGTTTTCACTTTTCCATGAACTTTTTGTGTCAAATAGTGCGGAAGACTAATTGCCTGTGATTATTTCTTCTATAGCATTTATATTTTCCCTTGTTTTCTTTCCAGTCTTTAAGATCAACAACAGATGATATCGGAAGGAATATTCGTCGGGAGCACTTGCTGGTTGTGGCAGATTGCCTGTCTGTAAGTGGGCAGTTCCATGGGCTAAGCTGTCAAGGTTTAAAGCAGCAACGGACTCAGTTATCAATCTCTTCTCCATTTTCTGAAGCATGTTTTTCTGTGAGTAATCTATGCTCTTCTGAGTGATTGTTTATTATAAGATTTGCCTTCTAAAGAGCTCTGAACACATTCTGATGTTATGGTATTTTCTGCAGAGGCCTGCACATAGTTTTATAAATGCTGCAAAGCAATGTTCAGTGGACAATCTCTGTGGTACTCTAGATGCAATTGCTTGGGGCAAAGAGCCTTCTATTGGGACTTCAGGTTCTTTCAAGATTATGTATTCTGGGAATGTGTGTATTGTAAGTTTGTAACTGCCCTGCCAGATTTAGGCACAATATTTTCTAGAGGTAGTTCAAATGTTCAATGCCTTCCCAAAAATGAAAATTGTAAATTTTAAAGCAGATTGGGGGTTTGGTATGCAATCACACACCACTCCACTACTACTTGCACTGTTTTAAATGTGTGCAATTTAGTTTTGGGGAGAACATAGAAGCACTTCTCAATATTCTTTCCCCAAATACTTGCCCATGAGCGTCCAGTGGGCTGCATGCTAGAGTATTGTGTATGGAGTAGGGAAAAAAACCCGGTTGGTTACCGGTCTTACCGGTGGGGACCGGGAATCACAAAACCGGCCGGTTTTGTTCTAGTTTAGCAAATTCAAATATCATTTTTTGAATTTTGGCCGGTTTTTAAGCAAATTGAAATTTCAGTTTGCGAACTTCATCCGGATTTTTTCCGGGATTTCCGGTAACCAGCTGGTTACCGTTCGCCGGCGACTGGGATTTTCACCTTTTCCCGGATTTCAATCCCTGGTATGGAGCAAGTGTTCACAGAAACCATTTGTTTTCTGGTTTTCAAATTATTGATATTAGCTCTTATGTCAGTGGTAGTTTTGGAGCAAAACCTGACAAATAGAGCACAGAGTAGATTATAGTCTGTCTCTATGATGTTGGATTAATTATGCTGAGCTGTTGATTGATGAAATGTTCCTACTTTGAATTTAGGAAGGAATTAGATTACACTATTTGGTTGTGTGATTAATGAGTCAATCTTGGCCAAGTGATAGTTGGATAAAAATACTCCGCCATCCTAAATATACTCAATAGATGTTTAGATATTTACTTGGATGCTAACATTGAACTTCTTCTGCAGTCGCATGAGCCCATACAAAATGAGAACATCTATGATTTTCTACATAACCCTGAAGTTCGTGGTTTTGAAAAGAATTGTATGGATACCTGCAGTCAAAGTTCTGAAAATGCTTACAAACGGTGGTCAGCGTGCAAGTCTGAAGGCAATGCTTTTTGCAATGGTGGCACCATATCCGTGAATCAGAAGTTTCTTGATGCTGAAGTTGGTATATGGGACAACATTATTGATATGCGCACTTGCTTGCAAAACATGCTAAGAGAGTATGCCCATATCTCTATCTATGGAATTGTGCATAATAGTTTCCCCCCCTTTTGAAGTTTAAGCTAAATTGCTTTCTATATAATATCATCTTTTATTTGCATGAAGGTACCCATTAAATGAATATGTCATGGAGCCAGATAAATCACTCTTAATCGAGGCCCTGAAATTTCACCCCAGAGGGTATGAAAAGATTGGTGCTGGAATAAGATATATCAAGGTAGTTAACTGTAACATCCCAACTTTTTGGCTTTAAAAAATCCTTTTAATTAGTTGCTAGTTGAAAATCTCACCATTTGAATTTTATTTGAATTTAAATTAAAAGCTTAATATGGACTTTAAGGACAAAAGGATTTAATATGATTAATCCCAACATCAACAATTGTCAAAACTATTTTATTTGGATTCTATGAGCTTGGTTTATATTTTTCAGATTTTTCTGGAATTTTCGAAGTTCATTTGCTATTTGCATTTTCTGGATTTATTAAAAAGATAAATCAATTTAAATTCCTATCAATAGTCTTTGGCGCGACTTTGTCGTCCCATCTTCTCGCTACGCCCACTACAGGCGATCCTCCCTAGATGGCCGACGCGTGCCCTCCAGCCGATCAGACGCGCTCGCGCCCTCCTTCGCTCGATCCCCGCCGCGTGGCTCCCGCTTTGATCCCGCCTGCCGCCGCCGCGCTGCTTCCGTCTCTCTGTCGGGTGGGGCCGCCAAAGCGTCGCCCTTTTGTCACGCGCCTTCGCCCGAGCCACTGCCGCTGACGAGTGGGTCCCACCGAAGCACTGTTCATCGTCTCCGATCAGGACTCGTTCGATTCTCCCGCGCGCTGTCGTCGCCCTCGACAAGGAATCTAGGGTTCCTCGGCCCTATTTAAAGCCGCACCCGCGTCACGAGGACCGCATCCCCCTCCGCCGCCTTTCCCCCGTGGTCGCCAACCCTAGCGCGCCGCCGTTTCGCCGGATTTGGAGCTCCAACCCTAGCGACGCTGAGAGCTTCGTCGGCAGATTGCTTCGCCGTCGTCGAGCCCACCCTCGAGTTCGCCGCGTCACGGGCTACCCTATGCGCGCGTTCGTTGCCCTCGGGAAGCCATAGCTCGTCGTCGCCGTCTTTGGCCGCGCCGCTCCGCCGCTCCCCGTGTCGCCACCGCTGTTCTGGTCGTCGCCGGCGAGTAGTGACCATGTCACGAGTTCCCAAGCCACGCTTCGTCGGATCGCACCTCCGCCGCCGCTAAGCTATTGTCGCAAGGCCGCGTCTGCGCCCACCTCAAGACTGCGTTGTCGTCGCCGCGTGGCTGGTCGCGATCGCCAAGCGCGCGTGGGCGGCTTCGCGCGTCAACATTCCCTCGGCTCGGTGGACTCAGTCCACAGTGGGTCGAGAGGCTGATAGGTGGGGCCCGCTGTAATTTATTTCTCTATTGCCAGCCTTGCATGGCTTAATAAATGTAAAACTCGACCTTAAGGTCACAACAATAATTTGTTATTCAAAATACTTGTTTATTTAATATTTAGTTGTATGGAGTTGATATTTCATCGATGTTGACACTGTGTGCACTAGCGTGATCCTGGACTAGTGCAGTATACACAGATGGTCCAGATTTGCATATTTGGATCCCGACCTTAACATAAATGCATTTTTTTTCTTTTTGGCACAGGTTTACTGACTATATGTGCTAATATTCTCGGTGTTGGCATGCAAAATGACGCCAATGAGTTGTCCAATTAACGTGGAAAAGGATCTTGTTCATTTCATTTGATATGAGGTCCTATCGTTGCCAGCTTTCCAAGCACTGTCAACCAAGGATCAAAATACCGTTTCTGGAGAGAATCCTGCCGGGCGCCAAGAATGATTCTGCACATTCGAATTCCAAAAAAACTCGATCAAAATTTGTCCAAATAAATTTGAATTTGAGATATTTCTGGTGGAATTTTGAATTTGAAGTTTTAGTACCAGATTTGAATCCTTCCTCACTGCAGAATCCGCTTCTCGCTAGTAACCCATGAACCGCAGGGATTTCACTCTCTCTTGTCAACTTGTCAAGATTGAATGAACAATAATACGTCCCCATGTCATGATGGAGCTTGCTTTTAATATTGTTACCAGGATACGCGAGTCCAATTTTTTTTTGTCGTGTCGACATGCATGCTCGTGACGACACGTGTCAGACTCCTTGCGACATGCGTATCAGACACCCCATGGAGAGTCCTTGTGAGGAGCAGAAGGGAAGAACTAGCTCGATGCCGGTGTTTAGATAGATATGTTGTAGAAGGAAGAGAGGAAAGAGATGCCGGTGCTCTGGCATGATTTAGAGAGTTGTTAGAGGAAGGAGAGTCGAGGGTGGAGTGGTAGTGCTTGGTCGAAGGGGCATGTGAAGGAGAGTAAGGCTGGTCTGACGAGAAGGAAGAGAGGGAGAAGAAGCCTAGAAAAGCTGCGAGTAGGGTTAAAATACCCGGAATCGGCAAATTTTCCGGTCACTGGCCGTAAACGGTAACCAATCGGTTACCGGGAAAAAATCTGGATGGAATTCATTTGAATTTGCTTAAAAACTAACCGAAATTTGAAAACTAGAATTTGAATTAAACCGGGAAAAACCGGCCCCTGGACCTTTGTTTTTTATCTCTGGCTGCGAGAGACCTCAGTTGTAGTACTTCTTTATTCATTTTTATATCTAACGAGGCATTGGACAACCTTTGTTACCATTTTTAAAAGGGCGAGTGGTGTGTAGCAGGTTTTTCTTGTGACTAGATGATGTTAAGTTGTCAACAGTGTTTAGGATTTTTTTTGTTATAATTATGTAGTGTTGTGGTAGTGTACTTAAATTAAATATTTTATTGTATAAATAATTTTATTTTAATTTTTAAAGGTAAAAAATATATATTAGATGAATCATCGAATCCTATTTCTAGAGCTTGCCGAATCAGACACTCGAATTCGAGTCGGATTCCGACACCAGTGTCCGTGTCCACGTCAAGTAACACTTATTACTGAGAAGTGTTTTACCATCTGATGCGTGCCTGTTTTAGTACCATTGTTTTTTTTTTGAAATGTTATATCATAAGTTTTTTTGCAGTGCATTATGGCTATTCTTCATTCTAGCATGTTGGTGATCGTGTGATCAAAACATGTTCTGTGCTACTTGCAGATCGGACTGAATCCTAGTCACCCAGGCACAAGGTGCTTCGTTTTGCTCAGGAACGATGATACTACTGAAGACTTCTCTTACAGGAAGTGTGTCCACGGTGCTGCAAATTCTATCTCACCTGAACTTGGAAGTTATATAGAGAAGATACTATATCATAGAGCAATTGTTTCACACTAGTTGGCAGTGTTCTTGCCATTCATCTTGTCCTGATCAGACCGTAGGGAGAGATTATCGACTAAGAACTTTCAAACACAATTGAAGGACTCTCAATTTGCCCCTTCTTCCCTGCATGAGTGGAAAGGGCACTCGAAGGTCTTCAAGAGGTGTGTATGTCAACTCAACTCAACTCAATCGAGCCACAGATGGCGGGCCTGAGAAGCACTGGCATTGTTCTCATGCCTTCACCATGTCTGTAGTTTGTACTCCGCGCTTTTCGATTGTGAACTGATTTTGATACTAGAACAAGATGTACCGCTATTTTAATAACTCATTTAGTCATTTTGTTTCCAAGGACAGGTAGTGGCACGAATTGTCACCGTCCTTGGAAATTTGTGCTCCAAGGCAAGCAGTTGGCGATAGCTATTGTAAAAAACGAGAATTAGTGCTCCATATTCTAGCAATTCGAGATTTCTGATTAGGGGAAAACCCTATTTTTGTTGTCCAGCTTCGTTCGCCTCCGTAGCATTAGCATCTGGAAAGATTAAAGCAAAAAGAGAGTAAAAACCCTTACCTGTCATTCTAAGGTAGTAAAAGGTTAATTTGTGATTGTTGTGTTGCGCTGTGAAATCTAGTTTTTTTATATTGGATCCTTTACTAATTCTACAAAGATTTCATTGTTATAACTCCAAAAACTATGTTTCCAATTAACTATTACATCAAAAAATACACCAAACGGTTCCTAAGTTTGACAAATTGTCAAGTAATTTTGTAGCATATCACATCCATAAATCCGAGGGTAAGATTCAATCCGATCCGCAGAATATCACCTCTATCGTCATACTCTACTGACATGCAAATGTATTGGTGTGGCTTCGTTATGGTTGATTGGTACCCTGCTCGAGCTGAACTGAGCGGATCTGGTGACAACGAGTTAAACAGATGGAGTCTCGAACTGATGGGCATGTGCATTTTAGAAACAGCAATAAACTCCTCGTTATGAACTGAGCGGAGAGGAGGAGCATATTGGTGTCTGGACACGTAGAGAGAGGTGTTTCGTAGCCAATGAGGTGTTGTGGACGCCTTGTGGGGAAGACGTATCAGAGGCAGCGACGTAAAGCGGCGGCAATACCTTCGGCCGGGGCACTGTTACCGTGCCGGACTCGGTTATTGTAGCCGAGTCGGTTGCATATGACAACAGAGGTGATTTCGGCTAGGGAGGATTAGAGATAGTTTATGTTAGAGAATATGTTAGTTTTCGTATTTGATTCTGTTTGTGCTTTCCTTATTCCAATTTTTGAAAATTCTAGCATTGCTTAGTTTATAAAAGCATTAGATGTAAAAGAGGGAGACTTAATCAAAAAATAAACAAAGTTTGCCTCACCTAGTTCGGCAAGATTAGAGCCTCGGCCAGCCGGAGCAAGTCTAGCCGACCCGAGGGCGATCCTTGCCTTTGCCAGTTATCCTTGCCCTTTGCATCTTCATCATCTTCGATCCCACGCCACATCACGAGGGATAATTTCAGTGTTATGGGTTGAGTTTTTGCCTCATTTGGCACTGTTTGGTGCCAAAATAGAAATTCTAGTCCCCTCCGAAGAGAAAAGACAAAAATAACATCACGGACTTGTCAGTAAGCGACACGTGCCCTCGTCTGTGCCCACCGCACGGATTGGCGCTATAGTGGTCGTCCGCGCGCCCACTGCGTGGTAACTGCAAATTTTTTTGGAAAACAATGTTTACACTACTCATCACTGTAATGTGTTTTTGCGTGGTGAAGACTGTTCATGCACTTTAGCACGTGGTGCGGATTAGCACTGTAGCATTTTTTTTTTGGAGTCCTAAAGCTGGGCGCGAATACAAGTATTGTGGAGCGTTTTTTTGCCGACTCCATATGCTGAGCATGTGGATAAGCACTGTAGCGGTAATTCCGTGTGGTGACGACACAGACGAGGACACGTGTAGCCTACCGGCACGTTAGCAGCGCTATTTTTATCAATTCACTCACGGGGGGATTATTTTGGTTATGTCGTCTCGCAACAGTATTATTTTAACTAGTTTTTGTCCGGCTGGATTTGTATCCTGAAGTTTGAAGGTTTCTTTCTTTCTTTCTTCTTTTTATTTATGAAATGAAGATTTCTAACTCATGAAGTGCACCTATAGGGCTATAGCAGGCATCCAAAGTTTTAACCGAAGCGAGTATATATACTCCACATCACTTTCTCTTGTCTCCACGCCTTCAAGGCTTAAGCATTATTTCCATGTTGCAGATGTGTGGACACTGGATGGTAGACCCGTTTTAATTACTTCAGTCTGCTGTAGTGTTATTCTGCATCACTGGGTGGCAGCAATACTGCAAGTGCTCTATTTGTCATGTACTCTTCTGAGACGGTTTTGATTTCCTTTCAACTACGATCGGGGTGCAACTGTACTGCACTGGCACCATGTTTTACGAGTGCTAACATGATTTTTTTTTAAGTACACGCAGTGCAGCTTTTGAGCGTGCGGTTCTCTTTCGTGAACCTGCAGAATATTTCTTCCAGCGCTTAGATTTCCACGACAGTTCTGCACAACTCCTAGTCACTCCAAATAAGAGAACCAAATTACGGTCGTTTTCTTTGGAGCTGAGTCAAGTTGGTGTCGCGTCGTTATCTCGTGGATTGGAAATTTTCGGAACAAAACATGCACAAGATCAAGTTCGGTAAACCGGCTTTTCTGACCTTTTCCTCAATCTTAAAAATCAGGACACAACTAGCGTTACGACGTACGCTCTGATGCAACATCCGAACACAGCATTTACAAAAAAATACATATATGCAATAAAATACGCAAATGATAAATACAACGCCAAAAAAAGAAGGATAAATATCAAATTATCACCGAAAATGCACAAAACCATAGTATAGAACATAGTTGTGCTTTAAAAACTAGTTCAAATATTCCAAAACAAACAAATTTTGATGTTACAACATTGTAGTATTTTAAAATAACAGTTGAAACATCCAAAATAATTGTTACAACATTTAAAACTTATGAAACATTTTGATTTCATGTGTGCAACAATCGGCGATAATAGTTGCAACAAAATCATTTTCCTATAAAATTTCAGGAAGATGTATTGTAGCAAACCAAATCACTTCCTACAACAATGGAGAAAAACTGCTACAACAATGTGAGATATGTGCAACAGTTAAATAGTGAATGGTCTACAACAAAAAGTTTACTCTTGTGCAATAAATAAAAAACACCATTCAACAAAAATACATATTGCTGCAACATTTGATGCAACAACATCGCAACAATAAAAAACACTCAATGCAACATTTCAAGCCAACAGCTACAAAAAAATTAACAAATTGAAAAGATTTCTACACCATGAAGGTGGCGCTGGGTCAAGATGCTAGGTGGAGAGTGAGTTTTGGATCACCCGATGGAATTAGAGGTGGTGGGGGTGGGGAACCAATCACCGATATGAGGTTGATTGCGTTGGCCTGCGCCTGAAACCAGGACGATGGGTAGTCGCCGTTCCACATTCACTCTAAGTTGTTCTGTCATCGCCGGCGATTGGACTAGGAAAAAAAGAACACCATAAACTGCTCTGGACTCGAAGCGAGCAGCAGACTAGGGAGCGACGAGGGAAAGGAGAGAGGCGAACAGACCTCGAGCACCATGGTTGCGGCTGGCAATGTCCCCCTGCCGCTGCAAGGTGTAGAGGAGAAACGCGACGAGTGGTTTGATTTGGTTCGGTTTGGTCCGGTTCGGTTCCCTCACGGATAGTGAACTGCGGAGTCGTTCTGGAAAGACATTAATGGTAGGTGCGTGAGGGTGATAGATTGAAGGGGCACCGAACACTTGTCTGTCACTCCATCCGATGTGCACGTAAAATATGGTATGCATGCCCGAGCCATAGCATTATCCTAAAAATCATGGGGGTCCTCTAGGAAGCTTTGTTCGGTGAGAATGTACGCCTGATCTGGGGAACAAGCTGCTGAACGAATAATAATGATCTAGAAACCGTGACCTTGCGTCCAATTCAAGGTCTGTTGCAACCGATCATCCCCTTTTTGTTGTGGGAATCGTTACATGTTATGAGCAATAATGAAGTGTCATCTCCAGGTATTTAAGAGTAATAAGCGCTGGGGCATTTCTTGTTACGAATTAGGCCAGAAACAGGCTTAATGCTGCCTATCTGAACCTCTTAAACAATAAGGTTGCGTTCTGCTCAGATTTAGGCTTGGAATGAGGTAGAGATGAACTAGAACACATATAGGCGCCCACTTGTCACTCGATGTGTGCGTCTATCCGGAACGTGTAATATAACTGGCCCAAGGCATCACTTCGCCTCACACATCCCTCTCAAGAAACCCTCGGCCGCAGAACTTTCGGAAGGCGCTTGTGCGCTGACCGGAGGACTCGCGAAAGCGGACGCTCGGAAGGAGCAGAGTAGCAGACGCCCCCGTCTCCACCCAAGTCCCTGTCGTGCATATCATATACTCCGCCATACCTTATAGGGAAGTTTGGGGCCAGTATGGAGTTGTTTTCCACTGTTGAATTGACGCATAAGCTGGACACTACAGAAACTGAAAACTAACACAAATAAGCGCCAAAATTAGGTAACTCATTTAGGTGGACAGTTGCTACGGTGGCGAGGGCGTGAGGCAGCACTTATTCACGTGCGGACACATCAGAAACGGGACTGTTCGATGATGTTGAGTCTATGTATCAAAATGCCGGCAGTTACCGGTTGGTAACCGGAAGTACCGGTGGGTACTGAGAATTAAAAAATTGGTTGAAAAAAATTTAAATTTAAATTTAAAACTCTGACGGTTACATCTCCAATTCAAATTTCTTCAGACGAATTTCGACTGAGTTTTCCAGTTACTGACCGGTAACCGTTATCGACCGCCCAGTGGGATTTTACCTGGTACCGGCATTTTGATCCTTGTTTGAGTCTCGAGAGCACCCCCACAGTTGGGGCCGTGCCTACTAACCAAATTTCCAGTACAGCAACGGAGCCGGGGTGTCTCGCCGAATCAGACCATCACCGTGGCAAAACAAAACAAACCGCTGAATTAATTCTTGTATTTATAGAGAAAATCTCATTAACGCCACGGTTGCGACTTGTCGGACTCGGATTTCACAAATCCAAATCATATGTGAAAATATTGTGCTATTATCTGAATTAGCTAATAGCACTTATAGATACATCATCGAATCATTTCATACACGATGTAAACTGAACCAAATATTATAATACAAACATCAGAGTGATATAGACCGCATCGGGTCGAGTTACAACTAAGGGCCGAACAGGACAAATGTATACATTACACAAAAGCGGAAGCGACAGCTGAAACAAAAGGGGTAGAGCATATCTCTCTACAGGCAAACGACTAGGGAAATCTGCGTGCGTCCGATATTAACCAAAGATTTGGTTAATATTGGATGCACACAAGCAGCAACAGAATCAGCCAGACTGAGGCGAGACATAGTGTAAAAAAACTACATTACTCTTCATCATCTTCTAGGCCTCTAACGTCTGGATCCTCGTAGTAGGCATAATCTCTATGATTCCCTACTTCTGAGTGTTTGGGGGAAAGAGCGAGGATAAGCACAACTTTCGTACTCGCGAGCCAACATACATAATGTAGTAATAATACATGCAAAGCTTAACAAGGATGGCTCGGATTCTTTTATTTACTCAAAGCAACATTTTCAACTACAATATTTAAAAATTTATACGCCTTAGCAGTTTGACCAAATCTCAATTTTAAAAGAGATATTGTGCAATATTTATAACGGCGAAGGTTACCTCTACCTATGCTTAAATTTGTGTGGAGTCACCTCTACATATTAACATCACTAGGTACGACGACCCAAAAAAAATCCAATCCTCAGGCTAGGTGAGCTGACAGTCTAATCATCCCACCCATAAGGTTTTATAAACAGAACTAACTCAAGTTAAGTTCTCATGCCTACCTTTGACCGTAGGCGCAACTGTTTAAACAGTTTAGACTCTGCAGAGGTTGCACACTGTACCCACAAGAGACAATCATACTCGTTGCCCCACATGATTCCTTAGTCACGTAGTTGAGCGATCGTCACAGTAACCTTTCAAAATATATCATCCCTTCCATCATCTCATCCATATGGGCCATACCCATAAGTTGTGCTGGATGATCACCTCAACAACTAGCGTAACTGGATTACCCACAATGTCTAGCGCGACTGGCAACTTCACTTTGCATTGGTGTCTCATTCAAGCTAGACCATGTGTCCAGTGCTTGCACGATACCGCTACCCCTTCAGCGAGATGACATTCAGAGTTTAGTAAATTTACTAAGTCAAGTTGTACTTTACATACTCGTGGTTGTACTTGTTTTTACACGGGAGGTCTTGACAAGATTAAATCGTTAATCCATCCGGGCAGTTCATACCACATACCAACCGCTCTTGTGCTCCGACAGCATCCACCACCATACCATCCACCCAGATGAGATAACAACAATTTAATAGGGTTTTTGAGAAACAAAATACATTACCACAACATTCCAGTCATTTACCCACAATGACTGACTAAACCAATTTCATGATTAAAAGATGATGATTGAAAAATTTAATGCCCCGGTACTTAAGCAAAACTAGCATGTCGCTTAAGTACAACCTATAACTAGTAATTACCACATAGTTACTAGGGTGACATGGAATAATGGATTCAATTGCTAAATGGTGGTATAATAATTAATTAATCATCAAATGAGTATTTAACTACCTTAGGGTTTAACATACATCTACTTAAATAATTAAAGTATGCAATTTTGGTAATTTAAAGGAACATAATTTATGAAAAATATAGCTTCAAAATGATCAAAGTATTTGACTCGCCTCGAGTGAAGGTGAGAGAGTCTTGAAAGTCTCGTGCTTGATCAAACTGGAGATCTCAATTGTCTTTGAACTCTACTCGGACGAACACGTTGGGAAATAATAAACAAGCAAGGAGAACAAATAAATACTAATTAAATAACAAATCAAATCCAAATCAAATAAGACCAGTGCCATTAGCAAGGCCTTGAATTTAGACAAATTTAGAAACAAAAATAACTAGAATCGGAGTTATAACGGAGGTGAACGGAGCTTCTGAAGTTCTGGCTTCAAGTACTGTCGGTTCCGAGTATTGTTCGTTTCGAGTATTATGGGCTTTGAGTATTGTTTATTTCGAGTACTGATAATTTCGAGTACAGCTGACTTCGGGTAATGTTTGTGTCGAGTACTGTTCGTTTCGAATACTGTGGCTTCGAGTACTGTCTGTGTCGAGTACATCAGGCTTCGAGTTGACTCGGTCAGAGGGATATTCGACTACAGGACGTAGTCGGAAGGAGGTATCGACTAAACGACGTAGTCGGAAGGGATTCGACTACAGGTGATCGAAAAGGGCATCAACTACATGTTGTCATAAAGGGTATCGACTACATGTGGTCGAAAAAGGTATCGACTATAGGTGATCGTAAAGGGTATCAACTACAGGTGGTCAAAAAGAGTATCGACTACATGTGGTCGTAAAGGGTATCGACTACATATGGTCGTAAAAGGTAGCAACTACAGGTGGTCGTAAAAGGATAGCGACTACACGTGGTCGTCAAGGATATCAACTACGTGTGATCGTTAAGGGTGGCGACAACACGGTGTGATCGGAAGGAGGTTTGACAACGCGGCGTGGTCGGAGGGGGTTCGACAACGCGGTGTGGTCGGAGGGAGTTCAACAACGCAGTGTGGTCCGAAGGAGGTTTCGACAATGCGACTACCTGGTCGTGATCATAGTCGTAGTGGTAGACATGGTCGAAAAGGAGTTTCGACTGCTCAGCGAGGTCGGAAAGGCAAGAGGGAGAACTGGGCACAGAGAAAGGGGGCTTACCAAGACCAAGAGGGCAGTCAGAGGAGATCGAACTGATGAAGATGGGGTGCCCGATCTTTCGATGAGATTGATAAATATCGATTTTGGTGGAGGCGACTCTCACGATCCGACTACAACCGTACGACGACGCTTGCGCCTTATTAATAGTTGAACCAACTCTGAAATGTTATTGACCTGCTAGAAGCACAATCAACCTGACCACGAAGGTCTATTCCTGCATGCAATCGAAGAACACGCAAGAATAAGATAAAACACAATTTGATGTATTGCAAATATTTATGAAATATGATAAGGTGGGATTCCGAAGGTTGTCTTAACAGATGGTCGTCCGACACAACTGAAGAACAGAAGTTTGCACAGGGGCTAAACCTTAACGAAATCTGAGAAAACTAGAGGGGTGCGACCTCCTTATACAGGGAAGGGGAAGCCGTACATAGCTAACAAAATAGGGGGTGGGACTATTCATGGATGTGGTACTGTTCACATAAACAGTACGGGCTCTATAAGGTGGCCCGCTAGCGTACGGTCCAATTCCGGTACGATTACAAGGCCCAAATTGGCCCAAATAGGTGATATAGCATCTTCTTTTAATAATTTTGAAGTCCACAAAATGAATTTGGAGGTGAGGCCAGATCCGTTAGAAATCTCTCAGAATAAGCTTTCCAACAAGTCCAATAACACCTAAATCGGACTCCGTTTGCAAAAGTTATGATATTTTTACTAAGGGCCTGTTGGGCTGTCACAATGCCAGATTATTTTGGATATTCCGACCTGTACAAAATGAATTTGGAGATGGGGCTGGATCCGTTGGAAAGATGACGAGATAATCTTTTCACCAAGTACTTGTGGACCTCCAACGGACTCCGTATGTGAAAGTTATGCATGTTTGAAGTCGGTGTTGTCTCCAGAGGTCGAATTGGATTCCAAAATAGGTCCAACTCGAACTCTTGCAAATCAACCACTCTCTGTCTTTTATTCCTGAAAATAAAAACACAGTTATTAGTCAATATCATATAGTTCATGTAATATAAAGGTACTCCTAAAAATGAGCTCACCTGATAATCTAAGTGAAATGTACGAGCTCTTTTAATTGGAACAACGAGCATAACAAATATGGTTGTATCCATAGGGGTTATGTTCTCATCACGAACGACGATGGGGGAGCTCGCGGTCGGCGACGAAGAAGACGGCGGTGAAGTGGTCGGCTGGAACTGAAGAAGAAGAGGAGAGATTATGGTTCCTGCGACACAAAATTGAAACCGAGTGAGGGGATCGCTACAAGGAGCTCTGTGCACGAATCGACGCGGCTACAAGAGGGTTGCACTGGTGCGACAAGAACCGGAAGGAGGCGCGACGGCTGCTCGAACTCAGGGCTTCTGGCAACCACTGTAACACGAGCGGGAGTGGGGGAGCTCAGAGGAGAAAGGGCTGCTCGGGTTCTTTTTTTGTGTCACTTACCAGAAGCGAAGGAGAGACGAGGGGAGGAACGAGAGGGGCTTAGGGCTTTTTATAGCTGAAGAAGGGGAGGCAAAGTCGTCGGAGACTCGGAGGCGCGCGGGTTCCCAAGGTGGTCGTGGCATGGGCGCCCTGATTGGAGAGGACGGGGCAGGCGTGCGCAGCGGGGAAACGACGGGAGCGACGACTCGGGTGGGCGACACAAGTGGTAGGGCCGACATGAGTAGACGCTGGCGACTAGACGAGGTGATGGAGGCGCCGGAGTCAAGAGCAGGTGGAGGGGAGCAGGTGGTGGTAGAGGGCCAGAAGTCGCAGGTGCGCGGCTATGGCGCTGACGTGGCGGCGGGACAGGCGACAGGACTGGTCTATAGGATGGGGCAGCAGAAGACCATGGGAGGGGTATTGGCCCGATTGGGCCGAAAGGGGAAAGGGGAGGATGGGCCGGGGAGAAAAGAGGGGTGGTGGTCGGTCGACCCAAGAGGGGGAGGAAGATGAGCTGACCCAAAGAGAGAGGTTTTGAAATAGAGTATAAACTATAGATTTTAAAAATACAACTCAAGTTGAAATAAATTTTTTGAAATTAACTGACAAACATAAACACTATTTATAATTTAAAAATAGACTATTACACGACTGCCACCGGGGAAAGGGTATTAAGAACACTACCAAACGGCACGGTGGTTGCTTGGTCCCCCTGCTCCAAATCTGAGTTTCACGGCCTACAAATCCTGTGGCATTGATCCACTCATACTTTGGTATGAAGCAAGGAAAATAGCTCTGCTAATTATTTGCATCCATAATGCTCCTTAACATTTCAACACCAACACCTAATATCTGAATCATGTACTTACCTACAGTATAGATCACCACCTGTAATGATCACTCTCGATATCACTGTTTTTGTTATAGTTTATTACTAGGATTTGACCCGATTCAGTTACCCGACTCAAAAATTAACCGTAACTTATGAATCAAAATTGTTAAATTGTTAGCGGAAACTTATTGAACCTCGTACTTGAAATGATCACTCAAGGCTAATTGATCCCTGTCCCAATTGGCATGCCGTACTTAGCACCAAACTACCATTGATCAACACCCACTCCCTCGTGCTCTCATGCGGGCTCGCACGCACGTTTAACAAACCGTCACAAAAGTCCGCCAAGCCAAGCCAAACCACCACGTCCGTGCTGTTCCACTTTATAAACTCCCAAAGCCAAGCAACTCCCGCTGCAAACGCAACACAAAGGCCAAAAGAAAAATCAACCAAACGGACACGTACACGGAGTCCGTGGTGCACGCCCGCATGGCCGCGCCCGCGACAAGTCTCTGGCGGGCGGAGCTGTGCGCGGCGGCCGACTCGGCCGCGGACGCAGCGTCGTGGTGGTGCGCGGTGGCGCTCGTCGCGCTCGTGCTACTGGGCGCGCTCCGCGCGGAGACCGTGGGCGACGAGGACGCCGTGGAGTTCCGAGGCCCGCGGCTCGGCGGCGCGGCGGGCCGGCCGTGCGAGGAGATGTACGTGGTTGGGGAAGGAGAGACGCTGCACACGATCAGCGACAAGTGCGGGGACCCGTTCATCGTGGAGAGGAACCCGCACGTACACGACCCCGATGACGTCTTCCCGGGGCTCGTCATCGCGCTCAGGCCTACCAAGAATACTTAGCTTTAATTTGCCGTGGTGTGGTTTTTGCATGGCATGGTTTCCATGCACGCGGCCGGGGATGAGCAAGAACACGATCGAAGAGTTTTGTGAACCCTTCTCCATTTCTTTACTTTGCTTCTTGTCATGTTGGTGTCTTCCTTTCTGAGAGGAGAGGAAATGGTAAGTTGTATATGTTAGAAATATATCTCTAACATATATATCTCTACAGTATATAGTAGAAGAACACAAGAGACTGTAGTTCAATGAGCCGGCTCTAGCATGTTGCGTATTGCTTCTTTTTTTTTTGTAAAATTGGGTACAAAAACACTACAATTTCGTGGCATTTAGACATCTAAATTTTGTGTATTTACCGAAAGATACTACAAAAATATGCCTATTTACTGTGGAACATTGATGCTAATATACTATCATTTTCGGGCTGAAGAGGAGAGAGAAGGCTAGTGAAAACTCCATTTTGTCATTCTGGTCTTCTTTTTCCTTCTTTCCTATTCCTTATCCTCCCTTCTTCTCTTCTCTTCCCTTCTTCCTCCTCTGCGTTTGGCGACGGAGCAGCAGTGGCAGCACCGGTAGTGGCAGCGATGCTAGATGAGGGCAGCGGCAACACCGACATGTGGTGGCGAGGACGTGGGACACCACACCGGCGGTGGTCAGTGAGTCGTCGTTGCGCTTGCGCCGTCCACTCGAGCCGCCGTCCGGGAGGAAGTGGGTGTCGACGAGGGCGAGGGGCACCGAGTGCTAGATGCGGCGCTAGCGCGAGACCACTGGCCACGTACAACGTCACTACTGACCTCCACCGCTCCCCTATCCTTGCCAGCGCCGCTTCCCATCCTCGCCATCATCGTCGCCGCCTCCCCATCCTCGTTGTCACTGCCGCCTCCTCATGTTCACCAGCGACGCTGCTTCCTCACCATCGTCGCCGCCCTCCCCCCATCCTCGCCATCCTTGTTGTCATCGGTGCCTCCCATCCTCACCAGCGCCGCCTCCCTCTATCCTTGCCATTACCACCGCCTACTCCCTATCCTCGTCATCACCGCTGCCTTCTCATCTTCGCTAGCGATGCCATCTCCTTATCATCCTCGTCGAGACCCACCGGAGAGACGTCGACATCGAGCCACGCCGCTGCCCTCGTCTCCGCCTTCGACGACCGCGGTTGTTTTCCCTTCCAATCCATCCACGTCACGAGGCGCGCCTCATCGCATTTGTCGACGATCGAGTTGCCGATCTTACAAAATAAAATAGAGGAAAATG
This sequence comes from Hsuehochloa calcarea, assembly GCA_036346395.1. Lineage (NCBI taxonomy): Eukaryota > Viridiplantae > Streptophyta > Magnoliopsida > Poales > Poaceae > Hsuehochloa > Hsuehochloa calcarea. Next base: position 41,296,380 of record CM070599.1, read on the forward strand.
ATAAAGAGTTCTTGGGAGATGATGTGATTGCTCTTTATTGCTATGAATTGGATCATTTATAGAGGTGTTCTTGACAAGGCAATGGACTAATCCTAATTACACTAAGTGTAATGTTTGCTATGTTGTTGAATCAGAATCGAAACATCTGAGAGTAATTACACTGAGTGTAATACTTGTTGTACTCCAATCTGATGCCTTCTTCCTCCGTGCTCCATCCTTAAATAATCATTGAATGGGTGACAGTTACTTCTAGAGAAGATGTCTATTGGAAGTATCACGACTGGTCGGAGTAAGGCGACAGTTGATGAAGTATCAACCGTTTGGCGGTTTAATGTCTGCGAGACACTAAACCGTAAGGTAGTTTATCGCTAGTCTCAGGATCATGAAACATTGCGTGGTATGGAGCCAATACGACGTGTGTTCTATTCATCACACGGTAAAAGATATGCTTAGAGCTGAATCAGATGTCAATCCATTGCTTGTACGAGTAATCATTTGATCGGGAACTAGGTATATGATCTCATCCGACCAGTGTACCTATAAGTAACCTTTGGAACTCTAACGACTACAAATGTCGTTATTTTCAGAGGCTATGACTCTTACGACCACAGGGGATCGTTAGTCTTAGGGTTTACAATCACGAATATATATGATCTTTTATTTATGTATTTAAAGTAATACATATAGATTTTAATTCTTTTTTATCCGGGTGGAAGGCTGAGCTACTATTCTCACGGCCGGACGGCCCGCGCGGTGGGAAAAAGAGGCCGATCGGGCCACGCCTGTACGCCACGCGTGCGTTTGGTAAGTGGGAGCGCAAGGCCGGCCACGCGCGTCCGTTGCGTGGATAGCACAGGCCGGCTGCGGCCGGCGGGTGTTCCACCCTACGGCTACCAGCTCCTGGCGCAGCCCAGGCGAGCCGGTAGTGGCGCGGGCCACACGGCCGTTCATATCGTGAGGCTCAGCGGCTGTTGCAATTTGCAAGCGCGGAGAACGGGAGAGTCGGCACGCTCGGCGCGGTGAACTGGTGCCACACCAGGCAGCGGCGCGCCGAAGAGAAGCACGGCGCACGATCTCTGATGACGATCTCTGTTGGTTTCTACCATGCACGACACGGAGCAGGAAAGGAAGTCACCGTCTGACAGCGCAAATACCTCCTTCCACTGAAGGACGAAAGACCAAGCACCAGATTGTACTATTGTAGTGCACGGTGCGCTGTAGCAGTATTAGGGGTGGAGTCAACAGTTGGAAATATACCCTAAAGGTAATTATATAGATGATGATATTTTATTTTGTCATAATTTTGATAATATGTTATTATGTTCCTTGAATGAATAATCAGTTATAGATCAATGAGTATGTGACTTGTTGGTGAAACTCTTTAACTTATATGTTGTTATTCTAAATGTATCCCTGGTCGGATGTCACTAGTTGGAACACCAGTGACCATACAACCAGAACATGTATTGGTTGATGACCATGTTTCACTAGTCATGGATATGAAGATATCCAATCAATAATGTGGGCATATGTTAGAGAACATGGGGCTGGATAGACCCATCATTGAGATACTATTGAGATTGTTATGAATCTATGTGTCATTAGTGTTGGAAATATGTTCTAGAGGCAATCATAGAGATGATGATATTTCATTATGTTCATGATTTTGATAATATGTTATCGTGTTCCTTGAATGAATCATTTGTTATAGATCAATAAGTACGTGACTTATTGATGGAACTCTTTAACTTATATGATGTCATTCTAAATGTATCCCTGGTCGGAACACCAGTGACTCTATGACTAGCACATGTATTGATTGATGACCATGTTTCACCGGTCATGGATATGGAGATATCGAATCAATAATATGAGCACATGTTAGAAAACATGGTGTTGGATAGACCCATCATTGAGATACTATTGAGATTGTTATGAATCTTTGTGTCATTGGTTGGTCTCAAGTAATGATGATGTATAATCCTTACACCTGAGATCAGTATAGTTTTCTACATGTGTAATAGCACTCTTAGGGGTTGCCAAACGCTACTCCGTAGCTAGGTAGTTATAAAGGTAGCTTTCGGGTATGCTATGAAACATGAGGAGGGATGTGACTGGTCGAGATGGGATTTGCCCCTCCTAATATAACAGGAGAGATGTCTCTGGGCCCCTCGTGGTGATCGGATAAAGAAAGTGCATGGCCATGCCACTAGTGGTCGAAGTGTCAACCACATGATGTTATCCGACACTCGATTGAGAAAGTATTGAACAGTCCATGGTTGACACATTATCTCACCTGGAGTTCAACCAGGCATCGTGAGGCAAAGGGAGAATGCATGAGTAGGTTGTTTAGTTCGATCAGTCACGGACTAGTCGCATGGAGATTCGAGCTGGTCGTAGATTGGTCGAACGTAATCACAGAATGGTAAGAACTTGGTTGTAAGGAGTTACGAACTGGTTGTGACCAAATACAACCTGGTCATATAGAGATATGAACTGGTTGTAAGTGATGAGGACCTAATCATAGATCATATTACATCAAGGTTCGTTCGATTTATTCTATATGTCTTTGGGAATCATTATGTGCTGCTAGGTACCGCTGACGACTAGTGGTCGGAAAAGAGTTTCCGAGTCATAACCAATTACACATGAACCTGTGGGGTCGCACACATAAAGGACAAGGATCCTTTTTGGTTGGTGATCCAAATTCGTATAGGCCACGAGTTCCTAATGGGCCTCCAGGTCGAGACCCATCATGGATGCCTATATAAAGAGGGGCGGTGGCATGGGGTGAAATAGAAAGAGGATGATCTTTGGAAGAACTCCCGAAACCCTAATAGCCACGCCTTCTAAACCACATTGTCGGTGCTAGCACTCCTGCGCGTGGTGATCCTGCCCCGTACGTGTGGATACCTCGAAGGTGTTGTTGCGAAGCATCATCACTAGGACGATCCGCGACTTGTGTTGATCACTGGAGTCGGAGAAGAAGTCGCGTAGTGGGTACGACCACTCGGAGAAGCAGACGCGCGACGAGCACAACCACTCGAAGGAGGAGACGCGTTGTAAGTACGACTACGACTGCATCAACTTGCTACACCGACTCTACTTCCGCTACGAGTCGGCACGTCTAGCGGTAATCTCGTGATCTATTACTTGCGGCGATTTCTTGGTTGCGCTGTAATTTTGTTTGTTTGTGCTATCGTAGTATTGCCGTGTTTCCCTTCAATTAGTTGGTCTCAAGTAATGATAATGCATAAATCCTTAGACCTGAGATCAGCATGGTTCCCTACATGTGTAATAGCACTCTTAGAGGTTGTCAAACGCTACTCGTAACAGAGTAGTTATAAAGGTAGCTTTCGGGTATGCTATGAAACATGCGGAGGGATGTGACTGATAGGATATGAGATTTGCCCCTCCTAACATAACAGGAGAGATGTCTCTGGGTCCATCGTGGTGATCGGATAAAGAAAGTGCATGGCTATACCACTAGTGGTCGAAGTGTCGATCACATAAAATTATCCGACACTCGATCAAGAAAGTATTGAATAGTCTATGGATGATACAACATCTCACCTGGAGTTCAATCAGACATCGTGAGGCAAAGATATAATGCATGAGTAGGTCGCTTAGTTCGATCAATTACGTACTAGTTATATAGAGATACAAGCTGGTCGTAGACTGGTCGAACGTAATCACAGAATGGTGAGTACCTGGTCGTAAGGAGTTACGAACTGGTCGTGACCAAATATGGTCTGGTCGTATAGAGATACGAGCTGGTCGTAAGTGATGAGAACCCGATTATAGATCATATTACATTAAGGTTCGTCCGATATATTCTATGTGTATTCGAAATCGTTATGTGATGCTAGGTACTGTTAACTACTAGTGGTCGGAAAAGAGTTTCCGAGTCTCAACCGATTACGCAAGAACCTATAAGGTCGCGCACTTAAAGGACTAGGATCAATTTTGGATAGTGATTCAAATTCGTATAGGCCACGAGTTCCTAATGGACCTCAAGTTCGAGACCCATCATTGATGCCTATATAATGAGCGACGGTGGCATTGGTTGGGGGTGGACGATGATCTTTAGAAGAACTCCGAAACCCTAATAGCCACATCTTCCTCAACCATGTTGACGGTGATAGCACTCCAGCGTGTGATGATCCTGCCCCGTATGTGTGGATATCTTGGAGGTGTTGTTGCGAAGCATCAGCACTAGGACAATTCACAACTCGTGACGGTCACGACCAAGCAGGAAGAGAGGGCGCGCGACGATTACGATCACTCGGAGAAGGTGCGTCGCGAGTACGACTACGACTGCATCAACTCGCTACACGGACTGTACTTCCGCTACGAGTCGGCGCGTCTAGCGGTAATCTCGTGATCTATTACTAGCTAAGGTTTCTTGGTTGCGCGAAATTTTTTTGTTTTGTGCTATCGTAACTTTCCCGCGATCCTTCATCAACCACGCTAAATCTTGGGATGAACTAATTGTTATTGGATTGAATTCGAATATTCAGTGACTTTTCAAAATATTTTTATGAACTTTAACATTAATAAAATTTTAAAGTTTCGAGCTATAACCCACCCAAACTAAAACATGAATCCGCCCTTTGCAGCATCCCAAAAGTAGTGTTTTATTATTGTGGGCTATACTCTGCACCTAACACCACGAGCCCACGGCCTGTGCAAAAGGTGGGCAGACTGCCGATAGAAGAAGTCGGAAAGAGACAGAACAACCGTTGCCTCCGTGCATCACGCTCATAGACCACACATAGTTGCTGTATTTGTCGCAAAAGGCTGTCGATTACTTTCGTAAAGTCACAGCCTTGATGATCAGTGGTGGAGCCGCATGTGACATGTGGACCTGTGGAGTCCACAGCCCCACGGGTGTCTGTTATTGCTTAAGAAGATCAGGAGAAAAAAAAAATCAGGATCTTAAGCTAAACTGTTAAAATACTGAGTCGAAATCCTGGCTTCCCCAATGCTGCCGATAAAACGTTGTAATTAGGATATAGATATCTTAACGGGACCTACTCACATGCTACTATAGTTTAAGTACGCCATTTAGTCCCTTACCTTTTCTTTCCACATGCTGCATACTCCTTCCAACCGATCGAGTCCGTCTACTTTTTGTTCTGGTTGGTAGGATGTCCGTTCGTTGTTTCGAGATTCTATATTTTGAATGAAATAATTTTCATATTATGTGAAGCGTACATACAAAACTAATTTTTTTAATCGATTTTCACTGAAAATTTTCAGTGGTCAGGAATGCAAAACAATTCGCATTGCATTCCACAGCTCAAAATTTGTTCGAACAAAATCTCAAACGGTTGTTCAAATAGAGCTATATATATATATATATATATATATATATATATATATATATATATATATATAATAAAATCCAACGATCAAGATTGGTATTAGCATCTTAGTACCGAAATATCCATTAGCACTAGATACGTTCCCTATATATATATATAAAAGATTATAAGGACACATTTGAAGTTAGACCAAACAGTTCTAATAATTTAAGCTATAGACACATTTGCGATCATAACTCAAAACCAATGATATTTTAGATAAACCAACTATAACACGTCCATAAATGAATTGATTCCTCATATCATCATGCCCTAGTTAGATACTCGTACGTTGCAACGGTTAAAAAGAATCGTATATGAGATAGGACACGCTCCACGAGAGCAAGTAGAAGTGGGAAGAGGCGGAGGAGGAGCTGAGAGCCACGGTATGGGGAGGCGAATGCGCAGCTGAAAGAGCGGTTACGGTGGGAGGCGGGGAAGGAGGTGACGCCGTCTCCTCCCTCAGCAGTTGCGTTGTCGTTGATGGGGAGGATCGAGAGGTCTAAGTGCCCCTTCCGCATGCGGTAGAGTTGACCCTCGTGGATCTTCTCAGACGCGAGCGACATGGATGCCGCGTGCCGGCGAGGCGCTCCCAGTGATGCACCTAGTTGACACCGTCGCGGGCAGTGTTGCAGGCATCGCAGAGTTTTGTTCAACAGTTTTTTCCTGCATTTTCTTAGTGGTTTTTTAGGTCGGAAGGGTGTGCGCGCATGGAAGGGTTGGAAGAAATTGGTGTCAGTTTTTTTTTCCACAGGTTATGCATGAGTAAACTCCTTCTTTTAATTTATTAAAAAGAGTAAAATATACCGATTGTCTCCCACTGATGCAATCGTGGTCGTGGTCCATCTCTTTGAGCATAACTATCTCTTGGATGTAAGAGATCGATGCAACTCGCAAGTCGCAACCGGTTGATATAGTGCATGCATAAGAGGCATATATGCATAGCCAGCGAAAAAACGGAAATTCAGAGCAACTCCTAAAAGGCACTATTGGAAGTGGTATTAACAAAAATACTGTTATTATAGTCGCAATTACAAAAATAACGTTCTTCTCTGCATTACCATAGAACGAATAAGTCACGAGGACAACACATGATCTCTTGTCCGCATCACTATGGGACGAACAAGCCACGAGACGCCACGTTGCGTGAGACGAACAGGCCACGTCACGTCCTGTGGCTTGTCCGTTCCATAGTAGTGCGGATGAGAGGCCACATGTCGTCCCGTGGTACGAACGAGGTGCGTGTTGTCCCATAGCTTGTCTGTCCTATAGTGGTAGGACGAGAATATTATTTTATAATTACAACTGTGGGGTACTATTTTTGCTAATACCATTTTAAATAGTGCTATTTAAGCATAAAAAAATCTCAATCAGCTAGTTTATCATATAATTAATTACCCGACCTGAAAGGAGAAGGGACAATCGATCCAGACATTTTTGTCCCGAGTTTGATCGGACAAAACTCCATGCTCCCACACCACATGCTTAATCACGGGGGCTTAGCAGACAAGAGGACACCTGCCAAGACGACACTTCTCTCAGGTAGCATAGCTGTAGTAGGGGTTGAAACGAGGTAGATGTGGGCAGCCTAACAGAAAAAAGAAGAAGAATATGATGATAATAATATATTGGTAGTCAGTATATTGACTATTTCTAGTTTTCTACTGGCTTTGGGCAGCTCACTGTGAAGAAAGGAACTCGTATTGCCATGATCGATGGGTCCTATAATTGTTGTACCTGCCGTTCCCTGCAAATTAATAATTGAGATCGGCCATGCGGCCAAAGGTTGTACAATCACAATGCAATTAGTTTTCAGTAGTATGTTCAACAATGTTGTTCTTTTAGCCTGGCTTGAAACTATGAGCTCTTTTTAAGGTACGCCATGTAACCTCCTACAGGTAAGAGCTGTCATAAATCCTAACCATTGATTATGGATGGTTTGTTTTGCCTAATAAAAATTATACCGGATCTTCCCAATTAATACATCACAACCAAAAGAGGAATCAACAATGCACATAATTATCCTTCCTAAACTTAATCACCCATGCAGTCTAGGAAATCAAAGGGGAGTCCCTACCAAAGAGGCAACGCCCCGCCCATTAATAGTAGGCCTACATGTCAATGGAATCACAAAACTTTTTATTTCAGTTTTAAATCAAACATAGGAAGTTCCGTAATATTCAAACTAAAAATGAAATGTATCGAAAAGCAAATTATGTACTTGAAACAAAGAAACGATTGTAATTTGAGGTCTCAAACTTCTATTATGTGAAACAGAAAATAAATATGATTCAAATATCCGAATTAATCCAAAATTTCCATTATAAATTGAAAGTATAAAAATACATATATTTACTTTATAATATGAATATTTAAAATTCAATACCAAATTGTAAATTTACTAGCAGGCTTTGATCTTTTATTATATTTAGAATTTTAAATGCTTAGTGAGATCAATACATGTACTGTGTTAAAAATAAATAATAACTTCGTATAGTACAATTCAAATCTATACGATATAGCAAGTGAGATTATTTCACTAAATATGTGCCTTATTGACATCCATACTTGTCCATGACTTAGTATCGATCTTATGAATGAATACTGAAGGGCTCTTCTAGAGCGAAACCATACATAAAAGGGCACAAGAATTTTATACAGGTCTTCTCCTGAGATAATAATATCATACTCCTGTGTTGTTGTATTGATTGTGTTTACAACAAGGAGGAAGTCACTAAAACTAGGATTTGATGACTTATGTCTCTCGTTATTCATGCTGAATCTCTTCTTCCCTTTGTCCGCCGACTTTACTCCTTATATAGCGCATGAAGGGGTGGCAGTTGTCCATGTCAAGAGGTGTCTTAACGTTTGATGCAATGCGAACGTTCAATGGCTGTTATTGTCAGAGACATATCCCTCCATGTCACCTTTCAGTTATGTCATAGATAGAGGTTTAATACGTGCAGTTATCTCAGTGAATAACGGTCATCTTAACTACTGCGTGTATTAAACACACGTAGAAATATCCCTAGTCAATTGAGCCCACATGTGTGTGATTTTTATCGACTATAGGGTGGTCGTAGAAAAACTTACGACTATTAGGTGTTTATAATATCGCTCATTGTTGATATTGAAAGGTACCTTTGAAGGTTGTGTAAGAGATCTATAATAAATATTACATATAACTAATTTAATTAATTGAGAATTATCATATCCTTGCCACTTTTAATAGTAGGTGCAAAAATATTATTTGTTTCCTTATTTTACTATGTATTAATTAACAATAGTATCTATTACCTCCAATGGGGTAATAGGAATAATAACCCTTGGATTAATACACAACGGGCGGTTCACGCTAACTTGGGTGTACTTGAAAAAGAAAATCCTGAAACTATAGCGAGCTTAAGTAGTAAGTTACTCTTGGTTCATTTAATCTCTATTGTATTGTTCAATATATTATATATGGAGAAAATTCCACTTTAGATTCATAAACTTGTGAAGTTATACCATTTAACTTTCTGAACTTACATTTTACTTTCTTAGCTCTTTGAACTTGCGAGATTATGTTATTTAGCTCTCTGAACTTACATTTTACTTTCTCAAACCCCTAAACTTGTGAGATTGTGCAAGTTAGCCCCTGAACTTGCGTTGAAGTGAAGTTCGTCAAATACGATACCGGCAACTTTGTCCTCTCCGAGTCTGGAGGACTCATCACCGCCCCGTTCCGACCGTGTTCATCGGCCCTGTCATCTCACGTCAACAAAAATGAATTCTTTAGGCCTAAGAACGCACCGTGATCGCGTCTTCGACGGAGCTCTACCATCGCAGCTTGCTGACGTCGTCACTCTTACCTCCTCTGAGTTAGCTATGAGAGGGAGAAGCACATTCCCAATGCTAGAGCAGGGACATAATACTTCTCTCTCTCACGGTGATTCGCCAACCCAAATGAATTTCGTGCAGGGTGAGTAGCTTCTGCTCTGCCACTAGAAATATACTTCTTTCTCTCACAGCCGACTCAGAGGAGGCAAGGGTGAGGGCAGCGGTAAGCTGCGACGGTTGAGCTCCAGCGAAGACACGAGCACGGTGTGTTCCAGAGCTCAAAGAATCCGTTTTTGTCGGTGTGGGGTAACAAGGATGATGAACACGATTGGAACGGGGCGGCGACGAATCCACTGGACTTAGAGGGGACGAAGTCGTCGGCATCGCATCCGACGAACTTCGTCTCAACGCAAATTCATGGAGCTGAGTGACACAACCTCACAAGTTCAAATAGCTGAGAAAGTAAAATACAAGTTAAGGGAACTAAGTAGTACAACCTCGTAATTTCAGAGTACTGACAAAGTAAAATACAAATTCAGAAAGCTAAGTGACACAACCTTACAAGTTCAAGAATCGAGAAATTAAAATACAAGTTATGAAAGCTAAGTAGCATAATCTTACAAATTCAAGAACTTACCGTGCAATTTCTTCTCATACATGTGCGTCGACTTGCTTAATATGACAATGTTTATAAGCTCTTGCATCAATTAAACATTCGCACATGTATATGCAGAGCATCCTCTTTCTCCAACTAGCTAGAACAACCGCCCAAAAGTTGCTTGCTTTTCAAACACAGTGATCTCATGTCCATTTAATTTCCATTAGAAGGGGCCATGAAACATTAGATTCTAACTTCGTCATGACAATCGACCAGCAGAGAAAAGTAAGACACGAGTCCCTGGAAAGCTAAGTTGTCGTTTTGTCGGGGGCAACGGGTGTAGTATACGGCTTCATAAGTCAAAAATCTCCACATGTACAGCTCATTTTGGTGCCACACGTGAGCAACAACATCAGTACCAACAGAGTTTTTGGCGGAATCGGTACTACTCGAGGTCGTATTAGTAAAAGTATCATTTATCGCGCGGTTACCACAGAAATAATATCACCACCACACGGTCACTGTACAGGACGACCAATGGGCCAACACCTAACACTGCCGTATCGTGCGATGGAAGTACTGTCGTACGTTCACTGTACAGTGGAAGCCTACCCTGCACGGGTGTGGTGGCCATTTTTTTTTTGCATGCACAATTTTTTTTTGGGGGGTTGCTAAGAATAAAAATATTTGTTGAGGAGTTGCCTATTTTAGTTATTTAGATGTTAGAACCCACATATTTAAAGTTTTACGAGTGATTTTAACCTCATAATTCGGAGTTAAATATTTGATATATATTTGCACGACAAGCAAATCTCATTCGTAACGCTTGCACAAAAAATTTGTAGTTCATTTTTGTGAAAGATCATTTGGTTTATATTAACAATAAAATATTAAAGCAAAACAAAATCGCATAACACGGGATACAATATAGTTCACTCGTCTAAGCCACTATTCTCTGCTTGTTGCATCCGCATCCGTGTGTGCATCCTTGTTTTGCGTTGAGCATGTTCCGTGGGATACGTCAGACTGTTCGAAGAGCGCGTGTTGGATCGGAGGGGGTACGGAGACCGTTGAGTCTGTTGAGTGGGCGGAGGTGCACCAGGAAGCTGAGTCGGAGGAAGCTGAGTCTGGTGAGAGTCGATGCCGCCCTGCTGAGATATACCACACTGAGGGCCACCTGCAATCAAGTCATGAACGGATGACCGACATGGAGCACTACGACGCCGGCCGATCTCGCTGGGTCGTGATGACCTAGCGGGTGAGCACGATCTCCCCACTTGGTGTCCCATGCGCAGGACGTCGTCCGTCAAATGATTGCAATTCAGGTTCTTTATTATGTTCTTCGACTCCACGAAGATGTACTTTAAAGTGATGAGCAACCCCGGTACTGTGTGTGGGCTGCGGATGACGGTCTCTGATACGCTTGCGATGCGCTGCGCCCACTCCAACTGAAGTGACATACAGAACAGATTCAGTAATGAAGAGTACAAATATCATTAATGAAACTACCAGAGCGCTGTGATGATCGAACGAGTGGCGAAGGCTCTCTGTCAGACCCGGATTTTCTAGTCCCGGATCCTCTGTGAACAATACTGTGCTACTCCCTGGATCAGTAGGTAGCACTCACAGACTCGTTGCTGAATCATATCATACAAGGCGCGAATTTAAGATATTTAATTAAACAAACATCAGAGTGACATAGACCACGTCGGGTCAAGTTTTACATAAGGGCCACTAGGCCAAATTGATTACATTAAGCAAAAGCATAAAGTCTGCAATGAAACAAGCGGAGGATGGAGCTCAACTCTCCACGAACAGCGATCAGGGTGACGAAGCGTCTGACCGATATTATCCAAGGTATGGGTAATATAGGTTGTACGCAAGTACCAAAGAGTCCACGAGGCTGGGCGAGACCTACACTCTGAATCTACGCTACTCTTGAGGTTCCGTGGCCATCGTCCTCGGGCTCCTCGTAGTACGCATAGTCTCCTTGCTCGCATCATCCGGAGGGTTTGGGGAGGAGCGAGTGAGCACAACTACTACGTGCTCGCGAGCCAACACACAAGATGCAATAGTATACATGCAAGGCTTAACAAGGATGGCTCGAGTTCTTTTATTTGCTAAAGCATCATTTTAAATTATCATAATTACAAAGTCCTATGACTTAGCATTTTAAACAGATTGCATTTTCATTTAAAGAGATTAAGTGCAATATTAAATAACAGCGAAGGTTACCTCCACCTTATGCTTAATTTTGATAACGGTTACGTCCACCGATTATCAACACTGGGTAAGGCTACCCAGGAAAATCCAAAACAAGGGCTGGATGAGCCCAACACATTTCCATTCCACCCACAAAGATTTTTGAAATAGAACTAACTCGAGTTAAGTTCCCATGTGCGCCTTTGACCAAGGCGCGGTGCTTAAAACAATTTAGACTCTGCAGAGGTTGTACACTGTACCCACAAGAGATAATCATACTCGTTACTCCACATGATTCCTTAGTCATGTAGTTGAGCGATCGTCACAGTAACGTTTCAAACTACCTTGCCCCTTCCGTCATCTCACCCCTATGGCCAATTCCATAAGTTGTCTTTGGATGCTTACCACAATGACTAGCAAAGTCGGCCCCGCCACGATGACTAGCATAGTGATAACTTCACCTTTTTCTGTCCCATTCAAGCCAAAGATATCGTCCCGCCGCTTGCACACTTCTAACACCGGTTGTGGGATGACATTCGTGGTTCAATAGTTTTACTAGGCCAAGTTGCACTTTGCGGACTTGCGGTTGTACTTGTTTTACAGGAGGTCATGACAAGATTAAGTCCTTAATTCATCTGGACGGTTCATACCACATACCAACCATTCTCGTGCTACGTCCGCACCCACCATTCTTTCCATCCGTCGAGATGTGGTACTAGCAAGTTGTTTAGGGTTTTGGGAAGGAAAACCAATTAACGCAACACATCACCATCTACATCCAATGACCGCCCAAAAATATTTTTCATGTTTAAAGGATGATGATCGGACATTTATTGTCCGGTACTTAACAAGACTAGCATGTCGCTTAAGTACAACCTATACTAGTATTACCATATAATTACTAGGGTGACAAGGAATCTGGATTCAATTATCAAAGGATGGCTTAATAAGTAATTAATCAACAAATGGGTATTTAACTACCTTAAGCTTTAACATATCATTGTTTACAAAATTAAAGCATGCAACTTTGCTATTTTAAATAAACATAGTTTGCATAAAATGTAGGTTCGGAATGATCAAAGTATTAACTCGCCTTGGTTCAAGGCAGAGGGGTCCTGGTAATCTTGAGCTTGGTCGAAGTGGAGGTCTCGTCGTCGAATCCTAATCGGTCGAAAATACCTAAAAGACACAACGGCAAAGAGAGTAAATAAATACCAACTCAATAAATAATAAACTCCAAAATGAACAAGACCAGTACCAATAGCAAGATCTTGATTTTAGAAAATTTTAGAAATTGGTTTCACAATTTTTGGAGTTATCTGAGAAAAGATATGAATTTTGGAAGTTTTAAGCGATTTTCCAATTAAATAGAAAATCGAGAAAACCGGAAAATCCGTCTTGACACGTGGCTTTGGCCGTGCTCGGTCCACGAACACGTGTGCTCGTGGATCGAGTCCACGCGCAGCGGCCAAGACGGCATCCTGATGGCTCGCCCGCCTGTCAATGCAGATAGACGGCGGGCCCCACTGTCAGCCATGGCGGCGCTGTAAAGCGGCGACGTTGTTCGGCGAACGCAGCGTCGCCTCGCGTTCCATGTGAGCGAGCGAGAAAAGAGGGAGGAGAGGAGCGACGGGCGGCGCAAGGCAGCGGCAGCGGCGGAGCGGAGCGGAGGCGCGGGCGCCGAGCCGAGGCCGAGCCGGAGGAGACGGAGCGGGGACTCGGGCGAGGCGGAAGAAGGGGCGCCGAGGCGAGCCAAGAAGGAGCGGCGGAGACCCGGGCGCGGCGGAGGCGCCGGAGGAACCGGGCCGGGCCCGCGAGGTAAGGGGGGGGGAATTAGGGTTAGGGTTTCGATTTTGAAATCCGATTTTGATTTTTTTGAAATTTGAATTTCAAATTTTGATTTTTGAAACCTTAATCAAAAACAGGATGTTACACTCTCCTAGTGCGTCACCTGCTCCGGGCGCTCTGGTGGAGGAAGGGTGAGTCTGGCGTGCGATCGTGGTATGAACTACTGCAGGTACTCACCGTACGTCCGAACGTCGTACGGACGCTGCTCCTGCAAGACCTCTAAATGTGTCGTCTCCGTCCATGCCGCAATCCACTCGTGTTGGACTACTTGCCAGTCCTCAGCATGCCGACCCGACCTTGATTGTCTGCATTTCCATTTCAGGTAAGAAGTATAAGTATTACTAGGATGAATTTTGACTCGCAGGTGTACGGTTCACTCCAGGACCCTATCGTCCGGAGGGGGCACGACTTGGTATAAATCAAACTGTTGCATTGCATGTTGCGGCGCGTAAGGCTCCACCATATACGCGAACACCAGATGGCAGGTCGTCACCCATAACCCAACGTCCTGCGTGCATTGCACGGATATCCCGTGTGGCGCTACCGTGTGCATAAAATCTGGAGTCCATGTAGCCCAGATGATGTTGTTGTTGTGCAATGACTCGAATTCGTTGTGGAACAATGGGTAGCACCTCACCAGTCTATCCTTAGCCCAACGTAGATAGACAGCAGTCCACCGGAACCCCGGCCCGTCTATCCGGTCGCACAACAGGGAAGTGCTTCAAACTCCGCAGCTGCAGGAGCACCTAGCAGACAGTCAGGTTGGGGGTAGCACCTGTCCTGCGCCCTGAAGTGTCACATAACCCCCGGTATGTTTCACAAAAGACGGTTGATCCCCAGCTGTACTGAAGCATCGCCCCAGCCTCCCAGTAAGCCAAAGACTTGACGATGTGGATCAAGCTGGGGTAGCACCAATCGCCTTTTGTGGTTGGAAACTGGACTCCACCAAAGAGCCGAAGAAGGTAAGCAACGATGTGCGTTCTAACGATATCATTAGGTACATCCTGCGAGCATTGACCGAAATATCTCAGCCAAATTTGGGGGACGCCACATGCACGCTCCGAGACAGGTATGCCGAACCAATACCCCAGCATGCCCTTCCAACCCGCTAGCGGACGACCTGGAACCAGTGGCTCACCACGGATCGAGAGACCGGTCAAGAAAGAGACGTCGTGCAGAATGGCTGTCATCTCACCCCACCGAAAGTAGAAGGTGTTCATCTCGGGCCTCCACCTATCGATAAGTGCCGACAGCAGACTGGCGTCGGGTGAACTGGCGTCCGACGAAGAGCAGCCTCGCAAGCGGCAACAAGCCCGTGTCCCGAGGGATTGGGACGTAGCGACCGTCCAGCTCCAAGTAATCCCTTCCTGACCGAAGCAGCAGGGGCGGAGGACCATCCGCGTCATCGGCAATCCACAGCTTGCACCAGTGGTTCTCATCATAGAAGGGTTCCCGAAGCTCCAGTAGAGATATGGCTTGCAACAAATGGAATAGACTGAATATTAGTGAGAAAATTGATAATGACAATAAAATACTACAAATTGTAAATTACGACCAAATGAACACTACAAAATAATGTACACTAATTTACTAGTTATTCCTATTTATGTTTTAAAAAGTATGCACATATTGTTAAAAAAATCATACATAGTCATACACATAAATTGTTAAACAGAACCAAAACTTTATTTTTGCTTATTTTTCTATTAGCGGTAATTATGAACTTCACGTAGTCATAGGTTGATCAAATAATTATCATACTGCAATAATACTAGTAGCTCATCAACCGTATACTATGAATGTTTACAACTAATGGATTTACCTCTCTCGTGTCTTAATTTTAACTAATTGTTTATAACAAATTATTTTGGTAAAACTAATTAATTACGACTAATTATTTGGTAACTAATTAATGACATCTCAAGAATTAAAACTAATTAAATACGACTAATACGAGAGAAAAAAACACCTGCTAATATGGCTTCTAATGGTGGCGATCAATAATGCTGAAACATCCTCGAAAATGAAATCCACAGAGAGCTAGAGAGCGACTGAAAGAGAGAGTGAAACGAAATCGCGCTCACTTGCTGCTTTATAGACGATGCGGAGGGTTGCAGGAGGGAATCCTTCCCCGCATGAGGAAATTGAAGACTGAATGCTGGCTGCAGACAACGACGAGACAATGATGAGACGGCGGGACAAGGAGATGGCAAATAAAGTTAAAGGCGACAGCGACTAACGGTAACTGATGGAGGTGACTGTATGTGACGGGAGGGACCGGGCCATTTCTACAATTGCCGCGTGACGAGTGTTATTTTTACTAATACAGTCACAAACAGTGTTAATTAGGCCAAAAACTCGTACCAGCCTCTTCTGAGTGGTGACAGGCAAGTGGACTCTAGAAGCATAGATACAGAACGTAATCCAGATCCCGGAGAACTCAAGCTAATGTGTGATGCGTTCTTAAATTCTTCGTTGGCATACTTCTTCTTTTTACCCACTTTCAAAAATACTTCTTTTTGTTTCAGGACATCAATAATAATTTAGCTCTTTTACAACACACTCAATTTAATACGAGCTGTTTATTCTTTTTATATAATAGTTCAGATTAATTAGTATTTAGTTATACTACACGTAGTAGCTAGTATAATCCCAATAAGTAGATTTGTAATTGAATATGTGGGGGATCACATGATACAAGAATAATATTTTCAATCTTAGTTGAAAAAATCCATAATACACTAACAAAAAATAAATACAAATAAAAGTTATTTTCAATCTTAGTTGAAAAAATCCATAATACACTAACAAAAAATAAATACAAATAAAAATTTATTATATTATTAACAAATCAAGGTCAAATTTGATTTATGCTACCATCGTATACTACTCGTAGAATGTACCTTAAATTCTTTCAAATAATGAGACCCATCATGTACCTGAACTATTTACCGAATATCTGATCACCAACCATCCGAAGATGACAAAACTATCGTGAAAACTGAACAGAGACAGAATGTATGAACGTAAGGTGGAGCGTAGCTTTGTATTGTGGACAAATCCGTCGTAAGCCAAAACGACAATGTCATGTCGCGGAGCTGTCGCTTTTGATGGTATACAATTAATAGAGTAGAACATAACGTACATAGCTTCACCGCCATTTTTCTGTCAGTACAAAGCATGAGAAGCTTCACACGTGCAAGCTAGCTAGGGGCGCGATCAGTAGAGTGTGCTGGATCGATCTAAGCCTAGCTAACCTTAGCTAGGACGATCGACAGTGGGAAAATCTTTTCCTTTCCACGACGAATTGCTTGTTTGTTGGATCTAGCCAGGCCGCGTCGGTAGTCCTCGTCTTTCATGATTTGTTACTTAGACTTTAATACAAGCCGGTACGTGATGCAAATTTGTTCTCACGGCGCCTAGGCCAGGCCACTCGCCCCCTCGAATTCCAATTTGCATGTGATGGGCTCACGCAGCGGCATTTACTTCCACCTTCTGTGATGATTCCATCAAAATTCCTGACGCGCAAGATCAAAGTTTGTTTGGAAATACAGTACGAGGACAAACTGAAAGTTTACCGGTTAAGATTGCTACAGATTTGCGAATTCGATTCCATATCAGTATGTCTAAAGCATTCATGCGTCTTCATATGTAGACCTTTACTCTCTTTTTTTTTCTGGAAAAAATATACAGAGAGGAGACCTGGGCGAAGCCAGTGGGTGATTTCGGCCACTGACGCAGACCTTCCCAAAAGAGAAAGCAGAGTCCAGAGAGTGTCCAGATGGAATCCTGCACGTCCGCATCCGCAGCAAGCGAACACAAACACCTCCACGGCCAGAGTGCCGTCGCCGCCTGTCCGCCACAATTCCGAAACCCCTCGCGCTCCTTCCTCCTCCCTTCGCTTCCCATCTGTCTTCTTCTTCCCCTCCACACGCCGCGCGCTATAAATACCCTTCCCCCTTCTCCCCCTCCGTCTCTTCTCCAGCACACGAGCAATCACACCATCGCACGCGCACACGCTATAGCACGCTTCCCGGTCACCCTGTAGCCCGTACACCTGTCCCTGTATCGCGGTGTACATATGTGTGAGTAATCCATCTCTGTACCTCCACCCGTGCACATGGTTACATGGATGTGTGTTACATGGATGTGTGGGCTTCTTACTTTTTATCCAGGTTTCTTGATTTGTGTTCTTGTGTGACCTCTTCTTGACTAGTGCGTTATTTGCTGCCGCTGCATGCAGAAACTGCTGGGTTGCAGGTTTGGTGCTTCCGGGCGTGTTTGAGTCTGTTTGCTGATGTTCATCTAATTAATCGGGGAGAATTCAGAGTTGTCCGCGGAGGAAAAGGAGAAGAGATCGAACTTGGAATCGCTTGGTCATTAGTTACGGTGAGTTCCTTCTCTAATTTTTCTGGTGTTACTTTGAGGGGGTATAAACCGCTATTCGTTGCATATTGTCGTGCGAGTTTACTGAATTTTGAATTTGCAATGCTTTATTTTACCTTTCGTTAGAGCAGTAACTAGCTGTTTTGTGTTCCTGATGCTGCGTGTCGCTCCTTTGCTTTCATTGTGCTCTGTCCGGCCGTCTCATCCAACATGCGAGTTGTGACGGTGAGGAAATCTACAGAGAAATGCCGAATCAAAGCAAGCTCTAAACCGGCAGTCGTTCCAATGTCTAGGTGCATGCGTGTTTCTAGGTACTGCTTAGGTGCATGTTGCGTCTCCAATTATTAATTACCTCGCTAAGTTGTTCCTTCTTGTTTTTAGTCATGATTTTCTGTGTGTTCATCCTGCGTACTCTCAAAATTTTCTTTGGTTTTACCTTTTAGTCCTGAAGATTTCCTTTCTCGCTTCCCGTCACGGTGAACTTTAATTCCTTGTACCAACAAGCTTGTAAGGTCATACATAATATAAGAAGGAAGAAAACACATTTTACCTTTTCAACTCAATAACAACCATTCCAGGACAAGTGAACCAGCAAAAGTAAAAGAGAAGTTGTTGTAGTACTCTAGCCATATGACTGATTCCGTATCCTAACAAATGACCTCCGACAAAGTAGGCCATTATTTTGTTGCCACGCCACATGCTGGCTCGGTGTTATATTGCTACCTGGCTTATCAACTTGGAGCTTATTTTTCACATCTGGTGACTAATCAATTATTACCGATGTCGAACCATCGGCATTGCCAAAACGTCAGTATTACCTCTGATTGATCCGTCCCTAATTCGGACCGCAGAGTTTTGTCCAATTGTCTTTTGTTAATATCTTGCTGTAGTTGTACTCACTGAAAAGTCGTACGACATATATTTAGCACGTTTCATGTCAGCTCCAACTGAATATTACAGCAGATTAAAAATATCCTCTAGTGTCAAGAGAGAGGATGGAGGCTTTCAGGAATTTTGGTCTCCTCCCTGGCAAGCAAAATCAGAGCAGAAGCAGTTCTGTGGATGGAGGCAACGGTTACCAGCCTTAGATGTTTAGCTCCTAGCTCATGGTTTTACTTTAGTTATATCCTTTTTTTTTACTTTTTATTTTTATTTCTATCGTACCAAAAAGGCTAGGCAGTAAGAGAGGGGGACCCTGGTACACTCGGAGGGACCAAGGAGTCATCAGGAGAAGGGACCAGTTGTCAAGAAAATGTATGTATTGATTGCTCAAAAAAAAAAGCTGAATCCGCCCTTTACATGGGGAAGATGCCTATTTATAACCTCATAAAGAGGACACTTACATTACCATCTTAACCCTATAAAAGTATTGTACGTGTAGGGGCTGCAGGGACTTTTCCTTGTCTATGCGTAGGCTTCGGCTCACGGTGGGTCTCCCTAGGCCTAGTCCATCTGGCTGGTGCACTTGGTCCACCTGCTCCCGAAGTGCCCCACCTTCGGGCTTCTCCTGGTGTGGTCCCGAAGGACCTACTGATTCGGGCCTCGCGGGACTTCAGAGACCCTTCCGAGGGGCTCTAGGTCTTCCCCGAGGTGGCCCCAAAGGGCCCACTACTTCGGGCGTCGCGAGGCTCTGGAGACCCTTTGGTGGGGCTCCGGGTCTTCCCGAGGTGGCCCTGAAGGACCCACTACTTTGGGCCTTGTAGGACTTCAGAGACCCTTCGGGGAGGCTCCGGATTATCCCCGGAGCATCCCCGAAGGGACGCCTGATGCCCCCCAGGGAGGGGGATCTTCGTGCTCGTGGGTTGAGGGGTCTGTCTGCGGGCTTCGCCGGATCGTTGGGGCCGCCCCTATGACAAGCCCCTCACTGTCGAGGTCCTGCTTCGTCAAGGCTGAAACTACGCCATTTCCCGGAGGGTCCAGACACACCGTCCCCTTGGGCCTAGCAAAGCGTGTTTCCGCCGTCCCTATGGCGGGTTCCTCCTTGGGAGCCATTTTGATGGCATTTAGTTGGGTGCTGTGCGGTATAATGGTATGTAGCGTTGCTCCGTTTAGGGCACACATGTCAGCGACCGATTGGTGTGTGGCTCGTCGGCTTCCGCACCTTGTCGTTTCGCGTGCCTAGTGCGGTTATAAATAGGGGTTGTGCCCCCCTCCTGGCACTTTGCTCCCCTTTTTAAAAACCCTAGCCTTCCTTATTTGTGTCAGCTAACACCCAGCTCTATTTGTGAAGCTCGGCGTATTCGAGTGTGTGATGTGGTCTCCCAGGGCGAGCGGGGAGGGTCGGCTCTTTGCGTACCTTCACGACAGGCGGTGCCAACCAAAAAAGAACAGGGACACCGGTGAGACGCTTAACTTCGGTAGCGTCAATTTCCAGCCGAAGGCGCACTGTCTCCGGTGCTTGCCGGCGCCCACGTCCCGGAATAGGTGGGAGATGGAGTGGACGCGGCGGTGGTTTTACCATAGGTCCCCACCAGGCGACGGCTTGTGGTCGGCCGGAGGGCCTATCCAGCTCACTCCTTCCCGGAGATTGAGTTGACGTCGAGGGAGGAGGCACTTCTCCAGCTGCTGCTGACTGCGACGCGAAGGCTCTCCACGAGGCATCTTGTGGAGGAGTTCTGCGCGCTTCGGTTGTGGCCGCTTGCGCGGGGGTGGGATGTGAAGCTCGGTGCAGCGAAGGGTGGCGTCCCTTCCTTCTATCTCTCAGATGGCGAGGATGGTAAGATGTATGCATACGTATATATATAGTGTACTTCTATCCTCTTACATATGTGTGTGTGTGTGTTTTATTTGTGTAAAGGGGTCGCGTGGTGCTGCCCATCGACAAGGCAGCGCGGGCTGTGGAGTAGCTTCTGGGCCCCTACACCGGGGAGGAGCATGCGAAGCGGGGGCTGGTGGTGCACGAGCCACGTCTAAACCGGGCATACTCGGATCTGGCTGTCCGTTTGGCAAAGCGGCCTGACCCCGACGAGGGGAGGAAGAAAAAGAACCGAGAGTCGGAGGAGCTGAATGCCGCTGGACCGATCGACGTAGTTCCCTTGCAGTGTGCTGGGGCTATGGATGCAAGCGGCTCGCGTTGCGCTAGCGTGGACGCGGCGGGGCGCCGACCGAAGTTGGCTCGGGGTCCTGTGGGGCGCGTCGAGCGTGTGAGCTCGACAAGCTCTTCCTCTGGGGCGCGAGCGGTCTCTTTCGGTGGTTGCTACCAGGGCAACAGGGGGGAGAGGGTGGCCGGCTCATTTCGTGTGTGCGAGCTTGGCCCTCGAAGAGTCTTATGCCGAGACTCCCTCAAACGTTTACGGTCAAGGGTCTGAAGAAGTGGGGGAGCCCGCCCCTGCCCAGGACGCGCTTGGTGAGTTCCCTGTGCCTTCCTTTTACTTATCGCCACCGTGCTGACTTTTGCGTTGCAGTGGTGAGCGGGGAGAATGCCGAGGGTGACGGTTCCGGTGCCGAAGTCGAAAGGTGACCACGGTGCGGTGGGGGGCGACGAAGGTTCGGCATCGAAGTCCGAGGAGGCGTTCCGTTCTTGGCACTTGCGGTACGGTGGGTACCACGGATCTTGGTCCGTTGTGTACCAACGACTTAAAGGTCAGCCTCGGGCGCGGCCATTGTTTGCGAGCAGGTGGCTCGCTTCGTCGCCCCGTCATGCGTGGAGCAGCTCTTCGAGACCATGCCCACGCATCAGATGTTCAGGTCGATCGAGGCGAACGCCGCGAGGGTAAGCTCGACCGACCGAATTTCTTTTTTTAAGCAAGGTGTGCTTCGCATAGACCCTGATGCTATCCCACGCGCTCGAGGGGGATATCCGTCGCGGCTATGTAGAGATTCAAGAGCGGGTCAACTCGGAGCATGAGCAAAATGAGTCGCTTTGCTCCAAGCGTCTGGCTCTTGTTGAAAGAACGAAGGAGCTGGAGGCGCGGGTTGCTGAGCTGGAGGGAGAGCGTCGCGGCCTTCGCGAGGAGGTGCGGATGCTTCAGGGCGCTCGCAAGTTTTTCGAGGCGGAGATTGAAGTGGAGCGTCAATTCTTCGAGACGGTATTGCGCATTATATGGGACGCCATGGAGTTGCTGGAAGGTACTGTGATCGAAGCTCGGAGCAGCGCCGCCGCCTCGGAAGCATATCCGCTTGGCAGGTGGATCTGAAGCTTGACTGTCTCCGGTGTGCCGGGGACATCTGCCAGCCAGCCGCGCGGGCCTACGGCGACCATTGCGCGAAGGCGACTTGGACGGCGGCCTTTGTGTCGCTGCAGAGGGCTGGCTGTGGGCATGTCGATGCCCTCGGTGCGTGCTCCTTGCTCGTAGCTTCCGTGCCCGGGCGGAGGTGCGTGGAAGGAGGTTACTATTTTTTGTAAAGACCTCTGATTTTGAATGAAATGAGTTACAAGCCTTATTACACTAGAGTCTGTGGTTGCATCATATTTATGTTCTTACTTGTTAGTTTGCTTAGGCCAGGCCGGTTCTGTTTAGATGTGCCGCTCGATGGGGGCCTCGCCCTCCTGGAGGGCGAATGATGAAAGTCACCCCCCTGGCGGTACGAAGGATGAGTGGACTCTTCTCTCCGTCTGGCCTCTGCAACTGTGCTATCGAGGGGTCATGTATCACGGCGTGAAGTGGCAACAATGGAAGCTGGCGAACCTGGAGGGGTCGATGGTGCATTTTTGGCTCTTCCAGGAGCGCAAGGCGGCGAAGGCGCACTATGAAATTCGCACTTTCTGGGAGCAACGGGGTGTTGCTTTCGCGATCAGGGCCCCGGTCGCCTCATCCGCCGGTTCGGCCACCTCGCCGCTGGAGGATATTACTGGGGAGTCCTCGGAATCCCTGTGCAATACATAGAAGGAGTACCTGCACCTTGTGGGCACTGGGGCATCCGACAAGGAGCTTCTCGCATGGGCGGTCAGGACGGAGGAATGGGACTTTGTGCCCTAGCGCCGCGGGTGGCGGTGTGTATTGTTTGTGTGGAGCTACAGCGTGTGTTGTTGACTAGTGATATTTTATTGTACTGGTTGAGAGGTTTTTGTGTAACGTGTGTGAATCGCCTCGCCACTATCCTCTGGTGGCGCTATGATGTGTTATGTACTTTGGATTCGTTATCAATAAAACTCGTGGCAATACCGCGGTTTGTATTTGCTAGAGCGGGAGGCGAACTTTCTTAGATAGGGCTCCAGAGGAGCCCTACCTGTTATTTGTTGCGAGGGGGAGGCGAAGTTGGCGCCGTCCCCATACTTCCTTAGATAGGGCTCTAGGGGAGCCCTACATTATTGTTGTGAGGGAGGTGGCCGTGTCGGTCCCCATGCTTTTAGATAGGGCTCCAGGAGCCGTGCACTGCTATTTGTTGCGAGGGAGGCAGCCGTGCGGTCCCCATACTTTCTTAGATAGGGCTCCGGGGGAGCCCTACCTGTTATTTGTTAGAGGAGGAGGCGGCCGGGGCCCCTATTTTTAGATAGGGCTCTGGGAGCCCACAGTATTTGTTGCGAGGGAGGCGGCGGGTGCCGTCCCCATACTTCCTTATATAGGGTTCCTGGGGAGCCCTACCTGTTATTTGTTGCGAGGGGGAGGTGAAGCCGGTGCCGTCCCCCATACTTCCTTAGATAGGACTCCGGGGGAGCCTTACCTGTTATTTGTTGCGAGGGGGAGGCGAAACCAGCATCGCCCCCATATTTTTTAGAGCCCTACCTATTATTTGTTGCGATGGGGAGACAAAGCCGGCGCCATTCCCCATACTTTCTTAGATAGGGCTCCGGGGGAGCCCTACCTGTTATTTGTTGCGATCCCCCATATTTTTTAGATAGGGATCTGGGGGAGCCCTACCAGTTATTTGTTGCGAGGGGGGCGAAGCTGACACCACCCCCATACTTTCTTAGATAGGGCTCTGGGGGGCTCTACCTGTTATTTGTTGCGAGGGGGAGGTGAAGCTGTCGTCGTCTGTTTTATACACTCGTGCCTGCTCCTGTAATGGATGAGTACCAAAAAAGTGTTACATCGTAAATACAGGATCCCGTCGCATAAAGCCAGCGGGTAGCACTTGTCCGGGCGCAGCCGGTGTTTTGTAGACCATCTACGGATAGAATTTTTGGAGGCTCTTGATGTTCCACGTGTGGTCTAGCTGCTACCCTTCGGAGTTACGATTTAGTAGGAGCCCACTCTTGTGTTTCGAGTGATGATGTAGGGTCCTTCCCATTTGGACTCTAGATTTCCTAGAGCCGTGGTGTTTGCCGCTCGCTTGAGCACCATATCGCCTGGTGCTAGTGTGTGGATCTTGACCTTCCTGTTGTACACCCTCGCGACTCCTTCGGCGTACTTTGCCATGGTTGAAATGGCCTGGACGCGGTGCTCCTCCAGGAGGTCAAGCGACGTTTTGCGGTGTGCGGGGTTTCTGCTCTCCGTTGCCCAGAGGGATTTTGCCGCAAACTCACCCGGGGTCATTGCTTCATCCCTGAAGAGGAGTTTGAACGGGGAGAACCCCGTTGCCCTCGTTGGTGATGTTCGGAGTGTCCATAGTGTCTTCTGGAGCTCGTCGGGCTAGAGCCCCTTTAGCAAGCCTACGAGACATTTTGTTAGTCCTGCTAGTAGGTTGTCGTTGGTTCGTTCGACTGCCCCAATCGACTCGGGGTATCCGATAGATGTAAAGCACACTGTGGTGCCGATGTTCTGACAGAATGTTTGAAACGAAGTAGAATCAAACTGGGTGCGATTGTCGGTGACGATGTCACGGGGTACTCCGTACCGGCGTACGATGTTCTTCCATGCGAAGCGCTGCGCCGCTGCGGTTGTGATTTTTGTGACTGGTTCAGCCTCCACCCATCTGGAGAAGTACTCGATGGCGATGAAGGCGAAGCGAAAGTTGCCCTTGGCTGCCGGGAACAGGCCGATGATGTCGATCCCCCAGCGCACAAAGGGCCACACCCGAGCCAGGGGCTGCAACGGGACTGTGGCGCCTTGGAGTGGTGGCTAGCCCATTGGCAGCTCTGGCAGTGCTGGACCAGGTCTTGCGCGTCTCGGAGCGCGATGGGTCAATAAAAGCCTTGGCGGAAGGTCTTCGCGACGAGGCCACGAGGAGCTTGGTGTGCGCCGCAGATGGTCCTCATGTATTTCCTGTAGGAGGGACTGGCCCTCCTCATTTACAGTTGCTCGTTGATGATGTGGTATTTCCGGGCTCGCTACTTTAGACGGTTTACTTCGGCGGTGTCTTCGGGCTCTTCTCCTTGGAGGTACTTGTGGATGACGTCGCGCCAATTCGCCTCGTCGACTAGGAGCACGAGGCGGACGTTACATTGTGCTTCGTGGGCAGCCCCTGGTGCTTCCGGGGCAATTGACGGGGTGCGCAGCACTTCGTAAAGCACCTCTGGCGTGGGGGGGCTCGTCCGAGCTGGCTAATTTGGCTAGCTTGTCTGCTGCTTCGTTGCTAATTCAGGGGATGTTTTGGACCATGATGCCGTGGAAGTGTTTAGCTTCGGCCCAAACCGCCGCCAAGTATTTGGACATCTCCAGATCCCTTGTCGTGAACGATTTGTCGAAGTGGCCTGCGACAAGGCGGGAGTCGCTTTGATGATTATGCGCTTCGCGCCCAATGCTCTCACCTT
Source organism: Hsuehochloa calcarea (assembly GCA_036346395.1). Classification (NCBI taxonomy): domain Eukaryota; kingdom Viridiplantae; phylum Streptophyta; class Magnoliopsida; order Poales; family Poaceae; genus Hsuehochloa; species Hsuehochloa calcarea. The sequence goes on from CM070599.1 coordinate 41,322,172, forward strand.
TCGTAAGCCTAGCAGCAGTGCCTCGTATTCGGAGGCGTTGTTGGTTGTCGAGAAGTCAAGTCGTGCAGCGTGGGAGACACTTCGGCCATCTGGGTTGTGTGGGACCCTTCGCTGTGTATGTAGCCAAAGAGTGGGACACCTCCGGGACCGCCTCGGGCATCCTGTTGCCTTCCGTCATTCCGTCCGCGAATGAAGCCGGCCACGGCCTCGACCTATTCAGCCTCCTCGCTTTGCCTCTTCCGGGAGCTGCCCTCTATCCACGTGGTTGACGTTTCGCCCTTTCTGGCGGTAGTCGTTGGCTGCGGCTTGACTGGTGTCCCCACCGTGGTTGTCGCGGGTCCTTTCGCGAGTGGCCCGCTTGGTGTTGCTGCCGGGGTAGCGGGGGTCGGAACCCCCGCCCGCCGGGCGCTATCTACTTCGCCTGGGCGTACTCCTCCATATTGTCAAAGAATTATGCTACCGAACCGATGGGCTTGCGGGCTAGTCTTTCCGATAGGGGGCCTTTTGGAGTCCGCAGGTGGCTGTGTTTATGATGGTGGTCTCATTGACCCCCTTCACTTGACATTTTATCTCCGTGAACTTTTTGAAGAAGCTGCGGAGGGACTCGCCCGAGGCCTACTTTATTGTGAACAAGTGTCCCGCGTCATTCGGCTCTGTATAGTTCCCCTGGAAGTTGTTGCGCACCAGGTTCCGCAATTGTTCCCACGCGTACACGGAGGGGCGGAATGGTGAAGAACCACATCAGCGCCACGCCCTTGAGTGCCAGGGTGATGCTTTTTGCTTTCGTGGTGTAGTCTCCCCCGGCGGCCTCAATGGCCATTTCGTACACACGAAGGAACTCTGAGGGGTCCGTGCACCCCTCGAAGGACCTGACCTCCGGCATTTTAAAGCCTTGGGGCCAGCGGGCTGCCTCCAGCCCAGCGCTTAAGGGCTCCCCGAAGCACTGACGTCGGACAAGTGGCGGCCCGTGCCCGGCGAGCGGCTCCCTCGGCCTCGAGTTGCGCGAGCCTGAGAGGAGCCGCGAGGGGCCCAACTCCTAGCCGCCAGAGGTCGATCATCTCCTGGTGGAGATCCGTCAGCTCACCGGAGGGCTTCATATGCTTCCGCGTTATGCCCGCTGCCCCGTGCGATTGGTCCGTCGGGGCATTGTGCTGGGCATCACCCCCAATGATGTTTCCTTGTGTGGAGTTGTTTACTTCTTCCTCCGGGGCTCGGGCGGCGGCGGCCGCTACCCTGGAAGTCTTGCTTCGCTTAGCCCTCGGGGTGCTGGGCGCAGTAGCCGCGGAGGCATTGGGCGCAGCTTTTGTCGGACCCGTATTTTCTAATCCTGAATCCTTTGCGAATACACTGTGCTATTCCCTGGATCAGTAGATAGCACTCACAGATACATCACTGAATCATTTCATACATGGCTTAAAACTATACCATTCATTAATTTAACACATCAGAATTTACATAGACCACATCGAGTCAAGTTTTACAATAAAGGCCGAACAGGCTAAATGATTACATCACAAAGTAGCGGAAGCGACAACGGAAGCAAAAAGGGTGAGGGCACATCTCTCCACAGGCAAGCGACTGGGGAAACCTATGTACATCCGATATTACTCGAAAACTCAGATAATATAGGAGGCACATAAGTACCAGCGGAGTCAGCTAGACTAGGGCGAGACTAGAACAACTAAGGACTAAACTACGCTTCAAGTACTCCTGGGTCTTCAGACATCTGGTTCCTCGTAGTAGTCGTAATCTCCAATATTTTCTACTTCTGAGGGTTTGGGGGAAAGAGTGAGAATGAGCACAACCACCGTGCTCGCGAGCCAACACACAATATGCAATAGTATACATGCAAGGCTTAACAAAGATGGCTCAGGTTCTTTTATTTGCTAAAGCAACATTTTCAATTATCATAAATACAAGTCCTATGACTTAGCATTTTAAACAGATTGCATTTTTATTAAAGAGAATAAGTGCAATATTAAATAACAGTAGAGGTTACCTCCACCTCATGCTTAATTTTGAAAACGGTTACATCCACCGATTAGCAGCACTGGGTAAGGCTATCTAGGAAAATCCAATACAAGGGCTAGATGAGACCAACACCTTTCCATTCCACCCACAAAGGTTTTTGAAATAGAACTAACTCAGGTTAAGTTCCCATGTCTGCCTTTAACCGTAGGCACGACTGTTTAAACAGTTTAGACTCTGCAGAGGTTGTACACTGTACCCACAAGAGATAATCATACTCGTTACCCCACATGATTCCTTAGTCATGTAGTTGAGCGATCGTCACAGTAACGTTTCAAACTACCTTGCCCCTTCCGTCATCTCATCCCTATGGCTAATTCCATAAGTTGTGTGGGATGCTTACCACAACGACTAGCGCAGCTGGCCCCGGCCACAACGACTAGCGCAGCTGGTAACTTCACCGTTTTCGGTGTCCCTTTCAAGCTAGCATACGTCCTGCCGCTTGCACACTTCTAAACACCAGTTGTGGGATGACATTAAGGGTTCGATAATTTTACTAAGCCAAGTTGCACTTTGCAGACTTGCGGTTGTACTTGTTTTACACAGGAGGTCATGACAAGATTGAGTCCTTAATTCATCTGGACGGTTCATACCACATACCAACCATTCTCGTGCTACGTCCGCACCCACCACTCTTTCCATCCGTCCAGATGTGGTACTAGCAAGTTGTTTAGGGTTTTGGGAAGGAAAACCAATTAACGCAACACACCAGTCATCTACATCCAATGACTGCCCAAAATCATTTTTCATGTTTAAAAGATGATGATTGAGACATTTATTGTCTCAGTACTTAAGCAAGACTAGCATGTCGCTTAAGTACAACCTATACTAGTATTTACCACATATTTACTAGGGTGACAAAGAATACTGGATTCGATTATCAAATGATGGCTTAATAAGTAATTAATCAGCAAATGGGTATTTAACTACCTTAAGCTTTAACATATCATTGATTACAAAATTAAAGCATGCAACTTTGATATTTTAAATAAACATAGTTTGCATAAAATGTAGGCTCAGAATGATCAAAGTATTGACTTGCCTGGGTCAGGTTATTGCGGTCTTGATCTTACTCATGACCTTCTCTCGCGAGGTATTGAATTAAGTGCAGATCAGTGTCGAATCTTGGTCCTGCTTGAGACGCTGCTTCTTCTGGACTCCGACTCCTAATTACACGATACAAGCAAGAACAACAGATAAATCCAAAGAACTTCCAAAAGACCAAATATAAAAAAGCACTTTAAATAAGTTTTGCGATGAACGAGCTGAAGAGACAAGATTCAGCGAGGCGGGGATGTTTGACAAGGTCAAATGAACAGTTGAGTACACGAGACAAGGGCGGAGATACTATGCCGAGGGAAAACAAGGGAGAAACGAAGTCGAAGAACTTCTGCGGGGATACTCCACTTCGGATTTGGAAGATGGCAAGATATTTGCCGATCGGATAATGACACAACGCGACCTAATTTTACAACAAGAGCTTTTATTAAAATAATGGATATTATTCGAGCAAGATATCGAGATTAACGAGTTAATCCCGAATAGCTCCCCAAAATATTTTGAGAAAATGGAAATTCATTTCAAATCATTTTACACAAATGCTGGAAATTTGAATAAATTTGTTTTAACAAAAACTGACATGATTGCGGAGACGTTTACGAAGGCCATTTGCATAACATCCATTTCCGGAGATTTTGCAAATTACGCTCTTAATCGATGGCTCTCAAGTAAAAGCGAAAATGATAATTCTACAAGTACTTGACAATCGACGAGTTAACTATTAACAAGGGTTAATCGAATCAACACGCAAGTCATAGCACAATCACAGAGAATATATATATTGGAAATGTTTTCGCCAAAATGGAAAGCTACTGACGACCGAGTTAAAATAAAACAATACATACACGATCATCACACAAATTCTTTTTACACAACTTTACAATACACAAATCTTTCTTACCAAAAACTCGACTACTGCTCCACGACTACCCTGCACAGAGTTAACAAAAATAATCGCAAGATCAATACACAATTTCAATACACATATTTATCACTCCAATGCAGATTTCTCAATCCACTACTGATGCTCTGCTGCTGATGATGCTATCCAATTGAACTGCACAGGGGGTTTACTGCCAGAGAGAGACAAAGAGAGGGAGGGAGAATCGGCCAGAGCAGGCCGGTCTGACCGGGGAAGGAGGCGGTCTGACCGGGGGGAGAAGAGAGAAGGCGTCTGGGCGGCGATCGCGGCGCGGTCGGCGGCGGAGGCGTCGGGGCGAGGATGCCGTGGGAGGCGGCGGCTTGGCCGTGGCGGCTCTGGAGAAGAGGTGGCGGCGGGGCGCGCACGGTTGCAAGGCCGAACAGGCGGACGACGCGGCGAGGAGAGAGAGGGAGGAGGAGAGCACGGCACCGGGGGCGCATGGAGGCTCACCGTGAGGTCGGCGGGGTGGGGAGCGCCGGAGGAGGCGGCGGCGGAGTGGAGGCGGCGTCGGGAGAGCGCGCCGGAGGCGACGAGCTGCGATGTGAGGAAGCCGATCGACAGGCGAGGAGCGAGGGCTTGCGCGAGCTCTGGCGCAGCGGATGGGGCGAGAGGCACCGGAGGAGGAGAAGAGCGGTGGCGGCACCGGCGGCGGTTAAGGCGGCCGAGCCGCAGCGAAGAGTGGGAGAGGAGGGAGGCGATGAAGGCCGGGGCTCTCGGCTCTTGTAGGCAGGTGGGCGGCGGAGATGGGGAAGCCGACGACAGGGGCGGGAAAGCCTGGACGGCAGAGGAGAGCCTTGGCAGCGCTTGAGTGTGGGGCGCGCGGATCCGGAGGAGGCGGGAGCTGTCGAGCGGCAGCGTCGATCCGGCGAGGGACGAAAAGCGGCGCGGGTGTGGGAGGGGGGACGGAGCGCACGAGGCGAGCGAGAGAGTGGAGAGGGGAGAGAGGAGCGAGCCAGGCGATGCGGCTGGGGGGAAACGGCCCGGGGTTGAGCCGGCTGGGAAAAACGTCCAGGCCGACTGGGTCGGGAGGGAGAGAAGAGAGAGTGGGCCAGGAGAAAAACCGACCCAAGAAGAAAAGAATGGGTTCAAGATTTGGAAATGGAGAATTCAAAGCAAATTTTGAAATCCAGAATTTGAAGGAAGGTTTGAAACACAAACCCGAGCTTAACGGAAGCTAGGAGATTTTGGAATTTAAACCAAAATTTGAAAATTCGAATGAAAATCAGAAACCAAGGCAACTACTATTTATTGACCGAAAACGGGATGTTACAGCTTTCCGAGGAGGCTTTGGGCGCAGCTTTCCGAGGTGCCATGCTAACTGTCATAGCAAAAAGGCTAGGCAGTAAGAGAAGGGGACCCCCGGTACACTTGGAGAGACCAAGGAGTCATCAGGAGAAGGGACTAGTTGTCAGAAAAATGTATGTACTGATTGCTAAAAAAAAGTTGAATTCGCCCTTTACATGGGGGTAGATGCCTATTTATAGCCTTCTAAAATGGAGCACTTACATTACCATCATAACCCTAGAAAAGTGTTGTACGTGTAGGGGCTGCAGGGACTTTTCCCCGTCTACATGTAGGCTTCGGGTCACGGTGGGTCTCCCTAGGCTTGGTCCATCTGGCTGGTGCACCTGGTCCACCTGCTCCCAAAGTGCCCCACCTTCGGGCTTATCCTGGTGTGGTCCCGGAGGACCTGCTGCTTCGGGCCTCACAGGACTCCGGAGACCCTTCGGAGGGGTTCCGGGTTTTCCCCGAGGTGGCCCCGGAGGGCCCACTGCTTCGGGCTTCACAGGGCTCTGGAGACCCTTCGGAGGGGCTCCAAGTCTTCCCTGAGGTGGTCCCGGAGGACCCACTACTTTAGACCTTGCGGGACTCCGGAGACCCTTCGGGGAGGCTCCGGAGTATCCCCGAAGGGACGCTTGACGCCTCCCCGGGGAGGGGGGTCTTCGTGCTCGTGGGTTACGAGGTCTATTCTACGAGCTTCGCCGGGTCGTTGGGGCTAGTGGGGCTGCCCCTACAATAATTTCCTTGTTTTTCTTAGCTAGTTTTTTCTCCTTGTCTTCATTGTACATTCTCTCTCAAATTCAATAGAATTAGCGGGCAGCTTTTTCGTCAAATAAAAAAATTCCTCTAGTGACTGACTGGATCATTTCTCGGCAGGGTACTCAATCAGTACGATCATTACGGCATATCTACTTTTTTTTAGTTCCTCTTCTATTCTCCTTGAGAATTACTGTTAGAAGCTACTCATTGACCATCAGTCAACTCTTCAGTGCGTTATGTATGACAAAAACATAGGGCATGGATGTTTTTTTTCCTTTTGAAAGAAGGGCGTGGATGGGTTGAGATAAGGAAACATTTATTTAGTTTTTTGATTGATTACAATTGCTGAATCGTGTGAAACATACTGAATGATTGGTTAAACCCTAGTCTTACATCACTATCTTTCCTTATGTTAAATAGAAGCAAATAAGTTAATTTACCAAATAAACAAATACGGAAATTAGTTTTGTAAACCTGATTGTGTAATAGCATTGTAGTCTAAATCATGCTGCAGTTATGTTGATTTTATTTTTACCATGTCATCTAACCATTTATCTTCAGTTTTATATTCAGATATTGAAACAGCAAGATGGTTAATTTTGGAAAGAAGTTGGCGGCAGATCAAGTAGAAGAATGGAAAGGGTATGGCTTTTCTTTTAGTTCTTCTAAAATGCTTTTTGCTTTTATCTTTTCAGCAACATTTTTTTTTTGCATTTTCATTTTTTACAAACAGAACTGATTAGATATTACTATATCAAACATGTTGCTTGTAAAGAAGAGAGAAATTGATGGAACTTAGGAGAAGAAGGCAGCAGGGGCTATGAATCCCGCATTAATATCGGGAGGACTCCATGGCCCTTTTATATTGCCGGACGTGAATAGTATTATACGACAACACGTTGCAGCTAACATCTGTTAGCGCTAACAAACTAAATCTTGTCTGTTACAAACAATCTAAACTGCATCAGTTAGAATACACAATACAATGTTATCTTTTGATAGCCTCCCTCGATCTCAATTGTGCTCATGCAGATTGAGATTGCGTCGGAAGGTTTCAAAACTGCGAACCGGCAATGGTTTAGTAAATATATCTAAAACTTGATCCTGGGAAGAAATAAATCGAACATCTAACATCTTCCTTGCAACTCTTTCTCTGACGAAGTAAAAATCAACTTCAATATGTTTTGTGCGAGCGTGGAAGACAGGATTTGCTGAAAGATACATTGCCCCAAGATTGTCACACCACAGAGACGGAGGTCTCGACTGAAATACACTAAGTTCCTTCACTAATGACTGTATCTAGATCATCTCAGCAGTGGCATTCGCCATGGCCTTGTACTCTGACTCGGTACTCGACTGTGAGACTTTGGGCTGCTTTCAGGAGCTCCAGGAAACCAGATTACTTCCAAGAAAAACAGCAAAACCATCGGTTTATCTATGATCATCTGGGCAACCCGCCCAATCTGAATATGAAAAAGCACTAATTAGCATTGAGCTTGACTTGTTGAACTTTAGTCCAACATCAATGGTATTTTGGAGATACCGGAGAATACGTTTCTCGGCTGACCAATGCATGGGGAATGAAGATACTGACACACAAGATTAACTTTAGCGCCCCCACAATGCTTCTGTAAATTGTTCCAGCACTATCAGATAGCAATGTTCCACATGTCTTGGACAGTCGTTCTGTAGATGCCATAGATGTAGTTGATGGCTTGCAATTTTCCATGTTTGCACGCCGTAGCACATCCTTAATATATTTACGTTGTGTCAGCATGATTCCCCCTTGTTGATGCAACACTTCAATGCCAAGGAAGTAGTGTAGCACACCAAGATCCTTGATAGAAAATGCTCCATGCAAACAACGAAGAACATCATCAGTAGCCTGGGCAGACGAACCGGCAATGATGATATCATCAACGTAAATGAGCATATACATGGTGACCCCATTCCTATTATATATAAACAGAGAGGTATCGGCTTGTGACAGCTTGAACCCGAGTTCTTGAAGTTGAGTACTCAGCCGTGCATACCAGGGGCGGAGCTGGGCCTCGGGCCTCCCAGGCAATGGCCCGAGGCCCAGCAAAAAAAACACCAGCTAAAAATAAAAAAAATCAATGTAAAAAACAAGCTAAAATTTGATTTTGGGCTGAAATGCTCTGGGCCAACCCGAGGCATTGCTCCACGCTAGCTCCGCCCCTGGTGCATACCATGCTCGTGGTGTCAGCTTTAAGCATACAATGCTTTGTCGAGCTCACACAAATGATCTGGATAGGACTTGTGCTCATAACCAGGCGATTATCGTATATACAAATCCTCCTCAAGTATGCCATGAAGGTATGCATTTCGGACATCCATCTGACGTAGATTCTAGTCCTTTGACATATGCCCAAAGCAAGAACAATCCGAACATTAGTAGGTTTAACTACAGGACTAAATGGATCCTCGTAACCTCTGCTGTTATTAATTATTGCACACTTAATCTCCTTGATAAAATGTGATTTAGTTAAAATGCTAAGTGATAGGACTTTCTAACTATAGTGGTTAAAAATATTGCTTTGCGCAAATAAAAGAACCCGAGCCATCCTTGTTTAGCCTTGAATATTTATTATTGCATCTGTTGTGTTGGCATGCGAGCACAGAAGTTGTGCTCATCCTCGCTCTTTCCCCAAACCCTTAGTATCCGCTAATCAGGACAACTATGCCTACTACGAGGATCAAGGTGTCGACAGTCAAGACCAAGGCGAAGAGTAGTTAGTTTCGTAGTCTAGAGCTCGCCACAATTTAGCTGGCTCCGCTGATACTTGCGTACAGCCAATATTCTCCTAATCCTGGGTTAATATCGGTTGTACACAAGGCGCTATAGTCGCTTGCTTGTGGGGAGTCGTGTAGCCCCTTTTGCTTCTGCGCCTATTTTTGCATTTTGTGTAATGAACTCATTTGGCTTGTACGGCCCTCTTTTGTAAACTCGACCCGACGCGGTCTATTTAATTATGATGTTTGTAATATTATGTTTGGTTCAGTCTACGATGTGTATGAAATGATTCAGCAATGTATACTGCGAGCGCTACCTACTGATCCAGATAGTAGCGCGGTATTTTCACAGAGGATTCTGGATTAAGGAAATCCGGGTCCAACATGGTAGCTGCAGCGTTGGCGGAGTTGCTGATGAAGAAGCTGGAGCCGGTCATGGTGTTTTAGATTTTGTGGCGTGGCTCTAAATACCATAAAGAAGAGAAATAGATTCAACTTCAGAGAAGAAGGCAGCAGAGGCTATGAATCCCGCATTAACATCGAGAGGACTCAATGGCCCTTTTATATTGCCAGACGTGGATAGTGTTGTACGACAACACGTTACAGCTAACATCTGTTAGCGCTAACAAACTAAATCTTGTCTGTGACAAACAATCTAAACTGCGTACAGTTAGAATACAGAATACAAGGTTATCTTTTAACAGCTTGTGTCCCTCCTATATCATTTTCTTCAATCTTATAAATGAAACAAAAATCGAGTAGCCATCCGACTGTTAGGTTGCTCTATGATGATGAACTCAATACACATTTTCACAGGCTAGTTCGCTGTGTCTCACAATTTTCTTCACAATGTTAACAAATTTCCTGCAGAAATCTTACGAGTTCTTTTGTCTTGCTATTGCTAGATACTATATTAATTACAAATTGATGAAGAAGATGTTAAAGCAATACGTTCAACAGACCCAACTTGGTGGCAAAGATCGCGAGCAAGTTCTTAAAGAGTTCTCAAGGATTCTTGATGACCAGGTGTACAAAGAATGCTTTCTCTCGAAATGATTATAGACATGTCTTTTGGAGCTACCTGTTCATTTCGTCTGTTGAAATGGCGTAGATTGTTTTGATTAGCTAAAATTCATATGTATTACTTCATTCCAGATTGAAAGGATTGTGCTTTTTCTGCTACAACAACAAGGCCACCTTGCTAGCAGGATTGAGGAACTGGGAGAACAGCGTGCTACTCTTCTGGAACAGCATGATATATCACAAGTTTTTCAACTACGTGAGGCTTATAGAGAAGTTGGGCGAGATCTCATAAAGCTTCTCCGCTTTGTTGACATGAATGCTACCGGTATTAGGAAGATACTGAAGAAATTTGATAAGCGCTTTGGCTATAGGTTTACAGATTATTATGTCACCACTCGTGCAAACCATCCTTATTCTCAGCTTCAGCAAGTCTTTAAGCAAGTGGTAATTTTCTTCCATTTTACGTAGACAATTGCTTTTGTTCCGTCTTTCCCGCAGCTAATAAGCGGTTCTACTTTTCTAATACTTACCATGCACTTCTACAAATACAGGGAATTGTAGCTGTTGTAGGTGCTTTGTCACGCAACCTTGCATATCTGCAAGATCATCAAGGAAGTTTTTTATCCATCTATGATCATCCATCAGTTATGTTGAAGGTAATACATCTCCGCTATTCCATTCTCTTTCGGTTCAACATTTGTTCTGTTCTTCGAATTGGGTGACGTATTTGCTGTATTGTTTAAGAGTGTGATGTGATATTTTTTTCTAATATTCAGGACCCTATCATAGACCAAGTAAATCACGCAGTACAGAAGCTCACACATGCGACGAATTTTATGCAATTCTTAGGACAACACGCACTTATCGTGCAAGAGGATGCGCAAAGTGGGTCGGAGGATCTTGTCGATGATCAGAGCTACCATTTCGTGTCCCTGTTGCTCAACCTGGTGAACACGTTTCTTTACATGGTGAATACATATATCATCGTGCCGACTGCAGATGACTATTCAGTAAGCCTTGGAGCTGCTGCGACTGTTTGTGGCATTATTATTGGATCAATGGCAGTAGCTCAAGTGTTCTCTTCAGTCTATTTCAGTGCATGGTCAAATAGGTCATACTTCAGACCTCTCGTATTCAGTAGCATTATGCTATTCTCTGGGAACCTGCTATATGCATTGGCATATGACCTGAACTCATTAACAGTTCTCCTGATTGGCCGGCTACTATGTGGGTATGGATCACTTCTTTTTCTATTTGATTTACTCATGTGCTACTTAGTACTTTAGATATCTTTATGCTTGGTTAGCTTGCATGAAAATTGCAGCTCGATCATATTAATTGGTACAGAGTAGCATGGTAAATAGTAAATACTGCTGACTGCTGAGGCTCGGAAGCTAAGGGCCTGTCCTACATTAAACATTTACCATACATAAACCAAACATGAGAACTACTGAATTTTATGAGCAGATACACAGCAAGTTTTTTTCAAAAAAGAAAAGAAAAAAGAAAAAGAAAACCGTAACTTTGGCTATACTGTTAGATGCCAAATGGGATATTAGTAAAAACTGCATATAGTATAGGTTTGTTCTTTTGTTTACTGACTATGTATCTCGTTTGCATCTCGGGTTACAACGGCTCAAGAGCAGTACCATTAGTCTATTTTCTTTCTGATGGCCTGGGCTATCAGGGCAGGCTTCATGTTACACAAATATTAGCTTACATGATGACCTAAGATTTTTTATAGATATTCCCAAAAAAAAGATTTTAAAGATCAAGATAAGCACCAATAATCTTCACCCTCTGTGTTTGGGAAACTTAACTAGTTACCACGAATCCTACCATTGTGGTATCATTTTTTCTCTTGGTGATTTGTCATTGAGGCTCGAGATTTTCTGAAGGTGCTCCTTTGATCATACTGGCAACACGGAAATATGCAGGTTAGGTTCTGCAAGAGCTGTGAACCGTCGGTACATCAGCGACTGTGTACCGCTCAAAATCAGGCTACAAGCCTCTGCAGGATTCGTCAGTGCTAGTGCTCTGGGCATGGCATGTGGCCCTGCTCTCGCTGGTTTGCTCCAGACAAAATTTAAGATATACTCAATCACTTTTAATCAGAGCACGTTGCCTGGATGGGTCATGGCCATTGCTTGGCTTGTTTACTTGTTGTGGCTGTGGCTTTCATTCAAAGAGCCTGAACACTTTGCTAAGATTGCAGTCAATACACAGCCATCTGAATCTGGTAAGCTTCAATCCAAAGATGTAGTTTGCTAGTGGCAAAATGTTCTGTTTGAAAACATAAACTACACTGAAAACATAAGGGGTGTGTACTCTGCCACTGACATTATTTTTAGCATCATCAGGAATTGTTCTAATATGAAGTTAACTTCTGTGTGAAAATAGGTCATCAAGGAAGTACTAACTTGGAGGAAGGTCTAGCACAGCCTTTGCTTCTAGGTACAGATGAGAGACAGGACGAGAATGCGGAGGATAATGATGATGATAATGAAGACTCTGAAAACTCTGAAAACTCTCATGAACCAGCAACATCACTTACTTCAGCATACAAATTGCTGACACCATCTGTGAAGGTTTCTTTTTTTTTTCTTTATCAACTTCTCTTCTGTCTTGCTCTGAACTCGGACATACCCAAAAAAGCACACAATCTAAATAGATTTTCTTTTTTTTTAAAAAAAAGTAAGGTACATGGTACATGAATTGCATAACATATAGATATGGTGTTTTTTTTTACGGGATAAATATATAGTGTCTTGGTGCTAATAATAATAGTAAATACATTCCGATTACTAGAAGGTACATCTGCATTGACGCACAAGTAAACAAACACCGCATTATTGCTCAAAAAAACACCGCATTTACACATTATGTCTGTCAAGTGAACCTGAGGAGTCCAGAGGAAAAGCTTGGATGTGTTCACCCCTCTTTTGTTTGGACCATTGCTTGCTCATGTCTAGGTTTAGTTTATCTGTTGGAACTACTGTCTTCTATTTTTCCTTTCATTACTTTACATGAACGGTCATTTCTCAGGTCCAGCTATTGATATACTTTATGCTCAAGTATGCTATGGAAATTTTACTCTCTGAATCAAGTGTCGTCACCACATACTATTTTAACTGGACTACAAGTGCCGTGGCTATCTTTTTAGCGATTCTTGGGTTGACTGTTCTTCCGGTCAATGCCATTGTTGGGAGCTACATTACAAATCTGTTTGAGGACAGGTAACTTCTCTTAACAAAAGATACTAGAATATCTAATGCTCGATACCATGTTGGAATAGCAACTTGTATTATCAGGGGCCAATTGGCAAATATATATATACAATGCATGTTACAGATAAGGAAACCAAATCAAATAGAGTCCTACTCTAACACAAGGTTATCTCTAACTATATCTCTAACAGTATCAGCATGATCCCCCCTTGTTGATGCAACACTTCAATGCCAAGGAATTAGTGTAGGTAGCACACCAAGATCCTTGATAGAAAATGCTCCATACAAACAACGAAGAACATCATCAGTAGCCTGGGCAGACGAACCGTATTGTTAGAGATATATATGTTAGAGATATATGTGTTAGAGTAGGACTCTAGATATTATTTGGTTTCCTTATCTATAACCTCCCTTTGTGTATATATATTGGCTCATTGGCCTCATATTCAATACAAGCATTATTCATAACATGGTATCAGAGCGTACCTAGGGTTTGCTTCGCTTGTCGCCACCGCCGCTCTGACGGCATCACCTCTTGTCGTCACCCGACGACTCCGGCATCGCCTCTTGTCGTCGCCCGACAACTCAGCTGCCTCCTCCGAGGAGACCATCTCCGGCTCGGGCTCCGAAGATTCGGAGGACGAGGTCGCCCAGCGCCGCCTAGACCTACCTCCAAGAACCCGCCTCCGCCGCCGCAGAAGGGCGAGGAACTGAGACCTCCGACGAGGAGGAAGAGGAGCCTGACGAGGAGCCCACCCACGCGAATCCTCCTCCGCCCCAAGAACCCGCCACGCCCAGCGGAGGGGCGAGAATCTGACACCTCGGCGAGGACGAAGAGGAGGGTGAGTCGTCCGAGTCCGAGTCCGACAAGGAGCCGCCACCAAGCCTCGCTCCAAAGGGAGGCGGAGGAAGGACTGAAGCCCTCGCTGTCGGGTGAGGCCAAGAAGCCGGCCGTCGCGCTTCAACCACACTGGTCGACCGACAACGAGGTCCGCATCCTTGAGGCCCGCCGCCACGACCTCCCCGCGCAAGACCTCGCTGGCCGGCCGCCATCGCCGCCGGCTGGGCCGTTTGGCAGTGGCCGGCCGTTTTGGCGGTTTAAAAGAAAAGAAGGCCAAAAAACCGTTGATCTAACTGGCCGCGCCGCCCAAAGACCGCTGTTAGACTTCGTTGCCTTGGTCGCCGCGCCGTCGGCCGCCGCCACCGATGGCTTCCGCTTCGCCTACGTGGTGCTACTCCACGCTCAAAGACACTACCTCCTCCACGGTGCCACGGTGGTGGTGGTCGCCTCCATCCGGCGGTGGCCGCCCTCATCGCTTCCTCTCGCGACAAGGTCGGCCACATTGAGTTCCAGCTATAAGAAGCGGCATATTTCACGTCGTTCTTCTACTAGCACCTGACCGGTGCTTCTACATCGACGTCGCGATCGACTCCTTCGATAGTTTCTCTCACTAAGCGAGAGAGCCGACTTCGACGCCGCTGCTACTTCGTGTTCTCTTTCGACGTGTTCGCACGCTCGCTACTCACTCTTCTGCATCGCGAACCACCAACTCCACGTCCCAAAGACCTCCCGTGGATTCTTGATTCGGAGCATCTTTTCACATGACTCCGATTCTTCTACTCATCCTTCATTACACCTCTTGATTCTCCCGCGTGTTCTTAATGTCGATGGTACCTCTCTTTCGCCTCTCGTCGAGGACCTCTTAGCAACTCATCTTTTCATGTTCCTCCGTTGCTCATGTTCCTCGCCTTACCATGCGCCTTCTTTCTGCGGACATCGATCTTGGTTATCGAGTCATTCTCGACTCGACTCTTATTGTGTTCGGGGATCGCACACGGAGCTCGTTGGTTCTCGCCTCGGCGCCTTGACTCCAGGCGTCTTTGGGAGCTTGATCTGCTTCATCTTCCTTCCGCCGCCACCATCACGCCGCCTCTCGCTTCGCCACTCCGCTTCACCGCTCTTTCCAACAAAGGGCATCACCGCCTTGGCCATCCGTGGATCTCATCTGTCATCTTTAGTTCGCCGTGGTCTTCGGGATCCGCCTCGGAAGACGATCTTTAGATTGTCGTATGTAAGTTAGGCAAACAGATTCACTTCCTTATCCTCATAGTGAGTCGTTGTCTCGGCGTCCTTTTGATCTTGTTCATTCGATGTTTGGGGTCCGCCCCTTCGCTTTGAAAGGGGTCATCGATACTATATCATATTTATAGATGATTTCTCTCGCCACACTTGGATATATTTCATGTCTTCTCGTAGTGAGGTCTTGTCTATCTATAAATAATTTGCCACTATGGTTCACACACGCTTCTCCACTCCTATTCGTGTCTTTCGTGGCCGATTCTCACCGGGCGAGTATCTCTCTCATCACTGCGCAGCTTCCTTGGCCGAAAGCGAGCACTCTTGCTCGCCTCTTGTTCGTGCTCATGCTTAGAATGGTGTTGCTAAGCGCAAGCATCGTCACCTTCTTGAGTCGGCTCGTGCCCTGATGATTGTCGCCTCTATTCCACCTCACTTTGGGCCGAGGCTATTTCCATCGCCACCTATCTCGCCAACATCCACCTTCTTCGCTTCTTCGGGTGCACTCCGCTGAGCGCCTCTGTGGTCTCCTTCGACTACTCGTCCTTCGTCTGCTTGGCTGCGCTTGCTACGCTTCTCTCGCCTCGAGAACGCAACAAACCGATCGCCACCGCTGAGTGTGTCTTTCGGGATACAGATGCGAGCACAAGGGCTATCGGTGCTGGGATCATGTTGGTCGACGGATGCGGATTTCTCAGGATGTGACTTTCGACGAGTCTCGTCCCTTCTACCCATGTCCTGCTCTCTCCTTTGGCTTCCTCTGTGGAGTCTCTCGTCTTTTTGACTTTTCCGATACACCTATCTCTGCTTTGCCCTCGTCCACCCGGCCCCACCGAGTCTCCACATATTTCTCCCGTGGCCTCTCGCCATTGTCGCCGCCGCTTCGCTTTCTCTCGGCTCCTCGTGCCCCCACTACACTCGTCTACACTCGTTGACCTCGTATTGAGGATCTTCCAGATGAGCCCTCTTCTACTGATGATTCATCTTCTTCTGATGCTTCATCTTCCCTAATGGACCGTCTTCTCCTCGCTACGCCTCCGCGATCGCCACCGATTCGCCCCGCCTGCTTTGCCCTTGCCTGGCGCAGCTACTCGTGAGCTCGCCTCCCACGGGATGTCATTACTCATCCCGAGTAGTAGCATGCCATGGCCGAGGAGATTGTCGCCCTCGAGCGCATCGGGTACTTGGGATCTTGTTCCTTTTCCATCTCACTCCGCCCCATCACATGTAAGTGGGTCTATAAGATTAAGACTCGCTCGATGGCTCTCTTGAGCGCTATAAGGCGCATCTTGTTGCTCGTGGTTTCCAGCAGGAGCATGGTCGTGACTACGACGAGACTTTTGCTCTGTGGCCCACATAACCACCGTCGCACTCTTCTTTCGGTGGCGTCTGTCGCCATCGGGTCTGCTTTCGGCTTGATGTCAAGAATGCCTTTCTTAATGGCGAAGTTGCGTGAGGAGGTCTACATGCATCCGCCACCGGGTATTCTGCCTCGAGGGCATGGTCCGTCGCCTTCGCCGCTTCTCTCTATGGCCTTAAGCAAGCCCTCGTGCTTGGTTTGAGCGCTTCTCCTCTCGTGGTCACTATCGCCGGCTTTTCAAATGAGTGATCATGATCCCGCGCTCTTTGTTCACACTTCGTCTCGTGGTCGGACTCTTCTTCTTCTGTATGTTGATGATATGATCATTACCGGAGATGACTATGAGTACATTGCCTTTGTCAAGGCTCGCCTTAGCGAGCGCGCCTTATGTCGGATCTTGGTCCTCTTCGCTACTTCTTTGGGATTGAGATTACTTTCACCCGGATGGTTTCTTTATGTCCCAAGAGAAGTATATTCAGATCTTCTTGATCGCGCTCCCTCATCGATCATCGTGATCGCTGAGACTCCCATGGAGCTCAATGTTCACCTCCGACCCTTTGATGGCGAGCCTCTTTCGATCCGACTCGCTATCGCCATCTTGTTGGGAGTCTTGTCTACCTTGTCACTACTCGCGACGGATATCACTTATCCATTCACATCCCGAGTCGGGCTTCGTTTCGCTCCCACTCAGTCCACTACGACCACCTTCTTCGAGTTCTCGCGATACCTTCGTGGGACTATCTCTCGCCTCTTCTTTCCACGCCCACTCGTTATGCCTTCAGCTTATTCGGATGCTACTTGGGCCACGATCCTCCGATCGCGGTCTATCTCTCCATCGTGTTTTTCTTGGTGGTTCGCTTATTGCCCGGAAGACGAAGAAACAAACCGCAGTGTCCTGCTCGAGTGCAGGTTTCGAAGTTGCGAGCTATGGCTCTCTTGATGCAGAGATTACTTGGCTACGGTGGTTACTTGAGGATTTTGGTGTTTCACATTACACCGACTTCTTTTGACAGATAAAGATGCAGTGAGTATTGCGTGATCCCGTGAAGCATGAGCTCACCAAGCATATTGGTGTTGATGCTTCCTTCATGAGGTCTTGTGTGCATGATCAGGTGATTGCTCTTCAGTATGTGCCTTCAGAGCTTCAGATAGCGGATATCATCAACGTAAATGAGCATATACATGGTGACCCCATTCTTATTATATATAAACAGAGAGGTATCGGCTTGTGACAGCTTGAACCCGAGTTCTTGAAGTTGAGTACTCAGCCTGCATACCAGGGGCGGAGCTGGGCCTCGGGCCTCCCGGGCAATGGCCCGAGGCCCAACAAAAAAACACCAGCTAAAAATAAAAAAAAATCAACGTAAAAAACAAGCTAAAAATTGATTTTGGGCCAAAATGCTCTGGGCCGGCCCGAGGCGTTGCTCCACGCCGGCTCCGCCCCTGGTGCATACCATGCTCGTGGTGTCAGCTTTAAGCATACAATGCTTTGTCGAGCTCACACACATGATCTGGATAGGACTTGTGCTCATAACCAGGCGGTTATCGTATATACACATCCTCCTCAAGTATGCCATGAAGGTATGCATTTCGGACATCCATCTGACGTAGATTCTAGTCCTTTGACATATGCCCAAAGCAAGAAGAATCCGAACAGTAGTAGGTTTAACTACAGGACTAAATGGGTCCTCGTAACCTCTGCTGTTATTAATTATTGCACACTTAATCTCCTTGATAAAATGTGATTTAGTTAAAATGCTAAGTGATAGGACTTTCTAACTATAGTGGTTAAAAATATTGCTTTGCGCAAATAAAAGAACCCGAGCCATCCTTGTTTATCCTTGAATATTTATTATTGCATCTGTTGTATTGGCATGCGAGCACGGAAGTTGTGCTCATCCTCGCTCTTTCCCCAAACCCTCAGAATCCGCTAATCAGGACGACTATGTCTACTACGAGGATCAAGGTGTCGACGGTCAAGACCAAGGCGAAGAGTAGTTAGTTTCGTAGTCTAGAGCTCGCCACAATTTAGCTGGCTCCGCTGGTACTTGCGTACAGCCAATATTCTCCTAATCTTGGGTTAATATCGGTTGTACACAAGGCGCCATAGTCGCTTGCTTGTGGGGAGTCGTGTAGCCCCTTTTGCTTCCGCGCCTATTTTTGCATTTTGTGTAATGAATTCATTTGGCTTGTACGGCCCTCTTTTGTAAACTCGACCCGACGCGGTTTATTTAATTCTGATGTTTGTAATATTATGTTTGATTCAGTCTACGATGTGTATGAAATGATTCAGTAATGTATACTGCGAGCGCTACCTACTGATCCAGAGAGTAGCATGACATTTTCACAGAGGATTCTGGATTAAGGAAATTCGGATCCAACATGGTAGCTGCGGCGTTGGCGGAGTTGCTGATGAAGAAGCTGGAGCCGGTCATGGTGTTTTAGATTTTGTGGCGTGGCTCTAATACCATAAAGAGGAGAAATAGATTCAACTTCAGAGAAGAAGGCAGCAGAGGCTATGAATCCCGCATTAACATCGAGAGGACTCAATGGCCCTTTTATATTGCCAGACGTGGATAGTGTTGTACGACAACACGTTACAGCTAACATCTGTTAGCGCTAACAAACTAAATCTTGTCTGTGACAAACAATCTAAACTGCGCACAGTTAGAATACAGAATACAAGGTTATCTTTTAACAGCTTGTGTCCCTCCTATATCATTTTCTTCAATCTTATAAATGAAACAAAAATCGAGTAACCATCCGACTGTTAGGTTGCTCTATGATGATGAACTCAATACACATTTTCACAGGCTAGTTCGCTGTGTCTCACAATTTTCTTCACAATGTTAACAAATTTCCTGCAGAAATCTTACGAGTTCTTTTGTCTTGCTATTGCTAGATACTATATTAATTACAAATTGATGAAGAAGATGTTAAAGCAATACGTTCAACAGACCCAACTTGGTGGCAAAGATCGCGAGCAAGTTCTTAAAGAGTTCTCAAGGATTCTTGATGACCAGGTGTACAAAGAATGCTTTCTCTCGAAATGATTATAGACATGTCTTTTGGAGCTACCTGTTCATTTCGTCTGTTGAAATGGCGTAGATTGTTTTGATTAGCTAAAATTCATATGTATTACTTCATTCTAGATTGAAAGGATTGTGCTTTTTCTGCTACAACAACAAGGCCACCTTGCTAGCAGGATTGAGGAACTGGGAGAACAGCGTGCTACTCTTCTGGAACAGCATGATATATCACAAGTTTTTCAACTACGTGAGGCTTATAGAGAAGTTGGGCGAGATCTCATAAAGCTTCTCCGCTTTGTTGACATGAATGCTACCGGTATTAGGAAGATACTGAAGAAATTTGATAAGCGCTTTGGCTATAGGTTTACAGATTATTATGTCACCACTCGTGCAAACCATCCTTATTCTCAGCTTCAGCAAGTCTTTAAGCAAGTGGTAATTTTCTTCCATTTTACGTAGACAATTGCTTTTGCTCTGTCTTTCCCGCAGCTAATCAGCGGTTCTACTTTTCTAATACTTACCATGCACTTCTACAAATACAGGGAATTGTAGCTGTTGTAGGTGCTTTGTCACGCAACCTTGCATATCTGCAAGATCATCAAGGAAGTTTTTTATCCATCTATGATCATCCATCAGTTATGTTGAAGGTAATACATCTCCGCTATTCCATTCTCTTTCGGTTCAACATTTGTTCTGTCCTTCGAATTGGGTGACGTATTTGCTGTATTGTTTAAGAGTGTGATGTGATATTTTTTTTCCTAATATTCAGGACCCTATCATAGACCAAGTAAATCACGCAGTACAGAAGCTCACACATGCGACGAATTTTATGCAATTCTTAGGACAACACGCACTTATCGTGCAAGAGGATGCGCAAAGTGGGTCGGAGGATCTTGTCGATGATCAGAGCTACCATTTCGTGTCCCTGTTGCTCAACCTGGTGAACACGTTTCTTTACATGGTGAATACATATATCATCGTGCCGACTGCAGATGACTATTCAGTAAGCCTTGGAGCTGCTGCGACTGTTTGTGGCATTATTATTGGATCAATGGCAGTAGCTCAAGTGTTCTCTTCAGTCTATTTCAGTGCATGGTCAAATAGGTCATACTTCAGACCTCTCGTATTCAGTAGCATTATGCTATTCTCTGGGAACCTGCTATATGCATTGGCATATGACCTGAACTCATTAACAGTTCTCCTGATTGGCCGGCTACTATGTGGGTATGGAGCACTTCTTTTTCTCTTTGATTTACTCATGTGCTACTTAGTACTTTAGATATCTTTATGCTTGGTTAGCTTGCATGAAAATTGCAGCTCGATCATATTAATTGGTACAGAGTAGCATGGTAAATAGTAAAAACTGCTGACTGCTGAGGCTCGGAAGCTGAGGACCTGTCCTACATTAAACATTTACCATACATAAACCAAACATGAGAACTACTGAATTTTATGAGCAGATACACAGCAAGTTTTTTTTTCAAAAAAGAAAAGAAAAAAGAAAAAGAAAACCGTAACTTTGGCTATACTGTTAGATGCCAAATGGGATATTAGTAAAACTGAATATAGTATAGGTTTGTTCTTTTGTTTACTGACTATGTATCTCGTTTGCATCTCGGGTTACAACGGCTCAAGAGCAGTACCATTAGTCTATTTTCTTTCTGATGGCCTGGGCTATCAAGGCAGGCTTCATGTTACACAAATATTAGCTTACATGATGACCTAAGATTTTTTATAGATATTCCCAAAAAAAAGATTTTAAAGATCAAGATAAGCACCAATAATCTTCACCCTCTGTGTTTGGGAAACTTAACTAGTTACCACGAATCCTACCACTGTGGTATCATTTTTTCTCTTGGTGATTTGTCATTATCCTTTGAGGCTCGAGATTTTCTGAAGGTGCTCCTTTGATCATACTGGCAACACGGAAATATGCAGGTTAGGTTCTGCAAGAGCTGTGAACCGTCGGTACATCAGCGACTGTGTACCGCTCAAAATCAGGCTACAAGCCTCTGCAGGATTCGTCAGTGCTAGTGCTCTGGGCATGGCATGTGGCCCTGCTCTCGCTGGTTTGCTCCAGACAAAATTTAAGATATACTCAATCACTTTTAATCAGAGCACGTTGCCTGGATGGGTCATGGCCATTGCTTGGCTTGTTTACTTGTTGTGGCTGTGGCTTTCATTCAAAGAGCCTGAACACTTTGCTAAGATTGCAGTCAATACACAGCCATCTGAATCTGGTAAGCTTCAATCCAAAGATGTAGTTTGCTAGTGGCAAAATGTTCTGTTTGAAAACATAAACTACACTGAAAACATAAGGGTGTGTACTCTGCCACTGACATTATTTTTAGCATCATGAGGAATTGTTCTAATATGAAGTTAACTTCTGTGTGAAAATAGGTCATCAAGGAAGTACTAACTTGGAGGAAGGTCTAGCACAGCCTTTGCTTCTAGGTACAGATGAGAGACAGGACGAGAATGCGGAGGATAATGATGATGATAATGAAGACTCTGAAAACTCTGAAAACTCTCATGAACCAGCAACATCACTTGCTTCAGCATACAAATTGCTGACACCATCTGTGAAGGTTTCTTTTTTTTCTTTATCAACTTCTCTTCTGTCTTGCTCTGAACTCGGACATACCCAAAAAAGTACACAATCTAAATAGATTTTCTTTTCTTTTTTTAAAAAAAAAGTAAGGTACATGGTACATGAATTGCATAACATATAGATATGGTGTTTTTTTTACGGGATAAATATATAGTGTCTTGGTGCTAATAATAATAGTAAATACATTCCGATTACTAGAAGGTACATCTGCATTGACGCACAAGTAAACAAACACCGCATTATTGCACAAAAAAACACCGCATTATTGCACAAAAAAACACCGCATTTACACATTATGTCTGTCAAGTGAACCTGAGGAGTCCAGAGGAAAAGCTTGGATGTGTTCACCCCTCTTTTGTTTGGACCGTTGCATGCTCATGTCTAGGTTTAGTTTATCTGTTGGAACTACCGTCTTCTATTTTTCCTTTCATTACTTTACATGAACGGTCATTTCTCAGGTCCAGCTATTGATATACTTTATGCTCAAGTATGCTATGGAAATTTTACTCTCTGAATCAAGTGTCGTCACCACATACTATTTTAACTGGACTACAAGTGCCGTGGCTATCTTTTTAGCGATTCTTGGGTTGACTGTTCTTCCGGTCAATGCCATTGTTGGGAGCTACATTACAAATCTGTTTGAGGACAGGTAACTTCTCTTAACAAAAGATACTAGAATATAGGAAATTCTCTCTTTTTGTAGAAGTACTATAACAGTCATATTGCTTTTCTTGCCTTCTTTGAGCCATGAAATGCACTGTTTTTTTTTCTGCTCAAGAGATCGTAATTGCAATTATTTCAGATTACTATATGTCAAAGCCCTAATTAGGCCCATTGTAAAGATGTTCATGAAAAAGGCATGATGCACAGCTGCCAATACATGCTTCTTTGCAGGCAAATTTTGGTGGCATCTGAAATCATGGTTCTGATTGGCGTAATCATGAGCTTCCGTTTCACACCTCACTATTCCGTTCCACAATACGTCACTTCAGCTCTCATCACATTTGTATTTGCTGAGGTGCTCGAAGGTATGCAAATTAATGTAACCGGCCCAAACTCATATCATTCAGCACATCAACACGACGATCTGACGGCATATGCAATATCTGAAACAATCATATATATGCTTGGACATAACCATCGCCCCATTTCTGATGAACGATGCAGGAGTGAACCTATCGTTGCTCTCACGAGTAATGTCGTCTAGGCTCGCGCGAGGAACCTACAACGGCGGCCTCCTCTCGACGGAGGCCGGGACGTTGGCTCGTGTAGTTGCAGACGCGACGATTACTGCAGCGGGTTATCTAGGCCCGGACCTCCTCCTCAACATCACCCTACTGCCACCTCTTGTGATCTGCATAGTCTCCATCGTTGCAACATTCTGCACATACAACAGTCTCTACTGAGGAAGCAGCCCCACTCTGTACACTGTACAGCCAATTGAATCGTTCCTGCCCACATTGGGTTGTACTCGCAATAGCATTCGTGGTTTGTAGTTATTCAATAAACGGTGTAAATGTTAATCTGTTAAATCTACAGATATTACAGCGATGTAAACGTATTGTTTTACGCATTGAACGGATGTATTTAATTTGTTTATATTTGTATTCCTGAAGCTGTAAATTTAGATGCATTGTGGAGGACAACGTTGTGTTGGAAATACAAGATGAATAATTTTTCTGGCGTTCATGGACAACAAGTCATGTCCTTACGAGCTGGACGATGTAACCTGTAAGTACTAAAATGATGCACAGTGTATTATTTTCATTTTGGCAAATCACAATTTTGTGTCTTTGCCGAAAGACACTATTAAAAGGTGGATATTTACTCTCGAACACTGAGACCAATATAATATCATTTTTGACTGTTTGATGAGAGAGAACATTAGGAAAACATCCATATTGCCCTTCGAATCACCGGTTGCTCACCGTAAGACGCACATGCACAGGGGCTGGCAATGGAGGAGACAAGGACACCAATACGACGGGCTGAGGAGGCATGTGGCCCCACCAGCAGCGCCCTCGGGACCTTTTGGATTGCATCGAGCAGCCACTGCGTCGCCCAGCCGCAAGCATAGCTTTGTGTCCCTCCAACTCCATCTCCGGTGCCTGCCCCTCCTCTTCTCCACAATCGTCGACAACCGCTCCCACCTCTGCCCTGCTCCAAGGACCAGATCAGGCCATGGCGAGAATGGTGGGCTCCGTCATCGTCGTCTTCCCTGTCTGGCTCAATGCGCGTTGTCGTTATCGTCCACGCACCTTGTCGCACCGCCTTCCTCAATCCAAAGCCAAAGCCACCATCTCGGGGCGCCCGTGGGAGCCCGCCGCATCTGTCTTCGTCACCGTCGAAGTCAACGCCGATGTAGCCCCACCATTGTGCACCTCGCCGCAGTCGTCACTCATCGAGCTAGGCCACAGTTGCCTCGCCCACGTCTTTAGTACCTCAGTCCTTCACGTGCCACATCAGCTGTGTCACGAGGACCGCCTCTTCGACCCGAGCTCGTCCCTTGCCTTCTCCACGCCTCTCCGCCACTGTAGCTTCCTGCTGTCGACCTCCTCCGTGCCACGATGGCTGTCACCGCCACCAGCCCTCCACCCCACACCCCAGGCCAAGCTGCCGTTGCAGAATTGATAGTCATCTCCGCACTGTGCTCGTGCATTTTCTACCCAAGCCAAAGGTTGCCGGAGTTCACCGCCGATGAGATCTTCTGGCCGCAGTCCCCGCTTTTCCTCCACTGTTCCAGTCACCGTGGCCATCCACGTTGTCCCCCTTCGCCTCAAATTGGTTCGTATTCACTGGGAACATACTATGCTTGCGCCCTTGTCCCCGATCTATTGTCGGGGCTTGTTGCTGCACCGCTCGTCGGAGAGAGGGGGAGAGTTTATGAGAGGAAGAGAGATAGAGACTGACATACAAACCCAGTTTGTAATGTCCAGGGGCACCAGTTGTCATTTACAAAATTTTCTCTCTCCAACTTAGCTAGAAATGATATAATAATAGCATCAGTGTCACACAACAAACATACACATTTTGTAGCGGTAAAAACATAAAATTTGGATATCCTACAACCAATAATATGAAATTGTGATATCATGTAGCCAATTTTACCATTCATTTTTCACTCCATGACTAGCAATCCTGAAGCATTGATTGTGACTTGTGAGCTGCCAACGATTTCTGGTCGCGAGGCGATTTACTAGACCACACAACTCCCAAGTGCCAAATGCAGGGACTTGGGCTTAAGCTTTTTGGCTTATAGCTTCAAGCTAGTTTTTTTGGCTTAATCAGCTTATAAGCCCCTCAGCTTTTAAGCCAAGCTTTGGTATTTGGTAATCTGGCTTTTTATAGGATGTTGACTTATTGAGTTGTGTGTGAAGGATAAAAAGTCTGAATTGCCCTTGAGGGTTTGAAGGATGTTTTTAAGGATGAATTTAAACTTATTTTTGCATAGGATTTGTAACCATAACAATACGTGCAAGTGTACATATGAAAAAAAAAAGATTTTGCTCGTTCGTGCATGTATTAATTTTGGACATTGCGTATTTAAATAAATTAATATAGAAAGACATATATTAGCCAACCTTTTCGTTGTTTCCCAAGGTAATTTGCCAAATCGGAACTACATGTTTTCTTGTCTATTTGCCTTACTAAAATATTTCATAGCTCACCAGAAAGATTCAGGCCAAATACCACGACCATTTTTACGTGAAATGCGATTAACTACCTCCTTTCACAGGCGTACATCTAGAAAAAAAACACAAATCTAAAACTTGCAGACAAAATGCTTTCTTGACAGTTTGCTATAATAATCTGCGTAAATCCAATACAAAATTAAAAATGAAACTTAAAAAATACAAAGGTACAATAGATCAATAGAATCATTGGTCAATCCCCTAGTTCAGTTCCCTTTTTTACATCAATTTTCTCCCTAGTTACAAATACAACAGCTTAACAGAAGCATCGGTTTCTGACCAAGAAAAATAACTAGAACTAGTGGGAGTAAGAACTAAGAGCCTTTTTTTGTGTTTACAGATTATTAGCATGCACGACCAATGGAATTGTTACAGAGCATCAGAAGAAGGTCAAGGCAAGAGGACAAGATCACAGCAACTCTTCTCAATGAGAAAATGCTTAGTTTTCAATGAAAGTGGCAAGTCTTTGACGCTGGGTGAAGACGTGTTCAGTCTTATGGTCCAACCCAACATAGATTGTACGATGATCATGGCTTTCGTCGTTGTTCTTGACCGGATCTGCTGGAGGCCATACACACCTTTGATGTGTTCTTCATAGTTCATAGTGATGAACCTCTATTTGACAACTAGAAAAAACGATCTAGAAGGGAATCAAGACCTTGTACTAGGATCACGAATCCTAGCAAGAGGAAGGAAAACCCTAGAATCGCCAGAGCCACCATAGGATAATTTGATATAGCGAGATGGGATCATGTCCATCACGCATCAGCTAGCCATAAGCATTGAGTGTTAAATCCATGTTAAGCTGCGCTTTTTTTTGTAGACTGGTCAGACTGCACAGGCCTGAATACTCTTTGGGCCTCTCTTATCGATCAGTATTGTAGCATCCAATCTCTGAAAATCAAGAAAAATTGTTCAATTTCAAAACTCCCCTAAATCTAATCCTCAATTTCAAAACCCAAAATTTGAGGGACAAGAACCTTGCTTCCTGGATCCGGCAGATTGATGCTAGTTGAACAAATCCAGTCCATCACTTAGGTATTTGGGAGCTCACTAATTTAATACGGCAAGGGACCATACTTGGTCTGCTAATGCAATATTAATCTTGGGAGCAAATGAAAGAGAGAAGGCGGCTGCTTTACATATCCTGAAGTGATCTGGGTAGGAACTAAGCAGTCTGTAAAAAGTATGTAATGCTAATTGATAAGCGGGAGATTATGTTGCATACAATAGACAACATATTGTGGATTTATAAAAGAAACGCAAGGAGGACGCCCGTGATACGTACGGCCTCGCCGGAGAGCGGGGGGTGCGGCCACGTCGCAACCGGTGAGACCGCGACTCGCCCTACCTAATATTTTGTCCTGGATCCGCCCCTGAATAGACCTATCATAGGATTTATAGTGCTAACTGCAGATATATGCACGTACCATCTCCAGCTGTTACAAAAGGATGATGACCTGAAGCAGCAGTAAGCAAAAATTAATATGCAATAGAAAAAGAGGAATATGAAAATCTATTAAATGACCAAAGGATGGTATATGTAAGTGTCCAACCTGTAGTCTCCAGATCGGCTCATTGATTTGACCATAGCTTCATTTTTCACTATTCCTAACCCCATGAGAAGCATTCTTATAATATTAATCCCAGGTACTAGTGCAGCAAGGAAAGGAGCATAGCATCCAGAATTTAAGCATTTTCTTTCTACTAAGGGCTATTAGTATGGAAGTTGGCTACGCATTTATCATTACATTTCACCTGAAAATACCCTATATCAAAGTAAATCATTCAATAGATACCTCTCTTAATGGCACAACTAACACTTAGCAGTGTAGACCTCCTGTCCTCCGTAACTTGAACGGTAGTCTATTGCCATACTTCACTGCATCAACACTCCCAAGTCACAACTTCTCTTAAGACAAGCACCAATAACTAAACTTCGGCAGCACTGAGCCAATGATTCGCTTCATAATTTTAACATGCAACTTGTGCTTCAGCATTTGTAACATACCTGATTCAGGAAGAAAGCCACTTTCGAAAATGGTAACCGTGGAGCCGGACGAGGAGGGTGAGCTGGGGGTGGGAGGCGGGCTTCCTGTGGGCGCGCATGAGGTCGGGGAGCTGATCGGTGGCGGCGGGAAGTCCTGCGGCGGAGAGGAGCGAGGCGAGGGCGTCGAACGCCGGGAAGCAGTGGCGGAGAGGTCGGCGACGACGGTGGGCCCTAGCGCTGGTGGCGGCGGAGGAATGAAAATATTTAATCTCCACTTAAACAAAGGACAAACAATAGTCTAGTACATTTGAAAGTAAACAATAGCAATTGCACTCAGGCTACAATCACTTATCAAATAATAACCCCCATGATTTTGCATAGACAGACAGATTGAGAGCTTGAGAATTCTAGCACGGCAGAAAATTCAGAATGCAAAACCAAAGGCGAACCACCAGGTAATAATGGGAGAAAATTTTTAAACTTGGCTTCGCTGTGAAATATCAGAGATTGATTAGGAAGGTTATATAATACATTTGTCTTTTTAAACAGAGATAAGATCTATGCGTGATAACCTCCACTGCTGAACAGAGATAAGATCTAGCCGTGCAACCCACGGGTATTTGGTCAATTCCATGTGATAACAAAGTCATGCTGTGCAGGTGTCCACAATGTGAAGATACAATGATTTAGTAACTTGACTAATATACTATGTTGTGAATACATTTAGACTTGTACTTACCACTACTCCAGAATAGTTCACATCGGTAGACCAAAATATGTCACAAGTAAAGATACAACAGATGTGTGTGACTTGGAAGAACAAATCAGGGTCGCCCTAAGACCAAATCCAATGGTCCAGAACACACCAAATAAGATGATCGACACGATTTATAATAGTAAAATGTTCTCCCAATATTGAATGTGGAGAAAACGAGTATCCAACAAGTGCATATTCGTGTTCGTCTCTTACACAAGAATCCGTAGGTATCGGACCAAGCCCTAAGCTACTATTAAATTCACGAGTCACACTATGTATACGAATGAGCAGAAATCTCCACTATCTTGCGATCAAGTAAATTAGGCTTTACCATACTCAAATGAACCATTCCATATCATAATAGAATTAAATATACTGATGGCAACATATTATCCACATATCGAAAAAGAAGAGCAGAAGAAAATGGAAATTTCCATACTGCATAATATAGTGGCGGCGCAAGGGAAGGGGAGGCGGCGGAGTCGGTGGAGGGGAGGCGGCGCCGTCGGGGGAGGGGGAGGAGATCGGCGGTGGCGTTGGGGAAGGGGGGCTGCAGCGTCGAGGGAGGGGGAACCAAAGGGGAGCGGCGGAGGCGTTGGGGGAGGGGAGCGGCGGCGGTGGTGTCGGGGCAGGGGAGGGGAGGCGGCGCTGGGGGAGGGGAGCGGCGAAGTCGGGGGAGGGGAGGGGAGGCGATGCTGTCGGGGGATAGGAGGAGATCGGCAGTGGCGGGGGAGGGGAGGGGGAACTGAAGGGAAGCGGGCGGGCGCCGGGGGGGGGGGCGACAGAAAAACGAAAAAACGGAATGATTGGGATTTATATACAATGGCATTTCGTGGGTAATTTCAATGAACTTCAGTGACAGACTGTTATTCCATTCCGCAAAAGTAAAAAAAGCACCTCTCCCATGACTTATGGATTTTAGACTTAAATAGGCTTAAGCTTTTTATAAGCTGTATAAAAAAGCTACCCCTTTGTTTAGGTTTAGACTTTTTTGCTTATAAGCCAAAGAAAAAAAAAAACTAAACAAACAGGGCCTTAGGCTTAGGCTTTTTGGCTTTTAAGCCACACAAAAAGGCTAAACAAACCGTGACTAAATATACTGAACCAAACCGTTTCGAGAATGCAAGATCTGCGTGCGTCAATCGTTTAGATGGGCCGCGCTACTAAATCTGCACCTGCTGGCTCGCACCGGACTTGGTAGTAGACCGCGATGAAACAAGAAAACGGCGCTAGATTTACAGGAAAAATGCATCAGGTTTGAGTGATGGGACTAGGGATCGAAATCTCTGATCGAGGAAGATCCTACCGACGGTTGGTATCGATGAACCTACGGCACGGGAATTAAAAAATCGGGCCGAATTTGAATTTCAAATTTTAAATCTGGATTTTCTCCGAATCGTTACTGACTCATTCTCTGCGGTGTAACTGCTAAAAACCGGGAAAAACCGGAAAATGGTGAAAATGGTAATTAACAAATTTAAATTTAGAATAATACAAATATTAATGAGAAAGTGTTTCAAGTTGTACATAAAAAGTCATCTTTGGAAGCTTCACTCTCTAGAGCAGTCCTCTTGTCCAAGTGTTCTAAAACATGTAAAGTAATATAAAACATAAGTTAATGTTAATGAATGATAACTTGACTAGCATACTAAAAATAGCAATGGAGTAGTAATTCATACCAATACATTGTCGAGAAACGCAAAGGTTGTGCAATGTAGTCATTGTTGTCATATAGTACAAGTCCTTCATATTGAGATAGGTGGACTTTGTATTGATCCCAAGTGTGTGTTTCGTGGGCATATGGGTGAAAACGGATTGGATACGGACGGATAATGGCTCTGCCATATTTGTTTTCATATTTTTTTTCGGATCTGGATACGAATACGGAGACGAATAATATCGAATACGAATATGGAGCAAATACAAATTGAAACGAATACGGTCGCAGATATTTTTCGGAACATGAAAACCCCTTAAATTGTATGCCAGAAATTAACGAAAATATATAACTAGTTTATTTGATGCAAACATTCATGAATTGTTCATATTTTCAGCAATCACACGTAACATTGGCACTAGCAAGTTGCATTAACTAGTTCATCGTAAACATAACACTTAGTTTACCATATTTAGCTTATAAGTCATAACTTACAGAGTCACAAGTTATCACACATTCACACTTAGTTCATCATATACATAAAACTTAGTTCATACTAATAATATTAATCAGGCCAGATGGTTAATCTATACACAAATGACTGTAACATCCCAAAGTATGTTACCAAAAATAAAATTAATAAAGTTATTATTTTATTGGATTTTCTAAGATTTAAAAGAGTTTTCTTGGTTAAAAGGAAAAATAATAAAATAAAGTCAATTATTTAATTTCCTAGTTTTCAATGTCAAAAAAATTTATTGAGATTTATAGGATTTTATTGTATTTAAAGTGAAAATGAAAAAATAATAATTAATTTCTTTAATTTTATGGATTTTAAAAAGGTTGTTCCTATTTTTCAAGAATTAAAAATAATTTATGTGCAAAAATAAAAACCAACTTTAACTTGGAATTAATTTTATTTAGTTCAAAATAATTTAAGGAATTTTTGTGATTTTTTCTAGAATTTTTCTAACTCTATTTGCTATTTTCTAAAAGGCTATTTGATTTGTTGTATTTTTTGAAATTCAGAAATCAATTAAAATCTTATTTTCTCTTTTGGGCTGAAATCCTCTTCTATTGGGCCGAAATCCGGATATCCAGACTTGGTCTTATCCGGGTAATCCGTATCCGTATCCGCCAGATAGCATGCCTACTGTATTCATTTCCGACAAAAAAATACGAATCTGTTTCCGATCTGAAAATTATTTGAGAAAAATCCGATCCGAGATAATCCGAATCTGTTTCCATCCGGATCGGTCGGAAACTATCCGATCCGTTTTCATTCCTACGTGGGCATATTGTAGCCAATGATTGTAAAGTTGTTGGTAATATTTGGGTTCGACCTACAGGTAAACCATTCTGGCATTGGTATTGAAGGACACAAGACCGTAATGGAAACTAGGATAAGAAGAGATGTCTGACAAATGAGAATCATCACCAGAAGACAATATATTGGCATCTCGACATCCATAAGTCCGAGCGGACCTTGAGCTAGTATGGGATTCATAGGAAGAAGAGTTATGTGGTTGAAATTTATCTTTTTGGCGACCCTTAGCCCTCGTGTAGGTCTGATGAATTGGTCTTGAAGCATGACAACCATGGTCTTCATCTTGAGTAACATGCGTGAAATTTTGCTCGCAGGTGAATTCCAACGGTTGGTCTTGCCCTGCATCATGAGATGTCCTACCATCAGCACCATCATCGGACGACGGAGAGCTACTATCACCAGACTCTTGGTACTGGACTTCATCAGATGGCAGATTTTCTGTTTCTTCGTCGTTTCCCACAATTTTCTCCTCAATGGCATTTTTCTTCTTCTTATCAGGCACTTGTTTCCTTGTTTGCGTAAGTGAGGCAAAGTCCGCAGTCAATTTTTCAGTTGGTTGGCTACAATATTTCTTTTTTCCAAGATAACTCTTGCCAATATTTTTCTTTGTCCATTGCACCAATGGCTCATCATCTAGTGCTTTATCCAATTCCTTTTGAGGGATGGCATCAAATACAACTGTAAATGGCATGGGGGGCTCACCTTTCCTGTCTAGTAGGGGCTCTGATTGTATCATGGAGCTATCAAGCCACTCATGGATTGGGTTCTCTCTGTCGTACATAGTGGCATTTATTAGATCGCCAAAAGGATCTACATCCATATCTTCATTTCTAGTCTCATGCTCTTGCAATCGTAGCCTCAGATTGTAGTGGACATACACGAGTTTATGTAGTTTCTTGTACCCAAGACGGTTCCTCAATTGTGTATGTACCAATGCAAATGTGCTCCAATTACGTTCACATCCACTGGACGAAACACATTGTGAGACAATCCGCAAGGTATATTTTGTTAATGTTGGTGTCTGCGCTCCAAACGTCATCCACCATGTGGTTACAAGTAACATAAAATTTGTGTTAAACTCATAGTGATGGGTCATTTTTTATGTATATGTAAGTTCATAACAACATACCTGCATAATGACGAGTAGCACTCATGTAAGCCTTATTTGAAGCAAACAAACCTCGTTGATTACGATATAGTTCTAGCTCGCCTAGAGCCTACACTGCATCGTCGGGTGTATCGGCTATTCTTTGAATTGCCATTGTTAGGGAAATGACGAGGGTTGGATTCTTCCCCAAACTATATAAGTTGTGGCTCTACGGGTTTAGCAACGATGTTGTGCAAACAAACACACTTAGAATGTTAGAAAAATTATAACAAATATATGATATTTATTTGAATTTAGGAAACTATGAACTTGCCTGGAACTATATATGTGTGGTCCTTCATCATTGCAACTCTTCTATTAATAATCTTTATGACATGATCATAAGTGGCCTTATCTTGTTTCAGTATGTTTTGAAGTTCGAAATTGAGTTCATACGTCTTTCCAACCATTCCTGCCACTGTTGCAGGTTTCTGTTGGTCTATATATCTGAGTAGTCGGTAAATTGGTTCTACCAATTTTATGACACAATCCATACTCGACCACCATTGTCTACTTGTGAGACAGGAATACATGTATTCTCCTTCCTTGGTCGTGCTCAAATGGTTAGAGTCCCATACATTTGACACCATCCACTTCGTGAGCTTTGCTTTTCTGTCCCAAAAACTTTTCAAAAAAATGAATGTGGTTCCAAACCTTGTGGCGTTTGGAAGAACTATCTCCCCTCCAATTTGTTGGCGTATTTCATTTTGGAGGCGACTGTGGTTGTATAGGAACCGACAAATCCTCTTAGCCTCCTTGACAACTGTATCAACCTCCTCGAACTGACTAATATCCTTCAACATGAGGTTGACGGTGTGCGCTGCACATGACTGCCAGACTAAAGTTGGATACTCTTCAATTACCAGTTGGCATGCTTTCTTATAGTTCGCACCATTGTCAGTCACAATCTGCATGACATGTTTAACTCCAACTTCTTCCACAACTCTACGAATTTCACGATACAAACTTATGAAAAATATTTTTCCATTGCAGTACAACATGAAGTTAATGATACTCATTTGTGTAGGCCTAGACCATGAATCACACATAATAGAAACTCCATATATATCACAGTCTTCTTTAAACTGTGCTACGTACTACTTTACCTCTTGTTCGTTGGCATCAAGATATGTCCCATCAATTTCATGCCCTCTTGGTGACGGAACCCCTTGGCCAAGTTCTTGTGTCTCTTTAATGGCGGCATGAAAATAAGGACACTCTACCTTAACTCCAGCAATGTCATTACTATGGAACCACTTAGACCAAATTTTTCTAAGTTTTGACTTTGCTTCTCCGCGAAGTGTTGTATCAATGCGGGTTGACGGCGCCGATCGCAAAAATATCGTGATCAACTTTCATGGACTGTGACCTGCCAAACATCCTCGAAAAAGCATTGCTTCCTGTACCACTACCACTACCTCTGCCACTTCCACTTCCCCTTCCACTTTCACTTCCACTTCCCGTACCACTTCCACTACCACCACCATGTTCAAACGTCGCACCCCTGGCTCTAGCCCTTTGTTGCAGCTGATGTACCTCTAACGACTCCCGACGAGCCCATTCCATTTGTATTTCCTTGTTATCATCCAAGGCATCTTCATATGATGGACTATGAGCTACAAGCTCTCTTGCAGCTTCCTCCATTCGCAGCCGTTCATCTTTAAGATATTTCTTTATTGCATTTGCTTCTTCAAGACTTGCCAGCATGAGCTTTCGGACTTCCGCCAAAACCCCATTACAAGCAACAACATCTCCGTGTCTCCCAGCAAGATGTTGTTTTAGGCGGGTGACACCTCCACCTGATTTTGTTAGATTACAATATCTGCACTTCCAACCAGCACCTCCTAGTCTCTCTCTATGTTCCCAAATATTGATGGATTTAGAAGCCATCACCTACAATAACCTAGACAGGATGAGAGCTGTTATACGCCTTTCAGCCAGCCAAATAGTAGATGGAAAGATGACAAATGACAAGGAAAAAAACAGAGAATGAAGGTTCCATACCTCTCACCGCTTGTGTTGTCGCTTTGCTTGTGCTTATGTGCTGTGTGGTTGCTTTGCAAATGGAGGGAGAGAGGAGGCTTGTATCTTGCAAATGGAGGAGATGGTGCTTGTCTTCTTTCACGCAAATGGAGGGAGAGAGGGAGGCTTGTCTTCTTGCAAATGGAGTAAGAGAGGGTACTTGTCTTCTTTGCAAATGGAGGGAGAGAGGGAGGCTTGTCTTGATGCAAATGGAGGGAGAGAGGGAGGCTTGTCTTCTTGCAAATGGAGGGGAGAGAGGGGCTTGTCTTCTTTGCAAATGGAGGGGAGAGGGTTGCTGCAAATGGACAAAGAGAGGGAGGCACTCAGGCTGAATTATTAAGCAAAAAGGGGAAGGGAGGGAGACAAGTGGGCCTGCACATAATGGAGATGATGTACTGGATGGGGGAGAAGCACATGCAGACTGCATCAGCAGGGGGGAGAATCCAATGGAGAGGAGAGGGAAAAAAATTCGGCCGGTTTTTTTGCCAGTTCGAACCGGTAAACCGGTTACCGGCTGGTAACCGCGGCC
This sequence comes from Hsuehochloa calcarea, assembly GCA_036346395.1. NCBI lineage: Eukaryota > Viridiplantae > Streptophyta > Magnoliopsida > Poales > Poaceae > Hsuehochloa > Hsuehochloa calcarea. The sequence continues at coordinate 41,357,423 of CM070599.1, forward strand.
GATTTTTTAACCATGGACAGGACCACTCCGAATGGAGGTGAGCTCACAGGTTGTTTCCGCAGTTGAGTCCTTCCTACCCATTCTTTACCCACGCTTATGCCATGTGCCCTGTGCCCTGTGTTGTACTGTGGGTGTGGTCATACTCATACATGCATGTGTACAAGTGTGCCTGCCTGGTCGCTAGGCGATTTACTAGAGCATAAAATGATGGTACCGTACGAGCGTCCACCGGCAGGCGTTGATCACATTGCAGCCTAGAGCCCTGGAGTTCCCAGCGATCTTTTTGCTTTATTGCACTGAGTACTATTCTCTGATTAAACAAAATGTGAAAGGCGAGTCTAGTACGTACGGCAAGTGCATCGCTACAAACCCGAAGAAAAGTTTGCAAATATCTAAGTACTAGTAGGGTACTTGTGCGTTGTAACGGAACTCCAAAAGAGAATGATACATATCAGCAGACAATATCATAAACTGTATAATAAATATCAATTTTATTTCACATACGCATAAACATAAACATTAACTCAGCATATTGCATCACTGCTACTACTACTACTACTCCATGGAACAACTCCGATAGTAGTTCATGCACCAGTCTTTCACTTTAGATTACTCAAATAAAAAGAAAAAAAGAAAATTTTACCTATGAAGCTCAACCAGCCGAGGGCACACACCAACTTCAGTCACAGCTTGTATCTTATCGTTATTACCATCAGACAAATAAGAGAGTGCCCAGCAGGAGTCACTTAGGACCAGCTCATCTTGAGATTGGATGAGCTGAGCATGAGAACAGTTCTTGAATCGCTCAAGGCGCAATACCGAGCTTACTATTAGTTCCTTCCTACAAGCAAGGAGTTAGGTTCGGAATGCTATTCAATTAGGTTCATAATACTATTCCAGAAGTATTTGAATCATCAGTTATCTGAACCTTCAAGCAAGGAGTTAGGGACTGGAGGTTCACGGGGGATATTGCCCTGAACCCTCTGACTACTGTCATCGACCTCTTCGATATGGTCGATCGCTATGCAACTGCTGTAGAGGCAGACGAATGGAATCAGACGGCCCATCGTGTTGACAAAGGATCTCGAGCGGTTCACGACAAAGATAAGCAAACCAACAAGTCCAAGAGCAAATCCAAGTGTAAAAATCCATCAACAAAAAGCTCAAAGGAATTGATGACCGTTACTGATAAAGAGACTCGAAGTCCTGATAGGAATACATACAAGCCACAATGGTGTCCTCTCCATAAGAGAGAGGAACATGACCTTCGAAAATGTCGAGTTTTCCAAAAGAGACTCAGGGACTATTACTCCGGTAAAGGGCCACTCCCCACTATTGCGAAAATGGTGGAGGTGAGTGGTAAAAGACAATTTGAAGATGATGAGGAGATGCCATACCAAGACCTAGAGCACATGACCGACCACATCTTCGGGGGTTCGTTGGTATACTACTCTAAGCGATAGCTTAAGGCTATCGAATGCGGGGGTAAATTCTATTGACCCTTCTCTTGTCTATAAGACGTATGAGTGGTTGGAAGTCCCAATGTCTTTTGGAAAGGAGGATTGTTTGATCCCCTCTACTAGACCCGATTGTTTTTTATTGTGGTCGAGAGCAGAGAGATAGGGCGAGGGGGAGTCGAGGGCGGAGGGGAGCCAGGGGCGGAGGAGAATATACCTTGAATCGGTGTCGGCGGCCGATGGTGACAATGGGGGAGACAAAATCGAGCGACCGGAGGTCGATTCGGCGTCGCATGAGGCCGATTAGGCACCGGTGAGTCGGAATCGGCGGTGGCGACAACACAGGTGCATAGGTGCATGGCAAAAAAACCTTGCTTCATGCTTGGCTTGCTTTTATACCCCCTCCTCTCCCCAAATCATTTATTTTTTGCTACCTTGGACTATTTTTTGCCACCTTGGACCGCCTCCCCCACCTCATCCCGCCTCATCTATCAAGGTGGCCACCGCGATCCGCCCATCGCTGCCGCACCTTGGACCGCTCCGGTCGCCTTGTAACGCCTAGGTAGGCAACCGCCTAGGCACCCGACTTTGGCCTAAGTCGCGGCGACCGCTTCGGTCGATTTCGTGAACACTGCATTTGACCCTCTGAACTTTGCAATCCGGTTCAAATAACATCCTGGCACAGTTTCACGGGATGGTATTACCCACGTGGCACGATGAGTGTGTAGTTTTGCCACGTAGGATGACATGTTGGCCAAGTTGGGTGAATGATAGGTGGGCCCATAGGGTTTCTCCCCCCACTGAGCTACCAGTCGTGCTTCCATGCCCCCGCCCCATGCCCTCGTGTAGCTCCTCATCTCTGTTTTGATTTGGGGGGAATCCCTTGTGGGTCCCACCTAAACTTGGCAAGTGTGTCATCCTACGTGTTAAAACCGTTCACTCTTCGTGCCACGTGGGCAATACCACTATATGAAATCGGTCAGTGTGTTATTTGAACTGAATTGAAAAGTTTAAGGGTTAAATGTCTGATTTCATAGTTTGAAATGCTAGACGGACTTTCAAGCAAAGCTGGACCTTTTCTAATGAAAAATAATCACCACTTAAGTTTGTTGTGCCAAGTGCCAACCGCTAAATAAGGGTCTCGAATAGGAAAGAGAATCCCATAGTGGGGTGTGAACTTTAGAGGCACAAAACCATGAAGGAAAAAAGGGAAAGGGAGATGTTGGATGCCAAGAGGATATCCATGGTTTAAAACCCTTAGAAAATGTAGCAAGCATATGCCTTCTTCTGGCTTTGTTCCCTATAAATCTTGTGATGCGGCAGAGAGGAGGGAGCAACACGGTCAAGATAAGGAAGAAGAACGAGGTGATCGTTCGAATCATCAAGAGTTGAATGTCTAAGCGGTCCAGTTTCAGGGCTTCTCTTTCTTGGCAGGGAGAATGTGAATTCTTGTAGCTGTATTCAGCTAATGTGAATTCTTGTAGCTGTATTCAGCCCTCTGCCAAAGGAGAGTTGCCCTGTAACTTGACCCAGCTTATGGTTCAGTCAGGGTTACTAGGATCGTTTTTAACAGTTTCAGGCTTTCAGCTACACGCCTACACTGCTCTCACTGCAGAGTAAGGCACTGTGAGTTGTGCCTGCGTATGTTGATGCAGGGGTCTCTGGTCTCTGTAATTTGATTGGATTGCCTGTAGAGTTGTAGTACTCCATTTACTTGTTTGTTTCACGCAGGTGGATGGTAATCGGCTGCTTTGTGTACCTTCCTTTGCGGTTTAATGAATGTCTGAATCCTTTCTGTTTACAGCTAGTTTGTAAAAAGAATTTATGTACTGGATGAACCAGGGCATCAGCCTCTGATATGAATTTTTGTTGGTAAATTTGGTGTGCTGGGTTAGGTAAACTATTTCTCATGAGTCATCTCCTTGAAATTTAAACTGTTTTCCAGTCATTTTTAAGCTGGTTAGTCTGAAATTGACTAGAAGCCACACCGGGAGGGACTGAAGAAAACAATACACCGGGAAAATAAGTTTTTTGAAGAAGCTGTACTCAAAGATCCAAAAATCGGAACCGGTTAAAATCTAGTCCGACTCTATTTGTCTGTTACCGGCCGGTAAACCGGAAATCTCATAAAAATTTCGGCTAGATTTTGTCAAATGGAGTTTGAATTCAGGATAAAATCGTTATGATTTTGAATTTGAATTTAAAAAATTTCGGTTGGGATTTTGGATGCCGATCCCCGGTAAATCCGGTAACCGTAATCCATGGTTGCACTAACTTATGTGGGCTTAACTCGAGGGCCCAATGATGCGCCCAATAATGCGCGGTGCAGCGACCCTGCGAGCGATGGTGGAAAACGAACTCGCCACTGGGCCGCTTGCTGGATTTCGGCTTCAGCAGCCGATGCTTCTCGAGGCCGCTCGAGAGAACAACAAACGCAACCAGCGGTTCTGAAACGAAAATCAAAGTTCAAGTTCAGAACGAACACAACTGAGACGCAAGTGGCACTCCCCGATAACCGTATCACCGACCCGTCGCCACAGGAGGTAGAGGACTAGAAGAGGCTACAAAAGGCTGGGGTACAAATGGTGGGCTTCCTCCGGGCCTTCACCGCCGCCTCCGCTGTGCCAGCAGCAGCCGTCGCAGCCTACGCCCTCTCCTCCTCCTCCTCCTCCTCCTCCAGACTCCGCTTCCCCTTGCCCACCTCCCTCCCCTCCGCGTTCGCCGCCGCCTCCTCTGTGCGCGCCCCGAACGCCGTCCCTCCGATGGCCACCGCCGCAACCGAACTCTCTGCCCCCGATAAGGTTCGGCCGCGTCCTTGTGTTGCTCTCCATACGTGCTCGCCTCGCCTAGGGTCTTGAGCGTTTTGGTCTCATGCCTTGTCTTTTGGTGTGTTGCAGGATACTGCGCTTCCGGAGCTCACGGTAAGCCCCCCAAACATGACGAGAGCATTTTGTTTCCGTGTTAGTCCGGCTGCGATGCCACTATGTTAGGAACATGATTGAGAGTGCCTTATTAGTTGTTGAGGGATTAGACAGATTGAATTGGTGATTGGGAAGTGGGCGATTTCATTAGAAGAATCTCACTCTAGGTTTAGAATAGTTGGCCAATTGGTCAGAATGCTTATAGTGATATACTGTTATGTTTGATTAGCTTGCTGCTGTAGTTGGCTTTATTGGCTGAGTAGATTGTTTTCTGAGATTGGTGTATATTTTGCACCTCCCGGCGCTGCTAAGCCATTGCTTTAGTGGGAACTAACCAGGTTGCCCGCACAATTGCGTGGCTAGCCTCTGTAGTTTTTTTAAAATGTTAATGTAGACAATTGAGATCAAATCTATCTAACTAATTTCACTCTAATTAAGAAGCTACAGAATTCCCACATTAGCAGGTCCATATTACAAAGGTCCGCTTCATAACTCTAGAAAATACAATTTGTATGAAATTTTGAAAGAAAAGAAAGAATGGGAGGCTATATACAGGAAATTAACCTAAAATTTGTTGATTTTTTACGGAATGGAAGGGCATGGTCTAAAACTATCAGAGTTTGCTCGTCTTCCTTTTCTGATTAATAGTTAGAGTTTGTTTCTTATATATTTTTATTTTTCTACTTAGAACAAACTAATTACATAGCAACGTGTGTCCCCACTCCCCACACAGTCGGTGGCATAATACTTTACTCATTGTGACTCAAGAAAAGAAAGCAAGTGTTCATAACATTAATCTTAATTCAAAGAATCTCTGTGAGAAAATTTGTATGCGCAAGAATCATAAAATGCACGTAGTCGGGCTATATTTATTTTGACCAAAGCTATAATTATAAATATCTATATTGGCGCATAAGTAAGATAGGAGGTCACCTTTTCTTTACTCGAGGTACCATCTCTTTGCAAAATAACATGGCTACATCATCTGTGTATCTTGCTAAAAAACATGATATACTTATCAGCAATTATGAGTCTATTGGGTATGAGCAAATCTTATATGTCTCGAATTGTCCATTGTCTCATCCATGACACAACAACTTTGGCTCACATACCTCGAGTAAATATAAAATGTAGAGTTGAATCCATTAAAATTTTATAATGCATAAAAGAACACTGATTTTAAACTTTCTCAGTGTTGTATAGAGTCCTTTGGTAATAGTTGTATGACGCAAATATAATTCTTTTCTTGCTCCACCCGAACATTGCCTCTTCTAAAACCTGCTAGTCTCTTTCTATTTGCAAGTGTGCACTTCTTTGCTTATTCTTATGGACGCCTGTTGTACTAACAGAAATCCACGATCTTCTTGACAAATCACTGATCACTAAGAATGTCTTTTTCATATCATACAAATGAGGTTGGATTTGATCTCAAAATTTTGCATGGTTAAAGAACATCACCTCCTCTACATATGTTTTTTTAAATAAAAAAAAACTTCGAATATATGGTTATCACTTACTTGCAACATTTAGGTGGTTTTCACCCTATACGCAACCCTTGTACATTGGAAACCTTATACCATGACTTCATTTTGCCATGATGAATGCCCAGATGCCTTTAATTAGTACAAAACATATACATGCAACCAAAACATATGCACTGGAGCGCCTTTTCATTTTGCTATGATGAATGTCCGGATGCCTTTAATTAGTACAAAACGTATACATGCAACCAAAACATATGCACTGGAACGCCTTTAGTCCCAATGTGCATTTTTATACATTAGTGGTTAGTGTTTGCAGTGACTACTTCAGAGTACAATAAGATGTTCGTGTAGTGAGTGCAAATCTATCAAATCTGCAGTGCAGATAGTTCCAAAAAGATTCATTGTGTGTTTGATCACTTGTGCATACAGAAATCGAGAGCTACACACAGTTGTATTAATATGTGCATGCTCCCGAAACTAAAAACAAATTAATGTAACTGAAAAATAAGCACATGGAAGGAAGAATAACTGAGTAAGAAGCATACCTCCTGCACGTTTGGTCTGCCCTTTGTCTACAAAACAAGTCATTAGCATTGCTTTTGCATTATTTGATCTAAACTGCATGCTATGGGGAAATCTTCGGTGTAAGAACTTTGACTCTGCACGAGGGCAACGCCGAGCGGACAAATCGAGGTCGGATCTCTCAACAGAACATGCTGGATGGACAACTCAGTTGAGGAAATCTGATTCCTTTGGCTGTGAAACAGCATGCAGTGCATGCATGATTTGCTTCTTCACATCATTTAATTACTTTAACCCTTAAGGGGCGCCCAAGGTATGTTGGCATGCTGCCTCCCGGCTAGCTCGCCTCGCCTCGTTGCTCAATCACGCAGGGCCAGCTGCCTGTGCCGGCCAGCCATGGACTTCTGCTTTTCAGCAAGGTTGCCTCACGCTTGTTGTCCAATTGCGCCCGACCACCTGCGCGTTGCTGCGACCTACCGTTCTGTCCTCAGTCGATGAGCCCGGTTGGCCGTAGCACTACGGTTGCATTGTGATATAGTCGACATCTAGCCTCTGGCCTTGGAAAAAAAACACATGGACTCTAAGCCATACTTGCATGTCTACTTTTGCTTTTTTTTATTGCTTCCTGGTTGGTGTTGGATCGATAGTTTTGTTTGTCTGCCTGTCTATCCATGTATTCGCATCAGACTCGTCTGATCTTTTCTTTCTTCCCACGGTATTTGAGGTGGATTTGTTCTATCCATATATTACGACTTCACAACTCAAATTAATAGTTGTATTCGTTATGGACTCTAGTATACATATAATAAATCTACACGATTATAATCTGGCCCCACGAAAATCGACGGTGGAGATTTTTCTTTTTCACCAATTAACGTGGTAATTTCTAGCTCTTGAAAGCGAACATGTTGTCTTCTTTTATCTTTGCTTTAATTAGATAATAGATAGATAGACCTACTAACTTCTTCAACAACGTCGACGCTCATCACTTGTCATCGTGGCTCTTGGCTCCTTCAACATTGGACTTTCTCTCCGATGGCTCCAGTGAGCAGCACGACATTGTCCTCATCTCTATCGTCCCCGCCTCAGCTCTTCGCTGCCTCGTGGGTCAGTGTCTTCTTGCAAGACAGATCGATATCATTGCACTCTTTCGCGGTCTCCTCCAACACCATTTGTGCTATCCTCGTTATAACTTGTATTTTTTAATCAAAATTTCAGTTATTTTTTTATTTTTTTCCATAGGAAGTGACAATATAAACACATCTTGAGAGCGAATGTGGTGTATTTGTTTTGTGTCTTCTCTGATGCCATTCATATCATCCTCGTTATAGATTTTATTTTTATTCAATATTTCAGTTATTTTTATTGGAGTTCGTATACAAATCAAATGGCTAAATTTATTTTATTTATTCTGATTTTTAGTAATTTAGGTATTTTACTTCGGAATTTGTATTGAAATCAAATTGTAAATTTTCTTTTATTTTTTATTCCGAATTTTAGTTATTTTTTTATTGGATTTCTTCCACAAATCTAATTGCCAATTATTGTTTAATTTCAATTTCGATTCATAATTATTGGAATGCATATCAAATCGAATTTCCATTATTTATTTATTTATTATTCCGAATTTCAGTTTTATTTGTTGGATTTCGTATACAAGTCCAATTTTCAATTTTCGTTTATTTTTTTATTCTGAATTATATTTATTTATGGATTTTACTTAGGAATTCGTATGAAAATCAAATTGTTTATTTTATTTTATTTTTATTCGGAATTTCAGTTTTATTGTGCTTGATATGAACTGCTTTACTTAGAAATTCGTATAGAAATCAAATTGTTGATTTTACTTTATTTTTTATTCCGAATTTCAGTTTTATTGTACTTGACATCGATTCTTTATTTTAATCTAGACTATTATAATCTGGACCCATCACGATCGATTGTACATATCTTTCTCTTCCTCGACCGATTAACGTAGGAATTTATAATCCTTGAGAGCGAACGTGATGGCTTCTTTTGACTCTAGGCAATCTGATTTAGCTATTAGCATGTTAGTAGATGAGTTGCACGATAGAATTTTGGATGTGCTTACAAACGTTGAGCTGAAGGTTGGTTTTCTTTTTGGGCGGATGTTTGATGTATTAGGGGGAATCAAAAGGATTATTGTGTCTACGTTTTTGTTTCATTGTTCCCATGTTGCATGAGGAGACCTGCAAAAGCTTAAATAATTTGTGGATTTGGAAGGACTAGGAGGAGAGCCCAATTGAGCTATTCTCATACCGACCATCTGGCCTTCAGGCTTTTACTTTGAGTGACTTTCAGTATGTTGGAGACAATAATAGTACAGTTAAAATGGATAACTGTTTTCTTAATTTTACATGCCTTGTAAAGAAGGGACAAAAGAAAATTTGATCAAATCATCCAAATGCTGGTGCGATTCTCAAACTGGATATATAAACCATTTGGAAGCCCAAGGTTTCAGTTCTAAATTGCTTTAGCTAAGGTGCTATGCCATATTCATAAAGATCAATGTCTTTAGCACATATGACTTGAGAACATATTGTAATTTCTTCCTCCCTAGCTAAGTTTTAGCGTGCATGTATGAATGCTGGTCATAAAGTAATATTTGGTAATTCAGAAACTAAGGTCTGCAGATCGAATACCTACCACGAAAAGGGGTTGTTTCATTTTAAAAGGAATGACATGTTCCAGGTGAATTGGGATGCTCGTAATGTGCAATTGCTGAATAAATTTTGACTTTGCCTTCAATAATTTTGAGCTCTTGTGTACTGTAGATCTAACTTCAAAATCTCTCTAGAAAGGCAAGGCTGTAATGAGTACATTTCACTTCTTTCAGTTCTATAAAATAGGCATTCTGTAGTCTATCTGACACAATACACTATGTTGGCTTGTCTTGTGCTTCCTTTATGGTCCAAAGACGGAATTCATGGTGGACATGACATGCGAGGGCTGTGTGGCAGCAGTGAAAAACAAGCTTCAAACTCTTGAAGGTACAGGACCATATTATTTTAATGCTCTATTGAATAAAATTTTGTTTATGCTTTCTCTCTTTCAGCCATTTCTTTTTGGTTTATGAAGACTGCCTCTTGCTACAGGAATTAAAAACATTGAAGTGGACTTGAATAACCAGGTTGTTAGAGTTCTTGGGTCTCTCCCAGTGAAGACAATGTTAAATGCTCTACATCAAACGGGCCGAGATGCACGTCTGATTGGGCAAGGGAACCCAAATGGTTTGTGTTACTTTCTATATTTTTTTAGCATGTTTTTCTATCTAAAATATTTCAGATCAGCATGAGTGTCTGCTGGCATTGTTGTTCTTTAATTGTGCATTGTTGTTCTTTAATTGTATGATACTGCATTTTAATGCTTCATCATGGGAAGTATTAGAGACCTGTGGTGTGTGAATTGTGATACTGGCTTCTACTCCTATGGCAAGTGTGGACATTTGTAGCTTTGGGCCATAACTGGCTCTTATGTATGTGTCCTCTCTTTCATAATTGACAGATGTATCCAAATCTAAATTCTGAATATCTTTGCTTTTACTGCAATGCCACTCTAGATACATCTTCAAAATGCTTTTAAGCTGCACCAGGCCCTGCTGAACTTATTTAGTTGTTTGAGAAAGCATTATTTAAAATTTTCCATTCAAAAATACTATGTAAGACAATCTTCTGATTGCTCACATGTTTTATTTTGCTTATGTGCTGCTGCACATCTCTTCTATTATTGGAACTAATTCTGTGACCTAACATTTGCAGATTTTTTAGTTTCTGCTGCTGTAGCTGAGTTCAAAGGGCCGGTTATATTTGGTGTTGTTCGTCTGGCCCAAGTTAACATGGAATTGGCTAGAGTTGAAGCCACTTTTAGTGGTCTATCACCTGGTAAACATGGATGGTCAATAAATGAGTTTGGTGATTTGACAAGAGGTGCAGAAAGTACTGGCAAAGTATATAATCCACCTGATTATTTATCCGAAAAGGTAATATTCAAGCACTTAGAATCATTGGTGAGATTAATAAATATGTACACCTGATAACTAACCCCTAGAATCGTTTAGGAACTCTCATCTGTTATTTCGATTTTCAGAGAATAAGATATGAGATAACTAACCCCTAGAATCGTATAATAGGTTATGATGATACAGTATTACAATTTGGAAGGCATGCTTTTTCCAAGTAGGCAGTCATGTCCAGAGTAGTTTGCATCCACGCATGCTCTTTTGCAGATGTTGTATCCCATGGTCACAGTTTTTGCGGTAACCCATTGCTACATCTCACGCCACATTGGCTATTTCTGTTTTCTTACAGTCCCTGGTGATCTACTATATGTTGGAATATTGACTTGTATTATCAGGGGTCAATTGGCCAGTATATATATACAATACATGTTACAGATAAGGAAACCAAATCAAATCATATCTCTAACTATATCTCTAACACTATACAACGGCCAAATCCACCTAATTGAATAGGTTCCTTGCATGTATTATTGCCACAGCTTGTATAGCAACCTATAGTAGTTTTTTTAAAATAAAAAAAAATCTGCTTCCTTCCCTGGTGGTCTACTATGCTACAAAGCAGTCATTGTATCTTAAATTCAATGGCCAAATTCACCAAACTAAATGGGTCCTCTAAGTATCAGTAACAGTACACTGGTCTTCTGGCTTCTTTTGCATATGCTGCAGCACACGAGGAGAGCACGACCTTTTCAACCCCCATCTTAATATGATATTCAAGAATAATGCTGTTTTGAGTAATGGCAATTTGATAGCAGCAAGTTATGTATTTGATTATGCAGTAGCCTCTAATCATATAGAATTAATTTGGGGCCTCTGACATGTATGCATTTCTGAAACAGCCTCTTGGTGACCTGGGAACACTAGAAGCTGGAGAGAACGGAGAAGCCCATTTTTCAGGATCAAAAGAGAAAATGAAAGTAGTTGACTTGATTGGCCGCTCTATTGCGCTGTATGCAACTGAGGACAGATCAGACTCTGGCATTGCAGCAGCCGTGATTGCAAGAAGTGCCGGGGTTGGAGAGAACTACAAGAAACTCTGCACCTGTGATGGTGTCACCATTTGGGAATCAAGCTAAATCTGTCGCAATCGAGTTTTACATACTACTGTTTCACTCCAACATGTTGTACACAAAGTATTGTAAAAACAATCAACCAGCTACTGAACATTTGGAATAAGCATCAATACATTGAACAAAGCTGACGCGGAGCTTGTCAACATTTTTCTTCGGTAAGTGGAGCTCCTGTGCTGCTGCTACGCAACTCATATATCAGGCTCGCTTACCCAGGGTTTAGGACGCAGATGTTTCTGCTCCAAGACCTGACTAATGCAGAAAAAAATCGAAGGAAAGCTCACATCCGTGGCCGCCATGTGAGGATAACGGGGCTCCGGACAATGTGGACGCTGTCGCTCCATGACAGAGCTCCGAACTCGGGTGTCTTCTGGGCAGCCTTGGTTCTCAGCGTGACCTTGTAGGCAAGCTTCTGGTATGAGCTTGAGAAATGCAGGGTGTTCGGTTCGACGACGACGTCCGCGCCTTTGAACCGCGTGACCTTGACATGGTACGTCGAAGATGGAGGACCAACGTTCGTCAAAGTGCGGCGCACCGTCAGAGCTGCAGACAGCTGACCCGTGAAGACGGCGGAGATGGCCGGATAGTTGAGGTCGCCGGGCGATCTGAAGGTGTGCTTGCATGTCATGTTGGAGTTCTTGGTGAAGGCCTTGAGCTGCATCGGCGTCAGGTTCTGCGTGCAGAGGAACTCCAAGTAGTCGTCCTCGCCAATGTCGTAGACCAGACCAGGGTTCAGAGCTCGCAGTGGGTGTATATGGCCAGCTCCGTGCTCGAATGGCGTGGACGCCTTGCCGGTCGCTGCATCCTTCAGCGACCTGTACGTGTTGTCGTGGACATACGCCGTGGTCATTAGCGCGGACTTCATCTGCGCGGGGCTCCAGTTTGGGTGGCTGGCCTTGATCAGTGCAGCCACGCCGGCGACGTGCGGGCACGACATGGACGTCCCCGACAGGATGTTGAATTCGACACGGCGGCGGTCGCTGGACAAACTCGACGGGCTGGCGTCGCCGCTCCATGCGGCCAGGATGTTCACGCCGGGCGCGATGACGTCCGGCTTGAGGATCTCCAGAGTGAGGAAGTTCGGGCCTCGGGACGAGAACGCGGCGACCACCGGAGACGGGCGGATTCCGAGCTTGGTCCCTGCGAAGCTGAGCGTCGCGGTCGGTTTTGGGGCAGTCTTGCTGTACTTCTTGGCCGCAATGCCTTCAGACTCCCCGACGGCCACGGCCGGCAGGAGGTGGCTGTCGGCAACAAGCTCCTCGCCGTTTGCCGGAGTGTTGGCGAGTATCATGCCGATGCCACCGGCGTCCTTGACAACCTGACCCTTCTGTACACGAGGACTAATGCCGCGATCGCATATCACTATCTTACCAGCGACGTCGCGGGGCTCCACTGTCCCCTCGAGGCACAGAGACCTGGGGTTCGGGATGCTGGAGTTGCCGCCCATGTAGACCACCGGATACTGCCCCTGAGGCGAAAGATTCCGCCGGCCTTTGTAAAGCGAAACGCCGGTGATGTTCGCGCCGTTGCCGAGCGTCACCGTGGCTGGGAAGTCACGGTCCATGGTGCTCGCGCCCACCGTGGTTATCCACGGCGATAGGTTGGTGAGGCTTGTCGGGTCTGGCCCGGCGTTGCCAGCCGAGCAGGCAATGAACACGCCCATCTGCATGGCCCCAAACGACGCTATGGACAAACTGTCACGGTAGTAGGGGGAGGCGCCACCACCGAGGGAGATGGAGAGCACGTCGACGCCATCCGACACAGCGCGATCGACGGCCGCCAGGATGTCAGAGCTGAAGCAGCCGCCGGCCCAGCACACCTTGTAGGCCGCGACGCGGGCGCGGGGCGCCATGCCGCGGGCGACGCCGCCGGCGTAGCCAAACAGGTTGGCGTCCTGCACGGGCGCGCCCGCGGCGGTGGCGGCGGTGTGCGTGCCGTGCCCGTCCTGGTCGCGCGGGGACTTGAGCTCGCTCGTCTCGTTGATGGGCCCCGACGAGGCCTCGTAGCCGCTGTAGAAGATGCGCGCGCCGATGATCTTGCGGTTGCAGTTCGCCGTGGTGAAGCCGCGCCCAGTCTGGCACTGGCCTTTCCACTTGGCCGGCACGGGGCCGAGTCCCTTGTCCCTGAAGCTGGGGCTCTCGGGCCATATGCCGGTGTCGAGCACACCGACAACGACGTCGTGGTCGGCGATGCCGGTGGACCATATACTGTTGCTGATCTCCGGGCCAATGCCCAGGAAGTCCGGGCTCCTGGTGGTGTGCAGCTGCAAGACTGTCTCCGGGAGCACGGTCAACACGCCGGCCGCCTCGGCCATCCGCTCGGCTTCGTCCTCGTCGAGCCGAGCCGCGAAACCATGGAAGGCCGTCTCGTAGTTGTAGATGATCCTCTTGTAAGCGTCATCCGCTTCTGCTTCTAGCTGGGCAGATCTCACAGACTTCACCGTGGAAGCGTACCATTCATGGCGATGATCGAACGAGCTTGGCATCTCAGACGCGGCCATCTGAACGATGTAAGTTTTGGGAGCTGGCGCGCAAGCAGAGAGGCTTGCTTGAAGAAGCACAAACACTAGGCACAGTGATGGAGCCTTCCATCTTGCGTTACAAAAATCCATGGAGAAGAAGAGGCAAGAACAATTGGATGGATACAAAGAAAGTTTTTGGAGAGCAAGGTTGGATTTGAGAAGAGAAGAGATGGAGCAGTCTGCGGTCTGCTGTATATACTCCAGTCCAGCTTACGTGTCTGGACTCAGGAGCGCGCTGCGGTGCCTCCTTGTGGAGTAGGAGAGAGTAAAGAGTAACAAAATGAGGTCGTGGTTGCTTCTGTCCTCATTGAAGTGAATTCATTTGGCTGCACGGTGGGTTTGCGCGAGAGCCGTTGGTAGGTTTTTGCTCGTCACACCCCGGAGATATTTCTCTGCCGTGGCTTGACTCCTGTGTTTCTACGAATCGGTTTTTTTAAATAATATATTTTAATAAAAATATAAAAATAAACACATATTTAATAAAATTACAAAAATAAGGTTATGTCACCTCAGGCTAAAAGAATTAACGATAGAATATAATATTGTTTGGTTGACAATCTTATCACTGATTCATAAAACTCTATCGCTAAATGATTTGACGATATATTTTTTAAAAAAAAATCATGCCTTTACTGCTACTTCTTCTACCCATCTGCAAGGTAGATATTCTTCAAAGAAAAACATTAAAGCCGTGGATCCAACTTCCTACCAACCGAACGGCACATGGGCGCATAGGTTGCTTGTGGGGTTAAAACGCATTGATTCATCTCAGTAGACGGTTGCTCGGGTTCGTGGGAGCAATTCATGTGCTAGATCTTTACTGGGCTACTGTTAATGGCAGTGACACTACCACGCTACGTACGTATTACTGGAAGAAAGATGCCAGCGACAGTGACATCACCAACTCCAAGAGATCAAAAGGAAAGATGCTAAAAGCAGCACGTACGTTTTAGATGGAATATAAATGGACTGTGCTACGATTACGGTAATCTGAGACGGGTGAAACGGCGGTGCTGCTGCTGCTGCTCCTCCCAGAGAAACGCCTTCCTTCCTAAGCTTCCAAGAAGACGAGCCATGGCCGCGCCCTCATTATCAGGAGGCCCCATCTGATTAAGCTGCATGAGAAACATTGGATAAACTCCTGATTGGACGGTACGGATGAAATAACTATTAAAAGACGAGCTCCCAAGCAGTGGCGGAGGCAGAAAAAAAAACACGCACAAGAAGTTCGTTCTCCGTGGTGCCATGTTGAGTGTGTTCTTGTTCCTGTGACATGACCGGGCACGGCGATGTCACCCTCTGATCTTAATCGCACCCTGATCGACCACGTTCATATACGGGTGGTCCGTAACTTCGTGCATGCCGACCAGTCAGTCCTTCGCAAATTGCATTTTACAAATTACTCCTAAAAATTCTAAACCTGAAGGCGATTAATAAAGACCCTGGCACATGCACGTGTTTGTGTCAGGCCGACAGATCCCAGGTGGCAGGCAATGCAACGGGCGCGCACAACCAAGCGCCAACGTGGTGAGTCGGAATTCGTGCACGCTTTTCCGTTGCCTTCGCCTTCGCCTTCGGCGTTGGAGTTGTTTTTTAGTACTAGCTAGCACACTGCGGTAACGTCCGAGTGAGGAGAGGAGACAGGACATGAGAAGTAACTCGAGCGAGGGTTGCTGCAGGCTGCAGCAGATGAGACGAGCTCGTGGACGCCTCTCCCGGCTTGGGCCATGTACCGTATGTATGCGTCTTCTGCTGCTCTGCGTGCCGACGGTCTCTTCTCCAGCTCAAGGGCACGTGACGGTGTCTTGCGTTCTAGTACCACCGTATGTATACATTAGTTCTAACGACACGATCACACGAGCGCCAAAGACATATGTTAAGTTTGGGGGGAAACCTGAACACCAAAAAAGATATCCCAATCAACGGGAATGCGTACGCCCAGCACTAGCCGGTATGTATTCGATCCTTGGATGCGCTTGTGTCTTGTCATATGCATAGCCGCGCGCCCACCCTCGCTGTCTCCTCCTCCACTCGCGCCTCTGGCACGATTGCTCGATCGCAGACCGTTCGTATTCCTTCGTATTTTATCGCACTCGCACATCCAAAACGGCGGCGGGCCAGAGAGGCCGAGAGGCGGAGAGGCCGAGAGGCGGCGAGCCGGCGAGTCGAGATCGACGACGGCGCGATCGACGACGGCGAACCATGAATCTGCCGGCTTCAAGTCTGACATCTGAAGGAATCGACATCAAAAATGGCACCACCAAAAAAGAGCAGATACATAATGAAAGGTATTTTTTGTTAATTGTAATTAGTAATTAGATTATCTTTCCATGTTAATTAATTTATCTAGGCTATACATCATCAAGCACGGACAGTTCCATAATCAATTTTTAATTGTTTTTTTGGTCTTTTTCTCTTCGGTTTGTTTATACAGATTTGAAGACTATTTTTGCCCAAGCATCTATCAGTGCCAACTCAAACCGAGATCCACCTGAGCCTGAAGATGCCATTGCTAGACAACAACAAGAAGAGTCCCAAGAGCACGGTGATGTGGGGCTTGAGGTTCCAGTGGGTATGCAAGAGGCAAGGAATGAAGAGGAAATTCATGTTGAAGATCAGATAGCTAGCCAAGGGGAACGGGATGAGCATGAGCTGATTGAAGTGATGGACTCAGATCACATTGAGCCTGATCCAGGACTTCGGATTCCAATTGATGGTTTTCATCCAAACATTAGAGATGAAGTTAGATTGGCTTATGTGGCAAAGGGTCCAACTCAGCTAGTTGGACATGATTATCCTCATGATCATTTTGATAGAAAATTTTGTGAAGCATGGTACGCCAAATATCCTTGGCTAGAATATAGTGTAGAGAAAGATGCAGCTTATTGCTTTTATTGCTTTCTTTTTAGACAAGATCCTGTGGATGAAAAATTTGGTTATACTACCTTCACCAAAGATGGGTTCAGTACTTGGAAGAATGCATCCAAAGCATTTCAAAAACATGTAGGTGGTGCCAGGAGTATCCACAATCAAGCAAAGACAGCATATGAAGATTTCAAAAACCAAAGGTCAAGTCTAAAACATAAGGTTACAACCTACAGCAAAGAATCACTAGTCAAGTATGAAACCCGTTTGGACACATCTTTGGGAATTGTAAGTTATCTTGCACTGCAAGGGGAACCATTTCGTGGACATGATGAATCTGTTTGTTCCAAGAATAAGGGTAATTTTCTAGAGATGCTTGATTGGTACAAAGAAAGGAAGGATGAAGTAAAGGTTGCATTTGATGAGTTATGTCCTAAAAATGCCCAAATGACTTCTCCAACAATTCAGAAAGAGCTTGCAAAAGAAGTGGCAGATGGGGTTAGTAGAGCAATAAAGAAAGAGATGGGTGATGGCCTCTTTTCTGTCCTTGTTGATGAATCACGTGACATATCAGTCAAAGAACAAATGGCTGTTGTTGTAAGGTAATTACTTGACCATTTCCATTATGTGACATAATTTTCATTGTTCTATTTAACTTAAATATTTTTCCCATTTCTCTGTAGGTATATAAACGAGGGAGAAGTCATCGAAAGATTTTTGGGTATCAAGCATGTCAAGGAAACAACAGCAGAAGCACTAAAGAAAGCATTGGTTGAGATGCTTCATAAGCATGGTCTACTTATTGCAAATTTACGAGGGCAAGGGTATGATGGGGCTTCTAATATGAGAGGAGAATTTAATGGGGTTCAAAAGCTGATCCGTGATGAAAACCCGTATGCCTTCTATATGCATTGTTTTGCTCACCGGTTGCGGTTGGTAGTTATTCTTTGTCTCAAGATGTTGTTCTTCTTTTGAGGATTTCTTTGATTATGTGGGCTTGATTGTGAACTCTGTTGGTTCATCATGTAAGAGGAAGGACATATTGGTTGATCAACAACGTAGAAATCTATTGGCTAAGTTACAGAGTGGAGATATATTGTCAGGAAGAGGGAAGAATCAAGAAACATCATTGGCCAGACCGGGAGATACAAGATGGGGCTCTCATTATATGACTTTAGCTCGTATTGAATCTATGTGGGATGCAGTCATAGCAGTGCTAGAAATTGTGCATGAGGATGAGCGTAATCCATCTAGAGCAGGTGGTTTGGTGCAGATAATGGAGTCATTTAGCTTTGTGTTTATGATGAAGTTTATGTTGCAAATTCTTCGCATTACAAATGATCTGTCACTTCTACTACAAAAGAAGGATCAAAATATTGTTCAAGCCATGTCTTTGGTTACAGATGTGAAATCATGCTTGATCAACTTGAGAGCTCACGGTTGGGAACCACTATTTGAAGATGTCAAAGCCTTTTGCAATAAAAATGATATCCCAGTATCAAATATGGATGAAGCTATGCCAAGATGGGGTCGATCGAGAAAAGGGGGGAGAAATAACATCACTGTTGATCATTTTTTCCGTGTTGATACATTCTATGCAGCTATAGATGCTATCACCACCGAGCTAGATCATCGCTTTAATGACATGACTTCAGATTTGCTTCTTGGCTTCGCTTGTCTTGACCCAAGAGACTCATTTGCCAAATTTGATGTGGACAGAATTGCTAAGCTTACTGATATCTATGATGCAGATTTCTCCCAGGATGATCGTAACTGTATAAAAACTGACCTCCAATTATTCATCAACCACATGAGAAGGCGTGATGAATTTAGAGTTTGCTATGATCTTGCAAGCCTAGCTAAAAAGATGTTCGAACTTGAAAGAAATATTATGTTCCCTCGAGTTTATCGTATTATTGAGTTGGGGTTGCTACTGCCAGTGGCGACAGCATCGGTTGAGAGGGCCTTCTCAGTTATGAAGATTATTAAGACTGAGTTACGCAATAAGATGGCTGATGCTTGGCTTAATGACCTCATGGTATGCTACATTGAGCGAGACTTATTCAAGGGACTTGATCTTGCTGAAATTAAGAAGGAATTTCAAAAGAAAAAAAGAAGAATGCCATTGCCAAGGTCTGCTCCCAAATAAAGCTTCATTATGGGTTGTATTTGTTCCAACAACAAGATTTATTTAATGAGGTATTTTATGTGTCAATGCTTTACTTTTGGATTTTTGTTATATATTTGTTGATCACACAGTAATATACATATTAAGATAATGTTATAGTGCATCTTTTCATAATTGATAGTTATATTACACATGTTCGACCTTTATAAGTCCGCCACACCTAGAAAATGTTCCTGGCTCCGCCACTGCTCCCAAGACACTAAGTGTCACGCGAGAAAAGCAAAAAAAAAAAAAAAACACGCACAAGAAGTTCGTTCTCTGTGGTGCCATGTTGAGTGTGTTCTTGTTCCTGTGACATGACCGGGCACGGCGATGTCACCCTCTGATCTTAATCGCACCCTGATCGACCACGTTCATATACGGGTGGTCCGTAACTTCGTGCATGCCGACCAGTCAGTCCTTCGCAAATTGCATTTTACAAATTACTCCTAAAATTCTAAACCTGAAGGCGATTAATAAAGACCCTGGCACATGCACGTATTTGTGCCAGGCCGACAGGTCCCAGCTGCTGCTGCTGCTGCTGCTAAACTATTAAATAAAAAGAATAAACAGTGTGCATAGAAGGGGAGCAGAAATGCCACGAACCTATCTCGAGTAGGAATGAGAGGGGGCACCGTTGAAATGGCCACGTACCCGTACGTGGCAGGCAATGCAACGGGCGCGCACAACCAAGTGCCTAACGTGTTGAGTCGGAATTCGTGCACGCTTTTCCGTTGCCTTTGCCTTCGTCTTCGCCTTCGGCGTTGGAGTTGTTTTATAGTACTAGCACACTGCGGTTTACCGCACGTTACCGCGGTAACGTCCGAGTGAGGAGAGGAGACAGGACAGCAAGTAACTCGAGCGAGGGTTGCTGCAGGCTGCAGCAGATGAGACGAACTCGTGGACGCCTCTCCCGGCTTGGGCCATGTACTGTATGTATGCGTCTTCTGCTGCTCTGCGTGCCGACGGTCTCTTCTCCAGCTCAAGGGCACGTGACGGTGTCTTGCGTTCTAGTACCACCGTATACATTAGTTCTAACGACACGATCACACGAGCGCCAAAGACATATGTTAAGTTTGGGGGAAAACCTGAAGACCAAAAAAGATATCCCAATCAACGGGAATGCGTATGCCCAGCACTAGCCGGTATGTATTCGATCCTTGGATGCGCTTGTGTCTTGTCATATGCATAGCCGCGCGCCCACCCTCGCTGTCTCCTCCTCCACTCGCGCCTCTGGCACGATTGCTCGATCCGGTACTACTCGATTCAACCGAGAGTTGGATGCCCGGACCGAGGGCGCCACGCCGCCACCGGACACTCTTCAATGCGCTCAGCTGGCTTAGAGTGCTTTTAACCAACCATCGATCGGTCTCGCAGCGGCGACTCCCTCGCCCAATTTATCGATCGGATGAGGGTGCACGGTGCAGCGTGCCGGTGAGTCCTAGCGGAGAAGGCTGCGGCCGTGCAGGTGTCACGCTCGAGACGTTCGAGAGGACGCACGCTGCAATGCTTCTTTTTTTTTTTTTGGAGAGGACGACGGGCGGGAGAAAACGTTTTCTTTTTGGGTCCTTTCTCGGCTGCGCGTGCGACGAATCATCGATCGTCTCCACTGCGAGAAGCCCAGATAAAGACCGCTGCGAGGTGTCTTGCTTTTTCTTGCTTTTGCAAATGGAAACGAACGCTCCGTGAACTAACTGCATTTGCATCTGTAAGGCGGCCTGCAGATAGTTAGTCCATTGCGGCCTCAAAACACCAATTTGGTGTACTTTCCAATCAAGTTTTAGATAAACTTGGAACTTTGGATGCATGGCTCGTGGGTTACGCAAACAAACAAACAAACAAACGTCTATGGGCTTCTGACCTCTTCTTTTGTCTGTTCCCCTTACTTTTTTTATCTTTTTAAAATAAACAATAGTTTTATTCGTTGTCCAGTCTAGAAGCCGTATGTAGTTTTGTACCACCTGTTCCCTAAAAAAAAGGGCGCTGAACTAGTAGCACTTGTTCGCAGATCACACTGAATCTTTTTTTGATGGATGTTCACACTGATTCTAGCTGTTGGACTTGACTCACTTTGAGGGAAAGATACTTTTTGCACACCTCCAATTCTCGCTCTCTCATGCTGCTTTCTTTCGTAAATGTGTACAGATATATCTGGAACTCTGGATGTTCATTCCACTGTAGCCATTTCCTGTCTAGCTGATGCCCTAAAAGCTCTCATAGTTATAACCCCCAAAAAGAAAACGAACGTCGCGTCTCATCTGGAACTCTCCTGGCGTCAACAGATTAAACCCCCGACTTCGACTTTCAAAGACAATAAAAGGCGAGAAATGGAAGGATAATAATGTGGTCACGAATCAAGAAGTTTGTTGCGTTGCTGGGACGAAGAGATTCCTACTATCACCTATCACTCTCCCGGAGAACGTCCGTTCGCAGGCTCTCCTCCCCCCTTCTCCAAACCACCTGATGATGGAAGAAAATTCAGAGACGCATGCTCATTTGCTCACCAGGTCGTGAACAAGCAAACTGCGCACTTGCAGTGGTAAAAATCAGCATACATCATCACATAATCCTCAGTTGTAAGTCGTAACCAGGCATTTCCACTCTCACAAGGCACACGTACCTTACCGCGGCTGGAGAAGGTGGAGTCTCCCTGAAGTCTCTTACGCCGCGGTACGGCGCAGATCAGCACACATTCCTCCGTGCCATCACCGAGCACCACTGACAGAAAAGTAGAGGTGCTTGAGTTCACACCTGACCCAGTTGGCCGGGCCGGTATGTATAGGACCGTGTTATGCGCAGCTCTCGGCCCAAACACGACACGACGGAGGAGTTCACATGCGGTCGGTGCGGGCAGCGACGGGCATGGTGACCGGGCTAATCGTGTCTAGCACTGTAGACAGGCTGCCCTGTGCACTCGACGTGCCGTGCCTGGACCGATGGTTGAGCCTAATGGCCTGCAGCAGTTCTTACCCACTACGAATCTGCACTTTTTACAGCCAAGATCATCAAATCTCTCGCTCTTTCCCAGCACAGCACAAGCACAACATGACACGATTTTCGGCAGGTACGGAGATAGCGGGGGCTGGTGGGAGCCAAGGCCCACCCGTGCTTAAAAAAATTTCTGGACCCTCCTGATCTTGTGTGGAACAAAACTCTAGAAACACATGTACAATCCATCTAATAAATTTAATTCAAATTCTTATATGCTAAGCTTTGGTTATGTAATGAATATTACATGTACATGTACACAAAAGATCAGCACATGCATCTTCTTGTATTTCCAACAAGTAGCTAGTAACAACATATTTTTTTACTTAATCTTGTCATGAACTCCCGTTGTAAAACAAGTACAACTATAAGTCTATAAAGTACAACTTGATTTAGTAAATTTATTAGACCCTGAAAGTCATCTTACTAGTAGAGGAATGACGTAGTGCAAGCGTAGGCTTGAATGGGACACCGATGGTGAAATTGCCAGCTACGCTAGTCGTTGTGGAATGTCGTAGTCCATCTGCGTTAGCGTTGTGATGAACATCTCACACAACTTATGGGAACCACCGCATGTGGGAGCGACCCATATGGGTGAGATGGCGGAAGGGGCGAGATAACTTGAAAGGTTACTGTGATGATCTCTCAACTACATTACTAAGGAATCATGTAGGGTAACTAGTTGATTGTCTCTTGTGGGTACAGTGTACAACCTCTGCATAGTCTAAACTGGTGAACATCCCGCACAACTTATGGGAGCGACCCATACGGGTGAGATGGCGGAAGGGGCGAGATAACTTGAAAGGTTACTGTGATGATCTCTCAACTACATGACTAAGGAATCATGTGGAGTAACTAGTTGATTGTCTCTTGTGGGTACAGTGTACAACGTCTGCAGAGTCTAAACTGTTTAAACAACCGTGCCTACGGTAAAATGCGGACATGTGAACTTACTAGAGTTAGTTATATTTATAAAACATTGTGGGTGGGATGAATAATGTGTCAGGCTCACCTAGCCCGTGATTTGGATTTTTTCTGGGTCGTCATGCCCAGTGATGTCAATAAGTGGAGGTGACTCCAATAAAAAATTTAAGCATAGGTGGAGGTAACATTCGCCGTTATAAATATTGCACAATATATCTTTAATAAAATGAGATTTTGTTAAATTGCTAAGTCATAGGAATTTTGAAATATTGTAATTGAAATTATTGCTTTTAGCAAATAAAAGAATTTGAGCCATCCTTGTTAAGCTTTGCATGTATTCTTAATGAATCCTGTGTGTTGGCTCGCAAGCACGGAAGTTGTGCTCTCCCTCAATCTTTCCCCCAAACCTTAAGAACCCGTGGATCAAGGACATTATGCTTACTACGGGGATCCAGAAGTTGCAGGCCCACGAGGTGATTAAGAGTAGTTTAGTTCTTTTAGTCTAGGTCTCGCCTCAGTCCAGCTGACTCCGTCGGTGCTTGCGTGCATTCAATATTATCCAAGTCTTTGGTTAATATCGGGCGTACAGGGGTTTCTTTAGTCGCTTGCCTGTGGTGAGATGTGCTCTAGCCCTTTTGCTTCCGCTGTTGTTTCCGGTACTTTTGTAATGTAATCGTTTGGCTTGTTCGGCTCTTATTGTAAAACTCGACTCGACGTGGTCTATGTGACTCTGATGTTTGTAATATAATGAATGGTATGGTTTACGTCATGTATAGAATGATTCAGTAATGTATTATGTGAGCACTATCTACTGATCCAGGAAATAACATAGTATTTTCACAGAGGATACAGATTTTGAAATCCGGGTCCAACAGAGTTGGTATCAGAGCATACAACTGTAGGAGTATTAGTTAGACTGGCGTGCCTAAGGACTTGAGTTTTATTTTTGCAAACTAAGAAAAAAACTTTTGTTAAAATATAGCGTAATTATTGCTCCTTCTCATCAATCTTAGTTCTAAACTTATCTCTAACTTCGTTGAGTTTTCTGACTCTCTCTTGTTCAAAATTGTTGGGACCATCACTTTCACGGAGAGAACGATGATGAGTTCGTGGACATTCTCTGCCGACTCATGCAGCACCTGGGTTATTACCGCAAGCCTATCTTTAGAGGCCGGAAGACCCAGATCCTGGACCAAGAGCCGTGGGCCATGGAGGTTTTCCTCTATGCCAGAGAGGGCGAGTTCATCGCTCACACCTTCAAAGCCGAGCATCCCAAGAGCAGTTGTGATGAAGTATTCCAAGATGTAGCACGCTTCACTCGCACCCGCCTGAGCCAGATGCACAAAGATCTTCTGCTAAGATCGTCCTTCTGCCTCCCGCCCCTCCAGGATGGAGAGTTCGACCCCGAGGTCTTCATCGTCGTGTTGTAACAACTCAAAATCCCTAAGTTGGATTAGCTAAGTATCTACTGTGTATTTGTGAAATTTTGAACCTTTTTAAAACTTTTTTGTTGCAAAGCAAATAGGTTACAACCTGGTTTTCCAAAACCTAGAAATAGAATTTCAAAAATAAAATAAAAGTTTGTCAAGATGCACAATAGATGCTTAGCTAATTTTGAAAACTTAGTTCAGAGTGGAGTATAAACCATATATTAAAAATCATTTCATTTTGAAGACTATAATTTAAACCTAGTAATCCAATACCCCTTCTCCAATTCAAATGCTCAAATTGAACTTCAGGTAAAACTAAAAATATTTCAAATATGGGAATATTTATTTTGTGTTTCAAATTATCAATATTAAAACCTCATATGCTCCTAGAATACTTAAGGTAATATCAAAAGAATTCTCAAAATCCAATTTGCAAATATACTTTCTTTATCTCAAAAATACAAACTATCTTTTATTTTGAAAATATAGTATTACAAATAGATAGGAATATTGTATTTGGATTTTATATGCACTGTTGCTTATTTGAAATTTTTCTAAAATTTTTTGAGGTTATTTGGTTTCCATTTGATTTGCATGCTCAAATTCAAAGTTGAATTTTAAATACAAACATATAATGTGAACAGTGGCTGGAAATATTTTTCCTAAGTTCTGGAACATCTATTTGGCTCACTTGAAAATTTTCAAAATTTTTAGAATTTTTTTAGATATTTTAAAATGGTCAGTCAAACCAGTTAGTCCTTGGTCAAACACTTGAACTAAAGACTTAAAACATTTCTACAGAAAAAATATTTCTCTACAAACTCTAGAAAAATGACACAAGGGTCTACGCTTTGTCAGAAACCTCTCATAAAACTTTTAGAATTTTTGGGACTTTAAAACTCTATCTAAAAATTCACAACCATCTGAGACTTTTGAAATCAACTCGGTCAATCCAATCGAGTTGACTCCACTCTATTTCGACTAGCCACTCGATTTCTACCAGTCTCTTGATTTCGACCAGCCGCTTGATTTCAACCAGCCACTTGATTTCGACTAGTCTCTCGATTCGACCAGTCGCTCGATTTCGACCCGCCTGTTGGTTTTTACCAGAACCACTCGATTCGACCACCCACTCGGTCCAACCAGACCCTTCGACCAGGTCCGACCAGGCCCGCCTATTAGCCACCTCACGGCTTGGTCACCATGTTCCTCGCCGCGTCCATGCCGCCAGCGCTCGTGTGCATCATCGTCGCTACAAAAGTCGTCACCCTAGCGCGAATTCCACCCCTTTTTCCTCCGGACGCGTGCACATTAAATACCATCACCTCCGTCGAACCTGTTTCCCCTCTTGTCTCCTCCCACACCTACCCCTTCATGCCGAAGCACACGGAGGTCCAGAGTTGACATGCCTCGTCGCCTCACCATCTCCTCCCTATCACTACTCGTCCATGGTAGTGAGCCATGAACCGAGCTCACCCCGTAGTCTTCTCCTCGCCCACCCTCTGCCCCAACCTATATAAAGCCCCCCTACAGCTCCATCTTCATCTCTCGCAACCACCCGAGCCCTCCCCTATGAAAGATTTAGACCCGCCATTATGAGTTAATGGAGTGTTTTGGTGTTTAATGACAAATCTAATTGTGAGACTAACTCTCTTGTTTAGTATTATCATGTGTAGTCTCATTTGGATATAAAGGTGAAATTCAACGAGGTATGCATTTGACTCATACTCTTATATAATGTTGCATTCCTCGGATCCAAAATATAGGAAAAACTCCACCATAAGTATATTTTGAATATGTGCATATGTTTTCTTTACACATTAGTGTATGCACACATTTAGGGGGAGCTTTGTTCTATATTTTGTGGTTTCATTAGTATTGATCCGTATTCCGTCTTCCACATATATTTGGGATCTTTACTTTGAAACATATCCGTTTGAGTTTATAGAACTTGTGTAGTTTTGTATATTCATGTTTTGAGTATATAGAACTTATGTAGTTCTCGTATACTCAAGTTTTGAGTATGAAGAACTTGTGTAGTTCTCGCATACTCATGTTGTGAGTATATATATGACTTGTGCAGTTTATGTATACTCACAACGTGTTACTTTTATCAATCAATTTATATGTGATTGAAATGGTTATCATCAATTACCAAAGAGGGAAAGATTGAGGTATCTTGTCCCACCATTATGTGTTAATGGTATGAGGTGGTAATTAATGATAATCATATTGTGGAACTAATATTTTTCATGAGTTGGATGTATAGGTTATGTTCCAGGATGATGAAGACTTGGGATGATCATGAGTTGATCATCAAGTCAAGAGCTTGGTGTAAAGGATGCATCATGAGTTGATGCTTATCAAGAAGAGATGATCATGAGTTGATCGTCAAGACAAGAGAGGACCCATCATGTGTTGATGGAGGTCAAGCAAAGGATCATCACGTGTTGATGATTATCGAGTTAACGACCCGGACTTGAAGTGATGATGTGCGTCATCAAGCTTCAAGAAGATGCAAGGCAAAGGTATGACTAGCTAGCGCTAAGGATGTGTTCCTAGTCTTTTATCGGTCTTGGTGTTTGGTTGGAAGACCGGATTGCTAGTATAGGATTGCCGTACTATTAAGAGGGGTCTTAACTAGTAGTTTGAGTTGGTCATGTGTTGATAGCTCAATATGGTTGCTCTAGCTCATCTAGGCATGATGCTATTTATTTACGAATGTGTTTTACAAATAGTCGAGGCTCATGCGTAATCCTTGTAGCATGTGACTTAAGTTTGCAAATGGTGTAAGTCCATGTACCTTATTCCTTGTGATAAGTATTTTAAAATGTTGGCAAATGTGTTTTGCAACTAGCTGAGAATATCATCTTTTAACCTTGTTGGAATTGTACTCAAATGGGCGAATGTGTTTTGCCATTTGAAGTGAAGCAAATGTGTTTTGCTGATCAGACCGCCGGTGTGGACCGGACTAACCGTGTCAATCGGTCGAACCGGCCATATGTTGGCAGTCGGACCGATTTGCTTTGACTTGGAATCTCTGTGCGGAAGTTCCGCCCTTGTGAAAACGGAACTTCCGATGTGAGGAAGTTCCGGGGTTCGTGCGGAATGATTATTCCAGAGAGCGCCCATTTTTGGACTTAGCCAAATTTCCACCGGGCGGTCGGACCGGCCAGTTGCTGGCGTTCTGACCGATTTGGCGGTGGTCCGACCGGCCATTGCATAGCGGTCCGACCGGCCGAAGGCCCAACGGCTAGATTTATAGCCGTTGGAGGCACGGGCGGTCCGACCGGCCATTTGTTGGCGGTCAGACCGACCCTGTGCTGATTTGTGGGAATCTTCTCCCAACGGCTAGTTTTTGTGTGTGGGCTATATATATGAGCCTTGGTTGGTTGGGAGAAGTTGCTGGTGATATTGTGAACATCTTTTGAGCCTCTTAAGCTAAGAGCAAGCCTCTCCTCTCTTATGTGCATGTGTTGCACTTGGTGAGCTTGGAGAGTAAACCATAAGTGCATGTGTTGCCTTAGGTAGTGGATTGTGTATCCACGTGAGCGTTGACACTTGATTAGTTCAAGTGAAAGTTTAGATTTGTTACTCTTGGTGTTTGCCGACACCTAGAAGGCGTGGAGGCGTCGTGTCCGGTGTTCTTCTCAAGAAGCTTGTGAGAGGACCCGGCGGTTTGTGAGTGGTTTGGTGCTCGCCATCTCCGGAGTGGAGGAAAAGCAACCATAGTGGAGCGAGGTGTTGGCTTGGTTTGGAATCGGTCCAAGTGGTTGGACTTACCTCGGAGGTGTTGGCTTAATTAGTGGAGCCGGTCCAACGTGGTTGGGCTTACCTCAACGTGGATTAGGGGAGACTGGCAAGTCTCCGAACACCACGGTACATAATCGTGTCCATCTTGTTTTTACTTGAGCTTTACTTTGAGCAATTTACGTTACTTGTTTTAATTGCTTATAAATCATTGTATGATTGCTCTCTTGTATTGTTGGTGCACTTAGGGAAGCCTAGTTGATTTAGGTTTTAATTGTGCAAAACCGATTGTTATTAGCTTCCGCTTTATATATTGGTTTAGAGCGAAAGAATTTTTAAAACTGCCTATTCACCCCCCTCTAGTGCCACCTCGATCTTACACCCTACCTCCTATTTTCCTCCACTGAGCCAAAGTCGAATGTTGCGCTGAAGCTCCATTTTCGGCCAAGACACCACCGTCGTGTTCCTATCGTTCCAATGCCACCCTCTTGCTTCCATATGTGTCTGAATATATTTCCGAGCTTGAGGATGCATTCCCCTAACTTGATTTTCCTTTTCCTCTTTAGGAGTGGTCTGAATTTGAGTTTTCCTCAACTCCGACCGAAACCATTTCCTTCTTCCCCATCTCCGGTAAGAGGCCCCACTTTTTTATTGCTTGCTCTAGCACCATCTCTAGGTCTCACCGAAGCTTCCCGTACCACTCATCTTCCTCCTCTTTACTTAGGGCGAGCCCTCCTCGGTGAAGCCCCCTCATCACCATTGCTCATTGCTGTCGTCGCCATTGACGGCACCAAGCTTCTTGCAACCATCTACGACCACCTACGACCTCTTTCAACCACATTCAGGTATTTTCACTTTACCTCGTTTGGGCTCTTGCGTGCATTCAATTGCTTGGCGTGTTATCGTGGACCACATCAACGACAGCAAGCACAGTAGTGAAGCCCCAAGAGTTTCTCTGGGTTATTGGAATTTCGACCACCTCGGCCTCTCCCCACGTCAACAAGAGCATAATGAGTTTCCTGGAGGTCCCCTAAATGTTTTCCACCATTTCTTGTTGAGCTCCTCGCCATACAGCGTGCTGTCGCCGTACATGTCGCGCCGCCGCCGCGTTTGGACCTCGCCGTTGCTGAAGAAGATCCTTGGTCCTCGCACCGACCACCTCGCATCGCATAAAACCCATGACGTCCGATCCAGTGCTAGCTTGCCCCGGGAAGGTCTTTGCGTCGAGCGCCAGTGGCACCAGTGTACACCTCCTCCGCCTTTGACCACCGCAGTCAGCGAGACCAACACCGAAAGATAGCCCTTGACCTCTTCATCCCATTTTGCTACTCCCCTACCTTCTTCCGACTAGGTAGTCAAAACCTCCTACCGACCACATGCAGTCGAAACCTCCTTCCGGCCACGTGCAGTCAAACCACCTTTCGACCACCTATTGTCAAAACCCCTTCCGACCAGGTAGTCAAGACCTCCTTTCGACCACATGTAGGCGAAGCATCCTTGAGCCACCATAGTCGAAGCTTCCTTCGACTAGGTAGTGAAACCTTCTTCCAACGGTGGTCGAAACCTCCTTCCGACCGGATAGTCAAAACACGCTTCGACCACCTATAGTGAAGCCTCCTTTCGACCGGTAGTGGAACCTTCTTCCGACTAGAAGTAGTCGAACCTCCTTCCGACCGCGTGAAGTCGAAACAAGCAAGACTCAAAGCCAAGATGACTCGAAACAAAGCGATTACTTGAAGCTAGCGATGCTTGAAGCGAACAATACGGAAAGCCGGCAATACTCAAACAACCAATACTCGAAAGCTAATTGTTGGATTTTCTCTTCGTGAAAATAGTTTAGGCTATAACTTTGCATTCAAACTCCAAATCGAATAATTTTTATTTCTAAATTCATATTAAACCATAATCTATATTCTATATTAATTTAGCAAATTTTGTAAACTTTTGGAATTTTGGTGTTTATTCGGTGTTTTTGATTTGTCGGTATTTATGCTAGATGATGATGATTCGGGAGTGCAACGAAGATGATCATGTGAATGTCTTTGGACCTCGCCGTTCAAGAAGATCCTTGGTCCTCGTGACCGACCACCTCGCATCGCATAAAACCCATGACGTCCGATCCAGTGCTAGCTTGCCCCGGGAAGGTCTTTGCATCGAGCGCCAGTGGCACCAGTGTACACCTCCTCCGCCTTTGACCACCGCAGTCAGCGAGACCAACACCGAAAGATAGCCCTTGACCTCTTCATCCCATTTTGCTACTCCCCTACCTTCTTCCGACTAGGTAGTCAAAACCTCCTACCGACCACATGCAGTCGAAACCTCCTTCCGGCCACGTGCAGTCAAACCACCTTTCGACCACCTATTGTCAAAACCCCTTCCGACCAGGTAGTCAAGACCTCCTTTCGACCACATGTAGACGAAGCATCCTTCCGACCACCTGTAGTCGAAGCTTCCTTCTGACTAGGTAGTCGAAACCTTCTTCCAACCAGGTAGTCGAAACCTCCTTCCGACCAGATAGTCAAAACCTGCTTCTGACCACCTATAGTCGAAGCCTCCTTTCGACCAGGTAGTCGGAACCTTCTTCCGACTAGGAAGTAGTCGAACCTCCTTCCGACCGCGTGAAGTCGAAACAAACAGTACTCAAAGCCAGCAGTACTCGAAACAAACAGTACTTGAAGCTAGCAGTACTTGAAACGAACAATACGGAAAGCCAGCAATACTCGAAACAACCAATAGTCGAAAGCTAATTGTTGGATTTTCTCTTCCGGCAGAAATAGTTTAGGCTATAACTTTTGCATTCAAACTCCAAATCGAATAATTTTTATTTCTAAATTCATATTAAACCATAATCTATATTCTATATTAATTTAGCAAATTTTGGAAACTTTTGGAATTTTGGTGTTTATTCGGTGTTTTTGATTTGTCGGTATTTATGCTAGATGATGATGATTCGGGAGTGCAACGAAGATGATCATGTGAATGTGTAGAGTACCAGCAAATAAAGGCAAGCACCCATTCCGTTGATGCATGTTGATCCTATTAAATTAAAAAAATCATTATCTTGTTTCACAACTGTATGTATGCATGCTTTATTTGTCAAATTATGTTTGCGATTAGAGGTAGTTAATCCTTTTTGCATGAACTCCCTAAACTTGTTCATCCCCTGCCACTAGCCTAAGTTAATAATTCCGCTGGTGAATTAGAACCTGGTGGATGTTATATGGACTAATTATGCTTATGCGGTGTCATACTTATCAATGCTTAGTTTCGGTAGATTGGGCGGTTGTCGACTTTGTCGATGACCTTGATCACATAAATTATTTTTATTATGATATATTCAGCACCCTGTGCTATTATATTTGGAAAACTAATAATGAAAAAAACGATTTGGACTTTGGTAAATAGTATGTATGGTATGATTGTTGGGTGTGAATGGTTTGTGCCCAAGTCAACAAGGACCGAATTACTTGCGTCACCGTACTAAGCATTTTTGTGGTGCATCCACATGAGGGACATATAGGACCCCTCTTGACTTAGTACTTTGGCGTGCATTAGCTTCAATCGCAGGTGGTGTGTGTGTGTGTGTTAAAAAAATATTATGTATGTGTTGGGTGTACGGGGTGGGTGCCTGTCAAGGTCCTCCAGCCCGAGGAGCATCGGCAGTTGCTACAACTGGGTCGATGTCTCAGACACAACGTGTGAGTCCTCCGTGGGAGCTCCGTCTGCAGTCTACACACACAAGGGCGGTTCACGGAGGGTTTCACCCATGCGGGCGACTCATAGTTAATGTATTATATTAAAAATATCTCGTAGGACTTAGCTCTACCAGTATACCTAATGAAGTGTGCTAAATAGCTTGGCATAAGGAGCGATCTGACATGTGGGTAAATTTGTACACCCCTGTAGGTTATAAACTATTAGAATAGCCTCGTAATAGGTTATAGACACGTTTGGATACGCCTCGTAAGAATTAGACTCAATATTTTAGAATTTAAACTTAGAACTTGATGGGTAGTATTGAGAGTGGTTCTCATGCTATGTTTGTGTGCTGCAGAGACAGCCACTTGTAGATGCTCTGTTGATGTCTAATGTTTATTACTCGCGGTTATTTGAAGTATTAAAAATATCTGCTAACTTGCAATTTGAATCTACTACCTATATTCAATTGAAATATTATTTTGTGCTGAAAATGAACCTTATAGTATTCTCCTTTGAATAGAGTTTGCATGTAGCTATGTATAGGCTTGGTAAAGTCTTACAAAGTACATTCGTGTACTCACTGTTTGCTTTCATTTACTAATCTGGACAGTAGGTATCGAGATTGAATCGGGTAAAAAGATTGTGCAAGAACGTCGATTTGCTATGGTTTGAACCCTGTCGGTTGCCCTGCGGGTTGTGACAAGCCATTGGGACTTTATTTATGATTAATTTATATTTTTATTTCAGTTTACTCACTGTTTTCCGCTACGTACTTGATATTTATCTTTTTATTTGGCCGGTCGACCCTTTTGTATGAAATTGAACACTGTAAGTTCAATATGTTGTAAATTATGAAGTTTCGATATTGTAAAAACTTGTGTATGGATTGATATTGATGTTTGTAATAGTGTATATGTACCGCTCCTAGGAGGTGCATAATACACCGAGAACAGGAGGTTTAATTTGTGATGCTAGGACCAATTAGAGGGTTAAGCATTACAAGTTAAATCACCCGGGTTCTCACATGTATTTTGTGAGTGCTATCTACTGATCCAGGAAATAACGCAGTGTTTTCACAGAGGATTTGGATTTTCGAAATTCAGTTCGACATGTTTACAATTGGGGATTTTTTTTACCACTGCAAAGTTTCTAAATTCCTAATTTGCCATTGCAAAGTGATATCTCCCTTCCATACCACTACAAACTCGAAACTATACCCTTTTTGAACTGGAGAATTTTTTTATATGACACTGCGGAAGAAATGAGATGGGAGGATTTAACTGAAAAAGAATGGAGAAGAATTTGATGTGCATGATTTGGGAAGAAGGTGACGAGGGCAATATGAGTATTCTTTAAAATATAAACAGAAAAAATCTAGCAGAGTTGACGGTATCGGTATAAAATGATATAATTTTGATATTACAATAGCATGTAAGGGATATGCTATTTTATAATAGTAGATCACATATTTGAAACATTTTCAATGTTGTATAATTTTTTCCCCGTAGAACTATTGCTTGAAACCAAATAAAACGTAAGGGCTTCTATCGATTGAACCCTCGTATAAAATTTCTGGCTCGGTGCCTGATCTGCGGGCGTCTCCATCCGCATCTCCAGTTTTTTCCATTCCTCTCTCCTTACTGCGCCCCACGTTCTCGATCTCCAAGCGGTCCTGCCTCTGCCAGCTCGCCTCAAATCGCCCCCAGCTCCTCGTCTTCCTCGCCTTCCGCTCCGTGTTCTCCCCGCGGGCCCCGGCAACCGCAGCCGCCTCCGTGACACCAGCGCTGCTCGCGGCCATGGACTCACCGGTGAGCTTCCCCGCGCTGGTCGCGTTGCCGCTGCTCCTCCTAGCGCTCTACCTCGCGCGCCCCCTGCTCGGCAAGAGACGGAACTACCCACCCGTGGCTGGCACCGTCCTCCACCAGCTGCTCAACTTCGGTCGCCTCGTGGAGTACCAGACCGAGCTCTCCCGCAGGCACCGCACCTTCCGCATGCTCACCCCGACCTGCAACTACGTCTACACTGTCGAACCCGCCAACGTCGAGTACATCCTCAGGACCAACTTCGCCAACTACGGCAAGGGGAAGATGACCCACGACGTGCTGGAGGACCTCCTCGGCGACGGGATCTTCAACGTGGACGGCGACAAGTGGCGGCACCAGCGGAAGGTCGCGAGCTTCGAATTCTCCACCCGGGTGCTGCGCGACTACAGCAGCGCCGTGTTCCGCGACACAGCCGCGGAGCTCGCGGGCGTCGTGGCCGCCGCCGCGGGGGAGAGGCCAGTGGACATGCAGGACCTGCTGATGCGGTCGACGCTGGACTCGATATTCAAGGTCGGGTTCGGGTCCAACCTGGGCACGCTGTCCGGGTCCAGCGAAGAGGGCGCCGCGTTCGCCAGGGCGTTCGACGACGCGAGCGAGCAGGTGCTGTACCGATTCTTCGACCTGCTCTGGAAGGCCAAGAGGCTCCTCAACGTCTCGTCGGAGGCGGCCATGAAGCGGTCGGTCCGCACCATCAATGACTTCGTGTACGCCGTCATCGACAAGAAAATCGAGCAGATGGGCACAGAGCAGGAAGAATTCGTAAGCTTTCCTGGTAACTTTGCTGTGCCGGAGCCTGGATGCATGGGTACTAGTACGGTAACATCGTGACATTTCTTTGGCAGGCCAAGAAAGAGGACATACTGTCGAGGTTTCTGCTCGAGAGGGAGAAAGATCCTGGCTGCTTCGACAACAAGTACCTCAGGGATATCATACTGAACTTCGTGATCGCCGGCCGCGACACGACGGCGGGGACTCTGTCATGGTTCCTCTATGTGCTCTGCAAGAACCAGCACATCCAGGACAAGGTCGCGAGGGAAGTGCGCAACGCCGCCACCGGCGATCGGGACGTCGGCGTCCAAGGCTTCACTGCACTCTTAACCGAAGACGCCATCAACAATATGCAGTACCTGCACGCAGCACTGACGGAGACCCTCCGGCTGTACCCTGCGGTGCCCATCGTGAGTTGACCCGAAACGTGGTGTCCAAGTTGGAAAATTGCGCACCGTACGTCATGATTTGGGTGGTGATTGTGATTGGCGTTTCATTTTACTAGGATGTCAAGTACTGCTTTTCGGATGACACGTTGCCGGATGGGCACGCCGTCAATAAAGGGGACATGGTGAACTACCAGCCTTACCCCATGGGCAGGATGAAGTTCCTTTGGGGCGACGACGCCGAGGAGTTCAGGCCGGAGAGGTGGCTCGACGACGACGGCGTGTTCGTCCGCGAGAGCCCCTTCAAGTTCACGGCTTTTCAGGTGACGTTTCCGAACTCCTTACCGCTAGGACCAATCTAATTTGTACTGTCCTTGGTGATGTCCAGCTACGCACGCGACGCGTTTTATCCTCTTGTTCAATATAGGCCGGGCCTCGCATCTGCTTGGGAAAGGAGTTCGCGTACAGACAGATGAAGATATTTGCGGCTGTCCTTCTCTACTTGTTCAGATTTGAGATGTGGGAAGACGGCTCCACCGTGGGTTACCGCCCTATGCTCACGCTCAAAATGGATGGTCCGCTCTATGTTCGTGCGATGCAACGGTGACGAAGTGGTAGTGTTTGATATCGACAAGTCACTCAGAAGTGAAAGCATGTTGCAATGTGCCATTCTGTGTAGCATCGATAGTGTGATACGAAGATACGATAATTATCGCTTTCTATAATCATAATCAATAATGGACGGTTCATCGGTTGTACATATTATACTGCCGTACTATCTCTCTCTTTTTAAGAGAGTGCAGGAGCAAATGGATCAACACAAGCGGTCGGAGGTAGAAATAAAGTGGCACTATAATCGTCCAATCCTGACTGCCCACTCCAAATTCGAAGTGTATGCACATTTGTTCCGATTCAGTTATCCTCTTATCCTCTATCGAAAATAACTTGTTTGAACTCACAAAAGGAAAATTTGCAGGTCGTTGTTTCCAAACGAAATGAACGGATTTTGGCAAGCCTTCAGAATTTAGACTGACACAGCAATTCAGAATCTCTTCTCGTCCAACGGCTCTCTCTAAGGGTGCGTTTGGTTGGTAGGATGTGATTGAATGGTATGAATAGGATCGTTCAACCTGTCTGTTTGGTTGGTGGGATATGGTGGTACGAGATTGTTTAGTTGTTGGTTGCATGAGATTATACTCGAATTCAAGTTTGAAAATAGGGCCCACCTGTCATTACCACAAGGCGGAAGGTGAATGGCGTGGTTCAATCGATTTCAACGAGCCAACTGGTGTAACATTTCAAATGGAATATTCCATTCAGTGAAAGGGTTTGATCCTGGACCGTTTTGGTTTCACTCGGAGAACCAAACACGTGAACACCCTCGTTTCCTGTACTGGATGACTGAACCACATGATTAGGGATGGCAATCGGGTGCGGTGGGTACGAGTAGTGCTAGCCTATACCCATACCTACGATCCCGAATTCCCTCCACGGGCATACCCGCGAAGGACAACGGGCGAAAAACCTCGCTTATGCCCGTTACCCGCGGGCATACCCGTTTACCCGCGAATAATGCATCGCCGCCCGTGGGTACCCAGCGCCCGCGGACATACTCGTTACCCGCGAGCAATGCATACATCAAGTTCATCATAATTCACTTATCAATGGTGCATCGCACATTCAACAACTAATAAAGTTCATCATAATTCACATATCATGCTCGACAAGACAACTAACTAAGTTCAACAAATAAAATAAAAATACAAACTGACATAGTTCCTTACATATATAGGTAGGTTACGGGTAATCGGGCGAAGTGGGTACGGTGGAGTTTACCCATGTCCACGCTCGTTTACCCGATGGGCAATGAATTGTGCATGTTTTTATGCCCGTAGACAAATAAAGACGCTCATACCTGCCTTCATTTGAGTATTCGTCTGCGGATATGTGAGTAATCGAACATAATTACCATTGTTATACATGATTCAACGAACCAAACGGACTCTAATATGGTACGACCAGCCCAGCCTGAACTGCCCAACAATACCACAACGTGGGCTTAGATATTTACAAGGCTAATTACCCGTGGACCGACACCGACTACAGATCAGTATGCGCCAAGGTAAACATATGCGTCAGGTACGTTGTTGCATTGAACACATAAGGAGAAATTCACGGCATGCGTGAATTCATTGGTGGTACATAAGGATAGTAGTACATAAGGAGTACTTCACATAACCAGTACATAAGGATAGTAGTACATAAGGAGTACTTCACATAACCAGTCTCTTCCATGAAGTCTCGTTAATCACACAAGCACAAACACTAGGACCAGGAAGCTACACGATATACGCTTTAGAGAATGGCTGTGTTTTTAATGAAAAATGGTTTTTGGTTGTACTGAAAGTTTTTTGGGTTGCGGGTTGAACAATTGGGTTTTTTGGTTTGGTGTTTATCTGTCTGACTTTTAGGTAGGCAAAAGACTAACTGCAGCTTCCGAGATGAAAAATATCCGAAATGCCTTCGAGGACAGTAATGACTCGTTTGATATCGTTTAACGTAATTAACAATATTTAACGATAATTGACGACTATTAACAACGCTAAACACAATTAACAACATTTAAAGATAATGAACAACTAGCACAATTGACGACAACTACTGCAATTGACGACAACTAGCGGTAGTTCACGACAAGTGATGATAAAGCACACCTCTAGATATCAAGTATACCTTACCAACCTCAATTAGGTCATAAAACTGATCAAGCACTAACGAGGATTAAAACCTCTATTTATTATTTAGAATATAGAAGATTATAAGTCTTCATGGTCGTAACCCCTAAGACTAACGACCTCACTGGTCGTAAGGATTCCGGAGGTTGCATAATACATAACCTGGTCGGACAAGGTTTATAACCTAGTCTCTGACCAGTCAAATGCTCACAAGGCTTTGAACTGGTATTTGGATCTGAGTCCAGGTATATGCTTTACCGTGTGACGAATGGAACATGAGCTATATATTCCATACCACGCGACGCTACGTGACTCTAAGACAATGGAATACGATTAAATGACTCATTGGTATATAACCGCACATCAGTTGATACATTATCAACTGACGCCTCTCTCCGACCAGACGCGTCACTTCTCAACAGGCGTCTCTCCCAGGGACAACTACCAACGCTTCATCAACTACATAAGGAGTACCGTGGAAGGAAGAGGGGAGGACCAAAGAGAACATCGATTGGAATCACTCTCAGAAGATAACCAGTCGATTAGATTGCAAAGTCATAGCAAGCATTGTGCTCCAGTGTTAGGAGAATTAGCCTTTGGTCTAGGAGAATTAGCCTTTGGTCTAGATTGTACACACATTTTATAATAACCAGTTCATCACAATAAAGAGTAGCTCTATTCCTTGTCAGGAGATACGTGTTATTTTTCCTCTATCTTTTTATATTTGTAAGTTCGGTGATTTGATCGTCGACAAGCACCAAATTGAAGCATGTTGCACGAATTTCTCCACCATGTGAATCAAGGATTAGCGTATTTAACGACAATTGTTACAATAAACATTTATTACAACAAATAATTATTACAAACAATTATTACAAAAATAATTATTACAAACAATTCATGCCCCTCCACTTTTTTCTAGGCTTGGGACTGACATCGACAGTGTTAGGCACCCCACCCTCACACGTATCCCCAAAAATGAAAAAGGTTACTATAACCAAATTCCATAATACAACAAACAAGAACTTGCAAACTCACATGCATGCTGACAAACTATAACATCTCAAACATCATTTATTATTGAACTAGCTAGGAATACAAAAACCAACTAGGAATAGGATTGCATTGAAATAAACATGGTTTCATCCTGTTAAACAATTGCATGCTGTTAAGAATAGAGATATGATTGACATACATTTGACATGAGCTATACTGAAATGCAGTTCCCAATCACATAGTGACCAATGAACAATGGAACTTCAAGCAATACTAGTAACTACTAAGATATCAAACTAAATTCAATATATTGACCAATGAACAATGGAAATAATTGCATCGGACAACAAAAATTGGAACCAAGAAATTGGGAGGAGGAGGAGAGCGGATGCTCGGGGGGAGAAGGGGGAGGCTGACGGCAGATCGGAAGGAAGGAGGAGGGCAGCTCGGGAGGTGGTGGGAGAGGGCGGCTCAGGAGGTGGAGAGGCCAACAGCTCGAGGTCAGGAGCAGCCCAGATCTGGTCAGCTGGAGGCGACCAAACGTCTGGGGGGAGAGGGAGGAGGCCACTGGTGGCTCGAGTGAGAGGAGGGGTGGCGCAGTGTGTGGAGGATGAGGGGCGACACCGGCGCAGGAGGAGGTAGGGCCGACGGGGAGGTGGAGGAGGGGCGCGATTGCAGGAGGAGAGGCGGCGGCGCGCGTGGGCGGGGGGTCCAACACGGGAGGAGGAAGGGCGTGAGGAGGAGAGACGGCGGAGCGTGGGGAGGAGGAGGGGGACGGGCCGACCGGTGCGGGAAGAGGAAGGGCGTTGGGAGGAAGGGGGAGAGGGGAGCAGGATTAGGGTTAGGATTTGGTGGGGGTGGGGTTATGCAATGGCAAGATACAAGTAAATAATCATGAACTCGCGGGGTAAATTCGGAAGGGAGATGGTGGGAAGCCATGCAAAGGGCAGCTTCTGGCCGGTTTCCGACTTCGGTGAAAGCAACAGCCAAAAGCCGATTGTTTGAAACGACTTCTAGCTTTTTCAAGTGAAAACCGGAAGTCAAAACTGTTTAAAAGGGGGTCTTAATTAGAAAGCTTGTATGATCTACTGTTAGAGATAGTACTAGTACAATTTTCCTCGAAATTTGTGCAAGTATTCAAATCAACACCACCGTCAGTGAGGTCATGACCCGCCCTCTAGAGCCTGCAACAAATCTATCTTTTGGTCAACTGCAATAAACACCGACGCATCGACCGTGGCGCTGTGGCAGTAAACGACGGGTTAACCATTTCTTAAAACCCTGCACCGCTAGCTGCACTATCCCATACTACTTCCCAGTATCAACAGGCACCAGATCGGCACTCTGGATCACCTTTTCTGAATTTGACCCCTTGCTTGCTGCATGATCCGAGATCTAGCAAAACTTCAGTGATGCCTCTAAAGCATTTTTAAATAGACGCTTCTAGGTGTTCACTTGGTCAAGATTTCTGCAAACTTTTGAATCTTGATGTGGGTGCTTCGGAAAGGACGGTTTTAATGTGTGGTGAAGTCACTGCCGTCGATTTGTCCCGTGAGACGTGCCGCCGACTGATCGCCGATCTGTTTTTGCCGTTAGAAGCAGGAGGCGCCATCGATCTGCCATTGACACGCCGTTCGACGGAAGAGCCAGGTGGGCGCCCTGTTAGAAGGTTTCAAAAAGGTCAAGGTCAGTATCAATGATCAGTGAACGGAGTATGAAAACAACTGGGCATAAAGGATCAGAAATGATGCAGTAAAAGCACCATGAAACGAAGTCACATGGATAAAAAATGACGCACGAAATGAGAAAATAAAAGAAAAGAAGAGCAGAGAAGGCAGAGAGAACAGATGCTACGCACCTTCACGCGCAATGCTCCACCGGCGCCGGCGGAACCGCTCCAGCACGCCCCCCAGCGCCACATCCAGCGCGTCCGCCATGCCGTCGCCGAGCCCGTCAGACGACGACCCGTACACCAGCCTCGGTATCATCTCCACCACGCGCTTCCGCATCCGCCGCACCCGCCGCTCGTTGAACCCCTCCAGAACCTCACGCACGCTCACGTTGCCCACGTGCAGCGCCTGTCGGTCGATGAACACCGACCACTCCTTCTCCTCGCCGCGCGGCCCCGCTGGCAGGAACCACCGGTACTGGTCGTACGCGGTCCTCCGCCAGAACAGCACCGGCACTGCCCCGGCCACCATGCAGTCGAACAGGGACCGCCGCGTGAAGCTGTCCCCGCGCGGCTGCAGGCAGAAGTTAGAGTCCAGGAACAGCTCCATCACCGCCACGCCGTTGTCGTTGCACCTCGTGCCGCGGCAGTCCACGGCGCGGCAGTACGCGCTCCCGGCGTCCTCGCACTCCTCCAGCAGCACCTCCCTGAAGTCGTCCCTGAACCCGGACCGCGGCGCTCCGGCGAAGCCGAAGAGCTTGATGCGCTGGCGGGACAGCACATACTGCTGCCACGCGCGCACGTCGGCTGCGGCGCGGGGGTGGAAGCTGGTCGGGTACGGGACGCCGACGTCCATGGGGTCCAGCCGGTCGCCCTCGATGACGAGGCGGGTGACGTTGGCCATACCTGGCATGAGCACGAAGTTGGTGCCCCACCCGTCGTCGCTGTACCGGCGGAAGTCCCACGTGATGCGCCCCAGCGTGATGAAGTGATCCCAACCGCCGGATTTCTGGAAGAACGTCTGGTTCTTGAGCCACTGGAGGAGCCGTATGCTGGCGCGGTCGCGGTCAGCGACGGTGGAGTTGGCCCCCCACAGGTGGCTGCCGACGTCGAGGCCGACGTAGAATGGCACGTAGAACGCGGTGGCAAGCGACGGGTCGGTTGTGCGGCACCTGTGGGAGAGGAGGCGGCGGTGGATTATGACCTCGAGAGGGAACTGATCGGTGTTGTACCAGTTGTGCAGCGACCCGTTCGGTATGACGGTGGAAAAAACGGGTATTGTGGCGGCCCGGCGGCCGAAGCCGCCGTTGGATAGGTACGGACAGAAAGAATACCACGGCCAAAGGCGATTGCAGTGGGCAATGAGGTCGTGGTTGAACTCCAGCGGGAGGTCGTAGACGTAGATGAGCCCGGCCTTGCATGCGCCGGCCTCGACCTCACCGTTGGCCCAGGAGCTGTTGCTGCGGCGCGGCGCCGGGAGGAAGCGAGAGCTGGGGAATCTGAGGAGGGACTTGAAGAACACGAGCTGGAGGACTAGGAAAGCAAGGAACAACACTGTGGCTCGCAGCAATGCCGATACTGGGGACGGCGCGGCGGCATTGAGTGGCGATCCTGGTGGGGAGGAGGGCTTGGCCGGCGATGTCGGTGACTCCGGCATTGGGAGCTTGTCAAAGAAGTGCGAAACGGCAGTGGTGCTAGAATTGGACTCTGTTTAGGAGAGATTTAAGGTACCGATTCTTTTCCGAGGAGGATGTAGAAAAGAAAAAAGAAAAAAAGAAAAAAAAAAGGGTTGGCACGTGGAGACATGGTGAGCTGCTACGTGCATTCCCTTGTGATGAGCGGATCCAAAGCAACGTATCCGATCAGCTGTTGCAGATGATTATGGAGAAAATATATGCAAAAATACCACTCGTATTAGTAGTACAAAATGGGCAAGCCGGCAAGAGGTATAGGGTTTTGGCGCTAGCTCCATTGTAGTAGTATTTCGTAATCTTGCTTCTTTGCTTGGTTGATCATGTTAGGTAGACAGTGACTTGGAGATCTCAAAAAACAAAGGCACAGACTTGGGAGTTGGGAGAGTGTCATGTGGTATCGTTATGTAACGAATTTCGGTGGTACTGTCCGCTATTGTGTTGCTAAAACTCTCAGCGAAGATTTGGGGTAGGTCCAGGCTCTAGAATACACGCTTATTAGCCTCTTCTTGCAGAAATTTTGTACCCTTGAAGATACACCTTGGAGTTAATCACACTCCTATCCTACCGCACTAGTTGGAAACTTTTGAAACGACAGGAGTCAGGAGCTACTGCCTGTTGTCCTAGGACAAACAAATGCATGCGATTAAATGGCCGCGACTACATCGACATGGGAGTTGGGAGCGCGTATAATGCAAGGTACGCAACTCCACGCAGGCCGGAGCACGGCTACAGAAACCAGGTCACCGGAATCGTGCCGAAGGCTGCAAAAAGGTCGCTTTCCAAATGGCAATCGATGGGCTTGCCGTGCGGATGTCAATGCCGGCAGAGACCGCGCGCGAGGAGTATACTACTGAATTGGCTTGGTCTTGCGCGATCTTTTTTTAAGGTAGCTTCGAATAGAGCCGTTCAGCCATCCAATGTTTTTATGCAATGAATCATGTGAGTTAGAATTAAGTTATACTTTTTTTTCTGATATACTACCGGTACAAATTTCTCTAAAGTAAAATTGTAATTATCTAACTGAGTTTGAAATGAACACACGTTGACGAACTAGTAATAGATTCAGTGAAAAAACCATAACACACTCATTAAAAAAATTATAAAGAAAAATATATTATACTCTCAACAAATCAACGACCGAGCTAATTTCTACTGCCATGACCTTTCCACACGTTACTACCAGTGGAAGGTGTTATAAAAATTCCCTGTGCAGCTCGAAATTACCACTAGGTTCCAGCCAAATCGCTGCTGTCATTCGCGTTGCCTTG
Organism: Hsuehochloa calcarea; assembly: GCA_036346395.1. Lineage (NCBI taxonomy): Eukaryota > Viridiplantae > Streptophyta > Magnoliopsida > Poales > Poaceae > Hsuehochloa > Hsuehochloa calcarea. The sequence continues at coordinate 41,400,599 of CM070599.1, forward strand.
TGTGATCAACAACGCCTCGACGACGCAGCCTTGGAATAAATATGAAGCAAACGACAATCGAGATGATGTACAGAGAAACGGAGGAATTGAACAGCAAGAGTATGCCCTCAATCCGCTCGCCTTCTTCCACTAGCATTTTTTCTTAGTACTACTCTCCCTTGGCACAGTCAGAGACTCGGGCGTAAACTGCTGTAGTAGACCGTAAAATAGGAATTTTTCGGCATGGAAGACGGGGGGGCACAGCACATGCTGTAGCGCCGCACGCAAGTGGACTTCCTTAATTAATCCGCTCATAAGTCTGATCAGGGAATCGCAAATGTCTCGTATACCTTGGCCCTCCGAAAATCAAAGCTGAAAAAGAATGACATGCCTTGTACCCTGCTGTCCCGTCCTAGATCTACGTACCTACCTCACTAGGCGCGCTCCTTAACCTGCCCAGATGCACCGAAATTTGTCTGTCAAGTGGGGTTCAGCTAAAGCCTAAAGAACTTGTCGTAACAAATTTTACAAGTGTTTTTCAGAACATAAGTAGTTCTAATTAACTAACCTAAATCACGATCGTATGATAACGATGTGCACTTTCGGATCCAACGTTTGCATCCACTAGTTGTGTACTCCTATCTAGGCGGTGGGAGGGGTGGTGCGGTTCGATCTCAACCTGACCCATGACCCAATGGATTGTAAGGGTCGACCTATTCGCACAGTACTTCCCTAATGCCACCGCCCAATCTAACCTCCTTCCATCCGATGCCGCCCCCTCGCCGACGCGTCGCTCCATGAACGCGCGTCGGCACCGGAGGCCACACCCGAGCTCGAGCTGCCGACCGTGTCCGGTGACAAGGAGAACGTCTCGTTAGAGGTCACCCCGCAGAAGGTCAAGAACACGAAGGTAAGTTTGGACCACCGTCGTGGGAGCGCAAGTCCTGGGGAGGCTGGCCCCTGCTACCGTCGCCCGGACCCCTCCTCGGCGAGCCTCTTCGACCCGGACCTCCACGGCACCGTCGGTGCCTACGCCCGTGCCGTTAAGGAGGCCAAGCGTCGTGACGACGACGACGACGTAGTGCCAAACGGCGGGAACGACAACATCGATCCCTTGGCAGGGTTCGAGAGCCGGTGCTCGTCGGGCAACTAGCGGGCCGTGGTGCTCTACACCACGTCGCTCCGCTGGGCACGCAAGACCTTCGAAGACTGCGCCCGTGTGCGCCGGTGGTGGAGGGCCTCCGCATGGCCTTCCTGGAGCGCGACGTATCCATGCACGCACCCTACCGGGACAAGCTTCGGGGCCTACTGCCCGACGTCGTCGTGCCGCCGCGGTTGTTCGTGGACGGGAGGTACATTGGCGGCGCCGACGAGGTGGTGGCGCTACACGAGCTAGTGCGGCTCTGCCCGGTGCTCTGCGCCCAGCGACGCTAGGTTCGTGGTGTGTGGCGGGTGTAGTGACAGTTATAGGCTCGTCGTCGGTGGCTACGTGCCGTTCCCCGGATGCAATGAGAATGGACTCATGCCATGCCCTCTCTGCAGCTAGCTTAAAGGAAAAATTGTACTCAAGATGGTAAGTGTGGCAGCGGCACGTAGGGAAGAAAGGGGTCGACCCCAGCTCGGATCATAGCCTTGTTGGCCCAATTTTTTTCAAGGCTGATCCTCTGATTCATTGCACTCGAAATCGCGGGGTAGAGCAACGATCCAGAGGGTCGAACCGGACCCCTCCCGCCCCTACTCCTATCTCGGAAGACTCAACTGCTATGGCAACAGGGAAGATTGAAGGGCCTGGAGGCTGGACTGTAGCACGGCCATTTGCTAGTTTTAACTGTTTTTTTCATAATACATTTTAAAAAAAATTACAGAAATAAATAATTGATTTTTTTTGAAAACTAGACAGAGACTTGTGGCATATGGAACAGGGCTCTCAATTGGTGACAGATGTTTAACTTCCTTTTCTGTTGGCGACAGGGCTACCGTCGCCAATTGAAATAACGACATGGTTTAATTTCAATTGGCGACACTGTTTGTCAATTGAAATAAAGACATGGTTTAATTTTGCTATTTTCTTTTTTGACTATTTATTTTTATAATTTTTTAAAAAATATATTATTATTAAAAATTCGTATTAAGTGTCCCTCCCAAGCCATGGTTCAGTATCCGTTCGTCCTATATCTGTACCTCTTGGGACGCTTTCCCACTTGTGCCCGTTCGGCCTGATGGACCAGGAAAGTGCAAAGTTCTGGCAAATACTTTGTTCAAAGAGATTATTTGTGCGCACTATCATAGGCTCATAGCCCACCCCCAAAGTTTATAATGGAGCCTACTAAAAATTTGGAAATTAGCCGGTCTACGTAACCCACGCGCTAATGTTTAGGGCCAGCCCGAGCCTGAAATCTAGGCATGGCGGTCCATTTAAGGTACATTGAATTATTCTGTGCGCGATAGTTTAATTCTGCGTGTTAAGACCGAGCAAGCATGAACTCGAGGTGGAGGTAAACGGAAGTGTGGAAGTTTGGGTATGCAGTATGCACAGGTCAACTTCTTGCGGAGATGTGGACACCGATGGCCCTATGAACCACGGAATTTTCTGAACTGGTTACTCTAACCCCGAAATTCCTCACCCCAGCCGCAGCACTCAACATCCTGTGCCCGCCAGCCGCAGCACGTAGGAAGAGGAGAGAGAGGATAAAATAAATGAAATGAGAAAAAAAAATCCAACAAAATTAAGAAAATTCTATAAAAATCATTGGAACACGAATAGATTTAATAAAATAATTTTAAATTAAAATGAAGGTTATTTTCTTCATTTAAAATGTTGTTCGTTTTCTAGAATTTTTCAATTAAACTTTAATTAATCCAATAAGATAGAAATTGCTTATTATATTTTTTTTTGAAACTTTCAAAAGACCATGAAAATGGGGAAACTGAACAGAAATAAAAAGAACTCAAAAAAGGTTTAATTTATTTTAATTTGGGCTTGATTCGAGGTATAAATAAAAAGAAAGCACACGTACGTAGCATATATAGCAAATGCGGTTGTGTATGCTTTTAATTATTGCATCACGATTAAATTACTATGAAGAATGGGAAAACTAAAGAACGGGAAAATAAATTTAATTTACTTTATTTTTATGTTGTTGGATGCCTTTGTATGAAAAAAGGTGACGAGATTTGAAGTTGTGAATTAAAATGGACTTTATAATAAAGCTAGGAATTACACGGCGCACGGGTTTGATTACAAGCATAAGAAACAACATCATGCACGATGCAACAAACCGAAGTACTCCTACGATACATATGTGTCTTTTTAGAATTGAAATAAAACCGGCCTTCGGGGGACTAGTACGGAATAGCCCGACCTACTGTGTGAACTGGGGTTATTTTCCCTTCCTTGCGAGCTCGGCATTGAGCTCCTCACCAACCTCCTTGGCCTTGGTCGCCATTTCTCTCTTTTGTCGCGCTCCCTCTCGCGAGCCTCGCGCTCCCTGCGCATGCACGCCTCGAGATGAGCTTTCGTCTCTCGACAGATATGCTCATTTTTCCCATCATTGCGGCGCTTCTCCTCCTGGATCTCGAGGGTCCTTTTGGCATCCTAATCCTCGTAGTCGATTTGTCACTGATTGCGTGGGTGGAACTCTTGGTCGATCCACTTGCGGTAGGCACATAGCGGACCCGGGGACTACAGATATACATAAGAGGTTGTTAGTGCGTAATTTCAAAGAGAAATGGTTGGAGAACATATTGTAACTGGTCCTTACCGGCTGCTCGTGTCCCAACAGCGGTCGGAACAGTCAGAGGAGTAGTTCGCACAACCCCAGTAACGCATGCCCAGGCTGAGCCGTTGCTTGGACTTGAAGAATTTGCATGTGTCCCCGCACCAATAGAGGCGGCGTCTCCCCCTCAGGTGGGTGTTGCGGCGAAGGCTCGGTTAGAATGTTCAGGATGGGGTTACTGCTACGGAGGGTGTCATTGCGGGGAGGTGACCTCCTGGCACGCTCCGTTTGTTCGTTTCGGGCCGCAGCTGACCTTGCTTGTTCTTCCTAGGCCGCAGCAGCCCTTGCTTGTTCACGGATCTCGTTCCATTGGTTCTTCATCCCAACGTGGTGAAGTAAGCTCTAGTGTAGTATTGGGTTTGGTTGTGTAGTGTTCTCGCCCAGATCTCTTTCACCCCTTTTTATAAGCAACAGGGTTGGCATGATGTATTTAACTTTATGTGAGTAGCCTGAGAGGCAGAGTGTTGTCTTGTCTTTATGAAAATTTATTGACTAGTCCTGTCCTTTCGGTATGAAAAGCTGAGGAGATAGAGTGTTATCATGTTGGTTTGAAAAGCCGGCGAGGCAGAGTGTTGTCATGTCTTACTTTGTAGAGAGTGGTCATATCCTACTTTGCAGAGTCTTGTCTTTTCGGATGTCAGAAAATCAAAGTCAGACATGTGGATAATAGGTACAGCCATGATACTGAAAAATGACATACCCGTGGGCCTTCGCTGGAAGCAGTCATCCCGGCATCGGTGGCACCTGCTGGTAAAGGCCAAACTGTCTCATGACCCGCTGGGGGTTGTACGGATCGACCATGTGGGAGAAGACCATGTGGCAGGTCGTCAACCAGTATGTCTCGTCCTGAGTGCGTTGTAAGGACAATCCGTAGGGGGCGTGGTCGCAATGAACTGTGCAGTCCATGACCACTAGGTGACCTCGCCCTCGTGTAGGGTCTCGAACAGGTTATGAAACTCAGGGTACACATGCCTCGGTCTCTCACTGGACCACCCTAGCGTACCACGTGTCCAAGCGAACCCATTGTAGGGCCGTCGACGGGGTGGTCGCCTCCACCGTGACCATAAAGCTCGACGCTCAACTGGAAAGGGTGCATGGTGCTCCGAAAATATGGTCGGCCAATCGAGAAGTGCTCCCACGAACATAACCGCATGGACGGGGCAGGTCTTGTACTCGCGTAGCCATGAATGTGGCACACTCAAAATGTTATCAGGGATCGCGTGACCGAGTCTGTCAGCCATACACACCTTCTAGTCTACTCTCGTAGGAGGTGGCATTACGGGGAGACCGCGCTGCGGCAGACTTGTAAACATAGCTATGTCCTTCAGAGTTACGATCACCTCCCCCACCGGAAGTTGAAGGTGTGAGTCTCCGATCTCCAACGGTCTACGAGGGCAGATAGGAGCGTCGCGTCAAACTGGAACGCGTGCGTTATGTCCAACATGTGGGCAATGGGCAGGAGACCGGTTTCCCATAGTCTTGAAACATACCACTCGTTCAGAGGCCAGCGCTCTCTGGGAATCTCAGGACCAAGCTCGGAGGGCCGACGCCGGACGACCACGTCTAGGATCGGTGTCGCGCATCCCAGCGTGGGTCGAGCAGCCCGTACACGTTGTCAACTAGAGGTTGCACCATATCATGCCGAGAGTGAAACAACATGCTAGTCCTTAGAAAAAACAGGATGTACAACACACAAAAACAAAGGCATTAAAATATGACCATAATGTGTTAACATATGACTCAGACAACATAACATTACGGCCGTACACAACGCAACAATACAACACATACAAGGTATTAAAATATGACCATAATGCGTTAACATATGACCCAGACAATATAACATTACGGCTGTACACAATGCAACAACACAACTCATATATGGCATTAGAATAAGCATGCAACATCATGATAGGGTAATTATATCTTGGTCGCTACAGTGCGCTGCTTGTGCTAGTCTATTAGGGCAGCGGCTGATGGAGTGCCCAACCGTCTTGCATGGTCTGCATCCGGGGCGGTGAACCCGTTGCCTGCGCTTGCTGTCGTCCATGTCATTTCAGATGCGTCGTGACTGGCGTCTTCTACGGTCAGGCTGCTTCAGTGCGTCGTTCGACACCCACTTCACCTTCCCCAGCCAGAGGTCCCTGTAGTGCATGTCCAGAGCGTACGAATAGAACTCGACACTCCAAGTGTCAAACAGGTGCTGGATGTCGTAGTACTCGAAGATGGGAGTATGGTTTGTGGAGAAGCTGCGGCTTGTTGCAGGTGCACAACGCTTCATCACCTATCGTGCAGACCTTCTTCCGATCCTCTCTAGCGTGGCCCATGACGTACTTCTCCCTTAGCCGGATCTCGAACTTCTGCCTGACGCCATCCTTGGTACGAGCAACATGCGAACAAGTCTTGCTGATCTTCTTCTCAATGTATGCATGCAATACTTCCAAGAATTGTTTGCCATCCTCTAGATGCTTCTTGGCAACTATGGCTTTGTTAACGAAGTACCCGACGGTACGGTTCCAGCTCTCCTCCACGATCACAGTGATTGGTAGGGATCGGACACCCTCGAGGACACCGTTGTACACCTCCGACATGTTGGTCATCATGATCCCGTACCTTGCACCATCGGTGTCGTGCAGCAGGGATCATTTCTCTAAGTCGGGTGCATGTGAGTTAACTCACTGCGTGAACTCTCCAACCCCTGTCCCGAACCAAGACAGAGCAAATAGAAATTGTACAGTGTGCAACTCAGAAAGTCACTGTATGGACTGCAGCAATCAAGCGGAATGTGGTATAATCGCTTGAGCGAGTTTCTCTGCAAGAAAGGCTACACGAACAATGAGGATTGCACCTGTGTTTTTATACGACGATCTCAGGATGGATTCTGTATAATCTCAGTATATGTAGATAATCTAAATATCATCAAGACCCTGGAAGATATTAAAAAAACAAGCTCTTACCTGGAGTTGGAGTTCGAAATGAAAGACTTGGTTAAAACTAAATATTGCCTAGACTTACAGCTTGAGCATACCCTTGACGGGATTTTAGTACATCAGTCAACCTACATCTAATTGTTAGAACGGTTCGGCTTTGAAAAGGCATATCCTTCAAAGTGCCGATGGTCGAGAGATCCTTACAGCAGGACAAGGACTTATACAGACCTAAAGAAGAGGGGGGAGTCTTGGGACTGGAATTCCCGTACTTGAGTGCAATAGGAGCATTCATGTATTTAGCAAATTGCACTAGACCGGATATTGCATTTACCGTGAACCTACTAGCAAGGTATAGTGCAGAACCTACCAAAACGCATTGGCAGATAATAAAGGACATCTTCTGATACCTCCAAAGAAGTAAAGATCTTGGTCTATTCTATAGAAAGAACCAAGACCTAACTATAACTGGTTATGCAGATGCTGGGTACCTGTCAGACCCGCATACAGCTAAGCGCAAACAGACCATGTATTTCTATGTGGTGGAACTGCAATTTTTATGAAAATCGTCTTAGCAAAGTCTTGTATCTACTTCGACGAACCACTCGGAAATCATAGCACTGTATGAAGCCTCACGGGAATGTTGTTGGCTTCGACGGATGATTCACCACATCCGGCAATCATGTGGATTGAATACCGCGCAAACCCCCACTATTATCTATGAAGAAAATACAGCTTGTGTTGCACAAGTGCGATGGATTATGCGAAGAGTCCTCTCACAAAGTATATCAACCACAAGTTCTTCTATGCTTATGAATTGCAAAATATGGTAGAAATTAAGGTATTGCATACTAAGTTATGTGAAAATCTTGCATATTTATTCACCAAGTCACTTCCAGCGTCTAGCTTTGAAAGATGCATACGTGGAATTTGAATGGTGAAGTTTAGAGAAGTGCAGAATTCATGGGGGAATCTTCACTAACTCATTATTAAAATTTGATCATGAAGATCGAGTACCCAAAGAATAAATCCTATAAATTAAATAAAATAGGGTGGATTGCACTCTTTTTTCCTTGACGAGATTTTCTGAAGTTTCTTGGTCAAGATTTTTAATGAGACAATCCGTGCAACGCAGCGGAACACATGTTATGTATTCTTTCTCTAAATTTTTTTCACTGAGTTTTTATGGAGTTTTGACGAGATATGAACATGTTGGATGAGTGCCCAAGAGAGAGTGTTAACAAACCGGCCCCAGGACCGGAGATTTTTGGCCCAGGTGGGTTGTTCATCCACCTGATGCCTATATAAAGGAAGGCGGACCCTTAACATTGTACATGATTACAGAAAAGCAGAGAAGCCTGAAGTTCCCTCATATCTCTGTTTCAATCTACTATTATGTTTTTACGTTCTTGCATTGTTCTTACGATTATGAGTTTGTCTATGAGGTAATCGCTCGGACTGGACTCGCCAGCGACGGTTCCTCAACAGTGTTTTCACGTGTACACATGACCAAAAGCGTTATATCCGCAGTTAAAGTGCTCCAAGATTCGTGCTATATTTTTTACAAATATTTCCCTTCTCGTCCCCCGCACCTCCGCCATTGCCAGGAGCCTCACTCTCGTCAGAAACCTCATTTTGCTGGAAACCTTGCCACCGAAAACCCCACGAAACCTTGAGGTTTGGTGTTTTCGGTGACAGCGCGGGGTTTGGCGAGGTTTCCAGCGACGGTGGAGGCACAACGGGCAGCGGGGAGAGAGGTGGGGAGGAGAGGAGAAATGAGAGAAATTGAGGGAATTTTTGCAAAAACATAGCATGAATGTTGGACCGTTTTAACGGTAGAGATAATGCATGTTGTCACATGTATATGTGGCTTTGATTTATCCAACTGGAACCTTTGCTTTCGTTGCTTTTGATGTGGAATCCGTTTCGCCTTTGCAGGAATGAAGAACAAAGAAATCATCGTGGGCCAACGATTTGATCGAAATGAAAGGCACCAAAGAGGGTTGCAGTTGCTCTGCTCGGGCACTGAGACCAGTCATCCGACGCATCCCAAAGTTCCCAACACAGTCTCTTCCATGTTTGTGCCACCGCGACTCTTATCAGCAGCAATTCCATGGAACGAATCGTCTGCAAAAGTACCCCCGGCGAGGAAGAGGATCTACAGTTATAAACATTACAGTTATTTTCATCGTTCGATAAAAGAAAACTGACATATAGATCAATACATAAAATGTTCTCTACAGTAAAATCGACCGGATATCTCGTTGTTGCTACCATTTGCTACAGTCACTGCCGGACGTTGTTAGCGTACTCACTCATCACTGTTCATACAAGTTAATTCCTCCTGATCCCACTAACAATGTAGGCTAGCACGGCTCCTTTCCGGACCGGCAATGATCTCCCCTGTCGCGCACGCCCTAAAGCAGCTCGCTCACCTACCTTTGCCGGAGCCAGCTCGTCGTCAATCCATAACCTCTGATGAGTGCAGTGCGTACGTAGATCAAGGGGGCACAGTATAGATACCGGCACAGCACAGAGCGACAGGTCCGCGCTGTTGCGCCTCCCGTTTTCCCTCTGCTGCATCATTCATTCCACCCTTTCTACCTCCCCATCGTTGCACACTGCATCAAAAGACCATCACGAGCCCATCAAGTTACAGTCGCAGGGCACGACAGAATTAACGATGAGTGTTCAGTAGCCGCTAACGAAGGATCCTTTTGGACAGTACGTATTGATAGCTTAGAGAATAACATGAATCCTAACTCAAACGTTGAACACCACAACAAAACATTAGATGCGGAAGTGTGAGACATACCCGAGGAGGAAGAAGCCATTAGATCTTAGCGTCGGTCGGGATCGGTGTAGAAGATGACGGCGACGCTTAGACCTGAGGGAGCGTGATGTCGTAGTGGCGGCGGTTCAGTGGCCGTCGGTTTGAGTCGCGGTAAGTCGAAGTGACGGCGATGGTCCAGTGGCCGTCGGTCCGGGGTACGATCTTCGCCCTCTTCAGCGCTCCTAAACAGATCGGATTGTAGTTGGAACCTTTTGCTAGCCTTAGGCGTCACCGTAGGCTTTGCCGAGTCCAACCTCTCTTTTTATGTAGCGCTGGGAGAACGGGACCGTAACCAATTTGTTGGTTGCGCCCCCGATCAGGGCGCGTGGGCAAAAGCCCCGTTAGAATCGGTCTCGGCAGTTAGCCGAGATCAATCCAACATTCTCCCCTTTGATCGTAAGGCTAACATCATAAATCCATCCTCAAATGAAATAGCATACCAAGGTAGTGTGTCGCATGACCAATGAAGTGTCATACGACCTCAGTGCCTATAGTGTATTATCTCATCTTTGAAATGGATATTCATAATACTTAATGGGAGTTGGTTTGTTTTAAGGTCCTTTATCCAGAATCAGAGGCTTTCCAATAAACCCATGCCGGCAACATGATCACGAAATATATTGGGTGATAAGCCTTTAGTAAGCGGATCCGCAAGCATTGACTTAGTACTAATATGCTTGATACTAATGGTTTGATCCTGGATTCTATCTTTCACAACATGATACTTAATGTCAATGTGTTTGGCAGCACCACTTGACTTGTTGTTACTCGCATAAAAGACTGCGGGTTCGTTATCGCAGTATAAGGTGAGTGGCTTAGAAATGTCACAACCACTCTAAGGCCTTAATAAAGTTCTTAAGCCATACAAATTGCCCAAGAGCCTCATAACATGCCACAAACTCACTTGCATCGTTGAAGATGCCGTAAGGGTTTGTTTGGAGCTTTTCCACGAGATAGCTCCTCCAATGAGTGTGAAGATGTAACTCGACGTGGATTTCTTAGTATCAACACATCCCGCAAAATCAATCAATAACCAACAACTTCAAGGTTATCAAGATGCTTATATGTGAGCATGAGATGCTTAGTAGCTTGCATATAACGCAAGACTTTCTTAACGCCTTCCAGTGGTCCGGTCTGGATTTGACCGATATCCGCCAAGCATTCCGGTTACAAAAGCTAAGTCGTATGCAGCTTACTTGAGCATACATAATACTTCCGATACCAAGCGTAAGGAACCGCTCTTCATCCGATCGGTTTCATATTGGTTCCTTGGACATTGAAATGTCCCAAACTTATCGCCCTTAACTATAGGAGCAGTGAGCGAGCATTTATGCATATTGTATCTCTTTAGTACTCACAACGTATGCTTTTTGAGATAAACTTAATACTTCTTTGGACCTGTCCCTGAATTTCAATGCCAAGAACGTAAGAGGCATCACGAGATCCTTCATATCAAAATTGGATGAGAGAAATCTCTTGGTCTCAAACAAAGATATCCTTATCATTGCTAGCCAATAAGATATCATCCACATAAAGCACTAAGATGGTGAATTTACTCCTTGAACTTAACATATATGCATTATCAACTTCATTTTCCTTAAATCCAAAATTCCTTATAACTTTATCAAATTTGAGGTACCACCGCCTCGATGCTTGTTTTAAGCCATAAATAGATTTCTTAAGTCGACATCCCATATGCTCCTTGCCTTCCACGACAAAACCTTCCTGCTGAGTCATGTAAACATTTTCTTGCAAATCGCCATTAAGGAATGCCGCTTTAACATCCATCCGATGTAGCTCTAAATCATAATGAGCTACAAGTGCCATAACGATTCTGAACTAATCCTTAGTTGAGACAGAGATAAAGTGTCATTATAATCAATCCCTCTCTTTGTGAGAAGCCTTTGCTACGAGTCTTGCTTTGAACCTTCGATATTTCCCTTAGAGTCATGCTTGATTTTGTAGACCCATTTACACCATCGCTTTGACTCACAGAATTTCTACTAAGTCCCATACATCATTAGTGCTCATAGACTTTAGTTCATCCTTCATGGCATCAAGCCATTTAGGACAATGTTCACTCATCATTGCTTCCTTATAAGAGGTGGGATCATCTACCTTCCCTATATCATTAATATCTTCATTCATGTAAACAACATAATCATTTGGGATGGCGATCTTCTCTCCCACTGTGATCTTCTAATAGGTTCAAGAACTATTGTAGGAGGTCACGAGGCGCAGGAGACCACGAGGCTCATCATTAGGTATGACATTAGGAATTTCAGAGACCCCAACAAAGGTGCATCAACGATTTGGTATCGAGGTGCAACCACCAAGTGCGGAATAAAAATCTCGGGATAAGCGGTGAAGGAACGTAAACCCGCTTCTCTTCAAGATCAATTTTCCTAGGCTCCGTGTCCTCATTATTTTCTAAGAACACAAAGATGTCTTGTTTCTACAAACTTAGTTGTTCTATCAGACAATAAAACCGATACCCTTTAGATCTTCAGGTACCCTATAAAATGGCAACTTACTGTCTTAGGGTCTAATTTTCCAATATGTGGATTAAATATCTTAGCTTCAAAGACAACAACCCCATACTCTTAAATATTTTAAACTCGGTTTTCTCCTACCCATAATTCATAAGGTGTCTTAGGTAATTGATTTATGGGAACCCTATTAAGAATATGTGTCTTTGTCTTTAGTGCCTCCATCCATAAACTAGGTGATAAACTAGAGTAGCTAAGCATGCTTCGTACCATATCCATAAGGGTACGGCTATGCCTCTCACCTACCCCATTTTGCCGAGGTTCACCCGTGTAGAATATTGGGCAACAATGCCATTTTCCCAAGGAACTTAGCGAAAGGGCCGTGAATTTGGCCATAAGGGCATGTCTCCCATAATATTCTCCCCACGGTCCGATCTTACCACTTTGATTCTTAGGTTGTGCTGATTTTCAACTTCACTTTAAATATCTTAAATTTATCAAGTGATTCAGATCGGTCCTTAATGGGAAAAATATAACCATAACGGAGAAATCATCGCTGAATGTAATGAAAGAATCAAAACCATCCACCGATGTCACAGAAAAGGACCACAAATATCGCAGTGAATTAACTCTAATAGTCCCGAGTCGCGAGTTGCTCCTTCTTTATTTTCTTTACGTATTTTCCTTTAATGCAATCAATGCAAGGGTCCGAGTCGAGAAATCTAATGGTTGGAGAATCTCTTCCTTAATGAGACGCCCATTCTCCCCTTCAAATGTGGCCTAAACGACAAGGCTACAGCTTCAAGAAGTCTCATTATTCTTTTTAAGCATAGTATCACACACATTCAAAGATATTGGTGATTCATTAAGGAAAGCATATAAAGCTTGTCTTGTCTAACAAAGAAGACCAACATTATTTGAATTAAATGTGATAACACACTTATTGTTACCAAAATTACATTTGAATCCATCATCGCCCAATAAAGATATCAAATTAAATTCCTCCTAATGGAAGGAACAAAACTACATTATTAAGACGAAGTGTGAAGCCGCTTATCTAAAACTAAGGAAACAGAACCAATTGATTCCACTTGCTTCTTTTCCATCCGCGACTCTAAGACTTCGCTCCCCTTTCTTAGTGTTCTCACCAGATGGAATCCTCAGAAGAGTTGGTAACGCACACTTGCACCCGAGTCAATCCACCAAGATTTAAGGGAAAATTAGTATAAAGGGTTTCATCAACAAAAGTTATAGAATCATTACCCTTCTTGGCGAGCCACTTTAGAAAACCAACACAATCCTTTTGGAAATGTCCTGGCTCCTTGCAAAAGTGACATGCATTCCCACTTGGTGCTTTAGCGAAGCAACATTGGGCTTAGGTGTAGTTTGCACCTTAGGCCCCGATTTATCCAATTAGGAGAGTAGTGCACTTTTCTTGGATTTGAAGTCCCCGAGAACTTCCTTTTGCTAGGACCGCCAACTTGATTCACAAAATCTTTCTTTTCGCCCTAATCCTTTCTTCCTCCCGGACACACATGGCGATAAGATCGCTCATGCTCCATTTATCTTTCTCGAGTATTATAGTTTATCTTAAAAGCAAGGTATTCGTAAGGAAGAGAAGTCATTATGAAGTGAACTAGGAAACCATCGATATTTCCATGTCCATGCCCTTGAGTTTTCCAAACCATATCACCATCATCATGATGTGCTCTCTTATACCTGCTGACCCGCCATACTTAGTGGATAGAAGCCTCGGATTAATGTAACGCATAAACCTTAGTGGAGCCTTTGAATTTCTCCTCATCAAGCCGATACTTTAGCATTTTCGTATCTGGGATTGCTCCCGATTCCAACCGAGATAGAAGTCTTCATAATCATTAGTGATAGACGGTTAGACCGCTCCCATTTTTCAAAGATTATTATCATATATTTTCTTTTTCTCATCGTAATCGCCCTCACCAATGGTGGGAGAAACGGAGCGTATACTCTTAATGCATAATCAAGGTCTAATACTCCAAGGACAATCAAATTCTTTCTTTCCAAGCGGAAGTTGTTCTCGTGAGTCGCTCAATGTTGTCAATTGTAGCGGCAACATTTGAAGCATTCATGGCTGAACATTAAAATACAGGGAAAAATTAGAAATAGCATAAAAGTATTGCATGCAATTAACCCTACGTTGGTCCGATCAATAACATGCAAAATTACGCTTCTAATTTATATCACCGCTAAGCGTAAATAAAAAGAACTATAACAATTAATGTGGCGACACATGACTACAAACAACGTTGGTCAGTATGTAATCACGTGTATTCATAATGCCAGAATAAATCATAAAATTCTCTAATTAAAATATCTCGTTGGTTCAATTTTAATCAGAGATAATTATCACAGTTACATGAGAGATTAACATTAATCAAAAAACATGCACAAGATTAAATAAATAAATAAAAAAAAAATCAAATTCATACTGAAATTTGAGCAATTATCATTAATAAAACAGTGCACAATAAATAAATAAAATAATAATCATAAACTTAATTAGAAAATCAATTTTCAAAATAGAAAAAACTACTGTGCATCGGATGCACAGCGTCCGGGCTCGGCCTGCGTCCGGCCCACGCCATTCGACTGACTCGCAAGACGCCCAACAACAGAGGTGCGATTTAACGAGCCGCTCGGATCTAAACGTCTACGCGAAACGCCCGCGAGTAAAAGAAACGGAGCGACGCGATCCGTCGGATCTGATCGAACGGCCTGGAGCGAAAATCGCGCCGTATAAAACCCGGCGAAACGGCGGAAACCCTAACCCTAACTTCATTCTCCGCTTCTCCCGAAAAACCCTGAGGCGACTTGCCGCGAGCGATGCGAGCGCGACTCTCCGAGACGCCACCGAGGGGAAGGCCGAGCACAAAGAACTTGAGGCGCGGTGGCACCCCCGCAGCCATCGAGCAGAGCTTCGGTGGTGCCCTAGAAGAAGAAGATCCGGCGTTCTTCAAAACGTGAGTGTTCCGCCGCCTCCTTAATTCTTTTGATCTGAGTTTGAGGGTTTTGGAGTTTCGGGACTTCAATTTTGTTAGGGTTTCACTAAGGGTTTCAAAATCTCCTCCTTCTAAATGCTAAACTGAGTCGCCGAGTCTTAGATCCGCACGTGTTCAGCCTGCATCCGGTCGGGTAAGTTTAACTAGGGTTCTTAATTGGGTTCAACTTGAGCTAAGGACAGCTCTGATACCATTGATAGCTTAGAGAATAACATGAATCCTAACTCAAACGTTGAACACCACAACAAAACATTAGATGCGGAAGTGTGAGACATACCCGAGGAGGAAGAAGCCATTAGATCTTAGCGTCGGTCGGGATCGGTGTAGAAGATGACGGCGACGCTTAGACCCGAGGGAGCGTGATGTCGAGTGGCGGCGGTTCGATGGCCGCCGGTTTGAGTCGCGAGAAGTCGGCGACGGCGATGGTCCAGTGGCCGTCGGTCCGGGGTACGATCTTCGCCCTCTTCAGCGCTCCTAAACAGATCGGATTGTAGTTGGAACCTTTTGCTAGCCTTAGGCGTCACCGTAGGCTTTGCCGAGTCCAACCTCTCTTTTTATGTAGCGCTGGGAGAACGGGACCGTAACCAATCTGTTGGTTGCGCCCCCGATCAGGGCGCGTGGGCAAAAGCCCCGTTAGAATCGGTCTCGGCAGTTAGCCGAGATCAATCCAACACGTATCAGTTGCTAACTAGTGCTACTACACTAAGGCAACATTACGCATTGTTTGCACTTTGGGATTTTTTTTTTTGCTGATCAATTTGACGGGTTTCTTCTTCAGCACCTTGACGACGCACACGGACCTCGTGACAGACAGTCACATCCCTGATTGTGTTTTGGGTCCTGGTTGCCGAGCATTTCAGGCCCAGCTTGTAAATTGCTTGTGCAGAACTCCATTCCCACATGGCCGACAGCACTTGTTTTCTTTCCACTAGTCATTTGTTAATCCAGCCGACAAATAAAAACAAACCCAGATGCGAGTGTTAATCTTTTTAGAATAGAAGCTTTCTCCGGGGGGCTCTAGTACTTCCATTCGCTGAATTTTCTACTGAAGAAATGGAGATTGGGATTTAATACAACTGCCTTTTCTTTCCACATGAAACACGCAGAAGAATCCCACATGCAACACTATCGAATTCCATACTCCAGAAGTTTCAACCACTAGATGCTGACACCTCACAAGAAATGCAGGTACCTTGACTTGTTTCAGGATCCACGGACTTCAAACTCTCTTCAAGATCTACTGGTATAGTCCCGACGATGCTATAATCTTCAATTAATAAAAATATTTATCACTAATATTTATTACCGATAATAATATCTTTATACAACTATTAAAACTATCTCTTATCATTAACCTATAATGATGAGGGATAATTATAAATTACCTGGCGGTCATAAGATCTTCTACAATCATTTTATGGTTGTAAGACTTTATATTTTATGTCTCCGTTTGCATAGTCTCTGTGACTCCAGTATTTATTATATAAAATCGATATTAAGGCATTGACGTGTACTTAGAAAACATATGGTCACCCGAGTCAAATGTTGGAGCCCACCACCACCGACACACAGCGTCGTTCATCTTCCAAAATTACGAAAACTCCCCATGGCCCATGTATAAGTAGGGCCAACTCGTTCACTGACCGTTTGTTTTGGCTCCTTCCAAGTTTCAATCTTGGCATGAGACCACCGGACACGAAATCTAATACCAACTGCGTCGGTGCGGGTGAGTGATGCCGAGCCGAGGGGAGCAGCAGCGACCCGGCGAGAATTCCTCGCAAGAGTACAACTGTTTTCTGTGTGAGATCCTCGGTAAGGATGCTTCTCTCGACCGAACATTCATTCCATGACTAAATATCGAACACTTCCCAAACCTTATACATTCCCACCAACCTCAGCCGCACGCACGCATGTCTTCCTCCTCCCACCGCTTCTCTGCTTCTCTTTTCAATCACCAGCGCCTCTGCCTCCGCCCTGGTCGCCCCTCCACCTCCTCCCTGATGAGCCATCATCCGCCCTATGTAATATCTTAAATTTTAAATTTTATTTAAAACTTTTAAAAATTAAAATAACTATTTGAATTTTCTTAGTTAAGTAAAAGCTTAATTTCAATTTTTAGATATCAAAATAATTTAATATGAATAATTCAAATTTTAATTTAATTAAAAATTATTTTATTTGGGTTCCACGAGTTCTAGAGAATTTTTTTGGAAATTATTTGCTATTTATTTGAACTCGATTTTATTTAGTTCAATTTCCTAAATTCGGAAATCCTCTTTTTTCGGATTTTCTCTTTTGGGATGAATTATTTTTCTTTCATACCATTTTCTTTTCTTTATCGTCGCCCCACCATTTTTCCTTACGCTAGTCCAGCCGCCAGCTATTCCTTTTCCTCCCTCTCTCTTTGACCGAGCGGGTCCGCGCTGTCAGCCTCCCCTTCCTCCTTCCTTCCTCCCGCTTAGGTCTCTTTGTGTGTGTTTCCAAGCCGTACATGGTAGCTACGACGCCGCACACAACTCAAATTCACCCGCCCCGTCCTATATAAGAGCAGCCACCCACGTCAAAACGATCGCCTCGACCTCCTCGCCCAAATCCCCAAGTTGGTTTCATCTATTTTGGCTTCATCTCGCCACAATCCGCCAACAAACCGTCGCCACCGCGAGCTCCTCACCGTCGCGTTCCATTGCCGTCTGACGTCCTCGGCCTGAGCCGTCTTCGTCGTTGAGTTCATGTGTCTGCATTCTACGTTGTGCTCTCATCATCTTTGCCCAAACATCATCGAGCCGCCGTCGACCTTGTCCTCCCCGTCGACGGCCGCCGCCTCCACTGTTGATCTCCCCACCAGTGAGTTCCCTCGCCTATCCGAGCGGGTCATTTCGTACCCCTCCTCCTCCTCCTTTGTTCCCCTCCCTTCTCCCTCTTTCTCCACTCCCGTAGCATGTCGCCACCGTCACCCTTCTTCGTCGCCAACCACCGCCACCTCGCCGTCGCTCCGACCTCCCTCCAGCGGCCCCAAGGTGTCCTTCGCGTGCCCCGAGCCGTCGCCGATCTCGTGCTCCCTCCGTTTTTCTCCAAGTGCCACTGAACCACTGCAGCCACCGCAAGCTGTAGCGTCACCACCACCTCATACCTTCCTTAGCACCACCGAGCCGCCGCAACCCATTTTGCCCCTCGGCCGGAGCTCTCTCGCCGCTGCTTGTCTTCGAAGCCGTGTGCCAGCGCCGCCGTTCTCCTCCTCCGCTACAGTTTCCTGTAGCTTCGTCTCTCTCTCTCCCCTACATGTGGGTCCCGCGTGTAAGCCTCTCCTTTTCTCTCTCTTACAGACTAGCCCCGCCTGTCATTTCCTTTTCTTTTTCCTTTTTTCTTTTCCAACCGAAGGAATATTACCTGAATATTCTTTTCTCTCTCTTTTTCTTTTCCAACAAATCTTCCAAGAGTCTGTTCTCCTTCGTCCGAACTCCGATTTAGTCCATTCAAATTCATAAATTTCATGTAAAATCGATCTCTTTCTTTTATAGTTGGTTTTCTGGTTTTAGATTTTATTAGATTTTCTTTTGGATTTATGTATGTTTTCTGTTGTTTTCTCTCTCGTTTGACGATCTATTTTAAGAAGCAAGAGTAGAAGCAAGTTTTGAAGATCCAAGTGTGGTAATTAAGCAAAGACAAGCCAAGTCGTAGCCCTTTGACCATATTAAACCTATGATTTCAAAATTATATTATTTTATATCAAATTGATGCTATTTTATATATCAACTACTTTTGAAAATAGTTAATCACCTATTTGTCACTACGTCTCTATTGATTATTTGAATACCATGAATAGTTTGTCACGATAGGATGGTCCTTATTAATTGGATATATTCGTATCACCAACATGAGTATCGTAGAGATGCTTTGTCATGCTTAGTTACCATGGGCTCATGATCACATGTTCAATAATGTTAAATTTGACTTAATGATGTATGGAATTGTGGTGCGATACAATTGTGATGTGATGTTACTGTTGTACATGTTATGGTGCGATGATGTTATTATAAATTGTTGTGTCATGATAGTGATTGTCATTGGTTTGGGTGAACAAAATGATTTATACTAAAGCGAGTGATCGTATAGTAAAGGGGGTGTGTGAGACACATTATTTTGGATGAGGTAGTCTCGTCTGAGTAACTTGCTAAAGACTTAATCTTGTGCGCCATTGCACTGGGTCATATTATATAAGCACATGTCCAGTATGGGATGAACCTGGCTAATTAATTAGCAATATTTTAATTCTAATTCTGTTTTTGCAAGCGTTAATTCCAGTATGGATATTCACAATGACGCAAGAAGGGGTCATGTCTGATCGTGATGACATTCAGTGTTTAAATCTTAGCCGGCATAACTGGGTTGGGAAGGACTTTTGTAAAGGTCTTGTGATAATCACTTAGTCGTGCACCTACAGACGTGTGTGATCGGACAATATAAGTTGATTTATCTCTTATGGATAAAGTTGTACAGCCTCTGCAGAGTTAAACTGTTTAAGCAATCGTGTCCGTGGTCAAGGATATGCTCGGGGATTTCACACGAGAGATAGAGTTTCTTTATATAAATATGTCGGTTGGTGAATGAGATATTCACTTGGTGGTTTGGTTGGGAAGTAAACGAGCGGTTCACTGTTTATTTTAAAGCAATTGTCTATTTATTTACTATTCTTTTTAATTACATATTTTAATATATTTACTATGTTTACTGTCAATATCGCTTTATGCAAAAGAACCATACAGCTAATCCTTTGTTCAAGCCTTACATGAATATTAATTTTATACTATTCCATACGACTTGTTGAGTACTTTATGTACTCACTGTTTTAAAATTTTCCTGCTCAGTTGAAGAATATCAAGATGCTTAAGAGTTCTACGAAGAGTTATTTGAAGGTTTTGCGAAGTATGATGCGCTCCACTCGATTGTCTGTGAGTATGTTGATTGGTCTTTCCAAGTTTCTCGTTCCGTTGCAAGAGTTTTTTTTCTTTAGCCCTACATGGCAAGTTAAGTAAACGTTGACCATAAGGTCCAATTATAATTACTATTTATTATTTTGAGATCTTTTTAGTTAAATCAACAAATGGATGGTATTTCATCGATGTTTTATGTGTGAGCTAGGTACTGATCTGTGACTAGTTCAAAATACGCAGAGGGTTTCGGATGTATAAATTCGGGTCTCGACACCCCGCTCCCACCCCCACCTCTACCACCTGCAGCTGGCGGCGCCGTCGCCACCTCGCCGCACCGCCCCCTTCCTCGTCGTCGTCGTGTTGACCCCGCCTGTCCTAATATTCTCTTGGTCGTCGTGCTGTACCACCCGCCGTCACCGCCCACCTCTCTCGCTCGATCCCGCGGCTAGCGGCACCACCGCCCACGGGCGGATCCACGTGTATTCACTGGTGTCACATGACGACGTCTCCATCTCCAACGGTGCCTACAAAAGCCCAAAGAAATCTTTGTGTTGCCTTATGTTGATAGTAAGTGATCAAACTACTTAAGACTGACACCGATGACATTTTTCATTAGATCCGCATCTACCACTGCGGCCTCCCTCCCTCTACAACCGGGGGGCTCCGGTGAACCCATCTCAACCCTCTGTCCCACCACCGTCATCGCTTACCGTCGTTGGAGATCTCGTCGCCAAAGCCGGAGAAGGTAAGAGATTTGTCGTTTTGTTGTCTGAATTTGCCGTTTTGTCCGATTTTGTTTCATAACTATGTATCTCATATTTGTTAGATAGCAAATTCCGCTCGGTAATTGGTATATATATACACCCTGATGCTGTAGCTATTTTGTCAAGAGAGAAAAGGAACGGTTTTGGCGTAGATGTACATTACGTACCATCACAGATTCACGGCGAGGAAATCACCGGCTACTTTACCCTGGAATTGAGCAAAAGGGCGTCTCAAAAGCAGGAAGCAGACATTGCAGTCCAGCCAAGAAGCGTACAAACGATGCGCCGCACAGGCAGGAGTCCCCCAAAGCTTGGCAAAAAACGGGACGAAACCTCGTTAATACATGCTGCTAAAGTCGCCCACCCGAATACAGCCAAGGCCATCATCTTCTTGAAGCTTTATAGGGAGGGACCACACACTGACAATCTCCACCAGCGATAGCCATGCGCATTGCAAGGATATGGGTCCACGATGTCAGGCTCAGTGCAGACTGCAGTCACATGATCTGCAACTCCAACCAGGGCAGTTACTGTCGTATACTCGTATGTGTGTACCGGGTAAAAAGGTAAAGGGGTAAATTTGAGGTGGGGAGTGGCTTGAAAATGCGATCGATTTCAAAACTCGACTGCGCCTCCAAAATCCAAATTCCGTTCAGTTGCATTCACGCAAGTCCCATTGTTCGCCTGGGCACATGTTGCACAGTCGCACAGATGCGAGCTGCTTTCATATTGTCCTGACTCCTGCCTGACTCCCAGCCAAAAATGAGAAATTCGTAGCCGTATGGGCTTTAAATGGCCACGAACTACCAGGTTGCATTGCATCATTAATAAGGGCCCCTATTACGGTACTTCACTAACAAAGAACGCATCACTACTGTACAGTTTTGGCCCCATCAATTCCATTTCTCCAACCGCATGTGCAATACGATCCGCCAATAACTGGAGTATCTAGAAGACTAGAATGTGCAACACTACAACCTAAAACGAGGTAATGTAACGAGCCAAAGATCAAAGCCCTCTTTGCAAGTAACTTGAGCAAGATACTGGATGTGAAATGGAGTTCTTGATAGCTAGAATGCAATTGGAACGAGCACAAACACAATCATAAGAACAAATCAGACTCAAAAGACTTGGTTCCGAGAGCTCTAAAACTACCAAAATAGGCATCACAATCACCGTCTCCACCTGAGGATCCAATCCTACCAACCTGCCAACCAGGAAGAAGAAAACAACTTCGGATGAGCATATCAATGGAGCCCACGAAGTCACAAGCAACACCGGATTGCATCACATCATGCATGCCCAGAGGAAAACAACGAGTGCTGAACGTCGAACACCTGCCGCTCACAAGAACGACGCACCGACCAGCGCGACAGAGGCCGCCATTGCCGCAAAGCTCGTGGCCACTGCGGTGGCGCCGTTCTTCTTGGCTTTGGCATTGTCCGCCACCTCGTCTCCCACCGGCGCGTCGGCGGGGGACATGTCGGGCGAAGAAGCCGGGGGCGCGGGTGGGGAATGCGACGACGACTTACCTTTCTTTTTCTTCTTGCCGGTCTTGGGAGAGGGCGCCGGCGCGGAGGCTTCTGGCGCAGGAGCCGCCGCTGGTACCTCGCCTGACGGTCCGGGTGCCGGCGCCGGCGACGGGGCGCCACCAAAGAGCTCGGGCGGCAACAGCACGCTGTCCACCGTGTGGACGGCCACCGGGGTGTCGTCGAGCACGGTGGACGCGACACGGGACGTGTCCACGCCGGTGTCCATAGACACATCGTCGCCTTTGGCAACGACGGAGAGGTCGTACTTCCCCGGGCCGGTCGAGGCCAGAGTCTGGATGTTGCCCTTGATGGTCTTCAGCGACGCCTTCGGCGCGTACTGCGGCAAGGCGTGGTACTGCAGCAGCGTCACGAGGTCGGCGCTCGTCAGCTTGCTCAGATCCGGCAGGTCCTTGGCTTGGAACGCGTCATCGTTGGGCGCGAACAGCGTCAGCCCCTTGTCCATCGCCGCCTGGTACATCTTGATAACCCCGGACGACAAGATGAGCCGCGCGAACTGCTTGCACCCTGCCTTCTCCAGAAGCGCGGTAAGGTTGCTCGACGCGGCCGACGGGGAGTTGAAGAGGCCGGGGAAGGTGATGGGGTCGGAGACCTCGAGAACGGAGAGGTTGTAGGGTTCCTGCTTCACGGATTTGGTGTAGGTGGACTGAAACCTAGAGCCGGGCGCTGCGGAGGCGAAGCCGACCTTGCCGCCGCGGAGGTTGGTGATGTTGACGTGGCCCATGTCACCGGAGGCGTCGCCGGTGGTCTGGTAGAGCGTAGTGGTGAGCTCAGAGCCGTCGTGGAGGGAGTGCAGCTTCTGCGGGTCGTAGTAGTCGAGCAGGGTGAGGAGGCGGAGCGCGTTCTTGACGTCGGCGAGGGAGAGGTTGGAGACGACGGAGGACATGGCGCCGTTGGTGAGCACGAGGCAGGTGACCGTACTTCGGCTGTTGATCTCGTCGCAGACCTTGGTCTGGGAGAGGTAGCTGTTGTACAGCGAGTACTCCGGGTAGCCATCGAGGATGCCGGTGATGTTGTGGCCGCGGATGGCGGTGACGGTGAGGGATATGGCCAGGAGGAAGAGAAGGCAGTGGGAGGCGGCCATGGCGGTGGTGGTGTTGGGAGTGGGAGAGGAGGTTGATGAGTAGTGTGGCGTGGGGTTTTAGCCGGGGGGAAATCCATAAGTACTCTCGTAAGTCGCCTTTTTTTTTTTGCCCTTCGTATTTAACTATTATGTATTTTACCATCCATAAGTTACCGTTGCGGTGCAAATAACCTCGGACAACATGCTTGCATTATTCTCTAGATTTCTTTAGGACTTGTTTTAGTGGTGTTAATATTCACTTTAAATATTTGAGTGGTTTTGGTACTTGTAATATACCATTTCAATAGTAATGCTTTGGTACTAAAATCTTCTATTATAAATACTGAAATTATACAAATCATTAAAACAAGTATTGATATTTTAAATAAGTACTAAAATTATTTAAACAAGAGTTATAGATAATTAAAACCACAAAAAATAGTATGAACATACGACCTATTTAGGTATTTTGCAAACCAACATAACTTATAAGATCTAAAATAAACGAAAATTAGATACAAACGCAAATTGAAGAAAAAAAACATCTAACCTAGGGGTGTTTGGATTTTTCTCTCTTAGCTTTTAGGGTTTGGGTGTTGTCCTTCTGGGTGAGATGTTGAGGTAAGGGTTGGGCTTTGACCATGGTTAGGTTTGGGGTGGAGTGCTGGTGCATTGATAGCTGTGATGATTTTCTGCTATTGGGGTACAGAATTGCTTGTGTGGTTGTGTGTGAAGTTGGCCTGAGCTGTTAGATTCAGCGCTGTGAACCAGAAATGATCTTTTTGCACGCTAGAGCACGGTGTTTTTATAGAGCGGTAAAAATATTTTAAATAAATTATACTTAGCATTGGCCTTTTACTCAAATATTAGAAACATTGATATAAATAATAGTCTCGGCTAACCTTATGTTTTTTCAAAAAGTTGTTGGGGGGAGCCTCGATATTATTGTCTTTGTTATTTTATACTGATGTGGCAAGACGTGAACAATAGTTGTCTAGCAAATGGTAAGCACCCCTGTTGTATATAGTCGTTGGAGGAGATGAGATGGTAGCCCATGAAATCGACGACAATGAAGCAAAGTTGTAGGTGTAAGACGAAAGGATGTGATACAGGGAGTAAAGGCAAGGAAAAGAAGGCCGCGAAGAAAAGGTGTCGATGAGACGCATAAGTGAGTCTCAAATTAATTTGGTTCAAAATGTATTAAGAGATACATGTGATGATTAGATAGACTGTACTTAAAAGTTCGACGAAAAGTAGTCATGTTCATACGTGGCCGAGGCTCGGGATTTGATTTTTTGATTCGAAGAGTCGAAGTCCTGCTAAATTAACAAAAAAATAAAATTATTTTTTATTCACAAAATAAATTAAATATTACTTTTTATTCTAAAAAAATTAAAACATTTTTTAATTTGAAAAATGGATTTTCGGATCAGACTCCTGGCTAAGTTTCTCTTCCCCGTCTATCCCGGTGTTTGACCATGTCTAATGAAAAGATAACAAAAGGTTTTTTTACATGTACTTTGTAGTTTATAAGATAGGAGCTTTTTTTCGCGATCATGAGAGAAGAATACGAATTAACTATCTAACGACTTATCTCCTTTTTTTTTTTTTGAGCTGTTATTTCCTGCTGAGCTTCACAGAAGATCCTTTCGCAGTAACCGACGACCCCTGACAATGCCTTGAATGAGTAGGACAGCGTTGTGCAGCTTGTGCTTCTGCAGGAGGCACTCACGAGTCACGACTCAGCCAGGAGTGATGACTACTGAGTCATGCTAAGAAGGAAACGAAATAGGAAGACTTGTGTTTTACGTTTTGAGGAGCATCTAATAATAATTAATTATTATTAAATTAAATTATTTATTTATAATATTAATTACAGATGATAATGTTTTAATAGAATCTTCACAGGTACCCCTCATTATTCATAATGATGGAGATTACAAATAACTAGTGGTCATAAGCTATTCTACGACCACATAGTTGTAGATCATCTTATTAACATCTCATGGTCGTAAGTTTTTTTATGACCACTTACTGATTATAAGTTCTACTACCATCTTATGGTCGATAAAAACCACAAACATGTGGGCCTAATTGATTAGGAACCCAGTCGGTGATCTAATATTGATCTTACGTATGATTTTTTTTTGGGGGGGATCTCCTGGAGATGGAACCACACAGAGAATGACAAAGGTTGCCATGTAGTTATTGTCATAGACAGAGAAAGAAACGTGTAGTTATTCTAGAGGATAACTGTGTATGTTAACTACCTCATGTATTAAACACGACGTGCAAGACTCCTTAACCAACTGGTCCCACATGTGTATAGACATTGTCGATTATAGGCTAGTCGTAACCGACCCGACCCGATTGTAAGGGATTTACGACCACAAGGTGCTCATAAAGAAGACCCACAACCAGGGGCGAGTTGTAGAAAATCTTACGAGTGGAAACTGGTCGTAGAAAACACTTACGACCAGGGGGTGGTCGTAGTAAGACCTACGACCACTTGGCTAACCTTCTCTCTTACGAACATTTAAGGGGTATACTCGTGACAATATAAAGGTATTGCAAACTATAATAAGAATTACAAAAAATAATTAAATGAGGATTGTTATATCCTCGTCATACCCCATACACTGTGTCTAATTACACACCGTAGCTAATATGTGTCGTTGTTTTCTAATATAATTGCACGTATTAATCTTTGTCTCTAGCATAACCGCAAGACGAACGTGGGTGTTGTCTCTATAATAATATTGTCATCAACGTGCAAAATTCATTAACCGTTGGGACGCCTCTTAACATACAAAACTAACACCCCTCACACGCTATATAAGAGATAACATCGGTGGATAGAGAGGATGACACAAGCAACAGAACAGACATGAGTCACGAGTCTTGGCCTTCGGTGACATCTCTCTTGTTGTAAAACCAATGAATATAAGAGCACATGATTAAGGTTGTTATTATTTCAAGATGTTGGACCAAAACGACGACTAGAGGGAGTGAATAAGAGCACTATCTCTTTTCAACTTTGATCGGATTCAACACAATTTTCAATCCAATAGCTATGAGAGCTACGAAGATCAATATACAAGCGTATCGGAAGACTTATATTGAATCCAATCCAAACCCCCAAGCACAACAACTAAAAATGCAAAAAATGCGCTTATGAACAGTGCATGTGAACAATATTGGTGAACAGTACCATTATACCGATGAACAGTGCACTACTACCACGGGTGGTAATACTGGTGAACAGTAGTTGTATTACCTGATAAACAGTAAAAAACACGATGAACAAGGGAATCAGACTGAAACAAAAATCCAAAATTGGCTAAACTTCTGATCCACAACTCCAAACTTCATAAAATTTGAAATATTCATTCTCTAATATGTCAAGAACCTATTCAAATCAAAGATTGTGTAGATCATTGCCAAAGTTCTGACCTTTTCCGTTTGAATAAAGGTTGCTACAAAACCGGGTTAAAATCAAACTTTGATCCAAAAGCTTGTTTGTTGGTAAAGGATGATCCTAGATACACTCCCACATGTCATAGCAAGCAAGATTACCATAAAAAACCAAAGAAAAACCTCAACCTCTCCACTTTCCTGCCCTATCCCTAAAACACAAATATCCAAAACAGGCACCCGTTAAGCCCACACACAAATGGGTTTCACTTACGCACGCATCTCTAAGTGTTTTCTCCATCTTCTCTTGACCTAAACCACCTCTCCTTGTGTCGTCTTGCGCTGCGGTTTAGCAAAAAGCCATCAAAGCGGTATTTTGGTAAAATTACTAAAATACACCTTCTCGATCCTTCTCCAAAAACCGAGTCTAATCTTTATAAAGTAGTCTCATACTTCTCCATGTGTAGGTAGATCAACGTCTCTATTCATGTCAATAAGTCTCTCACATCCGGCTCCCACCGAAACCACCATGGCACTTGCACCGAAATCCACACCGCTTTATGCACATACAACCCGTCGCACGAACTTCCCATTCGGTCATCCTTGTTCATTTTGCGTCATGCTTGAGTCCACTAACTTCACCCGACATCCTTGATCAGTCTAGACCTCAGCTCTCCAAGCCTAGTCCCGATCATCGTTGTCGTTGACCGTCGTTGACCTTCAAGCCTCTTGCACAATAATAGACTAAGAAATCGATTTCGGAAACAAGCTCTGCGCAACTTGACCCACGTTAGTCAAAACATGCATCATGCAACACATATGCACTGAAACCTATGAGATTGACCTAACCTACAAACATCGCCAAACTGCCAAATAAAAGAGTAAAATCGGTCATATCACAGTAACATCCAGATACTACCGCATCGCGCAAAGACCGCTACAAAATGTGTCATATCGTTTTTCATGAGAGAAGAAACTCCCAAAAACATGCGCTCTAGAAAAAATTACCGCTAACTAGAATCCAATCATACCACGTTGTGGTAGTACTTCCATTCCTCAATTGCGGTCATACTGATTATCCTGAACTTCACTGAAAATGAGTGTCTCGACAAACCCTCAACACCATTGCTAATTGTATTATTATCCTAAGATCATGACTATATCTCCATGATATCAACACAGGAGAAGGCTCGAACCTATCTAGATTTTGCGTATCTCATCTCTATGCAGTCTCGAGCAAGGAAACCCTTTCTAGCATTCATTTCATAAGTTTGATATTAAAATATTGATAACTTTTTTATGATGTATTTTTTAGGCTGTATGCTCTCAAAATTTTGACGTGGCTGCTGCACAACCCATGAGGCATGGATCTCACATCTGAGTAATTTATTTCGTCTACGTAACTTTGCTACCTCCGTAAGTTCAATCAAACGCTTTATTTAGGGTGAAAGGCATCAGATTGACTGCAAATGGCAGTGGAGGAACATTCACACAACGTTGTTTCCTCACCCGTTTGCCTGCTGTCACACCTGGCCTCACCAATGCACCATTCGTAATGCATTCCTGTTATGCATACAGTCGCCGCGACCCTCCACAGCACGGCAAGTCGTACTGCGGCAAACCGACGGTTCTGTGCCACTATGCCTCCGCCTGTGCCGCACCACCACGGCCTTGATTTCCCGTCTCATCGACTGGTGATACCTAGCTAGTGCCGGCCAAATGGTCGGCCCGGCACCGTTCAGTATGGGCACGATGCGGTCCGGCCCATCATGACCTGGCTATTAGTAGCACGTGCTGTACTGGCTCACGTATCGAGGAGTCGGCCCAGATACAGCCCGACAGCCCGCCGTACCATGTCGGCCCGGTCTAAGCCTGTTTAGTTCGATGTGCCATCTAGGCCACTTAGTTCGTAGGCCCGAAAAATAAATAAAAATTCAAAAAATATTTAGAATTCAGAAATAAATATGAAAATTGTATTTAAAAAATTAGACAAGCATATTGAAAATATACTAAAGAGCTTTATTAATGTTCAAATTACGATCACGTTAAAACATTTCCAAGTACAACCTATAGCACTACATATATCCTTGTTCTACGTGTTGTTGTGTAGAATACAGATTTTGAAACACCCCGACACCTGTGGATTTTCCAAAGTGTTGTATTTATAAATCAACTTGTTCTCGGTCCTTCAAAGTAAGAAGTATCTCTACCATCTCACTTGTGAGACTTGTTCTTCTCTCTTCCAATATTCTTCCACAAAGACTGAAAGCAGACTCAGAGAAAACTGTCGAGATAGGAACAATTAACACATCACGTGTAAGTATTGATAGCACGAGATATGTTAACTGATAGGCTTGCCACTATTGCAAAAATTCTAAGCCTTCTGAGTTAAAATCCACCGTATCGTTGCCTAGATATGTGGATTGTCCCCCACTCCTTGCGGGTCTTGGCTGAGCAGGCCGCAAGATTTCGACCCGAGGGAAATAGGGGATTCAACATTATTTTTTGATTATTAGAAATTGTAATAAATTAAATATTGTAGCACCGTAAAGGCGACTAGGGGGGTGAATAGACGTTTTCTCGAATTCTTCGCCTTAATCAAATTCAACACGAACTTTACTCCTTTAGCTATGAAAGCTAAGAAGATCAGTAAGCGCACAGAGGAAGCCTTGTGCCGAATTCAATAACCCCCTCAACCACAAGACACAAATGTGAAGATTTGATCTCACTAGCTCGGTCTGGGCACTTGTAATACCCCAAAAGTAAATCGGCGTACTAGAAGAAGTTTCAGAAGAAGGAGATTATGGGAAAATCTGAATCATTTTTTCTTCAGGGGTTTTCGTGTTTTTCAAAGAACTCGGCTCTGGGCCTCGGCACTGTGGTGGCCCATGAGGGGGCCGGCCAAAGGGGGGTATCTCCCCCCCTAAACCCTAAAACCCCTTCCCCCTTCCCCTTTTCCCCCACTTGGAGCCGCCACTCTCCTTTCCCTTACGCCACCTTCTCCTTCCCCCCTGCGCCAGATTTGTTCGTCAGATTTGGGTAAGTTTCGTATATTTTATGATATGTCCACCTTTTATAAAGTTGTAGCCCTCGACCTTATATTTCTTTTGGCACTGAGATCATCTGATTTGGAGTTATGGTTTAGGAGATATGTCCGCTTTATGCGATCGGTCGGAGAGTCGATTTAATTTAGCGATTTTCTTGTCCGCCATTATGAATTATTTAGACGCCAAATCAGAAAGGCCACCAAAAATGAATATTGTATAGAATTCAGTAATATTTTCAAGTTGATAAATAACATGATTTTTAGAGTTGGCAATCAAAAGTTATGCAATTTTTACCGTCGTTGTGTTCTGACTGTCAGATTGAAAGGACAGAGAACTTCACCTGTACATTAGGGTTAATAGAAGGTCGAATCAGGAGTCTTTCCCAACTAGGTTATTGTAGCCTGTTTAATAATCTTTCCAAATTGATAAATATCATCTCAATTGAATCTGTAGAGTGAAAGTTATGCCATGTTCTTTCTTGTTGTCTTTGTATTCGACGGATGTCCATCAATTATTTTCAACGGTTGTTTAGACCACTGGTTTGGCCGAATCAAAGAACCCCACCAACTAGAGTTTCGTAGCCTGTTACGTTAATAGTATTTGAGCACTGGTTTCAAGTCATTCGGAATTACAGATATTTAATTACGATTTTTCTCGTACTGCTGATCAGAAGGGCCGATATTTGCTGATTAGTTAATTCGTCATTTTGAGTTTTTGGTTATGTTGATTGGATAGAGGGTTGTGGTAAAACGCTTGTAGGCACGTCATGTCTTGTTATTCTTATTTCGAATAAATATTTGTGTAGGCGGTGGGGCAGGGAGTGGAGAAATTCCGTCGTTGCCTCCTAACTCGTCACAGCGCGAAAGGCAAGTACATGGTAGAGTGTTCATTGTTCACCATGATCATTGTTGTTACTTATCATACTATTTATTATGCTTTCGTTCAGCTTATTCTTATACATGATATTGATGACCTTGAGTGAATGAGATTATGATATTGAGATAATGAGGAGGAGATATTGAGTTAATGAGATGGACTATGTTGATGAATAAATAAAGATGTTGCATCATATACATTCATCATGACAGGAGTTGCACGAGCCAGGTCGGTGAGAAAGTCATGTAACTATTCCGGTGAGGTCGGTGAGAAAGATACATGACTAATCCGAGTGCTCGTAATGAAATCCTACTTGGTAGTGACTTCACGGGAGTGAAGGATAGAGTGTGTCATCGACGGGTGAACACTCCGCTATACCCCAGATCACCGTGATGAGATGCATATGAGCATGAGCATGTTGGTGCATTCGCATATATAAGTAAATTGTTAAATTGTGCAACTTTACCTATATGGAATATGACTTGTTTGTTTGAGAATGACAATGGCATTAACTAAATGGATGATGATGATAACTTTGATTATGGTTAATAAACTATTATTTATGGCTCTATTTGCTTAGTCTTGGACTCATTCTTGCTCTATTGTTGTTTTTAGGTGACCAGTGATGACTGTCGGTGTATTAGAACCGATCTTACGTAAAGATTATTTGATTCGGGGGGTCTCCTAGAGATGAAATCACGCAGAGTCGCTGACACGGGATGTTTAAACAGGTTCAGGCCTTCTCCGGAGAGAATAATAACCCTAATCCTGTGTGGTGTGGTATTCTTAATGATTGAGTAAGAAGCTAAGACTATTACAGAGAATCGAACTCTCCCTCTCTACTTGCCCTTGATGTCCTTATATAGTCGTGAAGGAGTAGCCGTTTTGCCCTGCGGAAGAGGCGCCTTAATTGAGCCAGTAATGGGCGTGTGATGGCAGTAATTACCGGCGCATTGGCTTCTCCACGCCGTCTGGCAATTATCATTCAAAGATAATGGGGTATTTAAGCACTATTACTACGCGGGATAGTAGTGCGTGCACTGCTCGATTCCTTAATCAATTGGACCCACTCGCCTGTAGGTTTGATTATAAGGTGGTCGTAGTTTACCTGGTCGTAGAAGGACTTACGACCAGGTAGCAGTCGTAGAAAGACTTACGACCATGTAGTGGTCGTAGAAAGACTTACGACCATGATATAGTCGTAGCAAGACTTACGACTATAGGGGTGATTGTAGAAGATCTTACAATCACTTGGTAGGCCTCTCCCTTATAGATATAAGGGGTACTTCTGGGGACTATGTGACATCATATTTACCCATAATAAGAATTATAGATAAAAGATAAAATGAGGATTATTAGATCCTCGTCAATGACGTTTTACTCGGGAAGGGCTAGCGCACTTGGAATCATGCACTTCACCCAATTATTTGATTCATTGGACATGAGAAACTTTTAGAATAACATGAATATTTATATCTAGGACATGATGGTATTGAATAACCATAGATGCTTGGTTTATGTTAATCTTGGTTTATTATTTTGCTATGCTCCTAGGTCTAATTTATCTATGATTGTCATAGTGTTATGCTTGTGTTAATGCGACCCGTGGATGAGTTTTAATGCTGTTATGCTTGCTGAAATTTTATAGTAAGTTGATGTAAATTAGATGGTTATAGTAGTTTGGTGGCATTCTAAGCTCAATGTTGGGCTGGGGTGTTACAGCACTGGCGGTCTGACCGGCTACCAAAGGGCGGTCCGGCCGATTTAAATCGGTTCGACCGGCCTTTAACGGGCGGTCTGAAAAGCGGGCGGTCTGACCGCCGTTGATAAATCGGTCAGACCGATTTAGTCCAGTACTGAAAAACAATGCCCAAATCCAAAACGAAATTTGGTCCAACTTTTGATTCAACCAATGAAACTTGACCAAATTTGGAGCACACCTCCCTAAGTATATTAGAGACCTATTTCTAGCGACGATCCTCCAGATCCACTTCACAGAAACGATCTCTGACGATTTTACCAACAAAGTGCACAAACCCTAGAAATATGAAAATCTTTAATTCAAGACTTGCTTGTGGGGGTTGAAGATCTAGATGATTCTATGAGTATTCCCACAAGACAAAGCAAGATAAAATCGGTCAAGAGACCAAGCTTAAACACTTGAATCAAGGAAGCACCAAATTCGTCAAAAGAGAGAAGAACACAAAGGAGACAAATGATCTCTCAAGCAAGCATCACAAGATTGATTGATCTCACAAGATGCTTACAAACCACTCCAACAAGGAGGACAAGAGCTCAACAAAGAGCACACATACAATCTCTCCAAACCTCTCCTCTCCTCTCAAACCCTAACCCTAATAAAGGGTTTTCCAAATGAGGGCTCCAAGTGCTTCAAGGGGTTTTACATCTCCCCCCCTTTCTATTTATAGGAGAGGCTAGGGTTTCACATTTGGGACCCACACACACATGGGACCCACTCACATACAACTGTTGAAGCAATCGCCTGCTTCACCACGTGTAGGTTGATCGCCACTCTCAACACGCGGCCACGTCTCCCGTCCAATCCCATCGAACCTCCTGAGACTCGCACCGACTTCCGCATCGCCGATCCAACCAACAGACCGAACTACCTGCTCGATCCATCTTGCCCATTCGCACCTGCTTGAGTCACACGACCTACCCGGCATCCATGATCGCTCGGACCTCGGCTCTCCAAGCGTAGTCCCGATCCACCTCACCGTTGACGCGTTGACACGCAAGCCACCGCATGACAATAGACAAACAAATCGTCTCGAGAACAAGTTCTTCACAACTTGACCCACGTTAGTTCCACAATGCAATATGCAAAAATAAAGCATTGACATCCATACAATAAACACAATCCAAACACATCAATGCCAACAAGGCCAAGCTTCAAGTGATCGGCGGTCTGACCGCCCCACACAGCCGATCCGACCAATTTCAGGCCGGTCCGACCGATTCCACAACGGCGGTCGGACCGCCCGAAAAGACTTAGCCAAAATTCCAACTTGAAAATCCGAAACCTTCTGGAATTTTCAACTCAATAGAACTTTTGACTGGGAGCTCGAAAAATGATGCGACCACATCCAGGAGACTCCCCTCACTTGCCTACACATCCTATTTTTGGATCAGCTCCAAAAACCACTTTTAGGCATACACGGCCGGACCGAGCACACGGCGGTCGGACCTCTTCCACTGCGGTCGACCGCCGCCACCGGCCGACCGACCGCATGGTCCGACAGACTGTAAAATCGAAAACGCGAGATTTTGCAAATCAACAAAGCCATTGCCAATTGACTCATCATTCTAAGATCGTGCACATATCCTCACGATATCCACAAATATGCGTTTAGAAAATAGCTAATAGAGTTCAAAAATTATAAAAACCATGTAGAAATTCCCTAAATTATTTTAAACTTAAATAAATCATTTTGAACTTAAAGTTGGCTTTTATTTTTGCACATAAATTGTTTTTATTTTGTGGAAAATAGGAAAAGCATTTTTAACATCCATAAAATTCTAGGAAATTAATTAAAATTTATTTTTAGCCTTAAAAATCAAGAAAACCCCAGAAAATCCTTTTAAAAATCCAAAAATCAAAAATAATAATAACTTTATTAATATTATTTTTTGTAATAAAACTTTCGGATGTTACACTTATTTGGTTGGCAGCATTTCAAGTGACAACGATCAGATTTGGTTTATGACATCAGAATAGCAGGTTTCTCCAGATCACTCTTGCTTGATGGTGCATGTTGTTGACAAAAAGCGGAGGTGAACTGTGCCGAAGTGATGGTTTGTTTGTCCTGATGGGTGGTGTGAAAGTTTTTCCACCAATCTAATGCAAATCCTTTCAATTAATGGGCTGCATAGAGAACTCTCTCCTTATCATTGTACTGAACAATGGCGAGCTTTTTCTCCACAAATCGAAGCCAATCCTCTGCTTCCATTGATTTTGAGGAATGGGAGAAAGCAGGCAAACAGATCCTCATGTGCTTGGATAACTTTGAATGTTGATGAACTGGTGGTGGTACAGTGGTTGCGTGATAATTCTGATTCAACAAATTGACCGAGGAGCGGTGGTCTTATTCTGTTGTGACATTATATTGTTCACACTCTGCATCGTTACGTTCATGAACTGAGTTTGAGCTACCAAAAATTGTACCATGTTGGGATCTACTATTCCTGGTACTGGTAACTGTCCACTGGAATTGACATTGGCATCAGCATTCTCTGTCGAATGCGACTTACTGTGTTGCAAGTGTCCACTATCCGCGACGATTCTTCAGAGATAGGCAGCTTGGTCCCTATGAACTCTACAAACTTGAACTGAGATCGTGTCGTTGGGATGGCAACGATTTGTGCATCATTGCAAGTATTACTATTATCCAATGGTTGCATTCTCGCTTGCGCGAGCTGATTCTGGGTGAAAGGAAACCAGTTCAAGCTCTATGATGTGTCACTACTGGCACAAGCATAAGTTGTTTGTTAACATCTACTATGTTACTGACAGAGGTGACGGCAAAATCTATGTTAGCACGGACTCACTCAAGATCACTGTTAAGGTTAGCTCTGCCAGACTTTTCTACTTATTGACTCTAAGGTTGATAGGTAAGAGGGAAAAACATAATGTAAGGGAAGACAAATCTACTAAGTCGCCGAAAAGCTATTGAGAAGCATAAAACTCACAGCCAAACTACACATAGAAGAAGGAAAATGAAAACCTAATTGTCTAGTCGATTAAAACCCCAAACTTAACTGGGTGACTTGGCTCAACACACAGGAAGAGCCTACACTGATCTATCCTATATGGCTAGTCTGAAGGACACATTGACTGGTCATAGTCTTCATCAAACAATGATTGCTTGCGATCCTTGCTGACGAATCTTGGAGGATGACAGGGTGATGTACAACTTCTTCTATGCCTTCCATTCTTGCGACGAAGTTGTCTTGAACACATGGAAGATGTCAATGTGTCGTTGCTAGTTGTATGGTCTTCAAAGAGTTGCTCAAAAGACTATAGGGCATCCAGCATGGCCTTTAGCACCGATAACAACAACTATAGAAGTTATGGGGAGAGAGAGCCCACTTCAATTCTTAAAATGATGAGGAAGGAATATATGAGAAAGGAATAGAATGGAAGAGTATAGAAACTGGACAATATGAGATTTGCACATCATTAAGATTTTCTATTTGTAAAATAAGTTTTTTAAGTTTTCCTTTAAAACAGACATTCTAACTGAGGTCACGACCTACATTCGATATGACTCTGATACCATATCTGTCGGGACCATAATATGCTAATCTGGACCCTCTGTTTACATTAGTCAAATTAAATAGTTTTAATTTTGAAAATTCCCAATTAAGCTTCGTTAATTCAAGGAAAATTAGCAAAAAAAATTTAGGGACCTAAACTACACAAAAGATTTTTTAAACACCAAATTTTGGGATGTTATAGCGATGTGATCATCATTGTATTGCATGCATGATACCACTGTTTTCTTTAATCACTTGATGATGTCCAAATTCCAATGCGCACCTAAACTATTCCAAAGTCCAAAGTAGCTAGGCATGCAATGTATCTTGCACTTCCAAAACAAATCCTACTTTTATCTTGTGTTAGCTAGTTGCACGCATCATGCATACAGAAATGGCTAATATATATGTTTGCTGCCTTCCGTGATTTTTTAGCGCGGAACCGGTGCTATTTTTGCCAATACATTTGCGGAGACTATTTTTGTAATTTCACTTCAGAACAGTGACATTTTAGCCAAAAACTCATGTTGTGTCTCTGCATGGTGTCGTATGTAGGCCTTCAGATCAAGAATCGAACGCTTGGGAAGAGAGGGCACACGAGGAGAGGATTGCATGAGCCGCAAATTAAAATACGCCTATTTGATCGAGTGTCTCTGCTGCTTATCTAGCATGTGGTACAATACAGTATTAAAGAATGTCATCCACATTAAACTGATAAATTAACAAAAAAATATCCTATTTGATCGGGGTACATGTGATAATACCCCCTCCCACGGCTGTGTCGCGCCGTGATTTTGCGTGTAAAAATTTGTGAAAACTTTTTTTGGTACATGTGATAACACATTTTTTGACTGAAATTACGTGATTTCATCTAAAAAATGTTTGAATGATTCCGTGACATCTTGGCTAGTATGCGACAATGAGGGCTTGATCTGATCAACAGTGGTCGGCCGCTTTATTGAATGAATTTTTGGTACATGTGATAATATTTTCTCCTTTTTTTTTACCTTCATATTTACCCTATTCACATCGCAGTGTCCGTGATGAAGATAAAAACCGTATCGGAATATTGCCGTGAAGTCGAAGTACGATTTCCTTTACGTCTCGGTCAACTTCGGATAACAATACTATTTTCCTTCGTGCTCCGAGTAGTACTAATCATACTATTATTTTTAATATCTACAATTTTTTGTTTTGTCTGATATGATCACTCCCCGGGGTTGTGAGGGTGTCGTCATCGAGCGATGCAATGGCTACGGTGGGATTTGGCATGTTGCGGAAAGTATTTTGAACATATTTTTTGAAGTTTTCCTCAAATCGATTATTTCATTTGCTTTTAAACAATAGCCTTAAAGAAAAATTTTGAGAATAAAAATGCAAAACTTATAAAATTATATATATAAAAACTACACAATTAATTACATTTTGTGAAGGACCTTCACAAAAAAACATAGTTTTTGGAGCTCATTTGTTATATTTAGAAATTCGTAAGAACATTCGTATTAAAATAAATTTTTGAGAAAAATACAGAGTATATAAATAATATTTTCCTGGAGGAGAGAGAATCTACGCCTTTGGGGCGAGAGTATGTAATTTTGTACCCTCGAGGCCGTACAAGGGTATTTATGTACTCGTGGGCCGAACATGATTTTTTTACATCTCTAGGGTCGGACATGGCATTTCCGCGACCTTAGAAGCTGAATTCGTCATGTGTCACGTCGGAAAATCCGGTACAAGATGTGATTTTTTTTTTCTTTGATACGTGCGGAAGACTAATTTTGTTACTGCGAACATACCAACAGCGACCCTGGACTGGAGCTTTCCACTCCGATTGTCGGTGGGCGCAGGACGGATACGGACCTTAAAGGGCTGCCATTGGCTTTGGCCACTGCTGAGCCAGGGCGCTGGTTGACCTGTCGGTGGTCAATACGTGAAGGTTTCGTGGGCATTTGTTAGTTTATGCCGTTCTCTTTTCCTCGCATCTTCTTCACTCTGTTAGGCGGTGATGGGCTCCAGGTACGTGGACCTATATAAGTTACATGGCCGGGCTAGGACCCAATGTTCCCAACGGGACGAGCTCTCCTCCGCAGGATTTGAGAGAACAGAAATCGCTCATTGCGTAGCATGTTGGGTCGTGTCCGCAGGGGGACGATTGGTACTGGAATTTCTCCTCCTCCTCTCCCAACCCCAACACCCAGGTGGTAACCAAGAGTTTTTTAAGCTGAAACATTTTACTTTTCAGATTTGTAGGGCTTTAGCCTCCCTGAAGAGAGAGTCAGCCCTTCCAGAAATTCTCAGTAGCCCGAATGGACTAAAGAGGGGGTTTGGAAATAGTTTTCAACCAGCAATTGACGCGCCTCGGTATTACCTCACTAGCTGCGTCATTGCCCCAAGCGCAAAGATGAGTTTTCCCGTGCGCCCACCTCCCCATCTTGTACACTCCTCCCTAGCAGGCGACTTGCTCGACCAGCGATGTGGGACGAAACAACCGGCAACCCGAGAAGCCACGGCTCGGTAGTATCCTGTTGGGCTGCTCTCTTTTCATGGGCCCAGAGGCGCATATCAATGCAGGGCTGCCTCTCTGCTCGCATCTTCTTTTATCGGCCGCGTGTGCCGCACCGCTGCGCTACCACTCGAGCATTCGAGACACGAGACTCAGATAAGCACGCCGCGCGTCCGGGAGATCAAAAGCGCAAGCCGAAAGGCCCGAAACATACGCGCGTTCGGGGGATCGGCCGGCTCTTGTCCGGGAGACCAAGGATGGATCGACATTGGAGGCA
Source organism: Hsuehochloa calcarea (assembly GCA_036346395.1). NCBI lineage: Eukaryota > Viridiplantae > Streptophyta > Magnoliopsida > Poales > Poaceae > Hsuehochloa > Hsuehochloa calcarea. The sequence goes on from CM070599.1 coordinate 41,439,343, forward strand.
GCCACCGTTGCTCACAGCCGAGCAACGAAGATGTCAAATTATACTATGTATTAAAGAATTATTTTATCTTATTTAAAAATATAAATTTATATTATATATTAGTCGATAACTAGAAAATTGTAGAGGATAAATATTAAAGGATATTGTTGTTTAATGGATATCTATTTTTGTTGATTTATCAGCTATCATATAAAATATAGATACGGATCGAATATTGCTCTTCCCGTATTCTATGATATTTCCTGGATAGGGATACGGATAATACCACATGCGGGTCGCTATGCCACTCCCCACCCGCACGCGACGTGCGCGTGAATGGTCATGCAATTTCATGCCTGGTTGGTTGTGGAGCTATGATTTCTTTTTGCAACTCAAAACCATGCATGCAAATTAAAAACTGGATACACTATTTCAATAGGCCTTTTATGGCGCACTTTATCTGCATTTAATACAGAGCTATTATTTTAGTTTCTTTCTTGTGGCTGACTCGATACGAAGGAGAGACATCTCCTCTCAGAACGGTAGAACAAAAATAAACCTCTCAGAAATATAACATAATTAGTATTGTCTAGTTGCCTGTTTCCTCTGTGTTGTACAACCTTGGCTTCTCCATCCTTTCTTCGGCCATTAGCGTGCAAATCTGTCGAGAAATCATCAGATCCGTTGATCACCCGAACCTTGCTGAAAAATTTCACGCGCGACACCTCCAGCCACCATGGCTATGGGTGCAAACGGGTCGGGTTAATCCCAACTAATCTGGTACCAAATTTGGAAAGGAATTTCAGTATTAAGGTGAATTCGGTATCGGTACCGGATAGGTAGCACCGGATTCGGTAGAGAAATCGAGAGAGATCCTATCAGACCGATAGCATCGGTTAGCGGTAATCTGGATATCTGGTAAAATTACTCTAAATGGCTAAGGCTAAATCCCTAATTCCCTAACCTACACACCGGTGCCAAACGCCACCACCACGCACGATCCCCGCCTCGCCTCGGAGCCCCCCCCCTCACAAAGGCTCCGCCGACACCGCCGATAGGCACCGTGGTGATTCGTTCTTGATTCCAATTACTCCACTCCTCTAGCACTAGCAGCACATCTACAATTTGCTATTGGTTTTCGATGGTGATTTGTTATTCCCCTTCAATTGATCTGAACGTTTCTTTATACCTATAGGTAGGACAAACAAAATCGTTGTGATGGTATCCAGAAGCGGAAGTGTAAGTGAGAGTGTGGGTGTGGGTGTGGGTATGGCTACATCATTTGCAGTACATGCACCTTCAGTTGAAAAGGGGAGCAACGCAACCGAAGGGGCACTCTCCATTGGCAGTGGTCATATGGATCTATGATTTATCATTTATATTGAACTCGTGTCGCCTCAGTTATCAAACTTATGTACGAGTATGAATTATGTTGAACTTGTGACTTGTCGATAGTCGAACTTATGTATGAATTTGTCGGTTGTCGAATTTATGTATGAATTTATCTCTTGTGTTGAACTTGTGTCATGTTGGTTGTCGAATTTATGTAATGGTTGCCGGCGCACGGACGACAAGAAGTGGCGGTGCTCGCGCGACATGGTGCCGGCTACGTGCTGCGAAGGGACGCCCACCGCGCCGCGCCGCTCAAGAAAGCTCGTGGAAGCGACCTCCGCAGCGAAGAAGCAGCCCCACCCATCCCGATCCGGCCAGTCCACACCACCGCAGCCCAGGCCACCATTGCGCATGCGCCGTTACCGCCGCGCCTTGACTTCTCCTCCACCGACGTCCTCCTCGCCTACAGCATCGCCCGTGCCACCTGATGATCACATTTCTTTATGGATCCTTTCCTTGTTTGTTTTCTAGGACGGGAAATCTCCGAAGATTATGTTGTGCCCTGTAACTTTTTTCGCAACCACCGCGCCTCGGTTGTTCCCAGCGCGTTAAGTTCGATGGCATGCGTTAACGCATTGTTAGTCTGTTATTGTCGCTGCCACTTTGTTTGTGCATGTGTGCCTTGTATAGTGATATGTGTATCTCTACTACTTAAAAGAAAAAATTGATGGTCATTCATTCTTCCACCCTAACCCACGTCCGTCTGATCAACGATCAATTGACGACCCAAATCATCTCGCAACCACTCCTCATGCACGGGAAAAAAACTGTCGCTCCCCCCCAGCTCACACTGGAAAAAAACAACCGATGACCGCCTGACCCTCGCCCCTGCCCTTCTTCCTCGCGACAACCGTCCGGCGCCGCACCCCACCAATGGCCCTATTCTCCTGCACCACCGCCTTCCCCTATCTCTCCCCCTGCCCTTCTCCCCACCCGCGCCTAGACGCCATCTCCCTCCGGCGACCGCCAAACCCCACGAGGCCTTGCTTTCCCCTTCTCTCCTCCCCCTTCCCCACCACCACCACCACGTCGCCCGCCCGCTCACCGCTTTTTGCGAGAGTGATGTTTTTTGCCTTGGTGGTGTCATCTCCTCTGACCGTATCAATGGCGGTTTCATACACTCGGGGGAACTTCGAGGGGTCCGTGCACCCCTCGAAGGGCCTAACATCGGGCATTTTAAAGCCCAAAGGAAAGCGGGCCGCCTCTAGTCCCGCGCTCAACGGGGAGTTAGGATCCCCTCGGAGCAGCGGTGCCGAGAGTGTGGTTGTAGGTGTTGAAGGGGCGACCACCTCCCCTCCGGTGGCCTTGCACGAGGACCGCGAGCGGGGGTAGGGCTGCGAGGACCACCTCCGCTAGCTGCCAGAGACTCAGCATCTCCTAGCGAAGGTCCATCAGCTCCTGCTGGAGGGCATCATAGGCTTCCCGGGTTACCCTCGCTACCCCGGGCGGGGGTGAGACTGCCGGGTGGTTCTCGGGGAGAGATGCCTCAGTAGGTCGGGTGTCGCTTCCGACGATGTCGCTACTGTGGAGGTCATGCTACATTAGGCCCTCGGGGTGCTTGGAGCCGCGGCCGCTTCGGCCGCGAAGACCTTGGGTGTGACCTCCTTCCTAGGGGCCATGCTGATGCTTTAGAGTTCTGCTTTATGACTTTCCTACTGATCCACATGGACGGCTCCAACTGTCGTCGTAAAGAGGGCTAGACAAATAGAAAAAGGGGACCACCGGTAACTACGAGAGGGACCAGGCGATCCTCGGAGGAGGGGACTAGTTGTCAGGAGAAGTAAATGTGTATTAATTATCTCAAAAAAGGTCATCCTTATAACATGGGGGAGGCAGCTATTTACAGCCTTCCAAGAGGTTACATGAGATTACAAATCTACCCCTAAAAATGTCCTACACCTATAGGGTTGCAGGGGCTTTCCCTACCCCTAGGTGGAGCGGATTACGGTGGACTTCCCTGGTCTTGGTCCACATGGTTGGTACGCCTGGTCCACCGACGCTCTCCTCCCTTCGCAACGTGCGGGGTGTTCCAAGCCAAGGGGCCCCAGACACCCTTCGGTACCCCCGAGGTAGCCCCGGGGGACTCATGATTTCTGGATCCGTGGTGCTTCGACGGTCCTTCGAGAGCCTTCGTACCGCCTCCGGTCTGCTGGCTCACGCGGGCCTCCTGGTGGCCTTCGCACGGGCCTCGGGGCCCCTCTGGAGTACTTGGTACTCGTCGGGGTCCCCTGGCCGGGCTCTGGCTCCTGCCCTTCTGGTGTTTACGTTCAGCAATAGCATTCTGCGCATGGGCACCAGGACAGGAAAGCTGAGGAAGAGTTCCCTCAGCGAAGAGAAATTGACGAAAGACATGTGACAAGTACCCCCTGAATCAGAACGAAAGGTCTGAATAGGAGTGAAAAACTGAGTATGAACCATACAAGCAAAAAACTGATAAATGGACAAGAGTTGAGAACGATGTTTCATAAAATAAACCCAAGTATATCGAGAATAGTTGTCAATAAATATGACATAATAGATATGACCACCTTTGGAAGCAAAAGGAGCAGGACCCCAAACATCAGAATGAACTAACTCAAAAGGACGACTAGACCGAGATGTACTGGTAGGATATGGGAGTTGTAACTATTTACCAAGCTTGCAACTCTTACAATCATAACAAGTGTCGACAATGACACGACCTAGAACACCCTGACGAGCTAATGTAGAAAGACGAGATCCACACAAATGACCAAGCCGATGATGCCACTGAGGAAAACTAACAAAGGCTGATGCAATAACTGAAGATGCATGAGCGGAGGAAGAAGGAAGACTCGGACGATCAAGGAAGTAGAGACCATGATAATCTCTAAGGTGATGGCCAGTAACAACAAGAGCACATGTCCGACGATACTACACATAGCAAGTAGAGTCATCAAACCCAACAAAGTAGTGCATGTCAGTAAGCTGACCAACAGACATAAGGTTTATAGAAAGCTGAGGCACAAATGACACATCAGGAACAGTAAAATAAGAAGTAGATAGAGTGCCCTGATGAGTGACTGCATATGAGGTACTATCAGCTGTCTGTACACAGGAACCATCCGTAATAGGTCGACATGACGCAAGATGAGACTTATCCGATGTCATATGAAAAAAAGCTCCAGAGTCCAAAACCCATGGATGACTAGTACATGACATGGAAGAGGAGGCCACAACAAGACTGGCAGAACCACTAGGAGGGGCATCAAATGAAGACTGTTGCTGAACTTGAGTCTAGAGAACCTGAAGTTGTGATTGAAGGTGACCCAACTGAGTGACAAAAGTAGAATCCCCAACAAATGCAGGAGTAGTGGCAGCAACCACACACGACGATGGCGGTGAGATGCAGGTCGCAACTCTAGATGGAGTCGATAGCACCTCTGAACAGGATATCTAGGCTTCTTGCAGTGAGAGCATAGAGTCTAGTTGGATGTAGCATCAGGAAGTGAACTAAGCTGATAGACCTCCTGACGAGGTGCCGCAAGAACAGACTGAGGTAATATTGATGCGAAAGATAAAGAGCGAAGTCGAGTCTCCTCATCAATCAACACAGGAAGGGCCTCCTCCATGGATGGAAGAACAACATGTTCCAGTAGTTGAGCTCGAATAGACTCATACTCTGGACGAAGGTGCATAACAAAGGTGAACATCAAATTCTGTGCATCATGACCCACTTTACCTACACATCCAGTACATCCAGCACAGGAAGGAGGAACCATGGAGATCAGCTGTTGCGAAATACGAGTAAAAGAATTGTAGTACTCCTCAATGGACATCTCCTGCTGACGTAGATCATGAATAGTTTGTAGAAGAGAAAATTGACACGCTGCACTAGTTTGCACATAGCGCTGCTGAAGATACTCCCACATCTTGCGAGAACTTGGAAGATCAATGAAATCCATCCTGATTGAAATTTCAGCACTATGACATAAAATACACATAACATGATCATCAGCAATGTGCCATGCAGCAGCCTCCTTCGCATCAGTCTTCTCGGTCGGAGGCTCCGCCATAATATATGAAAGAAGACCAATAGGCCGAAGAAGCATGCGAACCGATGACAACCACTCACGATAATTCTGACCATCTAGTTTGATATCTGAGGCCAGAAGAGTACCTCCCATACTGAGAGAAGAAGAAACACCAAAAGTCATTTTACCAGGTACTTCCAACGCTTCCCGAGTACTTCCCGAGCGACCGGACCGAGCACCTTAAATTCCCGAGCGACCTCCCGATCAATGCAAATCTCTTGCTTGATACGATGTTGTACGGTGTTGGTACGATGATGGTTTTCGTACGGTGGTTTTGGAATATCTCTTGCTTGATGGTGCATGTTGTTGACAAAAAGCGAAGGTGAACTGTGCCGAAGTGATGATTTGTTTGTCCTGATGGGCGGTGTGAAAGTTTTTCCACCAATCTAATGCAAATCCTTTCAATTAATTGTCTGCGTAGAGAACTCTCTCCTTATCATTGTACTGAACAATGGCGAGCTTTTTCTCCACAAATGGAAGCCAATCCTCTGCTTCCATGGATTTTGAGGAATGGGAGAAAGCAGGCGAACAGATCCTCATGTGCTTGGATAACTTTGAATGTTGATGAACTGTGGCGGTACAGCGTTGCTTGATAATTCTGATTCAACAAATTGACCGAGGAGCGGTGGTCTTATTCTGTTGTGACATTATATTGTTCACACTCTGCATCGTTACGTTCATGAACTGAGTTTGAGCTACCAAACATTGTACCATGTTGGGATCTACTACTCCTGGTACTGGTAACTGTCCACTGCAATTGACATTAGCATCAGCATTCTCTGTCGAATGCGACTTACTGTGTTGCAAGTGTCCACTATCTGCGACGATTCTTCAGAGATAGGCAGCTTGGTCCCTATGAACTCTACAAACTTGAACTGAGATCGTGTCGTTGGGATGGCAACGATTTGTGCATCATTGCAAGTATTACTATTATCCAATGGTTGCATTCTCGCTAGCGCGAGCTGATTCTGGGTGAAAGGAAACCAGTTCAAGCTCTCTGATGTGTCACTACTGGCACAAGCGTAAGTTGTTGGTTAACATCTACTATGTTACTGACAGAGGTGACGGCAAAATCTGTGTTAGCACGGACTCACTCAAGATCACTGTTAAGGTTAGCTCTGCCAGACTTTTCTACTTATTGACTAACTAAGGTTGATAGTAAGAGGGAAAAACATAATGTAAGGGAAGACAAATCTACTAAGTGGAGCAGGTTAAACCCAGGGAACACCAATAGCCGAAAAGCTATTGAGAAGCATAAAACTCACATCCAAACTACACATAGAAGAAGGAAAATGAAAACCTAATTGTCTAGTCGATTAAAACCCCAAACTTAACTGGGTGATTTGGCTTAACACACAGGAAGAGCCTACACTGATCTATCCTATATGGCTAGTCTGAAGGACACATTGACTGGTCATAATCTTCATCAAACAATGATTGCTTGCGATCCTTGCTGACGAATCTTGGAGGATGACAGGGTGATGTACAACTTCTTCTATGCCTTCCATTCTTGCGACGAAGTTGTCTTGAACACATGGAAGATGTCAATGTGTCGTTGCTAGTTGTATGGTCTTCAAAGAGTTGCTCAAAAGACTCTAGGGCATCCAGCATGACCTTTAGCACCGATAACAACAACTATAGAAGTTATGGGGAGAGAGAGACCACTTCAATTCTAAAAATGACGAGGAAGGAATATATGAGAAAGGAATAGAATGGAAGAGTATAGAAACTGGACAATATGAGATTTGCACATCATTAAGATTTTCTATTTGTAAAATAAGTTTTTTAAGTTTTCCTTTAAAACATACATTCTAACTGAGGTCACGACCTACATTCGATATGAATCTGATACGATCTCTGTCGGGACCATAATATGCTAATCTGGACCCTCTGTTTACATTAGTCAAATTAAATAGTTTTAATTTTGAAAATTCCCAATTAAACTTCGTTAATTCAAGGAAAATTAGCAAAAAAAAATTAGGGACCTAAACTACACAAAAGATTTTTAAAATACCAAATTTTGGGATGTTATAGCGATGTGATCGTCATTGTATTTCATGCATGATACCACTGTTTTCTTTAATCACTTGATGATGTCCAATTTCCAAAGCGCACCTAAACTATTCCAAAGTCCAAAGTAGCTAGGCATGCAATGTATCTTGCACTTCCAAAACAAATCCGACTTTTATCTTGTGTTAGCTAGTTGCACGCATCATGCATACAGAAATGGCTAATATATATGTTGTAGGATCAAGGATAACCGACTAGAGGGGGGTGAATAGGATGTTTCTAAAATTTCTAGATCAAATTACCCAAATTAGCAAGATACACTAAGCAAAGATATTTATCACAAGCTATGAGCTACAAAATTAAGTGCAATAAGTAAAGACAAGAATTAACCGCACAAGGACAAGGAGGTTTTTCCCGTGGTATCGAAGATTTGTCGATCTTCACTAGTCCACGTTGAGAAATCTTGATTCACTCAAGCCGGCTCCACAAATTAAGCCTTCCCTCGTAATCACTTGGTTGTTCTTCCTCCTCTCCGGAGTTGGTGAACACCGACCAATCACAACCGGCGACGGGTCTCTTCACAAGCTTCTTGAAGAGATCACCGCGCAACCTCCGCCAAGTCGTCTAGGTGCCGACAAGCACCAAGAGAATAGACCTTGACCTTCACTTGACGGCAATCAAGATCCAAAGGATCAACTAATAATGCAATGCTATTATTTTTGCTCACAACCTCATAAATGTGTGCAAAGAGAGTAAATGAGGAGTGAGAGGAGTGCTCAAAGCTCAAATGAATTGAATGAATGCTCAAAGAACACGCCCTGAGTGGTGGGGTGCATTTATACCCTCACAACCAAATATGACCGTTATGCGTAAAATCGATAAAATTGGAAATCGGAACTTCCGCCGTAAGGTGTGGAACTTCCGCTCTTCAATCGAGTGCATCAGTAACGGTCATTACAAAGGAGCATTAAATGCTCGATCTAGCCGTTGATTTATGTGCGAACTTCCGCCAACTATATTTCGGTTCTTCCGATAATCTAAGATCCGCTTATTCCACAATGAACTACCGCACTTGCGAAAACGGCTAAGTCCCCAAAAAGGGTGCTCTGGAAAAACGGACCGCAAATATTTCGAGCAACCGATAATCGAACTTCCGCTCAGATCATGGCGGAACTTCCGCGCTCGAAATCGGCTAAGTCCCGAAAACGGATGCTCTCGGAAAAATCAAACCGCAAAGTTTTCAGAGCAACCGATAATCTAACTTCCGTCAGATCATGGCGGAACTTCCGCGCTTCGAGAAATCGGCTAAGTCCCAAACGGATGCTCTCGGAAAATCAAGCCGCAACCTTTTCGAAGAATCCGACAATGGAAGTTCCGCAGATCAACGCGAACTTCCGATTGTGTATCGAGAAGAAGATTTTTCTTTGAAACCGCACTCAAAAGAACATGCATGATCCTAAGTTGATCCAAAGGCATAATGAGATGCTTTCAAACTACTAGACAAGCTCCCCCTTAATAGTACGACATTTATCCTAAAATCCGGTCTTCCTCCATACTCCAAAGACCGGTAAAATTCAAAAGGGGTCCTAGTCTATTTGTACCTTGCCTTTGAGATCAACTCCATCTTCTCAACATTCTTTGACATGCAGCTCCTTGGTTTCACTTTGTCATTTGGGACTATGCCTTGTAATCACTTCAACAAACATATTAGTCCCATATTCACATAATGTCATTGATTACCAAAATACATTTTTAGGGGCCTAGATGCTTTCATATGTTTGCTGCCTTCCGTGATTTTTTAGCGCGGAACCGGTGCTATTTTTGCCAATACATTTGCGCAGACTATTTTTGTAATTTCACTTCAGAACAGTGATATTTTAGCCAAAAACTCATGTTGTGTCTCTGCATGGTGTCGTATGTAGGCCTTCAGATCGAGAATCGGACGCTTGGGAAGAGAGGGCACACGAGGAGAGGATTGCATGAGCCGCAAATTAAAATACGCCTATTTGATCGAGTGTCTCTGCTGCTTATCTAGCATGTGTAACAATACAGTATTAAAGAATGTCATCCACATTAAACTGATAAATTAACAAAAAAAATGTCCTATTTGATCGGGGTACATGTGATAATACCCCCTCCCACGGCTGTGTCGCGCCGTGATTTCGCGTGTAAAAATTTGTGAAAACTTTTTTTGGTACATGTGATAACACATTTTTTGACTGAAATTACGTGATTTCATCTAAAAAATGTTTGAATGATTCCGTGACATCTTGGCTAGTATGCGACAATGAGGGCTTGATCTGATCAACAGTGGTCGGCCAGGCGGCCGACCACGTGAAAAAAATTTATTGAATGAATTTTTGGTACATGTGATAATATTTTCTCCTTCTTTTTTTACCTTCACCTTTACCCTATTCACATCGCAGTGTCTGTGAAGAAGATAAAAATTGTATCGGAATATTGCCGTGAAGTCGAAGTACGATTTCCTTTACGTCTCGGTCAACTTCGGATACCAATACTATTTTCCTTCGTTCTCCTAGTAGTACTAATCGTACTATTATTTTTACTATCTACAATTTTTTGTTTTGTCTGATATGATCACTCCCCGGGGTTGTGAGGGTGTCGTCATCGAGCGAGACAATGGCTACGGTGGGATTTGGCTTGTTGCGGAAAGTATTTTGAACATATTTTTGAAGTTTTCCTCAAATCGATTATTTCATTTGCTTTTAAACAATAGCCTTAAAGAAAAATTTTGAGAATAAAAATGCAGAACTTATAAAATTATATATATAACAACTACACAATTAATTACATTTTTTGAAGGACCTTCACAAAAAACATAGTTTTTGGAGCTCATTTGTTATATTTAGAAATTCATAAGAACATTCGTATTAAAATAATTTTTTGAGAAAAATACAGAGTATATAAAATTTTATAAAAATTACACAAATAATTATACTATGTAAAGAGTCTCCACAAAAAAAAATACTATTTTTTAGGGTTCATTTGCTATATTTGAAAATTCCTACAAACAATATTTTTCTAGAGAAGAGAGAATCTACAACTTTGGGGCTAGAGTATGTAATTTTGTGTCCCTCGAGGTCGTACAAGGGTATTTATGTGGGCCGAACATGATTTTTTTACGTCTCTAGGTCGGACATGGCATTTCCGCGACTCTAGAAGCTGAATTCGTCACGTGTCACGTCGGAAAATCCGGTACAAGATGTGATTTTTTTTTCTTTGATACGTGCGGAAGACTAATTTTGATACCAACAGCGACCCTGGACTGGAGCTTTCCACTCCGATTGTCGGTGGGCGGATACGGACCTTAAAGGGCTGCCATTGGCCTTGGCCACTGCGGAGCCAGGGCGCTGGTTGACCTGTCGTTGGTCAAACGTGAAGGTTTCGTGGGCATTTGTTAGTTTATGCCGTTCACTTTTCCTCGCATCTTCTTCACTCTGTTAGGCGGTGATGGGCTCCAGGTATGTGGACCTACAAGTTATATGGCCGGGCTAGGACGGGACGAGCTCTCCTCCGCAGGATTTGAGAGAACAGAAATCGCTCATTGCGTAGCATGTTGGGTCGTGTCCGCAGGGGGACGATTGGTACTGGAATTTCTCCTCCTCCTCTCCCAACCCCAACACCCAGGTGGTAACCAAGAGTTTTTTAAGCTGAAACATTTTACTTTTCAGATTTGTAGGGCTTTAGCCTCCCTGAAGAGAGAGTCAGCCCTTCCAGAAATTCTCAGTAGCCCGAATGGACTAAAGAGGGGGTTTGGAAATAGTTTTCAACCAGCAATTGACGCGCCTCGGTATTACCTCACTAGCTGCGTCATTGCCCCAAGCGCAAAGATGAGTTTTCCCGTGCGCCCACCTCCCCATCTTGTACACTCCTCCCTAGCAGGCGACTTGCTCGACCAGCGATGTGGGACGAAACAACCGGCAACCCGAGAAGCCACGGCTCGGTAGTATCCAGTTGGGCTGCTCTCTTTTCATGGGCCCAGAGGCGCATATCAATGCAGTGCTGCCTCTCTGCTCGCATCTTCTTTTATCGGCCGCGTGTGCCGCACCGCTGCGCTACCACTCGAGCATTCGAGACACGAGACTCAGATAAGCACGCCGCGCGTCCGGGAGATCAAATTATACTATGTATTAAAGAATTATTTTATCTTATTTAAAAATATAAACTAAAAAATTGTATAGGATAAATATTAAAGGATATTGTTGTTTAACGGATATCTTTTTTTGTTGATTTATCAGATATCCTATAAAATATGAATACAAACCGAATATTACTCTTCCCGTATTCTATGATATTTCCCGGATACAGATACGGATAATACCAAATGCGGGTCGAGACAAAAAAAAAATGGTATCCTATGCGGATTTTTTTTTAATACGGCAACGAATCGAACAGAAATTATCCGTCCCATTTTCACCCATACTAAGGAGCACCGTAGCTGTACAATTTACCCGTGTAAGGTACGTGTAAGTATACATGATTTCCATCCAAAGTACTTCTATTTTTAAGAAAAGTTCCAAGGGCCGTTATTGATGATGTCGTCCAATCCCTAAATTCAACAGATTTGTAGTTCACCATTTTATATTGATACAAGTGTACCTATATTGTTGGAGTTTTGGGGCTCTGTTAATTCAATATTCTAATTAAATTCTAAAAAAAAAATTAAAGGCTCACTCATATATAGTAAAAGATGGTAAGTTTAGCATCATATTACTAGCCTAGGTGGGAGGAGACTAATATATAAAGAGGAATTGATCTTACCTAGTTGAAGCAAGCAAAAGAAAAACACACGTGCGCACACGCTCGCTATGCCACTGCCCACCCGCACGCGACGTGCGCGTGAATGGTCATGCGATTTCATGCCCGGTTGGTTGTGGAGCTATGATTTCTTTTTGCAACTCAAAACCATGCATGCAAATTAAAAACTGAATACACTATTTCAATAGGCCTTTTATGGCGCACTTTATCTGCATTTAATACAGAGCTATTATTTTAGTTTCTTTCTTGTGGCTGACTCGATACGAAGGAGAGACATCTCCTCTCAGAACGGTAGAACACAAATAAACCTCTCAGAAATATAACATAATTAGTATCGTCTTGTTGCTCGTTTCCTCTGTGTTGTACAACCTAGGCTTCTCCATCCTTTCTTCGGCCATTAGCGTGCAGATCTGTTGATCACCCGAACCCTGCTGAAAAATTTCACGCGCGACACCTCCAGCCACCATGGCTATGGGTGCAAATGGGTCGGGTTAATCCCAACCAATCTGGTACCAAATTTGGAAATGAATTTCAGTATTAAGGTGAATTCGGTATCGGTACCAGATAGGTAGCACCAAATTCAGTAGAGAAATCGGGAGAGATCCTATCCGACCGATAGCATCGGTTAGTGGTAATCCGGATATCTGGTAAAATTACTCTAAATGGCTACACCACGCACGTATCCACGCCTCGCCTCGGACCCCCCCGTCGCGTCTGCGCGCGCCGATAGCCACCGTGGTGATTTGTTCTTGATTCCAATTACTCCACTCCTCTCGCACTTGCAGCACATCTACAATTTGCTCTTGGTTTTCGATGGTGATTTGTTATTCCCCTTCAATTGATATGAACGTTTCTTTATACCTATAGGTAGGACAAACAAAATCGTTGTGATGGTATCTAGAAGCGGAAGTGTAAGTGAGAGTGTGGGTGTGGGTGTGGCTACATCATTTGCAGTACATGCACCTTCAATTGAAAAGGGGAGCAACGCAGCTGAAGGGGCACTCTCCATTGGCAGTGGTCATATGGATCTATGATTTACATTTATATTGAACTCGTGTCGCCTCAGTTATCAAACTTATGTACGAGTATGAATTATGTTGAACTTGTGGCATGTCGATAGTCGAACTTATGTATGAATTTGTCGATTGTCGAATTTATGCATAAATTTATCTCTTGTGTTGAACTTGTGTCATGTTGGTTGTCGAATTTATGTAATGTGTATGAATTTACCGTTAGTTGAAGGCTTGAAGTGACGATGGTATGGTTTAGTATACGTTCCTTTATGTATGTGCAGACTATCCGTCTATATTATCTGTTTTCGATTCAATATCCGTCCCGACGACGTCGTGTCCGAAACTCCGAATTCATATTCGTACCTGGCTTTACCGTATTTGATTCTGAATTCAGGAAGAAAAAAAAACATGTTATGATACGGTACCAGCGATACCCATCCAAATTAGAGCCGATTGCCATGGCCGATGCGCCCATTCATCCGGTCCGGTCTGCAGTTTCAGACTTTAATTCAGGCATTGCATCCCGTTCGAATCCGTTAATGGGAATAGTATTCAAGCTACATCCAGTCCCACTGACACCGAGAAGCGACGGCAACACACCATCCCTTCCCCTCTACTCAGGAACCTGCACGCTCCATTAATTTAACTCTGCCTCCGTGATATTCAAACCGAAAAAACACACAAGCTACGCACCCACACCTACAAAGAAGTTCAAAGATGGCCGAGGAGAGGCAAGCCTACTCGCCGCCGCCGTCCAAGCTTCCCCGCCTCTCCGGTGCTGACCCTAACGACGGTAGGAGATGTACCGTACTATACGTGTCGAATATCACTCTACCTCGAGCAAGTCGTTACTTTCTGCAGTGTTGTTTGGGCTTGTATGTATGTAGGGGTGACTATGGCGACGCCCTCGCCGCTGGTTCTTAGATTGGGTCTCGGTCTGGGCGACAGTGGCAGCGACAGCGACAGCAGTGGGAGTGACGCGGAAGCATCTGCGGCGACGCGGGAGACCCGCCCATCGGCGCTGACGTTCATGCAGCGGCAGGAGCTGGAGCACCAGGTGCTCATCTACCGCTACTTCGCCGTCGGCGCTCCCGTGCCGGTGCACCTCGTTCTCCCCATATGGAAGAGCGTCGCCGCCTCCTCGTTCGGCCCGCAAAGCTTCCCATCCCGTACGTGCGGCGCATTCTTCTTTGTTTGTTGGCACTAATCCTGATTTGCATATTGTTTTTAGTCTTGCATGAGTTGTATGTAGATAGGCACATGATATGTTCACGTTGATCCTCCAGGTAGATGCATTCGTGTGTGTCATATAGGCTGTGGTTAGTCCAAGTTTTTGCATGTAGAGTTAGTCAGTGCTTGTGATCGGCATATGCGTATGTTGCAGCACAAGTAGTAACTGACTGAGTCTGAGGAATAAGAGGATTAGCGGCAAATTAGTTAGCTGCATGCAGGATTAGTGGAGCACGTTGTGGCGTGGCTGATGGTCAGCTCGGAGGAGCGATTCTTGCGCGTGAGTCGTGTGGATCGTGCATGAGTGAGTGGCTCGTGGTCGTGCGTGCGACCCGGCCGGGCTGCTAGCTGTGTGCATGTACGTGAGGCTACATAAGCCGTGTAATCATCAGTTTGTTGAGTGTTGTGAGTCACAATATAGAAAGCAAAAAGGCGTGCGTCGTCGCCGGCGTTCGTCGCCAAAATCTCTTTGTGTTTGTGTGCACTCAAATCTGCTCTGTGTGTATTGTGTTCATACCTGGCATGAGTTTGATCCTTGGCCGTAGCCTACATTGTTCTCATCTGATTTGCCATTGCGTACGTGCATGTTGTTTGATTGGTTTTTTGCCAATGCTGATCGTTTAATTTGTGCAGTGATGGGTCTGGGGAGTTTGTGCTTTGACTATAGGAGCAGCCTTGAGCCGGAGCCGGGGCGGTGCCGGCGCGCGGACGACAAGAAGTGGCGGTGCTCGCGCGACATGGTGCCGAAGCACAGGTACTGCGAGCGGCACGTCCACCGCGGCCGCGGCCGTTCAAGAAAGCCTGTGGAAGCAGCCTCCCCAGCAGCAGCAGCCCCACCCATCCCGATCCAGCCAGTCCACACCACCGCAGCCCAGGCCACCATTGCGCATGCGCCGTTGCCGCCGCGCCTTGACTTCTCCTCCACCGACGTCCTCCTCGCCTACAGCATCGCCCGTGCCACCTGATGATCACATCTCCCACATTTCTTTATGGTTCGTAACTATGGGAAATCTCCGAAGATTATGTTGTGCCTCAGTAACTTTTTCAGAATTCACGGAAATCTCCAAGATTATGTTGTGCCTCAGAACTTTTTCAGAATTACCGCGCCTCGGTTGTTCCCAGCGCGTTAAGTTCGATGGCATGCGTTAACGCATTGTTAGTCTGTTATTGTTGCTGCCACTTTGTTTGTGCATGTGTGCCTTGTACAGTGATATGTGTATCTCTACTACTTAAAATAAAAAAATTGGTGATCGTCCATTCTTCCACCCTAACCCACGTCCGTCTGATCAACGATCAATCGACGACCCAAATCATCTCGCAGCCACTGCACACGCACGGAAAAAAAACTGTCGCCCCCCACCAGCTCACACTGAAAAAAAACCACCGATGACCGCCTGACCCTCGCCCCTGCCCTTCTTCCTCGCGACAACCGTCCGACGCTGCACCTCACCAATGGCCCTATTCCCCTGCACCGCCGCCTTCCCCTATCTCTCCCCCTGCCGCTTCTCCCCACCCGCGCCCAGACGCCGTCTCCCTCCGGCGACCGCCAAACCCCACGAGGCCTTGCCTTCCCCTTCTCTCCTCCCCCTTCCCCACCACCACCACCACGTCGCCCGCCTGCTCACCGCTTTTTGCAAGGGTGATGTTTTTTTGCCTTGGTGGTGTCATCTCCTCTGACCGTATCAATGGTGGTTTCATACACCCAGGGGAACTTCGAGGGGTCCGTGAGCCCCTCGAAGGGCCTAACGTCGGTATTTTAAAGCCCAGAGGCCAGCGAGCCGCCTGTAGTCCCGCGCTTAATGGGGAGTTAGGATCCCCTCGGAGCAGCGATGCTAAGGGTGTGGCTGTAGGTGTTGAAGGGGCGACCACCTCCCCTCCAGTGGTCTGGCCTTGCACGAGGACCGCGAGCGGGGGTAGGGCTGCGAGGACCACCTCCGCTAGCTGCCAGAGACTCAACATCTCCTAGCGAAGGTCCATCAGCTCCCGCTGGAGGGAATCATAGGCTTCCCGGGTTACCCTCGCTACCCCGGGTAGGGGTGGGACTGCCGGGTGGTTCTCGGGGAGAGATGCCTCAGTAGGTCGGGTGTCGCTTCCGACGATGTCTCTGTGTGTGGAGTTGTTGCCTTCGGCGGTGACTGTCGCTGCCGTGGAGGTCATACTACATTAGGCCCTCGGGGTGCTTGGAGCCGCGACCGCTTCGGCCGCGAAGACCTTGGGTGTGACCTTCTTCCTAGGGGCCATGCTGATGCTTTAGAGTTATGCTTTATGACTTTCCTACTGATCCACATGGACGGCGCCAACTGTCGTCGCAAAGAGGGCTAGACAAATAGAAAAAGGGGACCACCGGTAACTACGAGAGGGACCAGACGATCCTCGGAGGAGGGGGGATAGTTGTCAGGCGAAGTAAATGTGTATTAATTATCTCAAAAAAGGTCATCCTTATTACATAGGGGAGGCAGCTACTTACAGCCTTCCAAGAGGTTACATGAGATTACAAATCTACCCCTAAAAATATCCTACACCTATAGGGGTGCAGGGGCTTTTCCTACCCCTAGGTGGAGTGGATTACGGTGGACTTCCCTGGTCTTGGTCCATATGGTTGGTACGCCTGGTCCACCGGCGCTCTCCTCCCTTCGCAATGTGCGGGGTGTTCCCAAGTCAAGGGGCCCAGACACCCTTTGGTACCCCCGAGGTGGCCCCGGGGGACTCATGATTCATGGGTCCGTGGTGCTTCGACGGTCCCTCGGGAGCCTTCGTACCGCCTCCGGTCTGCTGGCTCACGTGGGCCTCCTGGTGGCCTTCGCACGGGCCTCGGGGCCCCTCTGGAGTACTTGGTACCCGCCGGGGTCCCCCGACCGGGCTCTGGCTCCTGGCCTTCTAGTGTTTACGTTCAGCAACAGCATTCTGTGCATGGGCACGAGGACAGGAAAGCTGAGGAAGAGTTCCCTCAGCGGAGAGAAATTGACGAAAGGCATGTGATAAGTACTCCCCCCTGAATCAGAACGAAAGGTCTGAATAGGAGTGAAAAACTGAGTATGAACCATACAAGCAAAAAATTGATAAATGGACAAGAGTTGAGAATGATATTTCATAAAATAAACCCAAGTATATCGATAATAGTTGTCAATAAAGATGACATAATAGATATGACCACCTTTGGAAGCAAAAGGAGCAGGACCCCAAACATCAGAATGAACCAACTCAAAAGGACGACTAGACCAAGATGTACTGGTAGGGTATGGGAGTTGTAACTGTTTACCAAGCTTGAACCCCTTACAATCATAACAAGTGTCGACAATGACACGACCTAGGACACCCTGATGAGCTAATGTAGAAAGACGAGATCCACACAAATGACCAAGCCGATGATGCCACTGAGGAAAACTAACAGAGGCTGATGCAATAACTGAAGATGCATGAGCGGAGGAAGAAGCAAGACTCGGACGATCAAGGAAGTAGAGACCCTGATAATCTCTAAGGCGATGGCCAGTACCAATAAGAGCACCTGTCCGACGATACTGCACATAGCAAGTAGAGTCATCAAACCCAACAAAAGTAGTGCATGTCAGTAAGCTAACCAACAGACATAAGGTTTATAGAAAGCTGGGACACAAATGACACATCAGGAGCAGTAAAATAAGAAGTAGAGAGAGTGCACTGATGAGTGACTGAATATGAGGTACTATCAGCTGTCTGTACACAGGAACCGTCTATAATAGGTCGACATGATGCAAGATGAGACTTATCCGATGTCATATGAAAAAGAAGCTCTAGAGTCCAAAACCCATGGATGACTAGTACCTGACATGGAAGAGGAGGCCACAGCAAGACTGGCAGAACCACTAGGAGGGGCATCAAATGAAGACTGCTGGTGAACTTGAGTCTGAGAACCTAAAGTTGTGACTGAAGGTGACCCAACTGAGTGACAAAAGCAGAATCCCCAACAAATGCAGGAGTAGTGGCAGCAACCACACCACGACGACGACGGTGAGATGCAGGTCGCAACTCTGGATGGAGTCGATAGCACCTCTGAACAGGATGTCCAGGCTTCTTGCAGTGAGAGCATAGAGTCTAGTTGGATGTAGCATCAGGAAGTGAACTAGGCTGATAGACCTCCTGACGAGGTGCCGCAAGAACAGACTAAGGTAATGTCGATCCGAAAGATAAAGAGCGAAGTCGAGTCTCCTCAGCAATCAACACAGGAAGGGCCTCCTCCATGGATGGAAGAACAACATGTTCCAGTAGTTGAGCTCGAATAGACTCATACTCTGGACGAAGGCGCATAACAAAGGTGAGCATCAAATTATGTGCATCATGACCCACTTTACCTACACAACCAGTACATCCAGCACAGGAAGGAGGAACCATGGAGATTAGCTGTTGTGAAATACGAGTAAAAGAATTGTAGTACTCCTCAATGGACATCTCCTGTTGACGTAGATCATGAAGAGTTTGTAGAAGAGAAAATTGACGCACTACACTAGTTTGCTCATAGCGCTGCTGAAGATACTCCCACATCTTGCGAGAACTTGGAAGATCAATGAAATCCATCCTGATTGAAATTTCAGTACTATGACATAAAATACCCATAACATGATCATCAGCAATGTGACATGCAGCAGTCTCCTTCACATCAGTCTTCTCGGTCGGAGGCTCCGCCATAATATATGAAAGAAGACCAATAGACCGAAGAAGCATGCGAACCGATGACGACCACTCACGATAATTCTGACCATCTAGTTTGATATCTGAGGCCAAAAGAGTACCTCCCATACCGAGAGAAGAAGAAACACCAAAAGTCATTTTACCAGGTACTTTCAACGCCTCCCGAGTACTTCCCGAGCAACCGGACCAAGCACCTTAAATTCCCGAGCGACCTCCTGAGTACCTCCCGAGCGACCGGACCAAGCACCTTAAATTCCTGAGCGACCTCCCGAGCGACCAAACCAAGCACCACTCACCGATAAATTCCCGAGCAACTGATCCACCGACGTCTATTCCTTCCTTCGCCTCCCCTCTTCTTCCACCAGGCGAGGCGGTGCGTGAGATGAGGCAGCACATGAGGAGGTGTTCCCTTCACAGGCGAGGCGGCGCGGAGACCAGGTGACAACGACTTGGAGACCAGGCGGCGGCTCGGCGTCCGGCGGCGGCTTGGAGACCAGGCGGCGGCTCGGCGTCCGACGTCGGCTTGGAGACAAGGCGGCGATGGTTGGAAACCAGGCGGCGGCTCGGCGTCCGACAGAGCTTCCTCTCCTCTCCACTCTTCTGACCCGAGCTTCCACGCCGGGTCTCCTCTTCCTCCCTTCGCCTCCCCTCTCAACTTCCGCCCGAGCGAGAGACTCAAGCAGAGGTTTGGTGGAAGGCGGTGGCGAGGGACGGAGGAGACCAAGCGGCGGTGGTAGTTCGGCGAAAGACCAGAGGATGCAGGGACGGTGGGCCAGCGGTGACAGCAGCACAAAGTGTCTCGGTGGAAGGCGGCGAAGGAGATAAGCTCTGATACCATGATAAATATTGACTTCTCAATTCATTAGATGAATATTGTACAATATATATACTACATTAACCCTAGAGCTCATGGGCCTTATACACATAGGCCATATACATAACACGGCCCACTGTTTTACAAAAGGGGCACGAAGGCCATAATATCATATAGTTCATAGTACAGAGTAAGGGATAAGTGCGAAAGCAAAATAAGTTGTAGCGGATCCATTCATTTTGCCCATAGGCAAGCGACTAGGGGTCCCAGCCTAAGCTTCACCATCTTCACCTCTGTCTGGTCCAGGGGCCACGAAGTAGTCGTAGGGGTCTTGGTTTAGTGGTTCTGGAAGATTATATTGGACGAGCCTAAGTACACAACCATACTCGCGAGCCAACACACAATACAGTTTATTATAGATGCAATGCTAGTCAATGGAAGGTTTAGGGTTCTTTTATTTGCATAAAACCAAGTTTGAATTAGATTAAATAGTAGAACATCCCGAGACTTGGCATTTTTAACAACAGGTTTTATAAACTGGGTTTTATTTGTAAGGTAATAGTGAAGATCCCATCTCTTATACCATTGAGTGGTTTCATCTACCCAATGCCCGGGCTAACTCATATTTACCACTAGTCCCCGACCAGGCTTTCTCAAATACCTAGGGTCCCACCCTAGCTTTCCATTTCACACCCACACACAAATAGCTTTATAAAAATGAAAGCTAGTTTAAGCGAGTTTCCGGCACCACTCTTGACAATGAGTACGGCTATCTAGATAGTTTTCTTACTCTGTAAAGTTCGTACACTTTACCCACAAGACATATTCAACTTATAATGTCTTATACACACTTCCTGTGGTGTGCGACTAAGTTGATTATAACAAGGTCTTTATAATGCCCTCCCCAATGCAACCCCACACCACTAGGCATCACCCCTTCGGCCATGCCCCCAGGGGTCTCCATTTGCGTTGTGTAGTTTTCTTATGTCTACTACCCATATACACACTACACATCCACCAATGGCGAGGTTGCAAGGAGGCGAGCAAATTAGTTAGCAAGGTTATACCCATTATAGACTTGTGATCGTACTATTTTTACACGAGAGATCATCACAAGAAATCGGTCCTTTATTGACTTGGGCGGTACATCCACATACCCCATCGACGTGCATCACCAGTACCAGCCACTCTTTCCATCAGCCCAAGTCGAAATCAGTTTTTCAAGTTTTGGTTTGTTTTGAAAATAACCTTTAGTCTAACATAATAGCTAGGATCCCAACCTCGACTGCTCAAATCCAATTTTTATGTTTTGAATTATTGGTGTCGGGCAATGTATCTAAGTAAGGCTAAGCATGACACTTAGATACATACTTATTAGCTAGTATGTAAACCATTAATTCTAGGGTGACAAATGATAATGTCCAAGTTCAAGGATTGAAAGTTTATACTCAATTGCCATTAAGGCATTAACTATGAACTAGACCAATATAGTTTTATAAATCATAGCAATGCAGTTTCATAATTTAAAGCAACATAATTTGCAAAGACTAGGTGCAATATGATCAAAGTATTGATTCACCTTGGTCGAGGTACTGCTGCTCCTGCTCGTGCTCTGGTAGAGAGTCTTCAGAAGCTTTAGACTCTATACGCAAAAAATCCAACCAAAAATTCAAATAAGCCCAAATGAATTCAGTTTGCATTCAAAAATCCAAATGAACTCCAAATGGGGGTGTCTTTGGTTTAGTTGAACAGATTTAGTGAGTCTCCGATTCTCATTACCGCGTTTGGTATTGGACATAGAATCCGAGTAGGTAACGTAAGTTGTTTCCGAGATAGTGGCTAATCCGTATACGAGTTCTCGGTTTTGAGTACTATTCATAGTTTCGACCACATGGTCGGAATGGATTTCGAATACCTGGTCGAAAGGGTTTTCGAGTATTGTCCATAGTTTTGACCACTTGGTCGAATGGGTTTCGAATATCTGGTCGAAAGGGTTTTTGAGTACTCTTCATTGTTTCGAGAACTGTTTATAGTTTTGACTACTTGGTCGAAATGAATTTCGAATACCTGGTCGAAAGGGTTTTCGACTACTGTTCATTGCTTTGAGTATTGTTCATAATTTTGACCACCTGGCTGGGATGAGCTTCGAATACCTAGCCGAAAGGGTTTTTGAGTATTGTTTATTGTTTCGAGTACTGTTTATTGTTTCGACTACCTGGTCGAAGGGGTTTTCGACAACCTGGTCGAAAGCAGTTTTGACTTGTAGGTCGAAAGAGTTTGACTATCTAGTCGAGAGGAGTTTCGACATCTAGTCGAAAGGAGTTTCGACTACCTGGTCGAATGAGTTTCGACTATAGTCAAAACGTGTTTTTGACTAACTGGTCGAAGGAGTTTCACTTATCCTATCAAAAGGAGTTTTTTACTAACCGGTCGAAGGAGTTTTGGCTAACTGGTCGAAAGGAGTTTTGGCTAACTGGTTGAAGGAGTGTCGACTATTGGTTGAAGGAGTGTCGACTATTAGTCGAAATGGGTTTTTGACTAATTGGTAGAATGGAGTTTTCGACTAACTGGTCGAAGGAGTTTTGACTAACTGGTCGAAAGAGTGTCGACTACAGGTCGAAGGAGTGTCGACTATTAGTCGAAAGGGGTTTTCGACTAACCGATCAAAGGAGTTTCAATCAACTGGTTGAAGGAGTTTTGATTGACTGGTTGGAAGTGGTTTCGACTAACTGGTCTAAAGGAGTTTCGACTAATTGGTTGAAAAGAGTTTCAACTATATGGTAGGAGGGGGTTTCGACTATATGGTCGGGGGGGGTCTCGACCATCCGGTCGGAGGGAGTTTCAACCATCCGGTCGGGGGGTTTGACCATCTGGTCGGAGGGAGTTTCGACCATTCGATCAGAAGGAGTTTCACCATCCAGTCAAAAGGAGTTTCGACCATCCGATCGGAAGGAAGTTAGACCACATTCTAGGCGGGGGAGGGTTCAATTACCTGGAGGTTCGACTACAATTTGTGGTCTACAATGCATTCGTCGTTCCAGCAATGCTTTTGCGCAACTAGAGTGAAAATGAGCATCCAATGGTCACTAGGAACGTACCAGTATGATGTGAAGGAAGCGAGCTAGCCGGAGATGGTCTGCCGACGGTGGTCTGTGACAGCGGGAGAAGCTCCAAGCGGTGGTGATGGCCGACGAGGTCGATTCGACTGCTTGGGCTACTCTGGTCGGAGGGAAGGAGGAACGAGGTCGGCGACAGCTCTTGTGAACATAGAGTGGAATCAAATGAGAGGAACCGCCTCTTGGGTCAGGGAATATGAGCTGACACATTTAAGAAGAGAATAGCTTCACCGATGGGCGTTAATGCTGATGACGACGTCTTGGTGGCGCTTGGCCAAAGCGAGAGCTCAATCCTTACCTGGGGCTCAAGCTCGCTTGAGGAATGGAGGAGTGTGGGGAAACTAGCACTTGTGGCGAGGAACGACAACGAGGGGGCTTGGGGCTGCTATTTATAGCCGCTGGGGTGGAGGTCGTTTGAGAGCATGTGTTGTATTCGGCACGGCTCAGTACCAAGGAGTGGTTGACGATCTTGACAGAGTCAACAGCATAGTTCAGCGGTGTAACGGGTTGAGCAATGACGAGTAATGGCCGAGCGACGGCAGTCGCCAGTGCTTACGCCTTGTCGTATCGGCGCGTCTGGACTCGGCAGGTGTCGACGCCGAGTGGGGGAGAGAGAGACACCAACTTAGGTCCGCTCGGAAGACCACGACCGGGGAACATTCTCGGCTGCACCGATTCGGCTGGTCACTGGTCGGAGGAACAATAGCCAAGAAAGAGTATCATGATGATATGATGATGCACTCGGGGGGGAGCTGCCATGACCAACCGAAGGGGTTCGGTGGCGACCTAGGTGGCTTATGGTGCTTCATGCCGGTTGACGGGGGAATAACAGAAGGGAAAAAAAAGGAAAAATCAGGAAAGTGCTTGAGATAATGAAAAGAGACTTTGTGTGGATATCATGAGGATATGCTCATGATCTTATGATGATGTTACAATTGGAAATGGAGTTAAAGGTTTGTCGAATCACGCGTTTTCGGCAAAAATTTGTGCTGTCAGGTCACTAGCGGTCTGATCGGCCAGGGCGGCGGTCAGACCGGTCAATGTGGCGGTCCGACCGACCATGGGCGGCGGTCGGACCGACCAGTTCAAAATATGGAGTTTTGAGCTGGGCCAAAAATAAAGGGTGTAGGCAAGAGAGGGGATTCTAATGCACTTGGTCTCATAATTTTTGGAGTCTCCAGTCAAAAGTTCTATTCGCTTGAAATTTCCATAGAGCTTTCGGTTTTCAGGGGCTGAAAATTGGCTAAGTCCCTGCTGGGCGGTCTGACCGGCCAGAGGGGGTCACACCGGCCATTGAATGACGGTCTGACCGGTTTTCACTTGTATCATCGGCCCTTGTAGTGACGATGTTTGTTTCTTGAGTAAAATTCATGAGTTTTAGTGCATATATCTTACATGATGCATGTTTTGAGTGACGTGGGTCAAGTTGCGAAGAACTTGTTCCCGGAATCGATTTCTGGTTTATTGTTGTGCAGGTTGCTTGAAGATCAACGCCGGTCAACGGCGAGGATGATCGGGACTAGGCTTGCGAGCTGAGATTCATAACGATCAATGGTGCCGGGTGAAGTCATTGGATTCGAGCGTTGCGCAAATTGGACAAGGATGAATGAACGGGCAGTTCGGTGCGACGGGTTGCATCAAGCGGCGCGGGGGTCGGCACAAGTGCCATGATGGTTTCGGTGGGAGCCGGATGGGAGAGACTTGCCGACATGATGAGAGCCGTTGATCAACCTACACGTGGTGAAGCATGGAACTGCTTCATGAAGATTAGACTCGGTCTTTGGAGAAGGATCGAGAAGGCGTATTTTGTTAATATCACTAAAATACCACTTTGATTGCTTTTGGCTAAACCGCGGCGCAAGACGACGAAAGGAGAAGCGGTTTAGGTCAAGAGAAGATGAAGATGACGCTTTAAAATGCATGCGTGGGTTAAACCCGTTTGTGTGTGGGTTTAACGGGTGCCCAATAGGAACTCTTCTAGAAGGTTAGCCTCCACTATAAATATAAGAGGGTGTTGTGCACCTCCTTAATTCTTTTTGCTTATTTTGAAACCCTAGTTTAATTTTTGAGATTAGGGAGTGGAGAGGTTAGGATTCTTGGAGAGAAGATTGATTGTGCGCTCATGTATTGAGCTTTTCCTCCATGTTGGAGTGGTTGTAAACCAGCAACAATCACAAATCAATCCATGCAAGTTTTCTTGAGATGAGTCTCTTTTCGTTCTTGCTCTCTATTTTGTGATTTTGGGGCCGTCTTTGATTCTCAAGTTTTCTGTTTGTTTCTGCCCCCAATCTTGCTTGTTATGACATGTGGGAACTCATCTAGGATCATCTTGATCATCTCTAACCCACGAGCAAGGTTTTGGATCTAGTTTTTGTTTTGACTCGGTTTTGAACCATCCTTCACTCAAACGGGAAAATGTCAGAACTTTGCCAAGAATCTTCATGATCTTTGATTGGAATATGTTCCTAATATCCTAGAGAAGGTGTGTTCCAAGTTTCATCGATTTTGGAGTTGTAGATCAAAAGTTACACCTATTTGCAACTTCGTTTTTCGGGCTGATTTTATTGTTCATCAGGCTGGAGGTCAGACCACCCCATGTAAAAGTCGACCCGCCAATCTGACGGGTCAGACCGCCCATCTTATAGCAGATTGATTTTTTTATGATTTTTGGTTGTTTTGCTTCAGGGTTTTGATTGGATTCAATACAAATCTTCCGCTATACTTGTATATTGATCTTCATAGCTCTCATAGCTATTGGAGTGAAAATCGTGTTGAATCTGATTTTGGTGAAAAAGAGATCGTGCTCCTATTCACCCCCTTAAGTCGCCATTTCGGTCTAACACTTTGCTTTAAGAAATTCTCTTGAGGTGATAAATCATAATATGGTATTTTGTTAAACAATTCTAATTGGCTCTTGAACATTATTCTGATTCTAGGGTTTATGCTTTAGTTTTTTTTGTTGTCAAAGGAGAAAATACAGCTCAAATAATTCTCAATAATGTTGGCAAAAGGATGACAATAGATAACTCATGAAAAGTTTTTAAAATCCTATATTTTTGCATTTAGGCATTTTTGGGGTGTTACAAGTAGCTTGTGTGTTCTATGTTTAGCTCAAAACAAGACATTTTGTATACAAACATTAAGGATAAGTGTTTTGTACTGCTCCCTGTCTACATGAGGTAAGCAAACACTGTTTTTGCCTGTCAATTGATATGTACATGTTACGGTTATGCCATTCATTTGCCAAGTTTTTTTTGTAAAAACAAGACCTATTGTAGTGTGATGTTAGCTTCTGCATTAGCATTTTTGGTTGCCCGTCAAAATGTTTGCCCCTTGTTCTATGCTTAATTGACCTGTCCTTTCTAAAGGCACCAACAAGTATACTTTTTGATTGATGGAAACTGGGGTTTTTTAATTCTGGGTATAAATGTTTATTGAGTTGACAACCTACAGCTTTCAGAGCTAACAAAATGAAATTATGCATTCATCTTCGCATATAAATTCACCAACGAGTCCATCATCTCCTTCCTCTCAGTTGTGTGAATCAAGCTTTGGTGAAGTGTTAGATGTGGTGGTGAAGTGTTCTCCTCCAGTTGTCTTCTCCCTCCTTTTATAATACACTATCTTGGTATGAAAAGGTGGTGTAGCGGAGTGTGGTATTTTCAGTCTGCAAGGGTAGTGTTGTAGTGTATTGTCATATTAGTCTGCAAAAGTGATAGTTTGTGGCGTGCCGTAGTGCATTCTTTTTAGTCTGAAAATAGGGTGTGGCAGAGTGTGTCATTTTCAGTCTGAAAAGATAGCGTTGTAGTATGTTGTCAACTTGGTATGCAAAAGTGACAGCGTGTAGCATGAGAGGGTGCGATCTTTTCGGTCTGAAAAGGGGGCATGGTGCAGTGTGGTCTTTTTGGTGTGGAAAGGAAATATTGAAGTGTATTGCCATCTCGGTCTACAACAGTGGCAGTGTGTGATGTGACTCGGTGCGGTCCTTAAGGTCTGAAAAGATGGGGTGCCGCGATGCTACCTCCCTCACGCGGTTACCCGTAGACTCAAGAATAAATAGTATCGAAACATGAGACTAGCATAATGTAAGTTGTACATAAATTTATATTTACATGACATGACTAATATTTACAATAACAAATATCTACTCGAGGGCCCTCTTGGGGCGCACCCCACGTGTGTCTCCTGGCCTCGTCCAGGGTAGCTGTGGGCGCTGGTACGAGTATACCAAAGGCTTAGTCTGCCGAGGCACCCTACCGGCGCGAGTAGGTGAGGGGGTGTCGCGAGAGGGTGCTGCGTCAGCTAGCTCACTACGGGCGCATCGTGTAGCTGTGAAGCCCCCACAGAGGCCTGACTGCTCTCGCCGTGCGAAGGCCCACCGTCACCTTGGTCGAAATCAAAGACCCCAGAGCGTGACTCCCTGTGTGACACTAACTTATCCTCCCAAAGGGGTGTACAAGCTATGAAACAGTAAGTTATGCATGCAAACATAGTAAAAATGATGAAATAGTATGACGTGGATGCAAAAAAGATAGACATACCTCGTCGCACGAAGGTAGCAGACCGCTCTACGTACTCGTGCCACGTGTACGGGTGGAACTCAGGACCTGTTAGAGAAAATTATTTTTAGTAACTAGTGGAGTTCGAAATAAACAACAAGGTGTAAGTGTTTCATGCTGACCTGCGAACTATGCCGGGGTACTCCTAGCACGGTGCCACGAGGACCCATCCGGCACGTCCAGGTGAGGATCCGTGGGGCGTGACGCACCGTGGCTCACCCCCCGTCCATGCGTAGGTGGGTCCACCTTTGGATGACATCCCTCGCATAACAAGATCTCGAAGAAGGAGATGATCTGACGACAAGACGCCACCGATGCCTCGCCTCGTCTTCTCAATCTTGCTTGCTCTAGCTCTACATGGCATGATGCTATTATTTGCGAATGTGTTTTGCAAATAGATCGACGAACTTGTCCATGACCTCTCGATCTCCATTCTATTGAGCTAAGAGCAAGCCTCTCATCTCTTTTGTGCATGTGTTGCACTTAGTGAGTGTTGAGAGCAAACCCTAAGTGCATGTGTTGCCTTAGGTAGTGGATTGCTCATGACCTCTCGATCTCCTGCGTTATCATCTTCTCAAGTCTTGCCGAGGTGTTGGCTTAATTAGCGCCATACAACGCACAAAGGTCGTCAACTCGTGTATCTCCCAATGTAGATCGACTTCGCATTTATATATTGGTTTAGCGTGAAAGATTTTTAAACCGCCTATTCACCCCCTCTAGTGCATATGCCTCGCCTCGTCTTCTCGACGTAATCTTTGTCTTGCCTTTGTTAGAAATCAAAAACTTGCGAAGCAAATAATATGTATGGATCGTTCAATATATACCACGCGATGAAATGCGGAGTCCGGTTGGGTGGGGTACATGTCAGACGTCGTAGCCTCGTGTCGTGGTGGGTCGTCCACGACCCTAAAGCAGCGAACTCTCATCCGACTAGAGTATCACTCGATGTACTCCTCGTACGTCTGGGGGTCATACAGAGTATCCTCCTGGACGACGTCCTCCAAGGCGCGGAGCCAACCCTGAACCCAAGAGAATATCCTATCCGTCCAGGAAGTCATAGCAGACTCCCTTCCTAGTGTACCTGTAGAAGGCAAAACAATTATTTTAAAGGTACGTAAGGCAAATGGGACGACAGAAGTAAAACGTGAACTTACCCATGGACGTTCGGTGCCACCTACTACCCCCAGGGGGCTGGGACCTCCTGTCGCATCACCCGGTGCAAGTGGTACTCCTCCACAAAGACATCGTGTACCAAGAACCTCCGCGTGTACCAGTACGCGTGGTCTCACGTGCACAGGTTCGATAAGCCTCGAGGTGCGCACGCATACACCTTATTGGGAGTGTACGGTGTTCAGATGACGCGGTCATCCGTCAACTGATCGAACATCACAATGTAGTCTGGGTATGATGCGTGCATAGTGATCGAAGTGAAGGTGACCTGTCGAATAGAACAACAGAAACTTAGTACAAGAAATTGAATTACATTACAAAAAAGAATAAATGTTCAGAAAACTTACCCGTCGGCGAAACACACCGTACCCATAATCAGCCAGTCCACGTCGACGATGGCGAAGTATAGCGACTGTGTAGGCTCCCTAGGAACATCACCCACCCGAACAACCACAGTAAGTAGACCTCGAAATGCCTCCTCACCCAAATAACCACTAGACCTCAAAAGGCCCCTGTGCCATACACTCCGGTTGCAAGAAGACATATATACATTAGTAAGTTGCACAAAGTAATTGAAGCGAAAAGACAAAAGTTACAAAAACTTATGTAGAATTGTTAGATCCACTTCAGCGACGGCCCGTGGGTGCTGCTGAATTCCCCTGTAGCTATTGTTGGGCGGTAGCACCCCCTGGAACCTCACGAGGAACTCCCTGTACCATGTGGCTGGGACGTCGTGCACCGCCAGGGGGAATCCCACATAGGGCAACCCGATCATGAAGGTTACGTCCTGAGGCGTCGGCACCATCTCCCCGCACGGGAGGTAAAACATGTGCGTCTCCGACCTCCACTGGTCACCAATGCCATCAAGAGGCAGCGGTCATACGGAAAGCATCTCGATGTACAACCACCGCCACGTGGTCCTGGTCGTCCTCTCATGTCGCCTCCACCATTCTCGCCAGTGGAAAGAGGCCTGTCGCCCTCAAACTACATCAAAAAGATTAAGAACAAACGTGAGTCCACCCAAAATAGTCAGATTTTAATTGAGTACATGAAGGTCGCAACTACATGTACATCAGAAACCAACGTGGGTCCACCCTCCATGCCCTCATGGGTGTGCACAACTGCAACACACCAAGCTCAATCGTCGCCTTGCCCTCCTGAGGGAGGATGGTACTGAGGCGACTACGGTGATGCGCGTTAATGGTCCAGTCAAGCAACCCGTACGGCCACTGCGTAGCGTCTCCTGGGTCCGCCATACTTGAAAATTTAGTGTATGCATTGTAAATACTGTGAAACATATACAAAAAGTAATAACATGTGATATATGTAATTAATTCAATTATTGTACGATTAGCGACACATAGGAAACTGATATGCACATAACTGTATCGACATATAAATTTTTAAAAATATCGCATCGTGTACAGATGGAAAGTAAAATTAAGTTCACAATTCTTTTAATTAACATATACATTCCCTATTTAGCTACTCTGGAATTTTTATAGGCATCTTGCTATTTTCCTTGTTTGCATATTATTTGATGTGTATGAATAGAAACCAAAATTAACTTGGGATATATATATCCTATTTAGCTACTATGCAATTTTTACAGATTTTTAATAGATATCTTGCTACTTTTCTTGTTTAAAAAGTGTCCCCACCGTTTATGAAATATTAACCATATACAAATGGAAATCAAAATTAAGTTTACAATATTTTAATTCAACTTTACACACTCTTTGGAGCTACTCTGGATTTCTTAGTAGATTTTTAGAGGTGTCTTGCTATTTTCTAGTTTAAAAAGTATTTTTGGTATTAACAGGATATATTACCGCGCACAAATGGAAACCAAAATTTTGATTAAGCTCTACATACCCTATTTAGCTACTCTGTAATTTTTATAGATTTTTAATAGACATCTTGCTACTTTCGTTGTTTACAAAGTGTTTCCAGTATTTATGAAATATTTACTTTGTACAATTGAAAAAAAGTAAGTTTATAATATTTTAATTTAGCTCTATATACTATATGTATCTACTCTTGATTTCTTAGAAAAAATTTTAGAGGTATCTTGCTATTTTTCTATTTTATTTTTTCCCACATTAACAAAATATTTATCATGAACAAATGAAAACCAAAATTAAGTTGTGATTATTTTCATTAAACTCTACATACCCTATTTAGCCACCCTGCAATTTTTACAGATTGTTAATATATATCTTTATACTTTAGAGGTGTCTTCGTATTTTTCCTAGTTTAAAAAGTATTTTCGGCATTAACAAAATGTTTACCATATCAAAATGAAAACATACAAAGTTTTCTTAGTATTTTGCGGGTTTATTCTAAATCGTTCAAATACTGCAACATAAATAATATCTATATGATTAACTAAACTATACACAACTGAAATGATGTACTACATTAAACATTAATACAACTAAAATTATATAATCTATTAAATTCTATGTCGTTATTTTTATTTGCTAACCTATAGTGTTTCAATTTATGTACAAAGTTGCAAGAATATTTATCTACAAAATAGGCAACCAGATCTGATACTCTGTCTCTCTCCTACGCTAGGATCCGGCAGTGCTTTGTTACGTCTCTTCTCCCCCTCCTCCTCTCTCTCTCTTCTCTTTTTTCTGGAATTAAAATTATTTTTTTACTGAATTTTGGGGGATATATAACCAGTTCATATCGCAATTTTAACTGGCGATTGACACATACTTCAATATAAATCGCTAGTTGAAATGATAATAGTCAATTGGAACCGCGATTGGCAATAAATAGGTGTCTATCGTTATTTGGAACGATGACAGGAACCTATCGCCTTTCGAAACGACGACAAACACATATTTTTATAAAAAATTAACTATTTTTAAAATTATCTTTAAGTTAATAAATATTTTTTAAAAAAATTCGTTGCATGACCGAAGCGGATCCGCCCCCTCGCAGGCTCACATACCGCACGCCACGGCACGAAACGTCGGATCCCCAACCACGGTCTCCTCCTCCCAGATGGCGGCGACCTCGCCGGAGAAAAGGCCTCCTCGCTCGCTCTTCGACTTCCCACCGGATTTCTTCGATTCGACCTTCCTCCTCCGGGCCCACCCCTCCTCGGCCCCCTCAGCAGCGGAACCGTCCGAACCCTCCCGGCCGGCAGCGCCGCCGCCGCAGCATCAGCAACTGTCGGAGGCTGCGGGGTTCCGGTGGACGTGTAACACCTGCGCCGCCGAGTTCGAGTCGCTGCATGAGCAGCGGGAGCACTTCAAGTCCGACCTCCACCGCTTCAACGTATCTATCCTTCTTCTCACTTGGCTTTGCATCTCCCTTTGGTTATCGGAATACATTCTGTACGAAGATAGATTGAAGAAAAAGTTTAAATTTTGTTTAGTGTCTAGCGCTGATCATGGGAGGTATTCTTCAGTAGATGGAATGCACAATTGTATTTGATTTACAGTAGAGTTAATTACTTTCCCCGACTAGTAGGGTTAATTAATTATCGGGGAACAACAACAGTATGAGGGTTGGGCAGATTAATTGAATCTCTTAGTTTGACGACATAGTACAATGTCCAGGAAGAGCTAATCATAAGCCTGACAATATAGAACAGAACACACCACTATTGCATTGGAGCCTCACAACATAGTTTTGAACACTCGAAACTATGTAAGGGTCAGTTTAGCATTGCTGTGTTGGGCTGCGCTGTGTGCGAAACCTTTTCTCAGCAAAATACTTCGGTTATATCTCTGAAAAGAAGATAGCATTTGTTTAAATAACTAATGAATGATGCCCCATCACATATTATATCGCTTCCACTAGCTGCTTCAATCAAGTCCTAAGCTGATAAAAAACAGTGAAGAGTTTTA
The DNA here is from genome assembly GCA_036346395.1 of Hsuehochloa calcarea. Classification (NCBI taxonomy): domain Eukaryota; kingdom Viridiplantae; phylum Streptophyta; class Magnoliopsida; order Poales; family Poaceae; genus Hsuehochloa; species Hsuehochloa calcarea. The sequence goes on from CM070599.1 coordinate 41,471,991, forward strand.
AATATGAGATGGTCACAGGTTTCTCTTAATTGTTATTGTCCTTATGGATAACTTGGTTGTCAAATGTTGATGTTTCTCACCAGAATCCACCTATTCCATAGGCGACAAGCTACTCTCATAGTCCTTCCTCTTGCATTATTGCATTTGTTAGCCTTGTCCATGGCATCACTCATACCATACCAACAGCAAAATGTGCAAACTAAAAAAAACACTGATCATGTCCTGCAAACAGAAATATTAATGCTGTTGATGAATCTATGGTCCGTTTTGCATTCTCCCTTTTGTTCTTCTGCACTGTACTAACTTTGGTGATTCACTGATTAAACTGATTGGCTACTCTTCACCAACAGTTGAGCTTTAGGGGCGATTTTAGTTTCATGTTACCTTAGAGCTCCGAAGGTGCTATGAAATTTTTCTTCTTGCATGGAGCTTTGGATAAAAAAAGCACAAATATCCTCCTTTTGCCATTTCATTTATTAAAAAAGCGCAAATATCCTCTTGTTGTTTTATTTAGTCCACTAACTGTTGGGGTCTATGTAGCATATCATTCTTGAAGCCCTAAACATGATACATGTAGCATATAATTCTTGAAGCCCTAAACATGATACATGTGTCTCATCTTATTGACCCTCTTGCATCTATTTTTGGCATTCCTGTTAGGTTAAGCTGAGCATTGCTGGTAAAACTATTATCAAGGAAGAGGATTTAGACAAAGCAGATTATGATTCTCTGTTTGACGATTTGGAGGTATCTAGTGTATCTGGTTCAGAGGATGAACTTGAAAATGGACCTGCATCAGATCGTGGACTCCCAATTAAAGGCAAGGAAGAATTCAAGAAGAAACTTTATTTTCGCTGTCATTCTGGCGACACAGTTTCTATCTGGAGATGCATACTGTTGAAAGAACATGAAGAACCATATTTTGATTGCAAGTCTGGCCAGATGGAAAGTCGCGGATTTACATCATTTGTACAGGAGGATGAGATGATAAATAGAGTGAAGCATTTGACGCGTGAACCTCGTGATGCATCACATTTGAGGATCATTCTACTAACAAGTGGTGGACATTTTGCTGGATGTGTTTTTGATGGAAAATCAATCATAGCCCATAAAACATTTCATAGGTAACGAGATTGCCTGCTTAAAGTTTTATGAATACCAAGTTCTTGTCATATTTTCTTCTTGAATAATACCACGGTTAATTTTCTGTACGCCCTGTATTTGATAAAGAACATTGAGGTCTCAGGTTATAACAGCATTTGATAATCTGTTGGCGGCCCATTGATTACATAATTGATGCTGTATACAGTACTGACCCTGTAAAAAGGAGGGTTCTGAGCGCTCAAGGGAACTTCTAGTTACCCTTTCACAAAATGCACCTTTTCCAATGCTAATATATATTTTGTGAAGACAATTTCTAGACTTGCTAATAAAAAAAAATACTTTCATAATACCTCTACTGTGTCCCATCTATTGGTTTTGCATAACCATTTTCCTTCTTTCAGTTGGCATAGTTGTATCTTTGTAGCTGACAAACTTAGATGTTGGCAATAAGTACTGATAATTGTTATCCATTTATATTTTAGGTATGTTGTAAGGGCAAAGGCTGGAAAGAGGCAATCTGGAAAAGATGCTACTGGAAAGGTTGCACACTCAGCAGGATCGTCTCTTCGCCGCTATAATGAAGCAGCATTGAGAAAGGTGCTACATTTTTAAGCAAAAAATACTTTTGGTGCTTGTTCACTGGAAATGTAGTATAGTAGATATTAGCAGCTGATTACAAGTTGGTTTCTACATTGACTCATTTTTTACATGTATTTTTCTTTCTCTTTTGTTGATCTTATTGCAGGAAGTTCAAGAACTAATAGTTTCTTGGAAGTCATACTTTGACATCTGTGTTTGTGCCTTTATATATGCTCCATCAAAGAACCGTCAGATGCTCTTTGACGGGGATAAGACTCAATCGGTATTGCAGGCATGTGATATTCGTCCAGTCCCATTGACTGTTCATCGACCCACCTTCAAAGAAGCAAAACGGGTATATAATGACCTAACACAGCTCTATTATGAGATGGAATGCTCTAGCATGGATGAAGACTTACCCCCTGTGGAACATGTGACAAGTTTTGAACTAAGTAAAGATGCAAAGCAGAAAATAATTATGGGCCCCGAGGAATCTATTTCTGTCTCATCCTTAAGTTTGGACTCGTCTAATAAGAATGAAGCAACATCCATGCCATCATCCAAGAATGAAACAACACCTCTCCACGAGGCAGCAAAGTCTGGCAATGCTCAGCGAACTCTGGAGTTGCTTGAGCAGGGTTTGGATCCTTGCAGCAAAGATGCAAGAGGAAAGACACCTTACATGCTGGCTTCCGACAAGGAAATTAGAAATATATTCAGAAGATTTATGGCGCTCAACCTTGACAAATGGGATTGGCATGCTGCTGATGTGCCTAGTGCACTAACAGAGGATATGGAAGAATCACAAGCTACAAAGCAGGTGAGTTTTTATGTGCCCTGTATAAAGATTTCCTGTTCTCCTTTTTGTTGACCTTTAGAAGCTGTTACTGTAGAATTCATTGAGTGAATGCCAAGAATATGGCTGTTTAAGTTGACATGTAGTTGTACTGTAGGCAGAGAAGGATGCCAAGAAGAAGGCCAGAGCAAAGGAACTGAAAAAACTAAAGAAAGCAAGAGAAAAGGAAAAGGAAAAGGAAAAGGAAAAGGAAAAGGCAATGGTTAGTACTGATCCCATAACTGTTGTGAGTACTGTACATCTGATAGAATACATAACATACACCTCGGTTGCACATGAATGCAATACTCTGTTTGTTGTGTTTACTGTTGCAAGTACCATGCACTGGTTGCCCCGAATGTGGTGTTTTGCTCGTTAGTTTTCAGCCGATGATTTGCATATATTGTATTTAATTGGTGGCGAACATTACTACTTATGAGTCGTTGGATTTACATTGTCTTTCATAGGCATGTTTGTTATTCAGCTCCTTATTTCTGTCACATGATCCTTTCAAACTGTAGGCGCAAGCATCACGATCCCAAAATGATCTAAAAGGCACTTCAATTGGTGCTTCTGTTCCAGGCCTGAAACAAAAGCATCAGATGCCCCAGCCTACAGCTATTTCAAAGGAGGTATGTTCCAAAAAAGGCTATCATCTTTACTTGCACATTGTATAATATAGTTTCGAAGTACATACATGATTATTTATACCTTGTTGTACCTGTTTCTTAGGAGGAACGACAAAGGAAACTAGCCGAGGAAAGAGAGAAAAGAGCAGCCGCAGCAGAAAGAAGACTTGCGGCTCTAGCAGCCCAATCAGCCAGCACATCAGGGGCGGCAGCAGCAGACTGCTCCACGCAGAGAGCAGCAGCAGCAGCAGACGATACTACTTGTTCATGCTGTTTTTCTTCCTTGGCCGGCAAAGCACCGTTCCACAGATACAACTACAAGTACTGCAGCACTACATGTATGCATCTTCATTCGGAAATGCTGGAAGATGATTGAGAAAATTGTATGACAGAGAAACATTGAGATTTGATGATACTTTTACCTCCTATTTATAATAACAGGCCTATTTACCATTTTTGCTTATTCTTGAGCTAATCTGAACTCTTTTGGCAATACTTTGCTGAATTGGTACGTATCACACACACACACACACACACACAGGTTTTTGCATCATGTTAAAACTTATTCTATTGCGCCCATTACTGCCTATCTAATCTTAAGCAGAGTCTCGCTTTGCTTCGTCAGAGTTGCGTGTACCGGGAATCCACCATGGCCATGGGCGTTTGCATGGCAGGCTGGGAACACACCCGTGAACTTTTGCCAAAATGCCAACCACAAACAGTAAGCATGCAGCCTCCGGCCATTCTGGACCTCTTCCTTTCACACATCATGGTTAGAAACCTCAGCTTTTCCGCAGATTTCATGACCCGCACGGCTGTGGCACACCCAATGGATTCCACATCTCGTGACCTCGCCATTGGTTTCTTCCTTTCGAGCAAAAGGCATGGCTAGCAATCCATCTCCTTCCCATCGACCAACCACTCAGACAGCAATGGCTTCTCCCGCTCAAGGCATGCACGCAGTGACGCCAGTAGCACACGTGAAAGAAGCACAACTCACGTTGGCATGCATCTTCCGGAGCTTGCCTTATATTGGCGCTGAACAAAACGCTGAAAACATTTCTAGCACCTTCTTGTTGTGAGTAGCTAACGTAGCGGCAGAATGGCAGCCGAGCCATCGTCTTCGACGGGCAATGGCCATCACACAGTGGACATCCGCGCTGCGCATCCCGAGGACGCGAGGCAGTCGGCGATGAGCGGGCCGATCAACCTCCGGGGCGAGCGGAGGCCGCCGACGATGCAGAGAGCCTTCACTCGGCAGGTCTCCCTCGGCAGCGGCGTGACGGTGTTGGGCATGGACAGAGGGGGAAAGAACGGGGCAGGGGGCAACGCGCCCTCCCGCGCAGCGGCAAGAGCCTCGGGGTGCTCAACCACAGCGGCGTCCTTGGTCAGGCCGGCGGCGACGGCACGGCACGCAGGGGCGACTTCAGCATGTTCCGAACCAAGTCGACGCTGAGCAAGCAGAACTCGCTGCTGCCGTCCAGGATAAAGGAGTCCGACGTCGATCTGCCGTCGCACGTCGAGGGCCTGTCCGTCGGCAGGCAGGACGAGGACCCTCTCAACAAGAGCGTCCCCGCCGGCCGGTACTTCGCCGCGCTCCGCGGCCCTGAGCTCGACGAAGTCCGCGTAAGTGATCTCGCATACATCAACCACAACGCGCCTTGTTCTGTTACTGCGTGTGCAACTCTTAAAACTGCTGCCGAAATCATACAACAATACAAGAACTGAAAAGTTGTGCGTGTAGGACTACGAGGACATCCTGTTGCCGAAGGACGAGGTGTGGCCGTTCCTTCTGCGGTTTCCGATCGGCTGCTTTGGTGTCTGCCTCGGCCTCGGCAGCCAGGCCATCCTGTGGGGCGCGCTGGCCGCGAGCCCGGCGATGCGGTTCCTCCGCGTCACGCCCATGATCAACGTCGCGCTGTGGCTGCTCGCGGTCGCCGTGCTCGTCGCCACGTCCATCACCTACGCACTCAAATGCGTCTTCTACTTCGAGGCCATCCGCCGCGAGTACTTCCACCCCGTCCGCGTCAACTTCTTCTTCGCGCCTTCGATCGCGGCCATGTTCCTCACCATCAGCCTGCCGCCCGCCTTCGCGCCCGAGAGGCCGCACCCGGCCGTGTGGTGCGCGTTCGTCGCGCCGCTGTTCATGCTCGAGATCAAGATATACGGGCAGTGGTTGTCCGGCGGCAAGCGGAGGCTGTGCAAGGTGGCCAACCCGTCGTCCCACCTCTCGGTGGTCGGCAACTTCGTCGGTGCCATCCTGGCAGCGAGAGTCGGGTGGGCGGAGGCCGGCAAGTTCCTCTGGGCCATCGGGGTCGCGCACTACATCGTCGTGTTCGTCACGCTGTACCAGCGGCTGCCGACCAACGAGGCGCTGCCCAAGGAGCTGCACCCGGTGTACTCCATGTTCATCGCCACGCCGTCGGCCGCGAGCCTCGCGTGGGCGGCGATATACGGCAGCTTCGACGCCGTGGCACGGACATTCTTCTTCATGGCGCTCTTCTTGTACATGTCCCTCGTCGTGCGCATCAACTTCTTCCGCGGCTTCCGGTGAGCACTACACTTCCAAATTGAACCTTGTACGATTGCGTCGTCGGTGCGCTCAACTGATCGTTCGTTGTGGATGTCACAGGTTCTCCATTGCGTGGTGGTCGTACACGTTCCCCATGACGACGGCATCGCTCGCCACCGTCAAGTACGCCGAGGCCGTCCCGTGCTTCATGAGCAAAGCTCTCGCACTGAGCCTCTCCCTCATGTCAACGACGATGGTGTCGCTGCTGCTCGTGTCAACGCTCTTGCACGCGTTCGTCTGGCGCTCGCTGTTCCCCAACGATCTGGCCATCGCCATCACAAAGGGCAGGCAGAACGGCGCGGCCAAGCCGCACGGCAAGGGGAGGAAGGCCGGCAAGAGGGTGTATGACATCAAGCGATGGGCGAAGCAGGCGCCGGTCTCGCTCGTGTCGTCAATCACCAAGAGCAACTCGGCGGACAAGGACGAAGAGGAGAAAACAGACTAGGAATAATTAAACAACACATCAGAACCAGGAGTCGGTGCATGTATACATGATTTAGGGTATGCGTAGTGTGCTAGAAGGAATAACATTTACGGACCATAAGGATGCTGTACACCTCCTATCTTATACTCAATAGACCTGGTATTATACATTTTACGAAGAAACCAAATGGGTTCCAATTACACAGATACAATTTACGACTTATGAACAAGAAGTGCTGAATTGTCTGAAAGGAGAGCTGCAAACTACCACACCACGACACTACCGCCATTCATCAGCATACATTGGACACACAGAACACACTTATTAATACCTACTGACCAACACGAAATCATCATCATCGAGAACCTGCGCCTCTTTCTGTCCCACAAAGTTCTCCCGTCCAATAGCTTCGACAATCCGGACAAACTCAATTCTCTTTTCAAGAGAAAGAGGTACATATGGTAACCTAAAAACATGCCTCACCACCCCGAGCTGAGCCAGCGCAGTGTTGAGAGCAATCGGATTTGGCTGGCAAAATAACCATTTCATCAGAGGAAATAGCTTCTCGTTTAGCATCACATTCTCCCCTTCATACATGAGATTGCGCATGAGACCAGGAACAAGGTTGCTAGCTACAGAAATAACTCCAGTGGCACCATATTTCCACCTAGAATCATGGCATTCATCATCATTACCGCTCCATATTGTTATACCTTTGTCAGTGTAGCACTTAACCCTCTCATGCCCAACACATTCCTTCACGCCTGCCATGTTTGAATACCCTGAAACCGCCTCAATAGCTGGAGGAGGAATATCCTGGCCAGTCCTGAATGGCACATTATAAATTATGGTTGGACCCATCGGGAGGACAGCCTCGAAATGAGCAATCAATCCTTCGGTTGAGGTCTTCCCATAGTAAGGATTGATGTGGAGAGCTGCATGCATGCCAACAGCAAATCCCTGCTCTGTCGCATGAACAGCCTCTCTGGTTGAGTTACTTCCCGTGTTGCCTATCACTTTAATTTTAGTGCCAAAGCAGTTAACAGTATGCCCAATGAGCATGATATGTTCATCCCAGCTCATAAGGTGACCCTCTCCTGTTGTTCCTCCAACTATTACACCTTCAGCACCACCGTCTATTTGCATATTTATCAAAGAATCATATGCTTCAATATCGAATCTCCCATCTGGCAAATAGGGGGTTTTGACTGCTGTGATTAGTCTGAGGCTTTTGATATCACCTGTTGATGTCCTGCAACTCAGACAGAGAAGGATCAGGCCTAAGCAGCACCATTGAGTCATGTAACTACTAAGCTACAAAATCGTGAAAATTTGTAGTTACCATCACCAGGTTTAAACATGATCATTTTGTTTAGCAGAATGAACTGAAATTACAATTCAAGTACCACTTAACCGAGCATACAGCTATTTACATATTTTGTCCAGCCAAGAGTTTAGTTTGACTAGATTCTTCTAGCTACAACAATTTCCTATCTTATAGAGACAAGGGATGATTCACCAAATCTAGGTTAGTAAAGGAAAAATAGCACGAACATCTTACGTTTCTTTATTAATAAATGATTATTCCTGAACTAGATCTGGACTTTTCAGTTTATCATCATTCATCAAGCGTGTCCTCAGTACAAAGCTTACGTGTGACACGCCACTAGAGTGTACACACATAAATATGGTTGTAAGCAGAGGTAATTTGTTACAAGGTACAGAGCTATGAGAACTACACAAATGGGTGACACTTGAAATTGGATTGATCCACACTAGCACTTCCACGAGTTTCAGCAATTTTGATTTTGTTCTCATCTTTTCCCACTACCATTTTCCTCCCTTGTCTCTGATACAAGAAATTTCACTTCATTTCTCTACTTCTCAGTAGCTTTGGAGAGTCCACATGTTCTATTCCTCACATGCATAAGCCAATTCAGCCAATGGTATTTGGTAAGGAGGGAATCATGATCAGCATTTGTTGTGCTAGTAAAGCATTTTGCCCTAAAGATCATATCCATGATCCATGATGCAATGGTAGTATCATAGTATGTAAGCTCGAAAGGGGCCAAGAAATGACTTCAAGCTTTACTCAACAAATGAATCAATGATTGATTACAAAAGTTCTACATGAACTGAGGCAATTCAGAAATAGGGGAACAAATAAATTGAGCAGTACAAGTACTAAAGAGTAAAGAGAGTTCATTGTCGTTAGCTGTGAGGTATATGAGATATAACATACTTCGACCGAGTAAACACCTTGTTCAATGGCATCAAGCAGAAAGTACTAGAAGTTTACGATGAAATAAAAAAAAACAAGGAAGCAATGCTTTCTTTTCGAACTAAACAAGTTACCCATTTTTCACTTCAGTACTTCACATCGGAAGATAATCATCTAGAGTGATGGCTGCCACTTGAAACTTCCCTCAGCTAATCCTGTAGAAGCACCTTCTGCTGTTAGTGTATTGCTTTTGGAAGTAAATCTGAATATAGGCAGAATAAATGAGCTAAAAATCCTGAAGAATTGAAAAGGCAAGCTGAATATACAGATATCTTCAGAACGATTGAAATCTTGAATAATTGTGATGGCAAGCTGTACATATAGTAGGAATGTAGGATACATGCAGCAGTCACAAAGAAACCCAACATCTTGAATAAAAAAGTGCCAACTACTAAGACTAATGAAACTTTCTTGAGTTACCTACCAACAAATGCCTGTGGTTCGGGAAACAGGCTGGTATTATTGCCTACTCGCTAGTCTAAAATATGTTTCCTTTCACTAAAGAAAAAAGGCAACCTTTTCTTTGCACTAAAATAGTTTTCATGCCAAACAGACTTCCACTTGTTTGTTCCCAAAGTAAATTAATAGCCATCATATCGTTATGGAGCGCGTAATCATAAAAATCCCCATAATCTCACACACACTTAAATAAACTATTCTGAGGTCCTAGTTTACAATTAGTCCAGTTCTCATTGATCACTCTAAATTCTTTATCGTCCCAATCTCACTAACCGGTATCCAATGACCCAATTCCTGGAAGAAATTCGCACATCAACCAAAAGAGCAGATGGCGTTGCCAAAATTAAGAACTCGGGAGCTACTCTAGAAGCCCACTGTTCTTAAGAATTATGGACTCACGATGTTCTGGTTTTAGTAAGCAAACAGATTAAAAATGACCTTCGTTAGGTCCCCAATTCACACTACATAGCATACTCCATCCAGCTGGGTCGGATGGTCGATCATGTTGCGCAATAGATTGACCAGATTACAAATTAAAAGGCAACAGTCATACCGGTTAGTGAGATTGGGATGCGCAATAGATATGACGACCTGTGTGGCGCGAACGCAGCCGCGGTGCGGCGGGGCAGGGCCAGCCGCGACGCGGACCCCAGAGCGGCGGCCTCCTTCCAGCCGAGGCCGACGCCCGGGTTAGCAGCCGGCAGCGACGCCATCATCCTTCGGTTCCCAGCCAGAAACGCCGAATCGGGTGAGGGTTTGGCTTTTGGGATGGGTGACTGGGTGCGCCGCCGTGGACGGACGCGACGGGACTGACCGATTGGTGTTGCACTGTTGCGTCTCGAGTGGGCTGGACTTTTTGACGCTTGACGTCACGGTAGACTCGAAGGCCCAGGCGCTTCGTTCGGCCCGGGCTGATTGAGCGATACCGTTGGATTAAGGAGAAATCACCTGACCCGCCCGTGTGATATGGTCCGGACCAGTTGAGCGGCAACTGGGCTTCTATCCGGAACTGGTAGGTTTGGGCTCCGTTGGCAAATCGGCAGGCCTTGAAATGCCGGGGCTAACATCTTTACGGTAGCCCAACTTGGCAACCTGACCCAGGAATTGCAACTTGACCCAGAAGCCGCCGTTGCTTTAGCAAATTCCCCTTGGCAATTTGTGTAGCGACGAGGTTGCAATGAGCGGATAGTTTTTGACCGTCCATTCGAATAAATCTAAATCTTATTCGAAGTGTGGAATTAGATATCTAAGACTTTTTTTTGGATTTTATGTTCAGACCGGTCCCTATCGGATTCTTAGCTATCCGGATAATTTATCGGATAGTATCTGTAAACGCTAAACGTTGTCCCGATTGTCCGGTAAACTCAGTGAGCCAGAGAGAGAAATCAACCCATGAGTATTTACAATATTTTATTATTATTTAGTTAAAAAAATACAGGAAAACCAAATAAGCTAATAAAAATAACAAATGAACTTGAAACAATTCCATAATTTTTTAAAAAAATACTTTTGAACATAAGGAGCAAATTTAATGGATGTTGATTTATTCATATTAAATTATTTTCATTTCTAAAAATTCTATTTAAACTTTGTTAAATTCTATAAAATCATGAAAATGTTATAAAACCTTATTTTAAATAAAGGATTTCGAAAAACTCAAAAAATGAGACGCTACAGGCTCGCTACCGGTCAACATTATGTATATCCCTAACTAGTTACTACTACTGGTCTGTAGTCTTTGTATATGTTGTATATATCCTGTTATGTAGTTGGCTAGTTACATTTTGGACATCTTTTGTACTACTATCACTGTGACTTGCTACTTGTAACTACTTCTTTAACTAGCCACCTTAATAGTGTGATGTAGTTAAATTTGCTTGTTAAATCGCTAATGTAGTTGTATTTTGGACATGTAGTATGGTTGACGTGTGATATATATTGTTTTTGTTTTCGTGCAATATCCTATTAAATATTCGTGACCGAGACAATTCGTATGCGGTTCGGCATGTATTCGCTTTGTATTCATGACCAAGGCTATACACATCTATATTCGTATCTGACACTATCTGTGTCTGACTTCGTTTCTGAGAAAAAAGTATAATAGAATACATGATAAACAATATCTGTCCGTATCCAATCTAATTGCATACTAGTGGTGATCGGTAGAGAACCCGTGTTGCGAGGATAAGAACGAAACTCTCCCATTATTCACGTACATGTGGTTTAGTGTGCCTTTGTTGAATCCAAATATTCATTCGAAAATTACTTTTCATTTTTGACTAAAATCCGTCGAATGTTATTTCTGTAGCTTTCACGTGTTCTCTAATTCTCTATTTTCACCATTGTGTTCCATAACTAAAGGTCTATATCCTATAGTATGAAGTGAAATTACATCTATTTTAGACTATAGGTGCCCTGGCCCAACCCCAAGTTTCCCATATTTTTAGCTTGGCTTAATCAGAACACGGTTCGTGTGCATTCTAGTCTAATTGTTGGAGTCACCGGAACTGAAATTAAAGGGCAACTTATCACGTGCAATCTATTATTATAGTGTAATAGTATAACCTGGTCGACATGTATGTTGTTAAAAGCATGGATGCATGATGGAAAAACTACAACGATTCCTCAATTGACCACTATTTTGAAACAACAAACCCTAATAAACTAAACAACTGTTCTGAAATAGAGGGAGTAGTGTACTTTTATGTCATACATTCGTCACCTTCCTCTTAACAAAGGATGCCTCCTGTACAAAGTATTAAGTATTTTCCAAATATTTTGTGTCACCTACCATTTCTTATTATCTCTTCCGGGGAATACTCACGTGTGTATACATATGGTGTGTGTGCATACTATGTGCGTATACATTCACATAACCTTTTTTTTAAAAAAAATAAAAGCAGTGAAAAAAATGTTTGAAGGTGCGTGAAAAGGTAAGTACCACCTATAACATTGTTACCACGTTAATATATGACCAAGTATTGCAATGGGTTTTCTGAGACAAAATTTTAGGGCCCGGTTCAGAGTGTATGAATTAAAAACACACAGGAATAGGAAAACCGTCGAAAATCAGGGTGGCATGTCCAATAAAATCTCACAGGAAAAGAAAACATAGAAATTATTTTTAATGGTTTGTTTGGATGCTTCAGCAAGAAATTGAAGAGGTTGCTTTGCTCAAGAGACATAAAATTTTCCACGAGGAACCTCACGCTTGCTTTACTCAAAAAATATTTTAGAATTTTCATAGATATCATAAGGATATATTCATTCCTTTGTTTCAAAGGACTATATAGGAAAATTTACCATAGGATTCTATTCCTCTGGAAAATGCTTTCCTCCAAACGGTCTTCGAGATCTGGAATCGGCCTTCCTGATAGGAGTAAGGCTCGTGCTTATAAAAGGAAAAAAAAAAAAGAAATCGCAGGCATTTTCGAGGTGCTCAAGCAATGTAATTTCTAACGAAATCTTCTCTTCCAAAGGGGCCCAAGCTCAACTCGGACAAGACCCAACTCGGACAGACCCAAAGGCATGATTGATGTGGGGCCATAAAAAGACACACACAAAGAAATTTCGAGGACCCGTTTCGACGCAATTTGAAATCTCTCGAAAATTCCACGTACACCCATACCCAGATTGGAAACCGAAGGCCCGAAACCACGCGCAAATCAACAGCCACTCACGTCTCCCCTGCACCCGTTCCACGGAGCACCGGGGAATCATGCCCGCCCCAGCCCCAGACCCGCACGGCCCCAGCGGCCGTCGTCCCATCGGTCCACTATGCACGGGTTCCACCGAGCCGCGCCCCAGCGTTTTTGTTGACAGAGATACATGTCTCGCTCTGGGCGGCGCACACTGGGCCTTGCGCCCCTCACCGCCTCACCATCCGACGGCCGCGATGCGCCTGATCCCCCCTCTCGCGGATCGCGATCTGCGTCGCTCTCCTTCCGGCCAATCAGGTTACAGCATTCCCACTCCACCGGATCGCTCCCCTCCAAGTCTATAAATTAGCCTTGACCCGACATCCGGAATCTATCCAGCTTGTGTTTTCAAAAAATCAAACAAGCACAGAAGTAGCAGTAGTTTCAGAGCTGTTGCCTCCATTAGCCACGATGCCGGCCATGGCCAATCCCGCCTCCCGCCGCACCGCCAAGACCACCTCGGCGACGAAGCCGAAGCCGAAGCCCTCCGCCGCCAAGCCCAAGGTTGCCTCCGCCGGCGCCTCCCACCCGCCCTACTTCGAGGTTAGTGCTTGCTGATCTCTTGTATTCCGGTTGCATCTTTGTGGTTGATTGGTTTCTATGTATTGAGGCGATCTTGAACTTGATGTGTGTAGATGATCAAGGAGGCGATCACGGCGCTGAAGGAGAGAACCGGCTCTAGCGCGCACGCCATCGCCAAGTACATGGAGGAGAAGCACGGCGCGTCCCTGCCGGCCAACTTCAAGAAGATGCTCTCCGTCCAGCTCCGCGGGTGCGCCGCCAAGGGAAAGCTCGTCAAGATCAAGGCCTCCTACAAGCTCTCCGACGCCAAAAAGGATTCCCCCAAGGCCAAGGCCAAGCCCACCGCCAAGCCGAAGAAGGACGCCGCCAAGCCCAAGAAGGCGGCCGCCGCGGGCACGAAGCGCAAGGCTACGGAGAAGAAGGTGCTCGCCAAGCCCAAGAAGTCCCCCGCGGCGAAGGCGAAGGCGAAGGCCAAACCCAAGACCGTCCGTTCGCCGGCGGGCAAGAAGGCCCGGAAGGTCGCTGCAGCTTGAGATGTTGTGATAGGTTTAGGCCTGCATGGTGTGGTTGGCGTTTAGGATCTGTACAAATGATGCCTCGTCCTCCCTTAGGTTGTGCTCCCACTAGGCAAGTTCTATGTATCCAGGTTGGTGGTGTAGGAAATGGTTAGGTTTGTCGAGATGGAGATGATGTAGATGCTTCCGTCTTTTTCTATATGAAATGAATTTGCAGTTTGATCATTTTGTTTTCCGAGTGTGCTGTTAATGTTAATTCGATCTTGGAACAGCTATTGTGCAATTCAAGATTGTCGTCGTTCTGTAGGCATCTTTACTTTGATCAAAGCTGTTGTTGCTGGTAATCATTCGGTGCCTGGCCCCGGATTCCTCAGCTTTGTTGCGTTTCGTTGTAATCTGAGATCACGGTTTGTCTTGCTTTCTGTAAAGTGAGCAATGGTGATTGGGTTATCTGATAAAGAGTGCGCCTATTGGGAGTTCTACAACGCATTATCGTTGCGTATGCCGCTGTTCCTCCATGTAAAGTGCTCAAAAGTCGTAGAAACGCAGGGATCGTAAGAGCCGAGACAGGTGCGTGGCAAGTGGCAACGCTGCAATGGCTAGACCCACTGTGAATGCCAGCTGCAGCACAAACTCTGTTGGTTTCTGGGAGCTTCGGCAATAAATAATTATAATTAATTTCAGTAAAATTGAAAGGTAATAAAGCATTTATCCATCAACGGTTAAATGACCAAATCAACATATACATTTGTAAATATACTATTATTTACAAAGTTATTTAAACTGAATAGAAAACTCAACATATACTACATGTATATAAAGGAAATCACTATAAAACTCAAATATGGAATAATTTTGATATTAATGTTTGTCATCTCAGCCCGTCAGTCTATACTCTTCACAAATTGGATAAGAAAACTATAATTCAGATTTTGAGCTCTAATCAATGCTTACAGAACAATCATATGCATAAGAAGTTTGAACTTACACTTTTTGTCAGCCAAAGATCATCAAGAATCACAAATTCCGACTACTACAGTACACAGAAGGATACGATAAAAATCATTGAATTCATTACTTCAAATCGAAAGCCAACAGACCTTTAATGAATTCACGTAAACAAAATAGATTTAAGTAATGCTTTCTGTTGTTAAGGAAAATAGCAGGACAACAGATGCTTTACAAAAGTAATGGAACTTCTAAAAATAATTTGACAGCAGTAGGCAAACTAGAGATTACTTTGACAGCAGCAAGCAAACTTGTAGAGCTCAAAACTGAACTAGTAATCCTACCAATTTCAGTATTAGACCATCTAAATCATAGAGCAAAATTAAGCCCACAAAATTCACTTTGATATATTTCACAGTGCATGAATCAAATCAGAATAGCACACACAAATATATAATCAAAGCAAACCGCAATTGGATCAAAGGGATACTCACAGGGCTAGTGATATTCAAAACCACTGCGAAGATCAAGGCAAGGCGCGTCTAATAGACGTTGTCCCAAAAAACCTATTACCAAGGTAATCGAAGATCCAATACCACTCTCCTTCCTTTGGAATATACCAAAGAATGAAGTAGGGACAGGATGCGCCAGTCAAGACCACCAGAAGCACTTGGCTGAAAATGCTCCTCTTGATATATCACCACAGGAATAGATCGACCTCAAGAACTTCCAATCGACCCACCAAAATTACTCTGGAGTAAAGGAATGACAGTGTGGAAAGAACCACAAGGATACTCTCACATCCGAAGCTCAACCACCAGGAAGAAACAATCGAAAATCAAAAAAAAAAAGAGAATCAACCTCTCGCAACTAGGGCTGCTACTGGGCTATCCACATGCATGGGTGCAACCAATGAATGCGGATGCTCTGTGTCCGCAATGGCGAGGTGTGCCTCATGCTGTCCTTTGCCCTTCTTCTTAGACTTGAAAGCTTCAATCACGTGCTGCGACTCACGGTAAACACGTGACCAATGTCCTCATGTGCCACATTTATAGCAATTTTGGTCCTACTGGCCATAGGGCTTCTCGTCACGCTTGTTTTGTTCGCCCTTCATGGATTGAGCATTCTGCTTGGTCCTGTGACCCATAATCTTACCATTTTGCCTCTTTCCTTTGAGTGGGGCTTTCTCACCTTGTAGCTGTTTGCATTGACTCATGGCCAATATTGCTACTATGTGGCTGTGAGATGTAGTTCTTCCTTAGAACATCATCTTGTGCTTCTGTAACTTGTATGATATCAATTAGTTCGACATGCTCCCTGTAACCATCTTGATGATAGTTGCGTGTGGATTGCACTGCATCCGGGTGAAAGGTAGAGAGAGTTTTTTCAGTCTTCTCATTTGTGATTACCTCACCACAGAGCTGAAAACTGGTACAAAATCTGTGCAAAGCATAATTGTACTCCCTACGGTCTTGTAGTTAGCAAAACGTAGTCGGTTTTATTCCTGCTCTGCCCGAGGAAGAATGGTGCACTTCAGCTTCTCGAACCGCTTCTTCAAAGCGGTCCACAAAGCTAGTGCGTTCTTCTTTGCCATATACCTATTCTTGAGCGTTAGACAAAGATGGTGTATGAGGAAATGGAGTGTCTGGTCATTTTCCTCAGCGGGAGTGGCATCCTTCAAGGTGCCCAATCTTATAGCTGCATGGAACTTCTTGGTCCCAAGAACGATTTCGACATCTGATGCCCAAGTCAAGTAATTCTGGTCATGCTGGGTCAGCTCTTCGAACTCCCGGTTTGTAATACCAGTCATCTACATATTCATGCAAAGAGTTTACAAGATTACTGCTGGTAACATGTATAAAATAGTTGTAAAAATTCTCATAATATTCCTGCATTTTTCTATACATTTTTCATGACTTACTGCTATTTTCAGGGAATAAAAGCAATATGGACAATCACAGATAATTAAAAATAGTAAATACAATACATAAATTGCATAGAAATAATAATAACAAAGTTAAACATTCTTCAAATGGTAAAATCGATTCAAAATTTGAATTCCCGAGCCCCTTTTCTGTTGGAATATGAATTTTCGGCGAATTCTGCTAGTTTTAGGGGCTAAACCGCTATTTTCCTGTTCTGATAAAATTTTATGTGCAATTTTTAGAATTTTCGAGGGCCTTTTTGTAAATTTTAGGATTTTCTGTCTTCTTTCCTTTTTTCTTTTCCAGCTGGGCCAACTTTCACGACCCATTCAGCCCTTCTTCCCGGCCCAATCAGGCCCACTGGCGCCCCAGCCCACTCATCCGGTTTACGAGGAGGTGGGGGTAGGGTTTCCATACCCTTGTCCACCCAGTGGTGGCGGCTCTTCAAGCGCAAAGCGGGCAGCACCGGCGTCGCGTGCGAAAGCAGTCCGACGGCGCGACGCGGCGGCGCTCCGGTGTCACTTGGCCGACGCAACACGCGTGGGTGCAAGCGGTGTCGGCGAGTGGCGCATGCGCGCGTGCTTTCGGTGGTGGCTTCGTTGGCGAGTGCGGCGCGGGCGGCGCCGCTCGTCAGAGGTGGTGGCGGGTTTCAAGCCGGTTGGCGTGTCGCGGCGCATCTCGAGGTAGCAAGGCCATGGTTGTGCAGACCGGCGCATGCGCGATTAGTAGCACCGTGAGCACTGCGGGCGGTGGGTGGCTGGGAGCCGACGACTGTGCACCCCGATGGCCATGCGGGGTCTTCGCCAGAGGCGGGTGGCGGGTTGCGCTCGTGTGGCGTCGTGTGCATGCGCGAGTGACGCCGACTTCGGGCGGTGGTGCGGAGGGGAGCCCATGGGGGGCGGTGCTGGCCGTCGGTGGTGTGGCTCCAGGTCGTGTAATACCCGTGTGGGGGCGACCCTGAGAGTCGGCGGCATACGGACAGATGCGGGACCGCGTGCAGGCGCTTGTGTGGAGGCGGTGGCCGTACGGGGCCTGGAGGCACGGCGCGGTGGCATCGAGGCCGGGCGATTGGCTTCAAGCCGGTGGCGGCGCCGTCCGATCCCTTTTTTCATACTATTCATACAATCCACCGACCGGCTTGACCGACGACTTCAAGTCAGCTCGCGGTAGATTAGAACAGATTTGTAATCCACAGTGCAATCATAATCTACCTTTTCACGCAATCTACCGATCGACATTATGCCGGCGACTTCAAGTTGGCTCGTGGTAGATTAGAGCAGATTTGTACCATAGTATAAAATAATCCGGAAAGCAACAATTGCGGAATTGAAAGCTATCTAGAAAAAAATCATTCGATCTACGAGCATCGTTCTTCGACGGTTACCTTTTGATCCGATGAGAGTCGATCATGCTGATAACATGTTTAGGGTCCATCGTAGGCGAGCCCAGTCCGAGCGATTACCTCGTAGCAAACTTGTAATCGTAAGAACAATGTAAGAATACAAAAATAAAATAGTAGATTAAACATAGAGATATGAGAAATTTTCTGACTTCTTTCTTGTTTTTATATAAAAATATAGTACAGTGGTTGAATGTTCCCTTTTATATAATTTACTGAGAGAATAAGGAGTCTAGCATGAGTCAATCTGCCTAACCTAAACCTTATTTCTTAACAAAAATATTGTCCAACGGCGGTGAAGTGCAAGAGCAAGAGGAGCAGTTTGAAGGTAATCGGGCCAGGAAACCCGTTGGTGCATCGTCTTACAACACAACGGGCAATTCCGGTGCCACACTGCCCCCCGACCGCGCACACCGAATGGACGCAGTCCCTTCTTCCCATGCAGGCTGCACGCCTGCAGCCAGCGTTCTCTGACTTCAAGGCCGGCACAGTGCGACACTGATAGGCTGGTTTCCATCCGTACTCGCATCTCTCATGGGCTGCACATGGGATTGCGTCGGCAGAGGCGCAGAGCGGAAGCCAGTCTCGGGGTGGCCTACCAGGCTACTATTGCCCGGTCACGGGTTGCCGCGGCACACGTTACCACGCAGGAGTATTCGCCACAATGGGTTGAGTCCGGTCGATAATTTTCGGTAATATGCCAGTCTATCCTGTACGCTGGCAATCTTGGGCTGGTTATTCATGCAGAAATCTGGTGATTGTTGCGGCGACGTTGCATCTGTAAGCCTGCTAAACCCATGAGCAAACGCTGCAAAACGTTCCAGGCTTCTGGATCGTATCCTATTAAACCTAAATTATCCCCTAAATTCTGTACGGCTATGCCAGGTTGATCATCATATTCAGGGAATTTGGGCACTATGGCTGCTGATCTATCAAAATTTCTAATCTAGCCTCCGTATCCCCTAAATTCCATTTATTGCCTCCCCTTTGAGCGCAGTTGATCTGGAGATTGGCAGGTGTCTCCTGCAGTGACGTGTGGCCGCAGCAGGAATTCCTACGCCTAGGGCCCGCAGCACGCAGCAGCTGCGTATTGTGCCCCCCGAACGAAGCAGGTCATCATGCAGATGCGAGGTGGAACCACACGCGCTTGCTGCTGTGCTACGTACTGCTTGCCCGCACCCGGCCCCCTGCGCGCGCACCTGCATCGCCGGCCCGTGGAGTGGATGGTCTCGCGTGGTCGCTAGCTGGCACGCCTGGTGCTCCTTGCACAATGATAAAACGAGCCTAACGCCAACGCTATTATTTTCACATTGAGGCAGTAAGGAGAGAACCAGAGAGAAAGAGAAGGGGGAGCGAACCAGGGAGCAGTTGAAGTCCGCGTAGTCGCGAAAGTTGTGCATTATCTTGTGAGCACCTATAAAAGGTAATTATCATCGACATGCGGCTATAGTTTTAGCAAAGTGATTATCACGTAATTAGCAGAATGGTAGCTTCTTATTGTAGCAAAACAATTGTTAGGTTGTGTAGTCGATGTATGCCCTTACTTGACTTAGAAGACTTAATATTATTAGTGTGGTAAATTTTTACTTAGTGTGGGTAATTACATGCATGACGTATATATGATTGGACGTAAAATTACACAATGACCTGCACAGTCTTAGGAACTTGAACATAAAATTTTAAAACATTCTAAGGTCATTTAACATGTAATTCAAACGTGCATGAGACACAATAGAAATAGATTTGAAAATATGGAGAATAAGAACATGGTGCAAAGTGTGCATGACAAAATTTATAGAAGAATTCATTTGAAAACCTCGTAAATATATTTATATATCTAGAAATAAATTTTTGAACAATTTGTAACATGTTGTCAAAATGATTTAAATGAAAACGATAACTTGTACACATAATGGTAGATTTCCTAGATTTTTCAAGAAAAATATAGAGTACATTAAATTATGAAGAAATTACACAATGACTTGCAAAGTTCTCATAAATCTTAGGGCATTTATGTATTTATGGTTACGTGTCCCGCAAGATTGCATTTGCACGAGTGCGTTTTTATGGTAGTATATGGTACAATAATATATATATGCTCAGAATGAAGTGGTTACATATGAAGAAAGACGCCTGACGCACGATAGCAGTTGCTAGATGGTACAAGCATTACATATAAGTGGTTTCATATGAACTTGTGTTAGGTACTTTGTGGTGGAGATTCAAGATATGTTCATGTTCCACAAGAACGCTCACGTACACGACGGACCGTACGGGGTGGACCTGTCAAATTCTGATCAGACCGTGATTCGAGTGCCTGGTCTGAAGGATATGAGCCTCTCGGAGCTAAGGCTATGCGTGCATTCCGCGTTCGATCGCGCCACTACAAGGAAGAAGCTCGCGCATCGAGGCGTTGTATGCCTTAGTGGTGGGTGGTGCGGGGGAGACTGTTTGGCAACTTATGAAGGTGACAAGTGACGCTTCATGGGTCAATTACATGGAGGTTGTTTGCAACCTTGCTGCTGCGATAAATGCTCGACCGATGGTCTTTGTTCTGTTCGTGGAGAGGATAGGGACATCCGATGTGGGTGGTTCTGGTGAAGCTGCTGGTGACGAGGAGCCTACGTTGGTCTTCGACTGTGATGTAGATACCAGTGTTGGAGGAGACGTGGGGGAGGAAGTGGGCGATGGAGACCTAAGGAGGCGTGCTGACAATTTCGAGTCCAACGAAGGAGTAGAAAGATGGTGGGCAACCCGTATTGATTACCACGAGAACCTGGACGACCAGGTGGAAGAGATCGAAAGCGAAGAGGAGGACGTGGAAATAGACAGTTCTATAAACGAAGAAGACGGAGAAGTTGCTACGGGAGGTGCAGTTGGTGGTGTTGTGACCACCGACATTGCTTACATCGCCTCTAGATTAGACGACATCGTAACAACATCGCTGGTTCTGCCATAGCAAGAGGGGGCCGAGTGGGGGTTCAATGAAGACACTCTACTCTTAGAGCAACACTTCCCTAACAAGAGTGTCACCCAGCATGCTATTGCTAGATACACCGTTAACATTGGTCAGACGTATCGGGTGCAGGGGTCGAACCCTGACACCTACATCGTTAGGTGTGTTGATGAATCTTGTGTTGGCAAGGTCCGTGCGCAGCGGTTTAGGGCCGCGGCCACGGACTTCCGGATAACGGTGCTAAAGGATCACACATGTGAGCTAGCAGAGCCGCTTCATAGGCACCAAACATGATGTCCTCATATGTTGCTAGCCTAATAAGCCACCTAGTCGTGGTAGATATTTTTATTTCAACAAAGCTTCTACTGACGGATGTTGTTAATATGGTGGGGTTCCAGGTCAGATACAAGAAGGCATGATGGGCGAAACGGAAGGTCCTGGAGTGAACGTTCGACACATTCGAAGAGGCTTACAACTTAGTCCCAAGAATGTCATATCAAATTGCAAAATCAAATCCCAGGACATACATAAACAAGTTTGAGCGGGTGCATCCTATGGAGGGGTCAGGCTATCGAAGGATTCAAGCATTGTCGTCCCGTGTGGACGATGGACGACACCTTCCAATCTAGAAAGTACAAGGGTACCATCCTCACCGCGGTTGCAGCTGATGCGAATGACCAGTTACTCCCCGTGACCTTCACAATTGTTGAGAGCGAGAACACCGATAGCTAGGCTGTGGTTCCTGGCGAATGTAAGGCACATGTTGGTCCAAGACAGCCTAGATGTGTGTGTCATCTCTGACTGCAATGTTGGGTTGCTGTCCACATTGACCACGATGCAAAACAGGATGCAGCTGCCATTCAAGTGGAACGATGTTAGGAGCCATTGGTGCATGAGGCATCTCGCGGTGGACTTCCACACAAGGTTTCGAAGTAAGGACCTGATGAATATGTTCAAGAAACTCTCCATGCAGAACAAAAGGTGGAAGTTCAAGGTCGTGTGGAGACAGCTCGACCAGGAAACTGACAAGCATTTCAGGAACTCAGAGGACGCCAAGGCAGGGGCAGCGGTAGGAGGGTCCACGAGAGTTGGAGAGTTGACACATTAGGTTAACTCGAATGCACCTGACTCAGAGAAATGGCCTCTAGTGCAAGGTACAGAATTCTGACGATCAACATGTCCGAGGTGTACAATGGTGTCCTCAAGGGTGTTCTATCCTTGCCGATCACTGCAATCGTGGAGGAGAGTTGGAACCATACCGTCAGATACTTCGTTAACAGAGTCATGATGGCCAAGAAACATCTGACGGATGGCAAATAATTCTCAGAATTAATACACGCATACAGGGAGAAGAAGATCAACAAGACTCGTTCGCACATTGCTCGTACCATGGAAGGTGTCAGGCTGAAGTTTGAGATCCGGCTCAGGGAGAAGTAGGTCATGGGTCAAGCTAGAGGGGATCGAAAGCATGCTTGCACGATTGTCGACGAAGCGTCCTGCACTTCCAACAAACCACAGCTTCTCCACAAACCATACTCCTATGTGTACGCGGCATGCGCGGCGTGGCGCCAGGGCTCAATGCATTACATCTTTGAGTTCTACGACATCTACTACCTACTTTGCGCCACGTACTGAGGGTTGTGCGATGCCTCTAAGCGCAGTACGGATGGGGAGCCAGGTCCCACGATATTCTACACCCCGCTGCAGTTATGGTTGTGGGAGCACTTCCCGGTTTGTCGATCGTATTTCTGGAGCACCGTGCACCCTTTCCATTTGATCTTCGAGTTTTACGGTCATGGTGGAGGCGACGACCCTGTCGACAGGCCAACAATGGGTACACGTTGGACACGTGCTAAGATAGGGTGGGCGAGAGAGACTGAGGCATGTGTACCCTGAGTTCCATAACCTATTCGAGACTCTACACGAGTATCACGTCATCTGGTGGCTATGGATTGCATAGTTCCTTGCAGACACGGTCCCCCTATGGATTATTCTCGCATTGCACTCAAGTCCACACGCACTGGTTGACGACTTGCCACCTGGTCTTCTTCCACATGATCGAGCCGTACAACCCACAGTGGGTTATGAGACAGTTTGGCCTTTACCAGTAGGTGCCACCACCACTAGGACGACCTCTTGCAACGTAGGCCCACGGGTATGTCGTTATTCGGTATCATCGCTTTCAATTGTAGACAAACGAGGAAAGCCCGGAGGAGCATCGACTGGAGGCAGACACGGCAGCCGTGGACAGCGCTGTGGGGGAGAGGGTGGTGATGGAAGTGGTGCAGGAGTCAAGACCCTACAACGTCGAGACGTATGATGCATACTTGTGGTGGTACATTTCGCGCACCAAGTGCAGGCTTACTGGGCTGACGCCACATCGTCCAGTGGAGGTCATGCACGATGCCGTTGTACGAGCAAGTCCCGACTGTCACCGGGCGAAACGCCACGACGAGACAGTAAAACATTCTTCGTAGAATTTTCGTCTGGAAACACGTTTCTAACTTGTTCTCGTTTTCCTTGCAGTACTACCACCTTGCTCGTATCCAGCACGAGGCCGCTAACACTCTACACCATCAGAACACTAACACCTTTGATCGCTTCCTAGCCGCGATGCACACCATTTACGACGACAAGAGGGTTGCAATGAGGAGCATAAGTTATGGTCGCCATAGCGACATTGACGTACAATATCGTGGACACCGAGGGCACCCTCCACCCCCACCGCCTTTGGCACCTCTCTCCTCACCTCCCTCGGCACCGCCCTCCCCACGTCCGTCGCACTCTGGGAGTTGTCGGAGCTACAGTCGCTCAGCCTCGACGCGTTTTGGGCTAGCGGTATGTTAGCTGGAAGTTGTTGTTGTCAGTATTTGTCTATGCACTCCTTTTGAATGTACCTCGCATTACCGTTTGTTTTGCAGCACTTGTGAGGAGACAACACTCTAATTGAGACGTCATCATCACAGAGGGAGGCGCACAACCGAACTTCCTCGCCGGGCGACGGTGTTCCACTCCCGATAGCGACCCTAACTCGTCGCAGCGCTGGGACGACGAGTTGGGCTCATTAGCACGCGACGTTCAGTCACACATGCGTCAGCGCGACCTGTGGTTCGACCAGACGTACCAAGGGTACACCGTGCAACATTATGGTGTAGACTGGCCAGGAGGATCCTCAGCCACACAACAAATACTCCAGTATGCTTTAACGTAGTTACAATAATTTTTCCGTTGCACGAAACTAAGAACTAACTGACCCAGTACCCTTCCCGCGGGATGTGCTCCACTGGGTCGATAATATGCTCGGGCCTCACCCGGACACCTACACTGAGATCTTCGCAGCCCTGCCTGCCACGCAACGCCCCTACTACGACTTTCGAGATGTACGCCGTTCCCCTGACAGGCTCACCTTCCCTGAGGATCACTATTGTGTCGTTATGTGCACTCCTTCGTATGACATGTGTCCGTACAATGCATGTCCACACCTTTACCATAATAGACGGTTGCAAGTTATTACTACCGCTTCAACGACTTTGCATCATAGTAACTCGTACGATAATAGAAAAATAGCACCACAATGTCCAAAAGTAACAACAATTTGCAGACGTCGGGGTAGTCCCACATGTCAGGACGACGTGACCCGACAAGGCAGCTTTGCGTAGCGATGTGACCCAACGAGTTTGCTTCCCGCAGAGACATGACACAACGCTGCCACACAATTCCTCCTCAAAGCTGCTGCCTCGCGGGCACAAATTTCCTTCAACCGAATTACAATTCAGTCACTTACGCAGGGCGAGCTTGACATATATGTGTTACCCTTTCCATGGCGGGTTCTCCTGCATCAAGATTTCAACACAATCTC
Organism: Hsuehochloa calcarea; assembly: GCA_036346395.1. Taxonomy (NCBI): domain Eukaryota; kingdom Viridiplantae; phylum Streptophyta; class Magnoliopsida; order Poales; family Poaceae; genus Hsuehochloa; species Hsuehochloa calcarea. Next base: position 41,496,696 of record CM070599.1, read on the forward strand.
GTTTAGATGGAGAACCAATGGGACGAGATCCGCGAACTTGCAAAGGGTGTTGTGGCCCAGGACAAACAAATAGAGCATGTCAGGAGGGCACCTCCCCGCAATGATGCCCCCCGTAGCAGCAACCCCTACCTGAACATTCCAACCGAGCATTCGCCGCAACACCCTTCAGAGGGGGACACCCCTCTGTTGGTGCAGGAACACATGCAAATTCTTGAAGTACAAGAAGCACCTCAGCCTGGGCATGCGTTACTGGGGTTGCGCGAACTACTCCTAAGACTATCCCGGCCGCCGTTGGAACTCGGACTACTATCGGCAGCCGGTAAGGACCAGTTACAGTATGTTTACCTACCATTTCTCTTTCAAAGTATGCACTAACAACCTCTATCGTCTACCCGTAGTCTCGGATCCGCTATGTGGCTACCACAAGTGGATCGGCCAAGGGATCCACCCAAGCTACCAGTGGCGTCTCGACTGCGAGGAGTGGAATTCCAAGAGAGACAGCGAGAAGAGGGAGGAGGAGCACCGCAACAAAGAGCACAACGAGCATATCCGACGGGAGACACAAACTCATCTCAGGGCGTGGAGGCATAGGGAGCGTGAGGCTCGCGAAAGGGAACATGAGAGAAAGGGGGAAATGGTAGCCAAGGCCAATGCAGCCGACAAGGAGTACAACGTTGAGCTCGCAAGGAAGGGTAAATGACCCGGTCCACGTAGTAGGTCGGGTCATTCCATACTAGTCCCCCGTCCTACCCGCCATGTTAATCCTATCTCCTGAAGGCATGTATACTTATATGGTTCGGATACTTGTGTAGTAGTGTACCATAGTAGTAGCGAGGATGACTAAAGCAATTAGCCAAACCATCATGCCATGTGACCACGTGTAACGTGCTTCTGTCTGTGGACTCTAATGTAGTTTTGGTTCCGTGCCTCGCACTTTACCTTCGGTCGAAAGATTTCATCAGCACGAATACATTTGTAATCTCTAAGCCTCGTACAAAAATTGGACTTTGTGACGATGTGAAAATGAATGATCCAAACATAACGTTGTGAAAATGAATGATACAAAAATATTTTATCACAGATGCACGTACGTTACCTTACCTCAAAAGTTCGACGCTCAACATCAGCCTTCACGCTTTTCACAACTGCACATCTTTCATCAGCAGTGTCTACCATATGTCCATCCTTGTGCCTCATGTTGTACCACATAGTCCATATATTTGTCAATTTTTTCAAGATGCAATATGTATCAATTCTACAAAATGCGTTCTACAAGTGTACATACATTCAAATAATTTTCTCGAGCCGTACGAGGGGGAAAACCTCCTATACGTTTCTAGGGGTTGTTGTTTAGCTACATCTATCCCAATAAGCGATCTATTGAATCGTTGCAATTGATGCTCGATCTGCAAAAGAAGGAAGAGATCTTCGAAAAGTAGGTTTCTAGCATTCGATAAAGAATCTAACTTATTTCAATAGGACATTATTTGGGCTTTATGGTGCACGAAGGACGGATTGAAGTAAGTCAAACCAGAGTGTAATCTATCAATGTGTAACATCCTGAATTTTGTATGGCAGTTCCATCACATTAAAATATGAAAATTTACAAACTTTTGATGCATCCTGTTGACACTTTGATATTACCAAGTTTTGTCGGGGTTTTTTCTAGAATTGAATTACGAAAATTGATTCAATAAAAGAAATACAATTGACAAAATCATTTTGAATAAAACGACGACTCTGAAAAAGATGATCCATAAGGTAACATGGGAGAATTTACATTGAAACTAATTCAAGGAAAACCTGAATCAAAGCTCAAATTCAATTTTAAAGCTTGTCTCTTTACAAGCAAAACACGAGCTCAATTCAATTTTAAAGGAAGTTAACTTGGATCGGAAGGATGAATCGAGAATCAAAATTCTGTAATTTAAATTTAAAATAGTAAACCATTCCTCAATTCAACCCCAAATTAAATTAAACAATGAGCTCAATTCATAATCTAGAAATCCAAATTCAATTACCCAGGCAAAAGCGAACAAATCATGTTTTGCAAAAATTTGAATTTGAAAACAAATACAAACCAAATCCATGCTCAAATTCTAAATTGAATTCAAACTCAAACTGAAATAAAAATTCAAATTCTAAATTGAATGCAAAAATTCTAAGTTGACATGTGGATGGCTCGGGTGCTGCGGCCACGGGGTGTAGCAGTGTGCTACTACGGCCCGTCGGCGCAGCAGTCGTGCTGAATTTGAGCTGCTGCGCCCCCGGCGCAATACGCAGGAAAAGGGGCTATAAATGGAATTTGAATGATAGGGAGTTAGATTTGGAATTTTGGTGGACCAGGGGCCAATAGTACCAAAATTTGCATATTGTGAACATGAAATGCTTTGCGTAGTTGTGGTACACCGTCGCCCTCCTTGAGTATCGATTGTGAAAATGTTGTGTGCATAGCAATGCTCCTGAGGAACGGTGTGTCGATGATCACAGTTACTTCAGCAGTCGTCTGTCACTTTTGCTGATGTTTACATGACTGACACGGTGACATGGCTGTATACGCTTAAGTCATTTGTTCTATAGTCTGCCAGTTTGCTAGGCACATTTTCGGAACCGACGTGTATTACCGAACATCTTCCTTTCTTCCCCTACGGCTCAACTACTAACCACCTACACGTTTTTTGTTCAGAGGATGATATCAACCTAGCTAGCTACACTCGCCAGTGTCAATCGACCGGTTGCTGTCTCCCTGATGGACGGCTAGCTACCAAGAATTAATACGAGAATCAGCTCGTGGCCAGTAGTGAACACCGGTTAGACCGCATTAAAAATGAGTTGTCTGATCATCGTACCGCGTAGCTACCAGACTGACTGCCCGCCTGCCAAAGGTGCAAAGACAGATATTAGAACTTAGCATAAAGAACTAATAATAAAAGTATTATAAAACTAGTATTTTTCCTCTTTTACTAATTTGCTGTCGAAAATTATTTTTTTTATAATTTTTTAAATTTTTGTTAAATTAATTCAATACGGATTTAAATTTACATAACATAATTTCAAAGAAAGAATGCAGAATGAAGGAGTACTGAATGAGGGGGGGTATGGTGGCCATTTATAGAAAATAAATTCAGAATTTTTTTTGATTATTTTGCTATTTTTTGAGACCATAACAGTACAAAACGGTAAAAAACAGCTAAAAATCCCCAATAGTCGAATTTTTTGGGCCATGCCGTGCCTAGGCACGGCCCACGATCCCGCACAACCCAACAGACTGCTCCCTGCATGCCCGCACTTCCGTCATTACTCCCCCCCCCACGGCCTCTCTCCGCTGCGTGTCGTCTCCTCACCCCGCGCCCCGCCGCCTCCTCGTCGCCTCGCCTCGCCTCCTCGTTCCTCGGCTCCTCGCCTCCTGCCACCTCCCGACTCCTCGCCTCCCCGCCCGCCAGCCGCCTCCTCGCGCCCCCGCCACCGCCGAGCCACCTCCTCGCCTCCGCTCTGCTCCAACCTCCTCTCGCGCCGGGCGCGGCCGTTCTTCCTCCCGGTCCTGCTGCCTCGTGGGCCCCACCCTTCTTCCTCCACGCCGGCGCGGGCGCGCCGCGCCACTGGCTCTTCAGGACACTGTTCGTGTTGTGTCGGGCCGGCTCACTTTGCCAACGTGACGGTTCAGGCATGTTCCGGTCCCTCGTGCCTGGGCCTGCAATACCATGCCTCGTATTGGCCCGATAGACCTGGCCCATTTGGCCAGCTCTGCAAAGACTTCTTACAAACATTGTTGATAGGCAGGCCATATCCAAAACAACAATTAGATCAGTGTCTGAGCGGTGCATATCATAAATACAGGATGCGGTTACTGTAACATCCCAATTTTCTGAGCTCTAAAAATCTTTTGAATAATTACTTGTTGGAAAATACATTATTTGAATTTTTATTAAATCTTTATTATTATTATTTAAAACTTAATATAGACTTTCATACTAAAATAATTTAATATGATTAATTCCAACATCAACAATTGTCAAAACTATTTTATTTGAATTCTATGTGCATAGATACATTTCCTAGAATTTTATAGAATTTTTCTGAGTTTATTTGCTATTTGCTATTTGGATTTTCAGTATTTATTAAAAAAAAACCTATTTTAATTTCCTGAATAAAGAACGTGGGCAAACCCAACTACTATTCGGTCCGCCCAACCCCGGACTCGCTTTCTCCGCGCCAGCACTGGCCCAACTCCCCAAGACGCTGCTTTGCTCGTCTCGCTAACCGTGGACCCCACCTGTCGGTCTCCGTCGCCTCACACGCACCGCTCGCCACCGGCTGTGGGCCCCACAAAGAGCGTCTCCTTCCTCGTCTTGGCGCTTGCTTGCGGACCGCCATTGCCGAGAGTCCAAGCTCCGTCCGACAACAGCATTATCCAACCGAAACTTCCAGGATTTTCGCACCAATCTCTAGCTCTATCTACCCCGCACTCGTTTCAGTTGGAATCAAACTTTGATTCAGCCTCTATCCCCTAGAATTCAGGAATCCCCGATCGTGCCCAATTCGGACTCTAATTGGGGATTTCTAATTCTGGCATGCCTCGGCCCTATATAAGGCATCCGTGTGCTCACCCTTGTCTCCGCACCCCAAAACCCCTAGCCGCCACACCCCGATTGTTCTAGCGCCGCCATAATTAGAGTTTTAGGGTTTTTCACCGCCGTTGGTTTTTCTTCAGTTGCGCCGCCACCGTAGCGCCTCGTCGCCGTTGAGCACGCCACTAGGTCCGCCGCCACCAGAGCCTCCTCCAGCGCCCATCCGCGTCACCGAAGCGTCACCCGAGGCCTCGTCCGACAATTGCCGCGCCGCCTCCTCCGCTTTGAGCTCGCCGCTGGGCGCTACCATGATCCCTGAGCATTGGTAAGGATGTCATCGGGTTCGCATTAACCCCAGCTACAAGCTGGTACTCCTCGCCGGCGACTATACGCCGCCGTTCGCCGGAACCCTCGATTTCCGAGCAAAACCGCCGTCGGGTTAACGTGGACAACTACGTATGCAGCCATGTCACCGCCAATGCCGACGTGTTGCGTGCGTGGCTGCTTCGTCAGCGTGTGCGTGGCACGGTCCACTGCTCCCCAGTTCCAGTCGCTCGGTAAACTCACTCCACCGTGAGCTATATCACTGACATGTGGGTCCCACATGTTAGATTTTCTTTTAATCCTTTTATTCTGGAAAATCTTCGCTGACGTCAGCAATTGCGCAATAATCCAATTTTTATTTAGAAAAATAATTCAAAAAATCTGGAAATTCCAATTTAGGGTATTTTATGTAATTTCAATCTTCCAAAGCCCATATCTTTTGCATCCAAACTCCGATTGAGCCCATTCAAATTTCTACATTTATATAAATTTAAGATATATTTATTTATGATTTGTATTTAATTTTTGGAGTTTGTTTTATCTCTGTTATTTATTTGTCTCTTTATTTATTTCGTTTGCGAGTAGACGTTAATTCTTCGGGGACTTTTAAAGAATGAGTGCCTCAAGACCAAGGTCAATACCTAGACCTATTACAAGGCAAGTTATACCTTTGATCATATTGAACCCAGTTTTAAAATTACTTTGATTCAAATTATTGCTTTCTATTTCAAGTATTTATTAAAATGCTTTTGGGTTTAGTTATCAATTCAAATTGTTATGTCCACCTTGTTTATTGTTATGCCATGATCTTTTGTCACCCTAGGTTGGTTCATTAATAGTTGGTATTATGGTAACACCAACGTGAGTTGGTTAGATAAGAGTAGATTACTTAGCCATGCCACGAGTCATCATTTCATGTGAGTTGCAAATATAAACTTGACTAAGTGATTATGGAACTGTGTGATGAATGTGTGTGCTGTGTGCTATTACTCGTTGATGGCATGTGTTGTACTTAACCAACAGGGTGGGAAAAGATTTAGACTGAGACAAGTGGTGGATTATGTGTGATTGTGGAGCTGTGTGCTAGGAATGATAAACTGTGTGACTTAGTTAGAAATTGAAAGTTTTGCCTTGGTCAATTAGGGACTTAACTTTGTGTGCCATTGAACCGAGTTTTACTGTACAACCACATACTTGGTATGGGACGGGCCTAACTTAGTAGGTTATGGAATCTTGTCATTGACAACTCGGGTTGTAGGTTAAGCTGTGTGATGGGCTGGAGGTGTGTTTATCACATCGCGGTACGGTTCGCCGTATCCTTGTCCAACGGTGTGTGTCGTACCAAACGCTGTGTGTATCGGTTGGACGGCCGTAAAGCACATAGAGAGTGCCAATGTTTGAGATGAAGTTTCTGAAATATTTTGTTATGGTCAGTGCTAGCTACACTGATTGTATTTGTGGGTAAAGTGTACAACCTCTGCAGAGTGTTTAAATCAATCTGTTCGAATAGCCGCGTCCGCGGTCATGGACATGCTCGGGGATTTCACACGAGGGGTAGATTTTTATAAAAATATTTGGGAAGAGAGCTGTGTGATCTAAGTCATATGACTGTGTAAAAGAACTTGTTTAGACTGTGTGTCCTTTGTGAAACTAAATGATAATAATTATTATTTATTTGTTTTGAGTTATGTTTTCGATCTATTATTTGTATTCAATTACAAATGTTATATTCCTGCAAAAGAACCACAGAAGTCATTCCTTTGGAACAAGCCATCATCTATAAATTATATTATGTGGTATGACTTGCGAGTACGGTTGTGTACTCATACTTACTTCAAACAATCAACAGAAGTGGAGGAGTCTTCGTCTGCATTTGAGGAGGAGTTCTACGAAGGTGTCGATCGTTAAGGTCTTGATCCCAGTCAGTTGCCTATAGTGAATTGATGGAATTCCGCTGAAGTTCATTTCTATTCCGCTGCTGCTATTTATTTATTGTCAGCCCCGCGAGGCTTAATAAATGTAAACTCGACCTTAATGTCACAACAGTTATTTACTATTCAAATTAGCTATTTATTCTATTAATCGTCTTGTGTTGATCGATATTCATTTATGTTGATACTGTGTGCACTAGCGTAATCCTAAACTAGTTCAGAATACATAGAGAATATATAATTATATTTTTGGATCCCGACAGTTACCCTTCTAAATAATAATCAGATCAGTTTTTGAACTGTGCATATCATAGATACAGTATGCGGTTACCCGTCTAATTAGTTTGTGATGCCTCGTAATAGCGACGGGAACAACATATTTTAGTCATGTGCCAATTGCCAAGTTGTACTGAAATTCGAGGGGACACCGGGGACGACCAGGTAACCTAGATAAGCATACCATCACATCTCTATGGTGGGCACCCAATGATGTCTGCCCCACCCCACGTCAGATTAAACGCCTCTCGGCTTCCGGAAGGATCCTAAAACCTCCTCGCCACGGGAAGCGAGCGAATCGGAACGCACCAAAATCGCGTGCCTTTGCCGCTTTGCCTTCCCTTCAATTCGCTTTCTTCCCTCCCAGTCCTCGCACAAAACACACGCCCCCGCACCCACCGCACTAATCCCCGCGTCCCGGTGCTCTGCTGATCTGCCCTGCTGCCTCCCATGGAGATGGGGGGCGGGCCCACCCTCAAGCCTCTGCTGTGCCTCGCGTGGCTCGCCGCCACGCTCCCCATCGTCGCCGCCGCTCTGCCGATCCCCGCGGCCGCCGGCGGCCGCTTCGTCCACGGCCTCCTCGCCGCCTTCTCCGCCCGCGGCAAGACCGTCAGGCCCTCCTCCTCCTCCTCCACCTCCAAGGCGGTAAGATAGGTGGCAAGTTGTTGCGACACGCCTCGTTCCTGCTTTGCTTGCTTTTATGTTCCCCGTTCATCTCCCGTGGATTGTAACTTGCCTTCAGACACATATCTTCGTTAGGCGTAACATTCCGAAAGTACAATACTGATACCGTGGAGGGTTCAAATGGTGTTTCTTGCCAGTGTAATTTTTCTTACTGTTTAAGCTAAATCAGGGATTTTTTTTTTAATCTGGTGGCTAATTTGGTATATGCACATAGTATGGTTCATCTTGTAGAATATGGGAGATGGGAGGAAGGGGGATTTTCGTGGCGGCATTGGGTTGTCGATTAGTACGTTGTAGCAGCAAGATAGTTACTGTATTGTACTGATTAGTTGATGAATTTTTTAACTATTGTAGATTGGTGTTGGAAAGTTGATGGATTTTTGAACCAGCGACTTCTTAAACATTATGGACCAGACCACTCCTTAGGCCCGGACTTCTAAAGAGTCTAGCAAGGTTACTGGTGTTGGTTTGCACCCCAGTCTAATACAAAGCAAACCGATTTTTACATGAACTTTGGAGATTTGGTTATGATGACTATATTCAAAATACTTACCAAATGAGTTTTGTGAGAAAAAAGTGTCATCATATAGTTGTGACTGAAGGATATTATTGACCTCTTATCAATTTTCTTGAGCAGCTTTACATCAAAATAATGATCACTTTACATATTCGGAGTGCACATCAAATTTACAAGTCCAATTCTCAGACTCAACTTCTGTATAATTATCAGAAACTCATATTAATCTTTCTAAAACTGCAGAAGTTCACCGTTCCACAGAAGTACTTCTTGCATTTTTACGTGGTGGGAGTGGTGGTGACATCAAGCTTGCTGCTTGCAATATGGTTCTATGCATATATGAAAATGACGCCATTGTTGCCAGAGCCATCGATTTACTCCACAATTGCTAGCCATCTTGTTGGGTCAAATTCGTTCTCTTCTGGCAGTGTCCGGTCACGCACCATGGAACACAAGTATCGTGTCTGGCGGACTGTATTTGTACTTCTATTGATGGAAATTCAGGTACTGAGACGCCTGTATGAGACTGAAAATGTGTTCCACTACAGCCCTTCAGCTCGCATGCACATTATAGGATATCTGACGGGTCTCTTGTAAGCTCCATATTGCTTAACTTTCACTGTGTTCTAGATTTCTATTGCATAATTATTTTTCGTGCTAAAATATGCCAATTTGACTAAATATTCCCTCATTTTCTTCTTTTTGCTATTTCTGTTATAAGTTCACATGCTTTTGCTATTAGGTCTTCTTGTTATGGATGTTCTTCTCTGCAGTTCTGCAGCTTGTGCATATAGGTTATCCACAAAATATGCAATCACATGGCATAAATTAAGGCATAATTAAATTTACTGGATGATCTGACCTTGACCTGACACTACCAAAAGATATACCACTAGCCATAGAATATAGCACAACTGATTACTGGTAACTGTAGTTTCTAGATTCTTGACTGTGGATCACGATTGACACTTGACTTCTTTTTTTAGTAATAGTCTTTTGTCATCATGCTGATATTAGGTAAAGGACTGTGCATTCTTGCTACCCGTGAAAATTTTCCCTGAGGATATCTTTGAACAACAATCATTGTTGGCATCTTATTTTCTTGTATAGCATTCTTGGATTGACTTATAGTTTGGTTTTTCTTCCTGCCAGCTATTATGTGGCTGCACCTTTATCTCTTGCTAGTTCTTGTATTCCTGAAGCAATGGATTATATTCAAGGTCAAATAGCTGAGTTCATAGTAAAGGGTCGTGCAAGAATGCCAGATCTAGTAATTGATTCGTCATCTCTCCTAATGCCTCTTCTGAAGTTGGGGTGGTGCCAGTGGATAGGTGCTGTTATATTCATTTGGGGCTCCCTCCATCAGATCCGTTGCCATGCAATTCTTGTAAGTATCCATTTCTCTGTAATGCGACGAGAACCCTAGATATACAAGCTGGTTTCTTCTTTGTAAATGTGAACAAGATGTTTATGAGCAGCAGCAGAAATATTCAAAATAAAATAAAATCTGCCGATGTGTTGAAAATTGAAACTGCAAACATAACTTGTTTAGTGAAAAACCGAAGGGTATGTCTTGTAGGAATTGTTTTGTTATTTGAGAGGTGAAGTCCAATGGGCAATAGAAAATAGAAATCCCAAATACAGAAACTTGTTTGGTCAACCAACATCAGGAACCCTTCATGAAATGTCAAATCATATTAATTAGGTTATTCAGTATGAATATTTTATGTTCCTTTAGGCAAGAAACTGCACTGCTATTCATCTTTTCCTTGCAAACTTTTGGGCTGCAGCTTTGCATATTCAGTTATTATTTTGGATTTCATTGTTTATGTTTACTACTTTGACAGGGATCATTGCGTGAACGCAAAGATTCTGATGAGTATGCTATTCCTTGTGGTGACTGGTTTCATCGTGTGTCTTGCCCTCATTACCTTGCTGAACTAGTGAGTGCCTCCATGTTCTCTCATATTTAGTATGCTACACATACTATTCTGACAAATATAGCAGAAGGTCTCGTTACATTGCTAAACTAATGATGTTGAGAGTAGGCTTGTCAATAAAAATCATTTCGAGTGGGCTGGGATGGGTTCCCACTGGTGGAAGCGCGGGAGTGCGTGGCTCCTGACCCAGCTTCGATCCCCGGCAGGAGTGGGTGAAAAACAGAGAGCTTTTCTGCTGCTTATGCTGGAATTTTGATTTTTGCATTGAAGCTGTTTGATGTTACTGCAAACTTTTCATCAAATTTGTTCTGTCCCTCATTTTGCCAGCCAAGCTCTCAGAGTGCAACAGCATTCGACAGTATAAATTTTCCTTTAGGAGTGCTCAGCCATACAGGGAATTGCAAACATTCTTTACATAGCTTAAATATGATAAAATAATATATCATCTTAGGAGCTTGCAAATTTTTTAACCTTTGTCGAGTAACTAAATGAGCCTAACAGGCTGACATAATAGGATGTGTGTTTTAACATAATGGATATTTGCTGTTGTTTGTCTTGACTCAACTAGGGTGCTAAGCTGCCGGTTAATAAATCTCTTTCGGGTTTTAAATTAGTATGGCATTAACATTTATGGTTGTTTTGGTATATAGGTCATATATTTGGGCATGCTGATAGCTAGTGGTGGCTCAGACATTTGTGTGTGGTTCCTGTTCATTTTTGTGGTATGCCTCACTTAAATTTTGCACCAATCGTAGTCAGAATCTGACCAACTTGCTATTATGGTATCCTTTCAGTCTCTTCATTTCAGCAAACTAAACTCACCTTATTTTTGTGCAGATAACAAATCTGTCCTTTGCAGCTGTACAAACTCATAAATGGTACCTTCAAAAGTTTGAAGACTACCCTCGTTCTCGCTATGCCATCATTCCATTTGTATGCTAGCGTCTACAAAATGGGCTCAGTTTGCTCAAGCATTCCCTGTGTGCAGCACTGCAACAGCAAATGCCAAACACTCGTGTGTTTTGGCCAGAATGCTCAAGGCCGGCATGTAACAGATGTTCATGTAAATGTGATAGCATAAAAGTTGAAGTGTTGTATTGTTTAGTAATCGTGGCCACCCTGACTTATAAGGTTGTATTTCCAGTCGTAAATTCCGCTAAATGCTTGGATAGTTGGATGTATTAGTATTTATTGACATTTTTAAGCACTGGAAATAAAAGTTCTTGCAGAACCGGCAACTTGTGAAGTTGTGAGTCGTGACATCCTATCTGATACCAGTTACTGATTCGAGACACCACGATGTTATTAGTAATCTTTATGGCTCTACGAAGGTAATTTTCCCGGAGCAGCGGCCTTCCATGCCATAATTGATTAATTGTCATCAATTGTTCTGTACCTTCTGGTACTTGATAACCTGAATCTCTGCTAAGAAGTCGCTCTACTGTTCACCAGGTAGTCAATCCTGCTGGTCCTGGTGGGTTTTGTACTTCTGTTGGAGTTTAAGTAGCATGATTATGTTAATTTAGAATTTCTCAAGCTAACACTTTACCATGTTTCTGCTGTTTATTACACACTGTAAGGCTGAGCAGGTTCGGATTTTGTACATATTTTTGTACAAAATATTCGTGACCAGATTCACATGTGTTGAGATGATTACATCTTCATGCAAATGCATTAGAAATTGAACCGAAGCCATGAGCTGTTGCGGTTCAATTTCATTTCCCAATCCCATCATCCCATGTGCATTTTTCATTCCATTTCATGTTCGTGTTGCATTAGGAAAAAAATTCAAAAAATGAGCATGTTCGTGCTGCTTCTTTTCTCAAGAGTTGCAATTGACATCAAGAACATTTTGTTTCAAGCAACATCATTTTTTCGTCCGGTGGGATGTTTTTTCGGTTCATATGCATGCCCATGTTCATTACGAAAAAAATACATTCTCGGATCTCGTCCCCAATAAAATGCAAGGAAAATCGTCTTGAAGAACTGCAATAAATTGCATCCTCGGATTTCATCTGCAAGAATTTACATTTTTGGATTTTTCTCTACAAGAAAATGCAAGGAAAAATTACAAGAAGATTCAAGATCTAAGGAAATGCAAGAAAAAACACACGAACGCCAAGAAAACTCAAGATTTGGAAAGGAAGACGACGCCGGCGGCCGGATCTGGCGGCGCGGGGGCGGGGGCCTGGGTGGCTCGGGCTTGGATTCAGATCCAGTGGTGTGGCGCCCAGGTACGGCTGGAGAGGAAGACGATGTCAGCTTCCGGGGCTCGAGGTCGTCACTGGCGTCCGCGAGGCCGGGGTGACCGGTGCAGAGAGAGAGAGAGAGAGAGAGAGGAGGTAGAGAATGTGGAGAGAGGGAGGGGAGATAATAAGAGAGAAATTTGGACTGATTTGGCTGTATTGCACCTGAAAATTTCAAAAATGACCTCTGTAATCTCAAAAGTCTAAATCTAGCCCTCTGTATCCACCTGATGCCGTCCCACACGGCAGCAGGTAGACCCACTGTTGTTTTTTTTTGAAAATCAATTTAATAATATTTGTTTGAGGAATTTTTAAATATATTAAATGTCGGGACCCAAATATGCAAATTTGGACCCTCTATGTATTCTGCACTAGTCCAGGATCACGCTAGTGCACACAGTGTCAACATTGATGAAATATCAACTCCATACAACGAAATATTAAATAAACGAGTAATTTGAATAACAAATAACTGTTGTGACCTTAAGGTCGAGTTTTACAATTATTAAGCCATGCAAGGCTGACAATAATGAAATAAACTGCAGCGGAAACAAAGTAAACTCCAGCGGACTCCCATCAATACACCACAGGCAACTGACTGGGATCAAGACCCTAACGATCAACCTTCGTATAATTTCTCTTCAAAAGCTGGCGATGACTCCTCCACTTCTGTTGATTTGTTTAGCAAGAGTGAGTACACACCGTACTCGCAAGTCATACCACAGAATGCAATTATACATGATGGCTTATTCCAAAAGAATGGTTTCTGTGGTTAATTTGCAGAAATGCAATATTTGCAATTGGATACGAATAATAGATTGAAAACGTAATTCAAAACAAATAAACAATAATAATTTATCATTTGATTTCACAAAGACACATAGTCTAAACAGGTTATTCACACAGCTGCACAAGTTACCTCACACAGCTGACCCTTCCCAATTGTTTTATGAAAATCCACCCCTCATGTGAAATTCCCGAGCATGTCCATAACCGAGGACGCGGCTATTCGAATAGATTAGTTTAACACTCTGCAGAGGTTGTATACTTTACCCACACGATGAAATCAACTGGATCAGAGTTGATCACAACAAAACCTTTCAGAGACTTCATCTCAAGCAATGACACTCCCGATGTGCTTTCCTGTTGGCCAACCGATACACACAGCGTTTGTTTACGACACACATCGTTGGACAGGGATGCAGCGAACCGTCCCGCGATGTGACATATCACACCTCCAGCCCATCACACAGTTGAAATACAACCTGAGTTGTCAATGTCAAGATTCCGTAACTTACTAAGTTAGGCCCAACCCATACTAGTCATGTGGTCGTACAGTAAGGACCAGTTCAATGGCGCACAAAGTTAAGTCCTTAATTGACCAAGACAAGTCTTCCAGTTTTACCCAAATCACAAAGTTTAATAAGCACACAGCTCCACCATTCACACAGATCCACCACTTGCCTCGATCTAAATCTTTTCCCACCCTGTTGATTAAGTGCAACACATGCCATCAACGAGTAATAGCACACATCACAAACAGTTTCATCACACAGTTCCATAATCACTTAGTCAAGTTTATAGTTGCAACTCACATGAAATGATGACTCGTGGCATGGCTAAGCAGTCCACTCGTATCTAACCAACCCACGTTGGTGCTACGATAATACCAACTAATAATGAACCAATCTAGGGTAACAAAAGATCATGGTATACAATAGACAAGGTGGATATAACAAATTGGATTTAATAACTATCCCAAAAGCATTTAAATAAACACTTGAATTAGAATGCAATACATTGAAACCAAGTATTTTAAAAACTGGGTGCAACATGATCAAAGGTATAACTTGCCTTGGAATAGGTCTAGGTACTGGTCTTGATCTTGAGGTGCTCCTTCTTCTCCAAAATTTCCCGAAGTATCGACGTCTACTCGCAAACGAGACAAAAGAAACAAAAACAAATAAATAACAGAGGCAAAACAAACTCTAAAAATCAAATAAAATTTACCATTAAATAGATCTTGATTTTATACGAATTTACAAATTTGAATGGGCTCAATCGGAGGTCGGATGCAAAAGTTATGGGCTTTGGAAGGTTGGAAAATAATTAAAACCCTAATTTGGATTTTAATTTGATTTCCTGAATTAATTTTATAAAGGAAAATCGGATTATTGCGCAATGCTTGCGTCAGCCGAGAATTTCCAAAAAAAGAATTAGATTTAAAAGAAATCGACATGTGGGCCCACATGTCGGTCTACAACTCACGATGGGTGAGTCTTGCCGAGCCTCGGGAGAGTTGACGCGGTGGATCGGGCCACGACGCAAAACAAACTCTAAAAATCAAATAAAATTTACCATTAAATAGATCTTGATTTTATACGAATTTACAAATTTGAATGGGCTCAATCGAGGTCTGATGCAAAAGTTATGGGCTTTGGAAGGTTGGAAAATAATTAAAACCCTAATTTGGATTTTAATTTGATTTCTGAATTAATTTTATAAAGGAAAATCGGATTATTGCGCAATGCTTGCGCCACCGAGAATTTCAAAAAAGAATTAGATTTAAAGAAATCGACATGGGGCCTACATGTCGGGCCTCGCTCACAGCTGATCGAGCGCGCCGAGCCTCGGGAGAGTTGACGCGGTGGATCGGGCCACGACGCTGCAGGTCTTGGCGATTTGGCGCCACGCTGTAACACCGACCCAAAATCGGCCAATGCCCAAATTTCCGTGGGGGACCAAGACACACATAGCACCTCACTTACACTTTCGCCTCGCTTCATGTAAAAGGATTAACCCGAGGTGCTACGCTTGGATCCAACAGCATTATAAACTACTACAACTCACTTGAGACAAGCAATATGGGACTAATCCCACCACACAACTCCTCATGGGCCACATGGGCCACGCTATGAGCAAGTAGGGTATTACACTCACTTCTTAAGGGCCGACGCCGGCAAAGATACCGCATATGCGCAGATACCCGTAACCACCCCTCGGACGTCGCCCGGCGCCCAAAGTTTAGACATATACCATGCCATGTGTCCACTCCGGACCACATGCGCCATGCGCCATATGCCCGCGCCGCCCCGCAGCGCTGCCGCGGCAAATAAGGTTGATGCTCGATACCATCCGTAACACCTCGACCCAAAATCGGCTCAAAGCCTGCACCACGTGGGCGGACCAAGACACACATAGCACCTCACTTACACTTTCGCCTCGCTCATGTAAAAGGATTAACCCGAGGTGCTACGCTTGGATCCAACAGCATTATAAACTACTACAACTCACTTGAGACAAGCAATATGGGACTAATCCCACCACACAACTCCTCATGGGCCACATGGGCCACGCTATGAGCAGGCCGGGGTATTACAACGCGGCTACCACACCAGCACCGAGGCTGATGCTGGCGCTGAACTGGACGACGGCGGCGGCGGCGGCGCTCGGGACCCGATGGTCACCGGCGAGTCATCGGCGGCGAAGGGTACTAGATTGTTTCCCGTGCTATTACAAGACTCGGGGTGCCTTACCAATGGTAGCAACGATCGTGGTGACCGCGGCGAGGAAGAAGCGGTGGAGCTTCGGGTTTTTATCGGAAGTGTGCTCCAGCGATGCTCCGGCGACGAGGAGGGGCGCACGGGGTAGCCTGGGACTTGCTGAATACGGTGGTGCAGTCGGTGGGGCAAGGGCGACAACGACGGCGGCGCAACTCACCGGAGAAGAAGCTCGGCCGAAAATCCTAAATCTTGGATTGCGGTGGCGATAGAACGATCGGGGAGACGAGGGTGGCGGCTCTGGGTTGCGGCGGACTGGGCGATCCTAAGGGGGGTATTTATGATTTCATGTGACTTGAAATGTGTAAAGTTTAGTACCACATGACTACTTTTGGTCGCTATGGTTCTTGATCATATTTTCGAAGATGCTGAGAACTTAACTAAAGGGGCTGAGAACATTGTGATTATGAAGATACCCTAAAACATAGAAGAATCGATGTCGATATGAATGGTATTTCTGGAATTCCACCAGAAGATGCATACTTGCAATATAGTATTGCCTCAATGAGGCACGTAACTGTAACTACATTGCAAATCGGGACGTAGCATCGTTACATGTGGTCACATGGCATGATGGTTCGACTAATTACTTTAGTCATGCACGCTACTACTATGGTACATTGCGGCACAAGCCTCTGGACCATGTAAGTACACATGCCTTTAGGGGATAGTAAAAAACATAGCCAGTAGGAGGGGGACTACTACGGAATGACCCGACCTACTGCGTGGACCGGGGCCATTTGCCATTCCTTCCGAGCTCAGCGTTGTACTCCTCGCTGACTGCCCTGGCCTCGGCCGCCATTTCCCGCTTTTTCTCGCGCTCCATCTCGTGTGCCTCACGCTCCCTGCGCCTGCACGCCTCGAGATGGGCCTGTGTCTCCCGGCGGATACACTCGTTGTGCTCTTCATTTCAACGCTCCTCCTCCCGGATCTCACGTCCCCTTTCGGCATTCCACTCCTTGAAGTCGAGCTGCCACTGGTCGTGTGGTTGGATTCCTAGGTCGATCCACTTGCGGAAGACACATAGAGGTTCCGGGGACTACGTGCAGACGGGAGAGATAGTCAGAGGAGTTGTTGGGACAACCCAGTAACGCATGCCGAGGCTGAGTCGGTGCTTGGATTTAAAGAATTTGCATGTGTCCCTGCACCAACAGAGGGGCGGCGTCTTCCCCTCTGGCGGGTGTTGCGGCGAACGCTCGGTTGGGACGTTCTGGTAGGGGTTGCTGCTACAGGGGGCTTCATTGCGGAGAGCTGTCATCCTGGCAAGCTACTCTTGCCGGACCTGAGCCGCAGCATCCCTAGCTTGTTTGGCCCGTGCCGTAGAATCCTGTGCTAGCTCGCAGATCTCGTCCCATTGCTTCTGCCTCTTGTCCATCCCAGCGTGGCGAAGCAAGCTCTGGTGTAGCGTTGTGTTTGGTTTTGTAGTAGATGTCTTCTTCCTCCTTTTATAGGCCACAGGGTTGGTATGGTGTGGTTAAATTGACATGAGTAGCTGGTGTGACAGAGTGTTGTCTTATCTTTCTGCATAGTGTTGTCACGTCCTACTTTGTAGAGTGCGGTCATTTCGTCTCAAAAGTCAAGCGGCGAGTGTTGTCACGCCCTACTTTGCAGTGCGGTCATTTGATCCTCAAAAGTGGGTAAGGCAGAGTGTTGTCACGCCCTACTTTGCCGAGTCGCGGTCATTTTTGGTCAAAAAGCAGGCAGAGTGTTGTCACGTCCTACTTTGCATAGTGCGGTCATTTCGGTCTGAAAAACTGGTGAGGCAGAGTGTTGTCACGTCCTACTTTGTAGAGTGCGGTCATTTCGGTCTGAAAAGCTGGCGAGGCAGAGTGTTGTCACATCCTACTTTGCATAGTACGGTCATTTCGGTTTGAAAAGCTGGCGAGGCAGAGTGTTGTCACGTCCTACTTTGCAGAGTACTATCATTTCGGTCTGAAAAGCTGACGAGGTAGAGTGTTGTTATGTCCTACTTTGCATAGTGCGGTCATTTCGGTCTGAAAAGCTGGCGAGGCAGAGTGTTGTCACGTCCTACTTTGTAGAGTTTGGTCATGTCGGTCTGAAAAGCTGGCGAAGCAGAGTGTTGTCATTGCGTGGGTGTAAGTATTATGAAATTATCTGCAACCGGACAGATTTAGGTCTCCAAAATTTGTAATGTAGTATTTCGAAATTAGGGTTTGATTAATTCGCACACAAAGTATTCATAACGGAATTAGACAGATGCATACATCATTACAAAGGAGTACAACAACGTCGCAAAGGTATGCATCATGTAGTGCAGGGATGCATAAGTAAAGAGTAGATATTACAATCTACTTGGCAAGAACAAGAAATAATAGAAGCAAAACAACAAAACAGCTATATTAACTAATTTCTGAAGCGATTTCTCAACCATTTCCATCCTTTCATCCAGTCTTTTAAGAACATTATCTTAATTTTCCATTGGTTGATCCGATGGTCGAGACACTTGACGAAATGCAGCCACACGACGGGTGTCCTCTTGCAAGGCTGCAATTTGCATTGCAATGTCTCAAACCTCCAAGATCGCTTCATCATTTCATCAATAACCGACATGTTGTGTTCTGTAAAAAGAATTACAACTGCAAGTGAAAAAAACATACTGTCTAGAAAGAAGTTCATTGGGGATGATCAGGCACAAGTTACCGTAAGATTTGAACACTTCATGAACACTCGGGATGGATTGGTTGGCGTTTGGGAAGTGAACACATTCACCGGATCCCGTACCAGCTTCTCCGTCTTCGTCGTCTTCCGAACTAGTTGTTTCCACGTCCTCCACGCTTTCCACCTCATCCACCTGGTCGGCCAGGTACTCGTGACAATCAATACGGGCTGCCCACCATCTCTCCGCTCCTTCGTTGGGCTCGAAATTGACAGCACGCCTCCTCAGGTCTCCATCACCCACGTCTTTGCCAGCGTCTCCTCCAACACCGGAGACCAACGCAGCCTCCTCCCCATCAGCAGCTTCACCGGAACCACTCACGCCGGATGTCCCCGTCCTCTCCACGAACTGAACGTAGACCATCGGCACATGTGGCCTTCATAAGTTGCCAAACGGTCTCGCCTGCACCACCCGCCACCGAGGCATGCACCGCCTCGATGCGCAGCTTCTTCCTTCCAGTGGCGCGATCGAACGCGGAACGCACGAACCGCCTTAGTTCCGAGAGGCCCATGTCCTTCAGAGACGGCGCCGGATCACGGTGCGGTCGAAACTTGACAGGTCCGCCATGGAACACGAACAGATCTTGAATCTTCGCCATGAAGTACCTAACACAGGAGCAACTTCCCGACACTTTTGTAATTTCTTCGTAATTCAATGTACCACTGAACACAAAAATTACATGGTTGCAGGTTCAAAATTTGTGTTTAAATATTTCGCAGGAAATTGTACAATACTACTGGACCCAAAAATTACGTGGTTTGCAAGGGAATAAAATTTTGAGATCAACGTAAATTTATTCATTCCAAATGGAGTTCATATGATTTTTCTATCCATGAAAGGTTGAAGTTAATTTCATTTCTAGTATAAAAAAATTTCAAAATTTTCTGGGGTACTACAAAGTGTCAAACCTATTCCAAGTTAAAGTAAGAAGAAACAACAAAATTGATTTCACTAAATTTGGAGTTCACTTAAAATATTTATGAATTTTTTTTAACTAATTCGAATTTACAGTACGAAAATAAATCACTTCAGATTTTTTCCAATGCATTTTTAAATTTCCATACCCGAGTTAGACCTAGCCTATAGCAATGACATGCGGGGTCTACTACATAGAATTCTTTGTCATTTAATTTCCGAAATAAAAACTTACTAACAGGTGGGGCCCGTTTGTCATTGGCGCCGTCTACTGCATAGTGCATAGACCGAAGGTCAATATGCCCAGTTAAGAGTACATAGACACCGCGCTCCGTGGGTCCCGACCTTCGGCGACTCTATTTCAATTCTACTTATACTTCGCCGAACGACCTCTGAATATTTTGATATTTTATGATCAGGTCCGTGACAGTACGAAATTTTATTACCGATATAAAATTGACAACACTAACAACAATAAGTCTGCTAAGTCAACTAATTATGGCCTAATCGCATTGCTAACTACTGAGTCTTCTAATTATATGCTAATCACACTTTCTTCCAATTTTGCGTCCGAACACTAAGTTAAAATACACCCACTACAGAATTATAACTGCTCAGTTGCTATAATTTATCTAATTACATCATAATCACATTGCTAAAAGTAACTACAACTATAGCTGGATGCGAATGCCACTTAGCTTTTCTACGGGCTCGCTTCTCCCTCCTCTTCCGGGAACTGTTTGCTTCTCTCGCTCGCTAGCTCTAACCTTCTCTCTCGCTCGCTAGCTCTAACCTGCTCACTCCCTTCGAATGAGCTCATGTGGCCTTCTTATGGACGCGAGCAAAGATGCGCCATTTAGGCACGCGCGCTACGGGCAGAGGCCGCCGAAGCCGGGTTACTTCATTGCCGGGCGGCGAATGCAGTTGCTCCAATCAGAGCCGGTCGGGCCCGCACGCCGCCCCTGGCCCCCGACGTGGCGTGGTTGCTCCCATTGAGCCGGCCGGCCCAAGACGCCGACCCCGGCCGCCCGACCGGCGGCGTGGCGGGTCACCACCGCCCCCGACGGCAGCAGTCGCCCACGCGGCAGAGAAGTCGACTGGCACTGCTTCCCCCCGACGACAGCAGATGACCTGCTACCTTCCCGACAGCAAGCAGTACTGCTTTGCCATCCTCGCACGGCAAAGTTGCTCGCGCCGTCCCGCATCGCACTGTGGGTATGGAGGGCTAGATTTAGAATTTTGAGATTACGGAGACCATTTTTGGAATTTTCGTGCGCAATACAGCCAAATCAGTCCAAAATTCAATAAGAGAGACCAGTGGTGCACAATACGTGTATACGTAACGGAACGTACCATTTGACATTATCTGTCAATGTCACGGGGAACATTGCCATACACTGTGTATAGGCCATCAAATCAAAAACGACGGGCTCAGATCAAGTTCGACCGCACCAAAATGGTTGTAGTGTCACTGTGCTGATTTATCCGCGCCGTTCTTCTAAGATCCGACGGCGAGATCTACCGAATGCCACAATACGGAACGGTGGATACACGATGCTTATCCACCCACTTTACTAGCCTAGGACTTTTTGACCGCATTGGCGTATTTTTGCACCATATTTGCAAGAATGACCATCGTCGTGCGATTTTTGCAAAAATAGCACCCTACCCTCACGGCCGCTGTGCGGTGCCCGCACGCACTCGCCACGCCCCCCCACGCACGGCCCTCCCCTCCAGCCAGTCCTCCCTTCTCGCCACATACCCTCCCCCCTCTAGCACGACCACCTTGCAGTGGTCCATACAACAACCTAAAAAATCTCCAAAAACCGGTCTCGTTCTCGAGGAGAATTTGCACGGCCACCGTGTCGGTGGCCACCTTTCCCACCGCCCGCCCTCCCTCCTCTACACATCTGTCGCCTCTATCGCGACTGTCCCACCTTGCACGCAGTGCTCCATCTAGACAACACATCCGAAATCTCGGCGCCAACGCAATGGCTCCTCCTTTGTTTGGCTATAAATACCGAACTTTCGTAGTAGCTCATCGCTCATCTCAATTGTGTTTTGCTTCTCGTTCTCGCGGTCGTCGATGAGAACTCAAAGAACATAACATAATTAAATATTTTTTGAGATTAATTATTTGATTGCTTCTCATCGCCGTCGCTTCGGCTTTTTTATTGCTTTCCACGAAGGGTAGTTAATTTATCCCATACTTTTGTCGTTATTACCGTAGTCATAGTTAATCTGTTTTGGTCAGCTAGTCGTAATTAATGCAGCTTGTTCTGTTACGTTTATAATATAGTTGCAGTTACGGTATCCGTAATTTATTAGTGTATGATACTTTGTGGTGATTAATCAGTCGCAATTCTCATAGGCTTTGTTATTTTCGGTAAGACCTAGTTAGTGGTTAAAAATGAGTTGAAATTAACTAGCAATAATTAATTAGTTGTAATTATTTTAGTGGTCATCAGTTCAACATATTAAATTAGTGAAAATTAATCGCTCATAATTAATTTAGTGGCAATTAATCATTCGTAATTAGTTTACTAGCAACTAGTTAGACATAACTCATTTAGTGCAAATCAGTTAGTCGTAAGTAATTCAGTTGTAATGAACCTGCAGTTTAATAGTGGTAAGCTTGGTAGTAATGAATTACCCATAATTAATTTTTGGAGGAGCAATCAAATTGTTGATAATTAATTACACATATGTAATCGAACACTTACATGCAATTTGTCGTTATTGTTTGTTATATCGCGTACCACGCACTGAGTTGTTATGGCTTTAGGTAATTTTGAACATGCAAGACTTGGTAGTGTTTTATGGTGTTGATTTCGTACAGGCCAGTCCTGATGGGTTGGACCCGTCGAGATGCCAGTACAAGGTGGTCCGGACGGAGGGGCTTGGTGCGATGAATATTCGCGAGCTTCGAAACTACATTCGAAGGGAGTTTGTCACGGAGGCAATGACGAAGAAACTTGTGATCGAGGGGATCACTTGCACGAATGTCGTGTAGGAGCTCGTCGAGGTGCATGGAAGCGTAGCATGGAGCCAATACATGCATATTGTCTCCCAGCTCGAGACGGTCATTTACGGAGGCTGATGGTGAACGTGAATTTCATACGTAGGGTGCCGAGAAACCTTGATGATGCCGGTGCTCTACAAGCGAGCAAGCCATCTAGTTGCTATGGACGTGTCCATCTCCCCAAGATGCCGATGTCAGAAGTCGTCAATCTGGTTGGTTATCCAGTCGGCTACAACAAGGTTCGACGAGCCAAGCAAAAGGTCATCGAGTCCATGTACGGGACATACAAAGAGGCGTACAACCTAGTTAAGGCATCGATTCAATGTTGATGATATTCTTTTTAGCACTATATTGTACCACATGCTAGATAGGCTTGTACATGAATCAACTGAGGGAAATACGTGGCATGCAAATCATATAACAACATACAGTAGCCTTTGAAATGCACACGAGTCGGAGCCTACGGTGCATTATTATATGATATGTATGCCACATATTTCCCCCAGTTGGTTCATGTACAACTTATCTAGCCTGTGGTACAATACAATATTAAAGAATATCATCGATATTAAATTGATAAATTAACAAAGGGTATCATATTTGATCGGGGTACATGTGATAATATCCTCCTCCTTTGTCCCCATTGCAATAAACCAATGCGTGTATCATGTAATTCTTGTAACACTTGAACTATCTTCAATTTTATCTATGAAAACGTACATGGCAACTCCATTGGAAACCCTAATTCTATTAGGAGTACTTTGTGTGGGAATTCATGATATTCCAATTTTTGAAACCTAAAATCCATATAAAATTTGAAACAATATAAAATTGTTAAAATATTACACAATCAAGTGCGTTGTGTAAGGCCCTTCAAAATAAAATTTATAATTTTTTGAGCTCATATTCTATATTTAAAAATTCCTACAAACAATACAATTATATGAAATTACGAGATAAATTCAAAATAAATTAAATTTTAGAAAAATTACACAAGTAATTACATTGTGTCGGGAGACTCCACAAAAAATATCATAATTTTTTGAGCTCATGTGCTATATTTAAAAATCCATATCAACAGCACTATACTGGAGGAGAGAGAAACCACACGACCGTGCGGCCACCATGCAGTATTCTTCTCCACTACACAGTGAAGAATCTAGACCTGCCATTATAAGTTAATAGATATTTTAGTGATTAATGATAAATCTATATATGAGACTAACACTTCTATTTATATACATATTGTGTAGTCTTATTTGGGTGAAACGGTGAAAATCACGGAGCTATACATTCGACATCATATTCTTATATCTTGTTGTATTCCTCGGATCCAAAATATAGGTTGAACTCCACTAAAAGTTTAACTTAAATATATGCATATGTTTTTATTACACATTTGTGTATGCACACATTTAGGGGGGTCACTATATATTTTGTGGTTTCATTAGTATTGATCCATATTCCTTATCCACTTCTATTGGGGATCTCTACTTTGAAACATGTCATTTGAGTATATAAAACTTGTGTAGTTTATATATACTCATATTACTTCATATTCAATTATTTGCAATTGTGTGATGGGACTAATGTGTGTGCTAAGTTGTTTCGATAGTTTAGTCCCAGAGTTTGAATGATGATATGGTAATGGCAATGCAAAGGCAATAGAGGAATCATGGCTAGTGGCTTGAATTTTATTTTGTGTCATTTTTGTTATGCATTGCATATGTTTTGCTTCTGAAAAACTGTTCAGAAAAACGGTATGGCCGCAAGTGATAAGCGGTATCATTGCAAGTTGGTAATACCGAAATCTAGTTGGCGGTACATATTTTCCAAAGTGCATGTTTTTGAAAGTTTTTTTGAAATCCCAAAATTGGTATGACCGCATTTGATGAGCGGTATTACCGCAAGTCGGTAATATCGAAATCTAGTTAGCGGTATGTTTTTAACAGAGAGGTTATTTTTTAGAGTTTTTTCTTGAAACCTGAAAACGGTATGACAACTTCTCCTGAGCGGTATTACGGTAATGCAGTAGTACCGAGTTTTACTTTGGTGGTACGTTATTTTCGGAGAAGGTGCTTTCTTGTGATTTTGATCATCTAGAAATCGGTAGTATCAATCTAGCCAAGTGGTATTACCGGTGTGCAGTAGTATCTGATTCTAGTTGGCGGTAGTACCACACCTGACAGAAATGGCTAGTTCAAAAGCATTTATGCAGGTATATCTTGGTAATTAATATCAATCATATTGTGGGACTAAAATTTTCTATTAGTTGGATGAATATGTTATGTTCCATGATGATGGAAACTTTGGATAGTATCATGAGTTGATTATCATCAAGTCAACGTTTAAGAAAAGGATGTATCATGTGTTGATGTGTATCAAGATATTAAAAAAGAGATGATCATGAGTTGATCATCAAGTCAAGAGAAGACTCATCATGTGTTGATGGAGGGCACATGAATGATGCATCATGGGTTCATGCATATCAAGACAATATCCCGGACTTGAAGTGAAGATGTGCGTCATCAAGTTTCAAGAGGATGCTTAAGGCAAAGGTATAACTAGCTAGGGCTAAGGATGTGTTCCTAATCTATTATTAGTCTTTGTGTTTTGTTGAATGATCGGATTGCTAGTATAGGTTATCGTACTATTAAGATGGGTCTTGTCTAGTAGATTGAGTCTCATTATGTATTGATAGCTCAATTTCGCTTGCTCTAGCTCTCTGTGGCATGCTGCTATTATTTACGAATATGTTTTGCAAATAGCCGAGTCTCATATATCTATTCATTGTAACATGTGACTATACTTTGCAAATGGGTGAAGTCCATGTACCTACTCCTTGTGGTATGATCTAAGTTTGCAAATGTGTTTTGCAAATTGTTGGGATTTATGCATTTTCCTTAGCATGATCTATGATTGTTTGTTGCTATTTCTTTGGACTTAGACCATGGTAGTGGCTCTTTGGAGTTGTGTTTTTTGATTTGATCAAATATGTTTGAGATCAATCAAATAGATGAGTTGTGTAGTTCTCTGAATAAGCTTTCCATAGAGTCTAAGATCACTCAATTCCGATATCGGAGTCAAAAGTTACAACCTTTTTACCGAATGTCATCTGTGCTGAAAATTGATTGCGGTAATACCGCCCTTAGATGCGGTATGACCGCAGAACATCAATACCGAATTTTGTACTACGGTATTACCGCACTAAAATCTTTAACGACTAGTTTTTGAGTCGTTAATGCACCCTTTCGACCGTCGAACAGTAAAAACGGTAATACGGAGCGGGAAAGAGTTACCACTAGTGGAATTGAAGTGTTTGACTTAATTCGTGTAGTCGGTCCATTTCGTTTGGGCCTACCTCAACGTGGATTAGGGGAGACAGGCAAATCTCTGAGCACCACGGTAAAACATCCTTGTGTCATTTGTGATTTGATCTCTAGTGATTTACTTTGTGCAATTTACATTTTAGAATTAAATTGCTTACATGTCTTTGTATGTTTACTATCATTGATATAGACTTAGATTGTTGGTGCATTTAGTGAGGCTAGTTGTTTTAGGCGTTAATTATGCAAAACCGATTTGACTTACTCTTCCGCATTATAAACTCAGTTTTAGCCAAAGAAAATTTATAACCGCCTATTCGTCTATGTTCTAGTCGGTCTTTTCGATCTTACACGTGACCTTCGTTCGATAAACTCCTTCGCCGCACGGCCACCATGCGATTTCACCTCGTGGCAGCCCGATAACTTCTGCCGCACGGTGACGATTTCGCCTCACGTCAGCCCAAGAACCTCTTCCATTTGTTTACCTGCGGTCGAGCGATATTTTTGCAAATAACTCGTCAGGCCATCCTTGCAAATAATATCGCCAATAAGGCCAAAAAGTCCACAGATCTCCATGCGCTTTAAACAATCTAGATAGTACATGCGGTCACATGCAAAACCACACTCGTGATTCGTGAAGAACTGAAGAAACTCTACGCCACAAGAAGTCCTGTGATATCACCAACCTATCCCAAGCTACTCTGAGTGCACTTTTCCTTTCCCATTTTTAGAACACTCATTACCCCAGTAATCAGGTCACCATCCTCAAAAGAACCAACCCACAGCACTCGTACCCCTCACTTGCCGGGCTATGAGAGGCGTTTTTGGTCAGAAAGCACATCCATGGACCTTCTTTAAGTCTTGTTTAGTACAGTTTGTTTGTAGCCTTATTGTTCTTGTTATTTTGCCGGGCCGTCCTGAAATTGGAACGGCATTATGGCGTGTCCCACTTAGCCAACTAGCTCAACCTACTGATCGGCAGACACCATGAGAGCTGAAATTTCTTACTTTCCTTCAGGTGGTGGGGATCCATGGAACTCAAAGAACTCGCACTGAACTTATCACCGTTTTATTAACGACTTGCTAGTGCTTGTTGGTTTGCTTGTTTCAAGTACTGTACTTTATAGGAGCGTGGTGACGTTGCCAAGAGTTGGTAGTTTGTACCTGGAAATCGTGAGCTGAAATGAAATAACTAACGAATGATAGCGAAATGTCGTAGAGTGGACACCTGATGAAATTGATGAGCGAAGGCATATAGGAATCTGACGCTTCCGTGGTGTCGTTCGGCCAAATTGAGCGGGATGTGCTATCGGAGTCATCCATTATCTAGTACTGCTAGCACCTTGGAAGGCGGAGAAAACAAACTAATGTGAGCACTTCTATGCGTATGGACGAAGCTGTCCGTATGCGCCGCCGTTCAGTTCCAACTTTCATTTCCAACAGCACTGATTTTTGGATGCCATTGCCAGTTTGCCACCCCATATAGCGCCTAAACACCTTAATTTTTAGTAAGATACAGTAAGAGGAGAACTGAACTCAAGTCTTCATTCTTCCAAGGGTCGCCAAATGACAAGCAAAATGCGACCAAAACCTCTTCTTTTCAGGAGAGCGACCAAAACTTTCTTTTGGCATCTGCCTGCTCTGCTCGTCTATTTCCCGCTCATTTGCGTTTCGGCCAGGAGCTGGACATTAATGGACACGCAAGGCCTCCACTTGGAGTGTGTGACTGTGAAGCTCATCCACACAACAACAAACCATGGTTCCAATAGTGCAAATGGCGTGATTTCTCTTATGTTTGTGCGCGATTCGAGCAAGCATGTACATCCACAGGTCGACATTTATTGTGTGTTTTCCCCCCCCAACGGAATTAGTAGCGTCCAAATTATGTCCTCGCCATTCAAACGAGATGTCATGGACTGGCTCGCCAGTCACGACCTCACGATCACTGTTCAATCCAAGTTTAACTTGTTGCTTAGATGCGTTCTGAATCCCTACTAGTATCCAGCAATGTTTTGGCCTGAACAGTGGCACATTTGGATCCAGTACACTAACATTTCGCCAGTATTGGATAGCAGCAGTACGCAAGTTCCATGGAACAAGGGATGGTGGAGGCCGGAGAGGACATGTCAAAGCGTACCAAAACTTTAAAGATCAATCGGTCCCATTCGGGCATTGTTTTTCTTACCGAATGGTTTTGCAGGGGAGGAGTACACCGCGCACGCACAGTGATGAGGAGTAAAGCTGACACTGCTTGGCTGGTGCTCCTGTGTCGGGATAAACAGCGCCAGGTCGCGCCCATATGGCCGTTTCATGATTATTGGAGCCTCTTCTGATCTCTCTTGGCAGATATCTGATTTCAGCAGCAGTGCTGTGTGTGTGGTGCTAGCTACCATCAGTCTCGGCAATTACTCCTGCATCTTCACCCTGAGTTGAGAGGTAATTACCACGAGTAAAATTTCGACATCAACTAGGTTGTCAACTAGCAGTAGTTTTGTGTGCAGAAAAACAAAGTCTTCGCATCGAATTAGGTGCTTCCGTTAGTTGAAATTGAAAGTTGAAAGCATCGAAGGCAACGCACGCAATCTTTTCACAAAGATTCGGGAAAAAAAGAGAGAGATTTGCAGTAAGACGCGCCCTACGGTGGTTTAATGAAGATTTAAGCCTCTTTGCTCACCGGCATCAACACAGAAAGGATTCTAGTATTCTTCTACTATACTCCCGTGCTTCACTGCAGGAGTACTGCCATGTTACGCTTGTGCATGCTTAATTTTGGAGATTGATATCATATAGCAGCTGATAAAAAGTCCAAGTTGGGAGATTTAGCAGCGTACAACGGCAGTACTCCATCCCATTTGCTGCTCGCTACAAAGGGGAAAAAAAGGACTCATAAAGTCAGATCTGAAACACGGATGCGATCGATGCGACGCTGGCACGGAATGGGGAGCATTATTATTGTACTGTATAAACTGTAAACTGTGTTCTAACTTCGTGGAAATATGGATACTACTGGCTCTTGTTCTTACAAATCTAACCTTTCTACCTGAAAATTTCAGATCTAGCCCCTTCCTTCCGCCTATTGTTCTTAGGGAAGGCAACAACTAGGTGTTGCACCTTGGGACAGTAGCAGCATGCCTGCTGCGCCTGGGCACCGGTACTGCAGCAGAATTCTCTATTTAAGTATATTTTTTAAGGAATTTCTAAATATAGAAAATGAGTTCAAAAAATTATAAATTTTTTGTGGAGCCTTCCGACACATTGTACTTGTTTATGTAATTTTTTAAATTTTGTTATATGTTCTGATTTTTTCTCAAAAATCATTAAAGTATACTATTTGTAGGAATTTTCTAATATAGAAAATAAGGTACAAACATTATGAATTTTTTTCAGGCTCCTTACACAGTGGACTTGATTGTGTAATATTTTTATAATTTTATATGTTCTAAAATTATCTCGACAAATTAAGGGTTTAGGTCGCGAAAATTAGGACAAAAGGTTTCAAAATTAGGGCTTCATGATTTCATGTGACTTGGAATGTGAGAAGTTTAGTACCACATGACTACTGCAAGTGTACTGTCGGGTAGTGCAGAAAATTAAAGGGGGTAGAGTGGTATGCATTAACTGTCGATTCTCGTGTCATCCACGAGTTCAAACCAGTTCAAACATTAAAATTTTAAAGTACCGTCCTTAATCAATAATAGAGAATGAAAGATTTCTTGCCAACTTGCCATGGACCTACCACCTAATTCTTCATGTGTCATTTTTGGAAGAAAAAAATTTACCGCACGACACCTTTTAGGACAATTTTATATGTGTTTTGAAATTGTCTCCAAAATGAAGAATTTTGGTCTCAAAAATTTGGATTTTATGTTTCAGAAATTATAGTTTCACGAATTCCCACACCAAGTACTCATAACAAAATTAGAGTTTCCAATGGAGTTGCCATGTACGTGTTCATACATAAAATTGACAACATTTGAAGTGTTACAAGCATTACATAATACACGTGTGGGTTTATTACAATCGGGACACTCTTTGTAAATTTATCAGTTTATTATGGATGATATTCTTTAATACTGTATTGTACCACAGACTATATAAGCTTGTGCACAAACCAACTGACGAAAATATTTGGCATGCAGATTATATAACAATGTGCATGCTATGGTATGTTGTTATACAATCAGCATGCCACACATTTCCCTCTGTTGGTTCATATACAAGCTTATCTAGCCTGTGGTACAATATAATATTAAAAAATATCATCCACTTTAACATTGTATTGTACCACATGATAGATAAGATTGTACATGAACCAATTGAGGGAAATACGTGGCATGTAGATCATATAACAATGTACAATAGCCTCCGACTCGTGTGTGTTTCGAAGGCTACGGTACGTTGTTATGTGATCTGCATGCCACACGTTTCCCTCAGTTGGTTATGTACAAGCCTATCTAGCTTGTGGTACAACACAGTATTAACGTGGATGATATTCGTTAGTATTGTATTATACCAACATCATCCACATTGAACCGATAAATTAACAAAGAATACCCTATGTATCATCTATGCAATAATGTTTACAACTAGTCTCTGTGGTGCCAAAGCCACTGCCCCTTGTCTCGGAGCTGCCCACGGTGACGATGAGTGTCGAAATCGTCCATGTCCTGCGATTCCATGATGTAAGTGGATTGTACAATAATAAACATAACAAGGATGTAGTAGTAGTAAAAATTATTTTGTACACTTGTAACATCACCATCAATTCATCTTCATGGTGAGTAACAATGAATTGGATATCAACTAATTACGACTAATTAATTACCACTAAACTAACTAATTACAACTAATTAATTACCACTATACTAATTACTTATGACTAGCTGACTAATAACTACGACTACTGGTAATAATGACAAAAGCATCCAACAATTTACCTGCCCTTCGGGGGAAAGCAATCAAAAAGGCCGAGCGACGAGCGACGAGAAGCAAACAAATACTTAATATCCCCAAAAAAAGTAATTATGTTACATTCTCTGAGTCCTCAGTGACGAGTGCCAAAACGAAGCGAAGCGCAATTGAGATGAACGAAGAGCGATTGCGAGAGTTCGGTATTTAAAGCCAAGCGAATGAAGAGCCACGACGTTGGCACCAGGAATTCCGGAAGCGTTGGCCGGGAATTCTGGATGAGGCGACAGAAGTGCGAAGGAGGGAGGACGGGTGGTGGGAAAGGTGGCCCTTGATCATTGTGTGAATATCATAGGGATATGCTCATGATCTTATGATGATGTTACAATTGGCAATGGCATTGAAGGTTTGTCGAATCACGCGTTTTTGGCAAATATTAGGTGCTGTCAGGTCAGTGATGGTCGGACCGGCCACCCCTGGCGGTCCGACCTGCCAGATCTTGAGTCGAGAAGCAGGCGGTCCGACCGGTCTGGAGCGGTCCGACTGGCCAACTTAGGCGGTCAGACTGGTCATTGTAAAACTTTGATTTTAGAGCTGGGCCAAAAATAGAGGGTGTAGGCAAGAGAGGGATTCTCCTACACTTGGTCTCATAATTTTGGAGCTTCCAGTCAAAAGATCTATTCATTTAAAATTTTTAGAGATATTTCGGATTTCAAGGGTTGAAAATTGGCTAAGTCCCTTCTGGGCGGTCAGACTAGCCCTTAAGTGGCGGTCTGACCGATTTTCACTTGTTCGTCATCATCTTGGAGGCGATGCTTGTTGGTTAGGTTAAGTTCATGGTTTTCAGTGCATATGTGTTGCATTAGGCATGTTTTGACCAACGCGGGTCAAGTTGCGAAGAACTTATTCTCGAAATCGATTTCTTGGTCTATTGTTGTGCAGGTGGCTTGGAGGTCAACGACGGTCAACGGCGAGGATGATCGGGACTAAGCTTGGAGAGCTGAGGTTCAGAACGATCGAGAATGCTGGGTGAAGTCGATGGGTTCAAGCATGGCGCAGAATGGATAAGGATGACCGAACGGGAAGTTCGGTGCGACGGGTTGCATCAAACGATACAGGGGTCGGTGCAAGTGCCATGGTAGTTTCGGTGGGAGCCGGATGGGAGAGATTTGGCGACATGAAGAGAGCCGTTGAACAACCTACACGTGGTGAAGCATGGGATTGCTTCATGAAGATTAGACTCGGTCTTTGGAGAAGGATCGAGAAGGGGTATTTTGGTAATTTCACCAAGATACCGCATTGATTGCTTTTGGCTAAACCGCGGTGCAAGATGGCGCAAGGAGAAGTGGTTTAGGTCAAGAGTAGGTCAAGAGAAGATGAAGACGACACTTTGAAATGCGCGCGTGAGTGAAACCCGTTTGTGTGTGGGCTTAACATGTGCCCATTAGGGAATACCTTCTAGAAGCTAGCCTCCACTATAAATAGCGGAGGGTGCTGGTTGCTCCTTCCTTGACTCTCTTGTTTTCATTATTGAAACCCTAGTTTTGGTGCTTATGGAGAATAAGGGAGAGGTTAGGTTTCTAGAGATTGGATTGATTGCGTGCTTAAGTGTTCAGTATTCGTCCTCCATGATAGAGTGGCTATAAACCAAAATCTATCTCGAATCAATCCATGCAAGATTGCTCAAGTTGATTCTCTTTATGTTCTTGCACTCTATTTTGTGATTTTGGGGCATTCTTTGATCCACTCCTTTTCTCTTGGTTTCGGTCCGGATCTTGCTTGCTGTGATATGTAGAAACACATCTAGGATTATCTTGATCATCTATAATCCACAAGCAAGTTTTTTTATATCATATTTCGATTTTAACTCGGTTTTGGACCATCCTTCACTCAAACGGAAAAAGGTCAGAACTTTGACAAACATATTTGTGATCTTTGGTTGGAATAGGTTCCTGACATCCACGTTTTGTGAAGTTTGAAGTTGTGGATCAAAAGTTAGACCTATTTGTGATTTTGTTTTTGGGCTGATTTTACTGTTTATCGTGCTGCAGGTCAGACCACCCATATCAGAGGTCAGACCGCCCCATGTAAAAGTCGACCCGCCAATATGAGAGGTCAAACCACCCAATTTATTTTAGATTGAGTTCTTATGGTTTTTGGTTGTTTTGCTTCGGGGTTTTGATTGGATTCAATACAAGTCTTCCGCTATATTTGTACATTGATCTTCATGGCTCTCATAGCTATTGGAGTGAAAATCATGTTGAATCTGATCTTGGTGAAAAGATATTATGCTCCTATTCACCCCACTCTAGTCGCCTTTTCGGTCAAACACATTGAATTTTATTTTTGCCACCGGTGGACACATCACAATCCCAACAACAGTTCAAGGGATCCCACAGTTAAAGATACAAAATGTAATATATCACATATGCAGAAGGGAACAAAAGGCTTCAGGCAAGTCTTTTTTTTTTGCTCCTTGTCCCGAAGGTTGGGCTTTCAGGTGTGTCTGCAGTAGCCCTAGCCCTAGCAAATATAATCCAAAATCTAATCGAAAGATTTCATCAGCACGACTGCACGAGTACATTTGTAATCTCCAAGCCTCGTACAAAAATTGGATTTTGTGACGATGTGAAAACGAATGATCCGAACATAACAATGTGAAAATGAATGGTCCAGACATAACGATGTGAAAATGAATGATCCAAATGTAACGATGTGAAAATTAACGTAACAATGTGAAAATGAATGATCCAAATGTAACGATGTGAAAATGAATGATACATAAATATTTAGAAATGAATGATCCATTCCTCAATTCAAGTCCAAATTAAATTCAATCCATGAGCTCAATTCATAATGATAATTCATTTCTAAGGGAGAACGCTGCTGCTGAAGAACCACTACAAACTGGAAACAACAATCCAAGGGTGAATGATCATTTGGAGTACAATGTATTTAAGAAGGAAGCTAATGAGTACAATTTGGTTAACATGGGAGAGAACAATGAAAACAGAACTACCTATCCCGATCAACCTGAAGATGATGAATGGACGTTTGACATTGCTGACGATAATATTGTACCCAACGGTCGCTTGGCACTTGCTCACCCCACACCCTTTACTGTACACGCACGGAATCACCAAGTATGTTGCACAAACCTATTTCTACTGGTGGAATTGGAAACACCAATGAAATCACCCATGCCACCTACTGGTACCTCAGCCCCATTACTCAATCAAACAATTGCTTCCGATGTGGTGAATGACACTGGTACAAGAACTGTCCTAAGCCACCTCAGCCTTGTTACGCTACAACGCCATATACTGCAAGGAGCATGTAGCACACGACAAGGTTCGGTTTAACACCGGTGTGGTGCCGCTAAGCGTCACACAACACCATTGCCGATGGAGGCGCGCGAGCGAATCAATTGGGAGTTGGGTCCAGAGATTCGCAACGCCATAAAAGCGAGAACTGCGGGCAAGGGGAAAACAGCGATAGGGCGACAGATGTGCGGAGGAGGAGTGTCTCTTACCTAGAGTAGTCATGTGGTACTAAACTTCCCACATTCCAAGTCACATGAAATCATAAAACCCAAATTTATGAAACCTTTAGTCCTAATTTTCGAGACCTGAACCATTAATTTGTCGATACAATTTGAGAATATATAAAATTATGAAAAATTACACAATCAAGTCCACTGTGTAAGGAGCCTAAAAAAATTCATAATGTTTGGACCTCATTTTCTATATTAGAAAATTCCTACAAATAGTATACTTTAATGGATTTTTGAGAAATAAATTAGAATAGATAAAATTTTGAAAAAATACACAAGCAAGTGCATTGTGTCGGAAAGCTCCACAAATTTTTTATAATTTTTTGAGCTCGTTTTCTATATTTAGAATTTTTTCCAAAAAAATATACTTAAATAGAAAATTCCGCTAGAGTGCTAGAGTCCCCTGCTGTGGTCCCTAGGCGCAGCAGG
Source organism: Hsuehochloa calcarea (assembly GCA_036346395.1). Taxonomy (NCBI): domain Eukaryota; kingdom Viridiplantae; phylum Streptophyta; class Magnoliopsida; order Poales; family Poaceae; genus Hsuehochloa; species Hsuehochloa calcarea. Next base: position 41,531,572 of record CM070599.1, read on the forward strand.
TGGAAGTAGGGGGCTAGATTTGGAATTTTCGGGTGAAGGGAGCTAGATTTGGAATTTTGGATAAACAGTGGCCAATAGTGTCCACATTTCAACTTCATGATGCTATATACTTCTACTTGCTGCTATAGATCAAGAGGTAGGAAGAAAGGGAACCGAGCCGATATTACACTTTTCGTAGGAATTTGGTTCATGAGCATTGTTCAGAACTTGACAACGATAGTGTAATGTATCTGGTACATTACAAAGGATAAACACCGCGAAAAGGAGACCGACGATGACAGTTAGAGGTAGAACGACGCTTAGAGGAGAAGGCATCTTGCTGGGGTAGAAAGGATCTAGATTAGGGAGAGGACCTTGAGAGCCTTGACACTAATTCATATTATTGCTTAATGTTAATGATTACAATAGACCTCCAAATATAGATGGCTCTTCTAACAATTATAGATAAAATTAATCTAAATGATAACCTTCTTAAATCCTAACTAATGGATAACATTCCTAACAAATAGATAACTTTTTCAATTAACTAATCCCTATACAAGGAAACTAATCAATTAGTTAGTAAAATAGATATTCTCATTGAGGAAGATAACCCCTTCTTAGTCCCAATGCTACAATACCTGTGGTATTGTTCACACACATGAATAGTAGTTCCAGCGCATGACAATTTCTCCGCTCCTCGATAAGCAACTCGTTCTCGAGCTGTGGTGGCAACTATGGCTGCAACCCTTAGAAGCCCTAGGTCAATAAAGTATAGCGCTCGATTCTCTGTCATGCTAGAGTATGTCGACGCCTTGAAGATTGCCGCCTCCACACGCTTGAAGCGGAAGCTCGGCTATTGATGCGACCCATCATACCGGCCCAAGTGCCAACCCACCCTTTGATAGTGTTTCACCATGGGAAGCTCCGGCGTTCCCTTGGATGGTTCCGTAGCCACTTGAGCTCCAGACTATAATTTATGAGGATATGACCCCTACAGATACAACCATATTTGTTATGCTTGTTGTTCTAATTACAAGAGCTCGTACGTGTCACTTAAATTATAAGGTGAGCTCGTTTTTAGGAGTGCCATTATATTATATGAACTATATGATGCTAGCTAATGATGAAAATATATATTTGTGCAACACCGATTCACTTTTTGTTCAAGCCAAGCAAGAGTTCAAGCTGGACACGTTTTGGAATCCAATTCGGCCTCCGGAAACAACCCTAACTTATAACGTGCATAACTTTCACATACGGAGTCCGTTGGATCTCCACGAGTACTTGATAGAAAGCTTATATTGTCCTCTTTCCAACGAATCCAGCCAAATCTCCAAATTCATTCTGTACGCACTACAATTAGCAAAAGAATTTGTTGTGTTACCTATTTAGGCCAAATTGGGTCTTGTAATACTTGGGCCTAAAGGAAGGTGTCACCCTCGGCCTGTACTGTTCACATATGAACAATATTATTATAATACCCTAAAAGTAAATCGGCTTATTAGAAGAAGTCTCGGGAGCTAATCGGAAAATCTGAATTTTCTTTTTGGTCGGGGGGTTTTTAGCTTTTCTCCCAGAACTGGGCTTGGGCCGCCACAGTGGGCGGCCCATTAGGGGCCGCCAAGGGGAGGTCTCCTCCCCAAACCCTAGAGACTCCCTCCCACTCCCCCTCCCCTCCCCTTTCCGCCACTTGGAGCCGTCACCCTCCTCCCTGCCGTGCGCCACCTTCTCCTTCCCCCTGTACCAGATATGTTCGTTAGATTTGGGTAAGTTCCGTATATTTTCTGATCTGTCCACCTCTTAGAACGTTGTAGCCCTTGGTCTTAGCTTTCTTTAGGCACTGAGATCATCTGATTTGGAGTTACGGTTTAGGAGATATGACCATTTTTCTCGCGATCGCTCAGAGAGCCGACGGATTTGGCGCTTGCTTGTCAGCCATTATGAATTATTTAGAGGCCGAATCACAAAGGCTACCCAAAATTAATGTTGTAGATAATTCAGTAATATTTCCAAGTTGATAAATAACACAATTTTTAGAGTTGGAAATCAAAAGTTATGGAATTTTAACCGCCTGCTCGCTTCTGTCTCGAGATCCGGGACTGTCGGTTTGTTCCTCAGTTTTGATCTAGATAGAGTCAGATTCAGAACTTCCACCCAACTAGGTTATTGTATCCCTTTAAAGAATCTTTCCAAATTGATAAAGATCACCTCCATTGGATCATTAGACATCAATTTATTTGTCATTGCTCGCAATGCGACGGATGTCCGCCGCTTATTTTCAATCATTGCTTAGGCCTCTGGTTTGGCCGAATCAAAGAACCCCACCAACTAGAGTTTCATAGCCTAATACGTTAAGAGTATTTGAGCACTAGTTTCAAGTCATTATGATTCACATATATTTAATTACGATTTTTCTCGCATCTGATCGATCGTAGGTCCAAATTAATGATTAGTTAATTCGTCATTTGGAGTCTTTGGTTATGTTGGGGAGTTAGAGGGTTTTGGTAAGACACTTGTAGCCACGTCATGTCTTGTTATTCTTATTTCGAATAAATATTTGTGTAGACGGTGGGGCAGTGAGTGGAGAAACACCGTCGTTGCCTCCTAACACGTCACAACGCGAAAGGCAAGTACCTTGTCTTATCCTAATGAATGGTGATAATTGGGTGTGGACGAATTGTTAGTATGGCTATTCATGTTCGTATGCCATGTATATTTCTACATTATGATGTGATAAGAGTTTTGCATGAAGTTTATTCCGTTCATGCATTTGTTTCTTGTTGTCCACAGACGTGGAAAAAATTGTAAGTCCCATCAATTCCAGTATGGGCATGTAAGACCCACCACTCTAATGTGGGCAATATTGGCCACCACTCCAATATGGTCAACTTCGGACACCCGTATGAAACGTTCTTCATACGGTGATTGGATCCCCGGACTTTGTTAAGTACGGGCTTAAGTGAACACCGACGGGTGTGTCACTCACTATACCTAGATAAGTTGTGAGCGTTACATTCCTTCATTGCATTATTCCATTCCATTCATTCCCATATATGTTCAGAGAAGTTTTTCACAAGTGGATTTTGATTGCTTTGTTCGCTTAATGTTTCTGTTATTCGCTAAAGTACTTGCTGAGTCTTTGGCTATCCTTGCTTTGTATGTTTATTTAGGTAAATAAGGAAGAAGGCAAGACCTTTTGAGGGATAGTCCAGCACGTTGCACATCACTTTTATCAAACCAGAATAACTAGTGTTATCTTTCAGTTATGTCAACTATTTGATAAATTTCCAAATTGTAATAATCCAATTTTGGTAATGCCTACCGTACGTCTTTATTATGAATTTTTTCCATCCCTTCTCATGAAACTGTTAATCGTTTATCGTCGTTCCTTATGAGATGTTGTTAATTGAGCCTGATTAACCTGGTATTGTTGTATATTCTTAGTGTTTGTTAGATTTGCGTGACATCTTGGCTTCCGAATAGCCAGGGTGTTACAGTTGGTATCAGAGCGGGCTTTAGGTCCGTGGTTAGTAGAAAAATCTTAAAATGACAAACTATGCACAGTAGGAGGGGTTGGGCAAACTGTTGCTTCCGCATTTCAAGCGTTGTGACTCGATTAATGAGTCATTGTTGAATTATTTTGTGCTATGATGTGTTAATCTATGATATGTTGTGTTATCATATATATATATGAATTTATTCTATGATTGTCATGAGATGATCCTATATATTCCTAATTGATTATATTGGTGATGCGTATTAGTAGTGGACGTTGAGAAGTTGAGTTTGTGGTTGTTGTCCTGGGTTTTGCTAGGCTACACCATTGTTCTTGGTATAAAGATAGAGAAGCTCTTACCCATGTTCTATAGTTATGTGTTGAGAATGTGTTCGTTGATGAAGTTGTTATCTTTCTCGAGCTTGAATCTGGTTTCCTGTTGTAAGTTTCTTGCCGTTCATGAATTTCTTTTGAATAAGGTGTTATAATGAGGTGGGCAAGCTCCAGTAGATCTCTGATCGTTCTCTGAAACAATTATTGTTCTTTCGATTATTATGATATTTCTGTTCCACGTGAGCGTAGTTAAATTGCAAGATTTATCTTTTCACGGAAGTTCTGTTTTACCCCTGTTGGAAAATTTAAATCATTTGTTCGCTAGGAATTTCGGGCATTGGAAGATTTCTTTTGCAAGTTCTTTATTCAGTATGCATTGACCTTGCATATTTCTTTTGGATTACTTTAGAAATTCGTTCTCTTCCTTGATTTTTGAATTTGACAAATTCTTGTCCAGTGGTGGTTGATGAATTTCTCTTGGGTTCATGATTCATGGTAGATGAGTTTCAATAGGCCCTTAATGGTTCTCTGAAACCATTATTGTTTTTCGACTGTTGGATTGCTTTTACTACTACAGATCTTCATCAATTAACAATATTGAAAATTTCCATGTTTGTTCCTTCTTTCTCATTGGAAAAGAGCGACACTTTTACTTGTTTGATAGTTTGTATAATGAGGGTTTTCTGTTGCAAGTTCGTTAACACGAGAAAGCATTGGCTCCATATATTTCTTTGGATCATTCCGCTTGTTGAAGTTTCATGCATCTCTTTTCCGAAGAAAGATGTTAAAACTCATTTGCGGTGCTGTGTTTTGATTAAGTCGGAGGTTGAACCCAAACAAAAATTAGTTGGCTACGGGTTTCTATTGGTCCCTATTTGTTCTTCAAATCAATTTCTTATCTTTCCGACTGCTGAGCTCTCTTTGCTACTTGTGAACGTTACTACTTGTGAATGTTATTATTGACAAAATCGTTCTCTTTATATTAGCCCTATCTTTCTTGTTCATAAAGGCAACTTGGTTATCCATTTGGCCTTTCGGAGAATGGGAATTTTCTTTCACAAAGTTCATTGAAGAAAATTTCGACTCTGTTCATTTCTTTTGGAGTAGTTGGAGTGTTGAAGTTTAGAACTTCTCTTTGAAAAAAAGGTGTGTCGAAACCTCCTTTCTAATGTTTTGTGGTGTTGTGTGAGATGTTTGTTCCAGCTTTGTGGTTTTCGTACTAGGTTTCTTTTCCAGAATAAGTTGTTATTACAATTCCATTCGATGCTGAAAATCTCTATAACACGATTTGTCATGTTTCCTTTAGAAGGTTTATTGATGTGATAGTAAGGAAAATTGACTGTTACCAGGAATGTATGCTATTGGCCTTAATATTATGATCAGTAATGTGAGGGTAATGTTGATTCTTTTATAAAGAAAGAAATTTGATCGCCTTTTGTGATATTTCTAAAATGATCAAATTTCCAACTTTGTGTTCGTGATCTTTTGGGATTCAAGTTCTATACGGTAAACGTAGTTTGTCGAGTAAAGCGATATGTTGCAAAGTTATAATGGTTCTTCGGTTATGCGAGTGTTTTAATCTTGATTACTCGTTTGTTCTTAATGGTTAAGATATGATATCCTCTTCTTGTGAGGCCTATGCTTTCGACTGTGGATTTCACATATGTTTTCTGAGTTCATTGCCAAATTGGTTTTCCCCTAGGTCCGGTGTTTGTTGTGAGTGGTAATTAAAACTCCTGTCGTTGCTTGTTTTCCTTGCCGTGGCAGCCTAAGACCTCCTACCGCCGCTACTACTCCCTGCCATGGCAGCCAATGATGGCTGCCACAGCTGCCTCTTACCGCCGCGACAACCACGCGCTAAGCCACCGTTGCTATGCCTGCCGCGGCAACCGTTTCTATGCCGCGGCAAATGTTTTATATGCCGCAGCATATTACAATACCCGCCATCGTTTTGAAGTTTTGGAAACGAGCAAAGATCAAAAGGGGAAACCCTAATCAGTTGATTTAAGTTGTTCAAGAGGAAAAAACAAAAAAGAAGAAAAAAGATAAAGGGGAAAAATAGTGTCCACCTTCCCGAAAAATGAAAAGCGTGTCAAACTTTTGCCAAAATCGGTGAAAATTGGTGGAGTCCTTCTACATATAGCCATAAGCTTGCACAAAAATATTTCAGCAAGTTTGGCCCAAGGGTTTGTAAGATACAACAGTTTCAAATTTGAACCTGAGTCGGTTTCGAGTCCGAGTACTATTCCGTTTCCGAGACACCTTCAATAAAATAGGCATGCAAGCTTTGATTAGTGCGTTCATTACACTTTTCTTGGTAGGCTTTGATTAGCTAGCTCTTTCTAGGCTAGGATCAACAACATTGACTAGTACTTTGAACAATTTTTCAACTTGTATTTACTAATTTCATTGTTGTTAATCCTTGCTACCATATTGAAGTCTATCATAGCTCCACCCTCTACTATTGCACATGTACTAATTGCTTGCAATCGCTTTGTCAGTCTTCGGAGAGCGTTTAACACCTACACTAGTTGTCGGTCGCCGCCTGTTTCCTTGGTAAGAATTGGTAAGAACTTGTTATGAGTTTGAGTGTGAGTGACTTTGAGCCTCCAGATCCCAGTAGTTGATAGGAACATATACTTGTGATTTATTTTCTTATTTTCTACTAACCATGGCAGGTTCACGGGATGATTACGAGATAGATCCACGTCTTCTTCGAGCCATTGAATAGGAGCACAAGAAAGTTCGCGAGTAAGATGCACGCTTGAGACAAGTTTCTTCACCACAAGAGGTATATGATCGTGATTATTGAACCACCGACTCCTTTGGTTGAGAAGGAAGATGAGGAGATGAATGCACCTACATCATCTGAGGAGAGCCAAAAAGGTAAAGATTATGGTGCTATCATCACTCAAGGTAAGTATGCTTGTGAAGAACTATAATTATCCACTGTTCATGCTGTTTTAGAACAAAAAAAATAGTGGTAAACAATTCTGATATGCACATATTTCAAGTGGAGAATTCTGATTGCATTGATTTGAGTGCACAATGTGATAAACTTGTTGGTTTACCTATTGACTTGAGTGCACCATGTGACAACATAATTGAATTGCCTGTTGTTTTGAGTGATTCATGTGATGATCTAATCACATATAAAGATCATGTAGAATTAGTTAGATATAAAGAAGTTTTGACTAGAATTTCTGCTACTGATTCTTTATGTTATATTATGTTGGATTCACCCATAAAATTGTCACATGCTATGGAGAAAGTTTCTGAAATCGCATGTTCGAAATCCTTGTTTAGTGCCTACACCCCTGGATATAAGTTTAATTTGATTGCAGATTATGGTGTAGACAATCAATTTCTTGTATATCGAATATGCATAACTTGTGATCACAAATATGAATTGAAGTTTGCTATTTTGAACAACAATTCTTGTGTGCCAAATCTTGTTTATTATGAGAGGAAAATAAAATTTAGTGGCCATCCAATGCCTATGTGTTCATCTCTTATTGCACTATCTAGTATTGACAATCTGCATCATGATGTTGAAGTATGGAAAAACTTTCAAATCTTTTCATCCTTGCTAGATTATTTGGATGAACTTTGTTTGATTCCATTGGTTCTAGATTTGTCCATATGTGCTACGACTGCAAATTTACAACTTTAGAAATTTGAATTGCATAAATGCTTCACTTACATTTGCAAAACTAGTTGCAATAATTATTATGTGAGAAATTTTATTTTGATCATTAACATATATGATTATTCTTGGGGTAATAATACAATCAGCTTGTATGACCGCTGCTATTTTATAACATTAATTGTCCTACAACGAAGAGTCGTTAAAACAGATGACATATATATATACCATGCATACACCTTGACTTATTATTTTACCCTATTTTAAGCTTATCAAAAACTGAGGACGACTTTGTTTTCAAGAAGGGGAGGATGATGAGGACATGACCCCTACAGATACAACCATATTGTTATGCTTGTTGTTCCAATTACAACAACTCGTATGCTTCACTTAAATTATAAGATAAGTTCGTTTTTAGGAGTGTTATTATATTATATGAACTATATGATGCTACCTAATGATGAAAATATATATTTGTGCAGCACCAGTTCACTTTTTGTTCAAGCCAAGCAAGAGTTCGAGCTGGACACGTTTTGGAAACCAATTCGACCTCCGGAGACAACACTTACTTTAAACGTGCATAACTTTCACATATCGAGTCTGTTGGAGCTCCACGAGTACTTGATGAAAATCTTATCTCATCCTCTTTCCAACGAATCCTGCCTCACCTCAAAATTCCTCCTGTACACACCGTAATCACTAAAAGAAGGTGCTATATCACGTATTTAGGCCAAATTGGGTCTTGTAATGCTTGGGCCCAAGGGAAGGTGCCACCCTCGGACTGTACTGTTCACATGACACTGTTCATATATGAACAGTATCATAAATAGTAGCCCTCCCTATTTTCTTAGTTATGTGCGGCTCCCCCCTTCCCTATTTAAGGTGGCTGCAAACCTCTAGTGTTATTGGATTTCGTTTAGTTAAAAGTTAGCTACATTACAACTTCGTGTATTGGCTTGTGTCGACTAGACCAACCCTAAATACCGCTTCGGAATCCTAACTTTATCAAATATTTTAATCCTATTTGCAATTTTAGATTACTTATTATCTTGTTCTTGTGTGTTCTTCGATTGCATACAGGAATAGATCTTCGTGGTCAAGTCGATCGTGCTTCTAGCAAGGTCGATAACGATCTTGGAGTTGGTTAGCGACTACCGGGCGTATTGGTCGTGTATGATTTGTAGTCGAATTGTGAGAGTCGTCTTCACCAAAATTGAATTATCCATCTCACCGAAAGATCAGGACACCCATTGTCGCATGAACAATGCCACCGTCACGTCATGGTGCTTCGCGCCTCACCTTGGAGCTTCGCCGCTGGACACGGTGCAGACGCTGCTGTTGGGGTGTAGTGTTGTCGCTAGTGGGAAAAATCTGCCACCCTTGGGGGTTGTAGATCTGCAACCGCTTCCTCTAGCATAGCCGCCGTCACGCATTGCTGCATGCACCATGTGCGTGGGCTTTGGGAGAATCAGTGCTGCCTCTGTATAAAAATGACGCTCTGCTTGAAAAGGCCACGTCGCATGTATTGAAAGAAGGCGTAAGGAGTGCATGGTTGTGTCCGTGCCTCCACCGTTGGAGCCTCTAGCAATGTCGCAGCCCCGCCTTGCCTTCTTCATCTCCTCCACCGCTGTCTTCTCATTCGCCATGATGGAGTAGGCAACAAAAGGACACTCAGCATCAGAAGACATAGTGAATAGCTCTGATACCAATTGTAGTGTACTTAGTACATTACAAGGGATAAACAACGTGGAAAGGAGACCAATGGCGACGGTTAGAGATAGAGTGATGCTTAGAGGAGAGGGCGCCTTGTTGGGTAGAAAAGATCTAGATTAGGAGAGGGACTTAAGAGCTTTGAGAGTCTTGAGACTGATTTATATTATTGCTTAATGCTAATGATTACAAATAGGTCTCCTTATATAGAGAATTCTTCTAACAATTATAAAAAAATCAATCTAAATGATAACATTCCTAAGTTCTAACTGATAGATGACCCTCCTAACTAGTAAATAACTTTTCAGTTAACTAATCCACATACAAAAGAACTAATCAACTATTTTTAAAAAATTCTCATTTAGAAAGTCCTAATGCTTCAGAACCCATGGTAATACCGACGCACGTGAATTCCAGCCGACGACAGATAGAGTAGCAGTAGTATGGAAATGTCAAAGGCGAAAGCTGCTAGTTGGCAAGTGGCAATTCAACGCTGTATTGATAAGTGACAAGTCTAGCTGCTTCAGGGTGTACTGCACACAATTTCTACAATAAAGCAGCACAAATGTTTCTGCATTGCTACCAGTACTACTAGTAGTATTCAGTTGCTCTTCTGTATTTATTTGCTCCTTGAAATTTGTCAACATGTATTGATGAATAAACAGATAAGGTATAAAACTTAGTTTATTCTTTAATAAATCCTTGCAAATAGGATATACGAGCTCCTTTTGCTGATCTCAGTCTTCCATTTGACCAATCCTTTTTTTTAGGAATTCCATTCGACTAGTACTACTGCTTGGAAAAATTCAGTGTGGAAAAAAGCTGGTAATGTGAGTTCCATCACAATCATTCTCCTCAGCCTCCACGTAGAAGCTGTCCATCAACAAGGTTCACATGTTGTACCATACACAGTTACACACTAAGTAGCATCCTACTCCTTAGCACATGCGAGTTTAGCAACAATAATGGACTGGATGGAAGCTGCATTAGGTTATCATTAGCCATTAGGCATGCATCATATGCCCAGGGAGCACATTCTACGTGGCACAGCGAGCCTAGTCAACATCTCCTGCCGTTCACCAACTCCCCATGCCATGCTCCTTAAAAAAAATTCCGTTCACCCGTCAGCTGCTCTAATATACGAACAAGTTGATCGTATACTCATCAGATTCCAAATTGTTTTAGGTATTGATACAGTGTCCAAGATAACACTTTGATCATCATTTTTTTTAAATAAAAAATATGTTATTTTAAATAAAATTAAGTGTACACTCCAAAAGTATATTTCATGTATCTAGTAATACTAATTTTATATTATCAATCTTTTAATTCTTTATATATTACCGGTCAAATCCTATCTAAAACGGAATCAATCGGAGGTATTTCTGTACAAACGAAACCCAATGCCGCCGAGGCAGGCCGTGCCCACGGCCCACAGTGCCAACGACGTCAATGACACCCTGCGTCCAGCTTTGGTCCCGGACCCACCCGTCGGCGTCGTGGGAGAGCCCCACGGCGTCAGTGTGGGCCCATCTCCAGCATAAAAAGGCATTAACTGCCGTGACAGCCTGTCGTCGCGCTCATAAAAGCGCGCTTAACGTTAACTAAGCACCCTCGTAAAGCGCGCTGCTGTATGCTCTCTACCAGCTTTAACGCGCGATGAGAGAGAGAGAGAAGGAAACAAAAGAGCTGTATAATAAACACGCACACGCGGGTTAAAAAACTGCCTCGAAACCCACGCAAACCCAACCCCTCCAAAACCTCGCAACCAAACCCCTCTTTTTCTCTCCCTCCCCCTCTCCCTCTCTCCTGCGAACGCAAACTCTCTCGCTCCTCCCTCCGTCGCCATGAGAGCCTAAATGCCAACGCAGTCAAGCTGATAAGACCGCGAGAAAAAGGCTCCCCCCCTCAGTTTCTGCTCCTCTTTGGCTCCCACGATGCCGCCGCCACGGCTGCTCTTCCTGCTTGTTATGCTGCTGGCGGTGCCGTTCGTGCTGGCGGCGTCCGCGCCCGCGCCCGCGCCGGTGGCGCGGACGGCGGAGGTGCAGGCGGAGATCGACGCGCTCCTCGCGTTCCGTCGCGGGGTGCGCGACCCCTACGCCTCCATGTCCAGGTGGGACGCGGCATCGCCGTCCGCGCCCTGCTCCTGGCGGGGCGTCGCGTGCGCGCCCGGCACCGGCCGCGTCGTCGAGTTGCTGCTCCCGCGGCTCCGCCTCTCCGGTTCCATCTCGCCGGCGCTGGCCTCGCTCTCGTACCTGGAGAAGCTCAGCCTCCGGTCTAACTCGCTCTCCGGCATCATCCCGGCGTCCCTCTCCCGCATCTCCTCCCTCCGAGCCGTCTTCCTCCAGTACAACTCCCTCTCCGGCCTCATTCCCCAGTCCTTCCTCGCCAACCTCACCAACCTCCAGACCTTCGACGTGTCCGGTAACCTCCTGTCCGGCCCCGTCCCTGCTTCGTTTTCTCCCAACCTGAGGTACCTCGACCTCTCCTCCAATGCCTTCTCCGGCATCATCCCAACCAACATTAGCGCCTCGGCGACGAACCTCCAGTTCTTGAACCTGTCGTTCAACCGCCTCCGGGGGACAGTGCCGGCGTCGCTGGGGACCTTGCAGGACCTGCATTTCCTCTGGCTGGACGGGAACCTTCTTGAAGGGACCATCCCATCGGCGCTGGCCAACTGCTCGGCGCTGCTCCACCTGAGCCTGCAGGGGAATGCGCTCCGGGGCATCTTGCCCGCCGCGGTCGCGGCGATCCCCTCGCTGCAGATTCTTTCGGTGTCGCGGAACCGGCTCTCCGGTGCCATCCCGGCGGCGGCGTTCGGCGGCGAGGGGAACTCGTCGCTGCGCATCGTGCAGCTCGGCAGCAACGAGTTCTCGCAGGTGGACGTGCCGGGAGGGCTCGGCAAGGATCTCCAAGTGGTGGACTTGAGGGACAACAAACTGGGCGGTCCGTTCCCTACGTGGCTCGTCGGGGCTCAGGGTTTGACGGTGCTCGACCTTTCTGGCAATGCGTTCACCGGCGATGTTCCGCCGGAGGTCGGGCAGCTCACTGCGCTGCAGGAGCTGCGCCTTGACGGCAATGCTCTCACTGGCACCATGCCTGCGGAGATTGGCAGATGCGGCGCGCTCCAGGTTGTTGATCTCGAGGACAACCGCTTCTCCGGCGAGGTGCCTGCCGCTCTTGGCGGTCTCCGGCGGCTCAGAGAGGTTTATCTTGGTGGGAACTCTTTCTCCAGCCAGATTCCGGCCAGTCTGGGGAACCTCTCGTGGCTGGAAACATTGTCCATACCGAGGAACCGGCTCGCTGGTGGCCTGCCCGGTGAGCTCTTCTTGCTGGCGAATCTGACGTTCTTGGACCTGTCCGATAACAAGCTCGCCGGCGAGATACCTCCTGGCATTGGCAGCCTGTCTGGTCTCCAGAGTTTAAATTTGAGCGGCAATGCCTTCTCCGGCCACATTCCGTCGACCATTGGCAACCTGCTGAACCTGCGAGTTCTTGATCTGTCTGGTCAGAAAAACCTCTCAGGCAATCTCCCTGCAGGGCTTTTCGGTTTGCCACAGCTGCAGCATGTGTCGCTCGCCGGCAACTCGTTCTCCGGCGATGTTCCAGAAGGGTTCAGCAGCCTGTGGAGCCTGCGTCATCTCAATCTCTCGGTGAATTCTTTCACGGGATCAATCCCGGCTACCTACGGGTACTTGCCATCACTACAGGTGCTCTCGGCCTCTCACAATTACATCTCTGGGGAGGTGCCTGCAGAGCTCGCCAATTGTGCCAACCTCACCGTGCTTGACCTCACAGGCAACCAGCTGACTGGTCCAATCCAGAGTGATCTCTCCCGCCTTGGCGAATTGGAGGAGCTTGACCTGGGCCACAATCAGCTATCTGGCAAGATACCAGCGGAGATTTCCAACTGCTCGTCGCTTGCCACCCTCAAGCTTGATGGCAACCATCTTGGTGGCGAGATACCGGCCTCTCTCGCCAACCTCTCGAAGCTGCAGACACTTGACCTGTCGTCCAACAATCTTACCGGCAACATCCCTGCTTCATTGGCTCGGATTCCGGGCCTTTTATCATTCAACGTGTCACACAATGGCCTTACCGGTGAGATACCGGCAATTCTGGGCTCCCGATTTGGCACCCCATCAGCATTTGCTTCCAACCCGGACTTGTGCGGCCCACCATTGGAGAGCGAATGCAGTGAGTACCGGAGGCGCAGGAGGCGGCAGAGGCTGCAGCGTCTGGCTCTGCTGATTGGTGTGGTGGCTGCTGCGGTGCTGCTTTTGGTGTTGTTCTGCTGCTGCTGTGTGTTCAGCTTGGTGCGGTGGAGGCGCCGGTTTATTGAGAGTCGCGATGGTGTCAAGAAGAGACGACGCAGCCCTGGAAGGGGCAGTGGATCGAGCGGCACAAGCACGGAGAATGGTACCAGCCAGCCGAAGCTGATCATGTTCAATTCCCGGATCACCTATGCCGACACGGCGGAGGCAACACGGCAGTTTGACGAGGAGAGTGTGCTTAGCCGTGGCCGCCATGGTCTCGTGTTCAAGGCTTGTTACAGTGACGGCACCGTGCTGGCCATCTTACGGCTTCCTTCCACCTCAGCTGATGGCGCCGTGGTGATTGAGGAGGGCTCGTTCAGGAAAGAGGCCGAGTCTCTCGGCAAGGTGAAGCACAGGAACCTCACTGTCCTCCGTGGCTACTACGCCGGGCCGCCACCAGATGTTCGACTTCTGGTCTATGACTACATGCCCAACGGCAACCTCGCCACATTGCTCCAAGAAGCGTCCCACCAAGACGGCCACATCCTAAATTGGCCAATGAGGCACCTCATCGCCCTCGGCGTCTCCCGCGGCCTTGCATTCCTCCACCAGTCCGGTGTCGTCCATGGCGATGTCAAGCCACAGAACATCCTCTTCGATGCTGACTTCGAGCCGCACCTTTCTGATTTTGGTCTGGAGCCAATGGTGGTGACTGCAGGTGCTGCCGCAGCCGCAGCGGCTGCATCCACATCAGCCACCACACAAGTTGGTTCGCTCGGTTATGTGGCCCCAGACGCGGCGGCCGCTGGACAGGCCACACGGGAAGGCGATGTCTACAGCTTCGGCATCGTGTTACTGGAACTGCTCACCGGGCGTCGCCCCGGCATGTTCGCCGGGGAGGACGAGGACATCGTGAAGTGGGTGAAGCGGCAGCTGCAGCGTGGGGCGGTGGCCGAGCTGCTCGAGCCTGGCCTGCTGGAGCTCGACCCGGAATCGTCGGAGTGGGAGGAGTTCCTGCTGGGGATCAAGGTCGGCCTGCTCTGCACCGCACCGGACCCGCTGGACCGCCCGGCGATGGGCGACGTGGTGTTCATGCTCGAGGGCTGCCGCGTCGGCCAGGATATCCCGTCCTCCGCCGACCCCACCTCCCAGCCATCCCCGGCGTGATCTCCGGCCGGCATTGCCAGATTCAGTCCATTACCTCGTTCCATTTTTCGCTAAGTCTTTCTTTAGTTCAGATTAGTCCTAGTCTCAGCCAGCGTGCGTGCGTGCGTCTGTCGACGGTCTAACTGACACGTGGGGCCCGGGAGCCAGAACCCCCCCCCCGGCATTTCCCGCCAAGGAGGGAGGCTGGCCCAAGCAATGGGAGAAGTAGCCGTTGGGGCTTCTAATCTCGTGGTTAGGGAGGTGTCAGTGCCGGGAAGCATGTGGTTCTCGGCACGGCATGATGCTGCAATGACATGTTGCTGGTGAGGTAGTGGCGCTGTGGCGTGCGTGCATGTGGGGTTCCGGCCGCAACGGCTACTAATCCAGGATCTGGTTGTCTCCTCCCTCCTGGCCATCTATTTCTTGGCAGCTCTGTGCTCTGTACTACTGTAGGAAATTGATTTGTGTAGGGGCCTGCTTGGCTTCTTGGGATCCTGTTTTTAATCTCATTTTTACCAGGGCTGCTGCATCTTATCTTTGTAATGTTGTGCTGTACATTTGTCTGTATTTTGCTATTCCAATTGGTTCAACAGGATGTGGGCTGATGCTTCATGGGCGTTAAACTTGCCCCCGGCGTAATGAGAGGGGGACCCTGCTTACCTTTTGTCTGGATGGATGCATTATCAGTCTCTGTGGGCGCTTTGTTTTCCTCTGGCAATTGGAGAAAGAAATGCCAGTGTACTGGCTTGACTGACCACTGATGCTGGACGCTTGTTTGGCAATTGATGGGAGATCTTGGTACTGTTGTACTTGGCTTGAGCCCCGGAGCTCCTAAATACCGTCCTCCTCGCATTAGCTAGCTCCTCCATTCGGCGCACCGTCTCATGCCCATCCTCGCATTAGCTAGCTCCTCCATTCGGCGCACCGTCTCATGCCCATCATCGCATAGTTAGCGCCTATATTATGTCAGTAAATGCATGAAGCACGAACCTTTTCTTCGAGGACTGTAAATCATCATGGACTTAAAGGTGCATTGAAGCGCATGCCATTTGTGGGTGGGACAACTGAATGTGCAAGAGTGAATGAGCCATCAAGGTGGGTTCAAATGTGCCACAGTTTTTTCAGTACCATGCTTGTGCGATCTTGTAGTATAGATTCTTATCAGATACTGGAGTACACACATGCTGTATTTCAGGTTACAGTTCAATGTACTGAAGTCTGAATGTGCATGGTATTCTACAAACTGAAGACCACCATAAATCTATGATCGAGCACCAGAGCACTCGTCATACACCAGAGCATTCGTCCATGCCACACGAGCACTCTTGAAGCTTTTTTTCAGTCCAAGGGCTCAAGAAATGTAAAAGATATGTATATGAGTTCATGGTATATACTCTTGTATTAGAAAGGATAGATACGGTTGTGATTGTATCAGTTGATATTGTCGGTTACTATTCCATACCCGATATATATACATCCTGAACCCGAGATGTTCAATACGCCAAAACAAATCTTTTATGGTATCAGAGCTTCAAAGACTCAATGTCGATCGTATCCACCTTGACCTCAGCCCCCTCTTCCACAACCTCTCTCAACCATGTCGTGACTATCAAACTTGGCCACGGCAATTATTTGTTGTGGAAGACACAATTTCTCCCATACCTGAAGACCTATCAACTCCTTGGTCATGTGGATGGATCTGCATTATGCCCTCCGATGATGATCCCATCGTCCCAGGAAGAAGGCGTAGCTCAAGCTGTTAACCCGGCTTACCACACTTGGTTCCAACAGTACCAATTCATCCTCAGTGGCACTCTCTCTTCGCTGACAGAGGAGATCCCAGCGCATGTCATGCTCATAACAACACATCAGGTATGGTTGGCACTGGAGCACATGTTTGCATCCAGATCAAGAGTGTGTGTTGTTCAGATATGCATGCAGCTCGCCAATTTGAAGAAGGGTAGTTCGACCACCGACTACTTCCAACAGATAAGACCTTGACGGATACCTTATCTACCATTGGCATGCCCTTGCGAGATGATGAAATAATCTCATACATTATTGCAGGGTTGGGGCCGGACTATGATGCTCTAGTAACATCCATCATAACCAGGTCAGATCTAATGACCTTGGATGAGGTTTATTGGTACGGGTGGCTGATCTTCACAACTCAGAATCTTATACACGTAGCACGATAACTCAAGAGCAGCAATGCAATATGAAATTGGGGCAACCTTGGGTCAGGTACAAAAACCTCTTTAATGGCAATTACACCACAACTCTCACGATGATCCAATCCACACAACCAGCACCTAGGCAATTGCACGGAGAGGTTGACCACGACCGATCAATCCAAGCAAACTCGAAGAATCCGCAAGAACAATAGAAGCAAGTACACTCTGTTATAAAAACTAGCAACTTAACAATAGATTGGATCTATCCAAAATCATAAAATTTCATGGTATCTCTCCTAGGGCCAACCACACCTCTTAAATAGGAAGTCTCCCTCCCTCTAGCCAAAACTCCATGGGTAAGCCCAAATTCCGATTCGGGCTCTAGAGACCGAAAACAACTCCTAAACACAAACGACGCGAGCTCTAGTGTTCTAAACGAAAATAAAAGATACATGACCGAAATTATATGTATAATTCATCATAAATACTTGGCATGCAAGCCCACACAATTCTGTAACACATAAGGCCCAATTCGGATTGAAATCCACTTTAAATTCGGAATTGACTTTGGGCTGAAATGAGGAGAGTGTTCCAATTCAGATTTTGAGTTTGTGTTGGAGTCCAATGACCCTCCATCACGCCTAGGTCTGGCCAAACACCTCCTTGGGCCGTGTGCCACCCCTCCTTGGGCCCATGCGCCTCCTTGATCCTCCCTTGGCTTGGCTCATGCGCTGAGCAGCTTGGATTGGCTTGGTTGCATGCTCCTTGGGCCGTGGGCCTTGGTCCCCCAGGCCCATGCGGTTGGTACTCCACCCTTGGGCCACCTACTTGCCTTGACTTGCTTCTTTTCTTCTTTGGCCGGTTGAGTTTCCTCCTCTTCTTTTTTTGGCTGAAGCTAAGGCAAGTGTATGCACATCTTCCTCACTTATGGTGCCTCCCTCCCTCACTTCCCGCTGGACACCGTAAGTCGATGGGATGTCTTCATCATTTATGCTCATCTAATGAGCTACGAACTTCGTCAGGAGCAGAATAACTCGATGCTACAGCTTGGTGGCTCTGGCTCCTTGGCAAACTTCGTCAATCGTCCACAAGGTCGTGGAGGCAATACCACCAATTTCATTCAAGGAGGGCGAGATGGTGGCAAGGGTGGCCGCGACAACTTCAACCGTGGAGGAGTAAATCAAGGTGGTCGAGGCCCTCGACCAACTTGTCAAGTGTGTGGAAAGATTGGCCATACAACGATAAAATGTTATCATCGCTTTGATCGCTCATATCAAGTTGATGAAGGGCACTCAGCTTCGGGTGCAGCAACAACACCATCCTACCAAGTTGACTCCAACTGGTATACTAACACGGGGGCAACTGATCACATCACCAACGATAAAATTAAATGCGTGCAATGTGATTGGGGAGGTGAATATCGAAGACTACATAAACTCTTTCAATCAGTAGGAGTTGAGCATAGACTCTCTTGTCCTCATACACATCAACAAAATAGCTTGGTCGAGCGGAAACATAGGCACATTGTAGAAACTGGTCTAGCACTTGTTTGTCAATCCTCTATGCCATTAAAATTCTGGATGAAGTTTTTTCTCACAACCACATATCTAATTAATCACATGCCAACTCATGTCATAGATAATGCTTGTCCTCTTGCAGGGTTGTTTGGAGTGAAACCAAAATATTCCTATAATTCCCACAAGCTTTCCTTTCGCTCAAAACGATGTGTGTTCTTAGGCTATAGCTATCATCACAGGGGGTGTGTCGTAGGGGCAGCCCCACCGGCCCAATGACCCGGCGAAACCCGCAGGACAGACCACACAACCCATAAGAACAAAAATGGTTCAGCTACCAGGTCGAAGGTGGCCTAGCTGGCCGAGGGTTTTTAGTAACAGCACCACATATGGTTCAACTACAACAAAATCGGGCCAAGAGGAACCCATCAAAATATCTCCCAATGAGGAACGCGCCACAGGGATGGTGGAAACACGCTTCGCCAGGCCAAAGGGGACGGTGTGCCTGGATCCTTTAGGAAAATGGCGCGGTTTCATCCTTGAAGAAGCAGGACCACAACCGCGAGGGTCTTGTCGTAGGGTGGCCCCATCGTCCCCAACGACCTAATGAAGCCCACTGGACAGACCCCGCAACCCACGAGCACGGAGGCCCCCTCCTCGGGGGGGGCACCAAGTGTCCCTTCGGGGATGATCTGGAGCCTCCCCGAAGGGTCTTTGGGGTCCCGCGAGGCATGAAGCAGTGGGTCCTCTGAGACCACCTAGGGGAAGACCCGGAGCCCATCTGAAGGGTCCCCGGAGTCCCGCAGAGACCTCATCAGTAGGTCCTCTGGGGTCACCTCGGGGAAGACCCGAAGCCCCCCAAAGGGTCCCGCGGGGCCCAAAGCAATAGGTCCTCTGGGACCACACCGGGGGAGCCAGAGAGGGCCCGTGGTTGTTCCGCTTCGGTAGACTCGGCACCCCTTCGGTACGCTCTGGGAGAAGCCCGAAGGTGGGGCACTTTGGGCACTGACGGACCAAGTGTACCAGCCAGATAAATCAGGCTCAGGGGAGACCCACCGTGAGCCGAAACGTACGCGTAGAGGGGAGTCCCTGCAGCCCCTACACGTATAATACTTTTTTAGGGTTATGATAGTAATGTAAGTACCCTGTTTTAGGAGGCTATAAATAGCCATATACCCCCCTGTAAATGACAGATCCAGTTTTTTGGAGCAATCAATACATACATTTTCCTGACAACTGGTTCATTCTCCTGATGATTCTTTGGTCCCTCCGAGTGTACCGGGGGTCCCCCTCTTACTGTCTGGACTTCTTTTTGCTACGATAGGGTGCAAATATCATAACACATCTTCGAGAGTCAATGTTTCACGGGATGTAATCTTTGATGAAGAAGTATTCTCATTCTCAGAAAAGTTTGGGGTGGTGCCTTCGCACAATTTTACACCATCTCCCACGTATCTTCCTGTGCCAACTCCACAAAATCCTCATGCTACTTCCCATGCCGTCCAGCCGAACCCTAGCAGTGGTGTTTCTAGTTCAACTGATGAGATAACACGTGAGATGCTTGCTCCTGTCTTGCATGGTTCTGTTTCCACAGGTACAGATTCAAGTACAACTGCTATTGTTGACCCGAGTGTTGATGTTATTGACCCACTCCTACGGTAACCTGAATGGCAACATCACATGCGCACGAGATTGCGAGATAACATTCGGCAACCTAAGAAGCGTACCGATGGTACTGCGACTTATCTGGTCAGTTACACAAACCGACATGATATTGAGCCTTCTTCGCATGTTGTTTGCTATGGATAGTGAGTTTGCTACACTCTAGAAAATCAAACATGTCATTTACACTACAACATAAATATCATAGAGGCGGTTTCTTTGTATAGTAGATATTTTTTTTTCGCCCTAGACGGTTGTAGAGGTGTGTTCGAAAACACCTCATAAACACTCTGTCATGTACCGCCACTACGACAGTAGTGATATTTTTTAAAGGGTCTCTACAGGATATGCGGTGTTATGTAGAGATGTTGCACTACATCTCAACAAATAAAATATAAAAATGTGTGGACTCTTGCAAATGTTGGTACTCAAACTCTAGACCTCGTGGAAAATACTTCTCTTAGACTTGTCACACTAGCCACCTCAACCTCACGCGTTTAATTATGTATTACAATATTTATATGTAGTTCTTTTAACATATATCAGCCACCAAGAAAAGGCCTCTAGAGAGTTAGAAAGCGTCTCAAAATAGTGCCTTTGCACAACATAACCTTTAGGTGAATTAGAGGGCATCTCAAAAATATCTCTACAAGATAAAATTTTGTATGTGTCTCAAAAACGTCTCAAAATCATCTATAGCATATAAAATTTTGGACGATTTTTAAAGTGTCTCTAAAAGCGCTTCTAGACTATAAAACTCCTTATTTTATAGACAAATTGAAAAATGCCTCTATAAAAACGTCTCTATGAGGGGTTTTTCTTGTAGTGTTAGTGCCTCCACAGTGAGGTCTCAATGTCATAGACTGCAAGTGGATGTTCAAGTTGAAGCAAAAGGCTGATGGTACAATTGATCGACACAAGGTCAGGCTAGTTGCCAAAGGTTTCAAGAAAAGGCATTGAATTGATTATAAGGACACATTTAGTCTAGTGGTGAAACCCACTACCATTCGGATACTATTGTCCTTAGCAATATCTAGAGGATGGAATTTGAGACAAAGTGATATACAAAATACTTTCTTGCATAGGGGTTCTTAGTGAAGATGTGTACATGAAGTACCCACCAGGATATGAAGATTCAGGATGTCCACAATATCTTTCCTAATTGGATAAGTCCTTATATGTACCGAAACAAGCCCCAAGAGCTTGGTTCTCTTAGTTAAGCTCAAAACTTCAAGAATTAGGATTTGTTCCTCCGAAGGTTGATGTTAATTTCCCTATTCATATTTAATCACAGTGGTATTGCCATATACATGCTTATATATGTGGATGATACCATGATTATCAGTTGTTCATCAAAGGCTACATACACACTTTTGAGCCAGTTGTGAGATGATTTTGCAGTCAAGGACCTTGGTAATTCAAGCTATTTGCTTGGTATTGAGGCGAGTTCCACTGCCGATGGCATTATTTTGTCACAACATAAATATGTGATGGATTTGCTTCGCAGAATTAATATGACTCAAGCTAAGTCAGTTAGTACTCCAATGGGAACAACTGAGAAGTTGTCCAAACACAGTGGAAAAACATTGTTAGAAGTTGAAGCAACAAGGTACAGAAGTACAACGGGTGCTTTACAATATCTAACCTTAACTCGGCAAGATATATCATGCAGTGTTAATAAGGTTTGCCAATTTCTTCAAGCTCCAACCGAGATGCACTGGACAACAGTTAAAAGAATTTTGCGCTATCTTAAGCACACAATGTCTTTTGTCTCGTTGATTTAGAAGGCAACATCGTCATTGATAAGTGGGCTCTCTGATGCTGATTGGGCCAGCTGCCCAGATGATCAGAGATCTACAAGTGGTTATGCCATATTTCTGGTATCAAATCTTGTATCACAAAGCTCGAGAAAGAAACCAATAGTTTTCAGGTCCAACACAAAAGCTGAGTACAAATCTGTAGCTAATGCAACCGTTGAAATCATGTGGAAACAAGCATTGTTGAGAGAACTCGAAGCTTTTCATAATCGAGTACCTCGCTTATGGTGTGATAATCTTGGAGCTACACATCTTGAAGCCAATCCAGTGTTTCATGCTCGCACAAAACACATTGAGATTGATTATCATTTTGTTCGAGAACGAGTTGCAAGAAAATTTTTGGATATCAAGTTTGTTTCTGTTGAAATATGTACAACATTTTTATTCTAGATTTTATTATGAGGCAAAGATTACATAAAACTAGAGATGCATAAAGTGATACTTACAAAAGGCAACTCATTGCACTTCTAAATATACACAAATATATGATTATAGCATAATATTTTGGTCGCACAACCAACTTACAGTAAGACTTGATGAAGAACAGGAAGCAGCGCAGATTCAAAGCAGTGCAGAACGTAGATGAAGCAGTGAAGCGAGCGGTCGTGTAGATGCGCTGCCCAGAAGCCTTATTGCCGCCCGTGCAGGTGAACTCTGCGACAGTGGTTCGAATATACCCGCTCACCTTCCTTCCTGATGCACGCTGAGGAGAAGAGATAACTTGGTTCGACAACACAACTCTCCAACACAATATAACAAAGAGGAAGAAGAAAATAGAAGTGAATCAATCAATCTCAGATCTGGACATCTCCATACCTTTTAAAGGTCGAGACAATTACTCTCTAATAACCGCATAATAAAGCACATATAAAACCACCGGTAACTGCTAATTCAAAATCAATTAATGGTAATTAAGCAGTGCTGATCAGATTATGATTACACATTGGTCTACAGCTTTGACCACTGGTCTACGACTTCGACCAGTGTATTTCGACTATATTATTTTGCCCACACTGGTCTATGGATCCAGCCACTTTATTTTGACCACTTTATTCCAATCACACTAGTTTATGGTTTCGACCACGTTATTTCGACCATTGTGTTTCGATGGAGAGAAATGCATGGTTAGCAAAAGAAAGGTGGATTAGATTCACGATACGATCGCAAGTCGCAAGTCACGCGATTGCCACGCGAATATACGTGCACGTGTGCGTACGTGCGTGTGTGTAACTTTAGCTATAGTCCTCGTCGTGTTACCTTATGTTATGTGTTACATGTTTCAATGGGTGGCAATTACTTCACTTTATAAATTGCTCTCTCACTACTTGGTTAGGCTAAATAGGAGTAAACCATGCAAGCTTTGAAATTTCCCGAATGAATTTGTCTTTACACTTATGTGCTCAATTCTAACAGTTTCATCTAAAGATCAACTTGCAGATGTACTCACCAAGCTATTGTCAACGTGACTGTTCACCGAATTCCAAAACAATTTTAACATGGTGGCATCGAGTCGAGATCAAGGGAGATTGTAAAAGACATGTACATGAGTTGGTATATACTCTTGTATTAGGAAGGATAGACATGATTGTGATGGTATCAGTTGATATTGTCGTTTACTATTCCATATCTGATATTCCATAACAGATATGATATTGTAACCTTATTGTATCTTTTTAGTGTGTATATATATATACACACACGTCCTGACCCAAAGAGATTCCACACGGCAAAACAAATCTTTTAAGAAAGAATTGCACAACTAGCACGCACTACGACTGCTCTCCTTTTGACCTCTGACTGATTCCGCTTGTCTTGAAGCGAGTAGACCATCATGTAGCTCAGGACGCCACACATTTTTTAAGTATTAGTGATGTGAGTTCTCGAAGTTAGAAAGCTGAGCGAGACTGTGAGTAGAGGGAGAGAATGCAAACCTATGGCATCTTGTCAACCAGATGGCATCAGTCACCAACAGTAATCCTAGCGCGTAGAAGTTCTGCGGGGATCTAGACCTAAGAATTCCTGAACAAGTAGAATGTGACATGTATAAAACAAACCGATGTCACCAACCAGCAACTTGGAAATACGGTCGCATTTGGAATTCTGCATATAACTGTAGAGCACCAGGAGAGCTACCAGCAACAGGATTACCATGTGGTTGACTGCAGGAGCGGTCGGTTCAGAGAGACCACCAACACCAAGCGTATTTATTTGTTTTGCGCTCTACAGGATGC
Organism: Hsuehochloa calcarea; assembly: GCA_036346395.1. Lineage (NCBI taxonomy): Eukaryota > Viridiplantae > Streptophyta > Magnoliopsida > Poales > Poaceae > Hsuehochloa > Hsuehochloa calcarea. Next base: position 41,555,539 of record CM070599.1, read on the forward strand.
AGTAGATTTTGCTGTCAGAATTCAGAAAGGCTGGACGCTGAATTATTGGGGAGGCACCACCAACAAGGCCAATCAGTTCGTGGAACAGCATCTCGTGCGTAGTAAATTTTTGCTGGAGTGGAGTTATGTCACTGGCTGGTGCAACCACTTGGCAGCATGCTTTTTTCACTGCAGGAGAGGACACTAGCTTTCTACATGGCTGCAACTGTACTGTACAATCTCTGCTACTTAAAAAATAGAGTCGGTAGAGTAGCATCCTCTCCACTCTCCTATTTATATCTCTTTCTACTAATATGTGGATCACATTATCAACAAGCTATCTCTTCGCATCGTGCGCTCCCTACTTCTCTCCGAGCATCACCTACGCCGCCGCCTGCGCTTCCTCCTCCTTTGTGCCCTCTGATAGCATAATACTGAGACTAATACATAATCTAATATCGTTAACCCTAGCTCAATCGTTGAACACCACAAACAAAAACTAAGATGCGGAAGCTTGAGTATTACCCGAACTTGAAGAAGCCATAGGAGCGACAGATTAGTTGATGTAGAGGTCGTTATGTGTCTTCGCTTGGTCGGGTCGCGGATCCGAAAGGCCGGGGCTTCGGCTTGAGTCACCGGAGGTAGTAGTGAAGACGATCCAATGGCCGTCGGTCGATCCAGTGGCCGTCGGTCCGGTCTCGCGATGTCGTAGTTTAGGTCTTCGTTCTCCTCAGCACTTCGTTACAGATCGGGTGTGTCTTGGGATGATTCTGAGTTTTGAGACTTGAACAAAACCCTGCCGTATCCCTTATTTTTATTTAGCGCTAGAGGAGACCGGGACCGAAACCAAAAACAGTTGGAAACGCCTCGATCGTATGCGAGGTGGAGACGTGGTCTCCCTGAAATCTCGGGTTGTTAGCCGAGATCAATTCTAACATTCTCCCCTTTGATCGTCAGGCTAACATCATAAGTCCATCCTCAAATGAAAAAGTGTACCAAGGTAATGTGTCGCATGACCAATGAAGTGCCATACAACCTCGCACCTATAGTATACTATCTCATTTTAAAATGAATATTCATAATACTTAATGGGAGTTGATTTATTTTAAGGTCCTTTATCCGTAATCGAGGCTTTCCAATAAACCCATGCCAAGCAACATGATCACGAAATATATTGGGTGGTAAGCCTTTAGTAAGCGGATCCGCAAGCATTGACTTAGTACTAATATGCTTGATACTAATGGTTTGATCCTGGATTCTATCTTTCACAACATGATACTTAATGTCAATGTGTTTGGCAAAGACCACTTGACTTGTTGTTACTCGCATAAAAGATCATGGGTTCGTTATCGCAGATAAGGTGAGTGGTTTAGAAATGTCACAACCACTCTAAGGCCTTAATAAAATTCTTAAGCCATACATCCCGCCCAAGAGCCTCATAACATGCCACAAACTCGGCTTGCATCGTTGAAGATGCCGTAAGGGTTTGTTTGGAGCTTTTCCACGAGATAGCTCCTCCAATGAGTGTGAAGATATAACTGACGTGGATTTCTTAGTATCAACACATCCCGCAAAATCAATCAATAACCAACAACTTCAAGGTTATCAAGATGCTTATATGTGAGCATGAGATGCTTAGTAGCTTGCATATAACGCAAGACTTTCTTAACGGCTTTCCAAAGGGTCCGGTCTGGATTTGACCGATATCCGCCAAGCATTCCTTACAAAAGCTAAGTCGTATGTGCTTACTTGAGCATACATAATGCTTCCGATACCGGTGAAGCGTAAGGAACGATCTTCATCCGATCGATTTCATATTGGTTCCTTGGACATTGAAATGTCCCAAACTTATCGCCTTAACGATAGGAGCAGTGAGCGAGCATTTATGCATATTGTATCTCTTTAGTACTCACAATGTATGCCTTTGAGATAAACTTAATACTCCTTTGGACCTGTCCCGGTGAATTTCAATGCCAAGAACGTAAGAGGCATCACCGAGATCCTTCATATCAAAATTGGATGAGAGAAATCTTTTGGTTTCAAACAACATATCCTTATCGCTGCTAGCCAATAAGATATCATCCACATAAAGCACTAAGATGGTGAATTTACTCCCCTTGAACTTAACATATATGCAGTTATCAACTTCATTTTCCTTAAATCCAAAATTCCTTATAACTTTATCAAATTTGAGGTACCACTGCCTCGATGCTTGTTTTAAGCCATAAATAGATTTCTTAAGTCGACATCCCATGTGCTCCTTGCCTTCCACGACAAAACCTTCCGGTTGAGTCATGTAAACATTTTCTTGCAAATCGCCATTAAGGAATGCCGTCTTAACATCCATCTGATGTAGCTCTAAATCATAATGAGCTACAAGCGCCATAACGATTCTGAACGAATCCTTAGTTGAGACAGAGAAAAGTGTCATTATAATCAATCCCTCTCTTTGTGAGAAGCCTTTTGCTACGAGTCTTGCTTTGAACCTTCGATATTTCCCTTAGAGTCATGCTTAGTTTTGTAGACCCATTTACACCCTCATCGCTTTGACTCACAGAATTTCTACTAAGTCCCGTACATCATTAGTGCTCATAGACTTTAGTTCATCCTTCATGGCTTCAAACCATTTAGGAGAATATTCACTCATTATTGCTTCCTTATAAGAGGTGGGATCATCTACCTTCCCTATATCATTAATATCCTCATTCATGTAAACAACATAATCATTTGGGATGGCGATCTTCTCTCCACTGTGATCTTCGATAGGTTCAAAGAACTATTGCAGAGGTCACTGAGGCGCAGGAGACTCGCGAGGCTCATCATTAGGTATGACATTAGGAATTTCAGAGACCCCAACAAAGGTGCATCAACAAAGATTTGGTATCGAGGTGCAACCACCAAGTGCAGAATAAAAATCTCTGGGATAAGCGGTGAAGGAACGTAAACCCGCTTCTCTTCAAGATCAATTTTCCTAGGCTCCAGGTCCTCATTATTTTCTAAGAACACAGCATGTCTTGTTTCTACAAACTTAGTTGTTCTATCAGACAATAAAATCGATACCCTTTAGATCTTTGTGGTATCCTATAAAATGGCAACTTACTGTCTTAGGGTCTAATTTTCCAATATGTGGATTAAATATCTTAGCTTCAGCACAACAACCCCATATTCTTAAATATTTCAAACTCGGTTTTCTCCCAGTCCATAATTCATAAGGTGTTTTAGGTACTGATTTACTGGGAACCCTATTAAGAATATGTGCTGCTGTCTTTAGTGCCTCCATCCATAAACCAGGTGATAAACTAGAGTAGCTAAGCATGCTCTGCACCATATCCATAAGTGTACGGCTTGCCTCTCACCTACCCCATTTTGAGGTTCACCTGGTGTAGAATATTGGGCAACAATGCCATTTTCCTGAAGGAACTTAGCGAAAGGGCCAGGAATTTGGCCATAAGGGGCATGTCTCCCATAATATTCTCCCCCACGGTCCGATCTTACCACTTTGATTCTTAGGTTGTGCTGATTTTCAACTTCAGCCTTAAATGTCTTAAATTTATCAAGTGATTCAGATCGGTCCTTAATGGGAAAAATATAACCATAACGGGAGAAATCATCAGTGAATGTAATGAAAGAATCAAAACCATCCACTGATGTCACAGGAAAAGGACCACAAATATCAGTGTGAATTAACTCTAATAGTCCTGAGCTGCGATTTGCTCCCTTCTTTATTTTCTTTACGTATTTTCCTTTAATGCAGTCAATGCAGTGGTCTGAGTCAGAGAAATCTAATGGTTGGAGAATCTCTTCCTTAATGAGACGCTCCATTCTCCCCTTCGAAATGTGGCCTAAACGACAGTGCTACAGTTTCGAAGAAGTCTCATTATTCTTTTTGAGCATAGTATCACACACATTCAAAGATATCGGTGATTCATTAAGGGAAAGCATATAAAGCTTGTCTTGTCTAACAAAGAAGACCAACATTATTTGAATTAAATGTGATAACACACTTATTGTTACCAAAATTACATTTGAATCCATCATCGTCCAATAAAGATATCAAATTAAATTCCTCCTAATGGAAGGAACAAAAACTACATTATTAAGACGAAGTGTGAAGCCGCTATCTAAGACTAAGGAAACAGAACCAACTGATTCCACTTCGGCTTCTTTTCCATCCGCGACTCTAAGACTTCGCTCCCCCTTTCTTAGTGTTCTCACGGTATGGAATCCTCAGAAAGAGTTGGTAACGTGCACGATTGCACCCGAGTCAATCCACCAAGATTTAAGGAAAAATTAGTATAAAGGGTTTCATCAACAAACGTTATAGAATCATTACCCTTCTTGGCGAGCCACTTTAGGAAACCAACACAATCCTTCTGGAAATGTCCTGGCTCTTTGCAGAAGTGACATGCATTCCCACTTGGTGCTTTAGCAGAAGCAACATTGGGCTTCGGTGTAGTTTGCACCTTAGGCCCCGATTTATCCGAATTAGAGAGAGTAGTGCGACCTTTTCTTGGATTTGAAGTCCCCGAGAACTTCCTTTGCTAGGACCGCCAACTTGATTCACAAAATCTTTCTTTTCGCCCTAATCCTTTCTTCCTCCCGACACACATGGCGATAAGATCGCTCATGCTCCATTTATCTTTCTCGAGTATTATAGTTTATCTTAAAAGCGTGTATTCGTAGGAAGAGAAGTCATTATGAAGTGAACTAGAAACCATCGATATTTCCATGTCCATGCCCTTGAGTTTTCCACCATATCACCATCATCATGATGTGCTCTCTTATATTCTTTGGACCCGTCATACTTAGTGGATAGAAGCCCTGGATTAGTGTAATCGCATAAACCTTAGTGGAGCCTTTGAATTTCTCCTCTCAAGCCGATACTCCTTAGCATTTTCGTAACTGGATTGCTCCCGATTCGATCGAGATAGAAGTCTTCATAATCATTAGTGATAGACTGTTAGACCGCTCCCATTTTTCAAAGATTATTATCATATATTTTCTTTTCTCATCGAATCGTCCTCACCAATGGTGGGAGAAATGGGAGCAGCACTCTTAATGCATAATCAAGATCTAATACTCCAAGGACAATCAAATTCTTTCTTTCCAAGAGGGAAATTGCTCTCAGAAGTCGCTTCAATGTTGTCGATTGTAAGCGGCAACATTTGAAGCATTCATGGTGAACATTAAAATACGTAAAAAAATTAGAAATAGCATAAAAGTATTGCATGCAATTAACCCTACGTTGGTCCGATTAATAACATGCAAAAATTACGACTCTAGTTTATATCACCGTTGGCGTAAATAAAAGAACTATAACTATTAATGTGGCAACACATGGCTACAAACAACGTTGGTCAAGATGTAATCATGTGTATACATAATGCCAAAATAAATCATAATATTCTCTAATTAAAATATCTCGTTGGTTCAATTTTAATCAGAGACCGAATTTATACCGAAAACATTAGGAATTATCATTAATTAAAACAGTACACAAAATAAATAATAATCATAAAAACTTAATCATAAATGGACTTTACAAAAATGCGGAAAATACTCTTAGCTATTAACATTAGATTTAAACAAGAAACAAAAAAGACTTAATCGTAAAATCAAATTGAAAAAAAAAAAAAGCATCGTGTTCACCCGTGGGCTCGGCCTACTTTATTCTTATCGCGCTTTACGGCGCGTCCGGCCCATTCAACGCGCGCCCGCCGCCATGAAAACGCGCCCAAAAACGAGACACGCGTGAGCCGTCCGATTCGACGCAAAATCGAGATCGACCGCCAGATTACTCTTGCCGGATCGGAGTAACGCGATCCGTCGGATCTGATCGAACGGTCGAGAGCGGCAAAGCGCCAGATAAAAGCCGGCCGAACGGCGGAAAAAACCCTAACCCTAAAACCATTTCTCCGTTCTTCCCGAAAAATCCGCCGAGCGACGGCGTGAGACGCAGCGAGCGAGCGAGCGGCTTCGATCGCCCGACGCCGATGGCGCAGAAGAGCGAGCAAGCGGAGCGAGGCGCGCGTAAGGCGGCAAGATCAAGAGGCGGTGCCCGCATAGCTCTCCTCGCCGGCTGCGTGCGACTCAAGGTCGCGCGCAATTGCCGAGTGGAGCTTCGGTGGCGCCCGATGACGAGGAAAACTCCAGATCCAAAAACGCGTAAGTATTCCGCCGCCTAATGTCTCCGATCCGAGTTTGAGGGTTTGGGGGTCTTCGTTCGACTAGGTTTGATCCTCCTTCTACTTGCTAAGCCGAGCCTTAGATTCGGCGGGGCCGACGGTTGAGACTAATCTGGGCTAATCGGGTTCAAGATGAGCTAGACTGGCTCTGATACCATTGATAGCATAATACTGAGACTAATACATAATCTAATATCGTTAACCCTAGCTCAATCGTTGAACACCACAAACAAAAACTAAGATGCGGAAGCTTGAGTATTACCCGAACTTGAAGAAGCCATAGGAGCGGCAGATTAGTTGATGTAGAGGTCGCTGCGCAGTCGCCGCTTCGGTCGCAGTCGGATCTCGAAGGCCGGGCTTCGGCTTGAGTCACCGGAGGTAGTAGTGAAGACGATCCAAAGGCCGCTTGGTCGATCCAAAGGGTCGTCGGTCCGGTCTCGCGATGTCGTAGTTTAGGTCTTCGTTCTCCTCAGCACTTCGTTACAGATCGGGTGTGTCTTGGGATGATTCTGAGTTTTGAGACTTGAACAAAACCCTGCCGTATCCCTTATTTTTATTTAGCGCTAGAGGAGACCGGGACCGAAACCAAAAACAGTTGGAAACGCCCCCGATCAGGGCGCGAGGTGGAGACGTGGTCTCCCTGAAATCTCGGGTTGTTAGCCGAGATCAATTCTAACATCCTCGCCTCCACCCCTGCTCTTCTTCTCTACTCCGCACGCGCTTCCGCCTCCTCCCCCATCGTCGTTTTCACTGGTCAGATCTGGATTAGCCTCACTTCTCTCCGCTCCTGCTATGCTCCACGCGCTTTGATGAATTAAAATATATTATATCTACTTTGATAGATAAATTATTACATTCATGTGATATTTTGTATCAACGTTCGGACACTTAAGTAGTTCTGAATGGAACTACATATGCCGTTATGTTTCTCCATGTGCCTTGTTGTCACAGTTTTACTGCCCAATCCATCGCGGTCTTGACTCTTGCCCGGTCCAGATCCAAACCTGAAAGTTTCACGCTGGATTCGCTTCAGGCAGTACATGTAAAGCAGTTAATCCACAATCTACAGTTACGGATGATGAACATGTAGGCCCTGGTTCTTCTTCCCTTGTTGCATACTCAATTATTGCCTCTCTTTTTTTCAGCATACAGTTCTGCATCGTTGCTGTGGCGACCCATGCCGTCCCTTCTTTCAGTGACGTTACAGATCACGGATCATTATCCTAAAAAGCCATGCTTCCTCGGGTAATGGTCTTATCGGAGTGTTACAACAGAGTAATAGTTAGGGACATAGTTGAAATTCACACCCGGTAACTTTTGGGCAAGGAACTGGTATTTAAGGTAACATCCTCCGTGTTTCTCGTGCAGTTTTCCCAGCTTTGCGCCACTGAGATTGCCATTTAGCCTCGTTCTCGAGTGCTCAAGCATTGTCATTTCTAAACAAGGAGGGTTAATAGCAAGAGTGAGTACTTTCGTACTAGTATAAAGTGTGATGACATGCCATACATACATACAAAACTACTATAATCAATATCCAAATTTCAGAGTTTTGATATCAACGAGGGGAAGTCAGAAAATGCTTATACATTAGAAATATACTTTTCACTCACATCGTGGGCCAGAACCTCATGTAGGCTCCCTTCCCACCATGAACATATACCTTCTAATCCAAGACTCGGGAGTGAATATTCATGTTCTACTCAGCGCAGATGTGTATTACTTTACCCATAACAATTATTTAATTATGATACAAAGCCTTTCCCAATTATCTATATGCAATAAATCTCCACCCGGCTAAGTTAAACCGCTGTAGTCGGACAAGATCCGCTCACCAGTGAGTGCAATATAGAAGGTGTGACCGCAGCCACTCATTCATCCTATTTGGGTGCACAAGGCTCGTCCCAATATTATGGCTCCAGCTAGGCATGTGCTAATTGCTATTCCTCATTGGTTTCTCTAATAGGCATTTGGGTGAAAGGAGGGTTTTCCCTATTGGTTAATTGGTGAGAAACGTGGTTACTTCGGTGTGGCAAGGTCAATGTGATGCTCTAGTGCATTTGGGAGTAACACTGTAATTTTTTGTTTTGTACTTTTCTATATGTGATGTACGTATGTATCTGATGTTTGAATGTGAGTGAAGTGTAGGTGCAAGCTTATATATGTTTTAATTTCTGTAAAAAAATTCCGATTAATAATTTTAGTTCAGTCCACCACTTGGTTGCGTCCATCAGTATTTGTACCTTGGAAGCACAGATTGCTGGGCGAAACACATGGGATTCTGTGCACGGTCTCGCTGTACGTCCCGCTTACCCTTTTGCTGTCTTCCCCCATGCCTACGGGCTACGGCCTGCAGGCTTGGGCCGCGACGGCGCGAGTTTCTCATGCCTCGAGCCCACAATCCACAGCCGATTCCGATTGCCGAGCGGGCTTGGTCTGCCGTGCCGTGCCGGGCTCGTTTCGTTTCTCCACTCCGTTTCGTTTTCAGTTCCGTGAGGCGAGAGAGGGGACTCCTTCACTCCACCGGCGCTCTCCTCCGCGGAAGCCTCACGCGATCCCAATATTCCCCGAGTCCGCCCCTTTTCGCGGTAGTCTGTTCTCTCCATCCGCATCTCGGAATCCTTGCCTCATCCCGTTCGAATCCCCTCTCATCACGCCCTCATAAGCGGCTTTCCCCTCGTCGGTTGCCGCGTCGCGCGGCCGTCTTCTGGTGTCTCTGTCTCGTCTCCGCGAACTGATCGGTCGGTTGCTCCTCGGGTAATGCTAGATTTTCTGTTTGTTTTTCCCTTCCAAGTGATTCGTGTGGATAAGATCTAGGCGGCGAGTGGATAGGAGTTTCGTGTGGATTGAGAGTGTTTTGAGGTTACTGCAGCCGCGTTCTCAGGCTAAATTTCGTGGATTTCGCTTGCTGCAGTGGATGGCTTCGTGTTTGCACTTTGTAGGCTAGCCGCTTGTGTTGCGCTTAGTTTCTTCGGTCGTAGCATCCTTGGGAGTGATCGTATTACTATGAAATATTAGCAAATTAGGTGTTCAGCTATCACAGGTTTGTGTGATAGTATAATATAGGTGTTGTAGACTTGTCGTTCCTCTGATGAAATGAAACACCCCTTTTTGTCATAAGCTTTCTTTGGATTGCGTTGGTAGTGTTCTACTGTGCTTATGTGCGTTTCGGTTCTAGGTTTCGTTTCATTGTGAATAACAGTATCGGTGTTGGCGTTCGGTTGGTATTTCGTGGGGAAAGTTTCGAGTTTGCTAATGATTTGGGAAAATTTGATTGAGATCCTTGGGATAACCAGCTAAAAGTGTTACTTTTCCTGTCAACTGTCAAGTTAGTTCTCTCTTTGGGGGGAAAACATTGATCTTATACCTTTTCTTCTGCATCTTAAATAGCTATCTTCTTACGCCTTTCTGTTATTATTTGTAGATAATAACAGGTCCGTGAGAAGTTGAAGCAAAGGTTCACGCCAAAATGGTATACATCACTTGAACCGACATTGAAAATTATTTATTATTTCTTATGCAACTCAGTGTCATGAGTATTACGTCTGACCATCGGTTTGTTTGTAAATGACTACATTTTGTACTTTCTGTACTGAAGTTCTATATGGCTATATAATTCACGTAATGTTCTTATTTATGCCTCCCAGAAGTTATACATCAAACAAGTTCATCCATGCTAAGTCAGTGGATCAAATGTGGCATTTGATAATTGATAGATAGAGCTGATTATAACTAGTCTTAAAAGGATTCTTTGAAATTCATATGTATAAGTCATTGTTAGTATGACCATATTAAAAATATATTAAAATTGGTTGGTCACCCCTGGATAACTACAGCCTAAACCAAGAATGATCGCGCCCCTAAAAATGAATTTCATATTGAACACATTTTAGTACACAATGTTTTCCTGAGGTTACTTGTTACCCCCTAAGTGAATTAATTCACTATTATGAAGTGTCCTGAGGTATTAATCACTGGATCATTCCTTCCTGTACGCATAAATGTTCTTTTGTATTGAACACTTTGCAAATCAATTAAGGAAGCCTACACAGAGAAACTGTGATAATTTGTTAATTTGTTTCTGAAATGAAAATTGAGCACGTATTTGTTGAGTTGATGTTTGAAGATCAAAAGTAGTGGTGGGGATTTGCTGACTAGTTGAATAGTCAATGGCAAGGTTCTAGATCTTCACACCAACAAAGAACTGCCAATGGCCATAAATTTTGTAGGTTAAATGTGTTCTTACCTTTTTCCTGTGGTAGTTGTGGTGTTCGTGCGGTCCTTTTTCATTCTTAGCTCGTATTTCTTGTATTGCGGTCCTTTTTCATTCTTAGCTCGTATTTCTTGTATTGCGGTCCTTTTTCATTCTTAGCTTCCAGCAGCCTTTTCTATTTAACAGATGCCACTGATAAAAATCAGTAATTGTGTTTTGTCTTTATCTTTTGCTCGTTGCACTGAATAACGCAAGTGGCATATGCTTAACTAATCCAATTTATTATTTATGTAGTTTTACGGGGGATATGGTTACCATGGGAGTAACTTTGAGCAAATGTACCGTTGTTATCCAGCATCTTTTTTTGACAAGGTATTCTGCTCCTTTGTACCTAGCATTTTTACATGCTGAATTGGATTTAACCATCTTTCCAAATTTTAATTTCTCCAGCCACACCTGGAAGGAGGTGACAAAGGTAATCCTGGGGCCTTTTTTCCCCTCTTTTTATTTTACGATTCATATGACATACCTCTGATATAATATTGTTTTTGTCAATGCAGTAATAATGCCGCCATCTGCCCTTGATCGTCTGGGTAAGCTCAATCTAAATTAGTTCCTTTTTTTCCTTAGACCTTTGCTGAACTTCATAGCTTATTAGCTTCCTATTGTTGACTTGATCATTCTTAGAGAAGAGACATTCACTAATTGTTTGGGTTCCTTTTAATAGCTTCACTGCATGTTGAGTACCCTATGCTATTTGAGATGCACAACGATGCCACTCAACGAATTTCACACTGTGGTGTGTTGGAGTTTGTGGCAGAAGAAGGCATGATTATCATGCCCTACTGGGTATGTACCATAATTGACTCTTTACTGCTCTCTTCAGTTATATTACCAATTAAACGTATTCTGACTGATTTATTGTATAATTCGTCTCTCGTTTATACATGTATAGATGATGCAAAACATGCTTCTTCAAGAGGGTGACACTGTGCATGTCAAGAATGCAACCCTTCCCAAGGGTACATATGTGAAGTTGCAACCTCACACAACTGACTTTCTGGACATCTCAAATCCAAAAGCCATGTCAGTAACTGATAAAATTATACTAGACTTGTCTAAAAATCCCTTCATTCCTTTTGTCATTCATCATTCTCATGCCTTGCTGTGTAACTTTGCAGCTTGGAGAAAACTCTAAGAAATTTCTCCTGTTTAACCACGGGTGACAGCATCATGGTAGCTTACAACAACAAGCAGTATTATATTGATATTGTTGAAACAAAGCCTGCTTCTGCAGTTAGTATTATTGAGACGGACTGTGAGGTGGACTTTGCACCTCCTCTCGATTATAAAGAACCTGAAAAACCGCAGCAACCCATAGTTCCTGCAAGCAAAGAACCTGCTGAAGGTTTGTATTTTGCTTTTGTCAATCAGAACTTATGAATGCAATTGAGTTTTTAGCTTCTTTTTTAAAAAAAAAAATCCTTCCTGTGTAGTCTAGATTCTAGCAGCTGCATTTATGTGCACTGGTGTTGCCATCTGAAAGTGAACTAGTTTTTTGCACAGAACTAACTGCATCATAAGATGAACAAAAAAACAACCATAATAGGAACAAATGCAAGAATCAAAGGCATCAGGCACTCTTATTGCAACATTCCTTTTCCATGCTTCTGTATCTTATCTTTATCATAAGTCTGCTTCAAAGTATTGTTGGCCATCTTACGCTACTTTTCTATAGGTTGCTGAAGGTATCATCGCAAGTTTCTTTGATTCTGCATTGTTACCATTTGATTCCAAAAGGGATTCCAAAAGGCTGTTCACTCTATGGTTGTCTGTCAAGTGCATGAAATGCAAGGTGTATAGTGCAGGTCTTTGTAAATCTCTTTTCAAAACTAACTTTTGCTTTTTGGCAAACTCCAGATCAAGACGCAGATGTTGAAGATGAACCAAAATTCAAACCATTTACTGGTTCTGGAAAGCGTTTGGATGGTAGAGCCTCAAAACAACAAGCAGCCGATGTCCCTTCCGCTGCACGTTCTGCACCTTCAGATTCAACCAAAAGGGCAAATCAGCAGACGGCAGCACTGGCATCTTCAGGAGCTAGCAATTCCACGCGTCAGAAAACAGGAAAGCTTGTTTTCGGTTCAAGTGCAAGCAACAACAAAGAACCACAAATGGTATTTCCTACTGAAATGACACCCTTCTATTTTTCAATTTTTCATGTAACCTTTTTCTTTACTGATTTTGTAGTTTGGTGAGTTAACATTTTCAAGTTCAGTGTATTTGAGGATTACAAATTGCAGATGATAACTAGATTTAGATTCATCTATGTACAAGAACTAAATCCATTTAATGGTTCCTAATCCTGTCAGTCATTTTGAATATGAGGTTTTTGTAGGCTCAGCCTAACATGTTTCTGTTACCTTCAATAAGATAGTGATATAAAACTATGGATATATATGCTCTAGCTAGTTTAACATAATGTGAGTAGTTGCTGATTTCTGTTTAATTACTGTTAACAGGCCCCTGTTAAAGAGGATGAACCTCCGAAGAAGGACGAGCCCAAGTTCCAAGCGTTTACTGGAAATAGCTACTCCTTGAAACGTTAGCTGCCTATTACTAGAGTTTACTTTGGAATCGACCATGCTGTCTTGCTGGGAGTTTGTCTGGTTACTGTGGTAGCTGTAGACAACTGCGTATCTTCACTTTCCATACCTCTGAATCACCAGCATGTAGATACAAAATGAATTGTTTAATGCTTAGCTTGATGGAAATATGGCCATCTATTTATTAAGTAGAAACATTTCTCAACAATTTGCTATTACCTTTCGCAGTGCTGTAGTTCCAATCTACTTCTCTGCATTACTTTCGAAGTCTTCATACCAGGTTGTAACTACTAGGAAACATGTGTAGGACCTCTCTCTCTAGATCTAAATCAAAGCAACGATGGGACATAAACTATGGATCTCAGTGGCAGGCCAGTAGTTTTTTTTGGACTTAAACAATCAATGCTGGGGCCTGAGAGTTTGGCTATCTACGTACTCCTGGTACGCGGTATAGGGCCCCTTGTCAGTGGAAGTGCAGGCCAGTGTTAGCTCTATATTATTAATTGGCAAATATTACTGTTGATTGAACGTCGTCGTAGACTTTGTAGTAGTGTCTGGATGTCAGTGGAATCTTGTTTGTGAGCTGATAGTGAGATTCAACCCATTCAAGTGAAATACCTTCATTTGTGTTGGGTATGAAGTTTATGACATCAATACCCCTTATATTGACTGAAATGATATGGAGAAGTTTATGGTATCGGTGACCGAAATGATATGGAGAAGTCTGGCATCGGTGGTCTTTATTGACAGAAACAAGAGAGTGGTAACACTTGCACTCTCAATTCTTTGAAAGTTCCCTTCGGGAAGTTGACAAAGTGACATTCTGCAGGGGTTCAGGGTCTTCAGGCCATCATCAGTTTCATCACGCTGCCTTGGTTGCTCTTTTGCCCTCGTTTTTTTACTTCCCAGGTGCAATATTAGCTGCTAAAACGAATTACGTACCGCCTCTTTGCAAACGCGTTTTTCTCACGTACCTTCCGCCGATAAGACTTTTGGTACCATGCATGCATGGTCCATGCATCATGCATGCATGCCGTATAAATGCTTTTGGATGAATGTTTGCACGAGTAGCTAGACCATAATGCCCCGTCATTAATGTGCTAACTGTTAAGATCATACTCCATGATAGTCGCGCGTAAAGTTCACCGCGTTCGATAAGCGATGAATTTTTGTTGCGACCTCCTATCAATCTTCCGGCCTACCTTCCCTAACCCTCTCAAACTCCCCCAGCCTCCTTCCTAAATGTTACTCGCGTTTAGGAACCTGGGCTGAGAAGATATAGGAGCAACTAAATAGGCTCATCTCGATCACCAGCCTGACAACCTTAATTGTCTACCTGCTTTGCACCTTGCACCTGCACCCGTTTCACTTTTACAGTTTGCACCTGCGTCTCCTGCCATGTACAGAACGGGTCGCCTGACCATGACTATGGAAAGCACCGGAAAATCAAGTTCTTGGGATACCACTCAGTAAAGGAATTGATCACATCCCCTTATTAATTAGCTCTTAACCAACTGGAGTAACAGGCAAAAGACTGGTGTCCCACAGCTCTTGTGCCCGCTAAGTTACCAGTTCTGACCTAACCCTGCAGCAGCAACAATATCCTACTCCACTACAATAAAGTCAAAAAACATATCATGCATATCTGTCAGTGTTACTCCCATGGGAGTGCGTACTATCAAATTCAACGCGGGCTACAGTACTGCCACCAGCAAAAAAAAAATGCTCGACTGCAGGACGACACCATCAAATTGCAAGCAAAGTGGAAACGTCCTTGTGACGTCCTCGTTTCATTTGCTGATTTTTCATCGAGCTGTTCTTTGCTATAGCTTCTGCCGTAGGGAGTGGCAAGGCCACCGGTCGAATTGACAACTGACAAGTCCAAAGCTCGTGACCATTTGTCAAATCCAAAAGCGCCATGTACCAAGAATCTGAAATCGATTTGTTTGGAGGCTAAGCAACATACACTAGCTTTTGCATCGTCTCATTGTCTTATTTAGGTTAACATCATCTTCAGGTAGCACGTAGGCATTGGTTGCTTCTTTCTTTCTTTCTTTCCTTTTTGCCTTTCTCCTCGAACTCGTCCACTTGGTTTTCAGAAATGGTGGATTAGGTCCTAACCCATCATCTAAAGAAGGGTTAATTTCCCCTCCTATCTCCTGAATCCTGATCGATGGAGCTAGCACTATACATGCTTTCTGAGTTGTGACCTGTGATAATTAGCCTGCACGGCATGCTTCTTTTTCCAGACCTACCACACCTGCACCGAAATGGTCTCTCTCTTACCTCTCCTGGCTAATTTGCCTACTCGTACGTCTACACGTATCGTGCAGGTGTCCAAAAATTTGGTGTAACCAACTGGTTACTACGGATCGCTTGTTGAATGACGTACGTACGTTTGCCTGGTATATATTGGACTACTAGTCCATTCTGTTACTTTTCAATATGATTATTTTGACTGAAACAAATACTCAATAGCTGGAAACACATGCGCCTAGTCAAACCCGTACGTACGTGATGCACCATAATTAATGTAGCGGAAATTTGAGATACACGATTCCATTTATTTATTTTTAGCATGCAGGCAGGGACGCTCTACTCTCCTCAGGCTCCTGTACTGGATTATGTAGATAATCAGCTCGAATTCTGTATATTTGACATCACTGTCGGTACAGCAAAACTTAGCGATCGAGAGGAGGCAAAGCAAACACACGTAGCCTATGTCGATCGTCTTCTTTTTTCGTCCAAAAGCGATGCCCTAACAGACGACGTGCAGGTGCCAGGTGAGGCAGGCTGAGCTTGCAGGAAAGCATGGAATCCAAGAGAGAGATTCGACCGATCGACCGGTAGTATGCCATGCTTAGAACCCAAGTAAAACCAGGAGCTGTGCCCTTAAATAAAGAAGAAAAAAAAGTAATTAGCTAGGAGCTAATATGATACACCAGAGTTGTCTTGTCGAGGCCATAACAGAAAAACAGTGACACGCCACCTCCACGTACGACGACATGCGCACCAGCAGCTACCAATCTACCATATGCATATATCTGCTGATATGCATGCATGTGCATGTGTAAGTTGAAATGTCATCTTGGTATATAAAAAGAAAATGCATGCAAATTAAGTTCTCGTATCTACCGGCCTGTCGTTGTTAACTCACCTATTTAATTTTAGACGGGAATTCAAAAGAAGCTACCGACCTCTTTTTGTGTGTGGGTATGGTAGTGCATATGCTGACACGCTGTCTAAATTTATAGTGCATATCTTAGCAGGAACAGTGCGCACCGCATGATTGTAGCGAGTGCAGCTGCATGAGTTCATGCATGCTGGCATGCTCATCTTAGGCTAGCTCTTAATTAGAAACTAGTACTAGCTAGTGCAGCTAGTAATAATGGGAGGGGAGAAAAGATTACTACACGCTGTCAATGTCGGATCCGGATTTTCTAATCCCTAATCATTTATGAAAATATTGTGTTATTCCCTGAATCAGTAGATAACATTCACAAGTATATTATTGAATCATTTCATACATCAGAGTTTACATAGACTGCATCGGGTCAAGTTTTACAATAAAGACCGAGCAGGTCAAACTGATTACATTACAAAAGTAGCGCAAACGACAATGGAAGCAAAGGGGCAGCACATCTCTCCACAGGCAAGCGACTGGGGGAATCTGTGGGCGTCCGATATTACCCAAAAATTCAGATAATATAGGATGCACGCAAACACTAACTAGTTAGCTAGACTGAGGCGAGACCTAGACTAAAAGAACTAAACTACTCCTCATCATCTCCTAGGCCTCCAGCTTCTGGATCATCGTAATAGTCGTAATGTCCATGATTTCCTACTTTTGATGGTTTTGGGGAAAGAGCGAGAATGAGCACAACGTTCGTGCTCACAAGCCAACACACAAGATGCAATAGTAATACATGCAGGGCTTAACAAGGATGGCTTGGGTTCTTTTATTTTCTAAAATAATATTTTCAATTATCATAATTATAAATTTCCTATCACTTAGCATTTTAACCAAATTGTATTTTATTAAAAAGAGTAATCGTGTAATATTTAATAACAGCAGAGGTTACCTCCACCTTATGCTTATTTTGATTAGAGCTACCTCCATTTATTAACACCACTGAGTTCGAAAACCGGAAAAAAAATCCAATCTCAGGGCTAGGTGAGCCCGACCTGATTTTCATACCACCCACAAAGATTTTTGAAATAGAACTAACTCTAGTAAGTTCACATGTCCTCTTTTGACCGTAGGCACGGCTGTTTAAACAGTTTAGACTATGAAGATGTTGTACACTGTACCCACAAGAGATGATCATACTCGTTACCCCACATGATTCCGTAGTCATGTAGTTGAGCGATCGTTACAGTAACATTTCAAAGTATCTCGCCCTTCCATCATCTTACCCATATGGGGTTACGCCCATACGTTGTGCGGGATGTTTACCTCTGCGACTAGAGTAGTTGGACTACACCTCGGCGATTGGCAACTTCACCTTGCATCGGTGTCCCATTCAAGCCGGACGTATCACACGCTTACACGTTCCCGTTATCCATCCAGCGAGATGTCATTCAGGGTTTAATAAATTTACTAAGCCAAATTGCACTTTGCAGACTTGTGGTTGTACTTGTTTTACACGGGAGGTCATGATAAGATTAAGTCCTAAATCCATCTAGGCGGTTCGCACCACATACCAACCACTCTCGTGCCCGATGACACCCATCACCATTCCATCCACCCAGATGTGGTAATAGCAAGTTATTGGGGTTTTGAGGAGTAAAACCAAATTATCTCATCATTCCAATCATTTGCCCATAATGACTGTCCAAAACCACTTTCATGTTTAAAAGATGATGATTAAGACATTTAATGTTCCGGTACTTAAGCAAGACTAGCATATCGCTTAAGTACAACCTATAACTAGTAATTATCACATAGTTACTAGGGCGATATGGAATAATGAATTCAATTATCAAAGGATGGCTTAATAATTATTTAATCATCAAATGAGTATTTAACTACCTTAAGCTTTAACATACATTTGATTAAAGAATTAAAGCATGCAATTTTAGCAATTTAAATAAATATAATTAACATAAAATGTAGTCTCAAAATGATCAAAGTATCGACTCGCCTGGGTCAATTTATTGCTGCATTGATCTTACTCAAAACCTTCTCAGTCAGTGGTCTTGAATTCTTGGTCCGCGTCTTTATCCAAATCTTGATCCCACTCGAGTCTTTGTTTCTTCGGGACTCCAACTTCTAATTACACGATAACAATCGAGAAACCAAATAAATCCAATGAACTTCAAAAGACCAATTAAATTCAATTGAGCTTATTTAAGTTTTGTGATGATCAAGATTATGAGATAAGATTTAGCGAATCGGGGATGTTTGACAAAGTCAAACGACAATTTGAGTGAAAGAGGAAATGGCGTAGAAACTCTTCCGGGAGGGAAAACAAGGAGGGATCGAAGTTGAAGAAACTTTTGCAAGGATAATCCACTTAGGATTAGGAAGATGGCAAGATATCGCCGATCGAGGAAGGGTCATAGCTTGATCTTTTACATTCAAGAGCTTCTTCAATTATTGGATATTTATTAAGGAAATTCTATGAGTTGGGTTAATTAGAGTTATGATAGATAGGAGTCTCAAAGAACACATTAAACATTAGAGATTAGGATGTGAGTTCAACATGCAAAGAATATAATTTTAATTTGTTGAGTTAAACTTGGAGTCCATATATTACCAAAGTTATCTCTTGAGGTTGTGCATGGAATTGTTGGTACATTAATTATTCTTAATTACCACTGGCGATTTAGATCCAGATATAAAGATAGGATGATTGATATTTGGGCAAGATTATATTTTTGGCAATACTTCAAATTTAAATTGTATTTTAAATTAGATGGCAAAGGCATATTAGTTAATTACTTCCTCTTTAATTTATTTGCCACTTACACAGGGGATGTATATATCCATGCATAAGTTATATTTAAGATAAAGATAAAGGACTTAAGATTTCAAAGATTCTTTTTCCTTAATTATTAAATTACCACTTTTAAAGGTCTTCATGATTTTTGGGGTACGAAGATGATACTAATTATTTTTGCTGAGTTCATCTTTACACTAATTACTTTTAATTATCTTTGATAATTTTAGATCGGGGAAAAAAGATGCGATGGTTATTATTTGGACCAAAGAATATTTGATAGGATTTGCAATTAGGATTCAAGTTTCTAGAGCAAGATATTGAGATCAACATAATTATTCTCGAATATATTCACATTCAAATTCCCGTGATTTTGTAATTGAAGTTCTTACATTTCATAGCTTTTAAACATTAGCGGATAAATATTTTTGGATTAACTTTAACAATTAAACAATCATTAGTTACAAAGAGTTTAACACCAAAATTGAAAGCTAACAAATAAGTTTGCATGAATTACAAACTCAGGCATGAATTAGTTAACTACTGCCTCCACTCATTCTTAAAGGGAGAGGCCCCACATGCCATTGAGAGAAAGGGAAGGAGACAGAGAGCTAGCGCACAAGGGAAACATAGGAGCCCAGGGGGGGCGCATGACGTCATGCTGGCTGGCGGCGAGCGGAGACCAGAGAGGAGGTGAGGGCCGGTGGAATGGGTCACCGGGAGGAGGAGCCAAGGAGAGCAGCGTTGGGGCGGCGGCGCCAAGCGAGGAGGCGGCGGGTGGAGCGACTGGGCGCATGGGCGGATGGCGGCGGCGGCGATCGGAGGGAGGATAGGGGGGAGGTGAGCATGAGTACGGGGGAGGTGTAAGGAAGCTCACTGGGTGGTTGGGTTAGCGGAGAGGAGCCGTGGCGGGCCGACGATGGGATCCAGGGGTGGCTCGCGGCCAGCGGCTGCTGGCGGCGGGAGCTTCGGTCGGCGGGTGGCGGAGCTAGGGGGGCGTCGTTGAGGAGCTCCTGGAGGGAGGAATCGAAGGCGAGAGATCCAGAGGGGAAACAACGCTGGTAGTTGCGGCGGCTCAATCGGGGACTCGGGCGCTTCTTCGGCTGTTCTCCTTGGGGGGACTTACTAGCGAAAGGAGGGTGAAGTGGGGGAAGCACGAGGAGGCCTGGGGATCTTTGTAGCCGAGAGGAGGAAAGGGATCCGTTGAGGGTGCTGCCGGCGGCACGGGCAGGAGGACAGAGTGGTTGATGGCATGGGCGCGACTCCAGCAGCGACGGGACGGGGCGACGACTTGCGTGGCCGGGGAAGAGAGGCGTCGGGGGTGGCAAGTGGAGTAGGTGTGGCGGCAGAGTTGCAGGCGTGCACGCGGCGTGGGCTCAACCAGAATGGGAGAGGGGCCAGCGACGCGATGGCGCTGACGCAGGGATGACGAAGGTGTGGGCGGCTGTAATACCCTGGAAATCGAATCGGTAAATCACAGATTTAGCCGAGAGGAGAAAAGGGAATAAGAGGAATAGTAAAACATGAAACGACATGGGGTCATCTGATATTTTTTCACCAACCTGGGCCTGAGCCGCGGCCCAGGAGAGGCCTCCTTATGGCCGGCCAAGAGGGGGGGTGCCCACCCCCCCCCCACAACCCTAGTGCCCCACCCCTTTCCCCCTTTTCCCCCTTTCCTCCCCTAGCGACCCTGGCTCTCCCCCCTCCCCTGCGCCAGATTGGTTCGTCAGATTTGGGTAAGTTTTGTACATTTTCTGATCTGTCCACCTTTTAGAAAGTTGTAGCCCTTGATCTTAGCTTTCTTTTGGCACCGAGATCACCTAGTTTGGAGTTACGGTTTAGGAGATATGTCCGTTTTGTGTGACTGGTCAGGAGAGCTGACGAGATTTGGCAGTCTGCATGTCTAGTTAGATTGTATTTTTTTGAGCCCGAATCTGAAGAGTCACCCAAAATGAAAGTGGAATCCATTCCAGTAACCTTTCAGGATTGATAAAGAACATATTTTTTAGAGGTGTGAATCAAAAGTTATTGAATTTTTACCGTCGCTGTTGTCGATTGTCGATGAGGAACAACAAACTTCATCGAACATTAGGATTATTAGAAGGCTGAATCAGGAGTCTTACCCAACTAGGTTATTGTAGCCTGTTTAATAATCTTTCCAAATTGATAAAGATCATCTCAATTGGATCTGTAGAGTGAAAGTTATGCCATGTTATTTACCGCTGTACTGTATTCTGGACAGATGTCTGTCAATGGTTTTCAACGGTTGTTTAGACCACTAGTTTGGCCGAATCAAAGAACCCCACCAACTAGAGTTTCGTATCCTGTTACGTTAAGAGTATTTGAGCACTGGTTTCAAGTCATTCGAGTTACAGATATTTAATTACGATTTTTCTCGTCTGCTGTCCCGGAAGCATTATGCTAGATCAAAAAATTTGGGTAGAACCTCTCTTGAGTCATAGATCTTGAGGAGTTGGATTAAGGGTGTAAACAGAGTTCAGCATTCATCGATTTATTGTTACCGCTATGCTTGTGTAGGAGGCGGAGTTCGAGTAGAGACACCAATTTTGCTTCCTCGTGTGCGTAGCGGGAAGAAAGAAACAGCAAGTGCATCTATATTGTGGTTGATATACGATTGTTCCATATGACGACTCATGGTAACTTGTGCTTGTTCGATGCGCTGATTTATGGTGATATGTACTTGTTCATGATGGTATGATTTACCAAGATTCGATTATTGTTATTTTATTGTTCATCATGTGCACTCGTGAACGCAAGTTGTGAACTTGCGACACCCACGGGAGTGGGTAGTGATTGTAAGACCCACCATTCCAAAGTGGGCAATATGGATCCCCGGTTGACTTGTTCTCAAACGGGCTTTGGATCCCCGCGTTTTGTAGAACGCGGGCATAAGTGAACACCGACGGGTGTTCACTCGCTATACCGGTATGGGCAAAAGAGAAGAGCATGTGCATTCATTCATATGTTGATTTGATTCATGATGTTGATACACTGTTGGATAATGAATGATTTTGTTATGTTTTGTATCATTGCACTTGCTGAGTCTTGGACTCACCCTTGCCGTGTTGTTTTTTTAGGTACATCGGTTGTGGTCGGCATGCATGGGCGGGAGTAGAAATTATCACGGTTGCACACTGGCACTAATAAAGTGAATAAAACATTTAAGTGATAACTTGGACTTTGAATAGCTTTATGTGAGGTTTACTTCCTTACGTTCTAAGTCGTGGACAACCACTATTGGAGATTGATAGCGTTTTATGGTTGTTTCTTTCATGAACATGTTTAGTACGCGCGTTTGGATATTTTCTTATTATTGTTGTTATTTGCAAGAATGTCCGGATAGTTTGATTTACAAAGGAGACTCTGCCGAAATTTAGAAAGAAATGTCTTAGTTCCATTTATAGACTTGTTACGGTGTAGCATTCTGTGCTCGAGTTAATGGGTGTTACTGTGACATGGCATGCGAGTGAACACACGTGAGGACGAGCGATGTGGACCGGACTCTGGACGAGCAGGTGAGGTTAGCGCGGGTGTGTTTGCGAGATGGGTGATGGTAGAGCGGGCGTGGGCCGGAGGTGGCATGGGTTGCCTTTGAACGGGGCCAAGCCTAAGGGAAAGGAATTCAAAATCGAATTTGAAACTGAGTTTTTAAGTTGAAACCAAAATTTGAAAACGATATTTGAAATAAGGAAAGGAGTTTTGACTTAGAGCTTTTTTCTTCAAACAAATGCCACACTGAAGATACTATTCAAAAACTGAAAATGGGTTGTCACAGTCAAAGTACTTAACTCACTAACAAGCTGCAGATTTGGAGGCAACATTAAGTTCATCATATTCTGATCGTTGTATATATAAGGGGAAATTCCAAGTAGATTAAGTGCCACGGCCTACCAAGTAAGTGCCACCCCCAAATATGCTGATTTGCCCCATATATGAGTTTATGGTGATAGCTGCGCGAAGTGGTCCTTGGTGTGCGCTAGGCGCTGTCCAGAGGCGACCGGACGAGGCAAGACAACAATTGCAATCGTGAGCACGTAGAGATCATAAATACGATCGAGCTAGCTAGAGAGAGAGGGCGCGGTCCTGGTTGCCTTTCACACAAAGCAACAAGCATAAAGCCCATGAATCAGCTACATGTCTGTCTACCTGTAGCCGAGATTGTTATGATCGCGACCACAGGTTAAAATAAAATAGATAGATATGTGAATCAGAATACCACCGTAGAATCGTGATAGGATCACAAAAGAAATATGTAGGATCGTACTTAGGATCGGGTAAGATCATGATTCTAACAAAAAACTATATCAGCATATAAAATTTTATATTATTTATTGCTAGTTTAAGTTACAATAGTTTAATTTGCTTGTTTAATTTGTTGTTTATGCGTTGTTCTAAGGTAAAAAATATATTAACATTAACACATTGGACTTTTAAACGATTAGTTTACTAAAAAATAATTGTAAAGCAAGCTTAATTGCATGTAAAATGAATAAATGCATCTAAATTTACGAAACTAAATTTAAAAATTCTACTATAGATTTGCATATTTGAAAATATAATTCGATTTTTATATAAAATATGCGTGTTTTTAAAAATCCGATAGAACCGCGATTCTACATCCAATTCCATCAATCCTGACAACTTGCGTGTTAGTGGGAGAGCGCGGTGGCGCCAAGGCATATGCAGGTCGCGTTCTGGCTTTGCAAGAGGCTATGGGCTGGAGCCGTAAAAAGTGGGGGTCAATCAAATGAAGGAGTAATAACATGTACGAGATAAAAAGGCCAAGGAAATTGGGAATTACATAGGGAAGCCAAAAACTGTCCGTGGACATGATATATGTTAGTACACGTACTAGTATCGGCACCGTATGATCTGAATATCTGATATAAACGTACATACTTGGCTTGTCACTTACCAGTGTCCGGCGCAGAAAGCCGTGTACTTGCCCAACCCCGAGCAAGCAGTACGCAGTAAAGACGGGTAGATCCCCTCTTCCTTCCCCTGATCCGAAGCGAAAACGGACCAAAACGCGCACATTTCCGACCACCGCATTTACAGAGCGGCAACCGCGCCGTACCACGGCGCGCACGCAGTGACTCTCGCCACCAAACCGGCATGGGCCTGCCCGCCCCCGCCTGCCCCGCGCGCGGCCGATCTGTCTCACCGCGCGCGCGGCCGGGTGAATCCATCCATCGTGCTCCGAGCGAGCACGGCGCGTTCTGTAACCGTAACTACTGCTGCTCCGCCTGCCCAGGCTGTAAAAACCTCACGCACCGCGCGCCCTCAGGCAGAGAAGCCACCTGCTGCTCCCCACTCCGCTCCACTAACCAACGACGGCTTTTAATTAATACCACCATAATCCAACCACTTCCCCCTGCTTTGCTCCGCCCATTTCAAATCAAAGCAAATCGCAGGCTAAAAGCACGCGAAAGCTAAAAACACGCGGTAAACAGGTAGTAAGATAATAAGGTCAAGATGAGGAGGGATTAGTACCATTGTTTAAAAACTTAGTACTATAAAAAACGGGAAGCAAAGGCGCCCCGGGAAGAAACCACCACGGCCACCCGCCTCGCTCCCACCTTACGCATCCGCGCGCTTCCTCGCTCCCGCCACTCAGTCATGGCGCCGTTCCAGATGAGGTTCGGGCTCCAGATCTCCCCCTCGCACTCCTACGACGAGCTGGAGGAGATGGACGAGGAGGAAGAGTTCGAGGAGGAGGAGGAGGACGAGGACATGGAGGTGGGGAGCGAGGGGACGGTCTCGCCACCGATGACGCTGCAGGGCGGGAGGGGAGGGGGAGGGCTGGTGGGCGCGGTGGTGGGGGCGCTGCGGAGGTCGCTGGTGATGTGCACCGTCGGCGCGGCGGCGGGGGAGGAGGGGGACAGCGAGCGGGAGGAGGGGATGGAGATTGGGAGGCCCACGGACGTGCGGCACGTCTCCCATGTCACCTTCGACCGCTTCGGCGGGTTCCTCGGCCTCCCCGCTGACCTCGAGCCCGACGTGCCCGGCCCCACGCCCAGCGCCAGGTGAGCTCTCAGCTCTCCACTCTCCCGTGTGATAATTTCCTTTGTTTTCCCCACTACTCTTCGGTTTCTTCTGTCGTTGTAGTTTCGTGCTGCATGATTTTGCCACTGCTGCTGTGAGTGAGGGAATTACAGTTTCCGTGAATTGGAGACTGAAAGATGCTTACGTACGATGCTAAACTACTAGTATTTGGACCGTATATTGTTCGAGTTGTACTTTTCAACACCAATAAATATGTTTACTTCGACAGAAATGCGTTTTTTTTGTGTCCCCCAATTAAATTAGCATGCAACTTCGTAGTGCTAAAAAATTACACATGAAGATTTAAGTACAAGTATTGTTTTCAGGGAAGGCTGGTAAGAAAGTTGATGGAAATACGCTGTTTTTAGGACGGATGAAATGAACTGACTAGCTGAGTTGAGTTGTGTTTTTCTTTTGTTATGTTTATGCACTGAGATGACACGGGGTAGAGGGGAATTCGTTATGGATGTTGAATTAAGTAATTCAACAAGTGGATCTCCAAAAAAAGGACAAGTGGTACCTTTTTAATAAAAAATCCAGTTAATTCTAGTATATTATACTGTTAGTTTCCATGACGACAAGTATTGAGTACAAGTGAGAATTTTAGTGAATTTTGGGTGATTTGGGCAGCTTTGCTCCTGGCATAGGCGCCATGGAGCATGCAATGGAACACTCTGAAGATATGTGAGGACATAAGATTCAGAAGTTATAGGAGTCACGAGAGAAATAAGCTGATTGTAGAATTTTGTGGCATGGCTAAGGGTTGTGCTCTTCAATGGATTTTGTAGCCAGGCTTGAGTTACTTTAGTGCTTGAGCTTGACCCAATGGGGCTGTTTGAAGTGGTTGACCAGCATGGGCAGCTACTGGGAATCTTCTAACCTATCTTATATTTTGGATTAGGTTCATTTGTACTTGCATCGGATATAGTGTGTAATGTTTTGTCCTTTTGCATTTACAAATGCCATTACATCATCCTTTTAGGTTGTTAACATCAAATCAGGATTACAATAATTCTTTTTATAATCTAGTTAGATGAGGTAAGGAATATGGACATTCTCCTTGTCACACTGCTGTCACGTCCTAATCTCTCTTTGTTTTAACTTATAGTGGCTCTAGATTCAAAGTTTATCTGGTATATTCACCTCAACTAAATATCATAAGACCTTAAACACGATCATACCATTTACTATCTAGTGCTAGTTGCTAACGTTTTTTAGGTCTATTTTTTGAATGCAGTGCAAGTGTATTTGGCGTTTCACCAACCTCTTTGCAATGTTCATTTGATCATAGAGGAAATAGTGTGCCCACAATACTGTTGATGATGCAGAGGAACTTGTATTCACGAGAGGGACTTAAGGTATGGCCAGCTGTAAGCTAATAAATTAACAAGTGAAATGTCAGTATTCAAGCCTTCGGAATGCTGATATGTCCATTGTGGTATTAGATTGAAGGGATATTCAGAATTAACGCAGAAAATAGCCAGGAAGTCTGTGTCAGGGACCAATTAAACAGAGGTGTGGTTCCAGATGAAGTTGACTTACACTGCCTTGCAGGGTTGATAAAGGTATTGTGAACTTCCCCAGTAATAATCTATCTGCAATTAGCTCTTGCTTTCTTTAATTGTCAGCGTCAAGGATTACCTGGGACTTACAGACAAATAGGCTGTGTATGAGACTGTTATGGTTGGGCTCACGTACCAAGAAACCGACCCAAGGGTGTAGCAACAGCAGGAGGAAATCAAGGAGAAGATCAGGGAGCAGTTTAGTCATCTTATCATTAATTAGTTAATCGGTTATTTGTTTCCTTTTCATAGATAATCATGTTAGGGGCCATCCTATAAAAGGGATCCGCCACATTATCAGCTGGAAGAAATAACAAAGCTCTCATCCTCCCTCCTCCTTCTCCAGCGCTGCCGGCGCACCCCTCCTCTTCCCGGCTGGCGCCCAAGTGCTATCGGGGTCCTGGGGAGCGCCCTCCCATTCACCACACCTACAATCTTCGCCAACAAACCCTAGATCATAACAGAGACCTCACCTTTTTTCTGCAACTCGAACATGTTTATAGCCTAAAACATCAACAGTCAGGAAGGAATACACGATAAGTTGGTGCGAGGAACACATGTCATGAAAGTAAAAAATGAAAATCTATTTGTGGGCAATGAATTTTTAGATATACATGTTATTTTCCCATTTTTCTTGTACAACATTCCGTGATCTGTGGTGCCTTTTTGTAGGCATGGTTTCGGGAACTCCCAACAGGAGTATTGGACTCACTGACACCAGAACAAGTAATGCACTGCAATACAGAAGAGGAGTGTGCTTTCCTTGCTTCTATGCTACCACCAGTGGAAGCAGCATTACTTGATTGGGCTATTAATCTGATGGCCGATGTTGTGGAGCATGAAAACTACAACAAGATGAATGCTCGAAATATCGCTATGGTTTTTGCACCAAACATGACTCAGGTTATTGGAAATATCTTTTCTTCTAATCTTCAGATTGAACTGCGTGCGTACTTTTGTTTAAACACAAGGCAACCATGTGCATACACTAATGCCAGTATATTTCTCTTCCAGATGGCCGATCCATTAACTGCCCTGATACATGCAGTTCAGGTGATGAATTTTCTCAAGACATTAATCGTAAAGATTTTAAAGGAAAGAGAGGAAGCGCCTGGAGCACCTAAGATATTGCAGTCATGCTCTGATTTCCCAAATAACCAAGATGAACCTCAGATGCCAGAGCATTTGAAGAAACCATTCATTTGTTCAAGTCAGAAAAACATTGATCACCCTATGATTGACAAGGCTACTTGTGATCAGCTCCTATTTCGAGCTGGACAAGTTCTCCATCATGGTGAAAAAAATTGTTTTGAAGGACTAGAGAAGTGTGATATGGACCACAAGAAGTGCCACGGTGAAGTTTCTCCTCTTCGCAATGATTCGAATAGCCAAGTCAACAGTTCCGGAAAAGAATTTGGTAATAGAAATGTGGAAGGCTTGTTTGACAAATTTAGTTTTAGGAAAGGTGTTGAGAGGCTTTGCAGGCACCCTGTGTTCCAATTGAGTAGGTCCATGAAAAAATCTGCAGATGTTGTGGTCTTTGATGCTCCCGGAGAGGCAAGACAAGCTTGGGTATGATATGATAATGATATTGTATATGCAGTTGGTGATGCAGTTATTTTTTGCTTTTGTGTTTAGCTGATCAGCCATTCCTCTAGTTTGTGTGAGTAGAAATGGTTAGCCTCTTAGGCAGTAGGTACTGCAGATTTGAGTGCATATTATAATCGTTTACTTCTTCTGACGAAAGCGTCTGTAGACATCGCATGTTGTTCGTGCTAAGTAAACGAAAGCCACAGTGAACTTGGACTCTGTACTGTATACCTCAAAAGCTAGTGAGTGATCTCTTGACTGCTTTTACATGAACTTTCTGGTATAATCATCTTCTTCGTGTTCTATGATATGTTTGTGGTACTATCACTTGTCATCTGTTTTTTTCTAGCTCTAGGTATATTCTAATGCCACCTGGGCTAATGATTACTCTGATCGTCAGTCTCGCTATCTATTATGTTTTTCTTGGTGATTCTTTCATTGCTTGGAAGACTAAAAAAACAAAGAACAGTTTCTCGTTCGAGTGCTGAGGCTGAGTTGCACGCTACGGCCTTGTTGACTGTGGAGGTTACTTGATTACAGTGATTATTTGAGGATTTTGATGTTTTTGTTTCAATACCAACTCCTTTTTGTCTGACAGTATATGTGCTATTAGTATTGCTAAAGATCCGGTGAAGCATGAGCTTACAAAGCATATTGGTATTGATGCTTTCTACATGCGGACGCAGGTGCATGACCAAATTGTTGTTCTTCAGTATGTGTCTTTGGAGTTTCAGTTGGCGGACTTTTTTTATAAAAGCACAGATCAGAGCCCAACACAGCTTCCATCTCTTCAAATTTCATGTTATTGATCCACTATAAGTTTGAGGGGGTGTTAGATGTGTATTATTACCTGTGTATTTCCTTGTTGTATAAGGAGTTCTCTACATTAGATATATATATTGTATAGGGTGTTATTTGCATTTGTTCCATCCTTGTACATGTATATATATTGGCCTTTGGCCCATTGGAATAGCAAGAGGACATATTCAAACATGGTATCAGAGCTAGGGTTTTGAAACCCTACCTCTTAGCCACCACCACCGCCATCACATCAGCCGCCGCCGCCGCTCAGCTGCCGCTGCCGCTGCTGTCATTGTCGTCGCCGCCCGCTCCGTAGCCGCCGCCGCCCGCCCGTCGTGATCCGCGGCCGGGTCGAAGCGCCGCTTCGGATCCACGTCGGTCGAGCCGGCCGACGCCAGCCCTCGCGCCGGATCGCCGGGTCGAGCACCGCCGCCGCCCTCCCTCGCCTCCGGCTGAGCGCTGAGCGCCAAGCTGAAGCGCTTAGCGCCTCACCTCCGCCTGAAGCGCTGCTCGCCTTCGGAGGATCCGAGGGGAACCCTAGGTTCCCCCTCCGTCGTCTCCTTTGCTTTGGGCGAAGTCGGCCAAAGCAAAATAAATAAAAAAAAGAAAGAAAAGAAAAAAAGAAGAAAAAATCCGGCCGTGGCTTCTACCGAGGCTCCTTCGCCATCCCGCTCCCCCCAGAGTTCGTTTTGATGGGACGAACTTCCGGGAGTGGGCCGTTCATCTCAAGATTCACCTCAACAGCCAGCGTCTCTGGGGTCATCTCACTGGTGAGCAGCCCTGTCCGCCTCGTCCTACACCGCCAAGATCGCGGCTCTCTGCTGAGTGCGGGCGGGGCGGCCGGAGGTCAACAATGATGCCTTTGGAGGAGGCGCTAGAGCTCTACTGATCGAGGTACACGCCACGAGGCCGGCAGGAGGTGAGGCTCGTGCTACCGCCATCCTAGTGGGTAGCATGCGTGACCATCTCTATGGATGTGGTGGAGTGCCGACGACCACGCCTTATGTGGGAGCGCCTCAGAGCTCACTACCGGTACCGACGGCGATGCTATGTATCTCTTAGTTGTGCACGGCACATTCTCTTCAGCACTTGATGCCACTGCTTGATGACTTCTACCGTTGTCGAGGTGTGGCGTCGGCTTGACTCTCTGGGGCGGATGTCTGCGGACTGTCCTCCTCGCTGTGTGTGCGGCCGTGCTCACCAGAGACTCACCGCCTCTACAACTTCCCCGACGCGCTCCGCTGAGTTCGAGGCTGCGCTCGGCTCGACTCGCCACCGCGCCGAGCTTGGTGGAGGCCCTCACGAGTGTGCGTCTTGAGGAGACTTCGTCACCGTGGTATGGCTCGGGATCACGATCTTTTTTATGCCTTGAAAGATCTGCTCCTTTGCCGCCCTCTTCAGCACCGATCGTGACCCCTTCTCCAGCTCCTCCAGTGGCTGCTGTTTCTACTGCGGGTCTCCACTGCACCTCTTGTCGTCTTGCCACAGTGTCGAGGATTGTTACAAGCGGAGGAGGACCGAGTCGTCGGGCGGGCGTCCCGAAGGGCTCGGAGGTTCCTCTCCTCGTGGATGGCCCCTCTCGCCAGTGGCTCCTCTGGTGACGCCACACAGCAGCTTCTCTCACTGCTTCAGCGCCTCGGTGTCGGCTCATCCTCGGACTCCTCGGGTTCTGCTCGTCTGGCTCTTGCTTCTCGTGAGCTTCCTCGCCTCGCCTCCTCCCTCGTCAGTACCTTGTCTCCGTGGATCTTGGACTCGGTGCTTCTTTTCACATGACACCGATTCTACCCACCTTATTTCGTGCGGTCCACCGATTTTTCTTCCACTGCTCGGACTACGATGGTACATCTCTTCTATTCTGGCCGAGGCATCCTTTCCACTTCTTCTTTTCATGTTCCTGCAGTCTCTCATGTTCCTCGACTTACTATGCAGCTTATGTCGGCTGGTCAGATCACTGATCACAACTGTCGTGTTGTTCTTGAGTCTGACTCTTGTTGTGTTTAGGACCGCCGCACAGGGACTCTGCTTGGTACTGGCCCTCGGTGCCGTGATTCGCAGCGTCTTTGGGAGCTCGACCGCTTCATCTTCCTTCCACGACTCCACCAAATGGTCGGCCACTACCACTCCCTCCGCTCTTGCTTGCGTCCTCCACTACATCTTTTGCTCGGTGGCACCATCGTCTCGGTCATCTCTGTGGCTCGCGTCTATCGTCTTTAGTTGGTCATGGTGTTCTTGGGTCTGTTTCTGGGGACACATCGTTACATTGTATGTGTTGCAAGCTTGGCAAGCAGCTGCAGCTCCCCTATCCCACTAGTGATTCTATTTCTACTTGTCCTTTTGATCTTGTTCACTCTGATGTTTGGGGTCCGCTCCCTTCGTTTCGAAAGGGGGTCATCGCTATTATGTGATCTTTATTGATGATTATTCTCGTTATACTTGGATCTACTTCATGTCCGAGCGCAGCCAGGTTCTTTCTATTTATCAGATGTTCGCCACCATGGTTCGCACTCAGTTTGATTCAGTCATTCGTGTTTTTCGTGCTGACTCTGCTGGTGAGTATCTCTCTGCTGCTTTGCGTCGTTTTCTCGCTGAGCAGGGCACTCTTCCTCAGTACTCTTGTCCTGGTGCTCACGCTCAGAATGGTGTCTCTGAGCGTAAACATCGTCACTTGCTTGAGACCGCTCGCGCTCTCATGCTTGCCTCCTCTGTTCCCCCTCACTTCGCCGAGGTCGTCTCTCTCTGCTGCTTTTACGATCAACCTCTGACCTTCTCTACCGCTCTTGAGGTTCTACTCCTGTTGAGCGTCTCTTTGGTCGAGCTCCAGTACTGATCATCTTCGCAGATTTGGTCGTGGTGTCTGCTTTCGTTCTTCTTCCACCTCGTGGCGCACCAAAGTGTTGCGCTCGGTCGATTGAGTGTGTTTTTCTTGGCTACAGTCTTGAGCATAAGGGTTATCGTTGTTATGACCCTGTTGCTCGTCGGATGAGGATTTCTCGGGATGTCACTTTTGACGAGTCCCGTCCTTACTACCCTCATTCCCCCACTGTCAGCCCGGATTCCCTTGCTGAGTCGATCTCCTTTCTGATTTTTCCTGACTCTCAGCTTTCCACCATCTTTTCGCCTCATCCTCCATCTACTCCCCCTCCGGCTCCATCTATTCCGCCTCCACCGGATTTTCCTTCTCGCTCTTTTGTTGAGGCTCCATCTTTACCCTTGCACTACTCTCGCCGTCCTCGGCCTCCTCCTTCCTCTCCATCATTGCTGGGTCCAGCTCCGTCTTCTCCTCCCAGATATGCTCTTCGTGATCGTCACACTATCAGGCCGCTGCTTCTGCGCGCTTTCTTTGCCACGCTCTTTCTGAGCCTCGACCTCTGGTGAGGTCGCTTTGCCCCGAGTGGCAGCTTGCGATGTCTGAGGAGATTGCTGCTTTGGAGCGCACTAGCACTTGGGATCTTGTGCCCTTGCCTGCGCATGTTACTCCTATCACGTGTAAATGAGTGTACAAGATAAAGACTCGCTCGATGGTTCTCTTGAGCGCTACAAGGCTCGTCTTGTAGCGCGTGGTTTTCAGCAGGAGCATGGTCGCGACTACGATGAGACTTTCGCCCCTGTTGCTCACATGACCAC
The DNA here is from genome assembly GCA_036346395.1 of Hsuehochloa calcarea. Lineage (NCBI taxonomy): Eukaryota > Viridiplantae > Streptophyta > Magnoliopsida > Poales > Poaceae > Hsuehochloa > Hsuehochloa calcarea. Next base: position 41,588,104 of record CM070599.1, read on the forward strand.
TGTTCGTACTCTCCTTGCTGTGGCCTCTGTTCGCCAGTGGCCCATCTCTCAGTTGGATGTTAAGAATGCCTTTCTCAATGGCGAGTTGCGTGAGGAGGTCTACATGCAGCCGCCCCCTGGGTATTCTGTCCCTGATGGTCTGGTTTGTCGCCTTCGTCGTTCTCTCTATGGGCTAAAACAAGCCCCGCGTGCTTGGTTTGACTGCTTCTCCTCTGTTGTCACTGCTGCCGGCTTCTCTGCCAGTGCTCACGACCCTGCTCTCTTTGTTCACACCTCTCCACGGGGTCGGACGCTCCTCCTTCTCTATGTGGATGACATGATCATTACTGGAGATGACTCTCAGTACATTGCCTTTGTGAAGGAGCGTCTCAGTGAGCAGTTCTTGATGTCTGATTTGGGCCCTCTTCGTTACTTCCTTGGGATTGAGATCACTTCTACGCCTGAGGGCTACTATCTCTCCCAGGAGAAGTACCTTCAGGATATCCTTACTCGTGCTTGTCTCACTGATCAGCGCGTAGTGGATACTCCTATGGAGTTAGGTGTTCACCTTCGCCCTACTGATGGTGAGCCTCTTGAGGATCCCACTCGCTATCGCCATATTGTCGGGAGCCTCGTCTACCTTGGGATTACTCGACCTGACATTTCTCACCCAGTTCACATCCTGAGTCAGTTTGTCTCTGCTCCCACTCAGCTCCACTACAGTACATATTCAAACATTCTCTACATATATATTATACATGTACTTACATGTATATTGAACTACTGACTTTATGATAACAAACGCTATTCATAACAAATACAACCGGTGTCAGTGAATGGCTGTGTAAATGCATTTGCTATCATCCAAACATGATAAGAACAATTATGTCAGTGAATGGATGTGTAAATGCATTTGGTTTCTTTTTTGAGAAAGGGTCTGTTCTCTGTTAGCCAAACATGATAAGAGCAACTCTGTCTAACTGCTTGCCTGGACTACTGCAAACTGGATATTCTCGTTCAGATCTTAAGGTGTCACCCCAGTTGGCACTACCGGTTTCTGTTAGCTTTTCTATCTTTTCTTGAAGCAGTCAAAACAATGACCATGTCAAATCGTACGAATGCAGACACGGTAACCCAGTGCCAAGTGCGTGGGAATATATGCAATCTTAGAGACGTATGTCAAATCGTACGAATGCAGACACAGTAACCCAGTGCCTAGTGCGTGGGAATATATGCAATCTTAGAGATGTTTCAAGGTTGCATCATACATAGGATGGCTGTGCTTCATGCCCCCTACTGCTCTTCTCTCTTCATAGCAGTGATGCTGCTCTTGTTCCGTTCATCTCCAGCATTGCCTCATGCTTTGTTTATCTTCGGAGACTCCCTTGTTGATGCAGGAAACAACGACTATCTTGTGACCCTTTCCAAGGCCAATGCTCCTCCATACGGTGTTGATTTTGCATCTTCTGGTTGCAAGCCAACTGGAAGATTCACAAATGGGAGGACCATTGCAGATGTCATTGGTAATGTCAACTTTGTCAAGTATGAACTGCATGAGAAACTTTACTTAGTTTATCCATACTTGGTCTAAACTTTAATGCACTAAGCTTTCAGGTGAAGCCTTAGGGCAGAAATCTTTTGCTCCACCATACTTAGCTCCAAATTCAAGTGCTGAAATGGCTAACAGTGGAGTAAACTATGCTTCTGGTTCTTCTGGCATATTGGATGAGACCGGTTCTTTTTATGTATGTGAATTGCTTAATTTCTGTACTTCCCCCAGCTTGCTTTGCTTATGAAATGTAACTGCGTGAAAACGTTATTTGGTTGGTAGATTGGAAGAGTGCCGCTAGGACAGCAAATCAGATACTTTGAAAAGACCAGAGCTCAGATACTAGAGATCATGGGGGAGAAATCTACAACTGAGTTCTTGGAGAAGGCGCTCTTCACGGTAGCTGCTGGATCCAACGATATTTTGGAGTATCTTTCACCTTCAATACCATTCTTTGGACGAGAGAAGTCCGACCCTTCAGTTTTTCAGGATGCCTTGGTTTCTAACCTGACATTTTATCTTAAGGTGCTACCAACTTCTAGCTCACAATGTCCTAGCTACTATAGTTTTCTTGCATTTAATCCGATTTTAAGATGATTTTATTGTTAGAGAGATATATATTAGAGATATATTTGTGTTAGAGTAGAACTCTAAATATGATTTGGTTTCCTTATCTGTAACCTATACTCGTGTATATATACTGGCCCATTGGCCTCCTGATAATACAAGTTGCTATTCCAACATGGTATCAGAGCATTAGGGTTACCTCTTCCTAGCCGTTCGTGCAACTCCGCCTGCCGCTCCGTCGACTTCATCTTCTCCCCCGACGGCCGCTTCCTCGCCGTCGCCATCGGCCACCACCGTCGGCCTCATCTCCTCCGGGTGTCACCGACGCCGCTCATCGGTCGAGTCTACCGCCAGGCGTCGCGCTGCCGCTTCATTCCCGTCGTACCTCGGCCGCCGACGAACCCGACGTAGAACTCCCGGTGTCCGCCGCGCGCGCTCCTCCCAAGACGCTTCTCCGCAGACGCCGGCCGCCAAGCTCGCTGACACTGCCTTTCATTCTGCCTCCGCCTCGCCAGATCCGCGGAATCAGGACGGCCGCTCGCGCCCGCCCTGCCATTGCCGCCTCGCCGCAGATCCGCCGGAATCGAGACCGCCGCTCCGCTTCACCATCGCCAGCCTCCTCCTACCCGCCACGCCCGACTCCACCTCGAGCGCCATCTCCTCGCCGCGACGTCCGATCAGAACGCCCAGCGCCGCTCGCCGCCGCCTCGACTTCGCCGCCTCCGTCGACTTCGCCGCCGCCGAAGACAAGCGGGGGAACCCTAATCCCCCTGCCCTTGTGTGCGCGTCGCTCTGCGCGTGGGCCGGCCTGTTAAAAACAGGTCGGGTCGACTGTGCGCAAAAAAAAACGTTGGTCTAATCGCCGCGCCGTTCAGCGCCGCCTATTAGACTACGTTACCTTATTCGCCGTGCCGTCCAGCGCCGCCTACCAATAGGCATCGTTTCCCTCCCTCGCTGCCCGGTGATCTTCGACGGTGTTAACTACACCGACTTCGTGTCTCACATTCGCATCCACATGCGTGGTCTTCGTCTCTGGGGCGTCCTCTCTGGCGATGTCACCTGCCCGCCATGCCGTACTCCTCCGACGGAGCCTACGTCTGTTGCGCTTCCCCCGACAGCCGACAAGGCTGATATTGAGGCTGCTGAACTTGCTGATGAGAAGGTTGCCTCTGCCTACCAAGAGGCTCTGGATTTATACATGGATCGCTTGACTACCTACACTCAGTGGTGCGACGACGACGCTCGGGCTGCTGTTGTCTTCATCGCTAGTGTCCAGCCTCAGTTCTCTTCTGAGATTGTGGGATTTTCTTCGGCTGTACAGATGTGGACTCATCTTCGACAATGCTACGAACCCTCTGGAGATGCCCTCTACCTGTCAGTAGTTCGTCAGGAGCACTCTCTTCAGCAGGGTGATGCTACTGTTGACGCCTTCTACGCCGAGTTCCGTAGTCCGTGTCAATCGGACTCTCTTCGCACCGCCGGTCGCTCGTTCTGTCAGATCGCTTGCTGGTACGCGTCTTGACTGGAGTTTCAGCGTGTCTACGAGTTTCTTACTCGCCTTCGTCCTGAGTTCGAGCAGAGGCGTGCTCAGCTACTTGCACGCCACCCTCGTGTCACTCTTCTGGAGGCCCTTACCGAGATGCGTGCAGAGGAGACTTGTCTGAGTGGTGCTGGTCTGATGCCACTCCCCTCCGTGCTCGCTGCCCGTACATCTGCTACACCGACTGCTTCACGCTTGATGCGCCTCCTCCAATGGGCCGCCACGGTGGTGGTGGTTGCCCTCCATCTGGCAGTGGCCGTCCTCGCTGCTCCTATTGCGACAAGGTCGGCCACATTGAGTCCCAGTGCTACAAGAAGCAGCGGTATATTTCACGCCGTTCTTCTCCTAGCACTGGCACCGGTATTTCTACATCGATGTCTGCATCGACTACTTCGCGTTTTCTCTCACTAAGGTGAGATAGCCGACTTCGACGCCGCTGCTGCTTTTGTGTTCTTCCTCGGCGTGTTCTGCGATCGACTCTTCTTCGCACCGAAAACCACCTCTTACACAATCAGGTACCTCCCCGTGGATCCTTGATTCTGGAGCATCTTTCCACATGACTTCCGATTCTTCCACTCTGTCTTTTGTTACACCTCTTGATTCCCCTGTCAGTGTACTTACTGCTGATGGTACCTCTCTTTCTGTCTCTGGTCGAGGACCTCTTAGCAACTCATCTTTCCATGTTCCTTCTGTTTCTCATGTTCCTCGCCTAACCATGCAAACTTGTTTCATTGGATGACATCGACCTTGGTTATCGGGTCATTCTCAACTCTGACTCTTGTTGTGTTCAGGACCGCCACACGGGAGCTCTGGTTGGTTTTGGCCCTCGGCGCCTTGACTCACAGCGTCTCTGGGAGCTTGATTGGCTTCACCTTCCTTCCGCTGCCCCCGTCGCCGCCAGTCTCTCCGCTTCGGCTACTCCGTCTACCGGCTCTTTCCAGCAGTGGCATCACCGTCTTGGTCATCTGTGTGGATCTCGTCTGTCATCCTTAGTTCGTCGTGGTCTTCTGGGATCTGTCTCAGGAGACGTATCTTTAGATTGTCAGGGCTGTAAGTTAGGCAAACAGATTCAGCTTCCTTATCCTCATAGTGAGTCAGTGTCTCAGCGTCCTTTTGATCTTGTTCATTCTGATGTTTGGGGTCCGGCTCCCTTCGTTTCGAAAGGGGGTCATCAATACTATATCATATTTATAGATGATTTCTCTCGCCACACTTGGATATATTTCATGTCTTCTCGTAGTGAGGCCTTGTCTATCTATAAACAGTTTGCCACTATGGTTCGCACACAGTTCTCCACTCCTATTCGTGTCTTTCGTGCTGACTCTGCTGGCGAGTACCTCTCTCATCACCTGCGCAGCTTCCTTGCTGAGCAGGGCACTCTCGCTCAGTTCTCTTGTCTTGGTGCTCATGCTCAGAATGGTGTTGCTGAGCGCAAGCATCGTCACCTTCTTGAATCGGCTTGTGCCCTGATGATTGCCGCCTCTATTCTACCTCACTTTTGGGCCGAGGCTGTTTCCACTGCCACCTATCTCGTCAACATCCAGCCTTCTTCTGCTCTTCAGGGCGCAATCTCTGTTGAGCGTCTCTGTGGTCTCCTTCCTGACTACTCTGCCCTTCGCCTGTTTAGCTGCGTTTGCTACGTTCTCCTCGCCCCTCGAGAACGCACCAAACCGATCGCTCACCGTTGAGTGTGTCTTTTGGGATCTGATCGAGCACAAGGGCTATCGGTCTTTGGGATCTGTTGGTCAACAGGCGGATTTCTCGGGATGTGACTTTCGACGAGTCTCGTCCCTTCTACCCACGTCCTGTCTCTCCTTCAGCTTCCTCTGTGGAGTCTCTGTCTTTTTTGACTTTTCCAGATACATCTATCTCTGTCTTGCCCTCGTCCACCCGTCCCACTGAGTCTCCACATATTTCTCCTGTGGCCTCTCCGCCATTGTCGCCGCCTACTTCGTCTCCTGCGGCTCCTCAGGCTCCCCCCACTACACTCGTCGACCTCGTATTGAGGATCTTCCCGATGAGCCATCTTCTACTGATGATTCATCGTCTTCTGATGCTTCATCTTCCCCTGATGGGCCGTAGTCTTCTCGCTACGCTCTCCGCGATCGCCAGTCGATTCGGCCCCCTGCCCGTTTTGCCTTTGCTGGCGCAGCTACTCGTGAGCCTACCTCCTACCGGATCTTTATTACTTATCCCGAGTGGCGACATGCCATGGCCGAGGAGATTCTTCTTTGTAGGACCGCAAAGCGCGATGGGGGTGAATAGGCGCTTTCTCGATTTTTCGCCTTAATCAAATTCAACACGCACTTTTCTCCTTTAGCTAGGAAAGCTAAGAAGATCAGTAAACGCACAGAGGAAGCCTTGTGCTGAATTCGATAACCCCCTTTAACCACAAGACACAAATGAGGAGAATTGATCTCACTGGGCTGGTCTGGACACTGGCGGTCTGACCGGCTACCAAAGGGCGGTCCGACCGATTGAAATCGGTTCGACCGATTGAAATCGGTTCGACCGGTTGTTAACGGCGGTCCGAATCTTCGGCGGTCGACCGCCGTTTATAAATCGGTCCGACCGATTTAGTCCAGAACCGAAACACAACGCCCAAATCCAAAACGAAATTTGGTCCAACTTTTGATTCAACCAATGAAACTTGACCAAATTTGGAGCACACCTCCTTAAGGATATCTAAGACCTATTTCTAGCGACGATCGTTCAGATCCACTTCGTAGAATCGATCTCTTAAGGTTTTACCAAAGAAGTGCACAAACCCTAGAAATATGAAAAACTTGATCCAACACTTGCTTGTGGGGTATTGATGATCTAGATGATTCTAGGAGTATTCCCACACATCAAAGCAAGGTAAATGAGGTCAAGAGACCAACCAAAATCAACCGGATCAAGGAAGCATCAAAATCAACAAAAGAGAGAAGAACACAAGAGAGACTTCACCCTTGAGCAAACATCAAAAGATTGATTGAATCAAGATGTTGCATACAAAGCCACTCCTTCAATGGAGGACAAGAGCTCAATCAAAGAGCACACATACAATCTTCCTCTCCTCTCCTCTCCAAACCCTAACCCTAACAAGGGATTTTGCAAATGAGGGCTTCAAAGTGCTTGGGGGTTTTCCATCTCCCCCCTTTCTATTTATATGAAGAGTTAGGGTTTCACACATGGGACCCACACACACACATGGGACCCACTCACACACATCTGTTGAAGCAATCACCTGCTTCACCACGTGTAGGTTGATCAGCGGCTCTCATCATGTCGGCAAGTCTCTCTCGTCCGAAACCCATCGGAAACTCCCATGGACTTGCACCGACTTCCGCACCGCCTGATCCAACCAGCTGCACCGAACTGCTCGTTCGGTCCATCTTGCCCATTCTGCACCATGCTTGAGTCACACGACCTCACCCGGCATCCATGATCGTTCTGGACCTCAGCTCTCCAAGCGTAGTCCCGATCCACCTCACCGTTGACGTCGTTGACCTGCAAGCCACCTGCACAGCAATAGACAAAGACATCGTCTCCGGGAACAAGTTCTTCACAACTTGACCCACGTTAGTTCAACAATGCAATATGCAACAATAAAGCATTGAAACTCATACATCAAACACATCCAATTCACAACAATGCCAAAAAGGCTAAGTTCCAAGTGATTGGCGGTCTGACCGCCCCAACCTGCCGGTCCGACCGATTCCACAACGGCGGTCGGACCGCCCGAAATGACTTAGCCAAATTTTCATCTCGAAAATCCGAAACCTTCTGGAATTTTCAAATGAATACATCTTTTGAATGGGAGCTCCAAAAATAATGTGACCACATCCAGGAGACTCCCCTCACTAGCCTACACAACCTATTTTTGGCTCAGCTCCAAAATCCAATCAACACCTTTGGGCGGTCGGACCGGCAAGCAATGCCGGTCGGACCGCTCCACTGGCTGGTCTGACCACCAGTGATCTGACAGCACTGAAGCAAACCCAAAACGCGAGAATTTGCAAACCAACAATGCCATTGCCAATTGACTCATCATCCTAAGATCATGCACATATCCTCACGATATCCACAGCTGCCCTCGAGCGTACTGGTACTTGGGATCTTATTCTTTTTCCATCTCACTCTCGTCCCATCACATGTAAGTGGGTCTATAAGATTAAGACTCGCTCTGATAGCTCTCTTGAGCGCTATAATGCGCGTCTTGTTGCTCGTGGCTTCCAGCAGGAGCATGGGCGTGACTACGACGAGACTTTTGCTCATGTGGCCCACATGACCACTGTCCGCACTCTTCTTTCGGTGGCGTCTGTTCGCCACTGGTCTGTTTCTCAGCTTGATGTCAAGAATGCCTTTCTTAATGGCGAGTTGCGTGAGGAGGTCTACATGCATCCGCCACCTGGGTATTCTGTTCCTTAGGGCATGGTCTGTCGCCTTCGTCGCTCTCTCTATGACCTTAAGCAAGCCCCTCATGCTTGGTTTGAGCGCTTCTCCTCTGTGGTCACTGCTGCTGGTTTTTCAGCGAGTGATTATGATCCTACGCTCTTTGTCCACACTTCGTCTCGCGGTCGGACTCTTCTTCTTCTATATGTTGATGATATGATCATCACCGGAGATGATTATGAGTACATTGCCTTTGTCAAGGCTCGTTTGAGTGAGCAGTTTCTTATGTCAGATCTTGGTCCTCTTCGTTACTTCCTTGGGATTGAGGTTACTTCCACTCCAGATGGTTTCTTTATGTCCCAAGAGAAGTATATTCAGGATCTTCTTGATCGCGCTTCACTCACTGATCAGCGTACTGTTGAGACTCTCTTGGAGCTCAACATTCATCTCCGGCCTTCTGATAGTGAGCCTCTTTCTGATCCGACTCGCTATCGTCACCTTGTTGGGAGTCTTGTTTACCTTGCTGTTACTCGTCCGGATATCACTTATCCAGTTCACATTCTGAATCAGTTCGTTTCTGCTCCCACTCAGGTCCACTACAGCCACCTTCTTCGAGTTTCGCGATACTTTCGTGGAACTATCTCTCGCCGTCTCTTCTTTCCATGCTCCAGCTCGTTACAGCTTCAGGCTTATTCGGATGCTACTTGGGCCAGCGATCCCTCTGATCGCCGGTCTATCTCTGCTTACTATGTTTTTCTTGGTGGTTCGCTTATTGCCTGGAAGACGAAGAAACAAACTGCAGTGCCCCGTTCGAGTGTAGAGGCTGAGTTGCGAGCTATGGCTCTCTTAACAGCAGAGATTACTTGGCTACGGTGGTTACTTGAGGATTTTGGTGTTTCTGTCACTACACCGACTCCTCTCTTGTCAGACAATACAGGTGCTATCAGTATTGCCTGTGACCCTGTGAAGCATGAGCTCACCAAGCATATTGGTGTTGATGCTTCCTTCATGAGGTCTTGTGTGCATGATCAGGTGATTGCTCTTTATTATGTGCCTTCAGAGCTTCAGATAACGGATTTCTTCACGAAGGTCCAGACTCGAGCACAACACGGCTTCTATCTCTCCAAACTCAGTGTTGTTGATCCACCATCAGTTTGAGGGGGGGTGTTAGATATATATGTATATGATTTGGTTTCTTTATCTGTAACCTATACTCGTATATATATATACTGGCCTATTGACCTTCTGATAATACAAGTTGCTATTCCAACACTTATGTCTCTCTTTTTAAAATGAAGCGGCTAAGTGAACTGGGGGCTAGGAAATTTGTTGTTGCCGATGTCGGGCCACTGGGTTGCATACCGTACGTTCGTGCTGTGGAGTTCATTCCTGCAGGTGAGTGTTCAGCAGGTGCGAATCAGCTCAGTGAAGGTTACAACAAAAAACTGAAGGGGATGATCAACAAGCTGAACCAGGAGATGGGTCCGAAGAGTGTATTTGTTTACGCAAATACGTACGGAATCGTGATGGAAATCATCCAACAGTACCGTCAGTATGGTAAGCTTTTCTTCCTTGGTGCAGCTACTTAATTCCTGCAAATGCAGTGTTGCAGAGCACAAAATAGTAGAAATTTAAGATTCGAGACTTGCATTTGTAAACGAATTGAAGTCGTGGTTCGTTGGCATCGCCAGGTTTTGAGAATGCACTGGACCCTTGCTGCGGAGGCAGCTTCCCTCCATTTCTCTGCATCGGCATTGCCAACTCGAGTTCCACCTTATGCAAGGACCGCTCGAAGTACGTCTTCTGGGATGCGTTCCACCCGACCGAAGCCGTCAATTTCATCGTCGCCGATAACCTTCTCGACGGCAACGCCGCTGCCGCTTCCCCCATCAACGTCCGCGAGTTGTTCCAGTATCAGTACAAATGAAACATGTGCCGTGTGCTGGCATGTATTTTTAATTCATCCCCTCCTCCTACACTTTTCTAAGGCTTAATTAGACTGGGCGGCACGTCTTTAACGTGTATAATGTGACTGACGGTACCTTTTTATGAGCCTAGATTCCTTGCTTTTTCTTGTGAGGAGAATTCTCGTGCTTTTTGCTCTTTTCTGAAGGTCGGAAAGAAGATTTTGACTGTGAGGAAGGGGAAGAAAGACACACACAGCCCCTCCCGCCCGGCGGGCTAGTCGCTCTCAATGAACGGTCCGGTACTCCCGTGCAATGCAATTATGCAAACTAGACCAGCGAATGGTACTACAGAAGCGCACTATGTGCAAAAAATTTATGAACAACAAGGGCAAAGTAGCACATCTAATCAGCCAAATCTATATGCACGTTCGCCGACGGTGCAAGTCACGGGACTATATATGCATACAAAACTTGGCCCTCGATCGGGCGCCCCGGCCGTTTCAGGTCACCTCCGGCTCTCCATGGAAGCTGCCACCGCGAGGCCTCAAAAGCCCAACCACACCACAGCCACCACCGATAACTCAGCCAAGGCCAAGGCGGTGGCGACGTCGTTTTCGTTCCTAGCTGCTACGGCCGCGAGCCTCGTCGCCGTCTGCCTCGGCGGCGCCGCGCTGCTGGTGTGGTGGGCGCTCGCGTTCCACCCGGCGAACGCGCGCCTCTGGATGGTGCCCGCGGGGCTCGTCCTCCTCGGCACGCCGATCCTCGCGTGGCTCTCCCTCTGCGCCTCCGACGCGTGCGGCCGCGGCCGCGAGGCGTCGCTACCGCCCGGTGCACACACAGGAGCTTAGCTTTTTGGCCGCGCGCACTTGTTACGTTACATATATACCATCTTACCCTCTTGCTTCCATGCACTGATGCACAGTGGCGTGTACGTGTACGTGTTTAATTAGTTTGTTTGTTGCCTCCTGATCATTTCGGAATCAGATGTACACATATGCATCTTTAGTACCACTTCTTTGGTTTCTTCGTTAATTCAGCTGTACCTTGCAGTGTTCTTGCTAGAGTGAGATATATGGATGCTACAAGTACACGCTTTTGTGCACGCGCTAGCTTTCCTTCGATCGGTTCTTCCCCTCTGTTGATCCGGCGAGTGCGAACTTTCGATCGATTTGTTCGTTCACGCGCTGCTTCTAAAGTCTAAAGCGAGCGTGTGTGCCGGCCGAATCGTAGCCCATTGGTCGGCGTCTCGTCGGGAGGTGGACGTGCATTATGTGTGCATGGGGCCCGGGAATTCGATATTTCTTGGCGGATAGGCGGATAGGGATGGGTCCGAGTGCTTTTGCTGTTTTAGAATGGGCATTATATTAGGTAGGTAGTAGATTAACGATAAGACTTGAGGTATTGGAACTGGAACTAAGTGATTAATTGGTTGGCCTGGCCCAGCTCTAAACTTATCTTGACATTGGATATATCGTGTCATCTTAGTTTAAGCACATAAGGTATTTGGTTTGAACCCAGTCGCCACTCACCATACTCAATAGGCAATACCAAATCCATTAATCTTACTCGATAGAGATTCCGTGGTACTTGCAAGGGCAGAGGATGCACTAGGAACTTTGTTGGAATGCGACGAGCCAGCAATCCATATCCAGAATAGTACTTCATTTTAAAGTTTTAAACCAGCATATCAAGCGATATTTGAGTGAGATGTTCCAGCTGGACGTAGCTTGTCTAGATTCTCCGGTACGAGTGATGGATTTTTCTTGCTGAACAATTTGTTACGAGCTAACCAAAGCCCATTCAACGCAAGAACCAGCACCATATATACAAAGGGACCAAATTCTGTTGCCATCTCTTACTCTGTTTACCACTAACTGACACTTGCCATCCTTGCAGAGATACAAGTCACTATGCTAACAGGTTTGTTGTTGGGGTTATAAAGTGTTCCTTTAAGAAGTTGCCATTGCAACGGTGCATTTGCATCATGCTTCCAGTTTATTAGTATCACATCTCAATCTGCATCCTTCTGATAAGAAGCAATGCATCTATATGTTGCGGACTTTTGGAACAGAAAATGCTCAATGACAGAATAATTAACTACTGGTTACCCCCGATTTGGATATCTAATTGCTCTCCTCCCAACAAATGTAAAATCACGTTAACAAAATTTGGCAAGATAGTACCGTCTATACCTAAATATCCGATTTCTTATTTCTTTCCTGATTTGACACTTGACAGAAGAGGATGAGTATTTTTTATATCGTCTCTACGAGTGACTATCATACAATATAGTATACAAACAATATTCAGAAGCAGAACGCACCAGGATTCAGAAGAACAGCGTTCAAATTCGATGGCCACACAATCAGACAGTTTTAGCTTTAGGGTTAACTTTGGATCCAGGATAAGAAAACAGCTTGGTAGCATTCTTGTAACTCAACTTAGCAATTTCTATCTGGCATTTCTAGCAGTGAAACCACATACTTCAAAACCTGAGGGGGAAAAAGGAGGCACAGATTATTAGAAGCCTTTTTCTCAATCCATGATTGCTCTTATGTGAGAATGTGAAAGTAAGTAAGCCCTTTTTGGACAGTCAGATGGAACACGCACGAAGTGGTGAGCTGGCAGTGGACCGATTAAGCAGTTTAAACTAAACAACAACACAGTAATAGGCAATTATTCCTTTCAGAAACTAAGATCTAATAGAGGGTGCACACTGGAACTGTATCTACTGAATAAGGTACACTGTTGTTGAATGTTCAAATACTACACAAACACATAAAACATTGTGCGAGTCCCTGGTGTAAGGCAGGTTTAGATCTTTAGAGACACTATATTGCATAGTAGTCGAGACAAAATATTTTGATTATTAGAAATTGTTTAAAATAGTAGAACTGGCAATGAACTTATGCAAAAATGTGATCAAACATAAATGCTCGTACCAAGAAATATTCTTTAACAAAAATATCAGCCAAGGGCATCATAGCTAAAATCTTACAACGTGGATATTAGCTGGATGGTTCAAGGATTCATTAGATGTGGTAGTTGCCTGTGAATTTGAACATTTGATATGCTTTTCAGTATCTGCATCTGAACTGCCCACAGGGACTGTTAATAGAGAAACATCGCCCAACTTTGGTAATGCGTCCGGTGCATCTGTCTCTAACAGAATTCTGTCCAGGGGTATCTATAACAAATACAAGTGTAGTTCATTGGTAAATCGTTCTGAGATAGAATGTCATAGTACAGGATTAACCTACTTACTGATTTTAGCATTTGCTTTGCCTTGGTGTATTTCACGCCGACAGGAAACCCGACAACGAAAAGTAATAGCCTAAATTTGCAAGGCTGGGCACCATTTCTGGAGATCCCATATACGAATACAACAACACACCTACTGGGAAAGGTCCAGTTTGCCTACACACATCCAAAATGTTGACACAACAAGTGTACTATATAACATTTATTTGTAGAGAAGTGATTAGGAGCTACATGACATTCACATTAGTGAACTGGAAGTGTGGAACCTATACTCAATATGATATTTGTTACCTAAGAGGAGTAGGATTCTTGTAACAACCTGTTCTTTTCAGATGATGAATAGTGATTTAAGAGTTTCAGGCTAATTTAAAAAAACTCTCAATGTTTCAAACTTCAAAACTCAAGTTTTGCTTTGGCTTCAAACTTCAAAATCTCCAGTTTGCAATCCCATTCTTCCCCCTCTCTCCCCTCCTTTTTCCAGTTCCTTCTCCCCCTCTGTGTCCAGCCTAGAGGCTGCTTTGGCCAGCGCCCGGCGCGCGCCGCCCCGTCTCCCGCGCGCTCGCCCCCGTTCCATCCCCGGTTCTCTCCCTTTGCACCGCTCCCTCACGTCCCGGTTCCTCTGGCCCCGCCCCCGTCTCGTCTCGACTTTCCCGCCGCGCGCGCGCCACTGGCTCGGCTCAGCTGCCAGTGCCGCCTCAGCCCTTGTGCACCAGCGATGCCTCGCCAATGGGCCTCCCCTCCATCATGTGGCTATAATGCCTCTCCCGTCCTCCCCATTGCCCCACCTCTCCCTCTCTGTTGCCGAGAAGAACCGAAGGAAGTCCGAGCTCCAAGTTCTTGGCCGCGCCGCCTCGCTGACGTTTTGCCGTCCTGGTGACCCCGTCGCCACGGCACCGCCGTCACCTCACGTTCCAGCCCCCCCAGGTGCATTTCCCCCAACCGGATTTGGCTTTAGTCCACCGAAGCCGCTGGATTTTGCCTCCTCCTTCACCTCCGGCCGTCTACACCATCTCCGTCGTCAAACGCGCTCCTCTACGCCTCAGCCCGATTACCGCTGCCCGAAGCACCGCACAGACGCCCCGAAGGCATCCCCCACCACTTCGGCCCTCTTCTTCCCCTCCGGTGAGCCCCCGCTACCGCCTACCTCACCGCCGCCTCGGGTCGTCGTCGCCAGCTCTCCTCTGGTCGCCTCCGGTCCCCATCTTGCTTCCGGTGAGCACCTTGGCCCTCCCCGATGCTCATGCTCATCTTTCCCAGCTCAAAGCGCTACCAGGCCGTCCGAGCCGCTGTGGTCGTTCCGCCGCAGCCGCTCCCTGTTGTCACGCCGCCGCTTCGGCAACTCTCCAGCGTCGCCACCACCGCCAACAGCTTCGCCTCGTCGAGAGCTTTCCATTTTGGTGCTTAGCCGCCGCCACTGTGGTAACCTCCGTTGGCGACGAGCCACGCCCGAGCGGAGCCCCGCCTCCTCTGTTCGTCGGAACACGGATCGACACTGTAGCACGTTTAAATCCGAGATTACTGTTGGGAGTTAAGGCTAATCAGTGATTAGCCGGTTTCTAATGAGGCTTTAATTCCCATTTGTGTCACTACCGTGTGGGCCTGGTGAATAGTGATGATAGTTTTATTTAAACTGGTTTACTCTCAGTGGCTGACAAGTGGGCCCCGCAGTGGCACTGTTCCTGTGGACCCTTGCGCGCCTGTGTGTGGACTCGGTCCACGTACTGTTTCGTGCACCTGTGAGACTGTGCGATGGGACCCACGTGTCAGCAGCTGGGTTTCTCTCTCTCTCCTCTCTTTTTCTGATTTTCTTTTAATTAAAAATTCATTTGAAAAGGTTCAAAAATTCATATCTCCTTCGTTATAACTCCAAAAATTATGAAATTGGTCCCTAAAAATTTGTAAATTTAAGATCTACATTTTTGTGCTATTTTGGTTAATTTTAGAGTTCATTTATTATATATTTAGTATTTATTTATTTTATTTATTTATCTTTTCTTTTCTAGTACGTTCGTCTGAGTAGAGTTCGAAGAAGCCGAAGACCCCCTTTTCGATCAAGCACAAGATTACTAAGACCCTCTAGCCTTTGACCCAGGAGAGTAAATTCTTTGATCATATTGAACCTACATTTTATGCAAATTATATATTTTTAAAAATATCAAATTGCATGCTTTAATTTCTTATGCAATTGTATGTCAAATAATCATAAGGTAGTTAAATACCGACTTGATGATTAGATAATTATTACACCATTTCCTTGAAAATTAAATTCTCTAATCCTTTTCACCCTAGTAATTATGTGGTAATCTACTAGTTATAGTTTGTACTTAAGCGTCATGCTAGTCTTGCTTAAGTACCGGGGTGTTAACTACCACAATCATCACCCTTTCAACATAACATTAGTTTTGGACAATCATTGGGGAAAATGATTGAAATGGTTGATATAGTTTGTTTACACTTCTCAAACCTTAAAAAAACTTGCTAATATCACATCTGGATAGATGGTATATTGGAGGGTATGTTGTTGGGTACTAATGTGGCCCAAAATATGTTGGTACGTGGAATGAACAGCTTAGATAATTATAAATACTTAACGCTACGATGACCTTCTAATGTAAAATAGTACAACCATAAGTCTAATAATGGTAACGACCTGGCCAAATAATTGGTGTCCATCTGTGTGAGTCGGACCATTGAAGGACCCGCTTCGCCTTGAGCCTTCGGGGGTTACGGGTTGGGGTGTACGACTTACGGGTCTATGTGAGCGTAAGCCATATGACGCAAGAAGGGCTCTGGGTAAGGGTTGACGGGTCTCCGTGAACGTAACCCTACTCAGGTGAAACCTTAGCGGGTGTAGCAAATACCGAGGGATGCCTTGTGATAATCTCCCTTGATTCACACGTTCAAGAAAATGTGTGTATATATATCAAGATGATTATCTCTTGTAGGTAAAGTGTACAGTCTCTGCAGAGAAATAAACTGTTCGAACAGCCATGTCTACGGTCACGGGCAGACATGGGAACCTACAAGAGTTAGTTCTATTTATAAAACTTTGTGGGTGGATTGATTAAAGTGTCGGGCTCACCTAGCCCTTATTTTGAACTTTTCCTGGGTAGTCTTACCCAGTGTTGATATTAGGTGGATGTAACCATCATAAAAAATAAGCATAAGGCAAAGGTAACCTCTGCTGTTTGTAATATTGCACAACTATTCTCTTTAAGAAAATATAATTTAGTTAAAATGCTAAGTGATAAGACTTTCTAACTATTGTAATAAAAAATATTGCTTTGAGCTAATAAAAGAACCTGAGTCAATCATTGTTAAGCCTTGCATGTATATTATTGCATTTTGTGTGTTGGCTCGCGAGCACAGAAGTTATGCTCATCCTCGCTCTTTCCCCAAACCCTCAGAATTAACGGATCATGAAGATTCACGGGTCTATGTGAGCGTAAGCCGTATGCGCAAGAGGGGTTCTGCGTAAGGGTTGACGGGTCTCCGTGAGCGTAACCCAACTCAGGTGAAACTTTAGCGGGTGTAACAAATAGGGATTCTGCATAAGGGTTGACGGGTCTCCGTGAGCGTAACCCTACTCAAGTGTGAAAGATCTAGACCCGCCATTATGAGTTAATGGATTGTTTTGGTGATTAATGACAAATCCAAATATGAGACTAACTCTTTTATCTAGTAATATCTTGTGTAGTCTCATTTGGATATAAAGGTGAAATTCAATGAGGTATGCAATCGACATCTTAATCTTATATATTGTTGCATTCCTCGAATCCAAAATATAGGTTGAACTCAACCATAAGTTAAACTTGAATATGTGCATATGTTCTTATTACACATTTGTGTATGCACACATTTAGGGGGAGTTCACTCTATATTTTGTGGTTTCATAAGTATTGATCCATATTCCATTCTCCTCATATATTAAGGATCATTACTTTGAAACAAATCCTTTGAGTATATAAAACTTGTGTAGTTCATATATACTCATATTGCTTTATATTCAATTATTTGCAATTGTGTTGTGGGACTAATGTGTGTGCTAAGATGTGTTCAAGGCTTAGTCCCGAGTCTGAATGAAGACATGAAAAGGAAATGCAAAGATGGTAAAAGATCAACTTAGGATCATGCATTCTCTTTTGGTTTGGTTTCAAAAGCAAAATCTCTTTCTCTGACAATCGGAAGTTCCATACTAGCGGAAGTTCCGATTATCGATGGTCCTGCGCGGCTTGATTTTTCCATTTGGGACTTAGCCGATTTCTCAAGGTGCGGAAGTTCCGCAATGATAAGCGGAAGTTCCGATTATCGGATGGTCTGGAAAAATGCGCGGTTTGATTTTTCCAGAGAGTACCCTTTTTAGGGACTTAGCCATTTTCGCAAGTGCGGTAGTTCCGCAATGAAATGAGCGGAACTTCCGATAATCGGAACTACCGCATGATAGTTGGCGGTAGTACCGCACCTTTCTACAATAGTTTGTTTAGAAGCATTTGTTGCATGTATATCTTGATAATTATTGTTAATCATTGTGGGACTAACATTTTCATGAGTTGGATGAATAGGCTATGTTCTAGGGTGATGACTTTGGATGACATCATGAGTTGATCGTCATCAAGTCAAGGTTCAAGAAGAGGATGTATCGTGTGTTGATGCATAACAAGATCTCAAAGAAGGAGATGATCATGAGTTGATCGTTAAGTCAAGAGAAGACCCATCATGTGTTGATGGAGGTCAAGTAAAGGATGCATCATGGGTTGATGCATGTCAAGGCGATGACCCGGACTTGAAGTGAAGATGTGCGTCATCAAGCTTCAAGAAGATGCTCACGGCAAAGGTATGACTAGCTAGGGCTAAGGATGTGTTCCTAGTCTTTTAGGTCTTGGTGTTTGGTTGGAAGACCGGATTGCTAGTATAGGTTGCCGTACTATTAAGAGGGGTCTTGTCTAGTAGCTTGAGTCTCATCATGTGTTGATAGCTCAATCTTGCTTGCTCTAGCTCTACATGGCATGATGCTATTATTTGCGAATGTGTTTTGCAAATAGTTGAGGCTTATGCGCTAATCCTTGTAGCATGTGACTATACTTTTGCGAATGTGTTTTGCAAATGGTTGAAGTCCATGTACCTACACCTTGTGGCATGATCTAAGTTTGCAAATGTGTTTTGCAAATCGTTGGGATTCATGCATTTTCCCTTGGCATGGTCTAAGATTGCTTATTGCTATTTATTTGGACTTAGATCATGATAGTGGCTCTTTGAGTTGTGCTTTTGATTTGATCAAATGTGTTTGAGATCAATCAAATAGGTGGGTTGTGTAGCCCTCTGAATAAGCTTTCCATAGAGTCCGAGATCACTCAATTCGACATCGAGTCAAAAGTTATGACATTTTTACCGAGTATCGTCGTGCTGAAATTGGGCTGCGGAACTTCCTCGGTCCTTGGATAATATCGGTCGTACAAGAGCTACCCCAGTCGCTTGCCTGTGGGGAGACGTGCTCTACCCTTCTGCTTCCGCTACCGTTCCCGTTATTTATATATTGTACTCATTTGGACTGTTCGGCCCCTTTTGTAAACTCGATCTGATGTAGTCTATTTAAACTCTGGTGTTTGTATTATCGTGAATAGTTCAGTCTACGTTATGTATAAAATGATTCAGCAATGTATCCTGTGAGCGCTACCTACTGATCCAGGGATTAGCGCAGTTGTTTTCACAAAGGATTATTAATTCTAAAATCCAGGTCTGACAGAGCTGGTATTAGAGCATATGACTGTAGGATCCTTAGTTAGACTGGTCGTTGCCTTAGGACTTGTGTCATATTTCCAAAATCCTAAGAAAAGCTTTGGCAAAATATAGCATACTTATTGCTTTCTACTCATCACTCTTAGTTATGCACTTACCTTTACTTTCGTTATGTTTTTCTGACTATCCCTTTTTGTTTCAAAATTGTAGATGGACGCATCATCGTTCGAGGGCTCGTGCGATTTCTTCTCTCATGGGGAAGACGTCGGACAGTTCGTGGACATTCTCCGCCAGCTGATGCAGTACCTGGGATATTACTGCCCACCTATCTTCGGGGGTCGGATGACTCAGATCTTGGACCGAGAGTCCTGGAGTATGGAGGTTTTTCTCTATACTAGGGAGGGTGAGTTTGTCGCTCACACCTTCAAGGCCTAGGCACCCCGGAGCAGTTGTTCTGATTCAGTTCAGGACGCCGCACGATTTCGTTAATTCTAAGGACTTAATCTTGTGATAACCTCCTAATGTAAAATAGTACAACCACAAGTCTAAGAATGGTAACGACCTGAACAAATAATTGGTGTCCATCTGTGTGAGTTGCACCATTGAAGGACCCGCTTCGCCATGAGCCTTCGGGGCTACGGGTTGAGGTGTACGACTTACGGGTCTATGTGAGCGTAAGCCGTATGCGCAAGAGGGGTTCTGCGTAAGGGTTGACCGTGACCGAGGGATGCCTTGTAAAGGCCTTGTGATAATCTTCCTTGATTCACACGTCCAAAAAAATGTGTGTGTAGATATCAAGACGATTATCTCTTGTAGGTAAAGTGTACAGTCTCTGCAAAGAAATAAACTGTTCAAACAGCAATGCCCACGGTCACGGGCAGACATGGGAACTTACAAGAGTTAGTTCTATTTATAAAACTTTGTGGGTGGATTGATTAAAGTGTCGGGCTAACCTAGCTCTTGTTTTGAACTTTTTTTGGGTAGTCTTACTCAGTGTTGATATTAGGTGGATGTAACCATCATAAAAAATAAGCTTAAGGTGGAGGTAACCTCTGCTGTTAGTAATATTGCACAAATATTCTCTTTAAGAAAATGTGATTTGGTTAAAATGCTAAGTGATAGGACTTTCTAACCATTGTAATTAAAAATGTTGCTTTGAGCAAATAAAAGAACCTGAGTCAATCCTTGTTAAGCCTCGCATGTATATTATTGTATTTTGTGTGTTGGCTCGCGAGCACGGAAGTTGTGCTCATCCTAACTGTTTCCCCAAACCCTCACAATCCACGGATCATGAAGATTATGCTTACTACGAGGATCAAGGTGTCGGTGGTCATGGCAATGACGAAGAGTAGTTTAGTTCTTTAGTCTAGGTCTCACATCAGTCTAGCTAGCTCTGTCGGTGCTTGTGTACAATCAATATTCTCCAAAGTTCTTGGATAATATCGGTCGTACACGAGCTACCCTAGTCGTTTGTCTGTGGGGAGATATGCTCAATCCTTTTGTAAACTCGACCCGGTGCGGTCTATTTAAACTCTGATGTTTGTATTATCATGAATGGTTCGGTTTACGTTATGTATGAAATGATTCAGCAATATATCATGTAAGCGCTACCTACTGATCCAAGGATTAGTACAGTATTTTCACAGAGGATTCTGGATTATGAAATCTGGGTCCGACAATTCTCGAGGTTTTGGTTATCTAAGTAATGAACATTTTCTAGACCTTACTTACAAATTGACGTATGTCATATTATGAACAATCTACCGTAAGAATTTCAACTTAAGCAAACATACCATCTGTACCTGCCATACAAAAATAGATAAGCATACCGAAAATAACAAGGTAATAAAGAAGAAATATCCCTATCTTACTTTAGAATTTCCAGAAGAAGGCACGTACACAATGAACATAGACGGGTTTCTTCTATTCCTTAGGAAGTTCGACTGACCGCTGGAACACTTCAACCTGTGACAACATTATTTTGCTGCTGCTACGGTCTTGTGGACATAAAATGGCAGCCAAAACCAGGGTGATAATAGCTAAAATATCTGTGTCCACCAGGTAACTGAATCTCTTGACAAAATCATATGCAACAAGAAATGCAAAAGGGTCCATGCTAACTACACACCTGTTCTCCAAAGTCGATAGTTTTTCCACGCGAACCCTTGTCCATACCAATCTGCATCATATTGGTATATGAGAAGATATAATCGCACATGCCAAGAGTAGCACAAAGTCAATACATTTAAGAGCAGATAGAGTTCAGTGTGGTTTCCTATGGACAACAAAAAGAAAACAGAAGAGGCTCTGAGCAAATCCGATGGGATTACAGTACGCAGAGGGGGCAGAACAAAATTCATGAGCACGTCCAGTGCACCAATATATCCTGTTGCTGATAAAAACACGAAGACTTACAGAAACCAGATGATCAACGACTTGCACAGACTAATGCTTGTCCTAGGGGAGCCTTACTCTGCAATTTGCAGCACTGCATATTGTCACCACGGTTCTCTTGTCACCACAGCCGACGCAGTTTAGCTCACTAGCTTCGTCTCGTCCCTTTATAACTCACGAGCCACATGCCAACGCTTAGAATATAAGGCCGCGCCCGCCACTGTCCAAGACTCTTGTGAGCGGTGAGTGACACAGGTGGAGTACACGCGAGGGATGGGCCCCGGCGTTGCGGCCAGGAAGTGGCTCCGCGGGGGCGGCGGGTTCGCGCTCGGGTGCGGCTGCAAAGACGCCAGGGCCGTCGCGGTGGCGGTGCCCGCCTCGTCGCTGTGCTCCGCCACGGAGACGTCCACGGCGACCACGGCGACTTGGCGCAGGGCCAGGACGCACCCGTCCGCGTCCGCGTCGGCGTCGACGGGCACGCTGACCGTGCCCTCCGCCTCGTCGTCCTTCCTGTGGGAGGACGCGGAGGCTGACGCCGACGGCGACGAGGTCGACTGCAAGCGGGAGAGCTCGGCGGCCACGCCAAGCTTCTCCGGCCTGCTGCGCCAGCTCAACGAGCTAGAGCAGAGCGTCATGTTGTGTGGGCGGATGAAGAGCCCCAGCAGAAATTACTCCTCGCCACCTCCGCCTCCGCCGTTACCATATTGGCCAGTGCAGCACCGAGCTGTGCACAGCGGCGACAAGCACAACGGCAAAGAAGTCCACATCAACTTCTCTCCGCCGCCGCCGCCGCCTCCACCGTTACCATCGCGGCCAGTGCAGCACCGAGCTTTGCACAGCAGCGACGAGCGCAACAGCAAAGAAGGCCACGGCAACTTCTCGCCGCCGCCGCCGCCGTCTTTCCAGCTTCCGACCCAGCAGCATCGGAGGGTGAAGAGCGTTGACAAAATCAACAGACAAGAAGGAGACGTCCACCGCATGCCACCGCCACCTCCGCCGTTGCCATTGCCGCCGCAGCAGACCCGGAACGTGAAGACCGTGGACAGAGACAGAGGCAACAGCAAAAGAGACGGCAAGCACTTGGCGCCACCACAGGCGCCGAAGCACCGGGCAGCCAAGAGCTGCGACAACAACGACAGGTCCGGCGGAGGCGGAAGGCTTGATGGGAGCGTGGCTGTTGTGAAGCAGTCGGAGGACCCGCTCGGCGACTTCCGGCGGTCGATGCTGAACATGATCGTGGAGAACAGGATCGTGACCGAAGACGAGCTCCGCGAGCTGCTCCGCCGCTTCCTGTCCCTGAACGCGCCGCACCACCACGACGCCATCCTCCGGGCCTTCGCCGAGATCTGGGACGAGGTGTTCGCCCCCGCAGCCGGCCCCTACCAAGAACCCACCAATCCAACGGTGCCGCGGCAGAGGACACCACCACGCCGCCGGCACCCTCCGCCGGCATGGCGCCTGTAGCAAAGCGTACGTGGTTAATTACTGCAATGTAGCTTAGGTTACTTCCAAAAAAATTGTCGACTTCACTTGATCACAATTCAAATCCACTGGAGTATTTACTAGTGTCCGATCCGTACGTTCAGTTTTTCCCATACTGTTACTGTCCACTTATTTACTTCTGCTCCACCTCGATATTCTCCCACCGTAAGGCTTCCACGCAGCTGAGATGCACAATCTCGTGAAAGCTACTAGCTTTTTCCTCGCGCAAGGGGCACGAGAGGTTTTGCGCGCAGTACGTACGTAAAACCCGTGGCCGCTTGCGCGACTGGTGGAACAGCCGAGGCGAGGTGCGTGCAAAACGGCAAACGGGCGGAGACGAGGCGGAAAGGCGCCTTGGTTGTGATCGAGCTGCGAGCGCGAGGGGAGAAGGGAGGAATGGTGGTTGGATGGATGGATGGAAATGGAGGGCCCGTGCATTGAGTTAAGGTGGTGGTGGGTGCAACTGTGCAAGCTAGTGATGCACGGGGAGAACCGAACGCGAACGGATACTAATGCCAAAGCTGCGGCAACATGCGCCATCAATGCGCAACCTCTCTGGTGTCCTTTCCTCTTTGCTTCCCCTCCTGGAAATGCCGAAACTTCATTGCATCCACCGTAAGGTTTTGTTTTAAGGTTCTCCAGGGAATTTTTCCTGTTTAATTTTATTTTCGTTGACAAGCATAGCTAGCTAGGCGTGCGATTGTGCGTAGTCCAGGAGACTACTAGACTAGCCAACCATCAAACTGTAAAACCGCATGATACAGCCATGCGCTACCATGCAGATGCACTGATGCAGCAGTTTAAATTGAAGCTGCAGACCATCCAGACTCCAGAGCTATTAAACACGTACGACTGCATCACATACAGACCCTATAATCATCTGCTAAAACCAAGCACACACAACTTCTGGACAAAAAAGCAGCGAAAGTTTTGTGATGTACTCTGTACTACTGACTACCGTGTACAATTCCGGCGGTAACTAGGTTAATCGTTCTGGTGCGTAAGGCGCACTAGCTAGTTTCTTCCGAACACAATCCACGGCCAGCTAGCTTGCTGCGCGGGGATGAAGGAGTTCTGTTGTTTTATCATGTGGAAGTGGTTTATACGGGCGGGAAGAGAACAAGCCCGTCCAACTGGCGCGTCGTCTAGGGGATCGACGAGACAATGCCGGTCCATTCCGTTTGGGCCGCAAGCGGCTGTCCCGTCTCCCATCCGTGCCAGTGCCACCGCAGCTGATGTACGAGTTGGTACAGCTATTTTCTCTGTCCAAGGAATGCTTCTCCAGTGCAGCATGCAGACGAGGATGCTAACTAGTTCGGTCCAGCAATGGGGGATCACTTCCTTCGTGCATGCCATGATTAAGCGGCGACGCCTGGTTTGATTTGAGCTCAGTTAAGTGGCCATGGGAGAATACTCTGTCAGATAGGGCACCCGCCATCTGTGTTTCGCTGTGATCTGTGATCTGGGCCAAGTGAAACGCTGCCTGCTGCACTGTATGAAGACTTGACAGATGCAGAGGCAGCAGGCAGGCTGTGTGCAATAGCGTGTGCTCTGTCAGAGAGCTCGAATTATTTGCTGTGTAACAAGTTCTCTCTAACGCACAATACATTCACAGCAATAATGCAATGCCCGACGAACAGTTGAACAACCCAAAAGGCACCAAGTAGGTACAGCACCACCAACTAAGAACGAGAACAGGCAATGTCTCTTGCACGTAGAACAGACAGACACTTAGCATCTACACAGTGGTTCTACATCACAAGTCCCGGATTTAGGTAGCAACCACAATGATGCATCAGATGCTACATGCTATACATGATAGTTGTGTGTGTGTGACATGCATGATTCATGTCCACGGTCCGCAACATATATGTACTTGCACCTATTCAGCAGTGATAGGAAATAGACAGCCTAACGTCTCTGTACTTTGCGCCGACGGCCTAGGCAAGCATAGGCTGAAAACTCACAAGTTCTCAAACATTTAGTTTAAGTAGCACATTGCAATCAGCAAATTCATGACTGAAAGCTTGGTCACGCTTATCATTGGCAACAAATACAGAACAATAAATGTTGTTTGTTGAGACTACAAGGGAAGGAACACCGACAGTTCGTTCAAAATTTTACATTTAATGCAGAAAACCTTCAAGGAAGCTTCAGTTAGTACAAAATTCTGGAGCTGCTAAACCAAATTGGTTCACAGTTCACACCTTATCTTGCAAGTAAGCAAAATAAAAGACACCCAAGGCACCAAGAGAAAGAACTAAAAGGCCAGATGGTACCAGTTTCCGGCTACTGTACAGCCATCAACCGAAACAGGAGGGTTGGTTGTTTGGAAGCTGCCACACAATACTATATCGTTGGAAGGCTCACTCAATGGTACAAATATACAGGAGGTTTGAAAACCGGAATTTAAGTTTCAACAACTTTCGCATCCGAAACATGAAGTTTCAAAAAATAAGTACCATGTTCAATTCTTTTCAACGAGTGCAATAGTGACATCGTGCCACATCAAATTTTAGCTAGTTTCATTCAGTTATTTTGGAACATGTTTCATTAAGTTTCATCAAGTATTATTGTTTCTCTATATTTTGTAGAGCAAGTTCACTCAGTTTCATGCAGTTGCATTATGTCACATCAAGTTTTGACTAGTTTCATTCAATTATTTTGGAATATTTTTCATTAAGTTTCATCAAGTATTATTGTTTCTCTATATTTTGTAGAGCAAGTTTCACTCAGTTTTATGTAGTTTAATTAAGTTTGATAAAGTTTCATCCCAAGTGTCATGGAGTTTCATAAAGTTTCATCTTCTTTTCTAGGACACGTTTTCAACAGTGACATCCTGCTCATCAAGTTTCATATAGTTTTATGAAGTTATTTTGGGATATATTTCATTAAGTTTTATCAAGTATCATTGTTTCTACATATTTTGTAGAGTAAGTTTCACCCAGTTTCATTAAGTTTCATAAAGCTTATCCCAAGTCTTATGAAGTTTCATAAAGTTTCATCTTTTTGTCTATGACAAGTTTTCAATAGTGACACTGTGTCTCATCAAGTTTTATATAGTTTCATTAAATTATTTTGGGACATGTTTTATTAAGTTTCATCAAGTATCAATGTTTCTCTATATTTTGTAGAGCAAGTTTTACCTAGTTTCATGCAGTTTCATTAAGTTTTATGAAATTTCGTCCCAAGTCTCGTGAAGTTTCATCATTTTATCTATGACATCGTATCTCATCAAGTTTCATATAGTTTTAGTAAGTTATTTTGGGATATGTTTCATTAAGTTTCATCAAGTATCATTATTTCTCCATATTTTGTAGAGCAAGTTTCACCCAGTTTCATGACGTTTCATTAAGTTTCGTCCCAAGTCTCATGAAGTTTCATAAAGTTTCATCTTTTTGTCTAGTACAAATGTTCAATAGTGATATCGTATTTTATCAAATTTTATATAGTTTTATGAGACATATGTGTTTCATGAAGTTTCATTCCAATTATCATAGATTTTCATCTTTTTTTATAAGACAAGTTTGCAATAGTGACATCGTGTTTCATCAAGTTTCATCACAAATCTCATGAAGTTTCATAAAGTTTTATCTTTTTGTATAGGGTAAGTTTTTAACAGTGACACCGTGTTTCATTAAGTTTCATCCCAAATCTCATGAAGTTTCATCTTTTTTGTGTAAGATAAGTTTTCAATAGTGACCTCATCTCATCTCTACTCCCTAGCTTGCGAGAGGCCGCTTATGACGGCATTCCACGAACCGAGGCCCCGGTGGGGGTTTTCGTCGAACACCTTGCGGGCGGCATCTAGGTCGCCAGCCTTAGCGTAGCAGTTGATGAGTGTGCTCTCGGTGAAGGGGTGGTGCACGAGCCCGTGCTTGGTTGCGGCAACATGGAGCTGGCGACGCAGGCTGGAGATGGGGGCCTCGGCTTGGGCCGCAGCCTTGAGTGCGAGCAAGAAGGTGTAGCGGTCGCGGCCCGCGCCGTGGCAGAACATGTGTGTGGCCATGCAGAGCACGGCGCGGGGTGAGCCGAGGCGGAGGTAGGCGCACGTGAGGGCGTTCCAGTGGAAGGGGAGAAGGAGGAGGCAGCGACAGAGGAGGCAGGCGTGGAGCAGCGGCGGGAGGCGTGCGTCGACGCAGGACTCGAGCCGAGCCGCGGTGAGGTCGGCGTCGCAAACTAGGGCGGTCGGTTGGGGAGGCGGGAGGGGCATAACAGCGAGATGACAACATCAGGAAAATTTGAATCGTAGTGGAAGAGCAAATGTGGTTAGTAGTACCTATATGGGGATCGGCTTCCAACACTATAACGTTTTTTAGCTTTCCCTAGGTTGTTTTGACTTTCCAACATCATATTTGAATTTCATGAAAACAGAAGCACAAGAAGCCGAAATGTGCCAAATAGGCAAGCAAACAAAAAGGCAGATCCAAATCCAACAACATCA
Organism: Hsuehochloa calcarea; assembly: GCA_036346395.1. NCBI lineage: Eukaryota > Viridiplantae > Streptophyta > Magnoliopsida > Poales > Poaceae > Hsuehochloa > Hsuehochloa calcarea. The sequence continues at coordinate 41,615,340 of CM070599.1, forward strand.
CCTATTGCCTTCGTCTCAGGTGATTGCAACAGATAATAAACCTATACAAAAATGAACCATATGGTCCAGATAAATTAGCCGTGAAAATTCTGCGAGTGCTTGTTGGCAGAGATAATGACCAGACCATACCGCTTCTTAATTTTAGTAACAGAAAACAGGATATTTAGCCACGAGGTGCGTGTGTGTGTGTTTTGGGGTGGGGAGCCACTAATGTAACTTCGGTCATAATAATTATAAAATCAACATGCATCAACAATGAATTTGGAGTCTGAACCTGCCTTCCTTACAAGATGGAAAAATTACTGAAACCAAAAGGTAATCATCAATGAACTCATTGACTTGCCAAGAGCACATCGTTTGTTCATCAGATAGACTTCCGAGTCTAGGTTGTGCATGGCAGAGTTAGAACCAGAATAAATGATGAAAATTTGCCATCGAATCTCATCACAATTCCGTGGAGTAGTGGCACTACGAAAATAATGATCAATTGAATAGTAGTCCTATGAAAAGTTCCAATTCCAGGATCTTTTATAAACTCCATCCCATAATTCCACAAGCATCACAGTTCTAATATTCATAGAAAAGACATGGAATTTCGAACTTGGCAACGTATTTCCACAGGAATCCTTGTTATAAATCCACAGTTGAATTCCAAAACTCTCATCCAAGCATAGAAATATGTTGGAAATTGACACATATGAGTGAGGCTCATTTTCTATAATTTCTAAGTATGTATGGTTTAGTACCATATTACTAAAACAAGGTGGAGGCGATCAACATATAAGGTGGAATCCTTCATACTCTTTGAAACATGTGACACATGGATAAGAGTCGCACGAGGAGGGCTTTGGCTAAACACACACGCGAGCGCATTCACGTATTTTTGCGTGAAAAATCGTGTGACTTGTGACTTTTTTTACTGAATCATGCATCTCTCTCTGTGTGTGTGTGTGTGTGTGTGTGTTTGAATGAGATTCAAATATTTGAATTTGAGGATTTATTTGGTGATGTTGATAGGCAGTTGCCAGTGGGTAAATGACTGGTTAAGTGTGTTAGTTACCAGTGGAGACGTCCAGAGTATAGCGCGTAGAAGAACTGCCTTCATTACTTCTTTTCTTCCTTCTGCAAACATGTGTTGTTATATTGCGCCGTCTGAATCTCGTCAACTCTTTTTCTCAGCGTGCACCTTAAAGAATGGGAGCGGTATCTCTGAGTTGTTGCTGCCGTGAAGACCTGCACGGGGGGCGGCAATAAGGTTTCTGGGCAGCCTACATCTGCGCGACCGCTCGTTTCGCTGGTTCATCTACGTTTCTGCACTGCATCGAGTCTGCATCAGCGCTACTTCGTGTTCTTCATCGAACTCATCTGTAAGTCTTTCGTGTGACTGATTGATTTGTTTGCATTCTGTTTTTTGCTTATATTGTGAAGTACAATGAGTTGTCTGCTGTTAGTACTGTTTTGTGCATCTTTAGTCTTTTGCAATATCTGTCTTCTATTTAAATCTGGAACTAAAATATTGCCATCATTTTCAACAAAATATAGTGCAACTAAATTTCTAACTCCGTTTTTCTCTCGTATGGTTTATCCATAGGTCCACAAGAATCACTATCCTAATGTGTATAAAAAAGGGAATTTTGATTTGCCAAAGTATTTTGGTAGAAACTCTGGTTACAATTCCACTGTAGAGTTCCATTACCATCATCCAAGCAAAGAAAAGCAATGTGTATTTTACACTACATCTAAGGTGGAAGGGAGGTGGAGGTGGCCACCGGCGCCGTCATTTTCTTTAGCGACGACTCGCGCCACCGGGCAGTCGGGCCGTCGGTGGACTCAGGAGGAATTAATCGGGAATGTGTGGTGTCCGGCTGGTGTGAGGCCCGGGGATTCTTTCGCTTTCGCCAAAGTCAGGGAGCTGGAGCCTGGAGTCATAAAGATCACCGCCTTTGCATTTTGGGAGCAATTTTGGCAACCAGGTTCGTTTTCGTTTTTGTTGTGATGCACGTTTTAGTTGATGGGTTTTGCACGGTCCAAACTTATGACCTTAAATTGGACTACACTTGATTTGGTCCTTGTTAATTCTTCTCATGAGTTTGAGGGGACAAACATTTTAAATGTCCATGTCTGGCTAGCTCTGGACTTCTAAAGTAAAGAGATTAACGTAATCTAGCATTCTTTACATGTCAATGGCTTGCAGTCTTAATTGACTGAGAACTGAGAACTGAGAGAGAGAGAGAGATTACTTTTTGAAACTTTTGTCTTATGCAGGCATGCAGCTACTGGCGTGATCAAGCTGACGTGTCTGCGACAAAAATATACTTAGATAGTTTCCTATCTCTGGTTTTTCAAGAAATTATTTTTCCTGATGCGCTGCGAGTTTCAACATGTCCGCTGTCGCTTGTACCATTTTTCAATATGACCCACACAGGCCACAGAGTAGTATGCTCTTGTACGTACCATTTGAACAAATCAGTGAGTCATTGTTTTGAAATTTGAACGCACACGGTTTAAGCAAAGTACGTTCCGTAAGGCTATGTATGTCTATCACCACTCGTGCGCAACTTTCAACACTTTGAAAGTTGACTCGGCAGAGATAAGACCGGGCATCGCTTGCTTGGCAAGGCATTAGTTTTGCTATAAGGTGGTCCGCGTATTCACGTAGCCTGATTTGTTTCAAGGTTTGTAGTATTAAATAATATAAATTTGATATTTCAAAATATATTTATATATCTGGTAGGTTATTTAGATTTTTAAGACATCATAAACAGTAAAAATGATAACAGAAGCTTGAAGTAAAATACAAGTTGAGAAACATAATTGAAGTTTGAGCTATGATGAAATAAAATCATTGAGCGTAATAAGCTGTTAGAGTTTTTAGAAACATAACCATTCTTCATCACGATGGATCATATAGTTGCATGCTTCTATTCTTCCTCCGTTAGTTACTTTTTTTTTTCGAAATGTTTATATGCACAACAGCTCTATTTTATCTAAGCGATATGTTGACTATGTGTGCGACAAATTATCTTATTAGTTACATGGTATTATAGTATCTTGCTCATGCATACACCAATACACTTTAAGCGACCTACCTTGAATTTATCTATCCTCATACACCGGTTGCCCTACCAAACCGTGTATTTCTATCTCTTCTCGTCGTCACAGTTTTTTTGCTTCAACCTCCAATAGCAAACCCAATTCTTGACCTATCCCTCCCGGTTGCCATCCCTTCAACGCAATACCCTACCATATATTTACTTTCTACTTCTCTCCGATCATTGCTTAATCCTGACCGTTATGACGTCAACACGCATACACCTGGAACCGTCACTGATCCCTGTCAGGGACACCCGTCACGCTCTTTCCAGTGACTCGAGCCTATTTCCCACTACTGCTACATATCTACTCTAAGCCCTTTGCTCCTCTACTTCTACATACTCGTGCTTCTATTTGTATGGATGCATGCATGTATATACATATGCATGATGTTATACATACTCAACGTCTTTTTCCCCCTGTTGGTCGCTTCTCATCTTCGACGTTGGCCAACTCAACCATGTAGCCTCCTCACTAACCATAGCAGTCTTCCATCTTCATTGATGCTGGCATGTATGCTTTAGTCGTTGTCTAACGATATGGAGAATCTTCTCGCATCGCCGGTGACATCGTGCCCCTCTCTAGTGATGGCGCGCTCCTAGCTATTTGATGGCCTCATCTCATCGATAGCTCGAGTTCAATTCAAAATTTTATCTCCTCTCTGCTAGGGCTTCCCCATCATTGAGTTTTCTTTGGCCACTAACTTCTTCAACAATACTAATGCTCACAACTCATTCTCGCGGCACTTGGCTCCTTCGATTTTGGCATTTCTCTTCAATGGATCTAGCAAGTAACACGACATTGTCCTCATCCGCTTACTCGGCTCTTTGCTTCCTCGCCGGTCAATATCTTCTTGCAGGACAAATCGACGCCATTGCACTATTCTGTAGTCTCCTCCAACACCATTCGTACTATCCTCATTATAACTTTTCTTTTTATTTAAAATCCTATTTATTTTATTGGAGTTCGTATACAAATCAAATTGCTAATTTTATTTAAGTTATTCTTAATTTTAGTCATTTAGGTATTTTTACAATGGAATTCACATAGAATCAAATGTAAAGTTTTACTTTTACTTTTATTTTGAATTTCAATTATTTTTGTTGGAATTTTTATACAAATCTAATTGCTAATTTATATTTAATTTTTATTCTGAATTATAGTTATTTAGTGATTTTGCGTTCGAATTCGTATCGAAATCAAATTGCTACTTTTTTAATTCTTTATTTCATATTTTCAATTTTTTTGTTGGAATTCATATATATATATATATATATATATATATATATATATATATATATATATATATATATATATATATATATATATATATATATATATATATATATATATATATATATATCCAATTTCTATTTTTACGTATTTTTTTTCCAAATTATATTTAGTTAGGGATTTTACTTAAGAAATCATATTGAAATCAAATTGGTATTTTTATTCTAAATTATAGTTATTAACATAATTTACTTTGTAATTCATATCAAAATCAAATTGCTAATTTTATTCTATTTTTATTTTGAATATAATTTTTTTATTGAATTTCGTATAGAAATCCAATTGCTATTTTTTATTTGTTTAGTTATGTTACTTAAAAATTCATATAGAAATCAAATTACTAATTTTATTTTATTTTTAATTTAAATTTCAGTTATTTCTAAATTCTACTTGATATGGTCTCTTTATTTTAATATAGACCGTTATAATCTGGACATGTTATGTCAGTCAAAAAAAGAATAAAAGCTGTACACCAACTTCGATGCTAAATGTTAAACGGGCATGTGTTGTAAGCATGGAGTGCAGCACTGGAGTTAAGAGGAAAAATTAGGTAGCTTATCGCTCGATTTCTCAAACATTAGCAATTTGAATAATACTATTCTTAGGTACGAAATGAAGTCCTTCGAAAATGATCCTATAGGCCCCTGATTCTACACCATGCATGCCGCCAACTTACCAAAGTACAACATCTAAAAATAATGCCTAATTACCTTTTCTTATAATGGAACCTCTGCATCCAAGGTACACACAGCCTATTTTATTTAAGGATTAAAGAGCCAAAAGTACCAAAGATAATTAACAGTAGCTTGAAGCCTTACAACCAAGGAACGACCGAAAAATAAGATCAATCATTACTAATTTTGTGACTAAATCGTCACCCATGGAAATTTAAAATTTGCTTCGCCACAAACCCGAACCTGGCGCTCCCAGCCAGCATAACCTCCTTCTGGGCTGATTTCTGCAGATTTGCCCATGTACATAGGCAATACCTACCCGAGAAGAGAACATGCAAGGGATTAGTGATAATATTATTGTAAAAAATAACCCCATTCCGACATAGCCAAATAGACTAGCATAAGGCACTAGCTCCCACTAGTAGTTGTGCCTTATTTGTTTTTTGGAAAACCGAATAACCAATTTTCAAACATATTTGCTATACTCACAGGAGGAGATAAATTAAAAGCACATTAAACAACCCATTATACAAGGCGAGCAAAGGGGCATTCAATAAATAGATGCTGAATTGTTTCCTCTTTAATAGAAAAACAACATTTTTTGTTTCCCATCCAATTTCTCTTGAACATATTATCTTTAATTAATAAAACCCCTCTCTTGAGATACCAAAGAATTTTTTTTATACTTTTAATGGAATTTTAATACACCAAAAGAAATCCCTAATGGTAACTCGAGTTTTTCAAATTAGTGCTATATAGAAAGACTTTACCGAGAAAAGTACAGACTTAATCAAATTCCACCTGAAAACATCTTTTTGAGAGTTCAATTGCAAATTCGATATTCGCAAAATTAACTCATTCTAAGCATGTAACCTAGGTTCAATAATAGGTCTTCGAAAAGAAACATGTAGAGAATTCGATCTCAGAATCGTTGCCACTGTATCATTCTTTCTCCTTACTACATTATAAAGAGTAGGATATTGGCTTTTCAGTGGAGACTCGCCTAACCAAATATCTTCCCAAAACCTAGGTTGCATTCCATTTTTAACCTGGAATGAACAAAAGTGAAGAAATTGATCTTTAATTTCCATTAGACCCAACTAGAACAGGGAAGTCCCAGGTTTGTTAACCACCTGCGAAAGACTCTTCTCACCCATATATTTCCTTGTTAGCAAAGATTATCATGCCCCTTCTTCATTAAGCAGCTTAAACGACCATTTCCCTAGTAATTTTTTGTTTTTAATGTCTAAGTTTTGAATACCTAAACCGCCCAGCTCTTCAGGTGTGCACACTACACTCCATTTAGTAAGCCTATATTTTCGCTTATGACTGTCACTCTGCTAGTAAAATCTGGACCGATAAAAATCTAGTCTTTTGAGAACCTCTCTAGGAACCTCAAAAAAAGATAACATAAATATTGACAGACTGCTGAGCACTGAGTTAATAAGAACTACTCGTCCACCAATATATATATATATATATATTTCTTTCCAACTGCTAAGTTTCTTTTCGACTCTATCATCAACCCCTTTTCATTCACAATTCCGTAATTTTTTTATAGTGAATTGGAATACCTAAGTACCTGAAAGGAGAGACACCCCACTTCACAACTAAATAACTGAGTATATTATTGTTCAACTTCTTTGGCCTTACCCGAAAAAAAATCTTGCTCTTATGGAAATTAATCTTTAAACCTGATAATTGTTCAAAGACACAAAGAATACGTTTGAGATTTTTTGTTTGTTCTAAATCATTACTCAAGAAGAGTATAGTGTCATCAACATACTGTAATATTGACAACCCATTATCAATTAAGTGTGGAATTACTCTCGATAATAGACCTTCTTCTTTAACTCTTGAAATAAAAATAGCAAATATATTCATAATAAAATTAAAAAGAATTAGGGACATAGAATCTCCTTGCCGAAGTTTGAAAAAAGATCCGAGATCCTTCTCGCGTCATGTTCCTTCCGAAGTTGCAATTGCATGATGGAGGCGGGGAACTAGCTGGTACCTGCGCAACCACTACAGGAAAGTGGAGAGCTTGCTCGGTCATGTAAAGATCATATAGTACAACCTCTTGATGCTGTTTGGAATTCACAAGTAGCGTGTGGACCATGGAGTAACACCAAAAAATAATAGAAAAATTGACCCGTACTTAACAAAAAAATCAGGCAACTTACGGGATAGTAAAACCATAAATTGATTACGAGAGCAACTACCACACGCTATACGTTATACCATCAGAAGGCTTCCCCTCTCCTCCCTCTCCTCTACCGCAACTTCCCCTCCTCTACCTCTCCCCCACCTCCCCAACAGCTGTAGCTCCGCGCCCCTCCTCCGCCTCCCCCACCGACGGTCGACGGCGACCTCACCGCCTTGCCGCGCTGGCATCTCCCCCTTCCCCTCCCCACCTCCCTCACCCCGCCCAACCTAACATTCTTTAGCGCTAACGCCTTACCGTGCTTCCCACCGTCGCCGCCACCTCCCTGACCTCCCACTACGACCAGGAGGAACGGTGAACCCATCAGGAGCGGCGGAGCCACCGCTCCTCTCGCTTGTTCGGTATCCGCCGATACCACTGTTCACTATTCTTTTGTAGGCAGTCAGAGCACGCATCAAAGCCTTTACATTATCTAGTCCTAACCTTACACTAGCCCGGTGAATAAACACCCTCACTTCATTCGGTCACACCCCCGTCTCAGTAAGGCATTCACCATTGTGCCGGAAGGCTTTGTTCCCAACGTCTCGATGAATGGAGCCCCTTCAAGCAATAACATATTTCTCGCACTACTACAGCCTACCAACATGCAATGCTAGTTTGCAATGACTTAATTAGCTAAGGTTGTCCCATACCGGTACATGTGGTTGTACACTTAGGATTTAGATTGTGAGCACCGTCATTCGGTCCTTAATTGACCCAGGTGAGGATCTCCCCCTATCTACGTACGAGAAACCCTCTCACATTCATCAGTTCGTAATATAACTCGCATGTGTCACAAACTAAGTTTTTCATATTTATTTGTATACAAAATAACAAAGGTAACCCCTCTGGACTATCATTTCAAAATCTCCCTAATCTATGTTCCACATTTCATTCATTTACCAATTTTTGTAAATCTAGAGCCTCACTAAGCGTTTGTGCGGTATTCACACTCGAAATACCCAAATCGACATCATCTATTGCCTAAACTATAACCTATTGGACACAACAGTAAGGATATCAATATTTTAAGAAAGATCATGCATTGAATAGGATTATATCTACTGTTATCCCCAAATATAGCAATTTTAAGCAAATGTACACGTATGTATAATAGATTTTGCAAAAAGAAGTATAATAATTAAAATAGTAGGATCAACATGGTCAAAAGGGGTGCTTTCCTTGCTCTGGTTGCTCTGAATACGAGGATGGAGGATCGTTGTAAAATCCGCTCGAACAATTTATGTCTAATAAAGAGAGCCGAAAGCAAATTAAATATAGAAAAAAATTACAACAACAAAAAAATCCAAACTTGTTGCATAATCATATAGAGCATGATTTTAGATGAATTTAGAGAAAAAAAGGCTCATCTTATTTGAAGTCCGTATGCAAAAGGTATTGACGATTCAATTTGCTTCAATTTTGAAATTCCATAAATGATAAAAAAAGGTGATGTCAAAAACGTATTCTCTGAGGTTTACGCTTTCCAACGAAAAACGTATTTTCCTTCGAGTTTTTACTAAGGTTTACACTTTCCAACAGAGAAAGTGTATTTTCCTCTAAACTGAAAGTCGCTTTCTCATTTTTTTTGAATTTTTATTAATTTACATGTGGGGCCTATTTGTGAGTGACTCATAGGTTTATTCTCTGGATTTTTATTTATAAAATAGAGGTGGTCCCACATGTCATAGACTAATTATTTAAAATCGAGAATAGTGCATGGTCCCACATGTCATAGACACATTTCTAAAACATTTAAAATTAGTTTTTTTTGTTAACTTTCTCGGCGGGTCCCACCTATCATAGACTATTTACCCTTAACCTCTGTCATTAGTGCTAACCAAATCCTAACTTCGAGTGGGTCCCACTGGTCAGAGAGAGAGAGAGCGGAGGAGCAGAGCTGCACGCATGGGCGAGCGCCATGGCGAGCTTGCCGCTGGCGAATGGCGCAATCTGCAGTGATGTTGAGCGACGGAATGGAAAGAGGAAGGTAAGACAAAGCTAAGGGTGGTGGTGGCTGCGACAGAGGAGGCCAGACGTAGAGCTGTTCAAACGCTGGGCTGGGCCGGGCTTGAAAAGCCTGGTCTCAAATGGGTTGGCCCGAGCCTGGCCCAGTCCGAAATTTGATTTTCTTGATTTAAATATATTATTTTAATCATTTCTGAAATAAAAAGTAATATTTAAATCATTTCCAAAATTAAAAAAATAGTTTTGCATTTTTAATCATTTTTTTTGCCCAGTGGGCTTTCGGGCCGGAATTCCAGTCCCACGCCCGGCTCGAATAGGGTCGGGCTCGAGTTGGGTCGGCGGGTCGGGTCACCTGTGAACAGGTCTAGACAGAGGTGGCATTGCGGCGGCGAGGAGCGCGGAACGCCTCAGGTCCACGACACACTTCACAAAGGAGGCATCCCCCGGTCTAAAGGAGTGTCACATTGGGCTCAGTGAGTCCAGGCAATGCTAATGGATAGGCGCGGGGACCAAGGGTCATCGAGCGCAAGCCAGCAACATGCAACCGCGGCAACACCATGGGTGGCTAAGTGGAAAATTTTTACTAGGGACTCGCCCTTGGCGAATGGATGCACGCATAAGGATCAGTGACTCACCACGACCACGAGGGGGAAGAAAATGAGGACGGAGAAAGGTTGAGGCGAGTTGTCAACGACAAGAAGTGGCGGTGCAAAGGAGGTTCATGACGACAACTCACCACGGCAATGGAGATGCTACAAGGAGTGTCACGTTAGCTCTCTGAGGTGCTAGAGATGGTGTAGACGCAAAGAATTGGTCCGAGGTTCACTGGGCTTTGAAGGAAAATGAAAATAGTGGCGGCGGTCGTGAAAGAAGAAGATGGTGGTGATGCTTGGATTTATGGCAAGTCTATCTGCATTGAGTGGGGAAAAAGTATTAATACGGTATGGAACACACGATGATAGCCCGAACTCACCGAAGTGACAGGAATGCGTTGGCAAGATTGGGTGCGTGCGGAGTCGAGGACAAGGACAGCGCAATAGTGCTACAAGACTCCAAAAGCTGCATTGAGCAAAGGAGAGGAATGAGTGATGAACAGTGATCAAATTGAGGCGAGTATCATGGGTGAGGAAGTTCACCAGAGTGGCAATGGCGCAGAGGTGTGCTCACCGGTGTCAAGAACGACGCTAGCGTTCCTGCGAAACCAAGGAGCGATGAAGCTTGGGTTTGCGTGAAATGGAATGTGGGCGAGCTGAGGACGACAGTGCGCGCTCTAGCGCTTAAGTAGCTAGGACAATTGCACGAGAAGAGCAGTGAGATGACGGCGATTACACAAGATTCTCGCGGAGGCTGCTTTGGTCTCTCCGTCCATGTGGGGAAAAGACGCTAGTGGGGTGGATGGCATGGGCGGTAGCAGGCTGAGGTGACAGGAGTGTGGTTGAGGAGCGAAATTGTGGGCGCGGCATCGCAAACCATGGACAAGCAGTGGAGCTAGCGATGGAGAGTTGGTGCGCAGGCAAGGGTGAGGGGTGGACGAAGGCTCTTGACACGCGGGCCCGGGGCGAGCGGGAATTTCAAATGGGATTCATAATTTCCAGAAAAGGCTGAGACTTTTGCCAAATTTTTAAACCTATCAAAGTGGCTCCCAAATTCATGAAAATTTCTGTGCAGGCTCTTAACACAGTATGATCACTCATGTAAAATTTTGAGGATTTTATATGTTCTTTTCTTTTCTAGAAATTCTTACAAGTTGTTATTTGCATGTGATTTCATTATCTAACTTATGTAAAAGCTAAAAATATTCATGCTAAAATAGTTTTCCATACCAAACATGCTCAAAATTATTCTCTCGCTTATTTCCATCATATTTCCCAAAAAAATGTGATTTTTGGGATGTTACACCGGAGCTCTAAGAAGACAGGGGACAAGGAGAGAGCTGGAGTGCTCGAGCGAGGGGAGGAGAGTGGTGCAGCATTGCGGAAGCAATGAAGGAGACTTGGATCATAGTAGCTATACCATCAAACGGTATACTGTTTTGTAGTTTTCTCACAGTAAACCCTACATGTATTCAATCACAGTGGACGCACTCTTTCTCAGGAGGAAGATGAACTCAGATGCATAGAGTTGGCGACGCTACTAAATTACTTAGCATCATTTTATCTCCTTTTGTTATTTATCAAATTGAATACATGGAGTACTGTAATACCTCATAAATCCAGCTAGTTCGCATAGTTTGGAATTTAGTCGAAAACGAGATTTATTAGTTTCTAATCGCATTCTAAAAAGAAAGAAGTCGAGAGGAGAAAAGAAATAGTTTTTGTCGAAAATTCTATTTAGCGGGGGGTTATCATAATTTTCCGGCAACTGGGCGCAAAGGCGCGACCAGGAGGCCCAAGAGGGGCCAGCCGGCCCATGAAGGGCCGCCATAAAAGGCGCCACCCCCAACCCTAGCCGCCTTCCTCCCACCAAGCCGCCACCCTCCCTCTCCATCCTCTTTGGCGGCGCCTCCTCCCTGGTTGGCGCCGTCTCCTCCCTGGTGGCCGCCATTGGTGCTCCTGAGTTGGTCTCCAAGATCCCGGCGCTTCTCCTCCGATCTGTCCTCCGGCTGGTCGCTTGCCGCCGATGGTTCGCTGTGGTGTGGCCGGCCAAGGAAGAAGAAGGGAGACCAGCGGGAGTGGTTCTTCGTCGTGCTACGGGTCTTCAAGGGTAACGAGCACCCGGTTATTTGTTTGATCAAGTTTTGTTGCGGTAGAGATCATTTGAGTCACGTCGGTTTAGAGTTCCAGAATTTACAGAATTGATCAGAATGTTGCGCGGCTTGTTTCAGTACTTTAGAGGCCGAATTTGGGGTTTTGCCCTTCTAGAGATTTGTTTCTGCTTTCGTTAGCTTTCTTTTGGCACCAAGATGAGCAAAATCCGACCAGTAACTGCCCGTAGAACGATAATCTGGACTCTTGGTGTAGATGTCAAATTGCACCCTTGGGATGAGTAGGTTGATTAGAGAGCATCGTAGTACACTTGTAGCTGTGCCATATTCGATTATCCGTGTCATACGTGGTAATACTTGTGTAGGCGGTGAGACGGTGGGTGGAAGGACACCTTCGTTGTTTCACAACACGTCACCACACGAAGGCAAGTGCAAATGTTTAATTCGTGTGAATTCATTGATTTCATGTTAACTTGGTAAATTATGAATATTCATGTGATTTGAGTATGATGTGGTAGAGTCCAATACCTTATTCGATGATACATTGAGTTGAATGCCAAGTTATGATTTTCATTTCATGCATACATAATTGGTTTGATGTCACGGAGTGGAAACTTGTTTAAGTCCCATTAATTCCAATATGGGCATGTAAGACCTACCATTCCAATGTAGGCGATTCGGACATTCCGTATGAAACGTTCTTCATACGGATTTGGATCCCCGCTCTTGGTTAAGAGCGGCTTATGAACACCGACGGTGTGTCACTAGTTATACCGTATAAACATGTGGAAAGTCCATTCTCCTTCAATGCATTCATTCATTCATATCATGCTTTCTTAAATTCATGAAGTAAATGATTCACTTGGTAGCTTGTTTCAATTCAAAGTTCAATGTGAATGTATATGTTGTGCTTGGCTGAGTTTCGACTCACTCTTGCTTTTATTTATTTTTAGGTGAATTCCAAAGAAACAGTTGCTAGCGGGAGGTGTAGTCCAAGACGCCTTGCACATGAATAAAATAATCATTCGTTAAAGTTCTATTTACATATCTTCGCTTTTATTTATCATGTAAGGGATTGTAATAATTATCATTTGAAGGTTCATTTTATCGCTTTGGTAAATTTCGCTTGAATTTATGGATGAACCGTGATTAAGCCATAGATTGTTATCTTGGTTAATCGTTTCTTTAGCATTGAATGCGTTGTTAAACTTATGAAATGAATAGTAGATTATCTTGTTAGGTGACATCTTGTCTTCCGAATAGAGCAGTGTTACTGATTGGTATCGAGCGGGCTTCGTGTCCGTGGTGAATAGATTGATAACATTTACTAAAACTAGTTTAAAGTTGTCAACATAAACTAAAATTTGTCAACGCTTATTAACTTAAAACTTGACACACCGAGCGGTATCTTGTTTTGTAGTTTTCTCATTGATTGTTGGATTTGGATCAGTAAACCCTACATGTATTCAATCACAGTGGACGCACTCTTTCTCAGGAGGAAGATGAACTCAGATGCATAGAATTGGCGACGCTACTAAACTACTTAGCATCATTTTATCTCCTTCTGTTATTTATCAAATTGAATACATGGAGTACAACTTGACTTACTTAGATACGACCATACCGCGCTGATCCTAAACTCACGCCATAACCTATACGATGCGGCATTACATTTGACCAAACAACACTTGCAGCTACGGACATGCAAAAAATCTACCATGCAGGATGGTGCTCTAAGGAGCTCCAGCATCACCCCTGAGTCTCGGCTTCAGACCTTCCTCATGCAGCATCATCAGTGCAGGCTCTCGTCATCTTCTTGTTTTTCGACAAAGTGATCCTTCTCATCTTTCTTCTTGCTACAACACTCTGATGCAAAATACTTGTAGTTCTGACAGTTGTAACAGCGGACCTTTTTCTTGTCAAATGTGTTGTGGTACTTGCTGGAATCATTGGCGCGCTCACCATCGTCGTGCCCACATCCCCAGCCGCGGCCACGACCGCTAGCACCATCACGTCATCCCTTTGACGAGGATTCTCCATGGTTGTTAGACTCCGAGCCTTCCACTCAGCCCTTGTCAGAAGCACATGCTCATCATCTTCGCCATCGTCATAGCCATTCAAGCGTTCCTCATACACTTTCAACCACCCAAACACCTCCTCCAGAAGATGGTTTCTAGGTTCCCGAATTGCTCTAGATTGGAGGCGACTGGTAGGAACCTTGGCGTTACAACACAGAACACCTCCTCGACTACATAAGAGTCTTCGATCTTTTCACCGAGCGTGCGCATCTTGCTCAGCACTGTGGTGATTCTTATGGCGAAGTCATCCACGGACTCTTCGTCGTGCATCTGGAGTCCATCGAACTCCGTTTTGACGGTTTGCAACTCCGCCTTCGACACTCGGTCAGCCCCCACGTACATGGTCTTAAGCGCAGCCTATGCTTCTTTGGCCATCTTCTTCTCGGCAAGGAGTGGCAAAGTTTGCTCGCTCACACCTTGATAGATGTCACAAGTGCCATCTTGTCATGTCGATTGTCGATCTCCCTGGCGGCAGCCTCCACAGCATCCCATACGCCTTGTGCCTCCATGTACACGCACATTTTCATGGACCACGTCGCATAGTGTAACATCCTGTTTTTGTAAGAATTTCAAAATCCAAAAGTTTGCAAAAAAAATTTCTAAAGAAATCTCCAGTTCTTCATTCTTACCTCGGTTTGCGCGCTGCTCTTGCCATCCCGTGCGCACGCCACCGCCCAGTCTAGCCAATCACCGCTCCCCCCTTGTCAGCGCAGCACACCACCGCCCTCTTTCCCCAATCCCAGCACCCGCTCTCTCGGTTCCATCGCCGACCACAGTAATCGCCGTCCCGTCCCCTCGTCCGCGCCCGCACGCCTCCGCCCACGCCTGCACTCTCCCTCGCCTTGTCTCCATCACCGCCCACGCTCGCCATCGCCGCCTGTGACCACCCGGTCGCAGTCACCGAGCGCTCCTCCCGTGCTCCCCCGGCTCCACCTCCCTCCTCCCCGGCTATAAGTAGCCCGACCGCCTCCTCTTTTTCCTCTCCACCACCTCGCTTTCTTTCTCCGGCCTCGGCGCCTCCCCTCTGCCGCCTCGCCACGCCGCCGTCGCCCCCGTCGCCTTCGCCTCGGCCGGCCTCGCCCGCCGCCTCTTCCTCCTCCACCTCGGCCTCGCCCGGCGCCCCTTTCTCCTCCGCCTCCTGCCGCCGCGCTCCCTTCCTCCGTGCCGCCGCCGCCCTCGCTCGAGCCGCGCCCGAGCTCCCTCTCCCCCGCCGCTCCCTCTCCCTCTCCCTCTCTCTCTCGTGGGCGCGGAGAAAACGAGGCGTCACGCTTTGCGCGACGCCGTCGTTTTTATCGCCGCCACCGCTGACAGGTGGGCCCCACCCGCATAGTGTCGCTGACAGGTGGGCCCCACCGGCACTGTTCTGTGGACCCGTGGACCGGCGTGTGCGTGGACTCGGTCCACCGCTATATTGCCATGGACCGCGCGTAGTGCTGCCACATGTCGGCTCCAGGGATTTTCTGATTTAGTTTTTAATTAAAAATTCATTTGAAAAGCTTCCAAATTTTATATCTTTTTCTTTATAACTCAAAAATTATGAAACCAGTTTCCAAAATTTTCTAAAATCAAGATCTTGCTAATGGCATTGGCCTTTTTATTTTGTAGTTCATTTATTATGAGTTTGGTATTTATTTGCTCTCTTTGCTGTTGTGTGTTTTTCCGGTACTTTCGTCCGATTAGGGTTCGAAGACGCCGGAGACCTCAACTTCGATCAAACTCAAGAATACCAAGACCCCGCTGCCTTTAACCAAGGCGAGTCAATGCTTTGATCATTTTGAGCCTACATTTTATGCAAATTATATTTATTTAAAATATCAAAGTTGCATGCTTTAATTCTGTAATCAAATGTATGTTAAACCTTAAGGTAGTTAAACACTCAATTGATGATTTATTAAGTATTATCCATCCTTTGATAAATTGAACACCTCATTCCATCTCACCCTAGTAATTATATGGTAAATACTAGTATATGTTGTACTTAAGCGGTATGCCAGTCTTGCTTAAGTACCGGGACAATAAATATCCCGCTCATCATCTTTAAATCATGAAAATGGTTTTGGGCAGTCATTGGATGTAAATGACTGGTGTGTTGTGTTAATTGGTTTCCCTCCTCAAAACCCTAATAACTTGTTGTTACTGTCTGGGCGGATGGTATGATGAATGAGATGTTGATGGGTGCTAATGTAGCCCAGGGAACGTGGTTAACATTAGAATGAACCGCCCAGATAACCTTAAGGACTTAATCTTGTCATGACCTCCTGTGTAAAACCAGTACAACCGCAAGTCTGCAAAGTGCAACTTGACTTAGTAAAATTATTGAACCCTGAAAGTCATCCCACAACTGGTGTTTAGAAGTGTGCAAGTGGCAGGACGTATGCTATCTTGAGAGGGACACCGGGGAGGGTGAAGTTGCCCGCTGCGCTAGTCGTTGTGGCCGGGGCCATCTGCGTTAGTCGTTGGGGTAAACATCTCGCACAACTTATGGAATTGGCCATAGGGGTGAGATGACGGAAGGGGCAAGGTAGTTTGAAACGTTACTGTGACGATCGCTCAACTACATGACTAAGGAATCATGTGGGGTAACGAGTATGATTATCTCTTGTGGGTACAGTGTACAACCTCTGCGAGTCTAAAGCTGCTTAAAGCGCCGCCTACGGTCAAAGGCGGACATGAGAACTTAACCTGAGTTAGTTCTATTTCAAAAACCTTTGTGGGTGGTATAAAAATGTGGTGGGCTCATCTACCCTTGTTTTGGATTTTTCCTGGGTAGCCTTACCCAGTGTTGATAATCGGTGGATGTAGCCGTTATCAAAATTAAGCATGAGGTGGAGGTAACCTCTACTGTTATTTAATATTGTACTTATTCTCTTTAATGAAAATACAATTTGTTTAAAATGCTAAGTCATAAGAATTTGTATTTATGATAATTGAAAATATTACTTTAGCAAATAAAAGAACCCGAACCATCCTTGTTAAGCCTTGCATGTATACAATTGCATACTATGTGTTGGCTCGCGAGCACAGTAATAGTGCTCACTCTCGCTTTCTCCCCAAACCCTCAGAAGCAGGAAATATTGGAGATTACGACTACTACGAGGAACCATATGTCGGAAGACCCAGGAGTTCTTGAAGCATAGTTTAGCCCTTAGTTGTTCAAGTCTCGTCCCAGTCTAGCTGACTCCGCTGGTACCTAGGTGCATCCCATATTATCTGAGTTTTGGGTAATATCGGATGTACACAGGTTTCCCCAGTCGCTTGCTTGTGGAGAGATATGCTCTCACCCCTTTTTGCTTCCGTTGTTGCTTCCGCTACTTTGTAATGTAATCTTTTGGCATGTTCGGCCTTCATTGTAAAATTTGACCCGATGCGATCTATGTAAACTCTGATGTGTTAAATTAATGAATGGTATGGTTTTATACCATGTATGAAATGATTCAGTGATGTATCTGTGAGTGCTATCTACTGATCAGAAAATAGCATAGTGCTTTCATAGAGGATTCGGGATTAGAAAATCCGGGTCCGACACATAGTTGCTTCTCGTTAGCAAAGGATACGGGAGGGAGACACTCCCCTCCCTCACCGAAGCCTTGGACGACGCCACTTCTCCGCCGGTGACTCCACTTCCCGACGACCAAGGCATTATCTTTGGTGTGCATGGATCAGCAACACAAGCTCCGATACCAAATATTTGATTTGGATCAGTAAAACCTACACGTATTTAATCACAGTGGACACACCCTTTCTCATGAGGAAGATGAACTCAAGCGCACAGAGTTGGAGACGCTACTCAACTGCTAAGCGCCATTTTCTCTCCTTCTGTTATTTATCAAACTGAATACACGAAGTACAACCTGACTTACTCAGCTACGGCCATACTAGCCTGATCCTAAACTCACGTCACAAACCCATACGATGCGGCATTAATTACATTTGACCAAACAAACATGCATAAAATCTACCATGCAAGACTTAGACATGCATGCATGGAAACAAGCTACAAGATTAGACATTAACATTGATTATATATACACACTTGTGTTGTGACACATCATTAATCATATACCTTGTTACCACTAGTTTACAACAGCTGATCGAGAGGCCTTAGTTGGCATCCGATCGTTATTCAATATCTTACTTTACCATATACGAAAAAAGAATTGAGGACATCTGACGTCAATGCAACGTCGATCTGTAAAATGTTAAGCTGGCTACGTGCCGCACATCTAACCTTATTTCCGCAACAATGGCATAGACACTATCGCACTAGTGGCAAAACACCAAGGCCATGCCCCTGTGCATGCAACCATGCGACCGAAAAAAGAAAGTAGGTATAAAAGTACGGCACACCCTAGCGCGCAACTGTACTGACTTAGCTGGCGGCGTGAACCAGGGTACGTGACAGCATGCAACGCCATGGGGCTGGAGAGCGCGAGGTACTGCGAAGCCGCGGCAGGCTGACGCGGAGCCCCTTGGCGACCCAGCGCTTGGCCTTGGCTTTGCCCTTTTGCTGATGCTGGCGCACGAAGGCGCGGATCCGGTCGAGCGCGATATCCATCGTCTCGTCGTCCATGTTGGCGTGGCAGACGCGGAACCAACCGGGCTCGTGGCAGTGGAACGATGTGCCCGGCGACACGTTCAGCTTCACCTTGTGTATGATCACCCGCCACAGCTCCAGCTCCGCCTCCGCTGTCTTCTCCCGGAGCATGCCCCGTAGGTCCATCCACGAGAACAGCCCCGCGTTGCCGCGCAGGCACTCGGTGCCGACCTTGCGAAGGCCTGAGGTGAACCGCTCGTGCCGCGCCGCCAGCCGCTGCGCGCTCTCCTTCAGGAAGCGGGCCATGAAGTCCTGGTCCGAGATCATCTTGGCCAGGAAGTACTGCGTCTGCGACGACACGAGCCCGAAGCTGGACATCTTGCGCGCGCAGGCCACGACGGCGTCGTTGTAGGAGTAGATGATGCCGACGCGGAAGCCGGGGAGGCCGAAGTCCTTGGAGAGGCTGTACACGATGTGGATCAGGTCCCGGTTGCAGCCGGGGACGTCGCGCTCGATGACCTCGGCGATGCTCACGTACTCCGGTTTGGCGAACACCGAGCCCGCGTAGATCTCGTCGCAGATGAGGTGGATGCGGTGGACGGTGGCGAAGGTGGCGAGCATGGCCAGCGTGCCGCGGTCCGTGATCGTGCCGAGCGGGTTGGAGGGGTTGGTGATGAGGATGCCCTTGACGCGGACGCCCTTGCTCCGCGCGCCGTCGTACGCCGACACGAGCGCCTCCTTGGTGAGCGTGAAGTCGTTGAAGCTGTGACATTCGATCGGCAGCAGCTTGATCCCTGACCTCCAGCAGCAGTCGCGGTCGAAACTGTGATCACAACGAAAGCGTACGTATCGTCAGGCCTGGGGAAAAATATGTGCATAACCTAGCTAGCTACGTGCATGCATGCTTACGTTGCATTGCGTATCTAGATGCAATTGACCGTGGGGTCAACGATGTAAACATGCATGGCCATGGACAATCAGTCACTAGACCCGGGTGTGAACATCGAGGATGCGTTTCCTTGCATGACTAGATTGCGTGATTCAACTTGAAGACTATCCAGGAATCAAGATCGGACTTGGATTTGATGACGGGAAAAGCTACGTTTTTTCGTCTGTAGTAAATTTTAAAACGTAACTCAAGTAAGGAAAACAGAACAGGCAAGTTTTTTCTAGTTGACACTGGAATGGTCTTATGAGAAAACCGGTTATGCACTAATGCTAGCTAGTTAGGTTATCTTGTCTACGTTTGACCCAATATTCAGAGTCTATGGATGACTTCTGCATGCATGAGAGGTAGAGACCAAATTCAATTGTCGTGAGGTTGACGGAGCATACGCTGGGTAGTATGGCGTGGGCACGAGGAAGGCCTCCCCGGGGTTGGCGAGGCAGAACGCGAGCGTCTCCTGCGAGCCGGTGGCGCCGCCGCTCATCACGACACGGTCGGGGTCAAACGTGACCTTCCTTCCCCTCACCTGCCCCATAAACTGGGCCATCGCCTGAAACATCACAATCACATTCTAGTCAGCAATGATCTGTCAGGAACGCTGTTCCGTCCCTTCTCGCAAACAGCAATCTTGTCATTGATCGGGTGCTTATTTTAGCCAACTACATACTAGTGCCGAATAAGTTCGTTGCTGTTTGCTTAGCTTACCTGTCTGAACTCCGGGAGGCCATGGTAGTCTTGGAAATTGGCTATCCTCTTGAACTGCGAGGCGCCCTCCGCCGTGCAGATGGATGCCTCCGGGTGAGCCTTGCTCCATTCCTCGATCAGGTCCAGCGAAAGCTGTAACAATTACAACACCGATAGATGAGCATTCGATCGACAAAACGATGCTTAATTAGTTGCGCAAAACCAAAGTTAACGGTATAACATATATATGTACTTGGTTCTCGGCGAGGCCCATCTGAATGACGCCCCCACGGTTGTCTTGCAGGTCGAACGGGTCCATGTCGTAGGCCTTCCACCCGTCGAAGTACGACGACTTCTCGCCGTGGCCGTCACCGGCGGCAATCTTTGAGAGAAGCTCACTCTTGCAGGCCATTTGGTCCCGGTTTCCAAGGATCAGAAGGCCGGTAGCTGGCTATAGTTAATGCAGCAAGCAGGTTGCTACTAGTGCTAGGTAAGGATGAGCAGAGAGAGAGAGAGAGAGAGAGAGAGCAGACAGTGTTATGCACTAGGCTGGTTGATTAAATTGCTCTAGCTAGCTAACTAAGGAGATGAACGAGTAAGCTGGACAGGATTCCTATTTATAGACGTAGCGACTAGCGAGTGCATTTTAGCAGCGTGCATGGTCGGGGAAACTTCCATGAAGGGAGAGCGCGGAGGCTAAACGGGACAAAAGCGACCGGCCGCTGGAAGATTTTTTAAAAAATAATACATTTAAATTTTTAATAGAAATAAATAGTAAAAAAATTACAAAACTAAACATTTGTCGTCAATTAAAATGGTAACAGGTCTCTGTTACCTGAACTTTTGTCTCCAATTCAATTAAAGACAGTGAGCTGAATTGGCTACAAGACTATGCTCCACGGATAATAAGGGACTACGAAATATATATATCAAGCCAGTTTTAAAGGCACAATCAACTACTGTTTGAAGACCTTATATAAAAATATCATCACACATGGTTTGTAGATGAAATCGTGATACATAAGCTATCACATACGGTTTTATCTACAAACCATCTGTGATCGTATATATTACCGACAGTTTGAAAACCGTCTGTGATGACCTCATGTTATTACTGATCTATAAATTCAGACGGTCCATAAAATCGTCTATGATGATATTTTTGAACCGTCTGTAAAGATCTTTTCTATAGTAGCATGGGATTCAGAGGATAAAATCGTTACCACACATGTAATCCGATCGCTCAAAGGGGTTGTGCGAGTTCCGAGGCAATAGCGACGGCAGTATCAGCACGGTTCAGTGTGAGATTAACACGTGGGTTTCATCCATATGTAATGAGATATTAGTGACATATAAAGACCAAACAAAGTTATTCAATACCATGTAGATAATTGCCCCATAAGTTTTTGGGCTAAATTGACACTGCCCTACAGCGAAATAGTAAAAATAGCATTATCGTGAAACAATTAGCAAAAATATCACTGATGCCGCTCAAAAAACACGACAATGGGTCCACTACGTCTGGGTGCCGGTGGGCCACGGTCCACCGCAGGGGGGGGCGCTTTCGACCTACCACAAACTGGGAGTACTGCATGTTACCTACCACTAACTGGGAGCACAGCAGGTGTCCACCTACCGTTAACTGGGGCGCGCTGTAGATGGCCAGTGACTTGCCACACCCCTAGTTCGCGGTATGTCGCCTACCCCTGTGCACCTGACGCATGACCTACCGCGCACCTAGGGCACAATAGACCCCTGCTGTGTGTTTTTAGTGCGGCACTGGTGCTATTTTTGCCAATTCATTCGTAGGAGGATTTTTTTTACTATTTTATCACTAAACAATTTCATTTTACCCAAAAACTCCAGGTCAACAGGCTTACCCTTTCCGATTCATTGATTTGCAGTGCTACTTGGTAAGTTCGTAGGGAGCCATGGCACTTCTACAAAAAGGTTAATATTGTATGTTTCATCACAGATGGTTAGCCAAAATCATCTGTATTAAATATAATCATAGACGATTTTTGTTGTGCTAAGAACCACGCCACTTTCTGAACATAGCGACGTCCAATTACCTGGTTGTCGTCGATAGATAATTAGACGTCGCTATGTTCAGAAATTGGCGTGGACGTGTGGTACTTCGACTGAGAAGTGGCATCGTGTATCAGTAACCAACTATTACTTGATGTCAAGTTCTACGGTAAGACTTTTCTTACATATAAATCAGAACTCAAGTTGTTTGGTGTTCTTGTTGGGTTTAAAGACAATTACATGCTTGTAATTAATAACTTCAATTTCAGTTCTACTGCTATTACTTCTGAGGCTGTGGTTTAAGATGACTATACAAAGCACTTAGAGCATTGACATGAAGCAAATCGCACACTCTAGTGTGTCAGATTCGATGAAATAGGCCGTCTCCTGCACATTTAGGATGAACACCCAAGAAGCGGACTAGCTAGTTGAATTCAAGCCTCGGGTTAGCTAACAAGAGACCACAAACTATATATATATATATATATATGAAAATGATATAGTACTCCCGCTTCTCATATACTACTTAAATCGTATGATGACACCTCTTTATCTATTTGAGCATACTCCAATTATTATTATTATTATTATTATTATTATTATTATATATAGCCGGTTTTAAAGGCACAAGCAACCACTGCTCGAAGACTTTATAGAGAAATATCATCATAGACGGTTTGTAGATGAAATCGTCTTTGATACATAAGCTATCACATATGATTTTATCTACAAATCATCTGTGATGGTATATATCACCGACAGTTTAAAACCGTATGTGATGATCTCATATTATTACTGACTTGTAAACTCAAATGACCTATAAAATCATCTATGATGATGTTTTTGAATCGTCTGTAAAATTTTTTTTTTCTATAGTAGCGTGGGATTCAGCGGAAAAAATTGTCACCGCACGCGTAATTCGATCGCTCAAAGGGATTGTGCGGGTCCGGGGGCGACGGTGACGGCAGTATCAGCGCGGTTGAATTGGTCCAAGCGGTAGCCGGCGCCGGTCTATTGGCGGCTAGAACTCGGGTTGGACGGGACGTGGAACGTACGGGTGTTTACCACTCCGGAAGAGTTCAACCGCCGGCGCCATGCAAGAAAATCGGAGGTGCTCCACCGTTGCAGGAGTTATTTGCCGTGCAATGCTGGGAGATGATATGCGTACGGTTGAAATCGCATTGCAAAATATGCGCATGCGTTGCCTAGCTTGTGTAATATAAATAGTACGAGTTAATTTTTAAGGCGGGTAGTCTACTTGCCAACACCATTTCATACCTCGGCTGCTAATAGCCTCGTAGGCGTAGACTCGTAGGTATGATCTCATGGCTGCCAAGATTTTTTTTTTCAATTAAGCACATTTTGAGTATGTATTCGCAGAAATAACTGTGGGCGAACGGTATTTGCAGATTTAGCATCGTTACCGTAGGGTGATCGTGCCGCAACGCGGGAGCCACCGCCATGTGTCAGTTGCCGCACGGTGACTTGAAAATTTGGCACCATTATCCTAGGGTCACCATGCGGCAACGGCCGAGGAGGTGACACGCGTCCGGTTAGTTAGACTAACCGTTGGATTAGGGTTAGGGTTAAGGTTAATTAGAATTAGACTTAAATTGTTAAGAATTTTAAAATATAGTAAATGAGTTCAAAAAATAAAAAAAAATTGTGGAGCCTCCCGACACCGTATAATTGCTTGTGTAAATTTGTCATAATTTTATTCGTTTAGAATTTTTCTCGCTATTTCGTATAAGTGTCATGTTCGTGCGAGAACAAAAAAAATCAGCAGAAAACCATACCACGTGTTGTTTACCCAAACATCTTAATAAAGCGCTCCCTCCATATTCTTTTCCACCAAAAAGCATCAATCACTTGTCATCCCGTCACCTCCTTGTCTCATCCAACAAATCTTTGTCTCCCGAAATGCATGGCTTAATTAGCGCATGTGGGATAAGGATTCCCTCCCGCAGCGGCTATAAATTAGAGCGTGCGAGCGCGATTTTATTGCTCGCTCGCTCTCTTGCTCCGTCGATTATATTTTTGGAGATATTTCAGCGTTATTAACCGCCGTCATTCGCAGGTAGTTTGGATGTAATTTTTAATTTACAGTGTTTATTAGTTACAAAATAATTAGTAGTAATTAATTAATTAATTAGTGTACATTAATTTATAGTGTTAGTTTGGTCGTAAAGCGAAATCAAATAATAATAAATGTATTCACAGAAGAATAGAGGAGCATAATCTAATTAAGCTAGCTTATTATGTAGCTTGTCACCCCGAGAAAACTACTCTGAAATTAAAAAACTAGCATGTTTAATTTATAATCTTTTATGGTAATTAGACACCTTTTCACTAATATTCTCTCTATTCCATGTGTTGCAAGTCATGTCTCTATCGGAGCTTCTGGAACTCTTCTACGATGAAGTCCAAAGGTGCAAGCTGTGGATCGCCGATGATGTCGATGGCCCTTCACTCCTGCTGCTTTGGGCGGGGAGGGATTACTCGGAGCTGAACGATCGCTACATCTCGATCCTTCGAGACACGGGCTTCTTGTCCCTTGCGAGGTTGGTCTCCGTCGGATGCCAGTTCACCCTAGACGCCAGCCTGCTGTCGGCACTTGTCGACAGGTGGAGGGTCGAGACGCACACCTTCCACTTTCGGTGGTGTGAGATGACGGTCACACTGCAGAACATCTCGCTCTTGACCGGTTTCCCTATCGGGGGTGAGCCGCTTGTTCCGAACCCTCCGAGTGCGGACTGGAAAGCCGAGCTAGAGCAGCGGTTCGGCCAACCTCTCCCGAAGCGTATACGTGGTGTCCCCCGGGCTTGACTGAGGCAGTTTAGTCAGTGCCAGCATGGTGCATCTCACAAAGTCGTTAGGACACACCTCGTTGCTTACCTTCTCCAACTCTTTGGTTTGGTCCTGTTTCCAAGCACACAGGGCGATTAATGCTACCCCAGCTTCATCCGCGTCGCCGAGTCTTTGGTTGACGTAGGGGCTACGCCGATTTCCTTAGTATAGCTGGGGATTAGCCCTCCTTTGTGCCACATACCGGGGGTTGTGTGACGCTTTGCGGCGCAGCACCGCTGATAACAACCTGGTCATCTACTATGTGCTCCTGCAGCTGTGGTGTTGGGAGCACTTCCTGTTGTGCGGTCGACCATCGAGATAGCGGTGTACCCATACCCCGTCCCGCATGACCAGATAAATGGGCCCACCATGGGCTTACGGTGGACTGCTACCCGTCTGTGCTGGGCCAGCGAAAGACCGGCGAAGTGCTACTCGTTGTACCACGATGAGTTCGAGTCGTTGCACAAGAGTGTCATCATATGGAATCCATGGTATCCACAGTTCGTGCACGCGGTAGTGCCGCACGGACTATCCAGGCAATGCACCTAGGACGTTCCGCTGTGGATGACAAACTACCACCTGGTGTTCGCACATATGGTGGAGTATTACGCGGTGCAGCGCGTAATGAGACAGATTGGTGTGCAGCAAGTCGTGCCCCCCCGGACGGTAGGCTCTTGCCACGAGCCATACACTTGTAAGTCAAGCTTCATCCGAGTAATACTTATAGTTCTTACATCTTCTTTTATAACACTAATCCTTCCATAAATACAGGTGATCGAGGTAGGGTGGGCATACTCAGAACTGGCACCCGGTCCACCACGAGTGGACTACGGCATGGATAAAGAGGGCGCACTTGGATGTCTTGCATGCCCCGCGTTCATACGACCCTGAGATATACGGTGCGTACATAGAGTAGTACGTGCCATGGTCACGCGCAAGACTCACCATTCCTCCACCAGAGCGCTCGAAGGCTGTGGCAGAGGAGACGCACGACCAGAGCCTCCGCCGCTCGTTCAATCGTCACAGCGCTCCGCGATGTGGCGACACTTACAACCTCTGGTCTGGTCGTTAATGATATTTGTACTATTCATTAATGAATCTATTACGTATGTCACTACAGTTGGAGTGGGCGCATCGCGTCCATAACACATCGGAGGCTGGCCTCCGCAGCCCAGATAGAACCCCGGCGGGATATAAAAATTTTTTGAAGTGCATATCGGCGGAGATGAAGAAGATAATAAAGAACTTGAGCTGCGATCGTTCGATAGACGACGTCCTGCGCATTGGGCACCAAGTGGGGGGGGCCATGCTCACCCGCTAGGTCACCACGGCCTAGCAAGTCCGGCAAGCGTCGTAGCGTTCCCCGTCGGTCATCCGCGGGCCAGGTCGGCAGGGAGATAAGTCGATATGTACAAATCTACGTTCAATTCTTTTGGTTATGCCTTATGTTCTGCTAACATCATGTCGTTCTCCCGACGTAGGTCCATCAGAATGAATCACTTCTACTGTCCGTACCAGTTACACAGACTAGCACTCCCCCTCGGTCATCTGCACTGCATATCCGGGAGGTACAAGATTCTCAATTTACGTCCAAAGTATTTATTTGTACTAACAACATTCCATCTTGCAGCCTTCAGTTGGCCGTGGGGGTGACGGCCAGTTCACGTCGACTAATAATGATGATACGAGCCTCTGAGCTCCTGTCAGGGAGCAATACACGACGCCAGGCTAAGGACAATGGCAGGCAGGGTTTGGAGCGTACACAGGGCATAGCTCCTCCGGGTTCGCTGCCCCATAGTACGTTCAAGGGCAGAGCTCCTCCGGATACGCGAGAACCCCGTACGTCCAAGGCCAGAGCTCATCCGCGCAACCGGAGTTGCAAGCATCGTACCCTCAGATGATTTTATAGACTCCGTCGTGGATGAATTCTTCGGAGGTGTCCCCCAGGTCGGTATGGCTCATTACGATGACATGTACACCTACCAGACTCTGCTCCAGAGTCACCCTACTGGTTGACCTCCGCCTCAACGGTCTCCGTGCCCACTCCGAACCGACACGCACTCTCGGACCGATGGACGTATTCCACGGGTCATACTCGGCGCAAAACAAGGCCTCGCATGCGGACGCAGCCGCAGCAGGCAGAGAGTAGTGGCTCAGACGAGTGAGCCATATAGTATCGCGTATTATGCGATTTTATTTTGCTATATTTGTACACGGATTTTGGTAGTTATGTGTGTACTACTACGCCATATTGTATATCGACATCTCCAATGGAGTTGAAATGTAGTTTTTTTTTCCCCATACATTCTAAGTCACATGAAATCATGAAACCTAATTTCCTAAACCGAAAAATGAAAATTTTGCGACCTAACTCCTAAATTTTTGAGACAATACCATAACACATATAAAATTGTTGAAATATTATATAATCAAGTCCACTGCGTGAGGAGCCTTCAAAATAAAATTCATAATTTTTTGACCTCATTTTCTATATTTACAAATTCGCACAAATATGACACTTATACGAAATTACGAGAAATATTCTGAACGAATAAAATTATGGAAAATTTACACAAGCAAGTACACAGTGTCGGAAAGCTCCACAAAAAAATTTATATTTTTTTGAACTCATTTTCTATATTTTAAAATTCTTAACAATTCAAACCTAACTCTATTTAACTTAACCTTAACCCTAACCCAACGGCTAACCTACCTAACCCTAAACCAACGGTGAACCTAACAAACTTGACAAGTGTCGCCTCTTTGGCCGTTGCCGCACGGCAACCATTGTTGCATGGTCGCTGAGGAGGCGACAAGTGGCGGGCTGCGGGCTGGCGGAGACATGTGGCGGCAGCTCCGGCATTGCCGCACGTTCACCCTGCGGTAACGGTACCAAATCTGCAAATACCGATCACTCGTAGTTATTTCTGCAAATACATACTCAAAATGTGCTTAAGTAGCAAAAAATTCGAAATCCAACACGATTTGCAGCAAATTTGACCACTACAGTGACCATATTCTTTAATTTGCCCAACTAGGGAAAAATGTGCTAATCTATTTTATATTAAAAGTTGATGTCAATCCTTTTACAACTATTAAGGAAAAAGAGAAATATGATAGAAATTCTTTTTAAAAAAGATAAACATCGGATTTTAAATAGGTGGACCCTAATTTTAAAGGCTTATATTCATAGTTGTCTTAAAGATCAACGACGATCCTTTTACAGCTGCTAAGAAAAGGAGAAATATACTAGAAATTCTCACACACACGAAAAAAGAAGATAAACATCCGACTTTTAAATGGGTAGACCCTAATTTTAAAAGGTTATATCCGATAGTTATCTTAAATATATATTAATTTGAAAATGATCTAACTGGCATCTAACCCTTAATTTGGTCAACCATAGTTTTAATGGCTTAGATTCAATAGTTGGTTTAGAGATGTATTAATTAAAAGAAGAAGAAATATGTAGCACTGTATTTAATTCAAAGGTTGAGATTGTAAATTTGCTCGATGGACCCACCTGTCAATTCTCTTTTTCACACATAAGGAGTGAGATCTCAAAATAAAATTTTCAAATCAAATATGAAATCAAATATCACAAATTTAGATTTAGATTGTTAAATGTAAATTTTGAAATTTGGAATTTAGTATAGTTATACTATACTGCACTAAACCGCGCAATTATGCAGGTCAGCCGGCTAGTTAATTAAAACATTTGTGCTGGTTCGTAATGGTAACACGAGGTTATACGTCTGCTGATTTTAAAGTATTCAAGAAAAAAAGATTATCAGAAAAAGGCTCTCCATCTAATTGTAATCTACATGAGATTGACCTTTACCTAGATTATTTTATCCGTGTGCTGGAAAAGTAGTATTATCTATGCTTGCTGAATTTTACTGCCTAAAGTTGCGGTCAAATACTAAATTAATTGTAGTCAATGGCATTGAACATCTGCGGGAATCGAGCGGGAGAAAGGATAAGGCGTCGGTCGTGGCATCGACGCATCGTACTGTACATTAATTAAGCACTTGCGAGATGCTCCGAAGGATATCGATCGATTTGGTCATGTGAGAAGATTTAGTCACGTTACCTGACTAGTGATTTCGATGTTTAAGGAACGAGTTGGGAAAGTTCAGGGATTAATTAGGGACTAGTAATTCTAATAAAAAAATCATGCAATGAATTGTACACATGCTACTACAAAAAGTTTAATACTTGATAATTTATCACAAACGGTTGATTTAAACCGTCAATATTAAATACAATAATATACAATTTTAGTTTAACAACCGTCTGTGTTATTGGTTGTGCTAAGAACCGTATGTGATAAGGTAATATCACAGACAGTTTATGTTGAAAACCGTTTGTGAAGTATCACACATTGTTCTGAATTAGAACCACTTGTGATATTACTATATATCACAGACGATTCGTTCTTAAAACGATATGTGATAATAAAAACAAATACCACGTCATCTGATTGCTCGTTTAAACACACCAATGTATCTCTTCGTCTCCCGCGTCGATTGCTATGAATCCCAATGTATCTCTTCGTCTCCCGCGTCGGTCGCTACGACTCCCAATGTAAACAGATACCATATTTTATAAATAGACATCTATTTCCGAAATGGATTCCTCACAAACCTTCTCTTTTTCAAACTGCTTTGGTCGAAATGGCTTCTCCCTCTTCTTCCTCTCCAGCACCAACATCTCATCTCGTGCCGGCCGTATTGGCCAACATTGTGCTTGTCTACTCGCACCTCTGGTCGCAACCTGGCCCAAGCTACGGAGAAGCCTTCTGCTCGCAATGTCATCCATTTAGTTAGGCCCTCCGATCTACCGAAGACCATAGCGACCATCATCGGTCGATTGGAGCTCCTCCTCCAATGGACCAATGCGAGGGTCTCCGGCATCCGGTGAGTAAACCTCATCGTGGAGATCGTCCTCTGGAATTACTTGGTCCGCACTGAGGATGCAACCGGAAAGTCGAGGACAACATCCGGATGGCAGGAGAGCGGGTCAACCTTGCCGAGATAGAGGAGACCAGGGTTGATGGCCTCTGGGCTATCATGGACTTAGTTACTAAGTCCGAATGACTACAAGCGTGAATCGTGCGTGCAAGAAAGCAGGTGGAGGCATTTGATCATACAGTCGCTGATCCCGCCACCACTAAAGCTGAGGAGAAGGCTTACGAAGATTTGAAGGCTAAGATAGGATCGTCAATCCTTTTTATCGTCTTTAATTTTACTTTTCATTACCCTACAATTTACTGGGCGACTCGTTTTTGTTAAATGCGCGAGAGAACACCAAAAATGACACACTTGTGCCAATAAAAAAATGATTATTTATTGGAACATTTTGTATTTATCATAGACGGTTCTACTTAAAAACCGTCTGTGATGTGCATTTATGACAGATGGTTCAACTTTAGAACCGTCTGTGATGTCCAACCCTATTTATATTCGGATTCTATGGTTTTCCCATCAAACGATTAAGTTTCTCCTCCCCCGCGCCCGTCGCCATCGTCCTCGATGCCACCTCCCCCCCCCCCCAGCACGGCACGTCTCCTCCCCTTCCCGAGCCCGTCGCCGCCGTCTTCGACGCCACCTTCTCCTCGAGCCCGGTGCACCTCCTCCCTTGAGCCTACCGCCTCCTCCTCAAGCCCGGCATGCCTCTTCCCCCGAACCCGACGCCCCTCCTACCCTCCCCTGAGCACGTATCGTCTCCTCCTCGAGCGCCTCCCAAGCACCACCAAGGTAAACCGGCCACCCCCTGGCCATTCGATTTTTGTCATATCACCTTGCTTATGTATTGTGTTAATAGATTTATTCAATCTGTGTGATTTGTATGTGCCTAGCTAGCACTGGGAGATATTGTAAAGTGGTTTTTTGTGGGCTCGGTGAATTACTCTATAATGAATTGATATCACAAATGCAATTGAATGTGATATTGTGTATAATTATTCCTTGAACTGTTAGATTACCTGTTGTTATCTATTGTTTTGAGCAATTTATACATTCTATGATTATTTACAATCACTGATCTACATCGTACAATTGATAGTATCTTGATAAATCAATTTTGAGAGCAATAATCAATCTTCTAAATCTTAGCTTCATGCAGATTTTTATTGTGCACATAATGTGTGTGTTGAGCATATTATTCCTTTTAAATGGTTTGAATTATTCACATGCTTATAAGGCAATTATGTCATTTAAAATTTGCTATTCCATTCACAAAATAAGACCAAATGAGTCAAAAACTACTACAACACATCTTGTGCAACTCTATATATGAAAGCAATTATAAACATTCAAAAATGAGCAATATGTTATTTTCACATGACTTAACTTACAAAAATTACATATTTTTATGTTATCTTGGTCAATTATTTTCCCGAGCCCCCCCTGCGTCCCATGGACCTACCATTCCATTTCTGATCTCTTCTCTATGAAATCTCCAAGTAGTGGCTGCTTGTACCTTTAAAACTGGCACCACTCTGGCTCCTCGTCGGTGTCGAGCGGGAGGGGGTCCCACCCCATTCTACATGGTAATACTACTTGTAAATACTACTAGTACTTCCCTTCCTTCCCCATGCAGTTCATCTCCCATCTGCCGATTTGCTCTTTTCCTTCTGGTGATCTACAAAATCGGAGCTGGTTCTTGCCATTTCCTTCTTGCTGGAGTTGCCATCAACCAGTCGTGGTGTACTATTGCTCGCCACAGCGTTCGGTGATGGTGTACTACTACTCGCCGCCGTGTCGTCAAATAGTATTTCACATGTACCGTCCATCGACTCATTGAGCTACCGAGGGCCGCGAAGGGTGACAATGGTGACGGTTGACACATATGTTTGAAGCTGCGTGTGGTGTGTTGCGATGCGCTGTGATTTCATGTGAAAATTTTTTTGGATTTTTTTTTCTGGTACATAAGACAATACATTTGAAGCTACGAGTGAAAGGTAAAAAAACAAGAATAAAAAATCCAAACAAAAAAATAATTTAAGTTTTAAATAGTATTTCAAATACTGTCAAAAATAATTTTTAATCCATTTTTGGGCATTCGAGTGATTTCTCCTTTGGCTTTCATGGTGTTCATTTGTAATCTGCCTAATTAGAAAGTAGAATGGTTTTTTTGTGATGAATTTTTTATTTTAGATTTGACCTTTTTGTTGGAGAGTTGGCATGGTATGGTTGCGATGAGAATCTTTTCCTTTTTGTTGACTCTTTTTTATAGTAGAGTTTGTTCAAAGAGAGTTCTGTTGTGTGTCCCTCTTTAAAGGTGGTGATCCTTGTTTCGGTGAAGAGTTCGATTGAGAGTTGAAACAAGAGTCCCGTGTGACGTATGCAGGATTTCTGGTTTGGTACCGAAGGGAAGGTTGGCCCAAGGTACATGGATTTGATTTTGGAGGTTGGCGTTGTAATACCCGGATTCGAATCGGGAGATTTTAAAAGAAGTCAGGTACGAAAAAGAATTCAAAGAATTAGAATTTTTTGTGGGGAGAGGGGGTTTTCGCAAAAATACAACAACCTGGGCCGTGGACCGCGGCCCAGGCGGCCCAAGGGGGGCCGGCCAAGGGGAGGGGGGAGGTGCCCCAACCCTAGCCGCCTCCCCCACTCCCTCCTCTCCCCCTAGAGCCGCCACCTCCATCCTCCTCCCCCCGGGTGTCCCTTGCTTCTCCTTGACGGCATCTCGCTGCTGTGGTGATCCCCGGCGTCACCCCCAAGCTCTCCTCCGAAGTCGTCTCCTTCCGCCAGCGCCACCGGCCGTTCGCGATGATCTTGTGGCCGGCCCTTGGAGAAGGAAGGGAGGAGAAGGGAGGGAGATCTTTGGGAGGTGGATCCACGTATCCCTGCAGGTCTTCAAGGGTAACGAATGATCCAAGTCGTAGTTTGATTCGATTTGTTTGCTTAATGGTTGATTAGATCTGAATCGGTTCCTGTTCTGGAAATTCTAGAACACATCTGTCACATTGCGCGGCTAGTTTCGACACTTTAGAGGCCGAATCTCGGGTTTTCATCTCCTAGAGTTTTGTTCCTCAGGTCGTTAGCTTTCTTTTGGCACCAAGATCATGAGATTCCTCCTTACGGTTAGGGAGATATAAATTTTGAACCGCGCGCTGCTCTGTCTGTCTTGGATCTGGGGACTATCGATTTGTTCCTCGGTTTTGATCTAGTTATTTTCAGATTCAGAATCTCCACCCCAATAGGTTATTGTAGCCCTTTAAATTATCTTTCCAAGTTGATAAAGATCACCTCAATTGGATCAGTATATTGAAAGTTACATCATTTTATTTGCTACTGTTCTGCAATCTGGACTGATGTCTGTCAGTTGTTTTCAACTGTTGTTTAGGCCACTGGTTTGGCCGAATCAAAGAACCTCACCAACTAGAGTTTCGTAGCCTGGTGCGTTAAGATTATTTGAGCACTAGTTTCAAGTCATTATGAGTCACAGATATTTAATTATGATTTTTCTCGTACTGTTGATCAGAAGGGCTGAAATTGGGTTGATTAGTTAGGACGTCATTTTGAGCCATTGTTTGCGTTTGGTTAGTTAGAGGGTTATGGTAAAAAGCTCGTAGCACGTCTTGTCTTGTTAGTCTTATTTCGATTAATTATTTATGTAGGCGGTGGGGCAGTGAGTGGAGAAACAACGTCGTTGCCTCCTAACACGTCACAGTGCGGAAAGCAAGTACCCTGTCCGTTATTATCCAATGACGTTATTGCTTGTGATTGTACCACTAGACTTATTTTCATAAGTTTGTTTGTATGCCATGTGTTACTCTCTATTGATGTGTGATAGACATTCATTTCATGAAAATGCATTATGTTCATGCATCGATTCAATTGAACCACGGAGTGGAAATTTGTAAGTTCCATCAATTCCAGAATGGGCACGTAAGACCCACCATTCCAATGTAGGCAATGTTGAACACCAGGGAAAGGGAGTGCGGGGGAGTGGATCTTTTTGTTGTCCTATTTCCACATTTTTGTAAAGGTGTGTGTTCTGTGCAATATCATTTCTCCCTTTTACGCCGTTATACACCATGCACTACTTCACCGTCAACTTTACCAACTGATGATGGTGCATGCATGATCCAAAAGAACTGTTAGTGCTTGGAGCACATACTAAACGAGAGCATCATGGATAATTAATCCCAGCACCAATGATGTGTTTGTCTGTGTACCCCAGCTTATGCATTAGTCAAAGCTACACCACAATAAGTTAAAGTTGGGTCATGTGTTGGTACCCAAAATCTAAATAATAGAACTATGATTAGTACTACTATAGGAGTTTGACGAGGATCTAATAATCCTCATTTTATCTGTTATCTATAATTCTTATTATGGGTAAATATGATGTCACATAGTCCCCAGTAGTACCCCTTATATTTATAAGGGGGAGACCTACCAAGTGATTGTAAGATCTTCTACAATCACCCCCATAGTCGTAAGTCTTACTACGACTATGTCATGGTCGTAAGTCTTTCTACGACCACTACCTGGTCGTAAGTCTTTCTACGACCATTACCCAGTTGTAAGTCCTTCTACTACTATTGCCCAGTCGTAAGCTCTACTACGACTTATACTCAGTTGTAAGTCCTACTACGACCAAATAAACCACGACCACCTTATAATCAAACCTACAAGCGAGTGGGTCCAATTGATTAAGGAATCCGAACGGTCCACACGCACTATTATTCCGCGTAGTAATAGTGCTTAAATACCCCATTACCTCTGAAAGATAACTGCCAGACGGCGTGAAGAAGCCAATGCGCCGGTAATTACTACCATCATGCACCCATTACTGGCTTAATTAGGCACCTCTTCCGTAGGACAAAACGGCTACTCCTTCACGACTATATAAAGACATCAATCAGAGGGTGAAGGGGAGAGGCGAAACAGAGCGAGTCAAGGAGAAACACAAGTACTGTTCTCTGTAATAGTCCTAGTTTCTTGCTTGATCATCGAGAATACAGTCAATACCATACACACAGGAGTAGGGTTGTTATTCTCCCCGGAGAAGGCCTGAACCTGTCTAAACATCCCGTGTCAACCACTCTGCGTGATTTCATCTCTAGGAGACCCCGAATCAAATAATCTTTACGTAAGATCAGTTCTAATACACCGACAGAGTTCAAATTCTGCCACCACTGCTATAGTAATCTTACTGCTACCAGTAGTCCATGTGGTACTAAACATCACACATTCTAAGTCTCATAAAATTATAAAACCCTAATTTTCTAAACCTAAAACCTAAATTTTTTAGACCTAAACCCTTAATGTTTGAGACATTTTCAAAACATATGAAATTCTGAAAAATATTACACAATCAAGTCAATCATAATATTTGGACCTCATTTTCTATATTAAAAAATTCTTATAAATACTATACTTAAATGAATTTTTGAGAAAATTACACAAGCAAGTACACTATCTCAGGAGGCCTCACAAAAAGTTCATAATTTTTGGAGATAATTTGCTATATTTAAATTTTTCTACAAAAAAACACATAAATGATTTTTTTTATTTAAAAAATGCTACATTGTCACCGCACGGCCGCCATGCGGTAACACCCGTCTTGCCACGTGTCCCATTAGGGTTAAGCCGAAATTAGGGTTAGGGTTTTAGCTGGTTTTGGTGATTTTTTATAGGAATTTTAAAATATTGCAAATTAGTTCAACAAATTATGATATTTTACGTGGAGTTTTTTTTGACATAGTGTACTTGCTTCTGTAAATTTTTTATAATTTTATTCGTTCAAGATTTTTCTCACATTTTCTTAAACTTTTAGTGTATTGGTGAGAACAAAAAAATCAACAGGAATTGTGTCATGTGTTCTGCCTCCCGTTAGCTGAAATCAGGCCCTCCCTCCATCATCTTTGCCATGTGTCATATGTTGTGCCTCCCATCACCTGAAATCAGGCCCTCCTGCCATCATCCTTTTTTCCACCGAAATCTGTACCAAAACCGAGCAATCATTTCGCCGTCACCTCTATTTTTTTTCTTCCTGTCACTTCCATCTATTCGCATACAAATTAAAACCGTTCGAGCGAGTAAGTATTCCCTCACGTCTATAAATTAGCTAGTGAATGAGCGCGATTTCATTCCGCAGTCTCTCGCTCGCTCACTCACTCGCTCACTCTTAATGACATGCAAGTTATTCTAGTATGCATGCGCATGCTGGCCAAAATAATGACAACATGCACTGCTCGTTACAATGCAAGCAATTAGTCACTACGTACTCAAGTATGCATGCACCATGCAATGAACATGCACATATGTATTTTTTAGCAAAGGGAAAGAACATGGGTTAACGTTTGTAATTGTTGATGCGAGGTTAATTAGTTACGAAATAATTAGTTTGTATTAATTAAATAGTTTTAAATAATTAGAAACTAATGACAGCATGCACTGCAGCTATAGAGTTGGGAGCACTTCCCGGTTGGGTGGCCATCCATGCGATAGACGGGCCCACCATGGGCACACAGTGGACTGCTGGGCGTCTGCGCTGGGCCAAGGACTGGCCGGTGAGGTGCTACTCGTTGTACCACAACGAGTTCGAATCGCCACATGAGAGCGACATCATTTAGTGTCCACGGTATCTAGATTTCATGTGCACGATAACACCACACGGGCTGTCCGTGCAATGCACCCAGGACATCAGGTTATGGGCGACGACCTGCCACCTAGTGTTTGCACATATGGTGGAGTCTTAAGCGTCACAGCGCGTAATGTGACAGCTTGGTCGGTACTTGGTCGTGCCCCCGGACGGCAGGCTCCTGCCATAAGCCGTACACCTGTGAGTCAAACTTCATCAGAGCAATGTTTATAGTTCTTACGTCTTCTTTTCTAACATCAATCCTTCTGGAAATGCAGACAATCGAGAGTGGGTGGGCATATTAAGGACAGGTGCCCGATCCATCTGGAGTGGACTATGGCATGGATGGATAGGACACACTTGGATGTCTTAATTGAGTGGCGTCCGTACAACCTTAAGATGTACGGTGCATACTTGGAGTCGTACATGTCACGGACGCGTGCAAGACTCACCATCGCTCCACCGGAGCGCCTGAAGCGTATGACATCAGACACGCACCAGGAGAACCTTGGCCGCACGTACGACCGTCACAGCGCTTCGCTGCGTGATGACACCGTAAGACACTTACAACCTCTGGTCATTTCATTCACGATATTCGTGCTTTTCGTTAATG
Source organism: Hsuehochloa calcarea (assembly GCA_036346395.1). Taxonomy (NCBI): domain Eukaryota; kingdom Viridiplantae; phylum Streptophyta; class Magnoliopsida; order Poales; family Poaceae; genus Hsuehochloa; species Hsuehochloa calcarea. The sequence continues at coordinate 41,652,609 of CM070599.1, forward strand.
AACCTGTTACGTATGTCACTACAGTTGGAGCGGGCACATCACGTCCATAGCGCATCGGAGGTCACCATAGCGTATCTTGACACAATACCGGTGGGATATAAAAAAATTGAAGCACATCTCAGTGGAGATGAAGAAGGTAATACAGAACTTGAGCTGCGGTCGATCGATGGACGACATCCTGCGCATCGGGCACCAAGTGAGGGGTTGTGCTCACCCACTAGGTCACCAAGACCTAGCGAGTCCGGCCAGCATCGTAGCATTCCCCGTCGGTCATCCACGGCCCAGAGCAGCGAGGAGGTAAGTTATGTACAAATCTACGTTCTGTTCTTTGATTATGACTAACGTTCTGCTAACATCATGTCGTTCTCCCGCCGTAGGTCCATCTGGGTGGGCTGCCACACCGCACGTCCAAGGCCAGAGCTCATTCGTCCGACCGGAGTTGCAAGCATCGTACCGGAGTGAATTTTTTGAGTCCGTCGCTCATGGCTTCTTCCGAGGTGTCCCCCAGGTCAGCACCACTCATCATGATGGTATGTACGCTTACCAGACTCTGCTGGCCCAGACTCAGCCGACTGGTCCACCTCTAACTACTCAACAGTATATGTATCCCTTCCGAACCGACACACAGCATCCGGACTGGCTTACGTATCTCACAGGACATGCTCGGCGCAAAATAAGGCCGCGCACGCGGACGCAACCGTAGCAGGCAGAGAGCAGTGGCTCAAACGAGTGAGTCATATTGTATATTGTGTTATGTGATTATGTTTTGGGATATATGTATTTATAATTTGTTTTGCTATATTTGTACGCGTATCCTTGTTGTTATGTATGTACCAATGGAGTTGCTATGCATCTTTTTTCTATACATTCCAAGTCACATGAAATCATGAAACTCTAATTTTCGAAACCTAAAATCATAATCTTCGTGACATAAATCCTTCATTTTTTAGACATATAAAAGTGTTGAAATATTACACAATCAAGTCCACTGGGATGAGGAGCCTTAAAAAATCATAGTTTTTTAAGCTCATGTTCTACATTATAAATTTGTACAAATAGTACAAGTTTAAGAAAATACGAGAAAAATCCTGAACGAATAAAATTATGGCAAATTTACACAAGTAAGTACACTGTGTCGGGAGGCTCCACGTAAAATTTAATAATTTTTTGAACTTATTTGCTATATTTTAAAGTTCTTAAAAAAATTGCCAAAACCTGCTTAGACCCTAACCTTAATTCCGGCTTAACCCTAACCCTAATGGGCCACATGGCGGGCCGTAGGTGCTACCGTATGGCGGCCGTGCGGACAGGGTACGTGGCAGCTGGAGAAACGCCACCGCATGATGGTCGTGCGAACAAAGACTAAATTTGCAAAAAAAAAAACGACAACCACTTCTGAAGATATGGTACGAAAATGTGCTAATACCACTAAAAATTCTCTTTATTCCATCGTCTAACGTATATATAGTACCTTACAACCATATCCGACCACATTTTCGAGTGCTAGAACTTAAGCTGGTAATCAATCACTTTGTAACTCGAGTAAATTAAATCAGACCAAATCTTTATGTGTTTGATTAGTACTTTGGCACTAACCCAAACTGCAACTAAAATCTATGTAGTAGAAACTCAGTTAGTCAGAGCTAAGGGCTCAAAGACAGGACGTGCCTTAGATGTAACTCCGGCTCTGCTGCCACTGTCGAAACCACACAGGCAAACAGCGATCGATTTGTACCGCCGCGCGTTACACTTGCACCTACGGCAGCCAAGCAACAGCCACTGCGGCATTGCCACAACACCGCGCGGTCAGCACATTCGGCGTTACGCTGGACTGTACCGCGCGCGGTCAACAATGAGAATGTTACACATGTATGTCCGATGTCTCTGGAGCTTGATGATTAGTAGTACTATGGTAATGCCATTTTGTGGGACTAATGCATTCTGTTACGTACATACTTACATCCACTACAGTGCACTGATGATCTTTCACACACACAAAAAAGTATCGTGCATCGACGTCTCCATGGTTTTGTAGCGACCGTTTTGAAAGTTTGTTATTCGGCATTTTGCGGAAATAAATTACTTAAAATGAATAAATCGTACCCATGACTTTGGATTTGATTAACACGTGAATTCGTAGCTGTCTTACTCTAGTCAGCATGAATGAAATTAATCGGGTCCTTCTTTTTGGCAGGAAGACATGTTCTCATTTTGTTTGCGTTTTAACGCAATTAATGCTCGGCCGTACGATAAGAGTTTTTCATCGTACACTTTGGTTGCAATAAAAAAAGAACATATACAATAATTTTTCCAACGATCGCAACAAAAAAACTTGTTCATACTAGGTTTCAAATTATCGAAGAAGAGGTGGTGAGGAGGAATGCGACATCTCAGAATCCCAGATGCAATCTCAGATGCAACATTTCAAAAAATATTGCAACAATCAAAACAAAAGGAGGAAACATCTGAAAACACCTATTACAACATCCCATAACAACAAATGCAACAAAATTTAGTCCACAAATACACAAATACAACAAATTTAGTCCACAAATACAACATCTTCGGATGCTCATCACATCCACAAGCACATGGAGAAATTCCAACTCGCTGCAACAAACACAAAACGCGAGCGAAAATTTACAACAAATGAGAACTATTGATGCAACAAATACAAGATCCTAATGTAACAAAAAAAATGGTTGCAACAAATTAATAAAATATTGAAACTTGGAAATAGAAATAGCAACAACTGGACATACCAATTGCAATAATTTTGAAACCATCGCCACGTCATCATCGGCGGGACCGGATTTGATGGAGGTGAGGTTGATCCACACCACCACCTCCCTACTAAGCTCAAAGTGGACCCGTCGGTATCCGGCTCCGCCTGGAAAAATCCCTAGAACAAATAAACCAACCAAATTGAAATCAAAATACAAAAACATGTGAAAAGTTTGTTCACGGACTGGGCATAATTGAATAGCAGAAGTGGTCAAAAGAAGGGGAGAAAAGTGGCACCTTGAGCTCGACGTTGAGGACGCGATAGTGGAGATTGGAGGGTAGACATTGGAGATTGGAGGGTAGATTGTAGAGGCACATCTTGAGCTTGTGGAGACTGCGGCCTTGCAGTAGTGGAGCTCACAAGCGATGGCGACCTCCTGTGGCCTTGGACGGGACACCCGCGGTAGGCCCTCATGAACTCAAGCAGCAATGACAACCTTAGAGATCCCCAAGAGAGATATATGTGGTGAGTCGGAGAGAGATGGGAGGAGAGAGTGTCAGGTAGCAAGAGAAACAGATCGAAGTTCAAAGAAGAGCTGGGCTCAATTTGCAAGTCAATGCCAAGGGTAACGCTTCATCAACTACATCTTAGCTGCTAGCTTCGTATCAGAACAGAAGAATTCAACTTAAAGAAGATCTATGGCGTACGAGTAAAGAAGATCAGATGGCATATGAGTGATGTAGTACCTTGGTTTTGCCTGTTGATGTCATTATCGTTGTCGTTTACATTGTTAAATTCAATTTACCTTGTTGGATGTTAAATTCAGTTTCACTCTTTACTTCATCTATAAAACTTTTGGGTATATATACCCAGAATTGGAGTAAATGAGGTAGATTTGATGGAGTATATTCTTAGTTGTCTCGTAGAGTAAAGTAGTCTAGGGTTTGCTTCTGTCAATCTCCCTCAAATACACTGGAAATCGCTGAAGTTGTGGTCGGATCATCACAAATCCTGACAAAGGTATCAGAGCATAGTCGATTCTTGGAGTGGGGATCGAACCAGTGAAGGTTAGTAGCGATTTCAATCTATTGTTGTGAAATTCCTGTGTCGATCAAATCTGGTTTTGGGGAAAGGAGGATTCGAATCTGCCATCTGAAGGAGATCCACGGGAAAAAAAGGAGAGGTTGGTTTAGGCGGTAAAATCCCTCGAACTGGTCCTGTGAGTCCAAGTGTGTGGTAGTTAAGACCCGATCTCAGAACAGGATGGTGGGAGATGAAGGTACTTTCGATGCAAGAACCGAGGTGGCCGCCATCAGAGAAGAGTTATCCAAGTTGAAGGGAATGAAAGCAGAAATGGCATAAATCAAGTCTCTTCTCAGAAGGTTTTGTTCCCTTGATCACAAAGGAACAAGAGTACAGCGTACAACCAATGAGGTCAGTAATCCGAATGAGATAGTAGGAGGTGGTGTTCATTCTAATCCAGTTCATGTTAACATTGGGGGCAGTTCTGGGGCTGCTAATACTGAGGAAGATCCAACCAGTATACACTTCTATATTGAAATCAATACTATCACACCTCCGTGAGCACCAATATACACTCGTGCGGTTAGGACAACCACTCAGGCAGATGTGACTTATGAAGATCTGATGGTACAAATGCAGTATGGGGAAATACTCCATCCAAGGGAAATAGGAAACCCATATGGGATTGATTGGAATCACCCTTTTCTGAGCAACCATCAGTACAACCCTATGACTAGGAAATACTTGAGTCGGGGTAATCTAACTCAGTTTACAGGTGTTAGAATGTTAGATTCTCAAGGAATTCTGCACCCAGGAAATGATGGAAACACCTCACACTATGTTGAAGATGTGATAAAAGGGCCCAGACTAGAGATTCCTATTTCAATGGTGATGATCCTATAGAATGGTTAAAACAATGTGAGTAGTTTTTTGGGTGTCAGGCACACCTGTGGACCAATGGGTGAATTTGGCTACATCACATTTCCAAGGCAGAGTAATGAAATGGTTAAAAGGGATAGGGATCCTATGGCAGATCTTGAATTGAAACCAACTCTGTTCCATAGTGATAGATCGTTTCTCTAAAGCTAATGCACATGATGCAGTGGAACAACTTCAAAATATGAGACATGGGGGTTCTTCAATCTTGCAGTATATTGACAAGTTTGAAGAGTGCATGGCATTAGTGAAGAAAGACCACCCTTATATCCAAGAAGCGTTTATGATAAGCTATTTTATTGGGGGTTTGAGATCGGAGATTAAGCATGATGTGAGTGGACAAAGACCACAAGGATTATTAGAAGTTTATTGGTACTCCAGAGTTTATGAAAAACAGCTGCAACCAAGAAGTTTCATCAGTTTGGAGGTTACAACAAGAACAAATTTACTGTAGTGGGTAGTAACCAGCAATACAGATCTGCAGCAAAACCAGTGCAACCAACTGCAGATAGAAACAGTTTTAACAAGACAGGGACCAGCCATGGTGAGAGAGAAAAGAAACCATGTTGGTATTGCCAAGAACCTTTGTCTGTGAATCACAAGTGCAAAGTAAAGAAAGCTATTCATGCTTTGTTGCTGAGAGAAGATATAGAAGGGTCATTGGGTGAAAAGGAAGATGCCAGTGCAGAAGATGGGTATACCAATGCTCTTGATATCCCCAAACAAGATGATAATACAGAGACCAAGGAAGAACTGATGCAGTTATCACAACATGCAGCCCAAGGTACATTCAGTCCAGCTACATTCTTCTTGGTTACCACAATTGGGGGTAAGAAAGCTATTGCATTAGTAGATAGCAGAAGTACAAATTCATTCATGGATTTTGAATTTGCCATAAAGAGTGGATGTGAATACAACTCAACATTGACTAGGACAGTCTCAGTAGCCGGAGGGGGAAAACTGAACACAGATGTTGTGGTTAAGAACTTGAGTTATAAAATACAAGGCACTCGCTTTGACAGTTCATTTCGGTTGCTAGCACTAAGAAGTTATGATCTCATTCTAGGAGCAGATTGGATCTATGAGCATAGTCCCATCTTATTGGATTTGAAAAAAAGACAATTGTCAATAAGCAAAATGGGGCAGAACTATATTGTTTAGAGATTTCACTAAACCAGAAGGACAACGTGTGGTTAGCATGGCAAAACTGGGCAAGATGGCTAGAAAAGGGGTGATGGAGTGCATGATCCATGCTAAACTAATACTAGGACAGTCAAAATCTGAAAACACTAACTGTCCAAGGGAAATGGAAATGGTGTTTAACCAGTTTGAAGATGTTTTAATGGAACCTCATGGACTACCATCAAAAGGAGATTGTGATCATTCTATTCATCTCAAGGAGGGAGCTGAGCCTACAAACATTAGACCTTACAGAATACCCCATCATAAGAAGGAAGCTATGGAAGAAATTATCAACCATTTGATGACAAACAATAAGATGAGGAATAGTGTGAGCCCCTATTCCTCTCCAGCAGTAATGGTGAGAAAGAAGGATGTATCTTGGGGCATGTGTGTGGTTTACAGGTAGCTCAATACCATGACTATTAAGAACAAGTTCCCTATCCTGGTCATTGAAGATTTGTTGGATGAGCTCCATGGAGCTAGCATATTCACAAAACTGGATTTGAGGTCTGGTTATCACCAGATCAGGAAGAATGAAACTGATATTGTGAAGATAGCATTTAAAACTCACCTTAGTCATTATGAATATTTTGTCATGCCTTTTGGATTAACCAATGCTCCAGCTACCTTTCAAGCATTGATGAATCAAATATTCAGTGGACAATTGAGAAAATTTGTATTGGTATTCTTTGATGACATTTTGATTTGTAGTAAGGACATTGAAGCTCATGTGGTCATGTGCAATTGTCGCTGACTATATTGAGGCAAAACGAGCTATCAGCGAGAAGAAACAAATCTGTATTTGTTGTGACACAAGTGGAGTACCTAGGACACATCATCAGTGGAGCAGGTGTGTCTACAGACCACAAAAAGATTGCTGATATTTTGAATATGCCAAAACCCCAAACTACAACTCAACTTAGAGGATTTATGGGTCTAACAGGATATTATAGGAGGTTTGTCAAAGGATAAGGACAAATATGCATACCACTATTTGATTTACTGAAAAAAGATGCTGGAGAATGGCAAGCACAACATACTGAAGATTTTGAGACTCTAAAGAAGACTATGACAGAATGTCCAGTCCTAGCTCTTCCTGACTTCTCTCAACCCTTTACGGTAAAGATAGATGCTTGTGGAGGAGGTATTGGGGAGTACTCATGCAAAAGGGAAGGTCTATAGCATATTTCAGTAAGACTTTAGGAATCAAATCCTCAACTCAATCAATTTATGATAAAGAAGCAATGGCTATTTTGGAAGCTCTTAGGAGATGGAGACACTATTTCTTGGGAGGCGGGTTGATTATTAAAACTGATCAACAAAGCCTAAAGTATATCACTAAACAAAGGCTTATTGAAGGTATTTAACACAAACTCTTGCTCAAATTATTGGAATTTGACTACACCGTAAAGTATAAAAAGGAAAGGAAAATGTAGTAGCAGATGCACTTTCCAAAAGAGATGCTGCAACTCAGTCTGAAGAACTAGCTTGCAATGCCACAATTATAATCCTACCTGAGTGGATCCAGGACATTAAAGCCAGTTATGTGGGAGATGATTTCAGTCAAAAACTGTTGGAGGGATTGCAACACACATCCGACATAGTTACTGGATTCTCACTGACTGATGGACTTATTAGATACAAAGGTCGGGTTTTGTTGGCAAGGAAAATGAGATGAGGTGGAAAATTTTGACCAATTTCCATTCATTAGCTTTTGGTGGTCATTATGGAAAAAGAGCTACTTATCATAGAGTAAAGAAACTCTTTTACTGGCCTAAATTACACCAGGATGTAGATGACATGATCAGTGTATGCCCAATATGCCAGGTGACTAAATTTGAGAACATCCACATACCAGGGTTGTTAGACCCACTGGAAGTATCTAACATGGTTTGGACACACATTTCAATGGATTTTGTGGAGGGGTTACCAAAATCCAGAGGAAATGATGTTATTTTAGTAGTGGTGGACCGGTTGACTAAATATTATCATTTCATTCCACTATCACACCCTTACTCTGTGCAGCAGGTAGTTCAACTCTTTATGGATCACATATTCAATCTACATGGAATGCCAATTGTCATAGTGACAGACAGAGATCGAATCTTCACTAGTAAGCTATTCCATGAAATATTCAAAGCAATAAAGGTCTCACTTCATTTCAGTACGGCATACCACTCGTAAACTGACGACCAAACCGAACTGGTAAATCAATGCTTACAGACCTATCTAACGTGTATGACATTCTAGGAGCTGAAGGAATGGCTGACATGGTTGAACCTTGCTAAGTGGTGGTACAACACCTCCTATCATACCTCACTGAAGACTACTCCATTTCAAGCTTTGTATGGTTATCATCCACCTCAAATCGGTGAGTTGACTATCCCTTGCAATATTTCAGATGAGGCTCGAGTAACCATAGAGCAGAAAGAGAGTATGATGTTGAAGATTAAGAAAAATTTACACCAAGCTCAAGAAAGGATCAAATACTTCGCTGACAGGAACATAACAGAGAGGAATTTTGAAATTGGGGACATGGTATATCTGAAAATGCAGCCATATCGGCAGAACGCTTTTGGATTAAGAGGAACATTGAAGTTAAGGGCTAAGTATTATGATCCATTTCGATTTATGGCTAAGATAGGGTAATTGGCTTACAAGATACAACTCTCTCGTGAGGCTCACATCCATCCAGTGTTCCATGTGAGCCAACTCAAACGACATGTGGGAAATCATGCAGTTCCTCTACTAGGGCTGACACTGGTTGGTCCAGATGGGAAAGTGAAGACTGACCCCATTGCAATACTCGAAAGGAGAGTGATTCCTAGAGGAAATGAACCTATAGTTCAGTGGATGGTACAATAGGAGAACATGGATATCACAGATGCTACATAGGAGGACGCATCATTCATACAAAAGATTTTCCCGATTTTGATCCTTGAGGATAAGGATGAAGTGCAGAAGGGGGAATTGTCAGGAAGCAAGAGAAACAGACCAAAGTTCATAGAAGAGTTGGGCTCAATTTCTCAAGTCGGTGCCAAGGGTAACACTTCATCTACTACATCTTAGCTGTCAGCTTCGTATCAGAAATGAAGAATTCAACTTAAAGAAGATCCGACGGCGTACGAGTAAAGAAGATCCAATGGTGTACGAGTGATGTAGTAACTTGTTTTTGCCTATTGAGGTCATTTTCGTTGTCGTTTACACTGTTAAATTCAGTTTACCTTGTCAGACGTTAAATTTAGTTTCACTATTTACTTCATATGTAAAACTTTCGGGTGTATATACCTAGAACTGGAGTAAATGAGGTAGATTTGATGGAGTATATTCTTAGTTGTCTCGTAGAGTAAAGTAGTCTAGGGTTTGCTTCTGTCAATCTCCCCCAAATCCATTGGAAATTGCCGAAGTTGTGGTCGGGTCATCACAAATCCTAACAAAACAACCATGAGAGAGAGAGAGAGATGTGGGGAGTCAGGAAGAGATATGGGAGAGGCAGTCATGGACTCACCGTGCATGATGCTAGTGGATAAGAAATGAGTGGACTGGTGGCGTCTCATTTTGGCCTGTCCGGACATCCGAATGATTACGTACACTAATTAATGTATGTGCACGCATACTCCATATTACTGGCCATGATGTTGATCGCTCCCAGAGCGCATTTGAGTCGAGCATTGGGTGTCGGCTGGCGGGCCGGCCATCACAGCGCCCCCATTGCTGTCGTGCGTGGGACGTGATGGACGCCCCAAAACTGCATTTTCTAAATAGCGAAAAGCATGACATCATGGGTAAAAACATATGGAGGTGAATAGGTTCCAACGGTACAGCAGAAGGTTACATAAACTTTCAAGAAGTTTCATGATTTTTTTATATAAAGTTTCAGATTTAAGTGAGTTTCGCACTGTTTCTAGAAATTTTCAGAAGATTTCTAGCATGTTTCAAGCCAAAGTTTCAAATAAGTCTCAGATTTTCGAACTCAAGTTTTAACAAGTTTCTTCCACAGTTCCAAGGAGTTTTAAGACGTTTCAACAAATTCCAACCAAAGTTTCAAGAAGTTTCAGAAAATTTCATAAAAACAAACAAGACCAAAATTCTGTCGTGCTCACCTGCAGCTATGCGAACAAAAATCAAACAAGTTTCGACGGGAGCATCCCCACTCCTACCGGCTTGTTGCGCCGCCGGTGCACCATGGGTATAAGAGGAGGAGGCGAAGGTGGCGACCGACGAGGAGGAAAGGTCATTGTGGGCATCGGTGTCACCGTCGTCAAGGGTGCAGGCATGTGGCTCGGAGGGGAGGAGGTGTCGTGACATAGCGGGCAGGTAGCACGCGGGCAGACGAACCAGACGTCAAGGCATGCGCGATGGAAGGCATGGCGGTAGCAGATCTTGCCCTCGACCATAGCGGCGCCCCGATGGTCGGGCCCTCGGCCCTAGCCCCTTGCCGCGGCGTTACAACGTGAAGGCGCCTCGGTCACAACACTCAGAATGGTGACGAAGAAGGACAGCGGCGCTTCTGCTCCGTGCTGTGTAGCTTACTCCGCATTGAGAGAGAGAGAGAGAGGAGAGGAAGGCAGTTTGGGTCGTGTATAAGATTTCTATGGCTGAGAGAGACAGATGAAGTCGGGCAGTAATAGACCTGTCCAAACGGACGACACGACATAGCCCAACACAAGCTTGTTTAGGCATGGCCCGACTGGACTGGCAAGTTAATTAGATCGTGTTGTGTTGACCCATGGGCTCAGCTGTCGACTCAGGCACGATTAGTTGTGGCCTAACGAGCGGCACGTCATGGCCTAACAAGGCCCGTGAAGTAAATGGGTCGTGTCGTGCCGGCCCATGGGCCGAGGAGCCATCCCAGGCAAGGCACGTGCGTCACTATGTGATGTGCCGTGTCTACCTGATGGCCCGAGGTCAGCCCGTTTAGGCCCAAAAAGTTCAAAAAATTCCAAAAAAAATAGAAAATTGTGTAGAGTTCATAAATACAAATGAAAATTATAAAAAATGCGACAACCAAATAGAAAATGTAATAAATATATTTATTCAGGTTTAAATGATTGTCTTGTTAAAACCTTTGCAAGTAAAAATCTTAACATGAGAAAACCTTGGCAAAGAAAAAGAGTACAACCTATAGCTCTACATAAATCCTTATTCTAAGTGTCGTTGTCTAGGTACATATTTTCGAACACCTATGATAACTCTAGATTTTCTACATAGTATTTTTTTCATGAATCAGTTTGTTCACAGTCCTTGATAGTTAGACGTATCTCCACCATCTCACTCATGAGACGTGTTCCTCTCTCCTCCAATATTTTTCCAGAAAGACTAAAAGCGGACTCAAAGGAAATTGTCGAGATAGGAACAGTTAACATATCATGTGCAAGTATGGATAGCACGAGATATGTTAATTTATGGATATGCCACCAATGCAAAATTTTCGAAGCCTTCAGCGTTGTAGCATTACTAACAAGTGTTGGAAATATGCCTAGAGGCAATCATAAAGATAATTATATTTCATTATGTTCATAACATTGGATAATATGTTATCTTGTTCCTAGAATAATATCAATAATATTTATTATCAAGTATGTGACTTGATTGTGAAACTCTATATTTCTGCAATGATTATTCTTAAACGTTCCCTGGTCGGAAACATATGAGAACACATGTAAATAGACTAGCATATATATTGGTTGATGACTATGCTTCACATGTCATGGATATGGAGATATCAAACGAATAATATGGACACATGTTAGAGAACATGGTGTTGGAAAAGACCCACCTTGAGACACTATTGAGATTGTTATGATTATATGTATCATGAGTTGGTCTCAAGCAATGATGATGTATAATCCTTAGACCTGAGATCAGCATGGTTTTCTACATGTGTAATAACACTCTTAAGGGTTGCCAAACGCTGCTCGTAACTAGGTAGTTATAAAGGTAACTTTCGGGTATGCTATGAAATATGCGGAGAGATGTGACTGGTCAGATATGGGATTTGTCCCTCCTAACATAACAGGAGAGATATCTCTGGGCCCCTCATTGTGGTCGGATAAAGAAAGTGAATGGCCATGCCACTAGTGGTCGAAGTGTCGACCACATGAAGTTATTTGACACTTGATCGAGAAAGTATTGAACAGTCCATGGATGATACATCTCACCTGGAGTTCAACCAGATATCGTGAGGCAAAGGGAGAATACATGAGAATGTATTTCAGTTCGATCAAATACGGACTAATCGTATGGAGATACGAGCTGGTCGTAGGCTGGTCGAACATGGTCACTAAGTGGTCGAAACCTGGTCGTAAGGAGTTACGAATTGGTCGAGACCAAATATGAACTTGTCATATAGAGATACGAGCTGGTTGTTAGTGATATGGACCTAGTCGTAGATCATATTGCATTAAGGTTCGTCCGATATATTATATGTGTGTTTGGGAATCGTTATATGCTGCTAGGTACCGATAACGACTAGTGGTTGGAAAAGAGTTTTCGAGTCACAACCGATTACACATGAACCTATAGGGTCGTACACTTAAAGTGCTAGGGATTTGATTTAGATGATGATCCGAATTATTGTAGGCCACAAGCTCTAATGGGCCTCAAGTACGAGACCCATCATGGATGGCTATATATATAGAGGGGTGGTGGCATAGGGTGACTATGATCTTTTGAAGAACTCCCAAAACCCTAATAGCCACGCCTTCCTCATACCACGCTACCGGCACTAGCACTCCAACGCGTGGTATCCCTGCCATGTACGTGTGGATACCTTGGAGGTGTTGTTGCGAAACATCAGTACTAGGACGATCCGCAACTCGTGACAATCACAAGACTCGGAGAAGAAGACGTGCGGCGAGTACGACTACGACTGCATCAACTCGCTACATCGACTCTACTTTTGCTACGAGTCGGCGCGTCTAGTGGTAATCTTGTGATCTATTACTAGCAGAGGTTCCTTGGTTGCACAGTAAATTTTTATTTTGTGCTATCGTAGCCTACCCGTAACCCTTCAGTGGCATCAGAGTCATCACGTCTGATTTTAGATTCTGATTAGATGCATATTGTGATATGTGGGAGTCTTAGATGTGATCTTTTTGTATTTTCTGTTGTCGTTCTATTTAATAGATCGTTTTGGGCGATGGTCGATATGATCGTCCATGTGCGGTGGTCGTAAGATGGGTTCATATTCGTTATTCCGTGATCGTGTTTTCATGGTCATATCATGACTTGCTTCTACCGGTCGGTTTCCGCCATCGAGACAGACAGTGATCGTAAATCCATGGAGCACGCGAAGATTAATCTAGTTGATTGAATCGGAGTTGCGATCGAGAAGGGTTAATGTGATTAATCCAATGCGATTTAGATGGACAGAACAGTAGATTGGATCTATGTAGTCCAAAAAGGCCCTTGGTGATTGGTATTGCTGGTTCACACTAGCCGTTATATAGAATACGATTCTATGCCTAATTTATTTTACAGGTTTTTGTGAATAGTATAACCCATGATGTATGAGATGCATGTATGTGTGTAATGTTCATGACCAGCGTGTCATGTTTATTGCAGCCCAAGGCTATCTATATTTGTATAACGGCCTACGTGTCGACTTGTGGGTCTTCTTCACTCCTTGAAATTTATTACTAGTGCTATTAGGAGTAATGACTTAGTAGGAGTACTTGGAGGATTTGGCCACTTGAAGACATGGCGAATAGGAAGCTTCGGCGATAGAGATCACCATGTGGAAGGGTCATACTATATCAAAATGCAATTTAATTGTCTGTGAATGCCTTTATATTCCTATTTATTTATTTCTATGCATGTTATTTAATTGCTTTAAATGCTTTTAACATGGTAGAAGTAAAATTCTCTCACGTAATATTAAGTTAAATTGATGCCCTCCCAATTAGTTGCACCATCTAAAGTCATGTATTTTAATGGTAGGTCTTGCTAAAGCAAAGTATCATTAATATTACTTGACTAGATGGGTTTGTGTCGGACACTTACACGCATAGCATTGGTTTAACTTGATAAGGTCATCATAACGGTTATAGACCTTGGGGCACAGGGTTGGGTGCCGGAGCATAGAGATGTTGCCCAACAACAAGAGTCATATAGAGATATGATTAGCAAATGGTTGCTTACCAAATTCACTAATCTTCTAGCAGTGATGCCCAAGCTCACTAGTAGATTAACTGATTGCGGGTCTTGAATCACTAAATTATTTAATAGAAGTTACTTTTCTTGAACATATGTCTTAGTTTTGCATGTTTTATGTTGTAGATCATGGCACCAACTATTGCACCTACATCCAGTTTAGCTTTACGTTCGATACTTGATAAGGAAAAACTGAATGGAACAAATTTTGTGGACTAGTCCCGCAACCTAAGAATTGTTCTTAGGCAAGATAAAAATGAACATATTCTAGAGGAACCAATTCATGTTGTGCCTACTGAGAATGTTGATGCTACTCTTAAAATAGCCTATAAAAAGCCATGTGATGAGTCCCTTGATGTTAGTTGTCTCATACTTGCTGCCATGAACTCAGACCTTCAGAAGCAGTTTGAGAATATTAAGGCCTACGATATGATCGTGGCGCTGAAAGGTGTGTTTGAGACACAAGCAATAACTGCGAGATATGAGATCTCAAAGAAATTATTTGGGAGTAAGCTAGCTGAGGGTAATCTGGTGAGCCCACATGTGATCAAGATGGTTGGTTACACACAGAGCTTGGAAAAACTTGGTTTTTCACTTAGTCAAGAGTTGACTATATATTTGATTCTTGCTTCACTTCCTGCAAGCTATGGGCAGTTCATTCTGAACTTCCATATGAATGGCTTAGACAACAATCTCACCGAACTACATAGGATGCTCAAGATAGCAGAGCGCAGCGTAAAGAAAAACAATAACCATGTGATGATGGTGCAAAAGAGTACAAGCTTCAAGAAGAATGCTAAGACTTGGATCAAAGGTAAGGTCAGGACTAAAGTTTCGGATGGGATACAAACTAACAAGCCTAAGCCCAAGACTAAGTCCGGTCCGACTCTAGAGAATGAATGCTTTTACTGCAAAGAGACAGGTCATTGGAAGAGGAACTGCAAGAAATACATGGCTGATCTAAAAATAATGGTGAGACTAAACCTTCCACTTTAGGTATTAATGTTATAGATGTTTTTCTTGCTGATTCTTCTGTTAATTCTTGGGTATTTGATACCGAATCGGTTGCTTATATTTGCAATTCGATGTAGAGTCTAACAAGGAGTAGGAGAATTGCAAGGGGCGAGATGGATCTTCGTGTCGGGAATAAAGCAAGGGTTGTTGCATTAACCAGCGGGACTTTGCCATTACTTTTGCCCTCATGATTTATTATGGAATTAAATAATTGTTATTACGTTCCAGCCATAAGTAGGAGCATCATCTCTACCTCAAGTTTGATGGCAGAGGATTATAAATTCATCATTGAGAACAATTGTTGTTCTATATTTTTAATGAAATATTTTATGGCTATGCTCCTATTTTGAATATGTTGTTTACTTTAAATCTTGATGATACACTTGTCTATAATATTAATGCGAAGAGGCTTCAGCCCAATGATATGAATTCCACTTTTATTTAGCATTGTCGTTTTGGTCACATAAGTGAGAAACATATGAAGAAGCTCCATGATGATAGAATTCTAAACTCGTTTGACTTGGAATTATTTGAAACATGTGAATCTTGCCTACTTGAAAAGATGACCAAGACACCTTTCACTGGTCGAAATGAGAGAGCGTCCGACTGCTGGCACTCATACATACTGATATATGTGGACCAATGAGCACGACAGCTAGATGTGGTTTTCAGTACTTCATTACTTTCACCGATGACTATAGTAGATATGGATATATCTATTTAATGAAGCACAAGTCGGAATCCTTTGAAAAGTTCAAGGAGTTCCAGAATGAAGTACAAAATCAACTTGGCAAGATAATCAAATCCTTATGATCTAATCGTGAAGGTGAATTTTTGATCCATGAATTTGGTAATCATTTGAAGCAATGTGGAATTGTTCCACAGCTTACACCACCGGGCACTCCACAATGGAATGGGGTGTCCGAGCGGCGTAATCGAACCTTGTTGGACATGGTTCGATAAATGATGAGCCAATTAGATCTGCCATTGTATTTTTGGGTTACGCTCTAGAAACTGCAACTTTCACTTTAAATAAGGTACCATCTAAATCAGTAGATAAGACACCATATGAGATATGGACTAGGAAGAGTCCTAACTTATCTTTTCTAAATATTTGAGGATGTGATATCTATGCTAAACGTTTGACGTCTGATAAACTCACACCCAAGTCGGATAAATACTTCTTTATAGCATATCCTAGGGAAACCAAAGGATATAATTTCTACAACAGGGAAGAACACAAAGTTTTTGTTGCTCGAAATGATGTCTTTTTGGAGAAAGAGTTTTTTTTCAAAAGAAGTCAGTGGGAGAAAGGTGCAACTCGAAGAAATTCGAGAAACATCTGAAAGTGTTTCAACTCCTACTGAACCTCTGCAGAATGAATAAAATATTGTTGAACTTGTAGATGAGGCGTCAACCCTACGTGGATCTAAAAGACCATGTCAATTGCCTATAAGGTATAGGCTTGACGTATTATTATTGAATAATGATGAGTCTAAGACTTATGAGGAAGCAATGATGGACCCGACTCTGAGAAATGGCTTAGAGCCATGAAATCCGAGATAGACTCCACGAGAGACAATCAGGTTTGGAAGCTAGTCGATCTACATGATGGTGTTAAAACCATTCAGTGCATATGGATCTATAAGAAATTCTTTTGATATGAATGGAAATGTTCACATTCATAAAGCTCGACAAGTTCAAGGAGTTGACTACGATGAGACTTTCTCACCGGTAGCGATGTTTAAATCTGTACAGATCATTCTAGCTATTACAGCACATTTCGAGGCAGATGGATGTCAAAACGACTTTCCTTAATGGAAACCTAAGTGAGGATGTGTACATGACACATCTTGAAGGTTTTGTCGATCCAAAGAATGCTAGTAAAGTGTGCAAACTTCATAAATTCATTTATGGGTTAAAGCAAGCATCTCGAGTTGGAATTTACATTTTGATAAGGAAATCAAAAGGGTTGGTTTCGTCAAGAAAAAAAGAAGAACCATGTGTTTACATGAAGGTTAGTGGGAGTGCACTTATAATTCTAATTGTTGGACCGAAAAAACGACTAGAGGGGGGGTGAATAGGAGCACGCTCACTTTTTCCCAAATAATGAATTCAACACAATTTCACTCCAATAGCTATGATGAAGCTATGAAGATCAATATACCAATCTGTTGGAAGACTAGTATTGAATCCAATTAAATCCCTAAGCAAAATAACAAAATCAACTAAGATTGCAAACTCACAAAGACAAAGTGATCGACCATTGCATACCCAACCGGTCGGACCGATTGCGGGCGGTCGGACCGGCGTTGTCTTTGGCGGTCGGACCGCTCAAAATCGGTCGACCGGTGATGACGGCGATCGACCGTGACTCGAACCGATCCGCAATGATAAAATCACCGATGACGGTTGCAATTAGGTGAAACTTTTGATTCTCAACTCCAATCTTTATGAAACTTTGCACACACCTTCTATATGCTATTGAGGACCTATTCCAATCGAATATTATGATAATTCTTGGAACGATCTTGAGCAATTACCAATTGATTAACAGAAGGTCTAAAACCGGGCAAGAACGAAAACTTGATCCTAATGCTTGTTCGTGAGAGATTGATGATCAAGATGATGCTAGATAGATTCACACATATCACAGCAAGCTAATTCACGTGAAAGAATCAATCACAAACTCGCGGATCAAAGAAAGCCCTAAAATCACCAAATTGAAAGCAAGAACGAAAAGAGACTTATCTCAAGCAAACCTTGCATAGATTGATTTCGTGATTGATGCTGGATTACATCCACACCATCATGGATCAGTGGACAATCAAAGATCACAAAATTCACCACAAACCATCAAGAGCCCTAGCCTCCACCTCAACTCCCCTAAAGACAATTAGGGTTTTGAAACATAAAAAGGCGAGAGAGAAAAGAGCTAGTTGGTGCAGCCACCACCTCCCCCTATTTATAGTGGAGGCCTAGACTACTAGGGTTTGACTCCATTGGGCTCCCGTTAAGGTCCACTAACAAACGGGTCACACACGCACGCTTCGCAAAGCGTCGTCTTTAACCTTTGACCTAAACCGCTTCACCATGCGCCATGGATTTGTCAATAGGTCACCCTTGTCCATCTTGTGTCACGCTTGAGTCATTGACCTCACCCGGCATCGTCGATCATTCTGGACCTCAACTCTCCAAGTCTAGTCCCGATCCTCCTCGCCGTTGACCGTCGTTGACCACTAAGCAACCTGCACAACCACAGACAAGCAAACATGAATTCGGGAACAAGTTCTTCACAACTTGACCCATGTTAGTCAAAACATGCATCATGCAAACCATATGCCACGATCCCAATGACTTTGACCTAACAAATCAACATCGCCACGAAGTTGGCCGACGTTCAAGTCATTACCGGTCTGACCGCTCCAGGTGAGCCGGTCGAACCGCCCCTTGGCCGGTCGGACCGCTCCTCGTGAGCGGTCGGACCGCCTTGGGACTTAGCCAATTTCAACCCTGAAAATCCAAACCTCTGGAAACTTTAAACCAATAGAACTTTTCTTGGAGACTCCAAAAATCATGAGACCAAGTGCATTGGGATCCCCTCACTTGCCTACAACACCTATTTTTGGCCCAGCTTGTTTTGACCACTTTGGTCACCGCCGGTCCGACCGATTTGGGACCGGTCGGACCGCCGTGTAAGGACCGGTCGGACCGCCCCTGTCTAGTAAGCCTGTAACTTTGTCGAAAACACGTGAAACGACAAACCGTAAACGCCATTGCCAATTGTCACATCATCCTAAGATCTGGAACATATCCCCATGAAATCCACAATCTCCCCCTTGATGAACACATTGGCAATTATCCAAAAAATGTAAGTAAGAGGTTTGAAAACGAGTTTACTCATGCTTTTCGCACAAAGGCACAACTTGGTCCATAAGCAAGAAAAAGCAATGTAAATGACCAAGCTGGCATCAGAATAGTATAGGCATGTGAGACAAGGCAAAAGTAAGCATAAAAACTTTGATTTCCAGAAAAGGGTCAAATTTCTCACATAAGGTCTAAATGAAAGAACAATTGTTCAATTGACCTATGATCATTGTGAGGATAAAATAATGCAATTCAAGTTCAGAATATTCAATAAGACAATAAGAATGCAACTCAAGAACTCCCCCTCACTATGATCCTCAAATTTCAAATTTTCAGTTTCTCCTCTTTGTATAAACTTCTCCCCCAACAAAGAAATATTTTTTCATTAACACATCTTCTCTTCTCATTTAACACACATCTTCTCCCCCTTTGACAATGGATTCATCAAGGAATCACGCCTTCCTCTCATCCAGAGATAATAAATATAGAATAAAGGAAGAAGCAGAAACAAGAGAAGCATAAAGAGGAATATGCATGAAGTGCAATGGAGTGGCTTCAATTTTTCTATTTTTCAATATTTGATTACAAGAAGCTTTGGAGATTACCCAAAAGAACAAGCTAGTATCTCTAATATTGCACAAACAAAGATATCAAGCTGACAAATAGCAAGATCATGGTAAGACATATATATCAAAGCTAAGCACAAAGGCTCAAAAGTAAAGCAGTAGATTTGATCAATTTAAGCAATGCTTCAAATTCAGCAAGTTCATCAACAGGGATCCTAAAGTGAAATTGGCCATGTCAAAATGTCAAAGTGAGATCAAAAATCTAACAAAGACCACATTAAGAGTCAATCAAGTCCCGTATTGAATCATTTTGCTCAATATTTTGTAAATGCCCATTTGTCAACATTTTTCTCATTTGCATTGAATATTGAAGTTGACTAATGATCTAACTTAGTGACAAGATCCTGGACTAGGAGCCATCCACAAACTCATCCTAAGCTTCGACCAAAAGTTGATTAAAGGTATATCTTAGTAAAGAAGATCCTGGACTAGGAGCCATCCACAAACTCTTTCTAAGCTTCTACCGGGGCGATAAATCTTGAGGTTCATGTCATTTTTGACAAGCAGTCCCTATGAGATCGTCTGGTTCATCAAACTATCTCCAAGTTCATGTCATTTGACAAGCAGTCTCGTAAGAATAGTTTGGCACAATTTAAGCATAAGACAATCTTGATTTTCATTTTTCACATGAGCAGTTTTAGAATCTCAAGAACACAAAAGCTCAAGTAATGGTCAATTTTAGATCAAAGAGCTAACAAAGCAATTCTGACAGAGCCAATGTCACAAGAGGAGCACTAATTGCGCAACTCACTAAAACATCCACAAATTGCAATTTCTTAATTTGAGTTGTTTAAAAGGTTCTAGCTCATATAGCAAAGACTTAGCTACACATGTAAAAGCATGATAATTCTAGCAAGTCAAAGAACTAGACATGACATTGAGCAAGAATTAAAATACAAAAGCTCCAAAGGGTAATAGGCAAAGCTTCATCAATTTTAAAAGATAAGCAAAAAGACTTATATTACAATGCATCTTTTTGGATTTTTCATACCACTTGTTACCACTTGTTGGCCACTTGTTGGATTTTTCATATGAATGCAATATGACACAATGAGATGCAATTAAAAAGCCTAAAAACCTAAAAAGATCAAAAAGATCACTAAGTTCAGAAAAAGAACAATAAAAGATCAAAAGAACAAGGAAAGATCAGATAAAATCAAACTCCCCCTCAAACCAACCCATAAGGATAAATAACCCCTAACTCGCTTCTCAAGGTGGCAAACCTAGTTGGGTCTAAAGATTTGGTGAGGATAAAAACAAGATACAAGAGAAGAATCTAGTGGGTGACAAGCGCCTGAGGTACTCTTCCTATCTAGCCGACAGCCCGCACAATAAGGATAAGAAAAACCCCCGAATGGACAAGGATAAAGAACAGGAATATCAAATGCCATACAAAGAGAGTAGAGTGTAAGTACCTGAATAAGAGCTTAACGGCCTGGCGATGGGAAGTTCTCGGAGATGCTTGAAACCCGTCGACCGCATGAAGGAGGTGAACCATCTTGAGTCTCCGGTCATATGACGTGAACAGCTGGAGTCAACAAAGCACGTGCTCTTCCTCTTTCCGCGGCAATCCTGAAAAAATCAAGGCACAGAAGAACGATGTGTCTCGACATCAAGTTAGTTAAACAAGACTTGCGAACCCGAGATCGAGACACACGTCTGCAGTAGTATGCAAAGCGAAGTGTTATCCTTGATTTCATCTAAAATTCTGTTATGAGCAATGTTTAAGTTAACATGGAATTAAATCGTCGAGAGGCGGCCCGACGTTGTCTTTCAAGGTCGATCGGCGACCAAATCGGTCGACCGGTGACCACCAACTGATCGACCGTGACTGAAGAACTTGAGAATTAGGATATGTAGAAGCATGATGATTAGCATGTGAGAAAAATCATAATCCAGGTTTATTCCTTTCAGTGTTACCATGTCTCATAAAAGCTCTAGGTTGCCTGAATGAAATTCTATCAAGATTTTTCCTATCATTTTTCAACCTACGCCAACAGAATTCAATCAAATGCCCACCTTTCTTGCAATAAGTGCAATGGTACTTGGTACCACTAGAAGAAGCACCATTTGAATTAATACAAGGTTGGACAAAACCTGCAGATTTAAAAGATTTTTTGCAGGTTGGGTTTTGAATTCAATTAAACCTTTTTCCAAGACTTGAATGACTTTTGGCTTTGAATTGTCTTGAAAAGAATTGAATCCTAAACCTTGCTTCTTATAAGGAGTTTTAGACTTGTCAAGAATCATGTTTAATTGTTTCTTACCTTTAGAAAATTTCTCTAATGTATCATGAAGGTAAGCATTTTCTTTTCTTAAACTAACACAAGCATCACAAGTTTTATCCATAGATTTCTCCTTATATAAAGCAATTTCAAGCTTAAGAGTGGAACAAGAAGCACAAGTAGTATTTTCAATATTGTCCTTAAGCTTAGCATATTTGACTCTAGCAGCTTCTAAGATATCTTTGATTTCACGTTCTTTTTCTAAGCATGAAGTGCAAGGGCTAGAATCAATCACATCAGAAGCAATCAACTTGCTAGACTCTAAACATTTTTCACAAGGAGCAGATTTAATTTCAATTAGCTCAGTTCTAGCATTTTCAAGTTGTTGTAAAGCAATATTGTGAGCAGATTGCAGTTTAGCCAATTCTGAGTGCATATCATGACAAGATAAACATTCATCAGGTTCAAGAGACTTAACATTTGCAAGTTCTAGTTTTAGTTTACCAATTTTTGACTCTAGTTTCTTATTTTTAGTCATGATAAATTCTAGCGCTTCATCTTGACTAAGCACTTGCTCAACTATAGAATCATATTTAGCAGAAAGCTCATCATAAGAAAAAGATACCTCATCATTATCAATGTCGTCGATTGTCGACCATGAAGCACATGCCGAGAAAGTCCTTTGCCTTCCCTTTCTTTTCCTCTTCGCTCCCGGAGTCCACATCACTAACGGATTGCTCTCCAAAAGCGGCAAGGACCCGGTGAGCGGCCTTTATGAGCTTGACAGCATCATACTCAGAGTTGTTCTCATGAGGCTTCTTCCAAGTGTCTTTCTCCTCCCTATTCTTACCCTTACCTTTTAGCTTGGGGCAATTGGCGGATGTGGTAAAGCTCTCCACACTCATAGCAAGTAACAGACCACCTCTCTTTTATTTCTCACATTGTTGTAAGCCCGTGTGAATTTTTTAGCTAAAAGGGCTAACTCAACCTCGTGGATATTCTCAAACTCCTCTTCATGAATAGCGGATAAACAAGCAAATGAAAATCCAGAAGAAGATTCAAAAGAGTCATCAAAAGCCTTTTTGAGAGGATCTGCTACCAAAGCTAAATTATCTTTCTTGGGATGATCAACTCTTTTAATTTCATGAGTCTTGAGTTTACTATAAAGCAATTCTAAAGTAAGACTTGAAATATCAACATTCTCTTCTATAGCAGTAGCCTTCATCTCCCACTCCTTGGTGTTGATTGCAGCCAAGAGGTGGGTGGCATTTTCAGATTGAGAATATTCAATATCAACAGCTTTCATTTGATTAATCACTTTATTAAAACGACTGAAAATGTCATCCATGCTCTCTCCAGGACGCATCTCAAATTTGTTATAATCACGCTTATAGATTGTTTGGCGAACTTTCTTAATTTGGGACGAACCCTCATGATATGTTTCGAGAGTGTTCCAAATCTCGTGCACAGTCGCAAAATTGCAAATCCTATCATATTCTTATCTACCAAGCGCACCATATAAAAGATTCTTGGCCTTGTTGTTGTTAGCCAAAAGAACCACGGAAGCAGGAGTTTCAACCTCAGGAATAATGAGCGGGGATCGAACAACGTCCCACATAGCTTGTCCCTCGCTCTCAAGGAATACTCGCATACGATTCTTCCAATAGGCATAGTCTTGTCAATTGAACATATGCGGTTTTGTAGAGAATCTATCCATCGCCAAAGTTCGAAGGACCGGTTAAGATCAAGATTGAACTAACAGGCTCGATACCACTTGTTGGACCGAAAAGGCGACTAGAGGGGGTGAATAGGAGCACGCTCACTTTTCCCAAATAATGAATTCAACACAATTTCACTCCAATAGCTATGATGAAGCTATGAAGATCAATATACCAAGATCAATGGAAGACTAGTATTGAATCCAATTAAATCCCTAAGCAAAATAACAAAATCAACTAAGATTGCAAACTCACAAAGACGGGCGGTCGACCGATGTACCCAACCGGTCGGACCGATTGCGCGGATCGGCCGGCGTTGTCTTTGGCGGTCGGACCGCTCCAAAATCGATCGATCGGTGATGATGGGCGATCGACCGGCCGACTCGAACCGATCTGCAATGATAAAATCGGCCGATGGCGAAGTTGCAATTAGGTGAAACTTTGATTCTCAACTCCAATCTTTATGAAACTTTGCACACACCTTTTATATGCTATTGAGGACCTATTCCAATCGAATATTATGATAATTCTTGGAACGATCTTGAGCAATTGCCAATTGATTAACGAAGGTCTAAAACCGCAAGAACGAAAACTTAATCCTAATGCTTGTTCGTGAGAGATTGATGATCAAGATGATGCTAGATAGATTCACACATATCACAGCAAGCTAATTCACGTGAAAGAATCAATCACAAACTCGCGGATCAAAGAAAGCCCTAAAATCACCAAATTGAAAGCAAGAACGAAAAGAGACTTATCTCAAGCAAACCTTGCATAGATTGATTTCGTGATTGATCTTTGGATTACATCCACACCATCATGGATCGTGGACAATCAAAGATCACGAAATTCACCACAAACCATCAAGAGCCCTAGCCTCCACCTCAACTCCCTAAAGACAATTAGGGTTTTGAAACATAAAAGGCGAGAGAGAAAAGAGCTAGTTGGTGCAGCCACCACCTCCCCCTATTTATAGTGGAGGCCTAGACTCCTAGGGTTTGACTCCATTGGGCTACCGTTAAGGCCCACTAACAAACGGGTCACACACGCACGCTTCGCAAAGCGTCGTCTTTAACCTTTTACCTAAACCGCTTCACCATGCGCCATGGATTTGCCAATAGGTCACCCTTGTCCATCTTGTGTCACGCTTGAGTCATTGACCTCACCCGGCATCGTCGATCGTTCTGGACCTCAACTCTCCAAGTCTAGTCCCGATCCTCCTCGCCGTTGACCGTCGTTGACCACCAAGCAACCTGCACAACCACAGACAAGCAAACACGAATTCGGGAACAAGTTCTTCACAACTTGACCCATGTTAGTCAAAACATGCATCATGCAAACCATATGCCACGATCCCAATGACTTTGACCTAAAAATCAACATCGCCACGAAGTTGGCCGACGTTCAAGTTATTACCGGTCTGATCGCTCCAGGTGAGCCGGTCGGACCACCCCTTGGCCGGTCGGACCGCTCCCTGTGAGCCGGTCGGACCGCCCCTTGGGACTTAGCCAATTTCAACCCACAAAATCCAAACCTCTGGAAACTTTAAACTAATAGAACTTTTCTTGGAGACTCCAAAAATCATGAGACCAAGTGCATTGGGATCCCTCACTTGCCTACAACACCTATTTTTGGCCCAACTTGTTTTGACCACTTTGGTCATCCGGTCCGATCAGCCCCACATGGCCGGTCCGACCGATTTGGGACCGGTCGGACCGCCGTGTAAGGACCGGTCGGACCGCCCCTGTCCAGTAAGCCTGTAGCTTTGTCAAAAACACGTGAAACGATAAACCGTAAACGCCATTGCCAATTGTCACATCATCCTAAGATCTGGAACATATCCCCATGAAATCCACACTAATCTTATATGTGGATGATATATTATTGATCGGGAATGACATTTATATGCTGGAATCCGTTAAGACATCATTGAAAAATAGTTTTTCTATGGAGGACCTAAGAGAGGCAACATATATCTTAGGGTTAAAGATATATAGAGATAGATCAAGAAGGCTAATTGGATTAAGCCAAAGTACTTATATTGATAAGGTGTTGATTCGGTTCAACATACAGGATACCAAGAAAGGGCTCTTGCCTATGTCACATGGCATAAGTTTTAGCAAGAGTCAGTGTCCTTCGACAACTGATGAGCGAGACCATATGAATGGCATTTCATATGCTTCGGCTATGGGATCTGTCATGTATGTCATGATGTGTACTCGACCAGATGTATCATATGCTCTAAGTGTTACAAGCAGATACTAAACTGATCTCGGTGAAGGTCACTGGACAGCTGTGAAAAATATTCTTAAGTACTTGAAAAGGACTAAGGATGTGTTCCTAATTTTTGACGGTGATGAAGAGCTCGTTGTAAATAGTTACACCTATGCAAGCTTTCAAACCGACAAAGATGATTATCATTCGCAATCTGGTTTTGTATTCATTTTGAATGGAGGAGCAGTAAGCTGGAAAAGTTCCAAGCAAGAGACGGTTGTTGATTCTGCGACGGAGGCCAAGTACTTTGCAGCTTCTGAAGCTGCGAAAGAAGGTGTTTGGATAAGAAATTATATTACTGAGTTGGGTGTGGTTCCGAGTGCCTCGAGCCCAATGGATCTCTATTGTGACAATAATAGAGCCATTGCGCAGGCTAAGGAGCCTAGATCCCATCAAAAGTCCAAGCATATACTCAGGCGTAATCATCTTATTCGCGAATTGGTGGATAGAGGAGATGTTAAGATATGCAAAGTTCATACGGATTTAAATGTTGCTGATCCGTTGACAAAGCCTCTCACACAGCCAAAGCATGTGGCGCACACAAGAGCTATCGATATTAGATACTTAAATGATTGACTCTAGTGCAAGTTGGGAGACTGTTGGAAATATGCCTAGAGGCAATCATAAAGATGATTATATTTCAATATGTTCATAACATTGGATAATATGTTATCTTGTTTCTAGAATAATATCAATAATATTTATTATCAAGTATGTGACTTGATTGTGAAACTCTATATTTCTACGATAATTATTCTTAAACGTTCCCTGGTCGAAAATATATGAGAACACATATGAATAGACTAGCGTATGTATTGGTTGATGACTATGTTTCACAGGTCATGGATATGGAGATATCAAGCCAATAATATGGACACATGTTAGATAACATGGTGTTGGAAAAGACCCACCTTGAGACACTATTGAGATTGTTATGATTATATATATCATTAGTTGGTCTCAAGTAATGATGATGTATAATCCTTAACTCGGCAAACACATCATAAACAACGAACAATAATAAATCAACAGCATTCAATAACTTCATTATCATCACATGCACTTCCATTAGTATTCTCATGCATTAATCTCAAATATCAATGCAACTCTAATCTATATGTCCACATGCACTTCTTTTCGCGTATACCGGTATAGCATGAGTGAATGCTCGCGACAACATTCACTCTCAAGCCCGTTCCTCCATAAGGATCGGGACCTCCTCCACTCCGTGGAGTTGTGATCATCATGATCACCTTCTCTTATGCAAAGATGCTTATGAATGCAAACATGCAAACTCCATCATAAACATCATATCCAACTTTCCATCATGCTCATCAACAAAGATATAAACATACCAATTCATTGTTTGCAATTAAACCAAATAAAAGCACAACAATAATGGTAATAGAAGATAAAGAAAATGATGATCGATCATTGATCGTTTGTCTACCATGCACTTGCCTTTACTAGTTGCGACGCACAATTTGACTCGAAGATGGCAACAAGTACGGCGCTTCTCCTACATTAAACACACATCTCAATACAAGCTACAGCATCATACGAATAACAATCAATATATATCGCTCCTACCGTCCCCAAATAAACCACGTTACGCGGTGCCGAAAAGCTACCCTTGCTGTCCGGTTACTAAAAGAGCGTAACTTTTGACTCGAAGTCCGATCACCACAACCCACCCCATTCTGGATTCTTTATAAGATTATCCACCTTTTCTTAGATTACGAAGACTTCTAATTAAATCATCTAACCCTCCGTATTTAGCCCAGAAAGTCGGTCTGTCCGCTTCGGAACAGCAGACTTACTAAATTCATAACTTTTGTTCTACTCAACCAAAATACGCGTTCTCAGATCCTACAGAACCATTGGACAATTATCTACAACTTTCATGTAGATCAAAAACTCTAATTAAGCTATTTACTATTTTTAATCTACAGTCTACCAAAACAGCGCGAAAGCGATAACCCTAAAGACACGAGATCAACATGGTTTCCTAGATGTGTAATAGCACTCTTAGGGGTTGTCAAACGCTGCTCGTAACTGGGTAGTTATAAAGGTAGCTTTCGGGTATGCTATGAAATATGCGGATGGATATGACTGGTTGGATATGGGATTTGCCCCTCCTAACATAACATGAGAGATATCTCTGGGCCCCTCGTTGTGGTCGGATAAAGAAAGTGCATGGCCATGCCACTAGTGGTCGAAGTGTCGACCACATGAAGTTATTCGACACTTGATCGAGAAAGTATTGAACAGTCCATGGATGATACAACATCTCACCTGGAGTTCAACCAAATATTGTGAGGCAAAGGGAGAATACACGAGAAGGTATTTCAGTTCGATCAGATACGGACAAGTCGTATGGAGATACGAGCTAGTCGTAGGCTGGTCGAACATGGTCACTAAGTGGTCGAAACCTGGTCGTAAGGAGTTACGAATTGGTCGAAACCAAATATGAACTTGTCGTATAGAGATATGAACTGGTTGTTAGTGATATGGACCAAGCCGTAGATCATATTGCATTAAGGTTCATCCGATATATTCTATGTGTATTTGGGAATCGTTATGTGCTGCTAGGTACCGCTAACCACTAGTGGTTGGAAAAGAGTTTCCGAGTCACAACTGATTACACATGAACTTATAGGGTCGCACACTTAAAAGGCTAGTATTTGATTTGGATGATAAATCAAATTATTGTAGGCCACGAGTTCCTAATGGGCCTTAAGTACGAGACTCTTCATGGATGTCTATATATAGAGGGGTGGTAGTATAGGTGAATATGATCGTTTCAATAACTTCTAAAATCCTAACAGCCACGCCTTCCTCATACCACGCTGCGGGGCTAGCACTCCAGTGTGTGGTATCCCTGCCTCGTACGTGTGAATACCTTGGAGGTGTTGTTGTGAAGCATCAGCACTAGGACGATCTGCAACTTGTGACGATCACAAGACTCGGAGAAGAAGACACGCGGCGAGTACAACTACGACTGCATCAACTCGCTACATCGACTCTACTTTAGCTACGAGTCGGCACGTCTAGTGGTAATCTCGTGATCTATTACTAGCGGAGGTTCCTTGGTTGCACGATAAATTTTTATTTTGTACTATCGTAGCCTACTCTCAACCCTTCAACAAAATCAAGAACATTAACAATTCCCTAAATTTTAGCACTATGATCTAAAATAAATGCAAATGCATATAGGAAAGGGATTTCTCTCTAATATTTAAGGTATTTACTCTTCATAGATTTAATATCCTCTCGTAAAACTATGTTATTTTTATATATTTTCAATTGACTATCAATCTGTAAAATACTATACACAATAATAGGAGATGTTGGATAATAGACTGCAGACAAAGCAACAATGGCCTCATATTTTTTATAAAAAAAACTAAGTACCTTCCCAGCAACAAACCAATGTTGCTCAGTCAAAAGTACAATACCGTTAGTGCTCTGATAGTGTGTTTGAATAAAAACAGGAAAAATGTTCTTATATGGTAAAAAAACTCTTAAGCATCAAGTAAGTAGAGTTCTATCTTACCAGCATGTTCAACCCAAACTTTTTAGGCGTACACCCATTGCCCTGCAAAAATTATTATATGTTGCTATTCTTTGATTAGAATTATTCAAGAAAGATATTGCATCGCGGAAAGCTTTAATATATGAAGTCAACCTCTTCAAATCGCATTTAACTATAAGGTCAATAATATGACAAGCGCATCGCTGATGTAGCAAGAAGGAATAGGTATATATACTTAACACTGGAGTAAGAATATCCATGGTCGTAGATTTTGAAGCAGTGTTGTCTAATGTAATTGAGAATATTTTGTTTGTAAGACCAAAGTCTTCTACGACTTTGATAATACAATTAGCAATATTATCACTCGTGTGTTCTACATTAATTAATTTGAAATCTATAATTCCTTTCTCCATTTCCCACTTGTCATTAACATAATGTGCAACTACACTAAGATAATCCTCTCTAGTCCGACCACTCTATATGTCCAAGGTCAGGGCTATCGAAAATGTGCACATACTAAATAGTTCCTTTAATTTATCACAACGTTCATTATAGTGTTTAACTAGATTCCATGTTGTTGTCTGTCTTGGAACGGTAGAAAATTTAGAATTATGTGTAGTCCTAATGTAAGTTTCGAAAGCAGTAAACTCTCAAAAGCTTAAAGGTAAATCCTCACAAGCAATTAAACGACAAACAGATTGACGGGCTACCTCATGATTGTAGTCTCAGCTACGTATCGTACCATCGGGGTTGTACTACGGCTACATATGCCTCATCGTCAATCCTTGTTTTGCCTTACATCTTGTAGCATATATAAGCAAGTACCTTATTCTACCTTGAAGACTTTGTAGAAAATTCATGCAGATAAATTTTGCAAACAACAAATGATACCTGGTTTTCTTGTGCGTCTGACTTGGCTGTCCTGTCAAAATTCTCCCAGACTCCTAATGTACACAACCTCGACCACTTGCTCCGACGGTCGCCGACGAAGATGTTGTCGTAGAGCCTGATGACAGAAATCCTCATTGCCCTTCCGGTAACAACTCTAGTTGGTTTGAGGCAGCGACATTCTTCATTGATGCTATTTCCTCCGGTGAAAGCCCGTAATCACCAAGAGCAAAGCTATCATAATTTTCCATAACAAAAACTGCAAAATCGAAACTTATACTATTATTTATTTCATCTTAGCATATAAAATAATAGCAAAAAATAATATTGTACATCTTTTGTTCATTTGCTGCCGGAATTTGAGTTTTCCAAATTTTGCCACAAATTTTAGAATTTTACCACATCATAGCACAAGGAAACTAAATTTGCAAAACAAAATTAGAAAATGGGATTGAAAAATAGATGGGTGCTAAATAAGGTGGCATAGTGTCTATTTATAGAAAAAAAATTCTGATTTTTTTAATTGTTTTGCTATTTTTAAAGCCTCAAATGGTCAAATTTCGGGATAAACATTATCGGGCTAATTGGGCCAGATTGACCATGCCCGTGCTGATCATGGCCCACCATGCCAAACAAGCCTCAACGGGCAAAATCCTGCCATGTCATGTCGTGCCAGGCACGGCCCGTCGCGTCGACACGGGCCCCAACGACTGTAACTGTGTTGTGCTGGCCCAGCCTGTCACCCCGTCCCCTCTTCTCCCCTGTGCACGTGTCACGTGTGGCCACGCTGTGCCACCACCCTGCCTCCCACGCCGGTCGCCGCCTCCCCTCCCATCTTCTCCCCCCGTGTGGCCTAGCCCCAGCGCTCCTACCTCTGCACCGTCTCCACCCTCCCGTCCCCTCTTCTCCCTCCGTGTCGGCCATCTCCCATAGTCCCCTCTTCCCCCCCCCCGGTCCCCCTCTTCTCCCTCCTCGCGCCGGCCTAGCCCCGCCCTCCGCCACCTCGGCGCTAGCCTCGCCCCGCCGCCGCACCACCCCGTCCTCTTGCCCTCTTAGGCCTTCTCTCTTCGCTCTCTCCGCAGTCAGGACGCCGTGCTATGCCTAGCACGGGCCGGTACCGTTCAAGCTATATCGGGCCAGCCTGTTGTGCTGGAGTGTGAACCCAGGCATGACCCGGGCATTCGTGTCATGCCAGTCTAACCCATAAACAGTACGGGTCGTGCCATGCCTGGACCGAACCAATAGTGTCGTGCTTTGGGCCGACTCGGCAGGCACGACCCATTTGGACATATCTAGGCACAACACACTGATCTAACGGGTCGAGCCAACAGTATCATTCTTCGAGCCGACTCGACTGACATGATCCATTTGGCCATGTGTAGGCACGACACACTGAGCTAACGGGCCATGCGTGCCAGTCCTAGCCTAGTTAGCCCGACGAACCAGGTCGGCCCGTTTAGCCCATTTAGAAGTTCTCGAACTACCCCTGTTCCTCATCCGTCGCCTCGCATCGTGGGCCCAGTCGTGCACCGCCTCCTCCATTGCCGCGGAATCGCTCACCCCACCATTGCCGATGCCGCGGGAAGTTGGCCAGGGTGGAGGCGGAGAAGAAGGCTTGCCAAATAGGTTGTGTCACCGGCGCAGAAATAAAGAGCTCAGGAGTAGCTTGTCAAGCTTTGCATGATTGGTACTTGCGCAAGACCCGAGAGAAGGGGGGTCATACTGGAATCACCGTCAGATACAGGAGGGAGCATTTTCTCCACGAGCCTGGCCACTTCGTCGTGGACTTCGAAGACTTATTTGACCTATACAACCTAACTGCCCTCGACGCCTCACTTCTACGATGCTGGACACTGTAAGTGTGTGCAATCAATTTCTACACTCACGTGATACCGATAAATATCATAACTCATTGCTTATGTACAGATACATTATGAAACGTGCCCATCGAATCAAAGAACCGGTGGGTTTCCTCGACCCACACGTGGTCTCTGAGCAAACAATCAACCAAGACGCATCCTACGTCGAGAATTACATAAAAATGGGATTGCTTGCTCTGGACGACAGGGAGTACATAATGGTGCCCTACAACCAGAAGTAAGTGCTTCAATATTTGCTATACAAATTACGTTTCAACATAGGTTTATGACTATAGCGACATACACGAGTAGGTTCCACTGGATTCTTCTGATTCTTGTGCCAAAGAGGAACATGGTATTGTACCTTGATTCTCTACTCAACAAAAATCACGACTTCACCATTCTTAAAGGAATACTCGACAGGTATGTTCATTTTCTCCGCACATAACTCTATTGTAGTCTTCCTTCGTTTGAAATAGGCAAGGATAACTTTTTTGAATCATGTAGGGCATTCATCGGCTATGTTGCCGAGGGAGGTTTATACAAGTGAACGAGCGCCACACTGACTCACAGGATGCGATTTCCGGTACGCGCTACAACACAATAATCATATATCATACTCTGTAATATTGCGTCTCGAACTGACTGTATATATATATATGTAATTCTATTTTTGCAGTGCCGCCAGCAAAAACGAGATCACCTATGCGCATTCTACGTATGCCATCATATGCAGCTATTGATTGCTTCTAGGACGAACGATCCCCAGGTTTGTCAATCTCGTAATAATTATCTCCTAATTATAAATTTAAATATATATACTTGCTACTTTACTCCTGCTAGCGACAGGGCTTGAACATAGAGTTAAATGCACTCGAGATGGACCAGGTCATGCACATTCGAGGGGAGCTCTATGGCTTCATCAAGGCAGACATAGTTAACACCACCGGAGAGTTTCACGCCATCGACACCGATGAATGACCTCGAAACAATTGATTCAATATTGTAATTCACTTTGACTGGTTGTAATTCAATTTGTAACTCTAGCGACAATATATACTTGAAACATTCTTTTGTAATTGATTTTGAGTTAAATGATCACTTTGAGTTGTCAACAATTATCTGTGACATGTTTATGCTTGTTAGTTTTAAGAGTGCATGGCTAGCAATTCGTGAGGCTAGCTGAAAATACGATAAAAATTAATTAGGTTTTTCAACCGTCTGTGATAACCGCCTGTTATCTCAGACATAAAATTTCAGACGGTTCAAAAACAGTCTGTGATGACTATTATGAACCGTCTGTGATGACTTTTTCTATAGTAGTGTTAGGTGTCGGATCGGATCATACCGTGACTGAATCGACCCAACAATATCATACTTCGTCGGCACTGGCCGTTTGGACACTTCTAGGTAGGGTTCAGGTAGCATGGATAAAGATCGTGCGTGGGATGATGGGGGCTGAAATGTAACGGTGATTTGGTGCACCGTTGGTTTTGCTGCCAATGGTACAGCATGTCGTAGTTTTTCTCAAAGCATATCGCTATGCATACAACCAGTTTCTGGTGCGCTAATACGAAGGACAGCAGAGGGGACAACGTTCTGCGCTGCTGCTATTGCCTATGCGCACGATTTGAGACCGTTAATCCGGAGAAGGCAGAGCCACTCAGCCGTACCGCGCGACAGGGAGATCGGTCGGGCGTACACAGAGGCCGGCGAAATTATGTGTCATCGAGTATCCGGATCTCTGTATTACTATACAGGAATATTGTACCAACATTGTCCTACGAGTATTCGAATTTTCTGTATTACTGCATAGCATAGGAATATTGTAGCTAAAATACTCTAGTGATTAATCTAGACATTCGATTTTAAATCGAACATAGAAATCGCTTCTAATATTATACTACCATAGATCATATGAGTTGAATACTTCAGTACAAATGATACCAATCACAGAACGGTAGCTTGTTTGCGTGTCGACTAGCTTTCACTCTTTCAGTCTATTTTGAAACCAACATTCTTTCAGTCCACATCGTTGATTTGACGGTACTGTTTCTTCCCCTCTTTTCTCACCGAGTCAAGCGGTATTGCAGTTAACTACAGCACGTGTACAGTTGGCCGCGCATCTGTTTCTTCTGTTTTGCATGCAAACTGTGTGTGATCGATGGACTGATCTGATGTTATGGTAAAGCCCGAAGACTATGCACCATTTTCTTTTCGTGTAAGGCCGAATAGAATGTATGACAGGAACTTTTTTTCTTGATGCATAGCTAGCTAGCGTGCGTGGCACATGTACTACGTAGACTCTCCGATCTCTTAGTGTAGGTTTGGTCGCTGGTACAAGGTTAAATGAGATGGGATGATGCTGTACATGTAATTTTATTGTTTAGGATAAATAAGACAGATCAGTGTCTACAGAGAATATTCTTCAAAATTTATATACCAACATCCAGGATAGAATAGTTCAATTCAAACAAAAAACATATAAATAGTTTCTTAAACCATCTATTGATATAAATAACCAAACACACCTAACTCGTGTTCAGCGGGTGGACGTGCGTATCGGGTGGACTGTGGTCAAAAGTAAGCACGCGTGTACACGTGCCGCAAATATCTGCACTTCTCCGACCAAAAAGTGAGCTCTGAAAGGTAAGCTCAACAGGAGCAAAATAAGTACACAGATTGGAACACCGGACAGCAAAGGAAATACTACAAGCGATAAGCTTACAGAGTCAGTAGCGGGGACGCACGACATCTCTATGCTAATAAAAGGAATTTACGTCCGCGTAACGTGAGAAATATATCATTCCTATCTACCTAAAAAAACTAATGACCGTCTTCCCTTCACGCGCGCTCACTAATTAAGATCATTGTATCAGCAAATTTGTATTTCCATTGTAACGCACAAACATTCTTCTGCTAGTTGATTCTTGAGGACCAGAATGCCCGCAGTAGAGTGGTTTGACAAGGCAATGGTGCATGACGACGTCCAGGATATATTGGTGCATCCGTGCATCTAAGTTTTAGATATCTGCGTGTATACTTTTTAAAATACGAAACAAATTAACATGAAAAATTCTAAAAAATAACAAAATTGACACAAAATCAAGTTATCATTCTACCAAATTTAAAATATAAATTCGATCTACACATAGAGAAATAAAAAAAGACAAATCCGACGGGAAATGAAATCCAAAAATAACAGAATAGGAAAAGGCTATTATTCACTGAAATTCATCTTTTTTTTATTATTTCTCCTCATATACACTACATTTTTAGTTGAATTTTTGTAGAATACTTGATTGCATCATGACCTATCTAACCATTATTTTATTTTTTTGGAAATTTTTATGATCATTTGATTCGTGTTCTAAAGAGGGCGTAAGGAAATGGAACACAACTTAGAATGCACCCCATATGTTCTCTCTGACTGCATGCGCATTGATCGTCAAAACGCCAGGCAAAGTGCATCACTGCATATGCATGGGGATGGGGAAAACCATCAACCCTGACCTCTGGATTCACCGCAGTGCAGTTGTTTCTGAGGAAGCGCGCAAGGGAAAGGTGAAAAAGATGGCGAAGGGGAGGTTTGACAAGGCCGGGCTGCACCCGGCCAGGCCAACCCGTTGTCTTGCCTGCATACATCACACCTGCATATCGAAAAACTCAATTACACATTCGAATTGACAATGGCAGTTTAATAAATTAACCCTTCCGTGGAAACGATTTGGTTAGGAATTACGGACGTGAAAACGTGCGCGCCCATATGGTCTGTAATTAGTTGACAGTTGCCCCCGTCTTTTCTTCATCAAGAAACTAGAAAGCGGCATGCTTACATGCACATACAGAAGCAGTCCAAGTGCAATAATCTCGCTTACAAATACGATACTTTTTTTTTTGCGATGTGCAAATATTATACAAGTACTGCAGTTGTTAGCGTGTCCGAATCATACTATATCTCACTAGCTCGCATAGCCGCATGCCAAGCTATGTTCTGTCGGACCCGGATTTTATAAATTTAAATCTTTGTAAAATTACTGTGTTATTCACTGGATCAGTAGATGACACTCACAGACACATTGCTGAATCAATCCATACAAGTACCTGTGTACGACGGATATTACCCAAGGGATTAGACAATATCCGCTGTACACAAGTACCGAACGAGTCCACTTAAACTGAGGCGAGATCTAGACTATAGACTAGACTACTCTTCATCGTTTCCTTGCCTGTCGACTTCTGGGTCTTCATAGTATGCGTAGTCTCCTTGATCCACATCATCTGGAGGGTTTGGGGGAGAGCGAGAATGAGCACAACTTTCGTGCTCGTAAGCCAACACATAAAATGCAATAGTATACATGCACGGTTTAACAAGGATGGTTCGGGTTCTTTTATTTGCTAAAGCAGCATTTTCAATTATCATAATTACAAATTCCTATGACTTAGCATTTTAAAGAAATTGTATTTTATTAAAGATAGTAAGTGCAATATTAAATAACAGTAGAGGTTCCCACCATCGGAACTCTACAAATATATCATTTGATTGGAGCTACCTCCACTCCTCCAAACCACTGTGCTCGACGGCTCAGGAAAAATCCAACCTCAGACTAGATGAGCCGACCTGATTTTCATACCACCCACAAAGGTTTTTGAAATAGAACTAATTCAAGTTAAGTTTACATGTTCACCTTTGACCGTAGGCACGGCTGTTTAAACAGTTTAGACTCTGTAGAGGTTGTACACTATACCCACAAGAGATAATCATACTCGTTACCCCACATGATTCCGTAGCCATGTAGTTGAGCGATCGTCACAATAACCTTTCAAACTACCTCGCCCCTTCCGTCATCTCACCCATATGGGTCACGCCCATAAGTTGTGCGGGATGTTCATCACAACGACTAGCGCAGCTGGCCCCGGCCACAACGACTAGCACAGCTGGCAACTTCACCTTACCATGGTGTCCCTTTCAAACCAATCGCAACACGTGCTTGTACATTCCCGCTCACCGACCAGTGCGATGACATTCAGGGTTCAATAATTTTACTAAGCCAAGTTGCACTTTGCAAACTTACGGTTGTACTTGTTTTACACGGGAGGTCATGATAAAATTAAGTCCTTAATTCATCCGAGCGGTTCATACCACTTATCAACCACTCTCGTGCACGACAGCACCCACCACTCTTTCCATCCGCCCAGATGTGGTACTAGCAAGTTGTTTAGGGTTTTGGGGAGGAAAAGCCAATTATCACAACACACCGGTCATTTACCCACAATGACTGCCCAAAACCACTTTCATGATTAAAAGATGATGATTATGATATTTATTATCCCGATACTTAAGTAAGACTAGCATGTCGCTTAAGTACAACCTATGCTAGTATTTACCACATATCTACTAGGGTGACATGGAATAATTGACTCAATTATCAAATGATGGATAATAATTAATTAATCATCAAATGAGTGCTTAATTACCTTAAGCTTTAACATACATTTGATTACAGAATTAAAGCATGCAATTTTGATATTTTAAATAAATATAATTTGCATAAAATATAGGCTCAAAATGATCAAAGTATTGACTCGTCTTGGTTAAAGGCAGTAGGGTCTTGGTGTTCTTGAGCTTGATCAAAGTGGAGGTCTCCCGCGTCTGCAAACCCTAATCGGACGAATGTACCGGAAAAAGGCACAACAGCAAAGAGAGAAAATAAATATAAAACTTATAACAAATGAACTCCAAATTAAACAAAACTAGTGCCATTAGCAAGATCTTGAATTTAGAAGAAAAAAACTAAGAACAGATTTCATAATTTTTAGAGTTATAACGAAGGAAATATGAATTTTTGAAGCTTTTCTATTGGATTTTTAATTGAAAAGAAAATCAGAAAACTGGCAAAAAGCCTCGTCCTGACATGTGGCCCACAGCACAGTGCTCGGTCCACCACACAGTGCGTGGACCGGGTCTACATGCACTGGTCCCAGGGGGCGAGCAGTAGTACCGAGGGGTGCGGGCGGTAGTACCGGGGGAGGTGCAGGCGGTAGTACCGGGGAAGGTGTGAGCGGTAGTACCCGGGGGAGGAAAGGCGGTAGTACCGAGGGAGGTGCGGGCGGTAGTACCGGGGAAGAACAGGCGGTAGTACCGGGGCTTCGGCTCTCGACGGCACAAAGAGAGGGAAGAGAAGAGGGCGAGGAGGGGGAAGGCAGAGGAGGGGCTCTTATAGCCGAGGAAGGGAGGAGGAAGGCCAACGGGAACGGGGGCCGCGGGGAGAGGACCAGGCGGCGGGTGGAGGGGAAGGCGGTCGGCCGGGCGACGCGGCGAGAGGCAGGCGCGCGGTCGACCGAGAGCACGGGCGCAGAGGAGAGGGGGAGAAGAACCCAAGTGGAACTTAGGGGGTGGCGGTAGTACCGGGGAAGAAAGAACGAAGGGAGGAGGGGGGAAATGGGCCGGGCAAAGCGGGCAGGGTGGAGAAACAGGCCGAATGGGCCGGGGGGAGGGGAGGGCAAGCCCAAAGGAGTGGGGGGAGGTGAAATTGAAAAATGGCCTAAAATTTTGAAAAGATGAATTCAAACTTGAATTTGGATTCGGGAATTTTGTAGGAAGATTTGAAACATAAACTCAAGCTCGGATAGAAGCTAGAAGTTTTTGAAACTGAGCTAATTTGGATAAATACAAATAAAAATTGAAAATTAAATAGTAATTACTATTTACAATCCGAAAACAGAAAGCTACACTGCAGTTTACTTTCTAGGAAGCCGAAAGTGAGGTGGTCTGGAACATCGCCGCGCAAACGACGTCACCTACACGGTCAGACTTTCTGATTGCTGCCCGAAACTGCTATTGTAATCGTTCGATTGGTCATCGCACATGCATGGCAGCACTGCTTCAAGTTTGGAGCATGCTTAATTGAGTCGTCCTTGGACAGTTCGCGATCAGTGTTCTTGTGCAGGGAAGAACGTGCATGAGGTCCAACACTTCGCCATAGTTGCTCGAATGGAAACGAGACAAATACGCGGTTTAGTAGTACTTGAGGAGCAAGTTTCACAGGTCAGAACTCATGTCCTACTAGACAACTGACGAAGCTAATTGATTAGAAATATTGGACGGTTTCAAGTAGCAGTCTCACCGTGTGTCTCTCCTTTCCACATTCATAGTCCCGTTTTCAACTTTTCATAGTCGTAGAATATTTAGTACTACTATACAATTGCAAGTTCAAGACTACACATTTGTTCTTCAATTCCAAACCGAATTGAACTTCGCATGTGCTTGTGCATGTGGTACTGACTTAACAACCATCCTCACAGTCACATCTCAGCCAGTACAACCTACCATCATCTGGCTCTGCACAATTTCATCACACAGCCCATGGAATATGTGGGCAAAGTACACATGAAATGAGTGGTCTGAAATTAGTTGTCTCTTGTTTGTAATGTGGTTCCAACCTCATGGGCCAAAAGTGTTTTAAGCTTTTGCAGACTAATACTGGCAAGCAGGCCGCAGTTCAACTTTCAACTGTACTCGTGAATTTGACGGCCCGATACTGCATAGTAACATTTAGAGCCGATGCCGGCCGGTTTGGAGTGACTTGGGACAATGCAAAGTAAAATGAAAAACAAAGACACAGCGCAAGCCGAAATACTAAGAACATGTCTTCATCTGGTGTGTGAATAACTTTCTTTCATAGTCTATTTCACCAACTTTATATATATTTAGAGAGTGAATTTAACTGAACTGTTTCATAATTTATTAACAGTACTTCGCACAACTTTGTAGTGTATTCCTACCTTTATTGTTTTTTAAATTATTTGGTCTGGGATAGGCAACACAACTTGGTGGAGTAACTGTCTACATGATGTTAACCACATATTTTAGAACCTCAGAAAAATCCATTTCTTATCCAATTAATCTGAACCCCACACTACAACACAACCACTAGTACAGTACTCCGCCAAAGCCAAACAAGTGGTTTTGCCACCACTTCTCTGTCCCTTGGCGCGGCCGGAGCGCCGGCAAGAAAAGGTATGGCTATGCTGCGCCCCGCTTCTACTTCCACCCTCCCCCCGGGCCATCACCGCCGGAACACCGGCGTGCTCCTCCGGCGGCCAACTCTCCACTCTCCCCGTCATTTCCAGCTTCACGGGCAGAAGCCCGGCTCCCCTGGCGCGGGCGCCGAGACGTCCTCCAGCTCGGAGAACGCTGTCCTCAAGGCCGCGTGGTACGGCTCCGAGCTCCTCGGCGTCGCCGCGTCGTTTTTCCGGCCGTCTCCTTCTCCAGAGGAAGACGCCGGAGCTACAGACGAAGGCGCGTCGGAGTTCCTGAACCGCGCGCAGGTGGCCGAGGCCATCAAGGATGACTTCGCTCGGTCATACTTCGTTACAGGTCTGGAATGTTTAAAGAAATCTTTTCTGACGAACAAATAGTGATGCATCTCTGTTATAAATCTTAACCGGTCTGGAATGCTTATCCACATTTATGTTTGTTTCCTATGCTTATTACAGGGGATCTCACGCTCAAAGCGTACGAAGACGACTGCGAGTTTGCCGATCCAGCGGGTTCATTCAGAGGCCTACGGCGCTTCAAGAGGAACTGCACAAACTTTGGGTCTTTGTTAGAGAAGTCCAACATGAAGCTCACCAAATGGGAGGATCTCCTCGAGGTGCGATCGATACATTTCCCGTGTCAATTCTACAGCAGTATTGATTTCGACTTTGCAAACGTTCCTCTACTCCTACCTGGTGCTGTTGTTGTTGCTCATTCCTGCTGCTGTCGCCGCTGGCCGCAGGACAAATCAATTGGACACTGGCGTTTCAGCTGCGTCATGTCGTTCCCGTGGAGGCCTATTCTCTCCGGTAAGTTTATGCCGTCCTGCATGTCCAGGCAGCTGCCGACCGACTTGTTCCGTCGGTGTAAATTTGCTCCTACCCGAGACATGTTTTCAACTAGTTTCACTAGTCTCTCCCTGTATTTTCAGCAACCGGGTACACGGAATACTACTTCCATGCTGAGTCCGGGAAGGTGTGCAG
Source organism: Hsuehochloa calcarea (assembly GCA_036346395.1). NCBI lineage: Eukaryota > Viridiplantae > Streptophyta > Magnoliopsida > Poales > Poaceae > Hsuehochloa > Hsuehochloa calcarea. The sequence continues at coordinate 41,693,659 of CM070599.1, forward strand.
GTACTCGATCATTCCAGCAGGAGCTTCTGTACACGATATCCATATGCTGTGCGTGTGATGACTGACGGATGTAGTTGTCCTTCAGGCATGTCGAACACTGGAACGTTCCCAAGATGGCACTCCTCCGGCAGATTTTCAGGCCGAGCCGATGGATATGGGAGAAACGCTAGAAGGGTGCAGCGCGAAGATCGCGCGACCTTGGCGGTTCGTTGAAGCACCCGTGCATCAGCAATATATATGCTTATGCTTAGATGCTAGGTAGAGCTTTACAATAGGGACCACGTGGTAAATTAGGGCCTTAGGGACAAGATGAGTGCGTGTGACTAGGGTATGCGTCTGAAGGACCGGAAAGGCGACTAGAGGGGGGGTGAATAGGAGCACCTAATCTTTTTCGTAAAGAATGGATTCAACTTGTAAATTACTCCAATAGCTATGAGAGCTATGAAGATCAATGATTAAGCACAGAGGAAGTCTTATGTTGAATCCACTCCTCACCCCCAAAGCTCAACAAACAAAAACGAGGAAGAACCAAGAAATCGGGACAATCGGTACAACCACGAGGCAAGCGGCGGTTGTACCTGATCGGCATACAACCATGAGCAAATGGCGGTTGTACCGCATCAAGACAACCACGGTGTTAAGCCGGTTCATCCGATTGTCTGGAGCGAGCAAAACCTCTCGGGTTTCAAAACGAAAATCGACGTAACTTTTGAACCGCTTGGCCAAACTCTACGAGATTTGAACCACACCTCCCTAAAGACACTAGGAACCTATTCCAAACAAATATTTCAGAGATCCATTCCAAAGTTCCTATCTTCTTGCATTTGAACGAAGAAGGATGCAAAGCGCAAAACCGAAATGCTCCACAATCTCTCAACCTTGGCTCATGAGATTTTGCAAGAAGGTTAGTAATAACCTCAGGACATGCTAGCATGAGTCTTAGGCCAAATCCTCAAGGAAATCAAGAATTTCATCAAAAACCCTAGAAGAGGAAATGAAGAACAGAGGATGCCAAAAGTGAAATCGAGATTTAACAAGATTAGCTCTTGGAAAAATCGATCAAATGATCTTGGGGCACTATCCCAACATAGAGCAATCCATTTTGCATTTCACTAGCAAGAACCAACAAGAAAAAGAAAAACTCACAAGTCCATCACAGAGAGAATCGAAGGAAAAATAAGAACAGGAATGCAAACTTGATTTTCATTTCTTGAATCAAGAGCGAAATACAAATAAATACATCCCCATACGCATGGACATTAGAACCGGAGGGATGATTACAAGATTCTCAATCCATCTCCTCACTCTCCCAACACAAGAACACACTCACACTACATGCTGGAGAGGAGGAGAACCACTCAAGAACTCATCAAGAGGGACACGCAGGAGCACACTCTGCGCCTTCCTCCACTCTCAACCACTAAAGAGCAAAAGAGAAACAACCTCACAAAGCCTCTTTTGACTCTAAAACCCTAATTCCACCCAAGTGCTCACCTTTGGGCAGCACCCATCCATCCTATTTATAGCCCATGGCTAACGGTCTCCACCCGGTCGCCCGCTAAAACCAACTGAGCCCGCTCCCGCTTGTGCAGCCTTGCGAAATTCCCGTTTCGCCCCTCCTGCACATTCTGGGAAGCTTCCGCGCTCCTCGTCTCGCACGCCTCGCAACCACCTCGAGTCCACGTCGTCTTCGACACATCCCGACCGTTCCGACCTCAATGCCACCTGCACCTAGTCCGGTCCACCGTGTCTCGCCACGACTCCACCCGATGTCCTGCAGTCACACAGACAAGAAACACATCAAATAGCACCGCTCGATACATGAAAGCGAAAATACCAACATACTTACCATGACAAAATCCAAACTTGTCGAATCAAAGAATATGCATCCTAATCCCATACGACCAAGTTTGACCAAATCGACTGAGCCTGTTGCACCACGCAACGACATGGTCCAAACCACCCAAACCAAACTCGACTTCCTAAACCTATGTCAATTACTCATCACACACACGGGACGACCTCCACATGGTCTCTCAATCTCCCCCTTGATGAGTATATTGACAAACTCCGAAAAAAAAAAAAGCGCAAAGATGAGTTTGAGTTTAAAGAAACCAACATGGTCCAAAGAAGAAGAGTGAAACTAATGACCATGTCGACGGAACACTAGAGCAACAACTAAAAGAGCAAATTGTTCTCCAAAGCTCTAAAATGATCCCAACTAGCTTTTTCTTCTCTATTCTCCCCCTTTTGGCAATAAACACATCAAGAATGCTCAAGAGAGAATATGACATGTCAATGGATGAAATGGCTGAAGTTTGATTATTCTTTAGCAGTTAGAGCCATGAGAATTATCCAATATGACCATAATGTACACCAAGCCATAACTCAATAAAAAGGCTAGCTAGATCATGACAAGATATGTATAAGCTAGCTAGAACACATAGATGACAATCTGAAAATGAGGTACATTATGTGAGCAAGTCAAGTCATCAATGAGCAAAGTCTCGCTAGAGATATCCAAGGATGATGCAGCCATGTCAATAAGCTAAGCGGAACTAAGAAGCTTAAATTGAGACCAAATAGAGTGCTATGCTCAAGATTGAAACATTGGTTAAAGAACTTGATACTTTCGTGGCTTTAAGCACATTGAACACATATTTTCTTTTGAAATTCATGGTGGTTTCCAACCAGATTTTTGTTTTATCATGTGCTAGGTCTCAAGCCTTATGCGACTACTCCAAGCGAGAAGCTTAAGAAGATAGTCTAGGTCACCCAAAACTCCCCCTAAGTTCATGCCAAGTGCAATGGCAAGCCGTCTCATAGGAGAGAATTGGTGAGATCGGTTTTTCGCACAAAAGAGATCTTTTTTAACAAGTTGTACTAACTCATGCATCATCAAGAGACTAAAACAGCTCTTTCTAAGGCTCAATATAGATTCATCACTCTACCCACCTATTTGACATGGCATGAATCATAAAAGGATAGCTCGAGAAAGACTAATCTCGAGTGCTAACACGACAAGTTTTAGTTTAAGTTGAGCAATTTTAATTAACTTATCATGGCAAAAGCTAGGCTACACATATGAAGTCATGATAAATCTAGCAAATAAGCACAAGTCATGGCAAGGTGTAAAGCATTGTAAACATGTCATAGCAGGATAATAATCAAGGCTCAATGTAGTTATATTACAATGCGAATGCTAGAAATGCGAAAGATCCACTCCCTCAACAATAGATGCAACTTTTAGTTCAAGTTGAGTTATGTCAATATTAAGCTCGAAGCTCCCAAATGAACTCCTTGAACCAAAACAATAAATCGAGAAGTCGGCAAAGAAAACATAAAGCAGTGATCCTTAAAGCATAGATAAGATATAGAGAATACTATAGCTCGGACTAACTCTCATCTACCCCATATGACTCTAGGACTATCAACCGCCCACTTAACACACCTAGGAGCAAACACGCACTGCCTACCCGAGGGTGGCCCAACCTCGCTAGAACACTGCAAGAAGTGAGTGAGCTCAACCTAGTGAGATAAGTAATGACTAATAAGCGACATCCTAGAATCACAAGATAAGAGCAAAAAAACTAAACAACTAGACAAAAGAAGCACTCTAATCTATGCTAGGAGGACTAATTCCAAATGCACCCAAAATGCAATGCAATAGTAAGGAGCTAGAGCATAAATAAGATAGTAAAGCGAGAAACCCAAAGCTCCCCTCACTACACATCCATAAGGACAAACCACCCCAAGCTCTCCCATGAGCTAAAAACCTCGAACTATCCAATGGCTTGGTGAAAATGTCACCAACCGGTGGTCACTCTCCACAAACCGAGCACTATATCACCCTTCTCTACATGGTCTCTAAGGAAGTGGAAGCGGATATCGATGTGCTTGGTCCGGAATGCCGCACTGGGTTCTTGGCAATGTTAATCGCAAGTGTTATCACAAAAGAGTGGAACAACGCCGATAACTAACCCAAAGTCCCGCAGGTCGAAGTCATCCAGAGCACTTGGCTCTGAAGAATCGGCCGCGACAACGTGCTCGGCCTCTGCGGTGGATCAGCAACACCGACCGCTTCCTCGAAGACCAGAAACAAGAGAAGTGCCAAGAAATTGGCGGTCGGAAGTACTCTTCCTATCTATCCTCTGACCCGTGAAGTGCGCATCCGAGAAGGCTCTCAAGGAAAGGCAGATGAGGAAGAGTACCGATACCATAGTCAATGGTAGCTCGCAGGTGCAGAAGATGCGCTTCACCGCTTTGGCGGTGAAACGCGAGGAGAAGCAAAGCGAGCGCACAAACACACGAAAAATGTATGTCCGGTCTCGAGCGGTGAGGTACAAGAGGAGCCAATCATCTTTGCGAAACTCCTTTTGATCAAGCGGCTCGCCATCCTCATCTGGTCAAGATAGGTTGTAGAAGCCATGGGAGTCGACACAGCTTACCATCACTCATGTCGGCGTTTGGAGATCACGAGTGTACTTGCCTGATGCAAGAAAGTACCTCCAGTGTCCTTGATCTGGAAACCAAGGAAGAAACTCAACTCGCCCATCATGCTCATCTCAAACTCTGAGCTCATAACATCCGAGAACTGAGAAACAAGAGTATGAGAAGAGCCACCAAAGATGATATCATCCACATAAATCTGGACGAGTAGAAAGTTACTGCCATGCCTGCGAATGAACAAGGTCTTGTCAACTTTACCCATTTCAAACCCATGACTCAACAAGTAGGACTTAAGCCTCTCATACCAAGCTCGGGAGCTGCTTAAGTCCATCTGCTTTTTGAAAGCTTGAAGACATGGTTAGGGTATTTGGGGTTCTCGAAACACAGGTCAGTCGGACGTAGACTTCCTCCTCAATAAGGCCATTGAGGAAGGCACTCTTCACGTCCATCTGGTAAAGCTTGAAACCCTTAGAAGCTGCAAAGGCAAGCAGGATTCTAATGGCTTCAAGTCGAGCTACAGGGGCAAAGGTCTCCTCGAAGTCTAGACCCTCAACCTGGGAAAACCCCTGAGCTACCAATCTCGCCTTGTTTCGGATGACTACCCCATCCTCACTCTGCTTGTTCTTGAACACCCACTTGGTTCCAATAACATTGTGACCTCGAGGGGGCTCGACAAGCGACCAGACCTTGTTTCTCTCAAAGTTTTCCAACTCCTCATGCATGGCATTGACCCAAGACTCATCAGAAAGAGCATGATCAACATCCTTGGGCTCGAAGGAGGCAATGAAAGCAGAATGGAGACAGAAAAGAGAAGTGCCAGATTTTGAGCGTGTGACACGCTCAAAAGATCTCAATGATCGCTCACGAAGGATGCCTTCTCTGGATATGTCGGGAGGTCTGGATGAGAAGAAGAAGTGGCCTCTACCTCGTGTGCAGACGAGGCGGGACAGAGCCACTAGCTCCAGAGGGAACGGAGGGCAGGGGCTGATCACCTTGAGGTGCCATGGAAGAAGGCATCTCAAGGAGGAGGAAAAGGAGCAGGATCAGGTAAACAACCATCGTCTCCCTCATCCTCATCATCCACAAAGATGGTCTCGGATCGCTCTAAAGAACTTGAGATATCGGCCTAGTCCCCGGACTGGCCTCATCGAAGGTCACCTCACAGGTCTCTACCATTTTACTAGACTCGCAGCTCCAAACCCGATAAGCCCGCGAAGAAGTCGAGTAGCCTAGAAAGATACCGTCACAGGAACGTGACTCGAACTTATCTAGGTTCCCAGACTTCAAAATAAAGCACTTGCAACCAAACACACGAAAATGAGAGGCTGGGCTTTCGCCCATATCTCAGCTCATAAGAAGTGCGGTGCAAGAGTGCCCGAAGAAAAACTCGATTCGAAACATGGCACGCAGTCGCAATGGCTTCAGCCCAAAACTTCCTCGGTGTAGAGTACTCATCAAGCATCGTCCTGGCCATCTCGACCAAGGTACGGTTCTTCCTCTCCACAACGCCATTTCTTTGAGGGCGTATGGAGAAGAGAACGGTGCTCTACACTGTCTCACCGCAAACTCTCAAAGTAGGAATTCTTGAACTCCGTGCCATTGTCATCGCGGATCGCTCGTAAGGCACCCGGAGCTCAACAGACATCCTACTAAAAGACCTCGGAAATGTGTAAATGTCTCGTCCTTCGAGGCTAAGAAAAACACCCAAGAGTACCTCGAGAAGTCATCGACCACAACAAGAACATACCACTTCCTTCCTGATGACTGCACTCGAGCTGGTCCAACTGTGTCCATGTGGAGCGGTGTCCCGCATCGGTCATAATAATCGTGACGGAGGATGAGAAGCGGCAACCATCTTGCCGTCTTTGGCATGGAGTGCAAACAAGATCTTTGACCATCTTGAGTTTCGCGGACCACGAATGAGATCATGGCCGCTAACTCGGGTCAAATGGTCAAATCCAATATGACCAAGTCTCCTATGCCAGAAAGAGAGATCGCGGGACTCAGAAGCAACTAAACACCGAGAGGATCGCGGAAGACTCGAGAGAACTTCGGACGAAAGATCCTCCCATAACGAAATCCCGCAAAACCGGACTACAGAAGAATCAAGAATTTTGCAATTGTTTTTCTTAAAGCTCACCTCGAAACCGTCATCGGTGAAGTGAGAAGCGGAAAGCAAATTGTCTGCACTTACTAACCAAGGCAACATCCTTAAGAATAAAGAAGCATTAATACGCACGATACCTTTGGCGATGGCGCGCCCAGACGAAGCGTCTCGAAGGTGATCGTCTCATCACCTGGAGCGCGGGCTAGGAGGAGAACCAGCGGGAGTCTCCGGTCATATGACGAGAACAACCGGAGTCTACAAGCCAAACCTTCTCCTTCCCTACCCGGCGAACCTCGTCCGTGTGCGAGTCTGACTTCATTGTCGTCCGAGTTCGCCCTTGAGGGCCATGAAGCACATCTTGGAGAAGTCGTCGCGCCATCCTTGGGCTCTTGGTCACCCGTCCGTCATCGTCGCTCCATCCCTCCACCTCGGCGAGGTCGAGGTCGTCGAAGCGGTGAGGGCGGTGGAAGAGCTTCTTGGCTTTGCCAAAGTTGCGAACTTCTTCTTCTTTGGCGCCCGAGTGGAGGCTTCTTGTTGCGGTTCTTGTCGGTGTAGTCGTTCTTGCCCGAACCCGTAGTCGTTCTTGCCCTTCTCCGGCTTAGGGCGCATTCGCTCGGATGTGGTTGGGGCCACCACACTCAAAGCAAATCACGGGTCCTCCTCTCTTTCTGTCCCTCCTCCCTTTGTAAGCGTGGGAGAATCTACGAGCAAGGAGGCAAGTGCTCATCCGCAAGTCGCTCTAAGCGATCATCGCTTATGTCACGAGAGCGCGACAAGGAGAAATTGCAAGAGGACTCGAAGAGAGACCGAAGTTGAGCTGGGATCGGTGACCGGGGCCATCGATCGTGACTTCGACCTCGAGAGACGTCAATCTCGTGAGTCTTGAGGCGTGAGTACTGCCGCATCAAGAGTCAAGGTCGAGAGGTCTGTCGTGTCTTTGATGGTGGTCACTTTCATCTCCCACACACGCAGATCGAGTCGCCGTAAGTATCGGACGAGCGTTGTCCGAGTCGGGTATGTGAGACCGACCGCTCGGAGGTTGCTCAAGATCTTGTGAAAACGTCGAAGCACTCATCTAGGGACTCACCGAAGCATCTCAAATTTGTTGTATTCTCGTTTGAACCGGTCTGTCGAACCGTCTTGATCCGGGTGGTGCCCTCATGGTATGCGTCGAGGGTCACCCGGATATCATAAGCGGACGACGGTGAGATATCGGTCAAACTCACTCGACTCAAACCACGGATGATGATGTTCCTAGCCTTTGCATTTGCCTCAACATCGACCATGTTCCGGCATTGATGTTCTCATCGGCGAGAGCAATGAATCGAACCTTGACCTTTCGCGGATGGCATACCCACGGGCTGGATGTATGTCTCCATTCGGCTCTTCGGAAGGGTAATCGATGCCATCAAAAGCAGGCGGCTTGGTCGAGTACTTGTCCATCGCCACGGCTCTTGAGACCGGTTAAGATCTATTGAAAAGAGCTAACTCGCTCGATACCAATTGAAGGACCGGAAGGCGACTAGAGGGGGTGAATAGGAGCACCTAATCTTTTCGCAAAGAATGGATTCAACTTGTAAATTACTCCAATAGCTATGAGAGCTATGAAGATCAATGATTAAGCACAGAGGAAGTCTTATGTTGAATCCACTCCTCACCCCAAAGCTCAAAGAAACAAAAGCGAGGAAGAACCGAAGAAATCGGGACAATCGGTACAACCACGAAAAGCGGCGGTTGTACCACGATCGGCTACAACCGCATGAGCAAATGGCGGTTGTACCGCGATCCGCACAACCACGATGTTAAGCCGGTTCATCCGATTGTCTGGAGCGAGCAAAACCTCTCGGGTTTCAAAACGAAAATCGACGTAACTTTTGAACCGCTTGGCCAAACTCTACGAGATTTGAACCACACCTCCCTAAAGACACTAGGAACCTATTCCAAACAAATATTTCAGAGATCCATTCCAAAGTTCCTATCTTCTTGCATTTGAACGAAGAAGGATGCAAGACCGGGCAAAAACCGAAATGCTCCACAATCTCTCAACCTTGGCTCATGAGATTTTGCAAGAAGGTTAGTAATAACCTCAGGACATGCTAGCATGAGTCTTAGGCCAAATCCTCAAGGAAATCAAGAATTTCATCAAAAACCCTAGAAGAGGAAATGAAGAACAGAGGATGCCAAAAGTGAAATCGAGATTTAACAAGATTAGCTCTTGGAAAAATCGATCAAATGATCTTGGGGCACTATCCCAACATAGAGCAATCCATTTTGCAGCTCACTAGCAAGAACCAACAAGAAAAAGAAAAGCTCACAAGTCCATCACAGAGAGAATCGAAGGAAAAATAAGAACGAGGAATGCAAACTTGATTTTCATTTCTTGAATCAAGAGCGAAATACAAATAAATACATCCCCATACGCATGGACATTAGAACCAGAGGGATGATTACAAGATTCTCAATCCATCTCCTCACTCTCCCAACACAAGAACACACTCACACTACATGCTCGGAGAGGAGGAGAACCACTCAAGAACTCATCAAGAGGGACACGCGGGAGCACACTCTGCCCTTCCTCCACTCTCAACCACTAAAGAGCAAAAGAGAAACAACCTCACAAAGCCTCTTTTGACTCTAAAACCCTAATTCCACCCAAGTGCTCACACCGGGCGCAGCCCCATCCATCCTATTTATAGCCCATGGCTAACGGGTCTCCACCCCGTTCGCGCTAAAACCAATCGAGCCGCTCCCGCATGCGACCTTGCGAAATTCCCGTTCGCCTCTCGCACATTCAGGAAGCTCCGCGCTCCTCGTCTCGCACGCCTCGCAACCACCTCGAGTCCACGCGTCTTGACACATCCCGACCGCTCCGACCTCGGTGCCACTGCACCTAGTCCGGTCCACCGTGTCTCGCCACGACTCCACCCGATGTCCTGCGATCACACAGGACAAGAAACACATCAAATAGCACCGCCGATACATGAAAGCGAAAATACCAACATACTTACCATGACAAAATCCAAACTTGTCGAATCAAAGAATATGCATCCTAATCCCATACGACCAAGTTTGACCAAATCGACTGAGCCTGTTGCACCACGCAACGACATGGTCCAAACCACCCAAACCAAACTCGACTTCCTAAACCTATGTCAATTACTCATCACACACACGGGACGACCTCCACATGGTCTCTCAGCGTCCTCCATATTGTACTCTCTAAATTTAATTTTGTAGCTGGTTTGGCATCTTGGGTCATAAACTAGAAGACTGCACTCTGTGAAAACTACAAATAAATAGAATATAGAAGTGTAATTGTTCAGGTTCCACAAGATGAACACGTCCTTTTCCCTATCTCTTGGGTCTATCAGAATTTCAGAGGTTTCAATTGTACAACGTGGCGCTATTTGCTCGGGCTTAAATCGCATTGGACTTTCTGGATATCTTGCTGGAGCTAGAGCTCCAATTAGCGATAGAACGAACTGGTCCTTCAAACACAAACAATTTGTGCACAAGCACAACTCGTATCTCAGACGGACAGTGGAAACCTACAGCATTTGGGGCTACCTTGTGCCGGCCTCGCCGCACCTGCAACCGAACAGAACGCACGATCTGGAACGCTTGAAATAAAATAGACGGTCAGGATTTTATAATCTAGATATCTCCATCGTTGATTCCAAAACCTTCTTGACCTCAATCGGATCGTACTGTGAGGTGCCGTAAACTGGCCCGGCCCATTTTACACAGGTTGAGCCTTTTAGGGTTTCTTCTCTCCACGCCTTTATAAGGAGAGATAGGGACGGGAGGAGGCATGTAACTCTGCGGCGTTGGCCGCATACTGCAACTGCGGCCGTCTCTCCTTTACTTCCAGTTCTTCGTTATTTCGTTGAGTTCTTTCCTCATTGATCTTTCCTACTATGTGGATACTTGATTCTTTCGTGGTATTTCTGTTTCTCTTTGGTAGCTTTCGTGATTTGTTTGGGTGTTTTTTCTTCCGGGCGCGATCGCTGTATAGGTCAGATGAGGAGAGAAAACTGCAACAATATGATCCTTGATGTGATTCTCAGTATTTAAGTCTCTGATGACCTCTTTCCCATTGCTACTATCTCGTTCTCTCTTTCTCTCTCGTGTAAAACTGGATCTTTGTAGGACGTGATGAAGAAAAGATTGGTCCGTGTTTCTGATTTTCCAGTGACTGATAACCATCTTTATTTTCCTTCTGATCCTACACATAAGCACTCCATTTCTTTAGTCAAACCTTATATATGTTACTTCTGTTTAATATTTGTCTTCTGATTTGTGTCATTGCGATGATGATTTATGAACAAACTTCGCATGTCAGACTTCGGAGATGCTTCTGGCATCCATGAGAAGAAATTTCATACGACTGAGCAATGATTGCCATCTGTTGTACCCATTTGCCCGATTTCTCACTGCTTGGGAATCTCGCCGAGGTACTTCTTTGTTGTATGACAATCATAATAAACAGATCGGAAAACCTAACATTCATACCTGAAATTACCAAAAACAATCAGATCTGAACAACCGGTTTTCTTTAGTATGACAATAATCTTCAGCAACGCTGGTCTTAATACTCGTATATGCCTGAAATCACAAATCATCAGCCCTATGCAAAGCATCCGTGTTGCCATGTTTTCTTTCTATAATCCAGTACTACCAGCCAGAACATATTCCGGAGCATTTGATTAACACGTCAAAATTATTGAAAGATTAGTGAAAAGTGATTTAATCACCATTAAATGTTTTTTTGAGTGGATAACCCACCTTTCGCTTGGGTCGACCCAAGTTACATCCTTTGCAAGGTCTGACTTGATAATGGGGTGACTCAGCCCACAGGGCCAGAGCGAACCGTACTCCGCCGTCTCAATTCTCACTGTGATCGCGAATGTCAATGCTATTTTTGGGTATTACACTGCTCACCTGGATTTCGATACGCTGTCTGCGTATACTGATAATAAGAGAATACTATCTGATGCAACTCGTCATTTGGTGTTTCAATAGCTGAATTTCACCGAAATCCTACAAGAATTATAATATTTCCCGTTAAATTCATCTAAAACTTTTAGAAAAAAAAGTTTATTCTATCCCTCAACTATAAACTATAGACATGCAGGACAAGTATCCACTGTATTTTTAAAAAGACATTTGACACCCTTAACCGAACAACTTACCCCCTTAAGGTTGTTTCGTACGGTGGTTTTGCGTATGTCGTGTTCGGTCGGCCTGATTTCGCCACGCAGGCTGATTTGTGGGCTAGATGAGCTGGTAGTATTTATTTTTTATTCTTTAGCACCGCCTCTCCATCCTGCCCAGGCGCCACCTCCCCCATCGCCTCCCCATCCCATCTCGCGAGCACCACCTCTCCATCTTCAAGTTGCAGTTAATCTTAGCATCTCTGCCCTTCCCACCGGCCTTAGTCACCGCAGCACCGGTCGCGCGCACGATGGAGTCGACGTGCTGGTGCGAGGGCACGGTGATATCGGACCCCGACTTGGGCGTGCGCTCATTTGCATCTACTATGGCCACGTCCACAACATTGGTGCTGCAGAGTTCGTCCACCGGGCCTCCTTCACCGAAGAGTGTTGGGCCGACTTTCACATCTCCTTCATCCACCACCACTCCCAGAAGCTCATTGTGCGATCAGAAGCTCGCCTTTGTCGCCATCACCTCCATCGCCGCCCGCCCCCGCCTCTCGGCCACCCGCGTCGAGGAGGCCCTCCGCATGGCCAACTCCACCACCAGTGGAAACCTCGCCACCCCAGGCACTACCTTCCTCCCCGCCGCCTGCACCTTGCTCATTGTGCGCTCCCACCGCATCCCGCTCTCCATCGCCGAGGCTGCTGAGGCCATGTCCTTCCTCCACAGCCTCGCTAGTTGACCTCTCCTCCCACATCGCCACCCACCTCTCCCTCCCTCCCCTCCCATCCTTCGACTACGCCGCCGCGCAAAACCACACCGTGCGTTTCTCGCCCTCGCTTCCATCACCGCGGGTGAAAAGACAGAGGTGGTTCTCTCTTAAGCCCGATTTCTCCTCCGTTGCTCCTTCAAGTGGCCGCTCACCACTGGTCGGCACCCGCTCCCCCTTGTCGCCGACCTGATCGCCTTCGACGCGAAGGTGAACTGAGTCACCTCTGTCTCTTCAGAAGACGTTGCCCAGGACATCTCGGAGGGGTTGCACACCATCCTCTACAAGGAGCTTGTTGATGTGTTGATGCGTGTCGAGCGGGAGTTTCTTCCGTGGGGCTCCGACGTCAATGCCAAGAACCTGCTGCTGAACGCGCTCGTGCTGCTTCGGCTCATGGCGCAAGATCCATAAAAGAACAAATAAAAAACAACTACCAGCTCAACTAGCCCACACATCAGTCTACGTGGTGAAACTGGGCCACCGGACACCATATGCGCAATATTACCGTACGAAACAGCTTTAGGGGTAGGTTGTCCGGCTTTACAAATTCGAAGTATCAAGGGTTGATTTTTTAATAGAGAGGGTACTTGTCCTTGTATCAAAACTTAGAATGGACTTCTTCCAAACTTCTATAAACATCTGAGTTCCAAGCACGGCTTAAACGAAACGGAATTGTTGGATTTCATGTAGTACTGATGTCTCTGTTGCATCTTTAGCCCCCAAAGTACGTTGGGTTCCACAGTACGTTCCCGTGAACAGGTGCCCGGGCAAAACCAAAACAGTGTTAGGTCAAGATTTGCCCGTGATGGGAGAGGTGGGCCGGGCCTCGTAAGAGCTACAGGCCTAAAGGCCCCCATCATTGCTCAACTGTCGCACATCCCGTGGTGGCAAATAACACGTCACTATGTCAGTGCCCGTCTAAGCAATCTTTCCGGTGCCGGGCAGAAATCAGTGGTCACTCTCGCCCTCGGCTTGTAAAGTGGCCGTCGTTCTACTGATGCAAGACAGAGTAACTACAACGTCGCCATCAAAGTCCGGTTTATCACCATTTGGTCATTTTTTTTCATGCCTAGCTGCAGACATCTGCAAAATGATTTGGTGTAGATAGGCTCCTCATGTCAGTCGCGTCAGAATCTGAAAAAGTCATCCCTTGCTAGCAATTTGCCAAAAAGGACTGGGAGGGAGACCCACAAATCGAGCGAGCTTAAACATCACTGGCCTAATAGTAGTAGGAGTAAGTAACAGCTGGACTGCATCAAGATTTACCAAAAGTTGCTATCCTGTCACACTAGTTAGCCGCGGTTCGAAATTGGTGATTTAGACGTGTGACTATTCATCCTATCCTGTCACACTAGCTAGCCATGATTCGAAATTAGAGATTTAGACGAGGTACTATTCATCCTTGGATGCTACAGTATATTGCTGTTTGTACGGTGGACACGAGAGCCAACCAGTCCACCACACGCTTGGCCCATGAGGCCATAAGCTCTGTACCATTCTCTCTCTGGGCACCAAGAGGGCAGGACCCACTTACCAACCGATCCAGCAAAATTTCAGGAAAATCACTATGAACTGTTGAGGCTCTGAACTGTTTGTGATTAAAACAGTTGTGCACGATCAGACGTCTGTGGGATCACCGCGTACGGTTGAAGAAACTGCTAGCCTTTTTTTAACAACAGCTGCTATCTTTTTAACACCAAAACAAATGTTAAATTGTGCATCCAAAGATAATGAAATGGCCTCCTCTCGTGCCTTTCGCATATTATCAGTTCATGTGTGATTGTTTACTTAGCAATATGCCCAATTGCCCATATGATGTGTGCAGCAGTGTGCCCCATACTCACATCAAGCTCTATAAGTAGCTGACATCCGCACACCAACTTGCCACACTGGAGATCAGGACATAAACTCAGCACCACGCCACTCGCTCACACACCAACAGAAAGAGGGGGGAAAAGATAAGAAGAAGATGAGTAGAGGAGGGAGCAGTGGGGGTGGCCGGAGTTCTCTAGGTTACCTCTTTGAGCCGGAGGAGATCACTCCGATTCACACGACCAAATCCAACCAAGAAACCGAGAAGGCCCCCCAAAACAACAGTGTCCAGGACGACAAGATGAGCAGGGATGAAGCAGATCATCAAGAACCGTATCCTGCTCCTACGAAGAAAGAAGACTCGAACCCAATAGTGTCTCACAGACCTGCTTCCAACATCTACCATACTAACCAATTAGGCAAGAACTCCGGGCTTCTTATCACGGTAAGTAGTAGTAGTACCTCAGATCGTTAATTTGTGTTTATATACATGGTTGTATCATGCAGGCTCAGATGAGCAAATATGCATACGTAGACTTGCATATATAACCTGATCAGTTGCATATATGTGCTTCACTCGTGTCTAGGACCGACCGTCTACGAGGGTCCGTTGTGCACCCGGAGGACCGTCGTCACTTGGATTCCTGTTCGGAGACGAGCATGACTAATGACAGATGATGAACAGTGTGAAAATCTACAGGAGTTTATGACTGTATGTATGCTTTCACCAACAGTATGAGAAAGGCGGTCTAATTTACGTAGCCTGGTTGTGGCATATATGTCTGGTTGTGTTTGCATGGTCTATGTGTACTGTTGCTTGTTCGGTCTGTGCATGTTTATGTATCTCTGTTTGGTCCTGTTAGTATCGCATGGAGTGTTTCAGATCGTTGTTGTAATTTGTTGTTAACTTGTTATCGAGAGCTTAAGTTATATGGGGATTAAGTTATGATTGAATGTTCGAATATTCTACCACCATGCATGCCAATGGTCTTGTTCATCGTATGCTATTTCAAGGGTGAAATTTTGGGGACTGTAATTGGAATTGTTTAGCTGATATGACGAGATTATATGGCGTAGTACGTATACTATGTCTAGGGTAAAAGAAGTGAAAAAAAAAACTCTGCTAATTTAATTTAACCTATTGCTAATTAAAGAAATTTAGGCACCATAGTCCGTGAGAATATCAAGAGAAAAATTCGCATCACTAATTTGTAAATTCAGATTAATGGTGATTTTATATATTTCTTATTAAAAACAAACAAATAGGCAAAATAGAAAGTCATGCGGCACTGCTTTGGATCTTTGTTTTGGTGGGCACTTTATGCCCTAGATATAGGAATTTTTACCAGCTTAGGGGATTACTGCTGGCAACTTTTCACTGATTTGTGGAAGTATATATATATATACACATGCATGACTAGATTTAATTATGTGAGAAACCAGGCGAAAAACAGTTGGTTTTCAATGACTTCCAAGTGAAACGATCTGTCACATTTATTTATTTTTTCTAAAAGAACTATGGTATGCTCTTGTGAATGAAACACCAAGTAAACCACATCACCACTTGAATCTTCGTAACTCAGTTTAACCCGATGGTAGATCATTACTCTATAGCTTTTGCCGAAACAAGTACCATGTGTATTTACAGAATGTGGCCATCAACATCCATATCCAGTGGTTTTTATCACAGTGAATTGAGCATGTATCTTGATAGTTGAAATTTTCAAAATTTCTTTTTTTTCAGACAGCTGAAGGATTAAATTTTTTTGAAAGACTATACCATTCTATTTAGTTCGCTTGAGGCTACCACTTGTCATTCTATGCGCGACAAGTATTAACAACCTATGGGACAAATCAAAGGGAAAATTATTATAGTCACTACATTAAAGCAACATCTCGGGTGGTAGGTCCATCGGTAGATATAGGAAATCTCGATGGATTTTCGATAAAAAGCCGCTATCACGAAAAGTCCCAATGCGTTGAGAAAAATGCCACGGTAGTTGGATTCCCGATTTCTTCTAGAGAATGTTGGATTGCCGACTGGTCGGTGCAAATATTTGTAAAGTTACTTTTTTTTATTACATAAAAGTAAGCCCACCAACCAATTGTTGTGTTATGGTTAAAAAAACCAACAAGATTTTTTTCGATTAAGGTAAAAAAAAAAAAACAAAGAAGACGCTGTCTGCATTTTGAGAGGGAGGAACAGAGATATTACTGTCTTCTTCTTTGGGAGGGGGCCGAGAGGGTACTGTGAAAACTCAAAAGAGAGAACAGCTAAACGGGCCGCCACACTCACACGACCATGAATGCTCGGCCCCAATGGGATAAATGAATAGAGCCGAAGCAGTAGCACCCACCATTTGTTTCAATAGTGCGATGTGGATGCCCGTGGCCAATTGTCCAAACTCAGGTGATTCCGAATTAAATGTTTGATGCGTACAACATAAGCCCATGCCGTGTCAAGGAAAGAACAAGAGTCAAGAGGGAAGAAAGGATCTCCATCAAAGGTGAAAGTACGATCCTTCGTTCTGCTTCTGCACCGACCGAGCTGCTTCTGTTCAGGCGTTTTTTCCCCCCGCTTTTCTTCGTTTGCCCGGTGCACTTTTCTGACTCCATTCCGTGGCGGCGAGACCTCACGGGGCTGGGACAAAACGTCACAAAACTGTCCGATCCAACGGCGTGCGTGCGTTGTCCTGGTTTTTAGTCCAGAGAAGAGAAGGGTGGGGAGGCGAGAGCGTGTTACTTCCCTTGGCCGCAGAATGCCCACAGGTGATGCCAGCCTGCCACCGTGCACGGTGCAAGCCGACCTTGCGCGCGCGTGTGGTGTTGGTGCTGCCAAGTCCTGCAATTCTGTGAAGTGAAGTAAAAAAAGCTGCCGCATCCGTACATATAGATTATAGGCGATGTTTCAAGGACTACAATTGCAACCCTGACTTACGAGTGTGAGCCATGATTTACCAGGTTTGATCGTCTCAAAAGAAAAATGTTAGCGCAACTATGTAAGCGGTTACTTGCATCGAGTCGCCGAAGCTTAGTTCAAATAAACTGACATGTAGTCTCAGCCGTTCTATCCAAATCGGCCGGCGAGCAGACAGCCCTCGGCCTCTCGCTGACATGCACTTTCTGAGCCAAACAGAAATCACAGTCCAATATCTCTACTTCTTCCTCCTGCGCAGTGCACACGCGTTTCAAAGCAAACCTCTCGGCGGCTCGAAGCCTTACTTAAGTAGCTTGCCTCCAGTCTCCTCTCCTCCCTCCCCCCTGCCACACCACCGCTCCGTCCCTGTCGGTAGTATTCTAAGTAAGAGCGCCAAGCCAAGGCCGCCGGAGTCTCCGGCACCGCTATGACCAGCTTCGCCATCAAGAACCCTCTCCTCGCGGCCGCCGCGCGCCGCCGGGCGCTGCCTCCCCTCGCCGGCCGCCCTCTGCAGTACTCTCCGCTCACGCGGACCCCGCGCCGGCGCGGGCTCGAGACCGTGACGTGCTTCGTTCCGCAGGACACGGAACATCCTCAGGCACCGGCGCCGTTGCCAATGCCTGCTCCTTCGCTGGAGGAAGAGCCGGCTGCCGCGGGGGCGCGGCCCATCGCGGAGAGGAAGGCGCGGAAGCAGTCCGAGAGGCGGACCTACCTGGTGGCCGCCGTCATGTCCAGCCTCGGCATCACGTCCATGGCCGTGGCCGCCGTGTACTACCGTTTCACCTGGCAACTGGGGGTATATAGTATATACGTACCATCCACTGTCTTTTCTGTTTGCCGTTAGTAAGTGGCGAAGACGTAGCCGTAATTAAGCATGTCGATGGTTGACCATTGTTGAAATTTATGCGTCCGTGCAGGGCGGCGAGGTGCCGGTGACCGAGATGTTCGGCACGTTTGCGCTCTCCGTCGGCGCGGCGGTAAGCGGCACTCCGAAAGCTCTTGTTTGCTGCTAACATTCTTCAGAAAAATGAAAGAGATTAGGTAATTCTGACGTGCGCGCGTGTTGCAGGTTGGGATGGAGTTCTGGGCGCGGTGGGCGCACCGGGCGCTGTGGCACGCGTCCCTGTGGCACATGCACGAGTCGCACCACCGGCCGCGCGAAGGCCCCTTCGAGCTCAACGACGTGTTCGCCATCATCAACGCCGTGCCGGCCATCTCCCTCCTCGCCTACGGCTTCTTCCACCGCGGCCTCCTCCCCGGCCTGTGCTTCGGCGCGGTAAGCCACCGCTAAGCCCTGCCACGCACCACCAAGGCAACCCAAACTCACTGTGTCTGTCTGGCCGGTCGGGCCGATCTGTCAGAGCCATCCGTTTGGGACCTGACTTGCCACCTGTCCGTTTCCTACAGGGCCTCGGGATTACGCTGTTCGGCGTGGCCTACATGTTCGTCCACGACGGCCTGGTCCACCGCCGCTTCGCTGTCGGCCCCATCGCGAATGTGCCCTACTTCCGGCGAGTGGCTGCGGCTCACAAGGTACGAGGAGAGGCTACCGACTTCTCACTGACAATTACTCCTTGCTACTAACACCAGTACAGCGTAGCAGTAGTACCAGCCTTGGTGGCTTGAACTGATTTTTCTTCTTCTGATTTTGCGTGTGTGGTTGGGCTCCGTGGCGATGTCGCGAGCAGATACACCACATGGACAAGTTCGAGGGCGTGCCGTATGGGCTGTTCCTGGGACCCAAGGTGAGTGAGTGGTGCCTATCCATTTGTCATCTCTTTGCCCGTGCCTGCCTGTGACCAGCACAGGACAAGCACGTCTGATTTCCTTGTACTGCCGTCTCAACGCGCGTGTGGCTGTGGTTCCGTGGTGAGTGCAGGAGCTGGAGGAGGTTGGTGGCCTGGACGAGCTGGAGAAGGAGCTCGCGAGAATCAACCGGAACCGGAGTGTTTGATTTGGATGCAGATAGCACCTGGCGAGCTAGCAGAGCTCCATCCCATGTTTTTTTTTGGTTTTTGGCTGCTTTGTTGATCGATTCAACTGTCGGTGCAGAACCAGAAGCGATTTGATCATCTGGCGGTGGTGGAGAAGCACTCCATTATTTGATTGCAAGGGGGCGTACATGAGGAAGATCTGTGACTGTGCCATGGTCCTTTTTGCCTTCACCACGTCCACATTTTTGGGGAGACGTTGCGCGTCCAGTTCCCTGTCTTGTTCTTATGAGTTATGGCTAGACAACATTGTTGTGTATAACATGTAGAGAAGATTGTGAACCACTTCAATGAAACTAAAGTCAGTGGTGGGCAACAATGCTGAAAATTCAGAAGTTCCTCTGTTTTCTCAATCAGAAGTGCTCCGTGTATGGATGAATGGCTCTTTACAAAAATCATCTTGCTTTATCTCCATTACTAGTACAGTAGTACACTAGCCATCTTGCAACAATTTCGTAACACAATTTGCCTATGCGCGTTGCAGTGCTTGTCACGCGAGATGGTGGAGATTTACTCTCAAGCCTCTACTGAGCTAGGCTCTAACCTCCTTGCTCCACTCCATAGACACTATGGTTATCTCCACCTCTTATCACTCTATGTTCGATCCAATATTCTCTGAAAGTATTCCAAAGATGAAATATTGTAGATGGTGCAAGCTAAGAGGTAGACACGCACGCGCAACACTGATAAGCAGGCCGGCCGAACACACTCCTCACACGCCACAGTATTAATTATTGAGTTCTCTTACGATACACTTAATTTACTATAGACGTCCATTCTTTAACATCGAATAGTCCATATTAGTTATAATTTACTTATACTAGTATAAATAGTAAAATTTCGATAAGGTAGAATTGTAATTGCCTATGTAAAAATCACATGATACACATGTAATATTTTTAACTCTAGGCGGAAAAGTTCATAATACCCTCGTGGAAAAAAATAAATATAAAGAAAACTCTATTATACCCTTAACAAATCAACGATCAGATTTGATTTATACTACCAGTAAAATATACTGTAAAATCTCTCTAATTATAGGCGCAGATAGCGCTCGGACGTACGATGGGAGGCTTTCCATCGTACGCCCCTCTCCACCATCGGATCTAACTTAAAATGGTCGATCTCAGCCATCCGATTGGATGCAACAAAAATCGATGAGGCACAACAATTATTTAGTAAGTCTTGAATAAAACCCCCCATCCAATATAACAAAAATACAACAAATTCTCAATTCAAAGCAACAAGCACGGATCCTTGGTGCAACAAATAGACATTCCTACCGCAACAAAAAAAAAAGCTCTTTAAAAATATATTTCAACAAATAAAAAATACTATTGCAACAAATATATCTTGCTACAACATTTGATATAACAGCATCAACAACGAAAATACTATTTGTTACAAAGCGCTTTTTTTTTAATTTATTGCAACAGTTGCCTTGAAATATTACCAGCGTCGTACATCTCTATAGTCTCTTCACATGAGCACATGTACTACTGTCACCATGTCCAGCACCACCACCACCATCACCATCACAACAGCGACAAGGAGAGCTGGAAGCAAGACTACATCCTCTACCGCGGCGATGCCCTCCTTGTTTTCTCTCCTCCTACAACGCTGATATGGACGGCACCGACACCAACGTGGAGAGCATGCCCAATGTGGCCGAGAACCAGTGAACCAAAGCGTGACGGCTTCGACGACGATGAGCTCGCAGCCGTCGCGTGGCACCGCGCCGGCGCTCCAGCCGCAGCACTGAAGCGCGCACGACGTAGAAACTACCCGTAGCCTCCTAGAACGTGAGATTATAACAAGTTTGAATGATTACACAACAACAACAAAAAAAACTTTTAGTGTTCACGATGAGAAATGAGTTACTGGGAGGCTAGTTGCGAACGAGTGACTGGGAGTAGTTCCACGTCCAATATTTTGTAGGAACAATGATTTGTCGTTAATTATGTCCCCCCAGGCCGGCTCATGCGTGCGCCACTGCCTACGTCAAATGCACGAGCATGAAGCGCATGCACAGCCCGGCACGACGACACCTAGCTGGAAGCAAAGCTTATATTATACTAATGCGCAGCTCCAGCACGCGCTGGTCTAAACTAGAGTTTCCCTTGGATTGTGAGGACAGAATGTGTGCAGGGCCACGTCATTCTCCTCACGATTGCTTCGCTGAAGATCTCATATCTCCATACAAAATCGAATGACGACTTAATGCATTTCCTTTATCACATGTCGTTTCAAGGTAAGATATAGTGTCATCCATGGACTGTTCAATACTTTCTCGATCAAGTGTCGGATGACTTCATGTGGTCGAAACTTCGACCACTAGTGGCATGGTCATGCACTTTCTTTATCCGATCACCACGAAGGGCCCAGAGACATCTCTCCTGTTATGATAGGAGGGGAAAATCCCATCTCGACTAGTCACATCCCTCCGCATGTTTCATAACATACCCGAAAACTAACTTTATAACTACCTAGTTACGAGTAGCGTTTGGCAACCCCTAAGAGTGCTATTACGCATGTAGAGAACTATGCTGATCTCATGTATAAGGATTATACATCATCATTACTTGAGACCAACTAATGACACAAAGATTCATAACAATCTCAATAGTGTCTCAATGATGGGTCTATCCAGCCCTATGTTCTCTAACAAGTGCTCATATTATACCCGAAAACTACCTGGAGTTTTGTTTTTAATGGCCACGTCATTCTCCTCACGATTGCTTCGCTGAAGATCTCATATGAATTCTATCTTTCTGAAAAACCATCAAAACTGCAGGAACTTGAATAATCCAGTTAACTAGGCTCTGGGCTCCCACAACGACTACGAATTACTACTTCTATCTAACGTGAACTGATATAGATGAATCCTTGGTAAATGAGTAGAGACTTTCAGTGGGAAAAAATTAGGAAAAGTAAAGTGGTGATTAAACAAATTCGCGATGGCTATACAGGAAGGTTCGGCGAGGTAGCTAGTGTGACGAGGACGGCCAGTATTTTAGTAGTTGGTCCTGGGTGTACATTGGTGGCCTAAGGTCGGCCGGTTAATAGGCCCAGCCCAGTACTAATCCTGAACCAGCACTTGGCCCAGAGTGGGCAAAAGTTCGACGTCTTCATTTGATTGGGACGGAATTTGACACCACATTTCGTGCGAAAACGTAACGTGCGTTTTGGTTTTGCTGCAGTGCCGAGTCCCTCTGGTGAGCCGAACTACTAGCTACTGATTAGTGAGCTAGTAGTGACTAGTACTAGGGGTGGAGATGGGTCACGGATCGGTTGAGCAACGGCCGAGGTTTAGAGAAAATAGTAGCAAAATTTTTGTAGTATACATACAAACAAATTAATACACGGTATTAGGTCCGACATTTACCGGCCGACCCGAGACCCAGGCGACCAGCCCAACTCCAAGCCAACCCAGCGGCGTGAGGGACCAGGCCGAGGGAAGCACCGCGAAGAGCCCTAGCCGTCTTCTCCCTTCGGTCTTCCCCAAGTCGCCAACATTCTCCACCTTCCTCCCCTAGCAGTTCCCCGAGGCCCGAGTGCTCCTCCAGGCTCTAGTCCTCCATCTCTCTGCCAGCCGCCCGACCACCTCCTCTCCGCCTAGCGGCCAGCGCCTCCTCTCCTCACGGCTCACCCAGAGCCTAGAGACCGGAGGCAAGCGCCCCCCGCCTCCTCTCCACTCCACGGCGCACGGCTCCACCGGCCAGTGTCCAACGTCGCCCCCCGCCTCTTCTCCACTCCATAGCGCACGGCTCCACCGACCAGCGGCCAGCGCCGCCCTCCCCGGCTCCCCCCCGCCAGTGCCTCCTCTCCTCACAGCTTACTCGGAGCCCGACGCTGCCCCACCTCCTCTCCACTCCACGGCGATGGCTCCACCGCCCGCCCCTCTCCACTCCACCGCCAGCGGCCGCCCCTCCCGGCTCCCACAGCTGCTAGCGCCTCCTCAGCGGCCAAGAGCAGCAGATCGGCATGCCGCCTTCTTTGTAGTCCTTCACAACCCGCCTGCTCCACCCAGTAGCAGGCCTTGACCCTCTGGCTCCTTCTCCGACATCATCTTCATTTAAGGTAGCCCTAGATGCTATGTTTGCTAGTTATGGCTTATCTATCCATATATTGCAAGGGTAAGGATATGATGGAGCATCAAACATTAGAGGAGAATTTCATGGGCTGCAAAGACGGGTATTGGATGAAAATTCATATGCTTTTTATATGCATTGCTTTGCTCATCAGTTGCAATTAGTGGTTGTTTCTGTTGCCAAGTGTTGCTCTTTTGTCTTGAATTTCTTTAACTATACTATTTTGATTGTCAACACTGTTAATGTTTCTTGCAAGAGACACGATCAATTGGCCCAAGAACACCACGATAATCTTGTGAACAAATTGGAGATCGGTGAAAATTTTATAGGAAGAGAGAAAAACCAAGAAACTAATCTAGCAAGACCTAGGGATACTCAGTGGGGCTCACATCACAAAACCTTGTGTCGTTTTCTTCTCATGTGGGACGCGATCCTAGAGGTATTAGAGAATGTTTGTGATGATGCCACTAATGCAACACAAAAGACTACAGCTTCAGGTTTGTTATAAAAATAAAGAGCTTTGAATTTGTGTTTATATTACATCTTATGATCAGAATATTGGACAAAACTAATGATATGTCACAATGCTTGCAAAAGAAGGATCGAATATTGTCTATGCTGTAGGATTGGTTGGGACCACATTGCGAAAAATTAATGACATAAGGCAGCATGGTTGGGAGAAGCTATTTGAAGAGTTAAAGACATTTTGTCTCAAACATCGCATCATTGTGCCAAATATGTCGGATACGATAACCGTTAGAGGTCGTTCGAGAGGTCGTGGCGGCCAATTGGTAACTAACTACCGTCATTTCAATCATGAAATATTTAATGTGGTGTATGATCAAATTATTGTTGAGTTAAACAATCGATTTGCTGAAAGATCTACTCAGTTATTGAGATGTATTTTTGTCTTGATCCAAAGAATTCCTTTTCCAACTTTGATGAAGATAAACTAGTTGAACTTGTTAAGATTTATGCCACCGACTTCTCCCAATACGTTTGTGTACTCCTTAAGGACCAACTTGAGACATTCATTGTTGATGTGAGAGTTGATCCGGATTTCTCAAGTTATAATGACCTTGGTTGATCCGGATTTCTCAAGTTATAATGACCTTGGTGATTTTGTTGTGAAGATGGTTCAGACCGATAGACACACACTTTTTTCCATTAGTATATCGACTCATTGAATTGGCATTGATTTTGCTTGTTGCAACCGCAACAGTAGAAAGAGCTTTCTCAGCTATGAACATTATCAAGACTGGGTCATGGAATAAGATGAGTGATGAATGGATGAATGATTGCATGATATGCTATATTGAGTTAAATGTATTTGCAAGCATTAATGATAATAAGATTTTACAATGTTTTCAAAGTATGAGGACATGTAAGTAGAAACTACCTCGTGCTAGTGGTATGTCTCATTCTTATTTCGTAATTTGTATTAAAAATAATGTTGTAGTCTTGTGTCCCTGATTTACATATGCAATTTTATCTTTGCATGTTTAGGTTCTCATACTATTATTAATGAAGATATGATAGGTTCAAATGAACCAAATCTTTTTTAATTACTCACATCACAGACGGCTCCATTAAAGAACCGTCTGTGATGTTTAGGGTTATCCCAGACAGTTCTTTAATAGAACCGTTTGTGATAAATAATCACAGACGGTTCTATTAAAGAACCATATGTGATGTTATAGTTATCACAGACGGTTCTTTAATAGAATCGTCTGTGAAAAATCATCACAGAGCATGGTTCTATATAAAGTTCTTAACACTTGCTGTGATGTTAGTCTATATAAGTGATGTCCCTATAGAAGTGGTCCGGTACTTGCCCTAGTTCTTAACACTTACCCTAATTCTTCCCAGAATCGCCCAACACCGACTCCCCCGATCCGCGCCACCCAACGCCGCCTCCCCCATTCCGGCGCCACCCAACGCCGCCTCCCCCGATCCTGCGCCGCCTCCCCTGTTCCGGCGCCACCCAACACCGCCTCCCTCGATTCGGCGCCACCCAACGCCTCCTCCCCCGATCCGGCGCCACCCTACGGTTCTTCTCTCCTTACTTTGCTACATGTAGTGTACAGGCATGTAGTAGGGAAATGGGTCTAAAATCCTTAATCTGCATCGGCATCTCAGTTTTTGGTATCAAAGTGACATAAGAGTTATTTATCCCTGACATGTCTAGTTTATTGGCATGCAAGTCTGCAAAAACGTGTACGAGATCTGGCTTGATAATGTTCAAGAATTTCTTGTAAAACTCATTGGTGAATCCGTCTGGTCCTAAACTTTTGTTGTTCGGGGAGTCTAAAATTGTCTTTGCTATCTCTTCCCAAGTGAAGCAATCAGAGAGAGCATGCAGATTTTCATCTTGTTGGTAAAGATATGCAAGGTTAATTGTTGGAGACCAAGGACCTTCTATACCGAGGAGATCTCTAAAATAATATGTCGTAATTTTCAATTTGGAGGCATTGTCGTAATGCTCAATTCCATTCTCCACAAGGACCTCTATGTTGTTCCTTCTATGGTAGATAGATGAAGTCACATGGAAGAATTGTGTGTTTTCATCCCCCAACTTGCACCATTTAACTTTCGCCCGACACTTCCACTTTAGGGTCCAGAACTAGATTAATTCTTGAAGATGTTTTCTGATATTTTTCTGAAAATAAATTCTAGTGATGTGAGTGGTCTCCATTCCTCCATATTGTCAAAGTAC
Source organism: Hsuehochloa calcarea (assembly GCA_036346395.1). Classification (NCBI taxonomy): domain Eukaryota; kingdom Viridiplantae; phylum Streptophyta; class Magnoliopsida; order Poales; family Poaceae; genus Hsuehochloa; species Hsuehochloa calcarea. The sequence goes on from CM070599.1 coordinate 41,719,668, forward strand.
TCTAAAGTGATCTTAGTATTGTCAAGTTGAGTTGGCAGGCTGTGATTTTTGCCCGTAGTCGTCTCAGTTTGAGATTGGCTATGGAGACACTAGCCAAGTTTCTAGTCCTTCGTGTCCAGCTTTGAATTACTAAATTTTCAAAGTCTGGCATATGAAGCCAGTAATTTTTCATGCTCTGGTCATGCTCTGATTTGTGATACTTTAGCTCTGTTAGTCATTTACTTCTCTGTTGACTGAAATGCTATAGTTTTGATTCTGAAATTAATTGCACTATTAAGCAAATTCAATTCTCTGTTGGCTGATAGAATAACTTGTTATATAAGAGATTAACTTTTGACATTTAGGAGGCCAAGATTTCATCTCGAGCAGCCCGATATCTGAGAGCAAATAAACAAATATTTAAATTTGAGCATTATGCTAATTTTGTATGTTTTCGAGTCCTACCTTTTGAGCATATTATATTATTTATTTGACATGAATAAATTACATATTTATATATATCATTTTTGTTATTTATATGATGTTGGAAATATGCTTTAATAACACATAAGATGAGAGATAAGAATGTGTCATGCCGTTACATCCCTGTATGTGTGTTTGTTTGTTTGCAATATTTCCTTCTCCTTTGCATTTTTTTGTGCAATTTCATATATTTTATTTACTACGTATCATATATTTAGGTTCAATGGGTAACTTCTATTTGATTATGTAATCATTGTGTACGTAACTTATATAGATGGCAGAGGCACCGTCTTCGCCGCCGTCAGCGACGTCGCCAAATGCGTCTAGATCTCCGATCAAGGTGGTACGCAGGCGAGAAGGCAGAGGAATCTCTAAATTGCCCTCGGACCGCATGACGATCACAGAGGTCAGTGACGTCGGGATCCCGCTGAGTCCCAAGAAAGCAGCTGCGAGATTCCGAACCGTCTGCGGGGTACTTGCAAGGGAACGGGTCCCCATCACCACCCCAACCTGGAAGTCTCTGACGGATGTACAGAGAGACCAGTTGTGGACTGAACTTTCTGCCTCGTTCACTTTCCCTGAAGTAGACCAGGCACGTGTGCGATGGCACGCGCTGCTCGCGATGTCCCATGCGTCGAGGACCTTCAAGAGCCTGCTTGTCACGCAGTTCGTGAACACGGGTCGGACGCCCTTCATGACGTATCAATTTTTGTCGCGGGATACATGGGACACATTCGTGCAGATGAAGACGACGGCCGAATTTCAGGAGCAAAGTGTGGCGCACAGAGCTATTCAGGCACAAAACACTCACGCGCACAGACTCGGCACCGCTAGGTACGCGGGTAAAGCCACGCAATGGGCGGCGGAGGACGAGACCGCTGTCCGACCGTTTGCTGAGATCTCAGACGAGCGCGCTCGAGCCTGGTTAAGAGCGAGGGCATCAGCCACGTCTTCGGGCAGCATCTCTTTCACAAACCCGGCAGACGACGCAGTGTCTCAACGCCTGGTAAATTTATCGAACCATTTAATTGTTAATAAGTCCATAACTTCATGGTGTCTACAATAACATGATGTCCTCTTGCAGGAAGTATTGACTTCCGCATCTTCCCAAGGTTCCTTCAAAGTAGACATGGAGAAGGATGTACTGTCTACGGCCCTGGGAAACAAGGAGCACCCGGGTCGCACACGAGGTGTTGGGGTTTACGTACCTTGGAGGGATGGATTCCCACACAACTCCGACACATATAGGAGTAGGAAGAGATCCAAGGACCAGCACGATGCTCGGTTGGCACATGTTATTATTGAAAATTTCAAGAACAAATAACAAACTTACAAAACCAAGTAAATCAACTCATGCAGACGCAAACCACCCCTGTTAATTTGGGAGCAAGTCCTGCTCGACATCGGAGTAGCGTCGCGTCCACACATAATTCTGGACATGACGACGTGCAATTACCGATCGACGACATCGAGGTAATGTACATCTCTGGAATGCTCCAAAGATAGACCTACAGCACGCCTTAGCTAATTGTGTATCGTTTTGTAGAGGCCGACGCCCTGCAAGCTCCAAGTGAGGATGGTTGGGTCGATTCCTATTGAGGCTGGGCGGGGTATGGTGTATCCATACCAGAAGGCGATCGAAAGACGGTGCCCGGTGGCGCAGGTTACGCTTAGTGCGGTGGACATGGTACATGACAATTTTATGGCCATCCCGCTGGAGATTCCCCCGAATGAAGAAATCAGAACACTAGGGGATGCCACGCACACTTTTATCCAGTGGCCCAAGAAGGACATCACACTGGACTCTTCAGTGACGCGACATCGACAGGACCCTGCCTCTCCAATAGTTTCCAATAGGATCCTTGATGAGTCCGCCTCAACCAAAGCTTCAGAAGGCCGCCACATCGCTTCCCGTCGAGAAGACGACGAAGGGACAAGAAAAACGTGTCACCATATCGGTCCCTGAGGCGTCTCACGGGAAGACGTCCCTCAGCCATCTCGTTAAGGAGAAATCGAAATCGAAGAACATTAAGGCACTTCTCAAACCCATGAAATACTCCCTCGGAAGTCCGTTGGTCTCCGGCGCAGAAATAAAGAGCTCAGGACTAGCTTGTCAAGCTTTACATGATTGGTACTTGCGCAAGACCCGAGAGGAGGGGGGCCATACTGGAATCACCGTCAGATACGGGAGGGACCATTTTCTCCATGAGCCTGGCCACTTTGTCGTGGGCTTCGAAGACTTATTTGACCTATACAACCTAATCGCCTCGACGCCTCACTTCTACAATCTTTGGACACTCGTAAGTGTGTACAATCAATTTCTACACTCACGTGATACCGATAAATATCATAACTCATTGCTTATGTACAGATACATTATGAAATGTGCCCATCGAATCAAAGAACTGGTGGGTTTCCTCGACCCACACGTGGTCTCTAAGCAAACAATCAACCAAGACGGATCCTACGTCGAAAATTACATAAAAATGGGATTGCTTGCTCTGGACGACAAGGACTACATAATGGTGCCATACAACCAGAAGTAAGTGCTTTAATATTTGCTATACAAATTACGTTTCAACATAGGTTTATGACTATAGCAACATACATGAGTAGGTTCCATCGGATTCTTCCGATTCTTGTGCCAAAGAGGAACATGGTATTGTACCTTGATTCTCTACTCAACAAAAATCACGACTTCACCCTTCTTAAAAGAATAATCGATGATATGTTCATTTCCTCCGCACATAACTCTATTGTAGTCTTCCTTCGCTTGAAATGGATAAGGATAACTTTTTGAATCATGTAGGCGTTCATCGGCTATGTTGCCGAGGAGGTTTATACAAGGAACGAGCGCCACACTGACTCACAGGATGCGATTTTCGGTACGCGCTACAACACAATAATCATATATCATACTCCATAATATTACGTCTCGAACTGACTGTACATATATATGTAATTCTATTTTTGCAGTGCCGCCAGCAAAACCGAGATCACCTGTGCGCATTCTACGTATGCCATCATATGCATCTATTGATTGCTTCTAGGACGCACTATCCCCAGGTTTGTAAATCTCGTAATAATTATTTCCTAATTATAAATTTAGATATATATGCTTACTACTTTACTCCTGCTAGCGACAGGGCTTGAACATAGAGTTAAATGCACTCGAGATGGACCAGGTCACACACGTTCGAGGGGAGCTCTGCGTCTTCATCAAGGCAGACATAGTTAACACCACCGAAGAGTTTCACGCCGTCGACACCGATGAACGACCTCGAAACAATTGATTCAATATTGTAATTCACTTTGACTGGTTGTAATTCAATTTGTAACTCTAGAGACAATATATACTTGAAACATTCTTTTGTAATTGATTTTGAGTTAAATGATCACTTTGAGTTGTCAACAATTATCTGTGATATGTTTCTGCTTGCTAGTTTTAAGAGGGCATGGCTAGCAATTCCTGAGGCTAGCTGAAAATACAATAAAAATTAATTAGGTCTAAAGACTTATCACAGACGGTTCCAATCATGAACCGTCTGTGGTACTACAAAATCACAGACGGTTCGTGGTTGGAACCGTCTATGATAACCGCATGTTATCACAAACATAAAATTTCAGACGGTTCAAAAATCGTCTGTGATGACTATTACGAACCGTCTGTGATGAGATTTTCTGTAGTAGTGTCAACAACTTTCAACTGTATAACATGAAGTATGAACATGGATCATAGAATTAACATCACATTAACAACATTCAACAGAAATCAATATGTCTTAACACATTGTACTTGCCTTCCACGATGTGACGTACTAGGAGGCAACGAAGGTGCTCTTGCACTTGCCGCCTCGCCGCCTACACGAATGCGTATTCAAACATAAGAACATATGATATGATGATTCTACCGGCGATATATAATACCCCCTTGACTACCCAATACAACGGATAGACCCAAATTGAAAACATACAATTCACCACTTGAAACTCTACTGGACAGCAGTGCGAGAAAAATCATAATTAAAGATCTGTAACTCAGAATGATGTGAAACTAGTGCCCAATGAATCTTAACAAACCATACTATGAAACTCTAGTTGACAAGATTCACTAAATCTTCCAAAATCTCCGGCTAATCAACAGTTGAAAATGAATGACAGACATCTATCCAGACAACAGATCAGTAGTAAAGAACATGGTACAACTTTCACTTTGCAGATCCAATGGAGGTGATCTATATCAATTTGGAAATATTATTAAACAGGCTACAATAACTTTGTTGGGTGGAAGTTCTGAATCTTATAATAACAGGGTCAAAACTAAGAAACAAACAAACATTTCCTTCTCGTCAGACAGACAGAACAACGCACAAAGAATAATTCATATCTCTTAAACCGTAAGGCGGAATCTCGTGATCTTGGTGGCTATGGAAAGATAAAAACCAGGGCTACAAAACTCTAGTGGACGAAAATACCATTTTCTACTTCTAAGACGCCGAAACCGGGAGCACAACCTACTGTACATATTGGATCTAATAACAGAGGCAAAACTATCCCAACAATCGAATCGATTTATCATCTTTCAAGAATCAAACAGCGAGGGGAAGCCATTGTTACCCTTGTAGAACCTCAAGAAGGACGTGGATAGACTCCTCAAAAGATTTCCCCTCTTCTCCTTCTCCCTCTCTTCAATGGCCGGCCACACTAGAGAGACGAACGGCCGGTGGCGACGGCGGGAGGAGGCGGGTTCGGGGAAGATCTTGGGGAGCAGCACCGGGGAACACCAAGGCTGCACCACAGGGAGGGAGGCGGCTCCAATGGCAGCAAGGAGCGCCGGTTGGTGGATGAGGAGGGTGGCGGCTCAAGGGGGGAGTGGGGAGGGAAAGGAGAGAGAGGGAGGGGAGAGGGTGGGGAGAGGGTGGGGCGGTTAGGGTTAGGGGGGAGGGCACCCCCCTTGGCCGGCCCCCCTCTTGGGCCTCTTGGGCTGCAGCCCAAGGCCCAGGTTGCCGGGAAAAAGCGGACCCCCCCCCCCGAAAAAATGAAAACTCCGACTTTCTGATTATCTCCTTCTCCCGAATTCTTTTCTTCTTTCCCGATTAAATTTCTGGGTATTACACTAGCGTTCTGTCTTGCTCGACTCACGCTAGCTCGGTTCTTGTGCTCAGCTTGCAGCCTCCCCCCTTTGGGCTTAATTCTTGTTGGGCTAGGGTATCACATAAGTTTACTTTTTATTCCAACTTTATCTATTTTCTGTTGTAATTCATATGCAAATCCAATTGATATTTTTTGCTTAATATTTTTCTAAATTATATTTATTTAGGGATTTTGTATGAAATCAAATTGATAATTTTATTTATTTTTTATTCTAAATTTAGTTATTCCCCCCTTGGAGATCATATACAAATCCCTATTGCAAATTTCTTTTCATTTATTCCTAATTTTAGTTATTTAGGGATTTTACTATAGAATTCATATGGAAATCAAATAGCAAATTATATTTTATTTTTTATTCCAAATTTCAATTATTATTATTTTTGCTAGAATTCATATATGAATATATATATATATATATATATATATATATATATATATATTAGTATACAATTATTTAGGGATTTTACTTTCAAATGTGTATTGAAATTAAGTTGTTATTTTTATTCCAAATGTCAGATAATTTGGATTGTTGTTGACATGAACTCTTTCTTTTAATCTAGCCCGTTATAATTTGGACCTACCATAATGGACGGTTTAGATGTTTTTTCTTTTTCACCCATTAACGTTAGTATTTCTAGGCTTTGAGAGAGAATGGTGACTTTTTTTTGTATAGCTTTAATATGATAATGGGTGATAGATGAAAGCATAGCTTCTTTTTTTTTCTGGCGACGGAGGCAATGATAATTTCCATTTTCATTTATACAAATGGCATATTTTTTAACTTTTTTATTTGAATTACAATTATTTTTGGGATTATACTTTCGAATCCGAATCAAAATCTTGCTCAATGCCATGTCTAGTTATTTGACTTGCTAGAATTATCATGCTTTTACATATACAGATAAGTCCTTGCTGTATGAGCTAGAACTCTAAAACAACTCGAACTAAAAATTACAATTTGTGGATGTTTTAGCTAGTTTTAGTGCTTTTTGTGACATTCCTTGAGATTTGTTAGCTCTTGAATCTAAAATTGACCATTACTTGAGTTTCTTGTGTTCTTGAGATTCTAAAACTGCTCTTGTGAAATATGAAAAAAATCAAATTTCAAGATTGTCTTATGCTTAAATTATGCCAAACTACTCTTTCGAGACTGCTTATCAAAGACATGAACTTGGAGATAGTTTGATGATCCAGACGATCTCATGGGGACTGCTTGTCAGAAATGACATGAACCTCAAGATTTGTCGCCCTAGTAGAAGCTTAGGAAGAGTTTGTGGATGGCTCCTAGTCCAGGATCTTCTTCATTAAGATATACTTTTAATCAACTTCTGATCGAAGCTTAGGATGGGTTTGTGGATAGCTCCTAGTCCAGGATCTTGTCACTAGGTTAGATCATTAGTCAACTTCAATATTCAGTGCAAATGAAATATTGTTGAAAAATAGGCGTTTGAGAAATTTGAGCAAAATGATTCAATACAGGACCTGATTGACTCTTAATGTGGTCTTTGTTAGCTTTTTGATCTCACTTTGACATTTTGATATGACCAGTTTCACTTTAGGATCCCTGTTGATGAACTTGCTGAATTTGAAGCTTTGCTTAAATTAATCAAATCTATTGCTTTATTTTAAGCCTTCATGCTTAGCTTTGATATATATGTCTTATCATGATCTTGCTAGCGATGTTAGGATTGGTATGTTGTTTGTGTAATATTAGAGATGCTAGTTTGTTCTTTTGGATAATCTCCAAAGCTTCTTGTAATCAAAAATTGAAAAAAAATACAAAAGTGAAGCTACTCCATTGCACTTCATGCATACTCCTTTTGCTTCTTTCTTCATTCTGCATTTGTTATCTCTAGATGAGAAGAAGGCGTGATTCCTTTATGACTCCATTGTCAAAGGGGAGAAGATATTTCAATATTGGGGGAGAAAATATATCATTTTTGAACAAAGAGGGAGAAGATATATAAAAATGATAAAAGGGGGAGAAATTGAAATTATGGAAGTTTCTGAAATTTGAGGATCATAGTGAGGGGGAGTTTTTGAATTGCATTCTTATTGTCTTATTGACTTTTCTGAACTTAAATTGCATTTCTTTATCCTCACAATGATCATAGGTCAATTGAACAATTGTTCTTTCATATAGACCTTAAGTGAGACTTTTGACTCTTTTCTGGAAATCAAAATTTTTATGCTTTCTTTTGCCTTATCTCACATGCCTATGCTATTCTGATGCCAGCTTGGTCATTTTCATTGCTTTCTCTAGCTTATGGACCAAGTTGTGCTTTTGTGCGAAAACAAAAGTATTTTACTTTGCAAACCTCCAAATTACATTTTCTGGATTATTATCAATGTGTTCATTAAGGGGGAGATTGTGGATATCATGGGGATATACTCCAGATTTTAGGATGATGTGACAATTGGCAATGGCATTAACGATTTATTGTTTCGCGTATTTTCGGCACAATTACAGTACTGTTAGGTCATAACCGGTCTGACCGGCCAGGGCGACGGTCAGACCGGTCCAAGATCGGTCCGACCGACCGTAGCGGCGGTCGGACCGGTCAACTTCAGTGAGTGTGTTTTGAGCTGGGCCAAAAATAGAGTATGTAGGCAACAGAGAGGATTCTATTGCACTTGGTCTCATAATTTTTGGAGTCTCCAGTCAAAAGTTCTATTCGATTGAAAATTCCAGAAGGTTTCGGTTTTCCAGAGAGGAAATGCGGCTAAGTCCCAGCTGGCGGTCTGACCGGCCCATATGTGGCGGTCAGACCGGCCAGGGTGGGCGGTCGACTGGCCCTGGGGGCGGTCTGACCGGTTTTCACTTTGATCGTCGCCGGTTGTGGCGGCGTTGTTCGGTTGTTATGTCAAAGTCATGAGTTTCAGGGTATATATGTTGCATGATGCATGTTTTGACTAACAAGGGTCAAGTTGTGAAGAACTTGTTCCTAATTTCGGTTTACTTGGCAATTGTTGTGCAGGTTGCTTGGTGGTCAACGACGGTCAACGGCGAGGATGATCGGGACTAGGCTTGGAGAGCTGAGGTCCAGAACGATCGACGATGCCGGGTGAGGTCAATGTACTCAAGCGTGGTGCAAGATGGACAAGGGTGACCCATTGGCTAATCCGAGGCGCAAGATGGCGCAAGGTATAGCTAATTAGGTCAAGAGGTGTTAAAGACGACGCATTAAAATACGTGCGTATGTGACCCATTTTTTTGCCTTAACGGTGCCCAATTGAGTCAAACTTCTAGAAGGTCTAAGCCTCCACTATAAATAGGAGAGGGAGGTGGCTGCACCTCCCCTTCGCCTCTTTTGCTATTTTTGTAAACCCTAATTTTCTTAGGGAGAGCTTTTGTGGAGTCTAGGGTTCTTGATAGTTTGATGTGATTTTCGTGCTCTTGGATTGAGCATTGTCCTCCATTGATGGAGAGGCTGTAAGCCCATATCATATCAAATCAATCTAGAGAAAGTTTGATCATGTCTTGTCTCTTTGCGTTCTTTCTCTATATTTGATGATTTTGAGTCTTTCTTTGATCCGCTAGTTTTTGATTGAATTCTCCACGTGATTTAGCTTGCTGTGATATGTGGGAACATACCTAGGATCATCTTGATCATCAATCACCCATGAGCTAGTTTTTGGATCAAGTTTTCGTTTTGACCCGGTTTTGAACCCTTCTTCAATCAAACGAAAAATGATCACTATTCTTTCAAGAATTATCACAATCTTCGATTGGAATAGGTTCCTGATATCATAGAGAAGGTGTGTTCATCAAGTTTGGATTAGTAGATCGAAAGTTTTATCTATTTGCAACTTCGTCATCGAGTCGCTTTTGTTACATTCTTGGTAGCGCATCGAACCGCCGAGTCACCGTCGACCGTGAGTAATCGGTCCGACCGCCAGTGACACAGCGGTTCGACCGTAGTGCATTGATTTGCTTTAATCTTTGTTGATTTTGTCGTATTGCTAAGGGGTTTATATTAGATTCAATATTAGTCTTCTGCTGTACTGATATACTGATCTTCATAGCTTCCATAGCTACTGGAGTGAAATTTGTGTTGAATCCATTATTTGTGAAAAAGTGAGCGTGCTCCTATTCACCCCCCCCTCTAGTCGCTTTTTCGGTCCAACACAAAGAAGGCTAGTTCTATGGCTGTCACAATTCCCAGTGGGCCTCTCACTAGCACTGGTCTCCTCCAGGCTGCCATTCTCGTACTAAATACTCTGCATAAACCAACCAAGAGAAGAACGTACATAGAATGTTTGCATTAGTTCTTGGACTAATTATATGCGCAATATATGTCTAGATCGATTAATCAATTCTAGTTTTTGTAGCATAATCCCTTCTTGTTTTGAACTAGAAACTGACCATACCTCTGGCATTGGGTGTCAGGGTCACTCTCCTTCAACAAATGCAGCTAAATGCACGCAACAACATAAACAAACAATGTTAGAAGCACGTAGATCATGATTCTAGTCCCGCAAAAAGCAAAATGAAGAGAAGATCAGCTCATTGAACTGGCAATGGTGTGCAATTCATGCAAGTCGTGCACTCTTGATAGGGGGAGAAGTGAGAACCTTGTTTTCCAAAGTAGGTCGAGTTAGTGTGGGCGGCAAGCTTTGGCACCCATGTCGAACTGTAACCCCTGGTTGGCAACATAACCCACATCATGAGCCACCCCCACGAACACGACGGCGGCTAGAAGAAGCATGGCGTTCCTGGTCGCCGCCAGCACCGCCGGCGCCGCGCCTTTATTTGCTCGACCATGTGCGGTGTCCATCACAATCCCATATACTTAACCACCGTGTCTAGTGATTCTGGTTAGATCGTTTCCTTCAATTTGACAAATGCGCTCGGGCAAGGATGAACATGTGGCGTATTTATATGGAAAGGATGGAGATAGCGACTGTTGGACCGTAAAGGCGACTAGAGGGGGGGTGAATAGGAGCACGCTCACTTTTTCACAAATTATGAACTCAATACAATTTCACTCCAGTAGCTATTAGAAAGCTATGAAGATCAATATACCAGTATAGCGGAAGACTAGTATTGAATCCAATAAAAACCCCTAAGCAATGCGACAATAATCAGCAAGAATCAAAGCAACACAAATCTTGGCGGTCGACCTTCAGTAGTGAACCGGTCGGACCGATTGCGAGCGGTCGGACATTTATTATCTTGGCGGTCGGACCGCTCGAATCGATCGGACCGGTGGTGACGGGCGGTCGGACCGGCGATCTGTAACCGATCTGAAGCAATAAAATCGGTGTGATGACGAAGTTGCAATTAGGTCTAACTTTTGATTCTCAACTCCAAACTTCACGAAACTTTGCACACACTTCTCTATGCTATTGAGGACCTATTCCAATCGAATATTATGATAATTCTTGGAACGATCTTGAGCAATTGTCAATTGATTAATGAAGGTCTAAAGCACCGCAAGAACGAAAACTTGATCCTAAAGTTTGTTCGTGAGAGGTTGATGATCAAGATGATGCTAGATAGATTCACACATATCACGACAAGCTAATTCACGTGAAAGAATCAATCACAAACTCGCGGATCAAAGAAAGCCCTAAAAACACGAAATTGAAAGCAAGAACGAAAAGAGACTTATCTCAAGCAAACCTTGCATAGATTGATTTCGTGGTTGATCTTTGGATTACATCCACACCATCATGGATCGATAGACAATCAAAGATCACGAAATTCACCACAAACCATCAAGAGCCCTAGCCTCCACCTCAACTCCCCAAAGACAATTAGGGTTTTGAAACATAAAAGGCGAGAGCGAGAGGTGCGACCACCATCTCCTCCTATTTATAGTGGAGGCCTAAAACTCTTAGGGTTTGACTTAATTGGGCTCCGTTAAGGCCCACTAACAAGCGGGTCACACACGCACGCGCCGCGCGCCGTCTTTAACTTTTGACCTAAACCGCTTCACCATGCGCCATGGATTCGCCAATAGGTCACCCTTGTCCATCTTGTGTCACGCTTGAGTCGTTGACCTCGCCCGCATCGCCAATCGCTCGACCTCAACTCTTCAAGTCTAGTCCCGATTCTCCTCGCCGCTGACCGTCGTTGACCACCAAGCTACTGCACAACCACGCACAAGAAAACACGAATTCGGGAACAAGTTCTTCACAACTTGACCCATGTTAGTCAAAACATGCATCATGCAAATCATATGCCATGAAACCAATGACTTTGACCTAACAAATCAACATCGCCACGAAGTTGGCCGACGTTCAAGTAAACCGTCCGACCGCTCCAAGTGAGCCGGTCGGACCACCCCATGGCCGGGGCTCGGACCGCTCACAGAGCCGGTCGGACCGCCACCAAGGACTTAGCCGAATTTCATACCCTCAAAACCAAAACCTTCTGGAAACTTAAATCCAATAGAACTTCTTCCTGGAGACTCCAAAAATTATGAGACCAAGTGCATTGGGATCCCCTCACTTGCCTACAACACCTATTTTGGCCCGACTTATTTTGACCACTTTGTCATCAGCCGTCCGATCCCCCATGGTGGCGGTCCGACCGATTTAGGACCGGTCGGACCGCCGCAAGGACCGGTCGGACCGCTCGCCCGAGAATACTCGTAGCTTTGTCGAAAACACGTGAAACTACAAACCGTAAACGCCATTGCCAATTGTCACATCATCCTAAGATCTAGAGCATATCCCCATGAAATCCACAGCGACACTTTTATTGTGCTGAGGTACACAATGATGTTGAGGTAGCCCTTCCTATCATTTGCTAGTATACCCAAAACGTTTCGGGTTAAGATGTCATTTGTTTTGTTGCCATGTATACGTGCGAAGATTTTGCGTGCACGCATGCCCTCGTTACCGAGCATACCTAAACTCAGTCACTTTGCATGGGTGAAGGCGAAAACTGCAAGATATTTTACATGGGTGAATATCAACAAGTTCAGTGTGAATTTTTTCCCGAATTCTTGTGTTTTTGTAAGATGAAAATATTTAGTTTCCATTAACCATGGCTAAATCGCCGCCACGAGAGTTAATACAGAGAACCGACGAGTGGTTAGTTCTGTAGAGCGTGGTGTGCGCTCGTAGCCCACCAGCGTTAGAGTCCTGCTTGATGCTACTTCTCACCCGAATAAATTGAGTACACACGCATGCACGTTCAATAGGAAAGTGTGTGTTTATGCTATGTGAGGCCTTGGTGCATCCGTAAAAATTTCCATCGTGTGTACGGGACACGCAGACGCGTCAGTGTGCGTGGTGGTGAGAGTGGGGTGTGCGTCCGCTTTATACTCTAAAAAGGGAGCTGCTAGCCTACGCTATACCGTTGGAATGCATTTATAACAATATAACAGTTTCGTGAAGTTTCAGTTGCTTAAAAGATTTAGATTTTGAGTTTGAAGTTTCGATTAAGTTTCAACACGTTTCGTGAAAAGTTTCAAAAAGTATTAAAGTTACGAGTTTGATATTTCAAGCATGTTTTAACGTGTTTGTGAAAGTTTTAAAATGCTTTCGACACTTTTTATGAAGTTTGAGAAAAATTTCAAGTTTCTTAAACAAAATTGCAAGTTTCAAGACGTTTCAAGAAAATTTCAATCATGAATGAGACATGATAAAACTTTCGAGTTTCAAGCATGAAAATATTTTAAAAGTTTCAGGTTTCAGTGAGTTTCACATATTTCTAGAAGTTTTTAGAAGACTCCAAGAAAGTTTCAAAGCCCAAATTTCAACAAGTTTCAGACAGAAGAGTTTCAACAAGTTTCTTGAAGTTTCAATAAGTCTCGTGAAAATATTTTAAAAATTCCAGGTTTCAGCGAGTTTCATATATTTCTGAAAGATTCTAAGAAAGTTTCAACAAGTTTCATATTTAGGTAAGTTTTTATTTTGTTCTTCCACATATCTGTAACTTGGTTATATGCAAAAGGTTTAATGAAGTTTAAAGAAGTCTCGTGAAAATGTTTTAAAAGTTTCAGATTTCAATTAGTTTCATGTATTTCTAGAAAGTTTCAAGCTCAAGTTTCAACAAATTTCATATTTTGGAATTCAAGTTTCAACAAGTTCCAAACAAAAAAAAGTTTCAAGAAGTTTCACAAATTTTCAAGTAGTTTTGTGAAAATATTTTAAAAGTTTCAACAAGTTTCAGGTTTCAACCCAAACATAAAATTTTATGAAGTTTCAAAAAATGTTTTTTTTTAAAAAAAATTTGAAATATGAAACTTGGTCTTTCAATGAGTCTCATCGAAACATAAAATTTAGTGAAGTTCCAAAAAATGAATTTTGAGTATCGAATATGAAACTTGGTATGTCAACGAGATTAACGCCTCAAAATTGATGTTTCATGAAGTTTCAAAAAACAAATTTCCATTTTGATTTTTTTAAGGGGAACTGTTAGCCCACAATGCATTCCAAGGATATAGCAAGTTCCGGTAAAGTTTCACGTTTCACTCAGGTTTTAGAGAGTTATATCATGTTTCAAATAATTTAGGTGTGTTTTAGATAGTTTTAAAAAACAAAATTCAAGCTTTATAAAAGTTTGAAATGAATTTCAAAAACAAAATTTAAGTTTCAAAGAGTTTTACCAAAATCTATAAAATTCGAGCGAGTTTGAAGAGAATTTCACCAAAGTTTCACAACAAAACAAACAAGTTTCACAACAAAACGTCGGCGGCTGCGCGATGCACGACCAAGCTAGCCCGTGGACGTCTCATCGCGTCTACTCCCCACCGCCCCTCTCACCTTCACAGGTGAGCCGTGCCCATGCATACCATCACCATCGTTGAGCAACCAAATCGGGTGAGAAAATCAAAGGGGCATGAACAATAGTGAGGTCGTGGTGCGAATTAGGCCTACCAGTGGCTTGATTCGTCGTTGCCCCCTCCTAATCGACTATGCGTTGTTGAATTTTGAGGGTGGAAATAGGGATTGGAGAGAAAGAGAGAGGAGAACGTGGGCAACAACTTTTGACCGGTAGAGTTGAAAACAAAGGAGCTCATCTGCCCCATATGGGTGCACGTGGAGAGAATCAAAAGCACCAACTCAAAAAATGTAACAACTGAAACGCATATCGTTAGGATTGAGTTCAACGGTATAACATTTTCTAGTTTTTCCCTCTAAAAAACAAGAGCTAATATATCATTTAGAACCGACTATGTCATAAGATTGCAGCACTCGATTCCGTAGAAGACCCATACTCAGATATAAAACATGCGTTAATTACTTGATTACAAACTCGAGAAACAGTGTGTGAAAACTCAGAGAGAAGAGGAACTCAGCTAAAACGAATGCTTGTGCTTTACTCTATCTAACATGATATTGTTCCTCCGAAAATAATCTAACACGATTTTTCAGTTGTTGAATGTTGATGTTGTGACCACAGGGTGGAAAGCATTCTAGTTAACTTGCGTCGCGTCGCGTCGCGAACACTCCTTTTCTTTCGCCCTGGTCAACCGATGATGTTGCCTAGCGGTAGATGCACCGAACACGTACGCATGCAGACGGAAGATATCCGCAACGAAATCGCGCCGCGCGCATCGGCTGGCTAATCACGACGACTGGGTAAGTCCGGTGGTGGCGCCACTGTACGGATGAGCCAAAACGACCGAAACGGGCGCTGCGCACAAGGTGCGTGAGGCCCGTTGCGCGCTGCGTCAGGCACACGCCGGCCCGTGGCGCGCCGCACGCTCAGCACCTTGCGATGCCGGCCGGCACGCTTGGGAGTTGGGATGCGCCACGCGGCTAGCCAGGTATACCGTTGGGCCTTACTTTACTAGGCTTAAGCCTTCGAAGGCCCCACTCGCAGCCTCACTACGACACCGCCGTTTCCTCTCCCTCAAGACAGGCCAAAGCAAATCACAAGCGCAGGTTCGCAGTCCGTCGCCGTCGAGAGCTCACACCACACACACCTACGCTCTCCCGGCCGGCTGTTGGAGGCGCGGTCGGCGCGGCGGCTGGGAGGAAGCCCCCGGATCTCAGGCGCCGCCTCCTCTCCAAATCGTAAGCCCAATCATCCGTCTTCCCCTTGGATTCACTGGCGCCTCCTAGAAGCTTGTTCGTTTAGTACAGCTTCCGTTCGCACGATGTGGTTTTCCTACTGCTTCTAGATGCTGCGATCGCTCGTTCTAGAACCTTATCCCGGTGCTATCGCCTTCGTGTCCAGCTGTTTTGGTGCGAGTTTCTTCTTCTTCTCGGAACTGCTCTCTTCCGCTGGTTCGGCTCGGTGTCGCCTGATTCGAGGGTTTATGAAAGTGTAGCAGTCGGGTCGAGTTGTAGTGTTGATATGTAGTTCATTCTCTTGGATCTAATTGGAGGCCTAAATGCCCCGCGTTGATTAACCTGACTTTGATTGTGCTGACGAATTCTGGTTGTCGTGATTGGGAGATTTGGGGTACTACTTGCGTGGTCGCTCTGCACTTTAGTTTTTGTTGTTTGTTCTTTAGAAACTCTTAACGAAATGCAAATCACGGAACTTGTTGTAATGCTTGAGAAATGCGAGACCGTGGCTATTCCCCTAAGCAGATAAGAGAAACAGTTGATGGCTGTAGTTTTCTGTTTGATATTTGTATAGCTATGATTTGCTCACAGGTTTGATCAGTTTGGGCTCCTTGGCACCACGGAACTGCAGCTCTCATGATTGTATTTTTTTTAGGGTTTTGCATTTAGGGAGTTATTTTTTGTGCTACAAGGTTAATCTAGTTTCAGTTTGGTATTTGTATGTTGGTAATCAAGTAATTCACATCCAAAACACAGTCCGCATTCACATCCAAAACACTGTTGGAACCTAGTCCCTAGGTGAGGGAGGAACTTCCAATACCCGGCTTTCGGCACTCTAATCTCTTCAAGGAGTTATCTATCGTGATTCTCCTCTCCATCCAAGCCGGTAAAACATCCTTGTCTACTTGCATTATCCTCACATTGTATTTTGCCCCCAAAATCTAGGGTTTGTCAAAAATCCTACCTTGTATCTCAATTTGTGTGGCAAAATTTGCTATGCAAGTAGTTTGTGAGTAGACCTATGAATATCTACTATGCCATTGTGTGATTGTTGCAAATTTGTGGGATTTCCCAAAATCGCTCTCTTTGGTCATCACGGTCCGATCGTGGTCCGATCCCTTAGTGGCGATCAGATCACCAAGTCCAAAGAAATCCGACCGCCGATGACTGAGAGTGTGACAAATGACATTTTTGGTATATTCATGAGTTTGTTCCTTAATATTCCTTGATTAATCCTTGAATTATCTTCTCAGGAACCATGCCGAACAAGCAATTGGACAATCGCTCGAGGGCCCCTCCTTCCTCTTCAAAAAGGAAAAGTCCAGTCGAAGATGAATTTGAGGATGAGCAAATGGAAGAAGTCGAGGATTCAGGTGAAGACAACAACAGTAGCGATGAGAATTATGAGGAGTCGCCTGGTGGTAATGAGGATGATGATGCGGAGGATGCCCCTGATGAAAGTCAATTTATTGGGCTCGATGTCTCAAGGATCAGAAGTGAGCAGTATACCATACTGAGACATATCGATCAATTTCAATTCCCAAGGTCAGCGACATTAAATTTGTTCCATACCAAGTTCCAGCAAGATGTATATCAGGTTATATATGGAAAGAAACAATTTGCAAATCACCGGTTTGTTAAATGGAACTATCTTGGTCAGAACCCAACCTACAACGGACTTTACAGACTTTTCAGAAATGTAGGTTTGGAATCTTTGGTGTCTCTGAGCTGCAACTTTCATTCCAATGCCATTAAGCAATTCTATGCAACGGTGTTCGTGTCTCCTGATCACGACCGCCTCACTTGGATGACTGGCCATCAACAGATAAAGGCCACTAGAGAGAACTTTATGCAGGCCATAGGACTGAAGGAGTCTAGGGGAATCAGGATCCATCTACAGGAACCCCTAGCACTTACCCTAGTGGACGAGTACTATGATCAGAACACTCATCACTCATGTGGTAAGGTAACTGGACTCCTTCCCCTCCCTAGTATTGTAAACAGGATCATGAGAGTATCGTTCTTCCCTAGAAGTGGGAATAACGATGAAATCCATGGGAGGGCATGGAATGTGATAAAGTATATCATGGAGGGAACAAGATTTGATGTGATGGATCTTATAATCAGAGAGATTGCCATCTCCAAGGGAGACAAATCTAAGAGTATCTATTATGCTCCCTATATTATGAAGCTGATCAAGAGCATGATTATTTTTGATACTCCATGTGACATAAAGCATAAGGAGTACAGACCCAGGGATGCTCCTCCTCCTCCTACTCCTAAGATGCCAGCTCAGGTACCTCCTCCACCTCCTCAGTCTCAGGGACATGGCTCTTCGTCTCAGGGTCCTCAGGAACAAGACCCTATCCTAACAGCAATTCTTCATCTTCAGCTGAGTGTGGATCAGCTTCATGCATTCCAGGATGAGACTAGAGCCATGATGAACACGAGGTTTGATGCACTGGACGCTTCAGTATCTGAATTGCGTGAGCAGTTCTTTGCATCTCAGCAGCAGCAGGATCCCTCGATCTATCATCGCTTTGGACAAGGTCAGCGCCCGCCCTCCTTCACTCAGCGGAGAGATCGTCCTTCTTCAGAGGCTCCTCCTGCAGATCATTAGTTTTAGTTTTATTTAGGTCATTAGACCTTGTGATGTATGGCATATTGTAATACTTTTATGCATGGTTGTATGACTCTTATCAAACTTGGCTATGTTATTTTGTTCCTCTGTGTGAGAAATTAGAACTCTTATGTTATGATTTGTCTTTATATGATTTATTGAATGAAATGTGAGCTTGCTTGGATTCTTATAATTATTGTTATTGATTATTGTTATTATCAAATGTTATGCTCATTGGGTTCATTTTTCAAAGGAAACTTTGTCATTTTTTATATAAAAAAACTCTCACAAGCATAAATTTCAATGTCCATCTCAATATGCTTTGTGAAAATGCTTATTGGCAAAATTTCAAAATGAAGATTATTTGAATATGTTTCAAATATTGTTTCAAGTAGTTCTCAATCTAATTGGTTAAAACAATGAGGAGAATGTGATATGATCAATAGGGTTATTACCTATTTTGGTTTCTCCTCACTTTTCTTGAGAACAAAATATCTATTGGTCATATGTGTTTATTTCATATTCTTTGTGACCAAGCTCCTCAAGTTGAAAAGTTTTCTCTTTTGACTTTACTTTATTTTTGATGATTTTTGTCAAAAGAAGATAATATTTCAAAGATTAAATAAAATGATTTCAATTGCGAAGTTCTTTGCTTTGCAAAACTTATTTATTGGCTTTAGATTTGTTTTGGACTTTTTGGTGTTTAATGACAAAAAGGGGATAATTTTTATGTTATCAATATATATCCCCACATTTGGATGATTGATATATTCTCCCCTGTCATTTGATTTGATATATTCTCTTTTGTTATTTGATTTATTACCAAAAGGGGGTAGAATTATTATATGGGTGAATGCATTGTTTTTACAAGCATATTATACTTATGCATAATGATTTCACCTCATGACATGCATAGACATAGTTCATAAGCTTAAATTCTTATGTTATGTCTATTTATATCCAAATGTTGTTATTGATAATGGATTTGTCATCAATCACAAAAAAGGGGGAGATTGAAGGATCTAGACCCATCATTATGAGTTAATAGAATGTTTTGGTGATTAATGACAAATCCAAATATGAGACTAACTCTCTTGTTTAGTATTATCATGTGTATTCTCATTTGGATATAAAGATGAAATTCAACGAGGTATGCAATCGACATCTTAATCTTATATATATTGTTGCATTCCTCGAATCCAAAATATAGGATGAACTCAACCATAAGTTTAACTTGAATATGTGCATATGATCTTATTACACATTTGTGTATGCACACATTTAGGGGGAGTTTATTCTATATTTTGTGGTTTCATTAGTATTGATCCATATTCCGGTTTCCACATATATTTGGGATCTTTACTTTGAAACATATCCGGTTGAGTATATAGAACTTGTGTAGTTCTTACATACTCATGTCGTGAGTATATGTAACTTGTGTAGTTCATATATACTTACGTTGTGTTACATTTATCTACATTCAATTTATGTGTAATTGAAGTGGTTATCATTAATTACCAATGAGGGAAAGATTGAAATATCTTGTCCCACCATTATATGATAATGGTTTGTTGTGGTAACTAATGGTAATCACATTGTGGAACTAACATTTTTCATAGTTAGATGAATAGGTTATGTTAAAGGGTAATGAGAACTCTGGATGTCATCATATGTCAATGAAATTAAAGTCAAGAGCTTGGAGTAAAGGATACATCATGAGTTGATGCTTATCAAGAAGAAGGGATGATCATGAGTTGATCGTCAAGACAAGAGAAGACCCATCATATGTTGATGGAAGTCAAGTAAAGGATCATCATGTGTTGATGATTATCAAGTTAATGACCCGGACTTGAAGTGATGATGTGCGTTATCAAGCTTCAAGAAGATGCAAGGCAAAGGTATGACTAGTTAGGGCTAAGGATGTGTTCTTAGTCTTTTACCGGTCTTGGTATTTGGTTGGAAGACCGGATTGTTAGTATAGGTTGCTGTACTATTAAGAGGAACTTAACTTGTAGTTTGAGTTAGTCATGTGTTGATAGCTCATCGTGGTTGCTCTAGCTCATCTATGCATGGAGATATTATTTACGAATGTGTTTTGTAAATGATTGATGCTCATGCATTTAATCCTTGTAGCATGGGACTATAATTTGCAAATGTGTTTTTCAAATGGTTGAAGTCCATGCACCTTAGCCTTGTGGCATGATGCTGTTATTTGCGAATGTGTTTTGCAAATGATTGATGCTCATATTTGATTTCTCGTAGCATGTGACTTAAGTTTGTAAATGTGTTTTGCAAATGGTGTAAGTCCATGTACCTTATTCCTTGTGATGAGTATTCTAAAGGTTGGCAAATGTGTTTTGCAACTTGCTGGAAATATCATCTTTAAACCTTGTTTGGACTTGCACTCAAATGGGTGAATGTGTTTTGCCATTTAAGCGAAGTGAAAGTGCAAGGTCTCTCTGGAGTCTAGCGGTCTGACCGCCAGGGGTCACCAGTCTGACCGGTGGCAAATCGGTCCGACCGCCATGTGTTGGGCGGTCCGACCGATTTCCCCTTGAATTGTTTTTGTGTGCGGAAGTACCACCATTGATATACGATACTACCGTGATGCGGAAGTACCGGATTTGTTGCAGTACGTTTATTCCAGAGAAGCACCTTTTGGAGGTGCGCCGATTTTCTCGGTGGTCGGACCACCGACCTTGGCGGTCGACCGATTTAGCGCGACCGGCCATTAGTTCTTGCCCGACCGTAGTAGGTCTAACGGCTAGTTTTTTAGCCTTTGGCGCAAGGGCGGTCCGACCGGCCATTAGTTGGCGGTCAGACCGGCCCTGCATTGTTTCGAGGGAATCTTTCCTTCAACGGCTAGTTTTTTGGTGTGGGCTATAAATACCCACCTTGGCTGGTTGGAGAAGGTTGCTGGTTTTATTGTGAGTGCTATACTCAGTCCTTTGAGCTAAGAGCAAGCCTTTCTTCTTTTTTTGTGCATGTGTTGCACTTAGTGAGATTTGAGAGCTAACCCTAAGTGCATGTGTTGCCTTAGGTAGTGGATTGTGTATCCACTTGAGCGTTGATACTTGATTAGTTCAAGTGAAAGTTGAGTCTCGTTACTCTTGGTGTTTGCCGACACCTAGACGGTGTGGAGGCGTCGTGCCCGGTGATCTTCTCAAGAAGTTTATGAAAAGGCCCGGCGTGTTGTGAGTGGTTTGGTGCTTGCCATCTCCGGAGTGGAGGAAGAGCAACCTTAGTGGAGCGAGGTGTTGGTTTGTGTTGGAACCGGTCCAAGTGGTTGGATTTACCTCGGAGGTGTTGGCTTAATTAGTGGAGCCGGTCCAACGTGTATTAGGAGAGACCGGCAAGTCTCCGAACACCACGGTAAAACATAATTATGTCATCTTGATTTGTCTTGTGCTTTACTTTGAGCAATTTACATTACGTGCTTTAATTGCTTATATATCATTGTATGATTGCTCTCATTGTATTGTGTTCATATTGTTGGTGCACTTAGTGGAGCCTAGTTGATTTAGGCTTTAATTGAGCAAAACCAATTTGTTATTAGTTTCCGCATTATTAATTGATTTTAGCCGAAAGAATTTTTAAAAACCGCCTATTTACCCCCCTCTGGTCGGCCACCTCGATCTTACACTTGGGCACGGCACAGTCACTTAATAGTGGATAACACCAACAAAACCCTAAGGCCTCACAGTCACAATCACGACTCGTGATGGCGGCAACGAGGTGGCTTGGGCGACTACTTGAGCTCATCGCTAGGGTTCTGGCCATCCCCGCCGGTAGTTCTTGTCTCCCCCGTCACCGGCCATCGAGGTATGTCGGCGCCCCCGCTCTGCTCCCTCACCGCCACCGCTCTGCTCTCTCTACTCCCACGCCGCCACCTCTGCATTCTTCTCTGCTCTCACAGTCCCGCGTCGTCGCCTCCGCTCTGCTTCCGCGCCGCCTCCACTCTCTCTGCTTTCTCTGCTATGCTTTCTTCTCTGCTTCTCGCCCCACCCCCGCGTGCTCTGCTTCTCGCCCCCACATGTTGTGCTCTGCTCTGCTCCGTCTAGTTGGCCTAGGTACTAGGCGCCAAGCTACCGCCCACCTAGCGCCTAGCTTTTTCTTTCCAAAATAATCTTTCACACAGTTTTTTCTTTTATCCAAGCCACCTTTTGTTTCTCTGCTTAGTTTGCTATCAAAATTAGTTATCACAAATAGAAACATGAGCATTTATTATAATAATATGATACGAGTAATGGATCCATGTTGGAAGGGGACCCTTCCGGTTGGTGCATAATATGAATTTGGCATAACTCAAATAGAGTTATGCAGGCTAAAATGCAAAAATGTGGTTAGGAAATATGCACTATTGCTGTTCAGTATTAGGGCTCCTGGTATTTCTTGACTGCAGTATATAATACTTTTAACTAAACTGAAATGCTCTTCTGTTACTGTAATCTGTAGGTTTTGCTACTGCTTTTGCTGCTAGAGATGTCCTTGGTAACATGCTGACTGGGTTTTCCTTACAATTTTCTAGATCATTCTCAGCTGGAGAATACATAATGGTGCCTTCTCATACATGTGATTGCTTTTTTTGGACACATATTTGCTAGAACCACGGATTAATTGTACATTCTATGAAGTTCAAAAGTTCATTTGACTTTGGGACTGTACGGATAAAATATTCATATACATTTCGTAATATGTTAATAATAATGACAAATGCTTGCTGTCCAATAGATGCCTAAGTTTGCACCAATAGGTTCTCAAGCAATAGCATTTACAAGTATTAGTTTATGGAGTGAATGGTATTGTGTGCAGGATAAGCCATGATTCTCAACCCTAGGATGAGTTCATCTTAAAGAGCGTATACATATTGTGATTCGAGCATGATCTAAATAAATTTTTCAGTTCTTGTTGGAGATATTAGAGTTGTTGGAGATATTAGAGTTTAGATAAAAGTCCAAGTCGTGTGCGTGTCTAAGAGTCTGAGTCGGATTGTAATCTTTAGCACTATAAATAAATGGTGCGGAGGTCCTAAGAGAAA
The DNA here is from genome assembly GCA_036346395.1 of Hsuehochloa calcarea. Lineage (NCBI taxonomy): Eukaryota > Viridiplantae > Streptophyta > Magnoliopsida > Poales > Poaceae > Hsuehochloa > Hsuehochloa calcarea. The sequence goes on from CM070599.1 coordinate 41,742,917, forward strand.
CACACAATTATTTCCAAAATTCTACAGTTCTTACGGCGTTAAAGCATTGCAGTTAATGAAGCATCCTAACTGGACATTAGAAACAACGTCTCCAGCAAAGGGATACCAAGTGATGGTTGTTAAGAGGCTTTAAGGAAGAAAAAAAAGTAGACAGACACATGGGGAACCACTAAAAGTTATGAACATCATATCTGTTTAGGGAATACAATATACTTGTCCCCAATTGCTATGTTTATTAAGTGGCAACGTTTCTCATGGTATTGGTGCTTTCAGCACTTGATAGTACTAATACGTGTCTGTAAGGAGCAAGTATCCCATCCGTTTTCAGTAGTTAAGGTGCGAAAATTGAGGAGGAAAGACAAATCCTATCCTGTTGTGTGAGTCAGATGTTACCTTGTTTCCCTAAAAGAAGCTTGTGTTTGCAGACAATAATAGAAATTCACAACTTTGGCTGGCCAATTATTTATCTTTTATTGCTTTGTAATTGTAGTTTTGCACTATAAACTATAGTTGCAGAATCTCGGTAACTAAAAGACTTTCCATTGTAGGCAGGGGCAATAGAAGGCAAAGTGGTTGAAATAGGACTTACTTCTACTACATTGATCAATCCAGAAAAGCTTCCTGTCACAGTACCCAACTCTTTGTTCTCCAGTCAGGTATCATCGTGGCTTCCATTACTGGCTATTTTTAAATCCCACAAATCATGCTCTATGTTATGAATATTATGTGCATATTCATGATGCCCAATGGGTAATATGGTATGAAGCATCCACACCAATGTGCTTAGTGAACTCATGCTTCACTGGGTCACGGGCAATACTAATAGCACATGTACTGTCAGACAAAAGAGTCGTAAGTCTCATCACAAGCACTCTAAAATCTGCAAGTAACTACCTCAACCAAGTAACCTCTGCTGTCACTGTTGTCACTGCTCTCAACTCAACCTTTGCACTCAAATTGGAAACTGCAGTCTGCTTCTTTATCTTCCAGCCAATCAGGGAGGAACCAAGAAAAACACAGTAGCAGAAAGAGAGCGACAATCAGAAGGATCACTAGCCCAGGTCGCGTCGGAGTACACCTGAAGCTGTATTGAGGTGGAGCTAGGGAAAAACAAGCGACGAAAGATAGTCCCATGCAAGTAGCAAATAACACGAAAAAGATGATTGTAGTGAAGATGGGTAGGACGATCAATGAACTGACTCAAGATATAAACAACATAAGTATTATCAGGACGAGTGCTCACAAGATACACCAAACTCCCAACAAGATGGCGATATCGACTAGAATCCTCAAGAAGATCACCATCAATGGCACGAAGCTATAGGGATAGTTCCATGGGAGTCTCAACAGTGTGAGTATCAGTCAGACTGACCAATCAAGAAGATCCTGGACATACTTCTGCGGGGAGAGGTAGTAGCCCTCAGGCATGGAAGAGACCTCAATCACAAGGAAGTACGTAAGAGAACTAAGACCAGTCATCAAAAACTGCTCACTAAGATGCTTCTTCACATACGTAATGAATGAGGAATCCTCATAGTTATGAGTATATCATCAAGATACAAAGTAGTGTCGTACTTCGAGATGAGACATGGACAAAAAGAGTAGGATTGTGGGAACTGGCAGTGAAACCGACAACAGTAATCACTGAGGTAAAACGCGCAAATCAGGCACGAGGAGCCTGTTTGAGGCCATAAAGAGTATGACGAAGACGACAGACGTGCCCATCGGGAACAAAATACCCAGGTGGTGGCTGCATGTAGACCTCCTCATGCAAAATACTATTAAGAAAAGCATTCTTAACATCCAGCTGAGAGATAGACCACCGGCGAACAGAAGCAATCGCAACAAGAGTGCGAACAGTGGTCATATGGGCAACAGGGACAAAAGTCTCACTTTAGTCACGACCGTGCTCCTACTGAAAGCCTCGAGCCGCAATACGAGCCTTGTAGCGCTCGATAGTACTATCAGACCGGGTCTTAATCTTGTACACCCACTTGCACGTGATCAGACGAGCCAGTTGAAACAAATTGTGCTGCTAACCCTCGGCGAAGCTCCTCATCACGAAGCGTCGAAAGAGACTCGGTGACTGTCGGTTGTGGTGAGCGACTCAACGGTTGAGCCTTGACAGGCTCAAACTCTAGGCGAAGACGGCAGATGAAGGCGAAGGCGGTCACGATCCGCCTTCTACACTTTATGACACTCCTGGCAGAACAGAGAAGGCAGCTCATCCAGCTGGCGCCAGAGGTTGGCCAGGGCGGAAGAAGTCGTCGACGGAGGAGTACTCCTAGCGAAGCGTCTCCAACTCATGCCGAAGCGAAAAGAACTAAACATCGTTGTTCTACTGGTATCGCTCGCGCAAGTACTCCCAGATTTGACGAATGGAACGCATGCCAATAGTGTCTGGCTGGATGGAGTCGTCGATGCTGACCACCAGGATGGCTCAAACACGGGCCTCATCAGCACATCAGCGCTCAAAAGCGCCTATGGCATACTGAAAGACCAGCATCAGTAGTGTCAGCAGTAGCCTCTGCCTCCTCCTTGGCGGTCTCATCTTCTGCAGGAGGTGCAGAAGCGGGCTGTCTGGGAGGAGGCTGAACCGGCGATGACGGACAAGGTCAGACACCAATAACATGTCCCGAGAGGCGGAGACCATCGAGCGTGATCTTCATGAGTGAAGACCACAACCTGCAGTTCGTCCCATGAAGTTTTGTTCCCGAGAATGGGATCGCAGCTGATGGAACGGAAGCCATCGGTAGGCGGCGTTAGACGGCACGGTGACCAAGGCAACAAAGTCTAACAGGCGGCGTTAGACGGCGCGGCGGTTAGATGGACTCTTTTATTATTATTATTTTGATGCATTTCCTAGGCTAGGCCGGTTCACACTAAGACAAAACCGGCCTGGCCTGCAAATCAGAGGAGCGCACGGAGGAACTTAGGGTTCCCCCTGCCGAGTTGGCGGCGGCTTGAGTGGCGACGCATTCGGATGGGTGACAGAGAGCGGCGTTGGCCGGAACAGAGGAGCTCGGGCTGAGGGTGATCGATTCGGGCAGCGGCGGCAGCAAGCGTCGGGTGGCCTTAGGTGGTGGCGGCCTGATTCGGCTGTGGACGGTGTCGGTGATGGGCTGCGTCGGCGCTGAGGACAACGGCCCGAGCGACAAGACCGACGGCGCGCACCGGCGGTAAGCGTTGGACCGAACCGAGCGCCGGGATGGCGGCGTCGGTCGAGGACGTCCGCCCGAGCGACGACTTACAACAACAATGGTGGTGGCCGTATACGGACAACGGTGCTCGGCGACGCGGCTACTACTGACGGTAATGGATGTGGCAAATGAAAGAGCTAGGTTAATGCTCTAGCTTTGATACCATGTTATGAATATTGTGTATATATTCATGAGGCCTAATGGGCAATATATAGGGAGTACAAGGATATGTCATATACAGATAAGAAAATACAAAAGAATTCCTATTCTAACACCCGATACCTACATAACAACATATTGTTACTACCGAGTCTTGTCATTGGTGTTAGCAAGATCCTTACTCTCATGGAGAGGATGACACTTGGAGATGAGGCAATTTTTCTTTGTTTATTTCTAACACAATGCCATGCCAACTTTATTTATAGGTCACAACCACCAAGCATATGCTAAGATGCTATCCTAAGATGTCAGTCCTATGACAACAAGATGTAAAAGTCTTTGTCCCTATACAACACCAAGATGTTGTACTTAAAAGTCGCTTTGTCATAGGACAGTCAAGATGTCATCCTTAAAGTCACCAGACAAACCTACCCCACAAAGACCACAAGACGAGGACTTATTCATCATTCTCCCCTAAGTCTTGTGCGTCGTCTTGTGGGAGAGTTGAACTATCCCGATCCTAGAGCAGAGCTCGAGAATTTTACCTCCCAAGAGGCTTGGTGAAAGGTGTCCATGTCGATCCGTGGTGTTGATGTGGCTCGCCTTGATGTCGCCTTCATCCAACGACCTTTCGGATGGCGGCACTTCACCCGACGTGCTTGCTCCGCTCGGAAAACGGGTTCTTTGCGAGCAGAGCGACTTGTCGCCCACCCCGAGCGCCACCGTCAAGATCTCTGCCGAGAGATCACCAAGCGATCGAGCGAGCCAGAGCGCCTAAGTCGGCGGTAGATGCCGCTATGTACTCGGCCTCACACCGACAGGCTTACCACCGCCGCTTGATCGATCGTCACCTAACGAGGCACTTGCCGAGGAAGAAGAGAATCCCGCTTGTGCTCTTGCTGGTGTCGATGTCGCCTGCGTGGTCATTGCCGGCATGCCCGATGAAGGCGCCACGGACACCTCGTAGTGCAAGCCGTGGTCGGAGGTGCCCGCAACGTAGCGGAGGATCCTCACGGCCGCGGCGATGTTCTTGATGCTCGTCGTCGCCGTCATGAACCGACCGACGTAGCCGACGGCGAACGCCAACTCGGACGCTGCGTGTGGACGAGGTAGCGAAGGTCGCCACGATCGCCGGTCTTCGCGTCGCGGCCACCTCCTCCGCCGCTGCTCTCACGACTCGGCCTTGACCTCTCCTCCATGGGGTGAGGGGCAGGTTGCGGCCGGTGAGCCCGCCACTGACGGGCGCTTGGCGAGGCGTCCGCCGGGGAGATATCGAGCCGCCCCGCGGTGGACCTCGATCCCCAGGTAGAAGGAGAGGAGCCCCAAGTCGCTCATCTGGAAGGCGGTCTTCATCTCCGCCTTGAACGCCTCGACCTCGCCCTCCTTGGAGCCGGTGATCAACAGTCGTCGACGACGCCGCCAAAGTGAGCGCTGCCGCTTTGCCCCGCCGTGAGACCGCAGACCTGCGTATGCGCTCTGCTGGAACCCCATTTGCTTGAGGTGGAGTCCAATTAGCGTTCGTGCTCGTGGTGCTCGCCACAAGCCATGAGGGCCTTGCGCAGCGGAGAACCTGCCCTCCTTGCCGGATGACGAATCCCGCACGACGGACGTAGGCCTCCTCCTTCAAGTCGCCGTTGAGGAAGGCGGACTTGACGCCCATGTGATGGACGCGCCAATCCTCCCGGGCCGCAAGCGAGGAGAAGACGAACGACTCCATGCGCGACGGCGCGGCGCCATCGGTCGACCCTCTCGCCGCATGAAACCTCGTGCCACCGCGAGCCTTATGCTTGATGATGGCGCCGGCCATCCCGCTCACCTTGAACATCCACTTAAGGGTGATCGCCGGTGACCGGCAGAAGATCCGCCAGCCCACGCCCGGCTCCGCTGATCGCGCGATACCTACATAACAACATATTACATGTAGTCATACATACTTTCTACACCACCTTGACATTTGTTCATTTTGTTGGCCCTATCCTGATTTTGCTGGGTGCATTGGATGGTGTGGTGTGATATCACATACCTAGAAAAGCTGGACTTTCTCTAAATGGGAATTGTGTAATTGTGCTGTAATGTTTTGTGGCATTGATTGATTAAGGCCCCTAGAACCACTTGGCACATTTAGAGGTTTGTCTTGTACAAGTTGATCCTGGAACCATTCTAAATGCCAAATTCCACTACTAGGGGTATTAACACCCTTGATACCTTTACTCAATGCGACAATCACTAGACACGCCATAAACAACATCCAAATTGCCTAGGAAATGTGAAATCCAGATACTGTGGACACCTGTAGCACATGTATCTAATCTACTAGCATTGTTAATGATTAGCTCTATTAACTATGGTCCATGCATCACAAATTCACAATTTAGCCCACAAAGTAGTTTTACTGCGAAAGCTTACTATTTTTTTCACTGAAATTTAAATTTTAGGATTTGTCCAATAGGAATTTTTAGACTTTTAATCTCAGTTGAAATAGAAGAAAACTTGGGAATTTTGAATTATTTGAGCCTTTGAAACTTCGAATGATGCGCTTCTATAAGAAGTTTGGAGGTGTAAAAATATTGGTTCAAACTTCAAACGCTTTGGTTGATTTCTCAATTAAAAAATCTTAGAAAGAAGTCATTTGTGCTGTATTTCAAGAATAATGCTGTTAGGATTTCTTCAGTGCATTTCTTTGCCTTACTATTCTTGGATGGGCTTAGCAAGGGGCCTTCCTTGTATCATGATATTCTTAAAATAATTTGCAGATGATAGTGAACTGAACACAAGCTGAATGCCGAGCTAGTGTGACAAAGATTCCTATAAGAATTGAGGATATTGAGAAGGTTCCTGGTATATCAGAGGAGATAAAGGTTATGTTAAGGTACAATCCAAAAGTAACATTGGAAACAGACGCTCCCTATTGCTATATCTCGAGATTGGAAAGTTCATATGGAGAACTCACCATTGGCTGCAGTCTCCAAAATATGGTGCGCTAGCTCTATTCACTTCAAGTTATCACGTGTTTTAGATTTGGATAAGCCATTTATAGCTCTATGGTACACACACGGTTGTTTTTTTAGTGATTTATTTTGGATGACAAGGTTAAAAAAGGTACTGATTTAATTCTCACGGCAAGCACTAGATAAATGCAATGTGGTGATAATCTGGCAACACTGGTGGTATTTATCGATTATATGTGCATATTTGGTCACAGCTTCTCTTGGACATGGGTCCATGATTGTAAATAGAGCAAAATATATAATACCAAATGCTGCTTTGGATTAATGTCTTTAGCATAAATTGATGGTCTATACTTACAAGATCACATCGCAACAACATGTTCTGTTGATTCAGCTTGTAAGCTGCTGTTGGTGTTCTAGAGCTATGCTGCACCAAGACTGAGATGTGATCCAAAATGTTGTGGCTCCCTTGGAATTAATGTAACATCACAACTGTTGAATCTGTCCAATTTAAGTAGTTTTATGTTGTTCTATTGTTATGCTGCAACAACCTCTACTCCTAGTAGGATGCTCTAGTGGCCTAAATGACCCATATTGAGTCGGTTATTAGGACAATTGATCACCAAGGGCGTAGAATAATGCTCCTAGTCTTCTGTAACCTTCATACTAGTGCAAGTTTTTGTTGTTGTTTATGACAAAAATCTTTTTGTATATTTAATAGACAAAAGAAGAGTGGCTATCTACACAACAAGACATTCTTTTGGAAGCTGCTAGGATTATCAAGTTTCATGGCGTTGAACTGGGAAGCACCATGCAGTGCTGTTGCTTCTGATTCTTCTGAAACTTCTAACTAGGGTAAGTATATTTCAGTATTTGGCCGCTGTACCCTGTAGATACTAGATAGTACCATCCAAAACACAAGTGTAGCTGTCATAACTTACATCCAAACTGCTATGTTAAGTTATTGAACTTTCCTTCTTCCATTCACGCATTACATTTTTGCATTTACCATTTATTGCTCAAAATGTGACAGCATTTTATGTTTCAACTTCACAAACCTGTAAAAGTGCTCTTGGACATTTAGCATGTGACTGTTTCCGAATTGTTACATGTTGAGTGCATGTTTGTTTCTTTTTGGATTAGTACTGCCATCTCTCTCTATCTTCCCACACCAGACTACCAGAGGCTATTAAATGGAATTTGCACGGCAAGTCTGGGTGTCATTTTCTTCGGTATGCAGTATGCATGGCTTTATAATTGGTACATGGTTGTATGAACGATTGTTCCATCACTAGTTTACTACCATTTCTAGCCTTTGATAGAAAGTTTTGAGATAAAGTCACTTTTGTAAATTCTTTGACGAGGGAATTGCATCATTGGCAGGCGAGATAGGAAATTTTGCCTTCTGTGCGAAGGCAAGGAGCCAAGGACTCGTGTCTTCAGACCCTCGACTCCATATGAGCACTTTTTGGACGCCACTAACCAGGGCGTACTAGCTGTCCGCCCGCCGCACTCCCACCATGGCCCTCCCTTGACCGACACCCCTGAGCCAGGGGTCTCCTGGCTCGGCTTCCGGCGTCACCCCGGTGCCGCCGCCTCCCGTGGCTGGCGGTACCTTGCCTCATTGCCTCCACTCCCCACCAGCCGCCGTCGACGCCCCAGCCCAACCTTCAAGCCTACAAACGTGCCGCCAGCCACCACCCTCCTTCGAGCGTACGGTCAGCAGAACCACTGCCGCCACCCACCCCTCCCTCTACAGCCACTAACCCCCTGATGAACCCGAACCCCATCTCCCGGCTGCCGGGCGACGCTGGTGAGTAGTTTACCCCCCTTGTGTGAAGTGTTTGGTTGTGAACTTCTAATCCATGCATGTTTTGACTCTCAGCGTACCCTCGTGTGCTTGATAAACTAAAAGTTTGCCCGGCGGTTACCGCTAATGTACTAAGCACCAACTTTGTGTATTCCATTTTCTCCTTGGAACTCTAAATGCTGGAACCTATGCTTGTGTGCCAGTGCCCGTGTTGTTTTTTTGCACATAAATAGGTGGTAGCAGCTTTGTACTGAGTCGGTGTGTCGGGGACAATGCAGGACACGCGTCGTTAGTTGTAGCAAAGACCTTACATCGGGGCGGGGCCTTTCACTGCCAGGAGGGTACTGTTAAATCATATAATATGCAAATGTACGGTTTATAGCTGGTGCATTTGTTTGTTTCTATGCGGAATATATCAGGAAGCGAACAAAGTGCTACCACCAGCACGGAAGCTGCAGCATGGGGCGTCTTTTGATTTCACATTTTCATGCCTAGGACATAATCGGGAGTTTAGAAGTTCACACCGGGACCATCCATCCCTTTCTTGCCCATGTGCATGCTGGCAAATGAAACTGTTGTATCTGGACGTGGGAGTAACTGTTTGCAATTTGTGTGGCCTGCGTGCCGCGAACGGATCGCTGTGCACTCATTATGACCGCGGCGCGACGATGCCACCTATTAAGCCCCGCATCAACGACTATTTATAGCGCTGTTGCTGATGGTTCGGAGAAATCAATGAACGTCGCAGCACACTCGTTATGACCGGGGAGCATCGGGCCGATAAATGCGGTCGTCCCTTTCGCCAGAAAGCAGGCAAAGACTCTATACACGCTGTCACGCCCGACGCGAGGCACACCGAACGTCGTGTACCAAAATACTCCACGCGACGGGAGTACTAGACAAGTCGGCGCGCGGCGCGATCTGATTTCGCACACAATCAATCAGACGCCCTCAGACCAGAACTGACCTTGCTGTTGCCATCCCATGCGGCATGGCCCGTGATGGCTCATGGCTGACTGCGGAGATCACATGGAACTCGTAATGCCAAAAGCGAATTTTACACGCTGTTGATCTTTAGCACACAAGAATTCTAAATCTAGCTCTCCTACTTTTGATTTTTTTCTAACTACCTTCTCCCGTCTGCTGATCGGATACCGTAGCAATTCCAAATTTTTCTTAAAAAACTATTTATGTATATTTTTTAAGGAATTTCTAAATATAGCAAATTAGTTCAAAAAATTATGATTTTTTTGTGGAGCTTTCCGGTATAGTGTACTTGTTTGTGTATTTGTTTCAAAATTTTATCCATTCTGATTTTTTCTCAAAAATTCATTTAAGTATATTGTTTGTACGAATTTTCTAATATAGAAAATGAGGTCCAAACTTTATGAAAAAAAATCTAAGCTCTTTACACAGTGGAATTGATTGTGTGTTTTTTTATATAATTTTATATGCTCTGAAATTATGTCAAACATGGTGTGCTTTCGATGAGTTGATTGATGAATTAAACTGGTGTGGTAGCATAACCCAGAGGTCCAGAGCTTCAGACGTCCACATTTTAAAGAAAAACATGGTTAAATGTAGAAGTGAGAGAGATATATTGATGTATGTGCAGTCTCAACAACTTAAGTATTTTAATTAGCAAAATTCGTATTAATTTTCTTTTGGTTTACAAGAAATAAATCATTACATTTTTCCTCAGTGATCAACCCAAAAGGACATTAACATCAAGGTTCTTGAGCCTATTATTACTTCACTATGGTGGAGTTAAGTAGAGTACTTTATAGAGCTTCTACAGAATGCAATTGAAGAGGCTGAGAACACTTGTTGTGATTATGAAGATACCCTAAAATATTAGATTAAAATGTTGTGATTTCATACTCTTCATGCACTGTACAGTACAATTTGGCATATATATTTGCTTATTTATGCTCTAGAATTTGTACTCTTATGTTACAAGTTCTAATAGTTTAGCATTTTAATTTTTTTTCATTCATCTGCTTGTGTTTGATCCACCTCTCTTTTTCATCTGGTCATTACAGTTACATTTGGCTATGCTGACATATGGAGGATTCGATGGCGGTGCGAATGATTCTTTCTGAGATTCCACTAGAAGAGGCATACTTGCAATATAGACTTGCTTTTATGGCTCAACAGGAAAGAAAACGACTCAAACAAGGAAAGCTACCAATTGATGACTGCTTTTAATTTCACATAAAATATTTAGAACCTCCATTCTTTAGCATGTCTTAGTCTTCTATAAAACATGCACCAATATGCAATATACAGTCATTAGTTCTTTGAGATTTGCTGATGTCTGAAAGGAGATCTTATTGTTTATTACTTACTTTTTCCTCCGTGTATGAATTCCCTGACGCATCGCAATATCACTTACCTTTCTACTTAAGAATTATTTCTACCTCAATCGTCCTCCCAAAATTCTTCAGAAATTTACTGCACTACAGCAACATACGACGATCACAAAATGTTATTGCGAGTATAACAGATTTGTACCCTTGAGAATCTACTAAAATCACAAATGCTATTCAGTTTCTTTATACCTCCCTATGCTGTTACCTTATTTGTTAAGTTGTACAGAGTAGTTGTGAAGAGATATTTTTTTAACATGATTGATATGAATTACTACTCAATACGTGAGTTTAGAATCCACTGTGGAAATTCTATTGCAGTGAGGTCGGGCACTTAAAGATTTATTGATGAGGACATCACTTCTACCGATATGAACACTCCTCTTCCTACTACTTTGAATGATGTGCAAGGTCCAATTACTCGGCACGTGCTAGTCAACTTATTTATCAGGTAAATTAGTTTCTAGTGCTGAGTGTATTATTTGAGAACTCTATGATGCTGCCTAACAGAGATGATTTACTTGTACTTAGGAATCTAGGACTACAACCAGTTCAAGAAGGTCTACGACTAGTTCCGCATGGTCTACGACCACTTCAAGAAAGCCTACGACCAGTTTCACCAGTACTCGTTGAACACAATCTATGACCAGAGATAGCATGAACTCCTCAAAACCACCCTAGGACCAGTCCTACGACCAGATCTTCGACCAGAGATACGCGATATGAAGTGAATAAGGTGCTGCGTCACCGTTTTACACCTAATAGGGCCTTGTAAGCGTGTCGAGGTCGGAGTCCAGGTTGTGTACGTCTCTTTCCACGGCCGCACAACCCTAGGTCGACATCCTCACGTCCTCCTATATATACACAATAGCCGTCATAGTTTAGGGTGGGTTTTTCTTTGAGATTATTCTGCTTAGCAGCCTCACCGCACGTTCGGTTGAGGAATCCCACATGTGAACTTCATCTTTATTGCAATACAAAATCAGATTTCATCTTCCACTTTCTTGCTTGTGTTCTCGATTCGCATGCAGGAGATAGCCTTCTTAGCGAGGTCAACCGCGTTCAGCACGATTGATAACCATCGGAGCAGTTGTGTAGTGATTGTGAGGGGTTCGATCTGTTTGGTCGGAGCCTTTGGATCATCAACATTGAGATCTCCACAATCGACTTATCAATACTTTTCGGAAGATCGGGCCACATAATTATCATTTATTGCCCTGTGTTACGTGACAGTAGAGGGTTTTAGGAAGCATATGATGATCTCCTTCATTGTGTTATGAAATTATCTCCAAAATAAAGGATTTAGGTCTAAAAAATTTAGATTTTAGGTTTAAAATATTAGGGTTTCATAAATTCCCACACAAAGTACTCATAACAGAATTAGGGCTTAAAAAATTAGGGTTTCCAATGGAGTTGCAGTGTATATATTCATACATAAAATTGATGACATTTGAAGCGTTACAAGCATTACATGATGCATGTGCAGGTTTATTGCAACCGGGACACTGTTTGTTAATTTATCAGTTTATTGTGGTTGATATTCTTTAATATTGTATTGTATCATAGACTAGATAAGCGTGTGTATGAACCAACTGAGGGAAATATTTGGCATGCAGATGATATAACAATGTGCAAGCTATGGTATGTTGTTATACGATCTGCATGTCACATATTTTCCTCTGTTGGTTCATATATAAGCTTATTTAGCTTGTGGTACAATATAGTATTAAGGAATATCATCTATTTTAACATTATATTGTACCACATGATAGATAAAATTGTACATGAATCAACAAAGGGAAATATGTGGCATGCAGATCATATAACAACGTACCGCACCTCTCGAGTTGTGTGTGTTTCGAAGGTTACGGTACGTTGTTATATAATCTGCATACCACACATTTCCCTAGATTGGTCATGTACAAGCCTATTTAGCCTGCGGTACAACACAATGTTCAAGATTTTTTTTTCACTTTAAATACAATAAAATCCCATAAATCTCAATAATTTTTTTTGACATTGAAAACTAGGAAATTAAATAATTGACTTTATTTTATTATTATTTTCTTTTTAACCAAGAAAACTCTTTTAAATATCAGAAAATCCAATAAAATAATAACTTTATTAATTTTATTTTTGGGAACATACTTTGGGATATTACAGTCGTTTGTTTATAGATTAACCCTCTAGTCTTATCAATGTTAGTGTGAACTAAGTTTTATGTATGTGATGAACTAAGTGTGAATGTGTGATGACTTTGACTTTGTGAGTTATGATTTATAAGGTAAATATGGTAAACAAAGTGTGTTATGTTTATGATGAACTAGTTAATGCAACTGCTAGTGCCAATGTTATGTGTGGTTGCTGAAAATATGAATAATTCATGAATGTTTGCATCAAATAAATTAGTTATATGTTTTCGTTAATTTCTGGCATACAATTTAAGCGGTTTTCATGTTTCGAAAAATATCCACGACCGTATTCGTTTCAATTCGTATTCACTCTGTATTTGTATTCGATATTATTTATATCCGTATTTGTATTCGAATCCGAAAAAAATATAAAAACAAATATGGCATAGTCATTATCCATCCGTATTCGATCCGTTTTCACCCTATCTGTGTGACGGGCGGGAAGGTGGGGAGTTAGAAATAGAATTTTGGAGATTGAAGGGGTAAATTTTAAAAAATTGTGTGCTAGGGACCAACAGTGTCCATCATCCGCTAAAAGCCACGCTTTCACGAAGTCCAACCCCAGGCCCCACGCGCCATTACAGCGGAGTAGCCGTGGCCCGTGGGGGCAGCAATAACCAGCAGTGGCGAGGGAATCGAGTCGGATGGGAAAATGGTCCGGCCAATATTTCGTGTTCTTGTACTTGGTGACTCGTGAGGCGCAGAACAACATGGCAGGAGATGACCAAACGAGACTCGAGACTCGTTTTGTATTCTTCCGAAAAGAATGGGGTACAAGAAGAAAAAAAAGAAATGAATCCTCCTCTATTTTTCCTCCAACAGACTATACTACTTGGCTGAACTCGCCTTCTCTGCATACACCCACGTCGATGGTCATCGTCTTGTCACCCTGCTTCCCCTCCTTGGGCGAAGACAGCACCCTGCAACAATTTCGCCTCGGAGACTGCAAGTCCATGTGAGCTATCCATCAGTAAAACTTGCTTAGCCAATACCGATGGTTCCAGAACACATCAGCAAGTGGCAATTTAGATATAACATCCCCCCCAATCATCCCCCCAATAGTCATCAACCAAATCTAGTATGCAATCACCGGTACTAGCTTGGTAAAGTGGTGCTACTCTTGCTAGAAATGTTGATTACTATTTGGTGTTGCAATTCACCTTTTGGCTCAATGCTACTCTTATGGCACACAGCTGGAATAGATTAATCCGAGCATACTGGTGCATTCTTGTTTCAATGTTTAGAAAGAGTTGGATATGTCCAGTAATAACGTAGTATAATACCAATTCCTGCCTTAGTTCGTCATGTGTACTGTCATTGTTAGTATGTAAGAGAAGAAAAGGAAATGAATTGGCAGAGAAGGAATTACCCGATCCCATAGCCCGGGGTCGGGCTTCTTGAGCACGACGATGTGATCGAGATGCGCGTCCGGGTCGGCGATATTCCACCGGCACGCGGGCCGCGTCTCGTTGGCGCGGCGCCACCGCTCGTACTGCGTCACCGTGGTCTCCCCACCGCGCGCGGACGACAGGTAGTACACCGCGGGCTTCTGGCACGGGATGCGCGCCAGGGGCCTCGTGTTGAACGCGTACGCCGTGTAGTCGGCGCGGCGATACCAGTTCAAGAACGTCCGCGCCGGCATCTCCATCTCCCGCGGCGACATTATCCCCCTGGCCACCAGCACCGCGAACCCCCACGCCACCGACACCGTCCACCGGTTGGCGCCGTCGTAGCAGATGGACTGCTGCATTATCCCCGCCGAGTCCAGCCTCACCGGCCCATCGAGCAACCTCCGCACCGCCGCAGGGCGCGAGGGCGCGTTCGGGAACAGGGGCTGCACGACGTCCAGGTGGTGCAGCGTCACGATCGGCGCCACCGGGTGGGCCGAGAGGAGGCCCAGGAGGTCGCCGTACACGTCGTACTGGTGGAACCCCGGGTGCTTGGTGAGCGGCACCCCCAGCTCCGCCATGCACGCCTGGATCCTGTCGTCGCTGCCGTACAGCGCCGGGTACCGGCGGATGCATCCGTCCTGCATCCGCGCGAGCGCCTCGGCCAGCGCCTGGCTGATGGCGAAGCCGCCGCCGCCGTACGCCATCCCGTAGGAGAAGTAAATATTCTGCAGGTGGCTCTCGGAGAGGGAGCCGATGTAGTATGGCTGGCGGTGGTCGAACTTGTTGAGCACGGTGAGGAGGTTGTCGGGGAAGAAGACGGTGTCGTCGTCGCCCAAGACGAACCAGCGCACGCCAGGGAGGCCGAGGCGGAAGGTCTCGGAGACGATGCGGGAGATGCGAATGGCGGAGCGGTGGCCGCGGCGGTGCGTGTAGGGGAAGCCGGAGGTGTCCGACGAGATCCTGATGGACGGGAGCCCCGTCCGCGCCGTGGACATGTTGGACTCCCGCACCTCGCGGTCCAGCCACACGTACCCGCGCATGGAGCCGCGCGGGCGCCACCACACCTTGATGTACTCCTTCCGCTTGTCCCATAACCGCGACGACGCCGCGATGCCGAACACCACGTGCTCCAGCGTCGTCGCCGTGGACACCGCGGCGGGGGCCTTATTCTCGGACACCGCCGCGGCGGGGGCGGCGGTGCGGTTGGTGGACTGATGGGAGACTGATAGGGAGGTGGTGGAGTTAGGAGGGCAGGAGGCGGCCGAGGACGCGGAGGTGAGGAGGAGGTGGAGCGTGTAAAAGAAATAGACGGCCGTGAGGGGGAGGAGGAGCAGCAGGAGGAAGCGGAGGAAGGAGGCGGTGAATGTCTCCTTACCGCCCCCGCCCCCGCCGCCTCCCTTCATTCCGGGCGCCGTGGCTGCTCCTCACCGCCTCGCCGCCGCTGCCGTCTTCCACTTCGCCGGTGGCCGGCAAACACTCCTACTTCGCCTCTCCGGCTGGTGGCACCGAAGATATTTACACGGGCGGGGTGCGTGGGCGGCCGCGGGATAGTGCCAGGTCGCGCATTCCACCCGCGTGTTGCTCCGCGTCTCTCTTCTCTTGTTGGGGGAGAGTGGGGTTTTCTCGGCACACTTTGGGTGGGGTGGGGTGGGGTGGGAGTGGGACGGCGGAGGGGAGGACCTCGGTTTTTTGTCCGCTTTTTCTCCCTTTTTTTCGAGTTTCTTCCCCGTTCCCGTGCTGCTAATGGCGTGTATTTATCAGCGCTGCCGGGGTTTGATTTGGCTTAAATGCGCCTGTTTCATGACAAAATAGCAAAAACAGTTCTCCACGAATGAATTAGTATTAGCAAAAAGCAAAATAACATCGATGTCATGCTCAAAATCTGCGACAAGAGGTCTAGCACTGTAGGCCATATAGCAATCTCTCATTGCTTAGATCCCTTTGTTGGTTGTCGCACAGTGAGGACGTGACATAGGGGATTCGGGCGGTGAGGGTGTAGCACGAGGCACGTGTCATTTATCGGTATGTCTGTGGTGCTATTTTTGCACGTTTACGCTAAAAAAAGCTAGTTTTACGAATTAAGGGTTGTTTTTTTAATCAAAAGTTGCTAGATTTTAGACACGTTGAATAGAATAGGTATGTGTTCGTAAGATTGTTTTTTACCGAGATTATTTTACATCGCCATTCTAGTATTCAGTTCGTCTTCTTGCTAAAATTTGGCTAAATCATTAGTAGCCAATTTTATGATCGAATTTTAGTAGCACTGAATTTCGGTGTACATTGGTAGGGAGAAATTAGGCATCAAACGAAACCACCCCTTAAATCCTCCGTGTGATGTGTTAATTAGCTGATTGCACATCATAAAAAAACAATTGTGTGATACTATCATATAAAATGGTAGTGTAGAGCATTTCTAGTGCTCCCACTCTTCGAAAAATGATACAGATGGTCATAAAAAATTATTTTTTTGTTTGATAAATGTCATATCACAAAATTTCAAATCTAAATTTGACTTACAAATTGAGAAAATAAATTTTTCTGAAAAGGAAATTCGAAATAAACCAAAAAAACAAAAAGGCATTGTATTTCATTTGTCATTTTGGTTTTTCATGATATACGTCGTGTTTCAGTTGAATTTTTACACTACTACACAAAAGCACATCACAGACGGTTCTAAACCATCATCACAGACGGTTTTTAAACCGTCCGAATTTTTGTGTCTGTGATAACACGAGGTCATCACAGACGGTTTTTGAACCGTTTGAGAAAAAGGCTATTAGAACCGTCTGTGATAGTCTATTTTCACAGACGGTTATTATTTAAAATCGTCTGTGATAGTTTTTTCTATTGCAAAAAAAAACGGATTTTCACTTCGTCTGGAGCCTCCCGAGCCTCGCGAATGAATCTGATATGGATTTTCGGATTGAACTTTTTGCTAGCTTTGCCACAATAGCCACAACATCACAGTAGCATCAACTCAATCCATTCACAGAGCACTAAAACACAACACGGCATGCATCACCCACATCACAATAACATCAACTCAATTCATTCACAGAGCACTAGCACATCACAGTAGTAATCCACATCACAGAGCAAAAGAGGGGAGTAGAGAGAGTGAGGTCGTGGGAGGCTGGGGTGACGAGGTCATGGGAGGCCGGCGACGATGAGGCCGGGGCGAGGTGGAGGAGGCCGCGGACTACGAACTCAAGGGAGGACGGGGCGACGAAGTAGAGGAGGCCGGGGGTGACGAGGTCGTGGGAGGCCGGCGACGACGAGGCTGGCGCGAGGTGGAGGAGGCCGTGGGCTACGAGCTCGGGGGAGGCCGGAGCGCAAGGTCAGAGCGAGACGGAGATGACAGAGGAGAAATGGCAGAGAAGGAGATGGAGATGGCAAAGGAGGAGATGAAGGACTCTTAATATAAAGAGATTTTTGGTAACCCGCCCATTAAGTGTAAATTTTTGTTTTCCCGCCCATTATGTGCAAATTTTCGTTTTCCCGCCCAAGTATCACAGACAGTTTTATATAAAAACCGTCTGTGATGACATATCACAGACGGTATACGAACCGTCTATGATAAGCGTCTCATCTGTGATGGTTCTTAATACGAACCGTCTGTGATGAGAGACTCATCACAGACGATTTTTGTATAAAACCGTCTGTGATTTTAGGGTTTTACCATAGTTTGGATTTTTACCAGAGGATTGGCTGTCCAAACCCTACCACGGCAGAGGATTGGCTGCCCAAACCTTACCACGCAGAGGATTGGCTGCTCAAACCCTACCACGGCAGAGAATTGGCTGCCCAAACCATACCACGGCAGAGTATTGGTTGCCATGGTAAAATAAGAGAGTAAGGAAAACCCTAAACCATGGTAAAAATATAAGCCATGGTAAATTCGAAGAGTCTGTGATAAAATGACAGACGGTTCTTACGAACCGCTAATTCTCGATCACGATGCTCGAGGATATTCTCGATAGAACCGTCGCATATCACGCACGGTTCTAATCACGAACCGCCTCGGATATCGAGAATATCACGCATGCTTGTTCTAACCACGAACCGTCTGTGATATCTACATATC
Source organism: Hsuehochloa calcarea (assembly GCA_036346395.1). Lineage (NCBI taxonomy): Eukaryota > Viridiplantae > Streptophyta > Magnoliopsida > Poales > Poaceae > Hsuehochloa > Hsuehochloa calcarea. The sequence continues at coordinate 41,761,070 of CM070599.1, forward strand.
ACAGACGGTTCGTCTTGGAACCGTCTGTGATTATTTTATCACAGACGGTTTCAAAGAACCGTCTGTGATGAGGCGTCTTCTATGGCCTATTTTGTAGTAGTGTAGGCTCATATCACGGTTTTTAGACCGGGTCTAGACATGTCTACGGCGAGAGGGGCTGGGCGCCATTTTGTGGTTGGGAAAAGAATAAGTCCACTTTACTCCCTCCAAATATCATAAAAGTCTGGTTTACCATCCGAACTTCAAAACCGGTTATTTAGCCCCCTAAATTTGCGAAATCCGGTCACTATACCCCTCATGCCGATTTGAAGGGGTGGTTTTGTACACGTGACCGCATTTGTCCAAGTTAGTATGTATTTGTCATCCTTTGTGGTGGACATGGCGCACCTGGTCCACCCGAGTGAAATAAATAGGCAGTTCAACCCCCACACTTCAGTCCTCTTCCCGGCACCTTTCGCTTGGACTCATCACAGAATAGGCGGCGGTGACTTTGACAACCCAGTGTGTGCAATGCAATGGTTACAGGAGGAATCCGGTGATCCACATCGTGTTTGTGGTTAGTTGGCCCCTTGCTCTCTTAGTGTAGTGTATTCTAATACCTCAATTCCACAGACGACTTGGGTGTTTGTTAGGGTTTTGGTGAAGTTGAACATTTGATGGTAATGTGTGATGGTAGAGGGACATTTTCACTTCAATTTAAGACGTACGATGTTGGATCTTTAGTTTTCTTTAGGGCCGAGACTCATTTTTTGGTTTGATTCTTCGGGTGTTCAATAGTTTTGGTGTTGAATAGGGTTTTGGTCTAAGTTGAATAATTGATTGAAACTGATGACTGAGAGGCTATTTTACTTTAGTTTTGTTTTGGGCTGAGATTCGGGCTTTTGTTTGATTCTTCATGCGTTGTAGGTGTTCCAGTATGGACAATCCTGATATGCTCACTGTGAGATTTCACATTGACGGGGGAGTTCATCAATTATGGGAGAAATGTGCATTACTTGGGGGGGAGATGAGGCGATGTCATACATTGAGCGTGATAAAGTTTTCCTTCTCGAGTTAAAAGGACATTTGAGAGATCATATTGGAGAAACAGATGAAGTTAATCTTCATTGGCTTTGTCCTGGGAAGGAATTGAACAAGGGTTTTAAAGTATTGGTGGATGACCAAACATGCAGTTCCATGTCTGATTGTATTACTGAAGGTGGTGTAGCTGATGTGTATGTTAAGGCCATCAAAATAGCTGAGTCCAGTTATGAAGATGAGGAAGAAGACCATACAGATGAGGAAGAGGAGCATGCAGATGAGGAAGAAGAGTATACAGATGACGAACTTGTGAAATCATAAGTTTCAGGCAAGAGCAATGAAAGGATTATATTGAGTCCATCACCCCAACAGGCTGACAAAGATTTGAGTGCACGTACGGCTTTTTACAAGTCCCCTTCTAGAGGCCATGGTGCAGGCACAAGCAAGGACAATTCTCTGGCTCTTGTTGCTCTAGATGTTGATGTGTCTGATAGTGAGTACTTACCTGGAGATGATAATAGCTCGAGTGAGGATGAGGAAGTGCAAGAGATCAAAAGGCAGTGCAGGGCTTAAAAAAGATCCCAATATGTACAGAAGAGCTGAATGCCATGGAGCATGACTTGCCTATGGATGAAAGCAATCTGGAAGATGGCAATGAAACTCCCTATATGAACTCGAGTGAGGAAGCATCATATGATGAGCTTGATGGCAGTAATGTAGAGAGGAGGAAGAGTAGGTTACTTAGGTATGATGGCAAAGGTGTTGTTTATGTGTTTACCCTAGGCATGACATTTAGAGGAAGAGACCAATTCAAGAAAGCTCTTATAAAGTACATGTTGGCAACACATAGACATATCTTATTCCTTAAGGATGAAAGGGATAGGATTAGGGCAAAGTGTTCATGGAGGAACTGCCCATGGATGATATATGGTTCAAAGAATAGCATAAGTGATTGGTTCCAAGTTGTTATATTCAACGATGTGCACATTTGTCTAGAAAGAAAGGATAATAGGTTTGTGACTGCAAGGAGAGTTGCTGACTGGTTTGAGAGCTTCATGAAAGTACACCCAACCTGGAAAGTTAACAGTCTCAAGCAGACGATTCTAGAGGATATGTTTGCAGATGTGAGTGTATCTAAGTGCAAAAGGGCAAAGGTAATAGTCATAGAGAGGCTACTGGAGGCAACCACTGGGGAGTATTCTAAGGTATTTGATTACCAACTTGAGTTGATGAGGAGCAATCCTCGGACCACTTGTTCTACTATTCTTGATTATAGTGGTGAGGTGGCAGCATTCAAGAGATTCTACATTTATTTTGATGCTTGCAAGAAGGGTTTTCTAGCTGGCTGTAGGAAGGTGATTGGCATGGATGGATGTTTTTTCAAGGGTGTTTGCCACTACTACACAAAACCTCATCACAGACGGTTCTAAACCATCATCACAGACGGTTTTTGAACCGTCTCAATTTATGCGTCCGTGATGACATGAGATCATCAAAGACGGTTTTTGAACCGTTTGTGAAAAAGACTATCACAGACGGTTCTATTCACGAACCGTCTGTGATAGTAATTATCACATACGGTTCTTGTTTAGAACCGTCTATGATAGCTTTTTCTATTGTAAAAAAACGAAAATGGATTTTCACTTCGCCTGGAGCCTCCCGAGCCTCGCGAATGAATCTGATATGGATTTTCGGATTGAACTTTTCGTTAGCTTTCCCACAATAGCAGCAGCATCACAGTAGCATCAACTCAATCCATTCACAGAGCACTAAAAACAACACGTCATCACCCACATCACAGTAGCATCAACTCAATCCATTCACAGAGCACTAACACATCACAGTAGTAATCCACATCACAGAGCAAAAGGGGGAGTAGAGAGAGTGAGGTTGTGGGAGGTTGGGGTGACGAGGTTGTGGGAGGCGACGATGATGAGGCCGGGGCGAGGTGGAGGAGGCCGCGGGCGACAAGCTCAGGGGAGGACGGGGTGACGAAGTAGAGGAGGCCGGGGCGACGAAGTCGTGGGAGGCCGGCGACGACGAGGTTGGGGCGAGGTGGAGGAGGCCGCGGGCGACAAGCTCGGGAGGCCGGAGCTCAAGGTCAGGGCGAGATGGAGATGGTAGAGGAGAAATGGTAGAGGAGGAGATGGAGATGGCAAAGGAGGAGATGGAGGACTCTGTTAATATAAACAGATTTTCGGCAGCCCACCCATTAAGTGTAAATTTTCGTTTTCCCGCTAAACCATGGTAAAAATGGAAAATCTAAAATCACAGACGGTTCTAACCATGAATCGTCTGTGATATTCTTGGTATCACAGACGGTTCATCTTGAAACTGTCTGTGATTATTTTATCACAGACGGTTTCAAAGAACCGTCTGTGATGAGACGTCTTCTATGACTTGTTTTGTAGTAGTGTTACAAGATAATTGATGATATCATATCCTCTGTAACTAAATTTTTTTCACAACTTTTTATGACTATTTCCATCAGTTTTTTAGGAATGGGTGTACCGTTACCAGGATTAGGGCGTGGGAGCACTCGAAATGTTGTCGTAGCAGCAATGGCATTGATACGGTAGGGGGTCTGGGGGATTGGGATCACATGCGGAGGTTAAGGCAGAGAAGCTGACTGTGAACGAATCTTGGCCATACGATCCAAAAAGAATATTCAGTTCCCATGCTACAGTGACAATGTTAGGGGACCAGACAGTAATTTAATAAAACTGCATGAAACTGAGTAAAATTTGCTCTACAAAATATGAAGAAACAATAATACTTTATGAAACTTGATAAAAACATGTCCAAATAATTGAATGAAACTAGTTGAAACTTGATGAGACACGATGTCACTATTGCACAGAGGAGAATGATGAGGGGACGGCGGGAACCAGGGGCAGTTATGGCGGCGCTCCGTGTGCGCGCGGAGGAGGATGAAGAGGAGGATGGGGAAGCGGAGGGCACACACAGACAATGGAGGATGAAGGGGTGGGGGACAAGGGAAGCCAGTGGTGAGCTAGCGCGCGCGGAGGAGGGAGAAGGAGAGGAAGAAGGGGGAGGACGGGGGAAGCCGGCAGGCGAGTTGCCGCGCACACGGAGGAGGAAGACGGGGGAGCGGGAGCACACGGAGGAGGATGAAGGGGGAAGACGGGGGAAGCCGGTGGAGAAGGAAGACGGGGGAAGTTGGGGAGAGCTGGCGAGCGCAGATGGATAGGAGGAAGCCAGGGGAAGTCGAAGGAGTAAGTTACGTGGTCATGCGATTAGAATATACGCATCCTACAGTTAGATATTATATTATCGGGATAACACTTAACGGATAACGTGCCGTATCAACATCCTACATGCTATAGTGTTTTGCGGTGCCTCCCTCACTATTCTGCACTGTGCACTATTGTTCTCCTCTGCCGTTCCTTCACCACGTAGAGGATCCTGTTCTGGGGTTTGATCTGCAGCACCCTGAAGGGTACAGATCCAGGTTCTATCTAGTTAGGGCGCTGGGTTGATGAAAAACTGTGATAGTTGTATTAAATGTCTTTAGATTAGCTGTGGGCGCAAATTCTCATGAAATCTCAACAACTACTTACAACAAAAGTACAGCTGTTTTAAGATGCAACCACTGGTTACGACCAAAGTACAACTCTGCCTGACACTTCACTAGAAATTCAGTATTTAAGACAGGACAACAGGTAAACCACTATTCCTGAGGTGAAGTTACTTCGGCAAACAGCTGCTGGAATTTCAGCAGACAGCAGCAACTTATTCATGCAAAACTAACGCTTTTACATAGTTTATTTATCTGATGTTAATACCGAAATCTAAACTGAAGGTTGGAGTACTGGTTCCCGAAGTAATTATTAGTTAATGAAAGAGTAACCGAGCTAGATTACTCCAGTTGGGTTAGTTTATTTCACGTTACCGGAAGTGGGAAAAGCTAGAAGGATTTGTGTGTGTGTGTGTGTGGTCTTTGCGAGGTTTCTCTTCAAAACCTTTTGTCCACTCTGTCTCTGTTGGGTACAAACCCACAAATAAAAGATGGGAAGGAGTGAAGGACAGCCTCTCCACAGCGGTTGCAAGAGCTTAGTCATGCCTTCTCAGTCTTCTCATCCAGCTGCCAAGACTGCTTTGCCTGGAAGCGGTAGAGAGCTTCTACAATGCGTTTTGTCATTGAAACTTGACTCTTGCCCTTCGTAGTACGTCATCTTGTATGTGCGTACTGTCTGAAACTCACGTGGTGCTGTTTGGGTATGGATTTCATGTGCGCTGCTTTCTTCTCAGGGAGTAGTGAGCAATGACTAGGTGCAGCACAAAGAGATACAGAGACAGAGGCCACACCGAAGATTTAACGACGGTGTTCTCCCAAACTAGTGCGTTTATAATACAAAAGATAATATTATGCTCTACTACCTAAGACTATACAAATGCTCATGGTTATGGCACCATAGGAAAAGAAAAAGACCATGAAAGGGACTGGGCAACTAAATTCTCCTTCCTACTACCGAGCACTCACGTCTGCGTTTTGAGGAATGTTAGTGGTTGCTTGGTCCCATAGAAAACATGCCCCATATCTCCAACATACCCGACTTATTAGACGACGTATGAAATACTGCGAGATTATGCAAAAACAGAAGCCTGGATTATTCAGAACGTCAGCTGCTGCAAGATAGGAAAAAAACTGTAACACGTTATGGCTGCCATTTTACTTTCCGTGGAGGAGACATGCTGCCTGTTTCCGCGAGAAACGAGTTATACAGTTTCACTTTTAGCCGTGTTTGCAGTTAAGAACAACCTAATTAACACGGCGTGCACACCAATTTGGAATAGTACCAGGACGCACTAATCTGAAAGTGACAGTACTAACACGCACTAGTGGAAGCCTCGGTGGAAAGCCAGCCGCACGCTCGCACACTGAACATAACGAGGAGGGATCGACGTGTGATTTGGGGGAGTGCTTCGGCAGCGTCTTGTGCAAGAATTAAAAGGCTAATGAATCGGTTGCCTTGCCACCATTTCAAGCGGCGTCGCCTTCGGCTGCCTACCATTTCGAGCCCACATTTTTGCTGTTTTACATTCATTTCGTTGGTCAAATCGCCGGGAATGTTGGTTCCAGACGCAACAATGTTGGTAGCCCATATTCCATGCTCACATAGCCCCTAGGCAACCTGCTAAATCAGAGCAAGCGAGCGAGCGTGCTGCCCGGTTCCTTTCCGTGTCCATTCCCGTGGTCCGCTCAACCGAAGAAAGTGCGCGCGTTTTAATTAATTTGGTCGTAGGGGGTCCTCGGTCTATAGAGTCTGCTTTTGTCAAATTCGTTTCTTTGAAACCAAAAACCAATGTTATGACTGAGTGGTCAAAAGCCAAGTTATATGCCCTTCAAATAAAGAATCATCTAATCATCGCCAAAAAAGAAACAGGCAAAGAAAGAAAGAAAGAACCATCTAAGTTCTATAGTACTAGTAGTACTGTGTTAGCATCGGCAACAGTGAAAACACCGTGCTTGGCTAGCGCATCACCAAATCACCAGTAGACAACTAAGACAAGTTACAGAAGACGACTCAAAAGCTCATACACTGAAGAGACGGCCTTGGTGCATAGCCGAACAGGATTGGGATCCATCTTCTGGCTCGGAAGCCTTAGAACTCATCCAAAACGTCGAAGCGGGCGGCCACTTGACTCGTATGTCATGCCGTTCATTGTAAGCTTTGCTAATGTGGTTTCCGCGTGGCTGGATGCCCTGTCATCGCGTCATGTCCTCTTGCTATTCACCGCTCCACGCCAAACATTCGGCTAAGGGAGCTGCAGAACAGGACAGACTGGTCTTACGACACACCGTTTTGGGCTATCTAAGGAGACGACATGATAAGGATGATTTGCACAAGTCAATTTGTCTAGCCGTCTAGGTACAATTTGTCTAGCCGTCTAGGTAGGAACAGAGGACTACAGAAAGTCCAAAGAAACAGCCGAAGAAAGTAGCTGATGAAGACGTTCTACCCACGATGTATCGGTCTTGTGATGAGACATGGGCTTGTAAACGAAGATCGGCAAATTAGCGAGAGAGCCCACTTTTGCAAAGCGACCAAAGAATCGTACAGCCATCTCTAACGGACCAAATAATTGTGGGCTTTGTGTCGCATTCCAAACTCCATTCGCAAAACGGATTCCGAATTTTGTTCTGCACAATAGAAAGCAATTATGACTACCATTTTGATGTGCAAAAAGGGGATTAACCAACTCCCTCATGAATGCAAAGGTAAATCGTATGAGAAGTTGTGAAAATTCAAACTACGTTTGCTCATATTCCTGAAACTTGAGGGAAAGAGGGATGGCGCATGGATGAACTACCTTGGATTCAGAATTTCGTTTTACTTACTACCTGATAAGCTGTCATATACTAATATCTCAAGCGATTGGAAACTTTATTCCTTTGTCCTGTTCTAACTCATCATCTGATCTTGTGTTCACAGCTGCATACGGAGGAATATTTAATCTGCAATTGTCAGGTAGCGCTGAAAGGGAAGTGACGATAGAAGCTTTCAGCAGCAGAGCGATTGCCATCTGAAAATGCCCATAAAACCAGTGACAGCATGCATACGTCCATACCTGATGTTGCTCTTCCTAGAGAGAAAAAAAAACGCCTTTCTCGTGCAGCCCAAGCCAAGCTGCCTGCACTGCGCACCACCGGTCACCGTGTACTCCGGTGGAGAGTGGCAGACCGACAAGATTCTTTCGTTAGGCCATCATCGTTGAAATTACTTCGACGATGTGTCGAGTAGTAGTGGACCTGTAGCGAGATGCAAGTTGCGAGATGGTGGCAGATAGCCAAATACATGTTCCTAATTCGCTGAGCCTGTGGAACGAATGTCCAAGTGCCCGTTCTGCTATGGTTTTTTTTTTTGGGGTGGACTTGGCATGTCTTGCTAAAACGAAACGAAACGAAACGAAACGGAAGGTGCATGTGTTTCAGCCGCAGGATGTCTTTAATCAGCCAAACAAATCTGGTTTGAGACTCTCAGTGACAAATCATGCCGCACATGTTCAAACAGCGATGTTCAGTTAGCTGACTGATGGATGAAGGCAAGAGAGAAAGTACCGAAGGAGCTAACGAGTGAACTTGACATGTTGCTTATTCTGGTTCTCTGGTTGCTGTTGCTACGGAAAGAAAGGAATGCGAGTCTTCGATACAAAATTTGCTGGAGTTTATGGGCTTGATCCATATAATATGAGAAGTTTAGTATCGTATTGCTAGTTTAGGTGGAAAGAGACTAATATATAAGATAGAGTTCATCACCTACTTATTCTTCTCAGGCCCCTAGCGAATATTTGAAACCCCACACAGATAATAATCAATGGAACAGAATCCAGTCTCTATCACAGAGCATCTAGTGTCTACGAATAATTTGCATAAAGTATATGGGTAATTTGCATACCTAGCTATCCGATGGCCGTGATGATTTATCTACATTTTGTCTATATTCTTTTGCCGCTTGCAGTTCTTTATCGCTTTCCCAGCCATTCATGATCAAGATGGTATGCCAATATTCCTTAAGAAACCTAAAAATGTATTAAACAACCTTTATTCTATGTGGATTGAGATAACGATGAATCACAAATAAGTTTGTAAAGGGAATTGCATAGGAGACAACGCTCCAACTGATTTTTATTAATTTAGAAGCAGGGGAAGTGAACTTATCCTGGAAATGGATTCTATTGAAGGAGTGCCAAGTAGGTTGGTCATGAGATCCAATTGATGTACCACATTCTTGGCAGGAAAGAGCGGCTTCCCTGTAAGCATTTCAGCAAATATACATGTACGCTCCAAATATCAATTGCAAGAGTATACTGCAAAACCAAATGTTCAGTTAAGTACAGCTCAACCCGAATTATTAGTTGATTTTTTTGTGGTCATCAAATTATCAAATGTCGTACGATAGACACATGTGTCAACAATCCAGGACGATGGCATTGTGTTGTAACAAACAAACGTACATGAAAAGCTTTCATTTACGAAACAAACTCGATCACATTCGATGGGGATACTGATGCTCCAAGATGAATGATCAGAGTCTCTAATTTGGGTAAGGTTCAAGTTTTGTCAAGATGAAACTTCTATGACCTTTGAAAAGAAGAAACCACATAATTCTGGAGCATGACACCATCTTGTTGCCACATAGTCCTAGGACAAATGAACATAGAATCATAAAAAGACGAAGCTTTGGCTGGTTGCTTACCATAATGCACATCGTATGTACTCAACGATAGAGTAATATGGACCCATGAAACCAACAAGAAGCTAGTATGCATCAGACATTGCCTGGGACGCAAGACTCAAGAAAATGATTGTAGTGCAGTAGAAATGTCTCACGTTTGACGAAATATATGTAGGAATGTGAAGAGAAGGCCAAAAAGAAGAAAGACTATTGACTCACCGATGGCTCCACTGTAGTGCCGCAACGACCATCGTGGGATAAGAAGAAGCGATGTGGCCACCGGATCTACACGCTGATTTACCCAAGAAGCGGTGAAGAAGACGGAACAAGCTATGGTAGTACAGAAGAAGCAGTGGTGCGGCCATATCTGGATTACGATGGTTGTCGATGATCAAATCATCGAACTTACAAATATATAAAAGACAGAGAAAAAATAGCATGTATCTCTTGGAAAGGAATGATGTTGCTCTTTATTGCTATGAACTGGCTATTACAAGGAGTGTCCGTAATCTAGACCAAGGGCAGCACATGCGCAAAAATGGATGCACGATGCAGCACATGCGCGAGAACATGAACAAATTGCAGCGTTGTAAGATCAAGGATAACCGATTAGAGGGGGATGAAAAGGAGATTTTTAAAAATTCTAGACCAATTATACAATTAAGCAAGATGTACTAAGCAAAGCTATCTATCACAAGATATATGCTACAAAATTAATTGCAATAAGTAAAGACAAGAAATAACCGAAAGAGAGACAATGAGGTTTTTCCGTGGTATCGAAGATTTGTCGATCTTCACTAGTCCACGTTGAGGAAGTCTTCCCTCGTAATCACTTGGTTATTATTCATCCTCTCCGGAGTTGTTGAACACCGACCAATCACAACTGGCGGCGGGCCTCTTCACAAACTTCTTGAAGAGATCACCGCGCAACCTCCGCCAAACCGTCTAGGTGCCGACAAGCACCAAGAGAATAGACCTTGACCTTCGCTTGACAGCAACCAAGAGCCAAAGGATCAACTAGAATGCAATGTTCTAGGTTTTGCTCACAACCTCACAAATTTATGCAAAGAGAGTAAATGAGGAGTGAGGAGAGTGCACTAAGCTCAAGTGTATTGAATGAATGCTCAACAACTTACTCCTTGAGCTGGTGGGCGTGTATTTAAACCCTCCACAATCAAATATGACCGTTACAAGAAGAAACCAGATTTTTTCAGGGAAATCGAAAGTTCCGCCATGTATCATGCGGAACTACCGCCCTTGCATCGAATGCACTGTAACGGTCATTACAGTGGCATTAAATGCTCTGATTATAGTCGTCGATTTATGTGCGGAACTACCGCCAACTAATTTTCGTTCGTTCGATAATCGAAAGTTCCGCTCATATCATGGCGGAATTACTGCGCTTGCGAAAAATGGCTAAGTCCCGAAAAGGGTACTCTCTGGAAAAAAGTTCCGCGCAAAAATCCGAACTTCCGCGGTGCGGTAGTTCCGCTCCCATCATGGCGGTACTTCCGCACTTCTAAAAATCGGCTAAGTCCAGAAAAAGGGTACTCTCTGGAAAAAAAAACGTTCCGCGAATATTTCGGAATTTCCGCCCAATGGTAGTTCCGCAGATATAACGCCGAAACTACCGATTATGTACTGAAAAGATGATTTTGATTTTAAAACCAGAACAAGAGAGCATGCATGATCCTAAGTTGATCCAAAGGTATAATGAAGTGCTTTCAAGCTACCAGACAAGCTCTCCCTTAATAGTACGGTATTTACCCTAAAATCCGGTCTTCCACCATACTCCAAAGACCGGTAAAATTTAAACGGGGTCCTAGACTATTTGTACCTTGCCCTTGAGACAAACTCTATTTTCTTGACATCCTTTGACATGCAACTCCTTGATTTGACTTTGTCATTTAGGACTAAACCTTGTAATCACTTCAACAAACATATTAGTCTTATATTCATATAATGTCATTAATTACCAAAACACATTTTAGGGGCCTAGATTCTTTCAAGCGCACGCCTAGAAAGGAGGAGCGGCACACTGGATAGGCCGAGCGCCGGTATGGATGAAGAGCAAGCGGCATGCCCCAAAGAGATGAGACATAAAGGCACAACTCCAGACAACACCGCAACGGAGCGCCAGGAGCAGCGACAAAGTTGCAGTGAAATGGCAGCAGAGGAAAGGCGAGTGGCCAAGGCACGGAGGCCAAGCGGTGGATTGACTTGTGCCGCGTCGCATGCGGCGGCCTTCTAAGCAAAGGCTAGGCAAATGGGATGGTCTGTGGAATCAAGGCAGAGCAGCCGAACCAGAGGGGGAAAGGTGATAGGACAGGGGGAGAGAGAGAGGAGGAGGAGGGAGCGAGCACAAACCAGGTGAGCGCAACGCTAGGACGAAGAAACCCAATGTGGCCGAGGAAGACAACGCGGCCACGGCTGCGCCAGAGCTGCACCACGTCTCCATCATCGAGAAGGACACCAGGCAACCCCAATAATCGTCTGGGTGCTGCTGTTGCGGAGGCCGGGCGCGGAGGGGGAAGGTGGAGGCGGGATGCGGAGGGGGAGGGTGCCGAGTTGGACGCGGAGGGGGAGGGCGCCGGTTGGAGGGCGGATGCGGAGGGGGAGGTCCTTCATCGAGAAGACCACCAGGGAGCCCCAAGAATCGTGTGGGCGTCACTGCGGAGGCCAAACGCGGAGGAGGGTCGCTGAGCCAGACACGGAGGGGGAGGGTGCCGGGTAGAGGGGGAGGCGGAGGCGGAGGCCGGAGGGGGAAGGCGTCAGGCTGGACGGGGAGGGGGAGGGGGAGGGCATCGGTCCGGATGTTGAGCGGGAGGCTGAGGCGGGTGGGAGGTGGAGGGGAAGCGGCAAGTGTGGGAGAGGAGAGGGAGGAACGAGTGTGAGGGGAGGAGACGAGCGTAGGGGGAGAGGGAGGAGCGATCGTGAGCGGAGCGGCGGCGACGCGTAGGTGGGGAACAGGTGGAGGTAGGGCACGTGATCTAGCACTAGCAGGCGGACGACCGGATTAGCACCCGCGGCGACATCGGATGGCCACAAGTGCGCAGGATCTCTACGCAATTCTGTGGCCCTTTCTGAAAACAGGCGAACACAAAAATTGCCATATGTGATTCGGCCGGGACCTCAATGCGATTATGAAAACTACCGGGGGAGAGGTTCCCAAGAATGGCGATGTGGATACTCCCGAGGCTCGCGGCTTCCTTCGCCTATAAGAAAGAGAATATGGTTGGGGCAGAGATGGGCCTCTGGCCAGTTGGGCAACAGCCCGAGGCCCGGAGAAAGTGGTAGTGGAAATTTTGAGTAAGCATACAAAAAAACACAAGTGCATAGTGAACAGGCCCTAGGTTAACCGGTCGGCCCGAGGCAACCACCAATGAGCGCCCAGCGCCAGTGCTGCGACGCTACCGCTCTAGCCGCCTTGCCTCCCCAATTTCCCTCCCTTTCAGCCGAATGAAATGTACCCTGAAGCAGCTCCTTCCCCAATCCATCTTCAGATCTCCTCCATTTCTCCTCCTCCTCCCACTGGTGCTTTCTCCTTCAAGACTGCCTTCCTTCCTTCCTGCACCGCCACGACCCACACCCCCGGCGCCTCCGGCCACACACCTTCAAATTTCCCCACTCGCCCCACTCCTCTTCTAGCGCCGCGCCGCCGCCGGTGTCCTCATGGCGCCACCTCTAGCTCGACGCCTCGGTCCAGCTCCGTGTCGGCGTGCCGCCCGGCTCCAGCTCCCTAGCCGCTCCCCTGTGGCCGCGCCCGCGCGGGTTCTAGTGGCAAGGAAGGTGAGTTGAGGACTTGAGTTCAAAATCTTTGATGAATTGATGTGTTGGTGTGTTAGTGTTACAGACTTAAGTACTTAAGAGCTTGTACGATGGTACAAGTAAATGGGTTAGATAGTTATCACTTATCACTTATATTAGTTATAGATTTATAGTCTTTTAGTTTTGGACCCGAGGCTTCATCAAACCCTGGCTCCGCCACTGGAATAAGGCATGCAAAGCTTTTGCAAAAAAAAAAGAGACATAAAAGCAGGATCTTTCGGATCATCTGTAGTTATTACTCAATCTAACTGTGATTATCATGAATCCAAGAGATTGACAGACTGGCAGGTGCATTTGACTCATTGGAATGGATAAGCTTCCGAGTATCTATCTGTGAACGTGTTGCAGAAAATTTTCACATGCGCAATTCCAACAGACCGGGACATTTTACCATTTAGCGTTACGCTCATGTAACCGTTGCACGCGACGTTTGCTCGAATGCTGAAGTGCAAGCTCAACCACTGGAATACACTGTTCGAACCGCCAGATTTCTCCGATTCACCGCCGATGTTGACGCTCGACACGAACACGAGGCTGTGGCCGCGCGCGAGTAGGACAGCACGTTGGTAGCACTGCAGATTTTGTGTATCAGCCAGGCTAAAGCTGATACGGATGGTGGTGTTGACGCCTGACGTGTTCGGCAGCAGTGGTTTAATTAATGAGAAAATTAATTACATGCCACTGAAATTTGTGTTTTTAGCTTATGGGTACCCAAAAAAACATTGTTTTGCCCGAAGACACTAAAATTTTATTGATATTGCTTCTCAGACACTAAGATGAGTTTTATATTATTATTCGTTGTTTCAGATTGAGAAACATTACAAAATAATATATATATCTTTCCCTCTATAACGAGTGGGGCTTGCAGCAAGTGAAACAGAGAAAGAAGAATCCCTCTATGAAGAGTAGGGCCCACGGTCAGTGAAGCAGAGAAAGGAGAACAAAAATAGAGAAAACAGAGGACTCCCAAGGAAGCCATGGGAGCCGATGATAGGCGGCGAGCAGTGGCGCAGGAGTCGCGGGCAATGGCCAAAATGGGTCGGAAGGGCCACGGGGAGGCGATAGGAGGCGGCGCCGATGGTGAGGGCGCACAGCGGCGGCGCTAGTGGTGACCTGGGCGGCGGTCGAGGCACGGGCGACGGCGGTCGTGGCGAGGGGGAGGCGCCACGAAGAGGAGGAGACGACGGCCATGGCGAAGGGGGTCTGGAGGAGGCGACCGCCGTGGCGAATGGGAAGTTAGAGGAAGCGACGACCATGGCGAGGTGCTAAGAAGAAGAGGAGGAGGAGGCCGTGGCGAGGGGGAGGTGGCGGCGGACGTCGTGGCGAGAGAGAGGCGGCACGAAGAGGGGCAACCAGTGGTGGTGACGGCCTGAGGAAGAGAAGATGGTAGGAGAGGAAGGAGACTGAAGAGCAAAATAGATATTTCGCGCTTTATCGCTCCTCTCCTACCTAAAAATAATATACTAAACACCTCAGTGCCAATATCCATAAAATTTGAATTTGTTATGATAAAATCATGTTTTTTTAGGTATCCACCGGCTAAAGACTTAAAAGTTAAGTGCGTTTGAAGCTAATTTTGACTTAATTAATTCTATTCTTATCCTCGGTAGCGCGGGATGCGAATTCGCGCTGCGTGCATTGCTTTCACTCGCAGAGGTCGTCGGGAAGTGGAGGGAATGGAGGGTGAAAACGATGGATCGTTTGAGGAGCCAATATGGGCCAGCTCCTTACTGATCTACCAAGATTGTTTTCAAGAATATGAACCTCTCAGGTCACGAGCAAAAGCTTGCCATTATGCCTTTCCTCTAAACTTGTCAGCTGCCAGTTGCCACATTCCAGAATAACATGGTGTGTTTGTCATATTGCTTTCAGTTACAACAGAGTTGATCAAGGTATAAACTTACTCCAGTATTATTCTGTCATTGAGAAAATGTACCAAGTATTACTTGCTTAAGGCCTTCAGTACTTCCAAGTTTGAACTGCTAGAGCTCTGAAACCCTAGCGTACATGAAAGTGCTGGAAAAGGCCTGTGCATGTGTCCAGGCACGATGCCCTTAGCTGAGAACAAATCGTACGGCATTGGCTGCCTTAATTTCTGTAGATACAGAATGAAGGTGGACACTGGCCAGCCGTAGTACGGCACGTCGAAAGCGGGCTGGCCCAACACCGCAGCGTCCCGTGTACGATCTCGAGCCCGGTGGACCCGGGATTTGATGTGTCATTATTCCCATCAATTAAGACTTTTGAGTTCGTTTTTGGTTCCATTCAGTGGATGCAACGGGAATAATGACCCACTCTTTCACTTTGTTGTCTCTCTAGCACAGCCACTTAACCGAGCCTCCTTTTGTTGCCTTGTGTTACCTCCAAGCAAAACTATCTTAGATCTGTAGTACCACACATGCGTAAGTTGGGGGATGTTGACCCCATCAACAAGTAGGCACAATGAATGGTGCAACCTGTAGACACAGTAGTGGTACACTAGTACTATATCTTTCCTCCCTGAGCAATGGCCTTGCTTATCTGGAAAATATGTGATCTTTCGAATAAAAGGAGTACCAACAATGTCGAACAGAGAAGAGTTGCAATTAGCCATCATCAAGTCTGAACCTAAGCAAAAGCAAAGTATACTTGTTATAGTTCGTGTGCTGAAGTTCCCAATAATGTTTCCCTAATTAAAGCGCTGCCGTTCGATTCTTACTGTACTACAAACTCCGTTGCCGATTCCTCCCTGTTTCGGTGCGCATGGATGAGCAATTGCCCGGCCGTGCGTTGCAGGTAGAGTCTATCTCCACCTGTCCAAAGCTGTCTGCTTTCGAGTGAGACTGAATATTTATTTCTTTTCTACAGATGACGTTACGTATAGGAGGTGCACTTTAGCTGGACGTTTGGTCGCTGTACGGAGGCGGCCAAACCTGTTCGGTAGGCTAGGCTGCTGGCTTCTACGTCTGAAACTTTCCCGTTATCGCAAACTTCATTCAGCTGCTGCTTCTACATTTGAATCTTTTTTGCTCTTGGGCACAGTGCACCTATTATACGTTCTCGGTCAGGCGGCCGTGATGCAGGCGTCAGGGTGAATGAACGAACTTCCATGCCAATTCTCATTCTTCTTTTACGTCTCCCTGTTTGCCCCTGTCGAAACGACTGAATGAATGGACAAAAGAATCTGATGAATCCTTTCTTTTGTAAAGAAAGCACGGTGCAACAAGCGTGTGGGATGGGGCGTCTGATGCTCGAGCAATCAATCTTTAAATCACCAGTTTATCATTCAAGAACACCCGTTCTTGGCCCATGCATCACTGTAAGGTGTAACAGGTAGGAGGCTGTAGAGCAATGGTTGCACAATAGTAGTAGATCCGGATCCACGGAAATGCTGCGCCTTTCGTACTTTCCGGTTCAAGCAAAAAAAAAAAAAAAAACTCCGGCAAGAATTCGCATGCTTTAAGAACAGGACCCAATTGGAGTAGTATCCTTTCCACAATAAAAACGAAGGGTAGGAAAGTCCATCCTGCAGTAGAGTGACGCCAATTATGCAACGAAAAGCTAAGCAGCTGGATGACCTGAGCAACATGGGAAAGAAAAAAAAAAAGGCCCAAATGCACATTTTTTTGCATCCAAAACGCCTAACTGAACAAATTTAATCCGCAGAAAGATTCACAACTCCACAATCTTGGAAGATGGAATGTACCTATACATAAGACGAGTCTAATACCCTAGCTTTTTTTTTTTGGGGTTGCTTTACTCATTCTGCTTATATACAGTTCATGACACCTCCTATTCTTGGCCGGTGCCCTTCATTCCCCGAACGCGACGAGCAATTCAGTCGTCTAAAATTGCGCATTCCGGACCGCCGTTGGCTGTCGCGTAGTCGCCGGTGATGGCCGATTGCGTGAACCAACGGCTGGTTCACTGGTAGCCACCCAGGCCGCTGAGCAGCAGCTCGTGCGGCCCCAGCAGCGTCGGGGTGGGCACCGGCGTGAGTGGCGCGCCGAAGTAGGAGAAGTCGAAGTCGGAGGCGTCGGGCACGCCGGCTGCGGTGGCCCAGAGCGCGCCGGCCATCTCGTCGGGGATGAGCGGCGCGCGGCAGAGCGGGCAGGTGCGCTGATCGTGCTCCATCCAGCGGTCCAGGCACCCCCGGTGGAACACGTGGCGGCAGTTGCTCAGCCTACGCACCTCGTCGCCGCCGTCGATGCCGCTGAGGCACACCGCGCAGTCCCCTCCGCCGCACACCGCCGGCTCCGCGGCCACCAGGTCGTCGAACCGCACCACCGGAAGCACCTCCTCGATGACCATCGCCGGCACCGGCCGGAACTCCGGCCGCCGGTGCTGCAGCGCCTGCTGCTGCTCCCGCCCGTGCGCGCGCGTGTGCGCGTGCTCCTGCAACGCCAGCTGCTCGTCCCCAAGATCCAACAGGTCGCCGAGGCCGACGGCGTCGAACGCCCAGAGGAGGAAGCGGCGGATGTAGCCAAGCAGGAGGAGGAGGTGGAGCAGCTGCTTCGGGAGGAGCAGCTCCGAGTAGCCCACTGGGAAGCCCATGCCGTCGTTGCAAAATTGGTCGTCCGGATTGGTGGTGTTCTTGGCGTCTCACGGGGAAGGCGAGGCGAGCTGGAGCTGGAGCTGATATGCCGATATGGTGTGGTGGTGATGCGCGGATAGGAGGCGACGGGGAGGCGAGAGGTGGCTATGTAAAGCGAGAGGCGAGGGGAGGGTGACGCGGAAAGGTCGGGTCCCGTGGGGGCCGGGGGCTCGCCACGTTAGGATTGGGTGGTGCGCTGTGGCGGGCTTGGCTGGTGCCGTCCGCCGTGTGGTGTGGCGCCGTGTGGCCCGACCGGGTGACTCCTTAGGAGTGAATATCGAGCAGTGAATATCGAGTTTGATACTTGTTTTATTGAACTAACACAGTTTGATTTAGTATAAGTTGAGTTTATAGTTTGAAAGTGTTTTTAGAATCGAGCTAACGAGCCGAGTCGAGCTAGAGAGAAATTCAATTTCATTTGAAATCGACTCATTTTAATATTTAACCAATTAACAAGTGTAATTAAAGTAATTTAGAACCGAGCCAACAAGCCCCACTAACGAGTTTTTTCCACTCCTACTCCTCCCTCGTTGATCTCTCCTTACTTCGTGAGTCGGTGTGATGGGTAGGAATTTCTTGTGGCCCCACACCGTGTGTCACCGCACCCGCGCGCGCGTGATCCCATCTGGCAGGATGGTCCGTGAGATTTTGCTCATTTAGTATTTTTAAAAAGCAAAATGACAAAAATTGCTCATAAAAAATGAAATAGCAAAAATTGCACCATGGGTACCTGCCGCGGACTATGTAAGTGGCAGATTGACATCCACAGACTAGGTTAGCGGCAGCCACCGCTACCAACTTGAAGGTCATCACGTGCCCTGTCGCGTTCTAGATGCGCCACAGGCCACTTGCCATGGCGTTTTCAAGCGACAGGGGTGGCATATTATCCCTTTCGTTTTAGAGATGCTTTTTTTTGCTATCTATTATCTTATTAAAGTATAGTAAAAAAAAGTCATCACGTTCGCTCTTAAAATGCTAAAATTTGTCACATTAATAGGAGGAAAAAGAAAAGAATCCACATCATTGATTTGTAGTGGATTCAAATTATAACGACCTAGATTAAAAGAAAGAGTCGACATCAATTACAATAAAACTGAAATTCAAAATAAATAATAAAATAAATCAACAATTTGACTTCCATATGAATTCATAAGTAAAAGAGTTCATATAAAGTACAATAAAACTAAAATTCAAAATTAAAAATCAATAATTTGACTTCTATATGAACTCCAAAGTAAAATGGTTCATATCAAGTATCATAAAACTAAAATTCAAAATAAAAATAGAACAAAATTAACAAAAAAAAATTCATGTGAATTCCTAAGTAAAACTTTCTACATAAATATAATTGGAAAAAAAATGCAACTAGATTTGTATATAAAATCCAACTAAAAAAGCATCACAATTCGGAGGGGGAGGGGGATAAAATTAGTAATTTGGTTTTGATATAAATTCCAAAAATCACAATTTGGAATACAAATTAAAGAAAAAAAATTGCAGTTGGATTCGGATACGGATTCCAAGAAAAAAGAACTAAATTTTGGAATAAATTTTTAAAAAATTGCAATTTAATTTCCATACGAATTTCGAAGTAAAATTCCTAAATAAGTACAATTTTGAATAAATTAAATAAATTTAGAAATTTGATTTGTATACGAACTCCAATAAAAATAACTAAAATGTTGAATAAAAATAAAAATAAAAATAAATTTAGCAATTTGATTTGTACACAAACTGCATTAAAAATAATTGAAATATTAAATAAAAATTAAAGTTATAACGAGAATGACACAAATGGTGTCGGAGGAGACACAAAAGAAGTCACTATGTTTGCTCTCAAGGTCATGTGTTTCTATTATTACTTTCTTTGGGATAAAAATACAAAATAAATGAAATATTTAATATAAAAAAGTTATAACAAGGATATGACGAATGGTATCAGATGAGACTTTGAAAGATTGCAATGGCATTTATCTGTCCTGCAAAAAAGTCATTGACCCACGGGGAAGCGAAGAACCACAACGACGATGATGGAGATGTGAACAATGTCATGATGCTCACCTTAGATGCTCAATAAGGACAATGTCGTGCTACTAGCTAGAGCTATTGAAGAGAAAATTTAGTGTTGAAGGAGCCAAGTGTCACGATGACAAGTGGTGAGCGTCAGTGTTGTTGAAGTTAGTGACCGAGAAGCTCGATGATGGGTAAGCCATGACAGAGAGGTGATGAAGTTTTGCACTGAAGACGAGCTTTGGATGATATGTGGGCATCGGGTAACTAGGAGCATGCCATCACTGGTGAGGAGAACGTCATTGCTAGCGACGGTGAAAAGATTATCTATATCATACATGTGGACAGCAGTGAAGATAGGAGGTTGTCGCGGTTATTGAGGAAGTCACAGCGTTGAGTTAGCCAACGTCGAAGAAAAGTAGCGGACCGACACAAGACAAAAGGACATTGAGCATGTATAATATCATGCATGTGCATGTACATGCATGCATCCGGATAGATAGAAGCGCGGGCGTACAGAGGCAGAGAAGCAAAAAAGTTTGTAGTAGAGATGACATAGTCGTTGGGAATAAGCTCGGAGTCACCAAAGTGAGCGTGACATGTGTCCCCAGCTGAGATCGACGATGGTTGCATGTATATGTGTGTTGATATTGCAACAGTTTGTATTAAGCAATAATTGGGGAGATGATGAGGACATGACCCCTATGGATACAATCATATTTGCTATGGTTACTATTCCAATTACAAGAGCTCGTACGCTTCACTTAAATTATCAGGTGAGCTCGTTTTTAGTAGTGCATTTATATTATATAAACTATTTGATGCTACCCAATGATAAAAATATATATTTGTGTAGCATCACATCACTTTTTATCCAAGCTAAGCAAGAGTTCGAGCTGGACATATTTTGGAATCCAATTCGGCCTCTAAAGATAGCACTAACTTCAAACGTGCATAACTTTCACACACGGAGTCCGTTTGAGCTCCACGAGTACTTCATAGAAAGCTTATCTCGTCCTCTTTTCAACAGATCTAGCCGCACCTCCAAATTACTTCTGTGAGCACTGTAATCACCAAAAGAAGGTATTATATCACCTATTTTGACCAGATTGGGCATTGTAATGCTTGGGCCCAAGGGGAAGGTGCCCTCTTGGCCCATATTGTTCATGTCTGTACTGTTTATATGAACAGTGGTATAAATAGTATCACCCCCTTATCTCTTCGCTATGTGTGGCTTCCTCTTCTCTATATAAGGAGGTCACACCCATCTAGTTTTCTTGGATTTTGTTTAGTTAAATGTTAGTTTCATTGCAACTTCATGTATTAGCTTGTGTCCATTAGACCAACCATAATACCGTTAGAGAATCCCAACTTCATCAAATATTTCAATCTTATTTGCAATTTCAAATTGCTTATTATCTTGTTCTTGCGTGTTTTTCGATTGCATGCAGGAATAGACATTCGTGGTCACGTCGATTGTACTTCTTGCAAGGTCGATAATGATCTTGGAGTTGGTTCAGCGATTGCGGGCATATTGGTCGTGTGCGATTGGAAGCCGAATCGTGAGAGTCATCTCCATCAAAATCGAGTTATCCTTCTCACCGAAAGATCGGGACACCCAGTGTCGCTTCGAGTGGTATCAGAACTTTTCTTCATCGGTGAGTTTTTTCCATTATCCCAAGTCCACAAAAAAAAATAAAAAGGGGTTAGTTCATCCCTGTCCGAGCCCCTTTGTTCTTTGCAATTTTTTCTTTTCGGTAATTTTTACTTGTTGAATTATTGGTTACTTTGTCGTGTCTAGTTGATGATTTGTAGTTCTACTTATTGTCTAGTTTATCATTGGCTAGTTTGCATCTTGATCTTCGTGTTACTTTGCTTAACTTCATCATTGTGTCCGTCTTTGCGCCAAATAATCTCATGTCGCATCGTAGCATCCAAAACCGCATGCCAACGGTGTCATAGCAACCAAAAATCTATGCTATCGCTGGCGGCAACTACAGTCTCGGCCACTGCTGCCACTCCTTGGGCGGCAACCACCACCTCCTGCTGCTTGCTGCCGCAGAAACCAAAACATCCTGCCATCGCTGTGTGACAAACAAAACCATCTGTCATCGCTACCGCGACAATTGCAATATTTGCCGCAGCTACCCGTCTCTACCAATCCCTGCTGCGAAACTCAAAAACAGCATGCCGTCGCCACCGCCTCTCACTGTCGTGGCACACATCTTATCGCTGCTTCCACTCCTTGCCGAAGAACCAAAAACAGCACGCCATCTCTTCCGCTGTCCTGCCACGGCACCAAAAATATCCTCCCGCCAATGCAGCGGCACATATCTTGCTCGTGCGGCGACAACCGCAATGCCTGCCATCACTTTCTTTCCGCTGCCGAGGCAAACACAACACATCCCCTGGTGCGGCAACCGTATAAGCTGCCAATCGCTGCCATTGTAGCTAAACGCCTGACGCGGTAGCCACCAGCGCGCCCAGCCTCCGCCGCGCAATCTCTGCTGTGGCATCCGAAACTCCTGCCGCCGCTTGATCTTCCTTGTCGTGGTAGCCCAAGTCCTCCTACCACCTTTGCTACTCCCTGCCGTGGCAGCCACCGATCGCAGCCGCCGCTGTAACAACCTTGCGCCAAGCAACCGCTGCCACGCCTGCCGCGACAACCATTTTCTCTGACGTGGCATACTACAATATCCGCCGCTGTTTTGAAGTTTCAGAAAGGAGAAATAATCAAAAGGTGAAAACCCTAATTAGTTGGTTTCGTTTGTTCAAGAGGAAAAAGAGAAAAAAAATTAAAAAGTGCGTCAAACTTTTGCCAAAAGCAGTGAAAATTGATGGAGTCCTTCTACATATAGCCACAAGCTTGCACAAAAAATACAGCAAGTTTGGCCCAAGGGTTTGAAAGATATAGAAGTTTTAAATTTGAACCCGAGTCAGTTTCGAGTTCGAGTACGATTCCGTTTCCGAGACACTTTTAGTAAAACGGGCATAATTTTTGCATATGGTGTCCGTTTTGGACGTTCTTATACTCGTTGAAAAGCTAACGACGAGGCACATCCTTTCCAGTTAAGCCATAATTTGCCCACCAGGGCCCCCAAAATCGGCCATCTTTGACCCCGAATTCGCGTCGTAAGTTTTCGGTTTCTATTTTTACATTTTCTTTCAATCTTCCCTTCGAATTTTGGGATTGCCTCAACTGCAAAGTTGTGGATCTCATCGAAACCTTTCAAATAAACATATATAAGTCATATAAAACTTTACTTTTCATATTTTGAGACTAGCTGTTGTTTACTGCTTCAACTAGAGAGTTGTTTACAATGCACGTTATTATGATTTTGTGCTCTACATCGTGTAAACAATCTTATGCCCCTACAAAGAAGTTAAGAGTAGTTGGCTATCGTCTCTCATAGCACTTGGTATGAGAATTTTTTTGCTTACATCAAGTCACATTGATCTTTGCATGTGCATTCATACACTTCTCTTGGTAGGCTTTGATTAGCTAGCGCTTTTTAGGCTAGGATCAGCAATATTGACTAGTACTTTATAATTTTTTAACTTGTATTTACTGATTTGATTGTTGCTAATTTTTGCTACCATATTGAAGCCTATTCTAGCTCCACCTCTACCATTGCATAGGTAGTAGTTGCTTGCAATCGCTTTGTCAATCTTCGGAGATTGTTGACACCGACACTAGTTGTCGATCACCGCCTGTTAGCTTGGTAAAAATTGGTAAGAACTTGGTATGAGCTTGAATGTGAGTGACTTTGAGCCTCCAGATCCTAGTATTTGATAGGAACAAATACTTCTGATTTGTTTTTCTTATTTTCTACTAACCATGGCAGGTTCACGGAATGATTACGAGATAGATCCATGTCTTCTTCGAGCCATTGAACGGGAGCGCAAGAAAGTTCACGAGGAAGATGCACGTTTGAGACAAACTTCTTTACCACGGGAGGTATATGATCTTGATAGTACGTCCGGTAAAACTAAAATCACTTTGTCATCCTTTGCTGGTAAATTTGATCCTGATTCCTATGTTGATTGGGAGATAGCTTTAGACAAAAAAATTTTGAATATTATGAATGGTCTGATAGGCAAGATATTAGAGCTGTCACTAGTGTTTTGTTGATGATGTAACACTTTCGTGGAAGTATTTATGTAGACATGGAAGAATGACTCAAACTTGGCATGCATTAAAGAAACTTTTGAGAGATGAATTTATTATTAAATATCATGCTAATTATTTGCTAGCTAAATGGCAACGTTTAAAACATGGTTGTAGAACTGTAAGGGGATACTATCATGAATTGAAAACTCGTTTGTTGCGTTGTGGCTTAGAGGAACATGCTGAAGCTACAGAGAATAGATTTTTAAGTGGGTTTAATTAAGAAATTCAGGACCTTCTTGTTCACAAAGAATATAATTCTCTCTCACTTGTTTATACTTGCATGTAAGGTTGAAATCCATATTAATGAGAAATTGAGAATGCTTGATGTTAGGAAACATAAGAACAAACCCGTGTTTGTGTCTTTTTCTGTAACAAACCTGGAATTTGAGAACCATGCAGAAGAGGAGAATGAGCTGATTGAACCACCGACTCCATTGTTTGAGAAGAAAGATGAGGAGATGGATGCACCTACATCATCTGAGGAGATCCAAAAAGATAAAGATCATGGTGCTATCATCACTCAAGGTGAGTATGCTTGTGAAGAACTATAATTATCCACTGTTCATGCTATTTTAGAGCAAAAATTAGTGGAAAATAATGTTGATATGCACATATTTCAAGTAGAGAATTCGGACCGCATTGATTTGAGTGTTGAGAATGAGTTGTGTGCTAATTTCTTGCATAAATCTTTGACATGGCTAGAAATTAAACTTGATTATCCTGTTTTAATTCCAAGTACATGTGCTGAAATAAATGCATTTGAATTCGTCAATGTGCAATTGATTCATGCTAGCGATGAGCTGAATGAGATTTCTTTTTCGAATACTTTTGCATCACATGTCGTGAAGGAACCTAGTACTGACAAGGTAGATATTAATTTCCTAGCTTCATAATATGATTTTATTAAGAATTTGCATGAATCCTATAATAATTTGATTGATTTGCCTACTGAATTGAGTGCAACTTTTGATAAAATTATTGATTTACCTAATGACTTGAGTGCACCATGTGATAAAATAATTAAATTGTGTGCTGTTTTGAGTGTTTCATGTGATGATCTAATCGTATAAAAAGATCATGTGGAATTAGTTAGATACAAAGAAGTTTTAACTACAATTTCTCCTATTATCTCTTTATGTTATATTATGTTGGATTCACCAATGAAATTGTCATATGCTATGGAGAAAGTTTCTGAAATCGCTTGTTCGAAATTCTTGTTTAGTGCCTACACCCTAGATATAAGTTTAATTTGATTGGAGATTATGGTGTAGATAATCAGTTTCTTGTATATCAAATATGCATAATGTGTGATCACATGGATGAATTGAAGTTTGTTGTTTTGGACAATAATTCTTATATACTGAATCTTGTTCATTATGAGAGGAAAATAAAATTTAGTGATTATCCAAGGCCTATGTGTTCATATCTTATTGCACCTTCTAGTATTGACAATCTGAATAATGATGTTGAAGTATGGAATAACTTACAAATCTTTTCACCATTGCTAGATGAATTTGCTAACGCTCAATTGAAATCTGATTACATGGATGAACTTTGTTTGATTCCAAAGGTTGTAGATTTGCCCATATATGCTACCACTGCAAGTTTACAACTTCTGATCTTGATAGTACGTCCGGTAAAACTAAAATCACTTTGTCATCCTTTGCGGGTAAATTTGATCCTGATTCCCATGTTGATTGAGAGATAGCTTTAGACAAAAAAAATTGAATATTATGAATGGTCTGTTAGGCAAGATATTAGAGCTGTCACTAGTGTTTTGTTGAGGATGCAACACTTTCGTGGAAGTATTTATGTAGCCATGGAAGAATGACTCAAACTTGGCATGCATTAAAGAAACTTTTGAGAGATGAATTTATTATTAAATATCATGCTGATTATTTGCTAGCTAAATGGCAACGTTTAAAACATGGTTGTAGAACTGTAAGGGGATACTATCATGAATTGAAAACTCGTTTGTTGCGTTGTGGCTTAGAGAAACATGTTGAAGCTACAGAGAATAGGTTTTTAAGTGGGTTTAATTAAGAAATTCAGGACCTTCTTGTTCACAAAGAATATAATTCTCTCTCACTTGTTTATACTTGCATGTAAGGTTGAAATCCATATTAAGGAGAAATTGAGAATGCTTGATGTTAGGAAACATGAGAACAAATCTTTGTTTGTGTCTTTTTCTATAACAAACCTGGAATTTGAGAACCATGCAGAAGAGGAGAATGAGCTGATTGAACCACCGACTCCATTGGTTAAGAAGAAAGATGAGGAGATGGATGCACCTACATCATCTGAGGAGATCCAAAAAGGTAAAGATCATGGTGCTATCATCACTCAAGGTGAGTATGCTTGTGAAGAACTATAATTATCTACTGTTCATGCTATTTTAGAGCAAAAATTAGTGGAAAATAATGTTGATATGCACATATTTCAAGTAGAGAATTCGGACCGCATTGATTTGAGTGTTGAGAATGAGTTGTGTGCTAATTTCTTGCATAAATCTTTGACACGGCTAGAAATTAAACTTGATTATCCTGTTTTAATTCCAAGTACATGTGCTGAAATAAATGCTTTTGAATTCGTCAATGTGCAATTGATTCATGCTAGCGATGAGGTATATTTGAACTTACAAATCTTTTCACCCTTGCATAAATGCTTCACTTACATTTGCAAAACTAGTTGTAATAATGGTTGTGTGAGAAATTTTATTTTGCTTATTAACATATATGATTATTCTTGGGCTAATATTACAATGAGCTTTTGTGATCGCTGATGTTTTATAACATTAATTGTGCAACAACGAGGAGTTGTTAAACCAGATGACATATACATATACCATGGATACACCTTGGCTTCTTTGTTACCTTATTTTCAGCTTATCAAAAGTCGATGACGGCTTTGTTTTCAAGAATGAGAGGATGATGAGGACATGACCCCTATGGATACAATCATAGTTGCTATGCTTGCTATTCTAATTACAAGAGCTCGTATGCTTCATTTAAATTATCAGGTGAGTTTATTTTTAGTAGTGCATTTATATTATATGAACTATATGATACCAAGACAATGGAAGACTAGTATTGAATTCAATTTAAACCCTAAGCAATATGACAAAAACATCAAAGATTAAAGCAATATAATGTACTGGCGGTCTGACCTCTGGCCTGGAGCGGTCGGACCGATTTCCTAGCGGTCGGACTGCTGTTATACCGGTGGTCGGACCGCTGCCAAATCGGTCGGATCGGTGATGATGGGCGATCGGACCGTGAGACTCAACGTGATCTCAAAGCAAGAAAATGGCCAGATGACGGTTGCAATTAGGTCTAACTTTGATTCTCAACTCCAAACTTCACGAAACTTTGCACACACCTTCTCTATGCTATTGAGGACCTATTCCAATCGAATATTATGATAATTTTTTGATAGATCCTGAACAGTTGTCAATTGAGTAACAGAGGGTCTAAAACCAGACAAGAACGAAAACTTGATCCTAATGCTTGTTCGTGAGTGATTGATGATCAAGATGATCCTAGATAGGTTCACACGTATCAAAGCAAGCTAATTCACATGAAAGAATAAATCAAAAACTCGTGGATCAAAGAAAGCCCTAAAATCATGAAATTGAAAGCAAAAACGAAAATAGACTTATCTCAAGCAAACCTTGCGTAGATTAAGAACGTGATTGTTGTTGGATTACACCCACACCATCATGGATCAGTGGTCAATTCAAGATCACGAAAATCACCTCAAACCATAAAGAGCCCTAGCCTCCACCTCAACTCCCCCTAAGCCAATTAGGGTTTTGAAACATAAAAGAGGCGTGAGATAGGTGGTGCAGCCACCACCTCCTCCTATTTATAGTGGAGGCCTAGAACTTCTAGGGTTTAACTCTATTGGGCTCCCGTTAAGGCCCACTAACAAACGGGTCACACACGCACGCTTCGCAAAGCGCCATCTTTAACCTTTTGACCTAAACAGCTTCACCTAGCGCCATCTTGTGCCTCAGATTTGCTAATAGGTCACCCTTGTCCATCTTGCGTCACGCTTGAGTCATTGACCTCACCCGGCATCCTCGATCGTTCTGGACCTCAACTCTCCAAGTCTAGTCCCGATCATCCTCGTGCGTTGACCGTCGTTGACCACCAAGCAACCTGCACAACCATAGACAAGCAAACACGAATTCGGAAATAAGTTCTTCACAACTTGACCCATGTTAGTCAAAACATGCATCATGCAATACATATGCCATGAAACCCATGACTTTGACCTAACAAATCAACATCACCACGGTTGATCGATGCATAAGTGTAATCGGTCCGATCGCTCCTCGTGAGCGGTCGGATCGGTCGCGGTCGGACGCTCCTCGTGAGCCGGTCGGACCGCCACAGAGACTTAGCCGAATTTCAAGCCCGAAATTCAAACCTTCGAAATTTAAAGCGAATAGAACTTTTGCTTGAGGCTCCAAAATTATGAGACTAAGTGCATTGGGATCCCTCACTTGCCTACATACTCTATTTTTGGCCCAAGACATTCGACACTCTTTGGTCACGGCGGTCCGATCGCCCGCACATGGCCGATCCGAGCTATGTAATGATGAAAATATATATTTATGTAGCATCACATCACTTTTTATCTCAGCTAAGTAAGAGTTCGAGTTGGACATATTTTGGAATCCAATTCGGCCTCCGGAGATAGCACTGACTTTAAATGTGCATAACTTTCACATACCGAGTCCGTTTGAGCTCCACGATTATTTGATGGAAAGCTTATCTCATCCTCTTTCCAACGGATCTAGCCTCACCTCTAAATTGCTTACGTGGGCACCGTAATCACCAAAAGAAGGTGGTGTGTCACTTATTTGGGCTAGATTGGACCTTGTAGTGCTTGGCCCCAAGAGAAAGGTGCCCCCCTCTCTTGGCCCATACTTTTCATGCATGTACTGTTCACATAAACAGTGGCATAAATAGTACCACCCCCTTATCTCTTCGCTATGTGCGGCTCCTCCTTCCCTATATATGGAGGTCGTACCCCGCTAGTTTTCTTGAATTTTGTTTAGTTAAAAATTAGCTTCATTGCAACTTCGTGTATTGACTTGTGTCGATTAGACCAACCATAATACCGCTACAGAATCCCAACTTTATCAAATATTTCAATCCCATTTGCAATTCCAGATTCCTTATTATCTTGTTCTTGTGTGTTCTTCGATTACATACAGGAATATATCTTTGTGGTCAGGTCGATCATGCTTCTAGCAAGGTCGATAACGATCTCGAGTTGGTTCAGCGATTGCCGGACGTATTGGTCGTGTGCGATTGGTAGCCGAATCGTGAGAATCGTCTCCATCAAAATTGAGTTATCCTTTTGACCAAAAGATCGAGAGACACATTGTCGCATCAGGAGAAGTAGAAGATAACTATGTGATAAAGTATTGCATTGGAATGAGTGACAACTGAGAGGGATCGATTAATATTTGAGCTTATTGTTGGAGGTTGAAGCAAAAAAGTTATGACGACGAGAAGAGATAGAAAACACACGGTTCGGTGGGTAGCCACCGTGTGATGGAATATAAGTTCAAGGTAGATCACACATGTTGCATCAGTGTATGCATGAGCAATGTACTCTAATGTTATGTAAACTAATAAGATAATTTATCGCACACATAATTAATATATTATTTAAGATTAATAGAGTTACATTTAACAAGTGGATGTCTGTTCATGTGAAATACACTAACCGCTGCAGTCACTGGTTGCGAATCCAGTGGTAGTGACATTATTAAGGGAAGATATAAAAAATTATCTTCGGTCATTAATCGTAACTCGTTGCAAGTTGCGAGTTGGGTTGGGTCGGGTAAAAGGAAAGTTTTTATACGGTGCACTTAAATTAATACGGGTCGGTTATATTCTTTATTTAAAATTTATATTAGTTAGGATTTAGTAATACTATATCTGATAGCATGAGTAGTAGAATTTTGAATGATAGAATTGTAATTATCTATGTGTGGATCACGAACACAAGAGTAATATTTTTAAACTTTATTGGAAAAATTCATAATACCTTCAAAAAATACAATGAAAAATATATTATATTATTAACAAATCAGTGATAATATTTTATTTATAGAAAAAAAAAGTTTGCACGAAGGTTGGATTCTTTAGCTTGTAGAGCATGAAAGGGACGGGGGAGGCAGGGTGTTCGGTGTTCCGTTGTTGGGTCGAGTGCTTTGTCTTGTCGCGGGGAAGTCTCAAGCGCTGCTGCCGTCGGCTCCTTTAGGGTTTACCATCTCTTACAGTAGATGCGTTCTGGCGTGATATTTTCCGACGCCATTACTTGGTCATTTAATCTTTTGAGTACGTGTGGGTTTAAGTATTTTCCACCTCATGGAAAACGCATCTCCAATTTTATTTTTTCTTTATCTCCAGTTTTATCCCCACGTCATAAAAAAAGCCTGCACCTCATTTTTCTTCATTTCTTGGCGTAACACCCCTTGCTAGGCTGCGGGCGTCCGTCCGGGATGAACGGGCAGGCACGTTGTGTGAGACAGTGAGAGGGCGTTGGGTGGGGCCCCAGTCTCCGCCCTACGTGGACGCCATCCCGCTTGTGGCAGCCGTAAAATGCACGTAATAAGTTCTCACATTATACCGTTTCTACATTTTTTTTTAAAAAAAGAAATGCTTCCTAGTCTCAAAAGAAAAATAAATAATATTATTACATTTCCTATGAAAAAAAAAACCCACAGCTGCAACTATGATTGAATCAACGCTTGAAAGTACCTTATTTAAGCAAAACTCTTTCATGGATTGTGAACTGGGGCCTACCAGCAGACGCGCTAACCCTCTTTTCTCAGCTCGGCCGAGTGAGGCTCGGTTATTGTTTATTTAATCCTAGCCCGTCGGTGCAGAATTCTTTTTTTTCTTCTTCTTCTCACTCTCAGAAAAGCGTTCGTTGGTTCTAGATAGTTAATTGTTTCTCCTCCTGGTCAGTTGTTTGTACTAGGCCTAAAGTGGTTTAGAACAGCCGCATTCCGTCCCATTCCAAAAGGTCAGTCTATATATCCTTTCCAGGGCTGTACAATGGCGAGTTAGCGAGTAGTGAGTAATGAGTAGTGACCCCCGTTCAAAAGGCAGGCCGGCTAATAACCGGCTATCTTAATCGACATCTAAAGAATGAGAGGAAATTCGTGCCCCAGATGTAATCGGTTGGGTCTCCAAAGATTGCATCGGCAGCTCGTGTCGTGTGTGTACGCTCCAGGGGCGTTTTAATATGAATATAATTGACAGCGTTTGTGGACACTGTTGATGTACGCGTGCAATGCACAATTAGTGTTGTTCGGCGTAGTATCATACTCGACCTAAAGCTGGATCCTGCATGTTTGCGTTAGTAGTAACAAAACTAGTACTGTTAATTTTACAAACAAAATCTACTAACTGATGACATGGTAGTACTGCTTGCGCACATCTTAAAGATGAAAACGTTCGGCATGAAGAGTTGAAAGTAGGCGCAGGACTATTTTCTCCATATAATGTCAATCAGTCACGCATGCATGTGGACTTTAAAAGTCTGCAACAGCAGGTGGGTACAAAACGCCAGACCAGTTGGCATTACACTATTACAGTTTATAAGTGAGAGTGGCACTGCAAGGCGGCGGTTGAAATCATCAAATTGATAATATTCGCGTCGGAAGCCAACAAAATGGCCACTTTGTTCGGCAGCATGGTCTCCGCAGGATGACGCGATTTCTAAGCCTATCCTCCAATACAAGGGGGGGAAACGCTCTATGATTAAGATCTGTGCAATCTGCGGAGACGCGATTTCTAAGCCTATCCTCCAATACAAGGGGGGCAGCGCTCTATGATTAAGATTTGTGCAATCTTCTCTTTAGGTGAAGTATAGAAGCACTGCATTGACGCTGCTTAATTGAGTGTCAACCAACCATTTCGTGGTGTTTGGTCTAACAAAAAAATTCCGACATAAGAGGTCACCAAGTCTTGTTTGTTGAGATCTCGTGTTCCCCCTTTTCCCTGTTCGCAATTTACTCTGAAAATGACATAAAGGGAAGTCGCGTGGAAGTAAGAATTGGAAAACTGAGCGAGTTTAACGCTTCTAATTCAGTAAAAAGAGGTCCACAAAAATGCTCTACGTTTAGTTTAGTTTAGTTTAGGTGAGAAGAAGAAATGTTCCAGCTGACGTGAGAAGACAGCGTACATTGCCACGCTGGTCTGTAGCTGTTCGCGGAACAAACCATCACTCCTCTGGCAAGTCAGGGAAGCAATCCAACAACGAACAAGTGCACGCTTAATTATCTTATCTACCCATCAACTCCCCCAGCTGCATGCCACCCCTTTCCCTGTAGATTTGCACAGCCAAAGAGGATTCCCTCTTATCTTGGGACTGAGCTACGCTGTATCATTGGCCAGCCACTCGAGTGTACTTTAAAATGCTAATAATGCCCTTGAGCTAGCACCGGATACACACTGACAAGTCGTGGCTCATCTCAGAGGGAAAGGAAATAAAAATGCCACGCCCAATGCGGTTCAGGTAATGTGACCTCACCAGCTGTATCCTCTTTAACATCACAGACCGTAGTCCGTACGACACCACCTGGCTCCGTGAATCCTGATTTCTTCCGGATACAGCGCTACACAACAAAACTCGGACGAATGATGGTAGTCTCTCGGATTGTGTGTGTATATATATATATTGAAATACAGTTATATATTTCTATTTTTAAATTTTACATAAATAATACTATTTCGCTCCACCGTTTAACGACTTGGATCAATCGACTAATGATTGAGCGACAAGTTTACTAGTCGTCCGGCCGTTGAGTGACCTAGCCCCTGTCGCTTATAAGTCCAACGGTAGGAACGATGCACGAGGTATGTATAAAATGCCGACAGCACTCATAAGCCTCTAGTCGTCCAACGGTTGGGCGACAAGTGTACTAGTTGCTCAACCGTTTAGCGACTAGTACCGTTGAGCGATTGATCCAAGTCGTCCGACGGTGAAGCGATAGATGAATATTTTGTAAAATAAAGAATAAAAGTATATTATTATATTTTGAAATAAAAAAAATATTTATTCTCTAAGAAATTTCTAGTCTCTCGTGTAGGTCGGCGCGAGAGAGATGAGAGTGAGACGAACGATGCGCAGCTTAGCACTGGCTCGCACGTACGACAGCCGAGGTCGCCTGCTCTTCGAAACAGCTGCGATGCAACTATTCAGGCAGTTAGGCAGGAAATGCCATGCAAGAAGGCCTCGGTTCCTCTGAACATTGCAGTTCGATGGCAAAAAATAGAACTACACAAAAATAAGTGTGCATCAACGTCCTTTATACAGTTTTACGACACATGATTCCCAGGCCTAAAAAAATGTGCGAGGAACCGCCAACAGTTTGAATCTGGGGCTAGCTCCTGAAAACTTTGGTCGCATCACATGGTACATTGAACCTGCGGGCCGGCCTCGCGAACGTATGGCTTTCAAGATTCCCAATGATTACAGCCATCGGTCACTGGAACCAGGACGTCAGTTAAACGTTGCACTCACCCGTGGTACTACTAGCAGCAGCGAAGTCTCTCCCGTGAATGATTAATTCAAAATGGCATGCGCCACGCGGGCGCTGTGCGGTGTCTGACTTTCGCGTGGTGAGGAACCGCGTATATAATCTGATTACGAGAAATAGTCACCCAAATCTGAGCACGAGAGGACTCAGAATCTGAGTGGTGGGAATGCACACCCATACCTCCCACCATCTGGGCTTGGCTCACCTCCTGGTTCGTGCACTTGTAATGCGTGATTCTAGAGAGCAGCCGCTGATAATAGCTCGCATCAAGATTCGTACTTCCGATCCTGATAGACGTGAAGTACTACTTACTAGTGTGTCCATGGGACAGTAGTGATTGTTGTAGCTGATAATACACTGTATTCATGCACCCGACCAGCTGCTGACAAGCCGACCCAGTAGTTCTGCTGCGTCGATGGCTCTTATCAATTCAGCGCTAGTGTGATCAAGACGGGTCTCACAGCTGATCAGTTCTGCCAGTGCTGCATGGCCACAGTAACGCCTTGGAGGGGAGCAAATCGGCCAAACGGTGGCTGCCGTGAGCCATCATGAGCAGACCAGCTGACCAATGGAGAGCGCCGGTTCACTGGTCACTCCCCGGCTAGCAGGGGAAGCCTCCAGGAAGTCATCCTTTCTTTCTCTTTCCCCTCCATATGCTCTCCGTATTTTGCTGGTGTTCATAGTCTTTACTTAAATTCACAGGAGCATTTCATACACATCAGCTGCTATTTTTCTATTGTCCAGAAAATAAAAAATCTACCCGAGACAAGACACTATTAGTGTAGATTGATTGCTGGTTGCCGCTTTGTGGTGAAAAAGATATATAAGGACTAGGTAAATTTGACTTGCCAACTAATGGGATTGTTTGAAAGGAAAAGATGTTTATCTGTAGTTTGCTGGATGAACATGACAAAACAAGACGTCGAAAAAGGAAAAACGTTCTTTCGCTGCCTCGATTAAAATGCAAGCATTATAATATGCAGGCCGCCCGTGCATAGCGAAGGGTATCGTTTTTCCTTATCCTTTCGGTGTCACACTTTAAAAATATTATTTCTCTCAACTAAGATTTATTATCGTTTGTAGGATATTTATTTATATATGTTTTCATTCTGATTCTTGTAGCTGATATTACGTACCAATATGGTGTTAGAAATTAGCCTATATAAGTGAGATCTATTTTCTATAATTTTAAAGTAGGTATGATTTAATACTATATTGCTAAAGTAAGGTGGAAGTGGTCAGCATATAAGGTGGAGTACTTGTCACTTTTTGAAACATGTGACACATGGATGAGGGTGGCACAAGGAGGGTATTGGCTAAATACACGCGCGCGCACATGCGTGTGCGCGCGCATTCGTGTATTTTCGCGTGAAAAATCGTATGACTTGTGACGCGCGACCGTGACGTGGTGTGGTGCGCCACTTGGCAGACCAAGTCTACCTTATTTTTTACTGTACCATGCATATTTCTCTTTGTTTTAATGATATTCAAATATTTGAATTCGAGGTTTTATTGAGTGATCATGATAGACAGTTATCAGTGGGTAAATGGCTCGTTAAATGTGTCAGTTACCATTGGTAAATGACTATTTAATCAGTCAGTTCATAGACTATATGTGTGTGTGTGTGTGTGTGTGTGTGTGTGCGTGCGCGCGCGCCTGGAGACGTCCAGAGTATAGCGCGTAGAAGAACTACCTCCATTCCTTCTTTTCTTCCTTCTGCAAACTTGTGTTGTTGTATTGCGTCGTCTGAATCTCGTCTACTCTTCTTCTCGGTGCACCTCGAAGAAGGAGAGTGGTATCTTCGAGCCATTGCTGTCGTGAAGACCTGCACGAGGGGTGACAATAAGGTTTCTGGGCAGCGCACATCTGCGCGACTGCTCGTTTCGCTGATTCATCTACGTTTCTGCACTACATCGAATCTGCGTCTGCGATGCTTCCTGTTTTTCATCAAACTCATCTGTAAGTCTTTCGTGTGACTGATTGACTTGTTTACATTCTGTTTTTTCTTTATTATGAAGTACAATGAGTTGTCTGCTGTTAGTACTATTTTGTGCATCATTAGTCTTTTGCAATATATGTCTTCTATGTAAATCTGAAATTAAAATATTGCCCTCATTTTCAACATATGGTACCTGTCGACGATCAAATCACCGAACTTACAAATATATAAAAAAACATAGGAAAAATGACACGTATCTCCTGGAAAGGAATGAGGCTGCTATTTATTACTATGAACTGGCTATTACAAGGAGTGCTTGTAATCTAGACCAAAGGATAATCCTAGTAACACTGGAGCGCAATGCTTGCTATGACTTTGCAATCTAATCGACTAGTTGTCTTCTGAAAGTGATTCCCAATTGATCCTATCTCCGTCTCTTCTCCACCTTCCGCGATCATCCTTAAGTAATTGATGAAGCGTTGGTAGTTATCTCTTGGAGAGACGTCTGTTAGGAAGTGC
This sequence comes from Hsuehochloa calcarea, assembly GCA_036346395.1. NCBI lineage: Eukaryota > Viridiplantae > Streptophyta > Magnoliopsida > Poales > Poaceae > Hsuehochloa > Hsuehochloa calcarea. The sequence continues at coordinate 41,796,903 of CM070599.1, forward strand.
CGCGTCTGGTCGGAGAGAGGCGTTAGTTGATAATGTATCAACTGTCGTGTGGTTATATGCCACTGAGTCATTTAACCATATTCCAGTGTCTTAGAATTATGTAACATCGCGTGGTATGGAACATACAACACGTGTTCCATTCATCACACGGTAAAGGATATACCTGGACTCATACCTGATAGTACCAGTTCATAGCCTTACGAGCAGTCAACTGGTTGGGGACTATGTACGGGACCTTGTTCGACCAGGATCTTTATTGTGTAACCTCTGAAATCTTTACGACCAGTGAGGTCGTTAGCATTAGGGGTTACGACCACGAAGCCGTATGGTCTTCTCTTATGTATTAAAATAATACATCGAGGTTTTAATCCTCGTCAGTACCCTTTGTTCTTTTCTAGTTGTTGATTTAGTTTTTTAAAAAAACTCATTACAAAAATACACATAAGTATTTAGATTTGTTACATTAAAATTGTATTGATAGATTTGTCATCAAAAGTACTTCTATATCATTATATTTTTAACATTTGTTTCAAACAGATAACTAAACGAATGACCAAACGGGTGTATTGAAGACCATGTCGATGCTTAAAACAACAATTAAATGAGATTGTAGGTAGTAAGAAGCAAGGATTTAGCTCTTCGTGCGGTGATAAGCATCTCTTTGTAGATAAACTATACCATGTGGTTAAATTAAATTATCTTGAAAAAAGGGGGAAATCACATGAAATTAAACCAATTGCATACTGAAATGCGAGTCCGAGGTGGAATGGTGGATGGTTTAAGTGCATGAATCACTTGGATCCAAAATCATGCACGAGGTTCACGAGGCACAGGATGTTACTATAGTTCAGGGTAATTATGTGGTTTCATCAATATAGGCCCCCTCTTGGCCGTGTATTAGCGCTTATGTACAGGAGAAAAAGACTGATGTCCAACCATTTGGGCCCTTCGTATTGTCGCGTACGAGCCTGCACGGTGCAAAGCAGCTTTAGGCAAAGTTAATACTACTATTTGGTCTGTTATGTCTTACGATCACTAGTGGCCATTGGGTCATGTTGCCGTCATGGTTAGGACTGTCGTGCTTTGGGCTGCGTCGTGCCGTACTGGTTTGGCCTGGCCACCCCGCCATGTTGTGCCTTGTCGGCTTGCCTCGTCTTCGGTCAGGCCAAGACACGGCCTAAAGCCCGTTGTGTAGGGGACGTGCCGTGCCGGCCCAAACCCAGCGCTAAGTAACTATAAACGCCCGGGAAGACGACAGTCGCCGCCGCCTTGGAAGACAAAGACATTCGTGCATCATCCATGCCCGCTCCCCCTTACCATAGCCTCCTCCTCCTCCTGGACATCGATGAAAAACTCCGCTCACCTCAGCTGCGCCACGCGCTTGCGAAGGGGGTGAGAAGGACAGCAACACGGAGGTGGCTGGAGGAAGGGGCGGCGACGCGTGAGGAGGGAGAGGAAGAGGAGAGGGAGAGGGAGAGGGAGAGGGAGGGAGGTGGCTGGAAGAGTGGAGGGAGGGGGCGGTCGGCGGTGCATGGGGAGGGAGAGGGAGGGAGGGCGGCGATCGGCGGCGTGTGGGGAGGGAGGCGACTAGAGCTGGAGGGAGGGGAATTAAGGAATGTGATTAGGGATGGGGAATTTGGAAGCCGAGGCTCAAGAGAAAGGGTTGGGGATTAGGGTTGAGGGAGGCTGGGAGGGATGTTGGGCCAGTGGGTGGCGGAGGGGGTGATTGGTTGGGCCAGGTTGGGATGGGGAACTGATTGGGTGAGGCCGAGGGGGGGATTGGGTCAGAACGGGAAGGTTGGGCTTATTTCGTGCCGAGTTGGACCAAACACAGCCCGACTGGTCGTGATGTGCCATGATGCCCAACGTGTCGTATTCATTGGCCCAGCTCCGCCCGCCGTTCGTGCTGTGCCAGCCAAGCCCACCACGTGTCGTGCCGACCGGGTCTCAGGCTGGCCAAAAACGCACGACCCAAGTCCCAACTCTAGTTACGATGCTGATGAATTCACATCGGTGTTCCAACTAAAAAGAGGGGTGAAATCAGAGATACATTGGTGCATCACCGAGCTTTCATAAATAAGAGCATATATCATGATATAATTCCAAGAAGCACATGAAACTAAAAAATCTTTTGGAATTTTTCTGCACTAAATTATGTTAAGTTAAAAAGACAAGCATTTGACTCATCGGGCCAGTTGATGGTAGAGGTGGCTAGATGGGTCGAGCCGGGCCAAGACACAGAACTGTTGGTCCGACCCAAGCACAACACGGCCCACACTGTACATGGGCCAGGCCGACACAGCACGAAAGCCCGGGCCATACTTGGGCTGCCCCCGGCACACTAGGGCGGTCCGGCACGACATGCACAGTGCCGACCCGTGCCAGGCACGGCACGACCTAGGCACGACCCATGTAGCCCGCGTAGGGGACAGGCAAGAGGGGGAGGAAAGGCAGACGGCGGTGGCGGCGCGACAAGGAGGAGGCTGCTGGCGTCGAGGAGGAGGGTGCCGGTGCGGGCGAGGGCGTGGGGCGTAGAGACGGAGGGAGCAGCCACTGGGGAGGGAGAAGATGTAGGGTGGGGGAGACGACGCATAATCCTAGATTTTCCACCGTTTCTAGACACACAACAAGTAGAGATCTAGTAAAATCACACAATAAATGCTATAATAAATTAAGAAACTATTTTAGTACGTGCACATTTTTGGTGGTCCTGACCTCGGACATATGGAGTGATCGGGCTAAGGAGAATTATCTTAGTGTAGCTGCTCACTATGTTAATGATGACCGGGTAATGGAGAAAAGAATTATAGGTTTCAAATTAATTGATGTAGCTCAAACGGGTGAGAATATTGCGGACTGCATTATCAAAGTCGTGGAAGACTTTGGTCTTACAAACAAAATATTCTCAATTACTTTAGACAATGCCGATTCGAACTCTAGGGCCATGGATACTTTACTCCATTGATGAGTACATACGCCGATTTCTTATTGCTACATTAGCGATGCACTTGTCTTACAATTAACCTTATAGTCAAATGCAGTCTGAACAGGTTGACTTCGTATATTAAAGCTTTTCGCGGTACGATATCATACTTGAATACGTAAGAATAGCAGCATATAAAAACTTCTGCAGGGCGATGGATGTACGTCCAAGAAAGTTCGGTTTGGATATGCCAATAAGATGGAATCTACTTACTTGATGCTTAAGAGTCTTTTACCATACAAGAGCTTTTTGTGTTTTTATTCAAACTCATTATCAGGGAACTGATGGTAGTGTACTATTGACTGTGCAACATTGGTTCGTTGCTGAGAAGATACTTCAGTTTTTAGAAATTTTTATGAGGCCACTGTTGATTTGTCTGTTGTCTATTTCCAACATATCATATTATTATGCATAGTATTTTACAGATTACTAGTCAATTGAAAAACTATGAAAATGACATGGTTTTACGAGAGGCTACTGTTGCTATAAAAAGTAAATACCTTAAATATTAGAGAGAAATCCCCTGGCTATATGCATTTGTATTTATTTTAGATCCAAGAGCTAAAATTGACGAATTTGCTAATGTTCTTGATCATCTTAGTGATGCTACAACACTAGACTATTCTAACTATTTTATATATGTTCGTTCTCGATTCCATCGTTTTTTTAAGGTATGAAAATAAGTTTCAGGGAGTCTGCTTGCAACGACCTCCAATAGCACCTAGCTCAAGTAACAAGACAAATCTGGGGTGCAAGCTCCTCCTCCAGGTCCAGGTCTTCTTCTTCTGTAGAGACACCTTCTCAACCAAGTCCAAGACTAGCCTCTCACCCAAGGAGTCGGGAATTATCCCCCTATTTGAACAACGATATCGTGCATTTCAACTCAGAAAGCTTCAAAATTTTGCAATGGTGACATAGTCATAAGTTAGCATATCCCGTGCTATCCGTACTTGCATGTGATATGTTAATTGTTCCTTTTTCGATGGTTTCCTCGTAGCACTACTGTAGAAAAGATCATCACAGATGGTTCAGAAACGTCATCACACACGGTTTCCTGGACCTTCTGTCTTTATGGGTCAGTAATAACCTAAGGTTATCACAGACGATTCGTAACTCAGACCCGTCTGTGATAGTCAATTATTACAGATGATTCGTAGCAAAAACCGACTATGAAGGATGTATGCAGGACAAAAAAAATGGTGCGGCCGCACCACGAAGCGCCCCCTCACCACCGGCTGTAGCCTGAATGCCATCGGCATGGTGTGCGCTGCGTTCCGCAATGTCACCTCCCCACTCGCCAGCCTCCCCGGCTCCACCCAAACCACCACCTCTCCCCTGCTTAGAGGCCGACGGGAAGACTGAATGCATGGCAAGGGAACACGTTCCAAACCCTAGGAACAATAGGAAGAAATCAAACCAAGGAGAAAGGGGAATGGAGAGGTTAATGAGAGGAATGAGCTCATTAGGGTGTTAGGGGCGTCGATCTAGATGCGGCGAGGTCGGCCCTGGATGGAGACACGGCCGAGGCGCGCGAACTCGGGAGTGGAGCCGGCTTCCACGCTGAGCTCGCCGCAGCGCCATGGGCTGGGATGAGAGGTGGGGGCGGGAGCTCGCCACAGTGCCACCAAGATGGTCACGTTACCGTTAACACTGGCGGTTTTGAAAAACCGTCTGTGACGAGGTGTCTAGTATTAGCCTTTTTTGTAGTAGTGGTGTCTGCTTTTAGCCTTTCTGGAAGAATATTGGAGGAGAGAAGAACACGTCTCACGAGTGAGATGGTGGAGATACTTTTAACTGTGAAGGACTGGGAACAAGTTGATTCACAAACACAACACTCTTTGCAAAAGGATGTATGTAGATTTATAGGTTGTACTCTTTTTCCTTTGTCAAGGTTTTCTCGTGTTGAGTTTTTATTTAGTAAAGGTTTTAACGAGACAATCATTTGAATATTAATAAGGCTCTTTATTAGATTTTGAATATGCTTGTCTCATTTTTTACAACTTTCATACCTATTTCTAAATTCTACACATTTTTCTGTTTTTGGGGGATTTTTTTTTAACTTTTGGGCCTAAAGAGATAAGTGGGTCGACCTTGGTCCACTGGGCCAAACAGGCTCGTGCTGGCACAGCACAGCATGCAAGGCCAATGGGTTGTGCCTGGGCTACCTCGCCGCCATGTGGATCGAATGGGTCATGCCTAAATGGGCCCATGTCGTGCCATGCCGGGTGGTCCATCTGGCCACCACTAGTTGATGGACCCTTGAACGGATCCCAAGCAAGCTAGCTAGGTTGAGGAATTATGATATTGGGATTCTCCTAGACAAGGGCGGAGAGAGGGGGCTGGTAGGGGCCTAGCCCCTCTATCGTTGTGACTAGTATTAGTCCTTAATAATTAATTAATTTTTCTCTATTAATGATTTGTCTCTTAAGACATCTAGTAAAGCATGTTGTTAGTGGTCTGTCCTGTTAATGTTCTTATTCATATTCTTCTTCTTCGTGGTGTTAATCTGGCTTTTACTATGTATAAACACTAATTCAATTATGTAACCCATGCACTTGCTTTTATGTCTATATTAGTATTTTTAAGTTTCATAATGTTAATGATGTTTATGTTGTGGGTGTATTGTTTTTGCGATTAAAAGAAAGACGCACACGCACACGAGAGCCACCCCTAGCACACGCCTAGACAGATGAAGGTCAGGGATAAATTCGCGACCTTACAAAATTCCTACTGAAGCGCACTCGCGAGTGTGTAAAAGATGGACACCAAGATTTAAACACTGGTGGGTGGAGTTGTATACTCACAACTCCGTCACCACAAAAGGATATAGAACATATATAGTCTCCCCCTACATCTCATATTTTTTAGAATGTTTGAGAATTTCTAAGTTTGATTTTTTGACATAATTTTTATCATTTCACATTTTTGCAGGATACACTACCCATAAAAATACCTACAAAATCACTTATATTAATATGATTAGTATGTATCATTTGCTATGCAAAGCTTTAACTTTTAACTCGGCCCCCTATATCCAATTTCTGGTTCCGCCCATGCTCCTAGATCCTTCTACACAATAGACAAAAGATTTTGTTCACATGGCACGTGAAATTAGATTGTGCTAATCTGCTTTCTTATAGATTAGTTAGCAAATCAATCACCCCAATTATTATATACACATATACCTTGATTACAAAATGTTTCGAGAATCCAGAGGCCCCCCTGATTCCATAAGATAAACTTCAAGATAGTCCTAACAGACGTGCCCAAGAATTGTTATTAATTGAAGGCCTGCATGGATCAGTTAACTGAATAATTGGGATGTCATGTGATACTAACTACGCACTGGTGATAAATTTGGAGCATCAAGTTGCCATTTCGTCCACTAGCAAGTTCTTTTGTCATCTTTCGAAAGAATCGTACCTTTTTACCAAGTCGCTGACATATGGCCTTGCATTAATATGCCAATGACGAATTTATTTTTTGTAGTGGCAGATAATCAATTCCCGCTACAATGTATATCGTGTACAAGTACTATATGCAGAAACAACACTAGGCGCATAACGAAACCGATCTAACAAAAGTATAGAATGGTTCCTGTAAGTTCGTGCTGATTAACGTAAACCATGTGGTTCTGGCTCCCTTTTGCTGATGACAGCATCTCTGTCCACAGTGTTTTGGCAGGACATGTCAACTACACATGTCGCCTAACCGATGGGCAGCCCCGCGATTGTTTAATAAAGGCGCCCGTGCATGCTTTCCCTCTCGCTCGGGACGGGCGAGGAGGCAGGCAGCCCATGCACGATGTGACTTCCGACGTTGATGGATGATGTTCCGTGGAACATATCGATCTTCCCTGCCTAGGATTATGTACCAGGCTCCGCTCATATATAGTTCTCCACCACCTGCCACTCGATGAAAAACGGGACAGCTATCTGATTGATAATCGGCACTTCCATGTCACCAATCTCTAGTTGCTTCAACCTAGCTTCCAGCATCGCAAAAGTCTCGCGCAACCGTGTACTTTATTCGTGTTTTCTGATCGAGCAGCTCAAACCCTTTGATACTAGAATTAACATGTTCATGGCTTCATGCTGCCTGCCTGCCTGCCTGAAACGAAGAAACGAACGGTATCCAATATAATCACGGACGCCTCGCCGGCCGATCGTCCAGCGAGATATGCGCACATGGATAATCACGCGAATGCCGGTCGCCACGAGGCCGCCAATGGCACGTACCCGGCGCAACTATTTGGGCATGTGCCTGGCACCCACCCAAAGACGGAGTCCCAAACAAAGCTGAGCCCTGCCGGCTACCGTGCCCAAAGTACAACACAAAGTTGTCACCCACGCGACCTTTGCCGGTGGAATCTGGCACCCGAACTCCCAAGTCGATCAAGCCCCGGCCCGCGCAGGCCAGAGAGACACACACGCACGCATCACACGGACAAGAGGCGCGCGCGGGGCTGGCAGCGAGGAGTGAGCTTGCTAGTAGCGCGCGCCGGGGACTGCGACCGCAGCGTGGGCGTGGGCGTGGCGGGTGGACCGGCGGAGCCACCCACGCGTGTGTCCTTGCGCTCTTGATTAGCTCCCGGTTGCGGTCTTCTGCTGCCTGTCCCGCCCGCCCCGGCCCGGTGCATCAGATCGGTGCCAAGTTCATGAATCGCGAGAAAGGGACCTTGTCTTTGCACTGGCCCCCGCTCTGTATAATTATTTGAACCTAGAGGATTGTATGTATGTACTTGTACGGATGCATGGTAGGTACAAGTCAAGTGTCCCAACACGGACAGAGGATCTGGTCTGTGCTGTTCGGAATACAGGATATATCGTGACCAGGAAGGAAATCCTGTGCTTGATACAGATTCCCAACTGTACGTGCATTGGATTCGATCTGTCCGGGACTCTCGGGTGTCCCAACTGCAATAAAACGTAAAAACTGTAGAGGTGCTTTTGGCTTAGCTGGCTGGCGTGAGTCACGCAGAAAACTTTTGGTTTTTTTTTTCTCTCGTTCATGAATCATGATTCGTTAACCGTTACTGGGAATGGTGCGTTGCGTCCTATATTTGGCCGAAAGTGCGAGCTGGACGTACTTAATACCGAAATGCGTGTAAGATGCTCCTCGGTTTGTTTATTGTAGCATCTTCGCTTCTAACTTCAGCTAATTACCAATCGCTCTGTCGGTGTGCGTTTAAAGTCTGTACCTTTTTCCCCTTCAGTTTGGCTTCTCCCCTCGTCTGCTTGCAAGCGTCTCACATGATTTTAGAAGCCGTACACCATGTCACCATGATGATGATGGAGTATTAGCTTACACGACGTCCTTATCAGAATAGGTTTGCTTCCGAGTCTGGTTATTGTTGGTGCATGAGGCATCCGTACCAAAGTTTGCCTACAGGCAATTTGTTTACTGAACCAGTTACCAATCGCTTTGTCGGTGCCTGGGATCCTGCCTTAACTGTTTTCCCCCGAAAATGATACAACGTTTTGAAGTGAAATAGAAAAAAAAATAGTAACACATAAATAAAATAGTGAAAATAACATTTATATCATGCGAAAATACCATGGGAGAACCCGCCTTTTAAGGCTACCTAGTGATTAGGTGCGGAGGCATGATCTCCTGCTTTGTCGTTTTTGTGTGGTATAATGCTATTTTTACTATTTTATTCACACAAAGGCTAAATATGCTATTTCATAGGAAAAAAACCTCTCCTTTGTTCAGTTTGGATTGCCCCCCCTCGCCTTCTCCCAAGTGTCGCACATTCAGTAGCCGTACCGTATACATAGCCTCATCAGGATAAGTTGGCAATCAGTACCGACTTTTAGTGGGTGCACGCATAGTCTGTCCTGCTGCGTACTATCCGAAATAACAGTGGCGTTGCCGTGCGGGAAAGGGTCTACCTTATCGTGCGGGATAGCCTCTAACTGCTGCCATTTACATGTGGCAGAACTTATCCGGTCGTGGCAGTATGGATTTGATCGCCTGCTCAATTTTAGCAGCTTATTATCAGGGTCTTGCTAAAAAACTGCATGGGCAGCAGCTTAGGTGATTGATGGGTGTGTCGCCGTTTCAAACTCAAAACTCGCATGACAAATCGACAAATGTGATACAGACCTTTCACCGTGGGGTGATCAGAATTGTACACGAGAAACCTCTCCTTAAAAAGTTTGTTCGTACAGAGTAGGCGTCCTTCATGAGCAACTATGGTGTGTAACTCTATAAGCATAGAATATAGAGTTACACATCATGGGCCTTTGGTGTCCGAGAAGTAAACCTACAATCATCACCATGGGCTTCGAGCACAGTTTGGACTTGGAAAAATAACCCTGTTGTCCTTGTTGCTTACTGGTCTGTAGCCGATACATTAAACCTTCGGCTACAGTATCCAAGTCCAGCCCAGTCTGTGATGGTTGGGCTATTCTCTAACCCATCGTCACGGTTTTCGCCGAAAAACAAAGAAAAATGCCAAAAGTTGGCCTGCCGCTGCATGCTGGCCTGTTTTTCCCGATGCCTGGTGGGCCACAACGAACTCAATCCTAGAGTCCGGCTGCACGGTGGCTTCCGTCCGTGCAGCCGGTGCCACTTGTCGGGCACCAACTACTTGGTTGGTGCCAAGGGATTGCGGCGCCTGGGATTCGATGCAAGGGATGATAGAATCACGTCGCACATGTTTGGATTTAAACTGTCCAGACAGATAATCCAGGGCGATCTTAAGAATCACCGAACATTTTTTTCCCCACAACACAACGCCTGGATGATTCCAACCACCGGTCCATACGTACCAGCATGTGTAGGGCATCTGTATCAATTCTATTCTTGGTTTTAAGCGTTGTCCGTCTGAAGCACTAAATGCTGTTAGCTAGACATCAGCTGGGCTTCACTTTTGCTTCCTCGACCCGTTAATGTCCGGCCTCTGTTCGTCGATGGTCTTTGGATTCGCCCCACGTACACTGTTGCTTGTCTTTGGATTCGCCCCACGTACAATTCAAGTACCACATTAACTGTATGCATCGAGATTCATGGGAAATAAATTCGGTAGGGGGCCTCGGCGAGCGCCCAGGCCCCCGCATCCGCCCTTCATCGGACCTCGCGTCAGAGGGGTGGGGGATCGAACGGAGGCCCTCCCCAGTGAATTTGTTTCCGATTCATGTGCCCGTCTGTCCGGTTTACATGATTGTTAGTACGACCATACAGCTCCTAGACTTGTGCAACTTCACACGGAATGTTGGCATGTTGCAGAGTGCCAGACACGGGAACACATATACATAAGGCAAAAATGTAGGTCCAAAATTTCAGACCAAAACAAATAATTTATTAAACAGTTTTACACAAATAAACTATATTTTAATATTTTTACATAAATAATTCACAATTCCCGGTCTAGCACGACTTCAGACCAAAACAAATAATTTATTAAACAGTTTTACACAAATAAATCATATTTTAATATTTTTACATAAATAATTCACAATTCCCGGTCTAGCACGACTACGCTGTAACATCCCAAAATGGATTTGTGTTTCAAATGTAAGAAAATCAAGAGAAATTAAAACTTTTCTTGCATCTTGAAACCCCTGGTCATTTTGGTAATTCTTTTAAAAGAATTATAGGAAATCAAAATCCAATCTCCATTTGACTCCAATCAAAAACCTCCTTGACATGGAGCTTGTGCCAAACCCTTGGAGATATTTCTCTTGAGTTTTAGGGAAGCTTGGCAACACCTCTGAATTATCTCATGATTTTTAGAAATTATTTGATAATCTTTGGGAGGTGAGTCAAAGCCGGTCAAACCATAGCTCGCACCTTTTGGAATTTCTAGAGGAAAATTCAGTACATCAAAATCCATGGAAGTTTCATGTGAGGTCCTCCCACACAAGAATCTCCGCTAAAATTTCGTAATTTTGGAGCTTGCTTGTCGCTTTAAATAGTTCCTCAAAATCGCTTATTCAAGTTCAAACCCTAACCGGTTTACACTATTCCAGTAGGTTCGACCGGACTGGGCTCGAGCCCCTTGACTCGGTCCACCCACTAGCCGTGCCAACTCTGGCCATTCGGCGCTAGGGTCGTGGAGTCAGATCGGTATCGCACGGCCTTCGACCACCAACGAATGGAGTCGTGGTAAACCGCCCGATCGACTCACCGTTGGATCGGATCGAACGGTCTTCGACCACCGGACGACGGGTCGTTTCAATCCGCCGATCTAGCCCAACTGCTCGATTTCAATCCGACGACCAACGAGTCGTCTCCTTCCTCCGCTCCACGCTGCGTGAGCTCCCGCCATGGCGTCGCAGAGGAGAAAAGCAGTGGCGCGCATCCCACTCTATGTCCACCTTTAAAAGGCTACCTCGAGCGCATTAAATGCCTCGCGCGCCATCCCTCGAGGGCCATGACTCAACCGCTCCCATCGCCTCAAGTGTTCTCATGGCAGTGTTGACCCGACCGAAAAACCCACCTGTTGCTCTCGCCATTGCTCTATTTAAACTCCTTTGTGCTTCACCCTTAGTTTCCTTTAGCACTTCCAAGAACTCCACTAGCACTCACCATCTTGCTTGAGCTGCAGCTTCCTTGCAATCTCCTCGACCGCCATTGTTGAGAGTGGAGCTTGCGGAGGCGGTGCAATGGGTTTTCTTCTTCAAGTCTTCGCCTCTCGTCCCCTTCGCTCTCTAGAGCCGGACCTCACTCGGCTTGGTTCTCTCTTTGCTCAGTCGGCTGTGGCCTAGCGAGGACCTTACTGCATTGTTGCGGCCACTGTCACGGAGCCACTCCGTGAGTCTCTCGGTCGTTCTTCACTGTAAGTTCGTATTGTCCCAGTAGGAGCTTAGGTGTGTTTCGTTATCCTTTGGTATCGTTCGTTCGGAGTCCTCCCGAGCCATACCTACTCGGCCACACTCGGTGGTCGCATTGCCGCAGCAGACCATACTCGACCCGACTTGCCGCCGTGAGGACCATTGAACTTTTAGACGCTCATACCGCCTCTTGGTCGGCGCCATTTGGTCGGAGAAGCCGTAGAGCCGGGCAAAGCGTGGCAATGAGGCGCCGTGGTGGTCGGAATTCACCAACAACGTAGCTTGGTCGCTCCGATGCGATGATTGATGGGTCAATAGGTCGCCCCAGTAGTCGCTGAAGTACCCCTTATATTTATAAGGGAGAGGCCTACCGAGTGATTGTAAGTTCTCCTACAATCACCCCCATAGTCATAAGTCTCACTACGACTATGGCGTGGTCATACGTTCTTCTACGACTTGTATCTAGTCGTAAGACTTGCTACGACTACGTCGTGGTCGTAAGTGCTTCTACCACTAGTACCTAGTCGTAGGTCTGTCTACGACTAGTACCCAGTAGTACGTCCTTCTACGACCACTATCTGGTCGTAAATCCTTCCACGACTATTGTTCAGTCGTAGGTTCTGCTACGACCACTACCTGGTCGTAAGACCTTCTTTCGGTCATAGTTTTGGCATTAAGAATCCAAATCAATTGGTTCTTGTTGCTAAATTCTTTATAAATCAGTACCTTGCTTCGGTAAGATTTTCAGAATTTTTGGAAAAAGTTTGCTGTTGAGTCTTTGCATTTTATTCGTTCTTATCGATTGCTTTTCGCTTTCTCGTTAGGATCCGGAGAGCACATTGACAACATAAGTGATCCCCAGCTACATCTTGACCCGCAGTAAACAGACAAGCAGTTTGATCATGTTAATCCCATTATTTTTCAAGTCTACTATATTGCTTTCAACTCGTATGTATGCATTGCTATTTTGTTGTTAAAATACGGTTAGTGTCCTATAGTTGCATAATCTGTAGGACTTGTTTATCCTCTACTACCATGAGCTTAGGTTATTGGCTGTGGTCGGAGTTCGATGGATGGACTCTGGTCACTTAGTAGCTTCCGACTTGAAATTGCTTAGAAATGCATAGATTCGTTAGTACTGGGCGATTATCGATTGTAGTCGATGATCTTGATCACATTACATATTATGTCATTACGACCAGCACTTGTGCTTTGTTATTTTGTAAAGTCGAAATCTGAAAATGGAAAACTGATTTGGACTTGGGCAAGTGGTCGGATGGTGGGTTATTGGGTTTGTGGATGTCTTGCCTAAGTCAACAAGGACCGAACATCTTGTTACACTAAACCAAGCATTTTTGCGTATAACCACGCGAGAGGATATGGGACCTCTCTTGACTTAGTACTTTGGCGTGGGTTATCTCCAGTCGCAGGAGGGGTTGTGTGTTGTGTGAAACGTGATATGTGGTCGTGTTCCCGTGTTGGGTGTGCGGTGGTGGAGATTCCGTAGGCTCTCCACCTCGAGGAGCGCCGTAGTTGTCCAAGGCTTTACCCGGAAGGGTAGTTGACCGAGGCTTTACGATGACTCGACACAACGTATGGGTTTCTATCCATACGGGCGGCTCGTGAATAATTCACAATATTGGAAACGTCTCAGAAGACTTAGCCGTCTTTGATACCTTCTAAGTGTGCTTAATAGCTTGGCAAACAAAGGTCTAGCGTGTGGGTACAGTGGTACACCCGCAGGATAAAACTATTCGAATAGCCTCGCCCTAGGTTATGGACACGCTTGGGGAGGTCTTCCAAGAGTTAGACTACAACCTTTAAACTAAAATTTGACATGGGTGGTATGAATGGGTAATTCATGCTATTGTTGTGGTGACTAAGGGTTTAGCCACTTCGTGATTGTTGTTCTCTCTATCTATCGTTATATTGTTGTCATTTGCGATTATTTGAACATTAAAAACTGATTTGTTAACTTGCTTTCAAATGTACTACATTATTGCAAATAAAGATTGCTTTGTGCCAAAATGAAACATACACCTCCATTCAAAAGCTTGCATGTAGCATATGTATGTGTCTTACATTTCACACGTAAGTCTTGCGAGTACATTCAAAGTACTCACCCGCTTTGCTGGCTCTTTGTTGTGGGGAGGAAGGTGAGCCCCAAGGGCCTCACTTTTGTGAAATGTGTCATGGATTCGACGACTAGCTTGGCGGTCCTGGCGGTTGCCTTGTGGGTTAAAGGCACACCGATTGGCTCTTTTGGTTTATGGCCATCTTATGGCACTTTTGCTTCCGCTGTTAAATTTCCTTATGTATATGTCATTTGGCCGGTCGGCCTCTCTTTTGTAATAACTATCTTTTATTTATGTTATATTCTGGTTGTTGCTTTGCTTCGGTTCTATGTGAATGAATGGAATTGATGCATGAACTTTGTAAAGAGGTGTGTATACTGTATTTCTGGGAAGTATACATGTCTCGAGTCTCGGATTATCTGATTTGTGATGCTAGGACCAAGTGGATGGTTAAGCATTACAAGCCCGATAAACCGGGGTCTCACATACGCCTAATAGCTTTGTAGCCTAGCGATTAGGTGACGTGGAGATTGAGTCACGCCACGAAAACACGACTGAGGCTTTAGTCAGCCATGTGTCTCAGTCGCGAGCTGGTGGTGCGACTGAGTCCCATGTCGGGCATAGCCGCTGCACCAGAAAGCGACCAAAGTAAGTCGTAGATCAGGGCGGTGACCGAGCTCAGTCGTGTTCTGGCCCAACAACAGTAGGCTAATTGTTTTTAAGAAATAATTTAAACAAACTTAGGTGGAGTTGGAACAATTGTTTGTGAATAATTTTTACCGGTGAAAAAGATGAAGTTTGCCGACTGCAATTATTTGTAAATTAAACATGTTTTAATTATTTCACACAATATTGGAAACGCCTCAGAAGACTTAGCCGTGCGCAAGATACCTTCTAAGTGTGCTTAATAGCTTGGCAAACAAAGGTCTAGCGTGTGGGTACAGTGGTACACCCTCGCAGGATAAAACTATTCAATAGCCTCGCCCTAGGTTATGGACACGCTTGGGGAGGTCTTCCAAGAGTTAGACTACAACCTTTAAACTAAAATTTGACATGGGTGGTATGAATGGGTAATTCATGCTATTGTTGTGGTGACTAAGGGTTTAGCCACTTCCAGATTGTTGTTCTCTATCTATCATATATTGTTGTCATTTATGCATTATTTGAACATTAAAACTGATTTGTTAACTTGCTTTCAAATGTACTACATTATTGCAAATAAAGATTGCTTTGTGCCGAAAATGAAACATACACCTCCATTCAAAAGCTTGCATGTAGCATATGTACAGTGTCTCACATTTCACACGTAAGTCTTGCGAGTACATTCAAAGTACTCACCCGGCTTTGGTCTGCTCTTTTGTTGTGGAGGAAGGTGAGCCCCAAGGGCCTCACTTTTGTGAAATGTGTCATGGATTCGACGACTAGCTTGGCGGTCCTGGCTTGCCTTGTGGGTTAAAGGCACACCGATTGGCTTTTGGTTTATGGCCATCTTATGGCACTTTGCTCACTGTTAAATTTCCTTATGTATATGTCATTTGGCCTATTTACTTCTTTTGTAATAACTATCTTTTATTTATGTTATATTCTCGTTGTTGCTTTGCTTTTGCTCTATGTGAATGAATGGAATTGATGCATGAACTTTGTAAAGAGGTGTGTATATCAGTATTTGGAAGTATACATGTCTCGAGTCTCGATTATCCGATTTGTGATGCTAGGACCAAGTGGATGGTTAAGCATTACAAGCCCGATAAACCGGGGTCTCACATACGCCTAATAGCTTTGTAGCCTAGCGATTAGGTGACGTGGAGATTGAGTCACGCCACGAAAACACGACTGAGGCTTTAGTCAGCCATGTGTCTCGGCCATGAGTGGGGTGCGATCGAGTCCCATGTCGCATAGCCGCACTGCAAAGCGACCAAAGTAAGTCGAGATCGCATGTGACCGAGCTCAGTCGTGTTCTGGCCCAACAACAGTAGGCTAATTGTTTTTAAGAAATAATTTAAACAAACTTAGGTGGAGTTGGAACAATTGTTTGTGAATAATTTTTACTGGTGAAAAAGATGAAGTTTGCCGACTGCAATTATTTGTAAATTAAACATGTTTTAATTATTTCACATATATGTTCACTCTTTTAATTTTTTACATAAATAACCTAAAATTTGGTAAAATATTTTGTAAGCTTTGATTTAAGCGAGACAAGAATGGAGCAATGAAGATACAATTGCAAGCCCAACATAACACTTACCATAAAGGTTTGAATTACATGGCACATCTGGTTAGGTGAATATGTTTGTCTGACTATTCCTACGGTACAAATGGCTACATGCATGAACCTTCGACCCCGAACTACAACTACGATACAAATATGTCTTTTGGAAAGGGGGAAAAAAATACTTAACGGATAAAGATCAAGTTAGGTTTGCAGACATAAGTCCTAGTCCCCCTTGCGGGCGCGGACCTTCGGCAAGCATCACAGTACTTGGCCCAAATGTATTTTTCGGGTCTGTCATTGTCCAGAATAATCTTCGATGCGACCGGAGCATCAGAGACTATCAGTGCCTTCCTCTTGTCTTCCTCGCTCCTGTTGAGTAAGGTTTCCAACGGGTAATGGCCTCGGGTGCAACTGCGTAGTTCAGCATGTATTTCTACTGAATGAATATCTTATCGTACTTCTTTGGACCGTCGATCCATTGGAAAAAGTAGCAACACTCCGACCACTATCATGCACGGATAAAGTCAGCGATATTTAAAATGCAACATAGACAGAGCCTAGTCGCGAGCCGATCGTGCGACTGAGGGCCAATCACGAACCGGCCGTGCAACTGAGCCACGTGGACGTCCGTCGTCCACTCGTCGCACAACGCAGTTCGGCACATGCCTCAATCGTGCATCCTAGCGCGACTGAGCCATGTAACAGACGAGTCCTAAAATCGCAGTTCCACATTGCGACTGGACCCACTCGCTTATTGGAACTGCAATCGTGGTTTATTTTTGTAAATTGAATAAAAATAGTTTATTTTTTAAAAAAAATCCAAAATTTGATGGATTGTTGACATGTAGGTACTGCAGAGCGCGAGGGTATGTTTTCAGGGGTGAGGAGCAAAGCTGCATCAGAGGAATGTGTATTTGGAATGAACCGTACACAGGATGCTCAATGTCTGTCGGATTGTGGCACTGTTGATGCATGATGCCAAATTGCTCTCTCACTCTATGTAGAAGTAACACACTAACACTCCTCTGTCATCGTGGTGGACCCAGGAAGGTCTGTTAACTCCTGCAAAAGAATAACGGAACAGTGGTTGCGTTTCCTGTATGGCGAGGAAAAGCATCTGATCATCTGCATTCGGAATTTGCGCATGGGCGCTTTTTACATAAGCACAATTATACTATGCGCTTTCGTCTTGAAACAGAACAAATAAAGGGCTAACGTTTGCGTGGATGAACTGGTTACTCTTTGGCTGCGGTGGAACTAACCGTGTGTGTGATTGCTTGTATTAAATGGTATGGTACATGTACGAGTTAGTTTAAATAATAATAATAATAATGCATATGCTTTGTTGTTTGAATAGAATCATCTCATCTTAAATGGTGGAACATAAATTTATAAAATATTCTTTTTAGATACTGAACTATTTCATTCACACAAAACAATTTAATCATATGGTACAAGATCATCATATCTCATTCAACTCCATCCGACAACTAAACACATCAGCTTTAGATGCCCTAAACTGCTATGGTGTGGCAGGTTACGAAAAGCCAAAGCTACCGAGGAGGCACATTATTGATAGTCGATGGCGACGTCTGTGAATTCGTCTTTCTGGTTCTGAAAGGAAACAAGGGCGATAGGCACGTGAATTAATCGGTGTCCTTACTATTTCGTTTAAGGCTAAACTAGGGCACTATGCTCCTCATTAAGTAGGGGGTGGGGGCTAGTATATTCTATAGGGTTTTGATTTTGTGGATTTTGCACATTTCTGTATGTTTGGCACGATAAAAAGTATATCCTCTCTTACCTCCTTCCTAGAAAAAAAAGATAATCTAAGAACCTTTTAAGGCATCCTTTGATGTTCTAACTGTGGTAGGGAGATTGATATTCGGTAGAGGTGGGGTTAAGCAGACGAGTGCCGTGGCGATAGGGGGGAAATAAATCCTAATAGACATTCTCATATTTAGATCTTTACTTGGACCCTTTCAAAGTATGCCATATGGTGATAATATCTTATACAAATTTTCTCCTAAGTATGCCATATGGTGATAAGGTCTTATACAGATTTTCTTCCGGATGGAGGGGACGCCGTAGCCGGATCTATGCTCGTGGGCCGCCAGATCCGGACGAAGGCTGCCACCGCCACACCATGGATGCTCGTCATGGCGACAAAAGCTCGCCACTGCGACATGGATGGCAGAGCAAACCGACTGGGGAAGCTAAACAAAGCTCGGGCACCGACGCGGGGGATGAGGCGAGATTGCTTTGGGGGCGGCCGACGGGTCGCCGGGGTTGAGAGCGGGAGCGAGCGGCGACCGCGAGAGTAGGAACGAGTAGCGCTTGTGAAGCGGGAGAACGATAGATGAGCTTTTTTTGTTGAACCGGCACATTTTTTTATTTGTAATACTAAAAGTAGTCCCCACTAAACCGAAACTACAAAAAATGGCACGACGATGGGCTAGGCGGGCACTGCATGTTACCTGTAACTCCCAAACCGTGGTAGAAATGAAACAACACGGTGGGACGGAGGAGGCCGCATACTGGACTCCTAGTCCGCGGAAGGAGCCTGCACCGGTGCATGCATACTTAACCACTAAAGGACAAAAAAAACAAAAAAAATGTACACCATGCTTCCGCGAACGAGAAGCACGACAGGTGCTCCGCGCTTGTAGCACTCCTATACTACAGAAGGAACCTGTAGTGGTCCGGGAGCATAGCATGTTTGTTGTCAGCGTGACAGCATGTCATCCACCCACGCTCGATTGATCTTGCCACAGTGCTTCAGTCTTGCCATGGTCTGGGAGCGCTGCAGGTAATACACAACGCCTGTCTAGCCTGTCGCGGTGCCATTATGATTAGGTCATCATCACTTACGACCGCCTCAGATTCTATACGACTGTGTTATAATTGGTTACGACTACCAGAACTCCTACGACTGTGTTCTTACTATTTTAGGATTACGCTTGACCGCCTACGACCAAAGCAGATCTCCATACGACTAGTCCGTAACTGACCAAACTAAGTGTAGCGTCCCGTTTTTCGGAGTTTTTGAAAATTTGAAAAGAGAACCATTTGCTTCTATTTGCCCAAAAGCTTAATTTGAAAATTTCAAAATCATTTGCAGTTTAATATGAGTTAATCAAACTTCAATTAAATTAAAGTTGGTTTAATTGAATTTTCTGGAATTTAAAATCAAAATTATTATTTTAAGAATTTTCTTGGATTTATTGGATTTTAGAAATTTATTTTTGTTTTATCCGAAATTAAAAATTAAATTATTTGTAAAAGAAAAAGAAAATTTAAAGTTAAAAGTATTTTTATTAAGTCTAGAATAATTCAAGGAATTTTTGTGAATTTTTCCAGAATTTTTGGAGCCTATTTGCTATTTTCTAAATTGCTTTTTGAATTGTTTGAATTTCTAAAATCAAAATGTATTTTAATTCCTTTTCTCGTATGTGGGCTAAACCCTAGCCGCCCACCATCAAGCTTCCGCTCCGCTCACTGCCCGCCTCCCGCGCCCCTTCACCTCACCTGATCTTCATCGGACGTCTTCGCTTCGCCGCCGCCTTGCTCTTGGCCGTTGATCAAGATCCGCCGCATCCGTCGCCGCGCTTTTTTCTTCGCGATCGTCCGACGCTTATCGACGGCTCGACGCATCGCTTCGCTTCTTCCTCTTCTCACCGTCTGATCAAATCGGACGGCGCCGCTTGCCTCTCGCCGCGCCTTTCTTCCCACCGTCCGATCAAATCGGACGGCCTGCTCATCACCGCGCTCACTTCCCCACCGTCCGACAAATCGGACGGCCTCGCCATCGCTCTCGCTCCGCTTCACGAATCCCGCCGCCATAATCCGCCGCTGCGAATCCCGCGCCAAGGCTGCCCTGCCCCCTGCTAATCTCGCGCTGCGTTCGCCTCGCCCCGCCTCGCGCGCCGCGCCGCTCGTGCCCTGCCCTGCCTCCGCTGCCTGGCTGCGCTGCCCGCTGCCCTGCCCTGTCTCCGCCTCGCTGCCGCTTCGCTGTGGTTGCTCGCTTATAAAGCCGCTTGATTTTCTCCGCTTTCTCTCTCTCTCTTCTTCTCTCTCTCTCTCTTTGCTTTGCCGCCTCCCTTCTTCTTCTTTCTCCTCCAGCGCATTGCCGCCGTTTTCCCGAGCTCCTGCCGCCGTTTTCCTCAGCCCGCCGCCGCTTCTTCCCTGCTCTCTCTCTCTCTCTCTCTCTCTCTCGCTCATGCCCGAAGCGACGACGCGGCACCCAGCATTGCCGTGGGTCACGGCTGTCATTGCTGCCAAGCAGTGGTACCACGCAGGTGTGCAGCAAGTTACCGACGCAGAATCGGAATTTTCAGTTGAAAATAAATCCGAAAATCCGAAAACCCTAATTCTATCATTTCATGTGATTTTCCAACTTCTTTTGGCCATAACTTTCACATCCGAACTCCGATTTGGGTGATCCAAATTTCTAAATTCATATAAATTCATCCTCTTTCATTTGGTGCTGGTTTTGTAATTTTGGAGTTCATTTGGTGCTGTTTTATTTATTTGTTGCTATTCTCGACGTAGATTCCGCTTTAAGATTTCTTCAACCCAATGATCAAGAACCTCTCCTCGCAACGAAGGCAAGTCGAGGCCTTTGACCATGTTGAACCCATTTTACAAATGTATATTGTATTAAATTATCATGCATGGCTAGTTTTATTAAAAATGGTTTTGGGAGTAGATAATTACCAAATTGCCATTATGCCTCCTTGATAAATTGAAAATGAAATGTCTCCTTGAATGACATATATCCTTGACACCATAGGATGGTTAATACTAGTTGGACATAATTGTATTACCAACTTGGGTGCGATATTGCTTTGACATGCTCTAGTTACCCGCGAGACTTTCGAGCACATGTTCAATGATTATTGAAATTTGACTAATGGAACTATGGAACAAAGGTGTGAGGCCACTTTATTAAAAGATGTTGTGCCATGGCGAGGATTGCCACTTGGTTGGGAATGAACAAAATGATTTATGCTCTGCTTGAGGTAGGAAGCTAGAGTGGGTGCGTAATGCACATTGGGTTGTGGTAGACTTGTCCGAGCACCAACTAAGGACTTAACTTTGCAAGTCATTGATCCGGTCACCTCGGCAACCATAAGTCCGATGGGACTGACCGCCAATTAATTAGGAAAGTTTTGAGTCGGTTCTCTTGTGGTCGTTCTTGGCGCAAGAGGGGTGTGATGGCGAAACCTTAGCGCGTAACCGAGGCAAAATGGAACTTTGTAAAGCCTTGTCACGTGCTCTAGACTACTCACCTAAGGAAGTGAGCGGTGGTATCGACGGATGCCAAACAAACTAGAGAATTCGTGTCTTGTGGGTAAAGTCGCATAACCTCTCGCAGAGTGTTAAAAATCTATTCGAATAGCCGTGTCCCTGCTACGGACATGCCCGTGATTTCGCGCAAGGGGTAGTATTTTCAAAATTGTGGTTTGGATCGTTGGAAACGCTTGGTTGAATGGTTGGGAAGTGAACGGATGTTCATCGCTTGATTCAAAAGAACTTGGTTACCTATGTATTATTCTTTGAAACTCGCTTGCCATCTAATTATTGTATTTATCGTTAAACTTGCTTTCTCGCAAATTAACCATAAAGCCATCCTTGTTTAAGCTCGCATGAATACTATGTGCATACATTTCTCTACGACTTGTCGAGTACTTTATGTACTCACCGCTTTATGCCCTTTGTTGATCATCCCACAGAAGAACCAGAAATGTTGAGTACTATGAAGAAGGCTACTTTGAAGACTTTGCGAACTAGGTCACGCCCTCCACTCGATTGCTCGTGGGCATGTCGATTGGGCTCCACGATTTTGAGATTTCCACGCCAGATACTCTTGTTGCTAAGCCCCGTGAGGCGACTTTTGTAAGAACCTTGACCATAAGGTCTTTGCCGCTTTAATTAATATTACTTTGTCCGCTTCATTAGTTCGTCGTTGAATGGTTATGAATGCATCATTGTTGCAACTGGCAAGCTAGCTACGATCATGGGACTAGCTTGGTATGCATGAGGGTCTCGGGTTGTGTGAATCCCTGGTCCGACAAGAGATGGTATCGAGCCATATCGATCAGAGGATGTAACCTTTAGTTAGATTGGTCGTCTTAGTCAAAAATTCAAAATATATTTTCTAAATCAAATCAAGCAATTAACTTGACTAGGTATTCCTCTCTTATCTTATTCTGTTCTTTCTCACCTTGTTCTATTCTTTTCTTATCATCTTACCCTCTTATATCATTCTTGAGTTCTTTGATCTTGTCTTTTCTGGAACTCGGTTTTCAAATTTAAATTGACTCCCTCACCTCTGGATTATCCCTAGGATCGAGCCCTTCAAGATCAAGAAATGGAAGTTTTGGAAGCTTAAGTTCCGCCGTGTGTTCCCAGTTGACCCTCCGTAAAGATTAGATTGGTAGTTGCCCTCCCTAGTTTTAGATTCGCTTAGTCTGCGTAATAGTGCTTTTGTGCTTAAGTGTCTCTTTCTTGTTTGCTTCTTGATAGCTTTCCGGCTATCCGTTCGTTGGATAAAACCAACTTGGTCTGCATTAGGTTGATCCATCTATCTCCCTTGTTTCTTGCTCATCTCTGCTTTCCTCTCATCTAAATTGCTTTCTTCTTCGCCTATTAAACCAAAGAAGCTTTGTCGCAGATGGTTCGCACCGCAACTCCGCAAGCCGTGATGAGACTCCAAGCGCCGCGTTCTGCCTTCCCGTGCCGCCAAAGCGATCCGGTTTGAGTCGCCATGGCACCAGACGCACCGATGAGCTCTTTGATGCGTAATATGACTCGATGATGAATCGCCAGAACTGCATCACGCCGCTCTTCTCGCAATGATGAATCGTATCAGCCAAGCACCGCCACGCCCACGCCCGCTCCACCCCGCTTTTCCTCACCAGCCGGCAGAGTTTCTAAGGACCCATCCGCCCACTTTCTAGCTCCTCCGAGCCATTGGACGCAGATGACCGGTTACGCCCATGGAAAGAAGCTCGCTATCACCCGCTGTGATGATCGCGAGAAGGTTCTCAGATGCCACTCACCACCTTGAAGGTACCGCCGTAATGGTGGGAGAACTATTGTGCCGCCCATGGAAACCCCGAGAGTATCACTTGGGCCGAAGTTTTCGTGGAGCTTTCCGCCACTCCCATATCCCCGATGGAAAGGTGGAAATGAAGAAGAATGAGTTCCGTGAGTCGCAAAGAAGGCAACACGCTCGGTGAGTGAATATCTTAATGATTCACTCGCTTGTCCCGCTATGCCCCAGAGGACGCTGCACGATGATGCCCGCCAAGCGCTTCAAGAGAGGACTCAACCCCACCTTGAAGGTGCAAGTCATTGGGAATGATTATGCAGATTTCCAAAGACTTGGTGAACAAGGCCATGCTCATCGAGGAATCCCGCCGTGAACTTGAAGAATCCCGCAAGAGAAAGATGATGCAAGATGCTGCCCATCGGGCCTCACTCCCCAGAGCCGTAATGAATGTGCCGCCCCGCCTGTGTTGCTCCACCTGTCACATTCGAGCACCAGTAGCAAAGACTCGCCCAGCTAGCCCAAAGAATCTGCAGCTTCAACGGCCCAAAGAACCAAAGCCACCAAGGAATGGCAACCCGCACCGGATCACCGCTTAAGTGCCATCACCGGGCACTTCGCCAAGACGCCGCAGAGGCAAGGCCCTTCTCCTGCTCGCTTCAACATGGGAGCCACTCCACCAGACCCCCACTCCAGAGTCGCACGTGGAGCCCTCGACTCCATCCGCACCGACCAAGTCTCTCACCTTTGGAAGAGGTCGTGAACCACACCATCGTGGAGGAAGCCTGCATGACCCGGACGCCGTGGCCGGGTAAGTTCCTTGTCAATTCAAAGACCGCCATCGCTTTGTTTGATTCGAGCTTCGATTCGCTTGTTTCTGAGTTTTGCCGAAAGGCACCAGCTGGAAGTTTTGCCTCTTAAAAGTGTTTTGTTGGTTCATCTCCGCTCGAATTGAGTATGAACCAAGGTTGCCCTAAGGTTAAAGTGACCATAGAAGGGTAGAATTCCTTGCCAATCTCATCATCATAGACACCAAGTCTCTTGATGTGATTTTGGGAATGGATTGGCTTGCCACCACCAAGCCCTCTTGGATTGTGGTGGTAGAAGCATCACTTTGGTCATCCGGATGGAACCAAGGTAAAGTTTGAAGCCTCCCGCAGAAGCTAGCCGGATCTTTTGTCCGCAGCGCTGTTGTATCTATGGAAGAAGTGCCGAGTCGAGAGTTTTCGATGTCTTTCC
Source organism: Hsuehochloa calcarea (assembly GCA_036346395.1). Lineage (NCBI taxonomy): Eukaryota > Viridiplantae > Streptophyta > Magnoliopsida > Poales > Poaceae > Hsuehochloa > Hsuehochloa calcarea. The sequence continues at coordinate 41,821,246 of CM070599.1, forward strand.
CGATGATCTACCCGAATGCCGCCTGACCGAGACTTGGAGTTTGTCATCAATCTTGTTCCAGAACTGCACCTATCTTCAAGAGACCCTACAGATTGCTCACAATGATTTGGTTGAATCAAGAAGCAAATTGAAGAAATGCAAGAGAAAGGTTTTGTCCGACCAAGTTCTTCACCTTGGGAGCCCTCAAGTGATCTTTGTTGCAAAGAAGGATGGTACCCAACGGATGTGTGTGGATTAATGAGCCCTCAATGAGGTCACCATCAAGAACAAGTACCTCTCGCCTGTGATCGATGATTTGTTTGACCAGCTTGAAAGGAGCCTGTGTTCTCCAAGATAGACTTGAGGTCGATACCACCAAACCAAGATTCGCCCGTAAGATATCCCCAAGACAACTTTCTCAACCCGGTATGGACCGTATGAGTTCACAACATGTCGCTTGGATTGACCAATGCCCCCGCTACTTTATGAAATTATACATCATCATTACTTGAAACCAACTAATGACACAAAGATTCATAACAATATCAATAGTATCTCAATGATGGGTCTATCCAACACCATGTTCTCTAACATGTGCTCACATTATTGATTCGATATATCCATATCCATGACCGGTGAAATAAGGTCATCAATCAATACATGTGCTAGTCATAGAGTCACTGGTGTTCCGACCAGTGACCTCCGACCAAGGATACATTTAGAATGACATCATATAAGTTAAAGAGTTCCACCAACAAGTCACGTACTTATTGATCTATAACAAATGATTCATTCAAGGAACACGATAACATATTATCAAAATCATGAACATAATGAAATATCATCATCTCTATGATTGCCTCTAGGGCATATTTCCAACAGGGGGAAGCACTCGAATGACCACAGCTGCAGCTGGAGGAGAAACCTGTGAGGATAGTGGTCGATCTCGTCTTGTAGCACTCCTCGCACATGCCGCAGTACGTCGCGACAAGTACGACTGATCCCCAGCTGATCCGCACCTCCTCCCCATAAGCGATGGCCCTCGTGTACCTCAGGAGGTGGGCGTCGACAGAGTAACCGTGGCTGCTGGTAAACAGTACCCAGCCGAACAGCCACATCAAGTACGCCTCGAGGTGCCGTGACACCTGGTACTCGGTGGGTTCTGGGACCATCCGCTCGACCTGCACACAAACGCCTCATTAGTAAGGCGTCATATGACGAGGATAGTGCATCGCTACAAGGGAAAATGGATCACATATGTACCCGGAACCAACAAAAGCCACCGCAGAGGCGACCCATGCCTCTATCACGCCGGGAAGATATAGTACGTTGTCGCGGCCTCGGCCGAAAGAACCCCCTCAAACCGGCCCAGCAGGTCATCACGCCAGTTGGCAGTCCCGTCCGGCGGGGAGGTAGCAGATCCCGCGATAGGTAGACCGAGAAGCACTGCGACGTCCTACAGTGCGGGGGCCATCTCCCCAAATGGGAGGTGGAAGGTATGCATCTCAGGCCACCAGAGCCATCGGCAGCGACCGGTCGAACATGAACCGTCCTGACCGCTCCGGACCGGCTTGGACCTCCCCGTCGCCCTCGATCGAGCGCCATCCTTATCGGTGGCCTCCACCATCCGCGCGAGAGGTAGAAGGCCGGCATCGCTCAGCCTGCAAAGCACGAAGAAGTACATAGCATGTACATATGATAAAAAGAAGTGCCACAGTTTGCAGACAAACCTGTCTATCCATCGTGGGTCCAATGCCCAAGCCCGTCGGGTAGTCTGCGTACGGACCATCCTCAACGTAGTCGTGTCGTCCCCGCCCTTAGGATGCGGGACACGACTATTGGCGTGGTGCTGCGCGTCGACGTGCCAGTCTAGCAGGCTGAAAGGCTAGTCAGAACCACCAAGGTCACGAGCCATACCTGCAAATCAATTTCAAGTTAGCAATTATGACACAATTAGTGGTTTAATTATTTATAGCGTAGCTCCAGAAATTTCAAAATTTTAGTTGCATTTTTTTTTGCATAAACTGCATAATCCTCAACATATATCACCATAGCCGCATTTCGGTTTTAGGGTTTAGGGGTTAGGGTTAGTGTATAGGTTAAGATGTTAGGGTTCGGGTTAGGGTATATCCACAACCGCATTACGACTATTAACAATTAAATTCGTGTTAGTTCTACAACTACACTATTTACAACTTCTAAAATATGCGACGTACCTACCGTGATTTTAGTTGCCAACCTACTATGGTTTGAGTTGCTAACCTACTGTGGTTTTAGTTTCTAACTTATGACACTCTATGTTCACTTATTAACAAAATACCACTACACATCTAATGATTTTAGTTTCTAACCTACCGTGATTTTAGTTGCTAACCTACACTATTTACTACAACACTATATGCTAACCTATTTACGACTACACTATTTGCCAACATACACTATGCACGACTACACTATATGCTAACCTATTTACGATTACACTATATGTTAACCTATTTACAACCCCACTATTTGCTAGCCTACCATGGTTTTGAAATCAAATCAACATAGAAGTGCACGAGACTCACCATTGTAGATGCGCAGATCTCTCCTCATCTCTTTCCCTCTCTTCTCTTCTCTTTCTCTCCCTCTCTCTCTTGTCCTCTTTCCCTTCCTCTCTTCTTCTATTTTCCTCCTCGCCTCTGGTTCTGCCCGACGAACACAAATGGCGATGGGCACACGACCACGTGTGCGTGTGTATATAGTTGAGCGACTAGGGGTAGTAAGTCGCTTAACGCTTCAGTGAAGCGACAGTCGCTCCACCGTTGGGTGATTGTTGAACCGAAACGGCGACTAGAGAGGGGGGGTTGAATAGGAGCATGATCTTTTTTTCACTAAGATCGAATTCAACACGATTTTCACTCCGATAGCAATGAAAGCTATGAAGATTAATATACAAGCACAGCGAAAGACTTGTATTGAATCCAATCTAAACCTCAAGCAAAACAACCAAAATCAACAAAAGCTCGATTTTCAAGTGTTGGGCGGTCTGACCTCTATATCAATGGCGGTCTGATCGGTCACCTTGGGCGGTCTGACCTCCAGCCTAATAAACAGTAAAATCAGCCCGAAAATGAAATTGCAAATAGGTCTAACTTTTGATCTACAACTCCAAACTCGGTGAAACTTGGAACACACCTTCTCTAGGATATTAGGAACCTATTCCAATCAAAGATTGTGAAGATTCTTGGCAAAGTTCTGACCTTTTTCCGTTTGAGTGGAGAATGGTTCAAAACCGAGTCAAAACGAAAACTAGATCCAAAAACTTGCTCGTGGGTTAGAGATGATCCTAGATGAGCTCCCACATATCATAGCAAGCAAGATTAGGGGCAGAAACCAAAAGAAAACTTGAGAATCAAGTAAAGCCCCAAAATCACAAATGGATAGCAAGAACGAAATGAGACTCGTCTCAAGAGAACTTGCATAGATTGATATGTGATTGTTGCTGGTTTACAACCACTCCATCAAGGAGAACAAAACTCAATACATGAGCACACAATCAATCTCCTCTCAAGAATTCTTACCTCTCCACTCTCTAATCTCAAAAGCAAACTAGGGTTTCAAAATAAGCAAAAGGATCAAGGAGGTCCTACAGCACCCTCCTATATTTATAGTGGAGGCTAACCTTTTAGAAGAGTTTCCTATTGGGCACCCGTTAAGCCCACACACAAACGAGTTTAACTCACACACATATTTTAAAGCGTCGTGTTGTGCCACGATTTAGCCAAAGCAATCAAGATGGTATTTTTGTAATATTACCAAAATACCCCTTCTCGATCCTTCTCTAGAGACCGAGTCCAATCTTCATGAAGCGACCCCATGCTTCGCCACGTGTAAGTTGATCAACGGATCTCATTATGTCGCAAGTCTCTCCCATCCGGCTCCAACAGAAACCACCATGACACTTGCACCGACCTCCGCGCCGCTTGATGCAACCCATCACACCGAACTTCCCATTTGGTCATCTTTGTCCATTTTGCGCTATGCTTGAATCCATAGACTTCACCCGGCATCATTGATCGTTCTTAGCCTCAGCTCTCTAAGTCTAGTCCCGATCATCCTCGTCGTTGACATACAAGCAACCTGCACAACAATAGACCAAGAAATCGATTCCGGGAACAAGTTCTTCGCAACTTGACCCACGTTAGTTAACACATGCATCATGCAACATATAAGCATTGAAACTCATGAACTTGACTTAATCAACAAACATCGCCGCCAAAATGACGACGAATAAGTGAAAACCGGTCAGACCGCCACCCATGGGCCGGTCTGACCACCCAGTAAGGGACGTAGCCAATTTTCGACCCTTGAAATCCGAAACCTCTCTGAAAATTTCAAACGAATAGATATTTTGACTGGAAGCTCTAAAAAATATGAGACCAAGTGTATGAGAATTCCCTCTCTTGCCTACACCCTTTATTTTTGGCCCAGCTCCAAACTCCACCAATCATATCTTGGTCGGTCCGATCACGCTTATGGCTTGGCTTGACCGCTTCTAACCGGCTCGACCATCGGGGTGGCCGGTCGGACCGCCATACCGGCCGATCGATCGCCAAGACCTCGACAAAGACGAAAACTTATCGAAAACGCGTGATTCGATAAACCTTCAACGTCATTGCCAATTGTAAATATCACCATAAGATCATGAGCATATCCACAGTGACTACGCTGTGTATCGCTCGACGGTTGGGCGACTTGATCCAATCTCCTAATGGTTGAATGATTAGATAATATAGGGATAGAGTATTATTTCTGTAATGTAAAACGTATGTATATTATTGTATTTCGAAATAAAATTATTATTATTATTTAAAAATGGCCAATCAATTACTCCCCAGGCCCGCCTCAAAAGACGACAACAGCTCCTGTGCCCGCCTGCCCCCGCGCGGCGAGAATCCCCACGCCCCACCCTCGACCCAAATATGGCCGCTTCCTCCAGATCCAGGCCGCTCCCCAAGCCCTCCCACTCCCATCTCGTCCCCCACGACCTCTCCTCCCCCTGGTGCTGCGCCCCGCACCCCGCCTCCTCCCATTCCCACTCCAACTCCAACTCCAACTCCGCCTCCTCCTCCTCCTCCCCTGCCAGCGCCGACCCATGGACCCTCGGCAGCAGCCGCCCGCCAGCGCCGCCTCCTACGCCTCCCCGAGCCCGCCGTCCTACCCGTCCAGCTACACCAAGTTCAACTCCGCGCTCAACGCCGGGCTCCTCAACCCCATGTCCCCGCCGCCGCTGCCGCTCGACAAGACGCGCTCCAGCCCCACACTCTTCGACATGATGGCCAACGAGCAGGACTACCACCCCCGCACCACCGCCGCCATCCACTCCATCCCGGCCCCGCTCCCGCCCCAGCCGCACCTCCTGCCGCCCGCGCGCTCCATGGACAAGCAGATGCTGCTCCAGGAGCGCGTCGCCGATCTCATCGGCACCTGCAGCCCTGGCAACCAGTTCAACGACGCCGACTCCTCCGACGTCCATCTCACGCTCAGCTCCAAGGACGGCCTCTCCTTCACGCTCTGCGTCCACCGCCACATACTCGTCGCGCACAGCAGGTTCTTCGCCGCCAAGCTGTCGGACCGGTGGTCCAAGCAGCAGCGGACACTGCCGCACATCGTCGAGATTTCAGACTGCGACGACGTCGAGGTGTACGTCGAGACGCTGCGTCTCATGTACTGCAAGGATCTCCGCCGGAGGCTCATGCGGGAGGATGTCAACAAGGTTCTAGGCATTCTAAAGGTGCGGCCTTTTTCTCTCTCGATGTCTTATGGTCGGTTGGAATCGTTGATTTTTGGTCCTTAATTTCCGTGTTCTATTTGTAGGTGTCCGCGGCCATTGTGTTCGATGCTGGAGTGCTGTCTTGCTTGGAGTATTTGGAGGCAGCGCCGTGGGCGGAGGATGATGATGAGAAAGTTGCGTTACTGTTGACGCAGCTGCACCTTGAGAGCTCGGGCGCCGGGGAGGTGCTTAAGAGGGTCTCGCTGGAGCTGGCGCCTTCTGCAGTGGCTGAGGAGGTGGAAGTGGGAGGGAGTTGCAATGGCGGTGGTAATGCTGGTGGTGGTGAGGAGGTGTTAGTCAGGCTCTTGCAGGTTGTCCTGGAAGGGAAGGATGAGAAGGCAAGGAGGGAGATGAAGGGGCTGGTGTCCAAAATGCTCAGGGAGAACAGCGCATCACGCGGCGGAGCCATTGGTGGCGACCTCCGCAAGGAGTCACTCTATTTGGCGTGCAACAGCTGCTTGTGTCTGCTGCGTGAGCAAGTTGTAAGGGCTGCAGGGGGTGACCAATCGGAGGTGGCGCAGATTGCCAGGCAGGCTGACAACCTGCGTTGGATGCTTGACATCCTAGTTGAGCGCCAGATTGCCGAGGATTTCTTGAGGACATGGGCAATGCAGACTGAATTGGCAGAGATGCACGGTAAAGTGCCGGCAATACACCGCTATGAAGTGAGCCGAGTGACGGCGAGACTCTTCGTTGGGGTTGGCAAGGGACAGATCTTAGTGTCCAAGGAAGCCCGCTGCCAACTCTTGAGTACCTGGCTCGAGGCCTTCTATGAGGACTTTGGATGGATGCGGCGAGCATGCAAGGGGCTTGATCGACATTTGGTTGAGAATGGGCTGGCAAACACAATCCTGACACTGCCGCTTGCAACTCAGCAGGAGATCCTGCTAGCGTGGTTTAATCGGTTCCTCAACTCTGGGGAGGACTGCCCGAACATTCAGAGGGGGTTCGAAGTATGGTGGCGGCGCGCCTTCTGGAAAAGGAATGCTGAACCAGAACAACCACCCCGATTGAGGATCACAGCAATCTGTGAGAATTCTTGATGAAATTGATTCAACCTGGATATGAAGGATGGCTGATGTTGTGATATAAAGGTTAATTTCGTGTGATATGTTGTTGTGTTCTAACTGTCTTGTTGAGTTCTCTGTTACTCCTGTTTGATTTTAGGCAATTATACATGAGTATGCCCATCTTGTTCAATGTATACCAGATCCACTGTACCACTATGCTGCCTGCATTTTGAATTGGAAATGAAGTAGAGTGATTATTTGTTACCTATTGTAAGTTTATAACAGGTTATAGTACAACAAGCGATGGATTCTAATACAATGTGAAATAAGAATTGCTTTCCAAGGGAGAATGTGGATGTGTTTTTTAGGTTTCTCATCTCATAAAAGATGAGATGTACTTGTTAGCTCGTCTCAGGGTTTGCCTGTGTTCAATTTGCTCCTTGGACTACTTGTTTGCATAATTTATCCTTAGCAATGTTTGCATAATTGCTAGTTGAGTACATGTTTCGCGCATCCCTTTTTCGCTCTCCTTACCTGATCACTAACCGAGCTGTCATGCCATGTGAGGAAAGTTGGTGTACCAATTGGAACTGGATGGATGTTTGCTTCGGCGCAGTGTTAGAGTAGATTCTGTTCCAATTAACTTGATTTGTTCTATTTGTCAAGTGCTGGTGGTTGAGCCGCTATGCCTTTTTCTGAGCGCGTGAAAGAATCAGACGATGTTCGTAGTAGCTTTCATACCTGTTAGATGATTAAAAAGGATTGGTCTTGAGCTTATTAAAATGCTTATTGGCCATGCCATTGGTTGCACCTATTTTATAACCTGATGGAGTTGGAAGTCGTTAGCAGTCATATCCCACGGTTTGTGTGTGTCTTTCGGTATTTCACTGTGGATCGGTCTATTGTTGAGCATTCTTGAGATTTGCGAGTTGCGACTCCTTATTTTGCTAAGGTGACCCACGAGATCTGGTATATGCTTCACTTAACCATTATCTCTGTTCTTTTCAAGTAAAAAGCGCACCATAAAGCTAATTTTTTTTAATAATAAGTTCCTGAAGTTGTTGCCAACCATCCTACTATATCTTTTGAAAGAAATGCATGTTCCGCAATCAACTTGGATGTCGTACCATCAGCTACATTATCTCGCTGTTTTCTTCCTCAAGAGTAAATGGCTTTACCTGCCTGAAGGTACATCTGCCTTTTCATTCCCAGGAAAGTTGGTACGTTTGCTTTTCTGAACTGTATACTGCACAGTAAAGTGATTTTGTCCTCACCTGAGTATCGCTGTGTTGATTGACTCAACGACCAGCGTCTGATAAGCAGGGCTTGTGTTGGTCTTCCGGCCTCGTCGGAGAATCGCTGAGTGTAACCACTCAAACACGATAGTCCCGACCAGTTTTTCTCTCTCTTTTCCAAGAAATATATGTCTGTACAAGACTTGTTTCTTTGAGCCTGAAAGAAGCACCAGCATGCTAAATTACATTGTCCAGGCAGCATCGATTAGAGAACGCAGAACATCCTTCAAGAGGTGTTTCCTGGAAAATTAACAGTGAGCAACCATCAAATACAGACTTGATCTCCTCGTTCCACTTCCACCCCAACCTGTTGCCGAACAATCTGCAACAGTCTTTCCTTCCACACTTCATATATGTCTATGGGACCGCGTCTACGTCCAGCATAAGGCATAGGAGCAGCCGGCCCTAGAGGCCGTATAAGAGTTCAATGTATCGCTTTAGCCAATTGCAATTAAGAATGTTTCAATTAGGGAAGTTTGTATTAGAAAGAGTAAGAGTTAGAGTTCTAATCTATGGAAGGATTAACATTCTATTTCAAATAAGAGTTAGAGTCCGAGTCTAGGGAATGATTAACTTTCTATTTCAGATTGTACTCCTATATAAAGAGCATATGCAGTAATAGAAAAATCATCAAATGATTGGGAGTTACCTAATCCCCTTTGTGCCATCCGGACGTAATCCTCATCCTCCTTAATTGATTCTTCTCTTCCGCCTCCGCTCCTAACGCTCATCTCCTAACATCTTGGTATCAGAGCCAATCGTTGTTCCTTCTTCCATGGATAACGACAGGGGTTTCGACGAGAACTTCAAGGAGATGATGACGAAGTTCATGGATAACACAGACAACCAACTCAAGTTGTTGCCCAAAAATTTGGATCGACTCGACACTCACGCCGGCTAGCTCGCAGCAGTCGGGAGCCGTCTTCACCGCCATTTACCAACGGTTGGCACGCTTGGTGGGCCAGCCCAGTAGTGAAGAGGGCGCCGTTGATTAGGACGAACGAGACGCCGTAGCCTCTGTTGCCCTCGCTACGGATGGATCAGGCGGCGATCGCCACCGAGGTCATGGTGTGCATGCTGCGCTGATCGGGGATGAGGCTTGGGGACTTCTGCCTCGGCCATACCAGCCTCCACCCCGGGGTGATTTCGGCTGGGTAGGAAGCCCCTAGAATCTGCCACACTATGCCAAGCTCACTTTTCCAACATTTGACGCCTGGGAAGACCCGCTTCCATGGATCAATCGTTGCGAATAATTCTTCCAAGGTCAGCAAACATCGACCGAGGACAAGGTATGGCTAGCCACGTATCACTTGATAGGGGCAACACAGCTCTGTACATGTGTCTAGAACGCATGGAGGACACATCGAACTGGCGATACTTCACCGACTTAGTATCTCGGCGATTTGGAGCACCAACTCGCCACAATCCCCTAGGCGAGTTAACGGCGCTTCGCCGGATTGGCACGGTGGACGACTTCACCAAACGATTTCTGATGCTGCTAGCGCGTGTTAGCTGGCTGGATGACGAACAGTAGCGTATGCTGTTCACGACGGGTTTGGGCGAGCCACTCAAAACCCACGTCGAGTTCCAGAAGCACGGTGACTTGGAGGAGGCCATGGACTTGGCTCGCGTGTACGAACGCCTGGCCACCTTACCATGCGACACAGGAGGGCTGGCCGCCTTGTCAAGACTGGCTCCATTCAAACCAACATTGGCACGGTTGAACCCGACAGCTAGTGGCGCCAACTCTTCGGCGCCCGACCCCGCAGGGAGCGTCGAGTTGACCATTGCGTCTGGAGTAATGCGCTTGTCCACGACGTCGATAGGCGCCTCAAGCATCCAGCGCCCATTCAAGCACCTAATGCATGCTGAGATGGAGGAACGACGAAGCCAAGGACTCTGTTACAACTGTGATGAAAAATTCCATCCAGGGCATCAAAAACTCGGTAAACATATTTTTTCATTACAGGTGGAGCCCGACTCGGAGGATGAGGAAGAGGAACCTGAGGTGGCGGCAACCATCTCCCTCCTCACCCTCATCGGCATCCGCAAGACCCAGACAATGCAACTGGTCGTCACCATCAACAACGTCCACCTGCTTGCCATGGTGGATTCTGGGTCAACCCACAACTTTGTGGCGACCGAATTGGTCGCGCGCGTTGGGTTATCCCTCACGCCACGCATGGTACTGTCAAGTGGCAGTCGCAAATGGCGACCATGTGACAAGCGGTGGCATCTACCGTGCAACTCCCATCTCCATCGACAACGAAGATTTCATACTTGATTTCCTCACGATTTCGTTGGATGGCTTTGACGCCGTACTAGGCGTCCAATGGTTGGGTTCACTAGGATGCATCACTTGGGACTTCCATCAAAGGGCGATGCGCTTCCAGCGGCAAGGACGGGCGATAGTGTGGCACGGCGCCAACCCACTCGGCGTCAGCCCACACCTCCACATGGCGACTTCGGAGGACCACATGGACTTTGTGGAGGGATTGCCAGAAGTGGGCTACAAATCTGTCATTGTGACGGTGGTCGATAGGGACCCAGTATTCACCTCGAATTTCTGGAAGGATTTATTTGCTGAATATGATACCAGCCTTAACATAAGTACGACTTATCACCCATAGTCTGATGGTCAATCTGAAGTGGTGAACAAGATCATTGCCATGTACCTTCGTTGCATGGCTGGAGACTGGCCACGACAGTGGGTTCGATGGCTTCCTTAGGCGGAATTTATTTATAATACTTCGTATCATTCAACCCTCAGTACGACACCATTCTGCGTGGTGTATGGGCGCGGACCCCCCCTCTTTTCAGGACTATAAGCCAGGAGCAGCGCACACCACAATAGTTGATCAGGCACTCCAGGACCACGATTTGTTCTTGGTAGATTTTGGAGTCGCTTACTCCATACCCATGAATTTTACAAGAAATTCTACGATTAGAAGCATCCTCCGTACACTTTGACATTGGCGATTTGGTTTGGTTACGCCTTCATCATCGGGCGACCGCTTCTCTGCCCGGGGCTAGCCATGGGAAGCTTGGGCCCTGTTATTTTGGGCCTTACCGCATGATTGCCAAGATCAATGACATGGTGTATCAGCTGGATCTTCCCAAGGCGGCCCACATCCATGATGTTTTTCATGTGTATTTTCTAAATAAGCTTGACGGAGTGCCCCCGACGTCACCAACCCCAGTGCCGCCCCTTCTCCACGGGCGAGTCATTTTAGCACCTCTGAAGGCACTTGTGCCAGGCTTACTCGTGGCAAGTGTTGATACAGTGGCAGGATTCATCAGCCTCCGATACTTCTTGGGAAGATGTCCAGGATTTCAAGAAATCTTATCCCTCCTTTTAGCTCGAGGACGAGTTGTTCGTCGAGGGAGGGAGAGATGTCATGTGGGATCGTGTTTACGGCCGGCGCAACAAGGCGTAGGAGCAACCAGCCCTAGAGGCCGCATAAGAGTCTAATGTATCGCTTTAAGCAGTTGCAATTAGGAAGGTTTGAATTAGGAAAGTTTGTATTAGGAAGAGTTAAGAGTCCTAGTCCAGGGAAGGATTAACATTCTATTTCAGATAAGAGTTAGAGTTCTAGTCTAGGGAAGGATTAACCTTCTATTTCAGATTGTACTCTTATGTAAGGAGCATATGCAGTAATAGAAAAACTAGTAAATGATTGAGAGTTACCCAATCCCCTTTGCGCCATCCCCTCTCCGTGTGTACTGTTCATCCACGCCGTCTTTCCTCCCTGTTCGCTGCCCACCACGGCATCCCGACATAATTTTCATCCTCCTGAATTGATTCTTCCCTTCCGCCTCCACTCCCGGCGCTCATCTCCTAACAATATACATTTCCAGCGCCAAATATCTCATTCTTATTATCAGTTGTCTGTTGAATCCAGTTGGAGTCAGGATTCCATGTACAAGAGGGGCAGCTGGGGGCAGAAATGCTGCAATCTGTGGCACGCCGAAATTAGAAGCAAAACAAGGTTAACTTGATTTATATCATTCAGACTTCTTGTCTTCAGTCTGGTACTTGTTTCAGACTTTTTGTTGTGTTGAGAAATGCGACTTTTTTTTGAAACATCTGATGGACTGCAGTGGGGATAAGAATGTACAAAGGCCCTTGTGGAGAGAAGAAATACCAATGCCTACACAGCAGTACCGCTCTTCATCTCTTTTGCTCCGTGATTTTAGTTGCTCATTTCATCTGGTAGAAGAATGCTGCTCAGTCACTAGTAGAGATACCTTTTTCATTGTATTTCAGCATTGCAAAGAATACATGACAGTTCTTCTGAAAGTAGGCATTTCCCATGTTCTGAAGTTCTTTCCGAAACATCTGGTTTGTCTTTGTGTCCGGCTGTAAAGATTTCATTAAAAAAATGCTGTTAAGTTGCATTGATTGGGGCATTAGACAATTAGTTTGGTTAAAACATTAGGACACCTTTAACATTATGACAAGCAACGTGAATGAGTATGCAGGAATGCAATACGCCTTCGCTGATGGAGCATAAAACTTTTGTGAACTAAGGGTACTTTCCTACCTATATCAGTTTGCATGAATCCTCGTAGTTTGCTCATTGCCTGAAACTATGACCACGGGCATCCTACTGCACTTTATACCATGGAGATTGCTATTTTGTATCTCTAGGAGACTGACAGTTAAAATTATAAGTCTGTTTGGTTTGCAGCCTAATGTACCATGCATAATTTTAGGTGTGCCATAGTTTCTTAGGCGGGTGTTTGGTTCATTGCCATAACTATGGATTGCTACACTTTTTAGCCTCATGACCTATACATTACAGGCTCAGTTTTTTTGCTTAAATTTATCACACATAAGACGGAGATTTTTTTTGTCCACAAAAAGTGTGGCAAGCCACACCTGAGAGAGTAAATATGCAACTTTCTTTCGTCTACCAGACAGTAGTTGATCAAAACTTCAGGACAGTCTTAAAACTCTTGATGCATTATCGTCTTGGGGCCAAATCTTTGTTCCTTTGGATCTAGGAGCGCAGAGTTATGACTTGTGAGTGAACAGACGTTCAATGTTTCCAGGGCAAGTAGAGCGGGGGGAGAAACAGCGCAAGTTCATTTTTTGCAGGAAAAGCTCGTGACTGCTACTGCCTGCAGGCCCCAGTTTAAGATTTTCTCACGTATTCATATTTTTTTTTCTGATCCTCTCAAATACCTTACCAACAAAGCTGAATCTGTTTTCTTGTCAATTTAGTCTGAGGGTTCATACTAATCTACTGTTTCAAATATTCTGCATTGGCAACTTTGTCCTTAAGGGGTACTGTACGTCGTACGTTGTTTCATTCTTTCTATATTTTCGTCTTCCAATAACCACATGGATTTCCTTGCTAACACCATGTATGGTGCACATAATTTCTATGGATTTTGGTTTCTGTATTCGAACTACTATGTATGTAGTACTATGTTTACTCCATTCTTGTAGTTATGCTACTCCTTGAACCTAGAATCTTCACCCGTGTCCGTGTGTTATCTTTGAAGCACTCACCACCTTGTCTGTAACAAAACGGCAGCCACAAGCAGACCGAACAAGTAAAAACTTTGGGCGTCCGTAAACTCCGTTGGTGACCGGGGGCTGCCTCATTACCTCACACTCGAGTCTTCCCCGCTGCAACCTACAAGCCGACGAACATGCAAGCTGTTGTTTCTTTGAGGGGCACACAACAGTTTGACCAATGTGTAGGTAGTAGTGCCCCCCCTACACGCTAATGCAAAAATACAAGTGGAAATGTAGGCAGTGGCTTTCTGGACTTTTTCCCCACCTCCCCTGGTTAAATGCTCCCTACACGGTTACACTTGCCTTTCGACTTTCAGTTGCTCGCACCAATAGAAAGTTCCGACTGAGACATATCAGCGGCTGACTATTCAACACACTTAGGACTACCTCCCTGTTTATTCGTCCTAACCGGAATCTTCCTCCTTGCCAAAAAGGGCCAAAAACAACAGTATTTTATCTGCCAAACAAAGGCATGTAAAAGAAGGTTGCGTCACTTTTTACCTGCACGGCTGCACAATATTATATTGCCTACTTGGCTTGCTACTTGCACACAAAAGATACTAGAAGATAATAGGAATATACGAAAACAAGACACAGTCACACGGGAATCCAGCAGTAAATGATCAGGGTTTTTTTTTCCCGCACTGTTGTGCACGTTTTTTTTTTACAGGAGTAGGAGTAGGGCTGGAATAAAAGCTCGAGGCTCGCGAGCCTGCACGAGCTCGTTGCGAGCCGAGCCGAGCAGAGCCAAGACGGACTTTCAGCTCGGTGAAGATTCGAGCCGAGCTCGAGCCGGCTCGCAAGCCAAACGAGTCAGGCACAGCCCTACATAATCACATTATGTCTTTGTTTCTGGGCTTGGGGAGTCCCTATAAATTTAGGATAAATGCTTGTATGGATTATGAATTGTTATATTTCTCGCTTTGTTTATGATGATTGAATTTTGAATTGATGATAAATGGCTCATATAATTATATTATTCTGTCTTTGTTTTTGGATTTGGTGAGCCCTGGCTTGAACGAGCTTTTCGAGCCCGCTCGAGCTTTTTTTCGAGCCGAGCCGAGCCGAACCGGCTTTCAAGCTCGTTTTCCAAAACTAGCCGAGCCGAGCCAAAGCTCAGCCTGAGCTTGGGCGAGCTTGGCTCGAGCCGGCTCGGCTCGTTTCCAGCCCTAAGCAGGAGTAGCGTCTCCTGCGTTGTATTGTCAAAAGTGATAGTACGGATGTGCCATTAGGAGACATGTGTTACCTTAATCTCGGCCGCACACCCATAGATCGGATAAAGGGTGTGCAGACACGTGTTGTGTTCGTACACCCGCTGCCCGGACCGCACACGTGTCGCCCGGAGAAACCGCGTCCGCGCGTCCCCCACCCGGACAAGCCTCGTCCGCATGCCCCCACCAGGACTAGCGCGTGTCGCCCAACCGCCCGGCTCTGCTGGTCCCTCCTCGCCTGGACTTCTCCTAGATGCGCCACATGGGCCCAATCCGATCCTCCCAACTCCGGACGCCTTCCGCTTTATTCCCCATCGCCATTCGTCACTGTCCTCCCCATCGCCATCCATGTCTGTGCATGCATGCAAGCCCCCCGCGTGGGAGGGAATTCGATTCCTCCCGTCCCATCACGGTCGGCCGCGTTTTGCATTAGCCGGGTATGTGTTAATTGTTGTTGATTTCAGTTTTGTTCTTCTTCGAGTAGAATAACGAGAGTAGAATTGTCACAACCCCAACTTTATTAAATGAATTATTATGGATCATATGATTATGCATGTCAATTCTAAAACATTTGCACAAAATATTGTATTTGAAAATTTTGAATCAATTTGAAACCTACAATTCAAATTGAAGCTCCAAGATAAAATAGAAACAAAAACTTGTGATCATCCTTGGAAAATAATTTATTTAAACCTTATATTATTTATCATGAATAAATATAATTTTCTCCAATTTTTAGAGCATAATTTAACCTTGTGAAAATTCAAACCTAGTTCTAAAAGCCCTTGCGGTTAAGGAATTAAAAATAAGAAATAAAACTTGAACTTTGAGGTTAGAAAATTTTATGAGTACTAGGTCATCCCAGGAACCTCTCTAAAAAATTCCATATTTTTAGGATTTTATTTACTATTTTTAGACATTGGTCAAAGTAGAAGTTTTGATTTAAAATCTAGTCAGCTGTTTGACTCAGACCCGACCGAATTGACTCGGTCCAACCGCACCGCCTAAACCACCGACCGCACCCGACCCACACACCGACCTAGCCACGTTGTGCCCCTGCCAGCCCAGGCCTGCACATCAGCTCCTCCTCCTTCCTCCCGTTGGTGCGCTCATGTGGCGCACGCCACGCGGCCGAGAGGCGCTGAACCGCCCCGTCAACGCCTTCCGCCACCGCCCCATCTGACCTATCCGAGAGCTTCTTCACCTAAGGTTGCCTCCATTCCATCTCTTTCCCGAGCATAACCTATCCGAGAGCTTCTTCACCTAAGGTTGCTTCCATTCCATCTCTTGCCCGAGCATAACACCCCCTCTTGCCAACCTTTCTCCCTCATTCTTCCTCTCGGTGGCTGAGGAAGAAGATGCTCGTTTGAGCTTTACACTCAAGTAAGCTTCAAGCCACCGCGTCCTCTCTCCTCTGATCATTGTCGTGCCCTTCTGAGCTAATGCTAGCCTTTGCTTTTCCTTGTAGCTCCTGGAACACCTTGGTGTCTTTGTCGGCTCCAAGGCACGTACTGAAGGTCACCGAGAACCACCAACACAACATCTTCGCCTCCGATGAGCTCTTTCCATTTCTTTGCATTTTAGAATATGTTCTTATACTTGGTAAGATTTTCCCCTCGACTCATTAATTGTCCATAGGAGCTCGGGAATTTCAAAATTCCTCCATTTCAGGCCGCCAGCCCTATTCCTCTTCTCCAGCTCTCGCCGGTAAGGCATTATCTAATTCAGCTCGTTTGCACCATCTCTGTAGCTCCCTTGTACTTTCCCACACCTTTATTGTTCTTCGTTTTGTTCAGGATCTCCTCTCCACGTGAAGTCGTGCCACCGCCGTAGCCATCACCGTTGACGAGCCATCTCCGAGCTTCCCTGATCTTTTTCTTCACTCGGCTAGGTTCCCGAGACTCGTAGATGCACATGCACGCGCTTGTATGCACATTGCGAGCTTTATTTTGACATGCACCGTTAGCCGAAACACACCACCGCCTAACTCCGACGCGCCGCCTCTACAGGCCACCGTAGAGGTCACCGAGGTCACCTAAAGCTGCGTTAGGCCACTAGGAACTCATTTATGGCTTTGGTCGGCGCCGCCATGGCGCGTAGCGCTGGAGAGAAGCCATGCAATCTCACGGCCGCGCGAGTCCGCGTGTGGCGCGCTTCGGCCGGCACTGTAGCAACGCGATTAGGGTAAATCCCTATTTATTAAGTGCTAAATGATTGCTTAGGTAATTAATGACTCTCTTAAAAAGGCTAATGTTCCACTCACGCGTGGGTCCCATGAACAGAAAACAAGGTTTAAAATGAGACCGGTTTAACTCTAAGTCGTTGACATGTGGCCGCCCATTAAGTGCACGTGGACAATGGTCCATGGACCAAACCCCAGTAGTCAGTGACTGGGGCTAGGAAAGGCTCGGTATAAAAAGTATTAAATTCTTTAGAAAATTCGGAAAGACATTCATTCTTACACTATAAAATCCAATAACTTCAAAAAATCATAACTAATTCAAATTGACTCCAAATCAAGTTAAACTAGTTCTGTTAATTTTCATTTTAAATGTACTTTATTTTGAATTAGTTTTGAAAAAAATTTCTACCCCATAGAATATTATCTTTGGAGATTGTTCCAAAAATCAAATTATTTTTACACTAGAAATTGTTGTAACTTGGAAAATTAATAGAAAATGCATCTGAACTCCAAATGGGATGAACCAAGTTATGTTGGTTTTATAATTTTATTATATATTTATATATGTATTCCTTTTATCCACCACTGTTCTACAATTTGTTTTGAGAAAAATTGGATTTGGATGAACAATAATCGAGCACTGATTTTTCATCCTTTTATCAAAATCTGATTTTCAAACTACTATAAATCTCTCATGCTAAATCCAAATGAAATAAGTATTTCGCATAAGTTCATATAAAATCATCATCTAGTTACTGTATAAATTTCATGTATTTTTTTAGTAATTTGAATTTTTAGCTTTCCTCGTTATTTATTCGACATCGCTTTTTTATAGAGTCCGAAGTGCAGAACGTGGACGATTACGCCACCGAGAGGGAACAACTTGAATTCCAAGAATGCCTGGTGTACGAGGGTTAGTCCTTCACCATTAGTATATGGAGGTTTATCCTATACTTGAGGATTAATGAATCCAAAATAAAACTTTGACTTCTAGTTATACTTTAGAAATTTACCTTGAACTTAGTAAAAGTATTTAAAATGGAAAATATGGCTTTATGCAAAATGAACCCTATCAACCTCTCTTGTTTACATATACATGCATTACATTATGTTATTAGGTGTAACTTGCGAGCACGGAAGTTGTGCTCATTCTTGTTGAATAAAATTTATTCAGGTGAAGTTTATTATCAAGACGATGAGGTTCTGGATGTCTAGGTTATGCCCTCAGACGATTGCCTATGGCGAATCGTGTGATCTACCTATTATTTTGCTTTCACTGTCTCTTTATATTTGGACTTGTGCCTAATTTTGTAATAAACTCTGATTATCAATTAATAAACGTGTGATATGATTTTGTTATCACTTTTGTTTAACTGTGTACACTAGCTGTTTCTTGACTAGTGAATGAAACATAAAGAATCAGGAATCCTTCGTTCCTGGGTTTAACAAATTCCACCCCAAAATGATGGAGTACGACCATCAGAAAAGGGTGAATGGGCAGTCGAAAACCACATTCATAGTACGTTTGGAATGGTGTCCTTCTCACCCGAGGGCCAATGCTGACCTTCAGCGTTGGTCCACTTTACCAAAGCGTGTCTTAGAATCTTCTCTACTACGACCAAAGTAGTCATCTTCTCCACATCCATCTCGGATTTCTCCCACATGGAAACGGCCCTGGCCATTTCTTCTAAGTGAATTTGATTTGGATTTAGAAGAATTTGAGGAATGATTGCAAACTTGTTTGGCGGCCGAGAGAATGAGAGCTCGAGAGCAGTTGAAGCAAATGGGTAAAGTAAAAACCAGTTGAAGCAAATGGGTAAAGTAAAAAACCCTAAGTCATGCCCTTGGTAGATTTTTGTAGCCGCGGGTCTGAGTTAAATATTGTGAAAACTCAACATTTACCACCCCTTCGAGGACCACTGGCGATGGACAGATCTGTGAGAAACGATTTGCATTTTTTTTAAATTTGTCCGTTCGGGGAAAGCAGTTCTGTCTTTTCAACTCAAGTAAAATTACATTCTTAACTAAGCCAATTTTCAGTCAAATGAAATACCAGTCGGAAAGACAGCTTCCGATCACTATTCTACGACCTCCTTTATAAGTAAGTTATTTTCACTTGAAGTTGGGGAGCTAGATAATGATGATCTAATAATTCTCAATTAATTAAACCGTTTATCTGTAATTATTATTATCATTATTATAGATATCAATATCTTTATATTATTTGTGAGTATACCCATTATCATTAATAAGGGGGAAGCTTAGCCGAGTAATTGTAAACAATTTTACCGACCACGCTACATGGCCGTAAGTACTTCTACGACTACCTAGTGGTCGTAAAATTTTCTACGATTACTTCATGATTGTAAGTCTCACTACGTTCACTTCATGGTCATAAGTTTTACTACGATCAGGTCAACTACGACCACATTGTAGTAAACAAAGCCTATATATATGTAGACTCAATCGATTAGAAACACTCATGTGTTGTGTTTAATACAGAATTAATATGTACTATTATTTTTTGGACGATGGACGTGTGGAGGCGGCTCATACCGAGCGATAGCTGTGCGGATACAATACGTGTGAATACAGCTCTTGTCCGGTCTGTAGGCGTGAGACGGGATTAATATCGGGCGCGAGAAGCACCAAAAAAAATAAAAAAATAAAACAATGCACACACGTCGCTTATCGTTGCAACGCAGGAGATCGCAATCAAGACTACGTTCTGCGTTGGTCGCCGCGCGTGGCCAGGAAAACTACTATTCGGCCCTGCACGGTGACGTCACGGCGCAAAGGCTGTCATTGGCACTGGCATTACTGCTCGCGCGACGTGCGTAACCCGCATCACGGCGTCACGCTCGCCCATGCCGCGCGCGGCTTTGCCGGCCACAAAATGGCTACCGACTCAAAGCAATGCGAGGCAGCCGCGCGCGTCCGCGCCTTTTGGCTGCTGGTGTCACGTTCCTCTCCTGTTTCCACTGGCACCGGCACCGCGCATTCCGCTCCGCGCGCTGTGGCTGTGCTTCGGTGGTTGGCGCGCGGCTCCTCTCGACATCGAGTGCAGGCGCGCGGCCGTTCGCTCGCGAGGTTTCTCCACAGCGCTAGTAAAGCTGGTGACGTTGGTACGTACGGCCGGGAAGGCCTGAGCAAACTGTTAATAGTCACGTGGAACGAGCTGAGGCACTCCTTTCACTTCGTGCTGCTCACCACCAGACAGGCCTTGTTCATGCAACACTAATCACACCTGCTGTTAATAGTTTCGTGGTTGATCCGCATGTCTTGCACGCTGATCTGTTATGGACCTGAGGGCGATCGGTTACAACAAAGGAAGGTTTGAGGGTCGTTTCTGGCATGCAACATGCAGGGTTAATCAACGAGGGCGTTCTTCCAGCCTACAGTGTTTTGACAAATTGATAGCCAACGTGTTGTGCAGGACATGACTTTTTGATGTGCATAGCTCGTTCCATCACGCATATACGTGGAGACGCAGAGAACAATTTCCTGTGTCCACTCCGATGTAATCTTCTTCTGTTCTTTCTCCAGTCGTGACACTTGCTAGCTTCACATTAGTTGGCATGTCAATACCACAATATATATCAGCTGGTAGAGAACGCGTCGTTGTTGTTGCAAGCCAGTTTAAACTTCGGACTCTCTGCCGATCGATTCCGTTGAGTAGGCTACAAGCGAAAAGAAACCGGTCTTTCTGTGAGAAGGGGATACAAGATTCCTTGGAATAATTTGCTCGGCAGGAAGCGTCAATGCTGAAGGAAGAAGTCTGTTTGTTCCAAATAGGAAGAAACGTCCGGCTCGGTTGGTGACGCACCATAGTGGGGTTTCTCTTTCTTGCTCACTGAAACAACCCAATATTTCAAAAAAGGAGTTTATTTGGATTTTCGGTTGAATTTGGATTTCTCGTTAAATTCGGAAAGGTTCTTCTGAAATCCGCTTTCTCTTTCGAATTCCACATTGCCAACCGCTAGGCGCACCCGTGCAACCCGCCTTCACCACGGTTTCCCTTAGCTTTGCATCGCACACACCGCCTCGCTCACCCATCGCTTTCACCTGCGCCAAGCTCCGCCATTACCCCGCCACCTTGCTCGCCACCTCGTGTTGGGCATTAATCGCCGCCAGCACCAGCGCCACGCTGTTCCCGCCGTTGATCCGTGTCGCACCCGATCATCGCCATTGCTCGTTCGACACGCCACCTCGCCGCTATTCACCGCGCCAGTGCACACCGCTCGCGCTAGTGACACGTAGCCACTATCATGCTGCCATCATGTCACTAGTTCACTTTCTCAAACCTAGCAACTCCCTCACCCTGTTTAGCTTCACCGGACCCCCAATGCACCTCCTCTTTCGTCCCCAACGCCGACAACGCCACTCAATCGCCGTCGCACACCAGAGCCCCTCAAATCCAATTTGAAGATCAAGCTCCGGAAGACGTTGATCAGGACGCATGAGAGGTAGATCCAGTTGAATACTACAAACAAAGAGGCAAGTGTAAGATCGAGGAAGCCGACTGACGTTGATCAGGACACGTGAGAGGTAGATCCAGATGAATACTACAAACAAAGAGGCAAGTGTAAGATCAAGGAAGCCGACTAAAGGGGGATGAATAGGCAGTTTTTAAAATCTTTAGGCTAAAATCGAGTTTTATGTGAAATTGTAAATCAATTTGGTTTTGCTCAATTAAGTCCTAAATCAACTAGTCTTGACTAAGTGCACCAACAATATAAAACTATTGATAATGATAGTAAACGTACAAAGACTATAATCAATTTAATTCTAAGAATATAAATAGCACAAAGTAAAACACAAGAGAAATAAACTACAATGACACAATGACGTTTTACCGTGGTGTTCGAAAACTTACCGGTCTCCCCTAATCCACGTTGATGTAAGCCCAAACTAATTGGACCGGCTCCACGAATTAAACCAAACATCTCAATTCCACTAGTGGTAACTCATTCCCGCTCCGGGTAGGTGAGCTCCAACCTTGACAACATGCCGAGCTTTCTCATAAGCTTCTTGAGAATATCACCGGTCCACGACACCTCCACACCGTCTAGATGTTGGTAAACACCAAGAGTAATAATCCAAGCCCCTTGATTGACTCTCACCACATGCAAGGAATGCACAAGCTCAAGTGGATACAAAATCCACCTCTAGATGCAAAGTTTTTAGTGCGGTAGTACCACACAATTGAGAGGAGAACCCACATTACTATCGGTGAAATGAGATGCCAAAGATACCTCTCAACTCAAAGTGGATATTTATAGCCCACACACAAAAACTAGCCGTCAATATCCCAAAAAATCAGATTTGCGGTATTACCGTCGACAAACTCGATACTACCATTTTCTCGTAAAAGGTTATAACTTTTTAATAGTCGTTAAAGTTTTTAGTGCGGTAGTACCACAGTACAAAGGGCGGTACTATCGTTCTGCGGTAGTACCTCTCTTCTCGGGTGGTATTACTGCAGTCCAATAATTCAGCAGAGACGACACTCGGTAAAAAGGTCATAACTTTTGACTCCGATGTCGGAATTGAGTGATCCCGAACTCTATAGAAAGCTTATTCAGAGGGATACACAACCCACCTATTTGATTGATCTCAAATACATTTGATAAAATAAAAAAGGTAACTCCAAAGAGTCACTACCATGGTCTAAGTCTAAAGAAATAGCAATAAGCAATCTTAGATCATGCTAAGGAAAAATGCATGAACCCCAAAAATTTGTAAAACACATTTAAAAACTTAGATCATGCCACAAGGAGTAGGTACATGGACTTCAACCATTTGCAAAACACATTTTCAAAGTATAGTCACATGCTATAAGGATTAAATGCACGAGCATCGGCTATTTGCAAAACACATTCGTAAATAATAGCATCATGCTACGGAGAGCTAGAGCAAGCAAGATTGAGCTATCAAGACATGATTAGACTCAAGCTATTAGACAAGACCCCTCTTAATAGTACGATAAACCTATATTAGCAATCCGATCTTTCAAACAAACACCAAGACCGGTAAAAGATTAGGAACACATCATTAGCCCTAGCTAGTCATACCTTTGCAATGAGCATCTTCTTGAAGCTTGATGACACGCATCTTCACTTCAAGTCCGGATCATCGTCTTGACATGCATCAACCCATGATGCATCCTTTACTTGACCTCCATCAACACATGATGGGTCTTCTCTTAACTTGATGATAAACTCATGATCATCTCATCTTTGAGATCTTGATATGTATTAATACATGATGCATCCTCTTCTTGAACCTTGACTTAATGATGATTAGCTCATGATGCAATCCAAAGTCTTCATCACCCTGGAACATAACCTATTCATCCAACTCATAAGAAATGTTAGTATCACAATGATTAACACTAATTACCAAGATATATTCCACTCGAATAAGCGATCAGACGCGCAATAAATGCTTCTTAACAAGAGCGGTTCTAAACTATCATCACAGCGGTTTTTGAACCGTCAATTTATATGTCTGTGATGACATAAGGTCATTACGAGAAAAAGGCGAACGAACCGGTGTGGTACTACAGACGATTACGTTGATCATGCGGTTTAGTTCCGCAAAAAAAAAAAAAAGCAGTCTTCCCTGTAGTTCCGAATCGATTGGATTTTCATTGAACTTTTCATTAGATTTCCCACAATAGCCATAGCATCACAAAGGTATCAACTCAATTCATTCACGCACTAAAACAACACACAGATCACCCGTAGAGGTCCAAAACATGTCCTCTCTAGAGATAACGAGGTCGTGGGAACCAACTAAAATTCGTAACTTCCGGGCGAGGTGGAGGAGTGTGCTTAGGGAGGACATGGTTCCGGGCGATGAGGTCGCCGTTCGACGATATAGGGCGAGGTGGATCTGCGATGAGTTCGGGAGGCCGTGCACAAGATCGTGAGTTCCAAAGGAGGAGATGGAAGACTCTTAATATAAAGAAATTTTGCACGCCAAATGAACTCCGTCAAAACAAAAGTATACCGCTTTCCATGGGAGCACTCAAGCTCTAAAAAAGTATCTGACTTCACGCAGCGGTTCTTAACAAGAACCGGAAAACACGCGGTTCGCTAACTAATCTTCGGTTCGATAGGTCCATATCAAAGACGGTTGTGGTAGTACCACACCACTTTCTATAACTTGTTTTGTAGTAGTGACGGGAGCACTCAAAATCCAAAAATGTGTCACTCTGGAAAACACGTACCGCCAACTAATCTTCCGTTCGACTGGGTTGCGGTAGTACCACACCACTTTTCCCGGTCATACCGTTGTCCGGTAGTACCACCAAGACAACGTCCGTACTACCGATTTTCATTGAAGACTTTTCCAGAAGCAAAACAAATGCAATGCATAACAAAAATAGCATAAAATGATCTCCAAGCCATTAGCCATGATTCCTCTATTGTCTTTGCATTGCAATTTCCATGTTATCTTTCATAATTCGGGAGTAAGTCTTTAAAACAACTAGGCACATACATTAGTCTCATAAACATAATTGCAAATAATTAAATATAAAGCTATATGAGTATATATGAACTACACAAGTTTTATATACTCAAAGGATATGTTTCAAAGTAGAGATCCACAATATATGTTGATAAATAAATACGGATCAATACTAATGAACCACAAAATATAGAGTAAACTCTCTCTAAATGTGTGCATACACGAATGTGTAATAAAAATATATACACATATTCAAGTTAGACTTTTAGTGGAGTTCAACCTATATTTTGGATCCGATGAACGTAACAAGATATAAGAATAGGATGTCGAGTGCATACCTCGATGATTTTTACATTTTCATCCAAATAAAACTACACAATAGGTATATTAATAGAAGTGTTAGTCTCACATATAGATTTATCATTAATCACCAAAATACTCCATTAACTCATAATGATAGGTCTAGATTCTTCAGCAAGTCACATTCTTTAGTCATGTTGAGCCCACATTATAATCACTAATATTATTACTTTTATTATGTCATTTATAACATTTATTTACATATAAAATAGTAATTTAAAATGTCATGATGAATAGTTAAGTCCTACCACATGAAAGCCTACCTATGCTCTTGTAGGCCATATTCACCTTGACAATCTTAATTATTAATAGAATCATACATTGGCAATTATGGATAGGCTATTGTCACACAATTGTTTTACAAATGCTGATAAGGATATTTGATTACTCGCCAATTGATTTTGGAAAGGGAGTTGAGGGTTGAGATCACGAAGTTGGACAAACACGAGTTGGTTGGGAGTCCATCTCTTCACCCAATAGACTTAGAAAATTAAGTTGAAAGTGAGACCAAGAAGGTAGACAACCAAAAGTTCATTGAGGATTCATCTCCTCAATTAAGACAATTGAGGACTAGAACCATGTGTCAAGTAACAGACACATAACTCGCTCGACCATATGTTTGGTTATAACCAACCTAGCTTAGTACACTACTCATTCCAATCAAATATCTATGGGTGGTAGCTGTCCTAGTGGTAAAGGGCAGCCGTGAGTTTGAAAAAGGGGTGGGACAGGAGTGTACTCGGAGGGTCACTCGCTGATCTACACAACGGTAGGTCCTCTCAACATCGGATCGCAAATTCTGCTATTGGTTGGTGGTTTCCCGATGGTTGTTTAACCAAGAACCTACTGGGTAGAGACTATAAAGGAAACAATAGTGAAAAGACTTTGTTATCTCGACTCAGTCGCACGCGAATATGCTACATGTTCATAGCTTGACATTGTGAGTCTGAGGTATCTTGTGGGTAAAATTAGGCAACTATGCAGAGAAGAATCAATGATATTCGAATATATCGTGCCTCCGATTAATGAAGCTGTGTTCATAGGTATTTTCGTAAATGTGGTATAAGTAAATATTTTGAGATGTTAAGATGGTAAATACAGATGTTGAAAACCCCCTCTCTTATTATTATTATTATGGTTTTACTATTTTAAAGTCAAAATATGTCGACGATCAAGTCGCCGATCTTACGAAATGAAAGAAGAAAAATCGCTGAGAATTCATGGAGGAGAATAGGGTTGCTCTTTATTACAATGAATTATTTTTTACAGGATGCCTTTAGTAAGGTGACAGACTAGCCCTAATTACACTGAGTATATTGCTTGGAGAAATTGAGTTGTCTATAGTGATATTAAATCACTTGTCCTCTCCTTCGTCTTATTTGTTGTGCTTCAATTGTTCTCTTGTAATGTTGTTCGTCGTCCACGCTTAAATATTAGCGAAGAGGCGCTAGTTATTTATAGAGAAGATACTTTGTGGAAATGACGTGTCTAGTCGGGAAGCGCTTGTTATTAGTAGAAGAACACTTGATTGTCGGTTGATGTGAGTGGGAGAAGAACATGGTCAAAAATATGTAGTAGTTATTATCAGTGACTAAGGGTTGAAAAGCATCGTGTGGTTTGGAGCAGAGAAGACACATATCCCATTCATCACACGGAATAAATATACTTGGAATCGGGTCCAAGTACCAGTTCAAATATTCTTCGAGCAGTTATCTAGTCGGACAATAGGTACAGTGCCTCTCCGAATAGGGTACTCGTAGAACAATCCCCGTGATTCTCACGACCACAGGGGTCTTTAACCATATGGGTTACGACCATAAGGACCATGTGGTCTTTAATTAAATGTTAAAGCAGTATTTAGGAATTTAATCCTCGTCAAAATGCTTGACTCCAGAAATGCATCTACACTCACGTAATGATAAACCCTCAGTAATCAATTGAAATCCTGATAAGTAGTTAACTAGATTCTCATGTGGCTTGCTGAGTGCAGTTGTACTCATACTCCCTGATCATCAACAGAAGAAACCTGGGAAGACACTGGAGAACCTTACGAGGAAGGATTAGATGGTCCTCCTGTGGTGTTGGAAATCTTTTGTCATGTAGTAATGTATAAGCTTTGGGCTTGGATGCCTATGGTAGTATAAAAATAGGTTGTTAAGCCACACTCTCTTGTGCAGTAAAGTTTGGCTTTATTATGTATTAAACGTAAGCAGACTTGTTGCACTCATTCTTGCTTCGCAACTGAACTTTCTGTGTGGTTGCCGAGAGTGCGATGGTCCCGTAAATGGGGCGATCACACTTGCACAAGTTTTCGATCGCCCCAAGCGAATGTTGGTGAGGTCGGCCTTGTCTGGCCGTACTCGTACTCCAAACGATTTCAAGTTGAGCTTAATGCACCTGAGCCTACGTGAATTGTCGCGAAATCGACCTCAGGGGTCGACACACGTATCAGTACTCGTGAGATATGATCATTGTACGTAGAATGCATGAATACGAGCTAACCCCGTCTCCTAATATAATGGGAGGTGGATTCCTCAGTAGTATGGTAGCGCCGACGTTGTGGGCCTCTAGCTCTAGACAATCTGCAGGCGTCAATTGATTTAGCTGTGTGATTTTGTTGAGATCTCCACGCGCTTGATTTAGATTTGATGTCCTTTCGTGCAATGAATGAATGGATGAATACCATTGCAGTTCTAGACTTGCAGGTTTGTAAATGAACATTACATGAATGCATGATGTGGAGAAAAGGCCTGGACTTGTCAACTTCGTTCGTGGTTCGTTCAGCTTAATTTAGGCTCGGTTTAAAAAGGCTCAAGAATACTAGTACGAAGTAGAGAAAAGTATTCGACTGAAGCATGCCTGTTTTACATTAATCTCTTTATTGATCGAGCTAGGTAAATAGATCGCAACCTTAATATGAAAAAAAAAGAGGAAGAAAGAGAGGACTAGCTAGACAGTTCTCGATCGCCATGCATTTGATACAATGACCATGATTACAGCATCATTAGAATGTGCTGAAATGATTGATTTACAGGTGGCGTTGCAGTACGTCTCAACATTTCAAATTAATGGGCATGAATCATCATGAAAGCACTTCGTAGTAAAAGATGAACCGTGCATTTGCGAAGTGGTTCCGGGCCTTCCGTCCCCGTTCCGTGGTACGTCAAATCCTCAAAAGATCCAACTGCACGTGCCGCGTAGGTAGAATTTTATTTTATTTTACAATGTAGCAATTAGAAGATTTGTAGGATTACACTTTGCATTTCCTAGGGATTGGCTTTGTAACTCCGACTGTTCTTATCCGACGTCATGGAGCACTATGTTACACTCGTAGCGCAATGCATATATATTGCTGTCCCTGGAGTACAAAGTTTAATCGATAGGAGGCCCTACGTAATTAACTTGTACTGGTATAAGTACCGTGGTGGCGCGGGAATAACCGAATAGATCTAGCAGCAGCACTATATTACTACGTTCTATTTTTTTTAAGGAGCGTTTGTGCTTCGGGGTGGCTGAGAATTTTTTTTATTCATCAGTTACTTTTCTTAGCAGTAGAATTTTAATTCAGTGGATGCTATAAGTTTCTGTGTTGACATAAAAAATTTCTAAACAAGACAAAAGTAAATATAAGTGAACCTTACAGATACAAAAAATCTAAACTAGACAAACGTAAATTTAGGTAAACTCTACAAATAAAAAAATACAACTAAAAAATACGGGTTTACTAATTTTTAGTTACCTGAATTTTTTTTTATCCATCAGTCACCTACAATTACACAGTATTAAGCCTAAAATTACAATATACAATTTTAGCATAACTCTACTGTAACTTTTAGTTCTATTTATTTTTGTATTTGTAGAGTTTATCTAAATTTACTTTTGTCTAGTTTAGATTTTTTTTTCCATAAACACAGAAACTTGTTGTATCTATTGGATCAAAATCATACAACTAAGAAAGGTAACTGATGGATAAAGAAATATAGATATAAATACTGTTTGGTCTTATTTTGAAATATGCCTATGTATATGATCGGTCTAACTAATCTGATAATGCTCTCATGGCCTTTTGCTTAGACAGACCGAAGCTCAAACAACTGGAGTACTAAGTAACATCCCCACACAACATACGAATCCAGATTACAAATTTTTTTAAGAAAGAAGGAAATCTCTCCTGTGATCGCGATCTGTGATTGCATACGGACACAAATATTTGTTGATTCTGATCGGTGATATACTGATATTGTTGGGCAAGGTAGACGAACAAAGTAACTCAACACTTGCCCAAGTCAACATCGTCCCCGAGAAAACAAACATCATGCTGCTACATTCATCGTTATCACAGAGTTTTTAAAAATACCATATGATATTAAATTCCAACATGCGACGTTGATGGACCAGCACTACGAATATATTACTACCCAGGTTTAAGGATACACACATATGTACAGGCACGGGTTTGCTAATTTTCTTATCCACTAATCACGTACAATTGAATAATACTAATACTAAAATTGCACTACCAAATGATATGTAATTTTAGCATAATTTTACTGTAACTTTTAGTTCTATTTATTTTTGTATTTGTAGGATTCACCTAGATTTGGTTTTATCTGGTTTAGAATGTTTTGTTTTTGTTTTTGTATATGTAGGATTCACCTTTATTTGCTTTTGTCTAGTTTAGAATTTTTTTGCCCAATACAGAAACCTATGACTTCTATTGGATTAAAATTTTATGACTAAAAAAAGTAACTAATGGATAAAGAAAATTCAATTAACTGAACCATAAACACTCCCATCCATACAGGTATATCAAGAGCCGTGTGATCTGGATCTAACCAAACAATTTGTCGGATCTAACCAAACAACATTATCGCTTCGCGTGAACACTGGTCGGGCAACTAAAGACTGTAGCACAAGATAACACCTGTGACGGTGAAACCATACCCTAACAAATCCGGAAGCCAATAGTGGCCAATCAGCCATGGTTAGCACTGTAGCGCAGGAAACGTCCAAGAAAAGTTTGGTATTGGTATTCTTGTGCAGACGGAACGGAAGCCAATTCGGGCACGCGGATTCCACGCACCGCCTTGGCCGTAGCTTGAATCACACAGCACAGCAGAGACAATTCCTCCATCCACCACAAGACACGGGCCCATTCCGTCCCCACGAACGCAACCCCCTCAACTTGACAACAAGTGTACCAAGGCCAAATCCGACAGGCACGTAGCCAGTTCAACTACTGCTGCTTGGTGAGTGCAATGCATTAGCAATCACTTTCGTGCACATCTCTGCTCATCCTCCCAAACTTTCCTTTCTTTAATTACAAAAGCAATCAATGTTTAACCGATCAATTCCGTGAGGCGTGCAGTGCAGGCTGCAAAACAACTCAACAAACTGCGAACTGCTACTCTTCCAAGTTGTGATTTTATTGCAGCACATCCGTCGACGTGGCAAACAAACATTAATCGACAAGAAAAGGGGTAGGCCCGGATGCACGTCTGCGCCCACTAGTTAGGCAGTGCTACTGTACAAATCTAACCACAATCACAATGAATCGGCCAATGCTATCGATATCTTCTTCAAGCAACAGGCCACAAAAATGACAAGTATTTGCGATATAATTTACTCTTTCCATATATTAGCTACCAAGAATTACGAGTCGCTACAACTAGCTTTACCAGATCAATAACAGAGTCATCACTCCTCGCCAATGGAAGAAAGGCAAAAAAAAAATACAGCAGAGAGAAAAGGCGCGAATTAATTAAGTAATTGATTTGGTGACGACAATAATGGTGCGACCTCACCAGTCTAATGCCAGGCGGAGGCGACGGTGAGCACGCGCCCCATCCATCCGAGCCGGAGCACGCCATTCTCCTGTTTGACGACGAACCCGGGCAGGGCAGGGCCGAGGCGGGCCACGACCTGGACCTGGTCCGCAATGCCCGGGCTGACCGGCACCGGTCGGAACCCGGCCATGCCGAACCGCGCGCGCCATTTGCCGAAGACCTCGCACCGCTCCAGCCGGTCGGCACCCTCCCGGCCCACCGCGTTCGCCGCCTTCTTGGCCAGCGCCGCCTCAGCCCGCGCCCTGTCCGCGTTCTCCCGGTCCAGCGTCGCGTCCAGTGACTCCAGGATGGCCCCGTAGTGCGCGCACGCGTCCGAGAACCGCGTGGCCAGCGGGGCGGTGTTCGAGTTCAGCTCCTGCTCCACGAGGGCCACGACCTGCGGGCCGAGGGCGCGCACTCGGCGGAGGAGCTCGTCGCGGGGGTTCGCCGGAGAGACGGTCTCGTCGGGCACGTGCGAGAGCGCGAAGGCGAGGTTGACGGCCAGTGCCTCGCCGGGCTCGCAGCCCAGCTTGGATGCCTCTAACTCTGCTGCTCTGCAGCTGACCACTTCAAATCGGTACTCTATGCCGACTCGCTCCGCAAGATTCTTGAGCCGCTCCCCGACGGCGGGGAGCGTTGCCGTTAGAGACTGCGTGAATGGTGAGGTGGGGTCGGTGACGGCGGTCACCTTTAGGGAGGTGCCTGGCACGTGCCGGCCAGCGAGGTGCTGGATGAGGGCCGCGTGCTGCGGGAAGCTGACGTCGAAGTCGACGAGGTGGATGACGCGGTGGTCGGTGACGGCGTCGACGATGGCGATGTTAGCGGCGTGGAGGGCGAGGCGGAAGCAGGGGGAGTTGGCGTGGAGGAGTTGGGACCCGGCGCGCTGGTCGGCGCCGCAGAGGTCGGCGAGGTGTTGGGACGGCGCGGAGGCGGTCGGGGCAATGCGGAAGGACAGGACGGCCACCATCATGGCTACCAGCCGCTGCTCCACGTCACCGCGCGGGTTAGCCGCGCGCTTGAGGGCGGCCAGATGGGTGGCCGCCGTTTCATGATTGCCGTCGGCGATGGCAACCACTGCTTCGGACAGTAGCTGCCGCGTCGTGTTGGCCGAGATCGGCGGCGAGCAGGAAGCCGATGAAGACGCCGTGGAGGTGGACGAGTTCGACGGCGACCGCGTCATCCCCGCGTTGTTGTTGTTGTTTGGGGCCGCCACAGCCGGGAGAGGAGGCCACGGTGCGGCGGTGATGGAGTTGAGTTGCTGTATCGTCTCCTCCCACTCGGAGTTGGTCACCGCGGAGCCCGTCCCGCTCACCGCCGCCTCTGGCTCGTCGTCGTCGCCCAGAAGCTGCTTCTCTAGCTCCTGCAGGATGGACAGTTCGCTCGCCGTCACTGGCGGAGCGGGCGCCCTCGCAACCCCAAGGGCCTGCGCCTGAGCCGAAGACGGCACAGGCACGTACGACGACACCTGCCGCTGCGGCTGCGGTTGCATCAGCGGCAACGCCGCCCTGGACGCGGTCGTGAGGGACGACAGCGTCGACGACGGCGATCTGAGGGCCCCTCCCAGGCTGGACCCAGAGAGAACCAGATTCTGAGACGGGCCCCCGCCTAGCACGGCAGCGATGTCCGCCGAGGTGAGCGACGAGATTGCCGCCGATGTCCCGGCCGTGCGCTGCCTGACGGCGCGCAGGTAGAGCGCCTGCTGCAACGCCACCTGCCTCTGCCGCTGGTGCTGGTGCTGCCACCTCTCCATCTCGCCGAGGCTCCTTTTGAGCACCCCGCCGGCCGCGGCCATGTCGGACCGCTGCTGCATCGGCATCGGCATCGGCATCGGCGATCCGACCCCGTAAACGTACCCCTGGCGCGGATCGCGCCACGGCGCGCCTGGCTCCATGCAGGCAGAAACCAGGAGGAGAGGGAGAGACGGAGGAAGGCGACGGACGAGACGAATGTACCGAGGAGAGGAGGACGAATACCACTAGCTCCAAATGCTAATGCTATGGCTACAGCTAGAGCCCCAGCTAAAAACCGGTGCCATTCATTCCATTCAATTGCTTCTCCTATTAAAACGCCCTCCCCCCTCTACTGTTGTAGTAGGGAGTACTGCGCTATACAAAGCAAAACCCACCCGCCGTTTCGGACCCGACACCGATACGGCGGCACTCCCGCTGACGGCGTGGGCCAGGGTGCGGGGAATTGGTGGGTTTCCCCTCCCCACTGTGTCTATCTCTCGGGAGGCGTTATGGAATGGCGGGGTCCGTCCGCTTTGGTGCTAAAATAAATGCGCGGGGAAGGGTTGCGAGTGGTGTGAAGGAATGGAGGGGGTGTAACGGGGTGCGTCGCGTCACGCAATTCTCCTTTCGATGACGCCGTCGCCTCCCGCGGCGAGGAGACGAGACTACACACTGACTAAGACGAGAGGATCCCGCCACCGACACCTGCCGGTGGCCGCCACCACCGGTTTTTTTTTCTTCTTTCTTTCTGGAAACGGCCCTCAGTTTCATGGCGTTTTACACCGAAAGCCGCATGTATTTCGCATGCAACGCTACTAGCGACAGGTGGCGTTTGCAGGTGGGTCCCCACGTAGCAGGCACTCAGCCTGTCACAGACAGTGGGACCCCGAATGCGATTTCTGGAAGTCGTAATCTCTTTCTGTTGGACTAATCAGAGGGCACGTATTGCGCGATTTCATCAAAGGATTGGTATGCTTTTGCAAAAGTCGCTTTCGAAACTTTGGTAGACCAGGGCGACGATGGCCAGCACCGGGCCACACGAGTAATCCTGGTTAAGGATTAAACGACTAAGGTGCCCCTAACAGATTATGCGAGATCTATAGCGGTGTGGAGGGAGATAACGAGGGCAATTCCGTCAAATCTCCGCGATTTTCTTCTTCTTTTTCGAACTGTGCGGGAGCTAGCTTGCTTGTTTGGAGTGCGTTTGGAATTAGTTAGGAAGCCGAAATATCCACCCAACAACCCCGTCCCCACCTTTCTGTGTCCAAACCCCGAATTGCTTATTTATTCTGTAGTCACCTGTATGTTCATACCACTTCATACGTATCAGGATTCCACTTTCCTACTCCCTATGTTTAGCAAGTCAACTGCGGTAGCTCCATGTGCAAGGTTACTTGAGAACAGTACCACAAGCTAGCCTAACAAAATGCTGTGGATGTTTTCTTTGGAAAAACGAAACACGCTCGCTTGTTATTCCAGTACTACTAAATCTGCCTAATGCTCACACATGCGTACCTCTCTTCGTGTGAAGGAGAGTCCCTCTTTCTACCCCCATAAACGTAGTCGCTCTTTTTTTCCTTGTGGGGGAGAGTGACCGCCTTGCTAGCTCACTTAATTATGTGCTTAACAAGTGAAAAATGTAAACAATTAGCGATGCATATGGCCAATAGTGTGAATGTATTGTATACCTATTTTTTAGTAGTATAGCATAACCCCTCTTCCTCGTAAAAAAAATGGAATGACATTTCTATTAGTCTCGATTAAATAATCACCTCAAGAAAACTTTTACTCACGGAATATAATTGAAATTTAATGGTCCGTATAAAATATTTGGTTCAAGGCTTTGAGTTTTGCTACATAAGAATCCTATCATGGCTGAAATCAAAGAATTCTGTAATGAGACAATAGTCCTGATCATAATTCAATTTAAAAATTGATTCGCTGGTAGACCATGAGATATAATCTAGCTGAATTCATTTACTCTCTTTGAATTGATAAATATACTACCAATCGATTCAATTCTACCTATATTCGAGCTAAATTTTCAAAAATTCCACGATCCTCCGCTATTCTCCTCGTAGTTGTGCACGACTACACGGACACGGTTCATACTCACCTACTCCCACAAGACAAGAATGAACATAAAATCCCAGGACAAACATACGGTAGACCTCGGGTGACACGTGTGAGCCAACAAATCCGAATGTTCCGGGCAAAATTGCTTGACCCGCACCACTACCATGTGAACCCGCAAAGAGAAGTGGCACTGAAAATTGGGACCAGAAATGTGGGGACCCATGCTTCAGTATCTCTTCCGTTGATGTAAAGCGGAGATGTCACCATCTCCGCTTGTGTTCTGTAGCACCGGCGGGAGAGGCCCCGGTGCCCCACCTGTTCACGTTCCAAAGTCATGACCTGCGTTGAGTGGCCAAAATGCTAGGCGCATCACACCTGGCCACCAGCTGACATGGCACCTTATTAGTAGTACTAGTAAAATTAGAAAACGATTTTTCTATTTCATTTTGGAACCGGAAAAGTTTCAGCAAATCAAAATCACTGGGGGCTTGGCAAAAAAAGATGTCAGTAAAAGTAGAAATTAGTGTTGAAAATTATGTACATAGATTATGTTTAATTGTGTAGTGTTGTATAATACGACAGTCCATCTAGCCATTCTTTCTTCAATATACGGAAGTAAAGATTAAAGAGTTACAACACGACAAACACAATAACACATATCCTGAAAACACATATCGGGTTAATTTTACTATTTCCCACTACAAAACCCCCCCTACCAGCTAAGGACAGAGCTATAAATTTTATACGAGGGGACAATTGGACAAAAAGACAATATGTGTTCATTTGGTTTCAAGTGAGAGTTCTAAACACCAAATATAACAATATATTACTTGGCTTTCATCTACCTAATGATATACCAAAAAGCTTCATATTATTTTAAGGTCAAATAGTTGCATGAGAGTGAGACACACAAAACACAAGTAAAAAGATAAGAGAAACTAATATGTTTAGTGTTTACTTAACCTGTTCCCGTTGACATTTCGTTGCATTGAATTATCAAAAGTTCACAACTTATCTTCAAGAATTCAATCAATCTCTGGTTTGGAGTCTCTAAGTCGAAGAAATGCCCAACCAAAAAAAAGAAGAAGATAAGAGGTAATAGGAGGGAGTTGTATGCTTGTGCAGTTTGCTGCCTCGTAGTGCTCTTTTTCTTATGCCTTGACTATTTGGAATTATGATAAAATAAACAAAAGTCAAAAAGGTTGTAGCCACTAGCTACTCTTATTGGGAATACAAGAAGGATTGATCTTTTGTGCACAAGTACATGTTAATATTGAGTAGATACATGTAGCCTTAAAAAATCTTAACATTTAAGCAATTAGAGGACTACATATAGATGTATTTCTAGAGTTTTGTTTCACACTAGATAAAGAAGGTTAAAATCTTTTTCCCACTAGATCCCCGCATGCTGCGTCCCTGCTACCAGCTGATTACAATAGGATTCTCACGCAATATATGCAATAAGTGGCGCATGGCCCTCGCACCATCTGGTTTATGAGCCAGCGCATCCCTGGTCATGTCAAAAACATGCATGGAGGGAGAACGGCGTGGCCGAGTGTTTCTTTCCATACCCCTATTTCAATTTTTAATTTTCACGAGAAGTCATCCAGGGGAAGGAAATTCCCCGGTTCGAACCGTTGGATGCAGAGGGAGATGATGTGTGGCTATAGGCGTGGAACCTCACCCCTATATATTTTTTTTCCTCATCCAGGTGCTTTCTCTCGGTAAGTTCGATGGGTGTAAGCAAGCGACGGCGCTTAGCTTTTGCGGGACACCTTCCTGGGACTCTTAAGACCATTTTTATATTGAGTATTTTAGTTATAATATATGGTAGTACTACAAGTGATTGATCCCCGGAACAAAAGGAAAGATGGGTAGTATAGTGCCATTTTACTTTTCTTTTATTTTTCCTTTTTTTTTTTTGCAAACAGTGGCTTGGAAAGGGGAAGACGCCTTTTGGGCGATTGGTAGGTTTCATTGGCAGAAAGCAGCTACAGCGAGTTTCATTGTTTTATTTCTTCGTTCATGTGTTGGTGACCAGACTACTCCAATCCTACGCATGGCTCCAGGGAGGAGAGAATGTATACGGCGCTCCCAGTTGACGAATTGACATAGGAATCTTTGCGCGGATTTCCTTTGGGACACCGCGCACTGTGCTTGTCAGTGACTGCTTCATATGCTATGCCACTACAAAGGACGTTAACGTAGTACTGCCCGTGTACTGTACTATGCAGGTCTCCTCTTCCGGCATCATTGGGTGCCTACGCCCACGCTATAGCCGAAAAGGCAGGCGCGTGTGTACGACACGGCATGACATGAAAAAAAATGTAAGGTATATACACTTACACTGCTGTCTCCCCTGTACAATACATGTACTCCTGTACTCTTCGATGTGATCTATCCGGTATTGACATTGTCTCAGCAATGCAATTGGAATTGTCTCCTCACACCCGTGGAGACAATACTCAATCAGGTGCTACGCTGAGGGCGTGTACAATAATTTGTCTTCTCTAACACTTTTTATATCATTCGGAGATTATTATTCCAATGCATTGTATCTTGAGTTATCTCTGTAAAACCCCATAAGTATTTAAGTTTTTTTTTTCATACTTAACACTAATTTCAATCTTAATTTGCGACGTACATGTGATATTTGCTCGCAACTACGTATAAACAAGCAAACACTATGCCATGCATTATACAAGGACGACTATGTGAGCTGCAAAAATCATGGTCCAGTTGGTCATTCATGCGCTCTGTTTCTCTGGATGACTTCCTCTTGAACCAAGGATTTGTTGAACACTTTGGTATACAGAAAACAACTACTTTGGCAAAATGTAAACTAATACTTTAGCAAAATGTTGCAGGAAGGGGGGACGAAAAAAAAAACAAACAACTAAATGAAAGAAGCAGTTGTACAAGGGGGACGATCCTTATGGTCTTATAATCTCGCCAGCTCTACCTATCGAACTTTGTTCAAGAGTTTTTACAGAAATTACATACCTGCTAATTCCCAACCATGGTAGCATGAAAATGGCTCCATACATATATCAAAATACTGTATCAAGTGAAGAACAGGTGAACAAGACGACGATTTGATCGTACCAAAATTCAGAAGCTCTGTCCCTCTGGATCAACGGAGGAGAGCAGCTGGAAGGGGTACCGGAACCGATCAACCAACCTGCGGCGGTGGAATCCATGGAGGAGGTGGCGTCGCTCGACATCGACTTGCCTCGTGGCGGCAGCGCCACAACCCGACTTTGGCGACTCATCGGTTGTGGTGGCACTCGATGTTTTAATATCGATTCTATGAAATGAACATTGAGGACTCTTTGATCGAAACTATACAAGAGAAGTCACGAGCTATACTCTTGTATTCTTGTATTGATAATGTTTACGATAAGAAAGAAGTCACTGAAACTAAGACTAATGACTCATGTCTCTATCTCTAGATCCTGTATGTCCTTCTGTCTACCGGCGTTATGCCTTATAAAGCTTCTGAAGGGGCAACAATTATTATGTGTCAGTAGGCGTCTCAACGGTTGGTTAATTGCACACGTTTGATAGCGTTTATTATCAGAAAATTAGTACTATTACTACAACAACGAACTGATTGGAGGGGGAAATAGGGAGAAAAAATTGTAGAGATACAGAGAGAATAGCTTGTGGCTCTTTCCAAAGCACAAGTTGCATCTGTGACTCTTTCCGAAGCACCGGCCGTCCAGGAATGATTATTCGATCGTGTCGAACAAATAAATTGTTGGTAGACGCCGTCGACGAAGGGAATACTTAAGCCATGTAAGAATCCTGATTCCCACGGCTTCCAATCGAAATGAATTTGCGTTGGACTCGCTCGTCCAAAGCCTCGCGCGCCTCTTCCTCCTCCCTTCCCTCCTCTTCCAGAGAGCCGGTTCCAATTTAGTATGTGTCAACAAATCAATCAAGGCACACCATAAAATTCTGCTCAACGCCTAAAATACCCTCTCACATGTTCGTCAGAGAGGATTATAAACAATTATGTCATAGAGTAACAACACATGTATAACTAACCACTGAGTACGAATGAGCGCAATGAACAGAGTCTCTAGTCGATTGAATATACATATCTGGGGGTTCTATCAACTATAGAGTGGTCACGGTTGATCTGATCGTAGAAAGTCTTACGATCATAAGGTGATCGTAGTAAACTTTACGACCATGATGTGGTCGTGGAAGAACTTACGATTACTAGGTAATTGTAATCTTCCCTTTTCATTATAAGTTAATGATAAGGGACACATCTGATGATTGTATAGAGACATTATTATCTATAATAAATATTACATATAAATGATTTAATTGATCGAGAATTATTAGATCCTTGTCGCAGGGTGTAGGCACGGCGAGAGAGGGGAGATTTTGCCCGGTAAGAGAGGGGAAGGAGATTAGAGAGAGAACGGGGACTAGGGAGGGGGGATTTTGATGGTGTTGAGGAAATTGCTGCACATTCACTTCCCTCTTGCGCAAAAGAAATCATGGGAGAAGAAAATCACTCATGCGCTCTCCTTGCGCGGCGGAAACACGTGAAAACAGATGACACCTCTCCAACAAGCAGATGTGTCGTCAGTCGTCACTAGTGTTTTTGTTTAACAAGCGAATGTGTCGTGGCTTATTTTGCATGCAAGGCCAGTTATCTCTCTCTCACTCTCTTCCTTCTCCCTCTTCTATGCCATCCTAAATCATATGTGGCAGTATATATTTAGAGAACTGAAGTAATACTGCTCAAGATGTCCTAACACAGGATGGGAATCATTCAATCGGTTGAGGCGGGATCCGAGATATTAAAAAAAAAGCGCGCATCAATGCAGCGGGATGGTAACGAGAGGGAAATTCGACAGCCTGGCACGACCGGTTCAGGTCGGGTCCATCTCACTCGGGACCCATTCCACCTACGCCGGAGAACCGAGTTACTCCTACTCCTACTCCACTCCACACATTGACGCCGTACCGTCTCTTTCTTCCTTTTAATCTCTCGTGATACCGGCATGGAGTGATGAAAGCTTCAAAGCCGTGTCGATCGCCTATGCCTGCTGCCCTTCCCTGAGGGAAATCAACCCAGTTTGGAGCCGTCAGATCGCATCACCCCTGAAATCCCTGATCGATCCGACGGCTGTGTTTCCTGGGCGCCGGGAAAAGGCAGATTCAGGTGGCTGCATGCTGCCCCTCCTGGGTCCTGGCCGTGGAAGCATCACATCTGTGCACTTGACAGGGGCTGGGCCGGCTCGCTCCAACCTTAAGCAGATCAGCCTGTCAGGGGGAGGCTAATGAATGAATGAGTGAGTGCATTGGATCCAACTTTGGCCGCGCGCTGGGGTCCGGTCGGGCAAGCAATGGCCATTGGCGAAGGTAGGAGGCAGCCATCGACCGAGTGGCCTCTAGCGCCGTTGAGCTGGGGGGACACACACAAACAAAAGTGTCGTCCAAACATCGATTAGTCCCCATCAGTGTACGGATCGAGCATTCAAGGAGTGAAACGAAAGAAAACCACCGCGCAGGATTTAGATTAGGACCGGTTAAACGTACGTATATATGCCGTTACATAACCGCTCGTGGTGAGTGAGCAGTATGTTTCCAACATGTGCTTCAACGATCGGGTGCTTCTTGAACTGCCACTGAAAGTATTTTCTCTCTCTCTCTCTCAATTGAACGACCGAACTGTCTTCGCATGCAGCCATAGTAATTCCTGCATATTGAAGACTGGTGTTTTAGGCGTTGAGCAGAATTTTATGGTGTGCCTTGATTGATTTGTTGACACATACTAAATTGGAACCGGCTCTCTGGAAGAGGAGGAGGGAAGGGAGGAGGAAGAGGCGCGCGAGGCTTGGACGAGCGAGTCCAATGCAAATTCATTTCGATTGGAAGCCGTGGGTGTAACACCCCGTTTTCAAACTCGAGTTTGTATTTCAAATGTGTTGGCATTTTCAAAATTTCAAATTCTATTTGCATCTTCTCTTTTCGGTTTTGGGGGTCTTCACCCAATCCAGCTGACCCTCCTTTCTTCCCCTCTGGCTCACTGTTCTAGCCCAAATTACCAACCCCTTTCTCCCTCAGCCTGCGGCTCAAGGCCCTACTACTTTCTCTCTGGTTCGGCCCGACCTCCTCTCCTGACCTTTGGCTCGGCCCACCCCCCAGAGCCATTCTCTCCTCTCTCTTCCAAAGACCGCCTCTGCTTTCTCCCGTGCGGCGTCAACGCCAGCTCCTGTCACGCCTCCGACTGTCGCCA
Organism: Hsuehochloa calcarea; assembly: GCA_036346395.1. Taxonomy (NCBI): domain Eukaryota; kingdom Viridiplantae; phylum Streptophyta; class Magnoliopsida; order Poales; family Poaceae; genus Hsuehochloa; species Hsuehochloa calcarea. Next base: position 41,861,994 of record CM070599.1, read on the forward strand.
TCAATTCCGCCCACACCGTCACCCTCCTCTGGCTGTCACTTCCCCTGCGACGGCCATCCCACGCCCATGCCGCCGCTCCAACTGCTCCAGCAGGCACGCCGAAGCCATACCGAGCTCCTCGGAACTCGGCGTCGCCGGGATTCTCTCCCTGCGACCCCGCCCTTTTCTGCCGCCACAAGAACCCTAAGCCCTTTCTACTTCCCGCCTCCGCCCCTTGCTCCTGTAAGCTCCAAGACACCCGCTGAAGTTTCCACTTCACCGAGCCGCTCCACCAACCGGTTCCCCTCCTCCGCGAGCTCCGCGCCGCCACCCTCACCGTCTTGCGCCACCACCTTCCAGAGCACTCCTCCAAGCCAAGCCTCGGACCACATGACCTCGGATCGGGCTCGTCTCCCTCGCCTCCGGCCGATCCTTCCTCGCCGATCTCCCCTCAAGACCGACTCGACTCGGCCGCCATTGTTGGCAGTGAGCTTGGGGACTCGCCGACGCCAGGTTCCCCACTTCTCCGTACCGCACCTGATCTACTTCGCTCGGCCGAAGCTCCGCCAGCCGCCTCTCCCCGAAGCCGGCGGCTCCGGTCGTCTCTCGGCGCCGCCACGCACACACAGGGACCGCCACCGGGGAACCCATTTAGGTAACCCGGCGCCGCCGCCTCCCTCCGCCGGCGGACGAGCCGCGCCGCCTCGCTTCTCCCCACGGGCCGCGCGTTGTCGGACGCCGCCATGGAGCCGATTTTGTCAATGATTATCGTGTTGCTTTAATCTTTAAACCGGTTTAATTAGCCCTAAGTGACGGTGCAGACATCGACGTGTGGGCCCTACCACGAGAATGGCAAGGGTTAACACTGGTTTTTGTTTTCATCAGCGACATGTGGGCCCGAGTACTATTCCGTGAGCGGCTGAACTGTGGACTCGGCAAGACGTTGTTGGCCTTCGCCCACGTAACGATCTTGCTGCGTGCCGCCATACCTGTACGCCCGACACGTGTCGCCTCCGAATAAACCAAAGAATTTCTTTTTTCTTTTCTATTGTAAAACTCATTGCAAACTTCAAAAATCCATAACTCTCTCATTATAACTCAAAAATTATGAATCTTTTCCTAAAATTTTCTAAAATCAAGATCTTGCTAATGGCACTGGTCTTGATTAATTTGGAGTCCATTTGCTTGGTGTTATGTATTTATTTGCTCTCTTTTCTTTTGTGTCTTTTCCTAATTACATCGTTCGAGTAGGGTTCAAGAAGCGGAAGACCCCACCTCGGACCAAAGACAAGAAGACCTAGACCCTCTACCTATATCCAAGGCGAGTCAACACTTTGATCATATTGATCCCACATTTTTATGCAAATTTATATTCATTGAAGTATCAAACCGCATGCTTTAATTTTTATACAAACATATGTCAAACACTCTAAGGTAGTTACAATGCCTATTTGTTGAATAGTAAATTAATATGCCATTCCTTGAAAGTTGAACTCCCAGATTCATGTCACCCTAGTAAATATCCGTAACATACTAGTTATAGGTCGTACTTAAATGCCATGCTAGACTTGTTTAAGTACGGGTATTATCTACCCCAAATCACCATCCTTTATCATAAAAATTGTTTTGGGCAAATCATTGGGAGAATGGTGAGTTGGTTGGATAATTTATTTTATACCTCTCCAAAACTCTAAAATCGCTAATACCCATCAGGCGGATGGAGAGAATGGTGGGTGCCGCGTGTACGAGAACGTTAGGTATGTGGTAAGAACCGCCAGATAACCTTAAGGACTTAATCTGTGATGACCTCTTATTGTAAAACAATGCGACCACAAGTCTATAATGGTGTCGACTGGCTAACTAATTGGTGTTCACCAGTGCGAGCTGCACCATCGAGGGGCTCCCAATACCGTGAGCCCAAGAGGCTACGTGTTGGGAATGTAACTTACGGGACCCTAGGCGTAAGTTGCATGGCGCAAGAGGGGTGCAGGCGTGGCGGTTGTCGGGTCCCACGGAGCGACACCCGCTCAGTGAAACCTTAGCGGGTGCGAAAATATCGAGGATGCCTTGGAAAGGCCTTGTGGTAATCTCCCTTGATTCACATGTCTACTAAAGCGTGTGTACATATCAAGTGATTATCTCTTGTGGGTAAAGATGTACAATCTCTGCGGAGAATAAAATCGTTGAGCAGTAGTGCCCACGGTCAAGGCGGCAAAGGAGCTCATAAGAGTTAGTTCTATTTCAAAACTTGGTGGGTGGGATGAAAAATGTGCGGGGCTCATCTAGCCCTTGATTGGTTTTTCCTGGGTATTCTTGCCCGGTGTTGGTAATAGGTGGGTATGACCACCAAAGAAAAGAAGCATTGAGACGAGTTTAGATGGAGGAACCTCTCTTTGTTATCAATTATTGCACAATTAATCTCTTTAAAAATGCAAATTTGGTCCAAATGCTAAGTGACAGGATTTTCTAATATCTGTATTTATAAATATTGCTTTACGCAAATAAAAGAACCCGAGCCTTCCTTGTTAAACTGTGCATGAATATTATTGCATCTGTGGTGTCGGCTCGCGAGCACGGTAGTTGTGCTCACCCTCGCTCTCCCCAAAACCCTTCAGATGATCTGGACCAAGGAGACTATGCATATTATGAGGATCCAGAAGCCGATGGACAAGGATGCGATGAAGAGTAGTCTAGCTCTGTAGTTTAGATCTCGCCTCAGTCTAGTAGACTTGTTGGTACTTGTGTATAACTAATATTACCTGGGCCCTCGGATAATATTAGTCATACACAAATCACCCCGGTCGCTGCCTGTGGTGAGATGTGCCCCATCCCCTTTGCTTCATTGTAGACACGATCTTTTGTGATGTAACATATTTGGCTCGACGGCCCTACAGAAAAACTTCGACCGACGCGGTCTATGTTACCTTGACTATCTCAGAATATATGTGTTGGTCTTATTTCACGCTGTATGAGATGATACAATAATGTACTGTGAGTACTACCTCTTCGATCCGAGGAGTAGTACATGGTTTCACAGAGGATTCAGATTCTGAAATCCGGGTCCGACAGTGAGTATCGAGCATACGACCGTAGGAGTCTTAGTTAGACCGGACGAGCCTAAGGACTTGAGTTCTATTTTGAAACCTAAGAAAACTTTTGCAAAAATATCAAGTATTATTGCTTTACTCATCACTCTTAGTTACGGACTTACCCATATTTTCATTTGTTTACCGACTTGTCTCTTGTTTCAAAATTTGTAGATGGTCGCCTTCGTCGGATGGACCACAGGACTACTACTCCCACGCAGGGACGAAGGGCAATATCTGGAGCTCCTTCGTCAACCGATGCAAGATTTAGGTTCACCGTCCTCCACTCTACCGAGGCCGGACGACGAGGTCTTGGACCGCGAGTCTTGGATCGTGGAGGTTTTCCTCACGCCAGACCGGCGAGTTCAACCCCACACCTTCGAGGCGGCGCACCTCCCACGGTGCCACGACGCGATCCAGACGCCGCTCGTGTCGCCAAAGCACCAGCGTGTCTTGGCTATCGAGGATCTCTTGTTGAGGTCCCCTTACGCTTCTTTCCGTATCTCCCGACGGAGAGCGGACCGGAGGTCTTCGACGCCAGGACAACGACCCTCGCTTGACCCAAAGAGTCCAATTTTACTCGAGCCATGACGGCGACTATCAACGCCGCCATGGAGGAGGTGGCCCACTCGATGATCTTTGCTCATCGGCGATTATGCCCACTCGCACACCCTCCGCAACAACCCGATCGGACCGACGAGGCCCACGCCACGCTGCCGTCAGAGAGGGACGCCCTCTCGCGAGTTGGCGCGTCTCACGCCACCACCACTGTCCCAGCTCGGTAGCCGCCTCGGCGTCGGGACACTCGGTCGGCCCTCCCACCCTCACGAGGAGGACGGCCGACGCATGAGTGTGCGGCGCCTCGATCGCCTCTCTCGATCGTCATCGGAGAGTCACCAGGACGCCGCGGCCTCCGCTCCGTCGACGCCGCCGATGGTAGCGACCGCTCCGCTCTACCGCCATCCTTCACCCGAGCGCTCCGTTCCGTTCTCCGCAATCAAGCAGCTTTGCGCGACGGCTTTGACCAGAGTGGAGTAGTCCGACTTAGGATAGGTTAGTGGCGATGCTTGCTAGGCGCCTTTTGGTTGCAAGCACTCTTTTGCTCTTTTCTTTTGTAGACGAATGTTTGTAACTGGCATCATGGCTTGGCATGGCCTATATGCTGTGTTCTAAAGTCATGTAATGTTTAACTCCCTTAATGTAATGCAGTCATTATGGACTTTGTGTTGTATTTATTCGATCTTGTTTCAGTTGACTTTCTTTTTGTTGTTCTAGAGGGCTAGCCAACCCTCGTATACCCCTCCTTTAGTTCTGAGCCTCAGTTTTTCTTCAGATGCCTCCCAGAAGAGTCTTTGCTCCCTTGCCATGAGCCTTTGCAAGAGGTCGTGGAAGAGGCCGTGGAAATGGCCAAGGTCGTGGTCAAGAACAGGATCTGCCACCGCCACCACCAGCAAACCCGACCATGGCCCAAGTAATCTGCAGCAAACTCAGATTCTGCAAGCCTTGTTGAAGCGATCCAAGAGGCGGACCAGCCGGCCGCACTTCAAAACTTCGCGGACTTTCTTCGCACTAGGCCACTTACCTTTGCGGCAAGTGAGCCTCTTGAAGCGAAGGGCTGCTCCGTGATACAGAGAAGAAGCTTCGGTTAGCTCGTTGCTCAGAAGAAGACAGGGTGGACTTTGCCACCCACCAGCTCAAAGGAGCCGCAGCTGCATGGTGGGACAATTACCTTGCCACGGGCACTCGACAAAGACACCACGAAGAAGAAGAAGAGGAAGTCGAGCGGACATAGCATCATCTTCGGTGGAATCGGCCAAACCACCGCTACCACGTAAGAGGTAATCGAAATCCCCAAGAGGAGGAGGTCGATTGGCAACCAATTCCGTAATAATTCAAGTCGACTTCGAGCAAACTTTGTGCCAGCTGGCACGATGAGATTGAAGAAAAACGAATTCAGGGCTCTTAAGCAAGGCAACCTATCAGTGAATGAGTACCTCACTAAGTTCAATCAGCTCGCTCGCTATGCCCCCAGTGACATAGCAAATGAAGAAGAAAAGATTGACCGCTTTATTGAAGGTATGCGTGAGGAGATGAGAGGCCAACTCATTCTTCACGACTACTCCAGCTTCCACCACCTCATCAATAAGGCCCTGATACTGGAAAATGAGAAGAGGACCGCAGAAGCTAGTCGCAAGCGCAAGCTAGTTTTTCAGAAGCCACAGGGCAGCTATCCTCAGAGGACCCCTTTTCAAGGCAGCACTTCCTTCAGACCCCCTGCCGCTGTGCCGCAGAAGACCGCAGTTTCTACCCCGCGTACTCAAGGAAGCGGTTTCCACAACCTTCGCCCCACTGGGCCACCTGCCGCAGTCAACCCTGCAGCTGATCTTCGTTGCTATAGTTGTGGAGAGAAGGGGCATTTTGCTAATAGATGCCCACACCGTCAGAATACCGCTGCGAAGACTAAACCAGGAGCCGCCCCAGCATCAGGCCAAGGATCTGGCCCAAGCAAGAGTTTCCAGTCATCTCAAGCCTCAAGGTCTACTCCGACACCGAGCCGTGGCCGTGTGAACCATGTCACAGCAGAGGAGGCCCAGGAAGCCTCAGGAGTGCTAATGGGTACGTTCTCTGTTAATTCAGTACCTGCACAAGTTTTATTTGATTCTGGAGCTTCGCACTCGTTTGTTTCAAGGAAGTTTGTTGAAAGGCTTAAGCTGCCAACCTTTGAGTTAAAGAAACCTGTGGTGCTAAGTTCACCCGGGGGATCTCTCTTTGCTACCTCAGTCAGCCCCAAAGTAGAGATTTCCTTGGAAAACTCTGGATTTCTAGCAACCCTCATTGTGCTAGAATCCCAAACTCTGGATATCATCCTAGGGATGGATTGGTTGGCGGATACCATGGATTAATAGACCGTACAACAGAAGGTGGTGCTCACTAAGATCCCTGGGATCGTAATAGAAGTTAGTGTGGATCGTTCCTCCCCTTCTGTTTTCTTGGTCCACCAACTGGAGGAGTTGTCCCTAGAGACAACACCCGTAGTCCAAGCTTACCCCGATGTCTTTCGGAAGAATTGCGGGCATGCCGCGGATAGAGATGTTGAGTTTGTGATCAACTTGAAGCCAGGATCAGCTCCAATTGCCAAAAGACCTTATCGGATGACCGTCGACGAACTGGAGGAACTCAAGACCCAGCTCGAAGATCTGCAGGGAAAAGGATTTATTAGACCTAGTTCTTCTCCCTGGGGTTCCCCAGTGCTCTTTGTAAGGAAGAAGGATGGCTCCGCCAGGCTGTGTGTGGATTACAGGGGACTTAATGATGTTACAATTAAAAACAAGTACCCCCTGCCCCGCATTGACGACTTGTTTGATCAGTTATCAGGAGCCGCAATTTTCTCCAAGATAGACCTAAGATCTGGGTACCATCAACTCAAGATCAGAATTGAGGATATTCCTAAAACAGCTTTTACCACCCGGTATGGCCTGTTTGAGTTCACGGTAATGCCTTTTGGTTTAACCAATGCACCGGCTTACTTCATGAACCTCATGAATAAGGTATTCATGGACTACCTAGACAAGTTTGTGGTCGTATTTATAGACGACATCTTGATCTACTCTAGGACTCAAGAAGAGCATGCCCATCATCTGCAACTGGTCCTAGAAATGCTGAGGAATCACCAGCTTTTTGCTAAGTTCAGCAAATGTGAATTTTGGCTTCAGAAGATAAGTTTCCTTGGACATGTTGTATCCGCCGGAGGAATTGCTGTAGACCCATCCAAAGTCGGTCATGGCGAATGGAAGCGACTGCATCGGTTTGAGTGCGTAGTTTTCTCGGCTTGGCCGGATATTACAGACGCTTCATAGAAGGGTTCTCAAAAATCTCCAAGCCGATGACCCAATCTATGAAAAAGGAAAAGAAGTATGATTGGATGAAGCTTGTGAGAAAAGTTTCAAGATTTAAAGAAGAGATTGACTTACACTTTTGTGCTTGTTCTACCAGACATACATCAGGACTTCGAAGTCTATTGTGACGCCTCACGCCAAGGGCTTGGATGTGTCCTCATGCAAGGAGGAAAAGTGGTAGCCTATGCATCCAGACAACTCCGCCCTCATGAAGACAACTACCCAACTCATGATTTGGAGTTAGCGGCGAGTGCATGCCCTAAAATTTGGCGGCATTACTTAATCGAAATCATTGTAACATTTACATCGACCATAAGAGTCTCAAGTACATCTTCACTCAATCAGATCTCAACCTTCGGCAAAGAAGATGGCTAGAGCTAATAAAGGACTACAATTTGGATGTTCATTACCATCCTGGAAAGGCTAATGTGGTCGCTGACGCATTGAGCCGCAAGTCCTACTGCAATAATGTCTTGGTTCAAGAGCAGCCGCCGGAACTCCACAAGGAATTTGAAAGGCTCAACCTTTGGTTGATAGAACAAGGTGCCACGGATGCTGTGGAAGCACGTCCAACTCTAGAAGATCAGATCAAGACCGCCCAACTAGGACATTCTGGAGTCCAGAGGTTCAAGCAACTCATGGCAGAAGGAAAGGCCCCGAAGTTGATTGAAGATCCACAAGGAATTCTATGGTTTGAAAGACGCCTCCTTGTTCCCCCTCAAAAGGAACTCAAGGACCTGATTCTGAAAGAAGCTCACAGCTCAGGTTATACTCTGCACCCAGGCAGCACCAAGATGTATCAAGACTTGAAGACTTTGTATTGGTGGCCGCGAATGAAAAGAGACATAGCAGAGTATGTAGCTTGTTGTGATGTATGCCATGAGTCAAAGCCGAACATCAAAGGCCCGCAGGATTGCTTCAACCACCGCAAATACCCCAATGGAAGTGGGAAGAAATCGGAATGGATTTCATTACAGTTTGCCTCGAACCAAATGGGTATGATTCGAAGGTGGGTCATAGTGGATAGATTGACTAAAGTGGCTCATTTCATCCCGTGGGGACGACCTTCAAAGGGGACAAATTAGCCGAGTTGTATATGGCTCGCATTGTATGCCTGCATGGAGTACCCAAGAGGATAGTCTCAGATCGAGGTTCTCAATTCACCTCGCATTTCTGGGCTAGTTTGCATGATGCCCTTGGAACGCACCTTGCCTTGATCTGACTTACCACCCTCGGGCCGATGGTCGACGGAAAGGACAAACCAAATTCTTGAAGACATGCTTCGAGCTTGTGCTTTGGAGTTTACCGTAGACTGGGAAAAGTGTCTACCATATGCCGAGTTTGCATATAACAACAGCTATCAGTCTAGTCTGAAAATGTCCCCGTTTGAAGCCCTCTATGGAAGAAAATGCAGAACCCCACTGCATTGGTCGGAATCAGGTGAAGGATATATCTTCGGCCCAGATACTCTCAAGCAGGCGGAAGAAAGTTCGATCGATTGAGGCCGTCTTCAAGCGGCTTCGATCTCGTGAAGAGTTATGCGACAACCGTGAGGAAGTTGAACTTTGAAGTTGGAGATAATGTATATCTCAAGGTTTCCCCACTCCGTGGAACTCGAAGGTTTAAAGTAAAAGGGAAGCTCGCGCCCAGATACATAGGCCCGTTCCCGATTACTGCCAAGCGAGGAGAAGTTGCCTATCAGTTGGAGCTACCGGAGAATTTGTCCAACGTGCACAATGTGTTTCACGTCTCTCAACTTAAGAAATGCCTAAGGGTACCTGAAGAGCAAACCCCAGTTGAAGCCATCGCCCTCCAGAAAGATCTGACCTACTCAGAGCATCCAGTTAAGATCCTAGACATCATCGAGAAGCAAACAAGACGCCGAACTATCCGACTGTGTAAAGTCCAATGGAGCAACCACACTGCAAGAGAAGCCACCTGGGAGCGCGAAGACCAGTTGAAGCAGGACTTCCCGTACCTCTTCCCGGAGTAGCTCGAATCTCGGGGTCGAGATTCCGTTTAAGGTGGGTAGGTTTGTAACACCCCGTTTTCAAACTCGAGTTTGTATTTCAAATGTGTTGGCATTTTCAAAATTTCAAATTCTATTTGCATCTTCTCTTTTCGGTTTTGGGGGTCTTCACCCAATCCAGCTGACCCTCCTTTCTTCCCCTCTGGCTCGGTGCTTCTAGCCAGTAGCCAACCCCTTCTCCCGGTGCGGCCTGCGCTCAGGCCCGCCTACTTCGCTTCTCTCAGGTTCGGCCCGACCTCCTCTCCCCCAGCCTTTGGCTCGGCCCAGCCTCCCCCGAGCCATTCTCTCCCTCTCTCTTCCAGCACCGCCCCCGTTTCTCTCCCCGTGCGGCGTCAACGCCAGCTCCTGTCGCCTCCGACTGTCGCCATCAATTCCGCCCACACCGTCACCCTCCTCTGGCTGTCACTTCCCCTGCGACGGCCATCCCACGCCCATGCCGCCGCTCAATCGCTCCAGCGAGCACGCTGCTCCATCTGAAGCTCCTCGAACTCGGCGTCGCGGGATTCTCTCCTCGGACCCGCCCTTTTGATCGCCTACAAGAACCCCAAGCCCCTTTCTACTTCCCGCTCCGCTCCCTTGCTCCTGTGTAAGCTCCAAGACACCCGCCGAGTTTCCCCCTTTCAGCCGAGCCGCTCCACCAACCGGTTCCCCTCCTCCGGCGAGCTCCCGGCGCCGCCACCCCCGTCACCGTGCGCCACCACCTTCCAGGAGCACTCCCCTCCAAGCCCGAAGCCTCCGGACCACCGCAGCCTCGGATCGGGCTCGTCTCCCTCGCCTCCGGCCGATCCCTTCCTCGCCGCCGATCTCCACGCGACCGACCGGCTCGGCCGCCATTGTTGGCGGGTGAGCTTGGGGACCTCGCCGACGCCAGCTCCCCACTTCTCCGATCGCGCCTGATCTACTTCCCGCTCGTGAGCTCCGCGCCGCCTCCCGAGTGCCGCCGCCGCTCGGGTCGTCCTCGGCGCCGCACACCACCACCAGGACCGCCTCCAGGGGAACCCATTTAGGTAACCCCGCGCCGCCGCCCCTCCTCCGCCGGCGACGAGCCGCGCTGGCTCCCGCTTCTCCCCACGGGCCGCGTTGTCCGGACGCCGGCTGTGAGCCGATTTTGTCAATGATTCTTGTGCGTTTAATCTTTAAACCGGTTTAATTAGCCCTAAGTGGCGGTGCAGATCAGCGGCGTGTGGGCGCCGCACAAGAATGGCAAGGGTTAACATCGGTTTTGTTTTACATCAGCGACATGTGGGCCCGAGTACTATTAGTGAGCGAGTGAATCAGTGGACTCGGCGCCTTATTGTTGCCTTCGCCCACGTAATATCTTGGCGCTGCACCGGCGCCACAATGTACGCCCGACACGTGTCGCCTCCAGAATAAACCAGCAATTTCTGTTTTTCTTTTCTATTGTAAAACCTGTTGCAAACTTCAAAAATCCATAACTCTCTCATTATAACTCCGAAAATTATGAATCTTTTTCCTAAAATTTTCTAAAATCAAGATCTTGCTAATGGCACTGGTCTTGATTAATTTGGAGTCCATTTGCTTGGTGTTATGTATTTATTTGCTCTCTTTTCTTTTTGTGTCTTTTCCGGTACATCGTTCGAGTAGGGTTCGAAGAAGCGGAAGACCCCCACCTCGGACCAGCACAAGAAGACCTAGACCCCTCTACCTATATCCAAGGCGAGTCAACACTTTGATCATATTGATCCCACATTTTTATGCAAATTTATATTCTGTTGAAGTATCAAACTGCATGCTTTAATTTTTATACAAACATATGTCAAACACTCTAAGGTAGTTACAATGCCTATTTGTTGAATAGTAAATTAATATGCCATTCCCTTGAAAGTTGAACTCCCAGTATTCATGTCACCCTAGTAAATATCTGGTAACATACTAGTTATAGGTCGTACTTAAATGCCATGCTAGACTTGTTTAAGTACCGGGGTATTATCTACCCCAAATCACCATCCTTTTATCATTAAAATTGTTTTGGGCAGTCATTGGGGAGAATGACTGAGTTGGTTGGATAATTTATTTTATACCTCTCCAAAACTCTAAAATCTGCTAATACCCATCTGGGCGGATGGAGAGAATGGTGGGTGCCGTCGTGCACGAGCGTTAGGTATGTGGTAAGAACCGCCAGATAACCTTAAGGACTTAATCTGTGATGACCTCTTATTGTAAAACGATGCGACCACAAGTCTATAATGGTGTCGACTGGCTAACTAATTGGTGTTCACCGTGCAGTGCACCATCGAGGGCTCCCAATCCGTGAGCCCAAGAGGCTACGTATTGGGAATGTAACTTACGGGACCCTAGGCGTAAGTTGCATGGCGCAAGAGGGGTCAGGCGTAGCGGTTGTCGGTCCCACGGAGCGACACCCCGCTCAGTGAAACCTTAGCGGGTGCGACAAATATCGAGGATGCCTTGGAAAGGCCTTGTGGTAATCTCCCTTGATTCACATGTCTCTAAACGTGTGTACATATCAAGTCGATTATCTCTTGTGGGTAAAGATGTACAATCTCTGCAGAGAATAAAAGCGTTCGAGCAGTAGTGCCTACGGTCAAGGGCGAGGCAAAGGAGCTCATAAGAGTTAGTTCTATTTCAAAACTTGGTGGGTGGGATGAAAAATGTGCGGGGCTCATCTAGCCCTTGATTGGTTTTTCCAGGTATTCTTGCGGTGTTGGTAATAGGTGGGTATGACCACCAAAGAAAAGAAGCATTGAGACAGAGTTTAGATGGAGGAACCTCTGCTTATCAATCTTGCACAATTAATCTCTTTAAAAATGCAAATTTGGTCCAAATGCTAAGTGACGGGATTTTCTAATATCTCAGATTTATAAATATTGCTTTACGCAAATAAAAGAACCCGAGCCTTCCTTGTTAAACTGTGCATGAATATTATTGCATCGTGGTGTCGGCTCATGAGCACGAGTAGTTGTGCTCACCTCGCTCTCCCAAAACCCTTGGATGATCGGACCAAGGAGACTATGCATATTATGAGGATCCGTGGCGATGGACAAGGATGCGATGAAGAGTAGTCTAGCTCAGTAGTTTAGATCTCGCCTCGATCTAGTAGACTTGTTGGTACTTGTGTATAACTAATATTACAGGGCCTCGGATAATATTAGTCATACACAAATCACCCTTCATTTTGTGGTGAGATGTGCCCCATCCCCTTTGCTTCATTGTGAGACACGATCTTTTGTGATGTAACATATTTGGCTTCGACGGCCCTACAGTAAAAACTCGACCGACGCGGTCTATGTTACCTTGACTATCCGTAATATATGTGTTGGTCTTATTTCACGCTGTATGAGATGATCTGATAATGCACTCGCGAAGTCTTCCCTTGATCAGGGGAGTAGTACATGGTTTCACAGAGGATTCGGGTTACGAAATCCGGGTCCGACAGTGGGAATCAGTCCGCTGATAGTGATCAGGATTCTTCCGATGGCTTAAGTATTCCCTTCGTCGACGGCGTCTACCAACAATTTATTTGTTCGAGATTATCGAATAATCATTCCTGGACGTACGGCCGGTGCTTTGGAAAGAGTCACACGTGCAACTTGTGCTTTAGAAAGAGCCACAAGCTATTCTCTCTATATCTCTACAATTTTTTCTCCCTATTTCCCCCTCTAATCAGTTCGTCGTCGTAGTAATAGTACTGATTTTTTTTATTAAAAAAACAACTGTAAGATGATCCACGGAAAATAATAAAAGCAGGACTAATGGTAGTTGGAACAATTAACCTTGTAGTGGAGTAACATCTTAATTACTAATGTTTGGAGTTGTTGCAAGACATACTATTGCACGGATGGCAAAAATCACAGATCAACAAGCTACAGCACTTGCAGCACAAGGTTGCCCACGACCACGAAGTAGTGAAAACTTTACAACCATACTACCTAGCTCGCCTCTGAAATGAATCCAACAAAGATCTTCCATGGTAGGGACCATGCGCGCGCCTTCGCTTTCTACACTTTCTAATCTGCCGAGGTGAACCCTTTACCCCCTCTTTTCTTTTTGCCTACTATTGCAAGATGAAGAAGACCCAAGGGCCTGCCGAGATTCCAGTTCTAGATGTGCTAATTTTAAGACATGTTTGCTTTTTTCTTCAAAAAAACAAGAAGAAGAAGACATGTTTAGGGTTGTGTTTCGATTTCCAGGAAGTAGCATGCCAATGATGCAGCTATAAAAGGTTGGTCTGGCCTAACTTAGATTTATTTTGGCAGGCCAGTTTATAGGATCTCCTGTTAGAATAAGACTGCTTATGAGATAAGCTATGCAAGGGGTTTGGCAGAAATTAGCTTAGATGAAAAAAAGGGGGTTCCAAAAGATCATCTCATCCACACCCTTTAGAAAAGTCTCGCTTCTATGATTCAGGGTGTCACCACCTAGTCACTTGTGCCTTATTCCAGTAAGCTACCTATAAAGATTCTCGCTAAAACTCCAGCAAAAAGAATTTCGTTTCAGTTTAGGTTACCCTTACTTGAGAGAGGTGGCTAAGCTCAAAGCTATACCAGCCGCCAACAATGTTGTATAGCAAAGAAGTATGGCTTCCGACTCTGATGTCCTTTTCGAAGAAAAACCATGGACAAATTCTGATCTGCTGTATCGTGTAAATTTGCTTGGTTGCTTCTTTTCCTACGCAAATCTCAGACTATACTGGGTTCTTCGTACCTGGTCGCTAGCTGTTCAGGAAAAGCCTAATAACTGATTGTTGTACTAGTTGGAAATTTTTTTGTAGGATCCTTCTTATGCGGAACCGCAAAGAGAAATTGCTCAATTTTGTAGCAAAGAAGTACGCCTTTCGACTCTGATGTCCTTTTCGAAGAAAAAACTATGGACAAATTCTGATCTGTTGTATCGTGTAAATTTGCTTTGTTGCTTCTTTTCCTACGCAGATCTCGGACTATACTGGGTTCTTCGCACCTGGTCACTAGCTATATATTCAGGAAAAGCCTATTTAACCGAATGCTGTACTAGATGGGAAATTTTTGTAGGATCCTTTTTACGCGGAACTGCGAAGAGAAGAGCTCGTGAATGGAGCTCGTGAATGGTAGGTAGATCGAGATGGCTTTGATTTTTTTTTTTTGGAAAACTGTACCACGTGGTTTTGTGTTGTCAACAATCTAGTCTATAAGACCATTGGCGTGGCTTGTGTTGATCTACACCATCAACTCCACGATCCAGTGGCTAGGAACGCACACGCACAGCTTAGTCTTGCACAACATCCATCCAGATGCACGGAACCGAATTGACCTGCAATAACGTATGGGCGAGTCTGAATTCAATGCAATTTTTTTTATCGCTTTCCCTTGTTCCTGTCCTCACCAAGTGCTTCTCTGTTGTCACTGTCCTCATGAACAGGCCCCGACACTTAATTGGCACAAAACAGCAGGACGCTGGATTGGATACAGCAGGGCGAGAGGATTGAACAGGAGCCCGGGCTTTATTGACTTGTAACCAGGAAGGGCACCCTAACTTGGCATACCTGAGCCCACTCGGGCCACCCCTTTCAATTTTTCAAACAATTGGGCTGATCCGATTTATCTATTCAGTAGTTTGATGAATTGTTAAAGAGTTTGGGGATCACTTATATTTTGGAAGATAAAGGAAGCTTTCTTTTCACAAAGTAGAAGGCATAGAAAAGTTCAAGCTTTCTTCTGTTAAGGCACCACGATATACGGATAAGCCAGAAGCCAGAAGGCCCAGAACAGCTAGTAATGAAGATGGATCGAAAGTGCATTTTAGCAGTTCCAGCAAGCACACCACCATGATGCCAATTCGCAACACCATATCACAATCAGAGACTTTAGTCCCATGAATGATAAGCACAGCCATGACAGGTTCCATCAAAATGAATAACGGTTAGCCGCCAATATCTTGCAGGCGGTTCGTGGCTACACAAGCGAATGATACCGCTTGGCCTGCTGACGAACACGATTCCTGTACTCCGGCATATTCTGCAAATGATGGTGGCACAAAAAAACATGGTGATAAGCGCGTCATCGAATCAAAATGAAGGAATTTTACCTTCAGCCTACATCTCTTTTTTTTTTTGGTTATGGAAGTTCAAATCATAACATACCGTTTTAAGGAGTTGATAACATCTACTCCGTGCGGCAGAGTTAGGATTTGGGTTATCAAGCATCTCCTGGATGCCTACAAGAATTTGCTTCACTGTAATTGAAGGTTTCCATTCCTGGAAAAAGGAAAAAAAATATCACTAAGGCTCAGTGGGGCTATTTGCAAGGTGTAGACAGCTGAAAAGAAAGCATCCACTCAGTTAAAGCTTACACTAATCAAGATTGATAGGCATACTGCCCCAGAATCTTAGACATTGACGTGGAAGAAACCTGAAGGAAACTTGCAGGTGGCAGGGAGGGCTACTTGGGTGATCTTCATTGAATTGCAGAGTAAGGGGGTAATATCCACCCTCCCAGTCGGTCTGCAGAAAGGTAAATTTAGCCATAAAAGTCTGGAGAAAGGTAAATTCAGCACATAATCTTACTTTTATGGCAAGGCTAGTTTGGCTAGCTGTGCAGACTGGCGAGTGAGTAGAGACTACACAAATTTGACGTAACAGAATTACGTAGGATGACACTATGCACGCACAAAGAAATATCAACATAAAGTAGTTGCAGGTACAGGTAAGAGTTACTGTGTGGACTATGGAGTTTTGGGCGAAAAAAAGAGTAAATGTATTGTTTGATGCACCCATAGAGGATTTTAAGGGCCTCTCGAAGGGATATGGTTTTAGAGAGGAAAAGAATCCGGTTCCAATTAAGGTTGTTGCATGAGTGGAATGAAACAGATCTGCAAGTTCATGGCAAGAACTATTGAAGTGTGATTTGTGAACCAGTAAAAATGGACATCATGAACAAATACAGCAGAGCACTCACGTAAATTGTAGCTCACAAGCATTACCATTGAATTTGTTATTTTCTTGCCTTTCATGAAAAACAGAGAACGTTTATAAAAAACAAAAAAGGTGAAAAGATACAAAAGCTAAAACACACTTTTCTAATCAATTTGAATATGTTCACCGCCCAGACACTGTTCCATAGGGCAAAAACAGTCAGCAAAAGTACATCCTTTTGATACGACTGGGTTTGAGTTGATGGCGCAAGGGAGAAAGAAGATGGGAACGTGATATGGCGAACGATGAAGTTCACTGGTGGCCGTTGGTCGGGGCTTGTCCCCGGCCAGACTGGAGACCTTGCAATAGAGGAGAGAAAAAGATAGCTGACTTAATATATTTCTTACTTCTTGAATACAATCCGTAGATGTCTTTTTATGGAGGACTAACCATTAAGTATCCGGAAGAGATACTCCTAATCATAACTCACTGATATTCAGAAGGGATATTACCTAATAACTAACGCAATCTATATTAAGACTTTCCATTGCACAAGCATATGGACAGCTTGGTGCTGTTACGGAGCAGAGACAGAGTCGAACTCGTTACTGCTGGAACGTATTGTTGTCGGACTTTGCATAGTCGCGTTCGACAATTGCTTAGCCCGTCGTGTATTACTTCTTTCCAAAGAACGAGTCCACAACATTTTCGCCGTTCTGGAGAAACAGCTCGTCCGCGAGCTGGATATGAGGATAACGCTGCGTAAAATCTAAAACCAAAAGCCAAGATGTCTTAGTAGTAGGGCAATCATCCCAACGAACCAAAATCTCCCAGCCCGCAAAGGTAAAACGGGAGCGAAGCACTTGAGCTGGATTGGAAAGAACACAACCATGATGAACGGGAGGCAATGGAACAAGCTGAGTTGGTGGCTCCCCATGAAACGGTTTTAACAAAGCGACATGAAAAACATCATGAAGACGAGCACGAGGTGGTAGCTTCAAATGGTAAGCGACCGTACCGACTCGCTGCACAATATGATAAGGCCCGAAGAAACGAGGAGAAAGCTTGTCGAAGGTCGGGCGCCCCAAAGATACCGTAGCCCGATGATGAAGACGGAGCCATACCCATTGCCCAACATCAAATGCAACACCGTGATGTGTTTTATCATAATGTTCCTTCATGTAGTTTTGAGCCTGAAGTAATCGGTCCCGAATGTCAGCAATAAATTCACCACACTCCAATAGTTGATTATCCACGGCGGCAATACGGGCAACACCCGGCTCATAAGCTACTAGTACTGGGGGATCTCGACCATACACAACTCGGAAAGGAGTAGCACGAAGAGCTATCTGAAAAGAGGAGTTATAACAAAATTCGGCCCAAGGAAGCCAACGAAGCCAATCCTTCGGTCGATCCCCAGATAAACAACGAAGATACATGCCAATAACACGATTGACGACTTTCGTTTGACCATCAGATTGCGGATGAAAAGTGGAACTAAGATGTAACTTGGAGCCGGCAAGACGAAATAATTCAGACCAAAACGAACTCACAAAGACAGGATCATGATCACTCCCAAATGGAAGATGGAATGCCATGAAGCCGGACAATATTATCAAAGAAAACACGAGCAACTAAGCTAGCTATATACAGATGACCGAGTGCGACAAAGTGGCCATATTTTGAGAAACGGTCCACAACGGTAAGAACCACATATTTGCCATGTACCTTAGGAAAACCTTCCACGAAGGCCACTGAAATATCATCCCAAACTTGATAAGAAGCACCCATTTCAAAGCTCAAATTTTGACAAGAACAAAAAGGGCAATTCTCAAATGACAATAAGCGATATATCAATATCCGTTGCTATGAGTGTGATGAGAATAGACACATTGCTTATCATTACCCTAACAAGAAGGATGACAAGGGCAAGTCATCAAAGAAGAAGGAATACAATGGCAACAAGAAGCTTGTTAAGAAGCTTCATAAAAATGGCAAGAATGAAGCTCATATTGTAGAATGAGACTCCAATGAGGAGTACTCCGACTCCGATGATGAAGGGTCATCCAAAAAAAAGGACTCATTGGCATCGCCATCAAGGAAGCGTCGTCACTCTTCTCCACTCCTACTTGCCTCATAGCAAAAGGAGATAAGGTAAAATCCATTAGTAATAATGAACCTTCGTATGATGAACTAATGGATATCCTTATAGAATTAAATGAATACCTTAGAAAAGAGAAGTCAAAATTTAAAGTCTTAAAGAAAGAGTGCATATCTCTAAAGCACTCTTATGAGGAGCTAAAGGAAGCTAATGATTCTCTCCTTCTAAAGGATATTAAAAAATCTCATTCAAATGTTGGAAGTACTTGTGGTATTATGCCTAGAATAGAAGTTGCTTTAAATACTATATCAATGTTTAGCACTTCCACATCATGTGATGATTTGTTATCCATGCTATGTTGCTATAAAAATGATTCAATTGCTAATATGGCTAATACATGTGATCCATTGCTCGTTATTGAAAATCATGAATTAAAAGAGCAAGTTACAAAGTTGAGCAAAAGTTTGGAAAGATGCTTCAAGGGAAAAGCAACCCTTGACAAGCTATTTGAGTGAGAAAATGTGTTTATTCAACAAGGAAGGACTTGGATTCATTCCCAAAAAAGGTAAAAAGCCAATTTACAAACTCGAGAAAATGAGAAATATTTCAATAAATGTCTAAATATTGGTCATTTACAAAATGCATGCTCTATTGCTAATACTAAGTCTTATGACACTTATGATTCATACTACATGCTTAGAAAATCTAAAGATGGTAAAGTAGTAGTAAAATTTATTAGCACTTCAATTTTAGACGCAAAAGAGAATGCCATTTGAGTGCCCAAAACCTTGGTCACTAACCTTCAAGGACCCAAACAAATTAGGGTACCTAAAAGAACTTAATTCTTATTTTGTAGGTGAACTACAAGACCGATGGAAAACATTGGGTGCTTGATAGCGGATGCACTCAACATATGACTGACGATAAAAAAAATGTTCACCATATTCGAGAATGGAAAAGAAAATGACAAGACCATTTTTGATGACAGTAGCAAAGGAAAGGTATAATAGGATTGGGTAAAATCGCTATCTCAAATGATATTTTTATTTCTAATGTATCTTTAGTTGAATCACTAAATTTTAATTTGTTATCCGTTACTCAAATATGTGATCTTGACTTAACTTGTTCATTCTTTCAAGATTGTGTTTCCATTATTAATAAAAATAATAACCCTTTAGCCATCAAAGGATTTAGATTTCGAAATATTTATCTAGTTGATTTTTCTTCAAATGATTCATGCTTGAAAACATGTTTGATTGCAAAAACCTCTTTGGGTTGCATTTGGCATAGAAGGCTAGCTCATGTTGGTATGATTCAATTCAAAAAACTTTTCAAACATAATTTAGTTGTTGGCTTGAAAGATGTGAAGTTTGAGAAGAATAGACTTTGTAGTGCTTGTCAAGCTGAGAAACAAGTCGCAAATTCTCATCCTTCCAAAAGTATCATGTCAACTTCTATACCATTGAAACTCTTACACATGGATTTATCTGGGTCAACAACCTACAAGAGTATCGGGGGTAATAGCTATTGTTTAGTCATTGTGGATGATTACTCTTGATATATATGGGTATTCTTTTTAGATGACAAAGGTGAAACCTCTGGTATTTTTAAAAGTTTTATAAAAGTGATCAAAATGAATTTGATTTCAAAATTAAGAAAATATGTAGTGATAATGGTTCCGACTTCAAGAACACTAAAATTGAAGATTTTTTTTGATGAACTTGGAATAAAGCATGAACTTTCCACAACCTACACTCCGGAGCAAAATGGAGTTGTTGAAAGGAAAAATCGAATATTAATTGAAATGGCTAGGACAATGCTTGATGAATATAATAGTTCCGATAGTTTTTGGGTGGAAGCAATCAATACCGCTTGTCATGCCATAAATCGTCTTTATTTGCACCGCCTCTTGAAAAAGACTTCTTATGAGCTTTTTGTTGGAAGAAAACCAAACATCTCATATTTTCATATATTTGGTTGCA
This sequence comes from Hsuehochloa calcarea, assembly GCA_036346395.1. Lineage (NCBI taxonomy): Eukaryota > Viridiplantae > Streptophyta > Magnoliopsida > Poales > Poaceae > Hsuehochloa > Hsuehochloa calcarea. The sequence continues at coordinate 41,881,932 of CM070599.1, forward strand.
AGTGTTACATTTTGAGAAAAGATGTCCGTCTTCCAAGATTTGCAAGTCGATGTAATGTTGGTTTCTTAGTTGGATATTCATCAAATAGCAAAGTTTATTGTGTTTTCAAGAAAAATCCTGGTTTGGTTGAAGAAAAATATGATGTCCAATTTGATGAAACTAACGGCTCTCAAGAAAAGGAGAATTTGGATGATGTAGGTAATAAAGCATTAAGACAAGCAATGGAGAATATACAATTTGGAGACATCAAACCAAAAGAAGATCCAAATAACCCATCATCTTCCACTCAAGTCGAACCTCCCATCTCTTCCATAACAAATCAAATTTAAATTGATGTAGAGGACAACAAGGAAGATGATCAACCATCCAACTTATCACCATGAATTCATAATACAATTGTAAAGTATCATCCAATAGATCAAATATTGGATGATGTGAGTAAGGGTGTTCAACTCGATCCTGTGTTGCTTCTTTTTTAGAACATTACTCTTTTGTCTCTTCTCTTGAGCCAAAACATGTAGATGAAGCACTCGATAATCCGGATTGGGTGAATGCTATGCATGAAGAACTCAATAACTTCACCCCGAACGATGTTTGGATATTGGTAGAGAGACTGAAAGAACACAACATTATTGGTACAAAATAGGTCTTTAGAAATAAGCAAGATGAAAGTGGTATGGTTGTAAGAAACAAAACAAGATTGGTTACTCAAGGATTATATCAAATTGAAGGTTTGGATTTCGGTGAAACTTTTGCTCTTGTAGCTAGACTTGAGTCAATTAGGATATTACTTACTTTTGCATCATTCTTTGATATAAAATTATTTTAAATTGATGTTAAAAGTGCTTTTCTAAATAGAAAAAAATATCCGAACATGTTTTTGTTGAGCAACCACCCGGTTTTAAAGATTATAAGAATCCTAATTATGTCTATAAACTCTCCAAGGCGCTCTATTGTCTCAAATAAGCTCCTAGAGCATGGTATGGATACCTTAGGGGTTTTCTAGTTTCAAAAGGATTCAAATTTGGTAAAATTAATTCAACTTTGTTTACAAAGGTTTTAGATGATGATTTCTTTGTATGCCAAATTTATGTTGATGATATTATTTTCGTGTACTAATCAATATTTTTGCAAAGAGTTTGACGATATGATGTCTAGGGAATTTGAAATATACACGATTGGAGAACTTGGCTATTTCCTTGGACTTCAAATCAAGCAACTCAAAGATGAGATATTTGTAAGCCAAACAAAATATGCGAAGGATTTGATCAAGAAGTTTGGCATTGAAGACACAAAACCCATCAAAACTCCCATGGCAACCAACGGTTATCTCGACCTTAATGAGGGAGGTAAATCGGTAGATTTAAAGTTTTATAGATCTATAATTGGTAGTTTGCTTTATCTTACCGCATCTAGGTCCGATATCATGTTTAGTGTTTTCATGTGTGCAAGATTTCAAGCATCACCAAAAGAGTGCCATTTGGTGACCGTGAAAAGAATTCTAAGATATTTAAAGTATTCCTCTAGCATTGGCTAATGGTATCTGACAAGGATTAAAACATCGATGTATTATTTTAATACATAAGAGAAGACCATACATCTTCATGGTCGTAACCCCTAAGGCTAACGATTCCAGAGGTTATATAATAAATACCCTGGTCGGACAAGGTCCCGAATCTAGTCTCCGACCAGCCAATTACTCGTAAGGCTATGAACTGGTATCATCTGGACTGAATCTAGGTATATCCCTTACCGTGTGATGAATGGAACACATGCTATATATTTCATACCACGCGACGTTACATAATTCTAAGACACTGGACTACGATTGAATGTCTCACCAACATATAACCTCACGCAGTTGATACCTTGTCAATTAACACCTCTCTCCGACCAGACGCATTACTTCCCAACAGACGTCCCTCTAAAGGATAACTGCCACTGCTTCATTAACTACTTAAGGAGGACCGCGGAAGATGGAGGGGAGAGGGGATCGAAGGCAATTGAGAAGATTAGCAGTCGATTTGATTACAACACCATAGCAAGCATTGCACTCCAGTGTAACTAGGATTAGCCTTTTGTTTGATCACAGACATTCCTTGTAATAGCCAGTTCATAGCAATAAAGAGTGATCCCATTCTATTCCAGGAGATACACACCATTTTCCTCTGTTTTTATATATTCATAAGATCGGCGATTTGATCGTCAACAGCTGGCGCCGTCAGTGGGGAAGAAGGCGCAAATTCCCTGAAGAAGCTCTTCGCTCAAGCAAATCCTCGCCCGTCCTTCATAATCGTATATACGACTATGGCAGGAACTTGGGATAAGGAGAACTGCTTTGATTTGGATGACTACTCCCATCTCGACATGGATGGATGTATCCACGCCATGCAAGAGAACGGGATGCCATCATCTTCCTCCTCTGCCGGTTCGCATGTCGTTGACGACAGTGAAATCGAACGGATGGATGAAGATGCACCACTACGACAAGTGGCGCTTCCGGAGGAACGTATTACTCTGACTAGCTTGGAATGTCCAAAAACCTCTGTAACACCCTGGCTATTCGGAAGCCAAGATGCCACCTAAGGATACAACATATGAACAATTTACAGAATAAGATTCAATATGCATCTATCCAAATATCAATAACAGGATAACGAGGTGAAAGCAGCCAATACATCAGTGGCGAATAATCAAGAAACTAATCATGGAACGACATGACATGAAGTTTAAACATTACTTAATACAGTCCATCTCTCATCAAGGAATATCAAAGTTGAAATCATTAATGAAATTATCGAGTAATGTTCTGTGTGCAACGTGTTGGTCTACTCCCTTCCCAAAATCATCAACATCAGGGTGGATCACCTAAATAACATTGAAAGCAAGGGTGAGTCGAAACTCAGCAAGTACCATATTAGAATAATCAATCAAATAGTGGACAAATCAATTCAATTGAATTATGAACAAATCTTGCATCACATACATGATTGAATGGAATGAATACATGAATGGATGGAATGAAAGAATGCAATCAAGGAATGGACTAATCACAACTTATACCGTATAGCGAGTGTAACACCGTCGGTGTTCACTTAAAGTTACCATATGAAGAACGTTTCATACGGGTGTCCAACGTGGCCCACATTGAAATGGTGGATCACACGTACCCATTCTGGAATTGATGGGTTTTCAAATGCCCATACTGGAATTGATGGGTCTTTCAAGTGCCCATACTGGAATTGATGGGTCTTTCAAAATTCCACTCCCGTGGAAGGAAATTAAAGCATGTATGAATGGAATGAAGCAAGTAATATGAATGTCATCATCTTTTCTCAATTATCAATTTGGAACATATCAACATCATGAACAAGTGCAAGAACATACACGTATACATCACATTATCATGCATTCAATTGGAAACACCACAAGTTAATATGCAGTACTTGTCTGTACTGGAATATGAATGTTGAGTAACTTCGTGGATTAAAAACATGAATCATATAAACATTAGGATGAACACAAACACATCATTCATCAATGTAAAGGATTCAATGTACTTGCCTTTCGCGTTGCGACGCTCTAGCAAGCAATGAAGGTGTCCCCACACGCGATGCCTCACCGCCTACACAAGTGTTCCCGAAATAAGAAGAACGTGGAAATACATTGCTACCAGTGTTCTACAATATCTCCTGACTACCCAATATACCGCACAGACCCGAATTGAAAATAAACTATTCAGCCAGATTTCAGCCCTTCTGATCAGCAGTATGATAAAAAGCATATTTAATTATCTGGAATTCGAAATGACCCGAAACCAATGCCCAATGAATCTTAACGCATGACACTACGAAACTCTAGTTGGCGGGGTTCTCTGATTCGGCCAAAACAGAGGACTAAAAAGTCACTGAAAACACTGACAGAAATCTGTCCAGATTACAGAACAGTGGTAAAGAAAATAACGTAACTTTTATTATACTGATCTAATGAAGGTGATCTTTATCAACTTGGAAATATAATTTAAAGGGCTACAATAACCTATTTGGGTAGGAGTTCTGAATCTGTCTCTATCTAGAACAAAACTGAAGAGCAACCAACAGTCTCCAAAATTTCTGACAGACAGAGTAGTGTTCGGTTAAAAATTCATAACTCCTAAACCACTGGGTGGAATCTCGTGATCTTGGTTCCAAAAGAAAGCTAACGAAACCAGAAACATATCTCTAGGAGACGTCAACCCGAGATTCGGCCTCTAAAGGGTCGAAACTGGCCGCGCAAGGAGACGGATGCGTTCTGAAATCTCCAGAACAGAAACCGATTTAGATCTAATCCACCATTAAGTAATAAAACCGAATCAAACTACCACTAAAAACATTCGTTACTCTTGAAGATCCGCAGGAAGATGTGGATCCACCTCCCAAGGACCTCCCTCCCTTCTCCTCCCTTCCCTCTCCAAGATCGGCCACAAGATCGCCGGCGAACGGTCGGCGGCGCCGTTGGAAGGAGACGGCTTCGGGGGAGAGCTTGGGGGCGACACCGGGGATCTCCGCAGCAGCAAGACGCCGTCAAGGAGCAGCAAGAAACACCGGGGAGGAGGGGAATGGGGGTGGCGGCTCTAGGGAGGAAGAGGAGGGAGTGGGGAGGCGGCTAGGGTTGGGGGCTCCTCCCCCCTCCCCTTGGCCGGCCCCCCTTGGGCCGGCCTCCCCCTCTTGGGCCGCTTGGGCCGCGGCCTACGGCCCAAGTTGTCGTAAAAATGCGAAAACCCCCTATTTTTCTCAGAATTTCTATTCCTTTCTTTGCATTTTTCTCATCCGACTGAATCTCTAATTACCGATCCGTTTCCAGGGTATTACAACCTCTCCAAGCCCGGTTGTAAGATCGAGGAAGCCGACTAGAGGGGATGAATAGGCGGTTTTTTAAAAACTCTTTTGGTTAAAACCAATTTCTAATGCGAAAGCTAATAACAAATTGATTTTGCACAATTAAAGCCTATATCAACTAGATTCCACGAGGTGCACCAACAATATATGACAATTGATAATGATCGCAATTACACGAATAAATAAGCAATTAATACATGGAATGTAAATTGCAATTCACAAGAAGATCAAACCACAATAGACACGACGATGTTTTACCATGGTGTTCGGAGACTTGGCGGTCTCCCCTAATCCACATTGAGGTAAGCCCAACCGCGTTGGACCGGCTCCTCAAATGAGCCAACACTTCCGAGGTAAGTCCAACCACTTAGACCGGTTCCAACACGAACCAACACCTCGCTCCACTAGGGTTGCTCTTCCTCCACTCCAGAGATGGCGAGCACCAAACAACTCACAACACGCCGGGCCTTCTCACAAACTTCTTGAGAATATCACCGGACACGACGCCTCCACGCCGTCTAGGTGTCGGCAAACACCAAGAGTAACAAGACTCAACTTTCACTTGAACTAATCAAGTGTCAAAACTCAGTGGATACTCAATCCACAACCTAAGGTAACATATGCACTTAGGGTTTGTTCTCAAATCTCACTAAGTGCAACACATGCACAAAAGAGAAGAGTGGGTTTGCTCAAAAAAATGTCTAACAACACTAGCAACCTTTGCAATGATAGCAACAACTCCCTTCAACCAGTCAAGGTGGGTATTTATACCCCACACACAAAAACTAGCCGTTGGAGGAAAGATTCTATCGAATCAGAGAGGGACCGGTCTGACCGCCAACTAATGGCCGGTCCGACCGCTCAAGAGCCAACGGCTATAAAACTAGCAGTTGGACTCACTGCCGGTTGGACCGCCAACTACCGACCGATCGGACCGCTACAATATCGGTCAGACCGCCAAGGGTAGGCGGTCAGACCGCCCAAGGAAAATCAGCGGTGTCCAAAAAGGTGCTTCTCTGGAAAAAAACGTACCGCGAGTAAATCCGGTACTTCTGTTTTTCGGTAGTACCATTTTCTCAACGGCGGTACTACCGCACAGTGAATCGGCTTAAAAGGCTACCGGTCCGACCGCCCAACACATGGCGGTCCGACTGCCCAACACATGGCGGTCCGATCGATTTAGCACCAGTCAGACCGGTAGACCCTGGCGGTCAGATCGCCAGACCACAGAGGGTTCACACTTTGACTTCGCTCAAATGGCAAAACACATTTGCCCATTTGAGTGCAATTTCAACAAGGGATATAGGTGATATTCTCAACAAGTTGCAAAATACATTTGTCAACTTTTAGAATACTCACTACAAGGAATAAGATACATGGATTTACAACATTTGCAAACTAAAGTCACATGCTACAAGGGTTATGCATGAGCCTCAACTATTCGCAAAACACATTCGCAAATAATAACATCATGCCTAGATGAGCTAGAGCAAACATAATGAGCTATCAACACATGACTAACTCAAGCTACTAGTTAAGACACCTCTTAATAGTACGGCAACCTATACTAGCAATCCGGTCTTCCAACCAAACGTCAAGACCAGTAAAACACTAGGAACACATCCTTAGCACTAGCTAGTCATACTTTTGCCTTGAACATCTTCTTGAAGCTTGATGACGCACATCATTACTTCAAGTTCGAGCCATTTACTTGACATGCATCAACTCATGATGCATCCTTTGCTTGACCTCCATCAACACATGATGGATCTTTTCTTGACTCGATGATCAACTCATGATCATCTCTTCTTCTTGATACGCATCAACTCATTATGTATCCTGTACACCAAACTCTTAACTTCAATATAATCAACACATGATGATATGTTTTCATCATCCTGGAACATAATCTATTCATCCAACTTAAGGAAAATGTTAGTTTCATAATGTGATTATCATTAGTTACCACAACAAACCATCATCACATAATGGTGGGACAAGATACTTCAATCTTCCCTTATTGGTAATTAATGATAACCACTCCAATTTCATATGATTGAATGTAGATAAATGAGAGAATAAATGAGTATATATGAATTACACAAGTTATATATACTCTAACATGAGTATACAAGAACTACACAAGTTCTATATACTCACAACATGAGTATACAAGAACTACACAAGTTTTGTATACTCAAAAGGATACGTTTCAAAGTAAAGATCTCAAATATATGTGGAAAATGGAATATGGATCAATACTAATGAAACCACAAAATATAGAATGAACTTTCACTAAATGTGTGCATATACAAATGTGTAATAAAAACATATGCACATATTCAAGTTTAACTTATGGTTGAGTTCAACCTATATTTTGGATCCGAGAAATGCAACAATATATAAGATTATGTAGGACCGGAAAGGCGACTAGAGGGGGGGGGTGAATAGACGCTTTCCTGATTTTCGCCTTAATCAAATTCAACACGAACTTTTCTTCGATAGCTATGAAAGCTAAGAAGATTAGTAAAAGCACAGAGAAAGCCTTGTGCTGAATTCGATTAACCCCTTAAGCAAAAGACCCAAAGTATGAAGATTAAACTCACTTGGGCAGTCAGACCGGTGGCCAATCGGGCTCGATCGCTGAACTCGGTCCGACCGTTGCTAGAAATCGGTCGACCGATTCTGTCGAGAACCAGTCTGAGGCGACTCAAAACCAAAATGAAAATCGGTCTAACTTTTGATTTATCAGATGAAACTTGACCAAATTTGGAACACACCTCCCTAAGGATATCTAGAACCTAATCCTAGTAACGATCGTCCAGATCCACGTCAAAGTTTTGACCTTTTTAAGTTTTACCAAAGGAGGGTTCAAAACCGAGCAAAACGAAAAACTTGATCCATATCTTGCTCGTGGGGGATTGATGATTTAGATGATCCTAGGAGTATTCCCACACATCATAGCAAGGTAAAACAGGTCAAGAGACCAACCAAAAACAACCGGATCAAGGAAGCACCAAAATCATCAAAAGAGAGGAAAACACAAGAGGCCTCATCTTTGAACAAACATCCATAGATTGATTCAAGATGTTGCTTGTTACAGCCACTCCCTCAAGGAGGACAAGAGCTCAATCCAAGAGCACACACACAAATCACCTCTCTAGGACCTAGCCTCTCCTCTCCTCTCCAAACCCTAAACCAAACTAGGGTTTTTGCAAATGAAGTGCTTGGGGGCTGTTTTGCAACCCCCCTCTATTTATAGCGAGACCTAGGTTCTAGAAGAGTTCACCTAATGGGCTCCCGTTAAAGCCCAATACAAACGGGACACATACACACGCATTACAGTCGAAGCAATCGCCTGCTTCGCCACGCAGGTTGATCAGCGACTTTCATCATGTCGGCTAGTATCTCCCGTCCGAATCCCATCGGAACCTCCAAGGCACTTGGATCGACCCCCGCGCCACTTGATCCAACCAGCTGCAACAAACTGACCGTTTGAACCATCTTGTACATTCTGCATTATACTTGAGTCACACGACTTCACCCGGCATCCATGATCGTTCTGGACCTCAGCTCTCCAAGCTTAGTCCCGATCCTCCTCGCCGTTGAACGTCGTTGACCTGCAAGTCACATGCACTGCAATAGACTAAGAAATCGTCTCCGGGAACAAGTTCTTCACAACTTGACCCACGTTAGCTCAAAACATGCAATATGCAACATTAAAGCATTGAAACTCATGCACTAAACATAATCAAAACACAACACCGCCAAGATGGCCGACGAACAAGTGGAAACCGGTCTGACCTCCCTACCTGGCCGGTCTGACCGATCTCAAACCGGTTAGACCGATTTGTATGAGCCGGCCAGATCGCCCGAAAGGACTTAGCCAAAATTCCACCTGAAAATCCGAGAACTCTCTGGAATTTTCAAATAAATATAACTTTTGACTGGAAGCTCCAAAAAATATGAGACCACATGCAGGAGACTCCCCTCTCTTGCATACATACTCTATTTTAGGCTTAGCTCCAAACTCACTCAAAAGTCTGGCGGTCGAGACCGCCTGAGCCGGTCGGTGCCACGATGGCCCGCCTCGCCCGATCGGACCGCCACATGGCCGATCGGCCGATCTTTGTCGATCGGCGATCGACCGAGGTCTGAACATCATTGAAGCTTTTTAAAAAATGCGAGATTCGGCAAACCAACAACGCCATTGCCAATTAACTCATCATCCTAAGATCATGCACTTATCCCCACGATATCCACAGATTAAGATGTCGATTGCATACCTCGTTGAATTTCACCTTTATATCCAAATGAGAGTACACAAAATAATACTAGACAAGAGAGTTAGTCTCATATTTGGATTTGTCATTAATCACCAAAACATTCCTTTAACTCATAATGGCGGGTCTAGATCCTTCACCGATCTTTCCGACCGGTGAAAAAGGTGACAGAACTTCAGCTCCGCTATCTGAGAATCAATACACTCTCGATACAATCATGGTTGACGGGTACTCACCAACGGCTTCTGAAAATTCCCAGAGCCAACCGACATCTGGTAACGGTGTCGATGAAACTCCCACCGGCTATAGGTCGAGTGGGAATGACAAGGCTCAGCATACGATTGGCAATCCACCGGGTCAGGCTGAGTCTGCCCCGAAGACCTCAGGAGCTGCTTATCTCCGACCGGTCTCCATCGTGGAAGCATTTGGTAGAAGCACAGGAAGACTCTCCACTGGTTACAGTGGAAGCTCTTCAGAAGATCGCTTTGGAAGCACGAGGTCAATACGGTCAAAAATACAGATCAACATGCCGTGTACGGTCCTGCATACACTACCTCGCCACCACATATTGATGGAGATGGTGCGGGACATCAAGCACCAGAAGCCAGAGGTAATAGAACAGATAGACGTCCGTCAGTTAATTCACTTGGTTCTGCCCCACCAAGGATGATGGGTTGGACGGGGCCAGGCGCAAGGTCGGGGGGACGTTCAGATCCACGAACTCCTACAAGTACTGTGAATCCTCCAAGACCTTCTGTAACGGTACATAACCTGCAGCGTGTTCATAAAATTTTAAATAACACTGACCCAACTCTAGCATGTGCTCCAGGTTTTGTCCAACTGGCAAGACAGTTATCGGAGATCATTCAGCAAACCATGCAACGTACGGAAGCATACCGGGAACAAAGGATATCATGAAGTCAAACTATGACTTCATCCCAACGTTCCTCTCTCAGTAGAGGGGAGCATGGCCAAGTTGGGGATCAACCGATGCCAAGACCTTCTGGATGATTCTGATCGAGGAGTCATGAGGGAAGAAGGCTGTTTCAGACAGCCACTCCTTCCCCTCGTCGATAGGATCAATCGCTTGGCCCTGACGATCTTCGACATCGTCTGGGCCGAGCAGGGGGTCGGAGGCGTCATTCTAACGCCCACGACCAAGTCGGAACACCGGAACCCCGGTATTCCAACCTGAGAAATCGGTCTCCGACCGACTACAATCCGACGCTGTTCCAAAGAAGACGCCATGAATCAATCACAGGCTGTCGAGCTTTCTCTACAGGGGCCCAACACGTTCCGACCGGCCAACATGAACAAATTCAATGGGACCCAGAACCCGTTAGAATTTCTCCAAATCTACACTACCGCCATCAGAGCTGCTGGTGGTGACGAAAATATGATGGCTAACTACTTACCTACAGTACTTGAGGGGTCCGCCCGGTCATGGTTTCTCAAACAACCGGCCAGATCAATCTATACTTGGGAACAACTCTGCGACCTCCTAATTGTAAACTTCCAGGGCACGTACGATCGCCCTGGAAAGGAGGATGACCTCCATCAGATCCGACAAGAACCAAAAGAGAATCTTAGCCCAGGTTCGTAATTCAACACCGGAGATTGCAGAGTCTTCTGTGATTCAAGCTTTCGAAGCAGGTTTAAGGAATCGACGGTTTACGGAGGATATCGTTATGAATCCTCCACGAACGACCACCGAACTTTTCGACATGGCTGACAAATACCCAGCTGCTAGCGAGGTGGTTGAGTGGAGCGAGGCCATTGATTGAAAAGATAAAGCCCCTCGACCTATCTTGGAAAAGTCAGAGAAGAAGCACAAAAGGCTCTCAAGAAGGAGAAACACCGCAAGCCTCAGGATAAGGAAGTCCTTGCGGTCCCCAACAAGTTCACCAAAGGTAAGAAAGATTTCACTGGTTGAGGCAAGGCAAAGATTCCGACCAGTGGATATCAAAAGAACAGGGCATGACTTGCGTACCTGTTGAGCCTGGCAAAAAAAATTAGAAGTTTACTATGTAGGTAAAGGCTCACTTCCCTCGATACAGGAGCTCGGGGAAGCAAGTTCTAAAAAGGACAAAGATGGCGACGAAGAGATGGAGTACCAGGAGCCTCAACATACGGTTAACATGATCTTTGGAGGATCCTCCTCGTACGACTCGCGACGTCACTTGAAAGCTGTGGACCGAGAGGTCAACCTTGTAGAGTCTTCGATCGCCATCAAACCATCAAGGTGGTCGGACATAGTAATCTCCTTCAGCAAAGAGGACCGCTCCATCCCGTCAACTCGACCAGGTAGGTTCCTTATTATAGTTGAACCTACCATTAACTATTGTAAAGTTAATCGAGTCTTGATAGATGGTGGTAGTTCCTTAAATATTTTATTTGCGGGAGAATTAGAAGAAATGCAGGTCCCCAGATCTAAGGTAAAACCAGCGAAGTATGCTTTCCACGGTATAGTCCCTGGTTCTACTGCAAAACCGATAGGATAAGTGTCCTTACCGGTTACGTTCGGGAGTCTTGACAACTTCCGAACATAAAAGATTTCGTTTGATGTGGTTGATTTTGAAACTGCGTATAACAGAATCCTTGGTCGTTCGGCTTTAGCAAAGTTCCTGGTAGCCACGCATTACGGTTATCAGAGTCTAAAGATGCCAGAACCAAAATGAGTCGTCATGGTTTGAGGAAATCGAAAAATGGCTTAAGCATGTGATCGAAAGTCTTTAGAACTGGTCGATGAACTCCCGACGAGAACAACTGACTCGTTTGCAATGCAGGTCAAGCACTCCAGACCGAAGATGACACCAAAACCATCTGACCAGACAAAGGAGGTATCACTCGACAGAGTCATTTCTCCGGAAAACACCAAGTCGCCACATAGGTCAAGAAACACTGATTGGTTAGTCCTAAAAGTGCGGGTTGGAGAAGGGCTCAACCTCAAATAGGAAGAGTCGCTCGTCTCCTTCCTCCGAGCAAACCAGGACGTATTCGCCTGACAGGCGTCTGACATGCCCGGAGTCCCCAGGGAGGTGATCGAGCACAGGCTAGCTCTCCAGCCTGACAAAAAACCGGTCAAGCAGAAGCTATGATGTTTTGCACCCGACCGAAAGGAGGCGATCCAGTCTGAAATTGACAAGCTCATGAAGGTTGGATTTATTCATGAGGTCAATCATCCTCAGTGGCTCGCTAACCCTGTAATGGTTAGAAAGAGTAACAGGATGTGGCGAATGTGTATTGACTTTACAGATCTTAATAAAACTTGTCCGAGGGATAATTTTCCCTTCCCGCATTGATCAACTCGTAGACTCCTTCCACCTCTGGGTGTGAGTTATTATGTTTTGTAGATGCGTATTTAGGGTACCACCAGATTAATATGAGTAAAGAAGATGAGGAGAAAACTTCCTTCATCACTCCATATGGCCCTTACTGTTATGTTAAGATGCCTTTTGGTTTCAAAAACGCTGGTGCAACTTTTCAAAGGTTGATGCAAAAAACTTTAGTCCACAGATAGGTCAAAATATAGAAGCCTATGTTGATGATTTAGTTGTAAAGAGCATCAACGTTGGTGATCATGTTCCCGACTTACAAGAGACTTTCAATAACTTGAGAAGGCATAACCTCAAGTTGAATTCAGAGAAATGTGTGTTCGGTATTTCCGCTGAAAAACTTCTCGGTTTTCTAGTTTCGGCTAGAGGTATCGAAGCAAATCATGTGAAGATATCGGCCATCAACCAGATGCGCCATCTGACCACGAAGAAAGAAGTCCAAAACTAACCAGCTGTATGGCAGCGCTAAGTCGTTTCATAGTAAGGTTGGGTGAAAAAGGATTACCTTTCATTAAACTTCTTCAAAGTATGGAAGTTTCGAGTGGACAAAGGAAGCAAACGATGCCTTTGAAAGCTTAAAGAGTACCTTACGAGTGCCCCGGTCTTAGTCTCTCCAAGACCGGAAGAGACATTGCTGATTTACGTGGCTGCAACACCACAAGCTGTCAGCGATGTGTTGGTTATAGAACGTGAAAACGTCCAACAACCAGTATATTACGTAAGCGAAGTCTTACATGGACCAAAGGAAAGATACCCACAGGTACAAAAGTTGCTCTATGGTCTCCTTATGGCTTCAAGGAAACTAAAACATTACTTTCAAGCCCACAAAGTGGTCGTGCCTATCGGATATCCCCTTGGTCAAGTCATTGGAAATAGGGAATCGTCGGACGAATAGCAAAATGGGAGGTTGAACTAGGGACGTTCGACCTCTATTTTATCTCACGAACAGTAGTAAAGTCCCAGGCAATAGCAGAATTCGTTGCCTAATGGACAAACCCTGAACTCAAACAGGAACCAGAGTACGAACGCCACGAGGAGTAGACAATGTACTTTGACGGTTCTTTAATGCTCAAAGGACCGGGGCTGGAGTTGTCTTGATATCTCCTACTAGCGAACACATTAATTACGCCATCCAGTTCAACTTTCCTGCTACGAACAATGTAGCAGAATATGAAGGTTTACTGGCGGCATTTCGAGCAGCTCATTCGTTCGGGATTCGTAAATTACTAGTGAAAGGTGATTCTCAACTGGTAGCGAATCAAGTGGGGAAAGAGTATCAGTGCTCAAGTACCAAGATATCGTCTTATCTGGTGGAAGTACGGAAACTCAAAATGCACTTCTTCGGTTTTCAGATCCAACATATCCCTAGAAAGGAAAACTTTCTAGCATACTAGTTAGCACGGATGGCCTCCACCAGGTCAACCGTCCTGCCCGGAGTTTTTCTCGAGCAACTCGATTCACCCTCGGTGGTCGAGCATTCCGAGAACATCAATGATTCACATCAGGTCATACAAATTGATTCTGATAACATAGATGCTCCACAGATCGGTGACGATCAGGGTAGAGATTGGATGACATCGATTATAATTATCTTCAGCATGACTTAATTCCAGAAGATGATGTAGAGGCTGATCGTCTAGCACGAAAAGCCAAATCATACACTCCAATTGAACGTACCTTGTATAAATGAGGATATCATGGAGTGTTGATGAGATACATATCTCAATTGGATGGCATTAAGTTGATAACCGAAATTCATGGAGGGGTCTGTGGAGCACATTCCTACAGAACATTGGTCGGTAAAACCTTCAAGCAAGAATACTATTGGCCAACTGCCCTTCAGAATACTCACCACCACACCAAGTCCTTCTTTTATAATAGTAAACATATCAGTATCTTAGTATACTGCACAAATCTAAAGAGCAAAATGGATGACTAGATAGTGTACCTAGGGTTTCTAGAACTTCAGCCACAAACCCTGGGGTTCTTTGAGAAAAATCTTTAAACCTGTGTTTTGCGTTATCTCTGCCTTAAAACCTAACAAGAGGATTTGTGAAATTTACCGTAAAAATAAATAAAGACTTGGCGTGGTCTCGTGCCTTCTGTTTATGGCCAGATACTTGTCGGCCAGCACAAAGAAATATCCATCCCACTTGTTGTAACTAAAAATATACAGCCCAATCCATTCTTTGTTGGGTTCGGAGACGAGGGTGAGCGAATAAACTGGAATGGATAAAAAACACAATAGGTGTACAACAGATCAAGAAACATAAATGCATTAGGAACCTATAAAGCAAGTGCAAGTATTTAAATGGGTGACATGTATGGTGCATGAGTGTGCATCCTATCTTAGGATGCTTTAGAAAAGATTGACATTGAAACATATTTGGAAACACCTTGGAGCAAGTCACAAGTATAGTACTTCTCTGTTTACCTCCATTGTTTCGAAACAAAGTAGTATCACAGACAAAAATAATGTTAATCGAAAATCCTAAAAAGCATAAAAAAATATCAAATACAATTCCTTTCCTTCCAATCTGCACTTGTGTCATAATGTGGCGCAGTGCTCGCTCTCCAGCTCGTCCGGCATGGTGCACGATCCGGCCGCCGACGGCGCGCGGACGTGCCCGACCATGGACACGAGCAGCGCCTCCTCGTAAGCGCGCCGCTCCATCTCCGACTTGCGCCGCTGGATGCTCACCACCGCCACCAGGACCAGCCCCAGCAGCACCGTGCCGCCCGCGCCCAGCGTCGCGCCAAACAACGCCAGCTTCCACTTGCTCACTTCCCCGTCGTCCGCCACCGCGCCGCCGTCGCCTGCTACGTCCAGGACGAGAGCGACGTGCCCCTGGTCCCACAAGTGGCAGGTGTTGCTCCCGGCCTGCACGTCCGTCACGGTGACGCTGCCGTTTAACCCCACGGCCATGCAGAGCGGCACGACCCCTGGCTGGAGCGCGGGAACCGCCATTGAGAAGTTGACACGGATGGCCGCGCCCGTGACGAGCACCTCCAGCCGTGCCGTGCCATTGCGCCGCGCCAGGCCGTAGAACATGAGCCCGAGCACCGGCGACGCGATGCGGTACCCTCCGCTGGCCGCGTACTCGTCGTAGACGGACGAGAGGTTCCCCAGGTTGACGCGCACGGCGAGGAGGTGCGCGGCGCGGCCACGCACGACGATGCCCGGGGGCACGGAGAACTCGCCGAACCGGGGGACACCATACCTGTTGAGGCTACCGGCGCGGAAGCGCGACACGTCGACCTCGACGCCGGACAGGCTCCCCGGGAGCGAGAGCGGGTACGTCACGCCCGTCCTCCGGTGCTTCCCGTGGTACCACTCCTCCGCGGCTTCCTGGACGACGTCGTCGAGCAAGACAGAGTCCTGCAGCTGCAACTCCTGCAGCGCGGTGCATTGTGGTGCAAGCGCAACGGCCGTGGCGACGAGCAGCAGAAAAGCTGCACGGTTCAGACTACTGGTCATGGCTGGAAATAGAAGGGGTAGCGTAAGGCAGGGACAGCATGGGGACATTTTGGTTCGATCACTTTGTGACCTGTGAGTGAAACATGGGCAATTGGACATGCAGCATGGCTAGGTTTGATGCAAGTTTTAATGGGTCATGAATTACTAGTAGGGGACGGCATGATGAGGGGCAGAATGGTGCGATTTTATCACTACGTGCAAGCGTACGTAGGGGTGTGGTTTGCAGGGACAGCACAGGGTTAGGCGCCTCGTATCGTAGGGTTGTTGATTAGCCCCGGTGGTGAGGAGGCAGTAAAGCTTGCAACTTGCAAGGCATGGATAATGGATTGGTGACGAAGGTTCTTCGTCTGTGAAGGAATAATCATGTCTGTCTAGCTCTAGCAGGCGATCGAGTTGCTTTCGATCGTTCCATTTGTCGAAACTCAAAAGAGGCCCTTTTTCTGGGAACTGTCCAAGCACTCTTCTGTGTGCAAGAACGAGATCTTGTTTCTGCTACGTGCAATGGAACGTTCTGAGAAAGATAGCAACTCTGCCACAGGTTGTATGCCCGAGAGATGAAAAGAGTATGTTCTTCTGTCAGAACATTGTGTACATCTCTTTCAACAGGACGGCAGGGTTGCTCTACTAAGCTGGGAGTAGGGATCTCATGCAGATTGGCTATTTAAAGCACTGTTTATGGTTTTGCTCTGGATAAATTACGTCCTTAATTTATATGGGCTAATTGATTGTCGGATGCAGTTATACAGGACATACCTGCAGTGCGCTAGAATTGAGCTGTTTACAGCACTACCTACATACAATGTAACTGTTGGATTGTACTTTATGATTCGCGCTGTGCATGTGTATGTCCGGGTAAACATACATAATCGGGTGGGGGTGGTGAACCGATAAAAATAAAATAAAAAAATCAGCGAATGCACCTGTTCCGTTCCCATGCATCCACATTTCGTGCTGCTCAGCTCTTCAAACTACATTTATTTTTATCCACATTTCTATATTTTTGTGTTTGTGTTAGTTTTTGTTTTTTTAATACCTCCACATTTGTAGTTTGAAGGGAAGGAAATCGGCGTTCACAAAACAACCAACCTGAATTTGTTTATATCAAAATGAATTAATTGGATGTAAAAGTTAATTTACTTGTATTTTTACCAAATTTACATAATATAATATGTGTAAAGTAATGTTTTTATCTTATATAAAAAAACAGCATAACGTTACTGTAAGGTGAGTGCTTGGGTGTCATCCACTGCAACAGGCTTGTAAATGAAGCGAGCCTCTAAATACGTAAGAAAAAACTGTCATATCAATAACTATGAACATATACACCCTTTATGCAAATTTTTATGTGAGCATCATGGGTTTGCCTTTATGCTGCCATGAATTGTACTTGCTGTCATCATGTTGTTCACGGGTCAGTTTGTTCTTTTTGTTGTTTTTTTGAGACAACTATTAGTTATTACACAACAGAACCATCTCTTGGTAGGACTGTGAAGATGTGGATGTACGCTGCTGACCAGGGTTTAAATCTTGGTGTCTACCTTTACGTGTATGCGAGTATACTTTCAGTAATAATTTTACAAGGTCATAGATTTTTTTTTTGGTCTCTGTCCTTTTAGACGTGTGCTAAAGGACAAACTCGCGTGTATATAGGTGTGGTATGTGTATGACAGAAAAAATAATTATAACATAACTTAAAAAACTAGTAATGCATAACCACTGATCTAAGGAGATATCAGTCTCCTTTTCTTCGCAGCCTCCTCCCGATCTAAGGAGATATTTTTGGTCTCTTTGTTTTTCTTTTCTTTTTCACTCTTTGTCTTGCAATTCAAAGTTTTAATACTTGGTCTTTGAAATGGGCCAATTCGGTGCTGCAAATATGTCATTAGACGGGTTGATTGCTCAAAAGAGCACATAATGAAAAAAAAACAAACACGGTCTAGAGCACTCAGCCCAAGCAAACTTTCAGCCCACAAAACAAGATCCGACCCGCTAACACATCCAATTTCATGTATTGATCAAACGGCTCAAAAATTGAATACTAACTAAGAAATTAGCACTCGATTTCGCCTTAGACACTTCCTTCCCGTGACTTGGAGGAATGGTTGCGAGTAGTAGCCGAGTATATTCGAGGGGGCCGGGACTCTTTGCGCTGGTGCGAGATGTGATCTGGTGGAAATGATTGCGCGGGCGTCGGCGTGCCCAGCACCATTAGGCTTGCGTAGTCTCTTGTCCACGAATTGTCTGCTCCATCCATATGGCGCTATAATTGGGGGCCCAAACGCGCATTATTACACAACACTACAAGTGTACAGTAGACATCAGGCGTTAACACATGGTTCAAAGGTTCTTTTCCTGAACGAAACTTCGCTTGGATCAGGTGCGTCCGTGCATGTGATGGAGCATTTTTCCTAGCCTGTGACACTACTACGAAAATATTAATATTTGGTATTTTATCACAGACGGTTTTACCAACACGATCGTCTTTATTATTGGATACGCTAAGAACCGTCTGTAATGAGCTAATATCACAGACGGTTCGTATTAAAAACCATATGTGACTTATAATTTTATTATGGCTTGAAATTTTTCTTGCTCGGCGATTTTACCACCATGGTTTGTGATACTTCACTGACGGTTCTTAATACGAATCGTCTGTAATATTAGTTCATCACAGACAGTTTGTATGAAACGGTTCGCATGTAGTGTTATAACATAAGTTGCTTATTTACATGTTCTAGCGTAAAAATGCTAGGCTACTCCCATTAGTAGATCGATTAGTGGAGGACTTAGCCTACTTAGGTTTAGGTCCGCACGATATAGAGATCCTGATTTTAAGGTATTTATTATTTTTAAATTTAATTGGACCATTTACGGTTGTAATTTTTTAAGTTAATTGAAATAGAGATAGTATTTTGATATGCACGGTGACATGCTTGATTAACATCCATTCTAAATATCTTGAGTTGTGTGACAGGTATGTCAGGTCAATATTTTTCTATAGTGTTTTACGGGTAGGGAGAAGTTCGTGAGAGCCATATTTGAGTAGTTTTCCGCAGACTACACTGTATCATCCAAATTAGGATAGTATTAAAATCTGGGAGATGTTGCATTGGCTGACATGTTGCTTCTTGCTTGACCTAGCACTGTATGGTGTCACTGTTAAATGCTTGTGGAGTCGTTTGCTGGAAGTGATCCGTTGGGAGTTGAGGCCCATGGAGCGAATGAAGTCATGGTAGACTTGGTTGGAAGCGTGCAGACATCATGGCTATGAACGAGTGTTGTTGGTGCAAGTTTGTTCGAGTACACTTGGCAATGCCCCTAAAGTGGGGAAGAGTAGTGCAAGTGTGCAGGTGGAAATTGTGGCGGCAGACAGGCACATCGATCCCAGTGGAAAGGCGAACGAAGGGGGGACATTAAATTCATAGTGGATGATTTGGAGCGAGAAGACCGGAGGGCCGGGCCAGAATGTTGTCGTATGCGTTTTAGAGAGGTTGTCAAAAAAGACGATATATAGAGATTCCCCATCTATATCCAATCGAGAATAGAAGCGAGTCACTTCCGGGCGGATATACCCTATAAAATATATCCTGTAGTGAGTGTAGTTCAATGGTAAAACATCTCCTTGCCATGGAGAAGATACGGGTTCGGTCCGAAGACGGTGAATCTAGAATAGAGGTCGGTGGGGAGGCAAAAGATGCAAGAGAGCCTTTTTTGGGAAGTAAGGGACGACCGAGAACGCGAGATCAGGATGAGACCCTTCAGAATTTCTAATCAATCCATGTTGCATCGAGACAGAGCATTTCAGTTGGCTCTATCAAGGAAGTGAAACATGCATTCCTAGGTTGAGGTTACATTAGGATTGACCCTCAGTCAGGCCTCCGATTCCAAGGAGTTGATCCAGCAAGTTTCCCGTGCTACCCCACGGGAAGTCTAATTGGATTAATCGGTGGTTCCATAATGAGTAGTCGAATACGCATTAAACATTGGAAGAGGACAAGGATGATGATGACTATTTGGATGACGATGATGTCCTCGAGCGGTGGATCCCTTCGAAACCTAGACAACAACCAGCAGAGGCCTATCCGCCCAAGTGGGGCCAACGACAGGGACATGGTCAGGGGCGTGGTCAGGGAGAGCGGGAGGGAGATGGACATGTAGATCATTAGTACTATGCATGGTACTTCTTTTATTCCATACCGTAGTATCGATGTAGATGATGGCATTGTTGTACTACTGTATGCTTTAAAATTTCACATGTTATGTTGTTTCTTGTGGTGTTTGGGTCCCATAGTCAGCACTGTACGTTGGGACATGCAACATAGTTCTCAGTCTATAATATCCCGATTTCGGTTCGGTAAATTGAAGAACTAGTCGGGAGGAGAAAGAGGGCTTAAAAGGAATAGCAAAACCTGGATAGAAGAGGGGGTTTTCCGCATTTGTTCGACAACTGGGCATGGGCATGCCCAGAGAGGCCCTCTTGTGGCGGCCAAGGGGGTTTCCCAACCCCCCCCCCCAAAACCCTAATGCCCCACCCCCTCCCCCTTTCCCCCCTAGTGGCCGCCGCCTCTCCCCACCTCTCCCTGATGTTTTGGTCAGCGCTGTTTCTCATCAGATTTGGGTATGTTCCGTTCATTTTCTAACCTGATCACCTCTTAGAAAGTTGTAGGTATCGTCTTTATCTTTCTTTTGGCACCGAGATCATTTGATTTGGGCGTACGGTTTAGGAGTTATGGTAGTTTTACCGCGACTGTCTAGGAGGGTTGACGTGAATTGGCAGATTGTCTTGTCTGGCCAATTTGAATTTTTTAGAAGCCGAATCAGAAATTCCTCCCAAAATGAATATTGTATATAATTCTGTAAGCTTTGAAAATTGATAAATAACATTTTTTTAGAGTTTCCAATCAAAAGTTATGCAAGTTTTACCATCGCTATTTTCTGTCTGTCAGATTGTTAGGACAGAGATCTTCACCTGAACATTAGGACTAGTAGGAGGCCGAATCAGGGGACTTGCCCAACTAGACTATTGTAGCTGGTTTTGTCGTGATTCCATAGAGCCCAAGATCACCCTGTTCTGAGTTGCGTAGCAAAATTTATGGTAGTTTTGGTGCTCTGTCCAGAGAACCCGACGTAAAAATTGATATTCTGTAGATTAGCTTGGTAGAGATAGTTTATGGCAGAATCAGAAGGGCTCCCCAACTAAGTTTATTTAGTTAATTTAATTACCTTTCTAGAAAGTCTGAGAACACGTAATTTGGATCCCGGTAGTGAAAGTTATGAATTTTATAAGTTTATTGTCCACTGAGGGGACAGATCGACGTTTAGGATTTGGGGTTGGAATCGAGTTAGACCCTTTCGCGAGTTTGAGTAGGTTGTTATAATTTTTTTCTTTGGCCCGCTACTGTCGCCTTAGTGTGCGTTAACTATTTATTCAGGTGGTGGATGGTTCGGGCGCGCTATACGCACGTCCACGTTCTCTCCCGGTTAAGGCAAGTGTGATTATGGTTATATTAGATATTATCGAATTACTTGACCGATACATTCTATGGTTATTTTTATTGTTTATGATTGATTTGGTCATATGTCTGGTAATGAGCATGGACTCTATTGTTACGAGTTACATGTTTATCATGGTTGCATTGAAAGTTGGAAGGACTATGTTTGTGAGTTTTGTAGTATGAGTAGGGTATTCATATGCAATGTTGTTATGGATGTATATTGTTGTCCAATGGAGAATTCATACATATACATCATGTAGTTTATTGAAGTCTTGGTCATGTGTTGATCAAGCCAGAGTTGGGTCCCCGTTATGTTGGTGACGGGCAATAGGTCCCCATGCTTGAAGAGCATGGGCAAGGGTCCTCATACTTGCAAAGTATGGGCAAGGTCCCCTGTGCGGATGGCATGAGCATGGGTGGGCATCGACGGATGCGCACTTTGCATTACCGGTAAAATGTAAAAAGACAAAGATAAAGACAAAGAGCATAAAGAGCATATGAGCAGGTTGCATGTCATGTGTATGTGGTTTATTCGATGAATAGATTTGTGATATATAATTGATGAGTTTCTTTCTTATACTGTTGATACCAATTATTATGCTTGCTGAGTCTTTGGACTCACTCTTTGTTGTTTGTTGTGTTTTAGGTACTTGTATGAGATCGGCATGCATGGGAGAAAGGAAGGGCTAGGGTAGTGCACGCTCGCACTATATACACACATGAGAATAAAAAAAATTAATTCAGTAGATGGATGAATTACCTAAAATTCTGCTTACGATCATTACTTGATTGGATTAGACTGTAATAAAGGAGTTTAAAAAAATTGGATACTTATGATCTACTTTCAGATGTCTATTTGATAAAGATGAATAGCCTATGTGGGTTATGTTTGGATCATTTTTTTAACTGGACTATCTCTTGTTATATTTGCTTGTGGGAACCTCCAGTATAGTAACTATACAAAGGAGGTTCTGCCGGAATTTAGTAAAGAGTTTTAGTTAATTATGTTAATTTGTTATTTTAGTAGCATTCCAAGCTCATGTTGGGCTGGGGTGTTATACAGTCGTACCTCCTCCAGTCAACACAACGACAAAGGGGTATGCTACTCAATTCTAGCTCCTTCCCCCATAGTCAGCATCGCGACATAAGGGACTTGCTACATGATTCTCACTATTACTACTAGATATCCTCGCGTACTCGGTGAGAATTAACAACAACATGCTGCCTCCATTTCATGTCGAATAGACAACACTCTAATCCACGCTTTTCGAGGTGAATTGAAAACACTCTACCATCTGCTTTTCAGACCCTGGTTATATCTTTTCTCTATGAATTGACAACTCGTTGAGCTCTCTTGTACCCAAAGATTCCTTCTAGCGGACGTGAGTGACTTTCATTCACCAAAATTTACTCCCTTAACGTTACACCCTAACCGTCTATAAAACCGTGGCATACTCCACCACTACAGGCAAGACCATGTTGACGCAAACTACGACAATCAAATGTAATCGTAGGCGCACGGGTCAATTGTAGCTTTTCACCCAGAGTATTCCAAGGTTATCAAATCCATAGGGAACCATCCACTATCTAACTTAGAGTTTTCTAATGGCACATCTAATCCTTCATGAAATCATAGCAAAAAATGATGAACCATTCCAAAACCCTTAGGCAAAAAGTTGACTGTAAGTGTTTTAGGCCCGCATGACAATTGTTCATCTACAAAAAAAAACTAATTTAATCTATCTACCATCATTCTCTAGTTGCTGCGATAGATCTCTCATCAGGGACTATAGTGCCCTTCACCGGCCATGCGCACCTTAATCAGATGCCACAACCAACTACATGGTACATCATCACACCCATCACCCCTATCTTGCCGCATAAACAAGCTATGAGAGAGACACCAAACATAAGTTAGCCACCGGTGGTACATCGTTCTCTATACCCTAGTTCTATCACCATCATGCACGGCTCCAACCCCCGAATGTACGGATCTTTCTAACTTATGCGCTAACTACAAACATGCTCCTAAACCAATAAGCAAGGATCCACTAGATCGATAACCAATAAGCAAGGATCCACTAGATCGATCTAATCGCCATGATTAAAATGACTAGCTAAAATGATCTACTGACCAAAATAGACAGGAAGTAAAACATTGCATAAAAGGACAAACGTAAAATAGAAGCAATAAAAGCAACTAAGATAGATTGAAAGAACTAGAACACGAAAGATTACAACAACTGCTTGAGGTTACATCGTTACCTCTTACAGAACTTGAAGTAGAGCTTCGGAACCTGCGGTAGGGTTTCGCCACTAAAGAACTATTCCAATCTAGCCTATCAACTAGAAGAACTGCTTTTGAGGGTCGAAATATGCGAAATTGCACTAGAGCGTCGGAGAGGGATGCCAAAATTGGATGGAGGGTCCCCTTTCATAGGTGGCCAAAATCGAGTTGAGCCGGCTGGCGCACAGACTAAAACTCCTGAGTTAGTGTTTGGTTGGTTCCCCGGAAGCTTCCATGTGCGTATGACATGCAGGCCCTCATCTTCACTGATACCAGCATGTCTACTTTAGTTATTGTCTAACGATATGGAGAATCTTCTCGCCATCGCTGATGATGTTGTGCTTCTCACCAATGATGACAGATCTTACCTACCCAATGACCCCATATTGTCCATAGCCCATATTCAATGCAAAGTTTTATCTCGTTTCTACCAGGGCTTCCCCATTATCATCAAGCTTCTTCGACCACTAACTTCTTCAACAACGCTGACGCTCACCACTTGTCTTCACGATCCTTGGCTCCTTCAACTTCGGACTTTCTCTTCAATGCCTCCGGCATGTAGGACAACATTGTTATCGGTGAACGACTAAGGTGAGCAACATGATATTGTCCTCATCTCTGTCGTCGTCGCCTCGACTCTTCACTTCCTAGTGGATCAATGTCTTCTTACAGACGTAGACTGATGTCATTGCACTCTTTTGTGGTCTCCTCGGACACCATTCATGCTATACTCGTTATAACTTTAATTTTTATTCAAAATTTTAGTTATTTTATATTGGAGTTCATATACAAATCAAATTTCTCATTTTTAATTAGTTTTACTTTGGAATTCATATGGAAATCAAATTGCAATTTTTATTGCAATTTTTGTTATTTTTTTATGCAATTTGTATACAAATCCAATTGCTATTTGTTTTAAAATTTTACTCCTAATAACGTTTATTTAAGGGTTTTACCTCGAAATTTGCATAGAAATCAACTGCTAATGTTATTTTATTATTTATTCCATATTTCAATTATTTTTCCTTGGATTTTGTATACAAATCTAATGGCCTATTTTTGTTTAATTTTTATTCCATATTATAATTATTTAGATATTGTACTTAGGAATTCGTACGGAAATCAAATTGCTAATTCTATTTTTTATTCTGAATTTCAGTTTTATTGTAGTTGACATGCACTCCTTTTAATCTAGACCGTTATAATTTGGACACACCATGATCAACAGTGTAAATCTTTCGTGTTTTTTCTCCAGCGTGGGAATTTCTAGCCCTTGAGAGCAAACGTGGTGGTTTTTTTTTGTGTGTCTCCTCCGACACCATTCGTACTATCATTATAACTTTTATTTCTATACGATATTTCAGTTATTTTATTGAACTTTGTATACAAATCCAATTGCTAATGTTTTTAAATTTTGGTCCAAATTTCATTTATTTAGGGATTTTACTTTGGAATTCATAGGAAACCAAATTGCAAGTTTTATTTTATTTTCTATTTCGAATTTTAGTTATTTGTTTCTTGGTATTAGTATACGAATCCAATTGCTAATTTTTCATTAATTTTTATTACAAAGTACATTTATTTAAAGATTTTAATTAGGAATTCGTATTGAAATCAAATTGCTAATTTTTTTTCTTCCAAATTTCAATTATTTTTTCTTGAATTTCCTATACCAATATAATTGTTAGTTATTGTTTTATTTTTATTCCAAATTATAATGATTGGAATTTGTATCGAAATCAAATTACTTATTTTATTTTAATTTTTCAAATTTCATTTGCTTTTTGGTTGGATTTCTTATACAAATCTAGTTTTCAATTTTTGTTTATTATGAAATATAATTATTTAGGAATTTTACTTAGGAACTCGAATGGAACTCAAATTGCTTATTTTACCTTTTTCCTTCTAAATTTCAGTTTTATTGTGCTTGACATGGAACATTTTACTTATGAATTCGTATGGAAATCAAATTGCTAATTTTATTTTATTTTATATTCTAAATTTTAGTTTTATTGTACTTGACATTGACTCTCTTTTAATCTAGACCGTTATAATCTAGACCCACCACTATCGATGGTGTGGATCTTTTTTTCCCACCAATTAACGTGGGAATTTCTGACTCCGGGGAGCAAATGTGGTGACTTCGTTTGACTTTGCTTTAATAAGATAATAGATAGACAAAGAGACCGAGGTTGTAATGAAATTGTGAAAATATAACCTCTACCAAATCCCTATTGCTAATTTATATGGATTCTGAATGCATTGAAGGAGAATGGACTTTCCACATGTTTATGGGTTGGGCTCTTAACAAAGTTTTACCAAGTCCCATCCTCCGGGATGAAGAAGTTGAAGAAAGAAAATA
Organism: Hsuehochloa calcarea; assembly: GCA_036346395.1. Taxonomy (NCBI): domain Eukaryota; kingdom Viridiplantae; phylum Streptophyta; class Magnoliopsida; order Poales; family Poaceae; genus Hsuehochloa; species Hsuehochloa calcarea. Next base: position 41,908,049 of record CM070599.1, read on the forward strand.
ATAAAACGAGGCTTGTTCATATCTTCCACCCACCGGCAATCAACTTTTGGCACAGCTACAAGAAGACTTCTAATCAACCCACTCATCCTAAGATCATCTACACCAAAAGTCCAGAGCTACAAAGACTAATTCGACCTGAATGAATTGGCTACAAAACATTAGTTGGCAGAATCTTCTGATTCGGCCAAAACAGAAGGGGTAATTAACTGCTAAACCTAACCCATCTACGTCTGTCCAGAAAACAGATCAGCAGTAAAGAAAATGGTGTAACTTTTAGCCTACTGATCCAAATGGAATGATCTTTATCAACTTGGAAATATAATTTCGAGATCTACAATAACTTAGTTGGGGAATCTTCTGATTCGGCCTCTATTTTGAACAAAACGAGGGACAAACCTACTGACCACAGATTTCAGACAGATGGAGGTATGGGGTGAAAATCGCAACAAAACTATGGCGGGAGGAGGCGGCCTATGGGGGTGGAGAGGGGGGTGGCGGCTAGGTGGGAGGAGGTGGCGGTTAGGGTTTGGGAGTGGTGCCCCCTTTTATATGGCGGCCTCCTAGTGGTGGCCGCCCTCCCTGGCCCAAGTTAGTGGAAAACTCCGATAACCCCCATGGAAAAAAACTAATTCTTTCTCTCCTCCGACTTCCCTGGTGACATGCATGTGATGGAGTATAAGGTGGTGTTGCACTTTACCGAATGGAATGTGAAACCTAGACCTAAGTATCAACTTCAGAAGGTGTGGGTACAGGTTCTTGGTGTGCCTTTGAAGTCCGTGATTTCCTGAGCCTTTGTGCTATAGGATCGATCATTGGCACATCAATGCGAGTGGACATGGACAAGGTCCATAAGACTGATTTGGTTCGTAGGCTGGTGGGCATCCTTGATTTAGATGTCATACCATCTAGTGTTGAGATTGTGGTTAGTGAATTTGTCTACGATATTTTTTTCAAGGTCAAAGATACTGCGGTGGATTCTGTTGATGAAGGCATTGATCGGAGAGATGATCGGAGGGGAGGACAATTCGGGCAAGGAAAATAATGTTGAGATGGAAGATAGGGATGCTAAGGGATTGAGGAATAATTTGGATAATAAATCATCTGCTCTTGAGGATCGCAAGGGGCATTCTACCTCAAGTACTAAGGGGTCTACCCTGGGGATTTCGACATCAGATGTTGTATGGGTAACACCGAGATCGGTCAGAAAGGGGCTTAATGTTGATGCACACGGGGGTGTTGATCTCATTGCCGAGCATTCGAGCGCGTGCTTGATCTTTGCTCGACGAGTTTATCTTCCGAATAGAAGGCTGAGGTAATTGATGCCAGGGTGTTGCCGGGTCATAGCTTGGTGGCGGAGGATGTAATAATGGTTCAGGAAGAGCCGATTGATACTGTTAACAGAACAATGGGGCGTTGGTTGCTTCACCTATAGTGGTATTGGGCGACACCTCCATGCAAGGAGTTGCTGGCTCGCAAGTGGCAGTGGCGACGGAAATGCTACCGAGGTGGATGATGTCAGGGAGATTGAGGTTGTCGCTGCGGACAAGGTCGTCGTCTCGCCTGTTGATGTGGTAATGGGCAGCAAGGTGGCCATACAACGTACAAAATCAACTTGGCTCTTTGGACGGCGATGGTTTCTGTGGATGATCCGTGGAGCATAGGCAAAGTGAATGAATCAAGAAGCAGCAGTCAGGAGATGAGGATTCAGTCCAGAAGGCCATGCGGCGTGCGAAAATTTGTAATCTCAAACTGGATCAAAGTCATCCTAGTAATAAATTTTCAATTTTGTCCTTTTCTGATGAGCAAATTATTGAAAAGGTTGCTAGCATTGAAATTTCTTTAGGAGATAATAGAGTTAGCAAGACTAAAAATTAAAGGAATTGTAGACATTGAGGAATTGGAGGATGAGGATCAGGATTGCATTGATATCTCATCCCTTAATCAGTTATGTAGTGATTTAGATGGTGATTCTTTGGAGGAATTTTAGATTAGTAACAAATAAAAAGAGATTGTCTAGTTGCTAGTTTTACGGTGCAGCTTAAACTCAATTCAAGGATTAGTTCCTCAATGAACTTGTGCATGTTTGTAGGAAAGAATTGCTTGCTATTTTAGTTGGGAGTGATTTTAATATCATCGGGCATTTGGGTGAAAAAATAATGATAATTTTGAATCTAGATGGCCTTTTTGTTTAATCTTGTGATTAAAAGTGATAAGAACCTTGAGTTAGCAAGACTAAAAATTAAAGGAATTGTAGACATTGAGGAATTGGAGGATGAGGATCGAGTCAAAACGAAAACTAGATCCAAAAATTTGCATTGATATCTCATCCCTTAATCCCTCCTCTATTTATAGTGGAGGCTTAGACCTTCTAGAAGTTTGACTCAATTGGGCTCTGTTAAGGCCCAAAACAAACGGGTCACACACGCATTTTATGTAGTGATTTAGATGGTGATTCTTTAGAGGAATTTTAGATTAGTAACAAATAAAAAGAGATTGTCTAGTTCCAGAAAGAAGAAAGGTAACGGTTCTCATAATAGGCTAATCAAATTAAAGTTAAAATTAAAGTTAATCAAATTTAGCAGAGGTCTAGGAGACTTGACTAAACATCGGTATATTTGTGAGGTGGTTAAGGAGCAAAATTTAGACTTTGTGGCTAAAAGTTTCATTAAGGAAGAGAGTGTTGGAATAAAAATTAATGATGATTTAGGTTATTTTTCCTAACTCACTTAGACAAGAACCCTATGTCGTACATGTATTCAACGAATCTATCGAGGTTACATAGTACCCAATAATGACATAGTGGACATGGTTCCAAACCTAGTCTCTAACGACCACCAAATGCTCATAAGGTTCCAAACCTAGTCTCCGACCAGTCAAATGTTCACAAGGTTTTGAACTGATGTCTGGATCTACGACCAGACATATGCTTTACAGTGTGACGAATGAAACATGTGCTATATATTCCATATCATGCGATGCTACGACACTGGAGTACGGTTACATGACTCATTGACATATAACCACACAACAGTTGATACATTATCAACTGACACCTCTCTTCGACCAGATGCGTTGCTTCCCGAACAGTGTCTCCTCCAGAGACAACTGCCAACCCTTCATCAACTACATAAGGAGGAATGCGGACTGAAGTTGAGGAGGCCGGAACAGTGAATATCATTTGGGAGACACCTTCAAGAGCCTTGTACTCCCGAATTAGTCTTTAGTCTAAGTTATATACACCCTTTTGTAATAGCCAGTTCAAAGCAATAAAGAGCAATCTCACTACTTTCTAGAAGATACGCACCATTTTCTCTTTTCATTTATATATTCAAAGCAATAAAGATTAATTTTTAGAAGAGTGAAATATTTTGTTTTGGCAAAGCCAAAGAAGTTGAACTGCAGTATACTCAATTATTTGGTTATGAAGTGGGTGTCTTCTCTTTTAGGCACTTAGGTATTCCAATTCACTATAGAAAATTAAGGAATAGTGATTGAAAAGGGGTTGAAGATAGAGTTGAAAAGAAACTTAGCAGTTGGTAGAGAGAAAATATGTCTGTTGGTGGACGATTAGTACTTATTAACTCGGTGCTAGGTAGCCTGCCTATGTTTATGTTGTTGTTTTTAGATTCCTAGAGAGGTTATCAAAAGACTATATTTTTATAGATCTAGATTTTACTAGCAAAGTGACAGTCATAAAAGAAAATATAGGCTTACTAAATGGAGTTTAGTATATACACCCAAAGAGCAGGGTGGTCTAGGCATTTAGAACTTAGGCACAAAAAATAAAAGTTTATTAGGGAAATGAATTTTTAAGTTGCTTAATTAAGGAGGGGTATGGCAAACTTTGCTAACAAGGAAATATTTGAGAGAAAAAGTCTTTCGTAGGTGTTTAACAAGCCTGAGACTTTCCACTTTTGGTCGGGTCTAATGAAAGTTAAGGATCTTTTTTTCGCTTTGGTTCATTCCAGGTTAAAAATGGAATGCAAACTAGGTTCGAGAAGATATTTAGTTAGAAGACTCTCCACTAAAAAGAAAATATGCAATCCTTTATCATGTGGTGAGGAAAAAGGATGATACAATAGCAAATATTATGAGATCAGTTCCTTTAAATATTTCTTATCGTAGACCTATTATTGGGCCTAAGTTACAGGCTTGGAATGAGTTAATTTTGAGAATTATCAATTTACAATTGAGCTCTCAAAAGGTATTTTTAGATGGAATTTGAATAAGTCTAGACTATTTTTGGTACAGTGTTTATATGCGGCACTTAATGGAAACTATCGAGCCTCCATTATGCATTTTTTGGTTACTTAAAATTCCATTAAAAGTGGAAATATTCCTATGATATCTCAAAAGAGTGGTAGTATTAACTAAAGATAATCTGCTCAAAAGAAATTGGAGGGGAAGCAAGAAGTGTTATTTTTGTATTACAGAGGAAATAATTAAGCATCTGTTTATTGACTGTCTCTTTGCATGTCTTGTATGGTGGGCAATTCGAGTGCGTTTAATTTATCTCCTCCTGTGAATATAACCAACATGTTTGGGATTTGGTTAGCCGGCATTCTAAATAATTTGAAAACACAACTCCTTGTGGGAGCTAATGTCTTATGTTGGTCTATTTGGTTATGTCAGAATGATGTTGTTTTTGATTTAAAAAAAAGACTATCACTAATCCCTTGCAGGTTATCTTATTGAGTGAGCACTGGATGAGGACTTAGGCAAATATGTAGAAGCCGCCCAGAAGGAGTCCATGTTGATCGGCAGCACCAGGTTGGAGTATGTGGCGAAGCAAATCTTCAACAATCATGTATGGCTGTTTAGTCACAGGATTTGTAATAATTAAATTTAAAGTTCAGTTGTATTTTGGTTTTAAGGCTTCGAGCCCCTTTTAACTTTTTGATTCTTTTAGTACTTGAAACTTTGTAATAAATTGATCAATGTGCATGCTTAATGCAGAGGCCGGGACAGTTTGTCCCTTCCATTATCTTTAAAAAAAACCAAAGCATCAGCAGCTTCTGCACTCATTCGTTGTTTGATTGCTCGAAAGATCAAACTGCTCAGGACACCAGAAGTAATCTCGCACCTGGCCACTGAGCAGTTCAGTTCTGTTTATATACTAGGCAGATCAGTTCAGTTTATATACCACCATTACAGTCAGACCAGAAAATACTGTGCAAGTTACCAGAAGGACAAGGTTCTTGTTGCGGAACCATAGCAGGATTACAGTGTAATGGCTTGAAGCTATGTGGTGACTGAGACAATGTAACCCATCATCTCTGCATCCAACAAAGATGCGCCGCCCACCCACCGTTAAGGTTAAGGGTGATGAAAAGATGTCTCCTGGAAGATATATGGCTGCAAATCCTTGCACCAAGTCATCGTTAACACTTTCATCAACTCTCTCCTGCTTAGCATCAGCTCTAATCCTAATGACATTGACCTTTCCATAACTCGTGCAGATACAAGCAAATCTGTAAAAACAAACAAACAGAGAGGTCATTTTCTTTATATATATTTGCTACATGACAACAGTATCAATATGTTCAGTACCTTTCAGATGATCCAAATGACGATGTTTACACTTCATCAACAAAAGCAGATGCGGTAATCGGGTCCCAGACTTCATGTGCCCAAAGAAGAGCACCAGATGCCTACAACGGAAACATTAGATGTCTAGGTTGCACATGTTGGAAATTAATCCAGACTTGCTAAGTATAGGGTGTTAGGATCCATATTTAGCTTTGGTTTCCTAATGTGAGTCCGAGTACGTTTCCTACTAAGAAACGAATTGGATCAAAGAATCCAACTGCTTAGCCTATATAAAGGCACCTATGGTCTTGTAACTAAATCATCAAGAGCAATAGAGCAAGAGAAAATAAGAAAAGCTGCTGTTGATCCGGCGGCACAAAAATATTTCTTGTGTTCTTGTGTTCGTGTTCGGGGGTTCCATTGTGTTCGCGTGTGTTCGTCTTCGGTTTGGGCCAACAATTGGTATCAGAGCTCTAGGTTCGAAACCCTAGCTGCTGCCCCGGGAGGGATGATCTCGACCCCAGGGGTGGCACGTACGGCGGGAGTGTGCACGCGGCGGATCCCGGCGGCGCATTAGATGCGGCAGCGCCGGAGCGCACGGCGAGGCGCGGTGGTGAGACCAGTGCACTGTACGGTGCATGCGGCTTCATGACGAGGAGGGGCCTGAGTTTTTGATTTGTGCCCAAGATTATGTCGCGTTCTTCGGGGAGTCGTGTCACCGGTGACGAGGCAACGTCAACGTTCTTCCTACTGGCCGAAAAGGAGACGGCCAAAGCTGGGTGGAAGGAGTTGAAGACGATGCATCTTGGTGCTGATCATCGAAAGGTGAAGGCGAGGGTCGTTGAGAAGGTGTGTTCGCCGTCCTGAGTCGAGTCTGTTGAGTTGAGTATGGGACGTTGAGGAGGTGTGTTCGCCGTCCTGAGTTGTGTCCGGGATGTTGAAGAGGTGTGTTCGCCGTCCTGAGTTGTGTCCAGGATGTTGCGGAGGTGTGTTCGCCATCTTGTGCCGAGTATCAGTTGGACAAGTCGTAGTTGAGACCGACTGCCACAACAAGTTAGAGTCGGCAAGTCTAGATTAGGGGGATTGTTGGAAATTAATCCAGACTTGCTAAGTATAGGGTGTTAGGATCCATATTTAGCTTTGGTTTCCTAATGTGAGTCCGAGTACGTTTCCTACTAAGAAACGAATTGGATCAAAGAATCCAACTGCTTAGCCTATATAAAGGCACCTATGGTCTTGTAACTAAATCATCAAGAGCAATAGAGCAAGAGAAAATAAGAAAAGCTGCTGTTGATCCGGCGGCACAAAAATATTTCTTGTGTTCTTGTGTTCGTGTTCGGGGGTTCCATTGTGTTCGCGTGTGTTCGTCTTCGGTTTGGGCCAACAGCACAGTTGCAAATAAACAACCACAACGAACAGTGTATGAAGCTCACCATTTTTGCATCATCTTTTTCACTACTTGTATATCTTTGCGAAAAGCTGGGATTCTTACTACCAAACAAATTGTTTTAAGAAAGTGCTTCTATGCTATCTTAAATTTCTAGGTACCACTTATTGCGAAGATATGCTATGTTCTCTTAGAAATGCAATAAACAGAGTTCAATTGGTTAAGAAAAATAGCCAAGGGCATCTTTTAGAATTATTTGCAATGGCTAAATTAGCATCAGAAAAGAGAAAACAAGTACAAACTACAAATCTTTAACAGAAAGTCGGCAGTGAAAGGGGTCATGATCACTAATTATAATTAGGAAGTGTCATGTTAAAAACGTAATTGAGGATATGATCACTGATTATAATATGGAACTGTTATTTAAAATATAAAGTGATTATATGATACGGTCATCATGCAACGTACTCCTTAGCATGCATAGTTCATTACTCCCTACATTAAGGTTGCGCTTCCTCAAAAGAAAAAAGTTCAGGAAATCAAGACTTCCGTTATCCAAAGAGCACAAACTTCCATCACGGGAAGGTATCAGCACCTACCAATAACACAAAAGATTTGTATAGTTTACTTCAATTTGGGAACATATCAAGTTATCAATGGTAGTAGAGCTCAAGCCAATAGTTCTTTTGACAAAACTGCCGTTTTTTTCGAAGTTCGCAATATGAACAACTATACACTGAAGATTTATATGAACATAAAACTCCAAAAGATATATGAGAGTTTGTTCGTTGAAAGTGCATACACATAGAGACCATACCTGAGAAGGGAGGGCAGATGACAAGCATGCACCAGCAAAAATAGGACCAACAACAGTTGCCTGGGGTTTTAACAATTAGTTATGACTCTGTCATAAGCAATTGAACACTCTTAAATATGTTTAGACAGCACGGCACGGCACAAGAAAACTAGATGTGAAATCTCAGCATGAAGAAATCTTGACAAGATTTAAACTAAAGCAAGAATGACTGTAATTATAACTGTTTTCTAAGAGTTATTTTACTTGAGTTCTCTTTGTTCAACTTCGATGCTCAGATTTACAAAACAAAAGTATAGATGGCCTAGAAAAGTTATCTAGCAATCGCAACATGAGTTATAAGTTTATAACTCCTCTCTAAGAGTTATTTTACATGAACTCTCTTTGTTCAACTTCAATAGTCATATCTACAAAACAAAAATATAGATGCCTACAAAATTCTCTATTGATGCATTGCAACAAGCCCTGCATTTCATCTACTGTAGTCTCTTATCAGCAGCAAGACGCATTAGTGGGTTGAAACTTGAAAGCCGACCTATACGGCTATACCCACTCAATCCTCAGCAATACAATTACTCCGCTGCAGTGCTGCTTGTACTAGCAAAATGTTTGGGGCTTGGGGTTGGAGAGAACGATGCAGGGGAGAGAGACGGGTGGATGAGAACGATGCGGAGGGGATAAGGACGATGTGAGTAGAGCGGATAGTTTATAAATGTCCGTTGTTCGAATGAATTTGGATCCTATCTGGAGTCGGTTTTTTTCTCAGATTTTGGAGTCGGAGCTAGAGTCGGATAGTTTGTATCGGATATACGATCAGATTATAGAGAGAGGTGTTCGTCGGATTCAGAGCTATCCGGAAATTTTATCAGTTAGTATGTGCTAAACCTATCCCTAATATCTCGTAAACTCTAGACCCATAAGATATACCTCAGTCGGTCGGCCCAATAGGCAAGCCCATGAGTACATGACTAGTCTCTCACTTTCCTAGAGTGGGCCAGAGAGACAAATCGACCCACGAGGCGGTTTCAGTATTTAAATTAGTTTTGCATTTTTAGAAATACAAGAAATCCAAATAAGCCAAGAAAAACAGTAAATGAACTTGAAAAAATTCCAAAAAATTTAGAAAAATACTTTTGAACATAAGAAACTTAAATAAAATACTTTTCAATTTAATGGATGTTTAATTTATTCATATTAAATCATTATTTTTTTTTGAAATTCCATTTAAGCTTTGATAATTTCTAGAAAATCATGAAAATTTTATAAAACCTTATTTTAAATAAATATTTTGAAAAACTTAAAAATTAGGACATTACAAACTTACTACCCGTCAACGTTCTGTGTACCCCTAACTGGTTACTACTGGTCTGTAGGCTTTGTATATGTTGTATATGTCCTATTATGTAGTTGACTAGTTACACTTTGGACATCTTTTTATCGCTATCACTATGACTTGCTACTTACTAGTTAGTACTTCTTTAATTTATCGTTGTGATAGTGCGATGTATTCAAATTTGCTTTGTTGAATTGCTAGTGTAGTTGCATTTTGGACATGTAGTACGGTTGATTGATCCTTATATGTGTGACATATATGGTTGCTGTTTTTGCGTCATATCCAACTAAATATTTGTGACCGAGACTATCCGCATTCTGCTCGACATGGATTTGACCCGTATTTGTTACCGAGACAATCTACATTCGTATTCGCATCCAACATAGTCCGTGTCCGACTACAATTCTGAGAGAAAAAAAGTTTGTATCTACTCCTATTACACCCCTACACATATCTCTTAACTGCTATAATTCGGAGTTTACCCCCGCATGGAAATCGTCCCACCTCAGTCCCACCTCGCCACCCTTTTCGCTTCGTCTCTCCCACCCCACCCCACGCCAAACCGCCTCACATGCCTCGCCAAACTGCCACCCCGCGCCTCCCTCGCCTGTCACCCGCCTCCCTCCCTCTCGGCTCTTACTCTTCGCCCCCATCCAAAATGAATCCCTCGCCTTCGTGCTGCCCTCGCTTGCTGCTGCAACGCTCCCCTTCGCCCTCCTCGTTCCCGGATTTGGTGTGGCACCTTCCGCTTCCCCGGCTTCTCCTCCTCCCACAGCCCTCTCGCCGCTGCCGTCCCCCGCGCTGGCTGTGGAGGAGGCGCCCAGGGTTCGAAATGACAACCTCCGCACCACCGTCGTGGGGTTCGTCCCCGATGCGTTGGAGCGCGGGGTCGTGGCGTTGCGCGATATTGAAAAATCGCTGCAGTCCAAAAGGGTGGGATTTTTTTAGCATTCGGGGGTAGTTTATTTGGGATGATCTTGTCTGGGCCTGGGTTCTGACGGGATGTTGTGTTGACATGTTCTGCATTTGTTTGAGCTTATGAGGAAGCAAGAGGAGACGCGAATCAGTGCTCAACCATGGCAATAGAGTGCGCTACCGTGACCGATCTATCCACCGAACGCCCCTGCAAACGAGCGAGGCTTGGTTGGGATGTGACGCCAGCGACCAAGGTAAACGCCATTTCCCCACCCTTTCTGCTCTCGGATCTGTCGTTTGTGACATGTTTTTGTCTTGATATGGTCTCTTCAGAAGGTGATTCGCTAGAAATTGTTGATGGTTTCGTTAGTTATAGCATGATACAGTTCTAATTTACGAAAACATGGTTTGTGTAGATCTAGCTCGTCCAAGTTGTATTTAGCGTGAATTTGTCGAAGGCTATGTAGCTACTGGTTCAAAATTTAATGTTTCGAATATTGTTTATGTAATACTAGACCTTATTAGGTTGTGATTGAACTATAGATCTTATCAATTCTGTCAATAGGATTGTGTAGATTTATCACAGCGAAGATGTGGTTAGTGTCGTTTTTGGAGGTTTTGCCATAAAAAGTGTAATTAGCATGTGTGGACTTGATTTAGCGAGTCTCATTGCCCCTGTTTCCGTTGGAATATGCTTATCCGGTTTTCGATCGGTTGTTGCGAGTTTCTTAGTGTCCTTTGTACATTTATTGGACAAATCTATCACTCTATAGTTGAAAAGCCTATTCCTTGGTGTGCTTGTGATCTGAAATTGCTAATGGATTGGTAGTTTGTTGGGACTTAATTCGTTTTCTGCATGTTGGGATTATATTTCTTTGTTTTTTTTGTGGATAATTTTCCTAGGAGGCTAGGACTAAAGCTGAGATTGAAACATGTAACATGGGATCAAGTAGCTGGAATGTTGTGCGCCTGAAGCTAGATACCATGTTAAGAGTTTTGCTAAAGTAGCTTTGTTTAGAAACACGTGATCTGTATTGCTGAGTGACCTGGTTTATACACATACATATTAGGTCTTTGAGAGTGATAAAAGAATCATTGCTCTAATTTTTTTAATGGGAAAACTGTTGGGCCTTAATGTGAAGTCAATGGTTAAATGCGATTTTCTTCCTTTTATTGTTACAGAAGTAAATTCTTGAATAATAATTATCTATCATGAGCTGAAAGTTACCCAAAATAGACGGGAATGCTTACCTAGATTTCAAATTTGAACCTTTTAGACTATTTTGAAGATAATCTCCTCAGTGATACATAGTTTGGTCTAGGATAATATCATCTCATGTTGTATCTTGTTGAATTAGGCCATGCCACTTAATTGATAGAATTCTTATTTTATTAGTATGACCTGTTGTATGAGCTAATTTTTCACTACTAATTGCATCCATGGTCTCAAATTAGTTTATACGTTAGATCCTAGATGGATTGATTTGTCGACATGGGAAAAAGTTAGTCTAACCTTGTTAGGCTTGGTTAGCTGTCTATTATTGTTTTAAAATGCTTGCTTTGCTAAGCAAGATAATCACCATAATGTACATAATTCCTGCATTGTGCATAGAGCTCCCCCACATGAACTCAATCATTGGAAGCCTGGAACAGTCACAATTTGAGGGATTATGGCCACCTCTTTCTCATCTCTCTGCGGTTCCTCACGATATGGATGATTGAACCCTCCTAGGTCCCCCATCACTCTTCACCTTCATGGCTTTACCTATATCTTTTATTCACCTAATCTTTGTATTTCATTCATTGGTTTGCCACCTTCAGTGTTACCTCTGGTACTCCTCAATTCTGTTAGCCCAGATAATGAACTCAATGCATGTTTTCTACAACTTTCAGTTCTGAAGCTTCTTTATGTATATAATGCATGAGTTTCTATTCTATTGGGCATATTTCTAGGTACACAACCTGGTTTTCAAAAATTCTGAGAATCTAATCATGATACTCAGTCTCCTTAACATACCTTGTAATCATGTGTTTTTCTTATGCATAATTCTATTGTCATTGCTTTCTGTTCTAGGCACCATTGTTTCATTATGCGTGGTTTTTTTAGCATCCATTTTTTAGGCAACCTCAACTGTCAGATAGCAAGCTGTATTGTTGTGTCTAAGCTTTGATTGTAGGTTTTATTTTCATTTGTATCCTAATTGTAAATAGCTATTGCTTCTCTGTGCATGTATGGTTCCATAACAATAGGCAAAGTGGCCACTGAGTTAAGACAATTGGCAAAGTGGTCACTGAGTTGAGTCAATCTCAGCTGTTGAGGCATCAATCTAATTCAGGTTGCTTGTGATGGCTTATTAGTTTAGGCTCTACAAATTCTCCCGCTTGTGGTAAGCAACTTGCTGGCTTAAATTTCAACATAACTATTTAACCATCTATTTTGTAAGTTGATATGCTATTTACGAAGTTAATTATCAAGGTGGTACCAAACTTGCATCAATTGGCCATGTTGGTGAGGGCACTGGGTGCTGTCGATTTGGCTCGCCAAAATTTGGCGGCGAACGCCCTGGGATTTGGCTAGATTTGTATTGGCGTTGCTGTAATTCTTCAGGGCATGTTGAAATTTGGGACCAATCCAAATGCTAGTCGAATTTACTGGCGTATTACCAATTTTTTTGTAAGGTTTGCTAGGGCTTGTGAAGGCCTCTACAACAACTTCATCCCCCAATTTATGTGTTGTACTCCACATCGATTCCCCCAATTCTTGCAAGTTTGATACTCCCCATCGCTAGATCTTTGTTCAGGTGATGCTGATGGGTGTACAACTGGCTGCTTTTTATGTGCAAATTCATTACAAATTATTGTGCATGTGCAGTTTTGATACAAAAGATTTATTAAGTCCTGACCTGACTGCAATGTGTTCCTCGCATTACATGTCTCGTTTGTTTTATTTATTGTTCTTATGCAAATGTGCCTTGTGGGTGTGCACTGAAATTGTAAATAGGTTGAGATAGGCCCTTGGCTGTATTTAATTATTCATAACTGACACTTTTCATTTGTTGTTTTGCTGCAGTAATCTTTGCCTTCCCAAGGGAAAGAAGTTATGGTTAGTTCTAGAGTTGTTATTAAGGGGCGAATTTGTCAGAATAACTACAAAGAGTGATGAGAGGTTTGTTTGTTATTGAAAGCTTTAGTTTGTTTTGGAAAATAGTAAGTACTAGATAACTTTTTTTTTTCTTATGAGAGGTTTGTTCATTGAAGAAAATTTTATTGCTTGAGTAAAAATTTTGGTGATCATGTTGATGCCTAAGTTCAAGTTAAAGAGGGGAGAATCTGGGCTGTTTTGAAGCTTTTAGTGTCCCGTATAAAATGTGAAGTTCGATTTTTTATAGCCAAGGTCTGCAACACATACCAGAGTTTCATCATCTTTGCGCTTATTGTTATTTTATATGCAAAGTGATTGTTCATTCATTTTGGGTAGCAGTAGTAGTAAGTATTGTAATAGTTAGAGATAATGTTTATATTTATTTATGTATAAAATAAAATTGATATTTATTATGCAGTTTAGGACCCGTATGTTGATATGCATAACTGTTTTTTGGGATTCTGTTGTAACGTATGGGTACTACCTATCTTATTTTAGTGTTTCTCATGTTCCTGCCTTTTACATTTCTGCGTTTCAAACGGGTGTGGGAAGGGCCAAAATAGGCCAGCCCTATTTAAAGTAGCAAGTGGATAAGATTAGAAGCCCAATCTAAATACCGCTTGGGCTACAAGCCTAATCCACATGTTGGCATACCATTAGCACAGACTGCCTGCCTATTCGCATCGGTCGAGCCTGGTGGGCTTAAAGGTATATTCGTTAGAAAACGTTAGAGGTCACCATGAAAATCAGGTTTTAGAAGGTTTAAAAAATTCAAAAAACATAACATATGTAGGGGTGGAGATGCTTTTTAACCATGCAAAATTTCAGGATGAAACTCAACCCTATTGGCAAGATATGGGAAAACCAAATTATGTATGAATAGTAACAAATCACTGTTCACTAAGAATTTGAAACATATCTTTCAAATGTTTGATCCTGAAATTTTGAAGGGTTAAATAATATATACACCCCTACATATGGTATTGTTTTGGGATTTTTTTTTTAACTTCCAAGGTATGGTTTTCACGAGTTTAGATGGCTTTCACCGTATACACACTTTACCCCTCTCTCATGGAAGAAGAAGAAAACTAATTCCGTGAACTCCACCACCAGAACATGGGGCTTTGCCTTGCACACCAAGCCGAGATTAAACTATAAACTTTAGGAAGCAACTAGGGAACATTATAGCATTGTAACAGTGTAGTAGGAAGTTCCATGATGTTTTAAAAAGTTTCAGGTTTTAGTAAATTTCACGTGCTTCTATGAGGATCTAGAAGTTTCCAAGAAAAATTTCAAACCAAGTTTCAGATTACAAAAGTTTTAACGAGTTTCAATCAAAGTTTCGAGAACGAGTTTCAGCTAGTTTTAGCCAACTCACATGGCTATGATAGCACTGTTGTGCCGCCATGGAGCCGCCCGACACCATTAGCCACCGCTGGATCCGGTCGCCGGACTCGCGTCGCCACTGCCTGTCAACAAATCCGGAGTTGGAGGTGAAGCATTGTGCCGCCGCCTATGCTAAATCCAAAGTCGGATTTGAAGGAGGAGATGGAGGGCGACGCTGTAAGTGAAGAAGGAGAGGGTGGCCGCTCGCCGGCTGCGCTCTCCGATTGGACGCGGGAGAGAGAGAGAGAGAGAGAGAGAGAGAGAGAGAGACACAACCTTATAATTTGTATATGTGTGTGTGGGGTGTGTGCGTAGGGGGGTCCGACGATTATGACTTATACCATTGCAACGTTATAATATTCCATAGTATTTCTCTAAACTTTATCAATCACAAGAGGAAAATACTGTCATTCCAAAAAATGTTTGAAAAACACCGTACAACATTCGCGGTTGTATATTCGGAGAGGCAGTTTAGCACATTTGCCACCATATTGGCACACGAACTTCAGGTGATATGTTGATATGCATCACTGTTTTTTGGAGTTCTGTTGCAATGCATACCTATCTTATTTTATTTTAGTGTTTTTCCTGTTCCTGCCTTTTACATTTCTGCGTTTCAAACGGGTGTGGGAAGGGCCAAAATAGGCCAGCCCTATTTAAAGTAGCAAGTGGATTAGATTTGAAGCCCAATCTAAATACCGCTTGGGCTACAAGCCTAATCCACATGTTGGCATACCAGCACTTGGCGCAATTCGCATAAGTCCACCCAAGTCCACCAGATCTCTTAGCCCAGACAGCCTGCTATATCGGTCGAGCATGGTGGGCTTCAAAGTATTTTCATTAGAAAACGTTAGAGGATACCATGAAAATCAGGTTTTAGAAGGTTTAAAAAAATTCAAAAAACGTAACATATGTAGGGGTGGAGATGTTTTTTAACCATGCAAAATTTCAGGATCAAACTCAACCCTATTGGCAAGATATGGGAAAACCAAATTATGTATGAATAGTAATAAATCACTGTTCACTAAGAATTTGAAACATATCTTTCAAATGTTTGATCCTGAAATTTTGAATGGTTAAATAATATATACACCCCTACATATGGTATTGTTTTGGGATTTTTTTTTTTAACTTCCAAGATATGGTTTTCACGAGTTTAGATGGCTTTCACCGTATACACACTTTACCCCTCTCATGGAAGAAGAAGAAAACTAACTCCGTGAACTCCACCTTCAGAACATGGGGCTTTGCCTTGCACACCAAGCCGAGCTTAAACTTTAGGAAGCAACTAGGGAAACATTATAGCATTGTAACGGTGTAGCAGGAAGTTTTGTGATGTTTTAAAGAGTTTCGTAAAAACATTTAAAAAGTTTCAGGTTTTAGCAAATTTTACGTGCTTCTATGAGGATCTAAAAGTTTTCAAAAAAAATTTCAAACCAAGTTCCAGATTACAAAAGTTTCAATCAAAGTTTCGAGACGGTTTCAACGAGTTTCAGTTGGTTTTGGCCAACTCACATGGCTATGATAGCACTGTTGTGCCGCCATGGAGCCGCCCAACACCATCCGCCGCCGCTAGATCCAGTTGTCCCGACCCGCGTCGCCATTGCCCGTCAACAGATCCGGAGTTGGAGGTGAAGCATTGTGCCGCTTCCTGCGCTAAATCCGAAGTCGGAGTTGAAGGAGGGGGTGGAGGGGCAACGCTGTAAGTGAAGAAGGAGGGGGTGGCCGCTCACCGGCTGCGCTCCCCGATTGGACGCGGGAGAAAGAGAGAGAGGGTACGAAGAAGACCCAACCTTATAATTTGTATATGTGTGGGGGGTGGTTCCGACGATTATGACTTATACCATTGCGACGTTATAATGTTCTATAGTATTTCTCTAAACTTTATCAATCACAAGAGGAAAATACTGTCATTCCAAAAAATGTTTGAAAAACACAGTACAACAATCTCGGTTGTATATTCGGAGAGGCAGTTTAGCACATTTGCCGCCATATTGGCACACGAACTTCAGGTGAAAATTCCGCAGATTGATTTCTTTCGGTAGCTCTTGTGTATACAGTATATAATGACTGTTGGTTTAAATTGTGACACTTTTGAGTTAACTATTTTGGGTGAGGTGAGAACGAAATCTCACGCCATGTGCTACACATCCACGCCTGTCCCACATAAGAGATTGGACTACGAGCAAATTTTGGACCGCCGTGTGTTACGGTAATGACAAGATCTATCTCGTTGAATGATATAAAACATGGGTATTGTCTCGTCTCAAGTATGACTTTTGCACGTCTCAGAGTGCATTTGGAATTAGCCAGCAATTTAAAACTTGTCGCACTTCTGAGTCGAAAGGCAGCTCAAACAATTCATCGCTCGATGCCGTTGCACGGTGAACATAAATTTCGGACATGTACGTACGACATCAACATGGCACATGGCGTCAGGACATGCAGTGATACCACGAGACAGTTGTCGCACCGATGCTCTCGTACATGTGAAACTAGCTTTACTTTCTGACAGGACACAACTACTTTCAGCACCGCAGAAGATCCCCTCTTGTCACCCAGGGGAACAGGGAGTTTCCAAGGGTGCACGGACCCTTTGTCCCCCTCTCTCGGGAACACGTGTCCCGCACTATGGTGAGAGGATTTTTCTCGTCCACCCGCCACACGAAAGCACTTCCTTCAAATTAATTTTAACTAAATAATTATAGATAATTAATTATAATTAAATAATTATAGCTATAGATTAATTAATTAACCCAACAGTTGATTATTTAGTTGTGTAATTAACCCCACTATGTAATTAATTATACCGGTTTAATTAACTAATCCTCGTCTGCGTCACGGTGGGAATTTCCCTCGTACTGCTAGTTAATTAATTAATTACACGGGTTTAATTAATCATTGCTAGTCGTAGTTAAACCAAGTATTAACTAAACCCATATAATTAATTAATTAACTAGTAATACGAGGGAGGTCCTCATCGTGGCGCTGATGGGGATTAATTAACCTGTGGCATGGACGAGGATTAATTAATTAAACATATGTAATTAATTACACGATAGGGGTTAATTACATGACTAAATAATTACACAGTGGGGGGTCAATTAATTGCAATTAAATAATTACATGTTGTAGATTAATTAATTAACTAATGTAATTAATTAGTCATAATTATTTAGTTGTAATTATTTAGTGGTAATTAATTGGCTGTAATTATTTAGTTGTAATTAATTAGTCAAAATTAATTTAGTTGTAATTAATTAGCCATAATCAATTTTAGTTGTGGTTAATTAGCCATAATTAATTTAGTCATAACTAATTATTCATAATTGATTAGTCATAATCAATTTAATCGTAATTAATTACCACTATGAGGAAAGTCCCCTCGCTTGACGCGTGTACGAGGGAAGTCACATCCCTAGGAGCGCGAACAAGAGACACGTGTGGACACATGTCAGAAGTACCCTTTCTAGGAGAGGGGAGGAGGACACGTGTCCGAAGTCCTCTTTCTAGAAGAGGGGACGATGACACGTGTATGTAGTCCACTCTCCAGGAGAGGGAACGAGGGGGTCCGTGCACCCGTAGCACGGGCGAGGACACATGTCGCCTGCCGATGAGTTCGCAATGTCATTTTTGGTTTGATCTCTAGAGGGTGTTAGATTTGCTATTTCATGTGCAAACAGTGTCATTTAAGCCAAAAACTCGTTGAACAAGAAGCCACGTACTGTTCATGTCCCACTCTCACCTGACTACCTGAGTAGGGATGTAATCGGAGCAGATACGGGAGAATATCTCTCATCTCGTATTCTATTCCATTTTTTTCCCTCGGAATCGGAGTCAGACACGGACAGCGCCGAATATGAATACGAATGCGGATAGTCTCGGTCACGAATAGAGAGCAAATACATGCCGAACTGAATACGGATTGTCTCGATCACGAATATTTAGTCGGATATTGCGCGAAAATAGAAACCATATGTATCACATATATAAAGATCAATCAACCATACTACATGTCCAAAATGCAACTATATTAGCAATTTAACAAGTAAATTTAACTACATCACATTACTAGTTAAAGAAGTACTAGTAAGTAGCAAGTCATAGTGATAGCAGTATAAAAGATGTCCAAGATGTAACTAGCCAACTACATAACATGACACATACAACATATACAAAGCCTACAGACCCGTAGCAATAACTAGTTTGGTATTCACAGAACGTTGATTGGTAGCATGTTTGTAGCATCCCAATTTTTGGATTTTTCAAAATCTTTTATTTAAAATAAGGTTTTATAAAATATTCTTGATTTTCTAGAATTTAACAAAGCTTAAATGGAATTTTCAGAAATGAAAATAATTTAATATGAATAAATCAAACATCCATAAATTCAGAAGTATTTTATTTAAGTTTCTTATGCTCAAAAGTATATTTATAAATTTGCTAGAATTTTTTCGAATTCATTTGCTACTTTTCTTAGCTTATTTGGATTTTATGTATTTTATAAAAATTAAAAATAGAATTAAATACTAAAATTCTCGCGGGGCAATTTCTCTCCGGCCCAGAAATCGGTCCACTGGGCCTAGAGTTTACCGGATATTCAGGGTAGTGTTTACAGATACTATCTGATAAATTATCCGGATAGCTTCGAATCTGTTTCCGTATTTGCCAAACACTATCAGCCTCCGAATTCGAAATCCGAGAAAAATCTTGGATATCCGGTTTCACGCTTCGAATAAGATCCGAATTTATTCGGACCAACGGACGGTCAGGAAGTACCCGCTCTCTTGTACGTGAGTACTACCTTGTCTTAAAGATTTGCAACAAATTAACAATTCTTCTCCGGAAAAGTTGCGGTGATTCCTGCAGGTTAATCAGAACTTAACGCTGGATTTCCAACAATCTCGACGAGGGACGCACGATTTCCGGATCGCGGCAGGAACTGAACGAAAAGCACTCGTCGCACGCCCCAGCTAGCTACTAGTCCTACTACGCACCACCAGCTAGCCCACATCATTGCAATTCTGCAACATCGATCTCACATCAGCCATCAGCGGAGTCGCTTCGACGTCCACGACGACAGAAGTACAGCCCGAATTTCTGAAGTCCAGAGTCTGCATGACGCTCTTCATCACCCGCGACTAATCCGAGGTCCGAAGATCCGCGTGTGGTGGGTGTATTTTCGGCACGATCTCCTCCTCGCGCGCCAACCTACGTCCAGGGGCGCGAGGGGGCTATCGCCGTCGCCGCTGCCCCGGTGGTTGGGGGAGAAGCGTGAGAAATGAGGTCGTTTAATCTGAGTCGGTATATTTCCATATCATAACTCGTAAGGCCCATTTCCCAAATTCGGGTCGAGTGGTGTGGAGCGGCAACGGATGGGTGGGAGCACGGACGAGCGGTGTGGAGTAGCGGTTGGGTGCGCGCGATAGCACGACTCGGCAAATCAGCAGGTTGACAACAGTCACAGCCGCGCACGCATAGCTCACACCCATGACACTTCTACAAGTCTACAACACACAGCAACCGTAGCTGAGTGCTCCAGGTAAGGTGATAGTTCTTAGCATATTTGTAAAAATAAAAATGATGTCAAGTGTCAGGTAGAAGCAAAACATAATTATATTGTCTGGTCTAGTCTTAACTTCTCATAGAATCCATAACATTAGTAGAAAATGGACAAACGTACTTTGAATAGTTATTTATCAAATTAACAATCCAAGTACAAGTACTCCAAAGAAGATAATGGATTGTACAATATCTTATTCAAGAACCATGGTTCAATGTTTGTAGTTCCTTACATTTAACTACTTTTATTCTATATATTGCCACAACACGTATTTATGGCCATTTAGTGTGTTCTATTAATTAATAAGGTACTACTTAAGTGTATTTTACATTCTCGTTTGTCTCTTGTTTATTTATGTATGAATTTGAATTGGACTAGATAATCAAATTTATATTTAGTACGGTTTTATCGCGTTAGCTGCTTTCTCCGATGAACATCTCTTTATTTTTATAAAGCTTACGCCACCGCCTACATCACTATGCACTGATCACCAGTACAACACAGGCATAAGACTATGTATCGGACTCGGCTCTCGCCCGTCACACGGTAGTGATGCATATATATATATTTGCATGCACGCACTGGGCCTGCTACCAGCTAGCTCGGAACAGTGGCTCGGAGAGGGACGTCTCATCATGCCGCACCGTACGCGCCCTGTTCCGTGATACCGAACGGCCGGCTGGTGTAAGCTAGCTAACCGGCAAGTCGATCGCCACTCATCGAAGCAACGTGCTTTGTCTTGCGTCTGATTTGGAGCTCAACGACATCCTGGATGGAGGCGATGCAAGCGACCTGGTGGAGGTCGTCAGCCACCACCGACCTCCACGCATTGCCACAGAGGCAACAACCCTCCTCTCCAGCTGCGACGGCAATTGGAAGCTTACAATGGCGGGCGAGGATGGTGTGGGGCACGCCAACGACATTTCTAGACAGGGAGGAGGGGAGGGGGATCGGGAGGAACGGGTGGAGCGGCGACGGAGTTGCCCTGGCGAAGGGGAGCAGGACAAAGGGGAGAACAAGAGCGCCACCTTGAGAGGTCCACGAGGTTGCCGAGGCCCGATTTCATGGCGTTGCAAGGGCTGTGATGGGGAGGAGCGGGGCGAGGCAGGAGGAGGGAGCGGCGGTGGCGTGAACGGCGTGGGAGGAGATGGGGATGGGTGAGCTGGTGAAGCGGCGGCGGCGGTGCCTAGGGCGACAACAGGAGGGAGAAGGGGAATGTGGTGTGGAGGGCTTTGCAAGCCCCGGGGATGGGGGACGTACGTCGATGCGAGCACGACTGGCTGGCAGAGCGACCGCATGGGAGAGGGAGGAAGAGAGCGAGAGAGGAGTGAGCCAAGGGCGACGGCGATGGCGAGGGTGGCACAGGAGATGATCAACCGCAGATGTGCCCGATCATTTGGAGAGAAGTTAAATTCGGTAGAGTTCGTTTAACTCACGATTCTGATTACGAACTTACAAAGTTTGAAATCAGGCAATCGCTGAACTGCTCAATAAGTTGTTATCGACCGTGCGCGAATACCCAGATGATGGCGAGGGTGGCACAGGAGATGATCAACCGCGGATGTGTCCGATCATTTGGAGAGAAGTTAAATTCGGTAGAGTTCGTTTAACTCACGATTCTGATTACGAACTCACAAAGCTTGAAATCAGGCAATCGCTGAACTGCTCGATAAGTTGTTATCGACCGTGCGTGAATACCCAGATTACCTGATTACGAAAATCAATCCCTACATACATCGAAGAAACACGCAAGAACAAGGTGAAACACAATATGATGTATTGCAAATATTGATGAAAGTACTGATAAGGTGGAATTCCGAATAAGGATCTTGACCGGGTGATCTAGTCTACACACGCGGAAGATACAAGTTGCAACGAAGGCGAACTAAACATAAACGAAATCCGAGTTCTAGCAAAGGGAGGCGACGGCTCCTATATGGGGAGATGACCAGGGGTGGCAGCCAGGGAAGTGGACGCACGCCCCTAGGGTTACAAGGTGCATGAGCCTAAGTGGAGGTGACATAATACCCTTTTGACTCGGGCTTAGAAACAACGCTATATTGTTTTGACGATTGCGGCGCGTTCAAAAGGAATTTGGAGGTAGGGCCAAATCCGTTGGAAATAGCGCGAGATAAGCTTTCAATCAAGTACTCGTGGACCTCCAACGGACTTCGTATGCGAAAGTTATGCATATTTAAAGTTGGTGCTGTCTCCGAGGGCCGAAGTGGATCACACATACTTCCCTTCATTGTCAGCTCCTAAGTTCCTGATTAAAAGAACATCACATGCATTAGGTAGCAGTATATTCTCATTAGAAACAACATGTACTCCTAGAAACGATGTTACATGATAGTTCAATTGACGTGCATGAGCTCTAGTGATTGGACCATGCAAGTGCATAGGTTCAGCTCTATTATGAGGAGTGTTGGGTGTATGCATGGAGGTGATGTCCTCATCATCCTCGCCTTCTTGCATTTGAGTTGTACCCGACTCAAGCTCATCTGCTTCACCCAAATGTGGCTTCAAATCTGCAATGTTAAATATGGGACTAATCGCGAACTCTGTGGGCAAATTAAGTTTATACGCATTATCATTAATCTTAGCTAACACCTTAAATGGACCATTAGCTCTAGGCATCAAATTAGACTTTCTCAATTTAGGAAATCTATCTTTGCGCAAATGTAACCATACGAGATCACCAGGTTCAAAAGTTAAACTCTTTCTACCTTAACTACCAACAACTCTATACTTAGCATTCATACGCTCTATGTTTTCTTTAGTAGTTTCATGCAGTTTAAGGACAAATTCAGCACGCTTCTTATCATCTAAATTTACCTTTTCAGAGGTAGTAATAGGCAATAAATCAAAAGGAGCGTGAGGATTAAAGCCATATACTACCTGAAAAGAGCTCATCTTTGTCGTAGAATGCAGCGATCTGTTGTAAGCAAACTCTACATGAGGTAAACATTTTCCCACATCTTCAAATTCTTCTTCAAAACAGCCCTCAACAGAGTTGATAACGCGCGGTTGACAACTTCAGTTTGTCCATCCGTTTGGGGTAATAAGTAGCAGAAAACAGAAGCTTGGTCCTCAATTTCGCCCAAAGGGTGCGTCAAAAGTAACTTAAAAACTTCACATCCCGATTTGAAATAATGGTATTGGGAACTCCATGTAGTCGAACGATCTCTCTGAAAAATAAATCAGCAATATTTGTAGCATCATCGCTCTTATGACAAGGTATAAAATATTCCATTTTAGAAAATCTATTGTAATATCCCGGAATCGAATCGGAGATTCGGAAAGAAGCCAGGGATGTAAATACAATTAAAGAAAATAGAAATTCCTGCCGAAAGAGGGGGTTTTCAACAAATATTCGACAACCTGGGCCGCGGCCCAGGAGGCCCAGAGGGGGAGGCCGGCCTAAGGGGGGCGGCTAACGGGGGGAGGCGCCCCAAACCCTAGCCGCCTTCCCCCACTCCCTCCTCTCCCCCTGTTGGGAGCCGCCACCTCCACCTTCCCCTCTCCCAAGCCGCGCCTCCTCCAGCCCTGGTGCCGCCTCCTCCCCTGAGTACAGCCCTTGGTGTTTCCCCGAAGTCGCACTCCAAGATCTCCAAGCAATCTCCCTCGATTCTCTCTTCACGGTCATTTTTTTTCCTCCGCGTGCTCGCTGCAGTGGTGACCGGCCAAAGGAGGAAGAGAAGAACATTCGAGAGGTTGATCTTCGTCGTCTTGCGGGTCTTCAAGGGTAACAAAATATTCAATTCACTGTTTGATTTGGTTTGGATGCGGATTTGATCATTTGGGTCGAATCAGGTTGCTGTTCCAGATTTTCCAGATTAGGTTCAGTATGTTGTGCGACCAATTGCGGGTCTTTAGAGGCCGAATCTCGGATTTTTGGTATCCTAGAGTTTGATAGCTGAGGTTCTTAGCTTTTCATAGCCATCAAATTTCTTTAGGAAAATGCAAATGTAATAATTACTTTAGGAAAATTTCAAAAATATGCTAAAAATTTATTCCCACATTTATCCTCAGTACAAATGTCCCAACTTTGGATTTTGGGATGTTAAAAACCAACTTTGTGCTAAAATAAATATACAACCCCTCCCTTGAAAGCCCTGCATCTATATACTTGTATTTGCGGTGAGGGCTCGGTCTTGCATCTATACACTTGTAATTACAGTGAGGGCTTGTTGAGTACTTTTGTACTAATGATTGCTTAAATATGTGGATTTAGACTATGAAGTTGAAGACCAAATGTATGAATACTTCTATGCATCCGCTATAGAAACAATAAAGATGAAGTTAATTAGGTTCTAGCCCCCAGTTGGTTGTCTGTTGAAATGCATGGAGACCATGCTAGCTCTTTTGATGTTCTTTTTTCTCCTATTACTACTTTCCGCTGCTACTCTATCATCTTGAACTATTTGGTCTGTCGACCCATTATGTAAACTTTGGCCTTAAGGCCTATTTACCATGTTCTGTAATAATAAAAAAAAGTATCATTTATATATGTGTTGTATGGAGGTGATATCTGGCAATATCTATATTGTGTTAGCTAACAACTAATCATGGGGCTAACTCAGAATACACAGAGGGTTTGGATGCAAATTCGGATCCCCACAGGGGACATGGCAATTTCCCATGTGACTAACATGAGAGCAGTCATTGGCGCATCTGATAAGTTATGATAGTTGGCTAAGAGACGTAATGATTTAAGACTCAATGAAAGAATGTACATGAAGACAAACGACGTCTTTAGCGGCATTAATGGCCAGCTCTTCAATAGATATAATGAGGGTAGCACGTGTACCTTGTATCATAATATTTGGAATCAATTACAATTACGATCAATCAATATTTTCAATTCCAGTCTCATTCTTATTGTATTCTTATATAAACTCTCATTGTATCTACACCAATAATGGCCACCAGTTCGATTGTGCTCTGATATTATTTTCCAGTAAGCTCGATAAGGGACCCTAGGTCTCGATCACCGATAGTTGGTGCTAGAAGGACGGCGCCGTCAAGCAGGAGATCATTGTCGTGATGTTCTCGCGTCCTTACCTATGGACGAGGAGAACACCTTTGATCTTGCCGACTATGCCAACCTCATGGATGAGGACTACACCCCTGAGGTGGCATGCAAGTACAATTCCGACCTCGAGTATGTTCCCGAGGGAGAATTTCTACCGCTCTCAACACAACCTGCTGGGACTGAGATGGCGGAGACACCGCCACCGCCTCCAAGCAATTCCGAGGGTGTGTACATTCCTACTTCTGTCTCAACTGGACAAACAAGGCCCCACGATGCCAATGTTGTGACAACCTATGATGATCTCATTGACAGTGTCATTGTTGAGGTTCTAACAGAATGATCTCCAAAACATCTACTCCAAGATCTCGACTACTACCACCCCTCTGACGAGGATCATACGTTCTCACCCTCCATTTGCTTCGAATTTTGCGCATGTGTAGTTGTGTTCTTACCCTCCATTCGCTCTGAGTTTCGCGTATATGCAGTCGTCAACGCCAACTAGACCGACAAGTAATGTAAAATAAAGTTCTTGCATAGTTTCTGTGCATGATTGTTTGTACCCTCTTCCTGGTTCCATGGGATTAGACTGATATGCATGATGACCCTAACCACAGCTATGCGTGTACTACAGAACCATGCAAGCAAGCTAGCTACCGATGCCGATCGCAATTCGCGAGAGAGATCTAGCTAGAGATACAAAGAGGGGGATCGATCGAGTTGCTCGTGAAGATCGAGGCCGGCTCTGTACGTAAGCATCACACTAGGATGTAACCGGTGACATTTTACACCAAGCTAGGGTCGATGCATCCCGTGATAGAGAGGTACGCACGTTAGTACGTATAATCTATCAATACCTAGCACCTTACTGTACTGAATTATAGAAGCATGACCAGACCACCCAGGAAATAAGGGATTTGGCCCTTCCTTGCTCTTGCGTCGCACGCCTCTGAGAACTAGGGCTCATCGGGGCAGGCTATACCTCTACTGTGAGCATCTCCATGATCACACTGCAGATCACATGTACATAGTACAGAGGTACAGTATATAGCCATGTAGTCAACTAGCCATATGTATTGGGCAAAACAAGAGGATGTATATATTACCACTGGAGGTTCAATTTTTGATATTCCCTCCATTTTAGAATACTTGTCACTCTGGGTTTTGACCAGTCAAACCTCGTAATCTTGGACCAATGATATTTTTCCAAACATTTAGTTTGGTTGTATTGAAATGACATTGTTAGATTTATCAAAACAAATATTTTATAACATTACACTTCCATAAAATTTTATAAATGTATTAATTCAAAGCTAATAGTCAAAGTTTAATTTTAAAAACGTGAAAAGTCAAGAGTGCATATCTTTGTTCAAGCATTCAAGGTCAATATATACTCGACCATACCTAGATTGTTGAAAGTAACGCTATTCTTGATTGTTGAAATTAGAGTACATGAGTTACACATATATAGATTACAGCTATCATGTGAATGTGTACAACTATTATAGAACGCGTACGACTATCATGTGAACGCGTGATCCCTCGGAAGAGAAGGCGTCATGCATGTAGAAAGCCGATGCACCATCATGTCTAACACTGGCGAGTGATTAATGGATAGTTCATTCTTTACTATTCAAGAGGAATATAAACATTCCACACAAAATTTTCAGACTTTTTTTTATTTAATAGTTAAAAGGGGGGAAATCTTATGTTCTAGCTGTCTTTTCAACCTCGATGAGCTCTTACCACGGCCGCTGCCTATATGAATTTAAGATTTCAGTTTTGTTTATATATGTGTGTACGCACACATACATACATTAGGGGTATAAAACATTTTCATACCCAAAATCTAAAATTTACATTGATCATACACGTGTATCGGATGATTCATGATGTGGGTGCCTAGGAGTAATTCCCCACACACACACACACACACACACACATCTTTCTACTCCCACCCACATTTGATATACCACCTAAAATAACTTAACATACTCCTTTATCACTTTGGGTATACTCATATACTAATTATAAGATACTCCAATGCGAACCACATGAAAAATTTGTAAGAAAGTCCATAGTTTTTAGCATATTTTATAAATACCTTCATATTTGCACTAAAAATGAGTATATCTAAATAATTGTACATACCACCCTGAAAAGGTGTGAATACCACTTAGATGGTCTTATATACTTGTATACTACACATACATACTCTCGGTTGCGTAAGATACTCCCTACACTGAGATACGAATATGGAGTAACTACTTGCCACAACATGGAATTCCTCGTCGGTTCCGCGATGACCAATGATTCTCAAGTTTGTCAATCTTGCAATAATTATTTCATACTTATCAATTTATATATTCACAAAATTAATCTTTCTAGCGACAAGTTGCGAGCATCGATATGACTGCGTTGGAACAGGACCAGCTCATAAACATTCGAGGACAGTTTGTGTCATTCTTGAACCGTGGGGTCATAAATCCAAATGGAAAGTTCCACAATGTAGATTGAACTTAATGGTACATGTGTGTAAATGTACATAAATGGTTAATTTTAGTTAATTGATTTATGAATTGGATGTGCTTGTTTATGAAATGAATGTGAATTTGATGTGCTTGTTTCTGAAATGAATGTGAATTGGATGCATACATGTACTTATTGTGTTTCAGCTTTGTTTCAGAGGGCATGGCTAGCATTTACTGAGACTAACCAATAGCAGAAATAGATTTAGCAATGCAAAAGAATATCACAGACGGTTCCTTAGGACAAACCGTCTGTGATACATCAGCTCCCACAGATGATTTCATCTACAAATCGTATGTGATACATCATCTATCATAGACAGTTTAATCAACAAACCGTCTGTGATAGTCAACTATCACTGACAATTCAAAACCGTCTGTCATCTATCATAGACGGTTTAATCTACAAATCGTCTATGATAGTCAACTATCACAAACGATTTTGAACTATCACAGACGGTTCAAAACCGTTTGTGATGACCTTATGTCATTACTGACTCATAAACTCAGACGGCTCATAAAACCGTCTGTGATGATCACTACTACAAAAGAGTCTATAGCAGACGGTCCATCACAGACGGTTCCTAAGGAACCGTCTGTGTTGGGTCTGTCTGGGCCTTGTTTTGGCGCAGCGGGCCTATCACAGACGGATCTATTTCGTAACCGTCGCGATGGTCAATTATCACGACGGTTACAAATAGAACCGCTCAGCGATAAGCTTCCTGACGGTTCTATTTAAGAACCGTCAGCGATATCACGCACGGTTCTTAAAAAGAACCGTCGTGGAACATCACAGCGGTTCTAATATAGAACCGTCGTAATATCATCGCGACGGTTCTATATCGTAACCGCTCGCGATAATTCACCATCACGCATTTGTTCAAATAGAACCGCTCAGTGATTTCTGCGCTTCATATAAATTGAGCCGAGACATCCTCACCGCATTGCGGCTGTGTCTTCCGCTCAAGCGCCACTTCCTCGCCTCTAGCTCCTCAACTGCTGCGTGTCTACCGCTCCAGCGCCACTTCCCGCCCTAGCTCCTCCAACTCGCGCCACTTCCCGCCTAGCTCCTCATCTGCACTGTGTTCTACCGCTCAGCGCCACTTCCCTGCCCTAGCTCCTCCAACCTGCGGCTCCTCCTCTAATACTGGTATGAGCACATGATCGATCTTGCACCGTCAATGTTGGAATAAATAATATTAGCCCTGCAAATCTTAGTTTTGAATAATGGTTTCCCTTATAACTAATGAACTAAAATTTGACTTAGGAGTGGTAACTTAATAAAATTGAATTAGGTCTAATAATCACTAAAATTTGAGTTAGGATAATTAATTGGCTTAAAAAAATAAAATTTACATACCGGTTCACAGTACGGTGGGGTTTGGGTCAAGCAATATTGCATTTATGGTTCCGGTATTTCAGTTAATAAGTGTTGTATGAGATGATGCCTATATTTGGGTTGCATGATTGTTCAATTTAGATAGATATCGGTGTCGAGAGGTAGGGATCATGGTTGTGGCCGTAGGCATGGCTACGCTATGCCACCGCGTGTGGTACTTAACTAGTGAAGACTTTTCTTTCAATAACCTTAGATGCAAATGTTGGAGAATGAGTTTATATTGCACATTTTCGTTTGCTATAAATTAATCGCTAATCAATTTGACACTAATTTGTTACATGCGTAGTGTAGATGGATCGAATCGATGTACGGTGTGAACCGTGTGAGTCAAGATTACATTAATGGCGTGGTTGCTTTTAGAAGAGCCACGAAAGGTGATATGTTGAAGAAGGGATAAATTTTATGTAATCGTCTGCATTGATTGCGTAATCAAGATGTTTAACAACGCGCGCAGATCGAAGCGCACTTGATTCAAGGGGTTTCAAAAAGGGTATACATGTTGGACCGACCACGGTGAAGAGCGATTATACCGGTTAATAATGACGACATCGCCGAGGAAGTCAACGATTTGCGGATGTGGACTGTGCTTTTGATGAGGATAGGGGCACGATGACAACTGGATCGATGCTACGCGATGCGTAAGAGAACTACAAAGTGAGAGAGAGTTTTGTAAATTCGAGGGCTTAAGGGAGGACTCGGTGAGACCTTTGTTCCCGGCCGCAAGCCGGAATACACAAGGTTGTCAACCGTGCTTGAATCTGCTGAAATTGAAGGCAAGCAATAGTTGGTCCGATAAGAGTTTCACGGCGTTGTTAGGTCTCCTAGCGGACATCCTTCCGGAGGGAAACGTGTTGCCCAAAGACCACCTATCAAGCAAAGAAGGTTATTTGCCCATTGGGAATGGAAGTAGAAAGAATACATGCATGTCCGAACGATTGTATCCTCTACCGTAAAGAGTATGCAGACATGCATTATTGTCCGTGTGCAAAGCATCCGATACAAGCGCCAAAATATCGCTAAGGTGAAGCAAGGACCTCCTGCTAAGATGTTGTGGTATCCGCCAGTAATCCCACGCTTGAAGCGTTTATTTGCGAACCCAAAGGAGGCAAGATTGCTGCGTTGGCACTCGTGAGGAGCGTAAGAGAGATGGAAAGCTAAGACACCTGCCGATTCTCGCCAAAGGAGAAACTTCGATCGGAGCTTGAAGAGTTCGGTGCGAACCGAGGAACATAAGGTTAGGGTTGAGTACGGATGGAATGAATCCTTTCGGTAACATGAGCGGCCGACATAGCACTGCCCGTGAATCTATGTATGTACAACCTTCCTCCTTGGCTCAGTATGAAGCGGAAGTACATTTTGATGTCACTACTTATCCAAGGGCCAAGCAACACGGGAATGATATTGATGTGTACCTAGCACCATTGTTTGGAAGATCTTGTGACACTGTGGAACGAAGGGGTACAGGTATGGGATGCGTACAAACGAGAGAACTTCACTTTACGCGCCATGTTGTTCTGCACCATCAATGATTTTCCTGCCCTTGGTAACCTGTCGGGCTTCAGTACAAAAGGAGCCAAAGCCTGTCCACGCACTGCTTAGATGCTACGGAGAGTGTATGGCTGAACAACTCGCGCAAAACTGTGTATATGCGTCACCGTAGGTTCCTTCCGAGGAGTCACCCATACCGCAAGATGAAGAAACAATTCGCGGAAATAAGGAAGACGGTTCACTTCAAGGGCTTTTAGTGGGAAAGAGGTCTATGATATGGTTAAGGATATCGATGTTGTGCTTGGGAAGGGACGTAAATTAAGAACCCGTGAGAAGAACATCTGGAAGAAGCGGTCAATTTTTTTGGTACTTGCCTTATTGGGAGTACTTAGAAGTTCGCCATCGCATCGACGTTATGCACGTGAGAAGAATGTATGTGATAGCTTGATTGGTCTCTTCTTTGAACATTAGTGGCAAAACAAAGGATGGTGTTAACGCACGGCGTGACTTGGTCGATATGAACATAAGGACCGAGTTAGCACCGAAAGAGACCGATACAGACGAACGTACCTTCCCCGACTTGCTACACTCTGCCCAAGGCCGAGAAATGAATCGCGCGAGCTTGCACGGTGTGAAAGTCCGTCTGGTTACTCCGCTAACATTAAGAAACTTGTTTCTATGCAAGATTTGAAATTAATTGGTATGAAGTCGCATGATTGTCGTGTCGATGACACAAATGCTTCTGTTGCAATTAGGAGTATCTTGCCGAACAAGGTCCGAGTGGCAATCTTGAGGTCGTTATTTCTTCAACTCAATTGCTCGAAGGTCATCGATCCCCAAGGACTAGATGCTCGCAGCCGAGGTAGTGACGACTCGTGTCATCTTGAGATGTATTTCCCTCCGTCATTTTTCGATATCATGGTCCATCTCATTGTTCACCTTGTGAAAGAGATAAAGATATGCGGCCTGTGTTTCTCGCCATATGTACCCGCTCGAGAGGTACATGGGAATTCTCAAGTCCTACGTGACGGAATCGATCTCGACCGAGGGCAAGATCATCGAAGGTTATGCAACGGAAGAGGTCATTGAGTTCTGCGTCGACTACATGGCTCGTGGATCCGATTGGTGTGCCTCTATCTCGCCATGAGGGGAGACTGGATGGTATCGGGACCATCGGAAGGAAATCAATCACTCCCGATCCGATACGTGCGCCGAGCCCATTTCACGGTCTTGCAACACATGACCCAAGTGTCCCCGTACATCGACGAGCACAAAGACATGGTACGCCAATGTAATCCGCACGGTCGAAGGTTTGATCACCAGAGAGCACAACCGCGGTTCAACGAATGGTTAAAGGCGCGAATCACTCGTGAGGTCATCAAGTGATGATACGCTATGGTTGGCAAGAGGGCCACAGCTTACAATTGTCACATGGCAAGGATACGACATAAATGGGTACACATTTTATACGGCAATTCGTGATAGGAAGAGCACAGCTGCGTAATCAGCGGTGTCCGTGATAGATGCATTCAAGACCGATGGGCCGAGGAGCTCGTACTATGGGCAAATAGAGGAGATATGAGAGATCGACTACGTGCTTTTCAAGATCCCCTATTTCGTGCCGTTGGGTCCATCTCCCACAGTGAAGGTCGACAAGTGCGGCGTCACTACCGTGGACCTCGAACGTGTCGGATACAAAGACGAACCATTCGTCAAGCTAACCAAGTTGTTCAAGTCTTCTATGTAACCGACCGGCAAATAAGAAGCGCCACGTAGTTCTTCATGGAAAAGGAGGATTGTCGGAGTTGAGAATGTAGTGGACGAGGAAGAATACAATCAATTTGACGAGTTGCCACCTTTCGGAGACGGCATCGGGCTCGAGGAAGAACCCAAAGTGAGGAAGCTAGCTATATGCGCGTCGATCATCATGAAGGGTCAGATTTTAATTAAGAATTTAATTACTCCATTGTAATTAATTTATTTATTCCATTGTCATGTGTTAATGTGTTATGGACTTGTGATCTTTAATATTGATGTCAATGTGGATATTCATGGTAATGTTGAGTTGAATTAGATATGAACTTTTGAACTCAAACTTGTCATCATACTGCTTATCCAACAGATCATACATGCTGTAGTGGGATATCACAGACGGTTCTAATATAGAACCATCTGTGATATGCACACATCACAGACGGTTCTAATATAGAAGGATTTTGCTTCAAACCATCACACATTTACACCTCTACAAATATTAGTTAGCAAGATGCAAAACAACCTAATTAAAATGGCGTGAAAGATGATCTTAAGATTTTTGTTCAATCTATGATGTGTTGTCTCGCTTTTGGAAGATGACACTTTTGCTTGAGTATACCTTCTGAACAAGTGCTTATGGTTAGTTTGCTTTTTCGCAAATGCTTTTTTTAAAAAGATTAGCTCAATTATATGTCTTTCTAAAACATATATAGAATTTTTTGGTAATAGGTTCACGCTTTTCAATGGCACTCAAACTTGTCACCGCTATCCAAAGATCATATGCACACATCACGCGGTTCTATATTAGAACCGCTCGTGATGTGTGATATCACGACGGTTCTAATATAGAACAAATGCGTGATGTGTGATATCACGAGCGGTTCTAATATAGAACCGTCGTGATATGCACACATCACGACGATTCTATATTAGAACCGCTCGTGATATGCACACATCACGCACGGTTCTATATTATAACCGCTCAGTGATATGCACACATCACGAGCGGTTCTTTCGTAGAACCGCTCAGTGATATAATATCACGCACGGTTCTACGAAAGAACCGTGCTGTGATGTTATCTTTATAAGGCCGGACCGCTAGGGTTTTGCTTATTCTTCACCTCTCACGCGCCCTTCGCTGTCCAACCACCGCTCGCCTCCGGTTCCTCGGTCGCCTCGCGCCTCGGCCCGCCTCGATTCTCGCCGCCTCTCCCTCGGAGATCTCCGCCTCCTCCTTCGCCGGCTGCTGAAGCCCGGCCGGCTGCGTCGCCTCAGCATGCTGCCTCGGCCAATGGCGGCCGTCGCTCGCTCCTGCCCGGCTCAGCGCCTCTGCTGCGCCGACCTCGCTCCTCTGCGGCCGGCACCGCCCGGCGCGCCTCTACTCCACCGGCTCGCCTCTACGCTGCTCTGCCCGATCCCTACCCGTGGTACTCCTAGTTGCATATTAGGTTAAAGTTTTTCTTCACGAAATTTGTTGCAAGAGTCCTTGAAGATATCGTAATCCATGGAATCAACCACGAGGACTATCCTAACTTGATCTTTAAAATGCTATGTCACTTACATTCTTTATGCTTCACGAAAGTAAGTTGATGCATGTTAGACACA
The DNA here is from genome assembly GCA_036346395.1 of Hsuehochloa calcarea. Classification (NCBI taxonomy): domain Eukaryota; kingdom Viridiplantae; phylum Streptophyta; class Magnoliopsida; order Poales; family Poaceae; genus Hsuehochloa; species Hsuehochloa calcarea. Next base: position 41,941,925 of record CM070599.1, read on the forward strand.
CTCAGTCACCAGTAATATTGTTAGGGATTTCATCAATTATATTGGTTCTCCTTTTATGAGCATCATGGTTGTGAAAATAGATAAAATTGTCTTGACTTAATATTTATAGTTAGGTGTTAGGATAATATTTCAAAGATTGAAGGCCACCAACTAGGTTGCTAAGTCATAATGTTCTTTCTGTATATAATTTCTTTTAGTTTCGTCTTAGTTTAATGATCTTGATTCTTGGTGTATATATATATATATATATATATATATATATATATATATATATATATATATATATATATATATATATATATTTTTGCACGCGCCTTAGTAAAAGAAATATCAATATTAAATGCAAATTCGGTATTGCATTGATTCATTGGAGCTGGCTTGCTCTTCTCTGAACATCAAATTCTTTTGTCACCATAATTCAGAACAATTGGCAACCATTTGGTTCCTAAAATTATCTTAAACCACAATGTCTCAAAGACTCGAACTCTAGGTTAAAGTAACCTGCTTTCTTCGCTAAAAAATAACCTTGATTTAATCAAATCATATCTCCTTCCGGCTTCCTCGCTAATCACGCCTATGCTCTCTAAAACTTATCCAAAGGTGGAACTCTTTCTTAATAGGCTCAGAATAAACTGGGCCTTGGACTTTGTTCTAAAAAAGCTATCCAAGAGGGCGCTTGCTTAACTGGCCGATACTTCAAAAAAAAGTAGCTTCATTATTTCAGAGTTCAGTTAAGCTAGTTTATCCATTCCAAGAATATTTATTCACAAAGTCATGGAATAGTAACATGTCAAGAAAACATGTAATGCCATTGCATCAATTCCCATGTAGCATTGAAAATGATAAACAGGTGTAGGAAGAGAAATGGTTACGTTTCATGGCAACTAAACAGGAGTGAAGCTCAACGATCAAACAATTTAGATATGCTCATCTACATGGTTAAGAAAAAACTAGAAAATGGGCTAAGAGTAGTAGTGTACCCATAACCAAGCAAATCAACAAGGTACCAAATTGTCGTTTACTTTGAAATGATTGATACATTGGGTCTTTCTGCAATAACAAAAACAATTATGGAAATTAATGGAATCAAGATAGAGAATTGGCCTCCTAGTATCGCTATAATGTTTATTAACGATCAACAGTAGTATATCTACACAACAGAAAAGGATGTAGACACTGAATGAGCAAATTGAAAAAGCCTATGTTATGAATTTCCAAAGATATTTTCTAGAGGAAAATATTGATGCTAGAGAGCGCAATTTCATGTAATTTCACCTGCCTTGTCTTCTTCCTTTTTCTTCCTCCAAGCAAAATCAACCATGGACTATAAGGTGTAGCTTCGCTGGTCCAAGACTCGATGGTGACCCATGGAGACGAGCGGAGGAGGCGAGGAGGCGGTTAGAGGAGGGGTCCCGTCATGGATCGGTGAGCGGAGGGAGGTGAGGAGGTGTATGAGGCGGACGGGAAGGGGTTCCATGCAGCTTGCGGTGGAGGGAGGTGAGGAGGCGGTCGGGGATGGCCCCACATGAGCCAACGGCGAAGGAGGCGAAGAGGTGGCTGGGGTTGTCATGGCGTCGACTAGGCGACGATTGTCGCCCGGGCCGGCCAAGGGCGACGCCGAGGCCAATCATCCAGACACGCCGAGTTGCCGCCTCCTCCGCTTTGCCGCCTCTCCCCCTTGCACTCTCCGGTCTCCACCGCCACCTCTGCTTTGCCGCCGCCTCTCCCCCTTCTACTCTCCAGTCTCCACCGCCGCCTCTCCCCCTTCCAGTCTCCGGTCTACGAAAGAACCGTCTGTGATAATTCAGCCTCACTATGTCCCTCCAAGCCTAAGTCCGTAATGTGAAGCGATGGCTTGGTAATGAATTCTTGGTTTTAGCATTTGAGTGATTGCATGCGATAAGATTGTGGATAGATGACCTGGTGGTAAATAAGTTTAGTTACTCATGTATTGAGTATTGACTTTTAATCATTTTTCTTCGCTCACCAGTTGCTTAATTTATGTATGTTGGTCTGCCAGTCAAAGCTTGGTATTATGGTTAGAAAGCCCGGATCTCATTTGCCTCTACCTTACGTATCCTTGCTTCTAGTCTTCTACAGCACTACCTCTACCGGTACATTGGACAGTTACCCCTGTTCGATGACTGAGCAAGATATATGGACATGCATGCTCCTCTGTATTGGGTTGGGGGATATAGAAAGGGCCATTACTGGCTCCAGAGTTTTGTAGTTAAGGCTCTATAGATATCTGTGTGGGTAGTCTCGATACTTAGGGTGCCGACTAATCTGGGTAAACCTGGGAACCGTGATGATTCTTATGGTACACTGACGGCAATTTATTTTATTTTACTCTGAGATGGCAAACGTTGATTATATTTGTTTATATTTTTTGTGCAATTTCCCATATATTATATACTATGTAATAATTGCGTACGTAACTTATATAGATAGCAAGTAAGCGAGATGGCAGAGGCATCGCTTTCGCGCCGTCATCGACGCCGCCAAATCGTCTGGATCTCCGATCAAGGTGGTACGCAGCGAGAAGGCGAGGAATATCCAAATTGCCCTCGGGCCGCATGACGATCACGGAGGTCGCTGACGCCGGGATCCCGCCGAGTCCCAAGAAAGCACCGCGAGATTCGGACCGTCTGCGGGGTACTTGTAAGGAACGGGTCCCCATAACCACCCCAACTCGGAAGTGTCCGACGGATGTACAGAGAGACCGGTTGTGGTCGAGCTTTACGCCTCGTTCACTTTCCTCGGCGTACCCGGACACGTGTGCGATGGCACGCGCCGCTCGCGATGTGCCACGTGTGGAGGACCTTCAAGAGCACGCTTGTCACGCAGCTTTGTGAACACCGGTCGGACGCCTTCACGAAGCATCCTTTCTTGTCGCGGGATACATGGGATGCCTTCGTGCGTATGAAGACGACGGCCGAATTTCAGAGCAAAGTGCGGCGCATGAGCTCTCGGTGCCCAAAACACTCACCCCACAAACTCGGCACGGCACCACTGGTACGCGGTAAAGCCACGAAGTGGGGCGGCGGAGGACGAGACCGATGCCCGACCGCTTCTTTGGATCTCGACGAAGCGCCGAGCACAGTTAAGAGCGAGGGCATCGGCCACGCCTTCGGCAAAGATCTCTTTCGCAAACCAGTGACGAGGCGGTGTCCCAACGCTCTGTAAATATGTCGAACCACTTAGTTGTTAATAAGTCCATAACTTCATGGTGTCTATAATAACATGATGTCCTCTTGCAGGAAGCATTGACTTTCGCATCTTCCCAAGGTTCCCTCGAAGTGGACAGGGAGAAGGATGTACTATCTACGACCCTGGGAAACAAGGAGCACCCGGGTCGAACGCGAGGCGTTGGGGTTTACGTACCTTGGAGGATGGATTCCCACGACTCCGCCACATATAGGAGTAGGAAGAGATCCAAGGACCAAGACGACGCTCTACCGAACATGTCATTATTGAAAAATTTCAAGGACAAATAACAAGTTTACAGAACCAAGTAAATGAACTCATGAGGGCGCAAGCCGCCCCTGTTAATTTGGGAGCAAGTCCTCCTCAACATCGGAGTAGCGTCGCGTCCACACATAATTCTGGACATGACGACGTGCAATTACCGATCGACGTCATCGAGGTAATGTACATCTCTGGAATGCTCCAAATATAGACATATAGGACGCCTTAGCTAATTGTGTACCGTTTTGTAGGAGCCGACGCCCTGCAAGCTCCAAGTGAGGATGGTTGGGTCGATTGCTATTGAGGCTGGGCGGGGTATGGTGTATCCATACCAGGAAGAGGCAGTGCAGCACGGTGCCCAGCTGGCGCAGGGTTACGCCAGGGTGCAGGTGGACATGGTACATGACAATTTCATGGCCATCCCCCTGGAAATTCCCCCGAACGAAGAAATCACAACACTAGGGGATGCCGTGCACACTTTTATCCAGTGGCCCAAGAAGGACATCGCCGACCCTGCAGTGACGCGAGATCGTCACGACCCGCCTGCCTCTCCAATAGGACCCTCGATGAGTCCGCCTGACCTTCGCTTCGAAGCCCGCCTCATCGGTTCCGTCGAGAAGACGCCAAGGACAAGACAAGCGTGTCACCATATCGCCCCTCGAGTCATCTCCAGATAAGACGTACCGCAGGCGTCCCGTTACGGGCAAATCGATATCGAAGAAGATTGAAGCGCCTGCCAAGCCCGGGCAATACTCCCTTGGATATCCGTTGGTCTCTGACAAAGAACTAACCGGCTCGGGACTAGCTTGTCAATCTTTGCATGAGTGGTACATGCGCAAGACCCAAGAGGAGGGGAGCCATCTTTGAATCGCGACACGGAGAGCGAGCATTTTCATCACGAGGCGGGCCACTTCGTCCGTGGGCTTCGAGGACTTATTCGACCTATACAACCTAATCGCCTCGACGCCTCACTTCTACGATGTTGGACACTGTAAGTGTGTACAATCAATTTCTACACTCACGTGATAGCGATAAATATCACAACTCATTCCTTACGTACAGATACATGATGAAATGTGCCCGTCGAACCAACGAACCGGTGGGTTTCCTCGACCCGCACGTGATCTCAGAGCAAACAATAAACCAAGACGCATCCTACGTCGAGAATTACATAAAAATGGGATTGCTTGCTCAGGACGGCAAGGAGTACATAATGGTGCCGTACAACCAGAAGTAAGTGCTTCACTACTTGCTACACAAAATTCGTTTGAACATATATAGGTTTATGACTATAGCGACATACATGAGTAGGTTCCACTGGATTCTTGTGATTATTGTGCCAAAGAGGAACATGGTATTGTACCTTGATTCTCTACTCAACAAAAACCATGACTTCACCCTTCTTAAAGTAATACTCGAAAGGTACGATCATTTCCTCCGCACATAATTGTATTGTAGTCTTCCTTCATTTGAAATGGACGAGGATAACTTTTTGGAATCATGTAGTGCGTTCATCGGCTATGTTGCTGAGGGAGGTTTATACAAGGGAACGGACGCCACACTAACCCACAAGATGCGATTTCCAGACGCGATACAACACAATAATAATATATCATACTCAGTAAATATTGCATCTCGAATCGATTGTACCTATATATGTATACCCATTTTTGCAAAGGCACCAAAGAAAAACAAGATCACCTATGCGCATTCTACGATGCCATCATATGCGGCTATTGATTAATTCCACAATACACGATCCCGTGTAGGTCAATCTCGCTATAGTTATTTTCTAATTATAAATTTAAATATATATTCTTACTACTTTACTCTTGCTAGCGACAGGACTTCAACGTACAGTTAAAAGCACTCCAGAAGAACGAGGTCACACATGTTCGAGGGTTGCTCTGCGGCTTCATCAAGTCGGAAATCGTTAACCCCGACGGAGAGTTTCACGTCGTCGACTAGTTGTAATTGATTCAATATTGTAACTCACTTTGACTAGTTGTAATTCAATTTGTAACTCTAGCGACAATACTTCAAACATTCTTTTTTAATTGATTTTGAGTTAAATGAACACTTTGAGTGGTCAACAATAATCTGTGATGTAGCTGTTTCTGCTTGTTTGTTTTCAGAGGGCATGGCTAGCAATTCCTGAGGCTAGCTGAAAATACGACAAAAACTGGTTAGTGGAAGGACATATCACAGACGGTTTAATCCAAGAACCGTCTGTGATATGCAAACCTCACGAGCGGTTCTTAGCTCAAACCGTCAGTGATCGATCACGAGCGGTTTTTAATAGAACCGCTCGTGATATCAATTATCGCGCACGGGTTCTATTAAAAAAACCGCTGTGATATTGAAGTATCACAGACGGTTTAAACCAAGAACCGTCTGTGATACTGAATTATCACAGACGGTTCTATTAAAAAACCGTCTGTGATATTCAAGTATCACAGACGGTTTGAGCCAAGAACCGTCTGTGATACGTCCGTATCACGCATTTCGTTCTATTAAAAACCGTCTGTGATATTGAAGTATCACAGACGGTTTAAACCAAGAACCGTCTGTGATACTAAAGTATCACAGACGGTTCTATTAAAAAACCGTCGTGATAAACTTATCACGCACGGTTGAAAACCGTCGTGATAACCGCTCGTTATCACGACATAAAAATTCGACGGTTCAAAAACCGTGCGTGATGACGGTTCCGAACCGTCTGTGATAAGGTTTTCTGTAGTAGTGGATGTTTTTGAACCGTTTGTAAAGACCTTTTCTGTAGTAGTGGTTGTGCTTGTGTTTCTGATCTTCGTAACTTCTATAGTTACCGAGGTGAAAAAAAAAATTAAACACTGTTGGATAAAAAAAGGTAGCGCTCCTATTTCCCCCTCCGGTCCAACAAAACCAAAGCAACAAAATGTTACGCGTGCACTATATGTCAGCCATTGAAGTTGTTGTAGTAGCAGTTAATATTGGCAGACATAGGCGTGGATACCATGGGTTCATCACCGTAAGGGAGAGCCCCGGTCCACAATTCCATGTTTCGCTTGCTGTACGCTAATTGCCAAAATAGCTTAAGCATGATATAGTTAAGCTCTCAGTGATCAATCAAAAAGTCGATACAGCCTTGAAAACAAAATCTAAAAAGCGACACAAACCGATTAGTCTAGCTTCGATCAACTGGATATATATATATATATATATATATATATATATATATATATGAATTAGAATAACCACACCTTGCATGTGCCCATGACAACGGGGCCCGGCGGGTCGAATTGGCCGCATGCACGCACACCAGCTAGCTATTAGTCAAAACTGGTGGCGCAGTTGTAAAACATACACGCGCGTACGTACAGAGTGTCAGGTGTTCCTGGCAGTGGCACACGGCCCGGTGGTCTCAAGCGAGGGAAATCCGCGTACGGCGAAGGCGAATCCCGAGGCAACATACGTAAGCCCATCCAGGCGCGCGCGTAACTCCAAAGCGAGTAATATCGTAGGAAATGAGCGGGGCGCCGGCGGGAAGCAAGTACTCCTACTTAGCAACGGCAGGAGGAGGAGGATGCGAGATGGACGTACGGCCGCGACGACTGTTCCCGTGGAGGGAAAGGGCACCGCGCGACGGGCGACACGTAGCATTAGTTTCGTACGTGCCTAACCTAGGATGGGTCAGGGTCTCTCTTCCCGGACGGTCACCGGCTGATCGCTGCTGTCTGCTGCTGCTGCTGCTGCTGGATCCCAGTATACATATATACACGTAGCAGTGGCAAGGGGCTTGCGATCCACAGTGGAGTAACGTAGGCCCATGGCTTGTGCGGCTGTGCTTTCAAAGTTTCAATCTGAAGACAGTGGTCTCGATCTCTAAGATACACATGAAATAACGAACGGTGTGCTTTCTCGCCAGTGCCATCTTTAATGCAGTATTAATCTGGAACAGTTAAAAGTACTCAGTATTAATCTGCAGTCATTAGTATACTTGGATCGATTGGTGACAGCAGCAGCCGGCCGGTCAAATCCCGCGAACATGCTACAGTACTCCGCAGTCTGTACTTGCCATGTCAACATGCATGAGTGCCCCCAAGATGTAAGAGCAAATAATGGCAATTAACAGCAAAACAGGCCGAATTTCTCATGTATCAGAACGTCAAATAAGTGGTCCAGTTGAACTGTGTATATCTTCCGTGCAACGCTGAATTAAGCCCTCTGCTTCGCCTCTGTGTTTCTCGCCAGCTCTACCTGAACCTGAAGGTAAGTGGTCCAGCTGTGACCATGGCCAGTAGGTGGAAGGCATACATGGTTTGGGTTAGTTCCAGGAGTCAAGGCAGGTACATGCATGTGCAACACCAAGTGTAGCCATCTCTCCCGTGCATACATATATATATGCACACACACGTACGCATCGACCATCTGTTGATCATTACATCTGTGTGCAGTGTGTATTTGCGGCCTAGTTGGGGGGGTATGGGCGTTGGATTGGCCCCGTACGTTTGGGCTCGTGCTTCCCAGTTAGGGTAAACTCGTAGTAACTGCCCATTCCTCGTCCCAAGTGTTACCCACCCCCTTAAAGTTGGTAGCTAGAGAGAGACCAAAAGATACAGGAAACCAGCAACCAATTAAACACAGCAACAGTGCTAGCTAGGCCCTTGCCCTGTCTCGTCTCCACTAATATTCCCCTCTCTAGATCTCTCACCTCATTATATTCCTCACTGCCATTGCTCATAGGAAGAGGAAGGGTAGATAGCAGCTTGTGAAGTTGAGGTAAGGGGTGGGTGTGAGAAGAACAAGCTAGCTAGCTAGCCACTGTACGTGCGTGTGTCCTTCTGCGGCAGATTAATTTGCAGCTGTGTGCTGGGCTGTGGAGAGATCATGGGGAGGGGGAGGGTTGAGCTGAAGCGCATCGAGAACAAGATCAACCGGCAGGTCACCTTCTCCAAGCGCCGCAACGGCCTCCTCAAGAAGGCCTATGAGCTCTCTGTGCTCTGCGATGCCGAGGTGGCGCTCATCATCTTCTCCAGCCGCGGCAAGCTGTCCGAGTTCGGCAGCCCCGGGTACGATGCCCTTGTGTACTTCCATCATATGTAATTCTTTCAGATCTGGTTGCCTCTAGATCCCTAGCTTGGTTTTGTTTGTTTCCTTCGATCTCGCGGCTTAAATCTCATGTTGTTTCTTGTTTTTGGTAACACAAGTACATATTGGCATGTGTGCTTGGTTTGGCTACCATAGTATTTGTTTTGCTCCTAGTGTGCATGCATGTGCATACTGCAATAGCTTTAAGTGTCTTCCCAAGTAGTGGATGTCTTCCTAGCTACAAACTTGGGGAATCTTCTCCAAAAATCGTCAAGCCCTAACCTCTACACAGGCCCTTTCTTACACCTTTCTCCGGATAATTGGAGAGTAGCCTTTGCTTTTGTTTGAGTGAGATGTTGTGTGTGTGTGTGTGTGTGTGTGTGTGTGAGGAGCAGCTAGTATGAAGCCGGATAGGATGCAAGTTTTATTATAGCATGAGGGGCTTGAAAGGGAAAGGGAGGTGGGGTTTGTTTCCATTTAGATCCTACAGCAAGTACTACAAATCTTGCTAGGAGATGTTGCTTTGATCCCCGCTTTTCTTATCCCTGGTCAAGTATGCATCGTCTTGCCATGTCTTTCAAGTAAATTCCATATTTGAACCACTTGTTCTTTCACCTCCTACGTTTTGCTTTAGTTTCATCCTTATTCTAATGCACTTCTTTCTTCGGAAGCTCTTGTCTTTACACCCAAATCTATGTTTTTGCCCCGTTAAAAAATCGTATGCTTCTCTATTTAAAATACTAGAGATCAGGACGACTATGCTAAAGCACATGCTTTAGTTACTGCATGTCTTTGTTCAAGGATTCAAGGTCAATATATAGTTGACCATACTTGTATGTTATCTTATTTGTCTTGATTTCAGCATGTTTAAGTTGATTAGACAACTGGAGGGTTCAGTTAGCATTTGTTCTGAGAAACAATTGGTTGTAACAATCAGTTATTCAGTACTTACCCTAAACTTTAGAAGATTTTGGCAAGCGATTCGTGTGCTTTTCTCACACTTTGTGCTGATTTCATGCTGGCGAGTAATTAATGGATAGTTCATTCTTTACTATTCAAGAGGAATATAACCATTCCACAGAAGATTTTCAGACTTTTTTTATTTAATAGTTAAAAGGGGGAAAATCTTATGTTCTAGCTGTCTTTTCAGCCTTGATGAGCTGTTACCACGGCCGCTGCCTATATAAATTTAACATTTCAGTTTTGTTTATATATGTGTGTACACATACAAACACATATACACACACATACATCAGGGGTATAAAACAGTTTCATACCCAAATTTTAAAATTTACATAAATCATACACGTGTATCGGACCATTTCATGATGTGGGTGCCTAGGACCCATGTGCCTTATGTAATTTTCATACATACATACATACATACATATATATATATATATATAATTCTGTGATAATATTTATTTGTTGTACTTTCTTCATGCTAATACAACATTAAGGATAATCAGGTACTAGCTTTTGAGTTGATTTTTAGTATACGTAAAAAAATACAAAAATACAAAAAAAATCATCAAGTAATGTTTCTTTACCTTTTATAAATGGAATATTGAGTCGTACGAATTGAATTGGGTCGGCAGCATAATTTTCTTCTAATTTATTTTCCTCCTCCCCACAGCAGGATTTTCTTTGCATGATGGACAATGAATTCTCATTACAATAATTAAACAAAGCTCTTTGTTTGAAGGAAGTACTTTAGGAAAACTTCCGCGTAACGCCTAATTTTCTCTAGTTGGTTTTTTTTTTTTTTTGCCTTGTATCACATGCATACCTGATGACCACTATGCATACATATATATTAATTTATATGATGGCATGCATACATATGTTTACTGTATCTAGTTACAAAGAACTTACACCCTCTCCTGAGAGTTAGAGCGTCACCAAACTAATTTCTCTTAAAATTTTAATCCCGAACGAATTATTGATGGTTGAATAGCATTCCTTGATATCTGATACCTAGCATATATGTGTCCTTGATGACAAATTCACACACCCAATTAAGCCTTTATACACTGTCTATCAAGTATATGTAATTTTGCTACATTGTCTTGTTAATAATAGTTTCTGTTCCATTTGGCTGGTTGTGAACACATTCAATCTCATACCTATAGATTTTGTTTTGTGCACAGGGTAAACAAGACATTGGAAAAGTACCATAATTGTTGTTACAATGCTCAAGGTTCCAATAATGCTTTTGGCAGTGAACCTCAGGTATATTTAGATTCCTCCTTTTGTAACTGCTTTGTTCATGCCCTTAAAATATCCAATTGCTTCACAAAAAATATTGGATATACAATTTTGATAAGCAGCAGTGGTTCTCATAGTCCTCGCAGATCTCATTTGCCCATTACTAAGAGGCCGGCATGATAGTAGTTGTATTTGCAAATTAAAAGAAAACAACCAATTGCATACTCTTTCTTCTTTTCATATTTAGTGGCACTGCATTCCTTTTTTAAAATATTTTGTTGCAGGAAAAAACAATTTAAAATAAGATGCATTGCTCTAAATTAGGCCAAATCTCAAATTGCAAGCTAAATTTAGCAAACCATCCAAAAGGAATATCATAGATTCAGTTTGTTTGTCTTCATGTGATAAAATAATCACAGACGGTTCCAAGACGAACCGTCTGTGATATGTAGATATCACAGACGGTTCGTGGTTAGAACCGTCTATGAAGTATCACAGACGGTTCTATTCACGAATCCGTCTGTGATAGTCTATTTTCACAGACGGTTCTATTCACGAACCGTCTATGATAGTTACCGTCTGTGATAGTAACTATCACAGACGGTTCGTGAATAGAATCGTTTGTGATGACCTCGTGTCGTTACTATCACAGACGGTTCGTGAATAGAACCGTCTGTGATGACCTCGTGTCATCACAGACACAAAAATTCAAACGGTTCAAAAACCGTCTGTGATGGTGGTTTAGAACCGTCTGTGATGAGGTTTTGTGTAGTAGTGATAGTTGTTTCTCTACCTACACTGCAAAACATCAAACAGGTACCATGCATCACAATTTCACAACTGAGGCATCCAAGCAAAGTTCAAGGGCAAATGTGGAGATCAGCTGTACAAGAATTTTAAAATCTAATAGAAGCCATTTCTTAGCCACTTTGAGATATCATCAAAATTACCATAGCCCTCATCCCTCAGTACAAAAAGGAGAGGAAAAAATTATGGTTCTCTTTATGTAGAGTATTTTACCTAACAATAATTTTAAGAACTATGTGTTAGTCATTTGTGTAAGGATCCGTTATCTTTAGTTCTTTACAGCTAATGAATATGAAATTTGATCTGAAATATCAAATTATATATAGTATTAATAACCTTTCAGCTTATAGCCATATGCCCTTATCTTGAAAAAAAAGCTTATAGCTATGCCTGAAGACCGAATTAAAAATATTTTTAAATGATATCCTAATTTGGATTGTGCACCTACCTTTTTTCCCCAATTGATCCACAGAGTTGGTACCAGGAAATGTCGAGGCTCAAGGCTAAGTTTGATTCTCTCCAACGATCTCAGAGGTAGTACCATGTTGACTTCACCTTTGTTAACCACATATATATTATCATTGACATATATTTAAAAAATGGTTATAGTTCACATTTCATTATTCGGGCACACGTACCCTCACCTATTTGTAGAATATTTGAAGTGCATATTTATGTCAAACTAGGTACTCCAATATGTAACTGTACTCACCTATATATGATGCATTTTTGAAAGGCACTTGCTTGGTGAAGACCTTGGACCATTGAGCATAAAGGAACTGCAGCAGCTGGAAAAGCAACTTGAATATACACTATCACAGGCCCGACAGCGAAAGGTTCACCTCCCAAATTAATTTCCCAACTTGTAGTAACATATAGTAACGCATGCTTCATTAATTCACGTACTTCATTGCGCGTTACCTAGCTAGCTAGTTACTACTAGTTAGTATGAACTTGGTAAAGTAAGATTAATTGTCCAATGAACACTTGCTTATTTTATTTTGGATATTATATCCTACACATCAATTGGTCAATCCAATAACAAAGTATAATAAATAGTATTGCCAAATTTGCAAGATAGTTTGTAGCAAGCAATTTCTTGCACATAATTAAGCAGGAGAGTGTTAGGTCATATATAGATATCTGTTGAGGATCCGATTTTATGTGATCTCAGAACATGTGTGCTAGGTAAAATTTACTTTAATCTATTAATATCCACATATATCTGCTAATTAGCTGATCAGATATTGAAGTACATGAAACTGCGTAACTAAGTTAATTAATTAAGACTAACTTGCAACTTCTCACAGAAGACTAAAACCGACTAATTCATTACCAAAATAATTATGGTTTATATATGCATTGCATCTTTCTAATGTAATGCATATATAGCTACTGTATACTTGAAGAGCAGGAGAGGTACAGATATGTGCCAATTAATATATTCATCCGGTGAAGTAAATTGTTAGAAAAATAAGGACAAAAAGATAAACTAATTTTTACATGAAAAATCCTTGCGGTAAAAAACGGAGGCCAATCGGTGATAATCACTATATGAGGAGTGTTTACAAATCGCAGGGGGTTACAATGAGGCGTCGACTCTCCCTGTGCAGCTTACAAGAGGTACATAAAGGGGTAAATGGACTTAGAGTCCAAGTGGAAAACTTATCCGCTAATATGACAAGTTTGAATTCGATCACATTAGAAGTTCGGATCACATATCTCAATAATCTCCACCTTGAGAAGAATTATCAATTACCAAATAACTCCACAATAAAATAAAAATTACCGTGCGCCAACTAGTCTTTAGGACTAAACTGTAAAACCAACTAAGTTTGAGCAAAGCTCAAACTTAGTAACAGGAACTAGCTTTGTCATCATATCAGCTGGATTATCATGAGTATTTATCTTGCACACCTTGAGCAATAACACCTCGAATAAATTGATATCTTATATCAATGTGCTTTGTTCTCTCATGGAACATTTGGTCCTTTATAAGGCATATAACACTTTGACTATCACAAAATATAGTAGTGCAAGAATTTTCTCCACAAAGCTCAGTGTACAAACCTCTCAACCAAATAGCTTCTTTACAAGCTTCAGAAATAGCCATTTATTACGCTTCAGTGGTAGATAAGGCTACAGTAGCTTGCAAACTTACCTTCTAACTAACAGCACAACCACCAATAGTGAAAATATAACCTGTGAGAGACATCCTCTTGTCCAAATCACCAACATAATCAGAGTTAACATAACTAACAAGTTCATCTCTAGAATTCCCAAACTACAAACATGCATTAGAAGTGCTACGCAAATATTTGAAAAACCACTGAACTGCTTTTCAATGCTCTTTTCCAGGATTAACCATGTATCTACTAACAACACTCAGTGCATGAGATAAATCAAGACGAGAACAAACCATGACATACATAAGAGAACCAACTGCACTGGAATATGAAACTCTAGACATGTACTCAATATCATAATCTGACTCAGGACATAAAGCTAAAGATAATCTAAAATGCGAAACTAATTGAGTACTTATTGGTTTTGCATCATGCATATTAAAATAACAAAGGATCTTCTCAATATAACCTTATTGACTAAGATATAACTTGCCAGATTTTCTCTCTAATAATCTCCATGGCAAGAATTTTCTTTACTACACCTAGGTCTTTCATCATAAATTCATTACTCAATTGTGCTTTCAGTTTTGCTATTTTCGACTTATCTTTTGCAGCAATCAACATAGAGAAGCAAATAAATACCTAAACCATTAACAATCTTTAAATAAACACAGCTATTATAATCATACCGATTAAAATCATGAGAGGGCATAAAAGAGTCAAATCTCTTGTACCAGTGCCTAGGAGATTGCTTCAACCCATAAAAAGATTTATTTAATCTATAGACAATGTGTTCTTTTCCAGGAATAACAAAACCCTCGGGTTGGTCCATATAAATGTCTTCTTCCAACTCCCCATGTAAGAATGCAGTTTTAACATCTAATTGCTCAAGTTCATAATCATGCATAGCAACAATACAAAGTAAAGTGCGAATAGAACTATGCTTCACAACTGGGGAAAAGACATCATTAAAATCAATACCTAGAATCTAACTATAACATTTAGCAATCAACCTTGCTTTATACCTTGCTGGTTCAGTAGGAGAAATACATTCATTTCTTTTGAAAATCCACTTATAATGAACATGCTTCTTCTTCTTTGCAATTTCACTAGTTCCCAAGTGTTATTCTTTTCAAGTGACCCCATCTCGTCATGCATAGCAGTTATCCACTTATTACAATCAGTGGAGTCAATAGCCTCAGAGTATGATGAATGTTATGTATTATCTTCAATTTCTTCTGCTACACTCAAAGCATAAGCAACAATATTAGCTTCTTCAATCAACCTCTTGGGTGGATTAATCTCCCTCCTAAGTCTGTCAACTGCAATGGACTGTTGTGGTGGCTGCTCAACAATAGGAGGATTCTCAACAATATGTGCATCATGAACAATAATATTTTCCTTATCTGATGTGTTATTTGAACCAACAAAATGATCCACCTGAACACTTGAATTATGCTCACTCTCAACAGGAACATTAGTAGGCATTTTATCATGAAGCATAGTATATTCATTAAAGACAATATTTCTGCTAACTACAACATTATTTGTTTCAGGATTCCACAACTTGTATCCTTTAACACCAGATTTATAACCAAGAAAGATACACTTAACAGCTCTAGGCTCTAATTTTTCATTATCAACATAAGAATAAGCAGTGCAACCAAAAACTTTCAATTCTGAATAATTTGTTGGGGAACCAGATCGTACCTCAATTGGAGTCTTCTTTTCAATTGCAATAGAGGGTGACCGATTAATAAAATAGCAAGCAGTGGAAGCGGCTTCAGCCCAAAAATGCCTATGCAAACCTGCATTAGACAACATACGACAGGCCTTGGAAATGATGGTCTTGTTCATACAGTCAGCTACACCGTTTTGTTGAGAAGTATGGGGAATGGTGTAGTACTTGACAATGCCTTCGGTCTTGCAATATGATTCAAATTCATTAGAACAGAATTCCATCCCATTATCAATGCGAATTTTCTTTACCTTCTTTTTAGTTTGCCTTTCAACCATAGTCTTCCACTTTTTAAATGTTAAACACTGCTAATTTATGCTTCAAAAATAAGGCCATACTCTTCTAGAGTAATCATCAATAATTGTTAACATATAACGAGCACTTCCTAGCAAAGTCTTGCGAGATGACCCAAATCAGAATGCACATAATCCAAAATACCTTTTGTAGTATGAACTGAAATATTGAACATCACCCTCTTATATTTGATAAACACACAATGCTCATAAAATTTCAGCTTGTTGATGTTATGTCCATCAAGAAGTCATCTCTTGCTCAATTTTGCCAAACCAATTTCACTCATATGCCCAAGGCGCATATGTCAAAGATTAGTAGCATCAGAATCAGATAATGAACTTGAAATTACAACATTATCTGATATTGTAGTACCTCATAGATGGTACAGATTGACATATTTAATATCAACTTTCATCAAAACAAGAGAACATTTTGATACCTTCAAAGCTCAACCTTCACCAGAATATTTATACCCTTTAGCATCAAGAATACTTAAAGAGATGAGATTCCTTTTCAAATCTAGAATGTGCCTCATATCTGTCAAAGTTCTGATAATGCCATCAAACATCTTGATCTGAACTGAACCAATTCCTGCAACCTTACAAGATCATCAACACAGTACCACCTTCAACAGGTTCATAGCTGGCAAACAAATCCCTATTAGGACACATATGAAAGGTACAAGCGGAATCAAGAATCCATTCATCATTGGTCTTAGCACATCCAGCAAAGGCAACAAGGACATCTCCATCAGAACCATCATCAGCAACAAGGGAGGCTTTACCTTCATCACCTGGTTTACCTTTTGGCTTATAATAGCCAGATCTCTTTTCTTTATTCTGCAGCTTCCAGCATTCAGAGATGTTGTGCCCACTTTTCTTGCAATATTTACACGACTTGTACTTGCATGTTGATTTTGACCCGTTCGAGCTTTTGCATCGAGATCCATTATTTGAGTTCTTCTCCTTTTGTCCGCCACGAACAAACAAGTATTTTCCTTGCAAGCTTGAATTTTCAGAAAGTACCATCTGTTTCATCTTCTCCTTAGCATGCAAAGCTTCATAAACTTTATTAAGAGTGAGAGTATCTCTACTATATAATATGGTATCTCTAAAATTTGAAAAAGAACTAGGCAGGGAACACAAAAGAATAAGACCAAAATCTCCATCATCATATTTTACCTCCATCGACTCTAGGACGGCAACGATCTCCTTAAACACCGAAAGATGATCAAGTATGGATCCTTCTTCTTGCAATTTGTGATAGTACAACTTCTGTTTGAGATGCATCATGCTAGTGAGATCTTTTGTCATGCAAATTTATTACAGTTTCAGCCACAATGCAGCATATATCTTTTGCTTCAAAACCTCTTACAAAATATCGTTTGATAAATGAAGGTGAATCTGAGTAAAGCCTTAAGGTCTTTACGCTTCTCATCTGTGGTCCATGTGATAGGTTGTTTCTCAAATCTTTCCAATGCATCATCCAAATCTATCTGTGCCAACACAACCATCATCTTGACTTGTCACCGCAAAAATCTTGTGTCTTGGCCCAGGAGTGGAAGATCATACTTCAAAGTCGCCATGAGAAATAAATCCTGAAATTGCTGGTACTGATCTATGTAAACTTAGCAAAAACACGACCTTTTTTGGTACACCTTCTGAATCTCCTAGTACGTTTCGGGTGGACGAAGCAAAGATCACCAAAACTACCAAAACCGGCAGGAGCACGTGAATCAACAGGACCTTGTTTGGTGATTGATTAAAGAAAGGAATTTGTGATTCAACCGAACAAGTGCTTGGTGATTGATTAAAGAAAAGAAAGGAATCTTCTTTGTGCCACTGGAGAAATCTTCTTTTGGTTGGACTGCTGACTTCCTTTGGATGAAGTGCCGACGAAACCGCGCGCTGTCGCTTGCTGTTGCAGATTTATGCACTGACCGAAGCGACAACTTGGACCAAGGCGACGTGGGACACGCGAAGGGTGATAACTTTGAATTGATGTGTGCACGTGGTGAACGAGAGCCCTCGGGAGCGAAGTGCGACGTGGCCTCGGGACGACTCCGCTCGAGGCGTAGGAGCGAGATTTGGAGACAAGGACTCACTGCACGAGACGGCGGCGGCGGCCGAATCGATCTTATTTTTTTCGTATCTCTCTCAAAACCCCAATCTCCTGTGCTCTGATACCACTTGTTAGAAAAATAGGGATAAAAGGAGATACAATTTTTTTACGTGGAAAACCCTTGCGGAAAAAAATCACAGGCACCAATCGGCGATGATCACTATATGAGGAGTGTTTGCAAATTGCAGTGGGTTACAATGAAGTGTCGACTCTCCCCGAGCGGCTTACAAGAGGTATATAAAGGGGTAAAAGGACTTAGAGTCCAAGTAAGAAACTTATCCGCTAATATGACAAGTTTGAATCACATATCTCGACATAAATATACAAAATTACAGTACGTATGTACCAAATAAATGGAGGCAGGAATATATATATATATATATATATATATATATATATATATAGCAAGTGATCAGTGGTTAAGATTTTCCATGTGCTATATAATTAGGTCACTGTCCATGCTTTCTCCATCAACTTCCATCAGGGAGAGCTAGGGGGTACGTAGTCTTAGTGGTGCAACTGATCAAAATCGAAAATTATTACACATGATTATATATATATATATATATATACCATTTGTTTTGTAATATCTTTATCTGATGGTAGGAAAATATATTTGGTTAATTGTGTGTTCATGTACATCTACGTGTTACTAATTCAAATAATTGATTTAATTTGCTTGTTCCTCCGTATAAAACATTACCACTTGAATTATTTATCTTTATTTCAGACACAAATCATGATGGAACAGGTGGACGAGCTTCGCCGGAAGGTATATCTCAATCGAGCCATGTTCTAAGCAAGTGGCAGCATACAGAGTTAATGCGAATAGTATTGATATTTCAAATAATAACTACATCGACCTTGCATTTTTAGACAATTCGATCCTGAATTAATTATTGATTTGGGTTCTGATTCTGTGCAACTCGTTGCATCATAAATGATTCAAAAAGCAAATTGTTGAATCATTAATAGAACACTGTACTATTGCATCTTTCGATTCCCTTAATTTCAAAAACAGTTTGTTCACAAATAATTCAGATTGACGCAGTTTGCAAGATTTGGTGGTCTAACTTTAGTAGTAAAGTTTATTATTATCACTAGTTTGTGTAACATATATATAACACTATACGTATATATGGACTTTCAAGCTTTAAGCAAAACATAGTATCCATGAGACTGAATTGATGCACATGCGGTACCAATAGATTCACACATATCATTGCGTTGTCAGCCGCGCCGGCTCACGCGACAAATGCCACGTAGCCTTTTCTTATTTCTTCTCTCTTATACTGAAAGAAAGACTTAGATACAATTAATAGCTCTAATGCATTACTAGAAACTCCACGCCCAGGACGTGTCCACTAGTGCTGTTGTTTCTAGTCACTAGTACTGCCGTTTCTAGTCACATGCAAAAAAACTCAAAATAATAACCACAAGAGAATCAGCGTATTAAGGATTATTTAACAAACACCTTGTATTCCTTTATGCGTTTTCTTGATCTCGACGACGCCGATCCTTGTGCACAGCTCCTAGAGCTTGACGCGGCCCAGCGCCTTTGTCAGAATGTCAGATAGCTGCTCTTTGGTCTTGATGTACTCGGCTATGTCACTATCGCTGTAGCCGACAAACCGTGGCTCCTCCAACTTCTTCGCGTAATAACAGTCATAGCTCCGCGTACAAGTAATGTACATGAGTATATGCTTGACTGCAGTGCGCCGCATGGTGTCGCACCCCAACTGTTGTGGCACCGTGCGTCGGCCACGCTGTGCCACCGGCCACTGAGCTACGTGCCATGTGTGCGCTCCCGTGCTTGGCACTACTGACTTGACACCGGCACTCACTGCGTTGCTCATGCACGCCCTGCTGGCCGTCGGCCTGACGTCGTGCCATGCATTCATGCAGCCGCCCCTGCGCGCACCCCCAGCCGCTCACACTTTGCCGCGTAGCCGCACGATACCGTCTCTCGTGCTCGATGTGCGTCGCCACACGCCGCCACGGGCCGCTGACTCCTACGTTTGAGCAGTCTTGCCACCCCATGAACTGCTGGCCGTGTTGCGCTAGTCGCCATGCATCGTCGTCGCACTGCGCGGACAGGCAGACTGGTTGTACGTTCAATGCTGAGAGTGAGCACATAGAGACAGTTGCGAGTGTGGTTTACTCGAGCAAGTATGCGACGCCGCCGGTCGCAGATCGTGAGCACGCTGTCATAGATGAGCGTCTTGTAGCCATTCTCGTCGAGCAGTCCAAGGCTCACTATGTTACTGCGCAGTCGTGGGATATAGTATATCCCCGTCAGTGCAAGGTGCTCCCCATTCTGGCAGGTGAACATGACGGTGCTACGCCCGCGTATATCCACCACCGAGTCATCGCCGAACTTGATAGAACCGGTGACGCACTCGTCCAACTCCGCGAAGCTTGCTTGGCACCTGAACATGTGATTGTTGGCACCGGTGTCCAGGTTACCAAGCGTCGTCATGGGCGTCCTCCTCGCACCCTAGATGCACCTACGTGTGTACCTCGTTGAGCACCACATCAGTACTCATGCCCACTGAAGCCTCAGTGAGCGCGCACGCCTGCGCCATGAGAAGCGCAGGTTTATCATCGTTAGCTTACGTCATATGGGCCTACTCTGTTGGAAATAATTAAGATTTGGTCTGCTTGTCCAAGTATGGATAGGGAAGTCCTGTCGTATGAGACCAAGTTTATTTTGTTAGTTTTAGAATATATTCCAGTTTGGAATCAGTTTTGGTTTGTTGAGTTCAGTTAGGATAGAAGTACTATCTATTTATAAGATGTGTATAAATAGTAGAAGAAAAACTAGAAAATGTGCTTAGTTCGGCACTGCAAAATTCCTCTGTTCGTTGTTGTTGTTGTTTTTGTTTTCAGGTATTGTTCATCGAGTACTGTTTATCTAGTACTGTTCATAGAATCAACTTCACGAGGCTCGACTACCTGGTCGAAGGGTGTTTGACTAGTCGGAAGGTTTCGACTATTGGATTTCTTCTGTCCAATTACTAGGGAGCGTGTTGGATCCTCTGGTGATTTCCTACACGTGGTATCAGAGCTCGCAGCACGCCCCCAAGAACCTCCGGTTAGAGACAATGGCGCTTGGCATCCAGCAGGCGGCAAGGGAGAGCGGCGACATTCCGCACTAGTGCCTGATGCTAACGACGTCCAACTACACCTCGTGGGTGATCAATATGGAGGCGATCATGGATGCCCAGGGTATCTAGCAAGTAATCGAATTGGTAGCCAGAGTGGCCGTGGACGAGAAGAAGAACAAATCAGCACAAGCGTTCATTTTTCAAGCTGTCCCCAAAGATGTACTTCTACAGATCGCAAAGAAGAAATATGCAAATGATGTTTAGGACTGTCTGAAGATTCACTACATTGGTGCGGATCATGTGAAGAAGGCTTGCTTGTAGACCCTGAAGAGTGAACTCGAGGCATTGGCAAATTGAGTGGCATAACAGTCAAATACGATGTCCTTGGCGCTACTCTGGAGGATGCCACACTTGTCAAAAAGCTTCTTGATTCGGTGCCCGACAAATTCTTTCAGTTGGTGGCGTCGATTGAGCAATACTCTGTTCTTGATGCAATATCATTCGAAGAGACGATTGGTCAGTTGAAGGCATATGAGGAGCGAATCCTTCATCGCAGCAATAATGGAAACACCTAGGGCCAACTTCTGTTCACTTAACCTGAGTGGCAGGTGCGCCAGAAAAGCGGTGGTAGTGACTCGTCGTCTTTCACTAAGGGACAAGGGTCCAACACTAGTGGAAATGACGGCCGTGGGCATGGCAAAGCTCGCGGGCAAGGCCGCAGTCGAGGTAGGGGAGGTCGTGGTGGCTCAACCGCGACACGCCAGGATGGCGAAGCTGGTCGTGGGTCTAGGACGAGCTGCGACAAGAGTCACATAAAATGCTTTTAACTGTGACGTATATGTACGACCACTACACGTCAAAGTGCAAGAGCAAGCGCCGCGGGAAGGAGGTGCACCTCACACACGCACAGAAGGGGGAAGATCCAGTACTGCTATTAGCGGTGAGCACGGAGTTGCGCAACCTGATTCTGCTGAATGAAGAAAAGGTGGAGCCACGACTGCGAGGTGAAGGCAAAACACGTGTCAGCTCTGATGCATGGTACTTCGACAATGGGGACAGTAATCACATGACAGGCGAATGAAACAAGTTCCGTGATCTGGACTCCACCGTCGAGGGGCACGTCAAGTTTGGCGATGGGTCCACTGTAAAAATCAAAGGAAAGGGAACGGTGTTGTTCTTATTCAAAGGATGGGAGCATAGGCTTGTGACTGAAGTATATTATATACCCAACATGTGCAACAGCATCATAAGCATTGGTCAGCTAACTGAAGGAGGTAGCAAAGTTGTCATGTACGATACTTTCCTATGGATATATGATCGGAGTGACAGGTTGCTGATGAAGGTCGGTCGCTCTCCCCAAACGCCTCTACAAGGTACCGCTGGAGACCTGCAAGCTAGTATGTCTGCTTGTAAGCATGAAGGATCTGTCTTGGCTATGGCACACAAGATTGGGACATGTGAATTTCCAATCTCTTAAACTCATGGCCGAGAAAGCATTGGTGGTAGGACTACCCAAGATCATCATCCCACATAGATATACGAAGGCTGCCTGATTAACAAACAGACATGCCTCCCTATCCCTGGCATGGCATATTACTGGGCCGAGGAGAAGCTCGAGCTCATTCATGCCGATCTGTGCGGTCCTATATCTCCACCAACAGCGGGTGGCAACAAATACTTTCTACTCCTCGTCGACGACTTCAGCCGGATGATGTGGGTATATATGCTCAAGGAGAAAAGCAATGCATTCAAGGAGTTCAAGAAGTATAAGGCGCTCGTGGAGAACGAGGGGGAGTTCCTCTCAAATGCCTTCAACGCTTTCTGTGCGAATGAAGGAGTTCAACGAGATCTCACTGCGCCTTACACATCACAACAAAATGGTGTTGTGGAGCGCAGGAATAGGATAGTAGTGGAAATAGCAAGAAGCTTGCTCAAGAGCATACACATGCCCAAAAGCTTTTTGGGGGCCAGTGCGACATATAGTATACATCCTGAACCATGTGGCCACTAAAGCACTCCCTACCTCAAGCCCCTATGAAGCATGGACTGGAAAAAAGCCACGTCTGAACCACCTAAAGGTGTTCAGCACATGGCTCACATGAAGGTTCTATCGGTTCAAGTAAGAAAACTTGATGATTGGAGCATTCCAGTAGTCTATCTTGGCATTGAAGCGGGGAGCAAGGCACATAGACTTTATGATCCACGTCGCAACAAGGTTTGCATTAGCCGTGATGTGATCTTTGAGGAGAACAAAAGTTGGAACTGGGGTGAAGTTGCAAGTTGCAGCAAGTGACCACAACAATTGGGCAACGTTCTCCATCAAGGAATGAGATGATGAGGATGCCACAATAACCACTGAGGTCCTTGTGACTCCTTCATCTCCATTGGCTGCCACGGCAACTCCATCCTTCCCGACGCCAGGAGCTGCTGGATCAACAGGATCGATCCCGCCAGGGATGCCAAGGGCAAACTTGACACCACCTGGAGCTTCAAGCGTGGCAGGATCGCCAGCTGTTGGAGAGCCGGCATCGCCACACACTCCGGTAAGCTGGAGCTCTCCAGATTCATCCACATATGGTGAGCTACCACGCAAATTCGATCTCTTGCTGAAATTTATGAAGAGATTGAAGAAGCACACCTGCCGGTGGAGGATCTGCTGCATATTGCAATACGGGAGCCGGTAACCTTCTCAGAAGCAGTCAGGGAGAGGCAATGGGTTGAGGCAATGGATCATGAGATTGCCTCAATTGAGAAGAATCGAACATGGTTGCTAACTGACTTACCAAAAGGGCACAAACCCATTTGTTTAAAATGGGTTTATAAGCTCAAAAAGGATTCGAAAGGGAAGGTGGTGAAGCACAAAGCGAGACTCATTGCAAAGGGGTACGTGCAGCGTCAAGAAATCGGCTTTGACGAAGTTTTTTCTCCAGTAGCAAGAATTGAGACTGTAAGGTTACCGCTAGCCCTTGTAGCTCAATCCAAGTGGCAGGTGTGTCACATGGATGTCAAGACGGCTTTCTTGAACGTAGAATTGCAAGAGGAAGTCTATGTTACCCAGCCAGAAGGATACAAAGTGAAATAGCAAGAGCACAAAGTGTACCGACTATCCAAGGCGTTGTACGGGCTTCGCCAAGCATCCCGTGCTTGGAACATTCGGCTGGACAGAAGTCGGTACGCTTCGGCTTGCGGTAGTCCTTGGAGTAATGCCCGTACTTATCACAGTTATAGCACTAAACCTATGACATGTCACGTCGCACACTAGACGAGCCACTGCCCTTTCCGTTGTGCCCGCCTTTGCCGCGCCCATGACCACATGACTTGTCGCGGTAACGGTTGTCACCACCGCTGCCGCTGCCCTTGTCACCGTTGGAGGTGCTGCCGCTTTGCTCCCTCTTATTGGCGTGCGTGAGCCACTCCTCTTCAGTGAGGAGCAGATGCCCACCGGAACTGCCCGAGTCGTCGCGCGCGTAGCGCTGCTCCACTGATTGAAGCCGGTCGGTGAGCTCTTCGATCGACAACGTGCTCAAGTTAAGTAGTGTCTCGATCGAGATTGCCACTTGTGTAACCTGGGTGGCACAACACGAAGGAATTTCTTGACTACCTTTTCTTCTTCCAATGTGTCGCCTAGGATCCAGAGATTGTTAACGAGTCCCGTGATCCTCATGGAGAAGTTGTCCGCCGGCTCACCATCCTTGAATTCGATATCCTCGAACTCTTTGCGAAGCTTCTGTGCATTCGTCTCGTGAACGCGCTCGACGCTCATCCGCATCGTCTTCACGGCGTCCCACACCTGCTTAGCCGTGTCCTTCACCGCCAACGTGGACAACATATCCGGTGACACCGCACAGAGGATGACGCACAATGCCAGTCTGTCGTCGCGGTAGTCGGTGTTGCTAGGTTTGATCGCCTCCCACAAGCCTTGTGCTTGCAGATTCACCCTCATCACGTGGGCCCAGTTGGTGTAGTTCGTCCGCGTCAACGTGGGGCAAACCACCGATCCACTCGTCTCCCTTGCCACCCGCTGCACCACGATCTTTTGGATGTCGTTGCTGCCGGATCCAAACTTGCGACCGCCATTGCCGTCGCGAGAAGTACCGCCTTCACAAAAGACTTACATGCAACTAATAGCTCTAATGCACTATTAGTAACTCCACGTACAGAACGTGCCCACTTATGCTGCCGTTTCTAGTCACGTGCAAAAAAACCGAAAATAATAACCACAAGAGAATCAGTGTATTAAGGATTATTCAACATGCGTCACATCGTCCTGAAAAATGATTCTAGTACAATTTCAATCTTCTAGTACTAGTTGATTGATTATTTGACTAAGCATCCGATATGCACAATATCACACCCGTTTTGGGCTGCTTGCAGGAGCGCCAGCTTGGAGAACTTAACAAGCAACTGAAAACCAAGGTCCTTGTTATCAACTGACTGATATATTTCCAGTAATCTCTATTTTTTTTTACTTTTCTGGGGAATTGATTAAACACTTCTCGTTAACTATATCTTTCCACAGATGCATGCCATGAGATTTTGTCCAATATATACCATGCCCATTCCTTATTTGTTATTTTGTTATCCACCAATTCCAACACTACAGCTAGAAGCAGAAGGTTGCAGCAACTACAGAGGCATCCAAACCTCCTGGGTCCCTGACACCGTCATGAGCGACGGCGGAGCAATGGCCTTGCCGTCGCCGTGCGCTCACCCACCTGCTATGGACTGTGAACCCACTTTGCAAATTGGGTATGGCTTATAAGCTGAAAGCATCTAACCGGACGCTTGACAAATCTGAACGTACAGCTAGCACTAATGGAAGTCCTGTATGTTCATGCTACAGGTATCATCAGTTCGTTGCATCTGAGGCAGTCATTCCAAGAAGCACTGCAGGAGGGGAGAACAACAACTTCATGCTGGGATGGGCCCTTTGAATTGATCCGATCTGGTCGAAGCCAATAAGACGTATGCTAGCTATGACATGCTGAAACGCAAATTTGTCAGTATATATGCGGCTATGCCTGCACCCTAGCTGATGGGTATGCTTGCTTTGGTACTCGTATGTATTCAGATGCTTTACCGACTCTATCTATATTATTATGGTAAGGCCTGTAATGGAATCATATACTCCCTGCTGCTGCGCTAGCCTGTCCGCCATCCTAGATTGTTCGAGTGATAAATCAACACTCGAACTAAAGGAAGAGGAGCCCAATCTGTTTGTAGTACCATATATATTACGATTTGCAAGCTAGCTATCTTGTAAAACCTAAGCTGCCCTTGAATTACAAATTTCTAGTACGCACTTATTATATACTAGCTCTGTTATGAACTCATTCTTCGACGAAAAGTATGCGCGGCGGAAGAAGACATTGTCAGGCACGACTGTACGGGATCCGGCAATACTTGCGCAATCGACTTGAACAACGGTTCATGACGTGACCGAGTTGGTTTCATATACCTGTCCGTACGCATTATGCAAAGGCAGGACTGCATTAGTTTCCTAGATAAGCTATGTTAGGAAATATCCCTTCAGGATTGGTAAGTTAGATTAGAGTTCCGGATACTTATTAGTCAGACTTTATAAGAAGGCACTGGATTGTATTACAGGGACAAGGAATATATTCAGTTTTAGTTATCTCCCTCCTACTACCCAAACAGAGCTAGTTCTGGCCGGGGACAAGCCTCAGCCGAACTAGCAGGTGAGTTCCACCGCTCACCATATCCATTACGCTCCAATCCAGAATCACCTTTTTCATCTTCGTTCACCCCTGCGACAACAAACCAAATCAGGCCGTAACAAGCTCGTACGTACATGCTTCAAGATAGAAGTAACAGTACCTTGATTACTACCCTGTATATTTATCTAGTTTACCTTGTCTAAGTTTATTTCCCCGTACTCTCAAGACTAGAGTACGAAAATTAATTCAACAGTTGCAACTTAATGCAATTATGGGCAAACGTTGCTTGAAAGGCGAGCTCTTTAATATGACAAATGAGATGAGCTAGAAAGGACTACCCATCGGTATATATTAACTCCTCCAAAAATCTGTGGAAGTGAATTATTGTACCACTGAAAAAGTGAGATGCATGCATATATACCTAGTTGATGGCCTCAAATTGTACGATCTTTAAGAAATTGGACTGTTGTGTGAAATAGCTGACCAGCTATAATTGCAACTAACCCATGGCCGTAAATTACAAGTCTGTCACGATGAATTGACTGCAGTCTTCCAGCCTCTATACTGAGCTTATGGTGATGCCCACCGTTCGCGATCGATCGAATTAATAGTATTTATGCAGAGATGTTTCCTGCAGGTTCCAACTACTATCTGCTAACTTCCATGTTGCAGCTAGCAAGCATTTCTTGAGTAGGTACGCACTTAGATAAGGTACAGAGAAGGACCTGTAACCAAACGAGAGAAAAGGCGTGATGCGTGAACGGAAATATATCATGCACAGAACGAGGTTGCGATTTCTAATTGAGAAAATTCTTTACATGTCACTGTAATTTATCACGATCCCTTCTTTCTTATTGAAAAGAGTTCAATTCCTCGTGTGTGCCATCAAGTTTTCCTTTTGTCGCCTTTCATATTATTTTCGTCATCTCTATTAGTTGGAGGAGCTGTTAAACCCAAAAAAAAAAACTAAATCTCCACTGTAACTTCATCTTCTTCATTCTCCACTCTCCTCAAAAACCCCTCTTCTCTATCCTGCGCCGACCGGCCACCGCCTCTTCCTGCCCCGTCTTTCTCCCCATTCTCAGCTGAGCGCGGCTGTCCGCAGCTGCTAACAACCGTCGCTCGCCACTCTCTCTACCTTCCCTTCTCCAGCCGAACCTGCATGCCGCCACCCTTCTCCAGCCGGAGCCACCCCCTCCGCCGCAAGCCACGCCATCACCGCGAAACAGAGCGCGGCCACCATGAAGCTGTGCACCGCCGCCGTGGCCCCTAGATCCGGTCGGCATGTTCATCTTCAAGAATTACAAGAAAAGGTTGAAAGAATCAGAAAGAAGAATGGATGGATCCCCATCTGCTATACAAGAATTTTAGGACACATCACCACGAATTTTAGTACAAGAAATTGCAAGAGAAAAATAGAGAAAACACAAGAAATGGACGAAAATGGGGAAACCAGCTCCGCCTCCTCCTTCGGCTCCGGCGGAGCTTGGTCTTCTCGAGCTCCGGCGCGGCTTCGTCTTCTCGAGCTCCCGCGTCTCTTCGTCTTCCCGTGCTCCGGCGCGGCTTCCTCTCCCGTGTTTGGCTGGCCGGCCAAAAAACCCGCGGCTGCGCGTCATTTCTACCGCCAGCCTCCAGAAGGCTACCCATCGGAGGTGTCGCGGCGCGGCGCGGTGCAGCTTCTCCCAGCCGAGGAAGGGGGAAAGAAAAAGTGAAAAATGGTCCTTTTCGCGTGTCAGTTAACGTTAACAGAGAAAGTGACGAAAATAATATGAAAGAAAACAAGAAAAACTCAATAATATAGGAGAAATTGAACTTTTTTGCAATGACATAAAAGGAATAAGGATAAATTTAAGTGGCCTATAATAATAATTTTTTCCTTTCTAATATCCAGACGATCACCGGATCCTCTAATTTATGCCAGCAGTTGGGCGGGCGAAGGGATGTTTAAGTTTGGCGGGGTCAGACCCAGAAGCAGTACGATCCAAAAATTAAACACGACCGTACCAATTATTAGATCATCGAAATGTACATGTTACTGCACTTCTTTCTTAAATACACTTTATCCTCTGTTACACTTTAATTTAGTCCAATATACCAATTATTAGATCATCGAAATGTACATGTTACTGCACTTCTTTCTTAAATACACTTTATCCTCTGTTACACTTTAATTTAGTCCAATATTCGGAGTTCCAAGTTCCCAACAACATCAGCATACACAGTATCATGCATGGAATGCATTTGAAGCTGAACATGAATTAGCACTAACAGTAATAACAGGTCGGCATGGCATGCACTTTGTACCCAAAAGCCAAAACAGTGTACAGAACTCGACGGATGCAATTAAGGAGATACTGGCGGCCCATCTCTCAAATCGCCCGATCTTTACTGATCACTGATTCACTTCCCATCAAGTACACCCGTGGACAAATTCCTCATTAATTTTGCGTGCCCATTGATTAGCACACATACTGCTCGGTGGCTAGTCGTCCCGATCGCAATCAGTCCGCGGTTGGCAACAGTGGCGCCTGAAATGGCAAAACTGTCCCCGCACACGTGGCGAGGGAACTAGCCGAACCACGCCCTGCCAAGCAGGCCCCCGCGCTGACGCGGCAGCAGGTGCGACCGGCAAAGCGGACACGTCACCTCGCCCAGGTCGATCCACCGGTCGATGCAGCCTCTGTGGAAGGCGTGGGTGCAGTTGCCCAGCCGTCTCACCTCGTCCGTCGCCTCCAGTCTCTCCAGGCAAACCCTGCACGTGGTCGCCTCGCCGTAGCCGTCTTCGTCGTGGCGACCCACCGCCGTCCTCTTCGTCGACAACGGCGACCTCTCCACGAGCTGCACGAACTCAACCGCCGGGAGGCGCTTCTTCACCGTCTCGGGGAGCGGGCCATCCCCGTGGGGCGGGCGGCGGCGGCCGTTGATCAACGGCGCGTGGTCCACGGGGTTGTAGGGGAACTCGTAGAGGCCGATGAAGCAGAGTATCAGCAGGAAAGCCTGCGCGACGGCGTGGATGAACTTGAACAATGCGACGATGAGCCGGGGAACCGAGTTGCCGTAGTATACCAGGGGGAAGGTCATGACGGCGGACCGGCTGACACGAGGAAACGCGGCAAACGCGACGGAAGGGATTGCGGCGCAGACGTACGGACCAATCAGCTGGACGGCACGAGGGCGCCGTGCGTGGTGCATGCGTTTGGGTTTCAGAGTGCTAGAAATGGCTCGACGCCTGCATATATAGAGACGAGCTTCCCGAAAAGACCGAAAAGACTGAAGAGTAAAAGTGGCTCGTTTTATCGTGTTTTGCAAGGTGCGCGGCGTGCGCGAGTGCGTCGTCCAGCTAGGAGAGGACCGAGAAAAAAGTTGCGGTGTGATTGTCGTTCTACAATTTCGTGCGTGCAAGTGGAAGGTGTCGTGTCGTCTCGGCACGTGCATATATCAAAAAGCGGGACTGGTGCATCGCACGGCCGGAGATGCCTCCGTTTTTTCCCGACGGGTCTCGTCTGGAGACTGTTCCTGTATCTTCATGGTTGCAGCATGATCCGGGTTTTGGCATGTGTGTGTGATGTTTCGCAAGTTGGCTGGCCCGATATGTATTTGTCGACCAAACGAAGAGACACAACATATGTGATGAAAATGCAAGCACAGTGAAAATTCGTTTTTCAGCAAAAAAAAAATAGTAATAAAATCGTATTTCTTCCATCCTACAACTTCAGAATGTCCCGCACTGCTTAGAACGAAAACAAGTCGAAGACCGCTCTGAACAAGAACTAGTCGAAGACAGATCAACACAAGAGCTGATCGAAGACAAAAGAACAAGTTGTCCGCAATGACTTATCTTTATTGGAATAGATTTGATCTGTTATTACTCAAACATGTTCTGTGGCTACAAAGTGCTCTCACGGCACCCTCAAACCCTAGCACGAAAAAACCGAAAAACTCTCTGCCGAAAGCCGCCACAAAAAAACTCTCCCAGCCCCTGTTACTTTTAACCTCTTCAGTCATTATATGCTAGGGCTCTAAACCGTGTCCTTATCAATACGGACACATAAATCATATCTCTTTCAAAAATCGGGAACCCGAAACTTCTCAAATCCCGGGTTTTCTAATATCTCTAAACCTTCCAGTTATGAACGTCTTCCATAACTCTTTACACGTTGAAGCCTCCAGGACGGCACCTCCCATAGCTTCGACCACACATCATGCATTCATCTTTGATCTCCATGTACCCCAACGTGAGCATGAGCACACTGTGACATCCACGACCACCTGAGCCTTGGATTTCCCCTCCTAGTTCTGGTTTTCCTCATCATCGACTATGACCGACTCCACGCTCAACCTGCACATGCAAAGATCAAAGAATATTTTTCTGACACAAGTTCTCCAACTTGATCAATATCAGTTCACACGCGCATATCACACTCATATCTATCAATAAACACGAGCCAGATCAACCACGACCGTAAATTTCATCTTTCATAAAAATAATTCGAGACTACTCTGTAAAACCGGTTGTACCGCTGTGTACATGTCGGTCATACCGCTGTCCAGCCAGACTCAAGTACTCATGGTACTCGAAGAAAACAAGTATTGAAGTACTCAAAACCTACAACTACTTACTATAAGCGTACAATCACCGATCAGGAACCTACAACCACTGATCGCAAAGTCTACGACCACCTACCAGAAGCCTACGACCATCGAGCACGAAGCCCATGACTGCCGATCATGAAGCCTACGACTACCGACCACGAAGCCCGTGACTATTGATCAGTCACTGTAGCTTTGACCATCGACCAGTCACTATAGCTTCTTGACCTTCGACCATGCAACTCCGTCTGTCTTTCGTACTCGTTACACACCTCGACTTACGACTGAGTACATTACTTGGAGCTCTACCACTCGGTACTCGGATCTACAGTACTCGAAAATTTATCACTCGGTACTCGGAGCTACAGTACTCGTAGATACAGTACTAGGAGCTACAATACTCTGAACCATATTACTCGAAGCTACAACACTCGTAGCTACAGTACTCTGATTCCAGTCGAAAAGGATCATCAAGTATCACCGATTAGACCACTCGATACAAGGCAAGATCCGACCCACTCACACTGAAAATCCAACAACAGAAACTTTCACAACCGCAAAATGTCAATTATTCATCCTCACAAAGTCTACAATCAGTCCACATGATCTTTTACGATAAGTTCACCTGGTCTAACAATTTTTTTCCGCGCAGGCCACAAATATATTGCATGGACAAGACAACTGAGCACTCCATGCACCGCTAAAAAAAAAAAAAAAAGGATAAAAGTGAATGTTAGCGTCATCTACTAGAATTGATTTTATTTTTATGCTTTGCACATTATTGACATGGTCAGAACAAAATAATACTCCTTTTAGTTCATAAAACATGTTGTTTTGGCCATTGACACGGTCCTAAAAATAATCTTTGTCTACTAATTTATATTATAATATATTTATAAAATTGAATAAAATTATAATATTATGAAAGTATTTTTCGTAACGAATCTACACATATCATTATCATATACTCAATCCAAATATTTTAAAAATATTGATAACTAAAGTTTCAAAAGTCTGACCACGTATATCATAAAACAACATGTTTTTGAACCGGAGGGAGTACACAGTTGATTAGGACACAACAAAAGTTGTAGAGATGAGGATTGAAGAGTATGTTTTTTATACAGATAACGAGGGATTTAAATACAAGCCACTGTCCATTCATTTCATATACACGTAGACATGCAATCCACAGTTGGGAGATAAGTGGAGATGGCAGGTACGTCGAGCCAGCACAATGAGACGCAAAGCAACCAAAACGATCGGAGAATGCTACAACATTGCAACGGTACAATAACAATTTTTATGATGTTTTCAAAGAGTTTTGTGATAATACTTTTAAAAAAATTTAAGTTCTCAATGAATTTCACGTGTTTCTAGAAGTTTTCAGAAGATTTGAAGAAATGTTTCAAACCAAGTTTCAACGAGTTTCAGATTTTGGAACACAAGTTTCAACAAGTTTTCAACTCCAGTTTTGAGAAGTTTCAATCAAGGATCGATTTAATGAGTTTTAGCTAGTTCCAGCCGACTCACGTGTCTACAACTACACTGTTGCGCCGCCATAGAGCCGTCTGACACTGTCCACCGCTGATACACCATCTTCTCCGGCTCCGACCCCAATTACTGTCGCCACCACGATGTCACACGTCTCCGAATCCGTGTCGAGCATCCATCTCTCTCTCTGTCTTCCCCAGCTCCGACCCGAGCTCCACACCACGCCGCCGTTGGATCCGGCCATCCCGAGCAGCGCCGCCGCTGGATCCGGTCATCCCGAGCAGCACCGCCGCCAGATCCAGCCGTCCCGGGCCGCCCCGCCACTACCCGTTGGCTGATCTAGAGCTAGAGGTGAAGCCCTGCGCTACCACCCCTCCAAATCTAGAGCTGGAGTTGAAGGAGAAGGTGGAGGGGCGGCGCAAGAAGTGAAGGAGGGGGTGACCGTTTGCCTCTGTCGGCGCGCCACTGCACTTCTCGGCCGGACACGGGAGAGAGAGATCGAGGAGGGAGGGATACGAGAGAGACTTAGAGAAATGAGAGAGAGAGAGAGAGAGAGAGTGTGACACAAATTTGGGATTTAGGGGGGCCACTGGGACCTGTACCTGGCAACACTACGGTGTTCCATATGTTTCCCCAAAGCAAAACGATTCCCAGTATTCGCTATATGTGCGTGTCATGCAATTTAAATTACATGCCGTAGTAGCGGATTAGCACAGCCACGGACCACATATGAGCACATCCAAGCGATCTAGGACGTTGCCATTGGTTGGATTCGGTGTTAGCGAAGACAAATTGCCGACTTGGTGAGTCGTCAAATGCTACGGTGACACCAGGCCCGTCTTTTGGTGGGACATAAACGCAAGATTCTGTTAAATTGTTAGTATCCGTCGCAGTTTGGTGGCGCGAAGCTTTGCGTGTAGCGCATGGCTGTCACGATCCACAACCGTGCAAATACGGCTTACGGGCCTACGCCACATCATCTGTTCGATCACTTGATAAAAGTTGGGGTCGATTAGGTGGTTGCGTGAAGCTGCATGAGTAATCATGTAGTTTTCACGAAAACATATACAATAATTTAATTTAGGAGGTGACTATTGCTCGAACAACAACCCAATACAACACAAGAAATAAAGAGATCAACATGCCAAACAAAATATGTTTCAATCTCACAGAAAAATGTTGGAAAAATCCAATTCGTCTCTTATCAGATTACGTACAAGACGTCCTTACAGATCTAGCACGGAAAGCTAGAAGCAAAAACAAATCAAAGATGTTACAACCATTGCAACATTTGATCATGAATGCATATGCGACAATTACGGGCAACAACTGCAACAAAATAATGCAGTGAAGACACTTTGGAACAAAATAAAATGCTTCTTGCAACAATGAGAATGAAATGTGCAATAATTTGCAAAAACATCAACAGCAAGCAACAAAAGCAGCTGTAAAAAAAAACTAGTACAACATTTTTAGAGTATAGATTGCGACAAAACCAAACACTCCTTGCAACAAATTGAGAAATGATGCTGCAACAAATTGACAAACACACACCCAACAAACTAGATTAGGTGGGCTGTGGTGGCGATGTCGGCTTCTTATGTACAAGATTTAGCCTCCTCTCCAGCAAGATCTGGAGATAACGGCCTCCTCCCCCACCACATCCGGCAACGGCGACCTCCTCCCTACCAGATCCGGCAACGACGGCCTCTCATGTAGTGAGAGAACTGCTTGTGGGTCACCGGAGACGAGGGGGCTGAACACCGCATCTATGAGGTCGTCAGGAGGCCGCGGTGTGGTCCACATCCTTAGCCGTGGTGCCGCCAAAAGCAAGTGGTTTATAGCAGCAGCATGGGTGAGGAAGGGGTCGACGGTGCCGCTGACATGGTTGGCGTTGCGGTTCTGGCTGCTGCCGTTGTGGAATGGGAGCAGGACCCACTTGGTTGGGCAAGAGGAAGAAGTGGTAGGAGAAAGTGTTGTGCTCTTGTGGGGTCTTGAGGAAGGGGAACGTACGTAGTTGGAGATAGCAATAGACAAATGGAGATCGATTTGGTTTTTCTAACGGTGCGAAGCGAGGATTGTTCGGGTGGACAAAACGTCCGATGCGAGCAAAGAAATCGGACATAGGACATGTAGTGCTTCCGAATCGACAAACTCATAGAACAAACAAAAACAGCGTAAGTTACTTGGTAAAAGAGTTATACTGGTACACAGGTAATGAATGCCTCTTAAGGAAAAAGAGACTAGCTAGTGGTTAGTGGAAAATTAATACAATTCATTCAGTTCAATTCTCCTGGCTCCATAGTTATGCCTAAATCAAGCTAACTCCAGCCGATCGACTTTGCCCAAGTGCAGCGTGATTAGTTAGTCTTAGCTTGATCTGCTTAAGTTATCGCCAAGTCAGAATTTACCGGTGAAAGTTTTGGAAGCGGCCATTGTTTGGAGACTGTTCGGGCAGCATGACAGGACGTACCAAATTGACTAGAGTTAAAACTAGATCGAGTGCCTTTGTCATATCCTGTATGCCTCTGCAAAAGATACTTGATCGTGCAATGAGTGACCAGTCACGTGACCACATACAGAAACTACTCTTAAACAAAAATAAAATTTAGGTAGGAGAATATATACAAATAAACGATTAGTACCCATGTACGCAAGTAACGCAAAGTGCATTTTCTCCATGTACTACGTACTGTACATGTATCTATCGGCATGCTGCCCAGCCTTTATTGGGTGATCGATGTGTTTCAATCATGTTAAGCCCTCAATCACCAAGATGCGCGTGGCACCGCCTCTGGCCGGCCGTCCCACGCCGTAGGCAGCATCGGCGTGCGGCACAGCGGGCAGGTGTCCGCCTCGCCGCTGCCGATCCACCCATCTATGCACGCGGCGTGGAACGCGTGCGAGCAGTTGCACAGCTCCATCACCTGATACCCTCCCACTTCCAGCCCCGCCAAGCAAATCGTGCAGATGGCCGCGCTCTCGTCGTCGTCGTCCTCGGCGCCCTTGTCTTCCGCGGGCGCAACCCGCCGTCGTCTGTACCGTGGCGCCACAAACGACCGCTTCTTGATCGGCGGCGAGCAGGGCGCCCAAAACGCTGCCTCCATGAGGCGCTCCATTGCAGCGGTATCTACATGCTCACTCCAAGGCTGCCCGGGCAGCATCTCGTCATGGCACGGCACGACGCCGAGGCGGTCAAGGAGGACCGCCGCCACGAAGCGAAGGAGGTCAAGGAGGTGGAGGAGGAACAAGAGCTTTCGTCGCAGCGCAAGGTCGTAGCTATGATCACTACAGGAATGGGTCATGGAGTTAAATCAACAACGCTTGAGCTGCGTGCACTATCTTGCGATAGGCGCATCCTTATAAATTGCGTGCGATTTGCAAGTTTGTCTGGTGCTGCAGTGCATCAGCGGGGGTTGCGAGTTGGCTATCAGTTGGACTATTGTGCATTGTAGCCATGCATTTGGCGTGACGATACTTTCTGTGGTAGGTGGTAGCGTTGAGTCGTGCTACTGGTTGGTGGAAAATACCCCTGATGAGTTGGGTCCGACCGTCCAAGTCCAACGGTGAAACTGGGCTGGATTGCGAGTGGGAAACGAAGATGAAACCAGCCCAATGCTAATATTGTGCAATACCGGAGCTTCCGCGGACGTATCGTGCAGCTTCCAGATTGGCGCTTCACCTACCGGCCCGGCGAAGTAGATTGTTACTTCGCCAACTCTGGATCCCACGGTGACGAGGACATCCCTGCTACACAAATGTCATCCAGCGTGTCGTCCACTTCTCCGAGTGCACAAATACATATAAAGTGTTACTAATCTAATTATGGGTAAAAAATTGAAAAACCTTTAGAAAAAGTTTACTCATTTGTGCTATAGAGATGAGGATCCCTCCTGTACAATAATACACATCAACAAAGATATCGGATTGTCCTGTACATTATGTCTCTCTCTCTCTCTCTCTCTTGTGTGATTGCTTTGGAATTTTTTACTGGCGAACTCTATAGTATTCAACACGTTATTAGCAGGATTGCTATTTAATGGTCGAATCGGTATGTCGCCGGGCTTCCTTCTATTCCAATCCCCATGTTTCTATTAGATTAATATTCTTCAAAAATTCGTGGACTAAAATAAAGAAAACAGCTTCGATAAAATTGAAACGTAATTTCGGAGTTACAGGGTCTTTTGCAAATTTTATGCAATTCATTCGCCGCTCCCTTTTTTTTTTCTTTCGCGCGTGACGGGCGTTTTTGGCCGGCCGCTCGCGATTTGATAAAAGGAGGCGCCGGTGACCGGGTAGGGTTTCCACCTCTACCGGGTTTCAAGCGGCGGCGGTTTGGCGACGCGAATGACGCGAGGCGAGCGCGAGTCGGGCCGGTCGGCATGGCTTCCTCGCGAAATGGCGGCGCCGGCGCGGGCCGCCTCGGCTGCCGGCCAGAGCGAGCGGTGCTCTCGCATGGCCTTGTGCCGCGATGGGCTTATGGGTCAAGCGCGCCGCGAGGCGGCCTTTGCGTGGCGTGGCGAGGAGGGCGTTGCATGGCGCGCTTCTTGGCGGCGGTCAGACCGGGCTCTTCCTCCCCGCTGCTTGCGCGCGAAGCGAGGCGGCCAGGGTCATGGTAGATTTATTACTACTAGTTCCCTAGATCAGACTCTGATCATCAGAGATGTTAATGGCTAATTAGGGTTCTATATTGAAGTAGATTCATCTGACCCGGTAGAGCCAATGGCCATGCATGGTGGCCAACGCGACACTGCCCATTCGCCGCTGTCATCGTGTTGTTCGCAGCGGCAAGGCGAGACCCCAACGGTCGTCCACGAAGCAAAGGGGTATCGTTTGGTTTGAGTCGCATGCCGTCGCCGAAACCACTACGCCTGATGCACACGCTGTCGTCGCCTCGCCATGCGAGCCCGCCGCTCACAACCACCACCATGCCACTGCTGATATCCCATGCCATGGTATGCAGTCAGATTTTATCGCCATCTCCTACTAGAGAATTAAATTATTGTGGATGCGATCTAATGGTCTACGTGTTTTCAATTTGTTAATCTTCGGGCAATGGAAGCCCCGCCAGACACCGGCCGGCTTGGAGACGTGCGCCACGACTGGCCTGTTGCCGGCCACTACTTGAGCACCGCTGCCCGTACGCGCACGGTCGAGCCACCGTAGGACGGCCAAGCCACCATGCTGTGCCGAGGCTGAGCTGCCGCGAGCGCCAGAGGATGCCGCTGCGCGTCGCCTGTGCGCCACGAGCACCTGAGACCGCCTCCACCATGTTGTGTCGCCACTGTGCTGCGCCGAGGCTACCGCCGCGTGCCACCTCCGCGCTGCGCGCTGCGAGCACCTGAGGCCACCTTCGCGCTGCGCCGAGGCCGAGCCGCCGCGTCGCGTGAGCCTGAGGCGCAACGCCGTCCCCGCCGATTCCACGCTGCGCGTCGCCTCCGTTGCACTGCTCGCAACCGTCGCGGCCATCGCCCCATGCACGACGCGAGGAATAGAAGCCGAGCGGCTCGGATTTCAACCCTAGCTGCCGGTTTTGGGCCGATGTGGGCCGAACGGACTAAGGCCCAAATCGGAAATATGAAAAATCTTGCGGAAAGGCCCTCGGATTTCGGAAACATTGCAAGGAAAGTTTGAGGAAAATAAAAATTTACAGAAAATTTTAGCTAATTCCCCCGTAGTCTGCACCGCGACATAACGGGCTTGCTACACGAATCTCGCTATTACTACTAGACATCATTCCTTACTTGGTGAGACTTGACAACAACATGCCGACTATGTTTAATGCCGAATTGACAACACTCCGACCCGCCTTTTTAAGACCGAAGTGACAACACTCTACCATCTGCTTTTTAGTTTTTCCATGTGAGTTGACAACTCACTGGGCTATCCTATACCCAAAGATTCCTTATGGCGGATGCAAGTGACTTACATTCACCCAAATTTACTCCCCCAATGCTACACCCTAACCGCTTATAAAACCTTGGCATACTCCACCACTACATGCAAGACTCCATTCGGCTGGTTTGGAAAATAGGGAGATGGGAGGAAGAAGAGAGGTAGAGGAAAAGAGAGGTACATAAGCTCACTCTGCCCAGTTTGGGGATGGAGGACCACGGGAACATGCTTCAGAAGCGAAAATGGACTACCAAGAAGGCATGAATGTACCCTAATAGTTCTTGCAAGGATGCTCATGTACTACCTAAGTTTCCACACCCATAGTGCGACTGCGGTAACCCGACATGGATCATTCAATCTACACATCCTAGTATTATCGCACATGATTACTACATATGCGGGCATTTCCACGTAAGTGAATGCCATACATCGATATTTCACATTGCATGTTGCATTTTAAATATCGATGATTTTATCTTTGCGTGGCAGCCGTTGGAGCGTTGCTACTTTTTTCAATGGATCGACGACTCGGAGAAGTACGACAATGCATTCATTCAACAAAAAAAAATACATGGTGAACTTACTCAATCGGGATCGGGGAAGACAAGGGAAAGGCATAGATAGTCCCCTAATACACTTGTTGAATCGAAGATTATTTTGGACGAGGATTGGCCCGAAAATGACCTTTGGGCCTAGTACTTCGAGGACCGTGTGAAGGCCCACGCCCGCAAGGGGGAGTAGAAGGTACGTTCGCAAGCCTGACTTGATCTCCATCTGTCAAATATTTTTCTTTACAGAAGGCGTGTTTGTATCGTAGTTGTAGTTTGGGTCGAAGGTTCGTGTGCGTAGCCATTTGTATCGTAGTAATAGCTAGGCAAACATATGTACCTAACCAGACCCTACGCACTATCTAATTTAGAGTTTCACGGTCAAGTGTTATGTTGGGCTTGCAATTTCATGTTTGTTGCTCCATTCTCGTCTCGCTGAAACCGAAACTTACAAAATATTTTGCCAAATTTAGAGTTATTTATGTAAAAACTTAAAAGGGTGAACATCTAAGTAAAACGATTTACACATAATTGTAGTCATTAAACTCTAGCCTTTTATCACTAACAATTATTCAAAAACATCTCTTCCAACTATTTATTTTATAAAAAAATAAATCTAAGTTTATTTAAATTATTTCTTATAAAATTAGCCTAGTATCGCTAGGTTGATCTACGACTGGCCTCAGTCGCGTTCTTGGCCGGAGACTGTGTCCAACACGGGCCTCTGTCGTGCCACCAGCTCAAGAATGAGACATGTGGCAGACTAAGGCCATAGTGTCATTTCCATCGCATAACTAGGCCTCCCACATCAACTAATCACTGGACCACCGAGCGATTGGGCCTACTCGTGTGG
Organism: Hsuehochloa calcarea; assembly: GCA_036346395.1. Lineage (NCBI taxonomy): Eukaryota > Viridiplantae > Streptophyta > Magnoliopsida > Poales > Poaceae > Hsuehochloa > Hsuehochloa calcarea. Next base: position 41,981,922 of record CM070599.1, read on the forward strand.
TGGCTTAGCGATTATGGGTTATTTATGTAAAAAAAAGTCATGGTTTATTTGTGTAAAATGATTAAACAATAATTTATTTTGAAAAAAAATTATCTATCCAATACCTGTCATTCCACCGGCCATGCCGACATTTTCTGGTATCGAAGCCGGTGTGGCCAGTATTGACCGGTATCGAGGCTGGTATAGAATGTAGGGCTAGTCTATACCGTTTTATGTGGCGAAATGGCAAAATGTAGGGCTACTCTGTACCGGTATCGAGGCCATAACAGTATTGATAAGTTTGATTGCAGGGGAGACACGCGATGGGCATGCAGTCCAGATCGAGGCTAACCATGTTAGAGGTGGAGTACTTTTTTTTCTTCATAATTTGGTGCGTCAACACGTGGCCAGGTCAAGATTTCATCCTGCTTTAGGTCTGAGTTTTTGTCTCATTTGGTATCTTTTTGTAATGGAATAACTCCGTTCTCCGCGAATAAAATGATAAAAATAATATCTTCCGCGCTTCTTGTGCACGGCAAGTCAAAAAAAAAGAGCACTGTAGCTACAGGACATTATTAGAACATAGATTGAATGATAGAGTATTGTAGTAACAGTGCAAAGTCACTGTTCATGACTGTTTTTTATGTTTGTTGCGTACGGAAAACACAGTGAAGATGCTTATTCACGAGCGGTTAGATTTGTTATTATGTTAAAAAAGAGAGGCTAAAACAGCCGAAGACTCCTTCTGAGTCCTTCCTTCGGGCCCATACTACGGAGACATACTGTTTTGGGAGCCATCAGCCGCACAGCAGGCTGAAGAGATTACGTCGCTTGGTGACTTTGATCTGGTCTCGCCTAGTACGTACAGAGGAAGAAAGTGATCCCATGGATTTGAGTGCACAAGTAGCGAAGCAAGAGGTGCTGTACGTACGTGGCTTCGACGACGCCAGCGAGCGCGCCGCTACTTGTCGTGGTAAGATTACTAGTAAGATCACTCCCCTCTCCGGCAAGAACATTCTTCCGAAAAAATCATGGACCGACTATTGCGAGTGTGGCTCACTGCGTCTTAATTATCTGCTGATTCTTTAAGTATATTCATGGATCGGAACCTCCCTATTCCCATGTACCAACCGAGCTATATTCTAGGTTTCTGCTTTGAGTTATTCGACCTTAGGATTCCAAGAACCCATACTCCAGTATCCATCTGATCCGTTCTTAACAAATACTAACATCACTAATCTATTCGAATACTACCTATAACACAAAAAATTGAGACACACCTAGTATTCCCTTCTGATACATGACATGTAAAATTTAATTAACTTTTTATGCATCCAAGACAGTTACCGTCTAAGATCCCGAGGTCGTATATCGCATACGACGATCTCCGGCGGCCCAGGATGGCCAACAATCCTCCTTCCCTGTTTATAAGCTGTAGGTGTTGGAAAACTACAGCTGATCCATGTCCAGCCACATTTTGTACCGAGTAAAGAATAAAATAGTGCAGCAGGTGAAGAAAATGACTTCGATCAGCTTCTTTCGACAAAAAAAAAAGGAAAGGAAAATGTCTTTGATGAGAATGTGCTATATATACCTAAATTTGCTACTCTACAGCTCTCTCTCTCTCTCTCTCTCTCTCTCTCTCTATATATATATATATATATATATATATATATATATATATATATATATATATGGTTCACCTTTTTTTTATTTTTGTCTAATTTAGATTTTTTTTTGTATTTGTATTCACTTATATTTATTTTATGTAGTTTAGAATTTTTTATCTTAACACAGAAATCTACAGTATCTATTGAATCAATATCGGATAGTTAAAAAATATAACTCGCAGATAAAAAAAAATTCAACCGCCTAAAAGAATTTTGCGCGTATTGACTGACCTCATGCACACAGCTATCGTCAACAGGTCAAGAGTCAAGCCGATCATGTCACCATGACATGCTGTCGGGTTCGTGATGGCCAGATGTTGGCATCAATCATCGACGGGCATATCGTTACTTATCCTTTTTTTTCCCCCCGAGAACACGTTGTACTTATCCTTCTTATCAGTGTTAAAATATTGCAAGGCACTGTTAAGAAATTTTAGAAAACTAGTACTAGGTTTCGTCGGCATGCTACGTATCCAGGACCACGGTCCAAAATTTCGGCCGATTGCGGTTCTATCGGCCCTCCGTAAATTTTGAAACCAGTTCTGATTTGTATGAATTTGGTCAAACGTAGAAGAATTTTGTGTCAAAATTTTTGAAAGATTTTTTTTTCGAAAATTTCGGCCGATATCTTCGGCCATTTTTTTTTGTAAAATTCAAATTTTGATTTGGAAATTTCGGCTAAAATTCACCATTTTTAAATTTTCAGCTAAACCAGCCCTGCCGCACCCTAGGTAAAATTTTGATAGTGGTTTTCAAAACCCAGGACATATATATTTTGCCGGGGCTAGCTGTGCCCCTACTAATTCGATGTAGATCCTCTCAGGTATGCTCTTTAATAGAGGTGTTTCAACACTGTTCCAAAAGGTTTAAAGCACAATGTTTAAAGCAACTTGAGGAATTGATTTGCAAGCGCCGTGTTCAACTACTAACCATATTACTTTAAAATTTGCGCAATTTTATTTTCATGAGCATATAAGCACTACCTATAATAACACTAGCATTGATATTCGTATTGATGTTTCGAACAATACCGACTAAAAACAGAAAAAGTTATAATGCTAAGGGAATGGCAATAATATCGCTATTATAAAGGTAGCATATAAGCACTACCTATAATAACACTAGAATTGATATTCGTATTGATATTTTGAACAATACCGACTAAAAACAGAAAAGGTTATAATGCTAAGGGAATGACAATAATATCGCTATTATAAAGGTAGCATATCATGTGACTCCACAGGCAATAGATTCTTTAACGGAATGGGCATAATTCTCCCTAGTAGTCTTGAGCAAAACATTGAGCTCTTCCAGCAAAGAGCCTAGGTAGTTGACCTTCTCTGTTGGGTCGCTCAAGGAGGGCAAACTTGATCCCGCGCCCATATCAAAGAGCATTTTGTTTAGCGAGGTGATTTTCTCGTCCAAACTTAGCACGAGAGCTGCCCCCTTGTCTTGCTCAAATTCCAGAGCTTTCTTCACTCTGGTCAATGCTTGTTTTTGTTCTGCATAGACAAAGCAAGTATTAAGTAAAAAGATTGGAAGACATATTGAGTCGTGGCTACGACCATTTACCTTCCTCTCTCTTCTTGGAATCATCCAAAAGCTTTTTATTGCTGGTCGTCAAGACTTCGATCGACCGGTTCTTAGCCTGAAGTTCTTCTTCAAGCTTTATTCTTCTGGCCTTTTCAGCCAAAGTATCTTCTTTTATTTTCTCTAAATCCATCAAAAGAATTTTTGATAAGGGAGAATAAATAAAAGGAAAGTCTTAAAAAGGAAAAAAGAAGAGGAATTCTTACTCTCTATCTCAGAGTATTTCTCTTCTAATATCCTAACTCGCTCGGTTAGTCCTCCGACCGTAGCGAGGTTTTCGATCATATGCTGCACAAATAGCATTTTTTTTCATAAACCTTCTTGTAAACTTCAAGAAAGGTTATGGAGAAGATTGAAGACACTTACCCGAGTTACGGCATCATTGTAATCGGTAAAAATTTTATCGGGCTTCGCCTGCGTTAGGCGATCCGATATCCTCCCCCAATAATCATCAAGCTCCTTACTTGCGACGAATCGAGTTGAGAAAGAAAACTTGTTAGTTTTGGAGGGATGACCTTCAGGTACTGGAACCTGTGGAAGATCTGCAGTGGTCTCTACCTCCGTTGCCGGCATAGTGACTACTATGGGATCTAACTCAGTTTCCGGTGCCGAAGTTGGCTCGGGGGCTCCTCCGACCACGTCATCCTCAAGATGTCCTACCTGAGGAAGACAATGGCCAGGACCACTTCCGATCGCCTGACCTGCTGAATGCGATTGGTCGGGAGCGACCAGGGATTCAGCAGATCTGCACAAGAGAAACAAAAAGTTCAATTCTACTTGGAATATAAGAGGTATGTTTTTCATATAAAAATTGTACATACCTGGTTGTTTTCTTAGTCTTGATCTTATAGCGCGCTGGTTTAAAATCCATTGCGCCTGTTTTTCTCTTCTTTCCAATTGTTCCCACCAGTTCCGAACTGGTAGGTTCAATTGTATTCTCTACACTCCCGATCAAGAGATCAGAAGCAATGTTCTCGACCATCTGGTCGAGAGCAAGGTCCCTGATTCCTGGGTCAGAAAGTGTGGTTTCACTGGTCTCAGGAACAGCTATCTCATAGACAACTAGACGAGATTCAGTGATTGCCGCCTGGATTAACAAACAAAGTTAATCAGGTGAAGAATATACTTCATCTTACAGAAGTTATTTCTTTCAGTTACTTACCTCAGCGTGACCGCTGCCTTCAGCGATCACAAGGCTGGTCGGATAATCAATAGGCTCACAAATCTACGTAGCCTCGTTGATCCTGAGTCCGACCAACTACACATAAAGAGGATTAAAACTGATCGAAAATAACCAGAAAGGTGAAAAGAAGTTAATACACTTACCCTAAATCTTTCAACCCTTTCCTCAGCACCAGCAAGTGCTAGGATTAAGGGAAAGCTAGCCTTGTCATCGGGTTCGCCAGCACAGATCATTTTGATCCTATTTCTGACGTCCTCAGAAGACAAGACTGCAAGTGCAAATGAAATATCTTAGTTTTGCGAAGATAATCAACTCGCAAAATAAACTGGTCGGGATTTTCTGAAAAATTACCTGAATCAGAATCCTTGGTAGCATCATCGCCACCAATGAACCAGAGCATCGAACGTGCCCTGGTCTTTAAAGGACTAATCCTCCTAATGGAAAAGTCCCTTACCACGTGCCAGGAGGTTAAACCCCTGACACTCAGAAGATGGATGGCCTCAATCCATCTCCCAACATTTCCCTCCTTTGAGGAGGAACGCCAACACGAGTTCTCGACTGCCTTCTTACCACTGTAATACAGGCCGTCTTCTCGCGTAACCTTCATATAGAACCAGCTTTTCTTCCATGACGACCAAGAAGACTTCGAGTACATGCGAATGTACTCGTCAGCCTTGCCGTCATGAAACCTTAGGGTACATTCCCCAGGGGTGCTGGTCGTTTTCTTCGTGTTCGCCATCCGGTAGTAATACTTGAAGAGTTCCATCGTTGGTGGAATCCCCAAGTATGATTCGCAGAGGTAGACGAAGATACTCAGGTTTGCAATGGCGTTGGGGGCAAGGTTGATCAACTCAACCTCATAGAACTCCAGCACTTGAGAAAGAAAAGGATGTGCTGGAAGCTTGAGCCCGCACTCAACGTACGCGAGGAACACCGGGATTTCTCCCTCCTCGCCGCTTGGGCAGTGCTCTCCAAAAGCCGATCTCCAAGAGATCAAACTCCTGTCGGGTAGCAACCCAACCCTCTCCAAACTCTCCAATTTTCTCTCACTCAGATCGGAGATCGACCAGTTTGCGATGAGTCCGACATGGTACTTTCCTTTTTTGGGTGAAGAACTCAAGGAAGATTTTCTTGGAGATAGAGTCGTAAAGGTTTAAAGCACTCAGTCGGAGTCATTTTATAGGCACTTCACCGTAACCGACCCTGCGAGAAGTCCAACGGGCAAATACCTTTTCGCCTAGCGGACAGAAAGGCTTTTTTCCTTTTTCCAAAGCAGTTTCTCAACTTTAAAATGAATACAGACCGCCTCGAGTCCCACGGCATTTAATGAGAGGTCTGTTCGATATGATTGCATCGGAGAACGTGTTCGCACGACCAACATTCATTTAAAAGTTCGGGGGCTAGCTGTTGAGGATTAAAATATTCATATATTATCTTAATATATGATAAAGATCATACGTCTTCGTAGTCGTAACTTCTAAGACCACCGACCTAACTGGTCGTAGATATTACAGAAGTTACATACTAAATACCCTGGTCGGACAAAGTTCCAAACCTAGTCCACGACCAGGTAAGTGCTCGTAAAGCTATGAACAGGCGTCTGGGTCGAGTCCCCGACCACGCCACTCATTATGTGATGAATGAACCACGTGTCTCATATTCCGCATAATACAACACTATCACGGTTGATGATTTAACGTCTCCTAAATCATTAACCGCAGAACAGTTGACATCTTCACCAACCGCCTCTGCAGTTGGTGGAACCGTCAAACTGCCGTCTCTTCCCGACCAGACGCGTCGCTCCCCAACAGATGTCTCTTCATGAGATAACTGCCACCGCTTCATCAAGTACTTAAGGAGGACCATGGAAGGCCGAAGAAGGGCACGTAACAACGGGAACACGAGAAGACAACACATCAGCAACAGTCCTATAGAAGCACATCAAGCGAGATATAGCCAAGTGTTGTGTTTTTAGATACTCTCAGTGTTTGTAATCGTGAGTTCATAGCAATAAAGGGCAATTCAGATCCACTCCCAGGAGTCACGCATATTTTTCCTCTTTTCATTTATATATTCATAAGATCGGCGATTTGATCGTCGACAATATCCCTACGATCAAGTGAGCACTTTACTGTCTATATTGTGTAACTTCCGATCAAGTGAAGTACTTCTGCTTTCTTCTGTTGATTGAAAGTTACACATCAAAGACAGTAAAGTTACACATATGGAACAATACACATCAAAGAAAGTGAAGTTACACATATGGAACAAAGTGTCTACTGGATTACATATCTTCTGCTTTCTTCTGATGGACATCAACCGACCACTTTAAAATATAACCCCGAGGAACTGGTCGGAATCGACTAACCAGTTGTTTATCATTACAGGCAGTTCCAATAAATAACCGTCTGTGAATTTAGTAATATCACGTACGGTTCTTCAACCTGAACCGTCTGTGAAGTATCACAGACGGCCTTCAACATGAACCATCTGTGATATTACCTCTTCACAGACGATTTTTAGCACAGCTAGTAACACAGACGGTTGCTAAACCCAAACCGTCTGTGATTGTATTTAATGCCGACGGTTTTGGTCAACCATCTGTGATGAAGCGTCCAATATTAGTCTTTTTGTAGTAGTGCATATAGGCCTACAGAGAGATTAGTTATGGTTAATATCAAACTGACATGTGGATTCCACTGTTCATTTCTCCAGCATGTCATCCTGTTTGGTCAAACCGCCTACTGATGGTGCCATGTTGGCGAAATCACCTTGCAAAACCAGCTTAGGGAGGGTAAGTGGATTATATTGCAAAATTTAGGGGGGTTAAATACCTGATTTTGAAGTTCGGAGTGCCGGGAATACTTTCGATCAAAGTTTGGGTGGTAAAAATGAACGTTCCGCTTATCATGGCGTGGCAATCAAATGGATATCTATGACACTGGTGCAAACTTGTCATATAAATTCTCTTGTGTAAATTAAGTAGAACGACAAAGAAACAACTTTAGCGTCACATATCATATGTCATCTTTATATATAGTTGTTTCGGCAATCAAATGGGTATCTATGACACTGGTCCAAACCTCACATATAAATTCTCTTGTGTAAATTAAGTTGAACGACAAAGAAATTAACAACTCTAGCGTCACATATCATATGTCATCTTTATATATATTTATTTCATTCTATTAGATAACCATTTGATTTTTGAGCTGATCGGACACCAATTTCTCTTGGGGTAACAGTAATAGACAGACGTCCGATGTAATCGGACACTCTCTCTTATTTTTTCTATTCATTTCAAAAAAAAATTCTACACGCGGCTTATAGCCACTTATTCCTCGCCTATCACTTTCCTTGACTCCCTTTTTTTCCACGCTTCTTCTATCCACCCCACCCTCATCCACACAGACTCTTCCCCTCCGTTGAATTCCATCCTCTGCTCAGCACAGATGGAAGAAGCAGTAGTTAGCTTCCTGTCCTCTTCCTTGCAAGAGCTACTGCAGCTATTCCACCCCTAGTGCGAAGCGGTGTCGGCGCCTCCTTTTCGTCAATCGACTGGTAAGGATAAACAGCAGCAAGAGTAGCAGAAACATCCTGTCCTTTTGAGGTGCTCTTCTAGTGTTTTCTTGTTTTTATTGTAGTAGGTTCCAAATATTTGCATACTTAGTTTCATACTTAATGTTTCTTTAGATGTTTTTTTTGTTTTGGTATGTTGCATCTTCTAATTCTTTTTGTTATTACCGTTGAAAAAAAATATTGCGAGTACCCAGTTCTGCGTTTTTGATATGTTACGACCCATATAAAAAAAATATTGTATATTGTTCTTTGATATGTTGCGACCCGTTGAAAAAAATATTACGATCCGTTGAAACAAATGTTGCGGCCCGTTGAAACAAATGTTGCATACTGTTCACGGAATGTTGCGATCCGTTGAAAAAAATATTGCACGTGTTTTGCATGTATGAATTTGTGATGATTTTTGTTGATGTTGCATGTATGGATTTGATATGTTGCACCAACTGAGAAAAAATGTTACAATATAAATTCATCTGTGTTGCATTAGGATGTACGGTGGAAACCTCCTACGGTACATCCGAGTTGTAGTTGCTCCCTTTCTACTGCTATCTCAAAATCAACGCCTCTCCATTCTCTGCGGCATGCATATTCGTCCACCGCTTACATGACGAGAGGAAGTTAATTCCAATAATTAATCTCCACCAGTGCATGGGTTAACTGGATGGGCTTAGTTGAGCATGGGCCGGGTTAGATCAGCGTACGTTACGCTGCGCGGTAGAGCTCCGGTTATGCTTGAGGTGATGTTCTATAGTCAATTAGGGTGAGGTATGCATGGATCCGACCATACGCAAACTAATAGTCTAGCACTGGAAGCATTCGTTCATGTCGACACATTATGTCACCCCGGCCAGCCACTTGAGCGACATCTCGCGGTTGATTATGTTAGCTTAATCTTGTCGTTCGAGTTTTAGTCTTTCCTTTTCTAGCTTTGTTTTGTTTTGGATTACCGAGTGTCTGGGGAATCCAGTTTTCAGTCTTCACGTAGAAGTTCAGAGTTCGTCTCTGTTTCTTGTCGTTCAGTTAGTGTAGCGTGTCCGAAAATGTTCAGAGTTCCAACTCGGTTTCAGATTCAGAGAAACCGACTAGAACTCGTTTGTATCCCGTTCAAAATCTATAAAAATGAGAAAAATAGAAAAGCCGCATCACCAGATGTGACGCAATTTGAATCCTCAATTGCTTTTCCGGTGTCCAGTGAATTCGCTCGTTTTGTTTTCGTTTCTGCTGTTCTTCGAAGGTTCATAGAAAAGAAAACTTCGTTTTCTTCAGAAGCTTGTGCGCGGCTGCCTAGTGCTTGTTCCAACAGATTATTTGTCACCGTCTACAAAACACTTCGGTTAGAATACAAATGTTTGATATGCTCGTCCTTGTGGAGCTAGTACTTCCTTTTTACCCAACTCCGTCGTTGCGCGTGCATATAAATACCTGCAAGGGTGGAGCTTAGGCTGGGCCAAAATGAGCTATGACCCCCTTTCAAATTGAAACCACACTATAAAGTATTCTCTTCTAACAACTTATTATACACTAATCAAGCAGCAAGTTATAAAGTACTTAGTAAGTATTTGGAGCGCAATTAGGTAGATAGGCTCCTAAATTTTGGTTCCAGCTCCACCATGTATTTTTAGCATTTTTAGCGGATATAGCACCTTTTGAATCTGTATTTGTAGAAATGGTCACGAATGAGCCGTATTTGCACCTATAGCATTGTTGCCGCACGACTAGCACACCTCCTCGAGCCGTTGCCTTACAGTCGCTGTGTGGCAACACCTCTGCCGTCATGTCACCCATTGTCGCACTGTGGCTCTAGAATAACTTACGACAATATTATGACCGTGCGGCAATGATTGATGCGGTATCGATATTAATATAGGAAATACTTAGATGTTCAATACTACCAATACGTGTCGAAAGCTACTATATTGGTCAAAAATTCGCTCCGCCATACCTGGTCTCCGACTACGGGCAAACTGGTATTTTGGTTCACCCAGTTATATTCCTTCCGGTCGCTGCGCGCGTCAACGCGTAGGCACCGCCTAGAGTCTTCAAGTACTACCTCGCGGTTCGCGCGATCCCCTCGGCCCCCTTCTCGTGTAGCTAGCTTACTTACCTAGATCCAACCTCGCCGCCCATGGCAAACCAGCTTCTGTCCACCGTGGCGTACCGCGAGACCCTCCCGGAGGGCTATGTCCGGCCCGAGTCCGACCGGCCGCGGCTCGCCGAGGTGGCGACTGACAGCAACATCCCCCTCATCGACCTCTCCTCGCCGGACAAGCAGCGAGTCATTGCCGATATTGCTAAGGCTTGCCGCACCTACGGCTTCTTCCAGGTCCCTAGTCTCGCGCACCCTAGCTAGATTTTTTCTTCGCACTATGCATGCTATCTTCAAATTTCAAACATGGCGGCTAGCTATCTCAACTTCTCGAGGGCTTTACAATTTGCTTCGCCGTGTGTCACGTGAAAGTCTATGCACCTCCCGGCAGGCATTGTTTTCTCCTTCGGACAAGTCCGCTGCCAATTTGGAACGTTCTTGTGTGCTGCGGTGCTGCCAAGCTAGCTCTCTCTGATGTAGATCGAAGACATGCATAACAATTAATTAGTTGGGATATGCCAATTTCTTTTTAGGTCATAAACCATGGAATAGCAGAAGAATTACTGGAGAAGGTGATGGCCGTAGGGCTGGAGTTCTTCCGGCTCCCGCCGGAGGAGAAGGCGAAGCTCTACTCCGATGAGCCATCCAAGAAAATAAGGCTTTCCACGAGCTTCAACGTCCGCAAGGAAACAGTCCACAACTGGCGGGACTATCTGCGCCTTCACTGCCACCCGTTGGAGGAGTTCGTGCCCGAGTGGCCGACCAATCCTGCCTCGTTCAAGTAAGCACTAGCAGCTAGCTCTTGTCATATAATGGCATATGACTGATTTTGGAAGTAAAATTTGGGGAGGTCACATATGGATTGATCTTCTACATGTCCTTTCATTCCTTTAAGGTACGAACAGTTTGTTAGAGCACGTACCTAAAAGAGGTATAGGCGATGCAGACGTAACAAATACCAATATTTTTTTTAGGATAACTAAAGCGCAATAATGTCATCAAAGGAGTGAGAGTGACTAGAATACACATATTTACCATCTGCGTATCTAGCCGGCAAGTTAGAGAAGTAGAAAATTACGAAAGTGGAGGAAGTAAAACATTTAGCTAAACAATATCATTCTTTACTCTAAATTTGACTCTTAAATTAATTAAAGCAGCATTCTCATCATGCCGTATCGTATTTAAATTGTAACCATCACATATCAAACTCGATTAAAATATTCAAATTTATTTGGTACTATAGCCCCATCACCTGACAGCAAATAAATCAAATTACAATATATGTTCACTCATTACTAGTCATTACTATCGAAATCGAATTCAAAGAAAATCTAAGATTTGTGAAGGATTCAAATATATACACGACTTTATGGGACCTTAGGGTTCTTCTATAAATGCTCAAATAAACCCATTGACCATAGTGTGTGCAGGCTGACTACAGTATACTAGTAATTCTCGTGTATGGAAAATTCATGACATATATAAGGAAAAAAGCACGAAAGTTTACTGAGACTTTCACATGTAACCATTATATCAACGTTTGGGTTTGTTCAACTGTCAAAAGTGACATAGCTAGATTGAATACGATCATATATAGGGTTGAGGAGAGGGGAAGATGAATCGATGCACTTTTTTTTTAAAGGTTAAATTGCTCAGTAGCACAGCATTTGGAAAATGATGCCTCATATCTTTTTTTAGGGAAAATGATTCGAATCTTTTTGGGAGGGCAAGTTGTTCAATACAAAAATTAATCAAGCAATCTAGAAAATAACACCTGTGCCAGCCTCACATTGCATGTTATTTTTCAATCTCTGTATCTTAATTTGTAGTGTATGCTTAGTTAGCTAATTTTTTGTCCTTCGGTTTTGGTGGTCTAGAAACCGGCATGCTCTATAATATTTTGTACATACACAGTTGAAATAGTATAGTGCCACAAAAATTCGCAAAAAAAAGTGTGTGCTTCTATTCAATTATAAATAGAAAGATCAACAAAATTGCCATTTCTTCCCTCGCTAAAAGAAACAAAATAACTAGTTTCGGGAACTGATGATTGGTGCAGCCAAAAGTGGATGCACTAACGCTCAAGAAGAACCTAGAATGAATGGAAGAGCAATTTTACAAACTAGGAAGTTACGTTTCTGGACTTTTTCAGTTAACACTGGAACATAGACAAGACGACATCAGATCCATATCCGACAGTCAATCACGAATTAAGAGATCATGCGCAACCCATGGGCGTATCCTATATATCACCCTGTTCTATAGCACTAAAGCAGTTACTATACGTTATAGAAAGTAGAAACGACAATAATTAATTAACATCTGACTATCTGAGTGGAGACCGACTTTTAATGAGTTGAGTTGGTTTTATATTAGCCTCCCTGCATATATGGCGCGCTCCGTGTTTCATGAACGGCCATGACGAGCACTTAATGCTCTTTAGTGATTCTAGATACCATAACAGTACACTCCAGAACACTACTAGTGCCGCGCGCACTATTCGGGCGAATTGAACACGCATAGTCGTTGTCACTTTCGCAGAAGGGAGTAGTGGCTCGGAGAAATTCCACAATCTTGTCCCTTCACTGTAGTTTTGCCTTCCGTGGATGTAGATTTCCTTAGATGAAGAAGGGATTATCATGCTGCAAAATGCATAGGAGGGGACTTAATATATAGTATCATGTGTTTGCGTGTGTGTACTGTGTTGCGCATGCAAATGCATGAGAAATCATTTTATCTAGCTGAGTAGTAGTAGTAGTAGTACTTGGCTACTTGCCAACCATCAATACAAATTTTTTTTCTGTCAAGATGTATTCTTGCTTCAATGCGTTGGTACTCCAAGAGTGCCTATATACATGTTCATCATGAGTGGCTAATTTTATTTCCACAAATTTTCTCAGTTCATTCATGAGTCATCGCCATGGACAAAAGGATAGCTACATGCGTGTACTGTTCTGAGAATAGACTTCTGGCCTTAATTTGCGGAGAGTAGCCGGAGACTTGTGGAAAAAAAAAGAAGAAAATAGATGGTTCGGATTCCAGTAGTGTCCAACTTCTATCCTCGTGTGTAAGCAGTATTATCAAGCAGTGTTCACAAGACTTCCATTACCAATATATTGTCACATCATGCATAACAATAATATTCGGTCGCGTAGCACCAGTCAGACAACTAGTTACAGACATGCATGGGCCTGTGAGTTTATTCATTCAGAGGCAGAAAGTCCAACCTTAGAAAAGTACAAGTAATTAATCGCACAAAACTCTTGGTCTATTTCGTGTGTTTCACACAAGAAGTCCGCAGCAGCTACTGCCACGTGCCACCCTATGGCTTCTAACCGCCCATGCTGACGGCTTAACGCACACTTTTCCGTCGCGTTCCTCGACATGCAGGGAGATCATCAGCACGTACTGCCGCGAAGTCCGTCTGCTCGGGCTCCGACTTCTCGGCGCGATCTCTCTCAGCCTCGGCCTCGAGGAGGACTACATCGAGAAGGTGCTCGGCGAGCAGGAGCAGCACATGGCCGTGAACTACTACCCGCGGTGCCCCGAGCCCGACCTCACCTACGGCCTGCCCAAGCACACGGACCCCAACGCCCTCACCATCCTCCTACAGGACCCCCACGTCCCCGGCCTCCAGGTCCTCAGGGACGGCAACCAGTGGATCGCCGTCGACCCCCGGCCAAACGCTCTCGTCATCAACCTAGGCGACCAGTTACAGGTAACCCCTGGAAATGCATGCGATGTTCCAATTAAGTACAGCTGCAGCAACGTACGTGTTGATGTACATGCATGAATGATGAATGTATATATACATACAGGCGCTGAGCAACGGCGCGTACAAGAGCGTGTGGCACCGCGCGGTGGTGAACGCGGCGCTAGAGCGCATGTCGGTGGCATCTTTCCTGTGCCCGTGCAACAGCGCGGTGATCAGCCCCGCGGGGAAGCTCGTCGGCGACGGCGACGGCGACGCGCCCGTGTACCGGAGCTACACCTACGACGAGTACTACAAGAAGTTCTGGAGCAGGAACCTGGACCAGGAGCACTGCCTAGAGCTCTTCAGAGGTCAGCAGTAATTCGCACACAGAAATTAACTTGCTCGAAGCTAGTAGCTGCTTGGCTTGTTTCCTAGCTACAGATCTATACATGGCGGGCACGCGGCAGCATTACGTACGAAAATTAATGCCCCGACTGTGCGGTTTACCTGAGTTTGAACTTATTTTGCTTGAGTCACGTATTGCTCCATGTTCATCCTGTCTTGTATATATATATCCAAGAAAACTATATATGCTTATCTTGTAGGTGCGACCCTACGTACGTGTATCGCATTATATATGTATATATGGTACCGCAATGCGTGTACGTAATGCAAAAAGGCTGCTTTGTTATAAGTTTGGCCTAGAACCTACTGGTTCATGTAGTGCATGCATGCTGACTCGTTCATGACTCACTACACCGAAATAAAGGTTTTGTATAGGTGACGGAGCACCCGTAAAAGGACAACTATTTAAGCATGGGACTTTAGATTAATTTGCATCCGACGGTATGGAAAGTTTTCGTACATATGCTTTGGAAAACTGAGTTGTGTTGTTGTTGTTTGTGTTAACGGGTTCGGAATTCAAAATTTGGACCCATTTTCGGCCCGTTTGTTTGTGGGCTGTGTTCTATGGGCTGATTCTGTTAGTGTTTTTTTGTGTCTATCTTCTATGACTGTTTCTTTGGTGTTTGTCGTGAGCTATATTCCACAAGCACGGACCGTGGGTTGTGTTAGGAAAAATTCTACTTGTCATGCTTCCTTCCCCATCTCCATCTGCCCTGTCTACAAGAAAGAAAAGAAGAACAAAGAGAAGAACATAACAAGGATCAAAATGAGGACACGAATGTGAATGGAGGATCACGAGAAGGCAATGGAATAAAGAAAAAGACAATTCACGAGAAGAAAAACTCAAAGGTACTAACCTTTTTAATCTAAGCAAACAGCCTGGATTCGATCCCCATCCCCATCTGCCCCCATTGTTTCTACAGTAAGCGTTGCGTAGCGCCATTCTTTTAACCCCTCTTTCATCACTTGTGATGAGCCCATTTCATTGAGGGTCTACATGTAAGCAGCAAAGCTATGAGCTCAAATATAAATCATCTCGAAAGAAATATAATAAATACATCAACATAAGGGCCCCGTTTCTCAATGTGTCTAGATATGCTTAATCCAACAACAACATATAACTAGATGGTTCAACTCAAAGAGGAAACACATTAACTCTAAGACATAACAATCATGCAATTCTTTTTCTCCTGCACTTGTTTATCTCCAATTTAACTCATGCTGAAAATGCAAACATAATTCATACTAGAAATTTAAGTGCCCTCCTCCATAGTGTGTCATTCCATACTTTGATGATCATGTTCGGATAGATAGTCCTACATAGATAGGCATAGACTAATTTTAATACTAAAAAAAGAGGGATTGGTGAACCCCTACATGCCTTGATGATCATGTTCAGATAGAAACTCCTACATAGACATAGACAGAGATTAATGTCTATGCTAGACAAAAATAAGGGATTGGTGAACCCCCCTACATAGAGATAGACATATATTTATTTTAAAGCTAGACAAAAAACAAACTGGGATTGATGAACCCCTCCATAAATGTAGACATATCTTTATTTTTATGCTATACAAAAAAAAACTTGGGACTGGTAAAACGCTACAAAGACATAGACAATTTTTTGTTCTTATGTTAGATAGAAAACAAACTAGGGATTGGCGAACCCTACATAGACGTAGACAAATAATTTTGAACATTAGATCAAAACTATTCACTGAAAATTTTTAGGGACTTGTGCAGTTGAAAGCTTTAGAGTCTATTGGGAATAAAAGAACTAAAATTTACACCAATGACGATTACTGAGTCTCAAATAAATTTCAAATTACTGTCAAGTAAAATTGCAAGTGAAATCAATGTAAATTGCACAAAAGTGAATATTGTCATAATAATTCAAACGTAGTGCAGCTTTTGAGCTTCCAAATACTTTTGTGCAAGTGGTGAACAGAAACATAGATAGCAAACAAAAAACTAATCTAACCTAGACAAAAATAGATTATATCACTTTAACCTATCTAAACAACATATCATAACATGCCACAGATACCATGTCAATCTATGGTTAAAACTTGATTAGAAATACTAAATTATTGAATTAGAAATAACAACATACATAATCATATTACTGAAATTGTTCAATATGCTACAGTGAAATTTTAATAAAATTGTCATGCAATCAAATGACCGAAAATTTAATGAAAAACGGTAGCATACATATAAGTTGCACACTATTTGTGCTAAAGTTGCAGCATAAGAATAACTAAAAATTTAATGAAAATGGTATGCAAGTTGACACTAAAATGTTTATTCATTTGACAAACCTCGGGATGCTTAGAAAATCATTGCATGGATAAAATAAAATAGCAAGTCATCAAACTTTGGACAATGAAATAAAAAAAATTAATAGGTGCTAAGACTGTCTTATTTTTAGGAAATAATTATTTTACAAATGATTTCGTTCTATAAATACTAAACAAATTTAAGCTGCACACTAGATGCACTAAAATTGCATAATACAAAGCACTGAAAATTTAATAGAAAAGGAGAGCAAGTTAAATATAGGACATGTACAAGTTATAGATAACCTAAAAAATAGTAGAATACCTAAGACTTAAATTTATTTGTGATGGAATTGTACTGAAGTTGAAGAACTACTAACAATGAAACTTTAATAAAAATGGAATGCAAGTTTATATATCTTAGGTGTTTTAGTCCAAAAAAAATATAAATTTGTTTGTATATAAATTTGCATGCAATCACATGCCCTTTTTAGCAGGGAAACATATTTGTAGAAGACATTAACATGTATGCAAAATGCTAGATCCTGCATATGAATATTGGGCACAACAACAACAGATACAAGAGGTACAAATAAACAAAATCCATATATACTACATACAAAGTTACACATATCCAAGTAATAAATTGTATATGTTGTCCTATTGCAACAAATAGATAATTGATATATAATTTATTCAATTGCAGGGGTCAAGTCTAACAACAGCAGAAGGAGCTTGAACGCTACAAAAGCTAACATGGATTAATATCAATGGTTTAATATCGATCTTGTGAATGAATGTCGGGGGCTGTCCTCGAACGAAACCACAAAGAAAAGGACATGGGGATTTTATACAGGTTTAGGCCTTCTTATGAGAGAATAATAACATTACTCCTGTATTGATGTATTGATTGTGTTTACAATAGGGAGGGAGTCACTAAAACTAGGACTTGATGACTTCTGTCTCTCGCTTTCTCTTCTCTGTCTTGATTGCTTGATCACTTAATCCTCCCCTCTGTCTTCTGACCTTACTTCTTATATAGCGCATGAAGGGGTGGCAGTTGTCCACGTCAAGATATGTCTTGTCGTTTGATGCAATGCGCATGTTTAAGGGCAGATATTGAGAAACATATCTCCCATCATCACCTCACGGTTATATCAGAGACAGAGGTTTATTACATGCAGTTATCTCTAGAATAACGGTACATATTAACTACTACGTGTATTAAACACAACGCATAAATGTCTCTTGTCGATTAGACCCACATGTATGTAGGCTTTATCGAACATAGGGTGGTCGTAGCTGACCTGGTTGTAGAAGAACTTACGACCATGATGGCTCCAAAATTTGTCTATCTAATACACGTCATTCCACAGTCCCCCGCCTGCGATGGCTCCAAAAACCTCATCGTCCGCACATAGCCCAGCAGCTCAGCTTCATTTGTTTCGATCATCTCACATCGTCTTGTTTTGTTTCGGGATCGTGTTGTAAGCATACTTGTCAATACCATTTTGGAGGCCATGCCGGTTTGGCTCTTGGAATGCTACATTTCGATACCGGCCCATACCGGTGTACCGTTCTAGAGTTTAATATAATAACATATATTTATAAGTATATATATGTTTAATTGTATGAACACTAAATTTCACTTGTATTATTACTCCAAATACATAGTAGTATGATCAAATATAACATATACTTCAAAGAGTTTAATAGACGGTATTTTCAATTCCACTGATATGGTCGACACTGTCCGGTATCGAAGCCGGTATGGCCGATATTGAGCCGGTATGGCCAGTATTGATCGGTATTAAGGTCGGTATGGAACATAGGGCTACTCTGTACCGTTTTAGGTGGTGGAATGGCACATATCGACCATACCGGCCGATACCAAAATGGTTTGATAAATTTGGTTGTAAGGGAGACACGTGATGGGCATGCAGTCCAGATCGAGGCTAACCATGTTGGAGGTCGAGTACTTTTCTTTCTCGATTTTGTGCGTCAACGCATGGCCAGATCAAGATGCCATCCTGCTTTAGGCCTAAGTTTTTGGCTCATTTGATCTCTTTTTGGAACGGAATAACAAATCTAGCCCCCCTCTCCGCGAATCGAATGTTAAAAATAACACCTCTACTATGCAATAACACTGTGGCTGACCACCTTCCGCGCTTCTTGTGCGGGGCAGGGCAAAAAAAACAGGGCATTGTAGCTATAGGGCTTTGTTCAAACAATGATTGAATGATGGCACATATTATAACAACAGTGTAAAAGGTATTGTTCATGGATGTTTTTCAGCATTGACGTGCACGGGAAGCGCGGTAGGGGTGCCATTTTTTTGCCATTTCATTCACGAGGGGCTAGATTTGTTATTCTGTTAAAAAAAGGCTAAAACAATCAAGGACTCCTTCATGCCTATACTACGGAGACATGCTGTTTTGGGAGCCATTAGCTGCATAGCAGGCTGAAGAGATTACGTAGCTTAATTAGTGACTTTGGTCTGGTCTCGTATAGTACGTAGACATATGCTGTTTTGGGAGCCATCACTTGCAGGGGTCAAGTCTGACAATGGCAGAAGGAGCTCGAACGCTACTTGGAGGAGAAGAGAATGTGAATGTGAGTATATCAATTGTATTGTTTTCTAAATTCAATATGTACACAAATCTAACATGGATGGTTGTCTTATACAAAACATGTTACTATATCCCAAGATGGTAGCAACTCATACACTAGCTGTCGATGGTTTAGTATCGATCTTATGAATAAATGTTGGGGACTCTTCTAGAGTGAAACCACACAGAAAAGGACACGAGGATTTTATACAGGTTCAGGCCTTTTTCTGAGAAAATAATAACTCTACTCATGTGTTGTTGTAGTGATTGTGTTTACAACAGGGAGGAAGTCATTAAAACTAGGGCTTGGTGACTTGTGTTTCTCGCTGTCTCTTCCCTGTCTTGATTGCTTGATCACTTGATCTTCCCCTATGTCTTTTGACTTTACTTCTTATATAGAGTATGAAGGGGTGGCAGTGTTCCACGTCAAGAGGTGCCTTGGCGTTTGACGCGATGCGCACGTTTAAGGGCAGTTATTGTCAGAGACATATCCCCCCGCATCACCTCGCAGTTATGTCAGAGATAGAGGTTTAATACGTGTAGTTATCTCAGGAATAATAGTACATATTAAATATTGCATGTATTAAACACAACACATAAAAGTATCTAGTTAATTAGACCCACATGTCTATAGGTTTTATCAGCCATAGAGTGGTCGTAGCTGACCTGGTCGTAGAAGAACTTACGACCATGATGTGATCGTAGTAGTACTTACAATTAGTAGGTGGATGTAGAAGAACTTTCGACCATGGGGTGATTATAGTAGGACTTACAACCATATAGGGTGGTCGTAGAATAACTTACGATCACTAGGTGTGTAGGATCTCCCTCATTGTTAATATTGAGGAGTACCTTTAAAGGTTGTATAAGCGATATTATTATTTATAATACTACAGATAAATAACTTAATTAATTGACAATTATTAGATCCTCGTCACAGCCATATGCAACAAATGAACATCTTTGCATAGATTTCAAGTCAGAACTGCTAGGTAACTTATAATTTTTTTTAGTAAACTTGGCAACAAAATGCATGCATCTGCATTATGAAAAAAACATAGCACACAAGCTTACCAACTGACCAATAATTGTCGAGGGAAAAACTGTACACAGGTTGAAACCGATAACTTCAACTACCTTCTGGAAGCACCTATATCATTTGAGGTGAGAAATAATAAAAAGTATCACTGCAGCCAAACAAGATATACCAAATTAAAGAAATAAAATCTTTACTAATAACTTTCTGCTCTAACAATTGCCTTTTCAACATTTCTGCTCTAACAATTGCCTTTTCAACATAATACCATTTTCATGACAAGCAGCAGGATTGATTACTCACAACCTCTAACTTGATATCTGCATGAAACACATTCATATATTCAGCAAGAAGACCAAAACAAATCCCAAGGAAATACACAAGAGTCAAGCTTTGATAATGAAGCTCAAGAACAAACAACATTAGATAATGAAAACATGAGGGAAGATGAAAGCAACAAGGAGAAAGACCAAGAAATTATAACAGATTCAAACCTTTCTCTTATCTTCAGACACACATTTCTGAGCTACTTTCCTTTTCAGGGACTTTGCAACCTGCACAAACACATAGGGAAGAAATAAAGAAACAACTAAAATTTAGACAAGAAACAATAAAAAATTGCTAACAAGGAAAACAAAAAAAGAATAGATTAAAATACCATCTTCAACAAATTCTTCAAAAGGAAAGCATCATCAATAGAATCATAAGAAGATGAGCCCGACTGCCATCTAGGAAAAATGAAAAATTAAAGAAAACTACGGTAGCAGAACTAAGACAATAAACCAAAAAGAAACAATTGCTTGCTTACATAGTCATCTTCACCAGATTCCATAGGCGTGGAGTCAGGTATATCAAAGTCTTCTTCGGGATCCAAACTATGATCCATTCCATGATCGTTGGATGGATGTTCATCTGAATCAAGAATATCCCTAGCAATATTCTCTATTTAACCTACATAAAAATCAATTCTCTAGTGAATTACATATGCAATAATTTTTTAAAACCGAGAGATAAAAAGTCATCGACCAGTCACAGTAACGAAATGTGGCTCTTGAATACAGTTCAAAGGGTTGGCAACTCGGCACCAATAACAAACAAATTAGACCAAAGGACTAAACTACCCAGATATTCACCAAAAAATAATATTTGGATGCCTACATGATTAACTTCTTACATATGAGCAGATGAAAAAAATATCGCCAACCATATATCTAAAAGAATACACTACTAAAAAAACACAGAAGAAGAACCAGACATAAAAAAAAGTTAAATAATGTGAGGTGTGGATGCAAACTTTATTCACAAAAAAGTCTAGCATCAACCTGACAAGTATATGGACATGATTGAGATGAACATTGGATATAAACATATTTTAGACATCGATAAATGGGAATGCTACAGGGGCATGGGTCAAAAACAACAAAAGGACATAGACTATCAAGATATGGGGGTGCTAGCAGGAGACAATCAGATAATAAAATTTGCATTCAATAATACACTACCATGAATTGATGAAAAACTTAGGGATATTCAGTAATAAAATTTGCATTCAATAAGAGAGGTCAGTACCATTGTGTATACATAAAAACTGAACCAAGGATTTCACATTAACACATATGTTCTAACTAAAAGATATGAATAGAAATTGAATCCACCTAACATTTGAATACTATGGGGAGCACCCTAAAAATTAGGGGGAGAAGAGTACAAACACACACAAAAAAAGTCCATGTCACCTTGACCCTTCTCTTTCAAAATAGCACAAACAAACACAAGCAGACAAGGGAGTATAGCATGCAACAAGGGATTTGACCACGAAAAGAAATGTAAAACTAGATAACAAAAATCATTGAAATTGTCCATTGAATTAACATATTAGCTACAAAAAAAAGTGGTTGATGATGCTTGTTTTGCAATGGAAAATGGATCTCTAAAAAAATGCCATAGAACTAGTAACAAGACACAAATAAAAAAAAGGAAATTCTGGAGGTGAAAATCAACATTTAGTCTATATCGATATTTTTTTAGACAATTGACATGAGCTAATGTGAAAACCCAACATTCCTGGTGTGCAAGTTTCAGCTAAGAAACAAAGAAAGACAGCTACAAAAACATTCAAGGCATGTTGCTGCTAACTGCTACGTGATGCTTGGACATAAATCACATATCTTATAAGGCAGGATAAACTGAATCCATAACTAAAAATAATAATTGATTAACATAATGGCTCATGGAGTACTTGGCTAAAAATATATGAACAAGAACATGGAGACAAAAAAGATAACAAGTAGAAAAAAAATGTAGATAGTAGTACGCAGATAGCAACTTCCAGTCACATAATGGACCTGCATAGCAGAACACATGTAATATCTAGTTAGAAACTAGATGTCCATACTCACTATATAGTTTTGATGCAAATTGGTGATTGTTTAGTTATCTAGTTAGAGATACAATTGAGATTGCAAAAACTGTAGGGAAGAAGTTGCTAGCTATATATCACAAACTTGTACAAAATAATCTATCACTACAATTCTATAATAAAAATAAGAGCAAACCACAGTAGACAACCGACAGAGCATAGCACTAGTAGCATCGATCATTTGCAAAAAAACTAGATTAGTACTCCCCTAGGCCAACACATGCTAACTGATCACATCCATGGACACCACCTGTAATACCCCAGCCTGCTCATAGCGTGGCTCATGTGGCCCATGAGGAGTTGTGTGGTGGGATTAGTCCCACATTGCTTGTCTCAAGTGAGTTGTAGTAGTATATAATGCCTGTTGGATCCAAATGTAGCACCCCCGGGTTAACCCTTTTACACGAAGTGAGGACGAAAGTGTAAGTGAGGTGCTATGTGTGTGTGGTCCGCCCACGCACTGGTGGGCATTGAGCCTATTTTGGGTCGTGGTGTTACAGATGGTATCGAGCATCAACCTTGCGCATGCGCGTGCGGGACAGGCGCGGGCATATGGCGCATGGCACATGTGGGCCCAGTGGGCGCATGGCATGGCATATGTGCTTAAGACCGGACACACTGGACGTGTCCGAGGGGTGGTTACGGGCATTTGCACGTATGCGGTATCTTTGCCGAGGACGTCAGCCCTTAAGGGGGTGAGTGTAATACCCCGGCCTGCTCATAGCGTGGCCCATGTGGCCCATGAGGAGTTGTGTGGTGGGATTAGTCTCATATTGCTTGTCTCAAGTGAGTTGTAGTAGTATATAATGCATGTTGGATCCAAACGTAGCACCTCCGGGTTAACACTTTTACACGAAGCGAGAATGAAAGTGTAAGTGAGGTGCTATGTGTGCGCAGGTCCACCCCACGGTGAGCTGTGCATTGAGCCGATTTTGAGTCAGAGTGTTACACCACTGCCTCATGCAAAATATAGATCTGAACCTAAAACTCAAACACACTTACAAGAGTAAGTCATTATCACTAATTTCACAAAATAACCCCAACAAATCGAACATTTGGATACTAAATCAAAGAACTAAAATACTTACAGAGGCAATTTCACGAACCCCTTCCGAAAGGGGAACTTACCAAATACGTACATAGGCAAATATATAAAAATTGAACAAACCCTACCAAAAAAATTCACAATGTCACAACAAGGGGATAAATTCACAAACCCTAGAAACCAAAATTAAAACTAATTTGAAGAAACATGACTATAATTATGAAAAGGCAGAGCAAAATACATATAAAAACAAGGACTTCCACAAATCTGAAGGCAAAATCGCAAAGCAAAATAGATCATACCTCTCAAACGAGACACTTGCACACCAAAAAATCGGGGAGAACGGCAATCCGCCAAACTCTAATCACGAAAAAGGAGTGCTGCCCACTCGCAACTAGTCGCTTAATCAAGGCAAAATCGTCGAGCAAAATATATGTTGCTCGCCGCTCATCAATCGCAGCTCACCGCTTCACATGAGAGAGATGACGCCGCTCGTCGCTTCCTGCTCGCCGGTCGACACTGTAACACCCTGGCTATTCGGAAGCCAAAATGTTACCTAAAGAACTAACATACAACCACATTGCGGAAGAATTTAAACAATATCTCAATCCAATAGCATATAAAGATTATCATCTATTGGCACGATTGCAAGAATATAATCTGAATCCATCCACATATCACAAATTCTAAATATCAAAGTCTACTGAATCAATTAAGATAATTCAATTACTAGACTAATCAGAAATTACAAGCAGTTATTTAATCAACCAAAACATAGGGAATGATATCATCCACCATCATACCCTATGTATTACAGTTCATCTTTAACGAATGAAAGACAAGAACAAGTTCAATTCAATGAAAAATGAATATTGTGAAGTGAAAGAAAGAATGTGAAGTGAATGATGTGATCCACGTGACTAAGCCCTCCTATGCATGCCGTCTTCAATGGTTACCTAAAACAAATAAACACGGTAAGAATGAGTCCACGACTCAGCAAGTACAACAGAATAAAGCGAACCATGCTGAATATGAACATATCAATCACGGAATAGAATGCGAATGTAGAACAGATGAGTAAGAACATAACATCACAGAATAGAAATCGAAGGTAGAATGGATGAAATCATATGAATGAATGAAATGCATGAACTCCACTTCTTCTTATACCGGTATAGCCAGTGACACACCCGTCGGTGTTCACTTAGTCCCGCATTTAACAAAATACGGGGATCCAAGGCCTGTATGAAGAACGTTTCAGATGGGGATCCAAATCTGCCAATATTGGAATGGTGGGTCTTACGTGCCCATACTGAAATTAATGGGTCTTTTCATTCCACTCCCGTGGATGAAACATGAATGAATGGAATGAATTATGAATAACGAAAGACATCATCTCATTAAACATGGATTAACGAACGTGAAAAGAACATGATGCATTGAATCTACTCCTGGATCACATAAATAACATTATGAACAACAAACACTCAGCATTCACCAACAATAATAATCACAAGGTACTTGCCCATGTTAGAATGATGGGACTTCACTCAAGGGTCGACGCCCAAAGATATCGCGACGCAAAGAATGCCTGAACCACCTCGGACATGTCCCATGACATATGCTATGCCATTCCATATGCCCGCGCTTCTATCCTCACGCATGCAATAAGTTGATGCTCGATACCATCTGTAACACCTGTGGTGAACATGAAAGAAGGAACAAATGAATATTTTGAATGTAAACATAGTATCGAAGAACCAAGGTATATCATTTATGAATGGAAATAAGAAATACCGAAATTACCCATTGCATAATCATCAATCAAGTGGAACAAGCAACAAACAATACAATTCAATTGTACTTGCCTTTCGAACTGCGATGCATTAGAAGGTAAGGACGAACCCACTAATCTCGAATTCTCTCCTCCTGCACAAATTAATTACTTGAATAAGAAATAACGTGAATAGGATGCTACTCGAAACGCTTAATCGCATCAACCTCAACCCAAGGTTCACATGATCGTTCTACCCAATTAACCCGAAAGACTAACAGGACGACAAACTAGACAATAGTACTAAACAAAGCATAACTTTTGATCTGAGACTCGAAACGGAGTTAGCTTAGATCCTATAGAAAGATAACAAAAGTATCCACATTAAACTAGTTGGGTGAATTCTTTAATTCGGCCAAAATATTAGGCTAAAAATTAGATGAAAGTCTATTGCATAATCTACCTAGCAGAAAAAGACAGCAGTAAAGAAATGATCATATAACTTTTATTCTACAAATCCAATTAGAGTGTTATTTATTAATATGTAAAGATGATAAAATTATCTATAGAAATCATTTTGGTGATAAGTCTGAATCTGATCCTAACCAAATCATATTTTATTAAACAACTTTACTCACAATTCTCGTCAGGTTTTCAGGACAGCATGAAAGAATATATCGTAACTTTTGATCCGTAAATCAGAATTTAGTGATCTTGGTGGATACAGAAAGATAAGAATGATTCCCACATAACTCTAGGAGATGGGATCTTCAAATTCGTAACCTAAACACATGAAAACAGCCGCACACTACACTGGACAGAACCTATTTTACTCGCAGCAGGATTTTGACCCAATAAACATAATCAATTTCGCATCTACTTTTATCCAACCATCGAAGTACAGTGATTGATACCCTTGTAGAACCCCAGAAAGAAGCTGAACAAAAACCCACGAAGATGATCTTCTTCTTCTCCTCCTTTCTCCCCTTTTCTCCTTGGTCGGCGGCACCCGAAGGGTTCTTCTCCCTCCCTCCTCCTTCTTGGACAGCAGCAAAGGGAGGGGGTGATTACTGTAGCGGCAGTGGCACTGTAGCAGGAGGTGTGCTACAGTAACCCTAGGGGTTTTTGCTACCCCTAATGGGCCAAGGCTATGGGCCTTTGGCCCAAGATTTAGTCCCCTTCAAAAGAAATTTTGAAATCCCTTTTTAATTCTTGATAAAACGGTTGAAATTCAAATATAGTTCTAAAGATTGAACGGGGTATTACAGATACAAGTTGCTTGTCGCAACAGAGAGGATATCGCTCGCCGCAAGCAATTTGTCCCTAGAGGCGAGGGAGGATGCCACTTGTCGGTGGAACAAGCCGCCAAGTCACTTCCTCCCTTCCTCCCCTTGGATTCAGTTCTTCTCCTGACGCCTCAGTTTCTCCTCTCCACCTCTCTCTCTCTCTCTCTCTCTCGCTCGCTCTTTCTCTCTCGTGTACCAATGGATACAGGAGGGGTGCGAGTACAGATGAATACAAAATAAAAATTTGAAACCAGATACAATAACTCTGCCTGATAAGTTTGAAAGTTAGCGGACTGCATTCACAAACACCCAACAACAACAATGAGCCTGAGATTAGAACTCACAGTGCATGAATCTTAACGCAAAATCGGACGGCGGAAAAATCGACTGACAGATAGCAAATTTTCAGGCAACTAAAAAATAGCAATTCCATCTAAGTATTTATTTATATCTAAATTAAGAAGATGCTTGGTGCAATTTCAACTTGCAAGACTTTCCAATAAACCCACAATTTGTGGATGTTTGTATGTCCTTAGTCCTTGCTGAGCCAAACAGACAGCTAAAGGATTGAGTGGTACATTTTACAAAATAAAACAGTGTTTTTGCTTCTCATGTTGATGTTTAGAAGGAAAAAAAAACAATATAAGTACCCTATGTCAAGGAAAAATACCAAAAGAAATAATGTTTCTCTTGCAAAATAGTGTGGTGCAATAATAATATTTAATCCCTCTATTTCTTTTTACAAGGCCTATTTGTTTTGCAAGCCTGTTGTAAATTATAACATGTACATGCACGTAGATTCAATGCTACTTTACCTCCTTTTCCCTTATTTATTTTATCATCTTTTTTAAAGCATTTATGCATGAATATCCACACAAACTCATCTCTCATATTACCAAAGCACTTCATAGAAGGATATTTTGGTCATTTTTGTTACTGATTTTCTTCATTAATCTTTGTGCCTAGTGTGGTGTATGGTCAAAATACGCCTTATATAAAATAATGGATGGAATAATAGTTAGCATGCATGACCTCCACTCAATTGTTTTATGGCATGAGAACAAATTTTGAAACGAATGGCATGAGAACAAATTGTTTCACGCTATTTTTACAATATTATTCCACTTAGTCGATGCATACTATCGTTGAAAATAGAAATACTATATAGTTTTTCAAATCCTCTAAAGATAGCTTTTGGAGCTTATATACGGTGGAGAAGGCTGAAGAATTGTTTTTATTGTTTAACCCTTCTTTTAAGTTATTTTAAAGATAGCTTCTTCCTAACTTTATTTTCAATTCTGCCCTCTTTGATCACGCCATGATCCGTGGCGTGATCAAACTGTGCTGCCACACCTCCGACCGCGGCGTGACCAAACTGTGTTGCCACGCCTCCGACCGCGGTGTGACCAAACTGTGTTGTCACAGCGTGACAGGACTTAGCCCAAAAACGGACGAGTCCAAAATAAAGATCTTATTAGGTCTAAAACGGTGACGCATCACCTTATTTCAATGTCTCTAACTAACTCCCAACGTGGTCGTCACTGGTCGTAGGGTTGGTCGTAGAGCTTGAGACCTAATCGTAGATCTGGCAGATCTGGTCGTAGAGCTTGCAGATCACAGAGAACTGGTCGTAGACGGTTTGGATCCTCTCCATCATTCCTAAGTAACATAATATTATAATTTTTAGGTAGCATACCATTCTGCGTAGATAAATTATTAGCACCTAGAAACGAGCTCACCTCATAATTTAAGTGACGTGCACGAGCTCTTGTCATAGGACCTTATAGTTTAGCAACCGGATCTGAAGGGTTTTGTGTAGTGCGTGTATCCGAGGGAGTGATATCCTCATCAAAAAGGGTCGGCGGCGTGACATCACAATTTGATCACGTCGCTGTCGGTGGCGTGACAGCACGGTTTGGTCACATCGTGGCGTGATTAAAGGGGTTAAAATTAGAAATAAAATTAGGAAGAGGTAATCTTTTAAAAAAAGGCTTAGGGATAAAAGGCATGCTTTGAATATAAGTCTAAGAAACCATTTGGGTTTTCTTCAATATATGAGTTTTTTTTAAAGGAAAAAAATGAAACGCGTGTAAGATGAACTACATGGTTTAGTAATAAAGCATAAAAAAATACCAAAATTTGAGCTAAAGAAGAATTCAAACTCATGTGATAGAATTGTACATCCACGCCCTCATCCAACTGAGTTAGGCTCAGTTCCTTCAATACGTGGGTTTAGCTCCTCTTGAAGCCGGGTGGAGAAAACAGCGAGCTCTTTGAGCTCGGATTCGTCTTCTGGCCGGGAAACTAGTTGTGTAAATACAGATGGCTAAATTTTATTTCATGGCCATATAGGATGACTCGATAAACATTTCAATAGACATAGTAGATATAGGCGTCCCCTGCCGTGTGCTGCTCAAAAGCTTGAACGCCACAGCCTCAAGGCAAAAAAACTTCCAAGGGGACAGTCTCCATGTGGGATTCCCCTAGTTACCGTCCATCGTGTTTTCGTGATTCTTAATGCACGATTGTACGGCTGTGAGGGACATCCCCGCATGGAGATCATCTCGATAAGTCCTCTCTGGCCTGAAAGGCCCGTCATATCTGAAATGGATGCTAGGTATCATGATTCAAGGGCAGGGAGAAATTGAAGTTTGATGTATGATTCTTCCGCTTCAATCGCAGCCATCCAAAACTTGATCTGACGGTTCAGGAGGCCTCCGCCTTGGCGCCGGGGATTCAGAGTCCACTTATTGCGAGCTTGCATTTATCTGTCACTCGATCGGTCGGAACCGGTCGAGGCAACTGGCCGAGTTGAGGCCCATGTTCCAGAACTCGTCATAGTACTCCTGGTAGGTGAAGGGCCGGTAGGCCAGAGGGTGGCCGT
Organism: Hsuehochloa calcarea; assembly: GCA_036346395.1. NCBI lineage: Eukaryota > Viridiplantae > Streptophyta > Magnoliopsida > Poales > Poaceae > Hsuehochloa > Hsuehochloa calcarea. The sequence continues at coordinate 42,011,443 of CM070599.1, forward strand.
CGTCCACCAGCGCGTCGGCCGGCACGATCACCGCGTCCGGCGACGGGCAGTAGAACGTCGGCACCGAGATCCTCTCGCTCTCGCTGTTCACAATCACGCGGTGGAGCACGCTCTTGTAACGATCGTTACTCAGCGCCTGCACGAAATTATTTTAATCGGCAAATAAACGTTAGTAGGATTATTACTTTTTACTAGTAGTTGTTGAACGTCGATCTCGTAGCCTAATTAACAATCAACAGTTGCAAGTATGGTAGTCTGTATACCTGTACTTGATCTCCGATGTTGATGACCAGCGCGTTGGGCACGGGGTTGACGGCCACCCAGCGGCCTTCGCGCTGGACCTGCAGGCCGGACACGCCGTCCTGGAGCAGCAGCGTGATGGCATTGGGGTCCTTGTGCCCCGGCAGCCCGTAGGTAAGCTCCGGCTGCGGGCACGGCGGGTAATAGTTCACCGCCATGTGCTGCGCATGCCGTCCCATGGCGTTCACCATGTGGCCTCTCTCGAGACCAAGGCTCTCCGATATCGCCTCGAGCAGCCTCAGCGCCAGCGCTCTCGCTTCCGTCGAGTAGGTGCCGACTACTTGCCTGTCCAGTCAAACACAATTTGTCAGTTTACCTTACGATCCTGCAGTTTGTACATATATACAAGTTTAAGGCTTAAATTGAGTAATAATGTCTTCAACTCGATGCATTTACTAGCTGAATAATTCAATTATTTGTCTTTTTGCTGTTGTTCCCTATTGGAACCACCTCTTGAAAGATGTCAACGACGCACATGTTAGTTGAACTGGTCAGTTTGAAAGATTTGGTACGAACAGTATTAATGACCAGACCCAAGTTAAGTAGTCGTTGGTGACCAGCTGCAGGGAAATTGATTCTGACACTATATATATTATATATATGTGATCGAGCGATTGTGTGTTCACCTGAAGGCGGGCGGGTTTGACGGCCACTGGTCGATGAAGCTCTCGAGAGGGTAGCAATGCAGGCGCAGGAAGTCGCGCCAGTTGCTCACCTTCTCCGTGCGCACGTTGAAGCTCGTCGACAGGCGGATCGCCTTCTTGGGGTCGTCGGAGTAACATTTCAGCCGCTCCGACTCCGGCAGGTGGAAGAACTCCCTCGCCACGCGTAGCATCCCCTCGATGACCGCCTCCGGGATGCCGTGATTCGTAACCTATATATGTATAACAACTACTGTCAGGTTGTTCAAGTTTTGTCGATCATCGTACATCGGTAAAGAACTGATCAATCCCATTCCCACCAACTGTGCACGTACCATGAAAAATCCGTCGGTTTCGCACGCCGAGCCGATGGCCTCGACGACCTTGTGACGCTCCGGCCCGTCGAGCTGTTTCAGGTCGATGAGCGGAATGCCGGCGCCGGACACATGGTCGACATTGGCGAGGTCCGGGCGGTCTCCGACCGGTCTAATATGGCTCGGCGGGACTTGCCCGGATTGTGCCACCAGATCGCTAAGGAGAGGCTTGGCAATCGCTGGGGCCATGTAATAATCTAGTGATGGTTGGATGAACAACTTACTGACTGACTGCTGCTGCTACTACTGGCGGTGGCGGCTGTTAATTGATGTGGTTTGAGTACATTTTCCAGTTTGCCTTGCCCTTTTTATAGGCATACCGAAGACAGGCATGGCAGGGCACTTAGCATCTAGGATTGCTGTACAAGAATATTTGAGTATAAATTGACTTGAGTAATATGGGCTGGTCTTGACAATTCTCTAGATGTAGTACGCATCGGGATTGATCGAATTGATCGTGTAACAGCTAGACACTTTGATCTAGAAAACGAGACAGAGAAGCGATCGAACAAAATCGTTTTCGTCCAGCTCTGCACATACGCGTGGTACACTTGGTAGTAGTTAACAGGTCGCGGAATCTAGAGTTGTTGTGTCAGCCTGTTTGGTGCCGACCTGAATTTCTTGCTGCCGCTGCTATTTGTCAGCATTTAATTTACGGATTTGCTATTCATCTGCAGACTAAATTCTTTTTGGCAAAATCAGTCAAATTTCTGACTTATAGTGCTTGAGGGTTTGCGTGCCGCCCCGAACTTCGTTTCTATCTTCGGAGGGGCTCCGATGACCACTGCCGGCAAACGGCGAAGTTAAGTGTGCCGTGTGTGAGTATCGCTATGAGCGAAATTGGTTTGCCACCGCCGACGACAAATGCCTTCTTCGACGAGCGTCCCTTCTGACAAGTGTGCGGCCCCTTTTTTCTTATATTTTTAATACACGTCAAAGGCGTCACCAACCGTAGCATCGCAGAGGACGCCGGAGACAGAGGAGGGCGATGTGGCTTGGGGGAGGGACATGGCAAGGCAGCGATGATGGACTGGTGGGAGGAGGCTGCGGCGAAGCTCTAATGGGCCTCGCTTGCGCCGCATGGGCAAGTGGCATGAGGGGAATCGAACGGCGGTGGGAGAGGATAGGGTTGGAGAGATAGAGAGAGGTAAGTATGAATCTGGACGTGTCGATCTGCGTCCGACTGATTTAAAATAAATAAATAAAATAAGCCGAATTATACCGAGACAGACGTGTTTAATTTAACCTGTCGTGTTTTCCTGCCAGACCACGCCAGTACAGGCCGGACTGGCCGGCGGCGTGCCGTGAACGTTACTACGAATTTACCGGCAGGAGCAGATTAGTCCGACACGCAGGCGCCTGCATCCCGAGTTCAATCTGCTAAGCATTACCACTTTACGAGTTACGAATTATCTCAAACCACATGAAAGTTATGGCTGCCCGCCGTGGAATGGCGCCGAGCATGACAAGACACGCAAATGCTGGCACGGCATCATGCATCCGCAGCTTTCTTTTCAGCCGGGCACGCTTTCCAGCCAAAAAACCAAAAATAGCGCGCCACGCATCCCACGCCATAGCCGCGAAATAAAAGCAACAAAAGCAGGTACGGGCCCGGTGTCCTGACTTATCGCACAGTGTTCGGGAGTAGTACTAATTAGTGCATCAAAGATAGCTCGTCGATTTGGCCAGTTCGGGCCCGGTGGCCGAACGGCGTACCTCTCCACTGTGCGGGAGCAGTACCAGTGCAGTCGAGTGTTTTCGAGGCGAAGCGACCGGGGCAGCATCATTGCGATGGGGAACTTGACGCGGCAAGATCTCTCTCAACAAAATCTAAAAAAACTTGCGACGGAGGTTGCTCGAGAAGCTGATACCGCACGATTAGTTTTTTTAGTGAGGCAGGGCAGATGCTGAGTTGCTGATGCTAAAGATGCTAAAGATGCTGTCGTCAGGCCGGTGACGTCTGCTCTGTGACTTCACCAATGACTATGCCTCCGTGTTCGGTGAGCTACTGGCAACGCGTGATGGCTTAGATGGTGACGAACCAACGCTAATTCGGCGCAAAAGGTTTCCTCGCGCTTTATTCTGATACCAATTGCGGTGGCTAATTTTACTACGGGTTCAGGCGGCCGCGAGCCCGGCGTGGAAAGCTTGTTAGGTTCATCGGTTTTTTTCGTCTAGCACGTGCATTGTCGTCTGCTAGGGAAGGAGTCTGCTGCACAAGTTTGGCAGAATTGAATTAGCTCATCAAAGAAAAGTTGAGGGAACTCATCGCTCCTAGGCAGTACAAAATTCAATTTGGTAGGCATGACTCGGTTCATATATCACAATCCTAGACTCGTGGGTGAACTTTGCTCGTGTCGTATTCCACTTCAGTTATCAATTCCGTTGATATGGGAAAGCAATTCATTGTGTTACGTCTTTGACGTAGTGTTTACTTTAGAATGACGTTGCTACCTTGTGATTTTAATAGCGTACTTTGTGTAGCAACTAATGCTAAATCCTAGTATTGCTTTCTTTATCAACGAATCTATAACCTTTACCGAGTTTTATATATCTATATATACGGTAGCGTTATTCTATGCTAAGTGCTACACTCGGCCGTTCCTCCGCGCAACCAACCGTAAAACCATGGTGTTCTACGTAGATTCATTTTGTTTTTTACTGTATCACTAAAAGAGATTTACTAACATACTAAGTGCGGAGGAGTGAGCGGAGAGATAAGCGTGGGTTAATTGCAAACTTTCAGCGACAATATCTCATAAACCATTTATCTAATTTATAATCTGTTTGAAGAGTTTTCGTGGAAAAAAAATGTGCTTAACGAAAAGAGATACAATATGTTTTAACGCTGTAAAAAAATTATTGCAACCAAAGTCCGTATTTACTATACTTAAGTCAATCAATTATTATGAGCTCGGCGCAACAAAACGTAAAACCGCACACACCCTCAATCCACCACCCCACCTCTTCTTTCGACGCTCTTTTACTGTAGCACTCCAAGAGATTTATTGTGATTTCATTGTGCTTTTTACTAAAAAATATCCTTGTGTTCTACCGCAGCACTACAAGAAATTTACTGTGAACTCATTCTACATTTTACTGTAGCACTACAAAATTTTAATGTGACATCATTGTGTATTTTACAGCAACACTACAAAAAGAGATTTACTGCGATCTCATTATGCCTTTTTGTAACACCCTGGCTATTCGGAAGCCAAGATATTACCAAAAGTTTCATCATACACTTCATTTGCGGAACTATTAATCAATTTGCACCAAAATTAAATAGTTAAGACAAAGTAACGAAGAGCATTTAAACGTTCAACCACAAAATATAACCAAGAAATTAAAATTACAGTTCATCTCTTTAACCAAATAATTTAACAAAACATCTTTATAAATAAGTGAATCCTTGAGGTGTGTGAAACGTGTTTGGACTACGCCCTCCCGCTAGCAACTATATCATCATGGATCACCTAAAAAAATAAACAAACACAGGAAAACAAGGGTGAGTCGAAACTCAGCAAGCACAACATCAAACTCACTGTGTACAAAGGAACAAATCAATAATCAATGCGGTAGAACATCTCTTCCACGAATCTGTGAAACTGCATAGTATGAATGCATACATGGAATGAAAAATGGACCTCTCAACTGCGTATACCGGTATAGCGAGTGATACACCCGTCGGTGTTCACTTAAGCCCGTACTTCACAAAGTACGGGGACCCAATCACCGTATGAAGAACGTTTCATACGGGTGTCCGAGTTGCCACATTGGAATGGTGGTCAACACTGCCCACATTGGAATGGTGGGTCTCATATGCCCATATTGGATTGATGGGACTTAATCAAATTTCCACTCCCGTGGACGGAAACGAAGCATGCATGAATGGAATGAATCATGTATCACAAGAAACATAAATATTGAAATCTATCCATATCATGAGCACAACGCAAGAACAATCATATATTCAACACATCATCATGCATTCCTTTGAAAACAACACAAATTATCAAACAGTACTTGCATTCCGTGCGCGACGTACTAGGAAGCAACGAAGGTGTTCTTCCACCCACCGCCTCACCGCCTACACAAGCATTTATACGGAATAAGAATAACAAGGTATGATGTATCTACACGTGCCCTATCATACCCTCTAACCAACCCACACAACCAAGGTTTCAATTTGACAACTTCACCCAAAAGACCAGATTACTACTCTCGGCGGTTGTGCGATAAAATTCACCATTAATTATCTGTAACTCCTAAAGACCTGAAACTAGTGCTCAGCTAATCCTAACGAACCAGGCTATGAAACTTTAGTTGGCGGGATCCTCTGATTCGGCCAAAAGAGAGGACTAATATCCCCAAGAAGACACCGACAGAAACCTGTCCAGATTTCAGAACAGTCGTAAAGAAAAGCCTGTAACTTTCAGTCTATTGATCCTATAGAGATGATATTTATCAATCTGGAATCATGGCGAAATTATCTTCAAAAACCTATTTGGGTGGCCTCCCTGAATCTGGCTCTATCTAGAACAAAACTGAAGATGAACCAACAGTCACCAAAATTTCTGACAGACAGAGCAGTGTGCGGTTAAAAATTCATAACTCCTAAACCACTGGGTGGAATCTTGTGATCTCGGTGCCAAAAGAAATCTAACGAAACTAGGAACATAACTCTAGGAGACAAAAACCCGAGATTCGACCATTAAGTAATTCATAATGGCCCGACAAGAAAATCTGCCAAAACACATCAGCTGTCCTGGACAGTCGCGGTAAAACTACCATATCTCCTAAACCGTAACTCCAAATCAGATGATCTCGGTGCCTAAAGAAATATAAGATCAAGGGCTACAACTTTCTAAGAGGTGGAAAGATCAGAAAACGTACGGAACTTACCCAAATCTGACTAACAAATCTGGCGCACGACAGGGAGGAGGGTGGCGGCCGGTTGGAGAGGGGGTGGCGGCTTGGGGAGGGGAGTGGGGAGAGAGAGGGGATAGGCTAGGGTTTGGGGATGAGGAAAAAACCCCCCTTGGCTGGCCCCTCTCATGGGCCCCTCCTGGGCTGCGGCCCAGGCCCAGGTTGTTGGAAGATCGCTGAAAACCCTCGCCGATTCAGGAAATTTCAGTTCTTGTTTGCATTTTCCCTCCCCAGCTGCTTTTCTAATTACCCGATCCGAATCCGGGGTATTGCACTTTTACTACAACACTACAAGAGATTTTTACTACAATCTCAATGTGCCTTTTACTGCAGCAGTACAAAGAGATTTATTGCCACGCTAAGAACGGGGGGTAGTAAAAAGGGTATCATAATTACTTTTCTCACTGTTGCAAGTTATTGTCACACATGTATGTATCGTGGGATCGTGTCCCGAAGAAAGCAGTACGCTATGAGATATCCCAGTGGTAAAAATGGTATTAGAATTACTATCATATACACTACCTATTACTGTCGATATGCGCTATGTGTGGGGCAGCGGGGGTTCTTGGCCTATAATTGTTCGGATTGGGCTGCTCGTACTGGGTGAGCTGACTAGCACGTAGAATAGCTGTGTGTGTGTGTGTGTGTGTGTGCGCGCATTGTCGTTTGATGCAATGCACACGTTTAAGAGCAGTTATTGTCAGAGACATATCCCCCACGTTGCCTTGCGGCTTATGTTAGAGACAGAGTTTTCATACTGTGGATATCATGGGGTCGGTCCAACACATACATGTAGTTATCTCATGAATAATGACATATATTAACTATTGTGTGTATTAAACACAGTGCACAAATATCCCTGGTCGATTGGGTCTACATGTATGTAGGCTTTATCAATCATAGCGTAGTCGTAGCTAACATGGTCATAGTAAGACCTACTACTATGAGGTGATCATAGTAGGACTTACTATTAATAGGTGGTCGCAGAAGAATTTATGGCAATGAGGTGGTCATAATAGGACTTACGACCAATAGGTGGTTGTAGAAGAATTTGTGACCATATAAAGTGGTCGTAGAATAGCTTATGACTACTAGGTGTGATTGATTTCCTTCATTGTTAATATTGAGGGGTACCTTTGAAGTTGTGTAAGAGATATTATTATCTATAATATTATAGATAAATAACTTAATTAGTTAAAAATTATTAGATCCTTGTTATCTAGCCCCCCAACTTCAAGTAAAAATGTATCTTAGAAAAGAGGCAGTAGGATAGTGGTCGAATGTAAGGTCTTTCCGACTGGTACTTTGTTTGATCAGAAATTGACTTGGTCAAAAAGATGATTTTACTTTAGTTGTAAAAAATAAAACTTCTTTTCTGAATAAACAGAAAAAAGAATGTCAACTGTCACTTATAATTGTATTTTTGAAGAACAGTTTCTGAAGAGATGATGATGCTTTGGCTTCCAACGATTCATCGGAAACAATTTCTAATAGAATTTTAACCGTTGGACTTTCGTCCTTATCCATTGAATTATGTCGTAAGTTGATGGCTATAAATAACCATCAGAAGGGCAAAGCTAAGAAAAACTCACTTGCAATCTTTCTATCTTTCTCACGTTTGAATGGGAAGAATAAATGATGGATACGAAGAAGTCAACCATCTTTGATGTTGTTAGAGGAACTTCTTCGAGACTTTTGTTGAAGTGGAAAAGGGTGGATGATGAACGGTAGTCTTTAAAAGAGAAATGTGATATTTCTATCTTCAAAGCTTTTTATGAGTGCAAAGTTGATCGCTTTGAATGTTGTATAAGAGACATTAGTATCTATAATATTACAGATAAAAAACCTAATTAATTGAGGATTATTAGATCCTCGTCATATATATGTATATGTGTGTGTGATCCCCCACACATGACGTCACGCATCTAGTGCGCGCTATGACGTGGTCGAAAGTAATTGTGATAGCAATTTTACTGCCGCATAATCATCGCGTTTATACTTTTTACGATTGTTTCATACGCGCATGGCTGGATGTGCCAGTAATCTACAAGTGGAGTCCAGTAAATCTTTTTATAACAGAGCAGTAAAGTTATGTGGGGTTACAGTAAATCTCTTTTAGTAAACACACAAATAAGTTTCATTTTGCGAGACTTATATCATTATGTTACTCTCGTCGTCATGAAGGTACCGATGAAAACCGTTCGTGAATCAGAGCTTCCAATCGAAAGTTTGGACTAAAACATGAAAATACATATTAATGTACAAACAAGGAATATATTTTTGCTAGTTGATTGTTCAATAGTTGGTTAAGATGACAGTAAAGTTATGTAGATGTTGCGGTAAATCTCTTTTAGTAAACATTCATAGATGTTTTATTTTACAAGATTTATATTATTCTATTAATCTCATCGTCATACTGGTGAAAATCATTCGTGAATCGGAGTTTCCAATCAAAAGTTGTGGCTAAACCAAGAAAAGAAACATTCATGTACAAATAAGGAATATATTCGTGGTAGTTGGTTGTTATTAATTGGCTAAGATGACAATAAAGTCATGTAGAGGTTACAGCAAATCTTTTTTAGCGATGCAACAAATCTCTTTTAGTAAATGCAAAACGAGGTTTTATAATTCTTGCTAGTTGATTGTTACTAGTCGGCTAAGATGACAGTAAAGTCATGTATAGGTTGAAAATAAATCTATTTTATTAAACAAATAGAGAGGTTTTATTTTGCGAGACTTATATCATTTTGTTACTCTCGTCGTTACGAAGCTACTAGTGAAAATTGTTCGTGAATCGGAGTTCCAATCAAAAGTTATGAATAAAACAAGAAAAAAAAAGGTTCATGTACAAAACAAGAAATAAATTCTTACTAGTTGGCTTGGTCTTATACGACCTGGGTGTCGAGGATCAATTTTACTATCAATATGTGTGCTTTTGAGCCATTTTTACTGCCGATTACAGCGTGACGTGTGCGGGTTTTAATGTCAATTCTAACAGGACATCTAGTTGGCCACACGAGGGGGTCGTGGGCTGGCGTTTTGCGCATAGCGAGGCCTATGGTGTGGTCGACGCGTAGAATAATCTCAAGGGCTGAATAGCACTACTGTATATATATATATATATATATATATATATATATATATATATATATATATATATATATAATTTTAGTTATAATATTTTTTTTTCTTTTCTACTCGAGGGGGGTCGTGGGCTGGCATGAATGTTTTTTTCTTGTTTTTTTGGCATCTTATAATTATTATTGGAGTATACTCAAATTGATAAAGATGTATTATCATACAATTTAAGTAGTACATAAAAAAGTAAGAATACGTACCTAGAGAGAGAGAGAGAGAGAGAGACGCATGCGCGCACGCGCACGAGGCCAGGAGTGGAAGAAATGCGCGCACGCGCACGAGGCCAGGAGTGGAAGAAAACATCCAGTATCTTTATTGGCTGCCCCAACAATCATCATTTCTGCCAAACAATCCTAACTCTGCAAGCTAGCCCTTCCTTAGCCTCGCGTGGCGACACACGCCGCAATCACAAAACCTTCAGAACGAGCTCCTATCCACTCCAAATGCTGCATGATCATCTTCGCTAGGGTGAAAACGGCACTAATAATTCATGTCCGATCCGATATTGTATCCGAAAAAATCTAATCGATATACCATTTTTTTAATCTATATCTGCATCTGATAGTATCTATATCTGTATCTGAAAAATCTCATAAAAATAGGTTATGATATGGAAAGAACAATATTTGATCCATATTTTGTAGGATATCCGATAAATATCAATATCCTTTAATATACTCTATGATTTTCTAGTCATTGACTAATATATAATATGAATTTATATTTAATTATGTTTATATTGTTAAGTAGTATAAATAATTCTCTAATAACTAGTATAATTTGACATTTTCGTTGGTAAAGTTATATCTTTTATTTATGTGTACACTATTCGTCAAGTTATCTATGACCGATTTGAATCCGATCCACATCCACTCCATGTCTGTATCCCAAAAAAAAATATTTGACTCCGAATTCGAAGTAAAAATATAGGTTAGAATATGAAAAAAACAATATTCATCTATATCCGATCCGTTTCACCCATAATGTTCACCTTTGGGCCGTTCGGGTGACACGGGGATCCGCCAAATGCAACCCTGGATTGGTGTAACCAGTTTATTGGATGTAATCACTTAATTACACCCCTAACCCCCTCCCCTCTCTCTCGCTGCTGTAATCCGGAGGCAATTGTACTTGTAGCCTGCCTCTATAATTTTTGTGGATTTGGTTGAATGAAATTGAGTTCAGGTGGGCTCCTTGGTCACCGTTGCCGCCTTAAAAAACAACAGTAGCGTACTAGCTAGCTAAGGAAAAGAACTAGAATCAAATTACAAAAAGCAAGAAAAATTCCTTTTTGCTTTCCCACTTTTGTTAAGTGGCAGAAAGCTTTTCTGCGTTCACTTCTCTTTAATTAAATTATTTTACAAGCATACTTTCAAAACAAAAACAAAAAAGGGGTAAGCAAGTAGTACTACATTGTTGTATTGCCATTCTTCATTTCGAGTTTGCAACCTAAGCGAAACAAGACCATCTCTTTTCATTTGATACATCTGATAAGCTCACTTGGTGTCGACGATCGAGTCGTCGATCCTATGAAATAAATAGAAAAAAATAGTAAAAAATCCGTGAAATATAATGAGATTGTTCTTTATTACATCGAATTTGATCTTTACATTGGATGCCCTTTACAAGACAGTGAACTAGCACTAATTACACTTGGTGTACTGATTGCTATGCTATTCCTACATATGAAAACCTATATCTCCTGGATTGAGTGGAATCTGACTTCTGCCATTCGTATTCTTCTTTAAATAGTTGATAAAGTTGTGACAGTTACTTCTTAATGAGACGACTGTTTGAAGCGTTGTGACTGATCGGAAGAAAACGAAAGATATCTTTAATTAAATAAAATAATATTTTGATGCGGTCAGATGGTACGGTGGACTGGTATGTGTGCCGACTGCCGATGCGTCCGTCGGTACTCTGAAGAAACGATTACAAATCAAATCGAAACGCTAACGTGTCGTGACTGATATGCCGCCGACTTCAGCCTCCTTTTTTTCCGGATGAAACTGATGTTAGCCGTATATAGTTCGTGGCTGTACTTAATGCTGATGAAATCGACAATGCTGCCGACTTCGCCGTTCTGGAGAAAAGATGGTGTGCGAACCTGCACGAAAGGGGCTACAGTGGATGATAGTTAGTGGCCTGTCAGGTTTTCTACTCCTTCGATTTCGTGCATGGATCACACCCGAAAAAGACCATGTCGACTACTGTTCCCTCGCCGGCGCCGCAATTTCTCTCCTGTCGACTGGGCCTTTTACTGGATTCTCTCCTGTCGAGTGTCGACTGGGCTACTAAGAGCATAAATAAAGTTTGGCACTAGCAGGGTTTCAGAAAAGGGCCCAACTGCTCGGAGCAGGAAGTTAAAAAAAAAAGAGGGTCATTTGGGCCCGCTTACTTCGAAAGTACGAGTACATCCTCCAGCCCATTGAACCTCACAGCTGACAGACCCCACAGCCCGAACACAGGACGAGCTCCACCCACGGAGGGACAAAGAATCAGAGAAAGCACTACTAGCAGGGGACAAAATCGCCACTGGACCGCGGCGCCCGAGAGAGCGTGGTCCGTGTATCGCGCGCGATGCACCCGACGCAAAAATCTAGTCAGCCCACTTCACCTACTTGCCCACCGGCGGCACGCGGATGCGAGCGCCTTGAGGCCTCTAGACCCTAGACGTGGCAGTTCCTAGGCGGCGCCGGGACTGGCCCCATTTAAGTTCCCTCGGAGAGGCGCGAGGCGGTCTCCGACATGCCCCACGCCCGCCCGCGCGCGCCCCCACCCCTTCCCCGGCACACGCTTGCTCGCACGTGCTCACTCCTCTCACACGCTCCCTCCACCCCGGCCTGCAGCTGCAGTGAAATCGGAGCATCAGCTCGTAGTTCTGGTGGTACAAGGTAATACGTAAGGTGTTACTCCTGCTGCTAGTCGTATATGTAATGGGGACGACATCTGCTGTTGCCAAGGGGATACTCCGATCATTGCAACAAGACTTGATATCTTTTCGTGGAACCTAGTACGAATAAACACTAATGTGGTTATGTACAGGTCAGATTAGTGTCACATAACAAAGTGAAGGGATATAGTAGTAGTATACAACAAGAAAGTGTATATCCATTTAATTGCGAAGTGGAAGTTCCAAACACTGACCCAAGTTTAAGCTCATCCCCCCCTTGGTCCGATCACTGGCATGCAAGATTTATCCACGGGCTTTGGATGAAAATCTAGAATGCAACCGATCTGAAACATCTGGATTTTGATCAAAATTATCACGAACAAGCGGAAACACAACCAACTGAGATAGTGAGATGGCCATGCACTGCAAGTTGCTAACTTTGAACAATAGAAAAAGAGCCGGAAAAACATTCAAGCTCAAGCCACCATTACTGTTGAGGCACCTATCTCCGTTCATCATCGATCTCGAGTTTTTGGCTAATATAATACTATTGATGTGATAAATAACAAATTTAGCCCTATGTCGATACTAATTGCAAAAATAACATCGAATCCGTACCCAGAGTCGGACCTTTTCTCCGCGCGACATGTCAGGGCCGCTGTCAGTGGGAGAGGGGGATAGAAGAGAATAACAGAGAAGGAAAACAGAGGAAGTGGCAGTGCGGCTTGGCACACGGTGGACGGCTGGTGAAGGCCAAAATGGGTCGTCGGGGGCTCGGGGAGGCGACGGGAGGCAGCGGCGCAAGCGGAGCGGCACCGTGGCGGCGACGATAGCGGCACAAGTGGCGCGGGCGCACAGGCAGGTGGCGGCGGTGGTGGCGTCCGGTAGAAGATGGCGCCAGCATGGGCTCAACACCGGCGAGGGGGTCGTGTTGGGTCGCTCGGGGAGACCAAGGAGGGGCCAAGACGGCGGGGCACAGCGCTGGTGTCGGGGGAGATGGTGGCGGCGCTCCACGGTGGCATAGCGGCTGAAAGTAGGTAGGGGAAAGATGAAGGTTGGGAACACATCGTGACGTGCTTAGGACGACAAGAAACTCACTGGAAAGTGAGATTGGCGGCTCGGCGTGGCCGCAGACGCGGGCAAGCACGACATGGCTCTAGCGCGGGGGCGGGCGAGCGTGCACCGGTGATGGGGCGGGCAAACACGGCGCGTGTGCGGGCGAGCGGCTCGTCCATGCGCCTAGGGCACTGCCTCGGGCCACGTGGTGCGTAGAGGGTTGTTTGTGCGCTCGGGGCACGAACACGGTCACAGATTAGGTGATGTGTCGCGCGGATGAGAGATCCGATCCTCTGGAGTACGGATTCCGTGCTATTTTTATAATTAATGTTGAGAGAGAGAACTAAATTTGCTATTTAACACATGAGACAATGCTACATTAACAAAAAAAAAAAAAAAACTCATCCATCTCGACCTTCGAAAACAATGAAACAAACTCAGCACCCACCCACTGGCGCGTGGGCTCCGCGCCGCAGCCCGTGGCACAGTCGTTGGCAGCCGCTGGTCGTTTGATTCGTGGGCGATCGAACAGTCGAGCTCGAACTGATTCCGCCCTCCCATTCGGGAAACAGGTCTTCCACGTTCCTCAGGCGCGCGCGCGCCAACCAACGTACTCGTACGAGTACACCACTCCCCACTCCACCTACAAGGCTACTAGTGCAACTAGCAAGCAAGCAGCCGCGTCTCTCCCACCACCGTGCGCCACCCATGTCTGCCCCTCCGACGCCGCTCTACCTTCTGCCCCTTCTCCTCCTCTTTGCAGCTTCCGAAGCGCAGGCCACGGACCCCAGCAGCTGCGGCGGGGGCGACCGCTGCGGCAACCTCGTCCTCCCCTTCCCATTCCACCTCAACTCCTCGTGCGGCTCCAGCACCAACTCCTCCCGCTTCCGCCTCTCCTGCGACCCCAACGCCACACTTACCCTCCCACTCGACTCCGCCACCTTCCGCGTCCTCGACTTCCTCCCCTCGGGATCGCTCCTCCTCGACTACGCTCCCGCGTCGCCGTACGCGTGCGACCCCGCCTACGCCGCCTTCTCCCGCCCCTCCTCCCCGGCGTCTGCGCTCGACGCCGCGCCCTTCCTTGCCGTCACGCCGGCCAATGTCCTCCGCCTCTACGCCTGCGAGGACTCCTCACTCTGCCGCGCCGACTGTGACGATGTTGTCACCTGTGGCCGCGCCGGGGGCGGCGGCAAGTCCGGGTGCTGCTACCCTCTGTCCGACGGCAGCGTGTGGAAGCCCGGGGACGGGCTCGGGGTGTTCTCCGGGTTCGGATGCCGGGGGTTCTCGAGCTGGGTCAAGAACCGGTGGTCCACGGCAGGTTTTATGAGGGGGATCGAGGTGGAGTGGGCCGTGCCGAGGGGCAGCGCGATGGCGACATGCGCTGGTGGCGCGGGGCTCGTCAACGCTACGACAGTGCGCGGCGGCGTGCGGTGCGCGTGCGCGCCCGGGCTGGTCGGGGACGGATTTGCGCAAGGCACCGGCTGCTCGAAAGGCACATGTAAGTACATATACCATGATTGTATTCGTGCGATCAATGTAAATGAACTGGAGTTAGTATACCTCTCCAATCCAATGGAGTACATAACTATGTTTTGTGTACACAGCCTGCAGCAATGACGGGGAAGCAAGCGACGGCAGGGAGTGTTGCCAGGGAAGGTTTTGTTCCAGGAAGGCAGTTGCACTTGCCGGTACGCGATCACCACGTATCGATCTCACATTGCGCACATTTGATCGGTCACATATGCACATTTCCGCTTATTTCCATTGCATAAAACAGGGTTCTTCGTTTCGCTGTTCTTCCTCGCGGCGGCCATCTCGTTCTGGTTGTTCCTAAGGCAGCCTTCCAGGGACACCCGGTGGGATCTCGACCCGGCGTGCATCCCCAAGATCCTCGGGAGCTTGTGCAACGCGAGGCAATTCACGTACGAGCAGCTGGACGAGGCAACAAAGAGGTTCGACAGCGAGAAGGCGGCCGTCAACGTGGTTGACGGCACGGTTCACGCCGGCGTGCTCGACGACGGATCCGTGGTCGCGGTGCAGAGGATCGGCTACGAGACGCAGGAGAAGCTCAGGCTGGTCCTGGACAGGATAGAGCTCCTGTCCGACGTCTCGCACCGGAACATCGCCAGCGTCGTCGGTTTCTGCCTCGACTCCAGCAACGCGCTGCTCCTGGTGCACGAGCACTTCCCCGCGGCACGCTCGAGAACCACCTGCGCCAGATGAGGGGCCGTGTCCTCAGCTGGTACCACCGCGTCAACATCGCCATCGAGCTCGCGAGCGCGCTCACGTACCTGCAGGCGCACGAAGTCGCCCCGACCTTCCTCCATGACCTCAAGTCCAGCGAGATCTTCCTGGACGCCGACTTGACCGCCAAGATCGCCGGCTATAAGCTCGCAAGGCCGGTCACCTACTGCGCCCCGTCATACGACCAGGACGTCGTGTGCAACTTTGGCCACCTCTTGATCGAGCTACTGACGGGGCTGAGGCACCAGCACCCGTTCGACTCGGTCGCGCCCAAGGTGAGGGAGGGGAGGCTCCATGAGGTCATCGACCCGACGCTCTTGTCGGGGAAGCAACTCCCGGCCTCGAACGAGGAGGTGAGGAAGGTGTTCGAGCTCGCCGTCAGGTGCTTGCTGAGCGCCGAGAACGGGATGTGCATGCTCGGCGTCGCCAATGAGCTGATGCACATTGTCAGGGACAACATGGGGAGCAGCAGCAAGATTGAGATCTCCCTCAGGAGACGTTCTCGAGCTCAAGCCTGCTGCAGATGATCTCCATGTCGCCGGAGACCCTGCACCACCATCTTCCTTGAAGATAGAGGATGATGCGCTTGTTAATATTCAGAGCAGGCTTCAGTGAGGCCTCCGACTCTCTCCTGTTATAATGTTTATGTGTTATGTTCTGGTGCCAATGCTTGGTTGGCTAGTGTAATCGGCATATGTTGGCTGCAATACAGAGGTGTACTGTGATCTGTGATGCCTGGGAAGATGTCTTCAGTTGCAGTTTTAGTGTGACATAATATTTATGATTCCCAAGAACTTCCCTCTGATCGAATTGGTGACTTGGCTCTGTATTGATACATAGTGCAGCACAGTAAAGTTTCAAGGCAGCTGTTGCAACCTTTACAAATAATAAGTACAGACACTTGCAATATTCATCAGGAAGGTTAAAGGCACGAGACAACCATGCACAATTATTCAGAACATAGGCCATTGATCTGAACCTAACCCAGAGCCATCGTTCTTAATCTAAAGCTCACGCAGGGAACTTGCTGTAAACCGTGATGGCACGAGGTTTTGGATTGAAAAAATATGGGCAATACTGCCCGGTAGCATCGTAAAATTCTTGGGAAAATACTACCCAATGTGTCATGACATGTGGCCCCAATCTTTACATTGGTTTTTTTCTAAATGATACCTCATTGCGATGAAACTGAGCTATCTACCCAAAAAAATTGAAAGCCATGTGAGCACATTTCTCAATCAAAATCGATGAAAAGAGCTTTAAAATACGCATAAATCGAAATAGATCTGCCCATCAAGGGTTTACCAAGTTTGTTCATTTTCCAAATTGGTATAGTGCAACAAATCCCAGGACTTTTTTGAAAGTAATAACAGCATTGCAAACTAAAAGGCAAACATGTCATACTCCGACAGGTAGTGTGCATCATCACCTAATAAACCACTGGCAGCCATCAAATCAAATTCCCAAAGGCTCCTTAACGCTGGGAACTGAACAGAGCTCGGCTGATAATACCAGTTGCTTCAATGTACCGATCAACACAGCGTGATATGCAACTACTCTCGCTTCCACTCAAGCTTGTTCCTACCTTGGTCACGCACTTTGCAAAGCACTTGTTTCCAACAGTCTGCAAAATACATAAGCATCGTAGAAAATCAATTAACTACAAACACATATATAGTTTTCTATACAGTTAATATCGTTTAACAATGATTCAGTATAGCAAACATCTACTTTTATTGCAGCAAGAATGATATGGACGTTACTTATTTATCGAGAGTTCAAGAAATTTCAAAAATATATAGCCTTCTTCAAATCAGCCATGCTGCATTCTAGCTCACAACTTCACAAGATCTCAGAATTCACACAGCAATACGAGATTGTCAGCCAGTACCACTGGCTCACAAGATGTTAAATCCATAAAAATTTTAGAGATTGCCGCTCACACTCTATCCACAAAAAGAACAGGGAAAAGCATGATGAGGCTATGGAAGTAATGAACTCTAATTTGGAACCAAAAACATAAAGAATGGTATGGCCACTACAGCTGATTGATTCAGCTCGCTAAATCCACTGCCTCGGTGCTAAACTGTGTATGTCAGCTGTTGAATTTTAACTGAATACTAGACATAAGAGTCGTCACCAGCTAAGGCAAAAAAATATGATAACAGTTACGATTAAAAAACCTATATAATAATGATCATATAGTTTATTCTAGTCTTTTAGCGGCTATTAGAATCATGGGTAACAATGGTTCCAGATACAGGCTACAGCAGTAACGACACTCCGTCCATCTGTAAAGATCCCAATGATGGCCAACCAATGAAGCAGACCTACCGCTAGATCCACCCAACAAAAGCACACATGGCTGACATATGTTCTAATTTTGAAAGGTAAAAACATGGAAGATGAGCAACCAATACTGAATTGTGTGAAGCAGGATCTCCATGAATTCCCATGTTATTTGGGGAAGAAGAAAAGGCTAGAGATTGGCGCAATAGTTGAAAGAACAAAATTTTCTACTTTTTTTTTCCAACTTTCATTGGAAAGAAAGAGTTCAAGGCATCCATGAGCTGGCCTGAACTGCTATTGTTATGGCTCTTATTTATTTTTGTCTCTATAAGTTACAGCAACCTCATTCTGTATGACATGGAACTTCTCGATTAATTAAAGCATTGTATGGCATGGAAACTGGAAACCATGCAAACTGCACAACTATATTAAAACAAGTTTTAAACAAAATTCAAAAATAAAAGGAAAAGTTGGAACACATATAACAGCATGAATTTATATAAATCTTCTTAGAGGAATAAATACACAACTTGAGAATAATAAAAATATAAAATACACACATGTATACGCATGAATTGCATAGCTTTCTGTTCCAGAAAGCTTTTTTATTATGTTTTCCTTGTCCACTACCAAGAGCTTGAGTTGGCTCTAGTGACTACAGTTCTGATCATTTATGCATAAACATGAAATTTTGAATTCTCTACGATTTTAAGTGCATTTTTAACGAACAAAAAATGTTTATGACAGATAGAGCCATGAGTTGCCATGCTAAAACTAATATATGTGCCCTCAAATCAGTCCAATGGGGATTACACTTCTCCATGCGTACTGTGTGCACTATGCAAATGAAGCAATGCAAGTTCACATTAACAGAATCCTTTATAACCTTAACATGATGTAGCATGGTTGAATTTTTGGCAGTTGGATCATTTAAAAAACTCCGTAAGTCAGTATTTCAAAGCATCACATTAAGAAAAACTGCAAGGTAATCAGATTGTTATATAATTGAGGGAACCTGCTGCTGGCCTATGCAACTCAACAAAGAAAATGGGGTGCGCTTATGTGCAATTCCACAGAAAAAAATGGAGGTGCCGCGGATAAAAATGTGGCACTTGTTGACTTTTATAGTTCTCTGTTCTCCATCGGTGTACTGGCTGTGCTTGTATGGTTGTGGGAAGTAATTTGATCGATCATGTCCTATTGTGTTCAAAGCAGCAACCAGCTGACCACACTTGTCACAGGCCCTTAGTGGTTGTATTACATAAGTAGCAGAAAATTCTTGTGTTTATGATTAGCGGAAAAAAACAAGACATAGAATTGTTGATTAAATCGAAAATAGGGTAGCATAGTTTGATATCTTTAAATTATGAATGCCAATTACTTAGTTGTCAATAAACAACTGAATTCAAGAGCACTGATACTACATTAAGGAGAAAAGTTCTAATGACAATATTTCCTTGGAACTCCATGGCACATTCCACACGGCACATGGCATCCATGGAAATCAAAGGCAGTTGTTTTGGCTTTATTAGGTAATTTCTGTTCTCTTACATGCCAAATCTGTGCTGACGCAGAATGTCGGACCCGGATTTTCTAATCCCGAATCCTCTGTGAAAGCACTGTGCTATTCCCTGGATCAGTAGATAGCACTCACAGATACATCACTGAATCATTTCATACATGGCGTAAAAACCATACCATTCAATAATTTAACACATCAGAGTTTACATAGACCGCATCGGGTCAAGTTTTATAATAAGGGCCGAACAGGCCAAATGATTACATCACAAAAGTAGCGGAAGCGACAACGGAAGCAAAAGGGTGAGGGCACATCTCTCCACAGGCAAGCGACTGGGGAAACCTGTGTACGTCTGATATTACCCAAAACTCAGATAATATGGGATGCACCTAGGTACCAGCGGAGTTAGCTAGACTGGGGCGAGACTAGAACAACTAAGAACTAAACTACGCTTCAAGAACTCCTTGGTCTTCAGACATCTGGTTCCTCGTAGTAGTCGTAATCTCCAAAATTTCTGCTTCTTAGGGTTTGGGGGAAAGAGCGAGAATGAGCACAACTACCATGCTCGCGAGCCAACACACAGAATGCAATAGTATACATGCAAGGCTTAACAAGGATGGTTCATGTTCTTTTATTTGCTAAAGCAATATTTTCAATTACCATAAATACAGTTCCCTATGACTTAGCATTTTAAACAGATTGCATTTTTATTAAAGAGAATATTGCATTTTTATTAAAGAGAATAAGTGCAATATTAAATAACAGTAGAGGTTACCTCCACCTCATGCTTAATTTTGATAACGGTTACGTCCACCGATTATCAGCACTGGGTAAGGCTACTCAGGAAAAATCCAAAACAAGGGCTGGATGAGCCCAACACATTTCCATTCCACCCACAAAGTTTTTTGAAATAGAACTAACTCAGGTTAAGTTCCCATGTCCGCCTTTGACCGTAGGCGCGGCTGTTTAAACAGTTTAGACTCTGCAGAGGTTGTACACTGTACCCACAAGAGATAATCATACTCGTTACTCTACATGATTCCTTAGTCATGTAGTTGAGCGATCGTCACAGTAACGTTTCAAACTACCTTGCCCCTTCCATCATCTCACCCCTATGGCCAATTCCATAAGTTGTGCGGGATGCTTACCACAACGACTAGCGCAGCTGACCCCGGCCACAGCGACTAGCGTAGCTGATAACTTCACCGTTTTCGATGTCCCATTCAAGCTAGTATACGTCCTGCCGCTTGCACACTTCTAAACACCAGTTGTGGGATGACATTCAGGGTTCAATAATTTTACTAAGCCAAGTTGCACTTTGCAGACTTGCGGTTGTACTTGTTTTACACAGGAGGTCATGACAAGATTAAGTCCTCAATTCATCTGGACGGTTCATACCACATACCAACCATTCTCGTGCTACGTCCGCACCCACCACTCTTTCCATCCGTCCAGATGTGGTACTAGCAAGTTGTTTAGGGTTTTGAGAAGGAAAACCAATTAACGCAACACACCAGTCATCTACATCCAATGACTGCCCAAAACTATTTTTCATGTTTAAAGAATGATGATCGGGACATTTATTGTCCCGGTACTTAAGCAAGACTAGCATGTCGCTTAAGTACAACCTAGGCTAGTATTTACCATATATTTACTAGGGCGACAAAAAAATACTGTACTCGATTTATCAAAGGATGGCTTAATAAGTAATTAATCAGCAAATGAGTATTTAACTACCTTAAGCTTTAACATATCATTGATTACAAAATTAAAGCATGCAACTTTGATATTTTAAATAAACATAGTTTGCATAAAATGTAGGCTTAGAATGATCAAAGTATTGGCTCGCCTGGGTCAGATTATCGCGGCCTTGATCTTACTCAGGGCCTTCTCTGCCAGGGGTTTTGAATTCTGGGTCTGCGGCTGTATCCGAATCTTGATCCTGCTCGAGTCGCTGCTTCTTCTGGACTCCGACTCCTAATTACATGATACAAGCAAGAACAACAGATAAATCCAAAGAACTTCCAAAAGATCAAATATAAACAAAGCACTTTAAATAAGTTTTGCGATGGACGAGCTGAAAAGACACCGAGAAGGGGGGGCTCGGCCGACGGGCGGAGGAGCGAGGGCCTCGGGAGCTCCTGTGGGCGAGCGGGAGGAGGGAGAAGGGTGGCGCGAGACACCGAGAAGGGAAAGAAGAGGGAAGAAAAAGGGCGGCTCGGCCTTTTATGGTCGGGAGAGAGAGGAAGGAAAAGCCGTGGAGACAATGAGAACAATGAGGCAGCGGAGATGGGGAGAAAGAAAAGCCAGCCATGGCGAAGTGTGTGTGAGAATCAGGCAATGGCTGGATCCGGAGGCGGATCCGAGGAGGCATGGCAGGAGGAGAGCGAGCGGGCGGCGGCGGCGGCGTGATGGGCTGAGCGCCCGAGGCGCGGAGTCTGGAGAGAGAGAGGAGAGGCGAGTGGCGGCGTGTTCGGTCTTGGGGTGAGGAAGAAAAGGAGGAGAGAGAGGCCGGGTTGGGCGCCACGGTGGGGGGAACGGCCGGTTGGGCCATTGAAACGGCGGGCCGACTGGGCCGGGAGAGGAAAAAGAAATAGTGGGCCGGGAGAAAACCGGCCCAAGAAGAAGAAAAATGGGTTTTGATATTTTTGAAAATGGAGAATTCAAAGCAATTTGGAAATCTGAAATTTGAAAGAATATTTGAAACACAAACCCGAGCTTAATGGAAGCTAGGGGTTTTTGAAAATAACGCCAAATTTGAAAATTCGAATAAAAAAACTCAAAACCAAGGTAATTACTATTTATCAGCTGAAAAACGGGATGTTACACAAAAGAAATCCAAGGGCGGGCTAGGACATGGCAGTGCATTGCTTGCTAACGAGTTAACAGAGACCAGGGGAATGCTTGGAAGAGCTCAGGCTCCATATTATACAAGCTTCACCTGAGCAAGGAAACACGGCTTATCGCACCCATGGACAGCTTTGGGATGCTTGAGCATATAATTCACACACACAGGGCCAATAATAGCATCGAGACAAGCTTTTCGTTTCAATTGGGGCTTAATCGCTTAAGACTTACAGGAAACGCAAGCCCAAATTTTTTTTTCCAATGCTAAACTCTTCAAAGCTAGAGCCTAGAGGACAAAGCCATTAGCCATAGCCAGATACCCCCCTGTCAGGACCTGAGCGTTTAGAAGTCTGAAAACGGAAGATAGTTGAAGTCTGAAGGAAGAAGCAGCTCAACGCCGAATTCACAGCGAAGCGCTATGTTCAGAAGGCGCGGCTGAGATGGAGTAATGCGAACTGATTACGAAGATCCAACGACACAGGATACAAGAAGTAGAAGTTGGTAAAATCCCTGATCGGATCTGTGTGTGGGAATGGCTCGACAGGGGAAAGACGATGAGGTAGAAGAAGAGAGTCAACCATACGCCACTAGAGCTGAGTTGGAAGAGTTAAGAGAAGTGTGGATTTGATGAGAAAGGGTCAATTGACGATGGCGGTAAACGCCTTAGTGATTCAATCTTTTAGAGATAAGAATCTGTCTTTCATGAATATTGTCTGTATATTGAAGAAACCCAATGGGCAATATATATATAATACAAAGAGATATACCATATACAGATAAGGAAATACAAAAAACAGATTCCTATCTCTAACACCCCCCAATACAAGGCGTATGCATACTCATTGCATTTGAAGATGGTTGACACTAAAATACGAAAAAATCCAAAGTCCGAGTCTTGATAATGTCGTCGTAGCATGCAACTCTTGGAAAATATGTTGAGTATCAAATGATCTTCTCCCATCCAGGGTCGTGCAACAGCCCATAGAGCACAAGGTGCAGGGGCTGAGAAAATCGACCGCGGCAACACGACGAAGAAGATGATGAAACTGACATGAATAGAGAGAGCTATCAAATCAAGCCAAATAGGAATAAGTGGAAGCATGACAGCGCAGATCGAAGCCCAAGATGGCGGCGGCCTTAGAAGCTTGGGGTGGTGGCTAAAAGAAAGCGGTGGCATCATAACGACTTCTACAATCTGCACGCGGCTCAAAAACAAGGGCGGGAGCGGCGGCTGTTGCCATGCATAAAGCAATTTCTATACTTCTATGACTGACAATAAATTTGTGGATTCGCATGGCTTAGACAAACTCAAAAATGTAGGCCTTAACCTCAAGACTAGAGAATTTTGAATTTTGTGTGAATCACTATGGCAAGAGTAAGGTCATATTCAAGGATGAGACATTACCTGCAGCTAATTGCATAGTTACCATAGAGAAGCTACAAAAGCTGATGGAGAAGGGAGTGATGGGGCCACTGGTATATGCTTGTGACAACAGGGATGAATCACACAAATTGATAGTCACTCCTGCTGATATAGTACCTATTCTGCAGAGGTTCAAGTTAGTGTTTGATAAACCCAGAGAGTTACCTCCTAATGGAAAGTGTGATCACTCCATTCCTTTGAAGTCTAAGGAGCAACATGTTAATCAAAGGTCTTATAGACTACCCTTTCACCAGAAGAATGTAATGAGGGAATTATTGAACAATTGTTGAATTCTAATACTATTAGGCCCAGTGTCAGTCTTTATTCCTCTCCTGCCATATTGGTAAAGAAAAAGGATGGAACATGGAGAATGTGCATCGATTATAGGCAACTCAATGCAAACACCATTAAGAACAAATATCCAATTCTTGTGATAGAATATTTGCTGGATGAATTGCATGGGGCTCAAGTTTTCCCAAAAATAGACCTCATGTCTGGATATCACTAGATCAGGATGAGGGAGGAGGATGTTAAGAAGACAGCGTTCAACACACATTTGGGACACGATGAATTCATTGTTATGCCCTTTGGGCTAACCAATGCCCCTGCAACCTTTCAGGCTTTAATGAATGAAATTTTATCTCAGTTCTTGACGAAGTTTGCATTGTTGTTCTTTGATGATATTTTGGTGTACAGTAAATCAATGGAGGAGCATGGACATCATTTAACCAGGGTGTTAGAGGTCCTTAAGAGCAATAATCTCTATGCAAAGATGAGCAAGTGTGCCTTTGGGCAAAAGCAAGTTGAATACTTGGGTCATGTCATACATGGGGAATGAGTAGCCATATATCCTACCAAGATAGTGGCAATAGAAAGATGGCCTACACCTCAGAATGTTACTCAGCTGAGAAGTTTCTTGGGTCTCACAGGATATTACAGAAGGTTCATACAAAATTATGGAATCATATGCAAGCCACTGGAATCATATGCAAGCCACTGTTTGAGACTCTCAAGAAAATGCATTTGCGTGGCAGGAAGCTCAGAATTCAGCTATCTTGGGATTAAAAGAGGTGATGACTAAGGCACCAGTTCTAGCACTACCTGATCACAACCAACCATTCATTTTGGAGGCAGATGCAAGTGGGTATGACATTGGAGCAGTCCTGATGCAAAATCACAAACCTATTGCACTTATGAGTAAATCATTAGGTCCTAAGGCTACAACATTCTCAACTTATGACAAGGAGGCATTGACCATCATTGAAGCCCTCAAAAAGTGAAGGCATCACTTTGCTGGATCTATTTTGATTATTAGGACAGATCAACAGAGCCTAAGGTATATTCATGAGCAAAAGCTAACAGATGGTATACAATACAAGTTGTTGATCAAATTGCTGGGGTACAGTTACAAGGTAGAATATAAAAGGGGCAGGGAGAATAGGGCAACAGATGCTTTATCTAGAGTTGTCAATGGAGAGCAACTCAATGCAATTTCAGCTGTTGTACTAGTTTGGATCGCTAAAATTCTTAACAGCTATGATCAAGATGACTATTACAAGGAATTGATCATGAAGCTAACAGTAGATCCTCATGCTGAACCTAATTATGCATTTGAATGGAGGAATATTGAGGTACAAGAACAAGGTTGTAGTGGGAGCAAATTTTGAGTCAAGATAACAACTAAGCATGTCTTGTCACACCTCAGCACTAGGGGGTCATTCTGGGGAAAGAGTAACATATCAGAGGTTAAAGCTTCTTTTCCATTGGGTTGGTTTGAAACAAGCAGTCATCACATATGTCAACAAGCTTGGACTCACATATCAATGGACTTCATTGAAGATTTGCCCAAATCTGAAGGAAAAGATGTGATATTAGTAATAGTGGACAGATTCACAGAGTATTCACATTTCCTTGCAATGAGCCACCCATTTACAGTACAATAAGTTGCATATGAGTTCCTTGATGGGGTATATAAACTACATGCATTGCCTGCTGTCATTGTTTCTGACAAAGATAGATCTTTACAAGTCATCTCAGGCAAGAATTGTTCAAATCTTTAGGGGTGAAATTGAGGTTCAGCACAGCCTACCACCCCCAAACCGAGGGGGTCAATCAATGCCTAGAATGTTACCCCTGATGCATGTCCTTTGCTAGCCCTAAGAAATAGAAGAACTGGTTGTCCTTAGTTGAATGGTGGTACAACACTAGCTATCACACTAGTTTGGAGATGACTCCTTTTCAAGCTCTTTATGGTTTCTCTCCCCCCAATGTTCACTAAAGTCATATTACCTGACTCTCTTAATGAGGAAGTAAGAGGTCCATTACGGAGAAGACAACTGGTGAATCAAGTCATTAAGGAAAATTTGATTAAGGCTCAGGAGAGAATCAGCAAGTATGCTAACAAGAGAAGGAAGGAAAGGGAGTTTGCAGTTGGAGATATGGTGTATCTCAAGGTCCAACCGTACAGACACACTTCCCTTTGTCTGCATAGGTCCCGGAAGCTGCATCCGAAGTTCTATGGGCCCTTCAGGGTGATAGAGAAGATTGGACAGGAGGCCTACAAGTTATTGTTAACAGAAGGTTGTCAATTACATCTTGTGTTTCATGTGAGTCAACTCAAGAAGCATCTCAGTTCCGCGGTAATTCCCAGCCCAGAACTCCCTCTTATCGATGATGACAGAAATGTGAAGATTTACCCGGCTACAATCTTGGAAAGAAGGATGGTACCGAGGAACAATGAGCATGTAATCCAATGGTTGATTCAATGGATAAATCTGCCACTTGAAGCAGCGACGTGGGAAGAGGAAGACTTCATCTCGCGAGTTTTTCCAGATTTTCATTCTTGAAGAGGACAAGAATACTCTGAAGAGGGGAGAGGTTGTCAGGACCTGAGCCGAGCGTTTAGAAGTCTGAAAACTGAAGATAGTTGAAGTCTGAAGGAAGGGGCAGCTCAGCGCCGAATTCACAGCGAAGCGTAATGTTCACAAGGTGCGGCTGAGATGGAGCAATGCGAACTGATTACGAAGATCCAATGACTCGGAATACAAGAAGTAAACACTGTGGATAATCTGGCGTAAATACTGTTACTCGTAATTCGTAATGAATTATATATAGCTAATGAACACTTCCAGCTGAGCACTATATAAGCTAGCCGATGTCGTTTGTAAGGATTATTCCAGATTTTATATCAATGAAACCTAGCCGTCTCATCCTCTTGTTCATCTTATTCCCCATCTCATTTCCTTCTGCATTATCGCATCCCTATTCTTCTCTGAATCGGCCGATTCTTGCTGTCTAATTTAGAGATCTTGACACCCCCAAAGTAGATGCGAGATTACGAGAAACATGTACCAAGCACCGATTCTCGCACAAGCTAACGGGATGGATTAATTAGCACCAAATTACTAACTACAACTCGCAATCTAATGAAGAAAACTATACTACGAAAGCACACTAACAAAACCGAGAAAAGCAGGGATTCGTGAGTGGCCTGTCCTCTCACCTCGAGGAACTCCTGCGCGTAGGCTTGCGCGAGCTGGGCCTTGATCTGGTCCATCATCCGCTCCGTGGACCCCGGCGACCCGGACGGCGACGGCGACGAGAAGGAGTCCATACTTACCGGCGGCTTCCCCTCTTCCCCTGCCTAGCTTGCTCTCAAATCTCCGAACTCTCGCCGCTCGTCGCTGCCGGCCACCCGTGCGCACCATCGACACGGGAGAAGGGTTTATACCACGCGGCGGTCATGAAGTTGTGCAGGCCAAAACCCTAGGCCCATTCGGGCCCAACTACTTCTTCTACTCGGCCATGACGCCACGTAGTCAATAAGATTGCACTCAACCCGGCCTGGTTAAGGGGTACGTCTAGTCCGTTTCTTATTGTCTTTTCTTCTTTTTTTCTCTTTCCTTTTTTGGAGTGGGTTTCTTCTTTTCGTTGCAACAAGTACACACAACACTGGGTCTCTATCTATCTATCACAGCGATAGAATGGATTGGACTAGTAGTTCTTGGACAGTATTGGTGGGGGGATATGAAATGTGGCATTGCTTTTGGCGACCTCGAGATACGCTTTTTCCATTTCTCGTGTCAAAATCTTGGCCTTGTTCGACAGTGAAGGCTGTCGCTACTTTTTCCTGCAAGGTCTCCTTCAGGATCCAGTAGCAAGCCACAGAGAGCACGAAGCCACGGCGCTGCACGGCCTGCACTTGCGTCCATGCATGGTTCATTGCCATCAAACATGGCCCGGACGTTGCACTTGCACCCATGCATCTTACATTGCCATACAGGAGAAAAAAAAAATATTGTGTTTGGGAATTAATGTGCAGTTTCCCTTGCCCGTGAAGCTGCATGCCATAATTCACCCAGGTCTGGCCGGTGCCGTTACTGGCCGGGCCGGCGCAGTGACAAGTGAGGAGGAAACGGTAAAGAAAATGAAGGGAAGGAGGCTAGGGCGTGGTATGTAGCGAGACAAGTACAGGAAAGAGTGGGCTACTAAACTGCTGCCGCGGCGCCCTGTCCGCTCTGCCTGCGCTTTCCAAGCGGCATGCAAAAGCCTGCAGCGCGGCGTCCTCGTAGGGGCCTGCGCTGCGCTGCGCTGTGAACCAGCGCCACAAGCTCAAAAGCGCGCGGATTGAATGAAAAGAAAAGGGGATCTGCCGATCTAGGCGAGGCCAGGGAGGGGAGGCAAGGAGTGAGACGCCTGTTCATGAAAGCAACAACGCATGCATGGCTCTGCTTCTGCTTCTGCTTCTGCTTCTGCGCCCATCTCGTCTCAACCGCGGCTCGCTCACCTGCGCCTGCGTGTACTGCCGCTGCCACGTAAACCAGGTGGCATGCATGGCTCCAAGTACTTGCTCGCTGCTTCACCTTCAAACTAAACCCCCCCCCGCTACTGTGCATGTGCAAGTGCTTAACAATGGCTACATCTCCTGCAGCGCTTTGGTGGAATACGTGAAATCAGGGCGTTTTGCGGTTGTGAGCTAGCGGGGGTATTTGGCCGTACCACCGCTTTTAAGGTCATAAAAGCCGGCTGTCTCACATCTATAGCTAGGTAATACAACATTGGGTTTGCTGTTTATTGGTTGTCTCGTTATTTTTCCAAACTCTTTTAAGTTAATTTCTTTGGCGTTGGATTAGCTTTGAGATGTGTGTCTGATTTATATGGTTAAAAAATGTGACTTGAACTTGAGGAAAATCAAACCAAATTGCATCAATCGAGTTAACCGTTCTAGTACATATAACGGGGATGCATCGAGCCGTCCGTACATGTTGGATCTTAGTTTGGTCAATAGTACCACATCTTCATTTGGGTGTGGGGTGTTGGGTGGGTTGGGGTGGGGGTATCAAGTCAACTATTCTAAGCTATCTAGGATCCTCGAATCATTGGGGTGGGGTGGGGTATCAAGTCAACTATTCTGAGCTATCTAGGATGCTGGAATCATTGGTATAGATTGGATCTTGTTTTGAACATTTGCATTGGTGCAGGCTGGATCTTGGCTCTAACTCAATTTCACCGTTGCAGTTGATTTGAAATTTACTTATTGTAAAGAGTGAAAACTATTTCATTAAGTGGCTATTATTACGATACATATATATACAGGGGAATTATCCCCAGCCGCCTCAAAAAAAAAAAAACCAGGGATAGCTAGGCTTAAAACGTGACCATGCATCCCACTCAAGCGCCTGGCTCAAAGAATTTCTCTTGTTCCTGATGTCAAAAGTAAATGAGGTTTTACAAAATTTAGTCGTACAAAAAGATTAAGAACAAGCAGTGAATATCAGCTGCATTTTGTGAGAGGAATAATATACCCTGAATTATAGCAAAATGGTGGTTTTCTTGTCCGGTTTTGAACCTTTTTCTGTGACCAAGCGCCTGTCTTATTCGGACCCAACTCAGACGCATATATACATGGTCAATAACATCGCATATAATCTATCTCGGATAATGTTTTAGGCAAATGTTTTAGGCAAAAGGCATCAGTGCACTAGCTCATGGACGAATCGACTACTGTGCAGTCTGTGCCCTGATGGATTTTTTTTCCGTCTTACTACAATAATTTTCCTGACGAGAGAGGACCACTGCCTTCTGTTGTGTGTGGGCCGGTCCCATGTGTCAGGGCCAGGTTAGCCTTTTGGAGCTGGGCCCCTTCTCCAGCCATGCCAAACTAATTGATGGATGTGCCTGGATCGATGGCATCCTTGAATCCTGGCTGGCCCCTCGGGGTTTTTTTTTCTCTCTGAATAAACTATTTTTAATTATTTTATAAAAATAACTTATGTTTTTTTTACAGAAATAACACATTCGCTGACCATCCAGGCGATTAGACCCAATCGCACAGTGGATTAGAGATTAAGTGATGAGGGGCCTGACGAGCAACCAAACCGCGACAGAGGCCTTGGTCTATCACGTATCTCAATTGCGAGTTAGTGACGCGACTGAGGCCTATGCCAGGCATAGTCACGGGCCAGAACGCAACTGAAACCAGTCGTAGATCAACATTGCAACTAAGAGCAATTTAAAGAAATAATTTAAATAAAATTAGCTTTAATCGTATGAAATTAAACAGTTAGAAGAGTTGTTTGTGAATATTTGTTAGTGTAAAAAGCTAGAGTTTGCTTATCGCAAAATTACTGCAACTTAGCATAAAGAGGGTACAACAAACACAAGTTGAGTTTACAACATATCAAATCAAGTGTTTAAAGTAAAGGTAGCTCACAACAAATATAATACAACCATGAAATGAATTACACAAATTGACCACGGTGATAGGAACAAAGCACTGCTAACATGGGCACAAACTGTATCAGGTAGCAACTCCAACTTTGTGATCTGCAACATGTTGCCCTCCACGACCTCCTCGGTGGTCTCTCCCATGACCGCCACTAGTCGTGTCGTCGTGACTTTCACCCGGCCCGTTATGCTTTGTGTACTTGTTCTTCCTATGCATGTAATATATGCAAATGATACTCCTCTTCAAAGCGCCTCCGACTTCAAACTCATCCATGTCGTTTCGGATATGATGAGTATTCTGATAGCCCTTGCCACCCTCCAGCAAGTTCAAATCAGGGACCCATATCCTATTTTACACATCGTCCTCTGTGAAGTTACGAACAACATGATATCCACATATTTCTCCACTCCACGTATGGACCACATTTTTCTTCATGAAGAAGGCTGACATGTATTGCGTGGAGTCCATCTTAATCAAGGTTGTCAAATCGCGATCCTGAATTGGATCGGAGGTTGTTCAGTAGGATTAAGAATCGTAGGTCGATGTGGAATCTAAGATCCAATCTGATTCTACCAAAGAAATAATTTTTAAATCTACCTTATATTTTAATACTTCTACATTTTTAAAACTATACTTTTATAACTTTTGTTTACAAAAATGTAGTGCAAAGGAAAGATCATTTGTTATTTATGCAAATTATAATGGACATGAAGAAATAAAAAGTAAAAATTTACAATGAAAGAGACATATGCAAATAATTATTATAATAAGGAAAATCACTAGAATCAGTAAATCGGGTAGAATCGTATGAAATTTGGATCATGATTCAACAATTTTTTGTTAGAATCGTGATAATATTAAGATTATATCAAATTAAGACTCTACCAAAGGATCAGATCAGATCGGTCCAGTCAATCTGGGTCGTAGAAACATAGAATCGTATGACTAGAATATAGATTCTCACAACCTTGATCTTGATCATGCCATATACAGCCAACACATGAGAGCATGACTTATGGAGTAGCATTGGTTGTTACGTGCACTGGCAAGTGTTGTTGTCGTCCTATCCAAGGCTCACCTCGTGCGTGACGACACAACTCGTTGTTCCAAGCCCACTACGGTTCCTTAGAAATATCTCGAACCAAAGCTCTGAGGTGCCCACCATAAGGAAGACTAAGTGCATTCGGGACTTCTCGCTCTTCTCGGTCATGTACTCTATCATCTTGGTACAATAGGGTGTATGTGCATTCAACTTATACAATGCATCAATACTTTGTCTTTCCCTGGAGTACTTGATTATACCATGTAACTACCCTCAATGATTGCAACGAGGGACATGTCGTTCAAGCCCCTGATCATCCAATTGTACACATCGGCCAGATTGGTCATCATTGCACCATACCTTGCGCTGTCGGTTTGTAATACCCTGAAATTTATTCAGTCGATTGGAAGAATATTCGGAAGAAAAAATTAAATAGGAAATATAATTTTCAGTGATCTTAAGGGGGTTTCCGTGAATTCCCAGCAACCTGGGCCTTGGGCCACGGCCCATGTGGCCCAAGGGGGGCCGGCCAAGGGGGGTGTTTTCCCCCCAAACCCTAGCCGCCACCTCCTCCACCCCCTCTCCCTCCCACTTGTGCGCCTCCTCCCTTCCCCACAGCAGCCGCCCCTCCTCTCCTCTTCCTCCTTGGCGCAGCTCTTCCCTAAGGTCGTCTTCCCCACTGGTTTGGCATTTTTCCCGACGAGATATCCTCTCATTGGAGCATCCTCGTCGATGCTGTCCAGAGCACCAATCAGGTCAGATTTCTACCATCGGTTTGATCACCAGATTTCGTAGAGTTAAAGTCTTAATCAGGAAATAGAATCTTCTAGAGAGTTGTAGTGCTCGTTCTTATATTTCTATAGGCGTAAAGATCACTCAATTTGGAGTTATGGTTTAGGAGATATGATGGCTTCTTTGCGATTGTCCAGAAGGCTTGACGAGGGTTAGCAGTTACTTTGTGTAGCCAATATTATTTAGTTAGATGACGAATCAGAGAGTCCACCAAACATGAATGTCGTAGGAAATTCATTAAGCTTTCCATATTAATAAAGAACTTGATTTGTGGTTGAGCCAATCAAAAGATACAAATTTTTCTTGTACCACAGTTGGTTCTGATTGTCATATTGTAGGTGCAGAGACTTCATATGATCATTAGATATAATAGATGGCCGAATCAGAAAACCTTGACAACTAGGTTATCGTAGAAGATTTCATCAAGTTTCCAGAGAGTCTAAGATCACTCCTTTTCGAGCTTCGTAGTAAAAGATACGAAGGTTTTAATACTACTGTCCAGTGTAACCTTCCGCTAGACTGTCGTGAAATTCGAGTAGAATCAATATTTAAACCTTGGGTTTTGGAAAGATGGGTTATAGCGGTGCGAGTAGTGTCTTCTTTTCACGTCATTCTTATGTTAGTGATTCAATTGTGTAGGAGAAGAGGCTTCGAGATTAGGGGCATCATCCTTGCCTCCCAACTTGTCGTAGCGCGAAAGGCAAGTACAATTGAATTGTGTTGATTGATATGTGTTCTCCTGGTTTGATGAACGTGTAATGGATAGTTTTGTTATTTACTTGTCACATTCATAATTGATATACCATGGTTCTTTGATACAATGTTTACGTTCATTGCACTCCTTCATTCATGCAACCACTGTTCAAGTTTCACTCACGGGAGTGGGTAGTGAGGTCCCATCATTCCAACATGGGCAAGCACATTGAAAAATGTATTGACTGATATTTGTTTGAACTGCTTGATGCTCATGTTATGATTAAGATCTATGGAATGCGAGTAATTCCAATCATTCTTGCTTTTTTTCATGGATGCTAATCCATGCTTCTTAAGATTATGTCTTTTATATCCATGAATTCATTCACTGTTCATGTTTCACCCACGGGAGTGGGATGTAAAGACCAATCATTCCAATATAGGCATGTAAGACCCACCATTCCAATGTGGGCAAATTGGATCCCCGTTATGAAACGTTCTTCATACGGGCCTTGGATCCCCGTATTTTTGGATAATGCGGGCATGAGTGAACATCGACGGGTGTTCACTGGCTATACCGGTATAAGCAGAAGAGGAGTTCATGCATTTCATTCATTCATATGATTTCTACCATTCCATGTTCTTACTCTATACTGTGAGTGTCATGTTCTTATTCATTGTTGTTCATACTATTATGTTGTACTTGCTGAGTCGTAGACTCATTCTTGCCGTGTTTATTTGTTTTAGGTAAATAATGAGGACGTCATGCTTGGGAGGGATTAGTCATGGATCACTTCATTCACTTCATATTATTCACTTTTAAATAGATAAACTGGTCATTACCTTTCATTTGAGTTGAATTAGTAATTGCCTTATGATCTTGGTATAGTCTATTGATAAATTTATCAAAAAAATGATTTACTATGATTGGATAATTAGAGTTTTGATATGTTGTTGAATTCTGATTCAATCCTTATATATTCATTCTGTTAGCTGTTGTTTTTATGTTATTAGATGAAAGATTCTTGAAATTAATTCATAGTATTGCTTGGTGTTAGACTTTAGGTGATATCTTGGCTTCCGCATAGCCAGGGTGTTACATCGGTGTCGTAAAGAAATGGCCACTTCTCCACTGGACCAGCCTCGATCAAATGCGAGAAACATTTGATGTTCCGCGCTCCTCCTCCTCAAGTCAGGTGGGTCAATCTCGGGCAACAATGCCAACTGTTCTGATATATCGGCTGTCTTTCCATCACGTTGCTTATTCCTATCCTCGACATGCTTGGTGGTAAACTCATCAAGCTTCTCCCAGAGTGCATCGAACTTTCTTTGCTAGTTCTGCTTGCACAATCTCCTGAACAGGTTCATCAGCCTTTTGCTCTTGAACTGCTTGAAGAAATTGGCTCGTAGGTGCCGCATGCTCCAACAATTTCACAGTCGCGCCATGGAAAATGATCATATGGATATTCTTGCATTTTTATAGCCTTATTCAACCCGACATGTTGGTCATGTATTATGAACACGCTTGGCTATTCACTGATGACTCTAACCTTGAGGTGCCTGAAGAACAATAATCAACTATTTAAGTTCTCACTCCCCACAAAGTGCCTAAAGAACCATAATTAACTATTTAAGTTCTCACTCCCCACAAATACAACAGTCAGGGGAAGGATCTGATTGTTGGCATACATGTTGATTGCCTTTGATATTTGCCCCTTGTACTTCCCAGTCAAGAATGTCCCATCCACGCACATCAACGGGAGGCAGTGACAGAAGGCATCAACGCACACACAAATTGCAAGGAAAGCCTGTTACATTACCATGTACCCCTCCTGTTTTTTTGAAACATTTATCATTCACAACTATGTATGTTTTGGGGTTTTTGTCCCTTAGCACCTTAAGTACAGTCGAGGAAGATTGTCGTAGGCTGACTCAAACGTATCGAAACACTATATCCATTGCCTTATGCTTCGCCCTCCATGCCTTCGTATAGCTAATCTTGTACTTGTACCTCTACTCAATGGCCAACATGACATGTTGCACTTCCATGTCCTTCTCCACAATCTTCCCATACATGACATTAATTTGCAATGAAAAAAGAAGTGAGGTTGCGGTGCTTTGGTAGTACGTTGCTCATAACACATGGGTGGTCCTCCACCTTCGACTCGATCCAGTGCATTTCATATTTGGGCTTGTAGGCATGAACACGCCAAGGACACCTATCTTTCTCACACTTCACAGTGTATTGCTCTTTTTGCTTGATTTGATAACCTTAAACTGCCTCATGCATTGACATCGCCCAGAATTCACAACATCCCGCATAGCTCACTTTTTTTTAATGCAAATATGGTATTAACACGCACCACATTCTGCCCATACTCCCATCGGGATTCGTGGCCATCACTCACAGCCAGGACTGTCTAGTCATGTCTATTCCAAGAATCAGGTATCGGTGCATCGGGGACATCATCATCATCTGAATAGTCATCCTCCTCCTCACCCTCTTCCAATGCTTATTCTTCCGCTCTAACCCTCCGGTCTTCCCGCTCCAAGTCATCCACTGTGAATTCAAAATACTCCCCTTCGTTCGCTTGTCCATTGGGATCAACATGAATGTCTATCGGCACAACTGCATCTACATCACCATCCTCTGTTCCACCATCCTCAACTTTCACTTGCACACCCGCACTACACTCCCCCACTTCACAGGCACTACCAAGTGTGCTCGAACAAACAAGCACCAACAACACCCATTCATAGCCACGACGCCTGAACACTTCTAACCAAGCCTGCCATGACATTGTTCGCTCCATCAGCCTCAACTCCCACTGAACCACTTCTAGTGAACGGTTCCACAAGCATCTCACGGTGACACCATACAGTGCTCACTGATACATTATGGTATGTGGAAACTGCTCAAATCAACTCCACGTGGCCCCTCACGAACTTCTCTCTGCCTGTAAAACACTATGAAAAATCATTGAAATTACATACTTGAAACACGACTCGAGATATTTAGAATGGATGCTAATTAAGCATGCTACGTTGAGTCTAACGAAAACCAAATCTACCACTAAGCTATGTTTATTGTTGCCAACCTAACATGTTTTTATGAAAATGACCAACAAATTACATGAGCAGGACGAACTCGCCGCAAAAGGACTAGTACACGGGGCGTGTCGAGCCGAGGGCAGATTCTCGTTGTCCTCCTCCCATCTCCTCTCCCTTCTTCTCCTCTCCTCTCCTCCCTGACTTCTTCTCTGCCGCTGGCACTCTCCTCCCTTCTCCTCTTTTAGTCGTGCCAGTGGATTTAGATTTGTCAGACCCCCCGAGCATGGAATACTCGAAGATCTTATGTGTATACTATGCTAGTCAAGGATTAATGACTAGCACACACATTCACAATATTTGGTAATCACATCCATACAAATACATACTAAAGTAAAGCAACAAGGGTATTCTACTTAAGCTATTATAACAATTATAACAACAATTGTCGACCGGCCAAATAAAAGCTGTCATCAGAGTAAACAAAATAAATAGCAGCGGAAGATATAGTAATAGTAGCAAAAGTCCAGCGGCATGCCCATTCGATCCCGCAGAAACCGACAAGGAACAAGGCCTAGGTAGACCCATCACTGAACCCTCTGGTGCCGGGGGCAAATAACTCGTCGTCTTCTGCGTCGGCTCCTCTGCAAACTCTAAACCAACAACAATAGTAAGATTGAGTACAATATGCACTCAGCAAGACTTGTAGTGTATCGCAAAAAATATATTAGATGCAAGGCTATCAAATGAATGGCTCTACTCTACAAGTTCTTTTGCTCAAAGCAACTTTTATTTTCTTGCCTTGCTCTTGCTATTCTGGAAATTAGGTCGGTTGATTGTCGCAATAATAATCAGCGCAATCGACATCTAAATCAAAAGGAGTCGAAACGAATTAAATAACACCAAATAAATTAAAAAGTAACCAAAATAAATATTTTTAAATATTTTAGTAGATTATGATTTTAGATCAGTTTAGAGATATATTTCATTCAATTTGGAGTTTTGTAGTAAAAGTTATTAAGGTTTGAATATGCTCGGTTTGAAAAAATTAAAAGAAGAGAAATACTCTTTCCAACAGAGAAAGTGTAATCCCGTGCATGCACTACTGAGGTTTATGCTTTCCAGTGAGGGAAAGCGTATTCTCCTCAAGTTTCTCTAAGGTTTACGCTTTCCAGATTTGGAAAGCGTATTCTCCTTAGAATTAAAAGTGTATTTTCTATTTTTCTAACGATTTTCATTTACACTGCAGGTAGGTTCCACTGTCAGTGGCTCGGTCCACGAGCATAGTGTATAGACCAACGGTCTATACGCGTAGCGCACGAGTTCATGGGGTGGGTTCACTGTGCACTTAAGTCGTGGGGCTTGCATGTCATAGACTGACAAGAAGATAACGTTTCGTTTTAATTTTTCTTTAACTTAATGTCTCGGTCCCACACGTCACTAACTCATGTGTTAACTAACCTGACAGTTAAACATCACTTAGTGTTTAATGATGGGGATTAGGCACGTTGATGATGTGCTACAGTGCCCACCGGCAAATGTTGCACGGTGGCACTCACGCCCATGCGTCTCGCCGGTGGCGTGGTGTTTCGCAGCACTAGAGAGTGCTCAAAATGGGATCTTTGTACTAATCCGCACCTTCCGGCACCGACAGCGGGGCCGGAGATGGCCTAACGCAGCGACGCGATGGTGTTAGGCGGCGACGCAGTTACGACAAAGGGCAAGAGCTCGGAAGAGTGCCGCCCTTGCCAAACTAACATGCGCATAAGCATCTACATGCTGCTAGAGTCATACCGAAGCAAGGAGAAGGGCTAAGGTAGTCGGAGACAGATGATCGACGGTGGTCTCCACGTGGGGAAGACTTTCGGCTGAAGGAGATCTTCATTCGAAGGTTGGGGAAGCTTGAAGGTGCTTTGGTGATGCTCCTGACCCGAGGAATCAGCCCGGGTTCACCAGAGAGGAAATGGCAGTGCAGGCGGTGGTGTTGGCTGGAGACGAGGAAGAAGGGGTGATTCGGGGTCTCCTGTGAATCAATGGAGAAATGAAGTGAGGGGAAAGCTTCATTATATTCTGGAACACGAATTGATGTGATGATGGATACTAGGAACCCTTCTGTTTGTCTGCAATGTTGGTGATGGCGCACGACCGAATTAGGGCCCACGCTCCTTGAGCTTTAGAGCTCGATTCAGTGGAGGAGAAGAGAAGAGGAGGTGCGCACTGGCTTGGAAAAGAAGAGAAGCAACTCGGGGTGTCGTATTTATAGATAGTGGTGGCGGAGATTGGCGAGGAGGGCTCGGGCAGGGCAGCGGAGCTCTCAGAGGCTCTCGATGAGGTACGGGTAGAAGCAGGTGTGGTCGGGCAGGGGGATGGGCGCGGTGTGATGGTGAGGTGACGGGGTAGGTGTGGCTGGTGGAAAAACCACGGGTGAGGTGGTAAAATCGCGCCAGGGCTGCGATGCGCTCGCAGTGCCACACTGGCACACCTGAGCGTGAGGTGGGCGACAAGTCCTACGCTGGGGTCCACCGGTTAGCGAGGTAAGAGTAGTTTAGGTTTTTCTTTTTTTTTCTGCTGATTTTTTACCAATTTTATTTACTACCTAAATATTTTGAAAATTAATGAATTTTTGTGTTGGCTTTTGACCTAATGTGGTTTCTCTTGTAAATTTTTTAGATGATAATACTTTATGTGAACTTTTACAAAATTCATACAGTTTTCTGTTTTGCTTTTTTGTAAATGTGTTTATAAATAAGATTTTATTTAAATTATTTTATGAATTATTTATGGAATAATATGCCTGAAATAATTCTCCCATTTGGTATTTTTATTGTGTTTTATTTATTTCCTTTTTATCACCTATTTGTTTGTAGTTCATACTTTGCTTTAAAATTCAAAAAACTAAAATAAACATACTATATTTCATATGCAAATGATCAAAGAAATTTCTCCAATGTATTTATTCTTCATAGTCCCCGAATTAGGATTTTGGGATGTTATAGACCTAACCCCCTTACAAAGAATCTCATCCCCGAGATTCAGAGGAATTGGTGTAGAAGTTGAGGAATTCGGCTCGGGGGCGATCTTCTCGTTCCCATATTGCTTTATTTTTTGTGTGGTTGCTCCACTGGATCCTCAACATCTTGATTGGGCAGTTACATGTATGACACATGGCTTCATCCAAGATTCGATTGGGTGCTCACGATAAGAGAGGTTCGGTTGGAGATCAAGATCTTCCAACTAAGTGAATTCGGTAGGAGTTCGAAGATATTTCTTGAGCAGAGATTTGTGGAAGACGTCATGCACATCTAAAAGTTGAGGCGATAGCTCCAACTGATAGGCTACCTAGCCTTTCCTTGCAAGAATTCGGTATGGACCGATATACCGAGGTGTTAGTTTCCCATGGACGTGGAAACAGCGGATACCGAGTAGTGGCGAGACTTTGAGATAAACAAAATCACTTACTTCAAATCTTAGTTCACAGCGACGGTGGTCAGCATAGCTCTTCTATCGCGACTGTGCTTCCTTTAAGCAACTCTTTGTCGAATCCACCTGCTCTTGAGCTTCTTGTATGACAGCTGGTCCAAAGAATTGTCATTCTTTGACTTTGGACCAAAACAAGGGTGTTCTGCACTTTCTCCTATATAGCGCTTCAAACAGGGACATCTAAAGGATGGATTGGAAGTTGTTGTTGTAAGAAAACTCAACAAACGCTAAGCATTTCTCCCGATTCGTGCTATAAGACAGCACACATGCTCGCAACATGTCTTCTAGAATTTGATTGGTCCTTTATGTCTGACCTCTTGTTTGCGGATGGAATGTCATGCTGAAGAATAGCTTGGTTCCCAACAGTTCATGTACACTATCCCAGAATCAGGAAGTGAACTTAGGTCCTCGATCAGAGGTTATGATCTTTGGCACGCCATGCAGACGGATGATATTATCCATGTAAAGTTCTGCTAGCTTGGTTCCATTATAGGTGGTTTTAACTGGAATAAAGTGAGCCACCTTGGTTAGGCAATCAACAATAACCTATATGGAGTTGTGCCCATTTCGGGTCTTTGGTAAACCTGTTATGAAGTCCATGTCTATTTTATCCCATTTCCACTCGGGGATATTCAGGGGTCGAAGCAATCCCGTAGGTCATTGGTGTTCTACTTTGACACGCTGACACAAGTCGCACTGGGCAACATATGCGGCGACATCTTTCTTCATACCGGGCCACCAGAACTACTTCCGGAGATCCTGGTACATCTTGGTGCTTCAAGGATGGATGAAGAGGGAGAATCATGAGCTTCTCTATGGATTAGCTCCTTGATATCTTGATCATTGGGAACACAGAGCTGCTATCCACGCATAACTAATCCACTCACATTCTTGGAAAATTCTGATTTCCCGCCATCTCGTAAGTTGAGCTTGATTTCGGCAATTGCCGGATCCTTAAGCTAAGTAGCCTGAATATGCAATTCGAGCGAAGGTTGTAGTGTTAAGGCAGCAACATAGCCTTCCTCAACCACATCTAAGTTGAGCTTTCGAAACTCTTCATGCAGCATCGGTTGATTTTCTTTGGTCGATGTACTCATGCAGTGAAGTTTCCAGCTGAGAGCATCAGCTATAACATTGGCTTTACCAGGGTGGTAATTAATGCCTAAGTCATAGTCCCTGATCAATTCAAGCCACCTTCGCTGCCTCAGGTTTAGATCCGTTTGAGTAAAGAAGTACTTCAGGTTCTTATGATATGAGTAAATCTCGCACCGGTTGCCGATAAGATAATGTCTCTATATCTCGAGAGCATGAACTGTTGCTGCTAACTCCAAATCGTGGGTTGAATAATTAGCTTCATGTGGCCATAGTTGACGTGAGGCATAGGCTACTACTTTGCCTTCTTACATCAGCACACAACCGAGGC
The DNA here is from genome assembly GCA_036346395.1 of Hsuehochloa calcarea. Lineage (NCBI taxonomy): Eukaryota > Viridiplantae > Streptophyta > Magnoliopsida > Poales > Poaceae > Hsuehochloa > Hsuehochloa calcarea. Next base: position 42,052,301 of record CM070599.1, read on the forward strand.
CGTGGCGTGATGCATCACAATACACAACGAAGCTTTTGTGTACGTCAGGAAGAGTAAGCACTAGGGCTGATGTGAGCCTTTTCCTTAATTCGTGGAAGCTCTCATCACATGCTACTGACTATTCAAACTTCTTCCCCTTTTTTAGAAGCTGAGTCACTGGTCTTGCAATCTTAGAGAAGTTCTCGATAAATCGACGGTAGTATCCCGTCAGACCGAGGACACTTCGGACTTCAGGAACGGCGTGGGGCTGTTTCCAAGCTAGAACATTTTGTATTTTTCTTGGATACATAGCCATGCCTCCTTCAGATAGAATATGGCCTAGAAAGCCGACTTCCTTTAACCAGAACTCGCACTTACTGAACTTGGCGTACAGCTGATGCTCACGCAGCTTATCGAGCACCAAACGCAAGTGTTGTTCGTGCTCTTTTTGTAGTCTTGGAGTAAATAAGAATATCATCAATGAAGACCAACATGAACTGATCCAAATACTCTATGAAGATCTTATTTATAAGATTCATGAAATTCAGAAGCATTGGTCAGTTCGAAAGACATTACGGTGTACTCGTATAAACCGTAACGGGTGGTAAATGCAGTCTTTGAAATATCTTCTGGCCTTACTTTGAGTTGAAAATATCCGAGTCTCAAGTCAATCTTGGAGAAGATGCAGGCATCATTCATTTAATCGAACAAGTCATCAATCCTCAGGAGATGATATTTGTTCTTGATGGTGACTTCACTCAGAGAACGATAGTCGACGCACACCCGTAGACTATCATCTTTCTTTATTACAAACAAGACAGGGCTTCCCTATGGGGATGTGTTAGGGCGAATGAATCCCTTGTCCAGCTGCTCCTTGAGTTGTCTCTTCAATTAGGCCAACTCATCAGACGACATTCGATAAGGTCGCTTATATATAGCTGCTGTCCCGGGTAACAAATCGATGACAAATTCCATGTCTCGATCTGGCAGTATTCCCAACAGCTCACCCGGAAACACATCAGGATATTTACATACCATGGGAACTTTACTAAGCTCTGGAATTGTGATGGAATTGAGCTTGGGCTGTTGCAATGAGTGACATATGTGGAGGTATATACGACTCGCTTTTCGTCAGACTTGACTAGAGAAACTGCTCGATTCGCACAATCGATCACTCCTTGGTGTTTGGGTTACCAATCCATCCCAAGGATTATATATAACCCAGGGGTATCTATTATGATGAGGTTGGCTCTAAAATTTACCCCATTTATCTCTATATGAACTTCAAAACATCTGAGTTGTGTCCTTAGGATGTACCAAGGTGAATATATTAGCAGGACGTTATCTAGCAACGCAGTTTTCAGTTGTTGATGCATGGAAAACTTCTTAGAGACAAAGTAATGAGTTACTCCTGAATCAAATAATGCTAATGTAGGTATAGAATGTACAAGAATCATACCCGTCACCACATCAGGGGATGCGTCAACCACCTCAGCAGTTATGTGGTTCACATGACCGCATCCGAAGCCTTGCACCGGCTTGGGTGCTTGCTGCCCTCCTGGGCCTTGAGCGGGGCCCTGGGGTCGCCGCTGGACTCCAAATGGTTGAGGTTGAGGTGTCAGAAAATTCTTCATTGGGCATTTGTTAGCATAATGCCCATGCTCATTGCAATTGAAGCATGTAATGTTTGCTGCCCAGTTTTGTGTACCGGACGGCTGACCTCCACGGTTATATTGCTGAACTACTGTGAGTAGAGGGCGGGGAGCTGGTGCTTGGAACCTCGGAGGTGGTGGTGCTGAAGGGCGAGCATTTGACGGCTGCCATATATGAGGTCTCGGCGGACCACTGCTTGCTGATTTTTGCGCAAGCCACTTGCGCTTACGGCTCTCCACCACTGTCCGGGTGCTATCTTCGACTCGGATTGCCTTATTAATCAAGGTTTGGAAGTTGGGTATGTTGTGGGCAGCGAACGACCACTTTGTCTCGTAATTCAGGCGCTCCCTGAATAAGACGACCTTTCCCGCTTCATTTGGGATCTCGGTCGCAGCATGGCATGCGAGATAGTTGAAACGGTGCAGGAACTCCATCACTGATGAGTTCCCTTGCCGAAGCTCATATAATTCCCGCCTCTTGATATCCATAAATCCTGAAGGGATATGAGCATCGTGGAAAGCTTCCTTGAAGGTGGCCCATTAGATGGCCTGGCCTTCGGGAATGAAGACTTGATGGTTTTCCCACCATGTTGCTGCCGCTCCTTGCAGCTGATAAGATGCGTAGAGAACTTTTTCTTCATCATTGCATTGGAACAATGACCAACTTGCTCTCTACCGTACAGAGCCAATCATCAGCGTCAAGAGGGTCGGGGGCTGATGCAAGGGTGGGTGGCTGAGTTCGCATGAACTCGACCATCCTGGACGATGATTGGTTGGTGGCAGCTCCATTTCCTCCAGTAGCAGTGCCGAAGGTAGCGGTGTTCTGCACCAACTGTTGGAGCAGAAGAGTGTTGGTTTGTTGTCCTTGCTCGATCATGGCGAGCACTTGCGCCATGATGGATGGCGACGGCAGGACCTCTGGTTCTTCGGGGACGGCAGGCTTAGATTGCTTAGCTGACGTTGATGAAAGAGGATGCACTGGGTTGGGTTGCGAAGGCGTAGGAGTCTCGCCCCCGGTTGTTGTGACCCAGAAGTGGCCCCTGTTGCCATAAGCTGTCGAACAGAGTGCGTTACCGACATCCTGATCAAGCAAAAGGTAGAGTAAACAAATGTTCGCATGATGAGAGGGATAAATAGAAGTTAAGTAGGTCAGCAAGTTTTGTCATCCCAACCTAATTTAACTTAATCTATGCTGATAACATGCATATGTTAAGATTTAGGGTTAGCACACATGAATTTTCAACATACTAGTCAAGCATTGCATGGCACTAAAGCCCGTTGTTCCATATTATAAAGGTAGGGCAACCAAAACATAACAAGTAGTATATTGCAATAATTTTACAGCGAGATCACACCTCGATTTTTTCCTACAAAATATCCAAAAGTATATCCAAAAGTGCTCACTCTAAGGCCTATAGGTGAGCTCTAGACTACATACTATAGTCTAGGTGTCGAAGTCACGCTGAGCGGCTCCTGAGGACTCAGGGGCAGCAAAGGATGGAGTGTTCTCGTGCTTCGCAACCTCATGTTCAGTGCGGACGTGGTGGTAGTGCTGCAGCAGCCTCGAAGACTCCACTGTCCCGGCGGCAATGGCCATTACCCGATGGTAGTGTCCGGTCACCGATATATGAGGACGTCAGGTACGGACTACAGGCGGATGATGTACTGAGGCAACTCGTCGCACGGGCGCCAGAATTGCATCCTCTCCATATAACAACTCTCAGGAGAAGAAGCCCTGGGCCACCATGGGAACGATGCTGTCCTCCAGGAGGGAGATCCTCTGGCGAGCCTCCAGCAGCTCGCGAGACACTCGACTGAGATACCCATCAAGGGATCTCACCAGGCCTGCGAGATGCGGGTGTGGAGTGAGGAATTGCCTCCCTTCCACTTGATAGGTGGGCTCCTCCTGATCCACGGCCCACGCCGGGAAGTGGAAGAACAACTCCTGTAGTGCTGGTAGCTCATGCCGCAGTCGAACGATGGCGACATAAGCTGCATCAAGCAGAGACATCTGCAGGGTAGAGCCCCTCTTATAACAATGGAAGGCCGGGTCGTCGAAGTTCTAGCCCTGGATGAGCACCTGGGCGAGGTACTAAGTGGATGACGCCCTCGAAGGTGCACTGTAGACCGTATACTACGAGTGTGCGGGCACTCGATGTGTTGCAACATCACCCACGAGTGTGCTGGAGTGTGCCTTCCGCAAAGGCACTCGTGCGGTACTACGACTCACAAGCGTTGTCAGACCCCCGGGTGTGGAATACCCGAAGATCTTATGTGTATACTGTGCTAGTCCTAGGATTAATGACTAGAACACACATTCACAATATTTGGTAATCACATTATACAAACACATACTAAAGTAAAACAAAAGGGGTATTCTACTTAAGTTATTACAACAATGGCCGACCAACCAAATAAAAGCAGTCATCAGAGTAAACAAAATAAATAATAGCGGAAGACATAGTAATAGTAGCAAAAGTCCAGCGGCATGCCCATCCGATCCCGTAGGCAACCGACAAGGCACAAGACCTAGATAGACCCGTCACCAAACCCTCCGGTCTTGGGGGGCAAAGAACTCGTCGTCTGGAGTCGGCTCCTCTACAAACTCTAAACCAACAACAATAGCAAGATTGAGTACAATGCATACTCAGCGAGACTTGTAGTGTATCACAAAACTTATATTAGATGCTAGGCTATCAAATGAATAGCTCTACTCTACAAGTTCTTTTGGTCAAAGCAACTTTTATTTGCAATATTCATAAGTAGTAATGTGCAACCGAATTTAAAAGAGCAATTTAAGAAAAAGTAAGTACAAGATAGTAAATAAAGAATTGAGTGAAATAATACCAACACCCACAACCCTACTCGGTTGCGAGCAAAAATAATATTCAGCCATAGACATGACACTAACAAATTCAAGCTCAACTATAGAAATAACAGTCCTGCTATAGACATAACAAATCAGCCATAGAAATGACATCTCTGCTATAGTCATAGCAATTCAGCCAAAGATATGGCAGTTAACTCAACAAATTAAAAACCCCATGTCATTACCCCAATCTTTTGTGACAGAACCATTTGAAAAGCAAAGCTACCGCCATACCAGCCGCACTAAGCACACTCATGACCGCAAGCACGACTATTTGAACAGTTTATCAATCTGCAAGGGTGCACAACTTTACCCGTAGTACGCGATATTCCAGTTACCTGGAATATCTCTATATCACTACTCACTATCGAAGGTAAGCAACCTAGAGTTCATGACGTAGCCTTTATATTATCTAGCCCTAACCTTGCACTAGCCAAGCGAATGATTATGCCCAATTACTCGGATAGAAACCCGCAGTATGAAGAGTCCTCACTCACCGGATAGAAACCCGTTGAGTGAGTCCCTCACTTGCGGGATAGAAACTCGTCAAGTGAGTCTCTCACTTCATCTGGATAGAAACCCGTTGAAGTGAACCATTCGCAGTTGCGACGACAATAGAAATTGTTCGCACTTCATCTGCCTACTAATCATGCAAGGTTATGATTCGACAACTTAGTTAGCTACGGCTACCCCATCCTAGCACATACGGTTGTACGATTAGGTCTTAGTCCCGGATTTGCTAGCTTCAACCCTTAATTGACTACGGACGAGATCTCCACCCATCTACCAGTGAGTCAAAATCCTCACTTTTTCGAGAATACAATATAACTCGCTCGCGCCTAAAAACTAAGGTTTTCATTTCATTTTCATATCAAATAACATAGATACCCTCTCTGAATATTTTTCAAAATATTCCTAAATTCTTAAATTATCATATTGCCCTTTTATCAATTTTTTAGAAAATCTATCACTCTAGTTGCGTTTGTGCGATAATCGCACTCAAAACTTCCCAATTGACATTACATAATGTCTAACCCATATTATAATAGTTACAATAGTAAAGGATCAATATTTCAAAAGGATAAATGCAACAAGTAGGATTATAATTACCATTTTTCCAATAATAGCATTTTTCATACACAACATACACGCATGCATCGTAGGATTTAAAAATCAAAGTAAAATATTTAAAATACTGGGATCAACATGGTCAAAGGGGGTGCTTGACTTACTCTTGTGGTTCTGGAAATGAGGTCGGTTGATTGTCGCAATAATAATCAGAGCAATCGACGTCTAAATCAAAAGGAGCCAGGAACGAATTACATAACACCAAATAAATTAAAGAGTAACAAAATTAAATATTTTTACATATTCTGGTAGATTATGATTTTTATAAGAATTTAGAGACAAATTTCATCCAATTTGGAGTTTTGTAGCAAAGTTATTAAGGTTTGAATAGTCTCGGTTTGAAAATTTCAAAGAAAATTGAGAAATACTCTTTCCAATAGAGAAAGCATAATCCCACACATGCACTATTGAGGTTTACACTTTCTTGTATGAGAAAGCGTATTCTCCTCGAGTTTTTCTGAGGTTTACGCTTTCCAGATTTGGAAAGCATATTCTCCTCAAAACTAAAAGCATATTTTCTATTTTACACTGACGGTGGGGTCCACTGTCAGTGGCTCGGTCCACGAGTACAGTGTATGGACCAATGGTCTCTAAGCGTAGCGCACGGGTTCATGGGGTGGGTTCACTTTGCACTTATGTCGTGGGGCATGCATGTCATAGACTCACAGGAAGATAATGTTTCGTTTTAATTTTTCTTTAACTTAATGTCTCGGTCCCACACATCAGTGACTCGTGCGTTAACTAACCTGACAGCTAAACATCACTTAGTGTTTAATGACATGGATTAGGCACATTGATGATGTGCTATAGTGCCTATCGGTAATGCCGCGCGGGCAAGATGAAGAAACAATTCGACGGAAATAAGGAAGGCGGTTCACTTCAAGGGCTTTTAGTGGGAAAGAGGTCTATGATATGGTTAAGGATATCGATGTTGTGCTTGGGAAGGGGCGTAAATTAAGAACCCGTGAGAAGAACATCCGGAAGAAGCGGTCAATTTTTGGGACTTGCCTTATTGGGAGTACTTAGAAGTTCGACCTTGCATCGGCGTTATGCACGTAGAGAAGAATGTATGTGATAGCTTGATTGGTCTCTTCTTTGAACATTAGTGGCAAAACAAAGGATGGTGTTAACGCAGCGTGACTTGGTCGATATGAACATAAGGACCGAGTTAGCACCGAAAGAGACCGATCTGAGACGAGCGTACCTTCCCCGACTTGCTACACTCTGTCCAAGGCCGAGAAATGAAGCATGCGGAGCTTGCGGTGTGAAAGTCCGTCTGGTTACTCCGCTAACATTAAGAAACTTGTTTCTATGCAAGATTTGAAATTAATTGGTATGAAGTCGCATGATTGTCGTGTGTTGATGACACAAATGCTTCTGTTGCAATTAGGAGTATCTTGCAGAACAAGGTCAGTGGCAATCTTGAGGTCGTGTTATTTCTTCAACTCAATTGCTCGAAGGTCATCGATCCCCAAGGACTAGATGCTCTGCGGCCGAGGTAGTGACGACTCTGTGTCATCTTGAGATGTATTTCCTCCGTCATTTTTCGATATCATGGTCCATCTCATTGTTCACCTTGTGAAAGAGATAAAGATATGCGACCTGTGTTTCTCGTCATATGTACCGTTCGAGAGGTACATGGGAATTCTCAAGTCCTACGTCGGAATCGATCTCGTACGGAGGCGGCATCATCGAAGGTTATGCAGCGGAAGAGGTCATTGAGTTCTGCGTCGACTACATGGCTCGGTGGATCCGATTGGTGTGCCTCTATCTCGTCATGAGGGAGGCTGGATGGTATCGGGACCATCGGAGGAAATCAATCACTCCCGACTGGATACGTGCGCTCAAGCCCATTTCACGGTCTTGCAACACATGACCCAAGTGTCCCCATACATCGACGAGCACAAAGACATGGTGCATGCGAGAATCCGACGGTCGGAGGTTTGGATCACGAGAGAGCACAACCGTCGGTTCAGCGAATGGTTAAAGGTGCGAATCACTCGGAGGTCATCAAGTGATGATACGCCGCTATGGTTGGCAAGAGGGCCACATTTTACAATTGTCACATGGCAAGGATCGACATAAATGGGTACACATTTTATCACGGCACTCGGGATAGGAAGAGCACAGCTGCGAGCAGCGGTGTCGCATAGATGCATTCGATCTGATGGGTGAGGAGCTCGTACTATGGGCAAATAGAGGAGATATGGGAGATCGACTCGTGCTTTTCAAGATCCCCTATTTCGGTGCGTTGGGTCCATCTCCCACGGTGAAGGTCGACAAATGCACGGCGTCACTACCGTGGACCTCGAGCGTGTCGGATACAAAGGCGAACCATTCGTCTTGGCTAACCAAGTTGTTCAAGTCTTCTATGTAACCGACCGGCAAATAAGAAGCGCCACGTAGTTCTTCATGGAAAAAGGAGGATTGTCGGAGTTGAGAATGTAGTGGGCGAGGAAGAATACAATCAATTTGACGAGTTGCCACCTTTCGGAGGCGGCATCGAGCTCGAGGAAGAACCCGGTGAGGAAGCTAGCTATATCTTGCGTCGATCATCATGAAGGGTGTATTTTAATTAAGAATTTAATTACTCCATTGTAATTAATTTATTTATTCCATTGTCATGTGTTGTGTTATGGACTTGTGATCTTTAATATTGATGTCAATGTGGATATTCATGGTAATGTTGAGTTGAATTAGATATGAACTTTTGAACTCAAACTTGTCATCATCTTTGCTTATCCACAGTTCATACATCTTTGTTGTGGGGATATCCTGAGACGGTTAGATGTTCTGGTGAAATCTATGAAACAAAGACATATCCATTTGAGTTTTCAGCACTTGAAATGCCATACGAGTCATATAATGGAACAAATGTCAGATTGAGGTAAGAACGACATTTTACAATGCTTTGCACAGTTCATAACAAGAATAGCTTGCATGATGTGCGGCATCAACAAATAAATTAACACTATCTATGAAGACGAAATGCATACTTATTATGTTTGCGGTACATCCACGAAAGTGACGATTGGTAGAAATTATGTTGGCAATATTGTGGAATGTCGGGATTTACGTAAGTCTAAACTTCACCTCATTGACCTTCCATGTATAACATTCACATAACTTTGGTAGCTCCAACTTGGAACCATCAGAATCTTAATTTGATGATTTGTATAATGATCTTAGGAAAATTGACATGCGTTTGTGATGTTTCCACATCACAGACGGTTCCGTCTAGAACCGTCTGTGATGCAAACATCCGCAGGCAGTTTCCCAAGAACGTTCGTGATGTTTACGCATCACGCAGCGGTTCTTGAGAAACCGCATCTGTGATATTCTGCATCCTGAGGCAGTTCCCTCTAAACCGTCTGTGATGCGTGTTGACTATATATGGTTCGAGACGATAGGGTTTTGATCTAACCTCATCGTCTCTGAACGCCCTCTCTTAGCCGCCTCCCTCGAACCCGGCGCCCCTCCTCCCAGACCGGCGCCTCCCAGACGATAAGTATTTAAACAGATATTCTTGGATGCATGTATAAAATCTCAATCCTTTCATCTTGAACTTGTTAGTTTTGCTTATATAGTTATGATGTAGATCTAAAAAGAGGGTAGTAACAAAGGAACTTGAATTAGAGCAATTGGAGAACCAAAAGTGCATCTTACAAAACAAGGAAAAAGGAGTACGCTTTTTTTGCCCTCAAAATTCGATGAACACCTTGTTGATTAGTGAAGGATATCTCATTAACATCTCAAGCACGATTAACATCTCAAGCACGAGTTAACATTGGATCTTTGGAATGACTGTAGCATGGTTATTGTAGATAAGCACATTAGGCGCTCACGCCCATGCATCTCGTTGGCGGTGTGGTGTTTCGCGGCACTGGAGAGTGCCCAAAACGGGATCTCCGTACTAATGCGCACCTTCCGACACTGACAGCGAGGTCGAAGATGGCTAACGCAGCGATGCGCTGGGGTTAGGCGGCGACACAGCTACGACAAAGGGCAAGAGCTTGAAAGAGCAATGCCCTTGCCAAATTAGCACACACATAAGCATCTACATGTTGCTAGGGTCATATCGGTGCAAGGAGAAGGGCTGAGGTGGTCGAAGACAACTGATCGACGATGAGCTCCATGTGGGGAAGACGTTAGGCTAAAGGAGATCTTTGTCCGAAGGCCGGGGAAGCTTGAAGGTGGTTTGGTGATGCTCCTGGCGAGAGGAATCGGCTCAGAGTTCACTAGAGAGGAAATGGTGGTGCAGGCGGCGGTGTTGGCCAGAGACGAGGAAGAAGGGGTGATTCGGGGTCTTCTATGAATCAATGGAGAAATCAAGTAAGGGGAAAGCTTCACTAGGTTCTAGAACACGAATTGATGTGATGATGGATACTAGGAACCCTTCAGTTCATTTTTTAATGGTGGTGGTGGCGCACGACCGAATTAGGTCTCGCACTCCTTGAGCTCTAGAGCCCGATTAAGTGGAGGAGAAGAGAAGAGGTGGTGTGCGCTGGCTTGGAAAAGAAGAGACGCAGCTCGGGGTGTCCTATTTATAGACGGAGGTGGCAGAGATTGGCGAGGAGGGCTCGGCAGGGCAGCAGAGCTCTCAGAGGCTCTCGACCATGTACGGGCAGAAGCAGGTGCGACCGGGCAGGCGATGGGCGCGGTGTGATGGTGAGGTGATGGGGTAGGTGTAACCAGTGGCAAAACCACGAGCGAGGTGGCGAAACCACGACAGGGCGGCAACGCTCACGGTGCCACGCCCGGGTGCGAGGTAGACGATGAGTCCTGCGCCTGGGGCCCACCGATTAGCGAGGTAAGAGTAGTTTAGGTTTTTGATTTTTCTACTAATTTCTTTGCTGATTTTATTCACTACATAATTTCTTCTAAAATTAATGAAATTGTTTTTGTTGGCTTCTAACCTAATTTAGTTTCTTTTGTAAAATTTTCAGATGATAATACTTTATGTGAATTTCTAAAAAATTCATACAATTTTTTGTTTTGCTCTTTTGTAAATGTTTTTCAAATAAGACTTCATATAATTTCTTTTGTGAATTATTTCTGGGATAATATGCTCGAAATAATTCTCTCCTCTGATATTTTTATTTTGTTTTATTTATTTCCTTTTAGCACCTATTTGTTTATAGTTCATGTTTTTCTTTTAAATTCAAAACCAAAATCAAAATGGTATATTTCGTATTCAAATGATCAAAGAAATTTCTCTAATGTATTTATTTTACATAGTCCTAGAATTAGGATTTTGAGATATTACAAAATTGGAATAAGACGATTATATCGGCCCTCAGTCGCGACAGCATGATATTACTGGTTTTAGGTGAGTGCTAGTCATACGAGAGTGGCACGATTGGGCAACGTGGCCCAGTCGTGCGATGGGACCGTGAGTGTGGGTCGGTTGCGCCCAAATTGCTGGTCCACCACGCGATTGGGTCTAATCGCCTATTGGGCCAGCGATAGTAGGTTATTTCAGTATAAAAATAAAATATAGGTTATTTTTGTAAAATGATTAAAAATGGTTCATTTAGAAAGGAAAAAAATCATCCTCTCGTTAGCTATTTCTGTTGAGCCATCGTTTTCAGTAATTGGAGAAAAAAAACATGAATCTCGCTTCTAGTTAGGGCATTTTCAATAGTTAGAGATAACATTATCTCTAATATAAACTACATCATCTTTAGAGACAACATCTACAATATATAGTCTCTAACACACTCTTCAACATTTATATTTTATAATTTTTTTTGAAACATGCCCACATGTTAACTAGAGTAAATTAATGTATCATGTCTTGTTTCGCGTTATCCTGTCTTGTTTCACGTGCACAACAATCTCTTCAGGAAGAGACGACGTGCGCTCTCTCCTCTATGTAGGATTTTATTGATATGATATAGGTAAGAGACGATAATAAATACACTATTAAAGATGCTCTTAATTATCCGCCCATTCGGCAAAAGTTCTGAACATTGTATCTTTACTCCAAACAAGGCGTGACGAGGAAGCGCCATTATATCATTGTGCGTGATGCTTCTTCTATCTCCTCCTCATGTCTATCGCTGCTGTATATATATCAGCTTTGTGCACGCTGTCCATGGCAGCAGCATGGCTTTGGCCATCTGCCATGCGACTTTGTCTCTTACTGTTACTGCAACCGGTGGCCTCTCTCTGATGCCTGATCACCTCCTGCTCTATGACTGTAACTGGTAAATGATAAACTTCAGGCAGATAAATCCATACGTGATGAAGGTGTATGATTCACATGTGTAGCTGCAGTATCATCCAATAGCATGGGTGTAATTTTTTCCCCGTGCGCATGTCCTTGTTTAGCAAGTAAGTCAGGGCATCGACCTGGCCAGCTGCTGGGATAACGGTACATCTTAATATGGTTAAGCACATCGCTTGCCATGTGAAATCGTGCATGCCGTATCGAGTTAAAACTATTAACGTACCGCGTCGATCGAGGTACTGAGCTAACTATCTGCTGCTAATTTACTTGCTTGCAACACATCACATGATATATGTGGATTGATTAGTACGCAGCGAGTACTCCTTGCCGACATGTGATAAAGTCAAAAAAAGAATTTACTGATTGGTCGAAATGAAACATGACAGGACGCGCACTGTATACATCACGCGTTTCAAACAAATGCATTAAGTTTCTGATCATGCATCAGCTAGTTTAGCAAGGTACATATATATGTGGCTTAGGTTGCAAATTTAATTAGAGTAAAAAGTCGATCTAGATTAGAGTAAAAAGTACATCTAGACCGTTGGATCTGAATTGAACAACTAAGATTAATGCGGCTTCCACCTCTAAATCATTTAATCACTTTACATGCTTCAACCTTCAATGCACCTTCATTAATGTGTCTTCATTAAATACCATGCAGGTTCCCATCTTCAACGGTCAAAATTCAGATCCAACGATCAAAATTGATATTAGTACCTTAGCACTAGATACGCTCCTATATATATAGAGAGAGAGAGAGAGTATGTGCAAGCCTGTAAGATATACGTACATATCTGCAAATAAAAGGCTGGTGATCATATATAGGAACATGAGCACATAAATTAAAGCTGCGCGCTAGCCTGCGCTTGGACTAGTTGTCTTGAGCATGGACTAGCCGCTAGCTAGTATACATACTGCCTTCTTTTCGCAGTTTTAGTTTCTGGTATCGATCAGCTCATGCATGCCATGAGGAGGATTGGAGGACAGTGGCAGCTCTTTTTTTGTGTGTTTTTTTGGAGCATGTGGCCGCAAAAGGCTGGGGCAGTTGTCGCAGTAGTGATGCTGGTGGTAGCTAGCGCAACTGCTCATTTCGGACACCTCGGAGTACAGAGTAATGGTAGTAGTACTGTAGTAAATATCTAAAAGTTTATCATATGTCTATGCATGCTCTTATGTCTTGTCAAATTTATCTTTTTAAAAGATCTTATCAAATTTAATGGATTAATGGATGAAATCGAAGGAACACAGTACTACGTAGTTACGTACACATAGAAAGGGACATATGGTTGAGACTGGACAGCCTCAAAACAAATGAAAAAGAGGTTGGGTAGAATACTTATGCACGGGTTGTATGGAAGATGACATCAGAATTTGTATCAAAATATGCCATACAATCACAGAACAAATGAAAAGGTGGTTGGGTTTCACTTATGCATGGATTGTATGGAAGATGGCATCAGAAGTTGTATAAAAATATGCCTAATTATGGTGATTTCGGTCGAATATCCAATCACGAGATCTGCTATAAGATTTGTTCCTTCTTTTCCATACATAAAGAGTGCAGCCATATTTAACGGACGAAGTTCTGTCTTGCCCCCCATGCCAATGTCCCCCTTGCTCCACCGTTGATTTATTTATTTTCGATTGTCTCAGGGCTAGAGGTGACGATCGTCTCTATCCCAGAGCTTGGAGGCAGAAGGCGCGGTGACGATGCAAAACACAGAAGGAATGTAGGAGGACATGTTGGAATGGGAGAAGGTACAGGAGGAGGCAGTGAGTGGCTTGGGGGGCAAGACAGCCAACTTCGTCAAATATAGCTGCACTCTTTATGTATGAAAAAGAAGATACGAATGTTATAACACATCTCGTGATTATATATTCAACTAAAATCATAGTTTTAAAATGCAATGAAAGGTCAATATAGACTTGTGAGATCTCATTTCACATATGCATCGTAACAGATTGAAATGCCAATACAGCATGACAATGCATATGTGGGTTCTCTGTGTATGATTGCACCATCATAGTTTTCTCCCTTAAATCACAACAAAATGATAAAGGAGACATCGTTTCAAAAAAAAAAAAAGCGAAAGGAGACTAACTATAGAACTTTCTAGCGAGGGACTCGTTCTTAAAAAGAAGATGCATCGACCCATCACAACGGCACATCACCAAGCAATCAAGCATACGCGGACACTCACACCCATGCATGCATATACATACGTGCAATTTTTGAAAATGAACATGAATCACATCAACTACGCTGCACATTGTTTTGCGTGCACCCTCGCGTATTGCATCCTAGTTGACATCCTATTCCATCATGGTGTACGTCCATGCTCCTCAATGTCTACTCGAGGAACCTCCTTAATTTGCACATATATATCCTTCAAAATGATATTATGGACAAACGTTAGTATGCATGGTTGTCACTTAGGCAAGCCTATTCGGTACTTTTTTGAAGTAAATACCGAATCCTCATGTCTAAACTGCTCCATTTCTCTAAAGAAGAATATAGACATACATAACAAAGAAACTTCTTGATCAATCTATCCTATTATTTCACACATATAAATTAATCACATTTACCACATCAATATTCTATCTCAAAAGGATGAAACCATAAATATGATCTTAAATTCCTCTCATAGTTTCAAAGTTGTGTTAATTAATTTGTTCTAATTAATTATAAGCAACACAATCTATGGACCCGTCATTTTAGCTTTATTTTGTGCTGATTATAATTAGTTCGCACATATGTTATGTGCGTTGCATACTTGTATATATTATATTAAATTAAATTAATAAAGCTTTATGGAACCACACCAATTGTCAAACAATATGTTGAGTCATATGGGCATATACATTATAGGTTGAGATAGGTAAACCATCATTTGTATTCAAGAATATATATCCAGAAAGGAAGAAATATAAAATATACAATGCTACATACTTGTAAACTAATTAGAAAGAAAGAGCAAAATATAACCAAATATGATGAACTTCACCTGACGTAAGGTGCAATCCACAGGTTCTTTAATCAAATTAAGTTTGAAGATTACGGTTAGTACTGGAGCTTTCCTTTGTGTTAATTAAGTTTGGAGATTACAGTTGTAGTACTAGGAGTTTCATTTGTGTGTTGAAATCGATGCATATCAAATTGATACTGTTCATATGTAAGCATTACACAACAGTTAAACAACTCGACATAAAGATCGAACAATGGCTAGGCCATATACTATTATAGCTTAAAGATAGAGCACATTCACACTATATGGTTGGGTGTTATCCTTAATTATTTGTCCAAATACATCAGCCATACACGAAGATAACATCATATTATTTGACAATAATGAAGGGTCACACAATTTTATCATCTTTTTGTTAAAAGATTACACAATTTTGTCATCTAATACTACTTAAATACTGCTCCAAACATAACATTGTCCTACTTCAGAAGATTTTCAGTTACATATATTGTTAGTGGTGTAAATTGAAACTTAAGCACTATAATATGGTCTAAAACCACATATCCACGTGTGTTTCTATCCACAACCTCTAGAAGTATTATATTAATTCTCAAAGAACCTATATGTAGCTAGTTTATCTAATACACGCATTTCAGATTCAAATGAACATCATATTTTGCATTGTGCTAGGACAACTTGATGAACTAATTAATCGCTTGCCTTCCACGTAGTGCATGCCAAATTGTAGCTCTATAAAGCTCTATAGTTTTCCTCCTTAATGGGTTGAAGTGGTCTAAGATTAAGTATACTCATGCATATAACACTTCATCGTGGATTTTTTTTACAAACGGGATGTTGACAGTGTTGAGCTGTAAGGTTAGATATGTCAAGTGTCAACAAAGTACTGTAAAGTTGTTATATGAACAGTGTTCAGATCTGCTGTCCTAAAATATGCTATATACGCAGATTGTAAAATAGCTGCAACTTCTAATTAATAGTTAATTAGTACAAAATTAGCCCTTTGTTACCTCAATCTATTTAAATATATCCAATTGCATTAGAAATGTATAGAATGATTTGCACAATGGTGAAAATGTTTGAATTATTTCTTAAGCAGAATAAATAAAAGATTCTTTAGTTCCTTCATGCTTTAGCTAGATTATCCATGCTCATGCAAAATGTGTACACGTACATCATGTACTCAATGACTATCAAAAGATATCAGTGCTATACTTATCCAGATTAAGTCGAGAG
Source organism: Hsuehochloa calcarea (assembly GCA_036346395.1). Taxonomy (NCBI): domain Eukaryota; kingdom Viridiplantae; phylum Streptophyta; class Magnoliopsida; order Poales; family Poaceae; genus Hsuehochloa; species Hsuehochloa calcarea. The sequence continues at coordinate 42,068,387 of CM070599.1, forward strand.
TAAACTTCCTGATCATTACTAACAAGAAGGAACCGCAACACAACAATGGATATAAAATTCAAGCACAAAGGAGCTATGATGGATTAAATAGATATAAATTAGAGTATTCAATTACGCGTAAACATATATATTTAGAAGTCAGTTTGAGGTACTATAAAACATCGGTAACGGTTAATGACAAGTGTCGTATGTGAGACAAACTGTTTGCTTTGTACTTAATGATGATAAACTGCTATATATCATCAGGTACTGAAAATGACAGAGGTGCAACTTATCGTTGCTACAGAAAACTAAATGTGATTTCTTAATATTCTATGATTTTATCTCGAATTTCTTTCTGAAACGCATTGTTTAACTTTGACATGTTTCTGCTGTTTCATTAGTTACAGAATTCAAGAGGCATTTCAACTTTCTATTTGATAAATAGTCTGGAAAGTCTATACTTCTATATTCTTTGTGAGAGGAAGGCCAGAAGATATATATGCATTATTCTTGGAAGACAACCCCCGGCCAGGTACGTCAGAACTAAGAACTATCTAGTTGCAGCAATAATCTTAGAGGTTCAGCATGGACTGAGTGCAGTAAGTTCAGAAAAGAAACCGATCAAGTGAACAACCATGCAAAGAAAAGAGAGAACAAGCAGACACATGCATATAGACACTCTCCTCTTTTTTACTTCCCCATAACTCTCCATTCCCTTTTCCAGCTTACAATGGACCAAAAGTACTTTTGTTAGCAGGCACAGCATCTATATATCCATTCTGGCCTTACCACTGCAAAAGGATCACCTTGCTAGTTATGGGTACCTATTGCCGAGTCAGTACGTGGCCTCGCCCCCATTGCTCCCAGCAAACATACACGCCGTACCTACTCACTGCAGTGAAAAGGAGAAGGGAAAAGCAAGGAAAAAATATATATATACACATTACACACTCTTTCTTGCTGTCTCACACACAAAGGACAGGAACAGAATAGCAACCATGACTACTACAGCAACAGTAGAGTTAGTACTGAGGTCCTCCTCCCCCATTAATTCTTAACAGACGTACAAAGAAGTTAAGGCCAGTGGCAAGTGCCCCGGTGCCCCCTCTCTTTACAGACTGCCAAGGCCATAAAGAACTCTTGGAGTGTATACCACTCAAGGCCCAGACAATCGAAAGTCCAAACTACACGTAAATTGGCCCACTGTGGGGGTTAATTTTCAGTTCCCCTTGGGTAAAACCAAAACAAGAATACTTTCTTTCCTGCTTGTGCCAAGCTAGTGCCTACCATATGATCTATGTCATGATGATCCACGGACGATACATAGGAGTATGGACAGAGAGCGAGTAGTACAGAAAGTGGCGGCAAAAGCACGAAAATAAAAACAAGAATGCCAGCACTCAACACATAAATATAAGAGATGACGAGCAGTACTAATGAAAGGAGGAAAGTAGTAGGAATTTAAGGATCTGACCTGCAATGCTCGTAGCTTGCTCCGTGGCTGGTCTGCTGTTCTCGGCGGCTAATCCGCCGTCATTGTCTTCGTCTCGCCATGTTTTTTGAGAGCTGTGTTGCAGCTTCAATCTAAGAGGAGAGATCACACATATGATGCAAGAACGGGATTATGTATATTGCACTGTACTTGTGCTGATATGATTCAGATCTTGGCAGTAATGCTGTGGGGTTGTACAAATTTGGAGGTGTGTTATCATATGTAGGGGCAAATTGGACTGGCCTGCTACCAAACTATGAAGGAAATACTTAGTAATGGAATAGAATAGCACGACGAAATCAAGAACAATAGTGGTGAGGAAGAATCAGATTTGAAATCAAAAGAAAGCATTAATAATTAATTGATTCGCCAAATTTCTCTCTATATATTCTCAAACCAACACAAGAATGGCCAAAACAAAAGCGAAAACAAAATGTTAAATGCTAGCTCCTATCATCAATGTTATAATGGAATCGCAAAATTAGGTGGAGAAGAAGAAGGTAACAAACGGAAGAAAGAATTGTTGAACTTTCCTTTGGTACGCTCCCGATCGAGGTCGCACGATCTCGTTCACATATCGAGATCCAATGAGGAATGCACTTCTCTCTTGGAGGACGACGATGACGACGGTGACGAGGCGGCAGAGGACTCCGCTCCAGCTGCACCGGCGGCGCCGTGTTGAGGCAATTCCAGCAACCTTAATGGTGTAGGTCTTTGCCATCCGGGCATCCGTAGCGACAATGCGTTGGCTTCATGGCTTGACTCGCCGCCGTGCGGATGAGGGTTGTCGAGGTTGACTCCGAACAGCCGCACGCGCTTTGCGGCCGCCGACGGGCTTTTGACGAGTGGCACCGAGTCGAGGACCATGGGCAGGCCGGCCGTGACCACTGGGCTCGGTTGCACCGTAATGTGCAGTGGAGGCGGCGGCGGCGGCGGCATGGGCGCGTGCGGAGGCATCCCCGAGGAGCCGAAAAAGAAAAGCTGCCTCGCGGGCGCTGCGGCGTTGATGTTGCGGAAGTCGAGGCCCTGGCGGAGACGGTGGTGCTCGTAGAGCGTGGCGGGCGGCGCGGGCGGCATGAAGAACCCTCCCGCGCCGGATCCCCATGGGCCGTAGGGCGAGGCGGCGGGCATGGGCAGCGGCAGGCGCGGGAGGCGATGCGGGTCCCGGACGTCGGCGCGGCGCTTCCAGTCGATGAAGAGGCGGTCGCGCGTGGCCTCGGAAGCGCCGCGGCAGAAGGAGACGGTGTCCCCGGCGTCGAGGCGCTTCTCCTTGACGAAGCGGCTCCAGCCCTTGGTCACGACGTAGCTCTGGCTGCTGTTCCAGTAGGAGTAGCGGAAGCGCCAGAGCTTGCCCGTGCGGTCCTCGAAGCTGAGCAGGAGTCCCTTCTCGTTCGCCGCCGCGTCCAGCGGGAAGTACTTCTCCGCGTGCTGTTTCGGGATCACCAGCCGGTTCAGCTTTCCCACATCGCTCGGCGTCACCACCTTGTCGAACATGTGCTCTTTCTCGATCACCTCCACGTCGCCCCCGCCCCCGCCGCCTCCCCCGCTCCCCGACGCCCCCGCGCCGTCGCTGGAGCGGAAGGGAGAGCCCGAGGCCGACGTGGACGCGGACGCAGAAGCCGCAGCGGAAGGCGTGAAGGATGTCGGGGAGGAGGACGAGGCGGCTGCCGTCGTCGCCGCCGCGGCCGTCATGAAGGGGATCTCACGCGGGGTGGCCCCCTCCGCCTCCTCCTCCTGGTCCAACTCCTGGTCCTCCCCCTCCTCCTCTTTGGAAAACCTACTACTTGTCGTAGCAGCAAACTCCATATCCCCTCACAGCGCTGCCCTCCGCTTGGATCCCTTTTTTCCTTTCCAGCGTGCGCCGCTAGTGTTTTCTGTTGCGCGCGGCGTAGATGTGATGGTGATCGATGCGATGCGGTCGAGGCGGCGCGGCGGAGTGGAGGCGAGAGCGAGCGAGCGGGCTTGGTGGGAGAGCAAGAGGAGGAGGGGAATCTATCCAGCCAGCCGTGTATCGGTGTACGAGTACGAGTACGAACCTATCTTCTGCTGGGCGATGGGGTTTTCGGCGTGGTGGGAAGAAGAGGGGGCAGGGAGAGGGGTGGGTGGGTGGGTGAAGGCAGGGAGATCGAGCGCTCTGCTGTGCAATGGTAATTAAGGCAAGAGCAGCTGTTTTTTAGCTTTTCTGTTTGTTTGGGTAAGCTAGCTGTGATTAAGCTGCTCCTGCGTTCGCGTTCCCACAAGGGGAGGGGAGGGACTGCCCTAGAAGATTCGTGGAAGATGACCACGGGGTGGATTAGTAGCACTGTCGATCTAGGAGCAGTGTATATATTGCATTCTAATGTGGGAGTATTATTGTATTGGTTGGTACAGGTGGGCACTAGCGCACGGCGAGGATGACGGTGGTAGGAGTAGGTTTGTGAGGCGCTGGACCAGGGTTCAAATAACCGGTTTGGGATTTTAAAAAGGGGTAATGCTGGTTTGGTCGAAAATTGGAAAACTTTGATCAATATTGACCGAAATTTTCAAATCAAATTAAAATTTTCAAAGTTTAAATAGAAAAAACTAGAATATAGTGTGGTTTTGAACTAAAACCTTCTTCTTCTAGGCTAAGAACGTTACCACCAAGCTGCATGCACACGTGTGCTTAGACATAGTTACAAATAGCTTTTATATTGGGCAAAATTCATCCAAAACCGATTTTTTTTGCCGGTTTGGATTTCTACGGGAGGGCTGGGAGCCGGTAAAATCGATTTTCGGCCGATTTTTCGAAAGCTGGACACACTAGCTGGTGGTTGCTAGCGTTGGAAACTAAAGGATGAAGTATCTGCGAAAGAGAGAGAGTGTGTGTGTACATGTATGTATGTATGTATGTATGTTGGGAGTGACGGTGGTAGAAGAGAGCATTTGGTGATCAATGGCGGAAACCAGTTCACAGTGGGTAGGAAACCCTATTTTATCATGGAACTGGAGTGGATTGTAGGCCGTTGGATCAACTCCAATGGTTTCCATATATTCTATTGAGATGGAGTGAGAATATTCATTCTAGAGTTGTTTCTTTCATAAATATTATTATTATTTGCACATTAATATTGTTTATGAGCCGGATTTAGAAGTGTAAGACAACATGTCATAGTCGATGTGCACCAGGGGCAGGTCTAGGCCTCGAGCTGCGTGGGCTATAGTCCGAGGTCTGAAAATTTTACCAGTGTTAAAGTCCATAAAAAATTCTTAAAAATCATCAAACATTCTAGTTCAGCTCAAAAACAGCCAGTTCAGTCCGAGACTTAGACCGTGGCCGGCTTTGCTCCTGACGTGCAGGCATGGAACATCATATTTGCAAACATAGCACAAGAGAGCAATAGGGTCATTAAGTAAGTGTTCTATATAACTTTTTTATCCATCGAAAAGAAATTACACATGAATATGGGTTTTGTGAAACTTGGGCAAAATACCTATAGTAAAATATGATTTACTCTGTTTCTTCACAAACAAAAATATTTACTCTAAGTTCAGCAAGTAATCAGGGTTGCAGTGTAGTGTAGCTTTGCAAAGGGTGATGAGAAAGAGGCGGGAGACGGTGGGGCCCATGAATCAACTGGTTGGGCTCATGTGAGCTCGTCCTTGTCATAGTATGGGGATCAAATATGACACGCCTGCCCACCATAGAGAGCTTGTGTAGACTCAGTTCGTAGGCTGCAACCAATCAAGACCAACCACACATCGCTCTCACGGATGTGTAGACGATAATCATAGATTCATAGGTGGTGCGTAAGAAAATGTAGTGCATCAAATTCTGACAAACTTCCGCTCTCCTTGGTTTTTTTTTTATCGTTGTGGAAAATGGGAGGACTCTTTTTTTCTTAACTAATAAAAGAAACAATTTACCTTGCGCAGCGAGGTGATCGTCCTACTCCTTTATACAAAAAATTCAATAAATCTGAACTGCTCGTGAGTTTCTCGCCCACCCTAACAGCTCCTCTCCCATTCTAATTGCCTACCACTTCCCCTCCCCACCCCCCTAACCTCGCTTCCGCTCAACATCTCCGGTCGACCACCACAGTCCCACGCACGGTGGCGGATCTAGGGGGCGGCGACTAGGGGGGAGAGGGAGAGGCGGAGGGAGGAGGGAGGAGGCGGCAACGGAGGAGAGGGAGGGGAGGCGGAGACTCATCATGCCGACCCACATCGGCAGTGGCTCGAGCCCCGACCTAGCTTCTGCTCCACATCTCCGGTTGGCCACCATCGTCGCCATCGACACACTCGTCAGAAATTGATATTTATTGTACGGTTCAAGATCATGTGTGTTGGTACATCTGCATATGTGATAATCAAAATCTAGTGATATGTTGATTTTATCGTCAAAATTTACAAGGATTTTTGCCAAAATGTAATAATTTAGACGTCCAATCACCAAGTGTTCCCTAAAAAACAACCATCTCAAGCTCACGGATTATTCTCAAAGAAAAAGAAATTAATTCTTTCTGCTCCATTGCAACTAGGTAGCTAGCCACATATAAGTTTCAAAAGATTCCTAGAAAAATGCCCTAGCTTTCCTATTCGTTCGCTCTCAAGTCCCAACACAGATTTAGTGGCCTAACATGACACGTTATAGATGTCTATTGCCAGGGAGTAGCATTCGCGAGTGGTGGGTTGCAGGCGAGGCTAAGTGGCATGCACTATACCACCAACGGCGACGCATAGTTAAGGATAGCATGACGGGACAGGTAGTGCCCAATGACACCCTCTATGTACTTATGTATCTATGTTAGGCCATCCACAATGGTCAACAATAAGGGTTCTAGGGCTGATGTGGCATTTTTTTTGCCAACTTCATACACTGTGGATGAAGACACTGAGAAAAAGTTTGAAGGGCCTGCTCCCAAGCTTGAGGCTAGTCCTAAACAATAAATTACTACAAAAAAAAGGAGAGAAGGGAGGGGTGGGGGAGAGAAAGTGGGATAAGCTGATATTTTATTAGCTTGTGGGCTTGAGTTTGGTATTTGTGTTCTATACATTACGAAAATAGCACTAAATCACGCCACTCCGGTTTAGAACTTAGATAAGTTCTATACACTAAGAAACCCTTACAAATATCAAGTACGAGAGGTACCAAAACGCAAGTGGCTCTTTCGAATAAAATATGGTTTATTGAGTGGAGGTAATGATTGATTCGTGTATGGTGCATGGACCCGGTTCACGCGAGCTGCGAGAGGTGTCTGGTGAGGCTTCCCCGAGACAAAAAGGCCAGTAGGGTTCTAGAGACCTTCAACCAAAGTATACATCCCCTCCGAGATGCCCACTGTGACAGCAGTGAAGTAGTAGAAGTATATATATATATATATAGCGCATCCATTGCACACTGAAAACTCTTTGAAACATGTTCGATGCACACATGCTATATGTCAAGTGTCTTCTCACCTCGTTCCATGATGCGCTTTATTTTTCTCAGTGATGGTACTGGTTGTTGTTGGTGCAGTGCAGGGAAAGCTGGTTCCATATTAGCTTGCGTCAATTGGGTGGATAGTGCCTGCCTGCCTGCACGTCGATCGGATTAGCTGCACAGCTCCCTCTCTCATTGGTGGATCCGCCTCTCAAGTCTCAACACAAAACTTCAGGTTATTTACCCTTTGTCCCTAATCAACTGCAAGTTGATCGATTTTTATAGTCCAAGAAGAAAAAGGTGGCACTCTCCAGAGAGCGTCATTTTATATTATTGTGATCAGTATAAGAATACGTTATATTGGTATCTTTTTTTTTATTTTGGCGAGGACAATCTGATGGCAAAGAGAAGGTCGAGTTTCTTATATTAAGTGGGATTTTAATTGCACGTATGAATGTTCTGAGATATTTTTAAATCAGAAGGGATATGTAAACACGTCGGCGATTTGAGATGCGCCATGCACATTGGTGCATAAGTGAGACTTTTTGGTTCGGGCGGCTCCACTGCAAAGACAAGTCGAACTTACTCCGGCCGGAGAACCGAATAATGCACAAGAAAAGGGTGGCCTTTATTTGACTTTTTTTGGAGAACAATGGACAGCGTAGTGCTGCGCGTGCCTCGGCTTGAATGGAGAGAGAAAGGTGAAGAGAGCAGGAGCGAGAAAGAGAAGGATAAGACAGTCTACGTTCGCCTAAGCACACACCTTGTGGATGGCAATTACTATAGTAGTAGCAAAAGATACCTGCCTCTGTAGACAGAGGGGAAATGAACAGAGAAGGGAGCTGTTTCAATAATTAACCATGCATGTGTGGTGAACCGGTTATGGAGCATGTGACTTGGAGATGCCCCCACAACTGCAAACATATAGTTTTTTATACTTTAGAGCTTTTCCATAGTTAAGTGGTAAAGGAAAAAAAAAACAAGTCCTGAAGTTAGGATCGAACACAGGAGTCTGAATTTCCCTTCTGAAAAGAAGCCCGATAAATGATGAAACTAGTCAGAATCAGTGCTCAAAACTGCTAGTAGTTCGCAAGTTCATTTCTAGTAATTAAGATGGACTATATATGAGTTGGGGGCAAGTTTGGAACACGGGAATTTTTATAAGGGCCAAGGATCATCCATGTAGGGGCTTCAGGGTTCTTCGGAAGAAGCACCAACTCTATACGTTTAGCCTCCGTGTATCATTTCTTAAAAAGAAAGAACATATAGCGAGTTAGATGACGCCGGATTCATATAACAGCACGTGTAGCGCTCCATTTCCTCTTTGATCTGCCGTGTTCATCACGTAAAGTACTGCTGTTACACATCATGCACCAAGGTCATGAATTTCCTTTTGTGTGTAAAGTTTCTCAAAATATCAAGTGAGCTTCTATATGTGGTGAAGCCACCACCCAACCCGCCTCATGGCTTACAAATATAAGCAAACATCCGCCTGTGGCATCGAGCCTAATTCTATCATATCGGTACCAGATGAACAGTTACAATAATAAAGCTTACTCTGTATAACATCGGGAGCAGCTAGACTATTCAACGAGCTTAGCAACCAACGTTACTGTCTTTTTTTCTTAATTATACATTATGTACTAGTACAGTAGTGATAAGTCTAATTAATCTATTCTCTTTAGTCAGGTCCCAACTCGCATACATTTCTTTCGATACTCCGATGACCAATTGCGAAGCCCGATGTGATAGAAAAGAAAAAGCAGTTCCTCAAGCGTGATCCAGCTAAGCTAGTACAAGGAAGCAAGACAGAAAATAAAAGCATGCTGACTTTAAATTGTTATTATCCCAACAGCTTGGGAGCCAGGCAACTAAAACTAGTATAAATAGGAGTATCTCGTTATTCTCACGAAACCAATCATGCATGTATACAAATAGATAATGTCCTTTTTCTTTTTTTGAGAGTAATAGATAATGTCCTTTAATTTGTTTGTTTGTCAAAGACAAATGAGAGGGACTCACAGGAAACTGTCTATCTTTTGGTGTCTGTGGTTAGGTCACCCAACTACCATTTAAAGCAAGGTGTCATTTCCCTATCAACGTTCTAGTGTCCTCTTTGGTTACTTGATGGACATGTTGAAATATTATATATATGCAGCAATTTCATATGATTTTTGACTGGTCAAGTCCTACCAAGTCTACACTCTATGCATCCGATGATGGATTTATACCAAAATATCCTTGCTTTGCAAATTTGTAGGATATCACTACTACTACAGAATATATGTTATACTGAACGCTTTATCACATATGGATCCTAGAAAGAGTCTATGATAATTATACTACTACTACTACAGAATAGGTTATACTGGACGCCTTTGTAACACCCTGGCTATTCGAAAACCAAGATATTACCTAAAATCTCTACTACAATTGAACAACCTGAATAATTTCGAACATACTACAATAAAAGGCCAACTAAGTTCTACTCAGAAGGGATCTAGCATGATAAATAGCCTAATTTCAGCATTCCATAAATATTTCGAACATGATGTTCCATACAGAATAACATTATTAAGACATTATAGCTGGAGAACACGAAACCATAACTCGCAAAACTTAAGCATAACAATAACCATCAACGACCGTCAAATGAATCACTTATTATTACAGTCCAAATTCGTAAATGCAGAATAATGATAAATGATTATCTCAAAGGATGTGTGCAACCGTGTGTCTATTCCCTCTCACAAAAGTCGACATCATGGTTCACCTAAAACAGAAAACACAGCAAGGGTGAGCCCAAGACTCAGCAAGTACAAAAGATTATTTTGAACAAAGCAAATACAATTCAACAAGAACATAATGGGGTCAACACATGAATTAGAAATAACACATGAATGAATGAGTATGCATGCCTTCACTTCTGCTCATACCGGTATAGCGAGTGAACACCCATCGGTGTTCACTTATGCCCGCATTCTACAAAACGCGGGGATCCAAAGCCCGTTTGAGAATATTTCAAAACGGGATCCAAATTGCCCACATTGAAATGGTGGGTCTTACGTGTCCATGTTGGAATGATGAGACTTCACTACCCACTCCCGTGGGTGTCGTAAGAACAATACTTGCATGCATGAATGAACAGGATGAATAATAAAATAACAGTAACTAAACCATAGTAATCCAATACCACTATGAACAAGTACATATCACCATTTTTTATCATATAATCACCAAACATGGAAAAACACATATCAATCTCAAACGTTCAGTTGTACTTGCCTTTTTCCGCTACGACGTGCGGGGAGGCAAGGATGATGCCCCTCCCTCCGGAACTCCGCCTCCTACATAAGAATATTACTAACAATAAGAACGCTGAGGAAAAAGAACTCCGTTTACACTCCTTAACCCAACTCCTCGAGACCTAGGGCTCGAATAAAGGTTCTACTTACTCCCTATGACAGTCTAGCAGAAAGTCCCACGGGACAGCAGCACTAAAAATATCACAACTTTTACTACGAAACTCGGAACGGGGTGATCTTGGACTCTCTGGAATCATGACAAAACCATCTACGATAATATAGTTGGGAAAAACCCCTGATTAGGCCTCCTAATAATTCTTATGCTCAGGTGAAGTTTCTGTCTCTGCAATCTGGCAGTCAGTGAAACAGCGGTGGTAAAAATTCTATAACTTTTGATTGACATATTTAAAAATTGTGTTCTTTATCAACTTTGAAATATTACTGAATTACCTACAAAATTCGTTTTGGGTGACCGTTCAGATTCGGCCTCAAAAATATTCATATTGGCTAGAAAAAAAACTGCCAATTCTCGTCAGCTCTCCTAGAACAGTTACAGTAAAACTACCATAACTCCTAAACCGTAACTCCAAATCAGGTTATCTTGGTGGCTAAAGAAAGCTAAGGACGAGACCTACAACTTTATAAGAGACGATCAGGTCAGAAAACATACGCAATCTACCCAATACAGACGAGCAACAGTACTGAACCAATCTGATCTGCCACTGACAGCCCCAACGTGAATTGAAAATGCTATCGATCTATCGGGGATCGAAGTTACCCTTGATGAATCGCTAGAGAACGACGCCTCTCTGCGTGCAGGTGTTCTTCTCCTCCCTTTTCTCCTCCTCTTCCTTCTTCCTCCCCTTCTCCTTGTTCCTCCGCTTTGGCGGCCCTCCAATGGTCGTCTCCTCGCCTTCCTTTCAATGGACAGCAGCAAGGGCTTCGACAGGGCGGATGGTGGCGCTGCTGGGGAGATGGTGGCACAGGGGAGATGCAAGGGGGAGTGGTGGTGGTGACACAAAGGGGTAGGGAGGGTGGCGGCTTAAGGTGGGATGGGGGAGAGGGGAAGTGGGGCTAGGGTTTTGGGGGTGGGAACCCCCCCTTGGCGGGCCACAGGTGGGCTCTCCCCTGGGCCGTAGCCCGCGGCCTAGGTTGTCGAATAAATGCGAAAACCCCCATTTTTTCAGGAATTTCTTCTCCTTTCATTGCCTTTTTCTTCTCCCGGTTGATTTCCTAATTACCCGATTCAATTTCAGGGTATTACAGCCTTATCACAGATGGATCCCAGAAAGAGTCTGTGATATAATTATCACAGACGGTTTTACAAGCGTGGCCGTCTATGTTTCCAGTGAACCGTTTGTGATATATAATTATCACAGACGGTTTTGTTATTAACCGTCTGTGAATATTCACATACGGTTTTAAATACAAACGGTCTGTGATATTCGTAGAAATCACAGACGGTTTTAAATACTAACCGTCTGTGATAATTCACAGACCGTTCTTTAGAAGAACCACCTGTGATATTGTTGTATCACAAACGGTTTATGGTTGAAAGTGTCTGTGATATGTATCTCTTAAACGCTCATTGCCACTCCAGCTCCCCGACATGCGTCTTTTTGTCTTGTCCCCGATGCGTCGCCTCTTCGTCTTACGCGCTGAACTTATTTCTTGTTTTTATAAAGATGACCACCCTCCGCGAAGATGATTCCCCACATCGATCTACTCACAAGCATAAACAAATAGAAGTTACCAAAATAACTCCCCACTCTTCTCCCCTGATGTCGGCGTTAGTGGCCTACTTAGCCATTTTGTACGAGCACCTCGCCGGCCGTACGCTGGCCGATGCTACCGAAGGACACTGTGCTAATAATGTGCTCCCTCCTTCGGCGGAGGTTATGCCGGAGCATGTGATGACCACTTTCCGCCGTCTTGACATCCTCCCCCGCCACGTATTTGGGTGGTCTCCTTTTTGCAGCGAGCTAACCAAGCCATCGACGTAGTCCTCAAGGAAGACGTTGCATGTCTCCAGGAGGATAACCGTCACTTGGAATAGGAAGACGTTGCACGTCTCCAGGAGGATTACCGTCGCTTGGAATGCAACATCAAGATGGTGGCCGATCATGTGGACCATGTTGAGACACCTCGAGTGAGGGAAGAGAGCCTCTGGGCGCATTTCGACTTTGTCCTTGAGTCAGAGCGTCTTTGGACTACTTTTGAATGAGCACGTCAATGGGTGCCCGTGTTTCGGGGAACCTACGCTAACCCCAAACCCTCCGATGCCGATGACGTCACCTACGAAGAATTGAAGACGGAGATAGCAGTCTACCTGTGCCGCTATAAATAAGTTGATCTTTTTTATTTCTACTTTGTTAAGAAAATCTTTTGTAAGAAGCGACTGGCCACGCTGTTTGGCCATATGTAAGTACAAAAAAATTATTAAAAAAATTGAGTTTGGAGTTCAAGTTACTGTTTATGTTGAACAAGTTTACTGAATGATGTGTTTAGATCTTACTGTCTTCTATGTATAACATGTTGAATATTTTTTAGCTGTAGAAGGACCTATCGCAGACGGTTTAGTGGAGCAAACCTTCTGTGATATGTATCACAGATGGTTCTAAAATAGTACCGTTTGTGATATGGTCGTATATCACAGACGGTTTTTTAATAAGAACCGTATGTGATAATTCACAGACGGTTTTTAACAAGAACCGTCGGTGATAATACCGTATCACAGACGGTTTTCGGTTGGAAGTGTTTGTGATATGTTTAATGCTTTGGCTCTCGCGTAATGTAACACCCCAGCCCAATACTGAGCCTAGAATGCCACCACACTACACTTTAAACTAATAATTAACGACACACTATAGAAATTACAGCAAAGAAGCAATGATTATCATATCAATGGATCACAAACGAACATGTATACTTATGGATCAAGCGACAATAAATAAGCAATGGGAAATTATAACCAGGCAAATAATCCAAAGCAGCATCAACCAATGAATCCAAATTAATAAAGCAAATAGTCTAGTCCAAATGATATCCTAAACATTATTCAATAACTAACATGTCCAAGTGTAAACCAATATTGAGTGAAAAGATTATCATGGCGAATGATCATGTGATGTCCATGTGCTCTACTCGCTCTCAATTACGGCATCCTCGAAGATCACCTAAAGACAACAATAGAGCAAGGGTGAGTCCACGACTCAAAGAAATACATCCATAAACAACGAACAATAATAAATCAACAAGATTCAATAACTTCATTATCATCACAGCACTTTCATTAATATTCTCACCATTAATCTCATTTATGAATGCAACTCTATTCTACATGTCCACATGCACTTCTTTCACAGATATCAGTATAGCGTGAGTGAATGCTCGCGACAACATTCACTCTCAAGCCCGCTCCTCCATAAGGATCGGGACCTCCTCCACTCCGTGGAGTTGTGATCATCATGATCACCTTCTCAAATGCAATGATGCTTATGTATACAAAATATGCAAAACTCCATCATAAACATCATATCCAACTTTTCATCATGTCCATTAACAATATAAATCCATACCATTCCATTGCTTGCAATTAAACAAAATAAAAGCACAACAATAATGGTAATAGAAGATAAAGAATCACAGTGATCAATCATTGATCGCTGTTTACCATGCACTTGCCTTTACTAGTTGCGACGCACGATCTGATTAGAAGACGGCAACAAGCACGACGCCTCTCCTATATTAAATACACAAATCTCAATACAAACTACAGCATCAAGAATAGCAATCAATATACATCGCTCCTACACGTCCCCAAATATACCACGATACGCGGTATCGAATCGTTACCCACAATTGACTCGGTACTAAACGGACGTAACTTTTGACTCGAAAGTCCGATCACCACAAACCACCCCATTCTGGATTCTTCACAAGATTATCCACATTTTATTAGATTACGAGGGCTACCAATTAAATCATCTAACCCTCCGTATTAAGCCCGAAAGCCGGTCTATCCGCTGAACAGCAGACTTACTAAATTCATAACTTTTGTTTTACTCAACCAAAATACGCGTTTTCAGATTCTACAGAACCATTGGACAATTAGCTACAACTTTCATGTAGATCAAAAACTCTAATTAGTCTATTTACTATTTTTAATCTACAGTCTACCAAAACAGCGCCGAAAGACGACAACCGTAAAAACAGCGGTCTTCCGAAAATCATAACTCAAATTCTACTTGTCCGATTGACAGGATTAAACATGCTATAGAAAGATATCGAAATTATCTACAATTAACCAGTAGATGATATTTTCAACATTTGCCATTAAGATATCCGAATAAATCGCTCAACAGTACAGCGTTCTAAATAGATCTATTAATCGGCACAAAGACTAAGAACTGAAGAACCTTCTCTAATTAATCTCACTTATAATCTCTATTTGCTGCATGCACCACAACGAAACACAAAGCAATATTAAACCACATGCCTCAAATACCTTGGTAATCTGGCAGAAGGTTATGCAATAGGCGCAGCACTCGGCAAGAACTGTGAAATCAAGAAGCAGATCGGCAAGAAAACGCAAAGAAGACAGCCTTCCAAAGAATGCAGCGAGACGCCACACGCAAAGAACAACGCAGGCGCCAAAGACGGCTTCCAAAGAATGGCAAAGAAGAGAATGCACAAATGGAAAGCAAGACAAAGAAGAGATCAAGAAGCGCCTGACGGCGGCTTCGGCCAAGAAAACCAAAGAATAAGACAAAGAAATCCAAATGCAGCAGATGGCTTCGGTCGGTTGAAAAGAAGCAGTAACAGTGGCCTTGCCGCACAGACAAATCAAAGAAGACATGCAACACACAGAATGGCCGCAGCGTTTCCAAATGGCGATAAAGCGATCAATAGGCGAAGTAATCCACGCGGTAGCCGCTTCTACCAAGGCCCACGCTGGCAAGGCCAGCGAGCAAGCAACAAGACTTCGGTTGATCCAGCGGCAGCAGAGAAGAAACAACCGCAGCAGCGCAGTCACGGGCTCGGCACAGAAAAGCAACGCAGATCAAGCCAGCCGCTTCAAGAAATACAGGGGCTTCCACGCGGCAGATCGCAAATTCAAAAGACATGAAACAGCGACACCACGCGCATGCATGGCAAAGAAGCAGTAAAATTGCCGGAGGCGGCGGATTGAACCAAAAGAAAGAAAGAGACTAGGGTTTCAAGAAAGCCCAAAACTATTTATAGCTCATAGAAAAATTCCGAAAATACTATTTTTCATGAATTCTTTTTATTTAATTACACCCAGGCCCTTAAGAGGTTAATAAACAATTAATTATTGCTACTATTTAATTAATTACTCTCCGACCCTTACGACGCGATTATTAATATTATTTTTCAGAGTATTACACGTAATGCGTCTCTTCGTCTCTCGTGCCGATGTTACGATGCATCTCTTCATCTCCCGCGTTGACGTTTTGATGCGTCTCTTCGTTGTTTTATAATAATGATCATCAAGCGCCATGGTGAGCACACACGATATTGAATACATACACAACTAGCTATAGCACCGTCGCGCGCCATGGTGAGCATGCAGAGCATGACAGTGAGGACCAAGGCGAGGAGGTCGGTGATCATAGTCGCTCTTCCTCACGATGTCGTCATCCACATCGTCAGCCTCGTGGCCGCGAGCTCTCCTCAGCCCATGGCTGACCTCTGTAGCCTACGAGCAACGTATGTATTTATATACCTACAAAAATACGTACTACTGTTTGTGGTGGCAACCAATCCATGCATGCATACATACATGTTAATCTTGTAGTTTTTTGATAAGTTTTTTTTATTTTGGTAGGTCTGAAAGGAGTCAGTATTCTATTCTATTTTTGTTCAGAGTTAGTTTTTGAATTTGATACTGTACCGTATCAGATTCTGATGTCTTGAATTTTAGTTGCAAGGCCATGTACGAGGCGTCCAAGGAGCACGCCGTGAGGAGGTGTGTGGGGCTGGAGCGGGAGGAGGCGATGAAGTGGCCGGACAACAAGCACTAGCTCGCCGTCGTCAACCACTTGGCCGGCGCTGGCAACCCGGTGGTCTGCTTCATCATCGGCCTCACGCTCGTCTTTGCACACTAAGACAAGCAGCGCGGCCTCGTGTGCCTCGACTGGGTGTCCGTTGCCGACCACAAGGCCACGACCTACGTGCCTGGCCTCCTCCTCTACACGGTCGGCAAGGCGCACGACGTTGGGAAGCACTACATCAGCCAAGTTGGGGGCGAGCCAGCCAGCGACTGGTGTGAGACGGCCAAGAGGACCAATCGAGAGTGCAGGCGGTGGCGGAGGGTCGCTGCAGACGTGGTCCGGGAGACGACGTGGAAGAAGATGGCTAGGCCGAAGGGCCTTGTGTTGGCGCTACCGGAGGACGGTCACTGGTGCACGAGCACCGGCTACAGCATGACGGAAGGGTGGGGCGACTATGTCATCTTCTGCAGCGACGGCTGTAGGATTAGGTATGAGTACGCCAAGTTCTTTGCACAGGTGTTGAACTACATGTTGTAAAATTAGCGATTTTAGCAAATGTAAAAGGAATCACAATTTCAGTTTGGAGTTGAAGTTACGTACTGTCTATGTTGAACGAACTATCACAGACGGTTTAGTAGAACAAACAGTTTGCAATATGTTTCACAGACGGTTCTAAACTAACACCGTGTGTGATATGGTCGCGTATCAGAGAATTTTTTTAAAAATAAGAACCATATGTGCCAATTCATAGACTGTTCTAGAATATACCCGTCTGTGATAATAGGATAATCAGAGACCTTTTTGTGTTGAAAACCGTCTGTGATAATGACAGTCTGTTCTAAAATTGTGGTTGTAGACCGAATATCACATACTTTTTTAAAATTAGAATAGTATGTGATATGGCACACCAAAGAAGACGACGAGTACACCTAATAAAGCAATCAAGCCCACCATGAAGAATTTCTTTTGGGGGGTTGTCCATGTAGTTGAGGGGATGAGACAACAGCCACGACCAAATTTATCGAACCTGACACACTGGAGTGTATGATTACCTAGCGCTCTCCTGGCTGCCATGCTTCTTTAACTTGGCTGCTGTGTGTCAGGTTCAATGAAGTAGGTTGTGGCTGCTATCTCATCCTTCTCATGCTACGTGGATGACCCCCCAAATATCCATGTTTCGTGGTGGGCTTGGTTGCTTTCTTAGGTGTTAGTTTGGTTGACGGGGTTAGCTCGTCAATCGTGGAAGACACTGAACAATTTATCCTTATGCTTTTGGTACAGATCATCATATCTGGTTTTGAGTCTAAATCTTGTTCGGATTGTTAAGGACCGAACTTTGGAAGGTCACTCCAAGTACTATTCGTACTTCCACATGCGGGTTGGGAGCCGCTTGGTCAAGTAAGCGGAGTGTCGTATTGAATTGAAATAGAGGTGGTGTGAGGACATGGGACCGTGAAATCCTATGTTTCGTAGGAACCCAATGTAAGAATATAATGTGCAAGTGACTGCAGTTTTGTTTTGATGTTGGGGGATTGACCCACATGCTAACTGTCTTACACTGGCTACCCCAACACAACTTGCGTGCCTGGTTAGCAGGTGGTATAGCTTGTTACTAAGCGGGGTTTCATCTCGCAAGGGTGGTTCAATTCAATGGGATCGTCTTGCTGAACAATACCGAGTCTTGATTTCCTCGGTCGACATACCAAAGGAAGTGTGTCATTTTTTAGAGGCTTATGAGCTAATCAAGTCTTGTGGGTAAAGATGTACTCCCCTGCAGGGTGTTTAATCTATTAGTATAGCCGTGTCCACGGTTACGGACGACACTTGGTTTTGATTGACACCAGTGATAGACTCTTAATTAAAAATTGATTTGGGAACAACTTGGTATCGGCATGACCGGTTTGTCATGCGGTTTGGTTTATCAAAGTGGGTTGCCACCTTCATATTGTTTGATCTATGTTTATATTTTTGTCACTTAACTTTCTTTTGATAAAAATCATGTTTGCTAAATTTCCTTTAAAAACTAGAATATGCAGGTTGAGAATTGTTGATTTTATGCAAAACTTGAGCCACTATAACATCTCCTTGATCAACAACTAGCATGCATAATTTTCTTTTGTGTAAATCTTGCAAGTATAACTTTGTACTTTAACGATTGTCCATTTGTTCAGGTGAGGAAGACTTTACTCTATATCACTTCGTAAACACCGATTTTGGCGACGCTAACGAATACGTTGTTTCTGACCTCCAATATGTCGCCTTTGGGAAGGGCATACCTTTGCTGGAATTTTTGCACATGACACTTCATTTCTCGCTGCGTATTTTGGTTGATGTTTAAATTTGGTCGGTCGACCGTTTGTGTAACTTATGGATATAAGTCTTTGTCTTGTATGACACCTTGTAATATATCTGTACGTCTTGTTGTTGTCAACGTTGTAATATAATCGGCTTGGTGCATACACCCTCGTGTAGTATGCGGGTCGATTATCTAGTTGTTGTCAACTCTTCATATTTACATGGATTAAATTGGATTTCAAATCTTGGAGACTCATAGTTTTTTACGTATGAACTAGAGGACTTTGGTCTTATGTATATATCTTGGGGTCTCCACAGTGTTGGTATCAGAGCCATACTGACTGTAGATTATAAATAGCATGGTCGTTAGCTCTGGTGAGTCTTCATTCAAAGTATATTTAAACTAGCAAAATAATTTTAGAAATCTTAAGTCATGTGAATCCTTTATTTCTCATCCATCTTAATATCATTTCTTACCCCAACTTTCAGTTGGATTTGTAAAATAAGTTTCTCACTTACCTTGCCATCCCGCTGGAGAAGCCCTCGAACGAAGACATCATTACACTAGGGGATGCCATGCATACTTTTGTCCAGTGGCCCAAGAGGGAATCGCCCTAGACCCGATGGTGCCGCATTTGGAACACGACCATGCCTCTCCAACCGAATCCTCGATGAATCCACCTCAACCTCTGCTTCAGAAGGCCGCTGCATCGGCTCCCATGGAGACGACACCGAAGATACAAGAAAAGCATGCCGAGTCGTCTTTCGCTAAGAAAAAATCGAAGAACATTAAGGTGCCTTGCGAGCCCGGGACGTTCTGCCTCGGAAGACCATTCATCGCCGACACAGTATTACTCCTCCTTGGATTGGGTTACGTGACTTTGCATGATTGGTACATGCGGCAGACTGAGATGACGACATACTAGTTGATGAACCACGGAGGTCCTGATTTGGCCTGATCTTTCATTGAGAAGATAAATTCAGTAGAAGTCGCTCAAGTCTCACGATCCTGGCTATGAACTCGTAAGGCTCAAAACTACGCAATCGCTGAACTGCTCGATAAGTCACTATCAACCGTGCACGAATACTTGGATGACCTGATCATGAAGATCAACCCCTACATACACCAAAGAAGCACGCAAGAGCAAGGTAAAACACAATCTGATGTATTGCAAATGTGAATAAAAATTATATTGATAAGTGCGGTTTCGAAGACGATGTCGTTGTTGATCTCGCCAGACAAGAGGACAAAGTATAAAGTAGCAAAGCTAAACTTCAATCAACAAAAACCCATTAAACCTTAAGTGTGGCGGCCACTATGTAAAGGAGGAAGAGAGGGACGGCGGCCGTGGATACTGTTCACATGTGAACAATGCCAAACCCTAGATTTCCAGCCCAGATTACAAGGCCCATGGCCCGTTAGCATAGATGGTGCAGCACCAAGTTCCTTTCTTCAAATATTGCTAAAGTGTTGGTCTAACACTACTACAAAAGAGGCTATAGCAGACGGCCCATCACAGACGGTTCCTTTGGAACCGCGTGTTGGGTCCGTCTGGCTATCTTTGTCGCGGCGGGCCCATCACGCACGGTTACGAAATAGAACCGCTCGTGATGGGCATTATCACGCACGGTTCTTCAAATAGAACTGCTCAGATGTTACATGACGGTTCTATTTGAGAACTGTCAGATATCACGACGGTTACGAAAATAGAACCGTCAGGATGTTACATGCATTTCGCTCTATTTTCGTAACTGTCAGGATACCGCGCACGGTTCTCAAATAGAACCGTCAGGTAACATCACGACGGTTTTATTTGAAGAACCGTCAGGATATTGCCCATCACGCACGGTTCGAAATAGAACCGCCTCGCGATTTCTGTGTTTCATATAAATTGAGCCGAGACATCCTCTCACGCTGCGCGGCTGCCAGTGTAGTCCTTCCTCGCCTAGCTCCTCATCATGCTGTATACCGCTCAGCGCCACTTCCTCGCCTAGCTCCTCCAACTCGCGCCACTTCCTGCCTCTAGCTCCTCACTGCGCTGTGTGTCTACCGCTCCAGCGCCACTTCCTGCCTCTAGCTCCTCCAACTCGCGCCACTTCTCGCCTCTAGCTCCTCATCTGCACAGTTCACCGCTCCAGCGCCACTTCCCCGCCTCTAGCTCCTCCACCGCGGCTCCTCCTCTAATACCGGTATGAGCACATGATCTTGCACCGTCAATGTTGGAATAAATAATATTAGCCCCGCAAATCTTAGTTTTGAAACCTTATAACTAATGAACTAAAATTTGACTTAGGAGTGGTAACTTTATAAAATTGAATTAGGTCTAATAATCACTAAAATTTGAGTTAGGATAATTAATTGGCTTAAAAATAAATTTACACACCTACTTTCACAAGACGGTGGGATTTGGGTCAAGCAATATTGCATTTACTTGTTCCGGTATTTTAGGTTAATAAGTGTTGTATGAGGTGATGCCTATATTTGGGTTGCATGATTGTTCAATTGAGATAGATATCGGTGTCGAGAGGTAGGGATCATGGTTGTGGCCGAGGCATGGCTACGCTATGCCACCGCGTGGTACATAACTAGTGAAGAGTTTTCTTTCAATAACCTTAGATACAAATGTTGGAGAATGAGTTTATATTGCACATTTTCGCTTGCTATAAATTAATCGCTAATCAATTTGACACTAATTTGTTACATGCGTATTGTAGATGGATCGAATCGGATGTACGGTGAACCGTGTGAGTCAAGATTACATTAATGGCGTGGTTGCTTTTAGAAGAGCCACCGAAAGGTGATATGTTGAAGAAGGGATAAATTTTATGTAATTGTCTGCGTGCATTGATTGCGTAATCAAGATGTTTAACAACGCGCGCAGATCGAAGCGCACTTGATTCAAGGGGTTTCAAAAAGGGTATACATGTTGGACCACCACGGTGAAGAGCAGATTATACCGTGGTTAATAATGACGACATCGCCGAGGAAGTCAACGATTTGCTTGATGTGGATGTGCTTTTGATGAGGATAGGGGCACGATGACAACTGATCGGATGCTACGCGATGCGTAAGAGAACTACAAGTGAGAGAGTGTTTTGTAAATTCGAGGGCTTAAGGGAGGACTCGGTGAGACCTTTGTTCCCGGCCGCAAGCCGAATACACAAGGTTGTCAACCGTGCTTGAACTGCTGAAATTGAAGGCAAGCAATAGTTGGTCCGATAAGAGTTTCACGGCGTTGTTAGGTCTCCTAGCGGACATCCTTCCGGAGGGAAACGTGTTGCCCAAAGACCACCTATCAAGCAAAGAAGGTTATTTGCCCATTGGGAATGGAAGTAGAAAGAATACATGCATGTCCGAACGATTGTATCCTCTACCAGTAAAGAGTATGCAGACATGCATTATTGTCCCGTGTGCAAAGCATCCCGATACAAGCGCCAAAATATCGCTAAGGTGAAGCAAGGACCTCCTCGCTAAGATGTTGTGGTATCTACCTATAATCCCACGCTTGAAGCGCTTATTTGCGAACCCAAAGGAGGCAAGATTGTCGCGCTGGCACTCGTGAGGAGCGTAAGAGAGATGGAAAGCTAAGACACCTCGCGATTCTCGCCAGGTGGAGAAACTTCGATCGGAGCTTCAAGAGTTCGGTCGGAACCGAGGAACATAAGGTTAGGGTTGAGTACGGATGGAATGAATCCTTTCGGTAACATGAGCACCGACATAGCACTGCCCGTGAATCTATGTATGTACAACCTTCCTCCTTGGCTCAGATGAAGCGGAAGTACATTTTGATGTCACTACTTATCCAAGGGCCAAGCAACCTGGGAATGATATTGATGTGTACCTAGCACCATTGCCGGAAGATCTTGTGACACCGTGGAACGAAGGGTGCAATATGGGATGCGTATAAACGAGAGAACTTCACTTTACGCGCCATGTTGTTCTCGCACCATCAATGATTTTCCCGCCTTGGTAACCTCGTCGGCTTCAAGACAAAAGGAGCCAAAGCCCGTCTCGCATCGCTTAGATGCTACGGAGAGTGTATGGTCGAACAACTCGCAAGAAATCGTGTATATGCGCCACCGTAGGTTCCTTCCGAGGAGTCACCCATACCGCAAGATGAAGAAACAATTCGACGGAAATAAGGAAGACGGTTCACTTCAAGGGCTTTTAGTGGGAAAGAGGTCTATGATATGGTTAAGGATATCGATGTTGTGCTTGGGAAGGGACGTAAATTAAGAACCCGTGAGAAGAACATCCGAAGAAGCGGTCAATTTTTGGGACTTGCCTTATTGGGAGTACTTAGAAGTTCGCCATCGCATCGACGTTATGCACGAGAGAAGAATGTATGTGATAGCTTGATTGGTCTCTTGTCAACATTAGTGGCAAAACAAAGGATGGTGTTAACGCATCGCGTGACTTGGTCGATATGAACATAAGGACCGAGTTAGCACCGAAAGAGACCGATACAGACGAACGCATTTTCCCCGACTTGCTACACTCTGCCCAAGGCCGAGAGAAATGAATCGCGCGAGCTTGCACGTGTGAAAGTCCCGTCTCGTTACTCCGCTAACATTAAGAAACTTGTTTCTATGCAAGATTTGAAATTAATTGGTATGAAGTCGCATGATTGTCGTGTGTCGATGACACAAATGCTTCTGTTGCAATTAGGAGTATCTTGCCAACAAGGTCCGAGTGGCAATCTTGAGGTCGTGTTATTTCTTCAACTCAATTGCTCGTAAGGTCATCGATCCCCAAGGACTAGATGCTCTGCAGCCGAGGTAGTGACGACTCGTGTCATCTTGAGATGTATTTCCTCCGTCATTTTTCGATATCATGGTCCATCTCATTGTTCACCTTGTGAAAGAGATAAAGATATGCGCCCTGTGTTTCTACGCCATATGTACCCGCTCGAGAGGTACATGGAATTCTCAAGTCCTACGTGACGGAATCGATCTCGACCGGAGGGCAAGATCATCGAAGGTTATGCAACTAAGAGGTCATTGAGTTCGCATCGACTACATGGCTCGTGGATCCGATTGGTGTGCCTCTATCTCGCCATGAGGGGAGACCGGATGGTATCGGGACCATCGGAAGGAAATCAATCACTCCCGATCCGATACGTGCGCTCAAGCCCATTTCACGGTCTTGCAACACATGACCCAAGTGTCCCCGTACATCGACGAGCACAAAGACATGGTACGCCAATGTAATCCGCACCGGTCGGAGGTTTGATCACGAGAGAGCACAACCGCTTGCTCAACGAATGGTTAAAGGTGCGAATCACTCGAGGTCATCAAGTGATGATACGCTATGGTTGGCAAGAGGGCCACATTTTACAATTGTCACATGGCAAGGATACGACATAAATGGGTACACATTTTATACGGCTGACTCGTGATAGGAAGAGCACAAAGGTATCAAATGTGTCCGTGATAGATGCATTCAAGATCGATGGGTCGAGGAGCTCGTACTATGGGCAAATAGAGGAGATATGGGAGATCGACTACGTGCTTTTCAAGATCCCCTATTTCGGTGCCGTTGGGTCCATCTCCCACAGTGAAGGTCGACAAGTGCGGCGTCACTACCGTGGACCTCGAACGTGTCGGATACAAAGACGAACCATTCGTCAAGCAACCAAGTTGTTCAAGTCTTCTATGTAACCGACCGCAAATAAGAAGCGCCACGTAGTTCTTCATGGAAAAAGGAGGATTGTCTGAGTTGAGAATGTAGTGGACGAGGAAGAATACAATCAATTTGACGAGTTGCCACCTTTCGAGACGGATCGCTCGAGGAAGAACCCGAGTGAGGAAGCTAGCTATATGCGCGTCGATCATCATGAAGGGTCAGATTTTAATTAAGAATTTAATTACTCCATTGTAATTAATTTATTTATTCCATTGTCATGTGTTAATGTGTTATGGACTTGTGATCTTTAATATTGATGTCAATGTGGATATTCATGGTGCCAGTGAGATTATTACTGGCAAGGTCCAAATATTCTAGATTGGTAAGGGAGTCTATTTTAGGAGGAATTCTTGTTGACTATTGCACGATATGCCAATAACTTTTCCGTTGAGATATTCGTGTAGCTTTTTGGAATTCTTGTTGTCTGTTCCTTTTTCCTTTTTTTTTTTTGCCTAGCATGCTTTAAATCTTGCTAAACTTTTGGGCTTTACATTATAATTAACTAATGCTAAAAACACCATCTTGGAAGTTCATCCAAAAACTGCGCTTTCCAAATATTGCTTACTGCTTTATGTATAATATGCTCACTAAAGCATTAGTAAAGTGCCCAAGGTTTATTCATGTGACCCTTAACTAAAAATGATGACATATAACTTAGCACTATTTCATTTAAATTAGCTATTGTTTATATGTAAGTCTATTTCATCACCAAGTGCTCTTTTTGTCTATGTAGTGAGTGAATTAGATGTTCTCGGCGAATCACGCGGTTCGCCTCTAGAACCGCTCTCGTGATGCGTAAACATCACAGACGGTTCGTGGGAAACCGTCGTGATGTTTAGCATCACGCAGTTCCCGCTAGAACCGCTCGTGATGCGTAACATCACTGCACGGTTTCCCGTAACCGCCTCGTGATGTTAACATCACTGACGGTTCTAGAGGGAACCGCGTCAGGATGCGTGAATATCACGCAGACGGTTTCCCGTAACTGCTCAGGATGCTTAACATCGCTGCACGGTTCGGGAAACCGTCAGGATAAAGACAAGATCACTGCATTTCCCTCTAGAACCGTCTGTGATGTGTGTTGACTATAAAGCCGAGACGATAGGGTTTTGATCTAACCCTATCGCCTCAACGCCCTCTCGCGCGCCTCCCGACCCCCGCGCCTCCTCCCCGACCCCGCGCCCCTCCTCCCCGACCCGGCGCCTCCCGAGCCCGCCACCTCCGCCACCGCCACCGCCGCAGCTGCGCCTCTCTCCGTCAAGCTTCCACCCTCCGCAGATCCAGTATCCGCTTCTCGCTTGTAGTATGGCGATGGCGTGCACCGTGCTCCATCGCCCACCAACGCCGGTGAGCTCCCACCTCCTCCCTTCCTCTCCCCTCTCTCCGGTCTCCATTGCCCTTGGATGGCCATCGCACCCGCCAACTCCCTCGCTGCCGCCCGGCCGCACCACCCCCTCACTCCAAAGAATGCCGCCACCGATGCCCTGGGCCGACCACCCTCGGCCGCCCACCGCCCCCGAGCCCCCATCGCCTGGTGGACCGGGACCGGCCACCCCCGTTGGACCGCCCCACACCCCCTTCTCCTCGGTTCTCAGGCTCTCCTCGCTCGGTCGCTCGCCTTGGCCGAGCCTCCTCCCTTGCCTCTGCCGGCCCGATCGCTCCTCCGATTATCCGAAATGCATAAAGAACAATGATGTCCGAATGTTGGCTGCTAGTCTTCCTATCTTTGCTGAGCTTGAATTCAATTGTTGATTGTGGTATTAGATGGTTATTTTTGTATGTTGTCAGCTGGTATTAGTGTGTGCCAAACTCTGTTCTTCAGAACGGTTGCTTGTGTCGATTATAGCTCTTCCAGTCCAGTATTTTGATTAGTAGTGATTAGTATAATCAGTCATTTGTAGAAGATCATGTATATATTGAATCACCTGTGTTGTCTTCGATTGTTGATTATTGAACAATGGTTGTTGTATGTAATGACTAATCTTTGGTTTGCGCAGTGGATTGAATTATTACCTGTGATTGTTTTTGATGGTTGATATTTTGTTAAAGGACCATAAGTATACTTGTTGATGACAGTAGTAGGGATTTGTGACGAATTTGTGCTCTCCAGTTTAGTGGGTAGCTTGATTGGTGATAGTCGTGCTTTGCTCCCCAATATTGAGTGTTGTTGATAATTATTGTTCATCAGTATCACTTTTGGTAAACTCAAAATTGAGATTTGTGCATCCGCAATGAAGAGCTTCGTGTTGATATTGCTAATAATGCCCTGTTAGTGATCCACAATCGAGTTGTTGTGTCGTAGAATCTGTCAATTTGTATTGTTTGGAAAGGATTTGTGGTTTAGCAATAATTGGTAATCTGGCAATTGTATAGATGGTAGTTGGATATGACTTAAAAGATGATGACTTATGGAGTAACAAACATCAATATAGGTCGCGAGGAACATATACCATCACCATTTCTGGTAGCTTTAGCAAAAAAAAGATGATGACTTAAAAGAGAGTAGTAATACAAAAAATTAGTGTTAGGCTTAATTTGGCAGTACGGTGGAGTTTAATATGCAGTTTTACTATTTGAATATAATAACTCTAGTAACCAGTTTTTTAGAGCCATGACATGAGTGAGCACACTTTATTTGAAACTTTCTAATTAGCAACATCTAAGATACTAACGTGTACAATCCCATATATTAAATATAATATAGGCATTTATGATTTACCTGCCATAGTCCAACGAAATTTAATAGCATTTATGTCGATTATTGTTAAATGTCTGCCATGAAAATGACAAAATTGGTACGTAACTTGGCTAATCACAGTTTTTTTTCCAGTGTTTGTGTTTGTGTTTTTGTGCAATTTCCCATATATTATATACTATGTAATAATTGCGTACGTAACTTATATAGATAGCAAGTAAGCGAGATGGCAGAGGCAACCGCTTCGCCGCCGTCACCGACGGGACATGGCAGAGGCGCCGTCTTCGCCGCCACCGACGTCCGCAGATACGTAAGCGAGATGGTAGAGGAATATCGAAATTGCTCACGGCCGATCGACCATCACGAGGTCGCGACGTTGGGGTCCCTATGAGTCCCCGATCGTGGCGTAGATTCCTGACCATCTGCGGGATACTTGCAAGGGAAAAGGTCCCTATCACCATACCAAAGTGGAAGTCTCTGACAAAAGATCAGAGACGCGGTTTGTGGAAGACCTTTCAAGCAGGTTCACTATCCCAGAAACACACATGAATCGCGTCGAACGGCATGCCTTGCTCTCCATGTGTCACGCGTGGAGGACCTTCAAGAGCGTTCTTGTCACGCAGTACGTATGATCATCTCCATGCTTGGTGCTGCCATCATTTCCATGCTTGGTGCTGCCATCATTTCCATGCTTGGTGTAAGCAACTTGATATATAACATTCATGCTAGATTGGGCTAAGCCTCAATATAGAAATATCAATTCCTCGTATGATCATCTCCATGCTTGGTGCTGCCATCATTTCCATTTAGCTTGCCTCACGATCCTTGATTTCGAAGTAAAATAATTTCACGTGCTTTAGGCAGCATCATAGAGTTCATAGAATATGGATGCACTTTGAGAAACGAAGTCACCTGGTAATTTAGTTGGCGAGCACGTGCTCTAGTAATTGATCCTTGCACATCAGAAGCAGTAGGGATGGTTGTACCACTGGAAGGGATATACCTTGATTCCCTAGTCAATAAGAACCACAACTTCACCCTCGTGCAAAAAGTACTCGACAGGTATGCTCATTTCTTCCATACGTAACTCTATTATTAGTCATCCTTCATTTGAAATGGCTACGGATAACCTTTTGGAATCATGTAGGTCGTTCAACACCTATGTTGCCCGGGGAGGGAAAAACAAGGAACCGAGCGCCACACTGTGACATAGGATGTGATTTTCGGTGCCCATTACAACACAATAATCCTATATCACACTTTGTAACCTAGCCTCTCGAACTGACTATACCTATATATGTAATTCTATTTTTGCAGTACCACCCGCAACTACAAGGCAATGTATGCGCATTCTTTGTCTGTCATCATATGCAGGAAATCATGAGTGCTAAGACGAAGGATCCGGAGGTTTGTCAATCTCGTAATAATTATATCCTAATTATCAATTTAAATATATATGCATACTGACTCCTAGCGACAGAGCATGACAATCGAATCAAGTACATTCGATCTAGACGAACTCTCAGACATTCGAGGACGGCTCTACTCCTTCATCAAGTCGGATATCATTAGCTCGAAAGGAGAGTTTCACTCCAGGGACACCGATTAATACATGTTCAATTGTAATTCAATTGTAACTCTAGAGATAATACATGAACATTCTTTTGTAATCGATTTTGAGTTTTAAATCACTCTGAGTTGTTCTATATCAAATCAATTGTGATTTATCTGTTTGATGCTTGCTTGTTTTCAGAGGGCATGGCTAGCATTTTCTAAGGCTAGCCGAAAAATAGAAAAAATATATTTAGGTATAGAACGAACATACGGTTACCACCAACAATCGTCTGTGTTATGTCTTCAATCACAGATAGTTGGTACATATAACCATTTATGATGGCTGAATATCACAGATTGTTTTATGGTTGAAGCCGTCTGTGAAGGCCTACATATCACAAACGGTTGTACATATAAACGTCTATGATATCCTACATATCATACACGGTTCTTTTTACCGACCGTCTGTGATGTCAGGACCGAAAAATGCAATTATGGACTCTCTGTGTATTCTGCACTAGTCCAGGATCACGCTAATTTGATTAGCAAATAATGGTTTTGACCTTATGGTCGAGTTTACATTTATTAAGCCATGCAGGGCTGACAATAGATAAAATAGCAGCAGCGGAATAGAAATAAACTTCAGCGGAAACCCATCAATTCACCACAGGCAACTGATTGGGATCACGACCCTAACGATCGACACCTTCGTAGAACTCCTCCTCAAATGCAGGCGAAGACTCCTCCACTTCTGTTGATTGTTTGAAGCAAGTATGAATACACAACCGTACTCGCAAGTCATACCACAGAATGCGATTTATAAATGATGGCTTATTCCAAAGGAATAGATTCTATGGTTCTTTTGCAGAAATGCAACATTTGTAATTGAATTCAAATAATAGATTGAAAGCATAATTTAAAACAAATAAACAGTAATAGTTTAACATTTGATTTCACGAAGACACACAGTCTAAACAAGTTACTCAAACAACCATATGACTTAGATCACACAGCTTCCTTCCCAAATGTTTTTATGAGAATCTACCCCTCGTGTGAAATCCTCGAGCATGTCCATGACTGCGGACGCGGCTATTCGAATAGATTGATTAAAGCACTCTGCAGAGGTTATACACTTCAGCCACAAGATGCAATCAGTGTAGCTAGCACTGACCGTAACAAAACCTTTCAGAAATTTCATCTCAACATTGACACTCCCGTTGTGCTTTCCTATCGTCCAACCGATACACACAACGTTTGGGTACGACACACACCATTGGACAGGGATGCAGCGAACCGTCCCGCGATGTGATAAACACATGTCCAGCCCATCACATAGCTTAATCTACAACCTGAGTTGTCAATGGCAAGATTCCATAACCTACTAAGTTAGGCCCGTCCCATAACGGGCATATGATTGTACAGTAAGGCTCAGTTCAATGGCACATAAAGTTAAGTCCTTAATTGACCAAGGCAAGATTTCTAATTTCTAACTAAGTCACACAGATCATCATTCCCAGCACACAGCTCCACTATATCACACAGAATCCACCACTTGCCACATAGTTTAAATCTTTTCCCACCCTATTGATTAAGTGCAACACATTCCATTAACGAGTAATAACACACAGCATACACAGTTTCATCACACAGTTCGATAATCGCTTAGTCAAGTTTATCAACTCACATGAAATGATGGCTCGTGGTATGGCTAAGCAATCTACTCATATCTAATCAACCCACACTGGTGCTACAATAATACCAACTAAAATTGAACCAACCTAGGGTGAGAAAAGATTATGGCATAACAATAGACAAGGTGGATATAACAATTTGGATTAATAACTAAACCCAAAAGAATTTAAATAATTACTTGAAATAGAATGCAATACATTAAAGAATGCAATACATTAAAACAAAGTAATTTTGAAAACTGGGTGCAATATGATTAAATGTATAACTTGCCTTGGAATAGGTCTAGGTACTAATCTTGGTCTCGAGGTACTCCTTCTTCAAAAGTTCCCGAGGAATTAACGTCTACTAGCAAATGAATTAAATAAATAATAGAGGCAAAATATCTCCAAAAATTAAATGAAAATCATAAATAAATAGATCTCGAATTTATATAAATTTAGAAATTTGAATGGGCTGAATTGGAGTTTGGATGCAAAAATATGGGCTTTGGAAGATTAAAATTACATAAATACCCTAAATTGGATTTTCTAGAATTTTCAAATTATTTTTCTAAAGAAAAACCAGATTATTGCGCAATGCTGACATCAGCGATGAATTTCTGGAAAAAAAGAATTAAAAGAAAATCTAACATGTGGGGCCCACATGTCAGTGAGATGGCTCATGGTGGACTGAGTCTACCGAGCGACTGGCTCTAGGGTGTGGTGAACCGGCCACGCACGCGCTGACAATGTAGCCATGTAGGCGACATGAAGGCTCGGGTGCTGATGGTGGTGCTGAGGTGGCGACGAACGTGGACGACGACGAGGAGCGGCGCTCAGGACCTGATGGTTGTCGGCGAACGGCGGCGAGTCGCCGGCAGTGGAGGGTACCAGGTTGTAGCCACTGCTAATGCTGTCCCAGGGGTGCACTCACTGGCCATTGGGGTTGACGGTAGCGACTGGCGGCGAGCTCGGAGCGGAGGAGGCGGCGATTCCGGTGATGCTTTGGCGGCGGGGAGGGGCGCACGAGGTTGCTCTAGTGACGGCGGACCCAGTGAGCATGCTCGGTGGCGACAAGGCAGCTACGGTGGCATCGCAATCGAAGAAAAACCGTCGGCGGCGAAAAAAACCTAAAGCTTGAATTGCAGCGGCGCTAGAGCGATCGGGGTGCAGCGGCTAGGGGTTTTGTGGTGTTGAGACAAGGGCGAGCCTGGGTGTGCTTTATATAGGGCCGAGGCGTGCCAGTTTAGGGAATCCCCAAATCGGGATTTTCTTGGTTTCGTTTGAATTACGAGATATAGTGTGTTTTCGCCCCGATTGCTAGCAGATACGGGTGCGGGAGAATCAGAGATAAGACTTGGGAGCGAAAACCAGGAGATTTTAGTTGGAGATTCCGTTTTGTCGGTTTGAGATCGGGGAGACGCCAGCGCGGGAGCGCGTTCGACCATTGATCGAGGCCACGCGTCGGTAGATGCGGTGGAAGCGCGCGGGCGAGAGAGAGAGACTGACAGATGGGATCCACCTGTCAGCGGAGTGGTGTGACGCGTGGGCGAACTGGGCTACACAGTGTTGGGCTGTGCGGGAATAGTATTGGGATTCGACTAAACACTATTCTGAGGATTTTAAATAGATTTTCTATTTTAGAAAATACAGAAAATCCAAATAGCAATTAAAAAAAATAGAAAATGAACTTTGAAAAATTTCAAAAATTTCTAGAAAAATATATCCAAGCACATAGAATCCAAATAAAATAGTTTTGACAATTGTTGATGTTGGGATTAATTATATTAAATCATTTTGACATGAAAGTCTATATTAAGCTTTAAATAAAAATACAAAAAATAATAGAAATTCAAATAATGTATTTTCCAATAAGTAATTATTCAAAAGATTTTTAGAGCTCAGATAATTTGGATGTTACAAACCTCCCCCCTTAAAGGAATCTCGTCCCCGAGATTCAGGCTAGCTAGTCAAGAGGCTAGGAAACTTGGCTTTCAACTCTTCTTCACGTTCCCACGTTGCTTCTCCTTTTGAGTGGTTGCTCCACTGAATTTGCAGATACGAACGGTCTTGCTTCTGGTGCGACGCTCTGCGACATACAAAATCTTGACTAGCTGCTCTTTGTAAGTGTGATCTTTTTCAACTCAATGGAATCCAATGGGGCTTCTTCTTCTGGCACACGAAGACATTTCTTCAACTGAGAGACATGAAAGACATCATGCACTCTTGCTAACATCTGCGGTAGCTCCAACTAATAAGCAACTTCACTACGGTGTTCCAAAATCTTAAACGGACCAACATACCTAGGGGCAAGTTTCCCTTTTGCATGAAACCGTTTGTCACCTCTGAGTGGAGTAACTCGGAGAAAAACAAAATCTTTGAGTTCAAAGCTGAGATCACGGTGACGATTATCAGCGTAGCTTTTCTGTCTTGACTGAGCTATCTTCAATCTTAATTTCTCTGATCGTGGCCACTTGTTCCTCTGCTTCTTGGATAATATCTAGTCGAAATACCAACCGTTCATCAGTTTTTGACCAATTCAAAGGGGTTCTACAGGCATGACCATACAAGGCTTCAAATGGTGACATTTGCAAACTAGCTTGATAACTGTTGTTGTACGAAAATTCTGCATACGACAATCTCTTGTCCCAGCTGGTAGCATTAGCCAACGCGCAAGCTCTCAACATATCTTCCAATATTTGATTGACTCTTTCAGTCTGTCCATCTATTTGAGGACGATAAACAGTACTGAAGTTCAGGTGACTTCCCAGGGCTTCATGCAGACTTTGCTAGAAACGAGAGGTGAACTAAGATCCTCGATCTGACACTATCTTCTTGGGCACACCATGCAGACTGATGATTCTTGACATATATAACTCTGCAAGGCGATCTCCTGAGTTGGTGGTTTTGACTTGCAAGAAATGGGCAACTTTGGTTAGTCGATCAACTATTACCCAAATCGAATCGTAGCCCGATTGAGTCCTGGGTAAACCGGTAATGAAATCCATTCCGATCTTTTCCCACTTCCACTTTGGAATCTTCAGCGGTTGTAGCAAACCTGTTGGTCTCTGATGTTCTGCCTTTACTTTCTGACACACGTCGCACAAGGCAATGAACTCCGCAACTTCTCGTTTCAAATTTGGCCACCAGAACTTATTCCTGACATCTTGATACATCTTAGTACTACACGGGTGAATCGAATACTTCGAGTCATCGGCTTCCTTCAAGATTAGCTGTCTCAAACCATCACTGCCTGGTACACAGATACATTCATTAATCCACAGGACATCTTGACCATCTCTAGTGAAATCTTTGAATTTTCTTTCTGCCATCTTCTTCTTGATGCCGGAGATTTTCGGGTCATTTGGTTGGACTTCACAAATCCATTTCTCCAAAGTAGACTGTACTTCTAGATTAGCCATAAATCCTTCAGATACAACTTCTAGCTTCAGCTTTTGAAATTCCGCTTGAAGTTATGTACAAATTTCTTTCACTTCCAGGGCATTGTAGTAACTCTTACGACTCAAGGCATCTGCCACGACATTGGCTTTACCAGGATGGTAGTGGATTCCAAGATTATAATCCTTTATTAACTCCAACCATCTTCTTTGCCTCATGTTCAGGTCAGACTGAGTGAAAATATACTTCAGGCTCTTATGATCTGTGTATACCTCACAACAATTACCAATGAGGTAATGACGCCAAATCTTCAAAGCATGCACTACGGTAGCCAATTCCAGATCATGAGTAGGATAATTCTCCTCATGGGGTCTCAATTGCCTTGACACATAAGCGACAGCTCTTTCTTCTTGCATCAGGACACATCCTAATCCTTGCCGCGAAGCATCACAATAGATATCAAAATCCTTGCGAATATCTGGCAAGATCAGCACTAGGGATGAAGTCAAACGCTTCTTCAATTCCTGGAAACTTCCTTCACAGGCTATAGTCCAGATGAACTTTTTCTCCTTCTTCAACAATTGCGTAAGAGGCTTAGCAATCGTTGAGAATCCTTCGATGAAACGACGATAATATCCCGCTATTCCCAAGAAACTGCGAATCTGAGTTACTGTCTTGGGTTGCTCCCAATGTAACACTGCTTTAACTTTTCCGGGGTCGACGGCTACTCCTTCAGCTGTCATCACATGACCAAGGAAATCAACTCTATTCTTCCAGAATTCACATTTGCTGAACTTAGCATACAACTGATGCTCTCTAAGTTTCTCCAAAATTATTCTCAAATGCTCATCATGTTCTTCTTCTATCTTGGAATAAACCAAAATATTATCAATAAACACAACTACAAACTTGTCTAGATATTTCATGAATACCTTGTTCGTCATGTTCATGAAATAGGCAGGGGCATTAGTCAGACCAAAGGAAATGACTAGGAACTCATAATGTCCGTATCGCGTTGAGAAAGCGGTCTTCGGTATATCCTTCAGACAAATCTTCAACTGATGGTAACCTGATCGCAGGTCGATCTTCGAGAACACTCCGGCTTCTTTCATCTTGTCGAATAAATCATCAATTCGGGGCATTGGGTACTTGTTCTTGATAGTGACTTCATTTAGAGAACGATAATCAATGCACATTCTCAAGCTTCCATCCTTTTTCCTGACAAAGAGGACTGGCGCTCCCCATGGCGACGAACTAGGTCTTATGAAACCTTTCTCGAGAAGTTCTTCAACCTGCTTCTTCATTTCTACCAACTCATCGACTGGCATCCGATAGGGTCTCTTTGATATTAGTGCTGTTCCTGGTACTAGATCTATGACGAATTCAATGTCACAGTTCGGTGGAATTCCTGGTAACTCTTCTGGAAATACATCTTGATATTCTCTGATAATAGGCACATCTTCCAAAGATACAGTCTTCGTGCTGTTGACCAACAAATGTCCGTCACGGACGGAGGTAGCTAGAAACTCCACTTTGTTTCCATTGGTATCCTCGATTGTTGCAGCTCTTCAGCCACAATCTAACACAGCTTTGTGCTTCGATAACCAATCCATGCCAAGTATGACATCTATGGTCTGGGTGTTTAGAAGAATTAGGTTGGCTAAAAACTTGACTCCAGCTATGAGTAACTTAGCTCCTAAACATCACACCTTAGAACTTAGCTCTGCTCCAAGCGACTGGACTAACAGAGTATGCTTAAGATGTATGACTTCCAAATTATTCTTAGATGCAAAAACTCCCGAAACAAACGAATGCGGAGCTCCAGAATCAAACAGAACTGATGCATTACTGAATTTACCAGAAACTTACTCAGTACGACGTCGGGTGCTTCCTGAGCTCCTTCTACAGTGACGTGGTTGACACGGCCTCTGACCACTGATTGCGGTGCTCCTCCAGTTTTACAGGTAGCTTGTGGAGTCCCTTACTGGTTGCTCTGCACTGGTGTCTTGGCCGGTGTAGCTCCAAGGTTGAAGCGTACTGGAGTTATCGTTCCATTCTGAGGGCATCGATTGGCGAGGTGCCCTGGCTGGTGGCAGGTAACAAAAACTCTGGGTCCTTTTTGTGGGTTGGTTCCTGGATTGGGGTTGACTGGTACGGAATTGCAAAAGTTCTGAGCAACTGGACGAGGTGCTAAGATTGGTGCAGGCGTTCTGAGAGAATTCTGTGGTGGAAAATGGTTAAACTGCGATGGAACCGTTCTTGCTTTCAGCTGTGGCTGGTGACTTCCTTGCTGGGCCATTCTGCGCTTGCGGTTATCTTCCAATTCCTTACGCTTATCTTCCATAATCAAAGCTCTGTTGATTAACTCCTGAAAATCTGGAAAGGTGTGGGCAATCAGGTTGACTTGCAGTCCAGTGTTTAATCCCTTTAGAAAACGACTCTGACGGGCCTTGTCTGTGGCTATATCTTCTGTAGCATAGCGAGCAAGTTGAGAGAATTTATTGAGGTAGTCAGTCACTGACATTCCTCCTAGCTTGAGAGCACGGAACTCATCCTTCTTCAAGTCCATGATCCCTTCTGGTACATGGTACTAGCGAAAAGCAGTTGAGAACTCTTCCCAGGTGATGTCTTGCGGTGTCTCATGCGCTGCACAGAAGTTTTCCCACCATTCAGTAGCGATGCCTTCCATCTGGTGAGTGGCGTACATGACCTTCTCATGATCGCTGCATTGGATGATCAGCAGCTTCCTCTCAATAACACGAAGCTAATCATCAGCTTCCACTAGTGAGACATGCCCAGAAAAAGTTGGTGGAGGAGTCCTCATGAACTCGGCTAGCTTAGATGGCACGTGGTGACCATGAGCGACATGGGCTTCATTGTGATGATGGTTGTTGTTGTTCTGGTTGTTCATAGTCTGTATCTGATTCATCATTATATACATTAGCTGAATTTGAGCTACCATGAATACTCCAAAGTTCTGTAGGTCAACTGAAGGTGCTTGTGGCGGAACAGCTCCTACGAGGTTTGCTCATTTTCCTCTGACGCAGGGGTGCCAAAACCACTTGCAGCAGCTTAATGCGTTTCAACCATCTGATGAAACTCCATGGGTTTGATAAGGTAGCAAGCACAATATGAGTTATAAACAGGTAGGGGTAGGTAAAACCCAACAAACACATCTTCAAGAAAGCTCAACAGAAATACTTATATTAATTAAGATCTTAGCATGGCTGCAAAAAATGCCTAAGGGCATTTGCAGATCATACTTGCTCACAA
Organism: Hsuehochloa calcarea; assembly: GCA_036346395.1. NCBI lineage: Eukaryota > Viridiplantae > Streptophyta > Magnoliopsida > Poales > Poaceae > Hsuehochloa > Hsuehochloa calcarea. The sequence continues at coordinate 42,105,132 of CM070599.1, forward strand.
GAAATAGGAACGAACCTAAACACATAAACTACTGCCTAAAGGGCGACTCTCCTAATCTTAAAACTGGCTAAGCCTAAAACTCCAACAGACTACTCGATAAGATAGTTTCCATAGCCCTGACGGTGCTCCCGCCTGATGTAGACCTGGAAACGAGCTGGCATCCTTGCAAACTGATCTTCATGCCTTGAGACTGGTGCAACATGAATAGGTGTCCCTGGGGCAAACACAGCTGGTTCCTCCGGCTCTGCTGGCTCCACTGGCTCATTTGGCTCTACTGGTTCCTCGGCTTCTTCTGGGTCTTCACTACTACAAAACATGCTATACTAGACACCTTTGGAACCGTCTGTGATAAAATTATCACAGATGGTTCTTCGTTAACCGTCTGTGATATATAAGTATCACAGACGGTTCTTTAGACGAACCGTCTGTGATACTTCACACGCGGCTAGTATCGGACGACGGTTCTGGTGATGCTTCGGTGGTGGGGAGGGGCGCACGAGGTTGCTCCAGTGACGGCGGACCCAGTGGCGCGACGGCGACGAGGCGTCTACGGTGGCGGCGCAATCGAAGAAAAACTGACAGCGACGACAAAAACCTAAACCTTGAATTGCGACGGCGCTAGAGCGATCGGGGTGCAGCGGCTAGGGGTTTTGGGGTGCAGAGACAAGGGCGAGCCCGGGGTGCCTTATATAGGGCCATGGCGTGCCGGATTAGGGAATCCCCAAATCGGGATTTTCTCGGTTTCGTTTGAATTACGGGATAGAGTCCGTTTTCGCCCCGATTGCTAGTAGATACGGGTGCGGAAGAATCAGAGATAAGATTTGGTAGCGAAATACAGGAGATTTTAGTTGTAGAATCCGTTTTGTTAGTTTGAGCTTGAGGAACGGTATTGGCGGACGCGGTGCGGCCTCGCGTGGAGAAGAAACCGAGTTCGAGACGACAACCCTGTGGCGGGGCCCACTTCGCTGCGGCACAGGGAGACGCGGGCGCGAGAGCTCGTTCGACCGTTGATCGAGGTTACGCGTCGGTAGATACGGTGGGAGCGCGCGGGTGAGAGAGTTTGACAGATGGGGTCCACCTGTCGGCGGAGCGGCGTGACACGAGGGTGAACTGGGTTGCACAGTATTGGGCTGCGCAGGAATAGTGTTGGGTTTCGGCTCGACACTGTTCCGCGGATTTTGAATAGATTTTCTATTTTAGAAAATACAGAAAATCTAAATAGCAATTAGAAAATAGCAAATGAACTTGGAAAAAGTTCAGAAAATTCTAGAAAATATATCTAAGCACATAGAAGGCAAATAAAATAGTTTTGACAATTGTTGATGTTGGGATTAATCACATTAAATCTTTTTGACTTGAAAGTCTATATTAACCTTTAAATAAAAATAATAAAAATTCAAATAATGTATTTTTCAACAAGTAATTATTCAAAAGATTTTTAGAGCTCAGAGAATTGGGATGTTACATGTGATTTGTCTGCAATCACAGACAATTGGTACATATAACCGTTTGTGATATCCTACATATCACAGATGGTTGTTGGTAGAAGCCGTCTGTGATAGTAGGCATTCACAGAATGCTTCAACCAAAAATTGTTTGTGGTTTTACTTATCACAGATGGCTAAAAAATCATCTATGATAACTGCCTGTTATCACAAACACATAAAATCAGACGATTAAGAAACTACCTATGATGACAATTTAGAATCGTCTATGATAACACTTTGTGTATTTGTGTACTCAGGTAGCTAACCCGTTGTTTTTAGCCTTACCCGTAACAATATGTGATAATATGATTAGATTGATTCCTTCAACCCTATTCCTTCACATGATCGACCACTGCCTTTAAAGTACGAAGCCTGTAATTAGAGCTGTATCTGCATGGCAAAGATAAGCTGTTTTAAACATATACGACGTTTTAGAAATCGTGCAGTTAAACTTCTCTAACTTTGATTAGTAATATATAAAAAACTATTTAAATTACTTATGAGAGAATAGTATCATTAGATTTGTCATGATAAATATTTTTATAATATAATAATTTTGTGATTTTTCACTAATATAATCATATAAAAAACAATAGACGAAGTTGAATATTTGAGATCATACCGATATCTAAAACATCATATATTTTTGTTGAATATTTGAGATCATATAATTCTCACTAGATATCTAAAACATCATATATTTTTAGGGTTCCTGGCGTAGGCACTAGAGAGTAGATCGATAATGAAAGTTGGTTTCTCGTAAGTATCTTTGCTTTCAAACACCAAGGAACCGAATTGAAATATCAAATTTAGTGATACAATATTAAATTATGAATATTCATAAATATTAAAAATAAAATAAAAACATACCACTAAGGCACTAAATGTGATTATGATGCAATTTCACTCTACAAGTTTTCATATCTTGAAAGCGTTGAATGATTCTTTTATTATCAAGGATTTTAAATATTTCTCACTCAGGGTAGCACACCATCAAGTCATTAAACAAATGGGCTAATCACTTAATTAGCTAATGTCTACTATGACCACCCTAATATTCACTAACCAATTAAACAACAATTTGCATCGATTCATCAATCACAAATTAAACAACCACCAATTAAGCATTTGCATCAATTCACCAATATTCAAGTCAAGTCTACCTATATTTGCAACAGACAAGAAAATTGGGAATTTAGGAGAGCCGAGAAACAAACTCACTGACCACTGCCTCAAGGCTCAAGCCCTCAATTGGTGCCGTGATGGCCTGGTGAGGTGCGGACTGTGGTGGTGTAGGTGCCTACCGAGTACCGACTACTGTCTCCCCCGCCCCCAACTCCGAGTCACCGCGACACCACCAGGCGCCAGCCACCGCGGCCTTGCGCCCGCGCCCGACCGCCCGTGCTTGCGCCCTTGGCCCTTCGACGGTTCACCTCCATCGCCGGTGGTCGCCAGATCGCTCAACCATCGAAGTCGCCATCGCTTCCCCCTCCGTGCCGGGCGCCGACTCATCGACCACCCGACTGTCTCCCCCTCCATGCCGAGCCGCCGAGTCGCCAACCACATCCCCCTAGGCCCTAGCCCTAGTCGACACCGGCCGTCTCCCTCTGAGCACTTGAGCAGTTCTCATTTTCTGACACTCAGTCTCTCTCGACTCCAGGCGACCTTATCTTTAACTCTAATTGGGTTGGGCCGACAGGCGGCAGTCGGCTGGGCCTTAAGCCACATGCCTCCATGAATCCAAAACATCCCACACGCTAGACTTTCTTTGACCTCCAGCAGTCCATCCAGCTCCTCCATTCTCCAACAACTCAACGCCGCACCAACACTGCAGCAGAGCACCTAGCTCTCACCGGGGCTCAGTGGGTACTAGGGGTCCGGTGGTGGGGTGAGGGGGCGCTCGAGCACCCACTAGCACCCACGATGAACTCACCCCTGGGAACTAAGGAGCACAAAAGATTGGATAAATATTTATTATTCTGAATTCTCATTGTTTTGCTTGTTGTATTTGGAAATTATTTTTAATTACTATTTCAGTATAAATATTGTCCATTGTACTAAAATGGTTACGATCAACTTGGCACATTTAAAAACAAATGCTAACTTGAGAATTCGTAAATATCTTGTTAAATACACATTTAATTATCCAATTACAAAAATAAGAACATAGTTTGAAAAAATTAACTTAAAAATATAACTAAATCTTCATCTGTGGATGGAAATACCTGAAAGCTACTCCTTATTCTCCTCACGATGCTTTAATTAATTTCTTCGCTAACACCTCCTTGACATTGTATGAACATCTATTCAACAGAAAAAAACTAACTTTGAGCAAGTATAAAGCACTTCAATCTACAATTACTTGTAACAGAGTAAATCACCATGAGCCAAAGTATATGACTAGTAGAAGGTAAGTGCTCAAGTTTACACGTAGAAAAGAAATAGTAATCTGAATCAATTAATTGCCTCCAACCCAAACGAATTCTGCATCTCAATCTCCTGAACCAAGAAAAAACTGTTGAAAATAATCATGTGTGGACCCGAGTTTCCGATTGTACAAGATTGAGTCCGAATTGATTTCTCCCAATTGTTTCCTGTTTTATGCTTTCTATAAGTAGCTAGAACCTACTATATCCTCTGTAATTGAGTACTATAAATTGAGGAGGAGAATAGAAGAGAAAATTGCCCCAAGCAAATACATTGCTTCTCTCTGTTCTTTCAAGAATCAACATCTGGTATCAGAGCAAGGTGTATGCCCAAGTACCCTCGACTAAACCCAATGTCGATCGCTCGTATGGCGGGCGGCGCGAGAGCGGCGGTGGGTCGCTCCAAAGATCCGCAATGACGGCGACAAACTACATGTGCTCGGCTATTCTAAGTGTTATCACAGACGGTTCTTTATACGAACCGTCTCACAGACGGTTCGTATAAAGAACCGTCTGTGATACTTATTTATGATACATGCCTATCACAGACGGTTCTTTAAAAGCATTATAAGTAGATGCTCCCGACAGACCCCCTTTCCATTCTATTTGAGGCGCCGCCACCCTGCTGCTGCTGCCTCCTCCCCATTGGCCACCCTGCTGCTGCTGCTGCCTCCTCCCCGCTTTGAGTCATACCCCGCCTCCTCCTCCCCATTACGGCACCTCTCTTGCCTCCTCCCACATTGCGCCACCTTGGAGAGAAGGGTAACGATCTGTAACCCTTTATTTTTACTCTAGACTAATCACTAATGTGTAATGATCTATAACTTTTTATATTTGCTATAGACTAATCACTAATGTGTTTGGTCATTATGAAGGGTACTTGCGGTTTATTAATATATAATTTAACACTAATTAATTTTTTACGTATGTATACGTGTAGATGGACCAAACCGATGTACATTGAGAACCGTGTGAGTGAAGAGTATATTAATGGCGTGTTTGCTTTTAGAAGAGCCACGAAAGGTGATATGTTGAAGAAGGGATAAAATTTATGTATTGTCCATGCATTGATTGCGATAATATGAAAATGTTTAACAACCCGCGCAGATCAAGCTCACTTAATACTGAAGGGGTTTCAAAAAGGATATACATGTTGGAGCAATACGGTGAAGAGCAGATTATACCGAAGTCAAGAATGACGACATCGCCGAGAAAGTCAACGATATGCGTGGTATGGAATGTGCTTTTGATGAGGATAGGTCGATGATGACAATTTGGATCGATGCTACGCGATGCGTAAGGAACTACGGTGAGAGAGAGTTTTGTAAATTCGAGGGCTTAATGGAGGACTCGGGAAACCTTTGTTCCTCGGTCGCAAGTTTGATTACACAAGGTTGTTAACCGTGCTTGAACTGCTGAAATTGAAGGCAAGTAATGGTTGGTCCGACAAGAGTTTTACGGCGTTGTTAGGTCTCTTAGCTGACATCCTTCCGGAGCGAAACGTGTTGCCCAGCACGACCTACCAAGCTAAGAAGGTTCTTTCTCCATTGGGAATGGAAGTAGAAAGAATACATACATGTCCGAACGATTGTATCCTCTACCGTAAAGAGTATGCAGACATGCATGCATGTCCCGTGTGCAAAGCATCCCGATACAAGCGTAAGAATACTGCTAAGGCAAAGCAAGGACCTCCTGCTAAGATGTTGTGGTATCTGCCTGTGATCCCACGTTTGAGGCGTTTATTTGCGAACCGAAAGGAGACAAGATTTATGCGTTGGCACTCGGAGGAGCGTAAGAAAGATGGGAAGCTCGCACACCATGCCGATTCGCCAAAAGGAGAAACTTCGATCGAGCTTGAAGAGTTCAATAAACCGAGGAACATAAGGTTTGGGTTGAGTACGGACGGAATGAACTTTTCTGTAACATGAGCAAATGACATAGCACTTGACCCGTGAATCTATGTATGTACAACCTTCCTCCTTGGCTGTGTATGAAGCGGAAATACATTTTGATGTCACTACTTATCCAAGGGCCGAAGCAACCTGGGAATGATATTGATGTGTACCTGTGTGGATATCGTGAGGATATGTGCATGATCTTAGGATGATGAGTCAATTGGCGATGGCTTTGTTGGTTTGCAAAATCTTGCATTTTTGGGGTTGCTTCAGTTCTGTCAGACCACAGGCGGTCCGCCCGTGGAGAGGTCCGACCGGCCGTGTTTGCCGGTCCGACCGGGTTTGGTTCATAGTGGGTTTTGAAGCTGAGCCAAAAATAGGTTGTGTAGGCAAGTGAGGGGAGTCTCCTAGATGTGGTCACATAATTTTTGGAGCTCGCAGTCAAAAGTTGTATTCATTTGAAAATTCCAGAAGGTTTCGGATTTTCAAGATGAAAATTTGGGTAAGTCTTATCGGGCGGTCCGACCGCCGTTATGGAATCGGTCCAACCGCCTCAAATCGGCCTGACCATTTGTAAGGCGCAAATGATCGCCGATCACTTGGAGCTTGGCCTTTTTGGCTTTGTTGTGATATGGAATGTGTTCTATGTATGGATTTCAATGCTTTATTGTTGCATATTGCATTGTTGAACTGACGTGGGTCAAGTTGTGAAGAACTTGTTACCGGAGTCGATTTGTTTGTCTATTGTCGCGGTGTGGCTTGCAGTGTCAACGACGCCAATAAAGGAGGTGGATCGACTACGCTTGGAGAGCCGAGGTCCGTAACGATCATGGATGCCGTGAAGTCGTGTGACTCAAGCAGGTGCGTAATGGGCAAGATGGATCGAACGGCGCTTCGGCACCGGTTGATCAGCGGTGCGGAAGTCGGTGCAAGTCCCCGGAGGTTCGGATGGGATTCTGACGGAGAGACTTGCCGACATGATGAGAGCCACCGATCAACCTACACGTGGTGAAGGTGCGATTGCTTCAACAGATATGTGTGAGTGGGTCCCATGTGTGTGTGGGCCTTCATGGGAGCCCATTAGTGGAAACCCTAGGCCTCTCCTATAAATAGAAAGGGGGGAGAGGAAAAACCCCCAGACACTTTTAGCCCTCATTTGCAAAGCCCCTTGTTAGGGTTAGGGTTTGGAGAGGAGAGGAAGATTGTATGTGTGCTCTTTGATTGAGCTCTTGTCCTCCATTGAAGGAGTGGCTTTGTATGCAACATCTTGAATCAATCAATCCATTGATGTTTGCTCAAGGGTGAAGTCTCTCTTGTGTTCTTCCCTCTTTTGTTGATTTTGGTTCTTCCTTGATCCGGTTGATTTTGGTTGGTCTCTTGACCTCCTTTACCTTGCTTTGATGTGTGGGAATGCTCCTAGAATCATCTAGATCATCAACCCCCCACATGCAAGTGTTGGATCAAGTTTTTCATATTTCTAGGGTTTGTGCACTTCTTTGGTAAAATTTTCAGAGATCGATTCTGTGAAGTGGATCTAGAGGATCGTCGCTAGAAATAGGTCTCTGATACCCTTAGGGAGGTGTGCTCCAAATTTGGTCAAGTTTCATTGGTTGAATCAAAAGTTGGACCAATTTTCGTTTTGGATTTGGGCTTGGTATTTTGCTCGACTAAATCGGTCGGACCGATGAAACGGCGGTCGATCGTCAAGATTCGGATCGCCTGTTAACCACGGTCGAACCGATTTCAATCGGCCGGATCGCTTTGGCAAACCGGCCGACCGCTAGTGTCCGCATCACCAAATGAGATCAATTCTCCACATTTGTGTCTTGTGGTTAAAGGGGTTATTGAATTCAAAGACAAGGCTTCCTCTGTATGCATCGATCTTCTTAGCTTTCATAGCTAAAGGAGAAAAGTTCGTGTTGAATTTGATTAAGGCGAAAAATCGAGAAAGCGCCTATTCACCCCCTAGTCGCCTTTACGGTCCTACAACCTGGCACCATTGCTGGAAGATCTTGTGACACTTTGGAACGAAGGGGTACAAGTATGGGATACGTACAAACGAGAGAACTTTACTTTACGCGCCATGTTATTCTGCACCATCAATGATTTTCCCGCCTTTGAAACCCGTCGGATCGCGATAAAAGGAGCCAAAGCCTCGTCTCAGACCGCTTAGATGGTACGGAGAGTGTATGGCTGAACAACTCACGCAAACTGTGTATATGCGTCACCGTAGGTTCTTTCCCAGGATTCACCCATACCGCAAGATGAAGAAACAATTCGACGGAAATAAGCAGGACGGTTCAACTCCAAGGGCTTTTAGAGGGAAAGAGGTCTATGATATGGTTAACGATATCGATGTTGTGCTTGAAAATGGACATAAATTAAGGACCCCTCAGAAAAACATATGGAAGAAGCGGTCAATTTTTTGGAACTTGCCTTATTGGGAGCACTGAGAAGTTCGCCATCGTGATCGACGCCATGCACGGGAGAAGAATGTATGTGATAGCTTGATTGGTCTCTTCTCAACATTAGTGGCAAAATAAAAGATGGTGTTAACGCACGGCGTGACTTGGTTGATATGAACATAAGAACCGAAAGTTAGCACCGAAAGAGACCGATAAAGGACGAACGTATTTTCCCCGACTTGCTACACTTTGTCCAAGGCCGAGAAATGAATCTGTGTCAAAGTTTGCATGGTGTGAAAGTTCCATCCTACATTCGCCAATATTAAGAAACTTGTTTCCATGAAAGATTTGAAATTAATTGGTATGAAGTCTCATGATTGTCATGTGCCGATGACACGATGCTTCCTCGCTGTAATTAGAAGTATCTTGCCAAACAAGGTCCGAGTGGTAATCTTTAGGTCGTGTTATTTCTTTAACTCAATTGCTCGTAAGGTCATCGATCCCGGGACTCGACGCTCGCAGACGCAGGTGGTGACGACTCTATGTCATCTTGAGATGTATTTTCCTCCGTCTTTTTGATATCATGGTCCATCTCATTGTTCACCTTGTGAAAGAGATAAAGATATGCGCCCCGTGTTCCTACGCCATATGTACCTTTCGAGAGATACATGGAATTTCAAGTCCTACGACGAAATCGATCTCGACCGAGGGCAGTATCATCGAAGGTTATGCAACCGAAGAGGTCATTGAGTTCTGCGTGGACTACATGTCTCAGGTGGAACCGATAGGTGTGCCTCTATCTCGTCACGAGGGGAGACTGGAGGGTATCGGGACCATTGGGAGGAAATCAATCACTCCCGATCTAGATACATACGCGCAGACCCATTTCACGGTCTTGCAACACATGACCCAAGTGTCCCCGCACATCGACGAGCACAAATACATGGTACGCCAATGTAATCCGCACCGGTCGGAGGTTTGATAACGAGAGAGCACAACCGCTTGCTCAACGAATGGTTAAAGATGCGATTCACTAGGAGGCCATCAAGTGATGAAACGCTGCTATAGTTGGCCAAAGGACCAAAATTTACAATTGTGACATGGCAAGGATACAGCGAAAAAGTTATGCATTTTTAGGTAAATTGCATTTTTCAGTTAACAAATAATCCTTCTCGGGAAAATCCAAATTAAATCGACGTGGATGAACTTGGATCGTTGATCTTGGATCCAAGGGCCCAAGTCCACGGATAAACGCACAAGACGCTGCTCACAAACCCCACCGTTGGATTTAGATCCAACGGTCCACGTGGATAGAAACGTTCGGACGGTCCGAACGTTCACGCGAATATGGGCCGTTGATCTAGAGATGGACGGCTCACAATGAGAGTGCTTTCAGACGGTCCGAACGATCACGCGAATCTGGGCCGTCCATCTAAAGATCGACGGCTCTACATATGTGCGTGTTCACATCACGCATTTATCTATAACGTAACCGCTCGTGATAGTTAACATCACGCACGCCTCGTATTGAACCGCTCGTGATATCAACATATCATAGACTCGCTTCGGCTATGGAACCGCTCGTGATATTAAAATTAGGTTTCGCCGTTAAGTCATCACGCATAGCTTATAACGTAACTGCTTAGATAGTTAACATCACGCACGTTTGTTTATGGAACCGCTCGGATGTATTATCACGCATTTGCTTCTATCATAGAACCGCCTCGTAATATCCAGCTATATAAGTCTTCGCCCGACTCGAACGGTTGTGCACTCTTCGCTTTAGTCTTTTTCCACCCTTCTCTCGCCGTGAGAGCGAGGGTTTACCAGCCTCCCTTCGCCCTCGCCTCCGCCTAGCGTAGCCTCCTTCGCCCCTCGCCTGCCCAAGACGTGCCGCCCCGCCTCGCCGAGCACCGGTGAGTTTCCCAGCCGCCTCCCTTCGTCCCTCGCCTCCGCTGGTGCCACCCCGCCGCCGACCATCCGGTGAGTTTCCCAGCCGATCCCCTTCTCTGCGTGAGAGCCGAGGGTTTACTCGGTGCCGCCCGCCCTTGCCGAAGCAAATGAGGTTTTTTGTGGCATTTTTACCCCTTTAGATGTTTTACTCTGCTATGCTTTTGTTTGAAATGGGGTGAGGCTCTGTGTGCTTGCTCGGCCAGGGGGATGAACCGGTGAGAGAAGGCTCGAAATGGGTCATCTGCCGCCTTGCTTTGTCGTCTCCCATTGCAGGCTTGCCGAGCTCGCTCCGCTTGCCGGGCTATGCCGCCGTGTTGGGGCCAAGTAGTTGATACACCTAATGATGTCTACCGAGGGTTTGAGATTTATTGGATGTGCACTGTAGGATTTGACCGCAATTACGGCAATTGCCGAAAGTGGGTGCTGAATTCTAATAATGCCGAATGATGAAAACCTATGGAAATAAGACGGTGCCGATTTACTAGGTTGGCCTAGGTATCATGGGTATCCCGGTGCCGACTAATCTGGGTTAGCCTAGGTGACTTAAAAATCCAAGATGCCGGTTAACCTAGGTAAACCCTCGGTGCCGACTAATCTGGGTAGTCTCGATACTTAGGGTGCCGACTAATCTAGGTAAACCTGGGAACCGTGTTGATTCTTATGGTACACTGATGACAATTTATTTTATGCTAACTCTAATTTCTCTCCATCATACCCCTGTAATCTTTCCGTCAAGACGGCTCCCGCACACAGAAAGAGGCCATGCCCTCCTGTACCTCATTCTGTTTTGATCGGTTTTGGTGTAATGATTTATTCCAGAAATTGTTAGGGTGAGGTGATTATTGCTTCTCTTTGTTTATTTATGGTATGGCACTACTACAAAACAGGGTTGAGATGGCAAACGTTGATTCTATTTGTTTATATTTTTTGTGTAATTTTATATATTTTATTTACTATGTAATCATTGCATACGTAATTTATATAGATAGCAAGTGTTTAGATGGCAGAGGCACCGCCTTCGCCGCCGTCGCCGACGCCGCTAAATGCGCTCGATCTCCGATCAAGGAGGTACGCAGCGAGAAGGCGATGAATCTCCAAATTGCCCTCGCCACGGACGATCACGGAGGTCGCTGACGCTGGGATCCCGCCGAGTCCCAAGAAAGCACCGCGATTCCGACCGTCTGCGGGTACTTGCAAGGAACGGTCCCATCACCACCCCAACTTGGAAGTCTCGACGGATGTACAGAGAGACCGGGCCAGGATCAACTTTCGCCTCGCTCACTTTCCCCGGCGTACTGCACATGTGCGATGGCACGCCGCCGGGCGATGTCCCATGCGTGGAGGACCTTCAAGAGCTCGCTTGTCACGCAAAGACGTGAACACGGCCTGACGCCTTCACGACGTATCAATTTTTGTCGCGGATACATGGGACGCCGTGCGTATAAAGACGATCGCCGAATTTCAAGAGCAAAGTGCGGCGCACATAGCTATCCAGCACAAAACACTCACCCCACGCACTCGGCACCACCGGTACGCGGTAAAGCCACGCAGTTGGGCGGTGGAGGACGAGACCGCAGACGACCGCTTGTCGAGATCTCGACGAGAGCGCCGAGCCCGTTAAGAGCGAGGGCATCACCACGCCTTCGGCAAGATCTCTTTCACAAACCCGCAGACGAGGCGAGATCTCAACGTCGTAAATTCTCGAACCACTTAATTGTTAATAAGTCCATAACTTCATGGTGTCTACAATAATATGATGTCCTCTTGCAGGAAGAATTGACTTCCGCATCTTCCCAAGGTTCCTTCGAAGTAGACAGGGAGAAGGATGTACTATCTACGGCCCTGGGAAACAAAGAGCACCCGGGTCGCACGCGAGGCGTTGGGGTTTACGTACCTTGGAGGGATGGATTCCCACACAACTCCGACACATATAGGAGTAGGAAGAGATCCAAGGACCAAAGACGACGCCTGGTTGGAACATTTGATTATTGGAAAATTTCAAGAACAAATAACAAACTTGCAGAACCAAGTAAATCAACTCATGCAGGCGCAAGCCGCCCCTGTTAATTTGGGAGCAAGTCCTCCTCGACATCGGAGTAGCGTCGCGTCCACACATAATTCTGGACATGGCGACGTGCAATTACCGATCGACACCATCGAGGTAATGTACATCTCTGGAATACTCCAAAGATAGACCTATAGGACGCCTTAACTAATTATGTACAATTTTGTAGGAGCCAACGCCCTGCAAGCTCCAAGTGAGGATAGTTGTGTCGATTCCTATTGAGGTCAAGGGGTATGGTGTATCTATACCGTGAAGGGCAAGGCAAAGACGGCAGCTCACCGTGGCGCAGGTTACGCCAGGTGCGGTGGACATGGTACATGACAATTTCATAGCCATCCCAATCGACATTCCCGAACGAAGAAATCGTAACACTAGGGATGCCACGCACACTTTTATCCAAAGGCCCAAGAAGGACATCGACCGACCCTTCAAGGACGCTGACATCGACAGACCTACGCTCTCCAATAGGACCTCGATGAGTCTCGCCAACCAAAGCTTCGTAAGGTCGCCACATCGCTTCCGCCGAGAAGACGGCGAAGGGACAAGAAAAGCGTGTCAAGATATCGGTCCCTCGAGCGCCTCACGAGAAGATGTCCTCACCGCCTCGTTAAGGAGAAATCAAAATCGAAGAACATTAAGGCACCTCCCAAACCCGTGAAATACTCACTTGAAGTCCGCTGGTCTCCTGCAGAAATAAAGAGCTCAGAGTAGCTTGTCAAGCTTTGCATGATTGGTACTTGCGCAAGACCCGAGAGAAGGGGGTCATATCGAATCACCGCCGACACGGAGGGAGCATTTTCTCCACGAGCCCGCCACTTCGCCGTGGGCTTCAAGACTTATTTGACCTATACAACCTAATCGCCTCGACGCCTCACTTCTACGATGTCGACAATCGTAAGTGTGTACAATCAATTTCTACACTCACGTGATACCGATAAATATCATAACTCATTGCTTATGTACGATACATTATGAAATGTGCCTGTCGAATCAAAGAACCGGTGGGTTTCTCGACCCACACATGGTCTCTCGAGCAAACAATCAACCAAGACGATCCTACGCCGAGAATTACATAAAAATGGGATTGCTTGCTCTGGACAACAAGGACTACATAATGGTTCCCTACAACCAGAAGTAAGTGTTTCAATATGTGCTATACAAATTACGTTTCAACATAGGTTTATGACTATAGCGACATACACGAGTAGGTTCCACTGGATTCTTCTGATTCTTGTGCCAAAGAGGAACATGGTATTGTACCTTGATTCTCTACTCAATAAAAATCATGACTTCACCCTTCTTAAAGGAATACTCGACAGTATGTTCATTTCCTCCGCACATAACTCTATTGTAGTCTTCCTTCGTTTGAAATGGACGAGGATAACTTTTTTGAATCATGTAGGGCGTTCATCGGCTATGTTGCCGAGGGAGGTTTATACAAGGGAATGAGCGCCACACTGACTCATAGGATGTGATTTCCGGTACGCGCTACAACACAATAATCATATATCATACTCCGTAATATTGCGTCTCGAACTGACTGTACATATATATGTAACTCTATTTTTGCAGTGTCGCCAGCAAAAACGAGATGACCTATGCGCATTCTACGTATGCCATCATATGCAGCTATTGATTGCTTCTAGGACGCACGGTCCCCATGTTTGTCAATCTCGTAATAATTATCTCCTAATTATAAATTTAAATATATGCTTACTACTTTACTCTTGCTAGCGACAGGGCTTGAACATAGAGTTAAATGCACTCGAGATGGACCAGGTCATGCACATTCGAGGGGAGCTCTGTGGCTTCATCAAGGCAGACATAGTTAACACCAATGGAGAGTTTCACACCGTCGACACTGATGAACGACTCGAAACAATTGATTCAATATTGTAATTCACTTTGACTGGTTGTAATTCAATTTGTAACTCTAGCGACAATGTATACTTGAAACATTCTTTTGTAATTGATTTTGAGTTAAATGATCACTTTGAGTTGTCAACAATTATCTGTGATATGTTTCTGCTTGCTAGTTTTCAGAGGGCATGGCTAGCAATTCCTGAGGCTAGCTGAAAATACGATAAAAATTAATTAGGACTAAATACTGATCACAGATGGTTCTAATCACGAACCGTCTGTGATACTACAGTTACAGTATCACAGACGGTTCCAACCACGAACCGTCTGTGATATTACGTAATCACGCATTTGTTAGTGGTTGGAATCGCTCGTGATAAGACTTATCACAGACGGTTTTCCAACCGTCTGTGATAACCGCCTGTTATCACAAACATAAAATTTCAGACGGTTCAAAAAAGTGATGACTGTTATGAACCGTCTGTGATGACCTTTTCTGTAGTAGTGACTACAGGAGGAGGCCAAGCTAGAGGGTACTACAGCATTGGGGGCGGCCGCCAACATCTGAACTGTACCTCAATACGATGCGTCTGAAGACGCTGCAGGAACTGGGTCCCACCTGATGATGCTCAAAGGATTCTACTTGCACATCGACATCTTGTGGCCCACCAGGCTACACTAACGACAGCTCCCCGACCAAAAGCACTCGGAAGCACGGTGCCCATCACTACACTTGAAACAAATCATGCCCTGACCTGGAACAGGGCGCAATGCCTATGAAGCTAAAGAAGGGTGTGGTGCTAAAGGAGTAGACTGCCTTTGCTGAAAAGTTTGAGTCAAGGACTAAGGACGCTGGACTCCCTGGAACCTCTTAGGAACGAGTCACTGAGAAGACCCTCCCCCGCCACCAAAGCTCCTCATCTGGCCACCACCAGAACCACCAGAAGGAACAGAACCACAAGAAGCCTGCCTTTCTCTAGTATGCTCTCTCTCTAACTCCATACCCTTGGCCTGATCGACAACAGAGTTGAAGTCACGCGAACCGATCGCCCCTAAGACGTGGTGATACTCCTGGTTGAGTCCCTTACGGAACCTCATACCTTATCACGGTCATCACCCACCATAGTTGGCACAAAGCGGACCAAGTTATCGAACCCCACCTCATACTCTGCGACAGACATCTTTCCCTGGACGAAGGTCAACATGGAATTAATGCTCCATCCTCTCAAAGAATGATTCTGGGTAGAACTTTGCTCTGAATTGCTCGACAAAAACCTCCCACGAGATCGGTCCCTGAACTGGGGTCCTAACTAACATAACCCCTCCCCACCAGATGTCCGCTTGACCCTTCAACTGGAAGGCCACAAAGTGAGCCTTCTACTGAGTGGTCATCTCTAAGGCTCTAAACTACCTCTCCATCTAGCAAAGCCAATTTGCTTCCAAACAGAGGGACATCCACTCATGAAGGCTCATCCTAGCCTCTTGTGGAGCCGTTACAACACCAGGCTTAGCAACTGGTGCGCCTACGGCAGAAGGACTGCTTGCACCTGCTGACGAAGCTCTTGGAGCTCCCTCTAAAGGTCCTGCAATAGGGAGGCCAACACCGCTTACGCACCAGCGGCTGGCTGAGCAGCCGAAATGACCTCCTCACCCGCCTCATCAATGACCTCCTCAGTCGGGGGTGGTGGCATTGCCAGGTCGCTCCCATGACCACAGCCGTGGCCTCCACCACGTCCACGGCCTCTTCCTCTCGTCATTACTGATCACCAAAAGGAACAACTAACGACTCAGCTCAAGCACAACAATAACATCAGTACATAATCAAATCAGCAACAATCCAACGTCCATTACAATTAAACAACTAACGGAAGTGCAAATGCAATGCATAACTCAATCCCATCCTACTGTGCACGGACCTAATGCCCACTCTTATACCAACTGTAACAACCCGGCATAACAAAAGCCCAAGATGCCACAAACAACTACTGTCACGACAAATTCTAACCATTAAACAAGTATTACTAGCATATAGACTGCAAGAATAAACATCCAACAATATCATAATCATAAAATTTTAGCAACATGATAGTCTATAAATCGAATGTAATTTGAACTAATTAATTACCAAAGGCATCTTAAATAAATTTCAATTAGGGGATGCACTAACTAACAATATTAAGAACCATAAGGAACTAAGGGAAACCACAAGATATCCAATTATTACAATGGAAGTTGCTAAACTTTTTATGACCAAAAGGGGAATTATTTGGAGGTGTGAAGTGCTACAAAAATGCAATTGTTCTACGTTCTACTTCCACCCCGAAGCATGCCATCATCAATGTTCACCTAAAAACAACAAATAAGCAAGAGTGGGTCCATGACTCAACACGTACAAAATAAAATAACAAACGAGGCGTCATCTCAACAACAATTCATTCTCAAAATTCTCATTATCTCATATCACATTTGTCATCTCTCATGAATGCAATGCAAACTCATGCTCATGCCACGACTCAACTTCTACTTATACCAGTATAGTGGAGTGTAACACCCGTCGGTATTCACTCATGTCTGCATTCTCAAATGCGGGGACCAATTTCCCGTTATTTTTCATACGGGGACCTCATTGCCTATATTTTACATATGGGGTATCATCCCACTCCCGTGGGTCGAATCATTCCATCATGAATGCTCAATCATGCAATGCAATAAATAATCATCGTTTTTCCATAATCATCATCAAGTTATTGAAAGCATATGAGCAATATGAAATTTGCATATTTCACATGAATAGTAATGACAAGTATTCATTTAACCAACTAATAATTCCAAATATTCAAATACCATTCTACCATGTACTTGCCTTTCTAGTTACGACGATCGGAATAACTTGAAGGTGATACCAATCCCGAAGCCACTCCGCCTACAGTAAACACTCAACTCAATACTAGCTATGGCAATACAAACTATACTTAATCGACAATGCTCCTACACACTCTCCAATTCCGCAAATTCCCTCCTTTACCGGACAGTCCCCCCTGCTGTCCCGTCACTAAAATACGCATACTTTCAACTCTCACATCGTAAATAGCAAATCATATCAGTTATGGAATCTATATAAAATTTTCTACATCTTCCTAGGTGATCAAAAGTCCAGATTAAATATTCTAAACCACTGTTTTTAACCCAGAAGATAGATCTATCATCTTCTGAGCAGCAGACTTAATAATTTCATATCTTTTGATCCACTCATGCAAATATAATTATCTATGAATTTTTAGAAAGTACATAAAATTGTCTACAATATTCTAGTTATGCCTAAAATTCTATTCTGCCACTAACTCAGTCAAATTAATGTTTTCACACGACTACATCCAGTAGAAATACGGTTCTGGATTGCAGTCTTCCGAAAATCATAACTTCTATTCTACCTGTCTAAAAATGATGTTCTTGGACTATCTGGAATCCTTAAGAAGCGACCTACCCTTTTCATGAGCATCAAAACCCCAAATTATTACATCTACTATTTTTAATCTACAGATTAATGCGTGCTACCCGAACCCTATAAACTTACCAGACAAAGACGCTTACAAAATTCATAAGTTAAAATCTACTCATCCGATCGACATGAATAAATATTATACAGAAAGATATAAATATTATCTATAACTTTCTAGTAGATGAAATCCCGAGATTACGTAGAACCGGTACCCAAAATTATAGTACAACAAAGACAACAAAAAAACTGTAACACCCTGACTATTCGAAGTCAAGATATTACGTAAAAGAACTAACATACAATCAAATTGTGGAAGAACTTAAACTATAACTCCTCTAAGTACATGAAGGGACCAAGTTTAATAGAAGCAAGGTAGGAATTAAGACTGAATACATCAGAACATGATCAATGGAGTAATTTGAAGAACTACTTGCAGCATTTAACAAACGAAGTAACCTTCAGTCTTAGACTTATTTATTACAGTTTCTTAGTTAACCAATGAAAGACATAATCAAACTTAATCAATGAAGAGGAATAATAGTGATCTGAGTGAAATGTGCTTGTCTAATCCCTCCCAACAAAGCCATCATCAACATTCACCTAAATAAAGACAGAAAACAGGAATGAGTCGAAACTCAGCAAGTACAGTAAACAGTTTGAACATACCATGTTATGAACAAGCCAATCTCAATACGAATTATGTGTGTGAATGGAATGAATGGATGCATTGAAAGGAATGGACTAACACATGCTCATACCGGTATAGCGAGTGAGATACCCGTCGGTGTTCACTTAAACCCGTACTTAACAAAGCCCGGGGACCCAATTACCGTATGAAGAACGTTTCATACGGGTGTCCGAAACTTCCCACATTGAAATGGTGGGTCTTACATGCCCATACTGGAGTTGATGGGTCTTTACAAATACACTCCCGTGGAAGGAACATGAACAACACATGAATGGAATGAACATATGCAATGAATACTATCACTTTCTTCCTCATGGATTATCAAATAGGAACGGAATGTATAACATGGAATATGAACATGGATCATAACATTACCGGCACATCAACCATCAACGAGCATTCAACATAAAATTAATATATCTTAACACATTGCACTTGCATGTAATGGAATATGAATATTGATTAACATCTTTGATTGAAAACATGCATCATGGAAATATTAGCATGAATACAAACACCCATCATTCATCAATGTAAAGGATTTCAATGTACTTACCTTTCGCGTTGCGACGCGTTAGCAAACAACGAAGGTGTGCCCACACGCGATGCCTTGCCGCCTACACAAGTATGTTCCCGAAATAAGAATAACGTGACATGAAATTGCTATCGGTGTTCTACAATATCCCCTGACTACCCAATATAACGCACACACCCGAATTGAAGACAAACTATTCAGCCAGCTTACAGCTCTACTGGGCAGCAGTACAAGAAAAATCATAATTAATTATCTGGGACTCGAAACGACATGAAACCAGTGCCCAACGAAACTTAACTCCCCAAACTATGAAACTCTAGTTGATGGGGTTCATTGAATCGGCCAAAACAATTGGCTAAATCTCAGTTAAAACTACCCAACAGACAACTGTCCAGACTACAAAACAGCAGTAAAGAAAATGACATAACTTTCATTCTACAGATCCAATGGAGGTGATCTTTATCCATTTTTAAATATTATTTAAAGGGCTATAATACCTTAGTTGGGTGGAAGTTCTGAATCTTACTCTAACAGGGTCAAACTTAAGGAACAAGCGGACTGTTCCTTCTCGTCATACAAACAGAATAGCGCGCAAAGAAAATGCCATATCTCCTAATTCGTAAGGCGGAATCTCACGATCTTGGTGCCTATGGAAAGATAAAAACCAGGGATACAAAACTCTAGAAGACGAAAATACCAGATTCTGCTTCTAAGACGCCAAAACGGGGCGCACAACCCTCTGGACAGATTGGATCTAAAACAGAGACAGAACGAATCCACTAATCAAATCGAATTCTCGTATCCTATGGAATCAAACAGCAAGGAGAGGCCATGGTTACCCTTGTAGACCTGTAGAACGACGTTGATCCACTTCCCGAAGATCCCCCTCCCTCCCCCTCTCTTCCCTCTCCAATGGCTGGCCGCGAGGAGGGCGACGAACGGCCGGTGACGACGGCAGGAGGAGGTGATCTTGGAGGAGACCTTAGGGAGCAACGCCGGGGATCACCGGAGACGGCACCACAGCAGCGAGGGCGCACCAGGGAGCAGCAGGGCGCCGGCAATGGGAGGGGAGAGAGGCGGCCAAGAGGAGGAAGTGGGGGAGTGGGAGATGTGGGGGGAGGGGCGACTAGGGTTAGGGCCCCCCTCCCTTGGCCGGCCACCCACTTGGGCCACCTGGGCCGCGGCCCGTGGCCCAGGTTGCTAAGAATTTTCAGAGAACCCCCTTGTGACGCCCCGTGTGATTACCCCAGGGGTAATCACACTTCGGCACACGGATTATTATTCGTCTGCTCGGTAGAACACCGCTCCGACGAATAGTAAGCCATTATCAAAGTACGCAGCAGAATAACAAGATGGAAACTGTTCTTTATTACGACAGTTAACCACACAAAGCTAAGGTCTTATATTACACATAATTATTACAAGAACAAAATAGGACCAAGTCCTCCTCTTGCCTGCCACGCCTAAGGTGTCCCCTAATCGTCCCAAGCGCCGAATAGGGCGTCCATCTCGCCCTGCTCCTCGCTGCAAGGGTCCAAGTCTCCTGCGGTCTCATCTGTACCTGCACTTCCCTCGTCCCACTCGGGATAACTCCCAGCCGGACTAGGATCTACAAAGGAGAATACTAGCAAGGTTGAGTACAACGTACTCAGCAAGCGTTAGTAGCAAAAGATGCATTTCATGACAATATCTCTGATGGTTATCACAATTTATATCTCATATCATTCTGAAAATAAATCATTAAAACAATGGTGACAAATTTTATACTGAAAACGCTACTTGTCACTCGGAGAGAAGATGGACCCCTGGTGGTTCCCGTAGACTCCAATCCAGGAGACTGGCATGAATTCATGATTTGTATAGCACTGCGTAGGCTTGTACCACTTTACCCATAGCTATTCTGAACTCTAAAAGGAACCAGGCCCCCAGCATTACCTTTGATGCGGGTTCAAGTTCAGAATACAGAACGTTTTCCAGGTTACGTGATTAATTTCTCCACCCATTACTTTCCGTCGGTGCCGACCTCGTCATCACACCGAGTTCTGGTAATGTTGGTTGAGGCAGCTCCTGTCCTGCACTCAACACTCCACCTTAGCGCTATAGCGCCTTGGATCCCCCACTTCCGGACTTCTCCTACCGGTCCTGGGTTCCTCCATATCACACTCACACCTATTACTTACCCATTGTGGAAAGCATAATCACGTAACAAGGTAGCATTTTCTGCCCGCCGAAACGGGAAAATGGTTGGCACTTGATTACGGCATCTGACCGAGTAAGAGTTTTGTTGGTCCTTATATTATAACCGTATGTAAAGGAGTCTCACCTCTTACCTCATCATTATCATCTCTTTGTCTCATTTTCTTCCCCTGCCCTGGGTCCCCTTTACCAGCCATATAATAATATTATCACCATTCCTTTCATCATCCTTATCTTTTCCATTATCATCTCAATCATTTGATTTGGATTTTTGGAAATCATTTTGGATGTAATACGTATGATACAGCAATATACGGTTTACATTTAAAATAGCTGCAGTGATGTTCAAGAGGATCGCTTGCCTTCGTAGAAGTAGTAGGGGTCGGTGTTGACGAGTCCTTGATTAGCAACACCGGTCGGCTGGAGCTCGTCCTCTGGAGCAGTGCGGCAGTACAAATAATATGTAGAGAAATACTTAGTGATTTTATGCGATACTAAGCGAATAAACTGCTAAAGCGACTCCTATTGGTTAGTCAATTTTAATTTACAAATATTTTTCAAAACCCGACTCAGTTAGTAGTTCCCACTAAAATCCTATTTTTATTACCCTCTTAACCCTAACTCCTAACATCTAATCCTAATCACCTAATCCAATTAATTAATTACCCCTAAATACACTACATATCTCTAATTAACCCTTTTCTAATCTACCAAAACCTAACCCTAATTACCCTCCTAATTACCCAACTACCCCCCTTTTCTATTCCCCAATCTCCCCAACCCGGCCGACCCTCATCTCTCTCCCGGTCGCTCCCTCACTCCCGTCTCTCCCTCTCCCTCTCTCTCTCTCTCGGCTTCTCCCAGCGCCGCTTCCTCCTGGCGTCTCCTCCTCGCGCGCTGCCGCCACTCCTCGCTGCCGCCGCTCCTCGCGTCGGCCCGCCATCGCCACGCTGCCGCCTCCTCACGCCTCCGGCGCTCCTCCACCGGCTTCCTGCGCCCGAGGCGCCGCCGCCTCGATTTTCTCTCGCAGCTCCTCACGGTCCGGTGTGCATCGGCTTGGCCGGCTCGGCCTCCCGGCCGGCCGCCTGATCTCGATCCGCCCACTTCTCGGCCGACCGCCCCCGGCTCTCCCTCTCTGGCCCTCTCTACCGCCGCCGTCTCCTCCCGGCTCGGCTCCCTCCAGCTCGGCTCCTAGCGCCACCTCCCTCCTCATCCGGCGCGGCCGAAGGCCAGCGCCGCTGCTCCCGGTTCGATCTCCCCTCTACTCATCCCGATCTGGCGTGCTCGGCTGGCCGCCGGCTTCGGCCCACAACCGGCCCCTACCGGTTCTCGCTACTAGGTTTGGTTCTCCTCTCCCTTATTGACTTCCGATTGATGACTACTAGCAGATCTATGTGAAATCCATTACTAAAGCTGGCTTGTGCTTATGCATGCATGACTATGGTGATGGATCTGGATGATGGAGGCCACTGGGATGATTGCTGGTGGATTCGGCTGCCAACCGAAGATGGAGGGGGTGACTGGCTTCAGTGGCACACTGAGGTATGCCCTCAAGCTGCTCTTCCTCTCTATTTCTCCTAGTGCTTATGGGATGGTAACTAATGTGCTGATGACTGGTCTACAATGCTATGGTAGGCTGGATAAGGCTACAGAGTATGGATGAATGGCACAGATGATTGAGGAATGGATAGATCGGTCTACCTGTGATTCTTGGGGTTGGGTCGACTAGGAGGTGATCTGAAGCTGATGGCGAGGTGGATCGGTGAAGGAGCTGCGTTGCCGGCACCTTCCCTGCTCCCTGGCTCCTTCTTGGCCTCCTACCTCCTCTGGTTCCCTTCTGGCCGAGGGGAAGAAGTAGGGAGGGGGGTGCTGCTGAGAAGAGATAGAGCCTGGGTGCTGCTGGGAAGAAATGGGGAGTGGAAATGGATGCTGTGCAAGCTTGCGGTGCAAGGGGTGATGTATGGTCGCATTGTTTGCATGTGGTTCGCCAGGGGAATGTATGGTCAGAGTTCGATTCGAATTGGTCGTGGCTGCTTGTGATCGCTGAAGTGTCCCCGAGGAACAGGTAATGAACTGTACGTCCTGGGAAAGGAAAAATGGTTTGATCGGTTTTTGGGGTTGTGCAACCTACTGATGAAAGAGGGCAAAGCATTCAGGTACTCTGCTCAGTCACAGAAGCTGCAAGGGTGGCTGGTGGAATGGCAAGGAGGGCTTCAGAGAGAGTCATGCAATGTGCATACTGAACATTGAGATTATACGATGTAATTCTATACTTTGATTTGATGTAAAATACTCTTGTAAACAAATCCGAATTGGATTATGCTAATGCTATAATGACAACCGTGCGATCTATTGAATGCAATCCTAAAGGAGGGATTAATGAAATTGATCCTAATACATGCCTTTAGTGATGGTTAAGAGAGTCTAATCTGCCGGGTTCTCACACCCCTCTCTCAACATGCATTTTCGCTTCTTTAACTGCCTTGTCTTTCCCGACTTCTCCCGATTCACCCGATTCGATTCCGGAATATTACAAAAACTAATCTACTAAACGATTTCTCCCGACTAGAAATTGCTAAACAAAACAGAGGAGAAATCCTGATCATCACTGTTGGACACCGCGATGTAGGATCACTGATCTTCCCACAAAATCCCCCCTCTTCCTTTCTCTCTTCCTTCTCTTCCCTGGCCAAACCACCCTTCCTCCTTCCTACTGGCTAGCAACAGCAGCATGGAGTGGCGTCCTGCAGAGGCAAGAGTGGCGCAAGGGCTGCAAGTGGTGGAAGCAGCAGGGGGTGGCGGTTGGCAGGGCGACGTGGAGGTACAGCGAGGCAGGGGCTAGGGCTGGCTGCCCCCCTCCCCTGGACCCTTATGGCCGAGAGCCTGCGGCCCAAGTTTTTCAACTTAAGCGAAAACCGCCTCTAAACTCTTGATAAATCTATTCTCTAAATCAATTTTCCTCTCTAAAGCGAAATGGGATATTGCACGCAGGCAGGGGTGGTGCGGCTACCGGGCATAGGGCAACAGGTGGAGGCAAAGGGGGGTTGGAGGCAAGGGTTTGGGTTTAACGGCCCCCTCCCCTTCCCTTTAAGTTGAGTCGGCCCCCTACGCTGAGTCCATAGTGGACTCGGTTTGGGCCTTAGGCCGACAGCCCACCTCCTCCAATCCCTCTCGTTACTCGTAATCCCCTTTCCTATTTCTCTAATAAATGAGGTATTACATATAAGTACTACCTCATACGTCACAATATCACATTGCATGTTTTTTTAGCCGGATCACAATGCGTGTTCCTGCCAATCCAGATTCTCCATGGGTTGTTCTTAAAGTAGAGCAGTACATATTTTAAGACGATCATATAATGGATATTTGTGATGTTGAGTGCCGTTTATGTTTTGTTTTCTTGGGGACTATGCTCTTGTGACTGCCATTGTCAGGAACAACTTAAATGGTCATGTCAGGATATAAATGATCAAGATCTTAATGTCAGGACGTTTGCAACAGGTCATGAGATGGAGAAATGTACTATATACAATCGCCATATTTATGGGGCGACAACATGGTCATATATATGTTGCTATTTCGGCATTTTCTTAGCCGGTGCCGGCCCCACCTGTCAGAGTACTGGCTCACGTTGGCTATAACAGAACGCTGCTAGGGACATCTGTGAAGGCCTGTTATGCCACCACATGAATATAGTTTTCTATTTAATCTTTTTTAATAATACTTTAAAGTTAACTTATACCTAACTTTATTTTCAATGATGACCCTTTTGACCACACCATAGCGTCCAGTGTGGACAAAACATGTTATCACGTCACCTACCCGAGCGTGGCCTAACTTGCCACGTTAGCCCTCGCGCGCACGTCGTGCCAACGTAGAGAGCTTGCAAGGCCGTTGTCACACCCGCATTCCTGGCGTGACAAGCCAGGATTGTCACGTCAAATCTCATGGCATGACAGTAGTGGCTATTTTTTGAAGGGGTTCGCAGATAAAGAAATCTTACGATTGTTGTAAAAAAATATGTGTACCATTTGGAAGGAAAGAAGAAATTTTAAAACACAAGTTCACTATTTTAAGTGGCCATGTACATCGTTCTTAGCATTTGATTTTGCACGGACATTTCATCCTGAAATTTTAAACCTGATTTGAGATAGCAAGAATTGAACGGTGCTAACTGAATGCATAATCCTAGGCAGTAGATCTTTTTTTTCGAACCTGCGATGTTCTTAGTTTGAATGAAGAGATGGATAAATAGGTAGGCATATCCCATCCTTTGGCAATGTTAGGTGGTGCTCATCGTCACTTAGGGGTCGAAGACCATTGAATGCCTATTTTTTTTTCAAAACACGCCTTTTTTTACCTTTATTTTTAAGTTGTACCCTACCTTGCTGCGTCAAGAATTGAATGCAAAAAGAGAACAAGAATTGAAGTCGTCTTTACAACGCAGTTGTGAATTGAAATAGACTTTATAATGCAGTTGCAAATTACATGGCACGCAAAGTTTGGTTACGTGCATAAGGAACGACATCATGCACGAGTCAACAAACCGAAATACACCTACGATACACATGTGCCATTTTGGAATGGAAATAAAGACGATTGGAAGAAAGATCATTAGCTTTGGCGGCCCATCGCTTCCTTCCCCTTGTCTCCTTGCTGCCCGCGTCAAGTTCTATACGTCCAAAAGGCACACAGACAATGTTAAATACTACTACATCTGTTTCTTTCGGTAGTCATAAATCTGGTAGAACATAATCAAATATATATGGAAGTAAAGCATGAGTGACATGTGCACTTAAAAGAAAAGATTCATCCAACTCGCTACACAAAATCTCATCACAGACGGTTCTAAACCATCATCGTAGACGGTTTTTTAAACCGTCTGAATTTATGTGTATGTGATAACAGACGGTCATCACAGACACGGTTTTCAAACCATCTGTGAAAAAAAGTATCACAGATGGTTCTTATTTAGAACCGTCTGTGATAGTAACTATCATAGACGGTTCTTTTTCAGAACCGTGTGTGATAGTTTTTTATATTACAAAAAAATCAGATTTTGATTGTTTCATAGTTGGTACGATCACAGTTTATGTGAGCTTTTCATCTTCAGATACTCTTAAAAATACATGAAAAATACATCACTTCCATACGAAACCTTCCTGACCTCTCCCTTACGGCCTATGCGTACCCCGATGTTGCCCATCTTGACCATAGTGTCGGCGAAGAGGGTACTGAGTAGGCCCGAGTAGGAGTCAACGACATCGACGGTGGAGGTGTCGTTGTAGAGCACACGCTGGCGTAACAAGGCAGGCTTGTCACATCATGAGTGCGGACGTGACAGTGGCCACACAAGCCCTCCACACTGACACGGACAGTGGCTTGTTTGGCCACGCCAAGGACAGTGGCGTGACAGAGTGGTTTGGTC
The DNA here is from genome assembly GCA_036346395.1 of Hsuehochloa calcarea. Classification (NCBI taxonomy): domain Eukaryota; kingdom Viridiplantae; phylum Streptophyta; class Magnoliopsida; order Poales; family Poaceae; genus Hsuehochloa; species Hsuehochloa calcarea. The sequence goes on from CM070599.1 coordinate 42,131,569, forward strand.
ACGCCGCGTGTCATGGCGTGACCAAATACGTTAGAATTGAAAATGAAGTTAGCGATGGGTTAACTTCAAAATATTATTTAAAAATAAATATATGGAAAACAGTAAAAGAAATAAACAAAAGGAAACCATTGTTTGATTAGTGCACACAAATTAAAATGATATACCTTCATGACCATTTTTATATTTCTTGCTTCATAGACATATAACTGTTTTCAAGGACAAGAGGTAATAAATAAATAAAAAACAGACGGCAGTACGTGTGTACTATGCCTATTACCACTGTATCATATATAAGAAACATGAAGTAACTGGCTGCTTGGAACATTTGACATCTCATCCTTGTCCTGGTTGGTACTTTATGTGATTCCCGGCCTTTGTCTCTTAACCGTTTCTCCAACGAAAGGTTTCGATCTCCCCAATCACCTGAGATTGTTTCTCAGGTTGTTGCATGCATCTGATCTGATCCGATCTGTTCTTCTCCAGCGGGGTGCACCGGCAACAAAATCGGAGTAGCTAGGTGTCAACAAGAGTTTCTTGTCCAGTATATATGTCCCGGCCGGGGTGCATGCATGCCCATAATCAATTTGACAGCTGACAGGCAGTCAGGCACCCACTAGAGATAGTTTCACTAATTCATAGCAGATCGAATAGGACTGTACTCTAAGCGCAGGCCATATGGATAATAATTGAACTACTTAATTGGATCTTGCAGGACAAAGGTACCACTTACTCGTCAATGGTCTCTAGAGATGTATGCATGAAAATGTAACCTTAAAAGTTATAACTGGTAGATGGACTATTCATTTAAAAAAAAAAAATATGGCTACATTTTCTCTCTTTTTTTTTTGCAGTGATCTGAGCTCACAACAAGACAACTAGTACTAATAATCACAAAAATTACAAATGAACATTATTTTTTATGCATATTAATTACCGTTATGTGCACTCGTAGCTCTTGATTATATATATATAGACACACACAGTAGTCTACAACAAATTTATTTCTTACATGGGTGCACACACTGACCTGGTTGTAATGATGTAATCATCCAATTCGTTGGTGACATCATCATTTTTGGACTAATAAAACTATGCCTCATTCTTTTGGATAAATTATCACATTGGATTAATTTAATCACTAGTTTAGTAGCATGATTAAGTACTCATGTGACCTCACCGGCAAGTTGAAGCTTGGAAAGCTGGAAGGGTTGCCCGCGGCGCCTGTTAATTCCCCAAGCTGCATACTGCCTCCGCCTCCTGCGCCACGGCAAAAGCTACGCAAACAAACGCGCAAGCCCAATGGCCGAGCGCGACCAGCCTCGGATCTCCCCTGCAAGTCTGTGCTCGACTTATCAAAGCAGCATTGGCTCGCCATTTTACTGCAAGTGGACGCTGCATGTGTCGGCAAACTCGGCATGTGCAGACGGTGATACTGCCCTTTTTTTTTACTTAGTTTAATAGGTAAATTGTACTACTGGCTATGCACACCCTCTTGTCTGTGCCGACTTCATACTAGATTGGTTGAGTTGGCACTAGATTGAACCCCTAGCTAGCTGGTTGGGCTTATTGCTAGATGATTAGTACCATAAGGGGGTTTCGTAAGATGGGCAGCTCTTTTAGTTTGAACATGGGAAGGTTATTAAATGTGATCATGTAGCTTGCTTTCGCAGACGATAATGTATATGTGGGCTTATATACTTTTTTACCCCAACTTCCTCAAAAAATTTGGACTACCAAGCTAATTAAGAAGCTAGATTAATCACATGCTCGATTGATGAGTAGATTTTGAAAATTATACCTAACAACACAACAGTTATAGAGGCAAGCACTCTTGTAGAAATGCCAGTATATTTCATTTGTACCTTGTCTTACTGATAGTACAAAACTAGCTCCAGTATATCCTCAATCTTTGTTAAAATAAGAAGCCAAACTAGCTCCTCGAGTTACACTCTACAACCGTAGCTAACCAACAATTTCTCTGACAACTTGGGTTTAGATTACTTTTAAAGATAATTATGTGGAACTAGTCGTCTAGGCCTCCAGTTTTGTTTTAGGGCAATACATAAGCCACCGCTTATTTTTGCGCAACTTGTTAGTTTCAGGTGCAACATGCAATTTGCACATAGCTTAAAATAACCGCTTGGCCATTTACACAAAGATGGCACTAACTAGCTGGGGATTTTTTTAAAAAATGCATTTCTAAATAGAATCACGGAAATAAATGCCCAATTAATAAAATTACAAAAAATGAGCTTCTGTCGCCATTTCAACTGGCAAAGTGTAAAATGTAATCTACAGGAGCCCTATCGCCTAACAAACAATGTAAAATGTCTCTATAACCATTTGGTTTGGCAACAGGGATCAAATCTCCATTTGGTTTAGCGACAAGTTCCTGTCGCTAAACCAAATGGTACATGATTTGGTTTTTTTGTAGAAATAAATGAATTACATTTATATTACATGGAATTTTTTAAAAAGAGAACGAAAATTAAGCAGAGAACAACAATGGAATATTAGGTAGAAAACAACGATGGAATATAATTCAATAAATGACATTTCAACTGCGATTTGCATGGCGCGGGGGTTTTGGTTACGTGCATTTGTTTGTCCCGGTACTCTTACGGTCAAATCAACAACATGCATGAATCATCGATCTACACGCAGGATACATATGTGCCTTTTGGAATCGAAAAAACTGGTGGATCAAAAAGTAGTCAGTTTTGAGAGCCCGTTGGTGCCTTGTAATTGTCTGCTGCCACCTGTGGGTGCGGCCAATCCCGAAGGCAGCCCTGTACTAGGCTTCCATTAGCTCCTTGGGTGTAACCACCCGCTTAGCAGAAGCATCGTGTAACACTCCAGCCCAACATGAGCCTGGAATGCTACTAAAATAGCAAGGTATTAATTTAAAATCTAAGATATTACACTAAATTTTGACAGAATCCCTTTGTATAGTTAACCATACAGGAGATTGTATCAATTATCAATCGCATAAACAAATATTTTATACTTCCAACTTGAATCATAAACATAAAAGACTTCAAAATACCATAATTAACTCCATTACAAAATAACAAAAGCATGATGGCATATCCAATAAAACATCCTAATAGTTTGCTCAAACATGAATTCATGATCCAAATTTATTCATTCATGAAAATTCGTGGAAGTGTGCAATAATTCATATCACTAGCCCTTCCCATGCATGACATCCGCGCAAGAGTTACGTAAAATACAAACAAACAGCACGGGTGAGTCCATGACTCAGCAAGTGAAAACAACTCAATAATACAATTTACAACTTTATCACAGTCAATCAATCACATTAACCATCTCAAGAACATCTCATATGCTATATGCAATGCAAATGCCAACATATGCATATTTTCTTTTCTCTTTGCATTTACCGGTAATGCAGAGTATGCATCCGTCGATGCATACACATGCCTGTGCCTTCCAGCACATGGACCATAAGCCTACACTCTACGAGGGTTGGGACCATAAGCCCGTCCAACCATGACGAGAACCTAAAATCAATACTTGGCCTCCACATGGTCAAGTCTCAAGGATAACAATATGATACATATGAATCATCTCAATTATCCAACATAAACATGTAACAATTCAACGAAGATATTCATGAGTAAAGATCCAACATAAACATATAACAATTTAGCGGTGTCATTTATGAGTAAAGGCATAATCACAATACAAATGTCCAAGTATTCACCAAAATAATTCTACCGACTAATTTCACTTGCCTTAACCGTGCGAAGATTGATTACGCGGAGAGGGCGCTGCCCCCGGAACCAGCCCACCGCGTGAACATTTTTGACAACCTTAATAAGAGAACAATTCTAGACAAAGTATTGCTAGAAACAAATATACAACAACTATGCTCCCTAACGCAACCCAAAACGCTAACTATTATGAATATCGGTCTGTTCCAAAACAGGACAGTCACGTTCTAAAAATCATAACTTTTCGTTGGTTTATCCAAAAATAGCGATCTTTGATCCTCTAGAAAGCTTACTAAAATTCTCCACAATAACCTAGTCGGAGAGATTCCCAAATTCTGTCATCCTCTACCCCTACTAAACAGTTTACTAAAACTACTAAATCTTGTCAGAGGTCTGGACAGCGAGACTAAAACTTACGTAACTTCCAATACACATATCCAAAAATATATATGATATTTAGCTCTCTGGAAAGATTATAAAAATACCTATAACTTTCTTGTTGGTGCAATCCTCTAAAAATCGTTATATAATTCCCAATAACCAGTTACTATAATCTGTCAAAATCCCGACAGAACCTCAGGACAACAACGTTGTAAAATACATAACTTGAGATCCACATCTCCAAATAATATGATCCAGGATTCTTTGGAAAGCTAACAATGTTACCTACAAATTGCTAGGAGATGTCCAAATCAAATTTTGCAATTAACAACCCTAAAACTGCCACGCACTACAGACTGCTAGAAATCAATCTATTACCGATATCGCCTAATCGCAAAACTAAAAATCTAATCAAACAGGATTGAGAGGGTTACCCGTGGAGAACCCGCTAAAGAACGCAAAAACCACCACATGATCCCTCTTCCTTCTCTGCTCCCCTCTTCCCCCTTCCTTCTCTCCCTTCCTTCCTCTTGGCCAACCACCACCAATGGGGGTTCTTTCCCTTCTTCTTCTTAACCGACAGCTGGTCAGGGAGGGAGGAGGCGCAGGGAGGGGAGGGGGTGGTGGCCAAGTGGGGAGGGAGGGGTGCCCTAGGGTTTCCCACCTTTTAAGTGGCCGGCTACCCCTCCCCCCTTAGGCCAAATGCTGTGGGCCAAGAGCCCACAGCCCAGGTTGTTTGAGATATGTGAAACCCCCCTGAAACATCTAAAAAAATCATTCTCTCTAATTGAGCCCCCTCCCTAAAGTTTTTCTTTTCACTTAGATAAAATTGGGGTATTACATTCTACCCCCTTTAAACAGAATTCGACCCCAAATTCAAATCACGCTCTACGCCACAAATCAGTCACAGTTATGATTTGCCAACAATACCATGTACCTGCTGTGAAAAATTCTAGATATTGCACGCGCATGCGAGACTCCAAGTCCCAAGTCTCACCATGCTCAGACCATAACATATACCAACGTATTATACCTCAACACTCGTCTCGACCTTTACAGGTTCTCACAAATGTAAGGTCTTACCCGTTGGTCAACGGCTCTATCAGAAACTCAAGCTTTGGACCTTTCAGGTACTCACTCTGCACTGGACATACAAGATGTTGTGTACTCTGCGCATGGACTCGAGACGGTCCTAGCGATACGCTTTCTTCCAAAATCCCCGCAACTTCCAGAAACAAACCAGTGTACCTTGGGCCAATCTTCTCTTTGGTACCATACCATACATATTGCATATAACACATGGAACTCTTGTTCCATATCTCAATCAATCGCTTCACCTATAAGGAGTATCTCCTTTAACAATGGTCTCACAAACAAATCGCCTTAAACCAACCCTCTTACAAACAAAACCTAACTAACAAGCGAATGATTCTATTGCAACCACTCATTACCAACTCCCCTCCAAAAGAGTCAAATCTAAAATCGAAGACTCGACATGAAATTTTTTCCATGTTTCATGTAGGCAATTTAGAAATAAATGCCACATAAGCCAAAAGCGAAATCACTCAAATAACCAAATTAACCATTTTCTTTCTTTTTTTCTTAACTGGAAAGAACCACACATACCAACAAGAACCAACTCAGTTTGTAATTAACATCTGTCATAAATAGATAGTTCGAACAGGAACTAAGAGAATATCTCACTACCCAAGATCACACCCTTTTTCACAATCTTTCTTTCAAGATTTTAACTCTCTCTTAAACCTCATAAACAAAATAACAGAAGCATGATGGCATATCCAATAAAACATCCTAACAGTTTGCCCCAACGTGAATTCAAAGTCCAAATTTATTCATTCATGAAAGTTCGTGGAAGTGTGCAACAATTCATATCACTAGTCTTTCCCATGCATGACGTCCGCGCAAGAGTTACCTAAAATACAAACAAACAGCAAGGGTGAGTCCATGACTCAGCAAGTGAAAACAACTCAAAATACAATTTACAACTTTATCACAGTCAATCAATCATATTAACCATCTCAAGAACAACTCATATGTTATATGCAATGCAAATGGCAACAGATGCATCTTTTCTTTTCTCTTTACATTTACCGGTAATGCGGAGTATGCATCCGTCGATGCATATCCATGCATATGCCTTCTAGAATACGGACCATAAGCCTACACACGGGACATACATGCATGTCTGCATACTCTTTACGGTAGAGGATACAATCGTTCGGACATGCATGTATTCCTTCTACTTCCATTCCCAATGGACAAAGAACCTTCTTAGCTTGGTAGGTTGTGTTGGGCAACACGTTTCCCTCCGGAAGGATATTAGCTAAGAGACCTAACAATGCCGTAAAACTCTTGTCGGATCAACCATTGCTTGCCTTCAATTTCAGCAGTTCAAGCACGGTTGGCAACCTTGTGTATTCCGACTTGCAGTTAGGGAACAAAGGTTTCCCCGAGTCCTCCATTAAACCCTCAAATCTATAAAACTCTCTCTCACCGTAGTTCCCTTCTGCATCGCGTAGCATCTAATCCAGATTGTCATCATGCGACCTATCCTCATCAAAAGCACATTACATACCCTGCATATCGTTGACTTCCTTGGCGATGTCGTCATTACTGACTTCGGTATAATCTGCTCTTCGCCGTGACTGCTCCAACATGTATATCCTTTTTTGAAATCCCTTCGTATTAAGTGAGCTTCGATCTGCGCCGGGTTGTTAAATATTTTTATATTACCGCAATCAATGCATGGATAGTACATAAATTTTGTCCCCTTCTTAACATATCCTGCTCGGCGGCCCTTCTAAAAGCAAACACACTATTAATATACTCTTCACTCACACGGTTCTTAATGTGCATCTAGTTTCGGTCCATCTACACGTATACACACGTAACAAATTAATTAGTGTTAAATTATATTAATAAACCGCAAGTACCCTTCATAATGACCAAACACATTAGTGATTAGTCTAGAGCAAATATAAAGGGTTACAGATCGTTACACATTAGTGATTAGTCTAGAGTAAAAATAAAGGGTTACAGATCGTTACCCTTATCTCCAAGGTGGCGCAATGTGGGAGGGGGCAGTAGAGGTGCCGCAATGGGGGAGGAGGCAGGGGTAACAGCTCAAAACGGAATGGGCAGCAATGTGCATGGAAGGAGGCAGCAGCAATAGGGTGGCCAATGGGGAGGAGGCAGCAGCAGCAGCAGGGTGGAGGCGCCTCAAATGGAATGGAAAGGGGGCCTATCGGGAGCATCTATTTATAGTGCTTGTATATCACAGACGGTTCTTTACAAGAACCGTCTGTGATAAATAAGTATCACAAACGGTTCGTATAAAGAACCGTATGTGATACTTATTTATCACAGATGGTTAACGAAGAACCGTCTGTGATAATTTTATCACAGACGGTTCCATAGCATATTTTTGTAGTAGTGAGATGAGCTAGAGGGACAAGAGGATGGAGGTCGAAGCCCCTTGGTGTGGTCGGGGAGCTCAGAGGCGGCGCGGCCATGGCCGACGCTGGCATTCGAAATTTTGCCCGCGGTTTGAGCTCGGGAAGGAATGGAGTTGGAAAAAGAGTGGTAGGGAGATGGAAAAGAGGAAGAAGGGTATCCGGTGCTCATCTTAAATAGGCAAGGGCTCGATGGGAACAAGGAGAGGCGGTTGAATTTGCTTCGGTGATGACATACGGGGTAGACAAGGCATGCACATGGAGACCGGGTGCGGCATGGCATGGCCAAGCAGGTGAGGACGTGGACGCGACTGGCTTGGGCGGCGGCGAAAACGCGAGCGCAAGGCCGAAACGGTGGGCGAGGTCGGTACAGGGGAACGGAGACGCGCCCGCATGGCCATGGCATGGCTGTGCTGGTTTGGCATCGTGGAGAAGAAAGGCTGCACCGTGGGGCCAGCTGTCACCCGAAGGAAAAAGGCAATTGGTTTTCCAGATTTCAGAAAAATGGATGAGGATTTAGGGAATTAATTGACATAGAATTATAGTTCCAAAAATCATACAAATTTTAGGGGAGCTTACTGATATAGTATAGTTCATACTGTAATTTTTGTAGAATTTTACTTGTAACATATTTTTATCTAAAAATCTTTTAATATCATGTTGGTGTATATTTGTATTGTTGTATTTGAGGAGAGTTTCAAAACATGTTTTAAATATTTTTCTTATTTTACCATCATTATAATTACATCAACTATGGATTTTTAATTATCACCTTTTGCTTCAACTTATGTTGATCCTTAATTAGTTTTCCATTTATTCGAATTTGATTCTTAGTTTCTTTATTAGACAAAAAGTCTTGCAATTAAAATCTAGAAAATAAATTTTAAATAAAATCCATCAAAAGTTTTTAAAAGTTCACATTTTTATACATTTGAAACTTAAACCCAAATTTCGGGCTGTTACAACCACAACTTCAGGTTTGTTAGAAAAATGGAGAGCTTTGAATTTGTGCTTATATTACATCTTATGATCAGAATATTGGGCAAAACAAATGATCTGTCACAATGCTTGCAAAAGAAGGATCAGAATATTGTTCGTGTTGTAGGATTGGTTGGGACCACATTGAAGAAATTAATGACATAAGTAGCATGGTTGGGATGAGCGCTTTGAAGAGGTAAAGACATTTTGTCTCCAACATCGCATCATTGTGCCAAATATGTCAGATACGATAACTGTCAGGGGTCGTTCAAGAGGTCATGGTGGCCAAGTGGTAACTTACTACCATCATTTCAATCATGAAAATTTAATGTGGTACATGATCAAATTATTGTTGAGTTAAACAATCGATTTGCTGAAAGATCTACTCAGTTATTAAGATGCATTGCTTGTCTTGATCCAAAGAATTCCTTTTCCAACTTTGATCAAGATAAACTAGTTGAACTTGCTAAGATTTATGGCACCGACTTCTTCCAATATGATTGTGTACTCCTTAAGGACCAACTTGAGAGATTCATTGCTGATGTGAGAACTCATCTGGATTTCTTAAGTTGTAATGACCTTAGTAATCTTGCTGTGAAGATGGTTCAGACCGATAGACACACAATTTTTCTATTGGTATATCGACTCATTGAATTGACCTTGATTTTGCCTGTTGCAACCACAACAGTAGAAAGAACTTTCTTACCTATGAACATTATCAAGACTGAATGGCAGAATAAGATGAGTGATAAATGAATGAATGAATGATTGCATGATATGCTATATTAAGCGAGATGTATTTGCAAGCATTAATGATAACAAAATTTTACAACATTTTCAAAGTATGAGGACGCGTAAGCAGAAACCTCGTGCTAGTGGTATGTTACATTCTTATTTCGTAATTTGCATTAAAAATAACATTGTGGTCTTGTGTCCCTGATTTACGCATGCAATTTTAACTTTGCAGGTTCAGGTTCTCGTACTATTGTTGATGAAGATATGATAGGCTCAAATGAACTAAATCTTTGTTAATTAAGCCAAAATTACCTCATGCTAATGATATATTACATTCTCTTTTTTTGCTATATTTTATCTATTATGTCGTATCGTTAAATATGAAATTCAAATTTTATTTGGGTTGTGTATTTGTGTTGTACTTTTGTTATGTCTCAGTGTTGATAATATTCGACGTTAATTATAGACTTATCTCTACTACTCAAAAGTAGGAATTGGTGGCAGTCCGTCCTCTCTCATGCGATATGAGTCGTTAGATCTATCTTTCTTCGTGAGATGTGAGCCGTTGGATCTCGTTCTTTCTCGGTTCCTCCCGTGTGTACGGTTGACCACCCATAGTCTCCTCTCCACTCCCTCCTACATCCCAACTGTCCAGGCTGGTGCATAAGAAGCCTAAAGATTCTATCGATCTTTTTAAAAATGGGTTACTGACGGATCACTTGCGTTGTAAGTTGAGCACGACGACGATTGACAAGATATGATTTTTTTAATCCGTAGCAAAACACAGACATTGGACTAATAGCTCTTTAATTTTGGATCCAAGGTTCTATAAAATTCTAACTCCTTCTCTGTTTGCCCCTGTTAACAAACCCCAACTAGTATAAAAAATGTTGTGAGAAGTTAACGATAAAAAAAAGGTATGCAGAGTGGTGTATGCAGAGATGCAGTTGAATCCAATGTTTACATCACTACTGTACTGACAGGTGTTTTTACGGGCAATGAACGAAAAGATTGAAGTGATGATGCGCCATGCAGTGTCGACTACACACAGTTACCAACTTTTCGGGAGGCCACAGTAGTACTAGTGCTGTCAGAGACAGCAATCGATCGACGCATGCATGCATGGATGGATGGATAGATGGAACAATCTCATCGCAGCGACGCGCGATCGCGCGCATACATGCATGCCACTCGATGCCTCCAACGAGCCGCCCTGCTGCAGCCGCTGCCTCCATGGACAACCCTGAAGCTAGCCTAGCTTACACGCCTTTTCCAGCAGGGAACATATGACTTTAAACAACAAATTTTCGCCATGGCACTTTGACGTGTACAGGTGTCCTCCGTCTCCTTCCTTCTCGACCGTGCGAGAGAGAGAGAGTCCTTTGGCAAGGGCTGTCAGTGAGTTTGGTGGCATCACACAGCTCATTCAAGTCGCCAAGTCAGGCACAATTGGCGGACACACAAACCAATGCAGTCGACAGCAATGCTTTCCTGCCGAAACAAACCAACGTCCAATACCAGTACACCACACTCTGCTTCTGTGTATGCAATAGAGTTGCAGCAATTTATCTACTTGTCTATAGCAATATATACATTGTGAGAACTTTGAGCTGTAAAAAAAATTAAAAAAACTTTGAGCTGTACTGTATATGCAATAGAGTGATCACTTGGAAAATATTTATTCGGAAAACCATCTGAACCTAACTCAACTTATGTTGACATCCAAGTTGTAAATCGTGACATCTCGTATAATTTTAATCAGTGGCTTTCGCAACTGATAATTATGGCATGGTCACCTAACAACAGCATGTTTATCTCAAAAGTGTCCAGGTTTATCTTATGCAAACAACAAAATGCATCTGATCTGCGATGAGGAGAGACTATTTGGACAGTACGGTAGCACTTCAGAAATGCCAAATACAACAGTCGTTTTACAGACTACAGTACACTAGAGGCCATGAAAAGGGACGCTCAAGAGATGTAGTGTAGCAGTATGGGAGTACCTACATGGAGCTCACATTTATTGGCATCAATAATAAACAGCAGCAGGATGGTGTCATACGGATCTGCAGAGGTTTCTAATTCCACACCTGACACATGCATCATGATGTCTAATCTTTTTAACCCTTCTCTCTGCATGCATACTGTTGGAAGGGATGGCTGTACATGCACACACACAGGAAGCAGCAAGAGAGCAAGGGCACGCAGTGGCAAAAAGGGAAGCTAAAACTGATGAAGGCCAAAGGAGAAGGGCAGCTGATAGCAGAAGTAGGAGCTTTCCATTTCCATGTAGCCTAAAAGACTCCTGCACCGATCCCTTCTTTCATGGACCAACCTCTCCTCTCCTCTTCTTCCTTTCCTTCCCTTGGCTATACGGCTATATGCACATCATTTGCACTCAGATATCCCCATCAATACATAATGATGCTTATGCAGCACAGCACAAATAGATTTGCTAAATCAAGTACTACTAGCAACGATTGGCATCTTCATGTATGGGATCAAGCTCCACATTATTTACGATACATGGATTAATTTTCTAGCGCGCTCATGTGGTGCAAACCGTGCGATATCTCTGCGTATACAAGATAACGTGCCAACGAGTAAATAGAACCTACCAAACTGCGGCAGGAGAAAGGCGACGAGAGAACTAAATAAGCGTACGTGGCGCTCTCTCTCTATACGCACGTACGTACAACGGTGGCACGCGTACGTTCGGTAACTAGGCCCCAACGACAACCACTAGACAGCACGCAAACGCAACAGAGCGCGCGTAACTAGTAGCTAGCCGCGCGTGCGCGTGCTTAAACGCGCCTCATGAGAATATATATACAATGGCATGCACGACAAGACGTGTACACGCGCGCAGGTACACCACGCGCACGCCGGACGGCCGGCCAGTCACGATCGGGTCGGTGGCGCATGCATGCTTCAATTCCCACGGCGCGCGCGTACCCGCGCTTTGGAGGACCACGTATTACGTACGTACGCACGCATGCACCTTTATATTCACTTGCTTGAAACCAAGACACGCACATGACATGGCCCCGAGCCCCCGACCAAGCTGGTTGGCAAAATTAGCTAGCTAGCTAGCTATAGCTAGGTGCGTAGTATATCTCTTGTAACTCTCTCTCTCTCTCTCTCTCTATCGGCTAGCTAGCAAGATAGAGTAGATAGGAGCCGTACGACTGTTGCTCCGGCCAAGGCGCGCGCAGACCAGGTCAGGGCTGGTTGGTGCACTGGGGCAGGCTTCCACAACATCTCCTTGATGAGGGATTGGGACCTTATCAGCCCATAATTGGTGGTCCTCCTGCCTGCATGCAGTGCAGCCTCAACTAGCTCCTCTAACACCTTGCCGTCTCCCACTCGATCCCGGCCCCCTTTCGCTTTCAATAGATATCTACTTTCTGATCAGGTAAAAATTGGTGCAAATTACATGTCCAAAAGGAACAATTAATGCACGGAGATCAAATGCATGTAGACCCTATTGTATACCAGAGGCATTTTGGGAATTTCTCAATTATTCCATTATTCCTGTGGGGCACATATGTGAGAGAGAGAGAGGGGTGCGGTGAGAGGATAAGAGTTATATGGCCTTGTCCTGATGTGTGTGTGTGAGAGAGAGAGAGAGGTTGTGGGGATCGATCCGATCCCCATGCCATCGCTTCTGTGAGAAGCCATTTTGGTAGCGTCGCCTCGTCCTCCACCTCATATACTACTCCTTCCTCTTGGGATAGTGTAGATATTATAAGCTCCTTCTTCTCTTCACTCTGAGGTCAAAAATCACCTCAACCCGATTGATTTCTAGGACTCGTCTCACGGTGAGTCTTACACTTGATTCGGCTATTGGGTGATTGGGTGCTGGTTCATGTGCTTGGCCAGTAAGCGATTCTACTTTTTCTTTGTGCGGCAATTCCCCAACCTTGATCTTGTGCTTCCGTACACTTGGATAATCAGGGTGGTGTCATTGTATCTCCGACGACCTCGCTGGGAAACAGTGGCTTGCTTTCTCGGTGGCTTTGATTGCCATCAGTTTTGTGAGTATCTCTGGTTTTCAATTCATCTATCTTGCATAGTGTTTTATACTAGTGTTCCTATGATTGTTCCTTTCTGTGATTTGTTTATACTAGTACTGGGAGAATTGGATGATAGATTGTGAGCTATTTTGTGAATGCCCAGTGATGATTTTGGGCTTGTAAATTATTGTGATAATTTGGAATCATAGATTAGACTTTGAGTTGGAACTAGAATATTGCTGAAGAACTGATTAGTTAATCTTGCAGTAAATATCGTTGAGTGTTGCAGTACTTATTAGTTAATCGTGCAATAATATAATTGAGTATTTGCAGTAATATCGTTGAGTGTTGCAGTACTTATTAGTTAATCGTGCAATAATATAATTGAGTATTTGCAGTAATATCGTTGAGTACTGCTGCAATAATATAATTGAGTATTTGCAGTAATATCATTGAGTACTTGCAGTTATTCTTTGATTGTTGCGGTACTAATTCATTGATCTTGTAGTTATATCACTGATTACTGAAGTACTGATTTGTTAATCTTACAGTGATACCATTGAGTCAATCTCATCTAGTCCATTGACTCAGTTAATAGTGGTAGCATTTAAACTCAAACTTAGAAAATAGATTGTTAGCAGTAGTGTTACTAGCTTTGTTCCTTTACTGAAAGTCACTTTGTGTTTTCTATCGAGTTACTTAAATACTCTTTACTTTTATATGGATAAGAAGCAGAGCTTAAAACCTAGTCTATTGTCAAGTAATTATCACTCCGGTTGTTTTTTTAGAAATAGTCCAATGATGTCGGGAAGACCTAATTCATCACTAGAGAGAGCAAAAGGAATAAATATCAATCTGTGCATTATGTTAATTCATATTGTCTATAGTTTTAAATTATTGATCATGTTTACCTGTTTATATGTTATAAGCAATATTTTTGTGATGTTAAAGACATCTTTATTGTTTATGTTATATTAAGTTTTCTGGAATTATGCTTTTATGTCATTATTTATTTCTAGATTTATTCTAAGATATTTGCTAAATCCGCAATTACTTCAACATGTCCTAGGGGCTTTTTTTGTTGATATATGCTGATATGCATGCATCTATCCCCTGGATGGCGCTCCATTTACTTAATTGACTGCAGGTCTGTGCCATGCATGTACAGTTATATGCTAAATGAGACTCAAGCTATCTTATGACAGAAACTAAAATACTACCAAACTGAGATTAATGTTGATGACAGATACTACAATAGACAAGAGGTAGAAGGTGTAGTTGCCGGCCGGCCTGCCTCACCATTGATCAGTGGCGGAGCCACCTCGCGACCCTGGGCGGCTTCCCGGGCTTGCCGGCGAGCCACCATTAAAGAGCAGTCGAACTTCGATCTGCTGCTGCTGGAGAGGTTGAAGAGTGTTTCCCTGAGCAAACGCTTGCCGTAGTTAGGCTTGTCAAATCTCCCAAAAAAAATCCTGGCCCACTACCATTAATTAAAGGTTGTCTATCTAACTAGAGTAGGGACCCCTCTCTCTGATGATAATGGTCTAGGGTGCAGTACGTTGCCATGAATCTTTACTATTATAGAAAAATAACTTGGTGGCAATGGTGAGTTTGTGATCTACCCTCTCCTGAGTTGATGAGATATTTTGTGGATAAATATATACACACATGTATAAAATAATTGAAAGATTTTCTGTAGATAGTTAGATTATCTGTGTTTGTAGTTTGTGATAAGATTCTATATGACTTGTTGATTAGATAAAAATTATGTATAAAACTTGCATGTGTAAGGGATAATTACCTTATGTCTATTGGTTTTCTAGTTTATATTTTATATTTTATTTTATTTAAAATCATTGCAACGGGCATTCGGTTAGTTAATCACACACGAGGGAGATACGGTCATTAGTGCATGCTACTAGTATATGCTCCATATGGGTAGAAATAACTACCGGACCACTTGCTAAGAGAGATCGATGGACAGCAAAATCTCTTCAATTCTTATTATTTTGAGGGGAACTTCAATCCTTATTTGTCTTTCTATATCGATCCTTTTCATAATCTAGCCAGTAGTAAGTAGGACGCCTAGCTTTAACTTGGGTAAGTCGGACGCCTTTTGGGTGATCATATATCACTGCCAACAGTACGCATACATGTCTTGTGCGGTAGTACGGCGAGCGTACAAATATAGAACAAAAGTAACGTAAGGTCATGAGATTAACATGCAGCAGCTGGCAGCATGCAGGCACATAAAATAAACCGCTAACAAGTAAGGGTATGGCGTACAAAGCAGTACTATATAGTACCAGCAAAACCTTTTCTTCTCTCTCCCCGCGAAGAAAATGAATGGATCGGAGGATACATTTGATAAGCTTGTAAAGCCCCTGCACTTGTGTCCCTCCCATGCATGCATGCAGCATAGATCACCACTCGATCCCATGAGGAAGGCCATGGCAACGAGATCTGCTAGCTGTAGTACGCACTCCTGAGTAGTCCTGTAGATAGCCCATCCCCACCACCCGATCGATCTCGCCCCCCAGCTCCCCTGTGGGATTAATCGGTGCATGTGAGATGGAACCATCCAACCACATCCCAACAAGCTGCAGTAGCCAGTGAGGCCCTGCAAAGAGAGTGCGATGCGATGCGCGCGCGAGAGAGAGAGAGAGAGAGAGAGAGGGGGGGGCCAAGTAGGTGTGTATGCATGTGTAGGTGTGTGAAAGAGTCCGAGAGAAGAGGCCAAGAGATGTGCTCATGGTCTGGCCTTTGTGATTTGTAGCATCCGTGAGAAAGGAGAAAAGGAAGGAGGGGAGAGAGAGAGAGAGAGAGAGAGAGAGAGAGGTGGGGAGTCCGGGCCAAAGAAACAAAGCCTGGGACTACTTGGGGTGCATGCATGCAGGGAGGATGGGAAAACCCAAATAATTCCTGCCCATTTCGGACAGGGAGGGGCGCGCGGGGCCCACCGGACTTGATCGGGCCCCGCGGTGGCAGCGAGCGAGGACGGGGACTCCCCCTCCTCTACAGCGCTCGACTGCTCACCCCGATCAAACCGTTGAGCTCTCCTCGTTACGTCGCTTTCGCTCACAACCCACGCCTCGGGCCACGTGCTTCCTCGCTTCCCATGGTGGCGAACTGTGTTCCGCGGGCGATCCAACTGTGTACGCGGCTGTGCTGTGTCGATTGACGACGATTTTAATTTGAGCGATTATTTTATTGATAAATTTATAATTGTAAGAACAATGTAAAAACAGAATAATAGATTAGATACGAGATACTGAAGATCACTGAACTTGCTTTATCGCTTTTAAATCGTAGTCTGACAATAGTTGGAGTCCTTCCTCTTTTATATAGGCTTTTGGTTGAATGAAAAGCCCACCTTGGGTCAGGACTCCCGGCCTAGGCCGGTTTCTTAACACTCTCCCTTGGGTACACATACATCATGTTCATGTCTCATCAAAACTCCATAAAAACCCAATGTAAATTTTTTTGAAAAAAGAGTACATGATACACGTCCTGCTGTGCTGCACGAATTGCCTCATTAAAAATATTAGCTGAGAAATTTCAGAAAAACACGTCAAGGGAAAAAGAGTACATTCTACCCAATTTTATTTCATCTTCATGATTTATTCTTTGGGTACTAGATCTTTGTGATCAAGTTTTAATAAAGAGTTCGTGAAGATTCTCCTCCTGAATTCTGCACTTCTCTAAGTCTCATCATTCCAATCCCACGTATGCATCTTTCAAAGTTATACGCTGGAAGTGACTTAGTAAATAAATATGTAAGATTTTTACATGACTTAGTATGCAGTACTGTAATTTCGTCCATCTTTTGCAATTCATGAGCATAAAAGAACTTAGGGCTGATATGCTTAGTGAGAGGACTCTTCACATAACTCATCTGCACTTGTGCAACACAAGCTGCATTATTTTTATAGATAATAATGGGCGTTTGCGCGGTATTCAACCCACATGACTGCTGGATGCGGTTAATCATCCACCGAATCCAAGAACATTCTCGTGAAGCATCGTATAGTGCTATGATTTTCGAGTGGTTCGTCGAAGTAGATAAAAGACTTTGCTTAGACGATTTTCATGAAATTGCAGTTCCACCACATAGGAATATATAGCCTGTTTGTGACTTGACTGCATGCGGGTCTGACAGGTACCCGACATCTTCATAGCTAGTCATAGTTAGGTCTTGGTTCTTTCTGTAGAACATACGGAGATCTTTACTTCCTTAGAGGTATCGAAAGATGTCTTTTATTCCATGTCAATGTCTTTTGGTAGGTTCTGCACTATACCTTGCTAGTAGGTTTACGATAAATGCAATGTCCGGTCTAGCACAGTTTGCTATATACATAAGTGCTCCTACTGCACCCAAGTATAGGAATTTCGGTCCCAGAACTTTCTCCCCCACTTCTTTAGGTCTGTACGCGTCCTTGTCCTGTTGTAAGGATCTCCCGACCATCGGTACTTTTGAAGGTTATGACTTTTCAAAGCTGAACCAATATAACACTTTCTGAGTGTAGGTTGACTGATGTACCAAAATCCCTTCAAGGGTATGCTCAAGCTGCAAGCCTAGGCAATATTTGGTTTTACCCAAATCTTTTATTTCGAACTCTGACTCCAGGTAAGAGCTTGCTTTCTTAATATCTTCTATGGTCCTAATGATATTCAGATCATCTATGTATACTGAGATTATATAGAATCCATCCTGGGATCGCCGTATAAAAACACAGGGACAATCCTTATTGTTCGTGTAGCCTTTCTTGCATAGAAAGTCGTTCAAGTAATTATACCACATTCTGCCTGATTGTTTCAGTCCATACAATGACTTTCTGTGTTGCACACTATACAGATTTCTATTTGCTCTGTTTTGGTTCGAGACAGAGATACCTTCAGGTACCTTCATATAAATGTCTGAATCCAAGTTCCCATAAAGGTATGTAGTTGTTGGAAATATGCCCTAGAGGCAATCATAGAGATGATGATATTTCATTATATTCATGATTTTGATAATAAGTTATCATGTTCCTTGAATGAATCATTTGTTATAGATCAATAAGTTGTGACTTGTTGGTGGAACTCTTTAACTTATATGATGTCATTCGAAATGTATCCCTGGTCGGAGGTCACTGGTCGGAACACCAGTGACTCTATAACTAGCACATGTATTGATTGATGACCTTGTTTCACCGGTGATGGATATAGGGATATCGAATCAATAATGTGAGAACTTATTAGAGAACATGGGGCTGGATAGACCCATCATTGAGACACTATTGAGATTGTTATGAATCTATATGTCATTAGTTGGTCTCTAGTAATGATGATGTATAATCCTTAGACATGAGATCAGCATGGTTCCCTACATGTGTAATAGCACTCTTAGGGGTTACCAAACGCTACTCGTAACTGGGTAGTTATAAATGTAGCTTTCGGGTATGCTATGAAACATGCGGAGGGATGTGACTGGTCAAGATGGGATTTGCCCCTCCTAACATAACAGGAGAGATGTCTCTGCGCCCCTCGGGGTGATCGGATAAAGAAAGTGCATAGCCATGCCGCTAGTGGTCGAAGTGTCGACCACATGAAGTTATCCAACACCCGATCGAGAAAGTATTGAACAGTCCATGAATGACACATCATCTCACCTGGAGTTCAACTAGATATCGTGAGGCAATGAGAGAATGCATGAGTAGGTCGCTTAGTTCGTTCAGTTACGTACTAGTCGTATGGAGATACGTGCTGGTCGTAGACTGGTCGAACATAATCACATAATGGTAAGGACCTAGTCGTAAGGAGTTACTGAATGGTCGGGACCAAATACGATCTGGTCGTATGGAGATATGAACTGATCGTAAGTGATGATCCTCATCATAGATCATATTACATTAAGGTTCGTCTGATATTCTATGTGTGTTCGGGAATCATTATGTGCTGCTAGGTACTGCTGACGACTAGTGGTCAAAAAAGAGTTTCCGAGTCAATACCCATTACACATGAACCTGTAGGGTCGCACACTTAAAGGGCTGAGAACTGTTTTGGATGGTGATCCGAATTAGTATAGGCCACGAATTACTAATGGGCCTCAAGGTCGGGACCCATCATGGATGCCTATATAAAGTGGGGCGGTGGCATGGGGCGGAGGAGGATGATCTTTGGAAGAACTCCTGAAACCCTAATAGCCACACCTTCTCAATCACACTGCCGGTACTAGCACTCCAGCACGTGGTGATCCTACCCCTACATGTGGATATATACCGCGGAGGTGTTGTTGCGAAGCATCAGCACTAGGACGATCCGCAACTCGTGACAATCACCGGAGTCGGAGGAGCAGACGCGCGACGTGTATCGACCAATCGAAAGAGGATACGCATCGTGAGTACGACTACGACTGCATCAACTCGCTACAACGACTCTACTTTCGCTACAAGTCGGTGCGTCTAGTGGTAATCTCGTGATCTATTACTAGCGGTGGTTCCTTGGTTGCGTGGTAAAATTTTTGTTTGTGCTATCGTAGCATTACCGCGTTCCCTTCAATAGTTACCACATCCATCAATTTCATTTCTAAATTCAAGTTTACTGCTATTGAGATTAAATATCTAAAGGTAGTTCCGTCTATGACCGGGGAATAAGTTTCTTCATAGTCGACTCTTGATCGTTGAGAGAAACCTTATGCAACGAGCCTTGTTTATGTCTTACAACTTCATTGTTTTTATTTCTCTTTTTCATAGTCGACTCTTGATCGTTGAGAGAAACCTTATGCAACGAGCCTTGTTTATGTCTTACAACTTCATTCTTTTTATTTCTCTTTCGAATAAATTCCCAATTATACCCCTACGGGGTGCACATGGGGAGGTGTGCGGATTACAAGGCCAAAAACCTCTCTTTTATTCAGAGATAATAATTCTACTTCTATTGCCTTCTTCCAATCTTCCCAATCTGATCTTTTTTTACATTCAGCGAGCGATGCAGGCTCTGGATTAAGATCGATGATTGTGATAAAATTTTTACAAAATAAATATCAAGATTGGTTGTTGTTCTATTCATAGATTCTCCCGTAGTCACATACACTACTACAGAACACGTCATCACAGACGGTTCGAATCGTCATCACGAGCGGTTTCGACCGCCTATATCTATACGTCTGTGATAACAGCGATTACCACGAGCGGTTCAAAACCGTCTGTGATAAGTATTATCACAGACGGTTTTTAACGTAAACCGTCTGTGATAACCACTTATCACGGACGGTTTACGTTAAAAACCGTCTGTGATAACCTATAATCACAGACGGTTTTTTAAAGTAAACCGTCTGTGATAATCACTTATCACAGACGGTTTACTTTAAAAAACCGTCTGTGATAATCACTTATCACAGACGGTTTACTTTAAAAAACCGTTTGTGATAAGTGCTTATCACAGACGGTTTTAAAGAAAACCGTCTGTGATATGTCTAGTATCACAGACGGTTTTAAAAGTAAACCGTCTGTGATATGTCTAGTATCACAGACGGTTTACTTTTAAAACCGTCTGTGAAGGCTATTACCACAGACGGTTTTATGTTGAAACCGTCTGTGGTAATAGCCTTCACAGACGGTTTCAACATAAAACCGTCTGTGGTACTGAGCGAACCTAGCTACATCGTTTGATGTTTTTTGGCCAGCCTCAGGAATTGCTAGCCATGCCCTCTGAAAACAAGCATGTACAAAAAACAGATACATCGCAGATAATCAATTGTTGACAACTCAAATTGACCATTACTCAAAATAAATTAATAAATAAATTAATAAAGATCGAATTTGTTGAAGTATTTTTGCTATAGTTGTACAATTGGATTACAATTAAATCAATTGTTTGCGTGAATCTCTGGGTCGGCGATGGAGTGAAACTCTCCTTTGTTAACTATTTACATCATGATAAAGTTGCATAGCGCCTCGAACTTCCATGAGCTCTTGCGCAGCGAGTCCATATAAATCTATTATCAAACCACGCGCTAGGTCAAGAAAAATGGTAAGGATATATATTTGAATTTACAATTACAAAAAATTATTTGAGATTGACAAACCTCAGGATTCTTCATCTTAGCACTAATGATTTCTTTGCATATGATGGCAAGCGTAGAATGCACATAGCTCATCATTTTTTCTTTGGCGGCCTTTGCAAAAATAGAATTACATATGTACGTATAGTCGGTTGAAGACAAATTTTATGAAGTATGATATATATAGGATTATTGTGTTGTAGCGCGTCTGGAAATTTCGTCACGTGTGTGTTAGTTGGTATTTGGATCCATTGTATCTTCCTTGTTGGCTAACATAGGAGATGAGCGAACTACATAATTGAAAAAGTTATCCTCGGGCATTTCAAGCGAAGGAAGACTACAATAGAGTTATGTATGGAGAAAATGATCATACTTGTCGAGTATTGCTTGCGAGAATCTTTGAAGTCGTGATCGTTTACGACTAGGGAATCAAGATATATCACGGTGTTCCTCTTGGGTATAATGACTAAAAGGATCGATGGTACCTACTCATGTACGTCGCTATAACTATTAAACCTAAGTACAAATGAAATTTGAATAGCAAATAGTGAAGCACTTACCCAGGTTGTAGGGCACCGATGTAGTCCTTGCGATTACGAAGAAGCAATGCCGTCGTTATATAGTTCTCGGCGAAGGTCGCGTCGCTTGGATGGTTTGCATAGATACCACGTGTGGGTCGAGAAACCCACGGTTCTCGCCGTTCGGGCATTTTTCATCATGTATCTATACATAAGCAATGAGTTGCGATATTTATCGGTATTACATGAATGTAGAACTTGATTGTACACACTTACGATGTCCAACATCGTAGAAGCGGCGTCGAGGGCTTGAGATTGAATAGGTTGAATAAGTCGTTGAAGCCCACCACGAAGTTGCGGCCGTTGAAGAAATGCTCATCCTTGTATGCGACGGTGATTCGATGTCGCACCCTTCTTTGCGGTATTCGCAAGTACGAGCATGCAAAGCGACAAGCAAATCCAGCGTGGGCTAATTGTGCGTTAGAGCACAACGGTTTTCGATGGAGTACTTCCGTGCTTCGGGACTTGGGAGGCGGCTTAATGTTCGTCGATTTCGATTTGGCCTTAACGATTGGCGGCGTCTTCTGCGAGACGACTCGGGAACCGTCACGGTATGCGCTTTTGTTGTTCCTTGGCGTCTTCTCCACGGAACCGATGAGGTGGCCTTCGAGGCGAAATATGAGGTGGAGTCATGGAGGTTCCGTTGGAGAGGAATGGTCTGTCGAGATTGCGGCCTTCTTTGGGTCGGGGCGATGTCCGTCTTGGGCCCTTTGGATAAAGCGTGCACGGCATCCCCTAGTGTTGTGATCTCTTCGTTCGGGCGAATGTCGGTAGGACGGCCATGAAATGTTGATGTACCATGTCCACCTCCACCCTTGCGTAACCATCGCCACACGACACCGTCTTTGCCTTTGCTCCTTCTGGTATGGATGCACCATCCCCGCCCGACCTCAATAGGAATGGACCCAACTAACCTCGGTTGGAGTTTGCGGCCGTCGGCTCCTACAAAGCGATACGCAATTAGCTAAGGCGTCCTATAGGTCTATCTTTGGTGCATTCCATAGATGTACATTACCTTGATGCGGTCTATCGGTAATTGGTCGTCGTCACGTTCAAAATTATGCGTGGGCGCGACACTACTCCGATGTCGAGGAGGACCGTTCCCGCAATAGCGGGCGGCTTGCGGCATCGTTGCGGAGTACTTGATTCGATTGATCCTGCAAACTTGCTATCATCCTTGAAATTACGCATTAGCGGTTCCAAGCGATTGTCGTACTCGGCCTTGGATCTCTTCCTACTTCTATACATGAAGTAGTCGTCTGCGAATCCATGTACCCAAGGTACGTTAACCCCTTGCCTCGCGTGCGACCGGGTGCTCCTTGTTTCCTAGGGCCGTAGATAGTATATCCTTCTCCTGTGTTCTTGGAAGGAGCCTTGGAAGTTTGGGCAATCAATTCCGCCGCAAGAGGTCATCATGTTATTATAGTCACTATTAAGTTATGGACTTGTAAACAAGTAGGTAGTTCGACATATTTACCACACGTTGGGACACTTCTGGTCCGCGGGTTTGGGAAAGTGACGCGCCATCGAGCGAGACTTTGCCCTCGCTTTTAACCGTGCAGGAACGCGGTGTGTGATATCAGGAAATAGATTCTCCTCCTCCGCCTCCCATTGCGCGGATTTAGCCGCGTACCCAGCGGTGCCGAGTCTGTGGGGGTGAGTGTTTCGTGCCTGGATTGCTTTGTGCGCCGCACTTTGCTCCTTAAATTCATCCGTCGTCTTCATAGCCACAAAGGCGTTCCATGTTTCCCGCGTCAAGAATGGAAACTTCGTGAATGGCGTCTCACTCTTGTTCACGTACTGCGTGACAAGAACGCTCTTGAAGGTCCTCCACGCGTGACACATGGAGAGCAAGGCATGCCGTTCGACGCGATTCATGTGTGTTTCTGGGATAGTGAACCTGCTTGAAAGGTCTTCCCACAGCACGCGTCTCTGATCTTTTGTCAGAGACTTCCACTTTGGTGTGGTGATAGGGACCTTTTCCCTTGCAAGTATCCCGCGGATGGTCCGGAATCTCGCCACGATGCTTGGGGACTCGGAGGACCCCAACGTCACCGACCTCCGTGATGGTCGATCGGCGTGAGCAATTTCGATATTCCTCTACCATCTCGCTTACGTGTCTGCGACGTCGGTGGCGGCGGCGAAGACGGCGCCTCGCCATGTCCGCGTCGGTGGCGGCGGCGAAGACGGTGCCTCGCCATCTAAACACTTGCTATCTATATAAGTTACGTACGAATTATTACATAGTATATAATATATGGGAAATTGCACAAAAACACAAACACAAACACTGGAAAAAAAACTGTGATTAGCCAAGTTACGTACCAATTTTGTCATTTTCATGGCAGACATTTAACAATAATACGACATAAATGCTATTAAATTTCATGTGCTCACTCATGTCATGGCTCTAAAAAACTGGTTACTAGAGTTATTATATTCAAATAGTAAAACTGCATATTAAACTCCACCGTACTGCCAAATTAAGCCTAACACTAATTTTTTGTATTACTACTCTCTTTTAAGTCATCATCTTTTTTTTGCTAAAGCTACCAGAAATGGTGATGGTATATGTTCCTCGCGACCTATATTGATGTTTGTTACTCCATAAGTCATCATCTTTTAAGTCATATCCAACTACCATCTATACAATTGCCAGATTACCAATTATTGCTAAACCACAAATCCTTTCCAAACAATACAAATTGATAAAGCAATCAAATCAATACTTCCAGCTTTCACTAAATATCATTACTTCCAACAATCATTGAGCTCTTGACGAAGCGCTAACCAATGACTAACAATTGATTACCAACAGGGCATTATTAGCAACATCTCGATTGACAGATCACTAACAGGGCATTATTAGCAATATCAACACAGAAGCTCTTCATTGCGAGATGCACAAATCTCAATTTTGAGTTTACCAAAAGTGATCTTGATGAACAATAATTATCAACAACACTCAATATTGGGGAGCAAAGCACGACTATCACCAATCAAGCTACCCACTAAACCGGAGAGCACAAATTCGTCACAAATCCCTACTCATCATCAACAAGTATACTTATGGTCCTTTAACAAAATATCAACCATCAAAAACAATCACGGTAATAATTCAATCCCTTTGCAAAACCAAAGATTAGTCATTACATACAACAACCATTGTTCAATAATCAACAATCGAAGACAACACGGTGATTCAATATATACATGATCTTACGAAGAACGAGTTTGGCACACACTAATACCGGTGACAACATACAAAAATAACCATCTAATACCACAATCAACAATTGAATTCAAGCTCGGCAAAGATAGGAAGACTAGCGACCAACATTCGGACATAGGCGAGGAGAAGGGGTGTAGGGGCTCGAGGCGGTGGGCGGCGGCCGAGGTGGTCGGTATTGGGGCATCGATGGCGGCAATTGCTTTGGAGTGAGGGGTGGTGCGGCCGGGCGGCCTTGGGGAGTTGGCGGGTGCGATGGCCATCCAAGGGCAATGGAGACCGGAGAGAGGAGAGGAAGGAGGAGGTGGGAGCTCACCGGCGTTGGTGGGCGATGGAGCAGTGGCCGGGCTCGGGAGGCGCCGGGTCGGGGAGGAGGCGCGCCGGGGCGGAGGCGTTCGGACGAGGCAGGCGGCCGGGCTCGGGGCGCCGGGTCGGGAGGAGGCGCGCGGGTCGGGAGGCGGCGAGAGGGCGTTCGAGAGCGATAGGGTTAGATCAAAACCCTATCGTCTCAACCTATATAGTCAACACACATCACGAGGCGGTTCTAGAGGAAACCGTGCGTGATGTTTAATCATCACAGACGGTTCCCTCTAGAACCGTGCGTGATGCGTAAAATCACGAGGCGGTTACGGGAAACCGTGCGTGATGTTACTCATCACGAGCGGTTCCCGATAGAACCGTCGTGATGAGCATCACTGAGCGGTTCTTGGGAAACCGTGCGTGATGTTTAACATCACGAGCGGTTCCCTCTAGAACCGTCAGTGATGTTCACGCATCACGAGCGGTTCTAGAGGCAAATGCGTGATGTGGAAACATCACGGACGCATGTCAATTTTCCTAAGATCTTTATACAAAAATCATCAAATTAAGATTACGATGGTTCCAAGTTGGAGCTACCAAAGTTATCTTTGAATGTTATACATGGAAGGTCGTGAGGTGAAGTTTAGACTTACAAAATCCCGACATTCCACAATATTGCCAACATAATTTCTACCAATCGTCACTTTCGGGATGTACACGCAAACATAATAAGTATGCATTTAGGTCTTCATAGATAGTGTTAATTTATTTGTTGATGCTGCATATCATGCAAGCTATTCTTGTTATGAACTGTGCAAAGCATTGTAAAATGTCGTTCTTACCTCAATCGACATTTGTTCCATTATATGACTCGTATGGCATTTTAAACTGCTGAAAACTCAAATGGATATGTCTTTCTTTCATAGATTTACGCCAGAACATCTAATTCACGCACTACATAGACAAAAAGAGCACTTGGTGATGAAATAGGCTTACATATAAACAATAGCTAATTTAAATGAAATAGTGCTAAGTTATATGTCATCATTTTTAGTTAAGGGGTCACATGAATAAACCTTGGGCACTTCACTAATGCTAGAATATTTGGACCTTGCCAGTAATAACCGTCTGTGATATCCCCACAGCGACATGTATGAGCTGTTGGATAAGCGATATGATGACAAGTTTGAGTTCAAAAGTTCATATCTAATTCAACTCAACATTACCATGAATATCCACATTGACATCAATATTAAAGATCACAAGTCCATAACACATTAACACATGACAATGGAATAAATAAATTAATTACAATGGAGTAATTAAATTCTTAATTAAAATCTGACCCTTCATGATGATCGACGCGCATATAGCTAGCTTCCTCACTGGGTTCTTCCTCGAGCACGATCTCAGTCTCCGAAAGGTGGCAACTCGTCAAATTGATTGTATTCTTCCTCGTCCACTACATTCTCAACTCCGACAATCCTCCTTTTTCCATGAAGAACTACGTGGCGCTTCTTATTTGCCGGTCGGTTACATAGAAGACTTGAACAACTTGGTTGCTTGATGCGAATGGTTCGTCTTTGTATCCGACACGTTCGAGGTCCACGGTAGTGACGCCGTGCTTATCGACCTTCACTGTGGGAGATGGACCCAACGGCACGAAATAGGGGATCTTGAAAAGCACGTAGTCGATCTCCCATATCTCCTCTATTTGCCCATAGTCTGAGCTCCTCGGCCCATCGATCTTGAATGCATCTATCACGGACACCGCTGATACGCCTTTGTGCTCTTCCTATCACGAGTGCCGTATAAAATGTGTACCCATTTATGTCGTTATCCTTGCCATGTGACAATTGTAAAATGTGGCCCTCTTGCCAACCATAGCGTATCATCACTTGATGACCTCCGAGTGATTCGCACCTTTAACCATTCGTTGAGCCGAGCGGTTGTGCTCTCGTGATCCAAACCTCCGGCCGGTGCGGATTACATTGGCGTACCATGTCTTTGTGCTCATCGATGTACGGGGACACTTGGGTCATGTGTTGCAAGACCGTGAAATGGGCTTGGCGTGCGTATCGGATCGGGGTGATTGATTTCCTTCCGATGGTCCGATACCATCCAGTCTCCCCTCATGGCGAGATAGAGGCACACCAATCGGATCCACGAGCCATGTAGTCGACGCGAGAACTCAATGACCTCTTCCGTTGCATAACCTTCGATGATCTTGCCCTCGGTCGAGATCGATTCCGTCGTAGGACTTGAGAATTCCCATGTACCTCTCGAGCGGGTACATATGGCGTAGAAACACAGGGCGCATATCTTTATCTCTTTCACAAGGTGAACAATGAGATGGACCATGATATCGAAAAATGACGGAGGAAATACATCTCAAGATGACACGAGTCGTCACTACCTCGGCTGCGAGCATCTAGTCCTTGGGGATCGATGACCTTACGAGCAATTGAGTTGAAGAAATAACACGACCTCAAGATTGCCACTCGGACCTTGTTCGGCAAGATACTCCTAATTACAACAGGAAGCATTTGTGTCATCAGCACACGACAATCATGCGACTTCATACCAATTAATTTCAAATCTTGCATAGAAACAAGTTTCTTAATGTTAGCGGAGTAACGAGACGGGACTTTCACACGTGCAAGCTCAGCACGATTCATTTCTCTCGGCCTTGGGCAGAGTGTAGCAAGTTGGGGAAGATGCGTTCGTCCTGTATCGGTCTCTTTCGGTGCTAACTCGGTCCTTATGTTCATATCGACCAAGTCACGCCGTGCGTTAACACCATCCTTTGTTTTGCCACTAATGTTGACAAGAGACCAATCAAGCTATCACATACATTCTTCTCTCGTGCATAACGTCGATGCGATGGCGAACTTCTAAGTACTCCCAATAAGGCAAGTCCCAAAAATTGACCGCTTCTTCGGATGTTCTTCTCACGGGTTCTTAATTTACGTCCCTTCCCAAGCACAACATCGATATCCTTAACCATATCATAGACCTCTTTCCCACTAAAAGCCCTTGAAGTGAACCGTCTTCCTTATTTCCGTCGAATTGTTTCTTCATCTTGCGGTATGGGTGACTCCTCGGAAGGAACCTACGGTGGCGCATGTACGATTTCTTGCGAGTTGTTGACCATACACTCTCCGTAGCATCTAAGCGGTGCGACGAGCTTTGGCTCCTTTTGTCTTGGCTTGACGAGTTACCAAGGGCGGGAAAATCATTGATGGTGCGAGAACAACATGGCGCGTAAAGTAAAGTTCTCTCGTTTATGCGCATCCCATACACTGCCCCTTCGTTCCACAGTGTCACAAGATCTTCCGGCAATGGTGCTAGGTACACATCAATATCATTCCCAGTTTGCTTGGCCCTTGGATAAGTAGTGACATCAAAATGTACTTCCGCTTCATCTGAGCCAAGGAGGAAGGTTGTACATACATAGATTCACGGGCGGTGCTATGTCGGTTGCTCATGTTACCGAAAGGATTCATTCCATCCGTACTCAACCCTAACCTTATGTTCCTCGGTTCCGCACCGAACTCTTGAAGCTCGATCGAAGTTTCTCCTTTGGCGAGAATCGGCAGGTGTCTTAGCTTTCCATCTCTCTTACGCTCCTCGAGTGCCAACGCAGCAATCTTGCCTCCTTTGGGTTCGCAAATAAACGCTTCAAGCGTGGGATTATAGGTAGATACCACAACATCTTAGCGAGGAGGTCCTTGCTTCACCTTAGCGATATTTTGGCGCTTGTATCGGGATGCTTTGCACACGGACAATAATGCATGTCTGCATACTCTTTACTGGTAGAGGATACAATCGTTCGGACATGCATGTATTCTTTCTACTTCCATTCCCAATGGGCAAATAACCTTCTTTGCTTGATAGGTGGTCTTTGGGCAACACGTTTCCCTCGGAAGGATGTCCGCTAGGAGACCTAACAACGCCGTGAAACTCTTATCGGACCAACTATTGCTTGCCTTCAATTTCAGCGAGTTCAAGCACGGTTGACAACCTTGTGTATTCGGCTTGCGGCCGAGGAACAAAGGTCTCACCGAGTCCTCCCTTAAGCCCTCGAATTTACAAAACACTCTCTCATCTGTAGTTCTCTTACGCATCGCGTAGCATCCGATCAGTTGTCGCCGTGCCCCTATCCTCATCAAAAGCACGATCCACATCCGCAAATCGTTGACTTCCTCGGCGATGTCGTCATTATTAACCACGGTATAATCGCTCTTCACCGTGGTGGTCCAACATGTATACCCTTTTTGAAACCCCTTGAATCAAGTGCGCTTCGATCTGCGCGCGTTGTTAAACATCTTGATTACGCAATCAATGCACAGACGATACATAAAATTTATCCCTTCTTCAACATATCACCTTTCAGTGGCTCTTCTAAAAGCAACCACGCCATTAATGTAATCTTGACTCACACGGTTCACACCGTACATCCGATTCGATCCATCTACAATACGCATGTAACAAATTAGTGTCAAATTGATTAGCGATTAATTTATAGCAAGCGAAAATGTGCAATATAAACTCATTCTCCAACATTTGTATCTAAGGTTATTGAAAGAAAACTCTTCACTAGTTATGTACCACACGCGGTGGCATAGCGTAGCCATGCCTACGGCCACAACCATGATCCCTACCTCTCGACACGATATCTATCTCAATTGAACAATCATGCAACCCAAATATAGGCATCACCTCATACAACACTTATTAACCTAAAATACCGGAACCGTAAATGCAATATTGCTTGACCCAAATCCCACCGTACTGTGAAGTACCGGTGTGTAAATTTAATTTTTTTAAGCCAATTAATTATCCTAACTCAAATTTTAGTGATTATTAGACCTAATTCAATTTTATAAAGTTACCACTCCTAAGTCAAATTTTAGTTCATTAGTTATAAGGTTTCAAAACTAAGATTTGCAGGGCTAATATTATTTATTCCAACATTGACGGTGCAAGATCATGTGCTCATACCAGTATTAGAGGAGGAGCCGCAGGGTGGAGGAGCTAGAGGCGAGGAAGTGGCGCTGGGCGGTAGACACAGCGCAGATGAGGAGCTAGAGGCGAGGAAGTGGCGCGAGTTGGAGGAGCTAGGGCGGGAAGTGGCGCTGGAGCGGTGAACCTGGCCAGATGAGGAGCTAGAGGCGAGGAAGTGGCGCAGTTGGAGGAGCTAGGGCGAGGAAGTGGCGCTGGAGCGGTATACAGCCGCAGATGAGGAGCTAGGGCGAGGAAGGGAAGTGGTAGACACAAGTGCGATGCGTGAGAGGGATGTCTCGGCTCAATTTATACGAAGCACGAAATCACGAGCGGTTCTATTTGAACCGTGCGTGATGAAACAATATCCTGAGCAGTTACGGAAATAGAACCGTGCGTGATATTACTGACAGTTCTATTTGAACCGTGCGTAGTAGCCTGCGACGGTTACGAAATAGAACCGTGCGTAATATCATCCTGAGCGGTTCTATTTCGAGCAAATCAGTATATCCTGACGATTATCAAATAGAACCGTGCGTGTAACATCACGACGGTTCTATTTGAGAACCGTCGCGATATCGCTGACGAGTTCTCAAATCGAACCGTGCGTGATGTTACCTGAGCGGTTCGATTTGAGAACCGTCGTGATAATGCCCATCACGACGGTTCTATTTAAGAACCGCTGCGTGATGGGCCCGCTGCGACAAAGATAGCGAGCGGACCCAACACAGACGGTTCCAAAGGAACCGTCTGTGATGGGCCGTCTGCTATAGCCTCTTTTGTAGTAGTGATATTTTATAGTTATTTCTTCATGTGGTGATATTTCTAATGCTTCTACTTGCACACTCTGCTTTCAATTGCGGGGTTAAGTCCCTTTAGTTTTTCTTCTCCGATGTGTACGCACACATCCATGCTGATGTCTCCCTCTGTAGGAATATTCAAATTTGGAATGCCTTTTACTGAAGGTTCCACACTGGTGTCAGGTCTCAACTAGCTCCCCTTCTGGTTCTGGAGAACTTCGGTGATCGGTTGTGTCAAGTCCTTCTTATCATTTTTCACCAGGCGTCCCTGGTTACTTGGGATTCGAGGGGCCGGAGTTCTCGTCCTTTTATTCTGATGCCTTTGGACGAGATTAGGGATACCTTCAATTTTCTTTGTGAACATCAGGCACAATCAATACTGGAGCGATGGTCAAACGCTTCTTTAATTCTTGATAACTTTTCACACATTCTGGTGCTTCTTCTAGTGGTACCAAGTACCATTGCACTTATTGTAAGAAAGGTGGGCATTTGATTGAATTCTGTTGGCGTAGGTTGAAAAATGATAGGAAAAATCTTGATAGAATTTCATTCAGGCAACCTAGAGCTTTTATGAGACATGGTAACACTGAAAGGAATAAACCTGGATTATGATTTTTCTCACATGCTAATCATCATGATTCTACATATCCTAATTCTCATGTTCTTGAGTGCCGGCCGATCATTGGTAGTCACCGGTCGACCTTGACCAAAGACAACGTCCGGTCGACCGCTCTGGGACGATTTAATTCCTATGTTAACTTAAACATTGCTCATATGAATTTTAGATGAAATCAAGGATAACACTCTGCTTTGCATACTACTCATGAGACGTGTGTCTCGATCTTTGGGTTCCCAAGTCTTGTTTAACTAACCCCAGTATCGAGACACATCGTTCTTCTGTGCCTTGATTTTTCAGGATTACCGCGGAAAGAGGAAGAGCACGTACTTTGTTGACTCCGGCTGTTCACGCCATATGACCGGAGACTCAAGATGGTTCACCTCCTTCACGCGGTCGACGGGTTTCAAGCATCTCAAAGAACTTCCCATCGCCAAGCCTTTAAGCTCTTATTCAGGTACTTACACTCTACTCTCTTTGTATGGCATTTGATATTCCTGTTCTTTATCCTTGTCCATTCGGGGGTTTTTCTTATCCTAATTGTGCGGGCTGTCGGCTAGATAGGAAGAGTACCTCAGGCGCTTGTCACCCACTAGGCACTTCTTTTGTCTTTTGTTTTTATCCTCACCAAATCTTTAGACCCAACTAGGTTTGCCACCTTGAGAAGCGAGTTAGGAGTAATTTATCTCTATGGGTTGGTTTGAGGGGGAGTTTGATCTTTTCTGATCTTTCCTTGTTCTTTTGATCTTTTATTGTTCTTTTTCTGAACTCAGTGATCTTTTTGAACTTTTTAGGTTTTTAATTGCATCTCATTGTATCATATTGCATTCATATGAAAAATACAACAAGTTACAACAAGTGGTATGAAAAATCCAAAAAGATGCATTGTATTATAAGATTTTCTACTTATCTTTCAAAATTGATGAAGCTTTGCCTATTACCCTTTAGAGCTTTTTGTATTTCAATTCTTGCTCAATGTCATGTCTAGTTCTTTGACTTGCTAGAATTATCATGCTTTTACATGTGTAGCTAAGTCTTTGCTATATGAGCTAGAACCTTTTAAACAACTCAAACTAAGAAATTGCAATTTGTGGATGTTTTAGCGAGTTGCGCAATTAGTGCTCCTCTTGTGACATTGGCCTGTCGAGATTGCTTTGTTAGCTCTTTGATCTAAAATTGACCATTACTTGAGCTTTTGTGTTCTTGAGATTCTAAAATGCTCTTGTGAAAAATGAAAATCAAGATTGTCTTATGCTTAAATTGTGCCAAACTATTCTTACGAGGCCTTGTCAAATGACATGAACTTGGAGATAGTTTGATGAACGAACGATCTCATGGGGATTGCTTGTCGAAATGACATGAACCTCAAGATTTGTCGCCCGGTAGAAGCTTAGAAAGAGTTTGTGGATGGCTCCTAGTCCAGGGATCTTCTTTACTAAGATATACCTTTAATCAAACTTTTGGTGAAGCTTAGGATGAGTTTGTGGATGGCTCCTAGTCCAGGATCTTGTCACTAAGTTAGATCATAAGTCAACTTCAATATTCAATGCAAATGAGAAAAATGTTGACAAATGGGCGTTTACAAAATATTGAGCAAAATGATTCAATACGGGACTTGATTGACTCTTAATGTGGTCTTTGTTAGATTTTTGATCTCACTTTGACATTTTGACATGGCCAATTTCACTTTAGGATCCTGTTGATGAACTTCTTTGAATTTGAGCGTTGCTTAAATTGATCAAATCTCTTGCTTTACTTTTGAGCCTTTGTGCTTAGCTTTGATATATATGTCTTACCATGATCTTGCTAGTATTGTTAGGCTTGATATCTTTGTTTGTGCAATTTTAGAGATACTAGCTTGTTCTTTTAGGTAATCTCCAAAGCTTCTTGTAATCAAAATTGAAAAATACAAAATTGAAGTCACTCCATTGCACTTCATGCATGCTCTGTTTATGCTTCTTTTATTTACGCTTCTTTCTTTATCATCTATTGGTTATCTTTGGATGAGAGGAAGGCGTGATTCCTTGATGAATCCATTGTCAAAGGGGGAGAAGATGTGTTAATTATTGAGAAGATATTTCTTTGGGAGAAGATGTGTTATATTTCTTTGCTATTTTTATTTGAAGAAGATGTGTTAATGAGAAGATATTTCTTTGTTGGGGGAGAAGATTAAACAAAGGGGGAGTAACTGAAAAGTTGAAAGTTTTTTTGAAAATCGAGGATCATAGTGAGGGGGAGTTCTTGAGTTGCATTCTTATTGTTTTATTGAATATTCTGAACTTGAATTGCATTCTTTTATCCTCACAATGATCATAGGTCAATTAAAAATTGTTCTTTCATATGGACCTCATGTGAGAATTTTGACCCTTTTAAAATCAAAGTTTTGATGCTTGCTTTTCCTTGTCTCACATGCCTATACTATTACGATGCCGGCTTGGTCATTTTCATTGCTTTTTCTTGCTTATGGACCAAGTTGTGCCTTTGTCTAAAGCTATGAGTAAACTCGTTTTCAAACCTCTTACTTACATTTTCGGATAATTGCCAATGTGTTCATCAAGGGGAGATTGTGGATTTCATGTGGATATGTTCGGATCTTAGGATGATGTGACAATTGGCAATGGCGTTTACGGTTTGTCGTTTCAGCGTTTTCGACAAAGTTCTGAGCTTCTTGACGAGGCGGTCCGACCGGTCCTTACAATGCGTCCGACCGGTCCCAAATCGGTCGGACCGGCCATGTAAGCGATCGGACGGCGATGACCAAAGTGGTCAAAATGAGTGGGCCAAAAATAGGTGTTGTAGGCAAGTGAGGGATCCCAATGCACTTGGTCTCATGATTTTTGGAGTCTCGATAAAAAGTTCTATTGGTTTAAAGTTTCGAAGGTTTGGATTTTCGGGGTTGAATTTGGCTAAGTCCCAAGGCGGTCCGGCCGGCTCACGAGGAGCGGTCCGACCGCCAAAGGCGATCCGCCGCTCACCCTGGGCGGTCGACCGGTTTCTACTTGAGCGTCGGCCAACCGTGGCGATGTTGATTTGTTAGGTCAAAGTCATTGGTTTCATGGCATATGATTTGCATGATGCATGTTTTGACTAACATGGGTCAAGTTGTGAAGAACTTGTTCCGAATCGTGTTTGCTTGTGCGTGGTTGTGCGGTAGCTTGGTGGTCAACGACGGTCAGCGGCGAGGAGAATCGGGACTAGACTTGGAGAGTTGAGGTCGAGCGATCGGCGATGCGGGTGAGTCAACGACTCAAGCGTGACACAAGATGGACAATGGTGACCTATTGGCAAATCCATGATGCATGGTGAAGCGGTTTAGGTCAAAAGGTTAAAGACGGCGCTTTGCGAGCGTGCGTGTGTGACCCGTTTGTTAGTGGGCCTTAACGGAGCCCAATTGAGTCAAACCCTAGGAGTTCTAGGCCTCCACTATAAATAGGAGGAGGTGGTGGCGCACCCCCGATCCTTCGCTATTTTCACCTCTTTGTTGCTTGCAAAACCCTAATTGGCTTAGGGAGTTGAGGTGGAGGCTAGGGCTTTTCATGGCTTGAGGAGAATTTCGTGATCCTTGATTGTCCACTGATCCATCATGGTGTGGATGTAATCCAGCATCAATCACGAAATCAATCTATGCAAGGTTTGCTTGAGATAAGTCTCTTTTCGTTCTTGCTTTCAATTTCGTGTTTTAGGGCTTTCTTTGATCCGCGAGTTTGTGATTGATTCTTTCACGTGAATTAGCTTGTTGTGATATGTGTGAATCTATCTAGCATCATCTTGATCATCAATCACTCACGAACAAGCATTAGGATCAAGTTTTCGTTCTTGCGGTTTTAGACCTTCATTAATCAATTGGCAATTGCTCAAGATCGTTCCAAGAATTATCATAATATTCAATTGGAATAGGTCCTCAATAGCATATAGAAGGTGTGTGCAAAGTTTCATAAAGATTAGAGTTGAGAATCAAAAGTTTCACCTAATTGCAAGTTCGTCATCGGTGATTTTCTTGTTGCGGATCGGTTACGAGTCGGCCGGTCGGATATCGTCATCACCGGTCGACCGATTTTAGAGCGGTCCGACCGCCAAAGACAACGCGCCGGTCGAGCCGCCCGACAATCGGTCCGACCGGTTGAGTATAACGATCGAACCCTGCGTCTTTGTGAGTCTTGGTAATCTTAGTTGATTTTGTTATATTGCTTAGGGGTTTAATTGGATTCAATACTAGTCTTCATTGTCTTGGTACATTGATCTTCATAGCTTTCTAATAGCTCTTGGAGTTAAATTGTATTGAGTTCATAATTTGTGAAAAAGTGAGCGTGCTCCTATTCACCCCCCCTCTAGTCGCCTTTACGGTCCAACACGACCTTACTAGAAGCACGATCGACGTGACAACGAAGGTCTATTAATTCCTGCATGCAATCGAAGAACAAGCAAGAACACGATAATAAGCAATCTGAAATTGCAAATAGGATTGGGATACTAAAAAATGTGGGATTCCGAAGCGGTATTCAGGGTTGGTCTAGTTGGCATAAGCCAATACACGAAGTTGCAATGTAGCTAACTTTTAACTAAACGAAATTCGCCAAACCCTAAGGATGGCGGCCGCTATATGAAGCAAGAAGAGGAGAAGGGAGGGACGGTGGCACTGTTCACGTGAACAGTACAGGCCTAGGGTTACAAGTCCCATGGGCCCAAGTGGAGGTGGCGCAACACCTTTGCTCTCAGAATCAGCATCAGACTGTTTTGGTGATTGCTGTGCGCTCAGAAGGAATTTGGAGGTGGGTCTGGATCCGTTGGAAAGACTACGAGATAAGATTTCCATCAAGTACTCGTGGAGCTCTAACGGACTTTATATGTGAAAGTTATGCATATTTAAAGTCAGTGATGTCTTCGAAGACCGAATTGAATTTCAAAACGTGTCTCTTGCTTGGCTTGAACAAAAAAATAACGTGGTGCTATAAATATATATTTTTTCATCATTACATAGTTTCATATAATTGATATAATGTAAAAACACTTATAAAAATGAACTCGTCTGATAATTTAAAAACGAACTCATATTTAAAGTCTAAGTCCGCTACGGCCTACGGCCTTCCCGTGCCCATTGGCGCGTGACAATATTTTGTTGTTAGGGACATTATAAAACACTGCATGCTGGTCACTTGCGTACGGACGGGCTCAATTATTTGTGTGAACAAATTACCCCTCTCAACTCCCAACACCAGAAGCATTGCCCTACCTACGTACACATCGTGGCCACCAGGGCGTGCGTAGGCCGCTAATTAAAGTATTGTAAATTCTCACGGGTACTCACGCAGCTGATGAGGCCAGCCTACACGGAGTTCTTAGCTGTTCGAGTAACGTGCCTTTTTGACATTAAGGGACAGAAAAAAATAATTTCAGTCGGATCGGGATCATGCTACTGCTCGCCTTTCTTTTATGTACGGGGTGCGGTGGTGGGCGCGCGCGTGGCAGTACTGTTGGAGTTTGTGAGACAATTTTGTTTAGGTTTCTCCTCAACGTCGTCCCTCGTGGAGGAGCGTTCTAATTACACGCCCAATTTTTATATCAGTCTTCGGTGAGGAGGTTGTTAAGATAGGCTATTTTAGTGGGTCGGGAGGTGCAGGAAACAAGTAGTTCCACTTGGCGTGAGGGGTTAGGCCGTTAGCATTTATATTTTCCTTTTGGGGTATCAGGCTGTGACTTTACAACGCAGTGTCACAGTGTGCGCGAGATCCTACTACTACAGTATTATTCAAGTTGCAATGCACCTGTGTATATATTCACTGAACATTTTTTTTCTCTCCTACTATAGTATTTTTCTCCTAGTTAGAACATTTTTTAGGGAGCTCCAAGGTACAAGCTGTACGTAGAGGAATGGAAGATGGTACTATATAGCTCCCTTGTTGAAGATTTTCTCGTACCGGTAAGACGACAAAAGAAGAAAAGAATACTGGTAGCTTTTTACACTGTTCGATATATGATGGCCCAGTGTGCTCCAGAAGCCCAACATCTACCTATTGGGCCGTACAGACCAAGGCGAAAGTTGTGCAGGGTGCGGAGGAAATAGTACAAATCAGTCAACGATCCAGTACCAGTACGACAGCAAACGTACGTACGGAGTATATCCACGTATAGTTCCCAATCGCGATCGAACGGTCCCTTCGAACCCAGGATCTCAGCCAAGTGTGGCAAGGTTGGCGAAAAGAATGATTAGTCACGTGATTTTCGGTTTTCATGACAAGTTGGTTCAGGAGCACAATTATTAGCAGCATAATTCCTGTGATGCGACGTTCTTCTAGTTTTCGCTCCATTAATGGCCCGTTGGAAGTTAGGACAACACGCCGCATCAACTTGTGAATCATGGATAGACGAAATGAGGCCCAATCAAACCCAATTTCTGGGCTGATACAGTTGTGAATTATGGAGACACGATGCTCTGTGTTAGCGTGTGGACCTCCATTAGGTTCTCTTTATGCGTCAATTATAGGCCCACTGCTCAACAGCTCGGCAATTGAAGTGTAAATCAAAAACATAGAGGAGCGAATTGGCTATAAAGCACGGGATTTAGGTCCAGGTCCACGGCCCTTTCCCATTCAATTGCTGCACCGAGTGAGTTTCGAATATCCTTTTATTCTTTTCTTCAAATAGAACGGTGGATACAGCGTGTTAGTCAAAATAACACTTTGGGCCTTTGGCTCCTCCCAAATTTATATTTGAACTAAATCCTCTCCATTCAAACACTTACTAAGGATCCATTTGAGAACCGGAGGCTGTTTCTGTTCTAAAGAGTACGAGGTGACCAATTTAAGTGGAAAAACATTATAGAGCCGACTCCTTTTATGCGCTCACAAAACGAAAGATTGGTCCAACCAATGTTGATACAACATTGCCTCAATAGTAGTTGGTTTTTTGTCCTGTCTGGTCCAAAAGGGCACCAGCACCGTGCTTGTCCATGTACCAAGATGACAACACTTGTACAGGCGACGTCTACAAAAGCGACGTTTAGCCGAATCAAACCACTGCAAACGGACAAACCACGTCCCATGCCGGGAAATATATTGGAATCAGCCACAAAGGCACAAACCCAAGTTCCCCAAAGCCCCTGAATTTCGATGTGTTTGGTCGAAGCCGTGGAGAACAAATCCAACCGGGGCTACCGAAACTGCGGAAGGGCGTATTAAAACACGGCTCGACCGGCGAAACCGGGCGTGTCAGGCAGTCACGAGACACCGCGCCGCAACACCGCCTACGCCGCAACACCGCGTTGTTTCTTCTGTCGGATTCTAGCGCATACCAGCAACGCATCGCGGTCTCCCGTCACATCCAAACCAGCGTCCACTGCCCACAGGACGCCACACGCTGCGATTCCACGGCTCCCACCTGCACACCCCCGAAAACGAAACCCGATCCCTTTTAAAAGCCGCGGACGCTCGCTGTCAGACGGTACAAGTCCAACCCACGCGACCAAAAATCCCTCCCTTTGCCGCAAGGCGAACGCGATGCGATGATCCTTGTAGCGATAGTGGCGGAGCTGCTGGAGGAGTACACGGTGCTGGTGGCACGGGTGCTGGAGAAGCTACTCAACGACGCGCCGTTCCCGCGCCGGATGCGCTTCCTCATGCTGCAGAGCCTCCCCTTCGTGCAGCCGCCGCCGCCCGCTCCACCGCCGCCGCACGCCCTACGCGTCACTACCCGCTGAGCCGCCCGCTCCATGGCCATGGCCATGGCCATGCCCATGCCCATGCCCATGCGCGAGACCGCTGATCCGATAGGTTAATTCGGAGTCTGTTTCTTGCTTTGTTCAGTTCATTTTGTCAGCTTGTCTAGTTGTTTGTTGGCTCTCGATCGTCGACACGATGTAAACGAGACTATGTTGGCGGATTAATTTGTTTCTGTAAATATTGGTGAGATGAAGAGACATTTAAGCTCTGTTTCTTTGGATAATGTACACTCCTATCTTTTTGCTGGATGAGATCATGCCAGTATCTGGACCGGTCTTACCTGGCTAAATGAAATATCTGGACGAGGCTCCCTTTTGGCTGCTAGATGAGGCTCTCGCATTTGTCGATCTGGGCATAAACTGAACTTCAAATTTTTGTATACGTCTTACAAGTACTCTCCACCGCTGAGACTGCGGCGAGAACCAAGCTCCGAGTTGCTCAAACGAAGTAGCACTGTAGTGACGTGCTTGCCATGTCTTCCGAGATGTTTCTGGCAACCAAAACCAATTGTAGTCGATGCTCTTTAATTGTTTTTGCGCCATTTGTACGCGAACCTTGGCATTTCTAGCGCCTTCTACAAAAGTTTGTAAGCAAAACTCCCAGGCATGCATGGAGCCCATTTATTACGGATTGGCATCCTGACCATTGTATTGACAATATCACAGGCGCATAATGCCGTGATATTTGACACATTTGAGCCGTCTCAATTATATCATCTTCATCAACTTCAAAAAATATCTCGCCAATGATTTAGAAAAAAAAGACTATCTCCCATCGGGCATATTAACTGATATAGTGATACTACAGTGTTCATAAATAGCACCGATGCACCGGTATTTGTTGCAGTGCAAGATTCGATCTGACGGCTGCTGTGCTACACAATGTCATAGTTATGCATATCCTTTTGGCCTATTTACAACACAACTTTTTTTGTTGTTGTTACACAAAGCTCGTGTCAGTGACAAGAGTCAAGAGAGGTTGTGCCTGTTCCTTTTTGGTTTCAGGTAGGCACGAAATTGGAGGTCGGATCTTAGGGTACGATTACGAAATTCCCATGTAAATAGCAAAATCGAAAGAAAGGAAAAAAAATCCCTGTAACTGTTGCGTCCAAGGTTATGTTTAACCGAGACTAATGAGGAGATGAACTGTTCGTTTTCTCGTATCCAATGAGTCTAGCATTCACCAAGAATCTGCCAATTTGACATTGGCAGGCTGTTCCTTTGAACAAATCACTACTCAGTACTCACAATCCAAGGATTCGCACTTTTAATTTGCACAACCAAATGGATTAGTCCCCGCATCCAGCTGCACTGGCCCGTGCAAATGGTACAGCAACCTAATTCCCCAAGACAGTAACAGAGCACATTTATTCGATATGAACATGCATGCGCTAGTGTAACTGTAACAACTCTCGTACCGTTGCTGCAACGCACGCACGGCACGGGCATGCATCCGCTTGGCAAAAAACTAGAGAATGTTCTCCACGGCCTTACAGCCGGATCAGCGGGAAGAGCTTCTTCCACGACTTCCTATACCTGTAAGCGGTGAACGCTTGCAGGTAGTGCTTAGGAGCGTCTCCCGGCTTCGCATCCTCGCCCAGATCCGGCTGGTCGCAGCCCCAGAACCGTGCCGCTCGCCGCTTCTTCCGGACGGCCGCGAGCACGTCGTCCCGGTTGCATATTCCCCACACCGTCACCTTCTGCTGGTGGTAATCCACCTGAACCGAGTGTATCCCTGCAGTACAGTATCGCCCATTAACATCCGCGGTTATATTCACTTCATGCGTTGCTCAACCTCCCCGTA
Organism: Hsuehochloa calcarea; assembly: GCA_036346395.1. Lineage (NCBI taxonomy): Eukaryota > Viridiplantae > Streptophyta > Magnoliopsida > Poales > Poaceae > Hsuehochloa > Hsuehochloa calcarea. The sequence goes on from CM070599.1 coordinate 42,172,978, forward strand.
AACACTCTGTTATACGATACATGTCTGTAATTTTGTACCTCTCAGATGCGAAAGCGCCTTCTTGATCTTCTTCTCGCACCCGTAGGAGTAGAGGGGCACCTTCATCTCCACGTACTGCGCCTCGATCTTCCTCCCAGCAAGGACGATTTGCATGTCCCCCATCGGATTCTAGCTAGGCAGCTAGCCTGCTACAAAACTCAGCAGGAGCCGAGAGGGTCAGTCGCGTGCAGATAAAACGGCACACGCGGCGTTTATATACAAGCGCCAAAAGGCGACGTCATCGTCATGGGATAATTAATCCTAGCATATCCTGCTCAAGTGCGCACCGGCCTAGTCATGGCATCATCACCCTCGCTTTTGATTCCTCGCCGTTCGCACTTTTTTTGCTGATGCGTGACCATGGCAGCGTGCGAGTTTGTAGCACCATGATTCAGATCCGATGGCTGTTGATTAGAAAAGAGATTTGGTAGTGGAGGGATTACGTGTAGTCAGTGGCGGCCTGTCGCTGCGGAGCGTCGAGCTGACGAGGCGGGGCGTTTGCGCCCACGTGAAGTGCCGTGGAAAGCGGGGGATTGGAGGGTGGGGGTGGTGGCGACGGCGTCGTGTTGGGAGTACGTGGCGTGTGGCGCGGCCGCGCGGGGGAATCTGGTGTCTTTTGAGATTCCTGTTGAGAGGTAGCCTGAATGCCTGGTTGGTGGAGAGGGGCACAAAGTGTTGCATGCGTCGTGCTTGGATTGGATTGGGAGCTTGTTTGCTTCTTTTTCACGAGGATCCTCTGTTTCTCGTCAAAAAAAAAAAAAAGATGGCTCGGTTTCCTCGATGCATTATCGTATCAGCCGTCGATTAACTATTACATATCAGTAAAATTCTAGATAAAATAGAGAGAAGCATGAAAGGAATGGTATTGATCAGATTCTTCACAATCAAGGAAACCATTACAAAGAACATTAGACTTCTCCTTGACTCGCTCAATTGATGTCTCTATACAAGGAATAGCCGTTTTGTCTCTGAATAGGCGCTAATTAATCGAATGGCGGTGATTACCGCGCATTGGCTCTTCACGCCGTCGACGATTATCTTTCGAAATGGGGTACAACTATTACTACAAAACAATAATGCATGCGATTCCTTAATCAATTGGACCCACTCGAAAGAGGTGGTGAAAGGTGAGAATATTATAAGTTTGGTATGAATGTTGGAGGTAATGGTCGTAGAAGGACTTACGACTATTAGTGATCATAGAGGTGTTTATCTTTAAATTTATTTTTCAGTAATGTAGAGTTGATAAAACAAAATTAAAGACGACGCTATTAGAGATGCCTTTATAGCTCGTTGGTTGGAAATTTGGATCATAATCCAACTCTTTTCTCCCTGCTTTGAATTTTAAAGGGGTTGTTTATAGTACATTCACCTTATTTCGAGTTGAAATTCGGTTAAACTTGCAACCATAGAATTAAGATCCACTGGAACACATCCTCTTCCTCTCCTACATAAATAGCTTCCCTGCACTCCTAAGACCGACAACTTTTGTCCTGTCTTGGTGGTTCGGCACCGCTAGTTTCGTTGTCATCGACAACCTCCTGCCGCCCAAAAACTAACTTGACTTGAGCCTTGTCACCATTTTGCCATGCCGCCCAAAAACTAACTTGACTTGAGCCTTGTCACCGTATTGCCATTGATCATCAGCCACTACTACTCTAAGCCTGCAGCCAACACCATCACTGCCACCAGCCTCCTACCGTCACCAAGTTGCCGCCACTTATCAAAACCCACGGTCAGCGAACCGGTGAATCTCATAGACCTAACTGGGGTAATTACGACACCGGAGTAAGAATCATGAGGCTTCGTCTAACTGTGAGATTCGACTAATTTTTGTGAAGTTTTATCTAAGTTGTTCATCTTTTAAAGAATAAGTCGTTTTCTTTTTCTAGAGGAAATATAGATCTTTTTGAAGGACAGATTTATGCAGGATTCTTCGCTTTCTATTTTATTGTTTCAAGCCTTGTAACAAGTTTGCAACATTAGTATCGCCGTACATACGTTGACTCGTTGATGGCATCAGCAAGCGATACTCAAATTTTTAACCTATTACAAAAGCACGTACGCAACCGATGTAAGCTTTCAAGCTTGATAGCCACAATGAAAATCCCAACACAATAACCGTAGTCCTCTGAACTCGACCATCTTTCCTTATAACCTATAAACTATCGAACTGAAGACGTTTGATGCCGTGCAATACCCAACAGAAGAATCGTCTCAACTCTCAACAGATACTGTTACTTATGGCCACAAAGCGCTCGACAATTCTTGCCGCGGCGATGGCCATCGCCATCCTGACCGCGGCCGCGGCGGTCGTCGCATCGACGGAAGGGACGAGGCCGCGGAGCTACCTGACATTGTGGGGCGGGCACATCCGCACTGTTGTGAGACAATGCCAATGTGCAAAATATTATTTGTAACTTACACTCCTTACTTTATTGTCACCCTTTCATGACATCTTTTACTTTATTACCACTCCTTCTTCATATATATATACATATACAAGATCAGAATAAAGAAGACCTTTTTATCTCAATCATTTCTCAACACGTTATCAGCACCCTGCTCTCACACAAGTAGCAAACAGAGAAAGCAACAAGAGGTAATGGCACTTTGTGACAATCACAAAAGCGCTTTTCTGCAGATCCTCGCTCTAGTTGATTCCCTACACAAGAAATTGCATGTTCTTCTTGCTCCTCTCCATGAGGAGCCTCCACCACCACGCTAGGCATCCACCACCATCATCACCACCGGTCATGACTCACGGCCGGCTCATCGTCGTCCATGGGCGACACACGGCGTTTGCCCACCGGCAAAGGCCCCACGCTATGGATCTTATCGGCGACCGGCGCATGCCTCCATAGCGGCTAACCGTCGTCCCGGTCTTCGGATCTGCACCCCTATACAAGCATCCTCCGCAGAGGATGCATTTTCATCCACATAAATCGAAGGAGGGGAAGCTCCGGCGCTCGGCCTTGACCCAAGATGGCCGGCGCATGGCCTTGGCCGAGCAAATATGACCGGCGGCTTCAGCCTTGACCGGCATGGCCGGCGCATGGCGCGGCCGGGGAAGAAATGCAGAATTTTTATTTTAAATAAATTCCTGTTATATAATTTGCAGTATAGTCTCTCTGCTTATTTATAATTGTACTCGTCAAATTGTACTATTATAAATTTGCATTTCAGTCCCTATAGGATCTGAAAATTATGTAAATATTTAAATAAATGTGCATTCATATTTATATAATTTTTACATATGTAGGATTATTATTTTTATTGCAATTTATTTACAATACGCATTGCGACCATATTTAAATTTGCTATCTTTAGCAAAATTAAAATTCAAAATTCCCATTTAATGAGTACCATTGTACTTAATAATTTGGAATTTTTTGCAAAATATTATACCTAACATAAATACCATAATATCACAATTTATGACCCTTTTGCTACATTTATTTGTACGCTATGCCATACAATAAATTGGTGTTCACCACCAATATTGTGATTATACAGTATTATAAATATAACCACACGTTATATTTAATTTGGGTATATATATTCATTTGGAATACAATACTCATATTGTTTTCCACATATTTTACATTTTATTACAACAATACCATACACATTAATTTACCTCATGTAAATTAATTATTTATGGTGTACTTTTCATGTAGGTTTTAAATGGCTACCAAAGATTTTGAGCCACTCGCTATCGATGGTACCAATTACCCTACATGGGCTATGGACTTAAAGATCAACCTCACCACACGTGGGTTGGAAAGGGTGATATTTAATCCTCTCATGAGATCAAATTCCTCCTGATATTGTGAAATATTTCGTTTTAAACATAATACTAATCACATACATCCAGATTTAAAGGCGGAATATCCGTATGAGGAGAATCCACTTACTTTATGGATAGCCCTCAAAATAGATATGAGCAATGAGAAGTCATTATCTTACGAGAGGCTAATCATGAATGGGCACATCTTAGACTCCAAGATTTCAAAACAGTTGGAGACTATAACCATGCCCTTCATACTATTTGCTCCAAATCTGCGTTTTTGAGAAGGAACCAGCAGATGCGGATAAAATAGAAGACTCTCTCTACAATGCTCCCATCGGACAGGGTCCTCTCTGACAATGGTGTCTTTGCAAATTACCAAACTTATTTTGATCTTATGCATACTTTACTTGAGCGGAAAAACATGTCAACTTCTTTTAAAGAATAATCAGCAACGTCCCATCGGGGCTGCTCCACTTCCTGAAGTTCATGCTAATCAAAATAACAATGAGTTCAATGGTTCAAAAGACCATTCAAAGAACTTTAAAGGTAAACACAAACGCAACATGAAGCAAAAATCAAGTGGATTCAAGAAAGGTAAAGGCAATTTTCGTAAGAAAATTGACAAAAAGGAGATTTGTCAAAAGTGTGGTTGCTACAACCATCCTACCAAGAAATGCCGCACCCCGAAGCATCTTGTGAACCTCTACCTCCAGTCTTTGGCTCAAGGCAAGAATGCTCAACAGAAGATATTTGAAGCACACTTCAATCTTACATCCAACGATGAAGAAGCCGGATGTTCTCAAAAGTTCATTCAAGAACTCAAAGACACATGTGCCTCTACAAAGAAGGATGATCTCATGTGCACCGAGGAGAATTTCATTCTCAAGACATGTTTGGAGATCTCAAATAGACTCCTAGTTCCATAGCTTCTAAGTACTTTTATGTTGTAATATAAATAATGTTGTCATCTATATTGTAAGCTTGTATGCTACAATCATATATCGAACATATTCGATATTGCAAAATAAAGTTTGTATGTATTCTATATATTACTTCAAGAATTTCATTAAATTCTTTTCTTTGTGTATATAGATTTTGGAGTCAATCCAATGGAGGAGGAATTATGCCTTGTGGATAGCGGTACCACAAACTCTATACTTAGGGACACAAAATATTTCCTAACCCTTACAAGGAGAAAAGGAAATATTTTAACAATCGCTGGACGCGATGCAACGATAGTAGGCTCTGGTCGCGCTTCTATCACTCTCCCTATGGGTACACAATTGGAAATTGAGGATGCACTATTGTATCCCGATTCAACACGTACCCTACTTAGTTATAGAGATATCCGTCAGAATGGTTTTCATATTGAAACCCAAAGTGACAACAAAGAGGAATATCTACTCTTAACCAAAGATAACGGATATGGCAAACAAGTACTAGAGAAAATTCCATCTTTAAACTCCGGATTGTACTATACATACATCAAAATCCGTTCAACATATTGCGTACAAAGTAATTTTCCAAAATACTAATACATTCCAAACATGGCATGATCGCCTTGGCCACCCAGGCATTGGAATGATGAGGAAAATTATTAGCAATTCTATTGGTCATACATATCTCAAAACAAAATTTCCGAAATCCTCAGATTTTGTATGCACTTCCTGTGCAATCGGAAAATTGATTTTAAGACACTCTTATCTTAAAATCAGAGCTGAACCACTTAAATTCTTTGAACGCATTCAAGGAGATATATGTGGTCCTATACAACCATTGTGTGGACCATTCAGGTACTTCATGGTTCTCATTGACGCATCTACTAGATGGTCACATGTGTGTCTTTTATCCACACGAAACCATGCATTTGCTAAGTTAATTGGTCAAATCATCCAATTACGAGCACATCATCCTGAATATCGAATTCAATCAATTCGAATGGACAATGCTGCTGAATTTTCATCCTATGCCTTCAATGATTATTGTATGGCTCTTGGGATACAAGTTCAACAATCTGTTCCATATATTCATACACAAAATGGTTTAGCAGAATCTCTTATCAAGGGAATCAAGCTCATTGCACGACCATTACTACAGAATTGCAACTTACCAACATCATGTTGGGGTCATGCAGTCTTACACGCTGCTGACTTAATACAATTGCGTCCAACTGCATATCATAGCACTTCCCCGCTACAATTAGTACGTGGAAATGCACCAGATATTTTCCATCTGCGAAAGTTCGGTTGCGCTACATACGTACCGATCTCACCACCGCAGCGTACCTCAATGGGACCGCACAGGAAACTTGGGATCTATGTTGGGTATAAATCACCGTCAATCATAAAATACCTCGAACCCCTAACAGGGACTGTTTCTGACGATGACGCGATTGCATATTCAATGAGGAGCATTTCTCGGCATTAGGGGGAGGCAATAAGTACCAAACTGAATGCCAGAAAATTAATTGGAATGTTCAAGGCATTCTTGCCTCAGACCCACGTACTACAGAGACTGAACTTCAAGTTCAGAAAATTATTCATTTGCAAATTATTGCAAATAATCTGCCAGATGCATTTACTGATTATAAAGGTGTCACAAAATCCTATAACCCTACCGAAATATGCCCGAAAGAGTGGAGGTACCAAAATACCACTCAACTCCCGATTCAAAATAAGGCGGGAGAAGTGCGGCACAAATGGCGGATCTGACTTCTAACAAGCGACAAAGGAAACAAAAGAATGTAAATGGAGATCAACCTCAAGTTGATAGACACCAAAGGATCCTTGAACCCAGATCAACAGTGCACTCAATTACTGATCCTGGGACATCGGAATACCACGACTCAAATGTTTTGGGAAATAACATTGAGTCATCGAGTCCAAGAAATTTCCACTAACTATAATGATTACGGAGAATCATATGATCGTAAGACTACAATTATCGACATTTATTTCTCCACAACAATTGCAAACAACCTTCAAAATGATCGAGATCCTAAGACCATGGCGAGTGCAAACAAATACTGGATGGAACCAATGGAAGGATACAATTCAAGCGGAGTTAGCCTCGCTCAATAAAAGAAATGTATTCACCAATGTGATACATACACCTCCCAAAGTATTCCCTGTCGGTTTCAAATGGGTTTTCGTCCGCAAACGAAATGAAAACAATGAGGTGGTGAGATACAAAGCAAGGCTTGTAGCACAAGGGTTCACGCAGAGACCCGACATTGATTTCAATGAAACATATTCTCCAGTAATGAGTGGAATAACATTCCGATATTTAATCTCATTGGCAGTTAAAAATCATCTAGCTTTTCAGTTGATGGATGTAGTGACTGCATATCTTTATGGTTCACTCGATTCGGACATATACATGAAAGTTCCCGATGGAATTTCAATTCCGAATCCAAACGCAAATCGCGATATTTATTGTGTAAAGTTGAACAAGTCTTTATACGGCTTGAAACAGTCGGGTAGAATGTGGTACAACCGACTAAGTGAGTTCCTAACCAAAAAGGGATACTCCAACAATGATGATTGCCCATGTGTATTCATAAAAAGATCCTCAACAGGATTTTGCATTATATCTGTGTATGTTGATGATCTTAATATCATTGGTAACACACAAGATATAGATGAAGCACGCAATCATCTTAAGACGGAATTTGAAATGAAGGATTTAGGTAAAACCAAATTTTGCTTAGGTATACAACTTGAGCACCTTCATACAGGCATTCTAGTGCATCAATCAGCCTATGTCCAGAAAATATTGGAAAAATTCAATATGGACAAAGCATATCCATCGAAAACCCCCATGGTTGTTCAATCTCTAGACAGGGAGAAAGATCCATTTAGACCCCGAGATGTCAATGAAGAGCTATTGGGACCCGAGGTTCCATATCTCAGTGCTATCGGAGCGCTTATGTACCTTGCAAATTGCACCCTACGGATCTATTGCATTTGCGGTAAATCTACTTGCTAGATCTGGCTTCTCAACCAAAAGACATTGGGTAGGAGTGAAGAATATCCTTAGATATCTTCAAGGCAATAAAGATCTCGGTCTATTCTTTCAAAGGAATAAAAATATGGATTTAATAGGATATCTGATCTTTGGCTATTTATCGATCCCCATAATGCGGATCTCAAACAGCTTTGTGTTTTTACGGTGGAACGACCATCTCTTGGAAGTCTTGAAAGCACCCTAGTGGCTACATCCACTAATCATTCGAAATAATTGCATTATATGAAGCATCACGTGAATGTGTATGGCTTCGCAAAATGATTAATCACATACAACAGTCATGTGATATAGGTGCTATTTCATCACCTACCATTATCTACGAAGATAATGATGCTTGCGTTGTTCAAATGCAAACAGGTTACATAAAGAGTAATATCACAAAACATATTGCACCTAAACTATTTTACCCACATGAATTGCAAGAGAGTGGGGAAATCACTATTCTGCAAACTAAGTCTTGTGATAACCTCGCAGACTTATTTACCAAGTCATTACAAACTTCCGTATTCCAAAAATGTGTTCATGGAATTGGTATGCGAAGACTACGTGATTTGCAGATGTCAGGGGGAGAAATCTCCTAAGACTCAACCCGTTCAGATAAAATATTATACTCTTTTCCTTTATGAGTTTCTCATCAAGGTTTTTAATGAGGCAAATGACAACATAATCATTAATATATCTCTTTTCCTCACAGGGGTTTTAGGAAGATATGAACAGATATATGCCATATCAACTTTTCTCCTTAAATTTTCCCACTGGGTTTTAAAGGAGTTTTTCATGGCATATCTATTCTATCGGTTCTCCTCATATTTTCCCCTACAGGGTTTTTGGAGGAGTTTTTCCAAGATGATGAATTAGAAGATCATATGAAGACACATTGGCCAAGGGGGAGTGTTGTGAGACAATGCCCAATGTGCAAAACATTGTTTGTAACTTACACCTCTTACTTTATTGCCACCCTTTCATGACACCCCTCACTTTATTGCCACCCCTTCTTCATGTATATATACATGTACAAGATCAGAATAAAGAAGACCTTTTTTCTCTCAATCATTTCTCAACACGCACATGTCGAGCGTGGGGTCGTGCGGGTGCAACCACTTCCGGGGCAAGAAGGCTACGCTCTACACCAAACCCGGTGTCTTGCAAGACGCCGCACCAGTGTTCGAGGACACCCAAGCGTCGGCGACTTGGTGGCGGCATCCACATCAATCGCCGAGCTCGACACATGCGCGGCGCCCGACCACCGCGACCCCCTCCCTCGTTTCCCCCAAAAAATAATTATGTACATGTAAAAAACACCGATCGAATAATCTCTCAGTCGGTCTGAGCACCGACGCCGGTTTGGTCGTGTCGATCTGACCGATAGGAGGTTTGACTGTTGGCTACAGGAACATCAACCTGGCCTAACTTTTAATTTTGATATCTAAATTTCTTGAGATTTTAGGCATACCTTACTAATAAAATCAAGAATCTATTCCAATCGACGATCGAAACCAAGATTCCATAAATTTCTTAAAGAATGTTAAAAAAGCACAAAAATTGGGAAAAAATAAAATAAAAACTTAAACCAAGAGATTACTCGTGGGTGAAAGATGGTCAAGATGACCTTAGATCAGATCCTACAAGTTCTAACAAGCTAGATCACAACAAAAGATTCAACAAAAACTCTTAGAACACAAAAATACCAAAATCATCAAAGAGCGAACAAGAACAAGATAGAACTCATCCTTGGGCCAATGTTGATTGGATTGATTAGAAAGATTGTAGATTTACAACAACTCCACTATGGAGGACAAAAGTTCATTGTAGATTTACAACAACTCCACTATGGAGGACAAAAGTTCACACTTGAGCATCTAATTTCTCAATAGTACATCTCTCTCAAACCCTAGTATCCTCTATTTCCCCCACTTTCCCTAAATCACAAATTAGGGTTTCTGTCGGACTCCGGGCGTAGAATACCCGAAACTCTCGTGTGTGCACCATACTAGTCTCGTGGTCAATGGCTAGTATACACATCCATAACATTGGCATACACATCCGTACACAATATACATACAACATAAAACAAATATCGTACTTAAACTCAACGATTACATTACTAGTATTTATTACACGGCCGACCGGCCAAATTAAAGCATAAGTAGCAAGTTAAATAGTGTAAGCATAGCGGATAAACTTGAAATATCCAGCGGTGTGCCCATCCAAACCCTTAGGCAACCAACAAGGACAAGACCTTGGAAAGACCAGTCCCCTTACCCCTGGTACCGGGAGCGAAGAAGGCGTTGTATGGAATCTACTCATCCTCATACTCTGAACAATAATTTAAGCAAGATTGAGTACATTACGTACAACATGTAGTTTAGCAATTTGCGCGCAGGGTGAGGGGGAGCACAAATTAAGTGGGTCAGCAAGTAAAGACATCCCATCCTAAAATAACTCATTTAAAATTGAAATATGCATTAATTCATAACATAGGGACATCATGCATGAAACTTTAACATAACAGTTAAGTTTTACACGGTTTGCATATCCCATGCATGAACATACAATAAGCAACTAAATCAACTTATCATCATACAACAGCACCTTAGATAGTTTAATAGACCAAAATACCCAAAATTAGCTCACTCTAAGTACCTACTAGTGAGCTCCCGCTAGATGGTCTAGACCTAGGTATCGTCATTGCGCTCAGTGGTGCGAGGTGACTCTAGTGCAGCGGAGGATGAAAGTACAACGAACTCAATAATCTCATGCTCATCATGATGAAGACGGTGTTGCTGCACTGCCTGTGGCGGCTCCTCCACATCCGTGTGAATGGCCATCACTTGGTGGTGGTGACCAATAACCGACATGCGAGTACATCGGGTACCCAGGCGAATGCGAATGGTGGGCTCAGGCAACTCCTCTGCAAGTGCTAGTATGATATCCTCCCCGTATAGTAGCTCCCGCGAGAATAAACCCTAGGCCACCATCGGGGCGATGCTATCCTCGAGCGTGGAGATCTTCTGGCAAGCCTCCAGCAGCTCTCTAGTTACACGATGGAGGCATCCATCGAGTGATCTCACAAAGCCGACGAGGTGCAGGTGCGGGGTGATGAACACCATGCCCACCACCCAGTAGGTATGCTCCTCTCTATCCACCGACCGTACGGGGAAGTAGAAGTGAACATGTCCTCCAACCCAGGCGGCTCATGTCGCAGACGTACGATGGCGACGTAAGCCGCATCATATAGCGATATCAGGGTGTAGGAGCCCCGCCCATAGTAGCAGAACGAGGGGTCTCCAATGTGTCATCCCTGATGAGCACCTGGGTGAGGTACTCAGTGGACGCCATGCTGGAGGGTGTGCTTGAGATAGTGTATATCGGCATATGAGGCAAGTGAACACGTTGTAACATCATCCATAGGGTGTGCTGCTGGGTGCCCTCCTCATACGCGCTGGTCCGGTACTACGATTCCCAATAGGTGGTCATCTACAATTTTCAAAAAAGGTAAATTTAGTGATCATTTCTACACATAATGAGAAACATAGATAAGAAATAACACTAAGATAAGAGATGAATGTAGCAACAATTTTTTATTCATTCTCTACGATATTTTTGCTAATGTCTAAGGTTCATTTTCAGGTTATACTACCCCTTGGTCTACTTGTTCTAAATAAACATCCACAATACCTAATCAAAACATCACGAAATGATGGTGGGAGGGGTTAAGGACTAATACATCACATCATTTTCAGTGCATAACAAGGTTCTGATTTTTTTTTTGTAAAGAGTCATCTAAAGTGGTATTTTTTCTAGTTTAAAATAGGTTTTCGAAAGACCTTCTTGTATGATGTTTTAGGAACCTTATTAAAACATTTTGGTCCTATTTTAATGATTTATATGTAGCCAAATACTTTTATTTTCAGAGAACATATCTTTTTCCAAAACTAGAATCATTTTGAGAGAGGATGAGAAGAGATAGCAAAACAACACCTTAGATGATAAGAGAATGCTAAGAGCTGTAAGATTAGAAGAACTCCTAATTTTCATAAATATTTTTTTAATTAAAATAAGTTGTATTTCAAAAACCAAATCCTAAACTAACAACCATTTCAAAAACCAAATCCTACACTAAGAGAGGTAAGGTTTTTTTAGTACGCGCAAAAGCCTTGCGTGTTATTCTATTAAGAAGAAAGAGAGGTAAGTTAAACAGCGGAAGCGTAGCGGATAAACTCAAAATGTCCAGTAGTGTGTTCATCCAAACGCTCAGGCAACCGACAAGGACAAGACCCTAGAAATATCTGTCCCCGTACCCCCTCCCCCCGGTGAAGGATCACGGGAAGGCTACGATAGCACAAAATAAAATTTTTACCACGCAACCAAGGAGCCTCCGCTAGTAATAGATCACGAGATTACCACTAAACGCGCCGACTCGTAGCGAAAGTAGAGTCGATGTAGCAAGATGATGCGGTCGTAGTTGTACTCGCCGCGCGTCTTCTCCTCCGAGTGGTCGTAGTGAGTTGCGGATCGTCATAGTACTGATGCTTTGCAACAACACCTCCAAGGTATCCACACGTACGGGGTAGGGACACCACGTGCTAGAGTGCTAGCACTGATAGCGTGATTGAGGAAGGCGTGTCTATTAGGGTTTCAGGAAGTTCTTCAAAAGATCGCCATCACACCCCTTGCCACCGCCCCTCTATTTATAGGTATCCATGATGGGTCTCGAACTTGAGGCTCATTATGAACTCGAGGCCTACAAGAATTCAGATCACCATCCAAATCAAATGCCAGCCCTTTAAGTGTGCAACCCTATAGGTTCATGTGTAATCGGTTGTGACTCGGAAACTCTTTTCCGACCACTAGTCGTTAGCGGTACCTAGCAGTACATAACGATTCCCAAACACACATAGAATATATCGGACAAACTTTAATGCAATATGATCTACGACCAGGTCCATATCACTAATGACCAGCTCGTATCTCTATACGACTAGTTCATATTTGGTCTCGATCAATTCGTAACTCCTTACGACCAGGTTTTGACCACTTAGTGACTATGTTCGACCAGCATACGACCAGCTCGTATCTCCATACGACTAGTCCGTATCTGATCGAACTGAAAGACCTTCTCGTGTATACTCTCTTTGCCTCACGATGTCTGGTTGAACTCCAGGTGAGATTTTGTATCATCCATGGACTGTTCAATACTTTCTCGATCAAGTGTCGAATAACTTCATGTGGTCGACACTTCGACCACTAGTGGCATGACCATGCACTTTCTTTATTCGACCACAACGAGGGGACCAGAGACATCTCTCCTGTTATGTTAGGAGGGGAAAATCTCATATCCGACCAGTCATATCCCTCCGTATATTTCATAGCATACCCGAAAGCTACATTTATAACTACCCAGTTACGAGTAGCGTTTGGCAACCCCTAAGAGTGCTACTACATATGTAGGAAACCATGCTGATCTCAGGTCTAAGGATTATACATCATCATTGCTTGAGACCAACTAATGATACATAGAATCATAACACTCTCAACAGTGCCTCAAGGTGAGTCTTTTCCAACACCATGTTCTCTAACATGTGTTCGTATTATTGGTTTGATATCTCCATATCCATGACTTGTGAAACATAGTCATCAACTAATACATATGCTAGTCTATTCATATGTGTTCTCATATGTTTCCGACCAGGGAACGTTTAAAAATAATCATCACAGAAATATAGAGTTTCACAATCAAGTCACATACTTGATAATAAATATTATTGATATTATTCTATGAACAAGATAACATATTATCCAATGTTATGAATATATTGAAAAATAATCATCTTTATGATTGCCTCTAGGGCATATTTCCAACACCCGATACCAAGAGCGAAGAAGGCGTCGTCCGGAATCTGCTCATCCTCGTACTTTAAGCAAGATTGAGTACATTGCGTACTCAGTAAGACTTGTAGTATATCGCAAAAATAATATAAATGCATGGCTAACAAGAGATGAGGCTCTATACTATAAGTTATTTTTAGCATTAAGCAAGTTTTATTTCTAATATCAATACGTAGTATTTTGCAACAGGAATTTTCAAAGAGCAGTTAAATACTAAAGGAACAACATGTACGTAACTTAATAAATGACAAATAGAAACCCTCCTTGGCTACAGTCAACCTTTTATTCTCAACCATAGACTTGGCACCCAAATTAAATAACAACAAAATATCACATTTCCTTTCCCGATAAAACTGTTTTTGCAAAAGAAGAGACTATAGTTGATGAGGCGTCACTAAGCATGCTTATGACAACAAGAATAGCTATTTAAATAGATTTACAGTCTATAAAGGTGTACAAATTTACCAGTAGTATACGAATTCTCTAGTTTATCCAGCATCCGTCGATATCACAGCTCACGATCTTTTAGTAACCAGTCTAGAGCACATAACGACGTCTATACATCACCTAGTTCTAACCTTCCACTAGCCCAGCAATAACAACCCTCACTTCAATCTCGGGTACCTCCCGTCAAAGTGAGATATTAACCTTTGTGTTGGCAAGCTTTGTTCCCAACGCATCGGTGAAGGGAGCCTCTTCAAGCAATCCAACATGCTCACACTACTACGGCCTACCAACATTCAAGGCTAGTTTTCCATGACTTATTTATCTAAGGCCGTCCCATATCAGCATATGTGGTTGTACGCTTAGACTTAGATATGATTCACCGGTGTTCGGTCCTTAATTGACCCGGGCGAAGATCTCCCCCTATCTACATGCGAGAAACCCTTTCACATTCATCAGTTCATATTATAACTCACTTGTATCGTAATCTAGGTTTTTATTCTTATTTTTACACAAAATTAATAGAGGCAACCCCTCTAGACCATCATTTCAAAATCTCCCAAAATTTATATTCAACACTTCATCCATTTTCCAAATTTGGTAAAACTAGAGCCCGGCTAGGCATTTATGTGATATTCGCACACGAAATACCCAAATTAACATCATATATTACCTAAACAATAACCTAAGGGCTACAATAATAAGGATACCAATATTTTTAAGGATGATAATGCATTCAATAGGCATTTAACTACTGATACCCGCAACTTTTACCCAAACATACACGCATGCATAATAGAATTTGCAAAATAAATGCAATAATTGAAATAAGAAGATCAACATGTCCAAAAGGGGTTCTTGTCTTGCTCTGGTATCTCAGAGTATGAGGATGAAGGATCGTCAAAGATTTCATTCGAGGTATCGATGTCTATTCAAAAAGAGTTGATAGTAAATTAATTATAGAAAAAATAATTTAACAGAAAAAATCCAAATATTTTTTAATATTAAAATATAGCATGATTTTATATGAATTTAGAAAAAAGATTGATTCAATTTGGAGTTCATATGCAAAAGTTATTAAGGTTTGAATTTGTTTCGACTCTGAAAATCCTGAAAATAATAAAACTATGACGATGAAAGTGTATTATCTGAGGCTTACACTTTATAAAAGAGAAATCATATTTTCCTCTGAGTTCTTCTGAGGTTTACACTTTCCAACAAAGAAAACATATTTTCTTCTGAACTGAAAGCGCTTTTCTCATTTGTCTTATTCTCCGAATTTTATTAACTTACATATGGGGCTTACTTGTCAGTGATTCATATTTTTATTTTCTTTATTTTTATTTATAAACCTGTGGTGGACCCACATGCCATAGTCTCATTACCTATTTAACTAAATGATTAATTTATGATTTGATCTAATCCACTAACAGCTCGGGTCCATATGTTAGTCTCGCAGGTTTTAAAACTTGTTTAAAACTCGGAGGAGACACGCGGTGAGTACGACTACTCGGAGGAGAAGACAGGCGGCGAGTACGACTACGACCGCATCAACTCGCTCCATCGACTCTACTTCCGCCACGAGTCGGCGCGTCTAGTGGTAATCTCGTGATCTATTACTAGCGGAGGTTCCTGTAACACCCAGTCTATTCGGAAGACAAGATGTCACCTAACAAGACAACCTACTATTCAATTCATAAGATTAACATCGCATTCAATGCTAAAGAAACGATTAACCATGATAACAATCTATGGCTTAATCACAGTTCATCTATAAATTTAAGCGAAATTTACCAAGCGATAATAATGAACCTCCAAATGACAATTATTACGGTCCATTACATTATAAATAAAACTGAAGAGATGTAAATAGAACTTTAACGAATGATTATTTTATTCATGTGCAAGGAACGTGCTGGACTACACCCTCCCGCTAGCACTGTTTCACTGGAATTCACCTAAAAATAAATAAAAGCAAGAGTGAGTCGAAACTCAGCAAGCACAACATATACATTCACATAGAACACTGAATTGAAACAATCTACCAAGTACATCATTTACTTCATGAATTTAAGAAAGCATGGTACGAATGAATGAATGCATTGAAGGAGAATGGCTTTCCACATGTTTATACCGGTATAACTAGTGACACACCCGTCGGTGTTCACTTAAGCCCGCTCTTAATTAAGGCGGGGATCCAAAATCCGTATGAAGAGCGTTTCATACGGAATGTCCGAAACTGCCTACATTGGAATGGTAGGTCTTACATTCCCATATTGGAATTAATGGGACTTACTCAAGTTTCCACTCCCGTGGACAGCAACTGAATTATGTATGCATGGAATGAAAAGACATAACTTGGCATTCAACTCAATGTATCATCGAATAAGGTATTGAACTCTACCACATCATATTCATATCATAGAAATATTCATAATTTACCAAGTTAACATGTAATCAATGAATTCACACAAATTAAACATTTGCACTTGCCTTTCGTGTGGTGACGTGTTGTGAAACAACGAAGGTGTCCTTCCACCCACCGTCTCACCGCCTACACAAGTATTACCACGTATTACGGATAATCGAATATGGCACAGCTACAAGTGTACTACGAAGCTCTCTAATCAACCCACTCATCCTAAGGGTTCAATTTGACATCTACACCAAAAGTCCAGATTATCGTTCTACGGGCAGTTGCACAAGAAAATTCGCCATTAATTATCTGTGACTCTAAACGACCTGAAACTAGTGCTCACCGATTCTTAACTGATCAGGCTACAAAACACTAGTTGGCGGAATCTTCTGATTCGGCCAAAACAGAGGGGTAATTAACTGCTAAACCTAACCCATCTACGTCTGTCCAGAAAACAGAACAGCAGTAAAGAAAATGGTGTAACTTTTAGCCTACTGATCCAAATTGAATGATCTTTATCAACTTGGAAAGATAATTTCGATATCTACAATAACTTAGTTGGGTGAATCTTCTGATTCGGCCTCTATTTTGAACAAAAACGAGGGACAAACCTACTGACCTCAGATTTCAGACAGATTGGACAGTTTGTATTCAAAAATTCATATCTCCTAAACTACTGATCGGATTTTGCCCATCTTGGTGCCAAAAGAAAGCTAACGAAACCAGGAACAAAACTCTAGAAGGTCAAAACCCAAAATTCGGCCTCTAAGGTACTGTAACAAGCCGCGCAACATTCTGATCAAATCTGTAAATTCTGGAACTCTAAACCGACGTGACTCAAATGATCTCTACCGCAACAAAACTTGATCAAACAAATAACCGGGGTGCTCGTTACCCTTGAAGACCCATAGGACGACGAAGAACCACTCCCGCTGGTCTCCTTCTTCTTCCTTGGCGGCCACACCACAGCGAACAACCGGCGAAGAAACGACCAGCGGAGGACAGATCGGAGGAGGAGCGCCGGAGATCTTGGAGGCCAACCGGGAGCACCAATGGCGGCGATCGGGGAGGCGGCGCCCAAACCAGGAGGCGGCGGCCTATGGGGGTGGAGAGGGAGGGTGGCGGCTAGGTGGGAGGGGAGGTGGCCGGTTAGGGTTTGGGAGTGGTGCCCCCTCCCCTCTTATATGGCCGGCCTCCTAGTGGGCGGCCCCCCCCTTGGCCCAAGTTAGTGGAAAACTCCGATAACCCCCTGCGATTGGAAAATTCTGAAAAAACTACTTCTTTCTCTCCTCAGACTTCCCTTTTACCAATGCGATTAGGAGAAATTTGAATCTAGTTTTGAATAAATTCCAAACTATCTGAACTAGCTGGATTTATGAGGTATTACACTCCATCCCCTTAGAAAGATTCGACCTCGAATCTACGTAGCAACCGAGAAAGAAAGATGAATAACTTAAATAATTACAGAGTGAGCAATTCGGGGTATTGTTCGCGCATGCGGACTCCAACTCCCAAGTAGCCTCTCTTTGGATGATGAGACCAAAGGATTTTAACATACTTGAGGTCTTGTTCCTCGAACTCGTTCTGCTCCTTCTAATATTCTCACTTTGTCGGGATTCGATAGTAAGATCTTGCTCAATAATCAAAGACTCCAAAGGAATAACATAGTGCGGATCCCTCAAAATTTCCATAACATGGACACATGAAACACATTGTGGACCCCTTTCATGGAGTCGGGAAGGTCCAAGCGGTAAGCTAGTTTTCCAATTGGTGCCACGATTGGAAAAGGTCCAACATACCTTGGACTAAGCTTTCCTCTGGTGCCAAACCGCACCACACCTTTGGATGGCGACACTCTCAGCGAAACCGTCACCCACTATGAATTCCAAATCCGCCTTCCGACATCTGCGTGGCTCTTACATCCGGCTCTAAGCGATATGATTTTGCCTAACTTTGGCCACTCTAGTCATTTGTTGCTTGAACCCAATCGGGACCCAAAGCGCCCGCTCTCAACCTCATCCCAACACAGCGGGACTGCACTTACGTCCATAAGAACCTCGAATGGTGCCGCTCGAATCTTGGCATGATAAGCTGTTATTATAAGCAAACTTCGCCAGCGATAAATGTTCTTCCCAACTTCCTTTCGAGGATAAGACACAACACTGAGCATATCTTCCAATGTCCGAATAGTGCGTTCGATTGTCCATCCGTTTGGGGATGAAAGGCCGTGCTAAGGCGGATTTGTGTGCCCATGGCACCTGCAAACTCTCCCGAACTTGGAGACAAATTTGGCGTCGATCGAAACAATAGTTTTGAACTCCGTGCAACCGCACTACTTCCCGCACATAAAGAGGAGCCAAATCACTTGCGAATTTGTTGTGCGGATAGGAATAAATGAGCGGACTTCTTGAGCGGTCCACAATGACCCAAATAGCATCCTTCCCTCGTTGCGTGCGAGGTAAACCGACTACAAAATCCATTGATATATCATCCCACGCCACACCGGACCTCCAGAGGTTGTAGCAATCCCACGGCCTTTTATGTTCAAATTTTGACTCATTGTGAGACCCACAAGATGCTACATATTGTGCAATATCAACCTTCATCCTCTTCCACGAAGTTTCTCTTTAAATCTTTGTACATCTTGGTCTCTCCGGGGTGCCTTTGTATCTGGCGTCACGATGTGCCTCTTTGAATCTCATCCTTAACTCGAGCTCCTGGGAACACAGAGGCGACCTTTAAACCGTAATGTGCCAACCTCATCTATACTGAAATGGCCTTGCTTGCCCTCAATACAACGCTTTCTCACCCGCTGAAGCATCTGGTCATGCTGCTGTGCTTCTCGCACTTGATCCGGAAGTGCTAACTCTAAAAGCAACCGAGTCTCCGCTTTGGTGTACCCATAAAACAATAGGAAATATCCATACGCTCAAAATCAGCGATAAGACAACTGACAGTAGATGGTGTCGCCTTGCGACTCAAAGCATCCGCTACCACGTTTGCCTTGCCTGGATGATACTGAATTGTGAGATCATAGTCCTTAATCGGCTCTAACCATCTCCTCATCTCGGGTTCAAATCATACAGGTAAAGATATATTTCAAACTCTTGTGATCAGTGAAGATGTCACAAGACTCGCCGTACAAATAATGGCGCCAGATTTTTAAAGCAAGGACCACTGCAGCCAACTCGAGATCATGAGTCGGATAATTCTGCTCATGCTTCTTCAACTGTCGCGACGCATAAGCAATCACTTTGCCCTCCTGCATAAGTACACATCCGAGACCAACTATCGACGCATCTGAATAAATGGTGAACCGCTTCCGGGCTCGGAAGAGTCAAAATCGGGCGATCACCAATCTTTCCTTTAATGCACAAAAACTGCGCTCACATGCTTCCGACCACTGAAATTTAACTCCTTTCTGTGTCAGCTGGGACATTGGTCTAGCAATAATGGAGAAACCTTCCACGAAACGCCGGTAATAACCAGCTAATCCTAGAAAACTCCTCACCTCCTTGACATTGGTTGGTCTTGCCCACTCTACCACCGTAGAGATCTTGCTAGGATCGACTGATATACCATCTTGGTTGATAACATGGCCTAGAAACCCCACCTCGAAAATCCGAACTCGCACTTCTTCAATTTGGCATAGAATTGGTTCTTTCTCGATGTTTCAAGTACCAACTTCAAATGTCGGCGTGATCTTCTTCCGTTTTGGAATAGATCAAGATATCGTCAATAAATCGACAACAAAATCATCGAGGTATTGATGTAGCATCTTGTTCATGGCCTCCATGAAAGCTGCGAGAGCATTCGTCGATCCAAAAGACATAACTTTGTACTCATAATGGCCATACCTCGTGGAAAAAGTCGTCTTCTCGATGTCTGTTCCGGACACGAATCGATTGTACCATGGTGAAGGTCAATCTTGAGAATATTTTGGCCCCTTCAATTGGTGAAGAGATCCTCGTCTGGGTAATGGATATTTATTCTTCACCGTTGCTTGGTTAAGAGCAGATAATCCACACACATCGCCAGCGCCATCCTTCTTCTTGGTGAAAAGCACGGTGCTCCCCAAGGTGAGGCCTTCGCCGAATCATATCCTTGGACAACAGTCGTCAAGCTGTTTCTTCAATTCTTCTTGAAATGGTCGTGCCAACCGATAAGGAGACATCGATATGGGTCGCGTTCGGAATAAGATCAATCAGAACTCCACTCTCCGTCTGGGAGGCATCGAGCGATTCGCAGAAAACATCGAAAAACTCATTCGCGAATGGTATCTCCTCTATCGCAGCGAAGAGCCAATCTTTTCATTGAGGACCAAAGCAATCCATAGGTTGATGCACGCGGCTAGAGTGCAGACTAGCAGCCAAAGACGAACGCCGAATCGAGCGGTGCACTCCTGAAATACGATTCTTCACGGAAGGAGCTTGCGAGTCACCGTCTTCCGAAACAACAGATCTTGGCGGTATTGGAATAACGGTCCATACCGAATGACATCAAGAGGTGCAGTTGAATCACTATAAGGTTAGCGGTGAAAACCTCCCCATCGATATCAATAGAACGGCCGGACAAAGCGTAGAGTGGAAATAAGACCCCGGGAACCCGGCTACCACGGACTCGAGATGAGCTGCAGACTCAAACTCGCTCTTGACAAACTCCGAGGACACAAGCGAATCGTAGCACGAGAATCAAACAATATGAAAGCATCATGCGAGTCAACTAGTAAAGTACACATCACCACGTTCGATCGCCTCATAGTATCCGGAGTGGGCATGGCGTGACTCTGGCGGCGTCGGGCGGAGGAAGCTCAGACACTCTGCGAAGGTGCCCAAAACAGTGCGGGAGCAACAGGCAGCGCAGGTGCGGTCGGAGCAGGGTTCCAATAGAACCTGCTGGAGGTGCTGAGGAACCGAAGGAGAATCCACCACAGGTGAGCGTGGTGCGAGATGCTGCGAGTCTGGCCGAACCACCGTGAGCGGCTGGAAGATGAAGGCTGCTGGAGCGGGCTCCCACTGATGATACTCGCGGGTTACGCGCAAGCCGGCGCTTTGTGGCCATCCAGACCACAATGGCGACATGACCCCTGAAGGAACACTCACGAAGCTCGATGCTCCTCACCACACCGAAGCATTTCATGCCTGTCACAGAGCAGGGCGTCTGATGGAATGGAAGACAAAGGGCGGGCGCCAAGAGGAAGGCGCCAGCAGCAGACGGGGCGGGTGTTGTGACCCTTCGAAACCTCTTGGGGCGGGTATTGAAAAGACCCATTGCCTCCACCAAAATTCCGTTTACGCCCACCACCGTAATTGCGGTGGTGGCGAGAACTAACAAAGGCGACTTTGCGGGCGTACCTTTCTCCAACTCCATTCCTCTAGCTTGCTCGACCACCGAGCTGAAATCACGCGATCCTGTCGCCCTCGAATCTGGCGATACTCTTGGTTGAGGCCCCGCGAACCTCTTAGCCTTCTCATTATCATCATTCGCCACGGCCGGTACAAAGCGCACTGGTTATTGAACCCGACCTCGTACTCGAATCCGTCATCTTTCCTTGCTCAAAGGTCAACGATGTTTGTTCCATCTTCTCAACAAAGGAGTGCGGATAGAATTGCGTCTGAATTTCTCCACGAACACTTCCCAAGTGGCGGGACCACAATCTGGAGTCTGGAAGACGAACTCCTTCCCACGGATGTCGACTTGACCCTTCAAGCTGAAAGGCCACGAAGCGCGCCTCTGCGCGGCGTCGGCTCTAATGCCCCAAGCGGCGCTCCATATATCTCAACCAATCCACGGCTGGACGGTGTGCGGCTCCATCAAAAGAGTCCAATCGAGCGACATCCACTCCGAAGATTCATCCTAACCTCGGGTGGAGCGATGGCGACAACGAGTTACTGCCATGAGTGCATTGCTGCGAGAATAACCGTCTGCGATTCTTTGGCGGATGGTAGGTTCTCTCTCATAAGGTTACGGATAAGTTCTGCGGACACAACAGGAGGCTCTGCGGCCGGAGGAGCGGCGAGGCAATCTCCTCGTGGCGACCTCGGCAACTTCCTCGGTCGAGAAGAAGACACGGCGGACCGCGTCCCGACCCCGACCACGGACGGTGGGCGACCACGGCCACGACCTCTCGCCATCTAAACACCACCACACAAAAGATCAAACAATTCAATTATCGAATATAAGGGAATGACTTGAAAGAAATGCGGAAGCAAAGTTATACCCAACCCTTCCTATCGTACACGATGTGTCAAGTTTTAAGTTAATAAGCGTTGACAAATTTTAGTTTATGTTGACAACCTTAAACTAGTTTTAGTAAATGTTATCAATCTATTCACCACGGACACGAAGCCCTCTCGATACCAATCTGTAACACCGGTCTATTGGAAGACAAGATGTCACCTAACAAGACAACCTACTATTCAATTCATAAGATTAACATCGCATTCAATGCTAAAGCGATTAACCATGATAACAATCTATGGCTTAATCACGGTTCATCTATAAATTTAAGCGAGAATTTACCAAGCGATAATAATGAACCTCCAAATGACAATTATTACAGTCCATTACATTATAAATAAAGCGAAGAGATGTAAATAGAACTTTAACGAATGATTATTTTATTCATGTGCAAGGAGCGTCTTTGGACTACACCCTCCATTTCTTCAATGTTTCTTGGAATTCACCTAAAAATAAATAAAAGCAAGAGTGAGTCGAAACTCAAGCAAGCACAACATATACATTCACATAGAACATCTGAATTGAAACAATCTACCAAGTACATCATTTACTTCATGAATTTAAGAAAGCATGGTACGAATGAATGAATGCATTGAAGGAGAATGGACTTTCCACATGTTTATACCGGTATAACTAGTGACACACCCGTCGGTGTTCACTTAAGCCCGCTCTTAACTAAGGCGGGGATCCAAGTCCGTATGAAGAGCGTTTCATACGGAATGTCAAAATCGCCTACATTGGAATGGTAGGTCTTACATGCCCATATTGGAATTAATGGGACTTACTCAAGTTTCCACTCCCGTGGACAGCAACTGAATTATGTATGCATGGAATGAAAAGACATAACTTGGCATTCAACTCAATGTATCATCGAATAAGGTATTGAACTCTACCACATCATATTCATATCATAGAAATATTCATAATTTACCAAGTTAACATGTAATCAATGAATTCACACAAATTAAACATTTGCACTTGCCTTTAGTGTGGTGACGTGTTGTGAAACAACGAAGGTGTCCTTCCACCCACCGTCTCACCGCCTACACAAGTATTACCACGTATTACGGATAATCGAATATGGCACAGCTACAAGTGTACTCTGACTCTCTAATCAACCCACTCATCCTAAGGGTTCAATTTGACATCTACACCAAAAGTCCAGATTATCGTTCTACGGGCAGTTGCACAAGAAAATTCGCCATTAATTATCTGTGACTCTAAACGACCTGAAACCAGTGCTCACCGATTCTTAACTGATCAGGCTACAAAACACTAGTTGGCGGAATCTTCTGATTCGGCCAAAACAGAAGGTAATTAACTGCTAAACCTAACCCATCTACGTCTGTCCAGAAAACAGAACAGCAGTAAAGAAAATGGTGTAACTTTTAGCCTACTGATCCAAATTGAATGATCTTTATCAACTTGGAAAGATAATTTCGATATCTACAATAACTTAGTTGGGTGAATCTTCTGATTCGGCCTCTATTTTGAACAAAAACGAGGGACAAACCTACTGACCTCAGATTTCAGACAGATTGGACAGTTTGTATTCAAAAATTCATATCTCCTAAACTACTGATCGGATTTTGCTCATCTTGGTGCCAAAAGAAAGCTAACGAAACCAGGAACAAAACTCTAGAAGGTCAAAACCCCAAATTCGGCCTCTAAGGTACTGTAACAAGCCGCGCAACATTCTGATCAAATCTGTAAATTCTGGAACTCTAAACCGACGTGACTCAAATGATCTCTACCGCAACAAAACTTGATCAAACAAATAACCGGGTGCTCGTTACCCTTGAAGACCCGTGGGACGACGAAGAACCACTCCCGCTGGTCTCCTTCTTCTTCCTTGGCGGCCACACCACAGCGAACAACCGGCGAAGAAGCGACCCGCCGGAGGACAGATCGGAGGAGGAGCGCCGGAGATCTTGGAGGCCAACCGGGAGCACCAATGGCGGCGATCGGGGAGGCGGCGCCCAAACCAGGAGGCGCCGGCCTATGGGGGTGGAGAGGGAGGGTGGCGGCTAGGTGGGAGGAGGTGGCGGTTAGGGTTGGGAGTGGTGCCCCTCCTCTTATATGGCGGCCTCCTAGTGGGCGGCCGCCCCCTCCCTTGGCCCAAGTTAGTGGAAAACTCCGATAACCCCCTGCGGACTGGAAAATTCTGAAAAAACTACTTCTTTCTCTCCTCAGACTTCCCTCTTTTCTGAATGCGATTAGGAGAAATTTGAATCTCGTTTGAATAAATTCCAAACTATCTGAACTAATTTGGATTTATGAGTATCGAGCATCAATCTTATTTGCAGGGCGCGTCTTGGGACAGCGCGGGCATATGGCGCATGGCGCATGTGGGCGGAGTGGACACATGGCATGGTATATGTGCAAACCTTTGGGCGCACGAACGATGTCCGAGGGGTGGTTCGGGCATTTGTCGCGTGTGCGGTATCTTTGCCGAGGCGTCAGCCCTTAAGGGGGGGTGAATGTAATACCCCGGCCTGCTCGTAGTGTGGCCCATATGGCCCATGAGGAGTTGTGGGGTGGGATTAGTCCCACATTGCTTGTCTCAAGTGAGTTGTACTAGTATATAATGTCTGTTGGATCCAAAACATAGCACCTCCAGGTTAACCCTTTTACGAGCGAGGCGAAAGTGTAAGTGAGGTGCTATGTGTGGTGAGTCCGCCCTTGGTGGGTTTGGGCATTGAGCGATTTTGTCGGTGTTACGATTCCTTGGTTGTGCGGTATTTTTTTTGTTTAGTGCTATCGTAGCCTTCCCATGATCCTTCAGTGGGTGTGTATACTAGCCACTAATCATGTGACTAGTACGGTACACACACAGGGATTTAGGGTATTCAATGCCCGGGGTCCGACAAAGTCTCTCCCATTCAGCTCCGACCGGAACCACCAAGGAACTTGTGCCGACACCCAAGACACTTGATGCAACCCGTTGCGCTGAACTTCCCGTTCGGTCATTCTTTTCGCTTAACTTCCTCAATCGTTCTGGACCTCAGCTCCTCATTGTCGACTATAGTTGACTCCAAGCCATCTATACAATAATAGACCAAGAAATCAATTTTGAATATAAGTTTTTTGCAACTTAACCCATATTAGCCAAAACTAGCATCATGCAAAACCTATGCATTGTATTTCGTAACTTTGTCTCCACAAGATCATCGCACCTCATTGTGCATGATCGCGCTTTGGCCGGTCTGATCGTCGCCCTCAGCTGGTCCGACCGCCAGTTAGGCTAATCTGACAGTCGGCCATCGGCCAATCAGACCGCTTCCCAAATTTCTTCTAAGTCTTGGACAACACCACCTCTAGATATTTCGACAAAACTCTATCTAGTTTTGTGTCCAATCTCTATTTTCTATGAGACATGGTGCAAACACACCTTCAAACACTCCCACATAAGTATTTGATAATATTTTCCCAAACTTCAACTTGGCCATCCACGGGCAGTCTGATCGCCGGCCTCCCCTAGTCTAACCACCACCCTTGGTCGGTCAGACCGTTGGCCTCTGGTCGGTCAAACCGACCCGAGGCTGATCAGA
This sequence comes from Hsuehochloa calcarea, assembly GCA_036346395.1. Lineage (NCBI taxonomy): Eukaryota > Viridiplantae > Streptophyta > Magnoliopsida > Poales > Poaceae > Hsuehochloa > Hsuehochloa calcarea. The sequence goes on from CM070599.1 coordinate 42,199,376, forward strand.
CCGCCTACACTGACGGCCAAACGACACTTCTCTAAACAATGGGTTTCTCCCAAGCACCTCAACACTAGTGCCAATTGTTAACACGCTAAGATTATGATTATATCACATTATCTCCACACGGACTTGTTGCGTTGAGAAACTATTTCGCTCCACAATTCAGCTGCATGATAACTAGCTAGGTTGTCTAGGAATTAAACGACATAGGATAATAGTAAACATTATCTGTACTCTGTAGCATAAGATTTTGATAAAGCGAGTAAAATAAGAGTGAGCATTGCGCCACCAATGTGCATCAAGCTCATATAGTCATATATAGATGTGGGAGTCATGTCGTGCTGTGCTGACACGGCACGAGCACGACGGGCCGTCGGCCACAGCGGCGGCACAGCGAGCTCCAAAGGCCATGCTATGCCGGCACGGACACCCATCGGCGAGGCCCAGCATGGCACGTTGGTCCGCCGTGTCAGGGTCGTGTTGGCATGGGCACAACACAGGGCAGCTGTAGTGCAGGCGCGGAGGAAGCAGCGTGACGCAGAGGAGGTAGCGCGCAGGCCGAGGGCACCTCGGGGCTCGGACGAGGGGGCGGCGAGGTGGTGGCGCGACACGGAGGAGACCATCGCGGATCCTTCTCCTTGCCGCTGCCTACTTGTTGCCACGACCCCACGCCGCCGCCGCCGGGGCCTCCTCCTCCTTTTCGTGGTCTCGCCATCGAGATTAGGGATTGGAGTCTTGGAGATGCCCGGAGGCTAGAGCCGGTTGCGGTTGGAGGCTTGAGGTGAAGGCTTGGGGCTTTGCTGCCTTGGGTAGTTGGGTTGAGGAGAGGAGGAAATGGGGAATGGAGTGGAGCCATGGTCCATGGAGAATTGCGAATTTGTGATTTGGGGAAGAATCAAGAAAGCATCGAAGAAGAAGAAGAGAGAGAGAGAGAGAGTAGCCTGTGCCCTGTGCCACAGCGACAGTGAGTCATTGGATGGACTGATGGACTATGGAATGGAGACATGGAGTGAGGGAGAGGGGATACGTGCGGTGAACAGCGAGGCGTCGAAAAGAAAGGGAAAAGAAAAGAAAGAAAAGAAGGGTGAAGTACCCCGACTATCGATTAGAGAGAATTTTTATCGAGTGAGGGAGTTAATTAAAAATTCAAAGTTTTTTTTGGGGAAATCTAGAACCTGGGCTTCCAAACTAGGCTAGGGCTGCCCTTTGGCCGGCCAAGTGTGGGTCAAGAAGGGGGGAGGCGCCCAAGGGGCCCAAGCCCATGACGGCCACCCCCTCCTCAACCCTAGGCCAAAACCCCCTTCTCCCCTCTCCCTCCCCACTCCCTCCCTTGAGCCACCACCCCCTCTTTCACCAAACCAGTGCCTCCCCTACTCCTTGGTGCCGCCTCCTCCCCTAGGTGTTGGCCCCCGGTGATCCCCGGCGCTGCCCCCAAGGTTCTCCCCGAAGACGGCCCTCCAGCCGATTCTTCGGGTACGGCTTTCGTGGCCGGCCAAAGAAGAGGAGAAAGAAGGAGAAAGGGGGAGTTCTTCGGAAGGGTGATCTTCATCGTCCAGCGGGTCTTCAAGGGTAACGAAGGATCTAACTCGCTGTTTGATATTGTTTGGAGGAGGAAGTAATGATTTGGATTGAACCGGCGTGCTGTAATACAAATTCCAAAAAATGTCCAATATGTTGCGCGGTCTATTTCAACCTATTAGAGGCCGTTATGGAGGTTCTTCCCTCCTAGAGAATTGTAGCCACGGTTGTTAGATTTCCATAGCCACCAAGATCACTAAAATTCGATCTGTGGTTTAAAAGTTATGATAAATTCCTTATTGCTGTCCTGAGAACCCTGAAGAGTACTATCAGTTTAGTTGTTTTGTGAAATATGAATTATTTAGGGGCAGATTCAGATTAGTCACCCAAAATGACTTCTGAATATAACTTCATAATATTTCCAGATTGATAAAGAACACCTCCATTGGATCAGTATAATAAAAGTTATATCATGTTCTTCGTTACTGATCTGTTGTCTGGACAGATGTCTGTCAGGCATTTTTAACTGCTGTTTAGTTAAATGTGTTTGCATAATTAGGAGATCTTGTCAACTAGATTTTCGTAGGTTTACTAGTTAAGTTTCATTGGGCACTGGATTCATATCATTCCGAGTTCCATATCATTAATTATGAATTTTACCGTATCGCTGTCCAGAATTGTTTAGATGGGTGATTCGTATGTTTTCAATTCGAGTCTATGCGTTGTATTGGGTAGTCAAGGGGGTATTGTAGATCGCCGGTAGCATCGTCATATCATGTGTTCTTATGTTTAAATACGCACTCGTGTAGGCGGCGAGGCGGCGAGTGCAGGAGCACCTTCGTTGCCTCCTAGTACGGCACATTGCGGAAGGCAAGTACAATGTGTTAAGACATGTTGATTTCTGTTGAATGTTGTTAATGCGATGTTACTTCTATGATCCATATTCATACTTCATGTTATACTGTTGAATGATGTTGATGCGATGTTATTTCTATGATCCATGATTCATACTTCATGATGTTTATTCGTTCTTAGTTGATAATCCACGTGAATGAAAGAGGTGGCACTCATTGCATATATTCATTACATTATTGCATTGTTCATGTTCCGTCCACGGGAGTGGACTTGTTAAGACCCATCAATTCCAGTATGGGCACGTAAGACCCACCATTCTAATATGGGTAATTTCGGACACCTGTATGAAACGTTCTTCATACGGTGATTGGATCCCCGGACTTTGTTAAGTACGGGCTTAAGTGAACACCGACGGGTGTGTCACTCGCTATACCGGTATGAGCATGTGTGCAATCTTTCCTTTCAATGCATCCATTCATTCCATTCATACTCATAAGTGTTCAGAGATAAGTTCAGATTTCGTATTGAGATAGACTTGTTCATAACCTTGTATGTTCAATTGTTTACTGTACTTGCTGAGTTTCGACTCATTCTTATTTCTGTATTTATTTAGGTGATCGTTGATGATGACTCTGTTGGGAGGGAGTAGACTAGCATGTTTCACACAGTTCACTATAATTTACTCTCATTAGTAATGTTGATTTGTCTGTCATTTATTAACCGAGGAACTGTAATAAATAAATTTACTATTGCATGATATTTCTCTTCCTGTTAGATTTTCTTGTTAAATGATGCTAGTGGTTCACTTCAATTATTTCTTGATTATGTTTGATGAATTCAGTCTTTATTCCTGCCATGCTACTATTAAAGTTGGTTCCTATATGTACTTAGAAGAGTTTCAGTTTAAATTCTTCTGCAAATTTGGTTGTATGTTAGTTCTTTAGGTAGCATTTTGGCTTCCGAATAGTCAGGGTGTTACAAAGGGAAAAAGAGGAAAAGAATAGAAGAAAGGGAATAGAAGAAAAGGAATGAAAATAAAGAAAGGGAAAAATAAAATATTGCAGCATATACAGTTTTGATATATTAATTGCCCCTTGAACATTACCAAGATCACAATTAAATTCTACAAGTAGTTGTTTACTAAAGATAAAAGAAGCATGTACAATTTTGATATATTAATTATTTCGTTTTGAGAAACCATAATTATGTAAAATTATTGACACTTAAAAATTAGGGGGAAAAGTGAAATTTCATTGATATTTTACACACATATTGTTACTGACTTGTTAAAAACCTTACGCTTTAGTGTGGGGTTTCCCCCATAAGGAAAAGAGTACATTAATTGCATTCATGCATACATGTTGGCTACTCAACATTGAGATCGGCTAACACCTCTACGATCTCAGGATCCTCTAGTTGATGCTGATGTCGCTCTTTTGCCTATTCTCAGTCCTTTAGGCAGGGGATTGCCTCCACCATCTAGGGCATGAGGAATGACCTCCTTTCTTCAATTATTCTTCCTATCATGCTAACGTTGCTTCCGAAGAGACGGAGGACACCAGAACTAGTAGAACATCTTGTGCGAAATAGCACAACACAGGGAATATCAGCTTGTTGTCCTTTCACCAATCGAGCAAGTCTAACTTGCCTATGCCGGAAAGATCATGATCGATGTTTGTAAAATCATGCTCCAGGTAGTAGTTCAGTTCTGATGTAGAATTCCATTTGCTGGACACCTGATACCTGAGACTGAGAGGGTGAATAACTAGACTTGCCCTTCAGCTTCTTGCATAAATGTGCTGTCAAGCTTGTCTTGGCTGGATGCGTATGCTGTGAGGCCTCCGATCTCGTGCTGCTACCAAGCTTGTCATGGTACAAGCGGAAAACATGAACAAATTCCTTTTACCGTGTTCAAAAGCTTCGGAGAAATCAAGGACGAGGCACTCACCTATTCCCTCTATAGCCATCTGCAAACCTGCTAATTTTTTTGTAGGATCCAAAATGATAGCAAAGCAATATAAGTGTAAAAATAGATCCAAAATATTTAACAATTTTTTCTTCCATTGCTGCAACAACATGACCTAAAAAGGGATGCCCCCTAGATTTAGCAAACTTATCTGTAATTAGCCAAATAAAATATATAACTAAGTAAGAGGTAGGGTAGTAAATACCGGATAGTCTTAGTTGCTTTGTAGAAAGGTTTTAAAAACTCTCAAAAATGACTAACAATTTCCCAATCTGAGTTAGCAACTATCAACTTATCTGAGTTAGCACTGACAAAGATAAATATAATATATTCATACCCTTGTACCTTCTTTAGCATGATGTATGTCGAGTTCCACCTCACCTTCATGTCAAGATCGAATATTCTTGGGGTCTTGTCGTTGGCTACGCAATACTCTACGAACCGGACTACCACCATCGTTGAACTTGAGAGTAAACAAAGGGCATCGCAGATATTATTCGAATAAACGCTAATCACCTCCATACCATCTTGCACAACGAGGTTGAGATGACATACACATCTCTAGTGGAGAACATATCCACCGATATATGTCTGTAACCTTGGTGTGAGGATGTTCATAGCCGTCGTATTTGCCGATGCTTTATTAAGAGTTATAGAAACAATGTAATTTCGTATCTGAAAATCCTTAATTACCCATAGTATGAGCTCGGCAGTGGCATCTCTTGTGTGTGATTCAGTAATTAAATTAAACCATATGACTATCTTGTTTAGCTTATACTCATCATCTAAATAATATGCTACAACACTAAGGTAGGTAGTTCTCTGGTGTGATGATGTCTAAATATCCGAAGTTAAAGTAAAAGAGTACTGAACTTTTAGAAAAATTTATTTTAGAACTGCTAGCTATGTACTATACATCCTTAAAAAATGAGACGATGTCGTTCTCCTACAACATATTGGTACTGTGGATAAAAGCCGTGTTGGATCATTCTTTCAAACGCGTGACTTTCACCCATCCTAATCGGTTGATCCTCTGAAATAATGTATATAACAATTTCCTACAGACGTAATGAGGGTTGTATGCCCAAGTACTTACAGAGCTATCAGCCTCGAAGTTGAGCTGTGTCTGGACTCCTCCATCTCGCTTTGTAGTGCCAGTTCAAGTGCCCCGTCCCTCCACCTGTATGAGTAGTTAATTGAGCTTTATAATAATTACAAATTGTGATCTCTACCATTTGGTTGTCTTGAATTTCCTCGCTCCAGGTCATGTGCTTTCAGCACTCCGCCCTTCGCCCGACGCTACTGCTGCTAGGCGCGAACCCATCAATATTGCCATTCGTGGACGGGGTACCGAAATCTAGCATGTCCATTGGGTTCGGACTGTGCTGGTACTCCTCCTACCCCTACGTACCATCCATATGACGGTCATCCATGTTGTAGTCTCCCATTTCTGGGGAGAGCTTATGAGCATCGATGGGGGTGGCGGCAGGAGGAGGACTAGGGGAGCAGTGGGAGATTGAACAGCGTGAGACTGAGTGTTTCCCTCTCCCCACTGCTGCTTTCGTGCTATGACTCATCGATAGCATAGCGCTACCGAGTTCCTCTGCTCCCTTCGTCAGCTTCATGTTTCGACTTCTTGGTAGCATGTTTTCTATTGTACAGAGCACTAGAGCAAAGAGAGAACCAGATAATGGAATATGTGCTTTGCTTGGTGGTGAATAAATGAGCAAAAGACAAGCTGAGCTTCGGTGGTGAAGAAATGAGCTGCAGACATTTGTTTTTATAGGCACCAAAAGTCGGAGAGAAAGAATTTCGCGTAGAGCCGTTGTCTTGCCCGTTGCCTTCTCTCTCTCTCTCTCTCTCTCTTTGTCACCGAAAAGAATCTCGCGTAGACCGTTGTCTTGTCCGTTGCCTCTCTTCCTCCTACCTATTGTTCTCTCATTTCTAATAAAAGTACTCATTATGTCTTATCGTGTCAAAGTTGTGGCTTATCGTGTCAAAGTTGTCTCCCCCTCTGCAACTCGCTGCTCTACACCGTATACAACCCACAGGCGGTAGGCCACACTGCCACTATGCGACAGCCCCCAGGCACCATCTCCCCCAGCAGCGCGTCCCCCATCGCCATCTCCACATCTCCAGCTCCATCTACACTCCCTCGGACGCCTCCCCCACCTCCCCCTTCTCCCCCACCGACTCCACCTCCCCCGCTGGCCCCCACCACCCCCGCCACCCCTGGCCAAGGCGTCACAGGCACGTGCGGCGAGTCGGCGACGCAGAGCACGTCGCGGCGTGGGGCGGTGACACGCGAGGCATGGGCGGTGACCGAGGCATGGGGGTGGCGGGGGGTGAAGCGACGCAGGTGCGCGATTCGTGGGCGGCACGACCAGGTGGGCACGGGCCTGGCGTGCCGCCGTGTTGCTGTCGTGTCGGGCCAACCTGAGCACATCCCTACTGGCCGTGTCATGCTGTGCTACCCGTTGTGTCCCATCTGCAGGCCCAGCCCAACTCCCAGGTCTAGTCATATATATATATGGTTCAACAAAATGAAGTTCAGTTTTATCTTGACTCAATATCAACAACTTGTGATCGAGACGCACATCATATATGCCATTTTCTGCAACATTGCAGCCTTTGGCCTCCGACCTTGTATATGACAGGTTGAGAAAACTCTGCTGGCCATGCGAGCAAGTGGGGACGTTCAGAAATAGATCACGTTAGTCACCTTTCCTCAAGAGAGAATAATCTTCAATGGAGTTTAAGATTACTTGAGCAGGAAGTGATATCCTCAATATCCTCTTCTGTATCTTTTGGAGGCTGCAAATCAGAACCGGCGATGATATCAGTTGACTGAATCCCAACATCAGTGGAAACACACTTCAAGGAAGGGCGTTGATCTTTCAGCTCACTTGGGGAAGGCACCTGAACCTGAATGAACACCAAAATTACGAGTTATGACAAAGTTCAAACATCAATTTCAGATTTTTCTGGAACATATTTATTTATTTATTTTACACACTTTGTTGATGGGAACTTGTCACAGCTACCACCAAAATAGATTTTGAATTTAATTGATGTTTATTTTAATAATTTAAAATGTTTTTTATTTTCTAAAATTGTAAATTAAACTTTAATTTAATCCAATAAATTACAAATAATTCCTTTTATTTTTAAAACTCCAAGAATGCTCTTTGAATTATCATGAACTCCAATTTAAAATCCAAATTTTAGAATTAATTATTTTGAAATAAATTTTTGAAAAGACCAAAATTTGAGATTTATAGGATGCATGCCTATCTCGTTGGTGGGCTAGGCTATTAGTGAACTTTAGACCAGCACACAACACGGGTCGTGTACCGAAAGGTGTTTTTGATCATTTCACGCTGCCGAGGGCGGCAGCCCAATAAGGAGGGGAGAATATAACACCCTGCCCTTTAGTACCACATTGCTAATTTATATTGAATTCCACTAGCATATATACTTGGTCTAAATTGTAGCATTTTCAGATTAACCCTTTTGACGAAGCGATGACGAAATGCCAAGTGAGATGCTGCATATGCGTGCCTGACCCATCGGTAGACCGGGCTATTAGCGAATTTTGTGCCACGTGCTGTTACAGTACTAGTAGTCTAGTACGATGTGAATCGTTTCGTTTTCCCCATGGCCCTGATGAACTCAAGTGCGTAAGAAACGTGATGAAGAGCCAAACGCTGCTGATTACTGAAATGCCGAGGGCCGTTTGGAATGAAGAGCATTCGTAGAAACTTAAAGAGGTTGTATTGTTTTCTGTACAACTTCTGCAACCTAAACTAGTTCTGAATGGGTAGCGGTAACATGGCAGTGATTGTGCCCTTCAATCATTATTGGATTCTGCCTCACTACATTGGCGATTGACTGAACATGTCTGAATTGTTGACCAGAATGTTACACTAGCATGCATATCACACCAGTATGGATTGTAAAGCCACACATTATGGGAAAAGCTCGCTAATCTGTTTCCATATTGTATAGCAAAGCCACTCGCAATATGATCATCAGATTGCTTGTCTGTCCGGAGCAGCCAGGCGCAAAGGAAAAAAGTATGTCCACGGCGAACCATAATTTTTTTTTGACTCGGCAACAGTATCGCCCAGTTCAGGTTTATCTGGACTCAAGACAAAATTGTAGCTACCATTCAACTTGTGATCAAGACGAGCATCATATATGCCATTTTCTGCAACATTGCAGGCTTTGGCCTCCGAGCTTGTATATGACAGGTTGAGAAAACTCTGCTGACTATGCAAGTAAGTGGTGACGTTCAGAAATAGATCACGTTAGTCACCTTTCCTCAAGAGAGAAGAATCTTCAATGGAGTTTAAGATTACTTGAGCAGGAAGTGATATCCTCAATATCCTCTTCTGTATCTTTCGGAGGCTGCAAATCAGAACCGGCTATGATATCACTTGACTGAATCCCAACATCAGTGGAAACACATTTCAAGGAAGGGCGTTGATCTTTCAGTTCACTTGGGGATGGCACCTGAACCTGAATGAACACCAAAATTACGAGTTATGACAAAGTTCAAACGTCAATTTCAGATTTTTCTGGAGCATGTTTATTTATTTATTTATTTTACACACTTAGTTGATGGGAACTTGTCACAGCTACCACTAAAATAGTAATACTAGTACTCTTTAGAAATGATCCGTCAGCCAACAGATGATAATTGTTGCATGCAAAATACTAAGTTACTCCTACCGTATTATTGGCTCTAACAAGTAACAACAGTAGCAGTTCGATAGTTGGATGTACTAATATTAGTTCAGCCATTTTGTCACAACTTGTTCTATTGTTGCTGTTCTTTCAAGTTTGAGCAGCATGGAAAATGTATTCCCAACTAGTGAAATAGCTAGCTTACATTTCAAATATTGAATTTTCATGATTGAAATGGAAGTCACAAAACGTCCAGTGCAGATACCAGATGTAACTATTATACCCATTTATCAGTTTTAAGACCATTTTACACAAGAAAAATCTTCAAATTGTTCCTCACAATCAACTATCTAACAACATATGTTTCATATTTCAACAAATAAGCAGCACATTCATGTATGTATTAAGCAAATGAAAATGATGCATCAATTAGAAAAATGAACATGAGATATGATTAAACTAATTCCAGATAACTCGAGGCAGTGAAAAGGGTCCTGCAAGTCAATACCCAAACCCCGGTATTTCTGACTTTGAAAGGTGTATTCCTTTTATCTTTAACTTTGCTATGCTCACTCCTGTGCTTAGCAATCACACGAGAAATAGCATTATCACTAGTTGCGTCGAAGAAACATTGCCGATCCTTCGCATTACGAACTAGATCTGCCCAGATAGAACCACTGCTGGATAAGGTTGTTGCGTTTCCCAGAATCCAAAGGCAATATCTGTAATTAAAATAAGATGAGTTAACTACAGAGGGGATAAAAGAAAATTAGAAGAGGGAGCATGGATCACAAAAGGAATTTGATGTCAATAAGTAACAGAAGATACCTTGCTCGTGTCAGAGACACATTTGTACGTTGTCGATTTGAAAGAAAACCTACCACCCCATCTGAGTTGGACCTCACAGTTGATAAAATGATTATGTCTTCCTCACCACCTTGAAAACCATCAACTGAATTAATTTTTACTAATAGTGGGTCAAACTTCATTTTCCCCAGTTTTTCTTGAATTGCTAGAACTTGAGCAGTGTATGGGCATATGACACCAACTGTAACCTTCTCTTTAATTTTAGAACAAGCTGCGCAGGAGAAATATTTAGAAGAAGCATGCGCAATGGTATCCATGTTCTGATATAAAGAACCAAAAAAGAAGAAGAAGCTCCAATTCGAATATATGCTAGTTTCGACATTTAGTATTGTGATACTGGTTGTCGCACTGTCAGTCTGTCACTTTTTTTTCCCAATTCTTCCGGAGAAATGGAAAGGACATAGCTCCTAAATTTCAGAAACAAAACATTGTTACTGCTGCAGTGATGCATGCTAAGCAAACTTCAATTACGAGGGAGTCAACCTACAACTACAGATTATGTTGAGTATATGGGTTGTCCCATGTGGCCCAAGTACATGTATATGTATATGTAAATGAGCAATAGTGAGGAAGGTGACTACACACAAAAAAAAAACAAAAGAACTACATGGTATCAAAGCCCTCACTGGTGCCCTAACCCTAGGTGCTGTGGCGGCGGCACCTGGTCCTAGCGGCGGTGCTCAGTCCTGGTGGAGGCGGAAGGCAGGGAGGCGGCGCCTGGTCACGGCGGAGGTCCGGTGGAAGGGGCCGAAGGTGTTGTCCCTGAGCTGAGCTGCTCGCAGCCGCGTCTCTCCAGGGCGAAGTTGAGGGTCACGGCGGGAGGAGGAAGGTGTTAGAGATATATGTATAGTTGTGTTATTCCCCATTGTTATGAGGGGTTATTTGCATATTCACGTCCTATACTTGTCTATATATACTGGCACATTGCCCCCCTGAGAATACAAGTTGCTATTCCTAACATGGTATCAGAGCCCATTAGGGTTATCTCTTCCGGACGCGCAACTCGTCCTCTGCCCTAGCCGTCGCCGTCGGCCTCCCTCCCTCTCCACCACCGCCGCTAGGCTGCTGCCGCTCTCTCTGCCATCACCGATGCCTCCAGTCGGCGGTAGAGCTCATCGTCTCCAGGCCGTCGCGACTCCGACTCCCTGCCGTCACCGCTCGTCGTTTCCAGGCCGTCTCCAGTCGGCGGTCGAGCTCGTCTCTCTGCGTCGCCGATGCCTCGTCATTGCCGCTGCCGCGGCGTGATCGCCGACGCATCACCGCCGTCGGCCGTCACCGCTCGCTCGCTCTCCATGCCGGCGCGGGAGCTCCTGCTGCGACAAGGTCGCTCGTTGCCCTCGAGCCGCCGCTGGGAGTTCTTGCCGCCGCCACCGCCAAGCCGCCGCTCGCTCATCCATCGGCAATTCTTGCCGATGCCGTCCAATCACCGACGCGTGCTCGCTTCTCTCGGCCGGCGCTCGGGAGCTCTCTTGTCGACGCGCCGCCGCCGCCGCCCGCCGAAGCCCTAAGCTGCCGCCGCCGTCGCACGAGGGGGAACCCTAGTCCCCCCCGTTCGGCCTCTCTGTTTCTGTTGGGCGTGGTGGCTAGTCTTTGGGCCGTGAGCGGCCGGTTCGGCCGCCTCCTAGCTCGTCATACAACGTCGTCCAGCGCTGCCTACCAATGGGCACTATTTCCCTCCCTCGCTGCCCGGTGATCTTCAATGGTGTTAATTACACCGATTTTGTGTCTCACATGTGCATCCACATGTGTGGTCTTCGTCTCTGGGGCGTTCTCTCTGGCGATGTCACCTGCCCGCCTTGCCCTACTCCTCCGATGGAGCCTACGTTTGTTGCGCCGCCCAGACGGTAGATAAAATTTCTTTGCCGAGGTTCTTGGCCTTGCCGATGAGAAGGCTGCCTCTGCCTACCAAGAGGCTCTGGATTCCTACATGGATCGATTAACCGCCTACACTCAATGGTGCGGCGATGGCCTTTCGGTTGTTGTTGTCTTCATCGCCGATGTCCACCTTAGTTCTCTTCCGAGGTTGTGGGACTCCCTTCGGCTGTCCAGATATGGACTCACCTTCGTCAGCGCTACGAACCCTCTGGAGATGCCCTCTACCTGTCCGTGGTTCGCCAGGAGCACTCTCTTCAGCGGGGTGATGCTACTATTGACGCCTTTACGCTCGAGTTCTCTTGTCGGCGTCACCGTGGACTCTCTTCGCATTCTTGGTTTGTCGCTCTGTTCGTCTTTGCTGGTATGCGTCTTGACCTAGAGTTTCGGCGTGTCTCGAGTTCCTTACTCGCCGCCCCGAGTTCGGCAGAGAAGTTCCCGACTTCTTGCACGCCACCCTCGTGTCACTCTTCTGGAGGCTCTTACCGAGATACGTGCGAGAGAGACTCGCCGAGTGGTCTTTGGTGCGATGCCACTTCCTTCGTGCTCGCCGCTCGTCCACTGCTACACCGATCGCTCCACACTTCAATGCATCGCCTCCTCTAGCGGTGCCCACGGTGGCGGTGGCGCCCTCCATCTGGCGAAGGCCGTCCTCGCTGCTCCTCTGCGACAAGGTCGACCACATTGAGTCCGGTGCTATAAGAAGCAGCGGCATCTTTCACGTTGTTCTTCTCCTAGCACTGGCACCGGTGCTTCTACATCGATGTCTGCATCGACTCCTTCAGCAGTTTCTCTCACTGAGCAGGAGATAGCCAGACTTCGACGCCGCTTGCTTGCGCCTGTGTTCTCCTCGGCAGTTCTCCTCCTCGGCGTGTTCTGCGAGTTACGCTCGACTCTTCTGCAATGAGAAACCACCTCCTACACAGTCAGGTACCTCCCCATGGATTCTTGATTCCAGAGCATCTTCACATGATTTCTGGTTCTTCCACTCTGTCTTTCATTACACCTCTTGATTGCCCTGTCAGTGCTCTTACTGCTGATGGTACCTCTCTTTCTGTCTCTGGTCGAGGACCTCTTAGCAACTCATCCTTTCATGTTCCTCGCCTAACCATGCAGCTTCTTTCTGCTGGGAAGATTATTGACCTTGGTTGTCGGGTCATTCTTGACTCTAGACTCTTGTTGTGTTCAGGACCGCCACACGGGGGCTCTGGTTGGTTCTGGCCCTCGGCGCCTTGACTCACAGCGTATCTAGGAGCTTGGCTGGCTTCACCTTCCTTCCGCTGCCACCGTCGCCGCCAGTCTCTCCGCTTCTACCACTCCGTCTATCAGCTCTTTCCAACAGTGGCATCACCGCCTTGGTCATCTGTGTGGATCTCGTTTGTCATCTTTAGTTCATCGTGGTCTTATGGGGTCTGTCTCAGGAGACGTGTCTTTAAATTGTCAGGGCTATAAGTTAGGGAAACAAATTCAGCTTCCCTATTCTCAAAGTGAGTCAGTGTCTCAGCGACCATTTGATCTTATTCTTTCAGATGATCATTTTTATAGATGACTTCTCTCGCCACACTTGGATATATTTTATATCTTCTCGTAGTGAGGTTTTGTCTATCTATTAACAATTTGCTACTATGGTTTGCACACAGTTTTCCACTCCTATTCGTGTCTTTCGTGCTGACTTTGCTGGCGAGTACGCTCTCTCATTACTTGCGCAGCTTCCTCGCCGAGTAGGGCACCCTCGCTCATTTCTCTTGTCCTGGTGCTCATGCTTAGAATGGTGTCGCTAAACGCAAGCATCGTCACCTCCTTGAGATGGCTCGTACCCTGATGATTGTCGCCTCTATTCCACCTCACTTTTGGGCCGAGGCCGTTTCCATTGCCACTTATCTCGTCAACATTCAACCCTCTTCTGCTCTTCAGGGTGAGATCACTGTTGAGCATCTCTGTGGCCTTCCTCCAGACTACTCGCCCTTCGTCTGTTTGGTTGTGTTCTCGATACGTTCTCCTCGCACATCGAGAACGCACCAAATTGATCGCGATCTGTTGAGTGTGTTTTTACGGGATCTGATCATCGAGCACAAGGGCTATCGGTGCTGGGACCCAGTTGGTCGACGGATGCGGATTTCTCGGGATGTGACTTTCGACGAGTCTCGTCCCTTCTACCCACGTCCTGCCCCCCCCCCCTTCGGTTTCCTCTGTGGAGTCCCTGTCTTTTTTGACTTTTCCAGATACACATCTCTGTCTTGCCCTTGTCCACCCGTCTCACTGATTCTCCACATATACCTCCTGAGGCCTCTCCGCCATTATCGCCGCCTGCTTTGTCTCCTACGGCTCCTCCCACTCTCTTCTACACTCGTCGATCTCGTATTGAGGTTCTTCCAGATGAGCCATCTTCCCCTGATATTTCATCTTCTCCTGATGCTCCATCTTCCCCTGATGGGTCATCATCTTCTCGCTACGGTTTTCGTGATCGTCAGTCGATTCGGCCTCCTGCCCGTTTTGGTTTTGCTGGTGCAGCTACCCATGAGCATGTCTCCTACTGGGATGCTGTTACTCACCCTGAGTGGCATCATGATATGGCTAAGGAGATTGCTGCTCTCGAGCGTACTGGTACTTGGGATCTTATTCCTTTTCCATCTCACTCTCGTCCCATCACGTGTAAGTGGGTCTATAAGATTAAGACTAGCTCTAATTGCTCTCTTGAGCGCTATAAGGCGCGTCTTGCATGGTCGTGACTACGATGAGACTTTTGCTCCTATGGCCCACATGACCACTGTCCGCACTCTTCTTTCGGTGGCGTCTGTTTGCCATTGGTCCGTTTCTCAGCTTGATGTCAATAATGCCTTAATGGCGAGTTGCGTGAGGAGGTCTACATGCATCCGCCACCTGGGTATTCTGTTCCTGAGGGCATGGTCTGTCGTCTTCGTCGCTCTCTCTATGGTCTTAAACAAGCCCCTCGTGCTTGGTTTGAGCGCTTCTCCTCTGTGGTCACTGTTGCTGGCTTCTCAGCTAGTGATCATGATCCTGCTCTTTTTGTCCACACTTCGTCTCGTGGTCGGACTCTTCTTCTTCTATGTGTTGATGATATGATCATCACCGGAGATGATTTCGAGTACATTGCCTTTGTCAAGGCTCGTCTGAGTGAGCAGTTCCTTATGTCGGATCTTGATCCTCTTCGATACTTCCTTGGGATTAAGGTTACTTCCACTCCATATGGTTTCTTTATGTCCCAAGAGAAGTATATTCAAGATCTTCTTGATCGCGCCTCTCTCACTGATCAGTGTACTGTTGAGACTCCCATGGAGCTCAACGTTCATCTCCGGCCCTCTGATGGCGAGTCTCTTTCTGATCCGACTCGCTATCGTTATCTTATTGGGAGTCTTGTCTACCTTACTGTTACTCGTCCGGATATCACTTATACAATCCACATTCTGAGTCAGTTCGTCTCTGCTCCCACTCGGGTCCACTACAGCCACCTTCTTCGAGTTCTGCGATACCTTCGTGGGACTATCTCTCGCCGTCTCTTCTTTCCACACTCTAGCTCGTTACAGCTTCAGGCTTATTCGGATGCTACTTGGGCCAGCGATCCATCTGATCGCCGGTCTATCTCTGCTTACTGTGTTTTTCTTGGTAGTTCTCTCAATGCCTGGAAGATGAAGAAATAGACTGCAGTATCACGTTCGAGTGCAGAGGCTGAGTTACGAGCTATGGCTCTCTTGACAGCAGAGATTACCTGGCTACGGTGGTTACTTGAGGATTTTGGTGTTTCTGTCACTACACCAACTCCTCTCTTGTCAGACAATACAGGTGCTATTAGTATTGCCCGTGACCCTATGAAGCATGAGCTCACCAAACATATTGGTGTTGATGCTTCCTTCATGAGGTCTTGTGTGCATGATCAGGTGATTGCTCTTCAGTATGTGTCTTCCGAGCTTCAGATAACGGATTTCTTCACGAAGGCCCAGACTCGAGCACAACACGGCTTCTACATCTCCAAACTCAGTATTGTTGATCCACCATAAGTTTGAGGGGGGTGTTAGAGATATATGTATAGTTGTGTTATTCCCCATTGTTATGAGGGGTTATTTGCATATTCACCTCCTGTACTTGTCTATATATACTGGCCCATTGGCCCCCTGAGAATACAAGTTGCTATTCCTAACAGAAGGGACCAAAAGCGTCGGCCCTTTGCTCGCTGCGGCACGTGGTGAAGAGGACACTGCGGCGCGCGGTGGAGGAGGACGAGAGCGTCGTGACACTCGCGAAGAGGTATCGCTGTTGTGTTCTTGCTTTGACTGCTTCGGTAGAACAAGGGGAGTGCTGGAGTGAGCTATGGGGGAGAATCAAGGACTGCAGTATGTACCCGAGAAGTTGGCACAACTTCTTACAGAGAAGATGAATGGGGCATCGTCCTCAGCAGGGCAATTATCCCTCATGGTGAGACGGGGAAAGAAAATAGAATAGATGTCGAATGATGTTAAGTTGGAAGGTGTGAGAAATTACTTGAGTTGGTCACGAGGCCATTGTTGATCCTGAGGACAAAAGGGCTGGAGAGCTTCATCAAAGGAGAATCAATTGAACCGGTGGACAAGACGGGTGCAGAATGGCGAACTTGGAGTACTACCAACTCACTGGTGGTGGTGTGGCTGTTGAGTTCGGTGTCTCCGACTATTGCTGCAACTGTGGATACCATCTCAAATGCGACTAAGGTATGGAAAACTTTGACAAAATTGTACTCGGTAGCAAGGAATGTGATGTTGATGGTTGAGACACAGGAGAGAGTTAGTGATCTGAGACAGGGGGAGAGCTCCGTGATGGGAGTATGTTGCTGAGTTGCAGCGATTATGGGTTGATCTAGCTCACTACGATCCTCTTGAGTTGCCTCATGCAGACTGCATATCCATTGTTAAGAAGTGGATTGAACACAGGCGGGTGATTGAAATTTTGAAAGGGCTAAATTCAAGATTTGATGGAAGGCGAGCTACTATCTTTCACCAGCCTATTCTTCCTACACTGGAAGAAGCAATTGATGTTATTGCACAGGAAGAGACTAGATTAAAGGTGATGACAAGCACTACATTGCCAGTTACTTGTCCTGTCTTTGCAGTAACTGAAATAAGAAATTGTTTCAATTGTGGCGAGACGGGTCACCTGAGCCGTAACTGTCCCAATCCCCGCAATCCTAAATATGTTAAGGGTGGACAGAAAGGAGGCGGAAGCAAGGGATGCAAGAGCAGCTACAAGGCGAACTTTGCAATGACTGGAGAAGAGTCACCTGAACGTGTGGAGGTCTCAGATGCAGAGCTAGAGGAGCTGAGGCAGCTAAAGAAGAGAGTTGAAAATTTAGGAAACAAAGACGAAAGGATTGTGATCGTATCCAGCGCTTCCGCTAATCTGGCTCACTCAAATCCAGGTAAATGGATTATAGATTCGGGTGCATCAACACATGTTACGAGTATGTTGGATGAATTTAAATCATATACTCAATTCTCACCCACATACATGAAAACTATCCAAACGGCGGATGGAACATCTCAACCTATTAAAGGTGTTGGTGTTGTCCAATGCAGTCCCTCCATTACACTATCACCAGTTTTACATGTTCCCTCCTTTCCAGTCAATTTGCTCTCAATAAGTTCAATGGTTGATCAGTTAGATTGTCGGGTTATATTTGATCAAGAAACTTGTCTTGTTCAGGAGAAACAGAGTGGCAGAAAACTTGGGACTGGCGTCAGGAGTAATAGGTTGTGGTACTTGGATCCAAGGGAGGGAGATGTCGGGCTATGTACTGCTTTGGTGGCGACGTCAAGTGAAGAGAAGGCTAGGGTGATGCTTATGCATTGTCGGTTGGGCAATGTATCTTTTGAAACTATGAGTAAGGTATTCCCTGATGTAATGAACAAAATGGAAAGGAGTAAACTAATATGCGATGCATGTGAATTTGGAAAGTACATTAGATCCTCATATGTGAGCAAGGGACTCCGCAGTGTCTCCCTTTGTACTTGTGCACTCTAGTGTATGGACATATCCTATTGTCTCTGTTAGTGGCATGAAACATTTTGTTACCTTTATTGATTGCCACACTCATATGACTTGGATTTATCTTATGAGACACAGAACGGAGGTGCTAAAAAACTTCCAAGACTTCTATGCGTATGTCAAGAATCAATTCAATACCTACGCCCAGATTATAAGAACAGATAATGGAACAGAGTATGTGAATAAGGAGTTTAATACCTTCTTATTAGCCGAAGGAATTTTACATCAAACCTCCTCTCCAGATACACCCCCTCAGAATGGAGTGGTTAAAAGGAAAAATCGTCATCTCTTGGAGGTAGCCCGGTCACTCATGTATACTATGAATGTGCCTAAATTTCTTTGGAGTGAAGCAATTATGACTGCAACATATCTTATCAATCGTATGCCATCAAGAATACTTGGAATGAAGACTCCATGTGAGATGTTGAAAGGGAAAAGTGAGTTCATCATCCCTCCAAAAGTATTTGGGTGTACATGCTTCGTTCGAGATCACAAACCCTCGGTAGGAAAGCTGGATCCTCGGGCTGTTAAGTGTATCTTCCTGGGATACTCTTCTGGACAGAAGGGATATAAGTGTTGGAGCCCATCTAAACAACGCACTTTTGTGAGTATGGATGTGACTTTCAGGGAGTTAGAGCCCTTCTATGGAGAGAGAACTGATTTGAGTTCTCTGTTTGACCTCGACTCTCCTAGCATGGGTGATGCCAGTCGAGAGGGGGAGCTTGAAGCTTCAAGGATTGAGGTAGGTGAGCAACCAAGGGTTGTGGTTGGTACAATTTCATGTCCTATGGGTGGAGATAGATGGAGAAGGGTCAATGAGGAGGTAAATCTAAGGGTGTATTCAAGGAGGCAGCGGTAGCAGGTGAGGCACAGTTGCAGGGGGAGCAACAGCAACAGCAAGTTCTAGCGGCGGTTGAAGGTGCTGACTTATCTGGTGATGAGCCATGTGCTACACATGATTTGATGGATCTGCCTATTGCCTTGAGGAAGGAACCACGAGCTGGGGCAGGGAAACCCCCTCTTAGTTATGGCTTCGGGCATGATATAGCGAACTATGTGTCATATGAAGCTCTATCACCGTAATAAAAAGCCTTTGTTGCTTCACTACAATTTGTAGTAGTCCCAACTGATTGGAGAGCCGCGAAGCAAGACCCCAAGTGGCACGAGGCTATATTGGAGGAATTGGCAGCTATAGAGTAAGACTTGGGAGCTTGTACCTCTCCCAATGGGGAAGAAGGTGGTTAATTGCAAGTGGGTTTACACTGTGAAGCAAGACCCAAATGGTAAGATTGAAAGATACAAGGCTAGGTGTGGGATTTTTTGGAATTATTGTGTGTATCCCGTAGGATCTCACACCCTTTATTTATAGTCTCAAAGTAGAGTCCAACTCTAATACAACTCGTTATTTAGATCTAACACGAACTCTCCAACACTCCCCCTCAAGATAGGCCGACGATATCAATCATACTCATCTTGTTACATATTGTAGCACTCTCACTAGGACCTAACCCTTTAGTAAAATAGTCAGTCAACTATTCACCAGACTTAACATACTCCAACTTCAATATTCTGCCATCGATCTTTTCCTTGATGAAAAACCTATCAATCTCAACGTGCTTAGCACGATAATGCTGAACTGGGTTGTTAGCAATGTTGATTGCAAATTTATTGTCACAATGCAACACCAAGAAGTTATTCCGCTGTATTTGAAGCTCAAACAATAAACTCTTCATCCATATCATTTCACTCACACTCAACGCCATTGCTCTGTACTCTACCTCTGCAGTAGACCGAGCCACAACCTCTTACTTCTTGCTTCTCCATGACACAAGGTTATCTCCCACAAAGATGCAATATCCAGAGGTAGACCTCTTGTCATCCACACTGCTCGCCGAATCACATCGCAATACCCTTCCACATTCATATGTTTATTCTTCTTGGACCAAAGGCCTTTCTCAGGGCTACTATTCAAATACTGCAGGATTCGATAGACAACATCCATGTATCCTGTTCTAGGATCATGAATATATCGACTAACTACACTCACTGCATATGAAATATCAGGTCTTGTATGACACAAATAGACGAGATGCCCAACAAGCTTTTGATAAGCTTCCTTATCAACTGGATCTCCCGACTCAACACATAGCTTGTGATTCCTATCAATAGGTGAAGCACTAGGCGACACCTAAGCATACATGTTTTTGCCAGCAGATCAAGGACATACTTCCTCTTGGAGAGAACTATACCATTCAAAGAACGAGCAATCTCAATCCTAAGTATCGAAGAGGTCCAAGATCTTTCACCTCAAATGCCTCTCCCACTTTTTCTTCAAGGACTTGATTTCCTCGGCATCATCTCTAGTAATCACAATATCATCAATATAGACTGTCAATATGGTGATATGTGATTCTCTATGCCTGTAAAACATAGTATGATCTCCATTGCAATGAGAATAGCCCATACTACAGACTGCACGCCTAAATCTATCAAACCACGCCCTTTGAGACTGCTTCAGACTATATAAAGACTTCTTGAGTTTACACGCCTTCCTCTCAGTCTGCCTGTTCTCAAAAGCCTGGAGGAATCTCCATGTATACCTCCTCTTGTAAATAACCATGTAGTAAATCATGGAGATTCCTCCAGGCTTTAATCCCAGGTGGTTTGCCTGGTTAAGCATAATGCTCTGATCGTCATCCACTAGAATTCTAGTCAACGGCAACCGAGTCAATTGGTGTGGCACGATCGCGGACTTCGTCAAGGAGATCCATTATCCCCTTTGTTGTTCATCATTGCAATGGACGTTTTCAACAGTCTCTTTCTTATAGCGGATAATGCCGCCCTACTACAACCGATCGGCGGTCGTCGTGGATTTCAACACCGCTTATCTCTATATGCAGATGATGTGGTCTTGTCCCTAACTCCAGTTAGTTCAAATCTGCTTGCCATCAATGAAATCCTTCAGCTCTTTAGCGAGGAGTCAGGACTATGAACAAATTTGGCAAAGAGCTCCATCTGGACAATTCGGTGCTCCCACCAAGAACTTCAGCTTATCAATGACAGTCTTCAGTGTAGCACCACTCACAAAAGTAACTGAGCACGTATCTCAAACATCCGAATGTATTAATATAAAAAGTTCATAACTCCGAAGACCAATGCTACTATATGTAGACCGTGTATGCTTTACAAACTCACAAGCATCACACACAAGTTTACTCTTGCCCTTTTGAACAAATCAGGGTATAACCGACTTAAACACTCAAATGATAGATGTCATAAGAGACAATGATGTAACAAAAATTCTCCCTTGATTCCTCGTATAGCCACAACCAATGTCGCATCAACTTGATCAATGTACCACAACCCATTACACCTTATTCCAGTCCCAATCCTCTTCTCTGTTCTCTTCTCCTGGAACAAACACGAATCCTAATCAAATGTGATAGTGCATTTGAATTGGTCCATGATAGAACTGACTGAAAGAAGGTTGACTAGAAAGGAGGAAACATGGATAAAGTAATGGATAGTGTGCACTCTACAGATCCTACACCATGAATAAGCTGAGAGGTTCCATCAGCTATTTGGACAGTTTCAGAGTGAGTATATGGGATGTAAGATGCGAAAGCACAAAGTGAACCCGTGACATGCTTGGATGCCCCTGAATCTATGATCCAATCAATATGAGTGTTTATATGTGGATGCAAGTGCATGTACCTGAGTACCTTCACCCACGTGGGTGTGGTTTGCAAAGTTACCAAAGGATGTGGAACCATGAGAAGTCTCCAATGCCTTTCCCTGTTGCGACTTCTCCCACTGCATAGCTTGCTCACCTGTCAGAGTAACAGACGTGATCTCCTCTGTTAGGGCCACATTAGCCCTGGGGCCAACTCGGTCCCTTCCTCGACCTCCACCTCCACGACCACCATGATCTCGACTGCGGCCTCTACGACCACCACGACCTCCACTTTGATCTCTATACTGTGGAGGAGGACAAGCACAGCTCAGATATCCTCTCATCCCACAGTTATAGCACTCCCTATCATCTGGTATGGCATATGTGAATCTGACCAGGTTGTTGTCCCCGATTACTTGTAGTCAAACCTCCTCCTGCACCATAGCCGAAATAGCCTCCTTTATAGTAGGGAAGTTTGCCAAGTGAAACATGGCAGCCCTTTTAGACCAACTCAGATAATTCTTACTTCTTTCTAACTTTACATCATTCGGCATCAGCCCCAGCTTTAAGTCAGATGACACTGCACCAGTCCTCGGACCTGTCATACCATTCACGAAGAGGTCCTGTAACATACTTCTCATATCACCTTGAGTTACTAGCGAGGAAGTCGTCTCAACAACTACATTCCTTTTCTCTTCTACCACCCTCATTGCGGCTTCTTCCTCCTTCCTCGCAACCTCAATTTCCTCAGGGGTCATCTTCTCAAACAACTAGAGCAGTGCAAATCACAACCAAGATAGGTCGCACGTATCTCCCACGATCACAACAATTCTTCACACATCAACGTTTTGTCGAACCACGTTGACTGCCTTCATAGTTACCAAAAACATGCAGATCCGTAACACAATTTTTTTCCTGAACTAAACTTTTTTTCTCTCCTTTTCCTTCCTCTTTCCTTCCTCTGTCGACACTTCTTTTACTTGTTTCTCCCAAGCGTTTCCTCCCAAGCAAACACGAGCGTCTCCTGCTTCTTCTCCCCAAGCGTAGCCTGGCTGAATCTCCTCTCTTCTCCTCTACCGTCGACCCAAGCGTCGGCCCAAGTAGCGAGCGGTGACCCGAGCGGCGGAGCGGCGACCCGAGCAGCGGTGACAGGCTGCGTTCTCGCACGGCCCACGCGGCTGCGGCAGTTAGTGGCTGTGTGGGCATAGGGATGGCTTCGAGTTGAGCAGCGGCAGGCGGCGGATTGGATCTGAGGTGAGTAGGGTTAGGGTTGGGTGGTGGGGAATGGCTCTGATACCATGTGAGCTTTTAGGGAATTATTATGTATATCCCGTAGGATCCCACACCCTTTATTTATAGTCTCAAATTAGAGTCCAACTCTAATACAACTCGTTAGTTAGATCTAACACGAGCTCTCCAATACTAGGCTTATTGCAAAGGGTTATAGTCAGACCTATGGAATTGACTATGATGAGACCTTTACACCGATGGCAAAAATGAGTATAGTGAGAACGTTGATATCATGTGCATCAAATCGTAATTGGCCTCTATATCAACTTGATGTGAAGAATGCATTCTTACATGGTGATCTTCAGGAGGAGGTTTACATGAAGACTCCACCTGGCTTTGGCACATCTCAGACTAAGGGGAAGGTCTGTAGGTTGAGGAAGTCATTGTATGGACTTAAACAATCTCCAAGAGCATGGTTTGATCGATTTCGTCGTGCTATGTGTGGTATGGGCTACTAACAGTGTAATGGGGATCACACTGTGTTCTATCGTCACTCAGGGGGTCACACCACAATCCTTGAAGTATATGTGGATGACATCTGTTAGTTGCTGGATTCTTGCTCTTGGTGATGGCAAGATCCTTACTCTCATTGAGAGGATGACACTTGGAGATGAGGCAATTTTCTAGTTTTATTTCTCACACATTGCCACGCCAACCTGAGGGGTTGGGGATACAAATTTATAGGCTGTCAACCAGCCAAGCATATGCTAAGATGCTAGTCTAAGATGCTAAGATGCTAGTCTAAGATGCTGTCCTAGATGCTAGTCAAGATGATGTCCTAGAAGGGCAGCAAAACCACCATGTGCTGCAGCCCCACAAGCACCAGACAAACACAGAGACTTATCCATCACTCTCCCCCTAAGTCTTGTGTGTCTCCTTGTGAGGAATCTGAGCCATCCCGATCCTGGCGCGAAGTTCCTGGAACTTGATCCGCCCAAGAGACTTGGTCAGAAAGTCGGCGAGCTGGTCTTGGGTGTTGATGTAGTTGGCCCGGACACTCCCTTCATCCAGGCAACTTCTGATGAAGTGATACCTCACCCGGATGTGCTTGCTGCGCTCATGGAAGACAGGGTTCTTCGCCAAGGCCAAGGCGGACTTGCTGTCCACCCTGAGCTCTCATCGCCTCGCGTCTCGCCAAGGAGATCGCCATAGCGACGAGCCACCACGAGCTGAGTAGAAGCGGTAGTGGCTGCAATGTACTCTGCCTCGCAGCTAGACAAAGCCACCACCTGCTGCTTGATCGACTGCCAGCTGATCGGACACTTGCCGAGGAAGTACAGCGTCCCGCTGGTGCTCTTGCTCGTGTCGATGTCGCCGGCGTGGTCGCTGTCGCTGTACCCGATGAAGTGCGCCGCGCCGGGGCACCTTGGGTAGTGCAAGCCGTAGTCGGAGGTGCTCGCGACGTAGCGGAGGATCCTTTTCACGGCCGTCTTTGGTGCTCGTCGTCGGTCATTGCATGAACCGGTGACGTGGCCGACGGCGAAGCCAAGTCCGTCCGCGTGTGGACAAGGTAGCGGCGGTCGCCCACAATGCGCCCAGATCTTGCGTCGCGTCCCACCTCCTCCGCCGTACTCTCACGACTCGGCCACCTCTCCTCCATAGGAGTGTGGGCAAGTTGCGGTCGGTGAGGCCGCCAGACTCCACGATGCGCTTAGCGCGAGGCGATCTGCGAAGAGAGATGCCTGAGTTGTCCTGG
Organism: Hsuehochloa calcarea; assembly: GCA_036346395.1. Taxonomy (NCBI): domain Eukaryota; kingdom Viridiplantae; phylum Streptophyta; class Magnoliopsida; order Poales; family Poaceae; genus Hsuehochloa; species Hsuehochloa calcarea. Next base: position 42,223,829 of record CM070599.1, read on the forward strand.
TGGACCTCGATCCCGAGGTACAAGGAGAGGGGCCCGAGGTCGCTCATCTGGAAGGTGGCCTTCATTTTCGCCTTGAATGCCTCGATCTCCTCCTCCTTGGTACCGGTGATCACAAGGTCGCCGGCGTGGACGCCTATCGCCAGGACATTGCCTCCTTGCTCACCGGTGAGACCGCACCTCGTGGCCTCTGCTGGAATCCCATTTGCTTGAGGGTGGAGTCCACCATGGCGTTCCAAGCTCGCGGTGCTGCCGCAAGCCGTGAGGGCCTTGGCGCAGCGGAGGACCTTGCTCTCCTTGCCGGGATGATGAATCTGGCGGTGGCGGACGTGACCTCCTCCTTCAAGTCGCCGTTGAGGAAAGCGGACTTGACGTCCATGTGATGAACACACCACCTCCCGGGCGCGAGGGCAGGAGGAGACGCACGGACTCCATCCGTGCAACAGGCGCGAAGGCATCGTCGAAGTCGACTCCCTCCTGCTGGACGAAGCCACGTGCCACGAGGCGCGCCTTGTGCTTGATCACCTCTCCAGCCTCGTTTTTCTTGAGCTTGAAGACCCACTTGAGAGAGATGGCGTGGTGGCCGGTGGAAGATCGGCCACCCCACGCTTTGTTTCGCCGACGGCGTCCATCTCCTCTCGCATCGCGGCACGCCATGCCGCGTCTCTCTCCGCCTCGGCGAAGAACGAGGCTCGCCGCCGTAAATCTGGCGAGGTGCGCCTCGCTTGAAGTCGCACGCGCCGATTCGAGGACCGGCCGCCGCCGAGGAGGTCGCCCACGACGCAGATGGCAGAGGCTCGCCGCCGTGGTAGGCGTCGATGCGATCCTCGTCGTTGGACAGCGGAGTGGCGAACTCCACCGTGCGCTGCTCGTTGTGGGCCGAAGCTGCCGGTGCCGAGCCTGAAGGAGTAGGTGCCGGTGTAGGAGAGCGAGGCGTGGCCGGCGGTGCTGGCGGTGGGCTCGCCAGAGCCTGTGGGCTTGCCGGAGCTGGCGGTGGTGAAGGACTCGCCGAGGTGGTGGCGAACGGCGGTGGGGTAGGCAAGCTCGGCGAAGACGCCGCCGCTCCCGCCTCCTTGAAGTGGACGTAGTCGACGATGAAATCGCTGGTCATCGGAGTCGAGCCGTCATCCACCATCTTGCCCCACGTCCAGCCTCGCCCTTCGTCGAACACGACGTCACGCGTGATGCGCATGCGCCGTGTCGCAGGGTCGAGGACGCGGTAGGCCTTGGCGCCCTCCGCGTATCCGATGAAGACCCCTGGCGTGCTCCGGTCGTCGAGCTTGCCGACGTGGTTGAGCTCCTTGACGAAGGCCAGGCAGCCGAAGACACGGAGGTGGTTCACCGCGGGCTTGCGCCCGTGCCAGGCCTCGTATGGCGTCTTGTCGTCGAGGGCCTTGGTGGGGGAGCGGTTGAGCAAGTGGACGGCAGTCATTACCGCCTCACCCCAGTAGAATGCCGGCATCCCTCTCTGCTTGAGGAGGGCGCGGGCGGTGGCCACCACCGTCTGGTTGCGGCGTTCGACGACGCCGTTCTGCTGCGGGGTGTACGGCGAGAAGTGACGATGGATCCTCGTCGGCGCGATGACGCCGCAAACTCGGCCGCCGTGAACTCACCGCCGTTGTCCGTGCGTAGGACCCGAAGCTTGCGGCCGCACTCCGCCTCCGCAGCAGCTTGAAGACGCTTGATGGCGTCCGCAGCGGCTGCCTTGACGTCGAGCAGGACAGTCCACATGTAGCGGGACACGTCGTCGACGAGGAGGAGGAAGTAGCGCCGCCTCGTGTGTAGCCGTGTCACAGGCCACAGAGGTCACCGTGTACGAGCTCCAGCTTCTCCTTGGCGCGGAAGCTCGCCTGGCGAGGGAAGGGGAGCCGCCGTAGCTTGGTGAGGACGCAGGTATCGCATAACTGCTCCACGTGGTCGACGTGCGGCATGCCCCGCACCATCTCCTTGCTGCCGAGCTGCCTTAGGGCCTCAAAGTTGAGGTGCCCAAAACGCTCGTGCCACCTCCAAGCGTCGTCGTCGCGGCGGTCGCAAGACACGAGGTTGCGCCACTGCGGCGTGAAGGGCGTAGGCGGTTGCTCTGCGACATTGACGAGGAGCCGGGCGATGATCCTGGATCGCAGACACCCGTGCTCAATCTCCACGCGCGATCCGTTCTCATCCACCGCCCCAAGGCGATGATGGAGTTCCTCAACGCGGAATGTAGTAGACACCGGTGGCGGCGGTGCTCGCTAGTCTTGGCGACGAAGACGAGCGAGCCGACGCCTTTGATCTCCACGGCGGGGCGTCGCCGAACTTGACGGTGCCTCGAGCGCTGAGTCGAGCTCGAGAAGAACTCCCGCCGCCCGGTCATGTGGTGGGTGGCGCCGGTGTCGAGGCACCATCCGTCGGTCTTGTCGTTGCCGGAACTGTCGCCGAGGAGGGCGTGTGCTTTTGGCTCGTCAAGGTGGAGGAGAGTCGCTGCGGCCGGCAAGCCGGAGGTAGTTCAATGCTCGCATGAGCAACGAATGAGCCGGCCGCTCCTCCTCCTCCGCCGCGACGTGGGCTGTCGCATCGTGGTCGCCGACAATCCTTGGCCCAATGACCAGGCTTGCCGCAGTTGTGGCAAGAGCCGTCTCGTCGGCCGCTGCGGTGGCGCGCCGCCTGGCGCTTCCACGGTCATCACCCTAAGACGCCCTCGCGCCGCTGCACGGCGTCTTTGCGCGGCTTGCCGCGCTTGCCACGCTTTGCGCCGCTGTCGTGGAAGAAGGCTCCCCTTCTTCCTATCACCTTGGCCGTGCCCATCGTTCTCGAGTGAGGAGGAGCTTCCGCCAATGATGACGGGTCCCGAGAGGCGCTGTGGCTCATCATCATCAACAACCTTGAGGCGACCCAACGCCTCCTCGATCGTCATCGTGGAGAGGTCCAGCGAGAGACTCGACGAGCGAGCCATCCGCTTGTACTTTTCGGGGGCGCAATGAAGAGCTTTTCCACAGCTCTCTCCTCGCCGTAGGTGTCGTCGCCGAACTGCACCATCTTCTGCAACAGAGTGTTGAGACGGAGAGCAAAGTCATCAACGTCCTCACCTGGCTTGAAGGCCAGGTTCTCCCACTCCGTGCGTAGTGACTGTAATGTAGATTTGCGGGCGCGGTCGCTGCCGATGCGTGCTGCAGCGATGGCGTCCCAAGCCTCTTTGGCAGTCCGCTTGTTAGTAAGCGAGAACTGCATCTCGGGCGGGACTGCAGTGATGAGAGCATCCAGCGCCCGTCGATCCTGGTCGTAGTCGACGTCGCCGTACCGGACTGCATCCCACATATGCCGCACCTGGAGCTTTACCCTCATCACCGCAGCCCACTCGACGTAGTTGGTCTTGGTGAGGGTAGGCCACCCGCCGCCGGGGCCGACGTCCCTGACGACAGCCTGGTACTCGTGGCGACCACGGTACCGAACCGGGGAGAGAGAGCCGCGTCGCCTGTGAAGGCCGCGCTCTCTGTCGACCCGTATGCCGCCGCCGTGCGTGCCTCCTCCAGGAGCGCCGCCGGTGCGTCCGCGCTGTCAGGCTACCGTCGCTGCGGCGTGGGCGTCGCGCGCCTTCGCGCGCTTCGCCCTCGCTTCCTCCTTCTCCAGCAGCTCAAGGTCTGTGTTGGCGCCGCCATCGCCAGAGATGGAGGGCTGCTTTGCCGCCGCTGTAACCTCAACCTCATTGCTGCCGCCGCCTGCGCTGCATCTGCCGCCGCCGCTGCTTCCACCTCCGCTCTGCCGCCACCGCCACGCCACCCGACGCCGCGCCGCTGCTGCCGGCTCTGTCTGCCGCCGCTCGCGTTCCTCCGCCACGGCGAGTTCGCTTCCTGCCGCGCCGCCCGCGTGCTCGAGGCGATCGAGTCTTTGAGATCGCCTCGCGGACATGGCGCGCCACCGGGGACTATCTGCGTGGAGAGAGAGCTGCCTATGATGAACTGCTGCTCGTCTTCGAACGGGGAAGAGTGAGCAGAGGCACGGAGCCTGCTGCTTCCGCTAGTTGGGGCCTGCGAGGCCGGGCGACGCAGAGAAGGGATTGAGCAGGAGATGCTCAGGCTACAGGATAGTGTAGCTCTGATACCAATTGTTAGTTGCTGGATTCTTACTCTTGGTGATGGCAAGATCCTTACTCTCATTGAGAGGATGACACTTGGAGATGGGGCAATTTTCTAGTTTTATTTCTCACACATTGCCATGCCAACTTTGAGGGGTTGGGATACAAATTTATAGGTCACAACCACCAAGCATATGCTAAGATGCTAGTCTAAGATGCTAAGATGCTAGTCAAGATGTTTGTCCTAGATGCTAGTCAAGATGCTGTCCTAGAAGGGCAGCAAAATCACCATGTGCTGCAGCCCCACAAGCACCAGACAAACACAGAGACTTATCCATCAACATCATCATTACAGGAGATGATGTTGTTGAGATGTCGCAACTGAAGTAGAGACTGAGCAAGGAGTTTGAGGTTAAGAATCTTGGTCAGCTGAGGTATTTCTTGGGCATTGAAATCGCGAGGTCCCCTAAAGGGATAGTTCTCTCAGGTGGAAGTATGTCTTGGACCTTCTCAGTGATACAGGAATGCTTGGATGCCGAGCTGCAATGACCCCAATTGATTAAGACCAGAAACTGTGTGCTCAGTCAGGAGATCCAGTTGATAAAGAGAGCTATCGGAGGCTTGTTGGTTGTCTCATTTACTTGTGTCAAACAAGGCCTGACATCTCCTATGCAGTAAGTATTGTGAGCCGCTATATGCATGATCCTAGGAGTGGACATCTGGAAGCAGCTCATCGAATCTACGATATTTAAAGGGAAGTCCTGGAAAAGGTCTATGGTTCAAAAGGAATGATCACCTGGATGTTGATGGCTATTGTGATGCTGATTGGGCTAACTGCCTTGATGATAGGAGATTAACGTCGGGGTTATTGTGTCTTTGGGGGGGAGGGGATTTAGTATCTTGGAGGAGCAAAAGCAATCGGTAGTGTCCCAATCAACAGCCGAGGCAGAATATAGATCCATGGCAATGTGCTTGTGTGAAATACTATGGATGAGAAGTCTCCTATTGGAGTTAAGGTTACTAACAGGTGGACCATTAAAGCTCTGGTGTGACAACAACAAGTCAGCAATCAACATTGCAAATAATCCAGTTCAGCACGAACGAAACATGTGGAGATAGATCGGTTCTTCATCAAAGAGAGACTTGATGAGGATACCTTGAAGTTGAGTTATGTAACCTCCAGAGAACAAATAGCAGTTTGTCTAACAAAGGGATTAGGAACTAAGGAGTGTTTGTCGACATGTGACAAGATAGGGATGATAGATATCTATCACCCATCTTGATTGGGAGTGTTGAGTATATGGCCTAGCCCATATACTCAACGCATGTGTATGTATATGTAAATGAGCAATAGTGAGGAAGGTGACTACACACAAAAAAAACACAAAGAACTAAAACAACCTTCAGAATAAGAATATAACTAGCTTAAATATGATATCATACCATTAAATTCATTTGACCCTATTACAATCTGCATTCCTCATTCTCATTTCAGTAACATTTTTCTAAACCAGTACTTTAAACTTATTATTGCCTTCTTGTTCATTGAAAAGCTAATAAGTTCTGCTTAAAACTACCGAGAAATTATTGAAAAAATAAATCCAAGTGACACCACAAGATAAGAAAGAAAAAAGAAAAACTGAAATGACATATGTTACTAAACAATGTGACTAGAGAACACATGCCTCTTTGGAGATTTCGCAATATTTCCTGGACAACAGCAACTTCAACCACATTCTTTCTGCTATGACCAAGTTCATCGAAATCCTCCCTACCATCTTCAATATTGAAGAAGGAGTAAGAACCAAACATAGAACCTGGAAGATAGTTCTTCTGGTGTTTTTTCTGCATGACGTTAGGAGCATCTAAGAGTTTCCCCTCATAAAAGCTGATGTTTGGAAAAATGCTGATGGATGGATGCATTCTGTATTGCATATTAAGCAGATGCTTTTCGTGTCCCAGTGAACTCAACCTCTCAAAGAGGCTTCTCCCGAATAATGCATCCTCGCAAACCTACGGAAATCACAAAAATGAGATGACAGAACATAAATCTAACCAAACGAAAGGGAAGTCTGATGTTTGCTAGATTAATAGATCGAATATAAGAATATAAAGTACATCAAGAACCAACCTTACTTTTGACCGTTGCTGGCAGTTGGCATTCATCACCAATAAGAATAGCATGCTTTAAAGAAGGCAAACGCAAAGGGATCAATGTTTCGCATTCTTTCAACTGAGCAGCCTCATCAACAACAAGCAACTCTAGCTTTTTATTACTTATCACTTTGGAAGAGCCAGAATCAGTGCAGAAAATCATGGCGGCACTTTCCATACAGAATTCTCGAATGGTACGTTTGGAGGACGTTATAGGAAGTTTCAAGCAACTCAACAGCTTCTTTAGTAGCTCAAGGCATTTAATTCTGGTTTGGCCAAGAGTGGTCCCTGTTTTGGAAAATTTTGCCATAGTAGATTTACTGGAATCAGATTGATCATCTTTATACATGAAAACTTCCTTTATTTCATCCCCGATGCTTTTCCTCTGGAACATCATGTTGAAATCTTCAAGCAGTTTGAGAAGTGAAACGATATTGTTGTAATTCACTTCCAAAATACTAGATTTAGGAACATGAAATAGCAATTCTTTGAAACATCTTCGAAGTTCAGGATAAATAATTGTAAATCTTTTTCTAGTGTAAGACATAAAGGATGGTTTATCGTCTTCCTTTTGGTCTTCCAGATATTGGAGATATTGGGAGTAACCGTTCTCAAAAAAGTCAGACAGGGAAGATAGACGATGTCTCCATCCAGTCAGTGGGGCAAAGCAGCCAAGAAGCTTCCTTACTCGATCATGTAAATAAATATCTTTGAGATCACCGTCAACACACATCCGCTGTTTATTGCCAAACAACAGAACATCTCCTAAGCAGCTTGTATCCAAAGAATTCTCTTTGATCAACCTCAAGAAGCGTGAAGCGACTTGTTTAACAGCAAGGTTTGTCGGTGCACATGTAAGTATACCATGTTTTATTTCTCTCATTAACCACAAGAGCACACTGATTGTTTTTGTCTTTCCTGTGCCAGGAGGTCCCCAGATAAGACTAAAACTGCTGCCGCCGCCGCCGCTGCAAAGCATTGCTGAAATGCAATTCAAGACGGCATCATTCTGATAATTGTTAAGGCCCATCGTAGACAATTTGCTCCATATTTCAATGCTGTCAATTGAACTAATTCCCTCTGTGTGTTTCTGAAGGCTATCTGCAACCTGGGAAAATTAGAAAATGGAACTAATCAAATTACCTGTTTCTTTACAACCGCCCAAAAGCTTTCAATAATCAGTTCGGTTATAATGTGAATATAGTTGAATCATTTCTTTTGCAATAACCTGGATCCTTTCTTTTGTAGTGAAATATTCTTTAAGAAAAAGATAATGCCAATGATAATTTCAAAATTAGTTGATCTCTTCTTTGATCTCTGTCCTTTCATGTGTATTATCGGACAAACAAGCAAGCCTAATAACCTCTTCAATCAGTACTATTCAGAGTGTACATACCAGCGGATAATGTACCATCTTCTGTATGAGGCTTTGATTTCTTCTGACTGCTGTCTTATAGTCAAGGCAACGCCATATACGGATGTAGGTTATGATATTGAGCAAATAAGCAGCAAAAGATGGGTTCCTTTTCCCATCTTGACACTTCTCCTCTGCAGCATCAATTTTACCCGATGCTATGATCACATACTTAGCTGGAGGTGAGTCATCATCTTCATCCCCTCCATCCGTAATGAAGGCAGTACGATACGGCCTCCCATTGCGAGTAATATCAGAAATATGCTTCGGCTTCACATCAGACAGGATAATGATATCACCAACACTTGGAGCATAACTTTCAGGTTGATTACATGACTTAGCATTCTGAGAATCAGCGTCAAAAGCAATGTCATAAATTGCGCTGTTCTTCTTTTGCTTGATCGATGATATTTTGACAAAAGGCATGGTGGAGATGGTTTCCAAGCTGGACGACATCTCAGCTCGCAGCTCCTCCAACAATGGAGAGGTGTAGAACTCCAAGTAGCTCTTGAGATCACTGAATGTGGAAGGTATCCTTTTCACCTGCATTTTAAGCCTCAAAGTGAGAACTGAATATGTTTCAACCACACAAACTAAATACGTTCTTCAGAAACATAAAGACCCAAATTGGTCACACACTTTCCTACTTCTTTTATTTTTTGCATTTAGCGTCATACTAGCATTAAAAGATGAAATATCTCCAAGTACAAAACAACTTAAATTGAAGTATTTGGCGAACTATCAAAGTAGTTTTCTGGAACAACGATCAACGTGGTTAAGATTCGAAAATCAACATCTCAAGATCATAGGAGGGGTCCTACTCCGTAGTAGTACTGTAGTGGTACAGAAAAAACACATTGTAAAGTAGATTGGATTAAACTTATGGTACTATAACACAAGCAACACGCAAAGAACTGATCAAGAAAATTAATGGAGTTGTACCGCCAACCTTGTCCTTGAAGAGATCCGCGTTCATGACATCCTCGAGACTCCAAGATAGTACCAAGTCCACAAGGCTCGGCCATTCCTCACCCGCGTCCTTCCTCCGCGCACCACCACCCCGCCTGATCATGGCTCCAATGCGTGGCGCCCCGTAATCTAGCTTACTCATGAGTCATGCCAATCGCGCAAGAAGACGGCGGCGACGAACCAGCGAGCTGGCCTGCCTCGTAGCGTTGGTGACTCAAAAGAGGATGGCCGGGGGGAAAGCAGGTAAAAGAGGAGAAATTGCGACGAAAAGCGAAAGCCAGAGGCCGCCTTCGGAGGCTTGGCCGGATACCTGCCCTCGCGATGACCATCGGTGACTTCGGTCGCGGAAGCCGTTCGAGTAAATAGTGTGAAAACGGATGGGATACGGATTTTGTTATATTTATATTTATTTATTTTTAATTTAGATACGAATACCAATATTTTGGATACGAATATGGAGCTAATACGAATCGATATGAATACGGTCGCGGATATTTTTTAGAACATAAAAACTCCATAAATTGTATACCAGAAATTAACAAAAATATACAACTAGCTTATTCGATGCAAACATTCATGAATTGCTCATATTTTCAGTAATCACACATAACATTGGCACTAGCAAGCTGCATTAACTTGTTCATCATAAACATAATACTTAGTTTACCATATTTAGCTCATAAGTCAAAATCACAAAGTCACAAGTCATCACACATTCATACCTAGTTCATCACATACATAAAATTTAGTTCACACTAATATCAATCCACTGAATGGTTAATCTATACGCAAATAACTGTAACATCCCAAACTATGTTACTAAAAATAAAATTAATAGAGTTATTATTTTATTAGATTTTTGATATTTAAAAGAGTTTTATTGGTTTAAAATAATAAATAATAAAATAAAGGCAATTATTTAATTTTTTAGTTTTTAATATCAAAAATAAAATTTATTGAGTTTTCTGGGATTTTATTGGATTTAAAGTGAAAAAGATAACTTTAATTAATTTCTTGAATTTTCTGGAATTTAAAAAAGTTTATCCTATTTTCCAAAAATTAAAACTATTTTATGTGCAAAAATAAAAATCGACTTTAAGTTGGAATTAATTTTATTAATTTTAAAATAATTCAAAGAATTTATGTGATTTTTTCTAGAATTATTGAACTAAATTTGCTATTTTCTTAAAGGCTATTTGATTTGTTGTATTTTTCTAAAATTCAGAAATCAAATAAAATTTTTTTTCTTTTGGGCCGAAATTCGGATATCCAGCCTTCGTGTTAACCGGATAATCTGTATTAGACGGATAACAAGGCTACTGTATCCATATTCGTTTCCGACAAAAAAAATCCATATTCATTTCCGATCCGAGAATTATCCAAGAAAAATCGGATCTGAGAAAATCCGAAACTGTTTTCGTCCGGATCTGTCGGAAACTATCCGATCCGTTTTCACCCCTAGCAGTGAACAATTGGTTGGCATAGTTGTCGAGTAGTTCAAGGAGTAAACTCTTAGTTTAACAAATTGTCATGTTTGTTTTTAGGTGATCGATGACCGGTCCTAGGCCAGTCTTATCGGTCGAGGTTGGGCGGTATGACCAGCCATGGGCGGCGATCAGATCGGTGGTGCAACATTTTGAGGAATGAACACAAAATATTTGTGTGGAATGTTTGGAGATGTGTTTGCACCAGGTGCTATTGAAAAGAAAGACTGGATGCGAAACTAGATAGCGTTTTCCCGATAAATCCAAAGAGGTGTGTTTTCTAAAAATGAGAAGCGATCTAGTCGATCATTGACAGTCAGACTGGTGGCGGTCTGACCGGTCCCCTGTTACCAGGGAGTTGATCAGACCGGCCTTGTGTAGGCGATCTGACCGCCAAAGGGTTGGCGGTTTGAGCAGCAGATGAATTCATGCACAGTGAGTGTGCTGGACTTTGTGGAATTGGTCAAAGTCATGAGATTTAGTGCATAGGTGTTGCATGATGCATGCTTTGGATAACGTGGGTCAAGTTACGAAGAACTTGTGTCCGGAATCTATTTCTTAGCCTATTGTTGTGCAGGGATATTTGGAGTCAACTACAGTCAACGACGAGGATGATCGAGACTAGGTAAGGAGAGCTAAGGTCCAGAACGATCCAGCAAGACGCAAGACAGATAAGAACGACCGAACAGAAAGTTCGGTGTGACGAGTTGCATCAAGTGGTTAGGGCTGGTGCAAGTATTGAGCCAATGGGAGAGACTTGCCGGCATCAGAAAAGCTATTGATAAACCTACGCACGACAAAGCGTGGATTGCTTCATTATGATTGGATTCAGTCAAGGACGTAAGAATCGAGAAGGGGTATTTTGTATCTTCATCAAAATACTGGGTTGGTGAACTTGCAGAAACCGCGAGCATGACGATGCAAAGGAGAAACGGTTTAGATCATGAGAAGGAGAAGATCACGAAGAGACAGGTTTGGGAGACTCGGATCGTAATCCATTTTGAGAAGGGTGAATGAGTGGATGCCCGTTAGGGTTTTCTCTCTAGACCTAGCTTTCACTATATAATGGTTGGTGCAACATTTGCACAACCAGGCCTTGGAAACCCTAATTTGAGTTTTGGAGAAGTGGAGACAATAGATGACGTTGGGGTTTGAGAGAGATGTATTGAGAGAACAATTGTGTGATTGGGTGCTCATGAGTGACCTTTTGTCCTCCATGGTGGAGTGGTTGTAAACCTACAATTCCTCAATATCAATTCAAGCATATTCATACAAAGTTCAGTTTTCTCTTGTTCTTGTTCTTTCTTTAGTGATTTTGGGGTTCTTGTGTTTAGGGGTTTTGCATAGGTCTTTTGCTGTGATCTTGATTGCTAAGACTTATGGTAGTTTATCAAAGGTCATTTTGACCATCTTTCATCCATGAGCAAGCTTTGAGATCAAGTTTAGGTTTTCCCCCAGTTTTGTGCCTTCTTGACCTCATTCAAGAAATTCATGAAACCTTGGCTATAATTGTCTCGATCTTCGATTGGAATAGGTTCATGACCTTCTTGTTGAGTCATGTCCAAAATCTTGAGTGATTTGGATCTCTATGTCGAAAGTTATGTCATTTTGTGGATTATTCGTCGTGTCGTTTTCAATTAGCAGAGGAGAGCAGTCAAACTGGCCTCCAGGGCGGTCAAACCGGCCAACGGTCGGATAGGTCATGCCTTGGCGGTCAGACTAACTGAGGTGTAGTGAAGCTCGATTTTCTGGGTTTTAGCTCAAGTCTTTCTCTATGATATTGTGAACTTGATTTTCATAGCTTTGCATGGCTATTGGAGTAAAAATAAAGTTGAATACTAGTGAGAAAAAGAGTGGGCTCCTATCCCTCTTTAGTCGCTATTTCGGTCCAAAAGAGTAAATCTCCTGGTGTTGTGCAAGGCATATATTCTGATGAATTTGTCTGGGAACAAACCTTTAAAAAAGGAATAGCAGATATTTTAGGGTTTATAATTCAATTGGGATAACTCCTCAGGGAGGTCTAAAATATGTGGAACTAGCCAAATTCTTCGCATAATTGCATGGCCACACACACACGCACATGTGTGTGTGTATATAGCCTTTTTTCTATTCTAATTCGTGTGATTAAAAATTTATATTTCATATACAATTATAATAGCCCTAATATATATCTGATCGATCTACATCGTTATAATTTAGATCCAATACAACTGACGGTGGAGATCTTTCTCTTTTTGCTCCAATTAATATGACAACTTCTAGTCCTTAAGAGCTATCGTGTGGCTTCTTTTCCTATCGTTTTAATAACTAGACAAGCAACCCCCCGCAATTGCACATTACTTTTATGTACACGTTTATATACATTTGTCGGACCCGGATTTTCTAATCCCGAATCCTCTGCGAATAACTGTGCTATTCCTTGGATCAGTAGATAGCACTCATAGATACATCACTAAATCATTTCATACATGGCTTAAAACCATACCATTCATTAATTTAACACATCAGAGTTTACATAGACCACATCAGGTCAAGTTTTACAATAAGGGCCGAACAGGCCAAACGATTACATCACAAAAGTAGCAGAAGCGACAACGGAAGCAAAAAAGGTGAGGGCACATCTCTCCACAGGCAAACGACTGGGGAAACCTATGTACATCCGATATTACCCAAAACTCAGATAATATGAGATGCACCTTGTGGATATCGTGAGGATATGTGCACGATCTTAGAATGATGAGTCAATTGGCAATGGCTTTGTTGGTTTGCAAAATCTCGCGTTTTTGTTTTGCTTGTCTGCGGACCACAAAGGTCCGATCCGGTGGCGGCGGTCGACCGCCGTGGAGAGGTCCGACCGGCCGTGGTGGCCGGTCCGACCGGATATGCCTAAAAGTGGATTTTGGAGCTGATCCAAAAATAGGATGTGTAGGCAAGTGAGGGGAGTCTCCTGGATGTGATCACATTATTTTTGGAGCTCCCAGTCAAAAGTTCTATCAAGTTAAAAATTCCAGAAGGTTTCGGATTTTCGAGATGGAATTTTGGCTAAGTCTTTTCGGGCGGTCCGACCGCCGTTATGGAATCGGTCCGACCGGCCGTGTGGGGCGGTCAGACCGCCGATCACTTAGAGGTTAGCCATTTTGGCATTGTTGTGTTTTGATTGTGTTTAATGTATGGATTTCAATGCTTTATTGTTGCATATTGCATTGTTGAACTGACGTGGGTTAAGTTGTGAAGAACTTGTTCCCGGAGACGATTTATTTGTCTATTGCTGTGCAGGTGGCTTACAGGTCAACGACGTCAATGGTGAGGTGGATCGGGACTACGCTTGGAGAGCTGAGGTCCAGAACGATCATGGATGCCGGGTGAGGTCGTGTGACTCAAGCATGGTGCAGAATGGGCAAGATGGATCGAACGGGTAGTTCGGTCAGTACCGGTTGGATCAGCGGTCGCGAAGTCGGTGCAAGTCTCTAGGAGTTTCCGATGGGATTCGGACAGGAGAGTCTTGCCGACATGATGAGAGCCGCTGATCAACCTACACGTGGTGAAGCAGGCGATTGCTTCAACAGCTGTGTGTGAGTGGGTCCCATGTGTGTGTGGGTCCCATATGTGAAAACCTAGCCTCTCCTATAAATAGAAAGGGGGGAGATGTAAAACCCCGGGAAGCATTCATTTGAACCCCTCTTTCTTTTTCTAGGGTTTGGAGAGGAGAGGAGAGGAGAAGCTAGGGTTTGGAGAGATTGTGTGTGCTCTTTGGGTTGAGCTCTTGTCCTCCTTGAGGGAGTGGCTTTGTAAGCATCTTGTGAGATCAATCAATCTTGTGATGCTTGCTTAAGAGATCGATTCTCTCCTTTGTGTTCAATTCTCTTTTGTTGATTTTGGTGCTTCCTTGATTCAAGGGTTTATGCTTGGTTTCTTGACCTATTTTATCTTGCTTTGATGTGTGAGAATACTCCTAGAATCATCTAGATCATCAACCCCCACAAGCAAGTCTTGAATCAAAATTTTCATATTTCTAGGGTTTGTGCACTTCTTTGGTTAAACCTTAAGAGATCGTTTCTACGAAGTGGATCTGAACGATCGTCGCTAGAAATAGGTCTCTAATATCCTTAGGGAGGTGTGCTCCAAATTTGGTCAAGTTTCATTGGTTGAATCAAAAGTTGGACCAAATTTTGTTTTGGATTTGGGCGTTGTGTTTCGGTTCTGGACTAAATCGGTCGGACCGATTTTTAGACGGCGGTCAGACCGCCAGCATTCAGACCGCCCGTTGACGGCCGGTCGAACCGATTTAAATCGGTCGGACCGCCCTTTGGTAGCCGGTCAGACCGCCAGTGCCCAGACCAGACCAGTGAGATCCATTATCCACATTTGTGTCTTGTGGTTGAGGGGGTTATCGAATTCAGCACAAGGCTTCCTCTGTGCGCTTACTGATCTTCTTAGCTTTCATAGCTAAAGGAGTACAGTTCGTGTTGAATTTGATTAAGCCGAGAAATTTGAGAAAGCGCCTATTCACCCCCCTAGTCGCCTTTACGGTCCTACACACCTAGGTACCAACGGAGTCAGCTAGACTAGGGCGAGACTAGAACAACTAAGGACTAAACTACGCTTCAAGAACTCCTGGGTCTTCAGACATCTGGTTCCTCGTAGTAGTTGTAATCTCCAAAATTTCCTGCTTCTGAGGGTTTGGGGGAAAGAGCGAGAATGAGCACAACCACCGTGCTCGCGAGCCAACACACAGTATGCAATAGTATACATGCAAGGCTTAACAAGGATGGCTCAGATTTTTTTTATTTGCTAAAGCAATATTTTCAATTATCCTAATTACAAAGTCCTATGACTTAGCATTTTAAATAGATTGCATTTTTATTAAAGAGAATAAGTGCAATATTAAATAATAGTAGAGGTTACCTCCACCTAATGCTAAATTTTGATAGCGGTTATCAACACTGGGTAAGGTTACCCAGGAAAAATCCAAAACAAGGGCTAGATGAGCCCAACACATTTCCATTTCACCCACAAAGATTTTTAAAATAGAACTAACTCAGGTTAAGTTCTCATATCCGCCTTTGACCGTAGGCACGGCTGTTTAAACAGTTTAGACTCTGCAGAGGTTGTACACTGTACCCACAAGAGATAATCATACTCGTTACCCTACATGATTCCTTAGTCATGTAGTTGAGCGATCGTCACAGTAACGTTTCAAACTACCTTGCCCCTTCCATCATCTCACCCCTATGGCCAATTCCATAAGTTGTGCGGGATGCTTACCACAACGACTAGCGCAGCTGGCCCCGGCCACAACGACTAGCGCAGCTGATAACTTCACCGTTTTCGATGTCCCATTCAAGCTAGCATACGTCCGGCCGCTTGCACACTTCTAAACACCAGTTGTGGGATGACATTCAGGGTTCAATAATTTTACTAAGCCAAGTTACACTTTGCAGACTTGCGGTTGTAATTTTTTTACACAGGAGGTCATGACAAGATTAAGTCCTTAATTCATCTGGATGGTTCATACCACATACCAACCATTCTCGTGATACGTCCGCACCCACCACTCTTTCCATCCGTCCAGATGTGGTACTAGCAAGTTATTTAGGGTTTTGGGAAGGAAAACCAATTAACGCAACACACCAGTCATCTACATCCAATGACTGCCCAAAACCATTTTTCATATTTAAAGGATGATGATCGGGACATTTATGATCTCGGTACTTAAGCAAGACTAGCATGTCGCTTAAGTACAACCTATGCTAGTATTTACCACATAATTACTAGAGTGACAAAGAATACTGAATTCAATTTATCAAAGGATGGCTTAATAAGTAATTAATCAGCAAATGGGTATTTAACTATGTGGATATCGTGAGGATATGTGCACGATCTCAGAATGATGAGTCAATTGGCAATGGCTTTGTTGGTTTGTAAAATCTCGCGTTTTCGGTTTTGCTTCAAGGCTGTCAGACCACAGGCGGTCTGACCGGTGGCTCGGGCGGTCAGACCGCCCGTGGAAGAGGTCCGACCGGCCGTGGTGGCCGGTCCGACCGGTATTGCCTAAAGGTGGTTTTTGGAGCTGATCCAAAAATAGGATGTGTAGGCAAGTGAGGGGAGTCTCCTGGATGTGGTCGCATCATTTTTGGAGTTTCCAGTTGAAAGTTCTATTCATTTAAAAATTCCAAAAGGTTTCGGATTTTCAAGATGAATATTTGGCTAAGTCTTTTCGGGCGGTCCGACCGCCGTTATGGAATCGGTCCGACCGGCCTGAAATCGGTCGGACCGGCGATGTGGGGCGGTCAGACCGCCGATCACTTGAAGGTGAGCCTTCTTGGCATTGATGTGTTTTGATAGTGCTTATTGTGTGAACTTCAATGCCTTATTGTTGCATATTGCATTGCGGAACTAACGTGGGTTAAGTTGTGAAGAACTTGTTCCCGGAGACGATTTGTTTGTCTATTGCTGTGCAGGTGGCTTGCAGGTCAACGACGTCAACGGTAAGGTGGATCGGGACTACGCTTGGAGAGCTGAGGTCCAGAACGATCATGGATGCCGGGTGAGGTCGTGTGACTCAAGCATGGTGCAGAATGGGCGAGATGGATCGAACGGTAGCTCGGTGCAGCTGGTTGGATCAGGCGGTGCGGAAGTCGGTGCAAGTCTCTAGGAGTTTCCGATGGGATTCGGACGGGAGAGTCTTGCCGACAGGATGAGAGCCGCTGATCAACCTACACGTGGTGAAGCAGGCGATTGCTTCAACAGATTTGTGTGTGTGGGTCCCAAAAGTGAAACCCTAGGCCTCTCCTATAAATAGAAGGGGGGATGTAAAACCCCTAAGCACTCATTTGAAGCCCTCTTCCTTTTTCTAGGGTTTGGAGAGGAGAGGAGAGGTTAGGGTTTGGAGAGATTGTGTGTGCTCTTTGTTGAGCTCTTGTCCTCCTTGTTGGAGTGGCTTTGTAAGCATCTTGTGAGATCAATCAATCGTGTGATGCTTGCTTGAAAGATCAATTGTCTCCTTTGTGTTATTCTCTCTTTTGGATGATTTTGGTGCTTCCTTGATTCAAGTATTTATGCTTGGTCTATTGACCTATTTTATCTTGCTTTGATGTGTGGGAATACTCCTAGAGTCATCTAGATCATCAACCCCCACAAGCAAGTCTTGAATCAAGATTTTCATATTTCTAGGGTTTGTGAACTTCTTTGGTAAAATCGTCAGAGATCGATTCTGTGAAGTGGATCTGAAGGATCGTCGCTAGAAATATGTCTCTAATATCCTTAGGGAGGTGTGATCTAAATTTGGTCAAGTTTCATTGGTTGAATCAAAAGTTGGACCAAATTTCGTTTTGGATTTGGGTATTGTTTTTCAGTACTGGACTAAATCGGTCGGACCGATTTCTATACGGCGGTCAGACCGCCCGCTTTTCAGATCGCCCGTTCAAGGCCGGTCGAACCAATTTCAAATCGATCGGACCGCCCTTTGGTAGCCGGTCAGACCGCCAGTGCCCAGTCCAGACCAGTGAGATCAATTCTCCACATTTGTGTCTTGTGGTTGAGGGGGTTATCGAATTTAGCACAAGGCTTCCTCTGTGCGCTTACTGATCTTCTTAGCTTTCATAGCTAAAGGAGTAAAGTTCGTGTTGAATTTGATTAAGGCGAGAAATTTGAGAAAGCGTCTATTCACCCCCCTAGTCGCCTTTACGGTCCTACAAACTACCTTAAGCTTTAACATATCATTGATTACAAAATTAAGGCATGCAACTTTGATATTTTAAATAAACATAGTTTGCATAAAATGTAGGCTCAGAATGATCAAAGTACTGACTCGCCTTGGTCAGATTATCGCGGCCTTGATCTTACTCAGGGCCTTCTTTGCCAGGGGTTTTGAATTCCGGGTCTGCGTCTTTATCCGAATCTTGATCCTGCTCGAGTCGCTGCTTCTTCTGGACTCCGATTCCTAATTACGTGATAACAAGCGAGAAAATCAAATAAGTCCAAAAGAACTTCCAAAAGACCAAATATAATCGGAGAGCTTTAAATAAGTTTTGCGATGAGCGAGCTTAAGAGACAAGATTCAGCGAGGCGGGGATATTTGACAAGGTCAAACGATCAGCTGAGTACACGAGCCAAGGGCGGAGATACTCTGCCGAGGGAAACAAGGGGGAAACAAAGTCGAAGAACTACTGCAGGGATACTCCACTTTGGATACCGCTGATTGGGCAAGATTAGGATACAAGATAATTTTTGCCGGGCTTTTAAAAAGACAGTAAAATATTTTATCAAAGACGACTTTTGAACGGGGATAAAAGGAGGGGATAAAAATTATTTAGACCAAGGAATACTGGATAGTTTATTTCAAAGCATTTTACACAACGCATGAAATTTGGATAAATATGTTTTAACAAAAATAGACATGATCGCGGAGACGATTACGAAGGTCATTTGCATAACTTCGATTTCCCGAGATTTTACAAATTACACTCTTAATCGATAGCTCTCAACTAAAAGCGAAAATGATAATTCTACTAGTACTTGACAATCGGGGAGTTAACCATTATCAACGGTTAATCGAATCGACGCAAGTCGTAGTACAATCATACGAGAATAAATATTTTGGAAATGTCTTCGCCAAAATAGAAAGCTACTGACGACCGATGATTACAAAACAACACAACACACAAATGCCATACAAACTTCAATACACAACTTCTCAATACACAAAATCTCCACTACTGCTCCACGACTACCCTGCACAGCGTTAACAAATATTCGCAAGATCAATACCCAAATTTAATACACCGATTTTTCAAATGCCAAACTCCACGACGATTCAATTGCTTACACAAATCTTCAATACACAAAACTCACTTGCATACACAAAACCGCTGCTGCTACTCTACTGCCCTGCTGAGGAGGCCCCACTAGCCAGAGAGAGACAGAGAGAGGGAGGGAGAAACAGAGGGAGAGAGAGACATAGACAGAGGGGGAGGGCAGCGCGCGGCAGTTGTAAAACAACTGTCATGAGCTTTTATTATATAATAGATGTAACTAGCCTATTTTTTCAGTTGGAAATACACTTGTATTCCTTATACAATTATAACACCACTCATATCTATATATTTTAAAATTTGCATTGTTTTAATCTAGATCCACCATAACCGACGATGTAGATCTTTTTTCTCTGATTAATGTGGTTATTGATAGCCCTTGAGAGCGAACGTGGTGCCTTCTTTTCTATATTTTTAATAATATAATAGAGATTGATTCAAACAAGCACCGTGGACTTTAAGGATTTGTTTGGACCACAATAATTTCACAGAAACACGTCAATTCCCGGGGGAAAATCACGTTCTAAACAGAGTCTAAACTTTCAATATTGGATTAACTATTTAATCCATCACTCCTTCTTCATATGGACTACATTGGCCACCTCCAACTCGGCCAGATGATACAACTTGAATGCATATGTATCGAGTTTTGCGAACTCAAATGTACATTTTGTTTTCATAAACATAAATAATCTATGCTCTTATTCCTACATTAGAGTTCACCAAGCCTATACACTGGTTCATAGCAAGGTCGATGGGTTGACAACGGGCAACGATGGTGGCAGCATACATAGATGATGGTAGAATTTAGGAAACTATAGCCGTATTTCCCACGTAATTGTATGTCTAAATACTACGATATATATAGAGTAGCGCTATTCAGCGCTCGCGCATTGAATAGATATTCTGCGTGTGGGCCGCGCTGCTCGTGGCACGCTAGCACATGCTCCACCCGCGCTACGCGAGGCACGCTTCCCACGTGAGATCAAACGTAAGACATACGCTTGCGCATTGCAATCAGCGGTAAAAGTTTTGGTATCGTCCAATCTGGTAGTAAAATCCACGTGTATCCATGTTTTGTACACGAATGTTTCTTTTCTTGTTTTCGCAAATCACTTTTGATTGGAAGCTTCGATTCATGAACGGTTTACACCGGTAGTTTGGTGACGACGAAGGAAACATAATGATATAAGTCTCACAAATAAAATTATCTTTGTACGTTTACTTAAAAAATTTACTGCATTGCTAAAAGAGATTTACTACCACCTTCACATAACTTTGCTGTCATCTTTGCCAACTAGTACAGACAAGTAGACAACCAACTAGAAAATAATTGGTTCCCTTTATCTTCTTTTAGCAATAACTTTTAATTTGAAGTTCCGATTCACGAACAGTTTTCACCGATAGCTTGGTGACAAGAAATAATCAACTTTTAATATTCATCTGACATACTTTCGTAGGTGCACGACTAAGTGATTATCACAAGGCATTTACAATGCATAATCCCAAAGTAGTAGTACCAGCTAAGGTTTCACTTCTTTTGGACTAAACCATCCGTCAGAAGCCCCCTATTGCGTCATGCGGGAATAAATAAAAATTAGGTTATTCTGACACTTACACATCAACAGGGCACAACTAACAGTGGAACGTTGCAAATTATTCAGCCCGGTCTGTCCCACTCCAGACTTGTGGTAGTACGGTGGAGTTTAGCAAGAGCAACTCAAAAACCAGTCCTTAACTAACTTGGACGACTTTCAAAATAACCCCTATGCCTCAACCATTCACTGAATTGAGCTTGTGTATAAACTTGCACCCACCAACTATCCATTTCACCCAAGTCCAAACAAGTTTTAAATTTTATTTTATTTTTTAAATCATTTGTAAACTTCCATGACACGCCAATACCATAGATGCAATTTAAACCACTCTTGATTTTTGGCTGTAAATTCCCAAATAAAATATTTGAGGTCTATGCATGGCTAAGCTTAATTTTTTCCACAATGTTCTAGTGCATACTATTGTACATACTAGATTTCATCTAAGGTAACATGGTATGGATATTTCAGTGCCAAAATTTGGCCATACAAATATATTGGGATTAACTATAGCTTAAAAATAAGTATTTAAATTACATTGAATAGAAATAAGTATGCAATAATAATTTAAAATATAATTTAAATAATTTCAAATAATAGGATCAAACATGATAAAAAGTTGTAACTTGGCTTGTTCAAATAATTGTTGTTCTGAAACGACGTTGAAAACTAACTCTTCGAAGTAGTCGAAATCTACACGCGAAAACAAGCTAAATTCAAATAAAAATAAAATAAACTCCAAATTATATACTTTTTTTATATTCAGCTACATTAGGATTTTAGATGAAATTATAAATTTAAATCACTTGAATCGGAGCTCGAATGAAGGAGAACAGACTCTCGGAAGATTGAAATTCACATGAAATAATAGAAATGGAACTTTTGAATTTATGGAAGGAAAAAAATTATTATGTCAGCATGACATCAATGAGGGAATTTCATTTTTGGTTGAATTAATTTTCTAAAGAAAAATGAAATTGTGTCACTAACGAGTGGGCCCTCGGTCTATGGACTGGGTCCACAAGATTTTGTCGGTCCATGGTGGACCGAGCCCGTGCATGACACACAGGTAGCCACGCGATTTTGGGCGACTGAGGTTGTGCATGCGTCTAGAGAGAGGAGACGACGGGGAGCATGATGAGCACATTGTCGTCACCTGGGCATGTAGTGATGGCCGGCGACAAGGAATAAGGCGTGGCATGATGTGGCGGCCACGTGGCTCAATACCTAGCCCACCGTGATGGACACCACACATAGCACCCCACTTATATTTTTCGTCCTCGCTTCATGTAAAAGGGTTAACCCGGAGGTGAGGGATCGCCTACGATGGGAGGCACGACCACACAACTCCTCATGGGCCACACTACGAGGGTATTACATTCACCCCTTAGGAATAGAGAGAGCCATGCCATGACGACGGGAGCATGATGAGCACATTGTCGATACCACCCAAAATCGGCTCAATGCATGTAGTGATGGCATTATATACTACGACAAGGAATAAGGCAACAACACGGTTGGGCTCGTGGTGGTGATGTTGCTCTAACGATGCTCCAGCAACGAGGAGGTGAGCACGAGGTAGAACGTGACGTGGTGATGCCGATGGTGTGGAAGATGGCGGTGGAGGCGCTCGGTGGTCGGCAACAAAGAAGCTCGATTGCGGTGGGGAGAGAGGGAGAGAGGAGCGAAGCTCGAGAGGAAAGGATGAATGAAGGATGGGGCACCTCTTGCTCCCTTTTATAGGGCAAGGGGAGGAGCGGAGGAGGAGATCGTGTGAGGCGGGTTAACGAGGGAGAAACGACTGAAATTAGTGCGAGGAAGAATGTGGCCTTGAATGCCATCGAATGTGCGTGAAAACAGGCGAAAACAACCGACTTTGATGAGCTTGGGTGTGCGGCAATAGCGGCTGCGCAGGGAAGAAGGAAGGTAAGAGGTGACCTAACATATGGACCCACTTGTTGTGAGAGAAAAGAGAGAGGGAGGCGGGGGAGTGGGCCTGAAAGGGAAATAAAACGAGCTAGAAAGAGAATTTCGTCCCAGGTGCTTTTTTTGGATTTTTAATTGATTTCTGATTTTCAAATATAGAAATAAATCAAATAGGTTTTTAGAAAATACCAAATAGAGTTAAAAAAAATTATGCAAACATTCACATAAATTTCCTGAATGATTAAGAACATAATAAAATTAATTCCAAACTAAAGTTGGCTTTTATTTTTAAACATAAATTATTTTTATTTTCTAAAAATAGGAAAAAACTTTTAAATTCCAGAAAATTTAAGCAATAATTAAAATTTCCTTTTTAACTTTAAATCCTAGAAAACTCAATAAATTTTATTTTTTACTGTAAAATCCAGGAATTCAAGAAAAGCAAGAAAACTCTTTTAAAACTCAGATAATCCATTAAAATATTAACTTTATTAATTTTATTTTTTAACAGAACTTTAGGATGTTACATCTACTCAATGTAGCTTCTAGAGCCCCATAGTGCAATCGCACTACTTCGTTTTCGTCTCCAACGTGCACCTAGATATGGTCCAGTGTGTTCCTGTCACTCCGATGAGCTTGAGCTCAACCCGAGTGCATCACAACTTGTTCCATATCATAGTGATGCTACCCCCTGCTTAACGTTGTCTATCTCGCAGTGGATCGAGCCCTGCGTCTTTTCCCCATTTCCGACCGCCACCACCATTTCCATTGATCCCCGCTAACTCGGTGAGTCGTCGTTCAATTTCTTCCTCCTCCTCCATCCTCAGCATGCGTGCGAGCTAACACGCACCTTCTTGTAGCATCTCCATCACCATAGACGCTGTCACCATGAGCATCCCCTTTGCCACCGCTGCTCACCGTCAACAAGCCACTCAGGTGAGCCCTCGACCTTATCAAGGTCACTCTCTTCATCCTTACGCTCCCCTAGTGCTATTCATTTGCTCCATTTCAGCCCAATTTCACCGAGGAGCTCAATCACCGTGAAGCTTGACTCCGCCACCATTGTTCATCACTGTTCGGCCGCCCCAAGTCGACTCCGACCACACCATCTTCACCTTCGTGATCGTCGTGAACTCCTGAGGCTTATGCGCTAGGTAGTTTGCCTCGGGTGAGTAGTTTGTGCAGTAGAGACCGTAGCCGCCCATGGCACCGCCATGGTTGCGTGTCGTCAGCTCACCTTCAGTGACCCTAGGTCCTCACACCTAGCCCATTAGCACCGCCTGGACTCACTAAGTCCAGTGCTCCACTCCTTTAGGCTGAAGGATGCCTCCTACGTGAATTCCATCGCAGACCCGAGACACTCTGCCGCTCCTCGCAGCAGTGATGCCGCCTCTGGTCATCTCCTTTGTCGCTACCACCACCCATAGCTCACCCTAGTGCCCTCTTCCATTATGTCGCTCAATGTCGCCGCTCATCGTGTCGTTCGCCGCCGGTGAGCGCGTCGTTCCCTTCAGCCACGAGCTGCTCTATTCCATTCTCTTTCTCTCGCTAACAGTGGTAGGCCGCAGTAGTGCGAGCATATCTTAGTAAGTTTGCTCGAAGGGGCTCCCTTCACCAAGGTGTCAGAGACGAAACTTGCTGACACAACAGTGAGTGCCTCACTAAGACGGGGGTGTACCCAGGTGAGGTGAGGGTTTTCATTCATTGGACTAGTGCAAGGTTAGGTCTAAGTGATGTAAAGGCTTCGTTACAAACTCTAGTCTGCTTACCAACGGGTAGTGAGTGGTGGTGCCGACGGATGCTAAACAAACTAGAGAGCTCATATCGTGTGGGTAAAGTTATACACCTTTGCAGAGTGTAAATTTATTTAAATAGTCATGCTCGTGGTGATGAGTGTGCTAAGTGTCGTATTGCCAGGTATAGTCTTGATTTTTGCAAAAATGGTTTGTTAAAAAAATATTGGGATGGTTGGTTTGTGTGAGTGACATATCTATGGCTGAGAATGAAATGTTGATCGCAGCCAAGGAGGGTTGTGATATTGCTATTATTAAGTTACATACATGTTATTTCAATATCTATCAACTGCTCTTTAAAATTTCCGTTGCAAACTATCACATATCGATATTGCAAATAAAACTTCTTTAATGTTGAAACTAAATTGTAGGGTAGAGTCTCATCCTTTCTTAAAATTGCATTTACAATTATGTTGTGATACACTACAAGTCTTGCTGAGTACAAAATGTACTCGATCTTGCTTAAATTGTTGATCAGAGTATGATGATGAGCCCATGCCGACAACACATTCTTTGCACCCGGTACCAGAGGGTTTGGTGACGAGTGTTGTTAGGGTCGTGTCCTTGTAGGTTGCCTGAGGGTATGGATGGGCACACCACTGGACCTTTTGAGTTTATTCGGTATGCTTTCGTTGTTTAACTTGCTACTTATGTTTTAATTTGGCAAGTCGGTCGTGTAATAGGTACTTGTCATATAAGCACTTGAGTTTGTGTCCTATGTTTATTTCATGTTGTATGTATGATGTATAGATGTGTATATCAATGTTGTGGATGCGTGTACTAGCCAATGATTATTAGACTAGTACGGTACACACACGAGAGCTTCGGGTATTCCAAGCCCGGGATTCGACAAAAACAAAGCAATGCCATAAACTATTAACCAACTATATCAAGATGAGAAAGGTGCATGCAGTAATTGAGTACCCTCAACACAGTAAAGTTTTAGTACACACATAATAAATCTACATGCATAACATGGAAAATATGAAGGTAACATGCAATAATTTTATACCATAAATACAGTAATTTGCAAGATGTCCCATATATATGTATCAGCATAAGTTTTATTGTTCATGCATGCTAGAAGTGCGGTGGTGATGTCGCTTCAAACATTTACAACATAATCGACTTGATTGAAGCCGACACGATCCCGGGGAAACACCCTGTCGTATTCACTACAGGTACTCATTGAGCCATAGGCTATGGCGAGTCATGGGCCACTGCCCACCATCCAGGAGCAAAGCGAGGTACTGAATGAAGTAAAAAAGCTACGAAGGAACAAGTAATTTTGCTCGCTTTTGCCAGTAATTCAACTTCTATTCATTTTTAATGTAGGAGATAGTAAACGAGGGCGCCAATGATGCTTCATGCTTCGATAGAGCCTCCAATAGTAACAAAGCACACAGAGGTAATGGGATGCAATAAAATGATATGGGAAATCAAGTAAATTTGCTGACCTTTGTCTGCAGCTTGATCATTTTTTTTCATCGCACGAGCTAGTAAAAGAGGGTGAAATGGACGCCTCGGAGGCGCCTCTTCCTGTAAAAGAGACAGCAAAGGCACCCACCGTTGTGAGTAAAGGCCCGACTGGTAGACCTAGCGTGGGAAAGTTACATGTTTTATGGCAGTAATTAGTTATGCTATATACGGTAAACACATAAGTGTACATCAATAAAACATGAGACTTTTTTTACTGCAGGATGCAGCCGCCCTCCCAAAGCTCAAAATTAAACTCGATCGTACCAGGCAAACAAAGAAGATGGACACAACAACGACGAACAAGGCGACGCCCGTGAAGAACACCACGTTGGGGCAAGAGTGTGGTGCCTGCAGTCCAGAAGGGCATTGGTGACGCTGGTGTATTTGGGAAGAGGTTGACCAAAGCACCCAACAAGCTAGTGTCTCCATTCAAGGCATACATCAAGCAACCAAACATGCCTATCGCTACGCCCACGAAGGTAAGGGAGCCAATATGCACGGATGTGAAACTTAAAAGGTAAGAGACCCCGCCATTTTTATCGATACAACAACGGGTTTTTACTATCTTTTATTTACACATTTTACAATGTTGCATCGTTTTTTTTCTCTAACAGTCTGTTCTGCCTTTTCTTTACTTCACAATCATGCATGTTTTACTGCTAATACGAACGTTATGTATTGCACCGTCTATTTGCTCCAGTCCAGGGACAAAATCATCTCGGCCACGGGCAAAGCTATGGCAGAGTCATTCAAGAACAAGCAGATGACTGAAGACATGTTCATTTCACAGTTCATCGAGTACTTGCGCCAAGACGACGTAGATCTAATGACGGATAGCACTGGGTACAGTTCGTTCCTCCCCATCGAACTGGCATTAATTTTTTTGTGAAAATGTTTTTAACAGTAAATGTTTAAGTGCATACCAGTAAATCATAACGTCCTCCTCGGTAATATTAAGCACACGACATATGTCTGTCGACAAAAAACTGCTAAATGTAGAGGAGTAAATAAAAATGAGCACTAAAACAGCGATCAGGCCCTGAGCATGCTGAAGGATCATATTGCGGGGTGGACATCACGTGTGTAAAATTGGTAAGTAACTTTCCTTCGCATACACTCCAAATAAAACATTGCACGATGTCTAGTAAATTTTGATATTCTTTCAAATAGATCGGATACATCTTATATCAATTTATTGGACATGTCTAATTGAGACAATTTTGTGTGTAAGATCTTTTCTCCGTTCTACACAACTCGCACTGGTTTTTTTACTGCTTCAACATGGTTCAGAAGTGAGTTGACGTGTTGGACTCCAATGACTATGACAAAAAAATGCACAAAACTAAAATACCACCACGATCCAGTAAATAGCAAGATCATCCCATGTCGATGTGCCGCTCTACAAGGCACAACAGAAGGGAAATCCCCCACCATTGCGCACTGGAGGGTGTACAACATGACGACCCCGAAGCAGATCCTAGAGAATGATTGTACATTCTTCATAATTAAGTTCTTGGAGTTCTGGGACAGCGAAGGACAAATGTTGTGCACACGGATAGAGCCGGTAAGGAGTTATTACGTTCATAACTTACAGTAATTAGATGTATAGTGTATCATACATGACATTATCAACCATATGCAGGAGAAGGGGAACCAGTACAGGACCAAGTTGATGTTCTACCTGTTGTTCCATAAGGTCAACAACATCAAGCCCCTCCCCAACATACTGGAGAAGTTCATGCAGCGTAGCAAGCCGAAGTAGTTGTTTTCTTTTGTGTTTTTTTGTTTTAAACATCCAGTAAACTTTTATGTAACATGCAATAAAGACATGTGTTTATTACAATAAAACTTAGGAATTCTGAAAACAACAATCCTATTCGTCTTTTTGGTGTATACTAGTAATATCCTGTTTAAATGACAGTAATGAAAACAACAAGCGTATTCGTGCTTTTGGTGTGTACTAGTAATATACTGTTTAAATGATAGTAAAACATTTCCACACTGATAGTAATTCCCAAAATCAAAAGGTACAAGCGGAGAGGAACAACAAGTAATAATTACACGTCATTTACAGTAAGACAAACATAGAACTCAAAATATAATTTATGGTATCATTTACTGGATCAGTAATGCGATATGCCTTTCCACAGGAAATCAGCATCAAGAAGTTACGATACCATATTCTGGCCGGAATGATAGTAAAATGTGATCTTTATTGCTGGTTTTTACTGTCATGGGTGACGCGGGATCATTTTTAATGCCGGTTTTACTGCCTGTTGCATGATGGAAGATTTTACTGCCGGAATGGATTCACCCACGCCATTTTACTACCGATCACAACACGCAGCATGCGTGTTTACTGCCGGTTCCGTGGGGGTAGTGCGGGGGGCGCGAGGGGCGTGGGCTGGTGCACCATGCATAGCACGGCCCTAGGCTATGGCTCACGTTCGGAATTAGCTATTCTGCACTCAGGCGCTGAATAGCGTCATCGTATATATATGTGTGTATAACATAGAGTTGTATCAGTTATACAACTTAATTTCTGTTATAATATATTTGTAAAACCTAACAAAATTATACTATTATGAAGCGTCTTTTTAGATGAATATACACATATGCCATTTTCAAGTATCCAATCTAAATATTAATAAATATATTGTTATACAAAGCTTAGAAAGTTTAACCATACATATCCCAAAATATCACTCTTTCATGACTAGAAAGAGTATAATCTGGACATATCATAATTAATGGTGTAAGATTTTTTTTTCCTTTTTCTCCTATTAACATGGTAATTCCTAACTCTCAAGAGCAAATTTGCTGGCTTATTTTTCTATCATTTTAATAATATAATAGATAGATTGTAGGACCGTAAAGACGACTAGAGGGGGTGAATAGGCACTTTCTCGATTTTTCGCCTTAATAAAATTCAACACGCACTTTTCTCCTTTAGCTATGAAAGCTAAGAAGATCAGTAAATGCACAGAGGAAGCCTTGTGTTGAATTCGATTACCCCATTAACCACAAGACTAAATAATGGAGAGTTGATCTCACTGAACCGGTCGGACCAGTGTAGAGCTGGCGGTCTGACTGCCTGGCGGTTGGACCGGCGATCAAATGGCGGTCTGGCTATCGGGCGGTCGGACCGGTAGTGTAAAATCGATCAGACCGATTTAGTCCAGAGGCAACGCACAATGCCCAAATCCAAAATGAAAATTGGTCCAACTTTTGATTCAACCAATGAAACTTGACCAAATTTGGAGCACACCTCTCTAAAGATATCTGAGACCTATTTCTAGCGACGATTGTCCAGATCCACTTCAAAGAATCGATCTCTTTAGGTTTTACCAAAGAAGTGTTCAAAACCTAGAAATATGATAATCTTGATCCAAAACTTGCTTGTGAGGGATTGATGATCTAGATGATTCCATGAGTATTCCCACACATCATAGCAAGGTAAAATCGGTCAAGAGACCAAGCATAAACACACGGATCAAGGAAGCACCAAAATCATCAAAAGAGAGAAGAAAACAAATGAGACTTCATCCTTAAACAAATATCCATAGATTGAATGATTCAAGATGTTGCTTACAAAGCCACTCCCTCAAAGAGGACAAGAGCTCAATCCAAGAGCATACACACAAATTTTCTCTCCTCTCCTCTCCTCTCAAACTCTAACCCTAACTAGAGTTTTTGCAAATGAAGTGCTTGGGGGGTTTTTTTCCATCTCCCCTTTCTATTTATAGGAGAGGCTAGGGTTTCTCTCATGGGATCCCATTAAGGCCCAACATAAATGGGACCCACACACATAAATCTGTTGAAGCAATCGACTGCTTCACCACGTGTAGGTTGATCAGCGTCTCTCATCATGTCGGCAAGTCTCTCCCGTCCGAATCCCATCGGAACCTCCAAGGCACTTGCACCGACCCCCGCGCCGCTTGATCCAACCAGCCGCAACGAACTGCCCGTTCGAACCATCTTGTCCATTCTGCACCATGCTTGAGTCACACGACCTCACACGGCATCCATGATCGTTCTGGACCTTAGCTCTCCAAGCTTAGTCCCGATCCACCTCACCGTTGACGTCGTTGACCTGCAAGCCACCTGCACAGCAATAGACAAAGAAATCATCTCCGACAACAAGTTCTTCACAACTTGACCCATATTATCTCAACAATGCAATATGCAACAATAAAGCATTGAACCCCATGCATTAAACACAACGAAAACACAACAATGCCAAATGACCGAAGTCCAAGTGGAAGCTGGTCTGACCGCCCGACCCACTGGTCGGACCGATTTCCCAGCGATCGGACCGATTCCATAACGGCAGTCGGACGACTCCAAAAGACTTAGCCAAAATTCAACTTGAAAATCCGTAGCCTCTCTGGAATTTTCCAATGAATAGAACTTTTGACTGGGAGCTCCAAAAATTATGTGACCACATCCAGAAGACTCTCCTCTCATGCCTACACAACCTATTTTTGGCCTAGCCTCAAACTCTATCATCACTTGTGGCCGGTCGGACCGGCAAACATTGCCGGTCGGACTGCCACACGGGACCTGACAGCACTGAAGTTTTCCAAAATGCGAGATTCGTCAGACCAACAACGCCATTGTCAATTAACTCATCACTATAAAATCATACACATATTCTCACAATATCCACATAGATAATTGACCATTAGAAAACGTATAGACAACCAAGTGTCAATAGGCGAGGAGTTGAGATTATCAATGTAAATGACGATAGTGGTGATAAAAGTCAACCGTGGAAATGGCAGAGAGTGTTGTATGCCAAGTCGATGGAAAGTGGGGACCCGCGTGGGTCATGGTGAAGTGGCGGTGGATAGGAGAGAGGAAGAGATCGTAGGCCTCACAAACCTCGAAGTAATACAAGGTAAAAAATTTTGTAATTGATTTTTTTATATTTGGAACTTTAACTTTGACCGGTCAAACTTGGTATCATCAACCAATAATATTTAGAATGGTCAGGTTAAAATGCTATGGCTAGATTTGTCGTAATAAATGCTTTCGTAATAATATACTTTCATAACATTTAATTTTATAATTGTATTAGTATTAAGAGTCAAAGTTTAATTTAAGAGTGTCACATATTTAAAGTAATTAAGTACCAAAATACATGTACTTTGGTATATAATGGTACAAAAAGCTGCTGTTTATGGCAACTCTCCATGTCACCTGTAGACGCACTATAGACAGTCCATATAATGAGTTATCTTTTCACTTGTCTTTATAGATAATACAATCTTTTAATGCTTTCATGGACTTAAGATATTTTTTCTTTAGTTCTGATGATACAGTCGGCTACAGGATTGTAAGCAACACATTTCTCTCTCTTTATTCTCTTTCATCCAAATCATTTTAAATCCTACGTGGCGGAGACTATAGACAGCTACTGTAAATCCATTGTACATGACCTAAGTGCAGTCAAACTTTCAAAACTATGGATATCGATATCATTTTTAAATATTTAGATTGGATACATGATATTATATGTATAGATTCGTCTCGAAAAGTATTTTTTATAATATTATAATTTTATTAGATGTTATCGTTGTATTACAATACAAATTAGTACTTAAAGTTGCTTTTTGATGGTCATTTCAATATCTAAAATGTTATGTATTTGTGATCGGATGGAGTATTACTCACTAGTAAAAAAACATCGAGTCTCCAACGGCAAAGTCTCCGGAATCAAAGTCGTCCTTAAAAAAAATCTGCTAGTGTCTTAGTGGTTAAGGTATCGTATTCTAAAAAACCAAAAGTAGCTCGTTGGAAATCCATTATTAGTACACAAAGTTGGCCCGACTCAAAAAAAGTATATAAAAAAGATGGCCAGTGGATCCCAGTTGGAATCTCTTTGTTTCTTCCTTTTAGGATTTTCTTAGGAAGAGATGGAATATAGAGTGATCATAATTCCTGTCAAGAGGCGATCCACCAAATCTGCAATCAAAGCATGAGCGGAACCGTCAAAGCTAAGCCTAAATCACGATGTTGCCTTGAAAGCAGATGAACTGGATGCATCAGCCATGTTAGTTCATTTCAATATGCAAGGCTCAAAGATGCCAGGAAAATGGTAAGATTGCAGTGCATGTCATCACTCATCTTCCCAACCAAGAAGTTACCAACGCTGCTAAATTACTGCAGTTATTAATTAAGTAGAACTTGACCACAACATTTGAAGGCAACACACAAAATGCATCACATCAACGGATTGCCGTGTAACATTCCCGTTTTCATAACGGTGAATAGTGTTTATTTTTTATTTTCGATTTCCTTACGTACTTTCAAATTATTGTATTTTCGCAAATCTTTCAAACTTCTTTATAGCGCAAGATTGTGTTTCAAATACCCTGACCTAGTTCAAAATCCAACTTTGGTTTCATTGTCACTTTTCAAATTTTTGGCATTTCTTCAAAATTTCTCCTAGCTTGGCCCGGCTCGCCATTCCTTGGCCCACTTTCTCCCGGCTTGCTGCGCCCCCTCTCTCTTTCTCCTCTCTCCCCCGGCTCGGCCCAGCCTAGCGCTGCCCTAGCTTCCCCCCTTCTTCCTCTAGGCGCCCCACTCTTCTCTCTCTCCCTGTGCATGCACGCCACCGCCCCTCCTCACCAATCTCGCCCTTTGCCGCCCCCTGCTCCGCTCTGCAGCGCCTGCACCCGCCCAGTCCCCTCACCGACCCTCCTCGCCACTCCCCGTTGTCGCCCCTGCCCTGCCCGGTCCACTCCGTGCGCAGATACTCATGGCCGATGCCGCCCCGTCACCTCACTGCCGCCCAAACTCCCTCCATCTCCCCTCTCCCTCCTCTCGGCCTATTTAAGCACCCCATTACCCCCTTTGAGCTCTCCCGCTACCCCATTGCCCTCTCCCAGCTCTCCTCTCCATTCCCCGTGCCCCACATTGCTCTCTCCCCTCTCTGTGCCATTGTTGAGCTAAAGCTCTAGTACTACCGTCCGTTCAACGCCGGTAGTTCCGCATTTTTCCGACTCCAGTACTACCGCCCTCTCAACCCCTGGTACTACCGCACCCCTACGGTACTACCGTAGTTTCAACGCTGGTATTACCGCTTCCGTTCAATACCGGAACTACCGCTCTTTCACCCCGGTACTATTGCACCCCCGCTTCTCCGGTACTACCGCCCCCACCTCCCGGTACTACCGCCCGTGCCACCTCCAAGACCGAGCGCTGTGCCAAGCGACACGTGTCGGCTCCTTGATTTTTTGGCTTTTCTGTTTTATTTACAATTGAAAAGCTTCAAAAATTCATATTTTTTTTTCTTTATAGCTCCAAAAAATATGAAACTTGTTTCTAAAATTTTCTAAAATCAAGATCTTACTAATGGCACTGGTCTTGTTCAATTTGGAGTTCATTTATTATGAGTTTAGTATTTATTTACTCTCTTTGTTGTTGTGCCTTTTTCCGGTACTTTCGTCCGATTAGGGTTCGAAGACGCAGCAGACCTCCACTTCGACCAAGCTCAAGAGTACCAAGACCCCACTGCCTTTAACCAAGGTGAGTCAATACTTTGATCATTTTGAGCCTACATTTTATGCAAATTATGTTTATTTAAAATAACAAAGTTGCATGCTTTAATTTTGTAATCAAATGTATGTCAAAGCTTAACGTAGTTAAACACCCATTTGATGATTAATTAAATATTATCCATCCTTTAATAAATTGAATCCCTCATTCCATATCACCCTAGTAAATATGTGGTAAATACTAACGTAAGTTGTACTTAAACGACATGCTAGTCTTGCTTAAGCACCGGGATAATAAATGTCCCGATCATCATCTTTTAATCATGAAAGTGGTTTTGGGCAGTCATTGGATGTAAATAACTGGTGTGTTGTGTTAATTAGTTTTCCTCCCCTAAAATCCTAAACAACTTGCTAGTACCACATCTGGGTGGATGGAAAGAGTAGTGAGTGCGGATGTAGCACGAGAATGGGTGGAATGTGGTATGAACCGTCCAGATAGATTAAGGACTTAATTTTGTCATGACCTCCTGTGTAAAATAAGTACAACCACAAGTCTACAAAGTGCAACTTGGCTTAGTAAAATTATTGAACCCTGAATGTCATCCCACAACTAGTGTTTGGAAGTGTGCAAGCGCGGGATGTACGCTGGCTTGAAAGGGACACCGAGGAGGGTGAAGTTGTCAGCTGCGCTAGTCGTTATGGTCGAGGCCAGCTGCGCTAGTCGTTGTGGTGAACATCCCGCACAACTTATGGAATTGGTAATAAGGGTGAGATGACGAAGTGGCGATGTAATTTGAAACGTTACTGTGACGATCGCTCAACTACATGACTAAGGAATCATGTGGGGTAACGAGTATGATTATCTCTTGTGCGTACATTGTACAACCACCGCAGAGTCTAAACCGTTTAAACAGCCGCGCCTATGGTCAAAGGCGAATATAGGATCTTAACTTGAGTTAGTTCTTTTACAAAAACCTTTGTGGGTGGATTACAATCAGGACGGCTCACCTAGCCTGAGGTTGGATTTTTCCTGAGCCGTCGAGCTCAGTGGTATGAAGGAGCGGAGGCAGCTCCAACAAAATGATGCATGTGTAGAGTTCTGATGGAGCGAACATCTACTGTTATTTAATATTGCACTTACTTTCTTTAATAAAATGCAATTTGTTTAAAATGCTAAGTCATAGGAGTTTGTAATTATAATAATTGGAAATATTACTTTAGCAAATAAAAGAACATGAGCCATCCTTGTTAAGTCTTGCATGTATACTATTGCATACTGTGTGTTTGCTCGCGAGCATGGTGGTTGTGCTCACTCTCACTCTCCCCCAAACCCTCCAGATGATTTGGAGCAAGGAGATTACATATACTACGAGGATCCCGACGTCGATGGCTAAGGGAACCCTGAAGAATAGTCTAGATTCTGTAATCTAGGTCTCGCCCCAGTCTAGTGGACTCATTGGTACTTGTGCACAACTACCCAATTCCTTGAATAATATCAGTCGTACGTAGGTCATCTCAGTCGCTTACATGTGGAGAGATGAGCCATATCCCCTCTTTTACTTTCACTGTAGTTGCATACTTTTATGTGATATAATCAATTTGGTCTGGTGGCCCTTATGTAAAACTCGACCCGACGTGGTCTATATCACTCTGATGTCTGTTTATATTTGAATGATTTAATTCTCTATGTATGAAATGATTTAGCAATGAGCATGCGAGTGCTACCTATTGATCCAAGGAGTAACACAATATTTTTACAGAGAATTCAGGACTAGAAAATCCTGATCCAACATGCCACTGCTCAATCTGAAGGATATATCACTATACTAGTTGCAGACTCGCAGGGAACATACTGCGCCACAGATATCAGCATCATTTCTGGCTTCATATCCGCACCGCGCTAGGTACATGTCAAAAGCCGAAGCAAATTAAGTTACATTCCATCGTTGCTCGTATCTGCTCAGGCGAGTGCTGCACTGAGGAACGCCATAAGGAGGAACGCTCGTGCCATCGTCCCAGTTGAAGTAGCACCGACGATCCAAGGCATCCCGGACCAGCTCTCCCCAGATAGAACCACTGATAACTAACGTCGTCGCTGCGTTGCCCAGAACCCAAAGGCAATGCCTGCAATCGAATGAACGCAACATGCATCATCAACACGATGATGGATTCAGTTGTTCTTTGTGTTTCTTTTGATCTGAAATGCGTACCTTGCCCTTGTCAAGCTTTTGATCTGAAATGCGTACCTTGCCCTTGTGAAGGCGACGTTGGCGCGTCGACGGTTCGACCGGAAACCGATTGATCCTACACTGTTGGACCTGACAGTTGATAGGATGATGATATATTCTTCACTGCCCTGAAACCCGTCGTCAGAATTGAGCATCATATTCACATCTCCTATCGGCCCCTGGATCGCCTCGACTTGAGCAGCGTACTGGCATATGATGCCAACGCTAACCCCTAGCCCTGTGCTGATATAAGCTGGATGGTATGCTGATATAAGCTGGATGGTAAACGAGACGACATGAGTTGGAATACGGAACTTGCGGTAAGTAGACTATAGCATGTCTATTTCAGCTACATATGAATATTTGATGAAGCATGATAGGATAAAATGTGAATTATTCAAGTGCAAAGATCAACAGTAACAGAAAAAATTCAGTGCGATATAGTTCAGGCCGTAGGTACCTTTTCTGAGATTATGCAATATTTCCACGATGGCAGCTACCTCTGCCATGTTTCTCTTGCTACGGCCAGGATTCTCGATGTTGATAAACAAGTACGGCCCAAACATTGCGCCTTGAAGGTAACTACGCTCGTGCCCCCTACGCGTGACAATTTGACCATCCAAAATTTTCTGTCATAAAAACTGAAGTTTGGGAAGATACTTGCTGTCCGCGTTTGGTTGCTTTTACCAAGTGATGCATGCATAAGTTGGTTTAAAAAAAAGCTATTTATGTGTTTGATTATTAGAATGGAATCATTTCATCCTAAATGATAGGATACAAATTTGTAGAATATTATCTCTAGATGCTAAACAATCTCATTAAACAAAAATAATAGAACCATATGGTACAAGACCACCTCATTCTATTCAACTCCATCCCATCCCATGAACCAAACACACACTCAGAGTACAGCTACCGTGGAAACTAATCCTAGCGGGCCTCTACTACAAACGTTGAAACAGTGTGATCCAAAATCATTAATGCACTATCTTGCTTACCTTGATTTGTGCATGGTAGCTGAGAGTAATTTAGAACCTTGGCATCGAGGTGTCTTCTGTTAGAAATTAACAAGCAAATAACAAAGTAGATCAAGAACAAAGATACACCGATTTTTACGTGAAAAACCCTTTCGAGAAAAAACCACGGGCACACGACGGCGATCTTCACTATATCAGAAAAAGTGTTTACAAAATGCAGAGATTTTCATGAGTTGTCAACTCTTCCCCTGCGGCTTACAAGGAGTATATATGGTGGTATAAAACTGACTCGAGTCAAAGAATGAAATAAATCTGAAAAAGTAGAAGAATCCATACCTGAGCCTCTTTAGAATTAGGATCACAT
This sequence comes from Hsuehochloa calcarea, assembly GCA_036346395.1. NCBI lineage: Eukaryota > Viridiplantae > Streptophyta > Magnoliopsida > Poales > Poaceae > Hsuehochloa > Hsuehochloa calcarea. Next base: position 42,260,575 of record CM070599.1, read on the forward strand.
ATCAACAATCTCCACCTTGAGATGAATTCTCTCCTTGTAGTATATGAAAAACTTCTCCAACGAATAAATAACCACCGTACGCCGAAAGTCTCTTGGACTAAACTTTAACACCAACCAATCTTGAGCAAAGCTCAAACTTAGTAACTGGAACTAGTTTTGTCATCATATCAGTAGGATTATCATGAGTACTTATCATGCAAACCTTAATATTACCTTGAGCAATGACATCTCGAATATAATGATATCTGACATCAATGTGCTTTGTTCTTTCATGAAACATCTGATCCTTTGTAAGACATATAACACTTTAACTATCGCAAAACATAGTAATGCAAGAAGTATCTCCACAAAGTATATAAACTCCACAAAGCTCCGCTCGTGTGGCCCATGTGGCCCATATAAAGTCCCACATTGCTTGTCTCAAGTGAGTTGTAGTAGTATATAATGTCTGTTGGATCCAAACGTAGCACCTCCGGTTAACCCTTTTACACGGCGAGGACGACTATGTAGCTTCTTCGGTGCATGCTTCGAGCAAACCTTAGTCATATACTCGCTATGGCGCATGGCATGTGGGCCCGGAGTGGACACATGGCATGGCATATGTGCTTAAGACCGACGCGGACGTGTACCGAGGGGTGGTTCGGGCATTTGCCGATAAGCGGTATCTTCCGAGGGCGCCACCTAGAGTGTAATACCCTTTGCCGCCAGAGCGTGGCCCATGTGGCCCATGAGGAATTGTGTGGTGGGATTAGTCCCACATTGCTTGTCTCAAGTGAGTTGTAGTAGTATATAATGCTGTTGATCCAAACGTAGCACCTCCAAACTTACTTTCCAACTCACAAATGTAGCAACCACCAATGGTGAACACATAACTCACAAAGACACCACCAATGGTAAGTGACCTCCTCTTGTCCAAATCACTAACATAATCGAATTCACTCAACCAATAAGTCAATCTCTAGATTTTTCAAACTATAAACAAGCATTAGATGTACCACGCAAGTATCTGAAAATCCACTGAATTGCTTTCCAATACTCTTTACCAGGATTAGCCATCAATCTACTAATAACACTTAGTGCATGTGATAAATCAGGACGAGAACATACCATGGCATACATAAGACAACCAACTGCATTAGAATATAGAACTCCAGACATGTACTCAACATCATCATCTGATTGTGGGTATAAAACTGAAAATAATCTGAAATGTGCAGCTAACGAGTACTCACTGGTTTAGCCTCATGCATATTTAAGCGACGAAGAACCTTATCAATATACCCTTTCTAACTTAGGTATAATTTTTCAGAGGGTCTGTCTCTAGATATCTCCATGCCAATAATTTTCTTTGCTGCACATAAATCCTTCATCTCAAATTCACCACTCAATTGCGTCTTTAACTTTGCTATCTTTGTTTTATCTTTTACTGCAATCATCATGTCATCAACATATAGGAGCAAATATATAGTTGAACCATTGACAATTTTTAAATAAACACAGCTATCATAATCAGGCCTCTTAAAACCTTGAGAAAGTATGAAGGTGTCAAATATCTTATACCACTGCCTAGGAGATTGTTTTAGTCGATTATTTCAGTCTATAAAGAGACTTCTTTAACTTACAAACAATGTTCTCTTTTCCAAGAATAATGAAACATTCAGGTTGATCCATATAGATATCTTTTTCTAACTTTCCATGTAAAAATACAATTTTAACATCTAACTGCTGAAGCTCATAATCATGCATAGCAACTATACTGAGTAAAGTGCGAATTGAGCTATGTTTAACAACAGGGGAAACCCCATTAAAGTCAATACCTGGAATCTGGCTATAACCTTTGGCAACTAACCTTTCTTTATACCTTGTCTCATCATTTGGAAAAAAAATACCTTCTTTTCTCTTGAAAACGCACTTACAACGGATGGGCTTCTTCTCTTTTAGTAACTTTACTAATTCCCAAGTGCTATTCTTTTCAAGTGACTTCATTTCATCATGCATAGCAATTATCCACTTATTACAATCAGTGGAGTTAATAGCCTCGTAGTATGATGAAGGTTCTGTATTACCTTCAATTTCTTCTGCCACACTCAAACCATAAGCAACAATATTAGCTTCTTCAATCAACCTCTTGGATGGATTAATCCCCCTCCTAAGCCTGTCAACTACAATGAACCGTTGTGGTGACTGCTCAATAATAGGAGAATCCTCAACAATAGGTGCATCATGAACAACAATATATTCCTTATCTGATGTGTCATCTGAACCAACAAAGTGGTCTACCTGAACACTTGAATTCCGCTCACTCTCAATAGGAATATTAGTAGCCAGTTTATCATGAAGCATAACAGATTCATTAAAGACAATATTTCTGCTAATCACAACCTTATTTATTTCAGAATTCCACAACTTATATCCTTTAGCACCAGATTTATAACCAAGAAAGATGCACTTAATAGCTCTAGGCTCTAATTTTCTATTATCAACATGAGCATAAGCAGTACAACCAAAAACTCTCAATTCTGAATAATTTACTAGGGAACCAGACCATACCTCAAATAGAGTCTTCTTTACAATTGCAATAAAGGGTGATCGATTAATAAGATAGCAAGCAGTGGAAGCGGCTTCAGCCCAAAATCGCCTATGCAAACCTACATTTGACAATATGCAACGGGCCTTGGAAATGATGGTCATGTTCATACGCTTAGCTACACCATTTTGTTGAGGAGTATGGGGAATGGTGTAGTGCCTAACAATGCCTTCAGTCTTGCAATATGATTCAAATTCATTGTAACAGAATTTCATCCCATTATCAGTGTGAAGTTTCTTTACCTTCTTTTCAGTTTGTCTTTCAACCATAGTCTTCCACTCTTTAAATGTTGAAAATGCTTCTAGTTTATACTTCAAGAAATAAGGCCACACTATTCTAGAGTAATCATCAATAATTGTTAACATATAACGAGTACCTCCTAGCGATAGCTTGCGAGATGGTCCCCATAAATCGGAATACACATAATCCAAAATACCTTCCGTAATATGAACCAAAGTATTGAACTTCGCCCTCTTGTGGTTGTTGAAGATGCAATGCTCACAAAATTTCAGGTCGTCGATGCTATATCCTTCCAAAAGTCCTCTCTTGCTTAATTTTGTCAAGCTAAGTTCACTCATATGCCCAAGACACATATGCAAAAGATTAGTAGCATCAGAATCTAATAACCTTTTTTTGAAACAATAGTAGTATTACCTGTAACTATCGTACCTCGAAGATAATATTGGCCATTAGAAGCCTTTTTGTCATCTTTCATTACAACAAGAGAACCTTTGGTGACTTTGAGGACTCCACCTCCGCCTGAATACTTGTAACCTTTATCATCAAGAGCACTCAGTGAAATAAGATTTCTCTTTATGTCCGGAATGTATCGAACATTCGATAAGGTTCTAATGGTATCATCAAATATCTTGATCAGAATAGAGTCAATGCCTACTACCTTACATGTTGAATCATCACCCATCAAAACAGAACCAGCACTGTTGACTGGCTCATAAGAGATAAACCAATCTCTATTCTGGCACATATAAAAAATGCAGGCAGTATCAAGAATCTATTCATCGTTAGTTTCAGCACATCCAACAAAAACAGAAACAATAAGCATCTCACCATCAGAACTATTATCACGAGCTATATGTGTCGTACCTTCATCTTTTGTTTTACCTTTCGGTTTATATGTGTCGTTTCTATTTTCTTTATTCTACAACTTGTAGCATTCAGATATATCGTGTCCACTTTTCTTGTAATATTTGCACGACTTGTACTTGCAACTGGATTTCGACCGATCCTTATAGCCGTTCAAACTTTTGCCTTGAGATCCATGGTTTGAGTTCTTATTCTTTTGCCTGCCACGAACAAACAAGCCATCTGCTTGTGAACCTGAACCTTAAGAAGACACCATTTGTTTCATCTTTTCCTTGAACCTTCAGAAGACATCATATGTTTCATCTTTTCCTTGGCATGCAAGGCTTCATAAACCTCGTCCAGGGTTAGTGTATCACGACTATACAATATGGTATCTATGAAATTTGAGTATGAACTAGGCAGAGAACACAAAAGAATTAAACTCAAATCTTTCTAATCATATTTTACCTCCATTGACTCTAGGCCAGAGACGATCTCTTTAAATTCTGAAAAATGATTTAACACATTACCTCCCTCTTGCAACTTGTGTAAGAATAATTTCTACTTGAGATGCATCTTGCTGGTGAGATCCTTTATCATGCATATCTCTTTCAGCTTCAGCCATAGAGCACCGACCGACGTGATTTTCAGCACTTCTTGCACAATATTATTATGCAGGTGAAGTTAAACTTGGGACAGTGCCTTACGGTCCTTTCTCTTCTCTTCATCGAACCAAGTATTAGATGCATTCTTCCCGAAGCCATCCAATGTCTCATCCAGATCGGATTGCGCCAATAACGCCCACATCTTGACTTGCCACATAAAGAATTGCATGTCCCAATCTAGCAGCGGAAATCATACTTCAATGACGCCATGTTGAACAAACCCTAGATTGAAACGGACAATGAACGTGGCTCTAATACCACTGGTTAGAAATCGATAAACAAATAACAAGGTAGATCAAGAACATGGAGACACCAATTTTTACGTGAAAAACTCTTTCGAAAAAACCACGGGCGCATGACGGCGATCTTCACTATATCAAAAAAAAAATATTTACAAAACGTAGGGATTTTCATGAGTGGTCAACTCTTCTCGTGCGATTTACAATGGGTATATAAGATGGTATAAAACTGACTCGAGTCAAAGATGCAAACAAATCTGAAAAAAGTAGAAGAATCCGTACCTTGGCCTCTTAAAATTCGAATCACATATCAACACCTTCTTTGAGGTGTCTGGTGAAACTTACAAAATAATTGTTACAGCCTGTTTAAACCCCTTGAAGAGTTCACTTCAAAAGTCGTTGAAGCTTTGGAAGGAGTTTATAGTGTGTAACATCCCAACTTTTGGTCTTTGAAAATTTTCTAATTAGTTGCTAGTTGGAAATCTCACCATTTGCATTTTATTTGAATTTAAATTTAAAAGCTCATTATAGACTTTCATGATAAAATGATTTTATATGTTTAATCCCAACATCAACAATGGCCAAACTTATTTTATTTGGATTCTATATGTTTGAATATATTTTCTAGAATTTTCAGGAATTTTTCCAAAGTCATTTGCTTTTTTCTATTTGCTAATTGTATTTTCTGGATTTTCTAAAAAGAGAAATCAATTTAATTTCTTTGGAACAGTGTTCGGCCGAAGCCCAACACTATTCCCGTGCGCCAGCCCATCTCCCCACTCGCCCGCTCCCTCGTCCGTTGGATGCATGACGCGTGCCCCTCATTTCGATCGGATGCCCATGCTCAACCCCGCCTTTCTCCGTTGGATAGCCGCCGCGTGGCCTCGCCCGCTGATCTCGCTCGCTCGCCCGCCCCTCGCTGCCGCTGCCAGGTGGGACCGCCACCGAGTCGTCATCTCCGCGCCTTTCTTCTTCCTCACGCCCGCGCCTTCGCCCGCCATTGCCGAAGCTTCAACCTTCGTCCGACAAACGCGTATCCGTTGCAGATTCTTCGCGCCGACGTTACCAAAACAAATCCCGAGTTATCCTGTACCTATTTCTGTTGCAATCAAACCTGAATTCGGCAGACAAATACGGTACGGCACCAAGAAAGCGCAATAACACGGGAAGCTTCGTACCTCCACCGCCAATGACTCGCCGCCGATCGCCGTTGCCCATGGTTCCTGAGCACCGCCACCGTCATCGTCCAGCTCAGAGCCAGCATCAGCCTCGGTGTTGGTGTGGCAGCCACGTGGTGCTAAATCAGCGTCAGCACACGCGTGCGTGGCCCAATCCACCGCGTCAACTCTCCCGAGACTCGGTGCACTCAGTCCACCGTGAGCCCGAGACTGACATGTGGGGCCCACATGTTAGATTTCTTTTTAATCTATTTATTTTTCAGAAATTCTCGGCTGACGCAAGCATCGCGCAATAATCTGATTTTCCTTTATAAAAATAATCCGGGAAATTCGTTTAAATCCAAATTAGGGTTTTATTTGTTTTCCAATCTTTCAAAGCCCATAACTTTTGCATCCGACCTCCGATTGAACCCATTAAAATTTGTAAATTCATGTAAAATCAAGCTCTATTTAATAGTTAATTTTATTTGATTTTTGGAGTTTATTTTGCCTATGTTATTTATTTATTTTTATTTCTTTTATCTCGTTTGCGAGTAGACGTTGATACTTTGGAAAATTTTGGAGAAGAAGGAGCACCTCAAGATCAAGACTAGTACCTAGACCTATTCCAAGGCAAGTTATACCTTTGATCATCTTGCACCCAGTTTTTAAAATACTTTGTTTCAATGTATTGCATTCTAATTCAAGTATTTATTTAAATGCTTTTGGGATATTTATTAATCTAATTTGTTATATCCACATTGTCTATTGTATGCTATGATCTGTTATCACCCTAGGTTGGTTCATTATTAGTTGTATTATCATAGCACCAACGTGGGTTGGTTAGATACGAGTAGACTGCTTAGCCATGCCACGAGTCATCATTTCATGTGAGTCGCAATTATGAATTTGACTAATGGAATATGGAACTGTGTGTTCTGTGCTATTACTCGTTGATGGCATGTGTTGCACACTGTGTGAATGGTGGAGCTGTGTGCTTATTAAACTTTGTGATTTGGGTAAAACTGGAAGTCCTGCTTTGGTCGATTAAGGACTTAACTTTGTGCGCCATTGAACTGGGCCTTACTGTACGACCACATGCCTAGTATGGGCTGGGCCTAACTTAGTAAGTCATGAAGTCTTGACATTGACAACTCAGGTTGTATTTAAGCTGTGTGATGGGCTGGAGGTGTGATATGTCACATCGCGGGACGGTTCACTGCATCCCTGTCCAACGATGTGTGTCGTAACCAAACGCTGTGTGTATCGGTTGGCCGACAGGAAAGCACATCGGGAGTGTCATTGTTTGAGATGAAGTTTCTGAAAGGTTTTGTTGTGATCAACTCTGATCTGGTTGATTACATCTTGTGGGTAAAGTGTACAACCTCTGCAGAGTGTTAAACCAATCTATTCGAATAGCCGCATCCTCGGATATGGACATGCTCGGGGATTTCACACAAGGGGTAGATTTTCATAAAGACATTTGGGAAGGGTCAGCTGTGTGAGGTAATTTATGCAGCTGTGTGAATAACGTGATTAGACTATGTGTTCTTTGTGAAATCAAATGTTAAATTAATATTCTTTATTTGTTTTCAATTAAGTTTCAATCTATTATCTGTATTCAATTGCAAATGTTGTATTTCTGCAAATTAACCACAGAAGCCATTCCTTTGGAATAAGCCATCATGTATAATTGCATTCTGTGGTATGACTTGCGAGTACGGTGTGTACTCACTCTTTCTAAACAAATCAACAGAAGTTGAGGAGTCGTCACCAGCTTTTAAAGACGAATTCTACGAAGGTTGATTGTTAGGGTCTTGATCACGCCGGATTGGTGGTAAATTGATGGGAGCTCACTGAGTTTACTTTGTTTCATTGCAGCTTATTTCATTATTGTCAGCCTTGCATGGCTTAATAATTGTAAAACTCGACCTTAAGCTCACAACAGTTATTTGTTATTCAAATTACTCGCTTATTTAATATTTTGTTGTATGGAGTTGATATTTCATCGATGTTGAAACTGTGTGCACTAGCGTGATCCTGGACTAGTGCAGAATACACAGAGGGTCCAGATTTGCATATTTGTGTCCCGACATAGTGATAAGCCAGAATTATTGTTCCAGCGGTTAATTGCACCAGCAGTGCATGTACACTAAAAAATCCATGATACGTTCAATGATTACCAGGTATATACACTACAAAATGGGTTGTCAAATCAAGTATTTTTATTTATTTCCCTTCCGAATTGTTGATTATGATGTAGTTTTTCTCAGTTATTGATGTTCTTTTCCACTATTTGTGTCTGGATTTGTGTATGACGTGAAATATTTCTCAGGTAGGACACACTTCCACAAAGTAGCTGAAACTTGCATTGTATCATCCTGTGTTCACTGCTTGTCTTGGTTGTATAGTCCATGATGAGCTGTTTGTAGTTAATAAGATGAAATGTTTTAGAATATGGAATATGGGATAAGCATATCTGCATATGGTTTATTAGACACAATGGATGAACATCTGATCTACATAGCTTATTTGCCTGATCCGAAAAATGTTGTGCCAGGAGCTATTACTGACCGACCATACCTTTCTAGTGTTTGTATCTTCTGTATAGAGTGTAGAGATTTGCAACATCGGAGACCTGGTCTGTGCTTATTCTTTTAGCAGTAATGGCATTGGATGTAGTTGCATTGGATGTAGTTCCACGGAGAGTGGGTAGTATGGATACCATGAAGTGCTAACCAAGGGTTTTTTCACCGGTAAGTATTTTTCAACAGGGTGGCCGGTTTGGCCGAAAATCGGAAAATTTCGGCCGAAATTTTCAAACAAAAAAAATGAAAATTTTGGATTTTAAATTTTAAAAATGTCAAATTTGAACAAAAATCAAGCAAATTTGATTTTTTTTTTTTGCACAAATTTCAACAAAACCGATTTTTTTTCTGGGCCGGTTTGTAATCCTACTGGTCCCTACCGGTAAATCCGGTTTGGCCAATAATCACTCGATTTTCAGCCGATTTTTTTATCCCTACCGTTAGCAGCCTGAAATAGAGGGGCCAACTCAAAGTCTCAAACTATGCAGCTCCAAAGCTGTGCTAGCAGTAATCTATAGGAATGATTCTCAAATGTGTAACAGTATATCTGGAGTACCAGCATATGATTCTATGTTTAATGAAAAGTTGACAGCGACCAATTAATTAGTTTGCTCTTTTGAGTCAGTTACATAGTGATTTGCAACTGCTCGTTTATTAAGAAATCTGAACCAAGTACTCTTTTATCTAAAGATGTATATATGGATTTACTCATGTGGGTTGTAAGTAACATCAGGTGGCTATTTATATTAACTCTGTGGAATGCATTTGAATTTAGAAGCACGAAGGTCATTTTTGTGGTAATGGTGGCAGGAAATCTGAAAAACTGCAGCATTTTCTTGTTTCACCCATCAAGTTGTGTGATTCTGTCTGTTGGAAGATTCATAATTCTGACATAGAAACCTGGAAAATATCGTGTTGTTTCATTTTAGATTCCGTACCTTTAGTCTTGTCAGTATTGCCATAGTCATACACATATTTACATTTTCACGTAAAGTCAACTGGCACTGCACAAAAGTTGATTTAAATCAGTCCATAGTCCATACAACTGCAAGGTTAAGTTTTTTTTTTTTTTTTGACGAAATGGCACGAACTGTCTTTCATATATCAGTGAAGAATGTAAAAAATATTTACAAGAGGGGTGTCAAGCAGACAAACCCCTACAAAACACAAAGCAAGAGGTAAACAAACAAACACCAGCAAGCCACAGAGGAAAAAATAAGACAATAACTTGAATTCTTCTCGCACCTTGAAACTCAATGATCTTCCATCTGTTCCTGTTCTCTTGAAAATTCTAGCATTGCATTCTTTCCAGACCAGCCACCGTATAAGTACCACTAAAGTGTTCCCGCCTTAAGCCTTAAGTTTCTGTAGCTGTTTTGACGCACAGATAATCATGCACGTATCTGGCGTGGCTTCATTTGATTATGCCTGATGAAAGACTAGTCCAAGGTTTGCTGAATGAGATATGCACATGGTGTGCACGAACTTTAGCAGCATATATTAACCGCGCTCTCGCGCCGGGAGGATCGCTACGGGGTTGCTCAACTCACTGCTGCAATGCTGCTGTGGTCTCCACTTTGCTGTCAACACTAGTTGCAGTTGAGGCATGCCTAGGGAAGAAAACTAACCCACAGCCCGTTCGCACACTTGGCTAACTTCTCCACGGGGAGAAAGGATAATGTAACTGCGATTCCAACCACGCAAAGAGGTGACCTTCACAGTAGAAGCCTATGCCATGGCTGATGTTCTCTGGACATCAATTTATCAGATTGTTTCAGCTTTCCTAGATAACATGCGGGCAAATGCAAAGGCATCCAGTTTAGAGAAGAACTGGATCAGTGAAGGAAGAAAGGTTTTGTTTGGTTCTCATGCTGCGTTGGTACCGAAGTTGTGCTTATTTCTTGAATACAGTGCTGTGTGAACTGAACCAATGATGTCTCTCAAGGTATAATTACTGAAAGAAAGCGTTCTTAGATGAACAAGTTTATCTACTTAATCATAGAAGCTTGGAAGGGACAGTGTGTTTCCCTTGTGATAATCCAGGAAACATCAGCAAGAAGAATGGTGGTTACAGAGATCATTTTTTCCATTCATCCGCTTCTCCGGGGCACACTCATATTTGTGACAGGCCTGTGCTTATTTCTTCTTTTTCCTCACCATGGAAGCACTACCCTGGCGAATGGAAAGTTAAGCTACCAACCAAATTTCTGCTCTGAGTTGGTACATTTGCACAGACTTGAATCCTTGGGTATTCTCTATATGTTGCCTCTTGGGTTGGGAACTAGGGATAAATGTTTTTGGATGAAGGTTCACTCAACTTGTTCATGACTACTGTGGGAGTGATGTTATCAGTTATCACCACCCTTCAAATGCTAGTCAAAGTTGAATGTTTTGGCTCGGCCTTTATCAATTCCCTTCCATATTCGATTCTATATGTAGTTCAGATACTGACTTACATGGACTTCGTTGTGATTTTGGAATCCTGGCCAAGACAGGCCTGGAAACTGAGGAAAGCGGTACGTTTCCAATTTCTCCGGTTGCTGGGTGGCCACAACATTGCCAGAATCTAGTGGCTTTCGGAAGAAGTTGCAGTTTGTGCTGTTTTCCTTGAAAAGAAATCCAGAAGCACGATGAGTGATGGCTTCGTTCGAAGACAAAACTGTTGGTAGCTTTCACGATGTCTTGCAGTCCAATTTTGCCTCCTAACATTTCAGATCTTTTCCCCTGCTTTATTTGTAGCTTCACAAGTTGAACTGGTGGCTGTCCACTGGGCTTGAACTACGTGGACCAAGCCCCTCCTCCAGAAACCAAATGAGACCGTGGTTTCACCCATTTTGCCCCAAAATTCGAGCTTCTTTCACTTGCCGGGTTACTACGCCTCCACGTCACGAGTGTCCTAAAATTTCTCTGAAGTCCACGTGGCCACATCCCACCCGTCCAAAAGAGACATTTCTACCAAGAGATGTACGTAAAAGGAAAAAGCTCAATGGAATCTCCTCCATGGCAGGATAAGGTGCCTTCGACCTAAACAGGGAGGTTCTTCCATTCCCAACCTCTAGTTTCCAGAGTGATGGCCAAATGCTACTCGGATTGGCCTCCTCTCCCACCTCTCCATCCATCGAGAAGAACACCATCCCACACCTCCCTTTGCACGATCAAGTGGCAGCTTGCGTCTTTCGTCTTGCACTGTTCCAGATCGTGCGCTTCCCCTCTTCTTGAGCCCAAGAATTTGCCCGATGAGCTCCAAGCTGTGTCGGTGCCAGCGCCGGCGCCGGCGCCGGTGCTGGTGTCCCCACTTCCGGATGCTCCGAAGCTCGGCATCTCGAACAAGTTCATCCGAGGCCTCTGCAGCGACCGGCAGACCGAGCAGCTCGCCTTCGAGTGCTACAGGAGGGCTCTGCAGCAGCCGGAGTTCCGTCCGGAGAAGAAGACGATGAATGCGCTGACCGTGCAGCTGCTCAGGGCTAAGCAGTGGAGCTCGTTGGAACATCTGGTTGAAGATTTCAGGGCCTATGGGGTGCTCCCGGAGAGACGGACGTGCGCGCGGCTCGTCGCGAGCTGCATCAAGGCGAGGAAGTTAGGCCTCGCCGATGTGCTGCTGGGGATTCTTGAAGGGAAGAAGGGCGCTCCTGCAATTATGGCCTTCAGCTCGGCGATGCAGACGTATAACAAGCTGCACATGTACCGGAGCACGGTGCTGGTGTACGAACGTATGAGGGCGGCTCACCTGCCGCCTAACACCGACGCCTACCGCGCCGTGATGGCGGCGTACGGAGCATTGGGCGAGCCGGACTTGGTGACTTCATTGTTCAAGCAGTACAAGTCTCGGAAATGGTACCCCACTGAAAGCTGTCTCAAGACATACACCATCGTCTGTGACGCGCTGGGACGGGCAGGCAGAGCCTTGGATGCGCTGAAGTACCTGCGAGAGATGGAAGCAGAAGGCATCTCAACAAACGCCACGATCTACTCTTCGGTCATCGGATCTTTGTCAGATGCCCGAGAAACGGCTGCGGCGGAAGACCTGTACCACGAAGCACGGAAGAAAGAGATGCTGGGAGATCCGGATATGTTCTTGAAGGTGATCATCATGCACGTCGAGACCGGGCTAGTGGAGAAGACACTCGGATTTGCGAAGGACATGAGGGAGATTGGCTTGAGGGTCACCGATTGCATCCTCTCTACAATTGTCAATGGCTTTGTGAAGAGGAGAGGCCTCAAGCCAGCCATCAGAGCATATGACAAGTTGATTGCCTTAGGATGTGAGCCTGGTCAGGTCACCTACGCATCAGTCATCAACGTGTACTGCCGGCTCGGGCGGAGCGACAGGGCGGAATCCATCTTCTCAGAGATGATCGACCGAGGCTTTGACAAGTGTGTGGTTGCATATGGTAACATGATCTCGATGTATGGGAAGATCAGGAGAGCATCGGACGCCATGAGGCTGCTTGCCCTGATGAAGCAGAAGGGGTGCGAGCCTAATGTCTGGGTGTACAACTCCCTCCTGGACATGCACGGCAGGCTTGGAGCTTCCAGGCAAGCTGACAAAATCTGGAAGGAGATGATGCGGCGCAAGGTCCAGCCTGACCGGGTCAGCTACACGGCCATCATCAGCGCGTTCAACCGGTCGGGAGAACTAGACCGGTGCATCGATTTGTACCAGCAGTTCAGGGAGACCGGAGGGAAGGTCGACAAGGCTCTGGCTGGGCTCATGGCAGGGGTGTTCTCCAAATGCAACCGGTTCAATGAGCTCATCGAGCTGCTCAAGGACATGAAACTGCAAGGCAGCAAGCTGGACCGGAGGCTGTGCATGAGCGTCCTGAGCAGCCTCCGAGAAGCCGGGCTGGAGGTTCATGTGAAGTGGCTCCAAAGTAATTTCAGTTTCGTGGAAGAGAAAACCTGATGCCAGACTCCAGGAGTTCCTGCTGTTCATCTTCAGCACCGAAGCATGGCAACTGGGTGTCTGCAAAAGCATTGCGACTGGGTGTCCGCAAAAGCATTGCGATGTAAATGGAAAGAATAATAGGTGAATATTTGCTTGCTTCAATACTCTTTCTCGAAACTATATGCTCGTGTTGCTCGATTCCGGCCTTCCTTGTATCAAGAAGATGACACTGTAAATGTATTTTTAAAGATGCCACCTTGGTGCCAGTAATGATCTGATTCCAGATTTTTTTTTTGTAAGGTGCTTATCTCAGTAATTCTGCATTCATGTCAGATTTATTGAAACTCTTGTACTATAGCCCACTTTGGCAGATGTAACTTTGCATCAATACTGAACTTTTCTCATTTGCTCAAATTGCGCTTGTTATGTTCTTCAGACTTGAATTGTTTTGTGCTAGAGCAAATATGAAGTCATCAACAGTGCATGATAGATTCACCCACAATTTCGAGTCAAACATCCCATAGAATAATTTGTAGATCTATTTAAAAGCATCGTGTTTCTTTTGTTAGTACATGAAGATCTGGATATAGGTGTAAAATGGCATATGGAGAACTAGAACGAGGGGAAATAGCATAAAACTCAAGAGAAGTCGCTGTGATCCAGGAAGCCGATGTCAGGCAGTGCTGTCACTGTGCGCTGCTCGAACCAACGGCTGTTTTCATGGCATCCCAATTGACATTGCCGGGCAGATTGACGCAGAGATGCTCGCCTCTGTCGTTGCACACCATGACAGGCACGTCAGAGGCGAAGCAAACACGGCTCCCCTGCCACCCGTGCGCGTCGCCGTGCCGAAAGCCAAGCCACCACTGTCCGTGCCGGCCAAGAACTCCACGTCTTCGCCAACGTTGTCCGCCTCCGTATACCACCCATCAGAGCCCGGCGCCCCAGCCTGAAGACAACCAGCTAGCCACCGCCGCTGTTCCACGTGGCCATCAGCAGCTCGCCACCACCATCACGTGTGCGTCAGGGCGTGGAGCGTGTCCCGGCGTGGGCACCTCGCGCAGCGGCGAGGCGAGGTCGAAGACCGCAACGCGCCCGTAGTGGCTAGCGAGGTTGAACCCGCCGTTCAGCACGGGCTCATCGTGCTTCGGACCGTGTTGTACTGTGCCGGCTCGGTCCGACCACCCCACCGTGCCGTACCGTACCGGCCCACCTCGCTTCCGATCAGGTTCAGACATGGCTGCCCGTTGTGTCAGGGGCATGCTGTGTCGGCCTAAGCCTAGTTCTAAGCAACTATAGACACCTGAGAAGACGACAGCCGCCGCCGCTTAGGAAGACAAAGACACATGTGCGCCATCCATGCCCGTGCCCCCTCGCCATAGCCCCCTCCTCCCGGACGTCGATGAAGAACTCCGTCCACCTCGGCCCGTGTTGCACGCTTACGAAGGGGGTGAAAAGGACGGCAACAAGGAGGTGGCTGAGGGAGGGCGGCGAGCGGCAGCTGCTGGGAGGAGAGGGAGGAAGGTGGTTGGAGGAGTGGAGGGAAGGGTTGCCGGCGGCGTGTGGGGAGGGAGAGGGAGGGAGGGCAGCGATCGGTGGCATGTGGGGAGGGAGGCGATTGGAGCTGAAGGGAGATGAATCAGAGAATGTGATTAGGGATTGAGAATTTGAGAGTCGGAGCTCGGGAGAAGGGGTTGGGGATGGGGGTTAGGGAAGGTCGGGAAAGATGTTGGGCCAGCGGGTGGCGATGGGATGATTGGTTGGACCAGGGGCGGGGTGGGGGAGTTATTTCGTGCCGGGCTGGCCTAAGTACGGCCCAACTGGCCGTGTCGTGCCGTGCCGTTCAACGGGTTGCATTCTCAGCCCAACCGCTCCATTGTCAGAACATATCGCTCGCCCCACCACGCGCCGTGGTGTCGTCGCGTGGGTGAGCCGGGCTCTCGCCTCCGGCAATGGCCCGAGGCCCAGCAGAAAATTCCCATATGAAACCCAACAGTTAGTAGTAAAAATACTATGTAAAACTAAACTTGGGCCAAAACTGGCTGGACCGACCCGAGGCCTGGCCCAACGCCAGCTCCGCCCCTAGTGTCGTGCTTAGACCGTGTCATGTCGACCGAGCCTCGGGCCGGTCCGAAAAGTACGGCCAAGTCCCAGCTCTAGGTACGTAACGTCGGCGACGCTGAAGGTTCCATCGGGCACGCGAGAGTCGTCCACGACGTGTCCGTCAATCTGTAGAACAAGAAATTTTTTAAATAATATTGTTTTTAAAGTACAAAACTAGGTAGTCGCCTAAAAAAATTACAAAAATAGATCCATGTCGCCAGTTCAACTGGCGACAGAGACTCTAAATAGTGGGAGGAGGTTCTATCGCTAGTTGAACCGGTGATAGGAGCATATGAATTTTAAAATATAGTGACTGGTCTCAAAATATTACGAAATTTTTTGTGGAGCCTTTCGACACGGTTTACTTACCTGTGTAATTTTTCTATAATTTTATCGATTCTGAATTTTTCTTCAAAATTTATTTAAGTATACTATTTGTAGGAATTTTAAAATATATAAAATGAGATCCAAAATTATTACTTTTTTAACTCTCCTTACACAGTGTAATTGATTTTATAATTTTATAAATTATGAAACTATCTCAAAAATTAAGGGTTTACACAATCAAGTACACTGTATCGGAAATCTAAATTCAGAATTTTAGAGATAATTTCATAACATTTAAAATTCTAAAAAATATACAATCAATTACACTATGTAAGGATCATTTAAAAAAATTCATAATTTGGGTACCTAATTTTATATATTTAGTAATTCCTACAAACAATATATATAAATAAAATTTGGAGAAAAATTCAGAATGGATAAAATTAAAGAAAACTTACACAAGTAAGTAAACAGTATCAGGAAGCTTCATAAAAGTTTTGTAATTTTTTGAGCTCATTTGCTATATTTAAAAATTTCTACGTTGTTGTCGCCAGTTCTACTGAGCGACCGGAACCTCCCCCACTGTTCAGGGTCCACCTGGCGACATGAGCCTATCGCCAGATGAACTGGCGACACAGACCTATTTTGTAAATTTTTGGGACGACTATTTAGTTTTAAAAAATTTAAAAATTGTTATTCAAAAAAATTCTGCAGAACGATACCTTCGGCGCTAAGGAATTTTTTTCTTTCTAAAATAGCACCGTTGACATACTCAATAGCAAATCTAGCATACTCCCAGCATCAAATACAAAAATAGCAACATAGAGTCTCCGTCGCCCGACACCCCATGAATTGAATCTCGCTCGTTCGTGCCCTAGATAGTCGGATCCCTCCTCCACGCACTACCTGGTCACATCCACGCCCCTGGACCGGCGTTGCCTCTCCCGTGCGCGGGGGCATGAACCTCCTCCTCCGTGCAACTATTATCTGGTCACAGCAGGGTAAGAAGACAGCAGATGTGTCTGCAATTAATTGCACCTCAACCCCAACAATAGTTGCACGGGAGGAGGCCGTGCTCGGGCGCACGGAGGCGGCACCGCTTGTCTCTCGATTTTTTTAAAAAATAAAAATAATTGGAATAAATAAATAAAATACGAATGGACCCACTTGTCAGCAGAGGGGTTTTGTTAGTAAAATAATTGAAAAAGAAAAATTAAAATCCGACCGGACCCCACCTGTCGTGATTTCCCGATTTTCCAGAATTTCCTCAAAGGTCAAACTTTGGAGAGCTCATACACTCATATATTTTTTTTATCCAAATGACTTGATTTTTATTTCTAAATTTATATAAATTCAAAACCTTTCCAAAAGTATCAAAAACATAATTATTTGAGTCCATTTCAATTTATGTTGAATTTGGATATGTTCGCAATTATAGACTGGCTCTTCGGACAATGCCATCGCTGTTTATCAAGACCAACTGATATCCACCGTTGAGCAAGGCAAGTCCTTATAATTGATCATGTCCCATACGGCAGCAGGCGCGATAAGGGAGTTATTTTTTAGAATTTTGACGCTACGGAGGGCTACTTTTGGAATTTCGGTTGTCTAACAGGGCTAAAATATGTCCAAAATTTTGGGTTGGGTTGGGTTGGGTTCGTAGTTGTCAATTTATTCCGGAGGGAGGGTATTCTGGTTTGCCTTGGGTACAAAATGTGTTCGTACGGTCTATTTCTGTGAATTATTTTGGATTTTAATCTAATAATATATGTATTTATAAATATATATGTAATTATATAAACATATAATTTCACTTAGAATCTCATTTCAAATACATAGCTATAGAATAAAAATGACATATAGTTCAATGACTTGATAAATAGAAAGATCGTACGTAGTTAAATAATACAACACGATGTCATAACTTTATATATTTTACCATAATCCAACATACTAGTCTAATATTATTTCACTTACCGATGAAGTAGTATTGGATTGACCCTTCTGAGTCAAATGAGTGATCACATCAATTATATCAGGTACCGGAATTACCAGAATAGACTGAAATAGACCGAAATAATCGGTATTGAGGATGGTACGATTAAAGCTACTATGTACATGTTTGGGTGTTGGTATAGTATATTTTAAGTGTTCCAGTGGGTACTATAACGAAATTGATAAGTTCAATTTGGTTGGGCTGACAAGGAGAATAGGATAACGCCTCCGCATGTTTCCTTACACGGCTTCGCAATATGCGGCGGGTCTGGCACTCTGCTTACCCCAAGCGCACCGACTAGCCCCATCCAGTAAAGCCGGAATGACGTATGCTTGCGTTGCAGCAGTAGGCTTTGCCTACATATTTTTACAATCCGAAAGGTACAGTAAATTGCTACAATAACTGCTATAGTGCATACCCCTGCTTCTGCACCGTTTCGCACTACTACAGACTCGAAACATTCTTCACATAATATTCTATGTAGAAATAACAGGGAATCTAGATCTATGTATTCTCGTATCAAATAATCAATGGTTCAGATCAAAGATCCAGCAAAATTGAAAAACTTGCGCTTACGGGTTGTGAGTGCTCAGATTGTCCAGTACTGGATGGTAGCTTAGTCCATATTTTGAACACTATACGTGAAAGACGAAAGATTTTTTTTTTTGAAATAAGGGTATTAAAAAAGAAATTTACAAAATAAATAGCCAAAAAAAAGAAATTACAAAACTAGGCTACTGTCGTCATTCCAAATAAAAATAGTAGCCTAAAAATGACGACAGAGCCTAGAACAATGCAGAAGGGTCTTCGTCGTCGGTTGAAATGACGACATGACATTGTCGCTACTTCAACTGGCGACAGTACCATGTCGCTATTTCAACTGGCGACAGAGACCTTTGCCTGTTTTTACTGTTTATTTTTTACCACATATTTTGTGGACAAATCACAATGATATTATAAAATATTTAGCCTAACATCATCATATTTTTTTATCGAGAAATCACAATGATAATACAAAACATTTAGCGCAACGTCATCGCATATTTTGTTGATAAATCATACTGATATTACAAAGTATTGAGCACCACTTATTTCAACAAGACAAACTTTTTCCGTGGCCGCGACCTCAACGTTCGCCCTGTCGTTCGCCTTGAGTGGAACAGTGGATGAGGTCCCCACGACACCGCCCAGCTTCTACTTCACTAGTTGGAGTGGCGATAGGGCTCTGTCGCTATTTTAATTGGCGACAGTGACCTCTATGCACTGCTATAAGCTCTGTCGTCATTCTCTAGGCTATTGTATTATCATTATTTGGAATAGCGATATGATAATTTTGTTATTTCAAATAATCACAGTAACCTAGTTTTGTTAATGAAAAATTTGACTATTTATTTTTATAATTTTTTTAAAATAATATTATTTCAAAAAAATCAAAGATGGAAGACTCACGTGACATCTAGGTTTGGAAAAGAGTGAAAAGAAAGGCGTTGTGGATTTGACCCCTAATTGAATTTTGCATCCGTACGATTAAAACGAGGCCGTTAGGGAGGCTTTTTAGGGTGGCCACGTCGCCTCTATTCCTTTGGGCATCGGATGCTTCTCATATCGTCCGCACCGTTTGATTTGATCTATTGTTGTCCCCGTCTCGCCACGTGTGTCAGGTGTGTCGTTCGTCGTCCGCCTTGTATAGCTTTATTCCCCGTGGCGCCCCCTCCATTTTTTCCACCTCGTCTGTGCCGCTTCTCTCGCTCCCTCCCTGTTTCTGTCACCCCCTTTTTTGTGTGGGGAGGGGGCTCTCTCCATGGATCTACATGTCTGTATTCTTCGTCTCGGTTGCCACCGCTCGTCGTTCGGTCGCCGTTCGACTCCTCTTTTCCCGCGGTTTTCTTCCCCTCGGTTTCACCTACTCTTGGGGATGGTTCTCCATTGATGTGTGCTTCTTTCATGTTTTTATTTTTGTGGAGAGGAGGTCTCTCTCCGTCAATCTATGCAGATTTGTTTTCGATAGAGCCTTCGTCCTCACGTTTTACTCGTTTTTTGTTGCCGTTGCGTTCTTCGGTTCTGCCCTTCTCTATCTTTTGGTTGGATTGGATTGGATTGTTTTCTTCCCCTTCCTCACCATAATGTTCTTGTTTCGGTGTTTCCTTTTTCACCAGCTTGCTTGCGACTTTTTATGAGTTCACTTTGTTTTCTGCTGTTTCAACAGAAAACGTGTTCCAGGCGAGCACCGGATCTACGGGGAGGAGCTTGCTGCATGCCAATAAGAGTACGCTCCTTTTCCTTGTTGCTCGGTTCTACCCTTTAAGATGCAGATGGATTAGATATATGTGTAGGGTAGGAGGGATTTTATCTGAAATCGGACTAGATGACAGAAGGTTGTGCTGGAAGTGAAGTCGTTACATACTCCACTTAGATGCATGGAGTAGATTCTGTTAAGGAATAGTCGACGAATCGATGAACGGTAATACAATCACACAATCAATCAATAGATACTAGTGAGAGAGAGAACACCCGAAACTTTATTAATGAATCTGGAGTAATTACAATGCAGGATCGTCTCTCTATTTATAGAGTAAGCTCACCAGGAGCAGTTCTGGTATTTGTCCATACCGGAACCTTCTAGGTTTCGTAACACTCCCCCTTGGGCGAATACCATGGCATGCACATGCCTTATTTTAAAACTCCTCCCAAAACCCAGTGGGAAAAAAGGGATGAAGAAAAGAGTGCATCGCATCCATTTCTTGGATCGCACTTGTTGCCTCATTAAAAACCTTTACGTGAGAAAACTTCAGGAAAACTCACAAAGGGAAAAAGAGTGCAATATTTGGATCTTCGGGATCATGTAAGTCTTCTGGTCTTACATATGGGTTATGGTTCAGGGATTCACTCCCCCTGAACTTTATAACTCACTAAGCTGTCTCATTCCTATGCCTCGAACACATTTGTGGAAGCTAGAGGTTTGGAGAGATTTTGTGAATAAATCTGCTAGATTATCACAAGACTTAGCCTTTAAAACTTTTATCTCTCCGTTCTTCTGAAGCTCATGAGGATAAAAGAATTTAGGAGCAATATGCTTCGTGATATTACTCTTAACATAGCCCATTTGCATTTGTGCAATACAAGCGGCGTTATCTTCATAGATAATAGTGGGGTCATCGACGGTGTTTATGCCACATAACTTCTTGATATGGCTGATCATCCGCCTAAGCCAAATACATTCTCGTGAGGTTTCGTATAATGCGATTATTTCTGAGTGGTTGGTGGACGTAGCCACCAAGGTCTGCTTGAATGATCGCCAAGAGATGGCTGTACCACCATAAAGAAATACAAATCCTGTCTGGGATTTCGCATTATATGGATCAGACAGATATCCTGCATCTGTGTATCCAACCATAGACATGTCTTGGTTCTTCGGGTAAAATAATCCAAGATCTTGTGTACCCTGAAGGTACCTGAATATGGTTTTAATGCTAGCCCAATGTCTTCGAGTTGAGTGCGCTATGTCCTAGTTGAG
The DNA here is from genome assembly GCA_036346395.1 of Hsuehochloa calcarea. Classification (NCBI taxonomy): domain Eukaryota; kingdom Viridiplantae; phylum Streptophyta; class Magnoliopsida; order Poales; family Poaceae; genus Hsuehochloa; species Hsuehochloa calcarea. Next base: position 42,281,719 of record CM070599.1, read on the forward strand.
TTCCATCGCAAAGGCAATGTCCGCCTTGTGCGCTTAGCTAGATACATTAGTGCCCCAAGAGCACTTAAGTATGGAACTTCGGTCTAAAAATTTCCTCATTTTCCATCTTTGGTCTAAAAGGGTCTTTATCCGCTTCTAGGGATCGGACCACCATCGGGGTTTTCACCGGATATGATTTGTCCATGTTAAATTTCTCTAGGATTTTCTTGATATATGAGGATTGGTATACAAAAACTCCTTCAAGGAGGTGCTCTAGCTGTTTCAAATTCTTTAACAAGATAAGAACTTGCTTCTTTTATGTTTTCTGTCGTCCCGATGATATTCAAATCATCGACATATACTGAAATAATACAGAATCCATTCTGGGATTTCTTTATGAATACACAGGGAAAGTCTTTACTATTAGTATATTCTTTCTTCAGGAGGAATTCACTAAGTCGGTTGTACCACATTCTTCCAGATTGTTTTAATCCGTACAACGACCTTTCCAGCCTGACGCTATACATATTTCGATTCACTTTATTTTGATCCGGAATCTTTACTCCTTCTGGGACTTTCACATAAATATCTGAATAAAGTGACCCATATAGATATGATATCACTACATTCATTAACTGCATACATAAATTCATACCTGCTGCCGTTGATATTAAGTATCGGAACGTTATCCCACTCATGACAGGAGAATAAGTTTTATCATAATCAATACCGGGTCTCTGCGTGAACCCTTGTGCCACAAGTCTCGCTTTGTATCTCACCACCTCATTATTTTCGTTTCTCTTCCGGACGAAAACCCATTTGCATCCTACAGGGAATACCTTAGGTGGTGTTTGGGCTATCGGACCAAACACTTTTCTTTTATTTAACGAGAGTAATTCTGCCTCAATTGCTTATTTCCATTTACCCCAGTCTGAACGCTTCTGGCATTCAGCTAAGGACTTTGGTTCTGGATCCAGTTCAAGGTTTCTAGCAATTTTTGAGGCGAAATAGATGTCGACAACTGTAGTTTTTCTTTTATATAGTTCTCCTGACTCAACAAAATTAGTGGATATTTCTTCATTCATTTCATCCAGCTCCTCGTGATTTCCCACAACGACGGAGTATGGTTGTTCCTAAATCCCAGTATTAGACTGTGCGCGTGCAATTGTACTGGGTTTACTATCTTCAGGATTATTTCCTTCAAGAGTATTTTTAACTTCAGGTTGATTCTCTTCAACTGACCGGGAAGATGTCTTATTGTGTTCTATTTTCTGCGGACGTCTCCGTGGAATTGAGGCCTCATTCTCTGGTGCTCTCCCCCTCTTCTTCACATGAGGGGTTGGAGTGGTTCGAGTATCCTTCTGGGGTATTTCTACTCTCTCCGAGCATTTGTTGCTGGTATATAAGACTTTGTTCCTTGGTCATCTACAAATCGGGTTCTCTCTATTTGTTTCGATCATAGATCGGTTTGTGTCGCCCTGTCGACGTTCCTCGGCTTCGGACTTCACCGCCTCGGCTTTGACCTCTCTGGTGCCTCCTCTCTTCCGATGACGTCGTGGTGTGACGCGGTGCGCTCGTCGACATGGCCCTCCCTCCACGTCCTTCCGAGCGCCCCGTCTACCGTTGTCATCACACCGGATCATCATCGCCGGACCATCGTCTGCGAGACTTCCGTCTTCACCGAATTTAGGTCCAGTCTGAATGTCCGTCTTGGCGACGTTCCGATTGCGGGGGCGTGTTAGATAGAATGGTGCCTCGGCTTCCTATATACATGATAGTTGTAATATATCCTAGGTAGTGTTACTTTTCTCGCTTACAGAGACAATTAAGAGCATGTATATCCTAGGTGCTAAGACAATGCTACAGGTGAGAGAATTTTCTTAGCACCTATGTCAATGTCAATGGAAAGTGAATGCTATGTCTAAATTGCATGACACTGAAGCAAACATTGGAAGCTGATGCTAAGGTCAGAAAATTTGAACGTTTTACTAGTTAAATATCTGACTTTAGCAAGTACAGATGGTGCTAAGGTTTAGAGTAAAAGTACCTAATAATGGTCTTAGAGAGAGATGTGATGTGTCCACCTTAGGATTTTTTTTAGTTGAAAAATTAAAAAAAGAAGTTAGACCTCTATCGTCAATTAAAATGGCGACATGATCTCTGTCAATTGACGATGGGGACTTCTTTAGTGGCATGTGCCCTTTCAAACAAGAGCAATTCAGAGATGCAGTCATATCGTCAATTCAATTGGCGACATATAGCTGAATTGGTGACAGAACCCTATTCCATGAGCGATAATGTCTCCTTTGTCAATTGAAATAGCGATATAGTTTTGAAAGAAAATCGATTATTTGTTTATGTTTTTTTTTTAAAAAAAAATCTCTAACTTAGCACCTGCCTAGGAAATTTACGCCGGAAAAGGTGTAAAGACAGGCTGCGTATGTGGCCCTCCGTGCAACTTATGGTTACCTACTGCACCTCATTCCTGCCATTAATTTGAGGACAGGAGATGTCAAATTGATACACTTAGCACAACAGTTGAGGCCATATTGTCGAATGGGAATCTATATATATAGACAAACAGTACGAACAGTTCTTGTTCAAAGGCGTTTGCAAGCTCAATGTTTGGCCCATAGCTGTAGTCTGGGCTGTGGACACTAGCTCCTGCCATCATGGCCGAAGACTTCCTGCGCCAACAACGTATCAGGATTTGTAAAGCACAAGCCCATTGTATCAATACAGGCTTAGCCTGACGCAGAGTGCCGTTGTGCGGGTCTTTAGACCCGATGCACTGACCGCACGGTTCTGTTCGGTCGTTCCTGCCGAACCGCGGAAGGCCTGATCGGCGCGGGAGGCGAGGGCATGACAGCACGAGCAGCATGCGCGAGGACGCAACGCTTGCACCTGCACTTGCCGGTCTCTCCACCACTCGGTTTGCATAGGATGTTCAGTAAAAGTAGCTAGTCAAGCGCGCGGCATCGCCGGATCACGGCACAGGGTCGCTTCGATGCTTCGGCTACACATTTGCGTTCTGCTTCTGCATCAAAGTACTCCGGTGAAACATGAACTCGTGTCCCGTGAACTCGCGGCCGGCAATAACTCGTACCCACCGCACTTGTACGACCACCGACGCGGCACATGCACATTAATATCGAGTCGTTCGTCGCAGACGTGGTAACATGAAATAAAATCCTACTCCACTCTGGCATTCGATATCAATCTCATATCCCAATGCAATACACAAGTCCTCATAGCAGATTCTTTGACCATCTTCCAGAGATATTCCCATCATATCATGATACACTATCATCCACAGTACTGTTCGCCTACATAATCGGATCTTGCCACTGCGATTGTCCTAGTTGACGACAGCCAACTTGGATCGATCAGTGGCTCGGGCTCGGCTCCATAAAAATCAGAAACACCGATAGCACTGCTGCAGCAGCCGGACTGCAGGAGTAACAGATATTTGGATGTGCGTGTCGCAGAGAATCCCCACGTCCGCATGAGTCGCAAGGAGACAGAAAAGGGGGCGATCACACCACCTCACATGCATCAGTGCTCTCCTCTAAAAGTCTAAACTCTGTGTCCGCCATTATTTTGTAGCCCGGAAACAACCTGAAAGAAGACAGTCCCGAGGATTGACATGTTTCAGTTCATGAGGGAAAGCTTCCCGGGTGAACACTTGCCTCGCATGAGTAGATACAAGATTTGGGATGTTTGGTTGCTAAATCATCATCCGGTCTGCTTGAGTTTGTGCAAAAGTTGCTCCCAGGCCTGGCCCGAGGAAAACGCGAGGATCGAGCTTCGCTCGCGAGCTAGGCCATGTGGATGCAGGTGCGCTCGACTTCGAGGGCCAAAGGTTGCATATGCGCGTGCAACGCACCTCACTCCCCTCACCGCTCGCTCCTCTCCCTCGCTTGCGCCCGCGTTGCGACCATGACCCCCGCACCCGCTTGTTGCAACCTCGCCCGCCGTTCCCCTCCCATGGACGAAAACCTCGATTTGAGACCACGATTGCGTCACGCTCGTCCCTGCTCCGGCCGCCGCGCCCACCTTGTCGTTCCAATCAATCCGGCGAGCTCCACTGTGGATATCGTGAGGATATGTGCACGATCTCAGAATGATGAGTCAATTGGCAATGGCTTTGTTGGTTTGCAAAATCTCGCATTTTCGGGGTTTGCTTCAGTCTGTCAAACCACAGGCGGTCTGACCGGCTATGTTGGGCGGTCGATCATTGTGGAGAGGTCCGACGGCTACCGTGGCGGTCCGACCAGATGTGCCTAAAGGTGGCTTTTGAGCCGAGCCAAAATAGGTTATGTAGGCAGCGAGGAGTCTCCGGATGTGGTCGCATCATTTTTCGAGCTCCTACCAAAAGTTCTATTGAGTTGAAAATTCCAGAAGGTTTCGGATTTTCACGATGGAATTTTGGCTAAGTCTTTTCGGGCGGTCCGACCGCCGTTGTGGAATCGGTCCGACCGGTCTGGAATCGGTCGGGCCGGTGATGTGGGGCGGTCGAATCACCGATCACTGAAGGGAGTCTTCTTTGCATTGATGTGTTTTGATTGTGGTTATTGTATGGTTGTCAATGCTTTATTGTTGCATATTGCATTGTGGAACTAACGTGGGTCAAGTTGTGAAGAACTTGTTCCTAAACGATTTGTTTGTCTATTGTCGCGGTGGCTTGCGTGTCAACGACGCTAACGGTGAGGTGGATCGACTACGCTTGGAGAGCCGAGGTCCGAACGATCATGGATGCCGCAAAGTGGTCGTGTGACTCAAGCATGGTGCGAATGGGCAAGATGGATCGAACGGGTGGTTCGGTGCAGCTGGTTGGATCAGGTGGTGCGGATGTCGGTGCGAGTCTCTGGGAGGTTCCGATGTGATTCGGACAAGAGAGGCTTGGCGACAGGATGAGAACCGCTGATCAACCTACACGTGGTGAAGCAGGCGATTGCTTCAATAGATGTAAGTGTGTGGATCCCATGTGTGTGTGGGTCCCAAAAGTGAAACCATAAGCCTCTCCTATAAATAGAAAGGGGGAGATGTAAAACCTCTTGAAGCATTCATTTGGATTTCCTTAACCATTTCTAGGGTTAGGGTTTGGAGAGGAGAGGAGAGGGAGAGATTGTGGTTGCTCCTTGGTGAGCTCTTGTCCTCCTTGAGGGAGTGGCTTTGTAAGCATCTTGTGAGATCAATCAATCTTGTGATGCTTGCTTGAGAGATCAATTGTCTTCTTTGTGTTCTTCTCTCTTTTGGATGATTTTGGTGCTTCCTTGATTCAAGTGGTTAAGCTTGGTCTCTTGATCTATTTTCTCTTGCTTTGATGTGTGGGAATACTCCTAGAGTCATCTAGATCATCAACCCCCACAAGCAAGTCTTGAATCAAAGATTTTCATATTTCTAGGGTTTGTGCACTTCTTTGGTAAAACCTTAAGAGATCGATTCTACGCAGTGGATCTGAAGGATCGTCGCTAGAAATAGGTCTCTAATATCCTTAGGGAAGTGTGCTCGAAATTTGGTCAAGTTTCATTGGTTGAATCAAAAGTTGGATCAAATTTCGTTTTGGATTTGGGCATTGTTTTTCAAGATCGACAAAATCGGTCGACCGATTTCTCTGGCTGTCCGACCACAAAGATTCGCACCGCCATTGAAGGCCTACGAACCGATTTCAAACCAGTCAGACCTCCTTGGTAGCCGGTCAGACCGCATGTGCCCAGATCAGCCCTTTGAGATTAAGTCTCCACTTTTGTGTCGTGTGGTTGTCGGGGTATCGAATTCAGCACAAGGATTCCACTGTGCGCTTACTGATCTTCTTAGCTTTCATAGCTAAAGGAGTAAAGTTCGTGTTGAATTTGATTTAGACGAGAAAGTTGAGAAAGCGTCTATTCACCCCCCTAGTCGCCTTTACGGTCCTACATCCACCCACTCCTTTGCGTGTCACGTCGTGTTCCCAACCATCACGATCGAAACCACCCAACCAATTTCGGTTTTCGTCCACGGGATCTCACGCCACGGTCTTCTTCTCCAACTCCGGCCCGAAACCGCCTCCACAGCCGTCATCCTCTCCCCGGTGAGTCATTCCTCGATTACTCTCTACCGGAGCATCACCTCGCCTCCCCCTTCCTCCCCCCACCCCACACCCGCTCTGGCTCCCCCTCCCCGTAGCACCGCCGCCACGACAAACCCGTCACGTCCCCTCGGGCTCATGCCACCGGCCTTCCTCAGCCGTTCCCCGCCTCCACCAACCGGTCCGGTGAGCTTCCCTTGTCTCCCAGGTGCTCGTGCTTGCCTCCTTATTCCCCCTCTTCCCCTCCAGCGCCACCGCCGCTTCTTCATCCCCCCATTCCGGCCGCTGTGCACTGCTGCCCGACCGCCATTGTCCACCTCCGGCCGCAACACCACCTCTAAAGGGACCGCCTCCCCCTGGACATTCCATTTTAGCCCTCACCGGCCACCGTCGTCGCCGGCACCGAGCCCGCTGCTGCGCCTTGGTTGCCTTCCCTTGTTCTGTGTTCCCTCTGTGTGTGTGTGTGTGTGTGTGTGTGTTTAGATGCGAGGACTGACCACGGGACCCACTAGTAAGTGGCCCAATGACAGTGCCCACACTGTAATGTCTGATTAGTAGGATTGTTAGTATGCAACTGATAGTAGGCCCCGTTCAAAATCGTAGAAATGGGATTGTTAGTGTTTAGATAAGAGCATTTCTACAATTTTGCAATACATCGTTCGAATCAAATCTACAATAAGGTGATAATTAATTAATGAATTCCTTATCAAATTGAAGCCTTATGTTAGTTAGTAATTAATTGAAATACATCATTTGAATTGAATCAAGTTAGTTAGCAGGATAATTAGTTAAATGTGTATTCTACCAAAGGGTATTCTCACCACCCATTAGAAGAGGTGAGCACACTCTGCCACATGTAGGCAACCAAACATCTTAATATTGCATTCAGGCATGCATCCACTCTCCTGATGCAACCAATCAAACAACATATCAGCATAGTTTGGCCTAACAGAAACAGGCAATCAAACAACCCTCTATTGCATCCACTCAGTCTGGCTAGGTTCAGCCTGGATGACCCGTACGAGCCAGGCTGGTGGCATGCAAGCAACAAAACACACCCTAACTGTACCTGTGGTAGAGGAAAGAACTAGGGGAAAAAAGGTCTCCAGTTCAATATTCGTGAAGTGAGGTTCAGTCACATGATCAGATGATTATATAATTCGAGGTGACTTTATTCAAGATTCGGCATTTGAGTTTTGGTGGTAGTATTCATTAACATGTAGTTTAAAAATATGTTTTGTATTCACTAGGTCTAGCATTGTTTGCAAATTGTGTCACTGAAGATTGCTTGTACTGCAGAGCTAGTGAGCTACTATCATGTGTTTATGACTTCCACTATGTTGATGTTCCAACAGAGGTTACACAACTCCATAGTGCGCCTGGACTAAGCCAACCGACGCGGCAGGGGTTCACGACACCTGCGGAGGTTACTCGCCCCTTTAGACTTGTTCGGTCGCTAGCCACTTGACGTACTCGAACCTGTGCCAGCAGCCAGCCGCCGGACAATGGCACGGGTCACCCGTAGGGTACTCCCAAAGAAGGCCCATAACTAGATGTATCACTCATCTTATGTAAATATTAATTTGTGTACAACTTACATTATCCTTGTGTCGAATTTAAGATCTTATTTGTTATTTTTGTTGTGTGTACGACTAACTTTGTGCGGGAGTCAGCATCGCGACACCTCGCCAGTAGTGTAGACCAAACAAACGTGTACACCCCACCCTCGTTCTAGCCATTAGCACAGAAATGACATATCGATGTCAGTGGCTAGTCACACCCAATGTCGGATGTTTTGGCGCTAGTGTAAAGTCGAGGAGGCCGACTAGATGCGGGTGAATAGACGGTTTTAACAATTCTTTTGGCCAAAACTAAGTTTTATACGAAATTGTATATCAATTCGGTTTTGCACAATTAACACCTAAATCAACTAGTCTCAACTAAGTGCACCAACAAACTAGGTCTAAGATAAAGTTTGCAATCCTAAGGTGATAACCAAGCAATTCAATTCTAAGAATGTAAAATGGTATAATATAAAGCACAAGAAAATAAAACCACAATGACACTCGAACTTTTTCCCGTGGTGATCGCAGACTTGCCGGTTGTAAGATCGAGGTGCCCGACTAGAGGGGGGTGAATAGGCGGTTTTAAAAATTCTATCGCGCTAAACCAATATATAAATGCGGAAGCTAATAGCGTATTGGTTTTGCTCAATAAAAACCTAAATCAACTAGGCTCAACTAAGTGCACCGACAATATGAACACAATACAATATGAGCAAACATACAAGATATATAAGCAATTAAAGCAAGAATGTAAATTGCTCAAAGTAAAGCACAAGTAAAAACAAGATGACACGATTATGTTTTACCGTGGTGTTCGGAGACTTGCCGGTCTCCCCTAATCCACGTTGAGGTAAGCCCAACCACGTTGGACCGGCTCCTCAAATGAGCACACACCTCCGAGGTAAGTCCAACACTTGGACCGGTTCCAAACCAACCAACACTCGCTCAACTATGGTTGCTCTTCTTCCACTCCGAGATGGCGAGCACCAAACCACTCACAAACACGCCGGTCTTCTCACAAGCTTCTTGAGAAGATCACCGCAAGACGACGCCCACGCCGCCTAGGTGTCTGCAAACACCAAGAGTAACAAATCCGAACTTTCACTTGAACTAATCAAGTGTCAACGCCACGTGGATACACAATCCACTACCTAAGGCAACACATGCACTTAGGGTTTACTCTCTAATCTCACCAAGTGCAACACATGCACAAACGAGAAGAGAGGCTTGCTCTTAGCTCAAAGAATGAGTATATCACTTAACAATAGCTCCAAAGAATCTCAAGAACCTCTCCCAACCGCCAAGGTGGCTATATATAGCCCACACACAAAAACTAGCCGTTGGGAGACAAACCTCAAAAATCAGAAATCGGAAGTTCCGCTGCAAAGGCCGGAACTACCGCAGGAGAGAGAAAAGAATCGCAACGGCTATGTCAGACGAGAAACTAGCCGTTTGATTTTTAGTGCGGAACTACCGCCAACCAAGTTGCGGACGTTCGATCTTCTAAGTTCCGCCAACACATAGCGGAACTACCGCGACATCAAATTTTGGCTAAGTCCCCAAAATGGTGCTTCTCGAAAAACGAACCGCAAATTTGAGCAACCGATAATCGGAAGTTCCGCCAGAACACGCGAACTTCCGCACTTAGAAAATCGGCTAAGTCCCTAAACCGCCGCTCGGAAAAATCAAGCCGCGACAATCGGACAATCGATGCGGAAGTTCCGCCGCTAAGCGCGGAGCTTCCGATTGTCCTGATTGAAAACAAAGAACGGCTTTTTCAACGATTTCAATTGCAAAACACATTTGCTAATTGATAAGCCATGCCAACAAAGGTCACAAGCAAGATTTCCAACAAGTTGCAAAACACATTTGCCAACTTTTGGAATCATACCACAAGGAAAAAGGTACATGGACTTACACCATTTGCAAAACGCATTTGCAAACTTAAGTCACATGCTACAAGGGTTATGCATGAGCCTCGATTATTTGCAAAACACATTCGCAAATAAATAGCGTCATGCCTCGTTGAGCTAGAGCAAATATAATGAGCTATCAACACATGACTAACTCAAACTACTAGTTAAGACCCCTCTTAATAGTACGGCAACCTATACTAGCAATCCGGTCTTCCAACCAAACACCAAGACCGGTAAAAGACTAGGAACACATCCTTAGCCCTAGCTAGTCATACATTTGCCTTGCATCTTCTTGAAGCTTGATGACGCACATCAACACTTCAAATCCGGGTCTTTAACTTTGACAATCATCAACACATGATGATTTCTTCACTTCGGGATCTTGACTTGAACATCATCAACACATGATGATTTCTCCATCCCGAGTCTTCACATGCATCAACACATGATGCATTCCTTCACTTGACCTCCATCAACACATGATGATTGGTCTTCTTGTCTTGATGGTCAACTCATGATCATTTCTTCTTGATAAGCATCAACTCATGATGCATCATATACACTAAGTTCTTGACTTGATGATCAACTCATGATCATCCCAAGTCTTCATCATCCCGAACATAACCTATATATCCAACTCATGGAAAATATTAGTTCCACAATGTGATCATCATTAATTACCACACCATACCATTAACTCATAATGGTGGGACAAGATACCTCAATCTTTCCTCTTTGGTAATTGATGATAACCACTAAAATTCTCATAAATTTAATGATGATAAATGAGAGAACAAATGAGTATAGATAAACTACACAAGTTATATATACTCTAACATGAGTATACAAGAACTACACAAGTTCTATATACTCATAACATGAGTATATACGAACTACACAAGTTTTGTATACTCAAAGGTTTTGTTTCAATCGTAAAGATCCCAATATATGTGGAGAATGGAATATGGATCAATACTAATGAAACCACAAAGTATAGGATAAAACTCCCCCTAAATGTGTGCATACACAGATTTATAATAAGGTCATATGCACATATTCAAGTTTAACTTATGGTTGAGTTCAATCCTATATTTTGGATCCGAGAAATGCAACAATATATAAGATTGAGATGTCGATTGTATACCTCGTTGTGTTTCACCTTTATATCCAAATGAGACTACACAAAGATAATACTTGATAAAAGAGTTAGTCTCATATTTGGATTTGTCATTAATCACCAAAACAATCCATTAACTCATAATGGCGGGTCTAGATCTTTCAATCTCCCCCTTTTGGTGATTGATGACAAATCCATTATCAATAACAACATTTGGATATTCATAGACATAAGATAAGAATTTAAACTAATGAACTATGTCTATGCATCATATGAGGTGAAACATAAAGCATTAAACAAAATACATATGTAAATATATGCTTACACAACTAATGCATTTTCCCTCTTTTGACATGTCTAAACAAATCAAACATCCAAATGAGTATTGATAAACATTCTCCCCCTTTTGGCATAAATCACCCAAAAACACAAGATAAATCTTAGCCAAAAGGAGCCTTTGCAAATCGATACCACTTGCAACAAAAAGAATGAGGTTGGTCACAAAAAGTATGAATTGAACTTATATGACCAAGGTGGTATTTTGTTCTCAAGATGTGAGTGGAGAAACAAAGATAGGTTACAAACCTATTGATCATAACATTCTCCCATTTTCAATCAAAACATTGAGAACCACTTGAAATGATAGTTGAAACATATTCAACTAACCTCCCCTTTTTTTGAAAAGAAATATAGATAATCTCTTATTTTAACAATTTTCACAAACTATGTTGAGAGAGATTTTCATAAAAAATTTGACAGAATTTCTCTTGTAAAAAGGACATCCACGACAGGAGACAAGAAGATATAATCAATCCACAAATATATTCATTCATAATCACATCTCATCCACATCTCATGCAAAGATAAATCATGACATAAAAATCACGTTCTCACACAGAGTAGCAAAAGATAGCATAGCCAAAATAAGAGTCATACAACCAAGTAGTCATAAAAGATATTACAATTGATGTCCATACAAGGTCTAATGACCTAAATAAAACAAAAGGCTACTGCTCAACAGGAGGGTCTTGAGGAGGATCGACTGGAGGAGCAGCAGGAGGATCAGCAGGAGGACCACCAGGAGGTGAGCGAAGGCGACGCCGTCCAAACCGGACAGGTGGAGGAAACTGCTCTGCGAATCTGGCTGATAGCGCATCAAGATCGGGCAAAGGTGTGGCGTCGAGCTCGAAGTGGTGGTCGCCAAAAGCATCCAATCTGGAAGTGGTCGCCGCCTGAAAGGTCTCCTGAGACGCCTTCATTTCCAACAAGGTAGCATTAATTTGATCCATAGTGGCTTGACCTTGTGGAGGAGCAGCAGCAGCAGCAGCAGCAGTGCGTGTTCTTCTTCACTGAGCGCTACCAAGATTTGCAGGAATTGGAGGACCTTCTCTTGGTTTATAGGCTTTATGCGCTGAAGGTGTAGCTCCATTATAACCAGTCTGACGAATGATCAAAGTCATAATATAAGGTGCAAAGTTTATCCGCTTGATTCGATCATTCTTTGTGCCTGCTATCTCCCTTATGATGACATCCACTACATCAAACTTTCTTCCATGCATGATGCATTCCAAAATATTCCAAACATGTCCTCTAATTGCATCATAATTCCCGCTCTTTGGTAACATGGTATGATTAATGATCCTATTTACCAAGCTGGGAATAGGAAGAAGTCCTGTTATCTTACCAGGGATAAATCTACGTAGTGTCATAGAATTCATCCAAGTCGAAAGAGGAGAACTGTTCTATCATAGATTTGCTCATATCTGCTCGACTCAATATCCAATGCACGTTCAAAGGCACGTTTTGAGCAAGAGTATCTCATTGTCCCTGTCATCCAAGTGAGCTGAGAAAAGTCGGGGGGAATGCACACTGTGGCATAAAACTGTCGAATGAGTTCATCACTGTAGTTGCATTTTATTGCCACAAAGTTATGAATCCCACTTGAAAGAGCTCAGAGGTACCCTCATATTTATCAAGCCCGTTGAGGTAGGACCAATTAATGTACTTGTGATCAGCAAAGGGTTTGTTTGGTCCATAGAAAAGATCATAGACTTGCCTCTGAAACTTTGTATGAAATCGAGGGTCATCACAATTTCCAGGAAGAGAATATTGATCTTTAATCCGAAGAAGAGTGTAATCGTCCGCTGTGAGTGACTTAAGATCAATTTCAATTTCTTCAGGTTCTCCTAACTCCTCATCAGACTCAGATTCAGACCCTTCACCTGATGCACTTTCTTCTGATTCTGAATTTTCAGATGACTCTCTTTGATCCTCACTTGCTTTCAATTCTTCCTCATTTCTCGAAGAAGATGCGCAAGATCCGAATAGCTCTTCGACGTAAACCTTCATCCTAGGCATCTTCAAAAACAATAATGGATGAAGTGTCAAAGGTTGAATCAAATGGGGATAAGCAATTCTGTTTCTGTCAGGATAATCGGAAGCTCCGCAAGTTGAACGCCGGAACTACCGCTAGCGGAAGTTTCGCGCTTTTCAACGGCGGAAGTTCCGATTATCCTGAGCCGACTCTAGGGCAATAAAGATTTTGGATTTTTCAGTATTTTGATGGATTGAGTCCATGGAATCGATGCATAAACATCATACAATACTGAATAAACTAATTTGCCCAAGAATCTACCACAGATTTCATCTACATTTGATTTTCCCCAAAAACTCAAACCTAGGGTTCATGAGAGGCATAAATCCAAAAGAGAATTGGAAATACCTTGAGGAATGGGGTGATTGAACCCTGGAGAAGCAATTGATCGGTTGAGATTTGAAGAAAAACCGAAGATCAATCAAAGCTTTGGAGGAGATTTTTGGAGGAGAAGAGGAGGGCTCGGGACTGAAGAGACTGCGGCTAGAGAGAGAGAGAAATAACGGAGGAACCGCAGGGCATTAAAGCCGCTCAGCTACCGGAAAACAGAAGTTCCGTATTTCAAAAGCGGAAGTTTCGGACATCGGAAGTTCCGCGCTTGGAGTGCCGGACGCTCCGATTTTCCTGACGCTCAAGAGAGCCGGCGGAAGCTCGCAACTCAACAATGGAAGTTCGGAAACGGAAGTTCCGCTACTGAGGGTTTAAGTTCGATTATCCTGACACTTCAGGAGAATCTTGGAATTTGATATTTATGCAAATGATCCCTAGTTTTGCACTCAAGTAAATATCGTTCAGGATCATTATACATTTAAAAGGACTAATGTCTATCCAAAAATAATTTTTATGAATTAAGTTTTGATTTTGCAAATGAAGTCTCATTTTCATGAAATTAATCAAAACAACCCAAAAAGCATTTGGTTGATTTTAAAGCATCTAATTTTATGTATGAGTCATAAATACCATTTTGAACCTTTTCATATGAATAGTTTTGGTTCATATGGAAAAACTCACTTAAGTGCTAGAAAGTGACCACTTAGGTCAAAGTAGGAGTTTGGACGAATTTCAAAATCAAATAACCTTTTCTAGGTTGGTCTTTTGGAAATCTTTTGAATACCAAAAATGTTTAGAATAACCAACTCTAGGATTTTTCTTTTGTCAAAGTTTTCAAATTCCTCTTAGAATAGATTTTACACAAAAATCTAGTTTTGGTCAAAAACAAGATACTATAATGTAAGATTTTGGACATAAACTCATTTTCACTTAAAATAGGTTTTTCTAAAGCCAAAACCTTTGGTAAATCTTTGAAAAGCATTTGTATACCTTTTGCAACTAGTTTTTCAAGGAATTACTAATAATTATGAAATTTTTGACTTTTGGCTAAAAAGCTTAATTTTTTTGAAAAGCAATACTAGCACTTAATTTATTTGGGCACACTTAGGGATGTGAAATACATGATAATGATTTAGCACTCCCCCTTAATGTGCCACTTCAACTTGCTCAAGATATTAATAATGAACATTGAGAACATAGAGCAAGAACACCCCTTTTAATAAGATTTTCATGAAATGCAACCTACACAAGGTATAAAGGGGCTAGATACTTCAATGTAAGTACTTGTTACCGTAAGGGCATTGGTTCTTGATATGAAGTGATAATCCTCAAGCTTGGCTCCAAGTTGATATATGATGAAATCCATCTTTATATGAATAAGCCAAGCCTCCAATGCCTCTCCAAGTACCTATTAAGCATTTAAGCGCATTTTGGTACCCAAAACTAGGTTGGGTCCACGAATGTTAGTCACAATGGATTTGGGCACCCAAATGGCCCTAGCATTAGTTTTAAGTGAACTAACTATTCTAGCAAACACATTGCCATTTTTATCTTTCCTAAGCGAATAATGATCATTATATATAAATGGCTTAGGAGAGATACCTTTGGGACAATCCTTACTCATATGTCCCTTTTCCCGGCAATTGTAGCAAGTTCGAAGTTTGTATTCATCTTTTACCTTCTTTACTTGCTCCTTGCCGGTTTGCCTCTTCTTTGATGACAATTGCTTGTCATTCACCTTGTTAGGACACACCGAGGCGAAGTGGCCCTTTCCTTTGCATTCATGGCACTTGATATTCTTCGTGTGCCTTGCGTTGTGCCTTGTCTTGCTTGTCTCCTTTTTCTTAGGAGTGAAGCCGATTCCACTCTTATCTTGCAAGCGTTTTTGCTTGCTCAATATTTCATCAAGAGTGGCCTTCCCCTTTTGGCTTCTTTCCAAGTCATTCTTCAAATTTTTGACTTGGGCCTTGAGCTCATTGTTTTCCTCTACAATGTTAGTATTGCAAGATATGGAAGAAATAGGAGCATCTATTTTGGAGCAACAAGGCATATCAATTAAATCCTCACATAAGGTGGATATACTAACCTTAGATGAAATGCATGAAGTAGGAGCTAAGCATGGCATATCATCTAATAAATTACATGCAATGCCTATATCCACCTTAGAGCTATTTAGATTATTTAGGAGGAGAGTTTCATGTTCATCTTTTAAAACATCATAATCATTTTGAAGAGAGACATACTCTTTCTTCAAAACTTTGAATTTTATTTTCTCCTTTCCTAAATATTCATTGAGCTCTTCTAGCATATCCATCAACTCATCATATGAAGGCTCATTGTTATCATTTACCTCATTATTACCTTGAGCCATTAAGCATCGAGTTGATGTGGAGGGAGTGGAGGAGTCATCATCGTCGGAGCTAGATGTTGAGCATTCTTCATCCGACATCCATTCCTGTGTGCAATCTTCACTAGTAGAGGTGGACAATTCATATTTATCTTGAATTTTGGTCCACATCTCATGGGCGCTCTTGAGATTGCATATGGCATCGAAAATGTCTATACTCAAAGTACTAAATAAAACGTTAGTAGCTTGAGCATCGAGATGCGAGCATTTCTCTTCCTCAATGGTTGGAGCAAAATGATCCAATGGAGGAGAAAAGCCTACATCTACAATCCGCCATATTTTCGGACTCATGGCCCTAAAATAACAAGACATGCGGATTTTCCATTGAGCATAATTTGTGCCATCAAATAGAGGTGCTTCACCTAGGTGCACTAAATCTCTAGTTACCACCCTTTACTCTCTAGACGGTTAAGTCTAATAAATGAGAGACCAAACTCTGATACCACTTGTAAGATCGAGGTGACCGACTAGAGGGGGGTGAATAGACGGTTTTAAAAATTCTATCGCGCTAAACCAATATATAAATGCGGAAGCTAATAGCGTATTGGTTTTGCTCAATTAAAACCTAAATCAACTAGGCTCAACTAAGTGCACCGACAATATGAACACAATACAATATGAGCAAACATACAAGATATATAAGCAATTAAAGCAAGAATGTAAATTGCTCAAAGTAAAGCACAAGTAAAAACAAGATGACACGATTATGTTTTACCGTGGTGTTCGGAGACTTGCCGGTCTCCCCTAATCCACGTTGAGGTAAGCCCAACCACATTGGACCGGCTCCTCAAATGAGCACACACCTCCGAGGTAAGTCCAACACTTGGACCGGTTCCAAACCGAACCAACACCTCGCTCAACTATGGTTGCTCTTCCTCCACTCCGGAGATGGCGAGCACCAAACCACTCACAAACACGCCGGGTCTTCTCACAAGCTTCTTGAGAAGATCACCGCGCACGACGCCTCCACGCCGTCTAGGTGTCGCAAACACCAAGAGTAACAAATCCGAACTTTCACTTGAACTAATCAAGTGTCAACGCTCACGTGGATACACAATCCACTACCTAAGGCAACACATGCACTTAGGGTTTACTCTCTAATCTCACCAAGTGCAACACATGCACAAACGAGAAGAGAGGCTTGCTCTTAGCTCAAAGAATGAGTATATCACTTAACAATAGCTCCAGCAACTTCAGCAACCTCTCCCAACCGACCAAGGTGGCTATATATAGCCCACACACAAAAACTAGCCGTTGGGGAGACAAACCCCTGAAAAATCAGGGAAATCGGAAGTTCCGCCGTGCAAAGGCCGGAACTACCGCAGGAGAGAGAAAAGAATCGCAACGGCTATGTCAGACGAGAAACTAGCCGTTTGATTTTTAGTGCGGAACTACCGCCAACCAAGTTGCGGACGTTCCGATCTTCGGAAGTTCCGCTCAACACATAGCGGAACTACCGCACATCAAATTTTGGCTAAGTCCCCAAAATGGTGCTTCTCTGGAAAAAACGAACCGCCGGAATTCGGAGCAACCGATAATCGGAAGTTCCGCCCGTAACATGCCGGAACTTCCGCACTTAGAAAATCGGCTAAGTCCCTAAACCGGCCGCTCTCTGGAAAAATCAAGCACGACAATCGGACACCGGATGCGGAACTTCCGCCGTTAAGCCGCCGGAGCTTCCGATTGTCCTGATTGAAAACAGCAACAGCTTTTTCAACGATTTCAATTGCAAAACACATTTGCTAATTGATAAACCATGCCAACAAAGGTCACAAGCAAGATTCCCAACAAGTTGCAAAACACATTTGCCAACTTTTGGAATCATACCACAAGGAAAAAGGTACATGGACTTACACCATTTGCAAAACGCATTTGCAAACTTAAGTCACATGCTACAAGGGTTATGCATGAGCCTCGATTATTTGCAAAACACATTCGCAAATAAATAGCGTCATGTCTCGTTGAGCTAGAGCAAATATAATGAGCTATCAACACATGACTAACTCAAACTACTAGTTAAGACCCCTCTTAATAGTACGGCAACCTATACTAGCAATCCGGTCTTCCAACCAAACACCAAGACCGGTAAAAGACTAGGAACACATCCTTAGCCCTAGCTAGTCATACCTTTGCCTTACATCTTCTTGAAGCTTGATGACGCACATCAACACTTCAAATTCGGGTCTTTAACTTTGACAATCATCAACACATGATGATTTCTTCACTTCGGGATCTTGACTTGAACATCATCAACACATGATGATTTCTCCATCCCGAGTCTTCACATGCATCAACACATGATGCATTCCTTCACTTGACCTCCATCAACACATGATGATTGGTCTTCTCTTGTCTTGATGGTCAACTCATGATCATTTCTTCTTGATAAGCATCAACTCATGATGCATCATATACACCAAGCTCTTGACTTGATGATCAACTCATGATCATCCCAAGTCTTCATCATCCTGGAACATAACCTATATATCCAACTCATGGAAAATGTTAGTTCCACAATGTGATCATCATTAATTACCACACCATACCATTAACTCATAATGGTGGGACAAGATACCTCAATCTTTTCCTCTTTGGTAATTGATGATAACCACTAAAATTCTCATAAATTTAATGATGATAAATGAGAGAACAAATGAGTATAGATAAACTACACAAGTTATATATACTCTAACATGAGTATACAAGAACTACACAAGTTCTATATACTCATAACATGAGTATATACGAACTACACAAGTTTTGTATACTCAAAGGTTTTGTTTCAATCGTAAAGATCCCAATATATGTGGAGAATGGAATATGGATCAATACTAATGAAACCACAAAGTATAGGATAAAACTCCCCCTAAATGTGTGCATACACAGATTTATAATAAGGTCATATGCACATATTCAAGTTTAACTTATGGTTGAGTTCAATCCTATATTTTGGATCCGAGAAATGCAACAATATATAAGATTGAGATGTCGATTGTATACCTCGTTGTGTTTCACCTTTATATCCAAATGAGACTACACAAAGATAATACTTGATAAAAGAGTTAGTCTCATATTTGGATTTGTCATTAATCACCAAAACAATCCATTAACTCATAATGGCGGGTCTAGATCTTTCACCGGTCTCACTTAGTCCACATTGAGGTAAGCCCAAACGAATTAGACCGGCTCCACAAATTAAGCCAATACCTCGAATCCACTTGGGGTTGCTCTTTCTCCACTTCAAAGATGGTGAGCACTGAACCACTCACAATGCCTGGATCTTCTCACAACCTTTTTTTTTTGAGAAGATGACAAGCATAACTCCTCCAAGCCGTCTAGGTGTCGGCAAACACTAAGAGTAACAAGTCGTCGACTATCACTTGAACGAATCAAGCGTCGAAGCTCGATGGATATTGCTGGGGGAGGGGTTCCCGCGTCCCCCAGGTCGACGCCAATGCCGGTCCGACTGACGTCAGCAAGAAAATATCAAAACGATGTGGAGGTTACGCGAGACGACGACCACACGAAGCATGGCCTCGGTTACGCAACCAAACTGCTCTATGCAACTGGCAAGTTTAATGGCTCTCTACGCAGTCGGCTCGTGCAACGTCAACCGGTGGCCCGGCATAGGCAGACCCACTTGACCGGAAAGGATGAAGGTACCCCTAGGTCTTTCGTAAAAGTATGGTCATTTATGTAACTTCACCTTCTCCCCCCTCCCATCCTAATCATATAAATAGGGCCTCCTTTGTAACATCAGGGGGGTCACTTGTACATCATTTCACACTTGAGCAATACAAGTTGAGTGATTCTCTTGCATGCTTACGCTTTGTTCCTTACTTACGCATTCCCGGAGGTCGACGTAGCCAATCGAGGGTGCATACAAATCTATTGTCTAGACGCGTATCTACGATAGATATGCAATCCAACACCTAATGCAATACATGCACTAGGATTTTTGTCTCCAAACTCACTACGTGCAACAAATGCACAAAAGAGAATAGAAGGTTTGCTCTTAGCTCAAGGGGGAAGAAAATAGCACCAACCACCTCCCACAACCGACCACAAGGGGTGTATATACACTCACACAAAGAAACTAGCAGCTAAGGAAAAATCTTCTAAAAAACAGGGGAGTTTGGTTTGACCGCCAACCAATGGCCAGTTAGACCGACTATACTCCAACGGCTATAAAAACTAGCCATTGGACCCTCAGCCGAACTAACCACGCACACAAGAGTCGGTCAGATCGAGCCAAGTGGTCGGACCGCTAGGAGGGTGGTCATACCGCTTCAAAGAGGAGCCAAAGTAAAACCAGTGGAAAACCTCATCTGGAAAATGTTGACTGTGGCGGTCTGACGGAGGGCTAGTTAGAGTGTTCAACACACGCCAGTCATACCAGACCCAAACCAACCAGACCACTCAACCTTGGTGGTCAGACCGACACAAAGCCAGGTCAGACAACTAGGTGGCCCAGTCTAATTGCCCAACACATGGAGCTTAGACCAGCCACTGACAAAAACTAAGAATAAGATTTTAGATTGCATCCACTTCAACTCAATTGCAAAATACATTCGCCAATTGCCGTGCGATGCAAATAAGGAATGAAAACAAGATTCTTAATAAGTTGCAAAACATATTTGTCAACTTTTAGGATCATACCGCAAGGATTAGGTACATGGACTCAAAATATTTGCAAAATACATTCGCAAACTAAAGTCATATGCTATAAGGACTATGTATGAGTCTCAACTATTTGCAAAACATATTTGCAAATACAGACAACATGCCATGGAGAGCTAGAGCAAGTAAAATGAGCTATCAACACATGACACACCCAAGCTACTAGTCAAGACTCCTCTTAATAGTACGATAACCTACACTAGCAATTTGGACTCCACACCAAACACCGAGACCGGTAAAATAACTAAGAAACATATCCTTAGCATATGCTAGATATACCTTTGCCTTACATTTCCATTTGTAGCTTTAGGATGATGATCCACATCTTCTCTCCAAGATCGGGTTCTTGACTTGAGCATCAACATATGACGCCACTCACTTGATTTGATGACATTCAACATATTGAGCCATCAATTGTTTTCATCGTCATGTGATTTAACCTATTTCACCTAGTCATAGAAAATATTAGTCCACATGACGATTATCATTCATTACCAAAATACTCCATTAACATATAATGGCAGATCTAGATTCCTCGACTCGAGTGAAGAAAAGTTAGTGCCAAATCTCCCGCCAAGGCCAGCTCTATAAAGCCCATCCAACCAACTGAATTCCATGTCTCAATCGTGGAGTTCGATGATCCGAAGAGCTGTGGCGCTAGAGAATGCAAGGCGCGTCAATCGCCCAAACTATGGGGCCAAAGCAAATGTCCCCCTCTACCCCAACACCAAAGAGAACGGGGGCCATGTGTTCTAGAAGTTTATGTATTTCTCGGTGAATTTGAGTTATACGAATGTTGGTATTTGGATTTTTTTTGTTTGTTTTTGTCACTTTTTTACTATTCATTGTGGATTTTAGGCCTGAGGATTCCAATACTTTCAATGGGCGGACTCTATTGGTGCCGTGATGGAAAGGGCAAATGAACGTCCACATGTAGCTCCATCTGGTCCAATGGTGAACATGCCACTTGCGGATGAGCACCTTGACAAGATTCTTGACCATCTGAAGTGGCTTGAGAAGCTTATGTCTATGTGTATCCTTATGGTAGTGTATGCAATATGTATGAAGTAGTTTTTGTTGTCTATAGAAGGGAATTCATGTATTCAAGATGTTTTTTTGCTTATGTTGTACCGGATTTATAGGAATTGCAAGAGGTCCTTAACTTTTAGCACCTACATTTGTATGAACATAACATGATAAGGGACAACTGCATAACATTACAATACCACAATATGGCAACATCAAAAGTCCAAGTATCATATTTTGTATAACATTACAATACCAAATTGAAGCTAAGTTATCAAGCTAGGTTCAATTCACATTAAAATACCATAACATTACATCCCACCTTCATTCTAGCCTTTAGCACCTTTTTAGACCGAATTGACCCCACCATGCCATGCCACCTTTTCAAACTGAATGGACAACCCGAACCCACTTTTACCAGTAAGTACACATCACTTACCAGTCATGCCACCTTTTCAGACCGAATGGACAACCCGAACCCACTTTTACCAGTAAGTACACATCACTCACCAGCCATGCCACCTTTTCAGACCGAATGGACAACCCAAACCCACTTTTACCAGTAAGTACACATCACTCACAAGCCATGCCACGTTTTCAGACTAGCTTTTCTCAGGGAGTAGACATCACTTTTCAAACGAAAATGACCAAACCCTATCATGCCACCTTTTCAGACCGAAATGATCACACCCTGCAATGTCACCTTTTCAGACCGAAAGGACAACCCACACCAGCTTTTCTCAATGAGTAGACATCACTCATTAGCCATCTAGCTTGTTTAGACAGAAATGACCACACCCTGCCACGTCACCGTTTTAGACCGAATAGACAACTCAGACCCATTTTTACCAGTGAGTACACATCACTCATCAGTCATGCCACTTTTCCAGACCAAAAGGACAACTCGTACTATCCTTTCTCAGTGAGTAGACATCATCACCAGTCATCCAACCTTTTGAAAATGATCACACCATATCATGCCACCTTTTAAGACCGAAATAAGCAAACCTTGCAATGCCACCTTTTCAGACCGAAAGAACAACCCGCACCAACCATTCTCAGTGAGTAAACATCACTCACCCATCATCCAGCCTTTTCTGACATAAATGACCGCACCCTACCACGCCAACTTTCAGACCGAAATAATTACACTATCATTCACCATTATTTACACCCTCAACACTACACCCTAGCCAGTTATAAAAGCGGGGTACACTCCACTACCATAGTCAACACTCCACTCCAACTAGTTTCGCACAACAAAGAGAAAGGAATAAGAAGAGAACTAGAGGAGATCAATACGTCGGGCTTGGAGATGTCATGCTATGCGGAGATGATGCGGAAACGGAAGTGGCTGGCCAAGAAGGTGGGAAACTACCCGGATCGTTCAATGAAGGATACGCCTATACCACCGAGTTTCCACGCCTGTAGTTCGACTACGATAACCCAACGAATGTCATTCAGTCCACACACCCGACGACCACCACCCGGGAGTACTACATGTGCTCAGCTATCCGCGCAACAAAATGTCACAAACAAATCAATTTTTTCACATTGTATGTTGTATTTCACATATCGCTAACTTTATCTCGTGCATAATGGCAAACGAAGGAGCGTTGCTTTTTCTTCCAATGGATTGACGGTCCGGATAAGTACGATAGGGCATTCATCGATCATAAGTACATGTTGAACTACACGCTGCCACCCGTGTAAGATCGAGGAGGCCCACTAGAGGGGGGTGAATAGGCGGTTTTAAAATCTTTTGGTTAAAACCGATTTCTAATGTGGAAGTTAACAATAATTCATTTTTGCACAATTAAAACCTAAATCAACTAGTTTTGACTAAGTGTACTAACAATCAAAGACTATTGATAATTATAGCAATCATATGAATAAATCACACGGACACAATGATGTTTTACCGTGGTGTAAATTGTCCTAAGCAATTTAATTATATGAATGTAAATTGTAATATAGTAAAGCACAAAAGGAATAAATCACACGGACACAATGATGTTTTATCGTGGTGTTCAGAGACTTACCGGTCTCCCCTAATCCACGTTGAGGTAAGCCTAAACTAATTGGACCGGCTCCACAATTTAAGCCAACACCTCCGAGGTGGACCAGCTCCACAAATTAAGCCAACACCTCCGAGGTAAGTCCAACCACTTGGACCGGTTCCAACACGAACCAACACCTCAATCCATTTGGGGTTGCTCTTCCTCCACTCCGGAGATGGCGAGCACCAAACCACTCACAACCGCTCGGGCCTTCTCACAACCTTCTTTGAGAAGATCACTGACGCAACTCCTCCAAGCCCTCTAGGTGTTGGCAAACACCAAGAGTAACAGTCGAAGACGCTTAATTGAACAAATCAAGTGTCTAAGTTCAAGTGGATACACAATCCACTATACCTAATACAACACATGCACTTAGGGTTTGCTCTCTAAGCTCACTAAGTGCAACACATGCACATAAGAGCGTAGAGGGCTTACTCTTTGCTCAAGGAATGGGTAATGGCCCCAACAACATTCCCCACAACCGGCTAGCGTGGGTATTTATAGCCCACACATAAAAACTAGCCGTTAAAGAAAAGATTATGAAAAAAAATCAACACGAGCGGTAGTACCGCCGTTCATCAGCCGGTACTACCGCACTTCCTCTGACGCACAGTAACGGCTATAAAAAGCCTTTGAAATAGCCGTTGAAAATGCGGCGCGGTACTACCGCCATTGAATATGCGGTAATTCTACTCGCTGGTAGTTCTGAAACACAATGACGGTACTACAACTTCCTTTGAGGTTCGAAAACGATCCTTACTGGAAATAACATACCGCTTCATAATGGTGGGACAAGATACTTCAATATTTTCCTCTTTGGTAATTGATGATAACCACTTCAATTGCAAATAATTGAATGTAGTTAAATATGAGTATATATGAACTACACAAGTTTTATATACTCAAGTATATGTTTCAAAGTAAAAATCCTTAATTTATGTGGAAAAAGGAATATGGATCAATACTAATGACACCACAAAACATGGAGTGAAGTCTCCCTACATGTGTGCATACACGAATGTGTAATAAAAATATATGCACATTATTTAAGTTAACCTTTCAGTGGAGTTCAACCTATATTTTGGATCTGAGGAATGCACCAAGATATAAGAATATGATGTCGAGTGCATACCTTCATGATTTTCACCTTTTTATCCAAATAGACCACACAATAGGTATATCAATAAAAGTGTTAGTCTTATATATAGATTTGTCATTAATCACCAAAATACTTCATTAACTCATAATGACGGGTCTAGATTCTTCAACCCGAGATCTTCCACCGCTGGAAACTTTACGTACCGGAGAGCGGGGAAGACAAGGAAAAGGTATCGATGGAGCCCAAGAAACCAGGATGGTGGTGGAAGACCACCGAACAACACGCTGAGGATGACCAGTTGAGCGTGCAGCAGACAAGGGGAAGGCACCCATGGTCCCATGGCTCCTGCTAAGCGTGTGGTTAATCACGAGGAAATCCTGGAAGCCTAGTACAGGGCTACCTTTGGAACTGGCCATGCCCGCAGGTCTGCAACAGACAAGGGAAAGGTACCGATAAGCCCTCAAGACTAGCTTGTTTCTGATCCACCAATTTTTCGATTCCAAAAGGTGCACAAGTATCCTTCGTGTAGATCGGGTTGATGATTCGTGCATATTGTCGTTTCGACCGTACGAGTAGCGAGACAAACAAATGCACGTAATCAAACCCTCTACGCTATGTAATTCGCACCTAGATTACGAAGTCTTATTGTGGCAATTGAAATCCCATCTTTTAAATTTAATTCCCTTGTTGTTCTTTATTTTATATTTCGTTCACATTTTTGAAAAAAACGGTTGTGCGAATACTAAACTCGATAACAACAACTCGGTGCAATTAACATATAAGGGGATGATCCATGTAGTCGACAAACTCCAGCTTATTTAAGCACTACGAGATATTACCAAATAACTTAGTAAAATCCTGTAAAATTTGAAGATGCATTCTCTCAAACCTAAATTTATTTCAATTATTTTTGCAAAAAAAATACAGCTCCTGTTGTCATTTCAAATAACGATTTGCTCTCTGTCGCCATTTCATAGCCATTTAATATTGTTTGATTAGTGACAGGGATCCCGTCGCCAATCCAAATGGCGACAAGGGCATGTCGCCATTTGAAACTACGACACAAGCCCATTTTTTTGTAATTTTATTAAATAGATATTTATTTCTATAATTCTATTAAAAATGTATTTTACTTGTCATTTTAGTATGTGTTTTCTAAGCCCAAATCTACCCAGTTCAAGGTTTTCTAAATATAGCATACGTTTTCTTAAGAGATAATTCCTTGTATACCACCGAAATTTACCTCGATCTCGAATATGCCATTGAAAAAAATGTGCTTCTGCTATGCCATCTAATTTCTAAATTATGTCCTTCTATGCCACTCCCATCACCTCCGTTAAGCCAAGTCGTCGTTAGAGCCCCAAATCTGTTAGGTTTTTTTTTTAAATGCCCAACTTGTCCATCTCTTCTTTCCTTACCTCTTCTGCTCCATACTACTTGTCGACGGCCGCCTACTCTCGCCAAAGACCATAGCTACGTCTGTGTATGAAGATGGTGGAGGGTGTGGGGTGGGGGCGGACGCGTTGTTCTTCGACCTGGAGTTTGCGGTGCTCGACGACAAGAGCGTCCCGTCGGACACGGAGGAGTGGGTCGAGTTCAAGGTTTTCTAAATTACAACATGCCTTTTCCTAAAGAGGAAGACATGCTAGAAATTTGAGTTTAGTTAAACTCCATTATATTCTCTTGTGCATTCCATAGCCTTTCCTTTCTTTGGCAACCCCCTTTCGCTATTCCCTGCACAAAACAAACAAGCAAAAGCTACTCACAAAGAAACCTGCATTAAAAAAATACCCTTAAGCACATCTATAAAAACAAGAAGAGCCCAGGACCTGGAAAAGCCAAGGAGCACACTCGCACAGTTCTTCCACTCCACAGTCCCCCCTACCGCACTGCGGCATACCGACAAACACCGGGAGCCATGGCTCCCTGCTCCTCCTCGTCCTCTTCCTCCTCCCGGCGCTCGCCGCCGGCCACCAGCACCCGTCCACCTACGGCTCTTCCGCCCTCTCCGAATGGCGCTCCGCCAAGGCCTCCTTCTATGCTGCCGACCCCGAAGACGCCATCGGTAAGCATCGAAGCTCGCCTGGCTCTTTGGTCAAGGCCATCTGCATCCAAGAAAAAGTTTCCACAAACCGCACGTTCAGTTACAATAGTTCTCTGCCCGTACAGTTCTTGAATTGCTTACGGTGTTCTGGTTCTGTCTATACGAACGTAATTCATTTGTGCTTTGGGATGCCGGTGTACAGGTGGGGCGTGCGGGTTCGGGGATTTGGGGAAGCACGGGTACGGGATGGCGACGGTGGGGCTGAGCACGGCGCTGTTCGAGCGCGGCGCGGCGTGCGGCGGCTGCTACGAGGTGAAGTGCGTGGAGGATCTCAAGTACTGCCTCCCCGGCACCTCCATCGTCGTCACGGCTACCAACTTCTGCGCCCCCAACTACGGCCTCCCGGCCGACGCCGGCGGCGTCTGCAACCCGCCCAACCACCATTTCCTCCTCCCCATCCAGGCCTTCGAGAAGATTGCGCTCTGGAAGGCCGGCGTCATGCCCATCCAGTACCGCCGGTATGTGCCATTCTTGGCTGCATCCCTTGCTTCTACCTCACTCTACTCTACACTGGATGTTAGGCTAGATCTAAGGCCAAGTTTTCTCAATTTCCTAATCCACTTTGTGTGAAACTGTGAAAGTGCTTGCCGAGCTAGAATTGCGTTGGTTGGCACAATGTGGGATCCCAAAAAAGCTGAATTGTAAGTGTCCGTTGGTGAGGGAAGTATGGCGGGGAGGAAGTGGACCCTCTTCCAGTGTGGCCAACCTTTGTTAGGGTTCAACTGGGTAGTTTTATCAGCTGTCATGGTCCTTACTCCTTAGTGTGGTTTGGTGACTTGGTTAAGAGGAAAGCACCTATGAGCCGTTTGATGCAGCATTGACTATCAAGTGGATCACATGCTTGCTTTGCATGAATAATAGAGTTCCGTTTCGGTTTATTTCCTTCCGATTCAGTGGCGTAAGCGTTAGACTTCCACATCTGCTTAAGTTTATTTAGTTATTTGGAGTAATATTTTCTGGATTGGGATTAAAATAGAGCTAACTAACATCTCAGGCTCTCGTTGATAATCAGAAAACTGGTGAACTATTCGTTATCAACTTATCATCCTAAATCCTGCTCAACAGTAAGGCCTCTTTTATCCCAAGATTCGTGATTGGTTTAAGATTATGGAGTGTAGGATCGGTACGCTGAGCTATGACAACTCGTACCAAGTTTAACAACATTTTTTTATTAAAAAAACATGCTCATATCTGATCTAGTTTCCTGGGTTTTTCCAAAGTTAGTCAAAACTGAGGACTTCTGGAAAAATTTCAGAGTGGATTTGATTTAATATAGATTGTTTTATTTTTGAATTGATTGCTCTAAGGATTGGCTGAATAATATTAATGACAGGCAGTAGGGACAGAGACAGGGGGAACTAGTGAGAGCCCTGGTCCTCCCATGGTTGAAGAAGTCCTTTATATAACTCTTAGTTTGCTTATGTAGAATAGCAAAATATTTGTACTTGCACCCCTTGATATTTAGTTCTCACCATATGGCCCTCTGGATAAACATTTTCTGGCTCTGTCCCCGACAAGCAACAAGAAATATTTCAGGAACTGTTTAGAATTGTTGATCAGCACCATTAGATAAGCATTTAGCATCACCAAGTTATTTTCTTCTGGGGGTACATGAGGTGCCCCTTTAGTACCTGGTGATGCTGGGGTAGCTGTTGGGGTACGGGTCCGAAGACCGATGGTAGGGTACTCGCACTCATCTAACTAGTGGCAGGGCTCTTTCCTAGTGAGGTAAAGAGGCTCTGAGGCCTGACTTTACAAGGGGAGGAAGACTACAGACTTGTTTGATTGTTCATTGCTTGATGATAATGGGTACAGCGCTATTCTTTTTATAGGGATGGCTAGACTTGACCTGTAAGAAACCTATCCCCGTATTAAGGAAACTAATCCCTAATAACCGGAAACTTATCGCTAATGCATAGAACATATCTAAAAGGAAACAAACCCAAATAATAAACAAACTAATTATTCTTATGGCCTGTCACACCATAACAGGTGACCACCAAACTGGCCCTACGAATTGTATTGACACATTAGTTGTGGTTGTCCTTAATATTCTGTGTTTGTGCAAGCAATTTATGCTGGTTGGTAGGTCTTTCAGATCCTTTAAACAACGTCATTAGTTATTGGTACTAAAACTGTGTTAAAAAAGAACTTTGGATAGTGACTTGATAGTTGACCATTAATTAGCTTAGCTTGTACTAATTCTTTTTCTTCATATGTTAGTGTTACAGATCCAAACAGGTTACAATCTAGTAATACTTCCCATCCACATCCGTAAATTAGTCTAGGACTACCCTGGCATCTCTAATGCCATTCAAAAGATAAATTTAGGAACCTGCATATATACTGTATTGGGTGCTGTCTAATAGCTTCAAAAGTACTTCAGAGTTTAGAGATGAGTAATAATCGCTTATTGCATTTAAGTTGGCATTCCAAATGTGAGATGCATTCGAGATGGTTTCCTAAATGACAGATTGGTACAATGTGCTATATCCATCCTGCAGTGCTTTTAAAAGACTAAACTGTCAGGACTTCAGATCCACCACTTGTTACATAGCTCCTTGATTGTTAGCACTTAGCAGGATTTCCATGAGAACAAATATATGTAGAGAATGAAGTACTGTTGCATTGAGCAGCAAAATTACACATGGACAACTAAATAAAGCTATTAGTAAACATGATAACCTGACGAAAGAAGGGCAAAAATGGCTTAGACTGTCGGCTGAGATTGACATGTTTCCTTACATGCAGCGTTAAGTGTCTTCGTGAAGGCGGTGTGCGGTTCTCCGTCTCAGGGCGGAGCTTTTTCCTCACGGTCCTAGTCAGTAACGTCGGTGGCGCTGGCGATGTCAGATCAGTGAAGATCAAAGGGACAGAATCTGGCTGGCTCTCCATGGGCCGCAACTGGGGCCAGACATGGCACATCAACGCAGACTTCAAAGGGCAGCCCCTGTCCTTCGAGCTCACCTCAAGCGATGGCACGACGCTGACCAATTTCAACGTTGTGCCCAAGGAGTGGAACTGGGGCAAAACGTACACCGGCAAGCAGTTCCTGCTCTAGAGGGGGACGGGTACCATTAGCATCTTACAATTTCTCATTTTTGTTTTGATTCTACGAGTTGGGTTGTACTGTATATTCCTCTGAGGAACAAGAAGATCATTAGGGAAAAAATTGTTTAGTGCAGAGCCTCAGATAGTTGTTCTACCAGACTACAGATGCTGATAAATGTTTCATGTACCGTTTGAACTCTGATAGTTGCTCTACAGAGGCCTGATGTACCATTCAAAATAGAAAGCCGTATTTGGCATCTCGATTGTATTAGTATCTGTACCACTCAAACAAATGATATCTCCGCATCTGTAGATCTGTACGTGTAACACGGTCACATGGACTGCAATTTACAAATTTACATGATTCATCCTCCTTGTGAATTGATGCCAATGTGCTAAACCCAAACATTGCAACTGTTCCTGGCTAAGCTGAAGGCAAAATTCATGCCGCATATCTTCTTAAGATTGCAGTTTCATGAGTTCAGATGACTTGTACAAAGAAATTACAGATTCAATTGCATGGGACATAACACGAATGGGCAATCTTGAGCAGTACGGTTATAGTATCTGAATCGACAGACTAAACAGACCAAAATGACGAATATTAAAAATGAAAACACACACACTGAAGCACAATAACTTCGATCAGGATTCAGAACCAGTGGTTTCTTGAACGCAACAAGGTATTACAGCCAGACAGCCAGTAGACCACAAGTGGAACAACTCGACGCACGCCTAAGAAGCCTAGGCCATCCACCACAAGCACACTACACACATCGACACAAAGCCCAGGCTATAGTACTACACCACCACCAAATCTACTCGTCTAGCCTCCGAAGCCGTAGAGGGTGCGGCCCTGGCGCTTGGGCGCGTAGGCGACGTCCTTGGCGGTGACGGTCTTGCGGTGGGTATGCTCGGTATAGGTGATGGCGTCGCGGATGACGTTCTCGAAGAAGATCTTGAGCACGGATCTCCTTGTAGATGAGCCCAGAGATGCGCTTCACGCCGTCCCTCCTGGCCAGCCTCCGGATCGCCGACTTGGTGATGCCCTGGATGTTGTCGTGTAGCACCTTGCGGTGGCGCTTCGCCCCGCCCTTGCCCAGCCCCTTGTCGTGCCCCCGACATCGCCGCAACCACTCCGTGATATTTGAATTTTTCAACTGCCGCAACCGCCCGCACGATTAGGGCATGTACAATGTGTTGAAAATATGCTCTAAAGGCGATTATAAAGATGATTATATATCAATAATATTTATTATCAAGTATGTGACTTGATTGTAAAACTCTATATTTCTGTGATGATTATTCTTAAACTTTCCCTAGTCGGAAACATATGAGAACACATATGAATATACTAGCATATGTATTGGTTGATGGCTATATTTCACAAGTCATGGATATGGAGATATCAAGCCAATAATATAGACACATATTAGAGAATATGATGTTGGAGAAGACTTACCTTGAGACACTGTTAAGATTGTTATGATTCTATGCATCATTAGTTGGTCTCAAGCAATGATGATGTATAATACTTTGACCTGAGATTAGCATGGTTTCCTACATATGTAGTAGCACTCTTAGGGGTTGTCAAACGCTACTCGTAACTGGGTAGTTATAAAGATAGCTTTCGGGTATGCTATGGAATATGCGGATGGATGTGACTGGTCGGATATGAGATTTGCCCCTCCTAACATAACAGGAGAGATGTCTCGGAGCCCCTCGTTGTGGTCAGATAAAGAAAGTGCATGACCATGCCACTAGTGGTCGAAGTGTCGACCACATGAAGTTATTCGACACTTGATCGAGAAAGTATTGAACAGTCTATGATGATACAACATCTCACCTGGAGTTTAACCAGGCATCGTGAGGCAAAGGGAGAATACACGAGAAGGTCTTTCAGTTCGATCAGATACATACTAGTCGTATGGAGATACAAGCTAGTCGTAGGCTGGTCGAACATGATCACTAAGTGATCGAAACCTGGTCGTAAGAAGTTACGAATTGGTCGAAACCAAATATGAACTGGTCGTATAGAGATACGAGCTGGTCGTTAGTGATATAGACCTGGCCGTAGATCATATTGCATTAAGGTTCGTCCGATATATTCTATGTGTGTTTGTGAATCGTTATGTGCTGCTAGGTACCGCTAACGACTAGTGGTCGAAAAAGAATTTTTGAGTCACAACCGATTACACATGAACCTATAGGATCGCACACTTAAAGGGTTAGGATTTGATTTGGATGGTGATCCGAATTCTTGTAGGCAACGAGTTCCTAATGGGCCTCAAGTACGAGACCCATTATGGATGCCTATAAATAGAGGGGCGGAGGCAAAGGGTATGATGATCTTTAGAAGAACTTTTCGAAACCCTAATAGCCACGCCTTCCTCAACCACATCGCGGTGCTAGCACTCCAGTGCATGGTGCTCCTGCCCCGTAGGTGTGGATACTTTGGAGGTGTTGTTACGAAGAATAAGCACTAGGACGATCCGCAACTCAGTACGACCACTCGAAGGAGCAGACGCGCAGCAAGTACGACTACTCAGAGGAGAAGACGTGCGGCGAGTACAACTACTCGGAGAAGAAGACGCGTGGCAAGTACGACTACGACCGCATCAACTCGCTACATCGACTCTACTTCCGCTACGAGTCGGCACGTCTAGTGGTAATTTCGTGATCTATTACTAGCGGAGGTTCCTTAGTTGCGCGGTAAAATTTTTGTTTTGTACTATCGTAGTCTTTCCGCGATCCTTCGCAATAGAGACACTTAGGGAGGTGTTTAAGGAAAAAACGGTTTTTTTTCTAACCGGGGTGATTTCGGTGCTTGGAGAAAGAAAGCGTTGCTTCCTTTTGCTTCGGTGCCTAGCGGGTGCTTTCCGAGGGTGAGAGGAGTCACGGAATGAGATCTGCATGCACTGGTGAGAGAAGAAGTCCTTGATCCAATTCGCAGTCCTACATATCATCACATAAGACGCCAGAAAGATTATATGAAAACACCAGCAACGATGAAGAAGAGAGAGCTGGAAGACACTTGCAATGGATAGAAGAGGACAACATCCGACTAGTAAGAGCTTGTTTTCTATTTCGAGTTTTATTGCTTCATGGTATTTGTGCTTATTATAGTTGAATTAAACATACAAATTAGCACATGGTTAAATAACTCTGTCGATCCTATCGACGGAAATTCAAAGAAAAGAGACATTTATTGGAAACAGGTAGCAACAGAATACAACAAAAATAGACCTGTTGATCGAAGGAGAAAGACCATGAATTGTAAGGACCACTGGGGTAGGATGAACAGCAATAGACTGTGTAAAGAACTTCGTTCAAGGTGTGAACGAAATATTTGGTCCACAATATCTTCGAAAACCCACACCCGAAGACATTCAGCGATTGCTTCAAATAGGGGAGGCTCATGGCTTTCCAGGCATGCTAGGAAGCCTTGACTGCATGCATTGGGCATGGAAGAATTGTCCGGTTGCATGGCAGGGGCAATTCACTCGTGGTGATTACGGAGTCTCTACCATCATGCTTGAAGCGGTTGCCTCTCAAGACCTCTGGATATGGCATTCTTTTTTTGGGGTTGCTGGATCAAACAATGATATCAATGTGTTAAACCAGCCACCATTGTTCACTAACGTCTTGCAAGGGCGAGCTCCTCCGGTTCAATTCACTATAAATGGAAGACAATACAACATGGGATACTACTTGTAGATGGAATATATCCTGAATGGGCTGCATTTGTGAAAACAACCCTCTCTCTCAAACTGAAAGGGATAAATTATTTGCACAACATCACGAAAGGCAAGGAAGGACGTCGAACGAGCATTTGGAGTTCTACAGTCTCGCTTTGCCATTCTACGTTCCGCAGCTCGTTTTTGGCATCGATCAACCCTCGCAAAAATCATGTATGCTTGCATTATAATGCACAACATGATAGTAGAAGATGAATGAGATTCATATGATGGACACTATGACTTTAATTATGATCAGGGGAGAGATCTAGTACCCCATCAGTACTCAACCATGATCCTATTGATGGGTTCACTAGTCTATTGAACAGAAATGCTTCTATTCGTGATAGATCAAAGCATGTCCGTCTCAAGAGTGACTTAGTTCAGCATATTTGGGACCGATTTGGAGAATGTCGGGTGAACAGTTAGCTATGTTATGGAGTACTACTTAGTTCATGGTTCAATTACTACGTTATGGTGAACAATTTTGTTTTGGATCGCACTCAGTAACGTGAATCCGAGTCAGAGTCTGTATTAAGTTTTTCGGTCTTCTCTGTCCGTTGTCGTTTCAGACACTGTAGCTTGTTTTAGTTCTGGTTAGATTTTGTGTTTCAGATTCTCCAGAGAAACGGAGTCAAGAAACCGAAATCATATCTTATTTGTAACTCGTTTTGATGTCTATGTAAGAAAAGAGAAAAGTCGTATTGAGATATACGACGAAAATTGAAATCAATTTTCAGCTGTCTCTGTTCTCTGTTTTTGCGATAGAGTACAGAAGTTCAGAAAATGTAGATCTTCAGAGAAGTATCCAGAGAGATTGTTTTTTGTTTTCAGGTTTTCGTTCCAACATCTATTAGCAAATGACACTTATCCCAGTTTTTTAGCACAACAAACAAAGACTGTATTAATTGACTATCGATAAAAATCACAAGATAATTAATTCATTTTACCTGGAGAGTGACTGTCGTTGCTTGAGGCAGTGGACGAAGAACACTGTGGCAGCGGCGCAGTAGGTGCTGAAGGGTGCGACAGGATGCGCCGCTGCGGAGCCCAACCCTCCACCACCAGTCCGCGCTCGGCCGGCGGGAACCCCCGCGGTAGCGCGCCAGGCTCAACGGGAGACGCTCGTGCTCGGGGACCAGGGCGGTGCCGTCGTCGCGGCAGATGAGCTTCACGGTGTACTTGGCGCCCTCCTCGGCGCCTTCGAGGCTCATGGTATGGAAGAGGAAGGCGTTGGGCGCGCAGTCGGCCTTGAGGCAGTGGACGAAGAACGCCGTGGCAGCGGCACAGCAGGGGCTGAAGTGGACGGCGGGAGACGCCACCGTTGGCCTCCGCCTCTGCCACCAGCCGCCGGAACAGTTGCCAGGAAGGGAGCTACTTGTGGGCAGTGGCGGATCCAGAACGAAAATGACCGGAGTCCCCACTCCTCATACATATCATACGTGTTTAATTATCAAGCAATATTGTACTTAATAGCAATGTGTTCAACAATTCAACATGACTAGATAAAATAGTAGCGACCAAAGTGCTTACCAAAATGAAGTCTTACAAGTAGTATTGGACTATTGGTTAATTGCAGCAAAGTAGATAATTATGAATAAAGGTCCAACTCATGAACAAAAGACGGCCGGTATCGGCAAAACACAACATCCGACCTTGATAGCCTACCAAAAAAGAGAATAAATATTTAGTAAAATTTTATGTAAAAGAATCATGTAATGATCGAATAAAGATAAGTACATTACATTTTATACTTTGTTTCGACGCTCTCTCAAGTTTTGGAAGCGGTGAATTACAGTATCGTTGGTAATTCTCTCCATTTCATGTTTCTCCACATAGCAAATAAGGCTATCACGCAAGAAGTCATCGCCAATGCGATTGCGCAAATATGTTTTCACAACTTTCATAGCTGAAAAACATCTCTCAACAGTAGCAGTGGCAACAGGTAAAACTAGTGCTAGCTTTAAAAGGCGATAAACCAAAGGATAGCAAATATGTTTCCTTGTCTCCACCATTTTTTGAGAAAGCTCACTAATAGTCTCTATGTTAGAGAATCTATCATCCACTTGCACATCGGCAATGTAGAGGCGAAGATGATGGCTAAGGTCCCTCAATTCTCCATCATCAAAATAACTGGGATAAAGTTTAGCTAGACTCATCAAATGCTCTAAATTAAAATCGCGAAATGATTCTCTTGGACTCAAAGCAGCCGAGCAAATGAGAAATTCAGAGGTTTTCTCATTGAAGCGACTATAGAGCTCTTGAAGTAGCCAATCAAGAACATCATTAAAACAATCCACTTCATAATGATGCTTGTTGGTAATTTCAGTTTTTTGGCGTGGCTTCTTTGGATTCACATATGCTTCTCCCATTTCCAATTTGGAAATGTCATGCTTCTCACAGAAAGCATATACTTCACCTAGAACAGATTCCCATTCATGCCTCCTAAGTTCATCCAAATG
Organism: Hsuehochloa calcarea; assembly: GCA_036346395.1. Lineage (NCBI taxonomy): Eukaryota > Viridiplantae > Streptophyta > Magnoliopsida > Poales > Poaceae > Hsuehochloa > Hsuehochloa calcarea. Next base: position 42,317,696 of record CM070599.1, read on the forward strand.
GCTTTCGGTTGATTTCACACATTTAATGGCACTCACAATGTCTTGATCCTTCCGTTGTAGAGTTAATGACAAGGTGTTTGTGATTATCAAGATAGTCAACATAAGCTGCAAATAAAACACAAAATCAAAGGACTGGAAATAAACTAGAAGACCCCATGCTTGCCTTCTATTTTTGTCATCCCTGTCTTCTTTTTCCACATATTCTAGCACTTTGACAACTGTTGGAAACAAATCAACCAAACTCTTAAGAGTCTTGTAGTGAGAACTCCAACGAGTGTCTCCGGGTCTTTGAAGACACAACTCTTGATTTAACCCTGTCCCAGTTTTAAGTAGCCCACAGCCTAAGGCATCATGCACTCGTTCTCGGTTGATATCTCTAATCATGTCCCTTCTCTTGGAAGATCCACCCACCACATTCAACAGCATAGAAATCATATCAAAAAAATTACCAATGCCTTTATGCTTTCTTACAACAGCCACAACAACTAACTGAAGTTGGTGAGCAAAACAATGAACATAATATGCTGAGCTATTTTCTCTCATAATCAGTGATTGCAAGCCATTGAACTCACCTCGCATATTGCTCGCACCATCATATCCTTGGCCTCTAACTTGCTTCAAGCTTAGCTTATATTCTGCGAATAAAGAATCAATAGATGATTTGAGGTACGAAGAAGTTGTCTCTTTCACATGAACAAGGCCAACAAATCTCTCTTTAACAATTCCATATTTATCAACATATCTTAAGACCACCGCCATTTGTTCTTTGCAAGCCACATCCCTGGATTCATCAACTAGCAAGCAAAACACATCATGTCCAATTTCTTCAAGAATAGAATGCAATATTTCCTTTGCAAAACAATGTACTATGTCCTTTTGAATGTTTGGAGACACCATCAGATTATTACCAGGAGCATTGTTGCCCACAACCTTGCCTACAGATGGATTCTGTTCTGCTGTATAAGCATGAAATTCCTTAAAATTTCCTTTATTGGAGGACTCCTCAGACTCATCATGGCCTCGGAAAGGCAATCCTTGTTTTAATAATATTCTAGCAACATCAATTGAGGCTTTTAGTCGAGTATAATAAGTAGTCTTGGCAACATTACTTTGGTTATTCAAGGCAACGTAAATGTGTTGGTCTTGTGTCAACAAAGCATCACAATCTCTCTTTGCTTGGTTGTGAACACTATTGACATCTCCTACATGCTCCTTTAGTCTAAATTTTTTATTCCAACTAGACCAACCAGTTGACACAAATGCATCATACCCAGCTTCCTTCTTATTGCGGCCTCTAAACAAGAAACAACAAAAGCAATATGCTTTATCTTTGGACTCACTATACTCAAGCCAACTCCCAAACTCATCAAACCATTTAGGATTAAACCTTCTATTTTTACCACCAATCGATGTATATGGAAAATCAAAAGTGCGAGGTTGGCAAGGCCCATTATCCAAGTACTTTCTTCTTACCACATCCTTTTGATTAGGAAGGTACTCCTCTATTCTTTTTCTTTTGCCCGGATCGAATTGAATCTCATCTTCCCAATTGATCTCTTCTGATGGTGAATTTTCTGCATTAGTGACATCATTTTGTTCATGTGATGGGGCATTATTATCCTCCTGTGGTGGTGCTTTCCTTTTAAGAAACATTTCCATAAATTTGCCTACCATTTGTCAATTATTGAATATCCCATTAGATATCTGTAGTGCTAAATAATAGATGCACACATGATAGATACATAATTATGTTCATTAACAATTTCAAATTGCAAGGCTTACTTGACATTGTTCTTAAATATTCAGTTGGTCACATAGATAACTCACAAGTTACAATTTCGCTTCCAATTTATCACTGGGGTATTCCAAATACTATCACAATTGAAACCGTAACCCTATAATTTAGGAAAAATTAACCAACGATCAACAAATTGAATTTCTAAAACACAAAATTAGTTATTGGACTTGAGATAAATCAGAATTATTTAGGGAAATCGGACTCACCGAGGACTGCCTGCCCTGCGTCCGGGACTTCAAGGTTCAGGCGTCGAGGGAGACAGGGAGTCGAGTGCAGAGCGTGGCCTACTTGCGGCCGGCCCAGGCGCCTAACTGAACTGACGATTTGGCGAAGGAATGACGGTCGATGGTAACTGGGGAAGGAATCGGCACTGGACAACGAACAGTCGGGAGACAAACCGACGAGGCGATCAGGGGACGAAGAGAATAAAGAAAAGTAGATGGTGTGCTGTGTGCATGTGCTCAGTGCGGCTGTGCTGCGTGAATCGGTCAATGTGATTATCTGAATGTGATGTGGGCCATGAGCTTGTGCTGTGCGTGATAATGTGATGGACTGATGGTTTGGTCATTGGTATTTGGTATGTGGGCCATGTGCTTGTCAGCTTGTGCAATGTGCTGTGCGATAATGTGATGTCTGATGGACTCATGTACATTGATTGATGGCAATGTGATGTGGCTTATGGCTCAGCTGGGCGCCTGGGCCTGGGCCTCGGCAAATCGGCTGGCCGGCGCCGTGGAATGGACTGAGAAGTTGGGGTGTCCTCCTGTATTAAGTTAGGGGTGTCCACGTATATATACATCAAATATACATCGTTATTTTTTTTAAAAAATAATTTTTAGACCCGGTGTCCTGTGCACCCTGCTGAGCTACAGTGAATCCGCCCCTGCTTGTGGGGAGCTTCTTCCCCTCCGTCGCCGGCGAGATCCGTTGCTGGTGGCAGCGAATCAGACGACCGCGTGGACAAGGGAAATAGGGAATACTTGAAGACCTGGGAATTGTCGAAGGGTTGGTGGTGGGCGACGGCGACTCGGCCGAGAGCTCCATGGCCGGGGCAAGGCCATGCTGGCCTACCGCGAGGGCGGGAGGCGGCGAGGGAGAGGACGAGGAGGAGGGCGGGGAGAGGCTTGGGCGGCGGGAGTCGGGGTGGCTTGAGGGAGGAGGGCTTGGGGGAGGGAGGCGGAGGAGAGGGAGGGGGCGCCATGGCTGGGATTTGCTGGGCAGGCGGCAGGGCGCGGGGACGGAGGAGGCGAAGGGGAAGGCGAGGGAGGGGAGTTGTTGCTGGTGGTGGTGGGCATCAGGGAGAGGCGGGGGACGGGCAGACGGCGGGAGCGCGGGGGGACGGGGGAGGCGGAGGGAAAGGCGAGGGAGGGGACTAGGACAAGGAGATGATCACCGAGGAGTGAGTACAGATGAGCGAGCAAGTTCACGAAGGGTACATGAGAGACTTTGCATTGAAGACTACAGCTGCTAGCACGAGTGCTAACAAGGTAGTTAAACTATGTAAGCATCTTTAAAATTTTGCTTGTATTAGAAGAGAGATCTTTTATACAAGTGTTTCATATCATCTCTTTCCTTAAACATCCCTAAATAGATGCTACCATTTTACATACTCTTAGGCCAAGGTACTAATCAGGTCGTGCCACGCCGCCCCGTGGGCCAGGATGCCAATCTAGACATAGCACATCGGTCTCTCAAGCCGATCCAGGCACGTATAACTTGACGGATCGTGTGACCTATTTATCCATATGACATGATTCTTAAAAAATATATAAAATTCTAAAATATATATATATATTAAAAACTAAAATAGATTTATATGTACTTTATAAAATGAACTATATAAAATTTAAAAACTTCAACTAAAATTATATAAATATTAAGAAATAAAAATGTGTATATATATATATTAAAATTGAATGGGCTTAATGGATCGTGCTGGGTCAGCCCGACGGACGAAGGTGACGATCCAAACACGACACAACACGACTTGTCAGTGTAGGTTGTGTCGTGCCCGGGCCGAGCCAACAGTTCCATACTTCAGGGCGGCCCGGGAAGTACGACCATCTGGTCATCACTAGGTGGAAGCTTTGTGTGGAGATTGGGGAGGATTTGGGAGGGAATGCGAAAATTTGGGGATTGGGGAGTGGTGTGGGGGAGGTGGTTTTGGGTGGAATCGTGGGAAGGTGGGGTTGGGACGTTGGATAGAGATCGGAGGGTGGTGTCGCGGATAGGTGACTTGGCGGGGAATTGTGGATCCGTGCAGGTTAAATTTAGGCGTTGGATTCAAGTTGGAGGGGTGGAGATTTAGAGGAGCGCGGTGCATCCAGGAGGGTTGTTCTTATACTGTTGTGCTACTATGATTTGGGCTGGGCCAAAGGAATGCAAGAGAAGGCCGTAGACTGAAATCGGCCGAAAAGCAGCATTTCGCCGCGTGCCAGTAGCCTTGGATCGTGACACGTGAGACTAGCTATAGGGCCATCCTGCTTGGACCCGGCTGTCAATTTTTTTTCTTCTTCCCTTTTTTGAGATCGGCTGCCGACAAATTTGGTCAAACCCAATAGTTCTACTGTCTTACTCAGGGAGGATATCAACCAGTATGATATATGTCAGTCGAATACCGCTTGAGTATTGACACATTGCGTCTTTCTTGAGCATTCGAGTTCAGGACCGAGCAGTAATTCATTAGCGAAGCAACTGACTTCTAAAGCCGAGGCACATAGGAGGCGTGTCTTTTAAACAGTAGGATTTGCCTCTCAACGGCATGTCCTAAGGAGAATTTCGCTCCAAGCAGCCAGCCATCTACTAGTACCAAGTACCAATGATGAACAGTGCTGGGACCTCAAAACCACGGCTCGCACATGAGAAGCCAATGTCCATCGTGCACAGCGGTGCAATGCATGCATAATTACATATGATACATCCAAAATTCACCATCCACCCCATGTGCGTACCAAGCGAGGACGTAGGAAGTAGGCTAGTAGCACGGGAACAGAGTGCGAGATGCGAAGTGGGTGAGGCGCATGCAGCACGATTTGGCGGTGTAGGCCTGTAGGGCTGGAGGGGTGCGATGGTCCCACCGTGTCCCATTGCCGCGGACATACTCATCACCGCGAGCAATGCATGTTCATCATAATTCACACATCAATGGTGCAGTCATCATTCACATATAATGTTGGACAAGACAACTGTTCAACAAATAAAATACAAATAACCTTACACATGTGGGTACGCGTGCGCCCTGTCGAAGAAAGTTGCAATCGCAATAGCACCCGCAGGTATTCAATCAACCGATCAGATAATTACATAGAAACAAATGGTATAGACATAATATATAATTTTTTTTTGTTGGTAGATTGATTTTCTAAGTACAATGATGTCCTATTTAAAGACTAAATCCACCTTAGTAGTTTTGGTATTACGCTCATCAATATCTAAATCAAGGTTTCTCAACATTCCCCTTTGGGCAAATACCATGTCATACACATGTTTAATTAAAATTTTCTCTCACAAATCTAATGGGAAAAAGGGATCGGAGAAAAAAGTACATTGCATCCGCAAACTGTATTACATCATTGCTTCGTTAAAAACTTTTATGTGAGAAATCTTCAGGAAAAACTCACTAAGGGAAAAAAATGCATCCTCTTTACCTTTTAGGTTGATCTTCCGGATTAAGGTAAAACTTCAAGACCTTATATGGAATATGATTCAAGGGATTCTCCTTCTGATTCCTGCAACTCTCCAAACCACTTCATTCCAATACCACAAACACATCGTTGAAAATTGGATGTAGGCAAAGATTTAGTGAATAAATCAACTAGATTTTCTAGTTTGTAGGATCTTCACCTCATCGTTCTTCTGGAGTTCATGAGGTACAAGAATTTGGGAGCAATATGCTTCGTGATATTACTTTTAACATAACTCATTTGCATTTATGCAACGCAGTCAGCATTATCTTCATAAATAATTGTGAGGGTATCGATGGTGTTAATCTCACATGACTTCTGGATATGGCTAATCACATGCTTGAGCCAAACACATTCACGTGAGGCTTCATATAGTGCAATAATTTCTGAGTGATTGAAAGAAGTAGCTACCAAGGTCTGCTTAAATGACCACCAAGAGATGGCTGCACCACCACATAGAAATACAAACCCAGCTTGAGATTTGATATTTTGGGGATCAGACAGCATCCATATATCCCACCATGGTTAAGTCTTGGTTCTTCCAAAAAACACGCTAATATCTTGTGTACCTTGGAGGTATCTGAGAAGAGTCTTAACGCCAACCCAATGCCTTCTGGTTGGAGCTGCACTATGTGTAGTCAAAAATTAACTACGAATTCAATATCAGGCACTATTACACAAGTAAAGACAATGATGGGACATAGTAAAAACATATTTTCTAGGTCATGCGTGGTGAATGGTATGTTATGCTGTGCCTCGTGCATCTTCGACAAAATGTTCATCATAGTATTGTGAGGGACCCTGTCGTCCTACATGGTGTCGATGAGCTCCATCAACGAGGGATCAAAGTTCTTGTGTGACTGCATGAATGCGACTAAGGACGGCGTCCTAGCGAGTGGATGGTTGTGCTCTAACACAACCCGCTTGAAGCATACAAAGCCATCTTTTGGGCTCTTATGTAGCTTCACGAACGCCCTACACCCAATCCTCTTGGAGGTCTTGCTATGTTCATGCTCCCTCTCCGGCATGTAGAAGCCGTGTTTCCCCTCCAGAGTGCAACATAAATCTTTGATCGTTTTCCAACTCATGTTCTTTCAAATGCAAAAACTAGTATGTCGTGCATACCAACAGTAGAACTGGTAAGAAACACCCTCATTATCAAACTTCATGCAGACCTAGGGCACTATATGGTCGGGGACGTCCTCATCCTGACATCAGTAAAGCACAACAAACACAGTAATATACAATAGAAATCAAGTAAACGACACTAGATAGAATAGAAAATTATTGAAGAGCGTAAACATAGTAAATGGACGTCACGTTGTGTAACATCCTAAAATTTGGTTTGTTTCTAAAGCTTAAAAAAAAAAATAACCATTTGAATTTTCTTGGTAAAGTTAAATCTTAAGTTGGATTTTCATAAATCAAAAAGATTTAATGTGAATAATCTAAACTTCAATTTAATTAAAAGTCATTTTGTTTGAGTTTCTGGTGTTCCAGAGATTTTTTGGAGATTTAATTTCTATTTATTAGAGCTCGGTTGAACTTAATCCAATTCCTAAATTCAGAAAGTATTTTATATCTGGATTTTCCTTTGGGCTCAAACCTTTTTCTTTGGCACGCATCTCTTTCCTTCAGCCCATTCCTTCTTTCCTTTCCTTCGGCCCATCCTCCCTCTTCCTTTTCTTTTTCCACTTGGCCCAACCCGCTTTTCCGTTTTGCTAGTTGGCCGGACCTCCTTCGTCGTCGTTTGTCTTCACCACCGCCACCATTGTTGTCGGCCAGTAGTTCTTCTGTTCTCACTTGAGTACTCTCTCTGCCATCTCATGCCACCATAGCCTCCACATTAACAGCCACCTCATCTTTCTTTGCCCATGTGTCATCCTTGTCAATGCAATGTGGTGAACTCAAGTCCAACCCAAGCTAAAAGTCCAAAGACTCAATCCACCATAAACAAAGTCACTTATATGTGGGACCCTCATGTCATTCTCTCTCTAGCAACTTTGGCCCACATGTCATTCTAGGATTCAATTTTCTCTCTCACTTACTAGTGGACCCCACTTGTAAATCTCTAATTCTTTTCTCTTTCAATTTCTTTTCCGACAAATTTTCCGAGAGTCTGTTCTCCTTCGTCGAACTCCGATTATGTCCATTAAAATTCCTAAATTCATCTAAAATAGAGATCTTTCTTTTAGAGTTGGTTTTACTATTTTTAGATTTTATTTTAATTTGTTTTGAATTTATTTATGCTTCGCCTGTTGTTTTCTCTCTCGTTAGACGATCTGTTTCACGGAGCATGAGCAGGAGAAAATTTTGAAGATCCAAATGTGGTAACTGAGCAAAGCCAAAGCCAAGGCAAGCCGTGGTCCTTTGATCATATTAAACCTATGATTTCAAAAGTATATTATTTTATATCAATTGCATGTTATGTTTATACCAAATGATTTGGGATTAGTTATCACCTATTTGTTATTATGTCTCCATTGAACTTTTGAATGCCATGAATTATTTGTCACCATAGCATGGTTAACTTTAGTTGGACATATTTGTATCACTAATATGGGTATCATACAGATGCTTAGTCAAGCTTAGTCGTGATGGGTTCATTATCACATGTACAAATAATGTTGAATTTGACTGAATGAGATATTGAATGATGGCGATTAGCCACTGTTGTTAAAATTTGTGTACCATGACGGGGTATGTCATTGGTCTTGGTTAAACAAAATAATTTTCACTCGAGCGAGCAGTTGTAAATATAACACGTTGTGGGTTTGTGGTAGTCTCACCCGAGTAACTTGTCGTGGTCTTAATCTTGTGTGCCATTGAACTGAGCTATAATCATACAACCACATGGCCGGTATAGGACGGATCTGGCTAACTAATTAGCAATGTCTTAATTTTGGTTATGTCTTGAAAGCGTGAGATGCGGGATATACATATACTCACACTAGCGCAAGAGGGGGCCTGTCTGGTTGATGAGACATTCAGTGTTTAAACCTTAACGGACAAATTTGGATTAAGAAGGAGCTTTGTAAAGGCCTTCTGATAATCACTTAGTCGCACACCTTCGGATGTGTGTGTACAGACATTTTGAGTTAATTTATCTCTTGTGGGTAAAGTTGTACAACCTCTGCAGAGTTTAAACTATTTAAACAATCGTGTCCATGGTTATGGACGTGTCTGGGGATTTTACACGAGAGATAGAGTTCCTTTATAAAATGTGTCGGATTGTGAATGAGAAGTTCACTTGATGAATATAATATTCGTTTAGTGAATGGGTAATTCACATTGCCGGTTTGTGTTGGAAAGTGAATGGGAGTTAACTGATTGTTTCAAAGAATTTATTTATTTATTTATTATTCTTTTTATTTACGCATTTCAATCTATTTATTGTATTATTCGTCAATGCTTCTTCCATTTCTTCAAGCCTTGTATGAATATTATTTGCATATTATTTTCCTATGACTTGTTGAGTACTTTATGTGCTCACGACTTCAAATTCTACTACTTAGTTGAAGAATATCAAGCTGCTCAAGAGTTCGATGAGAAGGAATACTATGAAGATTTCCCGGATTAGGATGCGTTCTCCACTTGATTGCATGTGTGCATATTGATTGGTCTCTCCAAGTTTTTTCATTTTGCTGCAAGAGTTTATTTATTTTTTTAGCCCTACGTGGCAAGTTAAGTACACATTGACAATAAGGTCCATCTATTATTACTATTTGTTATTTTGAGATCTTTCTAGTTAAATCAATAAATAGATGGTATTGCATCGATGTTTCCTGTATGAGCTAGCTACTGATATGGGACTAGTTCAGAAAACACAGAGCGTTTTGAATGTGTAAATTCGGGCCCCGACAGACTGGTAGTAAAAAAACGCACGCAAAGACTCGTGAAACACACATACGTGGGTGTACATTCGATCGGCGTCGGGTGTCCTCATCTCACTCGGAGAAACAACGGGGGTGGCTTAGGACTGAGGTGTGGAGGAGATGATCACGGTTGTCAGGGGCTTACAACAAGGGGTACAACGTTTACCGGTAGCATAGCCATCTAGTAGAGAAACCAGGGATGACAGTAAACGTTAGGGGGAATCTGCATGCGCTGGAGCAAAATCTGACGGACACTAGCAACGGAGAATTAGCACCACCAAGCTGGGTTCCTCCGTGGCTGCGGGAGGGACGTCCAGTAATCATTATCGATGCGATTCGTCGGAAGGGAGTTGTTGGACGGAGACGATGGCGGGGGTGGCGGGGGGAGAAGCGATAATGATCGGGGGCGAATGTGGGGAGGAGGAGGTGGTCCGATTTTATGATTGGTTACGGGGGGCATGTTTAGTGGGATGCATGGGATCGCTCGCTTTTTTATTGTTGGCGCCACGAGAGGACATGCAGGAGCGTTTTTTTGTCTGAACGAACGGCGATCAAGTGGTCATATCGACATGTTTGTCATACAAAAAAAACTCATTATGGCATCGAGTAAAACGTGTCAATAGGATCAAAAATTAGATACATATCTATGGCGGTAACAATTCATGTCACTTGCAGTAATACAGCTCTGAAAAAATAGTAAACTGCATTGCACATAGTAAACAAGCGAGATGACTGGAAACACTAGGTTAGTCGGCAGAAAAATATAGGGTTGGGTACACATGTGTCTACCGGTAGTTTTTGTTACCACCGTACGAGTGCCCCGGTGAATAACTTTACTATCAACTACTGTCCAATCCGTGGTGTACCAGTGATTTTGGCTTTATTGACGATTCTAGGAGTAATAGGTTTTTTTCTGCAGATGTAGGTGATGCGTGATCTTTTTTTTACTATCGATTTTCACCGCTAATCGCTTTGATATTGGTTTTTACGGTCAAATTTGGTGATACCGAGACTTTTACCACCATACGCAAAATAGCTATTCAGCACGTGAGCGCTGAATAGCGCTACTGTGTGTGTGTGGGGGGAATGGTACGGTACTCTTAGGAGTACGTGCTCACACTTCTGATATGCAACTTAAATCATATGATGATACCTTTTTATCAATTTGAGCATACTTCAATATTGATTATAATATACCCAAAGTGAGTTCCATTAAAAAAATAGTTAAAGTCCACGCTTAATAGCAAAATTTATGTATATACTTCTTTTATATATGAAAAGGGTATAAAGCAAAAAATAAAGGGCTCGAATGAAAAACTTTCAATCAAGTCGCATTGGAGTATCTTATAATTTATATTTAAGTATATTGAAAAATGATAAACAAGTATAATATATTTGTTGAAGTGGTATATTGAAAGTGCGTAGTACACAGGGATTATATATATATATATATATATATATATATATATATATATATATATATATATATATATAGGAAACCTATTTGCTACTCTCAGGTGTAGTTACTCCCTAATTATCTACCGTTGATTAATTCCGACATACCATCAATTAGATCGGGTTTTGGGTGCAAGCTTCACCATTAGTACACCCGTTAATGAACTATTAGCCGGAGTACCAACGAGATTTGCGGCGGCATGTGTTCAGTTCGTAAGTGGGGTCTCGTTTAAAATTTGTTCACCGAATTTAGTCCCTGATTTCAGGGAACGGCAAGGGAGTATGTACATCCCATGTTTCATGTGCATTTATTGTGGAGTATGTATACACTTCCTGAAAAGGAGTATGTATTCGGAGTATGTATTCATCCTCTTAAAAATGCGTATAGGTAGTATACACAAGGGAATATAGCTACTTTATGAATGTGAGTGTACGTGTACATTGGTAGTATCTGCACTTTACGAATGGGAGTATATGTACAAGGAGAGGAAGTATCTTCACTTTTTGAATGGGAGTATTATAGCGTATGTACTTATGGAATATATAATTAGGGAGCATGTGCACTTTTTGAATGGGGTATTACAGCGTATGTACTTATGAAAGTATCTTCACTTTTTGAATCCCCGGGAGTATGTGAGTGGTTGTTTCATACGGGTTGGATATTACAATCTATAATCCACAATCGATGGCTCCAAACAACCAGTAGTGCTATTCAATACATGACAAAGACTCACAAGACCGAATAGCTATTCTGCGTGGTCGCAACCAAGGCATACACACACAAAGATGCCAACCCACAATCCCCCCGAGCGGCACGCGCGCCTGCGTTTCCCGCTTGTGATGGGCGGTCAAACACACGTGCGTGAGTTAGGATCGGTGGTAAAAGTCTCGGTATCGCCCAATCTAGCAGTGAAACAAAATATCAAAACGACCGTCAGTGAAATTGACAGTAAAAAGAAGATAGCACATCACCTAAATCGGTAGAAGAAAAAAGAATTGTTACTCCAGAAATCGACGGTAAAACCAAAGAATCACTGGTGTGGTGGTAACAAACCTATCGATAGACTCACGTGTATCCAGCTAATTTTACTGCAGACTCACTTATTGTTTATCATCCTCTCGTCCGTTTACTGTGTTCAACGAGGTTTACTATTTTTCCCCAGCTGAATTACTGTAAGTGCATTAATTTCTACTGCCTCTGATGTGTATCTAATTACTAAACCTATTGACTAGTTTTACTTCACACCAAAATGAGTTTTATTGTAAGACAAACTTATAGATATGACCACTCGGTCCCTGATCGTTCGGACAAAAAAATTGTTGGATCGAAAAGACGACTAGAGGGGGTGAATAGGAGCACGCTCACTTTTTCACAAATAATGGATTCAATAATATTTTTGCTCTAGTAGATATGGAAGCTATGAAGATCAGTAAATCAGTACAGCGGAAGACTAATATTGAATCTAATATAAACCACTACGCAAAATGACAAAAACAACAAAGATTAAAACACATCAGTGCACTGCCGGTCGGACCGCTGGCCTTGGGCGGTCGGACCGATTTCCGGCCTGTCTGATCGGTGGCCACGGGCGGTCTTGTAACACCCTGGCTATTCGGAAGCCAAAATGTCACGCAAACCCATCAAACTACTAAGCATAGCATTAAAACTAGATTATCCAGATTCAATCAACATAAATTCCTAAAGAATGACAATGAACGATCACTAGAATCATGGTAAAGAATGGATAAACGGTCATAATACCACGAACAGTCAAACGATACCAACATAGGGTTATTACAATCTGGAACTTATTTCAACAATTTGGCTTGACTGAATGGCAATAATAATTGTTCTGATTGGATAAAAGTGAAGTGTAGTGTGCCGAACTACCCCACCAAATCATCTTGTCGACCTCCTCAATTACCTAATTAAAACATACAAAGCAAGGGTGAGTCGAAGACTCAGCAAGTACTAAACAAGAGTAATCAAGCATGGAGTGGACAACACAATTCAGTTGAATTACGAATAATTATTGGAACACATACATGTGTGTATGGAATGAATACATGAATGGATGAAATGTAAGAATGCATTGAAGGTATGGACTTTTCGACTGCATATACCGGTATAGCGAGTGATACACCCGTCGGTGTTCACTTAAGCCCGTACTTCACAAAAGTACGGGGACCCAATCACCATATGAAGAACGTTTCATACGGGTGTCCAAGTTGCCACATTGGAATGGTGGTCAACACTACCCACATTGGAATGGTGGGTTTTCAAATACCCATGCTGGAATTGATGGGTCTTTCAAATGCCCATACTGGAATTGATGGGACTTACCAAAAGAATCCACTTCCGTGGTCATAATGAATTTTATGAATGAACATGATGATTTCTCATGGCATGAATGAATATCACACATTAGTGGAAAAGACACATGGCATTCAACAACATGTGTAAACAAGTATGAGTATGCATTCCCACACAACATAATATATCAAGAATGCCACACAAGTTAGTTGCATGTAATGGAATGCAACAACTGAAATGAATGCTAATTCTTTAATCACAAGAATCATCTTCTTGAAATGAAATAAACATCAGGATGGATAGAAAAAGGCATTCACAATTTATCCCAACATCAAGCAAATAATTGGAAACATCACCAAACAGCATAGGGTACTTGCCTTCCGCGATGTGACGTAATAGGAGGACACGAAGATACCCCTCCACTAACCGCCTCACCGCCTACACAAATGTATAATCGAAATAAGAATAACAAGGTATGACATTGCTACAAGAGCCCTTCCATCCCTTCTATATCTCCCACACAAATAACGGGATCAATTTTACCAAGTTTACCCAACAGCCCGATTACCGCTAAACTGGCAGCGATACTAGAAAAATCACCATTAATTATCTATAACTCCAAAAGACCTGAAACTAGTTCTCACTGAATCTTAACAGATCAGGCTACAAAACATTAGTTGGCGGAATCCCCTGATTCGGCCAAAACAGAGGGCTAATTAAAAGCTAAACACAACCCATCTACGCCTGTCCGAATACGATCGAGATAAAGAAAACGGCGTAACTTTCGACCTATTGATCCAATGAGAATGATTCTTATCAGCTTGGAAAGATAATTTTAAGGGATAAAATAACTTAGTTGGGTGAAGGTTCTGATTCGGCCCCTAATTTGAACAAAACCAAGGGACAAACCTACTGACCTCAGTTTTCAGACAGACCGGACAGTTCGTAATCAAAAATTCATATCTCCCAAACTACAGATCGGATTTTACTGATCTCAGTGCCAAAAGAAAGCTAACGTTCCCAGAAATAAAACTCTAGAAGGGAAAAACCCCAGATTCGGCCTCTACAGTAGTCTAAACAATAGATGAAAATACTAACATTTATCTGCCCAGAATTCAGAACAGTGGTAAAGAAAATATCATAACTTTCATTATACAGATCCAATGGAGATGATATTTATCATCTTTGAAATATAATTTAAAGGGCTACAATAACTTATTGGGGTGGAGGTTCTGGAAATGCCTCTAACTAAATCAAAACCTAGGATCAAGCCGACAGATCCTTCTCGTCAGACAAACAGAACAGCGCGCACTAAAAAAATCATATCTCCTAAACCGTAAGGCGGAATCACGTGATCTCGGTGGCTATGGAAAGCTAAGAACAATACCTACAACTTGCTAAGAGATGGACAGGACATAAAACGAACGCATCTTATCCAAAATCGACGTACAAGACGGTGCACAGCAAGGGTGAAGGGGGGCGGCGGCTCCAAAGGAGGGAGGGGGAGAGAAATGTGGAGTTTAGGGTTTGGGGGGTGGGAATCCCCCCTTATGGCCGGCCACCACATGGGCCCCTCTTGGGCCGTGGCCCAGGCCCAGGTTGCCGTGAAATCACAGAAAACCCCCCGGTGAAAAGATGATTCTGGTTTTTCGATTAGCTCCCTCTTCCGAAACTTCTTCTAATAAGCCGAATCACCTTCGGGGTATTACATTCTACCCCCCTTAACGGAATTCGACCTCGAATTCTAACCGGCAACTAATACCAGAACGAATTTCCAAGGAGTTGAAATCAACGAATTTAACTCGTACTGAAACAAACGGTTCGATATCTGCCGCGCATGCGAGACTCTATCGCCCAAGTGGCCTCTCTCTCGAATAGAGAAACCACAAAGTAAAGATGTGAAGCGACGCCCGACCTAACAATCAACTTGAACTTTCTAGGTACACTCATCGAAGAGGATCAAGGTAAGACCTTACTCGATGGTCAACGTGTTTAACTTAATCTCAAACTTTAAATGGTCCTGCTTGCTCTCAAGACCAAAGACGCACCTTACGCTATGCATTTCAGCGTATGTACCGTGACGGCCAAAGCGATAAGCCGCCTTCCTAATTTCTTCTATCACGGAAATGAAGAGAATCCAATGAAAAAATAGAAAGTTCTCATCGCAACTACGCAATGTTAACTCTTCACCAAAAAGGTTAAATCCCAAATGTGACAATTCATCAAGAAAGCAATTCCACTTCCAATGAATCAATTTGCGAAAAGAACACCACGGAAACCAAAAGAGAAATTTGCTTGAATACTCAAATCAAATATTTCTTTTACTCGATCGAACTGAAAGATTCACCATGCCAACACGGCCCCAACTCAAAGTGCGAAAACACTTATCAACAAAGACAAAACCCAAACGAGAAGCAAGGAAACGCATCATTTTCCAAGAAAACATCCTTTCTTCCGCTTCTCTCTTCGAGGAGTAAAACTTCTCTCCAATATTGGAATTCGAATTCATCGCATACCTCAAGAGATTAAACCTCTTAATTGAATATTATCAAATTATGATCAAACTGAAATACATCATCCACACCATGGTGGAGAGACTCCATTGAATTTTTCGATTGCTCTAGACATCTCGTTCTACTATTCAACCTTAATTTGATTAAAGGCACCCAAAGCGCCACAGGATAGATACCACACAATCACATTACCTCAAATTTTCAAGAACAATTCAGAATCGTCAGTACACATGCTAATGTACTGCTTCAAAAGGGTCCTAGCATAAACATGCTCGGGAAACTCATTTATTCCACCCTTTATACACACAATCAGTAGGTGACCAAAGGTCTAGCATAAACGAATGCAAAGCCTAGATTTAACTTCCAAAATCACTACAACAGATTGCTCTTATAACTGATAGTGAAATCATCGAATTAAATCTCCATCATTACCACCATTCTAACATACTCACTCATTGACATCATCAGAAATCACCCACACCATCTCGCAATGCTATCCAATTGCGTTACTCTAAAAATTCAATGAAGGTTTCCATACCTCCGATAATCACCAACCTTTCAATCTCGAATTGAAGTTCTAGAATTTCACTATACCGGTGTTAATCACCGAACACTTTTCGGACTTACTTGAAGTCAAACATCTCAGGTGAATCAATTTCCCTCCAAGGGATACAGATCAAAACCATTTCACATTCTACTCCTCCTCCGATAACTTGGTAGCAAAGTATCTTCGCTACGATTACTCATCCACCACCAAACAGTTGCCAAACTTTGACATTGCAAACACTTCGCAACACAAAACTGTGATCCTTTCTCAAAAGGAAGAGGCGAACAAAAACAAGTTCATTCATACAGGAAAGCGTTGCTCACCACGGCGGCCAAGAAACCAAAAGAAATATTCTGCTAAAGGTGATCTTGGAAAATGAAAACTAAGTTCGTGGTTGAGGGAACACATTCCTCAGAAGATAATAGCAAATAACAACCGATAAGAAAACGGCATTACGATTGAAACTCGAAATCTTTTGAGTGAAAAGGGCAGAAAATTTAGGCAATGAACTCATTGAACATAGGTGGAGTCCACAATTGAAAACATGAGCCTCACAAGAAGAGAAGTCGGATCTTTACAGATAAGAACAACGAGCATTCAAGATCAAAACGCTCGAATCACTGAAGAACCATTATAACTCTGCAACAAATCGTTTTACGTGGCAAACTTCGTTTATCATAATAAACTGGGACCTCCAATAGGTCATGAACACAAAACTCGAAATTGAATCATTTTGGAAACATCAAGAAAGGTGGACAAACTTCTTTCTCTATAAAAGAATCAACCTTACTCTCACATTACTGATCGTGTCAATAAACCTTCTAAAGGGAACATGACAAATCGGGTCATAAAAATTTTCAGCATCAAATGGAATTGCAATAACAACTTATTCTAGAAAAGAATTCTGGTACGAAAACCACAAAGTTGAACAAACGTCACACCCAACACTACAAAACTCTAGAGAAAGGGGGTATCGACACTTTTCTTTTCAAATGGAGGTTCTAAACTCCAACACTCCAAATATTCCAAAGAAATGAACATAGTCGAAATTTTCTTCAATGAACTTTGTGAAAGGAAATTTTCATTCTCCGAACTGTCAAACGGATAACCGAGCTGCCCTTATCAACAAGAGAGATAGGGCTAACATAAAGAGAACTATCTTGTCAAGAATAACGTTCACAAACAGTAATGAGAGCTCAGCAGCCAGAAAGGCAAGAAACTATTTTGAAAAACAAATAGGGTCTAATAGAAACCCGTAGCCCACAATCTTTGTTTGGGTGCAACCCCCGACTTAAGCATAACTAAGCACTCCAAAAGGGTTTTAACGCTTTTCTTCAGAAAAGAGATGCATCAAATTTCAACAAGCAGAGGGTTCCAAAAGGAATACATTGAGCCAATGCTTTCTCGTGTTAACGAACTTGCAACAAGAATTCTCATTAGGCAAACCATCAAACGAGTAAATGAGTCGCTCTTTTCTAATGAGAAAGAAAGAACAACCATGAAAATATCAATGTTGCCAATTTACAAAGATCATTTGTAGTAAAAACAATTCGACAATCGAAAAACAATAATGTTTTCGGAGTACCATTAAAGGCCTATTTAAACTCGTCTACCAAAATCATGAACCCAAGAGAAATTCATCAATCGCCACCAGACAAGAATTTGTCAAATTCGAAAATCAAGGAAGAGAACGACTTACTAAAGCAACCCAAGAGAAATATGCAAGATCAATACACACTTGATAAAGAACTTGCAAAAGAAGTCTTCCAATACCGAGATTCCAAACGAACGAATGAGTTAAATTTCCCCAACAGGGGTAAAACAAGTCTTTTGTGAAAAGAGGAATCTTGCATTTGAACTATGCTCACGTGGAGCAGAAATATCACAATAGTCGAAAGGGCAATATTTGTTTCAAAGAACGAATCGAGAACTACCAAGCTTGCCTTCTTCATTAAAACCCCAATTTCAAAAGAATTCACGAACCGCCAGAACCACAACCGTGAAACCAGATATCGGTTCGAGAAAGGCAACAAGTTCATCAATGAGCTCATGCTCAATACTGAGCTTATGGAACAGGTAAGAAGTTCTCTAATATCATACTACAAACAAGGTGGTGTAGCCCGGCAAAACCTGTGACATCAACCACGAACTCAATCGATCAACGCCCAGCTAGCGAAACGCATAACTAATGCAATCAATTATGAATATATATATTTATATCGGATCATCTCATGACGATCATAGAATAATTTCATAGATAGAGGTTATCACATCATATCATGGATTAACACATCATAGCACAACACAATTTAACAACGACTCAATACTCGAGTCACCACAATTGAAATGCGGAAGCAATAGTTTACCCAACCCTCCTAATGTGCACGAAGTGTCAATTTAATATGTTTGAATGAACCACGGACCTAAAGCCCGCTCGATACCAATCAGTAACACCACTCGCTATTCTAAGCCAAAATGTCACGCAAACCCATCAAACTACTAAGCATAGCATTAAAACTAGATTATCCAGATTCAATCAACATAAATTCCTAAAGAATGACAATGAACGATCACTAGAATCATGGTAAAGAATGGATAAACGGTCATAATACCACGAACAGTCAAACGATACCAACATAGGGTTATTACAATCTGGAACTTATTTCAACAATTTGGCTTGACTGAATGGCAATAATAATTGTTCTGATTGGATAAAAGTGAAGTGTAGTGTGCCGAACTACCCCCACCAAATCATCTAACACCCTGGCTATTCGGAAGCCAAGATGTCACACAAAACTATCAAACTACTAAGAATAGCATTAAGGCTGGATTATACAGATTCAATCAATCAATAATTTCTAAAGAATGACAATAAACGATCACCGATTCATGGAAAAGAATGGATAAACAAGTATATAATACCACGATAACAAGCAATACCAAAGTTGGATTATTACAAATGGAAATTTATTTAACAAGTTGGCTTGACTGAAAGGTAATAATAATTATTCTGGTTGGATAAAAGTGAAGTGCAGTGTGCCGAACTACCCCACCAAATCATCTTGTCGACCTCCTTAATTACCTAATTAAAACATACAAAGCAAGAGTGAGTCGAAGACCCAGCAAGTACTAAACAAGAGTAATCAAGCATGGAGTGGACAACACAATTCAGTTGAATTACGAACAATTATTGGAACACATACATGTGTGTATGGAATGAATACATGAATGGATGAAATGTAAGAATGCATTGAAGGTATGGACTTTTCATTCGCATATACTGCAGATAGCGAGTGATACACCTGTCGGTGTTCACTTAAGCCCGTACTTCACAAAGTACGGACCCAATCACCGTATGAAGAACGTTTCATACGGTGTCCAAGTTGCCACATTGGAATGGTGGTCAACACTACCCACATTGGAATGGTGGGTTTTCAAATACCCATGCTGGAATTGATGGGTCTTTCAAATGCCCATACTGGAATTGATGGGACTTACCAAAAGAATCCACATCCGTGGTCATAATGAATTTTATGAATGAACATGATGATTTCTCATGGCATGAATGAATATCACACATTAGTGGAAAAGACACATGGCATTCAACAACATGTGTAAACAAGTATGAGTATGCATTCCCACACAACATAATATATCAAGAATGCCACATAAGTTTGTAACACCCTGACTATAAGGAAGTCAAGATGTCACCTACAATCACTACTCTTCAAATGAATAACATCAAATCGCATGATATTATGGAGCAAGTATTAAGAATATATGTAATCAAGCATTCATCCTCAATACTTAATCAACGAAATGGAAGTAGACAATTCAGAAAGATATGGTAAACAATGCCATGACGGCTTATTACAAAGCAATACAAATCATATTTAACGACAATCAAAGTCCTCAAATTGATTGATATATGAGAGTGAGTGCAACGTGATGAACTACCCTCCACAAGATCATTCTTCCTTGTCATTTACCTAAATAAGACAATAAAGCAAGAATGAGCCAAAGACTCAAAGAAGCAATCAGATGTAACCAAAGAAGCATACCATGAGCAATATATCACAAACATAATTTGAACAACTACTAGAAACGAATTTATGAATGGATGAAGTGGAATGGTGCATTGAAGGAAATGGACATAATGCAGCATATACCGGTATAGCGAGTGAAGCACCGTCGGTGTTCACTTAAAGTATTCGTATGAAGAACGTTTCATACGACTGTCCAACGTGGCCCACATTGGAATGGTGGACTCACGTAACGTGGCCCACATTGGAATGGTGGACTCACGTACCCATCTTGGAATTGATGGGATTTCAAGTGCCCATACTGGAATTGATGGGTCTTACCAAAATAATGTATGCATGTCATGATGATCCCATGTCAATATTGAATAGTAATCATAAATGAAAAGAACACATGGCATTCATCTACAAATACGAACAAGTGTAAACATTCATTCACACATCATACATGACATCAAACATTGAATACAAATTACTTGCTCGCCACACACGCAACGGGTTGGGAGGTAATTGTGATACCCTCCACTCACCGCTTCACCGCCTACAATAAAATATAATCGAAATGAGGGCAACGACTATGGCAATGCTACACGTGTCCTCCCTCAATCTCTAACCAAACTAACCAAATAAAAGTTCAATTTGATCAATCTACCCAACTATTTCAATTAACCCCAATCTGGCAGTTTTACTAGAAAATTCACCAATAAAAAACCGTAAGTCCAAAAGACCTGAAACCAGTGCTCAAATTTTCTTAACTTAACAGGCTACAAAACTCTAGTTGATGGTAAACTCTAATTCGGCCATTACAGAGGTCTAACCATCCATTGAAAAACTATAACTGCAGTCTGCCCAGAAATCTGAACAGCCCTAAAGAAAATGCTATAACTTTTAAACCACTGATCCAAATAAAGTGATTTTTATCAGTCTGGAAACATGGTGAAATTATCTTCAAAACCTAGTTGGGTGGCCGACCTGATTCTGACTCTAACTAGATCAAAACCTAGGTGCAACCGACTAAACCCATCAGTTCTGACAGACAGACCAGCGCGTAGTAAAACAGCCATAACTTTTAATCTACTGGGTGAAAAATTGTGATCCAGGTGCCAAAAGAAAGCTAATGAAATAAGGAACAAAACTCTAGAAGGCGAAATCATCCAATTCTGCCTCTAAGGCACCCAAAACCGAGTTGAAACCTACTGTACAGAACCGATCTACTAACAGAAATTACGCAATACTATCAAAAACATGGAATCGACAACTCTAACGCAATCAAACAGCGATGGGGTCTCTCGTTACCCTTGTAGACCCGAAGAACGATGAGGAACAACTTCCCAAAGCCTTCCCCTCTCCTTCTTTGGCCAGCCCCAAATCAGCGAACCCGAGTGGATGCAAACGCCTGGGGGAAGAATCAAGAAGAACGCGTTGAAGACCGGGTGTGCAGCTCCGGGGATCTCCAATGGCAGCCACCAATGGAGAGGAGGCGCCTAGGAGGAGGGGAGGAAGAAAGGGGCGGCTCCAAGGGGAGGAGGTGGGGCGGCTCCAAGGGGAGGAGGTGGGGCTTTAGGGTTTGGGGGGAGGGTGCCCCCTTTTGGCCTTTGGCGGCCCCTACATGGGCCGCCGCCCTCATGGGCCACCTGGTCGCGAATCATGCCCCAAGTTGTCTGCAAAAACATTTACCCCAAGATTTGGATTTTCCGACTAAAAACGATTTCTTTTACTCTCCCGACCTCTTTCTTTCTCCGAACCGATTCAAAAGTTGAAAATTTCGTTTTGAATAGAATTCCCATACCAATAAACGATACAACCTAACCGGATAAATGAGGTATTACACTCTATCCCCTTAGAAAAGATTCGACCTCGAATCTACGCACCAAACTACTCGAGAGGAAATCGCGTGCGAATGAAACAACGATAATTCAAGCTTGAATTGCTCGATACTCGCTAACACTCGTGCACACCGCACGACGCGCACTCGCATAAGGATCCGGGACGATCAACGCGATAAGCCAACGCCCTAATTCTTACAACTTTCAAAACGAAGAGAATCCAACTAGAAATAGAGAGTCCTCATCGTATCCACGTAATGCTAACTCTCACCAAAAGGTTAGATTCCAAATTTGACAATTCATCTCAAAACAAATCCATTTTACAACCAAAGGAGAAATTATCGAACGCCTAAACCAAACACTTGCGCTTGTCCGAATTGGAAAGAATATACTTGCCAACACAAACCTCAACTCAAATTGCAGAAAACACCGGTCAACACAACAACTCAAACGAGAATCAAGAAAACACTTCATTATCCGATGAACATACCTTTCCACAGCTTCTCTCCTCCAGGAATAAAATTTCTCTAATTTGAATTCATCGCATACCACATGAGATTAAACCTCTTAATTGAACATTATCAAATTATGATCAAACTGAAGGACATCATCCACTCAATTGTGGAGAGGCTAAATTGAATCCACCGAATACTCTAGGCAATTCATTCTACTAACCAAAAATCGATTTAATAGAAGGCGTTCAAGGCACCACGTAAAAGGCTCCATACCATCACATTACCTCCAATTTCCAAGAACAACAACTCAGAATCCTTAACCCGCACAATCATGTACTACATCAAAAGGGTTCTATCAAATATCATTTTACTGATCAGGAAACTCCATTATTCCACTTTCTACACATAATCATTGTGTGACCAAAGGTCTAACATAACAATGCAAACCCAAATTTAACTTCCAAAACCTCTACAACCGATTGTTCTTATAACTGATAGTGAAATCATCGAATTAAATCTCCAATAGCACCACCATTCTAACATACTCACTCAATGACATCATCAGAAATCACCCACACCATCTCGCAATGCTATCCAATTGCGTTACTCAAAAAAATTCAATGAAGGTTTCCATACCTCCGATAATCACTAACTTTTCAATCCTGAATTGAAGTTCTAGAATTTCACTATACCGTGTTATTCAAATTAACACTATTCGGACTTACTTGAAGTCAAACATTTCAGTGAATCAATTTCCTCCAAGGGATACAGTTCAAAATTATTTCACATTCTACTACTCCTCCGATAACTTGGTAGCAAGATATCATCACTACGACTATTCATCCACCACCAAACAATTGCCAAACTTATCCTTTGCAAACACTTTGCAACCCAAAACTGTGATCCTTTCTCAAATGGAAGAGGCGAACAAAGATAAGTTTATTCACACAGAAAGACGTTGCTCATCACGGCGAGCAGGAAACCAAAAGAAATATTCTGATAAAGGTGATCTTGGAAAACGAAAGATGAGTTCATAATTGGAGACACACATCCCTCAAAAGAGAATAGCAAATAACAGCCGACACGAAAGAAAGATAATACGTTTGAAATTCGCCATCTCTTGAGCGGAAAGAGCAACAGATTTAGGAACAATGCAAATAATCACAAGTTACGAAACTTGACTCAAATTATCAAATACTCTACTGCACTCTTTCCTTTAACACAACAATTAGTTCTTGAACTAATAACACCAGGCCACCTGAACAAAGTAAGTTCTTTAGTTCAACCCACGGAACTACTTAAGAACAAATAAAAGTTTTCAACACGCCAAATTTGTTCGAAACAGTTCATTTACTCATGAAACACGTAATCCAAATGACCTCACCACAAAACAAGCATTTTCCTTTACAGACTTCACGGAAAGCAAACGGACTCTCAACGAAAGCGATTTAAAATTTCCTTTGATTGCAACCTCACTTTGCGAACTCAAACCAAGGAACCTTTAGGACTAAATCACACAAAACTCTTAAGAAGCAATAGGATATCTCCATGCACCATTTCACTTAAAACAATTTCAGTTACCAGAATATTTACGAACTCCAAAAGGTTACGGAAACTAGACTTGAAGTATTCTCATTTAGGTGGTAACACAGAGGTGATTATTTTACTACAAGTTTCAACATCAATCTCACAACGTCAATTAGAAAACACCTCGAAAGACTCATGTGAAAAGAATGGGTCGAATATTTCTGAAAAGAAGAGGCACATGACCATGATTCTCACCAACTAGAAAATCATTTACCACTCGCCACAAACACCGGACCAAGGAGAAAACCAATTAAGCAATGAACTCATTGAACATAAGGGGAGTTTACAGGTTGAATGCATAAGCTTCAAAAGAAGAGAATGTCTGACCTCAGCAGATAAGAACAACGAGCATTCAATATCAAAGCGCTCGAATCATCAAGAACCATTATAACTCGCAACAAATCGTTTTACGTGGCAAACTTCGCTTATCATAATTAATCGGACCTCCAATAGGTCATGAACACAAAACTCGAAATTGGATCATTTTGGAAACATCAAGAAAGGTGGTCAAACTTCTTTCTCTATAAAGAATCAACCTTACTCTCATATTACCGATCGTGTCAATAAACCTTCTAAAGGAACATGACAAATCGGATCATAAAAATTTTCAAGATCAAATGGAATTGTAATAACAACTTATTCTAGAAAAGAATTCGTACAAAAACCACAAAGTTGAACAAACGTCACACCCAAAGACTACAAAACTCTAGAGAAAGGGGTTTCACACTTTTCTTTTCAAAGGAGGTTCTAAACTCCAACACTCCAAATATTCCAAAGAAATGAACATAGTCGAAATTTTCTTCAATGATCTTTGTGAAAGGAAATTTTCATTCTCCGAACTGTTAAACGGATAACCGAAATGCCCTTATCAACAAGAGAGATAGGGATAACATAAGGAGAACGATCTTGTCAAGAATAACGTTCACAAACAGCAATGAGAGCTCCGCAGCCAGAAAGGTAAGAAACTATTTTTGAAAAACAATTAGGGTCTAATAGAAACCCGTAGCCCACGATCTTAAGCATAACCAAGCACTCCAAAAGGGTTTTAACGCTTTTCTTCATAAAAGAGATGCATCAAATTTCAACAAGCAGACGGTTTCAAAAGGAATACGTTGAGCCAATGCTTTCTCGTGTTAACGATCTTGCAACAAGAATTCTCATTAGGCAAACCATCAAACAAGTAAATGAGTCGCTCGTTTCCAATGAGAAAGAAAGAACAACCATGAAAATATCAATGTTGCCAATTTACAAAGATCATTCGTAGTAAAAGCAATTCGACAATCGAAAAACAATAATGTTTTCGGAGTACCATTAAAGGCCCTTTTAAACTCGTCTATGAAAATCATGAACCCAAGAGAAATTCATCAATCGCCACCGGACAAGAATTTGTCAAATTCGAAAATCAAGGAAGAGAACGACTTACTATAGCAGCTCAAAAGAGATATGCAAGATCAATACACACTTAATAAAGAACTTGCAAAAGAAGTCTTCCAATACCGAGATTCCAAACGAACGAATGAGTTAAATTTCCCCAACAGGGGTAAAACAAGTCTTTTGTGAAAAGAGAAATCTTGCATTTGAGCTATGCTCACGTGGAGCAGAAATATCACAATAGTCGAAAGGGCAATATTTGTTTTAAAGAACGAATCAGAGAACTGATGGAGCTTGCCTTCTTCATTAAAACCCCAATTTCAAAAGAAGTCACGAACTGCCAGGAACCACAACCAGGAAACCAGATATCAGTTCGAGAAAGGTAACAAGTTCATCAATGAGCTCATGATCAATACAGAACTTATAGAACAGAGGTAAGAAGTTCTCTAATATCATACTACAAACAAGGTGTAGCTTTGGCAAAACCTGTGATATCAACCACGAACTCAATCGATCAACGCCCGCTAGCGAAACGCATAACTAATGCAATCAATTATGAGTATATATATATATTATATCGGATCATCTCTTGACGATCATAAAATTAATCCATATATATATATATAGGATAACACATCATATCATAATTTAACACATCACAAAGACAAAACAACTCAACAACGACTCATTAATCGAGTCACAACAATTGAAATGCGAAAGCAATGCTTACCCAATCCTCCTAATGTGCACAAGTGTGTCAATTTAATATGTTTGAATGAACCACGGACCTAAAGCCCGCTCGATACCAACAGTAACACCACGACTATAAGGAAGTCAAGATGTCACCTACAATCACTACTCTTCAAATGAATAACATCAAATCGCATGATATTATGGAGCAAGTATTAAGAATATATGTAATCAAGCATTCATCCTCAATACTTAATCAACGAAATGGAAGTAGACAATTGAGAAAGATATGGTAAACAATGCCATGACGGCTTATTACAAAGCAATACAAATCATATTTAACGACAATCAAAGTCCTCAAATTGATTGATATATGAGAGTGAGTGCAACGTGATGAACTACCCTCCACAAGATCATTCTTCCTTGTCATTTACCTAAATAAGACAATAAAGCAAGAATGAGCCAAAGACTCAGCAAGCAACTGTATGTAACCAGCAAGCATACCATGAGCAATATATCACAAACATAATTTGAACAACTACTAGAAACGAATTTATGAATGGATGAAGTGGAATGGTGCATTGAAGGAAATGGACATAATGCAGCATATACCGGTATAGCGAGTGAAGCACCCGTCGGTGTTCACTTAAAGTATTCGTATGAAGAACGTTTCATCGATCGTCCAACGTGGCCCACATTGGAATGGTGGACTCACGTAACGTGGCCCACATTGGAATGGTGGACTCACGTACCCATCTTGGAATTGATGGGATTTCAAGTGCCCATACTGGAATTGATGGGTCTTACCAAAATAATGTATGCATGTCATGATGATCCCATGTCAATATTGAATAGTAATCATAAATGAAAAGAACACATGGCATTCATCTACAAATACGAACAAGTGTAAACATTCATTCACACATCATACATGACATCAAACATTGAATACAAATTACTTGCTGCCGCTACACAAGAACGGGTTGGGAGGTAATTGTGATACCCCTCCACTCACCGCTTCACCGCCTACAATAAAATATAATCGAAATGAGGGCAACGACTATGGCAATGCTACACGTGTCCTCCCTCAATCTCTAACCAAACTAACCAAATAAAAGTTCAATTTGATCAATCTACCCAACTATTTCAATTAACCCCAATCTGGCAGTTTTACTAGAAAATTCACCAATAAAAAACCGTAAGTCCAAAAGACCTGAAACCAGTGCTCAAATTTTCTTAACTTAACAGGCTACAAAACTCTAGTTGATGGTAAACTCTAATTCGGCCATTACAGAGGTCTAACCATCCATTGAAAAACTACAACTGCAGTCTGCCCAGAAATCTGAACAGCCCTAAAGAAAATGCTATAACTTTTAAACCACGGATCCAAATAAAGTGATTTTTATCAGTCTGGAAACATGGTGAAATTATCTTCAAAAACCTAGTTGGGTGGCCGACCTGATTCTGACTCTAACTAGATCAAAACCTAGGTGCAACCGACTAAACCCATCAGTTCTGACAGACAGACCAGCGCGTAGTAAAACAGCCATAACTTTTAATCTACTGGGTGAAAAATTGTGATCCAGGTGCCAAAAGAAAGCTAATGAAATAAGGAACAAAACTCTAGAAGGCGAAATCATCCAATTCTGCCTCTAAGGCACCCAAAACCGAGTTGAAACCTACTGTACAGAACCGATCTACTAACAGAAATTACGCAATACTATCAAAAACATGGAATCGACAACTCTAACGCAATCAAACAGCGATGGGGTCTCTCGTTACCCTTGTAGACCCGAAGAACGATGAGGAACAACTTCCCAAAGCCTTCCCCTCTCCTTCTTTGGCCAGCCCCAAATCAGCGAACCCGAGTGGATGCAAACGCCCGGCGGGGGAAGAATCGAAGAAGAACGCGTTGAAGACCGGGTGTGCAGCTCCGGGGATCTCCAATGGCAGCCACCAATGGAGAGGGAGGCGCCTAGGAGGAGGGGAGGAAGAAAGGGGGCGGCTCCAAGGGGGAGGAGGTGGGGGCTTTAGGGTTTGGGGGAGTGGTGCCCCCCCCTTTTGGCCTTTTGGCGGCCCTACATGGGCCGGCCGGCCCCTCATGGGCCACTGGTCATGAATCATGCCAAAGTTGTCTGGCAAAAACATTTACCCCCCCCGAAGATTTGGATTTTCCGACGAAAAACGATTTCTTTTACTCTCCCTGACCTCTTTCTTTCTACCGAACCGATTCCGGAAAGTTGAAAATTTCGTTTTCGAATAGAATTCCCATACCAATAAAACGATACAACCTAACCGGATAAATGAGGTATTACAAAGTTAGTTGCATGTAATGGAATGCAACAACTGAAATGAATGCTAATTCTTTAATCACAAGAATCATCTTCTTGAAATGAAATAAACATCAGGATGGATAGAAAAAGGCATTCACAATTTATCCCAACATCAAGTAAACAATTGGAAACATCACCAAACAGCATAGGGTACTTGCCTTCCGCGATGTGACATAATAGGAGGACACGAAGATGCCCCTCCACTCACTGCCTCACCGCCTACACAAATGTATAATCGAAATAAGAATAACAAGGTATGACATTGCTACAAGAGCCCTTTCATCCCCTCTATATCTCCCACACAAACAACGGGATCAATTTTACCAAGTTTACCCAACAAATTGACACGCTAAACTGGCAGCGATACTAGAAAAATCACCATTAATTATCTATAACTCCAAAAGACCTGAAACTAGTGCTCACTAAATCTTAACAGATCAGGCTACAAAACATTAGTTGGCGGAATCCCCTGATTCGGCCAAAACAGAGGGCTAATTAACAGCTAAACACAACACATCTACGTCTAGCCAGAATACAGATCAGAGATAAAGAAAACGGCGTAACTTTCGACCTATTGATCCAATGAGAATGATTCTTATCAGCTTGGAAATATAATTTTAAGGGCTAAAATAACTTAGTTGGGTGAAGGTTCTGATTCGGCCCCTAATTTGAACAAAACCGAGGGACAAACCTACTGACCTCAGTTTTCAGACAGACCAAACAGTTCGTAATCAAAACTTCATATCTCCCAAACTACAGATTGGATTTTCCTGATCTCGGTGCCAAAAGAAAGCTAACGTTCCCAGGAATAAAACTCTAGAAGGTAAAAACCCCAGATTCGGCCTCTACAGTAGTCTAAATAATAGATGAAAACACTAACATTTATCTGCCGAGAATTCAGAACAGTGGTGAAAAAATATCATAACTTTCATTATACAGATCCAATGGAGATGATATTTATCAGCTTTGAAAGATAATTTAAAGGGCTACAATAACTTATTTGGGTGGAGGTTCTGAAAATGCCTCTAACTAAATCAAAACCTAGGATCAAGCCGACAGATCCTTCTCGTCAGACAGACAGAACAGCGCGCACTAAAAAAATCATATCTCCTAAACCGTAAGGCGGAATTATGTGATATCAGTGGCTATGAAAATCTAAGAACAATACCTATAACTTTCTAAGAGATGGACAGGACATAAAACGAACGCATCTTACCCAAAATCGATATACAAGGCGGTGCCTGCAAGGGGAAGGGGGCGGCGGCCAAAGGAGGAGGAGAGAAATGTGGAGTTTAGGGTTTGGGGTGGAACCCCCTTATGGCCAGCCACCACATGGGCCCCTCTTGGGCCGTGGCCCAGCCCAAAGTTGCCGTGAAATCACGAAAATCCCCGGTGAAAAGATGATTACGGTTTTTCGATTAGCTCCTCTTCCAAACTTCTTCTAATAAGCCGAATCACCTTCGGTATTATTACAGTCCGACCACGGCCTCGAATGCATTGAAAACCCGATGACGAAGATGCAAATAGATAAAACTTTTGATCTACTAATCCAAACTTGATGAAACTTGGAACACACGCTCTCTATGATATCAGAGACCTATTCCAATCGAAGATTATGATAATTCTTGGAGGAATCAAGATCCTTTTCCGTTTGATCAAAGAAGGGTTCAAACCGGGTCAAAACGAAAACTAGGTCAAAGCTCTTGCTCGTGGGTGATTGATGACTGTAAACACTAGATAGATTCTCACACGTCACAGCAAGCCAGATCACGTGAAGAAACCAAGCAAAAACTCACAGATCAAATAAAGACCTAAAATCATCAAATAAAGAGAAAGAACGCAATGAGACAAAACATTGATCAAACTTTCCTTTGATTGATTGGTATGATCAGGGCTTACAGCCACTCCATCAATAGAGCACAATGCTCAATCCAAGAGCACGAAAATCACATCAAATATCAAGAACTCTAGCCTCCACAAAAGCTCTCCCTAAGAAAATTAGGGTTTACAAGAATTGCAAAAGAGGCGAAGTAATGGTGCAGCCACCACCCTCGCTTATTTATAGTGGAGGCTTAGACCTTCTAAAAGTTTGATCATATTGGGCTCCCGTTAAGGCCCAAAACAAACGGGACACTTACGCACGCATTTTAATGCGCCGTCTTTAACATCCCTTGACCTAACTAGCTACACCTTGCGCCATCTTGCGCCTCGGGTTAGCTAATAGGTCACCCTTATCCATCTTGCACCACGCTTGAGTACATTGACCTCACCCGGCATCGTCGATCATTCTGGACCTCAGCTCTCCAAGCCTAGTCCCTATCATCCTCGCCGTTGACCGTCGTTGACCACCAAGCAACTTGCACAACAATAGATAAGTAAACCGAATTTGGAAATAAGTTCTTCACAACTTGACCCATATTAGTCAAAACATGCATCATGCACCATATATGCCCTGAAACTCATGACTTTGACCTAGCACACGAATATCGCCGCCACACCGGGCGACGAACAAAGTGAAAACCGGTCAGACCGCCCCCAGGGCCGGTCTGACCGCCACCTATGGGCCGGTCAGACCGCCCGCAATGACTTACCCGATTTTCAACCTCTGAAAACCGAAACCTACTGGAAATTTCAAACCAGTAGAACTTTTGACTGGAGACTCCAAAAATTATGGGATCAAGTGCAATAGAATCCCCTCTCTTGCCTACACCCTCTATTTTTGGCCCAGCTCAAAATACCACTTTCTGACATTCCCGGTCCGACCGCCGCTTATGGCCGGTCAGACCGATTTGGGACCGGCCGACCACCGCACTGGCGGTCGGACCGGTTCGACCAACGAGAATCGAACTTTACCGAAAACACGTGAAACGACAAACCGTAAACGTCATTGCCAATTGTCACATCATCCTAAGATCTGGAGCATATCCCCATGATATCCACAAAAATGCTCCCACATGTCCTCCCGTGGCGCGAAGCAATAAAAAAGATGGGTGATCCCATGCCTCCCACTAAATGCGCTCCCCACGTAACCTACCATAAGATCTTTCCCCACCTCCCCCTCCCCACGTTCACCTAGTCATTATCGCTTCTCCCCACCTCGCCACCCCCCTGCGATCCCTTCCGATGACAATGGTTACTGGACGTCCATCCCACGTGCGCAGAGGAACCCAGCTCGATGGTGCTCATTCTGTCTCCAGTGTCGGTCAGATCTTCCTCCAACGCATGCGATTCCCCCCGACATTTACTGCCATTACCAGCAGAATGGAGGACGACCCAAGTTTCTCTACGCAGATGGCTACGTCACCGGTAAACGTTGTACCCCTGGCTATAAGTCCCACCAACTACCGGGATCCTTGAATTAAACTCACAATACGGCCCTATTTCAAGTTGTTTTAATCTTTTAGATCCTAAATGAGAGTTTGTGGCTTATTTTAGTTCTCTTCACAACTCTTGGAACCAAAACCTCCATTGGTCATATGTATCTGTTTCATACTCTTTGTGACCAAGCTTATTGCTTTAT
Source organism: Hsuehochloa calcarea (assembly GCA_036346395.1). Lineage (NCBI taxonomy): Eukaryota > Viridiplantae > Streptophyta > Magnoliopsida > Poales > Poaceae > Hsuehochloa > Hsuehochloa calcarea. The sequence continues at coordinate 42,349,703 of CM070599.1, forward strand.
TTTGGATTTTTGATGATTAATGCCAAAAGGGGGAGAATATTTGTTTTAACTATGATTTACTTCATTCGGATGATTTCACCTTATTTCATGCATAGTTCAAAAGGGAGAATACTTTAAACTCTAAATTGCTTAGTGACATGCATGAAGATAGTTATATAGTTCAAATTCTTACCTTTTGTTGATTTATATCCGAATGTTGCTATTGGTAAAGGATTTGTCATCAATCACCAAAAAGGGGGAGATTGAAGAATCTAGACCCGTCATTATAAGTTACTGGATTATTTTGATGATTAATGATAACTCTAAATATGAGACTAACTCGTTTGCTAACTATGATGTTATTTAGTTCCATTTAATGAAAAGGTGAAAATCATAGAGGTATGTATTCAACATCATATTCTTATATCTTGTTGCATTCATCGGATCCAAAATATAGGTTGAACTCCAGTAAAAGTTTAACTTGAATATGTTTATATGTTTTTATTACACATTCGTGTATGGACACATTTAGGGGGAGTTTACTCTATGTTTTGTGGTTTTATTAGTATTGATCCATATTCTTTTATCCACATATATTGAGGATCTCTATTTGAAACATATCTTTGAGTATATATAAAACTTGTGTAGTTCATATATACTCATATTTCTTCATATTCAATTATTTCCAATTGTGGTGGTTGTCATCAATTACTAGTATGTTGTGGTAATTAATGACAATCACATTGAAGAACAAACATTTTACATGAGCTAGGTAAATAGGTTATGTTCCATGATGAGGGAGACTTGGGATGGAATCATGAGTTGATTGTCATCAAGTCAAAAGAAGAGGTCAAGTGAAGGATGCATGTGTTAATCATCAAGAACTCGAAGAGAAGATGACCATGAGTTGATTGTCAAATCAAGAGAACATCCATCATGTGTTGATGGAGGTCAAGTGAAAGATACATCATGGGTGGATGCGTATCAAGACAATGACCCAGACTTGAAGTGAAGATGTGCGCCACCAACCTTTATGTGAATGTGCAAGGTAAAGGTAAGTCTAGCTAGGGCTAAGGATGTGTTCCTAGTCTTTTACCGGTCTCGATGTTTGGTTGGAAGATGGGATTACTAGTATAGGTTACCGTACTATTAAAAGGGGTCTGGACTAGTAGCTTGAGTGTGTTATGTGTTGATAGCTCGTCTTGTTTGCCCTAGCTCTCGTTAGCATGTTGCCAATATTTACTAATATGTTTTACAAATAGTCGAGACTCATGTATAATCCTTGTAGCATGTGACTTTAGTTTGCGAATATATTTTGCAAAACGTTTAAGTCCATGTACCTTATTCCTCGTGGCGTTGATTCTAAAAGTTGTTAAATGTGTCTAACTTGTTGAGAATCTTGCATTCATCTCTTGTGTGCATCTTGCGTCAATTGGCAAATGTGTTTTGCCCATGTCAGTTAGTCTAACCGGTGGGGTACCGATCTGACCGCCATGTGTTGGCTGGTCTGACCGGACCTCCGGGTCAAGTGTAACACCCCAGCCCAACACTGAGCCTGGAATGCCACCAAACTACTCTTATCATCTATTATACATCAACACACTGTGAAATTTTAGCAAGCATAACAACATTAAAACCCATCCACGGGTCGCATTAACACAAGCATAACACTATGACAATCATAGATAAATTAGACCTAGGAGCATAGCAAAATAATAAACCAAGATTAACATAAACCAAGCAACTATGGTTATTCAATACCATCATGTCCTAGATATAAATATTCATGTTATTCTAAAAGTTTCTCATGTCCAATGAATCAAATAATTGGGTGAAATGCATGATTCCAAGTGCGCTAGCCCTTCCCAAGTAAAACGTCATCACTGGTCACCTAAAAACAACAATAGAGCAAGAATGAGTCCAAGACTCAGCAAATACATAATAAAGCCAAAAACAATAGTTTATTAACCAAAATCAAAGTTATCATCATCATCCATTTAGTTAATGCCATTGTCATTCTCAAACAAACAAGCCATATTCCATATAGGTAAAGTTGCACAATTTAACAATTTACTTAGATATGCGAATGCACCAACATGCTCATGCTCATATGCATCTCATCACCGATCTGGGTATAGCGGAGTGTTCACCCGTCGATGACACACTCTATCCTTCACTCCCGTGAAGTCCCCACCAAAGTAGGATTTTATCTAGAGCTCTCCGGACTAGTCATGTATCTTTCTCACCGACCTCACCGGAATAGTTACATGACTTTCTCACCGACCTAGCTCATGCAACCCCTGTCATGATGAATGTAAATGATGCGACATCTTTATTTATTCATCAACATAGTCCATCTCATTAACTCAATATATCCTCCTCATTATCTCAATATCATAATCTCATTCACTCAAGGTCATCAATATCATGTATAAGAATAAGCTGAACGAAAGCATAATAAATAGCATGATAAGTAACAACAATGATCATGGTGAACAACCCATTGTTCACCACTCTACCATGTACTTGCCTTCCGCGCTGTGATGAGTTATGAGGCAACGACGGAATTTCTCCACTCCCTGCCCCACCGCCTACACAAATATTTATTCGAAATAAGAATAACAAGACATGACGTGGCTACAAGTGTTTTACCATAACCCTCTATCTAATCAACATAACCAAAAACTCAAAATGACGAATTAACTAATCACCAATATCGGCCCTTCGATCAATGATGACGAGAAAATCGTAATTAAATATCTGTAAATACGAATGACTTGAAACCAGTGCTCAAATACTCTTAACGTAACAGGATATGAAACTCTAGTTGGTGGGGTTCTTTGATTCGGCCAAACCAGTGGTCTAAACAACCGTTGAAAACACTAATGATATCTGCCTGAATTGAGAACAGTGGTAAAGAAAATGACGTAGATTTTATTATACTGATCCAATGGAGGTGATCTTTATCAACTTGGAAAGCTTATTAAGAGGTCTACAATAACCTAGTTGGGTGGATGTTCTGAATCTGACTCTAACTAGATCAAAACCGAGGGGCAAACCGACAGTCCTCAAATCTCAGGCAGACAGGACAGCGCGCGGTTAAAAATTCGTATCTCCTAAACCGTCGGGCGGAATCTCGTGATCTCGGTGCCCATGGAAAGATAACAACCAGGGATACAAGAATCTAAGAGGGATGAACCTCCAGATCGGCCTCTAAGGTGCCGAAACTGGGTGTGCAATATCTTGGACAGAATAGATCTATTCTTGATGATTTCGATTCAAACAAATTCAATCAAATTCGCATCTACCAAATTGACCAATGACCAAGAACGGCGATTGTTACCCTTGATGATCCCAGAGAGGCGATGAACGAGCACTTGGTGAAGATGATTCCCCTTCTCCTCTTTCTTCCTCCTCCCTTTCTTCCTCTTCTTTTTCCTTCCTCTCCTTCCTTTCTCCTCTTCTCCTCATCTTGGTAGAGAAACATGGAGGGGTGCTACTGATCTTAGTGCTACAGTGCGGCGTGTACTGTAGCTATAGTATTTTAGGGTTTTCCCCCTCTTTTTATATGTGGCTGGCCCCTCATGGGCCGCCTGGGCCAAGGCCCAAGGCCCAGGTTGCCGAAAAACTACAGAAATCCCCTTTTTCTTATGTCTAATTTCTCTTTTGAGTGTTTTCGTCCTTGTAATAAATCAGAGTATTACATCAAGTGACCCAGTCAGTTTTTTTTCCAGAGAAGGTGTTTTTTTGGAATGTGTGTTTTATCTGTTGAACGGTTTGACTGAGATTGCCCAGTCTGACCGGTCCTTGCGAGGACAGTCAGCCTAGAAGTAAGTCCAATAGCTAGTTTTATCTGTTGGAGCTGGGGCGGTCTGACCGGCCATTGGTTGGCGGTCAGACCAGTTTCTCCCTGTTTTTATGTAACTTTACCTCCAACGGCTAGTTTTCCTTGTGTGTGTATATATATACCCCTTGTGGCCGGTTGTAGGGAAGGTTGCTGGTGCCATATTCTTTTCTTTGAGCAAAGAGCAAGCCCTCTACTATATTTTGTGCATGTGTTGCACTTGGTGAGCTTAGAGAGTGAAATCCTAGTGCATGTGTTGTGTTAGGTATTAGATTGTGTATCTATTGAGCTTAGACACTTGATTCGTTCAAGTGAGCATCTCCGACTTGTTACTCTTGGTGTTTGATGACACCTAGACGGTTTGGAGGAGTTGCGCTTGTGATCTTCTCAGAGAAGGGTGTGAGAAGACCTGGCGGTTGTGAGTGGTTTGGTGCTCGCATCTCCGAAGTAGAGGAAGAACAACACCGAGTGGATCGATGTATTGGTTCGAGTTGTGAACCGGTCCAAGTGGTTGGACTTACCTTGGAGATGTTAGCTCAACTTGTGGAGCAGGTCCAATTTGGTTGGGCTGACCTCAACGTGGATTAGAAGAGACCGACAAGTCTCCGAACACCACGGTAAAACATCATTGCGTCATTGTGGTTTGTTCTCTTGTGTTTTACTTTGTGCAATTTACATTCCTAAAATTAAATTGCTTGCATGTCTCTGTATGTTTGCTATCATTATCAGTAGTGTTATATTATTGGTGCACTTAGTCAAGACTAGTTAATTTAGGTTTTAATTGAGTAAAACCGAATTGATTTATAATTCCGCATAAAACTCGATTTTAGCCAAAAGATTTTTCAACCTGTCTATTCACCCCCTCTTGTCGGCCTCCTCGATCTTACAAGTGGTATCAGAGCTTGGTCTCTTATTTTATTAGACTTAACTGTCTAGAGAGTAAATGATGATGACTAGTAATATAGTGCACCTTGGTGAGACACCTCTATTTGATGGCACAAATTATGAGATTTGAAAAATCCACATGTCATGCTACTTTAAGGTCACGAGCCCTAAAATATGAAGAATTGTAGATGCGGATTTTTCTCCTCCAAATATTTCTCTTGCTCCAACTATTAAGACAGAGAAATGCTCACATCTCGGCGCTCAAGTAACTAATGCTTTATTTAGTGCTTTGAGTATAGAAATGTTCGATGCCACTTGCAATCTCAAGAACACTCATGAGATGTGGACCCATCTTCAAGATAATTATGAAAGGTCTACCTCAACCAAGGATGATTGCATAGAAGAATGGATGTCGGGAGAAGAATGCTCAACTTGTAGCTCCGACAATGAGGAGCCCTCAACCCCATCCACATCACCTCATTGATTTATGGCCAAAGGTATTAAGAAGATAAATGATGATGATTATAAGCCTTCATATGATGAGTTGACGGATATGCTTGAAGCGCTTAATGAGTATCTAGGGAAGGAGAAATCAAAATTTAATGTTTTGAAGAAAGAGCATATCTCTCTTCAAAATAATTATGATATGCTAAAAGAAGAGCATGAGTCTCTCCTTGTCAAGGAATGCACTAGCTCCAAGGTGGATATAGGTATTAATGTGATCTACTAGATGATATACCATGTGTAGCTCCTAACTCTTTTATTTCTTCTAAGGTTAGCATATCCGCCTCTTGTGATGATTTACTTGATATGCCTTGTTGCTCAGAAATGGATGCTTCTATTTCCTCTATATCTTGTGATACTAATCTTGTAGAGGAAAATGTCGAGCTTAAGGCTCAAGTCAAAAAATTGACAATTGACTTGGAAAGAAGCTACAAAGGAAAGACATGACACTTAGATACAGACTTATTAACTAGTATATAAACCATTAATTCTAGGGTGACAAAGATAGTGTTCAATTTCAAGGTTTGGAACTTTATACACAATTATTATTAAGGTATTAACTATGAGCTATACCAATATAGTTGTATAAATCATAGCAATGCAATTTTATAATTTAAAATAATATAATTTTAAAAAGTAAGTGCAACATGATCAAAGTATTGACTCAACTGGCTCGATATTCTGATAACCATCTCGCTCAATGATTTGATAAACACCTCACTCAATGTTCTGATAATCATCATATTCAATGTTCCGACAATCTTGTTATTGTTTTGTCTCAGACTGCTGTTCCATTGTAGCTTCAGATTCTATCTACGCAGAATACAATTGAACCTAAGAACAACTTAAAACATTCAAATGAAATCCAATAAATCCAAATTCATTCAAATAAAATGAAAACACTTCAAATGAAAGTAAACAATACCTAGGTGTGTTTGAAGAAGGAAAACACTTCAAACAAAACTAAACATACTTACTGGCATCTTGAAGGAAATGGGTACTTCAGATGAGACCAAAACATACTCATCTGGAGTTGATGAAGAAAATACTACAGACGAAGTGTATCCAAAGGAAGTTGATGAAGGAAATACTTCAGATGGAATGAAGTACATCACATGAGAGTTGGAATGAAGCAAATACTTCAGACCACAACAGATAAATCTCAACACTATTCGTTTGGTCTAGCGGTGGGGTCTTTGATTGATAGTCAGGCTTAGAGTTAGGTAATTGTTTGATCCGGAGTGAGGGCGAGAGGGGTCGGGCTCTCGGAAAGTCCGTTGGTGCAAGGGGTTAAGACTCCAGCAGGAGGGGAGAATATTCGTAGGAATATTCCGCGTTGGTTACCTAGATGGGAGAGATCACCCAACTAGATGTGATCCTTCGATCCACCTTGGATCATGACTTGTACTTCTGCCGTGAGCGAATAGCGATGGATGATAGCTAGATCCTAGGTGATGTTGTTTTGTGGATGAACGTCTATCATCCACTTGGGAACATATCACCGCGGCTCACGTGGCGCCTAGCCGCTCTAATGATTCTTTTAGTCATTACTTCCTATTTACCTAGGAAGTTCCATGACAGTCAGGTGAGACCTACGTGTAGGTGCGAGGCTCACTTTGGGTAGACATAAGTCTCACCAACACATGTAGTATAGTTCACTTAATGACTTTCTTATTGATTCACATTTATCAAGGAAGTTTCTTGAGCCTTATCTGGAACTTCCAAATATTGGCTAGACATTAGCCTTACACCCTTGGTGGTGTCTATGGTCTTGGGTTTCATCTCTGAGGTGATCTCTACTTAGTCTTTATTACTTATGTGGCTTGGCAATGCACTAAAGTAAACCTATCACACTGTGGGATCCTTAGCTACAATGTGCTAATGATTAGTCTTTGTTAAGTAGGCAACTACCTTACAACGTCTATGGCTTTTGCCTACTAGCCTTCGCTTAGAGATCGACTGTAACACCCTGACTATAAGGAAGTCAAGATGTCACCTACAACCACTACTCTTCCATTGAATAACATCGAATCGCATGATAAGGTGAAACAAGTATTAAGATTATACGGAAACAAGTATTCATCATCAAGTTTTAATCTACGAAATGGAAGTAAACAATTCAGAAAGATAAGGTAGTTATGACCAAACTGGCTTATTACAATTCAACACGAGTCATAATTAACGACAGTAAAAGTCCTCAAAATGTTTGGTTTACGGAAGTGAGTGCATCGTGATGAACTACCCTCCACAAGATCATTCTTCATTGTCATTTACCTAAATAAAACAACAAAGCAAGAATGAGCCAAAGACTCAGCAAGTAACTGTATGTAACAATCACACATTCCATGAGCAATGTATCACCAACATCATTTGAACATATACTGGAAACGAATTTATGAATGGATGAAGTGGAATGGTGCATTGAAGGAAATGGACATAATGCAAAGATATATCTGGTATAGCGAGTGAAGCACCGTCGGTGTTCACTTAAAGTATTCGTATGAAGAACGTTTCATACGACTGTCCAACGTGGCCCACATTGGAATGGTGGACTCACGTAACGTGGCCCACATTGGAATGGTGGACTCACGTACCCATCTTGGAATTGATGGGATTTCAAGTGCCCATACTGGAATTGATGGGTCTTACCAAAATAATGTATGCATGTCATGATGATCACATGTCAATATTGAATAGTAAGCATAAATGAAAAGAACACATGTCATTCATCTACAAATACAAACAAATGTAAATATTCATTCACACATCATACATGACATCAAACATTGAATACAAATTACTTACTGCATGCACAAGCAACGGTTGGGAGGTAATTGAGATACCCTCCACTCACCGCTTCACCGCCTACAATATAAAATAATCGAAATGAGGACAAGCGGGTATGGAAAGGCTACACGTGTCCTCCCTCCATCTCTAACCAAACTAACCCAATAAAAGTTCAATTTGATCAATTTACCCAAACATTTCAATTATCACTAATCTGGCAGTTTTACTAGAAAATTCACCAATAAAAAACCGTAAGTCCAAAAGACCTGAAACCAGTGCTCAAATTTTCTTAACTTAACTGGCTACAAAACTCTAGTTGATGGTAAACTCTAATTCGGCCAATACAGAGGTCTAACCATCCATTGAAAAACTACAACTGCAGTCTGCCCAGAAATCTGAACAGCCCTAACGAAAATGCTCTAACTTTTAAACCACTGCTCCAAATAAAGTGATTTTTATCAGCCTGGAAACATGGTGAAATTATCTTCAAAAACCTAGTTGGGTGGCCGACCTGATTCTGACTCTAACTAGATCAAAACCTAGGTGCAACCGACTATACCCATCAGTTCTGACAGACAGACCAGCGTGTAGTAAAACAGCCATAACTTTTAATCTACTGGGTGAAAATTTGTGATCCAGGTGCCAAAAGAAAGCTAATGAAATAAGGAACAATTCTCCAGAAGACGTTGACCTGAGATTCGGCCTCTAAAGGCCTTCAATCCCACGCACAAACTACTGCACTAATCTGGACAGATCTGGATTCGCAGTCTAAACCAATCCAAATGAACAAAAGTGCAACAAAACTAATACAAACAGCGAATCGGGACTTTCGTTACCCTTGAAGACCCGAAGAACGACGATGATCTGGTTCCCTAAGGCCTCCCTCCCTTCTCCTCTCCTCCCTCTCCAAAGGGCCGGCCACAAGGATGCGAAGGATGGCCGGTGTCGACGGCGGGGAAAGGAGATGTCGGAGGGGTTCTTGGGGAGAAGCACCGGGGATCACCGGAGACCACACCACAGCAGCGAGGACACCAAGGAGCAGCAAGGAGCCGGCCATGGGAGGGGAGGTGGCGGCTCAAGGGGGAGGGGTGGGGGAAAAAGGGGGAAGTGGGGGTTTTTGGCCTAGGGTTAAGGAGAGGGTGGTGGCTTGGGCTTGGGCCCTCTTGGGCGCCTCCCCTTCTTGGCCCACAAATTGGCCGCCAAAGGCAGCCCTAGCTTGGGTTGAAGCCCAGTTCCAGATTTTCCCCAAAAAGATTAAGTTTTTAATTAATTCCCTCGCCCGATTAACCTTCTCTCTAATCGATATTCGGGGTACTACATTCTACCCCCCTTAACAGGATTCGACCTCGAATCTACGCACCGATCTATACAAAAGAAAATGTCACTGTAATTATCAGTGATAAGCACGTACTAGGAACGAACGGGTCTGGATACTGCTCGCGCACGAGGGACTCTAGCTCGCAAGTGGCCTCTCTTTCGGACTAGAGAAAACCACAACACAAAGACGTAAAACGACGACTGACCTAATGCTCAGCCTGAACTTTCTGGGTTCACTTATTAGAAGAGGATCGAAGGTAAGACCTTACACGTTGGTCAACACCTTTAACTAAATCTCAAACTTTGAATGGCTCAGCTGTTCACTTAACCCCAGAACGCAACAGACGTTACGTGCTTCGCATATGGATTCGAGACGGTCAATGTGATAAGCTAACTTTCCAATTTCAACCTTCAAACGAAGATAATCCAACTGAAATAAAGAGTCCTCGTCGCGTCCACAAAATACTAATTCTCCATCAAAAGATTAAATTCCAAATTTGACAGTTCATTTCAAAACAAATCCATTTTCTAAATAGGCAGTTTACAAATGAACACCAATACAACCAAAGGAGAAATTACTGGCACGCCCAAACCAAACACTGGCAGTTTGTCTGAATTGGAAAGAATCTACATGCCAACAAAACCTCAACTCAAATTGCAGAAAACACCGGTCATCAACACCAAACTCAACCGAGAATCAAGAAAACACCTCATTATCCGATGAACATTCCTTTCCATAGTTTCTTTCTTCTAGGAATAAAATTTCTCTCGAATCCTTGAAATTTGAATTCATCGCATACCACACGAGCTTAAACCTTTTAGTTAAATATCCTCAAATCATGCTCAAACTGAATTAAATCATCCACACCATTGTGAAGAGACTCTATGAAATCTCTCGGATACTCTAGGTAATACAGAATCGATTTGATTGAAAGCATCCATAACACCACAATAGTAGGCACCACGCAATCACATTATCTTCAATTTCCAATAACAACAATTCAAGATCCCTAGCACGCACGGACATGTACTACATCAGAAGAGTTCTATCAATGACCATTCATTGCTCAGGAAACTTTATTATCCCACTTCCTCTACGCACAATCATCGTGTGACCAATGGTCTAGCATAAAAATGCAAAACCCAGATCCAATTTCCAAAACCTCTACAACAGATTGCTCTTATAATCGATTGTGAAATCATCGAATTAAATCTCCAACAATACCACCATTCTAACATACTCACTCATTGACATCATCAGAAATCACCCACACCACCTCGCAATGTTATCCAATTGCGTTACTCTAAAAATTCAATGAAGGTTTCCATACCTCCGATAATCACCAACCTTTCAATCCTGAATTGAAGTTCTAGAATTTCACTATACCAGGTGTTAATCAGCCGTAACACTTTTCAGACTTACTTCGAAGTCAAACATCTCAGGTGAATCAATTTCCTCCAAGGAATACAGATCAAAACTATTTCACCTTCTACTACTCCTCCGATAACTTGGTAGCAAAATATCATCGCTACGATTACTCATCCACCACCAAACAGTTGCCAAACTTTCACCTTGCAAACACTTCGCAACACGAAACTGTGATCCTTTCTCAAAAGGAAGAGGCAAACAAAAACAAGTTCATTCATATAGGGAAGCGTTGCTCACCACGGCGGCCAAGAAACCAAAAGAAATATTCTAATAAAGGTGATATTGGAAAACGAAAACTGAGTTCATAATTGGAGGCACACATCCCTCAAAAGAGAATAGCAAATAACAGCCGACACGAAAGAAAGATTTTACGTTTGAAATTCGCCATCTCTTGAGCGGAAAGAGCAGCAAATTTAGGGACGCTTCAAATAACCACAAGATTTAATTAAGAATCGATAAGATCCTTCAACAGGCCAACTTGCTCGAAACAGTTCATCTACTTGGGAAACACGAGATCCAAATGTTCTCAGCCACAAAACTCGAAACATTTCCCTTTACAGGATTTCACGGAAAACAAACGGATTAACTTCGTCTCGAAGGGATCAACGAAAATATTCTTTTATTGCAACCTTACTTTGCGAACTCAAACCAAGGAGCCTTTCGGAAAATCACACGAAACCTTTAAGAAACAATAGGTTAAACCAAATCCTCTAGTTACCCAAAATAATTTCAGTTACCAGTTGATTCACGAGCTCCAAGGTACCGTGAAAGCTAAACTTGAAATATTCTTATTTGAACGATGCCACTAAAGGCGATCAATTTACTACAGATATTAACATCAAGCCCATAACCACACTTAGAAAACTTTTCGGAAGACCCACGTGGAATGAATGGGTTGATTCCTTCTCGAAAGAAGAGGCAAATAGAAACGATCTTCACCAACTACAAAATCACTTACCACTCGCAAGGAACACATAACTCAGGGGAAAACCAATTAGGCAATGAACTCATTGAACATAGGTGGAGTCCACAATTGAAAACATAAGCCTCGCAAGAAGAGAATGTCGGATCTTTACAGATAAGAACAACGAGCATTCAAGATCAAAACGCTCGCATCACTGAAGAACCATTATAACTTTGCAACAAATCGTTTCTGCGGTAAACTTCGTTTATCATAATAAACTTGGACCTCCAGTAGGTCATGAACACAAAACTCGAAATTGAATCATTTTGGAAACATCAAGAAAGGTGGTCAAACTTCTTTCTCTATAAAAGAATCAACCTTATTCTCACATTACTGATCATATCAATAAACCTTCTAAAGGAAACATGACAAATCGGGTTATAGAAATTTTCAGCATCAAATGGAATTGTAATAACAACTTGTTCTCGAAAAGGAACCTAGTACGAATGCCACAAAGCTAAGACAAACCTCTCACACAACACCACAAAACATTAGAAAGGGGTCTCGACACTTTTCCTTTTCAAAGGAGGTTATAAACTCCAACACTCCAACTACTCCAAAAGAATTGAACTGAGTGAAATTTCTTCAATAAACTTAGTAGAAGATAATTCCGTTATCAAAATACCAAACGGTTAACGGGTCCCTTAATCAACAAGTGAGATAGGACCCTTACAAAAGAATGATCTTGTCAATAATATCGTGTACAAGTAGCAAAGAGAGCTCAAGAATCGAAAAGACAAGATTTGTTTTGAAAAACATCTAGGGACCAATAGGAACCCGTAGCCAACCAATTTGTTTGATTACCATCTCCGACTTAATCACCACAAGGCACCCCAAAAGGGTTTTAACACTAATCCTCGAAAAGAGATCGTTAAACTTCAAGACGCGGAATGATCCAAAAGAAATACATGGAGCCAATGCTTCCTCGTGTTAACGAGCTTGCAATGAAAACTCTCATTATACAAACTATCAAGCGAGTAAACGAGTCGCTATTTTCCAATGAGAAGGAAGGAACAAACATGGAAATATCAATATTGCCAATCGTCAAGATCATTTAAAATAAAAGAAATTCAACAATGAAAAACAATAATATTTTGAGAGAACCTTTAAAGACCTATTGGATCTCATCAACTACCATGAATCATGAACCTAAGAGAAATTCATCAACTACCACCGGACAAGAATTTGTCAAAATCGAAATCAAGGAAGAGAACCACCGTCTAAAGCATCCCAAAAGAAATATGCAAGATCATTGTGCACTTGATAAAGAACTTGCAAAAGAAATCGCCAATGCCCGAAACCCTGCGAACACACGGGTTGAATTTTCCAACAGGGTAAAACAGAACTTCCGTGAAAAGGTAAATCTTGGAATTTAACTACGCTCACGTGGAGCAGAAATATCACAATAGTAGAAAGAACAATAATTGTTTCAAAGAACGATCAGAAATCTACTAGAGATTGCCCACTTCATTATAACCCTCCATTCAAAAGAAATTCACGAACTATCAGAAACTACAACCAGAAAACCAGATACAAACTTGAGAAGGACAACAACTTCATCAATGAGCTCAGGCTCAACACAGAACTATGGAACAGGGGTAACAACTTCTCTATTATTACAACACGAACAGTGGTGTAGCCTAGCAAAACCCAGAACAACAACCACGAACTCAACTGCTCAACGTCTGCTACCGATACGCATAGCTAATGCAATCAATTATGAATATATAGGATCATCTCATGACAATCATAAAATTAATCCATATATATATATATAGGATAACACATCATTTCATAGTTTAACACAACATAGCACAAAACAACTCAACAACGACTCATTAATCGAGTCACAACAATTGGAATGCGGAAGCAACAGTTTACCCAACCCCTCCTAATGTGCACAGTGTGTCAATTTAATATGTTTGAATGAACCACGGACCTAAAGCCCGCTCGATACCAATCTGTAACACCCTGACTATAAGGAAGTCAAGATGTCACCTACAACCACTACTCTTCCATTGAATAACATCGAATCGCATGATAAGGTGAAACAAGTATTAAGATTATACTAAACAAGTATTCATCATCAAGTTTTAATCTACGAAATGGAAGTAAACAATTCGAAAAGATAAGGTAGTTATGACCAAACGGCTTATTACAATTCAACACGAGTCATAATTAACGACAGTAAAAGTCCTCAAAATGTTTGGTTTACTGAAGTGAGTGCATCGTGATGAACTACCCTCCACAAGATCATTCTTCATTGTCATTTACCTAAATAAAACAACAAAGCAAGAATGAGCCAAAGACTCGACAAGTAATCAGATGTAACAATCACACATTCCATGAGCAATGTATCACCAACATCATTTGAACATATCTTTGAAACGAATTTATGAATGGATGAAGTGGAATGGTGCATTGAAGGAAATGGACATAATGCAAGATATATGCAGATAGCGAGTGAAGCACCGTCGGTGTTCACTTAAAGTATTCGTATGAAGAACGTTTCATACGACTGTCCAACGTGGCCCACATTGGAATGGTGGACTCACGTAACGTGGCCCACATTGGAATGGTGGACTCACGTACCCATCTTGGAATTGATGGGATTTCAAGTGCCCATACTGGAATTGATGGGTCTTACCAAAATAATGTATGCATGTCATGATGATCACATGTCAATATTGAATAGTAAGCATAAATGAAAAGAACACATGTCATTCATCTACAAATACAAACAAATGTAAATATTCATTCACACATCATACATGACATCAAACATTGAATACAAATTACTTGCCTGCCGCGCTGCAACGGGTTGGGAGGTAATTGAGATACCCCTCCACTCACCGCTTCACCGCCTACAATATAAAATAATCGAAATGAGGACAAGCGGGTATGGAAAGGCTACACGTGTCCTCCCTCCATCTCTAACCAAACTAACCCAATAAAAGTTCAATTTGATCAATTTACCCAAACATTTCAATTATCACTAATCTGGCAGTTTTACTAGAAAATTCACCAATAAAAAACCGTAAGTCCAAAAGACCTGAAACCAGTGCTCAAATTTTCTTAACTTAACTGGCTACAAAACTCTAGTTGATGGTAAACTCTAATTCGGCCAATACAGAGGTCTAACCATCCATTGAAAAACTACAACTGCAGTCTGCCCAGAAATCTGAACAGCCCTAAAGAAAATGCTCTAACTTTTAAACCACTGCTCCAAATAAAGTGATTTTTATCAGCCTGGAAACATGGTGAAATTATCTTCAAAAACCTAGTTGGGTGGCCGACCTGATTCTGACTCTAACTAGATCAAAACCTAGGTGCAACCGACTATACCCATCAGTTCTGACAGACAGACCAGCGTGTAGTAAAACAGCCATAACTTTTAATCTACTGGGTGAAAATTTGTGATCCAGGTGCCAAAAGAAAGCTAATGAAATAAGGAACAATTCTCCAGAAGACGTTGACCTGAGATTCGGCCTCTAAAGGCCTTCAATCCCACGCACAAACTACTACACTAATCTGGACAGATCTGGATTCGCAGTCTAAACCAATCCAAATGAACAAAAGTGCAACAAAACTAATACAAACAGCGAATCGGGACTTTCGTTACCCTTGAAGACCAAGAACGACGATGATCTGGTTCCCTAAGGCCTCCCTCCTTCTCCTCTCCTCCCTCTCCAAAGGGCCGCCACAAGGATGCGAAGGATGGCCGGTGTCGACGGCGGGAAAGGAGATGTCGGAGGGGTTCTTGGGGAGAAGCACCGGGGATCACCGGAGACCACACCACAGCAGCGAGGACACCAAGGAGCAGCAAGGAGCCGGCCATGGGAGGGGAGGTGGCGGCTCAAGGGGAAGGGGTGGGGAAAAAGGGGAAGTGGGGGTTTTTGGCCTAGGGTTAAGGAGAGGGGTGGCTGGCTTGGGCTTGGGCCCTCTTGGGGCGCCTCCCCCCTTCTTGGCCCACAAATTGGCCGGCCAAAGGCAGCCCTAGCTTGGGTTGGAAGCCCAGGTTCCAGATTTTCCCCAAAAAGATTAAGTTTTTAATTAATTCCCTCGCCCGATTAACCTTCTCTCTAATCGATATTCGGGGTACTACATCGACCCCATTGACTTGATTACTATCACTAGCATGAAGCTATGTCATAGCTACCGCTAACCTTTATGACTATCTAATGGTACTAATATTACTCCTTAATGTATAGACCTAAAAGTCGGCGACGTAGCATACTAGAGTGGTCACTCTAGGTAAGAGACTCCCATAGTAGTTCTAATCATACTACTATTATTTAGATTTTGAATACCATACTATTTTCTTTTGCTCTGAGTAGTACTAATCATACTACTATTATTTAGATTTTTGTAGTGAATAACGTGGCCCTGTCTTTAGTTCTTCACCCAGTAAGATTGTTATAACAATAGTGGTAGAATTTGAACTCCCAATGTCTTTAGCAAACATTTCGGCTTGTTTCGAATCTGTACTACAACAACACCGCAAGATGCAGTAGGACAAGTATTATTACAACGATGTCAAAAGAAGTTATGTGTTCATGTGCTACTAAACTTCACACATTATAAGTTACATGAAATCATGAAACTCTAATTTTTTAAACCTAAAATCCTATTTTTTGAGACATAAACCCTTAATTTTTTTAGATATTTTCAACAATACACAATCCAGTTCACTGTGTAAGGAGCCTTTAAAAAATCATAATGTTTGGACCTCATTTTCTATATTAAAAATTTTCTACAAACAATGTACTTAAATAAATTTTAAAAAAAATTACACAAGCAAGCACACTATGTCAGGAGGCTTGAGAAAATAGTAATAATTTTTGGAACTCATTTTTATATTTAAAAATTCATACAAAGTATACATAAATAATTTTTAAAAAAATACTACAGTATTCCAACACGGCGGCTATACGGGACAGATACTACAGTAGATTCTTGGCGGCCATACGAAAACAGTGCTATTTTTTTTAAAAAAAAAAACCCCGATCATTTATGCCAATACAATATGAAAAAATGCCAATACGTCAAACATTCGGCTAGGTCGAGGCACAAACCAACCGCCCCATACTATGACGCTAGTTTAGTCAGGGGCCGAGGCTTCAGTACGTGCCTGGGATGATAGCATCAGTGACCACCGTTAATTTAAGCCGGATCCTTCCAAACAAAATCCACTGGGGGATATGTTCTTCACTTGCCAGGGATACGGCCTCACATGGGTGCTTTACGGGGTTGTTTGGTTTGTTGCCTAGAATACTTTACCAAAATTTAGTTATGCTATTAAGATTTGGCTATGATTTGGTTTATTCCTAAAATTTGGTATGCCCCGGAAAATTGGTAGGGCAGGTCGGAATTGGCAGCGGCCGATTCCTTCGCCCAAAATTTGGTTCGGCAGTTCATGCATGCACCGGTGATGTGGCACTGACATTTTGGCAGCCCATGCATGCTCTAGCACTACTACAGAACAGACCTTTGGTCCCGGGCCTAAAGGGCCTCTAGTCCCGGGTGTAGAGCCGGGACTAGAAAATCGGGACTAAATGTCTCACCTTTAGTCCCGGTCCCGTGCCGGGACTAAAACCGTCGACTAGTCGGTTGGTAATACCAACCGACTAAAAGGTCCATTGAAATCGTGCACTTTGTCGCCCTTTTAATCCCGGTTGGTATTACCAACCGGGACTAAAGGTTTTTTTTTCTTTTTGTTTCCATTTCAATTCATTATTGATTTTGGTTTTAAAATTACATTAGGTTTTCCAATGCGTATTCTTCGCTGCTAATATATGTATACGCCCACATATAATTTAGTTTGGAACATTATTACACACAAATAAAGTATGAAACTATATATATTATGGAGCTATATATATGTATAATATATATATATATATGCACATAAAATTTACAACATTATTCATGCATCCTTGGTATTTACAACACAAATGTTGTCCTCCACTTAAATGTCATACAAATGTTAAATCTGGTTTGGCTTCAATTGTTCATCTGGTTAAAGTAGAACTCGGTCTTAGGGCTTGAGGACATGCTCATTAAGAAATCTGCGATTGTCTCTTGAATTCCTTTGAGGCGGTCCATATCCAACACTGCTCCTTCAACCATATCTCCTTCAATTTGCATTAAGCGAAAGAAGTATTAATATACATAAGATTTATTTAATAGCAACAAATAAATAAAATGGATTTATTATATATACTTATTACGTACTTTACGCATCTGTAGATGGGTTCTTTTGCATACACCATGAGGAACTCGCAAACGTAGTATCCACACAAATTGTTGCTGGTGGTGTAGTAGAACCCATCAGACGATATAAAAGATAACTCTCGTCATCCGTAGCGTGGTGAAGCATGATAAGGCAAAGATGCGGGAGCTAGTACAACTTACATCCGATCGGTGTGGATCGGAAGTGGCGCTTTCAGATCCGGACGGTGTAGTTGAACGAACCAAGCCCAAACCACGCCTAATAATTGGATCGTTAATTAACTATTGCAAAGTTAAAGAGCAGAATAAATATTTAAAGATCGAAGTTACCTGGATAATGTCTATCATATCTTGGTAATCTTCTGCGGTTTTCTCAACGAGTCATAGATTAGCAAATGACCGTCGGAGAGATCGAGGACAATCGGATCCAATGAAAGTTTGCATTTGTTTATAGAGTCAACATATATATCTTTATGTTGGATTGAGTAAGTAAAGTAAAATGTGCACACGATAACAACACTCACCCAAAGTTGTAGGGAAGAGTATAAATCTTTTGTTCTTTTGGTTGATCAAGAACCTCCGAAATTCCTCTCCGTTTGAGGTCTCCATTGATCGTAGGGAGTGTTTGGGTCCTTGAATACGATATATGGATCAACGAAACCAATGTTCTTGTCGTTTCTACGTGTGAGGTCTCTCATCATGTCTCTGCATATGTATAGACATGCTAGCTAGTGTGAGGATAATTACTTATACATATACATATGCTAGAGTGAGATTATTAAAAGAAAGAATCACGCATGAGACAAAAGCGGTGATGAGAGATTTGTCTAGAGCGTTCATGTGGCATAGTGGTGTAACTCATTAAAGCGAACCATTATAATGTCATCGCCACGGAAGTAATGATGGTTTCTAATTTTGACGCAAATATAGTCATCCGCTTTTCGCGACACGCCGCCATGTACCACTTGTTTAACAAGTACATTTGTGTACGAAGTTCGATGAGCTTCTCAGGGTTGTATAGACTCTTGCCATATACATATTCCTTCTTCCAATGATCAACTTCCGGAGCACTTTTGATGTGTGCTCATGAGCATTTGGGAAATGCTTAGACCGGTTCTGAAAAATTCATCAAGTTGATCCAAATGCACATTTCCGTATATCTGTTCTAGCACGTTCGTGTTTGAACCATATTCATTCCCAATAACTAGCGGGGGCACTGATTGTTGTGATTGTTCCCCGAGCTGTGCAACACCCTTCCGTGCTATCTTCTCTTTCTTCTTCGCCTCCTCAATTGACTTGGTGAGAGTGCGGTCATAGTCCGATAGTGGCGAATCCTTACGAGCATGGCGTAACTTTTTCGTGGCGTCCACCCTTTGCCTTAGAACTTACGGGCGTCGAAGAAGTACGGCTTCTCAGGGTTTCGCTTCGCTTCACTTTTAGCCTTGACTTTCGCGAAGAAACTGTCCACATCTGTTTTCACTAAAGCATCTATTTCCTCGGCAGTCTTCTCATAGGAAAGTTTCGTCGTCTTAGAAATAGCTGGTGTTCTCCCTGAGGCTTTCTTCTTCGGCGGCGGTGGGGCCAACGCCTTCGTTTGTGGGGTGCGCCTCTTCTTTGGCAGAGGGGCGGTGTCGGCGTTGGAGCCCGCCGTGGAGGCGATGGGGCGATGGCGGCGTTGGAGCCCGCCGTGGAGGCGATGGGGCGATGGCGGCGTTGGAACCCGCCGTGGAGGCGATGGGCGGCGGTGTCGGCGTTGGAGCCCGCCGTGGAGGCGATGGAGCGGCCGGTGGCGGCGTTGGAGCCCGCCGTGGAGGAGATGGGGCCAGTGGCGGCGTTGGAGCCCGCCGTGGAGGCGATGGGGCGGCCGGTGTCGGCGTTGGAGCCCGCCGTGCAGGCGATGGGGCCGGTGGGGATGCAGCCGTGTCTTCCACTTCATTGTCATCGCCCGCAACACTGTGACCAGGTGGTGAATGGATAATTGGACTTAGGTTGGGGGAGGTTCTGCTGTGAAAACAACGTGGTATGAGTAAACCGTTATTTAAGCCAATACATAATTAGTGAAAAAATGGTTCGTTCACTTTCATCCGCACCTAGGGTTAAGTTGTTGAGGAGGAGGAGGTGACGCCCTAGGAATAATGATATAGCGCTTGCGCCAACATATGAATGTCTTCTCCGCTTCTCCTAAAGTCTTCTCCCCATCACCTCCTTCAATGTCAAGAGGCACATTGCTTTTACCTTTCACAACTCTATCCACCGAGACGCTAGCATATCCAGGAGGTATTAATGCCCCATGGCATCTTGGTGTCTTCGTAGGGTCGATACGAGATACAACACCGATAGCCACCATGACTGTGGCATTCCCCTCTGGAATGTGCAGCTCACATGTCGTGAGAGGATCGGTGATGTCATCCACGGGAAGCGCACCTGCGTCATCTTGAATCACGGCACCTCCGTGGAAGCGCAATCGCCCTTTTCAACCGATTAGGGGTGATGTTGACTCCGGCTCGATGCGCTTTGCCTTTGGATGGAACTTCTTGCTATCTGCACTTGCCTTTTGATTTCGCATTCATTTTGGCTTCAAGTGTTTTTCTCGCTCTCGCTTCACGAGCCACTTCCGTGACTCATGAACCATTTCCTCCATCCTGCGCATCCGCTCTGCCTCCTCGTACTTCTTTCTCTGGCGGCTTCTATAGGTGGCTTTGTCTTTAGGAAAGCATGCTCCCACGACACCTCCCCATAGCCTCTTGTTCGCCCACCGTGTTCAAGACTCTCCGGGCGTATGTCACTCATCCTTATCTCTGTTCTGCCACACTGCCACTCTCACCAAGCCTCGAGCATAAGCAAATCTTTCTCTTGCTCTTTGGAGTTTTGCGCCATACACTATCTTTCCGGTCTCTAGGTCGGGCTTCCCCATGACCGAAAAACCAATACTTGGCACGCCAAAGCGCTTGATTGATTCTGTTCGATCCCTTGGCAAGAATCTCCGTTCCATTCTTTCCCACTTAGGAATGGCACTCCTGTAGCCACCGATCCCAAGTGATGGTGGTATTGCTTTGTCGGGCATTCTGTTGGTTCCTTCTCACCGTGCCTCACCCTCTTCCGATGTCTTGAATCGTACAAACTCATCCCAAAACGGCCTCAACTTGACGTAGGCCTTAGTGTTGAAATCGGCGTCGAGTTCTTCACGATAAATGTGTTGTACAATTTCTTCTTCCAACACTTTGGAATTGTGTGGCCATCTTCTTCATAGCCCGCTTCCTAACTCTCTCCTTCAAAGCTTCATCTTACAGACGGCGCGAAATGTTGAAGGACATCTTGCCAAACTAGTGCCTTGTCACGATCGAGACAAAACTAATATGAGAAGCAACTTTCTTTTGCTTCCATTCACGAGCATGTCGGGATCCTGTCCCTTACAAGGTACCCACAATGGTGACAAATTTACGTGCATGTGGTCCAAGTACTTTGCTGTATCCTCCTCGAATTCGAGAGAATGAACCGACCCTCCAACGGCTTCTTGGGCCTCGTACATTTCTACTCTTCCCGTTGTTGTCGTCGATCCGAGGGCTACGAATGTAGAAACACAAAGATTTAAATAAATATATTTACACGACAAATGAAATTATTCGAATTTCATGTATACATAAGAGATTGTAGATAGACCTCGCCACATTGTCTTGCTCATCTTCATAATCGGCAAAATCGACTCTCCGTCATCGCTTCTTGATTGTTGTCATCACCTTGAATTGGGCACCTTGTAAGGCGTCATTGTTGATAATTTCCATCATGGCATCGTCCATGTTGTCATTCGGTCGACCATTTCGCAAATATATGTGTAGGGCGTTAGAGCGGTTCGTGATCGGGTTATGATTTCGCATCAAGTGGCGTGCGGTTCGTGACATGCATCGACAAAAGAAAAACAAAAGAGGGCTCGCCACGCAGGGTTAGTCTTTGTGTCGTCGTCTCCCGCAGAAATGCACAGATCTATCTATCAAGGTTACTATATGAAAACATAACCTGGCAATTGAACATCAACAACTTATCTAACCCACTAATAACCTGGCAATTGAACATCAACAACATTTGAGATAGCCTTGATTGAATGATCGTGAGTCATCAAAGCGTTACTCATGCTTTTGTGTCAAAAATTTAGCCATGACAATGATTTCACATTTTAGTTCAGAAATGTTTGAATCACATGGGCTAGCACGTGAGGAGTATCAGGTCAATGACACTTCTCAATATCCAGCAAACATAACACTTCTAAAAAACATGAAAAATGCCAATCATGGTAATTCTGAATCTGATCTCTTATTTGCGCAATTCTTCTCGTATTTGAGCAAATATGGACTTTAATCGTTGTCAACACATCCTGGTACTGTCCAGGACAACATGGCATGCACATATGTTACTTCCACAAACACAAGAGCACTCAACTTAATTTATACAATAATATCCAGAATAGTGCATACAAGATCTATTACATTGCAAGAACATAAAACTACATTCAAGAACAGAATTGATCAACTTCTGAAACCATATTTAGTTATGAGCTTTGACTATCTTGATGTATACAATCACTCAAGACCCGACATGTAATTCGGACATGTGAATGTATAATGTAGCTAGACAAAACGATAGATTGCTCAATCATGAATTCAACGAAAGATCCATACATCCATTTACGAACTACTACATTTACGAATCAATAATCCGTAATACAGACATTTATGAATCCATGTACCTACACAAAATCATGCATTGCTCAATCACAAAATTCATACAACACGAAACCGATCCACACGGGCATCGGGGAGGGAGGCTCGTGCAGGGGCGGTTGGGCGGCGTGGCGGGAGGAAAAGAGAGGGGAGAAAGCAGGGAGGCCGGCGATGGAGCCACGGGCACGGGGAGAAGGGGGAGGCTCACCGAGCGGCTGGAGGGGTGCCGAGGAGGCCGGCGATGGAGCCACGGGCGCGCGGGAGGAGCTTGGCGGCGACGACTGGAGCGAGAGACGCGCGAGGAGGCGGCGAGGAAGGCGGGGGCTCGGGTGCACGGGGTTGCTTGGAGACGGCGAGGAAGGCGGGGGCTCGGGTGCACGGGGTTGCTTAAATCGAGGGTCCTTTAGTCGGTCCGTATTAACAATCGGGACTAAGACCTTTAGTCCCGGTCAAAAACCACCGGGACTAAAGGTCCACCTTTAGTCCCGGCGGTATTTCCAACCGGACTAAAGGTCTTTAGTCCCGGTTGTTAATACGGACCGGGACTAAAGGCTGGACCTTTAGTCCCGGGTAGTTCCACGGCCCGGGACTAAAGGTCTTGCGCGGTTACATATTTTCCCGCCACATTTTTCACCTTTAGTCCCAAGCGATGTCTGGACCGGGACTAAAGGTCCCCATATTCGATTCATACAGCTTTCACAGCTTTGGGTTTTGTATTAAGTTTATTTGTATAAATATGCTAATTCTTGTTAAATGCATAGTAAATTAAATACTAGGCATAAATTTTTTAAAAAATAATAGTTGCATTTCCTTTTATCTTATTGACATTTCAAACGACTTTTATAGTGACCACAAGCTGGGAAGTGAAGAGCCAACTATAAACAAAATGAAGGGCTCAAACCACAAGCTGGGAATTTCATTTGAAGGCATAAATACTTGCTAAAAAAATTTCAAGTCATTTTACACGGTGGAGAAGACATGCTTCACAGAGGTACATGTGTCCTTTTATCGAATAGGAATTTCATTTGAAACGATAAAAAACAAGAAAAATATGATAGAAACATCTGAAGTTACAATTATTACATAAAATCTCTAATACACACTATTTATTAAACATCACTATATATCAAGCGGGCACAGTGGTGAACTTCTTCTTGACGTATGACCCTTGGTTATGATCATGCCGTAACCATGGAGTATCCTCGGCATTTAGCAGGATGCTTGGGTCTTTGGTCACATGAAGGGGCGGGATTCGGTCATCCCTTTCATAATCTTCTGACTTGTCTGACTTGTCCTCAATTCCCACGATGTTTCTTTTCCCTGAAAGAACTATGTGGCGTTTTGGCTCATTGGTTGATTTGTCGTAGTTTTTCCCTCTCTTGGATTTTGTAGACATGTCTTTCACATAGAACACCTGATTCACATCAGCAGCAAGGACGAATGGTTCGTCTTTGTACCCAATATTGTTGAGGTCCACTGTTGTCATTCCATACTCTTGTCGACTGTTACCCCGCCTCCGGTCATCTTCACCCATTGGCACTGGAACAAAGGGACTTTAAAATTAGGTGCGTAGTCTAGTTCCCAAATCTCCTCTATACGGCCATAATATGTTTGCCTCTTTCCATTTGGGTCTGTGGCATCTACGCGGACACCACTGTTTTGGTTTGTGCTTCTTTTATCTTGGGCTACGGTGTAAAATGTATTTCCATTTATCTCGTACCCTTTGTACGTGAGGATGTGCCACGATGGTTGCCTAGCCAACAAATACAGTTGCTCATCAATATTGTCATCACCCTGACATTCTTTTCGCAACCACCCGCTGAAAGTTTCCATGTGATGACGCCTAATCCAAGCTTCATTCTTCCCTGGAAACTGGGATCGTAGGAACTCCTTGTGTACCTCGACATACGGCTCCACCACGGAGGAGTTTTGAAGAACTGTGTAGTGCGCTTTATTGAAATAATCGTCCCCCGTACCGATATATGTTTTCTTCCCTAGTGTTCCCTTTCCACTAAGTCTCCCCTCGTGTCGCGATTCAGGAACACCAATCGGGTCAAGGTCGGGAATGAAGTCAACACGAACTCAATGACCTCCTCGTCCCGTAGCCCTTGGCGATGCTTCCTTCGGCCGAAAGCACGCTGGTGAACATATTTCTTGGACTCCATGAACCTCTCAAAGGGAACATGTTGTGTAGGAACACAGACCGAGAATATTAATCTCCTTGACCGGTGAACTAGGAGGTGTGTCATGATATTAAAGAAGGATGGAGGGAACACCAACTCAAAGTCGACAAGACATTGAACCACATCATTCTCAGTAGAGTAGCTAGTTCCATTGGATTGATTGCCTTACGAGAAATTGCATTGAGGAATGCACATAGCTTCACGGTGGCTGACGTACATGTGGAGGTAGAATTCCTCTTAAAGCAACCTAAGCAATTGCGTCATAAGCACGTGGCGATCATGGGACTTTAAGTGTAGGAATTTCTTCTCGGCACATTTATTATACGCTTTATATTGGAGGAGAATCCATGGGACCTTGATCTCATTTAGGCATTCAAACATGCTTTCCTTCTCTTCTTTGCTAAGAGTGAAGCTAGCGTGTCTTAAGTAATGGCGTCCATCGTCTGTCTTCTCTCGATGCAAAGTTGTCTCGTTCTTTCATGCGCCGCAAGTCCCGTGCGTGCTTGAGTGAATCCTTAGACTTTCCATACACATCCATGAATCCTAGCGAGTTCACACAAAGATTCTTTGTCGGTGCATCACGTCGATCGCGTTGCGGACCTCTAGGACTTGCCAATAGGGTAGCTCCCAAAATATGGACTTCTTCTTCCACATGGGTGCGTGTCCCTTAGCATCTTTCTAACAGAGTTATTGCCTTGTCCCTTTCCAAAGACTACTTGCACATCCTTGACCATATCAAGTACATCCTCCCCAGTTCGGTTGCGAGGCTTTGTTCGGTGTTCTGCCTTACCGTTAAAATGCTTGCCTTTCTTTCTTAGTTGGTGATTCATAGGAAGAAAACGACGATGGCCAAGGTACACGACCTTTCGACATTTTTCAAATATATCTTCAATGTCATCAAAACATTGTGTGCATGCATTGTATCCCTTGTTTGTCCGTCTGAAAGATTACTTAGAGCAGGCCAATCATTGATTATTACGAACAACAATGCTCGCAGTCGAAGTGTTCCTGTTTGTACTCATCCCACACACGTACACCTGGTTTGCTCCATAAAAGAAGGAGTTCCTCAACTAATGGCCTCAGGTAGACATCGATGTCGTTGCCAGGTTGCCTCGGGCCTTGGATGAGCACCGGCATCATAATGAACTTCTGCTTCATGCATAACCATGGAGGAAGGTTGTAGATACATAGAGTAACAGCCAAGTGCTATGACTAGTGCTCGGTCCCCAAAAGGATTCATACCATCCGTTTTAAAGCGAACCTTAGGTTTCTTGCGTCATCTGCAAACTCAGGAATTCTCTGTCTATTGCTCTCCACTTGGGACCCATCGCCAGGTGTCTCAACATGTTGTCTACCTTACGGTCTTCTTTGTGCCATCGCGACAACTTTGCATGGTCCTTGTTTATGAACAGACGTTTGAGCGTGGTATTATAGGAGCATACCACATAACCTTGGCGAGGATTTTCTTCCCGGGCGTTCTTCGCCCTCAACATCGCGAGGTCATCTCGCCGATCTTATACCGCGACGCTTTGCATACGGGCATTCATCCAAATTCTCGTAGTCCTTGCCACGATACAGATGCGATCATTAGGACATGCATGTATCTTACGGATTTCTAATCCCAAAGGGCGACGACTGCTTTGCTTCGTGCGTAGTGGCGGGCAATTCGTTAGGCTTCTAAGCATCTTTTTGGATCTTGATGGTTGCCCAAATGCCTTGTCGGATACACCATTCATGCCTTCCATTGTAGCAACTCGGTGTTGTACCCAACTTTTTGCCCATCTTCTACGGACGGGTATAGTAATTTCTTGTGATCCTCTAGCATGCGGTCAAACTTAGCCTTCTCCTTTTCACTTTCGCAATCTCTTTGTGCATCACGAATGACATCACCAAGAGCATCATCTTGGCGAGTGTGTCTTCTCCCTTTGCCTCTTCTTGACTTTCGCCCATTGCGGTATCATCGAAGTCACCGTATTGAGCAATAATGTCGTTAGGGTCCAATTGTTCTTCTTCACCTTCTTCCATTATAACCTGGTTTCTCCGTGCTTGGTCCAACAAATATAGTTTGGCATGAAACCCGACTTCAACAAGTGTGAGTGAAGACTCCTTGAGCTAGAATATTCCTTCAAATTCTTACAGGGCACATGGACAACACATGAAACCATCCCGCTTGTTTGCCTCGGCCACTCTTAAGAAATAATGCACGCCATCAATGAACTCTTTGAGCGGCGATCGGCATTGTACATCCAATGGCGTATCATCGTCTGCATTATATGACATATCACATAATTAAATTTCAAGTTTCAAATTTTTCCCGGATATTACACATGATAGAGGCTACCCAAAAATTACTTAATAATTAAATATTAAACTTATTTATTAAAACAAAATTAATATTTATTATTTTTACCCAAGAGGTTGGATCTGATAAGATAAGACTTATCTCATCAAACACCTCTCAAAGCTTAACCTAACTAACACATGTAAAAGTCATTTTTCATTTATTTAAATAATTATTAAATAAGGTGAAAAATAAAAGTCTTCAGATTGATCCCAACATTTTTGTACAGATAGTTCATAGCCTAATTAGATGGCAAAACAATTTTCAAAATTTTGGATCATTAATTTAGCCTACAAAATTCATGGAATAATAATTAAATAAATAAGCATAAAATAGGTATAAATTCAACTTTGTCCAAATAATCTTAAAATTTTTATATGGACTGTTCACAGTGTAACTTAGTGGAATAACAAATTTCATGACTTTTGAAATTTATTGTGGCCTACAAAAATCATGAAAGTTCCATTTATGAATTAATTGGCAATTTTATAACATATAAAAATTATTCAAATTTTACATTTCATATTTTTCATAATGGACGGCAGGTTAGCATCAGAGCTTACCGCGAACACGCCGGTGAATACGGTTGAGTGAATGAACGGCTCGGCGGTGGTGGCAATGGCAATGGTGGCGTGTCGGCGGCGACGACGGCGTTCCGCTCTGTGATTTAACGCCAAACAGGGTTTAAATAGAAGAGACATTTAGTCGGTTGGTGTTACCAACCGACTAAATGGCAACCTTAGTCGAGTTGGTATTACAATCCGGGACTAAAGATTTAGTCCCGATTGTAGTACCAACCGGGACTAAAGGTTAGATTTAGTCGGTTGGTAACACCAACCGGACTAAACGCCCTCTGCAAAGCTCGCCACCGAGCCGTTGGGCGGGACTTTTAGTCGGTTGGTGTCACCAACCGACGAAAGATCTTTTTTGTCCCGGACGCAATTTTCTCCGAGACTATTGCCCATTTGGCAGTTCGACCAAAGGTCTGTTCTGTAGTAGTGTAGTGACGTGCCACTGACTGATTGGATGGATTAAATGCATATGTTATCCGATTACGAAACTTCAATCGAACTATATCTCTTGAATCATGTATCCTATTTGTGATTTGTTTGAATTGTTGTATTTTTTGTCATTTAATCAAAAAACATGACTTATATTGATATATTTTAGTGCAAAAGAAAATAGATATTATATTGGACCCACGTGTCATACTCATAATTTTGATAAATTTTGGCATAGTTACAATCAAAGCATATCAATTTCGGCATTACCCATGAATTAGTATGACTATGATACTAACACTATTTTTTACCCAGTTTTTGGTATTATCCAAAATTTGGTGTGGCTACTTGGAGTCGCAAACCAACCAGGCCCTACATCTTCCATCTTTTATCGCTTCCTTGTTACATTAATTCGTCGTGTAATACCCGATTTGGAGCATAACTCGCAATAAATCTATGCATAAAGTATGTAAGACTTGAGAAACTGTCTAATTGCCTTGGTAGTACTAACATGTTAATATTAGGGCACCCAACAAGCAATTTTGCTTCATTCTCTAGCGATGTCATGTAAGCTTTTTGGTGAGTGAGAGAGGGAGGGGGAAGAAAGAGAATAAGCTTGGTACTCAGGTGTATCAATCTTTCTGAAATAATCATTCTCTCATCTAGTTGCAAGCTTTAGTAACAAATTAAATATACAAACTATTGGAGTGGTTGTATATATATAAAACATATGTATCGTAGTTTATTATTATTATTATATATTCTCTAGTAATAAGCTATTGTCAATTTTTTAGGAATGTCCCTTGCGTGGGATGGCATCGCGCGCAAAGCTATGCATGTGTGGTTCGTACGAAAAGGCAACGGGTCATGTGTTTTGCTTGAGAACGTACCAAAGTCTAGACTGTCTAGTTACTACCGCCTGCATGCCTTTCCCCTTGGCATCATGCTGCCGGCTTGGCCCATTAGGATCTCTTAGATTCGAAGGAATTTCAAAGGGAAAATAGAGGGATTCAATCCGAAGAAAAATAATAATTAGGAAGGGTACGTGTTTGATTTGTAGAATTGCTTCAAAGGCATACGCTCTCCTCGCTCGTCTTTTCGGCTGAAGCAAGTGTTCATGTTCATCACTACCGTACCAACCAACGACTTATGGTCATCACATGATGACCCATCGGCCTACCTCCTTCAATTGCTTGATAGCAGCAGGAAAGATCCTCGTGAAAAGTTTCTGAGTGCCCAAATTTCCGTTCACTTCCATTCCTAGACATACTGTTGCAACTCATGCTCTTTTTCTATCTGGATGTGATAAGAGAAGATATGAAATATACTGTGGCAAGAACATCTATCTTCAGACTGGCGGCAGAACTAGAACCTTGATACTAGTCGGTACAACAATGGCCAACACCTAAAGAGGACAGAACTCGAAATTATCCCGGGTAGAACCTAGAGTATCAACCGTTAACTAAGCCGATTTCTTGATACTAGCTTTACAGCCAAACCGACGCGTTGTCCAACATGGCAACAGCTGCATCTCGTGAGCCATTGGAGACCTAAATAAAGTGTCTTCTATGGATTCTTGGGCACCATAATTGATGTAGCCTACATCTCCACACCTTCAACGCAAGGAAAGGAATCCAGGGGCTGACCAGCATGAAATCCAAGATTTCAGAGGTAAGGACAAGCAAACAAACAGATTTTTAACACCCTTCTGACTGACTCACGTACTGTTGTCCACACGCTAACCAAAGAACACGTAGGTAGGACCGTAGGAGTAGACGAGCAGTGGTTGTTTGGTATACAGAGACAATAATTAATATATATATATATATATAGAGAGAGAGAGAGAGAGAGCATGGGGCTCGGAGAACGCAGAAGCCTTTCTCTGTCTAAACTGTCCGTCCGCGTGTGCGAGAGCAAAAAGACAAAGCCCAACGGGCAGCGCCACCTCTCCGCCTCTCCGCGACTCGGCCTTTTTTCTAGTCTCTCCCTCGTTTCCTCTTTAAACAAGCACAGGTGACATTTGCCACCTGTTTACTTTTCCAGGTCCCTGAATTGCTGCAGCTCACCTGCAACAGCCACCTCTCTCCTTTAAGCTTTACTCCATTTCTTTCTTCCTTTTCTTTCGGTCGCTTCACTGCATGCCATCTTTGGCTTCGTGTCACTTGTGAGCAAAGGAGGGTTCAACACTTCAACATCAACCTAATCCAAGTTGTTGCCATCGGCTTGTTTGACCTCTCCTTTTTCTTTCTTTTGCCTGCAATGGTTGGGAGCTTTGATGGGAGGATGCCAACTAGAGGTGTTGAGCAGGTGTGTAAAAAGTTCTTTCTTTTTCCCTCTTTGCTATTTCTAGCCTATTGAGAATATCTTTTATGCCCATTTGTTAGATTTCTCCGTTGCTTTCAGTTATCTGGAACTAGGAGGTGCATGCTTCCAATGCTTCATGTTAGGCTTTCATCAGTGTGTGTGTGTGTGTGTTTTTTTTTTGGGTGGGGTGGGGGGGGGGATGAAATGCAGTGTTTTCTCCCTTGCACATCCTGTGGTCTGACTACTTCGTTCTTTCTTTCTTTTTCCCAGGCCATTGTTGCTTTGAAGAAGGGCGCACATCTCCTGAAATGTGGCAAGAGAGGGAAGCCCAAATTCTGCCCTTTCAGGCTATCTTCTGTGAGTAATTCTGCTATCTGTACAATGCCCATGTCATCCAAGAATCTTACTGTATAAAGTTGAGCATTTGAAAGAGAGATTAGAAATTCTGAAGCCATGTGAGACCTCATGACAACTAGAAAATTATGCTGTTATTGGGCTACTAGTTACTCACATTCTCCGGAGTCCTCAAGCGATGTGTCCATTGAAGATGGTTCAAGCATGTCAAGCATAATGTGCTAGATAATGCCTTTATCAATATTTTGACTTTGGTGATTGCAGCTAAAAACCGTCTGAAGTACATAAATTTGCCATGCAAATTGGAAAGTGCCTCTGTGGCCTGTCACAGGGAATTTGACGAGTTCATAGGCAATTAAGTGATGATTGATATACTGTTCTGCACCTAATAGCTTCTACAGATATTTTAGGACTTGTGCACTTGTATTTCTCAAATGCTGCAGAAACTGGACTACTACATTTTTTTATTTTGGCGCGGACCGCTCATGTTAGTATTGATATTTAGTCTTTATTAGTGTTAATAAGTTTGACAGTAAATAAATTTCGGTCAGATGGAAGTATGGGGTGTTACATTTCCCTTTCAGATTACCATTATCACCTATAATTGGGTAAATTTACAGCTTGTTATGTTGTACTCATGTATATATATTAAATTCTGTCTTCCAGTCATGGCAAAGTATTTTTCTCCTCTTTGCAGGATGAGAAAACATTAGTATGGTACTCGAAAGACAGGGAAAAACACCTGAGCTTGAACTCTGTGTCAACTGTAGTTCTTGGACAGAAGACCGTACGCAATTCATTTTGCACTGAACAAATTATGACGTTCATTATTCATCACATGGCACTACTATTTCTAAGGATTTCAGAATTTTACAGATAAACTTTCTGCGTCAGCGTTGGCCGGAGAAGGAATCTCAATCCTTGTCACTTATATACAAAAACGGCGAGTGCTCAGTTGACTTGGTATTTCCCTTGCTAGATCTTAAGCCAATTAGATTTGTAAATTGTAATATTGTAAATGTCAAATTTTCCTTACTAGTATCACATCTTTTGAAAATTATGCTGACCCAGATCTGCAGAGACAGAGATCAAGCTAAATGCTGGTATCTTGGCTTGACAGCTTTAATATCAGCTCCTTATAGTCCATTTTCATTGGTTGGTTCAAAGAGCAGCAGGCAGATAAACAGTTGCACAAATAGTCCCCATGGCTATATTCAGCGAAAGAGTAGGCTATCAGCTGTGCATGACACACCAAGGTACACACAGGTTAGTTCTAGAGCTTACATAATGACATCTAAGTGATAACGTGATAGCTAACTATGGCACACATTTCGATTTGAAACTTCATCTAGTAAACTTTATTTTTTTGTTTCAAATGGAGCTTTATGTGGCAAACTATATTTGATTGTATTTTGTTGACTTACCTGAACTTTAGATTCAGGACATGGCCGCATTGACAAACACATCATTCTTAATTTCTACTGAGCTGTATCAATTTCAACAAACTATTCTCTGTCCAGATAGTATCATAACTGCAATGGTATTAAATGAGATCCGGATATACATTATTTGACTCCCTTTGAATCCTATCTTTTCAACAAGGAGTGGCATTTTAGTTGTTATTGTGCTTAAGTAGACAGGCATTGCTGATCTGTGGTTCTGTTTCCAAATGCTGGATGTTCTCAGTCAAATTGTAGTATTCTTTCTGGGATTGATGATTCTGTTATAATAGAAATTCCTTTGTACTTCCTTATATGCCTTTGTATTTCCTTATATGTGAATGGCATATTCTCTTTAATATCCCATTGTACTCCCTATTTATAGTGCACATTGGGCCTCATGAATATATATATAATATTCATAACATAGTATCAGAGCTAGAGCACTAACCTAGCTTCTTCCGTTGTCATCCCACCACCGCTGTGTAGTGATCTTAGATCATTACGGGGTAAATACCGCCAGGAAGAAAGCCGGGCGGCGACGGCTTGAAGGAGAAGGGACTTTAGAGGAGGAAGATAGACATAGACGGGATGAACTATTGTTTTCTTTGTTCTTCTTGCTTGCTTTATAATGGATACATGCTATCCCTTTTATAGGAACGACCCGACTTGACCTCTAAGAAACAATCTCTATTTTTAAGGAAACTTATCTCTATTAGATGGAATACATCTTTAAGGAAGTAAACCTAACTAATAAGGAAACTAACTATTATATCTCTATTTCCTAACCACCAATGCACCCGTAGGCCTGGTGTGAATAGTGCGTGACACTACAGTATCATGAATACTATTTACACATGAACAGTAGCCCGGCCCATGACAACTAATACTGTTCATGCACATGAATAGTAATTTCAGCACATAACAAATTTTCCGCTCCTTGACAAGCAGCGAGCTGTGGCGGCGGCCATGGCTGCAACTCTTGGAAGCCCCACGTCAACGAAGTATAGCGCTTCTAGCTCCTGTCATACTAGAGTATGTCGGCGCCTCGAAGATTGCCGTCTCCACACGCTTGAAGTGGAAGCCCGATTGTTGATGCGACCCATCATACCGGTAAAAGTGACAACCCACCCTTTGATAGGGTTTCACCATGGGAACCTCTAGCATTCCCTTGGATGGTTCCGCAACTGCTAGAGCTCCAGGCTACAATGTCGCCGTCGTGCCTTGGTGCTCCGCTGGCTGAGCCTGATGAGTTGTCGCCTTGCCTTGGAGCTCCGCCGCTGCTAGACATAGCGCAGTCGTTGCCGCTGATGTTGGGTGCAGCGGCGCCGTTGGCGGGAAAAACTCTGTCGTAGGCCCTGCGCCAAGCAAGCCATCTCCTAGTATGGCGGTGATTGTCGCGGGGGCTGCGCCAAGCAAGCCATCACCGGTGCGGCAATGATCGCTGGGGGGCTATGCCGAGCAAGCCGTCGCTTGGTGTGACGGTCCCTGGTTTGCCCACCTTGATCATCTCCATGCGCGCCAATCGGGCGTTATGGTCTTCCAATTGGTTGTTGATAGTGATGAGCTGAGCGTTGTGGTTGTCTTGCATCAGGAGCATGGTGTCACACCAAGCGATGAGTTGCGCGAACATCGCGGCCGTGTCCTGAGGGTCAGAACCGCCGTTGCTTGACATGATCAATGCAACGGTTGACTCTAATACCAAATGTAATGATCTTATATCATTACGGGGTAAACACCACCATAAAGAAAGCTAGATAGCGACGGCTTGAAGGGGAAGGGACTCTAGAGGAGGAAGATAGATATAGACGAGGATGAACTATTGTTTCTTTGTTCTTCTTGCTTGCTTCATAATGGATATACCCTTTTATAGGGACTACCTGACTTGACCTCTAAGAAACTTAACCTCTAAGAATCAATCTCTATTTCTAAGAAACTTATCTCTATTAGATAGAATACATCTCTAAGCAAGTAAACCCAACTAATAAGGAAACTACTATTGTATCTCTATTTTCTAACTACTAATGCACCCGTGGCCAAGCGTCATAACACGCTGCCTGAGGACGCTGCCGCTCGACGTCACCCGAGTGCTAGCCACCTCCTGCGGGAATGCCGCCGCTCGATCGCCGCTTGTGCTCGCTTGCGCCAGCTGAAGCCGTCGCATGCCCAGCCGCCGCTCGCCGGAGCCATCGCCTGATCCATCGCCCTTTGGCCGTCGTGCGTCGCGGCCGAGCCATCGCCCACTCGCTTCGCCACTGTGCTCGCCGGCCGTCACACACCCGGCCGCCGTCCGCGCTCGCCGGAGCCGTCGCCGTTCCTGGTCGCCGCCGTCCCCGACCACCGTCGCTGCCCCTACCAATGCCATCCTCGCGATTGGATCGAGCGGAGGCGTCCTCTGTTTTATATAGAAACCGAATTTGGTTTCTATAAAAACAGAGATTTTCCTAATAAAAAATAATAAAAATCATGTACTTTTCACATTGATCTAACCGTCACACTATCCAGCGTTGCCAGTTAGACTTCATTGCCTTGGTCACCGCGCCATCCAGCGCCGTCTACCGATGGCTTCCGTGACTTAGTGAAGCATGAGCTCACCAAGCACATTGGTGTGGATACTTCATACACTCACTCACAGGTGCAGAAGAGAGTACTTGCTTTACAGTTTGTGCTCTCAGAGTTACAGATTACTGACTTCTTCACGAAGCCACAGACTAGGGTACAATATTTGTATTTTCTCTCAAAACTCAGTGTTTGTGATCTATCATGAGTTTGAGGGGGGTGTTAGAATGGTAATTCCTTTGTATTTCCTTATATCTCTTTGTATTTCCTTACATATGTATATCGTATTCTCTTGTAATATCCCTTTGTATAACCTATATATACTGTTCATTGGGCTTTATAAATATACACATAATATTCATAACATTCTCTAATGAATTTATTTTTGAAGGTATATCCATCGTACGGGAGTCCTAAGATGACACAGAAAAAGTTCTTTAGTGGTAATCTTGATTGTTCGGAAGCATTATTTCACCCAAGACAACAAACATTGTCTCACATAGGTTCTTACCTGGAAAAGCTTACTCCCAAGGTGGCAACTCCGGTAAAACATGGATTGAATGACATTATGGTTGCTAACAAAATTAAGGAACAGAAAACTCAGACACCTAAACTGAAAACATTTGAAGTGCCTCGGGCAGCATGTAGATTGGATTCTCTGAAGGATGTTTTTCTCTGGGGCGATGTTCTTGGCAGTATGTTAGGCAGTGAAGACCTTCCAAAAGCACTTCCGAGTTTAGTGAGCTCAACCAAAATGCTTGATGTACAGAGCATTGCTTGTGGGGAGAATCATGCGGCCATAATCACTAAGCAAGGGGAGGTCTTCTCCTGGGGCAAGGAGAGTAGTGGCAGATTGGGTCACAAAGTAAATGCGAGCCTCTCCTGTCCGAAAATCGTCGAGTCTCTTGCCTCTGTACATGTGAAGGCTGTTGCATTTGGATCAAAGCACACTTGTGCAGTCACGGTTTCTGGCGAACTTTTTGAATGGGGTGAAGGAGCTAATAGCTTGGGTTTGTTGAATGACTGGTATGGAAGGAACCAATGGTTTCCACGTCAATTGTTTGGACCTATGGACAACATTTCCGTGTCGAAAATTGCTTGCGGTGAGTGGCATACAACTATTATAACATCTTCTGGTCAGCTATTCACATATGGGGACGGAACATTTGGTGTTCTTGGGCATGGGGATACACAAGGAATTTCTCGGCCAAAAGAAGTGGAGTCCTTAAAAGGGTTAAGAGTGAACTCCGTGGCATGCGGACCATGGCACACAGCTGCCGTCGTGGAGGTAATGAGCGGTTTCAAGGTTAACGCTCCAAGTGGCAAGCTGTTCACATGGGGCGATGCAGATAGAGGGAAGTTGGGTCATGCTGACAAAAAGATGAAGCTTGTACCGACATGCGTTGATTCACTCATCGATTATGATTTTATTCAGGTATCCTGTGGGATGGAACTGACTGTTGTGCTTACCATTACTGGTGTGGTATTTACTGTTGGAAGTTCCAGGCATGGACAATTAGGGAACCCCCATGTAGACGGTGAATATATTTGTACTGTTGAAGGGCTACTTAAGACTGAGTTGGTGAGAGAGATATCATCAGGTTCTTCCCACGTAGCCGTGTTGACTATGAATGGAAAGGTATTTACATGGGGTAAAGGTGCGGAAGGACAACTTGGTTTAGGTGACTACGTTAATAGGAGCTCTCCAACTTTAGTAGAGACATTAGAAGGTAGGCATGTTGAGAGTATAGCTTGTGGCTCCAATTTCACTGCTGCAGTCTGTTTGCATAGGGCAATCTCAATGAAGGACCAGTCTGTATGCAGCGGTTGCCAAATGGCTTTTGGTTTTACTAGAAAGAGGCACAACTGTTACAACTGTGGTTCTATGTTCTGCAATTCCTGCAGTAGTAACAAGATTACAAATGCAGCGCTTGCACCAGACAAGAGCAGAAGGTATCGTGTTTGTGATGTGTGTTTTTGTCAACTACAGAAAGTTGTGGATTCAGCAAAGTAAAGTCAGAACTAAAGATCAGCAAAGGAGAAATGTTTAAAACAGAAATGAAGGCATACACACCTAAGCTGTCGCGTATATTCAAGGAAGCGAACTTCATTGTAGAAAAGATGGCTTTAGTACAAGGTCCCAATCAGCGGAATGAGGACTCTGCTGCTCCAGTTCAAGTAAAAACTCAAAGATGGGGACACGTTGAGTGCCCTGCTCAATTTATATCTGCACAAGACAGTTTTCAAAATAATCCGATATCAAATAATCAGATGTGTGGTATCTCTTTTTCCCAAAGAATGCATGATTCTGTAGTGCTGAGATCTAGCAGTTCTTTGCAACAGTCTGCTGATGGTCAGAGAGAAGAGCTGAATATGATGGAAACGATGATACTCACAGAAGAAGTAAAGAAGCTTCGTTCACAGGTAATTCATTTATCATCGATCAACAAATAATCTTTCTCCCTTTGAGAACTGAAGAAAGTTGATATTGTTGTTGCTGTTCAAGTAGGTAACTGTCCTTGCAGAGCAATGTCAGCAAAAAAGTCTTCTGGTTCAACTGTACAAACAAAAATATGATGAAACATGGTTAGTTGTTAGGGATGAGGCTGCAAAGTGCAAAGCTGCCAAAGATGTCATAAAGGTTCTAACTGATCAGGTATGAACTTGACATAATCCCATTGCGGAGTATTGTTAGTATTTTTTTCAGTAACAATGTAATGCATCACTCCACCTTGATTGTGGGCCACTCTTATAGCTATATGACCCATTCACCTGTTGTAAATTGTGCAGTGTAATGCCCTGTCAGAGGAACTTTCAGTTGGACAGCTATCAGAAAACTCCAACGTCACACCTACTAGCATCCCAGGACAACCGATGAAAGCAGAATTGCAAGATTACCCCAGTAAAAAACTGGTCACAGGCAAACTTAGTCAGCACAGCAATACCCAAAATATCCACAACAGTCAAGGAGAAAAGGAATATATACCATCATCAAACGCTGTTGTGCCAGCAGATGGATCATTCAGTCATCAGAATGGTGCCAGAACATTTGACGGTGATGGTTATACCACGGAAGCAGACTCCGCCGTTGCTCCAATTCATGTGATTGAGCAAATTGAGCGTGGAGTGTATGTCACACTTGCTGTATCCCCAAAAGGAAAGAAAGACATAGGCGTGTTGGAAAGACATAAGGCGAATAAGATTCGAGAGGTGAATTCTATTTGGTATCGAGCAATCGTGAGGAGAATCGAGTTGCGCGACCATGGCGTCGCGGAGTCTGACGGGCGCGATGCGCTGCGCACTCGCGATCCGGAGCCGCTTCGCGCGACGTCGTTCACAAGAATCGTGGTGGGCGCCATGGGCGCCGCTGCATCAGCGGAGGGCGTTGTCGGCGCGTTGTCGCGTGAGACGTCGGGCTCCGGAATCGGCCGCAGCTCACGAAGACCAACTACGACTCATGGTCGTTGTTGATGAAATCGAAGATGCGAGCACGCTATCTCGGAAGCCGTCGAGGACGACGGCGTCGATTTTCACGACGACCGCCTCGCGGCTGGAGGCTATCTCGCTCCGCCGTGCCCGGGAGATGGTGCCGACCGGCGACAAAACCGGCATGTACCAAAGAGGCGTGGGAGGCAATCCGCACCATGCGCATCGGGGATGGCGGGTGCGCAAGTCGACGCGCCTGATCTCGGGGCGGAGTATGAGCGAGATCAACTTCCGAGATGGTGAGTCAGCCGAAGATTTCGCTGCGTCTCGTCCAATTTGGTGCGTCTGGCGATCCTTGGTGATCCCGAACCGAAGCGAAGGTGGCGTGAAATACCTTCGCGTCGCGTCCGAGGTACAAGCAATTGGTGATCTCCATTGAGACTACGCTAACATCGAGAGATTACGGACGACTCAAAGCGGCGGAAGATCCCGACGGTCGCCCCTCAGGCGCTCAACAACACCGAAGAGGAGCTTGTGGGGCGGTGGTGTCCTGCGCAGCTCTGGCGCGGTCGCGTCGCCGGCGGTGGCGCCTTCGTTCTCCAACCGAGGCGCGCGCGAAGAATGGACCACCTAAGAACCAAGGATGCGTGGCGGTTCCAAGCGCCGATGGGCAAGAAGAAGAAACTCGCCAATGATGAGTGTGCGTCTTTGCGGCAAGACGGGCCACTGGGCTCGCGAATGTCGCAAGAAGAAGCGGGACGAGGCGGCCCACACGGCCCATGCGGAAGAGGAGCCTAGAGAAGGGGCCTTGATGCTGGGGATCACATCCCTGGATCCAGAACCTACTCCGCTTCGACCTGCTCCTCCAATCCCACACCTGGAAGAGGATCCAGCGCCGCCACCGGTGACCGGAGATGCTCTCACCGTGGAGATCGACGGCGGCGCGCTGCGGTGGTATTCTTGAGAAGAGTCCGCGCCGGTCGCACTCGTGGCCACGACGGAGAAGCCAGAGGCGGTCGCGCTTGTGGCCGTGGCGGCGGCGGCCGCCGCCATCCCCAGGACATCCGGTGTTCCTGCGCCGGAGATCCACCTCGACGAGCACAAGCTGTTCGTGCAGCTTGGGGAGAAGGGCGCCAGTGGGAGCACGCACTGGATACTCGACACCGGCGCCACGAACCACATGACGGGCCAGCGCGATGCCTTCTCCGAGCTCGACACAAGCGTCCACGGGACCGTGCGCTTCGGAGACGGATCGGTGGTCGCCATCGAGGGCCGCGGCACCATCTTGTTCAAGTGCAAGAATGGCGAGCACCAGGTGTTAGCCGGGGTCTACTACATCCCGCGACTGACGGCGCGTATCATCAGCGTGGGGCAGCTTGACGAAGATGGGTACAAGGTCCTGATTGAGAAAGGTGTTCTCAGGATCTGGGACCTGGTGAGGCGGTTGCTGATCGAGGTGGAGCGCTCACCGAGCCGGCTGTACATCCTCGAGACCGACATCGACAAGCCGGTGTGCCTCGTTGCCCGATGCTCCGAGGTGGCCTGGAAATGGCATGCCCGATTCGGCCATCTCGGGTTCCAGGCGCTGAGGGCACTGTCCAAGAGCGACATGGTCCGAGGGTCGCGCCGATCGGCGGGTGGAGCAATTGTCGCGATAGCCGCATGCGAACAAGCAGCGTCGACACCCGTTCCCGGCGGCAAGTAAGTACCGCGCCCCCAACCTGCTGGAGCTGGTTCACGCCGACTTGTGCGGGCCGATCTCCCCTGAGACGCCCGGCGGCAAGCGGTCTTTCCTCCTCATCGTCGACGACAAGAGTCGCTATATGTGGCTCGTTCTGGTGGCATCGAAGGACCAAGCTGGTCAGGTGCTTATTCAGTTCCAGGCACGAGCTGAGGTGGAGTCAGGACGGAAGCTGGGCACGCTCCGGACTGATCGTGGCGGGGAGTTC
Source organism: Hsuehochloa calcarea (assembly GCA_036346395.1). Taxonomy (NCBI): domain Eukaryota; kingdom Viridiplantae; phylum Streptophyta; class Magnoliopsida; order Poales; family Poaceae; genus Hsuehochloa; species Hsuehochloa calcarea. The sequence goes on from CM070599.1 coordinate 42,389,914, forward strand.
ACGCGCGTCGCGTCATTGAGCAACTGCGGCGAGCACGGCGTTCAGCGCCACAAGGCCTAACTGGCTGTTGCTGATTATCTGTTGATTCTGCGGACAAAGTGCTCGGGCGGTGCAAATTCGAGCTTGAGCGGGACCGCCATGGGCGGAGGCGCTTCTTGCTTCACGGCGAGCCAAGAATAAAGGTGGCAGCGTCTTTGGACGAGATGACATCCATCGAGAGAACAAGACTTTTACTTACACGATAACCTAGGTTCTTGGTTGTGCAGTCGCTAAGAGCTCATCCGGATGTTGATGCCACAATGTACGTGAGCACGGTGGGAGCTTAAGGTACCGGTCCATACGAGGCCGATCCGACGTCGTTAACGCGGGCATGTGAGTCGGTTTATGGAGAAACCGGCAAGATCACTACGCCGCCGTGAAACAGATTCTGCGCTACATCGCGGCACCATCAACTACGGCATCCGCTACCCCAAGCTCTACCGCTCCAACGACAAGTCGACGGGCTACACCTTGACGAGCGCCACTGATGATGCGACTTGGGGGACGTGGACGAGCGAGCATTTTGGTGAGAAGGAAGCTCAGCATTGGTGGGAGGAGAACAAGAGCAGGGTATATGCAAAGTACTGCATTGAACAGATGGCAACACCGCCTCTGAACCACTCTTAACGGTGACCAGCAAAAGAATTGTACAGGAGCAACCAATATTAATACAGCAAAATGAAATGTGTGGTCTTCGGCAAGAAGGCGCATTGCATGAAGCAGATGAAATTATGTAAGCAGCCTAGATAATTAGCCACCATTTGCATCTTAGGATAGGCTGTTAAATTTGCTGTAGATAAGCATCCAATGGGTAGAGTTGACTGGGTAGGGCAATGGTTTTACCTTTAACCTTTTAACCTCCCTATATGGATGTACAGATAGGTTTGATATTGATGAGAATATGCGGGTTGGATCTCTCGTTTCCTTTTCTGTTCCTGATTCAAGTGTCAATGTGCCATTGATCAGTCTGATGAAGAAAGCAACGCTGATATCAGTTCTGTTCTGAATTCCTTCTGGACTGAACAATGGAAGTTGTTAGGGGTGGAAACGAGCTAGGCTCGGCTCGGCTCATTGTGGCTCGGTTTGAACTCCAGCTCGACTCGGCTCGGCTTGTTTGAAAAACGAGCTCGAATCACGTCTCGGCTTGGCTCAAAAAAAAGCTCGAGCTGGCTCGAAAAGCTCGTTCGAGCCAATGCCTTCTCAAGCCCAAAAATAATAACATAATGTGATTATGTGAGCTATTCATCGTAAATTCATAATCTATTCATCGTAAACAAAGACGTTTATCATAAACAAAGACAGAAACATAACAGTCCATAATCTATACAAGCATTCATCATAGTTTCATGATCCATTCAGCATTCATCATAGTTTCGTAATCCATTCAAGCATTCATCGTAGTTTGGACACTAACACCTAATGTTTAACAGTCCACAGAACAAAAAATCCTCTAACAGTCCATAGTCCATACAAACATTCATAACAGTCCATAATCCATATTCCATACAATACAAGCATTCATCATATTTTGGGCACTAACACTCAATATTTAACAGTCCACAGAACAAAAGGTCCTCTAACAGTCCGCAAAATGTTATGCCTATTTCTTAGTGCATAGGCTGCAGCCTGCAGTCCATCAACTTCATCATAGCCTGCAGTTCAAAAGGATCATAATAGCATCAGTAGACAGGAGGCTCAACATCATCTAACTGTCTAAGTAATCAAAATTGTTAAACTACATCCTCTCAATACATTTTACACGTTACAACAATGCAGTTTTTATCTTTGCATAGCATAAGACACCAAAATAGTATGTTTAGTTTTAGTCAATTCTCACCAGTAGACAGCAGGCTCAACATACTAATTGCTTTCTACGACGTTTTGAGGAAATGGAATGGTTTTAACATCATCCTCTTCATCTTCTTCCTGAAAAGATGCATAATATTCAAGTTAACCATGACATAAGCAAAAACAAAATAGAAAAATATTGCAGTACGGATGAACCTACCACAACTATAGGAGGTCTCATGTCATCATGTCTACCTCTTATCCAACTATAGGCACACACCAAATGTTGAACCATAGCCGGACGTAGAGAACTCCGATAGCCATCTAATACTCTACCTCCAGCACCGAAGGTTGATTCTGAAGATACACTGCTAGCTGGTATAGTCAGAAAATTCTTAGCCATCTTTGACACTACCGGGAATCTATGTGCATTCAAATTCCACCACTCAAGCAATTTGAAGCCCTTGTTATCTAAACTCTCATTCGCTTCATCTAGATAGATAAGCAACTCTGACTTCGAAGGCTCGGTAGAAGTGGAACGCAAGAATGACTGAAACTGAGATGAGACTGAGGATAAAGAGCTGCTTGTACCCATAGCTGAAGAGGAGGTTGCATCATCTCTACTAGCCACCTTGTTGTGCCGATGATCCATCTCGAACTGTGAATACAAATCTTCCAACTCGACCTTCGCATCATCAAGCTGATGTGCAGCCTTTGAGGGCTCATATATTTTGTTGAAGCACCAACCAATGAATCTCATCTTAAATCTAGGATCAAAATAGTGGCAAGGACCATGGCATTGTTCTTTTCTTCCTAATATTTATCAAACTTGTCCAACATTGCAGCAGCCATGAGCTTCAACTGATCATCTCCAGAAGCAATTGCAGCTCTTAATGCAACCTTCACATTAACTATGTACGGATAAAAAATATTTGCTGTTGGATAAGTTGATCCAGAAAATGCACTAGTCACTTCAGCCAAGGACTTCAATATTGGTGTAATTTTCTCATACAATGCCCAATCTGCGCCTGATGGTTGCCATTGGTAGTTTGCATCCGTGTCGGCATAACACACTAAAGTGTCCTTATAAGCAAGGCAGACTGACAACATCTTGTATGTGGAACTCCATCGCGTGGACACATCAAGGCTCAACCCAGGACCAATTTGCAAAGCAAGTAATGAACAAATTTGTAAAAATTTATGCATACGAGATGGGGACTTCTTTATATACTTGACTATTTCCCTGAGCTTGTTTATCAAAGGTGCTAATGGTACTAGGCCATCATTTACGACCAAGTTCACTATATGACAACCACATCAAACATGAAAATACTTGGCAATGAAACGAGCTAATCCTCTAGCAGCAAACTTGGCCATTAAACTACGTATAGCAGCAGTATTTGAGGAAGCATTATCAAGAGTAAGTGTGATAATCTTATCCTCTATCTTCCATTCAGCAATGCAATCAAAGACAGCCTGAGCTATGACAACCCCGCTGTGTGGAGGATCCAACTCAATAAAGTTCAGCACACGACATTGCATAACCCAATTTTTATCGATATAATGTGCTACCAAAACCATGTAGCAAAGGTTTTGGTTAGAGGTTCACAAATCACAAGTTAAACTTATATAGGAGGCACTTTTGAGACTCTTCCTAAGGACTTCCCTCTCTGAGTCATAAATCTTGATGCATTCACTTCTTATCGTCTTTCTACTGATGGGTTGATATGATGAATTTAAGTAACGCATCAACACATTAAACCAAGTGTGCTCAACCATCCTAAACGAATTTTCAGAACATAACTGAGTGAAAAACCCTGGAGTAATTTTGACAAAATGTCTTAGCACCTTGCCTGTGTTCTAGTAAGCAAAAGAATACACTAAGTTGCACTTTATGTTTGCATGGTTTACATCCCAACCTTTGCTAGATGCTAACATTAACAACACTTGTTGTGCGTCTTCAGAGATCCTAATATATGGTGCAATGCAAGCTACTTAATGATGTAGACCTAACAGGCTAGCAAATGCACGACCACCTACATAGCTAGCAAATGCACGACCATTGTTGAATTAACGGAGAAGAACTGTTGAGTGTTGACTAAGCAGTTGCTATAAGATGTGACCAGACCACCAAAGATTGGGTGAAGACAATCCAAAATGAATGGAAGCTTCTATAGAAAGACCTACCTAATCAGTACATTTTTATATATGATAAGTTGGTATGTTTATTTTCATGATTTCATCAAACTATCAGTACATTCAAGGTAGTGTCACAATAACCTATCTGGAATTGACTAGGATATACTCATTGATTCATATAATTTGCTTGTGTGGTTGGGTGACTGTTGTGTCCATATACATTTCATGCTTGTTAGTATACTAATATGCCACAAAAGGTTACTTCAGAAACTTCAAAAGACTCACCGAGGACGATGATGTTGGTTTGGCACTGTCAGGAGGCGGTTGGGCCTGGGAGTGGGACTGGGAGCTGAGGCGACGGCCAGATCCACGCCCACCCGCTAGTGCCAAGGCCCCAATGCCCCCAACGTCGGCCGATTTCTTCCCTAGCGCACGAGACTCCAAGCTTCGTTGATGCCGATCCCGATCCATGCACGTCGGGGGTCGTCGGCGTCGGTTCGGCTGAGGACAAGGCCGTCGGCGGATGGGGCACAGGCGGGGTGGAGACTGGAGAGGGGACGGGGTTGATGGCGGGGAGGAGAGCCGGGGACCGTGCGGTCCGCACCACCGGGTGGACTGGCGGCGGCGTCGGGAGGACGGCCGGCAGTGTCGGGTGTAGAGGGCGAGAGGCCGGCTGTCGGCGGTGTGGACTGGAGGTCTGGAGTCTGGAGAGGGGGCGGGGTTGATGGAGAGGAGAGACCGCGAGAGGCCGGCCGTCGGCGGGTAGAGACTGGAGAGGGGGCGGGGTTGATGGCGGGCGAGAGCCGGGACACGCGATCCGCGCCACCGGGTGGACGGCGGCGGCGTCGGAGGACAGCCCGCCGGCGTCGGGTGGAGAGGGCTAGAGGCCGGCCGTCGGAGGTGTGGACTGGAGGTCCAGAGTCCGGAGAGGGGCGAGGTTGATGGAGAGGCGCGACCGCGAGGGGCCGTCGGCGAGTGGAGACCGGAGAGGGGGGGTTGATGGCGGGCGAGAGCCGGGACGCGCGTCCGCGCCACCGGGTGGACGGGCTGCGGCCGGGAGGACGGCCGCGGCTGTCGGGTGGAGAGGGCGAGAGGCCGTCGTCGGTGTGGACCGAGGTCCGAGTCTGTAGAGGGGTGGTGTTGATGGAGAGGGCGAGACCGCGAGAGGCCACCGTCGGTGGGTGGAGACTAGAGAGCGGCGGCGTTGGGTGGATGGGCGGCGGCGGCGGCGGCGTGGCGGGCGGCGCCGTCAGGAGGGGATCTGGGACTGGGAGAGGAGCCGAAGGTCGGGAAGGACTCGGGAGCTGGATGGGGATGGGGTATCGGGAGGGAGTCGCCGTCGCCGAGTCGGGACGGGAGAGGGGAGACGGGGAGATAGCCAGATGCGCTGCTCTCCCAGGCTGAGATAGGGTTGCGCCTTGTGTTGTGGGCCAGGGTGCGCTGGGCCGAGCCTTTCGGCTCGATGAGCGGCTTGAGCTCGGCTCATATTTTTTCGAGCTAAAAACATGGCTCGGCTCGGCTCGAAAAAAAACAAGCTCGAGACGACTCGCGATCCCCTAGCTTTTTTGCCACCCCTAGAAGTTATGAAGATGAGTATATGGTTTCTGTTCTGACGAAGGAAACCTCCATAAACCGTGCCCAAAAGAATATGAGAAGGGAAAATAGGAGTACGCTAGAGACCCTCGAAATCGAATAGGCTTATCCTCGAAAATAGTTCCCTACCCACAGCAATTGCGAGCGATCACGCCGTCTTCGTCTCCACGTCACCCCCGCTGCTCCTTCTAGAAGCATCAACGCCCCCTCTCGTGCCCTACTCCTCTTCCTTCCCCTCACACCCGCTTCGTCCGGTCGTTGCCTCTGATCAGTCCTATAGCTAGCGTCTCTCCTTGTTGGAGAGTTTATGTTAGATCTAAATAACTCGTTATATGAGAGTTGAACTCTGTTTTGATACTATAAATAAAGGGTGTGTGGATTCTACGGGATATACACATATTATTCCTGAAACTTCAATATGGTATCAGAGCCATCCCAAACCACCCAACCCTAACCGGACTCACCTCGGGTCCGCCGCCGCTGTTCAACTCGAAACCGCTCGAGCACACGTGCCGTCGCCGCCGCTCCTCCGCCCGCCGCTCGGGTCGCGCAAGCACGCGGTCCGTCGCCACCGCTCAAGCCGTTGTTTCGCCGCTCGAGTCGCGCGAGCACGCGGTCCGTCGCCACCACTCAGGCCGTTGTTTCGCCGCTTGGGCCGCGCGAGCACGCGGGCCATCGCTGTCGCTCGGGCCGCTAGTTGGTTCGGCGGTAGAAGAGAAGGAAGAAGGAGCCGAGGCGACGTTGATCTCGGGAGACTCGGGAGGAAAAAAGGAGGAACCGAGGCGAGGCGGTGAGGGCTCGGGAGAGAAAAATGAACTGAGCCGAGGCGACGTTGCGCTCAGGAGACTCGGGAGGAAGAGAAGAAGGAACCGAGGCGAGGCGGCTTGGTTGCGCTCGGGAGAAGAACTCGGGAGGAGAGAAAAAGAAAGGAACCGAGACAAGAGGAACAAGGGGACTCGAAAGAAGAAGCCGAGGCGACATGCGCTCAGGAGACTCGAAAAAAAAAACAAAGCGGCTCGATTACAGATCATGATGTTTTTGGTAACCGTGCAGGCTGTCATCGAGGTTCGGCGGGACGTTGATGCGTGAAGAGTCGCCGTGATCGTGGGAGGTCCGCGTGGCATATCTTGATATTGATTGACATTGCTCTGGTTGCTTGAGAAGATGACCCTGAGAAAATTGAGGCTGCGAGGAAGACAGTTGTTGAAACTACTTCCCGCTAGTAACTTAAGGTGACATGAGAAGCATGTTACAGGATCTCTTCACAACAGGTATGATAGGTCCGAGGGCTAATACATGGTCATCCGACTTAAGGCTGGAGCTGATGCCGAATGATGTAAAATTGGAAGGAAATAAGAATTATCTGAGTTAGTCTAGAAGAGCTCAGCTAATTCTAAGGACGAAGGGAGTGGAGCACTACCTGCAGGAAACTTGTGTTGAGCCTGCAGACAAAGCGAGCATTGATAGGAGGGTGTGGAACACTACCAATTCTGTGGTGGTAGCTTGGTTGTTAACTTCGATGTCTCCATCCATCGCTCGGATGGTGGAGATAATACAGAGTGCACCGGCAATGTGGAAGACGCTAAGAAACATGTACTCCGGGGCAGAAAATGTGATGATGATGGTGGAAGTCCAGGGCAAGGTGGATGCCCTGAAACAGGAGAAGAAGACTGTCCAGGAGTATGCTAGTGAACTATAGCAATTGTGGGCAGATTTAGATCATTATGATCCACTGCAGTTGACATGTGCTGGTGATACCGTGGCTGGTAGGGTGTGGCTGCAACGCATACGAGTTACACACTTTCTAAAGGGACTGCATCCAAAGTTTGAGAGTAGAAGAGCTGTCATGTTTCACTTGGCAAACTTGCCTACAATGGAGGAGGCTATTTCGGCTATGGTGCAGGAGGAAGTTCGACTACGAGTAATGGGGGACAACAACCCGATCAGATCCGCATACGTCATACCTAATGATAGAGAGTGCTACAACCGTGGGATGAGAGGACATCTGATCCGTGCTTGTCCTTCTCCATAGTATGGAGGTCGAGGTGGAGGTCATGGTAGTCGTGGAGGCCGAGGTGGAGATCGTGGTGGTTGTGGAGGTCGAGGAAGGAGCCGAGTTGGCCACAGGGCTAATGTGGTCCTGAAAGAGGAAAACACGTCTATTACTCTAATAAGCGAGAAAGCTATGCAGTGGGAAAAGTGGCAGCAGGGAAATGCATTAGAGGCTTCTTATGATTCCACCTCCTTTGGTAACTTTGCAAACTACGCCTGCGTAGGCTAAGGTACTTAGGTACATGCACTTGCATCCACATATAAACACTCTCGTATTGATTGGATTATAGATTCAAGAGCATACAAGCATGTCACGGGTTCACTTAGTGCTTTCGCATCTTACACCCCATATACTCATTCCGAAGCTATCCAAATAGCTGATGGAACCTCCCAGCTTCTTGAGGGTGCATGATCTGTAGAGTGCACACCATCTATTGGTCTATCCTCCATTTTGCATGTTCCCTCCTTTCCAGTCAATCTTCTTTCAGTCAGTTCTATCATTGACCAATTCAAATGAACTGTCACATTTGATGAGGATTCGTGTTTGTTACAGGAGAAGAGAACTGGGAAGAGGATTGTGACTGAAATAAGGCGTAATGGGCTGTGGTACATTGATCAGGTTGATACGGCATTGGATGTGGCTATAGGAGGAATCGAGGGAGAAGTCTTATTACATCATCGTCGCTTAGGACATCTATCATTTGATAGTTTAATTCCGTTATACTTTGATTTGTTCAAGAGGGTATTCAAGAGGGTAGACAAAAGTAAACTTGTGTGTGATGCTTGTGAGTTTGGAAAGCATACACAGTCTACATATAGTAGCATTGGTCTTCGGAGTTATGAACCTTTTATATTAATACATTCGGATGTTTGGGGTCCGTGCTCAGTTACTTATGTGAGTGGTTTTAAGTGATTTGTCACATTCATTGATTGCTATACTCGTATGACTTGGATTTATATGATGAAACACAAGAGCGAGGTCCTTCGATGTTTTCAGGACTTCTATAGGATGGTTGCCACTCAGTTTGATGCAAAAGTTCAAAATCTTTGATCAGATAATGGAATTGAATATGTCAATAAGGAGTTTGCAGTATATCTATCAGATGAGGAGATACTTCATCAGACTACTTGTCCAGGAACTTCACCTCAAAATGGAGTGGCTGAAAGGAATAATCGATATTTGTTGGAGGTAACACGTTCACTCATATTTCAGATGAATGTGCCAAAGGTATTGTGGAGCGAGGCAGTAATGATGGTAGTGTATCTCATCAATCGCATGTCGTCTCGAATACCCAGGATGAGGTTTTCAACTGAACTTCTTTTGGGTCAGCAGGAGTTCAAGATACCTCCCAAGGTGTTTGGTTGTGTGTGTTTTGTATGAGATCACCGACCAGCAGTTGGCAAGTTGGATCCACAGGCATTGAAATGCATCTTTATATGCTATTCATCAAGTTAGAAGGGCTATAGATGTTGGAACCCAGTTGAACGAAAGTTGTTCGTGAGTATGGATGTGACATTCCAGGAGTTTGAGCCTTACTACATGAGTGGAGGTAGTCTTGATCAGTTTTTGGAGTTATCTCCTATCACTGAGGGTGGTAGTTGAGAGGGGGAGAACAAGGAGAGTCAACGAGAAGAAGAAGTCATTGTGGGAACAATTCTGTGCCAAAACCTAACGGAATATGCGAGAGATCCAAAAGAATTGAAGGTTTATCAGCAAAGACGTTTTGGGAAACAAGGGGGGAGTAGAGAGACAAGCAGTCAACATTCGAGCAGCCATCAACGGCGGAGCTTTTTGAACTTTCTGAACAGCCAGCCCTGCTAGTTGATCCAGTCCCAAATCCCTCATTAGGTCTTTCTCCATCAAGTTCTTGCCTCCCCTTGGGGCGAGTGGCAATGTTGATTCTAATTACTCCCATCTAGAGTTACCACTTGCACAACGTAGGAAAACTAGATCTCATGCAGGAAAGCCTCCAGTCCGGTATGGCTTTGAGCATGACATTGAAAATTTTATCTCATATTCTCATATCTCACCTGCATACAAAGCATTCATTGCATCTCTTTAGACCGTGCATGTTCTGAAGGATTGGCGAGCTGCTAAGCAGGATCCTAAGCGGAAGGATGACATGAAGGAGGAACTTAGTGCACTTCAAAAGAATAATATATGGGATCTTATTTCACTTTCAGCAGGAAAAAGGGCAATAGGATACAAATGGGTGTTTACAATTAAGCAAACTCCTGAAGGCAAGATAGAGAGATACAAGGCACGATTAGTTGCAAAAGGTTACAGTCAAACATATGGGATAGACTATGATGAGACCTTTGCACCAGTGGTGAGGATGAGCACGGTAAGAACATTAATCTTCTGTGCAACTAACCTCGGATGGCCTCTACATCAGTTGGATGTGAAGAATGCTTTTCTACATGGTGATTTACAAGAGGAGGTATACATGGAGATTCCTCTAGGATATGAGAACAGACAAACTGAGATGAAGGTGTGTAAACTCAAGAAGTCTTTAGACGGTTTGAAGCAGTCTTCAAGGGCGTGGTTTGATAGATTCAGGCGTGCAGTCTGTAGTATGTGCTATTCTCGGTGCAATGGAAATCATACTGTGTTTTATAGGCATAGAGGATCACATATCACCATATTGGCAGTCTATGTTGATGATATTGTGATTACTGGAGATGATGCTGAGGAAATCAAGTCCTTGAAGAAAAAACTAGGAGAGACATTTGAGGTAAAGGATCTTGGACCTCTTCGATATTTTCTTGGGATTGAGATTGTTTGTTCTTCGAATGGTATAGTTCTCTCCCAGAGGAAGTATGTCCTTGATCTGCTGGTAGAAACAGGTATGCTTGGGAGTCACCCTATTGCTTCACCTATTGATAGGAATCACAAGCTATGTGTTGAGTCGGGAGATCCAGTTGACAAGGAAGCTTATCAAATGCTTGCTGGGCATCTTATCTATTTGTGTCATACAAGACCTAATATTTCATATGTAGTGAGTGTGGTTAGTCGATATATGCATGATCCTAGAACAGGGCACATGGATGTTGTTTATCGAATCCTACGATATTTGAAGAATAGCCCTGGGAAAGGCCTTTGGTTCAGAAAAAATCAACATCTGAATGTGGAAGGGTATTGTGATGCTGATTGGGCGAGCAGTATGGATGACAGGAGGTCTACCTCTGGATATTGCATTTTTGTAGGAGGTAACCTTGTGTCATGGAGAAGTAAGAAGCAGGAGGTTATGGCTCGGTCTACTGCAGAGGTAGAGTACAGAGGAATGGCGTTGAGTGTGAGTGTGATGATATGGATGAAGGGTTTATTATCCGAGCTTCGAATATGGAGGAATAATCTCTTGATGTTGCATTGCGACAATAAATCTGCAATCAACATTGTTAACAACCCAGTTCAGCATGATCGTACCAAACACGTTGAGATTGATAGATTCTTCATTAAGGAAAAGCTCGATGGTAGAATATTGAAGTTGGAGTATGTCAAGTCTGGTGAACAGTTGGCTGACTGTTTTACTAAAGGGTTAAGTCCTAGTGAGGGTTATACAATATGTAACAAGATGGACATGATTGATATATTCGGCCCATCTTGAGGGGGAGTGTTGGAGAGTTTGTGTTAGATCTAAATAACTCATTGTATGATAGTCGGACTCTGTTCTAAGACTATAAATAAAGGGTGTGTGGATCCTACGGGATACACACATATTATTCTCAAAACTTCAATACTCCTCCACCGCCGCCGCTAGTATCCAGCCGTCGAGTGCCTCCCATGGCACCGCCACTAGGCTGTACGTCAGCAATAAGTATCTCAACGCGCTTGCCCCTACGAAGATCTTCGCAATCTAATCCCGTGATTAGGATTCCAAAGGAAATTAACTTGGATTCTTCATTAGAGTATCTTCGTGTTCTTTATCACAAATCTTAAAGCACTCCCTTTGTTCCTGATCTCTTAGACCTCCCTCCCTCGAGCAGACCTTTCGTTCCGTACAACCGAGGAGAGCCTTCGGGTACGTTCGAGAGGTTTGGTCAGCTCACCGAAGGTGATGAGCTTATGGAGTAGATAAATGTTACAAGAAAATTGTGCTCTGTTTTACTTCAAAAATATTCAGATTTGGCCTCATGTGTGTTGTTGCGGTTAATCTTGTGATGGACAAGGTCGCAAAGCGACAGAGAGGCTTTGCGTTCCTATCTTATGCCAACGAGGAGGAATCCAAAGACACCATGGAAGGGATGCACAGGAAGGCAAAAAGTAAAATACAATGTTTAAATGCTTCCTTTTGTTGGGTCAAGTGGCAGTGGGTGCAAGCAAATCGTGTCGTTTCTCATTTGTCAGTATCTGATTCTTCTGGTGGAAGTGTGTGGTAATCTAACTGATATCTGCAATTTCTCTGCATCTTTCGCAGTTCCTGATAGCAGAGTAATCTTTGTTGAGGTTGCAACGCGGAAGGTCTGAACTCTGAGCATGCCCAGGTGCCAAAACAGAATACGAAGGCAATTCAAATAGGAAATTCACCAGGCTAAAAAACAAATCAGAAAATTCATCAGCTTGAAACTTTCATGTGTGTAATTATTTACGAGAGAAGGGCTTCAACAGCCAGTTATTCTCTAATTCTGTTGTACATCTGACAACATAGCAACATCAAAGAGGTGACTTTTTTTTAATGAACTAGAAAATCAATGCATGCAAATTCACTTCATTGTATATTTCTGTACCACATTAGCCCAAGTGATATGAAGTGGTAGTATAGTAGATTGTAAGACCATGATTAATGCCCAGAAGCTTGATTACAAATTCCAGTCCCAAGTCCCAATTGAGATGCATTCAGTACCCAGACTTGTACAATTCAAGAAAACTACATGTTGTCATGCAAAACATAAACAAGTCACCACCCCTATTATACAAAATATAAGTACTAAATACAAGTAGAATGATAAGAACTTAGTTATTCTGGCATGCTTTACTTTATGCAATAATTATTCTGGCATGCTTTACTTTATGCAAGTAGAAACGGGTTTCGCTTTATGGACGTTGGTGTTAAGCTCATTTGTCAAAAAGAATAACTGAAGAGAAACATTATGTTGTTTTGCTCCCAAGTCATTGTTTCACATATAAGAGTCATATAATTTACATCAGTACAATCCTACTAGAACTCTCAAAATATAAGGTCACTGCATGATAACCATTGACCTCACAACCTCCATCATTGGGGCAAAATTACAAACACGCAATGAGGAAAATAGAAACACCACAGATTTGAACTATACATAGGCAAACCAGAATCACAGCTGGTCTTCCATTTGTGGAAGACCAGTGTGGTTTCAACCTGCCTCTCATCAGTAGCAGAAGAGCGGCCTTCCCGCAGCACATCAGTTCTATCTGTGCACAATATTAACAATCATCTGTAGTAGCAGTGAGGCTCTTAACAGTTACAAGCACAGCCTCGTCATCTCTCCATCTGCCTCCTCGCCGGGCACCTTTGACTGCAGCACCTCGCTTTCAGCTGCACACATCTTGTATGGCACAAAACCTCGTTGGCCGATGGAAGCTGGGCTCACACATTTTCTTAAACCTGGAACAGGTACCATTTCGTCTTCGCTGCCGTTTGCTTTTGTACATGATTCTGCTGAATCTGAATTTTGAGTTGCTGTTTCAGGCACACTGCTGGAGGCTGTGTTGGACTCCGTCCAAGATCCTTCCCTCTGCTTAATTTTGTAGTCTACAGCTTGAGGTTGTTGGTGCTGATGCTGTTGATTTGAGTTTACTGCCTTTGGGGGGCAAGGTTCACTTCCATTATTGTAGCTGAAACATGGGAGAGCAGAATGCGCAGAAAAAACATCTACTACAGGAAGATAATACAGAAACTGCTGTGTATTGGTCAGCCACGGGCTCCATGTGTTTACTTCTGCTGCACCGTGAGAAGAGAATTCTCCAGTTCCACTAGTCGGTGTCTCAGCTGAAGCATCCAGTTCCATGTCTACCACATTTTGCAGGTTCCTGGTATTGAGGTTTGTCAACTGATGTAAACCATTCAATACAACTCTCTTGCCAAATAGCCTAAGGACTGGAGCTTCAGATCTGTCACATGCAACTTCTTTGGAAGTGGTATTGCCCTTGGCCTCCTGAAATTCATATTCAATGAATCTATCAGGATTTAGAAGTTCCCAATTTTGTCATTCAGATCATGTTATTATACAAAACATCAGTGTCATATTGACTAAAATTATTGTCAATGATGCCAGAATTACTAGTGTGTAGATATGGTGAAGAATTATTGACTAAAGATCGGATACCTTATATATTATTGCAAGATTTAAAGAGCATACGCTTTGCAAGGGATGTTATGTCTGCTAAGAATATACCTTAACATTGGTATGTCGCACTTGCACAGCTAACTCAGCGGTTGCTATGCTTGCTGTGGGGCATCTCTCCTCAATGTCGACCGTCGAGGTTGGCGACCCGCCACTATCACTGCCCAATGTCTCAGAACCTATCTGTGCCGTGGTTAACACAGACGTCGGCGAACCCTTCTCCTGCTCACACAAGGTCTGAATCTGCAGCTGAGGCTTCTCAAGCTCTCTGAGTGCAGGAACGTGCTTGCCGGGTGCGTTCCCTAGCTTGCGCGGGTATGGATGCACCGGTTTCCGCTTTGGCCGCGGTGGAGGAATCTGAATTGGTGGTGCAGCACCTGAACTGCTGCTGTTGTCCCCAGACGATTCTCGGATGATCTGCAGAGTGAGTGCAATGCATACAGCAGTCAGAAACATGGCCTTTACGCGGCATGGATAGCATCTGCTCTCCATGATTGAGTGACTTACATTGGCTTGCAAGCAACACAATCCATGGAAATTTTCTTGTCAGAGAGGGAAAATTTTGTACACGAGGAGAAGGCTGTGAGACCTTGGAGAAGAACTTCTGCGCGTGGCTCCTGATCTGCACAGCAGTCTTGGTGCCTATGTGCTCTGCAGAGTGTATGTACGTCGTGTCAGATAAAGCCTAGTTACTCTGATACTGCACATGGCCGTACATGGAGCTTCTTGCAGAGGTACGTACCTTGTATACGGCGCCAGGCACGGCCATGGAGCTGCAGGGCTTCCAAGAACAGCTTGTGCTCGTCCTCGGTCCACTTCTCCCGCTGCTTCGTTATCGTGTAAGGCTTTCGTGGCTGAACGGCAAGAGCCAAGAGTGTGAGCTTGATGTCAGGAAAGGCCGTAGCTTCACAAGATTTGCATTCCGCAGTGGAACTCTAGTGATTTGCAACCAGACGAGTATTGTACCTTAGGGACTCGCGTTTCGGCTAGCACGTCCATATCACTGGAATTCAGAGAATTCCTGAGATTTTCCATGAGGTTTTGATGCCCAACATGATCAGCAACCGGTCTTTCATCATCTCTCGCCTTGGTTTCCTGCAGGTAGAGGAGAAAATTTGGTTGGACTCAATTTCAAGGGGAAAACTCGAATTGCCAGCATAGTATCACTTTTCTGCTACAGAATTATCTTCAGCAAATGTGTAGCATCTTTTTTTGGAGAAAAAAACAATATTGTAATCATGCATCTGCCATGAAAGAAAAGACTTCCAAGAACATGGTTCGCTCCAAACTCCCCGAAATTATCCAAAATAATCACAGCTGAGGAAAGAGAGGCAAATTACCTGAAAGCGAACCATCTCCGGATTTCTGAATCAAAGTATCAGCAAAGCCAAACACCACCGAAACCAAGCTCTAGCACAGCTCACTGGCTCCTCACCAAGGCCAGTCCAGAAGCAGCCATATATTGGGGCCAATTAAGCAACAACCACAGGGCGAACAAGAACCAAGACCAAATCACCAACTCCTTCCTAATCTCTTTTTCCAAGAGCTGCCTGATGAGGTCTAAGAGGCTGTAGAAGCAAAGCAGGAGGCGGAGGAGGAGAGGTCTCTTGAGCTAGGAGAAGAGGCGAGAAATGGGGCGACACTGCATACGACCAGAAGGCGAGAGGGGAGGAGAAAAAAAAAAGAGCAAAGGCCAGGGTGCCACGTCGGACTGGATTTTTCTCCCTTTATCCTTGCGTGCTTTTCCTCGCTACCTTTTTCCTATCTTTTGGCAAATAATCCAGTGGAGAATTCGGGAAGCCGCTCGATTTTTGTGGCTGTCGCTGCTTCCCTACAGTCCATGTGTTTGGTAGCGGCAGCAAGCCACGGCTCGATTATGCGGCTGTGGGTCTGGTAAAACCATGCGTTTTCGTGGGTTTGCACGAAATGGAGGTTCTTATCCGTTCCACCCGGCTCTGTCGCCTTTGGTGTGTGTTGCTGTTTACCGATAGGATGAGAGGATGTCAGGCTATTATTTGCTCTTCTAAAAGCGCAGTGGATTGGCTTGGCAACGGGTGAAATTAGACAAGTCAAACTTTTCCTTATTTCAGGTATTTGGCTAACTAATCGAATTACCAGCTATAATTATTAGGATAAAGGCTACCAGTGACACGGTGAGAAACAAGTAAAAAGATGATAAAAAGGAGAAAGACGGACAAAGGGGGTCAGGTGCAGCCTCATCAGAAATAGCGGTGGTGTCGAGTGTTGCACTGCAGCAGTTTGATGAATCCCATGATTAGTTTCATTCCACGCAAGGCGGTCGTGTGGGCTCGCCGCCGACTTACCTTTCCATTATGACGTCAGAATTGTTGCAATTGGTAAATCGAACTGTTGTGACCGTTGTTTCTTGTTGTTGCAATATATTGCTAAAAATATTGAAGGTGTTTTGGTTGTATTTCTTAATTTGTTTTAGCAATCTTTTGTTTTTGTTCGGATTGGCTTTTTCTATTGTTGTAACGGTAGTTATCATTTTGTAATTTTTTTTTTACCTTTTTGTTGCGGATGCTGAACCAATTTGTTGTACATGAATGCGGTGGGTCTATTGCTTTGTTGCAACATCTTGTTTGCCATGGAATAGTGAAACGAAATGAGATTGTGTTGCACACTGTTGGAGAGTTCGTGTTTAAGTCAAATATAGAAGTTATATTGGAGTCTAATTGCATCCGAAAACTATAAATAAAGGGTGTGGGGGTCCTGTGGGTCTATACACAACAATTAAACTCCAAAAAACAGCATGGTATCACAGTCGTTCCCCACCACCCAACCCTAACCCGTACTCACCTTAGATCCAATCCACCGCCCCTGCCGTTCGTGGTCGTCTTGCGAGCCGCCGCCGCGCTTGCTCGTCTCGTGCGTGAGCACGGGCAGCGGCTAGGGTGGGCCGACGGAGGCCGTCGAGACGGAGCAACACTGGCACATCGTCGCCTCTGGTCGCCGCCGCCACTCTCCCTTGCTCTCGCGCCCATCGTCGCCACCTCTAGTCGTCACTTCTGGTCGCCCTCGCCGCCGCCTCCGAATCGGCTTCGATGGAGGAACCGAGGGGGAGGGAGGAAGAGATTCGTCGGTCGTGGTCGTTTAGAAGAAGAAGGCCGAGCGTCGGTCGGTTTTTTTTTCCTTTTGTTCGGCTGGAAGGAGCAGTCTTGTTCGGCTGCGGCTGGAAGAAAATTGGGAGCTCTATTAGATTGAAAAAAAGTTACAGTTATGTATGATTGGGTAAAAGAAAACATCAAGATTCGACGAAATATTGATGCGTGAAGGGTTGCTGTGATCGTGGGAGATACGCGCAGCATATCTTGATATTGATTGGCATTGCTCTGGTTATTTGAGAAAATAACCCCTGAGGAAATTGAGGCTACAAGGAAGACAGTTGTTAAGACTACTTCTCCACTAGTAACTCAAGGTGACTTGAGAAGTATGTTACAGGATCTCTTCGCGACAGGTATGATAGGTCAGAGGACTGGTGCTGGATCATCTGACTTAAAGCTGGAGCTGATGCCAAATGATGTAAAATTAGAAGGAAATAAGAATTACCTGAGTTGGTCTAGAAGGGTTCAGCTAATTCTGAGGACGAAGGGGATGGAACACTAAAGCAAGAGACTTGTGTTGAGCCTGTCGACAAGACGAGCATTGATTGGAGGATGTGGAACACCACCAATTCTGTGGTGGTAGCTTGGTTACTAACTTCGATATCTCCATTCATCGCTCGGATGGTGGAGATGATGTAGAGTATACCGGTAATGTGGAAGATGCTAAGCAACATGTACTCCGAGGCAGAAAATGTGATGATGATGGTGGAAGTCCAAGGTAAGGTGGAAGCCCTAAAACAGGAGGGGAAGATCGTCCAGGAATATGCTAGTGAACTGCAGCAACTGTGGGCAAATTTAGATCATTATGACCCACTGCGGTTGACATGTGCTGGTGATATTGAAGCTGGTAAGGTGTGGCTGCAACGCAGACGAGTTACACACTTTTTAAAGGGCCTAAATCCAAAGTTTAAGAGCAGAAGGGTTGCCATGTTTCACTTAGCAAACTTGCCTACCATGAAAGAGGCTATTTCGGCTATGGTGCAGGAGGAGGTTCGACTACAAGTAATAGGGGACAACAACCCGGTTAGATCCGCATACGCCATACCTGATGATAGAGAGTGCTACAACTGTGGGATGAGAGGACATCTGATATGTGCTTGTCCTTCTCTATAGTATGGAAGTGGAGGTGGAGGTGGAGGTCGTGGTGGTCGTGGAGGCCGAGGTGGAGATCGTGGTGGTCGTGGAGGCCAAGGGAGGGGAGGCCAAGGGAGGGGCCGGGTTGGCCCCTAGGGCTAATGTGGCCCAGACAAAGGAGAACACGTCTGTTACTCTGACATGCGAGCAAGCTATATAGTGGGAAAAGTGGCAGCAGGGAAAGGCACTGGAGACTTCTCATGATTCCACCTCCTTTGGTAACTATGCAAACTACGCCCATATGGGTGAAGATATTCAGGCACATGCACTTGCCTCCACATATAAGTACTCTCATATTGATTGGATCATAGATTCAGTGGCATCCAAGCATGTCACAAGTGCACTTAGTGCTTTCGCATCTTGCACCCCATATACTCATTCTGAAACTGTCCAAACAGTAGATGTCATAGGTGTTGGATCTGTAGAATGCACACTATCCATTGTTCTATCATCTGTTTTGCATTTTTCCTCCTTTCCAGTCATCCTTCTTTCAGTCAGTTCTATCACTGATCAATTCAAATACACTGTCACATTTGATGATGATTCGTGTTTGTTACAGGAGAAGAGAACTGGGAAGAGGATTGGGACTGGAATAAGGCGTAATGGGTTGTGGTACATTGATCAGGTTGGTGCGGCATTGGCTGTGGCTATAGGAGGAATCAAGGGAGAAGTCTTATTACATCATCGTCGCTTAGGACATCTATCATTTGAGAGTTTAAGTCAGTTATACCCTGATTTATTCAAAAGGGTAGACAAGAGTAAACTTGTGTGTGATGCTTGTGAGTTTGGAAAGCATACACATTCTACATATAGTAGCATTGGTCTTCGAAGTTATGAACCTTTTATATTAATACATTCGGATGTTTGGGGTTTGTGCTCAGTTACTTCTGTGAGTGGTTTGTCACATTCAATGATTTGTGTGTTTTGTACGAGATCACCGACCAGCGGTTGGCAAGCTGGATCCACATACATTGAAATGTATCTTCATAGGCTATTCATCAAGTCAGAAGGGCTATAGATGCTGGAACCCAGTTGAACGAAAATTATTTGTGAGTATGGATGTGACATTTCGGGAGTTAGAGCCTTACTACACGAGTGGACTTAATCAGTTTTTGGAGTTCTCTCCGATCATTGAGGATGAAAGTTGAGAGGGGGATAACAAGGAGAGTGATAGTCAATGAGAAGTCATTGTTGGGATAATTCCATGCCCAAACCTAACGGAATATGGGAGAGATAAGATAGCCCAAAAGGACTTGAAGGTTTATCAGCGAAGACGCTTCGAAAAACAGGGGGAGAAGTCGAGAGACAAGCGATCGACTTTGAGCCAACAACGGTGGAGCTTTCTGAACAGCCAGCATTGCCACAGCCAGAACAACCTTCTAAACAGCCAGCTTTGCCAGTTGATCCAGTCTCAAATCCCACCTCCTCGGGCCTCTCTCCATCAAGTTCCTTGTCTCCCTTTGGGGTGAGTGGTAATGTTCATTCTAATCACTCCCATCTAGAATTACCACTTGCACAACATAGAGAAACTAGAGCTAATGCAGGAAAACCTCCAGTCCGGTATGGCTTTGAGCATGACATTGTAAATTTTATCTCATATTCTCATATCTCACCCGCATACAAAGCATTCATTGCATCTTTTTAGACAGTGCATGTTCCAAAGGATTGACGAGCTGCTAAGCAAGATCCTAAATGGAAGGATGCCATGGAGGAACTTAATGCACTTCAGAAGAATAAGACATGGGATATTGTTCCACTTCCAGCATGAAAAATGGCAGTTGGATGCAAATGGGTGTTTACAAATACAAGCCACGATTGGTAGCAAAAGGTAATAGGCAAACATATGGGATAGACTATGATGAGACTTTTGCTCATGTGGCGAAGATGAGCACGGTAAAATATTGATCTTCTGTGCAACTAACTTTGAATGGCCCCTACATCAGTTGGATGTGAAGAATACTTTTCTACATAGTGATTTACAAGAGGAGGTATACATGGAGATTCCTCCATGTTTTGGGAACAGGCAGTCTGAGAGGAAGGTGTGTAAACTCAAGAATTCCTTATACGGTCTGAAACAGTCTTCAAGGGCGTGGTTTGACAGATTCGGACGTGCAATATGTAGTGTGGGCTATTCTCAGTGCAATAGAGATCATACTGTATTTTATAGGCATAGAGGATCACATATCACTATATTGGCAGTCTATGTTGATGATATTGTGATCACTGGAGATGATGCCGAGGAAATTAAGTCCTTAAAGAAAAGATTGGGAGAGGCATTTAAGGTGAAAGATTTAGGAGCTCTTCGATACTTTCTTGGAATCGAGATTGCTCGTTCTTCGAAGGGTATAGTTCTTTCCCAGAGGAAATATGTTCTTGATCTGCTGGCATAAACATGTATGCTTGGGTGTCGCCCTATTGCCTCACCTATTGATGGGAATCACAAGCTATATGTTGAGTCAGAAGATCCAGTTGACAAGGAAGGTTATCAAAGGCTTGTTGAGCGTCTTATCTATTTGTATCATACAAGACCTGATATTTCATATGCAATAAGTGTGGTTAGTCGATATATGCATGATCCCAGAACAGGACATATGGATGTTGTCTATCAAATCCTGCGATATTTGAAGAGTAGCCCTGGAAAAGCCCTTTGGTTTAGGAAAAATCAACATCTAAATGTGGAAGGGTATTGCGATGCTGATTGGGCGAGTAGTGTGGATGACAGGAGGTCTACCTCTGGATATTGAATCTTTGTGGGAGGTAACCTTGTGTCATGAAGAAGCAAGAAGAGGAGGTTGTGGCTCGCTCTACTGCAGAGGCGGAGTACAGAGCAATGGCATTGAGTGTGAGTGAAATGATATGGATGAAGGATTTATTGTTCGAGCTTCGGGTATGGAGGAATAATCTCTTGGTGTTGCATTGTGATAATAAATCTGCAATCAACATTGCTAACAACCCAGTTCAGTATGATCGTACCAAACATGTTGAGATTGATAGGTTTTTCATAAAGGAAAAACTTGATTGTAGAATATTGAAGTTGAAGTATGTTATGTATGGTCAACAGTTGGCTGACTGTTTCATTAAAAGGTTATGTCCTAGTGAGTGTGCTACAATATGTAATAGGATAGGTATGATTGATATCTTCGGCCCATCTTGAGGGGTAGTGTTGGAGAGTTCGTGTTCAAATCAAATATAGAAGTTGTATTGGAGTCTAATTGTATCCGGAGACTATAAATAAAGGGTGTGGGGGTCCTGTGGATCTACACACAACAATTAAACCCGAAAAACAACACACGCTCTAGTTGTTGCGATTTGCTATGATTTTTATTGCATCTTGAAAGTGAATGTTGCAGTGTTGTAACACAACATTTTTATTGCATCAGATAAGGATTTGTTACAGGTTTATTAACTAATTGTTGTTGTTAGATCGGATGACTAAGTTCGACTATTTTAAATCAAATTTAAATATGGGGAAACATGTATGATGACTAAAAATGAAAAGAAAAAGAAAGCCTACGTCCGAACTCTGCTCCCCATCTAATTTTTACGATGGTCAGCTTGCATGCGTACAAAATTGGTAAGCATGAAACACGCATCTTCTCCGGACCATAAACAAGCAAGTACTGGAAAAAAACATTAGGCCTTGAACTTTTTTAAAAAAAATATTGTATTTTCGATCACTTGTGAATTTCTGATGCGGTCCACTTCTTCTTTTGATATTTTTTTAGACTTCTTCTTATGATTTTTGTGGAATGCATTATTGAGCTTTTTCTACGGGGAAACATATTTGGTTCTAAAATTGCAGCGCCAGAGCAGGGCTGTCCCTGTTGGGATGGATAGAGAAGCGCAGGAGAGCTTTCCAGTGGCCCCTTTGGCTCGCTTTTTGACACGTCAAAGCTGGTAGCTGGCCCGCCAAACACCGGAGTTGCCACCTCACTGCGTGACACGTGGCACCTAACAAGACAGCCAAAACATTTTACATTTTTGTCGATTTAGCTTGGTTGCGATCGTATTATCGCCCGCCGCGAAGAAATTGTAGTTTTGATACTTCGTCCGTACGGTGACTAACCGGACTATGTGGTCGCGCTACGTGGACAGAAATGGCTCGTGGTTGACCATTGTTTTGCCACGTTAGCAAAAACGGCTTGTGGTCGACCGGTTTTTCGCCACGTATGTTAGGACATCTCATGCAAGTGCTCGTACAGGTGGAGTAGCGGCGAATGGTGTGGTGGAGCAGAGCGGACATGAGTTATGGTGCGCCGAAATGTGGTGTGGCCTAAGTATTGAAAAATCGTTTTCGGTGGAAATTCCGTCGGGGAGTTGGGGAAAAAACCGATCGATTACCGATTTTACCAGAAAAAACCGTTTGAATTTCGCTTGAATTCGCTTAAAAACCATCCAAAATTTAAATTTGTAAACTTCAGAAAAACCGGCCGGTATTAGAATTCCCGCTACCCACCGGGAAATCCGGCTACCGCCGGCGGTAACCGGCCGGGATTTCTATCCCTGGTGTGGCCTATTGTGTGTCGAGCTTTCATCAGGCCACGAGGACATGGGTAGCGTCATTTGGGGTAGAAACATATTTTATTTTCTGTTTATTTTATATGTTTCATACACAACGTAAATCCTAAAGTTTAGATCAGATCTGTAATGTAGATTTCTGATGAATTAGAGTTGGGTAATTTATCCTTTGAATGTAACAATCATTCAATTCACACTCCAGTCGAACACACCCATACGCCGCCTTCACCTCCTGTCCATCTGTCCGTCATAAGCAGCCATATCAGCATGTTAGTTTCTCCTCTTACCTTATTAATTTTTCAATTTTGTGGTTAGTAAATTAGTCGTAGTGAAATTAATCTTACTTAATTTATTAGTCGTAAGTTCATTGTTTTACTGAAATAATTAGTCCGAAATAGTCAGTTGGAATTAATCTTAATACATTTGCAGTCATTAATTAGTTGTAGATAATTTAGTCCTATTTTGTAAGACGTGATTAATTTTTTGGCCTTAATTAGTGCTAATAAATTTGGCGTAATTATTTTAGTGTTATTTTGGTCAAAGTAAATTAGTCATAGTGAAATTAATCTTACTTAATTTATTAGTTGTAATTTTTATATATAGTTAATTAGTTACCTATTAATTAATTAATCGTAAGTACATTGTTTTACTCAATTCAATAGTTCAAAATAGTTAGTCAGAATTAAATCTTAATAAATTAGTAGTCATTAATTAGTCGTTAATACTTTAGTCGTATTTTATAAGACGTGATTAATTTACTTTCATCAATTAGTGGTAATTAATTTAGTACTAGTAAATTAGCATTACAGGATTGAAGAATAGAGAACAACAAGATGTGCCAAATCAATTAGCCACTTGCACCAGTAGAAATTAATACAAGACTTCAATTAGTCGTATTTATGCAGTCCCTCGTTCACGACTTCATTGCAGGTGGTCCACAGTTTAGCATGTCTCAGCAGGACGACATCGATGTTTATCAGACTTAGCTTCTTTCGACTCAGCTTATTGGTGCACCTCCGCCCACTCAACAGACTCAACGGTCTCCGCTCGTACCCCGATCCGACAAGTAGAAAGTGCTCTCGGGCTCACGGTGAGTCGTGTTATCTCACGTATATATATTTTGTAACATGCTCGACGATAAAATAAGGACTTGACATACTCCTTTATCACTTTGACGCATATACTAATTATAAGCAATGAACCAAGTAGAAAGCATATTGCAGTGGCTCATACGAGTGAGTCATATTGTATCCCGTGTTATGCGATTTTATTTTGCAATTTTTGTATATATATTTTGTATATTATATGTGTACTGCTGCACTATAACCATATGAAAACAGAATCCCCAGTTACAAAATAAGTGTACTGCTACGCTATATACATTGAATTCCTAGTTACAAAATAAGTATTATCTTATGCTACTATATAATCCTAGGATATTGACAGCTTTATAGTATAAATACTATAAAATAATATTAACAGTCTTACTATAGCGTGAGTATAGCATAAATAAAAATCATCAAACATTTGAAAGCATTCGAAGCTCACGTAAAAAACCGAAAGCCCCAAAGATGGAAAAGAACTTCTAAGGCGGATTGTTAACTTGTTAATTATTCAGGTATATTTTTATTATAAATAATCTAGATCATATATTGAACCTAAGTTAGCTTTACTGAGCCCAACATCAATCAAGGAGTCAGGAGGTGGGCCCGAGAGTTTTTCCTTGGACTACCCTCAAACCTCTTTGGAAAAACCTTTTGAATCTTCTTTGAAGGCCTCTTCATACCACTCCTAGATCTCTCCCATGCAGAAGAGGTTCTCAAAGGCAATTGCCCACGTGTGGTTAACAATAATCCATGTGGAGAAAGGGCATGGGTTGTTTTATTCGGAGATACAACGGTTGGCATGAAGGAACATCGACTATTAGCATGAAGAGACACGACTATTAGTGCGAAGAGACATCACTGTAACAAACTACCAACTCTTGTAGACTATAAAAGATCCGCCTATGCGTTTGTGTAATGATCCCAATTGATACATTCATTCATAATTGTTTTCCCTGTAACTAAAGTATATCCTCTGCGATATACATCACCATTTGAGTCCTTAGACGAATAAAAATAATCTCTATTTTTTATTTATACTTCTGTTTATCAAGAGTTCTAGACGTCGACAATTTCGAGTACCCAAGAAAAGCCACAAAATTCCCTGGAACAAGGTATATAGTAAGCAACGGCTGCCGCGCTCTCGCTCGTCACGCAGACGAAGAGATTTACCTATTAACACCATTAATTTGTGGGCGCACCATAACTCCTGTCCGCTCTGCTCCGCCACGCCATCCGCCGCTATTCCGCGCGTACGAGCACTTGCATAAGATGTTCTAACATACGTGGCGAAAAAACAGTCGGCCACACGCCGTTTTTGCCGGTCACGACCGGACGGGCCAAGTCCAGCTGGTCACGGTCCGTTTTTGTTCACGTGGCGTGACCACAACGAGTCTAATCGATCATCGGGCGGACGTAGTGTCAAATCTATAAATTTTTCGTGTGGACGCTGCTTCTATAGTTATAGATGGCAATAGCTCTAGATCGGGGGAAAAATATATAAATATTTATCGTTGTGGGCGATCCTTGGCCGCAAGCCCGTGGTTGACAATGCATTACAGGACTCGCAAAAACCCCACTGGCCACATGTTTCCCAGCCAGGCCAGTGCTCATTGTCTTCTCCACCGTGAAGTTTGGCCGATGTGACGTGTGGGGCCCAAGTGCTAGACACGAGCTGCCACGTGTAGCACTTGGGTTTCTTTCCAAGGCAAACAATAGTGGTGAGATCGCGAGAGGCGTCGTGCCCACCACCGTCCAGACGGACATGGTGGCACATGTCCAGGTGTTACCAGTTGCCACTGCGAGTGCTGCGGATTCGACCTGCACCTCCCGTCGCCGCCTTGCCGGGTGCGGCCACCGCACCCGCACCCGCTTGTGCTCACCTACGAGGACCCGCTCGTGCTCTGCCTCGTGTGCAGCAAGGGGCTCACCACGGCGCAGTGGTTGTACTCTTGCGAGGAGTGCAACTTCGGCGGGCACGTCGGCTGCGTCTTTCCGGACACGCCGGCGAAGGCCCTGTATCCACGAATCGACGTGGTGAAAATGCGAGCGGAAGACGAGGCGAGGAAAACAGCGGCGCTGCTGCAGCAGTACCAGCAGATGTTGGCACTGATCAACGCGCATTCGAGCATGTTCGCGAGCAACACGGCGTCCATCTTAGGCGCCATGCAGATCATGGCTGTGTGGGGCGTCGGACCAGAACACGGAGCCGGAGATCACGAGGAGGGAGGAATTCTACGCGCAGGCAACTTTTTCAGCTCGAATAATTTACCGCATAAGTAGGCATCACGTACTCTCTCTCATGTCTTAACTGACACTTTTCTACAAGAAATAGTATATATTGTCACTTCATGTCCATGACAGAATAATGAAATTGTGTGTTACTCTGTGAAACTACGTTAGTTTCACGTTCTGTCTTCTTGTTCAAGAATTTGACTCTCGTATATGTCATCCATGGAAAATTGATTTGAACTTTTCTGTTCCTCCACAGCGAAGATCGATCTTATTCGAAGTAGGGCTGAAAAAAAACTCGCGGCTCGTGAGTCGGCTCGAGTTCGTTTTTTTTCCGAGTCGAGCCGAGCCCTATTTCTAGCTCGGGCAAAACACGAGCCAAGCTCGAGCCGCTCGTCGAGCCTTTTGGCTCGGCCCCCTTTTCTCCTGATCCCCTTTTCTTCCGTCCACCTCCGACTCCCAATCCCCTTTTCTCTTACAGCCATTACCCTTTTCTCTTCCTCCCGATCCCTTTTCTCTTCCTCCCGGATCTTATCCCGTCCCCTTCCTCCCGACCCCCCCCCCCCGTCCACCCGACGACGCCGCCCATCCACCCGGTAGCGCGGTCCCCGGCTCTCCACCCCGCCGTCAACCCCGCCTCTCTCCACCTCGCCCACGTCAACCCCGCCCTTCTCGCGGCGCCAGGTTCCCATCTGCCGGCGGCCGGCCTCTCCATCCGACGCTCCCTCAGCCCGCCGCCCCTACCTGCAACTTGCTCTCTTTGCCCCGCCGTCAACGCTGCCCCGTCTCCACCCGGCCCCATGCGACCTTGCGCCCGTGACCCATCCGCCGACAGCCGGCCTCTCCATCCGACGCACCGCCCCGTCCTCAGCCGTCCCTTGCTCCATACGCTGCGACGTTGAAGTCCAACCGACGCCGACGTGCATAGATCAGGATCGGCACCAACAGAGCTTGGAGTCTCGTGCGCTAGGGAAGAAATCGACCAATGTTGGGGCCTCCTCCTCGGCAGTAGCAGGTGGGCGTGGAACCGGTCATCGCCTTCTCAGCTCCCAGCAACCTCCTGACATCGCCAAACCGGCATCCTCGTCCTTGGTAAGTCTTCAGTATAATATAGCTTGGTGACAGCAATAAGATGTTGTTGTTCATACAATCTTGTAGAGTAAGCTATTGAGATTCAATGAGATGTTGTAGTTCATACAAAATTGTTGAGCTATTGAGATTTGAGAGTGTATCAAAGAAGACAGGGAAATAGTGTGAGCTGTTAGACTGTTAGTTTAAGGAGGTCATGCAAAATTGTTGGAACTATGAGGTCATGCAAATTTGTTGAGCTATTGAGATTTGAGAGCGCATCAAAGAAGACAGGGAAATGGTGTGAGATTTCTACATGTCCAACATACATGATGATAGGACTAGAGCATGCACACAAAATATTCTACTTGAGCATATATAACATGATTCTATATATTCTTAATTAACTTCATATATTGTACTTGTTTTAGACATGTTGTGACATTCCCTGTCTAATTATCTCAATTTGCTTATCGTAGTCGTCTAGTGAGGATGCGGATTGGGAGCATATGGCTGATGATGATCAACCATCCGACGTGAAGGGGGAACAAGGCATGGATTCTTCAAGTTCACATGGTGATGAACAAGGATTTGTGGAATTAACAAAAGATGGTACTATCGTGTCTCAAGGAAGATCTAAGAGGGAGGCAAAAAGGCGGAAGGGATCTCCGAAGGCAACTGGGAGACAAAAACAAAGATCAAATTGTTGAAAGATCTTCAAGGTGGTGACTGTTCCATCCAAGACAAAGAAGGGGGAGATTGATACATGGGCAAAGTGTAGGTTTTGCTACAAACTCATGTCTTACAATCAAGGGGGCGCTACTTCACATCTGATGAGGCACATACCAAAGTGCACGCCATATCAGAACAAGGTGGCTAGGAGGAAGGCTCAAGTTAATCTGAACTTTGGTCCCGCCATGGCAGGTGACACTAGTTTAACTCTTTTTGCCACTCCTAGGGAATATGATCAAGATGAAACTCGTCGAATCATTGCTAAGATGATAATTATCCATGGGTATCCTTTTAGGATGGTCGAGCACACTTGGTTTAATGTTTTGATGCGTTACTTAACTTCAGCATATCAACCCATTAGTAGAAAGACGATAAGAAGTGAATGCATCAAGATTTATGACTCGGAGAGGGAAATCCTTACGAAGAGTATCAGAAGTGTCTCCCATATAAGTTTAACTTGTGATTTGTGAACCTCTAACCAAAACCTTTGCTACATGAGTTCGGTAGCACATTATATAGATAAAAATTGGGTTATGCAATGTCGTGTGCTAAACTTCATTGAGTTGGATCCTCCACACAGCGGGGTTGTCATAGCTCAGGCTGTCTTTGATTGCATTGCTGAATGGAAGATAGAGGATAAGATTATCACACTTACTCTTGATAATACTTCCTCAAATAATGCTGCTATACGTAGTTTAATGGCCAAGTTTGCTGCCAGAGGATCAGCTCGTTTCATTGCCAAGTATTTTTCATGTTCGATGTGGTTGTCATATAGTGAACTTGGTCGTAAATGATGGCCTAGTACCAGTAGCACCTTTGATAATAAAAAAAGCTCAGGGAAACAGTCAAGAATATAAAGAAGTCTCCATCTCGTATGCACAAATTTTTCACTTGCTTTGCAAATTGGTCCTGGGTTGAGCCTTGGTGTGTTCATATGATGGAGTTCCACATACAAGATGTTGTCAGTCTGTCTTGCTTATAAGGACGCTTTAGTATGTTATGCCGACATGGATGCAAACTACCAATGGCAGCCATCAGGCGCAGATTGGGCATTGTATGAGAAAATTGCACCAATATTGAAGTCCTTGGCTGAAGTGACTAGTGCATTTTCTAGATCAACTTATCCAACAGTAAATATTTTTTATCCGTACATAGTTAATGTGAAGGTTGCATTAAGAGCTGCAATTGCTTCTGGAGATGATCAGTTGAAGCGCATGGCTGCTGCAATGTTGGACAAGTTTGATAAGTATTGGGAAGAAAAGAACAATGTCATGGTCCTTGCTACTATTCTTGATCCTAGGTTTAAGATGAGATTCATTGGTTGGTACTTCAACAAAATGTATGAGCCCTCAAAGGTTGCACATGAGCTTGATGATGTGAAGGTCGAGTTGGAATATTTGTATTCACAGTTCGAGATGGATCATCGGCATAACAAGGTGGCTAGTAGAGGTGATGTAACTTCCTCTTCAGCTATGGGTACAAGCAACTCTTTATCCTCGATTTCATCTTAGTTTTAGTCATTCTTGCGTTCCACTTGTACTGAGCTTTCAAAGTCAGAGTTGCTTATCTATCTAGATGAAGTGAATGAGAGTTTAGATAACAAGGGCTTCAAATTGCTTGAGTGGTGAAATTTGAATGCACATAGATTTCCGATAGTGTCAAAGATGACTAAGAATTTCTTGACTATACCAGCTAGCAGTGTATCTTTAGAATCAACCTTCAGTGCTGGAGGTAGAGTACTAGATAACTATTGGAGTTCTCTACGTCCGGCTATGGTTCAGCATTTGGTATGTGCCTCTAGCTGGATTAGAGGTGCAGCTGATGCATGAGACCTCCTATATTTGTGGTAGGTTCTTGCTTACTTTAATATGTATTTTCTAATCTTTTTTGTTCATATCATGGCTAACTCGATTATTATTGTTATTTTAAGGACAAAGATGCTGAGGATGATGTTGAGACCATTCTATTTCCTCAAAGCATCGTGGAGAGCAACTAGTGAGTGCTACTACTTTTAAGTGCTCTTTTACTTCATAACAAATACTGCTTAATGAGTATGTTGCATGTTGTTCGTATGTATCAGCATAGCCTAATGAGTCCTCGATTCTGTACTAATAACTTTCACTTGAACACTAGTATACTAGCTTATCAGCATGCTATTCCATTGATAGAAATACCTGAATTACTTTAAGAGGTCACTGGTTACTATATTTTTCCTGCCTCATTTTGTCAAACTTGTGTTTGAAAATCAGTCACCATAAACATTCGTGACAATAATGTCCTTGTGATTTAGTTGCACATGATCTGTCTTATCAGGTAGTACTGTACTGTGAAATAGAACTTTACAACCTATGGTTAATTGTTTGCATCTGCTTATTTACTAAAGGGTTGTAGTGATACGGATCCACCTAGTTGATTAGATGAATTCTGATTGTTGGCCCAATCTTTCACGGTACACTGGAAGATCAGTAGCAATCTCACAAACCAATTCGGTGAATTGAATTGTAAGAAAATTAATATACTAACAAACCAATCTAATAGATTGAATTGCAAGTAGTAGCGTTAGGTGAATAGTACTCCGAAACAAGAGATAGATATCTTGATCTTGCTCTCAATCTTTCTCCCTCAATCTCTCCAACTCATATCACGACTAAAAAACACACAATATGCGCTAAAACGGCTTTTTCTGATTTTTATTATCTAAATCATAACTTGTCCTCTCATATGGTGCGGCCATGGGGGGTTTATATAGCCTCCCACGCAAGCACAAAATTGGATGAACAGTAATCCGATCTGCTACAGTAACCTTACTAGATTACTATTCACATGAACAATAATCCGAGTCGGTTACTGTTCACGTGAACAGTAATCCGAACAAAAAAACACTTTTCTTTTTTTTAATAATTAGAATTTAAACTATTCTAGTTTTGGAATAAAATATTAATCACCAATTGGCTGTCTGAATTGGATCCAAACTGAACCAACCCATATGCCATGTTCCTGGCGTCCTCTCCATGTATGGCCAAATCTCCCTCTTGGTTTCCCTTGTGTTGTGGGCTTTCCTTCTCTTAGCTTCTTGCACGAACTTGTTCCATGCACTTGATGCTTCTTCTGACGCCAATGCAACCCTTGCTGCCATACCACCACATATCTTTCTTGACTGCACGCACGCGCTAGGGCTTTATCCCGAGAGAACGTTCCCTCTCGTTGGCCAGTATCCCCATCCACCCTATCGGCATTCACAACATTTTATTTTACCTTTTGCAATACTTTGGTTGTAGATATGACCGTATCATGTAGGTTCTCTCCTTTTATTTGCATCAGACAATAGAGATTGTAGGTTCTCTCCTTTTATCTATGTCTATAGGGACTCGCTCAGCAATGCCTCTGTATTTCATAGACAAGTATATGTGTTGGTCACATAGGGTTGTGCCTTTACAAGCGTATGGATCTCCTTGTCACATCCCATGATTTTTGCTCATTTTAGAATTCTCTAGTGTCTATGGCCATGCTTCCTCAGTGAAGGACATTCGTTCTCTAGGGCCATGCTGGTAGTTTCAACACTTGTTTTTGGTATGTGGCATGTAGACAGACAAACGCCAATTCAATTTGTGCCTATGTTTTCGGGATTTGGGGTGTTTGTGTACCTTAGTTGCATTGCATGGAGTATCATCAGACTTGCCTCGAGAGTAGGTGCAACCTAGCACACAGCAATAAAGCCAGGAAATCTTGTTTTAAATTTTCCTCTAACGTCACTGATTTTGCATTGATGTTGTAGGATCATTGGATATTTCGGATGACAAGATGACACCAATACGCCATGGAGTATGGACTGTTATATGTATTTATGGACCGTTAAATATCAAGTGTATGGACTGTTATGTTATATAGAGAATGGAGTTATGGAGTATGGACTGTTATATGTACTTATGGACTGTTAAATATAAAGTGTTAGTCTTTCAATTGAATGGATTATGAATCTATGATGAATGCTTGTGGATGTATCATGTATGGATTATGGACTATTATGAACTTATGATGAATGGCTTTGTTTATGATGTATGGATTATGGACTGCTATGATGAATGGCTTTGTTTATGATGTCTGGATTATGAATTTATGAATGCTTTGTGGCTGTATCATGTATGGATTATGAATTTATGAATGCTTGTGGCTACTGGTTGTATCAGCTGAATTGGAACCCTAGCTCGAACGAGCCTTCGAGCCGGCTCGAGCTTTTTTTCGAGCCAAGCCGAGCCGGCTTTCTAGCTCGTTTTTCAAACGAGCCGAGCCGAGCCGAAATTCAGACCGAGCCTGGGCGAGCTTGGCTTGAGCCGGCTTGGCTCGGCTCGTTTCCATCCCTAATTCGAAGTAGACTCCAATCGTCCAAGTCAGATCTACTATGACCTCAGAATAAGTGGTTCAGTGTTTACTTTTTAACTAGAAGCTGTCTTTTGCAATTTCGTGTTTTGTCATTCCAATAAGCGAGCATGCTTGATCTGCTTAAGTCATGTATAAGGAGTTTACATCAGCTGTCTATACCCTCTGTCACGTAGAATTTAAGCTGACGTAGATGAAAGAGAATAAAGAGAGAGAAATATGTTGTCTACAGTCCTGTAGCCGACTGTATCAACAGACCAAGGAAAGCATTAAAAGATTATGTATTGTCTACAATCTTGTAGCCAATTGTACCATCACAATTCACTGTATAAGCTGTTTTTAGTGCTATCTAAAAATTGTTATAGATAGTAACCATCATAACTCATTGTATGAGCTATTTTTAGTGCTATCTAAGAGTTGTTGTACATACCCTTATACCACGTAGGAGTACTTTCAATGCATGTTCGCATGCTACTCTGTTAACTCGTGTCTTGCTTTAAATAATCTTGCTAAGACAGCCGCTTTCAGCGGCCAAGCTAACAAAGAATTTAAAACGGACCGCCCCCCAATTGACCCCCAATTGACGCTGATAACCGTGCTTCAAATGGCAAGTATATTGGGACAACAAAACAAGCACATAATTTAATAACGCAATGGTATTTTTTAAAAAAAAAAACTTTTACAACTGGTTTCCACAGTGTTTACACGATAAGGGTATTTTCCACATGATATTTCACCTGTCCAGATGCATACATCATGCTGCCTATTGGGCTAAGTGTGTTGTCTAAGTCAATTAGCCCAAATAATCGATTGATAAGCGAGTCTTATGGTAAGTGTTGAACTTATGTATGAGCCAAATGCTGAATTTTTGTGTTTGAACCAAACCATTGGAAAATTGTACTACAACATTCAAGTATATGATTTTAAACTCACGTTCTCTTTCTTTCCAGCTCAATAAATCATCTATTGGACTAGCTACTGTCACGAAATTCAAGATTAAAAATCAATACACGTAAATGTATTACGGCCGAGGCACTAGAGGCTAGAGGCCACCCCGCCTTACGTGTACATCCACCCTGATGGGAAGTAATCAACAAAGCATGCGTAATGACACGGTGGTTTGTGTGAAAACCTCATCGAAGCGAAGAGTAAAAAAACTAGCACCGATCCACTTTCAACTTTCAGGTCTTCCACTAGTAGCAAGTAATATGTAGAAGAAATCTTATCCTGATCACTAGAGGAATTGTGACAGCAGCGGCCAACACGAGCAACATCACGACAACAAAACGTGAAAAAAAGACAACAAATTCATCGGTAGAGAGAACACTTGTGTCCAGACCCAGTCTTTCGGATGGACAGAGAAACTAAACTAAGATTCCCAGCAATTCGGAAGGACCGGTTCTAATCCTCACTTACTCAAATAAACCCTTAGCCCTCAACACGTATCAAGAAAATCACGCATCCAAACCATATGAAACCTGCAAAACCCTATATATATCTATGAATCCTAACAAGCTATCCAAGTTTTAGCCATATCGAACACTATTTTACTACCCAAATTGATCTTATTATTAAAAATGTATAGTTCTAAATACGTTGCTACGTACCGGAGTTGATAAACCTCATCCCAAATCTAATACCACTTCGAAGCAATCCTCAAGGGCACCTGTACAAATCAAAGACGTACAAGTCCTGAACACGCTAAAAAATTATTTTTCAAGTTTTTGTAACAGAACTCGTAAAAAAGCTTGAGAAGCCGAGCTACTCTCTTTAGTCTCTAGTGTGTTGTCAACTTATCGTCGCAGTTGATTAACAAATATTGTGATCACTTAAAAGCAATTTGTTCGTGAATAGGCAAGTTCTAGACTTCTACGGCTGTGCTTATACTACCAAAATACACCACACGATGCCCAATTGCCCGTTAGTCAACTCTAGCCTTTAAAAGGTCTACTAGTTTGCACATGCTCACGTGGCAACTTGGTGATAGTTGACTTGACTCGACAAAGTCAACATGAACCCCCAAGAAGTCAAGAACTGTGAGCATTGCACTCGCGTGCACATGTGCATGCAAATGCAAAGCTGCATAAATGCTACGAGATCGATCGATCAAGCAGAAAGGAAAAGGAACGGTCCAACAAAAATCAAGATACACTAGGAAATGGAGAAGTTGAACCACGAAGACAACACCTTGATTCACATTAGCCACCGCCACCCTCTCCACCTCACCGACGTCGCCGGTGACACGGCGCCACAGTACTGCCACGCCTGCCGCTCCTTGTGCACGGGCTCGATCTACCAGTGCGCGCCGTGCCGGTACATCCTGCACCCGTCGTGCGCCCGGCTCGGCCGAACGATCCGCCACCCGGCGCACCCGGAGCACGCGCTCTCCCTCCAGCTCGCGCCGCGGAACGAGGCCGGCCGCCACCTTTGCCGCGCGTGCCACCACATGAGTTACTCCTTCTTCTTCCACTGCGAGGCGTGCAAGTTCGACCTGCACCTCCCGTGCGCCGCGCTGCCCGACGCGGTCGCCGCGCCCGCGCCCGCGCACCCGCACCCGCTCAAGCTCACCTACGAGGACCCGCGGAGGAGCATGGGCTCGTTCGACTTCTGCATGGTATGCCGCGCGGGGTACAGCACGGCGAGGTGGTTCTACGCGTGCAAGGAGTGTGGCCTCGGCGGGCACGTCGGCTGCGTCGTGCCGGACATGCCGCTGAGGGATCAGTACGCAGCCCTTGACGAGAAGCAGATGGCGGTGGCAAACGCTGCCAGATGGACGGAGACGCCACTCCCGGAGTCCCAGCAGCTGGAGGCGCTTCTCGACGAGCAGGCGACCAGCTTCTCGAGATTCGTCATGGATATGGGCGGGATGCTTCCGTTGTTTGCGAAGGCGTGCCGAGAATGAACTACTTGGTAGTTGGCCCAAGCGGCACACTAGGGACTACTACCCGGACTAGGGAGGGCGAGACTCGGGTAAACCGCAGCTAGAAATGGCTAAGTGCGTAGTGCGCTTCACGATCTGTGTTCTACGTTTCTACTCTTGTTCCAGAATGATTAGTGCATAATAATGGCAGCTTCCTTATTCGGCGAAAATGCTCTGTAATGCTACTCAAAGTTGGAACTTAGAAACAAGCGGAACGAGCGCAAAACATATTGACAGCACAATAATCTGATAAACGAAAAGATAAGACCTTGTGTACAGAAACTTATCCATAAAGGATTTTGACGAGGATTCCTAACCAAGTGAATATTTTTCCGTCAAAGTCAGCCTTTCTGTCAAAGGAGGCCCACTTAACATAGACTCATTATATTATGGTTATGAACCTACAACCATTTTATAAAGGTAATTTAAATTCCCTTTTATTACGGCTAAACTGATCGACATCCAATTTAGGTTATGAGCGACCAGCTACAAACATTGTCCGACCATCTATACGGCCTTGGACAATCACCAACCACCCAATTTCGAGAAACACCAACAGTTGCCCACGTGACTGACGGGAAGGCGGCTTTTGGCTCATTTAGCGACTTATGACAGTTGGCTAATGGATGCGACGGTTCAAGACTCTCCTGACAAACGTGCATAAAGATTATATACGCCTTTAGCAGCATTAACTGCCACCCCTCAAATACTATAAAAGGGGTAGCCCATATTCTATGTAATATCTCTCATAATCTCATATATTTTCATTAAGTTCAACTATCATTACGATCATATTGTAACATCCATTGCATTCTCATACAAACACTCAGTGTGTCCGTAGCAATATATTGTCTTCATTTGATAGCGCTCTCACACTACATTCCCGAATAAGTTCGATTAGGAACCCCATGATCTGATCATCGATAGCTGGCGCTAGAAGGAGGGCGCCATCAATCTGAAGATCATTCTCTAAATCCGAAGATTTATTCATTGTGATGTCCCCATGGCCTTGCCGATGGACTACGAGGAGAAGTCATTCGATCTCGACGACTACGCCCACCTCACAATGGAGGACTACACCCCAGAGGAGGCGTACAAATGCAACTTATTTGATGAATACATTCTAGAGGAGAGTCCTCGCCGCACTCAAACCATTCCATTGGGAGTAAGGTGGTGGGAATATCAAACCCACTCTCAAGCAACTCCGAGAGTGGTTATGTCCCAACTTCTATCTCAAATCAGGAGACAAATGGCCATGATGCCACCACCATGGCAATTCATGACGATCTCGATAATGAAGACTATGCTGAGGCGATAGAAGAATCATTTTCAAAGCATCTACTCTACCAACTCCGAGGTCTCAATTACTACCCCTCCTCTAATGAGGATGGAACGTTCTCACCCTCTATCTGCCCTGAATTTTGTGAATATGCAATCGTCAATGCCAACGAGATCAACGAACACGAGCAACACGTGAGCAACACGAGACCCAGGAACAAGCCAAACGTTTGGCACACGAGTGAAGCAATCAAATCCACGCAGCCAAACATAAGGCAATCGAGGGGGCCCGCGCCAATACCACGATAGCGTGCTAGGAACATCTAGAAGACTTGCGACCGGTGAACAACATCTACCAATCACGCCCCATGTTGCTCTGAGGACGACGGTAAGAGATCTCAATGTTTTACTATCACCCTGACAGGCAGAATCTCCTGTTGACAGAGTACGAATACTCTCAAGTGCAATTACCGACCACCCAATGGGAAATGACGGTAAACAATACCTTTTGGTCATTCGTTCACTCGTTGCCGACCTGGAAGAGGTCGTTGTTGAAGTGCAAAGCCTCTCATTGTCATCAAGAGCTCGAACAATTCTAGAGTAGACCAGACTAACTCTAGATGTCATCATCATAATGGCAATATTCGTCAAGAAGACGCTCCGCCTCATCGGAGCATATTCGGCATATTGGGCCTAGGGTGCAAGGCTTTCTCACCCGGCCTAAGAGATGCCAGTTGGCCTGCAAGGTTCAAGCCAGAGCATAAAGAAGGTTATGATGGAACTCAGAATTCTTCATAATTCCTTCCAATCTACACTACCATCGTCCAGGCTGTAGGCGGGGATGAAAAGGTAATGGCAAACTATTTCCCACTGTCTTAAAATGATCTGTTCGGACCTGGTTGTTCAAGCATCCTAAAAACTCAATTTTTAGTTGGAAAAACATATGCTATGCCCTAATAGGAAATCTTAAAAGTTGCTATATGAAACCTAAAAAGAAGATGATTTACATCGTCTCTGTCAAATTTCTGAGGAAAATTTTCGTCAGTTTGTTAAGAGATTTATAGAAGTGTGTAATACAATCCCTAACATTACTGATAATTATGTGATTCAAGCATTTAAGCAGGCGGTGCGATATAAGAGGTTTAATGAAGACCTCAATATCAATCCACCAAGGACTATATCAGATCTGTTTGATGTGGCCGACCGCTATACAGATGCTAACGAAGCCGTATAATGGAATCGTATGGTCAACAACGACCATACACTCCCACAACTAGGAATGGAGGTTTTCGACCAGAAGGAGTCCAAGAAGCCGACCAGACCTGATGAAGGTAAGGCCAAAAATAAAAACAAGTCAAGTCCTGCACAAAGGGAGGTTGTTGCCACAGAGCGGTGTCCTACCTATAACAAAGGCAAGGGTCTGTGGAAGAAATCCACTAGTCGCTCATCCAACCAGTCTTTCTCCAAAGGATCTGGTGCAACTAGTGGAAATGGTCGCTGGTGCCCACTTTGATGAACCCTAAGGTTTGAATTGTTGGCCCGATCTTTCGATGAGAACGATAAGTCCGGTAGGTGTCGCTCAACTCTGACGATCCTGGCTACGAACACGCAAGGCTCGAAACCACACAATCACTGAACTGATTGACAAGTCGTTATCAACCGTGCACGAATACCCGGTTGACCTGACCACGAAGGTCGATTCCTGCATACACCGAAGAAGCACACAAGAACAAGATAAAGCAATCTGAAATTGCAAATAAAGATTGAAATATTGAAATTGGGATTTCGAAAGCGGTATTATGGTTGGTCTAGTTGACACAAGCCAATACACGAAGTTGCAACAAGGCTAACTTTTAACTAAACAAAATAAAAAAAACTAGAGGGAGTGCGAACTCTTTAAATAGGGAACAAGGAGCCACAAAACTAAATGAACCAGCGGGGTGGGACTAAAGTCTGTGGGTACTGTTCATATGAACAGTACCCACGCCCCCGGGTGGGCCACCGGCAGATGGGCCAAGTTCAGTATGATTACGAAGCCCAGGTTGGCCCAAACAAGTGATATAACGTCTTCTTTTGATGATTGCGGTCAGTCCATAAGGAATTTAGAGGTGAGGCTGGATCCGTTGGAAAGGTCTCGGAATAAGCTTTCCAACAAGCCCAAGATCACCCGAATCGGATTCCTTTTGCAAAAGCTACGCCTGTTTTAAGTTGGTGTTGTTAGGCTGATTCCGAACTGATCTGACCAAAATGTATCCAGCTTGAACTCCTGCTTGGCACATGTAGTAGCACCATGGTATGTACACATAGTAGCATGACATGTTAACGTAGCACCATGGCATGTAGACGTAGCTCGATCCAATTGAGTAATATGGCATTGCATTAGCCAAAAGTCCAATTGAAGAAGATGTTGGTGAAGTAAAGGAAGTAGAGGATGCAGTGCAGCAGGTTGAAGCAACGGTTGTGTCGGTGTATTAGAACCGATCTTACGTAAAGATTATTTGATTCGGGGGGTCTCCTAGATATGAAATCACGCAGAGTGGTTGACACGGGATGTTTATACAGGTTCAGGCCTTCTCCTGGGAGAATAACAACCCTACTCCTGTGTGTGTGTGGTATTGACTGTATTCTCAACGATCAAGCTCGAAACTAAGTCTATTACAAAGAACAGTACTTATGTTTCTCCTTGACTCGCTCTCTTTTTTCGCCCCTTGTCACCCTCTGATTGATATCCTTATATAGTCATAAATGAATAGCCGTTTTGTCCTGCGGAAGAGGCGCCTAATTAATCCAGTAATGGGCGCATGATGGCAGTAATTACCGGCGCATTGGCTTCCTTACGCCGTTTGGCAATTATCTTTCAGAGGTAATGGGGTATTTAAGCACTATTACTACCTGGAATAATAGTGCATGTGGACCGTCCGGATTCCTTAATCAATTAGACCCACTTGCTTGTAGGTTTGATTATAAGGTGGTCGTGGTTGACTTGGTCGTAGCAAAGCTTACGACTAGGTACAAGTCGTAGCAGAGCTTACGACTGGATAATAGTCGTAGAAGGACTTACGACTAGGTAATAGTCGTAGAAGGGCTTACGACCAAGTAGTGGTCGTAGAAGGACTTACGACCATGACATAGTCGTAGTAAGACTTACGACTATGGGGGTGATTGTAGGAGGACTTACAATCACTTGGTAGGCCTCCCCCTTATGAATATAAGGGGTACTTCTGGGGACTACGTGACATCATATTTACCCATAATAAGAATTATAGATAAAAGATAAAATGAGTATTATCATATCCTCGTCATCTAGCCCCCCCAGCTTCAAGTGAGAGTAACTTACTTGGTGAAGGATTTGCAAATGGTCCTACGACTATGAAAATGTCGCGGAACCATGGTCGAA
This sequence comes from Hsuehochloa calcarea, assembly GCA_036346395.1. Lineage (NCBI taxonomy): Eukaryota > Viridiplantae > Streptophyta > Magnoliopsida > Poales > Poaceae > Hsuehochloa > Hsuehochloa calcarea. The sequence continues at coordinate 42,429,733 of CM070599.1, forward strand.
GGAAAAACTCTTCGACATTTGAGTGCTACTTTGACCAGGAATTTGCTTGGCCAGAAAGGTTGCTTACGATTATCAAATAGTCGTAAAAACCCCTACGACTGTGAGGTGGTCATAGTAGGGCAATCGGAGAAAAACCCTTTCCGATTGTTACTTCATTCGACCAGAAATACTTGGTCAAGAATGTAATTTCGCTTGGAGGTGACATAACGAACCTAATTTTCTCGAACAGACCGTCTGGGGAATTGCAAACGACTCCCACAGATCTGTTGATGAGACGGTTCCCGAAGCGGTTGCAATCGTGAAGATTGCTTACGACTATGAAAAAGTCGTAAAAACCCCTACGACTATGAAGTGCTCGTAGTAGGGGGATCGGAGAAAAAAAACCCTTCCGATTGATACTTCCTTCGACCAGAAAGACTTGGTCAAGAAAGTAAATTCGCTTGGGGGTGACAATACGCACCTAAATTTCTCGAGCAGACCATCTAGGAATTGCAATCGACTCCCACGGACACAGCCGATAAGGCGATTCCGGCGGCGGCAATCGTGCGGTTATAAAACTTACCGGGAGTTAGACTTAGAGTTTTTTACCTTTTCCCCAAATCGTTCTCATCGTTCTTTAGGTTTTCGCCTTCTCCGCCTCAGACTTGACTTCGTCTTCTCCGCCGCCAACCCAATCTAGAACTTCTTGTTTCTGAGAGAAATGGCCAAGAAAGTTTCCGAATGGGAAGAGTCGGAGATGGATGCAGCGAAGATCAAAGTTTTGGTCGACGCCGGGAAGATTTCAGAAGGCTCGTGAAATGGATTCCGCTATTAGGCGTGATCGCCGTCGGGGAAAATGGGCAAATCCCCGTCTTCCAAGCGTACTGTGAGTGCGGCCTCCGACTGCCTGCTCACCCCTTTCTTACGATGGTACTCGAGCATTTTGGAGTGGAATTAGTGAACCTAGGTCCTAATTCCATTACCATGCTGAGTGTCTTCGTGTACTGCAAGGCGTGCTTGGAGATTCCGCGGACCTCGAGCTTTTCGGTATTATTATGGAATGGCTCGACAAACCGAATCGCCGGAAGTCATGATCTCAAGCTCCACGACTTGAAGTCGAGGAGTACATTCGAGTTTCACTCGGTCTTCATGGCGGGATGGAGAAAGAGGTGGTTTCTTCGAAAGTCACCTCGGAAGATGACCTTTCTTTCGCGAGGAAGGTCACGAGAAGAAATCTTCATGGGATTCGACTCACGAAGATATCACCGGATTGCCCCCTATATTCAAGCCATCAAGGACTTGAAAGAAGAAGGGCTCACCGGATGGCATGTGGTGAAAGATTTCATCACACGCCGAATTAGTCCTCTGAAGAAACGAGCATCTCCTATGTGGAGATAATCGGGGAGAGGAGACCCAACCAGGGACTACGACGAGGGTAAGTGAACCTCCGACTTAGCCTTCGGTTTGGTCTTTCTTAACATTGTCTAATATTCTTATCTGTTTACACAGATCTTTCACAGGCAGAGATTAACGCTAGAGTCATACTCATCTGTGAGAAATCTCCGCCACTCCGAGTGGCGGTTCCTCGAATCATTGCGGCTTTGCCCGCAGATGAAAAGATAGAGCGCCTAAAGGCAATCAAAAAGTTGATTTTTTCTTTAGGACTTTACAGTTGTAGAAGAACTTACAACTAGTGGTGATCGTAGAATATCTTACGATCAAGAAAGTGTCGTAGAAAAACTTACGACTTGGCACTGGTCGTAGAAAAACTTACGACTGATCAGTAATTCTTCTTTTTCTGTTTTGCTTTACAGAAAGTAGGCATGGAAAATCGTCAGGACGACGAGGAAGTCGCACTGATGACCATTGGCGCAGGGTTGTCGAAAGACAAAGGCTCGGCTCCTCCATCTAAGAGACGTCGACTTGCAAGATCTGCCGACAAGGGAGGAGCAAGCTCGAGCTCTGGTCTTTCGACCAGACCCTCTACAAAGATCTGCGGCGGTAGTAGCCATAGCGAAGACGAGGCCGCAGACTATCGAGCCGAGGAGGTTGAAGCAGCTGAATCTCTTAAGCGCAAACCTCGCAAGGCTAAGGTACCCTTCTATTATGACAAGGAATCTTTGCATTCTTGCCACTCCTAGTTTTGTTAAGCAAGCTGGAAAGGAGATCTGGAAAGATTTTATGTCTTTTATGAAGGACGATCTTGCTCGGCAGACAACTGCAATCGAGGGTAGTCTTTGCTTTTGGAATGGTCGAGGCCGATCTCGGCCATCCAGAGAACCAGAGACCGAGCCACGGTTCTGTTCAAACTCTGACCGGGCGTGGTCGTAGCTGGGCCAATTGTTGAACCTCGACCAGACGTGGTCGTGGAGAAGAAGAAGTCCTCCGTTGGGAGGATTGCTCCTAAATTCATGGTTAAGACCAGGGTGCAGAGGTATGTGAAATGTACTAAAGTGTAAGAACAACATTTATCTTTTTCCTTTTCACAACCTGATTTGCTTTTCTTTATTTTTTGTCCGACTCCTTCAGCCCCCGGGAATGCTTCCGTTGAGAAGCCCATTGTCACCTCTTCAGTTGCTGGAGAGGTAACAATGGAAGTGGTTGAAGGATCTCCCTTGACCCAGGTGGCTCCCGAAGTGGTTTCTCCAACTGCTGAGGTTGTAACTCGACTCATCGAGGTCATAGCTACGACCATTGAGAGGCAACCGCGACTACCGAGGTCGTAGAGACCTCGAGGCATTGCAAAGCCTCTGGTCAAGGTGAGGATGACTCTGTACATCGTGCCGGAAAGGAAGTCGTGGTAGACATTCCTTCGGTGTCCAAAGAGAAGATGCCAGTCACAGAATCAGAGGATGAAGAAAATTTCAACTTCGTGGCTTTGACTTCTTGGACTGCTTCCATCATAGGGTCTCTTTGCTTTGTGTCTCGCGATCGAGTCCCCCATCCCAAGGATATTCCAAATAGAGGAAATACCTTAGACAATGAGCGCCTTGAGAAGATTTGGTGGGATCAAGTCGCGAGGGTAGACAAGCTGCAGAACCCGGAGTTGGTGTACTCGGCCTTCGCTAGGTCGACTATGAATGTAAGTATTTTTAGGATACTTATATATGTGCCTTTCCCTTTCTTCTCACTGTCTTCTTTTTGCAGAAAGCTCTGGAGCAAATTGCCGTTGTTGGTGAGTATCATCGACAACTTTTAGAGCTACGACAAGAGAAGAAGAACTCGCATCTGAGCGGAGAGATGGTAAGTTCTTGTTATTCATAGTCGTTTTGATTTGACTACTCGTATAGTGTTTTACGAGAGTAGTCATGGAAAAACTCATGACAAAATCGGTCGTAAGAGCTTACGACTACTTACGACCAGGTGGTGGTCGTAGAAAGACTTACGACCATGACATAGTCGTAGAAAAACTTATGACTAGGTCGGTGGTTGTAGAAGGATATACAACCAATCGGCTGATGTTCATCTCCATTTTTGTCCTCAGTAGGCTAAAAAGCGACACGAAGACCTTAGCTGACTCACTCGATTATGAAAAAGAGGAGTCGAGAAAGCTAAGGGATTAAGTAATAGTCCTCTCGGATAGACTTCGAGAAGCCATCTCTGCATCTAGAAGATTGCAGGAAAAAATAAACAGTAAGTGCTGAACTTAAGACTGCTTTTGTCTTTAACCTTTACCCAACTCTCATTTCTTTTCCAGAAAAAGAAGATGAGATGAGGAAGCTCCGGACCGAAGTTGAAGAAAAGGCTTTGGTCATTCAGGAGTTTTCTCGCATTACCAAGAGCAAGGATCAGGAACTCGAGGGTCTGAGAACTCGAGTAACAGGTAAGCAATTCTTTACCTGTTGTCCTTTTCGAGTATTTTCCCTTTTCTAATGCTAATTTCTTGTTCAGAAATTACTGCGTATTTTCCCTTTTCTAATGCTAATTTCTTGTTCAGAAATTGCTGCCGAATTGAGAAGCCTCGAGGCTGAAATCCATGAGAAGACTCTGATCTACAATGAGTCCGTCCGCATTGCTAAGATGAATGAAGAGGACATCAGATCATGGGAGAAAAAGCACGCTGAAACCATTGCTTCCCATGAAGAAGAGGTCAAGAAATTGGATTCTCAACTAGTAGGTAACAAATGCTTTTACCTACAATTATCTTTGTGTTATCTTCCTCTAGAAGTTTATTTTTGTTTGACCGGTTTTATTCTTTTCAGAACAAGTGGTCGAAAACAAGAAACTTCACGAGGCTTCGACTCGTACCCAACAGGAGATGGAGTCAATGAAGACTAGTCTTCAAGGCAACATCACACTCCTGAACAATGTACTTGGTGAGCTACATTCTGAGGGAAAAACTCCTCGAGAAGATACTGTAGCTGCTCACATAAGTACCATTGGGGAACAAGTCGGAAACTTGCAAGAAATGGTGACCACTCTGAAGGCTAATCAAGCCGAATCAATAAGGGAGGCAGTCGAAGCTGCAGTAAGTTACGCTTTGGCGAAACTTAAAGCTCAAGACCCCCGCCTTAATGTGCAACCAATCGAAGCCGACTTCGATCGTCTGAATCGAGGCAAGTCGTGCGATTGAGAAATGCGATCGATTGGCAAAAGGTGGTGGAGGAAATGCATTAGGCACTCCCCCTTCAGAGTAATCTTGTAACGACTTTGTAAGGCAGACAATTTCTGTTGACGAGTAATATATGATCCATCTTGTTTCCTGCAAATCATCTTGTCGAGTGGTTAGCAACCCGAAAGATAACTAACGAATGAAAAACCAAAGGACTGAAGTTAAATTAATAACTTTATCCTAGGCCATCTTGTTTCCTGCAAATCATCTTGTCGAGTAGTTAGTAACTCAAAAGATAATAAACGAATGAAAGACCAAGAATTGAAGTTAAATTAATAACTTTATCCTACCCCCGACTATTTGCTTAGCTTGTTTAGACAATCTAAGTAAATAGTGTGTGAAATGGTGTTTCTGAAAACAGAGAGATGTTTTTTTAACTTATAGTTTTTGTTATGGTTGTCAAGCACTGGTCGAAAGAGCAGAAACGGCTCGACACTAGGAAGTTCCTTCTAGTGGGCAGGACCACGTGCAGAGAGGAAAGGCTTCGACTAGGTGATGTTATCATCTCCGACTAGTTTAATCGAACCAAGAACAGCAACTTGAGTTAAGAAAACGTCTTAAGAGGACTTTAATAATTCGTTCGCCCTTTTTTAGTGGACTCGATAAGTCTTTTCCAAAGAGCAAAAGTGGGAGGCGAGCAACGCTAGGAAGTTCCTTCTAGTGGCGGGACCACGTGCGAGAGAGGAAAGACTTCGACTAGGTGTATCTCTTCCTTCGACCAGTTAAAACGAAACAAGTACACCAAAGGTGGTCGAAGAAATATAAGAAAGTGCACTCTACTTAGAATATTTTTCGAAATTACTGAAAAAATAAACTAAGATTAAAAGAGTTGGCTTTGAGAACATTTCGACTAGATAGAACACCGAGCTCTCAGATTGGCAACAAAAGTGAGTAACGAGTCGATGCTAGGAAGTTCCTTCTAGTGGACGGGACCACATGCAGTGAGGAAAGACTTCGTGATACGGGGTCGCCCGATCTTCTCGACGTAGGATCTGGATACTCACGTGGATTTGATGAACCGTAGTGATCCCCCGTTGCCAATGCAAGAGTTAGCACTCTATAATTCGCCCAACCACACGTCTTTGAACTTCACGACCACCGATGAAGTTCTATCGCTCCCAATTCCCAGCGGAAAAGGTTGAACAATCTTAATTTCAGTGAACTCCCAATTCCTCTCAAGTTGGTTTGCCCAACGAAAGAACAAGAGTTTTCTATTATCAAATTCGTTGCCTTACAATGGGGGTTTACCCCTCAATATATAGTCTTAGCCTAAGGCTTTTCAACACAAGATTTTCCATATGGTACTATTCACGCGCCTTTGTAGCACGCGCCTTTGCTCATGGCACTGTTCATGGGCATTTTACTGCTCACGCGCCTGCTCATCACGGGCCTTTTCTCGCTCACACGCATCGCTCACGAGCTTGTTCACGCGGGGCACTATTCATAGGCCGTTCATTATTCATGCCGTAGACTTGTGCTTCCTTGGATGACGGCCACATATCCTTCATCTCCATCCATCGTTGACTCTTCAAACCTGAGCACAAGTAAAACATTGTTTTTAGGTAGTATACAATTCTTATTAAAATTAATGATATGTTCATTAAGGAACAGGTTCACCTGAGATTGTAGCTTCTTGGCTCGTGCTCTTGTTATTGGTCCAGTTATTGAAGTCTCATTACTAGCTTTGGCGTTACTAGCGATGTCTTTGGCATTACTAGCGATGTCCTCATCATCCTCCCCTTCTTGAAAAGGAGTCGACCTCGACTCATGCAATCTTGTCCAAAGAAAGGTGATAAATCGGCAACATTAAATGTAGAACTTACCCCATAGTCATCACCGGAAGCTCAAGCTTGTATGCATTGTCATTGATCTTGGCAAGAACTTTAAATGGTCCATCACCACGGGCATCAATTTGGATCTACGCTCATGAAAGCGATCTTTGCGAAGGTGGACCCACACTAAATCACCGGTTCAAATAGCATTTTCTTTCTAGATTTGTTAGCTTTGGAAGCATAAGCACGTACCTTCTTTTCAATTACCTCTTTAGTTGTGGCATGGAGTTTTTCACAAAATCGGCGTGTAGAAGCCTCCATATTTGCACGTTCTTGTAGTGGGAGAGGAAGTAAATCAAGGGGCGTAATTGGTTTGAAACCGTACACTACCTCGAATGGGCTCAATTGAGTTGTAGAATGTACCGCCCTGTTATATGCAAACTCCACATGCGGTAGACAATCTTCCCACTCTTTCAAGTTCTTCTTTATCATGGTGCGTAGCAACGCGTGAAAGTGTGCGATTCACCACCTCCGTTTGCCCATCTGTTTGTGGGTGACAAGTCGTTGAAAATAATAACTTTGTCCCGACTTGGCCCACAAAGTCTTCCAAAAGTAGCTCATGAACTTGGCGTCGCGATCCAAACAATGGTTCTTGGCATTCCATGCAATCTCACAATCTCCCTGAAAAACAAATCAGCTACATGCGACGCATCATCGCTCTTATGACAGGGAATAAAATGTGCCATTTTAGAGAACCTGTCCACAACAACAAAGACTGAATCCCTTCCCCTCTTGGTCCTAGGCAATCCTAACACAAAATCCATGCTAATATCTTCCCAAGGAGCACTAGGAACAGGAAGTGGAGTATACAAACCATGTGGATTGAGTTTTGATTTTGCCTTATGGCATGTGATGCATCTTTGAACAAACCTCTCGACGTCTCGCCTCATCTTTGGCCAATAGAAGTTATCAGCTAACATCATATAAGTCTTCTCCTCCCGAAATGCCCCATCAATCCTCCCGCATGAGATTCTGCAACAATAACAAGCGCATGAGGAATCCGGAACACATAGCTTATTCATGCGAAAGAGAAAACCATCATGAATATGAAATTTATCCCACCCTTTTCCATCTTTGCAATTAGAATATGGAGCTGCAAATTCATGATCGGAAGCATATAAATCTTTCAAACTTTCCAACCCTGGTACCTTTACTTCCAACTGAGTCAACAGCACATGTTTTCTAGACAAAGCATCAGCTACCACATTCTCTTTGCCTTTCTTATATTTGATAATGTATGGAAAGGTCTCAATGAATTCTACCCACTTAGCATATCTACGATTCAATTTAACTTTGCCCCTTTAAATATTTCAAAGATTCATGATCGTAATGTATTATGAATTCCTTAGGCCAAAGATAATGTTGCCAAGTTTCCAACACACGCACAAGAGCATATAGTTCTTTATCATAAGCAGGATAATTCAATTGTGCACCATGAAGTTTCTCACCAAATATGCAACAGTTTTCTTTCTTGCATTAAAACACCACCAATACCTATTCCACTAGCATCACATTCAATCTCAAAAGTTTTTGTGAAATCAGTAAAGCAAGCAATGGTGCTTCATCAAACATTTCTTCAATTCAAGAAAAGCTTTGTCTTGTTTGTCTCCCCACTCAAAAATCACTCCCTTTTAGTTAATTCATTTAATGGGGCAACAATGGTGCTGAAATCTTTCACAAATCGCCGATAGAAACTAGCAAGCCCATGGAAGCTACGAATTTGACTAACATTCACGAGAATTGGCCAATTTCTAATAGCTTCAATTTTAGATTCATCCACTTCAATGCCATGAGCTGAAACAACATAGCCTAGAAACACAACCTTACTAGTGCAAAAGTACACTTATCAAGATTGGCATACAAGCATTCTTTCCTAAGCACTTCTAGCACTTGTTTGATGTGTTCAACATGATCTTCAAGCAATGGCTATATATCGTGGATATCATCAAAGTAAACTACCACAAATTTACCAATGAAGTGTCTCAAAACATGGTTCATTAAGCGCATGAATGTACTAGGAGCATTGGACAATCCAAAAGGCATTACTAACCATTCATACAAGCCAAATTTCGTTTTAAAAGCGGTTTTCCATTCATCACCATGTTTCATTCTTATTTGATGATAGCCACTACGCAAGTCAATCTTAGAAAAGATAGTAGAACCACTTAACTCATCAAGCATATCATCTAACCTAGGAATAGGATGACGATAGCGAACAGTTATGTTGTTAATAGCTCTACAGTCTATGCACATTCTCCAAGTACCATCTTTCTTAGGAACAAGAATAGCGGAAGCGGCACAAGGACTAAGGCTCTCGCGTGCACTCGTAACACCCCAAATTTCAACACTGAGCCTAGAATGCCACCACACTACTTTCTCAGCTAATAATTATCGACACACTATAAAATTACAGCAAGGAGACAATGATAATCATATCAATGGACCACAAGAAGGACATGCATAATTATGGTTCAACGATAACAAATAAGCAATGGGAATTATAACCAGATAAATAATCCAAAATAGCATCAACCAATGAATCCAAATTAATAAAGCAAATAGTCTAGTCCAAACGATGTCCTAAACTTTATTCAACCTCTAACATGTCCAAGAGTAATAATTGTGAATGAAAAGGTTCTTATGGCAAATGATCATGTGTTGTCCATGTGCTCTACTCGCTCTCAGTTACGGCATCCTCGAAGGTCACCTAAAGACAACAATAGAGCAAGGGTGAGTCCACGACTCAGCAAACACATCGATATACAACGATAATAATAAATCAACAGCAATCAATAGCTTCATTATCATCACAGGCACTTTCATTAACATTCTCAGTCATTAATCTCATTTATGAATGCAACTCTATTCTACATGTCCACATGCACTTCTTTCGCGTATACCGGTATAGCGTGAGTGAATGCTCGCGACAACATTCACTCTCAAGCCCGTTCCTCCATAAGGATCGGGGACCTCCTCCACTCCCGTGGAGTTGTGATCATTCATGATCACCTTCTCTTATGCAAAGATGCTTATGAATGCAAACATGCAAACTCCATCATAAACATCATAACCAACTTTTCATCATGCTTGTCAACAAAGATATAAACATACCAATTCATTGTTTGCAATTAAACCAAATAAAAGCACAACAATAATGGTAATAGAAGATAAAGAAAACAGTGATCGATCATTGATCGCTGTCTACCATGCACTTGCCTTTACTAGTTGCGACGCACGATTTGGCTAGCAGATGGCAACAAGCACGACGCCTCTCCTATATTAAATACACAAACTTCAATACAAGCTACAACAACAAGAATAGAAATCGATATACTTCGCTCCTACACGTCCCCAAATATACCACGTTACGCCGGTACCGAATAGTTACCCATAGCTGTCCGGTTACTAAAAAGAGCGTAACTTTTGACTCGAAAGTCCGATCACCACAAACCACCCCATTCTGGATTCTTTATAAAATTATCCACATTTTCTTAGATTACGAAGACTTCTAATTAAATCATCTAACCCTCCGTATTTAGCCCGGAAAGTCGGTCTGTCCGCTTCGGAACAGCAGTCTTACTAAATTCATAACTTTTGTTATATCCAACCAAAATGCGTGTTCTCAGATTCTACAGAACCATTGGACAATTAGCTACAACTTTCATGTAGATCAAAAACTCTAATTAGGCTATTTACTATTTTTAATCTACAGTCTACCAAAACAGCGCCGAAAGACGACAACCGTAAAAACAGCGGTCTTCCGAAAATCATAACTCGAATTATACTTGTCCGATTGACATGATAAAATATGCTAAAGAAAGCTATCGACATTATCTACAATTAACTAGTAGATGAGATTTCCAAAATTCGTTGTTAAGATATCCGAATAAACCGTTCAACAGGCTATTTACTCAGTCGCTTTTGTACTAATCTTTCTTGATACATTCCCTTGTTTCGGTGGTACAAACAGCGGCCACACACACACATGTAGCAGCAGTCCATAAACCAAAATAGCTAACTATTAAATTCCCACCGATTGCACTACTAAATTAATTACCACCACTAGTTGTTGCATGCCGACCTGACTACGCCCAAAATTCACGAGTTTCCAATAGATTAACCTTAGCAATCTACTAACAAATAACCAGCTACTAACTAATCTATTGCTAACCGCACTCTCTTAATCCATTTGCTAAAGTTAGCATCCGCACTAATAGAAGGGAGATCAGAAAAGCACAAGAGATAACCTGGCGCTACGCACGCACGGCGACACGCAGCAGCAACCGCAGGGTTCGGCCGCGTCAAGGAAAATCATTTGCAGCAGCACTCGCCCCGCGCCAAGGAAAATCAGCAGCCGCAGCAGTACTTGGACTCGGCCGAAAGGAACCCATGCACTTGCACACCAATCCGGTGGCGAAGCGGTAGCGCAAGAATCGGCAAAGAAGAAAGCACGCCACGGCCGGAAGACGGCAATCCGGTCGGTGTTGGCAGCGCACAAGCGCCGCGGCAACGCAGAAGAAATCTCGCGGCAGCGGCGCTCGGCAGCGATCCAGTAACACGAGCAAGCAGCGGTCTCGCGCAGGAAGAAAAGCAATCAGCGAGCACGAGCAATCGCGGCGCGTGATGACAGAGAAACAAAGAGCGCAAAGATCGACGGTAGATCGATCGCTCACAAGACGTGGAAACGGCGACGTACAAGCGGCGAGTTCTTGACGCGACCACGCACAAGCGGCGGATGAAAAGCAATCGGCTGGCGGCGGCTTGGAAAAATGTGGAGGCGGCTGGGGGGAAAAATAAATGGCTAGGGTTTTCTAAAAACCCACAAACTATTTATATAGCTCTAAAATTCGAAATTCTATTTTCCCAAATTCCTTTTATTTAATTACGCACAAGCCCTTAAAGGCGTTATTAATTAATTATTTATTGTTACTATTTAATTAATTACGCTCCGACCCTTAAGACGCGATTATTAATATTATTATTATTTTCAGAGTATTACATACCCTTTGTCCAAAAGTGCTTGCACTTGACGCTGAATCTCCTTAGTTTCTTACGGATTTATGCAGTGCAGGTCGATTGGGAAGAGGGCTCCGGGACTAGGTCAATTTGATGCTCAATACCTCGAATAGGTGGTAGACGGTGGGTATCTCCTCCTAAACACGTCGTCATAAACACTGCAAAACTTGAGAAATAGCACTAGGAAGAGATGTTAAATCATTAGTAGAAAGCAATGCATCTTTGTACAATAATACAAGGTGCATCAAAGCGGGATCATCTTTCATCTCTCTTAGATCAGATTTGGTGGCTATCATGACTAAGTTTTCTCTCCCTCACTCTTGCTTTTACCTCTCGGGTTTGGCTTGTGGCTCTCACTCACCTTTTGTGGAATCACACTCTTTGGTTCTCTCCTTTCTCACTCTCAACTTGCACCGCGATCTTACGCACATTATCATTTACAATTTGAGAAGGAGTCAACGGTAGCAGACCACTTGTTTTTGTTCCACCAAAACTTGTATTGGTTAGTTCTTCCATCATGAATCACAAAGACGATCATATTGCCATGGCCTTCCTAGCGACAAGTGACATCGTCCATAGGCACCACATCACACTCCACCGTATCTCGATAAGTGCCAATTTCAAATTCAACATCCACGGTGTATCCCACACTCAATGAACCTCTCTCATGCGACCCATCGGATCGATATGGATGTGGGTGTTTCTTGTACTTCAACCCAAGTTTATTGCAAAGCTCCTTGCTAGCCAAATTACGACAACTCCACCATCAATGATTACCTTACAAAATTTACCATCTTTGCTAACTTGAGCTCTTGTATGGAATAAATTGCAGTATTGCTCATGGGAAGGCTTTGGTTGCACACTCAACAACTGTCAGAGCACACACAAGTATAGGACCAACACGGGTTCACAATACTCTATGTCTTGCTCCTCCTCATGTGCATCACCATATGTCCCTAAATCGGATAGTGATCATTCTCTTCTTCACTTGCGTAATCATATTCCCCATTCTCTAATATCAACATCGCCTTGTTATTTGGGCAATCCTTTTGCATATGACCACGGCCAAGGCATTTGAAGCATTGTATACCGCTACTCTTATTTGTAGAACCCATAGAAGAGGAAACACTAGTCTTTGGATTTGATGGCCTTCTTGCACTGGGTGGCTTCTTCCTTCTTGCTAGATGATGTGCGAAAACTTGAACCACCACTTGGGCCGTTTGTTGGCTTATTTGTGATTTGGAAACATATCTTCCTCCATTGGATGGTGTACGTGCAGAAAGGGCGTTGATCTTGCAAACTTAGCATCCTCTTGCAATTGTCGTTCGCCTTTGTAGCTTGATGCACTAACTCATAAAGATTGGTATAAGGCTGAAAATTGACAATTATTTTGACTTGATGGTTCAAACACGAGAGGAAGCGTGCCATGGTTTGCTCTTCTTGTTCTTGAACCTTGCCTCGAATCATGGCTAGCTCCATCTCCTTGTAGTACTCCTCCACGAATGTGCTCCACGCTTCATATTCTCGCAATTTATCAAATAGATCACGCTTGTAATGACGAGGAACAAAACGGGCTCTCATTTCCGCTTCATCTCTTGCCATGTTGCAACAGGTTTTCTCCATTCTCGACTCTTTGAGTAATGACTTGTTCCCACCAATCCAAAGCATAACCTTCAAATTCAAGTGATGCCAATCAGTATCCTTCTCTCATCCAGTATAGTGATGTATACGGAATATTTTATCAACCTTCAATTCCCAAGTGAGATACTCCTCGGGATCACCCCTCCTGCAAACTTGGGCATGGAAAACTTGAGCTTGCCCAAGCCATCATCTTCATTGCGTGGGCGACGATAATGGTCATTGTAATGCAAAGCAAAATCACCATCCTCTTCCATCGCATGTGCGGCACCACCACGCCCACCACGGCCTCCACCTAGACCACAGCCACGCCCTCCATGGGTTCCTCCTCGTCCTCCTAGCCGTGGTGGGCGCACCACGTTAGCCGCCACTCGGTGTTGCGGTGTAGGAGGTACATGTGGGCAGACTTCTCCTCCTTGAACACTTGCTTCATCGCCACCATTGCGAGCTTGTATGAGCCTAGTGAGGGTCCCAATGTCCTCCATAATTGGCGCACATTTTCATCGACTTGTATCTCCATATTTTGCATATCCCTTGCAATTTGATCGAAAAAAGAATCATGCTTCTCATGGAGTTGATTGAGCCCTTGGTGTAGCTCACGTTGAAAGTGTTCATGAGTGCCCCAAATTGATATTGCTTGACGAATGCCCGAGTGTCATTTGTCCCACCACTCTCATCATGGTGTTCTCCTCCACGACATGGTTAGTTATGCAAGAAACAAATAGTCGTGTATATAATAATGCTTTGTGGAAATCACTCAATCTCACTATGTCCTCTCTCCAAGTAAAGTTCTTACCCTTCCAAGTGAATTAAGGCCAATAAAACTTACACACAGTAGAAGTGACAACAAAGACAAAGATGATCAAGCGAATTTAAGAGTGTTCACTACTAGCACAACAACGGTTATATGGTGGAGCTTGGCATGAGAGTGTATATCCTAGCAATCTGAAATTCTTGATGTTGTAAAATTAAGTAATAATCCAAACTAGAATACTTTGCCTAAGTCTTGATCCAAAAGATTTAAGTGAAGTCTATGAACACACGCAAAGATTAATGTGACTCGATGCAAACAAATGAATGAGCTAACTAGAGGCAATCAAATTAAAGATTAGATAGCTCGTTTTGCACCAAGTACTAGGAGAGACGCTAGCCAATTGCAATGATATGAATGTAAGGGCACGAGATTGCTCAAGAGATTAAACTACACAATCTGAATTTATGGATTAAGGTCTCACCCAAATTCGGCCAATGCTTTCTTTTTCTTTCTTTCTTTCTTTCCTTCTTTTTTTTTGCTCAACTTCCTCTTTCTTTTTTTTTTCAAAGGCCAAACTAGGTTTAATTGTTCTTTTGGTTTTCCATAGGTCACAAATATTCAACAAGGTGTGAAGTACTCAGAGCAGCCCTAGATGCAATATTCAACAGCTAGTCTCAAATGATGAAAAGAATATCAGCAAGATTTTTTTTTTTGGATTTTGGATTGGACACAAAGATTAGGCTACGGAGATAAAGACGAACGATCGGACCTAAACAAAAATTCTAATGGATTAAAACTTAACAAAACTCACAAAATTAACAGATGCAAAAAAAACTAGGGTTTGGATTTTTTTTGTTGCAATTTTCAGTTTAATGGACTATAGGACAAAAATAAATCAATCTAAAAGTAAGGGTAAATAATCCTACCGAGTAAACCGCGCTCTGATACCAAGATGATACGGGTCGCCTGATCTTCTCGGCGTGGGATCTGGATACTCACGTGGATTTGATGAGCCGTAGTGATCCCGTTGCCAATGCAAGAGTTAGCACTCTATAATTCGCCCAACCACACGTCTTTGAACTTCACGACCACCGATGAAGTTCTATCGCTCCCAATTCCCAAATGGAAAAGGTTGAACAATCTTAATTTGGTGAACTCCCAATTCCTCTCAAGTTGGTTTGCCCAACGAAAGAACAAGAGTTTTCTATTATCAAATTCGTTGCCTTACAATGGGGTTTACCCTCAATATATAGTCTTAGCCTAAGGCTTTTCAACACAAGATTTTCCATATGGTACTATTCACGCGACCGTAGCACGCGCACCGTTCATGGCATCGTTCATGGGCCTTTTATTCTCACGCGCCTTTGTTCATCACGGCCTTTTCTTGTTCACACGCACTTTGCTCACGAGCTTGTTCACGTGGGGCACTATTCATAGGCCGTTCATTATTCATGCCGTAGACTTGTGCTTCCTTGGATGACGGCCACATATCCTTCATCTCCATCCATCGTTGACTCTTCAAACCTGAGCACAAGTAAAACATTGTTTTTAGGTAGTATACAATTCTTATTAAAATTAATGATATGTTCATTAAGGAACAGGTTCACCTGAGATTATAGCTTCTTGGCTCGTGCTCTTGTTATTGGTCCAGTTATTGAAGTCTCATTAATAGCTTTGGCGTTACTAGCGATGTCTTTGGCATTACTAGCGATGTCCTCATCACTTCGACTAGATGATGTTACTTGCCTTTCGACCAGTGTAAAGAAAACTGGGTGTTTTTGGATCATAGTCGAAAGATTATAAAAGCACTACTCAAAAATAAGACAAAAGAGGTAGAAGGAACCTGGACCTTTATTGCCTGAGAGGTTGGTCACACATAGAATTTGTGTAACTGGTCGATGTTCCAAGAGTTTGAGAGAACCTGTCCATCTTCCATTGCTAGTCGTACCGACACTGGCCGAGTGACTTCGATCACTGTGTAAGGACCTTCCCACTTGGGAGAAAATTTATTCTGATTAGACTTGGATTGGCAGAGCCTCAACACCAAGTCACCTACAGCAAGGCTGCAAGGCCGGACCTTACGATCGTAGTATCTGCGTAGGGCTTGTTGGTAGACTGCTGAACGGATTAAGGCCATATTTCTCCTTTCTTCGAGTAGGTTAATATCATCTGCTCGAAGTTGTTCCTAGTCGGAGTTGTTGAAGGTTTCAACTCGTGTCGACCGCAATTTTAGTTCCAGAGGAAGCATGGCTTCGGCTCCGAACACTAGAAAGATAGGTGTTTCTCCTGTCGCTCGGCTAGTGGTCGTACGAACTGCCCATAATACAGAAGGTAATTCTTGTACCCAAGCCCCCGAGCGCTTAACAAGCTGGTCGAAGACTCGGGCTTTAATTCCTCGCATTATTTGGCCGTTTGCACGTTCGACCGCCCTGTTGCTTTGGGGATGTGCAACAGAAGCATAACATAACTTGGTCCCCAACTCGTCGTAAAATTCCTAAAATTTTGCACTTGCGAATTGTTGACCATTGTCTGTAATTATCCGACTCGGAACTCCAAATCGGCTAATTACGCATCTCATCATGAACCTTTTGCTTCCTTGTTATTCGATTCTGAGTTCGCTTGATCCATTTTGTGAGCGTGTCAATGGCCACAAAAGGAATTCAAACCTCCCGGAGCTTTGGGAAGCGGTCCTAGGATATCGAGACCCAGTGCGCAAAAGGCCAAGAAAGAGGTATTATGCGTAATGCTTGAGCTGGTTGGTGTATCTGTCTACCATGAAACTGGCATTGCACACACTTTTTAACCACCTCTTTAGCATCGTGATGAATCAGAGGCGGAGAAACCTTGTCGAAAGGCTTTACTCTACCAATGTTACTCAGAGAAGCATGCGTCCCACAGATGCCACTTGTATATTATGAAGGAGTGTTATTCCTTCGTTTTGCGGAATGCATCGCATGAGTATCCCTTGGGTTCCTCGTTTGTAGAGGACTCCTTCGACCAAAGTATACATTTTGGCTTTTCGGGATAAACGATCTGCCTCAAGATCATCTTCGGGTACGGAACCCTTGTGAAGATACTCGTAGATGGGAGTCATCCAGGTATTCTCGTAGTCTAGTGAGGCCATCTCAATAGGAGGTGTCTCTGGTTCTTCGACCAGAGACGGCTTTTGGAGTTACTCCAAGAAAACTCCTTTTGGTACTGTAGATTAGGAAGAAGCCATCCGAGCAAGTTGGTCTGCGAGGAAATTATCCTTTCGAGGGATGAATTGTACCTCGAGACCTAAAAAATACTTTTCTAGCTTACGTACTTCCGATAAGTACCGAGACATTGTCGAGCTAGAGCACTGGTACTCTTTCCCAACTTGATTCACGACTAGCTGAGAGTCTCCTCTGATCGATTCACGACAACTGGTACACTCGATTGACCCGACAGTTGTTGATGGTGGGTTCGACCACAATCGGATATCGACCTGATCGATTCGAAGTGATCGGGCAATCACCCTTCTCGAAAGAAATGGTAACTTCCGACCACTTCGATAGGTTATTGACAAGAGGAGCATCTATAGAGTTTACCTCTCGTCCGGCAGCTTTGAGTTGTCGTTTCGACTCGTATGTCGATGATCCTCCGTAGATGTGCTTTACGGTATGTTGCGGATCTTGGAACGGCATCTCTTCATCATCCGACGACTTTTGGCCACTCGTATTCCCTACCTGCTCGAGAGTGGGGAGTGGCTCTTTGCCGTTGTAGTAGTCTTCGAGCTTTCTTTGGAAAACTCGGCAGTTGCGGAGGACGTGTCCTTCCTTTTTATGAAAAGGACACCACCTTGGTTTGTCGTTCCTACGATCAGGGCGCTTACCTTTGCCTTGATCAGGGTACGACTTGGTGGTTCGGGGCTCTTTATCTTTCACGGCCAAGACCTCCTTGAAACCACTGGTTTGTGGTTTTTGACTCTTTATTTTCTTCTTGGACTTCTTTGCTTTCTTGTCCTTACCAACTTCACCTGGCTCTCGAGGAGTGTACGTTTCTCGATCAATAGTATTGTTCCACTCGACCGCCTCATAAGCAGTCGCATATCGATCGGCCATCTCGAAGAGCTCGGCAACAGTGTTGAGAGGATTCAAAGCAATATCCTCTGTTATCCTTCTACTACGGACTCCTTGCTTAAAAGCCCTGATCATAGATGAGTCAGAAATTTCCGGAATTGAGTTACGAACCTGACTAAAGCGTTTGATGAATTGATGCAAAGTCTCGTTGTTGTTCTGTTTTATCCGGTGCAAGTCGTCTTCCTTTCGGGTATGTTGTATGTGCCTTGGAAATTACTGTAGAAGATCACAGAGGTGTTGCCAAGAGTAGATCGACTCGAGTGGTTGGTTTAATAACCACGATCGAGCGGATCCTTCAAGCACAGTCGGAAGGTAATTTGCCATTACATGCTCTCCTCCTCCTGCTGCTCGGACAGCTGTTGTATAGATCTGAAGAAATTCGATGGGATTTTGAGATCCATCAAACTTCTCCATGTTCACTGGTCGAAAATGAGGTGGCCAGCGAACTGCTCGAAGGTCAGGCGAAAATGCCCGGCATCCGGTAATAACTTCTTGACGCCTTCTTTGCAGGAAAGAAGGGTTAATGTCACCAGGTGATCGTATACGACGATACCCAGCAACAGGCTGACCTGTCCTGTAGTAGGTCTCAGTTCTACGAGGGGAATACTCCTCGTACTCCATCCGTTGCGGATTTCCTTGTCGAAGTGGTGAATGATCACCTCTCCGAGGGGCTTCTTGATCATCAGCCAATCGAAATGTATTTCTCCGAGTAGGGGATCGATGCGACTTATGGCCGTGTCGATTTCTACGTGGTGAAATATTTGATTGACTGGTAGCTGAGGAAGTCGCATTGCTACGACTACCTGAATGATGTCGACGAGGTACTTCCAGTCTTGTCATCACGGTTCGAAGCCTTTGCGCAATCTCTTCAGCAAAGAGATCGTACCCTGGCGTTCGAGCAAGCTCTTGATTGGGATTTTCGAGCAAGTCGTTGATGTCCTGGAGTTCTTGTACCTCCTTCGACTGATGTTGAATGTGCCCCGACAGATTCTTCTGGGCTGCAATCTTCTTTCGTCGGATGGCCTCAAAATTCTCCTCATCAGATCCTTGAGGCCTTCTCAATGGAGTGCGAGAATGTCGAGGATTTCCCTCGCGCTCATCAGAGTATTGGTCCTGCCCGCCATCGGTGATGCCACGCCATTACCACGAGGGGCGATCGCGTGACCTTCGGGAGTGTTCTTATCTCGGCCTCCATGAGGTCGACCACGATTTGAGGAAGGACGAAGACCTCCGTTGATGATTCTCACTTGCGCTCGAGGCCTCCCGCTTGAGGAGTACTCGAGAGACACCATCTGGCGACTTGAGCAATCCCCTCCGTAGGGGAACTCAGGTTATAATCGCTCGTCCGCAAATGAGATCTGCGGAGGCGGTCGAATTTGCGGAAAAGCATGCTTGATCCCACCCTCTCCGGAGTTACCCCGAGAGAGGATCACCGATGTTGGTGGAGTCTGGAATGGTGGCTCTCGAACTTGTCTCACTGTGTCGGACCGCCTTAGGGGACTTGGACACTTGGAGAAAAACTCTCGTCGTGTCGTGAGTCCTCACAGGTGCGGTTCGGTCGGATTGACCCTTGTCCTTTGAGGAATTGGCTCCTCTGTTGGGCGTATCGTTGTGGGGATAAGGATCCTCCTCAACTCCATCGATGGGATGGTTTTCTGGAGAATGATCTCCGGAGGCAACATCACCATCAGAGGATGCATCACTCGGCTCGTAATTGAAACCGGCATCCATGTCGACGTCTGCGTAATCTGCCAAGTCAAACCAGTTCTCCTCGTTCCATTCCCCTGCCATGAGTGCATAAGATTTGGAAAAAGAGAGTATGTTGACAAGAGATTACCGAAGATCCCCACGGTCGGCGCCAACTGTCGGTGTATTAGAACCGATCTTACGTAAAGATTATTTGATTCGGGGGGTCTCCTAGAGATGAAATCACGCAGAGTGGTTGACACGGGATGTTTATACAGGTTCAGGCCTTCTCCTGGGAGAATAACAACCCTACTCCTGTGTGTGTGTGGTATTAACTATATTCTCAATGATCAAGCTCGAAACTAAGTCTATTACAAAGAACAGTACTTATGTTTCTCCTTGACTCGCTCTCTTTTTTTGCCCCTTGTCACCCTCTGATTGATATCCTTATATAGTCGTGAAGGAATAGCCGTTTTGCCCTGCAGAAGAGGCGCCTAATTAATCCAGTAATGGGCGCATGATGGCAGAAATTACCAGCGCATTGGCTTCCTTACGCCGTCTGGCAGTTATCTTTCAGAGGTAATGGGGTATTTAAGCACTATTACTACCTGGAATAATAGTGCATGTGGACCGTCCGGATTCCTTAATCAATTAGACCCACTCGCTTGTAGGTTTGATTATAAGGTGGTCGTGGTTGACTTGGTCGTAGCAGAGCTTATGACTGGGTACAAGTCGTAGCAGAGCTTACGACTGGATAATAGTCGTAGAAGCACTTACGACTAGGTAATGGTCGTAGAAGGGCTTACGACCAAGTAGTGGTCGTAGAAGGACATACGACTGGATAATAGTCGTAGAAGCACTTACGACTAGGTAATGGTCGTAGAAGGGCTTACGACCAAGTAGTGGTCGTAGAAGGATATACGACCATGACATAGTCGTAGTAAGACTTACGACTATGGGGGTGATTGTAGGAGGACTTACAATCACTTGGTAGGCCTCCCCCTTATGAATATAAGGGGTACTTCTGGGGACTACGTGACATCATATTTACCCATAATAAGAATTATAGATAAACGATAAAATGAGGATTATCAGATCCTCGTCAGGTTGTATTCTTAGGGTCGATGTCCTCATCATCCTCCCTTTCTTGAATTTGAGTTTTCCTTGACTCATTCGTTTTCCCGAAGTCATCACTCTCCTGCAAAAGATTAGTAGCAACAGGAAGCAAATAAACATGCACTTCTTCTAATGGACACTGAGATTCTTTGCAAATCATAGTATGATATTCAGATTCATGTTTTTCCATATCAATGCAATTAGATTTTGTAGCTAACATAACAGGAGCTTTCAATTTAATTTCACTTGGAGCTATAATCTTATGATCATCTTTTGTGTTCTATGTACTTGTTCTCTCATATCTTTCTAATTTATCCTGTAATATGGCAGCAGGAGACATTGGAAGTAAAGTGATTTTTCTTTCTTTATATGTGAAAGTATAATAATTAGATCTACTATATTGTTTAGTATATCCATCATATTGCCAAGGTCTACCTAATAATAATGAGCATGCTTGCATAGGCACGACATCGCAATCAACATAGTCATGATATGATCCAATAGAAAAATATACGCGCACAAGTTTAGTCACCTTCAACTTACCACAAGAATTCAGCTATTGAATGTAGTAAGGATGAGGGTGTTGTGTTGTGGTCAAGACAAGCCTCTCGACCATGTCTATGTTAGCAAGGTTGTTACAACTTCCGCCATCAATGATGACTCTACATGAACGTTCCTTGATGACGAACTTGGATTGAAACAAAATATGACGTTGATTTTGTTCAGCAAGATCCATTTGGGCACTTAGCACACGCTGGACAACTAAGCTTTGGTACATGTCAGAGGCCTCATGGCTTATATGTTCTTCCTCAGTTTCATCACCTGCATTGTTAGTTGCAACCAAAACTTGTTCTTCCTCAATATCGCTAGCTGAAGTGTACTCACCATTGTCCTTAATAAGTAAAGCTCGCTGACTTGGGCAATCACGCATCAAGTGCCCAAATCCTTTGCAACGTTGACATTGTACATCTCTAGATCGCCCTGTCGAAGCAACGGACGAAGCACTTTTTGTAGGGACTTGTACCTTTGTTGATTTGCTTGCATTAGGGACATGCACAGGAGTGTAAGGGGCAGAAGGCGGCACACGACTTGAGGAGGGTGCCACGTGTTGTTGCTGACTTGGCCGACCTGCAAAAGATCCTCCAAAATTGCCCCTAGGGCGAGACTGTTGACCCTGCACTTCTCTTTCAGCTTTGCAAGCAAGATGGAACAAACGAGTGATAGAATTGTATTCTTTATAATCAAGTATGTCCTGAATTTCTCGGTTTAAACCTCCTAAAAATCTAGCCATCTTAGCATCTTCAGTTTCATCTAAACCACAACGCAATAAACCAGTTTGTAATTCTTGATAATAATCCTCTACAGAACTACTATCTTGTCTTAAACGTTGCAATTTATTCAGCAAATCACGAGAATAATATGAAGGTACAAATCTATATCTCATTGCTCTTTTCAAAGCATTCCATATTCTAGGTATGTCCTGATGAGTACGACCATATTCACTCCACCAAATAGATGCACAATCAGAAAACTCACTAGTAGCAGCTCTAACTTTCTTATCTTCAGGGAATTCATGATAGGTAAATTTTTGTTCTACGGTAAGCTCCCATGTGAGAGAAGCATCAGGATCATATTTTCCAGCAAAAGAAGTCATAGTGAATTTAATTTTACCAAATGCATTATTATGGTCACGTACCTCACGTTGATTTTGTCCCATACCTTGACGATTATGACGAAGCCGACGATGGTTACGATCATTGTGCATATTGGCTCCATCTATTTTCGTATCAACAGTGTAATTGTTCACATCTTCTTCTTCCATCTCATCTGCCCAAGAGCGGACCACAGGTGGTGTGCGGCACGCAGGAGGTGGTGCGCGGCGAGCAGGAGGGTCCTCCACTCTTGGTTCATGATCATGGGTCCTGTTGTCAGCAAGTGGCTGATGCTCGAGGAGCGCAACGCGTGTGCGGAGCGCCACGAGATTGTCATTGATCTTATCCAAGGCATCGCGAACACTCTCACCGAGCGAGTGCTCAATGTGCCGCACGAGCTCTCTCGTGCAAGGTGTGAAAGATCCCTCACCAGTATGCCCCAAAGAGTGGTCGTTATTGTCTACACTATGTGTAGATCCATGTGACCCTGTCATTGTTAGTAGAAAACAAAGAACCAATCACAGTGTATATGTCCCTATGAACTACTAGGTTCTGGAGTTTCACAAGTCACTCACACTCAAGCTTATACCTAGTTCTTAGCAGTTCTTAACAATGCAGCAAGGAAGTGGTACAATCGGTGGCTGGTTCGTGATACTCTCACTTGTGATCAGCCCAACGATTGCGAGGAACGGCACCTGTTGAGTTAGTAGGAAGTGGAGCTCGGAAGGCTAGTATGTAGCAAAGGAATAGCAATTATTCAATTCAGCATGTAAAGTTGAAAAGCAGTTCAAAGTACTAGTCACAAGTGCTGGTCCTAGTCTAAACCAAGCCTAGCTAGAGCAACTCGCAAGAACGACTAGTAGTAACAGCGGGTGGCCAAACTGAACAATCAACACGAACGAGCAATGGATGACTATGTCAAACTGACACAAAGAAAATAAGTCAAAAGAGGCAGCTCTTGATTTTTTTTTCCTCTCTGTTTTTCTTCTTCTTCTCTATTTTCTTTATTTTCTTTCTTCTTGTTTCTTTTTTTCCTTTTTTTTTGCACACCGACACGCGACAACGTCTGTGTGATGGAGGCGGCCGAATCGATGGCACACAACTAGAACAGAACTGACGATATGCAAATGACCCTAAACTAGACCAATTTAGATAGAAACCAGCACAAAGACTAGAGGATGCGACGACAATTCAATAAAGCAAACTAAAAAGAAAAAATTGCAAAGGAACAAATTGGTTTGGACGATGAACTAAACCTAATAATTTTTTTTATTTTGGCTATTGGACTATAGGGGGAAAAATTCTCACCGATGAACTTTAGCTCTGATACCACCTGATGAACCCTAAGATTTGAATTGTTGGCCCGATATTTCGATGAGAACGATGAGTCCAGTAGGCATTGCTCAACTCTAACGATCCTGGCTACGAACACGCAAGGCTCGAAACCACACAATCACTGAACTGATTGACAAGTCGTTATCAACTGTGCATGAATACCCGGTTGACCTGACCACGAAGGTCGATTCCTGCATACACCGAAGAAGCACACAAGAACAAGATAAAGAAATCTGAAATTGCAAATAAAGATTGAAATATTGAAATTGGGATTTCGAAAGCGGTATTATGGTTGGTCTAGTTGACACAAGCCAATACACAAAGTTGCAACAAGGCTAACTTTTAACTAAACAAAATCCAAGAAAACTAGAGGGGGTGCGAACTTCTTAAATATGGAACAAGGAGCCACAAAACTAAATGAACCAGCGGGGTGGTACTAAAGGCTTCGGGTTACTGTTTGTATGAACAGTAACCACACCCTCGGGTGGGCCGCCGGCAGATGGGCCAAGTTCATTATGATTACAAAGCCCGGGTTGGCCCAAACAAGTGATATAACATCTTCTTTTGATGATTGCGATCAGTCCAGAAGGAATTTTGAGGTGAGGCTGGATCCGTTGGAAAGGTCTCGGAATATTCTATCCAACAAGCCCAAGATCACCCGAATCGGATTCCGTTTGCAAATGTAACACCTGTTTTAAGTTGGTACTGTCAGGCTGATTCCGAACTGATCTGACCAAAATTTATCCAGCTTGAACTCCTGCTTGGCACATGTAGTAGCACCATGGCATGTATACATAGTACCATGGCATGTAGACGTAGCACTATGGCATGTAGACGTAGCTCAATCCAATTGGGTAATATGGCATTGCATTAGCCGAAAGTCCAATTGGAGAAGATGTTGTTGAAGTAAAGGAAGTAGAGGATGCAGTGTAGCAGGTTGAAGCAATGGTTGTATCCTTAGGGTCAATGTCCTCATCACACTTCATGGTGTGACTGGTCATAACCTGTGTAACTGTCGTATCTCGCAAAAACGCATGAATGACTTCTACTCAGGAAAAGGGCCAATGCCCATAGTAACTGAAGGTGGTGTTCCAAACAGCACCAAAGATGCAGATGGAGATGAGCAAATGGCACATAAGAAACCTAACAACCATGTCAATGTCATCTTCGAATGTCAACCGCTTACCCGTCCAAGAGGCAATACAAATCCGCCTGTAGGGAGATCAACAATGTTAAAACCTAACCAGGAAAGCAAAGCTATCTGAAGTGGTCGGATATTATTATGACCTTCGACAAAGAAGATTGTCCAAAAGGTATGTCTACTCCTCACAAACTTCCACTGGTCGTTTATCCTATTATTAGTAATTGCAAAGTAGAAAGAGTACTAGTAGATGGATGGAATCCTTCATATTTACTTTGGGATAGTATCTGGTCCCTAAATAACTTTGATCGGTCAAATTGTGTTACCAATAACCTTTAGAGATTCTCACCATTTTCGAACAGAACTGATTACGTTTGAAATTGTAGATTTTGAGTCTGCTTATAACGCAATTTTGGGTAGACCTTTACTAACAAAATTCATGGCAGCAACTCATCACGCCTACTAGAGCATTAAAATTCTTGGTCCAAAATATGTTATTTCTATGCAAGGTAACCATTCTACTGTATTTAACTACAATAGCAAATCCCTATAAATTATTGATCAATTACCATTAAAAGATTTTAATAATGCAATGAAACCAAACAAGGCTGCGAAAGTAGAAAAGCTGAAGACAATTCCTCAACCAAATAAAAAGGTAAAGCAAGTACCACTTACCTCTGACGACTAGTCTAAGACGGTGTGGATTGGGTCTGGGATGAACAAGAAATAGGAACTCGAGCTCATCGCCTTCCTATGGGCTAACGTAGATGTATTTGTGTGGCAACCATCCGACATGCCTGGACTCCCAGGGGAGGTGATAGAGCACAAGCTAGCCATATAGCTTGACAAATGACCAATGAAGCAAAAGCTCTGGCATTTCGCACTTGATCGACAAGAAGCCATTTGTCAAGAGCTTGATAAACTCTTAGATGTTGGTTTCATTTGTGAAGTCTACCACCCATATTGGCTCGCGAACCTGATTATGGCCAAGAAATCAAATGGTAAGTGGTGTATGTGCATTAATTTTACTAATTTAAATATTGTATGTCCTAAGGATGACTTCCTTTACCTCGCATCGACTAACTGGTCGACTCCACTACGGAATGTGAATTGATGAGTTTTTTGGATGCTTACTCATGTTATCATCAAATAAACATGGCAAGAGAAGATTAAGAGAAGACTTCCTTCATTACTCCTTTTGGTATTTATCGCTACGTCAAGATGTCGTTTGGGCTGAAAAATGCTGGCGCCATGTACTAGCGACTTATGCAGAAGAACTTTGTCGACCAGATAGGGCACAATCTGGAAGTATATGTGGATGATCTCGTTGTAAAGTACACAAAAGGTTCTAATCATCTGTCTATTTTGACATAAATGTTTGTAAATCTGAATAATAAAAGAATTAAGTTGAATCCAGAAAAGTGTACTTTTGGTATTTCTTCTATCAATTTACTTGGTTTCCTTGTTAATTCTAGAGGCATTGAAGTTAATCTTGAAAAATCCATGCTAATGAATCTCTCCGTCCACCTTCAACCATGAAGGAGGTTCAAGGTTTAATTGGTTGAATGGCAGCGCTTAGCCACTCTATTTCTCGATCAGGTGAACGAGGATTACGTTTCTTCAAGGTAATTCAAAACATGACAGATTTCAATAGTCGGATGAAGCTAACCAAGCTTTTGAGGATATTAAAACTTATTTAGCAAGCCTACCCATATTGGTATCACCCTACCGAGGAGAACCATTATTGATATACTTGACTATGACACGCAATGTGGTCAGCGTTGTACTGATCGTAGAACGAGATACAGTTCAATGACCTGTTTACAATGTAAGTGAAGTATTACACGAGCCAAATGAGTGATACACTCAGTCCAAAAAATACTTTACACCCTATTAATGGCTTCCTGTAAGCTAAGACATTATTTCAATAACATAAAATTACAATACCATCGTCTTTTCCTTGAGGTATTCTACACAATCAAGAATCACCTGGTCGTATTGCTAAGTGGGCAATAGAATTTGGATATTTTGATATCCATTTCTTTGCCTGAACATCAATTAAATCCCAGGATTTAGCATATTTTATCACTAAAAGGACTCCTTCTGAACTTGTATTCAAGTGCATGCCACAGATCCATTGTGTTCTTCATGTCCATATACACATCACAAAGTTGGTCAAACAACACGCTTAAAATACACTCGATAAATATTGTTATAGTTGTATCGTACTCTTTTGTTGTGCGGTAGTACGAGGTCCTATAGGGCTTGGTATCACGACTCAAAATACATTAATAGCCGAGAGCCACAATTAGACCCTTGTCTGCCATCTCTTGAAATTCATACGAGTGAATTTATACGGTTTAATTGCCTCGGCAAAACCAGCCATCACAAAGTGTCTATCGGGGTTTTATTGTTAGGTATATGCACACTTTTTGTGATTATTTTAATTCCTAAAATAATAATTGAATCAACAGCAGCATATATACTAGGCATATTTGGAACTATAAATAGTAGTATGATCATCAACTGAAATATATATATCTCATATATATGCACTAACAAGGCAAAGCATAGAATAAGAACACTACTAACAGAAGTAGACATCAACATTATTACATGATTTATTTCTAAGAAGCAAGGTCTAGCCATATCAAATGATATCACCACAACTTATAGAGAATCGCTCCGGCGAATGTCGTGGTAGAGTTTGATGTGAAGAAAACGACGCAAAGCGGATGATAGAGGAAGTCGTGAGCAGTCGCGCAAACGCTTCCTAAAAACCTAATTCACCCTAACCCGTACAGGATCATGAGGGACGCCGCCGGAGACACTACTCTCCCCACGTCGTTGCGCGCCAGAAGGGATGGAGTAGACGAGGCTGCGTAGTACAGAGGAACATGGCTCTCTATTCTGACACTGATCTTTCTCTCTTTTCTATTGTGAGAGGAGAGACCCCTCCCTCATAAAGAACCAGCAGTCAGCAAAAGAAACTGCCCACATTACTCTGTTTTAAATGCAGTTAATTCGTGTCATAAAAGCCCCATTGAAACAGTGTAATTCAAATTTATGTTTCTAATTCTTATGCATAGTTTTGATGTGCAAAAAAGCAGCGGCTCCACAACCAACTAGACACATAATCACCGGACCATCCACGTGCACATCACGCGATGGCGAGGCTTCGAGCAAGCACGTGCGTATGTTCTTCTTTTGCTTACTTCAACTAGGTAAGATCAACTTCACTGTATATATTAGTCTCCTCCCATATAGACTAGCAATATGGTACTAAATTTTCCCTATTTCATTATACATGAGTGTGCCTTTGAGATTTTTTTAGAATTTATTATAGTGATACGTGGGCTAAGCCCATAAACTCCAACATACAATGTATGAATGGTGGGCGTCAATCAGTACTGACCAGGGCGTGCAGAAGAAGGCGATAGCCAGCCTCACCGTCCTAGTCACTTGGAATTACGGAAGAAACGAAATGAGATGACACTCCTGTCGAAAATCAAAGAAGAGTCGAGGGCATGGTGCCTCGCTGGGGCGACTTGCCCCAGGCTATCAGCCCGGGGATTAATTCGGAATGTAGTCCCTTCTGTACGCAACGGCTTGCAAAGGCCATAGACTGTTTGTTTTTCTTTTGATCTCTGCTTAATTAATCCGACTGGCAAAGCTTCTGCCAGTGTATTCAAAAAAATCTTCTTCAGTGACCAATTATTCCTGACATACTGAACATCTCCTCAAGTTGGATTTAACACAGGCACAGTGCAAACTGCAAACAAAATGTGGTAGATCACTTCGCCGAATTAGACACAGGTTTCACTCGTTTCGCGGCGATGGCGTTGCAATTTCCTATGTAGTAACGCTAGTTGCTGCTTGTATTCGGAAGCAATGATTTGCTGTTTGCTCCTAGTGGCCTTGTGGGCACTACACTACTACTTCTAGCTTGTTTTCTTGAATCTTGATGGGATCGTGCGGTTGCTCCCTCTCAATGTAGTATCCTCTTGCTGAGCCGCGGCGGCGTCGGCGTCGGCGGGGACTAACCGGACGGCGCGTAAGAAACCCAATCCGCTTTTGCACGAGTCCACCGCCCGAGATCTGTTGATCGCTTGATCTGCTGCTGGCTACCCCGCCGGCAGTGCTGCCTTTCCTCAGATGTTATCGTGGGATTCCAAGAGTTGGATCTGATTCGGTCACGTGAACTCGACGATGGAACTCGCAAACCCAACTAACCGTGGTAGATCAATGTACGGATATGGGCCGAGCCATCGTCCTGCCTGTTGCAAATCGGAGACAGGTATGATAGCTTCCCTGACCTGACCAACGAAATCTCTTTTCTGTCGCCGAAAAGTAGAATCCACCAATGAAGTCGCGCGGTCACATCCCTCCTTTGCACAATTACAGTCTGCCACCACATCTCTCCCTGTACTGGAACTAGTTTACTTGAGTTACAGCCCAATGAGATGTAGAACATTACTGGATGTCTGGATCCATCGTCAAGCAGTGATATATTTCACCAAGATTCACAGCTTATCTCATCACTGGGTATGTCCAGATAAGTCTTCCACTTGCTGTCGCCCGTAGCCAGAATTCCACATCCAGCACCAACAAACGGAAAACTGATCTCACCTCTCCATCAGCAGTTCAGGATGCCAAAATCACAACAGCTTGTCACCAAAGTGCTTACCGACACATCAAGCTTCATCTCAGATTCTCAGGTAAACAAAATGACGTATGAGCAAGCAACAGGCATGCATGCCACGTTTCAACTCCCAGATATATTGATAAATAAAAGGAGATTATCTCCATGCAACGGGATGATATCATTTTTCCTGTGCGTGCAGTTAATCCCTCCTCCCTCTCCCAAATTCCTCATCGATGAACGGAGACAATGTCTCACCCTGCCACCCCCCTGACTCACCCCGACTTCTTCCGCAACCACCCAAACCGTCGTCGCCCCACTTCTTCTTTACATGCACACACTGAAATTCGTCGTCGTCCCACTCCTTTCTGTCTCGCGTCACGACTCGTCACCTACGCCCGTCCGACATTCGCTCCGTGTCTTAGATATTCCAAACCCCTCCGTCACTTAGTCCGTGGGTTGCAATGGCGGCGTGTACGAAGATGAAAAGATCTGGTAGCGTAGGAGACGGTGGCGCGGGGAGGTAGCGCCGGGAGCAAGAGGAGGTAGCGGGGAGGAGAGGTGGCGTTGGGGACGGGAGAAGGCACTGGGAGAGAAGGAGGAGGCGGTATCGTGGAGGAGAAGCGGCGACGTCAAGGAAGGGAGGGGAGGCAGTGATGGCGCACGAGGGCAGAGACAAAGGCGCCCTTCCCTTGTTGCACCACCGTCTCAAGTTCACCTCACTATGTCCTCTTCATTCTAATCCTCCCCTGCATCGCTGCCGCCTCCTACTCCGTGCTAGCCGAGCAAGCATCGCCACCTCCTCCTCGCTTATCACTGCAACGCCGCCACTGCCAATACACAAAGTTGTAATGTAGCTAACTTTTAACTAAACAATATTCAAGAAAACTAGAGGGGTGCAGCCACCTTAAATAGGGGAGGGGGAGCCGCATAAAGCTAGGAGACAAGGGGGTGATACTATTTATGGTATTGTTCGCGCAAACAGTATGACCGTGAACAATACTATATCTTCCACTCCAAGTATGCACGAGGCTATTCATGAAGCACCAATGGGTCCAATGACTAGAGCAAGCGCCAAGCTTCTAAACCAACATGTGCTTTTGTTTCTTAAAGAATTTCCCATTGACTTTGATGAGAATGGGATACTACCTCATGCAAATACAGTATGTATTATCATGTTTGAACATTGTGAACCCTTTGGAACCGAGAGGGAGGCCGGAGCTAAAGCAATAGAGGAGAACCATGGAAGATCAAAGGAAGTCACTTTAAGTTGTCACGACTAGGTCCGCGGTCAGGTCCGTTGTCACGACCAGGTCTTGGCCAAATGTTCTAGTCGTGCAGGGCAGGGAACGTCGGTCGGAGTCTACAACCAGATGCCGCCATGCGGCGCTAAAGGGGAAGGTCCAAGCAGCCCAAGACTTAGGAAACAAGCCCAAACCGCGTGGAGGCTCAAGACGTGGACAGTGGGTGATGTGAACAGTAATTCTGCATTAGAGTTTGTTTTGGTATGTGCAGCTAGCCCTAGGTCGTGCGTGAGTCGTGGAGGGGCGCCATAAGTACCATTGCCCACTCCTTTGTATCGCTTAGACCACTTTGATATGGGAAATAACAGATTGGATTGCTTGCAATTGCTCTTGTTCTTCTTCAAGGGTGCCAAACACACTTGAGGGGAATTGGGAGTGCTGAATAGAGATCGTTCAACTTTTCCACTGGGAATTGGGAGCATAATAGATCTTCACTTGGTGGTTAGTGAAGATTAGTGTGTGTATGTTCTTGCGAATTAAAGAGTGCTAACTCTTGCATTGGCAACGGGGCATCACTACGATTCAGTAAGCCTCACGTGAGTATCTTGATCCTACGTCGAGAAGATCGGACGACCCCTTATCATCTTGGTATCAGAGCTCCGTTTACTCGGTAGGATTATTTACCCTTAGCATTAGATAGATTTGCTTGCTACTCTTTTTTCCTATCGTCCAATAAACCGAAAACATGCAACACAAAAATTCCGAGTCTTTAGTTTAATATGTTATTTCATATGAGTTTAGTTAGGTTTTAGTCCATTACAAATTATGTTTACGTGTTGATCATTTGGTTCCTTTGCGCCACTTTGTCTTTGAGTACACATAAACCCTAAAAAATTTTGTTGAAATACTCGCAACTTTTATCTTTTTCCATGATCGTGGTCGTAGTCGTAGTCCAACGCCTACCAGCTAATTCCCATGTAAGATAAGCATCAGAATCATAATTCCCAGCAAAAGAAGGCACAGTGAGTTTAGTTTTACCATACATACTATCACGATCATATAGCTCCTGTGGTGGACGATCTTGTCTCAAGCGTGCATCTTCCTCGTGGGCTTTTTAAGTGCAATAGAATCCCCTCTCTTGCCTACACCCTCTATTTTTGGCCCAACTCAAAATAACACTTTTTAAGTTCACCGGTCCGACCACCGCCTATGGCCGGTCGGACCGATTTGGGACCGGTCTGACCGCCATGCTACGACCGATCAGACCGGTTACTGCCTGACAGTTCTGAAACTTTGTCGAAAACACATGAAACGACAAACCGTAAACGTCATTGCCAATTGTCACATCATCCTAAGATCTGGAGCATATCCCCATGATATCCACACAATGTAACTAACTTTTAACTAAACAAAATCAAAGAAAACTAGAGGAGTGCGGCCACCTTAAATAGGGAGGAGGACCGCGCATAGCTAGGAGATAAGGGGGTGGTACTGTTCATGTGAACAGTACAGCTGTGAACAGTGCGGCCCAAGAGAGGGGGCGGCCAGGGAGGTGGTCGGCCCGAATAACCTAAAGTGGTGGTTGTCTTTTGGGTCCAATAATTGATACAATGCCCTTGGCCCAAAGTGAGGTGACACATCACCATATATAAGTGAAGCAAATTCGTCAGCCCGTTGGAGTAGAGTTTGACGCAGCCGAATCGATGGAAGTATAGTAGCCCGGTTGGAGGTGGAGTAACGGTCGTATCCGGAGGGTTGATGTCCTCATCACTGGCCTCCCACCTCCTCGCCGCAATGTGCCTGACGAGGGCTGCAGAGGCCAATAGCCGTGAGAATCGAGTCGTAGTTTGAGTTCAGGGTGGAAGAAGGTGGCCATCGACGCGTAGCCCTCTTCGTTGTCAGCCGGCAATGGCTGGAAATGGGCAACACATCGGGGAGAGAAGTCGGCATCAACTTCAACTTCCAAAGGTAAACAATCTATAAGTTCAAAATTTTAATTTCCGGGTAGTAGTAAAAGTAGACAATACAATAGGGGGAGTTAATGCTTCTGTTTATATATGTCTGAAAGAATATTAATATTTATTATGCGGTTTAGGATCCCACCTATTGATATATATCACTCTCTTTTAGAGTTTCGTTGTAGCGCACAAACACCCTACTAGTATTGATAAACCACAAATTCCAGCTGATCAATACTTCACACAAAACAGTTCACAATACCATATCTTTACTGATCAGCAATTATTATCAAACGATCATCGGGCTAACAGTGGGTTGTGCTTATTCTTTAGGGGAGTAGACAAGCACTGTAGACAGACATTACTGAGAATGGTATGGCAATTCCAAGGTGGCACGAAGTTAATATGTGCAAAGTACTATACTATGCGAGAACAGAACAAAAGGAAAACTTCAAAGTTTAAATTTAAGATTACATCAGAATGAGAGACATCGAGGTCACAAGGTTAGCATGTCACGTAATGCCATTTAACCCTGAAAAGCTGGAGGGACCTCCTGACTCGACAAACCCGCGAACTGAAAGATCAGGAGCAGAAGCATCCCCCTCCTGCAGTAGCTCATGATCAATGAAAACTACGACAACTGTGATGTCATCATGGAAGAAGCGACGGACTCCTTTCTCAAGTTTCTTAATATCATTGTACCTCATTTCCCTCTTCCGTGCAGCTTCTTTCAAAGCCGCTTTTACTAGCCTCTTTGCAATACCCTACAAAGAAGGAAAGCAGAATTTAACATCAGCGCAGAAAAGCTAAGTCATCAGCAAAGAAGAAAACGAAAAGAGTGTAAGTTCATTCCCAAAAATACACAGGGAGGGAGAGAGAACGAAGACATACTTCTCGTGGATTGTTGTACACAATTTCGACAGATTGCTGGTTTGTCAGGTGCTCCCACAATCCATCCGATGCAAAGATAAAAAAACTATCTTGTGAACGAAGAACTCTCGTGCATACAGAAGGTTCTGACGTTAGAACAGGCCGGCGGAGAGGCTCAGAGAGATGGAATCGAGTTATGGAGGGATCAGGAGCGAATTCTTGCTTCTTTAAGTATGCATCACCTATAGACCTTGAAACCTAAGATAGTAAATCAGAAAAATGTTTCGAAGAAGAAATTTTCAGCAGATTTAACAGAGTCTCATATGGCATCATATAAAAAATACTCTTGAACACAGTGATACAATTCTGATCATAATGATCACCTGTTGGCTATCATATATTTAATGATTTAAATACTATGTACTGTTGCTCCGTTAGAGAGTTACTAAAAATATAAGATTAGTTCCCTCTTGCCACTACAATTCTAAGGTTACAAGTTACTACTTTTATCACAACATACGCACAAGTTTCACAAATACAACACGTCATAAAAGGTTCACCCACCTGTATGATGCCTTTGATGCGCCAAACACCATTCTTAAGAACAACAATTTGCGAATCATCAGGATGAAGAGATCTGAGTTCCTGCCTCACTTCTTCCATGCTTGCATTGTGGTCTCTTGTTAGCTGCTCAGCAACAATCCTGTTTGATCCAGTTAAACAACCAACGACTGCCCGAGAATCACCAAGATTGGCTAGATAGAGTGTTCCTCGCCATATGACACCAACTAGACAGCAAGATCCGATAGCAGCAATAGAAGGCTTTATTAAATGCGTCCTGCGCACAAGCGACAAGAAGCCTTCCTCTGTAGCAGAAAAGGCGTTTCGAACGACATCCTCGGATATTGTTCCACGTTCTTGGGCAAGACCTGTAAGATAAGAACATGTTAGCCTGAGAAATTTCATTTTCACTAAAAAAAAGAACAAATGGATTGTATGAAAGGTGTTTGTTATTAACATGAACAATAGTCAGACTATGTGAGGTGGTAGTTCCAGTACTTTTAAGCAATCATCACGTAAAGTAAACTAACAGCCACAAGCAAGTGAACAGATCAATAAAACTCTTAATCAATGCTGTGAATGACAAGAACAAAGGATAGTGCAGACTTCCCCTTCACACTTACAGTGGTCAGTGGGGCACACAAAAAGAATAGCTAAGATGCCATTTCCTAGAGCCTGTTTAGAACAAAGGATTATCGTAGGAATTTTGTAGTAAACCAAACGTCTAACGAGAGTGGACTTCTCCTTTCCTACGAAATTCCCACATTCCAAAATGAGATCACTCTCCTTTGTATTGGCAAGCAAGTCACTAAAACATTGCTCGCGGACAAAATAGTCCTTGCACTACTGGCAACTATATAGTACATCAAGATTCTAAAAAAGAAACATCCTCGAGGAAAATATACGGTGTATCAATGCACACGCAACTCTGAAAAATAAGCCGCTATCAACAACTTTTGCAGAACAAACTATTCCCAATAATTCAACACTAGTGAGCTAATACTAGGGCTAGCAAATTTAACCAAACTTCGATCTAAAAGCTGGTGGGTAAAATCGGGTGGGTTCATCTGGAGAGGGCCCACGTACGGACGAGGTGCGCGGAAAGGTAGTTTGATATGAAGCGGGACGCCTCCGCGCCACCGTGGCCGTCATAGACGCCGATGAAGGTGGCGGCGGCTCCTGTCTCGACCTGGCTGTGGTCCTCCAGCACGTCGTTAGCCTGCACCACTGCGAAGGAGAACTCACCTGCCGCGTGCCGCCCGAGGTACCGCGACCACAGCAGGTCGTCGGCGTCACCGCCGCTGCTGTCTCCACTGTCGTCCTCATCCCTCCTCATAAGCGCGTGCCGCCGGACCCGGTCCCAGCACGCGGACGCAATCCTCTCCAGCCACGGCCACATCCCTCATCTCCCTGCTAGGCTTGCCCTGTGCCTCCCCTTCCCCTCGCCGTCGAAGACAAGACTGCCAAATAACTCGGCAACTGCGCAAAAATGTTGTTTGTGCTGCCTGTTGCCCATTCCAAAACCAAGGACACCAGAATCACCGTATTTTCCCCTGAAAAGTGCCCCAAGATTTGTACCTTTGGTTACATTTCTCACCTCATTGAAATAACAGACAAAATACGAAAATGTAGAGGAAATCGTGCGCTAAATGTTCAGATTATCTCCTTTTCTCGCACCTTTGCAAGCGCAATTTGCACGGGAAGACGGGCAACGCAATCACCGCGACACCTCAAGAAGTGGCCGCTTCGTGGTAGGGAGCACGGCCTGATCCCCCGACGATTTAGGGTTTGCGAGAGAAGCCTTCGGAATTGGTGGTGTCCGGATGTGGATCGCGACTCGCGAGGTTGGAGGAGGGAACGATGAGGTCTCGAAGAGGTGGGAGGGCATTCGTAACCTCCGCTAAGTGTGCGTTCGTGGGGGCCCAGTACCGATTTTATATAAGCATTTCGCGAAAATGTCTCTGGATTTCAGATATTTGTGGTATACTTATCAAGCAGGAAAAAGTGCAAAAAGGTCTAGAGAGGGAAAAAGCAAAAGCGCACTTTGGACTAAATGGCACGGTTGAAGACGTGTTTGACATAAATACCGCAGCTCTGTTCCCGTAGCTTCGCGATCGGCCCCGATTTGTATTAGGCGACCGTAAATGCTGAGGCGGCAGCGACACGGTTCGCAAACTCTCGTTCTAGCTCGTTCTCTCGATTATTTCTTCGCAGACGATTAAAAATTATTTAGAGTCATCGTCAACGATCATATTAGTAAGTAATTTTTTTAATTAATTGTTAGTTAGTTAATTAGTTGCACTTATTTATACGTAAATAATTTAATCATTTTCATTTTTTAATAAAATTTGTGGCATAGTTACTTAGTTAATTTAATCTAATATTGTTATTCATGGCATAGTTAATTAGTTATAATTAGTTAGTATTAGTTAATTAATTAGTCGTAAATATTTAGTTGGAATTAGTTAGTCTTAATTAATTAGCAGTTATTAATTAGTCATATTTAATTAGTCGTAATTAATTTAGTGCCCTCGTTAAGTCCTAATTAATTTAGTGATCTTATTAAGTCATAATTAATTTTGTTGTAATTTGTATGTGGTAATTATTTAGTCATTATTAATTTAGTGCTAATTCATCTTAATTAATTTAGTCATAAATAATCTAGTTATCATTATTAAGTCATAATGATTTATTTGTAATTCGTTTTGTGCTAATTAATTAGTTATAATTAATTTAGTTACATTGAGTTACTCATATTATTTAGTCACAACTAATTTAGTCGTAATTATTTGGACCGTGGCCACAAGCGCGTGGACAGCCTTGTCCGTGCCTCTGGTGTGCGGAAGCGGCATAGTCCGAGCCACAGGTGAGCGGAGGTGGCCACACGTCGGCACGAGACAAGTCTGGGAGACGGGCGGCAGGGGAGATTAATGCCGGGCATGGGAAGCACGAAATTATACATGTGTCGGCTACCGGCAAGTTCGCGGTGTTATTTTTGGCAATACGGCGTGGCATCCGCTACTTATGTCAGAAACATCTACAAACGGGTCATTTAGGCCAAAAAGTCCTGTTCGTGATTGGTTAAGGATGCCTTTGACTTTCGCTTATCTTTTTCCCCCATATTTATCCCTTTTTGTGTTGGGACAAGTATATCCAAAACTCTGAAATGCAAGGCAGAAAGTTTTCTATAAACACCATCATTTTTTTTCCTTTGGATAATTCTTTAGAGGATTTCTATCGTTCAAGGAAGGGTCAGGTGATTCTCTCCTATACGGCTCCAGATAATGTAAAGCAAGATTACAGCAGCAAAAGCTCGGGGAAAAGGGGTCATCGGACAGCTACATTGATCCAACCCATCCGTCCCACTCTCTAGGAAGAAGTAAAAATGAAGAGCCCTTCTAGAAATTGCATGCAGGCATGCCATCACCAGCACCAACTAAATAAATAAATAAATAAGGAGATATATTCGCATGCACGGTACTGTTACATGTATCACGATAAGTACGTACGTAAGCGATCGATAGCATATCTCGCTTTACAGATAGAAAAGCGCAGGAAAAGCCGTGGGGGCTGAAAGTTCAGTCAGACAGTTTGCATCACTGAGAACCTGTGACACCATGCGCTCGCGGGCAGTCTCGTTAATTGTGTGCCGGCCAGAGCTCAGCGCCTTTAATAGGCGCACTGATGTTTACATCAGCGTCGCAGTGGCCTTGGACGATATCGATCGATGATATGTGCTGCAGAGAGAGAGAGAGAGAGAGCAAGTGATCGCGATTAGAAATTAATCGGATCAATGAGCATATTGTCTTCAGTCCGAAACTGCGGACTTGGAAAATCACCCCTTCTTTTCCAAGCAGGCGACCTGTCTACTCCGATCTGATAGGTACGATCACTCGATCAGTGATGCGTCAGGAGTGTTGCTAGTCGTGTGTGTTGACACTATACAACTGGTAGGATCCGAAACGGACGTGGTCGAGTCGAGTCAGAAGTCACCACCATCTCGTAGGCTTATCACATTACGTGATTTCGTGGAAGACTGCAAATCGTGCATCAGGCACTAACCGACGAGCAAAATGCAACGTGGAGCGAGATGAACGGTGACTAATTAAGTCAGCAATCGGTAAGTAATGAAGTAAACGGATGACAAGAAAGGCACTCATCGTACCTATGGGTGGGTTAGGAGTGCGGGATACTCCCAGTTGGCAAGAAGGACCATGTCGAAATCTATTATTATGATATTATTTAGGAGATATAAAAAGAAGTTATCAAGTACGCAGAGGCGATTTGTCCGCGTATGTGATTTGGGCTTATAGGCGATTCACGCGACGTTTCCGCCAATCCGAGTCATGGGCATGCAGGGGGTGAAATACATCTCCTGGGCCGCGT
The DNA here is from genome assembly GCA_036346395.1 of Hsuehochloa calcarea. Lineage (NCBI taxonomy): Eukaryota > Viridiplantae > Streptophyta > Magnoliopsida > Poales > Poaceae > Hsuehochloa > Hsuehochloa calcarea. Next base: position 42,468,258 of record CM070599.1, read on the forward strand.
GTGCCTACGGGGAATCGCGGATGCTCGGCGGTAGCGGGCCAGCGCAACACCGACGCCCGGTGACGGCGCGTCAATTGCGTTTTTTTGGGTCTACGGTCGTCCGGGTGTTGGGGTGTTTCTAACCCAACGAGGTCGGCCCCACTGGCATCGTTGTGTGTGGGCTCTGGGGTGGGGGGCACGTGCGATTTAGGCCCATCTGGAGTCGATTCACGTTGTAATTCTACCGATCCGGGCTCGAGGCATGCGGTGCATGTAAGGGGCAAAAATCCACCTCCACGTCTGCGCATACGCGCGTTCGGGCACCGCGGACGGTCAGCAGCGGTTGGTCCAGCACGAACGGGCCGCGTCGACCCTGTAGTATAAACTTGTTGTATAGCACTTAAGCTTAAGTCTTTTTTTATTTTTTTATGTTGTATGTATATAATTATGTATGAATGTGAGTAACTGATCATAGGATTAGTACGTACACACACGGTGATTTTCGAGTATTCAAAGCTCTGAGTCCAACAAAAACGGTTGCAATTGGTATATTATATCTTAACGGGTTTGTAATGAACGGTAATGAGTTTGGATGCACAGTATCGGATTTGGTACTATTCTCTAACGGGTTCGAAGAATAGTATTAGGTCGGGTTCGGTAAATAGTAGTGGGTTTGTGTCAAGTGTTAACGGGCTGTAAAGTATTGGGCCGAGAGTGTATAGAGGTAATGTTGGGTTGGCTTGGCAAATGGGCCTACTTGGCAACCCACGTGAGCACTCTGACCACTTCGTCTTTCAGTCAAAGGGAGCCCAACTCCTTCCATTCTCTCTTCTCGTCGACTCCCTGTACTCTCTTCCTATCTCTCTACCCAATGGCAGCGGCGGCGATTGTGGCTGTGGTGGTGGTCGGCGGCGGCAAGGGAAAATGTGGGGAACACCTACACTCCATGGGGGTTCCATTTTTGGGCTCGAGTACGGCTACTGGTGTCTCGGTGTGGGCTCACGACGACAGTGACAAGCGACCGAGGCAGGAAAGTTATGTGGTGGTGCTACGGGCTCGCTTCGGCCAAATTGGTCGAGGCTTGAGCACCAACATGACGAGAGGGTCACAAAGGTGGGGTTGGTGAAGCTCAGGGAGGTCGAAGGCAGCTAGGCGATGGTGGCCGTGGCGGCAGAGCAAAAGCGCACGACGATGACGAGCTAAAGGTGGCAACGATGGACATGAAGCTATGAGATGGGTTCGCAGTGGCTAGGGGTGGTAGGGGTGGGTTCAATTGAAGATGACAACGGAGAAAATGGGGTGTCTTGCCGGCAGGGGGGATGGTGTCTGCTTCAGCGGCACACCGTGGCGGAGATAAAAAAGGAAGTGGTGTCTTTGGTGTGGGATGGCGCGAAGGGATGAAGAAGAAGGTGCTGCTAGCTTCAACTTTATATGCGCGAATGGCGGTTTGCACAGAGAGGCAGTGGCGCATAGAGAGGCAGCGACGGCGAGCTCGACGCATGTCCGAGACATGTACGGTCGAGCGGTCTCCACGGGCAAGCGCATGCATCGCTGGCGGCGTAGGAGTTGTCGACTCCCACTGGCATTAGTGCTGAGGCGGTGCGCGAACGATGGCACAACACGAGGTGGAAGAAAACGGGTGGAGGTGGCTGTGCACGGACGTGTTCGGGCTGGGAAAGCGGAAACCCGAGATAGGAAAGCGGGAACTGAGTTAGTCTTTCCGAATTTAGAAAGAAATCAGAATTTGAACCAAACTTCGAACAAATTAAAATTTTGAATTTTTTTGGGTCTTTTTCGCAACAACAACGGCGCCGGGAGGGATTCTACCGCGATACCAGCTCTCGACGAGTCCACGCTCTCCGTGTTGATCTCCCTGGTCGCGGGAGCCGTGAAAAGGTCCGTGAAGGACGAGGACTTCAGCCCGTCGGTGCGCGGCGGCTACAAGTCGTGCCTCGGCGAGTCCAACCACCGGGCCGTCCTGGACCTCCGCGTTCTCGTGCAGACCATCGAGAGGGCTGCAGACCTCGCTCAAGCTCCACACCTTGGTGTCCCTCGACCCAAAGGAAGCGAACAAAGTGACCGCGGACGGCGTCCCGTATCAGCGCCTTGCCGCGTGCCCGCACTTGTACATGTTCGTAATCTCCAAGCTCCAGAAGGACCACTCCTCCGCGGTGCTCGTCCTGGAGGTCTTCTGGCTAGCGCCGCATGAGGCCCTCACGACCCTGCTGCCTGCGTTTTTGGGCAGGCTCTTCCGCTCGGGCCTCTCGCACCTGAGGATGTGGCGTGACCGGGGGTCGGCGGCGGCGAGCTCGGGTGCGAGGGTGAAGGAAGTGGAGAAGATGTTCATACATGTATCGAATGACGGCACCTGTGTGCTCGCATGCTACTACAGAGACTGGCTGCTAAGGCGCACGGAAGCTATGGCTCTCCCGGCTGTTCCTGCTCCTCGGAGCACCGTTCTTGTCAGCGCGTCGAGGTGGTTGACGTCGTATGATATCAGTTCAGATGTCGCGTTTAGCTCCGGGAGTATGAGTTCCGCCAAGTTTGCGTTAGACGAGACGCTGCGACAATCTTAGGAGGTCCAGTAGTATGAGAGACAATTTATGATAATTCTATTAGTACTATAAATTAAATTTAATTATTGATTTGTTAAGTAATGGATTTCTCTTTATATTTTTTAGTGAGGGTATTATAGACTTTCCTAACTAGGGTTGAAAATATTACTCCTGTGTCAAGTGATCTCTATATGGATAATTACAATTCTACCCTCTCGGGGTTCTACTATTTATACTACCAGATATAGTATAACTAAATTATAACTAATATAAATTATTGGATAAAAAAGAATATATGGTCCGTATTAATTGAGTGTATCGTAAAAGAACCTGAAAGTAGGACGAGAAGACGAAGACGCAGAAAGCATGTTCCATGAGTGCAATGGCGCTGAAGCAAGCAGTTACACTCCCAGGTAGAAGAAAACGAGCTCATGCCTAATATGCTATTCAAAAAGACATTTAAACCACAAGTATGCAAATTTCTTTGAAAATTTCGTTCATGCTTGTGCACGGGAAAATATACCGAAGTTTCTGATAATTTACACCTCACAATCTTAGATCGAAGATGAACGGAGCAAGGAATCAGATGTGTCAACAAGTTACCAGCTGATAAGTGATAACTGACATCTCAGCTATTGACCTTCTAACACTTGAGTTTCTCAGCAAAAGCGTCTCCAGAGTGACACAGATGGCAATCAAGTCTCCATTTTAGCAACCACTCCGAGCGACTTCCTCTGTCCACTGACGAGTCAGATCTTCAAATGTCCGGTGACAATTGAGACGGGTCAGACTTTCGAGCGGCATGCTATAGTGCAGTGGTTCGATAAAGGGATGAGGACGTGCCCGGTTACAGGTCAAGAACTCGAGAGCTTGTCGATTCCAGACACAAACCGTGTGCTCAAACGCTTGATCAATAACTGGAAGTCCGAACACTGCAAGAATTTGATATCTAGAAGCACTGGGCCTGAAGAGAATTTAACTGTAAAAGTCGTAGACAAGGTCCTTAATTCAGGATGCGACATGTCTGAAAATTTTGAGAAGGCAAGGCACCTTATGCCAATCGGTGGTATACACTTTCTTCTGCATAAGTTTCAGGAAGGAATAGAAGACGAGAAGGCGCGAGCAGCCGAGCACCTGTTGCTCTGCATCAGGGCAGAAGGCAGCTGCAGGAACTACGTGTCTATGAGGCTTAATAGCTCAAGTGTTGTTCAGCTTCTCCACACTGAGGTCATTTCAGCAAGTACTGCAGTGTGTCTGCTCGTTGAACTGCTTTGCTTGAGAAGGTTTTGCATATTGTTCTAGACATTAAAAAAAATCATTTATCCATGTCTCATGTCTGTGCTGCTATCTTATATAACATTTAATTGTCACAGAAGGGAAATAGTTGAATTGTTCCTACGTGGATTGCGCACAGAGTTGACCATGGAAACAATGAATGTCTAGTCGAGCATCTCCGAAGCTCGCCAATCGAAGAACAAACTTTGTTTGCTGTTGTACTACACTTCGATTGTGCATTGGTATGCTGCTCTAGTCCTGCATCTTTTGTAGCTCCACATTTTTATTGTCATTTTCATGAAATGATCTTGATCTCAATATTGCACTTAACTTAGAATTTGGCCACCTAAATTTCTTGTCTGAAAATAACTGTAAAAGCATGTTCCGTAAATTCAAGAATGACAAAGTAACACTAAAATGTAGTCTGGAAATTACCTAGTAGGTGGAGCCGCACAGAAACAGCATATACAGAGAAGAGGCTGGCAAGATCATCACGCATTCTCTGCGATCCTGCTTGTCTGAGGACAATGTCGTGGCGAACGCTCGGAAAGCTCTACTGTTGTTGGAAGGGCATTTATCCTTCTCAGGCGACCTTCTGGCAGAGGACTGGTCGATGCTGAAACAAGCTGGCTTCTTCGCCGCCTCAAGTGCCATGCCTGTCAATTCTGATGCTGTTGTGCAGGTACGTACTGCACCCATACTGACACATTGTTCAACAGTTTTTGAAGTTGATAAACGCATGGAAGTTCTTCTGCTGTAATCGGGAGAAGGAAGCGGCCGAAAACGAGTCATGACTGAGAAATGTGACTGTGGTGCTGTTGTGACTATGGGACCGAACAGTAAAGACAGGGCTCCCGGCATTCTAGATGGGTTCATAGAAGCCTAACGAATACGATAAATGAGTAAAAGGTAGCTTGTTATATAGGTGTCTAGTTGATACGAGTATTCCAAGCCCCTCAAGTGGCATTCATGGAGCTCTATGTATAGTGTCTATGTAGGAGTGGCAGGTTAGAAGAATATCATTATAAAATGCTACAATACAAGAGGAATGGGGGTGGCAGGTTAGAAGAATATCATTATAAAGTGCTACAATACAAGAGGTATGGGTGCCTTTTTGCCCACGCCGGCGTCCAAATATTGCCCCTTGCCTCTTAACACATAATAGGATGCGGTAGACTCGTCCGTGGACGCGGTCTGGATCCTGTGCCTATGGACGCCAGTGAGGGTAGGATCTAACGGTTGTCGGATAGGGTCCCCTTGGCTCGCGCCTATGTGACCAAAAAGTGTTAGTGATATGCTATAGAGTCAATCATATATATGATTGTATCGCTTCAATGTTTATGAATTTTTGAATAATATGTTATTTTGTCCCTTGAATGAAATATTATTTATATTGATCAGCAAGTATATGTCTTTGTTTGTGAAACTCTCTATTTATGTTTATGATGTCATTTTAAATATCTCTGGTATTATGTCATTATGTGGGACATTTATGTTTTATAGATCAGCACATGCATTGATTAATGATCACGTTTTACGGATCATGAATATGAGATGTCAAGTCAATAATATGGACATATGTTAGAAAAAAATAGTGTTGGATCGATCCTGCTTGAGACTGCAAGAATTATTATATTCGTAAGTGTCATCAATTGGTCTCATACATTGTGTGATCCTTAGACCTTAGGGCATCATGGTTTTCTTTATGTGTAATAGTTTACTTAGGAGTTGTCAAACACTACTCTGTAAATGGATAATCATAGAGGTAGCTTTCGGATTTACTATAAAACACACGGAGGAATCTGAGCGATCAAGATGCAATTTGTCCCTCCTATTTAGGCCCTGTTTGGTACAGCTCCAGATTCTCATTTTTCAGATTCTGCTCCTGATTCTTTAAGAATCCACTTCTCTGATAATCTGGAGCTGTCTGTTGAAACCGTTTGGCTGGTAGGTTGGCTCTAAAAACCATATGAGGGGGGATTAGAGGCAAATAGACCATGTCACCCCGGGTGTAATACTTTAATTTTATTTGTGTAACTCAATGGCATTTGCGGGTAAAAACCTTCAACTTTAAAGGGCATTTTCGTTTCTGAAGGTTGGATTCTCACGAGAATCTGTTGGGAGGCTGCTTCTCGTTGCTAGTTCATTTTCGGGACAGCTCCTCGCGAGAAGTAGAATCTAGTGGTTTTGAGAATCAGGGTGTTTGGTACGACTCCACGAGAATCGATTGAGAAGCTGGGAGCGGAAGCTGTACCAAACAGAGCCTTAACGGGAGAGATATCTCTGGACCCTCGATGTGATTGGATTAAGGAAGTGTGTGATCATACCGAATGTGGTTGATGAGTCAACTACAACTAAGTAGTCCATTACAAGATCGAGTGAAGGGATATGATCTTCTATCAATTTCTTGAATACTTCAAATCCATAGATCAAATTGACTTTCCGACCACCTAAATTGAAGTAGTCGATAAATCATCCATGGATTTTGTTTTTCCCATGCACGGTGGTCGAAAAGTCAAATTGTTCCGTGAATTTTGTCTTACTAGTGATCGAGATGAGAACTTGAAGAAGAAATGGAAGTAATAAAAGATGGAAAGTTTGTGAGTGATTTTTTCTTAGTTCTGCGCGCTCGTCTCTTCTGATTGTTATTTATAGGTTAAACAACTTGTGGTAAGATTAAATTAACGAATAACGACGGAAGTCCGATGGATAGGATTTATTAGAATCTACTCATAATAAATCGTTGGTAACCAAAGCATCACCATCTTTTCGAGAATTATTTGTTCATAAATACGGTTGACGCTCCTTTTCCTATGTTTATAACTGAAGCATCATAGATGGTTTTAATAAGAACCGTCTGTGATTACATACTTCACAGACGGTTTTTAATCAGAATCGTCAGTGATTATATATTTCACAGACGGTTTTTAAATATAACTATTTGTGATAATTCAATCTTTCGGCTCCCGCGCGATGCATCTCTTCGTCTCTCGCGCCGACGTTACGATGCATCTCTTCGACGTTTTAAAAGAATGATCATCGTTCACCATGGTGAGCACGCGAAGCATGACAACGAGTACCAAGGTGAGGAGTTCAGCGATCGTCGTCGCTTTTCCTCACGATGTCGTCATCTACATCGCCAGCCTTGTGGCCGTGAGCTCTCCTCAGCCCATTGTTTACCTCTGCAGCCTACGAGCCACGTACGTACTCTGTTCTTTTGTTTTTGGTAGGTCTGAAGAAGTCAACATTCTGTTTGGTTTTTGTTCAAAGTCAGTTTCGGAAGATGACTGTAGTATATCATATCCTAGTTAGTTGTCAGAAAGATTTAGGTGTTCGTTTCGGGTTCAGGTTCGGATAGAGAACCTGATTGTAATTCCTCTTAAAATCTATAAAAAGGAGAAAAACTGAAAAGTCGTATCAGTTGATATAGCGCAAAATAATCTCGTGTTGATTTCGTTTTGTGTCCAATATCCAGTTATGAACTAAATTTAATTAGCAACAACGACCTTAATTTGGCATAACTTTTAATTTTCTCTTATGGAGTAATTCTTGTATTAAGATTATGTCGTCTTGAATTCTATAGTTGCAAGGTCATGTACAAGACGTTCAAAGAGCACGCTGAGGAGAGACGCGTGGCGCTGGAGTGGGAGGAGGTGACAAAGTGGCATGACAACGAGCGCTACCTCATCGTCGTCAACCACTTAGCCGGTGCCAACAACCCAGAGAAATACTTCATCGTCGGGTTCGCATTTATCTTTGCGCCCCAAGACATGGACAGCAAGGTCAACTGCCGCCGAGCTCCACGAGTGACGTTAACCTCCGCACGCCCGAAGCCGCATGCAAGTCGCCGGGGCCTCTCATCTTGGCGGAAGATTCAGCGGAATTGTATGAAGCGCGCTGCTTTTCTTGACCCTTTCAGAACCCTCTGAACTCTTAACAGTTCGCCGACAGTGACAAGGCGATATACGCTGTTGCATATTGTACAATGCATCTTCTTTTCTCTATTGTTCTGCAAAATATACGATGAGGCACCGGCTGGTGTGATTATAGTGATGCTTTTGACAGAGACCTGCAGGTTTGTACTTATGAATTGTTTTTAGGCAATGCATCAATGAATTTTCAGTCTTCGAATTGATTATTTGCTCTTGCAGAATTTGGGAGGTGGAATAGGGCATTTGCAGTCTTTGCGGGAGCTATGACTCGGAATAGCAGCACTTAATAAAGGGTTTTCGCTAAGGTGAAACCTATGGGCTACATGGTTTTAGGTGTTTACTGTCCCTTTCCTTTGCGTGTACGCCAGCTTGATCGACTTGGTTTTCGTCTTTTTTTTTTTCGTAGTCACATGTTGTTAGAACTAGCCCAAACCCTTTGTTCTGGAAGCAGACTAGTAGTTGGCCCGATATAGCAAACATGGTCAACAACACAATTCAACCAAAATAAGGGGTCTGATCTGCAAGTCTGCACCTACTCACTAGCTTAAAAAAAAGCGAAATGCTGACCTGCTACTGCTCGCTACTTCACTAAGAAGTAAGAACATAGGAACACCAGTCATGAGAATGAGAGAAACAAAATCACATCCTGCCTACTAACCACCCTTCACTTTCACCCCCTACGTGAAGTAACAGAAGTTGAACAAAGGGGGCAATCCATGGATGGGACCCATAATACAGGGATCCAGTCATCGACAAGCCGTGCAAACGACACTATCCACGACGGATCCGAGATTCCGGATCACTCCACCGCAAAAGCAAATCTGCACCAAATGACCAGCAAACACTAGTACTAGCAATTAAGCAGAGACAAAAACAATAGTGTCCAACCTATCACGAATGCCACAGCTGCAGGAACATGCATGGTTGTGACTCATCAGCGGGTGATTGGAATTTTTGACTTTGTTGACTCTTCACGTGCAACAACTGTGCTGCAAGTATACAAAGCCGCTGCAGCAATCTGCTCACCACCCATCCAGTCGCGAGCTGCGACAGACTGGGCAAATATTTCGCAACCTGAAGCCGGCATGCCACGTACTGTCAGTCTAGCCAGCAGAGTACAGGACAGGCAATCTTTCCTGTGAGGCTGTGACGGATCGATTCTGCCTGCACACAGTTCGCAAAAAACTGTACCCATCTGTCTCGCAGCAACGTCTCTCCTGAGCGTTAGTTGCTGACTCGCTGCGTGTGATGCAATGCAATCCAATATCCATGTGCACGGCGCCGACCATGATTGCGAGCATAGTTGTAGCAAATGCATCGCAGAAGGCAAAGTCAGAACACATGATACGGACAGATAGGTATCCGCCCGTATAAGCTGTGCCAACATTAGCAGAGTTAATTGCCGATTTGCAATCAATTGAACGGTTGGGCGTGCTATCGTTGTCCATCCAGCGAGCATCCTGCAGATTAAGTCAACTCCTTTATCAGTTTCAGTTATCTTTTTTTTTTTGACATAAAAATACAGAGAACACTCTACCTTACGACCGTTATATTGAAATGGCTTTCAAAGGGTATTACAACGCCAACGACGTCAAAAGACCTTAAACAAGTAAAATCAAATCAAAGCAAACAAACAGCAGGAAGCTGTACAAAATTAGAGGTAGAAAAGGAGTTATCTTTTTTCAATTATCTTTCAGCATTGGAATCAATTTCTTGCTCCTTAAGCTTGTCCGGGATCTTTAGATCCTATACCAACATGCATCAAAGATACCAACTGAATCGAGTAGATCGTGTCTTCACGCGAGCGAAAAGCGCCGAGGCATATCGTGAATATGCCAAGCACAAGCAGATATCTCTTTGTGCAGTGCTGGTTCATGGAAAAGCTCCATCCAGTTTGTCATTGGATCGAATATGAAACCATCGTGGAGCAGTAGTATCTTTCTTAGTTATAGTGGATAATCATGGAAAGAGTAAAAGTTACCGAAAGCAATACGGAAAGGGGAAAAAAATGGAAAAGGCAATGCTGTACCTATGTTCCTACAGAAAAAGCTAAGATAATGTCTAGTACTGGTATTCACTTTTCAGAAAAGTGAATATCTAGCAACTTGCACGAGTGAAAATGTTGTTACGTTCGGGAGTGGAAACGGTGAATTGTTAAGTCAGGGTGTAATCTTCATTGGGCAGAAGACTTTATTCATATGGATCAATCAACGAATCAAATACACCGATCAATTAGCATCTGACAACGGGGATGATAAAAGAAGTTGTGGCTTTTACGTATGGCGTCACCGTTCATCTAGATGGTTATGAGCACGAATGGGACGGTTAGAAGTACAGTCACCACATCCTAACCTGTGCAATGGGAATGCGCACAGATAAAAGCCAGTCAACTATACGAGTCAAAAGTCAGCAAAGTGACCTTTCCGGCAGGAATACACTCTTGCACACATTTTATCTGGATTAAATTGTTGCATTCATAGATCCGACCTGATGAATCGGAATGACCGTGGCTAATCCGAACTCTACATTCTCTCATCGTCTCACGTATATCCTCAGAAGCTTCCTCGTGCACACGAAACAGGCCTTGCTCGTTGGCGTGGGCGGGTGGCATCCTCTATTGGTCTTCTGCGCTGCTCACTTGCTTTCCTCGGTCACACTCCATCATCCTCATCCTCACAGCAACTTTATCTAGCTGTACGCAGCTCTGCTCTGAACAACAGCCACTATGACTGACATGTAGGGCCACGCTTTCCTCGGACCCGCGTGCCAGCGAGAGGCAAACGGACGGCAGCCAGGTGACGTGGGTAGAACGACCTCTGCGGGGACGGAAGGGAGGAAGTGTCGGCGCAGCCACGCCCAACGGCCGCACCTAACGGGCCTGCCGCCGCGCGCGCGCGTTGCCCGCGAGGCAAAAATGCCACGCCGCGGGGAGGCTTTAGCCGCTTTCCGCGCGGTTCATGCACGGCGGGCGCTTTTCCTTTCACCGGCCGTGCGGGTCCACCCACCCCCAACCCCAACCCCGGAGCCCTACCACCCAGCTGCGATGAGTTCGGTGTTCCTGTCCGCTTCGCTGAAACCGAGGCGAGGGACGAAGCACAGTGCCGACCTTCGTCTCACCTTCCCTTCACCTTCCTTCGCACCAGCAGAAGTCCAATTACGCCCGATTAAACAAGCAGAGTTAATCGACCGCTATTTGGCCACTTCTTGGTTGGTTTTTGAAAAAATAGTCATCGATCAATTGGAATTGTAAAAATGAATCACCAAACGTGGTAGGAGTGTGGTCACAATAGGAACCACCAAATAAGATAGAAGTGACGTAGCAGCGCGGTAACAAATCTGCCGCGGTCTGAAAGCACAGTAAATTTATACGGCGGTCTTAAACGCGAAAGATACTGGATTTCAGTGGTCTAGAAACGCAACATCAATCTGTAGTGTCACCGATGCATTGCAAACAGCAGTAGGCAACGGAGGAAAAAAAAAACTCCACGAAAGAGGGCCAATCCAAACAGCAGTAGGCGGTAGCTGCTGCGTTTGCTTTCCCAAACGTGATCGAGAGAGAGAGAGAGAGAGAGAGAAGTCGCCATGAAACAGCCTCCTGCTGCTTTCCCACCTCGTTAAATCTCCCTCCCCCGCAAACCCCACCCAGTTTCTCTCTCCCCACGCTCGCTTGCTCCCCAGCCAGAATATCCGCGAGTGGCCCGGAGATTGACGCGCGAGGGGCGCCCGCTTCTCCCCGTCGTTTGATGGGCAACGCATGCGGCGGCTCCCTTAGATCCAAGTACCTGCACAGCTTCAAGCACGCCGCGTCGCAGCGCCACGACTCCGAGTACAACGCCGCCGCACCCGCACCCGCAGCCCACTCGCCGAAGAAGCCCTCTCGTCCGGCCACGCCGCCCGCAGCGGCAGCGGCAGCCACGACGGACGCCTACACGCCCCCTGTGTCGGCGCCCCCCGCCGCCATGAGGCGCGGCGGCGCGGGCGCGCCCACCGACCTCGGGTCGGTGCTCGGACACCCCACCCCCAACCTCCGCGACCTCTACGCGCTCGGCAGGAAGCTCGGGCAGGGGCAGTTCGGCACCACCCACCTCTGCACCGAGCTGGCCACGGGGGTCGACTACGCCTGCAAGTCCATCTCCAAGCGCAAGCTCATCACCAAGGAGGACATCGAGGATGTGCGCCGCGAGATTCAGATCATGCACCACCTCTCCGGCCACAGGAACGTCGTCGCCATCAAGGGCGCCTACGAGGACCAGCTCTACGTGCACATCGTCATGGAGCTCTGCGCCGGCGGCGAGCTCTTTGACCGCATCATACAGCGCGGCCACTACAGCGAGCGCAAGGCCGCCGAGCTCACGCGGATCATCGTCGGGGTCGTCGAGGCCTGCCACTCGCTTGGGGTCATGCACCGGGACCTCAAGCCTGAGAACTTTCTGCTCGCCAACAAGGACGATGACCTCTCGCTCAAGGCAATCGATTTTGGGCTCTCCGTCTTCTTCAAGCCTGGTGAGCTGCTGACGCAGAATCCGCGATCTTTACATTAATCGAGCTTTAGTCAACGATTGCAATGTGTTTTATTGCACGGAATGTGTTTAATTGATAAGAGCGAAACTAATGCTGGTATAATTATGGTTGTGGTTGTGGTTGTGCTTCTGTTAGTTCTGATTTATCCATGCTCGTAGGATTGGACATGGATGGTTATAGGTGAAATGTTTGAACAAAAGCTTTTCTGGAATCATGATGTCACTGAAATCCGAAAGGAATGACAAATAGTCGGTAGTGATTTTTATGTGATGGCATTAGACAAACATTGCAACAATGCAATTTCACATTAGCATGCAACTGCAAGCTCTCAGTTTCTGAATAACTTAGTTGGGCAGGTAGTGAAATGCATCTTCCAACTTGCCATTCAAGGAGAGTAGTGGCAACATTTTTTTTCACGAGTTTACCGCCAAAATTCCAACCTGCCAGGTCTGGAATACAAGTTCACTGTGAACATTTCTTAGTTGTATGGCAGCACAAACTGATGGAAGCTGCTTCACATTTTGTTCTAGTAGTCATCTAGTAATGTGCATTATGGAAAATATTTTCTATTGCATTTTATGGTTTAGCTCTACAGTCTACACTGAACCTTTTCGCTTCATTAGGTTATTTGTGATGCACTCTTCACTCATGCCTCTCTTTTTTTTCCTTGTTTTTTTCCTTCCAGATCAAGTTTTTACAGATGTTGTTGGAAGCCCATATTATGTAGCTCCAGAAGTGTTGCTCAAACATTATGGACCAAAAGCTGATGTCTGGACTGCTGGTGTAATTCTCTACATTCTACTAAGTGGTGTACCCCCATTCTGGGCAGGTTATTTGATCCCCCCCCCAACCCCAATTAACTTCGGAAGCTTGTCTTGTGATGATTGCAGGCTGACCTTTTAATGTGTATAATGCAGAGACACAGCAAGGAATATTTGATGCTGTATTGAAAGGTTTAATTGATTTTGATTCTGATCCCTGGCCTGTGATATCTGATAGTGCGAAAGATCTTATAACAAGAATGCTCAATCCTTACCCTGCAGAACGCTTAGCAGCACATGAAGTTATATGTTAGTTTCATTCACCACTTTATACTCCCGGTTTCATTATTTTTTCCAGTGACTTAATTCACTTGACATATTTGCAACTGTTGGGCAACAAATAACACTTGAACTTGTGTTCAGGCCATCCATGGATTCGTGACCATGGAGTTGCTCCTGATCGGCCTCTTGATCCAGCTGTCCTATCTCGCATTAAGCAGTTCTCTGCAATGAATAAGTTGAAGAAGATGGCTTTGCGGGTGAGCTCAATTCTTTTAGGCTTAAGTCTTTGCTTGCTAGCTTTGTGATAATTGCAATTACCATTTTGCTCTTATACTAGACTAGCAGACTGTCTGGCCACCTTTTCATCTCACACAGAATTGCTTTACAGATGCATTTCATTGCCAATTTTTTTTATGTATTATGAAAAAATAGTACTCCAAACTGTTCAATTGGTTTCTGTTTGGGCAATCCTATGATTTTTATTGAGCGCCACCCACCCCTCAGATTGCTTAACTGATTGGATTCGTATTATCCAGTATTAATAGGAGCGATGTGCTTGATCATTTATTTTCGATCTTCCCTTGTACGGGGAGTTATCGAAACCTACTGTGCTTTGGAATTTCTGTTTGTACAACGAAGCGTACCTAGCGAGTTTTGCATTAGTTGACATTTGGTGTTTATTCTACCAGGTAATAGCCGAGAGCCTCTCAGAGGAGGAAATTGCAGGGTTGAAGGAAATGTTCCAGACTATGGACACTGATAACAGTGGTGCAATTACCTATGATGAGCTCAAAGAAGGCTTGAGAAGATATGGCTCCACATTAAAGGATACTGAGATTCGTGATCTTATGGACGCAGTAAGTTAACTAAAACCTTTTAGAATGCTGGTTTGTATTATTTTTAGCTTAAAGGATCTAGAACCTAAAGTTTCCCTAAGCTTAAACCCTCTGAACAAAGTGCCTTTTGGTGTTGGCCTATAGAAGGTTTTAAGTCTCTTAAGACGCTCAAGCTGCCTCCTGCCAGCTCATAAGATCACGAGACTTTGTGGAGAAACTAGGCTGCTCGACAAGCCTTTACTTAAGCCAGTTGCAATTTTCACATGATATTTCACCTTTCTTTAGAGCATCTGTGATTAGGAAGCATGCAATAGACAACATCTTGCCTTTCCATTTCTTCCTTTTGTCTGTTATGTTGCAAACAGAACCTCTGTGCGTATCTGATTTTCAAAACTGCATTCTTGAGCACATGCTATAACTAATATTTGCTTCTCTTAAACCACTTGTCATTTCATATCTCATGAACCTGTGCTTATGCGCCATGGGATGAATATGTATGAAAGATATTTTTAAAAATTGATTGGTGTAGCAAGTCTACATAAATTTGCTCTGTTGGCTCGCTGATAAATTCAGATTCACACTTGGGATTTCTTTTATGATGGAGGTTTTGAAAACATTTCAAAGACAAGTTATAAGTTATAACATGGTCAACCGATAAGCTTACATGTTCCTTTTTCCCATCGATTCATCAGGCAGATGTGGACAACAGCGGGACTATTGACTATATAGAATTCATTGCTGCAACGTTGCATCTCAATAAACTGGAACGCGAGGAACATCTGGTGGCAGCCTTTTCATATTTCGACAAAGATGGAAGTGGTTACATCACAGTGGATGAACTGCAGCAAGCTTGCAAAGAGCATAACATGCCAGATGCCTTTCTTGACGATGTCATTAATGAAGCTGATCAGGACAATGTAAGCCTGGTGTTAATTATACCTATTTAAACCTCCTAATATGATATATAACTTGGTTACCTGTTATTTTTCATCTTAGCTGGGATACGTACGATGACTGCAATGCAACAAAGCTTGTTCGATAGTCTTTTTTTAGCTTGTTCAATAGTCTAGTTAAGACAATACAAGAATTTGTACTAAGGTTGTCCGTCTTAGAAAAAAGAACATCGTATCTGAACCACCTAGGTCGGTCAAATACTTTCTGGGAGGCATAGTGTCTTAAATAGTTGTCTACTAGTTTTTCCTGGGGGCTATGCACTCTATATAAGAAAGTCCTTTTTTACATTGGACATACATATTTGGTCCTCAAGTGCTGCTTCAAAAGATAATTTGGCCCAGAACAAAGGGACTGTCATCAATAACCAACACAGTTCATTTGTTGCTTCATTAATCAATGTTTATGGTTCTGTTAGTAACTAAAAGAAGTTAGTGGCATTGATTTGTTTGGCCTAATATTTCTCTCTTTTGTCAGGATGGCCGCATTGACTATGGAGAATTCGTTGCCATGATGACCAAGGGCAATATGGGAGTCGGGCGAAGAACAATGAGAAACAGCTTGAATATCAGCATGAGGACGCACCTGGTGCACTCTAGACTTCCACGATGTACAGCTTGTCGCTTTAGCTTCTTCCTGCCTTCCTGCCCTACGAAGTCTTCCTGCAATTTTTTAATGTTGTCCAGTGTCTGTGTGGATGTGTGTTTCTTGGGATTCTGATTTAACTCGACAACTGATTCGATGAAATGCATAGCAAGATGTCCATGTCACGCACGAAGCTGGGTTGTAAATGATCTCATACGTTGGTGCTGCTTAACTCTGCAAATGTTCAGTGAGCTAGTTCGTACTGTATCTACCTGGAATTGTTAACTTTGAAGATCCATATCCCAATACAATGCCCTGTTTTGATTGGATGAACTTACTGGGCGTGTTGTTGTTTTTACCAACATCTACCGAGCTTTGTGAACTATATGCGGCTATTGTAAATATGATCTGACCTTCCGGCCTATCCTTTTTCCATTCTATACTGTTGAAGGCCGCTCGGCTTCGCTTCCCCGGGTTCCCCACTGTGCATTATTTGCACATAGCTTTTCTAGAATTTTTTTAAAATAATATTTTTTAAAATAAAATTACAAAATAAATAGTCGGCGTAAAAAAAAAACAAAAATGGGTTCCTGTCGTCGGTTGAACTAGCGATAAGTACTTTGCACTCTTTCTATCGCCAGTCCGACTTCCTATCGCTAGTTTAATTGACGACAGAAACTCCTCTATAAAAGCTAAAAAAACTCTAAAATTCGGTACATGATTCATTTGTGTTTAAAAAAAAAATAGGAGGGGGAAGGGAGAGGAGTCCGGTTGTCCACCTGTGAGGTATTTTTTTTTTGAATCGAATGAATTATATAGTTTTAGATGTACGATATTGTACACAGTTATTTTTGATGGGTAGTCTTGTTTTAGATATGTGGTTAATTGTGAAAATATTCTTCATGGTGCAGTGCGTCAATTATGTCGGACGTCACTAATTTTAAAATTTACTACGGTCTGAGGACTATTATGGAGGGTTCCGAGGATTGACCTACGTTATTTTCAATAGGCGACCGTGCCCTTGCTAAGAGCAGAGGGACATACATGGGCGCCTGTAATGCGGTGGTTGTTTCACACATTCCAAGTGGATCGTTATGTGTATGATCTGAGATTGAGTTGCTTTGCCCTCGAGCAACACATCACACATATTTAGAGTTAGTGTAGCTGAAGGGAACAAAGTCATAACAGTCATATCTACGCGTGGCGAGGGAGGGTGGGATTTGGTCCTTCTGGCCTAGGCATATGCCAAGCCCATTCTTGCATACACGGCTGAACAAGAAGGGGGTGGTGATGCTGAAGAATCTAGACCCAACATTATAAGTTAATGGAGTATTTTGATGATTAACGATAAATCCATATGTGAGACTAACATTTTTATTGATATACCTATTGTGTAGTCTTATTTGGATAAAAAGGTAAAAATCATAGAGGTATGCACTTGACAACATATTCTTATATATTGTTGCATTCCTCGGATCCAAAATATAGGTTGAACTCTACTAAAAGTCTAACTTGAATATGTGCATATGTTTTTATTACACATTTGTGTATGCACACGTTTAGAGAGAGTTCACTCTATATTTTATGGTTTCACTAGTATTGATCCATATTTCTTTATCCACATATATTGGGGATCTTTACTTTGAAACATATCCTTTGAATATATAAAACTTCTGTAGTTCATATATACTCATATTGTTTTATATTTAATTATTTACAATTGTGTTTATGAGACTAATGTGTGTGCCAAGTTGTTTTAAAGGCTTACTCCCGGATTATAGAAGACAACATGAAAATGGCAATGCAAAGACAATAGAGGGATCATGGCCAGTGGCTTGAAGTTTATTTTATGTCATTTTTGGTATGCATTGCATTTGTTTTGCTTCTAAAAAGTCTTCATCGAAAATCGGTAGTACCGACGTTGTCTTGGTGGTACTACCGCACAACGGTATGATCGGGAAAAGTGGTGCGGTACTACCGCAACCCGGTCAAACCGAAGATTAGTTGGCGCTACGTTTTTTATATAACGACACATTTTTATCTTGGTTGCTCACCTGGTAAACGGTAGTTCTGGAGTTTTTTGGCGGAACTACCGCATCGCGGTATGACCGCATCTTGAGCGGAACTACCGCACCTGGATATTCCGAAATATAGACAACGGTACGTTATCTCTCGAGAGGGCCAGTTTTGGACCTCTAAGGGAAGCGGTAGTACCACCCTATATGAACGGAACTACCAGAGAGCGGAACTACCGTATGATCAACGATGGTAATACCGCACCTTTCTACAATAGCTTGTGTAGAAGTATTTAATGTAGGTATATCTTGATAATTAATGTTAATTATTATGGGACTAACATTTTTCATGAGTTGGATGAAT
Organism: Hsuehochloa calcarea; assembly: GCA_036346395.1. Classification (NCBI taxonomy): domain Eukaryota; kingdom Viridiplantae; phylum Streptophyta; class Magnoliopsida; order Poales; family Poaceae; genus Hsuehochloa; species Hsuehochloa calcarea. The sequence continues at coordinate 42,486,314 of CM070599.1, forward strand.
AGGTTATGTTCCAGGGTGATGAAGACTTTGGATTGCATCATGAGTTGATTATCATCAAGTCAAGGTTCAAGAAGAGGATGCATCATGTGTTGATGCATATCAAGATCTCGAAGAGAAGATGATCATGAGTTGATCTCAAGTCAAGAGAAGACCTATCATGTGTTGATGGAGGTCAAGTAAAGGATGCATCATGGGTTGATGCATATCAAGACAATAACCCGGACTTGAAGTGAAGATATGTGTCATCAAACTTCAATAAGATACTCAAGGCAAAGGTATGACTAGCTAGGGTTAAGGATGTGTTCCAACTCTTTTACCGGTCTTGGTGTTTGGTTGAAAGACTGGATTGCTAGTATAAGATTACCGTACTATTAAGAGGGGGTCTTGTCTAGTAGCTTGAGTCTCATCATGTGTTGATATCTCAATCTTGCTTTCTCTAACTCTCTATGGCATGATGTTATTATTTGCGAATATATTTTGCAAATAGCCGAGGCTCATACATCTAATCCTTGTAGTATGTGACTATACTTTGCAAATGTGTTTTAAAAATGGTTGAAGTCCATGTTTCCACTCCTTGTGACATGATCTAAGTTTGTAAATATTTTTGCAAATTATTGGGGTTCATGCATTTTTCCTTGGTATGGTCTAAGATTGTTTGTTGTTATTTCTTTGAATTTAGACCATGATAGTGGCTCTTTGAATTTATGCTTTTGATTTGATCAAATGTGTTTGAGATCAATCAAATAGATGGGTTGTGTAGCCCTCTGAATAAGCTTTCCATAGAGCCCAAGACCACTTAATTCCGATATCGGAGTCAAAAGTTATGACCTTTTTACCGAGTGTCGGCTGTGCTGAAATTGGACTACGGTAATACCGCCCGAGAAGAGAGGTACTACAGCAAAACGGTAGTACCGCCCGTTGCACTGTGGTTCTACCTCACAAAAAACTTAAACGGCTAGTTTTTGAGCCGTTAATGCACCCGTACGACCGATGAACAGTAGAAAATGGCAGCACCGTAGTTTGTACGGTAATACAACCGCAAATCCTGATTTTTAGGGGTTTCTGCTCCCAACAGCTAGTTTTTGTATGTGGACTATAAATATCCACCTTGACCGGTTAAGAGACAACTTTCTGCATCCCATTTCACTCTCTTGAGCTAGTGTGAACTTCTCCTCTCAATTGTGCATGAGTTGCACCTTGTGAGCAAGAAAAGAGGTCTCTAGTTGCATGTGTTGCATCTAGATGTGGATTTCGTATCCATTTGAGCTTGTGCATTCGTTGCACGTGGTGAGAGTCAAGTAAGGATCTTGACTTGTTACTCTTGGTGTCTACCGACACCTAAACAGCGTGGAGGCGTCGTGGACTAGTGATCTTCTCATGAAGCTTGTGAGAAGGCCCGGCGTGTTGTGAAGGTTGGAGCTCACCTACCCGGAGCGGGAAAGAGCTACCACTAGTGGAATTGCGGTGTTTGGCTTAATTCATGGAGCCGGTCCAATTAGTTTGGGCTTACCTCAACGTGGATTAGGGGAGACCAGCAAGTCTCCGAACACCATGGTAAAACATCATTGTGTCATTGTGGTTTGTTCCATTGTGTTTTACTTTGTGCAATTTACATTCTTTGTATTAAATTGCTTTCATGTCTTTGAATGATTGCTATCATTATCAATAGTGTATGTTGTTGGTGCACTTAGTAAAGACTAGTTGATTTAGGCTTTGATTGTGCAAAACCGAATTGATTTACAATTCCGCATAAAACTCAGTTTTAGCTAAAAGATTTTAAAACCGCATATTCACCCCCCTCTAGGCGGTCTCCTCGATCTTACAGATGCCGAAGAAGAAGTCGGTGACTCCAGCCACAACGTGACGCACATAGTGCCCGAAGCTCACAGAGTTGTTGATGCTGTCGACGAAGAGCCTAAAGAAGTAGCTCATTTAGTCAGGCAGGCCAGTGGGCATGCTGATGAGGGTGAGGAGCTGGAAGCCATTGTGCAAAGGAGGGACTAGGAATCCCGGGACTACAATGCGTTGTCAGAAGATGAAGGATTCGACGACGAGGATGATATGGATCAGCTGGCGGTTCCATCCGAGTGGAACACATACAAGTTAGACAACCTCGTCATCGACGAAGGCTCCTGTGTGCCGTGTGAGTACGACCAGAGCGAGGTCAGGCAAGGAGTTGTGTACAAATGCAAGGAGGTCGTGCAGGAGGCGGTCAAATTTTGGGTCTTGTCGGTGCGGCACACATTCACAGTCATTAAGTCTAACCCAAGATGCTACGACGTAAAGTGCGAAATAGAGGGATGCCCTTGGTGAGTGCACACATTTCAATCTAAGTGGGACACCTACTGGAAGTGCTCTATAGTAGTCTCGCACACATGCGTCGTCGCTGAATCAGTGTAGTCCCACAGGAACCTGTCATCAAGCTTCATCACCAACCTCATGTACAGTGAGATCATGGATAATCTTGATTTTGAGACACGATCCATCATTCATGCGATTGAGGCAAGGTTCCAGTACACAATCAGCTATACCAAGGCTTGGAGGGCAAAACAGAAAGCAGTAGAATCAAGGTTCGGCACGTTCGATGATTCCTACCACAACCTCTCTGAGCTACTCCAAGTCATACAGGACAGGAATCCGGGCACTCATGTCGACATTCAAGATGCCACACATCCGAAGTGGTCCGATAAGAGGGTACTGTAGCGAGTACTCTTCGCCTTTGGTCCATGCATCAATGCATTCCGGCAGTGCCGTTCAATCTTGTGCGCAAGGTAGTCAGAGTCGAGATCCTAAGTTGGATCGATTTGCCTCCAGCAGGATCGAATCGTAGAATCGACGATTCTATGGAATTGTAAAAATACACATATCTAATATCTATACTATAAGTTTGTATAATTCTTATATGGTTTACCACTTACTTATAACCGAAAAAGGAACAAAGTACTTTTTTCGCATAATAGAAATGCATAATGGTACTGACATGATGGATGATATAGTTCTGAACAACAAGAGAATAACCAATGACCATGACTAGTTTACTACAATTACATGAGAAATGTTCATAACTTTTGTAAATCAATATCTAATTGCAACACTTAAAAGCAGCTAGACATACTCCAGGAATAAATATAGCTTATCATTATCAAGCTCAAGATTGCTCATGTCATAATATACATATTTGTACTAGTATTACCACACTGATATAATATTTTGTATGCTCGTTGTTTATTTATAGTTTCATTATCAGAAATTAATATCAATAAATTTTGCTCTAAAACAAAATATCAGCAAACCCTGGCCTCTAAAAAAATTTACAAAAAAAATACATTTTTTGCCCAAACGACTCTACCATGATTCCACTCTTCGATTCTACACGATTCTATGCGATTCTACTCTTTGGATCGCGACTCTACCACAATTCTACCTGATTCTGATTCACGGTGCGATTTGGATCGACAGGCTGTTGTGGGTTCGTAGAATCGTAAGACTCCAAGAGTAGGATCACAGTTCTAACTACCTTGCTTGTGCGTAGATGACACATTCCTAACTGGAAAGTACAAGAGTCAGATACTGACCGCAATAGCGAAGTACAAGGGCCAGATACTGACCGCAATAGCGACGGACGACAACAATCAAGTTTTTCCCGTGGCATTTGCTTTCGTTGAAAGCGAGAACACAAACAGGTGGTTGTGGTTCCTGAAGAATGTGAGGATTTCTATTGTATAGGGCCGCCCAAACGTATGCATCATTCATGATCGGCATGCTGGCCTGCTCAGTGCAATAACCTAGCTATAACAAGAAGATAACGAACCATTCGCATGGGTTGATCTGCAGAGTAGGTGGTGTACGAGGCACTTGGGAGCAAACTTCTACAAGCAGTTCCACAACAAGTACCTGATAGCAAACTTCTACAAGCAGTTCCGCAACAAGTACCTGATGAACCTGTTCAAGCGGCTGTGCAACTAGAATCAGCAGTGAAAGTTTGAAACACTCTCGAATATTATGGATGAGCAGACCCAGACGCATAGAAGGGAGGCAACGAAAAGGGTCGCCTAAGAGCTGACTAGGCCCTGAAGCATTGCCACGGTTACCCACAAATGGTCCCAGTCGGAGAAGGAGGGTGGGCAGGTGAAATGCTTCTTGGACTGGATTGAGCACGAGCGTAAGGAGAAGCGGTCGATGCTACATGACAGGGGTGGTGCTCGATATGGTGTCATGACAACCAATCTAGCTGAGGTTTACAACTGGGTCATGCGCGATGCAAGGTGTCTGTAAGATCGAGGTGGCCGACTAGAGGGGGGTGAATAGACGGTTTTAAAAATTCTTAGCGCTAAAACCAATATATAATGCGGAAGCTAATAACAAATTGGTTTTGCACAATTAAAACCTAAATCAACCAGGCTTCCCTAAGTGCACCAACAATATGACTACAAAACAATATGAGCAATCATACAATGATATATAAGCAATTAAAGTAAGAATGTAAATTGCTCAAAGTAAAGCACAAGTCAAATCAAGATGACACGATTATGTTTTACCGTGGTGTTCGGAGACTTGCTGGTCTCCCCTAATCCACGTTGAGGTAAGCCCAACCACGTTGGACCGGCTCCACTAATTAAGCCAACGCCTCTGAGGTAAGTCCAATCACTTGGACCGGTTCCAACACGAACCAACACCTCGCTCCACTAAGGTTTCTCTTCCTCCACTCCGGAGATGGCGACCACCAAACCACTCACAACCACACCGGGCCTTCTCACAAGCTTCTTTGAGAAGATCACCGGGCACGACGCCTCCACGCCGTCTAGGTGTCGGCAAACACCAAGAGAAATAAATCTCAACCTTCACTTGAACTAATCAAGTGTCAACACTCAAGTGGATACACAATCCACTACCTAAGGCAACACATGCACTTAGAGTTTGCTCTCCAAGCTCAGTAAGTGCAACACATGCACATATGAGAGGAAAGGCTTGCTCTTAGCTCAATAGAGGCTCTACAACAACCTCAACAAAATCAGCAACCATCTCCAACCGACCAAGGTGAGTATTTATAGCCCACACACAAAAACTAGCCATTGGGGGAAAGATTCCTCGAATGCATGCGGTCGGTCGGCCTAACTAATGGCGGTCGGACGCCATGCCCCAACGGCTATAAAACTAGCAGTTGGGTCTTCGGCCGGTCGGACCGCCAACTAATGGCCGGTCTGATCGCCGCCAAATCGGTCAGACCGCCAAGGTTGGCCGGTCCGACCGCCGAGGAAAATCATCCCGCACCAAAATAGTGCTTTTCTGGAATAAACGTACCGCAAACGCACCGTACTTCCGCACACCAGTAGTTTCGTTTATAAATAGCGGAACTACCACACAGAGAATCAACACAAGAGTAAATTGGTCGGACCACCCAACACATGGCAATCTGACCGATTTGCCACCGGTTAGACCGGTGACCCCTGGCGATCAGACCGCCAGGCTCCAAAGGACAAACACATTAGATCCGCTCAAATGGCAAAACACATTCGCCCATTTGAGTGCAACTTCAACAAGATTTCAAGATGATATTCTCAACAGGTTGCAAAACACATTTGCCAACCTTTAGAATACTCATCACAAGGTATAAGCTACATGGACTTACACCATTTGCAAACTTAAGTCACATGCTACAAGAAATCAAACATGATCTTCAACTATTTGCAAAACATATTCACAAATAACAGCAACATGCCACAAGGCTAAGGTGCATAGACTTCAACCATTTGCAAAATACATTTGTAAACTATAGTCCCATGCTACAAAGATTAAATACATGAGCATCAATTATTTGCAAAACACATTCGCAAATAATAGCTCCATGCATAGATGAGCTAGAGCAAACACAATGAGCTATCAACACATGACTAACTCATGCTACTAGTCAAGACCCCTCTTAATAGTACAACAATCCTATACTAGCAATCCGATCTACCAACCAAACACTAAGACCGGTAAAAAAGCTAGAAACACATTCTTAGCCCTAGCTGGTCATAACTTTACCTTACATCTTCTTGAAGCTTGATGACGCATATCAACACTTCAAGTCCGGGTCCTTGACTTTGACAATCATCAACACATGATGATTTCTTCACTTCGGGATCTTATCTTGAACATCATCAATACATGATGATTTCTTCATCCCGAGTCTTGACATGCATCAACACATGATGCATTCCTTCACTTGACCTCCATCAACACATGATGGGTCTTCTCTTTGAACATCATCGACACACGATGATTCCTATTCCTTCAAGCTCTTCATATGCATCAACACATGATGCATTCCTTATTTGAATCTTGACTTGATGATCAACTCATGATCATCCCAAGTCTTCATCATCCTGGAACATAACCTATACATCCAACTCATGAAAAATGTTAGTTCCACACTATGATTATCATTAATTACCACACCATACCATTAACACATAATGGTGGGACAAGATACTTCAATCTTTCCATCTTTGGTAATTGATGATAACCATTTCAATTGCACATAAATTGAATTTAGATAATGGTAACACGATATGAGTATATATAAACTACATAAGTCATAGATATATACTCACACCACGAGTATGCGAGAACTACACAAGTTCTACATACTCAAAACATGAGTATACGAGAACTACATAAGTTCCATATACTCACAACATGAATATACAAAAACTACACAAATTTTATATATATTCAAAACATGAGTATACACGAACTACACAAGTTCTATATACTCAAAACATAAGTATACAAAGACTACACAAGTTTTGTATACTCATACGGATATGTTTCAAAGTAAGGATCCCAAATATATGTGGAAAACAGAATATGGATCAATACTAATGAAACCACAAAAGTTAGAATGAGTTCCCCCTAAATGTGTGCATACACAAATGTGTAAAGAAAATATATGCACATATTCTAGATATACTTATGGTGGAGTTCAACCTATATTTTGGATCTGAGGAATGCAACATTATATAAGAGTATAAGTCGAATGCATACCTCGTTGAATTTCACCTTCATATCCAAATGAGACTACACACTAGATATATCAATAGAATTATTAGTCTCACAAGTGGACTTGTCATTAATCACTAAAATACTCCATTAACTCATAATAGCGGGTCTAGATTCTTTAGTGTCTCCCTTTGGTTGGTATTGTGAAGGCAATTCTCCGCGGTATGACAAACTACTTCGTTGATAGAAGGAACAACGCGCCGCTCGCCATAACAAATGACATAGTACTCTACTCCGCCATGATCACCAAGTACATGGTGGAGAAGAGAAAGAAGGGTGAGATGCATCGCGCATTCAAGATGGGCACAATGGAGCTTTGCTTCGAGGTAATGTACAAGGATAAAGGACACTGTGGGACGAACTGTGATAGGATTACCCACGAGTGCACGTTACGCCGCTCTAGTTGTGTATGCACTTGCAACAAGCCCCTTCTTCCGCATAAGCCCTGCCCTCATGTCATGGCCAGTGGCGCAGCATCCTATGCAGTACCTCTCTGATTAAATCAAAAAGGAGGCGGTGATGCAGCGCTGAGCAAAGCTGACTCGTTGGGTAGTACTTATAGGCCGAGGCGACCCTGCATACGCAGTTGAATTGTAATTCGGTTGAAGAAAATTCGCGTCCGCGAGGCAGCGCTGCGCAAAGCTGACTCGTTGGGTCATGTCGTAGCGCAAAGTTGACTCTCGTCGTCAGATCATCTCGTTAGGTCAAAGTCGCACTCGACTGGGTCACGTCGCTGTGCAAAGATGATTCGTTGGGTCATGTCGTTGCGCAAAGCTGTCTTGTTAGGTTACGTCGCTACGCAAAGCCGTAGTCGATAACAACAATACTCAAAACAAACAGTATTCGAAGCCAACAATACTCGAAACGAACAATACTCGAAACCCACAATACTCGAACCCAGCGGTATTCGAAACGAACAGTTCTCGGACCCTACAGTACTCGAAGCGAACAGTTCTTGAACCCCACAGTACTCGAAACGAACAGTACTCGGAAAGTGTGAAAAAGAGATAATGAAACACTATATTACTATTATTATAGTTGTACAAAAATTAATATTCACATGACATCTACCGGCGGCCCCTCTCCTCCGTGTAAGGTCTCCAGATGATGCGGTCATCCGTCAGCTGATTGAACATCACGACGTAGGACGGGTACGACCCCTGCGTGGTGATCGGTGTGTAGGTCACCTGTGGAATAGACCAAATGAACACTTAGCACATAAAATTATGATTGCATTATGAGAAAATAATAAATGTTCACGAAACTAACCCGTCGGCGGCAACACACCTGCCTATAGTAGGTCGGTCCACGTCGTCGTCCTCGGCGTACAAGCTTACCGTATACGCTCCTAAGTCCAGCTGTGGACGTCCAATCTGGAATCGCTCGAAGGACCAAAGCTGCAGAAGTAGCGGGCATCCGGAGAGGATGGAGCTGTCCTGGGACCGGCGGCATGCGTCGCACAGTGCACGGTACGTCGAGCACAGCACGGCCGGACCCGGACCCAAGCGTAGGGTTGGATCTCCTCCACCGATCAGTCTGCAAGCTCACGTGTGTAGTGGATGTAGTGCTTATCGACGCTGTCGCTGTGGGACTCCAGGAACATGACCCACCCAAACAGCCACAACAGGTAGGCCTCGAAGTGCCTCCTCATCGTTTCGTCGGCGTCGGGTGCGTCCTCCGCCATACGCTCGGGCTGCAAGAAGACATATACATGTTAGCAAGATTCACAAATGAATTGACGCGATAGGACAATAGTTATAAAGACTTACGTAGAACTGACACATCCACCTCAGTGTCGGCCCATGCGGGCTGCTATCGCTGCCCGACGACATCACATCTTGGAACCTCGCCAAGAACTCTGTGCGCCACGTGGGCGAGATCTCATACACCGCCATGGGGAAGCCTGCGCAGGGCAACTCGGTTAGGAAGCTCAGTCTTGCAGCGTTGGCATCATCTCCCTGCACGGGAGGTGAAATGTGTGTCTCCGGCCTCCAGCGGTTGACCAACGCCGTCGGTAGGGCCCTGTCGTATGGAAAACGTTTGGACATCGTCCTCCCACGTCGCATGCACCATCCGTGGCAGCGAAAGGAGGCATGCCGCTCTCAACCTGCGTCGGGTCATGTTACGAACGAACGTTAGTCCACACGTAATAGTCAGGCCACAAATGAGTACATGAAGATCGCAATAGCACGTACCTCGGCACCTAGCTGGGGTGCAACCTCCAGGCTCTAATGGGCGTGCACAACTGCAATGTGCCAAGCTTAATCGGCGCCTCGCCCTCTTGGGGGGAGAATGGTATTGAGGTGGCTACGGTGATGTAAGTCAATCACTGGGTCAAGCAACTCGTAAGACCACTCGACAGTGTGGTCTGGATCCACCATACCTAAAAATTCAGTGCATACATAGTAAAGACTACGAAATATGTAAAAAAAACTAATACGAAATGACATTAGTAAACTAATTACCAACCACAAATAGAAACCAAATTTATGCGACAAGTCATAAAGCTGCGATTACGCTCTACCTAACCTACAGAGCTAAATAAAGCTAGGATTTTTTCACTTTGACTCTACCTACCATAATTAGCTGCTCCGTATTTTCTTTGTAATTTTAAAACATGTCATGCTATTTTCATGGTTATAAATTAATTCCCAACATTAACAATATAATTACCGCACACAAATAGGGAGCTAAATAAAGCTGCGATTAATTCAATTAGGCTCTACCTACCCTAATTTGCTACTACATATTTTCCTTTCAATTTTAAAATGTGTTATACTACTTTTCTACTTAAAAAAATAATTTTTGATATTAATAATATAATTACCACGTAAAAATGGGGAGCTAAATAAAACTGGTATTATTTACATTATCCTCCACCTACCTCCTACACACTTAAAAGATATACTACATAGTTGAACTGCATTTTTCTAATATACTAAATTCTATGTCACTATTATGTTTTGACATAATGTACAAAATTTGAAAAAAAAATGTACCTGCAACATAGCCGATCGGATCCGATGCTCCGTCTATCTCTCCTCTGCGACAATTGGCAGAGCTTCGCTATCTTTCTTCTCTCATTCTCCTCTCTCTTTCTTTTTTTTCTAGAATTAAAATGAGTTTGAACTGATTTTTTGAGATTTTTATAGCTGAATTCCTATCGCCAGTTCAACTAGCGACAGAAAATCAGACGGCGAAAGAATGGGGCCAGGGTTCCTGTCGTCATAACCCATTTTTACTATTTTTTGGGCCGACTATTTATTTATTTAGAAAAAAATCAGCTTTCCTACGAGTTTTTTCTGGCTCATTCCTACAAGTAAATAAAATTCGGTCTTCAAGCAAACGAAATGGCAAGCCTCGCACAGAAAGTAGAGAGAAATAACACGAGAAAAAAATGCATAAATTTTACTGCTCTCAACCAATCTGACGGACTACAAAAAAGAATTAACAGGGGATTTCTGTGGTCACCAGTAGTCCCCGCAAGAGCAGGAACCACCTTTTAAGTGGTGAAATCGAACGGCATCTCGAATCACAAACTCCCGACCAGTCACCGAGGATATCAACTTGATCACCGTGTGGCAGTCACCGCAAATGCGCAGGTTCTTCATGATGTGGATAGGCATCCAAGCGGGTAAGCTGATGATCCCAAAAGCCACAGCCAGCTTCTCGTTGTGATGAATCTCGGAGCGAGGGGACTCGGTCCTCACGTATCCGAGGTGTGCAATCTTCTCCATGAGTTCATCCAGTTTGTTCCGAATCGTGATCACTTGGGGGTGGCTCACACCATCGGCTTTGAAGACGTGAACCTTGTTGTCAACTTCCATCCAGCTATACCCGGGATTTTTCTTTATCCCTTTATCTCGCATTAGCTTCCTGACTTGTGCGGAATCATCTGATTTCCCAGCATCGGCATAGATCTTCGCCAGAAGCATGCAGCTTCCGGAATCGGGTGAGTCCAGCTCGAACAAGTGCTTCGCTGCCAATTCTGCGAGTTCGTTGTTGCCGTGTATCTTGCAAGCGTTAAGAAGAGCTCCCCAAACTTCAGCAGTTGGTTTCATGGGCATCTCGTCAATGAGATTCTTGGCTTCACTCAAATGCCCTGCACGGCCAAGAAGGTCCACCATGCATGAGAAATGCTCCAACCCTGGAGATATGTTATGGACTCTCTTCATCGTATCAAAATAAAATTTCCCCTCCTGCACGAGTCCAGACTCCAGAGTGGCTACAGGCTGACAGAGCTGCAACGTAGCTTATGTAGTCAGGTTTTGCCCCTTTGCTCAGCATGTCATCAAAGATCTCTATAGCTTGCTTTCCCATGCCATGCTGTGAATAACCAGTAATCATGGCATTCCAAGAAACCAAATCCTTTCCATTTAGGAAGTCAAATAGTTTTCGAGCTTCTGATATCCTTCCGCACTTGGAGTACATTGTGATAATAGCGTTCGCGACTGATGTGTCTAAAATGAGACCTACCTTTACAGTATGACCAATAATCTGATCACCAAGTTTATTTGCACCTATATCTGCACACCCACTGAACAATGTAACATAAGTAACCCAGTCAGGTATGACATCCTTCTCACTTAGCATAGCACTATACATCTTGAGGCCATCTTCCTCAGCTCCATGTTGTATAAATGCCCCCAACATTGCATTCCATGTAATGACATTCCTCGTGGACATGCTATCAAAGAATTCACGAGCCTTCGTGATGTTCCCCACTTGAGAATATGCGGTAATCATGCTAGTCCATGATACAATGTCCCTTTCAGCCATCAAGCTGAATATAAATTCAGCATTCTGGAGATTGCCACACTTTACATACATAGAGATGAGAGAATTGGAGACGACGACAGCTCGAGTGTGCCCACTTTTCAGACAGAGTGAATGCAGCTGCCTCCCAAGGCACAAATCCATCCTGTTGCAGCAGCCACTAATTAGAGTTGCCAGTGCAAACTGATCAATTGTCATCAGCTCAGCTCTCATCTGATTGAACAACTCAACAGATTCACTGAAACACCCATACTGCAAGAATCCCCCAATAAGAACTGTCCATGACACATTGTTCCGATTGCGTAAAGAGCTGAATATTCTCTTTGCTTCCTTGAAACAGCCACATTTTGCATATAGTTCAACAAGAGCACTGGCAACATACGGGTCAATGTGTGGTAGGCTCCGAATCACTTGAGCATGGAGTTGCTTAACCCATCCCAAAGAAGACAATCTAGCACATGCAGTCAAAGAACTAGTGTATGTTGTTGAATCAAGATGCACGCCTTTACTGTGCATCTCTACAACCATATCAAGGGCTTCCCTGACTCGCCCACTCTGAGACAATGCTGATACCATCATGTTCCATGAAACAACATCTCGTTCAGGCATGCTCTCGAAAAGCTCAAGAGCGTGATCAACGCCGTATGACTTGGCATACCCCGTTAGCATACTGTTCCAACAGAAAATAGCTTTCAATCCGACTGAACAGCCTTGAAGCAAAATCCACAGCCCCACATCTCACAAACATGTCAACAAGGGCAGTCCCAAGTCCCAACGTCAGGATCATCCCGGGAATCAAACTTCCAAAGCAACCCAAGCAGCTGCAGTGCCAATTCACGCCACCCAAGAGCTCCGCAGGACTTCATGACGCAGCCAGTGAAGGCGTTTGGCAAATAATCCCCACTTCGGCGCATGGACACAAAGGTTTCCAGAGCGCTCAAGAACCGACCGCCCTGGAAGTACCCGGACATGAGCGTGTTCCACGAGGCAACATTCCTCGTAGGCATTCTATCGAACAGCTCTGCGGCGTCACGCAGGTTGCCTAGCTTGGCGTACCCATTCGTAATTATATTGTAGGTGATGATGTTGGGCTCGGTGATGTCGGCGAGCAGCAGACGGCGGGCGTCAGAGAGGGCTACGCAGGAGAGGTAGGCATGGAGGAGGGTGTTCTGGAGAAAGACAGCGGACGCGAAGCCCATAGTAACGAGGCGGCCGTGCAGCGCCCGCGGTTATGTGATGACGTTGGGCTCGGTGATGTCGGCGAGCAGCAGACGGCGGGCGTCAGAGAGGGCTCCGCAGGAGAGGTAGGCATGGAGGAGGGTGTTCTGGAGAAAGACAGCGGACGCGAAGCCCATAGTAACGAGGCGGCCGTGCAGCGCGCGCGCTCCGGCGAGCGCACCGCGGGCGCTGCACGAACGCAGCGCGTCCGCGAGCTCCTGCGTGATGGCCATGTGGGAGGTGGCGGCGGGATGAGGAGGAGGTGACGGCGGTGGTGGCCATGGGGGATCCACCATTCAAATGTATCGCGCCTGACGCCGCGGCGGAGAGGGATACAGCCATACAGGCCAGTCAGCCAGTGGAGGCGAGGATGACGTGAGGCGGACGCTGACAGGTGGGACCGGAGCTGTGTGATCCTTAGTTTGGATCACGGTGGTGTTGTTGGGAAATTGTTTAAAATAATATTATTTTAATAAAAAATTATAAAAATAAATAGTTGATTTTTTAAACAAATTTAGCATACTGAGATCATTTGAAATAGCAAAATTACCTTAATGCCATTCTAATCGACGACAGCCCTAATATCAATTGGAACAGTGCTGACAAGGCTCTGTCGCCAATTGAACTGGCGACAGAGCTGCACTGTTTTTTGGTACTTTTATACTCTTTTTGTCCGACCACTTCACTCCATCGTCCAAACCGCCATGCAATACCAACCAACTAAACTACCACCATCAATGACGTCGCCAGTGAAGACAATAGTGGTGCTTTCAAAAATAAGACAAGCCACATATTACAATAGGACATATGACATAATAAGAAACAGAATAAGATAGTAATAAAAACAATATTAGAACAACAAAGAGTAACTTTCATCAAGCAGAAGTACATAATCAACAACGCGAAGCGAGCTGAGACCTTCGAACGCTGAAAACCTTACGTACCCGATCCTATTGAAAAGGCACCAAAGGAGTATAGGAAAGCGTGGAGGACCATCGAAGAGGAAGTTGAGTATGACCGGACCAATCAAGCAGAGTACAAGGGGAATGCTTCTACTACTGAGACCGGTAGTCATCCTAGCGCTCCCTGTCGCCCGGACACACTCCATATCGAAGAGGTAAGTTAAGTTCAATTTGCATCCTGATTATTGATTTGACCATATGTTGTGCTATCTTAACATCATTTAATCGTCCAACCCGTCTCGTAGAACATGGCTAACTTCGAGATTAGCCGCCGTCGTAAGCAGTCCAGAGACAAGGGGAAGAGACCGATGTGCCAATCGGACTAATTAATTTCGTTTCAATCAATCTTTTCTATTTAAAAAAGCGCACATGTATTGTAGGTGTTTTCTGGTTTGTTGATTTGTGCATGTTGTCGTTTCTAATGCACGTAACTAAATCCATCGTGCCATGTAGTTCACAATTAAATTACAAAATCTTTCAAATTTAAATCTCTTTTCCCAAATATTTTGTCTATTTCAAATTTCGTACTATTTTCTCAAAGGAATCGGTTCTACGAACAATACAATCAGGACAACAACGCACATGGTAACCCTAAACCCAAATTTTTTTATTTCGCTCCGAAGTGGGTTGCTTGTGTTATTGTGTCGCCGATCTCGTATTCTTTACTTCATATTTCATTATCTTCTCCGATTTCGATTCCGAACTACGTGGATACTTCAAAATATTACCAAAATTTTTCCGAAACCCACTAAATTTTTAGGCTGAATTATGTATGTATATAAAAAAATTTAAATGCAGGGCTAGGTTGCCAATTGGAATGGCGATAGGGCTCTATCGCTAGTTCAATTGGCGATTGGGCCCCATCATCACTGTTATAATTGATGACATGGCTACTGTCGCTAATTGGAATGACGATAGTAGCCTATTTTTTTAAAAAATGACTATTTTTATATATTTTATATTAAAAATAATATTATTTTAAAAAATCATGTTGTTGGTTTCTACAGGCCGGTTGGGCCTCCTCTATTAGGCTTATCCATTTCGGGCCTTATGACGTTGTGTTCGGGCCATATTTTGTCAAGATGATCGTGTAATGGTATATAGTAGTTGGGAAAATTCCATCCATAACACAACATTTTGGTTGGTACCAAAAAATACCGTAAAATTTTCTAGGTACCAATTAATACAACAACTTGTGGCAACACTTATCATCTATATCACTTCGGCATTTTTTCCCTTCCTCCTCTTATCCTCTCGCCCTCCTCCCTCGTGGCGGCGGCGGCGACAATGACGATGGGGCTGGAGATGGCGGCATCGATCGAAGTGTCGGTGCTCATGCTCCGCTTCCTACTCTGCTTCATAGCCACCATCCCAATGGACCTCCTCGCGCCGCTTGCCTCGACCCACTTCCCCTCCCCAGCATCCCCGATGCGCCGCGTGCACCCTACCTCCGCCTCCGTCATCGTCGCCACTAGGTATGCATCGACATGACCTAATTTTTTTGAGTCCTCCCTCTCGTTTGCTAGATCCCTTCTGTTCGATCCGTTGTCCTAAGGTCTAGTGTTTTTTTGCGTATAGGGGCAAAGGCTTTTGGGGGTTCGGTCTGAGCAAACGCACGTGGAGGCTGGAGGGCGTGTCTGTGGATGGAGACGGGGGACTGATGGTGCCACCCAGGGCGTCCGGCTGCAGAGGTACAAGGCGCTTCTAGCCCAACTTCGTCGGGCAGCAAACAAACCGGTGGGTGTCTTGGACACGAAGAGTTGCGGATTAGGGGCGTCGAAGAGCGGTGACAAGAGCGGGGCAAGTCGGGGATCACCAATCGTGGAGATTCACATGCAGTTCCGCTGCCAAGGACTCTAATGCGGAGAATACAGAGAACGACGGTCTCTGCCAGAAATGATGGCAATTTGGGCAAGTCCGAGAGCAACAGCGGCAGCGGCAGGAGAGTGCCACCAGCTCCGGCGTAAGGAAGAGAGAAGAGAGGTTCTTGAGCAGCGAAGGCATGGGAGGTTCTGGTGGGAGGGAACTAGGCGAGCGACTGCGACGACATGCTCTGTTGCCGGATGTGAAGGTGAGAAGATGAAGGTTAAAGGTGAAATTTAGAGAAAAATGAATTTAGGAAATGTTTTTTTATGAGAGAAAACTAACTTTTGTGGTATAGATGGGAAGTTTTGCCACAAGTTATAGTATTAATTGGTACCTAGAAAATTTGTGGTATTAATTGGGACCTTTTTTATTTAATATATTTTTTTAAAAATATTTGAAATGTAATATTTCCTTAACTTTATTTCTAATTTTGATCACTTTAATTATGCCACAACGCGCGGTGTGACAAAAACACTCTGTCACACCACGTACCACGGCATGGGCAAAGCTGCCACGATAGCCTTCTGAGCCAACACGCGTCCATTCTTTAGCTAAGTTCTGTCACGCTAAGAGGCAGCGTAACAACACTCGTTTACTACACCGAGGTTCGTGGTGTGACAACGTTCATTTGCCACATCAAAGGAGTTAGGAAGATGTCTTTTGCCACACCAAAGGAGTTAGGAAGATGCTACATTTAAAACATTTTTTCAAAAATATAGTAAATAATAAAAAAAAGTTCTATTAATTGGTACCGGTCAAAAATGTTGTGCTATGGATGAAATTTTCCCATTGTAATTTGTAAATGCGAAAGCGTAAAGCATTCCTTTCCAGCTTACCGCCTTCTACTCTGACTTCCTCCTCTGTCCTTGCTCGCGTTTCGCGTCCCAACTCCCACACCCAGGAAGACCGGAAGAGCAGTGTTAGGGTACAGGGTTTGGTGCGAGGCCATGGAGGAGGGCGGAGCCGGATCCCTGGAGGCGCGGCCCGGTGTCCTCCTCGTCGGCGCCCCTGGTGTCGGCAAACGGACCATCCTCTCCCGTGAGATCTCGCTGCCTCTCTCTGTCCTCCTTTCTGTATCTTTTCATGTCATGATTTGGATGCGAAATATCGACCCGACAGAATAGCAAAGGTTTTTGCGGTTCAAATAATGGAAAAAAGAGTTAATTTTGGAGTAGATGAGGAAGGGACTCGGGTTCGGTAGTGTTCTAGCTGATATACCAGTTCCAGTTTCATCCACTGGCTTGACAAATTCCTTGTGCTGTGGTGATTTAGGTGCATATGCTTTGCCATATCGCGAATTTTACTAGTCTGTGATCGGTTGGGCACCTCATATGTTCTGATCATTCACATATCATCATGAACTGCAGGGTTGCTTGCAGCTGAAATACCGGACACACATGACTTGTCATCGGGTGTGCTGTGTCAGGGGTATGTGATTACACGATAATGAATTACCTTATTGTGTTCTGACTTATGAGTGAGAGCACTTACAGAAGTAGCAGGCCTAGTTTTGAGTTAGTATTTTGATACTTGACTGAATCTCTTTTGCTATTGATTTGGTATCCAGGTGGAAAATTGACACAAAGTACTACTCAGCTGATCTTTCCATTTGGACAGCACATCTAGAGGAAGGGTTTTCTCTTGGTTCACTCCCTCATCTTGACCAGTTGGCCGCTCTTGTCATGGTCTACGATATGAGTGATGTCAGAACTGCAACCCCATCATACATTTTTACTGTTCTTATTAAGCCTCTAGTTCCATTTTCAATCTATAATTTGTTTAACTCTTTTGAACCATGTAATGGGTAGTGTTTAATTCTTTGATCCTCAATGCTACAGTAGGCTAATTGTCTTAGCAATTTTGCAGGAATCATCCTTTTTTACTCTCCAAAACTGGATTGCCACTGTTGATGTTCAGAGGTTTGAGGTTCTGTTGTGCATAGGAAATAAAGCAGATCTTGTACCTGGCCATGGTGCGCATGTAGAATATAGGAGGTTTATGCAAAGGATTGGCCAGTCAAGTACTGATCCACATCCTGAATATTTGGATTTTGGGATAAATGAAACAGAGGGTTGTGGCTTGTTATCAGAGGAAGAACCTTGCATAGAGATCAGAGACTCCACCACACAGTGGTGCATTGAGCAGAACATTGAGTATATTGAAGCTTGTGCTTCCAATGCTGACTTTGACAAATGTAAGTTACCAAGTTGTCTTGTGGACTGTAACTGTTAGGTGTTTTCCTCACATCATTTTGACCCTCAACTCATTCTTGTTTTCCAGTTATCAGTATGCTACCGTGAATTCTAAATTGAGCGCCAATTAATTAATTGTGCACTTAGTAGATATGCTCATCTTTAAGACTATTGGTTTTATTACGACTAATTGTGATTTTTGTGATACTTAACATAATTTTTGCGTACTATTTTATCATAATAAAGGATGTCACCCACCTGCTTTCATCATAGTACATTTATCATCCCTGTGTTGAGTGTGATTCATTAGTATGTTTAATATGGGCTTATTTAGACCTTTTTCTATGGTGTTTTGGCCTTTTGTGGAGGGCTTAACCTGTCTTAGTAGCGAGCTGGGTTTCTCAGTGAAGTTGGGGACATTGAGTACAAAAGGGCCGAAGGAGCATAAGTTTCTACGCAAAGTGCCTCCAGCTGAACCATTTTTTGGAAGATTTGAGCTTTTTGACATCTTGAGGCTTAAGTTCAAGCCTGACCTGATTGTGCCTTTGTAGATTTCCATTTATTAATGAAGACTTTGAGACCCTTTCATACTTTACTAGTCAGTGTCTTGGAGATTAGTATTAGCCAATTAATTAGCAATCACATTTTATTTGACAATTAGGTGTCACTTACTCAAATTATATTTGTGATTTTATGAAGTTTGCATGTGAACCTACGAATTTGGAAAAAGCTATTCAGGCACTTTTTTTAAAAAAATATTGTAGAATGCCCTACACCAAAAGGCTAACAAGTTAGATGGCTGATATTAGCTGTGGCATTTATGGTTGTTTTTTATTGTGGTTTTTATAAAATATTATTCTAATTGTTGGATGGACTCCGATGAAAGGGGACATATATTCTAGCCAAAGTTGAATACTGAATGAATGTGTAACTGGATCTTTGGATGTTTCTTTCTTAATTGATGACTGTTCATAACTAAAAACAGGTCTATCTGTGGATGGTGACAGCCAAGGCTTAGAGCGACTCTTTGGAGTCCTTTCTGCACACATGTGGCCTGGAATGATTCTGAAATCTGGAAACAGAATAACCGCTCCATCCTTGGTTGAGAAAGAAGGTGAGTTAAATCAGGGAAAACATCTTCTTACAGTTTTTAAGTACCATAAACTATTAAATTGGCGCCATGATTATTGTGATAAGTTGATGAGCTATGCATGCTTTGTGCTATAGAACAACCATAGGATGACATGCTAAGCTGGTTCCTCTATTTAGTTATTTTAGTTATTAGAATATGCTTGCCCTCTTATGCAGAACATGTGCTGTCCAATTAACACAAATATGCTACTTTGCGTTGTTCAATTTAAAACCCTGTATTTGGATCTAATTATTCAGTCTTCTTTGGACAGAATCTACAGATGATGAATCGAATTATGAATTTGAGTACGAGGTCCTATCCCATGGATCTGATGAGCAATGGGAATTCATTGGTGAGTCGAGTACATCAAGAAGCTTGGAGGGATTAAATCAAGCTAAAGCTATGCATGATAACACACAGCAAGTTGTGAATGCTGGTGCTAATTCTTCAGCGCCCAATCCCCTTCCAAGTGACAGATCCACAGAAACTGCTGAAGAAAAACATGCAACTCAGAACCACAAAACAGAGGATAGTAATCATGTGGATAACACCGAAGCAGATACTTCTGAGGACCAGCAAGCTGACACCCCAATGGTGAACAAGCTGTTTGAGGATGAGCATTATGGTTTAGATGATCTGGAGCGGCTAATGTCAGAGATTGGCAACATGCGCTCCAACCTAAGGCTCATGCCTGACTTCCAAAGGAGGGAGATGGCCGCCAAGCTTGCCATGAAAATGGCAGCCATGTTTGGTGAAAGTGACGAAGAGGGCTTCGAGGATATCTAAGCCAACTCATGGAGTTCCACTTTTTGCTTATCTTCAGATAGGATTGCAGGTGATGGCAAGTTGGTTTGTACAGGCAGATAGGCAGGTCACCTAGGGCAATTTTCATCCTTATGCCATTTTTCCCAAGGGAAAATTTGTGTCTCTTAGGTGTTCCATATTTTTACCGTTGCTACAGTTGTAAGATGTTTGCCTTAATTTCTCTTTAATCAACTGGGCTAAATTTGTGCATGTTACTTGCCGAATATTATGTTACAGTGGAATCGAGCAAAATTCAGGTGATAAATAAGAGAATCCAACCAAATTACTACATACTTCTCAGTTTCTGAGGATGACAGGGTGCACATCTGGAAAGCTTCTGACAGAGAAAATACCCATTTACAACATCTGAACACATTCCATAGTAATGCTCCATATTAACTGCTCACTATGTAAGCCCATTGTTCCAAATTCCAAAATTCCTTTATCTACAGCTAAAACCTGAGAACACTATTGTCCTTCCAATCTTTTTTATTGTGAACTGTTGTCAGAGCTATGCTTCTCAGACTCAAAGATTGGTTGGCCATTTTGGTTCTTCACAATGTCAGATTCTGAATGTTGCAGATTCCTAGACGACTCGCCTGATAACCTGAATGGTCTCTCACTGCGCTGCATATTCCTTGGACCAGAAGAAAATTTTGTAACCTGCAAACACGGTAGAAACTCTGAGGCGTTATTCTGGAAGACTGGTGGTAAAACAAAATTAGACCATGTTGTTAGTTCAATTATCAGGTTGGGCTTCAAACTTTTGAAAACAAGCCATTTATTCTGACTGAGGGGAGGATGTACAAACAACATATATCTGCCTACATTTTTAAGCGAAATATTAGTGTATTTTTCTGGCTTGGCATTGTGCAGGTCAAGAGGATCATGTTTATTGATTAACAAACACTCACGTCGTTTGAAGCCTCTAGCCTTGTCTGCAGAGCTTCATGTTCAGCTTTGACACGAGATGGGACGCCATCGTTTTGATAAACATTCTGCTTGGCAGTTTCCCCATCTACTTCGCTTGAAGCAGCAGCAAATGGGTTGTTTATTGAAATCCATCTAACTGTATCTGGATCAACATCTGGTGGAAAGTAATCACCTTCTTTAAGAAACACAGTGGGCCTTTTCCACTGATATGTACATGATCTCCTTTTCTGATGCATTGCTTGTTGTTCTTTTGTAAGCCTAACAGGAGCCAGACGGTACTCCTTGCCAAACATTTGAGCAGTAGAAGTACCCTCATCAATCTTGACTAATGGATTATTGAAAGGACTATCGTACATGTGGGGTTTTGCACTGCAGGAGTTACCTTGGTCAAAGTTATTGCATGAGTTAAAAGAGCCTCTAAGACCGATGCAATTGAAGGGTTAAAACTAAGCTTCCACATTAGCACAATGGTTTTCTTTTATCATTTATGTTTTTCATATGAACACTATCAGTCTATCACTAGGTGCTTAAAGTAATATTCCAATGGTCACAGCACTCAACAAGTATAGTGTGGCTTTGCATTGACATGAAGCAAGTTACTAGACACAGAAAAAAATGACAGAAATTCCTCACAGAAGAAATCACCCTTATAGTAAGATCATTAGAAGGGAAAATCAAATCAGTATATAGTGGGATATAATGGCACCAATGGTCTAATGGTAGAGGGATACATGAACAGCTTATTTCAGTTATGAATGTTTTGTAAACATGATTCATAAACACATCCAATTTTATAGCATAACTTCAAAAGTTCATCAAGTATAAACCTGGCAAAACATCAGTGCTAGGTAGACTATTGATATGTCTGATTAAATTATAGTTAAGACTTATGGTGAACTAATATATTCCAATAAAGGTAGACTTGCATGCAATTGCGAGAAATATGTCCCTAATAACATCTAGAAGAAACAGTGAAACAACATGTCCAAATGGAGCAGCCAAGTCCAATTCAGCATATGGACAGCTTTAGCGGATACCATAGAAGTGAATGCAAAATTGAAGTTCGAGAAGATAGCACCATACATCTCTATTATCATGCTCTCGAGTTCTTACGATGATCTGCCTTGCAACCGCAGCCAAAAATGCAATGCCGAAACAGAAACCAGCAACAAAATTCAGTTCAATATTTTTCCTGATCTGCATGAAAAGAGAAAATAAGAGAGTATGAACTGTGCAAAGATGGAGCTAGATACAGATGGAACATGAGATGGTAAAGTATTAAGTATTGACAAAGCAATACCTAAAATCTCTAATGCCTAAGTTGGAAAGAAAGAACAGCTAAAGTTGTCCACAATGCCTAAAATCTCAAAATACATGATGATGGGAGTAGAAGAGCAAGGCATATAAAGTGTAACCAATTCCCGAGTGAACTGCAGATTGCTCGCGAACAGCGAACCAACGAACACTGGACGAGCATCATGGATGGAAAAGCAGTGGATGTGGGTAGCACTCCCATAGCATCCTATTATTCAAAATTTTAATATATACGTGTGTGTGTGTGTGTGTGTGTGTGTGTGTGTGTAGCATGCCATATTGCCATTAATTCCTTAGCATTCTTACAAAACCATTTAACTGGATAAAATTCGATAGAGTGTCAACGAACACTGGACGAGCATCATGGATGGAAAAGCAGTGGATGTGGGTAGCACTCCCATAGCATCCTATTATTCAAAATTTTAATATATACGTGTGTGCGTGTGTGTGTGTGTGTGTGTGTGTAGCATGCCATATTGCCATTAATTCCTTAGCATTCTTACAAAACCATTTAACTGGATAAAATTCGATAGAGTGTCGGTTCAAGCTAATTCTAAATTGCAACTTGAGTAGATTCATAATCACAAGGGAAGCATCTATATTATACATTTATGTAAACTTACAACTTCTTTACATTTGCCGCATTTTCTTGTACTAGGCTAACATAATTCCGCAAGGAAAGCCCCATCTCTACACAACGCTTAACAATTTCATACCGCCTGCGCAATTTCCGCATTGCTCCCCTTCTACCCATTTCCTGGACTCTTGCACAATAAGCGCTAAAACTAACAGCAATCACCACCTCACACTTGACATTAACCAACCCCACAATCCAAATGGACAGAAATACCAAGCAAAGGAGCGCCCTTACCGAAGCAACAACAGGAGGCACGGAAGCGACGAGTGCCCTCAGATCTCCCACCCTCCTCTCCAGAGTCCCGACCTTCCGCTCCCCGCTTGCAACACCATTCTTGTCGGTCGAAGCCCTAATTGGCCGGGGCACACTTACCCTCCAGCGGTAGGGTCGGGGCGGGAGGAGGCGGGAGGAGAGTGAGATGGCGGCGGAGGCGGCGGGCGCCATTGTCGCCCTCGCATGGAGATGGAGGGACTAAGGTTAGGGCCTGGGAATGTTCAGGTCCCGAGGTTGGGGATGGAGACGGTGGCCATGGCTAATAGCTTCCCGTGGAATAAAAAAAACAATATTAATTAAAAAGATAATTTAAAAATAAATCGATTTTTTAAATTACAAAAACCGATTTGCACACTCTTCACTCTTCCGCAGATGAGTTTAATTTTTGTTTTCATTCATACACGGTAAATATTTTATAAATATTGAAGATATTTTTTAAATAAGGAAAGTAGCGAGATATCTATATTTTTTTAAAAAAATGACAGAGTAGCTAAATAGGGTATATAAAGCTTAATCAAAAATAATTTTAACTTAATTTTGGTTTCCATTTATGCACGATAAATATTCTGTTAATACCGAAAATATTTTTTAGACTAGAAAATAACAAAACACCTCTAAAAATTATCTAAAAAATTTATAGTAGTTACATAGTTAAGAGAAAATCATCATGTATTGATGGAAGTCAAGTGAAGGATGCATCATAGGTTGATGCATAAAAGTCAATGACCTAGACTTGAAGTGAAGATGTATGTCATCAAGCTTCAAGAGGATGTGCAAGGCAAAGGTAAGACTAGCTAAGGCTAAGATGTGTTCCTAGTCTTTTACCGGTCTCGTTGTTTGGTTGGGAGATTGGATTGCTAACATAGATTGTCGTACTATTAAGATAGGTCTTGAATAGTAGTTTGAGTTTGTCATGTGTTGATAGCTCATCTTGCTTGTTCTAGCTCTCGTTAGCATGT
The DNA here is from genome assembly GCA_036346395.1 of Hsuehochloa calcarea. Classification (NCBI taxonomy): domain Eukaryota; kingdom Viridiplantae; phylum Streptophyta; class Magnoliopsida; order Poales; family Poaceae; genus Hsuehochloa; species Hsuehochloa calcarea. Next base: position 42,510,424 of record CM070599.1, read on the forward strand.
TGCCAATATTTGCGAATATATTTTGCAAATAGTCGCGACTCATGCATAACGCTTGTAGCATGTGACTTTAGTTTGTGAATGTGGTTTACAAATAGTTTACGTCCATATACCTTATTCCTTGTGGCGCTTATTCTAAAAGTTGACAAATGTGTTTTGCAACTTGTTGAGAATCTTCCCTTCATCATTTGTGTGCATCTTGTGTCAATTGTCAAATGTGTTTTGCAAATTGAGTTGAAGCAAGGTGTGTAACCTATTTTTAGTCTTGGTGAAAGTGGGCGGTCTGACCGGTGGGATATCGGTCTGACCGCCATGTGTTGGCTGGTCTGACAGGTCACTGGTTAGCGGTATGACCCTATTTGTTCAGTGGTAGTACCAATTTTTTGTTGGCGGTACGATATTTCCAGAGAGGGCCAGTTTTGAACCTCTAAGGGAAGCGGTAGTATCGCTCTATGTGAACGGAACTACCGGAGAGCGGAACTACTGCATATACAACGGTGGTAGTACCGCACCGCTTTTTTAATGGCTAGTTTTATAGTCGTTGGAGCTAGGGCGGTTTGACCGGACATTGGTTGGCAGTCTGACCGATTTTCCCTAGTTTTATGAAAATTCTTCTCCAACGGCTAGTTTTCATGGTGTGGGTATAAATACCCCCTTGTGGCCGGTTGTGGGAGAGTTGCTGGTGCCATATTCATTCCCTTGAGCAAAGAGCGAGCCCTCTCATCTCTTATGTGCATGTGTTGTACTTAATAAGCTTAGAGAGCAAACCATAAGTGCATGTGTTGCATTAGGTAGTGGATTGTGTATCCACTTGAGCTTAGACATTTGAATTATTCAAGTGAGCGTCTTCGACTTGTTACTATTGGTGTTTACCGACACCTAGACAGCTTGGAGGAGTTTGCGTCGGTGATCTTCTCAAATAAGGTTGTGAGAAGACCCGGGCGGTTGTGAGTGGTTTGGTGCTCGCCATCTCCGGAGTGGAGGAAGAGCAACCCCGAGTGGATCGAGGTGTTGGTTCATGTTGCAGCCGATTCAAGTGGTTGGACTCACCTCGGAGGTGTTGGCTCAATTTGTGGAGCCGATCCAACGTGGATTAGGGGAGACTGGCAAGTCTCCGAACACCACGGTAAAACATCCATGTGTTATTGTGGTTTGCCTTCTTGTGCTTTACTTTGTGCAATTTACATTGCTTGCATTAAATTGCTTACATGTCTTTGGATGATCGCTATCATTATCAATAGTCTTAGAATTGTTGGTGCACTTAATAAAGACTAGTTGATTTAGGTTTTAATTAAGTAAAATCGAATTGATTTACAATTCCGCATAAAACTCGGTTTTAGCCAAAAGATTTTTTAAAACCACCTATTCACCACCCTCTAATCAACCTCCTAGATCTTACACTGGGTCACACCACATATTGCCACTTTTGTAGACTGAGATGACAATACACTTCGGTGCTACCTTTTCGCACCAAAAAGACCACACTTCGCCACGTCCCCTTTTCAAACCGAAAAGACTGCACTCGATTATGCCACACATTGTCACTTTTGCAGATTGAGATGACATCACACTTTAATGCTACCTTTCCACACCGAAAAGACCACACTCCGCTATGCCCCCTTTTTAGACAAAAAAACTGCACCCTGTCACCCTACCACTTTTGCAGACCGAGTTGACAACACACTGCAATGCTACCTTTTAAGACCGAAAATGCCACACTTTGTCGCGCTATCTTTTTAGACCGAAAAGAACGCACCACGCCACGCCACAAACTGCCACTTTTGCAGACCGAGATGACAACATACTACAATCCTACCTTTGCAGAAAAATACCATACTCCACCACGTCACCTTTTTAGACTAAAAAGACCCATTATAAAAGGAGGGAGAAGAGAACTGGATGAGAATAGAGCTGGAGGAGAACACTACACTACCACACCCAATACTTCACCAAAACTTGGTTCACACAATTGAAAGGAAGGAGATGTCGGACTCGTCGGCGAACTTATACGCGAAGATGCCGTAGAAGCGCAAGTGGCTTACTGAGAGGACTAAACCCTACCCGGATTGTTCTACGAAGGATGTGCTGGTACCAATGAAGTTCCCATGCACAATGTGTGTACGAAGAACCGGCTAAGATCATCCAGTCCACACACCCGGCGACGACCCTTGGGCATACTACACGTGCGGGAACATTCTTGTAAGCGAATCTTTCACACACATAGATTTTTCACATATTATGTTGCATTCCACTAATCTCTAACTACATCGGTGTATAATGGCAGCTAGATATGTGACACAACTTCTTCCAATGGATCGATGACACGGACATGTACTATAGGGCGTTCATCGAGTATAAGTATATGTTGAACTATGTGATGCGAGCCGAGACCTTCAAACGCTGGAAACCCTACGTAATCAACCCTACTGAAAAGGCACCGGAGGAGCCCAAGAAAACAGGGTGATGGTGGAGGACCCCCGAACAAGAAGCTGAGTACGACCGGGCCGAGCGCACGTGAAGAATCTAGGCCCCATTTCTAGTGTTTTGGTAATTAAGGACAACCATGTATTTTGTACTAACTTATTTTGTCAAGAAGTTAAAAGGGTTATTCTCTGACAAAGACGAAATAGCACTAAAGGATCTCATCTAGCTCAAGGCAAAGGTACCTAGTAAATATGACCCTTTCATAGTTTAACCGGTCTAGGAGAATGAATGATAAAAGACCATATTGCTAGTGTAGAAAGTCGTACTATGAAGAGGGATCAATGACTAGTAGCTTGATAGCAAAAGATGTCACAAATACTCAAACTTACTTTGTTTAAACTTGGTTTCATTTGTGATAGTCTGGCCAAAATTTAGATGTGTTTTATTTGCACAGCCAGACTGACCGGATCCCTAGATCAACTCCGGGGTCAGCTTTTTCCTGAGAGCCTTTTTCTGTGTTTTATATGGCCGGACTGACCGGACCCCGATCTGTGTTTCCCTGTCAGCTTTTTCCAAAGAAGGGAGTTTTTCGTGTTTTGATTCAGGACAGACTGATCGTAGGTATAAGTCCGGACTGACCGGACCTCCGGGTCAAGTGACCCTGTCAGCTTTTTCTAGAGAAGGATGTTTTTGTGTGCTGCTACTAAATTTTCTAAAGCTGGACTGACCGCAAGTGCTATCCCAGACTGACCGGATCTGCGGTCTATCAGAGTGGTCAACCTTTTCCAGTAGCATATTTTTTTTTCTACATTTTGTATTTCTTGAACCCGATTTGACCAGATCCTGAGTGGGCGGTCTGACTAGACCTGTCTTAACGGATAGTTCATGTGCATTAAATGTAGTTCAATAAACCGTTGTTTCTGTAGCCCAGACTGACCGGCCACATACTTGCGGTCTAATTGGACTTGTTGTTTTTACAGGATTTCATGCTATAATGGCTAGTAAAATGGGTGGAGGATATAAATACCTCACCCACTGTAGCAAGACGGTTTTTAAGAACCTTATTTAATACTCTTGAGCCATTTGCTAGTTCTTCCACTCTTTGAGAGCATTGAAATCATCTTGCAAAGGTTGTTGAGATTTTTCCAAGTGCTTTGAGTAGAGTTTGATATTTGTGGCACTTGAGCATCTTCAAGAGAATAATCATTGGTATTACTCTTAGAGATTGCCATCTCTAGACGGTTCGGAGTTGTGTCGGTGATCTTCTCAAAGAAGCTTGTGAGAAGACCCAGGCATTTGTGAAGGTTGGAGCTCACCTATCCGGAGAGGAGAAGAGCTACCATTAGTGATCGAGAAAAGTTCTCGTGTGGAGCCGGCTTGAGTTGATCGAGCTTCCTCAACGTGGATTAGAGGGGACCGGCAAATCTCCGAGACCACGGGAAGACATCGTTTGTCTCCATAGCTTGGTTTATCCTCTTGCTCTACTTTTGTGCATTTAAATTTTTAGGTAATTGTTTATCTTGTTTAGATTGCTTAGCTTATCTTTAAGTAAATAGTGCACTTAGAGAGCCTTAAATCTTTTAGGTTTAAATTGGTGAAATTGTATTTCATAGCTTTAATTTGGCAAAAATCTATTTTTAGCCAAAATATTTTAAAAACAACCTATTTATCCCCCCTCTAGTCGGTTATCCTTGATCCTACAACGCGACGCACAAGGGGAAGGCTCATGGTAGTTAGACCGACAAGCGTCCTAGTGCTCCCTGTCGCCAGGGCGTAGTCCGGATAGTAGAGGTAAGTTATATTCACTTTGCATCCTGATTATTAATTTGGCCATATATTGTGTTATCCTAACATTATTCAATCGCCTAGCTCGCCTCGCAGAACATGGCTGATTTTGAGACTGGCCACCGCCGCGGGCAATGTAAAGACAAGGGGAAGGTACCAATGGACCACCAGGACTAATCGATTTTATTTCAATCAACCTTTTTTGGAACCAAAAAGGCGCACATGTACTGTAGGTGTATTTCAGTTGTTATGATTCGTGCATATTAGTGTTTCTAATGTACGTAACCAAACCCAACACGCCATGTATTTCACAATTAAATTATGAAGTCTTTCAAACTTCAATCTCTTTTCCCAAATATTTTGATTAATAAATATGACGTAATCTTTTCCCAAAGGAATGGGTCCCACGAACAATACAATCGGGACAACAACGTGCATGGCAACCTAAACCCATTTTTTTACATTTCGCTATGTTGGGGACTATTTGTGTTATCGCGTCACCGAACTCGCGTTCCAAATTGTGCTATCGATATCGCATTATCTACTTCATATTTCGTTATTTTCTCCAATTTTGGATTTCGAACTACGCGGACACTTGAAGGTATTACCAAAAAACGTTGTGAAATACATTAAATCTTTAGTTTGAATTCTCTACACATAAAAAAATTAAATATATGGCCCTATCTCCATTCGAACTGGCGACAGTATCCCTGTCGCCACTTGAACGGGCAAAATTGTCAAGCCGCCAATTCATTTGGCGATCAAACCTCTCCGCAGTGTTCTAATTGGCGACAGGGATACTGTATCTAATTGGAATGGTGACAAGAAAATTTTGCCATTTCAAATGGCAACAGTGACCTATTTTTATAATTTTTTCAAATATTTTTTTGTAATTTTATTTTAAGTTAATATTATTTAAAAAATAATCGCTTCCCGAGGCCGCTGTGGCTCGAGGTGCTCAATGTGAGTGTGTCCAGTGACTGTCACGCTTTGGGCCATTGCGGTGAACGGTCTCGTGAAAAGCCCATGGGGCTAGTTTTCCTTAGTGGCCATACCTTGCCTCACCCGCGTCAAAACAACCAAATCTTGGCCCTACTTATGGGAGCTGTAGTTTTTGTCAAACTATTTTTTTACTGAAATATAGTTGTAGCTGATAGTTGTAGTTTTTGTGAGAGGCCGTTTGTCAGCCTAGTTTTTTTTATTGTATTGGAGCCAGGCTACTGCATATGTGGATGAATGATGAAATGCGTGAAATAGCTTTGATAGTTCTGAAGGCATGTTTGTAGGTTGAGTTAGCATACATGCGATTATTTTTACTCTCTTTTTGAAAATATTGATTAAATGACTTAATTTACTAAGTTATGAACAATTGAGCAACAATTTGCAACATAAAATATCACATTTAGGAGGTGAAATGCACATTTTCTTTATATAAAGCAATACTAGTCACTATTGAATTTACTACCAGATCCTGATAAAAGTACTACTTAAGCTATCCTAATTTACTACAAAACCCTGACATTATAACTACTCAAACTATCCTATTTTACTGCTATACTCCAATTCAAATTACGCGTCACAAAATTACAAGTAATTTGAACTTACACATAATCACCATATCCACACACACATGCATTAGATGGCAACATCGGAGTTGGGGATGCGGCGGTCATCGGAGCTGAGGGAGGGATGCGGTGGCAGTGGGAAGGATGGTTGTAAGATCGAGGAGGCTGACTAGAGGGGATAAATAGGCGGTTTTAAAATTTCTTTGGCTAAAACCGATTTCTAATGCTGAAGCTAATAACAATATGGCTTTGCACAATTAAAGCCTAAATCAACTAGTCTTTACTAAGTGCACCAACAACATAATACTATTGATAATGATATCAATCATTCAAAGATATGTAAGCAATTTAATATAGGTAATGTAAATTGCATAAAATAAAGCACAAGAAGAACAAACCATAAAAACACGATGATGTTTTACCGTGGTGTTCGGAGACTTGCCGGTCTCCTCTAATCCACTTTGAGGTAAGCCCAAACCAATTGGACCGGCTCCACAAATTAAGCCAACACCTCCGAGGTAAGTCCAATCACTTGGACCGGCTCCAATATGAACCAACACCTCGATCCACTCGGGGTTGCTCTTCCTCCACTCCGGAGATGGAGAGCACCAAACCACTCGCAACCGCTCGGGTCTTCTCACAACCTTCTTTGAAAAGATCACCGACGCAACTCCTCCAAACCATCCAGGTGTCGGCAAACACTAAGAGTAACAAGTCGAGGACGCTCACTTGAACAAATTAAGTGTCTAAGCTCAAGTGGATACACAATCCACTACCTAATGCAACACATGCACTTAGGATTTGCTCTCTAAGCTCACTAGGTGCAACACATGCACATAAGAGAGGAGTGGGCTTGCTCTTTGCTCAATAGAATGTATAAATGCTCAACAACAACCCCACAACCGACTAAGGTAGGTATTTATAGCCCACACACAAAAACTAGCCGTTGGGGGAGAAGATGCTGAAAAAATCAACACGTGCGGTAGTATCGCCGTTCATCGGCCTGTACTACCGCACTCCCACTGACAGCACAGTAACAGCTATAATTCACCTCTAAAATAGCAGTTGAGAATGCGACGCGGTACTACCACCACTGATCATGCGGTAGTTCCACTCTCCGGTCATACCGAAACATGAGGGCGGTACTACCGCTTCTCGTAGAGGTACAAAACCGGCCTTCTCTGAAAATAACGTATCACCGTTCACTTTTCGGTCTTACCAGGCTACGGTAGTTCCACTCAATGGACTCCGATACTACCACACTTCCAAGAGAGCAAATAAACTCCAAAAAGCGTTTCTCTGGAAAACATGTACCGCCAACTCATCTTTGGTCTGATTGGGCTACGGTAGTACCACACCAATTACCGATCATACCGCTAAGCGGTAGTACCGCCCACAGAACGTCGGTACTACCGATTATCCTGATAAAAGCTTAGTTGGCTTTCAGAACAAACTCAATTTGTAAAACACATTTGCCAATTGATGAGCGATGAACACAAGAGTTAAATGCAAGATTCTCAACAAATTGCAAAACACATTTACCAACTTTTAGAATCAAAACCACAAGGGATAAGGTACATGAACTTAAACTATTTGCAAAACACATTCGCAAACTAAAGTCACATGCTACGAGGATTATGATGCATGAGCTTTAACTATTTGCAAAACACATTCGCAAACAATAGCACCATGCATAGTTGAGCTAGAGCAAGCACAATGAGCTATCAACATATGACTAACTCAAGCTACTAGTCAAGACCCCTCTTAATAGTACGACAACCTATAGTAGCAATACGGTCTTCAACCAAACACCAAGACCGGTAAAAGACTAGGAACACATCCTTAGCCCTAACTAGTCATACCTTTGCCTTGCATGATCTCTTGAAGCTTGATGACACACATCTTCACTTCAAGTCCGGGTTCTTGGCTTTGATAATCATCAACACATCATGATCTCCTTTACTTCGAGTTTTTGACTTGAATATGCATCAACCAATGATGCACTCTTTCACTTGATCTCCATCAACACATGATAGGTTTTCTCTTGACTTGATAATCATCTCATGATCATCTCCACTTCTTAAACATCATCAACTCATGATGATTTCCTTTTGACTTGATGATCAACTCATAATCATCTCCTCCTCTTGAACATCATCGACACACGATGATTTCCTTTACTTCGAGATCTTGATACGCATCAACACATGATGCATCCTTTACTCCAAGCTCTTGACTTCAATATCATCAACACATGATGATCTTCTTCACTTTGGGATCTTAACTTGAACATCATCAACACATGATGATTTCCCTCGTGCCGAGTCTTGACTTGATGACGATCAACTCATGACGTCATCCAAAGTCTCTATCATCATGGAACGTAACATATTCGTTCAACTCATGGAAAATGTTAGTTCCACAAAAAAGATTATCATTAATTACCACAACATACCATTAACTCATAATGGTGGGACAAGATACTTCAATCTTTCCCTCTTTGGTAATTGATGATATCCATTTCAATTGCAAATAATTGAATGTAGGTAAATATGAGTATATATGAACTACACAAGTTTTATATACTCAATGATATGTTTTAAAGTAAAGATCCTTAATATATGTGGATAAAGAAATATGGATCAATACTAATGAAACACAAAACATAGAGTGAACTCCCCCTAAATGTGTGCATACACAAATGTGTAATAAGAACATATGCACATATTCAAGTTAGACTTTTGGTGGAGTTTAACATATATTTTGAATCCGAGGAATGCAATAAGATATAAAAATATGATGTCGAGTGCATACCTCCATGATTTTCACCTTTTTATCCAACTAAGACTACACAAAAGGTATATCAATAAAAGTGCTAGTCTCACATATAGATTTATCATTAATCACCAAAATACTCCATTAACTCATAATGATGGGTCTAGATTCTTCAACAGCGACGGTGGCGACCAGGAGTAGGAGGTAGGCGGCAATGTCCCGAGGGAGGCGGTGGCGATAGGGACTAGAGGGAGGCAGTGGCGGTGCGGGTGAGGTGCAGAGGGAGGTGGCAGCGGTGTCGGCAAGGGGCAGAGGATGGGCACCGTGACGGAGGGCTCCGGTGGCGACCAGGGCCAACGTGAGGTGTAGGCATCAGTGGCGACAACCGGAGGGAGGTCACCGGTTGCGGGAGGGTGGCGGCGGGGGCATGCTTGTGCTTCGAGTCGGCGGCGACCAAGATGGGGAAGGTGGCGTCCAGACAGGATGGGTCGATGGCGGCCTTGCGCTTTGAGTCAGTGGTGAACGGGAGGGATGGTGCCACCGACGGGCAGGCGGGTTGGGGTAGCGCTGGCGGGCAGACGGAGGCGGCAGAGCGACGTCGTCATTGGAGAAGGTAGGGGCAGGAGGAGATGGATGTGGCTTGGATCTATTTTTCCACACACCGGTATGCCACTTATGAGTGGCATGGTGGGTAATTTCCACCCAAAAGCCCCCAAAAGCTACCATGAGCAAACTTTTGGCTTATTTTAGTTATGTGTGGCTTTTGGAAAAGCAGCGGAGGTTGACCTGTTTGGGAGGCTTCTTGCTTTTTGGAAGCAAAAGTTGGCTTTAAGCTCCCCAAATAGAGCCTTAGTTATGTGTGCAAAAAAACTTTAAAGCTGATCCAATGTGAGAGGGGGGGTTTGCCTTTTTAGAAGCAGAATTTGGCTTTAAGCCCCCCAAAACAGGGCCTTAGTTATGTGTGGAAAACAACTTTAAAGTTGACCGTTGGGAGGGGGTTTTTGCCTTTTTGGAAGTAGAAGCAGACTTTAAGCCTCCCAAAATCCGGATCGTCTACAGTAAACACAGAGGGCAGTGTGTGAACAGTGTTTTACCTTAAGCAAACAGTGCTCGGACGTAGCGCTGCAGAAAACACCACAGCAACAGTAAGAGGAAAACATTGCAGTGGTTTACTATTGCACACCACTGTAGCAATTACTCTCCCCGTTTTAGACCGTACGGTGTATATCATTTCTAATGCTAATGTACTGTAGCATCCATGCATTTACTGTACCAATACAGAGCATCCAACCCCCCGCCAAACCGGGCTTAAGATAGCAACCAAAAGTCCAGAATTTATCTTCTTTGTCTCTGCCGCTTTATCAGTTTAAAGTTATTTTTTCCTTAAAAAATAATGCGATTTTTTAAGTGAGGAATGTTAGGCAGCTAGAAATCATGTCAAAAAGGTCGCAGATCAAGTACTAGCTATAACTAAATAAAAATCAATTTTTTGCAGTAGGTGATTGCTATCAAGTTGTGGTATTGTACTTGTCAATTTTCAGTTATAGTTTCTGCATTATTATAGAAGTCTAGTATGTTAAACAATATACTACTGGCTACAAGATGCACGTGGTATGTTTTGAACCTTCGCAATTCCAACTTACACTGCAGACCAACTGTGGGCTGCGGTTGATCCATCAAATTAGTCTCCAAATTCAGTTTACCCGTTAAATCCATCATTTAGAGGCAGACGACGGAACGAAATTGTAATGGTAGATCAAATTGCAAAAATTTGATTTATCGGTATTCTTTTTTTTAGGGCTATCGATATTCTTATTCTCTGACGAGAATGTCTAGATTTTTTTTGTTGAACGAAATAGAATGTCTAAATTTATAGGGCATCTGGATTAATAAAGATTTGTTCGAGGAAAAGGGAAACATTTTTTCTATCCGAATGCTTCAGACAGAGTTGCCATTATAAAATTTAATTTACATTTCTGTGTGATGGACTCATGGTTGTAACTTGTACTTGCTCAACAAGCTCCACCATACCCCCATTAAAATTGTTCTCTACTAGATGAAGCTTAGAAATGTTTGCGTAGTCAAAGTCTTACCTTGGCGCTGGCCGCTGGTGCTTCATTTCTATGAAGGTTCTGCCGCACAATCTCTCAACATGCCTGCCCGTTCACATTGTAGAACGGCATTGTTGAATGCACACGCGCTCAATGATATATGATTGACATTGGCTTTGACTTCTTACATTTCTCCTGCAATTTCCTCCCTTCAACCCTAGGAATCCACCTCTTCTTCTATCCTACCGGGGAGATTGCAGAAACCACTAGCCATGACAATCCATAACAGCATAAGGTGTTTTGTCCTGCTAGCTTCTTCAGCTCTTGTCATCCTGGCCAGAACCTGCAGTTGCATGCAATTCGCATACCCCAGCTTTGAGACTACCAACCAGGCTGATTTCAGCTTTAGCCCAGGCTCAGGAGTAGCAAATGGATCCCTACACATCACGCCGAGCACCGGGAACATCAGCCACCGATCGGGAAGAGTAGTCTACGCAAGGGAAATCCTCAAGCTCTGGAACAACAAGCGAACGGCGCTCACGTCGTTCACCACAGAGTTCGTCTTCAACATCCTCCCACAGAACGGGACTGGAGAAGGTATGGCTTTCATACTCACAAATAGCCCGGCATTGCCCAGCAACAGCAGCGGCCAGTGGCTCGGCGTATGCAACAACCAGACGGATGGCGCGCCGACGAACCGAATCGTAGCCGTGGAGTTCGACACGAGGAAGAGCTACGCGGACGACCTTGACGGCAACCATGTCGGGCTCGACATCAACAGCATCAAATCTGTTGGGCAGTATCCACTCAGTAATCTTTCCATCATCCTCTCAAGTGGGTCTGATGTATGGGTCAGGATCGATTACGATGGTACAAATCTGATCGTAGCTGCAGTGCAGGAGGGGAGGACTTTCACATATGCTCGCCCTATTGATCTATCACAGTATCTATTGGAGGATATAACTCTGGGTTTTGCAGCTTCGACCGGCGAATTCGCTGAATTGAACCAGATAAAGTCTTGGAATTTCAGCACAGTCGGCGATGTCGACAATAAACGGGGACATCAGAAGAAACAGAATTGGTATCTTGGTTTGTTGATTCCGCTTGCCATCGGTGCTTCGTTTCTGGCGTTCTTCGTGTGGAGAAGGTTAACCCGACAAAGAAGGCTAGCCCATCGCAACCTCGAGAAGATGATCGACGCCCATGGCCCAGTCAGATTTAAGCTCAGGGAGCTCAGGAATGCAACTGCCAACTTCAGTCCTGCCCGTAAGCTCGGCAGAGGTGGTTTCGGCACCGTGTACCATGGTTGCTTGAACAAGATGAACATAGAGGTGGCCGTGAAGCGGGTATCAACGAACAGCAACTCCAACCGAGGGGAGCAAGAGTTCGTCGCGGAGGTGAACACGATCAGCAAGCTCTCGCACCGAAACCTGGTGAAATTGATCGGCTGGTGCCACGAGAAAGGCGAGCTGCTCCTCGTGTACGAGTACTTTCCCATGTGCAGCCTAGACAAGTTCCTGTACGTCAGAACAAGAAGCGCGTCGTCGGAGACGAACACCCCTGAGCTTACCTGGGAGCGACGGTACAAGGTAATCTGCGGTGTGGCATCTGCGCTCGACTACCTGCACCACGGGAGCAGCAAGCGAATCCTCCACAGGGACGTCAAGGCCAGCAACGTCATGCTCGACGAGGAGTACAACGCGCGGCTGGGCGACTTTGGCCTCGCCCGCGTCATCCAGCTCGACGGGGTGACGCACCACTCCACGCAGGCGGTCGCGGGCACCCGCGCCTACATGGCGCACGAGAGCTTCTTCACCGGCCGCGCCAGCCTCGACACGGACGTGTACGCGTTCGGGGTCTTCGTCATGGAGGTGATCAGCGGGAGGAGCCCGAGCAGGTCCGTGTTGTGCTACGGCGACCATGACGAGTCAAGCAGGCGAGGACAGCCTATGTACATTGTGGATTGGACGTGGAGGCTCTACGGCGAGGGGAAGGTGTTACAAGCCGCCGATGCGGTGCTCAATGGCGAGTTTGACGAGGCGCAGGTGGGCTGCGCGGTGAGCCTGGCCTTGGCGTGCTGCCATCCGAACCCGAGGGAGAGGCCGTCCATGAGGACGGCGGTGCAGGTGCTGACAGGTGGAGCCCCGGCACCAGAGCCCCCATTCGAGAAGCCTGCGTTTGTTTGGCCTCCGGTCGGGAATCAGCAGGAGATCGAGCTGCCGCACGTCGGGGTGCTGTTCACGGGAGGGGGAGGGCAGCTCAGTTTCTGTTCCATGACCTCCAGTTCCATCACAGGAAGGTGAGTGTATTTTGACTTTGAGGTTGTGCGTCTGTTCCGCTACAGTTGCAATAGAGTCGCACGTGGGAAATGTATAGTGTACTGTTAGCATTAATTGCTACCTCTAATTGCTCCCTAATTACTGCTGCGGAATCTCCTCCTGGCCGGTCCTGCATTCACGGAATCTCCTCCTGGCCGTTCCTGCATTCACGCCTTGCATGGCGCTGCATGCACGCCTAACGCCGGCCATCACGCGTACGCGTCTGCTATATATGATGTAATACGTTCCCTTGAGAAATAAAACAAACTATTACGCAAATTATCTTTGCTATCATGGTATCACGAGTTTTAACATTCTGTGACCCATCGCTTCCGCTACCGACACCCTAGCCGCCGCCTTCATGGGCACCCCATCCGACCCCGCTGCTGCTGCTGCCGCTCTGCCGCCAAAGGTCACGAGGTGAAGCGGTACCGCCAAGGAACGGGGCCCGCTTTTCTGTCCAAGATCGCGGCGGAGATCTGCGGTGAAAGGAACGCGAGCGCACCACCCTCGCCAACGCCGATGCCGCTGCCCAAAAAGTCCGGCCCGACGCCAGCGTGTGCGCACGCCACCACCGCTCTCGAACGGAGCGCGAGGCGCGCCGCCTCGGAGCGCCAGTCGCTGAGGCGCGCGATCGCGTCTTCCTCCGTCATTCCTCTGGTGCTACGCCTACCGTCGACGACACCGTCCACACCGAGCACTACGAGGCCGCTGTCGTTGCCAATCTTCATGCCCAGGCAGCCGGCGTCCAGAACATCAGGGCCTTGGTCCCTGTCGTTCTTGACCTCTCGTCGCCGAATTACAATAAATGGCGCGATCTGGTCCTCCTCACCCTTGGACGGTACTCCCTTGCCGACCACGTGACGTCCGATGCCGTCCCCGACGTCCCCACCTGGCATTGCATGGACTGCGTTGTCCTGTCATGGATCTACGGCACCGTCTCCCCCGAGCTCATGGAGGTCGTGCGCATTCGAGGTAACACTGCGCGCACTGCTTGGCTCGGCATTGAGCAGCAATTTCTCGGCAATCGAGAAACCCGTGCACTTCACCTCGACGCCGAGTTCCGTAACTTTGTGCAGGGTGACCTCTCCGTCTCTGATTATTGCCGCAAGATGAAGAGCATGGCTGACACCCTTGCCGACCTCGGTGAATACATTCCCGACCGCACGCTGGTCCTGAATGTGTTGCGCGGGCTCAACGGCAAGTTTACATACATGACTCCTCATTTCAAGCGGCAACGTCCATTCCCAACCTTCAGCGAGGTGCGCGCCGACTTGCTCCTTGAGGAGTTGACGATGCCGTCAGCCTCCACCACGCCCGCCACCGCCATGGCCGCCACGACATCCCATGCCCCGAGTGGCACCTCCCAGCGGCCGACCGGGCAAGCGGGCTCAGGCTCTGGTCGCCGTCGACGTCGCGGCAACGGCGGCGGCAAGAACCCCTCAACCCACACTGGTTCTTCCGCTCCGTGGCCGTCCTTCTACAACCCTTGGACTGGCACCATCCAAATGTGGCCACGTCCTTCGTCAACACCTGGTGCCTCCCAGCCACGCGCCCGACCGCCTGCGCCTACTGCCGTGCCACCTCCCGGTGTGCAGCCCCCCGGCATGCACTCCTTCGCATGCGACCACAAAGAAACCACGTTTCGGCGGCTACACGGGTTCCCACAAGCGGCCCGACCCCTCATTGCCCGGTGGCTGGGTCCACTTCCAAAGACCGCAAACCACGGCCAGTCATCACCGTGGACGCCATGGTCCGGGGGTTCCTGGGACCAACAGTCGCTCGCCAACGCCTTCAGCACTGTGTCCCTCAACCCTCCGACCGCCACTGAATGGATCATGGACACCGGCGCTTCCTCTCACATAACGCCTGACACCGGTAACATCTCCTTGTTCCGCCCGCCACGTTCCACTTCTCCTTCATCTATCATTGTTGGAAATGGGTCCACATTACCTGTCACTTCTACTGGCCATACAGTCTTGCCCGGTCCTTTTTATCTCAACAATGTTTTGGTCGCTCCTGACATTATTAAACCCCTTATTTCTGTACGCCAGTTTACTACTGATAATAATTGTTCTGTTGAATTTGACCCATTTGGCCTCTCTGTGAAGGATCTTCGTTCCAGGAACGTGATCGTCAGGTGCAGTAGCCCCGGACCCCTTTATTCTCTGCACCTCCCGGCATCGCGTCCACCACCATGTGCCTTGCTCACTGGCGCCACCTCCACGCTCTGGCATCGTCGCCTTGGACATCCCGGTCATGAGACGCTCTCCCGCCTCGCCAGTGCTTCTGCCATCTCCCTTAATAAAAATGGTTGTGACACTATTTGCCATGCATGTCAACTTGGCCGCCACATTCGTTTACCTTTTGCTAGTTCCTCTTCTCGAGCCATTCAGAATTTTGATCTTATCCATTGTGATTTGTGGACCTCTCCCTTCCCGAGTGTGTCCGGTTACAAGTATTATTTGGTCATTCTTGATGATTGCTCGCATTTCGTTTGGACGTTTCCTTTGCGTCTCAAATCCGATACTTTCACCACTCTTTCTCATTTCTTTTCTTATGTGGCCACCCAGTTTGCATGCACGATCAAAAGTATCCAAAGTGATAATGGACGTGAGTTTGATAACTCCTCCGCTCGCACTTTCTTCCTCACCCACGGTGTTGCCCTGCGAATGTCTTGCCCCTACACCTCTCAGCAAAACGGCAAGGCTGAACGCACGCTCCGGACTCTCAACAACATCGTACGTTCCCTTCTATTCCAAGCTTCTCTCCCTCCCTCCTATTGGGTCGAGGGTTCTTCACACTGCCACCTACCTCCTCAACCGACTCCCCACCAAAACCCTCGCCCGAGGCACCCCCCACTTTGCTCTCCATGGGACACATCCCTCATACACCCATATCCGTGTTTTCGATTGCGCCTGCTATCCTAACCTATCCGCTACCGCTCCCCACAAACTCGCTCCTCGCTCCACCCTATGCGTCTTCTTGGGCTATTCCTCTGAGCACAAGGGGTACCGGTGTCTAGACCTCTCCTCTAACCGGGTCCTTATCTCACGACATGTCACGTTTGACGAGTCGGTGTTTCCTTTCTCCCAAACTCACCCGACATCTTCTGATGATTTTGAGTTTCTAACTAACTTTGAGTACAGGCCGGTGCCCTCAGGCCCACCTTGCTCAATCTGTCCTGCAGATACCTGCCGAACTATGCCTCTGTCGCCTGATGGCTCACCCCCCGTGGTCGTTGCAGCTCCTCTGGCCGCACCCACGACGACGCCTCAGCGCTCGACTATGGCTCCTTCCTCGCCCGCCGCGCCACGCGCGGCCTCGTCACCCGCCGCGTCTCCGCGCGCCCGTCGCCGCTTTGCGCCCGCCGCGCGGCCGCGTCCTCACCGTGTCGCCGCCCGCGCCATGCGCGGCGCATCACCCACTGCGCCTCACGCGTCTCCGCGGCCCATCGCCGCCCGCAGCGCGTCGCGTCCGAGCCCGTGTCGCCGCCCGCGCCGCGCGCGCGCCTCGTCTGTCGCGTCTCACGCGCCTCCGTCCCTCTTTGCGCCCGCGCGCGCCGCCTCACCGCCGCGTCTCGCGCAACCCGTCGCCCGCCGCACCACGCGCGGCCGCGTCGTCTACGCGCTGCTTTACCACCAATGGTCAGCACCCGCACTGGCTCGCGTGCGATCGTCTCGATTCCCCCGGTCAACAATGCACATGGCATGGTCACCCGCGGAAAGACCGGTTTCCGCATCCCTCCCGACCCGCTTGTTCTTCAAGCGGATACCATGTCCCCGATTCCGAAGACATATCGCAGTGCGCTTGCCGATATCAATTGGCGTGCTGCCATGACCGAGGAGTTCGAAGCTCTCCAGGCTAATTGCACATGGGATCTTATCCCTCGTCCTCCTGGAGTTAACATTGTGACTGGAAAATGGATCTATCGCCACAAGTTTCATGCTAATGGCACTCTCGACCGGTACAAGGCTCGGTGGGTTCTCCGCGGTTTCACTCAACGTCCCGGAATTGATTATGATGAGACGTTCAGTCCCGTGGTGAAGCCCGCAACAGTGTGCACCGTACTGTCCCTGGCCCTCTCCCGAGCATGGCCCGTACATCAACTTGACGTCAAGAATGCTTTCCTCCATGGAACTCGTCTCAAACCGCTTCTCGCTCACGGATCGGATTCGTTGATGCCTCCCATCCCGATTGGGTTTGCCGCCTCAACAAGTCTTTATATGGTCTCAAGCAGGCGCCACGTGCCTGGTATAGACGGTTCGCCACCTTCTTGCTCAGTCTCGGCTTTGTGGAGGCAAAGTCTGACACTTCTCTATTTATCTGGCATCGCGGTTCCGAGACAGTCTACCTACTGCTATATGTGGATGATATAGTTTTGACTGCTTCCTCTTTGGCTCTACTACGCCAGACCATCTCTGCGCTTCAACGGGAGTTCTCCATGAAAGATCTCAGCGAACTTCATCACTTCCTAGGGATTTCTGTTGAACGCCCTGCTGGATTATTTCTCTCTCAGAAGCAATATGCACTGGACATTCTGGAACGTGCGGGCATGACTGATTGCAAACCGTGCAGCACCCCAGCGGACACTCAGCCAAAGATGTCTGGCTCCCTGGGCTCTCCGGTCAGCGACCCCACTCACTATCGCAGTCTTGCCGGAGCGCTACAGTACTTGACTTTCACTCGTCCCGACATCTCATATGCAGTCCAGCAGACATGTCTCTATATGCATGATCCTAGAGAACATCACCTCACTGCAGTCAAACGCATCCTGCGATATCTACGTGGCACCATCGATCATGGGCTGCTCCTGCGTCGTTCTGCGTCATCCGAGCTTGTTGTCTACTCCGACGCCGATTGGGCCGGCTGCCCAGACACACGGAAGTCCACCTCAGGCTACGCTGTGTTCCTCGGCACCAACCTCATCTCATGGTCTTCTAAGCGCCCGGCCACACGCTCTAGGTCCAACAGCGGAGGCCGAGTATCGGTCAGGTATGACGGTGTCGCCGAGGCCACCGGTTCTGACAACTTCTCCAAGAACTCCACAGTCCCCTATCGCGAGCGACACTGGTCTACTGCGACAACGTCAGTGCCATATACCTCTCGACGAACCCCGTTCAGCACCAGCGCACCAAGCACGTGGAGATTGATCTTCACTTCGTCCGCGAGCGCGTTGCGGTAGGCGACGTCCGGGTCCTACATGTGCCGACCACATCCCAATTCGCCGATATCTTCACCAAAGGCTTGCCGACATCTGTCTTCACGGAGTTTCGGTCCAGCCTGAACGTCTGCCGCCGCACCGACGATCAGACTGCGGGGGGGTGTTAGCATTAATTGCTACCTCTAATTGCTCCCTAATTACTGCTGCGGAATCTCCTCTGGCCGGTCCTGCATTCAGGGAATCTCCTCCTGGCCGTTCCTGCATTCACGCCTTGCATGGCGCTGCATGCACGCCTAACGCCGGCCATCACGCGTATGCGTCTGCTATATATGATGTAATACGTTCCCTTGAGAAATACAACAAACTATTACGCAAATTATCTTTGCTATCATGTACGATTGTCTTTCTTGTTGTAATTTTAGATGAACAGATTTGACCGTACACTAGTGATCTTTGTATTAAAAAAATCTTCAGGTTTCCACAAAACGGAAATCAGATCATATATAATTCTGCTGTCAATTGTGTAGTGTTCTGCTACTGCCCAACTTTCCCTAGCATTACAGAGCATTTGCTCCGAACAACAATATTGAAGCAACTTACGGCGAGCTGCGTTTCAATCATAAAACTGGATTGTAACTTTGTTCTAGTGTGATCCTAGGCTGCAACTTGTTTTAATAGGATTCTGAATCCCGTAAGATCATCGTTGGTTAGTTAGAGCCATCGTCACCCCGTGAACGTATAGGCCGGGCCTCAAGCTCTCATCCCAAAGAACAGAAGAAGCTGCGGTGAGGCCCAAGAAAGCACTACAAAGTTAGGTGCTCGAGCGCCAGACCGCATGCCCTGTCCGACAACTCCTTGGGCCTTTCTCCTGCACAGCGCCCAGTGCGGCTCCATAGCATACTTGCCTCCTCATGGGCTCACGGCACAGCACTTTCCAACCACACACGAACGCGCCGCGCAGCTACCACCACCCCGCCCCGCCCCGCCCAGCGGTGCAAGAGCAGCCCATACCATCTGCTGCATGCCTATCAGTCAACCATACCTTCGCCACCCGCCACCCCAGTGCGCGCGCCGCGTCCGCACTCCCGTCTCGCTCACGGGCCACGGCTCGCTCCAACAGGACCCACACAAGTTACGGCTGGGTGGGCGGCACATGGCTCGCTCCCAGGTAGCCGACTCACTACTATCCTTACTAGGAGAGCAAGATAGCCCTTGAGTTCGACGTGTTGTGATTACGCACGCCCACGAGGGTATAAAGAGTGAATTCACATTGGATTCTGCGGTATATGTAGTTGTGATATTCGTATACTCAGTTGCAATTCAGACTAATTTAGGTGGACTCACGTTTGTTCTTAATCCTTTCAACGTAGGTTGAGAGCGGCAGTCCCCCTTCCACTAGCGAGGATGATGGAGGCAACTTGGGAGGACGGTCAAGACTGCGTGTATGGTGGTCTTACGTCGAGACGCTTTCCGTACGACCGATACCTCCTAACTGCATTGGTTGACCGGTGGAGGCCGGAGACGAACACATTCCACCTCTCATACGGAGAGATGGTGCCGACACTTTAGGATGTCACCTTCTTGATCGGGTTACCCTGCGCGGATTTCCCTTGGCAGCGCATGACGCCCCGACCATGTAGCGCACGGAGTTCCTCGCAAAGTTCCAGGGGGTGCTGTCTCCCAATATAGGATACAAGGAGTTCAGCAGCACCCACGGGTTGTCGCTGAAGTGGACCTGCCAGTTCTATGTAAGTTTTTGTAACTCTTGTCCTTCCGCTTCAACTGCTTTGTGCAACCTAGTGATGTGTATATGTCTTTTTGCAGCCGAAGCGTATGGCAGAGGACGCACCTGAGTACACGGTGAGGAGGCACTTCGAGGCCTACTTATTATGGTTGTTCAGGTGGGTGATGTTTGCAGGGTCACACGACGACAGCGTCGACAAGCACATGATTCGATATGCACGCGAGCTGGCGGAACGAGAGGTGGAGGAGATCTAGCCCTACGATTGGGGTCCGGCGGTGCTGTGCGCGACGTACCGCACCCTATGCCGAACTCACACGGATCGTTATGCATTGTTTGCTGCCGTGTCATTCGTGTCGCCTCCTGCCATTCCCCGCCGCGATGGCACCCACGACGCTGAGTTTTTTCTTTCTTTCTGAAATTGACATAGTTTAATTTAATATTAGTTTATTTATAGTTTGAAAGTATTTTTAAAACCTAGTTAACGAGCTGAATCAGAACGAAATCTAATTTCTTTTGAAATTGGCTCATTTCAATATTTAATCAATTAACAAGTATAATTATAAAAAATTTAAACTGAGTTAGCGAGTTTTTTCCCAGCGTACATACCATGCGGTATACGAACCCGACGGGCGCTGTTGTCGCACAGTTGGCCGTGCCGCCGGGATCGGTTCGGCCGCAGTCCACGCCAACCTTTACCTGACCACGCCCTGCTATTCACATCCGCGGCTTACCCACACAACCTTTGTCGATGATGCACTGGTTGTCGATTTGTCGCTTGAATCGGTGGGGATTTTTCTGGAGACGTGCTCTGCTCCTCCCGGTCAATTTCTAATGGAGAAAAAGGCCACGCCGTTACATTGACTTGATGATGCGCGCGTTACTTGTTTTCAAATGGAGTACTACTCTAATACTGAAACGAAGATGCCAGCCTGCTACCCATTCCGGTGAGCGAGTAATTGCGTTGCCGTATTTTACTACCAAGGATGCATATATGATCTAACGATATTGGAGTGCCAGACGGATTTCATTTTCTAATGGAGAACTTAGCTATAGATCTCAATTAGAAGTTTAGTGCTTTCAATTAGAACTTTAGTGCTTTGCATTTTATATTTGTACAGTCACAATTATATTATTGCTAGATGCAGGGACAAATCTACAAGTGGCTTCGTTAGGCTCAAACCTAACCTCCGCGGATGGCATAAAACCCCTCCCTCCCGTGGCAACACCAGCCAATCGGCCATGGATGCAATGCAAAAGCTAAAGGTTGAGGGAATTGGGTGGCGACGCTTGCCTGCTGTGTCAGACCTCCAAGGGTAGAATACTCGAAGACCTTATATGCGTACTGTACTAGTCTCATGATCAGTGGCTAGTACGCACATTCATAATGTTTCGCATTCACATCCATACATTCATACATACAAAGTAAAATAAAATGGTACTGAACTTAAGCGGTACATTTATTACAGCACTGGTCGACCGATCAAATATTAAACATAGTAGCAAAATATAGCAGCGGAAGTAAAAGTGATGGAAGTAATAGATCTCAGTAGTGTGCCCATCCATAACCCAAAGGCAACTGACAAGGAGCAAATCCTAGACAGACCCATCACCGAACCCTCCGATTCCGGGTGCGAAGAAGGCATCGTTTGGTATAGGTTCCTCCTCATACTCTAAACAATAACATATGCAAGATTGAGTACATTGTGTACTCAGCAAGACTTGTAGTGTATCGCAAGGTTTATATAGATGCAAGGCTAACAAGAGAAGGCTCTACGCTACAAGTTATTTTGCATTAAGGAGATTTTATTTGCAATATCCACAAGTAGTACTTTGCAACGGGATTTGAAAGAGCAGTTAAATAGATACTGGATAATAATAAGTAATTAAATGAATCATCAATAATAACAACTACAACTCGCAACCCTCCTCGGCTTTGAGCAACATTTCATGTTCAGCCATAACTCGGTAATTAACTCAAATAAAATCATAAACTATTTCCCATGTTTTTACGATAAGACAGATTTTGTGAAAATCAACACTAAACTCATACCGTCCGCACTAAGCACGCTCATGACCGTGAGCACGACTATTATAATAGATTTACATTCTGTAGAGGTGTACAACTTTACCCACATAACATGAATTATCTAGTTTGTTTGGCATCCGTCGATACTACCGCTCACTACCGTAGGTAAGCGGTCTAGAGTACGCATCGAAACCTTTACATCATCTAGTCCTAACCCTGCACTAGCCAGGCGAATGTTTACCCTTACTTAACCTGGGGACCTCTCATTAAGTGAGGCATTCACTATTTTATCGGAAGGCTCTATCCCAACACCTCGGAGAAGGGAGCCCCTTCGGACATGCCGGTCCTTTAGCCCTATCCGCACTCTATGGCCTACCCACGTGCAAAGCTAGGTTTTCGACGACCTAATTATCTAACGCCATCCTCATACTAGCATATGTGGTTGTACGTTAGGTCTTAGTTCTGGATTTGCTGGCGTCTGGTCCTTAACTGGCCCGGGCGAGAATCTCACCCTATCTACTAGTGAGACTCCTTTCTCACTTTCTCAAAATGTAATATAACTCGTATGCGTCCAAAACTAGTTTTTTATTTTATTTTTATACAAAATAACAGAGGTACCTACTCTAGATATTTTCATAAATCTTCCAAATTCACATTTATCATATTGTCCCTTTTACATCTCTTTCCGGAAAAAAACTATCGTTGTAGTAAGCATTTGTGCGATACATCGCACTCAAAACACCCAAATGATATTACATATTGTCTAACCCATATCCTATTGGCTACAACAGCAAGAATACCAATAGGTGGCAGTCAGACCGGCCAGGGTGGGCGGTCAGACCGGTCCTAGGGGCGGTCTGACCGGTTTTCACTTGGATCGTCGCCCGTCGTGGCGGCGATGTTCGGTTGTTAGGTCAAAGTCATGAGTTTCAGAGCATATATGTTGCATGATACATGTTTTGACTAACATGGGTCAAGTTGCGAAGAACTTATTCCCAAATTCGGTTTACTTGTCTATTGTTGTGCAGGTTGCTTGGTGGTCAACGACGGTCAACGGCGAGGATGATCGGAACTAGGCTTAGAGAGCTGAGGTCCAGAACGATCGACGATGCTGGGTGAGGTCAATGAACTCAAGCGTGGTGCAAGGTGGACAAGGGTGACCTATTGGCTAATACGAGGCGCAAGATGGCGCAAGGTATAGCTAATTAGGTCAAGAGGTGTTAAAAACGGCGCATTAAAATACGTGCGTAAGTGTCCCGTTTGTTTTGAGCCTGAACGGGAGCTCAATTGAGTCAAACTTCTAGAAGGTCTAAGCCTCCACTATAAATAGGGGAGGGAGCTGGCTGCATCTCCGTTTCGTCTCTTTTGCTATTTGAAACCCTAATTTTCTTAGGGAGAGCTTTTGTGGAGGCTAGGGTTCTTGATAGTTTGATGTGTTTTTCGTGTTTTTGGATTGAGCATTGTCCTCCATTGATGGAGTGGCTGTAAGCCCATATCATATCAAATCAATCAAAGGAAAGTTTGATCAATGTTTTGTCTCATTGCATTCTTTCTCATTATTTGATGATTATGAGTCTTTCTTTGATCCGTGATTTTTAATTGAATTCTTCACGTGATCTAGTTTGTTGTGACATATGGTAACATATCTAGGATCATCTTGATCATCAATCACCCACGAGCAAGATTTTGAATCTAGTTTTCGTTTAGACTCGGTTTTGAACCCTTCTTCAATCAAACGAAAAGGATCATTATTCTTCTAAGAATTATCACAATCTTTGATTGGAATAGGTTACTGATATCATAGAGAAGGTGTGTTCTAAGTTTCATCAAATTTGGAGTCGTAGATCAAAAGTTTCATCTATTTACAACTTCGTCATTGGAGCTTTCATTACATTCTTGATCGTGGTCGATCGGCCGAGGTCACCGGTCGGTCGGTAGGTAATCGGTCAGACCGCCATTGACCCAGCGGTCCAACCGCTAGTGCATTGAATTGCTTTAGTCTTTGTTGATTTTGTCGTATTGCTTAGGGGTTTAAATTGAATTCAATATTAGTCTTCTGTTGTACTGATATATTGATCTTTATAGCTTCCATAGCTACTGGAGTAAAATATTATTGAATCAATAATTTATGAAAACTGAGTGTGCTCCTATTCAACCCCCTCTAGTCGCCTTTTCGGTTCAACAAGTGGTATCAGAGACCGATTAGTTCAATCTTGATCTTAACCGGTCACTGAACTTGGCGATGGATAGATACTCGACGAAGCCGCATATCTTCGATGGGCACGACTATACTTATTGGAAGAATCGCATGCGAATCTTCCAACACGTTTCTGGTTTTATGGCCTCACAAAACATTGCTTATCCTTGGTAAAACAGAGTCACTGTGTAAACTGTAGACTCTGTTCTTTGGTTTTATCTCAAAATGTGTCTGGAAGGGTGGCCTTGCTCGAAGCTCTGCCTAGAAAAGGCTTCAGTCTCAATACTTTTAAACGAAGGATTATTTTTTTCTTATTTGGATGTGTCAAGCGCTAACTCACTCTTCAGTGCTAACATGCATGCTAATAACGTAAATCGCCCGATCAATGTGGGCAGAGTCGCTGTGTAGACTGTGTCCTTTGGTTTTGTCGCAAAATGTGTCCTCGATCCAGTGGTTATGGAAGGGAGGCCTCATTCGAAGCTCTGCCAGGAAAAGGCTTCAGTTTCAATACTTTTAAACGAGTTTTTTTTCTTCTTCTTATTTGGATGTATCAAGCGCTAACTCACTCCTCGGTGCTAACATGCTGATAACGTAAATCGTCTGATCAATGTGAGAATGTATTGTGTTTGTTGATTTTGGGAAGGTGACAATGCAAATGCCCCTCAGGAAGATGGCAGCGCCCTAAAATCAAAATCAACTAACACGATTTATTGTCGCATTGATCGGACATCACATAGTAGAGTTATCGAGTTAGCACCTATAAGGGAGTTGGTGCCTGATATATCTGGACATCCCCTTTGAGATTTATGTCCAATCATTTCTGCAATATACAAGATACAAAGCATAAAATTAAAATGCATTTCTTAAAGACTTCTGAAATATACAAGATACAAAGCATAGAAGGAAATTTATGCAAATCAATGATCCAGGTAATCGTCGCACTCGCACCGATAAAACTGGTATCTGACAAGAGCAACCAAAGACCTCAAGATCAGAATATTTGCGATGTCAACCACAATTGGGGAGCAAGATAATAGGATCCTCCCAATGAAAGCTAATTACATATCTTGTTCTTACTTTCCACAAATGTACAAAGCTAAGTTGCAGTCGCAACACCTTATCGCCCGCTTGCAAACGAGGATCCCAAACTTCCAATTCCCAAACGCTACGCGTTTCCAACTAGGCACTAAAAACTAGTGCTAATAGGTAAAAAGTAAAAGAGCAAACGAGAAATTTAACCAATAGGCTTATGAATTGGTTGATTTCTCAGCTCATCTTCTAGCTCTAGTCCGGATCTCCTGAGCGAGCGCTGTGCTTCACTGCTACGGAAAAAGTGTAGGCACCTCGCTGTAGTGGGTCGGCTTCCAGCTCGCGCCGGCGTCGGGCCGCGCGCCGCAGCGGTGGCACCGCACGCCTGGCGGCAGCTCGAGGACCAGGATCCGCCGGCAGGAGGGGCAGGACGAGTGCCCGCGCAGCCACTTGTCGATGCAGGCGGCGTGGAACCCGTGGCCGCACTGGGGCAGCACGCGCATGGCCTCGCCGTCCTCGAACTCGGCGAGGCAGATGGCGCACTCCGCCGCGGCCTCCGCCTTGCCGCCCTCGCAGTCACCGGCGACGTACGCCACGGTGGGGATCGCGCGGAGCACCTGCTTCTTGACGCCCCTGTTGGCGGCGGCCGCGCCCGGGCGCCCCCCGGCGCCGCGGCGCAAGCACGCGCAGCGCGCGACGAGGCCGACGCCGAGGACGCAGATGAGCGCGCAGAGGAGCGAGGCGAGGATGATGATGATGTCCCTGTCGTTGGCGATGGGGCCGCCCGGCCCCGGCGCAGCGGCGTCCGCCTCTAGAAGCTTCGTCGCCATGGGTTGCATCCTCCGGGTGGGACAGGTAGCGCGGGTCACGGGCTTATAGGTGCGGGGAGGAAGGTGAAAGTGTGGGTGGGAAGCTTGCTTGGAGTGGCCTACGCTTATATAGGGCATGAACGGGTGGCTTTTCCCCGCTTTGTTCGAAAGCTTGAAGCCGGCTCTACGTGTGAAAGTCTGAAGCTCGAAGCCGGTCATGATCGGTTTTTCGTCGCTTCCCTTACTCTACCGTTCCGAAAATACCCTCGAATTTTTGGAGTTATTACCCGCCCCGTACCTAGTATTCCCTGAGGTTTTCGCAACCTCCTGTTTCCCTCCCAACTCACGCCCATCTCCGAGTGCTTGGCCCGAACCCTGGTAGTTGTCCCGTCATCCTCCCGCCCGACTGCGTCTCCCCCGGCCGCCGCCCGTCCCGCACCGCCGCACCTCCCCTGGCCACCCTCCCGCCCGACAGTGCCTCCGTCCGAACGAATCTGGCCTCCACGCCGCGCGATCGCCCGCCCACACCTCCGATCACCTCCACCGAGCAGCCCGCCACCTCTTCGGCACCTGTCTTCCCCTCCTCTTCGTCTCCCCCAAATTACTTCCACCGACCAATAGCTCCTGTTCCTCTGGCGTGAGCACGTAATTTGTCTTCCGCTTCGGCATATTTTGCTTTGATCTGCGGTGGCTATGTTTAATTTCTGCGAGGAAAATTCTTCGCCAAACTGTCAGATTAGATTATTGGAATGGTTACTTTAGCAGCCATTTTTTCCCCTGGTTCTGCCCCAATTGGGGTATTGTTAGCTGAAGCAAAACCTTGAGAGGCTACTAATGGAAGTTTTGTGCGAAATTTAGAACATTAGACCCGGTATTTAGTTAGTTTGCAGAATGCGCGGACTATGTTAAGGGTGTAATCTATGATATAAAATTACATGTATACCGCTAAGAGATTCATCCTTGCAGTAAAAGGATATCTAGGCAATTTGACAGTAGCGTAGAGCCCCTAGCCTACAGAACAGATGACCCTAACTGTCTATGAGCATGCCATTTCGAGTGACTGATGAAATTCAGGGACAGAGCATACATGCCAACTGAAGCAATTTCTGAGTAATTTGTTGGTTGTTGCCAGAACTGAAGCAATTTCTGAGTAATTTGTTGGTTGTTGCCAGAACTGAAGCAATTTCTGAGTAATTTGTTGGTTGTTGCCAGAACTGAAGCAATTTCTGAGTAATTAATTTGTTCGTTGTTGCCAAGTTGAAGTTATACTTTCTCGTCAGTTGCTTCAGTGGCTCAGTGTTGTTGCTTGGCCAACAGCAGTGTAGTGTGCATAGTGCAAGTAAAAAATTAAGATGGAAATAACTGAAGCTTTTTTTAATGGATAGCAGTTTTTATAGGGTATAGATGATTTTTCTGGAAGACAGGCTGTGTTTGTTGTATTTGTTTGTGCCAATGTTTATGTATCATCTGTAATGTCATATTCAATAGTCCAGTTTTGACTGCTTTGTGTGGCATATTTATCCAGATTGGAAGGAATATTTGTTATGAATTTGGTTTGTTATTGACTCAGAAAATGCAACATGTAGTTGTTCCATGTTGTAGCTGTCAGTTCATTTAGGCAATTTTTTAGCTAGTAGTTCCATGTTGTAGTTACATATTTCCTTATATGCATGGTACCTATATATGGATAAAGCATAAGCCGCAAACACTGCAATATGGGATGCAGTCACAAATAAAGTGTTCATTGACATCTGCGTGCAAGAGGTGCTAGGGAAAATAGATCCCTGCAATGTTTGAATAACAAAGGGTAGAGGTGGAACATGAACATTTGAAAGCAATTGTTGAACCGCAAATTCCACTGATCAGCTTGACTTTTATAATCCTGGAAACTCTATTGAGTGAATTATTATGAGCACTGCAACCGCAAATTCCGGAGCAACGGTGATATCTAACGATCAACTTAGTAGTTTTCCAAATCCTTACGAACTTGTTTTGATCACATCCTGGCTTTTCTGGCCTCTTTTGAGGTGTGGATAAAGCAAGCCGCAGTGTTTCAGGGTGCGGAGGATAGTGGATAGGACGAGATCGTCGGTTTTGGGATAGACGGAGGGATCTCGTCAAATCTAGTACGCTGAATAGCCTTCCGTGTTGTGTGGTTGGAGTTGGGTTGTACTAGCGTATAGCTAGACCTGTAGTTAGTGAAGGCTAAAGCATACGACAGATGTGCATTGTATACACACTCGTTTTATTGTTACGGTGCAAGTCGTTTGGTCGAAAAATCTAGTTGCAGATTTTATTGTAAAACTTTTAAATTTGAATTTATCGTAAAACTTTTAAATTTGAATTGCTTATAAACCAACATGCTAGTCCAACAATCCATGTGCGAATCAACACGTGTCAACCAAAAGGAATTTTGTTATAAAAAAAGCACTTGCTACCTTTAAGGTTATGTACATAAAACTTAGATTTAGCCGATTAAGTAGTCTTAACACCCGTATGGGTGGATTATTAGTGCAGTTCAGGGCTTGTTTGAATAAGGAAGGATTAAAACTAATTCTTTCGAATTGGAAGGGATTTTAGTTTAAATTCTGAGTCAATCTAAAAGATTAAATCAGATCACAACGTATCCAAACAAAATGGGTATTGAACCCGAACCTTAA
Source organism: Hsuehochloa calcarea (assembly GCA_036346395.1). NCBI lineage: Eukaryota > Viridiplantae > Streptophyta > Magnoliopsida > Poales > Poaceae > Hsuehochloa > Hsuehochloa calcarea. Next base: position 42,538,968 of record CM070599.1, read on the forward strand.
ACCAGACAGCCGATGTGTCAAATTGGTTGGACTTGTCCTTTTTCTAGCGTCACCTATATTTCGCATGGACCAATCAACAGCTAGTCTAACAGTCCAAGTGTGAATTGACGCAACGTCAACCCGTATAGAAAATAGAGATGGCAACAGGTAACCGCCCATATCCTACGAATGAATGCTAGAAGAACGAAATCACACAAAAAAATTATAAGAAAATTTTATACAGATTCATATCATTTCCTGATAGAATAATAATTATACTCCTGTGTTGCTATATTAATTCTATTTACAACAGCGAGAAAGACACTAAAACTAGTGCTTGATGACCGTTGTTTCTCGCTGTGCTTGTCGAGTTTCTTCTCTTCCTTGTTCTTCCTCTGTCCATGAACTTTACTATTTATATAGCGCATGAAAGGGTGGTAGTTGTCTATGTCAAGAGGTACCTTATCGTTTGATGCAATACGCACACTCAAAGACGGTTATTGTCAGAGACAGATTCCCCCACGTCGCTTTGGGGTTATGTCAGATACAGATGTTTAATACATACAGTTATCTCAGGGAATAACAACACATATTAACTACTACGCGTATTAAACACAACATACAAATATCTCTAGTCGATTGAGTCTACATGTCTGTGATTCTTATCGACTATAGGATGGTTGTAAATGATTTGATCGTAGTAAAGTTTACGACCATAATGTGATCATAGTGAGACTTACGATCAATAGGAGCTCATAGAAGAACTTATAGCCATGAGATAATCGTAGTAGGACTTACAACCATATAGAGTAGTCGTAGAATAACTTATGACCTCTTTGTTGATATTGAGAAGGACCTTTTAATATTGCATAAAGGATATTATAATCTATAATATATAATAAATATTATAGATAAATAATTTAATTAACCAATGATCACTCGATCGTCAGTAACTTTCATTCCTGCTGTGGCAATAAAGGGTTGTTCGGCCAGCCGGGCCACGTGCGTACGGGTGTCCGGGTCCCGGCATATTCCAAACGGGCGCACGTGACGCCATGCATTTCAGTTACAAGCTTTCCACTTTCAATCCGGGGCGTCGCGCCGTCCAATCTGCCGCCCGCTAACCTCGCTCTCGATCGGCCTCAGCATCGTCCGTTTCGAGCAGGCGGTTCAGCTCAGGAGCAGCCGCCTTCAGAAAAGGCTACCTCTTCACTCGTTTTTCTCGCTCTCACCTAATGGTACTCAGAGAGGGAATGCTTCCGAGGTTAGGAGAGAGAAGCAGCAGGATCAGGTCACGATGTGTGGCCGGGAGCTAATCTTTAACGCCGGCGCCGGTAAAGTCGCGGGCGGGGGTGTCACCCAAAGATGGCCTTCGCCCGCCGTCACGCCGTTCGCGTGGAATGTGCCGGTTCCGGGGAATGGTTCCCAAAACGCTGTGTTATTAGTGGCCGCCGACTTGCTCGGTCTTGCTGTAGGGTGCCAAGAGACCCGGCCTGAACTATCCGTAGCAATTGGGCCTTTTTCCTTTCCCTGCAGCGTAAAGCGTATGGTCGCCGAGAGGCGGTAGGTTCGGTTGCCTCCTGGGTCATATACGACGCGTAGCGCAAGACCGATGCACGGTTCAGTGCGTGCATGGGGTCTGAAATGAAGCGCCGGCGTATGCTATATTTGTGGTATCCGGCACGATTTGTTGACGTATCATACTTCCTGCGCTGACGCCTGTTGCGTCTCGCTCGTGTAGATGCTCCTCCGCAGTTCACACCGAGATTTGTTTTTTGGTACGCGGCACACGGCACACGGAGAGGAATGATTCTCGGCGCATTTTGGGCGATGCGCTCGAGAGGCTCGAAATGGCACTAGGCAGTTCCGTAGAGATTTTCGGCCTACTTTCTTCAGCTTGGATGGTACTCAGAAATTAACGTGGCTCTGAAATAATGCAGAGGAACTGAATCCATGAGAAAGAAACAGTCAATTTTCGTTTCACCGCAAGGTGATACAGCATATCATTACGAACAATGTCTATATCACGTGCAGGGAAGGCCATTTAGATGACAAGTACCGGCACTTTTATCCAAGAGTTGAGTTGAAGGGGGCCGAATTTGCAGAGCCACCACCACTTACTCGGTTATTCCTCCGCATGGATTACTCGAGTTCCTCAGAAAGTTGTGCAAAAGTGGGCCGTAAAATATGATTGTAGCCACTGAGATATACTCGCGGACAGTTAAGTCAGCAAGTGCGCAATGACCTCATCTGGATTAAAGATAACTTGGGCAGTTGAGATACCACAAAAGATTAACCATAAAATTACAAGATAATCCACCAAGATATCAGAAAGGAAAAGGGAAACCATATATAGTACATAGCGTATAGCTCTGGAAGTAGTGATCCCTCATTATCCCAAGCAAACCACTCCTCTAATTTGACAAATCCTCCATGTCCTCTTTTTCCTTATAAACAAAAGAGTCTCCATGGTTTTTGCATTAAATCGGGAATACCTACATTAATTTCAATTTCCACCTAAATGACAGAAAAATCATAACCTACAATCTGTCTTATGTAAGAACAAAGAATTATACATTGAACAATCTAGCAGAGAAACAAGTGTTTCTGAAGACTATTCCAAAAAAAAAAACAGTTTATTTCACTGTAACCTAGATAAGTGATCTTTCTGGGGATCACTGGGAACGAACACTGGGAGCTGGTGAGACCGAGACCAACCGGAGCGTTGGCTCGAACCACCAGGATCTCTTAAACTTCTTGTTGCAGGATCTGTCATCAGAGGTCCACCAAAGAACATAGACTGTCCAGTGTACAGAAGGTCGGGACGGCCCAAACGAGAGCTGGATCCCTGGTTTGCCTGCGCAGACACGAACCGGCCAGCTTCCTGATCCCAGTAAACAGATGACCGAGAAGATCTTTCTTCGTTCGGCGCACCAAATCTCCTTGCGTTGTTGGCTTCTGAGATGGCTGCTTCATTGACACCACTTGCTTTTGCTGAAAATGGAGACCTGTTTGCTGAAGTCTGATAAATTGGGTTGAAATGCTTCGAGGGATGGTGCTCTGCGATAGGTGTTGGAGTCCGCGAGTTGCTCTGGAAGCTGCTCGGTGTCTGGGGATATAGCTCAATGTCATCTGCACTTGCTCTGCTGGGTGGATAAGAGGACTTGTATTGAGAATTCCTGCCAGACCGAGTGTCTATGTGGTGTCCGGTATCAGCACTCATGACACTGCTTCTACAGCTGAGGTTGTCACTGGAGCACCGGTCTGCCTCATATTGGGCACGGGTATTTATTGGTTTCAGCACGGATGAAGAGGCTCTGGCTTTTGCTGCTGTTTTCATGGCCTCATTTGAATCCAGTTTTGCGAGCTTCCATGCGCTAATACGGACTGGACGTTTAGCATGCTGCTTGGCTCTTTCAGTCGGGTCCATGCTATCAGGATCAACAGTTGAAGGTAATCGACCAGGTTCCAAGTGTGGGATGATTTCGTCCTGTGATGTGATGCAGACAGGATCATATATATGCAGAACAACTTTCTCAAAAGGTAAGTGATTTTTTCAACTTCAAAATGAAGACGATTGTGATGGGCATAACATGACTCTTAAACAAACAGCTCTGATAGATTAGCTCAAATAACAGTGCAGGTTTCTGATAAGGTTTGTTGAAGTGGAAAGCATAACTCCTTCATTGAAAAAACAAACTATACAGCAAATTGTCCTACCAATGTAGAAACACGAAAATCGGACAATTAACTCTATGGAAAGTTGATATGGCCTAGAAGTACTACTGGATACAATTCATACCTGGTCAATAAAGATACGCGGTGGAGTGCACCATGCACCTTTGTAGTGCCGTGCAAACGAGCTCCCGCTGAAAACAGTTGGTGTGGAACTCATTGGAGAAGATGGCAAGCTTAGCTGGTCATCATTGACAGAGGGACCAGGATGTTCACTCTGAGCCCTCATTGCCACAACATATTCATAAGTTGTGATGCCCTGCAAAAAAGTGATGTAAAAAAGCAATCTCATATTTCATTCCTGGAGAAAATATGGGAAAATGAGACTAGAAAACTAAGAGAGGATAACAAAGTGACCAACCTTCCGGATTAATATCATATGGAAGAAGAACAGCTCCCCCAGTGGCACTGAAGCAAGCATCGAAAGAGCTGTACCTAGGGCCTGAAGTCAAGAACTTTTTTAGTTAAGATTGTATTAGTTTACACTTTACAATCATAGCTATATCATGTTATATACTTCATACACTGATTGACTATTGCATTGCCCAAGAGAGGTCAGTATACATAATTCAAACATTACTAACCATGCAAAATGCTGCAATTATGAACAAGAGCAAATGAATGGTGACAACATTTTCTTCATCAATTCGCATTCTTCAGCAATAATAGTCTTCGTCATAAGAGCCAAACCTAGAACGACTAATTAATTGATTATAAATGGATTTTTTGGGGGAAAACTACTAGTCTGATTTGTACAGCTGCAGCTTGCACCACCACAATTAAGAGGACGGAAACTGTAAAATTAGTCATAGTGAAATCCAAATGTACATGAAAATTACAGCAGCTATATGCTTAAAAATAGATGGAAAACTAGATCAACAAAAGAAAAACAACAAAAGGGTTAACACTTACCACAATGGCTCCAAAGGGAGCTCGTGAAAGACCATACCCCAGCTTTTCCCCTATCTGATCTTCAATGGCTGTTTTGTCAGTGAAGCAACGGACAAAAACAGCAATACCAACTCCACACTCAACAGCAAGCTTTATGCATACAAGATTATAAACAATTACAATTAGAAACAAGAAAAATGCTTTCAGAATATCAAATCCACACTCAACGCAAGCTTATCGGCATTTAAAAGAGTATAAATGTTGACAGATAGAAATATCAATAGAAATATCAAACATTCTTGAACTTTTCTACATACCCAAGCAAGACTCACAGCCATAAGGCACAAAAATGTGATATAGTTTTTCCTTCCAACACAATTGTTTAGCCACTGCATCACAAAGACCAAAACAGATATCAGAAAATCCACGTCAACAAACTATAGAGAAAGGGTAAAGAGAAAAAATGAACTACAGAAGCTTCAGCATGATACTTACCCGGCAATGATGATCAAACCCATCAACACACTTGTCACAACTTCGACAGTGTTTACTATTTTTGCGCACCTATACCAATACATAAGGAAAAGACAATGAGTATGAACCAAAACATTGGATTAATAGCTTATCTCTGTAAACGTAAAACACACTGGATAACAATACATGAACAAAGTAAAAGCAAGCACTGCTGCAAACAAAGTTAAATGCGCTACTCATAAATCTACTAAATACTAATATTTCAGAAGCACCAAAACAGATAAGTAGCACACAATGCAGATGATACTAATCATAACTAATCTAATCTCATAAACATTGTCCTTTTACCATGTTCCTCTTTCCTTTCTTTCGAACTGACCTGTTTTCAATACAAAAAGATTTCTAGAATTACATCATGCATGCATCTTTCAGTAACCATCCTTGATATGAGTTTTCTTTACCAACTACTACATCGATGTTAATTTAGTTCATTTGCTTTGGCCATTTACATCTCTGTGTTGTCATAGGGACTGCATCTGCCTATGCAGCAGAAGTAGATTCAACTATCCTGTTATGGAAAGTATTTTACAAAGCGGTGTGTCCTGCATATTGCCTGTTACCAAATTCTTGAAATTCTCTAAATACTGTACATTATTATGCATTCATGCAACCATAAATTAAAGTGTATACAGATAAATGGTAATTTGTTTGATGCATAACCTCCTTAACATCTGTTGTAATGTAACCATCAGTAATAGCACTTAATGATAAATAGACAGGTACACAACAAAAGGGTAAATTAGAATCAATGGATGCAGGTATTCACAGTACAACAATTTTTCAAAACTACCGTGACTAAATATAGTGTTGGCAAAAAAAAGGAGAAAATGAGTAGGAACTCTTAAGTATGGTATACTCTGCACACTGAATAGGGTTCGAGCTGAGCATAAGTACCTCCGCATTGCAAAGGGTGCAAAAGAGTGCCTCCTCACCACAGTCTTCCTGATGGTGAGCTTGATCTTCTTTGCGACAATCCTCTTTCAAAAAAATAGCACAACAAAAACAACCAGATCCTAAACATGACTTATGCTTTTGGGTATCCTCATTTGTTCTCAATCCTGGCATGCCAGCTTCTTCTTGAGTGTCTACGTTTGCTATTAATCAAAAGGATGTGCTGCATTAGTATAACATGTGCCTACCACTCAATGAATTGGATCGAACTTCAATAGCAGTGTCATTAGGTATCAGGACGTACCTTCCGATTTATAGATTAGTGCACCATTGACAGCAATCAGGATGCCAGGATCAGCAGGATCAATAGCAGTACATCTAACGTATAGAATCAGTACCGATAAGGCCTGACGTAAGAGAACATGGATATCAAACACTTATCAAATGAAATCTACTACAGGATTCAAGTCATGCATGAGAAGTGGAACCTTACCAGAAAACTATAAACACCTATTGCGATATACTGACACAAGTCCTTCCCAAGAAATGGAGAGAAGAAAGCATAGAATGCCATACACAGCAAGAAGAACACTGTTATAGCTACCACCTGCAAATAATGATAAATAAAAATGTTTCATTCAATTTCAAACTCTCCCAAAGATAAGAGTTAAGAATGGATAGCTTGCAACGACGCCAGCATAGGAGGAAGTACAAAATCCAACTAAGAGGCCACAAGTTCAGCAGAAAAACAAGACCAACATCCCCATACACAATCATCCTTCTAGCTGCAATGCAAACCGATGACTCCTAATCCTAGGGTGTTTTTATACACAGTGAGCATTTCAAGTGCTTAAACTGTCATGTTTACAGTGGCAACTTAAACTTTTACACAAGACAATCATGCTAGCTCAGATTTTATAGATTTCTTACAAGACACCCATGAAGGCATAATAGCTCAGCGTTTATAGCATTCCCTCTCTGCTTGAACCTCAGAACTACATCTAAACTTTAATGAGTAAGAGCAGATAAGATGATCAGATAAAGGTAAGCAGGATGAATTGCTCTGCACATGGACCGGAGCTATTACTAACAGAATGTTCTCAAATAAAGAAAATAGCTGCTCGATAGCACCGCATACATAGACCATTTTGTCTTAAAAAAACGTTGTGAAACACATCCTCTTGTTCCTCCCAAGACTCAGGTCAGAAGCCAAAACTTAAGAGAGAAACATCCAAAAATCTTTAGTTCTAAATTAATAGCCAATTCAATAGACAAAGGTTCCTACTACAGTTCATGCTTGTAAAATGCTAGGTCACTTCTCATCTACTGTAATTTCAACAGGATACCATTGAGCTGGGGATACTGCAACCACAGAAGTAAACTACCATTGGGCATTGAATCCAGAAAAATTCTGGCAGCAAAGATAATGCCAAGTGCCATCAGAGGTGGAAAAGCTAATAACTGGGAATTGATGCTAAAAATCCTAGACATTAAGAATTAAAGGCCCATTTGGAACGCAGAAATTTCACAGGAAACATTCCCAAATAGGATAGATAACTCACTATGACACTCAAATTTACATCTAGACTACTATTTTCTTTATTAAATGTAACTAATTTGATTTCAAGGCATCCTATTACTTAATTAAGGCAGAGATAGCAGATGACAAGAAAAAAAATTCAAGAGAAAAATATTTGGTTCTAGCGTAAAGCTAAGGAACATAGCAGCGTGAAGCTTGCTTCTATTGCAACAAATAGCTAACAAGAAAGAAACAAGGCACAAATAACAGAAGCAACAAACTGCACGACAAAAGGATCAGATCCAGAATGGCGAAGCGAACGGTCCTGAACCGAACACCCCGTCATTTCAAACACGGATGCAACCATTCTACTGCACACGGACAACATACAAGAGAAACTAAATTACTGCATTTGGGTGATCAACCAGAAATCATAGTCCATGGATAGCCTCCTGCTGTTGAACGCATGGGAAACAAATCAAATCAGAGAGCCTGTAGCAGGAAGGAAGGAGACAAAAAGGCAAGTGAGGGGCAGCGAAGCCGAACTCCGAATTTTTTTTTCCTAAATGGTACTATTTAGAACGGGTTTAGCAAAAATAGCGCCCTCTTAACCATAATTGCAAAAATAATGTTCTCGTCCGTTCGGTCACGGGACGGACAAACCATGACATGACACGTGATGTCTCGTCCGGCCATGGGACGGACAAGCCACGGTGGAACACATGATGTCTCGTTCGGCCGGCCGAACAAGCCACGGCGCGATATGTGACGTCTCATTTGTCCAACCACAGAACAGACAAACTGTGGTGTGACCACATAACGTCTCGTTCGGCCGACCACGGGACAACAAACCACGACACGACGTGTGTACTCCATTCCCGGTGCGGACGAGACGCCACCTATCGTCGGACGGCCAAGCCGTGGACGCCACATGCCACGGAGTGTCCATCTAATCACACTTCAAATAGTGCCATTAAAAAACACGCCGAACTCCGAGGTCCAAAGTCCCACATCACATCAGGGAAAGAACAGAAGAAACCAATAGAAAACAAACAAAACGTACCACTTTTTATCCGCTTGAGAGAAATGGCAGATCAAAACAGACACGTATAACGCACGAGATGAGAACGTACCATCACATAAAATTCAGGTAGAAGCATGATATCAGGGAAAACCATTAAAAATCAAATCCACGTATTATTTCGAGTCAAAACAGCAGAAATTACCAACATACTAGTGGTGATTTCTAGAGCAGAGTAAAGTCGCGCAGAAGCATCAGAAAAAATACAGGAGTAACCTGCCACATCAAACACACGCAATTACGAAATAAGAGTGCAGCCGAAAAGTGAGAGAGAAACACCAGATCAAATCAAACAACGCGCATCAGTACATCACTCGTCAGAACCTAAACATACTAGTATCGCTGTCACAGAAGGGTAGCACCAGGAAATTTTCGAATGCCACAACGCCAGCACTGGGCTCATGAGAACACCGGAAATTTTTGACGTCCGCGGCGAAACGAACAGAACGCGATGAGATCCGCAGGCGCATTGCGCGTCCGAGCACAGACACAGGGGAAGGCGACTAGCAAATGCGCGCGTACCTGCAGGGTGTGGGCGGGGAGCTGCCACCCGTGACGCCGCGCCATGGCGGCGCTGCGCTGCCGCGGCGGAGGAGGGACGGCCTCGGGATCAGCGGCACGGCGGCTGCATTGCGGCGCGAGATCCCGAGCCCCGCGGAGGAAACCCTAGCGCCCGTATGGCTCCTCTCGGCGTGTGTGAGTGTGTCCGTGCAAGGCGAGCGAGAGGAGTGGAGGGAGGAGAGGAGGGCGTAGTGAAGTGGTGTGTTTGGCGATAACTCCTTTTATTATTTAATCTTTTTCCAGTATCTTTCTAATATTATTTTTAATATTGACTTTCTTGTCACCCCATAACATGTGATAAAATCGTATTATCGCACTTCTCATCTTAATGTGACATAATTTAATCTAAAAATAAACACATCTAAAGGGATCGGTAGCGTGACAGTACAGTTTGATCATACTATGGGTCATGACGTGATTAAAAGGGTCAGAATTGAAAATAAAATTAAAAAGAGACTATCTTTAAAATAATTTTAAAAAATATTTAAAAATTAAAAAAAACTCATTTGGCGCGACTGTGGTGGTTTTTTTACTAAGGCGGTCTCAGATTCTCTTATTGGCCCGTCCTATCTTCTCCTCACTGTAATGCATATAGTCTCGGTTGGTGCATGGACCTTGAAGATGAAGAACATTTTTTTTTCTTGTCACTATTTTGTTATGCTAATTATGATTTTTGGTTAAAAGAATAACAACTCTTATGCCCAGTTGAATCAAGGAATTTCATCGAATTTTCTCGTGGAACAATCAGTTCCTGCAGGAATCTAAAAAAAATCTATGTCGATGTTTTAATATCGAACTTATGAAATGAATGCTAGAAGAGGTCTCCTTGCTCGAGACTACACAGGGATGAGACACAGGGCATTTAGACAGGTTCTGGTTTTCCTCTAAGATAATAATAACCATAATCATGTGTTCTTGTATTGATTGTGTTTACAACAAGAGAGAAGTCACTGAATGCTAAGACAAATGACTCCTGTCTGTTTCGTTGCTTGTGTTCTTGTCTCTTTCCACCAACATTATCTCTTATATAACGTCTGAGGGGGTGGCAGTTGTCTATGTCAAGATGTGCCTCAACGGTTGATGAAATGCACACGTTGATAGCAGTTATTGTCAGAGAGACAACACCCCACGTTCGCCTTGTAGTTATGCCAAAGACAGAGATTAATACGTGCAGTTATATCATAGAACAACGACATATATTAGCTACTGTGTGTAATTAGACACAGTGTATGGAATCCCTAGTCGATTGGGTCTACATGTATGTTGTCCTTATCGATCATAGGGTTGTCGAGAATGACCTGGTCGGTAAAGCCTACGATCATGAGGTGATTATAGTAGAATTTACTATCAATAGGTGGTCGTAGAAGAACTTATGATCATGAAGTTGTATTTGGATAACTTACGACCATTTAGGGTGTCGTAGAATGACTTACGGTCACTAAGTGTTTATAATCTCCCTCGTTATTGATACTGAGGGGTGTCCTTGAAGGTTTTATGAAGATATTATCATCTAAAATAAATATTATATATAAATAATTTAATTAATCGATGATTATTTGATCCTCGTCAATCTATCAATGTGTTCCAAATGGAGCCTTAATTAAGAATTTTTTTTGGGCTGTTAATTGATAATATTGGTTCCAATTAGTACTTAGTGGTCCAGTCGATGACATGAGAATTAAGGCAGGATGATGTGAAGTAAACAATGGACAATTAATTGAAAGCGAGGCTTCCAGTAAAAAGGCCAGGTATGACACAAACGACCCCACAGTTTTTTTGTGAAAAAAAGTCTTAGTATTATTGATAGTTACAGCAAAATACATAAATTAAGGATTTTAAAGGTAATAGCCCACACATAGTTTGAGTTCTGGATCCGGCGTGGACTGTCCATCCCATTTTTCTGTGTGTGTCATGTGCGTGGCCTAGCCAAAGGCTCAATGAGTAGAGTGGTGAACCAGTTGAAACTGGGATTGGAGTATATTGATAGAGTTTTTAATCAGGTTCAAGTATATCCCTATCGCTATGCAGTTTTCTCAAGTTTTGTATCTCATAGTATAGGTATGAGTACTGCAAGTCAGAACAGGCTGTTTTTCTAAAGACTAGAACATGATGTAGTATCAACAAATACTTGTGCAAACACCATACGCATACTTTCCAATGCCAGTTCTAATTGAAAGCGTGAACATGCCATCTGCATCTCTACAGCCTACTCCTAGCGATATTTTTTATATTGAATGAGACTAAATAAAACTTTGTTGCTATTTTTATATAGCACATTCATATATACAGGGGATTATACAGGATTTTTTAAATAATATTTTTTAAAGAAAATTACAAAATAAATAGTCGGTTCAAAAAAATAGCAAAAATAGTTCCTGTCGCCAGTTCAACTGAGAACAGGTACCCTGGCCCGCCAGTCCAACTAACTGGCGACAGAAAATAAACAGTCGTCTGTCGCCAATTCAACTGGTGACGGCAACCTATCGCCAGTTGAATTGGCAACATGAATCAAGCTATAGAAACCCCAAAAATTAGCCCAATCTCATTTTAATTCCAGAAAAAAAAAAACAGAGGAGGAGGGGGAGAGAAGAAAAGTAGCGAAGCTCCGCCAGTTCGTCGCGGAGGAGAGATAGACGGAGCATCGGATTCGATCGACCATCTTGCAGATATTTTTTTTCAAACTTTATACATTATGTCAAAACATTGTCGGTTAGCAAACAAAAATAGCGACATAGAATTTAGTAGATTAAATAAATGTAGTCCAATTATGTAGTACATCTTTTGAGCTGTGTACGAGGTAGGTAGAGGGCAATGTAAGTAATACCAATTTTATTTAGCTCCATATTTGTGCGCGGTAATTATATTGTTAATACCAGAAATTATTTTTTAAGTAGGAAACTAGCATGACACGTTTTAAATTGAAAGAAAAATCCGTAGTAGCTAATTAGGGTAGGTAGAGCCTAATCAAATTAATCGCATCTTTATTTAGCTCCCTATTTGTGCACGGTAATTATATTGTTAATATCGGGAATTAATTTATAACCAGAAAAATAGCATGACACGCTTTAAAGTTACAAAGAAAATCTGGAGCAGCTAATTAGGGTAGGTCGAGTCGAGCCTAATCCAAAAAATCCCAACTTTATTTAGCTCCGTAGGTTAGGTAGAGCGTAATCGCAGCTTTATGACTTGTTGCATAAATTTGATTTCTATTTGTGGATGGTAATTAGTTTGCTAATGTCGCTTCGTATTATTATTATTACATATTTTGTAGTCGTTACAATGCATGCACTGAATTTTCAAGTATGACGGACCCAGACCACGCTGCCGAGTGGACGTACGAGTTGTTTGACCCAATGATTGACCTACATCATCGTAGCCACCTCAGTACTATCCTCCCCTAGGAGGGCGAGCCGCCGATTGAGCTTGGCGCGTTGCGGCTGCGCACGCCCATCAGGGCCTGAAGGTTGCACGCCAGCTGGGTGCCGAGGTACATGCCATTGCGATCTTCTTGTATTCATTTGTGGCCTGACTACTACGTCTGGACTAACGTTCGTTCGTAACCTGACCCGATGTATGTTGTGAGCGGCAGACCTCCTTCCGCTGGCACGGATGGTGGAGGCGACGTGGGAGGAAGACCGGGACCGCGGTCCCGGTCGTCCGTCCAGGCGTTTTTCATACGACCGGGCCCTACTAACGACGTTGGTCGACCTCCTGTGCGAGGAGATGACGCTGACGCTACAGGACGTGAGCTTCCTTACCAGGTTGCCCTGCGCAGACTTCCCCATGGCAGCGTATGAGATCTCGCCCACATGGCGCACATAGTTTCTAGCGAGGTTCTAGGATGTGTTGCCATCGGGCAGCGATTACCACGAGTTCAGCAGCCCGCACGGGCTGACGCTGAGGTGGATCTGTCTGTTCTACGTAAGTCTTCATAACTATTGTCCTGCCGCATCAATTCATTTGTGAACCTTACTGACGTGTGTATGTCTTCTTGCAGCACGAGCGTATGGCGGAGGACGCACCCGACGAGACAGTGAGGAGGCACTTCGAGGCCTACTTGTTGTGGCAGTTTGGGTGGGTCATGTTCCTGGGGTCCCACGGTGATAGTATCGATAAGCACTACATCCGCTACGGACGTGAGCTCGTAGACTCGCCGGTGGAGGAGATCCAGCCCTACACTTAGGGGTCTGGCCGTGCTATGCGCGACATACCGCGCACTATGCGACGCGTGCCGCCGGTCCCAGGACAGCCCATCCTCTCCGGATGCACGCTACTTCTGCAGCTTTGGTCCTTCGAGCACTTCTAGATCGAACGTCCGCAGCTGGACTTGGGAGCGTACACGGTCACCATGTACGCCGAGGACGACGACATGAATCGGCCTACTATGAGCACGGTGTGGTGCCGCCGATGGGTTAGTTTCGTGAACATTTATTATTTTTTTCGTAATTCAATCACAATTTCGTGTGCTAAGTGTTCCATTGGCCTATTCCACAGGTGACCTACACACCGATCACCACGCAGGGTCGTACTCGTCCTACGTCGTGATGTTTGACCAGTGGAAGGATGACTGTGTCATCTGGAGACTGTACACAGAGGAGAGGGTGTCCGCGCGCGCCCGGAGGACTGTCCAACTTGTACACACGAGACCACGTGTACTGGTACACGAGGAGGGCCTTGGCGCACAAGGTCTTCGTGGAGGAGTACCAGGTGGCGCGAGTCCTGCGCCAGTTCGGTCTGCGACAGCAGGTTCCAGCCACCTGGGCGCAGCGGCTACCGGCCCACGTCTATGGATTAGTTTGTGTTTTAATTCTTTAATACAATTTGTGTTACATACGTACCAAATGATTGTCTTGCCATCCACAGGTACACTAGGAAGGGAGTACGTGGTATTACCACCTGGACAGAGAGGATGTTCCCTTGGGTTGAGGGCTGGCTCAGCGCCTACGCCGATGTCATCTTGGAGGATGCTCCCTATGACCCCACAGAGCACGAGGAGTACATGGAGTGGTACGGCAGCCGGACGAGGCTTCGTTGCATCTGGGTCGTGGTCGACCCACCACGACACGAGGTTGCCACATCCGACACGTACCCCACACAACCGGACTCTGCATTCCACCACGTGGTACATATTCGACGGTTGGTACTTCATATTTAATTAGCTAGATTTAGGTTTCCAACTTGTTGATTATGTGTGCAGGTGGATCAACACCGGGAGATCCTTGAGTTGACAGGCCAGACGCAACAGTTGTCACTTGGGGGAGGCTAGAGGGATCTTGCAGCGCGTCGCGGAGAAGGGGAGGCGAGGGATCCAGATCGCGACTTGTCGTGGGTTGAGGACACATTCACATTCACCAGTGCGTGGACGACGGGGCAGCCGTGGTGGCTCACGGCCACAGGCTCCTACCCCGGACGTGGCGCGCAGGTCCTCGTGGCACTGTGGTGGGAGCTCCTTGGGACAGTTTGCAGGTGAGCATGACACATTCACTTCCCCTACTTTATTTCGAACCCCACTAGCTACTAACGGCAATATTCTTTTGTAGGTCCTCAGTTCCACCAATACAAGGGGCAGGAGTACGTGGAGTTGTCCGCGACCGCCTTCGTGCCCCCAAGTATGACTATCTCCTAAAGGTATGTATACTTACATGGTCCAGATGCTTATGTCCTAGTGTACCGTAGTAGTAGCGAGGATGACTAAAGCAATTAGTGAACTATCATGCCATGTGAACACGTGCAATGTTCTTCTATTTACGGACTCTAATGTATTCCTTTCAAGTACTGTTGATTTTGAGTACTGTAGGTTTCGAGTACTGTTCTTTCCTCCCACAAGGTGGTCAAAACGTCATAACACTTAGTTTTTTACAAATAAAAGTGATATTCCAGAACATTAGCAATCGCATATTACAACTTCCTGTGATTTCCCGTGGCAGTGGCCTCAACGTTTCCCATGTGGACTGCCTCGAGTCGGGCGGCTGAATGATGTCCCCGCGGCAACGTCCTGAGTGTCGGTGTCTCATTCGTCATGATGATTTCTCATCGGGAATTTCTTGAAGGTGTGCCCAGACTCCCTGCAAATGGAACACTTCTTTATACGATGTTCGACTTCTGCTTTGTCCATGTGGTTCCTGATGCACTGTACCTATCGCCAGACGACCTTTCCCTTCAGCTTTTCAATGTCCGCGGCCTTGATTAATTGCTACCAGCTCGGATGGCCAGTGAAATGGCCAGCCACGACATAACCATACATCTCCGCACTCTATATTTGTATCACCACCTCCTTGTTGAATTAATCAGATATGTACTGCCCAGGATGCTGCGCCAATGTAGAACATACGGCCATGACATGGGAGCAGGGTCTATGCAGAAGAAGAGGCTTGTTGCAAGTGCATACGCAACTAGAGCGGTGTAGCGTGCACTCGTGGGTAATCCTCTCGTGGTTTATCTCGCGGCGTCTTTTATCCCTGCACATTACCTCGAAATGAAACTCCCTTATGCCCATCTTGAATGTACGATGCATCTCACCCTTCTTACTCTTCTCCTCCATGTACTTGGTGATCGTGGCAGAGTAGAGTACTCTGTCATTTTCCATGGCAAGCGACGTGTTGTTACTTCTGTCAATGAAGTAGTTAGTCGTACTGTGGAGAATTGCCTCCACAATACCATCCAAAGGGAGACACCTTGCGTCACGCATGACCTAGTTATAAACCTCGGCTAGATTGGTTGTGATGACACCATATCGAGCACTACCCTTGTCATGCAGTAGCGACCACTCCACCTTATGCTTGTGCTCAATCCAGTCCGAGAAGCATTTCACCTGCGCCCCCATCCTCCTTTGTCAGACTGGGACCATCTGTGGTTAGCTGTGGCAATGCTTCGGGGGCCTGGTCAGCACTTAGGGCGGCCCTTTTCGCTGCCTCCCTTTTGTGCGTCCGTGTCCGCTCATCTAGAATATTCCAGAGTACTTCAAACTTCCGCTGCTAATTCTGGTTGCATAGCCGCTTGAACAGGTTCATCAAGTACTTGTTGCGGAACTGCTTGTAGAAGTTTGCCCCCAGTGCCTCATGCACCACCTACTCTGCAGATCGGCCATGCAAATGGTTCGTTATCTCCTTGTTGTAGCTAGGTTATTGCACTAAGCAGGCCGACATGTCGATCATGAGTGATGCATACGTTTGGACGGCTCTATACAACATAAATCCTCACATTCTTCAGGAACCACAACCAGTTGTCTGTATTCTCGCTTTCAACGAAAGCGAATGTCACGAGAAGAACTTGATTGTTGCCATCCGTCGCTATTGTGGTCAGTATCTGGCCCTTGTACTTTCCAGTCAGGAATATATCATCTACGCACAAGATTGGATGACAGTGCCGGAATGCATTGATGCATGGACCAAAGGCGAATAATGCTCGCTGCAGTACTCTCTTATCGGACCACTTGGATGTGTGTCGTATTGAATGTCGACATGAGTGTCTAGATTCCTATCTTGTATGACTCGGAGTAGCCCAGGGAGGTTATGGTAGGAATCCTCGAACGTGCCGAACTTTGATTCCACTGCCTTCTGTTTTGCCCTCCAAGCTTTGACATAGTTGATTGTGTACTGAAACCTTATCTCAATCGCACGAATGATGGATCGTGGTCATGATCTCACCGTACATGAGGTTGGCGATGAAGCCTAATGACAGGTTCCTGTGGGACTGCACTGACTCAGCGATGACATATATGTGCGGTGCTACTATAGAACACTTCCAGTAGGTGTCTCACTTAGGCTTAAATGTGTGCACTCGCCAAGAGCATCCCTCTATTTTGTACTTCACGTCGTAGCATCTTGGGTTGGACTTGATGACTGTGAATGTGCGTCGCACCAACAAGACCCAGAATTTGATCGCCTCCTGCACAGTCTCCTTGTATTTTTACACAGCTCCCTGCCTGACCTTACTCTGGTCGTACTCCCACGGCACACAGGAGTCTTCGTCGATGACGAGGTTGTCGAACTGGTATGTGTTCCACTCGGATGGAACCGCCAGCTGGTCCATATCATTCTCGTCGTCAGATCCTTCATCTTCTGACAATACATTGTAGTACCGGATTCCTAGTCCATCCTTTGCACAATGGCTTCGAGCTCCTCACCCTCGTCAGCAAGCCGCTGGCCTGCCTGACTGAAGGAGCAACTTCTTCAGGGTCTTTGTCGACAACTTCAGCAACTCCGGGAGTTTCGGCAACTGTGTATGCCGCTCTGTGACTAGAGTCACCAACTTCTTCTTCGGCACCACCACCCCCTTCTTGTTTAGCCGTGGATGTAAGCTTATCATATGCATGGTCTAGAAGGACCAAATCTCACCCTCCCTCCCTTGCCACGTGTCGGTATGACTGCCATGACTTTGTTCCCTTTAGCTGCACTAACTCTAAATATGTAGGCTGTGTTGCTCGAGGGGCAAGACAACTCAATCTCAGATCATACACATCTTGGTCCACTTGGAATGTGTGAAACAACTACTGCATCACAGCTCCCCATGTACGCCCCTCTTCTCTTGGCAAGGGCACGGTCGCCGATTGGAAATATCGTAGGTCAATCCCCTCGGGACCCTCCAAAATAGTATTCGAACCGTAGTAAATTTTGAAATTGGTGACGTTCGACATAATTGATGCACTGCACCATGAAGAACATTTTCACGATTAACTACATATCTAAAACAAGACTACCCACAGAAAAAAATTATGTACAACATACTGCATCACGCAACTATACATCCAAAACTATATAATCCATTCGGTTCAAAAAATTACCTCACATGTGGGGAACCGGATGGGCAGCGCTTCGCTATCTTCTCTCCTCCCCTCTACTCCTCTCCCTTCCCTCTTCTTGTTTTTTTAACACAAATGAATCATATGGCGAATTGTATGGTTTTCATCAAGCTTTTGTAGGGCTGGAGTTTCTGTCGCCAATTCAACTAGCGATAAGAAGTTGGACTGGCGACAGAAGAGGGTCAGGAACCTGTCGCCAGTTCAACCGACGACAGGAACCTGTCGCCAGTTCAACCGACGACAGGAACCTATTTTTGCTATTTTTTGGACCGATTAATTATTTTTATATATTTTTTTACAAAAATATTATTTTAAAAAATTTCGGATTGTACATGGCACGAGAGGCCGGGCTACCCCTAGCACCCCCAACGTCTCCGTCCCTGACTCCGGGCACACAGACCAACTCCTGCCCATCTGGCCTTTAGCTTACCGGTTGAGAATCGCGATATTACTGCTACGCAAACATAATATTAAGCCCTAGGTGCTTCGTTTTCCTGAAGGCGCCTTGTTGATCACAAAGATTGCTTTTTGCTCGAGTCAAGGGCACAGTGAATCAGTGATCTATATTGGGAATCTGCAGTAGACTGCAGATTAAACTACCATGAGTCCGTGACCTTTTCACCTAAGCTAGGGAGGATGTCCAGCTAGGGATGGAGAGAGAGAGAGAGAGAGAGAGAGAGAGAATACACAAATATATTGCTCCACCGTGGACCTTTGTTTATGTGATAGCTTTCGCCTATGGAACACATGGAGGAGATTGGGATTTGCAGCGGCTTGATGACATAATAATGCAACTGCCGATGGTGCATCGCCTACGACGAAATGCACATACAACAACAGATTTAGTATAATGTAGCGTGACAGGGTGACCTACTAGAAATCATTATTAATGAAGCGCATAGGAGAAATCTTCTTAATTTCCCAATTCTGTTGACAATAGATAGAGATTACACTATTGCTCAATGTGTGAATGGCACCTTACTTATTCTGGAAGTGGGCGTAAAATAACTTTTCTGTCTTAAGGGATTGCTGAATACTTTTGTTTCTTCCACAGGGATACAAGTGAATTATTACAAATCTTTCATAGTTCTTATCAATGTCAGGGAAGCTAAAATATCCATTCTAACGAATATTTTTGGATGTCAAATTGGAACACCCTTCCCCTTTCACATATTTGGGATTACCACCGGGAACATCAAGACCAAGAGTAAGAGATTTCTCTCCATTGGTTGATCGAGTGGAGCTTCGTTTATCTAGTTGTGTAGCTTATTTATCCTATGGTGGTCGACTCAAAATGATCAACTCGGCATTATATCATCTCCTAACACTTTATATGTGCTCTCTAAATATTATAGTGATAGTCATCAATAATATTGATCGGGCTCGAAGCATTGCCTTTGGAAAGGATCAGACTTAAACAAAAACATGTGGAAATTTAGTTGCATGGACATTATATGCAAACCAAAAAAATAAAGGAGGACTTGGTGTAATAAACCTGCAAACACAGAATGAAGCTCTCCTAATGAAGAAATTACACAAATTCTACAATCACCATGATCTACTCTAGGTTAAGTTGATCTGGGAAAGATACTATATATAAGAACAATGTCCCACATAGTTCAAGGGTTCAAGGCTCTTTTTGGTGGAGAGATATTATAAAATGCATTACAATTTTTAAAGGGATTTCTATGGCACAATTGGCTCTGGCTCCTCAGTATTATTTTGGTCGGGTTGCTAGAATTCTAACCTTTTTTGGCGAAAATATCCAGCGCTCTTTAATTTTGCAAAGAATCAGCAAATTCCCGTGACTGACATTTTACACAACCTAGGTATAAGAGGGCAATTTTACTTGCCTTTATCCATTGATGCTTTTGATGAATTTACTACATTCAGCGATGATATCAAACGATTTCTTCTCATAAACAATTGGCATGATACTTGGACGTACATATGCGGCTCTGCACAATGCTCTTCTCAAAGATATTATAAGTTTTTGTTTCAGTACTCTCAACCCACCACGACCTCTTAAATGGACATGGAAAATCAAGTGTGTTATGAAGTTTAATTTTTTTGCATGACTTTTGTTGATGGATAGACTAAACACTAAAGATATGCTACTCGGGAGGCATTTTCACTTCAAGAGTGATCAATATTGTGTGCTATGTCAATATAGAGTGGAAGAAAATTTGAATCATCTTTTTTTTTTATTGCCAATTCAGCCAAATATGTTGGAATACTATTGGTATCATTTGGGACAATTTGATGGATGTGAATTTCACAGTCGTGAGAACATGCAAGTTCAACCTTCGATTAATTCTATGTTCTATATGTAAATTTTTATTATTGCTGCTTGGCACATTTGGAAGCAAATAAATGGTTTGGTGTTTGAGAATATCATGCTAAATATTTCTACATGAAAATGTTTTTTTTCAAAAATGAACTCGCGTTACATGTGCACCGAGTAAAGGATAAACATAGAAAGATAATCTTTGATTGACTAGAAAAAAAAATACTCTAATGATCTTTGCCCCTAGAGGGTCGTAACTCCCCCGCCCCCACCTTATATATAAATATTTTTTATTACATACATACATGCATACAGTAGGGAGCTATTACATACATACATACATACATACAGACGGTTCCAACCAGAGACCGTATGTGATACTGTAGTATCACAGACGGTTCGTGGTTAGAACCGTCTGTGACTCTACAGAATCACAGGCGGTTCCAATCACGAACCATCTGTGATACAGAATCACAGATGGTTCGTGGTTGGAACCGTCTGTGATAAGAGTTATCACAGACGGTTGAAAAACCGACTGTGATAACCGCATGTTATCACAGACATAAAATTTCAGACGGTTCAAAAACCGTCTGTGATGACTGTTACGAACCGTCTGTGATGAGCTTTTCTGTAGTAGTGAGTAGGGAGGGGCTCACTACTGTCACTCGTCAAAAAATGGTATAATGCAGCGTACTGTGCAGGTATACATGATATGCACAGTACTGCTGGTTGATCAAGCAAGCAGTAACATGCTGGTTTCCTGTACAACTTAATCCGACATGTCACTTTGGTGGCTCAAATGTGTTGAATTGGGACACCGAATTTTGTGTATCTTAGTAGAAAAGAATAAAATTAGTATCGCACCCGTGATGCATGGGTGGCTCATCTACCCCCTTCTCGTCTGGTTTGAGGATATTTGATGTATAAACTAGTGTACACACGTGAACGGCTTCGCTTTCGTTCTAAACAAAATGCAAAAGATAATGCCACACAGGTGAAGCTGGCATGTGACAGTTCCTAAAATAATTCGACGAGAAGATTTTGGCATTCTTCAGTCCGTTTTAGATCCAAAAGTGTGATCTCTCGGCTTGTTCTCTGTTTGGCCTCTTATGGTACTATTTTGAGGATGTGTTTGCGCTGTTTACAAGGAAACAGGTCGTAACAAGCACCCTCTCTCTTTTTATGCTTCTACTAGGCTTCTGAAGATTATCATCCATAGCTCAATATCGTAGGGTGTACAGTGTTTGTTGTACAATAGTGAGTCATGATCCATGAATGTATCTGCTATTGGACTCGAGTTTTTGCTAAAATAGCGTTGTTGCCAAGTAAAATAACAAAATTAATCCCCTCTCTCTCTCCCTGCGCATCAAAGACAAAAATAGCACCACGAAGCCATGAGGACGCGACACATTCCCTCGTTCGCGCCCTTGGGGCTGGATTCCCCATCCCCCGTGCCCCCATGGCCCGATTTTCCCCTCTTCTTTTTTTTATCTCGCACTTGGACGTGGATAGTAAAAATCCACGAATCGAGTGATCAAATAAGACAAAACAAAAAAAAAATCATAGAAAATAATAGTAGTAGTACGATTAGTACTACTCGGAGCATGAAGGAAAATAATATTAATACCCAAAGTCGACCGGGATGTAGAGGAAATCGCACTCCAACTTCACGACAGCATTCTGATACGGTTTTTATCTTCTTTACGGAGGTAAAAAAGAAGAAGTAAATATAATCACATGTACCAAAAAAATTCTATCAATTTTTTCACGTGGTTGGCCGCCTAGCCCGCCCATGCTGATCAGATCAAACTTTTGTTGTCGGGGGAGAGGGTATTATCACATGTGACAAAATCATATCAAACAATATTTTCAGATGAAATCACATAATTTCATTCCAAAAATGTATTATCACATGTACCAAAAAAAAGTTAACAAATTTTTACACATGAAATCACAACGCAGCACAGCCAGGGGAGGGGATATTATCACATGTACCCCGATCAAATATGACATTCTTTGTTAATTTTTTGGTTTAATGTGGATGATATTCTTTAATAATGTATTATACCACATGCTAGATAAGCTTGTCCATGAATCCATTGAGAAAAATGCTTGGCATGCACATCATATAATAGCCTTCGACTCGTGTCCGTACACATTATTATAAACAGATCGCACAGTGTAGTCTACATTTCGCAACACATCATATAATAGCCTTCGACTCGTGTCCGTACACATTATAACAAACAAATCGCACAACGTAGTCTACATTTCGCAACACGACCTAACCAAAATTAATTAATTACAACTAATTAATTAATAGTATTTAATAAAGCATAATAAATTAGGATTATTTCATTACAATAATTTAATTAGGTTTGTTTTCATTACGTCTAACTAACAATGACTAATTAATTATAACAAATAAATTAGGCTAAATAAATTATGAGTAATTAGTAACGACTAATTAATTACCACCACATAATTAGTAGTAGTTAGTTAGTAATTAATAACGACTAATTAGTTATTGTTTATTACTTACAAATATTTTAATTGAGACAACTAACTACGACTTCTTAATTAAGCCTAGGTAATTACAACTAAATAATCAATAGTGCTTAATGTAGTCTAATTAGTTAGTTCTAATTAATTACAGTTAAATATTTAGGGTAAACAAATTACGACTAATTTAATTACGACGAATTAACTACCAATATGTAGTTAGAATTACACACAGTTGATTAATTACGACTATTTTAGTTAATACAACTAACAATGACTTTCTAATTAAAGTGGCTAATTAATTGATACTATTTAATGCAATTTAATTAATTACAGTTAAATTATTACATTAATTAAATACAATTATTTTAGTTAACAGGGAATTCAGCCCCTAGGGGTTAGGACGAGACAAATCCGGCCCTAGGGGCGCGGACGAGGTCGCGTGTCGCGTCCGCACGGGTCCACGATGTCATTTTTGCCTTTCATCCCTAGGGGGCCAGATTTGTTATTACGCACACCAACCATGCAGTTTTAGCAAAAAAAACTCTGAACAACTCACGTTCACGAGCAAACGAAGGCTGGCCCTATATGCCATAATTGAGGGCTAGAGGTGCCTAAATGGGTTGTGCTTCCCAGGCTGGCCCGAAGCACGAGACTGTTGGATCGGCCCAAGCAAAGCATGGCCCACAGTGTCATGCCCGGTGTGGCACGACACGGCGACTCGGCCAGCAACCACGACAGAGGAGGCCTGGCTCAGCGCTGGGAGGAGGAGGCCGGGTGCAGCGTGGTCGGGCTCAGAGGAGGATGTGGCGGCGGTGCGGGTCGGGTGAGGAGAAGGTGGCGGGGCTAAGGAAGTAATAGCATGCTTGTTGCTCGATGCTGCGCGTGCGTGCTTACCTCGGTTCGACTGGGCTAAACAGTGTTAGGCCGCAGCCTGAGAGGCTGGCATGTTGTGCTTGGGTCGACACCCCGGCCCATGTGCTGGCACGACACGACCCACACAAATAAAAGGATCGGTCGTCTTTGGTAAAGACGCAGGTGTCTTCAAGCGACTGTTTGGCCACCACTATTGAGGACCTATTTCGCATGACTGCTGCTTTTTTGAAAAAACATCTCGTGGTTAGGTTAAAGGGTTGAACGGGTGAGTTAAAGACGTTTGATGTTTGGAAGTCTGGCTTTTAGGTAGATTGAGTAGAGCTTCAGAGTTGGGACATATCTGAAATGCCCATGAGGCCAGGGCAATTGAGACAATTAAAAACATCAAACGACAATTGATGATAATTAACTGTAACTAACAGCAGTTAATGACAATTAATGATAACTAACGACAATTGATGATAATTAATGACAACTAACGACAATTGACGACAATTAACAATAATTAACTACAATTAACGGTGGTGCCGAAGGAGGAGGTCGGGGCAGCGACGAGGGAAGAGGAGGGAAATTGGGGCGACGACACGGGAGGAGTGTTAGGTAATGCGGCAATGCTACGATAGCACAAAAATTAACCGCGCAATTAAGGAACCACCGCAAGTAATAGATCACGAGATTACCGCTTGACGCGTTGACTCGTAGTGGAAGTAGAGTCGTTGTAGCGAGTTAATGCAGTCGTAGTCGTACTCGCGACGCGTCTCCTCCTTCGAGTAGTCGTACTCGACGCGCGTCTGCTTCTTCAAGTGGTCGTACCCATCACGCGACTTCTTCTCCAACTCCAGTGATCAACACAAGTCGCGGATCGTCCTAGTGCTGATGCTTCGCAACAACACCTCCGAGGTATCCACACGTACGGGGTAGGATCACCACGCACTGGAGTGCTAGCACCGGCAGCGTGGTTGAGAAGGAGTGGCTATTAGGGTTTCAGGAGTTCTTCTAAAGATCATCCTCTACACCTTGCACCCCATGCGTCCGCCCCTCTTTATATAGGCATCCATGATGGGTCTCGACCTGGAGGCCCATTAGGAACTCAAGGCCTATACGAATTCAGATCACCATCCAAAACAGATCCTTACCCTTTAAGTGTGCGACCCTACAGGTTCATGTGTAATCGGTTATGACTCGGAAACCCTTTTTCGGCCACTAGTCGTCAGCGGTACCTAGCAGCACATAACGATTCCTAAAGACACATAGAATAAATCGAACGAACCTTGATGTAGTATGATCTATGATTAGGCCCTCATCACTTACGATCAGTTCGTATCTCTATACGACCAGGTTGTAATTGGTCACGATCAGTTCGTAACTCCTTACGACCAGGTTCTTACCATTCTGTGATTACGTTTGACGATCTCGACCAAAGACGTATCTCCATACGACTAGTGCATGGCCAGATCAAGCTAAGCGACCTACTCATGCATTCTCCTTTTGCCTCATGATGTCTGGTGGAACTCCAGGTGAGATAATATGTTAACCATGGATTGTTCAATACTTTCTCGATCGAGTGTCGGATAACATCATGTGGTCGACACTTCGACCACTAGTGGCATGGCCATGCACTTTCTTTATCCGATCACCACGAGGGGCCCAGAGACATCTCTCCTGTTATGTTAGGAGGGGCAAATCTCATCTCGACCAGTCACATTCCTCCGCATGTTTCATAGCATACCCGGAAGCTACCTTTATAACTATCCAGTTACGGAGTAGCGTTTGGCAACCCCTAAGAGTGCTATTACACATGTAGGAAATCATACTGATCTCAGGTCTAAGGATTATACATCATCATTACTTGAGACCAACTAATGACACAAAGATTCATAACAATCTCAATAGTATCTCAATGATAGGTCTATCCAACACCATGTTCTCTAACATGTGCTCACATTATTGATTCGATATCTCCATATCCATGACCGGTGAAACAATGTCATCAATCAATACATGTGCTAGTCATAGAGTCACTAGTGTTCAAACCAGTGACCTCCGACCAGGGATACATTTAGCATGGCATCATATAAGTTAAAGAGTTCCGCCAACAAGTCACGTACTTATTGATCTATAACAAATGATTCATTCAAGGAACACGATAACATATTATCAAAATCATGAACATAATGAAATATCATCATCTCTATGATTGCCTCTAGGGCATATTTCCATCAAGGAGGAAGGAAGCCGAGGCAGCGGTGGTGCAGGAGGCGGAGGTCAGGGGAGGAGGGAGGTGGTCGGGGGAGGCATGGACGACGTCGGCGTTGGTCGGGGGAGGGAGAAGGCAGAGGTGGAGGGGGTGTGGACGTTGTCGGCGAAAGAGGGAGCCGGTTGGGGGCGGCATGGACGGCAGAGGCGGTGTGGACCGAGGGAGGAGGGAGCTAGTGTGGATGGTGTCGACGGCGGAGAATGAGGCGGCATCGGGGGAGAAGGATGGAGGTGGCGTTAGCGTTGAGAAGGGCGGTGGGAGGCGGCGGAGACCAAGGGAGGAGGTGCTGGAGAGGGGGTTGGCGCCAAGGTGGAAAGAGGTAGGCGGTCGGGGACAACATGGACAACATCAATGTCGGTCGAGGGAGGGCAGAGACGAACGAGGTCTATGTGGACAGTGGAGACTTGAGGGAGAAGGCACTGGAGAGGGGGAGAAAGTTTATATACGATGGCATTGGTTGGTAATCTCATCCCAACTTCAGTGACAAAGTCCCAAAACCAATCCGTCGAAGCCGTGGGAAGCTCCCGCTTCCCCACGTTGAAGACGGCTTCTGATTTTTTCCAAAAGCGGCTACTGAAAGCGGCCCATTTGGGATGACTTTCGGCTTTTCCTAACAAAAATCCGAAGCCAAAGCCATCCCAAACAGACCTTGTAGCTTTTATGAAAAGCAACTTTTGGTTGGACTTTCTGAAAAAGCTGCTTTCTGATTGGACAACTAATCTGGAGAATTGGTAGCTTGGATTTTAGTGGGATTGGCTGGCTATTCTGAATTGAGAAATATCTAAAATACCCCTGATGCATATGATGGCTTATTTGGTGCCGATTAAGGGACATTTTTAGTGGGTTTGGCGGCTTCTTTTTTGCATGTTCACATACAAATGTAATTTTTAGCATTAAACATGAATACGCTGGAAAATAAATTACATGAATAAGATGGAGAAAGAAATGGACAAATGAGCAATAACTCACAAGATTATCAAGATACCCTCTTGTTACATATGCACTCAAGCAATCTTATGTATATATGATCACCTTTTCATTAGAAAACAAATGATGTCAATAAGAGTTTTATTTATCTTTGTGCAAGGAATACATCTCAAGACTCCTGCCAGTTTGCAAGTCCCATAAACTCCTCAGTCATCACTAAAATATCAACATGAACACACGAAAACTACTAGATAGAGATGTCAGTGATAGTAAGTAGCTCTCTCCTCATTGATAAGGTCTCTAGCACTAATATTGTCGTGACCACTGACTGAGAACCTTGATAACCATGATTAGTTCCAGCTAAACCTTAAATCACAAAACAGAAAATAGTGCATCACAAGTTGAATCAACAATATATTTCCTTTATAGCCAGAGAACTTATGGCAAATGCATTTCTAAAATACATCCAGACCACCTCAATGCTTTTGCATTCAAACCACCACAGACAGAGTAGTTATGGTAATGCATTTCTTTTCTTGCTACAATATACATCGTCCCATACATAATTTTATCACATTTCTGTAATTTTGTTACAAAGTAATGCTAGTATTTTACACTAAAAATTATGCATGTTAATTTTGCATATCACTTGAACAAGAGTTTTATACGCAGGGGGGAGCGGGGAGACCGCGCCAGTGGTTCGAACCCTAATCGCCTCCGAGTCGCCTATTCGCCTGTGCGTGCTGGTGGGGGTGGAGGGGACAAACTAGGATGGGGATAGTGAAGTCCTGCATTTTACATGTGTTCGGCAGTGGGTAATTCTTCCTATTTTGAGTGGCAAACATGAAACCCCTCCCGCAAAAACCACGGTAGTTGGGTCTGGGAGGCTTCTCAATTCTCGCAGTTACGAGAGATTTTTGGCTTCTCCAAAGCTCCGTCCGAAAGCCAGGTGTTTGGGGGCTTTGGCTTCTCCAAAGTAGAAGCTGGTTGCAATGAGAGACGACTTCCCAAAGAAAAGTTGCGGAGTGCCAGTGAGTGATTGATGAGCGTGGAAAGGAAGACATGCAATAATCCATGTGTTGTGATCATGCATCTTCGTCCACATCATGGGCACGTGTCATTCTCATACGCACCATCACTATCATGAAAAGCGGTTGAGGTTCACACATGCCGTAATCGAATTCGACTAATTCGACTGCGTGAGTAGGCCGAACAGAAGCAAATTTCACTGGGTATAAACGGCCTTCTCCCAGCAAGAAATGAGACCAAATTGAGATGCAGCTCCAACTTCTAACGGGCCCAGAGCGTTGTACAAGGACCCATAGCCATAGTCTATAGGCCAGCCCAATCCGTGTTAAAACTCTAGCTAGTCCGACTCACCCCCGGTGTTCCTGGGGCTACGGCCTAGCGTTCCTACTAGAGCTCATTGCGAGCCTCTCGGTTCGGCTCGAACGCGTGATTTTTCGAGCTGAGTTGAGCTCAGTTTTCAGCTCAGTGAAAAATCGAGCTGAGCTTGAGCCGCTCGCGAGCCAAATTGGCTCGTGCCTGTTGACTGCGCAGTCACTGATTCCCCCTACATCCTCTCAAATTCCCCACCTTCTTCAAACCTTCACCCCACTAGCTCCGCTCACCCAACTCCACCCGTCGCCTCCCCCTCCCTACTCGCCCAGCTCCACCCGCTGCCTTCACCTCCCCCTCCTGGCCCCGCCCGCCTCGCCTCCTCCACCTCGGCCCACCCGCCTCGCCTCGTCTACCTTCACCTCGCCCACCTCGCCTCCTCCACCCGCCGCCTCCCTCTCGGCCTCCCACTCGCCCTGCCCGCCTCGCCTCCTCCACCTCTGCCCCGCACGCCTCGTCTCCTCCACCCGCCACCTCCCCCCCCCCCCCTCGCCCAGCTCCACTCGCCGCCTCCGCCTTCCCCTCGCCCAGCTCCACCCGCCACCTCGCCCCTTCGATTCCTCTTCCACAGCCGGCCCAACAGGAGCTTCCTCAGCGGTCCTGTGCCATCCTAGTGCCCTTCATGATCCCCTTCCACAGCCGACAGGAGCTTCCTCAGCAACCTTCGTAGATGTGGTTTATGTGGATGTGGATGATGTTTTTGGGTTGCATATTGCGATTGGTGTTTTGTATGCATGGATGATGTTCTTGAGATGCTTTCATGCTTTTCATGTTGGATCGGTGTTCTTTTTGCTAGTTCTTTCCCTGTTCCAGCTCTAAGATTACCATGGAGTCATGGTCTCATGACTCACATGGAGAGGTCAGAGGTGGTAGAGTAAGAGCTTGATCGGGGGAAGCGGAGGGGAGGAGCATCGATGGCCTTCTCCGTGCTGGCCTGGAATGGGGAGGAGGTGTGGTGGTGTCATGCACTTCAGAGATGATCATGGAGTCCGTGATGTGCCTCAAGCTAGCGAAGGCTCGCGAGCCACTTCGAGCCCACTGCTGAGCTGAGCCAAGCGGAGCTTTTGGCTCATTACAAAAATGAGCCGAGCCATTGTTCCATACGAACTCAAGCGAGCCAAGCTCAACCCGGCTCGACTCGGCTCGTTTCCAACCCTACTACGGCCTCACATAATATTTTTAATGGTGTGAATGAGAAAGAACAATGAGAGAGAATGAAGCTATCTGGCATGCAACAGACAGTCTACTAGGCCCTTATAGATGGTTGTTTCGTTGTTGTATTTATGCTGACTGTACAGTTTGTGGGGCCTTATGTACATAACTTAAAGAAAACCCATTGTATGAGTTACCTTCAATTTTGTCTATAGATGACATGAAGAGTATTACAGACAACAATCGTCCATACCATTGTACACACCCTAAGTACGGGAAGGCGCACCGCGTGCGGTGCTGATCGGCAAAAACACGCGCGGCTCGCACATGCCATTGATTGTTAGACGGTATTGGCGGGGCGGACGGTGACGCTTAGTGGAATTCAAGTTTAAAGACATACCACATAAGTATATGTAAAAGATAGCATTTTTTACTCTAACTAATAGGGTGCCTGTGCATTGCAACGGAACCCCAAAAGAGAGTAATACATATCAGCAGACGGGATTCTAAACCACATAATAAATATCAATTTTCTTTTGCACACATATAAACAGAAACATTAACTCTGCCTATTGCATCACCTACTACTACTAGCCGAAAATTAAAATTTTGATCTCATAAATTGTTTACCTTTGGAAGTTGAAGTTGGTGTAGACTTCTCTCCCCGGTGTGTTTCCTATTTTCAGTCATTGCCAGCTGACAAGGAAGAGGGCTACACGTCGATGACCACCTTCTTCCATCCTGAACTCAAGCCATGACTCGATTCTCATGGCCATTGGCCTCTGTAGCCTTCGCTAGGCACATTGCGGTGAGGAGGTGGGAGGCCAAGGGAGGAGGCAGTGGCGGCATTGCGGTGGTAAACGAGGAAGAGTCGATGCTTGCTCAGTCGGTGCCAGAGTAGGAGGCGACGACGACGCATGGGAGGATTACGATGAAAAGGACACGGTATGGCACAAAAAGGGAAGGATGTCTTCGTCTTTGCCTCGCTGCTTCCCCTCCCTTCCTCGGCGCCACCGCTTCTCCTCCAAGACACAACCTCCTCCTTTCCTCCCTTCCCTCCTAGTGCTTTCTCCCCTCCCCGCTACCTCCTGGTGTTACCTCCCTATGTCACTGCCTCCTACACTGTTGGATCCCTTCATCTTCGTACACGCCACCTTTGAACCCACCGATTGAGTGTCGGAGGGGTTGGGATCTCTGAGGCACAAAGCGAATGCCGGACGTGTGAAGGTGGCGAGTCACGGCGCGAGACAAGAATGAGTGTGATGGTGACAAATTTTGATGTGTGTATGTGAAGAAGAAGTGGTGTAGTGATGGTTTGGGTGGTTGCAGAAGAAGTGGGGGCTTAGATATGTTCGCGAGTCACGAGGGGATGGCGGGGCGAGACCTTATCCCTGTTATGTTGGGTCAACATGTTGGTGCGTCTCGATAAGGAATTTGGGAGGGGCGAGAGAGGCCAACCGCGTGCATATGAGAAATGACATCATCCCGCTGAGCGGGAGTAAACTCCTTCTTTTATTAGTTAAGATTTAGGTATAAAGATATACCACATAAGTATGTGTAAAAGAGAACATTTTTTACTCTTAACTAGTAGGTTGGTCGTGTGTTGCAACGGAATCTCAAAAGAGAGTAATACATATCAGCAGACGAGATTGTAAATCGCATAATAAATATCAATTTTCTTTCGAACACATATAAATAGAAACATTAACTCCACCTATTGCATCGCCTACTACTACTTGAAAATTAAAATTTTGATATCATAGATTGTTTATCTTTGGAAGTTAAAGTTAATGACGACTTCCCTCTCTGATGTGTTGCCTATTTTTAGCCATTACCGACTGACAAGGAAGAGGGTTACTGTGGATATCATGGGGATATGCTCCAGATCTTAGGATGATGTGACAATTGGCAATAGCGTTAACGGTTTGTCGTTTCACGGGTTTTCGACAAAGTTTCAAAGACTTTTCGGACTTTACGGGCGAGCGGTCTGACCGACCATATGCGGCGGTCCGACCGGTCCCAAATCGATCGGATCGGCCATGTGCGCCGGATCGGACGGCCGTGACAAAAAGTGGTCAAAGCAGTTTGGCCAAAAATAGAGGTGTAGGCAAGTGAGGGATCCCATTGTTCTTGCTCCCATAATTTTTGGAGTCTCGATAAAAGTTCTATTGGTTTAAAGTTTCCGATGGGTTTGGATTTTGGGGTTGAAAATTGGCTAAGTCCTTCTGGCGGTCGGACCGGCCTTTGGCGGCGGTCCGGCCGGCAAGCCGGCGGTCGAGCCGCCACGAGGCTGATCGACCGATCATCATCGAATGTCGCCCTTCGTGGCGGCGTTGCTCATTGGTTAGGTCAAAGTCATGAGTTTGGTGCATATGTGTTGCATGATGCATGTTTTGACTAACGTGGGTCAAGTTGCGAAGAACTTGTTCCGGTTCGATTTGCTTGTCTATTGTTGTGCGAGTTGCTTGGTGGTCAACGACGGTCAGCGGCGAGGATGATCGGGGCGAGGCTTGGAGAGCTTAGGTCGAACGATCGGCGATGCGGGTGAGTCAATGAAATCAAGTATGGTGCGAATGGACAAGGATGACCGAGCAGACGATTCGGTCGGCGATCGGTTTGATCAAGCGGCGCGGAGTCGGTGCAAGTGCCATGGTGGTTTCGGTGGGGCCGGATGGGAGAGACTTGCCGACATGGAGAGAGCCGTTGATCAACCTACACGTGGCGAGCATGCGAAGTGCTTGCGAAGATGGACTCGGTCTTGGAGAAGGACCGAGAAGGGTATTTTGGTAATCTTACCAAATATCACCTTGGTGACCTTTACCTACCCACGCAAGCAAGGCGGCGCAAGAGAAGCGGTTTAGGTTAAGAGGTGTTGTAGGCGGCGCTTTAAAATGCGTGCGTGTGTGACCCGTTTGTGTTGGGCCTTAACGGAGCCCATTTGAGTTAATATTCTAGAAGGTCTAAGTCTCCACTATAAATAGAGGAGGAGGTGGCTGCACCCCTTCAACTCTTTTATCATTATTGAAACCCTAGTTTTGGCTTAGGGAGAGGATTAGTGGAGGTTAGGGTTCTAGAGAGTTTTGATTTGATCTTGTGCTCTTGGATTGAGCTTTGTCCTCCATTGATGGAGTGGTCAGTAAACCCAAACCCTATCAATCAATCCAAAGAAAGCTTTGATCAAAGATGTGTCTCTTTGCCCTTCTTCTCTCTATTTGGTGATTTTGAGTCTTTCTTTGATTCGCATGTTTTTGATTGATTTCTTTACATGATATAGCTTGCTGTGACATGTGGGAACACATCTAAGATCATCTTGATCATCAATCACCCACGAGCAAGTTTTTGGGTCACGTTTTCGCTTTGACTCGGTTTTGAACCATCCATCTCTCAAACTGAAAAATGTCGTAACTTCTCCATGGATCTCCACGATCTTCGATTGGAATAGGTTCTGACATCCTAGAGAAGGTGTGTTCCAAGTTTCATGAAGTTTGGAGTTGTAGATCAAAAGTTAGACCTATTTGCAACCGTTTTTGGTGATTTCTTGTTCATCTTGGAGGTCGACCGCCCTAGCTAGAGGTCGGACCGCCTTGGAGAGTCGGACCGCCCAAGTAGAGTCGGACCGCCCCTTGGAGAGGTCGGACCGCCCACGATAGAGGTCGACCGCCTACTCTTAGGAAATTAAGTTTGGTTGTTTTTGGTTGTTTTGCTTGGGTTTTGATTGGATTCAATCCTAGTCTTCCATTTGTCTTGGTATATCGATCTTCATAGCTTCTATAGCTATTGGAGTGAAATTTGTGTTGAATCTAATCGTGGTTGAAAAAGTGGCGTGCTCCTATTCACCCCCTCTAGTCGCTTTTCGGTCCAACAAGTGGTATCGAGCCGGTTAGTTCAATCTTGATCTTAGCCGGTCCACCGAACTTGGCGATGGATAAGTACTCCACCAAGCCGCATATCTTCGATGGGCACGACTATGCCTATTGGAAGAATCGCATGCGAGTCTTCCTTGAGAGCGAAGGACAAGCTATATGGGAGGTTGTTCGAGCCCCGCTTGTTCTTCTGAAGTTATTCTGGGCTTCTATGACCCTCTTGGCTAACAACAATAAGGCAAAGAACCTCTTGTATGGTGGGCTTGGTAGGCGGGAGTATGATCGAATTTGCAATCTTGAGGCTGCATGCGAGATTTGGAACACCCTCGAAACCTACCATGAGGTTCGTCCCAAATCAAGAAAATCGCGAGACGATCTATAAGCGTGAATATAACAAATTCGAGATGCGTCTGGAGAGAGCATCGATGACATTTTGATCGCTTCAACAAAGTAATTAATCGGATGAAGGTCATTGGAATTGAATATTCTCGATGCGAAAATGCCACCCACCTCTTGGCTGCAATCAACACCAAGGAGTGGGAGATAAAGGCTACCGCCATTGAGGAGAACGTCAACCTCTCTCGATCGACTTTGGAGCTGCTCTATAGCAAGCTTAAGACTCATGAGATCAAGAGGATTGATCATCCCAAGAAGGAAAATATGGCCTTGGTAGCGACCCGCCAAGAGAGCTTCGATGGGTCTTGAGTCTTCTTACGGATTTTAAACTGTCGGGTTTATCGCAATCCATGAAGAGGAGTTTGAGAGTCTTCCCGAGGCCGAGTTAGCCCTCATAGTCGAGAAAAGCCACACGGGCCTATAACAATATGAGAAACAAAAGAGAGGAGGTCCGTGACTTGCTATGAGTGTGGTGAGCTTAATCACATCCGACAAAGCGCCCCAAGTTGAAAGGAAAGAGCAACCACAAGGAAGGAAAGCCACTTGGAAGAAGCCTCAATGGAACAAATCAAGATTTGATCTTGCCAAGCTCACAAAGCGACTCACCGGGTTCTTACCGCTTTTGGGAACAATCCTTAGCGATGTGGACTCGGGAGCGAGGATGACAAGGAGGAGGAGATCCTCAAGACAAGAAGAAGGGAAGGCCAAGGACTTCACCGGCGTTTGCTTCATGGCCGACTCACGGCGTCGGCGACGATGAGGTACCTCTCTCCTATGATGTCCTTTCGATAGATGCGAAACTATCTTTGAGCAACTCATGAGCGAGATAAGGCGTTAGAGTATATCATGGCTAGGAACAAGGACTTAGAGTCTCAAGTAGATAATTTGACTTTAGAACTTGCAAATACTAAGACTCTTGAATCGATGAATGTTCTTCTGCCATGCTCTACACTCGAAATTTGCTAAACCGCAATCGCTCATGATATTGCTTTGCAACAACTTGAAAATGCTAGGACCGAGTTAGTTGAGGTTAAATCGCTCCTTGTGAAAAATGCTTAGATTCCACAAGTTGGTTGCTCTGGTGTTTATTGATCCTAGCCTTTGCTCTTTTTGCATTGAGCGCGAACATGAAGTTAAAGATATCTTAGAAGCGATTAGAGCTAAATATGCCAAGCTTAAGAACAAGATTGAGTCTTCTACATGTGCTTCATGTCCCGCTCTTAAACTTGAAATTGCTTTATATAAGGAAAAATATGCTAGAGCTATTAAAGGCAAAACTTGTGAGTCATGTGTTAATCTTGAAAAGAAAATGCTTATCTTAAGGATACCTTAGAAAAATTTTCTAAAGGTAAGAAACAATTAAACATGATTACGGACAAATCTAAGACTCCTTATAAGAAGCAAGGATTAGGATACAACTCTGTCCAAGATAATTCTAAGCCCCAAGTAACTCAAGTCTTGGAAAATGGGTTAGTTGAATTTAAAACCCAACTTTGCAAAAACTACTTTTAAATCTGCGGTTTTGCCCAAACTTCTGTTAAGTCAAAGGTGCTTCTCCCAAAGGTATCAAGTACCATTGCACCTATTGCAAGAAGAATGGACATTTGGTTGAGTTCTCATTGGCGTAGGTTAAAAATGATAAGAAAAATTTTGCTAGAATTTCACTCAATCAACCTAGAGCTTTTATGAGACATGGTAATGTAGAAAGAGGAAACTTGGTTTAGGATTTGTGTCACATGCTCATCATCATGTTCCTAGACAGGATAACTCTTATGTTAAAGTAACCATTGCTCATAATGAACTTCAAACTTAATCAAGGATAGCACTACGCTTTGCATACTACTCGCAGACATGTGTCTCGATCTTTGGGTTCCCAAGTCTTGTTTAACTAACTTGATGTTGAGACACATTGTTCTTCCGTGCCTTGATTTTCGGGATTACTGCGGAAAGAGGAAGGACACGTGGTTAAATCGACTCACTGCTCACGCCACATGACCGGAGACTCAAGATGGTTCACCTCCTTCACGCGATCGACGGGTGATGAATTCATCACCTTTGGAGATGATAGGCAAGGCGGATTGAAGGAACAGGATCGATCGGGGTGAGCGACAAGTTCATCCTCAAGGGCGTCGCCCTTGTGGACAAGCTAAGGTTTAATTTGCTTTACGTCTCTCAACTTCTTGATGATGGCTATGAGACTAGATTTAAGAAAAATGCTTGTCGGGTGCTTGATTCATTTGGTGAGCTTGTTTTGGGATTACTAGAGTTGCTAGGATCTTTGGGTGATTTTTCGAATCTCTTCTTTGGTTCTCTCAAGTGCTTAATTTCATCGTCTTCTTCTGAGTTTTGGCTTTGGCACCGTCGTTTGGGACACATTGGTTTTGATCATCTGACGCGAGTTAGCAACCTTGAGCTCATGAGAGGTTTGCCCAAACTCAAAGCCGTCAAGGATGCTGTATGTGCGCCCTGTAGGCATGGCAAGCAAGTTGCCGCCTCACACCCATCAGTGACTATGGTCATGGTAGACGGATGGACAGCTTGCTTCATATGGATCTTGTTGGTCCCGCTTAGGTTCGGTCGATTGGTGGAAAATGGTACATTCTTGTCATAGTCGATGATTTTCTAGATACACTTGGGTGTTCTTTCTCTTCAAGGATGAAGCTTTTGATCATTATCATGATCTTGTTCTTCGCTTGGCTTCGAACTTCCGAGTGCCTTGAGAGCGATCCGCAGTGACAATGGCACGGAGTTCAAGAATGCATCATTTGCTTCCTTTTGTGCTGAGCGTGGAATTGAGCATCAGTTCTCCTCCCCACACGTCCCTCAACAAAATGGCGTTGTGGAAAGGAAGAACAGACTCTAGTTGAGATGGCTAGGACGATGCTAGATGAGTATAGCACTCAGGAGGTTTTGGGCGAAGCTATTTCTCTTGCTTGCCATATTGCAAATCGTGTCTTTTGAGACCGTCTTTGGGCAAGACTCCTTATGAGCTTCGTTTACAGAGAAAACCATCTGCCTCGCACTTTCGAGTCTTTGGATCTAAGTGTTTTATTCTCAAGGCAGAAACCTAGATAAATTTGAGTCAAGAACTTTTGATGGTTTATTTACGGGTTATCCCGCTCATTCAAGGGGTTTTCGAGTTTTAATCTTTGAAACTAACTCGTTCAGAGACATGCAATGTCACTTTTGATGAGACTAGCCTCGAGCTAGATCGGATATTTCGGTGATACAGGTGTGAGAGTATATTTGTAGAGGAAGATGATGATGGACTCGATGATACTCTTCCACTGCTGCTGTTGACATTCCTATTCTGCACAAGAACCCGTCGTGACTACTTCGCCTTGGTTGAGGCACTGCCGCATCTTCATCATCGCCAGATACTGCGGAGGTCGAAGAGGTACTTTCTTCTCGGTGCGCCACTTCACATTCAAAAGCGACATCCGCGGATCGGATGATAGGTAATATCCATGAGCGAGTCACTCGCTCGGTATCATGATCCAAACCTCTATTCTCATTACGCTTTTGTAGCTTCTTTTGAACCCCGCGATATATCACATGCTTTATCCGATTCGAGTTGGGTCAATGCCATGCATGAGGAGTTAGAGAATTTTGAGAGGAATAAGGTGCGGAACCTAGTAGAACCTCCTAGTGGTCATAATGTTATAGGAACCATTGGGTCTTCAAAACAAACAAAATGAGGATGGTTACGTGATTAGAAACAAGGCTAGGTTGGTAGCTCGGGGTTTTAGCCAAGTTGAGGGGTTAGATTTTGATGAGACATTTGCTCTGTTGCTAGACTAGAAGCTATTCGCATTCTACTTGCATTTGTCTTTGCTTCTAAGGGCTTTAGATTATATCGGATGGATGTTAAGAGTGCCTTTACGAATGGTTTTATAGAGGAGGAGGTTTATGTTAGGCAACCCCGTGCTTTGAGAATCCCAAGAACCCACATCATGTCTTCAAGCTATCCAAAGCCTTGTATGGTCTTAAACAAGCCCCTAGAGCACAGTATGATAGACTTAAGACCTTCTTGCTTAAGAATGATTTTGAGATGGGTAAGGTAGATAAGACCTTGTTCATTCTTAGGCGTGGCAATGATTTCTTACTTGCTCAGATTTACGTTGATGATATTATCTTTGGTGGTTCTTCTCATGCTCTTGTTTCTAGCTTTTACGAGACTATGTCCGGGAATTTGAGATGAGCATGATGGGAGAGCTCAATTACTTTACAGGGCTTCAAATCAAGCAATGTAAGGAAGGGATCTTCATCCATCGACGAAGTATACTAAGGATCTGCTCAAGCGCTCGACATGGGTGATCGCAAGTCGATCGCCACTCCCATGGCGACTTCGATCGCTTTGGATCCGATGAGGAAGGAGAAGCCGTGGATCAACGCGAGTACCGCAAACATGATCGGCTCCCTCTCGCACTACTGACGGCATCAAGACCGGACATCCACTTCACGATCGCCTCTGCGCGAGGTTTCAGCGTCTCAGAAATTCCCATCGCCAAGCGATTAAGCGCATATTCGGTATTTACACTCTACCCTCGGTATGGCATTTGGTACTCTGTTCTTCTTCTTTATCCATTCGGGGTTTTCGATTCGATTTTATGCGGTCGTCGGCTTGATAGGAAGAGTACCTCGGGCACTTGTCACTTCCTAGGCACTTCTCTTGTTTCTTGGTCTTCTAGGAAGCGGTCCTCTGCTGCACAATCATCTGCGAGGTTTGAGTATGTAGTCAGCTTTGCTAGTTCTTTGTAGTCGATTTTGTGGATGGTATCCACTCTTAAGGACTACGGTTAAATTTTGCTAGTGTTCCTCTTTTACGTGATAACACTTCGCTATTAACATTGCTAAGAACCCCGTGCAACACTCTAGGACCAAGCACATAGACATTCGCTATCACTTCCTTAGAGACCATGTCGAGAAGGGTGATATTGTGCTACACTTCGTGGAGTCAGAGGCTCAATCGGTGATATCCTCACCAAACCTTTAGACCCAACTAGGTTTGCCACCTTAAGAAGCGAGTTAGGGTAATTTATCCCTATGGGTTGGTTTGAGGGGAGTTCGATCTTTTCCGATCTTACCTTGTTCTTTTGATCTTTTATTGTTCTTTTTACGAACTTGTTGATCTTTTGAACTTTTTAGGTTTTAGGCTTTTATTGCATCGCATTGTATCATATTGCATTCATATGTAAAATACTTCAAGTGGTTTGAAAAATTCAAAAAGATGCATTGTAATATAAAATTTTACCTTATCTTTTAAAATTGATGAAGCTTTGCCTATTACCCTTTGGAGCTTTAGTATTTCAATTCTTGCTCAATGCCATGTCTAGTTCCTTGACTTGCTAGAATTATCATGCTTTTCCATGTGTAGCTAAGTCTTTGCTATATGAGCTAGAACTTTAAAACAACTCAAACTAAAAAATTGCAATTTGTGGATGTTTTAGCGAGTTGCGCAATTAGTGCTCCTTTTGTGACATTGGCCCTGTCAGAATTGCTTTGTTAACTCTTTGATCTAAAATTGACCTTTACTTGAGCTTTTGTGTTCTTGAGATTCTAAAAATGCTCTTGTGACAAATGAAAATCAAGATTGTCTTATGCCTAAATTGTGCCAAACTATTCTTACGAGACTGCTTGTCAAATGACATGAACTTGGAGATAGTTTGATGAACCAGACGATCTCATGGGGACTGCTTGTCAAAAATGACATGAACCTCAAGATTTGTCGCCTGTAGAAGCTTAGAAAGAGGTTGTGGATGGCTCCTAGTCCGGGATCTTCTTTACTAAGATATACCTTTAATCAACTTCAGTGAAGCTTAGGATGAGTTTGTGGATGGCTCCTAGTCCGGGATCTTGTCACTAAGTTAGATCATTAGTCAACTTCAATATTCAATGCAAATGAGAAAAATATTGACAAATGGGCGTTTACAAAAGATTGAGCAAAATGATTCAATACGGGACTTGATTGACTCTTAAATGTGGTCTTTGTTAGATTTTTGATCTCACTTTGACATTTTGACATGGCCAATTTCACTTTAGGATCCTGTTGATGAACTTGTTTGAATTTGAAGCGTTGCTTAAATTGATCAAATCTATTGCTTTACTTGTGAGCCTTGGTGCTTAGCTTTGATATATATGTCTTACCATGATCTTGCTAGCAATCGTCGGGCTTGATATGTTGTTTGTGCAATATTAGAAATGCTAGCTAGTTCTTTTGGGTAATCTCCAAAGCTTCTTGTAATCAAAATTGAAAAATACAAAAATGAAGCCACTCCATTGCACTTCATGCATACTTCTTCTTTTGCTTCTTTCTTCATTACGCAAATTGCTATCTCTGGATGAGAGGAAGGCGTGATTCCTTGATGACTCCATTGTCAAAGGGGAGAAGATATTTCAATGTTGGAGAGAAGTTTATACAAAGGGAGAAAGTTGGAGAATTTGAAATTTTCAAATCGAGGATCATAGTGAGGGGGAGTTTTTGAATTGCATTCTTATTGTCTTATTGACTCTTCTGAACTTGAATTGCATTTATTACTCCTCACAATGATCAAAGGTCAATTGAACAATTGTTTTTCATATGGACCTTAAGTGAGATTTTTGACTTTTAAAATTAAAGTTTTATGCTTTCTTTTGCCTTATCTCACTTGCCTATTCTATTACGATGCCGGCTTGGTCATTTCCATTGCTTTTTCTTGCTTATGGACCAAGTTGTGCCTTTGTCTGAAAGTATTTTACTTTTCAAACCTCCAAATTACATTTTTCGGATTATTGCCAATGTGTTCATCAAGGGGGAGATTGTGGATATCATGGGGATATGCTCCAGATCTTAGGATGATGTGACAATTGGCAATAGCGTTAACGGTTTGTCGTTTCACGGGTTTTCGACAAAGTTTGAAAGACTGCTCGGACTTTACGATAGCGGGCGGTCTGACCGCCATAGCACGGCGGTCCGACCGTCCCAAATCGGCGGGACCGGCCATGTGCGCGGCCGGACCGACCGTGACAAAAGTGGTCAAAGCAATTTGGGCCAAAAATAGAGGTGTAGGCAAGTGAGGGATCCCATTGTTCTTGCTCCCATAATTTTTGGAGTCTCGATAAAAAGTTCTATTGGTTTAAAGTTTCCGAGGTTTGGATTTTCGGGGTTGAAAATTGGCTAAGTCCTTCTGGCGGTCGGACGACCTTTGGCCGCGGTCCGACCGGCAGGCCAGCGATCGACCGCCCAGGGGCTGATCGACCGATCATCATCGAATGTCGCCGCCGTGGCGGCGTTGCTCATTGGTTAGGTCAAAGTCATGAGTTTCGATGCATATGTGTTGCATGATGCATGTTTTGACTAACGTGGGTCAAGTTGCGAAGAACTTGTTCCGGTTTCGATTTGCTTGTCTATTGTTGTGCAAAGTTGCTTGGTGGTCAACGACGGTCAGCGGCGAGGATGATCGGACGAGGCTTGGAGAGCTTAGGTCGAGCGATCGGCGATGCGGGTGAGTCAATGAAATCAAGTATGGTGCGAATGGACAAGGATGACCGAACAGACGATTCGGTGATCGGTTTGATCAAGCGGCGCGAGTCGGTGCAAGTGCCATGGTGGTTTCGGTGGGGCCGGATGGGAGAGACTTGCCGACATGGAGAGAGCCGTTGATCAACCTACACGCATGAGCATGCGAAGTGCTTCGCGAAGATGGACTCGGTCTTGGAGAAGGACCGAGAAGGGTATTTTGGTAATCTTACCAAATATCACCTTGGTGACCTTTACCTACCCACGGCGCAAGGCGCAAGAGAAGCGGTTTAGGTTAAGAGGTGTTGTAGACGGCGCTTTAAAATGCGTGCGTGTGTGACCCGTTTGTGTTGGGCCTTAACGGGAGCCCATTTGAGTTAATATTCTAGAAGGTCTAAGTCTCCACTATAAATAGAGGAGGGAGGTGGCTGCACCCCCTTCAACTCTTTTATCATTGTTGAAACCCTAGTTTTGGCTTAGGGAGAGGATTAGTGGAGGTTAGGGTTCTAGAGAGTTTTGATTTGATCTTGTGCTCTTGGATTGAGCTTTGTCCTCCATTGATGGAGTGGCTGTAAACCCAAACCCTATCAATCAATCCAAAGAAAGCTTTGATCAAAGATGTGTCTCTTTGCCCTTCTTCTCTCTATTTGGTGATTTTGAGTCTTTCTTTGATTCGCATGTTTTTGATTGATTTCTTTACATGATATAGCTTGCTGTGACATGTGGGAACACATCTAAGATCATCTTGATCATCAATCACCCACGAGCAAGTTTTTGGGTCACGTTTTCGTTTTGACTCGGTTTTGAACCATCCATCTCTCAAACTGAAAAATGTCGTAACTTCTCCATGGATCTCCATGATCTTCGATTGGAATAGGTTCCTGACATCCTAGAGAAGGTGTGTTCCAAGTTTCATGAAGTTTGGAGTTGTAGATCAAAAGTTAGACCTATTTGCAACCGTTTTTGGCCGATTTTCTTGTTCATCTACCGGAGGTCGACCGCCCTAGCTAGAGGTCGGACCGCCTTGGAGGTCGACCGCCCAGTAGAGGTCGGACCGCCCCTTGGAGAGGTCAGACCGCCCCTGATTAGAGGTCAGACCGCCCTACTCTTAGGAAATTAAGTTTCGGTTGTTTTTGGTTGTTTTGCTTCGGGGTTTTGATTGGATTCAATCCTAGTCTTCCATTTGTCTTGGTATATCGATCTTCATAGCTTCTATAGCTATTGGAGTGAAATTTGTGTTGAATCTAATCGTGGTTGAAAAAGTGAGCGTGCTCCTATTCACCCCCTCTAGTCGCCTTTTCGGTCCAACAGTTACGCATGGATGGTCATCTTTTTCCACCCCCGAACCCAAGCCACGACTCGGTTCTCATGACTATTGACCTCTACAACCTTCGCCAGACACATTACCGTGAGGAGGTGGGAAAAAAAGGGGAGGAGGCAGTGGCGGCATCGTGGTGATAAACTAGGAGGAGGCGTCGATGCTTGCTCAACCGGCGCCAGA
This sequence comes from Hsuehochloa calcarea, assembly GCA_036346395.1. Classification (NCBI taxonomy): domain Eukaryota; kingdom Viridiplantae; phylum Streptophyta; class Magnoliopsida; order Poales; family Poaceae; genus Hsuehochloa; species Hsuehochloa calcarea. The sequence continues at coordinate 42,581,616 of CM070599.1, forward strand.
GCAGGAGGCAACGACAGCGCATGGGAGGATAAGGATGAAGAGGACACAGTGCAGTGAACTCGAGACAGCAGCACGACAAGGAAGGACACCTTCGTCTCTGCCTCCCCTCCCTTCCTCGGCGCCGCCGCTTCTCCTCCAAGGTACCGTTTCCTCCCTTCTCTCCCAGTGCCTTCTCCCCTCCCCGCTACCTCCTCCTGCCGCTAGCGTTACCTCTCCGTGTCACTACCTCCTACACTGTCAGATCCCCTCATCTTCGTACATGCCGCCATTGAACCCACGGACTGAGTGCCGTAGGGGGAGTCGGGATCTCTGAGACACAAAGCGAATGCCGGACGTGCGCAGGTGGCGAGTCGCGGTGCAAGACAGGAAGGAGTGAGACGGCGACGAATAGCGATGTGTACATGTGGAGATGTAGTAGTGCGACGACGGTTTGGGTGGTTGCGAAAGAAGTAGGGGTATGGATACATTTGCGAGTCACGAGGGGTTGGCGGGGAGAGATTTTATTCTTGTTAGGTTGGATTCAGATGTTGGTGTGCATCGGTGAGGAATTTGGGAGGGGCGATCTAGAGAGGCTAACTGCGCGTGCAGGAAAAAATGATATCGTCCCTGCATAGGGTAATTTTTTTTTTATCAGCTAAAATAAGATAAGATAAGAAAATGTAAAATATTATAAGGTAGGTAGCCCCCGCGACGCGCGCGGCAGGACCTCAGCGTCGGCAGCGAGCCATGCGCGGACGTGCATGTAGCGGCCGTGGTGGACGGCAAGTCGGCAACATTGTGAATCCGCAAATGGATCCATATATGCATGCATTCACGATCCTGACTCCTGAGCAACAATATCATCCGTCTGGGTCCTCTGGGACGGTACAGCGATACTGATGGTGTACGATCGATGGATGCATGCAGCTTTATCAATCAAATTGCTATATTAGCATTTGGAAGAAAAAAAAGGTTAATTACATTTGAAATTGCTATATTAGCGGTGCAGTAAGCACAGGAAATTAAGGTTACAATACAACGTCCGTGAAGTACTCGATCGAGAAACTGATATTAATCGAAGCTGCTCCATGTGCGCACTAAAGCTTACACATTTCTACAATTCTGCAGCACAAAGGAGAGGCAAATAATACACCAAGTCATGCATGCAACCCGTGCATGTACATCCAGAAGGATCAATACTGGTATACTACGATCTATGCGTACGTGCACTAGTTGGGGCATTGGACGTACGCCAAAAAATAATTGGAAGCAAAAACCTGCAAAGTCCGGCCGCCGTCACTAGCATGAAGTGCTAGTGCTGCCGCTATTACTTGACGTGAAGCTGGCACCGCTAATGGACCCTCCTCCTCCTCCTCCTCCTCCTCCCAGTGCCGCGGCCGCGTTGTCTTTGGATGCTTTCCGAGTATCGGTTTCCCGGTGGTCAGCGAAGGACAGGAATGCCTGAAGTCTGCTGCGGTTGGAGCGGGAGCTGCCGCCGGTGGACAGCGCGGCCTGCTCCGATTGGGCGACGTAGTCGTAGTACTGGCGGACGAGGATGCAGGCGTGTATGGCGAGGGCGAGGAGGCACGCCAAGCCGCAGATGAGGAACAGGCCGGAGAAGCTGTACACGTGCAGCCGGTCCGAGTCCAGCTCGCTGGCCTGGGAAATGGACGTGGCGTCGCTCGCCAGCCACTTGTCGTGGATTCGTTGGAGGTCGCCATTCTCCGACAGTGTCAGGATGGCCGTCGACAGGTCCACGGCGAGCGGCGAGTCCCTCGGGAACGCCTAGCAGATAAAGAGTGTTCAGTTGTGAAAGCAGAATTGCATTAGAAAATACATGGAACTTAATGAAGTGGTGGAGTGAAACTCACGAAGCCCCAGCCACCTTTGGTGAACTCCGAGCCCACAACTGCAAACTTATTATGCCGAAACAAGAAGAGCTCAACGTACGGGCGCTCGTCGACTATGGCCGCAACGCCTCCTTTACGAGGGCCAAGCTCAAGTGCTTTCTTATACTCGTCTGGAGAACCGAGCGCTTTAAGCCTAGACTTGGCAACGCCGAGCTCGTGCACGAGGTAATTTTCCGCGAAGGAGCCGACTTGAAACCCGATGGGCTCTTCACTGGCGACCAAGCTATCCAACCCCGTGACTGGAGATGACAGCTGCTGCACAGTGAGTATGGAAGTCAGGCTGGCAGTGTAGCTGGACTGGACAATCAGAACCACGAAGAGCCATATGATGATCACGAAGCGGCCGAGAGTACTTCTGGTGTCCTCTCCTGTAAAAAAATAAAAGATGCATAATAACTTCTATGAGCTTGGCAAGGAAATTTCTATCTTTATTACTCCCTCCGTTCAAGAATGCATGATATTTTAGATATCGGTTCAAGAATGCATGATATTTTAGATATCTCTAATATCTAACTTTGATCAGTATTTTTCATATAATTGTATTTGTAAAAAAATTACAAGACTATTATATTATAAAAATATTTATCATGACAGATCTAACGATATTATTCTCAAATGACCAATCTAAATAGTATTTCATACAACGTCATGCATTTCTGAATGGAGAGAGTAATATACATGTAGAAAGGTTAAGAGCTGCATTTCACTCACTGTGGGCGAAGAACAGAGTTGAGAAGCTGAACCTGCAAATGCAAAGTGAATATAGCATGTAACGCCAGGCAAACAAAACCTATGCATGGTTCAAGAAACTAGATTATGATTATGTAGGTGAGTTAGTATTAGTATCTAATAAGGAGCTATGTTAGAGTCGGATTTAATATTGTGTTAGAGCCAGATTCAATATTTTGACTATAAAAAAAGGGTGTGGGGATCCTACGGGAGACACAATAATTTCTCAAAAATCTTCATGGTATCAGAGCCCTAAACTTACTTCAGATCCGCCGTCGCCGCTCGGGTCGACGCCCTCCAGATCCACCGCCGCCGCCACCAACCAGATTCACCGCCTCTTAAGTCGATGACACCATCCAGATCCGCTGCCATCGCTTGGGCCGCGCCGTGACTGCGCCTCCTCGCGGGTGTGTGGGCCGCCGATTCCTACGTCGCGCGGGTCGCGCTGCATGAGCAGCTGCCGCAGCTCGGGCCACCCGATGCTGCTTGGGAGCACGAGGGCCACCGCCGCTGTGAGCCGGTTGTTGTGACGCTCTAAGGAAGAAGAAGGGGAGTGGAAGAAGAGGAGAGCTCTCGGGTTGTTGCTCTCACTTAGGATTGTCGAGGAGGAGGGGAAGCTATCGGTGGAGGAAGAAGAAAAGATGTTGGTGGAGGAAGAAGAAAAGCTGTGGAGGAACCGAAGTGTCGGTGGAGGAAGAAGCTGAAGAGAGAAAAGAGAGAGAGAAAGTTCATTGTTTGATTATTATTATTTTTGAATTGATGCTACACCTCTGCATGATTTAGGTAATTGTGAAGGCAATCATCCAGGTTCGGCAGAATGTTGATGCATGAAGAATTGTCGTGATCGTGGGAGATACATGCGGCATATCTTGGTAGTAATTGGAATTGCTCTGGTTATTTGAGAAGATGACCCTTGAGAAAATTGAGGCTGCGAGGAAGGAGGAGGAAGAAGCCGCAATAAGGGCGGTAGAAGAGAAAGAGGAGGCAGTTGTTGAGACTACTTCCCGCTAGTGACACAAAGTGACATGAGAAGCATGTTACATGATCTCTTTACAACAGGTATGACAGGTCCGAGGGCTGGTGCAGGTTCATCTAACTTAAAGTTGGAACTAATGCTGAATGATGTAAAGTTGGAAGAAAGTAAGAATTATCTAAGTTGGTATAGAAGAGCTCGTCTAATTCCGAGGACGAAAGGGGCGGAGCACTACCTGCGGGAGACTTGTGTTGAGTCTGCAGACAAGACGAGTATAGATTGAAGGATGTGGAGCACCACAAACTCTGTGGTAGTAACTTAGTTGCTAACTTCGATGTCTCCATCCATCGCTCGGATGGTAGAGATGATGCTGAGTGCACCGGCGATGTGGAAGACGTTGAGCAACATGTACTCTGGAGCAGAAAATATGATGATGATGGGAAGGTCTAGGACAAGGTGGAGGCCTTGAAACATGAGGAAAAGACCGTCCAGGAGTATGCTAGTGAACTGCAGCAACTGTGGGCGGATTTAGATCACTATGATCCACTGCAGTTAACATGTGCTGGTGATATTGAGGCTGACAGGGTGTGGCTACAATACAGACGGGTTACACACTTTTAGAAGGGACTGAACCCAAAGTTTGATAGTAGAAGGGTTGCTATATTTCACTTGGTAAATTTTCCTACTATAGAGGAGGCTATTTCAGCTATGGTGCAAAAGGAGGTTCGACTACGAGTAATGGGGGACAACAACCCGGTCAGATCTGCATACGTCATACCAAATGATAGAGAGTGCTGCAATTGTGGGATGAGAGAACATCTGAGCCATGCTTGTCCGAGGACGATGTGGAGGTCGTGGTGGTCGTGGAGGCCGAGTTGGAGATTATCGAGGTCGATGTGGAGATCGTGGTGGTCGTGGAGGTGAAGGTCGAGGAAGGGGCCAAGTTGGCCCCAGGGCTAATATGACCCTGACAAAGGAGATCACATCTGTTACTTTGATAGGTGAGCAAGCTATGCAATGGGAGAATCGGCATCAGAGAAAGGCATTGGAGACTTCTCATGATTCCACCTCCTTTGGTAACTTTTCCAACTACACCCATGTGGGCGAAAGTACTCAGGCACATGCACTTACATCCACATATAAGCGCTCTCATATTGATTGGATCATAGATTCAGGGGCATCTAAGCATGTCATAGGTTCACTTAGTACATTTGCATCTTACACCCCATATATTCATTATGAAATTGTCCAAACAGCTGATGGAACCTCCCAGCTTATTCAAGGTGTAGGATCTGTAGAGTACACACCATCCATTGCTTTATCCTCTATTTTGCATGTTCCCTCCTTTCCAGTCAACCTTCTTTCAGTTAGTTCTATCTTTGACAAATTCAAATGCACTGTCACATTTGATGAGGATTCATTTTTGTTCTAGAAGAAAAGAACTGGGAAGTGGATTGAGACTGGAATAAGGTGTAATGGGTTGTGGTACATTGATCAGGTTGATGTGGCATTGACTGTGGCTATAGGAGGAATCGAGGGAGAAGTTTTGTTACATCATCGTCGCTTGGAATATCTATCATTTGAGAGTTTAAGTCAGTTATACCCTGATTTTTTTATTAAAAAAAGGTAGACAAGAGTAACTTGTGTGTGATGCTTGTGAGTTTGAAAAGCATACACTGTCTACATATAGTAGCATTGGTCTTCGTAGTTATGAACTTTTTATATTACTACATTCGGATGTTTGAGGTGCGTGCTCAATTACTTCTTTGAGTGGTTTAAAGTGGTTTGTCACATTTATTGATTGTTATACTCGTATGACTTGGATTTATATGATAAAGGACAAGAGCGATGTCCTTCAATATTTTCAGAACTTCGATAGGATGGTTGCTACTCAGTTTGATGCAAAGGTTCAGATTCTTCGAACAAACAATTGAACTGAGTATGTTAACAAGGAGTTTCCAGCGTATCTCTCAGAAAAAGGGCTACTTTATCAGACTACTTGTCCAGGAATCCCACCTCAGAATAGAGTAGCTGAAAGGAAGAATCGACATTTGTTGGAGGTAGCACGTTCACTCATATTTCAGATGAATGTGCCAAAGGGATTGTGGAGTAAGGCAGTGATGACGACAGCATATCTCATCAATCGCATGCCATCTCAAATACTTGGGATAAGGTCTCCATTTTGGGTCAGCGGGAGTTCAAGGTGCCTCCTAAGGTGTTTGGTACGTTGTGTGTGTTTTGTGCGGGATCACCGACCAGCGGTTGTCAAGTTGGGTCCACAGGCATCGAAATATATCTTTATAAGCTATTCATCAAGTCAGAAGGGTTATAAATGCTGGAACCCAGTTGAACGAACGTTGTTCGTGAGTATGGATGTGAATTTTTGGGAGTTTGAGGCTTACTACACGAGTGGTGGTACTCTTGACCAGTTTTTGAATTTATCTCCTATCACTGAGGATAACAGTCGAAAGGGGGAAACAAGGAAAGTGATAGTCAACGAGAAGAAGTCATTATGGGAACAATTCTGTGCCCAAGCGTAATGGAATATTCAAGAGATGTGATAGCCCCAGAAGAATTGAAGGTTTATCAGCGAAGACGCTTTGAAAAATAGGGGAGAAGCAGAGGGACAAGCAGTCAGCACCTGAGTTACCAAATTAGTTGGTTGAACAGTCGGAACAGCTATAGCCTGAACAGTCAGCCTTGCCAGTTGATCCAGTCCCAAATCCGTTCCTAGGTCTCTCTCCATCAAGTTCCTTGCCTCCCTTTAGGGCGAGTGGTAATGTTCCTTCTAATCACTCCCATAGAGAGTTACCACTTGCACAACGTAGGGAAACTAGAGCTAATGCCAGAAAGCCTCCAGTCTGGTATAGCTTTGAGCATAACATTACAAATTTAATCCCATATTCTCATATCTCACCTGCATACAAATCATTCATTGCATCTCTTCAAACAGTGCATATTCCCAAGGATTGGCGAGCTGCTAAGCAGATCCTAAGCGGAAGGATGCTATGAAAGAGGAGTTTAATGCACTTTAGAAAAACAAGACATGAGATCTTGTTCCACTTCCAGCAGGAAAAAAAGGCAGTGGGATGCAAATAAGTGTATACGATTAAACAAACTCCTGAAGGCAAGATAGAGAGATACAAGGTACGGTTGGTTGTAAAATATTATAGTCAAACATATGGAATAGACTATGATGAGACCTTTGCACCAATGGAGAAGATGAGCACAGTAAGAACATTGATCTCCTATGCAACAAACTTCGGATGGCCTCTACATCAGTTGAATGTGAAGAATATTTTTTCTATATGGTGATTTACAAGAGAAGGTATACATGGAGATTCCTCCAGACTTTGAGAACAGGCAGACTGATAGGAAGGTGTGTAAACTCAAGAAGTCTTTATACGGTCTAAAGCAATCTCCAAGGGTATGGTTTGATAGATTCATGCGCACAGTCTGTACTATGGGTTATTCTCAGTGCAATGAAGATTATATTGTGTTTTATAGGCATAGAGAGTTACATATCACCATATTGATAGTCTATATTGATGATGATATTGTGATTACTAGAGATGATGTAGAGGAAATCGAGTCCTTAAAAAAACAGGAGAGGCATTTGAGGTGAAGATCTTGGACCTCTTCGATACTTTCTTGGGATTGAGATTGCTCGTTCTTCGAATGATATAGTTCTCTCCTAGAGGAAGTATGTCCTTGATCTGCTAATAGAAACAGGTATGGTTGGGTGTCGCTCTATTGCTTCACCTATTGATAGGAATCATAAGCTATTTGCTGAGTCGGGAGATTCAGTTGACAAGGAAGCTTATCAAAGGCTTGTTGGACGTCTCATCTATTTGTGTCATATAAGACCTAATATTTCATATGTAGTGAGTATGGTTAGTCGATATATGCATGATCCTATAACAGGGCGCATGGATATTGTCTATCGAATCATGTTGTATTTGAAGAGTAACTCTGGGAAAGGCCTTTAGTTTAGGAAGAATCAACATCTGAATGTGGAAGGGTATTGCGATGCTGATTAGGCGAGCAGTGTGGATTGTTATCCTTTGGATATTGCATCTTTGTGGGAGGTAACCTTGTGTCATGGAGAAACAAGAAACAAGAGGTTGTGGCTCGGTCTACTGCAGAGGAAGAGTACAAAGCAATGGCATTAAGTGTGAGTGAAATGATATGGATGAAGGGTTTATTGTCTGAGCTTCGAGTATGGAGGAATAATCTCTTGGTATTGCATTGTGACAATAAATCTGTAATCAACATTGCTAACAATTCAGTACAGCATGATCGTACCAAGCACGTTGAGATTGATATGTTTTTTATCAAGGAGAAGCTCGATGGTAGGATGCCGAAGTTGGAGTATGTAAAGTCTGGTGAACAGTTGGCTCACTGTTTCACTAAAGGATGGATCCTAACGAGTGTTCTAAAATATATAACAAGATGGGTATGATTGATATCTTCAGCTCATCTTGAGAGGGGTGTTGGTGAGTTAGTATTAGAATCTAGTATGGAGCCGTGTTAAAGTCGGATTTAATGTTGTATTAGAGTTGAATTTAATATTTAGACTATAAATAAATGGACTGAGGCAGAAGACACACAATAATTTCCCAAAAAGTCTTCAGATTATGTTTGGCATAGACTACTCAACTGTACCAAGTAAAGAAGTAGAACATTCCTAGAAAAAAAATTCAGCGAGCAAAAAAGATTTGGTTCATTCCCCTTTACAAGCAATACTACAGGTAACCTTCCAAATTGTCGGTTAAAATCACAATAATCAATGTCTAGCACGAAATTTGATAGCTGCAGATGCTAGAGTTTCTGGTTGGCACATCTAGAATGGCAGAGAAGCAAAAAAAAAAATTGCTGTCTTTGTACACGATGATCAGCAAAAGATGGCTCAAATCGATATTCATGTGAGACCTTACCAGAATACAGTAATAACCTGTCTTGTTGGAGGTCCGCGGAAGTCATCATTGATTCTGTGCTCAAGCATCCAAACCACCGTTCCTATGATAAGAAAGAACAGTCCTGTGACGCACCACATCCTGATTGTGAATGGCTGCAAAAAGGCCCATCCACTCGAGCTCTGCCTCTTAACAGTGGTGAGTACCACAAGCCCGGACTCGGCATATGGCTGAGTGAAATCGACAACCTTTGTCCGATTTGTGACGATAGTTACATCACCTATCACAGCATCAAAGTCCTAGCCATAAAAGGATTATTAGTACTCAACTAACACGATATACATCAACCATAACATGGTGTAAATTTTAGAAATAGAACTTACATCTGTTAGAATTTTATTGATAAGCTCCGTATAGCTTGGATTCTCACGACCATTGCCAAAAGGCATAAGCTTATATGGAACTGGATATTGCAACAAGTTTATTGCAGCAACAAACACATCAACACAGAACCCACGCACCATTCCAGTTTTAGCGTCGGCTGATACAAATTGACGGTAACTTACCCTATTGGGAACTCCAATTCTCATCTCATTTCCATTGTTAGGAAACACCCATCCCCGAGGCCTTGTTACAGTCTCACCTGGCCAGATCGCGGTGTAGAGTTTCCGATTTTCCCTGGTGCGATTTGCTGATTTCATATAAAGAGTCTCTGGGGAATCAATGGACAGCCCGGAATAGTTGGACCAGTAACCAATTGTCCGCAGACCAGACCCTACTATGTTGACAATGTCGTACGCAGGCCGGATAAGATTATTATCTGAATCAAAATTTACAGGGCCAGTTGCACCCGCGAAATTTACTTGGCGGATTCTTTCTAGCAACTGCCTCCCCCCATCGAAGACACTCATTGCTTCCAAATGCAAACCTCCTCCTGCAACTTCATGTAATTTAGGGTCAAGAGAGAAAGAAATGTTTCCGCCACTGTCCAAAAAAGCATCCAGCGCATGGGCAATCATCCAGACAGTATCATAAGCATACAAGCCATAGGAATTAAGCAAAAACGTGCTGTCACCACCATCCCCCTTCACCAGTGCACTCCATTTTGAAGCCAGCATACTCTTCCTTGTGGTATTTTCTGTGTGCTGACGCAATGTAAGAACACCCTGCATCGAGTGTAGTAATCCAATGTCGAGGCGTAGTGATGAATCGAGGAATGAGCCGAGCCAATCTGTTGCAATCCACACATATCCACTGGATATCATGCCTAGATTGAGCGCTAATGAGAAAACCGCAAGTCCAGAGTCAGGATTCGCATGCAGAATGAGGACTCGAGACTCCATCATTGCAACCTTGACCAGTACATCAGCTATTTCACTCTTGCTTGCTCCTGGTCTAATTGCAGCTTTATACAAGATCTTAGATCGCCTCTTGGCAAGTTCATCACCTAAAGAAGATATGCCATTTCTTCCATAATCATCATCGATAAATATGGTCGTCACTTGCTTCCACCCATAATACTCAATTAAGTCAGCAACAGAAGCCATTTGAAATTGATCACTATGGATGGTCCGCACAAAGAAAGGATATTGAAGTGACGAGAGAGTTGGATCAGTTGCAGCGAAGGACAACAGAGGTACTTGGAGTTCATTTGCAACATGAGAAATGACATGCGCGATGACAGAAGACTGTGGGCCGATGATTGCAACTGTATCTTTCTCCATGAATCGCAAGGCTAACTCATGCAAAGAAGAGGAAGGTAGTTGTGTTATACCATGTGGATGATATTGATGTCATAACATAAATCTACATGGTTCAGTGGCACAAAAAAACATGAAAGAAGTACCTTGCACAATGCCAACGAAGCCATTGCAATTGGAATCTTGCATCTGAACAACCAGCTTTGTGTCTGGAAGGATACTTGAATCATTGTTGACGTCATTGACAGCAGCAGAAATGGCAACCTTGGCAACTCTCCCAATTGTGGAATTGAATGTGAAAAGAGCTCCGATACTCGCTGCATCGGGTCTCACAGAGATATTCTTGCTGAGTGCAGAGGAACACAGACAACAGAAAATGCCCAAAAGATGGAGCGTGAACTTCATGTTGAGTCTAGAGGATTACTGAGGTGCTCTTTGGGACTTAGGATTCCATCCTTCAGCTCAACAATGATAGGCTGGAAGAACCAATACAAAATCTCCTGATGATGCCTGTTAGGCAGAAATCTTGACTGGCTAACAACTCAAAATACGATTAGAAAGTTGAGTGCCTAGGGTAAGAGAGGAGGATATATCATACATCAATAAGAATTGGGGCTCAACAGAACAAAAATGGACACCCCTTGAGAAGAAACACTGGGAAGACATCACCAAAATAAGAATCAACAAATGCTATCTTCTGTAATAAAGAAATTAAGCAACCCCTCACCTTAAAACATGCTCATGTAAAGAAAAAATGGCATAACAAGAAAAGTAAGAAAAGAACCAAAGGAAGAGCTGCTGAGATGAGCTTGACCACTAATTTTCTTTATGAGCTCGAGGGGCAAGAAGATCAGCTACGAAGTTGACATGGAATTAAATTTTCTTTTGAAGAAAGCAACAGGGTGAATCCGAACGCGTGGTGCATGCAGGATAAACAAATAATCGCCCCCTGAAACTCTTTCCTTTCTCCTTTTCTTTATGTGAATTCAGGCACAGTTCCTCTTACCGTTGGGTCTGAAGCAGCTTTAGTTGGTTGTTGCTTCTACTCGGATGACACGCGATAGACGTGAAGTGTCGGTAGCCCGTGTGTACAAGAACAATTATGATGGCCCTGTGAAGCCTCACAAAATCTGGCACTAACACAGGTTGCTGTTTCTCAAGTCCCTACTTTCAATTCGCCTAGCTATGTATGCCCTGACAGCGCCTTGGAGTCCACATACTAATGACCGTCTAGTTTGTTAAGAAAGCTTGCTACTTGGTGTGCCGAGGTATCACATTCTCAGCATGTTCTGGCCTGATTATCTAGACCAATAAGATGTAAACTTTCTTTTCAAAAAATATATTCAGGCCCTCATATTTTTTAGAACCAGAGAGCTACACGCCCTCATGTTAAACATGTGGTTGGATGTTGAAACAGTAGCGAATACAGATGTGTCTACATTGTACATCACTTTTACACGTGTGATACCATACGTCTGAGCATTATCTGAGCACCGCTCAAAAATCTTGTCAGGTGATTCACTCAACAAGGACCCCACCCCATGCCGACGAGTACAATAAAGCACGCAGGACAAAGTTTCTTTTACCCAAAAAGATGATCAAGAGCTCAAGTAAACACGATTAAGAATTGCGTTTCTTTGCAAAGATTACCTGAGGATATTGAGCTTGAGCGTTTGGATGGACTAGATAGTTTGGCAATCCCAATCCACACATCATACCTGGGAAGGCCTACATCGTCAGACCTGGCGAAACAACACAAGCTGCTGCCGTCGCTGAAGACGATGTTGGGCCCAGACATCACATCTAATGAATAAGAAAGTTACGGCATATTCGTTAAATCCGTTCTTCCTTTCAGCATTCTAGGTCCAGATTATCGCACATGGCACACCTCCTCCTACGAGGAAGACATCCTCCTACGGGGAAAAGATTTTAGATTTTTTGGCTCTGGGTCATACACACTCGTACCGCTAGATTAACCCACCCAACAAAGACAAGCTGGTACGAAGATTTTAGATTTGCCTTCTGTTGAACGCATAAATAGGAAGATGAATGGACCATTTGAAGACGCCAGTCATCTCATTGTACAGATCCCGTGACACCAGAGTTAAAAACCTGTCGTAGAAAGTTCAGTAAAACAAAGCATAGAGTTTATGTAGCTTCGAAAGAGATACTGTTACTTTTGTTTCTGTAGCATTAACAACATAAAGTTATTGACAGATGAAGAAAGCAGTTAGCAATGAGATATAACCTTCTAAATCCAGTCACATTGCAGACCGTTTCCCTCAAAAAGTCAAAATAAAGTACGTGACAGAATGTAATCCCAGCAGTCCCTTTAGGAGAATTATTATTGGCAAGATAGGCCCACAAAGATGGATTAAATATTGCTTATCCACCCTTTGCACGCTTGCTTAAGCAGAAATGACATTTACTCCAAATAATTGGCAATATTCAAAACTACATCTTAAGACTGACAATAATCACAACAAAAAATCACTCACATAATTTATACTTGGTGACTTTCAGCTCAAAATTTATGTTACAACACTGGAAGACTACTACAATAACTTAGTAACATAATCTTTTCCAACATGTTAAAAATATGAAACGAAACTAAAATGGCAGGACCTGACAGCACAATGGTCCTCCCTCTTCAACAGTCTTAACACTTGAGAGCAAAATGTTACACCCTGTCTGGGACGCTACTCAGATCTCCACCCGTAACCTTTTGGCGGGTGAGCTGTCCCTAGTCTCTACCGTATGAATCTCATTTCCTTCTACACTAGGTTCTGCCTTGCAATTCGATTGATCCTCAAAGGCCCATCCAGGAAAATCTGACTCTTGAAATAACGAAGTTGGTGTAGTTCTGTAGAAAGCAAGGGGAACTTGTTTTATCCGCCGCCGCACCTACAATTCAAATTTCAAGATTGGTAAATTTTAATGAAATTCCTAATGACCATTAATCAGACAATCAAATCGCAGCGGATAAGATGTGTGACAAGGACTCAGCTTTGGTTTGAACAATAACTCCAAAAACAGTTAAATAAGAGAGGATGCAAGCTGGTTTTGCTGCAATTCAGGTTATCAGAAATACCAGCTAGACATGGTCCACAGGTATGCGTGAACCAGATGGCAAAATTTAGTGAAAGGGACGGTGAAGACCTACCTCATCTCTGATATTTATTTTGGCACACTACATATGCTGATATGCATCCATAAAGCTGAGCGTGAATGTAGTGAAAGTTACAGTATAGACATACCTCATCTCTGAAAACAGTTGCATAGGAGCCTGAACTAAAGTCTGTTATTTTCATCTCAGTAGTTTTGGCCCGAACAGTGAGATCATTTTCAAGTGAATCAACAAATCTGGCAGCAATAACACATAAAATGAACCAAAAAATCACAATAAAATGAAATATCATAGAAATCAGTACACTAAGTTGTCTTTCTGTTACCTAGAAACTGCAGGAGAGTAATGATCACGCAGTGTGTCTATTTCCCACAAAGAACTTCCTGTGGTGCATAATCAAAGATTAATACATGATATGCAGGAAGCAGTACACAAGAATATTCCATACAAAGTGAATAGCATTTGTCCATAAAGATGCAACCATGCTTGCATCTTGACTTGCAAATTGCAAAGTGGCATCAAGCTGTAATTTGGAGGAACAAACAAGTGAAACCATCGCCGTTATCTCAACACTTACGCTCAAAATGCAGACTTCCATCTAGTTGGGTCCAATACGGTTGAAGTGGCAACCAAACAACAGTAGTCAGGGGAAGGGACAAAAACGTCTTACCAGCAGGGACCGGGAATCACAAAACCAGTTGGTTTTATTCCGGTTTAGCAAATTCAAATTTCAGTTTTTGAATTTCGACCGGTTTTTAAGCAAATTCAAATTTTAGTTTACGAACTTCATCCGGATTTTTTCTGGGATTTCCGGTAACCGGCCGAACGTTTGCCGTTTCCAGCCGGCGACCGGGATTTTCACCTTTTTGGGGATTTTGATCCCTAGTCAGGGGTCAATTCATTTGGGGCAATTTCCTATATGCCACCGAATAACTTCGAATCTTTACAATATGCTACTAATGTCTCACTGACATGTGGACTCTAGGCCCACATATCAACCTCACAATGAGTGACATATTATGTATCATGTAGTTATTCAATGGCATATTATGAATTTTCTCTTCATTTAAGTTCCCATCGGTTTTCACTAAGGGCATTGTTGGTTGATCCCAGGTTCCTATTGGTATTGTGCAAAGGTTCTCAGTTCCTTCCTAAGTTCTATATCAAAGACAACAAAACCTTACGACAACCTGGATAACATAAAGCAATATTTCTACAGATAAACCAAGTACAAAATCCAAAGGTATAAAGTAGAAATATAGGAAATATATTTCAATTCAACAAAAAAAACTCGGAATAATATTAGCATAAAAAAACAACAAACCAATGAACTAGTCTGTCCACAAAGTTATATTTCCTCTTTTCAGAGAACTTTAGGTGCTACTGCTAATTTCCATTATAGGTTCATAAAATATCACAAAAAAGGACGTGACAGCAAAATACTACTTGTTGGAATGAACTCATCGATATTCCAAAGGGCCTAAAGGCCAACATATACAAGTGTATGAAAATATACAAAGAACACCCTATACAAGTCATATCTAACCCAACCCCCTTCAAACTCATGGTGGATCAAAAACATTGAGTTTGGAGAGATAGAAGTTGTGCTGAGCTTAGTCTGTGCCTTAGTGAAGAAATCTGCTAACTAAAACTCCGAAGTCACACACTGAAGATAAATAACTTAGTCCTGCACCTACAATCTCATGAACGAGGCATCTACTCCAATATGCTTGGTGAGCTCATACTTCACTGGATCTTGAGCAATGCTGATCACACCAGTACTGTCTGATAAAAGAAGAGTCGGTGCAGAAGTGGAAACACTGAAATCCTCAAATAGCCACCGAAGCTAAGTAATCTTAGCTGTCAACGCCGCCATGGCTCGCAACTCACCTCAGCACCCGAACAGCAGTATGCTTCTTGCTCTTCCAGGCAATCAGAGAGGAGCCAAGGAAAACACAATAGGCAAAAGAGACCGACGATTAGAGGGATCGTTAGCCCAGGTCGCATCAGAGTACGCCTGAAGCTGCAAAGGGCTGGAACGAGGAAAGAAAAAGGCGACGACTGATGGTCCCACGAAGATATCGCAGAACACGAAGATGTGACTATAGTGGAGCTGAGTAGGAGGAGAAACAAACTGACTCAGAATATGGACAGGGTGATAAATGTCAAGTCGAGTGATCCCGAGATAGACAAGGCTCCCGACAAGATGGCGGTAGCGAGTGGTATCCTCAAGAGGCTCCCCAACAGTGGGTCGAAGGCATGGATATCAAGGCGTTGCCTAAGCGACGCTTAGGCGCTAAAGCGGTCGGTAGTGCGCCGCCTCGCCGTCGCCTTGCCATGGATCCTTGAGGCGTCCGCCTCAAGGGTAAGGCGTCTCCATGGCGTCTGCAAGGCGGAAGAAGGCGTCTGCAAGGCGGAAGAAGGCGTCCGGAAGCTCCTAAGCGACCGCCATAAGAAGGGGTGGAGAAGAAATAGAGACGGGAGTCACGGGATGAGGGGACAAGCACAAACACAGTAGCGCGTGAGTGGCCGAGGACCAAGGCCTAGCGCGCGCCCGCCGCCTCCATCCCCATCGCGCCTCCCCCACTGAGCGGCCGCCGCGACCATCTGTTGCACGCCACCGTCCTCTGCGGTGCTGATCCAGGTTTGCTCCATAGTCCATCCACTCCCTCCCGGCCTCCACCTCCACCTCCTCTCCCTCCCCGTCTCCCCCTCCCTCCCTGGTCTCCACCTCCACCTCCTCCCCGGCTCCCCCTCCCTCCCTTCTCCCCGCATCGCCGGGGAGGCCGGCGGGGAGAAGGGGAGCCGAGTCGGCGGATTCAGCGGATGAGCGGAGCCGCAGAGGAGATGGGAGGGAGGGGGAGGCGAGGAGAAGGGAGGAGGCGGCCGTCGGGAGTGTCGGCAGAGTCGACGAGTAGGAGCCTGTGCGCTGCGTTGGTGGATTGGTGGCGCGCGCGACCGACCGAGGCACTGAGCGCCGTCGCTTTATGCTGCAGCTGCTGGAGGAGTCGGCCATCGGCCCGTCGCTTTATGCATTGCTTTGCAGCCCATGGATCAAAATCGGTGCAGCAACATCGCGATTCGGCCGATTCGGCTTTCGGTCGGTCCATCGGAAAACCTACGTTTTTCCGCTTAGCAAATTCAAATTCTAGTTTTCAAATTTTGATGGTTTTAAACAAATTCAAACGAATTTCATCCGGTTTTTCCGTAAATCCGTGAATCGGATTCTGTCGCACGATCCACCGAACCGCCGTGCGAGATTTCTATCCTTGGTGCATTGCTTCTTTCTTTGATCTTGAATCGGTTGATTCTTGAATCTTGAAGCTAAGCTGCGCGATTATTATTTCTATGATTCTATTTTTGTACTGCAGAAGCAAAAAAAATGGCAAGTGCAAGTATTGTTGTCACTGATAATGGTGCTAACTACAAGGCAGCGGGCAAGCTTATAATGGAGAGGATTCCTACACTGTTTTGGAGTCCTTGCGCTGCACATTGTTTGGACCTTATGTTAGAAGACATTGCGAAGTTAAAGGAATTTAAGGAGCCTATTGCACGTGCTAGGCGTGTCACCACATTCATTTATAGGCATGGTAGGCTTCTTAGTGCAATGAGGGAGAAGACAGGTGGGATGAATCTTGTGAGACCCGCTGCCACTCGGTTTGCCACAGCCTTCCTTACTTTGAAGAGTATGCACAAGCACAAGGATGCTTTGAAGTGTCTATTTGTGAGTGAATCGTGGACTAAGATCAAATTGTCAAAGACGGAGGCTGGCATGCATGTGACAGACATTGTGCTCTCTAAGGAGTTATGGAATTCAATTGAAGATTGCCTTAGAGCTTCAGCCCCACTTCTTATCGTGCTTAGGGTGGTTGATGGTGATGAGAAGCCCACAATGCCAGAGGTTGTAGCATTAATGGCTCATGCAAAAGGGAAGATCAACCTTAGCTTCTCTACCCAAAACAAGCAACGTTTGCTCAAAAAGATCATTAACATTATTGAGCGACATTGGGTGAAACAAATGGATCATCCATTGTATGGGGCTGCACTCTATTTGAACCCAGGGAAATTCTTTGCCATCCAAAAGAGTGGAGATGATACCTATGTTGGGGAGCTAAGGAATTGCTTCAATGATGTGCTTGCAAGAATGGTACAAGATGAGAATACTCGGAACAAGATTGATGAACAAGCCATGCATTATGAGGACCAACGAGGAGATGTCTTTTCAAACAAATTGGCAATCCAATACTTAGAGTCAAGAAGCCCTAGTAAGTGTTGTTAATTTCAGCATGTTTATTTCTTTCCAAATTCCTAATATATGCTAATATGCGTGTATTTTCCATGCTAGTTGATTGGTGGTGTTCATATGGTGGGCGAGCCATTGACCTACAAAGGTTTGCTAAACGTGTTGTTAGTCTTTGTGCATCATCATCTGGTTGTGAGCGAAATTGGAGTACCTTTGAATTTGTGAGTCAATTTGTAGCTTCTTTGTGTTTTTTTATCTACTCAATTCGTAGCTTATGCCTTATATGTGCTTACTAATTTCAGCAAGTTATTTATTTATTTTATTTGCTTTGTTTGCCATTTGTGCTTTCGTAGACGCATACAAAGAAAAGGAACCGGTTACTACACAAGAGATTGAATGATTTGGTCTTTGTTGCATACAACCGGAAGATGAAAACAAGGTTTCAAATGAGGCGGGAGAAATTAGGCAAAAACTATGACCCTTTGGTCATTGAGGATTTTGATTGGGACAATGAATGGACTGACTCATTGGTTGTAGCACCTCAAGGTGGTCATGAGTGTGACCTTACATGGGATAATATTGATGAAGCCATTGGCGCATCACGCTCGCTTCAAGGTTGCAATCTTGCAAGGCAAGCTAACAGGTATAGTCATGGTGAGACTATGACCTACCAAAGGCGTGCAAGATCTACAACTATGGCGGTTGAAGAAGATGGCTTAGATGAGCAAGAGCAAGGCTCGGATTCGGGCAATGAAGAAGATGAGGAAGAAGATCCACATGAAGATGCGGATGTGAGCGATTGTGACGAAACTCCCAATGCTGCCGAAGATGGTAGAGAAAACGTGGATGCTACCAGCAATCTCAATGAGTTTGACGATGGATACTGAGAGATGAGAGCGTTGGACTATGCTACTTTCGTGTTGTAAACTACTATTATGTCATTAGACTACTCTAAGCTTGTGGACTTATCACCTATGTTATTTGTGTAAACTTATGCCGCTTATGTTGTGCTTGTTAATTTGTTATGTTGCTCATATTTAATTCTCAGATTCACTTAATTGTTATTGTGAACTAATGTTGCATTGTTGTTCATTATTCATGTGACTTGTTGCTTGGGAGAATTGAAGAGAGGAGGGATTGCCAACAAGGTATGTCACTCAATCCGTATTTACTCAATTAATTGGAACACAATTTGTATCTATTAC
This sequence comes from Hsuehochloa calcarea, assembly GCA_036346395.1. Classification (NCBI taxonomy): domain Eukaryota; kingdom Viridiplantae; phylum Streptophyta; class Magnoliopsida; order Poales; family Poaceae; genus Hsuehochloa; species Hsuehochloa calcarea. Next base: position 42,600,398 of record CM070599.1, read on the forward strand.
ATTTATAACAAACTATATGTTGAAACTTGCAAGGGGGATGAATACATGGGAGAAGAGCAATTAGAAAGGGGGGATAGGTGCTACAGGACCTCAATAATTGGCAACAACAAGGTACTTGTGCTGCTGAAATGCTCATTTTATTCACTGCCTTAGCGCCTTAGGACGAGAGTAAGGCGTCGCCTCGCCTCACGCCTTACCGCTTAAAAGGTGTGAGGGGGGTGGGTCGCCTCGCCTCGCCTTACCGCCTTAATAACCATGGCCGAAGGTGAACACTAAGCTCCATAGGAGTGTGCACCGTGCGTCGATCAATGAAACAAACGCAGGCAAGGATATCCTGAATGTACCTCTTCTGATAGAGGTAGTAGCCCTCGGGCATAGAAGTGACCTCAATCCCAAGGAAGTAACGAAGAAGACCCAAATCAGGCATCAAGAACTGCTCACTGAGACGCTCCTTCACATAATCAATATACTGAGTCATCCCCAGTAATGATCATATCATCCACATAGAGAAGGAGGAGCGTCCAACCTCGAGGAGAGGTGTGGGCAAAGAGCAGGGTCGTGATCACTAGCGGAGAAGCCGGCAACAGTGATAACAAAGGACAAGCGGTCAAACCGCAGGTAAGGGTACAAGATCCCAAGTGCTAGTACGCTCCAAAGCAGCAATCTCCTCAGACATCGTGAGCTGCCACTCAGGGTAAGCAGCAATCTCACGATGGGTCGTAGGCTCAGAAAGAGCAGCGGCTGTGAAACCGTAGCGGTCAGGAGGCACAACAGTGCGACGATCACGAAGATCGTATCTGGGAGAAGGTGGAGTAGGACCCAGTAAGGACGAAGAAGAAGAACTGGGAACAGGGCCTAGCAAAGACAGATGCTCAACTGCAGAAGGAGTAGGCCTAGAACAGCGAGAGTAGTGTAGGGGGAAAGGGTGAAACCTCAACAAACGAGTTGGAAGGAAACTCCAGAGGAGAGGGAACAGGTGGAGCCGGAGGAGATGGAAGCGAAGATGGAGGCAGAAACGAAACAAAAGTGGAAAGCTGAGTGTCAGGAAAAGTCAGAAGAGATATCGACTCAACAAGAGAATTTGAGTTGATAGTTGAGGGACGAAGGTAGTAAGGTCGGGACTCCTCGAAGGTGATGTCCCGAGATATTCTCATCTAGCGAGCAACACGGTTGTAGCAACTATAACCCTTATGCTCAAGACTGTAGCCAAGAAAAATACACTCAACTGACAGAGCGATCAGGTTGGTGCGCTCACAAGGTGGAAGAAGGACGAAACAGACACAGCCGAAACAACGAAGGTGACTATACTCGGGAGACCGACCGTAGAGACGCTCAACAAGAGTAGAACCCTGAAGAGCGGTGGAAGGTTGCATGTTGATGAGGAAAGCAGTAGTAGAGACAGCCTCAGGTCAGAAGTGAGGTGGAACAGAATAGGCAAGCATGAGAGCGCGAGCTGTCTCAAGCAAGTAACGATGCTACACTCAGAAACATTGTTGTGGGCGTGAGCACTAGGACAGGAGTACTGAGGAAGAGTACCATGCTCAGCGAGAAAGCAACGCAAAGTAGCAGATAGGTACTTGCCAGCAAAATCAGCACAAAAAACATGAATGGCCGAATCAAACTGAGTGTGAACCATGGTGGCAAACCTCTAGTGAGGAGAAAGAATCTGATTGCGAGAGTACATGAAGTAGATCCAATTATGACGAGAATAATTAATTAATATCACATAGTATTGATGACCCCTTTCGAAATGGATTCGAACCCCAATCATCGGAATGAACAGGATCAAAAGGATGAGCCGAGACAAAATCACTAGAGGGATAGGGGAGTTGCAGCTGCTTGCCAAGGTTGCAACCCATACAATGTAAAGAGGTGTCACCCGAAACAAACCCAAGAAGACCACGACCGACTAGTGACGACAGTCGCGAGCCACATAGATGACTCAAACGATGGTGCCACTGAGCAAAGGAAACAGTAGAGGATGTAACAAAAACAGAGGCACGTGTAGTGACCGATTGGCTGGTGGAGACGGCGAAAGGAAGGTGCAGCCAGTCGAGCTCCCAAAGACGTTGCGAATCACGGCACCGAGGGCCGGCACCAAGCAGAGTCCCCGTGCGGCAATCCTGACACAACAAGAATCGAACTCAAAAATAACACAGCAGTCATGATCAATGATCTGACCGGCCGACATAAGCTGCATGGTAAGCTTGGAAACATGAAAAACAGCGGAAACATGAAAGGAAGAAGTGGAAATGATGTTTCAGCCTGCAACAGGAAGAGAGGTACCATCTGCAATTTTAACAGTGGAAGAGTTGTGAGACACACAAAAGTGAGGCGAGTAGAATCTAGTATCATGTGAAAAGAAGCACCAGAGTCCAAGATCCACGAAAACAAGATACCGGACGAGGAAGGTGGCTGAGGCGAGGACTACTGAGAGGCAAGGGCCAGCTAAGCAGAGCCCAACACAGGGGCGGCAGCCCTAGGCAAGAGCGGCAACGGCGGCCCGAGACCAGATGGCGGCGGCGGCCGAGGCAGAGGCGTGACGGCGGCCCAATGCAGGAGCGGCGACGGCAACCCAAGACCAGGGCGGCGGCGGCCCATGGAAGGAGTGGCAGCAGCGCCCCGAGACAGGGACAGCAGCGATGACGCTAGCCAGGAACAAGGGCGGCGGGCACACGACCTACGGTTATACTACCGGCGGTGCTGAAAGGTGCGGCGCCGACGGCCACGAGATTTGCGGCTACTGATTGCATCATGTGGCGGCTCGGGGCTCAGTGGAGAAGGGGCGACTTGGGGTTCCGTGGAGCAGAGGGGTGGCCGAGAGCGCGAATGGAGACGAGCTTGGTGGCGGCAAGGTGTGCTCGGGGCCTTAGGCGGCGGCCAAGAAGGCGGCGACGAGAAAGGGCCTCGGGAGGCGGCCGAAGTAGAGCATCCACGGGGAAGCAGCGTCCATCTCGAAGCAGAGCATGCACGACGAGTTCCGAGCGTTAGGAAGGTTCTCAGGCGGCGGCTGGAGGGGCCTCGGGTGGCGGCGGAGCAGAGCACGCGCGAGGAGGAGGCGGCCATCTCGGAGTAGAGGACGCACGGCAAGCTCCGGGCGTTGGGAAGCCGGGTGCCGGTGCTCGGGCTCGGGTTGGCGGTGGCGACCGCAGATCCGGGCTCGAAGTGAAGTGGCCTTCGGGAGTAGGGCGGCAACCGGGCGTCGGGGCTCGGGGCGAGATCGAGCATTACTGCGGCTCGAGAGGCGCGAGAGAGAGCGAGGAAGGCTCGAGCGATGGGGGCTTAGGGCGTCGGGGCCAAGGCGCGCGGGCGGGGAAGAAAAGAGCCCTAGGCGCTACCGCACTAGATCTGGAGTCGCCAAGGAGCTCAAGGCATCGATCTGGAGCCGGCGACGCAAGATCCAGCGCCGAGGAGCTCAGATCCGGAGGTGGAGCAGCGCTCTTGAAGAATCTAGACCCGTCATTATGAGTTAATGGAGTATTTTGATGATTAATGACAAATCTATACGTGAGACTTAACACTTTTATTGATATACCTATTATGTAGTCTTACTTGGATAAAAGGATGAAAATCATGGAGGTATGCACTCGACATCATATTCTTATATCTTGGTGCATTCCTCGGATCCAAAATATAGGTTGAACTCCACTAAAAGTCTAACTTGAATATGTGCATATGTTTTTATTACACATTTGTGTATACACACATTTAGGAGGAGTTCACTCTATGTTCTGTGGTTTCATTAGTATTGATCCATATTTCTCTATCCACATATTGGGGATCTCTACTTTGAAACATATCCTTAAATATATAAAACTTGTGTAGTTCATTTATACTCATATTCATCTATATCCAATTATTTGCAATTGAAGTGGTTATCATCAATTACCAAAGAGAAATATTGAAGTATCTTGTCCCACCATTATGAGTCGATGGTATGTTGTGGTAATTAATGATAATCATATTGTGAAACTAACATTTTCCATGAGTTTGATAAATAGGTTATGTTTCATGATGATGGAGACTTTGGATGACGTCATGAGTTGATCGTCATCAAGTTAGAACTCGGGATGAAGGAAATTATCATGTGTTGATGATGTTCAAGTCAACATCCCGAAGTGAAGAAGATCATCATGTGTTGATGATATTGAAGTCAAGAGCTTGGAGTAAAGGATGCATCATGCGTTAATGCGTATCAAGATCTCGAAAAAAAAGAAATCATCATGTGTTGATGATATTCAAGAAGAGGAGATGATCACGAGTTGATCATCAAGTCAAGAGAAGACCCATCATGTGTTGATGGAGGTCAAGTGAAAGAATGCATCATGAGTTGATACATATTCAAGTCAAGAACTTGAAGTAAAGGAGATCATCATGTGTTGATGATTATCAAAGTCAACAACCCAGACTTAAAGTAAAGATGTGCGTCATCAAGCTTCAAGAAAATGCTTAAGGCAAAGGTATGACTAGCAAGGGCTAAGCATATGTTCCTAGTCTTTTACCGGTCTTGGTGTTTGGTTGAAGACCGGATTGCTAGTATAGGTTGCCGTACTATTAAAAGGAGTCTTGACTAGTAGCTTGAGTTAGTCATGTGTTGATAGCTCATTGTGCTTGCTCTAGCTCATCTATGCATGGTGGTATTGTTTTCGAATGTGTTTTGCAAATAGTTGAAGCTCATGCATCACAATCTTTGTAGCATGAGACTATAATTTGAAAATGGTTGAAGTCCATGCAACTACTCCTTGTGGCATGTTGTCGATATTTGCAAATGTGTTTTGCAAATAGTCAAGGCTCATGCATAATCCTTGTAGCATGTGACTTTAGTTTGCGAATGTGTTTTACAAATGGTTTAAGTCCATGTACCTTATTCCTTGTGGCGTTAATTCTAAAAATTGGCAAATGTGTTTTTGCAACTTATTGAGAATCTTGCCTTTAACCCTTGTTTGCATCGTTCATCAATTGGCAAATGTGTTTTGCAATTAACTTTGTTTTGAAAGCCAACTTTGCATTTCTCAGGATAATGTACTACCGCACAGCGGTATGACCAGGAGAGTGGTGCGATACTACCGCAACCCGGTCGGAACGAAGTTTAGTTCGCGGTACGTGTTTTCCAGAGAGACACCTTCTGAGTGTATTTTGCTCTCCTAGAAAGCGGTAGTACCGGAGTTCATTTGACGGAACTACCGCATCGCGGTACAACCGCGTATCTTGAGCGGAACTACTGCATACCGGAAGTTCCAAAAAATAGTTGGCGGTGCATGTTCTCTAGAGGGCCGGTTTTTGACCTCTAAAGGAAGCGGTAGTACTGCCCTTGTGTTTCGGAACTACCGGCGAGCAGAACTACCGCATGTTCAATGGCGGTAGTAGCGCGCCGTATTTCCAACGGCTATTTCAGAGGCTTGTTTATAGCCGTTGCTGTGCATCAGAGGAAGTGCGGTAGTACCAGCCGATGAACGGCAGTACTACGGCTCGTGCTGATTTTTTTAGAATCTTTTCTCCAACAGCTAGTTTTTTGTATGGTCTATAAATACCCACATTGGCCGGTTGTGGGAAGAGAGCTGGTGCCATTACCCATTCCTTGAGAAAAGAGCAAGCTCTCTCCTCTCTTATGTGCATGTGTTGCACTTAGTAAGCTTAGAGAGCAAACCCTAAGTGCATGTGTTGCATTAGGTAGTGGATTGCGTATCCACTTGAGCTTAGACACTTGATTTGTTCAAGTGAGCGTCTTTGACTTGTTACTCTTGGTGTTTGCCGACACATAGACGGCTTGGAGGAGTAGCGTCAGTGATCTTCTCAAAGAAGGTTGTGAGAAAGCCCGAGCGATTGTGGGTGGTTTGGTGCTCGCCATCTCCGGAGTGGAGGAAGAGCAACCCCGAGTGGATCGAGGTGTTGGTTCGTGTTGGAGCCGGTTCATGTGGTTGGACTTACCTCGGAGGTGTTAGCTTAATTTGTGGAGTCGGAACAATTAGTTTGGGCTTACCTCAACGTGGATTAGGGGAGACCGGCAAGTCTCCGAACACCACAGTAAAACATTATTGTGTCTTTGTGGTTTGTTCTTCTTGTGCTTTACTATACTGCAATATACATTCCTTGTATCAATTTGCTTATATGTCTTTGTATGATTGCTATCATTATCAATAGTATTATGCTGTTGGTGCACTTAGTAAAGACTAGTTGATTTAAACTTTGATTGTGCAAAACCATATTGTTATTAGCTTCCGTATTAGAAATCGGTTTTAGCCAAAGAAGTTTTTAAAACCGCCTACTCAAACAAACCCCCCTCTCTAGTCGGCCTCCTCGATCTTACAGCTCTGGCGCTTGGGAACGAGATCAGAGGAGGCTCAGGAAAGCAGAGGAAAACAAAGGAGGCTTGGGAAAGCAGAGGAAAACAGAGGAGGCTTGGAAGCTCGAGCGGCGCGCTCAGGCGGTGGCGGCCGGAGGATGGCAGCGGCCTGAGGGCGACGGCGAATAGTAGCTTGGGTTTTTGGGAGGAGTGAAAGCCATGGCTCTGATACCATGTTGGAATGAACTCATCGATATTCCAAAGGGCCTAAAGGCCAACATATACATGTTACAAGTGCATAAAAATATACAAAGAACACCCCATACAAGTCATATCTAACACTACTAACAGCACTCAGCACAAGATCCTTTTTATGATGGAAATTCAGGCATATGATATAGTGCTACTTTCTGCTCCAGGTCTCAATGTATTGAAAACCTGAAATCCTTCATCTAGCCATCAAGCTGGTTATCTTAAAACATATATGCTTTGGGATGAAGGAAATTTGAGTTGAGATAACAGTATTTCTGGTGATTGCGTGCCACTTTTTTTATAGAACAGATTGTTTGCCAGTTAGGATTGCAAGGAAAATAAATATAGAAAGAAGTGAGAAGATAAAATCTGCTCGATACAATTAGATACTTACGCATTGCACCAGACTTTGAAGGGTCTGTCTCTTCATTGTTAAAAGGATCAGCGCCAACCTTCTTAGGCTGACTAGCTTCTCCACTAGCATTGGTTACATTCTGATCAACTTCCTGAAAGATTCCAAAGCATTAGAATTAGCTTATGGAACGACACAAAGACCATAGAAATATTTTCACAAAGGTTATTGCATAACGCAACACAAAAATGCAGAGCATGATCATGTATTAAGTGAATATGCTAACAACATGTGGTTCATTGGCTGCACACAGATGTATATGCACACTAGGATAACTCAAGAGTTCCTATATATGCACTAAAAGGTTATAGCGAGTAACATACCCAATGAACCAAAAAATTAATCGAGGGATGCCTCCGCAGCAGATTATGAATTAAAGCAATGATAATAAGAGCTCCAGCTGGTGGTACTGAAAGAGAGAGTCTACTCAATCTTTTTGCAAATGCAGCAGCGAGATACGCAGGAAGATACGAAGATTTCAGACATGTGTCTAGAAGCTGCATGAACACAAATCAAACGTAAAGTCAGAATCAGAACCATAACTAGAACTCTAAAAAAAAGATATCCATAACTAAACAGTAAGAAAACAATGCTAAAGAAGAAAATTTTAACAGGTTTCTACTTTAAAGATTCCATAGCATGTATTATATTTATACATGATCAATCAACCACATGTGATTATTATGGCTAGTTATTCAAATGAATTTGGCCTGTTGAGATAATATCAAATTCAATGATTGAGATAATTCAGAGCTCAAGCACTTGATCCATCATTCCATCTAGCTGCATTCACAGGTCCATCCCTTACACAACATTAAGGGCGTCATCTATCTTATCCTTTTCCATCCACCGTTATGGACTTGTGCTCGATGCTTGCAGCAATGGCTCAACAAAATAGGGTGGATGACAAAGGAATACCAAGAGGTGGCATTAAACAGCCCCCTTGGATCCCATGGATACAAATTGCGTCAATGTATATTCAGATTTGGCAGGCTGCAGGCATCAGGATTAATTTCGCATGGTTAACTCTTTTTGCTAGTTGATTGTGTTATCACATTAAGATGGTGCATTCCACAACAGTTCCACCTGAAAAGTAGTTACTGCCTAAGCAGATTACCTATTACTGGATAATGGGTACTATAACAATATTTAGCTTTATTGAACATGCAGAGATGCTCTCGAACAGCATTCACAACATGTAAAGGTGTGCGTGGCTCCACAGCCACTGTTAAAACTAAAAACCCCAGAAATTGTGGACATGGAGTGGAACTATAACTTGGCAGTCTTTTCGAAACCCCTTTTAGTTCACAGAACTTGATTAATTGTAACAGATGATAATATCACATTAAGAGGGTAATCATAATATGACAATCATATTTATTAAGAGCTACTTACTTGCAAGAACACTGCCCGATGTTTTACCATGAAAACAGCAGGAGTCAGTAATGCATAGAGCTTTTCATAGAATTTTGGATATTCCAGACCATGTTGTGTCATAAGGATGAAAAGACCACTTAAAGCCATCACACTGATAACACCACCTATGTCGTATGATCTAGTCAAGAAATCACTTCAACAAAAAAATATAAAGGTGGTAAGATTTCTATCAGTGGAGTCAAACAAATTACAAATATGTAAACAAAATAGACATAAACAACCTACCATAAGATGGCTGGGTTTGACATTGAAGGAATTACATTCTGATGAATTGTAGCAAGGACCTGCAAATTACAAAGTACCACTCAAGGTAGGAAACCACAGCCAGCAATTAGAGCGCTTTTAAGATAAGGTATTATTGCAAATTAAAACCAAGCATTCTTAACTTAGAATAGCAATAGTAAACAACAAATGATTTCATTGTCCTAAGTGGCGAGCTATCCCGGTGGACCTCGATCCCGTGTAGAAGGAGAGGAGCCCTAAGTCGCTCATCCGAAGGCGGTCTTCATCTCCGCCTTGAATGCCTCGACCTCGGCCTCGCTGGGCCGGTGATCAACAGTCGTCGACGAGACGCCACCGGCCAGGCGTTGCCGCTTGCCCCACGCAGAGACCCGCACCTGCGTGCGCGCTCTGCTGAACCCCATTTGCTTGAGGTGGAGTCCACTTAGCGTTCCAGCTCGTGGTGCTCGCCAGCAGCCATAGAGGGCCTTCGCAGTGGAGAACCTGCCTCCTTGCCGGGATGACGAATCCCGGCCACGACGACATAGGCCTCCTCCTTCAAGTCGCCGCTGAGGAAGGCGGACTTGACGTCCATGTGATGGACGCGCCAATCCTCCTGGCCGCAAGTGCAAGGAGAAGACGAGCGGACTCCATGCGCGCGGCGGAGTGCGGCGCCATCGAAGTCGACCCTCCTCGCCGCATGAAGCCTCGTCTATACAGTTCCTGTATTACAAATTATCCTTACATGGCAAATTGCGAGAAAACTTAGTCCATAGCGCTACATGTAAATCACACCGTCAGAAAATTTGTTGTTGCAAGGGTTTTCATAGTTCAGATGCAGCACAAATAACCATTCATAAACAGTTCAAGATGAAGCAACTGAAAATTTGGTACTTCTTGTGGGATCTGAAAAAAGATTCTGATTTTGAAGCCAAGAAAAAAAAAATAGCAAGATTGCATCGTACTGTTATGGCTTCCAGAACAAGAACAGATTTACCTCCTTGTACACATCAAGCGGAAGTGGTAGCTTGAGAAAGCCTAGCCATGCTTTGGTGAACTTCAATTTGAGCTTTTTGTTAATGTAAGTAGCAGAGGAATCCTGCAAAACTTCAAAGCTTAGTCGCTAGAAACTTTGAGCTTAAGCTGAAAAATTCATGTGTACTACTTTACTTCATAAGTGTAAATGAAGTACCTCAGAGGAGTCATTTTCTCCTTTTGAAGAAAGGCCTTCATAAGCACAAAACAAAAGCCAAAGTAAGAACATTATTCCCACCTTGGTGCATGCACAGCCAAGCACATAACAAGAAAAATAACAGGGGAAAACTCAAAAGGAAACATGAAAATACCAAAGAGAGAGGGGGGGAGCAATTGGGCGAACTGAACATCGGAATTATCCCAACAGAAAACAATACAGATATGAGAGGGGAATGCAAAGCATAAAAATAATACTGGAAATGCTATTGAAGACTAGAGGAAATTTGGGCCTATGAACAAAGCCAGAAGATACTCACCAACAGTACTCCACATATTAAACTTTGATTCCTTCTGAAAATCCAGTGAAGGAATATGCGCCAAAATATTGTATAGATTGTGTATATAAACAACACCTCTGTTAAAGCAAGATGAAAAGAGCATAAGAAACAGAATTAAAATAGTTGTTCGGGCATATCAGCATAGCAATAATTGCATTAAAAGGATTGTATGGGATGAACCGAGAAACAATTGTGATATAAATATTTCACACCAAAGATCATCAACTGCAATTCTGCAAATGACTTTGCAGAGCTAAAAACTAAAAGACCATACGACATGCAACATGACAAATCATATCAATGCAGAAATGCAAGCATGAAATACGGGCAACAAATCAACATGCCCTATGTTCCTAACAACATGTCAGCTGTCTGTAACCAAGGTGCTAGTGGTCGAGCCTGGAACATGTAAAACTACAAGCATAACTTCCCTGGCTTCCCTTGTTCTTTTTTTAGAAGCAAGCACGCTCAACATTTGGTGCGCGCATTTGTAACATATCATTGGATACGGTGCAGAATTGCAGATTGTTTAGATCTTATGGTAAAAAAGAAAGATCCCTAGGGAAAGGTCATACAAGCATAGTTCGTTCAGTGAAGTTGTGTTCGCAAGCATCAAATCATTGTCCGGGTTTTAAGACAAACGTCGCATAAAGAACCAAAGCATACCTGTCTTCAGACCTGTCATCCCCATTCTTCAGGCCATCTTTTCCAGAGCCTGATTAGAACAAAAATAAAGTAACCACTTTGTAAGAAGTTAGATATGTTGATCTATATAAGTGTAGAGAGAAAGGGAGAGATTACCAGTGGTTTTACTGCCCAGACTGTTGGTGATTTTGTCTAAGCTAGTGTAAGTAAAATAACTACAAGAGCAATTGGAGAGAAAAATAAGTATATTGCAAGAAACATATCACGATACTGTGGGAATTCCACCAACCAAATTAACAATACCACCAATTCTGAGTAATTGAAGTTATCAGGAAAACAAGTTTTTCAAGGACCTGATACTGAAATATAGCAGATATAATTCAAAAAGTAGCCATCACGTACCAAACATCAGCATATTTGAAGTACTTTGGCCCAAACAACTCTAACAAAGGGTCAATCGAATCGGTAGAATGAACCTGCAGAAAAATTGGAAACACTTAAGAGCAAACATTACACACTAGTCCTGGCTGCAGGAAGGACGTTACTTGACCACAAACAAAAAGTGGTTACGAAAAAACGAACTTAGTTCTCACACAAAGCACATCCCCAAACAGTAGGAAAATCTATAGTATATTTCCTAATCTCACACAGACGTAGTGCCATAAGAGTTGGAAAACTCACCACAGCGTGGAGAAACTTGTGGTAAATTGCCGACTGGAACCTCCCGTCCTTCCCCAACTTCACGAAATCCATAAGTGCGTCGAGCGCCACATCCTACCGCGAGCAAAAGTGTATACTAATTCAACCGATTCCCCATCGCCGAACACGCAAATGGATAACAATAACTACTGCAAAACTCACCCTGATTGCTTCGTCGCTGTGCGCCGACACGGCGAGCTCTACGAGCGCGGCAACGAGCTCGTCGAACCGCTGCCGCAGCCACGACCTGAACACGAGCTCGGGGTCACTGCCCGCGTCTCCAGCGGCGGCGGCGGATGGGATGGAGGGGAGGAGGGGCACGAAGAAGGACTGGAGCGAGATGAGCGCCTCGAGGGCGAGGTCAAGCCGGGCGGAGGGGGAGAGGAGCGTGAGGAGCGTGGGGGCGTGGTTGAGGTGGGCGCGCGAGGAGAGGAGCTCGTGGCCGAGCGACTTCACCTCGTCTAGGGTTAGGGATCCGGTTTTCGACTTCCGCTTCTTAGTGGTGTTCGCCGCCGTCGCCAACGACGATTTCGCCATAGCTGGAGAGTGTGCGCGGGAGGCGGCGGCGAGGAGGGGGACAAGGTGCGGCGGGAGGGGGGCAATGGTTCGTTGCATGCGGGTTCTGGGGTTTATTGACGAAGGAGACTGGCCAGCTGGTCTCACCTGTCATTTCGGCCCACATGAAAAGCCCACGCAGAGCCCGGCCAAACTATATATAGCCCAGCCCATAGATGCCCTGTCTGATGATGCCTTCAGAAGTACGGAGTGCAGAATACGGCCACGGCCATCAGGCAGAATGTGCATGTGTGCCAAAATTAACTACATTTTGTGGTATAATCGAGGTAGCCGACGAATGAACTCTCAACTCATAAATAATAGAAAGTAGATAAAAATATAAGTATGTAGTCACCTTCTTATCTTTTTATTGAATTCCCTTCAACGAATAAGTAATATAGATTAAACTAATTAATGGGTCACGTGGGCCCACAGTCCCTGATGGACCTTTGTTTATGTAAAGTGTCTACACATAATTGGACCTCAGGAATTTGTTGATATTAAACACTCCCCCTTGGACATTTTGCTAACGTTATGCTAATGCCTCATTAAAAGCTTCTTCCGAAAATCTAGTGGGAAAAAATAGTAAGAAAAAGAGTAATTCTTCTCATTACACATGTTGCCCCATTAAAAACCTTTGAATGAGAAAACACATTGGAACAAAACTCAAACAAAAGAAAAGGAGCACGACATCTATTTATCCAATGATGGACATATATGAACAGCGTATATCTCCCCCAGAGACAACAACGTTTTGTGTCTTCTTATACCAATAATACGAACAAGTTTCTCAAAACTTAGTCCTGGCAAGGCATTAGTAAACAAATCCGCAAAATTCTCACTTGATTGAATTTTTTGTATTTTTATATTCCCATTTTTCTACTGCTCATATGGGTAGAATTGTTTAGGGAGTATGCTTTGTCATATGCGTCTTGACATAGCTATTCTTCATTTGTGCAAATGCAAGCTGTATTATCCTTAAGGAGGATTGTAGGAGTTTTGTCCGCCTCTACACCATAAGACTCTTGGATATGACGAATTAGTCTTCTAAGTCATGTGACTCTCGAGTTGTCTCATATAGTGCAATGATCTCAACATGATTAGCTGGTGTAGCAACAATCGATTGTTGTAGAACCATTTAGAAAGATGTATCTAGTCTGTGACTTAGCACTGTGGGGACCAAAAAGATAGCCAGCGTCTGAGTAACCCTTCAACCTTATATCTTGACCCTTGGGATAAAAGAGTCCAAAATCAGTTGTACCCCTAATATATCTGAGGATTCCCTTAATTCCATTCCAATGCTTCTTCGTAGGGTCGGAACTATATCTTGCCAAACAATTTACTGTAAATTCAATACCAGACCTAAAGGGATTCAAGCCCTAATGTATCATCGTTCTCTCGTTTAGGTTTATATAGACATTTCTCCAGTTCCAGTGACCTAACGATCATGGGTGTACCCAGTAGATGAGATTTATCAAGATAAAATCTCTCCAACACTTTCTTCGTGTTGGTGGTCTGATGCAAAAATATGCCTCTAGGCAAATTTTCAATCTGCAACCCGAGATAGTATTTGGTTCCACCCAAATATTTCTTCTCGAATTCCGTCTTTAAGTATGAACTCATTTCGAGAATGTCTTTTGTGTTTCCGATTATGTTCAAGTCATCAACATACACAGAGATGATGCAAAATCCATTCTTGGATTTCTTTATGAATATACAAGGACAGAATTCGTTGTTTTATGTATCCATTTTGTAAAATGATTTTACCTAGTCGATTGTACCACATACGACCTAACTGTGCAACTCGCATAGTGACTTTTGCAACTTAACACTATAAATGTTGCGATGTTCATTCTCGCTCATACATGGGACCTTGAATCCCTCTGGAATCTCCATTAAGATTCAAAATATGGTGACCCATCTAAATATGCAATCACGGCATCCATAAGTTTTATTTTCAAATTCATTCCTACTGTCATAGCTATAAGGTATCATAATGTTGTGTCATCCATTACAGTAGAGTAAGTTTCATCGAAATCGATGTCGTGTCTCTGCGTGAATCCTTGTGCTACTAATCTTGCTTTGTATCTCACCACTTCATTACGTCCATTCCTCTTTCTTATGAACACCCACTTGTGTCTAATAGGAATAACATCATGAGGTGTCTTGACCATAGGTCCAAAAACTTTCCTCTTATTAAGCGAGTTTAGTTCATTCTCAATTGCTTCCTTCTATTTATCCCAATCTTGACGATTCTTGCAATCGTCTTTGGTTCCAGATCCAATTCAATGCAGAAGACAATATTTGAGATGAAGCAGTTGCTATTAGCACTCATGTGTCTATAGAAGACTTCTCATGTTTCACCATAGTTTGTGAAAAAAACTATTTGTCCAATTCAATTAGAACTTTATTTAAACCTATCAGCTCTCCACTATTTCCTAAAATGGCAGAGTGTGACTATTTCAATGCAGTATTATCAGCGGGTGCGCTCCCCTCTTCACTAGTCATCTGTCCCTGTAGTCCAGCATAGGGTGCCTCCTCCTCTGCTCCTATACGGGCCATCACCCGTTGTGTCTTCACTCGGGGTGTAGCATCCGTCGAACATTTCACATTCATGTTCGGCTCATGGAGTTTCTATCCCTATTCAATACACCTATTTTGTGGATGTCTCCACGGTTTTAGATCCTTTGACCTAGGAGGTATCCCCCTCTTCTTACTAAGAGTGGTGGAGTCAAATGCAAAACCCAAAACCCGGGATGGTTCTACTCTTTCAGGTGAGTTTATCGCTGGTATATGTGACTTTGTAACTCCTTTACTATCCATGAATGAATTTGGTAGCTAATTAGCAAGATTTTGCAAATATATTATCCTCTAAACCTCTTGTTCAAAATCCTTAGTGTGTGAATCGTTATTATGAAGACTACAATCATTCTATGATAGTTCTCGTCATTTCAACTTGGGCCTTTTCCTCCCCATAATGTTGGGAATAGTTCTTCATTAAATAAAATATCAGTGCATCTTGCTTTTAGCAAATCCCCTATCGTGGGCTCCAAATACTTTATTATAGACGGATATTCGAATCCCATGTAAATTCTCATTTTACGGTGGGGTCCAATTGACGTACATTGAGGAGGTGCTATAGGTATGTAAATAGCATAACCAAATTTACGCGGATGGAAAATACTTGACTCTTTCCCACGCACTAGTTAGAAATATGACAACTTATGTTATATGAATGGCTATAGTCGTATTAATGCTGGTGCATGTAAATATCGCATGTCTCCAACATGTATTTGGTAGACTCAATCTCATTGACAAGGATCTAGTGATCCTCTTGATTAATGATTCAGTAAGTCCATTATGAGTATGAACATGCGGGACTGAATGTTCCACGTTTAGGCCTAAGGCCATGCAATAGTCATTAAATACTTTTGAGGTAAACTCTCTAGTATTATCCATTCTTATGGATTAGATCCTATGATCCGGAAACTTTGCCCTTAGTGTAATAATTTGTGAAATCAGCTTGGCAAATGCGTGATTCCTAGTGGATAATAGACATATATGTGTGTACTGAGTGGATGCGTCTATTAGAATCATAAAGTATTTGAATGGCCCAGACATGGGATCTATGCATATATCCCCATTAATCATCTCAAGGAAATCAGACAATTCATCATTGATCTTATGGTACAAATGTCTCGTAATCAACCTGTCTTTCACATAGGCTTCACACACAGAGTGTGATAGTTCGAGGTCTTTAACCTGGACGTTCATCGCAATATATTCTTCATCATATTTAATAAATATGTAGTACAATCCGGAGGAGAACGTAGGGATTTCTCTACTACGTTCTGATATCCTTCTTTCTTAGTGATAAGAATGTACTTAGAACCATTCTCTTCCCTTGTTTCCATGTGGAAACCATTATTTTAGATATCTTTGAAACTTAATAGAGTTGTAGTTGATTCTGTGAATAATAATGTATTCTCAATTATTATTTTTGTTCCCATCGGTAAGACTATTGTGGCTCTTCTAGCACCTGCAATATTACCACAGTTGCCAACTATGATAATAATATTGCTAGTCTTAGAACTGAAGGTCCGAAAATACTTCATATCCATTAGGATAGAATTTGTGGTACAAATGTTCACAAGACAGAGTTTATGTCCTCCCTCCATTGTATGTCAACTATAAGCAGGAGATAAATAATTTGCATGAAAAAATATTGCATACGCGTAAATACAAACATAAGATGCAAATGAACTGAAAATACCTTTTTATTTCATAACCTAAATATTACAAGAAATAATTTTAGTTCATAATAGTAATATTGTTGACTAATTCAGGATTGACAAAATTTAGTGTTCAATTTAGTAATATCATCCCAAACACATCATGAATTGACTTCTAAATTTAAGGAGATAATGCAAATCAATTATTAGGACTTGGGGTCCTTTTTTGGATGAATATTCAGTAACTCATCATCTAGTAGAGGAGAATGTTCATCATCATATAGAGCATCATCGTTCGATTCCTCTATTATCAGTTGATGGGTTTCATTCTCCTCTTTCTCTCCTTCTGCAAGTGCTTCCAGAAAGTGAGCTTCTAGTTTATTATGATTTTCTTTCTTTGGGACACTTGATTTGATAGAGCTCCACTAGATGCTTAGGTGTCTTGTAACCTTTTGCCAAGTGACCCTTGAGCCCACACTTATAGCAGGCCCTATTGTCACCTGGTGCTTTCATCGAGACTTCCCCTCTCCTTCCATCTCACCTTTTGTCTTGAAGACAAATGGTCTAGACGTCTTTCCCCCAGTCCCTTTTCTTTTGCACCGACATTCGTCCTTTTTTGAATGTTATGTGCCTCACGTGCACCCTGAGTTCATGTAGGACGAGCATTATGATTCCCCATGAGGAGCTCATTATGCTTTTCTGCCACTAGAAGTGCGGTTATCAGTCTAGAGTAGTTTTAATACCCTTTTTCTGCTGAGGAGCGCATTAGCGTCGAATAGGCACTGAAGGGGACATGTTGGAGTTGAGTCATGGAGGAGGAGATGTTGTCATTCTGCGACAACAACAAGTGGGAACTCGCAATCCTTCCCGCCGGCCACAGATCCATCAGGCTAAAGTGGGTGTTCAAGGTTAAAAGGGACCCCGAAGGTAAAGTCGTGAAGCGCAAATCTCATTTGGTAGCTAAGGGATATGGTCAGCAACAGGGAGTCGACTTCGACGAAATTTTCGCCGTGCGGCTGTTGATCGCCTTGGCAGCACATGGAGGCTGGGAAGTTCACTATATGGACGTCAAATTGACGTTCCTAAATGGTGACCTTGCCGAGGAGGTGTACGTGTGGGTGGGTTTAGTGTTTTAGGTTGTTGAGTGAATGCACCCAGTGCGAGCACATGTAGTATTTTGTTTTCGTGCGATAAAACGCGAGAGTAGGCAAACTCGATCCAAGAGCTGACAGACTAGAACAACCGCAGTTGGGACATGTTAACCTAGCGGGGATCCGAAAAGTTTATTAAATTTAAATCCACTGAAAAAGAATGTCAGCTGATTAATGTATGCATAGTAGCACCCAAAAGCGGCTAAGTATTTCTTTATTATTCGTGTATGTCGTATAATTACAGAAGACGAACCGACTTAGGCATGAATAGCTGATCCAGGATCCGTTGATGCCAATCTATACTACGAATACGAAGGCAAGCCTATCTCTTGAACATCGATCTAGTTATATTAAACGTAAAAGTTACTTTCCTGTATAATTATACATATATGCATGAAAACTATCTCTCAAAATCAAATCGGATAAAAAGAAAGAAGAGAAAATAAAATAGATAAATATGAGAAAAGAGCAGTCCAACTGAGAGGAGCAAGCTGGGTTGTAAGAGTAAATAATAAGGCGGATAAAGGAGGCCCATGGCAGAAAAGAGAAGAGGGAAGAGGTGGAGCCTTTACATATAGATAACATATAAGGATCAACAAAACTCTCATTCGGATAAGGGGTCGTATTTAAGTGCCAATCATTTTTCCGTTTCGACGGGCATAAAATGCTACCTTGTTACATGGCTATGCTCTCCACATCGGGTAAGTAGTATCGTGCGAGTGTGATGGATGAACACAAGACCGGTAGGAAAGTCCAGAAGTGGGGGATCCAAGGCGTTATAGTAGCCAAGGTAGAGTGTTGGGTGCGGGAATGACCGACCCAACCAATATTATTGGAACTCGGTGGAGGACTGGGTGAGTACCCTAGGACACCAATAGAAAGTAATGGGTAGATATTTAATCACGTAATGTGTGTGATCATATCTAAAAAAATGTGTATGATCATAATCATGTTGGGTTAGACAGTAGATGTTTTTTGCGATTAAACACTAGATTATTTGATCCTTTTGAAAGCTTTTATTACGTATCCATGCCAAAAAGGAATGACCCGGCAAGATGCAAGGTGATGTATTCATTTTGGCTAACTCACCTAGCGATGCCTCGCAGTAAATGTCTCATCGGTTAAAAGTTTAAAATATCCCTTTACAGTGCAAGTGAAGCAACAATCTAACTAACAGCAAAAACACTCCAAACACACCAACTGGAGCCAAGATGACGGAACGACAACAGCAAACCAGCCTAATCTTGGAACGACAACAGCAGCCTACCGACAATAAGATGGGTAAGGCCGGAAGGGCAAGAATGTTGACCTAAACCGAAGACGAACATACGCAAGAATAAAAAAAAATTATACCGCCGGATCAATAACAACTTTTCTGAAGTTCTCTTGCTCTATTGCTCTTCTATTTCTCATGTATTCTCTATGGGTTACATGCTGCTTATATACACACACGCACACACACAATATCTCAGACCGACTCGGACTCTATTCTTCTACTTGGATATGGAAATGGACTCACAAACAGAAACAGACTCAACTCATCTAAACTTAGAAACTAAAACTACCAAAAACAAGATTAATCTAACAATCACCCCCTTAATCTTATTTTTTCACCTTGATCATGCTGATCTTCTCTCTCATCTAAACTTATAAGCCTTCCTCTTTACCTGCACTTCTGTGCGCCGTTCCTTCCTAGGCCGATACCACCCTACCGCCTGTTCTTACTCCATCCTGAGCCATGCACAAACCAACGCTTGCCGTGTCTCGCACCTGGACTGAACTAGTCCTTCCTTGCACGCCCACCTAGATTGGAGCACCTGCTCCCACGACCACCTCGCTTGGAGCACCTGCTCCCACGATCAAATGGGCTTCGCCATTACCTGAGCATCTCGCTCCTCTCTCTTGGACCAAATCTGTCTGCTTTCCCGCGTACATCTAGCTGAGGCTACACCACCTCTCCCTCCCGCGTCAACATCGTGTACATTGCGCCCTTCATGCGTGTGGGACTCACCGCCCCCTGCAGCGCCATGCACACATTGTTGCGCGCCGTCTGGACCTCTTAAGGCTCCTCCTGCTGCGCTTCCTGCGCCAACTGCGTGCTATCCCTAGGTCCCACCATGTCCTTGGTCAGTGAGATCATCAACACCTGAGACCTCTTGTCCTGGCTCTACTCCACAGTTCCACTCTGACTCCTCTAGACTGTCCTTCACACAAACCGGTTTACAAGCTTTCAAGGAAATTTTATACAATCGGTTTGGGGATATTTTCACCTTCATCAACAAATCTTTGTTCTTGTCATAGACACACAAAAACTCATCCTGCACCACCACCCTGCACCCCCGTTCCGCCAACTACCCGAAACTGAGTATGTTGTTACACAGACTTAGTATATAATAGATTTCAGTCAGCATCCTCTGGTCGCCGTTCTTGCATTGCAAAAGCATTGATCCTTTATCTCTTATTTGTACCGTGGAGTCGTCGCCAAATTTGATTTTCCCTGAAATCTTCTCGTCAAGCTTATGGAACATGAAGCGATTTCCCATAATGTGATTGCTTGCTCCATTGTCCAAGTAGCACTCATCAGCATGATCATAGTTGCCTCCCTCTATGCGTAGTTTAGGAACTACGTTCTCCTCGTTCAACATCACCATGGCCGGCGTCTCATCGACACATAATGAGAAAAGCAGGGTCAGCTCGTCGTCTTCACTAGCTCGGGTGAGGTTTACCTCTTCGTTCTTCTTCTTGTTTCGGCAATCCGATGCGTAGTGTCCATACTTGTCACAATTGAAACACTTTATATGCCTGCGGCACTCCGACACGTAGTGACTGTATTTATCACATTTAAAACACTTGATATGTGACTTGTCACGGTATCTGTCACCATCGTCTTGCCTAGCTCAATCTCCACGTTTTCCTCTGCCGCCTCGCTCATGCCCGCGTCCGCGCTCGTGATCGCGGCTTCTTGATGAGCCACTGTCGTCCTTCTCCGACGATTCCTTGTAAAACTGTCTGCTACCGCTTCTTATGTCTCCCTTTACCAGCAACACCTGCTCGTTACGAGACTGATACCCTCTCAATAGTTCCTCATGCGCCTTGAGGGAACCGTTGATCTCCTCGATCTTCTTTGTCTCCAGATCCGAGGAGTACATGAGCGTGGTGACGACAGATACGAACTTTTCTGGTAGCACACGCACGTATGTCTTCACTGCCACAGATTCCTCCATCTTGTTGTCGAGAGAGACAATCTGATTGTACAGTGAAGTTAGCTTGCCGGCGAACTCGTCCACCGATTGGGTTTCTCCCATCTGGAGATTCTCGAACTCGGTGTGCAAATTTTTTAGCCGCACCTCCTTTACGCGGTCAACCCCCTCGTGCATCTTCTGAAGCGTCATCCACGCCTCACGTGCCATCTCCTTACCGATGAGCTGCCGCATCATGGAGTCTGGCACCGCCTGGTAGATGATGGCCAAAGCCGTCTGGTCCACCTTGTCGTCCACCTCCTTGTCCTTCGCCTTCGGATCGACTGCACCCCAGACTCTCTAGGCGCGCATGTTCGCTTTCATCTTCATTGCCCACACCGAGTAATTGTCGATCGTCAGGATATGATATAGAGGGAGAACGACCCATCCCGGGTCGTCGCCTTATCGCCCATGATCTTCAGGTATCACCAAGATCAGAACGCTCTGATACCAACTGTTGACCTAAACCGAAGATGGACACACGCGAGAACACAAAAAAAATTATGCCACCGGATCAACAGCAGCGTTTCTTCTGTTTTTCATGTATTCTCTATGGGTTACATGATGCTTATATACACACACGCACGCACACAATATCTCAGGCCGACTCAGACTCTATTCTTCTACTTGGATACGAAAACAGACTCACAAATAGAAACGGATTCATCTCATCTAAACTTAGAAACTAAAACTACCAAAAACAAAAACAAGATTAATCTAACAAAGAAACTCCCGAGTACTACTAGCTTGAGTAGCTACTTGAATTTGAATTGAGTGTGCGCGACACGCACGCGCGTAGGCACGCAGGTTTGGAGGTTCTGGACGTTCGGGCGGGGCGTACAGCGTATGCAACTATGCATGCGCCGCGCGGGCGGTTTCGTGCGGTATCTTGTTCGCCGATGGGGCGTAAGGCCGTAAGCGTACGCCTAAGTGAGGGAGGAGCGGAGCGGAGCAAAAGGACGGTGATGAAGAGAAACCACCATGTGTTCTGAGGAGGGGCTGGCCAGGAAGCAACCAAGCGCGCGCGGCGCGCCTCGGTACAGTGGAAGCTGAGCGCGGTTGCACGTTGCGCCTGCTTCACCACGCCGCCAAAGGGAGGGCATTTACTGGTGGTTGACTGCTTGCCAGCTTGGAAGTGGGAATCGTTGCGGTCCGCAACTGCGTAACTCCAACTATACAAGGAGGGTACAGAGCAAACAGGCACCATCACTGGTGAGGTGAATGCTATGAACATCACACACGACTCGGAAGAAACTTGAAATCACCATGTGTCTCATCAGCCTGCTTGTCTCAGACCCAACACCTTGTACACTACCTAGGGAACTAGCTACACCTAAGTACTAATTTAACAGGAGAAAATCTTGCAGTGAAGAAAATTCCAAACCGCATGTCTGCGACAATTCCACTTCAGTTTCGCATGCAGCCACGAGACTTTCTACAAATACATGCATCTTCATAAACCATTAATTTCCTGGATATTCATGAAAATGTAGGAGAAACGAGCCCCTTTGCGTTTAGTTCCAATCTGACTTATTTTGTTTCTCGTCGTTGGGCTCATCAAGTCTCCTCTTGAAGATATCTGAATTGCGAAGCTTTTCTCTAGATTCATGCGCCGAAGGTATTCTTGTGTTGTCTCTGTGGCCCTGAACAAATGCAGGAGGAGATTACATAAGTTTAATTTAACAGAGATTTCATGAACTTGAGATATAAAGTTACTTGTATCGTACCGTTCTGATAGATCCTCTCTTGTTTACATGGTGAGCATCCTTCTCTTTTACAGCACCAGGGAAGATAAGCTTCCAAGCTCTCTCAACGAACTTGGAGCCCTCAACATCACCACTCTTGATGCCTGCTTCTAGCTGCAAAGGAACGAAGCATCTCGGCAAATGAAACTACCTTACTTGAATACTGAAGAAGTTCACTCACCGACCTGAATATGTAAAATGCAGATAAAGATGCTAGCAATAGGTAGCCAGCTCTCTTCAGGGGACAGAGATAAGTTCGTCCTGAAAAATAGTAACAATTTTTATAAGTGGTCTTAGCAGACAGCGTGAGTCCAAACTCCAATGAAAGGATCAAAAAATAAAGGAGGTGTGTAAAGTGTAGAACAGGTCATTATAGAACAAGAGCAAGTAATACATGGTACACCATAAGGACACATGAACTACAAGGCAGGGCGGCCAAAAACATCTGGCTAATTTAACACTAGATTTATATATGTTAGATTTTGGTGAGAATATATCTTTGCTATTCAGAACCATGTAAAATGAAAGGGACGATCAGATCTAGAAAAGCTGGAAGGATACGAGAGTTGTACTTGCTTGCCAAGTCTACAACTCTTGCACTGAAAATTGGTATCAACAGAAATAGGACCAAAAACACCTTCATGAATCAAGATAAAGAGGTGTGAGTCACACAAGTGCCCCCAAACGATGATGTCATTGAGGAAAAGACTTGCAAACAGAAGTAGATGTAGAAGGACAAAGAGCAACAGAGGATAAAGGAATAGCAGCAGGGGCAATACCAAGAATGAAGGATAAAGAGACTCAGACGATCAAGAACATATAGCCCTACAGAACCACTCTTACGATAACTTGTACCGATGACAACTCTTGTTCGACGATGTTGCACAAAGCAAGAGCTATCATCAAACCCAACAAAGCAGTCATATCCGCGAGCTGCCCGACAGATATGAGATTCACGGAGAACATAGGGACAAGTGCAACATCTGAAACTGCGAAGTGAGAGGTGGCAAGAGTCTCCCGATGAGTGACCGTGCATGACGTTCCATCAGCTATATGAATCTTGATACCTTTTGCAGCAGGACGACATAATATGAGCTGAGATGCATCGGATGTTGAAGTAGGGTTGGCCATTGCGACTTGCGGGTGGTAGAGTCGGTCAGAGTCGATCCGTCGGTGAAGACGGCGGTGGTCGATCTTCGTTCCTGGAGCGCGTCCGGTGGAGCAGATCCGGTGACAAAACGCCGGTGGTGTTCCGTCACGGAGCCTTCCCACTAGATCGGATTAGGGTTTGGTGTCGGCTTAGGGTTTGTGGCGGCGGCGCGGTCAACCTCATTTCCGTGCCACCCTACCCTCACCTCTCTTTATAGCGCTTGACGAGGGCCCAACACCAATCTTGGGTCGGCGCCCCGATCGTATGATCGGAGGGGGCGGGCATTTGGCCGTTGGGCCAAATGCCCCGAGATCATTCTAACATTCTCCCCTTGATCTCACTCTATACTTTATCTTTAATTGCCTTTTACTTTACTCATTCCATCACAGATTAGTGCATAGAACATGTCTCATCGTCACGGTCAATTGCCGATAGATTCAATGACTACAATACACCTCATTGTTCTCGAATAGTTACTTTAATCTTTTGGGCCATCTCTTAGTCCAGATTCATAGGCTTTCCCTTAAACCCATGCCGCTATATGTTCTCTCAACACATTGGGTGGTAAGCCTTTAGTAAGCGGATCCGCTAACATCTTTGCATGTACTTATATGCTCAAGACTTATAATTTGATCCCGAACTTTATCTTTCACAACATAGTACTTTATGTCAATGTGTTTGGCAAAGACCACTTGACTTATTGTTGTGGGCATACATTATCTTTGGTTCATTATCGCAAAGACAACTTAAGTGGTCTATTGATGTCGTCAACCACTTTTAAACCGGTATGAACTTCTTTAGCCGCTTACCGCCTGTAGCCTCATAACATGCTACAAACTCTGGCATACATTGTGGACGATGTAGTGACGGTTTGCTTTGAGCTTTTCCACGATATAGCTCCTCCAAATGAGAGTGAAGACATATCCGGATGTCGACTTTCTATCATCTCCCGCAAAATCGTAATCAGATACCCCACTATATGGAGTAATCGATCTTACAGATGTCATCATGAGGCCTTTTGTTCCTTGCAAATAACGCAAGACTTTCTTTATCAATTTCAATGTTCTATTCCAGTGATTGCTCGAATCGCCAAGTAACCCAGAATAAAAGCTAAGTCGTATGCGTACACACTTGAGCATCTTGTAAGCTTCCGACAATTTGAAGCATATGGAACCGCTTTCATTTGATCGATCTCATACCGGTTCTGGGCATTGAAAATCCCCATATCCGCCGCCTTGACTATAGGTGCAGTGAAGGACTACATTTATGCATCCCAAATTTCTTTAAGACTTTCTCTATATATGTCTTTTGTGATAGTCCCAATATCCCTTTGTTTCTATCCGGTGAATTTCGATCCCTAGAACGAACGAAGCTTCACCAAGATCTTTCATATCAAAGTTTGAGGACAAAAATCTCTTCGTCTCCAGTAGCAGACTGACATCACTACTAGCTAGTAGGATATCATCACATACAGAGATTAGGAAGATAAATTTCCGCCTTTAAACTTTGTATAGACACGATTGTCTTCTACATTCTCTTTAAACCCAAATTTTCTTATTGTCTCACAAACTTCAAGTACCACTGCCTTGAAGCTTGCTTTAACCCATAAATTGATTTCTTTAGGCGGCATCCCATTCTTTCATTTTCTTCCATGACAAAACCTTTTGGTTGTGCCATGTAGACATTTTCCTCCAAATCCCCATTAAGAAATGCCGCCTTTACATCCATCCGATGTAACTCTAAATCATAATGTGCTACTAATGCCATTATGATTCAAAGGAATCTTTACATGAGACCGGAGAAAATGTCTCATTGTAATCAATCCTTCTCTTTGTGTAAATCCTTTTGCCACAAGTCGCTTTGTATCTTTCTACATTCCCTGGGAGTCGAGTTTTGTTTTGTAGACCCATTTACACCTCACTGCTTTTGGCTCCTTTAGGAACAATTTCAAGTCCTGCACTTTATTAGTCTTCATGGACCTCATTTCCTCTTCCATGGCTTCAAGCCATTTTGAAGAATTTTCGCTTCATGGCTTCTTCAAATGAAAGGGGGTCATCCTCCATTTGAAATTCCTCTGTATGATAAACTGATAATCATCGTAAATAGCCGATCTTCTTACTCTTTGAGACCTCCTCTGGCCTCCACATTTGGTACATCTTCTGCTTGAGGTCATCTTTGTTGTTCCCCTCATTTGTGGCAATGGGTTCTATAGGATCTCAAGAACAGTTCCTCATTCTCATTCAATGTTGCCACAGGAGGAACAATAACAGTCTTGGCACCACAAGATCTTGTACTGCTTCGGTGCAAATGACAGCAGTAGTGAGAAGAGTGGCTCTTGAATCATCTGAGCGGGCACATATACCCGCTTCTCTTCAAGATCAATCTCTCGAGCTACCATGCTCCCCTCATCATTTCATCCTCTAAGAAGACAAAGATGTCTCGCTTCTACAAACTTTGTATATCCGTACAATAGCTATGCATTTTTCTAAGTCCCATTTGTCGAGTCAAGATATTGTAATTGACAACAAAAGTGTCAAACTGTTACAATGAAGCAAAAATCAAGTGAATAAGGAACTCATCCTTGAGTGCCAAATCCATTGGTTTGAGCTTGGATGCCAAGTTGCTCATCCTCAATATGTGTTCTCTTATCCCACCACCGTATACCTCTCTGTCACAAGTCGCTTAATCACCGTGTGTTGCATATGTCTTTGAAGAGCCAAGAACTGACTCTTTATTTTATCAAGGTATTCGTGACAAGATGTCACGATGCCCCACAATTGTGGGCTCAATCGGTTGGTCGTGGTCCATTTCTTATGCTCTAGGTCATAAGACATCCGTAAGGAGCATCCAACAACCATGGGATTTTATACAATTTTTCTATTGAAGTTCACTCAAGTGAGCACGCCATTTCTACTGTTATCGCGTCTTCGCCCGCACCTACCGCTAGGTTTCTTTGAGTCGACACATGACATAATGGTGTAGTAAAACCGATGGATCCACGGAAGATACGCCCGATCGGTGACACAAGCTGGACATATGAAGGTTGCTCATTTGAGTCACAGTGAGGTGAGTTGCACAAGACTCCAAAGCATTGGCAATGACGGAAGAAGCAATAACAGCATCACCTTCGAACGCCATGATCTGGAGACACACATCAGAAGCAGAAGAGGCTATCGCCGAAGTAGGCCCTCTCGATGGACTTCTTTGGGAGCAGCACCGGGTTACACGATGGTGACTCCGACCAGCAAATTCCCGAGGAGCTGGCATAGTAGTAGAGCAGCCGGTCGGATGTAGCTGAAGCAGAGCACTAGGAGGCACCAGGCCAGCAGCTTCCCGACGACAGTGCTCTACCACCCGACGTCGGTGATGGAGGTGGAGGAGAGCACCAGGACAACAGCTTGAAGCAAAGGAGGCCGCGGCATGGTACCACGCTCATGGACTGGCAGGCCAATAGCTTCCCGACGATAGTGATGGAGGAGGCGGGGCTGGCGATTGGCGACGACGAAGGATTCGACCCCGACGGCTACGATGACAAGCTGGGTGGATTCGGCCTCGGCGACGATGGTGACGAGCTTACGATGTCGGAATCAAGCGGATTTGGTCCCGGCGGCAAAGGTGACGAGCTGGCGGCTCTGATACCATGTTAGATTTTGGAGAGAAGATATTTTTGCTATTCACAACTATGCATCTTATCCATTATTGAGAAGATATTTAAACAACAGTTGGGCCTTACGGGCTACATGAGCCAAGAGAGAGACTACTAATATATACGAGACTCTTAACTACTCTTAACAATATCATTATAGCCTATCGAAGAGGGGGCACAACAAAAACTACGGTGACAAGGCCTCTTTGTTACCGCTCTGTTTTGTATTGCTTGAATAGATAAATGTGAACACGGTACCATGCCATCTAGCAAACAACAAAAATAATAAGAGCTCTTTTACGGCACACTCAAATTAATACAAGTCGTCCATTCTTTTTTATCCAATGTTTCGGATTAATTATGATTTAGTTATATTACACTTGGTAGTATGAATAGTAGAATCCCTATGAGAATCACATGATACAAGAGTAATATTTTCAACCATAGTTGGAAAAGTTCATAATAGCCTCACGGAAAAATTATAAATACAAAGAAAAGTCTATTATGCACTTAACAAATCAATGCTCATATTTAATTTATACTACCACTATGTACAGTACCGGTAGAATGCACCGAATTGTTTTTCAAAATATTAACCTATCCACTGCACTTGAAGAAGTTTGTAGGTTCATAATCAAAGCAAGACCATACCATACAATCAGTGGAGCAGTCTATAGTTGGTTAATAATAAATTATTGATGCCATACTGAAGAAATTCACCTGAAAAATTGAGGGACAATGGGGAACACTCGGCTGCTCACGCTTAGTTGATTAACCCATAGCAAATTGCAAGCAGCTGAAGATAACCACTCTAAAAATTATATCTTTCTCCATGGAAGCCCAGGACAATATGGAACTCCAACCCTCAGCTTCACTGAATTCTCTACAGTTTCAATGACACACACAAGAATTTTGCTGCCCCTGGATAGTAATACTAACAACTAGCCAGCAGCCTGACATGCATCACAGAGCTGAGGTTTTTCAATGTAAAACTACACCAGTTTGAAATGCAAGTTTAAAGTAGAGCAATAGAGCAGAACATAAAAAAGAAGAAGAAACAGCAATTCGTAGCTCAGGATTCACAATTACAAACCTAAGGTAAGGAGCCAAGTAGACGGCCGCGTAGACCAGATACCGCCGCTTCCCGCTGTCCAGCCACGCGAAGATCCAACTCTAATTGCAAAAGGAAAAGAGCAAATAAAACATCAAATCTAAGGTGGGGGAAGGAACAAGAAGAGCACCAAGACGGCTTCGGCTCACCAGCCAGTTGAAGTAAGGCAGGAAAGAGATGATCCCCATCACGGCCATCCTGGTGTCCGTCGCGCCAAACTCCCCGTCCTCGTCCTCTTCCCCAGGACCTCCGCGGCCTCTGGGCGGTGGGATCGCGAGGGAGGCGAGCACGCAGGCGCCGATGGCGGCGGCGAACGGCGCGTCGTGCTGCAGCTCCGCGCTGCAGGCCAACGTCCGCCGGCGGGGGCGCGGGCGGAGAGGGTGGGCCCCACCCCCACCTCCATGGGAGGCGCTCAGGGGGGTGGGGCGCGGGGAGCTACGGAGGGGCGGTGGGAGGGAAGCGGCGGTGGCGGCGAGCATCGGGGTTGGCGCTGTGGGGCAGAGAGCAAGCAGCCAAGCAGGGTTCTAGGCCGCACGGGGCACCAGCTTTTCTTCCGCTTTCGACAAATTCGAAAGCCAGATTTTACGCCTTCAAGTGCCAGTCACGTATTGTTATTTGGATGTTAAGAGTGCTGTTATACATACGAATACGACAGTTGTTGGTGCATTCCGTTACGACGCAGCAAGTCATATGACCAACCAGTCTGAAGAAGAAAACGAGCGGTGGGGATCGAACTTGCTCTGTGGTCACTTGAGCTAGAGTCGAACGAGAATCGTAATAAAAAACATCGTGTGTAAAACAATTCCCTTCGATGCTATAACTTTTACGAATCACAGTATTCGAAAATCACATTTTCAATGTTTCATCTATAAAATACTACAATTTATGAATGCCACAACCTTTTACAGTTTGGAGGGGGGAAAAGAGTGTGTTTGGATGCTGTAGTTTTTAATGCAGTGTTGCTTTGGAGGGATAGTGAGAAGGGAGCTTCTATGGTTCAGATGGTTGACATTTATTTATTTATTATCATTTTTTTTAGTCGTATAATTTTTATCTAATGAATACTACAAGTTTCTTTGTTGAGATAAAAAAATTAAACTAGACAAAAGTAAATGCAAGTGAACTATACAAATACAAAAAAAATTCTAAATTAGACAAAAGTAATCTAGGTGAATCTTACTAATACAAAAATAAATAGAACTAAAAATTACAGTAAAGATGTGCTAAAATTGCACATCACTTAGTACTTCAATTTTATGTTTAATACTGTGCAATTATAGGTGACTGATGGATAAAAAAATTCAAGCAACTGATAATTAGCAAATACATAATGAGAACTATTAAATTTAGGTCAAACTTTCAAAAATGCAAGGGGGAATAACTTGATTGCTTCAGATGACAATCATCACAGTTCAATACAGTAGCGAAACTGGAGTTGGGGAATTTCGTCAGACCTGCTCTTGCCGCGGCCCATGAGTTCTGTACCAGAGAATAGCTTAGGAACTGTCTAATTTCCTATTAGGCCCAATAGATCCAGTGCAGTACTTTAGGACAAGGCCGAATAATAGTCATGTTGGGCCGCAGCGCCAAGTCAAGCTGACACGCCTTGACTGGTCTAGGTATGTTTTATTGCCATCCTACGTTCCTGTGAGTACCCTGCCCGTCTGCCCAACCACTCTCAAAAGCGAACCCACAAAACTGACGGGACGGCGCAATGTGACAAGCCTTTTGGGTTTGTTCGTTGGTCGCTTTTCGCAGCGCAAGTGAAGTAGCGGGCGGGCAGTAGGCGGTAGGCAGTAGCAACGGCGGAGACAAAGGGGCCTGGTCCTTTCGATGGAATTTAAGAATCTTAAGCAGCTATCTGAGTAAACGTAATTAATAAATAAAAAAACTTAACAAAGTCTAAAACTTTGACGCACAACTAATAATCGCTCGGTGCCCTTGATACAACGCACGACTCTGCGGTTGTTATTTTATTTATCATGACAATATTTATAAGTTTTTTTTGTGTGTATACCATGAAGCTAACAAGTTTTATATAAATTGCAGGTATGTTGATGTGACTAAATCTCGCAATGAGCGTGATAATATTGACACTCATCACCATTACAAAATGGATACCTTCAATATTGCAATAGATCAATAGTTGCATGAGTTGAATGAAAGATTTGGTGTACAATCAATGAATATTTTGGCACTAAGTGTATCATTGGATCCAAGAGTGAAGAAGTTCAATCCTACATATTTTTATAGCCAAGAGAGCTCAGCTGGAGTGTCAACTACCGCATTACTAACTTGATGCATATAGCCATCCTGATCTAAAGAGTCTGTCATTGCCTGTCGATTTTACAAATATATTAGTTAAGACTGGTAAAACCTATGTTTATCCAATGGTTAATATATTGCTAACGTTAGTACTAACTCTTCCTATGTCAACTGCAAGTCTGCAACCACTGAGTGAACATTTTCAGCTATGAAAGTTTTGATAAAAAATATATTAATACATATGATCTTTTCGGTAGCCGTAAGGGCAAATTTCAGTTAATATAGATGTATTTTTTTATATATTTGGTAAACAAGGAAATATAATACTATATTTGTTAGTGACGATAGTCGTATTAAAGTGCCCTCCTCGTTTCCGATTACTGGTTCTGTCGCTGGCCAGTAGCAAAGGCGCCATCACCGACCACAGTCCGTCCTCGCGAACTGTGATCAAATCAACCAAACCTCCCCCTTGCCCCTCGGCCGATCACACCACACTTCAACTTCAGCGCACACCCCTCTCCTTTTTTTTTCCCTCTGCAAAAGATGATGGAGACCGGGCGCGCGCATGGCCGTCCACGTCGGCCTTTCCAACAACGGATGCTTTTCGTTCGAGCGCATGCAGGCGGCGGCAGGCAGGGAGGGAGGTCGGCAGAGCCTGACAGCCTGGACCGTCACGTCTGACACGCCCATCCTTTTCTTTCCAAAAAGCCGGCGTGGTTCGTGCTTCCGTACTCACCTGCTCTGCGCCCTCGCGTCAAATGTGGGCATTCAATTCCGTTTCTATTCTTCCACAAGGCTCGTGGCCGAAAAGAGTTGAAGCGAAATGGAGTACCTGGGGTAGATACCGGGGTCAATGGGTCGTAGCTTGGGCGATGCTGTCGTTTAGCCTTGCACCGTGAGAGTACATCTGCTCTCCTGTAGATATGGTGAGGACGGTACATGTTACAATATCGTGTGTCGACTGTTAGACGCTAAAATTTTGTGTCTTAAAAAGATAAAATAATTTTATGATATATTATAGTATTTTATAATATATTTGACCGATTAGAAAAGGAATGATAGGAAAAAATACTTCTTTGTCCTACTTCTCCGCTTTCCTTGCGATGTAGCAAGACATCAAGCTAGAACGCAACGATGATGGTACTCCAGTGGAGGAATGTTGGCGTGGACAGAAGCAAGGCACGTTCGCGGACATGAGAAACCCATATTTTTTGCGGTGTGAGGTGAAGGGGTGGACAACAGCGGCCAGAAAAGGTGGGCAAGAGTGGCGACTGCGAGAAAGAAGAAGGCGCAAAGAGGCCGATAGTAGAGGATAGGGGAGAAAGAGAGAGGGAGGAGGAGGAGAGAGGAGGACGGGCGACACAGGTAGAGGAGCTGGCCCGCATGCGACTATAGCGTCGGTGGCATGAGCAGAGGAAGCGACGGGCATCGGTTGTGTATCTTCCTCTCCGCCGATCGAATTTCTTGAATAGAGGCGGGAGATAAGCACCTTGACGTCGCGAAAGTTGATGAAGACCTTGCATGTGCCCTCCTGGAGCACGACACAATTACACTACCACAGGTGGCGGTGTCAATGGTGACGAGGCGGCAGTCGGGCTCAGCAGCGTCGGCCATGAGCCGGACTGTGTCCTTGTGCACATTGATGTCGTTCTTCACCTTCCGCGCCTGCTGGTGCTCCATGAACTCGGCGGCGGCCGGGGGGTAGCGTGGGCAACTGAGGCTGAGGCGGCTATGGCGTGGGGTGCCACGGGCTATGGTAGACGTGCAAGGGTGGCAGGTGGTGGTTGTAGTAGTAGCACGCCGAGGAGTGTGAGGAGGCAAGGCGAGGTGGGTTCGCGCAGTGGATTTGACACGTGGGGAGGGAGAAGAGGAGGTTTGCTTAGGCATGTCGCGGTGGGAGAAAAGAAGGTTGGGGAGGTGGGAGATGAGGAATATGGTATGTGGGCCTACTGACGGGGCAAAATCGATAATTTACCAACCTTCTCTGTCCTCATTCAACCAAAAATAATACAATAATAGGCTAAGTGTCCCACAGAAAAGAACTACAAAATTGTAGCGTCTTTTGGTAAAAATAAAAAATTTGGATGTCCAACAACCAATAACACGAAATTATAATGTCTTGTAGCTATTTTGCCTTTTTTACTTCCCTTCTGGTTGACTCATCCAAGTAGCAATTGTTCTTTTGTGTCCTCGTTCGACCAAAAATGATATAATAATAGTCTAAATATTCTAGATCAGTCAAAAAATTGTAATATCTTTTGGTAAAAATACAAAATTTAGATGTCCAACAACCAATAACACAAAATTGTAATGTGTTTTGCCTTCTTACTTCCCTTCTCGTTGACACATCCAGGTAGCAACAATTTTCTGTTTCAAGTTGAACTCCTATGTAACATCATTTGAAATAAGCATTCTTGCCTCTACCCGTACTAAATTCCAGAATTGTATGAATTAAAGAGTTCTCTTTCATCATCGTGAGCAACAAAACAGCAATAAACCCCACAGGCCAAACATTAACCATTTCACAGCATTAGCTATAAGCCCATAACCATGGAACACACAGGATATTTGCCGGTTCTCCTGCCTCCCATAACAACTTACAAGATCTTTTGAAAAGAACAGAAGATGATACAGGAAAAAAAAAAGTCAAGGATCCGCTCGTCCGTGTCTATTTCTTCTATAGCCATATGTTTCATCAGCTTCATTAGGAAAAACCTTAAAAACCTACCTCCATCACCAACTACTACACGTAGGAAAATTCACAGAAATCCCCCAAACGAAGCCCAGAAAACCCTTGACGAACACAGAGCATACAAAGCTGCGGTCACTCCTAATAACCAGCACCGATCTCCTCTCCCGTCTCTATACATCATCACCAATATAGGCAGGCACGGATAGCCGGTCACGGCACCACCGAAAGCGCAAGGGGTTTAAACAAAAAACACAAACCCATACATATGACTGTAAAAGCGATAGTTTCTGGTGGTAAGAAGGGATCTGATCTTGGTTTGGGGGGAAAACGAGCAGCTTATTTCTTGAGGAGACTTGCTTGTTCTTGTCACCCGGCGAGGATTGATCCGGCGCGGACCTTGGGAGGCCTCGTAGGGGACTCCACGTCCCTGGGGGGTGGGGCCCTCTGTGCCACCTTCTTGGAGGTGTTCTCTTTCCTCTCCATCTCCTCGTCCATTTCCATCTGCTCCCTCCTGCACTCCTCGCTGCAGAACGGAATGTCCCCTCTGCACAGACAACAGATGGCATAAGATTAACAAGATTAGAATGCCACGAATAATCCCAATTAAGATATGACAGGAATTAACTTCTAAATATGAAGGGTTCAACACGTCACTCGTCACACTGGTTACATTACATGTTTGTATTAGTACTTCTCCACTCCCTATATCAGAATGTAATCAAAGAATACCATAATGTTGCAAGGAAAATGCTATGCATACGATCCTTTTGCGACGGCGCATGTACGATGCCACTCTGTCACGTGAGCCACGGTAGAAATTAGAATTCTTAATTTCACTCGTTCAAAATTAGAATTCTTCGATGTCAACTTGGTCTCTTCTTTCTTCTCATTCAGGAGTACGTCAAATTTTGATGTGACAGATAGATTTTTATGGAATAGTTGAAACAGAGGAATCCTGTGTATTTCCATGTCTATTTAGCAACCAGAAATTTCACTTGCTTGTGCCTGTTTGGGTTTGAAGCGTAGCTTCAAGGTGATCTTGGTTCTCCCTCGTGTGAAGCCTAGTTCATGTTGCAATTGCAAATCGGTTTAAACAAGGGAATTCTAACATTTTCTTTATCCAGGAAAATTCAAGGTCATTAGATCCAGAAAGCTTCTGTTACGTTGCAGGTCTCTCTGATCGCAAAGTTCTCGAGAGCATTAATCAATGAACCATACAAATTTCTACGTGAAAACAGATGTAAAAGGATGGATCATGTAAAAGGATGGATCTCTTCGGTTGCACTTGCACCTGCACCACTTCATGCAACAAAATCACAATCTAAACAAGAAACCAAAGGATCATAAATCTAAATACCTACCTTTTCTGTTCAACCCTTCCACCAGCAAAACCAAACACAGCAAACTAGCAAATTACAAGAAAAACTTCACATCTGTGCGAAGGTTAGAAAATCATCAGGAAATCACCCATGCTTAGTTAGCATCGAATTTAGGCCACGAAGAAACTTCAGAAATAAAGAAGAAACAGCCGGTGGTAAATTGGTAACTCCACATGCTACTATACATCACAACGTGAACATAATTAAGCTCACCAATTTAGGCCACGAAGAATTTAATGGAATCACGCGGAAAAGTAATCAACCAGCCGTACGAACACAACGCAGATGACAAAACCTTTGCACCAACAACCCATCCGGAAAAAGAAAAGAAAAACCAAGAACCCGCACCAATTTCTTCCCCCCTTTTTTCTCATAAAATCTTAACACCAGAAAAGAGATACATGACGAAAAAATCTGAGAAAATAGGCACCGACTCTCACTTTCCCCGCAGCCGATTCGGCGGTCCAATTTCCTTTTCTTTCCCGAGAAAAAATTCAGCTTCCAAAAACGCCGGAATTGTCCCGGCCGAGGGAACCACCCGCACCGAATACCCAAAGTACCCCCTCGCAACAGCAGCAAAGCTAATATACAGCGGAAGGCTAAGAAATGCGGCGTCCAGGGGCAGACCTGTACATGTAGATGTCGCGGTTGCTAGCGAGCGGCTTCCGGCAGAGGAAGCACGCCTCGAGGAAGTGGCCGTACGGCAGCCCTCCCGCCCCCGCTCCTCCTCCTCCTCCTCCCGTGCCCACCAACTCGTCCTCCACGCCGGAGCTGACCAGCCGGATCCACGCCGCCGCCGACGCGCCGCCGCCGCCGACGCCGTACGTGTTCTCCCCACCGACTCCGCCTCCTCCGCTCCCGCCCCGGCCTAAGCCTCCTCCTCCTCCTCCGATCCAGTTCCGGGCCCCGCCTCCGCTTCGGCCGGCGGTGCCGCCGCCGTGGTCGGAGTCCATCGGCGGCGAAGAAGAAATCCCGGAGGGATCCAGTGGGGGAAATCTTCCGGGCAAGGCTTCGTTATACGATTTGGCAGTGGGGGAAATCTTCTCGTGTTCGGGCGGGGCGAGGCGAGGCGAAGCGAGAGGGACGGGGTGCGTATTGGTGTGTTTAAAGGGAGACAGGAGGTGGAGGTGGAGGTGGAGGTGGAGGTGGTTTTATTAAGCGAGGGGAGAAAGGGGTCGGTGGTGGGCTCGCGTGGAGGGCCCGTGGCCCCCACGTGCCGGTGGGACCGCTGGCCTCGCGGGACCCACCTCGCCTTGCCTCGCCGGGTTTACTTCTCGACGAGCAGAGGAGCCTCCACCAGGGACGAATAATT
The DNA here is from genome assembly GCA_036346395.1 of Hsuehochloa calcarea. Taxonomy (NCBI): domain Eukaryota; kingdom Viridiplantae; phylum Streptophyta; class Magnoliopsida; order Poales; family Poaceae; genus Hsuehochloa; species Hsuehochloa calcarea. Next base: position 42,636,354 of record CM070599.1, read on the forward strand.
TCCATCCATGGACGTTGTACATGAAAAAATCTGTTTGCGGTATCATTTTTTTCTCTCGATACATATTTGATGTTATCCGTATTTGTATCTAAAAAACTTATAGAATATATATTATGATATAAAAAGAGCAATATCCGATATGTATCTATATTTTATATAGTATCCGATAAATATCAATATCCTTTAATATCCCCTATAATTTTCTAGTGATTGACTAATATATAATATGAATTTACATTTGATTATGTTTATGTTATTAAGTAAGATAAATAATTATCTAAGTAATAGGTAGTATAATTTGACTTTTTGTGTGAAGTTATATATTTTCTTTATGTGTACAATATTTGTCAAGTTATTTGTAACCGATTTAAATCCAATCTGCATTTGTTCCGTGCTCGTATCCTGAAAAATATGTATCCATATCTGGGGTAAAAATATAGCTTAGGATAAGGAAATAGCAATATCCACCCTTATCCGAGGATATGGATGCTCCGCGGTAAATGCAGAGAACACTATATGAACAGAGTTTCGCATGTGCGAACAGTGCTCTAACGGGTACCGTAGCAAACGATGTAGTAACAGCTAAGAAAGTGCTACACCAATTTTACTGTAGTGAAAGATCACGGTAGCAAAATACTATGGCGATTGGTATCGGTATTTGTTTTTTGATCGAATGGTGGAGTTCGTTCCTAATTCTCGTGTACTGTAACATCACTGCATTGAGAGCACCAATGTAGAGACCCCTCTCCCTTATCCGACCCGTTTTCACCCCTGTCAACGAGCTGGGCAACCTTAACCTTTGCCTTTTATTTTGTTTTATTTTTGGGTTTTTATCATTTTTCTCGAGTGTTCTTCACGCCTGCAACGTGGGCTCGCCCACTGGTTCACTTGTGTTCTGTGGGGCTGAGGTGCTGAAGGATCTAGACCCGCCATTATGCGTTAATGGAGTGTTTTGGTGATTAATGATAAATCTATTTATGAGACTAACATTTCCGTTATTATATTTAGTGCATAGTCTCATTTGGATATAAAGGTGAAAACTCAACGAGGTATGAAATCGACATCTCAATCTTATATATTGTTGCATTCCTCGGATCCAAAATATAGGTTAAACTCAACCATAAGTAAAACTTGAATATGTGCATATGTGTCTGACGAGGATCTAATAATCCTCGTTTTATCTTTTATCTGTAATTCTTATTATGGGTAAATATGATGTCACATAGTCCCCAGAAGTACCCCTTATTTCTATAAGGGAGAGGCCTAACCTTTGATTGTAAGTTCTTCTACAATCACCCCCATAGTCGTAAGTTCTTCTACGACTACATCATGGTCGTAAGTCCTTCTACGACCATTACATAGTCGTAAGTTATTCTCGATTGCTACCGATCGTAAGTCCTTCTACGACCACTACATAGTCGTAAGTTCTTCTACGACTGCTACCTGATCGTAAGTCCTTCTACGACCAGGAAAACTACGACCACCTTATAATCAAACCTACAGACGGGTAGGTCCAATTGATTAAGGAATCCGAACGGTCTACACGCACTATTATTCCGCGTATTAATGGTGTGTAAATACCCCATTATCTACGGAAGATAATTGCGGACGGCGTGAAGAAGTCAAGGCGCCGGTAATTACTACCATCATGCGCCCGTTACTACATTAATTAGGCGCATCTTCCGTAGGACGAAACGGCTACTTCTTCACGACTATATAAGCGCATCAATCAGAGAGATAGGAAGAAGCGAACAAGAGCCAGTCAAGTAGGAACACAAGTGCTATTCTCTGTAATAGTCTTAGTCTTTTACTTGATCATCAAGAATACCATACACACAGGATTAGGGTTATTATTCTCTCCGGAGAAGGCCTGAACCTGTCTAAACATCCCGTGTCAATCCACTCTGCGTGATCTTATCTCTAGGAGACCCCCCGAATCAAACAATCTTTACGTAAGATCGGTTCTAATACACCGACAGTGTCTATTACACATCTGTGTATGCACACATTTAGGGGGAGTTTAGTCTATATTTTGTGGTTTCATAAGTATTGATCCATATTCCATTCTCCTCATATATTAAGGATCATTACTTTGAAACAAATCCTTTGAGTATATAAAACTTGTGTAGTTCATATATACTCATATTGCTTTATATTCAATTATTTGCAATTGTGTTGTGGGACTAATGTGTGTGCTAAGATGTGTTCAAGGCTTAGTCCCGGAGTCTGAATGAAGACATGAAAAGGAAATGCAAAGATGGTAAAAGATCAACTTAGGATCATACATTCTCTTTTGGTTTGGTTTCAAAAGCAAAATTCTTTTTCTCAGAACATAATCGGAAGTTCCGGCATGTGTCTTTGCGGAACTTCATTTGTCTGTTGCTCGAAAAAGTGCGGCTTGATTTTTCCAGAGCATCTATTTTGGGACTTAGCCGATTTCTCAAGCGCGGAAGTTCCGCAATGATCTGACGGAAGTTCAGATTAATCGGTTGCTCAAAATATGCGCGGTTTGATTTTTCCAGAGAGTACCCTTTTAGGGACTTAGCCATTTTCGCAAGTGCGGTAGTTCCGCAATGAAATGAGCGGAACTTAGATAATCGGAACTCTGCATGATAGTTGGCGGTAGTCTGCACCTTTCTACAATAGTTTGTTTAGAAGCATTTGTTGCATGTATATCTTGATAATTATTGTTAATCATTGTGGGACTAACATTTTCATGAGTTGGATGAATAGGCTATGTTCTAGGGTGACGAAGACTTTGGATGGCATCATGAGTTGATCATCATCAAGTCAAGGTTCAAGAAGAGGATGTATCGTGTGTTGATGCATAACAAGATCTCGAAGAAGGAGATGATCATGAGTTGATCGTCAAGTCAAGAAGATCCATCATGTGTTGATGGAGGTCAAGTAAAGGATGCATCATGGGTTGATGCATGTCAAGACAATGACCGGACTTGAAGTGAAGATGTGCGTCATCAAGCTTCAAGAAGATGCTCACCAGAAAGGTATGACTAGCTAGGGTTAAGGGTGTGTTTCTAGTCTTTTACCGATCTTGGTGTTTGGTTGGAAGACTGGATTGATAGTATATGATTGCTGTACTATTAAGAGGGGTATTGTCTAGTAGCTTGAGTATTATCATGTGTTAATAACTCAATCTTGCTTGCTCTACCTCTCCGTGGCATGATGCTATTATTTGCGAATATGTTTTGCAAATAGTCGAGGCTTATCTGATTAATCCTTGTAGCATGTGACTATACTTTTGCGAATGTGTTTTGTAAATGGTTGAAGTCCATATACCTACTCCTTGTGGCATGATCTAAGTTTGCAAATGTGTTTTGTAAATTGTTGGGGTTCATGTATTTTCCCTTGGCATGGTCTAAGATTGCTTGTTGCTATTTTTTTGGACTTAGACCATGGTAGTGGTTCTTTGGAGTTGTATTTTGATTTGATCAAATGTGTTTGAGATCAATCAAATAGATGGGTTGTGTAGCCCTCTGAATAAGCTTTCCATAGAGTCCGAGTTCACTCAATTCGACATCGGAGTCAAAAGTTATGACCTTTTACAGTGTAAATGCATGCTGAAATTGAGCTGCGGAACTTCCGCCGAAAATAGGAACTTCCGATATTATCGGAAGTTCCGCCATTTGTATCTTCTTGAACTTCCGCACCAAACTTTTTAACGGCTAGTTTTTGAGCCGTTATGCACCGTCTGACCCATGAGCAGTGAAAGCGGTAGTTCGCATATTAGTTGGCGGAACTTCCGATTTCCACTTTTTTCTGCAACTTTGCCTCCAACGGCTAGTTTTTGTGTGTGGGCTATAAATACCCACCTTGGCCGGTTGGAGAAGGTTCTTGGTGCCCATATTCATTCTATTGAGCTAAGAGCAAGCCTCTTATCTCTTTTGTGCATGTGTTGCACTTAGTGAGTGTTGAGAGCAAACCCTAAGTGCATGTGTTGCCTTAGGTAGTGGATTGAGTATCCACTTGGCGTTGACACTTGATTAGTTCAAGTGATCGTTGAGACTTGTTTCTCTTGGTGTTTGCCGACACCTAGGCGGCGTGGAGCGTCGTGCGGTGATCTTCTCAAGAAGCTTGTGAGAAGGCCCGCGTTGTTGTGAGTGGTTTGGTGCTCGCCATCTCGGAGCGGAGGAAGAGCAACCCTAGTGGAGCGAGGTGTTGGTTCGATTTGGAACCGGTCCAAGTGTTTGGACTTACCTCGGAGGTGTGTGCTCATTTGAGGAGCCGGTCCAACGTGGTTGGGCTTACCTCAGCGTGGATTAGGGAGGCAAGCAAGTCTCCGAACACCACGGTAAAACATAATCGTGTCATCTTGTTTTTACTTTGAGCAATTTACATTCTTGCTTTAATTGCTTATATATCATTGTATGTTTACTCTCTTGTATTGTCGATGCACTTAGTTGAGCCTAGTTGATTTAGGTTTTAATTGTGCAAAACCAATTTGCTATTAGCTTCCGCATTCATATATTGGTTTAGCCCGATAGATTTTTAAAACCGCCTATTCACCCCCCTCTAGTCGGCCACCTCGATCTTACAGGTGCCCTTTTGATGCTTGCGCGGAGTGGCTGGTACACTGTTTTGTGGGGGCATGCGGCTTGAGTCCACAGGACAGTGAGAGACTCTTAGTTTTACGCCTGAGGGTCTGTTTGCCATGGCTATAGCTTATCTGAAAAGCGGCTTCCAACTGGACTATAGGGCTGAACGGCTAAGCTGAAGAGGTTCGGTGTTTGGCTCTCGACTTTTAGGTAAGCTGGCCGCAGCTTTCGAGATGATAAATGTCACAAATTCCCATGAGGACAGTAATAGCTCGTTTGATGCCGTTTAACGCCATTAACAACATTTAATGACAATTGACGATTATTAACGATGATTAACACAATTGACGATAACCACCGCAATCGACGATAATTAACTATAATTAACAACAATTAACACAACTGACTGCAATGAACGATGACGCTGCAATTGATCGCATTCAACGACGGTTAACGACAATATACCGCAATTAACGATAATCAACACGATAAACCACAATTAATGTTACAATAGATAATTATTAAAAACAATTATTATAATGAATAATTAATACAATAAATAATTATTAAAAATAATTACTATAGTGAATAATTTATACATCAAATAATTTATACAATGAATAATTATTACAAAACATTAAATTTACAAAAATGGAGGCGGCTAGGGTTTGGCCCGGCGTTGCTAGGGGCGAGGAGGGCGGTGGGGTCGATGGCAGGGGTTGGCGACAGGGCCAACGCGGGCTAGTGGGAGGAGGGTAGAGGGAGGAGGAGGGCTGCGACGCGGGATGAGGGAGGTGGAGGAGGGTCGCCGCGGGCGGAGGAGGAGGGAGTGGCGTGGGAAGAGGAAGTGGGCGATATCCATATCTAGATCTAGGCGACGCCAGCACGAGGGAGGAGGGAGGAGAATGCGGTGGTGTGGGAGGAGGATGCGGCGGGGGAGGAGGGGGCTGGGGAGGAGGTGGACGGGCGGGGCGGAGTGGGGGTGGGTTGCCAGCGCTAGGGGCTTGGAGGCTTTTATTTAGTGCCAAACAACGGGTAATTTACCCCCAACTTCGGGGATAAATGCGGAATTAGGGTTGCGGGAAGTCGCGGAAGCTCCTAGCGGGCGACTTTCGGCTTCCGACTTCCGCACGTTATAACGTGAAGCGGTTTCGGGGAAAACCAACTGCGAAAAGCTAGATGTTTAGAACGGCCGTCGGTTTTTCCGAGCAAAAAGACGAAGCTCAAGCTGAAGCCATTCCAAACATCCTCTGAATCTTGTGTGATGGATCTGCCTGCCTGGTCTGTAGGAGCTTCTGACTTTTTAGTCTGTTGAAAAAATAGTGGATATTTGATTCATGTCCCACTTTATCCTGTCAAATAAAACTTTGGTAACACATGCCATTGATAGAGAAGATGTTAGTAAAATTTGGTAACCAATTTTGCCACCTATGTTTTGGCAAGAATCTTGCTCATGAGTATGGGCATGCCAAAATTTGGGATCAAATCAAGTGAAGAACAAAATACAAAGGTATTACCAATTTTTCGCAAGGGGCACGTCGCCGTCACGGACTCCTTGGATGAATTCTTACGCGCCGAGTACTAGTGAGAACTACACATGAAACTAGCTTCAGTATAACCCCGAATTGGACCGGTAAAAAATTCACTCGTCGTCTTGAATGCAGGACACATGAGCTGTGAGAGTGGAGGCCAGTTGTGTCCCCCCCATGGAAGCAACAAATGCCATTCAATTCACGCATGATGCTACGTCTCTGTGATCGGTGGATCGCAAGGCATTTGTATCTTGTACTCCCCAGTTCACGACGAGGGTATACAGTCTACTACACAATATTAAATAGTAAACTCGCTCGCATTGCCGTTCAACGGCAACACACCGGAGGCTGACTTGCCGAATGCCAGGTCAACCTGCATGGCTCAGCGCAGGATGCACCCATCTAGAGTCTAGACGAAGAGTTGGACTTCTTCACACTCTGACCATCCTGTTATACCTGCATGCGACCCTGTCCTGTCTCACCTATAGTCGCAAATGTTCAGTCTAAGCTCAGCTTAAATGGCCAAGTCCCTCTTGTTGACCATGTTACATGGAAATAGCATATGCATTAACAAATGCATGCTTTGCCCATTTCTCATCAACAATGCCGGCGCTGCATCGATCACATGTTTGGGCCCGTACATGGAAATAGCATGCATTAACGATTACACGATGAACTACGCGGCGGGTGCATGAGAATTTTAAACCTCACTCGACCGAGAGAGGAGAAGACAAGACAAACACAACGATATATGTTCCCTGCGGAACCGAAGTGGCAGTGGAAGACCAAAGGTGCTCTTACCAAGGATGCCTAGACAAGGGCCCGAGTCGAGCGCAGGGTAGACAAGGAAAATGCAACCATGCCCCCCCCCCCTCCAATGCTCATGCTAAGTAGGTGGTTACTTTGGACTGGGATACATCCGCAGAGGTCCTGGAAGCCGAGTACTGAGCTGCCCGCACCCGTAGTGCTACAGGAGACAAGGGAAAGACACCGATGGGCCTAGATGCATAGGATGTATGCCCGTAAGACTGACTTCTTTCTGATCCCCCAGTTTTTTCAATTTCGAATCACACCTACATTACGAAGTCTTATTGTCGGGGTTGAAATCTCCTCTTTAAAATTTAATTCTCTAATTATTCTCTATTTAATATCCCGTTCTCTTTTTAAAAAATAATTGGCTACAGGAATATTACACTAGGTAACAGACAGTGTGGGTCCAAGTAACCCTAAATCCCTACCACAACAGACAAGAAGGTGCAGCACACCGAGTGCGGGACAACAAAGTGCAATGCTCGATAGGGTATCAATGGGACACAACGCGGGGATGGGCGATTGGACCAGACTCGCAGTAGCTTGGGTCCAGCGCCCCTGGTGTGTGGCAAGTGGTTTCTGCACTTTGGTTGTTGCAGGCTGCCTGTTGCGGTTCGGGTGTGCAGTAGGTGACTTGGAGCGGTTTTAGTCCGCGGTGAGAAGCTGCAGTGGTCTAGGAGCGCAGAATGAGATATGTATTGTCTGTCTAGTCTACCATGGTGCTATTTTTATCACTTCAATGGCAAATGGACTAGATTTGATATTTTATTTGAAAGAGATATTTCAATGGCAAGTGGACCAGATTTGATATTTTATTTGGAAAAGAGACAAAACAAAAAAACAAAAAACTGGACGTGAATGACAGAATGAGTAAGCGTAAAGTCTAGCCCAGCTTACGTCACCCTGGGCATCCGGTAACTTTTTTTTTCAAATTAATTTGATGGTACTGCAGGCTATTCTGTGTTCTGCTAGTCTGGCGCAAGACAGTGAAGCGCGAGAGTTACTGTCCTGATCGTAACGACCGGGGAGAGGGGGAAGAGAGAGTTTTATTGGACATTAGTGCTACACGACAAGGTTTTTAACTAATCAATTCTTGGAGGTGGAAAAAAGGTTAACTTTTTTTACGAACAACAGGATACTTAATTGACACCTCCCTCTCACCGGGCTGGTTGCTGGTGTAAATTACTGTAAGATAATGTAAAATGAATTTACATCAGCTGTATATAGCCCCTTGTTACGTAGGATTTAAGCTGGTGTGGATGAAAGATAATAAAAAGAGAAATATGAAATATATTATCTACAATTCTATAGCTGACTGTATTACCAGAACTAAGGAGAAAATATCTTAGGTCCATAAAAGTATTAAAAGATTATATCATCTATAAACATAAATAAAAATACAACTTATTATATGAGCTATCTATACAATTATACATGTCCTAAGTAGAAGCTGTTTTAACATGACTCCGACAACTGTTCTTCTGTGTCTCCCGGTTCTCACCAACTGCAAAAGTGAGGAATAATAGAAAGAAAAACTAGTGCTTCCCTGCAGCACGAAGAAACGACCTATTACCTTAAACAAAATTTTGTTAGGAGTTTTTTAAAACCTTAAAGTAGGCTAAACATGCCCTAAATCATGGATATTTTGCATGCTCCTTTTCTCTCGATACCTCGGCAATGCTAATCAGTCCGATGTTTATTGAATTTCATGACCAACCAATCTATTGTTTTCTCGTCGAGAAGGAACCGGCATGGAATACAAGAACATCGTGTTCAAAGCAACGCATGGTCCCCAAGCTTCACGGTACTATTTGGAGGATCTTGTGGCATCCCCAGAGGTTGCTGCGCTACATCGAGAACGTGCCACTAAAGGCCATCAGGATTCAGGGACGTTCAGACGAAGAACTCGCGCCAATGAATCCCAATCTCCGTCCTCACATAACCTCTGTTTTGAGTATGTTTTTGGAACATTAAGGACTCCGAGAGTGAAGTGTGACTTTTGGTAGTTGAAATGTTCCGATTTGTGGCTCGGACAGGTTCATGTGCTCCTGGTGGCCCTTGATTTGATTTGATTCAGGATGCGAACAAAAGTTTGGGGGTGATCTATCCTGCATTTAGATTTTGGATCCAATGTCGCGGTCAGGATTAGTCTCAATTTTTGGGAGCCCCCGTAAGGCAAATTACTCCCCTGCCTATCAATTACCATTGTTGGATCTCCTTGCATGTTCCATACATGTTCTATCCTACAATTCTACATGTATAGCAGCTCAACTTAATTTACCATAACCATTAACGATGATGCTCTTAGCTATCTATACACGAGTACATGACACGAGTTGCCCAGTCGCAATGCAACAACATGGAATAGACTTCTCCGGGACGAGAGCACTGAGACGGTGAGGCCTCCACTTTCCAAAGAAAACGGGGGAAAAAAAAGACGCACACAGAAGATCTGCAAAAGTACATCACCGGGCCCACCTGTCATCGAGTAGAGACTATAGCCAAAGAGGTCACGGGCCTTTTTAATGCGAGTTTTTGCATACATGCTACTGTTTGGTACTTTTTTTATTAAAAAAGTTGTTCACACACCGAATTGCAAAAAATAACATCACTTATATATCAGCGTCCGACACGCATCCACGTTCGTGCCTCCTGCGTCCGGAGTCCATCTCCACCGCACATCTCGTGCCCAGACTTGTCTCGTCCCGCCATGTGACCGCCACCGCCCATCTGATGACCAGCGCACAGATGCACCTCCGCAGTCCCCTAGCCCAGACGTGCCTCAGCCGCACACGTGGCCCGCGGACACCCTCCTCTGCCGCCCCCCGCTCCTCGCCTGGACGCGCCACGTGGTTGCCTCCGCTCCCCCCGCGTAGGGCAGCCCTCTGTCGTGCTATGGTGGCACGGTGCTGTCCCAGGTTGCCGCCACGTCCCCTACCATGCCCTAGTGGCACGGTATTTAATCATACCCATTGGGCCGGGTCGCCCTACAACTAGGGCACGAGCGCGTTTTTTTTCTCCCGCCGAAAGCACCCTCTGTCCCCTCGATCTTGCCTCGTCCCATCCATCAACTCCATCACCTCGCTGCCTCCGTCCTCATGCATGCAAAATCACAGCGAGTAGGACGTGGGATTCTTTCCTGTTGCCTCACGGTCGGCGCGAAATGCCTTCGCGCAGCTATAAAAACTAGTGTTGCGCTAGCTCTGGCTCTCATTTTGGAATTCATTCTCGTTCTCGCGCCCGTTGATGAGAACACACAGAATTGAATTATTTATTTTTGATTACGCTGTGAATTAAATACTATTTAAAGCAGTGCTTCGGACCGTATAAGTACAGTGAGGTCGACATCATGGTAAGGTAAAATTATTTTCTATATTTTAGTTGTAATTATTTCAGTCGTAGTTAGTTAGTCATAATTTATTAGGCGTAGTTAGTTAGTGATAATTTACCTGTAGTTTATAAGTGGTAATTAAGTAGTCTTAATTAAATACTCTTAGTTAATTAGTTATAACTAATTAGCAAAAGTTAAGTATTAATTAATAAATCAGATTTAATTTAGCCATAGTTTATTAGTGGTAATTACATTAGCACAAAATTAAGTGATCGTAATTACATAGCCATAATTAATTTATTGGTAAGTAATGATTCGTAGTTAATTAGTGGTAATTAAATAATTGTACTTACTTTTGATTAATTAATGAAACATAGTTAATTAGTGTTAATTAATTAATCATAATTAATTTAGTGGGAATTAGTTAGATATAATGAATCACTTGTAAGTAATTTATTGATAAGTAATCAATTTATTACTAATTAATTAATTAATCGTATTTAAATACTTGTATTTAACTGCTTCCTTGTATGTAATATATCGTAATTATTTCTATCGTGAGTAATTAGTGGCAAATAAATTACTTGTAATTAATTATTATTAATTAGTTTAGTCCTATTTAATTAGTGGTAATTAAAGAAAAATAATCCCATGTAAATAGTCGTGTACTGTAAATTAATTAGTGGTAATTAAAAGCCCTATTTGTTATATTGCGTACCGTAAATCGGGTTGTTGTGGTTTTAGGTAATTTTGATCATACAATAGTTGGTAGTATTTTATGATGACGGTCTTGTACGGGCCGGACCCGATGGGTTGGACCTGTCGAGATGCCGGTACAAGATGGTCTGGGCGGAGGGCTCGATGCGATGAATATCCACGAGCTTAAGAGCTGCATGAGGAGAGAGTTCGACACGGATGCAACGATGAAGAAACTTGTCATCTAGGGGATCACCTGCAAGAATAAGGGAGGGTAGGGCGTATGGGAGCTAGTCAAGTTGAATGGAAGTGTAGCATTGTGCCAGTACATGTAGATTGTTTCCCAGGTCAAGACGGTGATATACAGAAAGCCGATATTGTACGGGAATTTTGTATGCCGATTACCGGGAAACGTTGATGAGGTTGGTTCCTCGGGAAGCAGGCAACCGCAGGCGAAGCTTGAAGACGATAGGACATAATGTACTCTTTTGGGGGAAGTGCATGGGAGAAGAGTTGCACATAATTTTATGCAAAATAAGGGAGCTGAACTTTGGTGGTCGGCCCGCATTGACTGCCACGAGTATCTACCGGACCAACGTTCCAGGTTGGAGTCCGACGACGATGTCGGCCATGCTCGAATGGTAGCAAGGAGGACGCACCCGAGGGTGGTGGTCCGACGGAATTATATCATCGGATGTGCCTTACGTGGTATCCAGACTTGATGATATCATAGTGTGATTGCTTGTACTGCCGTAAGAAGAAGGGTTCCAGTGAGGGTTTGATGATGACACCCTCTTAGTTAGCCAACACTTCCCTAGCAAGACGACCGTGCAGCAAGCTATAGCACGGTACGCCTTGTCCATCAGCTGTGTTTACTGGATGCACCGATCCAACCCATGACATTATGCAGTGGAGTGCCTAGTGGAAGGCTGCCCTGGCAAGGTCAGAGCTCACCGAGCAAAGTTCTCCAGCTCAGTCTTCACGGTCAAGGTGGTGACTGACCACACTTGCGAACTTAGCGAGCTTTTGTAGCAGCATCGGAATGTGACTTCCGTATATGTGGCAAGCTTCATCAGCCACCTAGTTGCAGAGGATGTATTCGTCTCCCCCAAGATGCTAGTGTCAGAAGTTGCCAATATGGTTGGGTATCCAGTCAGCAATAGCAAGGTCCGACGAGCCAACCAGAAGGTTATCAAGGCTATGTACGGGACATACGAAGAGACATATAACCTTGTGCTGAGAATGCTTCACCAGATTTCCGAAGTAAACACCACGCATACATAAATCAGGTTGAAAATGAAGATCCTGATGGAGGCCCTAACTACTTCATACTAGACCGGATGTTCTGAGATTTCGCCCAGGCCATAGAGGGCTTCAAGTCCTGTCGTCCGGTGCTCAGAATGAATGACACTTTCCTCGCCGGGAGGTACAAGAGCACCATTCTAACTACGGTGGTGCCGATGCAAATGATCAGCTTATCACGGTTCCTTTTGCCATTGTAGAGTATGATAACACATCCAGTTGGCTGTGGTTCCTGACGAATGTGAAGCGGATGGTTATTGGAGACCGGCCCAACATATGCTTTATCATAGACCGCAATGCTTTTGTTGTTGTCGGCTTTGAACACCCTGAAGAATGGGATGGAGTCCCCTTACCAGTGGAACGACGTGGAAACCAAGTGGTGCATGAGGCAACTTGCATCGAAATATTAGGAACTAATGAAGACGTTCAAGACGTTGTGCATGCAAAACTAGAGGTGGATGTTTAAGTTCATATGGATAGACCTCTAACATCGGACTACAAGGCATACAAGGGAGTCCCCTTCGAAGGCATTAGCTGCTGCAAACCAAACTATTGCATTACGCGCTGCAGCACATAGGGCTTCACCATATGGGTAAACACGAGGTGGCAGGTCGTCGCCGATAATCCGGCGTCCTGCGTGCATTGCACGGACAGTCCGTGCGGCGCTACAGTGTTCACAAAATCTAGGCTCTGTAGAGCCCATATGATGTCGTTGTGATATAACGACTTGAACTCGTTGTGGAACACCGGTAGCACCTCTCCGATTTATCCTTCACTCACCGTAACTTGGCGGCAGTCCACCAGGTGCCCATTGTGGGCTTATCTATCGGCCCGTGCAACTCGGGGTACACAACAGGGAAGTGCTCCTAACTCCATAGCTGCAGGAGCATGTAGCAGACGATGAGGACCGGTTTCAAACCAGTGTCGCGCTTCGAAGCGTCACACAACCCCTTGTATGCGACGTAACGGACGGCTGACCCCCCAGCCTTCGCGTCAGCCAAAGACTCGACGATACAGATAAAGCTAGGGTATGCCCAATCTCCTTGTGTGGTGGGAAATAGGGCCAAATTGAAGAGATGAAAAGGTGCGTCCTAACAATTTCGTCAGGTGCATCCACTGGGCATTGACTGAAATTCCTCAGGCGTGTCCCAGGGATACCATGGGCGCAGTTCGGGATAGGTGTGCCAAACTGATGCCTCATCCGGGCCTTCCAATCCGTCGGTGAACTACCTGGAACAAGTGGCTCGCCCCTGATCGGCAGACCGGTTAAGAATAAGACATCCTAGAGTGTGACCATTATCCCTACCCATCGAAAGTGGAAGGTGTGAGTCTCAGGTCTCCACCTGTCGACAAGTGGCGACATCAGACTGTCGTTCATAGTGAAGTAGCATCTAACCGAGATCATCCTCGCAAAGGGCAACAAGCCCGTGTCTCAAAGGATTAGGATGTAGCGAGCGTCGAGCTGCCAGTAATGCTTCTCGGACCAAAGCACGAGGGGTGGAGGGTCATCCGCGTCCCTGGTGATCCACAACTTGCACCGATGATTCTCGTCACAAAAGGGATCTAGTAGCTCCGGTAAAGGCATGGCTTGAAACTTTGGATATCATAGGGATATGCTCATGATCTTAGGATGATGTTATAATTGGCAATGTCGTTGAAGGTTTGTCGAATCAAGCGTTTTCGATAAAAGTTCAGTGATGTCAGGCTGTTGGCGGTCTGACTGACCGAATCGGCGGTCAGACCGGCCAGAGGGCAAGATTTTGGATCTTGTTTTCGTTTTGACTCAGTTTTGAACCATCCTCCTCTCAAATAGAAAAAAAGTCATAACTTTTCCAAGGATCTTCACGATCTTCGATTGGAGTAGGTTCCTGACATCCTAGAGAAGGTGTGTTTCAAGTTTCATCGAGTTTGGAGTTGTAGATCAAAAGTTAGACCTATTTGCAACTTTGTTTTTCGGGCTGATTTCACTATTTATCAGGCTGGAGGTCAGATCGCCATTAACATAGAGGTCCAACCGCCCATGGACCGGTCAGACCGCCATTGATATAGAGGTCAGACCGACCAACACTTGAAAATTGAGCTTTGGTTGATTTTGGTTGTTTTGCTTCGGGGGTTAGATTGGATTCAATACTAGTCTTCTGCTGTACTGGTATACTGATCTTCATAGCTTCCATAGCTATTGGAGTGAAATTTGTGTTGAATCTATTATTTGTGAAAAAGTGAGCGTACTCCTATTCACCCCCTCTAGTCGTCTTTTCGGTCCAGCGGAAAGAGATGAAATGCACATATTATTAGTGAATACATTAATAGTAATGATGAATTACTAGAAATCTATAATTACAACTAAAGACAGACAACAAAATTAATATGGACTAGTTAACTATGACTAGATTAATTATGACTAATTAAGTATGACTAATTAACTAATACTTTATTAATTACAACAAAATAATTAAGACTAATTAAGTACGACTAAATTAATACAAGTAATTAAATATCACTAAATTAATTAGGACTAATTAACTACCAGAATTACAAATAAATAATTATGATTTAATAATGACAACGAGATTATTTAGGACTAAATTAATTACAATGAATTAGATACCAATAAATTAATTACAACTAATTAATTACCATAAATTAATTACAAATAAATAATTACGATTTAATAAGGCTCCTAAATTAATAAGTCTTCTTCTGGATTTTCGATTGCTGGTTTATCTGCAATCCATGAAGAGGAGTTTGAGAGTCTCCGACAGGATCTGGGTGAGTCGTGCAGTTGGCCCTCATAGTCAAAAAGACCTTGGTCTCTTGACCCATTTTGTCTTGCTTTGATGTGTGGAATACTCCTAGAATCATCTAGACCATCAATCCCCACAAGCAAGTCTTGACCTATAACAATATGAGAAACAAAAAGAGAGGAGGTCCGTGACTTGCTATGAGTGTGGTGAGCTTAATCATATCACAATTACAATGAATTAGAATTAAAAACTAAATAATTACGATTTAATAAGGCAAATTGCCCAAAGGCCCTCATAGTCAAAAAGACCGCATTTGAAAGGAAAGAGCAACCATAAGGAAGGAAAGCCTCAATTGAACAAATCAAGGTATGATGCTGCCCAACTGACGAAGGCCGCTCACCGGGTTCTTACCGCTTTTGGGGATCAATCCTTAAGTGATGTGGACTCCGGGAGCGAGGAGGACAAGGACGAGGAGATCTCTCAAGACAAGAAGAAGGGGAAGGCTAAGGACTTCACCTGCGTGTGCTTCATGGCCGACTCCGCTGACGTCGACGACGATGAGGTACCTCCCTCCTATGATGTCCTTTCTGATAGATGTGAAACTATCCTTGAGCAACTCATGAGTCAGGATAAGGATTTAGAGTTTATCATGGCTAGGAACAAGGACTTAGAGTCACAAGTAGAGAATTTGACTTTGGAACTTACAAATGTTAAGACTCTTGAATCTGATGAATGTTCATACTACCACGCTCTGCACTCAGAATTTGCTGAACTACAATCTGCTTATGATATTGCTTTGCAACAACTTGAAAATACTAGTACTGAGCTAGTTGAGGTTAAATCTGCTCCGTGTGAAAAATGCTTAGACTATAGCAAGTTGGTTACTTCTGGTGTGGTTGATTCTAGCCTTTGCTCTTTTTGCATTGAACGGGAATATGAAGTACAAGACATAATAGATGCAGTTAGAGCTAAATTTGTTAAGCTTAAGGATATAATTGATTCTGCTACTTGTATTTCATGCGAAACCCTTGAACTTGAAGCTGTTTTATATAAGGAGAGATATGCTAGAGCCATTAAGGGTAAAACTTGTGAATCATGTGTTAATCTTGAAGAAGAAAATGCTTATCTTAAGGATACCATAGAATTTTTTTCTAAAGGTAAGAAATAATTAAACACGATTCAGGACAAATTTAAAACTCCTTATAAGAAGCAAGGATTAGGATACAACTCTGTCCAAGATAATTCTAAGTCAAAAGTTACTCAAGTCTTGGAAAATGGGTTAGTTGAATTCAAAACCCAATCTGCAAAAACTATTTTTAAATCTGCGGGTTTGGCCCAACCATCTGTTAAGTCTAATGGTGCTTCTCCCAGTGGTATCAAGTACCATTGGACCTATTGCAAGAAGGATGGGCATTTGATTGAGTTCTGTTGGCGTAGGTTGAAAAATGATAGAAAAAAGTTTGTTAGAAATTCATATCATCAACTTAGAGCCGTCATGAGACATGGTTATTTTGAAAAGAATAAACTGGTTTAGGATTTGTTTCACATGCTAGTCATCATCATGTTCCTAGACACGATGCTTCTTATGATTGTGTGACGATTGCTCATGATAGCACTTCTAATAGAGTCAAGGATAGCACTTCTACTTTGCATACTACTCGTAGACGTGTGTCTCAGTACTGGGTTCCCAAGTCTTGTTTAACTAACCCCAGTATTGAGACACATCGTTCTTCTGTGCTTTGATTTTCAGGATTACCGCGGAAAGAGGAAGAGCACGTGGTTAAATCGACTCATTTGTTCACGCCACATGACCGGAGACTCAAGATGGTTCACCTCCTTCACGCGGTCGACGGGTGATGACTTCATCACCTTTGGAGATGATAAACAAGGGCGGATTGAAGGAACGAGATCGATCAGGGTGAACGACAAGTTCATCCTCAAGAACGTCGCCCTTGTGGACAAGCCAAGGTTTGATTTGCTTTCTGTCTCTCAACTCCTTGATGATAGCTATGAGACTAGATTTAAGAAAAATACTTGTAGGGTGTTTGATTCAACTGGTGACCTTGTTTTTGGGATTACTAGACTTGCTAGGATCTTTGGAGCTGATTTTTCTAAATCTCTTGCTGGTTCTCTCAAATGCTTGATTTCATCTTCTTCTTCTGAGTTCTGGCTTTGGCACCGTCGTTTGAGGCACATTGGTTTTGATCATCTGACGCGAGTTACCAACCTTGAGCTCATGAGAGGTTTGCCCAAACTCAAAGCCGTCAAGGATGTTGTATGTGCGCCCTGTAGGCATGGCAAGTAAGTTGCCGTCTCACACCCTTCAGTGACTATGGTCATGACTGACGGACCAGCACAGTTGCTTCATATGGATACTGTTGGTCCTGCTAGGGTTCGGTCAGTTGGTGGAAAATGGTACATTCTTGTCGTAGTCGATGATTTTTCTAAATACACTTGGGTGGTCTTTTTTGTTTCGAAGGATGAAGCTTTTGATCATTATCATGATCTCGTTCTTCGTTTGGCTTCTGAACTTCCGGGTGCCTTGAGAGCGATCCGCGGTGACAATAGCACGGAGTTCAAGAATGCCTCTTTTGCTTCCTTTTGTGCTGAGCGTGGAATTGAGTATCAGTTCTCTTCTCCACACGTCCCTCAAAAAAATAACGTTGTGGAAAGGAAGAACATGACCCTAGTCAAGATGGCTAGGACGATGCTAGATGAGTATAGCACACCGAGGAGGCTTTGGGCCGAAACTATTTCTACTTCTTGCCATATTGCAAATCGTGTCTTTTTGAGGTCGTCTTTGGGCAAGACTCCTTATGAGCTTCGGTTTTGTAGAAAACCCTCTGTCTCGCACTTTCGAGTCTTTGGATCCAAGTGTTTTATTCTCAATACAGGAAACCTAGATAAATTTGAGTCAAGAACTTTTGATGGTTTATTTCTGGGTTATCCTGCGCATTCGAAGGGTTTTCGAGTTTTTAATGTTGAAACTAATCTGGTCCAGGAGACATGCAATGTCACTTTTGATGAGACTAGCCCTAGAGCTAGAATAGATATATCAGGTGATACACAGGTGACAGAGAGTATATTTTTAGAGGACGATGCTGATGGACTCGATGATGCTCTTCCACCTGCTGCTGTTGACGCTCCTATTCCAGCACAAGAACCTGCTGTGACTATTTTGTCTTCAATTGAGGCACCTGCTGCATCTTCATCATCAGCAGTACCTGCGGAGGTCGAAGAGGTAGTTTCCTCTCCGGGTGCGCCACTCCACATTCAAAGGCAGCACCCTTCGGATCAGATGATAGGTAATCTCCATGAGCGAGTCACTCGCTTCAGGTATCGTGATCCAAACATCTATTCTCATTCTGCTTTTGTAGCTTCTTTTGAACCCCGCGATATATCACATGCTTTATCGGATTCTAGTTGGGTCAATGCCATGCATGAGGAGTAAGAGAATTTTGAGAGGAATAAGGTCTCGAACCTAGTAGAACCTCCTAGTGGTCATAATGTTATAGGAACCCGCTGGGTTTTCAAAAACAAACAAAATGATGATAGTTCTGTGGTTAGAAACAATGCTAGGTTGGTAGCTCAGGGTTTTAGCCAAGTTGAGGGGTTAGATTTTGATAAGACCTTTGCTCCTGTTGCTAGACTAGAAGCCATTCGCATTCTGCTTGTATTTGCTGCATCTAAGGGTTTTAGATTATATCAGATGGATGTTAAGAGTGCTTTTTTGAATGGTTACATAGAGGAGAAAATGTATGTTAGGCAACCCCCAGGCTTTGAGAATCCCAAGAACCCACATAATATCTTCAAGCTGTCCAAAGCCTTGTATGGTCTTAAACAAGCTCCTAGAGCCTGCTATGATAGGCTTAAGACCTTCTTGCTTAAGAATAATTTTGAGATGGGTAAGGTAGACAAGACCTTGTTCATTCTTAGGCGTGGCAATTACTTCCTGCTTGCTCAGATTTACGTTGATGATATTATCTTTGGTGGTTCTTCTCATGCTCTTGTTTCCAGCTTTTCTGAGACTATGTCCAGAGAATTTGAGATGAGCATGATGGGAGAGCTCAATTACTTTATGGGGCTTCAAATCAAGCAATGTAAGGGAGGGATGTTCATCCATCAGACGAAGTATACTAAGGACCTGGCCAAACGCTTCGACATGGGTGACTGCAAGCCGATCGCCACTCCCATGACGACTTCGACTGCTTTGGATCCAGATGAGGAAGGAGAAGCCGTGGATCAAAGCGAGTACCGCAGCATGATCGGCTCCGCCCTGTACCTGACGGCCTCAAGACCGGACATCCACTTCATAGTCTGCCTCTGCGCGAGGTTTCAGGCGTCTCCGAGAACTTTCCATCGCCAAGTTGTTAAGCGCATATTCAGGTATTTACACTCTAACCTCCAGTATTGCATTTGGTACTCCTGTTCTTTTTCTTTGTTCATTCGGAGGTTTTCTGATTCTGATTTTATGGGCCGTCGGCTTGATAGGAAGAGTACCTCGGGCACTTGTCACTTCCTAAGCACTTCTCTTGTTTCTTGGTCTTCTAGAAAACAGTCCTCTGTTGCACAATCTACTGCTGAAGCTGAATATGTAGCTGCTGCTAGTTCCTGAAGTTAAATTTTGCTACTATTCCTCTTTTCTGTGATAACACTTCTGCTATTAACATTGCTAAGAACCCTGTGCAACACTCTAGGACCAAGCACATAGATATTCGCTATCACTTCTTTAGAGACCATGTCGAGAAGGGTGATATTGTGCTGCACTTCGTGGAGTGCGATGCTCAATTGGTTGATTACCTCACTAAGCCTTTAGTCCCAACAAGATTTGCCACCTTGAGGAGCGAGTTAGTGGTAATTTATCCATATGAGTTGGTTTGAGGGGATTCGATCTTTTTGATCTTTCGTTTTTCATTTCATCTTTTCTTGATCTTCTTTTGAACTTGTTGATCTTCTTGATTTTTTTAGGCTTCTTAGGCTTTTTGAATTTTTCTTGCATCTCATTGTATCATATTGCATTCATTTGAAAAATCCAAAAAGATGCATTGTTATATAAGCTTTTCTGCTTATCTTTTAAAATTGATTAAGCTTTGCTTATTACCCTTTGGAGCTTTAGTATTTCAATTCTTGCTCAATGCCATGTCTAATTCTTTGACTTGCTAGAATTATCATGCTTTCACATATGTAGCTAAGTCTTTGCTATATGAGCTAGAACTTTAAAACAACTCGAACTAAAACTGTAATTTATGGATGTTTTAGCTAGTTGTGTAATTAGTGCTCCTTTTGTGACATTGGCTCTATCAAAATTGATTTGTTAGCTCTTGAATCTAAAATTGACCATGACTTGGACTTCTTGTGTTCTTGAGAATCTAAAACTGCTCTTGTGAAACTTGAAAAATCAAATTTCAAGATTGTCTTATGCTTAATTTCTGCCAAACTACTCTTACGAGACTGCATGTCCAAGACATGAACTTGGAGATAATTTGATAATCCTGACGATCTCATGGGTACTGCGTGTCACAACAGACATGAACCTCAAGATTTATCCTCTGGTAGAAGCTTAGGAAGAGTTTGTGGATGACTCGTAGTCCAGGATCTTCTTCACTATGATTTACCTTTAATCAACTTCTGGTCGAAGCTTAGGATGGGTTTGTGGATGGCTTCTATTCCAGGATCTTGTCACTAAGTTAGACCATTAGTCAACTTCCATATTCATTGCAAATGAAAAACTGTTGAAAAATGGACTTTTGAGAAATTTGAGCAAAATGATTCATTTCAGGACCTGGTTGTCTCTTAATGTGGTTATTGTTAGTTTGTTAATTTCACATTGACATTTGACATGGCCAGTATCATTTTAGGATCCCTATTGATGAACTTACTAAATTTCAAGCTTTACTTAAATTGATCAAATCTATTGCTTTATATTGAGCCTTCAAGCTTAGCTTTGGTATATATGTCTTATCATGATCCTGCTAACGCTGTTAGGCTTGATATGTTGTTTGTGCAATATTAGAAATGCTAGCTTGTTCTTTTGGGAAATTTTCAAAGCTTCTTGTAATCAAAAATTGAAAAAAAATACAAGAATGAAGCCACTGCATTACATTTGATGCATACTCCTTCTTATGCTTCTATCTCCATTCTGCATTTGTTATGTCTGGACGAGAGGAGGACGTGATTCCTTGATGACTCCATTGTGAAAGGGGGAGAAGATATAAAAATGTTATAAAGGGGGAGAAAATTAGAGATTTTTTTTTTAAATATGAGGATCATAGTGAGGGGGAGCATTTGAATTGCATTCTTATCGTTTTATTGCCTTTTCTGTACTTGCATTGCATTTCTTAACCCTCACGATGATCAAAGGTCAATTGAACAATTGTTCTTTCATATGGACCTTAAGTGAGATTTTTGACTATTTTCTAGAATTTAAAGCTTTTATGTTTTCTTTTACCTTATATCACTTGACTATGCTATTCTCATGCCAGCTTGGTCATTTCCATTGCTTTCTCTTGCTTATGGACCAAGATGTGCCTTTGTGCGAAAACGAAAGAATTTTACTTTTCAAACCTTAAAACTTACATTTTAAAAATTGCCAATGTGTGCATCAAGGAGGAGATTGTGGATATCATGGGGATATGCTCGTGATCTTAGGATGATGTTACAATTGGCAATGTCGTTGAAGGTTCGTCGAATCAAGCGTTTTTGATAAAAGTTCATTGCTATCAAGCTGTTGGTGGTCAGACCGGCCGAAGCGGCGGTCAGACCGGGCAGAGGGCGGTCGGACCGGCCAAATACAAAAGGAGGATTTTGGAGCTGGGCCAAAAATAGAGGGTGTAGGCAAGAGAGGAGATCCTACTACACTTGGTCTCATATTTTTTGGAGTCTCCAGGCAAAAGTTCTATTGATTTGAAAATTCCAATAGGTTTCAGATTTTCAGGGAGGAAAGTTGGCAAAGTCCCAACTGGCGGTCAGACCGGCCAATAGGTGGCGGTCTGACCGGCCAGGGGGGCGGTTAGACTAGCCATGGTGGCGGTTTGACCGGTGTTAGCTTGTCTTGTCGTACTTCATGGCGGCGATGTTTGGTCGTTAGGTCAAAGTCATGAGTTTCAGTGCATATGTGTTGCATGATGCATGTTTTGACTAACGTGAGTCAAGTTGTGAAGAACTTGTTCCCGAATTTGATTTGCTTGTCTATTGTTGTGTAGGTTGCTTGGTGGTCAACGACGGTCAACGGCGAGGATGATCACGACTAGGCTTGGAGAGCTGAAATTCAGAACAATCGACGATGCCGGGTGAGCTCAATGAACTCAAGCGTGGTGCAGAATGAACAAGGGTGACCGAACGGACAGTTCGGTGCGACTGGTTTGATCAAGCGGCACGGGTCGGTGCAAGTGCCATGGTGGTTTCGGTGGGAGTCGGATTGAGGAGACTTGCCGACATAGAGAGAGCCGTTGATCAACCTACACTAAAATACCGCCTTGTTTGATTTTGGCTAAACCGCGGCGCTAGACGACGCAGGGAGAAGCGGTTTTGGTCAAGAGGCGATGAAGACGACGCTTTAAAATCCGTGCGTGTGTGACCCGTTTGTGTTGGCCCTTAACGGGAGCTTATATGGGTCAATCTTCTAGAAGGTCTAAGCCTCCACTATAAATAGAGGAGCAATGGCTGCACCCCCTGAACCCTTTCCTTGTGTTTGAAACCCTAGTTTGCTTAGGGAGAGAATTAGTGTTTTTGAGATTCTAAAACTGCCCCGGTGAAAAATGAATGATCAAGATTGTCTTATGCTTAAAATGTGCCAAACTACTCCTACGAGACTGCTTGTCAAAGACATGAACTTGGAGAAAGTTTGATGATCCAGACGATCTCATGGGGACTGCTTGTCAGAAATGACATGAACCTCAAGATTTGTCGCCCTGGTAGAAGCTTAGAAAGAGTTTGTGGATGACTCCTAGTCCAAGATCTTCTTTACTAAGATATACCTTTAATCAACTTCTGGTGGAAGCTTAGGATCAGTTTGTGGATGGCTCCTAGTCCAGGATCTTGTCACTAAGTTAGATCATTAGTCAACTTAAATATTCAGTGCATATGAGAAAACTGTTGACAAATGGGCTTTTGTGAAATCTGAGCAAAATGATTCAATACAGGACCTGATTGACTCTTAATGTGGTTTTTGTTAGATTTTTGATCTCACTTTGATATTTTGACATGGCCAGTTTCACTTTAGGATCCCTGTTGATGAACTTGCTGAATTTGAAGCTTTGCTTAAATTGATCAAATCTATTACTTTACTTTTGAGCCTTCGTGCCTAGCTTTGATATATATGTCCTACCATGATCTTGATAGCGCTGTCAGGTTTGATATGTTGTTTGTGCAATATTAGAAATGCTGGCTTGCTCTTTTGGGTAATCTCCAAAGTTTCTTGTAATCAAAAATTGAAAAATACAAAAATGAAGCCACTCCATTGCACTTCATGCATACTTCTTCTTTTTGCTTCTTTCTTCGTTCTGCATTTGTTATCTCTGGATGAGAGGAAGACGTGATTCCTTGATGACTCCATTGTCAAGGAGGGAGAAGTTATTTAAATGTTGGGGAGAAGATTATACAAAGGGGGAGAAAGTTGAAGAATTTGAAATTTTTTGAAATCCGAGGATCATAGTGAGGGGAGTTTTTAAATTGCATTCTTATTGTCTTATTGACTTTTCTGACGTTGAATTGCATTTATCACTCCTCACAATGATCAAAGGTCAATTGAACAATTGTTCTTTCATATGGACCTTAAGTGATATTTTTGATCATTTTTCTGGAAATCAAAGTTTTTATGCTTTTTTTGCCTTATCTCACATGCCTATGCTATTCTGATGCCAGTTTGGTCATTTCCATTACTTTCTCTTGCTTATGGACCAAGTTGTGCCTTTGTGCGAAAACGAAAGTATTTTACTTTTCAAACCTCCAAATTACATTTTCTGAATTATTGGCAATGTGTTCATCAAGGGGGAGATTGTGGATATCATGGAGATATGCTTCAGATCTTAGGATGATGTGACAATTGGCAATAGCGTTAACGGTTTGTCGTTTTACGTGTTTTCGATAAAGTTTTAGAACTGTCAGGTGATAGGCGGTCTGACCGGCCATAGGGTGGCGGTCCGACCGATCCCAAATCGGTCGAACCGGCCATGAGCGGCGGTCGGACCGGCAGTGACCAAATGTGTCAAAACGAGTTGGGCCAAAAATAGAGGGTGTAGGTAAGAGAGGGGATTCTATTGCTAATGGTCCTATAATTTTTGGAGTCTCCAGTCAAAAGTTCTATTGGTTTAAAGTTTCTAGTAGGTTTCGAATTTTGAGGGGTTGAAAATCGGCTAAGTCCTTTTGGGCGGTCGGACCTGCCTATAGCTGGCGGTTTGGCCAAGCAAAATGCGATTCGGCCGCCCACGAGGCGGTCGGACCGATTGTCACTTGAACGTCGGCCTTCGTGGCGGCGTTGTTTGTTGGTTAGGTCAAAGTCATGAGTTTCAGTGCATATGTGTTGCATGATGCATGTTTTGACTAACGTGGGTCAAGTTGTGAAGAACTTGTTCCCAGATTCGAATTGCTTGTCTATTGTTCTGCAGGTTGCTTGGTGGTCAACGACGGTCAACGGCGAGGATGATCGGGACTAGGCTTGGAGAGCTGAGGTCCAGAACGATCGACGATGTCGGGTGATGGCAATGAACTCAAGTGTGGTGCAGAATAGACAAGGATGACCGAACGGACAGTTCGGTGCGACTGGTTTGATCAAGCGGTGCGGGAGTCGGTGCAAGCGCCATGATGGTTTCGGTGGGAGCCGGATGGGAGAGACTTGCCGACATGGAGAGAGCCGCTGATCAACCTACGTGTGGCGGAGCGGCGGCGAAGTGCTTGGCGCGATGGACTCGGTCTTCGAAGAAGGACCGAGAAGGGGTATTTTGGTAATCTTACCAAATACCACCTTGGTGACCTTTTGCCAATCCGCGGCGCAAGACGACGCAAAGAGAAGCGGTTTAGGTCAAGACGTGTTGAAGACGTTTTGTAGTGCGTGCGTATGTGACCCGTTTGTGTTGGGCCTTAACGGGAGCCCATTTAAGTTAAACTTGTAGAAGGTCTAAGTCTCCACTATAAATAGAGGAGGGAGGTGGCTGCACCCCTTTCAACCCTTTCATTATTGTTGAAACCCTAGTTTTGACTTAGGGAGAGGATTAGTGGAGGTTAGGGTTCTAGAGAGTTTTGATTTGATTTCGTGCTCTTGGATTGAGCTTTGTTCTTCATTGATGGAGTCGCTGTAAACACAAACCCTATCAAATCAATCTAAGGAAAGTTTGCTTAAATATGTGTCTCTGTTCCTTCCTTCTCTCTATTGGGTGATTTTGAGTCTTTCTTTGATTTGATCATTTTTGATTGATTTCTTCACGTGATCTATCTTCCTGCTGTGATATGTGGGAATACATCTAGGATCATCTTGATCATCAATCACCCACGAGTAAGTTTTTTGATCTAGTTTTTGTTTTGACTCGGTTTTGAACCATCATCCTCTCAAACGGAAAAAGATCGTAACTTTTCCAAGGATCTTCACGATCTTCGATTGGAATAGGTTCATATTGCGGCATATCTGACATCCTAGATGGGAAGGTGTGTTCCAAGTTTCATCAAGTTTGGAGTTGTAGATCAAAAGTTACATCTATTTACACACTTCACATTTTGCATCAAACATAGTATACAAGTTTTTATCCACTGATCCAAATAAAGTGATCTTTATCAGCCTGGAAAGATGGTGAAATTATCTTCATAAACCTAGTTGGGTGGCCGACCTGATTCTGACTCTAACTAGATCAAAACCTAGGTGCAACCGACTATATCCAACATTTCTGACAGACAGACCAGCACGTAGTAAAATAGTCATAACTTTTAATCTACTGGGTGAAAATTCGTGATCCAGGTGCCAAAAGAAAGCTAATGAGACCAGGATCATATCTCCAGAAGACATCGACCTGAGATTCGGCCTCTAAAGGCCTTCAATCTGCCGTGCAACCTACTGCTCTAAACTGGACAGATCTGGATTCGTAGACTAAACCAAATCAAACGAACAAAAGAGCAACAAAACTAATACAAACAGCGAATCGGAACCTTCGTTACCCTTGAAGACCCGTAGAACGACTATGATCCGCTGCACACGGCCTTCCTCCTTCCCTCCTTCCTTCTCTTAGGGCCGGCCACACAGGCAGCGAGCAGGCGTCAGCGGCGGAGGCAGCGATGTTGGAGGGACCTTGAGGAGGCGCCGGGATCACCGGAGATGGCACCACCACGTCATGGGCCGCCCATGGCCTCTTGGGCCTCTGGTGTGACTGCGGCCAGTTGGCGTCAATAGCGTTTAGCCCCTGGCGATTGGAAAAATCCGCTGAACTTCCGACTTCTTTCTTTTTGGGATTCGATTAAGTTTTAAATCTCGTTTTGAATAATATTCCCGACATTGAAACGATACAACCTATTGGTTTATGAGGTATTACGATAACTTTCCGCACCATAACACTTAGAATTTTAGCATCAAGTGTTGATTTTGGTTGTTTTGCTACGGGGTTTAGATTGGATTCAATACTAGTCTTTTGCTACGGGGTTTAGATTGGATTCAATTATTCTTGGTATCTTGGTATATTGATCTTCATAGCTTCCATAGCTATTGGAGTGAAATTTGTATTGAATCTGATCTCGGTTGAAAAAGTGAGCGTGCTTCTATTCACCCCCTCTAGTCGCCTTTTCGGTCCAACAAGATGAAATGCACATATTATTAGTTAATACATTAATAGTAACGATGAATTACTAGAAATTAATAATTACAACTAAACACAAACAACAAAATTAATATGGACTAATTAACTATGACTGGATTAATTATGACTAATTTAGTATGACTAATTAACTAATACTTTATTAATTATAACAAAATAATTAAGACCGATTAAGTACGACTAAATTAATATGAGTAATTAAATATCACTAAATTAATTAGGACTAATTAACTACAAGAATTACAAATAAATAATTATGATTTAATAATGACAACGAGATTATTTAGGACTAAATTAATTACGATGAATTAAATACTAATAAATTAATTATGACTAATTAATTACCACAAATTAATTACAAATAAATAATTATGACTTAATATGGCTCCTAAATTAATTACATCTAGTTAACTACAACTAAATTAATCATGACTAACTAATTAAGACTTAATTAACTACAGCTAATTAATTATAAAAAATTAATTAACTAACACTAACTAATTACAACTAATTAATTCATAATTAATGAACTATACCACGAATAATTATGCAAGACTAATTAATTACAACCTAATTCATTGCAACTAATTAAATAACACAAAATTAATTCTGACTAAATGATAATGACTAAATTAATTACGCCTAATTAACTATGACTAATTAACTAACACTAATTAACTAGCTACACAGTTAATAAAGAAAATACATAGGAGAAAATAATTATCTGCTAATACAATCGTTAATGACTACTCTAAACAATCCTTAATCGTTTGAGAAAATGAAATTGAGTGAGGCTGCGAATTACAGAGGGAGCGAGAATGAGAGAGCGAGCAAGGATGAGAGTGAACGAAGACTCGCAGTCGACTCGGAATTTATAACCGCTCAACGCACAAATCATGGCCGACCGCGAAGCGACGGGAGGAATCGGATTCCCTCCGTGCGGCTTGCATGCATGCGAGTGCATGGGCGGTGATGTACGTGACAAGACGGTGATGAACGTGACAAGACGGGTGACAGACAATAAAGCAGTGCGTCTGGGCACCGAAGAAGGGACATTGGCGATGTGGCGGCGCGTCCGTGTGCGGGAGGAGCGGTCCGGGCACGGGAGGAGCGACGTTGGCGACATGGCGGTGTCTGGGCGAGGGTGACGTGGACACGTGTTGTTCGCCTGTCTGGGCTCAGAGCTGCCGGTAACGGTCACGTGACGGTACAGGGCGTCTGGCCCTAGGAACAGTGGAGATAGACTCTGGGCACATGTGGCATGGACATGGGTGTGTCAGCCGTCGACATAATACGGTGTGTGAATGCCTTTTTTGTAAAAAATTACAAAACACGACGGCTTCTTTGTAAAAAATTACAAAACACGACGGCAAAAGTGTCATTAAGAGCTAAAACTCTTTTAATACAGAGTAGCGGAGAATAGGAAAGTGACCGTGCAAAACGCGCGGCACCCGTTCCACGCCCCTGTGTCCAGTGGGCCCGCGGCGCGTGAAGGTGGCGGGTACGCCTTGGTTGGTCCACCGTCCCGGTATAAATTGACTCCCGGATATATTTTGTTCGGACGTAGACGTAGCTATACTGTACAATACTACAAGGCAACACGAAAATTATTCGTTTGGTGTACACGTGATACGTTAGACAAAAAAAAATGTAGACGTCATTTCGCAATGGGCAGCAAATAATTTTAAAAAAACTGGCGATGTGTGAGTTTTCGTACGTCTAGGTTGCTTGTCTGTGTTTCTCACGGGTAGATGGATGCAAACTTATCACCTCTATACAATTTGTGGTGATGTGAAGTGGTTTTTGCACTGCTAGTAATCTGTGACGTTTCGTGTTTTTTTTTCACGGGATCCAAACCACGATCTCACTGTTTTATGTGAATCCTGCTTTCAGTGACATCACCGGTTTCACTTTTCAATCCGTTGCTATATGGAGTCTGTGGTAGCTTTTAATCCTTAGTGACCGGAATTGGGTAGAGTTCCAATATGCCACGACCGGTATCTCCAATGAACATACATCTCATTGTTAACATAACATTCCGGTTCACAATTCAGTGGCAACAGCTGTAGAAGTAGCAGCAGCAGTTGTATTCCAGTACTCCTTTGTCATGGAAGATTTGAATCCATGACAATTGTCATGGGATGGGAAGCACCTTTGTACGTTGCATCACTTCCCATTACCACAATTTTCCACATATTCCTGGGATCACATCTTCGCTAAACTGAGTCTCGCTTTCTTTTCTTTTATTTTCTTTTATCTTTTTAAAAAGATAAAACCAATAGCAGATACCACACAACAGAACCTACATGATCAGCACAGTCGCACAGAGACGGGACAAGTCATAGTCTGCACCAGTACACGGCTGGTACAATATTTTAAGCTGGCTATCTGCCATTTCGTAGTCTCTGTACTGTATTATTGCATTGACCAGCACTCTCCAAACACTCTAGAAGGCGGCAAATTCACCATCACTATTGTTCATTAATAGCAACTGAACGACGGTACATTCGCCACTGGTCATAGTGAATGGATTTGAAGTGAACCCATATTTTCCAAGTGGAAACACATTTAACATCTTCGAATGATCCATATATTCAGAAATTAATGAATGAGATCTTAAGATGCTTGAAAATCGAGACTTCTCTCCTGCATCGTCCTCAGACTCCAGTGCCATCTGCAGTGAATCACACATGGAATCTACCGACTATATTGGCCCCCCGAAGAACAAAATTGAGGCACCATCAGGCAGTTGGCGCAAACACTAAATGGTTAGCGTCGGCGATTGAAACTCAGTCTCCTGTAAAACTAACGGGAAATAAAAATAAGAGATCGTAATCAAGAAGAGATTTTATTGCCGTGTACAGAACGAGTGTTTACAAAGTTTGCGAATGAATTAATTTCTAAGCTATACATGTATGTTTTTGCTATCAAAATTTGTGTTCTGTTGTAATACATCTTGGGTTTCTCTAAAAAAATGCATCTTGGGTTCCACTGAAACTAAACTTCTACCATGAAAGAGATGTAGATGAATTACTTTCAATATTTGTAAGTTAAGTGCAAGGTATATGGCTTTCGAGATTACTTAAGAAGAGGCATAAGTTTTTTTAGATAGATGCAGGCATTCTCCTTAGAGAATAACAAACATACATTTATGTTTTTGTATTGAATGGTGTTACAAAGCACAACAAGCCACTAAAACTAAGAAGTATTGTCAATGACTTTTGTATGTGTGTTCGTCTCTCGATCCTTATCTTTTGTCTGCCAGCACTGCCCCTTATAAAGCATTTGAAAGGGTGGTAGTTGGCAGTTGTTGTGTTGTTAGGAGGCGCTTTGACGGTTGCTTTAATACGTACGTTGATGATGGTTATTGTCAGTGAGACATCCTCCTTGCACGTCATTAAGCATGTCATACTTGACTCTAAATGTTTTAAGAATGTCATTCATCTCACGTTCTCATTCAATGCACAAAAAAACATAAGCACTAGAGTCAATCTTCTCAAGGGCTACCAACTTGCTAGATTCTAAGTATTTTTTCCACAAGGATTGGGTTTAAATTCAATCATCCCATTCATATCATTTTCAAGTTGGTGCGAAGCAATATCATGAGCATTTTTCAATTTTTCAATCTCAGAATGTAAGACATATCAAGAGGCACATTCACTATTAAGGTTTTTAGCATTCACAGGTTCAAGAGTAAGACTATCAACTTGAGATTCTAAGTCCTAATCCCTAGCAATGATTTTTTAAGAGCTTTATTGATGCTGGGGATGCCCGATCTTCACGGAGGACAAAAATGTGAGGCGATGATAACTAGCGCCACCTGAGGGAGACGATGTAGGACACCGATTCCAACCAATAGCACTCTTCGGTAACTAGCTACGAGCAACCAAGATAACAATGCAACCTGACGTTTCTTGAGGCCAACCACTGCCGATGCAATGATCTGCAATAAGTATTCGCCTAACCACACTCTAAATTCTCAATCCACACAACCACGCATGAAGTTGGAAGCACAAAAAGGTTGTCGTCGAACGACCGCTTTTCAATCTCACTAGGAAAATTACAAGAGCAAAGGAAGAGAGAATTCTCAAGTTTTTGTAGCACTTGGCTAACCTATGCTAAAATCAAATTACCAAAAGCTACCTTTAGGAGAAAGAGTGAATAAGTATTTATACTAGGAACAACCCTCCTAGCTAGGTGTGAACACATTCTAAAATGAGAACCATTTTCGTGTGTCCTTTGGGCTCCCTAAGGCTTGGAGAAGGACTAATTCCGTATGGCATCGCGCAACAATTATTGTCATGGACAGCTTATCTTGAAACTTGCATATCTTTTGACTCAAGCCTCCAAATGATGCTCCGTTTGCTGCGTTGGAAAAAGGACTTAATTTCCTATCCATTCCTGCTCCCCATGCATGCTGGACATGCCCATATTTATGTCAGATTAGGTGGGAAGTTGTTAGACAAATTCTGAGGCTGCGCATACAACGTTTGATGGCTCAGACAGCTTGCTAGTGTTCTTGATGTCCAGCTCAACCTTCTTCACGTCCCACTGGTCATAAGTGGATGTTGTCAAGCAATATACTCTGAAAGCTAAGTCTTGATGCTTGTAATGTGCTCCTTCAGCTTGAATTATCTCCGTAGGTGCAATCCTGCGTAAAATAAGCACACAAGACTTAGACAATATATAATTCTTATCTACAACAATATTAGACTCAGCTAGGAACACATTCACCTTTTTATATATTTGCTTGGCATGGTTCCTAGTCATGGGACCCATATAAGCCTCTTTTGTAGAAGGCTCAACTTGCAGTTGTGTAGAATCTTGTAGAGTAGATGATGAATGAGGTGGGCCAGGGATGTCCTCAACATTTATTTTGACTAAACACTTGCTCATAAAGATCATCACATTGCATGGAGAGAACTTTATAGGAAGGAGGTACCTTATTGAATGTGTCGACGACATCGTCGGAGTGTGTCATGAATTCCTTAGTCTTGCCCTTGTTATTCTCTTGAGGATTCTGCACCTTCTTGTCTTCCCCACTCCCGGAGTCAACATCACTCATGAAATGATCTCCTAAAGCGATAAATAACCGGTGAGCGGCCTTCAAAAGTTTGGAAGCATTAAACTTGGCTTTGTTGTCTTGGGGTTTCTACCAAGCGTCGTTCTCCTCCTTGTAGTTGCCCTTCGGCTGCACTCTCTCTGGAAATATCAAAATCTATCTAGTTTTTCCTCGAAACTGCATTTTCAATTAGACTAAGTGCAAATACATCCTCTCACTTTCATACACATGTGATTTTTGGTTAATTCCAAAAATTCAACTTTTCACTTTCGGCCGGTCAGATTGTCACCTTTGGTGTGTCGGACCGTTGTGCCCTGGGCGGTCTGACTGCCAACCCAAGGTCGGTCAGACTGCTGGGCATCGGCTAGTCTAACCCACCCTAGAGCCGGTTAGACTGCCTCAGCCTATTGAACCTTGCTAAAACAAGGATTTTATAAACAACTTGACACCTTTGCCAATTATTTGATGACACTAATTTTAGAATAATTCTCTCATAATCTCTATAGTAAGATCCATCACCACTCATCAGTAGATACATGGAATCAACTGCACTTTTGTGCCCACACATGAATGCATCTCAGTGCAGTGCAGGACAACGAGAGAGAGATCGAGATCCCGGCAATCAATCAAGCAATCAATCAATTGACCCATTGAGTACTACTCCTCCCACCGAGTCCACTCGCCTGCTAATTACTCAGAATAGCTTAAATAATGTGTACCATGCTTAGGTTGCCCTCAATTAACATTCATAAATAGGCGCCTCGGCCAACTCGAGTGCTTGGCAGCGCACTGGGTGATACCTGAGGGTGACAGGAAAGCATTTGTGTTACTGTCGGTCCATTTACTCTTCCCTCCCGTTTCCATGCCGGACCAAACGGTACGGCGCCGGGTACAGGGCTTGTTGGGTTTGTTAACAACGTTAATTAAATTTTGATTTGGTTTATTGAAGCCCCTAATCAGCACAGAGACCGTTCATATCGAATAGAAAAGCTACCTGATTTACATCTGGGATACATGTCTACAAAATGACGTGTGCTGCTCTCCATTACATCTCGCTCAACAAAAACTAATAAAGGAGATTTGTTGCACGGTCTGTAAGTTTCGCAGCAACAACTCCCCTGATTTTTTTGTTCTTTTAATGTTTATAGGCTTTGTTACATAGTAGCTAAAGAAGCCTTGGAATTTTGTACTAATCGTTAATTTGCATACTATGAGAATACATCAACTCAAAAGGAAAAAGGTTTCAAAGGT
Source organism: Hsuehochloa calcarea (assembly GCA_036346395.1). Taxonomy (NCBI): domain Eukaryota; kingdom Viridiplantae; phylum Streptophyta; class Magnoliopsida; order Poales; family Poaceae; genus Hsuehochloa; species Hsuehochloa calcarea. The sequence continues at coordinate 42,669,427 of CM070599.1, forward strand.
GAAGCCAGTGGCCAACTCCAGAAGAGGCTTAGCATTGGCACAAGGCGGTCATAACTAGAGTTGAGACTTGGACCGTGTTTTTTTAGGTTGGTCCGAAACCCGGTCGGCACGGCATGTGGTGGGCTGGGTTGGGCCTAAGAATGCGGTCCGTTGAGCGGCACGGCACGATCAGTTGGGCCGTGCTTAGGCCGACACGGTACGAAATAGACCCAATCTTCCCGTTCTTGCCCAATCCCTCCCTCAGCCTGGCCCAATCACCCCCCACACCGGCCTAGTCCAACCAAATCATCCCCTTCTGCCACCCGGCTTGTCCCACGGGTGTCTTTGTCTTCCTGAACGGCGGCGGTTGTGGTCTTCTCAGGCGTCTATAGTTACTTAGGGCTAGGCTTGGGCCGATATGGCACGATCCCGACACGGCGGGCTTTGGATCGTGCTAGGGCTGACGAGAGCGAGGCGGCGGCGCGGCGCGACGGGTGGGATGACCGGCCGAGCCGCATGACAACGATCGACCGAAACACGACAGGTCTAGATCGTGCTGGTCCAATGCCCACCTCTAGTTATAACACAAGATCATAAGCTACTGAATGGGTTGGCCTAATGCCGTACTGTTAGCCCATGGCTACCCGTAAGGCCTGCCTGAGGCCACAGCAGAGAGTCACTTTTGGAGCCTCCTCATCACGGTACTGTTCTTCAAGAGATAAAGTACTCGGCTGCTAATGTCGAGCGATAATATTATGCAAATCGGTACTATGATTGGGTGACCCACCACTACAGGGATCAATAACTAAGAGGCGCGGTACGTAAGCAAACTCCAGCGGCTAGCATTTTGACGGCATTCATACACACATCATTCAGTGACTGACCGCTTAGTTAACCGCCCCTCAGTATTCTGATCCCATGCCTCCCCAACGACCAACAGGCCCCGGAACACTCACCAGGTTAGAAAAATATAAATGTACGCGACTAACCGCACTCGTTGTTTTGTCTTCGGAGTGCCCACATCCTCCTCGGTACCACGCGGCCCTTAGAGGTGAAAACAGACGGGGTATGAACAGATAATGGCAATGTTATAAATAATATCGACTATGAATACGGATTGAATACGAATTGAAACGAATACGATCGTGGATATTTTTCTAAACATAAAAACTCTTTAAATTGTATGTCAGATATTAACGGAAACATATAACTAGTTTATTTAATACAAACATTCTTTCAGCAACCACATATAACATTAGCACTAACAAATTGCATTAACCATCACAAGCATAACACTTACTTTACCATATTTAGTTCATAAGTTATAACTCATAAAGTCACAAGTCATCACATATTCACACTTAGTTCATCACATACATAAAACTTAATTTACACTAACATTGATCAGGCTAGATGGTCAATCTATACACAAATAACTATAACATCCCAAAGTATGTTACCAAAAATAAAATTATTATTTTTATTATTTTTATTGCATTTTCTGAGATTTAAAAGAGTTTTCTTGGTTAAAAAGAAAATAATAATAAAATAAAGTCAATTATTTAATTTCCTAGTTTTCAATGTCAAAAATAAACTTTATTGAGATTTATGGGATTTTATTGGATTTAAAGTGAAAATGGAAATAATAATAATAAATTTCTTGAATTTTTTGGATTTTAAAAAGCTTTTCCTATTTTTAGGAATTAAAAGTAATTTATGTGCAAAAATAACAACCAACTTTAACTTGGAATTAATTGTATTAAGTTCAAAATAATTCAAAGAATTTTTATAATTTTTTTAACTTTATTTGCTATTTTCTAATAGGCTATTTGATTTATTGCATTTTATGATATTCAAAAATCAATTAAAATCTCATTTTCTCTTTGAGCCAAAATTCGGATATCCGGATTTGATCCTATCCGGATAATCTGTATCTGTATCCGCTGGATAACATGCCTACCGTATTTGTTTCTGTTTCTGATAATAAAAAATACAAATCCATTTCCGAAACGAAAATTATTCGAGACAAATACAATCTCAAACAATCTAAATCCATTTCGTCGAATCGATCGGAAACTATCCAATCCGTTTACATCCTTACACGCCGTATCACCCTCTGTTTTATCCACCTCCGATGGACTGTGCGTTAAGTCTAAACAGTGCGATCATTCCGAGGTGGACATCGCCTTCTGGAAAATCTATTAGTTTACGTAAACAAAAGTGTACGTCCCGAGCCAAATGGCAAGGCTACCATGACTCATGAACCGTTTCGCATAAAACCGGAGCGCATCTGCATACTCCTTGCCTTTGTCATTTCGGGAGTTCACTTCTCTAATCAGGGAAGATTCGCGTTGCCGGAAGGGAAGAAACTATTGGTGATGGTCGGCAATAGTTAATCGAGTAGATTTTGGTGGGCATTGTGGTCATCTTTGGACGCGGCCCCACTAAATAATCTCCTAGTAAACACCAAGCAATAAGAAATTGCGATCAGAGCACGGACCTGGTAGCAATTAGCTAGTGTAGCTGCCATGCATGAGGCGGAGTAAAATAAGGTAAAGTTAACTCCAAAATTTGGTTTCCTGGATTCCAGCCAACCCCCGCGGCTCACGCTGGGGAGACATACAGCTGGATGGAACCCATGATTTCTTTATGCCTAGATCTCTTTTGGCCAGTTTTGAAATATTTGCTTTTGGAATTATGGTGAAATCCATCCGTTTCCTACAAAATTTCTCTGAAACTGTTACAATATTAACGGGCCTGCTAAGTTATACGTGTATGTTTTCGCTATCGAAATTTGTGTTGTGTCGTAATACATCTTGGGTTTCTCTAAAAAATATATATATCTTGGGTTCCACTGAAACTCAACTTCTACCGTGAAAGATATCAGAAAACAGGATCAGTGGGAGAACCAAGGCAGAAAAGGTGTATTCCTCGCGGGAATATGCACTTCCTTTTCCTGTCGGGCATGCCATGGAAGATGCCGGAAAATCAGGCAGGAAATCTAGCAAATATCTATGGATTCGATTGTATATTTGTATTCCTTACAATATTGCGGAGTATCTAATCCAACGCATCTAAGGCCTAAGGAGCGGTTTTTTTTTATGTTCAGGATTTTTCTCGTCCGATCCATATTAAAGCAGGAGAAATACCCTATCTCACAAGATCTACACGGGGGACAACGCTCGAATCGTGACATGTTGAAAGCCCGAAACTCCCTACACTAAGTGAGCCCCAACTCAATCCTCAAATTCCCTAGTTAGACATGCTCGCCAGCCCTAGACTCAAACACGGGTGGGTGGGCTGCATCCAACAGCACGCACCACTAAGCCCCAGCTAAGCTCTCGTTTTTTTAAAGTAGCTAAATTGGCATAAATTATGTTTACGTTTGCATCACTGACTCCAATTGGCCCTCATTTTTCTTTTCTTTTTTGCGAGTTTTTGTTATTAGCGAATTATCCCGTATTATATTTACATCGATGTCGTCAGTTTGTATGCAGATTCGTTTGTGGACCTGTTGATTGTTCCTTCGTTCAATATGAATCATGTCGCCATTCTTGACATTGCAAGGTGACAGTAAAATCCTTTATTTATTTATTTATTTGCCTTGGAGGTTGCAGCTTCAACAGCATCTGCATTGCTTCTGTTCTGTGAGACCTACAAGACTCTCACTGTTCGTGTGTCATGCTGTAGCAAGGTAGTGACCTGACCTGTAATATGCAGGTGAAGAGTAGGTTGCAACAAACAATAGCTGACCCGGGGCTGCTGCAGAGACCTGTTTGAGTCGGTTGCCTGTTCACGGGTTGCTCGGCCCGGCTAGTCGCTTGGGATTTGAATCCCGATAAAATACAATTAAAATAATAAAAACTATTTTTTATTCTTAAAATAAATTAAAAATATTATTTTTTATTCCCAATAAGAATTAAAATTATATTCTTAATGGAAAATGCATTTTTGGGCTGGTCTTGGTCAGTCTTGGTCCGCTCGTTCGAGACTAGGCTTTTTAGCCCAGTATTTGAACGCGTCTATTTGCATGTATATTCAAAGTGAAGTTATTAAGGTGCTGAATTGTGATGCCGGTGGCACTGATTTGATCCCCAACCTCGAAGTTTAGTACTTCCCACGCAGCATCACTCTGAACTTGATTCTTGTCTTCAGTTCTTGCATTGCACTGGATTCCGTATCATGTGGGTTTCTTTCCCCTCATTTGTGACAGTAATGCCTAACTAATGGGATTGTTCTTCCATTAGTAGTACTGTAGTAATACTCATATATATCCCAACGCTACAGCCAAAATCATATTTGGTAGATGTACGTCGATATCATTTGGTAGGAAAAATCAGAATTCATTCCACAAAAGCAGAACAACAGCCAAAATCAGGGGCAAAAAAAAATGGAGAAGAACCCATGCATCCATGGCTCTGTCTCGATACTGAAAGCATGGCTCTACAGTTCTAACCTTGGGAAATACTAGTAACAAAAACCCATGTCAGGTCACCCGAGGAAGAGGAGCCACCTCGTCCAGATCCTCAGGCGTGTGTATGTAATGTACGCACTAGTACAACCAGTCCCTAAAACCAAAAGGGTTCGCGCGTGTATGTAAATATACGAGCATCTCCGTCGACCTGCGCGTGTATCAGAACTCGCAAAACGTCACGTATGTGCGGTTCGATCACACGCGCAGCGGAGGCCCCCTCGCGGCGAACCCAGCGTCGGCCCACGGGTTGGTGTCCATGCCCTTCCGCGGCTGCGGCTGCGGCTGCTTGTGCTGCTGCTGCTGCTGCTGCTGGCGGTGTTGGTGCCGGTGCTCCTTCCGCGCGGACACCGCGTGCGCCGTCGCGTGCTTCTTCCGCCGGTGCTTCGCCCTGTCCACCTCGATCTGCTGCTGCCTGCACTCCTCGCTGCAGAACGGCGTGTCACCTCTGCACCACACGTACACAACAGGACTAAGTTCCACGTGCAAACTCTACTTATATACGGTATATCTACAAGCTTGAAAAGAAGTGCATTGGTTTGGTGGAATTAGGAGGACAGGACGCGCGACCTGTACATGAAGATGTCGCCGGAGAGCGACTTGCCGCAGAGGGAGCACTCCTCGAGGAAGTGGTGGATGTGGGCGACGTCCGCCTCGTGGACGTAGAACATGGACGACGGCTTCATGGCACCGCTCCCCTTCATGCCGGCGGCGTCGCTGCACAGCTAGGCACGCGGGAAGAGGGAGGAGCAATGCCGCCGAGTCTTGGCACCGGATGACGTCAAGGAACTCGGCTAGCTTGCGCTGCCCCGGGTCGCCGGGCTGTGTACAAATAGGTCGCGGGCGCGTCCATTTTTAGCCTCGACCGGACAAGGAGAGGCTGGAAATTGACAGTGCCGGAAGGCAAAGCCATGAATAGGAGCGGAGGCCAATGAATCAAACTTGACAAGCGAGGGAAATATCCATGCATATGCTTACTGCCTGCCTTCTCTTCCTTTTGACTTCTTCTTCTTATTATTATTTACTGTCAGAAATGGGAAATAAAATCTACTGGCCACTGGAGATTTAGTGAGAAAGTGAGAACCACTCAATGCATCTATGCTTATATTCAGGGACAAGGAATAGGGGGTTAAAACAACATCAATCACAAAGAGGTGAATTGGATGCTACCCTTGTTATGGATTCTTACTTACACATGCTATGCTACTTGTTTCCACAATAATCTTATTCAGTTTAGATGGAGAGAAGATCTTTACAAAATACTCCGCCCGTTTCACTATGTTTGTCTATGGCCTCAAGTCTCTTTCAAAATATTTATACATTAAAATAATTAAGAGTGTAGTTGTTGTAACAAGATAATCAAGAGTATAGTTGTAGTAATATTTTCACTCTCTACGCATACTTATATGCTTTGAAAGCGGTTAAGCAATTGTAGTAAGTCATTTAATATAAGTCATTTAATACAGGTATGATCATTTCTTAAGAATTTTTTTCTACAATTTAATGTTTTCCTAATCTATGCGTACGATGACTGTAGACAAATATAGCATAGCAGAGGGAGTACGGATTAATGATTAAAAAGAGGAATCATGTGTACTTATAAAAGATTACACTTTATTTTTACCGTGTTGGACATGTGTTAAGAAACATTCTGCACTCGCCGTACCACTTGCACCAAGCACCATACTGAATATGTTATTGCTTGGCCTAGTTGGAACCTAACATGCTAGCAGTGAAAATCACAGTACCTCTCAAAATAAATATTTGCGAGATTGCAGGTAAATTATGTATCCCACTTGTCCATGTGCTGTTCAGGTCATTGTCTTGACAACACGAAATAACGAGGACAGTCGCCTTCACAGGCGTCCTTAACTCTTAACCCGACAAGAGCGTGCATCGTTTTTGAAAGCAAATGCCATTAAATCCATTGGAAGCACCTCTGTTCATTCAGACTTTTCCTCCTCCAAGAGAGCGACGTTTCAGTCCAGTCCAACGCAAGAGAAATTAACCACTGCCACAGGCCGTGCAGGTGCAGCCGCCCGTGCACGCTTCCTCCCCCGCATCATCAGACCGTACTACTATATCGTTTACTGCAACTACTAAACTAAACCGTTTCTGTTCGCGTAAAGCGTAATTAGACCTACAGGTCAGCATCACATGGTGCCATGGTGCCGGACTTTGGTGCGGTCTCTGCTTGTAGCGAGCAGAGGGGGCAGGAGCTAGTAGTACGGCACTGTGCTCACGGCGCATGGGTGCGATCCGGCACGTGCGGCCCCGTGCGACGGCCCCTTGGGTGCCCCCCGAAGGGATGCCTTTCGCCAAGTGTTTCCTAGGCCACTACCGACAGTCTTTTTTTTTAACTTGGCCTGTACCATGTTATCTTTTTGAACAGGGAAGGAGAGAGAAGAAGCTTGATACGAGCATCAAGCTTTTTAGAGGACCGGAGAAATTAGTGGGGATGTGTCTCCGACTTAACCCTTATCTCTCTTTTACTTAAAACTATTAAAAGGTTTGATACTAAAATTCCTTCTAACCCTTCTCGCTGCTCTAATAATGAAGTTTAGTATCAAACTATTGGAACTACTGCTCTTGCGGCTAATGGCTGGCAGGGCTGACCATCGTCTCATGAGTCCCCCTTTTAGCCTGTGTTTGGTTTATGCGTACATGTTTCTTTAAGGCTTAGATTGCCTAAACGATTCTCGGTTGCACATGGATGCAGTTTTCAGGCAACGAACGGTGAGATCCACGGCCTGGCCGAGAAAGATTTGTTATCTCTAGTTTTTTTTAAAGTCCAGAGCACACACTAGTGCCAACATGCTTACACGAACGGTGAGGAACTCAGGGTGTGAGGTCAGGCACTCCATAACACATGGGTGATGTTACACGCTCGAGTAAAATTTGCTATATTCTTATAAGCTGAGGCTGGCAGGTGGGCCTGGCACTGGATTTGTAATTCAGAGGGCCACCTGCCAGCCATTGTTCATGAAACATTTGGTAAAGCAACGTCGGTGCTTAGAGTGCTTCAGTATAAAAAATTCTCCATGTTGCTAGTCGTTTCCTCGTGTAAGTTTCCAGGAAGCAGCGAGCTGCATGGCTTCATTCCTTCCTTTATTACCTTTGCTTTTCTTCCTGGACCAGTCGTCTAATTTGCAATTCACGTAGCCAATATTTAGCTGCTGCAAGAACGAACAGCGTCATTAGTTCTCTACTGTTTGTAAACAGTAGCAGGCAACGACCTGAAATTTCTGCAACGTGACAACGGGAACTCTGTTCGTGGGGGCAACTGAATAAAGGCCGCGTTTAATGTGTCTTTTAACAGGAAAGCCATTTAGCAGCTGTGGCACGTCATAATCTGTCGCAGTAGCAGCACAGAAGCATTGAAGTGAGAGACTTACAGCATGGGGTACTAGGAAAGAACGTAATTGAACTGATGAGAAATTAGAGCGCTTTTGATGCCTCTTACTTCTTTTCATATATCAACAGATTACACGGCAAGCCCACACAGGAACGCAGCACGCACGCACGCACACTTTTTTGTTTCGTGCAACCGCGCAAAGGAACAAAAACCAGTGATAATTCACACACCAAATTAACTCTTCATCTCCATCTTGCGGAGATCAAAAGGAAGAGCCGATCGATTTGATTTCGAGAAGGTAAAAGACGCAGCCGATTTGCCTATCCTTTGGTTTCAAAAAAAGATTTGCATCTCCTCGGCCTGGTCTTCGTTCCGTCGAACTGGTGATCCGCGTGCGCTCGATTGGATCTCTCTACACACGGATCCACCTCATGCTTTGGTTCTTGAACTCCTCCTAAATCCTACGTTTGGTGCCAAAATTTTACAACGCCCACACCGGGATCCTCCGGGGGCTCTGCTTCTGCTGCCTCTGCCGCTGCTGCTCCGCCCTGCCCGTCTGTTTCGACCTCGTCTCCCTCGCCTCGTCCATCTCGATCTGCTCCTGCCTGCACTCCTCGCTACAGAACGGCATGTCACCTCTGCACGAGAAAAGAATCACGCCGCCATCAGAAACAGTTCTTCTACAGAGGTTTCTACAAAGGATTGATCAGGCCAGTGCGTTTGTAGTGTTATTTACCTGTACATGAAGATGTCTCTGTTTCCGGCGAGGAGCCTCCGGCAGCGGAAGCAGATGTCGAGGTAGTGGTGGTGGCCGAGGAGCTCGTCGGCGTCGTCGCAGGGATCGCAGAAGAGGCTGCCTGGTCGCCTCGGCGAGGCTGCCGGCTTAAGGGGGGAGGCGGAGTGGCCGCAGAAGCCAGCCTCGAGGTCGCCGTAGGCCTCCATGGAGGTGGGGTGGTAGTGCGCCATTCCTTGGCTTTGGTTTCGTGAGCCAAGTTCGCAAATTGGCTCTGTTTTCTCTTTTCCAGTCGGGAAAGGGAGTGATGGAGGAGCGGGGAGAATAGGGTGGCTTATATCATGGACGGAGACGGAGGGGATGGGATATTTTGTTGTTTTAGTCCCCGTAATTTTTGTGAAATGTTGAAGTAGTCCTTGACATTTTAGGCCCAAGTGGCCCTTGTTTTGGTAGTTTGGTACCATCTATGAAGCTTTATGAGCTTCTAGTTGGTGAAATGAACAACAAAATTAGCCATTTTTTGTATGATGGGATAGTTGTGGAGCATTTTCAGTTTTCTAAATACCGAGTACAAAGCTAACTGACTTTTCATTTCATTCTGCTAGTGCCCAGTAGTACCTATAAATGTAAGGTAAAATATGCAGGTTGTTTCATGTTTGCTCACACATCTATAGTGGAGCCTGTGTACATATTTTTTTTGCTTTTGTGACGATGGCAATTCTTCCTGTAGAAAAGCGACAAGCACTACGATGAGCCACTTGGAAAAGCAAAATCCTACCAAGAAAAAAGGGACCACCAATAGCCTGGTTTTCTCCAACAAAAAACATCGCGTGTTTATATGATCCCTCGTAAATTTCTTGTGTGCAGCGTCAAACAATGGTGGTCCCTGAGTCTAACAAAATCACAATTATTTTTGCGGTAATAATAAAATCCACTTGACATGCACAAGGCATGAAATTTCTTTCGCGGCAGTTTTTTTTTTTTTTTTTTGCACTTTCTCTAGAACCGGGGCGCTTACCGAGGCAGAGAAAAACCGGGGCGCATGGTGGAGCGGTCCCCGGCCGCACTATAGTACTATTTCAGCGAGCAAGCTGATGAGTCCAACCCATCCATCCATTTGATGTTTCCTCCGCCTTTGGTACCATCCAGGTGGCAGATTTAAGTAGATCCAGGGGCAGATTTAGGTAGTTGCATCCGGGGGGCAGCTGCACCATAATTTCTTTTATAAAAACAAAAATAAGTATATATGCACAAACATGACTAAATACTCAACATTTGCATCCCCTTAATGTTGCTCACATTCAACGAGTACCATGGTAGACCACGCGAGCACGTAGCCCATTATAGATGTTTCTCCTAATCCATTGGCCTACGGCCACCGATCCACTCAAATTCAATCACCAACCAAACCCTAGTGCTATCTCTTTCTCTCACACTCACTCACTCACTCTCATCGAGCAAGGAGGAGGTCAGAGACGGAGGGCGGTTTGGATGGCGACGACGTCTACGAATACCGACCGCGGCCGGCGAGCGGCGCTGGATGTCGGGGATTCAAGCCGGTAGATCCGAGACGTCGGTGGCGAGCGGGCTGGGAGCTTTGGGCAGTGGCGGCGGTGCCTGCATGACTACAGGTAATCAAGTACCGGTGGCATCCTCGCCCAGCGGGCGAGACGGACGTCGGGGATAGGGAGTTGCTGGACGCTGGGAAGAACCGAAAAAGTCCAGAACTTCATCCTTCAGGTATGCCGTGTTTTCTTGGATGTTGTCACTTCAATGGTTTGGTTACATTCTTTGAACATGATTTTTTTTTGCAAGTTAGGAATGATGGTATAATCAATCGCTTTTAAGACACGAAGGAATCTCGTGTGAAGTTGTAAATTTTTTATGAAATATCTATGCTTTTGGTTATAGTCTAAACAATATATTACATTCGAACAATTGAACTTTTCATGCTGTACACTTTGAACTATCGTTCACGAATCCTAAATCCACCGCTGCTACCATCCCGTTGGTTTTGTTCAGTACATGTCGCATCCGATTTGATGGATTGAACTATTCTGGTTTGAATCGGATGTGAATAATTTTGGTTTGAGTTTACGGAGTTTTTAGCTTAGATGGTACTCTTTCAACTGGTATTTACAAATGTGGTTCTCGTGAGGTATTACAAAAAAATGGCAACTCGGATGTGTTGTTAAGCGACATGTGTGTATTTCCAAACTTCTTGTGTGCGGCATCAATCTCGGTCGCACGCTCATAGCTTAGACATGGGGTGTGCCAACACATGTTGCCTCCGCACGCTCACCGCCCGGGCAGCGCCACCTCCGCACGCCCACCGCCCGGACCGCACGCGTGTCGCCCAGAGAAGCCGTGTCCGCATGTCCCCCACTCGGACAAGCCGCGTCCGCACAAGTATCGCCCGAACAAGCCTCTCTCGCACGCCCAACGCCTGGACTAGTCGTGTGTTGCCCGCCTGACCGGCTCTACCCGTCCCTCCTCGCCCGAACTTCGCTAAGACGTGCCACTCTAGTCCTCCCTGCCCTGGACGCCTTCACCGCCTCTGCCTTTCCCCATCGCCATCCATCACTTTCGCGCTTTATTCCCCTGTCGCCATCCATATCTCTTCATACAGATGCATGCAAGTCTCGCGCACGAGAGGGGATCTGATTCCTCCTATCGCAGCTATAAATTCTGAGGCGACGATGAGACGGTTCGCAAACTCCTATCCTCGTTCGCTCGCTTTCTCATTCTCGTTCGTTCTGTCGATTTTATTTTTGCAGATGATTAAACATTGTTTACAGCTGTCATTAGCAACCATATTAGCAGGTAATTTTTTCTCGTACGTATTTTCTTTATTAATTGTGCAGTTAGTTAATTAATCGTAGTTAAATATTAGTAGTTAATTAGTTGTACTTATTTAGGTGTAATTAATTTAGTTGTTTTCAAATTTTTGTAATAATTTTTTTTGAGTTTATTAGTCGTAGTTAAATTAATCTTACATAATTAATTAGTTATAATTATTTAGATACATTTAATTAGTTACAAAGTAATTAGTCATAATTAGTTAGTGTTAGTTAATTAATTAGTCATAAATAATTAGTCGTTGTTCATTTAGTCTTAATTAATTAGCTTTCATTAATTAGTCGTAATTTATTTAATTATAGATAACCAGTCGTAATTACTTTAGTGCCCTTATTTAGTCGTGGTTAATTTAGTGGCCTTATTAAGCTGTAATTAATTCTTTGTAATTAATCTATGGTAATAAATTAGTCATAATTATTTTTGTGCTATTTAATTTATCGTAATTAATTTAGTCCTGAATAATGCAGTTGTCATTATTAAGTCTTAATTATTTATTTGTAATTCATTTGTGGTAATTAATTAATCCAAATTAATTTAGTGGTATTGAACCACTTGTATCAATTTAGTCACAACTAATTTAGTCATAATTAATTTGGTCGTAGTTAATTAGTGTATATTAATTTGCTGTGTGTATTTAGTCGTAAATTTTTAATTTACAGTAATTCATCATCATTATCAATCTGTTCACTAATAATCTGTCTCTTTCATCTCTTGCAAGCTATGCCTCTACCGGATATTCTAGAAACCTTCTACGACGAAAATAACCGGTGCAAGTCGTGGATCATCGGGGACGCGGATGGCTCTCCACGCCTTGTGCTTCGGTCTGGGAGGGATTACTGGCAGCTCGACGCTCTCTACGTCCCAATCTTTCGGGACACAAGCTTGTTTTCCTTTGTAAGGCTGCTCTCCATCGGACGCTACTTCACCCTGGAAGACACTCTGATATCGTCACTTGTCGACAGGCGGAGACCCGAGACGCACACCTTCCACTTTCGGTGGAGTGAGATGATGGTCACTCTCCAGGACGTCTCATTCTTGACCGGTCTCCCGATGAGGGGTGAGCCATTTGTTGCAGGCCGTCCGCTGGCAGACTAGAAGTTCCGGTTGAGGCATCGGTTCGGTATATCTATCCCGGACAATGCCCGTGGTGTCCTTCGGACTTTGTCGAGGAATTTCAGTCATGTCCGGAGGATGCACCTGATGAGGTTGTTAGGGCGCACCTCATCGCTTACCTTCTTCGTCTCTTTGCGATTGGGTGTACTCCAGCTTCGTCTACATCGCCGAGTTTTTGGCTAACGTGGAGGCTAGGGCGATGCCTCATTACAGTTGGAGATCAGCCATCCTTTACGCTACATACAGGGGGATTGTGTGACGCTTGCGCCGCGATACCGATGTGAAACTGATACTTGCCGTTTGTTATGTGCTCCTGCAGCCATGGAGTTAGGAGCACTCCCCTGTTGGGCGGCCATCCTTCGAGAAAGTAGTGCACCTGTACCCCGAGTTGCACGACCCGATAGACGGACCCACTATGGGCTACCGGTGGATCAATGTGCCACCCATTGTTTCACAACGAGTTCTAGTCGTTGCACGACAATAACATGTGCTCCCTTTTGGGTTGCTTTATTGGGTCGTTGGACATATGGTCTAACGAGATGACATGGCTAATTAAACAGATTACGTGGTCGATTAGTCGGAAACAACCGATTAATCGGTATATGCAGCTGATTAAGCACTCACAAACGTTAATAGCACTTCGTATCAGCTAGTCGTGACAGTTTGCTCACCGATCCGTTTAGTCAGTCAGATAATCGACTCTTTTGACTGATTTTTACAACACTGGTACTCAGCGATATAAGACATAGACATCTGCCTCAATTGCACACACGCCTTGTACACATATGAGATGTCTTGTGTAGGCGCTTTGGCTTATTGCAGGTGCATACGGCCACATCACCCAAGGTGCATGCATGTTTCCTTCCCCCCTGGATGACTATCGATGTATTTTTGCCCCAGCCTGATCTCGCACCTCCTCCTAAGGCCATCGATCACCTAGATGTCATGCATTCGGGCCATCTCTATCTTCTGGCCCATATACCTTTGCATGTTCTCGGACCACTGTTTTGCTTCTTCCAGTTGTTGCCTCGCTGTGGTGGCTCTATTGACGAAGTGTAACATCCCAATTTTCTGAGTTTTAAAACTTTTTGTGTAGTTTAGTTCCTTAGAAAAATTCACTAGATTTTATTTGAATGAATAAAGCTTAAATAAGGCTTTGAAATGTCAAAAATTTTAATGTGACTAGTGTGTACATTAATTACTTCCAAAACTATTTTATTTGAGCTCTTTGTGCTTGAAAATATTTTTTAGATTTCTTTGGAATTCTTCCGAGTTCATTTTCTATTTTTAATTTTTAATTTTTAATTTGGATTTTCTGGTATTTCTAAAATAGAAAAGCTTTTTAAAATCTCAGAAACTCTTTGGGCTGAAACCCTACTCCTCACCTCAATCCTATTCCAGAGCCCACCCTTGTCCATCGGCCCATTCTCGCCCGCAGCCTGCTTTTCTCTCTCTCCCGCTCACTCGCGCTGGACCCACCTGTCAGCCGCACGCGTGTCGTGTGAGGCGCGGTTGCACCCAAGCCACTATCACTGACAAGTGGGCCCTACTGAGTTACTGTTCTTCGTCTCCGACTCGAGCACAACTTGGACTCCTTCATCGCGTGTATTTCCTCGGTTTGTGTACTTGGGACTCTCCCGGCTGTATTGCTATAAAAGGGGAGGTAGCCCTCGGCTTCTGCATCCCAAACCGCCAACCGCCGCCCAAGAATCTAACCCTAGCCACGGAATCGCTCGGAGAAGAAACTTGCCGCTACAAACTTCGTCGATGTCTTCTGTCATCATCAGTGCACCTCAAGCTTCACCATCGCCATTATTGGGTTCGCAAGGACAAGATCTACATCGTCATCACCTTGAAGTCGAAGCCGTCGGAGCATCACCGAGCTCAATTCCCATCGACAAACGAACATCTCCGCCGCTTCAACCTTGTCGCCAGCCAACTCCGTTGCTCCCTTGCAACCGTGAGTGCACTTTGTGTTCCCCGTTGCACCGACTATCTATTGCGCGCCTTCGTTTGCTCCGTCGTAGCCTAGAACGCCGGCGACCTTCGGGACCCGAGCGCCACCGTCATCACTGTCATCCACGTCACTAGCCACGTCATCTTTTGCTTGCGTGTTAGTCCAGTCAGCATCACGTGGCAGCCGCATTAGCGCTGTGGTAGCCACCAGCCCACGCTCACACCAGATCCAATCCTACGTGGGCCTAGCTCATGGTGAACCTACCCACTGACCTGGGGACCCCACATGTCAGATCCACTATCACCTAAACCGATGAGCCATAGATAAGTAAACCAGAGCTGTGGACTTGGTCTATAGACCAAGGGTCCCACATGTGAGCCTTTGTTTCTTAATTTCAAGATTTTTCTTTTAATTCTTAAATTGTTGTTGACTTCATGCTGATGTAATATTTTAGGATTACCTTCAAAAAGAAATTTTTGAAAATTTGAAATAGTAATTTCTTTGTTTTTTATTTATTAAAATCTTCTGAGAGCCTGTTCTTCCTCATACAAACTCCGATTGAACTCATTCAAGTTTCAAAATTTAAGCTCTACCTTCCAAAGCATTGTATTTATTTTTTGGAGTTTTTTTATTGCTTTGTTTTGTATTTATTTGGTTTTTATTTTGTTTGCGAGCAGACGTTCTTACTTCAGGAGGATTCCAAGGTAAGTTGTACCTTTGACCATGTTGACCCAGTTTTCCAAAACTACCTTGATTCAAATTATTGCATTTTACTTTAAGTGTTTATTTAAATATTTTGGAATTAGCTATTCACTCATTTGATTATATTCACTTTGCCGATTGTATTATCATGATCTTTTGTCACCCTAGCTTGGTTAATTATTAGTTGGTATTATCACACCACCAACGTGGACTGGTTAGACACGAATAGTCTACTTATCCATTCAACAGATCATTGATACCATTTTTAGTTACAAGAGATAAACTTGACTAAATGATGACGGGACATGTTATAAAAAGACTGTGTGATGTATGTTGTTACTCGTTGATGGCATGTGATGCACTTAACCAACAAGGTAGAAGAAAGATTTAGACTAAGGCGGGTATAAATAATTGGTGGTATGATGGACTAGTGTTTGGGACATGTGAATGATGGTTAGTAGTTAGAATTTGACAGTCCCGCCTTGGTCAGTTAAGGACTTAACTTTGTGCGTCATTGAATTATGCTACAACTGTACAACCACATGCCTTGAGTGGGACGGGCCTAACTTAGTACGTTGTGGAGTTTCGACATTGACTACTCAGTTAGTAGGTTAGTGATGGGTAGAGGTGTGGACTACTCTGAAAGTCACATCGATGGACGGTTCACCGCTTCCACGTCCAACGGTATGCACTGGAACAACGAGTGAGATTGGGGTCAATTGTATTGCACATCGGGGGAGTCAATTGTTGAGATGAAACTTCTAAAGATTTTGTTATGATTGGTGCTAGCTACACTAATTATATTGTGTAGGTAAAGTGTACTACCTCTGCATAGTGTTAATTAATCTATTCGAATAGCTGCATCCGCGGTCATGAATATGCTCGGGGATTTCACACGAGGGTAAATTTTTGTTAAAAAAATTTGTTAAGGGGCAGCCGTGTGGGGAAACTTATGCAGTTGTGTGAAAGAAACTGATTAGGTTATGTAAGCTTTGCGAAAATACTTGTTAAAATTATTATTGTTATTTATTTCAAGTTATGCTTTCAATCTATTATCTGTATTCAAATGCAAATGTTACTTTATTGCAAAAGAACCATAGAAGTCATTTTCTTTTGAATAAATCATCATTTATAATTGCATTCTGTGGTAGAACTTGTTGAGTACTCAGAGTACTTATTCTTGCTGCAACCATTTAGCTGAAGTGGAGGAATCTTCGCCTGCTTTTGAAGAGGGGCTATACGAGGGTGGTGATCATTAGGTCTTGATTCTAGTCGATTACATGTGGCAAGTTGATGGGTTTCTACTGGAGTTGCTTTCGTTCCGCTGTCGTGTCTTTATTTAGTGTCAGCACTTGTGTGGCCTAATAATTGTAAACTCGACCATAAGGTCGCAATTGCTATTTATTACTAAAATTAATCGTTTATTCGTATATTCGTCTTGTGTGGAATGGTATTCATCTATGTTGATATTGTGTTCACTAGCGTGATCTTGGACTAGTGCAGTATACATAGAGGGTCTAGATTTACAGATTTGGATCCCAACACGAAGTAACCGACCACGCGAGTCCGTGTCTCCTCAACGATCGCGGTGGTATGGAGGCGCCACACGCCTTTCAACACACTGTTGTCCACCACAGACATGTTATCGTCATAATTCTGTACCTCGCATCGTATGTGTCATAGAGCAGGGACAATTTCTCTAACTCAAGAGCGTGGATATTAATCCACTGTGTGAAACTTATGGTGCTTCTGGGACGAGCGACATGGAATAAAGCAGGGCGCGTTGGGTGCCAGACAGAGCCTTTTCGCGCGGCGTGTGCGACATGAAAGATGGACATGGGACATGGAATAAAGCAAGGCACGTGGGGATGTGGCGCGACTAGGGCAGGAAGGCCTGGATGAGGGGCACATGGCGCGATCAGCCAGTTATAGGCGTGTGGCAGAGCCCACCATCCGGCCGACACACGTGTGCCCGACACGCATCCGGGGCATGGGCACACGATAGCGGCTCCGTCCAGTGCATGGGCACACGGTACAGGCAACACGTGTGCGGACAACATTTGTCCAGGCGTTGGGCGTGTGCCAGTGCCGCGTCCGGGCGGGGGACGCGCAGAGGTGGCTTGTCTGGGCGCGGGGAGTGCGGACGAGACACATGTCGGGCGGAGAAGTAGCCGGGTGAGGGGTGCACGTATTTGGCGTGTCTGCGCGTGCACCGCACGGATAAACCCTCTCTAGGCTAGGGGAGGGCGGAATTGCACACGCGACGGCGTGAGTCACATTCAGACTGCTATTTTTTACCGTACCGCGAGAAGAGTTATATTTGCAAATTCCTGCTAGAACAGTACCATCTCTCATCGGTCATCACGTACGCTAAACTGAAACTAAACACGAGCGCAGTTTGTCCGGCTGCTGGTTTTGACGACAATCCTACTCGACTTGAAGCGAAAGGGGGCTGCAAATTGCGATCTTATTTTACTCCAAAGAAACCAACCGATTGGAAGGCCCCTGCTTTTCTTTTCCGTCTTGTCGTATGATGTATCGTGTGCAGTGTGTCGTTGATTGCCTCTTTTTTAAGCGTGCCATGCAACTGGCGCGATAAAGTGCGCTAAAGCTAGCTGGTACATGAGAACATGTGATCGTGTGTTGCGGCCTGCGGGGCATTGGTACAGAGTACTACCACTGACCACTGAACAACTAGCGATACAATGGTTTCAGTAGCTTCTAACCTGAAATTCATATACTGCCACTAGTCCAAATTGAATTTGGTTTTTAGCATTGAGTTTCAAGCAAGAAAATGACATTTTGGTATTATTTTGAGCTTGCAATTCAAGGACTAGTATATCAATACAAGAAAGCTGAGGACAAATACAAATACATAAACTCCATGGTCCTTTCTACAAAATACTACCTTTTAAAATCTCTGTTGAGTGCTTATACATCTTACATACGATCTGGCCTTGTCAAGGTCGCTTTCTTTGACACCCAATACATTGGATGGCACCTTTCATAGTAAAAAAAGAATCTCTCGCCATCGAGGTCTTACGAACAGTATGAACCGGTAGCGACATTTCTAATTATATTTTAAAAAAAAAAAACAAATGAGGGGCAACTCCAAGTCATCAACCACCTATATCAAGTGGGAGTAGGTTTCCATGTAAATGATGTCAATAGCTGGACATTATTTTAGCAACATTGCTTGGTCAAATTTCTGTGCTTACTTCACTCGCTCAATCATGAATGAGAACCTCTCTATCAAGAAAAATATATAAATACAAATGGGAGCTTTATATGTCTCCACGTACAGATTTTTCTTCCCCCAGATTTTTTTTAACGAACAAAATGGACGTTTGAATCCTAGTTGGTGGTTCCATCGACGAGCTTGATGGACACGGTATTTTGCTTACTCGCGCGTCATTTTCAGCGGCGAAGCCAGCGGCCAGCGCACGCGGTATCGTCGTGGGCGGGCGTGTCACTTTTTTCACTGTCGCTTTGTGCAGATTGCCGGGGCTTTTACGACGTGAGCTGCTGTCGCGAACCCGGAAAATTCACCACAGGGAAAAGTGCGGCATGTCGACATGGAGCTGTATGCTGGGGCCCGCCCGCTCGTGATTTTTGACATGATGGCCCCGTTCTGCTTGAGGTGAAAACAATATACGTTTGATCTGACCCGTTAGTCCGATCGGTTATAGTTACTCGATTCTTTAATCACTTACTACAACATGCTTTTGTAATTAGTACATAGAGAAACCAACGTTGAAAATGGCAAATAGAAGAAAGGTAGAGTGCAAAGGAAGATTTGCATTTTCTGTGAGGGAGATCAAAGATCAAAGGTTCAAGACGTTGAACGCAACCGTTTCCTTGGTCAAAGATCGCATCATGAATCCATGATACGATAAAACAAATGCCCATTGCTCAGTACATGCAGTCACACTTGACCTAGCCTGGACAGATGACTGACCTAGCATTGATTCAATATTGGCTACAACTTTATCTACTCTCTTAATTCGAAAAAAAAATGAAGTAGGTTACGGAAGGGAATCGAAGTGTCGCCAATAAGGATTCCTGAGGAAAAACACATGGGACTGAGCGATCCAAATTTTTCTGATAACCAACATGAAGGAAACAAAGTCTATCATCTCTAAATTTCATATGACAACTGATCTACAAGAATTCTACCAAAAACCGTGGATTCAGTGTCTCAACTCGTAACTACCCAACACGAACATGCAGAAATTCATTTCTCTTTTTATCTGTCGTCAGAGTACCTGCCAAGTTAGCATTGACAAAACAAAGAGAATATTTCGTTGATTTGATCAACTTCAAGAACAGCGTATCGTTCGACTGACACGCGGGCCATGACCGCCGATCGTCATACCACTTGCTAGTAGGGCCCACATTCTCGGTTGCCTTGACGTTTGACCGCATGATTAACTAGAGCAACCCAAACAACAACAGCTGTTTGTTCCATAAGCACATTGTCTCCAGCTACTCAGCGGAGGCTCCCACTAGTACATGTATCATACTCATGGCTGACGAAGACACATGAGCATGCATGATGCTACTCCCAGTCCTAGATCTCAACCGTCACACGTGTACCGGTTTACCCAACATAAGTATAATAAAACCTGTACCAATTCCCTTCTTTACTTGCACAGCAATTAACCCCCCCTTTTTTACGAGGAGAAACAGGAGCTCTTGCTGCTCTTTTCCCGGCAAGAGAGAGAGAGAGAGAGAGAGTACTCATAATCTTACCACTAATTAACAATTCTCGCACCGGCCATGGAGTCATGTGCTCGAATCTGCACGTACCATCAGCTAGGCTCTCGCCCACCTATGGGAGAGCAACACCGCACGGTTGGGCCCCCAATAACACTAGTCGCCACTCTATGGACCAAGAATAAACTCTTTTCGTTTTTCTTTTCCTCTCGACGGGAGGGAATCAAGGTAAGTGCTGGTGCACGCAATGTAGCGCTTTGGGAACAGCGATCATGAGACGCAGACGCCTTTGCAGATTCCGGTTTCCGGGTACTACTCGGTACAGTGCGTAATCGAACGTGCACGATCGGCCTCGCGAGCTTGTGTGCGAAGCCGGGCCGGTTAGTTAAACTGCAGCGCGCCAGGTTGCGCCTTGGGAACGGTGGTGGATGCGTTTTGGCTTGGGGGGAAGCACCTCGCGCGGCTCAAGAATCTTGGCAGCTAATATTTGTTCGCCGCTCTCGTGAACCGCGCCCTAGTAGAGTAGAGAAACGGGCTTTTGCCGGCGAGGCCTCTTTCCGGGAAGCAAGCAGCCTTGTTGATACCTGTGCTCGTTTTTTTTTTCTTCTTCTACTTCAGTAGCAGCTTCAGGCAGAAGCACAGGCACCTTGCAATGTAAACAAGTCCTGAAATTTCCACCTTGCTGTAAACAAGTTCGTATAGCACGATGGCGCGCTTGTAAAACGCACAGCTGCGCGAGGAAGGAAGAGTTAAAATTAAGTTGCTTGGAAGCATTCGGTTAACCAGACGTAAAAAGTAGCCGGCCACGGAGCGGCCGGGGAGCACGAATAAGGCGTGGGGTTGTTGGGCGTGCGTGGACGGTGCCAGTGCATGCGCTGTCGCGGCTGTTACTGCAGGGTCAGTCCTATTACTGCAGGATCGGACTGACGCATGCTGGGTTCATGAACCCGTCCGATGCTGCCAGGCCGCGACGCGTCTGATCGTGGTGCCTCCAAGGTCCTCTTGTTTTTAGGGCATCTCTAAGATGCTTAAGGTTCTCTGGATCTGTGCATGAGTGATTACTCTCTTATCATATTTCACAGAATCATTCATCGCATTTTTCTAGATATTTGGTAGAAAGAAGTACATATATTGTCATCTCGACGCTGCGGGTCATAATCGGTGATATGTCCCCAAATTGTTGTTCTTGCTATTGTCCTTCAGAAATTGTTGGTAATTTATTCGGATTCCAGGACTCCAAAATGATTGATGCTAATTAGTTGTAAACTGATCCAGATTTGAGTCTCTATGTGCTAATGTGATTTTTGTAAGATTTTGTGAATGGTTGCTCCAATGAACCATAGCCATGTTGGAAATTTAGTTTTGTTTGATCTTTTTCATGATTTGTGGCCGTGGTGCTCAGAGGAATCAAAATGGTATTCTTCTAGTATGCATTTTGGTCTTATAGAAAATCAGAGTGATGTGAAAAACCATCTTATCATCAATAAATATATGTATGATCGGATTATGTAGATATGCATTACTAATTTCAAGTGAAATAATAACAGGAAAATTTGAAATAGATGATGATGGTTTTTATTATTGAATGAACAAGTTGTAACTTGTATCAAAGTATTTTAGACTTTACAATTTTAAG
Source organism: Hsuehochloa calcarea (assembly GCA_036346395.1). Taxonomy (NCBI): domain Eukaryota; kingdom Viridiplantae; phylum Streptophyta; class Magnoliopsida; order Poales; family Poaceae; genus Hsuehochloa; species Hsuehochloa calcarea. Next base: position 42,690,948 of record CM070599.1, read on the forward strand.
CTAAAACTCAAGAGATCTAAAAAGTCAGATTACCAAACATCCTAACTTAACTTAAAATCTAACTACTTATAAGTTGTTTAAGCCAAAAAGTTAAAGCCTAAACAAATATGGTTGCTTGGCCTTTAGTGAGGGGCGCCAGAAATGAGGATATGAAATGTTGTTGTACGGTTACTCGTTGCAAAATTAACGTTTATTTCCGTTCTATGTACAACTAAAAATCGGGCTGTCGATTAGTCCCGTCGATTAGTCAGAAGAATGCCATACTACTCGTGTTTGCGCAGGCGAGATCTGCAGATCCTATCATCTTGGTGTTTGATGTAGAAGTGTTTGATGTAGAAGCATGTTCTAAGCTTAAAGGTGTGGGGTGAAGTGAATGTTTTATGTATCTTTTTTCCCCTTGTCTGCCCCCTTTGCTTGTAGCATATTTGAGCTAGAAATTTCGTAAATCGTGTGCCACTCTATTTCTCGGTCTCCATAATTTGTTTGAAATTTTTTCGCAGCGACTTGATTCGTAACGAAGAGAGATACTCTCAAACACGCGTGGTCGGCGGACAATTCTCCGACCCCTAGTTTTGCCAAATTTTATGGTTCAGAGCGTATTTTAACGAAACGTCAATTACCTGGTTTACCTTGCAACTAAAGGTGATGTGATCCCTAGATCTTAATTAGATCATCAGTGATCAGAAAACGTAAAGCTCAGACAAGCCATGATCTTCGTCAAATTTTCCATGGAAATAAGGATTTCCAAATGGTTCGGACTTACAGTGATGTAACACTCAGGCTCAAACACACGCACACTTGCAAAAAAGGAGCCAATCGAAGCGTAGAGAAGGACGTCGGGTGGGCGACCCAGATGGCCAGAGCCTCAATAAGCAGATGAACTTTCTCATATCCTTCTCCGTCGCCGACGGGTATCGGCAATCTGCTCCGGCAAGAGTACCGGGGAAATCAAACTGCTCCATCTCTTCAGATCGTTTGATTCAAGCTTCTCGGCCACGCAGCTTCGAACTCTGGTCGGTTAGCTCGCGACGGAGACCTTCCTGAACTCCTGGTGCCCACGCCGCGACTCCGTTCTCGAAGAGTACTGCTGCTCCCTCCGCCTGGCCGACTTGGCGGCCTGCCTGGCGTAGACGGCGTCGAGCTGCATCTGCTCGTAGCGGCACTCCTCGCTGCAGAAGGGCGTGTCCCCTCGGTACATGAAGATATCGCTGTCGCGCGCCAGCGGCTTGGTGCAGAGTGCGCACGCGTCCAGCGCGTGGCTGCCGGCCTCGCCGAGCGGCTCGGCGTCGAAGAAGAAGGCGCAGGCGAGAGATGCCGCCATGGCGTATCTAGCTTTTGGACTTGTGCGTTGCCGCTTCGGTGTAGGGACTGGGGAGGAAGAGGTGGGTGAGTTGAGTTTCAGGCTGGAGGCTGGTATATATGGTGCGCGGGGACGGACACGGCGAGGCTGCTGGTGCACATTCCGCTGATCGCTTGATCCATACAAAGACTTTTCCGAGTTGCACACTCGTATAGATTTCTATTTGCTCTATCTTGGTTCGGAGACGAGGATACATTCAGGTATCTTCATATAAATGTCCGAAGCCAAATTTCCATAAAGGTATGCAGTTACCACATCTATCAATTTCACTTCTAACTTCAAGTTCACTGCCATTGAGATAAATATCTAAAGGTAATTCCGCTCATGACCGGGGAATAGGTTTCTTCATAACAATCTCCTGGACGTTGAGTGAAAACTTGTGCAACGAGCCTTGCTTCTTTCATTTCTCTTCGAACAAATACCCACTTATGCCCTACATGGTGCACATGGGAGGTGTGCGGCTTCTGAGCCCAAACACCTCTCTTTTATTCAGAGAGAATAATTCAGTTTCTATTGCCTTCTTCCAATCTTCTCAATTTGATCTTTTCTTATATTCAACGAGCGATGCAGGCTCTGGATCAAGATTGATGATTGTGACAATTTTCTTTGCAAAGTAAATGTCGACATTGGTACATTGGCTTATTCATAGATTCTCCCAAGATCATAAAGTTTATAGCTATGTCTTCAAGGGGCGATATTTCTTATGCTTCTATTTGCTTACCGCTACTTTCAATTCGGGGCAAGTCCTTTAGTTTTTCTCCGATGTGTGCGCACACATCCATGCCGATGTCTCCTTCATGGGGATGTTCTATTCTAGTATGCCTTTTACGAAGGTTCCATCTCGGTGCAGTCTCAACTGCTCCTTCCGATTATGGGGTACTTTGGTGATCGGTGTGTCAAGTCCTTCTCATCCTTTTCACCAGCGTCCCGGTTACTTGGATTCGAGGGCGGAGTTCTCGTCCTTCAGAGGCCTTAGGGCGGGATTAGGGATACCTTCATCGGTATTTCAACCCTCTCCGGTGCATTGCGTGCAGGCATATGCGACTTGGTCACGCTCTTCAAATCACTAAAGTGGTTAGGCGGTTGATTCGCTAATGCTTGCAACGGGCCCGAGAAAACTGTGGTCGGGTGCGGGCAATACCGCGCGCGACGGGCGTGGCTAACCAGGAGCAGAAGCGGCGCGGTTGGCGCGGTGCCGTGGCTGGCTCGATGGCCAGCTCGTGTACGTGGCCCACGCACTCGGCTCCACCGCGACGAAAACGACAGTAATCGTGTTATGTATGTGTGACGTGGCCGGGGGTCGGTCCCAACATCTGAAAGCTACAGAGAGAAATGGCTCCAAAACGTCCCTGTCGATGTACCCAAGAAAACCGTGTGCTATCAGCATGGGAGAGACCACTGATCGATTGGAAATACTTGCTCCGCTTTTCGCAGCAAAAGGGAGGACCGGAGGAGTAAATTTTCGCGTCAGTAATCAAATTGAAAAGCATTTGCCGTGCCTCTAGCCGGAATCGTGCGCATCAAATCTACATCATTAGGCAGCCTCTAAACTTTGGCTTAAACTAATGAGAACCTCTTAGGGCTGATAATTAGGTCGCCAGCCTTTTCGCCAACATAAGAGGCAACACCCGACATGGTTAGGCGCGCTAATAATAGAGAGCAATGCCCAATGCCTATCGCCCACACAATATCGATGTTATAATATGTGAACTTTTCAAAAGAACAAAAAAGAAGACGATGGTTTCAACAAAAAAGAAAAGAAATGCAGGGCGTCTTTTTTAGCAAGTGTGCTCCATACGGGAATCTCGGGAAGTGTGGTGCATGCACGCCAGGCAGCACCTTGTGAACAGTGAGCGATTCGCTGGGAGATCGGCACGTATCCAGGCCCTGTCTACGTAATCAAACGCACGATCCAGTCATCCAAAGCAATCCGCGCAGCCATGGGTAATTTAATGGAAACTTTGGAGAGAAGCGTGCTGAAATTTGTTGTCTAACCGAGAGATTGCCAGGTTTCGCCTCGGCAACCGTGCACGTTTTGGAGTAGGGGGGAAGCACGTTGCACCTTGCAGCTGAAGCTGCACAGCCCAGGATTCCATTGGTAGTTTTGTCTACTGTCCTCGCGCAAGAAAACGGGAAATGACATCTTTTTTACATTGCCGGTCAGGCAGGCTTCGTTCTGGGAGGCAGCTTTCTCGAGATCTGCGCCCACTTTGTTTAAATGGCTTAGCAGAGAAGCATTGCACGTGATCACAAAAGTTCGCAAGTGAACCCGTTAAGCAAGGTAGATCGACATTTTCTTCGAGAGAAGTACCACCGCGCAACATTTGCTTCTGACAAGTGATTGGTGCAAAATTACAAATTAACAGAGAATTCAAGGTGAAAACATTTGTAAACGCTCGGCTCCAAAAGCTGATTTAAGTTATTCGTTCTTGCTGCGGATTGGGGGGCGTCGAATAAAGTGTTGGGTTTTTTGTTAGTGCGAGGACGGCGTCCATACGATACGTGCTGCATATGCAGTGAGTCACGGCCTGCCTGGCAGTGATCGGACACATGTTTGGTCGTACGTCCACTCCACAGCTTCCAGACAAGCCATGACGCGTCTCCTGATTGCGGCGGGACTTTTCCAGTGACTCAGTGATGAGTGGTGTGACGTACAGGAACAATAAAGAATTGAAATGTTCAAGCAATCTGACGTAGGACTGTGATCATTTCCTCCACTTTGGTATTTTCTTTAGTCACTTCACATTTATCATGTGAAAATGGCATCTTCTGTGAAAACAACGCAAATGTTATTAAAATTAGACGTGCCTTATTAAAAAAACGGAATCGCTAAAAAGTTATTGTATATTTTTTTAAGGGAAAAGGATCGAATCTATGATCTTACATTTTTGCTTGGAGATTCGTGCTTCAGCCGACGATGTTGCCCTCTCCGATGGCGGTGATGGCGGCGGCGAGTTAGTGCAGGACTTGGCCGGATTAGGTTTTAGGTCCACTGGGCCAATCTATAGAGATAGGGAGGGGGCGGCGGTGGCGTCGTCGGCCGCTGGTTGGAGGAGGGCGATGGGTGGTGGTGGTTTGTGCGGGCAAGGCTTCATCGGATTAAGGCTAGAGTTCATCGGACCCAGCTATAGAGGGAAGGAGGGGCGACGGAGGCATAGCGTTGGGTGGCGGTGGCGGAGGCATAGCGGTGGGTGGCTGTGGCGGAGGGGCGGCGGTGGTTTCGCTCAGGAGAAGATCTGAATTTGTATAAAATTAACGTGTTCTTTTCTATATGATTTTATTCCAGAAGAGCCCCCAACAGTCATTATATTGATATTAAACCATAGGAAATCAAAATTAGCACTAGCCTGTAGTGCTTTCGTTCACAAGCAATTCATGGAAGGAACACAAGGACGGGAAAAAAGAATAAATGGACAGAAAATACACCCAGGCAAGAGCTGTACTAGTGCACAGGCAGGCTGATTTCTGTTAGATCAACGTTAAGAGTTTGTGCACGCGCAGTAATCACTGCAAAAGATGCGATCGCCTTTCAACTTCGGAAGTTCAGACTTCAGGGCCGCCGATTTCTGTCTTTAACTTGCGGAGCTTGCATCGTATCAGCATATTGGGGCTAACAGTTTGGAAAACATAAAAAAGATTAGACAGGATATGATTTTGCTCAAAATTTAGGGCTAATAGAACTTCTCGAAATGCCTTGAATATTTACAGTGACAGTGCTGTTGCACACTGGCCCTCGGCCTCTCTCTCTCTCTCTCTCTCTCTCTCTCTCAAATGACAAATCAAAACGGAGCCAATCAAAAGGCAAAAAAAGCGGGTTTGCCCTTGAACACATAGCCCAATGTGTGCCCAACCCCACGGTGAATCTGGTTTGATGGCCTTCTTTCAGATCCACCCCCTTTTCTGCTCCGCTTCTGACCAAATCCATTGATCAGCACAGCGCCGGCCGGCCAAGAGCACATCAGATCTCCTGCATCTTGCTTCTTCAACCAAGGCAAGCTCTTCCTAGCTACTCAATCCTGCGCTGCCCAATTAGCTCGCCACGGACACAGAAGCTGCCGCTTTCTCGTGACTACCGCGCTGCGCCTGCTGTTTCCGCCGGCTGCTGGTCTGCCTCGCGCAGGCGGCGTCGAGGTCCATCTGCTCGTAGCGGCACTCCTCGCTGCAGAAGGGTGTGTCCCCTCTGTACATGAAGATATCGCTGTTGCGGGGCAGCGGCTTGGTGCAGAGCGCGCAGGCGTCCAGCGCGTGCCGGCCGGGCTCCCCGAGCGGCTCGGCGTCGAAGAAGAAGGCGCAGGCGAGGGATTTTGCCATTCGCGCAAGGCAGGCCTTCGTTTTTGCTTTGCTGTGCGCCTGTGCGGAGGAGGTGGAGGGGGCTGGTGCTAGTTCTGCTTAAGCTTAGCTTACAACGAATGAACGAAGTGGACAGGGCGGGTATATAAATCCGCGAGGAGAGGTACACGACAAAGCAGCCGTGACGTGGAGCCGAGTGGAAAGTCGAGTGAAACCGTGGGTGCTTCTGGAACCAGCAGGCGAGACAGCCCACCGGCCGCGCAATACCAGCGCCACCGGCAGCGGATCCGGGCTGGCATTATCATTTATTGTTCATTCATATTTTCCGTGGCCATGGCCCATGGTGCAGTTGTTGGTGGATGGCCCCACCTGCGGTAAAACGACAAGCGTGGGTAGCATCGATCGTACCATGGACTCATCTTGACGTGGCAAACAGCTGGGATGGCTTGCGAGCCTCCGAGCAGGGTGCAAACACCGTATTTCCCCGATCTTATTCAACTGTGGAATCGGATATCCGAGATTTCTCCAGTATTTTGGATTCAAATTCGGATAGTGTTTACCGGATACAGAAATAGATTCGGAGTTATTTGAATAATTTATCGGGTAGTATCTAGTAAACAATATCTTGGATATCCAGTAAACTTCATGCCCAATGGTTCGAAGAGAGAAATTCGCCTACGATGCTTTCTAGTATATTATTATTATTAGAAAATACATAAAATCTAAATAAACAAATAAAAATAGCAAATGAACTTAGAAAAATTCTAAAAATTTACAAAAAAAAAACTTTTGAACATAAGGAACTTAAACAAAATACTTTTGAGTTTAATGGATGTTTGATTTATTCATATTAAGTCATTTTTATTTATAAAAATTCTATTTAAGTTCTGTTAAATTCTAGAAAATCATTTTTTTAATAAAACCTTATGTTATATAAAATATTATGAAAAACTAAAAAATTAGGACACTACAGAACTACCAGTTAGCGATCTGTGTATCCCTAACTAGTTATTGCTCCTGGTCTATAGGCTTTGTATATGTTGTTTTAGTTGGCTAGTTACATTTTGGACATCTTTTGTACTGGTGTCATTATGATACTTGCTACTACTTCTTTAACTAGTCGTCGTGATAGTGTGATGAGTTAAATTTAATTGTTGAATTGCTAATGTATTTGTATTTTAGACATATAATATGCTTAATTGATATTTATATGTGCACCATATATGATTTCTATGTTCGCGCAACAACCGACTAAATATTCGTGACCGAGATAATCCGTATTCGATTTGACATGTATTCGCTTCGTATTTATGATCGAGACTATACAGATTCGTATTCGGTATTGTCTGTATCCGACTTTGATTCTGAAATTTCTTTTAGAAAAGATATCTGCCTATATCTGGATTAGCTTCTCTAGATCTCTTGTCTATCCTTTCTCCCGGTGGGGACTCCCAATCCCAACCTTAGACTCTTCCACGAGAAATGTGCGCTCAAAATTTTCCCAACCCACCCGAGGCTTCAAACCATGCCAGAGGTCAGAGGAAAATCCCACTCGTCATTTGGGAGATGTTAGGCACGAAATCCCGTCCATTCAAAAGAATTTGATGAAATCGAGAGAGAAAAAAATAAGAAAGAAGAAACCTCATAAAATTGAAGAAAGCCAAAGGTCAAAACTATTAACAAAAATTAAAATTTGGACACTATTAGCCCTCTAGACCACCGCAATACCAAATGTAACCTATTTACACCCGAAATTCCATTTTTGACCCCTTGCCCACCTGCTGCGCCACCGGACCGCATAAAGCTACCTACTGTGCCCCCTACCGTAGCAGCCACCTGGTTGTGTGCAGCAACGTAGTAGACTGAGTACTGTAGTTGTCGACGATCAAATCGCCGATCTTTATGAATGTATGGAGAAAAAGAGAAAAATGACACGTATCTCCTGAAAAGTAATGAGACTGCTCTTTATTGCTATGAACTGGCTATTACAATGGGTGTATGTAACCTAGACTGAAGACTAACTTGAGAATACAATGCTCTTCTGAGAGTGTTTCCCAATCTATCTTCACTATTCCGGCCTCTTCCACTTCGGTTCGCAGTCCTCCTTGTATAGTTGATGAAGCATTGGCAGTTGTCTCTTGGAGAGATGTCTGTTGGAGAAGCAGCGCGTCTGGTCAGAGAGAGACGTCAGTTGATAATGTGTCAACCGTTGTACGGTTATATGTCAATGAGCCACTTAACCGTATTCTTGTGTCTTAGAATTACGTATCGTCGCGTCGTGTGGAATATTCGGCACATGTTCCATTCTTCACACGGTAGAGGATATATCTGGCGCTAGATCTAGATATCAGTTCAAGGCTTTGTGGGCTTTTGACTGATCGGAGACAAGGTTAAGAACCTTCTCCGACCAGGTTAGATATTATGTAATATCTGGAATCCTCACGATCAGTGAGGTCATTAGCCTTATGGGTTACGACCACAAAGATGTATAATCCTTTATCTATTAAATAATAAGTAGATGGTTTTAATGCTCGTCAGTAGTGTTGTAGCAGGTTTTCTAAAAATCTATTTAATTATATTTTTTGAAATATTTTTTAAATATAGAAAATTAGCTCACAAAATTATAAAATTTTTGTGGAGCCTCTGCTTGCATGTGTAATTTTTCTAGAATTTTACGGGCGGGAGAGTAAGGCCGCGTCGGTGGTCGTGGACGAGCCAGAGGCCGTTCCTGAGCAACCGTCTCGTGGCCTCCTAGGCTGAACAAAATGTTCTGCTTTGTTTGAGACGGCCCACAAATAAGTTACAATGGCCTCTTATTACTATCACCAGGCCTTTCTGAAAGAATTATAACTCGGCCCATGGAGCCACGTTTGCAATTTTGTCCCCTTTTCTGTTCAAGTTTCCTCGCATCGGTAGTTCTGAACGACGATGCCGTGTGAGCCAGATGTTTGGATTAGGTTGTGATCGCTTTCTCTTGTTTGGGTGAACAGCAACTTGCTAACAAATTTGGCTGGTTTCGGTTGTACATCGTTCACAAAGTTTGCGCCTGCCTAAATTCGTGGTGGACCAACCGAAATGGAAGCCCGGAGAAAATTTTCCGTGTGGATCCAAGCAAGAAAGCTCTCGTTTTTGTGACAGCATTTGCGGGTGATGTCGCAGGGGAATTAGGTCACTTACGGCACCATCACAGAGATCACAGTGTCGTCTTAAGAAACCAGTACTGGTACACGCGTGATTGGATGGATTTCCCCCCAAGAATGCAACGTAACTTGTTATGCTGGTCTTAGTACATCATGGAATTGACTAATCATCGGCAGTCTGTGACACGTCAGGCAAGCAACTTCCATGTAACATTCAGTCTATTACAGCATGGAGCAGTCCACTCCAGTGAAAGTTCGGTAATCGCAATGATTTGACGATGGTGTCCTGTAGATTCTTGCTCTTATCAATGTTTCATCCATTTTACTTCATGTAATTTTCAAGTAAAAAGGTGAATCGTTAACTGAAATACTCTGTGCCAGTCATCTCGAGCACTGGATGAGATGAGCGATGTTCAAGTTTCTTTTTTTTTTTTTTGCTTTCGATTTTGGTAGTGCCACCCTCACAGTTGGAGAGCTACTCCATTAGAAAGCTTAAGGCTTAGCATCATCATGACAGGACAACTCTAGTCAGATCAGAAAGGGTAAACAAAACAGGGGAGAGAGGGAAAGAAAGGACAGGACAGGACAGGACGGTCCAACTCATGCTCATCATAATTGGAACGCCATGAGGCACGGAACAAAGGCTGGTCTTAATTCATCACCGATATGGCTCTCGAACTGTGGCCACGGCGATAGAAACCAATTGATAAAATCCGCATGCTAAGTGTGCAAGCCAAGCAACATTATGCGCTTTCTTTGCTTTGGGTTAAAAGGCACGGGCCCCCTGATCTTTTGCACTAACGAAAGACGCCTTGCCAGGATGGGTGTGCCAAGATTTCACTAGTCAGCTGGTTCTCCATCTTGGAACAAACTTTCTTTTTTTTTTTTTTTTTGAGAGTTTGATACTATTAGCACTCCCGACCATGCAAACCCAATTGAGAGTTTGTCAAGGGTCAACTAGTACTGAATTAGTCATCGGTGCAAACATCAGTACTCATATCCGCACGACCTCTGTATACATGTGCTGCCGCCGGTGGAATTAGGACCTGATTTGAATAAATGGAGATCTAGTTATGGATCTACAACTCGTCCAAAGCACTGCAGCACGTTGATCTATCATGATGTAACATTTCTGGGCAATAATCTTTTTTCTTTTGGATTAGTTTCTCTGTGCTTGCAAATTCTTGCTTGATAGCACGTCATAAGTGCATCTAGTGAAAGAGGGACCCACGGTTTGATACGTGTCTCTCATAGAGTTCGTAAATATCAGACACGCAAATTAATATTTGGTGACATTACAGCATGTACAAGGGTGTGGTGCTTTACGTTATCTTGGTACTTCCATTGATCCGACGGCTTTTATTGGTTTTTACTTTTAGGTGAAATTTGTACTGTATTACTCCAAGCATTTACGGTACATACATAAACTCGTAATATTAGCATGCTCGTTCGGAGTGAAAGCACGAAGGAATTGCGCCACGTGGCAATCGGATTGTATTCCTAAGTATATATAGTATTTCAAAGGAATGTTACAACAACAGAATCAATCAACAACAATTACAAGATCGAAACTGATCGGAGAAAACATGGAAAGTAATCACAGTCTGGAGAAACTAATCAACCAACCCATGTGTGATCTCCGGGAGCGATCCTTGCACGTTAACAGCTCCTCACAGTAGAATCGTGGGGCAGCTGAACAGTGAGGCCGGACTGAAATTCTTGAAACAACTGTGTTGTCCTTTGGTCATGACATCAGTGAACTGATGACTCAACAGGACATGGAGAACACAAACTTGACCAAGGAAAATCTTCTCACGAACGAAATGGATGTCAATCTCAATGTGCTTGGTCTGACGATACTATACTGGATTACAAATCATGTAAACCGTCGTTGACATTATCGTAGTAGACGACGATGGTGGACGAGAGCGATGGTGGAGTTCCTGCAATAACTGACGCATCCAACAACACTCGATGACGGCGTGTGCCACGGTGCGGTACTCAGCCTTCGCACTGGACCAGTAGACTGTGGACTGTTGTTTCGATGACTAGGAGATGAGGTTATCTCTGAGGTAGACGTTGAGTGGCGAGAGTCTGGGCAGCCGACCCAATCAGCGTACGAATATGCCACCAAAGAAGACGTGCCAGAAGCCACAATATGCAAATCAAGGGTACCCTTCACATAACGAAGAATGCGTTTGATAAGACTAAAATGTGGCTCACATGGGTCATGCATGAAAAGGCAAACCACTAGCAGTATGTGATATCTGGTCGTGTGAGCATGAGGTACTGCAAGGTGTCAACAAGACCTCGGTACTTCATAGGGTTAGCAATGGGTGCACCGTCAGAAACAGAGAGTTCGCAACAGGTGTCAACTGGAGTAGTGGTGGAGTGACACTCGGAGATGCCCTCTTGCTGAAGAAGATCGACGATGTACTGGAAAGAGAGACTCGGAGTATGTGTTATAGTGATGCCCAGGAAATGGTGCAAGGCATCGAGGTCAGTCATAGAGAACTTGATGTGAAGAGAACAAATAATATCATGTGGAAGACTAGTGGAAGAGGCCATGGAGATAATATCGTCAATGCACAAAAGTAAGTAAGCGAGTTGAGAACCTCGCGGAAAGACAAAAAGGGTGGTGTCGAGGCAGACAAGGTTAAACCAAGTATCCGGATGTAGGTGGTGAAGCATTGGTACCATGCACGAGGGGTCTGCTTGTGGCCATAGAGGGACTTGAGCAAACGACACACATGCGGGGTTGAGTGGAATCAACAAAACTGGTCATGAGCTGCTCACAGTATACTGTTTTGTCAAGAGTGCAATGAAGGAATTTCTTCTTGACGTCGATCTGGTGTATGGGTCAGGAGCGGGAGACAATTAAGCTGAGAACAATGCTAATTGTGGATGGTTTAACAATAGGACTGAAGATTTCATCAAAGTTGATGCCAAAACTATTGATGCCAGAGCGCTGAGGATGGCAACACGAACAACAAGGAGTGATGCGACGAGGTGGTGGCAGTTGGATGGATGGAGTAGAGCGCGCTGATGAACCCTAAGGTTTGATTTGTTGGCCCGATCTTTCGATGAGAACGATAAGTCCGGTAGGCGTCGCTCAACTCTGACGATCCTGGCTATGAACACGCAAGGCTCGAAACCACGCAATCGCTGAACTGATCGATAAGTCGTTATCAACCATGCACGAAACAAATACCCGGTTGACCTGACCACGAAGGTCGATTACTGCATACACCGAAGAAGCACGCAAGAACAAGATAAAGCAATCTGAAATTGCAAATAAAGATTGAAATATTAAAATTAGGATTTGGCGGTATTATGGTTGGTCTAGTCGACAAGCCAATACGAAGTTGCAACAAGGCTAACTTTTAACTAAACAAAATCCAAGGAAACTAGAGAGTGCGTCCTCCTTAAATAGGGATGAGGAGCCACAAATCTAAAAGAAATAGAGGGTGGGACTAAAGGCATGAATTACTGTTCACATGAACAGTAATCACACCCCAGTGGGCGGCGACATATGGGCCAATGCAGTACGATTACAAGGCCCAAATCGCCCAAATTAGTGACATAGCACCTTCTTTTGACGATTTCGAAGTCTACAGAAGGAATTTGGAGGTGAGGCTGGATCCGTTGGAAAGATATCGTCGTTAGATTTCCAACAAGTCTAAGAACACCCGAATCGGACTCCGTTTGCAAAAGTTATATCTGTTTTAAGTTGGTCTTTGTCAGGTGATTCCGAATCGACCAAAATGTATCCACTTGAACTCCTGCTTGGCACATATAGTAGCACCATGGCATGTACACATAGTACCATGGTATGTAGATGTAGCACCATGGCATGTAGACGTAGCTCGATCTAATTGGGTAATATAGCATTGCATTAGCCGAAAGTCCAATTGGAGAAGATGTTGGTGAAGTAAAGGAAGTAGAGGATGCAGTGCAGCAGGTTGAAGCAGTGCTTGTATCCTTAGGGTCGATGTCCTCATCACGCGCCACCACTATTGCAGCAAAAAAAATCTCATTCTTGGTCCGAAGATCCTTGACAGAGAAACTAGAGGAATCAAATACAATAGAACATGAATTATCACGAGTAAAATGACCAATCGAGGTGGGATTCTTTATTAGGTGAGGAACAACAAGGACTTATTTAATAAGAAACAAGGACGAAGGAGTAGGAATATGTGTGATGCCAGTGCAAGTTACATGCACTGTCATGCCATTACCACGGTAATAAAGAGAGGAGGACGAAGGGGTGTAGGGTGGGAAATTATACTAGAGTTGGAGGTCATGTGAGATGCAGCGTCGGAGTCCATCACACACTCTCCGGAGGGGGTGTGCATTGACATGTTGTTCATGGCCGCGATCAGTCGGTGGCATCCCACGATAGAGACGCGGTCGGCAGCGTCGGCGTTGGCGATGAGGAGAATAGCGGGGCGTATGCCGTGTAGGCCTGCGAAGGGGGCGCCTGCGGATGAGGGCCGAGCAATGCAGAGGAAGGGTGCCATGGCCCGGTCCAGGATGGCGCCTGGTTGGCCATGGGTTGAATCACACCAGGATTGGATGGAGGAATGGGATTGTGACTGCCCGATGCACCGCTTCCATCGGTGTAGTTCTTATTGCGGCCTTTGTTCTTTTGGCAAACTTTGTTGCCATCGCCTGTGGTGCTACTAGAGTAGCCCATGTTGCCGCTGGGGTTGCCAGAGGTACCGTTGCAGTAGTCGTCCCCGTAGTTGGAGCCCTCCTCGTAGGCAGGGGCGCTTGAGAAGAGAGTGGAGGCCACAACCATCTTCGCCAAGTTTGCTTTATGCACCACTTGGAGGAGAATGAGAGAGCACATGTGAACAAAGCTTGGGAATGGGTCATGCATGGTGATGGTGGTCACCATGTGCGAGAGGCCTTCGTTGAGGCAGTGGCGAGTGTTGAGCACCAGCATCTAATCGGAGACCGGTTTACCATCATCACAAAGGGCATCGGCGAGGGCCTTCATCTTCTTGCATTAGGGGGTGACCGCCATGTCTCCTGAATGAGAACCCGAATTCACCCTCAAGGTGAAGTGCACGATTCACATTGTTGTCGAGGAAGATGTCTTCGGCGCTGGCACCAAGGGCATGCATCGACTGGTTCCATAATGATGTCAAGAATTTCCACCGAGATAGAACCGTAGAGCCACGTGAGGATAGTGAAGTCCCGTTGTGCCCATTCGAGATTGGTCGGGCGAGGGTCGGTGCCGTAAATGTGATGTATCATGGCGAACTTTCCCAATATGATGGTAAATAATTGACACCATTTGGAGTAATTTGAGTTTGTAGAACAAAGACAACAGGGATATGGGTGCAGATGATTGCGACGTTGATAGCTTGAGTAGGCGGTGCCAAGATAGATGCGGAAGCAGGAGAGATTGCGGAAGTAAGGGATGAGGAGGAAGAAGTGAAGGTTGTGGAGCTGGTGTTCATGGCACTGGAGGTGGTGGGAGAAAGAGCTAAAGGAGGTTCGGAAAATCTGATACCATGAAAGAGAAGGAATTACGCCACATGACAATCGGATTACATTCCTCAGTATGTATAATGTTACAAAGGAATGTTACAACAACCGAATCAATCAACAATAATTACAAGATCACAACAGATCAGAGAAAACATGTAAAGTAATCACAGTCTGAGGAAACTAAGCAACTAGCCCATGTGTTATCTCCGGGAGCGATCCTTGCACGTTAACACGTAGAATGGCCCCATTAGGGAGTCTAGAAACAGAATCGTTGTTGATCTGATGCATATCTATGACGGGTTTGGTCAAAACAATGGTAGTGCAATTAATACTTGTCGGTTGGTTCATACTTTAGTTCTATGGAGTAGTCTGTAGGAGTACATTTCAATGTATACTGCCTCCCATTGCATGGGCATGTTGTGATGTACTAGTTAGTAACATTTACCAGATGACTGGAAGAGATTAAAGTAGAGTATAATGATCTCTACTATTTAAAAATAGGAGTTGGTGGTCGTCTGTCCTCCCCACCCCCACCCACCCAGTGTGTATGAGCTTAGTGACGCTCTTCGGCGTCCGTTGGATCGGTGAGTAGGGCACCAATGGCCTAGATCGCGTCACGCGGCCCGCAACCATAGCGCCAGCACCCAAGCATCACCTCCCACTCTCGCACCACCCCCTCTCCTCTATCTCTCGCGCTCCTTGCCCCATCTCGTGCTCCCTCTTCCTATCCGCACCACCCACCTGTCTCCCACCCTTTTGCCGCTATCGCTGGGCTCTACCCCATCCCCCGTGAGCCCTCCGTTCCTCCCCTTGCCCGCAACGAGCCAAAGCCCCACACCTTGCAACCACGATACCACCACCCCTACAACGCCCCACCCCTAGCTCATCTGTCACCCCACCATACATCTACCCCATCCTCTCTCTCTCTCTCTCTCTCCTATCTCTCACCTGAGCAACGGGCGGTGCTCCATTCGGCACCCGATGCCCACACCGGATCTGATCGCCCCGACCTCGCCGAACGTGCGCGTCGCACATTGGATCCAGCCATTCAAGCGGTCAGCGAGCATGGGCGCAGTGCGTGGGCGGCGAGCACAAGATTCGGTGATCAGGGGAGGTGGTGGAAAGGCGTACGGTGGCGTGCGAGACCTTTCCAGACATTGCAACGGCGGAGGTGGGCGAGGGGATGGCCGCGAACCAGGCACACAAGCGATGTATGTTGCCGCTGAGGTTGTTGGACGCCACGCTCCGTCTCCTCCGGCGTACTAGGTCTTCCGCCTCCTCCACAGCATCGGCTCCTTCGCCGTTCCCTTCTCCCGCACCGAGGAGACCACCATGCTCTCCCATCGCTTCCTCCCCGTCGCTCCATCCCTCAATCCATGCTCTCTGGCCATTGTAAGCAAGCCTCCTCACATCAAAGCTGCCACTGCCGCCCCTCCCCGCATCCTCATCCACATCGCCGTCATCGCCCTATCCACCTCCTTTCTTATGGAGATGCCCGCAGCAACCACGTCGTTCGTCATCCTCCATGATGTCGCACGCTTTCCAACCGCCAAGAACATGATGCTACTACTATCAACTCCCTCAGCAACTATCGTGGCCACGCCCTTCTCTCTTGTACTACTCTTTTCCTTCTAGGGAAAACCATCCCCTTACATCAATTGTCCCCTTGATCGAGTGAAAGAAAAATGAATCACTCCGTACCATCCTGGTTGGTAACCATTTTCTTCAACTCCCCAGTATCTCTAACCCCAATAGTCACTCTCCCTCATTGTGATTACTTCCCGCTGCTTCCTGATTCCCCACCATCTTCGTCTGAATCACCACATCGGCAGCCGAGAAGAGTCTAACGGAGAGGCGAAGGTGTCGCTGTAGGGAGTGTGAAGCTGATCATTGTCAGGACTCAAATATGCAAATATGGACCCTCTGTGTATAATGTACTAGTCCAGGATCACCCTAGTGCACACAGTATCAACATAGATGAATATCATTCCACACAAGATGAATATAAGAATAAACAACTAATTTGATTAATAAATAATGGTTGTGACCTTATGGTCGAGTTTACATTTATTAAACCACATATGGCTGACACTAAATAAAGAGATAGCAGTAGAACGAAAGCAACTCCACTGGAAACCCATCGACTTGCCACGGGCAACCGGTTAGAATCAAGATCCAGCTATCACCATCCTCATATAGCTCCTCCTCAAAAGCAGGTGAAGATTCCTCCACTTCAACTGAATTATTACAAAAAAATGAGTACTCTGAGTACTCAACAAGTTGTACTACAAAATGCAATTATAGATGATGGCTTATTCCAAATAAAATAGCTTATATGGTTCTTTTGTGTAAAAGCAACAGTTGCAGTTGAATATGAATAATAGATTGAAAGAGAAGTTTAAAATAAATAACAATAATAGGTCAACAAGTATTTTGACCAAACTCACATAACCTAATTAGTTTCTTTGACACAATTGCATAAGTTTCCTCACAATGAAAATACCACTCGGTCATATCCATAACCACGAATGTGGCTATTCGAATATATTAATTAACCCTCTACAGAGGTTGTACACCTTACTCATAAGATATAACCAATATAGGTAGCACCAATCATAACAAAACCTTTCGTAAGTTTCATCTCAACAATTGACTCTCTCGATGTGCATACAGTCGACCCCAACCTCACTCGCTGGTCCGACTCACACCATTGGACCTGGAGACGGTGAGCCACCCATAGATGTGACTTTCAAATTAGACCACACCTCCACCCATCACGTGGGCTCTTTTAGGGGTTGATGATGACACACACAGAGGGCTTTATAGCTTGTAGCGGTGGGGCTAAGGGAGAATTCGAGCGCAACACAACGGTGGAGTCCAACTTGTGCATTGGGTGGAGATGATGAATAGTGCACATGCGGGACCCACTTGTCAGCGGCGAAGGCTAGGGTGAAACCGTGTTGCACACGACATGCGTGCGACTGACAAGTGGGGCCAAGCGCAGGAGAGCGGGAGAGAGAAGCAGGCTGCGAGCGGGGTTGGGCTGAAAAGAACAAGAAATGGGCCAGGGCAAAGGAAAATCCTGGTTTTAAATAGCTTTTGCATTTTATAAATACCAACAAATCAAAATGACAAATTAAAAATAGCAAATGAACTCAGAAAAATTCCAAACAAATGTGAAAATATTTCCAAGCACAAAGAACTCAAATAAAATAGTTTAGGAATCAATTGATGTTTAGATTAGTCACATTAAATTGTTTTGACATTTCAAAGTCTCATTTAAGCTTGATTAAATTCAAATAAAATTTGTGAATTTTTCCAAGGGACTAAACTACTCAAAAGGTTTTGAAACTCAGAAAATTGAGATGTTACAATCATTCTGGTGGATTGGGACATCAAGAGGCTCTGCTCATTAATGATGCTACCGAACACCACGAATAATAACAACATGGCCAACAATGGCGGCAGAGCAGTAAATTCGTGATGGTTGAGGTGGTGGCGATTATCGGCGGCTGCGGTGGGAAACATTTGCCCTTTGCATGTTTTACGTGGTAATGCATTCAATCTTTGCTTTTGCTTGTTGGATGACTAGATCAACATATGGCCATGCAAATGGAATCAATTGTCTAACACATGAGTTCGCCGCTAATCATGGCTATATTTATGAAATTATATGGCTCAGTGTGAATTCAGGATTGGGGTGAAAAGAGAATTAACTATTTCTTGGTGTATCAAAACTTGTTTTTGCCATCTTATAGCTATATATTATAATGCATAAGTTTATGTGTTAATCAATGGCAAGCTAAGATCCACATATGACCTTTCTCATATCAATTTCTTAGGGAATATAAGATTTTTCTCATATCAATTTCTTAGGGAATATCATATTAAGGATGGTATGTTAGCTATGGTTTTGACTGTTTGTAATGTCACATTTTTTCCTATGTCTATAAAATTTCTTTGAATGATGCTGGTTTTGCATTTCGAGAAAATATTTATTTTTTTTATATTTTTACCCGAGTTCCCATTTTTTTTAAAAAAAATATAGGATTGTATTATGTTGTCCTTCATGCTTCACATGCCAAGGTTGTCGAGTCAGCTTTGGCCAAGTGAGAGGCGGTGGTTGATGCAGATGGTCAAATGTTTAGTCAGGTGGTGCAAGTGGATGCTAAGGAGGTGAAAAACTAACAACATTCCATTCCAATAATTTTACACACAAACAATCTGCAATATCTTTGGCTCTTTCTAGCATACACAAGATCTTCACTTGTGATATTTGATATGAGAGATGCTACATATCTGACAGTCGATGCTGATGATGAGGTAGATTTTGAAATCTGTTAATATTTATTTGTGTCATTTTTTCATGTGAAACTAAACCACAGTTTTTTTTTTTTTCTTTCAATTTGCCCATTTTTGAAACTCAAGGTTGTTGCATTTTCATTATTCAGATGAAAATCAAATGCACTCCTTGATTACAATGTCTAAAATTAAATCTAGGAAAATATATGTAACCAAATAGATAATACCTTTGCAATGGTGAAAGGAATGCTTCCTTGACTGTTTCAAGACATCCTTCTCTCCATCAAAGAGAAAGCAATCTTATGGGAAATGGCTGGAGAGAAGGGTTGAAGGAACTCTTAGTATGGGCTACATCATTAGTCTATCTACTTGATATATGTAGGAATTTTGTTCCACACAAATATATGCACCCTTTATCATGACATTGATTTATGCAAAAATGCAGAAGAAAATATCCTGGCTACATCAACATGAATATAACGGACTCACAAAATCAAAGATATGGTGTTAGTTTGAAAGATTAGCACTTCAACAAAGTAAATGTAGTTTTCCTCATATACTTTTATCTTCATGTTGGACTTTGGTGTTTATATATTAATGCATATCCAAACCTCATTTACCAAACCATAATGATTTAGTAACCTTTGTTGAGGATGGAGATCATGGAGTTAAGACAATCCTAACGTATCTCTAGTAATTGACTGATTAGTCACAACTATATATAACCTGCCAAGAAAGTAGTACTCGATTCAATGATTTAGTAATTTGTTTCCTAGATTGATATTCATAGTCCTCCTCAGATTCACTTACTTCTTGTAATTATGTGTGTCCCTTTGAAACATTGCATGCATCTAATTTGGATAACAATAATTTTGTAAACCTAAACATGATGTTCTCCATCTTCTTATTATTTCTTGACATGGATTCCATGTGCATGCCAACCGGTACATTTCTTTTGGTTAGTTGATTAGCTTGTTATGTTTGTAAAAAAAATGCTATTAAATATAAGGTTTGGTTGATTTGCTTCATGTGTTAAAGAAAATATTATTATTGCACCGCTTGTGGTTCCGTTGCAACGACGGGCACCCTACTAGTTTATAGTAACAAGATTCCAAAATAAATTTCCTTTGTTCTTTCCTATGCTCATCCAAATGGTTCTTACTTTTCTTGTTTCTATACTTTCCAATCCTTTGTTCTACACCTAGATTATTTTTCAATTTCATCTATTTTTTTCCCTATTCTTGTGTTTTCAATCCTCGCATTCCAAACCGGCCCTGAAAATAGATAAAAGTCCAGAATAGTACACTGGAATGCTTCGGTACTTAAAACATTTCGTTCCAAACACAAAACCGAAATGGTCACCGGAGCATAAATAACAACTATGATTTGGATTGCAAAGACTATATTTGTTATGTTTGTCTCAATTTATCTTAGACCTTTGAGCCCCTCCATTTTCATCCTAGTTTCACCACTGCCTTAAACCCATCCCTACCGTGCCCAACGGCCGCTATCCGCCACTGCTTGCCTCCAATCCCATGGTCACTAATGGTGGGAGATGAGGAAGATGCCACTCCAGAGCACAAATCGTGGCACTAATTAGGGGAAAAAAAGATCGTGGCACTAATTAGGAAAAAATAAGTGAATAAAATAGAAATTCCAAAAAACCCCACTACCACCATTTCTTCGAGGCTTAGAGTGTTGTGCAAATCTTTCTAAGAGTACATGGCAGTAGAAAGTGAGTTTTTGGTTGTTATAGCACTATTGGCATTGTGATTAACAAAATTGGCCCCTTCTCGGCGTAATGCAAAAAATGGCACCATGGAGCTACCGGCGGCTGATACGTACCCAAGTCCAATCCTCAGGGGGCCTGACTAAACCTCCACCGTGCTCTTGGGGGCCAAAATTCCTCCAGCGTGTCACGTGTGAAATTCGGTCCCCTAGGGGCCTGACTTAGCCATGTCATGCCCCTGGGGGTCTTCTCCCTTCGGGTCCTCCCTCCCGTCACTTCAGCGTGGGATTCCTCCTCCGTCCCATCCATCACCGCATGCATGCAAAGAACACAACACACGGGAGGGAATCTAGTTCCCTCTCATCGCTTCGCGGTTGGTGCAAAATGCATTCATGCAACTATAAAAACTAGTGTCACTCTTGCTCTCATTCTCATTCTCGAATTTATTCTCGTTCTCACGCTCGGCGTAGAGGACAGAGAGATTTGAGCGAGCGAGCGAGTTCTGATTTCACTATCAATTAAAGAGTATTTAGAGCAGTGTTTAGGACCGTATAAGTACAAAATGATCAACATTAGGAGGAGCTATTTTTCCTATGCATTAGTCATGATTAATTTAGTCTTAGTTAATTAGTCGTAATTAGATTAGTTAATACTATTTAGTCATAATTAATTTAGTCTTAGTTAAATAGTCAT
The DNA here is from genome assembly GCA_036346395.1 of Hsuehochloa calcarea. NCBI lineage: Eukaryota > Viridiplantae > Streptophyta > Magnoliopsida > Poales > Poaceae > Hsuehochloa > Hsuehochloa calcarea. Next base: position 42,711,961 of record CM070599.1, read on the forward strand.
AATTAATTAGTCGTACTTAATTAGTCATAATTAATTAGTCACAAATAATTTAGTCATAGTTAATTAATTATAATTAATTTAGTCGTAGTTAATTTACTCATTATCATTTGGTTGTAATTAATTTAGTCTTAGTTAATTAATCGTAATTACTTAGTTTCAATTAATGAAGTCTTGATTAATTAGTCATACTTATTTAGAACTAATTAATTTAGTCTAGTCTTAGTTAATTAGTCATATTTAATTAAGTCTTAATTAATTACTCATACTTATTTAGTGGTAATTAATTTAGTCATAGCTAATTAGGCGTGATGTGATAGTTCGATCTCTATCAGGTTGTGCCCCCTCCCAACGGGATGATGCTGGAGCGGGCTATCCACTTGTGACTCAAACTGCATCCTAGTGATATTTACATTTCATACTTATATCCACTCTTCTCACATAAATCATTCTCGAATGCAGGCAATAGAGGACGACATTTTGAGTACTGGCAGGCAGTCCAGCATCAGTGGACTACGGCTTGGATAGAGACGACACACAATGAGGTTCTATAGGAGCAATGATCGTACGACGTTTGGACATACCACGAATAGGGCTGGAAAAATAGCTCGAGGCTCGCGAGCCAGCTCAGTTCGGACCAAGCTCGAGCCGGCTCGGCTCAGGCTCATGAAGTTTTCAAGCCGAGCCAAGCATAGCTTCTGGCTCGTAAGATATTTGAGCCGAGCTCGAGCCACTCGCTTGGCTCATTTGCTAGGCGCCGGCCCACGAAGGCCCACAGAGTAAACCCATTGCGTCTGCGCATTCTGTTCTTCCCCAATCCACATCCCCAGCTCCCGATACTCCCTCTCGTCCTCCATCCATCCTGCCTGCCACCACCCCACTCCTCCATGCCACCTCCCCCACTCATCCTCCCCGCCGCTATCATGTCCTCCGCGATGCCCCATCATCCCCCCGTTCTCCCTTGGGCTAGGGGCCCTGTCCCCTCGTCCTCCGCGCCACCCCCGTCCACCCATCCCCGTGTTCCGCCCGTCCTCCGCACCACCGCCGTCGCCCACCGCGCCACACCCATTCCCGTGCCTCACCGCCCTCACCATGATCTCCCTCTCCGGTGATTATCTTGCTGTCCTGAGTTTGTCATGATGTGTTCTCGACCTTCCTCCACCTTCCCCCCACCTTCTTTCGGCCGCTACACTATCGTGGAACGTCGCCGCCGACACCTCCATCTTCCCCGACACCGATGCTGTCGCCCCACCATCTCGGCCCCTCCCCAGTCTTCCTGAGTGACCCGGTGTGCTCCCCGAGCCGATGTCGTGCCCATGCTTGCGCTACTTCCTCGAGAGCGCCGCCGGAGATCCGCTAACGCCATGAGTCGTGCGCCTGAGCCATCGCCGCCACCACCACCTAGAGGGCCCCCGAGACGCCACCGTTCCATTTTTCCCCTCGTCGATCACCTTCGTACCTCAGTTCAGCCACTGATGTCGTGCGCCCGAGCCGCCGCTCATGCTATGTTTCTATTCCTATGTTCTCCTTGTTTGAGTTTTGACAAGGAGTAGCTTGGCTCGCCAGCTCGAGTTCGTTGACGAGCCTAGCCTTAATTCTGCTTGTTCCCAAAACGAGCCGAGCTTGAGCGAGCCAGGCTCAAGTCGGCTCGGCTCGTTTTCCAACCCAACCGTGAGTACATCGAGTGGTACATACCATAATCGCGCACTAGACTCATTCATCCTCCACCAGAGCGTCCAGAGTAGGGATGGTAATTGGGGCGATGGGCACAGGTAGTGCTTTATCATATCCATGCCCACCGCCCAAAACTCCTTTGCGGGCATGCCCACGAAGGGTGATGGGTAGAGAACGTCGCCCATGCTTGTCGTGCGGAGCATGCCCGGTGCCCACCACACACCCACACCTCATTGGGGTTAGGGATGGTGGCAACGTGGCCGGGCGAGTGGACAGGGGTGTGAGAAATGGCAATGCGGCCGGCCGTGAGGACGGAGGCGATGAGGAGGGAAATCTAGAGGAGGAGAGGAGGGCGCAGCGGGTGGTGGAGGATGAGGCAAGACCGCAAGAGTAGCAAGAAAACTCACAAATCACATATCAAAGTGGGAGATGGGTGGAAGTGTGGGGTATGTACCTATGCCGGTGGTGGCCGCATCGATCTACCGACAATGGCGACGTTGAGGATTGGCGACGGCGTGGAGATTGGTGGCCACCCTTATCTTTTGAGTTGCCACTGTGTCGAGGTCGGGGAGAAGGGGCGTCGGGAAGGCGGGGAGTAGCAGGCTGCGTCGGGGTCGAGGAGAGAGGGGTCACTGACTCGTCGTCGGTCGGGTAACAGGTGCAACAGGTCGGCATCGGGGAGGAGGCTTCGGACGTCGGGGAGCATGTCGGAGGCGAACGAGCGGGCTAAGGCGCTGGGGAGGTGAAGGGGCGAGAGTAAGGCAGAGTGAGGAGTAAGGGAGCACAAAACCCATTGATTCCCTCTTAAATAAAGGGATATCTAGTTATTATATTATGGAACCGTCTGTGATAAGTCATCACAGACGGTTCCATAACAGAACCGTCTGTGATATGAGGGTTTAGGGTTTCGGTGATAAATTTGTCGGGATCAGGTATTTATAATGCCCGCATATCACAGACGATTCTTATTATGAACATATCACAGACGGTTCTGAACAAGAACCGCCTGTGATAATCTAAGTCATCATAGACAGTTCTTGTTCATAACCGTTTGTAGGTCCATATCACAGACGGTTCCAAGAGATTCGTCTGTGATTATTTTATAACAGACGGTTCCAAAGGCTTTGGAACCGTCTGTGATGAGACGTCTTCTATAGCATGTTTTGTATTAGTGTGACTCAGCTAGACGACATTGATGTTGGACAGACTCAGCTGGACCAGAGTTAGCTTGCTGAAGCACACCTCACTACTACAAAAAGGATAATACTGGACGCCTCATCACAAACGATTGATCAAAACCGTATGTATTAAATACAATCACAAACGGCTTTGTTTAGCGACCGTTTGTGTTACTAACTGCGCTAAAAACCGTCTGTGAATAAGTAATATCACAAACAGTTCGTGTTGAAAACCGTCTGTGAAGTATCACAGACGATTTCATCTGCAAACCATCTGTGATACATTAGCCATCACAGACGATTTCATCTACAAACCGTCGGTGATATATCAGCCATCACAGACGGTTTGTAGATAAAACCATCTGTGATACGGATGTATCACGAGTCTACAAACCGTCGTGATAGTTCACGCATCGAGTCAATAACCATCCGTGATAGTTCGCATGATGATTTGCTCGATCGTGATGACCTCATTTTATTAGTGACACATAAACTCAGATGGCTCACGAAACCGTCTGTGATGACGTTTTTGAACCGTCTGTGATGACGTGTTTGAACTGTCTGTGAAGACCTTTTCCTTAGTAGTGCCTCCGTCCACTCAACGGTCTTCGTACGCCCTCCGAACCGATACAGTCTCTCTGGACCGGTTCATGTATCACACGGGATATGCTCAACGCATGACCAAGACGTGCACGCAAACGCAACGGGCAGAGAGTAACTCAGATGAGTGAGCCATATTATAGCCCGTGTGTACATTGTATAGATGTGTGCACTTATGTTGTACTATATTTGTATAGATATTTTGTATAACATATTTGTATACATTATGTGTGTACCGTCGGAGTACATCGGTTTTGGAGACGACTGCAATGCCCGAGATTCACATGAAATCATAAAACATCCGAGGTCCACATAAAATCATAAAACCCTAAAACACCCGAGGTTCACATGAAATCATAAAACCCTAAAACCGGGGAGGGGGTGGAGGGGGGTTTCGGCCCCTAGGTCCACGACGTGGCGAAACTGTGCCCCATGGATACTACTCTCAACAAAACAATACCCCAGGGACACAGATTAGGGCTCTTGGCCCCAAGGCACAACATGGCTAGGTCCGGCCCTTTAGGGCACGATGGAGGTGTAGTCTGGCCCCCTAGGGACCGGACTTGGGTATGTGTTGGCCGTCGGTAGTTTTGTGGTACTATTTTTGTTATTACAGGCAAAATAGAGGTTAATTTTGTTAATTGTGATACTAACAGTGCTATAACAGCCAAAAACTCGTAGAAACAAGGAGTTGTACCATTACAAAGTAGAAATACAGTCGTGGATTGGTTTACAAGGCAGACCTCCTTCATTCCGGGGATCTGAGTAGACCCCACCACGGCACCACTTTTAAACTTCCGGCCTCTGCTTCGGCAGTCGGCACCTCCACCACGCACTCCAAAGAACCCCACAAATAAAAGGCGCGAGACCTTCATTCCCTCACGGTTAAATCAACTCCTAGCTAGGCTCCTTCGTCATGGCGACCTCTTTCCCATCTCCCCCGCCGCCATTCGCCAGCGCCGCAGACCCCGTCACCTCCTCCTCCTACCCCGCTTCGTCCTTCCTCCCCTCCCTCCTCATCATCGCCGCCCTCCTCGCCTTCGTCTTCCTCGCCTCCATCTCCATCCACCTCCTCCTCCGCTTCCTCTCCCGCTCGTCTCCACCGCCACTCCCTCGGGTGCGACGCGACGGCCCTGCCGGGACAGTGGAAGCTGCGGTGGGGCCTTCCGCGGAGGGGATGAAGGAGGAGGGCGACGGGAAGCAGCGGCTGCTCGAATCGCTGCCGCTGTTCACGATGGCGTCCGCGCTGGCGGGGCTGCCGAAGAGCTCCCCGGACTGCGCCGTCTGCCTCTCGCCGTTCACGCCGGACGCCGAGCTGCGGCTTCTCCCCGCGTGCCGCCACGCGTTCCACGCCGCCTGCGTCGACGCATGGCTCCGCACCACGCCGTCCTGTCCGCTCTGCCGCGCCACCGTCTCGCTCCCCCAGCCCTCGCTCTCCGCCATCCTCACCGCCGAACAGCCGCCGCCGCCAGATCCAAGAAGCAGAGACCGTTCCAGAAGCTTCCGCGTCGAGATGGGCAGCGTCAGCAACCGCGCCTCGTCCACGGCCAGCGGTGGCAACAGCCGCACCACCTACTCGCTCGGCTCCTTCGACTACAATATCGACGAGGAGGTCGAGGCCGTCGTGTCCCGGGTCGCGCGCGCCGTGGCCAGGGCCGCCGCTGTCAAGGAGGAGAAGCCAGCAGCCGAGGAGGCGCTGTCGCCTCCTGGCGAGGCGGTGGCTGAAGCGGCGGGGTCATCGCGTGGCTGGCTGCGGGAGTACGTGGACCGACTGGCCTCTTCGGCGTCATCGTTCTCCTTCTCCGGGCGGTGGAGCACCCGGTGGAGCCAGAGCCAGAGCCTCCAAAGCCACAGGCAGGAGGAACCGTGGCTGTGGGACTCGGAGGCAGCGGGAATGTCGGCCCCGGGATCAGACGACGAGGAGACGGCGTTCATGGTGCTGTACCGGTGGATCGCTGGGGTGTAAACGTAATTACTGAAAGTACTGAGGGCTTCTGTGTTAAGATGTCAATTTTGCAGGGTTAGCCTCCAGGTAGAATCCAATGCTTTGGAAGCTTCTGTTGACTTCGGTACAAATGGTAGGCGTAAGCAGTTGCAGTCTTTGCACATAGTTTATCCTCGGAGCTCGGATTTTGGAACCCTAGTGAATAAGAAGCTAGGATAGAAACCATGCATGCATGCAAAATTGTTCTTTTCCGTGTACTAGTTTCCTGTATCTTTATTTTTCCTGGGATGTAGTTGTGTCATGTACTCATTTGTGTGTCACGACTCACGTCGTGTCAGTCAGAGGTGCCACCATATAGTCTTTGCATGAAGGAGCCTGATGGAAAAGATGTCATGTCCGGAGAGGAAAAGAAATGATCAAGATTGCGCTCAAGCATGGCTTGACATGTGCATGGTGCTGAAAATTGAAATCCTTCTTTGGACTCTTCGTTGTCCTTGTTCAATGTTGATGCTATCTATTCCGGATTCTTGAGTTAAAACAAGATTGATATCCATCAGACTGGCAAAGAGTATCCACTATCCAGGTATGGTGTCGGCATATGGAAGAGCACTGCATGCATTGAATGGTTAGTGATCGCAGTCACAGGGAAGGCTGTTGTGTCCTAACAGCAGCAGCAATCTACACCTCACTTTTGATGCTCCTCATTAACCCTGCTTTCTTCTTCTTCTTGATTTAAATTAAAGATGCGCCCTACTTTATGTATAAATCTTTGCATCCATGATGTACTATGTATTTATGGTTGAGTCTGCCTGACCGTTCAAATTTAATACGCTTACATCGCATTGGCGTGTCCTGATGCATGTATAGTCGTATGTACGCAACGAGCAGACGCGCGCTGCGAGTTGCGTTGCGACTATATGACATGGCCGGTCTATTTCCATGTGAGCTCACAGCCTCGAGCACGTGAGCCGCGTGCTGGCACACACAGCCCGCGTATGAGCGAGCGGTCGATTAAAAGCTGGGGAGAAACCGTTCTCCCAACTCACTTGAACCTGATCGTTCTCACCCATTTCTCGTGTATATATATATATTCAGTCCCCGAAAAAGCACTCAATCCAGTTGCAAAATAATGGGTGCAGAAACGGCGACCTGAAGCTGAAGGCATTGCGCTGTTGACGACTGTCAAATTGCATTCCGCCCGGTCTCGGCGATGTCATCGGCAGCCTGCTGATGTGATTTGGTCACCAACTGTACCCATGACGAGAGCAGAATTCCCCTGCTATTTCAAAGCACTACTGGTCAAAACCACGACACAAGCATTGCTTTACGCAACAAACGGAGCTGCTCTGCCTTTCGATCCGTATGGTTTGGTGCAACGATTCCAGAGAAGTGCACTAGTCTCCAGTCAGATAGTTTTACCATCAGAATTTTATTAGGTGCTTACCACTACCACTAGTCCAGTACCATTTAGGTAACCAGAGCCGCATGTGCAACTACTTACACGTACAATATTTTGTTGGTACAAATTCAATTACTGGCGTACGTACTGCTAAGTACTGTCGACCGAGAAGTGCGGAAAACGTTTCAGTGAAGTCAACACTGTATGTATACTGTTCCCATATTGTACAAGTCAAAAATAAATACGCTCTTAATACGAGGAAGCACACCTACTCCATGTCCCCATACTTGACACATCCACACCACACCCCACAGTTTCTACAGCAAGAGGGTTTAGAAGGGAAAACGAACAGACGTATTGGAGCTGTTGAGCAACCTACAAAGTCCACAGCTGGTCAACTGCCTCGTCTAGGCCTGGCTATGAGTGTGCTGTGGGCTTGAAGCTTCAAAATAGGCTTACTTTGTTTTTCTCGGATTTTCGATTTTGGGCCCTATAAAGCCTCTTGCGCTTGTTCGGGCTGGCATTCACCATGTATTACGCCTGAGCTCTAGTCCTTCTGCACTGGCCTCTCCCGAATCGCGATAAAGATCGCAACGGTCACGGCCAGGCCATGCCAAATACGCGGGGGCGCATGCGAGTCGCGCCTTGCGGGCCGAGCGAGCTACACGTGACTCGCCCGACAAGTGCAGTGACGCGTTACACTTTGTACTACGTATCTGACGATCCAGCATTCGCCGATAGCACCGAGAACGGCAGCATGTTCGGCAAGCGGATCAGCATCGCCAATAAAGTAAACAATTGAATACCATTAATCTGATGCTTAAATAGTAGGATTGATATGTATACGTCCTTGAATCGAGCGTAACTACTAACTGTATATACACGGATCTTCAATTATCTATATATAGTATATTTTCTTATATCAAAGACAGTCATCTACATATACTGTACATCTACATATACACGTTTGGTTAGATCATCAAAACACACTAAACATCCGCATAAACCCAAGGGGATCGAACCACGATGACCATGAAGCCTCTGCAAACAATCTCTCATCTCGTCTTCCTCCTCTCTCTCGCCTCGTCCATCTCCAACGCTTCCATCTTAGAAGACGCGTGCAAGTCCTTCGCCGCTGGCCACACGGACATCGGCTACGACTATTGCATCAAGTTCTTCCAACACGATCAGGGGAGCGCCAGCGCGGACAAGCGTGGCCTGGCCGTCATCGCCGCGAAGATCACCAGAGCAGCAGCCAGGAACACCGCCAAGCGTATTGCCGCCCTGAAGGCCTCAGAAAAGGACAAGAAGAGGGACGAGTGCCTCAGCACGTGTGCCGAGGTGTACTCGGACGCCGTGAGCCAGCTCCAAGAGGCGGCGAAAGCTGTTGCCTCAGGCAACGCTGGGGGCTTGCAGGACGCATTGACGAATCTCAGCGCTGCGCTGGACGCGCCCGAGACCTGCGAGGACGGATTCCGCGAGCTCAACGAGAAGTCCCCGCTCGTCGCTGAGGACGCTAAGTTCCGAAAGGAGGCGTCCATCGCTCTCGCTGTAACGACGGCGCTGTCGTCGTCAACGAAGTGAATCTGGGTAGCAGCTAGGTGGCTATAATCCTTTTGTATCAATGAACTCTAGGGTTATGTAACGCAAAAAATTAGATCAATAAAACTTTGCAAGTACGTTTGAGCGCATATTGTTTTTCATGGAATTGTTTTGTGATGATATTCAAGAGTGCTCAAGGAGGTGCTCCTAGTACACAATTTTCAATTGGTGATCAAGGAGTTGGACATGGCACATTTTTGTGGGGAAGTTCATTGATTACCAAGGAGAGTGATGCCAAGAGATACAATCAATTAATTTGTGTACAAAAATGATAGGAAGATATGCACAAATTATATTTGGCAATCTATTATCTTACAAAGCAGAGTCAAAGAAGCCATCAGGTTCACTCTCAAGGGCAAAAAATTACCACGTTAATCGGTGAAAAAAGAGAAAGATTTACACCGTCGATTGTGGTGACTCCAGATTATGACAGTCTAGATTAAAATAAAAAGTCAACGTCAAGTACAATAAAACTAAAATTTGGAATATAAAATAAAATTATCATGCAAATTCCTAAGTAAAATAGTTCATGTCAAGTACAATAAAACTAAATTTCAGAATAAAAATAAAATAAAATTAGAAATTTCACATCCATACAAATTCCTAAGTAAAATCCTGAAATAATTATAATTTAGAATAAATAAAACTGGCAATTATATTTGTATACAAAAGCCATATAAAAAATAACTAAAATTTGGAATAAAAACAAAAAAATTATAAATTTGATTTCGATACAAATTCCAAAGATAAATGCCAAAATAACTGTATTTTGCCATAAAAATTAAAGTAAGAATAGCAATTCGATTCGTATATGAATTCAAAGAAAAATAACTAAAATTCGAAATAAAAGTAAAAAAATACAATTTGATTTCCATACGAATTCCAAGTAAACCCCCCAAAATAAAAAAAGTTCATAATAAATTAAATAAATATAATAATTTGATTTGTATACAAACTCCAATAAAAATAACTAAAACGTTGAATAAAAATAAAAATTGTAATGGGGATAACACAAATGGTGTCAGATGATGCACAAAAGAAGCCACCATGTTCGCTCTCGAGGGCTAGAAATTCTCACATTAACCATAGAAAAAAGAGAAAGATCAACATTATTCATCATGGTGGGTCCAGATTATAAAGGTTGATTAAAAGGAGTCTGTGTCAAGTAAAATAAAACTAAAATTTGGAACAAAAACAATATAAAATAAGCTATTTGATTTTCATACAAATTACTCAATAAAATATCAAAATAATTATAATTTGGAATAAAAATTAAACAAAAATTGGCGACTAGGTTTGTATACAAAATTGAACTAAAAAGTAATTGAAATTTGGAATAAAAATAAAATAAAATTACCAATGTGATTTCGATACAAATTCCAAGGTAAAATCCTTAAATACTATAATTCAGAATAAAAATTAAATAAAAATAGCAAATGTATTTGTATAAGAATTCTAAGGAAAATAAAAAAGAACATTTGCAATTTGATTTCCATATGAGTTCCAAAGTAAAATCCCAAATAACTAAATTTTGAAATTAAATAAATAAAATTAGCAATTTTATTTGTATACAAACTACAATAAAAATAATTAAAATTTTAAATTTTAAAAAAATTATAACGAGGATAGCACAAATGGTATGGGAAGAGACCACAAAAGAGTGCAATGACATCGATTTATTCTGCATGAAGACATTGATGCACGTGGAAGCAAAGAGTCGAGGAGGCAATGATGGAGATAAGAACAATTTCATGCTGCTCACCTTAGATGTTCAATGAGGATAATGTCGTGCTGCTCGCCAAAGCCATTGAAGAGAAAGTCCAGAATTGAAGAAGTCAAGGGCCGCGATGACAAGTGGTGAGCATCGGCGTTGTTGAAGAAGTCAGTGGCCAAATAAGCTCAATGATGTGGAAGGCCCGACAGAGAGCAGATGAAGCTTTGCAATGAAGACGAGCTCTGGACGATCTGGAGCCATTGGGTAGCTAGGAGAGCGTGCCATCGCTGGTGAGGGGCATGGCGTCACCGGCGATGGCAAGAAGATTCTCTATATTGTTAGACAATAACTAAAATAGACATGCCAACATAATTGAAGATGGAAGGTAGCCGCGGTTAGTGAGGAAGTCACAATGTTGCGTTAACCAACGTCGAAGAAGAGGAGCGATCGACACGGGAAAAAGGGGCATCGAGCACGTATAACATCATGCATGTGTATATACATGCATGCATCCATACAAATAGAAGCACATATGTACAGAAGAAGAGGACCAAAAGAGCTTAGAGTGGAGATGACACAACCGTAGGGAATAGGCTTGGAGCCACCGAAGAGAGCATGACGGGTGACCCTGGCTAGATCAGTGATGATTGCATGTGTGTGAGTGCTGATGTGGCAACAATCAACAGTAAATAATAATTAGAGAGGAGTAGAAGATAACTATATGGTAGAGTATTACTTTAGAAAAGATAGCAGTTGAAATGGATCGATCGAGAATTGAGCTTGCAGTTGGAGGTTGAAGCAGAAAAGTTGTGGCGACGAGAAGAGATAGAAGACATACGGTTCGGTGAATAATCTAGCATGTGAGTGAAGATAAATTCAAAGTAGGTTGTCCATGGTGCATCAATGTATATGTGACTAAGGTACTTTAATATCATGTAAACTAGTAAGATAATTTTGCACACGCATAATCAACATATTGCTAGCTTGAGATTAAATAGAGGTAGATGTGCATACATACATTTTGGAAAAGAGTAGTTAATGGAAGAAGAATATAAGCATGCAGGTATATGATCCACAGACCTTGGTGACCTTGGAGAAATCCACGACGCATGATGAAGCAAATGAGAAGCGGTTTAGGTCATGAGAGGTACAAGATCATGAAGAGACGGATTCAAGAGCACTAGATCGTCATCCGCTTTCAGAAGAATGCATGAGTGTGAGACTCGTTTGTGTCTAGGCTTAATGGATGCTTGTTAAGGGCTTAATGGATGCTTGTTAAGGTTTCTCTCTAGACTTAGCCTCCACTATATAAAGGGTGGTGCGGGATTTGCACACCAACCAAGCCTTGGAACCCTAATTTGAGATTAGGGAGAAAGTTGATAGAATAGAGAATGCTAGGGTTTGAGAGATTTATTGACAAAAAATTTGTGGGATAGGGTTCTCATGAGTAAGATTTTGTCATCCATGATGGAGTGGCTGTAGACCCTTAATTTCTCAATATTAATCCAATCAAATTTGTGCAAAGATGAGTTGTCTCTTGTTCTTGCTCTCTTTCTTGTGATTTTGGGTTCTTGTGTTCTAGGGGTTTTCCCTTGGTTTTTTGCTGTGATCTAACTTGATACGACCAGTGGAAGTTGATCTAAGGTCATCTTGACCATTTTTTATCCACAAGCAAGCCTCTGGATGAAGTTTAGGCTTTCACACGGTTTTGACGCTGCTTGCTCTCGAACAAGAAATTCATGGAACTTTGATTAGGATTGTCTCGATCTACCATTGGAATAGTTCCTGATCTTCTTGTTGAACTATGTAACTAATTTGGATCTTTAGATCAAAAGTTATGTTATTTTGTGGATCCAAAATCGTGTTGTTTTTTGTCAGCCTGCGGGTGCGGTCAGACCAGCCCTAGGAGTGGTTAGACCAACCGAACAATCGGATCACCCACTCCTTGGCGGTTAGATCGGCCGAGGGTGGTTGAAGGTTGTGTTTCTTGGTTTCGGCACTATTCTACCGCTGTGACTTGGAGACACTGATCTTCGTAACTTCACATAATTATTGGAGTGAAAAAGTGAGTAAAATTCCATAAGGGGGAAAGTTGGCTCCTATTCAATAACAACCCCTCCCCCCCCTCGCTAACACGGTTCAGCACATATGTTGTTAGCCAAACTATTTGTGATGTAATTTATAATAACAAGATTACAAAAGGAATTTCCATTGTTCTTTCATGTGGTCATCCAAATGGTTCTTAGTTTTCTTGTTTCTATATTTTTCCAATCCTCTATTTAACACCTTGATTACTTTTCTATTCCTCTCTTCCTCCCTATTTTGTGTTTTCAATTCATGTGTTTCAAACAGACCCGAAAATACATAGAAGTTTGGAAAGGTACACTGAATGCTCCGGTACCGAAACGTTCATTCGAAACACAAAACTGAAATGATCATCGGAACAGAAATAACAACTATGATTTGGATTCAAAATACCATATTCGTTATGTTTATCTCAATTTAGCTTAATAACTCTGAGCCCCTCTATTTTGATGCGAGTTTCACCACCGCCTGCACGACGGCTGCTATCCGCCAGCGGGATCAGGAAGGCCGCACGAGCTAGACGTGACGCGCCCGACAAGGTGACAAGTGCAGTGACGCGTTACACTTGTACAGTTGTACTACGTGCCTGGCGATCCAGCACTCGCCGGTGGCACCGAGAACGGCATGTTCGGTAAGCGGACCAGCATCACCATTGGCCAGCGATCTTCATGTCGTGGCTGCCACCTGCGGTACTCGTTTAAAGATTTGCCTGTTTAAAGATCATAGGCTGGTGGGTTTATTTGGCCGTTTGGGTTCGACATCAAAGTAAACAATTGAATACCATTAATTAGATACTTAAATAGTAGGATTGATATATACGTCCCTGAATCAAGCGTAACTACTAACTATTTATACATTGATCTTCAATTATCTATATATTGTATATTTTCTTATATCAGATGAATTGTGGTAAAAAGATTACAAATAAATCCAAGGTTCAACCAAGTGAGTTTGAATATTGTGGCACACTTTGCTATCAAGTTACTAGTCACTGATCCCTCTTCATAGTACTGCTACCTATAATAGCAATCCGGTCTTTCATCATTTATACTCCTAGATCGAGCGAGCGAGAGGTAGCGTGATCGACCAAAAATAGTTTAGATTTCGCTGCCGATTTGAGAGTGTTCAGAGCAGTGTTTAGCGGTCATATTAGTAGAGAAAATTTGACGTCATGAGAAGATCTTCTAGAAGAGGTCATTTTTTTGCATGCATTATGTTTATTAATTATGTAATTAGTATTAAATTGATTAATCATAATTAATTTAGTCATAAAACATTAGTCGTCAATAATTAGTTTTAAGTAACTAGTCGTGAGCACTAAGTCGTAATTAATTAGTCATAGTTAATTAGTCGTAATTAATTAGTCACAATTAATTAGTCATAATTAATTATTCACATTTAATCGGTTGTAATTAATTAATCGTAGTTAATCCGGCATAGTTAAATATTCCTAATTAATCTTGTTGTACTTAATTAGTTGTAATTTAGTCATAATTAATTAGTCATAATTAATTAGTTGTTTTTAGTTGTAATTAATTAGTCGTAAGAATTAGTAGTTTTTTTAGAAATTTAGTAGTTTTTTATTATGCACTTATTAGGTTAAATTTGTACATAAGGATTACCGAAGTGTAGTTATTTTGAGGATGTAGACTAAATAGTGGAACATGTTCATTTGATTGTGTATAGTAAAGAACAGTGAATTGCTTGTAACATGCATATGAAGTTTATTGGGTTGTTGTGATTTTCTCGATAATTCTTACAAGTTGCTATTTGCATATAAATTCACTATTTGATTTATGCAACAGTTTAAAAATCATACAAAAATAGTTTTCCACACAAAACATGATAAAAATAATTCTCCCACCTATTTTAATAGACATAGATACTTTAAACGAAATTTAGAACAATCCTCCGTCCTCACACTCTGAGATACCATAGCAACGCAAGCACCCATTTTGACCATGTTGATCATATTATTTCAATTATTGTACTTTTTTTGTAAAATCTATTATGCACGCGTGTATGTTTGCTTAAAATTGCTATATTTGGGGGGACAACGGTAGTTATATTCATATTCAATGCATGATACTCATTGAAATATTGGTATCCTTACGGTTGTAGCCAATAGGTTATGGTTTAGTCAATAGATGATATCGATTTGGGTATTTCGAGTGCGAATATCGTACAAATGCTTAGCCGAGCTCTAGATTTATTAAAATTGGAAAACAGATGAAATGTTGAATTTGAATTTGGGAGATTTTGAAATGATGGCCCAGAGGGGTTTACCTTTGTTATTTTGTATAAAAATAAATAATAAAAACTTAGTTTGTGACATGGGCGGGTTATATTATATTCTGATAAGTGTGGGAGGTGTATCTCACAAGTAGATAGGGGCTGATCCTTGGCCAAGTCACTTAAGGACCGAACGTCGGTGCTACCAATCTAAGCCTAAGTGTATAACCACATGTGCCCGTATGGGATAGCCTTAGTTAATTAAGTCATTGAAAACTAGCCTTCTATATTGATAGACCGTAGTAGTGTGAACATGATCGGGTAGGCATGTTCGAAGGGGCTCCCTTCACCACGGTGTTGGGAACGAAGCTTACCAACACAACAGTTAATACCTCACTTTGATGGGAGGTACCTGAGATCGAAGTGAGGGTTTTCATTGCCGAGCTAGTACAAGGCTAGGACCAGGTAATATCAAGGCTTCGTTACATGCTCTAGATTACTTATTAAAAGATCATGAGCGGTGGTATCGACAGATGTCAGATAAACTAGAGAATTTGTATACTATGGGTAGAGTTGTACACCTATGCAGAGTGTAAATCTATTTAAATATTCATGCTCGTGGTCATGAGCATGCTTAGTGCAATCTTAACGGGTATAGTCTCTACTTTAGCAAAAACAGTCATATCGGGAAAAGTTGGGATGGATATTTTTGTTGATATTTGAGTTGAGTGCCATGTCCATGGCTGAAAGTAAGATGTTGATCGCAGCTAAGGAGGGTTATGATTTGTTATTTGTCAAGTTAATTACTTGCTGATTCTTTATCTATTTAACTATTCTTTAAACTCACGTTGTAAAATATTATGTATTGATATTGCAAACAAAACTTACCTCATGCTGAAAATAACTTGTAGCTTAGAGCTCCTCCCTTGTTAGCTATGCATATATATACATTTTGTGATACACTACAAATCTTGTTGAGTACGCAATGCACTCAATCTTTCTTAAATTGTTGTTCAGAAGTTGAGGATGACCACATGTTGGATGACACCTTCTTTGGTCCCGGTGCTAGGGGTACGGGAATGGGTCTTTTTAGGGTTTACTCCATGTCGGTTGCTTGAGGGTTGAATGGGAATTCCGCTAGACTTTTGGACTTTATTTATTATGTTTTCACTATTTAACTTGCTACTTCTGATACTTCTCTTTTAATTTGGTCGGCCGGCCCCTGTATTGTAAACTATGTAATCGTTTAAATTTATGTACCATATTTATTTCATATTGTATGTAAATGTGTATGGATATTTATGCCAATGTTGTAGATATGTGTACTAGACATTGATCATAGGATTAGTATGGTACACACACGATGATTTCGGTATTCAACACCCGGGGCCCGACAGATGGCCCAGATAAATGTGATAGGGCGTTCATTGAACATAATTACATGTTCAACTACGCGCTGCTACCCGAGACCTTCCACCGCTGGAAACCTTACGTACCCGATAGCGGGGAAGACAAGAGAAACGCAGCGATGGAGCCCAAGAGCATCGAACAACATGTTGATGACTGTTGGACCAACCGCGCGACCGACAAATGGAAGACTCCTGCTAGTGAGACCGGCGACCGTCCAAGCGCTTCCCGTCTCTCGGCGCATTGCGGACCGAAGAAGCAAGTTATATTTAATTTGTGTCCTGATTATTGATTTGCTCTTACGTTCTGCTAGCATCATTCTATCTTCCAGCCCGTCTCGCACTACATGACTGCCTTTGGGACTAACCGCGCCCGCGGGTCTGCAGTAGACAAGGGGAAGGCACCGATGGACCGTCAAGACTAGCTTCATTCCTATCCAACTTTTTTAACGATTCCAAAAAGACACATATGTATCCTAAGTGTAGATCAGTTTGATGAGTTATTCATGCTGTCGTCATTTTAATGCACATAATTAAACCCTGCGTGTCATGTAATTCGTAACTACATTATGAAGTATTCCTAATTTAATTCCCCAATATTTCATCTATTTAAAATTTTATTCTCTTTTCCGAAAGAATTTGGTTCTGGAAATACTATAATCATGACAACAACGCGCATACCAATCCTAAACCCAAATATTTTTTTCATTTTGCTACGAAGGGAGGTATTTTTGCTATTGCGAGCCAAACAGTGTCAAATAAGCCAAAACTTGTCTCCCAAATAGAGTGCATGAAATCATGCGCTTCCCTTCCCGACTTCCTATATAACAATCGGTGTGGAATTTAGGGTGTAGTGAGGCGACCGGGCGACGAGACGGCTCGGCAGGGGGAATTCGGCCGCCTAGCTCACGACAGAGGGGGTCCGGGCAATCCGGGCGCCTGGCGCGGTATGGGGTCCAGCCGGGGGATCTACAGTGCTATTTTAGGTTTTTATCTCTGGATGAGGCTATATTTATTATTTCATCGGCAAACATTGCCAAATGAGCGAAAATCTCCGAACTTTGGTTGTGCAATTGGGCACTTTCACGATCTTTTGGTTTACTATAACTGGGCCGGCATCTCCACCGCTTCAGTTACACATGAAGAAATTGCTTTTTCGCACGTACAGAAAAAAGAAAGATTCGTAAGACTGGCCCATACCTTACGGAAAAGGAAGATATGAAAGCAAGATTTGGCCTATGCCCACTAAGAAGAGGCATGTGTACAACGTACAAAACTCTTCCAAGTGGTTTCTGCCGTTTGTTTGGACTTTTGAACTTTGGATCTAGGGTATTGAATTGTAATAGTCGGTGCCCATGTGCACGCACGCGCACACGCACACACATATATATAGGAACATATCTAGTGTTAATGGATAATTTAGTGATAAAGTGTTAATGACAATCTTGACCGTTGAATCATACATCGTGTTTAATGCAGAGCATTGGTAGTGGGAGCATGCAGGGTGTTTAATGCAGACGCATTAATGAAACCGCATTGAAAGTGGAAGTATGCATGGTGATTAAATGGTTTGGAGGTGGAGTCCTATTAATTTTGACTTTTCAATCCGATCGATCAAGCTACCACTAAGGTTAATTACTATCATTATATATATATATATATATATATATATATATATATATATATATATATATATATATATATCAATTTTCTCTACTTTGTCAGTCACGTCTTTGCTAGCGAGCTATGCTTGCACTGTGCCCTCATCTCCGCCGTCACGCGCCATGTTTATGATCACCACCGTCACATTCTCCAAAAAGTAAAAAAGATTCACGGTCTTCAACTACATAAGAGTATAACTGAAGGCACACTTGTGGGTACGGCCTACGGGCATCTAGGCCCGACGCTTTTAGCAACATGGTTTATACTTAATTTAGTAACACAAAGGTAATTACATAGAAAACAAAGCATGCATATATTGCAGAGGTGTATACATGGTCTGAAAGAGATTGCAGCCAGCAATGAACACAAAAATCTACTAAACTACAGAGCACTACATGTCAAACAATTGCATAGAACCATCAAAACAACCAAAGTAAAGCGCAACCCGAACATGATTTAGCAACAACATGACACAATTGGTATGCACACCTCAAGTTTCCAATCTCTAGCATGATTTGGATGAGCATCACAAGAAACCAAGAGCTTTGTTTTGTTGTTGTTGGCGTCGCCTAGCAGAGGAGGCAACAGTTGGATGGTCATTATTTGGTTCAGAGATCCAACCCCAACTCCCAAGACACTTAATCACTGTCCTTATTAATCTGCTCTGAAATAAAGAATAGATGTCTTTAACTTGTAGTTCCAATCAAGGCAAAAATGTCTAACATTATGTGACGTTATTTCCAAATTGTAAAACAAAGCTTTAGGTTTACATGAATGAAACAAAATTTAAGAGCTAGGCAAAGACAAACTAAAATCTTACAGGAAAAAGTAGGGCTATAGCTACAAGTTACAACACCTGTTTCATCTACAACATAAACCAAGAGGTCTTATTTAAACTATCTTTATACACGTGATCGTGAGTTAAAAATAAGCATCTTTTTGTAGGAGAAAATTTTGTGTTCACTCCATGTCAATTGACCATGGGTTGTGAAATCAAACCCTTCAACCATGCTAAACCATGTCATGTGGGCACTCCCAAAGCAAGATAAGAGATCAACAAGGTTCAGATTCATGAACTCAAATGCACTGTTGAAAAAGCATAGTTCATAGAGGCATCAGCATGTAAATCATCCTTCATAATGGCGTAATGCACACGTACTGCTGTAAATATGACCAGGGGCACCATCAATTCCCAGGCCCCCACAGCAAGTAAACATTAGTAGTTTCATTCGTGAAAGATTATAACTTTGAGAACAATACTGAATGAACCCAACATGATTTGCCTAATGTAGGAAAGAACAAGCCACATATTACCTCCAGTAGGGCATCGCGCACTTGCTGCTTGGAAACACCCAATGCCCCTACCACCATCCCAATCCCGTAACACCTCGGAGCGCCCAGCAAACACACCTCCCTCGGTGCCGCCGCCACAGCCGAGTTGTTCAGGTATAATTGGATCATCTCATCCTTCATGCTACAAAACACATGACAGGCAGTCTATGAAATTAAAAGGAAGGCACGCTTTGCTTCCGGTCGTTCGATGCATTGCCAGGCTCCCTTCGATTCGTTCGACGAGGGGCAACATCATGACAGGGAGCAGCAGTCTGCGGCAAGTCGGTGATTAGGTCGAGCAGGTGCGTATCGCCACGATGGTCGATGGCCCCAATCATGCCGCAGGAGGATCCGAGGGGCACGAAGTCGCCGATGTGTGTGCGACCGAATCGTGCTGGGAGGATGACGATGCGGACCTCACCGTCGCGGGAGGCAAGGAGGCAGCGGCCGTCGGGTTTGGCCGCCAGCAATGTTCTATGTATCCCTACATCGAGATGGCTCTTTTGGTAATTAATGATAATTATCGTATAGACTAATATTCTCATGAGTTAATGAAATATGTTGATTCTCATGATAATAAAGACCTTCGATGTCATCGTGAGTTAATTATCATTAAGTCAAAACACGGGATAAAATATGTCATTATATATTGATGAGCATCAACACAAGATCCCAAAAGTAAATGAAATCATCAGGTGTTGAAATTATCAACACAAAAATCCCAAAGTGAAGAATATCATCATGTATTGATGATATTCAAGTCAATAACTCAGACTTAGAGTGGAGATGTTCGTCATCAAGTAATCACTACAAGATAGATGTTTAAGGCAAATGTATGACTAGCATAGGCTAAAGATTTGGTTCTTAGTAATTTTATCGGTCTCGGTGTTTAGTTGGAAGACCGGATTGCTAGTATAGATTGTCGTACTATTAAGAGGGGTCTTATCTAGTAGCTCGAGTCTCATCATGTGTTAATAGCTCAATTTCATTTGCTCTGGCTCTTCCAGGCATGTGCTATTATTTGCGAATATGTTTCGCAAATAGTTGATGCTCATGCATAATTATTGTAGCATGTGACTTTAGTTTGCAAATGATTTAAATCTATGTACCAAATTCCTTATGGTATAATTGTAAAAGTCGACAAATGTGTTTTGCAACTTATTGAGAATCATATTTTCATACCTTGTTTGCATCTCGTATCTTTTGCAAATGTGTTTTGCAAAATTGAGTTGAAGCGATTTGCAAAATCATCTTTTGTAACTTGGACCGGACTTGCCGCAGTAGGTGGGCCGGGCTGACCGAAAGTTCGGACCTTTTAAGCCTTCAGGTTTTTCTAGAGAGCTCTTGTTTCGCATTTCTGCTGGCCGGACTGACCGCGGTGAGTATCCCGGACTGACCGGACCCCCGATCTGAGTAGGGCGGTCAGCTTTTTCCAGATAAGATTGATGTTTGGCCTTGCTACTTAATTCTCCTTGCCGGACTAACCTCCATGCTTTCACCGGTCAAACCGGAATACTAGACTGGCCAGTGCGGTCGGCTTTTTATAGTAGCATGAGACTATAATTTGTAAATGTATTTTACAAATGGTTGGAGTTCATGCACCTACTCCTTGTGGCATGATACTAAAGTTTGTAAATATATTTTACAAATTGTTGAAGTTCATGCATCATTTCTTGGCATGGTCTAAGATTGCTCATTGCTCTTTTCTTAGACTTAGGCCATGTGTTTGCTCTTTGGAGTTGTGCTTCTTGATTTGATCAAATAAGTTTGAGATCAATCAAACAGATGGGTTGTGTAGCCCTCTGAATAAGCTTTCAATAGAGTCCAAGATCACTCAATTATGAAATCACAGTCAAAAGTTATGACCGTTTTTTCGAGTGTCGCTTGTGCTTAATTTCAAGCCCGGACTGACCGGAAGTATGGTAAGACCGGACCCTGTGAGGGATGACTGACCAGAAATTATCTATAAGGGCTAGTTTTATAGCCGTTGCACTGTAGCCCGGATTGACCTGCCTTGTGCCTGAGGACTGACCTAGTTCCCCTGATTTTCAACAGATTCTCCTCCAATGGCTAGTTTTTGTGTGTTGTTATAAATACCCACATCGGCTTGTTGGAGGGCAACTCTTGGCATCTCATTTTCACTCTCTTGAGCTAGTGTAAGCTTCTCTTCTCAATTGTGCATGTGTTGTGTGAATATCATAGGGATATGCTCATGATCTTATGATAATGTTACAATTGGCAATGGCGTAAAAGGTTTATCGAATCATGCGTTTTTGGTAAAGTTCAATATTTGTCAGGCAATAGGAAGTTAGACCGGCCAAGGCGGCGGTCTGACCAGCCTGTGTGGCGGTTAGACTGGCCAGTGGGTGGCGGTTTGACTGACCATAAAAGTAGTTTTGAGTTTGGAGCTGGACCAAAAAAATAGAGGGTGTGGGCAAGAGAGGAGATTCTCCTACACTTGGTCTAATAATTTTTGGAGCTTCAAGTCAAAAGTTCTATTTGTTTGAAATTTCCAAAGAGGCTTCGGATTTCCAGTGAGGAAATTTTGGCTAAGTCCCTTGCTGGGCGGTCAGACCGGCCAGGTGGCGATTAGACCGGCCATGGGTGGCGTCTAGGCTTGGAGAGCTGAGGTTCAAAAAGATCGAGGATGTCGGGTGAAGTTAATGGACTCAAGCATGGCGCAAAATAGAAAAGAATGACCGAATGGGAAGTTCGGTGCGACGGGTTACATCAACCGGTGCGGGGGTCAGTGCAAGTGCCATGGTGGTTTCGGTGGGAGCTGGATAGGAGAGACTTGCCGACATGATGATATTCATTGATCAACCTACACGTGGCGAAGCATGGGATTGCTTCATGAAGATTGAACTCGGCCTTTGAAGAAGGATCGAGAAGGGGTATTTTGGTAACTTCACCAAAATACCGTCTTCATGTCTTTTGGCTAAATCGCGGCGCAAGACGGCGCAAGGAGAAGTGGTTTAGGTTAAGAGAAGTTGAAGACGACGCTTTGAAATGCATCTGTAGGCTTAACGGGTGTCCATTAGGAATATCCTTCTAGAAGCTAGCCTCTACTATAAATAGGGGAGAGTGATGGTTGTGCACCTCCCAACCCTTGTATTTGAAGAAACCCTAGTTTGTATTTAGGGAGTGGTGGTGGAGTGCTTAGGGTTCTAGAGAGTTGGATTGATTGTGTGCTCAAGTGTTGAATCTTTGTCCTTCAAGATGGAGTGACAGTAAACTAACATCAATCTCGAATCAATCCAAGCAAGATTCCTCAAGATGAGACTCTTCTTGTTCTTGCTCTCTCTTTTGTGATTTTGAGACTTTCTTTAATCCTTTGGTTTCTCTTTGGTTTCTGACCTAGATCTTATTTGCTGTGACATGTGGAAATGCATCTAAGATCATCTATCACCAGCGAGCAAGTTTTTGGATCATATTTTAGTTTTGACTTAGTTTTGAAGCAACATTCACTCAAACGAAAAAATGTTGGAACTTTGGTAATGATCTTCATGATCTTTGATTGGAATAGGTTCCTGACATCCTAGAGAAGGTGTATTTCAAGTTTCGTGAAGTTTGGAGTTGTGGATCAAAAGTTGGGCCGATTTGTGATTTTGAGTTCGTGCTGATTTTACTGTTCATCGAGCTGGAGGTCAGACTGCCCCCTTTGAGAGGTCAAACCGCCCATGTTGATAGGTCTGACCGCCCAACTCATTGTGAATTGAGCTTTTGATGTTTTTGGTTGTTTTGCTTCGGGGTTTCGATTGGATTCAATACAAATCTTCCGCTATGTTTGTACATTGATCTTCATAGCTCTCATAGCTATTGGAGTGAAAAATGTGTTGAATTCGATCAACACGAAAAAGTGATCATACTCCTATTCACCCCCCTATAGTCGCTGTTTCAGTCCAACATGTTGTAACTAGAATTGGATTGGGTATTCAATTGTGCATGTGTTGCACTTGGTGAGAGTCACGCAAGAGGTTTGGCTTGTTACTCTTGGTGTTTGCTGACCCCTAGACGGCGTGAAGGTGTCGTGGTCCGGTGATCTTCTGAAGAAGCTTGTAAGAAGGACCAACATGCTATGAGTGGTTTGGTGTTCGCCATCTTCGGAGTGGTGGAAGAGCAACCCCGAGTGGATCGAGGTGTTGGTTCAAGTTGTGAGTCGATCTAATTCGTTTGGGCTTAGCTCAACGTGGATTAGGGGAGACTGGTAAGTCTCCAAACACCACGAGAAGACATTTTATTGTTTGCTCTCTTGTGATTTACTTTGTGCAATTTACATTCCTATAATTAAATTAATTGCATGTCAAACTAGCATTGCAAACCTTACTTAAACTTATGGTGTTGGTGCACTTGAGCAAAACTAGAATCTTTAGGTTTTAATTGTGCAAAAATCAGATAGACTTTCGCTTCCGCATTAGAAATCGGTTTTAGCGTCAGGTATTTTTAGAAACGACTATTCAACCCCCTAGTCGGCCTCATCAATCTTACACCATGGTTATGTAGCATTCAAGCGCCTGCAGCCCACGTTTCACACTTTAAATTGTTCTTGATATATATTAAAAGACTATGTGAGACATCAGCTCATGAATAATTTGATGAAGATTGAATAATAATAAGACCAATCCAAAGCTCTATAAATTACTAACCAAGATCGATCTAACAATATGTACGCTACACGGGTTTTAGCTAAATGAGAAGCAAAGATGTACTACATAAATTCAGAAAAGAAGTTCAAGATCTCAGTATTGGGACATTTGAGCAAACAGGTGGTGGGCAGGGGAAAAAGAAATAGTCTGGCATGGAATTAACCATCTCTTGTTTACAGAAAATTAAATTGAGAGGGTAAGCAACCCATGGTATTGACAAACGTCCCTCAATGTTGTTGCTTGTGCTACCGTCAAGGACACACCAGGTGGAGGAGCACGAACCAGAGGACTTCTGCAATGAAGCCGAAGGAGGAGACCCACGACAATGCCGCCGCGGCCAACACAGGCTCGTCCTCAAGCCATCACATGCTTGGGGTTGCCATCCTCACTGTCGCCTACCCACCGTGAGCCCGATGATCGTGTTGGGATGGGGAACCTTACTGATGGACGCTACTCCTGTATCCTGGAGTTGTCCATTACACCATGCTGCCTCTCATCGTTGTGTCCCCTCACGCAGTCTCACTGCGGTAGAGCTCGTCGCCACCACTCGTGGCCTGAGCACATGAACACCACCGAGCCACACATTCCCCGCCTCGCCGAACCCTACCACGTCGTCGTCATAAGCCTTAACCTACCATCAAGGCACTCCAATCTGGGTTGCCGCATTGTTCTCCCAAAATTGGAGGATGCAGATGAGGAAAGGAGAAGAGAAGGCATGTGATAGGGCGGATCAGGATTGAGGGGAGGGAGGAGGTTGGGGGATACGAATCAGGAAGGGATATGGGTGGCGAGCACGATGGTCGACAAGTTAGGCGCGGGCAACGCCCATCGCTGCCGGACCCCACTATCCTCGTCATGGCCCACGCTGCCTCCACCACACGCACCAGCATCCGTCGTACCACCCCCACCATGGATGATGAGGCGGCGACGCGGGGAGGAGCCGTCAGAAAGGGGGTGGGAGAGAGGGGTGGCGTTTGATCGAGGGAGGGGGAGATGGGGAGAACTGGGGAAGGGGAAGGTAGTTGCATTGTGCACGACGAGTGGTTGAAGTGGTTTAGATGGACCGACTGTCAGGGAGGGGCCATGATTCAGCGCTTATTTTTCATTCGCTTGGCATCATGACTCATGCACAAAAGAGAGAGAGAGAGGAGGGGACGACCACTTATTCTAATTTTTAAATAGTAGAGATATTTCTAAGGCGTGAGTTGAGAAATAGCATTTGGTATTCTCATATCACCAATGTAATTAACCAAGAACAATAGGCAAATACGCAACCAACTTCATACCGTATGTATGTCCTTTTCCCCCTTCCTTTGGATCAAAGTGGTAGCGCCATGAATGCATGCATGTAGCTTTTCATTAGCAACTAGCAACACTCGTTTGTTTATAGGAGAAAAAACATCTGCATAGCCCTAGCAATTGCCTGAGTAGCTGTAGTAACTAGATACTCTACATACACGGACGGTTTGCGCCGCTCCCTAGTGCTCACGAGTTACTCCATATGGTCCACAACTGCTAGCTCGTTTCCCAACGCTGTAGCCTATGAAACGTAACGTTTGTATCGTATGACGTATGGTAGCCAGCACAACGCAGTGAATGGATGAATGCACATCCCAGCTGCTGTAGAAAAACTATGGAAACCCGTAAAAATACGAGGTGGGAAGGGGACAATCTGCATGCCGTAAGAGCGAGAAGATGAAAGCGGCGCGAGCAGCGAAACCTGCACAGGAGGCACAGCCCTCCGCGTGTGGCAGAGAAATAAACGGACGGACCCCCACTCTTCTTCCACCAGTCGCCACTCCCTCTCATCTCTACATACCCCCTTGTTCTCTCCACTGCGAAATACGAGATCTCTTAATTCTCTTCCCAATGCCACCCTGCACTCCTTGATCTCATCTTCTCCAGCCTCCTCCAGTCCTCCTGTCTTGGATCTCACATAGTGACTATTTCTTGAATAAAATGGCCGACAACAACAGCGGCAACAACAACACCGCAGCTGCCACGAACAACGCCGAGGTCCAGATACAAATCCCAGGTCAGTTTGAGGTGATAGTCACTATTCGATCGTCACATTTTTTGTGTTTTTTGGTTAGTTATTTGTTTGCATTTTTTGGATGAATAATATGTGCAAATTTAAGAGGCCGATTCAGCGGAGAGAGTGAAGAGATAATTCTTTGCATGGATTGAGCTCTAGCCATTTAGCTTTCCAATGTGTGTGGGACCATTCTTCTTATCGTTCTCTACGCGGGCAGGGTGTTTGTAGAATTGCGGGAAGAGTACGGTGCAATGAGATGTTTTACAGACAGCATCTGAATATGCATATTGATCTGGGTCTGCATGCACGCTTGCTTTGCTTTCCGAGGTTTCTTGTCTTGTGGTGGCTGCGCGCATTCGTATCGTATGCCGTATGGTAGCCTGCACAACGCAGTGAATGGCTGAAGGCACATCCCAGCTACCATAGAAAAACTGTAGAAACCCGTAAAGCTGTGAGGTGGGAAGGGGACATTCTGCATGCCGTAAGAGCGATACAATGAAAGAGGCACGAGCAGCGAGACCTGCGCAGGCGGCAAAACCCTCCGCGTGTGGCAGAGAAATTAATGGACGGGCCCCCACTCTTCTTCCACCAGTCTCCCCTCCCTCTCATCTTTGCATGCCCCCTTGTTCTCTCCACCGCGAAACGCAAGGTCTCTTTATTCTCTTCCCAATGTCACCCTGCACTCCTTGATCTCATCTTCTCCAGCCTCCTCCAGTCCTCCTGTCTTGGATCTCACATAGTGACTGTTTCTCAAATAAAATGGCCGACAACAACAGCGGCAACAACAACACCACAGTTGCCACGAACGCCGAGGTCCAGATACAAATCCCAGGTCAGTTTGCGGTGATAGTCACTGTTCGATCGTCACATTGTTTTTGTGTTTTTTGGTCAGTTGTTTGTTTGCATTTTTTTGGATGAATAATATGTGCAAATTTAAGAGGCCGATTCAGCGGTGAGAGTGAAGAGATTATTCTTTGCATGGATTGAGCTCTAGCCATTTAGCTCTCCAATGTGTGTGGGACAATTCTTTTTGCCGTTCTCTGCGCGGGCAGGGTGTTTGAAGAATTGCGGGAAGAGTATGGTGCAATGAGATGTTTTATAGACAACATTTGAACATGTATATTGATCTGGGTCTACATGCACGCTTGCTTTGCTTTCCCAGGTTTCTTGTCTTGTGGTGGTTGCGCACGTTTGTATTGTATACCGTATGGTAGCCTGCACAACGCAGTGAACGGCTGAATGCACATCCCAGCTACCGTAGAAAAACTGTGGAAACCCGTAAAACTGCGAGGTGGGAAGGGGACACTCCGCATGCCGTAAGAGTGAGACAATGAAAGTGGCGCGAGCAGCGAGACCTGCGCAGGAGGCACAACCCTCCGCATGTGGTAGAGAAATTAACGGACGGACCCCCACTCTTCTTCCACCAGTCTCCCCTCCCTCTCATCTCTGCATGCCCCCTTGTTCTCTCCACCACGAAACGCGAGGTCTCTTTATTCTCTTCCCAATGCCACTCTGCACTCCTTGATCTCATCTTCTCCAGCCTCCTCCAGTCCTCCTGTCTTGGATCTCACATCGTGACTGTTTCTCGAATAAAATGGCCGACAACAACAGCGGGAACAACAACACCGCAGCTGCCACGAACAACGCCGAGGTCCAGATACAAATCCCAGGTCAGTTTGCGTGTGATAGTCACTATTCGACCGTCACAATTTTTGTGTTTTTTTGTCAGTTATTTTTGCAGTTTTTTTGGATGAATAATATGTGCAAATTTAAGAGGCCGATTCAGCGGTGAGAGTGAAGAGATAATTCTTTGCATGGATTGAGCTCTAGCCATTTTGCTTTCCAATGTGTTTGGGACAATTCTTCTTGCTATTCTCTATGCAGGCAGGGTATTTGAAGAATTGCGGGAAGGGAACGGTGCAATGAGATGTTTTACAGACAGCATCTGATCATGCATATTGATCTGGGTCTGCATGCACGCTTGCTTTGCTTTCCTAGATTTCTGGTCTTGTGGTGGTTGCGCGCGTTCGTGTCTAGTGTGTAGTAGTGTTTCAGGCACCCGTGAACGCTTATACAAATGCGGTCATTTTTCTTCGTACATTGGGGCATGAAGAATCTCTTTCAGCTAGTTGTGTTCAGCGAAAACGTAAATGGGAGAAAACGACAAGTTACAGACAAGAATTGTTCAATTCTGAACTTGATCTATTTTTTGAGACATATATAAGTGGGGTATTGTTACCGTTGCAGTGAAGAAAAAAAAACATGTGCCATCCAATGGCTTACCGATTTCTTGCCGTTATGTAGTATCGCAAGCAGTAAAAACGTAAGTCATATGCATATGCTGGGCAACTCTCTTACAACAACCTCTGAAACTTTCTTCTTAATGATATCTGTTCTATTTAAAAAATATATTTAGAAAGTTTGGTTAATATCCTTTTGTCATGAGTGGTTAATATCCTTTTGTCAAGAGTGGCTAATATCCTTTTGTCAATAATTTTCTTACTTGTCCACTGCTTTAATTTGTTATTGTCAGTATTAACTTTTAGAGTTTCTCATTATAAACCACAGCACCAGCCAAAGTTGAAGGTTCGGCAACTCAGGAAGCACCATCACGAAACTCTAGAGTCAAGCATTGGCAATGGTGGTTGATGGTGGCAACGGACGTTTTCTTCCTCATTGCTGGTCAGACATCCGCAACACTACTCGGGAGGTACTACTACGATCAAGGCGGCAGAAGCAAGTGGATATCAACGTTTGTACAAACCGCCGGCTTTCCTATACTGTTCTTTGCCATGTTTTTCTTCCCATCAAAGTCATCTTCCACAGAAACGACCATCGGTAACAGCGACACTCCCATCGCCAAAATCTCTCTGATATACATTGTCTTGGGGCTCATCATAGCTGCCGATGACATGATGTATTCCAATGGCCTGCTGTATCTTCCAGTCTCGACCTATTCGCTCATTTGCGCTAGTCAGCTGGCCTTCAATGTTGTCTTCTCATACGTCCTAAACTCCCAGAAGATCACCACTTTGATCGTGAACTCTGTAGTCCTGCTTACCTTATCTGCTTCACTCCTTGGAGTCAATGAAGAATCTCAGGGAACTACTGGTGTCTCAAGAGGAAAGTACCTCTTGGGTTTCTTGTTGACACTAGGAGCATCAGGCACCTACTCACTGATCCTTTCCCTGATGCAACTCACCTTCGAGAACGTGATTAAGAAGCACACCTTCTCGGCCGTGCTGAACATGCAGATATACACGGCACTTGTGGCAACTTTCGCTTCCCTTGTTGGGCTATTTGCGAGTGGTGAATGGAAAACTTTGAAAGGAGAGATGGACGGGTTCCGGTCGGGGCAGTTCTCCTACCTGATGACACTGGTGTGGACGGCCGTATCTTGGCAGGTCGCTTCTGTTGGAGTGGTGGGGTTGATCTTCGAGGTGTCGTCGTTGTTCTCGAATGTGATCAGCACCCTAGCTCTACCAGTTGTTCCTCTTTTTGCTGTGATGATATTTCGCGACAAGATGGATGGAGTAAAGATCATATCCATGCTGATTGCCATCTGGGGTTTTGTTTCATATCTGTACCAACACTATCTTGATGACAAGAAAGCTAGCAAGGCGTCAGCTAATAGTGAACAGGGGGGTTCCTAGGTGCCCACTATGATCTTCTTGTGATAGGAATATGCCCCCCGACAATCTAATTTCTTCGCTGCGAGGTACTAGGTGCTGTTTCTAATGTTTTTTTGCAGGATGTTCGTCAGAGAAATACTACTTTTTTTGTACTGTGTATGTATTTAGCTTATACAATTTTACTCATTTAATATTAGTTTCCTTTATCCTCACGTGCATTGTGTAAGGGTGTATGCTGCGAATAAAAAGAAGAAAAATAGTTTGAAGAATTGCGGGAAGAGTACGGTGCAATGAGATATTTTATAGACAACATTTGAACATGTATATTGATCTGGGTCTGCATGCACGCTTGCTTTGCTTTCCCAAGTTTATTGTCTTGTGGTGGTTGCGCACGTTTGTATTGTATGCCGTATGGTAGCTTGCACAACGTAGTGAACGGCTGAATGCACATCCCAGCTACCGTAGAAAAACTGTGGAAACCCGTAAAACTGCGAGGTGGGAAGGGGACACTCTGCATGCCGTAAGAGCGAGACAATGAAAGTGGCGCGAGCAGCGAGACCTGCGCAGGAGGCACAACCCTCCGCATGTGGTAGAGAAATTAACGGACGGACCCCCACTCTTCTTCAACCAGTCTCCCCTCCCTCTCATCTCTGCATGCCCCCTTGTTCTCTCCACCACGAAACGTGAGGTCTCTTTATTCTCTTCCCAAGTCCGCGCCTCGTTCCACCTTCCTCGGCTCTGCGCTCGCCTGCCCGATCCGTCCCGTCGCCATGCGCACCCTCACCCGGATCCCCGCTGCCACGCCGCCTGCACCCGCGCCGCCCGATCCTCCTCCCCGATGCAGCCTTCGCCGCTCCTCTCTCCCCGTGGCTATTTAAGCCAGCCCCGCCCCCATTTCTTCTCTCCCCTGCCTCGCCCCCTTCTCCTCACTCTCCCCGAGCCAAAGCCTCGTCCCCTCCACCGCTTCTTCTTCCTCGGAGCTGACACCGACACTGACGCCGCCATCCCTTCATCTCCGTTGGCTCCGTCGCCTCCGCCGACTTCGCCCTCGCCTCTAGCCCCGCTCCGTCGTTGCCGCTCCCTCCTCTCGCACCGCTGCCGTCGTGCGCCATCTCTCTCTCTTTCTCCCCTCCCCTCTCTCTCCCTCTCCCGCTTTCTCTCCCTCGCCCTCTTAAATCACGCCCGCACCAACACTGACAGGTGGGCCCCGCTACAGTGTCCGTGCGGCTAACAGGTGGGGCCCACATGTCACTGTACCATGGACTCGCGTGCGCCCATGCGTGGACGCAGTCCACACACTGTTCCATGCACCGGGGCCGCGTGTCAGCGCGTGGCTTTTTCAATTTTTTTCTTGCGATTTTCCTTTTAACTGAAAATTCGTTATAAAGTTTCAAAAATCCATATCTTTTTCATTATAACTCCAAAAATTATGAAACTTGTGCCCAAAAAATTGTAATTTCAAAACCTACATTTTGGTACTGGTTTGGTTAATTTTGGAGTTCATGTATTATGGAATTTGTATTTATTTATTTTATTTGCTTGTCTTTTTGTTTCTGGTGCGATCATCCTAGCAGAGTTTGAAGAAGTCGGAGATTCCCATTTCAACCAAGCTCAAGACTTCTAAGACCCCCTAGCCTTTGATCTATGCGAGTCAATACTTTGATCATGTTGAACCTACATTTCATGCAAATTATATTCTTTTAAAATATCAAACTGCATGCTTTAATTTCTTATGCAAATGTATATCAAATGGTCATAAGGTAGTTAAATGCAACTTGATTATTAAATAAATATTATACCTTGTCCTTGATAATTGAATTCCCTAATCCTTGCCACCCTAGTAATTATATGGTAACCTACTAGTTATAGTCTATACTCAAGCGCCATACTAGCCTTGCTTGAGTACCGGGGTATTAACCACCCCAATCATCATCCTTTAAACTTAAAGATTGTTTTGGGTAGTCATTGGGGTAAATGACTGAAATGGTTGAGTTAATTTGTTTTACTCTTCTCAAAACCCTGAAAACTTGCTAATACCCCATCTGGGCAGATGGTATATTGGAGGGTATGTGGTTGGGTACTAATGTAGCCCAGAATATGTTGGTATGCGTTTGGTATGTGGTATGAACCGCCCAGATAACTTTAAGGACTTAATCCTGTTATGACCTCCTATTGTAAAACAGTACAACCACAAGTCTATAATGGTGTCGACCTGGCCAAATAATTTGTATCCGTCAATACGAATTGCACCAGGTAGATGACTCGCGATGCCGTAAGCCTTCGTGGCGAAGGGTCGGAGTGCACGGCGAAGGCCGTTTGATGGCGCAAGGGGGGTCTAGGGCAAGGGTTGACGGGGTTGTGAGAGCGTAACTCACCTCAGGTGAAACCTCAGCGGGTGTAACAAGTACTGAGAGATGCATTGTAAAGACCTTTGATAATCTCCCCTTGATTCACATGTCCAAGAAAATATATGATTATATCAAGTCAATTATCTCTTGTAGGTAAAGTGTACAATCTCTGTAGAGAAATAAACTGTTCGAACAGCCGTGCCCATGGTCACGGGCGGACATAGGAACTTACAAGAGTTAGTTCTTTTTATAAAACTTTGTGGGTGAGTTGAAAAATGTGACGAGCTCATCTAGCTTTGTTTTGGATTTTTCCCTGGGTAGTCTTACCCAGTGTTGATAATAGGTGGATGTAATCACTATCAAAATTAAGTATGAGGTGGAGGTAACCTCTGCTGTTATTGATATTGCACAAGTAATCTCTTTAATAAAATTATAATTCAGTTAAACTGCTAAGTGCTAGGACTTTCTAATATGTGTATTTATAAATATTGCTTTGCATAAATAAAAGAACTCGAGCCATCCTTGTTTAGCCCTGCATAATTATTATTGCATCTGTTGTGTTGGCTCGCGAGCGCGGTAGTTGTGCTCACCCTCGCTCTTTCCCCAAACCCCCAGATTCCACTGATCAGGACGACTACACCTACTACGAGGATCAAAGATTCGACGGTCAAGACTAAAGCGACGAGTAGTTTAGTTCCTTAGCTAGGACTCACCGTAGTTTAGCTGGCTCCGCTGGTATTTGCGTACAGCCAATATTCTCCAAGTTCTTGGGTAATATCGGTTGAACACAAGCCGCCACAGTCGCTTGTCCGTGGGGAGTCGTGTTGCCCCTTTTGCTACCGTGTTTTTTTTTTCTGTATTTTATGTAATGAACTCATTTGGCATGTTCGGCCCTCTTATGTAAACTCGACCCGACACGGTCTATTTAACTCTGATGGTTGTAATATTATGTTTAGTTCGGTCTACGATATGTATGAAATGATTCAGCGATATACACTGTGAGACTTCTGCAATTAAACTGGTAACACTACTGATCCACCAATATGCATGTATATATTCATCTTGCAGCTTCTTACAGATCAACCAACTCTTGCCAATCGTTTAACGTGTCTGATATTTGCTAGTTCTTGTCTTATGTCAGATAGCTCCTGATGTACAATAAGATCTCGACAAGATGTCAATATCCTTCCTGTTTCAAACAAGCTTATCAGCCAAACATACTTTCGTTTGAACTTGAGATGAAACGGACACTTCCTCCAAATCTTGGGTGCTGCCCAATAATTGGCAAGCTCGTCAGCATCGCCTGATGGGAGATAAGTTTGATTCTGTCAGGATAGCCCCAAGCGATCAACTTTGTCCTCACTTGGAATTTTTGCACCAGGCATTGAATTTTCCAAGAGGCAGGAAACATCGACTCATGGGATCGAGGAAATGATGCATTGCTCAACGGTGGTGAGTCAAGCTAACGTTGACAGCAAATTTAGACCCTAGTACCTGAGTTGTAGTATATTTTTTTATTTGATTGATGAGGATCCCCGTTTCCATCGGAGGAGGACGGGCAGGGCACGCATCCAATGGGCAACAGGATAAGTTCTGCAGTCACAACGTGAAATCTCTCTCTCTCAGCTTATCTGATGAACCGAATCAATCATACGTGCAGGTATCCTAGTCAGGGAAAACGCTACCCCGGGGATCTCGATAGTACCGGTAAATGCTGGTTACCGTTTTTTTAAAAAGATTTGGTCAAATTTTTTCAATTACACTTTGAAATTGTGAATTTGTACTGGCTGGGATGATCCGAAAATAGCCGAAAATAGCCGAAAATTTTGAAAATTTCAGCAAAATTTCGATGATAATTCCAAAGAGCATTCAGACCAAAAGCACTTAATTACAATGACAAGAGCTATGGCTCCAAAACACAACATTCCAGTATCCCATCTCCAATTCTAAATAGAGCTATGGCTCGAGACGGTTTTGTGGTATATAAAGTGAAGTATCACAGACGATTTTGTGGTATAAACCGTCTGTGAGTGATTATCTCATGTTATGTGCATAAACCGTCTGTGATATGTAGCCCGTCACAGACGGTTTGTAAAAAAAACCATCTGTGGTAGCCGACATATCACAACCAGTTCATATAAATAACCGTCTATGATGCTCGACGTATCACAGACGGTTGTTGGTAGAAGCCGTCTGTGAAAGTAGATCTTCACAAACAGCTTCAACCAAAAGCAACATTCAGACCAAAAGCACTTAATTACAATCACACGATACATAGACAGAACTATGGCTCAAAGCATAACTTTTTAGTCTCTCATCTCCATTTCTAAACAGAGCTATGGCTCTAGATGTTTTTGTGGTATATAGAGCGAAGTATCACAGACAGTTTTGTGATATAAATCATTTGTAAACAACTATCACAGACGGTTCTCTACACTAACCATCTGTGATATGTAGAACTGTCTGTGATAGCCGCCATATTATATACAGTTCGTATAAATAACCGTCTATGATGGCCAACGTATCACAGACGATTTTTATTAGAAACAGTATGTGAAGACCAAAAAACGTTTGTGTTACACGCTGCCGCCGAAATCACTCCCACGCACGGATGACTTAGAGTTAAGGCGAATGCATCAACGGGAGAGGAAGAGGGGAGAAGAGGGGTCGTTGGCTGGGCTGGGCTTTCAAACGGAGCCAAAAAAAAATTATGTGATACAGTGTATCACCGAGCCCCAACGATAATGCGAAAATCGACGATAACCGCTTTCCACTCATCCTAGGCCAAGAAGCTGGAGACGACGGACACGTAGTTGACAAGGATACGTCCCCTACAACTACGTCGCCGCCGCCGGTATCAAAGCGGTTACAATGGTGGGCGGTGGCCCTTGTCAACATCGTGTTCCTCCTTGCCGAACAGAGTGTGGCTACACTACTCGGCGGGATCTACTACGACCAGGGCGACGACAGCTTGTGGATGGCGACGGTGGTGCAGTCCTGCGACACGTCCCTCGCCATCCCACTACTACTCTACCTCCGGCCGAAATCCTCCACTGCCATGTTCGTCGGCTTGGGACCTTGGGCGTCCTCCTCGCCGGCGACAACTTGATGTACTCCTACGCCCTTCTCTACCTGCCCATGTCGACGTACTCTCTCATCTGCGTGACCCAGTTCTCTTTCAACGCCATCTTCTCCTACTTGAACAAGAAGTTCACGGCGCTCATACTCAACTCCGTCGTACTGCTCACCTTCTCGACCGCGCTCATCAGCGTGAACTACAGCTCGGACGAGACCAACAGCAGCGTCCCGGAGGGGCAGTTCCCAGTAGGGTTCATGCTAACGTTGTCAGCGTCGGCGGTTTTCTCCCTGATCCTGTCCCTGATGCAACTAACGTTCGACAAGGTGCTGAAGAGCGACACGTTCTACGCCGTGCTGGAGATGCAGTTCTGAAGCAACACCGCCGCGGCGTACGTGTCGGTGGCTGGGCTGTTCATCTCTTGCGAGTGGAGCACACTGACCGGGGAGATGGGTGGGTACAAGAAGGGCAAGGTAGCCTACGGGATGACACTAGCGTGGACGGGCGTCTCGTCGTGGCAGCTCACCACGATGGGCATGCTGGGGCTCGTCGCAGCGGTGTCATCATTGTTCACCAACGTGATCAGCACCGTGGCGATGCTGCTGTTGCCGGTCACTCATCGCAGTGATCTTCCTCGGCAACCGGACGGACGGGGTGAAGGTTTTGGCATGCTCATAGGCCTCTGGGGTTCTTGTCCTACATTTACCAATGTTGGGTCCGAGCCTAGGATCAGCACGCCCAAACTCACTCGGTTTTCGTTTGGTCTGATTGTGAACAGTAAAATTCAGAGATAAGACAAAACAAAGTAAGTTTAGAGAGCAGACAAACTGGCCAAGTTCAGAGACAAAGTCTTGGGACAATTTTCAGTTGTATATTCCAACTCTGAAGACTCAACTCGTTACAAGATCATGAGCTACTTTAAAAGATAAACTAACTCCCTAGCTAGATCCTGGTTTCCCACCGCAACCGGCGTGATCCCACCACTCTGACTCCACGATGAAATAAAGAACAACACACGAACTCCACGCCAACAGCGATACTGGCGCAAGACTCGGACAAACTAGCCAAACCAGTCTTGATTATTTTCAACAAACTCTCCCTTAATCTAGACTTGGTTGTGCTAGATCTTTGACACTAATTAACTCGCGCATCTCTGAAAACTTCAGCTTGGCAAGTGACTTGGTGAGAATGTCTGCGCACTGTTCTTCTCCACAAATTTGCTGAACAATGATTTCCCCTCTTCCAATTTGCCGGCGAAGAAAAGGTCATCCTCCTTCGTGGCCATCATATAGAATCAACTTTTCTTCCATGATGACCACTAGAACCTCGAGTACATTTTGATGTATCCATCGACCTTCCCATTGAGAAGGCGCAGCGAGCATTCCCCTGGGGTTCTTGTCGTCTTCCTCGACCTTACCAGCTTGTAAAAATACCTGAGGACTCTCAGATCTGGTCAAATCCCTAAGTACGCCTTCTAGAGGTAGACGAAGATGATGAGGTTGGCGATTGAGTTGGGGACTAGGTTGATCACTTCGATGTCGTAATACTCGAGAACCTGTGAAAGGAATATATGTACCGGAAATCTGAGCCCGCACTCGATGTAGGCGAGGAAAACAGAGATTTCTCCTTCTTCTCCGCTCGGGTAATACTCTCAGGTCGCTGGTCTCTGTTGGTCTCCACTTAATCAGACTCTTGTCTGGAAGCATCACGATCTCTTCCAAAGCCTTGAGCTTCTTCCTGCTCAGATCTGAAACCGACCACTTAGTGATTAAATCCGACATGATTGGATGAGCAGTGGTCGGAGAAAATTTTTGGGCGAAGAGGACAGAGGAGGTCGGAAGAAATTCTTTGTAGGAAGATGAAGAGTAAGTTTAAGAAAATCTAAGAGTGTAAAATCCTTTAGGCGGCGTGCCGAAAGGATTTTATAGCCGCTACTCCTTAAGAAAGGAGTTACCCAAAAGTACAACGGACACAAACTAATGTCCAATGAACAGAAAAACTCTTTGATTCCCAATGCGGTTTCTCAACTTTAAATTGAATACAGACCACCTCATTTGTCACAACATTAAATGAGGGTCTGTTCGATACAACTTCTCATCGAAGGTTCACACGACCAATTCATTTTAAAGTTCAGGGGCTAGCTCACGAGGATTAAAATCTCCATGTATTACTTTAATACATAGAGCAGAATTTAAATTAGGCGACTCTACATTGGGTTCTTTCATCCTTAGCCCAATCACCTACATAATTAGAGCAGAATTATATACTGATTGGAGAATATATAAACGATGAAGAATGAGTTGTTATTTACCTTGAGTCTCTTCACTTTCTCTTCTAAAGAGACAATTTCCAAGATGTTGGGAAACACAGCCTTGGCATCAGGCTCCCCAGCGTAGATCATTTTGATCCGCTCTTGTAACGTCCCATTTTTGGACGGCTAATAGTAACTATTTGATTTCCGGTTTTTGGTCGTTTTTCAATTTGGCAGTCATTTCCAAAAAAACTCCTAGCTTCCTTTAAGCTCGGTTTTGTGTTTCAAAACCTCCTTTCAAATTTTGAATTCAAATTTCACCTTGAATTTCCCCTTTAGTTGATTTTGGAACTCTCCCCAAATCCCCCCTGTTTTGCTTGGGCTCAGCCCTATTCTTTTGGACCGGCCTATTTTTTCGGCTCACTCATTATCCTTGTCCCTCTCATTTTCCCCCGGCCCACTCATTTCTCCCCAGCCCGGCCGCATTCCCCCTTCTTTCTTTTCAGGGCCGGCCCATTTTCTTCTTCTCTCCCCTCCCGCCTTCTTTCCTCCACACCCGGCGCCCGCTCGCCGCACTCCAGCCGACCCGCACCGCCTGGCCAACCGCCTTCCCCTCCGCGATCTCCGGCCGACAAAAGCGCGTCGCTTTGCTGCCAGACGCCACCTGGGCTCTCCTGCGGCCCTTTGTTCCGCGGCCTTTCTCTCCCTTCCCCGGCTATAAGAGCCCCTCTACCTTCCCCCTCCATCGCCTTCCTCTCTTCCCCCTCTCTGTGTCGCCGAGAGCCAAAGCCCCGGTACTACCACCCGTTCTTCCCCAGTACTACCATCCGTTCTTCCCCGGTACTACCGCACCTCCCGCGGTACTACCCCCCCGGACCAGTGCGCGTAGACCCAGCCCACGCACTATGCGGTGGACCGAGCACTGTGCTAAGGGCCATGTGTTAACACAAGGCTTTTTGCCGTTTTTTTATTTTCTTTTCAATTAAAAATTCATTTGAAAAGCTTTACAAATTCATATCTCCTTCGTTATATCTCCAAAAATTATAAAACTTGTTTCCAAACTTTTCTAAATTCAATATCTTGCTAATGGCACTAGTCTTGTTTAATTTGGAATTCATTTGTTGTGGGTTTTGTGTTTATTTGCTCTCTTTGTTGTTGTGCCTTTTTCCGGTACTTTCGTCCGATTAGGATTCGAAGACGCGGGAGACCTCCACTTCGATCAAGCTCAAGAATATCAAGACCCTACTGCCTTTAACCAAGGTGAGTCAATACTTTGATCATTTTGAGCCTACATTTTATGCAAATTATATTTATTTAAAATATCAAAATTGCATGATTTAATTCTGCAATCAAATGTATGTTAAAGCTTAAGGTAGTTAAGCACTCATTTGATGATTAATTAATTATTATCTATTCTTTGATAATTGAATCCATTATTCCATGTCACCCTAGTAGATATGTGGTAAATACTAGCATAAGTTGTACTTAAGCGACATGCTAGTCTTGCTTAAGTACTAGGATAATAAATGTCCTAATCATTGTATTTTAATTATGAAAGTGGTTTTGAGCAGTCATTGTGGGTAAATGACTGGCGTGTTGTGATAATTGGTTTTTCTCCCCAAAACCCTAAACAACTTGCTAGTACCACATCTGGGCGGATGGAACGAGTGGTAGGTGCCATCGTGCACGAGAGTGGTTGGTAGGTGGTATGAACCGCCTGGATGAATTAAGGATTTAATCCTGTCATGACCTCCTGTGTAAAATATGTACAACCGCAAGTCTGCAAAGTGCAACTTGGCTTAGTAAAATTATAAAACACTGAATGTCATCCAACTTGTTGGTGAGCGGGAACGTGCAAGCGCGTGTTGTGACCGGCTTGAAAGGTACACTATGGTAAGGTGAAGTTGCCAGCTGCGCTAGTCGTTGTGGTCGGGGCACAGCTGCGCTGGTCGTTGTGGTGAACATCCCACATAACTTATGGGCGTGGCCCATATGGGTGAGGTGACAGAAGGGGCGAGGTAGCTTGAAAGGTTACTGTGACGATTACTCAACTACATGACTACGGAATCATGTGGGGTAACGAGTATGATTATCTCTTATTAGTACAGTGTACAACCTCTGCAGAGTCTAAACTGTTTAAACAGTCGTGCCTACGGTCAGAGGCGGATATGAGAACTTAACTTGAGTTAGTTCTATTACAAAAACATTTGTGGGTGGTATGAAAACCAGGTCGGCTCATCTAGCCTGAGGTTGGATTTTTCCTGAGCCGTCAAGCTCAGTGATATGGAGGAGCGGAGGTAGCTCCAATCAAATGATGCATTTGTAGAGTTTCCGATGGAGGGAACCTCTACTGTTATTTAGTATTGCACTTACTCTTTTTCATAAAATATAATTTGTTTAAAATGCTAAGTTATAGGAATTTGTAATTATGATAATTGAAAATGTTGCTTTAGCAAAATAAAAGAACCCGATGCCTCCTTGTTAAGCCATGCATGTATTACACGGAAGTTGTGCTCATTTTCTCTCTCCCCCCAAACCCTCTAGATGATGTGGATCAAGGGGACTATGCGTACTATGAAGACCCAGAAGTCGGCGGACAAGGAAACGATGAAGAGTAGTCTAGTCTATAGTCTATATATCGCCTTAGTCTAAGTGGACTCATTCGGTACTTACGTACATCAAATATTGTCCAACCCCTTGGGTAATATATCTCGTATACAGGTTACCCTAGTCGCTTGCCTGTGGAGAGATGAGCTCTACCCTTTTTGCTTTCGATGTAGTTACGTTGCTTTCTATGTAATGTAATCAATTTAGCATGTCCGGCCCTTTTGTAAAACTTGGCCCGATGTGGTCTATGTCACTCTGAAGTTGTAATATATTGAATGGTTTAGTTTACGCCTTGTATGAATTGATTCACCAATGTGCCTGTGAGTGTTATCTATTGATCCAGGGAATAGCACAATGATTTCACAGAGGATTTGGATTTGCAAAATCTGGGTCCGACAGCTCTCTAACTTCATTAGGGGAAAGCGCTTCAAGGAATAAAAAGATTTCAAGGTTAAAGAAATAGACAACTAATAAACTATACTGGACGGAATTATCAAAACTTACCTTCCCTGGTATCCTTGGTCGTTTCATCATGACCAATGTACCAGAGCAGGGAACGTGATCGGAGCCATAAGGGACTAATCCGACACATGCCAAGTGGTTAAGCCCCTGACACTGAGGTCTTGAATTGCTTCGACACACCTTCTGACTCTTCCCTCCTTCTTTACAGTTGAATGTCAGTTGGGTTTCTCCCTCACCAATTTGCCGGCAAAGAAAAGATCGTCCTCCTTCGTGACCGTCATATAGAACCAGCTATTCTTCCATAATGGCCACGAGGACTTCGAGTACATTTTGATGTACTCATCAGCCTTCCCATCGTGAAGGCGCAGCGAGCATTCCCTGGGGTTCCCATTGTCTTCCCCGACCTAGCCATCTTGTAAAAATACCTGAGGACCCTCAGATCTAGTCGGATCCCCAGGTACGCCTCGTAGAGGTAGATGAAGATGCTGAGGTTGGCGATTGATTTGGGGGCTAAGATGATCAGTTCAATGTCGCAGTACTCAAGAACATGTGAAAGGAACTTGTGTACTTGAAATCTGAGCCTGCACTCAATGTAGGCAAGGAAAATATGGATTTCCCCTTCTTCTCCGCTCAGGTAATAATCTCTGGTCACTGGTCTTCACGTAATCAGACTCTTGTCCGGAAGTATCCCGATCTCTTCCAAAGCCTTAAGCCTCTTCCCACTCAGATCTAAAACAAACCACTTAGTGATTAAATCCGACACGATTGGATGAGCAGTGATAAGAGAAAATTTTTGGGCGAAGAGGACAAAGGATGTCGAAAGAAATTATTTGTAGGAAAATGAAGAGAAAGTTTAAGAAAATCTGAGAGCATAAAATCCTTTAGGCGTGTGTCGAAAGGATTTTAGAGCCGCTACTTGTTAACTGCAAAAAGGAGTGACCCAAAAGTCCAACAGACATAAACAAATGTCCAACATATAGAAAAAAAACTCTTCGATTCCCAATGTGGTTTCTCAACTTTAAAGTGAATACAGACCACCTCGTTTGTCACGACATGAAATGAGGGTCTGCCTGATACAACTTCTCATCAGAGCTTCACACGACCAATTCATTTTAAAGTTCTGATGAGGATTAAAATATCTATGTATTACTTTAATACATAATTAAAAGACTATATGTCTTCATAGTCGTAACCCCTAAGGCTAACGACCCATGTGGTCATAAGGATTCCAGAGGTTATTTATAGGTACCCTGGTCGAATGAGGTCATGTACCCGGTCCTCGACCAGATGACTGCTCGCAGAAGCCTTGAACTGGTATCTAGATCTGACTCCAAGTATATTCTTATTAAGTGACGAATGGAATACATGTCATATTTGTTCCATATCACGTGATGGTTCATGGTCCTAAGACACTTACAACATGTAATACCCAGAAATTTAATCGGGAATGAAGAAAAGAATTTGGGAGAAAGAGATAATCAGAAAGTCACAGTTTTTAGTTTTTCGGGGGGGGGGGGGTTCCACTTTTCCACTTTTTCCCAAAGAACTGGGCTTGGGCATGACCCAAGAGGGGCGACCAAGGGGTGCCTTCCCCCCTAACCCTAGCCCCCCCCTCTCCCCTTTCCCTCCCCACTCCCTCCCTTGAGCCGCCACCCCCTCCTCCTCCAACCGGCGCCATTGCTGCTCCTTGGTGTCGTCTCACTGCTGTGGTGTCATCCCCGGTGATCCCGGTGTTTCTCCCCAGGATGTCTTTTGAAGTCGCCTCCTCCCGCCGTCGTGATCGGCCGTTCGTCGTCGTTCTTGTGGCCGGCCATTGGAGAGGGAAGAGAGGAGAAGGGAGGGAGGTCTTCGGGAAGCGGATCAACATCGTCCTTCAGGTCTACAAGGGTAACGAGGAGTCTCACCCGCTGTTTGATATTGTTTGGAGGT
The DNA here is from genome assembly GCA_036346395.1 of Hsuehochloa calcarea. NCBI lineage: Eukaryota > Viridiplantae > Streptophyta > Magnoliopsida > Poales > Poaceae > Hsuehochloa > Hsuehochloa calcarea. Next base: position 42,753,773 of record CM070599.1, read on the forward strand.
AGGTTGATCGATTAGTGCTAAACCGTTATGCTGTCTATCAGATTCCAAATTAGATCCAGTAGTTTGTGCGCCCAGTTTCGGTGTCTTAGAAGCAGAATTTGATATTTTTATCCCCTAGAGTTTTGTAGCCCTGGTTTTTATCTTTCCATAGCCACCGACATCATGAGATTACGCCTTACGGTTTTGGAGATATGAGTTATTCTTTGCGCATTGTTCTGTCTGTGTGACGAGAAGGAACTATCTGTTTGTTCCTTAATTTTGACCTTTTTATTGTGGGATTCAGAACCTCCACCCAACTAGGTTATTGTAGAATTTTTAATAATATTTTCATATTGATAAAGATCACCTCTATTGGATTTGTATAATGAAAGTTATGTCATTTTATTTACTGCTGTTTTGTGGTCTGGACAGATGTCTATCAGACATATTCAACTGCAGGTTATCCAATTGTCTTGGACGAACCGATAAACCCTGTCAACTAGAGTTTCGTAGTTCTGTGCATTAAGTTTCATTGGGCATTGGTTTCATGTCGTTTTGAATTTCAGATAATTAATTATGATTTTTCTCGTACAACTGTCCAGGAGAGCTGTAAGCTGGCTGAATAGTGTAATTGTCAGTTGGAACCGTGGGTTATGTTGGATAGATAGAGGGTTATGGTAGGACACTTGTAACTTTGTCATACCTGGTTATTCTTATTCTGAATATATATTTGTGTAGGCGGTGAGGCGGTGAGTGGAGAAGCACTTTCGTTACCTCCTAACACGTCACAACGCGGAAGGCAAGTACCTTGTTTAATTCCAATGAATGTTGATGATTGAACGTGGATATAATGCTATACTTGCTAGCCGTATTCATATGCTGAATATTATTCTTCATTTTCATGTGATAAAATTTCATTTCATGACATCCATTCTATTCATGCCATGTTTTCATTGTGACCACGGGAGTGGAAATCAAAAGACCCATCAATTCCAGTATGGGCATGTAAGTCCCACCACTCCAATGTGGGCAATCTTGGACACCCGTATGAAACGTTCTTCATACGGTATTTGGGTCCCGGACTTTGTTAAGTACGGGCTTAAGTGAACACCGACGGGTGTATCACTCGTTATACCGGTATAAGCTGTTGAGCAGTCCATTCCTTCAATGCATTCTTTCATTCCATTCATTCATACTCATAAGTGTTCAGAGATAAGTTCATAATTCGTATTGAGATTGACTTGTTCATAACCTTGTATGTTCAATTGTTTACTGTACTTGCTGAGTTTCGACTCATTCTTGCTTTCTTTATTTCTTTAGGTGATCATTGATGTTGACGCTAGGCGGGACTAGTCACACACACTATTCACACTTTTCACCTTCCTTCCGTTTTAATATTAAGATTTGATTATATCTTTCATTCGTAGAATGTTGAACTGTAATAAATAATTTTAATGTGGTTGATAATTCTCCCGATACCATGGTTGCTTTAGTACTGTTTGTGGTCATTGATCACTCCCTTGTTTAATCGTTTGGATTCAACCTTTATTACTGCTGTTACTTTATGATAGTTCGACTTCTTTATGTCCTCATATGAGTTATGTTTGAATTCTTCCGCTAGTTGATTACATGTTAGATCCTTTATGTAACATTTTGGCTTCCGAATAGCGGTGTTACACAACAACTACCATATGGTTGAGTGTCTCACAGACACTAACCAAAGACCAGTTACTGTTTTACTAACAGCAACTGTCCCTTCAACTAGACGTGTCACTTCTAACGGGTGTCTTCTCTAAGAGTAACTACTACCTCTTCGTTGGTTATTTAAAGACGCAGCACGGAGGAACAAAGGCATCGGATTGAGGCATCGCAATCAACACTAGATTCATATTTCTACTCTGATTTGATAGCAAGCATTATACTCGGTGTAATTAGGACTAGTCCACTGCCTTATTGAAGGAACCCCTTGTAAAGGATCCAGTTCATAGCAATAAAGAACAACCATATTCTCTCCCAAGAACTCTTTGCTATTTTTCTCTGTTTTATTTCGTAAGATCAGCGACTCGATCGTCGTCTAATACACTCTTGAATGAAATGAAATCGTGTGTTAATGTGCTTGCTTCTCCCATGGAATACTGGGTTCTTCATCAACGTGATTGCCGATTTGTTGTCGACGTATAGCTTGATTGTTTCTGGAGGACACCCCGTTACTTCGCTCAGTAAACCTCTCAGCATATCGCCTGACATGCCACCACCCATGAACTCCGCTTCACACGATGACAATATGACAGTCTTTTGCTTCTGTGACGCCCAAAAAATCACTCTCTTGTTGACATTGAACATCATCCCACTAGTGCTTCTCCTGTCATCAACGTCGTCGGCCAAGCTACTATCACTGAACCCAGCTAACTTTCCATCACCTCCGCCTGTTTATTCCAGACCAAATTCAATGGTTCCTTTGAGATACCTAAGTATCTATGTAACCACTTTTGATGCATCGTTATTGGCCTTTCCAAGTACCTCCTGACCATCTCGATTGAATACGAAAGATCGGCTCGGGTGTGTAGTAAGTACCTTAAGCTGCCAACAACGCGCCTATATTCTATTGGATCCACAGGCTCTCCTCCAATGTGCTTCCCCAACTGTAGTTTTGGTTCCATGGGACATTTGCACGCATTGCAATCCTCCATGTTGAACTACCGCAGAATCCTCTTTGCATACCCTGACTGCTTAAGAGTGTTTCTGTCTTCTCCTTGTTCCACCTCAATGCCAAGGTAGTAAGAAAGGAGTCCAAGATCAGCCATCTAAAACTCACTCATCATCTATTGCTTGAAGTCTTGGATGATAACAGCTTCTGAACCTGTCACAATAAGGTCATCGACGTAGACTCCAACAATCAGAATGTTGTTCTCATTTGTCCTCATGTAAACAACATGTTCCTGAGGGCATTTGGTGAAACCCAACCCTCTTAGACTTCTGTCTAACCGATGGTTCCACACTCGGGGTGCTTGGCGAAGCCCGTACAATGCCTTGGACAACCAGTACACTTTGTGCTCTTGTTGCTTCACCGCATATCCTTCTGGTTAGGTAACATAAACTTCCTCCTATAGCCTCCCGTTCAAGAACATTTTCTTTACATCCATTTGGTGTACTTGCCACATGCATTGGGATGCAAGAGCTAGCAGTAGCCTAACAGTTTCAATCCTCGCCACAGGAGCAAAAAACTTCTTCAAAGTCGATTCCTTGCCGCTGCACATACCCCTTTGTAACAAGTCTAGCTTTGTGTTTCACTGCCTTTCCTTCTGAATTCCTCTTCATCTTATAAACCCATTTTAAGCCAACAGGGTTCGTGCCCTGCCGGTAAGTTAGTCAATGACCATGTCTTGTTCTTTTTTATCGAGTCAATTTCTTGATCCATTGCCTTGATCCATTGATTCTCTTTGACAGATTTAGAGAAGGTTAGCGGCTCTTGCATTGCAACCTGTAGTAGCTCGTTAAGTGGAAGGTGTATTTCTTCTGTCACATCATAGATTTCACTGAGATCATGATACTTGACTGGCCCTTCCTCTGAGGATGAAGTTGTGGCAGTATTTGGTGACGCGTCACTTGCTGCTACCATGGTTGGAGTTGCCGGAGTGGTTGGTTCGTGGGGTTTGACGCCGACTCCTGCGGTACCATCCCTGCTTCCCCCAGTGGTGGTGATGGGGAAGTTCTCGTCGTTGCCACGGTGGTAGATGGTGAGGTAGGAGTTTTAGGGACCTCTCTGGTCGCCATGCTCTCCTCATCGTTTGGTTCCTCGACTGAGAATGGGACCCATGTTTCAGGATCACATTCCTCCGACTGAGAATGGAACCCATGTTTCAGGATCACATTCCTCCACCTCGCTCCAGTTCCAGCTCCAGTTCTCCTAAAAGATCACATAGCGGCTCATGCAAATCTTGTCTCGACGTGATCATATAGCATGTGTGCCTTGCTCCCTGCTTCAACACCAAGGTAGACCATTGGAATGCTCTGATGATCAAGCTTCTTGACATGTGTTGATGGAACCTTCATATGAGTCGTGCAGTCGAACACTTTCAGGTGGTCCAGCGCGGCTTCTTTCTAGTCCACACCTCATGGGGGTAGAGGTAGTGAATGCTTTAGTGGCCACACAGTTCAGAATATATACTGCGTTTTGTACTGCCTCCCCCCAAAATCTTCTGGGCATCTGCATGCTCTTGAGAAAGCTTCTCGCCATGGCTACCACTGTCATATTCCTACGCTCCACAATACTATTTTGTTGTAGCGTATAGGGTGTAGTGAGATGTCGTTGAACTCCTTCACTCTCACAGAAGGTGCTGAAAGCATTAGAGAGGAACTCCCCCCTCGATCTATTCTGAACACCTTTAGTTTTCAGCTGGCCTAGTTCTCCATGAGCGCCTTGTATTTCCTGAATTCCTCAAAAGCATTGCTCTTCTCCTCGAGCATGTACACCCACATCATCCGGCTGTAGTCGTCGACGAGGAGGAAGAAATATTTGTTGTCGGCCGTCATTGGTGGTGTGATGGGCCACACATATCAGCATGGATGATCTCAAGCCGCTCCTTGGTCCGATAGGATGCTACACTAGGAAATGGGAGGCGCGTCTGCTTGGCAAGAAAATAGCCCTCGCACACTTGAGTGGGGTGGTCAATTTTGGGTAGCCCGATCAACATTCCTTTCTCGACCATCAACTTGAGGGACTGAAAATTTACATGTCCCAATCTCGCATGCCACAGCCAAGCAGGGTCAGATATACTTGCAATCAAGCACACATGGTTACAAGTCTCCATGGCCACCTTGTAGAGACGATTAAGGGAGCGCCTAACTTTCATGAGCAGCCTACCACTACGATCATATAACTACAAGAAAACATCGAACATAACAACTTTTCTACCTATTTCAGTTAGCTGGCCGACGCTTATGATATTGCTGCACAAGCTGGGTATGTAGTATACCTCTATCAGAAGTCTTTGTTCACCATTCTTGAACTGGAACAACATCGTTCCTTTTCCTCTGATTTTCATGGTGGAGCTGTCGTCGAACTTAACGTGGCCTTGGATGGAGTTGTCCATATCGCGAAACTTATCTCATTCGCCCGACATGTGATTACTAGCACCATTGTCGAAGTACCAGACGTCGGAGCTGACATTAGTTGCTTCATCAACTCACAGTCGTGGCTCCACCTGATCTTCATTCAACAACACCAGTTTGCACAACTTCGTGATCACCGCTAATAGCAGTGGTTCCTCCTCTTATGTGCACGTGAGGTGCGCCTCCTCCCTATGGCGCTTGCTCCTGCATTCAGAGGCATAGTGGTCGCAAAGCTCACATTGAAGCATTTGATGTGGCTTTTGTCGCAACCCGTCCCGCACCCGCGACTGGACTCGCCCTCCTGGTGTGTCGTGGTTGAGCCACCGCGACCTCCCTTTCCTCGGCTGTGTCCTCGCCCATGGCCCTTGCCGCGCCCGTGGCCAACATTGCAATCGGTACTTGCGCGCGCCCCTTTGAGGAAGATAAGTCTCCATCGCTGGTTTTCTGCCACGCCTGTCACTCGGCGTGAGTGAGCAGAAGTGTTCCACTGGCATTGTTGTTGGTTTTGTGGAGGCGAATTAGCTCCTCGTATGCCTCCAGCTGGCCGATTGCCTCCTCGAACAACATCGAATCAAGTTCAGAGTACTACTTGATCGATGCCACCATCTTGAAGTATTTGTCGGGCACAGAGTCGATGAGTTTCTTGACGAGTGCTGCATCCTCCAGAGTTTCACCGAGGGTGCAATATTTGCTCGCCATGCCGCTCAATTTTCCAGCGAACTCGTCGATGGTGCCTTCCTTCATACGCAAAGCCTCGAAATCACTTTTCAAGGCCTGCAACCGCGCCTTCTGCACCCGATTAGCACTGAGGTACTGAGTTTTCAAGCAATCCAACACCTCCTTGGCTGACTTCTACTTTGCAACCTACAGGAGAACATCCTCGGGGATCGCTTGAAAAATAAAAGCATGCGCCGACTTCTCCTTCTTCGCCTCCACGGCCACTCCGACCGATAGTTGGATAGCTTCCCAGATTCCCTAGGCATCCATGATCGCCTCCATCTCGATCACCCAGGTGGTGTAATTGGACAATGTCAGCAATGGGTAATGGAATGGCACTCCACCACTCTCCCTCGCCGCCTGCTGGGTGGTGATCGCCATTGGCTCAAATCTAGGATATTAGGGCATGTACATGCTCTGATATCAAGTGTTGAATCTGAGCCTAGGATCAACACACCCAAGCTCACTCGGTTTTCATTTATTCTGATGGTGAACAGTGAAATTCAGAGATCGGACAAAACAACAAAAGTTCAGAGAGCAGAGAAATTGGCCAAGTTCAAAAACAAAGTCTTGGGGCAATTTTCAGTTGTATATTCCAACTCTGAAGACTCAACTCGTTACAAGATGATGAGCTACTTTAAAACATAAACTAACTCCCTAGCTAGACTCTGTGTTTCCCGTCACAACCAGTGTGATCCCACGACTCGGACTCCACGACGAAATCAGCAACAACACACGAACTCCATGCCTACAACGATACTGGAGCAAGACTCTATCGAACCCGGAGTGACACCCCCAAATCCTCTGTGTATTTTGAACTAGTCTCATGATCAGTAGCTAGTTCACACAGTAAACAAATATAGAAACATCTATAAATCACACAACGTTATTAATAAATATTAGAGTTTTTTTTACAAGAAAGGCTTAGAAGCCAACAATAAACAAAACACAGAATTAAGTAAGAAAGAAGAAGAAGTAGACTCTAGGAGATTATTTTTCTTGCCATAAGCAATCGACATACAATCGATAGCGATACCTAGTCGTCGAGATATACACCAATAGCGAAGTCCTTCTCCTTTGAAATTTATTTGCATTATTAATAAATATCAAAGATTATTACAAGAAAGGTTTACAAGCCAACAATAAGGATGAGCACAAACAAATGTAGTCGTCGTAAGTTACACCAAGCATAACAAGTTACACCTATAGAGTTAATGCATGCATGGATATTAACAAAGGAAAACTTATAGGGTTCTTTGTGCAAAAGCAATATTTGATATTTTAAATACAATATCTAAGTTCAAATGCTCAAGTTTTACAATATCTAAAATTGAGCTTTAGCTAAATTAATAAAGCTAGTGTAGGCACCACCCTAACACTAACTTAAGCACGGGCACCAACTCGGGGCTTCAACCCATTTTTTTCTCATGGATACCCATCCATGACATAAATTGTTTAATAAAATATTTTGGAAACAAAATCAAAGTCTAACTTTGAGTGGCTTTGCTCAGCATGTCCTTGACACGGTTATCCGAATAGTTTTACACTCTGCAAAGATTGTACAACTTTACCCACAAGAGATAATCGACTTATACTGTTCGCCCACACACTTCCATTCTAAAGTAGTCATTCCCGCTAAGGTTTCACTTTCTTTGGACTAATCATCTGCCAGAAGCCCCTCCTTGCACCGCTAAGGTTTCACTTCCATTGGGCTAACCACCCGCAAGAAGCCCTCTCTTGCGCCAAATGGGAATATTGTCTAACCGACACCCATACATTATCATGGCACAACTAACAGTGGAACGTTGAAAATTAATTAGCCTGGTTTGTCCCACTCGAGACTTGTGGTAGAACGGCGGAGTTTAACAAGATGCGGCTCGAAGACCAGTCCTTAACTTGACGTGGGTGACATTCAATAAAACCCTCAGTCTCGATCATATAAATGAATCGATCCCGCGCATCAACTTGCACCAACCAAATAACCATTTCGCCCAAGTCCAAACCAGTTTTTATTTTGTTTTTCAAATTATTTGTAAACTTCCGTGGCACACCAATGCCATAAAACATATTTTCAAATCACATTTGATTTTTGGCTGAAAATCCCCAAATCAAATATTTCGGGTCAAAGCATGGATGGCTAAGCAAAAAAAATTTCCCAAAGTATTCTAGTTCATACTATTGCATAAACTAGATTTTCATCTAAGGTGTCAAAGTATGTTTAATTCAATGTCAAAGTTGGTTATACAATGGAAATGGGAATAACTATAAATTTAAAACAGGAATTTAAATTAAATTGAATACAAATACGCAGACAATAATAATTTAAAATATTAGGATCAAATATGATCAAAGATGTAACTTACCTTGCTCGGTTAAATGTTGCTCTCAAATGGCGTTGAAATCTGACTTTTCGAAGTTGTCGAAATCTATACGTGAAAAAAGCCAAATACAAACACAATTCAAATAAAATTAAAATAAACTCTAAAAATTATAAAATAAATACTGCAAGGAAGATATTGAATTTATATGAATTTAGGAACAAGAATCGATGGAATTAAAGTTCGTATGAGGGATAACGAACATCCGGAAGATCGATTCTAACATAAAATGATAATACATTAGAACTACTGCGGTACTAGAATATGCTGATTTCGGATTGCATGAAATCTAACAGTACAGAGCCAAGGTGATGTGTGAATGACAAGCGGGGCCCGGTTGTCATTGGCTCAAGGAAAAGAATTGAAGAACTAGAAAACAATGGTGTTCCTATGATTAGAATTCAAGACCTTTGGTAGCAAGGGAGGGCTAACTTTCCTCAGCAAACCAACTGAGCCAAAAAGTTCTAGTGACATATACTCAAAGAAAATTAATTAAAGCAAAGGAATAGAGACTACTTCAACCAGCATAGAAACGAACAGAGCAGAGAATGTCCCATCCATGGCAGCGACACCGGTGAAGGTGGTGGAGGGCTGGTCGGCCAAGCACAAAAATAGAACCCCATGGACTCCCTCTACCCCTAGGTGGTGACGGCTCAGCCAGCGACAGCTCGAGGCGGCAGCGGTGCACACTAGGCTCATGTGGCGTCGGCGAAGGGGAGGCACTGGTAGAGAGCTAGGGTGGGCACAAGCATGGCCTCGACCCAAGGAGTTTGCAGGTACTATCGGATTAGCCGGAGGTGGTCCAAGGTGATGCCTTCACGGCGACAGGAGGCATGAAATGAGCAACAATGGTGGCGGCGATCCACAGTGAGTAACCCAACAAATTGAGAGGAGTTTAAGGATGAGGAAGATCTGGAACGCAATATGACGTGGTTCACACGAAGAAATACGCACCGAGGACGAAGATCGATCGTCAGGAGCGAATTCGGCCTAGGAGGAGGAACGACAAAATTTGAGCAATTCGCTGCACCAAAAGAGAAATTGAATGAGGGCTAATGTTCACCGTGCTCAGGAACACAAAGTGGCGCGATCAGATGATTGAAAAACTCACCGGAATGAAGAATGCTCAAATAGGATGAAAGAACCGGTGTTTGAGAAAATAAGAAATTGGACGTCGTCGGTACTCCGGTGTTTATGAGACTTGGAAAGAGTGCAAAGGGGGTCTAAGACCTGCTGAGTACCAATTTATAGCTTCAACCAAGAAACAAATCGACGAAAACGTGATGAACTATGGGCGATAGTTTCAGTTTTGAGATTAATGACGAAGGAAACGACAATGGGAGCACTGGTCGGGATGAGCAAGGAAGGCATTAACAGCACGGGGGTAATTGGCACAGTGATGACGGGGTCACATCTTTAGACGGATTTGAAAAAGATGAATCAGTGAGGAGAACGGGGAAGAAATGTAACCTCTATTATCTGTGTTGTTGTCAGACTGAACAAGAAACACACGCACGAACAAAGGTGGAAGAAAGGTAGGAGAGAGAAAATAAAGAAAAGGACAAAATAAAATAAAATAAATTTGGAAAATTCCACAAAAATACATGGAACCTGAATAGATTGAATAAACTAATTTTTAATTTATTGAAGTTTATTTTAATCATTTAAAATGTTTTCATTTTCTGAAATTTCAAATTAGTTTAAATTAATCAAATAAATTGCAAATTGCACTTTTTATTTTTAAAACTTCAAAAGGGCTCTAAAAATTTAGATGTTACTTTTGAACTTAATAAAATTGTTTCGAACTTAAAGTTGGCTTTTATTTTTGTACATAAATTATTTTTAATTTCTGGAAAACAAGAAAACTATTTTTAAAATTAGAAAATTAAATAAATGTTCTTATTTACTTTTAAAACCAAGAAAATAAATGATTGATTTTATTATTATTATCATTTTTTACGATAAAACTATTTTTAAATCACAGAAATTTAAGGAAACTCTTTTACAAATCAGAAAATCCAATAAAATAATAACTTTAATAATTTTAATTTTGGTAACAGAACTTTGAAATGTTACAAATTACCCCCTTTAAAAGGAATCTCATCCCCGAGATTCGGAGAGGCTAGAAACAAAGTTGGGAATAATAGTTCTTCAACACCAGTTACTCCAAAGGGTTAAGAAAGGAGGGAAAGATTAGGTGAGAAATAAATAAGATCAAAGGGGATAAAGCAAACAACACTCCTAAACAACCAACTCAAAAGCTCTTGCAAAAACTTTAATAGTTTTATACGACGTTCTATCGATCGATACTCTTAAACTGGTGAAATGACTCAATACACAGAATGAGTATTAACAAACTTAGACTACATGGCTCGTCTGACATCGTGATCTTCGGTTCACAGTCTTCAATGGTTGTTGTATGACGATGCTCTCTTGACAGCTTCATGTCTTCTGGTCTTGAACATAATGGTAAGAAATGTGTTGACCATCTATAGAAATTTATAGGGGAAAGAGGATACATTTACATTATAATATGGTAAAGAAAGAATTAGGTAAGAAAGAATTGCTATGAAGGAGCTAAGGATAGATAGATGACCAAGATGAGGAGAGAACAAATTATTTTTCTTGTTATATAAAATATTTTTTGAAGTTTTCCAACTAATGGTCATTCTAACTAGGTCACGACCTACAATCGATATGGCTCTGATACCACTTCTGTCGGACCAGGGAGTAACACCCCAAATCCTCTGTGTATTTCTAAAATAGTCCCATGATTAGTCGCTAGTTCACACAGTAAACAAATATGATAATATACATAAATCGCACAACTTTATTAATAAATATCAAAGTTTATTACAAGAAAGGTTTACAAGCCAACAATAAACAAAACACAGCGGAAGACGAAGAAGAAGTAGAGTCCAGCTGATCTGCCACAAGCAATCAACTCGGGTAATGGCATAGTCGTCGAGATACACACCGGTAGCGAAGTTCTTCTCCTCTAAAATTTATTTGCATTAAGTAAGGGTGAGCACAAACAATCGTGCTCCGTAAGTTACACCTATAACAGAGTTAATGCATGCATGGATATTAACAAAGGAAAGCTTATAGGGTTCTTTGTGCAAAATCAACATTTAACATTTTAAATACAATAGCTAAGTTTAAATGCTCAAGTTTTGCAATATCTAAAATTAAGTTTTAGCTGAATTAATAAAGCTAGTGTAGGCATCAACCTAACACTAACTTAAACACGGGCGCCAACTCGGGTCTTCAAACCATAATTTTCTTCTCATGGACACCCATCCATGACATAAATTATTTAATAAAATATTTTGAAAATAAAATCAAAGTCTAACTTTGAGTGGTTTTTCTCAGCATGTCCTTGACCATGGACACGGTTATTCGAATAGTTTTACACTCAGCAGAGGTTATACAACTTTACCCACAAGAGATAATCGATTTATATGTCCGCCCATACACTTCCGTAGATGTGCGACTAAGTGATTATCACAAGGCTTTTACAATGCGCCATTCTAATGTAGCCATGCCCGCTAACATTTCACTTCCTTTGGACTAACCATCCGCCAAGCCCCTACTTGTGTCACTAAGGTTTCACTTTCATTGGGATAACCACCCGCCCCCCTCTTGCGCCAAATAGGAATATTGTCTAACCAACACACATACATCATCATGGCACAACTAACAGTGTAACATTGTAAATTAATTAGCTCAGTCTATCCAACTCCAGACTTATGGTAGTACAATGGAGCTTTGGAAGATGCGACTTGAAGACCGGTCCTTAACTTGACTTGGGTGACTTTCGATAAAAACCTTGTGTCTCGATCATAGAAATGAATCGATCCCGTGCATCAACTTGCACCAACCAAACATCCATTTTGCCCAAGTCCAAACCAGATTTTATTTTGCTTTTCAAATCATTTGTAAACTTCCCTGGCACACCAATGCCATAAAACATATTTTCAAATCATATTTGATTTTTGGCTAAAAAACCCCAAATCAAATATTTCATGTCTAAGCATAGCTAAGCATAATTTTTCCCTAAATGTTCTAGTTCATACAATTGAATAAACTAGATTTTCATCTAAGGTGTCAAGGTATAAATAATTCACTGTCAAAGTTGGCTATACAATGGAAATGGGAATAACTATAAATTTAAAACAGAAATTTAAATTAACTTGAATACAAATACGCATGCAATAATAATTTAAAACAAAATTTAAATAATTTAAAATATTGGGATCAAATATGATCAAAGATGTAAATTGCCTTGCACGGTTAAATATTGCTCTCAAATGGTGTTGAAATATGACTCTTCGAAGTCGTCTAAATTTATACGTGAAAACAAGCCAAATTCAAACACAATTCAAATAAAATTTAAATAAACTCAAAAAAATATAATAAATACTTCAAGGAATATATTGAATTTATATTAATTTAGAAATAAGAATCGATGGAATCGAATTCGTATGAGGGAGAATGAACATCCGGAATATCGATTCTAACAAAAAAAAATGATAATACACTAGAACTGCTACAGTACTAGAATATGCTGATTTCGGGTTGTCTGAAATCTAACAATACAGAGCCAAGGTGATGTGTGAATGACAAGAGGGGTCCGGCTGTCATTGGCTCAAGGAAAAGAATTGAAGAACTTGAAAACAATGGTGTTCTCATGATTCGAACTCAAGACCTAACCAAGTGAGCCAAAGTGTTCTCGTGACATATACTCAAAGCAAATTAATTGAAGCAAAGGAATAGAGACTACTTTAACCAGCACAGAAATGAACAGAGCAGAGAACGTCCCATCCATGGCAGCGACGTCGGTGAAGGTGTTGGAGGGCTGGCCAGCCAAGCACGAAAATAGAACCCCATGGAGTCCCTCTACCCCTAGGTGGCGACGGCTCTGCCCGCGACAGCTCGAGGCGGTGGCGGCGCGCAATAGGCTCATGTGGCACCAGTGAAGGGGAGGTGCTGGGAGGGAGCTAGGGTGAGCACTGGCATGGCCTTGACCCAAGGAGTATGTAGGTACTGTCGGATTAGTCGGAGGTGGTCCAAGGTGATGCCTCCACAACGACGGGTGGCATGAAATGAGCGACGATGATGGCGGTGATCCACAGTGAGTAATCAAACAAATTGAGAAGGGTTTAAGGATGAGGAAGATCTGGAACACATCGTGACGTGGTTCACATGAAGAAATACGCACCGGGGACGAAAATCGACCGTCGAGAGCGAATTCGGCCTAGGAGGAGGAGCAACAAAATTTGAGCAATTCGCTGCACCAAAAGAGAAATTAAATGAGGACTAATGTTCACCGTACTCAGGAACACAAAGTGAAGCGATTAGATGATTGCAAAACCCATCGGAATGAAGAATTCCCAAATCGGGTGAAAGAACCGAAATTTGAGAAAACAAGAAATTGGACGTCGTCGGTACTCCGGTGGTTATGAGACTTGGAGAGAGTGCAAAGGGGGTCTAAGAGCTGTTGAGTACCAATTTATAGTTTCAACCATGAAATGAATCGACAAAAACACAATGAACTATGGGTGACAGTTTCAGTTTTGAGATTAATGACGAAGGAAACGACAATGGGAGCACTGATGGGGATGCACAAGGAAGGCATTGACAGCACGGGGTAATTGGCGCGGTGATCATGGGATCCCATCTTCAGACGGATTTGAAAAAGATAAATCTAGTGAGGAGAACGGGAAGAAACGTAACCTCTATTGTCTGTGCTGTTGTCGAACTGAACCGGAAACACATGCTTGAACAGATGTGGAAGAAAGGTAGGAGGGGGGAAATGAAGAAAAGGTAAAAGAAAAGAAAATCTAAAAAGTAATTTTGAAAAATTTAAGAAAATTCTACAAAAATCCTTGGAACTTGGATAGATTGAATAAAATAATTTTGAATTTAATTTAGGTTTATTTTAATTAATTAAAATATTTTTCATTTTATAAAATATCAAATTGAGCTTTAAATTAATCCAATAATTTGCAAATTGATTTTTTTATTTTTAAAACTTCAAAAAGGCTCTTAAAATTGAGATGTTTCTTTTGAATTTAATAAAATTATTTCCAACTTAAAGTTGGTTTTTATTTTTGTAGAGAAATTATTTTAAATTTATGGAAAAAGGAAAAACCTTTTTAAATTAGAAAATTAAATAAGATTTATTCTTGAATTTAAAAACCAAGAAATTAAATAATTGATTTTATTATGTTGTTATTATTATCATCATTATTTTTTACGAGAAAACTATTTTTAAATCGCAGAAATTTAATGAAACTCTTTTACAAATCAGAAAATCCAATAAAATAATAATTTTAATAATTTTAAATTTAATAGCAAAACTTTAAGATATTACAGACTCGGACAAACCAGTCTTGATTATTTCCAGCAACCAGCACTACCTTGATGCCGATGTTAAGAAGATAGCCGAGAGAGCTGACGGCGAGCACCAGACTGCAAAACTCTGCAGAGTGAATGAACTTCTCAACGCTTCAAGCAGAAAACTGGAAAGTTTGCTCACTAGGTGGACTTTACAGTACTAGATTTTTTCCCCACGATCACATTGGAATATTGTGTTGTACTATATGGAAAGTTCCAATCAGTAACTCGAAAAAAAAAAGTGAAAAGAAGACCAAGAAAGGATGGAAGATCCTATCAGTGCCACTGTAGAATAATGGGAACATTAGTCCAAACATGTTTTGAGTAGAGATGACATCTTCCAACTGTGAAATGACACTTCCCGGTTAATTTTAAAAGCAAAATGTAATCTCATGGAGAGCCTGCTTGTCCGTTTGTGTAATGGTAGATGCAACCTCACGGAGACGTAGAGGAAATTGGTCAGAACACCTTTGTGTCTGATCCAAACCGTCAGCGAAGATTTGAACGACTCTGCTGTTGCCGACTTGCCATTAGCTAGTAGTGTAAACATCCACAGAATTGGTCAAAGATACCCAGAATTTTATTAAACCAGAAAAAGATACCTAAAATATAGCCGTCGTAATGCGACGACGGTCCGTTCCAGCAAGCAGTGCTCGGTGTGCAAAGACACTGACAGGCACAAACTGCAGCTTTCTTTTTTTATCTTGGCTGAAATATAGTGACAGATGGCATGGATGGTAAGAGCAAGCTGCAATAAGAAGTGTAAACTTGTCGAACAACCTCTTTTCATGTTTGATTGCTACTGGTATCAGAACAATTTGATGAACCTGCTGTGCAAAATAATTGTAGTTTTTGCCCTCGTCATCATCGTGACCAAGTGGTGTGTGTCGATTTCAAGGAGACTTGACTAATAATTGAGTGTATCTATCCGCACATGGCTGAAGAGTGATGTGTATCTAAACTTTCTAATTTATTGACTACTTCAGGATCTTGTTCACCTTTGAGAAATAGTATCATTTTGCCTTGATAACAAATGTGCGATGACCCAGCCCAAGATGAATATAGCGCCCAAGTGTCGTTCATGTATGGGTGTGAATGAATGAATGCATGCATGAGTTGATAGATCCATATTTCCTAGCCAAGATAAAATTGATCAACATATAAGGCCAATGTGTCCAAAGCAACTAACCATAGGTTAATCATTTTGCATGAGTTGGTATAGGAAAAATGCAAATGGTTAGTTGTGTGTGTGTGGTCTTTTCCAAGTGGGAGTGGGCTAGAGCTGATTTGAACCTTGGGGTGTTGCAAATGGTATCAGAGCCGACCCTCGTGGCTACACGTATGTGCGGGTCAGGGGTCGGACATATGGCGCATGACGCGCGTGGGCCCAAATGAGTGGTCACACAGCATGCCATATGTGGAGGACTGGACGCCCAAACGTGTGCCGAGAGGGGAGGTCATGGTCATTTCCCGATCTGGGTATGTTGGTCCGACGAAGACGTCGGGTACTTTGACGGTGGGTGGGTGTGATGATCCAACCCAAGATGAATATAGGGCGTAACCCATGTATGGATGTGAATGGATAAATGTATGTAGGAGATGACAATCCCACGTTGTCTAGCTAAAATGAAATTGACCAACATATAATGCCAAGGTGTCCAAAGCAACTAACCATAGATTAATCACTTTGCATAATATAATTTAGAAAAGATACAACTAGTTAGTTGTATATGCGTGATATTTTCTGAATGGGAGTAGGTCTGAACCGATTTGAACCCTCTGCGTTACATGCCAACCACGTCTTTCCTTCCGTTCGATGTGAACAGGCACCTGATCGAAGTGGGCGAGAAGTTCAGTGCACCTCAATTATCTCGTTGGAAAATAGGAATGGACCCTCCACGTTACAGTATCAGCTACTCAACTCATATGAAAGATCTGTTTGGGGCCACTGAAGTCAACTGTAGAGGTTACAAATCCTACTAAAGGAAATACCAAATTGAGTAAAGCAGCAATGAAACTTGATTTTACTAATTGTTTGGAAATATATTAGAGACATGTTTGAAATGCGAGAATTTCATAGGAATTGAGTTTCGCGTGAAACAGTTCATTTCCTACTGGTATGAGGAAAAAATTACAATGTTCCCAACGGGGCTGAGCTCAGCAATTCTCTTGGTGGCTTGGTGCATTAAGCAGGATTTGCAACCTCAATCATAGACGGTAAAATGGTCTACATGAGTACATGACAGATGCATGACTGGTTCGAGTGAAGTGTGGGGCCACGACTTTTCAAACATGTAGCCCTAAATTGTTTACCCCGTGGGGGTGGGGTCCTGGACTGAAGAAAAAAAAAATCACCCAATCGTACTGGAAATAAATGTCTGATTGCCAGCATTGTACACTGAAGTCAATATATATGCTGCTAAGGAGCCCGGAGCCCATTGTTCATTAGCAAGGGGTGTCAAGAACAAACAGGAGAAGAGTAGAGTAGAAGCAGCCATCCTCTCATCCTGCTCTTGAGTTTCAGTCAACAATATGGCGCATGCTCAGGAAATTCAGCTTCAAATCAGAGGTACTTCCACATCATGTCTCTCTTTTGGCGTTTGTCGTGCTTAATCGCGTGTGAATTATTTGAATTTAAGAGTCTTGATTGTGAAAATAGTGTTTACTTGATGTTTAGTTGGCCTGTGTTTTCTCTTTCTTGGCTTGAAAAGTTGATCAGCTTGTGAAGAAAACGGATGAGAAGAGATCGATTTCCCTTTTTCTAGGATCATATTCTGGCGCCTGGTAATCTTTATGCGTCTGAAAGTCCAGCTTGGGTTGTTCTTGCGCTGGTTGCCGTCCTGAGCCAGCAACAAACAAGCATCGAGATCATCTAGACTTTCCGTATCTATCTTGGGTTCTTCAAATTTTGGCCTCCTAAACGTTTTTTTTTAAATGATACGAAAAGGAAGAACATTTGTTCAAAGAAGTACCTTTCGAATTGAAGAAAAAGCAATAATTGGAGAAGGAATCAAATATAGATAAACTTCATGCATGGGCCCTCATATCTTCATATAATTGAACTCAGCAGTTGAAGTGAAAGCAAAGCAGAAACAGGCAGCCCTTGCCATATCCCTGTGCCCATCGGTGTTCCCTAGCCATCAACGGCTGATATTGTTAGCGGTTGGCCCCACGTTCCCTTCCTCCCGCACATGACTATCATGTTACGCGCGTTCCGAATGCGGCGGCCACGCTCGCGGCTCGACAGTGCCTGGAGCAATGGATCGGTTCATGCATGTCTCGGCACTTTCAACTCTGCCAAAGCGTCGCCACACGCACTCTACTGCTGCTGCCATAGGAGAGCGGGACCTACTCGCCAGCAATTTTTTTTGTTCGGCAAATGAATTTGCCGGAAAATATCACCGTGATCAGATGTCGTTGCATGCGGAACTTACAGTTGACGGCGCGCGGCAGCTGCCTCGCTGGATTTGAGTCTGGGGCTGACAGCGAGCGATTGAGTCTATTCTAGTTTGGGCACTAATGGAACGCAGGCCAACCGCTAATAACAATACCAGCCGTTGATGTGTTAGGGAATACCGATGGGCACAGGGGTACGGGAACAGGGAATCTGCGTCCATACACTACTGCACTAGTACTGTAGCAAGAGTGCCCAAGCTTATGCATAGTGATTTTTTTTTTGGAAGGAACATGCATCGTGATTGGTTAGGTGAAACCAAATCTCTTTACAAAGCAGTGCTCAGGTTGCTTTTCTGTAATTCTGCGTGCGTACGTAACTGCTTTTTTATCGTTAAAAAAGTGTACTTTGCTAATACTCCGACTAAACTACCATACCTTTTCTTTCCACCAAGGAATCCCGGAACAAGAATCCGGCCATGGCGAGAACGGCACGGGACCGAACGCCGACGAGCGTCGGTCGGCGAGAGGCGGCGTGCGGTGGTGGACGATGGTGGTGGCGGACATGCTCCTGGTGCTCTGCGGGCAGACCGTCGCCACCCTCCTCGGCCGCCTGTACTACAACTCCGGTGGCAACAGCAAGTGGATGGCCACGCTCACACAGTCCGCCGGCTCGCCTCTGCTCGCCATCCTTCTCTTCCTTACACCGCCCCCCGCCGCCGCGGAGCACCAGCCGGCGGCGGGCAAGATGGTGGCAATCTACGTGGGCCTCGGGACCATCATCGGCTTCGACAACCTGATGTACTCGTACGCCCTGCAGTACCTGCCAGTGTCCACCTTCTCGCTCGTGGCCGCCACGCAGCTCGCGTTCAACTCCATCACCTCTCGCCTCATCAACGCGCAGCGCTTCACGGCGCTCATCGCCAACTCCGTCGTCGTGCTCACCTTCTCCGCCACTGTGCTCGGCGTAGGATCCTCCTCAGACGGGACCTCCAGCAACGTGCCGCGCGGCAAGTACCTGCTCGGCTTTGTCCTCACGCTGTCCGCCTCCGCCACCTTCGCGCTCATCCTGTCCCTCATCGAGGTCACCTTCGAGAAGGTTGTCAGGACGAGGACGTTCCGGTGGGTGCTGCGGGTGCAGCTGTACATGAACATCGTGGCGTCGCTGGTGTCGGTGGCGGGGCTGTTCGCATCGGGGGACTGGAGGACGATCCCGGGGGAGATGGCGGCGTTCAAGGACGGGAGGGCGAGGTACGTGGCGACGCTGGTGGGGACGGCGGTGTCGTGGCAGGCGATGGCTGTGGGGATGCTGCGGCTGATCACGAGGGTGTCGTCGCTGTTCGCCAACGTGACGGCCACGGTGGGGCTGCCTCTGGTGCCGGTGTTCGCGGTCGCGCTGTTCGGGGATAGGATGACGGGCATCAAGGCCGTGGCCATGCTCATGGCCGTGTGGGGGTTCATCTCGTACGTCTACCAGCACTACCTCGACGGCCGGCACGCAGCCGCTGGCAAGGGGAGAGCGGCAGAGTGCTGCGTCTGCGCGGCGCGCACGGGAAGCGAGGCCGTTTTGCACGCTTGAGACTTCTGTCATGGTCAAACGAGTTTCTAGCTCAGTTAGTCTCTCTGTGAAACGGAATAACAAATCTAATTTTTCATAAACGAAATGATAAAAATAGCATCACAGCAGGATAGACAGATGACGTATGTCTTCTACCGCACACCCAGTCACCATCAACTATCCTCGTGCGCGGTAGGTCACCTTCCGTGCTTCTAGTCCGCAGCAGGATGTCGTGCGCACAAGGGCACCACAGACAAGCATGTTCCTGCCTCGGACTGGAAGCATGGCAACCTTTCGCGCACGGGGATCATGACAGGTGGCCTGCAGCGCACAGGGAGTGCGGTAGAAAGGGTGCGCACGAGGAGCACGGTAGATATGACATTTTTGTCATTCCGTTCACGAGAGAGTTAGATTTGTTATTTTATTATAAAAAAGAGCTCAAATGAACCAATAACTCTGTCCAGGCAAGCTAAATAGCACTCCACTTTATTTTGAAATATCGAATAGTAGTATAGTCCCTCAAAAAGAAAAGAACAGTAGTATAGTACTCACATGTCTTTGCTCTGTTTTTATAGGGAAGATAGGCAACGGGTTTAGCCACTGAAATTTGAAAGGCAACTCGAGCTATGTATTTCCAAATTGTATTCTATCTATTCAAGCATATATGACGTGTGGATTTTTAATATAAAATTTTGACCATTAATTTTTATATAAATATATTCATAAAATAATATAAATTATTGTATTATGAAAATATTTTCTGTGACTAATATAATGATACTATTTTCACATGATCAATACAAATAGTTTTTTTTATATATTAATGGTTAAAGTTAAGAAAGTTCGACAACACGTTTTTTAAAACTTCGTACATTTTTTAAACCGGGGGATACATGGAAACGTAATGGTACAAAACTATTAGTAGAAGATGTAGGCCCTGGCGGCGCCTAGGTTCCGACGTCGTCTCCAAAAGAGGGTACTTTGTATTCATCGAACATACAACAACTTTTCAGCTGGTATTTGCAGAAATGACAATCGCGAAGAGGTATTTGTGGAAATGGCACCGTTACCGCATGGCCACCGTGCGGAGCCTCTCCCCGCCCGCCACGTCACCTGTTGCTGCATGACTGCCGTGCTGCAACGCTCCCCACGCTGCAACGTGGCCCCTCTCTCCCGTCTGCGCCACCTCAGCCCCCTCTCTCTCCCCCACTCTCCCGCCTCGCGCCACCTCAGCCGTTGCCGCATGACGACCCTGCGGCAACGGTTGAGAGCCTGCCACATGTCGCAATTAGGTTTAGGGTTAGGTTTAGTTAGGGTTTAGTGGTAAGTTTTTACAAAACTTAAAATATAGGAAATGAGTTCAAAAAATCATAAAATTTTACATAGATCCTCCCGACACAGTGTACTTACTTGTGTAGATTTACCATAATTTTATTCGTTTGGAATTTTTCTCACTATTTCGTGTCAGTGTCATGTTTGTGCGAGAACAAAAAAATCAACAGAAAACCGTACCACGTGTAGTTCACCTGAATGAGGCCCTCCCTCCATCTGCATTTCTTTTCCACTGAAAGCATCAATCACTTGTATATCCCGTCACCTCCTTGTCTCATCCATCAAATCTTTTTCTACCCCCTCACCTCTTTGTCTCATCCATCAAATCTTTGTCTCCCTCGAACTGCATGGCTTAATTAGCGCGCGGGATAACGATTCCCTCCCGCAGTGGTTATAAATTAGAGCGAGCGAGCACGATTTTATTTTGCAGTCACTCGCTCTTTCGCTTGTTCCTTTTATTTCGCAGTCACTCGCTCTCTTGCTGTGTCGATTATATTTTTTGGGATATTTCAGCGTTATTAACCACTGTCGTTCGCAGGTAGTTTGATCGTAATTTTTAATTTACAGTGTTAACTAGTTACGAAATAATGACTAGTAATTAATTAGTAAATTAGTGTACATTAATTTGTAGTGTTAGTTTGGTCGTAAAGCGAAATCAAATAATAAGAACTAAATTGACCAAAGAACAGAGGAGCATAATCTAATTAAGCTAGCTTATCACCCCAGAAAACTACTTTGTAATTAAAAAGCTAGCATGTTTAATTTGCAATCTTTTATGGTCATTAGCCACCTTCTCACTAATATTCCCTCTATTCCATATGTTGCATGCCATGTCTCTGTCGGAGCTTCTCGAACACTTCTACGATGAGGATCACCGATGCAAGCTGTGGATCACCGGTGACACTGATGGCCCTCCACCCCTAGTGCTTCGGGCGGGGAGGGACTACTGGGAGCTGGACGATCGCTACGTCCCTATCCTCCGGGACACAGGCTTGTTGCCCTTTGTGAGGCTGGTGTCCGTCGGACGTCAGATCACCTTAGACACCAGCCCGCAGTCGGTACTTGTCGACAGGTGGAGGCCCTAGACGCACATATTCCACTTTTGGTGGGGTGAGATAATGGTCACCCTACAGGACGTCTCGCTCTTGACCGGTCTCCCGATCTGGGGTGAGCCGCTTGTTTTGGGCCCTCCGGGTGAGGACTAGACAGCCGAGCTGGAGTAACGGTTCAGTCAACCTCTCCCGGAGCGTATACGTGGTGTACCCCGAACTTGGCTGAGGTAGTTCAGTTAGTGCCCGCATGGTGCACCTGACGAGGTCGTTAGGACACACCTCGTTGCTTACCTTCTCCAGCTCTTTGGTTGGGTCATGTTTTCCAACCACACAGGGCAATTTTTGCTACCCCAGCTATATCTGCCTCGCCGAGTCGTTGGTTGACGTGGAGGCTGGGGTGATGCCTCAGTATAGCGGATCAGGCATTCTTTACGCCACATACCGGGGGTTGTGTGACGCTTCGCGGTGCGGCACCGCTGCTACTCCCAGCCTAGCCATTTGCTACGTGCTCCGACAACTGTGGAGTTGGGAGCACTTCCCTGTTGGGCGACCGTCCATCGAGATAGCGGTGCACCCGTACCGCATTCCGCATGACCAGATAGACGGGTCCTATTGGTGATATGCCCTAGAAGCAATCATAGAGATGATTGTATCATGTCTATATTTATGAGTCTTTGAATAAGTGTTATTATGTTCCTTGAATGAATCATTAGTTATAAAAATTAACGAGTATGTGACTCGTTGGTGAAGCTCATTTATATTATGATGATGTCGTTCTAAATGTATCTCTGGTCGTATGTCTCTGGTCGAAACACCAGTGATCCTATCGACCAGCACATGTATTAATTGATGACTATGTTTCACCGGTCATGGATATATGGATATCGAATCAATAATGTGAACACATGTTAGAGAACATAGTGTTGGATTGACCCACCTTGAGACACTACTGAGATTGTTATAATTTCATGTGTCATCAGTTGGTCTCAAGCAATGATGATGTATAACCCTTAAACCTGATATCAGTACGGTTTCCTACATACGTAAAAGTACACTTTGGGGTTGCCAAATGCTACTCTGTAACCAAGTAGTTATAAAGGTAGCTTTCATATACACTAAGAAATATGTGGAGGAATGTGACTAGTCGGATATGGGATTTGCCCCTCCTAACATAACAGGAGAGATATCTCTGAGGCCCTCGATGTGATCGGATAAAGAAAGTGCATTGCCATACCACTAGTGGTCGAAGAGTTCGACCACGTGAAGTTATCCGATACTTGATCGAGAAAGTATTGAACATTCCATGGATGACATAACATCTCACCTGGAGTTCAACCAGATATCGTGAGGCAAAGGGAGAATACACAAGCTGGTCTTTCAGTTCGATCAGATACGGGCTAGTCGTATAGAGATACGAGCTGGTCGTAGACTAGTCGAACATGATCACTAAGTGGTCAAAATCTGGTCATAAGTAGTTACGAACTGGTCGAGACCAAATATGAGCTGGTTTTATAGATATACGAGCTAGTCGTTAGTGATAAGGACCTGGTCATAGATCATATTGTATTAACGTTTGTCCGATATAATTTATGTGTATTCAGGAATCGTTATGTCCTTCTACGTACCACTAACGACTCGTGGTCGAAAAAGGTTTTCGAATCACAACCGAAATACGCCTGAACCTATAGGGTCACACGCTTAACGGGTTGGAACAAACCAGTACGGATACGATTCGTCAAACGTGTTCGGATAGGATCTGTGACGGGTACTATATAAGGAGATACTTGATGCTAGAGGAGGGGATGAAATAGACAACACGTGAGTTGTTCCAAACCCTAGCCGCCATCTTCTTGAGAGAGTATTCCCGTGCGACTTGGTACTAGCACACCGGTGTACGACGTTCTGCACTAGACGTGTGGATACCGTAGAGACGCTACTGTGGTCGTTGTTGCGCTCGAGGACGATCCACAACTTTGTAAGGAAAGCGATCGGTTGCTGGAGGAGACGATCGGTGACGAGGACGCTGGATGATCGACTACGAGGACGATCGACTGCGAGGACGATCGACTCCGTTAGACGATCCACCACAGTGGAAGATCGACTACAGCCACTACTTCGACGCGCTCTTTGTTGCACCAGGCTGCTCCAACTCTTCTTCCGCTGCATTGCACGTCTAGTGGTAACGATATGTGATCTCTTGCTTGCATGATATCCTGGTTTATGTAGTATAATTTTTAAATTGTCAACTAGCGTAGTCTACCCGTATCCCTTCAGGCCCACTATAGGCTTACGGTGGATAGTTGCCCGTATGCGCTGGGCCAACGCAAGGCCAGGGAGGTGCTACTCATTGTACCACAACGAATTCGAGTCGTTACACGATAGCGACATCATATGGAATCCATGGTATCAACTGTTCATGCGCACAGTAGCGCCGCACGGACTGTCTGTGCAATGCATCTGGGACGCAGTACTGTGGATGACGGACTGCCACTTAGTGTTCGCACATATGGTGGAGACTTACCCACTGCAGCGCGTAATGCAATAGATTAGTGCGCACCAGGTCGTGCGGCAAGCCCTTGCCGCGAGTCGTACACCTGTGAGTCAAACTTCATTCGAGTAATGTTTACAATTCTTATGTGCTCCCTTTCTAACATCAATCCTTCCGAAAATGCAGGAGATCGAGGCAAGGTGGGCACACTCAGGACTGGCGCTCGGTGCAGCACGAGTGGACTACGACATGGATGGAGAGGGCACACGTGGATGTCTTGCGTGCCCCGCGTCTGTACGACCCTGAGACGTACGATGCGTACATAGAGTGGTACGTGCCACGGACACGCGCAAGACTCACAATTCCTCCACTGGAGCGCCCGGAGCCGGTGACAGAGGAGACGCACCAGCAGAGCCTCCGCCGCTCGTTTGATCGTCACAGCGCTTCTCGGTGTGACAACGTTGTAAGACACTTACAACCTCTGGTCATTTCATTGACGATATTCGTACTCTTCGTTAGTGAACATGTTACATATGTTATTACAGTTGGAGCAGACGTAACGTGTCCATCGCGCATCGGAGGCTGCCATCCACGGCCCATATAGAACCCCGAGAGATATAAAAAAAATTAAGCACATCTCGGCGGAGATGAAGAAGATAATAAAGAGCTTGAGCTACGGTCGTTCGACGGATGATGTCCTACGCACCGGGCAACAAGGGGGCATGCTCACCCGCTAGGTCACCATAGCCTAGCGAGTCCAGCTGACGTCGTAGCATTCCCCGTCAGCCATCTGCGGCCCAGGTTGGCGAGGAGGTAGGATATGTACAAATCTACGTTCAATTTTATTGGTTATGCCTTACATTCCGCTAACATCATATCTTTCTCCCGCCGCAGGTCCGTCGGGATGAATCACTTTTGTCGTTCGCACCTAGTACACAGACTGGCACTCCCCTTGGTCATCTGTACTGCACATCCAGGAGGTACGAGGTTCTCAGTTTACATCCAGATTGTTTATTTGTACTAACATCGTTCGCCTTGCGACCTTGATTGGTATCGGGGGTGACGGCCGATTCACATCGATCGATGACGACGATCTGACCTCCCAGCCTCGCTATGGAGCGTTACATGGCGCCGTGGTACGCATAATGGCGGCCGGCGTTTGAGCGTCTGTTGGGCATAGCTCCTCTGGGTTCGCTGTCCCACTGTACGTTCAAGGGCAGAGCTCCTCTGGGTACGCGAGAAACCCGTACGTCCAAGGCCAAAGTTCATCCGCACAACCGGAGTTGCAGGCATCGTACCGCCGAAGTGATTTTATAGACTCCGTCGTGGATGAATTCTTCGGAGGCGTCTCCCAGGTCGGCATGCCTCATCACGACGACGTGTACGCCTACCAGACTCTACTCCAGAGTCACCCTACTGGTCCACCTCCACCTCAATGGTCTCCGTACCCCCTCCGAACTGACACGCCCTCTCCGAACCGGTGGACTTATTCCACAGGTCATGCTCGACGCAAAACAAGACAGCGCACGCGGACATGGCCGCAGCAGGCAGAGAGTAGTGGCTCAGATGAGTGAGCCATATTGTATCGCGTGTTATTCAATGTCATAATGTAATGTTTTTCCACCTTGTTTATATAAAATTATGTCTCCATAAAGTTATGCATTGTCGTTGTTTAATAGAAGATAAGTAGGCAAGTACACTAACACGAAATAGCGAGAAAAATTCTGGAAGAATAAAATTATAGCAAATTTACACAAATAAGCATACTGTGTCGGGAGGCTCCACACAAAATGTTATAATTTTTTGAACTCATTTTCTATGTTTAAAAATTTGTACAAACTGCCGTGAAGCCCTAATCACTAACCCTAACTAACCTAACTACCCTAACTAACTAACTAAACCCTACCACGTGAACTAAACCCTCTTTAATACCATCCCTAACACGTGGCGGGCCGTTGGCCATTCCGTGTGGCAACGGCGAGGTGGTGGCGCGTGGCGGCGGGCTGGGAGGCCAGAGTTGCAGGAGCCACGTGGCGACGCGGGAGGCATTGCCGCACAGCGGCCATGCGATAATGGGCTACGTGGCGGGCGGGGAGAGGGCTCCGCACGGCGGTCGTGTGGCACCGGTGCCAAATTTACAAATACAACTCGTCCTTGGTTAATAATGCTAATACCCGTCGAAAACATGCTATATTAGAAGAAAAAATTGTATCCATCTTAGTTTGTTAACGATCATCGTTAAATTCTTGGATCGTAAGGCATGGGGATTTCCTAACGAGTTTAGATCGTAAGGCCTGGGGATTTCCTAACGGGCCTAAACTCGTTTCTACGTGTGATGGCCGGAGTATTCTTCCCTTTTCCCAAATCGTTTCACAGAAGGCCTGCAGACTCGCCCCCACTTCATTGACTTATCCTAAACTGACCAAGCACGGATAGACCCCCATTTTCTTCTCTTTTTTTAAGCAGTTCTCTATTTTCTTTTCTTTTTTAAAAAGCAGGCCCCCATTTTCTAATTCTTGTTCACTCCAAATCTCGCCAAGGTCAATTCAACTCGAACATTTCATTATTTTTATCTAATGGTTCAGATTAACTATGATTTAGTTATACTACACCGGGTAGTATGAGTAGTATAATCTCGAGATAGTAGAATTGTAAATATCCATGTGGGGATCACATGACACAAGAGTAATATTTTTAACCCTAAGAAAAAGTCCATAACATCATTGTGAAAAAATTATAAATACAAAAAAGTCTATTATACTCTTAATAAATCAATGGTAAGATTTAATTTATGCTACCACTATTTACTTAATAGTTGAATGTACATAAAATTTCACAATATTTATACTCTGACCAGACAGGGCATCGGTTATCTGTGTGTTGTGCGTAACAAGTTGCAAAGAAATGCAAAAGGCCAGATGCAGTCAAACCCCCTTCCTACTCCTTACCTAATGGCTTGAACAGGACCAAGATGATGATCTTTGTTGAGTAACCGTCGTTGGCGAGTCCAGTCCGAGCGATTACCTTGTAAACAATATTCAGAAACGTAAGAATGAATCAAGAACACAAGAACACAACAATAGATTGAACACAGAGATATGAGAGGACTTCAGGCTTCGCTTTATTGCTTCACAAAATTGTGTTACAATGGTTGGGGTCTCTCTCTATTTATAGCCTCTCGACCCTACTAGGGTTTCCAATGGGTTGCCCATATATGGGCCGGCTTCTGGGCCGGATCCAGAGTTTCTTAACACTCCCCCTTGGGCACCCATTCTTACATGTACATGCCTCGTAAAAACTCTATAAAAATTCAGTGTGAAAAATTTAGACAAAGAGTACATGACATATATTCTACTGCATTGCACGAATTGCCTCATTAAAAACCTTAGCCGAGAAACTTCAGAAAAACTCGTTAAGGGAAAAAGAGTACAATCCACCCAATTTTATTTAATCTCCAGGACTTATTCTTTGGGTACTCGATCTTCATGATCAAGTTTGAATAAAGAGTTCGTGAAGATTCTCCCTCTGAATTCATCATTCCAATTCCACGTATGCATCTTTCAAAGCTAGATGCTGGAAGTGACTTAGTGAATAAATCTACCAAATTTTCACATGACATAGTATGCAGTACTTTAATTCCGTCCATCTTTTCCAATTCGTGAGCATGGAAGAACTTGCGGTTGATATGCTTAGTGAGAGGACTCTTCACATAACCCAATTGCACTGTGCAACACAAGCTGCATTATCTTCATAGACAATAGTGGGGTTTGTGCGGTATTCAATCCACATGACTGTTGGATGTGGTGAATCATTCACCGAAACGAAGAACATTCCCGTGAGGCTTCATACAGTGCTATGATTTCCGAGTTGTTCGTCGAAGAAGATACAAGAATTTGCTAAGACGATTTCCATGAAATTGCAGTTCCACCATATAAGAATACATAGCCCGTTTGCGACTTAGCTGTATGCGGGTCTGACAGGTACCCAACATTTGCGTAGCCAGTCATAGTTAGATCTTGGTTCTTTCTGTAGAATAGACCAAGATCTTTTTTTCCTTGAAGGTATCGAAAGATGTCCTTTATTCCCTGCCAATGTCTTTTGGTAGGTTCTGCACTGTACCTTGCTAGCAGGTTCACTGCAAATGCAATGTCCGGTTTAGTACAGTTTTCTAGATACATGAGTGCTCCTACTACACTTACGTACGAGAATTCTGGTCCCAGGACTTCCTCCCCCTCTTCTTTAGGTCTGTACGTGTCTTTGTCTTGCTACAAGGATCTCTCGACCATCACCACTTTTGAATGGTATGCCTTTTCAAAGCTGAACATTTCCAACACTTTCTGAGTACAGGTTGACTGATGTACTAGAATCCCTTCCTGGGTATGCTCAAGCTGCAAGCTTAGGTAGTGTTTGGTTTTATCCAAGTCTTTCATCTCGAACTCTGACTCCAGGTAAGAGCTTGCTTTCTTAATATCTTCCATGGTCCCGATGATATTCAGACCATCTACATACACTGGGATTATATAGAATCCATCCCGAGATCGCCGTATAAAAACACAGGGACAATCCTCGTTGTTCATGTAGCCTTTCTTGCAGAGAAAGTCGCTCAAGCGATTATATCACATTCTGCCTGATTGCTTCTGTCCATACAGTGACTTTCTGAGTTGCACAATATACATATTTCTATTTGCTCTTTCTTGGTTCGGGACAGAGATACCTTCATGTAAATTGTTGGACCGAAAAGGCGACTAGAGGGGGGTGAATAGGAGCACGCCCACTTTTTCACAAATAATGGATTCAACACAAATTTCACTCCAGTAGCTATGAAAGCTATGGAGATCAGTATATCAGTACAGTGGAAGACTAATATTGAATCCAATATAAACCCCTAAGCAAAAACGACAAAATCAACAAAGATTAATGCAACTCAATACACTGGTGGTCAAACCGTGTGTATTCTTGGCAAGTCGGACCGATTTCCTACGGCCGATCGGTGACTCGGCCGGCCGACGGCCGCCTCGAGCAGATCAAATGACCCAATGAAGTTGCAAATAGATGAAACTTTTGATCTACAACTTCAAACTTGATAAAACTTGGAACACACCTTCTCTAAGATATCAGGAAGCTATTGAAAACTACGACCACCTTATAATCAAACCTACAGACGAGTAGGTCCAATTGATTAAGGAATCCGAGCGGTCTACACGCACTATTATTCCGCGTATTAATGGTGTGTAAATACCCCATTATCTCGGAAGATAATTGCGGATGGCGTGAAGAAGTCAAGGCGCCAGTAATTACACGCCATCATGCGCCGTTACTACATTAATTAGGCACATCTCGCAGGCAAAACGGCTACTTCTTCACGACTATATAAGGGCATCAAGCAGAGAGACAAGGAGACAGAGAAGAACAACGGCAAACAAGGGCTAGTCAAGTAGAAACACAAGCACTATTCTCTCAGTAATAGTTTGAGTCCTTTGCTAGATCATCAACAATACCATACACACAGGATTAGGGTTATTATTCTCTCCGAGAAGGCCTCGAACTGCCT
This sequence comes from Hsuehochloa calcarea, assembly GCA_036346395.1. Classification (NCBI taxonomy): domain Eukaryota; kingdom Viridiplantae; phylum Streptophyta; class Magnoliopsida; order Poales; family Poaceae; genus Hsuehochloa; species Hsuehochloa calcarea. The sequence goes on from CM070599.1 coordinate 42,783,732, forward strand.
AAACATCCCGTGTCAATCCACTCTGCGTGATCTCATCCTTAGGAGACCCCCCGAATCAAATAATCTTTACGTAAGATCGGTTCTAATACACCGACAGTTGGCGCCGACCGTGGGGATCTTCCGGTAATCTCTTGTCAACATACTCTCTTTTCCAATCTCATGCAAGCATGGCGGAGAATGGAGCGAGGAGAACTGGTTCGACTTGGCGGTCTGTGACGTCGACATGGATGCCGTTTCGACTACGAGCCGAGTGATGCATCCGCTGATGGTGATGTTGCCTCCGGAGATTATTCTCCAGGAAACCATCCCATCAATGGAGTTGAGGAGGGATCCTTATCCCCCACAACGATACGTCCAACAGAGGAGCCAATTCCCTCCAAGGACAAGGGTCAATCCGACCAGAACCGCACCCAGGAGGACTCACGACACAATGAGAGTTTTTCCTCTAAGTGTCCAAGTTCCCTTAAGGCGGTCCGACCTGGTGAGACAAGTCCTGGAAGCCACCATTCCAGGACTCCACCAGCATCTTGTGATCCTATCTCTCAGGGTAACTCCAGAGATAGTGGGATCAAGCATGCTTTTCCTACGAATACGACCGTCTCTCCGCAGATCTCATTTGCGGATGGAGACAGTTATAACCCGGAGTTCCCCTACCTGGAGGGGATTACTCCAAGTCGCCAGATGGTGTCTCTCGAGCACTCCTCAAGCGGGGAGGCCTCAAGCGCAGGTGAGAATCATCAACGGGAGGTCTTCGTCCTTCCTCAAATCGAGTCAACCTCATGGAAGACGAAATGAGAACCCTCCCGAAGATCACGCCTGCGCCTCCTCGTAGTAATGGCAAGGGAACCACCGCGACGAGAGAGAACCAACACTGATGAACGCGAGAGAAATCCTCGACATTCTCGCACTCCACTGAGAAGGCCTCAAAGATCTGACGGGGAGGATTTTGAGGTCATCCGAAGAAAGAAAATTGCAGCCCAGAAGAACCTGCCTGGGCGCATTCAATATCAGTCACAGGAGGTACAAGAACTCCAGGACATCAACGACTTGCTTGAGAATCCCAATCAAGAGCTTGCTCGAGCGCCAGATACGATCTCTTTCTTTGAGGAGATTGCGCAAAGGCTTCGAATGTGATGACAAAGCTCGAAGTACCTCGTCAACAACATTCAGGTAGTCGTAGCAATGCGACTTCTTCAGCTACCAGTCAATCGAATATTTCTCTGCGTAGGAATCGACACGGTCATAAGTCACATCGATCTCCTATTCGGAGAAATACTTTTCGATCGGCTGATGATCAAGTAGCCCTCCGAGGAGGTGATCAATCACTACTCCGGCAAAGAAATTCACAACGGGTGGATTACGAGGAGTATTCCTCAAGAATCGAGACCTACAATGAGCAGTCACTGTTGTCGGTATCGTCGTATACGATCACTGGCGACATGAACCCTTCTTTCCTACAAAGAAGGCGTCAAGAAGTAATTACTGGATGCCGCATTTTCGCGACCTTGAGCGATTCATCGCCACCTCATTTTCGACCGGTGAACATGGAGAAATTTGATGGATCTCAAAATCCCATCGAGTTTCTTCAGATCTATACAACAATTGTCCGAAGCGCGGCAGGAGAGGAGAGCACGTAATGGCGAATTACCTTCCAATCGTGCTCGAAGGATCCGCTCGATCGTGGTTATTAAACCAACCACTGAGTCGATCTACTCTTGGCAACACCTCTGTGATCTTCTACAGCAAATTTCCAAGGCACATACAACCGCCTACGAAAGGAAGGCGACTTGCACCGGATCAAACGAACAACAACGAGACTTTGCGTCAATTCATCAAGCGCTTTAGTCGGGTTCGTAACTCAATTCCGAAATTTCGACTCCTCCGTGATCGGGGCTTTTAAGCAAGGAGTCCGTAGTAGAAGAATAACAGAGGATATTGCTTTAAATCCTCCCAATACCGCTTCGAGCTCTTTGAGATGGCCGATCGATATGCAATCGCTTACGAGGCGGTCGGTGGAATAACACTATCGATCGAGAAACACGCTCTTCGAGAGCCAGGTGAGGTTGGTAAGGACAAAAAAGCAAAAAAGTCCAAGAAGAAAATAAAAAGTCAAAAGCCACAAACTAGTGGTTTCAAGGAGGTTTTGGCCGTAAAAGATAGAGAGCCCCAAACCACAAAGTCGAACCACGATCAAGGCAAAGGTAAGCGCTCGATCGTAGGAACGACAAACCAAGATGGTGTCCTTTTCATAAAAGGAAGGACATGACCTTCCAATCGCCGAAGTTTTCCAAAGAAAGCTCGAGGACTACTACAACGGCAAAGCACCGCTCCCTACTCTCGAGCAGGTAGGACATACGAGTGGTCAGAAGTCGTCAGATGATGAGGAGATGCCATTCCAAGATCCGCACCATACCGTTGAGCATATCTATGGAGGATCATCGGCATACGACTCCAAACGACAACTTAAAGTGCCGGACGAGAGGTAAATTCAATACATACTCCTCTTGTCAATAAATTACCAAAGTGGTGGAAGTTACCATCTCTTTTGAGAAGGACGATCGTCCGATCACTATGAGTCGATCAGTCGGTTTCGATTGTGGTCGAACCCACCATCAACAAGCGTCGGGTCAATCGAGTGTTAGTTGATGGTGGTAGTTCTTTGAACATATTATTTACCAAAGCCCTGGATGAGATGCAAGTGCCCAGGACAAAGGTAAGGCCGGTACGATATTCCTTCCATGGAATCGTACCGGGGTCTTCGGCCAAACCCATTGGCCAAGTTTCTCTTCCTTTAACATTTGGCTCGCCAAGTAATTTCGTGACGAGAAAGTCTCTTTGATGTGGTCGATTTCGATCGGCATATAACGCCATACTCGGACGACCAACTTTGGCAAAATTCTTAATGGCTACTCATTATGGGTATCAATGTCTTAAGATGCCAGTCCCAAAGGAGTAATCACAATCCAATGTGACAAAAGATGGCGTATAGTCATGATCACGATCCTCGAGATGGTTGGTCAAATACCAACTCGAGATGAAAGTCACCTTCGACTAACAAGTCGGCCTAAAGTCGCACTAAAGCCGAACGACCAAGTCAAAGAGGTTCCTCCGACGCAGAGAAACCCTCAAGACTGCTCGCATTGGGGAGACTTCCGATCCCAAATAGGAAGACGCCTCATTACCTTCCTCCGAGCTAACGCAGATGTCTTCGCGTGGCAAGCATCCGACATGCCCGAGTCCCGGGAGGTGATCGAGCACAAAGCTAGCTTTACGGCCGATAAAGTACCAGAAACAAAATTACGGAGATTTGCCCCGATCGACGAGATGCTATTAAATCGAATTGGATAAGCTACTTAAGGCGGGCTTTATAAGAGAAGTCAATCACCCAGTGGTTGGCTAACCTGTAATGGTCAAAAAGTCAAGCGGCAAATGGCGTATGTGCGTAGAGACTTTCTCGATCTTAATAAAGCTTGTCCAAAAGATGATTTCCTTTACCTCGTATTGATCACCGGTTGATTCTCTGCGGGTTGTGAAATATTAAGTTTTTAGATGCATATTCGGATATCACGGATCAATATGTGTCTAAACGATGAAGAAAAGACCGCATTCATTACTCCATTTGGTACCTTTTGTTATATCAAAATGCCATTTGGTCTAAAGAATGCGGTGCTTCTTTTCAACGCTTAATGCAATCGACTTTTCATCTCAATTAGGCCGGAATTTGGAAGCCTATGTTGATGACCTAGTCGTAAAAAGCATTAAGAGACTTAATCATATCACTGACCTACAAGAAACATTCGACAACCTCAGAAAGCACCATTTAAAACTTAATCCAGAGAAGTGTGTGTTTGGAATTTCTTCAGGAAAATTGCTTGGATTCCTAGTATCTGAACGAGGAATCGAAGCAAATCCTGAAAAAATAAAGGCCATCCTCGGATCGACCTCCAAACACAAAAAGGAAGTCGAAACTCACTGGGTGCATGGCGGCTTTAAGTCGTTTCATCGCACGACTAGGAGAAAAAGGACTACCTTTCTTTAAACTTCTCAGGAGACATGAAGGTTTTGAGTGGTCGAACGAGGCAAACATTGCCTTTGAGGATGTCAAGAGGTATCTTTCGAGTGCTCCTGTTCTGGTTTCTCCAAAGCCAGAAGAGACGCTCTTAATTTACCTAGCTGCCACGCCACAGGCAGCAAGCGCAGTACTGGTCGTAGAACGTGAAAACGTACAACGACCGGTTTACTACGTAAGCGAAGTTTTACACGGGCCTAAGGAGCGTTACCCTCAGGTCCAAAACTTCAGATGCCCTCCTCATGTCTTGAGGAAATCTGCGGCATTATTTTCAAAGCACAAAATAGTCAGGCCGCTCGAGTTTCCTTTGGGAGCAATCCTCCATAATAAGGAAACAGCGGGACGCATGGCAAAATGGTCAGTCGAACTTGGGGAGTTCGACCTCCATTTCGTGTCCCGAACGGCCATAAAATCCCAGATCTTGGCAGACTTTGTCGCCGAATGGACAAATCTGAACTGCTCAGATCCCGATCACATTCCCACGACCGATGGATGATGTACTTTGACGGGTCACTCACTTTAAGTGGCTCTGGGTCGGGTGGTCTGGTATCTCCTACCGGAGAAACCTTAAAGTATGCCATACAATTAAACTTTCAGGCCACTAACAATGTGGCGAGAATCACGAAGGTTTGCTAGGCGGCATACGAGTGCGAAAGCACTCTCGATTCGTCGACTACTCGTAGAGGAGACTCTCAACTAGTCGTGAATCAAATTGGGAAAGAGTACCAGGTGCTCTAACTCAACAATGGCTCGGTACTTATCGAAGTCGTAAGCTAGAAAAACATTTTTAGGTTTCGAGGTACAATTTATCCTCGAAAGGATAATTTCTCATGCAGACCAACTTGCTCGGATGGCTTCTTCCCGATCCATAGTACCAAAAGGAGTTTTCTTGGAGCAACTCCAAAACCGCCTCTGCAGTCGAAAAACCGAGGCACCTCCTCTTGAGATGGCCTCATTAGATTACGAGGATACGGATGACTCCCATCTACGAGTATCTTTGCAAGGGTTCCAGCGAAGATGATCTTGAGGCGGATCGATTATCCCAAAAGCCAAAATGTATACTTTGGTTGAAGGAGTCCTCTATAAGCGAGGAACCCAAGGGATACTCATGCGATGCATTCCGCAAAATGAAGGAATAACACTCCTTCACGATATACACAGTGGCATCTGTGGGACGCATGCTTCCTACAGAACATTAGTTGGTAAAGCCTTTCGACAAGGTTTTTACTGGCCTACAGCCCTGTACGATGCTAAAGAGGTGGTTAAAAAGTGTGTCCAGTGCCAATTTCATGGTAGACAGATACACCAACCAGCTCAAGCATTACAAACAATACCTCTTTCTTGGCCTTTTGCGACCTGGGGGCTTGATATCCTAGGACCGTTTCCCAAAGCTCCAGGAGGTTTCGAATTCCTTTTTGTGGCTATTGACACGTTCACAAAATGGATCGAAGTGAACTCAGAATCGGATAACAGCAGGCGACAAAAGGTTCATGATGAGAAGCGTAATTAGTCGATTTGGAGTACCAAGTCGGATAATTACAGACAATGGTAAACAATTCGCAAGTGCAAAATTTCAGGAATTTTGCGACGAGTTGGGTACCAAGTTATGCTATGCTTCTGTTGCACATCCCCAAAGTAATGGGGCGGTTGAACGTGCAAGCGGCCAAATAATGCGAGGAATTAAAACTCGAGTCTTCGACCCGACTTGTTAGCGCTCGGGGCTTGGGTACAAGAATTACCTTCCATATTATGGGCGATTCGTACAACCACCAATGAGCAACAGGAGAAACACCATTTTTCTAGTGTTGGGTCGAAGCCATGCTTCCTCCGGAGCTAAAATTGCGGTCGACACGAGTTGAAACCTTCAACAACTCAGACCAGGAACAACTTCGAGCAGATGACATTAACCTACTCGAAGAGAGGAGAAACCTAGCCTTAATTCGTTCGGCAGTCTACCAACAAGCCCTGCGCAGATACTATGATCGTAAGGTCCAACCTCGCGACCTTCTTCAGAGGTGACTTGGTATTGAGGCTCTGCCAATCCAAGTCTAACCGGAATAAACTTTCCCCTAAATGGGAAGGTCCTTACACAGTGGTCGAAGTAACTCGGCCAGGGTCGGTACGACTAGCAATGGAAGATGGACAGGTTCTCTCAAACTCTTGGAACATCGACCAGTTACGCAAATTCTATGTGTGACCGATTTCTCAAGCAATAAAAGTCCGAGTTCTTTCTACCTCTTTTCGCCTTATTTTGAGTAGTGCTTTTTAATCTTTCGACTATGATATGAGAACACCCAGCTTTTCTTTACACCGCGGCGAGAAACGTCATCCGGGCGAAACTTCTCCTCTCGCATGTGGTTACGCCCACTAGAAGGAATTTCAAGCATTGACTCGTTACTCATTTTTCTTTGCCAAGACAAAGAGCCCGGTTCTATCCAATCGAAATGTTCTCAAAGCCAACTCTCTCAATCTTAGTCTATTTTTTCACCAATTCAAAAATATTCTAAGTAGAGTACACTTTCTTACATTTGTTCGACCACCTTTGATGTACTCGATTTGTTTTAATCGGTCGAAGGAAGAGACACACCTAGTCAAGTCTTTCCTCTCTGCATGTGGTCCTCGCCCACTAGAAGGAAACTTCCTAGCGCCGCTCGAGTCTCCTACTTTTGCTCTTTGGAAAAGACTTATCGAAGTCCACCAAAAAGGACGAGCGAATTACTAAAGTCCTCTAAGGCGTCTGCTTAACTCAAGTTCTTGTTCTTGGTTCAATTAAACTAGTCGGAAATGAAAACATCACCTAGTCGAAGCCTTTCCTTTACAGACGTGGTCACGCCCACTAGAAGGAACTTCCTAGTGACGAGTCGTTTTAACTCTTTCGACCGATGCTTGACACCCGTAACAAAAGCTATAAGTTAAATAAACCTCTCTTTGTTTTCGAAACCCCATTTTAAACACTATTTATTTAGATTGTCTAAACAATCTAAACAAATAGTCGAGGCTAGGATAAAGTTATTAATTTGACTTCAATTCTTAGTCTTTCGTTCGTTTATTATCTTTTGAGTTACTAACTACTCGACAAGATGATTTTCGTGAAATGAAGCGGATCATATATTACTCATTAACAAAAATTATCCGCCTTACAAGGTAGTTACAAGATTACTCACGAAGGAGAGCCTAGCCGCATTTCCTCCGCCACCTTTTTACCAATCGATGCATTTCCTCAATCGACGACTTGCCTCGATTCGGGACGGTCAAGTCGGCTTCAATTGGTTTAACATTAAGGCGGGGTCTTGAGCTTTAAGTTTCGCCAAAGCGTAACTTCTGCGAGCCATTGCTTCCTTATCGATTCACAGATTAGTCTTGAGTGGTCACCATTTCTTGCAATTTTCCGACTTGTTCCCCAATGGTACTTGTGTGAGCGACTATGGTATCTTCTCGAGGAGTTTTCCCTCGTAATGTAGCTCATTAAGCACATTGTTCAGAGAGTGATGTTGCCTTGAAGACTAGTCTTCATCGACTCCATCTCTGTTGGGTACAAGTCGAAGCCTCACGAAGCTTCTTGTTTTCACCACTTGTTCGAAAAGAATAATATCGGTCAAACAAAGATATACTTCTAGAGGAAGATAACACAAAGATAATTATAGGTAAAGCTTTTCTTACCTACTAATTGAGAATCCAATTTCTTGACCTCTTCTCGATGGGAAGCAATAGTTTGACATGCTTTTGCTCCCATGCTCTGATGTCCTCTGCATTCATCTTAGCAATGTGGACGGACTCATTGCAGATCAAGGTCTTTGCTTGGATTTCAGCCTCAAGGATTCTCAATTGGGCAGCAATTTCTGAACAAGGAATTGACATTAAAAAAGGGAAAACACTCAAAAGGACAACGGTAAAAGTTACTTACACGTGACTTGAGTTCTCAGAACCTCAAGTTCTTGATCCTTATCCTTGGTAATGCGGGAAAACTCCTGAATGACCAAAGATTTGTCTCCAACTTCAGTCCGGAGCTTCTTCATCTCATTTTCTTTATCTGAAGAAGAAATGAGAGTTAGGTAAAGGTTAAAACTCAAAAACAGTCTTAAGTTCAAGACTTCATCGTTTATTTTTTCCGCAATTTCTTAGATGCAGAGACAACCTCTCGAAGTCTTTCCGAGAGGTTAATACTTCATTCCTTAGCCTCCTCGACTCCTCTTTTTCATAGTCGGCGAGTCGGCTAAGGTCTTTGAATCACCGTTTAACCTACAAAGGACGAGATGGAGATAAAAATCAGTAGAATGGTTATAAATACTTCTACAACCACCGACCTAGTCGTAAGTTTTTCTGCGACTACGAATGGTTGTAAGTCTTTCTACCACTATCCGTAAGTAGTCGTAAGCTTTTTACGACTAATACTTTGTCATGAGTTTCTTCCATGACTATTCTCGTAAAGCATTATCACAGTATTTAAGTCGAAAACAACTATGAATGATAAGTGACTTACCACCTCTGCGCCTCTGCCGAGTAGTTCTTTCTCTGTCTTAGCTCTAAAAGTTGTCGATGATACTCACCGACAACGACAATTTGCTCGAGCTTTACGCAAAGAAAGCAGTAAGAAAGGAAGAAAAGTCACGATATAAGTATTACGAAGATACTTACATTCATAGTCGTCCTAGCAAAAATCGAATATACAAGGTCAGGTCTTTGCGACTTATCTATCCTCGCGACTTTGTCCCACCACACCTTCTCGAGCGCTCGTTGTCAAAAGTATTATCCGTATTGGGAATATCTTTGGGATGGGGACTCGGTCACGAGATTTGTGCGAAGACCCTACGATGGAGGCGGGCCCAAAGAAGTCACCACGAAGTTGAAATTTTCTCCTTACTTCGTGATTTCTCTTTGGGTAGGGAAGGAACGCCTCCTACGATTTCCTTCCCGAGTCGCGCAGTGGTCACCACCTTGACCGGAGGCTTCCACACCTCTGTTGTTTCTACGACTTGATGTCGTGGCGGCCACCTCAACGATCACCTCAAGAGTCGTGAGTTACGACTTGGCGGATGTGGGAGACACTGGGAGTCTCGACTTCATCGGCCACTGGGCCAAGGGTGATGCTTGACCACCTCCGTTGCTACCTCTCCGATGGTGAAGGGATAGCAATGGACTTCTAAGCATAAAACTAAATAAAGAAAAGCAAATCGTTGTGAAAAGAAAAAGGTAAATGTCCTTCTTACACTTGAAGACATTTCACATACCTCTGCACCTGGTCTTAACCGGGAATTTTGGAGCAATCCTCCCAGTCTTCTTCTCCACGACCACGTCAGGTTCAACATTTGGCTCGGCTCGACCAGGGTAGAGTTTGAACCGAGCTCGGTTTCTGATCTTGGATGGGCGAGAGGTGTCTCGACCATTCCGGCGACAACGCCCTCGATTGCGCTTGATCGAGGACATAAAATCCTTCCGGTTCTCCCTTTCCGGTTGTTTAATAAAACTAGGAGTGGCACCAAGCTTTAGTGTCATAATAGAAGGGTACCTTAGCCTTTGCGCTTGAGAGGTTCAACCGCTTCAACCTCCTCGGCACGCGGTGCGGCCTCGGCCGAGATACAACTACACCGCCGCGGTCTCTGTAGAGGTTTGGTCGAAAGACCGAACTCGAACTTGCTCCCCCTTGTCGGCAGATTTTACAAGTCGGCGTCTCTTGAGGAGGAGCCGAGTCTTTGTCTTCGACAACCCAAATACCAATAGTCATCGAGCGACTTCTTCGTCGTCTGGCGATTTTCCATGCCTACTTTACGTAAAGCAAAGCGAGAAAAGAAGAATCACTAATTAGTCGTAAGTTTTTCTACGACTAGTACTAAGTCGTAAGTTCTTCTCGACTTTTTATTGATCGTAAGATATTCTCGATCACCATTAGTCGTAAGTATCTCCTACGACTATAAAGTCCTAAAGAAAGAATCAGATTTTTGATTACCTTTAGGCGATCCATCTTTTCATCTGCGGATAAAACCGCAATGACTTGAGGAACCGCCCCTCGGAGTGACGGAGACTTCTCACAAATGAGTCTGACTCTGGAGTCAACCTCGGCTGTGAAAGATGCGTGAGCAGATAAAAATATTAGACAAGGTTAAGAAAGACCAAACGGAGAGCTAAATCGACAATTGCTTACCCTCCTCGTAGTCTCTGGTGGGGTCTCCTCTTCCCGAGTACCTCCACATAGGAGATGCTCGTTTCTTCAGAGGACTGATTCGGCGTGTGATGAAATCCTTCACCACATGCCATCCGGTCGACCCTTCTTCCTTCAAGTCCTTAATAGCTTGAATATAAGGGCTAATCCGGTGATATCTTGGGGTCGAGTCCCATGAAGATTTCTTTTAATGACCTTCCCCCTCAAAAGAAAGGTGTCTTGAGGTGACCTTCGGTAGAACCACCTCTTCCTCCATCCGACCACGAAGACCGGGTAAAGCTCAATGTACTCCTTCGACTTGAGTCGTGGAGCTTGATCCATGACTTCCGGCAATTCGGTTTGTCGAGCCATCCCATAATAATATTGGAACAAATCGAGATCCATGGAATCCCTGGTATGCCTCGCACGATACACGAACACACTCAACATGGTAATGGAATTGGGACCTAAGTTCACGGTTCCACCCCAAAGTGTTCGAGTACTCTGTAAGAAAGGGGTGGGCGGTGTCGAAGACCGCACTCTGTCGCTTGGAAGGCGGGATTTGCCCATTTTCCCCGATGGCGATCTTGCCCGATGGCGGAATCCACTTCACGAGCCTTCTCGGGATCTTCCGACATCGACCAAGATTTTGATCTTAGCGCATCCATCTCCGATTCCTCCCATTCGAAACTCTCTTGGCCATTTCGCTCGTAAGCAAGAAGTTCTTTTGATTGGGTTGGCGGAGAAGATGAAACCTAGTCGAGGACGAAGAAAGCAAGAGCTCGAAGAACAGCGGAGTGATTTGGGGGAAAAGTAAAAACCCAAGTCTACCTCTGGTAAGTTTTTATAACAAGACGATCTCCGCCGCTCTAAACCGTCTCGTCTATAGGTCTCAGGAGTTGGTTGTACCGCCGGGAACCGCTTCATCGGACAAGTGCTGTGAGAGCGGTTGCAATTCCCAGATAGTGCTGCTCGAGAAAAATTAGGTGCGTATTGTCACCCCAAGCGAAATTACATTCTTGACCAAGTATTTACGGTGAAGGAAATATCAATCGGAAGGCTTTTCTCCGATTCCCTACTACGACCACCAGACGGTCGTAGGGGTTTCTGACTTTTGATAGTCGTAAGCAATCTTCACGATTGCAATCGCCGAAACCGTCTCATCAACAGATCTGTAGAGATTGTTTGCAATTCCCAGATGGCCTGTTCGGAAAGTTAGGTTCGTTTCATCACCTCCAAGTAAAATTACTTTCTTGACCAAATCTTTACGGTCAAAGGAAGTATCAATCGGAAGAGTTTTTCCTTCGACTATCTTTCTCGACATGTTCATGGTCGTAAGTCCATTCTGAAACCTTTACCAAGTAAGTTACTTTCACTTAAAGTCGGGGGCTAGATGGCGAGGATCTAATAATCCTCATTTTATCTTTTATCTATAATTCTTATTATGGGTAAATATGATGTCACATAGTCCCGAAGTACCCTTATATCTATAAGGAGAGGCCTAACAAGTGATTGTAAGTTCTTCTACAATCACCCCCATAGTCGTAAGCCTTGCCACGACTATATCATGGTCGTAAGTCCTTCTACGACCACTAATCTTTACGTAAGATCGGTTCTAATAAGCTATTCTAATCGAAGATTGTGATAATTCTTGCAAGAATAGCGATCATTTTCAATTTGATTGAAGAGAGGTTCAAAACCGGGTCAAAATAAAAACTTGATCCAAGATCTTGCTCGTGGGTGATTGATAATCAAGATGATCCTAGATAGGTTCCCACACGTCACAGCAAGCTAAATCACACGGAGAATTTAATCAAAAACTCACGGATCAAAGAAAGACTCAAAAAAATCAAATATAGATAAAGAACACAATGAGACAAAACATTGATCAAACTTTCCTTTGATTGATTCATATGATATGGTCTTACAGCCTCACCATCAATGGAGGACAATGCTCAATCCAAGAGCACGAAAATCACATCAAACTATCAAGAACCCTAGCCTCCACAAAAGCTCTCCCTAAGAAAATTAGAGTTTACAAAAATAGCAAAAGAGAGAAAGAGGAGGTGCAGCCACCTCCCTCCCCTATTTATAGTGGAGACTTAGACCTTCTAGAAGTTTGACTCTATTGAGCTCTCGTTAAGGTCCAAAACAAACGGGACACATACGCACGCATTTTAATGCGTCGTCTTTAACACCTCTTGACCTAACTAGCTACACCTTGCACCATCTTGCGCCTCGGATTAGCCAATAGGTCATCCTTATCCATCTTGCACCACGCTTGAGTATATTGACCTCACCCGGCATCGTCGATCGTTCTGGACCTCAGCTCTCCAAGCCTAGTCCCGATCATCCTCACCGTTAACCGTCGTTGACCACCAAGCAGCATGCACAACAATAGACAAGTAAACCGAATTTGGGAACAAGTTCTTCACAACTTGACCCATGTTAGTCAAAACATGCATCATGCAACATATATACCCTGAAACTCATGATTTTGACCTAACAATTGAAAATCGCCGCCACGACGGGCGACGAACCAAGTGAAAACCGTCAAACCGCCCCTAGGGCCGATCTGACCACCCACCCTGTCCGGTCTGACCGCCAGCTATTGGCCAGTCAGACCAGCAGTAATGACTTAGCCGATTTTCAACCTCTGAAAACCGAAACCTACTGGAATTTTCAAACCAATAGAACTTTTGACTGGAGACTCCAAAAATTATGAGACCAAGTGCAATAGAATCCCCTCTCTTGCCTGCTACCTCTATTTTTGGCCCAGCTCAAACCCTCAATTTCTGAAATTACAGGTCTGACTGCCACCAGGGCCGATCAGACCGGTTATGGCCTGACAGCACTGAACTTTGCCAAAAACACGTGAAACGACAAACCGTAAACGCCATTGTCAATTGTCACATCATCCTAAGATCTGGAGCATATCCCCATGATATCCACAATCTCCCCCTTGATGAACACATTGGCAATAATCCAGAAAATGTAATTTGGATGTTTGAAAAGTAAAATACTTTCGTTTTCACACAAAGGCACAACTTGGTCCATAAGCAAGATACAGCAATGGAAATGACCAAACTGGCCTCAGAATAGCATAGGCATGTGAGATAAGGCAAAAGAAAGCATAAAAACTTTGATTTCCAGAAAAGAGTTAAAAATCTCACTTATGGTCCATATGAAAGAACAATTTGTGGATATCATGGGGATATGCTCCAGATCTTAGAATGATGTGATAATTGGCAATGGCGTTTATGGTTTATCACTTCACATGTTTTCGATAAAGTTCAGAACTGTCAGGACAGGGGCGGTCTGACCGGCCAGAGCATGGCGGTCCGACCGATCCTAAATCGATCGGACCGGCATGAGCGGCGGTCGGGCCGGCCGTGACCAAATAGTGTCAAATTGAGCTGGGCCAAAAATAGAGGGTGTAGGCAAGAGAGGGGATTCTATTGCACTTTGTCCCATAATTTTTGGAGTCTCCAGTCAAAAGTTCTATTCATTTTAAATTTCCAGAAGGTTTCAGAATTTCAGGGCTTGAAATTCGGCTAAGTCCTTTTGGGCGGTCGGACCGGTCTATAGCTGGCGGTCCGACCGGCAAGTTGGCAGTCCGACCGGCCCTAAGGGGCGGTCAGACCGGTTGTCACTTGAACGCTGGCCTTCGTGGCGGCGTTGTTCGTTGGTTAGGTCAAAGTCATGAGTTTCAGGGCATATGTATTGCATGATGCATGTTTTGACTAACATGGGCCAAGTTGTAAAGAACTTGTTCTCAAAATCGGTTTACTTGTCTATGGTTGTGCAGGTTGCTTGGTGGTCAACGACGGTCAACGGTGAGGAAGATCGGGACTAGGCTTGGAGAGCCGAGGTCCAGAACGATCGACGATGCCGAGTGAGGTCAATGACTCAAGCGTAACGCAAGATAGACAAAGGTGACCTATTAGCAAATCAGAGACGCAAGATGGCGCTAGGTGAAGCTGTTTAGGTCAAAAGGTTAAAGACGGTGCTTTGCGAAGCGTGCATGTGTGACCCATTTGTTTTGGGCCTTAACGGGAGCCCAATATTATCAAACTTCTAGAAGGTATAAGCCTCCACTATAAATAGGAGAGGGTGGTGGCTGCACCACCTCTAAACCCTCTTTATATTAGAAAACCCTAATTTTGTTTAGGGAGAGCTAGGCGTGGAGGCTAGGGTTCATGAAGGTTTGATTGGATTTTCGTACTCTTGGGTTGACCACTGATTCTTGTTGGAGTGGGTGTAATCCAGCATCAATCACGTTTTAATCTATGCAAGGTTTGCTTGAGATAAGTCTCTTTTCGTTCTTGCTTTCAATTTCGTGATTTTAGGGCTTTCATTGATCCACGAGTTTTTGCTTCATATCGTCATGTGGATTAGCTGGCTGTGTTGTGTGGGAACTCATCTAGGATCTTCATGATCATCAATCACCCACGAGCAAGCTATCGGATCTAGTTTTCACTTTTGCTCGGTTTTAGACCTCTCTCCAATCATATCGTAAAGGATCTTTGTTTGTCCAATAATTATCATAATTATTGATTGGAATAGGTCCTTAATATCATAGAGAAGGTGTATACCAAGTTTTGTGAAGTTTGGAGTAGAGAATCAAAAGTTAGATCTATTTACAACTTCGTCATCGAATTTGTTTTCTTTGCTCGAGTCCGCGATCGATCACCGAGGAACCGGTCGACCGATTTGATCACGGTCCGATCGCCACTAACACAATGGCCAAACCGCCATCTTCGATTTGTGCTTTAGCTTGTGTTGATTTTTGTCGTATTATTTAGGGGGTACATTGGATTCAATACTAGTCTTCCGCTGTACTGGTATACTGATCTTCATAGCTTCCTCATAGCTATTGGAGTGAAATTATGTTGAATTCATAATTTGTGAAAAAGTGAGCATGCTCCTATTCACCCCCCCCCCTCTAGTCGCCTTTTCGGTCCAACACAATTGTTCAATTGACCTATGATCATTGTGAGGATAAATAAATGCAATTCAAGTTCAGAAAAGTCAATAAGAAAATAAGAATGCAATTTAAAAACTCCCCCTCACTTTGATCCTCAAATTTCAGAAAATTTTAAATTCTCCTATTTCTCCCCATTTTTATCATTTTTATATATCTTCTCTCACTTTGTACAACAATGATATATCTCCCCCATATTGAAATATCTTCTCCCCCTTTGACAATGGAGTCATCAAGGAATCACGCATTCCTCTCATCTAGAGATAACAAATACAGAATGAAGAAAAAAAGCATAAGATGGAGTATGTAAAGTGCAATACAGTAGCTTCATTTTTTTTTAATTTTTCAATTTTTTGATTATAAGAAGCTTTGGAGATTACCCAAAAGAACAAACCAGCATCTCTAATATTGCACAAATAGCATATTAAGCCTAACAAAGCTAGCAAGATCATGATAAGATATATATATATATATATATCAAAGCTAAGCATGAAGGCTCAAAAGTAAAGCAATAGATTTGATCAATTTAAGCAAAACTTCAAATCCAGCAAGTTCATCAGCAGGGAGATCAAAAATCTAACAAAGTCCACATTAAGAGTCAATCAGGTCTTGTATTGAATCATTTTGCTCAAATTTCTCAAATGCCCATTTTTCAACAGTTTTCTCATTTGCACTGAAAATTGAAGTTGACTAATGATCTAACTTAGTGACAAGATACTGGACTAGGAGCCATCCACAAACTCATCCTAACTCAATTTCATGACCAAATTCAAGTTTACTGCCATTAAGATTAAGTATCTAAAGGTAGTTCCGCCCATGACCGGGGAATAAGTTTTTTCATAATCGACTCCTGGTCGTTGAGTGAAACCTTGTGCAACAAGCCTTGCTTTATGTCTTACAACTTCATTGTTTTCATTTCTCTTTCGAACAAATACACATTTATACCCTACTGGGTGCACATGGGGGACGTGTGATTTACAGACCCAAATACCTCTCTTTTATTCAGACATAATAATTCTGCTTCTATTGCCTTCTTCCAATCCGATCTTTTCTTACATTTAGCAGCGATGCAGGCTCTGGATCAAAATCGATGATTGTGGCAATTTCCTTTACAAAATAAATATCGACATTGGCTGTTGTTCTATTCATAGATTCTCCCGTGGTCACATAATTTATAGCTATTTCTTCATAAGGCGATACTTCTAGTGCTTCTACTTGCTTGCCACTGGTTTCAATTGTGGGGGAATATTATTTGCAAAATAAATATCGACATTTGCTGTTGTTCTATTCATAGATTCAGCGTGCACACATCCATGCTGATGTCTCCCTTCGTGGAAATATTCAAATCTGGTATGCCTTTTACTAAAGATTCCATACTAGTGCCAGGTCTCAACTGGTTCCCCTTCTAGTTGTGGGGAGCTTCAGTGATCGGTTGTGTCAAGTCCTTCTTATCCTTTTTTCGCCAGGCGTCCCCAGTTACTTGGGATTCGAGGGGCCAGAGTTCTCGTCCTTTTATTCTGAGGCCTTTGGACGGGATTAGGGATACCTTCAAATTTTTATTGATATTTCAACCCTCTCCGGCGCATTGCGTGCAGGCACATGCGACTTGGTCACGCTCTTCAAATCACTAAAGTGGTCAGGCAGTTGATTCGCTAATGCTTGCAAATCAATTATCTTTTGGACTTCTCGATTTGTTTCACTAGTGTGCGGGTCATGTGCATGGATTCCCGTGGCTTGCCACGTCAGTTCCCGATATTTTTCATCAAGGGGTTGATTTCCTCCCCTTAATGACAGAAAATTATCCTCATCAAATATGCTGCCAGCGAAGCAGGCTGTATGCAAATTTTCAGTCATGGGGTCCAGATACCTAATTATGGATGTTGTCTCATAACCAAAGTATATCCCAGACTTTTGGATAGGACCCATTACAGTTTGCTGCGGTGGTGGTATAGGTACATAAACCTTGCAACCAAACCTTCGAAGATGGGAGATTTTCGGTGCTGACTCTTACGCTAGTTGCATAGGTGAACGAAAGTTATATGCTGATGGTCGAAAATTGATGAGAGTTACTGCGTGTAGGAATGCGTGTCCCCAACACATAGTTGGTAAATTACAATTCTGCAAGTGCGGACGGGCAATAAATTTAATTCTTTTAATTAATACCTCTGTTAGTCCATTATGGGTGTGGACATGTGGTACAGAATGCTCAACGGTAATTCTCACTGCCATACAATAATCATCAAATGCCTTTGAAGTAAATTCTCTGGCGTTGCCCATCCTGATGGACTTCACATGATGATCAGAGAAATTATTTTTATCTTAATTATCTGCGAGATCAGCTTTGCAAAAGCGTGGTTTCTCGTAGACAATAAGCATATATGTGACCATTTCGAGAAAGCATCGATGAGCAATATAAAGTACCTAAATGGCCTTGACAGGGGTTGTATATGACCGCAAATGTCTCCCTGGATACGGTACAGGAATGCAGGGATTTCATTCTTTACTTTATGAGTAGAGGGTCTAGTAATCATTTTCCCGGTGGCACAGCAGGGCACACGAAATCTTCTAGATTCGAAAATTCTTTACATTGACATTATGTCCCTGAGAATTAGTAATTATATTTCTCATCATTCTAAGACCAGGGCGGCCTAATCTATCATGCCAGAGATAGAAAAGTTCAGAGCTTCTAAAAGTTATTTTTAGGACAGTATAGGCTATAGGTGCCTTAATGTGAGTGTAGTATAGCCCAGATTCATATGAAGGAAGTCTTTCTAATACCCTTTTTCTATTTTTCTCGTGCTTTGTAATGAGTAGGTATTCCTTACCATACTCTTCTTCAGTCTCTATGTGGAGACCGTTAGCGCAAATATCTTTAAAGCTTAAGAGAGTGCTAGTCGATTCTGGGTACAATAAGGCTTCTTCAATGACCAATGTTGTACCCATTGGGAGTATAATTGTGGCTCTTCCTAAGCCTATTACACAAGTATCGCTGCCTGCGATTATCGTAAGACTACCAGCATTCTTACTGATCGACTGAAAAAAATTTGTCTCTCTTGATATGGTATTCGTTGTGCCGCTATCTGCTAAGCACACTTCCTCTATAGGGTGCCGCACGCGTTCTGATATATATATATATATATAAAGTATTTATTAATATGGACAGGAAGCAATCCACACACATAAGTAAAATACTTCAAAACATAACACAATTTGCTATTAATACAGGAAAAAGTTGTGCGGGACTCATAATAAGAATTTCTTGCATTGCTCTCCTAGAGCTTACAATCATTATTCAAAATTAATGTTCTCTCATAAACATAAATTGCAAATAGTTGTGAAATATAAGTGCAATGTGTGCACTAGATCGAACCAGCAAAGAAGGAAGAAACTTCTTCCTGAATCTGCGCTATATCTATATTCTCTTCTTCGGCAACTACAGCTACTGCTGCTACAATATCCAAAGAATGTGTGGTGGGGGCTGCTACATGGCTGTCCACATCCATGGGTGCAACCCATGACTGTGGATCCTCTATGCCTGCAATGGCGATGTGTGTCTCATGTTGTCCTTTGCCGATCTTCTTAGCCTTGAAGGTGGGGGTGGATAACGGCTCGGCTCGGCTCGTTAAGAAAACGAGCTCGGCTCGGCTCGTTAAGCTAACGAGCAAAATACCCGACTTGGCTCGGCTCGTTAAAAACTCGAACTCGACTCGTTAGGCTCGTTATCAATAAAAATCCATGTAGTCCATCTCTGTTGATCAATGATCATACTACCATCACTATGCACCATATCTGTTATGCAATTAACCCGCTTATAGCATGTGAAAGTGGAGACAGAGGCTGAGCCCGGACCGGAGCCGAGGCGGGAGGTGGCGGAAGGCGGAAGCAGGAGGCCAGGGGCGGAGTAGGGCCTGGAGCCAACGGGGGCGGGCGGACGGTCGTGCGGCGATCGCATGGGGTACTGGGGTTGCGAAGCGGGAGGCCAGGGCCTGGAGCCAGCCGCCGTGCGGCGACCGCGTGGGGTACTGGGGTGGCGGAGCAGAGCCTGGAGCGGTGGAGCCAGCGGGGGCGGGCGGGCGGTGGTCTGCGGGGGTAGGTGAATCAAGGAATCAGAGAATGAACTGGAAGGCCAAGCACATGAACCCCAAGTTGCCGAGCATTAGGGATGAGGGACTTAGAGAGTTAGGGTTGCGCCGAGCACAGTGGTCAGTGCGCTGGGTCTGGAATTGGCCAGTGGGCTGCTTGGTGGTCAACTGAGATATCCTCGAACTCTGGACGTCTGGTGAGTAAACGAGCTAAACGAGTTAACGAGCAACTCGCGAGCCAGCTCGGCTCAGCTCGTTAAGAAAATGAGCTAAATTGTTGGCTCGGCTCGGCTCGTTAAAGGACCGAGTTCGAGTCGAGTCGAGCCGAGCCCTTAACGAGCCGAGCTGGCTCGCGAGTTTCGAGCTTTTTTTTCCACCCCTACTTGAAGACACCAATCACGTGCTGCGGCTCACGACAAACACATGACCAATATCCCCAAGTACCGCATTTGCAGCAACTTTGGCTCTGCTGACCATAGGGCTTCTCATCGCGCTTCTTTTGTTAGCCCTTCTTGGCTTGGACATTCTGCTTGGTTTTACGACCCATGACCTTACCCTTCCTGTCTCTTTCTGTTGAGTGAGGCTTTCTTACCTTGTAGCTGCTTGCGTTGACTTCATGGTCAACTTTGCTACTAGGCTGCCGTGAGATGTAGTTCTTTCGGAGAACATCATCTTGAGCTTCCGCAATTTGCATGATGTCAATCAGTTCGGCATACTCCTTATAGCCATCCTAACGATAGTTGCGTGCGGATTGCAATGCATTTGGGTTGAAGGTAGAGAGGGTTTTTTATCTTCTGCTCGTCTGTGGTTACCTTACCACAGAGTTGAAGGCTTGTACAAATTCTGTGCAATGCTGAGTTGTACTCCCCAACGGTCTTATAGTCAGCAAAATGTAGTCGGTTCCAATCCTACTCTGCCCGAGGAAGGATGTGTACTTTACCTTCTCGAACCGCTTCTTCAGTGCGGTCCATAAAGCTAGTGCGTTCTTTTCTGCCATATACTCATTCTTGAGCGTTAGGCAGAGATGATGTTTGAGGAAATGAATTGCTTGATTATTCTCCTTAGCGGTTGGAGTAACGTCCTTCAGGGGGCGTAGTCCAATAGCAGCATTGAGCTTCTTGGGTTCAAGTATAATTTCAACATCTGATGCCCAAGTCAGGTAATTGTGGCCATGCTGGGCCAGTTCTTCGAACTCTCGATTCGTAATGCCAGTCATCTACACATTCATATAAAAAGTGCATAAGATTACTGTTGGTAATTTGCATAAAATGGTTGCAAAGATTATCATAATGTTCCCGTATTTTCTATGAATTTTTCAGACTTTACTGCTATTTTCAGTTATTAAAAGTAACATAAATAATCACAAATAATTAAAAAAAAGTAAATGCAGTACATAAATTGCATAGAAAAAATAATAACAAAGTTAAACGTGCTTTAAATGCAAAAATCATTTCAAAAATTGAATCACTCAGGTCCTTTTCTGCTGAAAAATGAATTTTAAGTGAATTCTGCAATTTTTATGGGCTAAAACGCGATTTTTTTCAATTTTGAGAAAAATGACACGTAATTTTCGGATTTGTGAGGGGGTTTTCTAAAAAAATGCCTTTGTACCGAAAGGATATCGTAATTTTCAGAATTTACGAGGGGTATTCGCAATTTTGTAATTTTTTTATTTTTCACCGGGGGTAGGGTTTTCCCTACCCCTATCCCGTTCGGGTGGCGGCGGCTCCATGGGAGCTGCCGCGGCCGGGCGATGGAGCCCCGCCGTGGGGCTCTGGCCGGTGGCGCTCAAGCGCCCGGCCGACGGGGCTCAAGCAGTGGCCGTGGCGCTCTGAGCGCCCGACCACGCCTTCGAGCGCGGCGGCTCAAGGCGGGCGAGGCGGCCGACGGGCGACCATGGCGCGCGCAGAGCGAATCCATCTCCCTTCTCCCCTTTCTTGAGCGGTTGGTCGGCGCCGCGCGGCGCGCGCCGCTATGTCGACGGTCGGCGCATGCAATGCGGTCGAAGGTGGCGAGCCGGCCGTGCTCTGGCGGCGCTCGGGCATCGCCCCTCCTTTTTTTCTTTCTGTGATGTGTTGCGGCGGTTGCTAGTCAGAGGTGGGGATGCGGCTACTGGTCGGCGCGGGGGGGGGGTGCGGCGGCTTCTAGCTGCTGGGGTTGGCGCGGCCGTTCTTTGGCCGGCCGATCCGCCTCACGTGGTGGTTCTTTGCTCGTGAGAGGGGTTCCAGCACATGGCCTATAGCCGTGCGTCGGCCATTTTTTTCTTGTTTATTGTTCGTATGTGATACTGTGCATGTGTTTTTACTGTTCATGCGATGCAATTTTCGTTCGTGCAATTACCGATTGGCAACTTCGAGTTGGCTCGCGGTAGATTAGAACGAATGTGCAATTTCAATCTACGGTACAATCGACATCTGATCTTTCATACAATCTGCCGATCGACATTATGTCGGCGACTTCAAGTCGGCTCGCGGTAGATTAGAATTGATTTGCACCGTAAAAAACCAATTTAGAAAGCCAAATTTGCATAATGGAAAGTAATCTAGAAAAATGATTCAATCTACGAGTGTCGTTTTTCGACGGTTTCCTTTCGATGCGATGAGAGTCGATCGTGATGATAACGTATTGAGTAATTGTCGCTGATGAGTCCAGTCTGAGTGATTACCTCGTAAACAATATTCAGAAATGTAAGAACGAATGAAGAACACAAGAACACAATAATAGATTGAATACAGAGATATGATATGACTTCAGACTTCGCTTAATTGCTTCTCAAAATCGTGTTACAATGGTTGGTATTCCTCTCTATTTATAACCTCTCGAACCTGTTAAAATTTTCAATGAACTGCTCGTATATAAGCCAGCTTGTGGAGCCGACCCAGAGTTTCTTAACAATCTTAATCCGCAGAAACGATAACTGAGGCAGACACGCAACTCCTCCGTCACGTGTGTGATCTTATCTTAACTGTAGATAAGTACCGCTCCATGGTATTGACACGGACATGCAATGCTGTGGATTCAAAATACCTAATGAGTTCGATGCCACCTACTGTGTTGTCAGTTTTTTTACAATACATTCATCAATGTTGAGAATGTCTTGGAGACTGGAGAATCTACGACTGCTCTCTGTTCCGTCATAATCTAATGAAGAACAAGAACAGGAAGGGCAGGCTTAATCCCAGTCGCCTGCACTGAGTGGAAGCAATGAGCCGGCCGGCGTGATGAGATATGGGCCGTACGCACAGGACCAGGGTCAGAGATCCCGAGGCCAGAGAAAATAGTAGTCAGATTTTTTCAGTATACATAAAAAAAAATTAATATACAGTAGCAGACCCGATATTTACCGACCGGCCCGAGGCAAACATGCCCGGCCGGCCAGCCTAGCTCCAAGCCGGCCCAGTCGAGCGCCCTGTCACGTGAGGGACCAGTGCCCAGGGGGAGCCCTAGCCGCCTTCGCCCTTCGGTCTTCCCCAGAGGCCAGAGCTGCTTTCAGTCTTCACTCTTCCTCCCCTGGCAGTTCTCCGACTCCGAGCGCTCCTCCTCCTCTCCGCCGCAGCGCCGCCCAGTGGCCAGCGCCTCCTCTCCTCACGACTCACCCGGAGCCCAGAGGCTGACGCCGTCCCCTACCTCCTCTCCACTCCACGGCTCCACCGCCCAGCGACCAGCGCCACCCTCCCCCCAGCGGCCAACGCCGCCTCAGGCCTCAGCGCAGCGCCGGCATGCCGCACTGCTGCAGCCCCTTGCCTCCTGGCTCCTGCTCCAGTTCCGCCCTCCTCATCTCCTTGCCTCACCGCTGGTACAGACTTTGGCATTGGCTTGTAAGAGTTATGACTTATGATATATGAAGTTACAAATGTGAGGTTTAGTTATTGGAAGAATGCAATTCAATATTTTAATGAGCATGTTGGTAAAGTTGATAGTGCTCACAATAAAGCTAGAAAACATTGTGAAGCTTTTAAAAATCAGAGGCAAAGTGTAGCATATGTGTGGGCTGGTGCAACCAAGAAGGAGGAGGAATATTTGGGTTGTATTACAATTATTTTAGGTGTTGTAAGGTTTCTTTTATTGCAAACTCTTGCTTTTCGTGGACACGACGAATCTTCTACATCAAATAATAAGGGGAACTTTTTAGAGATGCTAAAATGGTATAAAGAGAAGGATAAAAAATACTGAAAAATTATTTGATAATGCTCCTGGGAACCATTTAATGACTTCACCAGAAATACAAAAGCATTTGTGCAAAGCTTGTGCAGAAGAGACCACTAAAGCCATTATGGATGATACTGAGGATAAACAATTCGCTGTCCTTATTGACGAGTCTCGAGATGTATCTATCAAGGAGCAAATTGCTATGATTTTAAGGTTAGTATGTGTTGTTTGGAATTTTGTATTGCTTTTTTGTCTTAAAAAACTGATCATATTAACTATGCTTCTTATCCCATGTAGATATGTTAACAATCAAGGGCAGGTGATCGAGAGATTTCTTGGGATTCAGCGTGTTTCTGATACGACATCATCTTCATTAAAGGTAGCCCTACATGCTATGTTTGCTAGTCATAGCTTATCTATCCATAGATTACGAGAGCAAGGATATGATGGAGCATCAAACATGATAGGAGAATTCCATGGGTTGCAAAGGTGGGTATTGGATAAAAATCCATTATACATTGCTTTGCTCATCAGTTGCAATTAGTGGTTGTTTCTGTTGCCAAGTGTTGCTCTTCCGTCTTGGATTTCTTCAACTACACTACTTTGATTGTCAACACAGTTAATGCTTCTTGCAAGAGACACGATCAACTGGCCCAAGAACACCACGACAATCTTGTGAACAAATTGGAGACTGGTGAAATTTTTACAGGAAGAGGGAAAAACCAAGAAACTAATTTAGCAAGACCTGGGGATACTCGGTGGGGCTCACATCACAAAACCTTGTGTTGTTTTCTTCTCATGTGGGATGCGATCCTAGAGGTATTCGAGAATATTTGTGATGATGCCACTAATGCAATACAAAAGACTACAGCTTCAGGTTTGTTAGAAAAAATAGAGAGCTTTGAATTTGTGCTTATATTACATCTTATGATCAGAATATTGGGCAAAACTAATGATCTGTCACAATGCTTGCAAAAGAAGGATCAAAATATTGTCTGTGTTGTAGGATTGGTTGGGACCACATTACAGAAAATTAATGACATAAGGCAGTATGGTTGGGATGAGCTCTTTGAAGAGGTAAAGACATTTTGTCTCCAACATCGTATCATTGTACCAAATATGTCATATATGATAACTATTAGGGTCGTTCGAGAGGTCATGACGGCCAATTGGTAACTTACTACCATCATTTCAATCATGAAATATTTAATGTGGTGCATGATCAAATTATTGTTGAGTTAAACAATCGATTTGCTGAAAGATCTACCCAGTTATTGAGATACATTGCTTGACTTTATCCAAAAAATTCTTTTTTCAACTTTGATGAAGATAAACTAGTTGAACTTGCTAAGATTTATGCCATCGACTTCTCCCAATATGATTGTGTACTCCTTAAAGATCAACTTGAGACATTCATTGTTGATGTAAGAGTTGATCCGGATTTCTTAAGCTATAATGACCTTGGTAATCTTGCTGTGAAGATGGTTCAGACTGATAAACACATAATTTTTTCATTGGTATATCAACTCATTGAACTGACCTTGATTTTGCATGTTACAACCGCAATAGTAGAAAGAGCTTTCTCAGCTATGAACATTATCAAGACTGAGTTACAGAATAAGATAAGTGATGAATGGATGAATGATTGCATCATATGCTATATTGAGCGAGATGTATTTGCAAGAATTAATGATAACAAGATTTTATAACATTATTAAAGTATGAGGACGCGTAAGCAGAAACTACCTCGTGCTAGTGGTATGTTACATTCCTATTTCGTAATTTGCATTAAAATAACGTTGTGGTCTTGTGTCCCTAATTTACATATGCAATTTTATCTTTGCAGTTTCATGTTCTCGTACTATTGTTAATGAAGATATAATAGACTCAAATGAACCAAATCTTTGTTAATTATGCAAAAATTACCTCGTGCTAGTGGTATGTTACATTATTATTATTATTATTATTGATATGTTTTATGTATTTTGTCGTATCGTTAAACATGAACTTCAAAATTTATTTTCATTGTGTATTTGTGTTATACTTTTGTTGTGCCTGAATGTTGACAGTATTTGACGTTAGTTGTGGACTTATAGTTAGTTTTGGACCTGAAGCTTACTGAAATCATAGCTCCCCAACTGCACAGGACAATGCTGCCATGCCATGTTTGCGATGGCATCTAACATCGGAGCGTTGCAGTTTCTTTCTCGCCAGGCTTCCATCAAAAGGCCTGGTTACACTGATGATAGCCCTCGCGATCGTTCTCCTGCGACGAAGCCATCAAACCAACCCAATCACAAGGTCGGCATTTGTTGGCGAAATTAATAGATGGAGTTGAGTGTTCATTCCTCCTCAGCCAACAATACTTGACCAGTTGACAAGGGCTGGTGGAGTCTATACAGCCAAGCAAACCAACAGCCGGTCCGGGTCCTGCAGTAGTATCAAAGCTCCCATGTTCCTCATCAAATACTTTGTAATCGGCGGTCTTATTTTCCTACTCCCTGTACGCTATTCCATACATGGAGAAGTAGGGAGAGCTAGCCATAGGAAATCGAATAGGAAATCGAATAATCAAAAGGCACTAGCATTATATACTCCATGTAGTAGGAGTATTGTGCAGTGCAGCCAGCAAAAGTTTTTTTAAAAACGAAACATGCAGGAGAACTACCTATTATATTGGTAAGACAGTAATAAAACAGAGGTTCAATCTTAAAGAATCACAAAAGGTTAAAATAAAGAAGAAGAAACTCTTGAGTAGCTAAAAGTCCCAAAGATACAATGTAACTACTCGGCCAGAGATATTTGCGTTAGGCACCTCTCTAGCTGAATCATGCTCTTGATTTCTTCTTGTTCTTGGCCACAGTCTCTTCCGGATGGCAGTCCACACCAGAAGCTCTCGTCTTGTTGTGCAACTAGACCACGGCACACGCACGATCACAAGACGAGCACCACTTCGTGCACCCATCCGCCCATCAGCCGCTCGCGTTTCACAACTCATCATGGTTCGCAACCTTTGCCAAGGCCACCGCCGCCGCACTAGCTTTAAACCGAAAAGGCCGCGACCTTTTCCGACCAAAGCGAAAGCACATGTCATAATCGGAGGCCTTTTACGATCCGAGATAAATAAAGCGAGTGCCCAACAGCAAACACCCCTGCATAATTCTGTCGAGACGTTCAGGTTCAGTACAGAACTCAGCTCAACTGCTCAAGTGATGGTGGATTCCAGCTAAGAAGGCCCATAATTGTGAGCTTTCGAGCTCATTCACTCCATCTCCGGTTGTTATATGAGCTTGAGGAGAGCAGGATTGATTCGAGGCTTACTTTTTAAAGCACACGAGTAGGAGGATGCAGTCAAGCAGGATTGATTCGAGGCTTACTTTTTAAAGCACACGAGTAGGAGGATGCAGCCGGTTGACCTTCGGCAGGAAATCAATGTAGCATGATGGGATGATCCACCGTTTTGAACGAACCCCGCAATCTCTTGCATGATTAGGACATTGTACGAAGTCTACTTTGTACCATTTTCCCACCGTTTCTGTACTAATTTTGTGCAAACGCAGGAGTTAGAAGCTTGTGGTTGGGGAAGTCACGCAACCTATGTCTGTAGGAGAAACAATCTGAAGTTTTATTGTCTCAAGCATAGACCAATGCGAGTACCTTACGACCTAGCCAACGAGCTAGTAATAGTACTACTGTATTCTGCCAACATGTTGAGGCTGCTTGATTCGATGCCAAAGCAAGCCTTACTAAAAATTGGCAATACTCTTGTATTTTGGCATTTACTTGGTTTGATGCCAATTTTTGGCATACCCATGCCAATGGGCAGGATTTGGCAAGATTCTTGCGAAGTTTTTGGATGACCAAATTTTGCTAGCATCTCCTCTCTCAATGACATGTGGGCATTGATTATGTTTTGATCTCTCAGTATCACGACCGAATCATGGGCGCAAAGTTTTGGGCAGTGTTTGGTTTAATACCAAAGATTTTGGTCGTGCCCATGATTTGGTCATAACCAATATTTGGGCATGTTTGGTATAACTCTGCTCTAAATTTTTGCAGCTCCAACACCAGCTTCACTCTTGGATCCACTTTTATGAGAAGTTAGAGTAGTATGAAGAGGTGTTTGGTTTAAAAATTGACTCCAGCTCCAGAAATGAGAAGGATCATCGTAAAAAGACTGCACTACGCTTGTTTTGTGACTTATAATCTTTTTTTGTATTGCTTAATTTATAAAAGTTTAATAAGTTAATTTCTGTCATGTTGTGCTTTTATTTTTATTTTATTTTTTTGCCATGTTATACCCTGTTGTGCTATCTTTTTCGTTCACATTAAAAAAATTTACTTAAAAATAAATACATAAAACATACATAAATATCCAAAGGTAACTCGCCCAATTCACCTTCTATAACTATTACAAAAACATTCTTTTCTTGTACATGCTCTGTACGAAGTCTGATCTTTCTGTAAGTCTTACCAAATTCAGTTATGCTACTTTTCCCAATGCTTCTCGACATATGTTTGTCAAAGTGAAACCGTACCTTTCCAGGTTATGGTCAACTCCGTGGAGAAAATTAGACTTGCTGGAAATCAAAATGTTATGGTCTGTGAGCGTGGCACCATGTTTGGCTACAGTTAAGGCATCTTCTGTCTCTCTTTTCTGTGCATTGCCCACTTTAACAATAAAGAGAAAGCAAACAATCATAGATATAGCTCTATGATATATCTTTAGGAAACATATTACACTTACTAGGATATACTACTCTTTCTGGACACAAACATGTTGCAGCATGGCCAATAACTGATGGTTGCCATGGAGTAGCAAGATGAAAGAACATGAATCAAGTAGCATCAGAGAGCTGAATGCTTCTTGAAATATTTGATGTATGTATGGATTCCCTAGCCAATCTAGCATGTTTGAATTCACTAAATAGAAAGCACAGAGAGTCATTAGTGCAGCCTGTTAATCAGCTGTCATACAACAAAGTAAGCAACATGATCACTTGTTGGTTGGAGCTCAGGCTGTAGGTCTCCTTATTTAGGTTCTGAAGGAAAATAAGCAACTTGAAGTTTTATGGCAACACAACTTCTTTGTTACTCGTTACGTACCTAATTTTAGCACTATCTGACTATTATTAGTTATTTTTGCATTGCTCCATGAAGACTGAACTTTGTTTTTATTCAACATGCAGATGATCTGATTGTCGACCCAAGGAACCTTGAGTGGCTTAGGGAAGCTAATTGCCCGGTTGTAAGTATTAGCACCTGATTGCTGTCCATAACTGCATAATCCACCTTCTGTGTACACCCATCAACAGCCAGCTGGAACAAAGGTATATTTACCAACTGCGGTGTACGTCTCTTAGTTTAGATAACATACCTAGCTTTGACTACTGACGTTTGGTACTAAGCGAGTCCAGTATCCAACCATCGATAAAACTCTGGAGTAATATCCATAATCAGTAATCACTCAAATCTGGTATAGTAACAGGAATGCAGACCTTTAGAATTATTTATTATTTTCAATCACTGTTATGCTGAACTATCCCCTACTACCAAAACCAACCACGTAAATATTCGATTACTGTTATGCCGAGGAGGGGAGGCAGGCGGGCGGGGGAAGGGGAAGCGGCAGGGGAAGAAGGAGTCGGCGATGACAGGAGTTGGGAGGGGGAGCAAGAGAGAGGGTGATGTGAATGGGGGATAGGATGAGGAGGGATGGTGAGGGGGTTTTGTTCGATGGTATTTGATGGGTAATTTCATCTTAGATCTATGTGTATTTTTGTAACCGGATGACTGCTCTATACGGGGAGCAACTTTCTCGCAGCTCTGAGAAAATACACTACGACCTGCTCCAGATTCTCAAACTCTAAATTCGATTTTTAGTTTGAGCTTGTACCGTTTAGCATAACTCTACCTATTTCGACTATGAAACAGGACAAGAGTTGGCATGAATCCAAACAGGACAAGAGTTGGCATGAATCCAAACAGGCCCATTGTGTGGTGTTTGCCGACTGGTTCCCTCGCCGAAAGAGAGAGAAAGAGAGTTGAAACAATGTTTAACTGAGAGCCACAATCAGAGCGATCAAAACATCCCAGTTCTGGCTTCCACGGACGAAAATGTAAGCATTTAGTGTGGTGTGCAGTGTACCGGCAAAGGAATGGCTAGGCAACAATGAAATATCATAAACATGGCTGCTTCTGCCTTAAAACAACAAGGTTGTCTGTTGCCTCCTCGCGGAAGGTCTGACCAGACGGAACAGTAGGTTTTATCCTCGATAGACCACCGATTAAGATTCAGAACTTCCTAAACCAAGATGCTCGAGCTACAGCATTGTACCAAGAGCATTATCTTCTACACATATTTTTGCCACTAGAACCATGATCCATCGACAAGATCCGCTTATCGGCCAAATATCATGAATGGTTCATGAGGACATTTTTACAATCGAACATGAGCATCGCGGTACTCCGGAGACATTAGCACTACTAAAGTACTGGTCCTTCAGATATCCCATTCACAACTCCCAGCATTTAATTCCACCCACATGACTTCACTCCCTCCCTACCAGACACACCACTAAATCTATTGATCGCAGAATCTTAAACACACAAAAAAATTCCTCAAAAGAACACAAAATAATTCTGCATATAAATAAGCTATACACACGCAACACAAAGAAAGCTTTTTTACAGTGCTGCAACATGTTCGACTGACAAACAGCTACTTGGAAGTGCCTACATGTCAGTGGAACAGCTTGCCGAGGGCGGTGGGCATAAATTCTTTTTCCACTTTACACGTAAAGGTAAAGGTTAAAAAAAAGCCCAAACTAAGACTAAAATGGCTGTGTGATTTTTTCAGATAAATAATTGGAACGCGGGAAATATTAAAAAGAAGGGAATAAAAGGGAGAGAAGTTCACCGGAAGCGACCGCCGTCGGCGAGCTTCCAGGAGCGGCAGTGGTGGAGCGAGGTGTCGGAGGAGAGCCGGTGGAGCGGCGACGGCCGGAGCTCGCCGGACAAGGCGGGGGCGTCTGGCGGGTGGCCTCCGCGGTGGTGCCGCCCCGGGCTGTGCCGCACGAGCGGGTTGATGCACACGGCGAAGCCCGAGACTCCGGCACCGCCGCTTCCCATTCGGCGACGGCACGGGGTTTTCTGCATCGGGGATGGCGAAGGTCGCCACGGTGAATCCGCCGGCGAGCTGCTCTCCTCGCCGCCTTCGTCAGCGTACCTCACAGGCGAGAGCCCCCGGTTGCTGACCACGCGGCAAGGGCGCCGCGGCGGGGATGGCGGCGAGGCGGTGACCGGCTCCTTCCTTCGGTGGACGCGCGGCATGATCCCCGCGAGCCAAGATCGGTGCTTCCGCTCATTGCCACCGCCCTTCTCCTCCGATCCGTGGTGGTGATGGTCGTGGTGGCCGAAGAGTGCGGCGAGCACGGAGAACTTGCTGCGCCGCCGCCTGATCTCGAATCCTATGTCACCTTCCTCGAAGCCGCCGCCGCCGCCGTAGGCTGGTCCTACTTGCGGCGTCCGGAAAAAAAGGAGATTTGGAGGGCGCCTCCATGCCCCCGAGGCGTCGGACTTCCGGCGGCATACGTACGGCGACACCGACCTCGGGAATACAGGGACGGGCTCCGGCTGTGGCGGCGGCGGCAACGAGGACGCCTCGTTCTGCGCGGCGGCGAGCGCGAGCAGGCGGTCGCGAAGGCAGGGCGCGCACACACCAACCCCGCCCTCGTACTGGTGCCTCTTGCACCTCATGGCCCTCTCCTCGCTGCCTTCTGCATTACCACGCAGTTCTTGGTCACGGAAGTGACATGTGAGGACTTACAGGGGGAGGGGGAGCAGAGAGGAGTTCTTGTATATAGGCCTCGTAATTTTCGTATGGTTTTTTTGGAGAGAGATAAAGAGGAAATGATTTCTCCTAGTTTGGCTGGTTTCTTTTCACTAATCACTCCACTTAATTAGTTAGCTGGGAGAGGGTCGTTAGATTGGAAAAAGGGCACATGTTAAGATCGGGTCAAATCTCTTCATTTTCGGGTAGTCCGTTACCCTTTTTGCCCTTTTACTTATTCTGATGGTGGCAGCGCGTGTAGCCACCCGGTTGATGGAGAAGGAACCGTGACACTTGGTTAGTATTGATTTACTATAGCTACTATTGCTTTGTAAAATGTTACTGTATTCTCGGGGTGTAACGTTAGTGTGTGTGGATGATTTAAAAAGAAATAATTTGAACAGTATTGACTAACCTATTGTCGATGAATCATTGTCAATCTTACGGAGTAAATAAATGCTGTAACACATCTATTGAGATTATTGTCGTAGTAAAAAGACTAAACAGTGAGTATAAGATACCCTTTTGTCTGGGGAGTGGACCGAATGGAGAGGAGCTAAAACCATGAAATGTATATGTGTATTCACCAATGTGTGAATAGGGAAAGCCCCTTTTTACATGCCCTTGTGCTCAATATATAGGGGTCGAGAAGGGGTATTTCCTTTTTTGCTCTTACATTGTATTGAGAGAGAGGGTGGTGTTTATGTACATTGCTAAATATGCACCATATAGACATAGTCCATACACACATGTTTTTCTATGAGGCTACCTAGTTATTGCTGACAATCCTAGGGGGTGAGATACCCTATGGTGCCCTACTACGACAATTATCCACGAAGAGACATGATCTTTTTAGATAGGTTGAGACATTCTCCGAAAAATTATAATTCTATTTATGAGTTCTTGTATTTAATGAGTTTACAGAGTAAAACAAACTACCAAAACTAAGTATAATAGCTTCTATATGTCTTGGACATCTCTCTCTCTCTGGCAACATCGCTCCTTATAAAAACATTTAAAGGGGTGGTAGTTGCTCTGCATCAAGGGCCGCTTTAAACGGTTGCTCGAATACACACGTTGATAACAATTGTTGCGAGTGAGGCATTCTCTTTGCACGTTCGTCAAACGGTTATTATCCGAGCAGAGACATGCATGCGATTATATCAGAGATAACACACGTGTGCTAACTACTATGCATAAGTGATCGTAGTACTTATAATCCCTAGTCGTGATTCGATTTAGTCGTAACAGACCTTACAACTGTGGTCGTAAATTTTTTGGTCATTGCAGGTACCATCGACCATATGTATATTAGATGACGGTTTAGAATACTATTATTCATAATAATTATTATAGGTAATTAATTTAATTAATTAAGAATTATTGCATTATCGTCACCCATCACGATACTAACCAACTAAATCGGAGGCTCCTCACACTCGGATTGTAACGAGATTACAGTTCTCGGTGAGACAACCGTAGATTTTAATGTATAGACATGTACTACTCGTAAGCTCTAAAAACTTTATCGTTCATACTAGAAACCACTTTCTTTGTATCGATTTGAACGGCCGGTGCGCATCTAAACAGAGAATGTACGCTTTTTCTTTGATTCGTGTACAACACACATGATCCAGCCAGCTTATCATAATCCGTAACGCTCGATGCAACGGCGAGGTGATTCAGGCATATCCATCTCCAGCGCCCTCGAGCGTGTCATCGTGATGCCCCTCGCCGAACTACGCTGACCACAGAGCGAAGCACTGGAGCCTGGAGCCAAATCCAAGCCTACGTGCACCGCCATTAAACAAGCGAAAACGAGGCGTGACCAAAGCTGCACCGCGCGCCGGTCTTCGCGTGCCGAGGGCTCGGGTTCCAGAGGCTGCTTCCGTTCGCAGCGGCGTGTGTAGAGTCGGGATTTCAACCGTGTTTTTTCGGACCGGCTTGAGACACGATTAATATAGCACGGTTTAAGTATGATATAAATAGTAAGTTGAATTAGATATGAGAATGCGGTTCGTTGGACGACACGGTTAGTTGGGTCATATTTGAACCGGTCCGACACGAAATAGACCAAATCTTTCCATTCTAGTCCAATCCCTCCCCCCTCGACCAAGCCCGATCACCCTCACCCCCGGTCTGGCCTAACCAATCACCCCCTCTACCACTCGGCCTGACCCAACATATCCCTCCCAGCCTTCCCCAACATTTTTTCGTGAGTCCCAACTCCTAAATTCCCAATCTCTAATCACATTCACTGATTCTCATCCCTCTACCTCCAGCCGCCCCTCTCCCTCTCCCTCTCGACGCGCCGCCGCCCTCCCTCTCCCTCCCCACATCGCCCTCCCTCCAGCCACCTTCTCGTCGTCGTCCTTCTTACCCCCTTCGCAAGCGTACGACGCGACTGAGGTGGGCGGAGTTTTTCATCGGCGTCCAAGAGGAGGGGGGCTATGGTGAGGGGGGCGTGGATAGCGTACGAGTGTCTTTGTCTTTTTAGACGGTGGCAGCTGTCGTCTTTCGGAGCGTCTATAGTTACTTATGGCTGAACTTAGACGAGTATAACATAACTCCAGCATAACAGGTTTTAGATCGTGTCTGAACTTGACAGACACAGCACGACACGACGGGATGAATAAGCTAAGCTGACGCAATACGACACGATGCGATTTAAAATATGATCAACCTGTGCCATGCCGATACGGTTCAAGCTAATACCCACCACTAAACACGACACGACGCGAAATACAACGGACCGTGCTGCCCAATGCCCATCACTAAGCGTGTGCAGCGGCAGCTTCACACATATCGACTAGTCAGACAGGCAGGCGCGCACCAAAAGTTTTAACGTACCCGAGGAAACAAAGGCCGTGGTAGCGTAAACGAGGACAGAAGCCACAGACTTCTCCTTGCCGATCCATCCGCCACCCAACCACCTGGTCGTATCCTCTTTACTACTTCTATTGATCCTCCCAACCACCGGTAGAAAATGCAGAATCGGCCGACAACTAGTTAGATTCCCGAAGGTTCACTCTTAATTCTACTAGCAAGAACTGGCTACTGCTGGTTCGACAAATCTTTGCAGCAAGCAGCACACAATCTTGGTTTCGTCGGTAAGCGACATGGACGTACGGACATGACACGCGGCCTTGGAGAAAACGTCAAGCGATGAATAGTGCAAGCGTCTAGAACACAGCAGGCAACTCGTCCGATCGAGGAAGGCTTGATTCGTCCGTCGAGGTCAGCATCACGCTGCGGGTGTAGCGCTTTCTCCAACTCGACTGTCGGCTTGGCGTGCTCGGTCTCTCGTGCGCCTGGCTGGCTGTGTTTATACTGCAAGTACGACTGGCCATTTCGTGTGCCTGACCTGACGAAGAAGAAAGAATCTGGCGTCTCCAAAGCAAGTTAGAAGAACGGACAGGATCTTTTTTTGGGCTTAAGAGGCTCATTTTTTTCTTTTTGAGAGGATCTTCGACTTGGGAACTCGAATGGTGGGTATGTTAGATAGGCCGTGGCCCATCGTATTTGGGCCATGGGAACGTGTAACGGTGTGAAGTACGCACAACACTTCACGGGCTGAGAAAGTATTGGGCCGATAATTTATGGATCTGTCTGAAACACCAATTCGTCCCGTAAGAACTGCGTAGCGCCAGCCTACCCCGCCAAAATCGCGTCGCGCGGGAATTCCAATTTCGCCGTCCCCCCATCTCCACAGCCTCCAATTCCATCTCCGCCC
Source organism: Hsuehochloa calcarea (assembly GCA_036346395.1). Lineage (NCBI taxonomy): Eukaryota > Viridiplantae > Streptophyta > Magnoliopsida > Poales > Poaceae > Hsuehochloa > Hsuehochloa calcarea. Next base: position 42,818,716 of record CM070599.1, read on the forward strand.
GCTTCCCCTCGCATTCCTCCCTCTTCCCCTCCCCTCCCCAATTTCGCCGCCGGCCTCCCGCCTTGAACCTCCCAAACCCCAAAGCCACACAACCCTAATCGCCAGTTGCCATGGCTCCGCGGAAGCGCACGGCGGCGGCGGCGGCCCCCTCCTCCTCGAAGAAGCCGCCGCCCTCGCAGCCGTCGCAGCCCGCCAAGTTCGGCATCCTCCACTTCTTCGAGCGCCAGTCCCAGGCCTCCTCCCAGAGCGCCAAGCGTCAGAAGCCCGACCATTCGGAACCTCCCCCGCCGCCTCCGCCTCATCCCCCGCCGCCGCCCGAGGAGGAGCCATCGGAGGTCTCGCCGGAGGTCACCAAGACGCTGGCGCCGAAGCGGGTCAGGTTTTCTCCTGGAATGGTGAGTCGTCATCTTTCGATTGGTCCGATTCGATCTGTTTTAGTTGCGGTTTGGGATCTTGGGATCGACTCTTAGGTTTGGTCGTGGGCTGTTTGTGCGGATCAGTTGATTAAACAGAGCCAGGACGATGGGGGCGCGGAGGTTGTGACTTGGAAGATCTCGCCGGTGAACGATCGCCTGCGCACTGTCATGTCAAGGAAGATGATGGGGATGGCTCTTCATCCGTGCTCAAACAACGAGGTACACTAATCCTGGAGTTCCTTTGTGTATGTGCGAGTTCATACATGCTTATAAGCGTGTGCCGGTGCAGTGCACCTATGAGCGTGCGTCTTGGCATATTCTGGACCTGGTGCTGGCACCTCCTGTGGGTGTATGTGATCAAATTCATCGTTTTTGTGGGTTTCTGATTTGTGGTTCTGGCATGTAATTGAGATTGTAGAAACTTTCATCGCTTGAGGCTATGAAGAAGTGGCATTCATCGCCGTTGGGCTTGTCGAGGTGTACTACTTCAGCACGCAATTCGGATGTGTGTGGAACTGGTCCAGGTGGCTGTGGCGGTGTGGAGGATAGCCCATTTCGGACTCCGCCATCACTGCCCTATAGCTGCACTGTGGTACATACGATATATGCTGAATTATTGTCCGAGTCGTTAGCTAAATGTAATTGTCAATTGTGTCCATGGGGTAATCTTTTCATGCATTACGCAGCAGTTGAATGGTGGTGTCACTTCTGATGGAGGACCTGAGCAGTTGGGAGCAGGGCAGCACAAAAAGGTTAACTAGGCTGCTTCCTTAAAGATAATACTCCACTAGTTGTTTCCAAACAGCAGTGGTTTCATGATCTTATTACTTGTAAGAACTAAGAAGTCATCACAGAATTGAACTATGAAATTATGTCGAAATGTTCTCTTGCCAGGCACTACTCGATCTTCTAGATCAAGTGGAAGATGCAATCACGGAAGAAGAATTGGCTGTTGATGCTGGGAATAAAGGAGGGCAAGTCATAAACGGGGATAACACAAACAGTAATTGTTCTCCTATTGTTAATGGTGATCTAAATGTCCAATCCAAGAAGCCCCTTGATGCCCCACTCTTCGATAGTTTTCTTGTGTTGGAGGTTTGCCTTTTTTACTTCCACTTGTTGGTTTCTGGCTGATGTCGCATAGCTGTTCTAGTGACAAGAGAATTTTATGTTTTACCTTACTTTTCAGGTGTCAGAAAAACACAAAGGTGATGTTTCATCATGTGATCGTTATCCTGTGAAGGTGTGTGCCTTCTTTAACTTTATGGATGAGTTACATGTGCAAGAAACTTTTTTATTCTGCTAAGTCACTAATTGTTTTGACAGGTTCTGCGTCTGCTGAATGAGCACTGCGGGAAAGAATATGCAGTGCATTTGTGCGACGAGTGGTGAGTATATAATATTACTGCACCAATCTGGCTATCGTTTTCCTAATTTCCTTGTTGGAAACTAGACCATCACTTTTTAAAAAATCTTGGGGGTAACTGTAATTCCACAACCACTGGGCTTCCTCAACTTAGGATACATTCACATATGGATAGGCCATTCACTTATGTATGCTTTATCCACAACATGCACCTTCATCAATCTTTTTATATATTCCCTGTTCAAACTACTGCAGGTTCCATAGTCTTGTTGGGCCAGGCGACACAGTAAATGTCATTGGAGAATTCAGTGACCAAGGAAAATGTATTGTTGATCATGATAGAAATCTTGTTATTGTCCATCCAGAATTACTCATTTCTGGAACGCGGGTTAGTACTACCCCTTATGCTCAGATAATATTTTGTAATCGACATCCTAGATTAATCTGAACAACTTACTATCACATCCTATTAGAAATTATCAAAATTTTATTTGTAAAAGTCTGTGCTTATCTTATTTTCCTTCAGCATATTTTGATAAGTAGTTGATTTTAGGTTGCTTCCAGCTTTCATTGTCCAAGAAGATCTGTTCTTGATGACAGATTAAAAAGCAATGAATATTCAACAAGTGCTTTGATTGGTACTCTGCTTCATCAAGTCTTTCAGGTTCCCTGATACATGAATATTTTCCAGCTTTGGTTACTGTTCACCACTTCTTTTTGGTCAATTAATATAGTAATAATTGAGATGCCTGACGTTTTTTTTTGCCGTTTGTGCCTCAGGCTGGGCTACTTGAGGATGTTCCTTCAAGGCAATTCTTAGAACAGCAAGCAAAAGAAGTTCTTTTGAAAAACATCGAGAGTTTATATGCATGCGGAGGTAAGATTCAGGACAAAATTTCCAACCTTTTTTCAGAAAACACGCTAAACAGAAGTATGGCTTGGATTGTTCAGATGATTAGATTGTACCGAGTGGCGAGTGCTACGATCAGTGATGTTTCCTTATTCTATTTTTTAAGAATACCATGGTACATTAGTCAGTAAATAATCATGTGCTACTACAATTTTGATGAAACTTCACATTTTGTTCTTTGGATGGTGCATTGATTAATTTAAACCAATCTTCTATATATATATATATATATGTATTTTTAAAATCTGTATCATACTATTGTGTGGACTAGAAAACATTGAGGGGTAATCCCTAAAAAGCCTGCAAGTCCATAACACTATTTTATTAAATATTACCACACAGTTCGAGTGTATGCATAAAATTGTCATTTACATAAGTTATATCTGGGTTGTGTCATGTTTGATGTGAGTACTGCATTGTAGCTTCTTGTTTTTTATATACAAATATGGGTCCCGACAAGCTATGTTGTTTCTGAGAGTGAAAGAGATAGAGAGAGAAGGCAGGTGGTGCCACGGGGCCTCCTTTATTATCTTTGTACTGTTTGCTTTGTGCATCTATCTTACGAATTTTGTAATTTTCTTATGCAGCCAGTGAAAGCAACACATATTCAACGCTTATTGAAGCAATCCCCAAAATATTGAATTGGTTCAAATGCTTTATGAAGGTACATAAACATGCATATTGGCTTTCAGATATTCAATTTGGCGTCCCTTAAATTGCGAGAAGAATTTCTGAACTTTATACAGATCTTAAATACTCTCGCTCAGGGAAAAAATTCCGGACGGTTACCGGCGGTAACCGGTCTTACCGATGGTGATTGGGTGAATAGTAATCGGTCGGAAAATTTTAATTTCAAATTTTAATTTTTAACTGCATAATGCACTTTCTAGGTTGATTTATGCCTATTTTGTGCTAGATTACGTATTGTATAAGCTAAATATGCTTGAATTGTTATTTTTTTTGGCTTGTTTGCACTTCATATAAGCTAAATATGTTAGATTACGTATTGTATAAGTTAAATATGCTAGATTACGTATTGTATGAGCTAACTATGCTAGATTACATATTGTATGAGCTAAATATGCACTTCATTAAACACTTTCTAATTCAAAATTCGTCAATTCAAAATTTTGACCGGTTTTTCCGGCTTTTAAACCGGTTTTTCCTGTTTTCGAGCGGTAACCGGTCCGGTTACCGATTTTCAAAAACCCCAGTTCAATATTCAGTTTCTTAAAAATGGCCGGTTTTTTTTCCGGGACTTCTGGCAACAGGCCGGTTATTGGTACCGGTCCATGGATTGAAATACCGGCCGGTAACCGCCGGTTACCGGTTTACCGGTGGGGGCCGGGATTTGAAATCCCGGCCGGTTTTTCCGGAGTTTACAAATTCAAATTTTCAATTTTCAATTTCGATTGATTTTTAAGCAAAATTTAAATTCGACCGGGAAAAACCGGTAACCGGCCGGTTACTGGTAACTGCGCCGGTACCGGTTTTTGAATCCCTGGTACCGGCCGCCGAGCGGGATTTGTCCCAGTAGCGGTTTTTGGATCCTTGCTCCCGCTTAATTTTGTTGAAATGAAACCTTCTGTTATATTGTTTTCAGAAGTTCTAGACAAGGAATAGTTCCTCTCTCAAGTCACTTAGTGTTAATACGTGTGCACTTCTATTATTACATAGAGAAAAGTATGGTTTAGTCCTTTCTGTATCTACCCTGGTAGAGTATATTACGTGTATAGTTCATCAGTGAAACATCTACGTTGTCTTCTCTCTTTGGCTTTCTTGTACTTGGCTAAAGAAGATACGATCATACACTTATTGTTTGCTGATGATGTGCTGCACTTTCAGGGTTCAAAATGCGCCAATGTTGATTTTGGACATATTGAAGGGCGAAAGACTGTTGGAGTGACTGAGGTAGGCAAAATATTGAGCTTGCTACAATTTGGAATAGGATCTTCTTATCATACCTAGGTTATATATAATATGTATTTTGATTTTTGAATGGAACAATAGCAAGTCCATTTCATGGTGGTGCACTCCTGTATTCCTTATTGTTCTCAAACATTCAAATTAAGCCAACACAAAATTTGCACTACCCATGTTCTTAAAAAAAATCTGAGCACTTCATGTATGCGTCCTTAATAGCATTATTGAAATGAAATTCTCACGCACCTTAGGTGATGGATATTGAGGAGATGGCATGGGCCCCAAGATATGGTTTGAAAGGGATTATTGATGCTTCTGTTATATCAAGGATAAATTCATGCAATGGTGGTTCATACAACAGAATATTGCCACTGGAGTTCAAAACTGGTAAAGGAACTAGTGGTCAGGTAAGCATACATTCCTTGATGGTGGATGCCAAACGAAGATGCAGATATTTTATCTTTTTTAGGCATGATGTGGTGTTTTTGTCACTAGGATTCTGGAAACTGTTGACATAGTAAATCAGTTACTTCTTGCTATGAGCTGTACTGGTTTAGTGTCTGGTACCTAGTATACTGACTGGAATTGAGAACTTTGATTTACCCAAAATTAAGGCTTCTTGAGGAAAAGTTGCATTGATTTCATCTTAATTTCATATGATTCTTACAATAATCATATTTGTCAGGTATTCTTAAGAATTAATACTTGATGAGTTTAATGTGTTTTTGAATGGAGCAGGCTAGAACTGGTTGGTTCTTGTCTGCTTTCCAGCCAATTCATAACCTGGTTGCTGGTAGCATACTTGCTGGCTTGCATAGCTTCCCTGCGGTAGTGCATCCTAATACCATACTGGTTGTTAGTAATTGCCTTGGAATTGTTGCCAACTACCTAGTCATATCCAGTCTTTTGGCAACAACAAATCAATAATTCCCTTACAGGAAAAAACAATCAATAATCTGAGGCTTAACCTTGCTTCTACTTCACAAGATCAATGCTCTTAAGTTTCCACAATCACTATGTGCCAGATTTTCTTACATCGAAATATTTCTTTCGATACCATGTTTTAAATGCGATGGCAAGTATTGGTGTTAGCTTTAGCTTTATTGTTCATTTCTCACACAGAAAATTTTGTTATATCTATTGCCTTTCCCATACTTTCTACCTAGCTATCTCAATAAACAGCAATTTGATCGTTTTCTAAAGATTTGGTTACTTCTATATTGCCCTTCATGAGAGTTTTATCTATTTGCAGACAGCCACGGAACACTCTGCCCAGGTGATATTGTACACGCTATTGATGACAGAGAGGTATGATCCATTTCTTCCAATTCATTATCCTGTCATCCTTGGTTGTTCAGCAGTGTTTCCATTAATCCCTTACCATGTCTTTTTCAGATACTTGAATAAGGATATTGACTTGGGTCTTCTGTATTATCTTCACACAGACCAGACATTGGTAATCTTCTAACATGATACTCAAAATGCATTCCGTACCCCATTCTTACCATTTTTCATTAATTTCTTAAGGGTATCAAAGTTAAAAGGTCTGATTTAATTGGGCTAATAATGCGTCGGAACGAGCTTGCAACTGAGATCCTGAAGGCATCGATTTCACAGAGTTTTCCTCCAATGTTACAGGTGGAACTAGAAACTTGTACATAAGTAATTCATTCGTGAGAAGTCAATTAAACTCCTTTTCACTTTCAGAACTCATCAACATGTAATGGATGTCGACACCTGATTTCATGCACCATATATCACAAGGTTTGATTATTCTATTTTTAACTCGATAAACTTTTCTCCTACAGTGCTCTTAGCACTTTGTCCTTGCCGAGGAAAAAATACTTTATTTAATTACACAAAATATACACGTGACCAGGGATTCAAAAACCGGTACCGGCGCAGTTACCGGCCGGCGGCCGGTTACCGGTTTTTCCCGGTCGAATTTCGTTAAATTTTGCTTAAAAATCAATCGAAATTGAAAATTCGAAATTTGAATTTGTAAACTCCGGAAAAACCGGCCGGGATTTCAAATCCCGGCCCCCACCGGTAAACCGGTTACCGGCCGGTATTTCAATCCATGCACGTGACTACTAATCTTTATAACCATACTTTCATTTTGATGCAACAGGCGCATGGAGGCAATGCTGCAAGTAGTGGGCTCGGTGACCTATTTGACAACCTCGTGAATCACTTAACGGTTGCCCATCATAACTTTCTTAAACATTGGGATAGATTGATTGATCTTGAAGCTAGAGTTTCTCAGGTATCTTCAGTTTCTCAAATGTGCTGTGGAACTTGAATTTTTCTCGCTTAATATAAGTTTTGCAAAAATCAGGTCAAGAAGAAGGAAATTTTCCGGCCTCATCATTCAAATTCTGGGAGCAAGAATTCTGCCCCATGTTATTTCATCCTTGATGTAAAAAATGAAGATTCAATAGATTCATCAGGAAAAAGCAAAAGATACATATATAATTTTGTGCGCCAGAAGATGCAGCCTGAAACAGCTGACCAGTCAGAACCACAAGTTGAGAACCTAGATTTCAACCTCAAAAGTGGTGATTATGTGGTAAGCCTTGTACACTTTCTGTATTCGATGATTCAATGGTATCACTATATTAGTCACTTCAAGTTTCTTAAAAATTCTCATGGTATCATTGTTTTTGTTTTTGCATATATTTGTGTAGACTGTGCAGTATACTGTATGCATGCCATCATCTTGATCATTTTGAAGTATAGGATGATGTTTTGTTTGCACCATTGTGTGCTCAAAGTTGATAATGATTAAATAGAGGTAGGTTCTATAGAACATGTTCAGCCAATGTAGGGAGAAGAAATAGTAAACAATACCCGTTGGAAACTTCTGCAGCTATTGCAAACAGAATAATCGGGCGACCAGCCTCATAAGGTACTAGAGTTGTGGTGTCATATATTGCTAGTTTTCAATTCTGGCCTAATTTCAGTTGCTTGCTTTAATGCTGTAGACCTATAGCTATGAAGAGGTCATTTACTCATTTCTTGTCTGAAATAATAACATGTATTAGATCACACCCTTTGCTTCATGGCTAATTAGCTATTGGAATTTTTTAAGGAACCAGTAGGGGAGAGCCCCACTGGAAAATAGTAATAAACTATTAGAGTGATGCATGGATATTGTCTATTGGTTTATTTTGTCTCCACTCTCCACACTAAATTCTATCACGCCTTCTGCCACTGTGCGTTAGGTGCTTAGCACCCAATCTGGGCGGATAGCAGTTGCAAATGGATCTATAAGAGACATCAGCTCTTCCCATGTAACGGTATTCCTTGGCCATCACAGACCAGCTAATATGTCCATTTTATTGTGTTAGGTTGATTATAAGTATTTCAAATGGAATTTTTGTAGGTCTCTTTGCCACGCCGTCTGAGACTTCCGGGTAGTAATTCCTTGTTAGAGCAAGGAGATCTCCGACATGAAATTTGGCGGATAGACAAGGATGAGTTTAGTTCTTCATTTACAACCATGAGGTTGACCCTTGTTTTTCATTTGTTGGTCTTCAAAGAAAAGTTCCTTCTTTCTAACTAAAGTTCGTATTTGAACTATTGCCAGACTCAACCTTATCCAACTATTTGCTCAGAATCCACAAAACTCTCACATACGGAAGTTGATCGTCGATCTTGAGGTCTGTTTGCACACTAGTGTATTTGTGTTATAGGCTTATAGCATATTTCCCATACCATCTTTGTTGTCTGGAATTTCCTAATTTGGATGTTGATAGGCTCCCAGGTTTGATAGTGGAGGACTGCTTAGCCAAGATCCGGCACTATCATACATACGATCACTACCAAGTTTGAACAATGACCAACAGAGATCACTGAACAAAGTAAATCTCTGCTCTTTTAGTTCACGATCTCTTTCTGGACATTCAAGTTTACAGTGTAAAACTAACGCATATGTTTCTTTCAGATTCTAGCAGCAAAAGATTATGCTCTTATTCTAGGAATGCCTGGAACAGGCAAAACATATACGATGGTGCACGCTGTGAAGTCATTATTGATGAGAGGAGAATCCATTTTGCTTACTTCGTATACTAATTCAGCTATTGATAATTTGCTTATGAAGTTGAAGACCGAGGTTTGTGTTTAAAAGCTTCCATTAATGTAGTAGTTTTCCATTGCAACCCCCTCATTTGTTTCAATGAGCAAAGTTTTTTCCTGCTGCCTTGAGCATCCTATTGTAACAAAGCAAAGCATGAACATGCTTTATTCTTGTAGGGTATAGATTTTATTCGGATTGGGAGGCATGAAGCTGTACATCCTGATGTCAGGGCCCACTGCTTGTCAGGTCAGAATTTATCCTTTATTAATGTGTTTGCATTTTTTATATAAAGAAAGTATGTTTTGATTATTTGTTTGTGGAACAGCAACAGAGGTACAGTCAGTAGATGCCATTAAAGCAAGAATGGAGCAAGTGCAGGTTGTTGGAGTTACTTGTTTGGGAATATACCATCCCTTACTAGCACATAAGAAGTTTGACACATGTATCATGGACGAAGCTGGGCAAATCACATTACCGGTAGGCCCCAAAACAGGAATGCTTGGTAATTTAGTCTTAAAGGAAATCACAGAATCACACAATGATGCTCATTTAACTTCGTACCTTAATTGTAAACTGTAAGCTAGTCGGTCAAGCACTCAAGCTGCTAAACCAGAATGTTCTGTAAAAATGGTTTTTAAAGAGGTTTGCATCCTTCTCCATTTATAATCTTTCTCACATACTGTTTTATTTTACTCGCTAGGTTTCATTGGGACCTTTGATGCTTGCAACAAAGTTTGTTCTAGTTGGAGACCATTATCAACTTCCTCCACTTGTTCAGGTTTCTAATGCTTTGCTTGTATTATCATTTTCTTAATGCTTTTTATGCCAACCTTTCTTTTTGTTGACTACTTTCGTAAAAAAAAACAGAGTTCTGAAGCTCGAGAGAATGGGATGGGCATTAGCTTATTTTGGAGGTTATCAGAAGCACATCCTCAAGCAATTTCAACACTACGATGCCAGGTTATTCTGATTGAACGCCCTCCTTTTATTTATCTCTTGCCAATTCCAGTTATTTTCTGTTGATTGAAGATCCCTTGTTCCACTTGTTAGAATAGAAGTCCTTTTGTATTTCTTTATCTATATATGGTATCCTTATTTGTATATGACATGCCCTCTTATACTCTCTATATATATTGCCTACTGGGCCTTTTAAATAGGTATACAATATTCATAACATGGTATCAAAGTCTCGAGCACTAACCTAGCTTACTGCTGCCAACACCCGACGCTCTCGACATCGATGCACACAGTACGCCCACGCCGTCGCCCAACTCGGGCCTTCGTCGCGTCGCATCTGGCCCGGCGACCACCCCTGCCTTCTCTCGCGAGGTCGAGAAGGAGCGTATCACTCGTCGTCGGCCACCCGGCGCTCTGACACCGCCGTTGCCACCCTCCACTGAGAAGGAGTGTGCCACTCGTCTCTGACATTGTTGTTGCCGCCGGCGCTCTGACACCATCGCGCCCAAAGCCGCAACCGCTCTTTGCATGCGCGTGAGGGCACCGTCGGAGAGCCGCCAAGAGCCACCCGTCGCCGCCATCGCCTCTCGAGCAGCAACAGGGGAACCCTAGCTCCCCTGTGCGCATCGAGCGTGTTTGTTTTGGGCCAGCCTTAGCAGGCCGAAGGCTTTTAGTGTGAACTGGGCCGATTGAAAAAAAAGTATGTTGATCTAACCACCGTGTCGTCCGCCAACCGATGGCTCCTGTTCCATCAGCTGCGATCCCATTCTCGGGAATGAAGCTTCATGGGACGAACTACAGGTTGTGATATTTACTCATGGAGATCACGCTCGATGGTCTTCGCCTCTGGGGACATGTTACTGGTGCCTGACCATGTCTGTAGGCCGTTCAGCCTCCTCCCAAATAGCCTACTTTTGCACCTCCTGCAAAAGATAAGGCCACCAAGGAGGCAGAGGTCGCTGCCGATGAAGTCTTTTAGTATGCCATAGACGCTTTTGAGCGTTGGTGTGTTGATGAAGTCCGTGTTCGAGCCATCCTGGTGGTCAGCGTCGACGACTTCATCCAGCCAGATATTGTTGGCCTGTGTTCCACTTGTCAGATCTGGGAGTATTTGCTCGAACGATACCAGCAGAGTAGTGATGCTTAGTTCTTTTTGCTTCAGCGTGAGTTGGAGACGCTTCTCCAGGAGAACTCCGTTGACGACTTCTTCTGCGCCCTAGCCAGTCTCTGGCGCCAGCCTTTGGCGTCAGCTAGACGAGCTGGCTTCTCTGCTCTGCTAGGAGTGTCATAAAGTGTAGAAGGTGGATTGTGACCGCCTACATCTTTATGACTTCTTCTGCCGTCTTCGCCTAGAGTTTGAGTCTGTCAGGGCTCAACTTTTGAGTCGATCACCACGACCGACAGTCACCGAGGCTCTTTCGACACTTTGTGCTGAGGAGTTTCGCCGTGGGTTAGTAGCACAGTTTGTTTCGACTGTGCTTGCTACCCTTTCTTCGACTACATCGGTGGTTTCTGTTTCGACTACAGTCCCTTAGTTGTTTGTTTCCGCTCCTGTTTTTGCACCAACTGGGGTTCAGTGCAATTATTGCAAGAACTTCGGACACGAGTACCAGAGTTGTGTAGTGCGAAAAAAACAGAACAAGGTGCGTGAGTGGATGATCCAAGGGGGGTTGGGAGACCTTTCCTTGAAGGGAGGACAAACCAGCACGTTAGGATCTTCTCAGCGAGGTGACTTTGTTCATTAGTTCTGCCAAGCTCTACTTCATCAGCTCTCTCACAGCTCAGTAGGTTCTGTTAGTCTAGTTTAGATGTCTCCTCCAGGTACTTCTTGGGTTTTGGATTCTGGTGCCTCTTTTCACATGACATCAGACTTCACATCTCTCACTTCAGTAGGACCTCCTGTTTTTTCTATCTCTGTTCAGATAGCTGACGTTATTCCTCTGTCTGTTAGCTGTTAAGGCACTCTTTTGTCCATTGATTTTTCTGTTCCAGCTGTTTCACATGTTGCTTAGCTTACCATGCAACTTCTCTCGGTGGGTTAGCTTATCGATTTTGGCTGTAGGGTTGGTTTTGACTCTCACTCCTGTTTCCTCTAGGACCGACAAACAGGGACGATACTTGGGACTGTCGGCCGCCGTAGGGAACACCAGGGTCTCTACATCCTTGATCGCCTCCACCTTTCATCCACTTCAGTTGTTCCTGTCACCTCTATGTCTACTTCCACCGCCACTGTTGCCACCACCTCTGGAGTTTTTGCGCAGTGGTATCATCGTTTAGGTCACTTGTGTGGGTCCTGTCTTTTTTTATTAGTCCGCCAAGGTGTTTTTGGATGTGTTACTGTTGACACGAGCATGTTTTGTCAGGGTTGTAAGCTGGGCAAGTAACTATAACTTTCTTATCATTTTAGTTAGTCTTTGTCTTCTCGTCCTTTTGACTTAGTTCATTCAGATGTATGCGGACATGTGCCTATTATCTCTAAAGATGGGCATAAATTTTATGTGATCTTCATCGATGATTATTCTCGTTTTATATGGATTTTCCCTATGTCTAATTGTTGTTAGTTTCTTGCGATCTATCGTAGCTTTTCCACGATGGTTCGTACTCAGTTTGATTCTTTCATCTGTACTTTTCACTGTGATTCTGCTGGTGAGTACTATTCTGACACTTTTAGATAGTTTCTTTTTAAGCAGGGCACTCTTTATCAGTCTTCTTGTCCTGATGCCCATGCGCCCATGCTCAGAATGGAGTTGTTGAGCGCAAATATCGTCAACTGATTGAGACTGTTCGCACTCTTCTTCTTGCCTCTCATGTTTCACCACAGTTTTGGGCTGAGGTTGTTTCTACAACTGCATATCTCATCAATATGCAATCTTCCACTGCTCTTAAGGGTGTTAGTCCTAGTGTCTCTTCTCTCGAGCCCCCCAGTGCACCCATCTTTGTATTTTTGGTTGTACTTGTTTTGTTCTGTTGCAGCCTCGTGAGCGCACTAAACTATTGGTCTAGTTAGTTGAGTGTGTGTTTCTTGGTTATAGTTATAAGCATAAGGGTTATCATTATTATGATCCTTTTGCTCGACAGATCAAGATTTCACGAGATGTTTTTGACGAATCTTGACCTTTCTTCTATCGAGATTCGGCTCATTCTCCTGTTTCTACCGTTGAGTCGATTTCATTGTTGTCTTTTTCTTACTCTTCACTCATTTCTTCACTATCACAGTCTTCTCCCTGGTCTGTCTTCAGTGGTTCCTTCTGTACCTTCGTCTCCGGTGCTGTCTCCTGTAGCACTGCCTCTTGTTCTTGCAACATCATCGTCTCGTATTTCTGGTATTCACTATTCCAGACGTTCTCGTCCTTCACCTATCTTATCTCTTGGTATCTTGCCGACACCCACGTCTAATCTTCCTGATGATGCTCCTCGTTACGTCTTTGACGACTAGACATCTATTTGACCTTCTGATCATCTTGGATTTGCCTCGATTGCTCATGCTTTCTTTGTCACTGAGTATAATTCTTATTGTGAGGTTGCTCCTCATTTTGAGTGACAGCTCGCTATAGCAGAGGAGGTTGATGCTCTTCGACGTATGGAGATTTGGGATATTGTATCGACACCTATGCATACTTGTCCGATCACGTGCAATTGGGTGTACAAGATTAAGTGCTAGTCTAATGGTACTATTGAGCGCTACAAGGCTTGCCTAATGGCTTGTGGCTTTCAGCAGGGGTACGGTCATGACTACAATGAGATTTTTGCCCCTGTTGCTCATATGACCACTGTTCGCACTCTTGTTGTGGTTGTTTTTGTTCGTCGGTGGTCTATCTTTTAGTTGGATGTTAAGAATGTTTTTTTAATGGTGTTTTGCATGAGGTCTACATGCAGCCATCACTTGGGTATTCTGTTTCGGGTGGGCACTTCTGTCGTGTTCGTTGTGGTCTTTATGGCCTCAATCAGTCTCTTCGTACTTGGTTTGTGTGTTTTACCTTAGTTATTACTGCTATCGGTTTCACTGTTAGTTCCTATGATCCTGCTCTTTTTGTCCATGTCTCATCTCGGGGTAAGGCACCGCTTCTTCTGTACTGTATGTTGATGATATGCTCATCACTTGTGATTATTCTTCATTCATCACGTATGTGAAGAAATATCTCAGTGAGCAGTTTTTGATGACTGATCTTGGTTCTCTTACGCACTTTTTTGGGATTGAGATCTCTTCCATGCCTGAGGGCTACTACCTCTCTCTGCAGAAGTATGTCTAGTATCTTCTTGTCTGGTCTAGTCTGACTGATACTCGCACTGCTAAGACTCCTATGGAGCTATCCCTCCAGCTTCGTGCCACTGATGGTGATCTTCTTGAGGATCCTACTTGATATCGTCTTCTTTAGTGTACCTTGTGAGCATTCGTCCTGATATTGCTTATGTTCATATCCTGAGTTAGTTCATGGTTTGTCCTACCCATCTTCACTACAGTCACCTTCGTGTTCTTCGCTACTTGCGTGGGACTATCTCTCGTCGTTTGTTTTTTCTTAGCTCCACCTTACTACAGCTTCAGGCACACTTCGATGCGATCTAGGCTAGTGATCCTTCTGATTGTCGTTCTCTTTTTGCTTATTGTGTTTTTCTTGGCTCCTTCCTGATTGCTTGGAAGATAAAGAAGTAGACTGCAGTTTCATGTTCGAATGTAGAGACTAAGTTGAGAGCTATAACAGCAGAGATTACTTGCCTAAGGTGATTACTTGCAGATTTTGGAGTATTTGTGATGGGATTTACGACTTTTTTGTTTGGCATTATAGGTGTTATCAGTATTGCTTGGGACTTAGTAAAGCATGAGCTTACTAAGCACATTAGTGTGGATGCTTCCTACACTCGTTTACAGGCGCATGAGAGAGTACTTGTTTTACAGTTTGTGCCTTCAGAGTTACAGGTTGCTGATTTTTTCATGAAGCTACAGATTAGGTTACAACATTTATATTTTCTCTTCAAACTCAACGTGTGATCCACTATAAGTTTGAGGGGGGAGGGGAGGGGGGGTTAGGATAGGAGTCATTTTGTATTTCCTTATCTGTATATAACATGCTCCCTTGTACTCCCTATATATATATATCTCATTGGGCTTCTTGAATGGATACACAGTATTCATAACTCACGGTCGGCAACTACCTTCTTGCAGTACCGAATGTCATGTGGTATTATGGAGCTCTCGAATTCATTGATTTACGGCAACAGGTTATGCTGTGGTTCGTTGGAAATTGCAAATGCCAAACTCAAGTTCTCTGGCAGAGAACCAGTGCACTTAAAGTTGAAAGAGGTAACACTGCCTTTTTGCTTTACCTTTTCCTTCTCAATGTAGAAATATTCTGTTATAAAAAGATTAGCTTTTGTTTAGCCATGTTTGTTAAACTGCCCTTGTACTTCATTGTTCAGAAATCTCCTTTTAATAGTTGTGCCCAAGTTTTTTTAATTGCAGATCTTGAACCCCGATAGGGCTGCCATCTTTGCCAACACAGGTTATTGATTAGTTCAATTAGTTATATCCTTCTGATACTGTGCCCTTCAATGCTAACTATGTGACCAAATCATGCAGATCAAGTACCGGCCCTTGAGGCCAAGGAACACAGAGCAGTGAACAATCCTACAGAAGCATACATTGTTTCATGGGTATGTCCTGATCTATGTGTGGTAGCTATGGACCATATTTCACGCCTTTCTATTTTATGTGTTAGCAAGCAAGCAGTAACCTATATACCTACTGTTTGAGATGTTGCACAATTGCACTGTATGTACATCTGCTCACATACTGCTGTTGTCTGGCTGAGTGCTTCTGCACTTATGGGCACAGCATGTACTATGTGTCATGTTGAATAATTAGTAATATCCAATTCTTTTGTCTTGTCCAAATGCTGCACTTTTTCAAAATGTTATTGTATGCTTGTATTTATTTAGTTAAAGAAAATTTTAAGCTAGGAGAATATGCCCAGATGCAACTGCTCTGGTCTACAAACTTGAGCTCTATGCTTAGTGCTGTAAATGGCTCAGTAACCAAGTTCAACCTGTGATGAACTACCAATGCATTAGACAGTATCGAGCTGTTTTCATGTGATGTAACTGTGTTGGAGATGAAATACACTTTGAGCCAATTATGTTTGTGTACATATCCAGCCTGCTGATATAAAGATCATTACTCTCCTTTATTCTCATAATTTGATCAAGTGAAAATTTATCTTTTTTTTGCAGATCACCAAAGAATTGCTAAAGAGAGGTGTAGCTCAAGATGAGATTGGTATAATAACCCCATATAATGCCCAAGCAAATCTCATTCAGCAACACGTAGATGCTTTGGTTGAGGTTCATACAATCGACAAATACCAGGTTGACATTAATTCCCTTAATGTTTTATTTGATAAATGAAGAATGACTGCCTTGCTCTTTTGACAACTCAGTTACTCCTGTTACTCATGCTGATCTTTTAATAATCGATTTTCTTACAGTGCCAACGTCCTGTCTTTCCCTTTCAGTTATTTCATTTCTTTTGTATAATATTGCCAAGTGGTCAAGCTTCCATGCTTACTCTTACTATTTAATGCTCATGCTCAGTTTCTCACTGGGGATAAAAGAACCGTATTGTTGTCCTGGAAAATGGTTCCTTCATTGTGGTTGTTCTTTTTCCCTCTTCACTAATGAAAAGCTGTTGAGACTTGAGAGCAACCATATTTTGCTTCTGCCGATTCATTAATTTTGTTTGTAACTTGTTCTAACAGAGCCTCTGTATGGTGGTATTTTAATGCTGAACAAAATTCTTAAAAAAAATTTGCTGAACAAATCTACCTTTTCAGGGGAGGGATAAAGAATGCATTATAGTATCTTTTGTTCGATCCAGTGAGAATTCAAGGGCTAGTTCTTCTTTGCTTGGTGATTGGCACAGGATCAATGTTGTTTTGACACGTGCAAAGGTAAGTCACAATGAATGTAGTTTCCCATTTCAACTGTCTATTCCTCAAAAGTGTGTTATTTCAGAACTAATTTATTTTGGACTTTGGACTATCAACATTATTACCTGGACTATAATCATCTTCAATAGTTTTTGTAAAAGCTACATGCTAGATAACACAAAGAAAGTATGTAGACATATCCTGTTTTAATCTACTTAGGTGTTTGTCACTGGCAGATAAAAAATGTAACTTTCACTTCCCACACCAAAAGTGTAAGGAAAATACTGTCAACCGCCTTGGTAAAGTCAAATATCATGTTTACAAGATTCCATTTCTACACACACACACACACACACATATATATATATATATATGACCTTGTTCTTGTGATTATATTGCAGAAAAAGCTTATCATGGTTGGATCCGCTGGAACTCTTTCGACGATCCCATTGCTGAGGCTTCTAGTTGAGAAGGTAGCAGAGTGTGGTGGCCTATTAGATCTGACAAATAAGGATGTACATTCTATTCGAGAGCTGAGAAGTTCCCGATTGAATGTACAATAGGTCGTTCCATAGATGAAGGTTTGTAGGTTTTGAGGCTAAAGCCGTATATATGTTGTATATTTTTTGCTTTGGAATGTAGTGACCATAGCCAAGTTTGATTGTGTTAGTACAAGCGATGGTTCCTGTGTAGAAAGGCATTAGGTTTTTTATTTTCCTTTGTGTAATTATTGACATACGTTGGAGCAGCATGTAAATTTTGGAAAGGAGGTTTATTACACGAACTAAAACGACCTAAAAAGAATCTCTCGGTAGAAGGCGCCTCCTGACTGTTAGTACTTGCCAAGTGCTAGAGGATAGACTCTTCATGAATACGTTGGAGAAGAGTTGAAAAGTATTCTGTTCCTTTTCTTCCAAAGCATCCAAAGAACTAGGATGATGTAGGAGTCTAGGTTCTTTCTTGAGAGGGTAGGTTGCTTCGTGCGGAAAGCCAATGCTGTTGGAAAGAAAATTGCTCCACCGGAATTGCATTCAGGAAATCCACTTGTGTGAGAAAATGTGCTCAAACAACAAGAAGGTCATTCATAGTCTCTTGGGAGTGTTTGTAGAAAATACAGACACCTTGGTTTGGAAGCTCACGATGCTGAAAGCGGTCTGTTGTCCAGCAACGATGTTGGATTGATAGCCACACAAAAAAAAAATTACACTTCAAAGGAGCCTGTGCGTGCTAGATAGCTGACACACTTGGGAATCTACACGAACCCAAGAAGATAGCATTGTATGTTGACTTGGAGGAGTAATGTCTTGAGGCCTCCTAAAACCAGGTGATCTTATCTTGCTGACCCGCGGTGAGATTAATGATTTGCAAAGTTCCCTGAAGATGAAGGATCTCACCAACACAGCGCGTGTCAATCAGGCCCTTAATGTTTGAAACCCAGGTGTAGTTGTGGAGGGCTTGGGCGACCGATCTTGTTCTTTGTAGGTGTGGGGGGATCGCCTTAGCCATACATGGGAAAAGGTTGGAGATGCTACGACCGTTTAGCCAACGATTCAACCAAAATAAGGTGTCAACCTTGTTGTTGAGTTGCATGATGATTGAAGCGTTGAACATGTCTTCCTCTACACGACCCCCTTGGGCTAATAGGCCCTTCCAAGGTCTAGTCGGTCAAGTCCTTTGAAGCCAAAGCAAGCAGAGACGAAGTGCCTTGCCTAGGACTTGAAGGTTGTGTAGACCGAGGCCACCATACTGGATGGGTTGGCAGACCGACTGCCAAGCGACTAGGCAATGGCCTCCTGATACGTTTTATGTACCTTTCCAAAGGAACGCTCTCCTCCTTTTGTTAATTTCTTTTATAACAGCTAGAAGTGGGTCTAGTGTCATGAAGCTATACAATGGAATGGAAGTCAGCACTAACCGACTTCCTTGAGTTAGCATCCCTGCTTGCCAAGCTTGAAGACGGCTTGCAACCTTGTCGATTAAAGGTTGAAAATCCGCCTTGGAAGGTCTTCTCAAGGACAGTGGCAGACCAAGATATTTGTAGGGGAAAGCTGAAACCGCGCAACTCAATTCTTTGGTGATGAGCTCAATTTCGTCGGTGTTACACCGTATTGGCGAGATGGAACTCTTGGCAAGGTTTGTTTACAGCCCTGATGCTTCCCCGAACAGCTACAATATTTGTTTGATGACGTGCACATTAGAGGCAACCGGGGTGAGGAAGATCGCCGCGCCGTCAGCGTAAAGAGATAGACGGTGCGGGATGCTGCATGGGCCACCGGCCGATTGGAGCAATGATGCAGATTCGGCCACCGCGAGGAGGTTATTCAGAACATCCATGGCGATGATGAACAACATGGGTGACAACGGATCCCCCTGGCGCACACCTCGACCATGCCAAATAGGTCATCTTGGGATACCGTTAATGAGAACTCGAGTGGAGGCTGATCTGAACATGATGCTTAGCCACTCTTGCCACTTTGGCCCGAACCCCTTGCGTGAGAACCTCCAACAAGAATGGCCAAGACAAGGAGTCGAAAGCCTGGGCAATGTCTAGCTTGAACAGGAAAGCTGTTTTTTATTTTAATGAAGGAGACGAGCTGACTGTCTCACTAGAAGGAAATTATCTTGGATCGACCTTGACTTGGTGAAAGCTGTCTGGTTTGGTGACACGACCATGGCGAGATGTGGAGCTAGCCTTTTGGCTAGGACCTTGGAGAATAGCTTTGCAAAGCTATGCACCAAGCTGATGGGACGATAATCACAGGCTTCCTTGGCATCCGGCCTCTTGGGCAAAAGGTGAGCAAGGCTTGATTTAGACACCCGAAATTTCCCCCAGCCATGTGACCAAGGCAGTGAAAAGCAGCCATCACATTTGACTTCATGAACTCCCAACAATGCTGATAGAAGTTACCAGTGAAGTCGTCGGGGCCCAGTGCTCTTCCTGAAGGTAGGCTTTTGATTGCTTCCCACACCTCTTGTTCAGAGAAAGTAGCATCAAGCGCCTAGAGGTCGACGGAAGTAACATTGAGAAATTCCAAGTCCAGAGAGTGAGCACGGCTAGTCAATTTTCCAATGAGATTGACGAAATGCATGTGAAAGGCCTCCTCTAGTTGCGCCTACCCCTCAAGCCACTCCCCCTCAGCTTTGAGCTTAGTGAGGTAATTTCGCCGCTTGGAGTGATTGGCATGTAGGTGGAAGAAATGCGCGTTTGCGTCTCCTTCCTGCAGCCAACGAATATGCGACCGTTGCCGAGCTATGGTGCGCTTGAATGAACAAAGGCCAAGGAGCTTCTTCTTCAGCTCGAATCGGAACCAACGTTCCCAAGACGATAGCAGCCGCACCTCTTCTGCAGGTCAAACCGCCAAGTGAGTTCATTTGCCATCCGAATTTGTTGGCGCACATTACCACAGTTGCGATGTGTCCAGCTATGCAAGGCCTTGGATGTTGCTTTGAAGAGCATATCTAGGTGGCAGATTGGGTTTGGAATGGTGGCATCGCAACGCCACACCGCTTTTGCTGCCTCTTGAAACCCTACAACTTGAGCCAGAATGACTCAAAACGAAATCTCTTGTGGCTGATGAAGGTGAACGACGTGGATAGCAGCAAGGGACAATGATCCGAGGCTGCTGACGGCAACACGCGAAGGAAGCAATCCGGGAACATTGTTTCCCAGGCTGTCGACACAAACACCCTGTCAATGCACTTCAAGGTAGGTCTTTCCCGAGCGTTTGTCCAAGTGAAAGATCTCCCGTTCAAGTGTATCTCTTTTAACTGAAGATCATCAATTACCCGCCTGAAACTACCCATCAACCGCCTGTTTAGCCGGGCATTGCTCTTGTCAGCCGCTTGGAGAATGAGGTTGAAATCACCAAGCATGATCCATGGGCTGCCTAGCAGGGTTATCAAGGTGTCAATAAGGTGTCGCCTAAGTGACACCTAAGCGTTAAGGTGCCGCCGGCGGGCAAGGCGTCACCCCCGCCTTGTCACGCATGCCTAAGGCGTCCGCCCTAGGCCTAAGGTGTCTCTAAGGCGTTGCTATGGCGGATGAAGGTGTCTGGAAGGCTTGAGGCGTTGCCTTTGCCAGAGGAGCGCGTGCGAAGTACTGGGCTTGCTGGCCTTAGATCAAGGAGCATGAAGCGTTGGCCACTGGCAAAACAAGAGAGAGAAGGGGGAATGAAGAGAGGGCGATGAGCTGAAGACTCATGTGGAACCCTAGACGGCGGCACCTCCATCAGCTCCGGCTTCGGCGAATCTGCGACCATCCTCCCATCTGCCTCGGTGTCGCCCTCTCCAGCCCATCCCCGTCGCCCAACAAGGTACACCCCTCCTCTCCCCTCCTCTCCGCTCTGTTTCGCTCGTCGCCCAGCACCTCCCCCCTCCTCTCTGCTTTGTTTCTCCCGTCGCCCAGTAGCTCTCCCTATCGTGTTATAGTCGACTACTGTATGAGAAACAATCCAATTCTCTGTGCTCCCTCATCTCATCCACACCATTTTGTGTTCTACATGGCAATGTTTACAAATAGTTGATGTTACAGTATTATACATACTCTAAGGTTGGTGATGCATGGCATCACACAGAAAAGACGAAACACTGAAGAATGGTTGGATTAATAAAGGAGATTTGACTTCAGTTGACTAGTATAGTAAACGAATTCTCTACTTGTCGACGATCTAGTCGCTGATCTTACGAAATAAAAAAAAGGAAAATAACAAAGAGTTCTTGGGAGAGAATGAGTCTGCTCTTTATTGTAATTAACTGGCTATTACAAAGGGGGTGCCTTCGACTAGGTGGTAGACTAGCTCTAATTACACCGAGAGTATCGCTATTGCTCTACTTGTTTTGAGTGTAGGGTCTTTGATTGCCCAAGCTTGATATTGAATCCGATCATCCTCCCGCTGCCCATCATCTGCCATTAAGTAACCACTGAAGAGGTGATAGTTATTCCTCGAGGAGACGCCTTTTGAAAGCATCGCGTCTAGTCGGAGAGCGGGTGGTAGTTGGTGAAAAACCAACTGAACAACAGTCAATATCAGTGAGAGATAAAACTGTATGGTGGTTGTTATCAGTGACTCAGGGCTATCAAATGTCGTGTGGTTTGGAATAAATATATCATATGTTATATTCATCACACGGTAAAAATATACTTAGAATCAAGTCCAAGTGCTAGTTCATCGCTTCTGCGAGCAGTCACCTGGTCGGAGACAAAATTCATGAACTCGTCTGACCAGGGTACCTATAATGTAAAGAGTTGTTAGCCTTATGAGTTACAATCACAAAGAACATACGATCATTTATTAAATATAAAGTAATATTAAGATATTTAATCCTCGCCACTGCTCTTACCGGGATATGCTCCCACTCCATCCACCTGTCAAGTGTGCTAGCAACATTTCAAGATCCGTCTGCGTATATCAAGTAAATAGGGAATACAGTGGAGAATACGTGTTGTGTACCCCCAAAATACGGCACACGTGGGACAACATGTGTAGAGGGCCCGCGTCACCTCCCCCTCCTCTAGTCCTCTGCACCGCCGGCGCCGTTCCCCTCCACCGGGTCCGACCTCCACGAGCTAGATCCAGGCGAAACCGTCGTGCCCGAGCTCATCTCCAACCGGATCCCGCGTCCTCGAGCCTCGTCGACACAGGATCCGGCGTGGACACAGCGGCGCGCATGGGGGCGGCGTGGAGGCACCGCAATCCTGGCGGTGGTGTGAGTCGTGACGATGTCGACAGCCACGAATGGCTTGCGGCTCCAGCTTTCTTGAGTTCGATTTAGTTTAATTTGTATTTTGTTTCTTGAATTTGAGTTCTACTCCACGAACCACGGTTTTTTTCTTGAATCGGACAGAGGAGAGGTGGTACTGTAGGTGTTTATTTTTGTCTTGAGTTCAACTTAGTTTGATTGAGATCAATGTGCTCTTTCTCTGATTTTGCATCTTCTTTTCTAGATTTTCCTTGGAGAGAGCAATTTTGTGTCAATTTGTGTCTCGACGTCCTAATTTGCGTCGCCACTGAGTTCTGATTCCGTGATTGTGAATGAATGCCAATTTGCGTTTACGTCTAAACAAAGGTGGTCTGCCCTTTGCACGGCTATTTATTTTGGAATTGGTGTAAATATTTGAAAATATATTTATATATTTTGTAAGTTATTTAGACTCTTCGTATCCTAAAAATTGGAAATGACAATAGATGCTAAAAATAAATTACAACACGAGGAATGTAATTGAAGTATGTGTTTTGATGGAAAAAATCATTGAGTATAATAAGTTACTGGATTTTTAGAAATTAGCCATTCCCTATTGTGTCTAGATCATGTAGTTGTATGCCCTTATTATTACTCTATTAGTTAGTTTTTCTTCAAATTGTATGCGGCACATGTATCTCTATTTAATCTCAAACTTTATGTTGATTATGTGCGCGAAAAATTATTTTATATAGTATAATGTATTAGAATATCTTGCTCACGTGTACAATAATGCACCATGAGTGACCTACTTTGAACTTATCTTCTCTCACACGTCGGTTGCCCCACCAAACCATGTGACTTCTATCTCTTCTCAGCATCCTCTTCTCTCACATCGATCATCTTTTTCCTCGACATTGGTCAATTCAACGTAGGAGGATGCAGGGGAACGATGGAGGACACGTGTTGATCGTCGGTACATCCGTGGTACCATTTTTAGCATCACAACTCGTTGACGATTTGTTATACCATTTGGACAAAAAAACTCCTTGGTTGAATGGCAAGTACAGAACTTTTTTATTAATTAATCTTTTAAAATTTTATTTTAAAATTAACCCATCGCGAAATTTATTTTCAATTCTACTCCTTTTGGTCACACCACCACCTATGACGTGACAAAATAACATTGTCTCTCTATAGGATAAGTCCGTTAAAATATCATTTTTGTCACACCACTGGTGGTGACATGACTAAACAACAATGTCACGCGACGGGTGGTGGTGTGATAAGAGTTTGCCCAGATACGAGCTGACGTGACAGCGTTGTTTTGTCACACCACGGGTGGTGGCGTAATAAAAGTTTACTCAGATACGAACTGAAGCGATATTGTTGTTTTGTCACACTGTGGGTGGTGACGTGGCAAAATATCAGAATTGAAAATAAAATTCGTGTAAGTTAACTTTAAAAAAATTATAAAAAAAGTTAATTAATAAAAAAGTTTCGCAAGTACATGATAAAGTAGAAAGCGCGCGACAATGTACGAAACTCTGTTCCTCGGTTGTAAGTGCAATCTTCTTAGGTGGCCACTAACTCTAATGACATGGCACAAATAATTGTAGAAGGCGACTGTCCGGGAAAGGAAGCAAGCAGTCTCTGTCTAGTACAAAGTGTGGATCTCAGCCACCAACTAGTTAGGTACTACTCCACTGTCTATTTTTTTCGGAAAAGTAAGTTTATCGGAGAAATTAAAGTGTAGTTATTATATATAAAAAAATTATTCCGTACCAAAGGTCGAAAAATAATTGATTAGTCATACTATATTATTTAATAGGGATATGTAAGTGTCAATAATTTTTTAAAAATTTAGTAATTAATTGATATGTGTCTATGATCCGTTTAGATTTATATTGCGGGTTGGAGGGGTACACATGATCGACTGAAATCCACCGCTACACATAAAAGCAACAAGAAAAAAAGGTGTGTTCGCTTTCCCATCTCCAATTAATCCATCACATATACCGCACATTTGCACTTTGCTCCTATATGTCCTATCAGCAGCCAATGCAGCTCACGATGTGTTGCAGTCCTGTCCTGTGAAGCGCTTAAAGGTTAATCACGTACTAACTGGGCGCTTAAACCTGGAAAACTCAAGGCGTTAAACTGTGTACGTTAAACCGATCCTGCCGGTTCATCGGAATATTCCAAGTGCAATTAATAGCTTTTGTTCCAATGCAAATCTGACAAAACTCGATCAGGAGTCAGGTCGAACGACACACGAACCCACGTACAGCTCGCACGTGTTGTACTACCTGTACGTACATCACACGGGCGTACGAACGATATAGCACACAGCTGATACAGCGATATACGTGGTCCTGTAAGTACGTACGTACTCCCTTGTCATGACACGATCGAGTTATACGTACGTGCAAGTTGCAGCCTTACAGGGTATATATGCAGCGGCTGTATGCACACGTGCCTATATACACGTAGCATGCTTACAAGGAACAGCACAATATTTTTAGAGAGAATTTAGACTTATAAAATTTGGATCCGGCATCTTACTCATGCCCGAGGCTATATCAATATGAGCGAGACACACGAGAGTAACTGTAGTAGGCCATGTGTACACATGTACATACTACTGTTTGGCTAGCTATCCGTCGACCGACGTGCAGTTTTGTTGCTACAGAGCATGGGCGTGTATCCCATGCCTACCTTGCATTCGAGGGATCGCGATTCAAGAGGTCAGTGCCAAGCATATTACGTCCGTATAGGATCCTCGCTGCATCGCATAGAATTCCCGTCTGAATAGCATCAGTAAATATACTGTAACACCCTGGCCATTTTCTGGGCTCAGAATGCTACCATTACATCGTAATCATCACAAACTTTGAGCAGCTAACTTAACAACTGAATATATTATAACAAAACTGGTTATATAGGAAAACCAGTTTACAGTACTAACAGCATGTGACATGGTTGTACAATTCTCTCTTCCCGATGTATGCTATTATTGAAGTGTTTACCCGTCGATGACACACTCTTCCCCATCTTCGTTAGAATGGGGTCCTTACATTACAGGACTTTATCTAGTCCCTACATATGTAAGACTTTATCCATAGCACCCTGGATTAGTCATGTATCTTTCTCACCGACCTCACCATAATAGTTACATGACTTTCTCACCGACTGCTCGTGCATTCTTACCATAATGAAAAATGCATATGCACATTGTCATCACTAACAGAGTAGCCTCATTGCTCACCTCGTCTATCATCATTGTCATTACCATAAACATCATCATGTAAGCATCATCATAATACACGAACATCAAATTTTTCATACCATTTGCATGATACCGCTCTACCATGCACTTGCTTATTAATCAAACAAAGCGGAGCAACGTGTCAATGACGCCGCCAGAACCTCCACCTGTATAGGAAGTCAACCAGACTCAATACATTACAACATTACATGCACACATACGGACGACATCGTCCCTACGCGCAGTCCAACACAAATAAAATCCCTCTCACCGGGCACTATTCTAGTGACCTGGTGCCCAAAATAACAATAAAAAATAGGTTAGGGATCACGTCGTGTAGACTCATTAATAGAATTTAGCTGTGCGTCCATAATTTCTTTCCCCTTTTTTCTTCTCTTCTCTTTTTTCCCTATCCTTTCTCTTCTTTCTTTCTTTCTTCTGGCCGAAGCCACCTCACCTGGCCTTATCTTTTCTTCTTCTTCTTCTTCTTCTTCTTCTCTCCCCCCCCCCGAAGCCTCAACCCTCCGGCTGGGCCGCTGCCAACTCCCCCGGGCTGCCTCGCCCGGTCGTGCCCATGTGTGCCGCCTCTCCCGACCGCGCCTCCTCCCTCCGGCTCCAACTCCACCCCCGGCAGTGCCTCCTCCTCTGGCTGAGCCGCCTCCCACCGGCCGAGCTCGGCGCCATCACCTCCTACGCGTGTGTGGCAGCGCGCTTGGCGCCGCTGTGCTCCCTACGGCTCCCCTGTGCCCGGCTTGGCCTCCAGCCGCCGTACGCCTCCTACGAGCTCTACCCGAGACGATCTTCTCTACTCGAACGTATTGTGCCATGCTTACTCGACTATGAGGGACGGGGGTTTAAGGTGGGTTAGCTCGGATGTTGGCTTGCCGTGGTTCCTGGTGGTAGGCTCTAGTTGACGCTATTGCCATCCACACTCCGTCGGTCCCCCTTTGCCTTCTCCAACTCCTCGTGTCCCCCCCCCTCCAACTCTCTTCCTCACCTTCGCTCTGTGGTTGCTATAGCACATCGACCCTCTTGGCTTTTCCTTTTGCTTTGGCTGTGAGTGCCTTCGGTTGGGGAAAAAATAGGATGAGAGGAGATGTGGGCTTGGTTGGCTTGCTGCTGGCTCTAAGCTATTCCTTGGCTGTGATCATGTGAGAGAGCTTGTGTGGCTTTGGTCTTACCCCATAGCACCTTCACTATGGCTTCTGTTGGCTTGTGTTAGACCGTGTGGCTAAGTCTAATATTTTAGCTGATGAATAATTGATAATGTTATTTACTGATGTTATTTGAGACGTGTCGCGTTAGGTGGACTTATGTCGATCAAGTTGGGAAGAATTTGTGCCGAAAAAAATATTACTTTGGTCTTTGCATGTGCAGGGTAATTCGGAGGCGATCGTGGTCTACGGCGATGACCGGGAAATGGTTTGGTGCAAAGTCATGTTCCAGATGGTCGAGTATGCTGGAAGACGTGGTTGAACTTGAGTTGGAGCGCATGGAGATTAAAGATGAATGATACGTGTTGGAGCTACGAAGGTACGATCCAGAGGCTTTGACACATGACAATTTTGAGGGTCCAAAATTGGAAGGCTGTAGGGAGATTAAGTGCTAATAGCGGCATGCATGATGGGCCAAATAGATGATGTACTAGTTGTGGCCGTTACATGTGAGCTTCTGGATTAGATTTTTGGCTATAGCGTGGGAGTCATATGATCGTGGCTGAAAAGTGAGGGATTAGGAGACTAAATAACAAAACAGATTTTTATCTTAGGGGTTAAGTGCGTGCGGCAGTTGATAAAGCACTGGCCGTAGTATATATAGGTGGTCCCAGTTTCGGCATAAAAATAATAGGGAGAGAGAGAGATTGTTTTTTTTTGTGCTTCCGTGCAATAGGGATTACATTGGCTGATGTGCATTGATGGCTACTTTTTATGCATGTGCATTGATGGCATAGCTTTGGCCTTTGGATTGTAGAATCTTTGGGCCGGCAGCTTGCTTGTCTGACGGCAGCTTGCTTGTCTGACGGGTTTTTTCTTTTGGCAGCGGTTACAGACCAGGAAGACGCAGGCGACCAGCGCGAGAGCAAGGATCGGCGTGGCCACCGGCAGGAGGACGTCGAGCGCGTTGGGGACCGTCGCTTGGCGCCGACGCGGCTCAGCCTGAGGAGCTTCGCGTAGTCCAGAGGTGGCGCGGATTCGTCCAGGCCGAAGCTCTAGCCGAATCTTTGTTGCTGTGAACTTTCGATTTTTGATAGTGCATGTGTGCAACCAGAGTTTTTGCTTGGGCTGGTGTGCATGATTTGATTTACAGAAGGCTGTCGATAAAAATCTATTTCACAATCATTCACTCCTCTCTCTTATCACAATCGTCCGCGTTCCTTCTAACGGCAGGAAACTTAGGCAGAGAACACTACGGCATAGAATCCCGATCCATCACATTCACACCCACGGCCAGTGTTTGATACTTGCCGAAAGTGAGCTTTGTTAATTAATTAAGCGGGGATTTATTTATGGTTAATCAATTTATAAACTGCAATAGTAGTACGTTTCTGAACCTGTGGAGCCCACATTAATCAATCAAATGAAATACGCGTCACCGTATCACTCGGCTCTGAGCGCTCGCACTCGCACTCGCACTCGCACTCGCACTCGCAGGCTCGTGGCCCGGAGCAAATCAGAGCAGAGAGCCAGAGAGCGGACAAGAAACGAGAACTAAGCAGTGACCTCATTACCTGCATGAACATCACTCGTTCGCCGTGCAGCATCCGGATTGCAAGGGGCATTGTGCGCACAGTAGCACGAGCTGCTACAGTGATACTGTATGACACTCTGTACCACAATACTCTGATTTCCCGCACGCATGGAGATCTAATCGAATACAGGGTATGGTTGCTTGCATGTGGAGCTGGCCTGCACACCGGCTTTCTTCCCTGCCTTTTGGGCTGGCTAAACGGTTTTCTACGCCGCAAAAGGGCAGATCAAAGCCTCAAAACTGCTTTTCCCCTAGCTATGCTTCCCCCTCTACCATTTCTCCGTGTCCATTTCGCTGTAACTTTCAACTTTGTAGTCTACTCATGACGTCGGACGTGACCAGCCAGCACTGCAAATGGTCTCAGAATAATAGACGGTGTAAAGCCGTAGCTTTAGGCTGCGGCGTCGCCATCTTGCGTCACATTTAGTCTCACCTAATCCCGTTTTTTCGCTTGTCCGGGCCGGCAGTAAAGTTAGCCTGGTTACGTTTATCTGAACCGACGACTGAAAATTTGTCATTTTTATCTGTTCGCGCGCGTTAGGTGATGATCGGCATGTGCCTAGATACTAGATTGGATTCGGTGCAGCATTTTTGTCGAGTCAAGTTTGTTCCGTTCCCCAGCCTTCAGCTGCGTGCGCATAAATGGAGGCAAACGTATCTCGCGACCAAGGCACCACGTGTAGAAGTCCTCCTGTAGACAATGTACTTACGTGCTCAGATTTTCTACTGTCGTTGCCGGATCAAAATCTACTTGTCTTTGCACTCTTGTCGTTGCCGGATCAAAATCTACTTCTGTCTTTGCACTCTTGTCTGTGTGCTTGAAGTCGTTTTGCACCCGTGACGAAGGCCGAATGTTACATGTGCCGTTTTCTTGCGTCAACCTAATCGAACCACTTCTCATAGACTAGAAATACAGCGTTTCTTCACTCAAAATATAAATAGAGAGAAAAAAAGAGATCGAATAATTTGTGTCCGACGGCGACGAGTTCTTGAGAGGGCAGAATACTAACGGTGATCTGTGGATGATCCAATAAATTACGTTGTCTTGAGTTTCAAGATGGGCTTGCTGGAGACTAAATGCCACTAGTTAACTTGAATCATTCCTTTCATATATAGACTGCAATTGCACATGTAAAATTAACAAAAAAAAACAACTCTTTATTTGAAAAAAAATCATCTACAAGTGTACAATTCAGTTGAATTAGTGCACCCCAAACATCTTTGTACCAGTCTAGCAGATACTAATATTAAGAAAGCACCAACTGACAGGATATACGTACAAATGCACTATGATCCATGAGTAGCCGCATTTTTCCACGGGTGGTGCTGGCCGGGCCTGCCGGGTGAAAACTGTATTTTTGGATCTCTGTCACTGTGCGTCTGTGTTCTATATTACACGCCAAAACTGTAACTATCAGGATCTCAAGCCTCTCCACCTCTATTATATAACCATCATCAGTTCACCACCACTACCTCTCTCTCTCTCTCTCATTGGCACTGTGCATGGAAGGAGGAAGCCTACACTTGCCTGCTCTCACGAGGATTCCCAAGAGGTTGCAAGAGATGTTTCTCCACAGGGGCTTGCTCGATGATTCGTCAAGTAAGGCTTAATTAATCCTTGCACCTGCATGGAGACGATAGGTTCATGCATACGTCTGATTCCTCTCCTCTAGGCGATATCATATCCATGACTCCACCACACTGCATGGCTTTCCTTTGCCCACCATTTTTCTGTTTTGCTTTTTCTGGTTCTGCAATGTTTGCAAAGACAAATAGGAGAACTGCAAACAAATGAACTTCATAAGAGATTTCGAGTTCTCTTAATGGGGGTTTGGTTATTGTATTCCCAATTGGAGCAGAAGAATGTGCATAAAACTAAATATTTGTACACAAGGACCAAATTTACTTTCCAAGTAAAAATAACTGTATAAATTAGCCTATGGTTTCAAACATGTTCAAGGAAAACTTAGCAAACTGGGATCACAACAGTCAGATCATAAACAAACCAAGGATATATTTTTCTCACCCTTTTCCCCTGTTGGTATCGGAGTCTCTTAGCATAACATATCTATAGATATCATAGCTGTAAATTACTGAATTAGAAAACATTCATGTGTCATTAGGGAATATTCGTGTCAGCACATGGAGTTACTAGGATAATTTATGTTTTTAGCTTGTGTTGCTAGTGGAACTTTCTTGGAGGAAAAAATACAGTTAATCCAATTCTTTTGAAAGACCAATGAGTTGAAATTTCAAGGGATTTCAATTTTCACAAGAACTTGTTAGAAAAATGACTATTGGTCAACTTAATCTGCTGTTGGTTTTGACAACCAAATTTGCAATGTTACATTACAGATTCCCCTACATTGCAATATTGGCGAGAATGGCTAGAGATATATTCACCTTGCTTCTGGATGAGCGTTTTTGCATTGTTACAACTGATATTTATCATGAGTATCTTGGCTCAGTTTCTGTTCAAGAGAATCAGATGGTGCAGGCAGAGATTGAAGACTGCAACTCCTGAAAGCAATAAGCATTCACATCAGGAACAAAAGAATTCAGACATAAAGCTGGGTATCTCATATCAAGCAAGCAAAGCTTGTTGCCTGCTTATATTGGCCACTCATGTTCTGAGGGTACTAGTTTTACGGTTACAAGAACGAATAAGTGATTGTAAGTATCCGACTTTTTTTCTAGGTGAAGGTTTACAGGTGCTATCCTGGATAATATTGTCGCTAGCAGTATTCAATCTTCAGCAGACAAAATCTGAAAAACATCCATTGATAATTCGAGCATGGTGGATATTTAACTTTCTGCAATCAGTTACCAGTTTGGTATTTGATCTCAGGTCCATTTTACCAGATCATAAATTTATAGGATTTGAGGAATTGATTGACTTGTTCACACTTGTTATCTGCACTTATCTGTTTGCAATTTCGGCCAGAGGAAAAACAGGAATCACGTTAATAGACAGCAGCATAGCAGAACCATTATTGAGTCCATCCGCAGGACAGCAGACAGAAACCAAAAGGCCGTGTCCATATGGAAGAGCAAGTCTTCTGGAGCTTGTCACATTCTCCTGGATGAATCCTCTCTTTGCCATTGGATACAAGAAACCTCTAGATAAGAATGATGTGCCAGATGTTGATGGAAGGGACTTTGCTGATTTGCTCTCTGAATCATTTAAAAGGATCATAGCAGATGTTGAATACAGGCATGGTCTAAGTACTTTATCGATTTATAGAGCAATGTTCCTATTTATTAGAAGAAAAGCAATAATCAATGCAGGATTTGCAATTTTATGTGCATGTGCATCCTATGTTGGACCATCATTGATTAATGACTTGGTGAAATTCCTTGGGGGGGAGAGGCAGTATGGACTGAAAAGAGGTTATCTTCTTGCTGTTGCTTTTTTAAGTGCCAAAGTTGTGGAGACGGTAGCTCAGAGGCAGTGGATTTTTGGAGCTCGGAAGCTCGGGATGCGTCTACGAGCTGCTTTGATATCCCACATCTATCAAAAGGGGCTCCGATTATCCTGGAGCTCGAGGCAGAAGCATACCAGTGGAGAGATCATAAACTACATGAGTGTAGATATACAAAGGATAACTGATGTTATATGGTACACAAACTACATTTGGATGTTACCCATACAGCTTTCTCTAGCTGTCTATATTCTCCATCAAAACTTAGGGGTTGGAGCCTGGGCTGGTTTAGCAGCGACACTGGCAATAATGGCTTGCAATATTCCACTAACCAGAATGCAGAAAAGGTTGCAAGCCAAGATCATGGCTGCTAAAGACAATAGAATGAAGGCAACGACAGAAGTTCTTAGAAGCATGAAAATACTGAAACTTCAAGCATGGGATATGCAGTACCTTCAAAAGCTAGAAGCTTTACGCAGTGAGGAGTACAATTGGCTGTGGAGATCTGTGAGGTTGTCAGCTGTAACAACATTCATATTTTGGGGGTCCCCTGCATTCATATCCTCCATAACATTCGGTTCGTGTATATTGACGGGGATTCCTCTAACAGCTGGTACCGTTTTGTCTGCTCTTGCAACATTCCGGATGCTACAAGATCCAATCTTCACACTTCCCGATTTGCTTTCAGTGTTTGCTCAGGGAAAAGTTTCAGCTGATCGAGTAGCACAATACCTCCAGGAAGAAGAATTGAAATGTGACACAATTACAGAAGTACCAAGGAATGACACAGAGTATGATGTGGAGATTGATCATGGAATATTCAGCTGGGAACTTGAGACTACATCTCCAACTCTAACAGATGTAGAGTTAAAAGTAAATAGAGGGATGAAAGTAGCAATCTGTGGAATGGTCGGCTCTGGAAAATCCAGTCTATTATCATGCATACTTGGGGAGATGCCGAAGCTATCTGGGACTGCGAGGGTCAGTGGGAGCAAAGCATATGTTCCTCAAACCGCCTGGATCTTGTCTGGGAACATCAGGGACAACATTCTGTTTGGAAATCCATATGACAAGGAAAAGTATGAAAAGATAATACAAGCTTGTGCATTGACTAAAGATCTTGAGCTATTTGCAAATGGTGATTTGACAGAGATTGGAGAAAGAGGAATTAACATGAGTGGTGGACAGAAGCAACGGATTCAGATTGCAAGGTCAGTGTACGAGGATGCAGATATATACCTCTTCGATGATCCTTTCAGTGCAGTAGATGCTCACACTGGAAGCCAACTTTTCAAGGTTTGTTTAGTTAGTTTCCACAAATCAGAAAACGTTATTATCTATGTATCTATGCCATTAATTTGATAGTTTGTCTTTTCAAGGTTTAGTGGCATATGATTCGAACTGGATACATATCACTAGTTTTCCTTATTTTTCTGCGGTTTTGGGACATCAGTCAGAATAAATGCTAATAGAATGAAACAATTTCTTAATCTCTGCAGGATTGCATAATGGGGATACTTAAAGAGAAAACGATATTGTATGTGACCCATCAAGTCGAATTTCTTCCAGCCGCGGACCTTATACTAGTAAGTACCAAACCTTTTGGTTAGCAAATAGTACATGTAGGTTAGGATTGCTAAGAATAAGTAAATAACCAAAGGGGATACAAAACAATAGGTGATGCAGGATGGGAAGATTGCGCAGAAAGGAAAATTTGATGATCTCCTTCAACAGAACATAGGATTTGAAGCCATAGTAGGAGCACATAGCCAGGCTCTTGAGTCTGTCAAAAATGCTGAGAGTTCCAGCAGAATGTTGTCAACAGACAGCCAAAAGTCAGCGGACAGTGACAATGAGTTTGAGACAGAAAACGAGACTGACGATCAACTTCAGGGTATAACCAAACAGGAGTCTGCGCACGATGTCTCACAAGATATAAATGAAAAGGGGAGGCTAACACAAGATGAAGAACGAGAAAAGGGAGGAATTGGCAAGAAAGTTTACTGGGCATACCTGACAGCTGTTCATGGTGGTGCATTAGTGCCAGTAACAATTGCTGCACAGTCCTTTTTCCAAATATTCCAGGTAGCAAGCAACTATTGGATGGCATGGGCATCTCCTCCAACATCCGCAACCACCCCAAGAGTTGGATTAGGCCTTCTTTTCTTCGTATATATAGCACTATCTATGGGAAGTGCATTGTGTGTCTTTGCCCGGTCTATGCTTGTGTCACTCATTGGTCTACTAACATCAGAAAAGTTCTTCAAGAGCATGCTCCACTGCATCCTCCGTGCCCCAATGTCCTTCTTTGACTCCACACCTACTGGCAGAATCCTAAACAGGGTTGGTATTCATTTACTCCTCACATCATTCTGTACTGCCTCACAAATCCACGCACCTTGAAATATTAATAATTGTGTACTTACACGGTTGTGACAGGCCTCCAATGACCAAAGTGTTCTAGATCTGGAAATAGCAAACAAGCTTGGTTGGTGCGCATTTTCAGTTATACAAATTCTGGGGACCATTGGTGTTATGTCCCAGGTTGCATGGCCAGTTTTTGCCATATTCATTCCAGTGACGGCGATCTGTTTTGTGTGTCAAGTAAGAGCTCTTAACAAAAATCTTTAGACTAGAATTAACTTATCCTAGCATAATGTATACAGCCAGTTACTTGTGTGCACAATGAATTCCAGGAAGCTGTAAGTGCAGCTTTTCTCCTTGATAGTGATCTTCTTTTCACAAACACTGAATCCAATATTTCCTCTATAATATGCAGCGGTACTACATACCAACAGCAAGAGAGCTGGCTCGTCTGTCGCAAATTCAAAGGGCTCCAATCCTACACCATTTCGCAGAATCTCTTTCAGGAGCATCAAGTATTAGAGCATATGGACAGAAAGACCGCTTCAGCAAAGCAAACATCAGTCTTGTTAACAATCACTCCCGACCATGGTTCCATAACATTTCAGCAGTGGAATGGCTTTGCTTCAGGCTAAACATGCTATCTAACTTTGTCTTTGCCTTTTCTTTGACTCTGCTAGTGAGTCTTCCTGAAGGTTTTATAAATCCAAGTAAGCTCTGTATGCACATAAAATGTTGTTGATTTGTTTTTGCAGTAGTATACTCCCATGAACCCATCACTATTTTTGGCGGTTGTCAAACTGACATAATCGTATGTACAGGCATTGCTGGACTGGCGGTGACTTATGCATTGAACCTCAATACACAGTTGGCGTCTATAACCTGGAACATTTGCAACACAGAGAATAAAATGATTTCGGTTGAAAGAATAATGCAGTATTCAAGAATCCCTAGTGAGGCTCCTCTAGTAGTTGAGGATCTCCCCCCAAACAGCTGGCCAGAGGATGGAACTATAAATATAAGATGCTTGGAGGTATGCATGGTATTATTGCGAGTTATCAATTACGAGCTACGACCTATGATGCTACACGAGCACAAGTATGCATATTAACATAATGTTCAACGACATAACATAAAATTCTATCGCTGGGGTGTGTCAGCCTAAAAACCAATCTTATGGGGTAAGTTTAAAATTGAATAAACATATGCTGTAAAGCAGAGTATACCAACTCGCAGAAGTATGTTCCGGAGCAAAACTCATCTTAGAAAAGTCCATAGTTCATGATATTTTGTAGTATGTTTTATCAAAAAGGAGAATAAACAGATATACATGGTTGTCATGGCGCCTGAGAGGCGCCATGGTGCCATGGCGTCCTCAAGGCGAGATACGGCGAGCAAAGAAGAACGAAGGATGAGTGGTAGGCAGTAGCAAATCGGGAGCAAATCAGGAGAAAATCGGGAGAGGAACAAAGAAA
The DNA here is from genome assembly GCA_036346395.1 of Hsuehochloa calcarea. NCBI lineage: Eukaryota > Viridiplantae > Streptophyta > Magnoliopsida > Poales > Poaceae > Hsuehochloa > Hsuehochloa calcarea. The sequence continues at coordinate 42,854,242 of CM070599.1, forward strand.
AAGAAGTAGAAGGGAGAGGAAGACAAATCGGGAGCAAGAGGAAAAAAAACTAAAAAAAAACAAGAAGAAGAGGACAAATCGGGAGTTCGGGACTTCGGAAGAACTCAAGAAACAAAGAAGTAGAGGGAGCACCTGGCGTTGGAGGGAGGGCAAATCGCCGGCGGCCGGCACAGTGAGGGGCGGTGACTGCTAGATGGCCAAGGCGAGGCGAGCCTATGCGGCGTCCCCTCCGCACCGCCTGGACACCAAGGCGACGCCTTGGCCACTCTGTGACAACCATGTAGATATACAAAAAAAATCAGAGCAAAATTGGGAACAAACTTGTCATGGCTTCTCTGGGACAAAACTTAATCAGATGTTTTCATAAGAGAGAAAAAAAACAAAGCACGTATTATCCAGCAGGAAGAAACATAAACAACAAAATTGACAGATTTCATTTGTAAAAGAATGTATAGTAACATATAAATAAGGATAAAACCCATTATATATCCTTTACAAAAAGGGAAGACCTCTCTTTTTCATAAAAGAAAGTCTCCTTTTCTTTCCGTATTTTCTCAGAAAATATATGCATGCTCAAATGAAGCCATCTAATGTGGAAATTTGTTTTTACAGGTTCGATATGCAGAGCATCTCCCATCTGTTTTAAGAAACATATCATGTACAATTCCAGGAAGGAAGAAGGTGGGGATCGTAGGACGTACTGGTAGCGGAAAGTCAACTTTGATTCAAGCATTTTTCCGGATTGTTGAACCAAGGGAAGGAACAATTGAAATCGACAATGTTGACATCTGCAAAATAGGGTTGCATGATTTAAGAGGCAGACTCAGCATCATCCCACAAGATCCAACCATGTTTGAGGGAACAGTGAGAGGAAATCTCGATCCACTGAATGAATACTCTGATCAACGTATATGGGAGGTAAATAAGTCAACTATACATACCCTAATGATAAGAGAATAAATTATATAACATGTGCAAAAGAGAGGCTAACACCTCGTATCATTACTATTATTGCCAATACCCCATATTGCAAAACAAATTGTTCTGGATAATGTTATCTATTCTCGAAGTAAATATAGATAACAGTATAAGCTGATAGAATGTGATGTCTAGTGATTGTGCCAATCTATCAAAGGTCAAATGTGGTAAAACAGTAACCAAGGGTTGGTGTCTAGTACAGTTGCACTTACAGTATAAAAGTATGCAAATCAATGCTAAAAATACCCTTTTAACCTGATGTGATGTCTCAAATTAAATGCAACTTGATCAAAATCCACGATTTAAATAAATCTATATAAGGAAAAAAACAAAAGGAGGAAATTACCAAAAAAGTAATGACTAAAAGAAAGGAACATCTTACTTCCTCTGCTTGATTAGTAATCTAGTACATTTTTCTTTTGGCTAGATATTGGACAAATGCCAGCTTGGTGAAATAGTTCGTCAAAGCCCTAAGAAGCTGGACTCAACAGGTAATGGAACTCTGATTTGCGTAGTGGGCACGAAAGGAAAAGTATGGCTCAGTGCTAAGAAGTCTAGTTACTGTAGAATACTGATATGGACATATCCATTGAGATGACCAAATGAGGTTTCTCCTGCAGTTGTCGAAAATGGGGAAAATTGGAGTGTCGGACAGAGGCAACTGTTTTGCCTCGGAAGGATTCTTCTAAAGCGAAGCAATGTTCTCGTCCTCGACGAGGCAACTGCTTCAGTTGACTCCTCTACCGATGCAATTATCCAGCAAACAATCCGCGAGGAGTTTGGGGATTGCACGGTGCTGACAATAGCACATAGAATTCATACTGTTATCGACAGCGATCTCATTCTTGTCTTCAGTGAAGGTAAGCCCCATCCTTGACAGACACAGTCACAAACCCTCTACATGTTATTAGACCTAGCTGCCGCATTACTAAAATCTGTACTCTTTTGTGATGAGCAGGAAGAATTATAGAATACGATACGCCGTCGAGATTACTAGAGAACGAGAACTCTGAATTCTCCAGACTCATAAAGGAGTACTCGCGGCGATCGAAGGGATTTGACAGTACGGCGAACAATTGAACGGAGACGAGAACAACATGAAGCCAACTAGGCGAACTGCAGGATTGCAACACTCGGTAGAAAGGTCACGCACCACACAGTCTTTCTCCATATGACAAGCGCGCACAAAAACCACAGAAATAGGGAGGAAGGGATCTGCAGTGGATGGCACTAGACCTTAGATTCAGACGAGTCAGAAAAATTTAGCCATGTAATGTACTATATAAGCTGCTCTCTGATTTGAGGGGGAAAAAATCAAGCCATGCAATGTAGCTATTCCGTGTAAATTTTTCCACCGAAAGCGTCGTCACAAGGGTTTCTAGTGGCGGAACTTACGCGTGTAATTGCTTGAGGAAAGCGAACATTTTGAATGCGATTTCTAGTGGGGGAACTTACGCGCAGCGCGTCGGGTCAGGCATTCCATCGAGCAGGTGGCGCGCCCGGCCCTGCATCCAGAGTTCGGCCAGAGTCATGAGAGAATACATTGATCCGAGAGAAAGGATCAGAGTGAAAAGCATGCGACACTTACTGGTTTGCGGTATGCCGGTATTTGCTGGGATTTCGAAGGACGGCGGCGCGGGGGTGGTGGAAGATTACCGGTCACAAATCCCCTTCGATCCCGCGCCGCAATTCAAACCGCCGGCGTAATGGGGCCGGGTAATAACTACTAGGGCATGCTGGGCCGTGGACCATGGGCCTGGATGAGATGAGCCCCTATGATTCCACGTGGTCAAGACGGCGGCGTGAGCGGAAGGAACCGAGTCTCGCAGAGTTTCTGCCTTACGGGCCTTAACCGTTAGAGGGTAGACGTAATTGCTGTCAGCCCATTCATGTTTATTTCTAGGACAGCACCACGACCCATGTTGGCCCATTTAAATTTGGATCGCGAATAAAATGTACGATCTAACTTGACCCATCGAAATTAGATTGGCGACTGTGGCTGATGGGCCAGCTGAGACCTTAGATTGCCACATGGTCAATCCGGAACGTCGATTAGTTAAATAAATAAATGAGAGCCATTAACGGCAATAGTTGTAAAAGCAGATTTTATCTTTAATGATGTTGTACGTTTAACAAAGTACAGAATTCAGATACTTTTTTTTGTATAACTAGCATGGTGGCCCGCGCATTTGCGCGGCTAAATTTGTTTTAAAATTTGTAGTGACAAATGATATAACTTAGATACTTAAGAATACATTTATTTATCTTGTAGCTATTTAGATTTTTAAGATATCATAAATATTAGAAAATGACAATAGAAACTTGAAGAAAAATACAACTTAAGTAACGTAATTGAAGTATGAGCTTCTATGGAAGAAAATCATGGGTATAATAAGTCAATCACTCTTCATTATGTATACATCATATAATTGCATGTCCTTAACTCTTTTCTAAAATATCTGCATGCACATATACCTCTGCTAATCTCAAGCAATACATTGATTATGTGTGTAATAAAATTATCTTATTAGTTTACATGGTATTAGAGTATCTTTCCCACATATACACTGATGCACCACTGATGGTCACATATCATCGATAGCTCGTCTTTAATCCAAAACTTCATCTCCTCTCTACTATGTCTTCCCCATTATCGAATTTCTTTGGCCAATGACTTTTTCAACAACGTCAATGCTCACCATTCGTCATCACAACACTTAGCTCATTTGACTTCGGTCTTTCTCTTCAACGGCTCCAGCGAGCAACACGATATTGTTCTTGTCGAACAACTAAGGTGGGCAATATGAAATCGTTCTTTTCTTCTTCACCGCTGCTTCGCCTATTTGTTTCCTTGTGGATCAATGCCTTCTTGTAGGATAGATCGACACTATTACACTCTTTCGTGGTCTCCTCCAACACCATTCACGATATCCTCCTTATAACTTATATTTAATTAATTCAATAATTTGTATGGGAATCAAATTACAAATTTTCTTTTATTTGTTGCCCCTAATTTCATTTTTTGTTGGAATTCATAAACTAACCCAATTGTTAATTTTTATGCCGAATTATGGTTATTTATATATTTTACTTCAGAATTCGTATCGAAATAAAAATACTAATTTTATTTTATTTTTATTCCAAAATCAATTTATTTATTTATTTTTAAATTTGTATACTAATCCAAATGCTATTTTTTGGTTTAATTTTTATTCTGAGTTATATTTATTTAGGATTTTACTTAGGAATTCGTATGGAAATCAAATTGATGATGGTTTTTTGTTTCGAAATTTATTTCTTTAAGTATTTTACTTTGGAATTCATATGGAAATGAAATTGCAAAATGTTTTTTTTATTTTATTCCCTGATTTTTAATTATTTTTTGTTGGAATTCTTATACTAATACAATTGCTATTTTTAATATATATATATATATATATATATATATATATATATATATATATATATATATATACACACACACACACACACAATTATTGGTGATTTTACTTTGTAATTCGTATCGAATTCAATCTGGTAATTTTATTTTATTTTTAATTCTGAATTCCAGTTATTTTTTGTTGGAATTCGTATACTAATCTAATTACTATTTTTGAAAAAATATTATTCCAAATTATGATTATCTAGTGATTTTACTTAGGAATCGTGTCAAAATTAAATTGCTAATTTTATTTTATTTTATATTTCGAATTTCTGTTATTTTTGCATTGTACTTGACATGGACTCTTATTTCTATATTGTACTTGTCATTAACTATTTCGTTTAATCTATATCGTTATAATCTGGACCCACCATAATCAATGGTGTAGATATTTCTCTTTTTCTACTGATTAACGTGAGAATTTCTAGCCTTTGAGTTTCAGTTATTTTTGCATTGTACTTGATATGGACTCTTATTTCTATATTGTACTTGGCATTAACTCTTTCGTTTAATCTATATCGTTATAATCTGGACCCACCATAATCAATGGTGTAGATATTTCTTTTTTTCCACTGATTAACGTGAGAATTTCTAGCATTTGAGAGCGAATGTGGTGGCTTCTTTTCTATCGCTTTAATAATATAATAGATAGATAGATGTGCAGCAGCACTACAAACCAACAGCAAGAGAGCCGATTCGTTTATCACAAATTCAAAGGGCTCCAATCCTATGCCATTTTGCAGAATCTCTTTCAGGAGCATCAAGTGTTGGACCGTATGGACAGAAAGACCGTTTCAGAAAAGCAAACCTCAGGCTTGTCGACAACCTTCCTTTAAGGCTAAACATGCTATCCAACTTTGTCTTCGCCTTCTCTTTGACTCTGCTAGTGAGCCTTCCTGAAGGTTTCTTAAATCCAAGTAAGCTCTAATACGCACATAAGCCCTTGGTTATTACAGAAGCCTGAATTTATCCACTGTTTGGCAGTAGTCAAAGTAACTATTATATTCTATATACAGTCATTGCTGGACTTGCGGTGACCTCTGCAAAATAGGGCTGCATGATTTAAGAGGCAGACTTAGTATCATCCCACAGGATCCAGCCATGTTTGAGGGCACAGTGAGAGGAAATCTGGATCCACTGAATGAGTACTCTGATCAACGTGTATGGGAGGTAAATTCATCAACTACACATACCATCATCGTAAAATAATACATTATTTTACGTGTGCGAGAGAGAGTCTTAACTCTTCATATGTCATTAGCCATTATTGCTCATACTTCATGTTACAAAAAAAATGTTATGGGTAGCCATAGCAGTACCTCTTTTGAAGTAAATATGGAAAACAGTATGTCTAGTGATTGTGCCAATCTATCGAGGAACCAATGTGCAACAGAGTAATATAAGAAAGCACATGTAGTTGGTGTCTATTACAAGTCCACTTTTTTTATAGAGTAATGCAAAGCGCTGCTAAAAATTTCTCTTTTAACCTTATGTAATGTTTCATATAGACTGCAACTTGATCAAAATTTAAAATCTAAATCGATCTACAGAAGGAAAACAGAAAGGAGAAATTTACAAAAGAGGTGATGATTAAAAAAGAGCTCTTACTTCTTCTAACGTTTGATCAGAAGTCTGGTTTATTCTCCTTTTGGCCAGATATTGGGCAAATGCGAGCTTGGTGATATAGTTCCGCAGAGCCCAAAGAAGCTGGACTCAACAGGTAATGCACCCTTTTTGGGTTCAGTGGCAAAATGTGATAAAAGAATGGTTCAGGGCTAAGAAAGTTTAGTTAGTAGTTCTTATAGTCGACTGATAGAGAAGCAATGTTCTCGTCCTCGACGAGGCAACTGCTTCCGTTGACTCTTCTACTGATGCAATTATCCAGGAAACAATCCGCGAGGAGTTCAGGGATTGCACGGTGCTGACAATAGCGCATAGAATTCAAAGAGTCATCGACAGAGATCTCATTCTTGTCTTCAGTGAAGGAGAGTCAACATCCTGGACTAAAACACACCGGTTCTATTATGTACATGTTATTAGACCTTGCTTCTGTGATTACCAAAATGCATACTGTTTTCTGATGAGCGGGAAGAATTATAGAATACGACACGCCATCGAAATTACTGCAGAACGAGAACTCTGAGCTCTCCAGACTCATAAGACACCTAAAACCTGCAAATGCAATGCCGACTATGGCCCATTTGATGCTTTCTCTGCATTTTTACACATAACTCAACTCTTTGGATCCACTCATGAGAAGTTGGAGTAGTCTGAGTGTTTGGTTAGAAAAGTTAACTCACTCAGGAATGAAAGATCTTTGTTAAAGACTATACTACCTTGTTTTATTGGATGGGCGAGGTTTTATTGGATGGCATTTGGTGGGTAATTTTATCTTAATTTTAGGGTATTTTCGTCCATGCGGAGCAACTGCATGACTCTGAAAAATACACTACACTACATCAGATTCTCAAACTCAAATTCAATTTTTGTTGGAATGGATCAGTTTAGCATGGCTCCACCTACTCAACTAAGTTGAGTTGAGTGCCATACCAAAGCCCTATATGTTCACTATTGAAAAAGAGTTCATGTACATCTATTTTCAATTTCTCAAACTGACAATGATGCCGCACCAGTTTTTAGTAAGTGAAAAGATACAGTGCTACACCTAGGTGATTCATGCATCTTCTTTGATGGTTTGATGTAGGGGTGTTAATGGGTTGGGTTGAAATGGGTTAAATGGGCTGAGTTTTAATTTGGATTGGTTTTGGATGGGTTGGAATGAGTTGATGCAGTTAACGGGTTGGACTGGGTTGGGTTTGCAGTAGAAACGGATTGAGTTGGGTTGGTGTGGGTTCAAAATTTTCAAGTTGAAATGAATTCGATCTGTGGGTGGGTTAGTTTTTGGTGGAGTTGTGGTCCTATGGCTGCAACCGAACAGTACACACGATCTGGAACGCTTGAAATAAAATAGACGGCCAGGATTTTATAATCTAGATATCTCCATCGTTGATTCCAGAACCTTCTTGACCTCGATCGGATCGTACTGTGAGGTGCTGTAAAACGGGCCCAGCCCATTTTGCACAGGTTGGGCCTTTTAGGATTTCTTCTTTCCACGCCTTTATAGGGATTGATAGGGAGAGGGGAGGAGGCATGTAACTTTGCGGCGTTGGCGGCATACTGCAATTGCAGCCATCTCTCCTTTTTACTTCCAGTTCTTCGTTATTTCGTGTTCTTTCTCTTAGCTAGCTAAGCTTGATAAGAAAAGAAACATGCAGAAGCAGAAGCAGTTCTTCGTTATTTCGTGTTCTTTCCTATTTAGTAGAGCTCTAGATTCTCATTTTCTAGATTCTACTCCTGATTATCTAAAAATCCACTTCTCTGAGAATCTGGAGCTGTCTATTGAAAACGTTTGGCTGGTAGATTGACTCCAAAAACCATATAAGAGAGAATTAGAGGCAAATAGACTAAACTACCTTTTGTACAAATACTTCAATTGTGTATTGTAATGCTTACTACGCAGATCACTAGATAGGGAAATCAGCCCGAACTTTTTTCAATTTTCATGGAATAACAAGGTACTTTCATATCGTGTAAGTGTTCAAATGATAATTAAATGCTATTACGTACAAGTATTGAAATGATAAATGAGTGATAACAAAATACCACAAGTAGTGTGTCCATCATCCTGATTGAGCAATTGCACTTGCAAGGTTATCATGAAAACTATTCATAGATGTAGCACTCGTTTGCGACATTGATGCACCCGATGTATCATGAGAAATAACATATTTTGCATATTTTAATGGTATTATGGGCACGTAGCAATGCAGGAAAAGAGCAAATCTTTATTAGTTAGAATAGTAGCACTTCTGTTCATCACAGGGAAGCTGGAATCAGCGTAATCACCCGTATAGTCAACTCATACAACAAAAGTTGAGTCCAACCAAAAGGATCCATAACTTTAGGATGACCCAAGCAAGAATCAAAGTATCTTCTTACACCGAGGGATTGAGGAGGGAACAAAAACAAAACACCCATTTCCGCAATTGCTTCCTTTTTCAACTCACGAAATGAGCTGAGATATTGTACAACCGAATAATCCAGAGAAAACGATCCTTTCCCGTTAGGAAAGTCAAAGGAAGGGATAAGTAGAGAAGTGCTATCCGAAGATTCATGTTTTCAAACCGATTTTGCTTCCCCAAAAGTTTTCGTCCACATCTTAGTTTGTCCATGAGGCAGACCTCTTCAAAACAGGCTTCATTGCCTTGTCCTCTTCCAGGGATATCATGCCAAGACGCGAAGGGTCCTCCAGCATCATCTTGGCGACCAAATACCCTGCAATGGACCAAGTCTGAAATTTCCTTGCCTACTTGCCAATATATCTTCCAAGCTTCCCATCATAATACACACCCTACAAAAAAATATTAATAATAGGAATGAGCAAAGGAAGCTCAGACAGAAACCAATATTGCATTTTAACTAAGCAACACAGGACTCATATCCATCAGCAACTCACAGAGGACACATGCATATGCAGAAGTTGGCAACATGGAGGGCTAAGATCAATAAGTATCATTCAATAAATGCTTACAAGGAAATGGGTCTTTTTGTGTTTATCATCGTTCTATTTATCACTTGAAAGGAACCAAAGTAAAACTTGCGAGTTCACAAATCACAGACGAAGACAGGTAACAGGATTCAAGTGTAGTGATGCATATGTCCTTGTGTCAAGCCATTGTCCAAAATAACAATGTAATTCTATAGCCATCAGTAGAATGTAAGGGATAGGAGTATTAGTTTACATGCAAGGTTGTTCACCTGCGGGTGTAACAGCAGGATTGGGCTGTACCAACTAATTCAAGTCTAAAATACATTACAATTCGCCAGCTTTGGGCTCTCGAACTAGCCCAATAAAAAAAGTATGGGGGACGGCGATCGGCTTCGCCTCCTCTCCCCCACGCTCGCTTTGAGCTCTGAACGAGCCTAATAAAAAAAGTATGGGGGGCAGCGATCGGCTTCGCCTCCCCCTCACTAGCTTTGGGCTCCCAAACGAGCACAACTAAATAAGCAGCCGCCTCCTCACGCAACAAACAACAACCCTCCACACCACTCCAAGTCTCGGGCACAACCCACTAGGAGCGGCCGAGGGGGGGTGCGTGGCCCCAACGGGACCATCACAAACGGTCACACTGAAGAAGTAATCAAACGCAACAGGGTAACAATGTCTTTTCCCAACGCACCACCCGCCTCGAGGGCCATGTCCCGGCGTGGCGGCTCCGCGTCGACTTCGCCTACACGGGCTCTGCCATTGCTCACCGCCTGCCTCGTGGCCAAGACGCCCTGTTTGCCGCGAGGGCCATGCCTCGGTGTGGTGGTTCCACATCGACTTCACCTACACGAGCTCTACCGTTGCTCACCGCCCACCTCGAGGGTCGTGCCTCGGCGTGGTGGTTCCGCGTCGACCGCCCACCACACAGCTCGTCATCACGCCGCCTCAAGGCTGTAGCCTCGGCGGGACAGCCCCGACGCGCCGCCCACCTCAAGGGCCATGCCTCGGCATGGCGGCTCCGCGTCAACTTCACCCACACAGGCTCTGCCGCTGCTCGCGCCGCCTCGGCGGTAGCCTCGATGGGCGGCCCGACCTGTTGCCCACCTCGAGGGCCATGCCTCGGCGTGGCGGCTCCACTCGATTTCACCCACACAGGCTCTGCCGCTGCTCACCGTCCACCTCGAGGCTGTAGCCTCGGTGTGGCGGCTCCGACGAGCCGCCCGCCCCGAGAGCCATGCCTTGGTATGGCGACTCCGTGTCGACTTCACCCACACGGGCTCTGCCGCTGCTCACCGCCCGCCTCAAGGCGGTAGCCTCAGTGGGGTAGCCCCGACGCGCCGCCCGCCTCGAGGGCCATGCCTCGGTGTGACAGCTCCACGTCGACTTCACCCACATGGGTTCTACCGTTGCTCACCGCTTGCCTCACGGCCCCGACACGCCGCCCGCCTGGAGGGCCATGCCTCGGCGGGGTGGCTTCATGCCAATTTCTTCCGGGGTATTCCGACTCCCGAGGGGCCAGGGGCGACAGGATTGAGTCCGCTCACCCCTCGGAACCGCGGGACCTGCCCTCGCAACCTCAGACCACGCAACGAGGGAGTTGTCGTAGTAGGGCATCAAGGAGTGCTCCGCACCCTAGGGTCGTCAGGAATACTGGTGTGTCGTCGGGGATACCGTACATGCGTAGACCAAGTCATATTGTGTATTTAGGCAAATGTACATAAATGCCCCCTCTCTATATATTGTGAGGACAAGAAGGTAAATACCCATTTTTGCCCTCTATAAATAAAGCCCCGAGGGCATGTAAGAAAGGGACTTCCCTCATTTCTTACATTCCATTCATTCAATACAATATCAGCACATCCCTTGTCTTTGGATCCTCCCTCCTTCGGTCTCTTCACAAGACAATGGTACTATGTACCCATTGTCTAGCCTTTTCTTGCTACGACAGTTGGCGCCGTCCGTGGGGTCTGAACAAGAGGCTATACATGAAGGGAGCCAAAGCCTACCTCGGACCCAAAATAACTGAAATCTTGCACGATTTAAGCACACACGATATATCACTAAATCTAAGAGTAAAATATCATGGCTTTGGAGATAAATGGGAGATACAAGGCGAAAAGTTTTATCGGAAGTGTTACGAGGACCCTAGCACTGATATTTGCTCTCTAACAAGAGACTGTAATAGAAATGCTAATTATAGACTTGGAACATATTGAAAGCTAGAGCATTAATCTAGAGCTCACCATTCTGCGATCTATCATGCAACGACCATCAGCACATAACAATGTCGGGAAGGTATCAAACCCTTGAGACAAGCACAGGCTCAGTGTGAGCCTCATCCCCTTCTGGCACTCGGGCATCTCTGCGAGTGACAAATCCCTAGTGGACTTTGTGTACGCCCGCAAGACTATGATCCACAAGACCCCTGAATCTACTTGCGCAACCCTCCCGATTGCGAGGGCAGCAGTTAGCTACCTGGTCGTAGTTGAGGACTTCTTCGGAGGCGTGGTCGAAGGCGGCGATGGTGCCAAGGGGCTGGCCACTGAAGAGGATGACGGAGTGGTGGAGCGCATCCCAGGCATCGCCGATGATGGGGCGGCGCGCTCGACGGCCGGCAAAGGCACACACAGTCGGCGCCCCTAGGGCTTCCACGAAACTTCGCCGCCGGACGCAAGTGCGAGAGGAGATGACGCGGGGTGGGGAATGTGAATCGGTATGCTCGGGGGTGTGTCGCGGTGGATGAGAGAGGTTGTAGTTCCATAGCATTTGCGGGTAATAATATTAAACTTAACTTTAATATGTATTTTTTTGTTTCTGTAAGGTTGGATTCCTACGAGAATCTACAGAAATGCTGCTTCTCCTTGCTAGTTCATTTTCGAGATAGCTTCTCGCGAGAAGCAGAATCTGGTGGTTTTGATAAACTGGATGTTTGGTACTGCTTCACGAGATCCAAACAAAAAGCTAGGAGTATGAGCTGTACCAAACAGGTCCTAAGAGATACTCCTAGCTAGCTAAGCTTGTTAGGTGTCTGCTGCTTTACACTAGCTAATTAAGCGAGTAGCTACCGAGTGACCTCAACCTCTCCTCTCTGGCCCTTCCTCTTCTCCGACCACTTGCCGATCATCAGTGGGTGAAAGCTAAGCAAACAAGCAAGGAAATGGAGGAGGTGTGGAAGGACATGTCCCTCTCCACCGCCACTCCCTCCGCTGGCTTGTACCATCGCCGCCTGCAGTGCCATCATCCTCCCTCCCCCTCCGCCAACATCATCGTCCTCTAGGACTTCCTCGCCTCAGCCCCCGTGCCGTAGCCTTTGTCGTCGCCCCATCCGCTCCCGCTCCCACCCACCGCGCTTAGCCTCAGCTCCACCCTCAAGTTCACCTACCTCAGCACCGGCCCGCCATCCAACTCCAACTCCGACGATGACTCCCGAGGGGACTTCATGCCCGACACCTTCACTGGTTGGATGGGATGGGTTGGAAATGGGTTAGAAATAAGTGAGAAATGGGTTAAACCCTTATTAAGGAAATTGGGTTGGGTTGGGTTGGGTTGGAGTTGCATATTGGTTGGGTTGGGTTTTGGAGGTGGAGCAGTGGGTTGGAGTTGCACTGAAGTGGGATGGGTTGGGTTTCAATCCATTAGCAGACCTAGTTTGATGCTCGATAGTTAGGATATACCGTGGAAAACGTGGATATTAAATTTTCAATCTTTTCTGTGAGTGCTTGAGACCCTGATCAGCACACCGATTACAAACACACTCCTGCAGCGCCTTCTGTACATAGTAGCAATATTCTGACATCTACTAGTTCGATTCGTACGCTAATTTGTAATTTTGTGTCCTCGAGATAGACGGTTAACTTCACGATCCCAATTGACCAAGTTCCCAATCCGAGTAGGATTCTACTGGGTCTTGGCGATTGTTTATAGCAACTAATTCAGATGACTTCCTCGCTATTCCCCAGATCGGAGTAGGAATCATCTACCTCCGAATCGGACTAGGCAACAAGCAGAGCCCTACAAATGTACATATTCAAGCCCCTCCGATCCCCCTGATCCATTGCAGGCCTCACCGCTCCAAGGAGATGCGAGACATGGAAGAGATCTGCAGGCCGACGAAGAGGTTGAAGCGCACCACGGCCGAACTGCCGGACGAGATCATTGCCGAGATCTTGGTGCATCTGCCGGCGAGGTCCGTCCTCCGCTTCCGCGCCGTCTGCCGCGCCTGGTCCGCCCTGCTCCGCTCTCCCAGTTTCACGGACGCCTACGCCGCCAGGGCCGACGCCCGTAGGGCGACCAAGTTCGTCTTCTTCGCGCCGTCGGCCGTCTACTGCTGTACCCAAGGAGCCGCCGTCGCCGACCCGCTCTTCACCGTCGGCCACCTGCCCGCCGACTTCCTGTGCTTGTCGACCAGGCCGTGCCGCGGCCTCCTGCTCTTCTCGGACACCCGTTCCGCTACCTACTGGGTGTGTAACCCCAGCACCGGGGAGTGCAAGCGCCTGCCGAAGCAGCGCCGTCGCTTCCACTTCTCAAGCGCTGGCCTGGTCTTTGACGACCGAACCAACGAGTGCAAGGTCGTTCATCTCTTTCACCAGGAAGGGATCGATTACATGTGCGGGGTTTACACGCTCTCCGCCCAAAATCGCCGGTGGAGGGCGGCCACCGGGAACATACCTCCACCTCTCGAGCGGCCGGCAATGAAAGCCGTGGAATTCCAGGATGCGGTGACCAAGGTACCACCAGTGTTTGCAAATGGCTATTTGCATTGGCTGCTCTACCCTAACTGCAACAGCATTGTCCCGGGGCCTAGTGGAGCTGCGGTCCTTTGCTTCTCGGTTGCCGACGAGAACATGAGCCTAGTCAACGCACCTGCGAGCGAGCAAGTGGCAGAGTACAGACGGTTGGAGGAGCGCTTTCCCGCAGTTCCGATTCACCTGGCAGAACTTGAAGGCTCACTTTGCATGGTTCATGACCTTCGCCATATGGGACCTGGCGGAAGCTGCCTGGATATCTGGGTGTTGAGGGATCACAATGCAAGCCAGTGGTCACTAGATTATCGCATTGCCGTCTCTCCACTTCTGGCTCGTGACGTACATTGCCCTCGGTTCATCACTGTCCTTGGCTACTGTGGTGGTGGCTCAGGGAAGGAGGAGAAGAAGATAATGCTCTGTACATCGCAGCACAAGGTCCATTCTTATGACCCAGAAACAGGGGATGTCCAAACAGTGCTATCTGTTTCGGAAACTGCCATCGGTCCCCATAAAGAAGCCGCCGCCTCTCCTCAGCTGGCTCTCTACGAGGACAGCCTAGTCCGTATAGGGGGTGAAAGCCATCAAGAGGAGCAAGTGTTATCTGCGTTGACCAAGATCCTTCTACGGCTTCCGGTCAAGTCGATTGTTCAATCCATGCTGGTCTGCAGGCAGTGGTGCACACTGATCGAGAGCGAGAGCTTTGTTCGATCACACATGTCCATGAACAAGCCCAAGGGGATCTTTATGGTCACTGATGGTAGTGCCCAACGCACTTTCTTCAATTTTGCATCATTGGAGAGTTGGCTTCAACCTAATGCAGCTCTTGCAGACGCTCTTATTAACGACAAGATCATCTGCTCCAAGCCTTGCCATGGGCTCAACTTGATAAGCACCAGCAGCGATGACTACCTATGCAATCCTTGTACTGGCTCCATCCGGTGTCTAGGAAATCGTGGCCGCAGACTGCATCAGAGTCGAAATAAAAATAGCCGAGCCAACCATGCCTTCACTGTCGGCAGGAACATCGGATTGGGGTTCGATCAGTCAACAGGAGAGCATGTTGCCGTTGAAATAGGCCACCTATATGGATCTTTGGCATGCATTGTCAAGACGAGCAGCAGAGATGTCTGGAGCTATGTTGGAGAACCACCAATGCCGGTGACTGATATGCCACCAGCACATATCGATGGGACATTATACTGGCTGAGTGAGAAAGTTAGACCTTACGAACCTCAGGCGCCCCAAGAACGTCTTGTTGTGGCGTTTGACATCTCCGCCCGAACATTCTCCTGCCTCCCATGCCATCCATGTCAAAACAGTGACCATGGTGCTTTTCTTGTGGAGCTGAATGGAATGCTTTCACTCGTTGTTGCGAACACAGAGACAGAAGAACTGGATATATGGATGATGCACAAGCATGGCACATGGGCTAACGCTTTCAAGATATGTCTAAGGAAGCAGCCCAACTATTCACTCAAAACGGATGTGGTAGTCCCGCTGGAGATTGATAATAAACGCAGCAAGATCTTGCTCAACACAGGACGAACATTGGGTTATTATGATACCGAGACAAAAGCAATTCACAACCTATACTCTGCTGACCAATTGCAGCTTCCTCGGAGTAGTCTGGTGTTTCCCATGTTCTATGAGGAGAGCTTGGTCTGCATCCAAGACGACGAATTGCTTGACTGCACTGCAACCACAGTTAGCCATGAACACTGCGGATGCAACGAACAACCTGTGTTCAGCAATGCAAATGAAGGCGTTATGAGTGCATGCAACGAGCACAACAAATCACTTAGGTCCATATTCCAGGAGTGTGAGAACAGTAGATGCCAGAATATTGCTACTATGTACAGAAAGTGTTGCAGGAGAGTGTTTTGTGAGGGGTGTGCAGATCAGTGCCTCCAGCACTCACGGGAACAGCATATCATGCTCCGTACCGGGTGGCTCCATGTGGTCACACAAGCCGAGGATTTGGCCTTGCCTCGTGATCACCCATTCGTGCCAGGTCCCGAATACTGCTACTATTATTCAACGAGAAATGCTGATATGGCGCGCCATATCTTTCTCTCCCTGAAGGATTATGCTAGAATGAAGCAGCCAGGCCATCTGATAGAATGTGGGTACAGGATGGAAGGGCAGGTCATCAGGGAGACTTGGGTTCGTAGATACATCGCGGATGATTAGTATAGTATTTATTTGTATATTACCTTCTTTTTTATGAATTGAACCATCAATACATGTATTGTTGATTCGATCCCTCTTTTTTATCCCCATTTTAATGTGTATCTCCCTTTCTGGTCCCATTGGAAGATTGATTGTAGTGTTCCATTCCATATAGTCGTTTAAGATATTATTGTGTAAATTGTATGCATGCGGTGCTATTATTAAAAATCCATGCATACTGTTCGCATAGGTTAATTTGTCGATATCTACTACTGACTTGAGCAACCGACTTTCCTTCCAAAGTGTAACATGATACTAGCTGGTATTTAAATCCTAGTGACGCATACATTGAGGAAGACCTTACAAGAAGCAGAAACTCTAGTCAAACAAATGCTGAAATGCATGGAACCGTATGACCATCTAAGGGATGATGAGATGATGTAAGTTTTAGATATCATATCACCTGCATGCTAGGAAAGCATCAGTCCATCTATGGTCTTGGGAGTGTTTATGAAGGGAGATAAAATATTTCCAGTTAGAAATTTTTTATGTGGCTGATGATGTGGATATGAGCTTACAATACTTGGTGCGTGCTTTGCTCTCGAATATCTACTGATACCTCTGTCACTTTTCAGCCTCAATTTGTATTCCGTTTTCAGACGATAAATAGTAACTACCTCGATTTCTGATTTTCTTTTGAATTTTCAAATTTGGTGTTATTTTCAAAAAAAATCCAGCCTCCTTCTAAGCTCGGGTTTGTGTTTCAAACCTTCTTTCAAATTCCGGATTCAAAATTTGCTTTGAATTTTTCATTTTCAAATTCTGGGCTCATCTTTTCTTCTTAGGCCGGTTTTTCTCCCGGCCCACTCTCTCTTCTCTCCCTCCTGGCCCAGCCGGCCCGGTCGGTTTTCTTCTTCGCCCGGCCCGGCTTCTTTCTCCCCCGGCCCGTCCGCTCCCGTCTCTCTCTTTCCTCTTCCACCGACAGCGCCGCCATTTCCTCTCCCCTCACCTCTCTCGCTCGCCTGGTCTCTCTCCCCTCTCGCGCTCGATCGCCCGAGCCCCGCCCCGACAACTCCCGCCTCCTCTCGATCCGGCCCGCCCGCAGCTGACTCAGCGCCGTCCGCCGACTCCACGCGACCCAGCCGTCCGACTTTTTCCCCATCTTCGCCGCGCGCCGCCGTCTCCACCGTCTCCCCGGCTACAAAATCGAGGCCCTTCCTCTCCCTCCCTCTTTGCGCGCCCTCCTCTGCCGCTCTGCGCCTCCCGGCCGCCCAGAGCCGATACCACCCTTCTCCCCTCCCTTGGTATTTGCCAGCCAATCCGCCTTCGCCCGACACTCCTCCGCCCGACGGCTGGGCTTCCCGCCGCCCTGACTAGTCGCCCGTCGCCTCTCCCGACCAGCTCGGTTCTCGGCCGCGCCGCCTCCACCGCTCCCCGCCTCGGCCGACCTCACGGTGAGCTCCCACGCCACTCGGTGCCCACACGCCTCTCCCCCTTTTCCTCCGGTCACCATCGCCGTCGTTCAACCTCTGCTCCCATGCGCTCCAGTCGCCGCTGCCGCCTCTCCAGAACCGCCACGGCCGCGCCGCCGCCTCCCTTGGCATCCCCTCCTCGCCGATACTCCATTTTGCATGGCCCCGCCGCCCCTCCGGCCGCCGACCGTCGCCTACAGTCGTCGCCCCCGTGCGCCCCCTTCTCTCTCTTTCTCCACCGGTCAAACCGGCCTCCTTCACCCGGTCAAACCGGCCCACACCCCCTCTCCCCTACTTCCTGTGGCCGAAGGCACTATGTTCTTGGGCCCCCCTTGTGGACTGCAGTGGCAATGGAGCAGCCGCAGTGGTTTTATGTTTTGCAATTGGAATGCATGCAATGAAGATTTGTGTGATGACAATTGAATCTTTGTGTAGTTTGGCATTTGCAAATATGTGTATTGAGATTATGTATTGATCTTGTGATTGTCTTGTTAACTCTGGGCAGGGTAGTCGTGGAGCAGTAGTTGAGTTTTTGGTAAAGAAATATTTGTGTATTGAAAAGTTGTGTAAAGAGAATTTGTGTGGTGATCTTGTAAATGTTTTATTTCAACTCAGTCAATCAGTAGCTTTCCATTTTGGCAAAAACATTTCCAAAATATTTGTTCTCTACGGTCGTATTGTGAATTGCAATGATTTGATTAACCGTTGTTAATGGTTAACTCACCGATTGACAAACGTTAACAGAATTATCCATTTCGCTAATACTTGAGAGCCATCGATTAAGAGCGTAATTTGCAAAATCTCTGGAAATAGATGTTATGCAAATGACCTTCGTAATCGTCTCTGTAATCATGTCAATTTTTGTTAAAAAGATTTATTCAAATTTCCTGCGTTTGTGTAAAATGCTTTGAAATGAATTTGTATTTTCTCAAAATATTTTGGGAAGCTATTCGGGATTAACATGTTAATCTCAATATCTTGCTCGAATAATATCAATTATTTTAATAAAAACTCTTGTTTTAAAATTAGGTCGCGTTGTGTCGTTATCCGATCGGCAAATATCTTGCCATCTTCCAAATCCGAAGTGGAGTATCTCTACGCAAGTTCCTTCGACCTTGTTTCCCCCTTGTTTTCCCTCGGCAGAGTATCTCCGCCTTTGCCTCGTGTACTCAGCTGATCGTTTGACTTTGTCAAACATCTCCACCTCGCTGAATCTTTTCTCTTAAGCTCATTCATCGTAAAACTTATTTAAAGCTCCCTGTTTATGTTTGGTCTTTTGGAAGTTTTTTTGGACTTATTTGTTTTTCTCGCTTGTTATCGCGTAATTAGGAGTCAGAGTCCTGAAGAAGCAGCGACTCGAGCGGGATCAAGATTCGGATAAAGACGCAGACCCAGAATTCAAGACCCCTGACAGAGAAGGCCCTGAGTAAGATCAAGGCCGCGATAACCTGACCCAGGCGAGTCAATACTTTGATCATTTTGAGCCTACCTTTTATGCAAACTATGTTTATTTAAAATATCAAAGTTGCATGCTTTACTTATGTAATCAAATGTATGTTAAAACTTAAGGTAGTTAAACACTGATCATTTGATGATTAATTAATTATTGCCCATCCTTTGATAATCGAATCCAGTATTCTTTGTCACCCTAGTAAATATGTGGTAAATAATAGTATAGGTTGTACTTAAGCGACATGCTAGTCTTGCTTAAGTACTGGGACAATAAATGTCCCAATTATCATCTTTTAATCATAAAAGTGGTTTTAGGCAGTCATTGGATGTAGATGACTGGTGTGTTGTGTTAATTGGTTTTCCTCCCCAAAACCCTAAACAACTTGCTAGTACCACATCTGGGCAGATGAAAAGAGTGGTGGGTGCGGATGTAGCACGAGAATGGTTGGTATGTGGTATGAACCGTCCAGATGAATTAAGAACTTAATCTTGTCATGACCTCCCGTGTAAAAAAAAGTACAACCGTAAGTTTGCAAAGTGCAACTTGGCTTAGTAAAATTATTGAACCCTGAATGTCATCCCACAGCTGGTGTTTAGAAGTGTGTAAGCGGCAGGACGTATGCTAGTTTGAAAGGCACACGGGAACAGTGAAGTTGCCAGCTGCGCTAGTCGTTGTGGCCAGGGCAAGCTGCGCTAGTCGTTGTGGTATACATCATGCACAACTTACGAAATTGACCATAGGGGTGAGATGACGGAAGGGACAAGGTAGTTTGAAACGTTACTGATGAGGACATCCCTCCTTCGGATACATGTACTACACAAGACCTTCCAGATTTAGGTGTTGGACTACAAGGTCCTATGACAAGAGCTAGAGCACGTGACTTAATCTATCAGGTAAAATCGTTTCTAGGGCTGAGTGTATTATTTGAGAACTCTATGATGCTGCCTAATGGAGATGATTTACTTGTACTCAGAAATCTAGGATTAC
Source organism: Hsuehochloa calcarea (assembly GCA_036346395.1). Taxonomy (NCBI): domain Eukaryota; kingdom Viridiplantae; phylum Streptophyta; class Magnoliopsida; order Poales; family Poaceae; genus Hsuehochloa; species Hsuehochloa calcarea. The sequence continues at coordinate 42,874,037 of CM070599.1, forward strand.
GACCACTTCAAGAAGGCCTACGACAGTTCAAGAAGGTCTCGACCACTTCAAGAAGGCCTACGACCGGTTCAAGAAGGTCCACGACCAGTTCCGCAAGGCCTCGACCACTTCAAGAAGGCCTACGACCAGATGACTTGTTGGGAGCACTCTACGACCAGAGAGGCGAGCACAGTACTCGTTGGACACAATCTATGACCAAAGATAGCATGGACTCCTCAAGACCACCCTAGGACTAGTCCTACGACTAGATCTTCGACCGAAATACGCGACACAAGGTCTTTGCGTCACCGTTTGGAAACTAATAAGACTTTGTAAGCGTGGCGAGATCGGAGTCCAGTTGTACGCGCCATCCCACTCCCAAGCACAACCCTAGGTCGACCTCCTCCGTCCCCTATATATATACGATGGCCGCCGTAGTTTAGAGCGGATTTTCTTAGATTATTACGCCAATTGCGGTTTGCGATTATCGGTTTGAGGAACCCCACTTGTAAACTTCATCCATATCCGCAATACAATTGATTGCATCTACCTTGTTCTTGTAAGTTGCTTGATTGCTTGCGGAACAATAACCTTCGTGGTAAGGTCGATCGCGCGTGCGCGTGGTCGATAACGACAGCGTCTTTGGTGTAGCGAATTGCGAGGTGACGATCTGTTGGTCGGAAGCCTCAAAGCGTCAACGTCCTCACGACGAACCAAATCGAACCTATCGGAAGATCGGGCCGCCGTGACTCATCAGTTACTGTGGCGATCGCTCAACTACATGACTAAGGAATCACGTGGGGTAACGAGTATGATTATCTCTTGTGGGTACAGTGTACAACCTCTGTAGAGTCTAAACTGTTTAAACAGCCACGCCTACGGTCAAAAGCGGACATGTGAATTTAACTTGAGTTAGTTCTATTTCAAAAACCTTTGTGGGTGGATTAAAAATATGGTGGGCTCATCTAGCTCTTGTTTTGGATTTTTCCTGGGTAGCCTTACCTAGTGCTGCTAATCGGTGGATGTAACCATTATCAAAATTAAGCATGAGGTGGGGGTAACCTCTACTGTTATTTAATATTTCACTTATTCTCTTTAATGAAAATGCAATTTGTTTAAAATGCTAAGTCATAGGGATTTGTATTTATGATAATTGAAAATATTGCTTTAGCAAATAAAAGAACCTGAGCCATCCTTGTTAAGCCTTGCATGTATACTATTGCATATTGTGTGTTGGCTCGCGAGCACGGTGGTTGTGCTCATTCTCGCTCTTTCCCCCAAACCCTCAGAAGCAGGAAATATTGGAGACTACGACTACTACGAGGAACCAGATGTCTGAAGACCCAGAAGTTCTTAAAGCGTAGTTTAGTCCTTACTTGTTCTAGTCTCGCCCCAATCTAGCTGATTCCGCTGGTACTTATGTGCATCCTATATTATCTGAGTTTTCGGGTAATATCGGATGTACACGGGTTTCCCCAGTCGCTTGCCTGAGGAGAGATATGCCCTCACCCTTTTTGCTTCCGTTGTCGCTTCCGCTACTTTGTGATGTAATCATTTGGCCTGTTCGCCCTTTATTGTAAAACTTGACCCGATGCGGTCTATGTAAATCCTGATGTGTTAAATTAATGAATGGTATGATTTTACGCCATGTATGAAATGATTCAGTAATGTATATGTGAGTGCTATCTACTGATCCAGGGAATAACACAATGCTTTCATAGAGGATTCGGGATTAAAAAATCCGGGTCCGACACGTCCATGCAAAGAAGATGTCGGACCCGGATCTCTTAATCCAGAATCATCTATGAAAACACCGTGCTATTTTCTGGATCAGTAGATAACACTCACATATACATCACTGAATCATTTCATACATGGCATAAGACAATACCATTCATTAATTCATCCCATCTGAGTTTACATAGACCGCATCGGGTCAAGTTTTACAATACGGGCCGAAAAGGCCAAAAGATTACATTACAAAAATAGTGAAAATGACAACGGAATCAAAAAAGGGTGAGAGCACCTCTCTCCACAGGCAAGCGACTGGGAAAACCCGTGTGCGTCCGATATTACCCGAAAAACTCAGATAATATAGGATGCACACAAGTACCGACGGAGTCAGCTAGACTGAGGGAAGACTAGAACGACTAAAGACTAAATATGCTTCAAAAGCTCCTGGACCTTCAGGCTTCTAGATCCTCGTACTAGTCGAAAGCTCCCAGATTTCCTGCTTCTGAGGGTTTGAGGGAAAGAGCGAGGATGAGTACAACTCCGTGCTCGCGAGCCAACACAACAGATGCAACGGCGAAGAAGGGGCCACGGCGGCGGCGCGTCTTGGTGGCGGGGAAGGAGAGGGGAGGTGGGGGAAACCTTCCTCGGCGCTAGGGGAACGCGGTGACGGTGCTAGCATGGCGGGAGGCTCACCGGGGCGACGAATTGGCGGCGGGGCGTGGCGGCCAGAAAACGGGAGTGCGGCCGTTCTTTGGTGGAGGTTTACCAGTGGGGAGGGGGAAAGCAAAGTGGGATGCCAAGGGGAGGGGGGCCTCTTATAGCCGGGCAAGGAGGGCTGGGAGCCGTTGGAGGCGTGGGTAGATCACGCGATGTCCCGAGGCAGCTCTGGCCTGGAGATGACCGGGCGAGGGTGATCTGGTGGCAGCAGGGGGTGGTGCTCTGCACTCCCAAGGCGACAACTTGCACGGCGAGAGCAGGTGGGAGCGACCAGGAGATGCGACAAGGCAGGAACAGCCTGGCACGCGCACGAGTGGTGACCCGACCGACGCATGCATGGTGACGTAGTTGTGCGTGCGCAACGCAGCGCGCGGGCAGAGCGCGGAGAGGGCGCTGGTGCAACGGTGACGCACAGGCTACGACTTGTGCGGCCAAGGATGGTGGCGGAGACGATGTGGGCAGATGGGAGCTGCAGGTGGGCACACAGGCGGCTCTGGGCTTTTCACTGGCTCGGCCAGGGGAGGAAGAAGGGCAGGGGGAAGAGGGAGCAAGGCCAAAAAGGGGAGGCAAAGGGGAAGTGGGCCGGGGAATGGCCAAGAAGGGGAAGGGAGATGGGCCGGGCCCAAGGGAGGTACAGGATAAGCCCAAGAAAAAGAGGAGGGCAAAATTTGAGAAGGGCCCAAATTTTGAAGAGAGAGTTTGAATTCAAATTTTGAGTTTGGGAAAAAAGCAAGGAGGTTTGAAACTCAAATTTGAACTTAGGTAGAAGCTAAGGTTTTGCCATTACATGGTAATTTGAATTAAAGTTTGAAAACCAAGGATTTGTGGTACTATTTACGTCCGAAAAATGGACTGTTACAAGTCACCGGCACTGGCGGTTTGCCAACGAAGCTCCAGACGTCTGTGCGGCTCGTCTTGACCGTGCACGCCAAAGTGCCACAGAGGTGGCCTATCTCGACCGCAACGTGCTCTCCGGTGGATTAGTCGAAACCGAACCCAACGTTTCTGCCAACCATGAACGCATTAAGCGGGCTTGGCGGTTTTTGTTACATGGGCTGAAGTGCGATCTGCCACGGATGCCGAGACACTGGATGTCGCTGTTGGGAAACTATGGACCCGGCCCAGAAGCCAGCCCATATATGGGCAACCCAATTGGAAACCCTAGCAGGGTTAGGAGGCTATATATAGGGGGGCCCCCAACCATTGTAACACGATTATTGAAGAGCAATAAAGCGAAGTCTGAAGTCCCCTCATAACTTTGTGTTCAATCTACTGTTGTGTTCTTATGTTCTTTGTTTGTTCTTACTATTCTGAGTATTGTTTACGAGGTAATCGCTTGGACTGGACTCGCCAGCGATGGTTCCTCAACACGTTATCAGCACGATCGATTCTCCTCGGATCGAAAGATAACTGTCGAAGAACGACACTCGTAAATTGAATCATATTTTCTAAATCGCTTTCAATTCTACAAATTTGCTTTTTAGATTGGTTTTCTACGGTGCAAATCTGTTCTAATCTACCACGAGCCGACTTGAAGTCGCCGACACAATGTCGATCGGTAGATTGCATGAAAGAGTAGATGATGATTGCACTGTAGATTACAAATTCGTTCTAATCTACCGCGAGCCGACTTGTAGTCACCGGCCAAGTCGATCGGCGGATTGCACGTGAACAGTATTTACGTATGAACAGTGATTACGCCCTCGCACGGCCGCGCCACCACTGGCCCTGCATGGGAGCGCCAGCGCCGGCCAGCATGCCGGAGAGCCCAGTGCCACCATTGCCGAGCTGTGGCCGCATCCGTAGCACCCGAACCGACTTCGCCGCGGCTGGCTGCTCCTCGCGCGTCGCCACAGCGCCGCCGCCGACCGCCACGACGTGAACCCGGCCGCTGCATGCGTCGCCGACTCTGCGCTCAAGAAAGCAGACAAAGAGGGGTTGCACCTCCGCCGCCTTACACGGCCGTATCACCGCCCCGACCGCCGCACCTCGCCGGCTCCAAGACGGCCGCCGCCTCCGCGCGATGCGACATCGCCAGACCCCGCTCGTGCCGCCCGCGCCGGCCGCCGGCTCCGCGCGAAGCTTCCGCGTCGCTGCACAGACGCCGCCGCCATCAGTGTGGGTAGGTGGGAAACCCTACCCCGTCGAACCCCTCCAGAAGCGACCAATTGGGCCGAGAAAATGAGCGGGTTGGGCGGCGCGACCCAAGGCTCGGCCGCGGAAAATAAAAAAAATGAAAATAAAAACGAAAATCACAAAATTTGCAAATAAGACCTCGCGATTTTATAAAATTACACGAAAATTTTCTCAAAATAGAAAATTAGCGTTTTAGCCCCTGAAAATTACAGAATTCGCCGAAAATTCATATTCCAATAGAAAATGGCCTCGAAAATTCAAATTTTGAATCGGTTTTTGCATTTGAAGCATGTTTTACTTTGTTATTATTATTTCTATGCAATTTATATATTGTATTTACTATTTTGATTATTTGTGATTATTTAGATTGCTTTTAATCACTGAAAATAGCAGTAAATCATGAAAAATGCATATAAAAATATGAGAATTTTGCAACCTTTTTTTTTTTTGCAAATTATCAGCAGTAATCTTATGGAATCTTTGCATGAATATGCGCATGACTGGAATTACGAACCGGAGTTTGAAAAGCTGGCCCAGCATAGCCACAATTACCTGACTTGGGCATCAGATGTCGAGATCGTACTTGGAGCAAATAAGCTCCGTGCTGCTATTGGACTTGGCCCCCTGAAGGACGCCACTCCAACTGCTAAGGAGAATGGTCGAGTACTTCATTTCCTTAAACACCATCTCTGCCTAACACTCAAGAATGAGTATACAGCGGAAAAGAACGCACTAGCTCTATGGACCGCACTGAAGAAGCGGTTCGAAAAGCTGAAGTACACCATCCTTCGTAGGGCAAAGCAGGATTGGAACCGACTATGTTTTGCTGACTACAAGACCGTGGGGGAGTACAACTCTGCATTACACAGAATTTGTACAAGTCTTCAACTCTGTGGTAAGGTAACCACAAAAGAGCAGAAGATCGAGAAAAGTTTATCTACCTTTCACCCAAATGTGGTGCAATCGGCATACAACTATCGTCAGGATGGCTACAAGAAGTATGCCAAACTGATTGACATCATGCAAGTTGCGGAAGCTCAAGATGACCTTCTCCAAAAGAACAACATCTCACAGCCACCTAGTAGCAAAGTTGGCCATGAAGTCAATGCAAGCAGCTACAAGGTGAGGAAGCCTCACTCAAAAGAAAGAGACAAGAAGGGCAAGGTCATGGGTCGCAAAACCAAACAGAATGTTCAAACCAAGAAGGGTGAACAAAAGAAGCGCGACGAGAAGCCCTATGGTCAGCAGTACCAAAGTTGCTACAAATGTGGCACTTGGAGTCACTGGTCACGTGTTTGCCATGAGCCGCAGCACGTGATCGATGCCTTCAAGGCTAAGAAGAATGGCAAAGGACAGCATGAGGCACACCTCGCCATTGCAGGCACAGAGGATCCACATTCATGGGATGCACCCATGGACATGGACAACCATATAGCTGCCCCCATAACACCAGCTTTGGACATAGCAGTGGCAGCGGCTGTAGTTGCCGAAGAAGAGAAGATGGAAATGGAACAGATTCAGGAAGAAGTCTCTTCATACTTCGCTGGTTCAATCTAGTGCACGCATTACACTTAGATTTTATAGTCATTTACAGTTTATGGTTGTGATAGACCATTGAATTTTGAATAATGGTTGTAAGCTCTAGGAGAGTGAAGCAATAAATTCTTATTAGGAGTCTCGCACGACTTTTTCTGTATTAATAATAGCAAGTTGTGTTCTATTTTGAAGTATTTTCCTTATATGTGTGGATTGTTTCCTACCCCATATTAATAAACACTTTATGAAACAGAACGCGTGTGGCACCCTATAGAGAAAGTGTGCTTAGCACACAACGGCACAACAAATACCATATTAAGAGGCAAGAAATTTTCAGTCGATCAGCAAAAATACTAGTAGTCTTACGACAATCACGGGCAGCGATACTTGTATAATAGGCCCAGGAAGAGCCACAATTATACTACCGATGGGCACAACGTTGGTCATTGAAGAAGCCTTGTTGTACCCAGAATCGACTAGGACTCTCTTAAGCTTTAAAGATATTCGCGCTAACGGTCTCCACGTAGAGACCGAAGAAGAGTATGGTAAGGAATATCTACTCATTACAAAGTGCGAAGCAAATGGAAAAGGGTATTATAAAGACTTCCCTCATATGAATCTGGGCTATACTACACTCACATTAATGCACCTGAAGCCTATACTGTCTTGAAAACAACTTTTAGAGGCTCTGAACTTTTCTGTCTCTGGCATGATAGATTAGGCTACCTCAGTCTTAGAATGATGAGAAATATAATTACTAATTCTCCGGAACATAATGTCAATATAAAGAATTTTCTGAATCCGAAAGATTTTGTGTGCCCTACATATGCCACCGGGAAAATGATTACTAGACCCTCTACTATGAAAGTAAATGATGAAATCCCTGCATTCCTAAACCGTATCCAAGGAGACATTTGCAGTCCTATACAGCCCCTGTCAGGGCTATTTAGGTACTTTATGGTGCTCATCAATGCTTCCTCAAAATAGTCGCATGTATGCTTATTGTCTACGAGAAATAATACTTTTGCAAAGCTGATCTTGCAGATAATTAAAATCAAGAATAATTTCTCTGGTCATCATGTGAAGTCCATCAGAATGGACAACACCAGAGAATTTACTTCAAATCCATTTGATAATTACTGTATGGCAATGAGAATTACCGTTGAGCATTCTGTACCACATGTCCACACCCAGAATGGACTACAGAGGCATTAATTAAAAAAAATAAATTTATTGCTCAACATCTCTTGCAGAATTATAATTTACCAACTATATGTTGGGGACATGCAGTTCTACACGCAACAACTCTTATCAATTTTCGACCATCAGCATATAACATCCATTCACCTATGCAACTAGCGCAAGGGTCAACACAAAAAATCTCGCATCTATGAAGGTTTGGTTGCAAAGTTTATGTACCTATACTACCACCGCAGCGAACTGCAATGTGCCATCTCCGAAAGTCTAGGATATACATTGGTTATGAGACAACATCCATAATCAGGTATCTGGAGCCCATGAATGGAGATTTGCATACAGCCCGCTTCGCTAACAACATATTTGATGATGATAGTTTCCCATCATTAGGGGGAGGAAATCAACCCCTTGATGAAAAATATCGGGAACTGACATGGCAAGCCACGGGAATACATGCACATGACCCGTGTACTAGTGAAACAAATAGAGAAGTTCAGAAGATAATCGATTTGCAAGCAATAGCAAATCAATTGCCTGACCACTTTAGTGATTTGAAGAGCGTAACCAAGTTGCATGTGCCTGCACGCAATGCACCGGAGAGGGTTGAAATACCAAAGAAAATTAAAGGTATCCCTAATGCCGTCCAGATGCCTCAGAATAAAAGGACGAGAACTCTGGCCCCTCGAATCCCAAGTAATCGGGGACGCTTGGCGAAAAAGGATAAAAAGGTTTTGACACAGCCGATCACTGAAGTTCCCTGCAACCAGAAGGGGAACCAGTTGAGACCTGACACCAGTATGGAACCTTCAGTAAAAGACATACTAGATTTGAATATTCCCACAGAGGGAGAATCAACATGGATGTGTGCGCGCACATCCGAGCTGAAAACTAAAGACACTTGCCCTGCAATTGAAAGTAGCGGTGAGCAAGTAGAATCATTATAAGTATCGCCCCATAAAGAAATAGCTATAAATTATATGACCACTGGAGAATCTATTAATAGAACAACAGCCAATGTCGATATTTATTTTGCAAAGAAAATTACCACAATCATCGATCTTGATCCTGAGCGTGCATCGCTCGCTGAATGTAAGAAAAGATCAGATTGGAAGAAGACAATAGAAGTAGAACTATTATCTCTGAATAAAAGAGAGGTATTTGGGAATGTAAACCGCACGACTCCCCATGTGCACCCAGTAGGGCATAAATGGGTATTTATTCGAAAGAGAAATAAAAACAATGAAGTTGTAAGACATAAAGTAAGGCTCGTTGCACAATATTTCACTCAACGACCAGGAGTCGATTATGAAGAAGCTTATTCCCCGGTCATGGGCGGAACTACCTTTAGATATTTAATCTCAATGGTAGTAAACTTGAATTTAGAAATGAAATTGATGGATGTGGTAACTGCATACCTTTATGGAAACTTGGATTCAAATAATTATACGAAGGTACTTGAAGGTATCCCTGTCCCGAACCAAGTCAGAGTAAATAGAAATCTGTACAGTGTGCAACTCAGAAAGTCACTGTATGGACTGAAACAATCAGACAGAAGGTTGTATAATCGCTTAAGCGACTTTCTCTGCAAGAAAAGCTACACAAACAATGAGGACTGTCCCTATATTTTTATACGGCAATCCCAGGATGAATTCTGTATAATCTCAGTGTATGTAGATGATCTGAATATCATCGGGACCATGGAAGATATTAAGAAAGCAGGCTCTTACCTAGAGTCTGAGTTCGAAATGAAAGACTTAGGTAAAACCAAATACTGCCTAGGCTTGCAGCTTGAGCATACCCCTGAAAAGATTCTAGTACATCAGTCAACCTACACTCAGAAAGTGTTGGAAAGGTTCGGCTTTGAAAAGGCATATCCTTCGAAAGTGCCGATGGTTGGGAGATCCTTGCAGCAAGACAAGGACCCGTACAGACATGAGAAGAGGGGGAGGAAGTTCTGGGACTGGAATTCCCGTACCTGAATGCAATAGGAGCACTCATGTATCTAGCAAATTGTACTAAACCGAACATTGCATTTGCAGTGAACTTGGTAGCAAGATACAGTGCATAACCTACCAAAAGGCATTGGCAGGGAATAAAGGACATCTTTCGATACCTGTAAGGAAGCAAAGATCTTGGTCTATTCTACAGAAAGAACCAAGACCTAACTATGACTGGCTATGCAAGTGCTGGGTACCTGTCAGACCCGCATACAGCCAAGTCATAAACTGGCTATGTATTCCTATGTAGTGGAACTGTAATTTCATAGAAATCATCTAAGCAAAGTCTTGTATCTACTTCGACGAACCACTTGGAAATCATAACACTGTACGAGGCCTCACGGGAATGTTCTTGGTTTCAGCGGATGATTCACCATATTCAGCAATTATGTGGATTGAATACCACGCAAACCCCTACTATTATCTATGAAGATAATACAGCTTGTGTTACACAAGTGCAAATGGGTTATGTGAAGAGTCCTCTCACTAAGCATATCAACCCCAAGTTCTTCTATGCTAATGAATTGCAAAAGCTGGACGAAATTAAAGTACTGCATACTAAGTCATGTGAAAATCTTGCTGATTTATTCACTAAGTCACTACCAGCGTCTAGTTTTGAAAGATGCATATGTGGAATTGGAATGATGAGACTTACAGAAGTGCAAAATTCAGTGGGAGAATCTTCACAAACTCTTTATTAAAAATTGATCACGAAGATCGAGTACCCAAAGAATAAATCTTGGAGATTTAAATAAATTGGGTGGATTGTACTCTTTTCCCTTGAGAGTTTGTAACATCCTCAATTGTCAAAGTTTGCAAAAAAATTTAAAAAAAATTCAAAAATCTTCTTTGTTCCTCGTTCTTACCTCGGATTGGGCCCGATCCAGCCCAGGGTTTCTCCGACCCGGCCCAGGGCGCCGCTCCCTCCGCCTCTTCCGCGCACACCACCGTCCCTCCTCACCAACCGCTGGCTTCCTCTTTGTCACCCCCTGCCACCGTCGACTGCAGCGCTTCCTCCCGCCTTGATCACCTTATCGCCTCTCTCGCTAATCACCCCGCACCACTCGCCTCGTCCAATCCTCTCGCGGCGCTCGTGGGCCGACGCCTCGGGACCAAGACGTGCGCCTCCGCGCTCTCCCCTTCTCCTCGCCTCCGCCGGCTAGGTAGTGGCCGGCTTCTCCCCTTCCTCCCCTCCTCTCCACCGCCCCCTCGTCTTCGCCTCCGAAGCCATCACCGATGCTTCACCGCCTCCCGAAGCCGGCCGGCGCCTCTGGTGCCTCCGGCCTCCTCCCGCCTCCGGCTCGGCTCGGCCCGGCGCCCTCCTCCTCCGCCGCCCTCGCCCCAGCTTCTTCCTCACTCCCGCGCCGCTCCTCCCCTCCTCCTTCACGAGCCCAGCTGCAGTGCGCCCGCCTCCCCTCTCCCTACCCCTCTCTTTCTCTCGCGCGGAGAACGCGAGGCATCGCGCCCCGCGCGATGCCGTCGCGTTTTAACGCCATCGCCACACTGACAGGTGGCCCCCTCCCCCCCTCACCGTCGCTGACATATGGGTCCCACCAGCACTGTGCTGTGGACCGACGCTGTTACGTGTGACTAGGGCTGGAAACGAGCCGAGCTCGAGCCTGCTGGAAACGAGCCGAGCCGAGCCGGCTCGAGCTCGTATGGAACAGTGGCTTGGCTTGGCTCGGCTCATTTTTGGAACGAGCCATAAGCCCCGCTCGGCTCGGCTCGGTAGTGGGCTCGAAGTGGCTTGCGAGCTTGAGGCCGCCAAACACTCCCCATTCTAGGCAAGCACGAAGAAAGCACGGAGAAGGCTACCGGAGCTCCTCCCCTCTGCCTCCGCTGACCCCTCCATGGTCATCTCAGAGCTGGAACATCATCCACACGTGAAAAGCATTAAATCATCGTCGGGGGAGGGGGAGGCGGCGGCCGACGGGTGGAGCTGGGGGAGGGGTGGAGCACTGGAGCTGGGGGAGGTGGTAGAACACTGGAGCTGGAGGAGGGGGAGGGGGAGGCAGCGGCGGCGGCCGGTGGGTGGAGCTGGTGGAGGGTGGAGCATTGAGCTGTGGGAGGGGTAGAACACCGAGCCTGGAGGAGGGGAGGCGGCGGCCGGCGGGTGGAGTTGGGGAGGGGGAGGCGAAGGCGAGTGGAGCTGGGCGAGGGGAGGACCGGAGGAGGCGAGATGGGCGGAGGCGGATGCGGTGGGTGGAGGGGCGAGGGGAGACGGAGGCGGAGGCGAGCCGGGCGAGGGAGGGGAGGCGGCGGTTGGTGGGTGGAGCCGTGGAGGACGAGGTGGAGGAGGTGAGCGGGCGGAGGTGGAGGAGGCCGGGAGGGGGAGGCTGGAGGCAGAGGCGGCGGGTGGAGGGGGCGAGGTAGAGACGGAGGGCCAGAGGCGAGCTGGGCGAGGAAGGGGGAGCCCGGAGGGGAGACGGTGGTTGGCGGGTGGAGGAGGTGAGGCGGGCGGGGTGGAGGTGGAGGAGGCGAGTGGGGCGGAGGAGGCCGGGAGGGGGATGCAGCGGGTGGAGGGGGCGAGGAGGAGACGGAGGGCCGGAGCCCGGAGGCGAGCTGGGCGATGGAGGGGGAGGGAGCCCGGGAGGGGAGGTGGGAAGCGGCGGTCAGCGGGTGGAGGATGCGAGGCAGCCTGGGTGGAGGAGGCGAGGTCAATATATAAAGCGAAGGAGGTGGTCGATGGGGAATTTGGGAATGAGCCAATTTGGCACGTGAGCCGGCTCGAGCTCGGCTCGATTTTTCACCGAGCTAAAAACCGGGCTCAGCTCGGCTCGAAAAAAAAATGAGCTCGAGCCGAGCTAGCTCGGCACGTTACGAGCTCAAGTTGGCTCGCGAGCCGCGAGCTTTTTTGCCACCCCTACGTGTGACCTTCGGTCCACGCAACAGTGCCCATGGACTGGTGCGCGTGAACACAGTCCACGCTACAGTGCCTTGGACCACACACTATGCGCGTGCCACGGGTTGGCTCCTGGTTTATCTGGTTTTTTGATTTTCTTTTCAATTGAAAATTATGTTAGAAAGCTTCAAAAATTCATATCTCCTTCGTTATAGCTCCAAAAATTATGAAATTTATTCCTACAATTTTCTAAAATCAAGATCTTGCTAATGGTACTGGTCTTGTTTAATTTGGAGTTCATTTGCTTTGAGTTTTGTATTTATTTTTTCTCTTGCTATTGTGTCTTTTTCCGGTACCTTCGTCCGATTAAGTTTTGAAGACGCGGGAGACCTCCACTTCGACCAAGCTCAAAAGTACCAGGACCCCACTGCCTTTATCCAAGGCGAGTCAATACTTTGATCATTTTGAGCCCATATTTTATGCAAATTATATTTATTTAAAGTAACAAAGTTGCATGCTTTAATTCTGTAATCAAATGTATGTTAAAGCTTAAGGTAGTTAAACACTCATTTAATCATTAATCAATTATTACACATCCTTTGATAAATTGAATCCCTCATTCCATGTCACCCTAGTAATGATGTGGTAAATACTAGCGTAGGTTGTACTTAAGCGACATACTAGCCTTGCTTAAGTATCGGGGCAATAACTGTCTTGGTCATCATCTTTTAACCATGAATGTGATTTTGGGCAGTCATTGGATGTAAATGACTGATGTGTTGTGTTAATTGGTTTATCCTCCCCAAAACCCTAAACAACTTGCTAGTACCACATCTGGGCGGATGGAAAGAGTGGTGGGTGCGGATGTAGCACGAGAATGTGTGGAATGTGGTATGAACCGTCCAGATGAATTAAGGACTTAATCTTGTCAAGACCTCCCATGTAAAACCAGCACAGCCGCAAGTCTGCAAAGTGCAACTTGGCTTAGTAAAATTATTGAACCCTGAATATCATCCCACAACTGGTGTTTGGAAGTGTGCAAGCGGCAGGATGTACGCTGGCTTGAAAGGGACACCGAGGAGAGTGAAGTTGCCAGCTGCGCTAGTCGTTGTGGTAAACATCCCGCACAACTTATGAAATTACCCATAGGGGTGAGATGACGGAAGGGGCAAGGTAGTTGGAAAAGTTACTGTGACGATCGCTCAACTACATGACTAAGGAATCATGTGGGGCAACGAGTATGATTGTCTTGTGGGTACAGTGTACAACCTTTGCAGAGTCTAAACTGTTTAAACAGCCGCACCTACGGTCAAAGGCGGACATGGGATATTAACTTGAGTTAGTTCTATTTTAAAAACCTTTGTGGGTGGACTACAACCAAGACGGCTTATCTAGTCTGAGGTTGGATTTTTCCTGAGCCGTCGAGCTTAGTGGTGTGAAGGAGCGGAGGTAGCTCCAACAAAATGATGCTGGTGTAGAGTTCCGATGGAGGGAACCTCTACTGTTATTTAAATATTGCACTTACTCTCTTTAATAAAAATAAAATTTGTTTAAAATGATAAAGTCATAGGAATTTGTATTATGATAATTGAAAAGGTTGCTTTAAGCAAATAAAAGAACCCGAGCCACTCTTGTTAAGCCTTGCATGTATATATTGCATCTTGTGTGTTGGCTCGCGAGCACGGAAGTTGTGCTCATCCTCGCTCTTTCCCCCAAACCCTCAGAAGTAGGAAATCTTGAAGCTTTCGTCTACTACGATGCACCAGACGTCTGAAGATCCAGAAGTTTTGAAGCGTAGTTTAGTCTTTAGCCGTGCTAGTCTCGCCTCAGTCTAGCTAACTCCGCCGGTACTTATGTGCATCATATATTGTCTGAGTTTTCGGGTAATATCGTTTGTACACAGGTTTCCCCAGTCGCTTGCCTGTGGAGAGATGTGCCCTCACCCATTTTGCTTCCGTTGTCGCTTCCGCTACTTTTGTAATGTAATCATTTGGCCTGTTCGGCCCTTATTGTAAAACTTGGCCCAAAGCGGTCTATGTAAACTCTGATGTGTTAAATTAATGAATGGTATAGTTTTACGTCATATATAAAATTATTCAATAATGTATCTGTAAGTGCTATCTACTGATCCAGGGAATATCACAGTGTATTCGTAGAGGATTCGGGATTAGAAAATCCGGGTCCGACACGAGTTTTTTTGAAGTTTATCGACTAAATTTTTTAATGAGGCAATTCATGCAACGCAGTAGAACATATGTCATGTACTTTTTCTCTAAATTTTTTCCCACTGAGTTTTTATGGAATTTTGATGAGGCATGAATATGTGAGAATGGGTGCACAAGGGAGAGTGTTGACAAACTATGAGCCCGGCCCAGATGCCAGCCCATATATGGGCAACCCAATTGGAAACCCTGGCAGGGTCAGGAGGCTATATAAAGGGGGAACCCCCAACCATTGTAACACGATTATTGAAGAGCAATAAAGCGAAGCCTGAAGTCCCCTTAAGTCTCTGTGTTCAATCTATTTGTTATGCTCTTGCTTTGTTCTTATTATTCTAAATATTGTTTACGAGGTAATCGCTTGGACTGAACTCGCCAACCACGGTTCCTCGACAGTCACCAGTAAAAGGATTGCATAGGTAATCATCGCTGCTGGTGCTTATCAGGTTTCGCCCGTAGCAAGGCTTGGAGCACATGATCTTGTCGTCAACAAGAGTGCCGGCGAGAGCTGGACTAACTTGAAGCCAACTCTCCACCGGTGCAAAGTCAAAGAAAACACGCCTGGCACGGCCATTAGTGACCATCAGGATCCTCTTCGGCCTTTTCGTGGACATGTGTGATGCAAAGCTCTCGCTCTCAATCAGTGTACTGTGCACCACTTCCTGCAGACCAGCATGGATTGCACGAATGATTTTATCGGAAGCCGCTGTAATATCTCGGTCACCGCCGATAACACTTCCTTCTCCCGACGGCTTTCGCCCCCTATGCTGGCCAGGTTATCCTCGTAGAGACCAAGCCAAAGCGCCGCGGCAGCCTCTTTCTGGAAGGCAATGTCAGTCTCTCCGACGGAGAACACTGTTTCAACACCCTCTGTATCCGAGTCGCAAGCGTAGACCTTGTGCTGGCAGGTGGCAACTAGTACCTTCTTCTTCTTCTCCTTGCTTGTGCCGCCACCGCAGCAGCCGAGGACGGTGGTGAACCGAGGGCTGCGTACATCGCGTGCCAGAAGCGGCGTGACAGCGATGCGAAAATGCAGTGACCACTCGCTTGCATTGCGATCCCTTAGCAACCAGACAACCAGCCAGCTTCTACCATGCCCCTGATGACGAAGGTCATGGACCATGCACAGCAAACCTTCGAGCTCTGCGAGGTGGATGGGGACTGCCGAAAAGTGCTCCTCTAACCGTATGTAATCCTCCATATGCACGATTGCCGGTGTGCTCCGAAAAGGTCTCGTCGGCCACCGTAGAAGCAGAGGATAGCGTCTTGACCGAGCTGCGGCGAATTGCTGTTCTTGCTAGGGTAGACTAGCCAGTGCAAGCATCCATTTGCAAACACCGGAGGCGCCTTTCTCAGGGGGGCCCACAGTTTGCAGGGCCGGCCTCCACTGGCGACTGGGGCCGCAGAGCGTATGAACCTCGCACCCAACACGCGCCCTTTTCTTCGAGAAGAGATGGACCACCTTGCACCCTTTGGTCCGGTCGTCGTAGATTAGGCCGGCGCTGATTCCGTCAAGCCGCGGTGCTGCTGCGGCAGGGGCCTGCACTCCCCAGACTAGGTCCCGGAACGGGTGTCCGAGAAGACCACGAGGCCGTCGTACGGCTTGCTTGACAAGCAGAGGAAGTCCGTGCGCGATCGATGGTGAAGGGCGGGTCCGCGACGGCGGCGCCTTGGGTGTTGGCTCCAACCGAAGAAGATCACATGTGAACACAAAAACCCAAGAAAGATTTTTGTGCCGTCGAGCAAAGTGAAACAAAAACCCAAGAAAGATTTTTGTGCCGTCGAGCAAAGTTTTCACAGTAACGCACATTCAAGAATTGGGGTGACTACAACCATCCACAGCTCATTCAGCTGTACATCGTATAGCAACTAGGGGACTTGCTTCTTTTCACAGATCTGTTGGACTTAACTGGCCTTGCAACACTGCCCGGGTGAAGCTCATGTCCTATGGACGGTGAAGTGAAAGCCCATGGGTTCTCGATATTCACCTGTTCCATGGCACCGGTGGCAGTAATCTAGCCCGCTACCACCACATATTCGGCACCTGACAAATGCAAGTTATGTCAAGAGGCATGTCGGTGGCACCAGCATAGACGAGTTAATATGAGGTCCTCACCACTGTGGCCATTCACCCTTGGGGAGCATGACAAGATCGACATGATTTATTCTTCCTGCAAATTTCAGGCCCAATTTTCATAAGAGAACTGGTAGTACATATCAGCATATTAACAAGAGAATATAACATGGAGTAAAGGAGATACCTCGACCAAAACAATTACGGCAATCTATTCTCCCTGTGCCTTTGCAGATGGTGCATGGGGGATCGGGGCGTTTTGGTCTCTCCCTCCTCACATTTGACTGCATCATGGTTACAGTTAAGACATCAGAAACTGGCGTACACCAAGTGAAAAAAATGGCACAAAATGCTTGCTCGTTTATATCTCCTAATGTATATCTGGTCTGAAATGCTGGTGTCCTATCTGTCTGGCAAGGTGAAGACCTCCTATTCCCTTGGTGGAGGCACACAAGGGAAGTGCAAGATAATGGCACTGACAAACCGAGCATGGTGCACTTATTTGGCAAAAACAGAAAGAGTTGTGCCCCAAGTGCAGACGCTGCTTTTTGATATACAGGAGTTTCTCTGAAAGCCAAAGCTCAGATGCTGCTCCAATTCAGAAGGCTAGTGCAGAATTCAGCAAAGGGCTGAAGTATCACCTGCGCGCTGGAGCCTATTGAACTAAACCATGGATTTGAAATTTAGAATTGTAGTAATTGTCTGAACACCACTGTTGTACATTCCCCTTCTTTCACCTTCCTAATGCTGCCCAACCCACATCCCTCTTTTCTCGTCCTGTTTCCCTTTCTATGAACTAATTTCACGCACTTTCTCTTCCTTCATTGTACTTCGTTTAACTTAACTCAGTGTAAACTTAACCATGATTACGTTCTGTATTCTGTGATTATACGCAAATCAGATTTTCTGGCAGTAAAAGCATTTGAAGCATAAGATCTAAAGTTGTGCACCGCGATATTTGCACATGAAGTGGTGTTGGATTGCATGAATGAATCAGATACAATGGTGCTCACCCCATGCACTCGGGCGACATGTGCAGAATCCATTGCTCCATGTTTCTCAGACTTAACATTAACACCCCAAAGCCCCAAACCTACTTGGAAGCAGAAACACATTTTCTATCTCACTGTTCTATAAAGTTGCAAGAACAAAAATACGAGCTTTTCTGTTTTCTGTATTTAATTTTCGGTTCCTGCTGCTTCTACCCTTTCTTCTGCAACCTCTCCTCAACGAAACGCTGCCGCTACCTTAATCAACGACAAGAAATTTGCAGATGCCTTTGCCCCCTTGCTGTCCCGTGACCCAGAAAAAAAAGGCTACTGAAACTAAAGGTTCAACTAGGTCGCTTCTCGCCTATCGAGTGTTCGACGAATTGCAGACACGAGAACAAAAAGTAACCGGACAAAGGGAAAGATCCAGCTCACCTCGGTGCGGACGATCCATGACGACTTCGATATGCCCAGCCGCCACGGGGCGCCTTGAACTCCGGAGACTGAACTCGACGGAGCCTTCGCCGGCGGCCCCAGGCAGCCGGGGCCGGCCGCCGGCGTCTCGGGCATCCGTGGCTACTGGTTACAGTACGGTTGATTCTGGAAATTTCCCTCGTCTCTCGAACGTCGACGCAAGTGACTGTTTTCAGGGTGCGTTATCCACTAACGATTGGATCTCTTTGGGCGCTCGTGAATTGGGCTGGGCTTCGACTTTTTGGGCTCGCCTTCTTGTGTAGTTTGAACTTTCGAGCCCGCAGTTTATGCTTTTATTATTTTCGTCTTTTTGAGAGAAGTGCCTTGAGACGTATACGAAACAGAAGTACAGTCCTTGGCGCGAGGAGTACTTAAGCGAGTTTGTAGTGTCCGTTTGTAATCATCTTTGATGTAAACACTTGAGAGCATAACTCTGATTTCCCAACTTAATTGGTCTGCTTCCCCGTCTCGTTCTTCCTCCCAGTCTCCGATTCCTCCCCTTCTCCACTAGTTTCTCCGCTAAATCCTACCCTATGCAGCGGAACGTAACATGATTCTTCTGTTCCTAACCACATACATTCTCTCGATTCATGATATTTATGTTCAAAAAACTAAATGAGTAAACGGCAATTCGCGGCAGTTGCCAGAAAAACATCAAAACATAGATGAGAGCCCATAAATGAACATTCAAACCTTTGCTGTTACACACCATAGTATTATCGCACATTCGTAGCGTATTAACTAGTAATCTACTAAGTGCAACTAGTGCTAAGTACTAACATGCAAAACGGTCGAACTACCGCAAGGAGCACCTATAAATAACCTCCAGCCACTAATGCCATGCCCCAAGTCCAAAGCCGACGCAGCCAAGAAGAGTTGCCAAACCAACCATGAGAGCCTTGCTCCTCGCCGCGCTCCTGGCTGTGTGCCTAGCGCACGACGGCGACTCCACTGCGCCGCGGCGGTCGCTCACCTTCGACATCTTCCCGGCCGGCTCGCGCTCGAACTTGGGCAAGTGCTGGGAGTCGCTGCTGACGCTGGGCCTGTGCAAGCACGACCTGCTCGCGTCCTTCTTCACGGGGTGCCCCGTCCCGCGCGTGTGCTGCCGTGCGGCCGACGAGGTCGACGTCCACTGCGGACCCTTCACCCGCGCCTTCGTCGGCTCGCTCCTCCCGCGCGGCCTGCTGCTGCAGTGCGCCGCAACCACTGGCCGCCCCAACGCGAGGGCGCCACCAGGAGTCCCCTTCGTTGCAACAGCTAGCCCGAGAGTTTCCAGCGGTGCACGCGCGCCGCAGGGGCCAAAGGCGTACACGAGCGTACGCTTCCCACCACCGCACGCACCGAAGGTCGTTTCCAGTGGAACGCATGCGCCGCCGGGGCCGAAGGCACGCACAATTTCATATTTTCCACCGCGCGCGCCGTACCCACCAAGAGTTTCTGGTGGCACGCACTCGCCCCCCAGGGCGTACACCAGTGTGTATTTTCCGCCGCCATACCCACCGAGAGCTTCCCGCGGCACGTACGCGCCTCCGCCGAAGGTTGCTAGTGGCACGCACGCGCCGCTGGTGGGTTCTGGCGCGCACGACAACGTGGTGCGTGGCGGCCCGGCCTTACCTGTGTATGGCGGTGCAGGTGGCTCGAAAACGCCTAGATCGAGGATTATTGGTGGTGGGAGTGCGCCCGTGACAGTTGCCGCGGCGCCACCGAGAGGGGCGCCAACGGCGGCGAGCCCGAGCCCGAGCCCGAAGAGAATGCCGTATGGCACGCCGTTCTAGTCATTTCCCGGCCCGCGCGCGGTGGCAGCACGTGACGTTGCCATGCATCCATGTTTGGTTTTTGCGAGTCGTGGTGGTTCATTTCGTTCTTTAATTCAAGTTTAACGCGGGGCTAATAAAGTGAGGGAACGTTGTTATTTGCTTTACTTATTGCTTGGTGATGCCATAATTAATGGATGTTACGTTGTTCTAATTACGTGGTGTCCGGCAGACGCATGGTGCTTGAGATGGAGGTGTGATGTTTTCAAATTAGTAGTGAAATGCAGCATTTACAATAACCTTTACATAATTCTTATAACCATTAATTAAAATTGACCCACGTCTTCTTTAACCCCTCACAATTTCTTTAACATATTTGCACTTGCAATGTCGTATATATGTACACTCTGAGGAATGCAACTTCCAGTGTAACACGCCACAACTTAATTTGTGAGGATAAGCGTGATCGTATTTTTTTTGTGTGTAGAATGGCAATAATTTCACAATTTCTAATCCATCGAGGTGAACAGTATACTTCAACACTTCTCAATGAGATGTCCTGAATCCTGAATATCTGATAGATCCGTACCAGTAATTTGCATCACTTGAGGGACAATTAGTGAAGAAAAAAATGGCACAAGCTTCTCGGTTTACATGGCAATTCACTGACATGTCTCATGTCCCCACCAAGTAGTCGGTAGACAAGCTCACGAACGGGGGAAGTATACCTTGGGATGCGAATTACTACCACTTCAGCGTGAAAAAAAATATTGCATGGCCGCTGTATGCATACTGCATTTCACGACAAGAGCTATCTACTAGATACACGTCGGACTGTCAGAGCTCGATTCTGGAGCCTACCAGACTTGCGCGCGGCTCTACACTCCGCTAGGCAAGTCCGCGTTTGGTGGGCGGGACCGGCAGATTCCGAGAAATCCCAGCACACCAGCTCACCGACCTCTGGACCCCGCGTCGTTATGTGCCTAAGTGCCCAGTGCTGACGACGCTTCGCGTGCATTTGGTGGGCGGGGTCCCCCTAGTAATTTTGCTCCGGCTCCTGTCCGATTCGGCACAGGCCTACGTACGAACGCAAAACCTGGTCCATGGATCGAGTCAAACTCACACCGTTCACACAGCAATAGGCGGTGGATGCCGCAGTGATCCACCGGGCTCACACACCCGCCGCGTGGAGATAAACGTTACTCTTTCGGCTCGTCTGCCCGTCCGGGTGGTCTCCCTATCGTTTCTTTCTTTCGGCCAAAGCTCCCCCGTTTCCTTCTTCATCTCCAGCCTCAGCTCCGGTAAGCGCTGCGAATCCCATGTATCTATGCACGTTTGCGCCGGATTGCCGTGTGATACGGGTATCTCGAGCTTCGGATATCTTGTACTCCGTGTGTTATTGATTTGCACTGTGTTTGTTGCTTGGTTTCTTGGATCTATGGATCCTGGTTCAACCATATGTGCAGTTCTTGCCTACCATGGGAGTTAGGAGTTCATGATTTATGCTTATGGTGTTAAGAGCTGGGATGTTCATAGACTGGAACTTAGTAAATGCTGTTCCCTTTGGTTGAATCTGCCTAGAAAAAGGCAGATTCAGTTACTGTTATTTTGCCCAAAAAAACTGATGTTGTTTACTTCGTTTCAAAAAGTTACTGTTGTTTAACAAATTAAGTTTATGAAAGAATTAAGGGGAAATCATTTCCTGTCTCGTATGAGTATGCTTTCTCGGTATGCATAGCCTTAATGTCTTAGTCCACACATTTGTTAGTTGTTACTGAAATGGTCGTATTAATGTTCGTTCCTAATGATATGCTTAGGAGTTGTCGGGTGCCGTTCGTTGTGGGAATGATTGCTTTGGTAGGTTCTGGGGGTAAGGATTACTTAACTGGTACTCTGGTAGTGAGGCCATGAAACTGGCAAAGTGTAGCGTTCATCTATTATCCTGTCTCGCTTTATGAATTAATTCTTGTCTCGTAGTCTATGTAACCGGAACTATACGAGTAAATAGTAATGCACAAGGCCTAAGACCTCTCTGGACTTTCTGCTGAATGCTTGGTATTGAGTAGTCTTGATCAGATGTTTATTACCTGTTCATCTTCCTTTAATCCTTTGGGGATGACGGTAATAGACAAATAAATAAAACAACATTACAAGGGGATGCATTTCTATGACTGAATTTTTTGATTCTTATTAATGGATGCGGGATATGATGCTTTTTTAATGATATGTGTTTTAAGTATTGAAATATTTTTGTCAGAAGCTTAGAGCGTTAGTCTTGACGGGTTTAGGATGACGTAGTATGAAATCTCTTAGATGTGTATGAGACTGTTTGCCCAATTTCAGATTTTGTTGCCCTAGTGTATGCGTCCAGCTTGAGTAGAGGTGCATTTTCCTCTTGGAATTTCATCCAGTAAATTCCTACTCCAAATTTTGTCGATACAAATTGCGAGTTACAAGCCCGAATACGATATGATAGTTTGATTCATGATGTCCTAGTCGTTTTGTTTTCCACTTGTATAACAGACTAATCTGTGTATTATTGACAACAATAGCATATTTCCTGCTAAAAGTGTACAAATGGGTGCAGCACTCATCAATTAATTATGCAGCTCCACTCAAACTAAACGATTGTATTCTTTCTTAGAGATACCCAATCTGTCAATCAGTCCATAAGTTTTTTTTTCATTTTAGTAAAGGTTTTCTTAAAAAGCGTGCAAATGGGTGCGGCACCCAACAATTAATTATGCAGCTCCACTCAAACTGAACTCAATATATGCTCCACTCAAACTGAATGATAGTATTATTTCTTATATATACTAAATCAGAGCAGAAGTTTTTATGTTTTAGCAAAGGTTGAAGGCTGAAATTCCCCTTTCTGTATTACACTATGTTATGGATGCACAACATTTTTCGTATCATCCTTAAAAACCCTGCTGCTGCAGAAAATTTGTGAAAGCATTTGCCCCTGTAGCCATCTAACTGCTTAATTTAGCTCACTCTTGAGTCTTGACAGCTAACCATGTGGACTGTGGATCCATGTTTCTAATACCCATTTCTTTCTATTCAAAGTCTTAAGAGCTGTAATGACAAACCCTCTCACCTACCTCTCGAACTTGTCTTGCAGCCTTTGGTTGATGGCCTCACCTGCAGCAGCACCAACAGAGTTCACGCAGGAAGCCGCCCGTCGGTCTCTCATTGAGATATCCCAGTCTGCTCCAGAGGTAGGAGCGGCCCTGAACGTCAAGTCACCGAACGGCGGCATGGCAGACGGGCAGGACGATGGAGCGAAGTACAGGTCCAAGCTCATCTCGATCTCCAACCTGTCGCCCGGTGCCCCAGCCTGCCCTCCCAAGAACGGCGCTGCTTCAGCTTAATCCTGTAGAATTGCTTAATGCTTACTCCTGCAACTGTGGATATTGTGTACCGGTGTGCGTTGCTAAGCTATTGGTCAGGACCCTTGGCCTTAATAATTGCCATGATTGTGTGGTGTGGAACACTATATGCAAGTGTGAAGTTGCCATCTTGTCCTACAATCTTGTCATGTGCAAACTAAAGAACAGTAATGGCCTGAAGATTTGCAAATGCAGTTCACGGTTGATCTGTGGTCGGTCACCATTCATCGTTCTTTCTTCTTCGTTTGGCAAGTTTCGATTCTTGTTCGATTGTTCCATTACGTGCTAGTAAGATGTTATCTGCGGTGGTGATGAGTGCGCCTTGCTGTCTCGCTGTCTACTACTGATATGAATTCTGGAGATCGCACCTGGCATGGACCGTAAGAGGCCGTGTTTTGCACGTCAAGTGGAGCAGAAAGTGTGATCACCTTTAGGCCCTCCCCGAGTTACAATACACAGAAAGCCCGGAACCCATTCAACCAGGCTCACCGGGTCCCAGAACGGTTGCATGAGCAGGAGGAGCCGCCTCGGGAGGGATGGCGGCGGCGGGAGGAGTCGCGGGCGACTCGTCGGGGACGAAGACGAAGCAGCTTAAGATCGCCGTCATCCACCCGGATCTCGGAATCGGTACGCCACGTCCCCTCTCCCTCTCTCTGATTGAGCCCTAGATGCGGTTCGTCAGAGTCCAACACGCGGGTAGGGTCTCGCGGCGGGGAGAATCGTGTAGATCCTGTGACCTCGTAGTCTTCGCCGGTTAGCAGCTCGAGTCGCTGCGCCGGTAGTGTTAATAGATTCAAGGAGGAAGCACCGTGGCTTGTGCTTATTTGATGTTCTAGCGTGGGGTTGGATCATTGGATGCGTCACTGGATGGCTCAGCGTGTATAGCCTATAGGAGCTCCTCAATTTCGTGTAAGATTCGAACATGCTAAAGGCAATTCAGGTGGAGTAAGTGTGTTTGGGGGGAATATTGATCCCCACCCATCCCCCCAAATACGGAATCGATACATGTAGTGATGTCCTAGAATTAGCTTATCCTGGGAGGCTAGGAAGCAGTTGAACGAGTTCAATGTGGGACTGTACTGAAGCACTGCAGCAATGCAATACTTGCAGAAACATTTCTAGAAACATGTAGCAGCAGGTCAGCAGCACTGCGGCAGCCATGGTATAGCATATGAGCAAAGCATAATAGCGGTTCCAACATAAAAGATCCAAATTACTTATAGATAGTGGAATTTTCATGTAGGTGGTGCTGAGAGATTGATAGTTGATGCGACTTGTCAGCTTGCTGCCCATGGACATGATGTTCATGTTTTCACATCACATCATGACAGAAATCGGTGCTTTGATGAAACAGTTTCCGGTAAGGCTCTACACTCCACCTATGGTGGACGTTGATGATACCCCAGTTACTGTAATTTATTGATATCCCAGTTACGTTACTTGTGGCAGACTTGATATGTGTAATTTATTGATATCCCAGTTACGTTACTTGTGGCAGACTTGATATGTGTAATTGTTCTAAGCTATTCATTTGTTGATTCAATTCCTGCAAAATTTCCCACATGTAGTTTCCTTTGACGTCTTATCTGTATTTCACTGGATAATGTGTATGGGAAAATAGTGCTTATGTGAATAAAAGCTTTACTTGACTTTTCTCTTATTGTTTTCCAGGTACATTTCCAGTTACTGTATATGGAGATTTCCTGCCTCGCCATGTGTTTTACCGCTTTCATGCTGTTTGTGCTTATCTTCGCTGCATTTTTGTTGCATTGTGTGTGCTACTTTGGTGGCCCTCCTTCGATGTCATATTGGTAGATCAGGTTTCTGTTGTGATTCCACTGTTTAAACTAAAGGTGTCATCCAAGGTATCTATCTCTTGTTTAAAGTGATTAGTGTGCTCTAATTGCAGCTATTTGTTGACAATTTGTTTGTTGCGTATTCAGATAGTATTTTATTGTCATTTCCCTGATCTGTTGCTTGCCCAACATACTACCATGCTTCGGAGGTTATATCGCAAGCCAATTGACATGATTGAGGAAGCCACTACTGGTATGGTCTTCTGCATCTAGAAACTAGAATTGTAGCGGTTATTCCTTTCCTTTGTTTAGCTATATGTCTAGACATCTAGCAGACATCCTAATTGTAGCTGTTATTCTTTTTATAAACTTTAGGTATGGCAGATTTGATTCTAGTCAACAGCAAGTTCACTGCGGCAACTTTTGCCAGGACCTTTCGCGGCCTTCATGCTAGAGGAATCGAGCCCGGTGTTCTATACCCAGCTGTCTCTGTTGAGCAGTTTCATGAATCTCATGCTTATAGGTAACTGCATGCTTGTATATCTCTTTATAACTCACTTAGGGTTTCATTTGTTCAAATTTTAGTGTACTATGGGCATATTTTTTTCTCTGACTTTGTCCACGTTCAGGTGTAGCTAAACTGAACTTTCATCGCTCTGTCAGGTTGAATTTCCTCTCCGTTAACCGGTTTGAGAGAAAAAAGAATCTTGATCTAGCCATTTCAGCGTTTGCTTTGCTCCGTTCTATCGTTTCTATGCTACCTGGTGATGCTCTGAAGGAAGCAACCTTAACAGTGGCAGGTGGTTTCTGTTTATTTACTCTTTTCTGTCCAGTTACAGGTTCAACCTTACTACATCTTGGGTTTTTGAACAGTTTCAAATTATCAACTGCTGACTTCTGTTTCTTGCAATGCTCATGCTTAAGGTGGATACGATAAGCGTCTCAAAGAAAACGTTGAATACCTTGAGGAGCTGCAAAGACTGGCAGTAACTGAAGGGGTGTCTGGACAGGTTAAATTTGTGACATCTTGCTCTACATCCGAAAGAAATGAGCTTCTCTCCAACTGCCTCTGTGTGTTATACACTCCAAAGGTAAATGTCTAGCATGTGGTTAGGACTTCCATCAATGATCAATCTAAGCATTTTACTCTTAACAAGCCTATGTCTGATACTTCATCCAGGATGAACATTTTGGCATTGTTCCTCTTGAAGCTATGGCAGCCCATAAGCCTGTAATTGCATGTAACAGTGGTGGCCCAGTGGAAACAGTTATAGATGAAGTGACAGGGTTTCTCTGTGATCCCTCTCCCACTGAATTTTCAAGAGCCATGCTGAAGCTTGTGAACGATCATGATCTAGCAGTTAGGATGGGTAAACAAGCACGGGACCATGTGGTGCAAAAGTTCTCAACCAAGACATTTGGTGACCTCCTGAACAGCTATGTCCTTAATGTCTACCATCAGAGGATTGAGTGATTCTTTGATGTCGGTAATTTGGTGTCGGCGATGCCATATGGAAACACTTTGATATAGCACAACATCATTCTTTTTGCTTTTTCTTGTGACTTCTGACTTTGATGTACACACTTGGATGTGAGTTAGTATTGTATTCCATGGTGATAATGACTTCATATTAATGCCCAATGACAAATTAGAGTGACTTGTCGATCTTTTTTTTTCCCCTGACTTGGGTATATAATCGGCCAAGGCCATCCTCAGAATCCTTGGGGCAGGTTTTTACCCCCTCCGGAATGGAGCTTACGGTTTTTCCTAACAAAGGGGTAAGCAGGTGCTGGTGCAAAATTTGTTGACACTATAATGATTTGACGGGTCAAATCTAAACTGTCATGGTCTATTCTCACTTGCAAGTTGCAACGTACGAAGAACAGTGTTTGAAAAGAATCATGTAGGTCTAGGTAGCAGGGCCAATTTGCTGATACCCTTTTGTTAATTCGGTGAACGATTGTGCATCATCCAACCACCATATTTCCACTATCTGCAGTCCTACGTTTGGAAAATGTTAGCCTACATAATATTTTGAGTTGGATGCAAAAACAAGCAATCTGATTCTTGTCAAATGCTATGTGCTGAATCAAAGTTAAACTCTGAAGCCTTCTTGAGAAGAAACTCGAAGTCTGAATAGGTAAGTTCTCAATGCCCATTGTCAATGCGGTTTTGTCAGCGATGGAAATGTTGCTTCTGTTCACAGGAAGCCCAGTTTAAGGTTAAAAACTGTAGGAAAAATGAAACGGTACGAATCCAAGTATAAAGTCTTGGCACTACCACCTGCAACTCAGAGCTGAACAATTCCAAATCTCTGTGACAATATTATAACCCCATTAGTCGGTGACAGTTCTGATCAGGATGCAATTTTTTAAGATCGCTTCGTCAATGGATTTAGCGGTTTCTTTGTGATCATGAGCAGCTGCAGCCTGCACTGATTACAGCATTGTTCAAAAGAAAAGGCTCCACAGTCAAATCGATCAGGGCGCGTTCGTTAGACGATATGCCTAATTTTGTCAAACCAAGTGGCTTAGCAAATGCTTAAAGTCGTTGGACGAAGGCAAGAGCGGGAGATATGATATTAGGACGTGTGGCACGTCAGTGTGGCAAGTGGGTATTAACTAGTAGTGAAATATTCAAATATATGAAAGTATTCGTAAACATAAATTGCGTGCAAGTTTTATATTTCTGCTTTAAAAAATTGCAGCTTCGCTAAATGGTGTTGCACTAATGGACAGACTAAGGCCGAACAATTTGGCTTGCGTTAGCAAAAATAAATAAAGGAAAGCAACCAGGCGATCCTTTCATCCACGATCCTTGTTCTCAATATATTAAGCTTGATCTGGCCACTTATAATCATTAAAAAAATGTTTTGCTTGGCAAATTAAGGCAAGCCAATGACAAGTCAGTTGCTAATTAATTGAACAATAAACAGATTCCCTGTGATGAAATAGATCCTCAGTTCCTCACAACCCATGTACGAGCATAGTAAACTCCTGTCAGCCAGTGTTTTAGTTGGAACTGTACTTGTACTCGTCTTGTTTTGATGGGATTGTTTCCATTCGTTTCAAGAGTGGGCGAACAGTGCATCACAAGGAAAGATGCAGTTATGATATCAGACTCTTACCTAAACCACAAGAAACGTAAGAGAAATCATAATATTGACTTCTAATATCCTGGCAAACATAATCTTCATCGGGAAAATATTCGAGAGGAAGTGGGCATCAACAAGATGAAGCCCTTTGAATATATGAAAGAGAAAATGGATAGCCTATTCACCTTGGGTAACCACTAATTATTTATCATTTAACATCGGTATTAAGATGTTTAAATTTTAAAAAATGGCATTAGATACTACTACCTGCGATGAGTGAATTTCATCCAAAGAAAAGATGGGAATGCGGCTCGATATAGTTTGGAATAGGAAAATGCAACCAGATCATAGTCAAAGGAAACGCTCAACCGCTCGCAACTAAACTGGAAAAAAAAGAGATATAAAACCAAGGAAGTAAACAAACAGAAGAACAAATGGAACCGGGTTGATTAACAATTCAAGATCCCCCGTCATCCTCGGCCAGCTCCTCTCCCAACTCCGTTTAACAACTCCAAGATGCATTTGATGTTTGAAAAATTAAACCACTTGTCTATCTTTCTTTTAAAAAAGAAATTCACTTTACCCCTGAACTTATAGTCTGAGTCCGAAAAAAACCCACAATTACAATATCGTGCACTCTCCACCCCCTAAATTGGTAAAACTAGTGCAAATCACCCCCTCCACCGAAAACCACCCCGATTTTGACTAAGATGGCATCTACATGTTCAAGTTTTGATAATAGTGTGCACGAATAGCCGTGTCACCAAATAACTAAAATGGATGGACCCATAGGTTAGGCCCTAAAGGGGTTCTTCCTCATTTCAAAGCATAGAGAGAGACAAAGAGGATTTGGGCTCGACGGCAGCCATGGATGGCGGCGGAGGTGCTCTAGCAGCGATGACTCCAATGACGGGGCTTGACAAAGAGGTGTTAGAGTTGTCGCTAGCTTTGAAGGAGAAGAGGCAACGAGTTGGAGAAGTAGGGTGTCGGACCGGTTTCGCAAATCCAAATCCTCTGTGAAAATATTGTGCTATTCCTTGGATCAGTAAATAGCACTCACATGCATATTGTTGAATCATTTCATACATGGCATAAATTAAGACATTCGAATATATTACAAACTTCATAGTAATATAGACCATGTCGGGTCGAGTTTTACAAAAAGGCCGAACAGGCCAAATTGAATACATTACATAAAAGCAACGTAAGCTCTAGTGGAAGCAAAAGGGGTAGAGCTCATCTCTCCATAGGCAAGCGACTGGAGTAGCATGTGTACGATGGATATTAACCAAGGGGTTGGATAATATCGGTTGTACGCAAGTACCAAACAAGTCCACTAGACTGAGACGAGATCTAGACTACATAACTAGACTACTCTTTATCGTTTCCTTGTCCGTCGACTTTCGGGTCTTCATAATACGCGTAGCCCACTTGATTTACATTATCTGGAGGGTTTGGGGGAGAGCGAGAATGAGCACAACTTCTATGCTCGCGAACCAACACACAAGATGCAATAATATACATGCATGGCTTAACAAGGATGGCCCGAGTTCTTTTATTTGCTAAAGCAACTTTTTCAATTATCATAATTACAAATTCCTATGACTTAACATTTTAACCAAATTGCATTTTATTAAAGAGAGTAAATTGCAATATTAAATATTAGTAGATGTTCCCTCCATCGAAAACTCTACAAATGATTCATTTGATTGGAGCTACCTCCAATTCTCAACACCACTGAGCTCGACGGCTAAGGAAAAAAATCCAATCTCGGGGCTAGGTGAGCCCAACTGATTTTATACCATCCACAAAGGTTTTTGAAATAGAACTAACTCTAGTAAGTTCTCATGTCCACCTTTGAATGTAGGCATGACTATTTAAACAGTTTAGACTCTACAGAAGTTGTACACTGTACCCACAAGAGATAATCATACTCGTTACCCCCACATGATTCCTTAGTCATGTAGTTGAGTGACCATCACAGTGAGCTTTCGAAATATTTTGCTCCTTCCGTCATCTCACCCATATGGGCCACGCCCATAAGTTGTGCGGGATGTTCACCTTAGCAACTAGCGTAGTTGGATTACCCACAACGTCTAGCGCGACTGGCAACTTCACCTTGCATCGGTGTCCCCTTCAAGCCGGACTGGGTCCAGTGCTTGCGCGATCCCGCTACCTCTTCAACGAGATAACGTTCAAAGTTTAGTAAATTTACTAAGCCAAGTTGTATTTTACAGACTTGTGATTGTACTTGTTTTACACGGGAGGTCATGACAAGATTAAGTTCTTAATCTATCAGAGCGGTTCATACCACATACCAACTACTCTCGTGCACGACGTACGGCACCCACCACCCTTTCCATCCGCCCTGATGTGGTAATAGCAAGTTGTGTAGGGTTTTGAGGAGTAAAACCAATTATCTCAACACGCCAGTCATTTACCCACAGTGACTGTCCAAAACCACTTTTATATTTAAAAGATGATGATTATGGCATTTTAATGCCCTGGTACTTAAGCAAGACTAGCATGTCGCTTAGGTACAACCTATACTAGTATTTACAACATATCTACTAGGGTGACATGGAATAATAGATTCAATTATCAAGGATGCCTTAATAATTAACTAATCATCAAATGGGTATTTAACTACCTTAAGCTTTAACATACAATTTATTAAAGAATTAAAACATGCAATTTTGGTGATTTGAATAAATATAATTTACATAAAATATAGGCTCAAAATGATAAAAGTGTCGACTCGCCTTGGTTGAAGGCAAGGGAATCTTGATAGTCTTGTGCTTGATCAATTTGGAGATCTCCCGCTTCTTCGAACCCTAATCGGACGAATGTACCGGAAAAAGGAACAACAAGCAAAGAGAGCAAATAAATACTAATGACATAATAAATAAACTCCAAATTAAACAAGACCAGTGCCATTAGCAAGATCTTGAATTTAGACAAATTTAGAGACAAAGTTCACTTGAATCGGAGTTATAACGGAGGAGAATGGAGTCTCCGAAGTTTGAATTGGAAATAAATCAGAAAAATAAAAAGAGGAGAGAGAGAACAGTAGCTGGCTGACACGTGGGGCCCACTGCATAGTGTTTGGTCCACGTGAACAGTGCATGGACCGGAGTTCACCACGCACTATGCCGGTCCATGGTCTGCCGGTCTACGGAACAGTGTTTGGTGGGGCCCACTTGTCGGTCACTGTAGGGAGGGGTTTAACGAGGATGACGCGTGGGCCCGGGGCATTCACCTCGCTTTCGCCGGACGTGCAGTGAGAGAGGGGAGAAGAGGAAGGGCTCGGGCGGATCGGGCGGCGGCGGTGGCGGCGGAGGAGGAAGGAGTGAGTGCCGGCGGCGCCAGGAGGTGGAAAGCGGAGGTGGGCCCGGATGGCTTGGGGGCGACCGAGATGGGCGGCGCGATCGAGGCGAGAGAGAAGGGGCACCGGTGGTGGAGGTTCTCGGCGGTGGGAAGGAGAGGAGGACAGGATGAAGTCCTCGGCTCCTATGGCACCTCGAGATGGGGCGGCGGCACGGTGGTGGTGCCCGAGCGGCCGATTGGGGGGAGGCGGTGCGGCCAAGCCGGGAGCGGCGATGTAACACCCCAGCCCAACACTGAGCCTGGAATGCCACCAAACTACTCTTATCATCTATTATACATCAACACACTGTGAAATTTCAGCAAGCATAACAACATTAAAACCCATCCACGGTCGCATTAACACAAGCATAACACTATGACAATCATAAATAAATTAGACCTAGGAGCATAGCAAAATAATAAACCAAGATTAACATAAACAAAGTATCTATGGTTATTCAATACCATCATGTCCTAGATATAAATATTCATGTTATTCTAAAAGTTTCTCATGTCCAATGAATCAAATAATTGGGTGAAGTGCATGATTCCAAGTGTGCTAGCCCTTCCCGAGTAAAACGTCATCATGGTCACCTAAAAACAACAATAGAGCAAGAATGAGTCCAAGACTCAAGCAAATACATAATAAAGCCATAAACAATAGTTTATTAACCAAAATCAAAGTTATCATCATCATCCATTTAGTTAATGCCATTGTCATTCTCAAACAAACAAGCCATATTCCATATAGGTAAAGTTGCACAATTTAACAATTTACTTAGATATGCGAATGCACCAACATGCTCATGCTCATATGCATCTCATCACCGATCTGGGGTATAGCGGAGTGTTCACCGTCGATGACACACTCTATCCTTCACTCCGTGAAGTCCCCACCAAAGTAGGATTTTATCTAGAGCTCTCCTGACTAGTCATGTATCTTTCTCACCGACCTCACCGAATAGTTACATGACTTTCTCACCGACTGCTCATGCAACCCATGTCATGATGAATGTAAATGATGCGATATCTTTATTTATTCATCAACATAGTCCATCTCATTAACTCAATATCTACTCATTATCTCATTATCATAATCTCATTCACTCAAGGTCATCAATATCATGTATAAGAATAAGCTGAACGAAAGCATAATAAATAGCATGATAAGTAACATCAATGATCATGGTGAACAACCCATTGTTCACCACTCTACCATATACTTGCCTTCCGTGCTGTGACGAGTTAGGAGGCAACGACGGAATTTCTCCACTCCCTGCCCCACCGCCTACACAAATATTTATTCAAAATAAGAATAATAAGTTATGACGTGGCTACAAGCGTTTTACCATAACCCTCTATCTAATCAACATAACCAAAAACTCAAAATGACGAATTAAATAATCAGCCAATATCGGTCATTCTGATCAGCAGTACGAGAAAAATCGTAATTAAATATCTATAACTCCGAATGACTTGAAACCAGTGGTCAAATACTTTTAACGTAACAGGCTATGAAACTCTAGTTGGTGGAATCCTTTGATTCGGCCAAAACAGTGGCCTAAACAACAGTTGAAAACACTAACAGATATCTGCCCAGATTTCAGAACAGTGGTAAAGAAAATGACATAACTTTTAGTCTACAGATCCAATTGAGACGATCTTTATCAACTCGGAAAGATAATTTCAAGGGCTACAAAAACCTAGTTGGGTGGAAGTTCTGAATCTGACTCTAACTAGATCAAAACCGAGGGGCAAACCGACAGTTCCAAATTGTCAGGCAGACAGGACAGCGCGCGATTAAAAACTTCATATCTCCTAAACCGTAAGGAGGAATCAAGTGATCTCGGTGTCAAAAGAAAGATAACTACATCAGGAACAAAACTCTAGAAGACGAAAATACCAGATTCGGCCTCTAAGTAAATCATAATGGCCCGACAAGAAAATCTGCTAAATCACGTCAGCTCTCCTGGACAGTCGCGGTAAAACTTCCATATCTCCTAAACCGTAACTCAAAATCAGATGATCTTGGTGCCAAAAGAAAGCTAAGACCAAGGGCTACAACTTTCTAAGAGGTGAGAAGATCAGAAAACATACGGAGCTTACCCAAATCTGACGAACAAAATTGCTGTACTGCAGGGACGAGGGTGGCGGCCAGTTGGAGAGGGGGAGGAGGGGGTGGCGGCTTGGGGAGGAAAAAGGGGAAGGGGGAAGGGGTTTTAGGGTTTAGGGGGGGAGAGATACCCCCTTTGGCCAGCCCTCATGGGCCACCCCAGGCCGAGGCCCGAGTCCAGAGTTCTTTGAAAAACACAAAAACCCCGAAGAAAAACGATTGATTCTCCCATTAGCTCCTTCTTGAAATTTCTTCTAGTCGCGCGATTTACTTTTGGGGTATTACAGGCGACTCGGCTTCAACTCGGTGAGGAGGAATGGTGGGGGGAAGAAGGGGCGGAGACCGAGGCTTCTTATAGCCACTAGGAGGGGGAGGAGCCGTCGAGGAGGCATGCGCTCCCGAGGCGGCCGGCATGGCCACTGGCGATGGACGCGACGGGGCGAGGCGGTGAGCGCGAGCATGGTGGCCGCGCGCGTGCAACGCAGCGCAGCGTGGAGTCTTGACGCGGCTCGTCTTTGGTGATGCAACCGGGCGAGGAGGGGAGCCGAGTCAAGGGAGCGTGGCGGAGGCGATGACCACAGTGCGCGCGGCGACAATGACGGAGTTGCTCGAGTGGCGTCGGCGCAGCGACAACAACCGGTCGCGTTGCGCTGATCCCGGCGCACAGCGCGCAGCAGCGCAGCGAGCGGCGACAACCCGAGGGAAGAAGCTGGGAGGGGGAGGAAGTAGGCCGGGAGCTGGGGAAGCAGGCTGGGGGAAGCAGCTGGGCCGGCGGGAAGGAGCAGGCCGGCTGGGAGTTGGCTGGGCCAAAATGGGAAGGGCCCAATTGAAGGAAAAGATGAATTCAAATCGAATTTGAACCCGAGAATTCGCAAACAGGTTTGAAACACAAACCCGAGATTAGATAGAAGCTAGAATATTTGAAGTACAATGCTTATTTGAAATATGGTTTGAAAACCGAAAACCATTTGGTAAGTACTATTTTGTCGATTGAAATGAGAATGTTACATAGGGGAACTAGCGGAGCTCAATTTGGACCTCGGTCCGCACCACCGCCACTGAGACTTGCACCAGCCCCACCGTCCCCTCATGTTTCCTATCATCCTCGTCGAGCCGCTGCCGTTGCCCGCTGGATTCAGACCCGGGCGCATCGGTTGCTGGGCCGCCTCCTTTGCCCTCTCCAATCGCCAGCACAAGGCTGAGGTCGTCGGGCCATCTCCTATACCTTTTGGATCCAGATTGGGGCACACCGATCGCTAGGCTGCCGCATCTGCCCACCGAAGGAAAAAGAAAAGAAGAGAAAGATGAAGTGATCTGATGGTGAGAGGGAGAGAAGAGGAAGAGAAGCGGTCCAGCAGTCGACGTCTATGGGCTCAGGGTACTCGTGCGGCAACGGTTTGCTCATCGGTGATTGAGCTCGAGCTTGCCGAACTTTGGCAAGGAGAAGGAAGATACTCAGTGTGATACCACGGCATCACAAATCCAAGCCACATTGCAAAAACCACCAATAAACTAGCTCAGGGGTAATTTGCAATGGTCTCGCTAGCTGGGGTGGAAAGTGAACGATTTTATAGTTAAGGATATTTTTCGAACTCAAAGCATGAGTTAGTGTACTTCTTCATTTAAAAAAAAAACCGTAAACATCTCTTCCTTTTATTTCTGACAAGTAGAACCCCAAGTCATATGGTTACTATTTACTACTACTCGTTGTCTGTCTCCAGATCCACTTGAGAACAGACACCTCACTTAAACCAAGGCCCGTAAGATTGCTCGAACGAGCATCAGATTGCTCGATCTCGCAGTCGACGCCCATCGGATTCATGCAGCAAAAGTCACAGTTTCCTTCGTCAAAACCTCGAATTGTTCCGTAAACATGAACAGCTCTAGCCTCTAGGTAAGCGACGAAGTCTCTAGTTACAGGTCATGACCGATCGATGTCGGCGCGGCACTTTTATATTTGCCAACTTTGCACTCTCGACATGTTCTGGCCATTTGACTTTGGACCAGAGCGTATTTTAGATATATACTGATCCATAGAAATCAAACAGATAAGGTGCTAATACTGCAAGCTGTACTTTTTTAACTTGTTCGTTTAGGGGTTTTTGTTAGAATTTCGACTTACGTTAATAAATTGTTAGGATGTACAGACATGTAGTACATGGTTAATGGTTTTTAGAACTTGTTGAGAGCGAACGCTTAATTAAGAATCACTGCATGTGCATTTTCCTTCTTTCTGCAAAATTAAACCTTACTACTACATATGCATTTTCAGTTATGCACTCTACCCATGCACGCAGTATCATTTTCACTGTGGCATACTGGCATTGTGCTATGGTTTCCATTTAACCCCCCCTAGAAAATCCATCTTGCACATAACCTATTTTTAATTTAATTGTTTTCATTTGTTTAATTGCACCCCCTTTTGAATTCGAGTTCTTCTACGGGTTACCACGACTTATGCATTACGCATGCAGAGATCGCAGGTATAAAACCAACATCCCTATGTCCTCCTCCCTCATCCTCCTCAGACAAAACAACATTGTTTTGGTTGCAACCTGAAGCCAAGAAATTAAGTTGCTTGATTGGGTGATTGCCACTGCTTTGGTGCTGATCGAGGTTAATTCTAGGCGATGGCCATGGAGCCTTCCCAGCTGTTCCTCTGCCCCATCTCCATGGAGCTAATGGAGGACCCCGTCACGGTGTCCACCGGCGTCACGTACGACCGCCGCAGCATCGAGCGGTGGTTCTTCAAGTACCGCAAGATTACGTGTCCCGCCACCATGCAGCGCCTTGCTTCCTTCGATCTCACGCCCAACCACACCCTCAAGCGCGTCATCTCCAGCTGGCTCGAGCGCGCTTCATCGTCGTCGTCGAGCAGGACCGACGCGCTGACGCCGCTGGCGAGGGAGAGGCTTCCGTCGGTGCTCGCTGGCATTGAGGAGACGCCATTCAAGGTGACCGCACTCAAGAACTTGAAGTCCTGCATGGCTGGAGACGACGCGGCGCAGGACGACTTCGTGGCCTGCGGCGGCATTCAGATGCTTGGCCGCGTCATGACGCAGGCGCTGGTGGAGAGTGGGGCTGGTGGGGACTTCTCGGCGTTCCGGACGTGCGAGGAGGCCGCCGCCGTCATCTCCACGCTCTCTCTCTCCGACGACGCGTCG
This sequence comes from Hsuehochloa calcarea, assembly GCA_036346395.1. NCBI lineage: Eukaryota > Viridiplantae > Streptophyta > Magnoliopsida > Poales > Poaceae > Hsuehochloa > Hsuehochloa calcarea. Next base: position 42,910,611 of record CM070599.1, read on the forward strand.
GTGGAGCTGGTGCTAAAGCCGGAGTGCATGAGGCCCGTGGCCGAGCTGGTCCAGCGTGGCAGCGCCGAGGCTAGGTTGCACGCGATGTCCATCGTCGCCAAGATCTCCAAGGCCAGCGCCCGCGACTGGACCGCGGACGTCGACGTCGACGACATGGTCAAGTCCCTCCTCGAGCTCCTGTCCGACGGCGCCTCCGCGAAGCTGAGCTCGCGCGCGCTCGACGTGCTCCTCGACGTCACGGCGCGCTCGCGGGGCGCCCGCCGCGCCAAGGCCGTGGAGGTGGGCACCGTGCGCGTGCTCGTGGAACTCCTCCCCGACGCCGACCGCCACGTCGCCGAGCGGGCGCTCCTCCTCCTCAAGCGCCTGTGCAAGTGTCCCGAGGAAGGCTCGCCTTCGCGGAGCACGGGCTGGCGGTGGCGGCCGTGGCGCGGACGATGCTGCGGGTGTCCGGGTTGGTCACCAGGCTGGCCGTCAACGTGCTGTGGCTGGTAGTGTGCGCGGCGGCACCCGCGGAGAGGGTGCTTGACGACATGGCGGTGAGCGGCGGCGTGGCGAAGCTGCTGGCTCTGCTGCAGGTAGAGAGCTCGCCGTCGACAAAGGAGAAGGCGGTGAGAATGCTGAGAGCGCACGGCGCGCTCTGGAGGCAGTACCCTTGCTTCCCCACAGACCTCAGGGACTACCTCAAATTTCTCAATTGATCATCTTTCGTCAGTGGTCTCTGTTGCACTGTAACTCTGTAGGTGTAAAGAGAAACGGAATTACGGAAGACTGGGGTAGTGTGTATATTATTTGATAGGAGTACAAAGATTCAACAGTGCGTTGAGCATGAGTATATGCATTGTGTGTACAATTTAAATGTTCAATTGGGTGGGTTTTGATCCATCTACCATCCATTCCCGCATAGGTTCGAGTTTTGCATCACAGGAAAACATTTCAATTTCCTCGAGAGTATGGAAAAATTTACGCGATCCAAACGGACTTTGTTTTTCTCGTGGCTCCCAAGTGACACGGTGTATGCGCCTTTTCATTTTCTTTGTTTTATTTTGGCCTTCTTTTCCTCCTCTTTAATATCCGGTTTGGTTACCTTGGGCTTGTCTGGAGTGAAGAAATTTCATGAGAATTTCACTAGATGCAGTACTTAACTCAAACCTCTACTAAAAACTAGATTCATCGGTAGTTAACTGTGGCCAAGATCCTGAATCAATTTGTATCTCGAAATGGAGGCAGTAGTATCAGTACAGTATCATGGGCTTGCTTTGGTTTGGTCTGAACAAACGGCCTAGTCAGGACCAGAATAAATGGACAAAAGAGCATACATGTCAAGCCCACGCACTAGCTGGCCGGATGTGTCGTGCTCGCCGGGCTAGCCCACAACACGACACATAGGGTCAGTGTAGGCACGAACCATACTATTCATGAGTCATGTCTGCCCGACACAAAAGTCTGTACCGTGCTTGGACCGCTACCCTGGCACGGTGGGCCGGGCCGGCACGACATGGCCCATCTGGCACGGCATGAGCAGTGCTCGAGGCAGCGAGCCCGAGCCCAAGTCGGCAAGCCGTCGAGAGGAGAGGAAACGGTGTGGCACTGGGGTGGAGGAAGGAGGAGAAGATGGAGGAAGAAGAGGGGACTGGGAGGAGAGGGGGCTGTGCAGCGCCGGGGCGAAGGGAGAAGGAGGAGGACTAGAGGAGAGAGAGGAAGAGGAGGGGACTGGGAGGAGAGAGGCGGTGCAGCGCCGGGAAGGGAGGAGAGAAGGGCGACGCAGCCGGCTCGGGGAGAGAGGAGGTGAGGGGCGTCGCCGGCACGGAGGAAGGAGATGGCTACAGGGGCCACGGGCCGACTCGGGAAGGGTCGAAGGGAGGGAGGTAGAGCCAGAGTAGGTGGCGTGGAGGGCGGAGCCGGTGTGGAGGTGGAGGGTGCCGTGCCACCGCTGTTGTGCCTTGCGCCCGTCGGTCATTCTTCTGCGGTCTTGCCCGCCCTCGCCCGCCAATGACCATGCGGCAATCTTGCAAGTGCCGCACGCGGCATTCTGCAGGAGTTGCTGGGGAGGGAAAAGAGGCGTCGTCGCTGGCGATGGGCGAGCTGGCAGCGTGCTCGTGGGGCATGCTTGGCACGGCACGACCCGACTAAAATCGACCGTTTGGGGCATTTTTGCCCCTTTTTTTTTACTGTTTTTGATCGTTTTGGTCTTTAAAATAACAAAATAAATCCAAAAATTCCAAAAAAATTCTATAAATAATCGCCATACCCTCCTCATTCAGCACCCCTCCATTACTCATTATCTCTTTAAAATTATGTTGTGCAAATTCAAATTCGTATTGAGCTAATTTGGCAAAATTAAAAAAAAAACTTTGCCAAATTTTGAGAAATTTAATTTTCCGCAGCAAGTCAGCAAAAGATGTACACTACTATTTTTTGCATACTTTTATTGTTAGTGCTTGTTATGCTAAGATGAAAGTAATAATAGTGTTAGTTTCGATTTTGCAGTTTTCGTTATAGACAGTTCTTACAACAGCTTTGCTCTTGATGATTACATACTTTCACTTAAGGAAATTGTGTCCATGGAGGCAACTGCGGCTACCTCAAGCCAACCGAAAGCGCAAGACGGAGTTCCATCATCAGGCTCCACAGCAGCATCAGGCTCCACGCCAACCGGAACAAAGAGATCGAGATCATCTACATCGGGAGTGTGAGAGCATTTCGACAGAACAACCAATTAAGACGCATAGGGAAATGATGTATCATTTGCTATTTATAAAATTTGTCACAATGAACTGCCTGCAAAGTCTACAGGTGGAATGGAGCACTTACTTAGGCATGCTACAAGATGTCGAGCCAAGTTAGGATTGGTGATAAGGCAGATGTAGCTGCAATACAACCCCGATAATACGGTACGTAGCTGGGACTACGATCCTTAGGTAGTCCGTCAATCTCTTTGTCGTTTAATTACTTCTGAGAATTTATCGTTAGGTTTTGGGGAGTCTACTTCTTTCCAAAATTACATTAGGATTGTGCATAATCCTAGATTTTCTTCCGTTTCTAGACAGACGACAACTAGAGATCTAGTAAAATACTACAATGAACGTCGTAATAAAATAAAGGAACTATTTAGTACGTGCACATTTTCGATGACCCTAACCTCAGACATATAGAGTGGTTGGGTTAGGAAGGATTACCTTAGTGTAGTTGCTCATTATGTTAATGACGACTGGGTAATGGAGAAAAGAATCATAGCTTTAAAATTAATAGATGTAGCACACATGGGTGAGAATATTGCATATTGTATTATCAAAGTCATGGAAGACTTTGGTCTTACAGACAAAATATTCTCAATTACTTTAGACAACGCCGCTTCAAACTTTAGAGCCATGGACATTCTTATTCCTGTGTTGAGTACAAACATCAATTCCTTTTTACTATATCAACAATGCACTTGTCATATTATCAAACTTATAATCAAATGTGGTTTGAAGAGATTGAGTTCGTATATTAAAGCTTTTCACGATGTGATTTCTTTCCTGAATAATTCTAAGTAAGAATAGCATAATATAAGAACTTCTGCAGGGCGATAGGTGTACGTCCAAGAAAGTTCAGTTTGGACATGAAGATAAGGTGGAACTTTACTTACCTTATGCTTAAGTGTCTTTTACCATACAAGAGCACTTTTTCTGTTTTTATTCAAACACACTATCATAGCACTGACGGTAGTATACTATTGACTAAGCAACATTGGTTCGTTGCTGAGAAGATACTACAGTTTTTAGAATTTTTTATTAGACCACTGTTGCTTTGTCCGTTGTGTACTATCCAACATCCCCTCTCACTGTCCATAATATTTTACAGATTGTTACTCAATTGTAAATGTATGAAAATAACTTAGTTTTATGTGATGTTATTGTTTCCATTAAATCTAAATACCTTAAATATTGGAGAGAAATCCCTTACCTATATGCATTTGCATTTCTTTTAGATCCGAGAGGTAAAGCCCATACATTTGGTAATGTACTTGATCTTCTTAGTAAGGCTACAGGGCTAGACTATACTGACTATTTTGCAGAAGTTCGTTCTCAGTTATACAATGTTTACCAAAAGTATGAAAATAAGTTATGGGAGTTCGCTCGCAACGACCTCCAGTAGCCCCGCCTCAAGTAGCAAGATAAATATGTTGGGCAAGATCGTTAGTGGTTCTTCCTCTAGGTCCATGTCTTCTTCTTCTATACCGTATCCTGCTCATCCAAGACCCACAAGGAGCAGAGAACTATCCACCTATCTGGACACAAGAAGAAGACACATATTTCAACTCAAAAAGCTTCGAAATTTTGCAATGGTAGCAAGCCCATAAGTTAAAATATCCTGTGCTATCCATACTTGTACGTGATGTCTTAACTGTTCCTGTCTCTACGGTTTCCTCTAAGTCTGCTTTCAGTCGTTCTGAAAGAATATTGGATGAGAGAAGAACAAGTCTCACAAGTGAGATGGTGAAGATCCTTCTAAGGCCATGTTTGGTACAACTTCCACTCCCAGCTTCTCAATCGATTCTCGTGGAGCCGTACCAAACACCCTGATTCTCAAAACCACTAGATTCTGCTTCTCGCGATGAGCTGTCTCAAAAATGAACTAGCAACGAGAAGCAGCCTCCCAGCAGATTCTCGTGAGAATCCAACCTTCAAAAACGGAATAACCCTTTGAAGTTGAAGGTTTTTACCCGTAGATGCCACTGAGTTACACAAATACAATTGAAGTATTACACCTAGGGGTGACATGGTCTATTTGCCTCTAATCCTCTCATATGGTTTTTAGAGCCAACCTATCAGCCAAACGGTTTTAACAGACAGCTCCAGATTCTCAAAGAAGTGGATTCTCAGAGAATCAGGAGCATAATCTGTAAAGTGAGGATCTGGAGCTGTACCAAATAGGGCCTAACTGTGAATGACTGGGAACAAGCTGATTCACGAACACAACACTCTGTGTAAAATCTAAAGTTATCGGAGGTGTTCGAAAATCTGTACTTAGACAATGACACTGACACATAGAACAACGAGGTATCATGTATGTAGAGTTATAGCTTGTACTCCTTTTCCTTTGCCAATGTTTTCTCATTTTGAGTTTTTACTTGGCGAATGTTTTAACGAGGCAGCTAGTTGGACATTAATAAATCTCTTTATTACATTCTCAATATGATTGTCTTTTTTTCAATTTTCATGTCTCCTTCTGAATTCAACACAATTTTCTATTTTTTTGGATTTTTTTTATTTTGTCGTGCCAAACGGGCTAAATGGGTCAGACCTGGCCCGCTGGGTCAAACAGTCCCGTGCTGGTCCGGAACGGCAGGAATGGATGACGTGCTATGCCTACGTCACACTCCCCGGCACGTGGGCTGGCACGACCCATCTAATAGCTGGGCCGGAATAGGCTGTACCGAGATGGGTCGTGCCAGTGCCGCGCTAGGCCGGGCTGCCTATTTGGCCAGGTCTACATCTGAGTAGGAGGAAACTTCCTTTGTCAGTGGCTCAGTGCGCTCCACGCCTCCACCCCTCCTGCACTTCTCTTCTACCCGGAGAGCTCGCGCTTGGGCTTCTCGAAGATGGCGGCCACCTCCAATGACCGCCAGAGATGCAGTGCGCATACGGAGGGAGGGAGGGAGGGAGGGAGGGAGAGAGGGAGGGTGGGCAGGAGGTCTGGTCGGGTTGGAGGTTATGAAGCGCGCTCGATCGCGATCGCTGCTGATGGTGCTACGAACTATAAGCCCTAATCCTAGGTAGGTATCAATCCGTGGAGGGATCGATTTGTTTGTCTCCACGTGCATGTTTTTTGTGCCTTTGATTGCTGCGTTCTGATGGTTCGATCGGTGTTTGATGCACTGTAGCATCTGATATAGATAATTCTAGGGTTTGAGGGTTTGTCCCTTTTGTTCTTTAGTCCATATTTTTGCGCGAGACTGAGCTAACATCGTTATGGGTGGATTTGTAGGGGAAGGGTGGATTCAGAGTACCAAATGTGGTATTCACGAGATTTTGGTCCTTTTTTAATTATGCTTTTGCTGTGATTGGGAAATTTGGATATAGGGTTAGGTTTTGTCAGATTTTGCGCTATCAACCCTAAACCTAAGTACTTACCAATGAATTGAGTGACCTATCTGTTTCATGAGGTGAAATTCGTGTGTGTTTTGCTTTTGCATTTACATTATCACCTTGTGTAATGATTTGGTTGCTGCCTATGTAGTTTTGCCATTTGATTTGAGGGAATAATTGGATTTGATGTAACTTCTACATGTTTTGATCAGAATCTATGTTGATACTTGATAAGGTTATTTTGTTGATTTGGTGCTGCTAACCCTAACTCTCTAGGTACCACTATCAATTCAACGATATGTCTGCATCTACGTGATCTCTGCTTCGTAACGATTTGGATGGTGGATGGTGTAAAAAGCTTGGCCATTTGATCTGAAGTTTAGAACAAATCATTGGGCTGCTTTTGTAGTGATTTGGTTGGTGTCTGATGTATCTTGGCTATTTGATCATAAGTTATGAATGAATCACTAGTAGTGTTTTCGTCTTTTGTTCGTTTGTCCGGATTTTGTGCGTGTGAGATCGAGAGGTTGTCATTAGGGAATGGGTGGATTTGAGATTGCTGAGGTGGAATTCGAGTAATTTTGCCCCTTTTAATGAATCATCTTTTCAGCTCTCATTGGAACTTGGCTGTATCGGAGTTTATTTTTTTATATTCAGTTCTACTAACCCTAGCGCTAGGCGACTAGGCGTGTAACAACGTATTAAGTGATTCTTGAAAGAAAAAACAATGGATTAAGTGATCAATCTATTTGTTTGTTTCATCCCATAGTCGTCGATGGCGGCCTCGTCGCAGCTAGTCCTGGTCGGCAGCAGCCTCATCGTAGCTCGTTGTTGCGATATTGGGATGGAATGAGAGGGAGGCGACAGTGGGGCTAGCAGACTCGGGATGGGGATGAATTCATGGAGTTATGTTTGTGCCCTAGTTTAATAGACTTGAGATCTTTCTTCTAACTTCTTCACAGTTCACTATACACGCATCGAGCCAACGACACAACTCACGCTTCTGCTTCTGCCACTGCCTCTGCCTCATGGTCGTTGTCGTCAATGCCATCTCTTCCAACTGGCATGATCCAAGTCGTCGCCGCCACCACCTCTGCACTTTGCCTGCCTCGTAGTCGACCGCCCAGCCTACTTCCCAGCCCCTCGTCACCCACCTCGTCACCGCCTCACCGAGCACCACCCAAGCTACCTTGGACCAGCTTTGACCACCTCGCCGGTCCTAGGCGGCCACCAACAACCTCGGCGACTCGTCGAAGTCACAAAGCGACACGCCACCGCCAACCGCGTGGCGGCGCTTGATCGATTTACGGAATCTAAATCGAAAGACTTCCATATTTGCTTGCTTTCATCCAATTAATGCATTATTGCAGTCTAAATAAATTATATACACTACAACTATAAAAAAAGAGCATCCCAGCATCACCCCTGCATCCACAATGGAAGCAACAGAAGGAAAACAACCATATTATCGGAAGACATATCTTTCCCAGAATCCAAAATAACATGACTAAATTTTAGCACACCAAAATAGCCATGCATGGATTCAAAATATAGTCATCGGGAAGTAAAAAGGACATAGCAAACAACTTCCTAACCGAGAATAAATCGTTTCTACCAAGAACACTTAGAACCATATATTTCTCCTAAACCTTTCCACCAATCACAAGCAATAACTCTAGAAAATAGAGTCAGACTTGAGGATACAACCTTCGTACTGATTATGTAACACCCCAACCTATCAGGGGGCCTGGAATGCTACTAAATAAACATGATAAACAATAAACATAAGGCATAGTTCTAAAATTCGGCAGAACCTCCTTTGTATAACTAGGTATACCGGAGGTTCCAACAGTTGCATATATTATTATTAATATCTCAACATCCAAAGTTCATCAAAGCATTCATAAATAATCTACTCAGCTAAAGCATAAGCAAGTGTAATTAAAACTTACCACTCTCATTATTACAAATAACCCAATGCATTCAGGCATAACCAAAATTAATCCTTAAACAATTTGCTTATTATTAAGGTACGACCTAAATGATAATCATCTTTAAAAGATTGTGTGGTACTGAGTGCATCCAAAGCAATTATACTCCCTCCCATGCATGTCGTTCTTGCAAGTGGTACCTAAAAGCACAACAAAAGCAAGAGGTGAGTCCAAATACTTAGCAAATATAATGAATAGCATCAACATCATACAAGCATGTAACTCATCAACTATACTTCACAAAATCACATATCAATCACTTTATACATGTATGCTATGCAATATGCTCAACATGGTCTTTCTCTTTCTCTTTTCCTTTTACATTTTACCGTTAATGCAAAGTGCGTATCCGTCGATGCACACCCATGCCTGTAACATCTGGTACATGGACCTTTGCCCATACTCCACGTGTATGGGGACCTGAGCCCATGCTCTTCAAGCATGAGAACCTTTAGCCCGTCATTAACATAACGGGGACCTCAAGAGTTGCTTGGTCCTCACATGACCAAGACTTCAGTAAACCAACATAATGCATATGTATGAATTCTCAAAGTAATACAAACATGCATCCACAACAACATTGCGTATGAATAACCTATTCTTACCCCAAAATCTCATAACCATAGACCAACAACCATGAATAAGACGCGATTCATATCTCTAGCAACCATGAATAATACCAATTAAGCCATCATCATCACAAACATGAACACACAAGTACTCATAATATATACCAAATATTGCCATTCAATAATACATATTATATTCATCATTATACTTGCCTTAACCACGAGAGAACGAGGGTTGTACAGAAGGTACTGCCCCCGGTACCAGTCCACCACCTAAATAATAATTATAACACACGCTAAGACATAGCAGCGGACTAAAACAAACTATATAACAATAACCATGGACTCGCAAAACATCTAACTCGAACCCGTCCCCAAATTCCTAAATATCGATATGTCCCCTCAGTGGATAGTCAATTTTAAAAATCCATATCTATTGGTACAGGAGTCCAAATAAGATGTTCTTAGACTTTATGGAAAGGTAATTAAATTCTCCAACTAAGTCTAGTTGAAGATCCTTACTGAATCGGCCAAATAATACCCCTACCAGGCCAGTTAATCAAACATCAATTTCACGTCGGGTTCTCTGGACAGAGCACTAAAACCACCATAACTTTTTATACACAACTTGGAACAGGGTGATCTTGGACTCTATGGAACCATGACAAAACCAGCTACAATAGTCTAGTTGGACAAGTCTCCTTATTCGGCCTCCTACTAATTCTTATATTCAGGTAAAGTTTTCTAAGTTTTCTGTCTCCGTGATCTGACAGTCAGCGAAACAACGGCGGTAACAATTTCATAACTTTTGATTGCCAACTCTAAAAAATGTGTTCTTTATTATCTTAGAAATCTTACTGAATCCTCTACAATATTCATTTTGGGTGGCTTTCCTAATTCGGCCTCTAAATCATTCATAATGGCCAGACAATACAATCTGCCAAAACTCGTCAGCTCTCCTGGTCAGTTGCGGTAAAACTACCATAACTCCTAAACCGTAGGTCCAAATCAGGTGATCTCAGTTCCCAAAGAAAGCTAAAACCGAGGGCTACAACTTTCTAAGAGATGATCAGATCAGAAAACGTACGGATCTTACCTAAAACTGACGAGCAACAACACTGAACAACTCCAATGAACCGCAGCAAGGATCTTCGCCGGGGAGGGAGGAGGTGCTGCTGGGGAGGTGGTGGTGCAGGGGAGAAGCATTGGGGAGAGGGGGTGGCGGCTTGGGGGGAAAGAGAGGAGAGTAGGGGGCGGCGGCTAGGGTTTGGGGCGCCCCCCCCCCTTAGGCCGGCCTCCCCTCTTGGGCCTCCTGGGCCACGGCCCGCGGCTTAGGTTGGCGAAAATAAGTGAAAACCCCCCTTTTTTCTAGGAATTTTTTATTTTTTATTGTTCTTTCTTTTCCCGACTGGCTGTCTATGTATCCGATTAAATTCCGGGGTATCACAGATTATCTCTATCACGTCAGAAATATTTTTTTTTCCAAATTCCTTTAATCCACAAGAAAAATCCTAGAGAACAAAGAAGAGTCTGAAAGTAAAGCCACATCAATTCACCCCCATCTCATCACAACCCACAAATCCCCCTATTCCTCTTATCCATCAAGAGTAAAACCCTAACAAGCAGAGGTAGATGTGCAAATTAAGCCCTCTTGTCCCCAATTCCTCTTATCCATTAAAGGCAAAACCCTAGCAAACAGAGGTAGATATACAAACCAAGACTCTTTACCTCAAATTCCCCTTATCCATCAAGAGCAAAACCCTAGCAAGCAGAGGCAGATATAGGAAACAATCCCCCTAATCCCCCTATCTAATTGCGTGTAAACCCTAGAAACCACTCCGATACCACAAGTCCCTTGCCCCTCCTTAGTCTTGCACAATTCTCGAAAGCGATCACATCAGTCGCAGACCCTAGATATGGCAAACTAACACGACATCACAAGCAAGCGACCGATGAATCCATAACGAGCTGGAGGAATAGGGTTAGGGTATTTGCGAGCACAAAGGCGGAATCCTTGCGAAAAGACGAAGCAGGTGAGGAAGAGACACAGCCGTGCAGTACCGAGAAGTGGAGCAAACTCGGGTTCGGTGTATCTACCCTGTTGCAGTCGGATCGCCGGAGACGAGCCACTAGTGAGGGCGGGAGGAGGAGGAGGCCGTTGGGTTAGGGTTAGGGTTAGGGTTCGGAGATGGGGAAAGGAGAAGCCAGAGGAGGACGCGGCGAGGCAGAACACAAATGTCACGGGCTACTCCTAGATATCTAGGGGCCATAGGTCTTTTACTAGGGATGCGATGGAAGAGGGTATGGACTGATATTATTTATCTCCTATCATATTTCATTTTTTTTCTTATCGAAATCGAAGTAAAAAAATGGACAATGCCGCATACGAATCCGAATACGGATAGTCTCGGTCATAAATAAGGGGCAAATACATGACGAACTAAATACAGATCGTCTCGGTCACAAATATTTAGTCGAATATTGTGTGAAAACAGAAATCATATATGTCACACATATAAAGATCAATCAATCATACTGCATGTCCAAAATGCAACTACATTAGCAATTAAACAAGCAAACTTGACTACATCACACCATCACAATGGCTAGTTAAAGAAGTAGTAACTAGCAAATAACAAGTCATAGTGACAACAGTATAGAAGATGTCCAAAATGTAACTAGCTAACTACATAACAAGATAGATACAAACATATACAAAGCCTATGGACCAGCAGCAACAACCAGTTAGGGATACACAGAACGTTGACTGGTAGCAAGTCTGTAGCGTCCCAGTTTCTGAGTTTTTCAAAATCTTTTATTTAAAATAATGTTTTATAAAATTATCATAATTTTCTAGAATTTAACGAAGCGTAAATAGAATATTCAGAAATGAAATGATTTAATATGAATAAATCAAACATCAATTAAATCTAAAAGTGTTTTATTTAATTTCCTTATGTTCAAAAGATTTTTTTTTTCTTTTTTGGAATTTTTCTGAGTTCATTTGCTATTTTTCTTGGCTTATTTGGATTTCATGTATGTTTTAAAAAAACTAATTTAAATACTGGAAAAGCCTCGTGGGCCAATTTTTCTCTTGGGCCCACTGGACCTAGAGTTTGCCGGATATCCGTGATTGAGTATACCAGATACTATTCGATAAAACTCTCGGATAGCTCCGAACCCGATAGATAGCTCTCTCCCTAATTCGATCCCATACCCAAGACAAACTATCTGTCTCCGACTCCAAAATCTGAAAAAAAAAATCAGAATATATGACTTCACGCTCTGAATACGATCCGAATTCATTCGGACGGACGGGCGATTAGGAACTATCCGTTCCGTTTGCACCCCTACTCTTCACTCTTTAGCTCTGCACCAACACTAGGCTTGTTGAGCCTAATTATGCAGATCTTTAATTGAGCCCCAACCTAAATCGTTTAGGAAAAGCCCACTTGCCTTTCAACCAAAATTCCCAATAAAAATAAACTTTTTATTAAGCATTTGCGAGGTTGACCATTGACTTCGTCCTCTACAAGATGGCTGATGCTAGCAGCAGAGGTGTCCAAACGAGCGACACAGCACGACATGTTCCCATTTAGGCACGATCCGGTTGGCTCGGCAAGTTAAACGGGGCGTGCCAGCCTGTGGGTTCAACCGACAACCTAGACATGACACACTGAGCTTATGGGTTGTGTCGTGCTAGCCAGGGCACAGTTAGCCCGACGACCAGAGTTGACCCGTTTAGCCCATCTAGAAAAACAGGTGCAGTGTTTGCCGCCGCCTCCTCCTCCGCCGTCGCTGCACATCGGGCATGCATGGGCTGAGCCGTGCTAGAGACGGTACTTTGCGTGCCGGGTTGAGCTGGCCCGTTGGGCCGAGATCGCGACCCAAACATGACTCGTTTAGGTGTCAAATCATGCCGACCAACAGCGACCCATTCGTACACGTTAGCTAGTAGTGTTAGATCTCATTTTTTCTCATGTGTTTGTTCCAATCCATGGTAATTGACAAAGGCAAATGTCTGTTATAGAAACTTTTTCCGAAGTTGATTTTGTCATATAAGTTTGCGTGTATTTACCTGTTCATGCTTTTGATTAAAAGAAACAACATTACTATATATCCGCTGACATATTAATTATCTGATCTTTTTGCCGCGGGATGTGCTTTGGGATTTATGCCTTCGTCTTCGTCTTCGGTGAGCAACAGAGGTGGCGTCTACAGGTAGAAAGACGGCAACGAATGTGGGGCCCCAGGTGAGTTGAAAAATATATTTGTATTTATCATAAACGGTAACAATTGTAATCTATGTATAATTATTCTGCATCTTTGTAATCTAGCAGCAAGGAAAAAACGAAAAGTTTCGGCTGAGTCACTTCCAGTTCCCGGGCACTACTCTTTTCGCGGGACACGCAGGCTTCCTTCCCGGGCACTTCCAATTTTCAAGAAGCAAAACGCAGAGCTTCTTCCACACGAAGCCACACACCCATGAGGCCATGACCCACCCGCTCGCCTCTCTCCCCTTCTACAACTCCTCTCCACTGCCATGGTCGACATCCCCGAGGAAGCCTCCACCCAAAGCCAGGCATGCTTGACGGCATCCCCTCTCCTCCTATCTCCGGTCCTTGCCTCGCCGCCGTTCAGTCGGCCGTCGACCACCCTTGCCTTGCCGGCTCAATCGACCATTCAAGCCACTGATTCGCGTTTGCTGTTGCTGCAGGTGCACGGGTGCAGCTCGTACCCCCTTTCGTTCCCTTCCCGTGGGTTCCCCTCTGTCGCCTGACGAATTCTAACCTTTCTTGATCCACCAATTTTGGATCTTTGGCGCGTGCTCATGTTGTTGTTGTTTTTCGTCAGAGCCGCCGGACATCAAGAACTGGTTCTCCAGTTACGAGTATGAGTCGCCGGAGGCTCCGGAGCTGGTTGCTGAACCTGGTGGCGACAACGGCAGCGAGACCCAAGATCCATTGGAGGTATTTTTCTCTCTCTCTCTCTCTCTCTCGTGATGATCTCTTTCTGTCAGATCGTACTCAACTTGCTCCTTTATCTTGCTTGCTAGCCCTACTTATTTTACCAATTGACTTGCTTAATTGTGTATGCTGGGATCCAGTACCGGGTGTCTGGGCATTCGTTGTTGAAACACGCCGCCCCTCAGGACGCTGGCGTTGCTGCTTCGAGGGAGAATTGTTTTGGAGGCCAATCTGACCATGACGTTTCTGCCGTAAGATATTTTGTTCCGATTGGTAGGAGTACGGTGGAACAGGACGCAAAAAGGAAGCAAAGTCTGCGGGAGCTGTTTGGAGCTGGTTTTCTTGACGACCGTGACGAAGCTACTGAACCTGAAAGTCGGGCGGTGTTGGCTGTGCAGAGAAATGCAGTGGTGCCTCTGGCAAATTGCAGTGCAACAGGCTTACCTGATATTAAAGGAATCCAGCAAGGCGCAGTCGAACATGGCAAGCTGCCGGAGGACTGTGATGGCATCAGTTTTGCGGATACTCAAGAAAGTTCCCCAGGAGACCAGGAGAGCAAGCACAGCAGACTGTCAGGTAATTGTGATGGTACAAGTTTAGCTGGTACTGAAAAAAGTTTCCTAGAAGATGGTATTGGACACAGCAAGCTGCCAGTTAATTGTAATAGTACAAGTCCAGCTGATACTGAGAAAAGCTCCAAAGAAGATGGCAATGAACACAGCATACTGCCTGATAATTGTAATGGTATCGGTTCAGCCGACGCCGAAGAAAGTCCTCCTCGAGATGAAATTGGCCGCGGCAAGCCTACTTTGGAGTATAAAGCACCAGAAGAAACAGTTGCAGCCGATGGTTTTGTTGTCATCAAGAGAAAGGAGAAGCCAGGAGAAGAATCCAGGAAAAACAAACTTCCTAAGTCCTCGATGGGAAGAGATAAGGCAGAGTTGCGAGAGAACCACAGCATTTTGCAACAGAAGGCTTCGGTCCAAGAGCGCACTAGAAGTCCCTTAGCAGATAGAACTAATTTTTCAGAAGTAGCAGAAGCTCCAACACCTGAACTCTCCGGGAAATGGAAGTGCCCTCGCAAAGGCAAGCCCTACGTTGGTCCTCCATTGAAACAGCTGCGGTTGGAGCAATGGGTGCGCCGAGTGAATCGACACTTTTAACATTGCTAGCTTGTTAAGAAGAGTATGCATCAGGTTGAAGCCCGGAGGGTTTTGCTTGACAATTAGGCACCATGTTTCAGCTTTGGCTGCTATATTAATCTCTATTAGCTAATTTGCTATTCAGCAAATCTATTCCATATACCTTTTGCATATACAGATTCAGCAAATTATGATGAAAGATTAGTAAAACCATAAACCATAGAAAACAGATGCGAACTGAACTTAAAAAAGAATGGGTACTTTGGCTAGCACAAACGCTGCCTATCGTTTATCACATTTATTAACAACCAACACATTTGCTTTCGCATTTCAGATACAAATTAGCTGTCCTAGCAACTCATCCAGCTGATATTTTAGAAGACGATGCCCCTGTAGCTAAATTTATTTTCTTTGGTGCCATGGGTGAACAATTAGTTGGTGCTCCCGTTTCAGCTTTGATAGCAACAGTTTGTTGGTTCTTTCTGTCATAATCCTGAAATAATGCAAAACGAAAGTATATAATATCCTAAAGAACCTAAAACCAAGACTGAATGTAACTATTCTATATCTTATACATACAGCTTAGAACTCTCTTAACTCATCAAGTTCTTTGATACTATTTTGCAACGTATCCACCTCAGTATTTCTCAAGGAAAGAGTTGATTCAGCGGCACTTAAGGAACGCATTGTACGTTACTTTTTCCCCCCTCTAATTCAGCAATATGAGCCTTTAGCATACAGCATTCATCCTTGTAAACTCTCTCCATTGTACTTTTCTGCATAGTTCAAATAACAAAATTTTTGGAAATACAAAATGAATAAACTATTCACTGTGAAATCAGAACAGGAAGAAAAGACAGAAGATTAAACCAAAAAACCTCTTCACTTTTTGCTCTTTCAAGCCTTTGAACCTTCTGGTCCAGAAGATTCCTTTCCATCATTAACCTCTTTGAGATTTCTTGTGATGCATCAAGCTTTTTTTGACATAACTTCAACTCCTCCTTAAACGTTATTAACATCTTTTCAAAGACAATAACTAAATATATCCTTGGCACCAGAGCTTGATGCCGTATATCTTTTCAAAGACAAAAACAAAAGCACCCAATGGCTAGCTAGCTAATAGTGGAAACACCCAAGCGCAGATGTGGGTGGAGGGGGCCGAGGCGTGGGGGCAGCGGCCGAAGGCGGAGGGGCGAAGGGGAGAGGGCCGAGCGTGGGGGCGGAGGGAAGGGGGCCGGGCGTAGCGGCGAAGGAGAGGGGCGGCGGCCGGGCGCGGGCGTGGGGGCGGCGGCCGGGTGCGGGCGTGTGGGAGGGCCAGGCGTAGAGGGTGTGGGGGCCGGGCGTGGGTGTGGGTGTGGAGGAGGGGGGCAAGCGTGGGCGTCGACTGGGGGAGGAGAGGCATGGGGACGAAGGGGAGGGGGCGACAGCTAGGCATTGGGGCGCTGGGGCAGAGGGGAAGCAGAAGAGAACTCGAGTTGGGAAGAAGCGCCAGCGACACAGGCGAGGAAGGAGAAGAAAGAAAGACACGCGGAGCGACGGGGAATAAAGGCCGAAGTATTGAGAGAGGAGGATGACGGGAAGGTGGGCGCGCTAAAAAAAAATTGGACGGCCACGACACACATAGGTTCGGAATCCGATGGGGAAGAAGAATCGGGGTGACGTGGCCCCTCTGGCCTCACCCCAAACTGTTCTTCATTTATCTGTTAGGATATTCAACTCGTACCATACAGAAAATTACCTACTCACCCAACTTACTAGATGTGTTTTCCATATTTTAGGGATAAACCTTTGAGAGCACCAAGCATCTAGCACACCTCTGCTTCACGGCCTTTTGCTACATCAGCATCAACATTCTAACTCAACAGCTGCAGTCCTTTGCGCTCACATCGTCATGTGTTTTTTAATGTGCACCTACGTGCAGCCTATATCACTTTTGTATGCTCTATGATGCATGCCGTGTTATCGGCACTGCGGTTCACACTATGCCCAAAAAAAAAAACGGTTCAAACCAGCCTACATGCTGGTTAAACTATCCAGTACCTAAATAAATTTGGCAGTGCCCATATATTTGGTATAACTGGACTCATGCTTTTCATAATTACTGAGGTGCTGATTCAGTAGTATCTTACCCATGCATATCATGTTTACCATATAATCATATCTTTGATCAGATTAACTCTTTCTTCCATGTAGATTATATTGCTAGCATATCATTACAGCAGGATTTAGTTCTCTTTAACTGTATAAGATTATTATGAACTTTTAATAAAACAAAGATGTCTACTGAGTAATTCATTACCTCTAACAGCTACATGTACAAATTGAGATGAGAATCTGATTGTACCGTAGTACCATCATGTCAGTGATTACCCATTTTTCTTCCAAGGAAAATTACAATGTTGTACATGATTTCCTCCTTGTGAAGTTAGCTGCTTCTTCGTATAAACACTGATACCCAAAAAAAACTCTCATCAGTGTACTACTATGATATTGCTTGAATTTTTGGCTAATATAGCATATTTTCGACTCATATCGGCAGTATTGACCAAAAGCGACGTAGCCTGTTGTTGTATGGCCGCCGTGTAACAATGCCTCCCGCGCCGTCATATGCCTCCTGCAGCTCCAGGCCGCCCAGCCCGCCGCCACCTCGCCGTTGCCGCACGGCCTAGTTAGGGTAGTTAGGTTAGTTAGGGTTAGTGATTAAGATTTCGCGGCAGTTTGTATGAATTCTTAAATATAGCAAATGAGTTCAAAAAATTATAAAATTTTATGTGGGGCCTCCCGATACAGTGTACTTGCTTGTGTAAATTTACCATAATTTTATTCATTCAGAATTTTTCTCGTTATTTTGTGTTAGTGTAATTGCCTACTTATCTTCTATTAAACAGTGACAATGCATAGCTTTCTAGAGACGTGCTTATATATAAACAAAGGTGGGAGCAAATATTACATCATGACACCGAATAACATGCGATACAATACGGCTCACTCGTCTGAGCCACTACTCTCTGCTACATGCGGCTGATTCACAGCGTCTGTGACCTTGTTTTGCGCCGAGCATGACCCATGGAATACGCCTACTGGTCTGGAGAGCACGTGTCGGTTCGGAGGGGGTATGGAGACCGTTGAGGCGGAGGTGGACCAGTAGGCTGACTCCGGAGCAGAGTCTGGTAGGCGTAAATGTCGTCGTGATGAGGCATGCCGACCTGGGGGACACCTCCGAAGAATTCATCCACGACGGAGTCTATAAAATCACTCTGGCGGTACGATACCTGCAACTCCTATTGTGCGAATGAGCTCTGGCCTTGGACATACGGGGTTCCCGCGTACCCAGAGGAGCTATGCCCTTAAACGTACGGTGGAACAACGAACCCAGAGGAGCTCTGCCTTGCGTACACTCCAAACCCTAGCTACCATTGTCCGTACCCTAGCGCCGTGTACTGCTCCCTAGCAGGAGCTGGGAGGCCCGTATCGTCCTCATCAGTCGACGTGAACTGGCCGTCACCCCTATGACCAACTGAAGGCTGTAAGATGGAACGATGTTAGTACAAATAAATACTCTGGATGTAAACTGAGAACCTCGTACCTCCTGGATGTGCAGTGCAGATGACTGATGGAGAGCGCCAGTCTGTGTACCAGGTGCGGACGACAAAAGTGATTCATCCCGACGGACCTGCGACAGAAGAACAACATGATGTTAGCAGAACGTAAGACATAACCAATAAAACTGAACGTAAATTTGTACATATCTTACCTCCCCGCCGATTTGGGCCGCGGATGACCGACGGGGAACGCTACAACACCGGCCGGACTCGCTAGGCCATGGTGACCTAGCTGGTGAGCACGCCCTCCCACTTGTTGCCCGATGCGCAGGACGTCGTCCGTCGAACGACCACAGCTCAAGTTCTTTATTATCTTCTTCATCTCCGTCGGCGGCCTCTGATGCACGATGGACGCACTGTGCCCACTCCAACTGTAGTGACAAACGTAACAGTTCACTAACGAAGAGTACAATTATCGTCAATGAAATGACCAGAGGTTATAAGTGTCTTACGGCGTTGTCAGGCCGAGAAGCGCTATGACGATCGAACGAGTGGTGGAGGCTCTGTTGGTGCGTCTCCTCTATCACCGGCTTTGGGCGCTCCGGTGGAGGAATGGTGAGTCTCGCGCGTGTCTGTGGCACGTACCACTCTATGTACGCACCGTACGTCTCAGGCTCGTACGGACGTAGGGCACACAAGACATCCAAGTGCGCCCTCTTCGTCCATGTCGTAGTCCACTCGTGCTGGACCGGACGCCAGCCCTGAGTATGCCCACCCTGCCTCGATCTCTTGCATTTCTGGAAGGATTGATGTTAGAAAGGGAGCACGTAAGAACTGTAAACATTACTCGGATGAAGTTTAACTCACAAGTGTATGGCTCGCGACAGGGGCCTGTCGTTCGGGGGAGAAACGACCTATTGCGCACTAATGTGTCGCATTACGCGCCGCAACGGGTAAGGCTCCACCATATGTGCGAAAACTAGGTGACAGTCCGTCGTCTATAGTACTACGTTCCGGATGCATTGCACGGATAGCCCGTGCACTCTATCGTGCGCACGAACTGTGGATACTATGGATTACATATGATGTCACTCTCGTGCAACGACTAGAACTCGTTGTGGTACAACGAGTAGCACCTCGCCGGCCTTGCGTTGGCCCAGTGCAGACGGTCAGCAGTCCACCGTAAGACCATGGCGGGCCCGTCTATCTGGTCATGCGAACGGGTACGGGTGCACCGCTATCTCGATGAACGGCCACCCAACAGAAAATGCTCCCAACTTCATAGCTGTAGGAGCACGTAGCAGATGACCAGGCTGGGGGTAGCAGCGGTGCCGCGTCGCGAAACGTCACATAACCCTCGGTATGTGGCGCAAAGGATGGTGATCCCTAGCTATACTGAGGCATCGCCCCAACCTCTGCGTCAACCAACGACTTGGCGAGGCGGATGTAGCTAGGGTAGCAAAAATTGTTCTATGTGGTTGGAAATATGACCCAACTAAAGAGTGAAGAAGGTAAGCAACGAGGTGCGTCCTAACGACCTCGTCAGGTGCACCCTGCAGTCATTGACTGAACTGCCTCAGCCAAGTCCGGGGTACACCACATATACGCTCCGGGAGAGGTTGGCCGAACCGCTACTCCATCTCGGCCTTCCAGTCCTCACCTGGAGGGCCCAGAACAAGCGGCTCACCCCGGATCGGAGACCAGTCAAGAGCGAGACGTCCTGCAGGGTGACCGTCATCTCACACCACCGAAAGTTGAATGTGTGCGTATCGGGCCTCCAACTGTCGACAAGTGCAAGCAGACTGGCCTCTAAGGTGATCCGATGTCCGACGAACATAATCCTCACAAAGGGCAACAAGCCCGTGTCCCGGAGGATATGGATGTAGCGATCGTCTAGCTCCTAGTAGTTCCTCCCCGCTCAAAGCACTAGGGGAGGAGGGCCATCGGCGTCACCGGTGATCCACAGCTTGCACCGGTGGTCCTCATCGTAGAAGTATTCAAGAAGTTGTGGCAGGGACATGGCTTACAACACATGGAATAGAGGGAATATTAGTGAGAAGGTGGCTAATGACCATAAAAGATTGCAAATTAAACATGCTAGCTTTTTAATTTCATAGTAGTTTTCCTGGGGTGATAAGCTAGCTTAATTAGATTATGCTCCTCTGCTCTTCGGTGAATGCAATTCTTATTATTTGATTTCACTTTACGACCAAACTAACGCTACAAATTAATGTACACTAATTTACTAACTAATTACTACTAATTATTTAGTAACTAGTTAACACTGTAAACTAAAAATTACGATCAAACTACATGCGAATGATGGCGGTTAATAACGCTGAAATGTCCCTAAAAATATAATCGACACAACAAGAGAGCGAGCGACTGCGAAATAAAATGAACGAGCGAAAGAGTGAGTGATTGTAAAATAAAATCGCACTCACTCGCTCTAATTTATAGCCGTTGCGGGAGGGAATCCTTATCCTCTACGCTAATTAAGTCATGCATTTCGGGGGAGACAAAGATTTGTTGGATGAGATAAGGTGAGAGGGAGATAAATATTTGATGGATGAGACAATGAGGTGATGGGATATACAAATGATTGATGCTTTCAGAGGAAAAGAAATGCAGATGGAGGGAGGGCCTCATTCAGGGCAAATAACACATGGCACAATTTTCTGTTGATTTTTTTGTTCTCGCACAAACATGACACTGACACGAAATAGTGAGAAAAATTCTGAATGAATAAAGTTATGGTAAATTTACACAAGTAAGTACACTGTGTCAGGATGCTCCACGTAAAATTTTATAATTTTTTGAACTCATTTTCTATATTTAAAAATTAGTACAAATTTACCACTAAACCCTAACTAAACCTAACTGCGACACGTGGCGGGCTCTCAGCTGTTGCCACACGGCTGCCATGCGGTGCCACACGGCCAGCCCAACCTGCATCCTTAATTTCTTTTCCCCCTTTTCAATATCGCTATACATAGAGATGGCCTTCATCATTCATTAAGGTACCAAACAAGCACATTTGTTTAGATCATTTCGTTCTATTCAGTTTCTTGCTTTATCCTTCATATGCTGCAATACTTCATGTTTTCCATATTTCTCCAACAAACATCATGCTCAGTGTAATAAACTCATTTCTGTGTTCACCTCTTGGTATAGAACATATCTGCTTCCATATTTCATCTGTACACATCATGCCCACGATCATCTGATCATCTCATTCTATTTCAGTTTCTTACTTTATACTGTCAGTTTGTCCCATTTTGTTCTATTTCGGTTCCTTAATTTACCCTGTCAGCTCCTGCCATTTCATTCTATATCTATACCTCTTTATCCTGTCTATATTTCGATATCTGTCTTGTCCAATCTGATCAGATCATTCAAGTCTCATACCACGACAGCATAGCTACACACGAAAGCCACATATCTGTACATATGTGCTTCTGTAATGTAACAGACAGTGTGAAGCATATGTCAACCGCTCTGTGATGCATCGCACAACGACAGGTGCATATGTCCAGGATGATTGAGCGATTGCACTCTCATAACATCACTACACAGGTACAGACCAAAACTACAGATATTTAGATCTGTCATGTGCTGTACATATGTGTGACACATGCTGTAATTACATGCTGCTACATTACGGAAGCACGTATCTGTACATACCTGTACCTGCCTCAACACAAACGAAATTGAAATGATGAGAAGGATACCAACACTCTGTAACTTCAGTGCGATGTCAAAACTACTTACCATCCATCGCTTTCTCTGAATCCGACACAACAGCTGCCCAATCACTACCGTATGTCCAACAGACGAGCGCAACGAAACGCGCTTTGCTACCTGGTAAGAATTATGATGCCATCTTCCCTCGGCAAATTACGACACATGTAGAATACCCCCATGTTTAGGATCAGATACTGCCAGAGACGCAATTACCTCAATGAGATCCTCGTCTATCAAGGCCCATACACATATCGACATTGTACAGTTTAAGAGTGCATGGTCCCAAGAATCTACATTAGATCCACATACTTTACATTCTCCTGACGTTACCATGCGCCTTCTGAAATCTGAACATCACGCTTGCTGTATGAATCGAATTCAGGGCAATCCTCCATGCAGACTCTGGTCTTCGAAGGCGTTTTCATATTCCACAGTGCTTTCCATTCACTTCGGCTATATATCAGAATCAGAGCAGTTTGGTCGTTTCTCTAACCAGTCCTACCTGATCTGTTTTGTTTGAACAAGCATTCTATACGCTGATCTAACAGAAAACATTCCTTTCCGCGTGATGATCTGCCCAGCCATCCTCCTGCCTCCTTAGGCTCAGCGGTATCTGGAGTATAACTTCACTATCCATCTCGAAGAAAAACTTCTGGACCATCGTATTCGCATCAATGAGTTCTTTAACCCGCAGAGGAGAATCTGGTTCTTTAGTGTTGAGATACAGAGCACTTTAGTGATTAATTTAATTCAGAATTCATTAAATTGATAGCTTGCAACATATATACTAGGCGAAACATGGACTGCCAACAGTAGGATGAGCACATTATCAAATATCGTATATCTCATATATATATGTGCTAACATAAAGAGTACTATGACCAAATTCATAACCAAGGAAAGCGCATAAAGCACTACTAGCGAAGATGAATTCATCATGTAAACAAATGAAATGGCGCAATTTACAGACAACCGCTCCGGCGAAGGTCGTGGTCGAGTCGGGAGTAGATGAACAACAATGAGGAAGACAGTGAGAGCAGTTGCGTGTAGACGTTTCCTAAAAACCTTATTCACCTCAACCCGTGCAGGACCAGAAGGAGTGACGGTTTCAGAGACACTACTCCCCCCTTGGCTCAAATAATATTCTTCATAGATCATAGAAAATCCTAAAGACCCACTCATGCAGAGTGGAATGTGAGAAATTTAGTACCATATTGTTACTCTAGATAGAGAGACACCCCATTTATAAGTGGGAGCATGTTCATACCTAGTATAAACACATATGAGCTTAGAAGGAAGGCAAATCACCGTTGAGCAAAATTAGAAACCGATATGCCACACAATCGAACACAAAATCTCCGCACTATTCACCCGCATACTCGGGCAGCGAGGTGAGCGTGAGCGTAGTCTTCTTTTGCTTGCTTTAATTAGGTATGGACATACTCTCACTTATATATGGGTGCGCTTCTACCTAGAATAAAAATGTGGTATTAAATTTCTCATTTTTTAATCATATTTAGTATTTTTAAAAAATTATGAAGAATACTATTTGTGCCAAGCCCATGAACTCCAACGGTTAGCACAAACCGGTCTGAGGAGCCCGGTTCTAGGCCCACACACACACACACACCAAATACTAGTACCTGATCCATCTCTGCTTAGTGCTTAGTGAAGAGTGGACGGAAGTGATCGATGCAGGATGGGCCGACAGAGGCCTGGGGCTGAGAGCATTTTTGGGCCATCAGTCAGCCCATCTTGATCCGGAAGCGTGACTGCCCGGCCAGCCTACTGCTACACAACACACTCATTCCTCTACGAGACTTGTGCTCAAAACTTGATACACCTACCGTTGCGGCTGTGATGATGATGATGATCCGCTCGCGCCTCGCGGTCGCGGGCACCCGGTGCACATGCTTCGAGTTTCGACGATGACTATCTTTACTGGATTCGCACGAGCACAACACCGACATCTGCCACAAGGGCACACGCGTGGCCACACAGCCTACGCGCCCGCCGAGGCGCAACCTCCGTGCCACCTCCCGCTGCTGGCGAACCACTGCATTCATTGCATGCGCGCCACCTAGCTAGCGTCCCGCAGCTTGCAGGCGACAAAATGAGACAGCAAACGCCAACACCGCCATTTCCGGTCAACCATCGCCTGTATATACTCACCACCCAACTCCCCCGTACGACACAACAGTCACAACTCAACACAAACCAAGTATCCATAATCCATCCACGCTAAAACACAGGCGATATTCGCGCTAGCTAGGAGAAGGTGTAACTTGTAACCTTCGGAGCGATGCAGACGGCGAAGGCGAAGGCGAAGGTGAAGGACATGGCGAGCTCGGCGAAGGAGAAGGTGAAGGAAGGGTCGGCCAAGGCGCAGGGCGAGGCGGGCGAGGCCACGGCGACCACGCACGGCGAGAAGGAGATGGCGCGGGAGGAGGCCCACGCCAACAAGGCCCAAGCCAACGCCGACAAGCACCAGGAGAAGGCCGAGCACCGCGCCGACGCCGCCACGGGCCGCCTGCAGGGCACGCGCGTGCCCCTCACCGGACCGCACGGCGGTGGGCGCGGCCGTCGACCCCGCGTACCCGTCCACCGGCGCGTACCCGGCGTCCGACAAGTACATCTAGATCACCAGGGATCAGGGATCGATCGGGAGCGCTACTGTTTTGTGTAGCGACTAGTGACCCAGCTCCTCGATCGAGTTGGTGTATGCATGTATATATGCTGTGTGCACTTGCATCTGCCGGAATAAAACGTATCAGTTGCAAAATGAACTTCGATGAAGTTCCATGTGTGGTGCTGTTTTTGCTTTCCTTAATTTTCACTTGCGTGCGCGTGGTTCTTATCGAGTTTAATCTGGAAAATGATACGAAACACTATTAACACTATTAAAACAACTCTTTAGTGTTGCGGATATACCTAGTGTTGTGGACATACTGAGTCTCTGCGCGAGAATTTAATGGGGATATTACAGAGTTAAGGGAATGATTGCGATTATAGATGTTGAATGATCGTGATTACAGATGTTATGTTGTTCGTTGACTTATGTTTTTACTGTTTTTACGGAATACAGGGTTATTCGCTTTATAACTATTGAAAGAACTGTAGTTAGGCCGTTTGAGAAGTTTTTAATCTGAAAGTTTTTAATCTTCACACATGTTTCTTTATCGAGTCTGGTTATCTGTCAGATACGTTAATAACCACCTTTACATTAGTCATGTGGAAAATTATCATGTTTCCCGATTAGTAAACTTGTCGAGGATCGCTCAAAACCGTGTAGCGGGTCGGATGATGTTCATAGTTGGTCATCTCATGACTCAAATTGATTGTTAATAGTGGGTCGGATAATGACCATAGTTGATCATCTCATAACTCAAACTGATCGTCAATCAATTAGCCGCAATAGTAAGCCTGATCTATGAATCTATTTTTACAGAAACCTAGTCAACAATCCGTTGGTTTTGAATTCACACAGAAGGTCTTTCATTCTATGTCCCTTTCAACCAACCTGCCCTGATTTATTAATCATTACCCCGATTTACATCCAGGGAGTTTTGAGTGGTATACCGCAAAAAAACTCTACGTTACAATTTAGAGCAGCATTACTTTTTTTTTTTTTTTTTGCGAAGACTAGGGCACTAATACTAGTTTGAGAGTTTGTAGAATTATACCCCGTCTGTACCTCATCGTATTGACTGATAATCAATTGCACATTTGCACCTCATAGAAAGAGTGGAAAATTTAAAAGGGAATTACTATATAACTTTCAACAGTTTTTTGAAGCTAAAACTGTCATTTTTCTGTTCGTTAGATGTGCTATAAGATTCGTGTTGTTGATGTGCTGTAAGAATTTTTTTTATATAATAGTCGGGTTTTCATTCGTCCGATATGCTTTGAGATTTGCATCTTTGTCGGGACCCAAATATGCAAATCTGGACCCTCTGTGTATTCTGCACTAGTCCAGGATCACGCTAGTGCACACAGTGTCAACATTGATGAAATATCACATCCATACAACGAATATAAGAATAAACGAGTACATTTAAATAACAAATAACTGTTGGGACCTTATGGTCGAGTTTTACATTTATTAAGCCATGCAAGGCTGACAATAAAGAAATAAACTGCAATGGAAACGAAATAAACTCCGGTGGCTCCCATCAATTTACCACAGCAACCGATCGATCAAGACCCTAACGTTCAACCTTGAAGAACTCCTCTTCAAAAGCAAAGCGACTCCTCCACTTCATTGATTTGTTTAGCAAGAGTGAGTACACACCGTACTCATAAGTCATACCACGTAATGCATTTATATATATGATGGCTTATTCCAAAGAAATGGCTTCGTGGTTACTTTGCGAAATGCAACATTTGCAATTGAATACAATTAATAGATTGAAAGCGTAATTCAAAACAAATAGTCAATAATAAGTTAACAATTGATTTCACAAAGGACACACAGTCTAATCAAGTTCTTTCACACACCAACAAGTTATCTCACACAGTGACCCTTTCCAATTGTTTTATGAAAAACTACCCTCGTGTGAAATTCCGAGCATGTCCATAGCCGAGGACGCGGCTATTCGAATAGATTGGTTTAAACACTCTGCGAGGTTGTACACTTTACCCACACGATGAAACCAACCGGATCGAGTTGATCACAACAAAACCTTTCAGAGACTTCATCTCAAACAATGACACTCTGGTGTGCTTTATCGCCAGTCAATTTGTACACACACCCTTGGAACGACACACACCATTGGACGGGGATGCGTGAACCGTCCGCGATGTGACATATCACACCTCCACCCATCACATAGCTTAAATACAACTTTGAGTTGTCAATGTCAAGACTCCATAACTTACTAAGTCGAGGCCCACCCATACTAGGCATGTGGTCGCAGTGAGGCCAGTTCAATGGCGCACAAAGTTAAGTCCTTAATTGACCAAGGCAAGACTTCCGCTTTTCCCAAATCACAAAGTTTATATCACACAGATCCACCATTCACACAGAATCCACCACTTGCCTCGGTCTAAATCTTTTCCCACCCCGTTGATTAAGTGCAACACATGCCATCAACGGTAATAGCACACAAAGACACACAGATTCATCACACGCCCATAATCACTTAGTCAAGTTTATAATTGCAACTTTCACATGGAATGATGACTCGTGGCATGGCTAAGCGATCTAATCGTATCTAACCAACCCACGTTGGTGCCACGATAATACCAACTAATAATTAATCAACCTAGGGTGACAAAAGATCATGGCATACAATAGACAAGGTGGCATAACAATTTGGATTAATAACTACACCCAAAAGCATTTAAATAAATACTTGAAATAGAATGCAATACATTGAAACAAAGTATTTTGAAAACGGGTTCAAAATGATCAAAGGTATAACTTGCCTTGGAATAGATCTAGATATTGGTCTTGGTCTTGAGGTGCTCCTTCTTACGCAAAATTCCCAAGTATCGACGTCTACTCATGAAACGAGACAAAAGAAAACAAAACAAATAAATAACAGAGGCAAAATAAACTCCAAAATTAAATAAAATTCATAAATAAATAGATCTGAATTTTATATGAATTTACAAATTTGAATGGGCTCAATTGGACTTGGATGCAAAAGATATGGGCTTTGGAAGATTGGAAAATCAATAAAACCCTAAATTGGATTTTCTCGAATTTCCGAATTATTTTTATAAAGGAAAATCGATTTATTGCGCAATGCTTGCGTCGGTAGAGATTTCGGAAAAGAAATAAAATTAAATAGAAAATCGACAGGGCCCCATCGCCGGTTTGCTCGCCCACGATGGACCAAACCCACCGAGCCACGGGATCTGGGAGCGGTGGGTGAGGCTTGCCGATCACGATGGTGCGATTGGCGAGGCAAGGCGACGAAGACGCGGCGCAATTCACCGGAGAAGAAACTCGGTAAAACCTAAAACTCGAAAATGCGGCAGCTTAGGGGCGATCGGGCGACGGCAGAGCGGCGGCTTTGGATTGTGGAGGTGGTGGCGATGCTAAGGGAGGTATTTATAGGCGGGGGGCGCCGGTTTGGAAATCCCCAAATCGGGTCCAAACGGCCGATTTTGAATTCCTCGATTCTCGGAGATTGAAACCGATTTGGAAATTGAAAATAACCGAACGGGTGCGGGAGAGATAAGGCTTCGGAAGGCGTTGTCCGCGCACAAAATCGTGGCGTTTGCGCGATTGTCGGACGAAGCTCGAGGTCCAAAGAATGGCGGGCGAGCGCGCGGCCAGCGGAGAAGAAGATAGCGCGAGACGACGACCGTGGCGGTCCCACTGGCGATGGCGCGAGGCGCGGCGAGGGCGAGCGTCGATGGCGATCCAACGGCAGCATGTATGGCCGCGCGAAGGAGCGCGAATCGACCGAAAGGGACACGCGGCGAAGATCCAGCGGGTCAAGGCGGGGTTGAGCGCGTGCGTCCGATCGGAGACGAGGGCACGCGTCGAGCATCCAACGGACGAGCGCGGCGAGGCGAGATGGTTTGCGCGCCGAATAGTCTTTGGGCTTCGGCCCGATCTTTATTCAAGGATTTAAAATAGGTTTTCTTTTAAATAAATCGAGAAAATGCAAATAGCAATTAGAAAATAGCAAATGACTTTGGAAAAATTCGAGAAAATTCTATAAAATATATCCAAGCATATAGAATTTAAATAAAATAGTTTTGACAATTGTTGATGTTGGGATTAAGCACATTAAATCAATTTGTCCTTAAAGTCCATATTAAACTTTTTAAATTAATATCCAATAAATCCAAATGATAAATTTTCTTGCTACTAATATTTAAAAGATTTTTACAACTCTGAAAATTGGGATGTTACAAACCTCCCCCTTAAACGAATCTCGTCCCGAGATTCCTGCTAGCTAGAGAAAAGGCTAGGAACTCTGATTTCAACTCTTCTTCACGTTCCCATGTTGCTTCTCCTTCAGTGGTGACTCCACTTTGGACTTTGCGTAAACGAACGGTCTTGCTTCAGTGCGGCGCTCTGCGACATCCAAAATCCTAACAGTCGCTCTTTGTATGTGAG
The DNA here is from genome assembly GCA_036346395.1 of Hsuehochloa calcarea. Classification (NCBI taxonomy): domain Eukaryota; kingdom Viridiplantae; phylum Streptophyta; class Magnoliopsida; order Poales; family Poaceae; genus Hsuehochloa; species Hsuehochloa calcarea. The sequence continues at coordinate 42,939,715 of CM070599.1, forward strand.
ATCTTCCTTGATTCAATTGACTCCAGCGGGTCCGCTCTTCCGCACACGAAGACACTTTTTCACCGAGAGAGACATGAAAGACATCATGCACTCCACTAACGATCGTGGTAGCTCCAGCTGCACGCAACTTCTCCACGGCGTTCCAAAACCTTGAATGGACCCACATACCTTGGAGCAAGCTTCCCTTTGGTGTGGAATCTCTTAACACCTCCGGCGGAGTAACTCGCGAGATACACAAAATCCTCGGTTCAAAGTCGAGGTCACGACGACGATTATCGGCATAACTCTTTTATGCGGATTGGGCTATCTTTAGTCTTTCTCGATCATAGCAACTTGTTCTTGACTTCTGAATAATATCTCGCCCGAACACTACACGTTCAAATTGTCTCGACCAATTCAACGGAGTTCTGCAGCCGGCCGCATCTGAGCTTCAAATGGTGACATCTGCAACCGGCTTGATAATCTTGTTGTACGAGAATTACGCATACGGTAAACTTTTATCCCAATCGGTAGCGTTAGCTAAGGCACGAGCTCTCAACATATCTTCTAATATCTCGGTTGACTCTTTCACCGGCATCCATCATGCGTGGATGATAAGCGATCGAAATTTAGATGAGTTCCTGGGCTTCATGTAGACTCGCGAAAACGAGAGGTGAATTGAGATCCTCGATCGACACTATCTTCTTAGGCACACCGTGCGGTCGACGATTTTGACATATACAATTCGCCAAGCGGTCTCTGAGTAAGTGGTTTTGGTGGCAAGAAATGGGCAACCTTAGTCAAACGATCCACTATTACCCAAATCGAATCATAACTGATTGAGTCTTAGGTAAACCGTAATGAAATCCATACCGATCTCTTCCCACTTCCATTCGGTATCTTTAGCGGTTGTAGCAAACCTGCTGGTCTCGATGTTCGGCCTTTACTTTCGACACACGCGTCGCATAAGGCAACGAACTCGCGACGCCTCGCTTTAAGTTTGGCCACCAAAACTTATTCTTAACATCCCGATACATCTTAGTGCTCCTGGGGTGAATTGAATACTTTGAGTCATGGGCTTCCTTCGAATCACCGTCTTAATCCATCCATATCCGGTACGATATCGTCCATTGATCCACAAGATATCCCGATCATCTATGGTGAAGTCTTTAAATTTTCCTTCCGACATCTTCTTCTTGAGATCGAGAAACTCGTAATCCTTAGGTTGAGCTTCACGAATCTGTTTCTCGAGTAGACTGCACTTCCAACCGCCACAAATCCTTCCGAACAACTTCTAGTCAGAGCTTCGGAATTCCTCCCGAAGTTACGAACACAACTCTTTTGCTTCGAGCATTGCGGTAGCTCTTACGACTCGGTGCATCTGCAACTACATTGGCCTTACCAGATGGTAATGGATTCCAAGGTTATAATCCTTTATTAATTCCAACCATCTTCTCTGCCTCATGTTCAAATCGGTGAGTGAATATGTACTTCGTGCTCTTATGATCTGCATGTAGACTTCACAAATGATTCCGATGAGATAATGACGCCAAATCTTCAAGGCATGCACTACGCAGCTAGCTCCAAGTCATGGGTAGGATAGTTCTCTTCATGAGGCCTTAATTGCCTTGGCGCATAAGCGGCGCCTCTTCCTTCTTGCATAAGGACACATCCTAATCCTTGACGCGAAGCATCACAAGAGATATCAAAATCCTTACTAATATCCGCAAAACTAGTCTTCAAGTGAAGTCGACGTTTCTTCAATTCTTGAAAACTTTCTTCACAAGTCAGTCCAAATAAACTTCTTCTCTTTCTTCAACAATTGCGTAAGAGGTTTAGCAATCGTTGAGAACCCTTCAATGAAACGACGATAGTATCCCGCCATTCCCAAGAAACTACGAATTTGAGTAACCGTCTTGGGCTGCTCCCAATTCATTCTGACTTTAACCTTTAAGGGTCAATCGCTACTCCTTCTTTGTCATCACATGACCGAGAAAATCAACTTTCTTCTTCCAAAAGTCACACTTGTGAACTTGGCATACAACCGATGTTCTCGAGCTTCTCTAGGATTAATCTCAAATGTCCTGTATGTTCTTCTTCCGACTTTGAGTATACCAAAATATCATCAATGAATACTACCACGAACTTATCCAAATATTCCATGAATACTTTGTTCATCATGTTCATGAAGTAGGCGGGGCATTAGTCAATCAAAAGACATGACTAAAAATTCATAATGTCCATACCGGGTTGAAAGCGGTCTTTGGTACATCCTTAGGACAAATCTTTAGCGATGATAACTTTGATCGTAGGTCGATCTTGGAGAATACTCGGCTCCTTTCATCCGGTCGAACAAATCATCTATTCGGGCAATGGGTACTTGTTCTTGATGGTGACTTCGTTGAGAGAACGATAATCGATACACATTCTCATACTTCCATCTTTCTTCTTGACGAACAAAGCAGGTGCTCCCATGGCGGCGAACTAGGTCTTACAAAACCTTTCTCCGATAGTTCTTCTATCTCGCTTCTTCATTTCCACAAGTTCATCGACCGCATCCGATAGGGTCTCTTGGAAATTGGTCTTGTTCTCGGCACTAGATCAATGACAAATTCAATGTCACGGTCGGTGGCATTCCCAGTAATTCTTCCGAAATACATCGGGTAATCTCGACTACAGTCGTCTTCCAAAGAAACTGTCTTGATCGTTGACTACCAAATGTCCATCACGCATCGAGGTGGCTAGAAATTCTACTTTCTTTCTGTGATATCCTCAATTGTCACGGCTCTTGACCACAATCTAGCATCGCTTTATGTTTGGATAACCAATCCATACCAAGGATGACATCTATGGTCCGAGTGTCTAGAACTATTAGGTTGGCTAGAAACTCAACTCCGGCTATGAGTAGCCTAGCTCCTAAACATCCAACTTTAGAACTTAGCTCTGCTCGGTATTGGACTAACAGAGTATGCTTAAGATGCATAACTTCCAATTTATTCTTAGTTGCAAAATTCCGAAACAAACGAATGCGAAGCTCGAGAATCAAGCAGGCGATCACGTCTTGAATTTACTAGGAACTTACCCGATTACAACGTCGGTGCTTCTTGGGCTCCCTCTAGAGTGGCGTGGTTGACACGACCTCGACTCTCGATGGCGGTGTTCCTCCGGATTGACCGGTAGCTTGAGAAGTTCCTTGATGGTTGCCTTGTACTGGTGTCTTGGCTGGTGTGTTCCCAAGGTTGAAGCGTACTGGAGTGATAGTCCCATTCTGCGGACATCGGTTGGCGAAATGCCCTGGCCGACGGCGTAAAGCAAACTCGGTTGTATTACGTGGGTTGCTTCTTTGGATTGGGGTTGGTAGTGCAGGTTGCGAAAGTTACGAGCAACCGGACGAGTCTTGAAGTTGGTGCGGTGGTCCGCGAATTCGTGGTGGAAAACGGCTAAATCTGCGGTGGAATCATTCTTGCCCTCGGTGGGGTTGGTGACTTCCTTCGAGCCATTCTGCGCTACGATGATCTTCCAATTCCTTGCGCTTATCCTCTAGAATCAAAGCCTTGTTGATTAACTCTTGAAAATCGTGAAAGGTGTGGGCGATCAAGTTGACTTGAAGTCCAGTGTTCAATCCTTTCAGAAAACGACTCTGACGAGCCTTGTCAGTGGCGACATCTTCTGCAGCATATCGAGCAAGTTGAGAGAACTTGTTGAGGTAATCAGTCACTGACATTCCTCCTTGCTTGAGAGCACGGAATTCATCCTTCTTCGGATCCATGATTCCTTCTGGTACATGATACTGGCGAAAAGCGGTTGTGAACTCTTCCCAAGTAATGTCTTGCGGCGTTCCATGCGCTGCACAAAAATTTTCCCACCATTCAGCGGCAATGCCTTCCATCCGTGAGAGGCGTCATGAACTTTTTCATGATCGCTGCATTGAGTGATCAGCAGTTTTCTCTCAATAACACGAAGCCAATCATCAGATTCTACTGGTGAGACATGTCCAGAAAAGGTTGGTGGACGGGTCCTCATAAACTCCGCCAACTTGGATGATCCATTATGACCATGAGCAACTGGGGCTCCATTGTGATCTTGATTGTTGTTGTTCTGGTTATTCATGGCTTGTATCTGATTCATCATGGTGTACATCAGCTGGGTCTGAGCTGTCATGAATGCTCCAAAATTCTGCAGATCAACTGACGGTGCTTGTGGTGGAATTGCTTCTCCGGGGATTTGCTCCCGTCCTTCTGACACTGGAGTATCGGAACCACTTGCAGCAGCTTGACGAGTCTGAACCATCTGGTGAATCTCCAAGGGTTAGATAAGGTAGCAAGCACGAGATAAGTTGTAGAACTAAGCGGGGTAGGTAAAACCCAACAACATATTTTAAGAAAGCTCAACTGAAACTCTTATATTGATTAAGATAATAGTATGGCTTGCAACAAATGCCTAAGGGCCTTTGCAGCTCATACTTACACACAAAAATAAGGACGAACTTAAACACACCAAACTACCGCCTAAAGGCGACTCAAGACACAAAGCGGCTAAGCTCAAACAACGCGAACAGACTACTCAATCAAATAGCCTCCGCAGCCTTGACGGTGCTCCCGCCTGCTGTAGACCTGAAAGTGAGCTGGCATCCTCGCGAACTGATCTTGATGTCCCGGGGATGGTGCAATAGGAGCAGTGTCCACGTGCAGGCTGCTTTGGTGCTTCTGGCTCTGCTGCCTCTGCTGGCTCTTCTGGTTCAGCCGGTCCATCAGCTTCTTCTGGGTCTTCCTCTTCAGTGTCTTCTTCGTGTCGTCCATAAAGAGTTTCTTCTAATATGGCGATCCTTTCTTCAGCTCTCTGAAGAGTCTCATAGGTACACTCCAGCTCTGTAGCGGCTAACTCCAACGATTCCTCCTGAGCAGCGGCGAACTGGGCAAGATGCACGACGGTGGCATTGTCTTCTCCTTTTGTCGACGGAAAACGTGCAGCAAGATCCACGTCGGAAGTGCGGGGATGATAACGGAAAACTGTGTCACGAAGCTCTCGAGAGTAGATGTTGCAGATCCTCAGGATGGCAAGGCGTGAAGACTCCTGGATTGCTTCAATCCAAATACTCCTTCGAGCTGAGATGTTCAGTGGTTTGCTTGCCTTGGTGTGCTGCCTGGCGTAGATGGTCAAATGGCAGATCACTCCACGATCTCGGCCGTTCACAATCCAAGCACTGCCACGGTACAATGGACGATCGAACCCTCCAAGTACTTGTAGCAACTTCCAAAGCTCGGCGGCAAGTCCTCCCTTGCGCTCTCCATAACTCTGAAGACGAGGCATCTGTCAAGATGGACAAGGATATGAAAACAACTTTAAAGCAATGGGAGAGAAAGAATTTCAGCAATAGTTGAGTCAAGAGAGACATGAGATGAGTTAAAGAGTTCAATTAATCTTGCAAGTTAATATTTGCTTTAGAAAATAGTTTTGGACTCACTAAGAACGGCCAATCTAACTAGGGTCAAGACCTCTGATCCAACTGGCTCGATACCACCTCTGTCGGGACCCAAATATGCAAATCTGGACCCTCTGTGTATTCTCGCACTAGTCCAGATCACGCTAGTGCACACAAAGTCAACATTGATGAAATATCACATCCATACAACGAATATAAGAATAAACGAGTACATTTAAATAACAAATAATCTGTTGGGACCTTATGGTGAGTTTTACATTTATTAAGCCATGCAAGGTCGACAATAAAGAAATAAAGCTGCAGCTGAAACGAAATAAACTCCGGTGGCTCCCATCAATTTACCACAGAACAACCGATCGATCAAGACCCTAACGCTCAACCTTCAAGAACTCCTCTTCAAAAGCAAAGCACGACTCCTCCACTTCATTGATTTGTTTAGCAAGAGTGAGTACACACCGTACTCGCAAGTCATACCACGTAATGCATTTATATATATGATGGCTTATTCCAAAGAAATGGCTTCGTGGTTACTTTGCGAAATGCAACATTTGCAATTGAATACAATTAATAGATTGAAAGCGTAATTCAAAACAAATAGTCAATAATAAGTTAACAATTGATTTCACAAAGGACACACAGTCTAATCAAGTTCTTTCACACAATGAACAAGTTATCTCACACAAATGACCCTTTCCAATTGTTTTATGAAAAACTACCCTCGTGTGAAATTCGAGCATGTCCATAACCGAGGACGCGGCTATTCGAATAGATTGGTTTAAACACTCTGCAGAGGTTGTACACTTTACCCACACGATGAAACCAACCGGATCGAGTTGATCACAACAAAACCTTTCGAGACTTCATCTCAAACAATGACACTCTGGTGTGCTTTATCGCGGTCCAATTTGTACACACACCCTTGGAACGACACACACCATTGGACAGGATGCAATGAACGTCCCCGCGATGTGACATATCACACCTCCAAATTTCATCACATAGCTTAAATACAACTTTGAGTTGTCAATGTCAAGACTCCATAACTTACTAAGTCGCCCACCATACTAGGCATGTGGTCGCATGCAAGAAGGCCCAGCTCAATGGCGCACAAAGTTAAGTCCTTAATTGACCAAGGCAAGACTTCCATTTTTCCCAAATCACAAAGTTTATATCACACAGATCCACCATTCACACGAATCCACCACTTGCCTCGGTCTAAATCTTTTCCCACCTGTTGATTAAGTGCAACACATGCCATCAACGGTAATAGCACACAAAGACACACAGATTCATCACACGCCCATAATCACTTAGTCAAGTTTATAATTGCAACTTTCACATGGAATGATGACTCGTGGCATGGCTAAGCAGTCTAATCGTATCTAACCAACCCACGTTGGTGCCACGATAATACCAACTAATAATTAATCAACCTAGGGTGACAAAAGATCATGGCATACAATAGACAAGGTGGCATAACAATTTGGATTAATAACTACACCCAAAAGCATTTAAATAAATACTTGAAATAGAATGCAATACATTGAAACAAAGTATTTTGAAAACTGGGTTCAAAATGATCAAAGGTATAACTTGCCTTGGAATAGATCTAGATATTGGTCTTGGTCTTGAGGTGCTCCTTCTTCTGCAAAATTCCCCGAAGTATCGACGTCTACTCGCAAACGAGACAAAAGAAAACAAAACAAATAAATAACAGAGGCAAAATAAACTCCAAAAATTAAATAAAATTCATAAATAAATAGATCTGAATTTTATATGAATTTACAAATTTGAATGGGCTCAATTGGACTTCGGATGCAAAAGATATGGGCTTTGGAAGATTGGAAAATCAATAAAAACCCTAAATTGGATTTTCTCGAATTTCCCGAATTATTTTTATAAAGGAAAATCGATTTATTGCGCAATGCTTGCGTCAGCCGAGGATTTCCGGAAAAAGAAATAAAATTAAATAGAAAATCGACAGTGGGCCCCATCGCATCTGTTGCTCGCCCACGGTGGACCAAACCCACCGAGCCACGGGATCTGGGAGCCGGTGGACTGAGGCTTGCTGATCACGATGGTGCAGTTGGCGAGGCAAGGGCGACGAAGACGGCGGCGCAATTCACCGGAGAAGAAACTCGGCCGAAACCCTAAAACTCGAAAATGCGGCAGGCGGCTTAGGGCGATCGGGCGACGAGAGCGGCGGCTTTGGATTGCGGAGGTGGTGGCGATGCTAAGGGAGGTATTTATAGGCGGGGGCGCGGATTTGAAATCCCCAAATCGGGTCCGAACGGCGGATTTTGAATTCCTCGATTCTCGGAGATTGAAACCGATTTGGAAATTGAAAATAACCTAACGGGTGCGGGAGAGATAAGGCTTCCGTATAGCGTTGTCGCGCACAAAATCGGGGCCGCTTATGCAATTGTCGGACGAAGCTCCGAGGTCCAAAGAATGGCGGGCGAGAGCGCGGCTTCGCGGAGAAGAAGATAGCGCGAAACGACGACCTGTGGCGGTCCCACCGGCAAGCGATGGGCGCGGCGCGAGGGCGGCGCGACGATGGCGATCCAACGGCAGGCGCGAGCGCCGCGGCGAAGCGAAATGGCGAGATCGACCGAAAGGACACGCGCGAAGATCCAATGGGTCAAGGCGGGGTTGAGCGCGTCGTCCGACGGAGACGAGGGCACGCGTCGAGCATCCAACGGACGAGGCGCTTGGCCGAGATGAAATGGGCGCGGCCGGAATAGTCTTTGAGCTTCGCCCAAGATCGTTCAAGGATTTAAAATAGGTTTTTCTTTTAAATAAATCCAAAAATGCAAATAGCAATTAGAAAATAGCAAATGACTTTGGAAAAATTCCAGAAAATTCTATAAAATATATCCAAGCATATAGAATTTAAATAAAATAGTTTTGACAATTGTTGATGTTGGGATTAAGCACATTAAATCAATTTGTCCTTAAAGTCCATATTAAACTTTTTAAATTAATATCCAATAAATCCAAATGATAAATTTTCTTGCTACTAATATTTAAAAGATTTTTACAACTCTGAAAATTGGGATGTTACAATCTTTTCTCATCTGATGAATTGGTTCTGAATTTATTATAATTTTTTCTTTGGAGCATAACGAGTTCACCACATTATCGTATTTTGTTGGTATATAATTTTGTTTTTTGTCGTTATTTTTGTTCAACCTTTCAGAGTACATGTGAAAAACATAACAGGTTCACCACATTGCCATATTTTATTGGTATATAATTTCATTTTGTGTCTTTGTTTTAGCTCAATCTCCCAAAGTACATGTGAGATTTTGAATGATATGATGGAAATATGAGTTATTAAGACTTTCAAGAATAATTACAGTAATCAATAACCAAAATTACATTAATAATTTACTGTAATTTACGTATAAATGGAGTTGTAAATAAACTTTCAGAATGTGATAGTTTTTTATAGATAAAACAGTCGAATTTTATGTAGATAAAACAGTCGAATTTTATGTAGATAGACCCTAATTTAAAGCACCAATTACTTTCTTTTTCGTATATTAGAGCAGTTTGTAGAATTGAACCTCTCCGTACCTCATCAAATTGAATGTCATAATCAATTGCACATTTGCACCTCATAAGGAAAAAATGGATAGTAATTTAGAGCACCGTTACTTGTTTTTAAATAGAGCACCATTACTAGCTTTGAGAGTTTGTAGAATTGTACCTCTCTGTACCTCATCGAATGGAATGTGATAATCAATTGCACCTCATTAAAAAAAAAAGGAATGGTTTCACCTTAAAAAAAATGGTTGTTCTTTTAAGATTCGTCGTCCCACCCACCACACGTCCAATTTTTTTTTTAATCCTGCTTTGAGTAACTATGACTCCACCAACCAGTTCTCGTGAAAAATGGAAGGAAGACTGCAGAGATGGTACGTAACACCTCAATCTATTCTCTAGGTCTATAATACTACTATTATATCATAATTATTATAAATTTTACGTAGCTAATTTAACAACTACACATATCACAACAAAAGTGATTATCTAAAGAAAAAAATAAACAAGGGACGTGAATGTGTTATTCTCCCTTCCCGATGCATGTCATCGTCACCGTTCACCTAAACACCAAAATAAACAAGAGTGAATCCGAAGACTCAACAAGTACATAATAGAAACGATAAACACTGTCATACAAATATAATCATATCATTATTTTCATCATTAACTCCCAATTAATGCAATGCACAAATAATCTACATGCTCATTTGCTCATATGCATCTCATCAGTTGACACCGATATCGCAGAGTGTTCACCCGTCGATAATACACTATTCCCTATTTTCGTTAGGATGAAGTCCTTACATTGTAGGACTTTATCTAGTCCCTATAGATGTAAGACTTCATTTAGAGCACTCTGGATTAGTCATTCATTGTCATCAACATGGTTCATCATCGTCATCATTAACAGGGTAGCCTCATTGGTCACCTCGTTCCATCATTATAGCCATCATCATATCACGAAAATTTCACATATTTCATAGCACTTACAGGTATCGCTCTACCATGTACTTGCTTGTTAGCCAAACAGAGTGGAGCAATATGCGGATGGCGCCGTTCCAAAATCTCCACCTGAACAGGCATTCAACCGGACTCAATACATTAGAGCAATACATGCACACATACGGACGACATTGTTCCTACGCGCAACCCGACACAAACAAACCCCTCTCACCGGGCACTATTCTACTGACCTAGTGCCTATAATAATAATAAATTAGGGATCGCGTCGTCTAATATTACAAATAAAATTTATTCACGCGCCCCTAATTTCTTTTCCCTCTCTTCTATTTTATTTTATTTTATTTTATCTTCTCCTAGACGAAGCCATCTCCAGCTGGCCTTATCCCTTCACCTCCTCCTTTCTCCTGGTGGTTCTCCTTGGCCGAAGGCTGGCGCATGGCACCGCCTCCTCTGGTTCCTGACCCAACACGGTGGCCCGACGCCACCGCCGACACCGCCTCCTGCGCTCGCCATCCTCGCTTGGCCTGCTTCCCCCGGCTGTGGCGTGGCCCACACTTCCCTGCTTGGCCGCGCGCTTGGCCCCCTGCGCTCGTGCAACTCCTCTCCAGCCTACTCCTGGCCACTTGCGCCTGGCTCGGCCTCCGACCGTCCTGCGCCTCCCCTGCATGACGCCCCCCGGTGCGCTACTCTCGCTCCAGCGCCACCTCGCCCGACTGCGCCCCGGTGGGCCACCCCTACGAGCTCCACCCCAGGGACGTCTTCTCTTACCCTCCCCCCTTGTTCTTTATGTATGCTAGTGATATGTGACTGATGGATACGATGGAGGGATGGAGCAACCTACTTGGATTGCCAGTTTAGGGGTGGGAAGTGGTGACAATGTTGCTTGTGGTGGCCGTAGCTTTTGCTTCCTGGTGGTGCTTTCCTGGTGGGTGCTTAGCTTTTGGCTTGAGCTCTTGCTCTCGGTTTTGCGTGGGAGGAGACAATGTGTTGGACCGAAAAGACGACTAGAGGGGGTTGGATAGGAGCACGCTTACTTTTCATAAATAATAGATTCAACACAAATTTCACTCCAGTAGCTATGGAAGCTATGAAAATCAATATACCAGTACAGCGGAAGACTAGTATTGAATCCAACCTAACCCTCGAAGCAATACGATAAAATCAACAAAGACTGAAGTGATTGATTGCCTTCACGGCCGTGGCTCAATGGCGGTCGGCGGTGACTCTAACGATCGACCACCGCACAAGAATGTAACAAAACATCCCCGATGACGAAGTTGTAAATAGATGAAACTTTTGATCTACAACTCCAAACTTGATGAAACTTGGAACACACCTTCTCTATGATATCAGGAACCTATTCCAATCGAAGATTGTGATAATTCTTGGAAGAATAAGGATCCTTTTTCGTTTGATTGAAGAAGGGTTCAAAATTGGGTCAAAACGAAAACTAGATCCAAAATCTTGCTCGTTGGTTAATTCTAGGAAGAATAACAATCCGTTTCCGTTTGATTGAAGAAGGGTTCAAAATCGGGTCAAAACGAAAACTAGATCCAAAATCTTACTCGTGGGTGATTGATGATCAAGATGATCCTAGATATGTTCCCACATATCACAGCAAGCTAGATGACGTGGAGTATTCAAGCAAAAACCCGGGGATCAAAGAAAGACTCAAAATCATCAAATATAGAGAAAGAACGCAATGAGACAAGACATGATCAAACTTTCCTTTGATTGATTTGATATGATATAGGCTTACAGCCACTCCATCAATGGAGGACAATGCTCAATCCAAGAGCACGAAAAACATATCAAACTATCAAGAATCCTAGCCTCCACAAAAGCTCTCCCTAAGAAAATTAGGGTTTCAAATAGCAAAAAAGACGAAGCCGAGGTGTAGCCACCTCCCTCCCCTATTTATAGTGGGGGCTTAGACCATCTAGAAGTTTGACTCAATTGTGCTCTCGTTAAGGTCCAAAACAAATGGAACACATACGCACGCATTTTAATACGCCGTCTTTAACACCTCTTGACCTAACTAGCTACACCTTGCATCATCTTGCGCCTCGGATTAGCCAATAGGTCACCCTTGTCCATCTTGCACCACGCTTGAGTACATTGACCTCACCCAGCATCGTCGATCGTTCTGGACCTCAGCTCTCCAAGCCTAGTCCCGATCATCTTCGCCGTTGACCGTCGTTGACCACCAAGCAACCTGCACAATAATAGACAAGTAAACCAAATTTGGAAACAAGTTCATAACAACTTGACCCATGTTAGTCAAAACATGCATCATGTAACATATATGCCCTGAAACTCATGACTTTGACCTAACAACCGAACATCGCCGCCACGACTGGCGACGATCCAAGTGAAAATCGGTCAGACCGCCCCTAGGTTGGTCTGACTGCCCACCCTGGCCGGTCTGACCGCCACCTATTGGCCGGTCAGACCGCCAGTTATGACTTAGCCGAATTTTCTCTCTGGAAAATTGAAACCTACTGGAATTTTCAAACCAATAGAACTTTTGACTAGAGACTCCAAAAATTATGGGACCAAGTGCAATAGAATCTTCTCTATTGCCTACACCCTCTATTTTTGGCCTAGCTCAAAACCTCACTTCTGAAGATTGCTGGTCCGATCGCCGCTATGGCCGGTCGGACCATCCTTAGGCCGGTCTGACCGCCGCTTGGGCCGGTCAGACCGCCTGAAGCCTGACAACACTGTTTCTTTCTGAAAACACATGAAACGACAAACCGTTAACGCCATTGCCAATTGTCACATCATCCTAAGGTCTGGAGTATATCCCCGTGATATCCACACAATGTTTATTTTGTTGGGAGCTTCGACTGGCTATGAATGGCTCGGTCTTATCCTCTTTCTCCTTCACTATAGTGGGCTGGTCTTATCCCCTTCCCTTCTCCGTGGCTCCTGTTGGCTTGGTGAAAAATGAGATTTTACCTCATGGTCAAAAGTTTGTTGGTAAAAATGGCATTATTTGATGGCATTTATACTGCGGAAGGTAAGATGGTAAAATTCATGGGTGATTGATTTTATACCGCCGAATGATGATGCCCACGCAAGTGAGAGGCGTCGATCGGCTGCTAACGGTCTGGGAACCTCAGTGAGCGATAATTATTCGATATTTTTAAAGCCGAAGGGTTCTGACGACAAAACCCTGTTTATCCCTACTATTATCCATTGGATTGTTCTCAATTTTCGCTTTCCTCCTCTTTTCATTTCTACTGGCATTACATTGATTATGATGTAATGGTAGCATTCTGGGCCTAGGGAATGGGCCGGGGTGTTACAGTTGGTATCAGAGCATGCGTTAGGCCTGTGGTGAAATTTGACCTAAGATGATTAATTACTAAAAATTTGACTTAGGCCAAATAATTAAATTAAACTTGACACACTATGGTGCACAATAGGATGGGTTTTCGGTCAAGTATTGCATATGCGCTTTAGCCAGTTATGTTGTTGATGTGCAATGTTACGAGGTAACTATTCGTGAGTTGATTGTGTGAATTCTTGTTTGACGTGAATAGAGATGCCGAGAGGTAGAGGTTGCAGTCGTGGTCATGGCCATGGGGGCCGTGGCTGTGGCCGTGCCCAAGCGGAGCCCCCGCTTGAAGTTCAGCCAGAAGCATTTGATGCGGAGGATGTTTTCGATGAGCAGTCCATAGCTGGAGGTCAGGCAAGGTCTTCAACCTTGCTGTGAGAGTTTATGGAAGAGGTCCGTGTGCTTCGCCGACAAGCGCCAACAGACGCTGTTGCAGTCGTACCCATTGTGGTCCCTACTGCTGTTCCAACCGGGACGGAGGTGAGGATGTGCCTTTGTGAGTGGTTGGCTTTACGTCTAGATACCTTCGATGGGACAGGTACTCCAGTCCAAGCTACGGATTGATTGTGCTATATGGGAAGATAGTTTGAAGCCCTAGAGATGAGCTCACAGCTAAGAGCTCGCTACATGGCATTCCAGTTAAAGGGTCAGGCATACATCTGGTGGGAGGGAGTCCATTCAGCTAGGACACCTGCCCAGGGTCCCGCTACCTAAGAGATCTTCGTCAAGCAGTTCAAGGCGGAGTATTACCCAGAATCTTTTGTGGAGAGTATGGAGGTCGCCTTGTCGACCTTCGTGCAAGGGAAGAAGACCGTAGCTGAGTACGAAGCGGGGTTCAACGATCTGATCTGTTTCATACTATCGGTCACGAGCAATGATCTGGAGAAGGCTAAAAGGTTCCGCTGAGGGTTCAACTCTAAGTTTCGGCATGTTATGGGAGCCATTGCGCCACGTGACTCTAGGTCAGTGGTAGAGTAGGCCAGAGGGATGGAGATGGAGATGCAGCTCACTAAAGGGCTACAACCCTCTGGTGGTCCAAGCACTTCTGGTAGTGACCAGAAGAGGAGTTTTAGTAAGGAGGGTGGGTCATCTCAACGACCTACTCCCAAAAAGTTCAAGTGGGGTCAGCGTCCCCTGCAATCGTCCAAGTCCAAATCTTCGAGGTCGTCTTCTGCAATGCCTCGTTCGTCCTCAGCGCCCTAGCCTATCGTCCTGTCCTAGGGGAGAGCATGATCTGTTTCAAGCGCGGTGGTGGGCACTGTGCTGCTAAATTTTCTTGGATGGGAGAGTGTTGGCAATGTGGTCGGTCGGGCCATATGGAGCGGGTTTGTCGTCAGAACCCATCCAGTATTGTCAAGTGGGAGCTGGTACCTGCGTCATCGATAAATGTTTCCTCTCGGGGGGTTTGTACAGATGTTGGTTGCTGCCCCTGCGCCGTAACCTCCTATTTCCTGGGCACCACCCACTGGGTATTACTGGTACCCTACACCACTTGCTCCAGTTTAGCATGCTGCATTACCTCCATTTCCGTTCTTGTCTCAGCCGAGTGTCGGGGCTCTCGTCGCCCAGCGCCACCTGAAGTCTACACACTGCCTGCCGCTGAGTCTACATGACGACTAGACGTGATGACAGGTACCCCGTTAGCAGATTCGTGTGATGCCCTTATTCTTTTTGACTCCGGTGCTACTTATTCCTTTGTATCCTACGAGTCCGCTAGAAAAGCAAAGATGAGTATGCAGCAGATCTCACAGTCTGCTATAGTCAGTTCTCTAGGGGGTATCATTGCTAGCTCCATGGTATGTCTGGGATGCGTGGTTTGATTTGATGGTGAGGACTTTGTTGCCAATCTAATGGTTATTCAGATAGAACCTTTTGATGTTATCACTACCGGACTGTGATTTCCTGTGTCTAGAGGACAATCACTTTGCAAGCTCCTTCCGGGGAGGAGATAATCTTTCAGGGGAATGCACCTCCGTGTTCTCTTTCTGTGTTGGCCAGCCTGTTCCCTGGCCGATGAACGTTGAAGTCTGGTTCGCTTCGAGCACTTGCGGAGAAGCCAAGAGCACCTTTGCACATTGGAGATATTCCAGTAATATGTGAGTATCCCGATGTATTTCCCGAAGAGCTTCCGACCATGCCACCTGAAAGGAATGTGGAGTTTAGAATTGATCATGTTCTTGGCACATGACATATTTCTCTATCCCCATACTGTTTGGCATGACCTTTTCAGGAGGAGTTGAAGAAGCAATTAGATGAGTTGTTATCCAAAGGGTTGATTCGTCGTAGTGTGTCACCTTGGGGAGCCCCTGTCCTATTCACTGCGAAGAAGGACAAGAGTTGGCGCATATGCATAGACTATCGTGCTCTTAATCATGTGATCATCAAGAATAAATACCCTTTGCCTCGTATCAAGGATTTGTTTGATCAATCGAAGGGAGCCAATGTGTTCTTGAAGATTGATATGTAATCTGGGTATAATCAAATTCGAGTGTGGGAGCAAGATATAGAAAAGACCTCTTTCTCTACAAGGTACGGACACTATGAGTATAAAGTTATGTCATTTGGACTAACAAATGTCCCTGCTATATTTATGGAGATGATGAACAGTATGCTGAATAAGTATCTTGATGAATTTGTGGTTGTGTTCATCGATGATATCCTGATTTATTCTAAGACGGAGGGAGAGCATGAGCGGAATTTGAGGTTCGTTCTTGAGACTCTGAGGAAGAATCAGTTCTTTGCCAAGTTAAAGAAGTGCGAGTTCTGGATTTCTGAAGTAGGCTTCCTAGGGTCATGTGATTAACCAGGAGGGTATTTCCATAGGAAGGGGCCAACTAATGTCAAAGAAGTGAGAAGTTTTTTGAGCTTAGCTGGTTATTACCGGCGCTTCGTAGAAGACTTCTCAATTATTGCCAAGCCAATGTCTCAGCTCACGCGAATGGACGTGAAATACCAGTGGACCGATGAATGTGAGCGTAGTTTCTGTACTCTAAAAGAAAAGTTAGTGAAAAGTTAGTTACTGTCCCTGTTATCATCCTCCCTAAGGAGAACGCTTCACGGTCTACTCGGATGCTTCACGGGTGGGTCTAGGTTGTGTGCTCATGCAAGACAGCAAAGTGATTGCGTATGCATCACAACAGTTGAAGAAATATGAGCAGAATTACCATACTCACGATTTAGATCTAGCAGTAGTGGTTTTTGCTGTAAAGATTTGGGGGCACTACTTGTATGGAGAGTCTTGTGATAGTTTTACTGACCACGAGAGCCTCGAGTATATCTTTACTTAGAAGGAGTTGAATTTAAGGCAAAGAAGGTGGCTGGAACTGATCAAGAACTATGATCTCACTATCCAGTACTACTCGGGCAAGGCGAATGTGGTTGCGGATGTCCTTAGTCGCAAGGAGACACCCTCCACTCTAGGTTATCTTATTGCTAACTTCGATCGGATGGAAATTTCTAATTGTTATGCTGGTACAACACCAGCTGATGAGATGCAACAGCTGCTGGAATTGGCAATTCCGGAGCGAGTGAGAGAAGCGCAACAACATGATCGGTTGCTTCAACAAGTAAGAAAGAGCCTTGATAAAGGGAAAAGTGGGCTTTAGCCTTGATGAGTCGGGCGCATTGTGGTTTAAGGGCCGCCTTTGCGTGCCACAAAAAACTCAGGTCAAGGATGATATATTGAGAGAGGCTCATCGTACCCTGTACACGGTACATCCTAACGAGACCAAGATGTATCGGGATTTGAAAAAGAGCTTTTGGTGGACGAGAATTAAGGTGGATGTCGCTCGTTATGTGGTGTCATGCGTGATTTGCCAGCAGGTGAAGGCTGAGCATAAGCATCTCGCTGGGCTATTACAGCTTTTGGATGTTCCTTAGTGGCTAAGGGATGACATTACCATGGATTTTATAGTCGGCCTACCTCGTACCCAGCGAGGTAAGGACACAATTTGGGTAGTGGTGGATCGATTTAGTAAATCCGCGCACTTCATCCCTATTGGTATGACGAATTTGGCAAGTGATTTGGCACCATCTATGTGTGTGAGATAGTAATATTGCATGGTGTGCCTAAGACGATAGTTTCTGATAGACATACCGAGTTTATCTCTATATTTTGGAAGAGTTTACAGGATGCACTGGGCACATGGCTTTAGTTCAGTATCGCTTTCCACCCGCGGACAGATGGGCAGTCCAAGCGCACCATTCAAACACTAGAGGACATGCTGAGGTCCTGTGTTCTGTCCTGGAAAGGTAACTGGAAAGATCATTTGGCACTCGTGGAGTTTGCCTACAACAATAGCTCTTACTCTAGTGTTCGGACAACGCCATTCGAGGTTCTGTATGGGCGGAAGTGCAGATCACCACTTTTTGGGGGGTGCTGTAGGCGAGAAGGTTGTTCTGGGTCTAGATTGGGTCCAGAAAACGTTGAAACGAGTGGTGGAGATCAGACAGAATTTGTTAGCTGCCCAAATTAGGCAGAAAAGCTATGCGAATGTGAGGAGGCATAACTTAGAGTTTGAAGTGGGGGATTAGGTGCTCCTGATAGTGTCTCTCACTAAAGGAGTTGTGCGATTTGGTACCAAAGGTAAGCTTAGCCTGTGGTACATTGGGCTATTTTTTATTCTAGCATAAATTGAAAAGTTGGCATATCGCTTGGACCTTCCTGAGTCCATGCAGAGAGTGCATAATGTGTTTCATGTTTCTATGTTCAGAAAGTACTTAAGGAATCCGGAGCACGAGATCGTGCTAGAACCGTTGTCCCTTAAGCAAGACCTCACCTTCGAGTCCCGCCCAGTTAGGATTCTGGAGGAATCGGAAAGGGTGCTGATGCACAGAATGATGAAGTATGTTAAGGCGCTATGGTCGCATCAGTCCGAACAAGAAGCGATTTGGGAATTGGAGTATTGCCCGCGCAATAAGTACCCAGAGTTGTTCTCTGCGGGTATGAGTTAGAGTTATTGTTTATGTACAGTTGTTTCATTTTGTTCTTTTGTGCGAACCGATAAACGCTAGTATTTGGGGTCGAATTCTGCTAAGGAGGGTGGAATGTAATGCCAGTAGAGATTAAAAGAGAAGGAAAGCGAAAAGAACAATCTAAGGGATAATAATAGGGATAAAAAGGGTTTTACCGTCAGAACCCTTCTACTTTCAAAATGCCGAATAAATTATCACTCACCGAGGTTCCCAGACCATGTGCGGTCGGTCGGCGCCTCTCATTTATGTGGGCATAATCATTCGGATGTAATAAATCGCCCATGATTTTTACCATCTCACCTTCCGCAGTAGAAATGCCATCAAATAATGCCATTTTTACCCACAAGCTTTTGACTATGAGGTAAAACCTCATTTTTCACCAAGACAACAGGAGTCACGGAGAAGGGAAGGGGATAAGACCAGCCTACCATACTGAAGGAGAAAGGGGATAAGAACGAGCCATTCATAGCCAGCCGAAGCTCCCCACAACATAAACATTGTCTCCTTCTCCCAGGCAAAACCGTGAGCAAGAGCTCAAGCCCAAAGCTAAGCACCCACCATCTCAAGGGAAGAAGCACCCACCATGGAAGCACCACTAGGAAGTAAAAGCTACGGCCACCACGGGCAACATCGTCACCACTTCCCACCCCTAAACTGGTAAACCAAGTAGGTTGCTCCGTCCCTCCATCATATCCATTAGTCGCATATCACTAGCATACGTAAAGAACAAGGGGGGGGGTAAGAGAAGACGTCCCTGGGGTGGAGCTCGTAGGGGGCGACACACCAGGGCACGGTTGAGCGCGGTGGCGCTGGAGCGGGAGCGGTAGGGGAGGCGCACGACGGTCGGAGGTCGAGCCGGGCTCAAGGTGGAGAGGAGTTGGACAGGCGCAGGGGCCGCGGGCGTGGCCGAGCAGGGAAGCGCAGGCCACGCCACAGCTAGGGAAGCGGGCCGAGCAGGGATGACGAGCGCAAGAAGAGGCGTCGGGCCACCATGCCGGGTCAGGAACCAGAGGAGGCGGCGCCATGCGCCGGCCTTCGGCCGAGGAGAACCACCGGGAGAAAGGAGGAGGTGAAGGGATAAGGCCGGGTGGAGATGGCTTCACCAGGAGAAGAAAGAAATAAAATAAAATAAAAGAAGAAAGAAGAGAGGGGAAAGAAATTAGGGGCGCGCGAATAAATTTTATTTGCAAGATTAGACGACGCGATCCCCAATTTATTATTATTTTGGGCACTGGGTCAGTAGAATAGTGCCTGGTGAGAGAGGTTTGTTCGTGCCAGATTGCGTATAGGAACAATATCGTCTATATGTGTACATGTATTGCTATAATGTATTGAGTTCGGTTGAATGCCTGTTCAGGTGGAGGTTCTGGAATGGTGCTATCCGCACGTTGCTCCGCTCCGTTTGGCTAACATACAAGTACATGGTAGAGCGATAACCTGTAAGTCCTATGAAATATGTGATGTTTTCGTGATATGATGTTGTTTATATGATGGAACGGTGTGAGCAATGAGGCTACCATGTTAATGATGACGATGATGAACTATGTTGATGACAATGAACATATGCATTCTGCATCATGGTAAGAATGAACGAGCTAGGTCGGTGAGAAAGTTATGTAACTATTCCAGTGAGATTGGTGAAAAAGATACATGACTAATCCGGAGTGCTATAAATGAAGTTTTACATCTGTAGGGACTAGATAAAGTCCTACAATGTAAGGACACCATCCTAATGAAGATGGGGAAAGAGTGTGTCATCGACGGGTGAACACTCCGCGATACCGGTATCAGCTGATGAGATGCATATGAGCAAATGAGCATGTAGATTATTGGTGCATTGCATTAATGGGGAGATAATGATGGAAATAATGATATGGTTATGTTTGTATGACAGTGTTTACAATTTCTTGTTTATTTTGGTGTTTAGGTGAACGATGAAGATGACATGCATCGGGAAGGGAGAATAGCATATCCACATCACATGCAGTCATTACTGCAAACTATTTTCCCTAGATAATCACTCTTGTTCTAATATGTGTAGTTCTTAAATTAGTTGCGCAAAGGTTGTGATGATTATGATGTAATGGTAGTATTCTGGGCTCAGAGGATAGACCGAGGTGTTACAGAGCCCCTTAAGAGCTTGTTTGGATAGGGAGGAATTAGAATCAATCATTTCGGATTGGAAGAGATTTTAGTTCAAATTCTGAGTCAATCTGGAGGGATTGAGTTTGATCACAATGTATTCAAAATAGAGAGGGATTAGAATCAATCCTTTTGGATCGGAAAAGATTTTAATTCAAATTCCGAGTCAATCTGAAGAGATTGATACAGATGGCTTATTTGGATAGGGAGATATTAGAACCAATCATTTTGGATTGGAAAGAGATTTTAATACAAATTCTAAATTAATTCGAATAGATGGAATCGATTCACAGTGTATTCAAACATATTGTGACGCCCCATGTCATTACCCCTAGGGTAATCACACTTAGGCATACGGATTACTATTCGTCTGCCCGGTAGAACACCGCTCCAACGAATAGCAAGCCATTTTATCGTAGTTGCTTGTGAACAATAAAATAGAAACTGTACATCTTTATTACAAGAGTAGCCACATAGACTAGGGTTCTTACTAAAGCTATTACACGATACAAAGGGAGCTCCGCTCTTGAGTCCGCTCTGAACTACGCCTCCTACTCGTCCCACGAGTCAAAGATGGCTTCCATCTCGCCAGTCCTCGCCACTGGTGCCTTCTCCTCCTATTTGCTGCATCGGTACTGCAAGTCCTTTGCCCGCCGGGATAGCTCCGTACGGACTAGGATCTAACAAAGGAGAATACTAACAAGGTTGAGTACAAAAAGTACTCAGCAAGCATTAATAGCAAAAAGTGCACTGCATGACTGATCTCTGGTCTTTATCACAAATTCTAAAATCATCTCATTCTGAAAATAAACATTAAAACGTTAAGTTGCAATTTTAATTAAAAATACTACTAGTCACTCGGAAAGAAGAAAGACCCTAGCGGTTCCGTAGACTCCAATCCAAGAGACCGGCATGAATTCATGATTTGTATAGCATCACTTGAGCTTGCGCCACTTTACCCATAGCTATCCTGAACTCTTTATGAGCTAGGTCCATCGCATTTCCTTTGATGCGACTTCAAGTTCAGAATACAGACGTTTTCCAGGTTACGTGATTAAGTCTCCACCCATTGTTTTCCGTCGGTGTCCTGAGCGCACCCAGTCCTCCACCGAGTTCCAACAATGTTGGTTGGGGCGGCTATCCTCCGTGCCCAACACTCCACCTTGGACCGGCTATCCTCCGTGTCCAACATTCCCGTTGTGGAGAACGTAATTACGTAAACAGGTAGCATTTTCTGCCCGCCGAAACGGGGAAATGGTTGGCACTGATTTTACGGCATCTGACCGAGTAAGAGTTTTGTTAGTCCTTATATTATACCTGTAGGTAAAGGGTCCCATCTCATCATCATCATCATCATCATCATTATCATCATCATCTCTTTTCTCTATCAAGGCCCCCTTTACCCACATAATAATTCTCATCTCATTCTCATTCTCATCTTTCTTATCTTTCTCATCATCTCAATTCAATTTGATTTTGAGAAATAGTTTTGATGCAGTACATATATGATAGAGCAATATACGGTTTACATTTAAATTAGCTATATTGATGTTCAAGAGGATCGCTTGCCTTTGGAATTTTTGGAACGGTCGACGATGACGAATCTCTTATCAGCTTCTCCTGTCGGTTGGAGCTCGTCCTCTGAAGCAGTGCGGCAATACAAATAATACGTAGAGAAATACTTAGTGATTTTTGGTGATATTCAAATAATAAACTGCTAATGTGATTTCTTCTGGTTAGTCACTTTTAATTTACAAATATTTTTCCCGAAACTTGACTCAGTTAGCAGATCTCTCTAAAATCAGATTTTAACTACCCTATTAACCTTAATTTAATCCAAAACCTAATTAATCTACAAAAATTCTAATTAACCTAATTAATCACTTAAAACCCTAATTAATCTAATTACCACATTACCTAAAAACCTAACCCTAAATACCAAATTACCTAACTACCCCTCCCCTCTAACCTAACCCAACCCCGGTTGCTTCCTTCCCCGTCTTTTCCCTTCCCCCCCTTCTCTCTCGCTCTCGGCCTCTCCTGACGCCGCTTCCTTCTCCTTCTCTCGGCTCCTCCGCTGGCGCTCCGCCGCCGCCTCTTCCTTCGGCTCCACCGGCCCGTTACCAGCTCCGGTTTTCCCTGCGCCGCCTCCTCCGCTCGCGCTGGCCTCTCGGTTTCCCTCGGCGGCCAAGGCTGCCGCCGCCGTGCCCATGCTCTCCTCCTGCTCGCGGTCCTCCAGACTGCTCCGGCCGCCGCTTCGGCCGCCCGCTCCACCGGCGCTTTGGCTTCTGCGCCGCCGCCTCCACTCAGACGGATCCGCCGCCGCCGGCTCTCTACCCCTCGGCTTCACCGGTTTGGTTCTCCCCCCCCTCTCACTCTCTCTCCTACCTACCCCGACTCGACCGCGTTCTCTGGTTCGGCCGGCCCGGCCTCACGGCCGCCGGCCGCTCTGGCTCAAACCCGCCACTCCTCGCTCGCCCTCTCCGCTCCGCCCCGCCCGGCTGTCTCCCACCTTGCCTCTCCGATGCCCTAAGCCCTTATTACCCGATGATTCTTTCTCAAATTGTTAGGGTTGTTACTTTGGTATAAATGGTTGATGCAAATGCTTAATTTTATTGAATGCATGCTTAAATGATGGATTGGGTGGATTGACCGTGGTCGGGGGTGATGGTGAGGGTTCGCCGTGGATGGGGTTGTTTGGGTTTTGGCCGTGGATCGAGGCTTGATGATGGTTCTACCTTTGCCGGGTTGATGGGGGTTTGGTATGGTCGGTGATACCCTTATCTTCTCTACTCCCGATCTCCCGCTCTGTGATGAAAATGGAGGCCGCTTTGTGATGCCGTGGAGGCTTGATGGTGTAGATGCATGTCAGGCAAAATAGCAAAGGCACACCAGGTGGGACTTGGGTTCACCTGCTTGTCGAAACCGGGCTAGGAGGGGATGGAAGCCCGCTTGCCGGTGCTCTCCTCGCTCCCGGCCGTCTGCCGGGGCTTCTCCTTGCTCCCCAGGTGCTTGGCTCCTGTCTTTGGTCTTCCTCCGCTCCCCGGTGCTTGGTCTCTTGCTCCCGGTTCTTGCTCTTGCTCCTTCCGGCGTAATCGGGAGGAGGTGCACCGGGATGGTTTCTTGAGATCTGCTTGAGGGGGATGGATTGAGGGAACCAATCTGGGCCGGCTTGGCTGGTTTTGCTGGGTGCCTTGATCTTGTGCCGATGCATTGGTGGGGAAATGTATGTGGTCGCTTTGAAGCGCAGGTTTTGGCAGGGGATTGCACCGTTGAACTTATCTCCTTCTTGTGCATCGCTTACCAAAGCTTCTGCTCATTTCTACTTTTACTCTGTTCTTATCCATCTGTGCACTGTGGGCTTTAAACAGGAGGGAGTGTGGCTTTGTGGCTGGTTGCTGGCCACTACTCTTTTGTGCTTTCTGTGGGGTTTTTGCCGTATGCTTTGAGCTGAGGCAAATTGGTATACGTAGGTGTTGGATTTGAGAATGCCGAATGATGAAACCTACGGTAATAAGACGGCGCCGATCGCTTAGGTTGGGCTTAGGTATCGCGGGTATCCAGGTGCCAACGGGTTTGGTTTAGCCCTGGTGACTTGAGAATCAAGTTGCCGGCTAATCCAGATCAGTTTGGGTAGCCTCGATACTCAAGGTGCCAGCTAACCTAGGTCGATCTGGGAACCGCGGTGATTCCTACTGTATTCTGACGGCAAACTATTCTCTTTTAACTCCATGCTATGGTTTTCTATTTGCGAATGGTCTTATGTTTGGTCGACGGAAAAATGGAGCTGGTGGTGGCAATTCGGATCGAGTCGAGGAAGGCAGTTCGGTTGGACGGCGATGGATGATCAATACTTCAAGGAAGGCTTCAGAAATATGCAATGCAAGTTTTTTTGTTTATTCATTTTGTAATGAACTCAAAGTTGTAATTATGATTCGATCTGATGTAATATATTCTTTTGATTATGCGATGCAATCTATACTTTAACTGGATGTAAAATACTCTTGTAAACGAATACGGAAATGGATTATGCTGATGCTTTAATGAAAAACTGTGCAAGCTTTTGAAAGCAGCAATAAAGGAGTGGTTACTGAGATTGATTTTAATACATGCCTTTAATTAAGATTACGAGATTCTAATTTTGTCGGGTTCTCACATCCTCCTCCTTGAAACAATTTCGTCCCCAAATTGCAATCATCATGACGGTGTGGGCTAGGCTCGCGTAGCGCTTCTTCCTTTTCCACGAAGCTTCGCTGACGGGGTGATCTTTTTACTGCATTTCTTTTGGACAAAACTTCGGGTTCCTTAACTGACGGGTTTCTGTAGCCAGAGTCTTCACGAGGGTCCTTTGAATGTTGAACGTCTTGTAGAGAAGGGTCGAGATTTGTGTGGAAAGGTGAGGGTCACCTCAAATGGTTCCCTCCAGGTTCAAATATTGAGGTATTATGGTCGGGTCCTGACTGACTTTTTGGTGGAAGTTTGCTGGAATACGCTATCTATACTTACTTTAAGAGTAGATGACTATTCCAATCAGTGGGTTCACTCCCAGGGATTTTTCAAAAATTCAGAATTTACAAGGCTCCTTACTAGCAATGCAGAAGATAAAAGGAGTGGGTTCTTTCAGCGTTTAAAAGAATAACATCCGAAGAGAATGGGAGTAATAACGTACCCGTTATTACACCTGATGCTTCTCCAATCTGTTTGGCGGTCATGGAAGATAGGTGTGCCGGTTCTCCTTTTCCAGTCTCCTTCGTGACAAGTTGGTTGTCTTCAGTCTGCTTCATATAGGTGAGTTGTGGTGGTGCTGGAGCAGGTGGTTTTGGCCTAAATGCTGGCTGGGGTGGGGTTCCAAATGTCCTCCGGGGATTGGGGCAATCAATTTTTCGATGTCCAAACTGTCCACAATTGAAGCATGCACCTGTATTCTTCAGACAATCCTTTGTCAGGTGGTTTCCTCTACACTTCCCACATTTAATTGCTAGGGGTACTGGTTGCTGTTGGGTTACTAGGGTCTGAAAAGGTGGGTTGAAGGGTCGCTGCTGAGGTGGTCCATATCTTGGTGGCGGTTGCTGTGACACAAAGGAATGACGTCTAGGAGCAGATGAAGAATGATGATCGGTTTTGGCCTTCTTCCTTCGCTCTTCGGTGAGGTTGGAGTATTCATTCTCCGTAATTATGGCTCATGACTAGGTCTTGGAATTCAAAGATTTTGTGGATGGATAGGAGCATTTTCAGATATGGATGCATTCCATCTAGGAATTTCTCTATTTTCTTCTCCTCGGTGTCGACATCAGCTGGAGCGTAGCGGGAAAGATCATTGAACTGACTCAAATATTCCACCATCTTTTTCCCGCCTTGGGTTAGAGCTCTAAATTCCCGTTTCTTTAATTCCATTCTTCCAGTAGGCACGTGTGTTTCGGTGAAGCGTATCTTGAACTCAGCCCAAGTAATAGGTTGCTCACTGACACGGTTGCGGTTGTAGTTAAGCCACCAAATAGCTGCTGGTCCGGTCAGCTGGTGTGAAGCATACCGTACTTTCTCCACATCTGAGCATCCTACTGTATCCAACTTCTTTTCTATCTCCACCAACCAATCACTGCGCCCAAAGGATCAAGAGCTTTAGCAAAAGTGGTAGGGTGAGTTTGGAGAAAATCACCCAGACTAACCCCACGGACTGGTTGAGAGGTAGTAGGTGCTACTCGAGTTAATAGAGCCTCCATAAAACGGTTTTGGTTCTCCTGGGCTTCTTTTCTGGAGTTCTCTAGGAATATGAGTACATCAGTCATGATGCCTAGGGGATCTGTTGCTCTGGTGGGTGGCTGCTGGCTAGTTCCTGGGATGGTAGTAGCTGGAGGTTGATTAGGTGCTGACTCATTGGGGTTCACTGCTGGATCCTGTGTGGACTGTCCATGCGGCAGAAGTCCCAGTCTCAATTTCAATGCACGATCTTGACTTCCTTGACCTTCCATATTCCTTAACAACTGTTGGGGTGGAGATAAAGGTGTTACACTTATTTGGCAGGAGGTTAACCGCGGGTGAGTTGGATTATGACATGCACATGTAATTAAATAACATCAAGAAACAATGAGATGCAAAAAGATCCAAATCCTATACTAGCTGAGTCTTTCGTGCTCAGTCACGCTTGAGATCCTGCTTCAAGACCGCCCAAATCCACGTGTTTGGGATCGCCGAGCTTGCCTCGAGTGCGAACCTATGCTACCTCGATCCACGCGCCTGTGCACGCCGAGATCTCGCTCGAGTCCACCCAAATCACATATTTGGGACGCGCCAGGTTCATTCCGAGTACGCCTGTGATTTCGCCTGGTACGCCAGAGCTACACGCCGAGTGCCACGAACCACTCGTCCGGGAAATCTGATGTGCAGAAGTGAGATAGGACACCTTGCTATAGAAGAAGAGGTAAAGAAGCTAAAGAGTATGGTCCAGACTTGCCCAAAATTGGAAAAGCATGTCCATACCAGAGTTCTACTCCATGCCTCTAGTCCAGGCACTAGGCTCTAAACCTTATGGTACTGCACCCACAGCCTATATTTTCTATCCTAGGTTGAGTTGGAATCTAACCATCTACTCACAAAAGACAACCACACCGATCCTATGACAACAACGCGTTTCCCCGCACTTTCTCGAAAGAAGAACTAACTTAAAGATGGTTCTACGTTAGCAGGAATGTCACTTTTAAGAAGAGGTAAGCTTTTCAACATATATATATCTTTTTGAAAGAGGGCGGTTTGGAATCGAAATTGAAATGAAGGCAAGGATTAATAAAATATTTAGTGCAATATAGCAAGCAAGAAGGACATACTTAAGGTATTACTACAGCTTATTTTATTAGCGTGGTCGATCTTATTGCTCGATACCACTGTGACGCCCATGTCATTACCCCTAGGGTAATCACACTTAGGCATACGGATTACTATTCGCCCGCCTTGTGAGAACACCGCTCCAACGAATAGCAAGCCATTTTATCGTGGTTGCGCAGTTATAACAATAAAATAGAAATCTGTACATCTTTATTACAAGAGTAGCCACATAGACTAGGGTTCTTACTAAAGCTATTACACGATACAAAAGGGAGCTCCGCTCTTGAGTCTGCGCTCAACTACGCCTCCTACTCGTCCCACGAGTCAAAGATGGCTTCCATCTCGCCAGTCCTCGCCACGGTGCCTTCTCCTCCCGCTGCTTTGATCGGTACTGAAGTCCTTTGCCCCGCCGGATAGCTCCTACGGACTAGGATCTAACAAAGGAGAATACTAACAAGGTTGAGTACAAAAGTACTCAAAGAAGCATTAATAGCAAAAAGTGCAATCGCATGACTGATCTCGGTCTTTATCACAAATTCTAAAATCATCTCATTCTCAAAATAAACATTAAAACATTAAGTTGCAATTTTAATTTCGAAAATACTACTAGTCACTCTGAAAGAAGAAAGACCCTAGCGGTTCCCGTAGACTCCAATCCAAGAGACGGCATGAATTCATGATTTGTATAGCATCGCAGTGCTTGCGCCACTTTACCCATAGCTATCCCGAACTCTTTATGAGCTAGGTCCATCGCATTTCCTTTGATGCGACTTCAAGTTCGAAATACGACGCTTTCCGTGTTACGTGATTAAGTCTCCACCCATTGTTTTCCGTCGGTGTCCTCGAGCGCACTGGTCCTCCACCGAAGTTCCAACAATGTTGGTTGGGGCGGCTATCCTCCGTGCCCAACACTCCACCTTGGACCGCTATCCTCCGTGTCCAACATTCCGCTAGGAGAACGTAATTACGTAAACAGTAGCATTTTCTCGCCACCAAACGGGAAATGGTTGGCACCGATTTTACTGAGATCCGACCGAGTAAGAGTTTTGTTAGTCCTTATATTATACCAGAGGTAAAGGGTCCCATCTCATCATCATCATCATCATCATTATCATCATCATCTCTTTTCTATCAAGGCCCCTTTACCCACATAATAATTCTCATCTCATTCTCATTCTCATCTTTCTTATCTTTCTCATCATCTCAATTCAATTTGATTTTGAGAAATAGTTTTGATGCAAGACATATATGATAGAGCAATATACGGTTTACATTTAAATTAGCTATATTGATGTTCAAGAGGATCGCTTGCCTTTGGAATTTTTGGAACTACGACGATGACGAATCTCTTATCGCCTTCTCCTGCTTGGTTGGAGCTCGTCCTCAAGCAAAGGCGGCAATACAAATAATACGTGAGAAATACTTAGTGATTTTGGTGATATTCAAATAATAAACTGCTAATGTGATTTCTTCCGTTAGTCACTTTTAATTTACAAATATTTTTCCAAACTTGACTCGCTTAGCGGATCTCTAAAATCGATTTTAACTACCCTATTAACCTTAATTTAATCCAAAACCTAATTAATCTACAAAAATTCTAATTAACCTAATTAATCACTTAAACCCTAATTAATCTAATTACCACATTACCTAAAAACCTAACCCTAAATACCAAATTACCTAACTACCCCTCCTCTAACCTAACCCAACCCCTGCTGCTTCCTTCCCGCCTTTTCCCTTCCCCTTCTCTCTCGCCTCGGCCTCCCGACGCCGCTTCCTTCTCCTTCTCTCGGCCTCATTGGCGCCCGCCGCCTCTTCCTTCGCTCCACTGCCTGCTACCACCCGGCTTTCCTGCTTCCTCCTCAGCTGCCTGCCTCGGTTTCTCGGCCAAGGCTGCGCTACGCCGCGTGCCATGCTTCCCCTCGCGCTTTCCGCGGTCCCCTCCAGCTCGGCTCGCCGCTTTGCCGCCTCGCTCCACCGGGCTTTGGCTTCTGCGCTGCCGCTTCCACTCAGACGGATCCGCCGCCGCTCGGCTCTACCCTCGGCCACCGGTTTGGTTCTCCCCTCTCTCTCTCTCTCCCTACCCCGCCTGACCGACCGCGTTCTCGGTTCGCCGGCCGGCCCACGGCCACGGCCGCTCTGGCTCAAACCCCACTCCGGTCAAGGCTCGCCTCGGCTCGGCCCCTGCCCGGCCTGTCTCCCACCCTGCCTCTCCGGATGCCCTAAGCCCTGTATTACCCGATGATTCTGCTTTCAAATTGTTAGGGTTGTTACTTTGGTATAAATGGTTGATGCAAATGCTTAATTTTATTGAATGCATGCTTAAATGATGGATTGGGTGGATTGACCGTGGTCGGGGTGATGGTGAGGGTTCGCCGTGGATGGGGTTGTTGGGGTTTGGCCGTGATCGAGGCGCCGATGATGGTTCTACTGTCTTTGGGGTTGATGGGGGTTTGGCCGGTAGTGATACCCTTATCTTCTCTACTCCCCGATCTCTCCGCTCGTGATGAAAATGGAGGCCGCTTGTGATGTTTGTGGAGGCTTGATGGTGTAGATGCATGGTGTAGATGCATGGTGCAAAATAGCAAGGCACACCGCTTGGAGGATTGAGTTTGATCACAATGTATTCAAAATCGCTTAGAGAGGGTATTAGAATCAATCCTTTTAGGATCGGTGCCGCTAAAGATTTTAGTTCAAATTCGAACTCCATGCTATGGTCAATGGTCTTATGTTTGGTCGAAGAGATTGATCGAGTCGAGGAAGGCTTATTTGGATAGGGAATCAATACTTCAAGGAAGGCTTTTTTGTTTATATTAGAACCAATCATTTTGGATTGGAAAGAGATTTTAATACAAATTCTAAATTAATTCGAATAGATGGAATCGATTCACAGTGTATTCAAACATATACTGACTATAGTTGATTGATCACGGAACTCTCGCCTATATGCCCAAATCTTAAGCCCGCCAAAGTAGATTGACAATACAATTATACACCAATGGTCAGCCCAATACGACATTGCGGAGCTAGACACTCGTGTCCTGCATCCCGTTTGTCTCGGCAGGTAGGGTCCCTAGTTCCTACCGTGGGGTTATGGTTGACGCGAATTCAAGCTTTATCTCCTATATATCTTATAATCAATAGAATAAAGACAGGTGGTGTCATATGTAGATTTTGTACTTTGGGCTCATGGAGTTGGAGTTTTTTTTTTCTTCCCGAGTGATGACTTTAGGCCAATTACTCCTACAACTAAGATATCCAAATTAAATGAGTGTTATCTATGTCATATATGCCCACCCGAAGATTTATGAACATTTATTTGTATGTCGTAACTCGAATGTTTAATGCGGTACTGATCAGTTTGAAGATGTCTGAACATTTATTTTTATGTCGTGACTTGGATTGTCGTATGCTATATATAGGGTGAAAACGGATGGAATACGAATAGAATAGTAGCAAAACTATGTTCGTATTTGTATTTTTAAATGAATAGGAATATGAATTCGAATATACACAAATGTGAATACGAATCAAATGTCATAACGAATACGAGATATCCTCGTAACTTTTGTAATGTGAA
Organism: Hsuehochloa calcarea; assembly: GCA_036346395.1. Taxonomy (NCBI): domain Eukaryota; kingdom Viridiplantae; phylum Streptophyta; class Magnoliopsida; order Poales; family Poaceae; genus Hsuehochloa; species Hsuehochloa calcarea. Next base: position 42,970,507 of record CM070599.1, read on the forward strand.
GATATTAGTGACGCTTTATCGTTGTATAATCACACTTAATCATTGTAATCTATTTATTTCACCTAAAGGAACATGAATTCACATTGAATCTAAAAAATTTGTCCAACTAATTAGGTATATTGCAATAACATACTTATATTGCTTCATCGGATCCGAATAGTTCGGATAAAATAACAATTCGGATAGGAAAATTCCATATCATATTCGTATCCACAATTTTTTTTGTGCGAATTCGAATGCGAATACGAATAGAAGAGAAATTGTTAAACGAATAAAAAATATTGTATTTGTATCCTATTGAATATAGTAGTCGAATAATACGGATAATTTGTATCTATTTTTTTATTATCCCTAGCTATATATAGCAGGTGTGCAGTGCAAGCGTGGTACATAAAAAAGATTAGTGTTCAGTGCTCACCATTTGCAACATCAACACATCATACTACTACTGGCTAGTATAAGATGGCTAGTGAAGTAGTCGTTCGATTCCTAGTTTTTGCGTCAATTTTCACCATGTTTACAGCACATCAAGCTAGGGGTGAAAGACTCTGACGATGATAAAGCTGCGCTTTTTCGCATCTGCCGTGAGCAGCATCCAAAAGCAGGGCAACTACATCTTCCCAAACCTGTCCTGCCGACGCACCGTGAGAAAATCCGACACGCCTTGCGTCTGCCGTACCCGCACCGCGTCGGACGAGGAGGAAATAAGCACGGAGAAGCTCGGTCATGCACTTGACCATATTTCCTACTCTAAATAACCACAATTTCCTACAGTTTTCAGGGCCACAGTACTAACGAGTAACGACACTGGCTTTTCCATCGGCATTCACAAATGGCCTGGAATAACGCAGCAGTCACTCGTCTCACGTCACAATGAGAACTCAGCTTTCACAAGCCGCTGAGAAACGAAACAAAAACCATTTGCTTAAAACAGATATACATGGGATGAAAACACGACCATATGCAAATAAAAACATGGCATTACAAGATGAACACTCGTACACGCCGATACTAGAGAAATACAAATCCTTGCATATGAAAAATCGTACTACCAGATTGACATAAATAACTCCAGAAGGCAGGCTGCATAAGCTACTGACAGTTAAAGCAGGCAAGAGATACAAACTAGCGACTACCTAACAGGGCAAGGCGTGCGCTGGGGCTACTTATTGCTCCTGAGCTCTTCAGGCTTTCAGGCTCTGATTACTGCTAGCGCACCGGATTATTGGCCGACAATGAAGCGGGCACCGGTGCAGGAAACCCTGAACCCTACACTCTACTAGGTCAACTGCTAACAACAAAGCTGAAAAACAGGAGTCATCAGTCGGTCATCATCTTCAGGTCAGGATCGTAGCGGCCTTGGTTCCCGGATAACGACCAGGGTACAGGAGCGTACGCGGAGTGCATGGGATGGCCTGAGCTGTTGAACGTGCTGCCATTAGGTCCCATGGGGCTCCCTGGGTCATCAGAGTGCTCGCTTGATGTTCCATCGGATGGAGGACTAGCAGCTGAGGCTGCACCAAAGCCAGTTGTGTGTGTTGGCGCAGATGTTGGCTCACGTTTCAGTTGTTCTTCCTTGGGCCTTTTACCTTCAGCGATGAAACTGCCCACCACAACCTGAAAAATCAAATGGTAACCTGTCACCAAAAGGCCTCGCAATGCTGATTTGGGGGCATATGCCAGTTGAAAAACAAAGCACAAGCAGCAACAGACGAACGACAAACCTGGACAGGCGTCGCAGCCATAAGCATTCCAGCAACACAACCTCCTACTATACGTCCATCACTTCCAGCCAGTGCCACACTCAAACCACCTGTCCTGCTACGAGTGTCACCATCCTCTGCGAGCAGAAATGAACCCGACAGAGAGAGAATATCGAAGTGGCCCTGTGACACATCACATAATTCATTTATTTGATATACTGATTTGTATGAGAAATAACAAGAAAAAAAAATTGTGGTGCGATTCTTAGTCTGTCCACATGGAGGCACCAATAAACTAACACATGCTCGATAAAGAATTGACTCCAAAAGACCTGATGCCTTTAACATCATATTTAGTTATTGGCACGGGATTGGAGAGAGAGAGAGCAGATTAATTTTTCATTCTGTTTTTCCTGTAACCTGCCTAGCTGAGATGTAAACTTAAAACAACATATTAGCCATTTCTCCTCTATAGTCAGAAACCAAGTTATCATGAACAAATGAGAAGGTGAACAAACTCCAATTAGGTTCACAAAGACTGTAAGCAAGTGGAGAAGCTTGTTACTGGCAAAACTAGGAAGAAGTGGCAAGAGGAAAGTAACCGGAAATATGCACACTAAGTAAACCAGTGGTGTAGGGTTGTTAGTTGACACTACATAATAAGCAAACATTTGGTAGCCCATAGGCCAATAGAACACATGCTACTAAAGCATATAAAATGCAACCGAAACAGAGGTTGCCGACAGTTGTGATGCCTATGATAAGTTTTTGAACTTGTGCATTACCATTTCACAGAAAGAATGAGAAGCGAAACTCAAGCATTGCTCCGAGCTCTTAGCAAGTTCGGCCTGAACCTACCTCATATGTCACTATGCCACCGGAGGTTGCTGGTTGACGGAGTGTTGCTGTGCACAGAGCACCATTTGCTGAGATTATACATGTAGTACGTGGACCTTGTTGAGAAAAAGCCATTATTTTTGAAGCAACATCCTGCAAAGAAGATGAATTGATGCATAAATGTTCATTGTGTGTTAGATAGTCCAGATTCCAGGTACAAGCAAGGAACATGCTCAAGAAATATCCATTCAGAGAGTAGATTGGCACTAAACGACTGGCAATTAGCCAAACATATGAATAATGCCAGGGGAAAGGGGGCTAAGACAGAATCAACCATTTTTTATTCCTATTAATAAACACTCTCCTAAATTTGTAAAAATATTCTTTATGCATCATGTCATGTATCCTATGGATTCAGCAGTAAGTTGAACACATGTTTACTCAGTATGCAGTAGTGGCATGGAGAACATGGGAAAGCTAATAGCATTGGTAGCAAGAAAAAAAACTTCAAAAGGATAACAAATTTAAAGATGCTGAAGAGACCATTCGATGCTATGTTTTCTTTGTTCTAGAAGGCACATGATATACAGCTCTCTTCTTAGCTCTCCCATGGAGGTGATTGTCATCATTTGGAACCCCATCAGGCTTCAGCTAATGATTTGCAAACCACAAGGGGCGGTCCACAGTATTTTACCACAAAGCAGTATGTTCACAAATATCTAGTTTTTCAACCAAAATTGGTAGGTCAGTCTATTCAATCTGGACAATACAAATATTCTCCAAATGCAACTTAGGCACAAACACAACCAGACCACACAAACAAATGGATGTACGTGTGCAGACAACAAAGAGGGAACATTTTTCAAGTACCTCATTAGGCTTCACGGTTATTATGTGAGGAGTAAATGATGTCCCAGAAGAACCTGAAAATCAGCAAACAGAAGATCACAGTGAGTATTTCATAATACACACACACACACACACTCACAAAAAGGTTCATAGAAGGTGATCAAGTTAAATTCACATACTTTAATTTCAGTTGAGATAGAAAGGCACCAAACAACCTCAGAAAACATGATTGACGACATTGCCATTAACATTTTGACAGTGCAACATGAGAAAGAAAACGAATCAAGTAATTGGTAAGCCAGATATTTACTGCCCATTTTATGTTGGCAGTGCAAAATTTATCACAACTTGAGGCATGACAGAAAGATATGAGCAAAAAAATATCCATCTTTGGTCAGTATATGCACATTCATACTAAGAATCATAATAGAAAAGAAAAATAAAGCAACCCATGAAATGTTCAATATTCAAAGACTAAGATCAAGTTTGAATAAATCCTACTTTTCCTGTTTATAGTGTGCTCTGTGCATAACTAATACAAAGCACATCTGTACTTTCCCCCATTATTTAAATGCCAGCACTATTCCGTCCTATTTTAATTCCGTTTGAATGCGGAGGAATCCTTTAAACAAATTCCACCAATGCCCATTAAATGTGCACAGACAAACATACGAATTTATTCCAAGAATCACGCCATACACGTCCACAACGTTGCACCATATTTTCCAATGCTACAAGCCAAGCTGCTGCTAATTATGCACTAACATTTGAGAATTTAGATATAAATCCAACGCAGTGAACTGGTGCAGGCAGTATTACCCAAAGCATTCAGTTGTTTCTTTTTGCCGGACCCGGGGGGACGCCCTCTGCGCTTCCCGTCAGGGTTCGAGTTCGACCCTGCACCACCGGACTGCCCGCCCGCCTCGGTGGCAGGCTTCAGTCCCAAGCCGATGCTCCCGTCTAGCCCATACTTCCTCGGCCTCCCCCTCTTCTTCTTCACGAGCTCCCCACCGCTGCCGCCGACCACGGCGCCACCGCCGCCACCGGGCTGCTGCATGCCCGGCGCGCCGGAATCGGCGCGGTACATGACCCCCGGCATGTCCGCGGGTTTCATGGGCGACGATGCGGCCGGCGACGCCATGGGGTTGAAGGTGAGCGGCATCCCGTGCATAACATTAGCCGAACCCGGCGGCATGGCCGGCGGGGCACCGTAGGCGTGCTGCGGCATGATGACGCCGCCAGCCGACGGCGGCGAGCTCACGCGCGGCGGGTGCTGCTCCCGGCCGTCCATCCCGAGGCGAAACCCTAGCCCCCGAATCCGACGCTCTCCTCACCTGGCCTGCGCGTTTCGCCGAACAGTTTCACATGCGCCGTCGGCGGCGGTTGTATACGTGAGCTCTCTGCACTCGAAAACTTGCACCGAAATCGAATAAAATACAGAGGAAATGGGGGAACGGAGGCAGAATTTGCGCGTGCAAAGAAAAAAAATTTGGGGGGAAAAAACGGGGAGATGGGAGTTGGCGAGGTGGGAGGAGTTACCTGACTGAGGGGGTCGGGTCAGATCTAAGCGGAAGAGAAAACGCGAAATACCGAGTAATCGCTGCCCACTCGCGTGCTGCTTCGACTGGACAAAAATAGCCCCGGGTTTCCTTTTCGTTGCGTAACTTGCTCAACCCTACGACTGAATAATTAGACTTTCCATTTAAACATTCTGTTATTTTCTTAAAATAATAGCTAGATGATTAAAGGTGTACCATGTTTACTCTCTAAAACATGTAGGTATGTACTAGTAACATGCTTTTGGTACTGGAGTGGAGAGCCATATTGTCACCTGTATCAAAACTTAGAAGAAGAAGAAGAAAAAATATTTCGGGCATTTCTGCGCAAATTCCTTCGTCTAGTGTCGTTTTCATTCTGGTGTAACAAACCTATCAACTACCCCTGAGACTGAGAGTGAGTCTCTGATGAGAGTTAAAGACACCTGCACGAGTTAGACAGTCCGTTACACAACATTAAAATGCCCGGACCCATCCATCCCGTCGTGCAGCAGAGTACTTGGTGTTATTGGTGGGGTTTAAGCCGAAGAAAACACCACGGGCAACAACTCCAGGGCAGGGCAGGTACGCACGCACGGACGGTTCGGCAAGTTGGCATTTACGCCGAACGGAGGTGGCAATCCAATCCCAATCCAATCCGTTCCGTTCCGCGTCAGCGACCGGCAAACCACACACGGTGGCAGCGCCAGCTAGAGCTAGAGCTAGCGAGCACCAGCAAAACCGTTGGTGGGTTTACCACGGCGGGGATCGCGTCGCGTCATGTGATCCGCGCTGGCTCACGCGCGACGCTGTCCGCGCACGCCGCACGACACGGTGCGTCCCGTTGTTTCTTTCTTCGCGGAACACGTGGGTGGCGCGGCCGTGCGGTGGTGGCTTGCTGCTCGTTGGGCCGGCGTGACTCGTACGTACGTGCATACGACGCACTCCCAGCGATTTTTATTTTTCCAGAGGAGTCTGAGGGAAGAGTTGGGCTTCAGTCACGTAATGTGTACACGGGCCGAAATTTAAAGGCCCATCTATTATGGGCTGTGCGCCAAAAATTGCTTGGGCTGTATGAAAATTTTATTAAATCATCATGTTCGGCTTTTCCGCTTCCCGCTCCTATTTTGCTCCGCTTTTTTTTCTTCTTTTTTCTTTCTTTCTTTCTTTCTTTCTGTTGGATGCAGCGAAATGTCCCAGTGGTCAATCAAACAATTGAACCACTTCGGGAAACATTCTTAATGAACCGCGAGTTTGGATCGGCAAAACCACGGCACAACGTCAAGTCCCAATTGAAAATTTATGTGGAGTGTGAAGTAGATCCGGACCTCTGGACTGCTTTTCTCTTAAGGCGTTCTAGTTGACGCTCTTGATGTTTCCATTGATACGCTAGCGATATGAAAGGTACAAGAGGAACCGAATCAGTTGGGACGTCGGTCGTGATTACATGCCGAAGAAAACGCTTAGCAAAACAGGTGGGATGTCGGTTGTGATTACATGCCAAAGAAAACGCTTAGCAAAACAGGAAACATAGTGTCAATCGACCCATCTTATGAAATATAAAGAGAAAAATAACTAAATTTTTTTTGATTATAATAGGGTTACTCTTTATTGCAATGAACTGACTATTACAGTGGTGACTCGATAAAGTAGTAGACTAGCTCTAATTACAATGATGAGTGTAATGCTTGCTACTGTCTCGATTATCTTCGAATCATTGGGTCTTGTGTCCTTTAATGCTTGGTTGTCGTCGGATGTCGATCCTCCCTTCGCTGTTCATCATCTATCCTTAAATAAATGGCGAAGAGATGACAGTTACTCCTGGAAAAGACCTCTTTTGGAATTGACGCATCTAGTCGGAGGTGCGGTGATAGTTAGCGAAATGCTAATTGATCAGCGGTTGATGTCAGTGGGAGACATAACCATAGGGTAGTTATTGTCAATGACTTAGGGCCAGAAACGTCGTGTGGATTGGAGCAATTAATACACATATTTCATTCATCACACAGAAGGAATATACTTGGAATCAAGTCCAAATGCCAGTTCAAAATCTTTACGAGCAGCTATCTGGTCGAGCAATGGGTACCGGCCCCCCTTCCGACCAGGTTACTCGTATAGCAGCCTCTGGAATTCTAATGATCACGGGTCGTTAACTTCGAGGTTCACGACCACATAAGCTATGTAGCTATTAATTAATATTTAGGAATTTAATCCTTATCAACTAGCCCTCGAACTTTAAGTGAATTTGTAATGTGAACCCTTCTCCAATGAAATCTGTATTAGGATAACTCTCATTTAATGGCGTAAATAACGAGGTGGTCTGTATTCACTTTAAAGCTGAGAACCGTCTGGGAAACCGAAGATGTTTGTGCCTGTTGGGTTCTCGAGCAACTCCCTTTTGCAGTTAATGAAGTGCGACTATAAGATCCCTATTGCGCACTGCTTTAGGGTTTTTACGCTATCAGATTTTCCTTGAATCCCTTGCCCCTTCTTTCCAAGAACCCTCTTTCAACTTCCTTTCATCTTCTCGCCCAAAAAATCAACAATGTCGAACTCGATCACCCACTGGCTAGTCTCATATCGGAGCGAGAGGAAACTCGAAGCTTTGGAGAAGAATGGGATGCTTCCCGATAAGAACCTGTTCTCTTCGAGATCTGCGGTCAGGGAGCACTTTCCGAGTGGTAACGATCCCAATTTCCCTCTCGTATATTGAATGCGGATTTAGGCTACCAGCCCATATGTTCCTCTCCAAGGTTCTCGAATACTATGGAGTGGAGCTGGTGAGCCTAGCCCCCAACTCGATTGCCAACCTTAGCATCTTTATTTACCTCTGCGAGGCGTACCTGGGGATCCTACCAAATCTGAAGGTCTTTAGGTGCTTTTTACAAGATGACGAGGTCGGGGAAGTCGGCGGCATTAGTTGGGGAGTGCTCGTTGCGCCTCCACAATGGGAAGGCTGATGAATACATCCGTATGTATTCCAAGTCCTCGTGGTCGTCATGGAAGAAAAATTAGTTCTACATGACGGTCACAAAAGGAGATAGCCTCTGCTTCGTCGGCAAGGTTGCGGTCGAGAGTCCAAGGTGGAGATCCACCGCGTAGAAGAAGGGAAAGGTCGGGAGATGGATTGAAGCCATCCAATACCTCAGCATTAGGGGCTTCTTGGCACGTGGTGAAAGATTTTACCATGCGCAGGATAAGTCCCCTAAAGCTCCGAGAGTGTACAATGCTCTGGTACATGGGTCGTGATGATGCGACCATGGATTCTAGGGAATGTAAGTTCTGAAAAATCCCTATCAGTATGGTTTATTTAGTTGGTTATTTTGTAACCTCAAAGTCTTTTTATTATTTTGAAGCACTTTCCTATGAGGAAATCAGAGACCAGATCAAAATGATCTGCGCTGGGGAGCCTAGTGATAAGGCTGACGTTCCCCGGATCGTGGTTGTTTTCTCCGCAGAAGAGAGAATATAAAGACTCAAGGTAAATAATAACTTTCCTTCATCGTTTATGTATTCTACAATCGGTATATAACTTTGTTTTGATATGCAGGCGATCGGATTGAAGATCATTGAGTCCGACGAGGGCTATACTTCAATCATTGTTTCGACCGATTCTTCCCTGATGACACTCAGGATGGTGGTCCCTCGGAGGTAAAGAGAGCACCGAAAAGAAATATACACTTTAGATGAGGAATTTCAACACTTAATTAAGTTTAATTTATAACTTGGGCGGGAGAGAAGAAGATTCTACAGACCGAAGCAGCGAAGGTCGTAGGCTCCGGAGTAGTCGCACACGACCAGATAGTTGTAGCTGAAGCAACTGCTCCGAAAGTTGACGAAGCCACAGTTTCCGACCAGATGGTCAAGGGACTTCTCTACGACCAAGTGGCTAGTGAGATTTCTTCTGACCTCCGGTCGGAGGATGTGAGGGGTCTAACCAGCCCTACCGGTTTTGAACCGGTGAAATCGGTTGAAAAAACTAAGAGGAAGGCAAGCACTCTGGACTTTGCTCCAGGGTGTTTCAAAATCAAGACCAAGAAGACCAGGTATGACAAACAAAGAATGTTTATAAACACATACCTTTAGTTTTTCTTGTATTCTGAAATCTTGTGATACAACACAAATTAGAGATCCCTAATTTGTACGTGAGTTGGCCCGATCTTTCATGGAACTCACTATGGGGTGATAATTTGTATTCATGGAACTCGATCACCTCCATGTGGACTCCGGGCGTGTCAGACGCCTGTCGGGCGAATACATCTGAATTGGCTCGGAGGAAGGAGACGATCAACTCTTCCTATTTAGGTTCGAGTCCTGCTTAGACCAGTACCTTTTTGGTAGTTGTGCTAGCATTTCCAAGTCCAGACGATGTTTTGACGCTTTCCGAAGAAGCGCACTTGTCGAGTAGAACTTCCTTGGTCTGGTTGGAGAGTTTTAGGGCCATCTTTGATCTTGAGTGTTTGACCTGCATGGAAGGTGGATTATTATCCCTGGTCGGAAGTTCATAAACCAGTTCTAGGAATTTCTGTTCGGATGAGTATGCCATATTTCTATCCCCTCTAACTATAATGACCCCTTTTGGTCCTGACATCTTTAAATTCTGGTAACCGTAATGCATGGCTATCAGGAATTTTACCAATGTCGAACGACCAAGAATTCCATTGTATCCAGTTTCAAAATAAACTACATCAAATGAGATCTTTTCTGTTCAGAAGTTACTTTACCTTCCGAACGTAACCGGTAGTGAAAGTTGTCCTATCGGTTTGGCAGTAGATCCTGGAACTATGCCATAGAAGACATATTTCACATGCTTTACTTTCGACCTGGGAATTTGCATTTCTTCAGATGCTCTAGTAAACAAGATATTAAAAGAATTACCACCATCTATCAGAACTCGATTAATTTTACAATTATTAATAGCAGGCTCTACAACAATAGGGAATCTACCTGGTTAAGTTGAAGGGATGGATCAGTCTTGTTTGCTGAAGGAGATGACTGTTTCCGACCACCTGGATGGCTTAATAGTGATCGGAGACTCGACAAGGTTTACTTTCCGTTCCACGGCCTTCAGATGGCGCATTGATTTGTACAAGGAGGAACCACTGAAGATCATGTCAACAGTGTGCTGTAGCTCCTGGTACTCCATTTATTCATCGCCATCTTTGTCTTTTTTAGAGCTAAGTTCTCCAAGCTCCTGCGTGGAAGAGAAATGACCTTTACCTGTATAATAAACCTTCAGCTTCTTTTGCTAGGCTCAACATGTGAGTAGATCATGCCCTACTGCCTAATGAAGTGGGCAACACTTCTTGTTCTTTTTATATTCATTGGTCAGAGCTTTCGCTTTGTTCCGATCAGAATAATCCTTCTTGCCCTTGACAATTTTTTAGGAATTGCAAGGACTTCCTTGTTATTAGGCTTGTGATTCTTCATACTCTTGAGAGACTTCTTGTGTTTATTCTCTGGTTTATCCAGACCAGGTTGAGGGATCTTCTCTTTTTGATCTATGACTTTATTCCACTCAACGCTTCACTAGCGGTTGCATACCTATCAGTCATATCAAAAAGTTCTACAGTCATTCGTGGAGGATTCATCACAATATCATCCGTAAACCGTCGATTTCTCAATCCTGCTTTAAAAGCCTAAATCACAGAAGAATCTACGACCTCGGGAATAGAGTTACGGACCTGGCTAAACCTCTTGATATACTGCCGAAGTGTCTCATTAGGTTCCTGCTGGATTCGATGAAACTCATCTTCCTTTCCAGGGTGGTCGTACGTTCCCTGGAAGTTTGCGATCAAGAGGTCGCAGAGTTGCTCTCAAGTGTAGATCGATTTGATTGGCAGGTTAAGCAACCAAAACCGAGTAGATCCTTTAAGGACTGTGGGCACGTAGTTTGCCATCACTTTGTCGTCGCCACCAGCAGCTCTGATGGAAGTAGTATAAATTTAGAGAAATTCTAAGGGGTTTTGAGTCCCATTGAACGTCTCCATGTTTGCTGGTTGAAATTTGTCTAGCCAGCTCACTGCTTGGAGTCTTACCGAGAATGCTCGACAACCTGTAATTGAATCATGGCGCCTTCTTTGAAAAGGAGATGATTTCACGTCCAACCATATTGCCCCCTGCTAAGGGAGGAACGCTGGGACGAAGTCATAGTGTGACTTTACGAGTTCCTTTGTTCCCTGTACATCTCTGTACGTTGCATGGTATGTTGGAGGATCTCCGATACCTGCCACGCAAGTTGAACATAACCCAGGGTCTCTACCAGAGCAGGATTTGGGTTATTCAAAATATCACGAACTCGTTGCAAGTTTTGAATCATTTCCGAAGGTCTTGGGAGTTCCCTCTAGCAGAAGGTGTTCGATGGCTCGAATTCCCCCACCAACCTTCTGGTTTGTCCTATTCGACCCATCATGTGCAGTGGGGTATACATAGGTGAATTAATCAATCAATGTCCACCAGTTCTATTACCTCCACCATCTCGGGTTGATGGCTGAGTACCCGCACTATTTCCACCAACGGGTGGTGGCGAGTTACATTTTGGAGGATCGTGCATGATATCTTGATTGGTATCGCCGATTGCGTTAACCTCATGTCTCCAATAGCGGTCTTCCGACGAGCTCCCATCGTAACTAAGGGATAGCCTTCCATTACTTCGGCAAGGACCCTCCATGATAGGGAGCAGTCGGAGATTAACACCTCTGGCGGGCTTTGTGGTAGACTCAGCCTAATCCGGTGAATTCTGGACCGTACACTGAGTTTGATCATCTTTACCTGGCCTTCGACTGGTGGCAACTTCATTGTCACCCACACCAGGTGTCGGTTGGCCTCCGGAATACGTAGGAGCCGTTGACGAATACTGGTTGCCCATAACTGTATCAAGAGTACATTGACCATCTGATTGCATCGTTGGGCTTTTTTCGCCGTTCTTGCCGGTCAGAGGAATCGGGCTTGCAGAGGCGTTCAGATATTCCAAACTGGTCGGAACAACCAAATTCTCTGGGAGTGCCACTGGTAGTGGCAATGAATCCTGCTCCATCCGGTCGATCTCATTGGTCTCAACGAGCGGAGAGTCATGTGACGGTAGAGGATGATGATGACATAACATCATGCTCCATGGGGTGGATGCATACGTCCATGTCGAGGTTAGAGTAATCCACCAAGTCGAACCAGTTCTCCTCATCCTATGATCCTGTCATGATTGCATAAGTGACAATGGAACATAATGGAGATGAGATTGCTAAGCAAAGAAATCTTCAAGAACTCAGCACCTTGAACCCCACGGACGGCGTCAACTGTCAACGATCGAGTCGTCGATCTTTCGAAATATAAAGAGGAAAATGGCTAAGAGTTCTTGGATGAGAATAGGTTCCTGACCTTCGTCATAAGCTATATTTGAAATATAAGGGGATTTGGACCCCGAAATCAAAAGTTAGATCATTTGGAGACCAGTTCGAGCTATTGTTCTTGCAGCCGACGATCATACCGGTCGTGGATCTTTGACCTCGAGGTTTTGTTTTGTTTCAACACAAGACTCCCGCTGTGTTATTGTGCTTAATTTGGATCTTCATAGCTTTCACAGTTATTGGAGTGATAAAGAAGTTAAATATTGTAAGTGTTGAAAAAGATAGATGCTTCTATTCACCCCTCTAGTCGTCTAATCTGGTCCAACAATGACACTAAAGGTTCCCTTGCATTGCCCTGAGTGCGCAGTAAGGGTCAAAGAGATTACACTTGAGCACAAGAGTAATTTCTCTTCGACTGTTCTTCTCCCAATCCAATTAATTAGTACAGTCATATATACACATGCTAATTTGTGTTCACCTGCTAATACAGGTATTTACGCGGCCAAGACATACCAACTACTACAGAAAATCTCATTACCGACGGTTCAGAAACATCACCACAGACTGTTTCCTGAACTGTCTGTGCTTATGGGACAGTAATACCTTAACGATATTATAAACGGTTTTTGAACCGTCTATGATAACCCTTGTCACAAACGGTTCTAAGTTAAGAACCGTGCGTGATAACACTTATCACATACGATTCTTACTATGAACCGTATGTGGCAGTCTATTGTCACAAACGGTTCTAGTTAAGAACCATCTATAATAGTATATTATCACAAACAGTTCTAGTTAAGAACCATCTGTGATAGCTATACTGTCTTCACCGCCTGATTGTGCTATAAAACAACGCAACCAAAGAATGCAGATGAACCAAAGCATGCCTATTTATGAGAACAAGATCACCATCGTGCAATAGACTTTGGCGCCATGTCTTCATCGTGCAATAAAACATGAATTTTAACAAGGGCCAAAACCCTAGCCATCCATCAGCAATCATCACTAGAACTAGAGGCATCAACAATTAATTTTCACACGAACAAGCATAAAGATTTACATGGCAGAAACCCTAGCCATCCATCAATCATCACAAGAACTAGAGGCATCAATAATTAATTTTCACACGCATAAGCATCAAGATTTACATGGCCGAAACCATAGCCATCCATCAACCATCGCAAGAACTAGAGCCATCAATAATTAATTTTCACACGCACAAGCATCGATATTTACATGGCCAAAATCCTAGACATCCATCAATTTCGTAATTTCAGATCCAAGCATCAAGTAAGAGAGGGGAGGGCATCGGATTAGGGATATCACTGGCGATGAATGTCGGATCCGGATTTTCTAATCCCGAATCCTCTGTGAAAAATACTGTGCTTCTCCCTAGATCAGTAGGTAGCACTCATAGGCTCATTGCTGAATCATTTCATACATAGCGTGAATTAAGACATTCAAATATAAATAGACATCAGAGTGACATAGACCATATCGGGTCGAGTTTTACATAAGGGCCACCAGGCCAAATTGATTACATCACATGAAGTAACGTAAACTACAGCGGAAGCAAAAGAGGGGTATAGCTCATCTCTCCACAGGCAAGCGATTGGGGTGACCTGTGTACGACTGATATTATCCAAGGATTGGGTAATATCGATTGTAAGCAAGTACCAACGAGCCTGCTAGCACTGGGCGAGACCTAGACTACAGAATCTAGACTATTCTTCATGGTTCCCATGGCCATCGACTTTGGGATCCTCGTAGTACGCATAGTCTCCTTGATCCATATCATCTAGAGGGTTTTTGGGGGGGGGAGCGAGAGTGAGCACAACTTCTGTACTCGTAAGCCAACACACATTATGCAATAGTATACATGCAAGGTTTAATAAGGATGTCTCATGTTCTTTTATTTGCTAAAGTAATATTTTCAATTATCATAGTTACACATTCCTATGACTTAGCATTTTAAACAAATTGCATTTTATTAAAGAGAGTAAGTGCAATATTAAATAACAGTAGAGATTCCCTCCATCGGAACTCTACACATGCATCATTTTGTTGGAGCTACCTTCGCTCCTTTATACCACTGAGCTCGATGGCTCAGGAAAAATCCAACCTCAGGCTAGGTGAGCCGTCCTGGTTGTAATCCACCCACTAAGGTTTTTGAAATAGAACTAATTCAAGTTAAGATTCCATGTCCGCCTTTGACCATAGGTGCGACTGTTTAAATAGTTTAGACTCTGCATAGGTTGTACACTGTACCCACAAGAGATAATCATACTCGTTACCCACATGATTTTTTAGTCATGTAGTTGAACGATCGTCACAGTAACGTTTCAAACTATCTCGCCCCTTCCGTCATCTCACCCCTATGGGCTACCCCCATAAGTTGCACGAGATGTTCACCACAATGACTAGCGCAGCTGGCTCCGGCCACAACGACACATCCAGTATTAGCTTTTTTTGGTCAACCATCTGTGATAACTGATAAAGCGTCCAGTATTAGCTTTTTTTTTTGTAGTAGTGACCTCGGCAAGAACACGTGCGTTGTTGAGGGCGTCACCGATAAGAAGAAGCTTGCCGAGTACATTTTCTAGAGAACACACAAGCCTGCATCATCGAGAAGGTGGAGAAGAAGGTGCTCATCATGGAGGAGAAGGTCGAGGTGAAGAAGAAGAAAGAGGAGAAGGAGGTTGTGAATGTGGTTGAGGCCGTCAAGGAGGTTGTCGCCCCCTACTTAATCCCCTGCACGCACCCACAGTTCATCAACTACTCGCACCCGTGGCACTACAGCGGTGGTGGTTATGGCTACCGTCGCTGTGGGTACCCGTATAGTGTGAGCTACACACACACTTAGCTCAAAGGATACAAGGACACATCGTTCTTGCATTGCCCACACGGTCACACCCTAATGAGTTCCTCAGTGATGAGAGCTCGTATGCATGCTCTGTGCTGTAGACTATTTGCAGGTAGATTTATGGAAAATATTGTTGAAGTAATAAATAAGAACAGTAGTAAGCAGCTTAATTCTGCTTCAGATCAGACTGCAGAATGGTTGCCTAGCTTGTACTATGTATGCAACGAAGCTGAAGTCCACTGTATATAAAACTGCAAGAAGAAGTCTCCCAAATGTTAACTGGCTGGAACACTAGCTATGATCAAGTGTTTGATGCTTTATATGAGAGATGTTTTGGGGGCAGATCAATGTTTCATGTGTGTACGCAAGTTTTCATTTTATCACCATAAAATCAAAGTGACATGAATAGCAAAGGGAACGACTCAAAGCATATATCGGATCAGAGCATGCATAAAGGGCTGATACTATTAGTGCTTGCAAATTGCAATTTGACAACTAATTATGCTATGTATTTAGTTCATTGTGACGCTTCATATTGAATGAAATTGGCAACCAACATTGCAATTCAAAATTCCAGTTAATCTAACTAGTTCAGTAAAGATGATTTAATTTAGGTTCATGAGGAAAACTTTAGAAAGCAATTTTGTTTTACTCTTCAATTCATGCAAATACGCACACTAGTTCATCCTTTTATACTTAATTAAAGAAATTGCTCCATCAATCCATATATGATGTATCTAGGGAATCTATTTGAGAGGACAGAAAAAGGTCAGCAGTGCAATATAAGGAAAAACATATGGATCATGCCAACATGCAATAGAACTGGCTAATCGATTGAAGGAACAAATTAAAACAACAATATTGGAGTTTGCAAATGAAACTAAACTTTGTCAGAAAAGTTTGATAGCTAGCATTCTTGTTTCAAAAGACACAGTTCATGTGTAGTACAGAGCATGCACACAGATAGACTGAATTGGACAAGATATATATATATATATATATATATATATATATATATATATATATATATATATATATATATATATATATATATATAATGAACTGATTGACAGCCAGTGAAGTTAAATGTTCATCCAAATCTCTACAATCTAGCACTTAAAACTTCAAGTTGAATTCATGGTTAATGCTTTGTTGCTAAACAGGGTAACCAATAAATCGACTTCCAACAGTAAATTCAGTGCAAATGAAATATGTATGCATTTTGAAGGACTATACAGAATGAAATAAGGAACTAATATATCTCAATCGATACTCAGCTTAACACTTGAACATGTTTTTAAAGAAAAACTGGTATGTGCAAAGGTGTATATATACCATCAAAGTAATTCCACAGAAATAATACAAGGGGAGAGTTAAGCCATGCATGAAACACTATTGTCAAGATATGAGCAGTGCTGAGGCCATAGCAAACGTAACACATGTCGTCCATGGGAACCTTAGGAATCTTTGAATGTGCAAGTCCCAAGAACTTGGGAAAACTAGTCGCTGCTCTTTCCATTACGCATAGCATCTTGCGATCTATGCATATAGGACAAGAAAGAACATGAGGGAAAACATTAAGTGGTAAGAAACACAGACAGTTTTGGTGAGGATTCCCCATGAGCTAGCTAGCTTGTTTTGCGAGGATGCAATTACGTACTAGTAGTAGCTTTGTGAATTTGAAACAATGGCAAGCATGCACACGTAGGAGCAAAGAATTGTAACTTGTGATGCGGTTCCCAAACTCCCACATAAACTTAGAACCAGAAGAACCGAGATGATATCATTATGTTAGCACAGCTGAGCTAAACTAAGTAGTATAATATTCTCTAAAAAAAAAACTAAGTAGTATAATATCACAGACATCACTAGTTATTACACATAGGCATCTAACACCTTTGTATCACACAAAAACAATTACCCAAAAGCATGCACATCACATCTATCTGATAAAGTAAGAACTGACAGCTTAAGCCACACGAACACTAACAACACTAACTTTTTTCTTATCAATTTGAAGCGAATCTCTCATCCACAAAAACGTAACAAACAAGAACAAGAAGCCCATCCATGCTCGAACAAATTAAAGGCTACTTATTAAAAGCCAGATTGAAAATTAAGAAAAGGTTACGCCACAAATTAAGGTTCAAGACAGAAAAGAAAAGGAAAAAAAAGAACAACGAAAACACATAATCAGAGATCGAGCAAATACTAGGAAATTGTACAGAGAGATAGAAATAGAGCGGTAGATAGATGGATATCCATGAGTCGTGCATGCGTGCGTGCGCTAACCTTTTGCAAGCTGCCCTGAACCTTGTGCTGTTCATTCCTTTCTTGTTGTGATCTCTTGTCCTCTCCTCACACCGGAATTACACCCCCATGCACCTGTCAGAACGGTGGCCGTGTGCCGGTCCAGCCGTGGCCGTCCGCGCCCGGCGGGAGCTGAGAGCCGGCGCCGGGCATGTTGTTGAGCGGCAGGTTGAAGAACGGCAGACCAGCGGCCGACGGGTCGGGAGGGAACGGGACACCACCCATGCCGCCCGCGGCATCGGCATCGCCGGGCTGCTGCATCTGCAGGCCGGCCGGCGTAGCTGGCGCCTCCTCCTCCTCCAGCGGGAGGCGCTCGTAGGCGACGTTGGCGAAGGACGCCGCGATGACGATGACGGGGCCCGCGGTGTAGAGCGCGCCCACAACGTTGCCGCCGACGACCTGCCCCTGGCCCCCGGCGAGGAATATGGTGAGGCTGGTGGCGCCGGGGGGAGCCGGCGGCGGGAGGAAGGAGCCCGAGAGCGACAGGATTTCGAACCTCCCGTGCAGCGTCACGACGGCGCCCGTGGGCGCCGACGGCTGCCGCAGAGTCACGTTGGTCACCACGCCGCTGCCACTCAGTACGCAGACACCGCGCTGCCGTCGGCGCGCGTACGTGGAGACGCACTCGAACACGTCGAAGCCGCTCCCCACCTCCAGGATGTGCGCGCGCAGCGTGTTGGCGCTCTCCCGCGTGATGATCACTGGCGGCTTCGGCTTGTTCTTCGAACCCGGTGGGCGCCCGCGGGGCCGGCGAGCCACCATGTCCCGAGGTACGCCACCCGTGCCATCAGCGGCGGGTCCAGAGGAGGACGAGCCGCCGTCGTGCTCGCCGTATTGCCCGCCGTTATTGCTGTTGCCGCCGCCGCTGCTGTTGAGGTCGTCGTCGGAGGGCTCGTGCTGTTTGGCATAGTTGTGCTGCAGCTGGAGGTCGGGGTGCTGGAGGTGGTGGAGCTGGTGCACGTAGCGCGTCGCGGCGGTGCCGAGGTCGAGGCCAGCCATGCTTCTCTGCTAGCTCATGTACTGATGTGGCTAGCCAGAAAAACTTTTCAAATTCAAAAAAAGTAGGGAAAAAGAGAGAGAGAAAAAAAAACAAATTGAAACAGAGTGTTGCAATTTGTTTTTAGGGTTAAATGGAAGTGTTAGAAAAGGAAGCAATGATTTTTAATGTGGGGAGTTGTTTATGCTAGTGCTTGGTTTTAAAATTTTTGGATGCACAAAGAAACAAACAGGGAAGAAGTTTTTTTTTAAAAAAGAAGCAAGAGAGTGCTTGCATGGAGGAGAGAACACCAACACAGAGCTCTGTGAAATGAGAGGGAGGGGAGGGGAGGGGAGGGGGAGGAGAGAAAGGCAAAGCTATGAAGAGAGGCACAAGAGGAAAGAGGAGAAAGTGAAGGGTTTGAGAGGTTCTTCCAACCAGTAGTAGGAGGTGCAACACGTAAAATAAGGGGGGAGAGAGAGTTGGGAGACATGTGGGATCATGCGTATAAGTGGATCCAATGTGGCAGTTTCGTAGGTATACTATGTGCTGGTGACTGTGAGGAGGCTTCGGAGAAGGGACGGGGAGCGGGATGAACTATGATGCAAAAATGTGATGCATGGCGATAGTGATGGCTTAGCGTGTTCATTGTAAGCTTTGAGGTAATTAACCTGGGTTAAGTTCTTAAACATGTGGTTTAAGATCACTAATCCAGGGTTAATACGACTTGGGGTAGACGCTGTCCATACTGCGCCCCCGTGGGGCCCGCACCAGCGCATGCTGCGCTAGGATCGTTTGCACCAGCCCTTGCTGAGGGGGTATACAAATCGGTGCGGAGTTCACACTACGCACATTGGTCTTGTAGTCTTTCTTAACGTTGAAGTTCTAGATTTTACTTGAAACACTGCAGGTCACAGTAGTTGTATATTTATGGGAAACCACGTTTTGACAGTGTGGTGGAGTAAATTATGGTGTTTAATTTTACATGTGCACGTACGCATCTCAACGAGAACTTTATGAGCTCACCAATTTATTGCTAGAGGTATATGCCCCGATAGAAAATTTTCACTTTCGCGTGAGGTGCAACAATCAGTTGCACGCTACCTACCTTATGGTGGTGATCACGATCGTGACATTGGCTTCAGCGGTTACTTTCTTTAGCTAGCGATACCCATATATGCTCATGGATCACAAATACACGATTCATGCGTACGCGTGCGATCGACCTGTACAAGTATATATGATATGCAATTCTCACATAAAATTTTAGTTTCACGAATTGATTGATGCATTTTTAATTGCCCATTGTCCCTTCCGGCATATTTTTAGACAAGGCGATTTAAAATTTGATTGCATGTAGTTTACTCACAATAAACTATTTCAAGTCAAATGGATATGACCCACATCATCCTCGCTCTAACTGATTTTAATATGCTATATCTTATCAATTCGTATAGCCGTAACCTGCATGTCAGTACTTTTACTACGTGCGATGACATGAAAACTTTGGACACTAGACTCTACTTTTTACCATCTTTTCATGAGACCAATTAACATGAGTAACCTCGCACCGGTTTTTCCAAAGATGCACATCTTTTTTAATGTTTCTCCTTGATCTTTTGGAGGGAAATCTATTCGACCACGCACACGGTAGTTTTCAACTACAAAGACATGGAATGTATATAACTTTTCAGAGAGGGAACGAAATAGGCTATAAGAGGAAAGAACAATAATAGTTTATGTGCTCTGTCAAGTTGTATTAGCTTAATTGTTTTTGTAATTAAAATAGCTGTCAATAAAGTAAGTTTATGAGAATGATGACAGATCGTGCAGCCATGCCTGGTGTTATTATACAATAGACCGCAAAAATCTAGAGCGAATGCAATCTGTTCTTTATGAGCTTATAGATGGAGTATATATCGCTCTTGTACGTGTGGTTCTATATATTCAAGTTACAATATACCAATAATAGTATCTCAATATTATATGTTTCAAATATGGATTACAGCTAAGGTCTTACATTTTCTTCCTCCAAATTTTTTTTTCAACAACTTTGATTAATTTAATTACAACAAAAGAGTTGTTACACCCTGATACCCCTTCTTATGTGCAAAAGCCTCTAGATCAGATTAGAGTTTGTGAGATACAATACGAATGTGCACGATATCAAGAATGAAATAGATTAATCTCGTATAGAGAACCAAAATATATAACAGCAAAGAAGTAACCACGACGAGAGAGAAAGATTTGGTGAAGCCGACCGCAAATTCCTTAAACACAACCTCAAAAGAGTATAAGGGATATTGTCGCTCTCTCACAACCCTCTCGATCCTTTTAAGACCTTTGGATTATTTCCCTATACAAGAATCTAGTGCCAAAGAATAATCTAGCCTCTAATCCTCTCGTGCCCTCTGCTTTGGAAGAAATCATCTTGCTTGGCTTGCTTATTGCTTGCTTGGGTCTCTATGGCCACACTTCTTGGCTTTATATAGTCATCCTCCAAAGTGAAGTAGGAATCATACTCTAAAGATAAGTAGGAGTCCTAATCCTATTAGGATTCATCTAGATTTATTTATAGCACACATCTCCAAGACCTAGTAGATTAAGATATGAGTCACCATACTCAACAATCTCCAGCTTGACTCTTATCCGTTGAAGTCACTGTGCTCTTCCAAGAACTCGCTCCAAGTCGACTGCTCATTTTTTGTTATTTTCCTCCCACCTTGGGAGTGCCCCCACCAGATGGGCTCATGCACACCTCCTATTACTATGCCCCTCCATGCCATAGGTTTGTGCCGCCTCCAAGCTCCACCTGCTTGTCGGTACCGCATGGTTAGTCCCACCACGTCTTCCTTCTTTCAACAACTCGCACCTTTACCTTTGTGACTGCTAGAGTTCGCAACCATCTTTGCAGTTTTACATATAACTGCAAATGGGATCTGAGTACCTACCGCTAACGACACGATTTCCTTCTCATTGCCAGGATTTTATCAAACCTCCCATAGGTTGCCTTTCCTTTTGGTTTATCTATCAATCGATATCCTCCATGACTCTAGATATTTTCATGATTACATGCCTTTGCATGTAACTCACATGACTCCACCTCAAAGTGATACCTCACAACATTCAAGTTCAAATGACCTCAAAGTTATATTCTTCTTTAAGCCGGGATATATATATATATCAAACTCCCGTGTGATGTGCTCTATCATACATGTCCAATGTAATCGTTCCCACCTCAGTGACTGCATACTCCTTGCAGTCCACTAAAGTGAACAGTTTCATCCTTTGAATCCAAATTAGTTAACTCTGTATATAGTAAGAATATTATGCAACATAGGCTTCTCAACATGTGTGTGTCTCGTTTGCTTAGATCTTTCTTCGTTGAAAGTTTCCATAAACTTGTGGAGATCACATTTCTTTCTCATGTGCGAAAGATAGTTTGTGGTTTTGTTCGCTTTCTTTTCTTTGATCTTGTCAACAGAATGGTGGGCCTTAATTTGACGTTTGACAAGGTATTGTACAAGGACTACTATTAGTAATTTCACTACACTGAAATTAGCATATTCATTGAGAACTTAAAGAGAAAAAGGAACCATATATATGTCTGCTAGCCTGCTCGTCACGTTTCGCGCTGATCAAAATCTTGTAAGTTTCAAGCACATAGCTGGAGAGCTAGTTGCCATACATTTGACAGAAAAGATTAATTAGTCAACTTGCATTAAATTTCCCTTAAAAGAACTTGCATTTGCATTTCCTAGAACATAAATAGCCAAATTAATTGTATTGGTGCAAGATATTTAGTGTAAATGATCAACCTGGTAGAAAAAAAAAACATGGGGTGAAACACTTATCAGGTGCTGGGGTGACAAGTTAATTCCCCTAAAAAAATGTTCAACTGCTGTGGAGTGCTCTTGTTGTACTTCCATGACACACATCAGAGAGAGAGGCAAGTGGCCTTTTTAACCGCACCTCTTCACGGCTTTAATTTACCTCTTCAACATCAACACCGAGAAGTTTGCCTGCCTAATCAGCTGTCGACAAGTACCCCCATCAGGAGCCGAGCGAACGGCGCGTACTCCAAAAGCGAGCCGACGCAGCCGAGCCAAGCTTCGGCTCGCCCCACGTGCCCGGTCACGTGCGGCCAACTGCGGCCCGCCCCTAGGCGGTAACTCGGCGTGGCTGTCGGCCATGGCCGGGCAGCGCAGGAGCTCGCTTTCCTCGGGAACGGGTCCCACTCTGCCCGCTGAAACCCCATGCGTGCCACTGCACGTGGGGCCCACCACACAGACCCACGCTACCCTGCAAGTAGGTATGGGAAAAGGGAGTGAAACCCTAACCCTAGAACGCGCGCTGCAAAAGTTACTCGAGAGAGAGAGAGAGAGAGAGAGACATAACAGGGTAGGAACAGGAGATTTGTTCGTATGTCTTTGGTAATCATGCATTCATAGACCTCATCTCCTTCCATAACGCTAGCTTCCGTGTTTGGCTGACAGCTGCATCGTGTTCTTAATAATTCGATAATTTCTCTCTTCCATAGGCCTCGGTGACAAAAGGTTTATGTATTGTTGGCACTCGAACACAAGGGGTGTTAAATTCCCTCCGTTAGATAATTATTAAGACAGCAGATTAAAACCACTTAGCAGAAGTTAGTTAAGACAGTTATTACAGTAATGCTATTGTTTGCTATATCCTATATTGTGTTGTACGGGTACATCTTTAGTTTATGAAAAGAGAATATATGGCATGATCGAATACTCCTAGTTGGTAGTATATATCAGATTACTTTTGTCCGGGGTTAGCAGATAAGATATCTCTCCTCTCGATCGGAAAGTAGGAATATATATTAGAGGTAGCAGATCCGTAACAGTGCCTCGTACTTCCGCTAACTCTGGGGATAAAAATATGATGATTTGGTGTTTCGATTAACAAGACGTTCGAGGTTGGAACGATGCATGTATAGATCGAAAGGGAATTGCATAAAGTTTTGTAGCTACATTTCACGGTGTTTTCTACCTTCTCTTTACTTTCGGGTATCTTAGGTTACTTGTAACCACCACTTTTTTAAGGCTGCAATAAAATAATATAGGGTGTTAATCATAGGTTCGGTGTAGAATTAAAAATATTTAGTCTTCATGCTGTCCTGACCTCTTACTTGAAGGTGTGTGCGTGCATAAATTATTCATCTTATTAATCATTAACCATGTTCACCTTCCACACATATATATATAGTATAACACTAGCCCAACTTTGGATTACCTTATACTAGTAGTTGGAGGGTAGTTAGTAATAATGATGCAGTCTAGTTGCTCTCCATGCATGTTATTAATTTGAAATAGAAGTTTAGTAGTAATATGATATAGAGGTACGTATATACTTTGCAAATATATTGACAACTGTTGGTTAGTCCAACTGGTGCGGCGCCCAGTTTTCGGGCTAAAATTAGTATATGTTGGGTTGTGAGTTATCTATACATATTTTATGTAGTTTGATGACCTATTGGTGCCAAGTCCTGCGATGATTCTGTTAACCAAAGCTCACATCTGCCTCAAAAGTATGCAATTTGTATTTTGGATATTTATTTCTTGAGAGTATTTTGGAGGTATATTTAGACCTATCTCTTTGTTATGTTCCGGATATAACAAGGTTCCTGATAAGCATATATATGTCTTCCGTTACGAAGTTTCGGAGTATATAGATACTGATCGAGTCTGCGCATACACACACACAAGCCAAGGGGTTATATTATCAGATAGTACATCGCCGTTTGCATATGGTTTCTACCACTGTACGTGATTAATTACATTTACCGCGCGCCGTTGATGCGCGCGCGGCCAGCTAATCCCGGCGCATGTATACCGGCCAGCCTGGTCTCAGCTGAAAGTGTCATACAGTTCTTCTTCTAAGCAAATCGAGCAATAGGATCTTTTAGTCTACATTGCCTCTTTTACTCTCTTTTTTTTTAAAAAAAAAAGATCTTCGAGATGTGTTAAACGTTTGCAAGTTCACACTGAATTTGTAGCTGATTGACATGTACGGATGCATATACATATACCCCCCCCCCCATATGCATCTGCTTGCATGGGCGCAAGCACCGTCGGTCGGGGAGCTCGATCGATCATCGATTGAGATGCCCTAGCTTGAGATCTCCGGCGGGCGAGCTAAATTTCGTTCTTTTCGCTATCTTTTGACCGGTCCGTTGTTGCCGTGGCCGTGCCGATCGATCATCGATTGAGATGCCCTAGATCTTGGGCAGCTACGTACGACCAGTGGTGGTTCCAAGGACGGTGACTTGTACCAGTCGCCATATTTTAACCCCAGTGGCGACTTTAGCTTTAAGAAAGCCAAGCCATAGCTGGGCTTAATTAATAGCTAATTGAATACATTATTGTGCGTACCATGGTCCCTAATCCCGACAAGCACGCGCCATTTAGCCAATGGCGGATAAGCTCGAGGCTAGCCAACGCTAATGGAGTGATTAAACCTAGCCTAATCCCTCGTCGAGTCCGAAAGACCAAAGCAAAGTGCTCGAGGAAGAGGCCGCCCCCCACAACGAGAGGCCAGTTTTGGTAAAGTTAGCTAGATAATTTGCGAGTTAGTATTAGCTCGATCCTTCAATTCATGCACTACACAAACAGGTCAGATTAATCGGTTTGGTGCCAATACATGTTCGTCTTTGATCGCCATTGGTTGGCCTGTCGCTGTTCTTGGCCTACGCAAGCTGAAAACGACAGCGAAAAAGTCCAACTTCCGGGATGGCATGTTGCCCATGGTCGTTCGTGATTTCGGATATGTCACCGAGAAATGCTGTCGGCTAGTAGCGTCCGCATAGTAACCCCCCTTTGGTTTGTTGCAATCTTTGTCTGTTTGATACTTCTAGCTAGCTAGTATTGGAAAATATATCTTGCAATGTGTGCATCTTGCACTTTACCACCCAATTAAGTTTGTAGCGTCGTAGATATTAGTGATTTAATCGGTATGGTAGGTAATCTATCGATATAGCACCATGTAATAACTCGGTGTTAAGATTGCTCGTTGTTAATTACATGAAGAGTGATATGCTAGGACGTCTTCGAAATGCAACTCGGTGCATGTACGTCGAAAGTTATGTAGAAAAACTGTTGTGTGTGGAATTGTTGGGTCAACCTAGTCTAATATTGATACGGCATTCAAGCATCAGGGAACATGCACATTCATATAGATAGATTTGGCTGAAATTTATGTCGTCTTGGCCTTCTTAATTCTATGATGGATGTACGTCCTTTCCCTAGTGATTACTATATAGTACTCAATGAGTAGTGAGTATATGTAAATCCCCGAAGGATCGGAATACTATGTTATTCAATCACTCAATGATGAGACACTGCTACTTAATGTAGTGTCACCACGAAAGTTATAAGTAAATTAACGCAATAGATAATTGTAGACTAACTCGCATGTTGGTACTGAAAGTAACTTCTAATTCTAGTTTATTATTCTGCGGTTCTTTCTATATACTTGCTTTAGTTGCTTTTACAAGTAATTAATTAGTTGTCCAGGAAATTATATAAAAAAAGAACTAGTACAAACAATTCGACCACCAAGACCTCATATATTTATGCAAATGTATTCCTCGAATTAGCAGCTAGCGCTGTGTGTTACAATTTATAAACATCACACAATATAGCTCCAATTCAAGTCAAATAATAGATTAATTACTTCTGCAAAGTCTATAAAGGGATAATGTTAGGATATAAGAAGGTTACCTTTCAGAAGCAAACTACATATACTTACTGCCTTCTGTTTAGCTTTGAGGGCTCAATATTATAAGTCATTGGTGATACTATATGATGAGTACACGAGCACCTTGTTTTCTTTATAATATGTGTACAGAAGTCTAAGCAAATCAACAATTTTTGGACTATAGGAGGGAAACATGGAAAGTTATTTATAGTTAAACACTTTCTACTGTTGAGTACGTAATTAAATGAAGAACACCAAAAGTTCATTTTGTAGGTTACTAGTAATATAAAAACTTAGTAAGTACTTGATCACAGGCCAACATCAACATCATTTGTTGCATCAAATCTGTATAGTCCCTGTACTGGCCATTTCTTTACTACCCCACCGTGAATATGCTGTAGGTGCGTGAGGGCAACTTGATATCCAAGTGTGTGTGAATTCAACATGTAAATGTTTTGTTTTTTCCTTAGGTGGGGTAAAAGACGGCGTGGGTAGCTAGCTGAAAGTTACTTTTCTTTCTCTCTTTTTGACAATATTCTGAGTTCACAGAAATATATCGAAATTAATGATACATAATTAACCATTTCACAAATCATTTTATCAATTGCAGATTTTGAAATTTTCAATTTAATCTGCATCGTTGTATGTAGGTTTCATTCAATCGATCAGTGGTCAAGGCATTCTTCTATAGCCTTGCATTGAGCCATGGTTTGTCAGTTATATCCCGCGCGACGACCGACATGCATTCAAGCTAGGTGGGTAAAAACTTCAGAGATACTATATTGGAAGAGTTGCAGCAAAATCGTTTTGCAATAATGATTTGCAGGACATATACATGCATGCGTATACTTCACAGGTATACACATCTCATATATATATATCTAAAGTTGAGTGTGAACCGAGATGAATCACTTGCATTCATGAAATAATTGGGGAGGAAGAAGCCCGACGACAAAACGACTCACTAATCAACAATTCATAAGCATCCCAAAGTGATGCAAAATAAGAGAAAGCGAGAGAGCACATGTACACAAACACACGGTATAGTTTATTGCGACAGCCAAGAAAAAAAAAGATTCCGCATAGACTTTGTTTGCTGGGAGGCGCCTCATCCAATCATGTCGCCACTTGAATTAAGCTAGCTGGCCTCTCTAGCACCCACTATTATCACGAGCCAATGAGCGATTAGCTCGTACTAATATTTTAGGGCTAAACGGCATCTTGCCAGGGTGGAAACCAATAACAAAATGGCCATTAAAGATAAGCACTACACCTATTAAGACCAATATTGTATGTATAGTAGCATAAGGACCCCTGATAAAGTGACGACATCAGACGGCAAATGGGGGTGCAAATGAGAGGATGGAAGTTCTTATTGCAATAAAGGGTGTTGACCTAAAGGAAAGGTGTGTGCATCTTTTTCAAGGATGGGAGAAAAATATTAACCAAGAGTTGCTTGTGCATACACAGCCCCTTGTGATTGATATATATATATATATATATATATATATATATATATATATATATATATATATAGAAAATATACCACTTAAATAAATATATTATACTTCTTTATCATTTTCAAGATACTCCAATACGATTTGATTGAAAATTTTTCATTGAGTCCTTTATTTTGCATATACCTTTTTCATACATAAAAGAAGTATATACACAAATTTAGCTATAAAAGGTGGACTTTAATGATTTTTTCATAGAACTCACTTTGGAGTATCTTATAATCATCATTGAGTATACTCAAATAGATAAAGAGGTATTATCATACGATTTAAGTGGTATATGAGAGGCGGAGTACATACTCTCAGAGTACCAAACCATTTTCCTATATATATATATATATATATATATATATATATATATATATATATATATATATATATATATATGATTGATTTGTTACCCTTTCAACTCCATAATTTAGTTGCTTAATAAAATGGTTAATTTGTCATGTCAAATCTACCTCTTCTCCTCTGTCATATCCAGCTAGATATCTCTCACATATTTTATACTTGGCCCCAGCTAAATATTAATGTGGTGCTTGATATTGTTTACCTATGAAAAGTATACTCTAGTTTGGTATATGAACTCTATGGATGCTTGATTCGGTTCACAGAATATATGGTCAATTAATTAGTATAGGCTCTCTCTGAGAATAGGGTTACTGCTCAGCAATCATATAAGACCCAATTAATTTCATTTGAGATTCTATCTCCATTCATCGTCTCAAGTACGCATAAATAATGCAGGGCTTACTTGATCATCCTAAAACACACAATTACTGCTGATTTAATTATTGGCATGCAGCTCGATCTACCTGACGCCGGATCCGATGGTCACATGCATGCACTACCATAAAACGGATATTTCCTCACGGTTTAAAACCGTCAGCAAAATAGAAAAAGCCGCCAGGTTTAATTTTCCTGACGGTTAACCATCAGGTAAATCCCGTCAAGCCTAGGTGGTCGGGGATGTCCAATTTGTCTGACGGTTAACCGTCAAGAAAATATTTGCTGACGGTTTTCCATATTTTGCTGACGGTTTTTGCGAACCGTCCATAAAATGCATTTTCTTGACGGGTATTCACCGTCAACAAAACTTAACCTGACGGTTTTTGAAACCGTGCATAAAATGAATTTTGCTGACAGGTAATAACCGTCAAGAAAATTAAACTTGACCGTTTTTTGACCGTGCATAAAATGAATTTTGCTGACAGGTAAAAACCGTCAACAAAATTAAAATTGACGGTTTTTGACCGTGCATAAATGAATTTTGCTGACTGGTAAGAACCGTCAACAAAATTAAACTTGACGGTTTTTGCATTACCGTCAATAAAATTAAACCTAACAGTTGTTTTGCCCGTCAGGAAAATGTAATTCTGACAGCCCACTAACAGAAATTATCAATTGATCACATTTTCATACAGATGCATCATAAATCCACAATACACATCCATGCATTATAAATCCACAATACACATCATCCACAATACACATTCATGCATCATATAATCCACAAACATCCATGTATCATAAATTCACAATACACATCATCACAATACACATCCATGCCTCCATACACAAATAAGAAGTTCAAGCTTATCATTTCAAGCCCAATACCATCCATAAAGTTCACTTGCAGAAAGCAACATCGTAACCCACACAAAAGACATCTAAAAGTCCAGTACTACCACAATACACCTAAAGGACTAATGTCACATACAAGGACTAATGTCACATACAGCAGAAGTCCAAAAAATGTAGTTTTCATGATTCTCCACAGCAATAGTAGAAAAGTCCATAAAAAAATGTCTTCTATTCACCGAAGCTACAAAAAAAAGTCGAGAACATATTTATCATGATTCTCCACAGCAACAGCAGAAGTTCAAAAAATGTAGTTTTCTTTTTACCTGATACCAAAAAAAAAATGAAAGAGAGCATAGAATGTATGTAACTAATCGATGGGCTGATGTGCATAATAGCAATTGTACACCTATTTCAATAAAAGACAATAAATTAAGTCTACTATTCAGTAAAGAAGAATAACGGCGCAAAAAACTTAAAGTAAGATCAGAGACGATAGTATATGGTAACCAAAAGGACACCGAAGGTTCATTTCGACCTACTACTTAAGAGAAATACCTTTCAAATTTAGATTCTTTATGCCACACCGAAATAAGTAGATGTCGAGCTGCACAATCAAACCTGTAATGAAAATAAACATGCCATTTACATGTCTGGAAAAATATAATTGATATTACAAGTAGCTAGCTTGTTGCAAGTCTTTCACATACTACTTTCAACTCTTTTTCGAAAAAAAAAGTGGCCAATCATGCCAAATTCGATCACAGATCCCAATAAATGCGTAAACCATGAAAGAACAACAAAGGAGCTCATATAAATTTGAGAAAGTATTGATAACATGAACTGAGAGAAAACCAAGAAGAAGTCCAAGTTTCTGGTTCTTTTCTATCTCAGGGGCTCGCTCCCCAACTATATCACTTTCCATCTCCAATGTTGTGTACAAATCAATAGTTATTTCTTGCTTCTCGTCATCCATAAGGTCCTTTCCAGTAGCAGCAAGATTTATTCTACCTATTTTACTAGCCTGGAATCAAGAAAGAGAGGATTAAGCTCCATAAATTGAAACTTCAATGTGTCCTATAATTATTGAAGTATTGAAGATAAATACAGCCATGCCCATGGCATCAATGTAAGATCAAACCCACATGTGTAGCTTGAAATTGTTCCAGTTACTAAAAACGCAGTTATGCCATTCTACAACCAGTAAGCCGTACTGCTACATCTTGTGTATATCTTGCGGTTGACAGAGTGATACTTATATTTAGAAATAGCTGTATATATGACACTCCTTCAAAACCTATAACTACAAAAATGCCAATCGAAAAGGACTCTTATATTTTTGCCACTGTAGTCCCATTTTAGATTGAAAAATAAGAAGATATTCCAATTATACCCTCTCCCCTCAAACCCAAACTTTCTTCTTCCAAATTCCAGACCCCATGCATTTGTCACCTCATGATCATGCCTAGCCTCCTACCCATGTTACACCTCCCCTGTTGACCATAGGGTACCCCCAGTGCTTTCACACCACAGCATAAGTTCTTTACCGCCAAAATGACTTGTTTTGGATCCCAAGGCCTATGCATTACCATGGCACTATTATTTGCATAAATAGATCATGATTTCAAATTTTCAATACATGGTCGTTTTTCCCTCTTTTAAAATGGTAAAATTGTCTTTTGTTTCCATAAAAGAGCAGAATCGCAAAAATATAAGAGCTGTGTTTTGGAGTGGCATTATTTAAGTTTTAGCCTTTGGGATGGTATTTTTATTATTTGAGTGCACTACAGTGGCATATATACAATTATCCCTCATAATCCTGTCAAATACAGCAAATCTTTTTTTTTAAGAAAAATGAATTTTAGAAGACAAAATGGATACTAACCTCGTCAATTCTCCTTGCAACAAAAGAGTCAAAATGCTCAAATGCCTCATCATCATTTGGAAGTAAATGAGCATAGCTGAAACAAAAGCCGCAAACGTGTCATGAAACATCTGAGGTGCAGTTGAAAAGGTTATTCCCAAATAAATAGATCAGGCAGCAGCAATACCAACTCATACTCACACTACTACAGAACACGTCATCACAGACGGTTCGGAACCGTCATCACAGACGGTTTCCGAACCGTCTATATTTATACGTCTGTGATAACAGCGATTACCACGACGGTTCAAAACCGTCGTGATAACACTTATCACGAGCGGTTTTTAACGTAAACCGTCAGTGATAAGTGTTATCACGACGGTTTTAACGCAAACCGTCCGTGATAACCACTTATCACGGACGGTTTCGATAAAACCGTCTGTGATAACCAATAATCATAGACGGTTTTTAACGTAAACCGCCTCGTGATAAGTGATGATCACGAGCGGTTTACGTTAAAACCGTCGTGATAATCACTTATCGCGCATTCGTTTACTTTAAAAACCGTCGTGATAAGTGGTTATCACGCACGGTTTTAAAGAAAACCGTCGTGATATGTCTAGTATCACGACGGTTTTCTTTAAAATCGTCTGTGAAGCTATTACCACGACGGTTTTATGTTGAAACCGTGCGTATAATAGCCTTCACGACGGTTTCAACATAAAACCGCTCGTGGTACCGAGCGACCCTAGCTACATTGTTTGTTTGTTTTTGGCCACCTCGAATTGCTAGCCATGCCCTCGAAAACAAGCATGTACAAAAAGCAGATACATCGCAGAGAATCAATTGTTGACAACTCAAATTGACCATTACTCAAAATAAATTAATAAAGATCGAATTTGTTGAAGTATTTTTGCTATAGTTGTACAATTGGATTACAATTAAATCAATTGTTTGCGTGAATCTGGTCGGCGATGGAGTGAAACTCTCCTTTGTTAACTATTTCTGTCATGATAAAGGTGCATAGTGCCCTCGAACTTCCACGAGCTCTTGCGCAACGAGTCCATATAAATCTATTATCAAACCACCGCTAGGTCAAGAAAAATGGTAAGGATATATATTTGAATTTACAATTACAAAAAATTATTTCGAGATTGACAAACCTCCTGATTCTTCATCTTAGCACTAATGATTTGTCGTGCATATGATGGCAAGCGAGAATGCACATAGCTCATCATTTTTTGTTGGCAGACCGCAAAAATAGAATTACATATGTACGTATAGTCGATTGAAGACAAATTTTATGAAGTATGGTATATATAGGATTATTGTGTTGTAGCGCGTCTCGAAATTTCGTCTGTGTGTTTAGTTGGT
Source organism: Hsuehochloa calcarea (assembly GCA_036346395.1). NCBI lineage: Eukaryota > Viridiplantae > Streptophyta > Magnoliopsida > Poales > Poaceae > Hsuehochloa > Hsuehochloa calcarea. The sequence goes on from CM070599.1 coordinate 43,002,981, forward strand.
ATTGGATCCATCATATCTTCCTTGTTGGCTAACATAGGAGATGAGCGAACTACATAATTGAAAAAAGTTATCCTCGGGCATTTCAAACGAAGGAAGACTACAATAGAGTTATGTATGGAGGAAATGATCATACGTGTCGAGTATTCCTTGCAGAATGCTGAAGTCGTGATCGTTTCTGACTAGGGAATCAAGATATATCACAGTGTTCCTCTTGGGTATAATGACTAAAAGGATCCAGTGGTACCTACTCATGTATGTCGCTATAACTATTAAACCTAAGTACAAATGAAATTTGAATAGCAAATAGTGAAGCACTTACCCCTGGTTGTAGGGCACCAGTATGTAGTCCTTGCGATTCTGAAGAAGCAATGACGTCGTTATATAGTTCTCGACGAAGGTCGCGTCTGCTTGGATGGTTTGCATAGATACCACGTGTGGGTCGAGGAAACCCACCGGTTCTCGCCCTTCCCGGGCATTTTTCATCATGTATCTATACATAAGCAATGAGTTGCGATATTTATCGGTATTACATGAATGTAGAACTTGATTGTACACACTTACAGTGTCCAACATCGTAGAAGCGAGGCGTCGAGGGCTTCGAGATTGAATAGGTTGAATAAGTCGTTGAACCCCACCACGGTTGCGGCCCATTGAAGAAATGCTCATCCTTGTATGCGACGGTGATTCGATGATCGCACCCCTTCTTTGCGGTATTCGCAAGTACCGAGCATGCAAAGCGACAAGCAAATCCAGCGTGGGCTAATTGTGCGTTAGAGCACAACGGTTTTCGATGGAGTACTTCCGTGCTTCGGGACTTGGGAGGCGGCTTAATGTTCGTCGATTTGGCCTTAACGATTGGCGGCGTCTTCTGCGAGACGACTCGGGAACCGATCGGTAGCACGCTTTTGTTGTTCCTTGGCGTCTTCTCCACGGAACCGGCGAGGTGGCCTTCGAGGCAAAATATGAGGTGGAGTCATGGAGGGTTCCGTTGGAGAGGAATGGTCTGTCGAGATTGCGGCCTTCTTTGGGACCAGGGCGATGTCCGTCTTGGGCCATTGGATAAAACGTACCGGCATCCCCTAGTGTTGTGATCTCTTCGTTGGGCGAATGTCCAATGGACGGCCATGAAATGTTGATGTACCATGTACACCTCCACCCTTGCGTAACCATGCGCCACCTGGACACCGTGCTGCTCTGCTCCTTCCTGGTATGGATGCACCATCCCCCGCCCAGCCTCAATAGGAATGGACCCAACTAACCTCAGTTGGAGCTTGCAGGCCGTCGGCTCCTACAAAACGATACGCAATTAGCTAAGGCGTCCTATAGGTCTATCTTTGGTGCATTCCATAGATGTACATTACCTTGATGCGGTCTATCGGTAATTGGTCGTCGTCATGTTCAAAATTATGCGTGGACGCGACACTACTCCGATGTCGAGGACTTGTTCCCGCAATAACAGGGGCGGCTTGCGGCTGGTTGCGGAGTACTTGATTCAATTGATCCTGCAAACTTGCTATCTGTCCTGAAATTACGCTTAGCGGTTCAAGCGATTGTCGTACTCGCCTTGGATCTCTTCCTACTTCTATACATGAAGTAGTCGTCATAATCCATGTACCCAAGGTACGTTAACCCCTTGCCTCGCGTGCGACCCGGTGCTCCTTGTTTCCTAGGGCCGTAGATAGTATATCCTTCTCCTGTGTTCTTGGAAGGAGCCTTGGAAGTTTGGGCAATCAATTCATGCCGCAAGAGGTCATCATGTTATTATAGTCACTATGAAGTTATGGACTTATAAACAAGTAGGTAGTTCGACATATTTACCACACGTTGGGACACTTCCTGGTCCGCCGGGTTTGGGAAAGTGACGCTGCCATCAGACGAGACTTTTGCCCTCGCTTTTAACCAGGTACGGGAACGCGGGTGTGTGATATCAGGAAATAGATTCTCCTCCTCCGCCTCCCATTGCGCGGATTTAGCCGCGTACCCAGCGGTGCGCCGAGTCTGGGGGGGGAGTGTTTCGTGCTGGATTGCTTTGTGCGCCGCACTTTGCTCCTTAAATTCATCCGTCGTCTTCATAGCCACAAAGGCGTTCCATGTTTCCCGCGTCAAGAATGGAAACTTCGTGAAGGGCGTCTCACTCTTGTTCACGTACTGCGTGACAAGAACGCTCTTGAAGGTCCTCCACGCGTGACACATGGAGAGCAAGGCATGCCGTTCGACGCGTTTCATGTCTGTTTCTGGGATAGTGAACCTGCTTGAAAGGTCTTCCCACAGCACGCGTCTCTGATCTTTTGTCAGAGACTTCCACTTTGGTGTGGTGATAGGACCTTTTCCTTGCAGTATCCCGCAGATGGTCCGGAATCTCGCCGCTGATGCCGGGGGACTCATAGGGACCCCAACGTCACTGACCTCCGTGATGGTCAGTCGGCCAGCAGGCAATTTCGATATTCCTCTACCATCTCTCTTATGTATCTGCGGCGTCGGTGACGGCGCGCGAAGACGCGCCTCTGCCATGTCCTGTCGGTGGACGGGCGAAGACGGTGCCTCTGTCATCTCGCTTACTTCCTATATATATATATATCAGTATATCACTGCAAAACAATAAACAACTAGTATAAATATTTGATAACTATATCATTTTCCTATATATATATATATATATATATGAAAGATTAAAATGATATGTATTTACAAACCAAAACTAGCTTCCTAAAAGGACATGTATTTTGGATTCAAGGTAGCAGTGACCTAACTTATATTGTAACCTAAATTGAAGGTGACATAGGTGTGCGTAACAGTCGGTTGATTTACTGACACGCTTTTCCTGGGGGTTATATTGCTGCACTAAAGTAGTCAGCAGAAGCTAAGGTGCCAGTATAAAGTACGGTTGCATGCGTTTGTTGGCTTTACTTGTACTCCACTAGGTATCTAGGTAGGTATTCTCAATGAACATTTTCTGAGTATTCTCAATAGTTCAATACTGTAGACTAATAGCATTAATCTTCCCTAATGATCCCTAACAGCCAAGACTAGCGAGATTTAGCTTAGACCTTAAGAAATTGTTCAACAGCAGCCTTAAGTAATTACCAAAAATTCAAAGTAATAGAAAGCCTAGACTAAACGAGATTTGGGCATAGCCCATCGCTGGCTCCCCCCGCTAATAGCATTTACCTTCCGCTAGGTAGGTACTCTAATTATATTAATACTATAAATAAGAATGTTCTTTTAGTTGATATCCTTGTATATTTCTCACAATTTTGTTAAGATCTTTACATAGAAAGTGGCACAATTTCTCTTAAGACAAATTTCTGTGAGCCTGCTAAATAGTGTAGTTTCTTTTCTTCCAAAAAGATGGCCGAAGATAATAAAATCTTAGTGCTAATGAAAAGCCATTACAATGTGAAAGGGAGCCTTAATCGGTGGAAATTTCAGACAGGCAGGGAGCACTGCCCCCCTGTATATTTGACTTCCGTCGAAATTTGTTCTCCTATACCTTTCTCTTCTCCTCCAGTTAACTACCTAATATATTTCTCTGGATCCGTGAATAACAATAATTTTTGTAGAAACTATAGAATCACATTGCACACGTGTCATAAATCTTTATGCAAACCATGAACATATAGGGTACTGCCCCCTCTTTATTAATGCACTAGTCATTCCCTCCAGTCCCTTTTTTGGGGAGTAAGAGCTCTTGTTGAGTTCTTGTCTGATTTTTGGTAGCCGAGTTCCTTTTTTTGTCAGTTTTAGATAATATAAAATTTTCCTTGAGACCAACGTTTTGAAACAACGTATTGCAACTGTTTGTACATAACTGCTGACCGTACTAATTCCTTTCAATAAGAACAAACAATACTAAATTACTACAGGCATGAAGCTGATAAGTTTATGCTCTACCTTCACTTGTTTACTCAAAACTTGTAAAATGGTAACACTGGAAATAACAAATATCACTGTTCATTGTCTGAAACTCAAATATTTGATTTTCTATATCTTAATATAAAAAGAAACAAAGCAGTCTCTAAACTTGGAATATAAATATTTCTGTCACCTTTTCAATTCCACAGGTTCAGTATTGATGAGAAAGAAGATGACAAACACCAGATTACTGCCAAAGCTTCAGCTAAAACAATAAAGACTCCTGGCAAGCGAAAAAAAATCTCTGAGAACTGTGCAATCCGACCAAGATGGATTCTAGATCCTGGAGGCAAAATTGTGCTCACATGGAATCGTGCCTTCCTCGCTTCATGTGTGGCTTCTCACTGTACATTTTTTATTAACTAATGCAATTCAACATTACCCGAGCGAGGTGGAATCGAGCTACCCGAGCGGTGGCGGTGGCGGAGGTGGCCGGGCTCGGGAGGCGCCGGGTCGGGAGGAGGGGCGCGGGTCGGGAGGCGTTCGAGACGAGGCGGCCGGGCTCGGGAGGCGCGGGTCGGGAGGAGGCGCCGGGTCGGGGAGGCGTTCGAGACGAGGCGGCCGGGCTCGGGAGGCGCCGGGCTCGGGAGGAGGGGCGCCGGGTCGGGGAGGAGGGGCGCGGGTCGGGAGGCGGCGCGAGGATGCGTTCGAGACGATAGGGTTAGATCAAAACCCTATCGTCTCACGAATCTTATATAGTCAACACGCATCACAGACGGTTCTAGAGGAACCGTCGTGATGCGTAAACATCGCAGACGGTTTCCCAGAACCGCTCAGGATGCGTGAACATCACTGAGCGGTTCTTGGGAAACCGTGCAGATGTGTCGCATCAGCAGGTTCTTGGGAAACCGTCAGGATAATCGCATCCTCACGCAGTTCCTCTAGAACCGTCTGTGATGTGTCACGCATCACGCATTTCTAGAGGGAACTGCGTGATGCGTAAACATCACAGACGGTTTCCCAAGAACCGTCTGTGATGTTTACCTGATTACCTACATTCAGAAAACATAAATGATAAAACCTGCAATGCATTCCCACGGAACCATTGTAGAAAATTTCGAAAAAGGGTGGAATATAGAAAAACAATATATACATCATGTCAATTTTCAGAAGATCATTATACAAATCATCAAATTAAGATTCTGATGGTTCCAAGTTGGTCATCATTATACAAATCATCAAATAGTGCTAAGTTATATGTCATCATTTTTAGTTAAGGGGTCACATGAATAAACCTTGGGCACTTCACTAATGCTTTAGTGAGCATATTATACATAAAACAAATATAATATTTCGTAAGCGCAGTTTTTGGATGAACTTCCAAGATGGTGTTTTTAGCATTAGTTAATTATAATGTAAAGCCCAAAAGTTTAGCAAGATTTAAAGCATGCTAGGCAAAAAAAAAGGAAAAAGGAACAGACAACAAGAATTCCAAAAAGCTACACGAATATCTCAACGGAAAAGTTATTGGCATATCGTGCAATAGTATGTTCAAAATGACTCCAAGAGAGAACCTACCCAATGAAGTGAAGTCGTAGAAGGGTCAGATCCTAAGGAAGATAGACCTATCTGTAACTTTCTTTGCAGTGCAATTCCTCCTAAAATAGACTCCTTACCAATCTAGAATATTTGGACCTTGCGGTAATAATCTCACTGGCATCATCCCAAGAACCGCTCCAAACCTCACCCAATATGCTAGGCAACGTGTTGCCACCGAACTTTGGCGATGCCCTCCTAATCTCCAACACTATCTTTGTATTCTAACAAGTTTGAAGGTCACATCCCAACTTCCTAGGCAATGCAAGGGACAACCAAGGCATGTATGAACTGTTGGATAAGCGATTATGATGACAAGTTTGAGTTCAAAAGTTCATATCTAATTCAACTCAACATTACCATGAATATCCACATTGACATCAATATTAAAGATCACAAGTCCATAACACAACACATGACAATGGAATAAATAAATTAATTACAATGGAGTAATTAAATTCTTAATTAAAATACACCCTTCATGATGATCGACGCATATAGCTAGCTTCCTCACCGGGTTCTTCCTCGAGCCCGATGCCGTCTCCGAAAGGTGGCAACTCGTCAAATTGATTGTATTCTTCCTCGTCCACTACATTCTCAACTCCGACAATCCTCCTTTTCCATGAAGAACTACGTGGCGCTTCTTATTTGCCGGTCGGTTATATAGAAGACTTGAACAACTTGGTTAGCCAAGACGAATGGTTCGTCTTTGTATCCGACACGCTCGAGGTCCACGGTAGTGACGCCGCATTTGTCGACCTTCACCTGTGGGAGATGGACCCAACGGCACCGAAATAGGGGGATCTTGAAAAGCACGTAGTCGATCTCCCATATCTCCTCTATTTGCCCATAGTACGAGCTCCTCAGCCCATCCAGATCGAATGCATCTATCGGACACCGCTGCTCGTGACTTGTGCTCTTCCTATCTGTACTGCCAGATAAAATGTGTACCCATTTATGTCGTATCCTTGCCATGTGACAATTGTAAAATGTGGCCCTCTTGCCAACCATAGCAGCGTATCATCACTTGATGACCTCCGAGTGATTCGCACCTTTAACCATTCGTTGAACCGACGGTTGTGCTCTCTCGTGATCCAAACCTCCGACCGGTCTGGATTCTGTTGGCGTACCATGTCTTTGTGCTCGTCGATGTATGGGGACACTTGGGTCATGTGTTGCAAGACCGTGAAATGGGCTTGAGCGTACGTATCCAGATCGGGAGTGATTGATTTCCTTCCGATGGTCCCGATACCATCCAGTCTCCCCTCATGACGAGATAGAGGCACACCAATCGGATCCACCTGAGCCATGTAGTCGACGCAGAACTCAATGACCTCTTCCGTTGCATAACCTTCGATGATGCCGCCTCGGTCGAGATCGATTCCGTCACGTAGGACTTGAGAATTCCCATGTACCTCTCGAACGGGTACATATGACGTAGAAACACAGGCCGCATATCTTTATCTCTTTCACAAGGTGAACAATGAGATGGACCATGATATCGAAAAATGACGGAGGGAAATACATCTCAAGATGACACAGAGTCGTCACTACCTCGACCTGCAGAGCATCTAGTCCTTGGGGATCGATGACCTTCTGAGCAATTGAGTTGAAGAAATAACACAGCCTCAAGATTGCCACTCGGACCTTGTTCGGCAAGATACTCCTAATTGCAACAGAAGCATTTGTGTCATCAAGACACGACAATCATGCGACTTCATACCAATTAATTTCAAATCTTGCATAGAAACAAGTTTCTTAATGTTAGCGGAGTAACCAGACGGACTTTCACACCGCAAGCTCGCACGCTTCATTTCTCGGCCTTGGGCAGAGTGTAGCAAGTCGGGGAAGGTACGTTCGTCTGTATCGGTCTCTTTGGTGCTAACTCGGTCCTTATGTTCATATCGACCAAGTCACGCCGATGCGTTAACACCATTCTTTGTTTTGCCACTAATGTTCAAAGAAGAGACCAATCAAGCTATCACATACATTCTTCTCTACGTGCATAACGTCGATGCGATGGCGAACTTCTAAGTACTCCCAATAAGGCAAGTCCCAAAAATTGACCGCTTCTTCCGATGTTCTTCTCACGGGTTCTTAATTTACGTCCCTTCCCAAGCACAACATCGATATCCTTAACCATATCATAGACCTCTTTCCCACTAAAAGCCCTTGAAGTGAACCGCCTTCCTTATTTACGTCGAATTGTTTCTTCATCTTGCGGTATGGGTGACTCTCGGAAGGAACCTACGGTGGCGCATATACGCTTTCTTGAGTTGTTCACCATACACTCTCCGTAGCATCTAAGCGGTGTGGGCGAGCTTTGGCTCCTTTTGTATCTTGGCCCGACAGTTACCAAGGGCAGGAAAATCATTGATGGTGCGAGAACAACATGGCGCGTAAAGTGAAGTTCTCTCGCTTGTACGCATCCCATACTGCACCCTTCGCTCCACAGTGTCACAAGATCTTCCAAAGAATGGTGCTAGGTACACATCAATATCATTCCTGTGTTGCTTCGCCCTTGGATAAGTAGTGACATCAAAATGTACTTCCGCTTCATACAGAGCCAAGGAGGAAGGTTGTACATACATAGATTCACGGGCAGTGCTATGTCACGCTCATGTTACCGAAAGGATTCATTCCATCCGTACTCAACCCTAACCTTATGTTCCTCGGTTCACACCGAACTCTTCAAGCTCCGGTCGAAGTTTCTCCACCGCGTAATCGCAGGTGTCTTAGCTTTCCATCTCTCTTACGCTCTCTCGAGTGCCAACGCAGCAATCTTGCCTCCTTTGGGTTCGCAAATAAACGCTTCAAACGTGGGATTACAGGCGATACCACAACATCTTAGCGAGGTCCTTGCTTCACCTTAGCGAGATTTTGACACTTGTATCGGGATGCTTTGCACACGGACAATAATGCATGTCTGCATACTCTTTACAGTAGAGGATACAATCGTTCGGACATGCATGTATTCTTTCTACTTCCATTCCCAATGGGCAAATAACCTTCTTTGCTTGATAGGTGGTGTTTGGGCAACACGTTTCTCCGGAAGGATGTCCGCTAGGAGACCTAACAACGCCGTGAAACTCTTATCGGACCAACTATTGCTTGCCTTCAATTTCAAAGTTCAAGCACGGTTGACAACCTTGTGTATTCCGGCTTGCGGCCGGGAACAAAGGTCTCACCGAGTCCTCCCTTAAGCCCTCGAATTTACAAAACTCTCTCTCACTTGTAGTTCTCTTCTTCATCGCGTAGCATCCGATCCAGATTGTCATCGTGCCCCTATCCTCATCAAAAGCACGACCACATCCGCAAATCGTTGACTTCCTCGGCGATGTCGTCATTATTAACTTCACGTATAATCGCTCTTCACCGTGGTCGGTCCAACATGTATACCCTTTTTGAAACCCCTTCAATCAAGTGCGCCCGATCTGCGCCGCGTTGTTAAACATCTTGATTACGCAATCAATGCACCTGACGGTACATAAAATTTATCCCTTCTTCAACATATCACGCTCAATGCTCTTCTAAAAGCAACCACGCCATTAATGTAATCTTGACTCACACGGTTCACACCGCACATCGATTCATCTACAATACGCATGTAACAAATTAGTGTCAAATTGATTAGCGATTAATTTATAGCAAACGAAAATGTGCAATATAAACTCATTCTCCAACATTTGTATCTAAGGTTATTGAAAGAAAACTCTTCACTAGTTATGTACCACACGCGGTGGCATAGCGTAGCCATGCCTACGGCCACAACCATGATCCCTACCTCTCGACACCGATATCTATCTCAATTGAACAATCATGCAACCCAAATATAGGCATCACCTCATACAACACTTATTAACCTAAAATACCGGAACCGTAAATTTTATTTTTTTAAGCCAATTAATTATCCTAACTCAAATTTTAGTGATTATTAGACCTAATTCAATTTTATAAAGTTACCACTCCTAAGTCAAATTTTAGTTCATTAGTTATAAGGTTTCAAAACTAAGATTTGCAGGGCTAATATTATTTATTCCAACATTGACGGTGCAAGATCATGTGCTCATCATACCAGTATTAGAGGAGGAGCCGCAGGGTGGAGGAGCTAGGGCAGGGAAGTGGCGCCTGGAGCGGTAGACACAGCGCAGTGAGGAGCTAGGGCAGGGAAGTGGCGCAGGTTGGAGGAGCTAGGGCAGGGAAGTGGCGCCTGGAGCGGTATACACAGCGCAGTGAGGAGCTAGGGCAGGGAAGGGAAGTGGTAGACACAGCGCAGTGCGGCAGAGGGATGTCTCGGCTCAATTTATATGGGATGTCTCGGCTCAATTTATATGAAGCACAGGAAATCACAGACGGTTCTATTTGAACCGTCTGTGATAGGCAATTATCACATACGGTTCTGAAATAGAACCGTCTGTGATGTTACACAGACGGTTCAATTTAAGAACCGTCTGTGATGTTACACAGACGGTTCAATTTAAGAACCGTCTGTGATATCACGACGGTTCTAGAAATAGAACCGTCGTGATATTACGACGGTTCTATTTCCGTAACTGCGTCAGGATATCCTGACGGTTCTTAAATAGAACCGTCAGGTAACATCACGCACGGTTCTATTTCCGTAACCGCCGTGATAGGCCCGCTGCGCCAAAAGATAGCCCAGACAGACCCAACACAGACGGTTCCAAAGGAACCGTCTGTGATGGGCCGTCTGCTATAGCCTCTTTTGTAGTAGTGTCATACAATGTCGTAGGCTCGTAGTAACTAGGAAAATAAAAATAAACAAGAACTTGATATCATATTCAATTATTCATACTACATGGGAATTTCCTTTAACTCAGCAAACATTTGCACTTAACTCAATTTGAGAAAAATGAACTAATAAAAGTCTAGTGCTGCTGAAATAATTAAAAGAATTGTTGTCATGGCCATGGGCCATGCAAGGCGTCGGAAGCAAGCCGCGGGCATCAAATTAGCAAGATTAGGCATTGATTAGATTTGTTATTTTCGGTTTGGAAAGATATTTGATTAGCATATCCTTCCTTGGTTGTTATCCTAGATATGTTTGTTAGGGGCGGCTATAAAAGCCAACCAATCTGTTATCTTTGAGTCAAGCAAGAATTAAGAAACCAAACATCTCCCTCACATCTCTCTATCTCCCTGCCGAAGGCTCCTTCTTCCTATCTTTTTGCTGCCAAATCAATATATTGCTATTTCTTCAATTCCTACCCCAACTACCCTCTCCTAAAAACAGTTCATAACAACTTGGTATCAAAGCGGTTGATCTTGGCACTTGCTGTCATGGCTTCCGACGGCGTGAACTCTATGACCATGGCGCAACTCGCATAATTAAAACAAATAGCCATAAAAGTAAAGAGCAAAATTTGAAGAACAAACATGGTAAAAGTTGAAAGAACATCAAAGGAGAACTGTAATATTGAAATATTAAATCTACCTGGATACAATCCATATTAAAACCATGATCTCAAATTATTGAAACTTGTAGATATATTTTTTACAATAATACAAAATTGTAGATATATTTAAGGATGATGTCTAAAATCACTGTTCACAATCAGGAAATCTAGAGAAACGGGACAAATAGCAAACTTACAGATTATCAAGGTCAATAAAACTAGATTTGACCAACAAGGTTGCTATTCGGAAAAGACCAGATGGAACAGTGTTGTTGGCATCCAATCGTTGATAATGTTGGAATTTGAACCCCAAAATTTGGGCAGCATGGGACTGTAATAAAGGAAAGTTGTAAGATGGACTGAAAATACTACATGAAATACGATACTAATCTTTAGAGGCAATCTACATGATCATATTAAAATGAATACCTTTGGAAAAAGAGGTATAAGCTGATAAAAGATATTGTTGTCTGGATAGAGCTCAAAACATTCCAACACCTAGTAGATAAACAAGAATAACAGAATTACATGGTTTCAACGACATACTTTTACAATATTATGCCATGATAATGGGATAGTAAATGAAAACTCACAATGTCAAATACACGATTAGGGTCCAGGTCAAAATGCCCAATCAGTGACTATCACAAAAACATTATGTTATCGCATAATACTGTTTACATGCTCAAATCACAACCATAGGAGGAATAAGTAATTTCTAACACCCAACCTTCATAATGCTGATGGTAACTGAAGAAGCATTTTGGCAAGCCAAATCTGAACCAACTTGACAATCCTTAAGGACGGTTACCTGAATTATCCAGACAAACAAAGATAAGTACGCTAAAAACACCAAACTTCGGTAAACCATTTTAGATAATTGCAAGATATAGTCTCAAATAATTTTCAAACTAAGAATATAAGAACACAGTGTGTGGATATATACATTTGTAATCACAAATTGCAATTGATTGTTGAAGTATCTAAGATTGGAGAGTGTGACCTCTAGATTAAGAGAAAATACATTAAACAAAAAACTTTGAAAAACACGGACTCTTTGCTTTCTACTATTTTGCAATCCAACCCTGCAATTTAGGATCAAGCATAAATCGAATATTGAAATTAGCTAATTGCTTTGCATACATCCCTTGAACTGTGAGCTTGTCCACACGGTAATTTGGATCAAATACTGATCAAGCAAATTTAAGGTAGTGCCACTAACGGCTAACCAAAGTATCTCAGTGTAGAAACTAGAAGCACACCAAGCATTGTTTTCTGATTCTAGGTTTTGCTACTCATTTCAAACAACATGTGGAAAAGATTGTGATTGCTGAAATTTCCAAAAGAAAATATGCACCAATGTACAATTATCACAAGAACAAAAGGTCAGAAGTTTGACAGATAGGTATACATACCAACTTGGCGTAGCCCTCACTTTCCTCTCTTAAAAGGTTGAATTTAGTTTGCTGATAAAGAAGTCGTGTGTTGACCCTGACCTATTACCAATTATTTGAAGCAACCATCAAACAACCATACAATAATTCTCAACCACACCCCAGAACATCAATCATTCATCAGTTCATCTCAGAGCAGTAGAGGGAGGAGTAGAGAGGGATAGACGATAGGGAGTAGCATACCTCAAATGCTCAAGATCAGCCAGCACCCTCACCATGTGGGCAACAACCATGGTGGCAGCCACTCCACCCATCCAAACATGTGTATGCATCAAGCAAATCACCTCCATCACCATACTCATGCATCATCAACTAAGCAACCACATAAAAAAGCAACGCAAGTAAAAACAGTAGTAAAATAAAAAAAATGAAGGGGACTGCACTGGGAGCAGCCGGGCGCATGGGCCGATAGGAAGCGGCGGCGGCCATAGGCCGAGGGCGCAGTCGGATCTGGGCCACCAGGGGGGAAACTGAGAGTAGAGGGAGGAGAACAGGACCGGGCGGATCTGGGAGCCAGCGGCAGCGGCGGATCTGGCGTGGGGTGGCGGCGCGACGATCTCTCGTGGAGGCGGCGTGGATCTGCGTGGCGGCGCAGGCGGATCTGGCGTGGCGGCGCACGAGGATAGCGGCACAGGCGGCGCGGGCGCGCCAACGGGCAAGGTGGAGGCGCCACAGCGTGGAGATGCGCGGGAGGTGGCGGAAGTGAGGCGGCAGCAGAAGACGCGGGGAGGGGGGAGTAACTGAGGGGATCGGGACGCGAGGGGGTGGGGGGAGTAGCTGCTATGAGGGGATCGAGACGTGCGGGGGTGGGGGATTAGGGATTTCGGCCAGAGGCGCGGTTTTTTTTTCTCCCGCCCGTGAAGTGAAAACAATTAACCTAACGGTTCTAAACGTCATGTTAATATATTTTGCTGACAGTTATAATATAACCATCAGTACAATTAACCTGACGGTTATAACTGTCACATTAATATATTTTGTTGACAGTTCTATTATAACCGTCAGCAAAATTCAAATTTTCCTGAGAGGATACTATTCTCGTGACCGAAATAATATACCTTGACGGCCGGTGTGAGCTCGTCAAGAAAATTTGCAACCGTCAAGTTTTGTCCGTTTTCTAGTCGTGATGGATGTGTTAGCTCCAGCACATCAGCAATTAGGCGTTGCTGCAATGAGCCTGATAAATTCAGGCTTAGTGTTAAGCATGCAAGCAGATTAGTGGGGGTATTATTTTGAAGCGAAGGCGGGAGAGCTTCCCATTGTATTAATAAAGCAAGAGAAAACAGGAGGGAAAAAATAGATAGAGCCACCGCCCCAACGGGGTAGATAACACAGATGGGAATGGACCCCTCTAAACACCTGGCGAAGCAACCTAACGCGCAGGCTAGGGCAACACTAATTAGCCACAACGGGCACCGATCGATTCTTACGCACCCAAGCCACACACCGCAGCCAAAAGAAAGGATGACTCCCTCACCACCTAACGTGTTGAAGTTTCTAGAAGTCGAGTTAGCGATGTAGAGGTTAACCAAAGCACATTGCTTCAGAGAGAAAATTAGAAGCAAAATCCTGGAGAAACCAAAGCTCCGCCGCGACTGAAGAGCCACGAAAAGCACTCCACCCTAACTAGGCAACCATCAAGCCTTCAGAATGTAGTGGGTGAAGGAAACAACCCTCCGCTTGACGAGGACGGTGGGCGGCGCGCGGAAGAGACGGTAGCTCCGGCTCTTCTCCTCCCATGGAGATGTCAACGGTGGCCTGTCTCTTGGTTCAAACCGGCTGTTTGATAAGGGGGCATCCACAACGGTTACTCTGCACCTTACGCCCAAACTTTTTGGGCCTCTTCAACTACCGGCCTTCGACAACAGCAGGGTAGGATCATCTCAGTAGACGACGGCCGATGCAGAGAGGATGGAAGAAGGCGGGAAGGCTTCAGCTCCAGTGGCGAGGAAGGCTCTCAGAGGCAGCGAAGAGGAACGCACAGGGGGGGCATCAGCCACCCCTACAACGTGATGTCAAAAGCCGGCCAGCAGCACTGCACCATACTTGGCCCCGACACGCCGTGATGAGGACCCCTGCGCCGCCTACCACAACTCCCCACCACCGGTCTGCTGCAGTGCACCACCGAAGCAGGGGCCGTGGCCAAGCCTGCGACGTGCCACCACCAAGACGCCGCCCGGCGAGCGCCGATCCCGCCGAAGCTTTCTCGACCTCAGCCCCGGACCTGCCTTGGGGGTATTATAGGTCGTACACGTGATGGCATGGCGTTTGCATGCGTTCACGTGCGTGTGCGTCCCATCCTAACCAGCGCATCCTTGGCTGCCGGCCGGCCGCTGCTACGAGATATTCGAGAGCCTACACGCAGATGCACGCACGCAAAAGGAGTTAGCATACATGCATGCAGTATCATGGAGAGAGAGAGAGAGAGGTCAGTCACACACTCACACTGTCGCACGTGCGGCAGGCAGCTGGCACGGCCGCCGAGGCGGCCGCATGTGCTTCCACCCCCATGCCTCGCCAACGTAATTGCTTGGCAGAGGCGACTCGCTTGGAGCCATGGAGCTAGCGCATGGAAGCGGATGCCAGATGGCGTGCAAACTGCGCAATGGAGAACCCACAAGCCCACAACCCGGCCACCAAACATGCAGGAGCATTATAGTCAGCAACGGACATAGGATTTATGGCAAAACTTTGTGCTCATTTGGGGTTAAGATGGGGGGCGACCAGATCTAGTGATACTGGTCGAGCCACAACGCCAATTCACCTATGGAATCAGGATTTTCTAATTCCGAATCCTCTGTGAAAGCACTGTGCTATTCCCGGGATCAATAGATAGCACTCACAGATACATCACTGAATTATTTCATACATAGTGTAAAATCATACCATTCATTAATTTAACACATCAGAGTTTATATAGACCGCATCGTGTCAAGTTTTACAATAAAAGCCGAACAGACAAAAAATTACATTACAAAAGTAGCGGAAGCGACAACATAATCAAAAAGGGGGTGAGGGCACATCTCTCCACAGGTAAGCGACTGGGGAAACCCGTGTACATCCGATATTACCCGAAACTCATATAATATAGGATGCACATAAGTACCAGCGGAGTCAGCTAAACTGGGGCGAGACTAGAACAACTAAGGACTAAACTATGCTTCAGGAACTCCTGTGTCTTCAGACATCTGGTTCCTCGTAGTAGTCGTAATATCTAATATTTTCTGCTTCTGAGGGTTTGGGGAAAGAGCGAGAATGAGCACAACCACCGTGCTCACGAGCCAACACACAGTATGCAATAGTATACATGCAAGGCTTAACAAAGATGGATCATGTTCTTTTATTTGCTAAAGCAACATTTTCAATTATCATAAATACAAATCCCTATGACTTAGCATTTTAAACAAATTGTATTTTTATTAAAGAGAATAAGTGCAATATTAAATAACAGTAGCGGTTACCTCCACCTCATGCATAACATCAATTTCTAGAGATTTTGCAAGATATTGAGATTAACATGTTAAAATAATGGATATTATTCGAGCAAGATATTGATATTAACATGTTAATCCCGAATAGCTCCCCAAAATATTTTGAGAAAATGCAAATTCGTTTCAAAGCATTTTACACAAACGCGGGAAATTTGAATAAATTTGTTTTAACAAAAATTGACATGATTGCGGAGACGATTACGAAGGTCATTTGCATAACATCCATTTCTAGAGATTTTGCAAATTACGCTCTTAATCAACGGCTCTCAAGTATTAGAGAAATTGATAATTCTGTTAACGCTTGTCAATCGGCGAGTTAACAATTAACAACGGTTAACCGAATCATCGCAATTCACAACACCATCGCAGAGAATAATTATTTTGGAAATGTTTTCGCCAAAATGGAAAGCTACTGATTAACCGAGTTAAAATAAAACATTTACAATATCACCACACAAATTCTCTTTACACAACTTTTCAATGCACAATCTTTATCAAAAACTCAACTTCCGCTCCACGACTACCCTGCACAGAGTTAACAAGACAATACAAGATCAATACACACATCGACAATACATAGATCGTCTAGGCTGCTGCCAAAACTTGCTCCATTGCTCTGCAATCCACAAGGGGGCCACAACCAGAGAGACAGAGAGCAGGGGGAGGATCGGCCATAGGAACAGAGTAGAAGGGGGAGCGGGCCGGTTGGACCGGGGGAAGGGGAGAAAAGAGGGAGGGGGAAAATGGAGGAGGCTGCTGCCGGCGGCGGGTGGCGGCCGGAGGGGCGGCGGGGTTGGGCAAAATGGAGTGCCGGTGAGGAGGGGATGCCGAGGGAGGTGGTGGCGCGGCCGTGGAGGCTCAGGAGAGGAGGCAGCATCGACTGGAGCGCACGGGAGCAGAGGCTGAATGGCGGCGACGGTGACCGGAGGGGAAAAGAGGGAGGGGAGGCGCATGTGGGCACCGGGGAGGCGCCGGGAGCTCACCGTGAGGTCGGCCGAGGCGGGGGAGCGGTGGAGGTGGCCGGCGTTAGGATCCGAGGCGGGGTCGGGAGAGGCGCACAGGGACGACTAGCTGCGGCGGCGGGGAAACCCAGCCGTCGGGCGGAGGAGTGTCTGGGGCGAAGGGCGGAGCTCCCGGTGGCGGCAGATGGGCCGAGAAGCCCGGAGGAGGGAGAAGGGTGGAGGCGGCGACACCGAGAAGAGGGAGGTGAAGAGGGTGTAAGAAAGGGGACAGGCTCAGCCTTTTATAGCCGGGGGAGAGGCGGAAAAAGCCAGTGGAGATGGCGGCAATGGCGGAGGGGGAGGAGAAAAGCCGAACAACGCGAAGGGGCGGGTCGGCGGACAACATGGGGAGTCGGCACCGGTGCGGATCTGTGGCAGCGGCGCGGATCCGAGGAGGCGGGAGCTGTCGGGGCGGATAGGATGAGCGGGGGCGGCGGGAGCGGGAGGGGGGCCCAGGCGAGCGAGAGAAGTGAGGGGGGGTCCGGGTGGAGGAGCCGCGAGAGGGGAGAGAAGAGCGAGAGGTGGCGCGTGGGGAGAAATAAAGGGAGGAGGGGAGAAGTCGGGCCGGGGGAGGTGAAAATTGTTGGAATTAATACGGGCTTGGCCCAATTTTAACTCTAATTAATTCCTGGAAAATCTCAAAGGCCCATGTGCACGTGCTAAAACTGTTTAGTCCCACATGGAGTATTAATGGGGAGTTACACCACTTTATAAGGTGGATCGTGGTAACCCCCTTGTCGAATTGGAGAGAGTCAACACACGCGCGCGCTCGCTCGCTCGCTCGCCGAGCCGAGCCATGCCGTGCGTGCGTGTGCGCGCAGGCGCGTCGGGTGCGCTCGCGTTTTCTTTATCTATTCGGAAATCGAAACGCACCGACTCGCAATAATGGCATTAACAAACGGACTGGCAGTAACAGTTCAGTTACTAGTGGCTGTTGTTAGCACTGGTTGATGGCGACCGTTTCCAGTCTCTTTGTTTTTTGTGGACCATTAAAAGAACAGTGAACTGTTCGTGAGACTCTCCCTCTCCATTTCTTTTCACTCCACGCGACTCTTCCTCTCCACGTTTTGCTGCTTTCTCTGGCGATCTCCATCCCGGCGTGGCTCGTGTATGGTCGAACAGGGAGAGCAGACCTCCGAAACCCCGTCCTTGAAGGCTTACACGAGCGAGGACGAATAAGGTTTTTAGGGAACGTTCGCGTGAATACTCGCTGCTTCGTCATCATCCGATCCTCTGCTTCATCTACATCAACTGCACGACTACGTCCACTACGCCATGGCGAACGATAATCTCGTCAACACTTCTGCTGCTGCTGCTTCTTCAACTGGTTCTGGGTATATCAATTTAATCCTTGTACTTTCTTTATCTTTACTTTATGTTATTGTTTTGAACACTGAGATAGAAATGCTAGTTTCTGTTCTGTTAGAAATTGGTATAACTATGGTGTTCATGTTTATCTGTCTTTTGCAAAAGGCTAGAATATTGTTCTTGATTCATCTAGTATATTTCTGGATTAAAGTAATTCGAAAAATGCTTATATGTTCAACAAAAATGGCCTGGGGTTCGGTAGAGGAGATGGGCCAGAGAACGGGCCGGCTGGGAAGATGATGCTGGGCCGGTTGGGAGTGCAAAAGAAGAGGTGGGCCGAAAGAAAAACTGGGAAATGGGTTAGGGAAGATAATAGGCTGGCCCAAGATAATAGGTTGGCCCAAGAAAAAAAACACAAACGGTTGTTAAACCAAAATCGTTTGTGATTGTATTTAATATAGACGGTTTTGGTTAACCGTCTGTGAAGAGTCGTCCGTTACTTGTTAAACCAAAACCGTTTGTGATTGTATTTAATATAGACGGTTTTGGTTAACCGTCTGTGATGAGTCGTCCATTATAGCCTTTTCGCAGTAGTGTCATGTGGCGTCCCGCTTATGCGGCTCCCCAACCTGTGGGGCACACCCCTAGCCCATGACCCTCCCCTCGAAGCGTCTAGGCTCACGTGCACCTCCAGCCACGTGTCGTTGCGCTTGCCTTATCCTATTTGTCGCAGTGCAAGTTGCCTCCCCTCCTCCAAGCATCTCTCCCTGCAGCACTTGCCTCCTCCCACTCCCCGCCGCCCAAGCGACTCCTGTGCCCTATTTAGCTGCCATGCTTGCCTACTCTTCGGCCATCTCCTCATTACCGCGGACGGCGATGGCGGTGGCGGACGCCCACATCACTTCCTCGTTCGCCCAAGTCGACCTCTCCCTTATTGGTACAGTATGCCACCAGGGGCGGAGCCAATTGGGCCCACCCGGTGTCACAGGACACTGGGTCCCAAAAAAATAGCATATATTATCATGTATATGCTATAGCAGATATTATCATGTATATGCTATGCATGCACCCCCTAGCCCAAAATCTGTGCACCCATCGTTTCTCCGCTCCCACTAGTCGCGGTTGGGCCAGGACAAATGGGTGACCCAATAGTGCGGCCCAGTTGACATGAGCAGTCAGCACAACCTAATAGCACCCGCATGTCTGCACGCATCGAAACCAATAGCCCAGGCCTAGCAGTCGCACGTGTGATTCCCAGTCACGTCTCGTGTGAGTGTGTCACATGGCTGTGGAGTCAGCATCTATTCTTCTCCCTCTCGGCCCCTGAGTTCACAATTTTCCTCGCCTCGCCTGGTCGGTGGACGATGGCCGCAGCCGCTGGTGCAAATTCTGGAGGGATGCCTCGGCCGCCGCCCACACCGGCCGTGGCGTCCCTCTATAGGATCAAGGATAACCGACTAGAGGGGGGTGAACAGGAGGTTTTAAAATTTTCTACAAATTTATGAAACTAAGCAAGATAATCTTAACAAGATTTCTTATCACAAGATAAATGCTACAAATGTAAATGCGATAAATAAGGGCAAGAAATAACCACAATAAAGACAAAGGGGTTTTTCCTGTGGTATCGAAGATTTGTCGATCTTCACTAGTTCATGTTGACGAAGCTTGATCCAATCAAGCCGACTCCACGAATTAAGCATTCCCTCAATTTCACTTGTGGTTGTTCTTCCTCCTCTCGGAGATGGTGAACACCGAACCACTCACAATTGGCGCCTGGACCTCTTCACAATCTTCTTGAAGAGATCACCACGCAAGCTCTCGCCAAGCCGTCTAGGTGTCGACAAACACCAAGAGTAATGAATCCCGAACTTCGCTTGACGACAATCAAGTTCTATGGATCAATCTAGAATGAATGCACTTGATTGTTGCTCAACTACCTCACAATGAATGTAACAAGAGTGAATAAGGAGTAGAGTGAATGTTCTAGGCTCAAAGATGTTCGATGAATTGTTCTCAATTCTGTCCTAGAGCTGGTGGGGGAGTATTTATACCCCCACAAGCAAATACAACAGTTGGAGGCAAATGTCAGAAAAACTCAAAGAAATCGGTAGTACCGCCGTGCAATGGTCGGTACTACCGCACCTCCAACATCAGCATAGTAACGGCTATAGCAAAAGCATTTAATGTGTCTGGAAGAGCCGTTGGAAACATGGTGCGGTACTACCGCCATTGATCGTGCGATAGTTCCTATTGTTGGTAGTTCCGCTCAACTCATAGCAATACGACTGATTTCCTTGGAGTTCAAAAATACCGCATACTGGAAATAATGTACCGCTTGATTTTTTTCCGGTCGCATCGAACTGAGGTAGTTCCGCGAAAAGCACAACGGTAGTTCCGCAATAGCAAATCAGCAAATGAACACGGAAATGCACCGTTCTTAAAAAAACGTTCAGCGCCTTAGCTCGGTACAACCGACTTGCGGTAGTTCCGCTCAAACAACACCGGTACTACCATATTTCCAAGAGAGCAAATAAAACCCAAAAGGTGTCTCTCTGGGAAAAAAAAGGTACCGTAAGATTTCGGTATATCCGATCTACGATAGTTCCGGTCAAGGAAAGCCGGTACTACCGCACTTCCAAAAGAGCAAATAAAACTAAAAAAGTATCTCTCTGGAAAATATGTACCGTAAGATTTTGGTACATCCGATCTGCGGTAGTTCCGCCATGGGAACACCGGTCATACCGCATAATGGTAGTTCTGCCGACAACACGTCGAGTACTACCGATTTGTCTCAGAAAATAAGATTTGCTTTTAAAAATAAGTTTTGAGTGCATGCATAATCCTAGATTGATCCAATATCCAGAAGAACATGCTATCAAGCTACTAGTCTTGATTCATCTTAATAGTACGACATTTAACCTATAATCCGGTCTTCCACCCTTTTCACTTTAAGACCGATAAAATTAAAAAGGATCCCAGACTACTTGTACCTTGACTTGAGCCTTAAGCATGTATGTCCAAATTTCTGTAACCACCGCTGGAATCAAACCTTATAAATACTCAATAAACAAGTTAGTCCCATATTCATATATTCTCATTAATTTCCAAAATAAATCTTAGGGGTCTAGATGCTTTCAATCTCCCCCTTTTTAGTAATTGATGACAACCCAAATAAAATGAGAGAAAGATGAATATACCACTTATTACGAGAAGTTGTATATTCTTATTGTGATGAAATTTTTTGCAATGAGCATAAGTGATTATGAGAAATTATGCTTGTAAAGGTCATTTCAAAGAAAAACGCCCCCTAAAGATGTGCATATAAATTGAAAAGAATTTGCAAGCACATACGAGTGAAAGAAAGGTACAGTGATCATCATTTCAAATCATGATACCAATGTTAACAAGAGATATATGGAGTACCACGATTTGACAAACAAAAATGATAAAGTTTATAATAGACAATTACAAGCACATAAGCATCCAAGATAGCAAAATGTAACTAGTAGCAAATTATCCTCCCTATCCTCCTCTCAAACTAACTCACTCCCCCTTTGGCATCAAGGTACCAAAAAGGTCACTCAGCCGGATCTTGAGAGCTTCTTGGAGGCGAGAGGAGACGGCGTCTTCCATACCGATTAGGAGTCACTATAGTTTGTTCCAGTGCCGTCACACTCTCTAATAAGGCAGCCAGCCTATTGTGGGTTTCTGTTTGGAATTCTTGCTGAGAAGTCCTTATTTCCTACCGAGTGTTCCTAATCTCCAAAATGTCTTCATAGATTTGGGAGAGAGAGAGACTTGACCTTCTTCAGGTGCAGCAGCTCCTTATGCAGCTTCTTGTGCAGCCTCCATAGGGGGAATTTGTGCTTGCACATTAGCAGGTATGGGAGGACCCTCACGAGGCTTATAGGGCTTATGAACTGATCCCAACCCTCCATTGTATCCAGTCTTGCGAATGATCAACGCCATAATATATGGTGCATAGTTTATTCTTTTGACGCGATAATTCTTTGATGATGTAATCTCCCTGATAATTACATCAACCACCTCGAACTTCCTTCCATGCATAATATTGTCTATAACGTTTCATGCATGCCCCTGATGGCATGAAAGTCGTCACTCTTGGGAAGAATGGTATTGTTGATGATTCTGTTTACCAAGCTTGGAATAGGGAGAAGTCCGCCTATTTTTTCTGGAACAAACTGACCAACTAAAAGAGCGGGCCTGTCATAAATCTTCTCATAGGAGTCGGACACCGTTGCCAGGGCTAGCTCAAAATAATGTTTGTTGCATTCTAGGTAAGAGGTTCCAGTCATCCAATTTAGCTGGGTGAAGTCAGGAGATATATATAAAGTGGCATAAAATTGTCTGATGATTTCCTCGTCATAGTCACACTTGAGGGTGACTAAGTCAAGAATTCCAACTCTCTGAAACAAACGGTATGCTCCTTCATATTTGTCCAAGGAATTCAGATAAGGCCAATTAATCCATTTGTGGTCTGCAAACTGCCTCTGGGGACCATACAGTTGTTCATAGACAACTCTTGGAAGCTGGTGTGAAATTTAGGATTTTTAGATGAAGCAGGAAGAACAAACTGGTTGCGATGGCACATGAGGGCATACTCATCGGCTGTGATATTCCTCAAGTTGATTTGACTTTCTTCAGGTTCTCCCATAACATCATCTGACTCAGTGCCTGCTTCAGATGAATTATCCTCAGAATCTGAACTAGTGGCAGCAGGACTCTTGCCTCTGTCTTCTCTAACCTTTCGGTGTTCTTTTGGAGCAAGATCAGGAGCTTCAGAGGATGATTGACCTCTTTGGGAACCATAGGACTAGCGAGTCACTATCCTTGTTCTTGGCATCTTCAAACAGAGAGGATAGATTACAAAGGGTGCAATTGATCAACAAAATCTAGGCTCAATTTTGAATGGAGTGATTTTTCTGTTTTGTCAGAAAAATCGGTAGTACCGCCGTACAAGCGCCGGAAGTTCCGGGCTCGACAAACGGTAGTTCCGATTTTCCTGACCTGATTCTAGGGTAGGCAATATTGTCGATTTTTCAGTGATTCTTATGGATTGAACCCATGGAATAGATGCGCAAACACCATATAACACTGAATATGTACTTTTGCCCAAAATAATCGCACAAAAATCATCTACATTCACAATTCCCTAATTTTGAGACCTAGGGTTCAAAAAGCAAGGTAAATCGAGGATGAAACCGGATTTTACCTTGAGGATCGAGGGAGGTGAACCCTAGAGATGCAAGAAATCAAATGGAATCGTCAAAATCACAAGTAGATTTGAAGATCTTAGGTGGAGGTTTAGGTGTCTTCGGTGAGGGAGAGAGAGGAACCGAGAACCGAGAGGGGAACGAATGGGTGTGGTAGGTCCGCTCGGGGAAGTTAAGGATCCGAGATGCGGTAGTACCGCAGGTTGTACTCCGGTAGTACCGGACAGTGGTAGTACCGTGTACAACACGCCGGTAATTCCGAAAAATCTGGAACTTTGGGAATAAAGATTGGATTTTGAGAAATATTCTAATGATCCTTAGTTTTGCAATCAAATAAGTATCATTCAGGATCATTATGCATTTTTAGAGACTAATGGCTATCTTAGATCATAAGTTTAAACAACATATATTCCCCTTTTTTTAAAAAAATATTTTTCTTGGAAGCTTAGAAACACTAGAGAGAAGCAATATGCATGAGGCATGAGTTTAAGCAACATTAGAATAGTCTATGATATTTAATTCATTCCTCAATTTGCAAAAATGGCTTTCTTCTAGTGGTTTGGTGAAAATATCTGCTAATTGATCCTCAGTCCTAATATGACTAATCTCAATATCACCTTTGCTTACATGATCTCTCAAAAAATGGTGGTGTATGTCTATATGTTTGGTTCTTGAGTGATGGACTGGATTGCTGGCTATTTTCACGGCACTATCATTATCACACAAAAGAGGTATTTTATCAAATTTTATTCCATAATCCATCAAAGTTTGCCTCATCCATAATAATTATGCACAACAACTTTCTGCAGCTACATATTCGGCTTCGGTGGTGGAAAGGGCTACATAGTTTTGTTTCTTAGAAGACCAAGAAACTAAAGATCTTTCTAAAAGTTGACAACTTCCGGAGGTGCCTTTTCTATCCACTTTACAACCCGCATAGTTAAAATCTAAATATCCAATTAAATCAAATTTTGTACCTTTAGGGTACCATAAGCCAATACTAGAGGAATGCTTCAAATATCTTAGAATTCTCTTTATGGCCATCACATGACATTCTTTAGGAGCTGCTTGAAAACGTGCACACATGTAAACACTAAACATGGTATCGGTCCCGCCATCTTCGTCGTCCCCGCGTCGTCGTCAACATTGCGCCGTCGCTCGCGCCCGCCATTGCCAGAGCTCCAAGCTCCAACCGACAACGGCATTTTCCAACTAAAACTCTGAGTTTTCCACACCAAATTTTTAGCACTTATCTTCCCGCACCCGAATCCGCCCGAATCAAATCTCGAATCGGTTTCAATCTCCGGGATTTCCAAATTTGGTTTCATTTTCAAAACGGACTCAAATTGGGGATTCCTTATCCCGCCTCGCCCGAGCTCTATAAATAGCCCCCTAGTGTTCGCCCGATCCTCTGCAACCCAGAGCTGCCATCCCCGTCACCCAAGAGCCCTAGCGTTGCCGCAATCCGAAGATTAGAGTTTTCGGCCGAGCTGCTTCTCCGACGAATTACGCCGCGTTACCGCCCTTGCCTCACCGACTGCACCATTATTATCAGCATTTCTCGGGCTACCTCGTGCGCCCCTCCCCACCGCCGAATCATCACCGGAGCCTCCGCCCAATAACAGTCGTGTCGTCCCCTCCGCTCTGAGCTCGCCGCTGGTCGCCACCGTCGCTCCCAGCTGCCCGTAAGTGCACACCTGAGTGTGCAATAACGCCAGCTATGTCCTGGTACCATTCATCGCCGGTAGATCACCGCCGTTCGCCGGCAACCATCGGGACCCGAGTGTCGCTCCTCGCCGTCGTCCACGTCCGCGGCTACCTCAGCGCCAGCACCAGCGTCAGCCCCGTGCTTGCGTGTCATCGACGTGGCATCCAGTCAGCATCCACGCGCACGCATGCGTCGCGGTTCACCGCCCCAGTTTTTCCTCGGCTCGGTGAACTCAATCCACCGTGAGACTGACATGTGGGCCTCACAAGTCAGATTTTCTTTTAATTCTTTTATTTCTGGAAATTGCTTCGTTGACGTCAGCATTGCGCAATAATCTGATATTTCTTTAGATAAATAATTAGAAAATTCTAATTAAATTTAAAAATAGGATTTTCTTTAGATTCAATCTTCCAAAGCCAATATCTTTGCATCCGAACTCCGATTGAGCCCATCCAAATTTCTAAATTTATATAAATTTGAGATCTATTTAATTATAATTTTTATTTAATTTTTGAAGTTGGTTTTGCCTCTGTTATTTATTTATTTATTTCATTTACGAGTAGACATCAATATTTCGGGAACTTTTGAAGAAGGAGACGTGCCTCAAGATCAAGATCAATACCTAGATCTATTCCAAGGCAAGTTACACCTTTGATCATGTTGAACCCAGTTTTCAAAATACTTTGTTTCAATATATTGCATTCTATTTCCAGTATTTATTTAAATTCTTTTGGGTTAGTTATTAATCCAAATTGTTATATCCACCTTGTCTATTGTTATGCTATGATCTTTTATCACCCTAGGTTGGTTCATTATTAGTTGGTATTATCGTAGCACCAATGTGGGTTGGTTACATATGAGTAAATTGCTTAGCCATGCTATGAGTCATCATTTCATGTGAGTTACAAATATAAATTTGACTAAGTGATTATGGAACTGTGTGATAAAACTGTGTGATGTATTCTATTACTCGTTGATGGCATGTGTTGCCCTTAACCAATAGGGTGGGAAAAGATTTAGACTGAGATAAGTGGTGGATACTGTGTGATATGGTGGAGCTGTGTGCTGGGAATGATAATCTATGTGACTTAGTTAGAAATTAGAAGTCTTGCCTTGGTCAATTAAGGACTCAACTTTGTGCGCCATTGAACTGAGCCTTACTGTACAACCACATGTCTGGTATGGGACGGACCTAACTTAGTAGGTTATGGAATCTTGCCATTGACAACTCAGGTTGTAGGTTAGCTGTGTGATGGGTGGAGGTGTGGACTTCAAGATAGGTCACATCGCGGGACAGTTCGCCGCATCCCTATCCAACGGTGTATGTCGTACCAAACGCTGTGTGTATCGGTTGGACGACAGTAAAGCACATCGGGAGTGTCAATGTTTAAGATGAAGTTTCTGAAAGGTTTTGTGATGGCCAATGTTAGCTACACTGATTGTATCTTGTGGGTAAAGTGTATAACCTCTGTAGAGTGTTTAATCAATCTATTCAAATAGTCGCGTCCACAGTCATGGACATGATCGGGAATTCCACACGAGGGGTAGATTTTCATAAAAACAATTGGGAATGGTCAACTGTGTGAGATAACTTGTGCAGTTCTGTAAATAACTTATTTAGACTGTGTGTCTTTGTAAAATCAACTGATAAATTAATATTATTTATTTGTTTTGAATTATGCTTTCGATCTATTATTTGTATTCAATTGCAAATGTGGTATTTCTGCAAAAGAACCACAAAAGTCATTCTTTTGGAATAAACCATTATCTGTAAATGGCATTCTGTGGTATGACTTGCGAGTACGGTTGCCAGTTCAGGTATGGTCCATTGGTAGTTCGTGTTGTGTCGGTTCGGCTTGAACACTATTTAGCCCAACGGGCCCGCACCATACACGGCACACACACGCACTCGTCGAGAGCAGCTCCGCGCCCAACAATGCCGCTGTAGCGCCTGCTCTGCGCCTCTATCACCACCTCCTCCTCCGTCTCCGTGCTTGGCCGCCACCTCCTCCTCTATCTTCACGGCTACACGCCCGACCACTACCTCCTCTTCCCCGCTCGGCGCTGCCCGGCCGCTGTTGCACTACCTCCTCCTCCACTGCCACCCTGCCCTTGCCAGGCTGTCGTGTCGTGCCGAAGTCGTGTTGCGCCTCGCACGGTCCGGTACTGTTCGTGCCATGCTGGGTCGGCCCATCATGCTAGGGTGCGAACCCAAACACGATCCAGCCATTCGTGTCGTGCTGGTCCGGTCCAGCTACAGTGTGAGTTATGTTGTATCTATGCCGGATCAACAATATGGTGCTTCAAGCCAGCCCGACTAGCACGCCCATCTGGACATCTATGTGAGCAGCATCTACATATTATTATATACAGTAGGCCTCCACTATTGTTCCTAGCACCATGCAGTACGCCGATGGGAACCGATCGAGTACCAGTTCCAGCAACGACTTTGTTAAAACTTAGTTTAACTTAGTTTCAGCAAAGACGATAGTTTTGCTCCTCTTTTGTAGAAGACCTATAGTATTCTTCGTTTCTTCTATATTCAGATATTGTTTGGTTAGACTCAAATTTCTGTTAGATTTTAGTTCAGATTATCCAATAAATCCCGGAAGGACTTTCCAAACAAAATCTTAAGGCGAACTGCTCCCCGGCCCGGTAAAGAGAAGAAGGCGCGGACCTGTGGAGTTGCGCGCCGTTCGTAAATGGGTCTTCGATGTGGCCCAATTTGTAGGCCCGACTCTTTAACTGGGCCGCGGCCTCAGCTCTAGTGGGCTACAGCACAAGCACGGATATCTTGTCTTGACACTTTTTTTCGGGTATTAGTGTGAACTGGGATACTGGCTGTGTAGTACTACTTGGGCATCAAACCTTTGGGATGTTCGTGCCGTATGAGTTGATCGAAGATATCTCCTAGCTAGCAGCTGTAACTCTCAATTCCATCGAACCTTCTCCATGCCTTGTGGTTGTGATAAAGATTTGGAAGAAGTCAATTCTACCCCCCCCCAAAAAGTTTTTATTTGTTCTTTGGCGCAAGATCCCGAACATCCCAACTGTCCACGTAATGGTGACGGACGGCCTCGAAAAACCTGAAAATTATCAAAAGAACCAACCAAAGAAGCGCGGTGAAGGACAACGATCGGTGCTCGATCGCGACGACGACAACGTTGCTAGCTTCGGTCGACACGGCTGCGAGGGACGAATAGGAGGCCGAGGCGGGGTTGGAGGTGACACGCTCGTAGGAGGGGCACATGGAGAGGGTGGTGGCAGGGAAGTGCATCTAGAAGGGGTGCGCCATCTTGAGCGCACGCAACTCAGCAAGCTCATTGTGCAGCTGGCGGTTCTCCTCCGTGAGCGTCTCACAACAGCACTTCGGGTACTCGTAGTCCACCTCGTCCTCCTTGTCGCTCGCCACCGGCCTGTGTCGCCATCTCGACGGGGCCCCGGCGGCTGTGCACGGAGAGCTCAAATGGAAAGGAGCCCACGCTGTCGTTGGGCGACGACGACAAGGCCGCCGCGGCCTGGTCACCCTGCCCATCCTCCTCCTGTTCCTCCATCCCTGCCATGCCCGCCGCCACCGACGACCGCGTCGAAAGGCCACCGGAGTCCAAGGCTCGACACAAGTCTCGCCCTCCTCTCCCGGGCGTGGCGAGGAAGGCGAGCACGCTGACGAATGGGCTGGAGGAGAGCAGCATGGCGACTAGGAGCGTGTCGAGCGCAGAGGCAAGGTGGGCGGGACGCATTGAGGGGAGCATGATGAGGTGGAGGAATGTGAAGAAGAAAAAGGCAGTCGGGAGCAGAGACGCGAGCAGGGAGGTCGCGGAGGCCGGGAAGAGGAGTGCAGGGGGCAGGAGCGCGAGTGGGAGGAGGAGGAGGGCGAGGTGGAAGTTGGCGAAGTGGGGGCAGAGGCGGTAGAGTTGCGCCGAGTTGGAGCCCCCGTAGAAGGCAGAGGCGGGTGCACCACCGCGCTTGGAGGGTCCGGAGCCGGAGTTGGGCGGGCGGAGGACGACGCAGGGGGTGCTGGAGGGGACAGCATCTAGGTGGATGTAGATGTGGAGGGAGTGGAGGAGTGAGGGGAGGTGGGCGACGGCGACGAGCGCGAGGGCCGCGACTGCGTGGAGGAGGGCCGGCAGAACGGGAAGGGAGATTTGGGAAGAAGAGATTGGGGTTGCCTCCGTAGAAGTAGGAGAGAGAGGACGCGATGCAGATTGGGGAAGAAGAATGGTATCACTCATAAAACCCCCCTGCCAGCTAGGTGAGCTTAGTCAGGAGCTGGCTTGATGAAACCAGGCTGAACGGACGCCACGTCCACAATACCATCGTACGAAATAGTCTTAAGGGATAAGCTGTTCGGTTTTGCGACTACAGGGTGTCAAAGGTCTGTTTTTTAGTTCAGGGGGTTAGGTGTCCGCATGTCGATACTTAAGGGGGTAAAATCGACTTCTTCCTAAAGATTTTAACAAACTATTTATGATGTCTATGCTGACACACATTTGCTCAATGCCTCTTTTAAGTTTGTGTAAGCAATGTTTGACTAAGTGACGACAAAATTTGCTCTCGTTTAATTTTACACTTCATCAACATTTTTTAGGGCAATATATCAAAAGTTTTACAAGCATTACTATCACACGATCATCTAGATGAAAAAAGTGTTAGAAAACCATGGGCCTAGACGTTGCAGGTCCGGTCCATGATGGGCTAACCATCCATCCAATAAACTATATAAAGGGGGACTACCAACCATTGTTCTGCAGTTTTACAGAAGAGCAATAAAGAGAAGTAAGAAGTCTCCTCATATCTCTATGTTCAATCTACTATTTTGTTCTTATGTTCTTATATTGTTCTTACGATTCTAAGTTTGGCTACGAGGTAATCGCTCGGACTGGACTCGACAGCGACGGTTCCTCAACATGTTATCAGCATGATCGACTCCGACCTACTCTTCTCGGATCTAAAGTTAACAGTCGAAGAACGACGCTCGTAGAATGAATCATTTTTATAGACATTGTATTTACTATTTTGATTATCTGAGATTGTTTATATTACTTTTTAATCACTGAAAATAGTAGTAAATCATGAAAAAATGCATTGAAAAATACGAAAACATTATGAGAATTTTTGTAACCATTTTATGCAACTTAGCAACAGTAATCTTATGAACTCTTTGCATGTATATGCCAATGACTAGCATTACGAACCGGAAATTCGAAGAGCTGGCCCAGTATGGCCGGAATTACATGATTTGAGCATGAGATGTCGAGATCGTACTTGGAGCCAAGAAGCTCCGCGCTGCTACCGAACTTGGCATCTCGAAGGAAACCACTCCAACTGCTGAGGAAAATGATCAGGCACTTTATTTCCTTAGACACCATCTCCGTCTAACGCTCAAGAATGAGTATATAGTGGAGAAGAACGGACTAGCTTTATCGACTGCACTGAAGAAGCAGTCCGAGAAGTTGAAGTACACCATTCTTTCTTGGGAAGAACAGAAATGGAACCGACTACGTTTTGCTGACTACAAGACCATAGGGGAGTACAATTCTACATTGCACAGAATTTGTACCAGTCTTCAACTTTGTCGTAAGGTAACCACAGATGAGCAAAAGATCGAGAAAACTCTCTATACTTTTTACCCAAATGCGGTGCAATCCGCACGCAACTATCGTCATGACGGCAACAAAGAGTATGTCGAACTGATTGACATCATGCAAGTTGCGGAAGCTCATGATGATGTTATAAGGAAGAACTACATCTCACAGCCGCCTAGTATCAATGTTGGCCATGAAGTCAATACTCACAGCTACAAGGTGAGGAAACCTCACT
Organism: Hsuehochloa calcarea; assembly: GCA_036346395.1. NCBI lineage: Eukaryota > Viridiplantae > Streptophyta > Magnoliopsida > Poales > Poaceae > Hsuehochloa > Hsuehochloa calcarea. Next base: position 43,033,862 of record CM070599.1, read on the forward strand.
CAAAGGAAAGAGACAAGAATGGTAAGGTCGTGGGTTGCAAGACCAAGCAGAATGCTCAAGCCAAGAAGGGCGGACAAAAGAAGCACGATGAGAAGTCCTATGGCCAGTAGGACCAAAGTTGCTACAAATGTGGCACATGGGGACATTGGCCACGTATTTGGTGTGAGCCGCAACACATAGTTGATGCTTTCCAGTCTAAGAAGAAGCATAAAAGACAACATGAGGCACACCTTGCCATTGCATGCACTGAGGATCCACACCCATTGGTTTCACACATGGATGTGGACAGCCCAGTAGCAGCCCCCATCACAGCTTCTTTGGACATTGCAGCGGCCGCAGCCGTAGTTGCCAAAGATGAGAAGATAGATGTAACATCCCAATTTTCAGAGCTTTAAAAATCTTTTAAACATTGGTAGCAGGAAAATTCATCATTTGGATTTATTTGAATATTAAATTAAAAAGCTTAATATGGACTTTTAGAACAAATTGATTTAATGTGCTTAATCCCAACATCAACAATTGTCAAAACTATTTTATTTAGATTCTATATGCTTGGATATATTTTACAGAATTTTCTGGAATTTTTCCAAAGTCATTTGCTATTTTCTAATTGCTATTTGCATTTTTTGGATTTATTTAAAAGAAAAATCATATGAAAATCCTTGAGCGATCTTGGGACCAAGCCCAACACTATTCCAATCCGCCCAACTCCCGCACCCATTCCCGCCTTGAGCCCTTGGATCACCGCCGCGTGTCCCCTTCATGCGATCGCCGACGTCACGCTGCGCCGCCGCCGCTCGCTCCCACCCTTGATCCCGTCGATCGGTTGCCATTCGCCTCGCCTTCGCCCTTCTTCTTTGTCATTGCCGGGTGGGACCGCCGTCGTCTTCGTCTCGTTCGATTTCCTCGCGCCCGACTCCGATTCTTCGCGCGCGCCACCGCCGCCCTCGACACGGACTCTAGGGTTCCTGGCCCTATTTAAAGCGCGCCCGTGTCACGAGGATCGCCTCCAGCGCCGCTTTTTCCCAAAGTCTCCAAATCTAGCGAGCCGCTTTCACCGAATCGAGCTCCAACCTCCGCGCCGCCGTGAGCTTCTTCGCCCGTTTGCGTCGCCGTCGGTGAGCACCGGCCGTCGCCACACCCACCCCCGTGTTCGTCGCGTCAAGGGCTACCCCGTGCGCACGCTCGTTGCCCTCGGGAAGCCGTCGCTCGTCGTCGCCGCCATCAGCCGCACCGCTCCGCCGCTCTTCTTGTCGCCGCCGCCGTTCGGTCATCTCCGTGAGTAGCGACCGCGTCACCGATTCGCCGAGTTGCGCGATTCGGTCGCGCGCTCCGCCACCGCCGAGCCGCCGTCATCCGCCAGATCCATGGTCGCCGGAGTGTCGCCGGCATTTTGCCTCCGTGGCTGCCACGCGTGTGCGACCACATCCCCTCTCTTTGGCCGCGTGTCGCCTCGTGGTCGCCGCATCAACGCCACGCCTCCGGTTCACCGCGCCAGGCTCTTCCTCGGCTCGGAGGACCCGATCCACCGTGAGTAGAGAGGTCGACGATGGGTCCCACCGTCGATCACGGTATTTTAATATATTTCTTTTTCCGAAATTCTCGGACGCAAGCATTGCGCAATAATTCGATTTTCCTTTATAAAATTAATTCGGAAATTCGAGAAAATCCAATTTAGGGTTTAATTGATTTTCCAATCTTCCAAAGCCCATATCTTTTGCATCCGAACTCCGATTGAGCCCATTCAAATTTGTAAATTCATATAAAATTCAGATCTATTTATTTATGAATTTTATTTAATTTTTGGAGTTTGTTTTGCCTCTGTTATTTATTTGTTTTGTTTCTTTTGTCTCGTTTGCGAGTAGACGTCGATACTTCGGGGAATTTTGCGGAAGAAGGAGCACCTCAAGACCAAGACCAATATCTAGATCTATTCCAAGGCAAGTTATACCTTTGATCATTTTGAACCCAGTTTTCAAAATACTTTGTTTCAATGTATTGCATTCTATTTCAAGTATTTATTTAAATACTTTTGGGATAGATAATAATCCAAATTGTTATATGCCACCTTGTCTATTGTATGCCATGATCTCTTGTCACCCTAGGTTGATTAATTATTAGTTGGTATTATTGTAGCACCAACGTGGGTTGGTTAGATACGATTAGACTGCTTAGCCATGCCACGAGTCATCATTTCATGTGAGAGTTGCAATTATAAACTTGACTAAGTGATTATGGAACTGTGTGATGAATCTGTGTGTCTTTGTGTGCTATTACTCGTTGATGGCATGTGTTGCACTTAATCAACGAGGTGGGAAAAGATTTAGACCGAGGCAAGTGGTGGATTCGTGTGAATGGTGGATCTGTGTGATATAAACTTTGTGATTTGGGTTAAAGCTGGAAGTCTTGCCTTGGTCAATTAAGGACTTAACTTTGTGCGCCATTGAACTGGCCTTCTGCACGACCACATGCCTAGTATGGGCTGGGCCTGACTTAGTAAGTTTTGGAGTCTTGACATTGACAACTCGGTTGTATTTAAGCTATGTGATGGGTGGAGGTGTGATATGTCACATCGCGGACGGTTCACGCATCCTGTCCAATGGTGTGTGTCGCTCCAAGGGTCAGGTGTACAAATTGACTGGCGATAAAGCACACCAGAGTGTCATTGTTTGAGATGAAGTCTCTGAAAGGTTTTGTTGTGATCAACTCTGATCCGGTTGGTTTCATCGTGTGGGTAAAGTGTACAACCTCTGCAGAGTGTTTAAACCAATCTATTCGAATAGCCGCGTCCTCGGTTATGGACATGCTCGGGAATTTCACACGAGGGGTAGTTTTTCATAAAACAATTGGGAAGGGTCAGCTGTGTGAGATAACTTGTTCAGCTGTGTGAAAGAACTTGATTAGACTGTGTGTCCTTGGTGAAATCAATTGTTAACTTATTATTGTCTATTTATTTTGAATTACGCTTTCAATCTATTATTTGTATTCAATTGCAAATTTTGCATTTCTGCAAAATAACCACAGAAGCCATTCCTTTGGAATAAGCCATCATGTATAAATGCATTCTGTGGTATGACTTGCGAGTACGGTGTGTACTCACTCTTGCTAAACAAATCAACATAAGTGGAGGAGTCGTCGCCTGCTTTTGAAGAAGAGTTCTACGAAGGTTGAGCGTTAGGGTCTTGATCCCAGTCGGTTGCCTGTGGTAAATTGATGGGAGCCACCGGAGTTTATTTCGTTTCCGCTGCAGTTTATTTCTTTATTGTCAGCCTTGCATGGCTTAATAAATGTAAAACTCGACCGTAAGGTCCCAACAGTTATTTGTTACTTAAATGTACTCGTTTATTCTTATATTCATTGTATGGATGTGATATTTCATCAATGTTGACACTGTGTGCACTAGCGTGATCCTGGACTAGTGCAGAATACACAGAGGGTCCAGATTTGCATATTTGGGTCCCGACAGAGGTGGTATCAGAGCCATATTGACTGTAGGTCTTGACCCTAGTTAGATTGGCCGTTCTTAGTGAGTCCAAACTATTTTCTAAAGCAAAATTAACTTGCAAGATTAATTGAACTCCTTAACTCATCTCATGTCTCTCTTGACTCAACTATTGCTGAAATTCTTTCTCTCCCCGCTGTTTTAAAGTTGTTTTCATATCCTTGTCCATCTTGACAGATGCCTCGTCTTCAGAGTTATGGAGAGCGCAAGGGAGGACTTGCCGCCGAGCTTTGGAAGTTGCTACAAGTACTTGGAGGGTTCGATCGTCCATTGTACCGTGGCAGTGCTTGGGTTGTGAACGGCCGAGATCGTGGAGTGATCTGCCATTTGACCGTCTACGCCAGGCAGAACACTAAGGCAAGCAAACCACTGAACATCTCAGCTCGAAGGAGTATTTGGATTGAAGCAATCCAGGAGTCTTCGCGCCTTGCCATCCTGAGGATCTGCAACATCTACTCTCGAGAGCTTCGTGACACAGTTTTTCGTTATCATCCCCGCACTTCCGACGTGGATCTTGCTGCACGTTTTCCGTCTACAAAAGGAGAAGACAACGCCACCGTCGTGCATCTCGCCCAGTTCGCCGCTGCTCAGGAGGAATCGTTGGAGTTAGCCGCCACAGAGCTGGAGTGTACCTATGAGACTCTTCAGAGAGCTGAAGAGAGGATCGCCATATTAGAAGAAACTCTTTATGGACGACACGAAGAAGATACTGAAGAGGAAGACCCAGAAGAAGCTGATGGACCGGCTGAACCAGAAGAGCCAGCAGAGGCAAGCAGGCTGAAGCACCACCAGATATCGCACTGAGACACTGCTCTGTTGCACCATCCCCGGACATCGAGATCGGTTGCGAGGATGCCACCACTTTCGTGTCTACAAAGAAAGGAGCACCGTCAAGGCTGCGAGGCTATTTGATTGAGTAGTCTGCTTCGCGTTGTTTCGTGCTTAGCCATATTAAGTCTTGAGTCGCCCTTTAGGCGGTAGTTTGGTGTGCTTAAGTTCGTCCTTATTCTTGTGTGCAAGTATGAGCCGCAAAGGCCCTTAGGCATTTGTTGCAAGCCATACTATTATCTTAATCAATATAAGAGTTTCATTGAGCTTTCTTAAAATATGTTGGGTTTTACCTACCCCGCTTAGTTCTACAACTTATCTCGTGCTTGCTACCTTATCTAACCCTTGAGATTCACCAGATGGTTCGGACTCGTCAAGTCACGCAAATGGTTACGATACTCCGATGTCGGAAGACGGAGCAAATCCCATGAAGCGTTCCACCACAAGCACCTTCGCTGATCTGCGAATTTTGGAGCATTCATGACACTCAGACCGGTGATGTACACCATGATGAATCGATGCAAGCTATGAATAACGAGCAACAACAATCAAGATCACAATGGAGCCCCAGCTTGCTCATGGTCACAATGGATCATCCAAGTTGGCGAGTTTATGAGGACCCGCCCACCAACCTTTTACGGACATGTCTCACCAAGAGAAGGCGATGATTGGCTTCGTGTTATTGAGAGAAAACTGCGATCACTCAATGCGGCGATCATGAAAAGTTCATCGCCTCTCACGGATGGAAGGCATTGCCGCGAATGGTGGGAAAACTTTGTGCAAATGCATGGAACGCCGCAAGACATTACTTGGGAAGAGTTCACAATCGCCGCCGCCCGAGATCATGTACCGGAAGGAATCATGGATCCAAGAAGGATGAATTTCGTGCTCTCAAGCAAGGAGGAATGTCGCTGATCGATTACCTCAACAAATTCTCTCAACTTGCTCGATATGTCGCAGAAGATGTCGCCACCGACAAGGCTCGTCGAGTCGTTTTCAAAGGATTGAACACCGGACTTCAAGTCAACTTGATCGCCCACACCTTTCCCGATTTTCAAGAGTTAATCAACAAGGCTTTGATTCTAGAGGATAAGCGCAAGGAATTGGAAGATCATCGTAGCGCGAGATGGCTCAAAGAAGGAAGTCACCAACCCCACCGAGGGCAAGAATGATTCCACCGCAGCTTTAGCCGTTTTCCACCACGACTCGCGGACCACCTACACCAACTTCAAGACTCGCCCGCTTGCTCGTAACTTCCGCAACCCCGCACTACCAACCCCAATCCAATAAGCAACCCACGTAATACAACCGAGTTTGCTTTACAGCCGTCGGCCGGGGCATTTCGCCAACCGATGTCCGCAGAATGGGACTATCACTCCAAAGACGCTTCAACCTTGGAAACACACCACCAAGACACCAAGACAAGGCAACCATCAAGGAACTTCTCAAGCTACCGGTCAATCCGGAGGAGCACCGCCATCAGTGGTCAGAGGCCGTGTCAACCACGTCACTCTAGAAAGAGCCCAAGAAGCACCTGACATTGTACTGGGTAAGTTCCTAGTAAATTCATAGACTGCATCGCCTCTTTTGATTACGAGCTTAGCATTCGCTTGTTTCGGAATTTTTGCAACTAAGAACAAATTGGAAGTTATGCATCTTAAGCATACTCTGTTAGTCCATCGCCGAGCGAGCTAAGTTCTAAAGTTGGATGTTTAGGAGCTAGGCTACTCATAGCTGGAGTTGAGTTTCTAGCCAACCTAATAGTTCTAGACACTCAGACCATAGATGTCATCCTTGGTATGGATTGGTTATCCAAACATAAAGCAGTGCTAGATTGTGGCCGAAGAGCCGTGACAATTGAGGATACCACAGGAAAGAAAGTAGAATTTCTAGCCACCTCGATGACGTGATGGACATTTGGTAGTCAACGATCAAGACAGCTTTGGAAGATGTACCATAGTAAAAGATTATCCGACGTATTTCGGAAGAATTACCAGAATGCCACCGACCGTGACATTGAGTTTGTCATCGATCTAGTGCCGTGAACAACACCAATTTCCAAGAGACCCTATCGGATGCCAGTCGATGAACTTGTGGAAATGAAGAAGCAGATAGAAGAACTACTGGAGAAAGGTTTTGTAAGACCTAGTTCGTCGCCATGGGGAGCACCAGTTTTGTTCGTCAAGAAGAAAGATGGAAGTATGAGAATGTGTATCGATTATCGTTCTCTCAACAAAGTCACCATCAAGAATAAGTACCCATTGCCTAGAATAGATGATTTGTTCGACCAGATGAAAGGAGCCGGAGTATTCTCCAAGATCGATCTGCGATCAGGTTACCATCAGTTGAAGATTTGTCCTAAGGATGTACCAAAGACCGCTTTCTCAACCCGGTATGGACATTATGAGTTTCTAGTCATGTCTTTTGGATTGACTAATGCCCCTGCCTATTTCATGAACATGATGAACAAAGTATTCATGGAATATTTGGATAAGTTCGTGGTAGTATTCATTGATGATATTTTGGTATACTCAAAGTCAGAAGAAGAACATACAGAACATTTGAGATTAATCCTAGAGAAGCTCAGAGGACATCAGTTGTATGCCAAGTTCAGCAAGTGTGACTTTTGGAAGAAGAAAGTTGATTTCCTCGGTCATGTGATGACAGCCGAAGGAGTAGCAGTTGACCCCGGAAAGGTTAAAGTCAGAATGAATTGGGAGCACCAAGACGGTTACTCAAATTCGTAGTTTCTTGGGAATGGCGGGGATACTATCATCGTTTCATTGAAGGGTTCTCAACGATTGCTAAACCTCTTACGCAATTATTGAAGAAAGAGAAGAAGTTTATTTGGACCCCAGCTTGTGAAGAGAGTTTTCAAGAATTGAAGAAACGTCTGACTTCAGCCCCAGTGCTAGTTTTGCCGGATATCAGCAAGGATTTTGATATCTATTGTGACGCTTCGCGTCAAGGATTAGGATGTGTCCTTATGCAAGAAGGAAGAGCTGTCGCTTATGCGTCAAGGCAATTAAGGCCTCATGAAGAGAACTATCCTACCCATGATTTGGAACTAGCTGCCATAGTGCATGCTTTGAAGATTTGGCGACATTATCTCATCCAGAATCGCCGTGAAGTCTACACGATCATAAGAGCACAAGTACATATTCACTCAGTCTGATTTGAATATGAGACAGAGAAGATGGTTGGAATTAATAAAGGATTATAACCTTGGAATCCATTACCATCCTGGTAAGGCCAATGTAGTTGCAGATGCATTGAGCCGCAAGAGCTACTGCAATGCTCTGGAAGCAAAAGAGTTGTGTTCAGAACTTCAGGAGGAATTCCAGAAGCTACAGCTAGAAATCGTTCCGGAAGGGTTTGTGGCCAGTTTGGAAGTGCAGTCTACTCTGGAGAAACAGATTCGTGAAGCCCAACCCAAGGATTCTGGGTTTGCCGACCTCAAGAAGAAGATGGCAGAAGGAAAATTTAAAGACTTCACTATAGATGATCAGGATATACTGTGGATCAATGGACGTATCTGTGTACCGGATATGGATGGATTAAGACAACTGATTCTGAAGGAAGCCCATGACTCAAAGTATTCAATTCACCCTGGAAGCACTAAGATGTATCAGGATGTTAAGAATAAGTTTTGGTGGCCAAACTTAAAGCGAGACGTCGCAGAGTTCGTTGCTTTATGCGACGTGTGTCAGAAAGTAAAGGCAGAGCATCAGAGACCAGCAGGTTTGCTACAACCGCTAAAGATACCAGAATGGAAGTGGGAAGAGATCGGTATGGATTTTATTACCGGTTTACCCAAGACTCAATCAGGATATGATTCGATTTGGGTAATAGTGGATCGTTTAACTAAGGTTGCCCATTTCTTACCAGTTAAGACCACTTACTCAGGAGACCGCTTGGCGGAATTGTATATGACAAAAATCGTCAGTCTGCACGGTGTGCCTAAGAAGATAGTGTCAGATCGAGGATCTCAATTCACCTCTCGTTTTTGGCAGAGTCTACATGAAGCCCAGGAACTCATCCGAATTTCATCTCGCTTATCATCCACGCATGGATGGACAGATCGAAAGAGTCAACCAGATTTTAGAAGACATGTTAAGAGCACGTGCCTTAGCTAATGCTACCAGCTTGGGATAAAAGTTTGCCGTATGCGAATTCTCGTACAACAACAGCTTATCAAGCGGTTTGCGATGTCACCATTTGAAGCTCAGACGGTCGTGCTGCAGAACTCCGTTGAATTGGTCGAGACAATGAGCGTGTAGTGTTCGGGCGGATATTATCCAGAGGCCAAGAACAAGTTGCTATGATCGAGAGAGGTTAAAGATAGCCCATCCGAGCAAAAGAGTTATGCCGATAATCGTCGTCGTGACCTCGGCTTTGAACCAGAGGATTTTGTGTATCTTGAGTTACTCCGCTCGAGGTGTTAAGAGATTCCACACCAAAGGGAAGCTTGCTCCAAGGTATGTGGGTCCATTCAAGGTTTTGGAACGCCGTGGAGAAGTTGCGTGCAGCTTGGAGCTACCACGATCGTTAGCGAGAGTGCATGATGTCTTTCATGTCTCTCACCAAGAAGTGTCTTCGTGTGTCAAGAAGCGCACCCGTTGGAGTCAATTGAATCAAGGAAGATCTCACATACAAAGAGCAACTGTCAAGATTTTGGATGTCGCAGAGCGCCGCACTGAAGCAAGACCGTTCGTTTACGCAAAGTCCAAAGGAGTAACCACTCGGAAGGAGAAGCAACGTGGGAGCGTGAAGAAGAGTTAAAGCCGAGTTCCTAGCCTTTTCTCTAGCTAGCCTAATCTCGGGGCGAGATTCGTTTAAGGGGAGGTTTGTAACATCCCAATTTTGAGCTTTAAAAATCTTTTAAACATTGGTAGCAGGAAAATTCATCATTTGGATTTATTTGAATATTAAATTAAAAAGCTTAATATGGACTTTTAGAACAAATTGATTTAATGTGCTTAATCCCAACATCAACAATTGTCAAAACTATTTTATTTAGATTCTATATGCTTGGATATATTTTACGAAATTTTCGAATTTTTCCAAAGTCATTTGCTATTTTCTAATTGCTATTTGCATTTTCTGGATTTATTTAAAAGAAAAATCATATGAAAATCCTTCGGAACAGTCTTGGACGAAGCCCAACACTATTCCAATCCGGCCCAACTCCCGCAGCCCATTCCCGCCTTGAGCCCTTGGATCACCGCCGCGTGTCCCCCTTCGCGCGATCGCGCCGCCGCTCGCGCGCCGCCGCTCGCTCCTCCGGCCCTTGATCCCGATCGATCGGTTGCCGTTCGCCTCGCGCGCGCCCTTGCTGCTGTCGCTACCAGGTGGGACCGCCGTCGTCTTCGTCTCCGTTCCGATTTCCTCGCGCCCGACTCCGATTCTTCCGCGCGCGCCACCGCCGTCCTCGACACGGGCTCTAGGGTTCCCGGGCCCTATTTAAAGCCGCGCCCGTGTCACGAGGATCGCCCCCAGCAGCGCCGCTTTTCCCAAAGTCTCCACTTAGCGAGCCGCCGTTTCACCGAATTAGAGCTCCAACCTCCGCGCCGCCGTGAGCTTCTTCGCCCGTTGCGTCGCCGTCGGTGAGCACCGCCGCCGCCACACCCACCCCGTGTTCGCCGCGTCAAGGGCTACCCGTCGCGCGCGCCGTTGCCCTCGAAGCCGTCGCTCGTCGTCGCCGCCATCACCGCACCGCTCCGTCGCTCTTCTTGTCGTCGCCGCCGTTACGGTCATCTCCGTGAGTAGCGGCCGCGTCCACCGATTCGCTAGGTTGCGCGATTCGATGAGCACCTCCGCCACCGCCGAGCCGCCGTCATCCGCTGTATCCATGGTCGCCGGAGTGTCGCCGGCGTTTTGCCTCCGTGGCTGCCCACGTGTGCAGCCACATCCCCTCTCAGGCCGGGCGTGTCGCCTCGTGGTCGCCGTGATCGGCGCCACGCCTCCCGGTTCATCACGCCAGGCTCTTCCTCGGCTCGGAGGACCCGATCCGCCATGAGCGAGAGGTCGACAATGGGTCCCACCACGATGCGGTATTTTAATATATTTCTTTTTCCGGAAATTCTCGGCTGACGCAAGCATTGCGCAATAATTCGATTTTCCTTTATAAAATTAATTCGGGAAATTCGAGAAAATCCAATTTAGGGTTTAATTGATTTTTCCAATCTTCCAAAGCCCATATCTTTTGCATCCGAACTCCGATTGAGCCCATTCAAATTTGTAAATTCATATAAAATTCAGATCTATTTATTTATGAATTTTATTTAATTTTTGGAGTTTGTTTTGCCTCTGTTATTTATTTGTTTTGTTTCTTTTGTCTCGTTTGCGAGTAGACGTCGATACTTCGGGGAATTTTGCAGAAGAAGGAGCACCTCAAGACCAAGACCAATATCTAGATCTATTCCAAGGCAAGTTATACCTTTGATCATTTTGAACCCAGTTTTCAAAATACTTTGTTTCAATGTATTGCATTCTATTTCAAGTATTTATTTAAATGCTTTTGGGATAGATAATAATCCAAATTGTTATATGCCACCTTGTCTATTGTATGCCATGATCTCTTGTCACCCTAGGTTGATTAATTATTAGTTGGTATTATTGTAGCACCAACGTGGGTTGGTTAGATACGATTAGACTGCTTAGCCATGCCACGAGTCATCATTTCATGTGAGAGTTGCAATTATAAACTTGACTAAGTGATTATGGAACTGTGTGATGAATCTTTGTGTGTTTGTGTGCTATTACTCGTTGATGGCATGTGTTGCACTTAATCAACAGGTGGGAAAAGATTTAGACTGAGGCAAGTGGTGGATTCTGTGTGAATGGTGGATCTGTGTGATATAAACTTTGTGATTTGGGTTAAAGCGAAGTCTTGCCTTGGTCAATTAAGGACTTAACTTTGTGCGCCATTGAACTGGCCCTTCTGCATGCGACCACATGCCTAGTATGGGTCGGGCCTGACTTAGTAAGTTATGGAGTCTTGACATTGACAACTCGGGTTGTATTTAAGCTATGTGATGGGTCGGAGGTGTGATATGTCACATCGCGGACGGTTCACGCATCCTGTCCAATGGTGTGTGTCGTTCCAAGGGCTGTGTGTACAAATTGGACGGCAGTAAAGCACACCAGGAGTGTCATTGTTTGAGATGAAGTCTCTGAAAGGTTTTGTTGTGATCAACTCTGATCCGGTTGGTTTCATCGTGTGGGTAAAGTGTACAACCTCTGCAGAGTGTTTAAACCAATCTATTCGAATAGCCGCGTCCTCGGTTATGGACATGCTCGGAATTTCACACGAGGGTAGTTTTTCATAAAACAATTGGGAAGGGTCAGCTGTGTGAGATAACTTGTTCAGCTGTGTGAAAGAACTTGATTAGACTGTGTGTCCTTGGTGAAATCAATTGTTAACTTATTATTGTCTATTTGTTTTGAATTACGCTTTCAATCTATTATTTGTATTCAATTGCAAATTTTGCATTTCTGCAAAATAACCACAGAAACCATTCCTTTGGAATAAGCCATCATGTATAAATGCATTCTGTGGTATGACTTGCGAGTACGGTGTGTACTCACTCTTGCTAAACAAATCAATGAAGTGGAGGAGTCGTCACTTTTGCTTTTGAAGAAGAGTTCTCGAAGGTTGAGCGTTAGGGTCTTGATCCCAGTCAGTTGCCTGTGGTAAATTGATGGGAGCCACCGGAGTTTATTTCGTTTCCGTGCCGTTTATTTCTTTATTGTCAGCCTTGCATGGCTTAATAAATGTAAAACTCGACCGTAAGGTCCCAACAGTTATTTGTTACTTAAATGTACTCGTTTATTCTTATATTCGTTGTATGGATGTGATATTTCATCAATGTTGACACTGTGTGCACTAGCGTGATCCTGGACTAGTGCAGAATACACAGAGGGTCCAGATTTGCATATTTGGGTCCCGACAATAGATAAGGAACATATTCAAGCAGAAGTTTATTCGTACTTCGCTGATTCAATCTAGTGCACGCATTGCACTTAGATTTTTTTAGTCATTTGTAGTTTATGGTTATGAAAAATTGAATTATTGAATAATGGTTATAAGCTCTAGGAGAGCAAAGCATTAAATTCTCATGATTAGTCATGTAAGACTTTTTCCCATATTAATAATAGCAAGTTATATTTTGTTTTGGGGTATTTGATTTATGTGTAGATTGCTTCCTACCTCCTATTAATAAATAATTTATATCAGAACGTGTGTGACGCCCTATGGAGGAAGTGTGTCTAGCGGATAGCAGCACAACAAATACCATCTGAAGATAGATGAAATTTTTCCTGTCGATCAGCGAGAATGCTGGTAGTCTTCCGACAATCGCAGGCAGCGATACATGTTTAATAGGCTCGGGAAGAGCCACAATTATACTCCCAATGGGCACAACTTTGGTCATTGAAGAAGACTTGTTGTACCTAGAATCGACTAGAACTCTCCTAAGTTTAAGGATATTCACGCTAACGGCTTTCACGTAGAAACCGAAGAAGAGTATGGTAAAGAATACCTGTTCATTACAAAGCGTGAAGAAAGTGAAAAAAGGGTATTAGAACGACTTCTTTCATATGAATCCGGGCTATACTACACTAATATTAAGGTACCTGCAACCTATACTGTCCTGAAAACATCTTTTAGAAGCTCTGAACTTTTCTGTCTCTAGCATGATAGATTAGGCCACCCCGGTCTTATGATGATGAGAAATATAATTAACAATTCTCAGGGACATAATATCAATGTATAGAATTTCCCGAATCAGAAAAATTTTGTCTGCCCTGCATGTGCCACCGGGAAATTAATTAGTAGACCTTCTACTCTGCAAGTCAAGAATGAAATCCCTACATTTTTGGACCGTATCCAGGGAGACATTTGCGGTCCTATACAGCCCCTGTCAAGGCTATTTAGGTACTTTATGGTGTTCATCGATGCTTCCTCGAAATGGCTGCCTGAGTGTTTATTGTCTACGAGAAACCACACTTTTGCAAAGTTGATCTCGCAAATAATTAAAATTAAGAATGATTTCCCTGATCATCATGTGAAGTCCATCATAATAGACAGCGCATCATAATAGACAGCGCCGGAGAATTTATTTCGAATGCATTTGATAATTATTGCATGGCAATGGGAATTACCGTTGAACATTCTGTATCGCATGTCCACACCCAGAATGGACTAGCAAAGGCATTAATTAAAGAATTAAATTTATTATCCAACCGCTCTTACAAAATTATAATTTACCAACTATATGTTGGGGACATGCAGTACTACACGCAACAACTCTCATCAATTTTAGAATGTCGGAATATAACATCCATTCACCTATACAACTAGCGCAAGGGTCAACACCCAAAATTTCTCATCTTCGCAGATTTAGTTGCAAGGTTTATATACCTATACCACCAATGCAGAAAACTACAATGGGATCTCTCCGAAAGTCTGGGATAGAAGTTTGTTATGAGACAACATCCATAATCAGGTATTTGGACCCTACGACTGAAGATTTGCATACAGCCCGCTTCGCTGATAACATATTTGATAAGGATAGTTTCCCGTCATTAGGGGGGAAATCAACTCCTTGATGAAAAATATCGGAAAATAACGTGGTAAGCCACGGGAATCCATGCACATAACCCACGCACTAGTGAAACAAATAGAGAAGTCTATAAGATAATTGATTTGCAAGCATTAGCAAATCAACTGTCTGATCACTTTAGTGATTTGAAGAGTATGACCAAGTCGCATGTGCCTGCACGCCATGCACCTGAGAGGGTTAAAATACCAAAGAAAATAGAAAGTACCCATAATCCCGTTCAGAGATCTCAGAATAAAAGGACAAGAACTCCGGCCCCTCGAATCCCAAGTAACCGAGGATGGCTAGCGAAAAAGGATAAGAAAGACTTGACACAGCCGATCACTGAAGTTCCCCAGAACCAGAAGGGGAGCCAGTTGAGATATGGCACCAATATAGAATCTTTAGTAAAAGGCGTACCGAATTTGAACATTTCCACAGAGGGAGAAGTCAGCATGGATGTGTGCGCACATATCGGAGCTGAAAAACTAAAGAGACTTGCCCCCGCATTTGGAAGCAGCGGTGAGCGAGTAGAAGCATTAGAAGAATCGTCACATGAAGAAATATCTATAAATTATGTGACCACGGGAGAATCTATTAATAGAACAACAGTCAATGTTGATATTTATTTTGTAAAGAAAATTACCACAATCATCGATCTTGATCCAGAGCCTGCATCGCTCGCTAAATGTAAGAAAAGTTCAGAGTGAGAAGATTGAAAGAAGACAATAGGAACAGAATTATTATCTATAAATAAAAGAGAGGTGTTTGGGCCTGTAAGCCGCACGCCTCCCTATGTGCACCCCATAGGGATAAGTGGGTATTTGTTCGAAAGAGAAATGAAACTAATGAAGTTGTAAGATATAAAGCAAGGCTCATTGCACAAGGTCTCACTCAACAATCAGGAGTCGAGTATGAAGAAACCTCGTACCTTTTGATATTTAATCTTAATGTCAGTAAACTTAAATTTAGAAATAAAATGGATGGATGTGGTAACTGCATATCTTTATGGAAACTTGAATGTATACATTTATACGAAGGTACCTGAAGGTATCTCTGTCCTGAAACAAGACAGAGTAAATAGAAATCCGTACAGTGTGCAACTCGGAAAGTCACTATATAAACTGAAGCAATCAGGCAGAATGTGGTATAATCGATTTAGTGACTTTCTATGCAAGAAAGGCTACACGAACAAAGAAGATTGTCCCTGTGTATTTATATGATGATCCCAGGATGGATTTTGTATAATCTCAGTGTATGTAGATGATCTGAATATCATCGGGGCCCTGGAAGATATTAAAAAAGCAAGCTCTTACCTGGAGTCGGAGTTCGAAATGAAAGATTTGAGTAAAACTAAATATTACCTAGGCTTGCAGCTTGAGTATGCCCCTGAAGGGATATTAGTGCATCAGTCAACCTACACTCAGAAGGTGTTAGAAAAGTTTGATTTTGAAAAGCAAACCCTTCGAAAGTGCCGATGGTCGAGAGATTATTGCAGCAAGACAACGAACCGTACAGGCCTAGAGAAGAGGGGGTGGAAATCCTGAGACTGGAATTCCCGTACTTGAGTGCAGTAGGAGCACTCATGTATTTAGCAAACTGTACTAAACGGGACATTGAATTTGTTGTGAACCTGTTAGCGAGGTATAGTGTAAAATCTATCAAAAGGCATTGGCAGGGGATAAAAGATATCTTTGATACCTTCAAGGAAGCAAGGACCTTGGTCTATTCTACAGGAAGAACTAAGACCTAACTATAACTGGCTATGTAGATGTTGGGAACCTGTCAAACCCGCATACAGCTAAGTCGCAAACATGCTAAGTTTTTCTATGTGGTGGAACTGTAATTTTATGAAAATCATCTAAGCAAAGTCTTGTATCAGCTTCGACGAACCACTCGATAATCTTAGCACTGTACGAGGCCTCACAAGAATGTTCTTGGTTTCGGCAGATGATTCACCACATCCAGCAGTCGTGTGGATTGAATACTGCGCAAATCCCCACTATTATCTATGAAGATAATGCAGTTTGTGTTGCATAAGTGCAGATGTGTTATGTGAAGAGTTCCATCATAAAGCATATCAACCCTAAGTTCTTCTATACTCATGAATTGCAAAAGATAGACGAAATTAATGTACTGCATACTAAGTCATATGAAAATCTTGCAGATTTATTCACTATATCACTTCCAGCATCTAACTTTGAAAGATGCATACGTAGAATTGGAACTATGAGACTGAGAGAAGTGCATAATTCAGAGAGAGAATCTTCACGAACTTATTATTGAAACTTGATTAGGAAGATCAAGTACTTAAAGAATAAATCCTGGAGATTAAATAAAATTAGGTGATTGTACTCTTTTTCCCTTTACGAGTTTTCCTGGAGTTTCTCAGCTAAGATTTTTAATGAGGCAAGTCGTGCAGCACAGCAGAACGTGTATCATGTACTCTTTCTCTAAATTTTTCCCACTAAACTTTTGTGGAGCTTTAACGAGACATGAACATGATGGATAAGTGCCCAACGGGGAATATTAGAAAACTCTGGGCTCAGACCTTACATGTCTGATCTATGATGGGCTAACCATTCATTCAGTAGATTAATATAAAGGGGACCCCCAACTATTGTACTATAGTTTTACAGAAAAGCAATAAAGAGAAGTAAAAGGTTATTTTATATCTCTGTATTCAATTTACTATTCTGTTCTTATGTCCTTATATTATTTTTACAAATTGAACCGGTGAACGATAGTTCGTCCGAACGCATAAGCTCGCGGTGAACAACGATGCAGTACGCACGGATCCTCCCGAGTGATTGGACACAACACATTAGAGCAAGGAAAATGGAAAATACCCCTTGTTGTGTCCTAATTCGACAATAAAGCGTCATGGTTTCTCAGCATATGCCCCAAAAATTATATATACAGCTACGAGGGCGACAAAAACGCACCAGTTGTTGGACTGCAGCCACGCACGATAGAGATGTTTTGACTCATGACAACACCTTAGTTAACTGCAAGTACGACGGACGTGCATATCGTATACATATTTATCCTACGTGTGTGTTGGAAAAACTGGAAACAGATTTTGTAAACTTTGCTGTTATACCTCATTGGAACAGGCCAAAACCATTCATTCTAGAAGCAATTGAAAGAAAGATTTCATGCAAGGACATGTTGGCGAAGGAACCGAGGACATTAGTCTCTAGGACAAGATGCAGCAGCTAGCTTAGATAATATATATATACTGATCATAAGGAGCTTACGATTTTGCCTGTAGTTAGTGTGTAATTTACTGAAGGAGACTCACTCAGTTTGTCCCAACTCTCAAGCCAATTAATGACAGCTCAAAAGTCCTAGTTTAACAATAGAATCGCATTGTTAATTAGTGAATTTTTTAATAATTATTATTTTATTCTAAAATACAGTAATATATTTGTTTTTTTATTTTATAAAAATAATATTATGTCGCTCCCTCGTTGGGCGATTTGAATCTGATTGCTCAACCATTAGTCGACTGGTCCAAGTTGCTCAACCGTCGAGCGACACGTGGCCTTATCGCTCAACGGTAGAGCGATTGTCGCTTGGGCTGCTTGTCGCTTAAGCGTTGAGCGACTTACTCCTATAGTAGCTCAACAGTTGAGCGACTAGGGGCTATATCTCTCGCACTCGTGGCCACGCGCATAGCCAGCGCCATTCTTTTCTTCGCTTCGGACAGAACCAAGAGGAAAAGAGAGGAAGAGAGGAAGGGAAAGAGGAGAGTAGAGAGGAAGAGAGAGGAGAAGAGAGGGAAAGAGAGGAAGATAGGGAGGGAAAGAGAGGAGGAGAGATCTACGCATCTACGATGGTGGGTCTTCTGGACTTCTTTATATATTTATTTTTAAAACCTGGTAGGCTAGCAAATAGTGTGGTCGTAAATACGTTAGCATATAGTATAGTCGTAGATAGGTTAGCATATAGTGTAGTCGTAAATAGTATATGTTAGCAAATAGTGTAGCCGTAAATAGGTTAGTATATAGTGTAGTAGTAAATAGTGTATGTTAGCAACTAAAATTACGATAGGTTAGCAACTAAAAGCATTAGATGTGTAGTGGTATTTTGTTAATAAGTGAAAATAGTGTAGTCGTAAGTTAGCAACTAAAATCACAGTAGGTTAGCAACTAACACCATGGTATGTTAGCAACTAAAATCACGCTAAGTACGTCGCATATTTTAAAAGTTGTAAATAGTGTAGTCGTAGAACTAACACGAATTTAGTTGTTAATAGTCGTAATGCAGTTGTGGATGTACCCTAACCCAAACCCTAACATCTTAACCTCATACTCTAACCCTAACCCCCTAAACTCTGAAACCGTAAACCCTAAAACCAAAATGTGGCTATGGTGATATATGTTGAGGATTACGCGGTTTATGCAAGAATGCAATTAAATTTTCAAAATTTCCGGAGCTACGCTATAAATAATTAAACCACTAATTGTGTCGTAATTGCTAACTTGAAATTGATTTGCAGGTATGGCTCGTGAACTTGGTGGTTCCGATTAGCCTTTCGGCCTGCTGAACCGGCGCGTCGACGCACAACACTGCGCCACCCATCGTGTCCCGCATCCTGAGGACGGGGATGAGGCAATTCCGTTGGGGGTGATCCGTACGCGAACACCTCGACGGGCTTGGGCATTGGACCCACGATGGATAGACAAGTTTGTCTGCAAACTATGGCACTTCTTTTTATTATATGCACATACTATGTACTTACTTCTTCGTACTTTGCAGGCTGAGCGATGCCGACCTTCTACCTCTCGCGCGGATGATGGAGGCCATCGACGAGAACGACGCTTAGGATTGTGATATAACTTACCTTAGTACTTACCAATCGTTCCAAACCTCCATTGCTCAACCATTGGACGAAGTAGTGTTCCGACGTGTATGAATTCCCTAGCGCATCTCGATATCACTTACCTTCCTACTTACGAATTATTTCCCAGTGGTTGAGCGTTTTGGATCAGTCGCCCAATGGTTGGGCGACTAGATCCAAGTCGCTCAACCACCGAATGATATGACAGTAAGTACAGTCCTCGTGTCACTGAACCATTGGACCACTCTCTGCAAAGTAGAAAGTGACCACGCTCTGCAAAGCAAAACATAACCACTCTCTGCAAAGTAGGACGTGACCCAATGAGCCAGCTTTGCGCAGCGACGTGACGTGACCTAACGAGGCAGCTTTCCGTAGTGACTTAACCCAACGCTGCAACATGATTCTTCATCGCGGACACGAATTTGCTTCAACTGGATTGCACTTCAGCCGCTATAGAGCCGCTACAGCTGTGTTCGCTCCCGCTATAAATAGAGCGCTATTCGGCTAGAAACTCCACACCAACATAACATGGACAAGGAGAAAGAATGGAAGAATATCCGTGAGCTTTTGAAGGACTGGGTGTCTTCCCAGGAGACCGACGTTCGCCACATGGCATTTAGTCAACAGCCTCACACTCAACACCCACCTCCGGAGCTCGTCGATTTAAGGAGGCTGCCTTGCAGTACGCCCAACAATTCTGGGTCGAGCCATACCCTCCCTCCTATGCCCGCTAAATGCCCTCCAGAAGGACCCCCGCAGGGGGTGGCGCCACCCCTTTGCTGGTGTCGGGATGCCTACAAGTGCATCAAATCAACCGACGAGTAGACCATTGGGCAACACTATTGGTGCTGCCCAAACTTTTTGCGCGAACTACCTTGATCGCAGATTTGACACGCCGAGCCACAGACAACCAGTAATGAAATCGTATTTCAGTGCACACCACTATTTTGCTTCCCGTTACGCCGTAACCATCTCTCTTCCCACCGCAATCTCTGCCGCGCCTATGCGACTTCAACCAATGGATCGACGATAAGATCCACCCCTACGACATGTGGATGCTGCTGACATGAAAGAGCTGGGCCATGGAGGACTGTGAGGGCCATAAAAGACGCCTCGAAGAGCTGCAGGCTGAGATGGACGAGAAGAAGAGGTAGGAGAGGCTACACGAGGAGTAGGAACGCGAGCATGCCTGACGATGCGAGGCCGAGAGGGCGTGGAAGAGGGCCATCGTGGAAAAAGCTAAGGAGCAAAGTGAGGAGTACAACGCCGAGCTAGGCCGCAAGGGCAAATGGCAACGTTCCACGCTGTAGTTCGACCCTCTTCGTCCATATGTCCTATGTATTTTTAATTCCCTAAAGACATGCGTGTACCGTCCTTGGTTCGTTAGCCTGCGTGCCATGTAACCCCCTTGTCGGATCAACCGTCGTGTTGTTATCGTTGCGTCATTTCTCCAAAGTTCTTCACCGTATATGAATTCCCTGGCGCATCGTAAGAATCACTTACCTTCGTACTTACGACTCATTGCTACATCTATCGTCCTCACAAAATTCTTCAAAAAAATACCGCACTACAACAACATACGACGATTACAAAATGTTATTGCGAGTATAACAGATTTTGTACCCTTAGAATTCTACGAAAATCACAAACGAACCAACCAACCTTGTCACCACCCTTTTATTTCAAAAAAATAATCTACAAACAACATTTGCTAAATGTATTACCTACAAAATTTACATTTATCCCCGCATAATTATTTCCAGTGGATTAATAACATGATATTGTTATATTTAACATCGTCCAGCGGTCGAGCAACTACCATAAGTCGCTCAACCACCGGGCGACTTGTGTCTAGTCGTTCTACCGTTGAGTAACAAGGTCACGTGTTGCTCGACGGTTGAGCAGTTTGGACCAGTAGCCTAATGGTTGAGCGACCAGGTCCAAGTCGTCCAACGGGGAGCGACGGAGTATTATTTCTATAAAATAAAAAATACATGTATATTACTATATTTTAAAATAAAATAATGATTGTTAAAAAAATTATTTAGTAGCTCGTTTTGGCTTTCTTTTCTGCAAGTACTTGTATACAGGCTATCGTTGGGCTTGTCACACACTGATATTGTTCCTGTCGCCATGTTCAGGTGCTCCTTTTCTTTTTATATATGGTTCGTACTATGAAATTGTTGTGCTACGTAGCTAGCACGCAGCTGGTTTCTCAGGGTATATAGCCAACATAGTCTATATCAGCTGTTTGCTCCCAGCTTTTTTACCTTCCGGCCGGAATACAACTAGCATCAAAAGAAATGCCCTCGATTACTTTGAAAAACAGGGCAGTCTGGTGACTAAAAAAGAACAGAACATAACCAAAGATACCAACATAAAGAGAAGGAAGTAGCAAGTCAGTTTCCTGTTAGGATTATTACTTATGGGTGACATTAACCAGGTTAATTAGCTAAGGAATAAGGACCCTTCAAATCGAATTTGGTCAGTATATAAGAATTTTCTCCGTGTTTACTCTGAAGTTTATTTTTGAACATATGGTGTGATCGAACATTTTGAATGGATGAACAGAACACTACATTCAAAGGGGATACATATTTTGCCGTTCAGGTTGTTATTGTAGAACTAGCTGTTGTATGTGTGTGCTAGGGTCATGCAGAAATGCCTGTGACGATCTTGCCGTCTTGGCTAAGGTGTGGTTCTAGATTAACTACTCCTTGGCAGTACTTCACCCAGATTCCAGACCTCATAGATCCCACAACCTTTAAGTTTTAGAACACAGCACTGATGAAGCCAGTGCAACACAACTGTGGCAGAAGCTTTGCCTTAGCAGTCTATTGCTTACTCCATCAGCTCAGCTCCCAGCATTCACCATAGCTACAGGTGATACAACCCAAGCCAGTTCTGCACTACCTTCCGTGTCTCGTCCTTGCAGACATGAACAAAAGCACACTACACGGTGACACAACCGATGCTCAAATCCGTCTGTCTCTTGCTAAACCCCACAGCCACAGTGGTATAAATACTCGGCAACGAAACCGCACGCATGTCTCATCAGATCAGTCCTCTGGTGCAAATTAAAAACACGGGAGCTGAGACCTCCGATCGTGATGGCGACGACGAGTAGCACCGAACAGATGAAGCACATAACGCTTCACCACTTCTTGAAGCAGCAGCAGCGGCTCAAGCCCGCCGTGGTGTGGAGCTGGCCAGCGGTGTCGCCCACCGGCCGCCCGGCGCCCGACGTAGAGGCGGCGGTGGACGACGACGGCCTGGGCAGGGCGTGGCCGCCGCGCTCGTACACGTGCTCGTTTTGCCGCCGCGAGTTCCGGTCCGCCCAGGCGCTGGGCGGGCACATGAACGTGCACCGCCGCGACCGCGCCAAGATGCGCGGCCACGGCGCCGCCGCGCACCTGGAAGGCGCGGCGTCGGCCGCCGAGGCGCCCGCCGCGGCCTCGACGGAGTACGCGGTTCTGTACCCCATACTGAACTCCAATGGGGTTGGCGCGGTGCTTATACCCAGCGGCGACGTGCTGCTCTCGGCGACCGTGGCACTGGCGGCGGCTGCCGGTCGTGATCACCAGTGCCATGCAAGTGATGACGAGAATGACAAGGAGATCGACCTGGAGCTTCGCCTTTGGTGGCCGTGATCGACAAATTAATCATGGAGATATGTTTTGATTCTTCAAGATGTGTGATTTTTTTCCCCATTTTGATTTTTTTTTCGTCAAATAATTGTTGGATTTACTGAGCTACGCACTCGTTTTCGCTTGGATTGCTGCAAGATTCCGGAAGAACAGAGGAGTTTCTTATGCGCTACAGTAGCGTCGTTTTATGAACCTCTGTTATTCGCATGAACTGAAGCAGTAACTGAAATATAAAGTGCTTAACTAGAATTTCGGTAAGCACTTCTTCGACCCGATACGCTACTACTCCGGGAGACTAGCTCCATTTAGCTAAACGCAATTACAAACGTGCACCTTAAATGAAATACTGAAACCAGCAAACAAAACATCTTCAGTGTAACAAGATTAAATCCAACAATCACCCCCTTAAACTTGTTATCATTTATTCACCTCAACCAAACCAATTTTCTGACGCAACTCCAAGAACTTGAGCTTCCCAAGAGCATTTGTCAGAATGTCAGCAAGTTGATCCAGTTTCAACATACTCCACCGAAATCTTTCCACTGTCGACACAATCACGAATGAAATGATAGCGAGTGTCGATATGCTTACTTATCTCATGGAACACAGGATTCTTGCACAGGGAGATTGCCTATTTGTTGGCCTATTTGTTGTCAACCTTCAAAACAACTTTGCTTGCACTTTGATTCTTCAGATCAACAACCAATCTTACCAGCCATACACCTTAACATACTGCCATGGTAGCTGCGATATATTCAGCTTCACACGATGAGAGAGACACCACTCTCTGTTTCTGTGATTACCGGTTGATCAAACTCGAACCAAAGAAGAATGCAACTCCAGTGGTGATTTTTGGGTCATCAATATCTCCTGCCATGTTACTATCACTATACCCTGGTAATTTTGGCTCTCCCTGCTTGTTCCTTGCATAGAAACACCCCAAATTCAGTGTTCCCTTTATATACCTAAGCACATGCTTCACAGCTCCCATGTGTTCAGTTGTGGGTTTCTCCATGAATCGATTTACAATCCCCACTACATAAGCTATGTTAGGCCTTGTGTGCACTAAGTATCTCAAACTCCCAACCACACTGCGATAGAATGTGTCATCTACAGGTGGATTAGAGTTGTTCTTGCCGAGTTTCAGCTTGGCCTCCATAGGAGTTTGAACTGAATTGCAGTACTGCATACCACATTTGTCTAGTATTTTGCTTGCATAATTTGATTGACACAGATAGGTACCTTGGTGCGTTTGGTGGACCTCAATGCCGAGATAATAGACGAGTGGACCCAGATCACTCATACTGAACAAGTGTTTCATCTCGTTCTTGTATTTCTCAATATCCTCAGCATATGAGCCTATGTTGATTAAGTCGTCCGCATACACACCAACTAGCATAACTGAATTCTGAGTTCTTCTTTTGTAGACTGCATGTTCCAGTGGACTTCTCTCAAAACCAAGCGACAACAGAGTCTTGTCCAGTTTGGAGTTCCAAGCTCTTGGCGCTTGCCGCAATCCATAAAATGCTTTGTTCAGCTTGAGCACTTTCTTCTCATTGTTGTAGTCCACAAAACTGGGTGGTTGTGCCACATACAATTCCTCTTTCAATTCGCCATTGAGAAATGTTGATTACACATCCATGTGATGGACTGACCATCCCTCTTGCGCCGCAATTGCAACAAGGAGTCTCACGGTCTCCAATCTAGCAATCAAATCATACACTTTTTCAAAATCCACCCCTTGCTTCTGAACATATCCCTATGCCACAACCCATTGCAAAACTGATAGGACGGTGTCCTCTTGGCAAATCCGTCAGCACCCATGTTTCGTTCTCTACCTCAGTGAAAGTTGCAGGTTCTTCCGTCACTAGCAAGCACAGACTAGAGTAATCTAGCTCAATCTCTGAGGTTTCATCATAC
The DNA here is from genome assembly GCA_036346395.1 of Hsuehochloa calcarea. NCBI lineage: Eukaryota > Viridiplantae > Streptophyta > Magnoliopsida > Poales > Poaceae > Hsuehochloa > Hsuehochloa calcarea. The sequence continues at coordinate 43,058,207 of CM070599.1, forward strand.
AAGTCTCAGAGTGGTCTAATTCGTTGTCGTCCTTCAGATGATGATGAGGGACTTGTTGGAATCCCGATCACAGAGACTGGAGTTGCCGCATTTTCTGAAATCAGCGGTGACAGAGTTGTTGTCAGACCAGCTACAGCAGACTGAAACTCGTTTGACTATCCAATTGAATTAGGCGGCGAGGCTGGTTCAGGCTCTACAACCTCCCGTGATGTTTGATGATCATGAACACCATCTTCTACATGCGGATGAGTTCCGAACTCGATTGTGAAAATATCACTAGATCGAGCCCTATCCTCTCCTGACGGCATTGTCCAGACCCACTACTTTTCTTTCTGGAACACCACATCCTAAGTTACCTGCAGTTTCCTATTAGCAGGGTTATAAACCCGATAGACCTTTGGACCAATTTTATAGCCGATGAACACCATTGGAGTACTTCGATCAGCCAGCTTACTGAGATGTGGATTTACGGTCTTCACATGAGCAACACAGCCAAATGTGCGTAAATGATGCACATTTGGTTTCCTCCCATGCCAAGCTTCATACGATGTTTTTCCCAATTACACTCCGTGTAGGAGCTCAATTGAGAACGTACACGGCAATTGTTACTACTTCTTCCTAGAATTTCCCTGGTACACTTTTGCTGTTCAGCGGGCTTCATGCCAATGCCACCACAGTCTGATCTCTTATCTCCACCACACCATTCTGATGAGGTGTGTATGGTGCAGTCAGAAAGTGTTTTATGCCATGGATCTCACAGTATTCAGTTAACTCCTTCGACCTGAATTCACCCCTCAATCAGTTCTCAGTCCCTTTAGTTTTCCATTTTTCTCTATTTCTGTAGGACCCGAATTTTCTAATCCCGAATCCTCTGCGAATAACTGTGTTATTCCCTGGATCAGTAGATAGCACTCACAGATACATCACTGAATCATTTCATACAATGGCGTAAAACCATACCATTCATTAATTTAACACATCAGAGTTTACATAGACCGCATCGGGTCAAGTTTTACAATAAGGGCCAAACAGGCCAAATGATTACATCACAAAGTAGCGGAAGCGACAACGGAAGCAAAAAGGGGTGAGGGCACATCTTTCCACAGGCAAGTGACTAGGGAAACCTGTGTACATCCGATATTACCCGAAAACTCAGATAATATAGGATGCACTTAGGTACCAGCGGAGTCAGCTAGACTGGGGCGAGACTAGAACAACTAAGAACTAAGCTACGCTTCAAGAACTCCAGGGTCTTCAGGCATCTGGTTCCTCGTAGTAGTCGTAATCTCCAATATTTCCTGCTTCTGAGGGGGGGGAGAGCGAGAATGAGCACAACTACCGTGCTCGCGAGCCAACACACAGTATGCAATAGTATACATGCAAGGCTTAACAAGGATGGCTCAGGTTCTTTTATTTGCTAAAGCAACATTTTCAATTATCATAAGTACAAATCTCTATGACTTAGCATTTTAAACAAATTGCAATTTTTGTTAAAGAGAGTAAGTGCAATATTAAATAACAGCGAAGGTTACCTCCACCTTATGCTTAAATTTTGATAACGGTTACGTCCACCGATTATCAACACTGGATAAGGCTACCCAGGAAAATCCAAAACAAGGGCTGGATGAGCCCAACACATTTCCATTCCACCCACAAAGATTTTTGAAATAGAACTAACTCAGGTTAAGTTCCCATGTCTGCCTTTGACCAAAGCGCGCCACTGCTTAAAGCAGCTTTAGACTCTGCAGAGGTTGTACACTGTACCCACAAGAGATAATCATACTCGTTACTCCACATGATTCCTTAGTCATGTAGTTGAGCGATCGTCACAGTAACGTTTCAAACTACCTTGCCCCTTCCGTCATCTCACCCCTATGGCCAATTCCATAAGTTGTGCGGGATGCTTACCACAATGACTAGCAAAGCCGGCCCGCCACGATGACTAGCATAGTGATAACTTCACCTTTTTCTGTCCCATTCAAGCCAAAGATCGTCCTGCCGCTTGCACACTTCTAACACCGGCCAGTGGGATGACATTCGAGGTTCAATAGTTTTACTAGGCCAAGTTGCACTTTGCGGACTTGCGGTTGTACTTGTTTTACAGGAGGTCATGACAAGATTAAGTCCTTAATTCATCCGACGGTTCATACCACATACCAACCATTCTCGTGCTACGTCGCACTCCACCACTCTTTCCATCCGTCCGGATGTGGTACTAGCAAGTTGTTTAGGGTTTTGGGAAAGAAAATCAATTAACGCAACACATCACCATCATCTACATCCAATGACCGCCCAAAACCATTTTCATGTTTAAAGGATGATGATCGGGACATTTATTGTCCCGGTATTTAAGCAAGACTAGCATGTCGCTTAAGTACAACCTATACTAGTATTACCATATAATTACTAGGGTGACAAGGAATCTTGGATTCAATTATCAAAGGATGGCTTAATAAGTAATTAATCAACAAATGGGTATTTAACTACCTTAAGCTTTAACATATCGTTGTTTACAAAATTAAAGCATGCAACTTTGCTATTTTAAATAAACATAGTTTGCATAAAATATAGGTTCTAATGATCAAAGCATTGACTCGCCTTGGCTAAAGGCAGAGGGTTCCTGGAAATCTTGAGCTTGGTCGAAGTGGAGGTCTCCTGTCGTCGAATCCTAATCGGTCGAAATCTAGGAAAAAGATACAACGGCAAAGAGAGCAAATAAATACCAACTCAATAAATAATGAACTCCAAAATGAACAAGACCAGCACCATTAGCAAGATCTTGATTTTAGAAAATTTTAGAAACTGGTTTCACAATTTTGGAGTTATACATAAAAGATATAAATTTTGAAGCTTTTAAACTATTTTTCATTTAAACAAAATCGGAAAACGGAAAAAATCCCGCGCCGACACGTGGCACGCACGGAGCGCGGTCCACGCAGCAAGATCATGCGGTGGGTCGAGTCCACGCGCACGCCGGTCCACGGTCCATGGAGCAATCTGCGGTGGGGCCCACTTGTCGGCGGCACTATAGCGAGTATGCCCACTGTCACCGGCGATAGCGACGGCCTGTTAAAAACGGCGACGCTTTGGCGCGTCGCTCCGCCTTCCGACGCGCTGAGAAAGCGAGAAGAGAGGGAGGCGGGGAGGAGGAGCGAGGCGAGGCGGCGGAGGGAGGAGGAGGCCGAGGCGGGAAGAACCGGCCGGCGACGGAGGCGAGACCGAGAGGCGGAGACGGGCCGGGCCAAGAAGGAGACCGAGGCGAGGAGGCGACGCGCTGAGCGGGAGGTGAAGGCGGAGGAGGAAGGAGAAGAGGAGGGATGGCTCGGCTTTTATAGCCGGTGGAGGGCGAGAGAGGAGGAGAGGAGCTCGGGCGCCGCGCGATCCCGAGGCGTCAGCAGAGGTGATTGGCGCGAGGAGCGGTGAGAGGACGGGCGGGAGGAGGCGTGCTCGCTTGGCCGGAGGGGACGGACCAGAGGGAGCGGCGGCTCGGCGGCGAAGGGAAGAAGCAAGCCGATTGGGGAGAGGCGGCGGCACGTGAACCAAGGTAGCACTCCAATGCTTTTGCCAGATTTGATTCCTTTGCCCCAATATTTTCTGCCAAACTTGATTTTTAAAAACTGAAATCCAAAACTTGATTTTGAAATCTCAAATGCAAAAACGGGATGTTACAAAACCTACCCTCCTTAAACGGAATCTCGACCCCGAGATTCGGCTACCCAGACGAGATAAGGGGCGTACCTCTCATTACTTCTGAAGTTGATGGGGCTTCTTCGACGGTGACATGATTGACATGACCCTGGTTTTGGCTTGGCGTGGAAACAACTCTTGATGCTTGCGAGGTTTGACGACTCTTACTTGCAACTGAAGTCTGCCCTTGAGTTGGTGTGGCTCGTTGAACCTCCCGGGTGACCGGTCAGGGCATCTATTGGCAAAATGTCCATTTCTCCACAGTTGAAACAATAAGATGAGCTATCGGATTGATCACTGCAGTCGCCTAACGGAGTAAGAAGCGCGGAAACACTCTCACTTGGGCGCTGGGTTGCGATCGTGCCGGTTGGAGTTTGAAATGGAACTCTTGGTGACGGGCGGCTAATCGCTGAAAGACGAGCCGCTAAAAGCGATCTTTGCGGAAAGTTGCTTTGTGGCCCTTGAAATGCCATCTTCCTTTTGTGGCTGACTTCCGCAATCTTTTTCTCATTTTCCAGCACTATGGCCTTGTTGACCAAGTGATGGAAGCTGGGGAAATCATGAAGGATGAGCTGACCTCTCATATCTTCACGCATTCCTTCAACGAAGCGATCAATCTTCTCTTCCTCATCTGCTATGTCATTGGGGGCATAGCGGGCAAGCTGGTTGAACTTGGTCAGGTACTCATTCACAGATAACTGGCCCTGCTTGAGAGCTCTGAATTCGTTCTTCTTCAACCTCATTGTGCCGGCTGGCACAAAGTTGGTTCTGAAAGCTGTTTTGAACTCAGCCCACGGAATTGGCTGCCAAACGGATTCGCCTCTTCCGCTTGTACTTCAAGACTTTCTTCTGATGCGCGTGATCTTGCGGAACTCCTGCCGTAGATGCTACAACTTCTGGTTCTTCTGGACTTTCACAGCCTCGGGCAGCGAGGTAATTTTCCCACCAAGCAGCGGCGGCTCCGTGCAGTTGGTGGGTGGCAAAGTCCACCTTGTCTTCCTCTCGAGCAGGCGAGGAGACGCTTTTTCTCAGTATCTCTGAGCCAATCTTCTGCTTCCAAGGGCTCATTTGCAAAGGCAAACGTGAGAGGCCTCGTACGGAGGAAATCTGCCAGCTTGGAAGTGCGGCCTGCTGTCCCAGTCTGCTGACTGGCAAGCAGGGCCTGGAGAATCTGCGTCTGCTGGAACATCACTTGAGCCATAGAGGGGTTTACTGGCGGTGGTGGCGGCAGATCTTGTCCCTGGCCACGACCACGGCCATTTCCACGGCCTCTTCCTCGACCGGTTGCGAAGGCTCCACGGACTGGGGCGGCGACTCTTCTTGGAGGCATCTGAAGAACAGCTGAAGCTAAGAACACGGGGTATATGAGGGGTACTAGCCCTCTAGAGCACAACCAAAAGAAATTCAAACCAAACGAGGAAAATCGATCGAATACAATACAAAGCCTAGAATGGCTGCATTATATTAAGGGGGTTAAGTGTTTACATGACTCGTAAACACAAAGATATAGGCTATGATAAGTCACGACACAAGATACACACACATCGCCTACAAAAGAAGGAAACAAAGAGTGCTTGCAACCAAAAGATCGCTCTGAAGCAATCGCTAGCTAAACTAAGCTAACTACTCCCACATGACGCACGAAGACTTCGGATCGGTCTCTCCTTCTGGAGAGGCAAGTAGTAGTAGAAGGCGCTTCTCGGGAGATCTAGGTGCATCCGCTCGAGCGTTTGAAGGCGGCGTCTTTGCGTCTTGGGCCGCCAGAACAACTGCTCTTGGAGGTCTCGGGTCTGAAGGTGTGAGCGATGAACTCACCCTCTCTGGCATAGAGGAAAACCTCCATGGTCCATGACTCTTGGTCCAGGGTTTGAGTCTTTCGACCTCAAAGATAGGCTTGCGGAGGTAATCCGGTGATGCATGAATTGGTGGAGAATATCCACGAATTCAACTCCGCCTTCTTCATGAGAGCAAAAGTCCCACGGGGCATCGGACGACGGGGTTGCCATCTACAAATTTTGAAACAGACGAGGGAATCAGACTGAGTACAAACTCAAGTGAAGTCAAGGGAAGTGAAGAACTAAGATAGATGAGTAAGAGCAATAAATACATTATATTTTGCCAAAGCTTTTCATAAGTTTTGAAAATAGGACTCAAGTCCTTAGGCTCGACCACTCTAACTAAAGATCCTACAGTCAAATGCTCTGATACCAGCTCTGTAGGACCCGAATTTTCTAATCCCGAATCCTCTGCGAATAACTGTGCTATTCCCTGGATCAGTAGATAGCACTCACAGATACATCACTGAATCATTTCATACAATGGCGTAAAACCATACCATTCATTAATTTAACACATCAGAGTTTACATAGACCGCATCGGGTCAAGTTTTACAATAAGGGCCAAACAGGCCAAATGATTACATCACAAAGTAGCTGAAGCGACAACGGAAGCAAAAAGGGGTGAGGCACATCTTTCCACAGCAAGTGATGGGAAACACATGTACATCCGATATTACCCAAAACTCGGATAATATAGGATGCACTTAGGTACCAAATGAGTCGGCTAGATCAAGCGAGACTAGAACAACTAAGAACTAAGCTACGCTTCAAGAACTCCAGGGTCTTCAGGCATCTGGTTCCTCGTAGTAGTCGTAATCTCCAATATTTCCTGCTTCTGAGGGGGGGGAGAGCGAGAATGAGCACAACTACCGTGCTCGCGAGCCAACACACAGTATGCAATAGTATACATGCAAGGCTTAACAAGGATGGCTCAGGTTCTTTTATTTGCTAAAGCAACATTTTCAATTATCATAAGTACAAATCTCTATGACTTAGCATTTTAAACAAATTGCAATTTTTGTTAAAGAGAGTAAGTGCAATATTAAATAACAGCGAAGGTTACCTCCACCTTATGCTTAAATTTTGATAACGGTTACGTCCACCGATTATCAACACTGGATAAGGCTACCCAGGAAAATCCAAAACAAGGGCTGGATGAGCCCAACACATTTCCATTCCACCCACAAAGATTTTTGAAATAGAACTAACTCAGGTTAAGTTCCCATGTCTGCCTTTGACCAAAAGCGCGGTGCTTAAACAGCTTTAGACTCTGCAGAGGTTGTACACTGTACCCACAAGAGATAATCATACTCGTTACTCCACATGATTCCTTAGTCATGTAGTTGAGCGATCGTCACGATAACGTTTCAAACTACCTTGCCCTTCCGTCATCTCACCCTATGGCCAATTCCATAAGTTGTGCGGGATGCTTACCACAATGACTAGCAAAGGCGGCCCGACCACGATGACTAGCATAGCCGATAACTTCACCTTTTCGTGTCCCATTCAAGCCAAAGATACGCCCCGCCGCTTGCACACTTCTAACACCGGTTGTGGGATGACATTCGTGGTTCAATAGTTTTACTAGGCCAAGTTGCACTTTGCGGACTTGCGGTTGTACTTGTTTTACACAGAGGTCATGACAAGATTAAGTCCTTAATTCATCCGGGCGGTTCATACCACATACCAACCATTCTCGTGTACTACGTCCGCACCCACCACTCTTTCCATCCGTCGAGATGTGGTACTAGCAAGTTGTTTAGGGTTTTGGGAAAGAAAATCAATTAACGCAACACATCAGTCATCTACATCCAATGACTGCTCAAAACCATTTTTCATGTTTAAAGGATGATGATCGGGACATTTATTGTCCCGGTACTTAAGCAAGACTAGCATGTCGCTTAAGTACAACCTATACTAGTATTACCATATAATTACTAGGGTGACAAGGAATACTGGATTCAATTATCAAAGGATGGCTTAATAAGTAATTAATCAACAAATGGGTATTTAACTACCTTAAGCTTTAACATATCAGTGTTTACAAAATTAAAGCATGCAACTTTGCTATTTTAAATAAACATAGTTTGCATAAAATGTAGGTTCGGAATGATCAAAGCATTGACTCGCCTTGGCTAAAGGCAGAGGGTCTGAAATCTTGAGCTTGGTCGGTGGAGGTCTCGTGCGTCGAATCCTAATCGGTCGAAAGTACCGGAAAAAGATACAACGGCAAAGAGAGCAAATAAATACCAACTCAATAAATAATGAACTCCAAAATGAACAAGACCAGCACCATTAGCAAGATCTTGATTTTAGAAAATTTTAGAAACTGGTTTCACAATTTTTGGAGTTATACATAAAAAGATATAAATTTTTGAAGCTTTTAAACTATTTTTCATTTAAATGTAAAATCGGAAAACCGAAAAAAAATCCGCGCCGACACGTAGCACGCCGCGGGCGCGATCCACAAGATCAGATAGCGGTGGGTCGAGTCCACGCGCACGCCGGTCCACGGGTCCATGGAACAGTGCCGGTGGGGCCCACTTGTCAGCGGCACTATAGCAGGGCGGGCCCACCTGTCAGCTGGCGATGACGACGGCGCGGTTAAAAACGGCGACGCTTCGGCCGCGTCGCTCCGTCTTCCGACGCCTTGAAAGCGAGGGAGAGAGGAGGCGGGGAGGAGGGAGCTTGGGCGAGGGCGGCGGCGGGAGCTGGAGGAGGAGGCCGGAGGCGGGGAAGAACCGGGCCGGCGACGGAGGCGGAGACCGAAGGCGGAGCCGGGCCGGAGCCGAAGAAGGAGACCGAGGCGGAGGAGGCGACGGCGCTGGAGCGGGGAGGTGAAGGGGCGGAGGGGAGGAAGGAGAAGAGGGAGGGATGGCTCGGCTTTTATAGCCGGTGGAGGGCGAGGAGAGGAGGGAGAGGAGCTCGGGCGCCCGCGCGGTCCCGAGGCGGCGTCGGCAGAGGCGATTGGCGCGGAGGAGCGGTGAGAGGACGGGCGGGAGGAGGCGTGCTCGCGCGCCGGAGGGGACGGACCAGAGGGAGCGGCGGCTCGGCGCAGAAGGAAGAAGCAAGCGCCGATTGGGGGAGAGGCGGCACGTGAACCAAGGTAGCACTCCAATGCTTTTGCGGTTGATTCCTTTGCCCCAATATTTTACGCCAAACTTGATTTTTAAAACTGAAATCCAAAACTTGATTTTGAAATCTCAAATGCAAAAGCGGATGTTACAAAACCTACCCTCCTTAAACGGAATCTCGACCCGAGATTGGCTACCTGACGAGATAAGGGGCGTACCTCTCATTACTACGAGTTGTTTGGGCTTCTTCGACGGTGACATGATTGACATGACCTCGGTTTTGGCTTGGCGTGGAAACAACTCTTGATGCTTGCGAGGTTTGACGACTCTTACTTGCAATCAAGTCCGCCTTGAGTTGGTGTGGCTCGTTGAACCTCCCGGTGACCGGGTCAGGGGCATCTATTGGCAAATGTCCTTTTCTCCACAGCTTGAAACAAATAAGATGAGCTATCGGATTGATGCTGCAGTCGCCTAACGGAGTAAGTCGTGGGAAACACTCTCACTTGACGCTGGGTTGCGATCGCGCCGGTTGGAGTTTGAAATGGAACTCTTGGTGACGGGCGGCTAATCGCTCAAAGACGAGCCGCCTCAAAACTGATCTTTGCGGAAAGTTGCTTTGTGGCCCTTGAAATGCCATCTTCCTTTTGTGGCTGACTTCCGCAATCTTTTTCTCATTTTCCAACACTATGGCCTTGTTGACCAAGTGATGGAAGCTGGGGAAATCATGAAGGATGAGCTGACCTCTCATATCTTCACGCATTCCTTCAACGAAGCGATCAATCTTCTCTTCCTCATCTGCTATGTCATTGGGGGCATAGCGGGCAAGCTGGTTGAACTTGGTCAGGTACTCATTCACAGATAACTGGCCCTGCTTGAGAGCTCAGAATTCGTTCTTCTTCAACCTCATTGTGCCGGCTGGCACAAAGTTGGTTCTGAAAGTCGCTTTTGAACTCAAATTACGGAATTGGGCGCCAAACGGATTCGCCTCTTCGATTGTACTTGACACTTTCTTGATGGCGCGTGATCTTGCGGAACTCCTGCCGTAGATGCTACAACTTCTGGTTCTTCTGGACTTTCACAGCCTCGGGCAGCGAGGTAATTTTCCCACCAAGCAGCGGCGGCTCCGTGCAGTTGGTGGGTGGCAAAGTCCACCTTGTCTTCCTCTGAGCAACGGACGAGGCGAAGCTTTTTCTCAAGATCTCGAGCCAATCTTACGCTTCAAGGGCTCATTTGCAAAGGCAAGCGTGAGAGGCCTCGTGACGGAGGAAATCGCCACTTGGAAGTGCGGCTCTTGTCCCGATCTGGCGACCGCAAGGTGGCTGGAGAATCTGCGTCTGCTGGAACATCACTTGAGCCATAGAGGGGTTTACTGGCGGTGGTGGCGGCAGATCTTGTCCCTGGCCACGACCACGGCCATTTCCACGGCCTCTTCCTCGGCCGGTTCATGAAGGCTCCACTGATTTGGGCGACTCTTCTTGGAGGCATCAAGAAGAAACGGTGAAGCTAAGAACACGGGGTATATGAGGGTACTAGCCCTCTAGAGCACAACCAAAAGAAATTCAAACCAAGCGAGGAAAATCGATCGAATACAATACAAAGCCTAGAATGGTCGCATTATATTAAGGGGTTAAGTGTTTACATGACTCGAAACACACGAGATATAGGCTATGATAAGTCACGACACAAGATACACACACATCGTCTACAAAAGAAGGAAACAAAGAGTGCTTGCAACCAAAAGATCTCTGACAAGCACTCGCTAGCTAAACTAAGCTAACTACTCCCACATGACGACGAAGACTTGGGATCGGTCTCTCCTTCCCGAGAGGCAAGTAGTAGTAGAAGGCGCTTCTCGCGGAGATCTAGGTGCATCGCTCAGCGTTTGAAGGCGAAGCGTCTTTGCGTCTTGGGCCGCCTTCGAACAAGCGCTCTTGGAGGTCTCGGTCCAAGGTGTGAGCGATGAACTCACCCTCTCGGCATAGAGGAAAACCTCCATGGTCCATGACTCTTGGTCGGGGTTTGAGTCTTTCGACCTCGAAGATAGGCTTATGGAGGTAATCCGGTGATGCATGAATTGGTGGAGAATATCCACGAATTCAACTCCGCCTTCTTCATGAGAGCAAAAGTCCCATGGGGCATCGGACGACGGGGTTGCCATCTACAAATTTTGAAACAGACGAGGGAATCAGACTGAGTACTACTCAAGTGAAGTCAGGGGAAGTGAAGAACTAAGATAGATGAGTAAGAGCAATAAATACATTATATTTTGCCAAAGCTTTTCATAAATTTTGAAAATAGGACTCAAGTCCTTAGGCTCGACTCAGTCTAACTAAAGATCCTACAACAAATGCTCGATACGACTCAGAGGACCCGAATTTTCTAATCCGAATCCTCTGCGAATAAGCATGCTATTCCTCGGATCGAGATAGCACTCACAGATACATCACTGAATCATTTCATACATGGCGTAAAACCATACCATTCATTAATTTAACACATCAGAGTTTACATAGACCGCATCGGGTCAAGTTTTACAATAAGGGCCAAACAGGCCAAATGATTACATCACAAAAGCGGAAGCGACAACGGAAGCAAAAAGGGTGAGGCACATCTTTCCACGAGGCAAGTGATCGGGAAACACATGTACATCCGATATTACCCGAAAACTCAGATAATATAGGATGCACTTAGGTACCAGCGGAGTCAGCTAGACTGGGGCGAGACTAGAACAACTAAGAACTAAGCTACGCTTCAAGAACTCCAGGTCTTGAGCATCCGTTCCTCGTAGTAGTCGTAATCTCAATATTTCACCTTACGAGGGGGAGAGCGAGAATGAGCACAACTACCGTGCTCGCGAGCCAACACACAGTATGCAATAGTATACATGCAAGGCTTAACAAGGATGGCTCGGGTTCTTTTATTTGCTAAAGCAACATTTTCAATTATCATAAGTACAAATCTCTATGACTTAGCATTTTAAACAAATTGCAATTTTTGTTAAAGAGAGTAAGTGCAATATTAAATAACAAATGAAGGTTACCTCCACCTTATGCTTAAATTTTGATAACTAGATTCGTCCACCGATTATCAACACCGGATAAGGCTACCGGAAAATCCAAAACAAAGGTGGATGAGCCCAACACATTTCCATTCCACCCACAAAGATTTTTGAAATAGAACTAACTCGGGTTAAGTTCCCATGTGCGCCTTTGACCAGAAGCGCGGTACATTTAAACAGCTTTAGACTCTGCAGAGGTTGTACACTGTACCCACAAGAGATAATCATACTCGTTACTCCACATGATTCCTTAGTCATGTAGTTGAGCGATCGTCACGATAACGTTTCAAACTACCTTGCCCTTCCGTCATCTCACCCTATGGCCAATTCCATAAGTTGTGCGGGATGCTTACCACAATGACTAGCAAAGCTGGCCCCGGCCACAGTGACTAGCATAGCTGATAACTTCACCTTTTTCGGTGTCCCATTCAAGCCAGCATACGTCCTGCCGCTTGCACACTTCTAACACCGGTTGTGGGATGACATTCAGGGTTCAATAGTTTTACTAGGCCAAGTTGCACTTTGCAGACTTGCGGTTGTACTTGTTTTACACAGGAGGTCATGACAAGATTAAGTCCTTAATTCATCTGGACGGTTCATACCACATACCAACCATTCTCGTGCTACGTCCGCACCCACCACTCTTTCCATCCGTCCAGATGTGGTACTAGCAAGTTGTTTAGGGTTTTGGGAAAGAAAATCAATTAACGCAACACATCAGTCATCTACATCCAATGACTGCCCAAAACCATTTTTCATGTTTAAGGATGATGATCGGGACATTTATTGTCCCTGATTTAAGCAAGACTAGCATGTCGCTTAAGTACAACCTATACTAGTATTACCATATAATTACTAGGGTGACAAGGAATACTGGATTCAATTATCAAAGGATGGCTTAATAAGTAATTAATCAACAAATGGGTATTTAACTACCTTAAGCTTTAACATATCAGTGTTTACAAAATTAAAGCATGCAACTTTGCTATTTTAAATAAACATAGTTTGCATAAAATGTAGGTTCGGAATGATCAAAGCATTGACTCGCCTTGGCTAAAGGCAGAGGGGTCCTGGAAATCTTGAGCTTGGTCGAAGTGGAGGTCTCCGGCGTCGTCGAATCCTAATCGGTCGAAATCTGTACCTAAAAAGATACAACGGCAAAGAGAGCAAATAAATACCAACTCAATAAATAATGAACTCCAAAATGAACAAGACCAGCACCATTAGCAAGATCTTGATTTTAGAAAATTTTAAAACTGGTTTCACAATTTTTGGAGTTATACATAAAAGATATAAATTTTGAAGCTTTTAAACTATTTTTCATTTAAGCAGAAAATCGGAAAAACGGAAAAAATCCGCGCCGACACGTGCACGCGCGCGGGCGCGATCCACGGCTGCAGAGCGGTGGATCGAGTCCACGCGCACGCCGGTCCACGGTCCATGGAGCATCTTGGTGGGGGCCCACTTGTCACACTATAGCGGGCGGGCCCACTGTCACCGGCGATGACGACGGCGCCTAAAAACGGCGACGCTCGCCGCGTTGTTCGTCTTCCGACGCGCGAGAAAGCGAGGGGAGAGAGGGAGCGGGGGGAGGAGGAGCTTAAGCGGCGGCGGGAGGCTGGAGGAGGAGGCCGAGGCGGGAAGAACCGGCCGGCGACGGAGGCGAGACCGGGCGGGCCGGCCGAGCCAAGAAGGAGACCGAGGCGAGGAGGCGGCGGCGCTGGGCGGGGAGGTGAAGGGCGGAGGAGGAAGGAGAAGAGGAGGGATGGCTCGGCTTTATAGCCGGTGGAGGGCGAGAGAGGAGGGAGAGGAGCTCGGCGCCAGCAGTCCCGAGGCGTCAGCGAGAGGCGATTAGCGGAGGAGCGGTGAGAGGACGAGGCGGGAGGAGGCGTGCTCGCCGCGGCCGAGGGGACAGGACCAGAGGGAGCAGCGGCTCTGCTCGCGAAGGGAAGAAGCAAGCGCTACCGATTGGGGGAGAGGGCGGCACGTGAACCAAGGTAGCACTCAATGCTTTTGCGGTTTGATTCCTTTGCCCCAATATTTTACGCCAAACTTGATTTTTAAAACTGAAATCCAAAACTTGATTTTGAAATCTCAAATGCAAAAGCGGATGTTACAAAACCTACCCTCCTTAAACGGAATCTCGACCCCGAGATTCGGCTACCCAGACGAGATAAGGCGTACCTCTCATTACTACGAAGTTCTTTGGGGCTTCTTCGACGGTGACATGATTGACATGACCCTGGTTTTGGCTTGGCGTGGAAACAACTCTTGATGCTTGCGAGGTTTGACGACTCTTACTTGCAACTGAAGTCTGCCCTTGAGTTGGTGTGGCTCTGAAGTTGAACCTCCCCGGGGTGACTGGCTGGGGGCATCTATTGGCAAAATGTCCCTTTTCTCCACAGCTTGAAACAATGAAGATGAGCTATCGGATTGATCGGCTGCAGTCGCCTAACGGAGTAAGTGCGGAAACACTCTCACTTGGGCGCGGGTTGCGATCGGGCGCCGAAGTTGGAGTTTGAAATGGAACTCTTGGTGACGGGCGCTAATCGCTCAAAGACGAGCCGCCTGAAAAGCTGATCTTTGCGGAAAGTTGCTTTGTGGCCCTTGAAATGCCATCTTCCTTTTGTGGCTGACTTCCGCAATCTTTTTCTCATTTTCCAGCACTATGGCCTTGTTGACCAAGTGATGGAAGCTGGGGAAATCATGAAGGATGAGCTGACCTCTCATATCTTCACGCATTCCTTCAACGAAGCGATCAATCTTCTCTTCCTCATCTGCTATGTCATTGGGGGCATAGCGGGCAAGCTGGTTGAACTTGGTCAGGTACTCATTCACAGATAACTGGCCCTGCTTGAGAGCTCTGAATTCGTTCTTCTTCAACCTCATTGTGCCGGCTGGCACAAAGTTGGTTCTGAAAGCTGTTTTGAACTCAGCCCACGGAATTGGTCGCCAAGCGGATTCGATCTCTTCGAGCTTGTACTTGACACTTTCTTGATGAGCGTGGATCTTGCGGAACTCCCGCCGTAGATGCTACAACCACGGTTCTTACGGACTTTCACACCTCGGCAATGAGGTAATTTTCCCACCAAGCAATGGCTCCGTGCGATTGGTGGGTGGCAAAATCCACCTTGTCTTCCTCTCGAGCAGCAGGCGAGACGAAGCTTTTTCGGTATCTCTCGAGCCAATCTTACGCTTCCAAGGGCTCATTTGCAAAGGCAAGCGTGAGAGGCCTCGTCGGAGGAAATCGCCAACTTGGAAGTGCGGCTCTTTGTCCCGATCTGGCGGCCGCAAGCGAGGCACTGGAGAATCTGCGTCTCACTGGAACATCACTTGAGCCATAGAGGGTTTATCGGCGGTGGTGGCGGCAGATCTTGTCCCTGGCCACGACCACGGCCATTTCCACGGCCTCTTCCTCGACCGGTTGCGAAGGCTCCACGGACTGGGGCGGCGACTCTTCTTGGAGGCATCTGAAGAACAGCTGAAGCTAAGAACACGGGGTATATGAGGGGTACTAGCCCTCTAGAGCACAACCAAAAGAAATTCAAACCAAACGAGGAAAATCGATCGAATACAATACAAAGCCTAGAATGGCTGCATTATATTAAGGGGGTTAAGTGTTTACATGACTCCAGAAACACAGCATATAGGCTATGATAAGTCACGACACAAGATACACACACATCGTCTACAAAAGAAGGAAACAAAGAGTGCTTGCAACCAAAAGACTGCTACAGCAAGCACTGCTAGCTAAACTAAGCTAACTACTCCCACATGACGACGAAGACTTCGGGATCGGTCTCTCCTTCCTGGAGAGGCAAGTAGTAGTAGAAGGGCGCTTCTCGCGGGAGATCTAGGTGCATCTGGCTCAGGCGTTTGAAGGCGAGCGTCTTTGCGTCTTGGGCCGCCGAACAAGCTGCTCTTGGAGGTCTCGGTGCAAAGGTGTGAGCGATGAACTCACCCTCTCGGCATAGAGGAAAACCTCCATGGTCCATGACTCTTGGTCGGGGTTTGAGTCTTCGACCTCTGAAGATAGGCTTGCGGAGGTAATCCAGGTGATGCATGAATTGGTGGAGAATATCCACGAATTCAACTCCGCCTTCTTCATGAGAGCAAAAGTCCCATGGGGCATCGGACGACGGGGTTGCCATCTACAAATTTTTGAAACAAACGAGGGAATCAGACTGAGTACAAACTCAAGTGAAGTCAGGGGAAGTGAAGAACTAAGATAGATGAGTAAGAGCAATAAATACATTATATTTTGCCAAAGCTTTTCATAAATTTTGAAAATAGGACTCAAGTCCTTAGGCTCGACCAATCTAACTAAAGATCCTACAGTCAAATGCTCGATACCACTCAGAGGACCCGAATTTTCTAATCCGAATCCTCTGCGAATAAGCATGCTATTCCTGGATCGATAGATAGCACTCACGGATACATCATCAATCATTTCATACAATGGCGTAAAACCATACCATTCATTAATTTAACACATCGAGTTTACATAGACCGCATCGGGTCAAGTTTTACAATAAGGGCCAAGCAGCCAAATGATTACATCACAAAGTAGCGGAGGCGACAGCGAAGCAAAAAGGGTGAGGCACATCTTTCCACAGGCAAGTGGTAGGGAAACACATGTACATCCGATATTACCCAAAACTCGATAATATAGGATGCACTTAGGTACCAAATAGTCGGCTAGATCTGAGGCGAGACTAGAACAACTAAGAACTAAGCTACGCTTCAAGAACTCCGTGGTCTTGAGCATCCGTTCCTCGTAGTAGTCGTAATCTCAATATTTCACTCGAGGGGGAGGCGAGAATGAGCACAACTACTGGTGCTCATGAGCCAACACACGATATGCAATAGTATACATGCAAGGCTTAACAAGGATGGCTCAGTTCTTTTATTTGCTAAAGCAACATTTTCAATTATCATAAGTACAAATCTCTATGACTTAGCATTTTAAACAAATTGCAATTTTTGTTAAAGAGAGTAAGTGCAATATTAAATAACAAATAAGGTTACCTCCACCTTATGCTTAAATTTTGATAACTGATTCGTCCACCGATTATCAACACCGGATAAGGCTACCCAGAAAATCCAAAACAAGGTGGATGAGCCCAACACATTTCCATTCCACCCACAAAGATTTTTGAAATAGAACTAACTCAAAGTTAAGTTCCCATGTCCGCCTTTGACCGGCGCGGTGCTTAAGCAGTTTAGACTCGCAGAGGTTGTACATCGTACCCACAAGAGATAATCATACTCGTTACTCCACATGATTCCTTAGTCATGTAGTTGAGCGATCGTCACGATAACGTTTCAAACTACCTTGCCCTTCCGCATCTCACCCCTATGGCCAATTCCATAAGTTGTGCGGGATGCTTACCACAATGACTAGCAAAGTGGCCCGCCACGATGACTAGCATAGCCGATAACTTCACCTTTTGATGTCCCATTCAAGCCAAAGATACGTCCTGCCGCTTGCACACTTCTAACACCGGTTGTGGGATGACATTCAGGGTTCAATAGTTTTACTAGGCCAAGTTGCACTTTGCAGACTTGCGGTTGTACTTGTTTTACACAGGAGGTCATGACAAGATTAAGTCCTTAATTCATCTGGACGGTTCATACCACATACCAACCATTCTCGTGCTACGTCCGCACCCACCACTCTTTCCATCCGTCCAGATGTGGTACTAGCAAGTTGTTTAGGGTTTTGGGAAAGAAAATCAATTAACGCAACACATCAGTCATCTACATCCAATGACTGCCCAAAACCATTTTTCATGTTTAAAGGATGATGATCGGGACATTTATTGTCCCGGTACTTAAGCAAGACTAGCATGTCGCTTAAGTACAACCTATACTAGTATTACCATATAATTACTAGGGTGACAAGGAATACTGGATTCAATTATCAAAGGATGGCTTAATAAGTAATTAATCAACAAATGGGTATTTAACTACCTTAAGCTTTAACATATCAGTGTTTACAAAATTAAAGCATGCAACTTTGCTATTTTAAATAAACATAGTTTGCATAAAATGTAGGTTCGGAATGATCAAAGCATTGACTCGCCTTGGCTAAAGGCAGAGGGGTCCTGGAAATCTTGAGCTTGGTCGAAGTGGAGGTCTCCGGCGTCGTCGAATCCTAATCGGTCGAAAGTACCGGAAAAAGATACAACGGCAAAGAGAGCAAATAAATACCAACTCAATAAATAATGAACTCCAAAATGAACAAGACCAGCACCATTAGCAAGATCTTGATTTTAGAAAATTTTAGAAACTGGTTTCACAATTTTTGGAGTTATACATAAAAAGATATAAATTTTTGAAGCTTTTAAACTATTTTTCATTTAAACAGAAAATCGGAAAAACCGGAAAAAAATCCCGCGCCGACACGTGGCACGCACGGAGCGCGGTCCACGGCACTGTAGCGGTGGACTGAGTCCACGCGCACGCCGGTCCACGGGTCCATGGAACAGTGCCGGTGGGGCCCACTTGTCAGCGGCACTATAGCGGGCGAGGCCCACTGTCACCGTGGCGATAGCGCGCCTTAATTAAGCGGCGGCGCTGCCGCGTCGCTCCGTCTTCCCGACGCAGAGAAAGCGAGGAGAGAGAGGCGAGGCGGGAGGAGGGAGCTTAGCGCGGCGGCGGGAGCTGGAGGAGGAGGCCGAGGCGGAAGAACCGGCCGGCGGCGGAGGCGAGACCGGCGAGACGGGCGAGCCAAGAAGGAGACCGAGGCGGAGGAGGCGACGGCGCTGGAGCGGGGAGGTGAAGGGGCGGAGGGGAGGAAGGAGAAGAGGGAGGGATGGCTCGGCTTTTATAGCCGGTGGAGGGCGAGGAGAGGAGGGAGAGGAGCTCGGGCGCCTGCGCGGTCCCGAGGCGTCAGAGGCGATTGGCGCGGAGGAGCGGTGAGAGGACGGGGCGGGGGAGGAGGCGTGCTCGCGCGGCCGGAGGGGACGGGACCAGGAGGGAGCAGGCGGCTCGGCGGCAGAAGGGGAAGAAGCAAGCGCGCCGATTGGGGGAGAGGGGCGGCGGCACGTGAACCAAGGTAGCACTCCAATGCTTTTGCCAGATTTGATTCCTTTGCCCCAATATTTTCTGCCAAACTTGATTTTTAAAAACTGAAATCCAAAACTTGATTTTGAAATCTCAAATGCAAAAACGGGATGTTACAAAACCTACCCTCCTTAAACGGAATCTCGACCCCGAGATTCGGCTACCCAGACGAGATAAGGGGCGTACCTCTCATTACTTCTCAAGGTTCTTTGGGGCTTCTTCGACGGTGACATGATTGACATGACCCTGGTTTTGGCTTGGCGTGGAAACAACTCTTGATGCTTGCGAGGTTTGACGACTCTTACTTGCAACTGAAGTCTGCCCTTGAGTTGGTGTGGCTCTGAAGTTGAACCTCCCCGGGGTGACTGGCTGGGGGCATCTATTGGCAAAATGTCCCTTTTCTCCACAGTTGAAACAGCGAAGATGAGCTATCGGATTGACTGCTGCAGGCTGCCCAACGGAGTAAGAAGTGCGGGAAACACTCTCACTTGGACGCGGGGTTGCGACTGGCGCCGAAGTTGGAGTTTGAAATGGAACTCTTGGTGACGGGGCGGCTAACTGCCTGAAAGACGAGCTGCCCTGAAAAACTGATCTTTGCGGAAAGTTGCTTTGTGGCCCTTGAAATGCCATCTTCCTTTTGTGGCTGACTTCCGCAATCTTTTTCTCATTTTCCAGCACTATGGCCTTGTTGACCAAGTGATGGAAGCTGGGGAAATCATGAAGGATGAGCTGACCTCTCATATCTTCACGCATTCCTTCAACGAAGCGATCAATCTTCTCTTCCTCATCTGCTATGTCATTGGGGCATAGCGGGCAAGTGGTTGAACTTGGTCGGTACTCATTCACGAATAAGCGCCCCGCTTGAGAGCTCTGAATTCGTTCTTCTTCAACCTCATTGTCTTGGTGGCACAAAGTTGGTTCTGAAAGTCGCTTTTGAACTCACCACCGAATTGGGCGCCAAACGGATTCGCCTCTTCGATTGTACTTGAAGACTTTCTTGATGCGTGATCTTGCGGAACTCCTGCCGTAGATGCTACAACTTCTGGTTCTTCTGGACTTTCACAGCCTCGGGCAGCGAGGTAATTTTCCCACCAAGCAGGCGGCTCCGTGCAGTTGGTGGGTGGCAAAGTCCACCTTGTCTTCCTCTGAGCAACGGGCGAGGCGAAGCTTTTCTCGGTATCTCCGAGCCAATCTTACGCTTCCAAGGGCTCATTTGCAAAGGCAAGCGTGAGAGGCCTCGTCGGAGGAAATCGCGGCTTGAAGTGCGGCTCTTGTCCCATCTGTGGTAGCAAGCGTGGCTGAGAATCTGCGTCTGCTGGAACATCACTTGAGCCATAGAGGGATTTACTGGCGGTGGTGGCGGCAGATCTTGTCCCTGGCCACGACCACGGCCATTTCCACGGCCTCTTCCTCGACCGGTTGCGAAGGCTCCACGGACTGGGGCGGCGACTCTTCTTGGAGGCATCGAAGAACAGTGAAGCTAAGAACACGGGTATATGAGGGTACTAGCCCTCTAGAGCACAACAAAAGAAATTCAAACCAAACGAGGAAAATCGATCGAATACAATACAAAGCCTAGAATGGCTGCATTATATTAAGGGGGTTAAGTGTTTACATGACTCCAGAAACACAGCATATAGGCTATGATAAGTCACGACACAAGATACACACACATCGTCTACAAAAGAAGGAAACAAAGAGTGCTTGCAACCAAAAGATCGCTCAAAGAAGCAATCGCTAGCTAAACTAAGCTAACTACTCCCACATGACGACGAAGACTTGGATCGGTCTCTCCTTCTGGAGAGGCAAGTAGTAGTAGAAGGCGCTTCGCGGAGATCTAGGTGCATCCGCTCGAGCGTTTGAAGGCGAAGCGTCTTTGCGTCTTGGGCCGCTTGAACAAGCTGCTCTTGGAGGTCTCGGGTCTGAAGGTGTGAGCGATGAACTCACCCTCTCTGGCATAGAGGAAAACCTCCATGGTCCATGACTCTTGGTCGTGGTTTGAGTCTTTCGACCTCAAGATAGGCTTGCGGAGGTAATCCGGTGATGCATGAATTGGTGGAGAATATCCACGAATTCAACTCCGCCTTCTTCATGAGAGCAAAAGTCCCATGGGGCATCGGACGACGGGGTTGCCATCTACAAATTTTTGAAACAAACGAGGGAATCAGACTGAGTACAAACTCAAGTGAAGTCAAGGGAAGTGAAGAACTAAGATAGATGAGTAAGAGCAATAAATACATTATATTTTGCCAAAGCTTTTCATAAATTTTGAAAATAGGACTCAAGTCCTTAGGCTCGACCAGTCTAACTAAAGATCCTACAGTCAAATGCTCTGATACCAGCTCTGTAGGACCCGAATTTTCTAATCCCGAATCCTCTGCGAATAACTGTGCTATTCCCTGGATCAGTAGATAGCACTCACAGATACATCACTGAATCATTTCATACAATGGCGTAAAACCATACCATTCATTAATTTAACACATCAGAGTTTACATAGACCGCATCGGGTCAAGTTTTACAATAAGGGCCAAACAGGCCAAATGATTACATCACAAAGTAGCGGAAGCGACAACGGAAGCAAAAAGGGGTGAGGGCACATCTTTCCACAGGCAAGTGACTGGGGAAACCTGTGTACATCCGATATTACCCGAAAACTCAGATAATATAGGATGCACTTAGGTACCAGCGGAGTCAGCTAGACTGGGGCGAGACTAGAACAACTAAGAACTAAGCTACGCTTCAAGAACTCCAGGGTCTTCAGGCATCTGGTTCCTCGTAGTAGTCGTAATCTCCAATATTTCACCTTACGAGGGGAGGCGAGAATGAGCACAACTACCGTGCTCGCGAGCCAACACACAGTATGCAATAGTATACATGCAAGGCTTAACAAGGATGGCTCAGGTTCTTTTATTTGCTAAAGCAACATTTTCAATTATCATAAGTACAAATCTCTATGACTTAGCATTTTAAACAAATTGCAATTTTTGTTAAAGAGAGTAAGTGCAATATTAAATAACAGCGAAGGTTACCTCCACCTTATGCTTAAATTTTGATAACGGTTACGTCCACCGATTATCAACACTGGGGATAAGGCTACCCAGGAAAATCCAAAACAAGGGCTGGATGAGCCCAACACATTTCCATTCCACCCACAAAGATTTTTGAAATAGAACTAACTCAGGTTAAGTTCCCATGTCTGCCTTTGACCGAAGGCGCGGCTGTTTAAACAGTTTAGACTCTGCAGAGGTTGTACATTGTACCCACAAGAGATAATCATACTCGTTACTCCACATGATTCCTTAGTCATGTAGTTGAGCGATCGTCACAGTAACGTTTCAAACTACCTTGCCCCTTCCGTCATCTCACCCCTATGGCCAATTCCATAAGTTGTGCGGGATGCTTACCACAATGACTAGCAAAGCTGGCCCCGGCCACAGTGACTAGCATAGCTGATAACTTCACCTTTTTCGGTGTCCCATTCAAGCCAGCATACGTCCTGCCGCTTGCACACTTCTAACACCGGTTGTGGGATGACATTCAGGGTTCAATAGTTTTACTAGGCCAAGTTGCACTTTGCAGACTTGCGGTTGTACTTGTTTTACACAGGAGGTCATGACAAGATTAAGTCCTTAATTCATCTGGACGGTTCATACCACATACCAACCATTCTCGTGCTACGTCCGCACCCACCACTCTTTCCATCCGTCCAGATGTGGTACTAGCAAGTTGTTTAGGGTTTTGGGAAAGAAAATCAATTAACGCAACACATCAGTCATCTACATCCAATGACTGCCCAAAACCATTTTTCATGTTTAAAGGATGATGATCGGGACATTTATTGTCCCGGTACTTAAGCAAGACTAGCATGTCGCTTAAGTACAACCTATACTAGTATTACCATATAATTACTAGGGTGACAAGGAATACTGGATTCAATTATCAAAGGATGGCTTAATAAGTAATTAATCAACAAATGGGTATTTAACTACCTTAAGCTTTAACATATCAGTGTTTACAAAATTAAAGCAT
This sequence comes from Hsuehochloa calcarea, assembly GCA_036346395.1. NCBI lineage: Eukaryota > Viridiplantae > Streptophyta > Magnoliopsida > Poales > Poaceae > Hsuehochloa > Hsuehochloa calcarea. The sequence goes on from CM070599.1 coordinate 43,080,964, forward strand.
GCAACTTTGCTATTTTAAATAAACATAGTTTGCATAAAATGTAGGTTCGGAATGATCAAAGCATTGACTCGCCTTGGCTAAAGGCAGAGGGGTCCTGGAAATCTTGAGCTTGGTCGAAGTGGAGGTCTCCGGCGTCGTCGAATCCTAATCGGTCGAAAGTACCGGAAAAAGATACAACAGCAAAGAGAGCAAATAAATACCAACTCAATAAATAATGAACTCCAAAATGAACAAGACCAGCACCATTAGCAAGATCTTGATTTTAGAAAATTTTAGAAACTGGTTTCACAATTTTTGGAGTTATACATAAAAAGATATAAATTTTTGAAGCTTTTAAACTATTTTTCATTTAAACAGAAAATCGGAAAAACCGGAAAAAATCCCGCACGACACGCAGCACGACGGAGCGCGGTCCACGGCTGTATGGCGGTGGGTGAGTCCACGCGCACGCCGTCCACGGTCCATGGAACGGTGCGGTGGGGCCCACTTGTCGTGACACTATAGCGAGGCGGGCCCACTGTCACCGGCGATGACGACGGCGCGTTAAAAAGGCGACGCTTGGCGCGTCGCTCAGCTCTTCCGACGCGGAGAAAGCGAGGGGAGAGAGGGAGCGGGGAGGAGGAGGAGCTTAGGCGAGGCGGCGGGAGCTGGAGGAGGAGGCCGGAGGCGGGAAGAACCGGCCGGCGACGAGGCGAGACCAAGGCGGGCCGAGCCAAGAAGGAGACCGAGGCGAGGAGGCGGCGGCAGCGGAGCGGGAGGTGAAGGCGCGAGGAGGAAGGAGAAGAGGAGGGATGGCTCGGCTTTATAGCCGGTGGAGGGCGAGAGAGGAGGAGAGGAGCTCTGGCGCCGCGCAGTCCCGAGGCGGCGTCAGAGGCGATTAGCGGAGGAGCGGTGAGAGGACGGGCGGGGAGGCGTGCTCGCGGCCGGAGGGACGGGACCAGAGGAGGAGCAGGCGGCTCGGCGGGCGGGAAGAAGCAAGCGCCAGCCGATTGGGGAGAGGGCGGCGACACGTGAACCAAGGTAGCACTCAATGCTTTTGCGGTTGATTCCTTTGCCCCAATATTTTCTCGCCAAACTTGATTTTTAAAAACTGAAATCCAAAACTTGATTTTGAAATCTCAAATGCAAAAACGGGATGTTACAAAACCTACCCTCCTTAAACGGAATCTCGACCACGAGATTCGGCTACCCAGACGAGATAAGGGGCGTACCTCTCATTACTTCTGAAGTTGCTGGGGCTTCTTCGACGGTGACATGATTGACATGACCCTGGTTTTGGCTTGGCGTGGAAACAACTCTTGATGCTTGCGAGGTTTGACGACTCTTACTTGCAACTGAAGTCTGCCCTTGAGTTGGTGTGGCTCGAAGTTGAACCTCCCGGGTGACCGGGTCAGGCATCTATTGGCAAATGTCCCTTTTCTCCACAGCTTGAAACAAATAAGATGAGCTATCGGATTGATCGCTGCAGTCGCCTAACGGAGTAAGTCACGGAAACACTCTCACTTGACGCGGGGTTGCGATCGCGCCGGTTGGAGTTTGAAATGGAACTCTTGGTGACGGGCGGCTAATCGCTCGAAAGACGAGCCGCCTGAAAACCGATCTTTGCGGAAAGTTGCTTTGTGGCCCTTGAAATGCCATCTTCCTTTTGTGGCTGACTTCCGCAATCTTTTTCTCATTTTCCAGCACTATGGCCTTGTTGACCAAGTGATGGAAGCTGGGGAAATCATGAAGGATGAGCTGACCTCTCATATCTTCACGCATTCCTTCAACGAAGCGATCAATCTTCTCTTCCTCATCTGCTATGTCATTGGGGGCATAGCGGGCAAGCTGGTTGAACTTGGTCAGGTACTCATTCACAGATAACTGGCCCTGCTTGAGAGCTCTGAATTCGTTCTTCTTCAACCTCATTGTGCCGGCTGGCACAAAGTTGGTTCTGAAAGCTGTTTTGAACTCAGCCCACGGAATTGGCTGCCAAACGGATTCAGTCTCTTCCAGTTGTACTTCAGCACTTTCTTCGGTAGCAGGATCTTGCGGAACTCCTGCCGTAGATGCTACAACTTCTGGTTCTTCTGGACTTTCACAGCCTCGGGCAGCGAGGTAATTTTCCCACCAAGCAGCGGCGGCTCCGTGCAGTTGGTGGGTGGCAAAGTCCACCTTGTCTTCCTCTGAGCAACGGGCGAGACGAAGCTTTTTCTCAGTATCTCTGAGCCAATCTTCTGCTTCCAAGGGCTCATTTGCAAAGGCAAACGTGAGAGGCCTCGTACGGAGGAAATCTGCCAGCTTGGAAGTCGGCTCTTGTCCCATCTGGCGACCGGCAAGCGTGGCTGGAGAATCTGCGTCTGCTGGAACATCACTTGAGCCATAGAGGGGTTTACTGGCGGTGGTGGCGGCAGATCTTGTCCCTGGCCACGACCACGGCCATTTCCACGGCCTCTTCCTCGACCGGTTGCGAAGGCTCCACGGACTGGGGCGGCGACTCTTCTTGGAGGCATCTGAAGAACAGCTGAAGCTAAGAACACGGGGTATATGAGGGGTACTAGCCCTCTAGAGCACAACCAAAAGAAATTCAAACCAAACGAGGAAAATCGATCGAATACAATACAAAGCCTAGAATGGCTGCATTATATTAAGGGGGTTAAGTGTTTACATGACTCGAAACACAAAGATATAGGCTATGATAAGTCACGACACAAGATACACACACTCGTCTACAAAGAAGGAAACAAAGAGTGCTTGCAACCAAAGGCGCTCTGACAAGCAATCGCTAGCTAAACTAAGCTAACTACTCCCACATGACGACGAAGACTTCGGGATCGGTCTCTCCTTCCTGGAGAGGCAAGTAGTAGTAGAAGGGCGCTTCTCGCGGGAGATCTAGGTGCATCTGGCTCAGGCGTTTGAAGGCGGCGTCTTTGCGTCTTGGGCCTGTAACAAGCCGCTCTTGGAGGTCTCGGGTCTGAAGGTGTGAGCGATGAACTCACCCTCTCTGGCATAGAGGAAAACCTCCATGGTCCATGACTCTTGGTCCAGGGTTTGAGTCTTTCGACCTCTGAAGATAGGCTTGCGGAGGTAATCCAGGTGATGCATGAATTGGTGGAGAATATCCACGAATTCAACTCCGCCTTCTTCATGAGAGCAAAAGTCCCATGGGGCATCGGACGACGGGGTTGCCATCTACAAATTTTTGAAACAAACGAGGGAATCAGACTGAGTACAAACTCAAGTGAAGTCAAGGGAAGTGAAGAACTAAGATAGATGAGTAAGAGCAATAAATACATTATATTTTGCCAAAGCTTTTCATAAATTTTGAAAATAGGACTCAAGTCCTTAGGCTCGACCAGTCTAACTAAAGATCCTACAGTCAAATGCTCTGATACCAGCTCTGTAGGACCCGAATTTTCTAATCCCGAATCCTCTGCGAATAACTGTGCTATTCCCTGGATCAGTAGATAGCACTCACAGATACATCACTGAATCATTTCATACAATGGCGTAAAACCATACCATTCATTAATTTAACACATCAGAGTTTACATAGACCGCATCGGGTCAAGTTTTACAATAAGGGCCAAACAGGCCAAATGATTACATCACAAAGTAGCGGAAGCGACAACGGAAGCAAAAAGGGGTGAGGGCACATCTTTCCACGAGCAAGTGATTGGGAAACACATGTACATCCGATATTACAGAAACTCAGATAATATAGGATGCACTTAGGTACCAGCGGAGTCAGCTAGACTGGGGCGAGACTAGAACAACTAAGAACTAAGCTACGCTTCAAGAACTCAGGTCTTGGGCATCGGTTCCTCGTAGTAGTCGTAATCTCAATATTTCACCTTACGAGGGGAGGCGAGAATGAGCACAACTACCGTGCTCGCGAGCCAACACACAGTATGCAATAGTATACATGCAAGGCTTAACAAGGATGGCTCAGGTTCTTTTATTTGCTAAAGCAACATTTTCAATTATCATAAGTACAAATCTCTATGACTTAGCATTTTAAACAAATTGCAATTTTTGTTAAAGAGAGTAAGTGCAATATTAAATAACAGCGAAGGTTACCTCCACCTTATGCTTAAATTTTGATAACGGTTACGTCCACCGATTATCAACACTGGATAAGGCTACCCAGGAAAATCCAAAACAAGGGCTGGATGAGCCCAACACATTTCCATTCCACCCACAAAGATTTTTGAAATAGAACTAACTCAGGTTAAGTTCCCATGTCTGCCTTTGACCGAAGGCGCGGCTGTTTAAACAGTTTAGACTCTGCAGAGGTTGTACACTGTACCCACAAGAGATAATCATACTCGTTACTCCACATGATTCCTTAGTCATGTAGTTGAGCGATCGTCACAGTAACGTTTCAAACTACCTTGCCCCTTAGTCATCTCACCCCTATGGCCAATTCCATAAGTTGTGCGGGATGCTTACCACAATGACTAGCAAAGTGGCCCGCCACGATGACTAGCATAGCCGATAACTTCACCTTTTCGATGTCCCATTCAAGCCAAAGATATCGTCCCGCCGCTTGCACACTTCTAACACCGGTTGTGGGATGACATTCAGGGTTCAATAGTTTTACTAGGCCAAGTTGCACTTTGCAGACTTGCGGTTGTACTTGTTTTACACAGGAGGTCATGACAAGATTAAGTCCTTAATTCATCAGACGGTTCATACCACATACCAACCATTCTCGTGCTACGTCCGCACTCCACCACTCTTTCCATCCGTCCGGATGTGGTACTAGCAAGTTGTTTAGGGTTTTGGGAAAGAAAATCAATTAACGCAACACATCACCATCTACATCCAATGACCGCCCAAAACCATTTTCATGTTTAAAGGATGATGATCGGGACATTTATTGTCCCAGTATTTAAGCAAGACTAGCATGTCGCTTAAGTACAACCTATACTAGTATTACCATATAATTACTAGGGTGACAAGGAATCTTTGGATTCAATTATCAAAGGATGGCTTAATAAGTAATTAATCAACAAATGGGTATTTAACTACCTTAAGCTTTAACATATCGGTGTTTACAAAATTAAAGCATGCAACTTTGCTATTTTAAATAAACATAGTTTGCATAAAATGTAGGTTCTAATGATCAAAGCATTGACTCGCCTTGGCTAAAGGCGAGAGGGTCTGGAAATCTTGAGCTTGGTCGAAGTGGAGGTCTCGTCGTCGAATCCTAATCGGTCGAAAACCTAAAAAGATACAACAAGAAAGAGAGCAAATAAATACCAACTCAATAAATAATGAACTCCAAAATGAACAAGACCAGCACCATTAGCAAGATCTTGATTTTAGAAAATTTTAGAAACTGGTTTCACAATTTTGGAGTTATACATAAAAGATATAAATTTTGAAGCTTTTAAACTATTTTTCATTTAAGCAGAAAATCGGAAAAACGGAAAAAATCCCCGCACACGACACGTGCACGCAGGACGGAGCGCGGTCCACGGCTTATGATCGGTGGGTGAGTCCACGCGCACGCCGGCCCACGGTCCATGGAGCAGTCTGGGTGGGGCCCACTTGTCGGCACTATAGCGGTATGGCCCACTGTCGGTGGCGATGACGACGCAGCTTGCTTAAAAACGGCGACGCTTGCAACCGCCCGTCGCTCCGACGCATGAGAAAGCGAGGGGAGAGAGGAGCGGGCGGGGAGGAGGGAGCTTAGGCGAGGCGGCGGGAGGCTGGAGGAGGAGGCCGAGGCGGGAAGAACCGGCCGGCGACGAGGCGAGACCGGCGGAGCGGGCCGAGCCGAAGAAGGAGACCGAGCGGAGGAGGCGGGCTGCTGGAGCGGGAGGTGAAGGGGCGGAGGAGGAAGGAGAAGAGGAGGGATGGCTCGGCTTTATAGCCGGTGGAGGGCGAGGAGAGGAGGAGAGGAGCTCGGGCGCCGCGTGGTCCCGAGGCGGCGCCGGCGAGGCGATTAGCGCGGAGGAGCGTGAGAGGATCGGGGGGAGGAGGCGTGCTCACGGCCGGAGGGGACGGACCAGAGGGAGCAGGCGGCTCGGCGAAGAAGGGAAGAAGCAAGCGCGCCGATTGGGGGAGAGGGGCGGCGGCACGTGAACCAAGGTAGCACTCCAATGCTTTTGCCAGATTTGATTCCTTTGCCCCAATATTTTCTGCCAAACTTGATTTTTAAAAACTGAAATCCAAAACTTGATTTTGAAATCTCAAATGCAAAAACGGGATGTTACAATTTCAGCACTCATCTTTTGTTTCTTAAAAACACTCAATACTTGATCTTTAGTCTTAAGCGGTGCCACCCATATATACCTACTGAAATCATCCACCAACAGCGAAAGTACCTATTGCCAGCAGGGGTTGCTGGAGAAATTGGCCCACACAAATCACCATGAAGCAGATCAAGTGTTTGTTCAGCTCGATACACTGCCTATGATGGAAATAGAGCCTAACGTTGTTTACCAACTAAACACTCGTCGCACAACTGATTCACATGATCAAGTGTTGGCAAGCCTTGCACCATATTGTTCTGGGCCAGATTTCTCAGGGCCTGAAAATTCCGATGTCCATATCGGGCATGCCACAGCCATGCATTTTCCTTGTAACTGGACAGTAAGCACACTGGTTGAGCTAGATGGAGATCATGAACATAAAGTTTGTTTCTTGATCTTTTGACTTTAGCATGAAATCTTCCCTGCTTGTCAGAGACTCTCAAATACCCATCTTCTACCACTGTTCTACAGCCATGCTCATCTAGTTGGCCAATGCTCACTATATTGCTACACAGATTTGGAATATAGTAAACATAAGTGAGTACCTTATGCTCTGTGCTTTGACATTCCAGCAGAATTGTTCCACGCTCACGTATGTTCACTACTGGACCATCGTCGAACTTCACAGTACCCTTGATTGATTCATCCAGTTCGAAGAACATGCCTTTGCAGCCGGTCATGTGGTTAATCGCGCTAGTGTCAAGATACCATACTTCACCACGTTGCATCTCCTCTGAACCAAGGTTAAGCACAATCTTGTCCTCATTGAGCATTAGCTCATCGGGTACTTCTTCGGTGGACTGGGCGAGTTTGCAAGTTTCGGCCATGAGCAGTGCTGGCTCATCATCTTCACGCTTCTCAGCAACAAGGGACTTTTCTTCTTTCTTATTCGCACGGCATTCAAACGCAAAGTGCCCAAGGTTCTTACACTCATAACAGCATACCTTGGTTTTGTCGAATTTCCACTCTTGGTTGTTGTTGCTGCTGTTGCCGTGTTCACCTTCGCGGTGTCCACGACCGCGCCATTGCCCACGTCCTGGGCCACACCCACGGTCACCGTCGTTCTCGCGCCCTTTTGCCGAATTGGTTGAATTCTCGCCACTGGACTTTGCCTCCTTTGCTTCCCACTCAGCGCGTGTAAGGAGGATATTTTCTTCCTCGCCGCCGCCCTATACTTTCACACACTCCTCGAAAGCCTTCAGTCGGCCAAAGACTTCCTTGACGGACATTGTCCTCAAATCTGCAAATTGCTCAAGAGTAATGACAACAGGAAAATACCTTTGTGTTACAACTCACAGTATCTTCTCTACCATGTAGGAATCCTCAATCATTTCTCCCAGTGTGCACATTTTACTGAGCACCGTAGTGAGTCTCATGGCGAAGTCATCTACGAGCTCCCCTTCGCGCATCCGAAGTTCATCGAACTCCGTCTTGAGAATTTGTAGTTTCGCCATTATCACTCGATCGGTTCCCACATACATGGATTTCAATTCAATCCACGCTTCCTTGGTTGTCCTTTTGTCGGCGAGAAGAAGGAGCTTCTCCTCGTTCACGCCTTGATAGATGGCCGCGAGCGCCATCTTGTCGTGTCGGTTGTCAACCTCACCGGCGGTAGCTTCCACTGCGTCCTATACACCCTGTGCCTCCATGTACACCCGTATCTTCATGGACCATGCCACATAATTGCTACTGGTTAACAGCGGATAATGGAGGGAGACGCTCCCTCCTTGGCCAGCGCTTTTGACGACGCCTCTCCCTCGCCGGTGAGTCTGCTTCCTGGCGACCGTGGCATGATCTTGGGCATACAAGGATAATCAACCTGCTCTGATACCGAATATTGGATTTATTGAGCTATGTGAACACATGCATTCATTTTCGCTTGGATTGCTGCAAGATTTCAAAAGAACATAGAGGAGTTTCTGATGTGCTGCAGTAGCATCATTTTCTGAACTTCTGTTATTCGCATGTATTGAAGCAGGAACGGAAATACAAAGTGCTTAACTAGAATTTCGGTGAGCACTTGCTCAACCCGATACTCACGCCACTACTCCGGGAGACTAGCTCCATTTAGCTAAACGCAATTACAAACGTGCACCTTAAATGAAATACTGAAAACAGCAAACAAAATATGTTAAGTGTAACAAGATTAAGTCCAACAATAATTAACCCGAGTGTGAAAGAATTAAGTGACAGAATTAGTTGTACGGGCAGGAAAAGCCTCCAAAGGGGGCAAGAAGAGAGAAGGAAAGACTGAAAGTCTGAAATATCAGTCAAATATAGAGGCCTTTGGCGCCTCGATGAGATCCCAGATTCCCCATACACGAGAGCGTGCGGCAACGCGCAGTGGTGAGCGCGGCGCGCGAGCGCGCACATCTCCTGCGCCCGTGGAGACGCTCGTCAGCGACGGGGGGACGCGCGCTGCATCGAGCTCCTCAGAAGCCAGCGGCAATTCGTCGGCCAGAAACTTGCCTTCCTTGGCTGGTTTCGTGCAGATGTACGCCGGCAGCATTACATACGGGAGGGATGCACCCAAATTGCACGGTTTCGCCGTGAAATGCTTTCGCGTTAGTACGACTCCATGCTCTGCTCAACTTTTCTTTCGGAAGTGCTACAGCGTGTGTCGCATTATGCATGGTGATGCAATGTATGGCATGCGAAATTCCTCTTTGATCCTTTTTAGAATATAAATATATTCTAGATAGCATCAAATAGTTGTGGATTGGTCATAATTGAGGCCCACCATATTGGACTCTAGATGTTGAATGCTAACCACATGCCATTGGTTATTAGTACACAATAGATTCAGATAATCATACGCCACTGAGTTATTGAGGCCATCAATTCTAAATTATCCAGTTTTCGTGCATGTTTTGGAGCTGATGCGCGTAAGAGGACGAATAGAAAGTGGGCAGAACGCAGAGACATCACATGCACTAACTACCACACCAGAATATATGGAACTACAGCACTACAGCTTAAACACAGGAAAGAATGTCTAAGGAAATGGCATTTCTTGTTGCAATCATTTTTTATGCCGCCAATTGGTTGAATAGAGCGTCCAGCCCATCGGTTTGCGCCCTTAAATGTTTCCTGCAATTTCAGTTCCATAAGGTTCATTGTTGACTGTACATTTTTCTATTTGGATACCTGAATATGTGAATTCCAAGGTCAGTGACTCACCTGGCGAAGCTGCTACCCATGAATTGTATTCATTATGTTGCACTTTCGCCTTGCACAAAACCATGTTCATTGAAGTTTTCCACGACATGTCCATTCTCGTTCAGTGAGGATATTTCAATCTGCAAAATTAGGGTTTATTAGTTTTCATACATAAGCTTGACAGAAATAATACTCATACGCAATAACATTGAACAGTTTATAATTGAATTTCATAAACTTGTATTTCTAGCAATAGCATAGAGTCTTGTAAAGAACTGTTTTCAATCATCCAATTGAAGAGCCTTCACACTGACTTGTACAGTTGAGAGTATTAAGGCACAAGTCAAGACACTATGTTTGCCTAGAAAATATTACTTTACATATGTTGATATATTAGAGATAGAATTTATCTTTTGTATTTCCTTATCTGTATAGGGTATATCCATTTGTACCATATATATATTGCCCATTGGGTCTCTTCAATATACATACAATATATTCATAACGTGGTATCGAGCAGAGTTAGGTTTAGGGTTTACTATAGCCGCCGCCTCCTAGCCGCCGCTCGTCTTCAGCTGCTCGCTGCCCCCGGGAGGAGCTTCTCCGCTCCTGAGGGCGGCCTCTCATCGCCGCCTATGCTCTCCCGCCGAGGCTGCTGTCGTCTCGGACGTCGATGTCTTCTTCACCTGGCGTCAGATCTGTCGGCTTGTCTTCGCTTTGTCACCATCACGGTTGCTATCAGCACCGCTGTGATGTCCAGCACCAGATCACTTCTTGTCCTAGCTCGCATGGCCGTGGTCGCGGCCTCGCACGATCCATGCGGCTAAGGCGTCCATGGTGCTCGTGTCCGACCGGTAGTGCTTCTGCGTGAACTCGAGGAGCTTGCGCCAGCTTCGTGGCGTCCATGTTGTGCACGCGCAAAGGCGGCACTAGGAGAGCAGCACCACGGGGGGGGTCGCGGCCGCCTCGGGGCCCTTCGCTATGCGCGCTATGGCCGACGCGGGAGGCGCGGCAGCGGCTCAAACTTGCGGTACTTCTTGCCGCCGCCGCCGCCAGATTGCGGTCGCGGGCGCCGCCGGCGTGCCTCGCCCGTGTGGCCGCCGCCGACGGTTAGAGTTTCGAGGGATTTGGTGGATCAAGAGTTCGAGAGGGCGGAGTGAGAAAAAGTGAGGAGGCGATCTGTTTCGACGCGAGCTTGGAGTTTTCCTCCCCTTCCCCTTTGATCCCCTGCGTCGTTTCTTGGTTTTGGTGTTCCAACAGCAGGCGTGGGAGCTCGATACTCAAAAGATTCTCCAGGGGTATTATAATCTTCTTTTGTTAGGTTCGTCCTCCCCTTGGTCAAGGTCATCTAACTCCTCGTCGTCGTCATCTTCATTAAGAGGAGTGGCAAGTACTATGAGGATTTCAACCCCTACGTGAGCCTCTTCTTGGGTGCTAGTCCCGCTCGGATCTGCCGCCTGTAGTGTGTGAGACTGTTGCTGCTTCCGGCTGGTATTCTGCTGTTGCAAGTTATCCTTAGGCGTTTCCTCCTTTGTGTCTTTTTCTTCCGTTGCGTCCATCCAAGTCCGTACCACTCTATCTTTGAGTTGGTATAAGCCATGCGAGTCCACAAATTTGTTGTCAGTCATAGAAGTATATGAATTTCTTTAGCATGGCCGCAGCCGCTGCTCTTTTCTTCGAGCCGCTGCAGATCCGCTGCCCCAAGCTTTCAAGGTCACTTCGCTTCTTCCGCACTGCGTCTTCGTTGTACTTCTTGTGCATTGCTTCTTCTGCACAACACCTCTGTTGCGTTTCTTGTGCATTGCGTTGCGCTTCTTTTGCACTGTGCATTCGTTGCGCTTTTTGTGCACTGCACCGCCGTCGTCTTAGGATACGATCTGCGTCGTCCTGCTTCTATCTATTCCTATTCGGCTTGATTTGATAGATTTCTCTATTTATCGGTTTCATCATTTTCTTCGTCATGTTGTCATGGTCGACTTTGCTCCCGCACCTTGTGCTTTGTAGGCTGTCGCACGACCCCGGATGGGAGATCTTTTATCGACATATTTTCCAAGAGCTGCATGCTACGACAACATTATCAAGACTCGGACTTTGGATTTTCCCTAGTTCAGTATCAACTCTTTCCAAATGCAATGCTATTTCATACGCCTTGCATTTGAGGGAGGGTGTTAGAGATATATTAGAGATAGAATTTATCTTTTATATTTCCTTATCTGTATAGGGTATATTCCTTTGTACCCTATATATATTACCCATTGGGCCTCTTCAATATACATACAATATATTCGCCACAACATAAATGTTTATTATTCAGCAAATAAAATACTTTAAAGGTACGGGTTCTAGGATGGTTCTACTTCTGTTTCATCATTAACAACCTCCTTTTCCGCATTGCCGGTGACACGTCTCAGCCGGGAGGCAGCTTTGTCAATTGCTAGGTTAAGTTGGCTTATCTTGTCGCCCAGTGTTTGACGAGTTTTCTGGATCAAATCCACAAAGATCTAGTTGTCAAAATAATGCCTTTCGTATCCAAAAGTCAGGCAATGAGTTACTGAATTAGATTCCTAACCTCTAAACCTTCATCATAGTAACGTGGCCTTGGTACCCTTTGGGGACCTTGTTCATCAGGCTCACCATCTTGTCCATTCTCATCCAACAAAGAATCCAAAGTTTTGCTGATCTGCTCAAGGACGTTAAGTTGTTAACAAACAGGTCTCAAATGGAAAAATTAACTATATAACAAGCAAACTAGGTAACAATAGCATCTAGAGTAACATTAATGCAGACCAATATGAAGCACTGCATCATCAACAAGAGTATGTATCAATGAATAGTAGCTCAGATCTCTGGCCAATTACAAGTTGACATGTGAACTTGTCTATATCAGAATCTTTCATTTTGCTATCCGAATAGCAATAGCATTTGGAGTAAGATTAGTGCAGACCACGTGGCCAACACAAAGCATTGCTTCATCAACAAGACTAGTTACCGATGAATAGTAACTCAACTCACAATGTTTTGTTAGAGACTTAGAGTTCCACTCTGGTCAATTAGAAGTGGACGTCTAGATCAGAATTTTTTGTTTTGCTCTGCGACAAGACACTAGATGCTGCAGTTTCTATTGGCTAGGCAGAATATCGTTAAGCAAACAGATGGTTTATATTTCCTTTTCAGAGGGATTTCCTGACTTACTTCACATATGCCAGTGCAACATACTTTGAAGATGTTTGGCAATACCTGCGGAGCAAAGACATATCCCAGTGTTCCAAAGATTGCTCCCCCTATAAGAAATCCAGCCAAAAATCCTCCCCCGCCTTTAGAATCTTCACTGTATAAGCAAATCAAATCACAGAAAAAAAAAATCTAAGAAAAAAGCATATAAGCACGCAGCTGAAAACATATCACAGTACACTAGTGATTACAAGATATCAAACGTGGCAATGCCTTATCCAAACCCAAAGTATAGGAAGAAAAAAAAAGGTCATTAGGGAAGTACCCCACCTCTTCTGTTAAAATAATTGATAACCCTACTTGAGACATTAGCATATCAACAAGCACTTTCGAGACAAACAACCAATAAACACCACTGTAACTTAAGCTATAAAAACACTACGTGAACTGGGCCATTTCTGCCTATGCCGAACTACTTCGGAACTTTTAGTGTTCCAGCTGTGATCATTCAAGCATCAGAAGAACATAAACAATCGAGTAATTAATTGAAAGCAAAACCTTTGTGCTCTGCAGATTATTAATTTTCCACAGCGATTTGCATTTTGTGAACTTGAGGAAATTGCCAGCTGCAGGTGATTTCTGTTCGAGTTCAGCTTGTTGGGCTTGCAGCCAAATGCATTGGTATGCGTCGCACCTTTGACAGAACAAAAGGAAACAAACAATTTAGGAATGGCAACAGGGTAATACAAACTTCTACACAACGCATAAAAGTAACAAGCTTTACTTATTCATTAAGCAAAAACACAAGCTCGTAATGATTTAATTTCATAAAGGGGAGAACGGATCACTCTATATTATTTACTGTAAGTAATAAGGATGACTTTATGGAAAGCGCACAACAAATTGATTTTAGCACTGTTACTCTGACCATACCATAAGTTGCACTACAAGTAGCAGAAGCGACAGTTGTTCGTGCAACCATGCCACATCAAAGACCTCGTTTCTTCAAAGAACAAACAAAATGCATTTCTCTTCGCCTTACCTGACTTGTTTACCAGAATGTTCGTCTTTTTTTTCCCCTTTTAAGAGTATTTTTAATAGTTTTTTTTTTCTTGGACTCAGTACACAACACAGCACAAAACTAGCAATATAAACCCAAAGCTATTAAATGTACTCATAGATCCTTAGTAAAGAAACACATCTCGGTGGCCAACTAATTCTAGAGAAGTGGTGGTGGCCAAATGCGTCTCCATGTGAGGAAAATCGAAAGAAGGGTCCAAGAAAGACTCGAGAGATGAGGGGCTGGGAAGGGGGCTCACCGGAGTTGGAGAGGGCGGCGGAGGGAGCGGCCATAGCTGCCGAGCAGGTGCGGAAGAAAAGACAGCGGGAGGCTGTCTGCAAAGGAGGCGATGAACTCGGCGGCTTCTCCTGCTCGCCGCCGGCTTCTGGTACCGTGCGGTGGGATAATAGGCACGCGACATGTGGGCCCATCTGTCAGGTTGGAGAAGAGTGTAGTTGGGCTATAATAGGCCGTGTGTTCCGGCTTCGTACGAAAGCCAATTGGGCAATCCATTTTGAGCTTATTTTTTCGGCCCAATGAGCTTTACCAATTCGGTGACCTACGCCTTCCATCTAATTATATTTCAACATGAGCACTCTCATAACAAATGTGTATATATACTCTATTTGAACACGTGGATTAAAACACATGTAGAGTACGTTTCTTTTTCAGATTTTAAAGTACGATTCTGATGCAACGAAGATGACTTGCACAATAAAAAATTGCGCGCGCGCGCACGGTACACACCTTGCTTCCTGCCAAAAATGTATTGCTCCATTGCACTGAGAACTACATCTGAAGTGCCAAAACCTGGGAACTTCATATCATGTTACATGTCCAGCGAAATACAATAGATCCATAGTCATAGCTGACGAGTTGCACAAATATCTCACCCATCCATCCGTACCATTGTGGCGCCCCGTCAGCTAGCCCTCGGGGCCAAGAGGCAAGAGCGGTACACGTACACCGCAGCACTGGCCTGCACGTGGCGCTCACAGTGCTAGAGCGCACTGTGCGCCAGGCCGGGGCCATGGCATGGCATGCATGTTGGCTCGAGGAGGGTGGGGGCCGGCCGGGCGCGCCATGGCAATGCATGCGCAATTGCACAGCGCAGCTGGACGCGCTAGCAGGGTGTGTCCTCCTCCTCTTCCTCCTCCACGGCCGGCCGCGGTGCCGACTGACGTCGACCATTTCCAGATTCGCTTCCAATTGCCCTGCCACTTTTGCACGCATCGACGCCCCGTACTGTGCGTGTGCTGTTCCGAGCCAGTTGCGCCCCTTTTCATGAAAGAATCGGCGCCAGTCGGACGGGACACGCACCACACATGCATTATTGGCGATCGGCGATGCACAGGCCATATGTGCATATGGGTGTGTACTGCTACATGCGTGGTGCTGAAAGTACAGTGATCGATCGATGTGTTGCTGTTGATGAGGCTTGAGAGAATCTCGTGTCCAGGACCTGCCGGCCGGCCGGTCGATCAACGTCTTGGCCAACCGAATTCCTCGATCGCAATCGCTTGCACATGAAACCCGTCCTTCATCATATCCATCGGATCAGATCGACGACTACACCTATGTTGTACTGATGGCATTGTTATTGGTTAATTAGTAGAGCCCGACATATGTATTGTGTACATTTGTGTTCCGAGTATGCTTGTGATGATTTTTCACCGACAAGGGCAGAGCAACCTCGCTCTAGATCCTTATCAACGGATTTCCAAGAGCCGTAAATCGTTCGTTGGAACATGCCACTACCGGAGACAGTTTCTTTGCCGAGTGCTTGAGGCACTCGGCACAGGCCGATATACACTCGGCAAAGGCTTTGCCGAGTGCTACACTCGGCAAAGGGAGCTCGGTAAACAGTTTATCGGCAAAGACCCCTTTGCCGAGTGCACTTTATCGGGCACTCGGCAAAGAAAAGTGACCGTGACGGCGAGCGCCACCGTGACGACGTCTTTGCCGAGTGCCAATGAATCAAACACTCGGCAAAGGTGTCGTATGTGCCGAATGCCACCGGGAGGACACTCGGCACTGCAGCTAGCTTTTGCAAATATGCAGCGCAACTAGCTAGCTTAGTACTAGTACACATGACCAAGTTTCTGGTCTGCTTCTTTTGGCCGTGACGCTGTCTCCGGTAGAAACGGATCATCTGCCTTGAAGATCTAAATACACTGCAGTGCTACACCTACAGTAAGTGCTTGAGTCTGCGGTTGCAGACTCAAGTAGAAACAGTTCTCCTCTACAATTACTGCAGATTTCCTTCATCTCCGGTCCGGCCATAGCTTAATTTGCTTGGACTCATCCTGCAGTCATCAGCGCGCACGGCCCCCGCGCGTGAGCATCGCCGGGTTTGTGACACGTACGTACGTGTGGTTTATGTACGTACGTACATAGGTGATAGGTCGCAACAAATTAACATTCTTCAGGAAGAGAGTGTATAGTTTCTTGACTAGCTAGCTTCATTCCTCGCTCGCTGCAGAGCCGGCAGACCTCACCAGCTCACCTGTAGCTGTGGTACGCTCCCGGCCGGCGCCGGCGCTGGCGCGGTAGTCTCGTGAACCAAAATTCTTTTACTTTGACCAGCACTTGTACATGTAAGCAGTAATTTCTTGGCTATATATACATGGTTACAACAGCTTACAAAAGTACTGCAAAAACAACTAGGGAAATCTCTCGGGCCGAACTAGAGTATATATGTGTAGTATACGAATATATAAGATCATCTAAGTGGTATTTACATATTTTCAGGGGTGGTATGTATAATTTGTTAGATATACTCCTTTTTAGTGCGAATATGAAGGTATTTACAAAATATGCTAAAAACTATGGACTCTCTTACAAATTTTTCGTGTGGTTCACATTGGAGTATCTTATAATTAGTATATAAGTATATCCAAAGTGATAAAGGAGTATGTCAAGTTCTTTTAGGTGGTGTAGGATTAATACTTTCTACTCCCGGGTGTAATTACTCCCACCTTTGATATACCACCTAAAAAACTTGACATACTCCTTTATCACTTTGATTATACTCATATACTAATTATAAAATACTCCAATGCAAACCACACGAAAAAAATACAAGAGAGTCAATAGTTTTTATCATATTTTGTAAACACCTTCATATTCGAACATAAAGAGGAGTATGTCTGGAAAATTATACATACCACCCCTACAAATACATAAATACCATATAAGTGGTCTTATATACTCGTATAATATATATACGTACTCTCGGTTGCACAAGATACTCTCTACATTGTGAGATACAGAATAGGGAGTAACTGCACCCAGGAGTAGCAAAAAAGCTTCGTGTGTGTGTGTGTGTGTGTGTGTGTGTGTGTGTGTGTGTGTGTGTGTAAACTGAAACCAATATATCCATCGGTTTGGCTAGTGCACAGTCGTCTGAAAATTGCTTAAGTTTCAGTCAATTTAATCACATTTAGATCACGCGTGGAGATTCATGCTCGAGGTCGTCTTCTTCTTTTCCGGCCGCCGCTGGTGGCGGCATCGAGTTAGGGTCAGGGTTCATCGGTGCCCCCAGGGATTAGAGGGAGGCCAGGGTGACGGTAGACCGGCAGTGGACGGTGGTGCATCGAGGCAGCGGCGTCGAACACGGCGAGGAGGATGGTGGTGTTCAATGGAGGTCGGTGGGGGTGACGAGACCGAAGTAGTTAGGAAGCGGCGGGCAATCTCACCGCAACGGAGGAAGAAAGCGGAGACGGCGGCAGGGGGCGGGGGTGGAGAGGCAGGACAAAGGGGTGGCGGGGGAGGTGCTCGTCGCTGCCAAAGAGGCCGCGTGGGGGTGGAGGTGGGTGCGGGGTGCGGGAGTTGAGGGAGTGAGGGGCTAGGGTTGGGTCGGTTAGGTTAGGTTAGTTTTGCACAAATCTTGGAACGATCTCAATAGTTAAAAAGTGATCATGATTTTTTTTTAAAAAAAACTAGCAGGGTGCCCCCGCGCATTTGCATGGCTATATTTGTTTCAAAATTTGTATAAATGATTGAGAATATATTTATGTATATTGTAGGTTATTTAGATTTTCAAGATGTCATAAACATTGGAAATGACAACAGAAGCTTGAAGGAAAATACAACCTCTGGAACGCAATTGAAGTATGAGCTTTGACGGGAGAAAAACATTGAGCATAATAATTTGTTGGAGTTCTTAGAAACTAATCACTCTACATTATGTATAAATCATATAGCTGCATGCCCCTATTCTTACTCTCTTAGTAATTAGTTACATATTTTTAAATTTTATGCATGCACATGGTCCTCTATTTAATCTCAAGCAATGCGTTGATTATGTGTCCGGTAAATTATCTTATTAGTTTACATGGTATTAAAGTATCTTGCTTACGCATATATCGATGCATCATGAGCGACGACCTACCTTGAACTTATCTTCCCTTACACGCCAACTGCTCCACCGAACCGTGTCTTTTATCTTTTCTCATCGTCATAATTTTTTTTACTTCAACCTCCAACAATAAGCTCAAATCTTCATCAATCTCTCTTAGTTGCTACTATTTTTAATGTAATACTATATCACATAGTTATCTTCTATTTCTCTCCAATTATTGTTTAATGCTAACCATTGCGACATCAACACGTATATACATGCAATTGTCACCGATCCCAGTTGGGTACACATGTCACACTCTCTTCAATGACCCCAAGCCTATTCGCTACGACAGTGCCATCTCTACTCCAAGCTTTTTGCTCCTCTGCCTTTGTACGCCTGCGCTTTTATTCGTACGGATGCATTTATGATGTTATACATGCTCGATGTCATCTTCTCTCGTGTCGGTCGTTCCTCTTCTTCGACATTGATCAACTCAACGTTGTAGCTTCCTTACTAATCGCGACAACCTTCCATCTTCATTGATGCCGGTATGTCTGCTTTAGTCGTTGTCTAACGATATGGAGAATATTTTTGTCATCACCGGCGACGACGTGCCCCTCACCAGTGATGACACACTCCTAGATACCTGATGGCCCCATATTGTCCATAGCTCGTCTTCAATGCAAATCTCCATCTCCCCTCTGTCAGGGCTTCCCCATCATCGAGCTTCTTTGGCCACTAACTTTTTCAACAACGTCGACGCTCACCACTTGTCATCGCGACCCTTAGCTCCTTCAATACTGGACTTCTCTTTAATGACTCCGGTGAACAGCACGACATTATCGTCGTTGAACGTCTAAGGTGAGCAGCACAATACTGTCCTCATCTCCGTCGTCGTCATCGTCTCAGCTCTTCGCTTTCTCATGGGTCAATATCTTCTTGCAGGATAGATCGATGCTATTGCACTCTTTCGTGGTCTCTTCCGATACCATTCGTGTCATCCTCATTGTAATTTTTATTTTTTATTTAAAATTTTAGTTATTTTTATTCCGTAGGAAGCAACAATAGAAACATATGGTCTTGAGAGCGAATGTAGTGGTTTCTATTGTGTCTCCTCCGACAATATTTGTGTCATCCTCGTTACAACTTTTATTTTTATTCAATATTTCTATTGTTTTTATTGGAGTTTGCATACAAATATGATTTATAAATTTATTTAATTTATTATGAATTTTAGTTATTTATGGATTTTACTTTGAAATTTGTATGGAGATTAAATTTGTAAATTTTCTCTTATTTTTTATTTTGAATTTCAGTTATTTTCCCTTGGAATTCGTATCTAAATCAAATTGTTAGTTTTTCTTTAAATTTATTTTACTTTGGAATCCGTATTGAAATCAAATTAATAATTTTATTTTTTCCAAATTGTAGTCGTTCTTTGTTGGATTTCATATACAAATCTGATTGCCAATTGTTTTTTTTTTTTTCTATATTATATTTTTTAGAATTTATATCAAAATCAAATTGGTACCCCCCTTTTTTTGTTTGCTTTCGTATACAAATCTAATTACATTTTTTTGTTTTTTATATTCCAAATTATAATTATTTATGGGTTTTACTTGGAATTTATATGGAAATCAAATTGCTAATTTTATTTTATTTTTATTCCTAATTTCAGTTTTATTGTACTTGATATGTACTCTTTTACTTATATGAATTCGTATAGAAATCAAATTGTAAATTTTATTTTATTTTTATTTTGAATTTTAATTTTATTGTACTTGACTTGGACTCATTTTTAATTTAGATCGTTATAATCTGCACCCACCATGATCGACGGTATATATCATTCTCTCTTTTTTACCAATTAATATAATAATTTTTAGCCTTTGATAGCGAATATGGTGATTTTTTTTACTATGCTTTAATAGATAGATGTCGGTTGTGCAATATTCGCCCCCTATATATATAGCCAATACTAGTGATGACACTTGCTATATGTATTGCTAGCGGCATCCGTGTGTGTGGCCAACGAGTTGATCGAAGGACTTGCAACCTACCACATAGAGCGTGCGGTTTTTGCGATGAAAAGCGCAAGGTGCCAATGTATCCGCCGAAACAATAGCAGAAGCTAGTCACCATCAGGCATCGATCGAGACGTACGTACATGCCAGTCGAAGAAGCGTCGTTACGTATATTTCGCATCGGGGAAGAGCTAGAGGCGAGAGTATTAATTATTTCTTGCTACTCTCTTGTACTGTCGTGTACTAGCTAGTTTGACAACAAAATGCATATTTTGCAGTGAATGGGCTGAAGGCCTATGTACGTACAACCTGCATCCAATCCATCCTCTTGGTCGAGCTCTGTGCCTTCTGAACGGTCAGCTCACCGACCGTGACACATGCATTTGGTGAGCAAAATCTCGTTGCTGGCATGCCCAGCATCATCGATCATCACCGGCAGCGTGTTGCTCGGAAGGCGCCCGATCGATCGTGCCTTTGCACGTCGCGGATTGGCGCCTGGCCGCCTGCGCGCAGAGGCGGGATCAGAAGGCAGCGTCTCTCGAGATTAAATTAGCGACAGAACGGCCGGCAAACTAGCACATCAGAACACGGAGGTGAGCCCAAACGGGCATTAACTGCCGTACGTCCTTACGCCTCACTGCCCCGGGAGATTTGGCCAGCGATTCCCCTAACCCCGCCTCCGGCCCACCGGGTCGACCTCCGTTCGCGCGCGTGGCATCAAAACACAATTCATTTCGCTTTTGGCACGAACCGGCCGCGCGCGCTATCGATCGGCCATGCATGCTGCATGCTAACATCGACATACATGGGCCGCCTGCATGCGCCGCTTAGACGGACGTCAATCATGGATGCAGGCATACGTATGTGCCGCCCGGCTAGCTCGATCCCGTGCACGCGTTGCGTCATTCCAAAACGGCCGGGCACAGTGCACATGCCTGCCTGCCTGGCTGCTCTGTTAATTCGGTGTAATTTACTGGATTTGTTAATTTTTTAAATTTTTTTTATCCATCAGTCATCTACAATTGCATATGATTAAACTTAAAATTACTGTACCAAATGATGTATAATTTTAGCATAATTTTACTGTAAATTTTAATTATATTTTTTTTGTATTTGTAGAGTTCACCTATATTTACTTTTGTCTATCTTAAAAAAGAGAAAAATGTATTTGTAGGGTTTACCTATATTTATTTTTATCTATTTTAGAAAAAGATAATCCAACACATAAAATATTAATCTAACGATAAAAAATAACTGATAGATAAAAAACTTCACGTAGAGCATAAAACTACCGAAATTTACCTCATCACATCATCCATATCATGCATGGCGCGCTTGAGGGGCAGAAAGACAACTCCAGAGGGATAGGGCAACACTGCATTAAATGTGCCCTCTGCATGCATGCATGCACGAGTAACGATCGAGTGACCTCACTAGTATCAGCTAGCTAGTGCGTTAGTCTGAGGTGCTCGCATGCTAACTGCAGGTGGGGCTAGCTACAGTAAGTGCGTACGGAGAATGCGGCTATCGAAAACGAAATGCACTGCTGCCGTATTTTGTAAGGAAATAGCGTCTCCACCGCTCTATTGAAAAAAATAGCAGTAAGGATGTACCGTATGGCGACATATGCGCATTTCCGTGCTTCTCGCATTCGGTATCAATCTCGGTCGCATGCCTATAACCAGGACAAGCGGGTGTACCGACACGTATTGCCTCCGCACACCCACCACACGGACCGCATGTGTGTCGCCTGGAGAAGCCATGTCCGCGCCCTCTACTCGGACAAGCTATAACATCCCAAAATTTTCATTTTTGTGAAGCTATGGTAAAAATAAATGGGAGAATAATTTTGGGCATGTTTGCACGAGGGAAAATGTATTTGAGCATGTTTTATGAATTTTTATCAAAGGTGACAACGCATTTACATGAAAATATAAACTTGTAAGATTTTTTTTTAAGAAAGATGAGGGAGGGAGGAAGAAATGACACCTGGTCCTGTTTTGGAAGTGAGAGAAGGGAGGGAGAGAAAAAAAAAACCAGGTGGGCTTTTGGCGTAGGCCGAGTGGGTCGGAGGAGAAAGAAAGAAAACGGGCCAGAAAAAGGAATTCAGCCCATTTGCGATTTCTAGATTTTTGAGGATTTTAATTGAATTTTGAATTTTAAAAAATACAACAAATAAAATAGGCTTTTAGAAAATAGAAAATAGAGTTAAAAATTCTACAAAAATTCATATAAATTCCTTGAATTATTTTTAACTTAATAAAATTATTTCCAACTTAAAGTTGGATTTTAATTTTACACATAAATTATATTTAATTTCTGAAAATAGGGAAAATCTTTTAAAAATCCATGAAAATTTGAGAAATTAATTATTATTTTTAACTTAAATGGAATAAAATCTAAAAAAACTCAATATTTTTTTGACTTTAAAAACCAGGATTTTTTTAAAAAAATAACCCAGAAAACTCTTTTAAATATCAAAAATCAAATAAAATAATAAATTTATTAATTTAAATTTTGGTAACATAACTTTGGGATGTTACACTCACCTCCGTCGCCAAGGTAGCCGCGAAGGATCTTCAAGATCGGTGAGTCTCGGTCGACTTCGTGCCTGGTTTGAGCATCGCGTCGTCTCACTGAACTTCCTTGCACCACCCATTTCAGCTATCGTCGGCCACACGGAGCTGCCATCATAAGCCTCTCTGTCTCTGCCACCGCCATCGATGACAACGCCTCTCTAGTGAGCCATTGACCCCACGAAGGCTAATTTCTCCATCTATGGGTCACCATGAAGCTATGCATGCACTTCATTTTAGCTGATTTCCACCAAGACGGTCTGTCATCGTGAAGCTTGCCTCTGTTGTCTCTTTTCATCGTCGTCAAGCCATCTCAGCCCTTCTCCAACCACATTATCAGTTTCCTCGTGATCATGATGAGCTACTAGAGCATAAATCTCCTTTAATTTGGATAGTGTAGTGTGTTTGCGCCATAATCGTTAGTGAGGCCCATAGTGCCGCCACGGGATGTTGCCGCCGGCTCGCCTCAGGCCACCCTAGGGCCCCGAGCAACACCTAAACCCTTTGCGATAGCACCTTAAGCCGATTTAAGTCCCACGACCACCATGTGTTAGCCCTTAGCGCGAGTACCATGTTCACTCGAGGCTTCTCGCCACCACTCGCCGTCGCACCGCCGATGTCATCCACCTTTTTGGCCACTTTCACCTCTCGTAGCGTCGCATTGGACACCTCTACCTATTTTCGGGCTCCCCCGAGCTTTTTCGCACGTGCCTCGCCACCGGTGAGGTTCCCCTCCTCTCAACCGCGTGCGCGCTCACTGTTCGTTTCGCTCTCTTTCTCTCCTCCTCTCTCTCTCGCAGTGGGACCCCACGTGTTTAAATGTTGATTAGCGCTTAATGACAGTAGTTAGAAGTACTAAGTCAATGATGGGGGTGACTGAAAAGTAATAAATAATATAATTTTAAACGTTTTTAGTAAATGAGTCACTAACATGTGGGACCATGTACTATTCTAGATTTCAAAACACGTTTTAAAACCCCAGAGACTGACATGTGGGCCCCAGTCATCAGTTAATTAAAAATTTAAAATATATTTAATCATTAGTTAATAAATAACGAGTCTATGACATGTGGGACCGCCTCTGGTTTATAAATGAAATTAATAAAATAAAAATATGAGTCACTGACAAGTAGGGCCTACATGTAAGTTAATAAATATCAAAAAAGGGAAAACCGCTTTCAGTTAGAGGAAAATACGCTTTCTCTATCAGAAAGCTTAAACCTCAGTAGAACTCATAGAAGAATATGTTTTCTCTATTGAAAAGCGTAAACATAAGAAAATACACCTTCGACGTCAGTATTTTTCTAATTTCTGAAATTTTTAAACCGGAAGCAAATTAAAGTGTTAGTAACTTTTGCAAATAAACTTAAAATTGAATGAATCTTTTTTCTAAATTCATCTAAAATCATGATATACCTGAATATGCAAAAAAATATTTAGATTTTGATTCTGTTGAAATTATTTTTCTATATTTAATTAGCTTCCGGATCTTTTAATTAGATGTCGATTGTCCGAACGACTTTTATGACGATCCTTCATCCTCGTATTCAGAGCAACCAGAGCAAGGCAAGCACCACATTTGACTATGTCGATCCTACTATTTTAATTATTGTATTTTTTTGCAAAATCTGTTATGCATGCGTGTATGTTTGATTAAAATTGCTAAAATTGGGGATAATAGTAGTCGTAATCATATTCGATGCATAAACCTCATTGAAATATTGATATTGTTACTGTTGTAGCCATTAGGTTATGGTTTAGACAATATATAATGTCAATTTGGTAATTTTGAGTGCGAGTATCGCATAATTGCTTAGTTAAGCTATAGTCTTTACTAAAATTTGTTAAAAATATGACATAATGAACATGAAATTAAGAATTTTTGAAATGATGGTCTAAAGCGGTTTACCTCTGTTATTTTGTATGAAAAACTTAGTTTGCGATGCGAGCAAGTTATATTTTACTCTGAGTAGTGTGAGAGATGTGTCTCACAAGTAGATAGGAGGGATCCTCACCCATATCAATTAAGGACTGAACGTCGGTGCTCCCAAACTAAAGCCTAAGCGTATAAACACATGTGCTGGTATGTGACAACCTTAGCTAATTAAGTCATTGAAAACTACTCTTGCACGTGGGTAGGCCGTGGTAATGCGAGCATGACCGGTGAAGGCATGTTCGAAGTGGCTCCCTTCACTACGGTGTTGGGCACAAAGCTTGAATGCCTCACTGAGACGGGGGTGTACCCAAGTGAAGCGAGGGTATTCATTTACCGGGCTAGTGCAAGGTTAGGACTAGGTGATTAGGATTCAATGCGTGCTCTAGGTTGCTTACCAAAGTTAGTGAGCGGTGATATCGACAGATACTAAATAAACTAGAGAATTCGTGTGATGTGGGTAAAGTTGTACTCCTCTGCAGAGTGTAAATTTATTTAAATAGTTGTGCTCACGATCATGAGCGTGCTTGGTGCGGTCCATCGGGTATAGCCTTGATTTTCATAAAAATAGTTTCGTTTGAAAATGTGGAGTTTGTTGGTTTATATTTGAGTTGAGTATCATGTCTATGGCTGAAAATAAAATGTTGCTCGCAGCTAAGTACGGTTACGAGTTGTTACTTATTCAATTACTTTCTCGAGCTACATTTGCAAATACCGGCTGAAACAGTGCCATTTAAGGGGGGGCTTGAGAACATGATTGTGTACGTACATAGATATATACAGGACACGACCGCGTATCATATATGCTTGTCGGATGTGTGTATGTGTTGTTGGTCTAGACCGAAGATGAACACATGCAATAACACAAGAATTTTTTGTGCCGCTGGATCAACAGCAGCTTTTCTGAATTTCTCTTGCTCTATTGCTCTTGATGTTTAACTTAGAAGACCATAGATGCCTTTATATAGGCTGAGCACTCCAATTCATTTCTGAGTAAGAAACCTACTCGGGCTCATATTAGGAAACCAAAAAAAGGAAAAACTTTCTAAACAAAGATTATCTAATAATCACTCCCTAATCTTTGTGTACTTAACAGATCTCGACTATGCCAATCTTCGCACGTAATTCTTGGAACTTGATGCGCCCAAGTGCCTTAGTCAAGATGTCTGCGAGCTGTTCTTTGGTGCTAATGCACCCCACCTCAATTTTGTCGTTCTCGACGCACTCCCGAAGGAAATGATACCGAGTGTCGATGTGCTTGCTTCGATCATGAAAGACCGGATTCTTGCTCAGGGAGATAACAGACTTATTGTCCATCTTGAGCACGACGCTACCAGCTTCTCATGGTTCAGCTCACCAAGCAAGCGGGAGAGCCAAATGCCTTGACACGTCGCCGTCGTCGCCACAATGTACTCGACCTCGCAAGAGGACAGTGATGAGACCTTCTGTTTTTGGGACTGCCAACTGACAAGACTGCTGCCGAAGAAAAATAGCACACCGGTGGTGCTCTTGCGGTCGTCGATGTCACCGGCCATGTCGTTATCGCTATAGCCAACCAACTGTGACTCCACCGTCTTCCTTGCATAGCGACAACCATAGTTCCGAGTACCAGCAATGTACCTGTTGGACCGAAAAGGCGACTAGAGGGGAGTAAATAGGAGCACGCTCACTTTTTCATAAATAATAGATTCAACACAAATTTTACTCCAGTAGCTATGGGAGCTATGAAGATCAATATACCAGTACAGCGGAAGACTAGTACTGAATTCAACTGAAGCCCTGAAGCAAAACAACCAAAGATCAACACAAGATAAAACAAATCTCAGCGCAGGGCAGTCGGACCGTTGGATCAAAAGCGGTCGGACCGATTCCCTGCCGGTCTGACCGGTGACCCTGGTCGGTCTGACCGCCAGCCTGAAGAACAGAACAGAAAGCCCCGATGACGAAGTTGCAAATAGATGGAACTTTTGATCTACAACTCCAAACTTGATGAAACTTAGAACACACTTTCTCTATGATATCAGGAACCTATTCCAATTGAAGATAGTGATAATTATGGGAAGAATAGCGATCCTTTTCCGTTTGATTGAAGAAGGGTTCAAAACCGGGTCAAAACAAAAACTTAATCCAAAATCTTGCTCGTTGGTGATTGATGATCAAGATGATCCTATGTATATTCCCACATATCACAGCAAGCTATATCACATGGAGAATTCAATCAAAAACTCGCGGATCAAAGAAAGACTCAAAATTATCAAATATAGAGAAAAAACACAATGAGACAAAACATTGATCAAACTTTCTTTTGATTGATTTGATATGATATGGGCTTACAACCTCTCCATCAATAGAGGACAATGCTCAATCCAAGAGCACGAAAATCACATCAAACTATCAAGAACCCTAGCCTCCATAAAAGCTCTCCCTAAGAAAATTAGAGTTTATAAAATAGCAAAAGAGGCGAAGCAGAGGTGCAGCCACCTCCCTCCCCTGTTTATAGTGGAGGCTTAGACTTTCTAGAAGTTTGACTCAATTGGGCTCCCGTTAAGGCCCAAAACAAACGGGACATATACACACGTATTTTAATGTGCCGTCTTTAACACCTCTTGACCTAATTAGCTACACCTTGCGCCATCTTGCGCCTCGGATTAGCCAATAGGCCACCCTTGTCCATCTTGCACCACGCTTGAGTACATTGACCTCACCCGGCATCGTCGATCGTTCTGGACCTCAGCTCTCCAAGCCTAGTCCCGGTCATCCTCGCCGTTGACCGTCGTTGACCACCAAGCAACGTGTACAACAATAGACAAGTAAACCGAATTTCGGAACAAATTCTTCACAACTTGACCCATGTTAGTCAAAACATGCATCATGCAATACATATGCATTGAAACTCATGACTTTGACCTAACAACCGAACATCGCCGCCACGAAGGCCGGCGATCAAAGTGAAAACCGGTCAGACCACCAGTTATGACTTAGCCGAATTTCATCTCTAGAAAAACGAAACCTACTGGAATTTTCTATCGAATAGAACTTTTGACTGGAGACTCCAAAAATTATGAGACCAAGTGCAATAGAATCCCCTCTGTTGCCTGCTACCTCTATTTTTGGCCCAGCTCAAAATACCATTTTTGAAGATGGCCGGTCCGACCGCTATGGTCGGCGGATCGCTTTGGACCGGCCTCGACCACCACCACGGCCGGTCGGACCGGCTATCTCTCGACAAGATCTTGTTACTTTGCCGAAAACACGTGAAACGATAAACTGTTAACGCCATTGCCAATTGTCACATCATCCTAAGATCTAGAGCATATCCCCATGATATCCACAGTACCGGAGGATGTGTTTGACTGCTGCCAAGTGCTCGGTGTTTCCATGAAGCGACTCACATACCGAACTGAGTAACCGATGTCAGGTCGTGTATGCACCAAGTACCGTAGACTCCCAACGATGCTTCTGTATGCCGTGGCATCAGTAGGAGGAGCTGAACTCGCCTTACTCAGCTTGAACCTAGCCTCCATTGGAACATGGCATGGATTGCAGTCTACCATACCGCTCTTCTCGAGAATCTTCGAGGCGTACGCCACTTGGTTTAGCATGATATAGCACCAGTCTGGTGTACTTCTATGCCAAGGTAGAAACTGAGCAGGCCTAGATCACTCGTTTTGAACAAGCTCTTCATTTCCTCCTTGAAGCTTGTAAGTTCCTGCGGATCCGCCCCTGTGATGATCAAGTCGTCGACATACACTCGCACAAGAAGACATGTCATACCATCGCCACACATGTACATAGCATGTTCCGACTCACTCCGGTGAAACCCAAGTGACAGTAGACAGCTGTCGAGCTTAGCGTTTTATGCTCTCGGTGCTTGTCGTAAACAGTACAATGCCTTGCGAAGCTTCAGGACCTTCTCCTCGTGGCCATCAACCACAAAGCTGGGGGGTTGCACGACGTAGACTTACTCCTCGGGTTCGCCATTAAGGAACGCTGATTTTACATCCATGTGATGAACCGGCCACCCCTCATGTGCGGCGAGTGCAATCAAAAGACGCACAGACTCGAAGCGAGCGACCGGTGCGAACACCTCGTCAAAGTCAATGCCTTGCTGTTGTACATACCCTTTCACCATGAACCGTGCTTTGTGCTTAACGACGGCACCATGTGAGTCATTCTTGACCTTGTACATCCACTTCAGGCCAATTGGATGGTGACCAGTAGGAAGATCGACAAGTTGCCACGTACCATTCTCTTCGATGGAACTCATCTCCTCAAGCATTGCCCATCTCCAGCATTGATGTTGTTTGGCGTCGGTGAAACCAGCTGGTTCTTCTGCTGCCGTGAGATGCAACTCGTCGACGTTGAGTCCAACCACTGATGTGGTATCGAACAAATTCTGTAGTGTGCGAGTCCGCCTTGGTACGCCGTCGGACGGAGGCGTAGCATTAGGAGGAGGTGACACGAACTCCACCCCGACTGGCACTGTTGTGACTGGCATTGCTGCTGTAGTGTATGGTGTCGATCGTGTGTTTGGAGTATGACACAGTGTGTCCTCTCCTTGTGTGTCAACTTGTTCACCACTTGTGATAGGGTGAGAGATGTACTCCACAGTGACGTACCACTGGGAGCTATCCGTGCATGGTCTCCAGCTTCCCAGTCCCACTTCGCTGCCTCATCGAAGACGATGTCACGATTCGCACAGTATTCACCAAACTTGACAGAACCAGTGATACCGGTGTCCAGCTCGGCGAAGACGTTCTTGAAGCCCGTCATGTGGTTGTTGGTCCCGGTGTCAAGATACCACGCATCATCATGGCGGTCCTCTTCATGTCCTAGGTGCACTTCAGCATGCACCTCATTGAGCACGATGGCCTTGGTCATGCTCTCGGCGGTCTTAGACGGTGCGCACACCTGTGCCATAAGCAGCGTGGGTTGGTTGTCGTCGACCTTTGCCAGGTTGACCTGCTCGTTGCGTCATGGCTTGCGGCAGTCTCTAGCCCAGTGCCCAAGTTTGCCGCAGTTACGACACTTGTCCTTCGACATGTCACGGCCGCCATTAGACACAACACCATCATTACCACCGCCACGACCTTTCGGCTTGCCGCTGCGCGATTGCCGCCATAGCCACTGCTAGGCTTCTGTCCGCCAGACGAGCTCTGGCCATGCTCGCGCTGCTTTATGCGCGCAAGCCACTCCTCTTCTGTAAGGAGCAGGTGTCCGCTGGCGTCATCGGTGTTGTCTTGTTCGTAGCGCGCTTCTACGGCCTTCAGTCGTCCGGTGAGCTCTTCCACCGAGAGCGTCTGCAAGTCAACGAGTGTCTCAATTGATATCGCTACCTGAGAATACCTTGGCGGGACGACGCGGAGGAATTTTTTAACAACATGGTCTTCCTCAATCTTGCCCCCGAGTATTTCCAAGTTGTTGACTAAGCCGGTGAGCCGCATTGCGAAATCATCCACCAACTCGCCGTTCTTGAATTTGATTGCGTCAAATTCTTTGCGCAACGTCTGCGCCTTCGCCTCCCGTACGCGCTGGACACCCACGCGCATTGTCTTGATGGTGTCCCATGCATCCTTGTCGGTGTTCTTGACGGCAAGCGTAGACAGCATCTCTTGCGGAACGGCTCAGAGTATGGCAGACAGCGCCATCCTGTCGTCGCGGTAGTCACCATTGCCGGAGTCGATCGCCTCCCACAGGCCTTGCGCTTGTAGATTCACCCTCATCACGAGAGCCCAATCTCCATAGTTGGTCCGCGTCAGCATCGGGTATACTACCGAGCCTCCTGACTCCCTCACCATGCGATGGATCACAACTTCCCCACTGCCACCGCTGCCGCTGCTGGTTCCTGCCTCCAGACGTGTGCCAACGTTGCTGGGCATCCTTGGCCGGGTAGGTGAGTGGGAAGATGATCGACGCATCGACGGATCGAGTGAAGGCTCTGATACCAATTGTTGGCCTAGACTGAAGATGAACATACGCAAGAACACAAGAAATTTTTATGCCGCCGGATCAACAGCAGCTTTTATGAATTTCTCTTGTTCTATTGCTTTTGATGTTTAACTTATAAGACCATATGTGCTTTTATATAGGCTGAGCACTCCAATTCGTTTCTGAGTAGGAAACCTACTCGGACTTACATTAGGAAACCAAAAAAGGAAAAACTTTTTTAAAAAATATTATATAATATCTGTATATATGTATGTTCTATTCGATCGGCAGTTCTTGCAGGGCTAGCTTGCTAGCAAGCTTGAGATCGAGCTGAAGAAAAATACACGGTAATGCAGCGCGTGTTAAATGGCGGATCCAAAATTAATTCATTCCCGCGGAGTAATTTCCACACAGATATCAATGCAAATAGTATTGTTTCGCCCAAAAATGTGGGGACAGTTGAACCTATCCTTCTTTACGCTAAAATTGACTCCTACTACAGCATCCTCCTTATACTTCATTATCTCTAAATCGGTAGCCATCGGACCGAATTCAATTAAAATACCAGCCCCTTGTATCATAAATAAATACTGAAGAGATGCATTGGTTAGACATTTTTTAGTTGAAACGGGAAAGTCTTTGAAACCGTATGCATGCATTGTTTCATAAAAAGACATTTCGAAAATGTTACAAATATCTCATGAGATATAACGTTACCAATATACATTTCGGATTGATCTGAGCCCTTCTGGTTGATCCTGTTCGTGTGGAGGACCTTGATGTTATCGACAACACAACCGTGCCAATTCACACTCATGATCTGATGGCGAGGATGTGCAGCATACGCCGGCTGAACTCGGGGACATCACACACTGTTGTTCGTCCAAGTAGCCATACACTACCGCTGCTATCTTGGACCATGGTCCAACCTGTCAGGGGAATCCATGTGATCAGCAACCCTCTCCTCCTCGAAAACCACGTCGGGAACAGTGATAGCTCTCTCTCTCTGTGTCTGTGTCTGTGTCTGTGTCTGTGTCTGTCTTCCCCCACAGACACGAACAAACTTGCGAGTGTAACCGGGCCATGCAGCGGTCACTTTTGGAACAGCTCGATATCACCAAACTTTCTGGGATGGATTGCCTTTTCTTTCTAAACCTACACCAAAAAAGAAAGTTTAAACGCGCGTCTAGAATCAGCCCATGCTTCCGCTCATGTCAACCGAGGTTGGTTAATCATTGTTTTCCCCCAGATACAAAAGCCCTGTCATTTTATAATCTCTTATTTAAGTCCCGTTTGTGGAGAAAAAAATTGCGGAATATTAGAGGTCCTATGAAGGCGTTCAGAACATAGAAATGGCTCGTAAGTTCCATAAGAATTTTGGAGAAAAACTAACGTACATGATTATATATCTGTGTTTTTCCTAGGTGACATCCAACCATCTTCAGATTAATTTGAAGTTTTCCTGTATTTTTATATAGTTCCCTGGAGGATTTTTGGAGAACATGACATTCTATTTCTCTCTCTCTCTCTCTGTGTGTTTTTTATATAAAAACAAATATGTGTTCCAAAACGGTCTTAAAGTGAAGTTTGTATATGATAGGTTGATTCAACCACTAGGTTTCGCTGGAAATGGTGTAGATAACAATTCTTGGTACTTGAACATAATTTCGACCCTGTATTTTGAAAGTAATTAATTACATAGCACATCATACGAGGATTCTACTCTTTGCTGTGAAATTCCTGGATTTCAAATATATACGGATCACCGTTTTTTTAGGTATGAGTGAACTTTACGGAGAAACGAAATGCCAACCTATTTCATGGGATACTAATGGCGGTACTAGCTAGCTAGTGTGAGCTAGGATTATTTGGAAGATGCCTCATTAGTGTAAAAACCGATGTGCTGCTTCTGCCGGTAATGGAGAAACGGACCGGCCGCTGCAGCAGAGAGAGGCCTCCTTTGCGCGGTTTGAAAATTTGCGTGCTAGTAATGCATATTATATGCCCCAAAAGCTGGCTAGGTTCTTTCGAAGTTGTATACTAATTAATCTGATCCGGTCTCATAGTCTTCTGGACTGGCCGTGTCATCTAGCTGCCTCATCGATCTGTTTATCATGTGACTGCACCCAAAAAGACATTCTTAAGGGGTATCTGCCTCGTACTAGTTGGTACTGGGAACATAAAATTACACCTAAAATATGTCTACCCGCTGTAAAGTCTGCTTCTTTTGTGACGACCATGTATACATGGCGAGTAGTAAACAATGGAGTAGCTACTGTAGCTACTGTCTGTGCGAGTACGACCACAAGAATATTCAAGGCTAAGCCAGGTCGCAGAGAGCTCTCCTTGGAGCTGCCACCTCCCGCAGGTTTGCGGTGGTTTCGTCCGTGTGAATGAAATGTGTTGGTGTAGGCAGAAGAAATGTGTACACTGTATCTTAAGTCTTAACTAATAAAAGAATGAGTTTACTCCCGCAGCAGGATGGTTGTTCCACTCTCTGAAAAAAAAACTCACACCGACTCTTTCCACCTCTCTCGTGTGCGCCCTACATCACCGGTCCTAAAAAAACCACTAAGAAAATATAGGAGAAAACTATTGAGCAAAACTCCACGACGTTTGCAATGTTGCCCACGACGGCGTCGACCAAGTGTGCCACTAGGAGCGTCTCAACGACACGCGGCATTCGTGCTGCTCGCGTCTAGGGAGATCCACAAGGGCCAGCTTTGCCCCACTCGGACATCTCGATCCTCCTCATCAACGACAATGCGGCTGTCATTCCTCGTCTCCCACTGTAACCGTTCTTTCGGTCGTGCTCACACGTCCCCCTCCCGCGCTGTGGCTCTCAGCTCCTCCTCCGCCTCCTCCTACTTCTGCTCGCTCTCGTGGAGCGTGCCCCATATCATATACTATTTTTTTATCTGTTGCAACACATGAGTATCTAACTATGACACGATGACACGAGGAATCAATTCATTCATGGATATGTTATGGTTAGTTTACCTAAAAACATCATTGGTTCTGAGTTCTGACCGTAAATGTATGCATGACTTAAGCTATTAGAATTGTTTTGGTCTAACTTCAAATGTGTCTCTACAATTTTCCAATATAAATATGTGTTTCTTGCTTGCTTTGAACAACAGTTGATTTTTTTTTTCAAACAAATTTTGAGCTATGGAATGCAATGCGGAATTGTTTTGCATTCCTAACGACTGAAAATTTTCAGTGAAAGCCGAACCAGAAAGCTTCAGCTTTGTACGCACGCTTCACACAATATGAAAATTATTTCGTTCAAAATTAACTAATAAAAGAATGAGTTTACTCCCGCGCAGCGGGACGATCGTCCCACCCCTGAAAAAAAAACTCGCGCCGACTCTTTCCACCCGTCCCGTGCGCACCCTACACCCTCTTGTCCTAAAAAACTGTTGAACAAAACTATGCGATGTTTGTAACACGGCCACGACGGAGTTGACCAGGTGCGCCACTAGGAGCGCCTTGCCGGCACGCCATCTGTCTTTCCGGGCGTGCAGGATGATCCACGAGGGGCTACTGCATGCCACGCGGAAGGCGCACTCGGACCTCTCGATCTTCATCGACGGCAATGCGGCTGCCGTTCCTCGTCTCCTACCGTAATCACTCTTTCGACCGTGCGCGTGCGTCCCCCTCCCGCGCTACGGCTCTCAGTTCCTCTTCTGCCTCCTCCCACTTTCACTCGCTCTCGTGGGGCGTGTCCCATCTCATATACGATTTTTTTATCCGTTGCAATGAACAAGTATCTAACTAGGACACGATGATACGGGAATCAATTCATTCATGGATATGTTATGGTTAGTCTACCTAAAAAAATTATTGGTTCTGATTTCTGACCGCAAATGCATGCATGGCTTAAGCTATTAGAACTATTTGATCTAACTTTAAATGTGTCTCTACAATTTTTCAATATAAATATATGTTTCTTGCTTGGTTTGAACAACCGTTTGAGATTTTTTTTTTCAAATAAATTTTGAGCTATGGAATGCAATGCGGAGTTATTTTGCATTCCCAACTACTGATTTTTTTTTCGTGAAAACCGATTCAGAAAGTTTTATCTTTGTAAGCACGCTTCACTACACAATATAAAAATTATTTAGTTCAAAATATGAGATTCCGTCGTAACACACGGACATCCTACTAATATGTACTACTACTCCAGTACACTATTTTTTCGTACCAAGATCCAAGCATACTTAATTTTTATTTCAGAAGCATAGTAGCAGTAGTAGTCCATTTAAGTGAGAATTAATTAATCGCGCTGAAATGGAATAATACACACTTGCATTTCTTGTGGTGCATTTTATTGGTGGGTACAGCTAGAATAATTAGATGAATATGCGGGTGTACCAAAAGTTGAAGCCTGTTGGATTTGGGTGGCTTGGATTCATTGCTCTGGAGCTTATGCGGATAACTGATCATCTCCCAAACCCCGGAAGTGCAGTAGTACACATCGCTTTGTGGCCTCCCTTGTCTCGTTGCCGTTCTGCCCGCTGTTAATCCATGTGGCTAGGTACCTTTGTCCTTCACCCTATTTCCTCTCTGCTTGCATGTGATGGTACTACTTTCGCATAAGCAACTCGAAATAGCTAAACTTAATCTCATATAGTATATTACCGCTTGATGGTCACTGAAAAAAGAACCTTAAATATAATAATTGAAGCCATTGATTATTTCTAATGGAGTACACATCATGATAAAGGTAAACAGCTAGCCATATCATATCCAAATCATTCCTTCATTTCTAGCACAAGGTACTGATCACCGAGGTACAGCTTAAAAATGGAGGTAGTGGTCATCGTCGTCGTGAAGAGAATAAATTCGAAGGAGCAAGGTGAAATATGAGGAGAAGCAAGAGCAGTGGCTGTAAAATTCACTCGAGCGCCATACTGATTCCCAATCAAACCCTCACAAGATGCTGCCGTGGGGCCTCCTGCCTCTGCTAGGCAGCATCCATATGGTGTGGTGACTTTCATTTGGCATACCAAGAAGGGACATCACCACACTCCCACATATCGAACAAAGCAAGAAAAGAAAATCACAGCACAGAGAAAGAGAGAGAATCTGATTTTTTTAAAAAAGCACAGAGAGAGAGAGAGAGATGAAATTAAGATGAATGCCATATGGAGTGAGACCACACCTCTTTCATCTCCTCCTCTCCTTTCTCCCTCTCTCACTCACTTTTCAGTGTTCAGCTGAAGCAGCAGCAGCAGCAACTAGCTAGCCGCAGAGAGAGAGAGAGAGAAAGAGAAGAAAACCCATCTCTCCTCACGTCACGTGTAGCATGTAGATCAGCTCCCCCAAGATTTCACCGCAATGTCAAAAGAAAGCGAGGTTTTGGTGCCAATCTCTTGGAGCATTGCTTGGTGAGGGAGATCGATCCATCTATCTACACCTGCCACGGCACAGCCCACACATCTGCGCCGCTGCAGCAGCTACCTGCAAGCCCATTGCCCAAGCACAAAGCTCTCTCTCAGCTTCTGCGTCCACTACGCGCGCCTCTCTCACTGCCCACTCCTATTATTATTGCACAATCTTATGCATGTCCTAGCTTCCCTCATGTCGCGCTAGAAACACACGCGTAACACCAACGCGAGTACCGGCTGGTCTCGCGCTAGCTCTCTTCTATCTTCTATTCTTTCTAGGAGAAGTAAGGCAGCAAGAAGGAAGGAAGTGTAAAGGGTAGGCCGCTCATAGGCGTAGTGACACAGACAAGAGGCCACGTATTTACGTGGGTACGCGCGTTTGTTCGATCGACATGACACTGGATGCCTTGTGCTCGGCCAGCGACCTCCTCATCTACGACACCTTCAACGCCGCCGCGAGTGCGTCCGCGAGCTTCCTCTTCGGCAATGCTGGCGCGGCGGGCGGCGTCGCGACGACGGGATCCGCAGCGGCGGTGCCGGTGACGGCAATGCCGGCGGCCGAAGGGGAGGGAGAGAAGGCGCTGCAGGGGAGGAGGAAGCGGAGGCGGCGGTCAAGGAGCTGCAAGAACCGCGAGGACGCCGAGAGCCAGCGGATAACCCACATTGCCGTCGAGCGCAACCGCCGCCGCCAGATGAACGAGTACCTCGCCGTCCTCCGCTCGCTCATGCCGGAGTCCTACGTCCACAGGGTACGTACAGTATCACACATTCACACTACACTCCTGATTCTGCATTTTGTTTGTTAAAGTTTGGAGGTGAAAAGTTTAGGGTTCCTTTGGATTGTTGGATTTGGTGGTGCTAAAGCGGCGAAAGAATGTTTGGGCGTGAGAAGTGGACAGCCCCACTGTTACTGTACGTTGGGGCGCCCTGTGACTTTTCTCCTTGTCAAATCCTGTCTAATTCGTATTCACCAGCTTTTGTTTTGTTTAGCATTACTATTGCTCTTGCTCATCTGGATCTTGGGGAATTAATGCCGGTCTCTTTCTTTAACTACGAGACCATGCATCCCAATAATGGAATGAATCCTTCCTCCATGGGACATACATTCCTCGGCCGGCACTTTGTGCCATTAATGTGCCTCCTCTCCTTATCATTACCTCACTCATAGTGGTAGCAATTGCTGTAGTTTTTTTTTGTTTGTTCTTTTTAAGTATTTCCACATGCAACTACCTTTTGTAAGGCAGTAGTACTTTAATTCACAGGGAATGCTCGATCTGGTTCTGTACTTGACTGCAGCTCGTTTTTTGAGTTTTGATCGATCGATGTGTAGGGCGACCAGGCGTCCATTGTCGGGGGCGCCATTGATTTCGTGAAGGAGCTCGAGCAGCTGCTGCAATCCCTAGAGGCGCAGAAGCGCACGCTGCTGATGCAGCAGCAGCACAAGGCCACCACTAGCACCATCACGACCGCGGGCGTGGACACCACGAGCAACTGCAGCAGTGGCAGCGGCACGGGCGAGGAGGCGGCCGCGGCGTGCGACTCGGCGGGCCCCCCGTTCGCGCGGTTCTTCACGTACCCGCAGTACGTGTGGTGCCACCCGGCGCGGTGCGGCGGCACCGGGGCGGAGAACCGCGCCGGGGTGGCGGACATCGAGGTGAACCTGGTCGAGACGCACGCCAGCGTCCGGGTCATGGCGCCGCGGCGGCCGGGGCAGCTGCTCAAGATGGTCGCCGGGCTGCAGGTGCTCAGGCTCACCATCCTGCACCTCAACGTCACCGTGCTCGACTCGCTGGCGCTCTACTCCCTGAGTGTCAAGGTACGATCGATCCATGCACGCTGCTGTCTAGTACAACTGTGCTTATTTCCCCCCCTCCTTTTCTGAACACTTACGCGACGGCTGGGGTTTACCTTTCCTTCTGCGCACCAACCGTCAGACGTTGCGTTCTGCCTAAATGGAGCATTGGCTAGCTAACATTTCGGCATAAATTTTAGAGTGTGTTTTCTCCTATGTCATACTCCAAAAAAGGCTAGTGCCGGAAAATAACACTGGCTTGTGAGCCTGTGACAATAATAGGCCCATTTGTCAGCGAGAGCACATAGTTAGTACTGTAGTGAATTCTTTGTTAGTACCGTGCACAGCCCAATGTTTATAGGGACTGAAAATTTGTTATTTCTTAGTTACTTGTTCCCACCTTTAGATTTTCATCTAACGGCATGAAAAAGTTTAAAAAAATACAAAAAAATTCTAAATTAGACAAAAAGTAAATCTAAGTGAACCCTATAAATACAAAACAAATAGAACTAAAAGTTACATTAGAGCTGTGCTAAAATTACACATTAGGCCTAGTATTGTGCAACTGTAGGTGATTGATGGATAATTTTTTTTTAGGTAACTGAAATTAAGCAAATCCGATGTTTATACTACTGTTAGTACCTGATTTGACAAATCAACCAAGTTAGAAATATTACTCGCCTTCTGATGCTACACAAAAATTCCAGATTGATTGTCATTTAGATGTCCAACAAAACAAACCATGTACAGATGTTGTGCCCATACATTTGCGTGTACAATGTACACAACTCTGCATACATGTTCGTGACAAATCATGAGTCCACTCACCAGGGAAACAAATCATTTCCCATCTCTTAGTTGTCTGAGGAGAACAAATATGTGTCAGATATTCCCTTCTCCCGTGAGACGTAGACCAAAATTCCGGGGGAGCTAGCTACTGCATCAGTATTGCAGAGGTTGGCATACATCGCGAGTGAAGGCGGCCATGCCATGCAGGCATGATGCATCGATTCAAATGCATCGCTATCTAGCTAGTGCTGCTTCATATCTGCCACGGGCCATGGCTAGAATCGAGCAGACTTGGCTGATTGGCTCCAAATCCATAGACCTCATCGTCACAATCCCCGGTCAGTACAAGCAAATTTTTACAGAGAGCCAGCCAGCCAAGCCATGGCCATTTGCTTTTGACCAGAGATTCCAGAGAGGAAAGGCTTTTGCTCTCTTTGGTGCTCTCTGTGCTTGCTCTGCACTCCATAGGCTGCTGCTGCACTATATCAAGCCATGACACCTCAAACTCAAAAGGAGGAAGAAAGTTGTATAGAATTATTATTTTTTGCTAAATAGGTTAAAGAAAGATCGAGATCGATGGACACTGTCATGGAGAATCTTTCTGCTGAGCTGGGCCGTAGATTGACATGGCGAAATCTGCAGAGAAAAAGTGTGCAGAGTTTGTGTGCCCTCCTGCTGCTGCCTTTTCTTATAGCAGTGTCTGTGCTGTGCTGTGCGTGACCCAGCCGGCCCCAATGGAGAATCTATCTTTACATGAATGCTTTTTTATTATAAAAAAGGGCTGCTTTCTTGGCTTCGTGTAGTCAGTGACTCGGCGATGATTCCCTCCCGACCTCTCTGATTTTGTATATATAGCGATGTACTTTGCTATCAATCACCTATGCATTCACCTATTCCTTTCTGGGATCGCCAGTTCGCCTTTCATGCATTGGGTGGAAAACTTGCACGGAGTTATTTGGATTTGGAGTGGATTCAATCATTCAAATGCAATGCGAAGTAGTATTCAAGCTTCCTCTTTCCTGTGTGCGTTGCAGGTGGAGGAAGGGTGCGGCCTGACGACGGTGGACGACATCGCGGCGGCGGTGCACCACGTGCTCTGCATCATCGACGCCGAGGCGGCGTCGCAGCGGCTGCTCGCCGGAGGGGCAGTCGGACCTTTAGTCAGCTAGCTGGGCGCACCGGTGCGCGATGCAGGCGAGGCGGGCTATGGCACGGCTGCGCCGAGCTCGTCGTGTAACATTTGTAAACAGTGGCGAATCTAGGATTTTAGGTCAGGGTATGCCTCTCAAAAAAATTTCATACAAAATTCGGTGGCACGGCTGCGCCGAGCTCGTCGTGTAACATTTGTAAAGCGTAGTGGACCTCTGTAGGTTGTAGCAGAGTTCGGTAATCTGCGGTCGATGGCCTCCGCAGAGCAAAAAGGCCCGTGTAACTGCAACAACACGCATGTAGTGGTGTTGTCCTCGATCTTGCCGTTTCCGCCATCGTCCCATCGCGCAGGGGTTGGTTTGAGGTCTTCTGTTGTGCCTTCGTGTGTTTTGTTGCTTTCATGGCGGCCGGAGCTTCTCGCGGAACCGGCGGACGGTGGTGCCACTGCCGACGAGGATGGTTCCTGCTTCCTGGCTGCTTCCAGTTGGGCCTGACGGCCTGGCCGTCATCATCCGAACCGGCCCAAGTGAATTTTTCTCAGTCTATTACGGATCCCAAACCTTCCGGTTTAACCTCCCTGCTGGAACGGGCCGAAAACCAGGCTTCCACACTGGGCTTTAGCTAGCAAGGTTAAATTTGGAAGCACCTCTCTTCAGAAAGCCGAAGAGTCCACAGCCTTTTTGACTTGTTTCTCTTTCCCTTCCGCCGAATGCTACTGTGAATCTTTGAACTTTGAAGCGTAGGAGAATGGAAGGAACCAATGGTCGTACGCCGCTGCGTTTTCTCGAAAGTCGCCTCCTAACACAGCAACTTGCGATATGTTTAGAACTACCGGAATAGTGCTATCGTCCACTTGTACTGTTTCATTACAGGGCAAAATCCCGGCACCGACAAAATCCAGCTTTCGTCTAAAGTGTGAAACACCATGAATATGAATAGGATGCCTATGCGTTCTTTTGGCGACAAGATGCTTTTTCTTTTTTTCTTTCTTTTGGCGACGAAGCTTGATGCATCTTAGTGGAACTGCATAAGGAGATGAACGTATTGTTGCCATGAACCAACCTCAATTATGGAAATCACTTGCAAGTGCGGTCCAACCGGGGAACGGTGATGCACAAAAACGTAGAATGGCTGTGATGCCAACCAGGCACCATCAGGTTCTCGTGTGGTGAAGGCTGACTATATCAAATCTACAACGTTTGCAAGCTCCCAGTGTCAATTGCGAGCCCAAAACACTAAGCAAACACTCGGTATTGTGACTTGTGAGTTACACCGCTTCCATAGATCAATAATTTGCCTGTATCACATCAACCTAACCCCAACCACAGATATGGAATATAAAAAACGCATGTTATGGAGACCAATACCTAATCACAAGATTCTCGCATCATTGTTGTCACAGAAACTTCAGTAGAACTACTTTGTATGTACGCAGCTAGGAACTGTTGGAGAGTTTATGTTAGAACTAAATAACATGTTGTATTGGAGTTGAACTCTACTGTCGTATTAGAGTCGGATTCTACTTTGAGACTATAAATAAATGATGTCCTGCAAGATACGCACAACAAATATTCCCAAAACTTCAACAGGAACCAAAGCAGCCACTAGTGCCGTAAAAATATCTTCTTTTTGCAAAGTAGATGGGGGTCAGATTCTGATTGATCTGAAACTGAGGACTAAGAACATGCAGTATGCGGTATGATAATTCATATACTAGGATTAAATCTGTGTCGGTTTGCAACTTGGTTTAGGGCTAAACTAATTCATGGACCACAGCAGGCTTCAGCGACAAAACAGTCTGGAAGCATACTGATCTCCGCTTGGTTCTGCAAATTTCATGCGCCCTAGGTCCATCACTACTATAATGATGTTCCAAACAGTGTTCCTGCAATTTAGCTCAAAAAAGGGGTCCTGTATGCAAGACAACAATTCGAGTCATGATCATTAGCCAAGGTGGAGAAAACTTTAGCCCGTTACTGCACTCACAGTAAAACATGTCCACTGAAAAGAAAGAAAATGTGGGGCGGAGTCTATGTAATAAGTGGAAGAGCAAAAAAGAAAAGATCCAAGGTCTGCTCAGCTATCATCAGAAAAGACATTACCAAGAATTGCGGTGGAGCGATTTGGCCGTGGCATCACATGAAGTGAGGGAAATCAACATTATCACAAGACGACGTCTCCAAATTATGCTGATGTTCCTTGCTTTCCCATCCGAATTCCTTCATGCAAACAAACAGGAAAGTAGCTTGTCCAGTACTGCCCTAGGTAAGAGAAGAGAACATCAGAAATTCAGAACTGACCACCTCACATGGGATGATGTGAATCCTTTCCCCTGCCACTCTTGCTGCTGAAGCACGACCTCCCACTGGGCGGCAATCTCTTCATCGGCGCAGTGTCTGTGGTGTCCTGCCATGCCCGCCGGCTGCGGCCCCACTCCTTGCTGTTCTCAACGTGACACCGCCTTGACGTGCCAGCACCACCTGCAAGGAGGCCACTCTCCCTAGCTGTCATCAGCTCATCTTCCATGGTGGCCTGCAGCACGTCAGCAATGGACACGCGGCCGTCACGGTGCAGGTCCGATGACGAAGACCCCATCTTCGGCAAGCCTTCTTCTATGATCTCAGCTATGCCATTGGCCTCCTCCATTCCCTCTGGGCCATCCTTCGCCTCCTGGCCATCACCATCATCGCTGCTCGCCACATCCTGCTGCTCCTCACACATGTTTTCCAAGTCATCCATCACCACAACCACCTCATGTGTGTGTCTCCCACTCTCGCTGTAGCACAGCCCTCCAGCTCTGGCGACACCACCCCAATGCTGACGAATGTGATGTTGGAGCGGCAGAGGGGGCAATTGGAGTGTGACTTGAGCCACGTGTCGATGCATTGCTGGTGGAAGGCATGGCTGCATTCAGGTAGCAGCCGGAGGCTCTCCCCGTCCCGGAACTCACCAAGGCAGACCGAACAGTCCGTGGTGTGGACGAACCCATCGCCGCGCCTGTACTTGCACACCGTGATCTTGTTGATCAAGGTCTCATCCAGCCCGCTCGACGGCGAAACATTCCATGATTCTTGACTCCTGGACTGCCCATGGCCACTGCCGCTGCCGCCGTGGGCACCACCACCTGAGTTCGAGCCAAAGACTCTCCCCCGGAGGGAGCTGAAGGTGCCGCAGTACTTAGAGATGAAGGTGTAGTAGGTGACAAGGAGGAATGCGCTGGCTAGTACACTGATGATTGCAATGACAAGGGGGGAGAAGACAGGGCTGGAGGAGTCGTCCGGGTTGGGGCCGGCGATGTCGAAGGGCGGCGGAGGAGGGAGGATGAAGTAGCACCACTGGGGGCAGTAAATGCTGCACAGCCCCTGAGAGCAATCTCTGGTTGGCTCGTAGGGGACCCAAGTAGGCTGTGTCCCAGTACTTGCAGGAGGTGAAGAGGCTGCCATTGCCTCGTGGCACGAAATTTGGCAGCTGCAACAGCAGAGGGGGGAAGAGGGAAGAAAGAAAAGGAGACAGATGTAAACTACCTCACTCTTCAGTCTGAGACTGGGTGTTCAAGTACTACCAGAGGATCTCTGTAAGTTTCTGGGCCAAATCATTGTGATGAAATAAGAGAAGAAGACAGATGTGCCTCTGTGTATGTGTACAATCCATGGTAGATCAAAAGTTGTTGGCGTAGATTATGAGTAGGATTGGATGTGACAAGAAATCAAAGGTTGAGATCGTTTGGTAGTACATATGTATTACAAAATCTGTAGTGTGGGAAACATTTTCCGAGAGCGAGAGGTGGTGGTGGTGGTTGGGACCTTCTTTGCTTTTGTTTTTTGTGCTGCAACTCCTTTCTTTTCTTTTCCTTTGCACTGCTGCTGTACCTTTCCTCTTTAACTTCCCTATTTCCTTCGCCAATAGTCCAACACATATCAGAAGAGGAAGAGAACATGTCCGGTTGATAAGATTATTATGGATGAATAGAAAACTTGAACATAATAGCTCACGAGGAAGTGGCATTGCAGCATCAGTGTAGCCTACCAATAGTCCAATACAAGCTTCTACTGATAGAGGATGGAAATCAAATCTCTTAAATTCTCCCAGCATGACAAGGTCCTGTGTATTCTCATTTTTTCCCCTAGCGTGACAAGGTGATGATGTTTTCATTAATTTGGTGTCTGAAAGCTAAAGTTTGCTCTAGTTCCAATGTTATCTTATTTATAATTTACAGATCCCGTGGGCTTTTGTCAGAGAGATTTAAGGGAACATTTGAAAGCTTTGCTAAATGTCAAAGAAGTAACTTTCATTAAAGCCAATCTAATAAAACTTCATTATCCTCTACTGCTATCAATGACAGTGTTGATACCATCTAAGTAGAACCTTGAAGTCTCTCCCTCAACAATCGGATTTTTGTCTTTTCAAGTAATTGAAGACAATGATTACTAGCACTATCTGATAGCTTTCTTCCCACTTACTTATCCCTTTCCAACACTAATCTTGTGGTTGTGTCAATTTAAGCCTTTAATAACTTGATTGGTAGAAAGAGACTAGCTTCTTCTATTTATTCAAGTCAAAGAACAGTGTTAACCAAATTCAGATGGAAATTTGGATTGAGAAACAGAATACATGCACACAAGTACACTTTAGCCTCACCCTGTATGCAAATTAAGCCTAACTGCATGCATGAATCACAGGACAGTAATTATCTACCAGACAAGAGAAGCAGAAGAAAAGGTTTTACAGAAGCAAATTGGTCAAATATAGATGGGTATGCACATAGGTTTAATTATTCTCTTCCAGTGATCAATACATCATTGTCACACAACAGGGATAGCAGTGCATGACAGAGGGAAAAGATGTGACCAATTTTGGGACATATGTAGAGAGGAAGCATTGATGTTTCATTCAGTTGAAAGCTAAACACCGCATACTAAATTTTATTTTCCTGGCTAACAATAGAAGACTGCCAAATCAAATTCACTGTTTTCCCTTACATATGGGATAACCTTGGCAACTAATTTCAAGTAAAATTAAATGATCTTAGAGAAACGTAAACATCATTCCATGTTTTTTTTTCATGATTTAAAGGATTGGAAAAGGCTACTAGGTTTTGTTGTTCACATTTGAAGGGCGCATAAAGGGCTGTGCATCTATTGGAAAGAAAAAGAGTATACCAGATGTACAAAAGTTAGTTAGGAATAGTCTGCGGGGAGGCAATCTGCTCATATAACAAATGAGCACAATAAGAGGCTAACAACTAACTCCAGAAAATGGATTAAATAGTTATAAAACAAATGAACTGAAACAAATAAAAGCAAGCATGGGCGTATATACCACTTCTGAAAGGAGCTGAAAAGGAAGTTTAAAAGAAGGCACAATATATCGAAAAAGAAAAG
The DNA here is from genome assembly GCA_036346395.1 of Hsuehochloa calcarea. Taxonomy (NCBI): domain Eukaryota; kingdom Viridiplantae; phylum Streptophyta; class Magnoliopsida; order Poales; family Poaceae; genus Hsuehochloa; species Hsuehochloa calcarea. The sequence continues at coordinate 43,125,906 of CM070599.1, forward strand.
CCGCTTGTACATGCACCGCATGCATCATCGTGGACATCCATTGTGCTCCGAGATTCGTGCGCTTCCTTCACCCCTCTAGCACAAATCTCGCAGCGCGTTGGACGGTGGGGATAGTGCATGTGGGTGCATACATATGTGGAAAAACCACACTCCACAATATATGTAACTTTTTTAAAACAAGTAAATGAACTTTGTATTCTATGGTGCCAAACTGCCAATAAGCTAATGGGGCTATCAATTATTTTCCCCGAGAACATAATAGGGCTACCAAAGTACTAATGTTATGCTGTAGAAAATACAAGTGTTATTTGAACAATATAACTCAATATATCATCTACTCACTCTTGCTTCAATATTTATTTATAAAATTTTTTGGATATTATTCCTAATGGTCAAAATGAAACAAGAGACAAACAACTGTGCTAAGCCCTTAAGCTTCGATACCAACCAACTTTACTGGATAATGCCAACTAGACTCAGGCAGGGGCGCAACGCTCGAAAGAATTAAATCAGGAGAATCAGGTCAGCTGCTTTTTTGAGTTCCATCATCTATCCTTATATGCTCCCATGAAGAACATTTACTCCATATTACAAATGCTATATGTTTAAATTCCTCATTTCCCTGTACATGTCTGTAGGAGTAGGTTAATGGAAGGTTTATTGGAGATATCAGATGAAGTGGTGGACCGCAAGTAAAAGAGGTATAAGATCATCCTTTTCTTTTTCTAAAGCATAGTCCCACTGATCGGGATGACTTTACGACTCTGACCCCTATGAGGTTAAAAAACTTGAAAGAAACCTCCTGGGCATGTTTGGGTAACATATCTCAATCTGGTCCACTTTAGTTCCTTAAAATTTGTGGCAAGGGCTGCTTTAAACTATGTAGAGTTAGATATGCTCCTATTTTGCCACCCTGTTCCTCCTTGAACAGACACCATAGAAAGTTCATTTCACAACATCTTATCCAAAATTGAATTCAGTTCTAACTTTTCAATTACTGTTCTAAACAGTATTTTTTTTATAAAAAAAACAGCGTACTGTTGTGGATTAAAAACACTGCCTACAAAACTCTATTTGGGCCCAGCACAACAAAGAGATACTTCAGTCCCAATATACTGTGCAGCATACTCTATCCAGTGACTATACACTTACAACAGATCTCAACATAAATCAAGACAGATGCATGCAATCAATGATTACGTGCTTTATTAGTATATTAAACTTGGTGGAGATAATTTAATACCTAAAAAAGAAAAAAAATTATAAGTCCTGTTCTAAAATAAATGTCTAGAACTTGGAGTTGCAGTTTAGACTCGAATAGGAATAAGCATAATGCAGTTAAGAATTACATAGTCAGTTCTTGGAAAAGATTTTTCCCCATATGAGAATTTGGGCATAACAGTACCATGAGAACGAACAGTCATGATCGGATCCATTCCAAGATGGTTAGTCCAATAGTTATTTTGATGGAAAAACAACAAAATAAAGCTCTCCTTGGCTTTGATGAGGTGGGAAATTTCGCAGTGAACCTAACTTAGGAGTAATTGACTACCACGAAGGCGAAAACATAAACGTGTACCCTATCAAACCAATCTAGAAATTACCAAGGCCTAACCGTTTGTAAATTGCAATAGAAGAAGATGATGCTTAAAATGGGCCATTGGTCCATTTTGTAGTGGTAAGTTACGTAAGTACAAATGATGAGTTTCTCCTTTGGAGAACATCACAGGAGAGCACTGCCTGGAAAAGAAGTTTATTAAAAGTTTAGACGTGATGATTACAGTAATTAGCAAGTACCTAGTATTTGAAAACAGTCCATGGGGATTGATTAGTGCAAGGTGCCAAGGTCCAAAGTAAAGCTGCAAAAAATATTAAGCTAGATTTTTCTTGGTCTAGGTAGCTTGCAATTGGCAACCTTTGTTGGGCTTACCAATGAGGCAATGAAGCCATGAAGTTTTGATATTCAAGTCAGCAGGCAGCAGAAGCATTAAGCAAGCAATGTGAGTATTCATTGTGCACTAGATGCTTTTAATCTTAATATAAGATGGCATACTAATTCCAATCAATAACTAATATGACTGTGTTATCACTGACTACATAAGCATAAATCTGTTGGCAAAAACAAAAGGAATCATTAAGGTACTGCCTACTGTGCATAATCTAAACACTATTAAAGCTGAGCATATTCTGTTTTGACTTCTGAGCGCCTTTAACCTTTCTTTTTATGTTTCAGATTTGTGCTTGTGAATGATAATTTCTATGGTTCTCTAGAGTGACAGGGAAACCTATGCAGCAGTAGTTATATGACTGAAATGTCGGACCCGGATTTCCTAATCCCGAATCCTCTGTGAAAGATGTTATGAATTGTGTACATATTCAATAGAGCTCAATGAGCACTATATATAGGGAGTACAACGGGGGTGCCATATACAGAAAAATAAACCAAAAGAGAGTCTTATTCTATTCTAGAGTCCTATTCTAACAAACCCCCCCCTCAAACTCATAGTGGATCACACACACTAGGTTTGGAGAGAACATACAAATGTTGTGCCATAATCGTGGTTTCGCGAAGAAGTCAGCAACCTGTAGTTCTTATGGCACAAACTATAAAGTAAGTACTCCCTCCTGCACCTGTGAGCGAGTGTATGAAGCATCCACACCAATATACTTGTGAACTCATGCTTCACTGGGTCCTAGGCAATACTGATAGCACATATACTGTCAGACAAAAGAGTCGTAGGACTCATCACAGGTACTCCAAAATCTGCAAGTAGCCACCTCAACCAAGTAACCTCTGCTGTCACTGCTGCCATAGCTCTCAACTCAGCCTCTGCACTCGGCGGAAGCTGCGATGCTTCTTAGTCTTCGGCAATCGGGAGGAGCCAAGAAAAACACGATGCGAAAGAGAACGACGATCAGAAGGATCACTAGCCCAAGTCGCATCGGAGTACGCCTGAAGCTGTAGTGAGATGGAGCTAGGGAAAAACAAACGATGAGAGATAGTCCCACGCAAGTAGCGAAGAACACGAAGAAGGCGACTGTAGTGAATATGGGTAGGACAGGCTATGAACTGACTCAAGATATGAACAACATAAGCAATATCATGACGAGTGCTCACAAGGTACATCAAACTCCCAACAAGATGACGATATCGAGTAGGATCCTCAAGGAGATCACCATCAGTGGCACGAAGCTGGAGGGATTGCTCCATGGGAGTCTCAGCAGTGCGAGTATCAGTTAGACCAGACCAGTCAAGATGATCCTGGACATACTTCTACAGGGAGAGGTAGTAGCCCTCAAGCATGGAAAAGACCTCAATCCCAAGGAAGTATGTAAGAAAACTGACGAGGATTAAAACCTCGATGTATTATTTTAATACATAAGAGAAGAACATACGTCTTCATGGTCGTAACCCCTAAGGCTAACGACCTTACTGGTTGTAAGGATTCCAGAGGTTATATAATAAATACCCTAGTCGGACAAGGTCCCGAACCTAGTCTCCGACCAGCCAATTACTCGTAAGGCTATGAACTGGTATCATCTGGACCTGAATCCAGGTATATCTCTTACCGTGTGATGAATGGAACACGTGCTATATATTTCATACCACGCGACGTTACATAATTCTAAGACATTGGACTACGGTTGAATGTCTCACCGACATATAACCGCACAACAATTGATACCTTGTCAACTAACATCTCTCTCCGACTAGACGCGTTACTTCCCAATAGGCGCTCTCTAAAGGATAACTGCCACCGCTTCATTAACTACTTAAGGAGGACTGCGGAAGATAGAGGGGAGAGGGGATCGAAGGCATGAGAAAATTAGCAGCCGATTTGATTATAGCACCATAGCAAGCATTGCGCTCCAGTGTAACTAGGATTAGCCTTTTGTTTGATCACAGGCATTCCTTGTAACAGCCAGTTCATAGTAATAAAGAGTGACCCCATTCTAATCTAGGAGATACACACCATTTTCCTCTGTTTTTATATATTCATAAGATCGGCGATTTGATCGTCGACAAGAACCAAGATCAGTATTCAAAAACTGCTCACTGAGATGCTTCTTCACATATGTGACGAAGGAGGAATCATCACCAGTGATGAGCATGTCATCAACATACAAAAGAAGCAGTGTCCTACCCCGAGATGAGACATGGACAAAAAGAGCAGGATCATGCGAACTAACAGTGAAACCAACAACAGTAATCACTGAGGTAAAACGTGCAAACCAAGCACGAGGAGCATGTTTGAGACCATAAAGAGCACGACGAAGACGACAGACATGCCCATCAGGAACATAATACCCAGGTGGTGACTGCATGTAGACCTCCTCATGCAGAACACCATTAAGAAAAGCATTCTTAACATTCAGTTGAGAGATAGACCACCGACGAACAGAAGCAATCGCAACAAGAGTGCGAATAGTGGTCATATGAGCAACAGGGGCAAAAGTCTCATCGTAGTCCCGACCATACTCCTGCTGAAAACCGCGAGCCACAAGGCGAGCCTTGTGGCGCTCAATAGTACCATCAGACCGGGTCTTAATCTTGTACACCCACTTGCACGTGATCAGACGAGCATGCACAGGGGTCGGTACAATATCCCAAGTCTCCGTACGTCGAATCTTCTGGCATAGCAAGCTGCCACTCAGAATAAGTAGCAGCCTCACGATACGAACTAGGCTCAGTGACAGAGAGAGCATGAGCTATTGGAGCAAATCCAAGACGATCAGGAGGTCGAAGGGATGTCCGGTCACGAAGGATGTAATGAGGAGCATCATCAGGAGGATTAGATGTGGGTGTCGGCAAGATACCAGAAGAGGAGACTGATGAAGGACGAGGACGTCTGGAGTAGTGAACACCAGAGAAACGAGACGATGGTGCTGTAGAAAACAGAGGAGGTACTGCAGGAGACACCACCGTAGGTGAAGGTACAGAAGGAACCACTGGAGGCAGACCAGGGGAAGACTGTGATAGTGGAGAAATGGGTGAAGAGTCCGAAAGAGACAACCATGAAATCGACTCAACAGTGGAAACAGGAGAAGAAGTCGAATCTCGATAGAAGAAAGGTCGAGATTCTCGTGAAATCCTAATCTGTCGAGCAGAAGAATCCCAGCAGTGATAACCCTTATGCTCAGAACTATAATCAAGAAACACACACTCAACTAACTGGACCAATAGTTTAGTGCGCTCACGAGGCTGCAACAGAACAAAACAAGTACAACCAAAAACACGAAGGTGAGTATACTGGGGGGCTCGAGAGTAGAGATGCTCTATAGGACTGACACCCTTAAGAGCAGTGGAAGGCTGCATATTGATGAGATATGCAGCTGTAGAAACAACCTCAGCCCAGAACTGCGGTGGAACATGAGGCAAGAAGAAGAGTGCGGGCAATCTCAATCAGATGACGATGTTTGCGCTCAGCAACTCTATTCTGAGCATGAGCACCAGGACAAGAGGACTGGTAAAGAGTGCCCTGCTCAAAAAGAAACTGTCGAAAAGTGTCAAAACAGTACTCGCCAGCAGAATCACAGCGAAAAGTACGAATAGCAGAATCAAATTGAGTACGAACCATCGTTGCAAAGCTACGATAGATCGCAAGAAACTGACCACGATTAGACATAGGGAAAATCCATGTAAAACGAGAATAATCATCAATGAAGATAACATAAGATTTATGCTCGCCTTTAGAGATAATAGGTGCAGGTTCCCATACATCTGAATGAACTAAGTCAAAAGGACGAGAAGACAAAGATTCACTAGAATGATAAGGAAGTTATAGCTGCTTGCCCAGCTTACAACCTCGACAAAACATGTCCGTGTCAACAGTAACACGTCCAAGAACACCCTTACGAACTAATGAAGAAAGGTCGGACCCACAAGAGTGACCTAAACGGTGATGCCACTGCGCAAAGACACTAGAGGTGGTGGCAGTGGTGGCGGTGGAAGTAGACGTAGAGGTGACAGGAGCAGCTGAAGTGGACGGAAGGTGGAGGCGATCAAGGATGTAGAGACCCTGACGATCCCTACGGCGCCGACCAGTCCCAAGTACCATCCCTGTCTATCGATCCTGGATGAAATAGGTGTGAGAGTCAAAACCAACCCTACAACCGAGATCAGTGAGCTAACCCATCGAGAGAAGCTGCATGGTAAGCTGGGGAACATGGGAAACAGCGGGAACAGAAAAGTTAATGGACAAAAGAGTGCCCTGACAACTGACAGAAAGAGGAGTACCGTCAGCTGTCTGAACAGAGATGGAAAAAACAGAAGGTCCTACTGAAGTGAGAGATGTGGAGTCTGGTGTCATATGGAAAAGGCACCAGAATCTAGAACCCAAGAGGTACCTGGAGAAGATATCTGAGCTAAACTGGCAGAATCTACTGAGCTGTGAGAGAGCTGCTGAAGTAGAGCCTGACAGAACTACTGAACAGAGTCACCTCGCTGAGAAAGTCCTGACGTGTTGGCCTGTCCTCCAGTCGAGGAAGGGCCTCCCTGCCCTCCCTTGGAGCGTGGACCTCCACGTGTCTTGTTCTGCTTTTTCCACACCGCACAACGCTGATAGTCGTGCCCAAAGTTCTTGCAATAATTGCACAGAACCACAGTTGGTGCAAAAACAGGAGTAGAAGCATACACCTGAGGATGAACTGTAGTCGAAGCAGAAACCGTCGGTGTAGTAGTAGAAGAAGAGGTAGCAAGCACAGCCGGAACAAACTGTGCTGCTAACACGCAGCGAAGCTCCTCGGCACGAAGCGTCGAAAGAATCTCGGTGACTGTCGGTCGTGGTGAACGGCTCAGCGGTTGAGCCTTGACAGGCTCAAACTCTGGGCGAAGACAACAAATGAAATCATAAAGACGAAGGCAATCACGATCCGCCTTCTGCACTTTATGACACTCCTGGCAGAGCGGAGAAGCCAGCTCATCCAGCTGGCGCCAGAGACTGGCCAGGGCTCGGAAGAAATCGTCAACGGAAGAGTCCTCCTAGAGAAGCGTCTCCAACTCACGCTAAAGTGAAAAGAACTGAGCATCGTTGCTCTGCTGGTACCGCTGCGCAAGTACTCCCAGATCTGACGAGTGGCACGCAGACCAACAATGTCTGGCTGGATGGAGTCGTCGACACTGATCACCAAGATGGCTCAAACACGGGCCTCATCAGCACACCAACGCTCAAAAGTGTCTATGGCATACTGAAAGGCCTCATTAGCAGCATCAGCAGCAACAATAGCGGCCACTGTCTCCTTCTTGGCAGCCTCATCTGCTGCAGGAAGTGTAGAAGTAGGCTGTTTGGGAGAAGGCTGAACCGGCGACTGTGGACAAGGTCGGACACCAGTAACATGTCCCTAGAGACGGAGACCATCGAGCGTGATCTCCATAAGTGAAGACCAAAACCTGTAGTTCGTTCCATGAAGCTTTATTCCCGAGAATGGAAGCGGCGCTTGACAGTGCAGCGACCAAGACAACGAAGTCTAACAGGCGGCGGTTACATCGACGTACTATTTTTTTTATTTTTTTAGCCTCACTCGCAGCTTCTTAACCGGCCCAGCCCAGTCGCCTCACGCGCACGCGCATGGGGAATTAGGTTTTCCCTGCTTTGTCTGCAGTCGTAAACGAGGCGTCGTCGGCGCGGCGCGACTGGCGCGAACCGCGCGGCGGGCGAAGACGGCCGGGTGCACGGCGACGCAGAGAAGACCTCGGCGGCGTCGGACGGCAACGGCTACGACAATGGTCGGAGATGAGGCGACGACTTAGCGGACGCGGTCAAGCGGTGAGTAATGGGCACGAGGCGGCGACTTAGCGGCGACGCGATCGGCGACAGCGATGGCGGCTGGAGGCGGCAACTTAGCGGCGACACGGTCGGCGGCGGCGATGGTGGCTTGAGGCGGCGGCGGCGACACGGTTGGCGGTTGCGCGGCGGCTGGATCGGCGGCTGGATCGGGAAGGCGGCAACAGCGACGACTGGAGGCGGGGCGGCGTCGCGGTTAGGTTTGTCCTAGCTCTGATATCATGTTATGAATTGTGTATATATTCAATAAAGCCCAATGGGTACTATATATAGGGAGTACAAGGGGGTTGCCATATACAGATAAGGAAACAAAAAAAGAGAGTTCTATTCTAACAAAAGACACTGTATTATTCCCTGGATCAGTAGATAGCACTCACAGATACATCACTGAATCATTTCATATGTGGCGTAAAACCATATCATTCATTAATTTAACACATCAGAGTTCACATAGACCGCATTAGGTCAAATTTTTAAAATAAGGGCCGAACATGCCAAATGATTACATTACAAAAGTAGCGGAAGCGACAACGGGAGCAAAAGGGGTGAGAGCACATCTTTCCACAGGCAAGCGACTGGGGAAACCCGTGTGCGACCGATATTACCCAAAGACTTAGATAATATAGGATGCACGCAAGTATCGACGGAGTCAGCTGGGCTGAGGCGAGACTGGAACAGCTAAGGACTAAACTACGCTTCAATAACTCCTGGGCCTTCAGATTTCTGGTTCCTCGTAGTAGACGTCATCTCCAAGATTTTCTGCTTCTGAGGATTTTGGGGAAAGAGCGAGGATGAACACAACTTCCATGCTCGCGAGCCAACACACAAGATGCACTATTATATATGCAAGGCTGAACAAGGATGACTGAGGTTCTTTTATTTGCTAAAGCAACATTTTTTTAAAATATCGTAATTACAAATTCCTAGCACTTAGCATTTTAAACAAATTGCATTTTATTAAAGAGAGTAATTGTGCAATATTTAATAACAACAGAGGTTCCCTCCACCTTTATGTTTATTTTGACTGGGGCTACCCCCACTTATTAACACTATTGAGTTTGGCGACCCAGGAAAATTCAATTCTCATGCTAGGTGAGCTGACCTGGTTTTCATACCACCCACAAAGGTTTTTTTGAAATAGAACTAACTCTAGTAAAGTTCCTGTCGGGACCGGATTTCTGAATTCGAACCCTCTGTGTATTTCTGCACCAGTCCCAGATCAGTAGCAAGTGCACACAGTGGAAACATTATTGATAACCAGTTCGAATCATGAAATAACATTAATAAATAACTGAGTACCGGCCTTATGGCCACTTATTACAAAAGAGGTCAAAAGACTTTAAGTCTTACAGCGGCGGAAACAACAAAAAGAGTAAACTTCGAGTGGTGGCCCATCAAATTGCCCACCGGCATTCGACTGGGGAAACGTAGCCTAGTACTCCGGGAAGCCTTCGTCGAAGCCACATGCGAAGTAGTCGTAGTCGTTCTCGGCATCTTCGTAGACTTCTGAGATTTGTTGAGCGTAGCATGTGAGTACATAAAGTACTCCGCGAGTCTTGGGAAATGATGCATATGCATAGCTTTAACAATTGGGCATGTAGGGTTCATTTGCACAAAGCAGCATTTTAAGTTCAAACATCTTTTAAAAAGCTTATTTGACAAAAGATAATTAAAAAGATAAAGTAAATTAAATTAAATTCTAATGCAGGTTCCAACTACCAAACATTAGTAAAAAGGCTCTAACCGCCAGGTTTTCAAGATTTGAGCTCTAGCTGCTCAACTGGCTCTAACTGCCAGAACCAAAATCCAAGAGTTCCAACTACTCCCAGATTTCCAAAATAAATCTTTTAAACCAAAACTGAAAACTACCATGTGTATACGCACCTTGCCCGCTCTTGACCGTGGGCACGGCTATTCAAATAGTTTTTAACACTCTGTGGAGGTTGTACAGCTTGACCCACATGAGACAATCAACTTATACTGTCCGCTTACACACTTCCGAAGGTGTGCGACTAAGTGATTGTCACATGGTTTTTACAATACTTTATCCTAACACTAGCCCGCCCGATGAGCTTAACCCCAAGTCATGTACGTCATTTACCATCGACCCGGAGCTCACTGTTGTGAGGGATAACCTGCCCGGACTTGGACGTATTTTACCAACATCCGGTGCAAGCCCTGACAGACATGGACGTCAATTACCATCGTCTGCACTACTAGGTAAAACCTACCATCTACAGCCTGCGGGCGTAATGCTAGAACATAGTAAATTATTCACCATGTCCTTCCCATTTAGGACATATGGTTGTACGGTAATGCTTGGTTTGAATAAACACAAGAGTCGATCCTTAATCGACCAGGGTGAGACAAACCAGACTCATGCCACCCACCCTAGTCTAAAATATTTTCCACCATTTTTATTTTGTTTCCAAATATTGACATTACCTAATGTCAAATATTTTTTTAAAAAAATTTAAAGCATAACAAATAATAAATGTTTTTCTCCCCCAAAGGTTAAACAGGAACAAAGCACGTCTAAGCAATTCTACCGTATCAAACTATGCTACAAAATTGTATTCAATAAAGTAGACTTTCCTACACTAGGGTTACAAAGGTGCAGGATATCAAATATCAAGGATGATAATAGCAAACTTTAGGTTTTTAACTAACAACCTACAATTTAACTTATCATTTAAATAAATTAGCAATGCATAATAATTTAAAACTGAAAACATAATTTACAAATCATAGGTTCAAAGTGGTCAAAGGAGACTCGCTTTACTTAGGTTGTGGTTGCCGCGTCTGGTTGGTCCAAACTGGTGTCGACGGCGTCGGATTCTATACACGCGAAACAATACAAATAAATAACAGAAAATCAAATAAATTACAAAATAAATAATAGAAGAAAGAGAATGAATTTAGGATCAAGAATAAACGAATTTGGAGTTCGTACGAATGAGAACGGACATCTCGAAGATTGATTAACACATGAAATGATAATAAAAAAATAGAATACACTATTGTGAACCACTGTTCACAGAAAATCCCGAAAATATAGGGAAAAATTAGCCCACAGAGGTTCGAACCTGGGACCTCAAGGCAGCGACAGAGGGCACCCACCTCCTCTAACCAACTGAGCAATTGCTCTTTTGTGACTATAACCAAAGCACAAATATTTGAAGCATAGCAAAGAGATTTTTCAATCGGCAACAAACCGAACGGAGTAGGAGCTCCAGCCATGGCGTCTCTGGACTCGGATTTGCCGGCGAGGTGGCATGGGGCTTAGTCAACTAGCAAAATGAGTCGAGGAACCTCGAGGAAGACATGTGTGGATATCATGGGGATATGCTCCAGATCTTAGGATGATGTGACAATTGACAATGACATTTATGGTTTGTCGTTTCACAGGGTTTTCGACAAAGTTCAGGCTTTACGGGCGAGGCGGTCCGACCGCCATAGCATGGCGGTCGGCGGTCCCAAATCGGCCGGACCGCCATGTCGCGGATCGGACCGGCCGTGACCAAAGAATGGTCCGAACAAGCTGGGCCAAAAATAGAGTATATAGGCAAGTGAGGGGATCCCAATGCACTTGATCTCATAATTTTTGGAGCCTCCAAGCAAAAGTTCTATTCGTTTTAAATTTCGGAAGGTTTGAATTTCGGGCTTGAAATCGGCTAAGTACCTTATGGCGGTCCGACCGCTCACGAGGAGCGGTCGAGGCCGACAGAGAGCGATCCGGCCGGCTCACAGTGAGCGGTCAGACCGATTTCCACTTATTCATCAACCAACTTCGTGGTGATGTTGTTTTGTTAGGTCAAGTTCATTGGTATCATGGCATATGTATTGCATGATGCATGTTTTGACTAACATGGGTCAAGTTGTGAAGAACTTGTTCCCGAATTCGTGTTTGCTTGTCTATGGTTGTGCAGGTTGCTTGGTGGTCAACGACGAGGATAATCGGGACTAGACTTGGAGAGTTGAGGTCCAGAACGATCGATGATGTCGGGTGAGGTCAATGGACTCAAGCGTGACACAAGATGGACAAGGGTGACCTATTGGCGAATCCATGGCGCATGGTGAAGCGGTTTAGGTCAAAAGGTTAAAGACGACGCTTTGCGAAGCGTGCGTGTGTGACCCGTTTGTTAGTGGGCCTTAACGGGAGCCCAATAGAGTCAAACCCTAGAAGTTCTAGGCCTCCACTATAAATAGGAGGAGGTGGTGGCTGCACCGCCTTTCTCGCCTCTTTTATGTTTCAAAACCCTAATTGGCTTAGGGGGAGTTGAGGTGGAGGCTAGAGCTCTTGATGGTTTGAGGTGATTTTCGTGATCTTGGATTGACCACTGATCCATGATGGTGTGGGTGTAATCCAACAACAATCACGTTCTTAATCTACACAAGGTTTGCTTGAGATAAGTCTCTTTTCGTTCTTACTTTCATTATCGTGATTTTAGGGCTTTCTTTGATCCACGAGTTTTTGATTGATTCTTTCACGTAAATTAGCTTACTGTGATATGTGTGAACCTATCTAGGATCATCTTGATCATCAATCACTCACGAACAAGCATTAGGATCAAGTTTTCGTTCTTGCCCGGTTTTAGACCCTCTTACTCAATTGACAACTGTTCAGGATCTATCCAAGAATTATCATAATATTCGATTGGAATAGGTCCTCAATAGCATAGAGAAGGTGTGTGCAAAGTTTAGTGAAGTTTGGAGTTGAGAATCAAAAGTTGAGAATCGATTTGTTTTCTTGTTTGGATCACGTTACGAGTCTGCGGTCCGATCGCCCTACACGACCGGTCCGATCGATTTGGCGTGATCCGATTTAGATATAATGGATCCGATCGCTAGAAATCGGTCCGACCGCTCGAGCCGAGGTCGACCGCCAAGATATTGTATTGCTTTGATCTTTGATATTTTTGTCATATTGCTTAGGGGATTAAATTGAATTCAATACTAGTCTTCCGCTGTACTGGTATATTGATCTTCATAGCTTCCTAATAGCTATTGGAGTGAAATTGTGTTGAATTCATAATTTGTGAAAAAGTGGCGTGCTCTATTCACCCCTCTAGTCGTCTTTTCGGTCCAACAACATGAGAAGCGGCGACTCGCCAACGATTTGTTGAGGCGGCGGCGCGATCGAGCACCGCGCGCAAGGCCTCACGGCGCGCGACTCTCGCTGGATCTGGCGAGCGAGGAAGCACGATGTAGAACGCGACGATGCGAACCCAAAGGTGGTGATGGCATGGAGAGAGAACCTTAGATGGTGACGAATTTCGGCGAAGAAGGTGATTCGGTGATGCACGGTCGTCGACGAAATTCGGACAAACGAAGGGGAGATAGAGGTTGGGGTTTGAGGCGAATCGAAAAGGAGGGCGAGGGACACGCGGTGCTCTCTTTAAACTGAGTAGGAGACGCTTGAGTCGACGAGGAACGCCACGGGAAAAAAACGCTTCAGTTTTCGGTTCTCAAATGAATAGAAGAAACGGTAAAATTGATTGCATTTAGAGGAGGAAGTGTCCAATTGATAGCATGGTAACGTGCATGAGGTTAATGCGAACGTTTCGCCTTAGACGGAATCAACTTTAATGATTTGAGTGAGGAGAACATAGAGAAAAGAATGTGGTCGGCCATTAATGGAGCTTGAGCTAGCTCTCATGGTTACGGCAGGCAGGGGCAATGGACGGCGGTGGCCGGAACCGGGGAAGGGGCGGCGAGGTGTGGGGCGGCCAGTGGGGTGGTCGGCGAGGTCGGCAAGGGGTGGTGGCGGCCGGCTACCATGGTTGCACACGGGAAGGAAATAGAGCACAGAGAGCATGCCGAACGGCTGGAGGAAGAAGAAGACTAGAAAGTAGAAATAAATAGAACGGAGGGGAGTACTAATCAGTATAAAGCAAATGGCCGATTGGTAGGGTCGGCGGTAGAAACTTCAGAGTTAAGCGTGCAGTGCTCGGGGGAGCAAGGGAAAGATGGGTGACCGACGGGAATCCGGATTTTTATTTTTATTATTTTTGTTAGAAAAAGAAAGAAGAGCAAAATAAATAAATAAATAAATAAATAGATTGGGTCAAGAGATTAGAACAAATATTTTTCTAGAGATTTTAATTTGAATTATCGGAATTTAGATTGGACAATGAAGTTTGGAATTTTGAGATTTCCTTCCAGTATTACACATAAAATACAAATAAGATCCAAATAAATTCCAGACAACTTTTAAATAATTAATTTGAAATTAAATTTTAGAGAAAGCAAAATTTGGGATGTTACAGTTCCCATGTCCACCTTTGACCGTAGGCACGGCTGTTTAAACAGTTTAGACTCTACAGAGGTTGTACACTTTGCCCACAAGAGATAATCGTCTTGATATGTACTCATGTTTCCGTAGACATGTGAATCAAGGGGAGATTACCACAAGGCCTTTACAATACATCCCTCAGTGTTAGTTACACTTGCTGAGGTTTCGTCTGCGAAGGATTACGTCTGTATAGACCCGTTAACCCTTACTCAGACCCCCTCTTGCGCCATCATAACGACTTACATCGTGCACCCCGACTCCCTTCGCCGCGAAGGCTTCCCGGCGTCGCGGGTCATCTACCTGATGCAACTCGTACTGTTGGATACAAATTATTTAGCCAGGTTGTACTTTACAGACTTGTGGTTGCACTTGTTTTACATTGGGGGGTCATCACAGGATTAAGTCCTTAGGGTTATCTGGGCGGTTCATTCTGCATACCAATCACATATTAACATTCCTTAGGCTACATTAGCACCCACTATAATATCATCCATCCTACCTTCCGCCTAGATGGTAAAAGCAGTTTATTAGGGTTTTGAGGAGCAAAAATACATTAACTCAAATCAACCCAGTCATTTACCCACAATGACTACCCAAAACCACTTTCATGTTTAAAAGATGATGATTATGATATTTAATGTCCTGATACTTAAGCAAGACTAGCATGTCGCTTAAATACAGCCTATACTAGTAATTACCATATAGTTACTAGGGTGACAAGGAATAATGAGTTCAATTATTAATGGATGACATATTAATTAAGTAATCATCAAATGGGTATATAACTACCTTAAGCTTTAGCATACATTTGATTAAATAATTAAAGCATGAAATTTTGATAATTTAAACAAATATAATTTACATAAAATGTAGGCTAAAAAATGATCAAAGCATTGACTCACCTTGGTTAAAAGTAAGAGGGCCTCGGTATTCTTGTTCTTGATCAAGTTGGAGATCTTCCACGCCTTCGAATCCTAATCGGACGAATATACCGGAAAAAGGTACAACAGACAAAGAGAGCAAATAAATACCAAAGCAATAATAAATGAACTCCAAATTAAACAAGACCAATGTCATTAGCAAGATCTTGAATTTAGATAAATTTAGAAACAAGTTTCATAATTTTTCGAGTTACAACGGAGGAGAACGGAGCTTCCGAAGTTTGAATTGAAAATTAAAAGGAGAGAAAGAATCGGTGCACGGTATAATGCTTTGATCCACAACACAGTACATTGATGGGTCTCGAGGCGCGCGATCCCACTGGAGGCGGCGACTGCAGTCCCACTTGTCATAGGGAGGAAGATAAAGAGAGAGAGAGAGCGCACTGAAGCGAGAGAAGGCGGGCGGCGGGGGGAAGACGCAAGGCGGCAATGAGGAGGCGAAGGATCCGGGAGGCGACAGTTCCAGCGGCGGCGGCGGCCGGGGGAGGAGGCCTAAGCGACCTAGCGGCGCGACGGAGGTGGGAGGAAGGAGGCTCGGCGGGAGACCTTCCGGCGGGGAGGAAATGGAGGGTGGAGGAGGCTCAGGGTGGCGAGGAAGTTGGCGGCCAGGGCCAGCCGGCCGGGCTCACCGGTGTGTCGGCGGCAATGAGGTGGCGCGACGAGAGAAGCAGTGGCGGCGCTCGTCAGGTGGAGGAGGAAGGAGGGGGTGAGGGAGAAGGAGGTGGTGGCTCGGCGGCTTCAATAGCGAAGGGGGGCGAGGGACCAACGGACGCAGTGGGGAGCCGACAAAGAGAGTAAGCCACGCGGAATGGCGGGCGTCAAGGCAGGAGGAGCGCCGTGACATGGCGCGGCGGTCATCACAAAGCGCGTAGCAGAGAGGCGTCCGGGCGGACGACGACGGAGAAAGCGGCCATGGTCGGCGAGAACCTGGCGGTCGCGGAGGAAGCGAGGGGTCCGGGAAGAAGGCCGGGAGGGGAGAGGGGGAGCAGACCAGGAGTTGGGCCCGGGGGCAGGGAAGGTGGGCCGAGCCCAAGAGGGAAAAGGGCCGGGCCCAGGGGGGAGGGGATGAAAACTGAGAAGAAGGCCCAGAAAACTGAAAATAGAGATTCAAACCTGACATTTGAATTTGGGAATCGCAAGGAAGTTTGAAACACAAACCCAAGCTGAGGGGGAAGCGGAGGGTTTTGGAAAATACTTAACGATTGAATTACGATTGAAAACTGAAAACCAAATTAGTGATTACTATTTGTTGTCCGAAAACGGGAATGTTACATGAAATTACATCAAAAGGAAAGAGCATCTAACGTAGTAGGTTCATAACAAAGTAAGAGAAAAGAAAACCTAATTTCCAGTATGAGCAAATATGGCATCTGATGGTTTCCATTCCACAGGTGAATTTAACAGAGAAAGAGTAACGTGTACTTTAAGAATACCTCGTTTCCTAAAGCTGAGGAAAATTAAGAAATACTGTAGGGAATTGAATTCAAAATTAGGGGACTACAAGTGTCTCAGCGGGGAAATTTTGTGTTCATATTGTTGTATAAATAAGTGCAGATCATTACAATAAATACATAACTGAATTTGAATATTAAAGCAAGTTACTCAAGGATAGTGCTTCACCTTAGGCCAGAGCAAATGCCCTTTGTTCCCTTTTCCACAGCAGCATAAAGGTAGAAACCGATATTGCGGTCTTTAATTACAATTATCTCCTCTATTCCATATCTACAAAAAAGGCCGCCATATCTGAATTTCTGCCATACACTGTAGGAACAGAAGGTTTTTGGATGTAACTGTTATAGATATATGTATAGTTTGTTATTTCCTATTGTTTTGAGGGGTTATTTGCATATTTACTTCTTATACTTTGTCTATATATATCGGCCCATTGGCCCCCTGAAAATACAAGTTGCTATTCCTAACATGGTATCAAAGCCCATTAGGGTTACCTCCCGTCCAGTGCCGCCTACCAATGGGCACCGTTTCACTCCCTCGCTGCCCGGTGATCTTCGATGGTGTTAATTACACCGACTTTGTGTCTCACATGCGCATCCACATGCGTGGTCTTCGTCTCTGGGGCGTCCTCTCTGGCGATGTCACCTACCTGCCTTGCCCTACTCCTCCGACGGAGCCTACGTCTGTTTTGCTGCCCCGACGGTAAACAAGGTTCTTTGTTGAAATTTCTTGGTCTTCTTGATGAGAAGGCTACCTCTGCCTACCAAGAGGCTCTGGATTCCTACATGGATCGATTGACCGCCTACACTCAGTGGTGCGACGACGGCCTTTCGCCGGCTGCTGCTGTCTTCATCGCCAGTGTCCAGCCCTAGTTCTCTTCTGAGGTTGTGGGACTCCCTTTGGCTGTCCAGATGTGGACTCACCTTCGTCAATGCTACGAACCCTCTGGAGATGCCCTCTACCTGTCCGTGGTTCGCCAGGAGCACTCTCTTGGCGGGTGATACTCATCGTTGACGCCTTCTCGCTCGAGTTACGCTATCGGCGTCGGTGAACTCTCTTCGCCTTCTTGGTCGTCACTCCTGTGCGTCTTTGCTGGTATGCGTGCTAACCTGGAGTTTCAGCGTGTCTACAAGTTCCTTACTCGCCTTCGTCCTGAGTTCGAGCAGAGCCGTGCCCAGCTTCTTGACGCCACCCTCGTGTCACACTTCTGGAGGCTCTTACCGAGATACGTGCAGAGGAGACTCGTCTGAGTGGTGCTAGCCTGATGCCACTCCCCTCCGTGCTCGCCGCTCATCCACCTGCTACACCGACTGCTCCACGCTTGATGACACTTGCCTCCTCCGTGGTATCACGGTGGTGGTGGCCGCCCTCCATCTGGCAGTGGCCGTCCTCGCTGCTCCTACTGCGACAAGGTCGATCACATTGAGTCCCAATGCTATAAGAAGAAACAACATCTTTCACGCCGTTCTTCTCCTAGCACTGCACTGGTGCTTCTACATCGACGTCTGCGTCGACTCCTTCAGCAGTTTCTCTCACTGAGCAGGAGATAGCCAAACTTGATGCACCTTGCCGCCGAGTGTTCTCCTCAGCGAGTTACGCTCATCGACTCTTGGGCAATGAGAAACCACCTCCTACATAGTCAGGTACCTCTCCATGGATTCTTGATTCATGAGCATCCTTTCACATGACTTCTGATTCTTCCACTTTGTCTTTCATTACACCTCTTGATTCCCCTGTCAGTGTTCTTACTGCTGATGGTACCTCTCTTTCTGTCTCTGGTCGAGGACCTCTTAGCAACTCATCCTTTCATGTTCCTTTTGTTGCTCATGTTCCTCGCCTAACCATGCAGCTTCTTTCTGCTGGACATATTACTGACCTTGCTTGTCGGGTCATTCTTGATTCTGACTCTTATTGTGTTCAGGACCGCCACACGGGGCTTTGGTTGGTTCTGGCCCTCGGCGCCTTGACTCACAGCGTCTCTGGGAGCTTGACTGACTTCACCTTCCTTCCGCTGCTACCGTCGCCACCAGTCTTTTCGCTTCTGCCACTCCGTCTACCAGCTCTTTCCAGCAGTGGCATCACCGTCTTGGTCATCTGTGTGGATCTCGTTTGGTCATCTTTAGTCTGTCGTGGTCTTCTGGGGTCTGTCTCAGGAAACGTGTTTTTAGATTGTTAGGGCTGTAAGTTAGGGAAACAGATTCAATTTCCCTATTATCATAGTGAGTCAGTGTCTCAGCGGCCATTTGATCTTATTTATTCAGATGTTTGGGGTCCGTCTCCCTTCCTTTCGAAAGGGAGCCATCGATATTATATCATTTTTATAGATGACTTCTCTCGCCACACTTGGATATATTTTATGTCTATCTATAAACAAATTGCTACTATGGTTTGCACACAGTTTTCCACTCATATTCGTGTCTTTCGTGCTGACTCTGCTGGCGAGTACCTCTCTCGTTACCTACACAGTTTTCTTGCTGAGCAGGGCACCCTCGCTCAGTTCTCTTGTCCTGGTGCTCATGCTCAAAATAGTGTCGCTGAGCACAAGCATCATCACCTCCTTGAGACGGCTTGTACCCTGATGATTGCCGCCTCTATTCCACCTCACTTTTGGGCCTAGTCCGTTTCCACTGCCAACTATCTCGTCAACATTCAGCCCTCTTCTGCTCTTTAGGGTGAGATCCCTGTTGAGCGTCTTGTGGTCTTCTTCGAGACTACTCTGCCCTTCGTCTGTTTGGCTGCATTTGCTACGTTCTCCTTGCACCTCGAGAACGCACTAAACTGACTGCTCAGTCTGCTGAGTGTGTCTTTCTGGGATACAGTGCCGAGCACAAGGGCTATCGGTGTTGGGACCCTATTGGTCGACAGATGCGGATTTCTCGGGATGTGACTTTTGATGAGTCTCGTCCCTTCTACCCATGTCATGCCTCTCCTTCGGTTTCCTCTGTGGAGTCTCTGTCTTTTTTTACTTTTCCAGATACATCCATCTCGTGTTAGAGATATATGCATAGTTTGTTATTCCCCATTGTTATTAGGGGTTATTTGCATATTTACTTCTTGTACTTTGTCTATATATATCGGCCCATTGCCCCCCTGAAAATACAAGTTGTTATTCCTAACAGTAAAATATGATAGTGTGCACAGCATGACACACCTCCTTTCAAACTTCAAAATGTACTGGTGATCGATCTGAGCATTACATTTTTGCAAGTCAACGTCATTACGGAACCATGTGAAATTTCTTGAAAAGGCCGTAAGTTTCATGCTGGATGTTCCAGCAACAAGAATCCCTTCATTCAAGGTATATGAATATATGATGAAATACAGCAAATTCTGTAGAGCAAACAAGACACTACATATTAGATTTCCATGTGGCAGCATATTAAAGATTTATTGATGCAAATGATAAAATGTGAAGTTTTGTTTTGTGATGTTATGAAACAGAACTATTTACAGACAAACAAGTCGAGTTCAATCATTTAGTGCAAGTATCAAGTATCAATCATGAGGTACTAATTAAAATTATAGACACATTAGTCACGCACCAGGTAATACAAAAAAAAAACTTCTAGCTGTACAATGAGGCTTCATATTTGCACGTTCATTAATAAGGTCGCTGCAACTTTCTCCCAGGCTCCCAGCACAGTATAGTTAGACTATTCCTGTTTACCATCACCTTCACCCTCACCACCATTATCAACAATTGCACCTTCAGCCTCACCATCAACCTTTACACCTTCAAATTCACCATCAGCCTGTACACCTACAACCTTATCATCAACACTTTGCCGCCATCTCAAGCGAACAGGTCTTCCCATAAGCTCCTACATAACAAATCAATAAATTTTGATACTGTAGTGTTTAATGTGCTTCTAATCTAACATATCTTACATTTGATTTGTTAAAAATGAAATGGAAAAAGGGACAGAAGATGCATCTAACTATGCAAGAACTTATTGTCTCAATAGCAAGCGACCTTATAATTCGTCCAAAGCACAGATCTGACAGTACATTTCACTGTTGCCCCAGAGCTGTTTTATCTTCCAGTTTAAAGCTGGTGCAAATAATCACAATATGGAAAAGAACAATACAGTTAATGAGCTATTTTTGTTTTACGCAAAGGATGTTTATGCCAAAGGAGAGATGCTAAGTGCTCATAAAAAAAAGTGAATATAAGACACTAGTAAAGATTACTGCATACATAATGGAAAGACTTTGCATCAAGCTTGGCAGGTCGTTGAACATCGTTGTAGCAGTTAATTTATGAATGATCAATCTTCATCTTGGTGCAAATTGTAAAAGTGAAAGGCAAAAGTTTGTACAAATATCACCTTTCCATCGAGCTCACTGAGAGCAACCTCTGCTTCATATTTCGTTCCAAAAGAAACAAAACCGTATCCAGCTGATTTTCCTGACGGGCTATCAAAGACTACCTTAGCAGAAAGTGGGCTAAATTTTGAGAAGAACTCATTCATATTGGTAGCCCTTGCTTTCCATGGAAGATTGGACACATAAAGCTTGTGCCTCTCTACAATGGTGCCCGGAGGAGGAGGTGGAGCGGGTTTTCTAAAGCTATTTGAAAATTCCACCTTGATGGTCCTTCCCATGACACCTACAAAGCATTGGTGATCCATAAACTAGAATAAGAGCTCCATGGGTAAGTTTCCAAAGCTCAGATACATATGTCTATTTTGTCAGAACTGCCAATATTATATTTTCGGGAAAACATAAAGATGGCAGCATTTTATTGATAAGCTCATTGAACAATGATGGATTGTGCCAATGTTGTAGCAAAAGTTCAAGCATGAATGTAAGATTACGAGAAAATTTCTGTTCACATGAAGACAAGCTTGTAATATTCACAAAATTGCTGTGATATTAACAGTATATATTCATCAAATGTGGACATCTCCATGTACAGTCCTCAAAATTGTAAGTTCTAGTTTCAATGGCTCCCGAGTTCTGCAAATCTACAGTGACTTTCCGGGTGGAAGGCACGTGAGATCAATGAATGCATTTAAACGTATGTTACAACCATCTTCTACTTTACATGCTAAAACTGTCTGTCTGATATGTAGTATTGCAGAATATGCCCATAAGTCAAACGATGGCATGGTGCAAACCAGCACGTTAAAGCAACCGTAAAGACACTCACGTGGGAGTTGAGCTTCTCCACGGCGGCGGCGGCCTCCTCCGCCGTCGCCATCGTCACGGACGCGAACCCCTTCTTCCTCCCATCCTTCCCCTCGATCACCTTCGCCATACAAACGCAAGCAGGCATCTCAGAACCCCGTACCACAACACAAAATTCAAAGCTCCACTCCATAAACGCCGCGGCGGGATGGGGGCTGCGCGCGAGGGAGAGCGCCATTGGTTTCTCAGAGCTTAGCGATGCGGGCGGTTTCTGTCCCGGATTTTGGAACCGGGGTCTGGATTTTGCGAGCGGGGCGGCCGCTTGCCTAAGCGAGTGGCGCTGCCGGGGATAAGGCCGGGAGGGCGGTGATTGTTTGTGGTCGCGTCGCGGCGACGCTGACCTGTGCCTCAGGTTGGGCCTCGCGCCAGGCCGCTCGTTCGTTCGTTCGTTGCTGGGTAACCCTCGCGGGCGACTAATCGGGCCGCGTCCTGGGCCGCGAATCACGCGCGACCGTCCTCGCATGCTTTCCCCAATTACCTGCCTCGTCGTCACACGTAGGCAACAGACACACGTGTGAAGGAAGGATTCGCTTCACTGAACAGAGCCCCGCGATTAGCAGAGGTAAACGGACCGATGGCAGTGGTATATTGTAGTACACGTCGATCGCATGCGCTGTCTACACCGATCAAGACCAAAAAAATACTGCAAAAAAAAAACTGCAGAAGAACTGTAAGCCTGCTCTCGTCGTAAACCATACATTGCGCTTGCATTTCGGCTAATCACGGACTTCTTTGTGCGTGCCGCGTGCCTTCATCCTTTTGCTGCCATGTTTCAATTTCTTGGCGACGCGCATCAGGGGACTCTAAAACATTTTCTTGGATCTTGTCGTGGTCATCACTTGTTCACGGGCTCGACTCTTCGAAGGGTACTGATGTAAGAGGCCAATCAGCAAGTGCGAACATCGTGTGACTGGTACAAATGTCTTGAGATATGAACACACATTTGACAGCTGATCCCTAACAGCACCGATTCCTCCAGATTCCAAAAAATTTATAATTTTTTGAGCTAATTTGTTATATTTAAAAATTCCTTAAAAATATATATTTAAATGGATTTTTGATAAAAACTTAGAATTGCTGTAGTACCCGACCTGCTGCTGTGTGGCGGTGCAGTAGGAGGCGGGATACTGTGGTCACCGGGCGTAGCAGGCGGGAGGAGGAGGTTAAAAATGAAATTTTAAGGTAGAGAGACTAGATTTAGAATTATTGTGTGCTAGGGGCGAAGGTGTCCAAAATTCCACATTCACACTGCATCCACTAGTCATGTAGCGACGTATAAGTCGTGGCTAGTTTCTTTCAGTAGGATTTTAATGTTGAGCAGGCCCGGTTGGGGCAGGCCGGTAGAGCAGAGGTCAAGATCCAATCTGCAATTCTGCATAACAGGAACAAACACAAACGCAGAAAACTGGAAGCGAGTACACAGTGCCTTGCCAAAGCATAGCAGTGTCATTCATTAGTCAGTGTAGACTTGTGCCGTGGTTAGTGAGCTACGCTAATGCTAGTGCAGAAGAAGTGTACATAGTGTGTTTTTATTCTGAACCACCTACTATGAGCTTACGAGTTATGATGATTGTTGTTTGATTTAGGTCTACTTTTGTAGGACCCAGGCATTATAATTTTAGCTTTGCTGATTTCCTAAGGAAGGAACTCCCTGACAACGCCTGATTCCTGGGACCTACTTCGGCATAGAAACCTTTCAACGTCTCCTTTTGAACGAAATGCATACGGGAGGAAAAATCTGGCACCACTTGGCCGCACTTAAGTCACAGCTTTCTGAAATTTCTTCAATGGACTTCCAAGGGAGGGGGGAAAAAACTGCCAGCCCGTGCCTTCTGGTCTTCTTGATTCTGCAGGGAAGAAAGCGACCTGATGGGTCATAAACAGAAGGAAAAGGGCATTGCCCAAAATAAAGAGGGGTCTGATAAGGATTTAGGGTTCCATCTGATCCAATTAAATGGCCATTGATTTGTACGTACATACCCTTTTCTCATGCTAAACCCCTCTCTCTCTCTCTCTCTCTCTCTCCACCACAAAGATTGCTCAGGATCTATTGCCCCACAACCTTTTCTTTCTTTTATCATCTTAAATCTTCGTGCTCTTCCTCTAAACTTATCTGAACAAAAGAGGTGCTCCCACGAAGGAGTGGGACAGTACTGACTGTCACCACACCACTAGGCACCTCAATTGTCATATTTATATGGAGATATGGTGCAATGGTGGCCATGAGCTCTCAACAGTCCACCCACCCACTCACCAATCCATTGCATCCTCGGCACAAAGTAAAGGATAAAATATACTATCAAAAGCGTAGCTAGCTAGTTGAACCGCAATGGATCCTCGTGGCTGTATGGTGCTGCACAAATAGCTTATAAAGATAAATTTTTAACTGAATTAGTTCAGGTGTGCAGTAAGAAAACTTTGTCTATCCTAATTGGTGGTGATTTTAATATCATAAGGCACGGTGAGAGGAAAAATAATGATAATTTTGATCGGCATTATCTTTTTCTTTTTAATGTGTTATTGAGAGCCTAGACTTAAAAGAACTTAGGCTTTTGGGTAGACAATTTATATGGGCAAATAATTAGGAGAATCCTACTTTTTATAAACTTGGTAGAATCCTTGTGAGTACGGATTGGGAACAGAAATACCCTTTGACCACTGTAAATACTTTGAAACGTGTTCTTTCTGACCATACGCCTATTGTTCTTCACACTAGAGTTGCCTCTCATACTGGAACCAACATCTATTTAAATTTGAGTTGGACTGGCTTAAGAGTGATGGGTTTCTTGATCTGGTGGACCAGGTGTGGCAACAAAATAATATTGATAATTCTGCAATTGACCGATAGCAAAGCAAAATTAGAGCGCTTAGAAAATTTCTTAGATGATGGGTAAAAAATACTATTGGTGCGTATAAATTAGAGAGAAAAACGTCTTTTGAATATCATTGTAATCTTGATTAGAACCGGTCTTACGTAAAGATTGTTTGATTTCTAATGGGTCTCCCATTTACTACAAGAGATAAGATCAACGCTAAGTGGATTGACAAGGGATGTTTAGACCATTTGAGAGCCTTCTCGGCATAGAAACAATAACCCTAATCGGTTGGAGTGTATGGTATTCTTGATGATCATTTAAAGACTAAGACTATTATTAGAATAGCACTTGTGTTCCTACTTGATAGCTCTTGTTGAGCCTTTCACGGATATCTACCTCAAGATCGATGCCCTGATTATATAGTCGTGAAAAAGAAGTAGCAATTTTGCAAATAGAGCATAATGCGCTCCGATTAATCCGATGAATTTTATCAAGCGTATTATTAAAAATAACTTGATGGCTCTCTTCGAGCGCCTCATATAGGCTATTTACCTCTTTCCGCTCAATTTTTGGGTCAATTATCTTCCGAAGAGATAATGGGGTAATATACGCACCTATTAATAAGCGTTTTAATAGTTTACGGTAGGTACTAATCGTCTCAAGGGCATTCCTTAATCAATTGGACCCGCTTATGCTAGGGAGGTTTGATTATAAGGTGGTGGTTGTTTTACATGAAACAATCCAAGAACTTCACGACCGGAAATTAGCGGTATCATTTTAAGGACTTTTGACCGGCTTATGATAATGTCAAATAGCCTTTTAGAAGGACTTAGAATGACTATGTAGTGTTGTGTGTTTGGACTTATTCGACCATGATATAGTCGTATTAAGACTTACAACCACTTATTGGACTTCTCCTTTCAGATAAGAAATGACTTGGGCAAGGGACCCTCTGGACTATGTGACATCATATTTACCCATAATAAGAATTATAGATAAAAGATAAAATGATGAGGATTATTAGATCCTCGTCACATTGATAATCTTGATAAGAAATATACTAATGAGTCTGATCAAGCAAAAATTAAAGATTATTCTTTGGTTATCTAATTTTGAAATTAATCTTAAACACGCTCTAATGGAGAAGAAAAAAATTGCCCATTTACTACAAGATGTGAGTGTGGTTCTTTTCCCTTTAAATATTTGGGCATTCCGATTCATTTTAGAAAGTTGGGAATAATGAATGGAAGGGTTTGGAAGATCATTTGAAAAAAGGTTGAGCAATTGGAAAGGAAAAAATATCTACTGGTGGTAAATTAGTACTGATAAAATCGGTTTTGAGTGTCCTTCCTATGTTTCCGCTTTTTTTCTTTGAGATACCTAAGGGGGTCCTTAAAAGACTGAATTTTCTTTCCAGACTTTATTTGCAGAGTGACAACCAAAAAAAAAGTATAGGTTGGCTAAATGAAATATTCTTTGAAGGCCCAAAGAATAAATAAGGTGGCCTAGGAATTCAACATCTCGAGATAAAAAAGAATTGTCTTTTGGCTAAATGGTTGTTTAAACTTTTGAATGAGGAAGAAGTTTGGCAGCAATTGCTTAAAAATAAATATTTGAATAATAAGTCTGTATCTCAAGTTGAAAGTTAACCTGGGGATTCCCATTTTTGGAAGGGATTGATGAAGGTAAAGAATGATTTTATTCAATGTTTTTTTTTAATCTTGGGAATGGGAAACAAATCATATTTTGGAAGGACATTTGGGTTGGGCATCGACCTCTTTATGAACTTTATCCAACTTTGTTTGAGGTAGTTCGGAGGAAATATGCTTTGGTTGCAGATGTTTTAGGAACTACACATTTAATATTGAGTTTTAGTAGAGCGATTATTGGATCAAATTTGCTTGCTTTCAATAATATTATGGTGAGAATAGCCAATGCTCATCTTACCATGGATAAGGATACGATTTGTTGAAATTTGCATAGGAATGGACAATTTTTCGTTAAATCTATGTATGATGTTTTGATTGATACCAATTATTGTTTTCGATGTCAAAAGTTATAGAAAGTTAAACTACCCCTTAAGATAGAAAATTTCTTGTGGTATCTTTGTAGAGGAGTTACTCTGACTAAGGATAATTTATTGAAATGGAACTGGAGAGGTGACACAATTGTTGTTTTTGTGATAAAAAAAAGAGACCATACAACATTTATTTTTTGGTTGTCGCTTTGCCTGTTTTGCTTGCACGCATAGTCCAATTGGCTTTTAATCTTAACAGACCTAATAATATTTGTAATATCTTTGAGAACTGGTTATTATGTGTTAATTTGGATTCAAAAGCAGCTATTTTGGTGGGGGCAACGGTGCTTTGCTGGTCTATATGGTTATGCTGTAATGATGTTATTTTCGATAAGAAAATTATTGACCATCCTCTACATGTTATATTCAGATGCATCCGTTGGATCCACTCTTAGTCAACTGTTCAATGCTAAGGAAGAAATGAGACATTGGTAGCTGGGAGCAAAGCATTAGAGGTCACTACAAGGAAAATCTTCAACAAGAATGGGTGGAAGCTATGTAATAGGCTTCGAGATGTCTGAAATACTTTTATATCATTGTTTCTCTTCAGAACGATGTTTACTGTTTTTACTGTTTTTGTTTTGTCGTTGGTTTATGTTTTTACGGCATTTGTTTTGCCGCATCATTATGGTTTATATGGCTATTGTTTCGTCGGATTAAGAATTCTTCGATATTTATAATAAAATTTGGGATATGTGTATCCTCGGATACATAGTTGAGAAGGGGTTTTCTCTACTATTATCTAATTTTTTTAAAAAAAGCTAGTTGAACCGTACACCCCTTCAAGGCATCACAGTCAAAAAGATGAATGCTGCCATGCTAATGAATGGTTCCTTTTGATGAAAAGTATACAGAGTTTCACCGCTCTAACTTCATGGGGTCCATCTGTCAACCATTGTCTGCAAAAGTTCAGTAGAAGGCAGCTCGTACGCCTAACACTTTGCTAAAAGAAACGACCAAGTACGGTGGCCCCCTGTTGCTGTCATTGTGCAAAGCCAGTAGAAAGTCGAAAAATATCCACCTTATGAGCAATCAACAATCCTATCGAAATCCTCGACGACCAATCTACCAGCCATGGACCACGGGTAGAACCTAAACCCCACGGTAACCGGAGCGTGCCTGCCGTAGCGATCGATTGGCGACGAAAAGCGGCCGTCCGATGAGGGCGCCTGGCCCTCGTGTCACGGACGGCGCGGTGCCAGGCAAACCGGCGGGGCGGCCCCACGGCCCACGGGGGCTGTAGCACGGTGAGACTGAGACGGACGAGAGGGTTAGGTTAGGAAGCGAATGACATCGCGCGGTGGGAAAGAAGCCGTGCGTGCGTGTGATACAGGGGGTGTTGAGTGGTGTAGTGGGTGGGGGCAACGCCACGCGCGGCCACGGTCGTACATGCGATGCGAGGTGGTCGCGGTCGCGCATAGCTTTCGAGGCCTCGCCGCGAAGTCGCGATGGGCCGGACGGCCGCGAGGCGTCTGCAGACGCACGGCACGGCGGGCGGCACTAGGCGCTGTTTTATGCTGCACCACGGTGCAGGACACGTACGATCGATCTTCCGGTGATCGTGATGGATGCTAGCTCACGGACGTTTCGCCAAAGTCCGTTTGTAATTGTACACGTGGAATTTGGGTGTGAAAACGGGTCAAATGCAGGCGGATATTACTCTTTTATATCTTAACTCATTTTCCCTGGATTCGATATCGGAGAAGAATACATATTTTTATGTGAGCACATGGCGGATGCGGGTCGGATTCAAATAGATCGTAGATAACTTGACAGATAGTATACACATAAAAAAAATATAACTTCACCAATGAAAATGTCAAATTATACTACCTATTATAGAATTATTTATCATACTTAACAACGTAAATATAATCAAACGTAAATTCATATTATATATTAGCCAATGACCAAAGGATATTAAAGGATATCGAGGGTAATCGTATATCAATTTTGTTGATTTATTAGATATTTTATATAAATACAGATACGAATCCGATATTACTCTTCTTGTTACGTGATATTTTCCAGATCTGAGTGCGGGCCGGTACTATAAAAGAATGGTAACCTCGGCCGATTTTCCCGGATACAGCGCGTCGGATGGGGTGGGAATAATCAGCCCTTTTAATCTATGCCCTTGGAACCTTCACAGCAGGTACTACCAGCCTACTACATCAATCACGTCAAGTACAGGGAAGTGGATCCGGATCATCTGCCTTACATAGGAACATAGTGATATATGTGATTAGATACTACAATATATTGTAGATCACTGTAGTATACAATTTTTTTAAAAAATATTTTTATGGAATTACATAAATAAATGATCGTTTAATATAATTATTTAAATGAGCTTCTACCAAATGGTGAAATGACTATACCACCATGAAAACTATGTGAAAAAAATCTTACCTCTGATGTCTTCTACTTTCAGTTGAAACAATAACTAGAAAATGTATATAGATAATTTTTTTAAAAAAATTGAGGGTGCCCATGCATATCGGGCTCCCAGCTAACTCCGTCCATGTTTGTTATAGGAGAGAGGTTGTGTCGTTATTTGAAATGATGATACAACTATTTCACCGTTTGGTGGCGACATAACCTCATTTGTGTAATTTCATTAAACATGCATTTACTTTATAACTCTGTCTAAAAATATACTAGGTAAAAAAACGAGAATGTACTATAGCGATGAGCTCATTCGTCCCAATCCCATGAAAGCGAAGGAAGAGCATTTGATCGTCTAGGTGCGGAAGCAGGATGAGCACGGGGAACCGAGATCCAGAGACCCATGCTCCCCTGTCTCCTTGTGCCGAAGGCGGATGCATCGTGCCGCGCACATGTCAAGAGCGAGCTAGCGGACGGCCCCATGCACGCATTTGCCCCGGCATCCTCCTAGCAGGGGCCGACCGGGCGTGCACCTCTCCTTTCCCTCGATGGGAATTGGGATTTCTTTGGGCTCGGTATATACAAACGCACGTGCCCTGCCAGTACAAGTATCATTCGGTATTTGTACGACCGATCTCGCCTCTAGATCGTTCCGTCTTTATTGCGACCAGAGAGAGAGAGAGAGAGAGAGTGGGCCTACCGTTGTGTTAAATGCCGGGCGGCAGTTGGACGGATGGCTCTTCTTCCGTACGGGAGGGAGGAAGGAACGAGCTGGTCCCTGAGGCGACGATCATGACGACAACGTCGGAATCGGGCGGCCGCTTTCCTGCGCAAATGGAGCGCGGGTCAAGCAGGTTAGGCAGGCGGCAGCATGGCGCAGCCGACCGTACCACGGTGAGGAACCGTAACCAGCAGCAGCGATCCCGTTGCCGGCCGGCCCCTGCAGAATGCTAGATTTCAAGTGGTACATTACCCTTATCTGTCTCCCTGCATTGCACAATCTGGTACATTCAAGACCGTATCAAGCATTTGCTGGAAGGGTAAGAAGAAGGAGAGCAAGCAAGCAACAAGCGTGACATTGAATTTGAAGGCCATCAGACAGCATTCTCATCTTTTATTACAGGCAAGCACAAATATGAACACCGGAGCACCATCTCCTACTGCCATCCCCATCCGTGATAAGTATACATATATGTACACCTACGATAACAAACACAAGTAACCAAACTAAAAACGCCTGTAAGGATGTTGCAAAACTTAGTAGTTATGACAAGAGTAACTACTACTACCTCCTCTTCCAGAGAGACGAACGTACCCAAACCGTTGTTACTAGCACAGTAACTGTAACTATGGAAGTAACTATCCCGCATTGCACTGCACCGGCCTCCTCATCCAGAAGCACAGGGGTGCAATGGGGCCTTGTTATTGCTTTAGCTCCTTGGCTGGCTATCTATAGACTTTAGAACAACTATATAGATATAGATATGGATGCTGTGTATGCTACAGTAGTACCGCTGTTTTGGTGAGCGTGCGTTGCGTTGCTCTGCTCTAGAACTCCACCATGAGGCTGCCGAACGGCGACCGGTGCGGGATGCCCTTGCGCCGCTTGCCGGTGCGGTAGCTGTTGGAGATCGCCGGTGGGGTCGACGGGGTGAAGCTCTGCACCACGCTGCTCTTGTCGCTCCCGAAGCTGGTGCTTGTGGACGAGTCCTCCGAGTCCGACGCCGCCGCGCCCTTCTGCAGCTTCTTCTTGTTGCTGCCAGCGTTCTTCTTCCGGACGCGGTAGTCGCCGGACGTGCCAACGATCTGCACGTCCACAGAACATTAAAATTTACAATGCTGTTGCAGAGCACGGGCAAACTTGAGAAATCTTGAAATAGGTGTTGGCTTGGTGGTGTACCTTGCAGCCGAGGGAGCAGAAGCGGAAGGTGTCGAGGAGGCTGCGCTCGCAGACCTCGCAGGTGTTGGTGACGCCCTTGCCGGGCCTCGGCTGCGGTCGCTCGTTCAGGAACACAACGCGCGCGCTGTTGATGATGTACGTCTGCACTCCTGTGATGTCCAGCACCTTCTGTATCTCCGACACCCGGATCACGTCGTGGTAGGAGGACCTCCTTATCTGCCTCACACACATCAAACAAGCAAATGAGGCATATATCGTCGTCAGCGAGAAGCAGGGGATGTAACAGGGGCATTTGCTGTTAATTCAAGTTGGTTAGTTATTCTAATCTTTGGATTGTTCCTAACGCGTGTGAGGAAAGAGAGGCCGTTGGGAGCTGGATACAACTAAGTCTAAGAGAGGGACTCTTTCGTTTCAGTTAAGCTAACCGCGCTCTTTAAGTGTTACAATGGATACAGGGGAGCTGCCGTTTGTTTCAAAGAAAGTGGGCATCTGCTCCGATTAATTCAATGCCAAGAAATGCCATGCTTCTGCTCACCTGGATGGCGTGGTGATCGCGGTGGTAGGCGAGGCACTGAGAGCAGAGCGCGCCGTTCATGCAGGCGAGGCAGTACATGTTGCACTCGCTCTTGTGCGCGTCCGCGTGCAGCTTGCATTGCCCGAAGAAGCCCGTCGCCAGCAGCGGCTTCAGCCACGGCGGCCACCGCTGGTTCTCCGCCTCGTCGCAGTCCCCTCCTCCCTGCCGCATTCGATCCAGCACCGCCATTAATTACAATCAACCAAGAACCAAGAAACAGAGCCCGAAAGAAGAAAAAAGAAGAAGAAGAAGCAAGAACAGAAGAAAAAAGAGACACGTTACCATGGCGCCGTCTCTGGTATTGACTCTGAGCGGCGGCGATTCACTGTCCATTGCCATTTCGATCCTGAACCAACACAGCAAGGCGCAGAACAAGGAGAACGCGGAGATACCGAGAGAGGATTCGATGGAAGAAAAGAGGGGAGGGGGGGGGAAGAGGAAAAAGGAGGGGCTTTGGAAGAAAGAAGTGGAAGTATCACAGCACCGGCTGTGGTGGTAATAAACCAACAGGAAAGGATGCTTTGAAGCGAGTGTTCGTTTAGCT
This sequence comes from Hsuehochloa calcarea, assembly GCA_036346395.1. Taxonomy (NCBI): domain Eukaryota; kingdom Viridiplantae; phylum Streptophyta; class Magnoliopsida; order Poales; family Poaceae; genus Hsuehochloa; species Hsuehochloa calcarea. The sequence continues at coordinate 43,157,867 of CM070599.1, forward strand.
CGTTCTTATCCGCTCCGAGCCGGATCCGGGTCGCCGGTCGCCGCCAACCCGGTTCAGACCCTCGATGCGGCCCGTCCTCCCTCACCCTTTCACGCTTCAGATGGAATCTAGTCCTCCCTTAGACCACTGTTGCTTCATCGCGACACATCCAATGGCCACGACTGTGCAGAGATCGAGCACAGCCAATGGCCTGAGCAGGGAGTGGCCGTGGAGTACAGTGCTGCTCCCAATTAGCATCTCTCGTGTTGTCCTGTCGACGAGTGGAGTTTACACTGGTGCAATTGTTGCGGTCAATTGGGGGCAGTGGCAGTGGCAGTGGCACGCGATCATCAGCAGTGACGTCGTTCAGTTCCGGGTTTGGGTTTGTGCTGGTACCTGAATCCGGCCCGGCCCGACCCGACTGCGTGCCCTCGTTTTTCACTTTGTTGGTGTTACCGTCTTAGTTTATGCCTGGTGCTTTGTGCGGTTTCTTCGTACGTCACTTGCTCCACCGATGCTGTAGTTAGTAGGAGTTGCCTATTTGTGCGCCATTAGGCAGAAGTGCCAAAGCACCGAGCCACGTTTTCTCCGCGGAAAAGTTACCACTAAGTCACTAACCACACCATTAGCAGACCAACAAATCACCATGGCGCACCCGTTAGTACTACTGCACCGGCGGTTTAACCCAGTGGAACACAAGGGATCAGATGCTTCCTTTCACATTCTGTAGTGTGTGTTGTGTCTCGGGTATATCTAGCTAGCCCACTATTAAGAATTTAATATGCTTCATATTGTGCAAGCATGGTCCTATTTCCTAGTGCCTAACTTGGTTCTGGTTCATGATTAGGACCTGTGGTTAACCTCTTCATAGAGCTGTTTAGTATTTTGATTGGTCTATTTCTACTTAACCAAATGGTTTTGCTACCATATCATTTGGGCAAGTAATGAAGTAGGTTCAAGAGCAGAAAGAATGCATCTTTCTGTATATTTTTCCCCTGGCCAACGTACGGCATTCGACAGTTTGGTCAACTACTCTATAACACCTTTGGACTATTTCTGTACCCCCAGATGTTTTTTAAAACTATGTTCTAAAAAAAAGATGCTTTTTCAAACTCCAAACTTCTTTAGCTTAGACATGCATGGTGTTGTAGTACACACATTGGGCATTTTCTCGTTCGGTTCATCTCAAGTTTACTGGATGAACAATCATGCATGATTTTCAATGGGACCGGTCACTGAATATACAAATTAATTTGGTCCTGAATTATGCACCTGATTAAGGGTCGGTTACAACAACGCCTATGTCACATAAATTAATCATGCTGCGGTTATACATCACATCATCTCTTGGAACCAGTCTTAATCCCTTAGCTGATAACGATGCACTAACCAATTAACAATTCGCCAGCCAGCACGATGAAACGAGTTGGGCCTAGCTAGTTGAAAAAAAGAACAAAGGAAAATACCGGTTGATTACTGCGAAAGAAAAAGATTTTGACACGAAGGTCTTTTTTTTAAATAAAAAAGCTTTTCCTTAAGTAATTCAAAGCCCATCATGCTGCATTATGCCATTACGCACGCATTATTGGCCTTGTGATGTAAGCGTGATGCGCTTTGATCACCCCCTAATTCACGGTCTGAACTCTTGAAGTCATTGTACCAAGGAAACCATATTAATTCCCGGAGGCCAATTTACGTTTCAATGATCTGCCATCATGTTTTGACACGTTACACCTGTGTTCACAAACCAACCTAATGTGAACGGGAATCTCTGGCAGTTTAGAGCTGATATTCATTCGTCGTTTTTCTATATATATTATTAATGGGTAATTCAGTGTTAAAGTGTTAATACAAATCTTGACCGTTGGATCCGAATCTTGAATATTCTAAACCATCCCCATTGAATCGTCTTTATTAAATAACATGCATGCTCCAAGATTATCAAGCGGCTTGGTATTAGCATATTAGCACTATCTCTAAGGTCATTTAATCATTTTGGTCAAATCCAGCCAACGATCCTTGGTATTAGCGCACTAAATTACCTATTAATACGATTTTATTAAATAATATATATATAAAAATGGTTTGGTACTCACAGAGTATGTACTCCCACCTCTAATAATACCTCTTTATCTATTTGAGTATACTCCAATGATGATTATAAGATCTCCAAGATCCAAAAATTATTAAAGTCCACCTTTTATAAAATTAGTGATTAAATCACATTAGCAAAATGATAAAGAAGTAAATTACTCATTAACATGTCCATATATATATATATATATATATATATATATATATATATATATAGAGAGAGAGAGAGAGAGAGAGAGAGAGAGAGAGAGAGAGATATGATCATCTCCCATTGTTATCTGATCTGGTTAGACAGCACAACGGTTCGGAGGAAAGACACCTCAAAAACCTACCACTAGCTAGAAGGCTTAAGAAAGCTACTACACCGCGTACGTCATAGCTCACCATGCAATGCATTATTCAGCTCCTCTTCTTTTAGGTTTGAACCTCTGGCGCTTCATAAATCGTCTAGAAAGATACTTGTTCTTCTCGTGTTTCGTTTCTATGGGACCCCAGAAGGGATCCGGCCAGAAGGAGCTCTAAAGGCAGTGAATGAAACATGCATGAATGGATGCATTGGATCATGCTATCATTGCACTCGGCTCGGAGCATCATAACTGAAAGCTCGTCTCAGCCGTTCGATCCCGAGGCGACTTTTCCGACGAACAAATCGGATGAATTGGACCGTAGAAACACCTCGCGGCAGAAATCGATCCCTGCCTTGTAAATAAACACAAAGCAGCATGGTACTACTACTACTAGCTGTTTGATCAAAAGGTCTCTTCCTACTACAACGTTGCACTACAGCATTGTTGGGTAAATCTTGATCTTTTTTTAATCTGGTAGTTGTAGGAGAAAAGGCATGGAATATAACATTATTCCTTCACTTCAGTGAAGCGAGGACAAAGTCTTCTTCCATTAATTGCACTTTAGTAAAAAAGATGACAAAACATTGGGACATTGGTAATTAATGGGGAGGATACGGACAAAAAACATGTCGTGCCGCTGATTTCATGGCGGCTGCCGGATGATGCTGTACCTCCGGATACGGTCAAGCAAATACTTCATTATTTTATTAGGATAATTACTTTATACTTTCGACGAATTTTTAAAACTAATACTATCACTTTTTATTCGTTCTAAAAACTATAAAAAGCTAGTTCATCACTCGAGAAGTACTCGCGGTTGAATTGTCCCACGCTTCGGTGTGTGTTGTGTTATTCGTGTTCTTACGAATCACAGTAGTCTAATAACGCTTTCGAGGTGAAGTACTGGTTAACTAGTGTCCATACCTTCTCTCGCCATCCATGCATGAGTTGGGATTCATGTTACAAACTGTCATATCTGTGTTATTATATTTTTTTTATTCGGAATATAACTGGTTCACCTCATTGCTGTATTTTATTAGTATGTAATTTTATTTTATTTGTCTTTGTTTTTACTCAACCTCTCAAAGTACATATGAATAATATAACAAGTTCACCGTATTACCGTATTTTATTGGTATATAATTTTATTTTATTTTTATCATCGTTGGATCACATGATTTGTGTTACAAACTGTCAGATTCGTGTTATTATGTTTTTTTTCTTAAGAATATAACAGAGCGTTAGAAACCGACTGAAGCAATAAACAACACAACGAGAGCAAGGTGACGTCGTGATTGTTGATCGATCGCTCAAGGAATTGGCTATTCTAACATCGCGTGATGCGCTTGCTGCCTTGCGTGACGCCTAGATCAGTTAACTTAATCGTGTCCTGCTTTCTGCAGCTTCCAGCTGGGGACTAAAATTGCCGTGTCATTTCCTCTCTCGTTTCCCTTTCTTGGGTGTGGCACAACGCAATAAGCAACTTCCGGGTTGGCTGACACGGCGCCGCTGCAGGAGGAGAGTTGCTTGGTGTTGGGTGGTATCAAAACCCGGGTACTTTCCTTCCAAGAGAGGACTTGACAAAATCCGCTCCCCGTCTTAAAGTTGCTGACATACATATGATCGCGTACGCTTTCGATCCGGACCCCGGCCGCACCCAGCCCAGCGTTTCGTCTCGAATTACGGCTGTATAATCGTGCGTCCTTGCTCGAATACATGTGCCACTTGAACTGTTGCTGCTGACCGCCATTCCGCAGGTACACACTGCAGCGTGCAGTTTTGGTCAAGTATCGTGCGATGCAAAGTCCGAATTAACCCTGCACCGATGTTTCGCATTTAGGCACGGTCGTACGGACAACTGTTTGACCCCAGGCAGAAATATCTCCAGATCAACTGCTCAAAGTTCAAACTAATCCAGCTCCAGATAGCAGCACTCAACTCGATCAATATGTGCTGCACTGAAGATTACATAGGACATTGGAGTTTGACCCGGCGACGGGTCGGCCCCGGGAAAGAAAAACAAAGCGAAGCCTTGCCCTCTCGTGAGGTGGGGTGGCGGACGGGCCGGGAGCCGCCACGCGAGACGCCTGGGAGGCCGTGCCGGGGGGAGGGTCGCACGTGTCGCCCGCGCACATTGGAATCGCGGTCGCGCACCAACCGCGCCGCGCTACCACAGTGCCGTCCTACGTTTCTGCCACGTTTACTGGGTGAAGATTCTGGCGCGCCTCGCGTCCACAGGCCGGGAGCAAACACGCACATATCGCCTCGAGACTCCCGCCCCTTTGCCGTGCCACCTAACGTGGTCCTCGAGGCCTACTTCAACAGCGACCTTGTCTTTTAACTTTTCTTTGAAGATCCATCCATGTTTTTTCTATGGTCAAGTTGTCCCAGCTAGACCGCTTCTAACTGAAGCCGCAGGTAGTTATTTATTATCTTACCAGAGCCAGGACAGCTTTGAAGCACAGGTTACGGCTGAACTATTGAACAGTGCCGGCACTGAGTGGAGTACTTTCTTAAAATCGTCCTTAAGAGTTAAGCCATCTCGACGGTTCAGACCTCTGACTGCCAGCCATGTGATTCAGTGGCTCAAACGAAAGTGCCTTTTTTTCTTTCAGAAAAGGGGATCTTTTTGTTACATCTTTTGATCTCTTTGGATCTGGGGTTCTCTGTTTTGGATTCATGATTTTTGATCGGGTCCGAGAGTGACCGAGAGAGAGAGAGGCGTTACCGTCGGTCGTAGAGGAGGTAGGGTTGGCCATGGCGTCCGTCAGTGAAGGTCTGCGCTAGGGCAACGACGTTCGGTGGAGAGGTGCGGGACTCCTCGACGGCGGCGTGTCCCGAGCGGAGGCGATCTCTCTGGCGGCGGAGATCCGGCGGCGGTGGTGCTTCCCGTCACTTGAGCGCCGCCCTCTTAGATCGGGTCTAGGGCTTTGTAGGTTAGGGTTTGTGGTTGCACACGGTGAACCTCGTTCTTTGTGCAGCCGGCCCCCACCCTTCCTTTATATGGCGCTGGTGACAGGGGCCCACCAGCCATCTTGGGCTGGGCGCCCCCGATCAGGGCGCGATCGGAGGGGTGGGCATTTGGCCCGCCAAATGCCCCGAGATTATTCTAACACTTTTCGGTACAACTTTTTCACAAATCACTAGTAGCACTAGCGAACATAGGCACGTAGGGTATATTTGGTTTGTGTCTCCGGTTAGCCGAATGAAAATTTTGGCATAACCAAAATGTTGGTAAAGTAGAGACGTTCTGATTGCAACCATACCAACTGCTAAAAAGATTGGTAAAAAATTTCAAACTATGAGTATGACACGCGGGCTCCACATGGGTTTTATTTTGCTGATTAAATCACAAAGAATACAACGGTACAAATAAATTACAAATCAGATGCCCAATTCAATAGATATGACTGTTTAAAGCTAGACAATCAAAGAAATTATGTATTTAATGCATTCAACTATTGCTTGACACGTCATGTTTGCATGCTGGATGTGCCACACCAAGTTTTGAGAAACTCTCTATTTGCCAGCCTATTGGCAGGGAAAGTGTGGGAAAGTGTTATTGTTACCAAAATTTCGGAGGCAGCACTAAATGTTGGAATCGAACCAAACATTTGTAAAATTGTCAAGATAATACTAAAATTTTTGATAAGTTAAACAAGAGTTACAAAACAAATAGGTCCATATTCTCCGTCCCTCTCTTCATATTTCTCGCCGCAGAACGCGTGTGACACGACGCGACAAAGATTGTGGTGGGGGAACGTGTTGGACGGACGGTGGATGCGGGGGCAGGCACAAATTCTGGCGAACGGTGGTGTTCCTTGGGTGCACCGCGAGGCATGAAGTGCGCATGTAACGTGGCCTGCGTTGCGTTTGCAGCCATATATATGGTGGTGAGAGGGTCGGCGAGTGTGTACGAGTTTGTGGTTAGTTTCGTAGGTTTTCGGGTCGGGAAGCTGGGGACGCCTGCCCTCTTGTTGTGGGGAAGCCTTCCTTTGTCACCATGCTACCTAGCTCTCCTTCCTAGGCGCAACAGAGGCGGAGTGCGAGGGAAGCGAATGCCGTTTTGTTCGTTTGCTCGGGCCATTGTTGTTAGTTTCCTTTTTCTACCTCACATGCAGTTTATCTGCTTTTCTTTAGTTTGTTGGAGGGCTGTCATCCAGTTATCTTCTCTCTTCTTTTTTTTTTCTTCCTTTTTGTGTGAGCTGAAATGTGTTCGTGACATTTGATGGAGCACTGATGGAGTACGATGGCATCTTTGTCGGAGAGAAACGATAAGATTGGGGAGAGCTAGCAACCAGACGAACGCCTATACGTCTACCGTGTCCAATCTTGTGATAGGCATCTGATGGGCCAGTTATTTGGATAAACTTTCGGCCCAAACGTAAAATTTAGCCTGTCGGACTAGGTTTATGATGATGGGCTGATCTTGCTTTTCCATAGCAGGCTGCCCGGGCCTGGTTACAAACTATTCCTTTCATTTCTCATGCCTAACACATGCAATTAGGTGAGCGTTACCATTTGCTTAGAAGATGTCGAACAGAGAGAGCAACTGATTATATATGCCTCTGGTTTGTAGTCTAGCTCACCATTCATTTCATTCCAAGATCACCAGTTAGTTAAGCAGATCACCAGTTAGTTAAGAGCCTTGAACAGCAACGTGACCACAAGATTGCGATCCTAAAAAGTACTAGTATCCAGCACGGCGTATTCTCGCGTTAGATTAGTGTTGGATCCTCGCGCGTTGCCGCCGATAGGATGCATGCCTGACGCCGACGGCGACGGCTTGGATGTTGCGTCGCTCGCTCGCATTTGAATATAGGCCCGTCGCCATGTGCCGGCACCTACCAAGGGCCCGTGATTGCACCGCCGCCCACCAACTGATGAACAAGTTGGATTCAATCTATTCAATCTTCAGTTCTTTCTAGATCACATCATACCTGGTCCAATCATTCTGGAAAATGCAGTGCAATTATTACAATTTAGAACTTAAATACACATACATGCACTCTGAAAGAAACTTCTTAATTTCGTCGTACTGGTAGTGGGAATTAACTGTAAGATTAGATTGGAAAAAACTTGATTCAGAGTGAAACGAGATTCGATTTCTTCTTCTGTTTCCCTCTTTATGGGACAGTTTGGCAGCGGTCTCTTTCAACGCGTTTTGGATAGGTCACTGCAGGTAAGCATGGGCGGCAATTGGATTTGATTACAATATGATAATACTTAAGTTAGATGCAAATTCTATTCCATACCATTTTTCTTCTTCTGGTTACCTACGGGACTCTATGTGAATGATACAAAAGTATTTTATTTTATTTAGCTCTTAGGAACTTTTTTAATTTTTAACTAAAAATAAAATGTCCAATTCTCTATTTGTTTGCACCATTTGTGACCATCAAAATGAGTGCAGTGCTTCAAAACTAATATATATTTTGCTTACATTATTGGCTTTAGCAGCTAGAGTTGGAGAAAACAAGTCAGCTCGTAACAGAGACACATACGACGTAAATAGGTCGCATTAATGCTGACATAGGCCCTGTTTGGTATGGCTCCAACTCCCAGCTTCTTACTTGGAGTAGGTGGAGCTGTGCCAAACGGGCTAACTCCACAAAACCATTGGAGTTGGAGTAGCTTGGAGTGGAGCAGCCCTCTAGTGCAAATTGTAGGAGCAGATAAACCCTTGCTCCAAGTGGGGAGTTGTGGACTAGTATAATAAAATACCTATAGAAGTTTCAAATATTTACCCACAAATTGCCACTGAACTATACCCATCCCGAATTCACAGCCCCCCTCACTGAGCCCGCCCGTCCTTCCCTCCCCTGTTTCTCCCGACTTCTCCATTTGCTTTCGTGAGCCCGCCGTCAGTCTTCCTCCGGACTTCTCCACGCTCACGAGCCCGCCTGATCCTTCCTCCCCCCTTGTTTCCTCGTCGCTCCCTCTGCCTCCGCCTCCCTCCGCCTCCGCCCCCACCCCCTTCCTTACTCCCTCCGCCTCCGCCTCCCTCGCTCTGCCTCCGCCTCCGCCTCCCTCCCTCTGCCTCCGCCTCCTGGCTCCGCCCCCCACCCCTTCCACCGACGCCTCCGCGGCTTGACTCCTCCTCCGCCTCCATTGCTCCGCCCCTTCCTTCCCATCCGCGGCTCACCTCCCTCCTCCGCCTCCGTTGCTCGCCCCCCCCTTCCTCCTCCGCGGCTCGCCTCCTCCGCCCACCCCCTTTCCTCCGCGGCTCGTCTCCTCCCTCACTTGGGTCCTCAACGAGCTCCCGACGGCGGCTCTTCATCCTCCGCGGCTATCGTTCCTCCCTCGGCCTCCGCCTTCCTCAGCATCTTCAAGGTAAGAACAAGGCGATGTAGCTCAGAACCTGTATTCTGATACCACACATTTTTTTTTTACCATTTGGAGAAGATCCACGAGGATCAAAGTCATCGAAGCCGTCCTCATTGATGTTTGTATTAGCTGGTGGCTTCAAGGAGCTCGGTGAATAAGAATCCCCATTCCTGATATTCAGACAAATACAACATCGTGAAGGAGCAAAAGTTAACAATAAGAGGTAAGCTGAAGTCCGAATCGATATTTACGCATTTACCACTCAATAACAAGGTACCTTCAGCCAACCTTCAACAACATCAGTGTAGTTGCCACCAAAAGAGACTGAGCTTGATTTATATGTTATCCCTGTTGATAGCTAACATGGCTGAGACCAAAAGAGGCTCAGCTCAAGTCATGCAAGACCAAATCATAAAGATAGCTAACATGGCTGAGAAATCTCAGTCAACATTGGAGTCTTTTGCAATAAAAGATGACCCTTGCTCCATAGATGTTGTGATGAACTGGGTGGAAGAATGCGGTGCCTCGTTAGGTAGTGATGAGCACTTCATTGCAACTGAGTTGTTTTTGAAGAGGGAGCAAAGGCAAATGTTCAAAACCTTGCACACCCCACAAGCTCGTTTCGAGTGGCTTAAGAGGAAGTACAAGAAGGAGTATGGGAATTGATTATGGCATGTTACAATATTAGATGAACTTTATTCTATCTATGTAAAACCGATAACCCTATTATGGCATGTTACAATATTAGATGAACCATATTCTATCTATGTAAGACAGATAACCCTATGTTTGGATATTGTATGAACTTTATGTTAGCTTGCTTTTTATGTTACCTTCCTTTTTTTGTCTTTGTTATAATTGTTGTTTGCATTCTCACGATTGTTATAAAATTTACAGATGTCGTCTTACGAAAGTGATAGTGATGAAGAGAACAAAGCTAGAGAGAAGGTCATCTGAGCAAAGCATGCTATGGATGTCATTTCTCTAGTTGGGGCATCCATTGTTGCAGAGTACTATGCAACCTACATGGATAAAAGCGAAACACGGACTTCACGCCTCGATGGGATGGGTTGGTTGAAGGAGACATTGGCTACTCGGAGAGACTCATAGGATGCTTCAGTATGAACCAAATAATTTTTTGACCTACATGACTTGTTGGTTAGTAGGTATAAGCTTAAACCTACCAAGAATATGAGTACATTAGAGGCACTTGCAATCTTCTTATGGGTATGCGGTGGAGGTGAATCGAATAGGAAAACACAAAACCGGTTCAAGCACTCGGGTGAGACCATTAGTAGGAAGTTTCAAGAAGTGCTAGAATGTGTGGTTGCAATGTCATAGATTATGTGAAATCAAAGGATCCAAACTTCTCCACCATCCATAGTAGAATTAGAGATGATCGAAGGGCTTGGCCACATTTGAAGGATTGCATAGGTGCTCTTGATGGGACTCATATACGTGCAACTCTTCCACTAGAACAACAAGTGAGATACATTGGAAGGTCCTGAAATCCCTCTCAGAATGTGATGGCAGTTGTGGACTTTGATATGCGTTTCACTTATGCATCCATTGGTCAACCAGGGGCTATGCATGACACTAGTGTGTTATATCATGCATTGAGAGTAGACCGAGATGTGTTCCCACATCCTCCATTGGGTAACTCTATTCGCTCTTGGATAAATTACTTCTTTCTAAATCATGTTGTGTCATTAACTTTATATTACTTTTGATTCAGGCAAGTATTACCTTGTTGATGCCGGCTATCCTAATCGACCGGGGTACCTAGCCCCATACAAGGGCGAAAGGTATCATGTTCTGAGTTCCACAGAGGTGTTGAACCAACTACGCCAAGGAAAAGTTCAATAGGGTACACTCCTCTGTGCGTAACATAGTTGAGCGAACATTTGGTGTATGGAAGATGAAGTGGCCAATTCTACTCAAGATGCCAAGCTATCCAATGACCAAGCAAAAGATGATTGTTGCGGCCACCATGACACTCCACAACTTCATACGTGAGCATGGTAGCGGGGATTGGCATTTCCGTAGGTGCGACCGAGATTCTAACTATGTCCCTACCATTCCTTCTAGATACCGAAAATATGCAATTTCTCAACATGCTTTGGATGGGTCAACATCACAATCGAATGATAGGTATATGGATACGTTTCGGGATGAACTTGCTACTGGCATAGCTACTTCTTGGTGACTTGGTATGGTATGAAAGTCAGTTAGCAAAGATAATGTGAGATCTCATTTATTTTATATCGAAGACATATGTTATTCTTTGTTATGACATTTTGTTATGATACTCATCGAATTAGAACATTTGTTATTTCCTTCGTATGTTTGAGTTTATGGATTTTCTCATATACAATCACGTACGAATACAAGTAGGCAAGTACGGATGCTACAGTGCGAAAATACCACATAAACAGTAATAAATACGATAAAAATACATGTAAAGTATTTGACACACTCCTTACTACTTGGATAAAATTACACATCTTTCTCACCCAAACCAGAAATTACAGCAACTCCAAGGGTACTCTCGTCATCTTACATAGATCATTCCCATTCATGGAGTGGGAGTTACCTTTCTAACCAAACACCTCCTCAGACTACTCCAACTTCTCAGAGGAGTAGATCCAAGAGTGAAGCTGGAGTTGGAGTTGCAAAAACTTGGAGCAGAGTCATACCAAACAGGGCCATAGTATAGATGTTCCAAAACCGTATGTATTTTTCGAGTGGTATGGTACATGAACTGTCATGCAAGCCATGTGGTGTATCAATAAAAAATTATGGAATGACTACATATTTTCAATAATATATTCACACATATTTAAAACTTATTTATCATTGTTAGTACTTGTTATCATCATCACTCCATAAAATTAAGTTATTTTCACAACTAAATGTGTAAAGTAGTCAGTTGATTGAGAAAAATCCCAACTAATTATATAAAAATATTTATTATCATGTAAATACAATATTTATAATGTCTGGTTTACCCGACGCTAATATCAGTTCAACCGATAATTGCTTAATAATCCTATCTTTGCCATCAATGGTGCATTTTAATACAAATTTTGAGGTAGGGCCGATAAAACCCAAGACTACATGTTCGAGCTAGGATGAAAGCTCTTGCATCCCTCTGTGGAGCGTGAGACTGATGCCACATTGCCACCACAACGTATGTGTGACTGGTTTGCTGAATATATCTAGAAGACTAGAACTGATTCGCGATTAGTACTTTGTAAACGTGCTAATGATCTTAGAAAGTAATGACGATGTTCAATTGTGCTTGTTTTTTTTAGAACATGTGCAGCTGCGTATTGCTCGCTCTTCCATGACAGAGATGTGAACCATACGTGATACGTCTGATCGCGGTCGTACCGTGACTTTCTCTGACAGTGGGACACACCCAGCTTAACCCAAGACGCACCTCACTCCGACGACGTGACACGTGTCGCGGCGGCGGCTGAGCTCTCTCTCCTAATAGCACTCTCGTAAATAACGTTGAAACCCATGTCCGTTCATGAACCCTGGCAAGACGCCGTTAAGCTGCCTCCGTGGCCCCGCTTATAAGAGAGACGGGCTCTTTGCTTCCCCGCGTCTCTCTCTCGAGCGAACGCCTGCGACACCGCAACTCCCTCCCCCCTCCCTCCCTCCAAAACCGCGAGGAGGATCGCAACCGTACGGACGGTGGAAAGAGATGGCCGGCGACGAGTGGCGCTGCCGCAGGCACCCGCCCCTACCCTGCCGCGGCGTGTGTCCGCACTGCCTCCGCGACCGCCTCCTCCGCCTTTGCCCCGACTGCGCGTGCGCGCCCCTGCCCCTGCGCGTCCTCCTCCTCGTCCTCCTCCGCCTCCGGCAGCGAGGTCGGCCGAGTCTACAGCCTCATCGAGCGGGAGCGCCGGATCGGGCGCTCGCGATCCGTGGCCGCCTCCGGAAGCGGCGGCATCGGCAACGAGAGGCGCAAGTACAGGGTCTGGGGGTGGGCGTCGTTCCGGAAGACGGCGGCTGGCAGGGGCATGGAGGAGGAGGAGCACGACGTGGTGGCATTGGCGCGATCGAGCTCGGTGTCGGCGACGGTGGTGGAGGCGAAGGGGGTGTCGAAGGCGGGAGGGTGGGGGAGGTTTCTCCCCGGCCAGATCAAGGCGCTGCGCCACCGGAAGTCGCGCACACGCAGCGGCGGCGGCGATTGCCGGGATAGCATGAGGTGAGATCGCCGGAGCGTGATTCGTTCCGGTGAGTTCGTTGTTACGCCGAGGATTAGGGGGGGACTAACAACCATTTGGTTGTTTCTTTTTGTGTGTGTGTGTGTGCGCTTGTGCGCGCTGGCGCTGCGCTAATTTGTTGGTGATTCTGTAACACTGAGCTGTTTTGGCCTTTTGGATCTTACTAGTAAAGATAAAACGTGTGAATATGCTAGTGGGTGCCATTCTGCAGTCTTGGAGAGGGACATTTTGCACTTGTTTGTGAGATGTTTTAATCTTTTATAGTCTGACGAGTGATGATATGTTTTGTAGAGAGGCGATAGAAAAGTGTCTTGTATAATTGCACCATACATATTACATAACCAGAAGGGAACTCGCGCCAATTGGCGCGGCCGACAAGCTGAAAATAAGATATTGATGTTGCAACCTGATCAATTGCTCCTCTACTTTTGTATATATATTAAAGACAATGAATGATATTGTTATAATCCATGAAATAGCTAATAAGTTGGTATTGTGGTTGTTGGTAAAGTACGCAAAAATATGATCAAGTACTTCAGTTTATGTCACGTACCATGTAAACTAAACAGAATGAGTGATTGGAATAAATGAAGAACTTGGGTAGAACATTAAAGAACCTAGTGATTGTAGCCTCACAAACTTAGAAGGAAAGGGTCTCTAGCTGGACCTTTTGGAATGTCCCGCAACAACCTCATGGAAGATGAATCTTCTATCAATGGATGTAAGAAATAACAAACAAAATTTCAGGGGAATGGAATGGAGAATGAATGGAAGATAATGAATGTCAGAATGGGATGAAGTGGAGAGGGCGAGGGGGCAGGGAGGCGGCGTAGGAAGATGTGAGAGGTCGATCGATCGGAGTCGGCGGCCGGAGTGGCGCCGCCTTGAGCACGATCGATAGCGGTGCCTAGGTGAAGGAAAGCGAGAGGTCGGAGGGTAACAACATAGCAGCGTCGGGCCCGAGGTGGCGACTCACCGATGGCTCCACGGGAGCTCACCAGAGTGCCGTGGTGACCACTATTGGAGAAGAAGAGGTGGGGCAAGTGAAGGGGGCGGTCATAGAAACCACGTTGGAACAGGAAGAGTGGGGGCAGATGACAAAGAGCGAGCACGAACCAGCCGACCGGAGGGCGCGAAGGAAGAACGACGACACAGTCGAGGAGTACAAATCGAACCACTAACGCGTCGGCATGGCGCACCCAGGGAGGATGACGCACCGACGCAATTGGGGAGGACGGGGTGCCGACATGGTCGGGAGGAGCGGCCACGGCGGACGGGGATGGAGATCGATGGGGCGGTGGGGGAGGAAGAGGGATGGAGCGGCGGCGCTGGTGGAGAGGGGATAGACGGGAGGGAGGCGTCGAGGCGGTGGCCAGGGAGAGGAAGATGAAGGGGAGGCGTCGACGCGGCGGCTGGGAAGGGAGAGGGAGGTAGCGGCGACGCTGGTGGAGAGGGCCAGCGGAGGGAAAAGGAGAGAGGATGGACGAGAGGGGAGGCGCTAAAGCCATGGCCGGTGCGGGAGATCGAGCGGGGCGGCGAGGGAGGAAGACAGAGGGAGCGGCTTACGGCTGGTGGAGTAGGGCGGCGGAGGAGGGAAAGGAAGGGGACTGGAGGCGGAGGGGAAAGGGAGCGAGGTGAGGACATCGCTGCTGGATTGAGTGGGCGAGGAGATGGGATGGGAGATGCGGTGGGATTAGGGTTTCTACAATACAAGATACCAGCCGTCCGATGATGATCCGACGACCAAATGATCTTCAATTATGTGGCTGCGTGGTTGATGGCTAGGGGCTCTCCATGAGATCGCGGCCGTCTACCGATACTCCGAAGGCCCAGTTGTGTTTTACGTGACGTGTACCGCGAGAGGAGACCCTTTCCTTTAGACTTTAAGGTTAGTAAAATTATTGTCAGTGTGCTTGACATAGGTAGGTTCATAATGTTAGACACTATCTCAAGCTGGACCTTTTGGGTTCAGCTTTGATGGGACCATGTTAATGAAAGCCATGAATTTCGCCCAGCAAATTACCTCCATTTTGCCACTTTAGACCTCCATTTTGCCACTTAGGACTATGTCTAAAAGACGCATTGATCAAGGCTGGGGAACCGATTAGACCTTGTTGATGATGCACTGCACGCTGCTCTATTAGGGTGAAGAGTATATGTCCAAAGTTCTTTTCCGCCTATATAGTTTTGGCTCTATTCCTTTTTTTTGTGTGATTTCATCATCTGTCGGTCCAAAGAATGGGCCCTCAGTTGATATATTTTGGGCGATATGGATGTCATCATGAACTGTGATTTTTTTTAAAATTGATTTGTTTGGTACATGTACTGTGTTTTTTTAGTTTTTTAAAGTGTGCAGCAACAGCTTCACTAAAACTGATAAAAAAACATGCTAGCTGCTATCAACATACTATCTTCTATTTTTTTAGATCTGTCAGGACCCGGGATTAACACCCCAAATTCTTTGTGCATTTCTGAACTAGTCTCATGATCAGTGGCTAGCTCACACAGTAAACAAATATGATAACATCCATAATTGCAAACCTTCATTAATAAATATAAGAGTTGATTTTACCAGAAAGGACTTATAAGGCATGTGTATGCCAAGTTCTTTTGCAAAGTTCTTGAACTACTTGGCATAAAATTATCAGTTTTAGCATGGTTTTAGTAAATATTTATATATGATTCATTAATAATATGTGAATGTGTCATATGTACTTCTGAATTTGCATTTATGTATGAATATTATAACAGACGGTTCTATTATGGAATCGTCTGTGATGTGAGACCATATCACAGACGGTTCTATTATGGAATCGTCTGTGATGTGAGATCATATCACTGATGGTTCTATAATAGAACCGTCTGTGATATCTCTTTATTAATAGGAGCCCGCTAGAGTTTGCGCCCTAACTCGTCACTCCCCAGCACCCTTACTCTCGCCTGTTTTCCTCCCCACCCGAGTGTCCCTGACCTCAACGATGCCTCCCGAAGCCTCCTCCCTGACGACCGCCCCCAAGTCGCATCTTCTCCCTGACGCCACCCTTCTTCCAGTCGTCGTTGGTTGTGACACCACGGTTCACTAGGACAAGACACTCTTATCGTAAGAGTCTTGTGTAGTGTCATCGTCGTGGCACAACTATGATGACGCCGCTGCGGTCCAATCGACCTCCCCCTGGCCAAATCCACCTCCCGCCGCCAGATCTGCCTTCCCCTCTTCAACCTCTCCACCACCTTCCCCGGCTACCTCTCCACTGACCTCCCTCGGCCACCTCTCCATTATCTGTTGCTTCAGTTTTTGGGTATAAGTTTGACTTGTTTTCTAATGTGGGTTGGTGTTGCTTATGCATACATGTAGGAATGGATGTGGTGAGCTACTGCCGGTGGTCGATTTTACCGGTTGCACTTGAGTAACTACTCCCATTTACTCTCTATATATCACTTCCCTCCCCTTACTCTATGATATGGGTGATGAATGGTGTGGGCCATGGTGGGTGTTCTGTGATGGTTAGATGATATGGGTGGGTTTTCTGTATATGATGTTGGTTTATGAGATGTGGTTCGGATGGGGAAAACATATGTCTTTACACATACAATTTTTTTCATTCTCTGATGCTTTAGTTTTTGAGTTTGAGTTTGACTTGAATGTTTACTGATGTGGGTTGTTGTTGCTTATGCATACATGCAGGAGATGGATGTGGTGAGTTACTGCCGGTGATCGATTTGCCGGTTGCACTAGGGTAACTACTCTCCTTTACTCTCTATCCCTTTCCCTCTCCTTGCTCTGTGATGTGGGTGATGAATGATGTGGACTACGGTGGGTGTTCTGAGATGGTTAGATGATATGGGTGGGTTATCTATGAAGAATCCTAAGCAGTGGCTGCTTGTGCCTTTAAAATTGGCTTCATAATATATATATATATAGTTCGTAGTCCCCCGCCACTTTCAGGGGGTCGTCTACGCAGCATGAAGAGGATGAGACAACAGCAACGAATAACTTCAAGAAGCATGGTTGTCAAGAGATCACGTGGACATCCAATTACTTGGATGTCGTCGAGAGATAATTGGACGTCGTAATGTTCAGAAAATGGCATGGACGCGCAGGTACTCCGACTGGGAAGTGGCATCAACTATGGTTGGTTATTGATACATGATGCCACTTTCCAGTTAGAGTACCTGCGCAACCACACCATTTTTGAACATATCGACGTCCAATTACCTGTCGATGACATCTAGGTAATTAGATGTCCATGTGCTCTCCTGACAACCATGCTTCTTGAAGTTGCCTGTGGCTGCTGTCTCATCCTCTTCATGCTGCGTGGACGACCCCCCAAAAGTGGCTGGGGACTAAAAAAGCACAAGCAACCACTGCTTTGAGACTTTATAGAGAAGAGTCATCGCAGATGGTTTTATCTACAAATCTTCTGTGATACATCAGTCATCACAGACGGTTTGTAGATGAAATCTTTTGTGACACATCAGCTATCACAGACGATTTTATCTACAAACTGTTTGTAATACATAAGCCACCACAGACGATTTTATCTACAAACCGTCTGTGATAGTCAACTATCACAAACGGTTCTGAGTCAATAATCGTCTGTGATAGTCTGCATCACAGACGGTTCAAAAATCGTCTTTGAGGACTTGATATCATTACTGACTTATAAATTCAGACGGCTCATGAAACCGTATGCGATGACGTTTTTGATCCGTCTGTGAAGACCTTTTATGTATTAGTGGTCATGCGTGGGCTCCGCACGAGGGGGAGATCGATAGGCTCAGCGCATGCATGCTCGTGTCCTGTAGTTTGCGTCATCATTTTCCTGGACAGCTTGTATGCCTGCCAGTGGTTTTGGTGCTTTCTGCTTCGAGTTCGAGGGACACGTCTTCTTCCACATGGAGCGTGGCGACATACGCTACCTTCTGACCATTTTCCACTTGGATTGATGATGAGAAATTGAGAACATCCATGGGATTCCCGATTAGTGGTGGGAAAAAGCCCATTAACGTAGCTCGTTGGTTCGATTCAAAACTATTCTAATTACACTCGTTAATTGGTTAAATATTAAAATAGATCGATTTCGAATGAAATTGAATTTCATTTTGACTCAGCTCGTTAGCTCAATTTTAAAATTACTTTCAAACTATTAATAAAATAATATTAAATTAAACTATGTTAATTTTAGAACATCGTCGTCGTCGTCGTCGTCGTCGTCGTATACCACGGACTGCTTTTGGGGTCAATAAGGATGAAGAAACGTGAGCAGTGCGCGCTTCTGCTTGCCTGTGCGCCTGTCCGCGCACGTACGCACGTACAACTCAACTAGGCTGTACCGCACATGCTGACAGGCCAAGTACTCCGTGCCGATGCCCGATCTGCATGCCGAGCGGCCGCTCGTTCGCGCGCCTGCTAATTACTAGCAAACTAGTACGTCGTAGCTAGCGCCGCACATGTACGCTCCCGAGCCCCGACGGTGTTTCCTCAACGCGTCAGCATCAGCGTCAGTCCGTGTTGGCAGGCTACTGCATTTGTCGATCGGTACGGTACGTGCTCATGCACGTCCCCCGAGTCATCTAATACACCACGTACGGACTCGTGCAGTGCTGCAATACCAGGACGTCGACAGCCTCTCCTGGCTGCGCCCCTTGTTAGATTGGATGGATCGGCATCTCTGCTATTGCAATGGCGGCCACGACAATCCGAGTAATTTGCGCTACAAAGAATGGTTTGGATTATTATCTGCTACAGTAACACTGTGGTGTTTCGAGCAGGAACTATGCTACAATGTCAGAGGATGTGTTTCTCTACAGTCTTCCAGACCCATTGGTTGTGTCACTGAAGAAATCTAATGGTAATGGGCAATGGCAACTTTTCAGTTCTACATTGTATGGGCATTTTCTTGGCATGCCGTTCCAAAAAAAAAAAAAAAAACTGAAAAGGAGAAGAGATAGGGTGTTGAAACTGGACTTTACTACTCACTGTAATCCTATTGTTGGCAAGAACCTGAATTCTTTCAGGTGTTAGTTTTCAGTTAGGTTCTTTCCTGTTACTTAGCTGAATAAAAATACAAAACCAACTGCAAGACGAGCCTGTTCGTGGATCGGTTGTTAGCATCTAATAGTGTAGATGCCGTGCACGTTGGGTCGTGGGATGGCACGACCAGTTCCTCGTGGGCGGCATGGCCGGAGCATGATCGACAACCATGGGATGGCATGGATAGTTGGACTCGTTCTGCTCCCGGTTCTTTAGTTCAGTTAGCTCGATCCGATGTTTTAGGATCTGAGGAATAAAAGGAAAACAGAAAAGCTGCATTCGATGCACGCAGCGCAAACTCTTTGTCCTGTGTCTCTCTCACTTTCTGAATTCTAGCCATTGCTAATACGAGAGTGTGTGAGAGGTTGCAACAACATAGGGCAGGGGCACCAAGCAATAGGCCAAGCCTAGGCGATTCCCCGAGGTACCCCGCCGGCCAGACCCGTATCGTGCACCCCACCGCCATGGCCTGGGCACTGAACATGAAGAAGGTGTCTCGAGGAGGAAGAAGCCAGTGGCTGCTGGGGTGCTACAGCGCTGGGCCTAGCGAACTTCTTGGGGCAATGGCAGCATGAGTGAGGAGGGCCACTAGCCGATCCACAGTTTTAGTTTTCACCACTCTAAACACTCTCTCTCTCTCTCTCCCCCAGTACTCTTTCTATTATCTAAATCTAGTGAATGACGGTGTCTCGAGTGGAGACAAGGTTGAGGCGGCGCGCGCGGCATCGACGAACCTGCAAGAAGCAAGAGGATCGAGGACGCGAGAGCGCGCGGCGGCAAGCCGGCGAAGAGGGGCATCACGCGTGCCAAATCGCGAGCGGCGCCGCTGCAAGCCAAGGCCCGAGGCGGACCAGGCGGCGCACGACAGCAAGTAGGCCAACAGTGTCGGGATCGAGATAGCTCATCCTCAATACTCTCATGTCCAAAGCTAAAGGTGACCAAAAGGCAAGGGGAACTAAGGAAATTAGTTGAAAATGGAATAGATTGTGATTTGTAGTTGGTTCATTGATTGATTTGTGATCAATTAATCATAACACTCCTCACAAAAAAAATCATAACACTCACTGATCCATCTATTTTGTGTCAAACTAGTGTGTTAAATAAATTGGTGGTAAATTGTTGGTTCCATTCGGTGTCAAATTCTTTTGTTACTGTAATTGCAATATATGGATTGTGTATATATTGCGTCGCTGCTAGATAATTCCATTGGTATATGCCGCTCAACCTAAAATTAATTCCTGGTCCGCCACTGAGATAGGGTATCTGACACCGAACGTGATCTTTCCGTGTTCGTAAGCGCCAGCCTGATTTTTTTTTCAGGAATGAAGAGGAGAACGGGAAAGCGCACAATGTGGTGCAATCCGATCTGATGGGTCCCAAGTTTTAACATACTTGAAGGCCCTACAGTTATGGGCCAAGCATGCAGCAATCAGCAATGGATGTTCCAAAAGCCAGAATTAGCAGATCGTTGCTTTGCGTCCAAACTGTCGAGAGAAAAAAAGCCTTTCAGAAAAGAAGACAAAGCTGCACCGAAATGTTCATACCACTGCCATTCCATCTGGAAGATAGGAGCTCGAGCATCGTTCAAAGAAAGGGGAGGGGGTCACCATGTGTTTCGAATTTCGATCAAGAAAAGCGTGAGAGTTTGTGACAGAAATTATTGTGATAGGTGTGCAATCAGCGTCAATGATTATGTCAACAAGGGCCATGAACGAACAAGCTGTAACTAGTACGATCAATGGGTGCTTGCTCCAATTACCTCAGATGCTGGGACCCGGAAATCATGCCATGGTTTCTAACCAAGGAAGCAATTGCACACTGCTTGACAAGCCACTGAGCTAGCTTCAAGCTTCATTCTGTCCTCTGACAAATGTATCTGTCCTCTGATCGCAGGAGAAAGAAATTAACAAATGAATGTGTTGCTCCCTCCGACAGGCAGGTTAGCTGGAGTATACAGTAATGTGATAGTAGCCGAAGCCGCCACTGCCAAAGCTGATTTCGTAGGGCGCCGTGTGCCCGTGTCTAGGTTGACGGCGCGCGCCGGTATGGACCAAGAGCGGGCCGCGGGTGCCACCGGACGGAGAGGACGGTGGTGGCCGCCGCAGTCGCCTTGTTGACAAGGGCGAAGGAGCGGACGCGTTGGAGCACGTCGCCGGGGAGGCTGTGCAAGCGGTCGGCGGCGGCGTCGAGATTGGCACACGAATAATTTAAGTGATTTGGGTCTTACGATTATATTTCGGATTAATTAGGATTTTTAATGGGAGCAACTACAGCTCGGATGTACGGTGGAAGGTTTTCATCGTACGTACCAATGCAACACAGAGGAATGCACAGCACAACACTTTTTCTCAATTGATGCAACATCTCAAATCCATACATGCAACATCAACAAAAATCACCACAAATTCATACATGCAAAACACCCGCAACATTTTTTTAAACGGATCGCAACAATCCCGTGAACAATATGCAACATTTGTTTCAACAGGCCGCAACATTTCTTTCAACGGACCGCAATATTTCTTTTAACGGATCGCAACATATCAAAAAACAGTATGCAACATTTTTTATATATGGATCGCAACATATCAAAAACGCAGAATTAAGTACTCGCAAATTTTTTTTCAACGGTCATAACAAAAAGAACCAAAGGATGCAACATATCAAAATAAAAAAAAACATCTAAAGAAACGTTAAGTATGAAACTAAGTATACAAATATTTGGAACCTACTACAATAAAAACAAGAAAACACTAGAAGAGCACCTCAAAGGACAGGATGCTTCTGCTACTCTTGCTGTTGTTTATCCTTACAAATAGATTGACGAAAAGGAGGCGTCGGCGTCGCTTCGCACAAGGGGTGGAATAGCTGCAGTAGCTCTTGCAAGGAGGAGGACGGGAAGCTAACTGCTGCTTCTTCCATTTGTGCTGAGCAGATGATGGAATTCAACGGAGGGGAAAGGTCTGCGTGGATGAGGGTGGGGTGGATAGAAGAAGTGTGGAAAAAAGGAGTCAGGGAAAGTGATAATCGAGGAATAAGTGGCTATAAGCCGCGTGTAGAAAAAATTTGAAATGAATAGAAAAGGTAAGAGAGAGTGTCTGATTACATCGGACGTCTGTCTATTACTATTACCCTTTTTTAATCGAACTCTAGGTTAATTAGGTTTTGAAGAGTATGCAAGTAACATACGGGGCGGGATGGAGGAGGAGCACAATGGATGACATCTGGGCCCCACAAGTTCGACAAGATGGCTCCCATATACCCAAGTGCGGATCGCACTAATACTTCCTGGTCCAATCCGAGAGGGTGTAAACAACACAACATGTTAACGCGGGGACTTTTCTCTAAAACATCCTCCGCTACTCTTTCTGAGTTGATTCGGCCGCGGAAGCTTTATCGGACGGGTGGCACCTATTGTGCGTGATCCAATCTGGGAGGGTGCAAACGATAAAATTTGTTAAAAGACAAAATTGGTTATAGGATACTCTCTTTTTACATCTTTTGCTGATAGATGTCCAAAAATATGATTTTGTCAAAAGACACTAAAATTTTACGGCTAACACTGATCCAATAAAATATCATTTCTGGACTGAAGAGGAGAGAGAAAGATAGTGAAAAGTTCGTTTTACCCTTCATCATCTTCCTTCATTCCTATTCCTCCCACACGCCAAACCGGTCCCTTTCTCTGAACCGATCCCTTTCTCTTCTCTCCTCTTCCTCCTTAGGCAAACCGGCCTGGATTATGCCATCTTCGGTCGCTGTCGTGCTGCCTTAGGCCACCACCACTGCCAGCTCCTCCTCTCCACGTCGCCCTGAGGCCACGCTCCTTGATCGGCTCCGCGTTGTGCTGTGCGCGGGCTCCCTCTTTGCGTCGCGCCGGACGAGGCCCCTTCTCCGCGCCGCTGAGCCTCTCCACACCGCCCCGAGCTCCGCTGCCGCCTCCCCCTCTTCGCGTTGGCTCTGCTACCGGTAAGGCCGACGACGATTTCTTCTCTTTCGCTGTCGCCTCCTCTCACCCACTGCGAGGCCGCGTGCGCTATCCACGGTTGCCGTCACTGCTAAGGCCCCTTCTCTGTGCCACCCTGAGCCTCTTTGTGTTTCCCCAAGCACACCGCCCCGAGGCCCGCGCTCGCATCGGCAGCTCACCTCGTCAGCGCGCCGCTCCCTCCTCTTGGCCCACTACTCACCAGTTCCATCACATCCGACGCCCGATCGCTGTGGACGAGCCCACTTAGTACACCTCTAGCCTCGACGTCATCGCCATTAGTTTCTCCATGGTCGTGGGGTTTCATTTTTGCCCTTCCCAGCCATCTCTATGGTCCCACTCACCGGCGTCGAGCTCACCCGAGTGCATCCATGGAGATTCCTTTGTTTATGTCGATTTGGGGAAGAAGAGCAAATGTAGCAAAGTAGTTAGGTTAGCGAGGAAATTAATTAGTGTTAAGTGCAATTTATTAGCTGTTAATAAGTCATTAGTATTTGGTATGACATGTGGGTCTAAAACCATTAGAATTGCAATTAGTGAGGTTATTCTCTACTGAGAAAGGTATTGTAGATAGTTGAACCAGACCGATCGTGCCAAACAATGTGCATTGATAGCATTTTATAAAATTTCTTTCTCCTAATCATTCGATATATTAGCTTAATGAGAGGAGTGTCTAACAACAAGGACCTATTTGGTAGAGTTTCTGCTCCCTGATTCTCAATCGGAGTGGCAATAGTCGAGCCAAATGCATCAGCTCCTCCTTTTTTAGAATCAGGAGCAGCTCATAATCGAGTTGCATCACAATAGAAAACTAGGAGTGCCCATGGGCCAACTCCCCGCAAGAGTCAACCTCTCGGTTACCAAAATACCTCTCAAGTTGAGGGTTATTTAGCCCCTTTTGCCACTGCGTATATAAACCTGATTTCCCCCTCTCGTCGCCCCTTCGGTCCCCCTCCCGCACCCCATCTTTCTCCGCTCGCCTCCCTCCATTCCCCACTCGCCTCCCGATTCGCATGAACCCTAGTTGCCGCCTTATCTCATCGTCTTCGGCCCGGAGCCCCGAGTGGAGTCCCTCCCTCTCCGGAGCTCCTCGTCGTTGGCCCAGATCCTCGTCTAGATCCCCTCCCTCGACACACGTGTCCTCGTCGCTTTGCCTCGGAGCCCCGCCTGGAATGCCCCGCTACTGGCCCGGAGCCCTGCCTAGATCCCTCCCCTACTTCTAGGTGATTGGATCTATGATAATTGATAAATTTGTGATGCTCTCAGGTGGTTCCAGTTGGTTTTGGATAATTGATACATCTGTTATTACAGTTGATGCATCTGTGATGCTCTCATCTGTAGCTCTCTACTATTTTGATAAGTAGAACTAATAATTCTTTCTTAATGATTCTTAGTGAAGTTTGTCTTTACCAATTTTCGTGCTAAGTAATAATTTTTATGGCCATGTAGTCAAGAAACTCTTGAGCAAAGGTAGATTTCTTATATATTAGTATCATTTCATAGTGGGGGTTGTAGTCTCTGATGCATGGACATGGCTCTAACACGGCTCAGACACGTATTTGAGGTGTGTCCAAAATTAAGTCCGTGAAAAAAAATTAATACTCCGACACGTATTCGCCATTCGGCCGAGCCCATTTAGCCGAAACATTGAAGGCCCAGCCCATGTGCTTCTCTAAACCCTATCTCTTCCAGAAAATCCCCCCAATCCATCCCGATTCTGCTCGACGCCACCCCTCCCCCTTCTTCTGCTCGTCGCGATGCCACCACACTGCTTCATCCTTCTGCTCCGGCGACAAGCGACGGTGACCGACGACGACCTTCTCCCTCGTGTGCTCCTCTTGCATGACGGCGACCCCTCCCTCCTTCCTTCTGCCCGACGTCCACCCCCTTCTCCTTCGGCTGCATCCTCCGGCGGCGACTACCTCCTCCGGCGACCGACGGTGAGTCAATCTTCTCTCGCTCCATCCTCTCCACTCTTCATGCTCCTAGATCTGAAAAATACTTGTCATTAGGTTGGCAATACAATATGCAACATAGCTTCCTTTTTCTAATTGCTATTAACAAGTGTAAGCCATTTCCACTTATTTTTAGTTAATTTCCTTTAAACACAACATTACAGTGATTCCAGCGATTGCTATTAACAAGTGTAGGACTATGCATGTAGCAGAGCTTCCTTCGGTCCTTCCTTAGCTCTTCCTTTTTCTAATTGAAGTTTACATGGTTTTAGTGCTGGTTCTACAGTGTGACTTTGACATTTGGAGATGGAACCGGTTGGTTCAAGTAATGAGCAACAAAATGTCAAGGCTTCGTTGTAGCATCAGGTCGAGTACCTAGAGAGGACTGGTGGAGGAGATGGAGGAAATGTGAGATTCAAATGCAAGTATACAACATGTGTACACTGGGAGCTACTCTAGAGTGAAATCACACCTGCTCAAAATATCTAATGGTGGAATCAAAATGTGCCCAAAGGTAACCGTACCTATCCTTACTCAACTTAGAAGTGAACTTGCAAAGGCCGAAGAAGAGTTAGCATGAAAAAAATTAAAATATCTACTCTAATAATGATTATAAGATACTCAAAAGTGAGTTCCATGAAAAATTTCCTGAAATTCCACTTTTTATAGCAAAATTTGTGTATATACTTCTTTTATATATTAAAAAGGGTATATAACAAAAAAAATAAAAGGTTCCAATGGAATTTTTTCAATAAAGTCAGATTGGAGTATCTTATATATATATATATATATATATATATATATATATATATATATATATATATATATATGTGTGTGTGTGTGTGTGTGTGTGTGTGTTCCTTTAAGTGATAAAGAAGTATAATATTTTCGTTTAAGCGGTATATTGGAAGTGAGAGTACATACTTCCAGGAGTACAAAATGGGTGTCCTATATATATATATATGTGTGTGTGTGTGTGTGTGTGTGTGTGTACACAGCAGGAGCATAAGGTTTCAGCCTAAAGCAAAAGATAAGGGATGCTCAGTAGGAGCAGGAGCAGGACCAAGCTCGACAGGAGCTGAATCTATACTACTAATGTAACTCGTGCTAGAAAACAATATTTTTACAAACTTAATGGATAACTAGGAGATTTCTACATATTTCTATAGAACATACCATATGCTTATCGATGCCTTTTACAGACTTCTAGTCCTAGGTACATGTGTCTGCAGGTTCAGGTGTGCCAGTGGTAGGCTCGACAATGGTGACATAGAGATAAACAAAGGTGATATAGTTGCTACCATCCAGTGCAATTAAATTCCCATTTAGTGATGTCTAACATATCCCACACAATTTATGCAATTTTCTATATCTTTACATCTAGTAAAACATTTTAAATGCATGAAACAAGTGTAAAAAAAAGCAAAAGATTAATTCTATCTATTCAGTAGATAATTTTATACATTTCCCATAATTTTTCTGGTATTTTTAGGATTTTTATGATAAAGTTTTAAGGTCTGTGATCAATTTTTAAAATTACTAAACCAATTAATTAATTTCCAAAAGCACACAATACAAGGAAAAAAACATGATGCTTCCAAGGTGTGTTAAGTCTAAGGTTTCATAAATTATGGAAGACCGCATACCTTAGAACCCAGTTTCTAGGTTTAATTTAAGGTAATAAGCATAGAATGAATAATAATACATCAAATAACTATAAGCCAAGGGACTAAGATACACACTAACCTTGAAACATATTAATCTGTCACAAAAATCATATTCTTGAGGGGGTTATTCTCCAAGAATATATATATAATCCAAAATCCACTGTAAATTTCTCAAACTCCAGGGGGTTTTCACAAAATTTTCTTATCCGCGAATGTTTCCTTGTAATTTTCAGAACTTTGAGGGTTTATTTGCAATTTTTACAATTTTCATTTTTTTTCCTTTTTTCCCAATTTCTTTTCTTTTCTTTCTTTTTCTTTCGGTTTTGGGCCGCGCCCCTCTGATGGCCCACTCCGGCCCAATCGGGTGGCTAGGTTTTTCCTAACCCTAGCCGCCAAGCTCTCTTGTGCGCACGCAAAAAGTGGCGGCACGACGAGCGACGGCGGGAGGCTGATAGTGGTGCGACGCAGCACATGTGGCGGGCGGGCATGGCTGCGGAAGACCGATGGCGGTGCGACGAGTGAGGCGGAGAGCCGCGGCACGCTTGGTGGCGCTTAGCCTGGCGACTGCTCACGATGCACACTAGGCGGCGCAAGGCGCACGGAGCGGCACAGCTTCCGGTGCCGGTGTCGGCTTCGAGTGCATGGCGCGGTCGGCGCTCGACACGATAGCTGGTAGCATGGCGACGTGGCTGGCGCACACGGGTGCAGAGCGGCCCGGTGGTGTGCAAATTCGAGTGCGCGCACGACGCAGTGGGCGTTGGCGGCGCCGGCCGGCTTCAGGCCGGACGAATTTTTCCTCTGCTCTATGAATAATAACAGCAGATCTAATCCATCTTGATTCAGAGATAAGATTATTTTTATTAATTCACGTGTCAATAATGTCAAATGCTTCAAAAACTCAGCGGTTGGCTCGGCCATATATAATGATTCGGCAACATCGGACTGCGATGCGACCGGCCGGGCCTGCCCCGAGCCCGAGGCCGTAAGTGGCAGGAACTATGGAGGCAAGTTAAGCCCGTTGAGAAGAGATAAGGGAGCAGAATAGTTAGCGCATGTGTGAGAGATGACTGGTTGTACCGGGCCATGGATGGGGTCTCAGAAGTCAGAAGGGTATATACAGCAGTACGTCTCTTGCCTTGTAACACTACCCAGGCATAGCCCCGAGCTCGATGTGCTCTTTGGATAAAAAAGGAGAGAGGAAGGGGCCGCCGCCATTGACGGGGACTGCTGGGTGGAACGTTGCGCTGACGGAAACTTCCACGGGTTAAGAAAAGGAGCAAGTGGGAGGGGAAGGTAGGACAGCAAAATATGCCGTAGTAGACCTGCGACTGCAATTAGGCCCCATTTGTAGTGGTCTGAAGCACCAGACCTCACGGGCGACGTTCGTAGGAATCAGCCCAGAAAGCCGAAATTCGCTTTGGCAAGCTCATCCTGGCCTTATGGGCTAAGTTTACTTCCCCACCATCACTCGGTTGCTTTGGTTCCGCTGCTGTGCTATGCTAGGCCTCGGCCCTGCCCCGACGGGAGCGCACCGTTGCGGCCTTTCCGGCGTCCACCAGGCCGCTTGTTGTTCACAGAACCCACCATGCGACACATCAGAGGTGGAAGTGCAGGCTGATGGGCCTTTACATTCGGCCGTCCCTTACATAATACGGCCTCCTGAAGGGGATTATCCAGCCCAGGCCGTAGGAGCTACGAATGGACTGTTACACATGTAAAATTATGGTTCTAGGCTCCTAGCACGCAGTCACACACCACATATACCGTTATTTTTTTTTGAAATAATATTAATTTAGAAGATAATTATAAAAATAAATAGTCGAAATAAACAATTACAAAACTAAACGTATGTCGCTGATTAAAGCTTCTGTCGTCATTCCAATTGATGACAAGAGCCTAGCTACTGGCGACAGGGGACTCAACTAGGGATGGCAATGGCCCCATTCACCGTGCCCCACCGGGGAATTCACTCATTAGGAGTCGGGGATGGGGCTATTTCTTTCCTCCACGGGATGCTAATATGAAAATGTAATTCCCAATCGGGTGAAGCAGGGTCGAGGCTATTCCTCTACTCCTCATCCCCGCAACTCGTATAGGCCCTCGATAACCCTATGACATGTAGGCCACTAGCCCATTACCGCACAGTCCCGTCCCCCGTAAGTTGTAACTAGGACTCGTAAGTAGTAACACTAGCAGTAGCAGCATGCCGGCATCCCATTCGACGCCTTCCGCATCCCCCTTCGGCCTTCCCCATTCCCAGCCGCCGCCTCCAAATCTCCAATTCCCCACGAGCAATTCCGGCAGGGGGTTTTTGGGTTTGGGTCCCCGTGGGGCCCTGATAACCCAATGGGGGCGGAGAACAGGGGAGAATAGCACCCGATGACGGGGACGAAGACGGGAAACATGGATTTTTCCTTCTCTCGGGGATGGGGATGTTCCACAACTCCCTGCCGGGGAATGGCCCCGTTGCCATCCCTAGGCTCAACAGTACCCATGGGACATGGGAGCAGGGCCTATGCAGAAGAAGAGGCTTGTTGCAAGTGCATAAGCAACTAGTGCGACGTAGCGTGCACTCATGGATGATCTTCTCATGGTTCGTCTCGCAGTGTCCTTTATCCCTGCACATTATCTTGAAGCGAAGCTCCCTTGTGCCCATATTGAATACCTTGTGCATCTCACCCTTCTTGCTCTTCTCTTACATGTACTTAGTGATCATGGCGGAGTACAGAACTCTGTCATTTGCCATGGCGAGCGACGCGTTGTTGCTTTTGTCAACAAAGTAATTTATGGTACCGCAGAGAATTACCTCCACAATACCAACCAAAGGGAGGCACCTTACGCCGCGCATTACCTAGTTGTACACCTTGGCTAGATTAGTTGTCATGATACCATATCGAATACCACCTCTGTCATGTAACATCGACCATTTATCCTTAGGCACGTGCACAATCCAGTCCGAGAAGCATTTCACCTGCGCCCCCGTCTTTCTCGTCACACTAGGACCATATGTGGGTAGCTGTGGCAATGCTTCGAAGGCTTGGTCAACGCTTGGGGCGGCCAGTTTCGCTGCTTGCCTTATGTGCGTCTGGGTCTGCTAATCTACAATCTTCCAGAGTGCTCCAAACTTTCACCGCTGGTTCTGGTTGCACAGCTGCTTGAACAAGTTCATCAAGTCCTTGTTGCAGAACTAATTGTAGAAGTTTGTACCCAAGTGTCTTATGCGCCACCTACTCTGCAGATCCGCCCATGAAAGTTGTTCGTTCTCTCTTTGTTGTAGCTGAGTTATTGCACTCAGAAGATCCATATGTCAATTATGTATGACGCATACGTTTGGACGGCCCTGTACAACAGAAATCCCCAAATTTCTCAGGAACCACAACCAGCTGTCCGTGTTATCGCTTTCAATGAAAGCGAATGCCACGGGACAAACTTGATTGTTCCCATCCGTCACTATTGCAGTTAGTATTTGGCCCTTGTACTTTCCAGTCAGGAATGTGTCATCCACGCACAAGATTGGATGATAGTGCCAAAATACATTGATGCATGGACCAAAGGGGAAGAATGCTTGCTACAGTACCCTCTTATTAGCTACTTCGGATGTGTGGAGTCATAAAAGTTAACATGAGTGTCGGGATTCCTATTTTGTATGACTCGGAGTAGCAGGGGAGGTTGTGGTAGGAGTCATCGAACGTACCGAACCTTGATTCCAATGCCTTCTGCTCTGCCCTCCACGCCTTGGCATAGTTGAAAGCATCTAGATCCCTAAAAAATATTTTAGTAATTAATGACAATATATGAATATGAGACTAACATGTTTATTGAGTATTTACAAGGTTTGGTTTCAGTGGTGAATACAACAATCTGGACATGCATGCTAAAGGTCAACGTTAAGATCAATATAGCTCGAAGACAAGGTACAAGTAATCTAGAATCTTTTTGCTTTTACCGGTCTAAGGAGAAAAGGGTGGAAGACCGAATTATAGGTTAAATGACGTACTATTAAGAGATATCATAACTAGTAGCTTGATAGCATGCTCTTGTGCAATATGGATCAATCTAGGATCATGCATGTATCTAGAGTTTGTTTTGAAAGCCAGCCATATTTTTCTCAGAAAAATCGGTAGTACGAACGTTTTGTTGGCAGTACTACCGCACTGCGGTATGACCGGATAGTGGTGCGGTACTACTGCAATCCGGTCGTACCTAAATCTTGTTGGCGGTATATTTTTTACAGAACGACACCTTTTGATCACCCGGTGAACGGTAGGTCCGAAGTTTTCTTAGCAGAACTACCACATCGTGGCATGACTGCATGTTGAGCGAAACTACCGCAACTTGGATATATCGAAGATTAGACAGTGGTACGTTTTTTCCCCCAGAAAGCACCCATTTTGGACCACAAAGTGAAGCAATAATACCGCCACTGTACTCCGGTATGATCGTTAAGCGAAACTACCGCTTGATCAATGGCGGTAGTACCACACTAAATTTCTAAACGGCTCTTTCAGAAGCATTTAATGCCTATGCGCTAGCCATTACAATGTATTTCTAAACGAGCGGTAGTACCGTGCATATAACGGTGGTACTACCGCAATTGCTGAAAAATTATGTAATTTGTCTTAAACAGTCATATTTAGTTGTGGGGGGTATAAATATTTCCTCACCTGCTCAAGGACAGTGTGAGGGACTTCATTTAACATCTTTTGAGTCTAGAGCATTCACTCCACACCTCATACACTCTCATTGCATTCATTTTGAGATGATTGATCAAAATTCAAGTGCATTCATTTTAGATTGATCCTTACTACTTGATTGCCGTCAAGCGAAGATCACAATCTATTTACTCTTGGTGTTTGTCGAGCACCTAGACGACTTGGTGGGATTTTACGCAGTAATCTCTTCAAGAAGATTGTGAAGATGCTCGGCATCAAAATTGTGATTAGTTCGGTGTTCACCATCTCCGGAGTGGATGAAGAACAACCACTAGTGAAATCGAGGGAATGCTTAATTTGTGGAGCTGTCTTGATTAGCTTAAGCTTCCTCAATGTGGACTAGTGAAGACCGACAAGTCTTCGATGCCACGAGAAAAATTTCATGTCTTCATTGTGGTTAATTCTTATCTTTGCTATCTTGCATTTACTTTTCTAGTGTGCTTGTTTACGCTTAGCTAGGAGAGTACCTAGTTTTAATTTTAGCTCTTTTGTCTCTAGTAGCATAATAGGTTTATATCATTTATTGTGCAAGAAAGCTTTGATTAGAACTTTCTTGCTTAAAACCTAAAATTGTCAATTAGTTTGAAAAACCTCCTATTCACCCCCCTCTAGTCGGTTATCCTTGATCCAACAAGTAGTATCAAGCTTGATCTCTCTAATTTTAGACTTAACCGTCTAGGAGAGAAATGATGACTAGTGAGAGAATGTCAATAGGCAGTGTTCATTTATTTGATGGATCAAATTATGCTTATTGGAAAATTAGAATATCCATTTATTTTAAAGCCATGAGCCCAAACATATGGAGAATTGTTAGTGGGTGTTTTGTTATTGCTCTTGATCCCACACACCCCACGGATCTTGATGAACGAAACTCCCACCTCAATGCTCAAGCGATGAATGCTCTATTTTGAGCTTTAAACGCGGATGAGTTGATTCGAGTGAGCAACCTTGAAACCGTCCATGAGATATGGACTACGCTCTTTGAAATTCATGAGGGCACATCTACGGTTAAAGAAGCCAAATTGCATAGGTTTGGGTTAAATATGAGACATTTACAATGTTGCCTCATGAAAATATCACATAGATGTATTCTAGACTTAACAACATTGCAAATAAACTCAAAGGTCTTGGCACGAACTTGCTTGATGTTGATATTGTGCGCAAGATGCTTAGCGTTCTACTCGATAAATATGAGATGTTGGTGACGCTATTCCTCAACTCTCCCGAGTTGCCAAGAATGACGCCAACCGAACTCTTGGGCAACCTTATTACAAATGAGTTGTACAAGAAAGATTAGAAAGAACTATTAGAGTCATCTTCCTCAAAGAAGAAAATTGACACTTTCAAAGCTAAAGCGGAATCAAGTGATGAAGAGAATGAAGAAGAAGACTCCGAGGAAGAATTCGCTCTCCTTGTGAGGAGAATGAAGAAATTCATGAGAAGATGCCCTTATCGAAGCTTCAACTTTGACAAAATCAAGAAAGAACAATTCTCAAATGAAAATAAGCGCTATATTCGTTGTTATGAGTGCAATGAGAAGGAGCACGTTGCCTCTCATTGCCCCAACAAGAAGGATGACAAGGGCAAGTCATCCAAGAAGAATGAGTTCAATGGCAAGAAGCTCTTTAAGAAGCTTCGCAAAGACGAAAAAAATGAAGCCCACATTGGAGAGTGGAACTCCGATGAGGAGTACACCGATTTCAATGAGGATGAATTCCCTAAGAAGAAGGGACTCATTGGCATCGCCATCAAGGAGGTTCCATCACTCTTCTCGTCTCATACTTACCTCATGACAAAAGGAGATAAGGTAAAATCCTTTGATGATGATGATCATTCTTATGATGAGCTTATAGATATGCTAGAGGAATAAAATGAATATCTTGAAAAAGAGAAGACAAAATTTAAAGTCTTGGATAAAGAATACATCTCATTAAAAGACTCTTATGAGGAGCTAAAGGATGCTCATGACTCTCTTCTCTTAAAAGACATTGAAATTTTTTATTCCAATGTTGGAATCACTTGCAATTTATTCAGTGAGAAGCAATATCTATGTCTAGTATTTCTACATCTTGTGATGACTTGTTATCTATGTCATATTGCTCTAAAAGTGATTCAATTACTAATATGGCTAACACATGTGATCCTTTACTTATTGTTGAGAATCATGAGTTAAAAGAACAAGTTACTAAGCTAAGTAAGAGCTTGAAAAGATGCTTCAAGGGTAAAACCACCCTTGACAAACTATTGAGAGAGCAAAGGTGCTCATTTAACAAAGAAGTAATTGTGTATATGACCAAGGAGGGTAAGAAACCGGCAAATAAGCCCGCAAGGTTTGTTAAGCAAAATGGTAGGTATTACTATAAGTGCCGAGAAATAGGACATGTACAACAAAATTATCCTATTGGTAAGACATCATCCGTTGGTTTATATGATTCTTGTTTTATGCTCAAGGAATCTAAGGATGAAAAGGTTATTGCTAGATTTGTTGGCACTTCAATTTTAGGTGCTAAAAATAATGCTATTTAGGTGCCCAAAATCTTGATCACTAACCTCTAAGGACCCAAACAAATTTGGGTACCTAAAAGAACTTGATACTCTTTTGTAGGTGAACTACAAAACCGTTGGAAGATATTGGGTGATTGATAGCGGTTGCACTCAACACATGACCGGAGACCGGAAGATGTTCACCACATTTGAGAATGAGATGGGTAGTGAAAAGATTACTTTTGATGACAATAGCAAATGAAATGTAATTGGTTTGAGTAAAATCGCTATCTCAAATGACCTTTCTATTTCTAATACGTCTCTAGTAGAAATATTAAATTTTAACTTGCTATCCGTTGCTTAATTAGATGATCTTGGATTAACTTGCTTATTCTCTAGAGAAGACATAACCATTTCAAAAGAAAAATAAAATGAATTGGTTTTTAAAGGATTTAGATTTGAAAATCTTTACTTGGTAGATTTTTCTTCAAATGATTAATGCTTAAAAACTTGTTTAAATGCAAAAACATCTTTGGGTTAGTTATGCATAGAAGACTAGCTCATGTGGGTATGATCCAACTTAAAAAGCTTTTCAAACATAACTTAGTGATTGGCTTGAAGGACGTAAGGTTTGAGAAAAATAGATTATGTAGTGTTTGCCAAGCCGAGTAGCAAGTTACAAATTCTCGTCCTTCTAAGAGTATCATGTCAACTTCTAGGCCATTAGAGCTCTTACATATGGATTTGTTTAGGCCAATAACCTATAATAGTATCGGGGGGCAATAGCTATTGTTTAGTCATTGTAGATGATTACTCGAGATACGCATGAGTATTATTTTTACATAACAAGGCCGAAGCCTCCAGTATTTTCAAAAGTTTTGCAAAAAGGACTCAAAATGAATTTGATTTTAAAATTAAGAAAATCCATAGTGATAATGATTCCGAGATCAAGAACACTAAAATTGAAAATTATTCTGAAAAACTTGGAATAAAGTATGAACTTTCCACAACCTACACTCCGGAGTAAAATGGAGTTGTAGAAAGGAAAAATGAACATTAATTGAAATAGTTAGGACAATGCTTGATGAATATAATCCTGCTGATATTCACGCCTTAGGCACCTCAAGGGCAACATGTTCCAAGACATGATACTCAGAGGCACGACGTTCAAGAAGAAGGCCAAATTTCTCTCTCTCAAATCTATGCAGCTATTATGGAAATTAAGAATATTCAGTAAGAAATGAGAAACTCCCAGCAAGAATAGTAATATGAAACCAATAACAGGTTGGCTGCTTTGACGGAGAGTGTGATAGTACTTAGCAAGCTATACTGACTCCCAATCGTTATGGAAGACACCGCCTCAACACACCTCCAAGGGGTCCTCAAAATCCCGCTGAGTGGCCTTTTTGGTACTTTGATGCTAAAGGGGGAGTAGTTTGGCGAAGTGGGATAGTTTCGCTACTATTTATAATCTTGGGCGAAGTGGGATAGTTTCGCTACTATTTATAATCTTGGAAACTTGTGTGCTTGTAATAGTCCAGTTTAAACTTTATCGTGTTGATTGTTAAACTTGGTACTCTATATGTCGCTTGTTGACTCTAGTACCGTGATTTGAAATATTGATCCTTAAATTTCTCTGAATTCAACAAGCAAAAGAAATTCTATCTTTCTTTTTTACTTATATATGCTTGCAAATTCTCTTCAAATTATATGCACATCTTTAGGGGGAACTTTATTTGAAATGATATTTACAAGTGAATAATTCTCATACTCACTTGAGCTTATTGCAAGATTTTTTTTCATCACAATAAGAATATACAACTTTTCATAACAAGTGGTATATTCATAACTATATCTTTCTCATATTTTGATTGGATTGTCATCAATTACCAAAAAGAGGGAGATTGAAAGCATATAGGCTCTTAAAAATTGTTTTGGTAATTAATGACAATATATGAATACAAGACTAACATGTTTATTGAGTATTTACAAGGTTTGATCTCAGTGGTGAATACAACAATTTGGACATGTATGCTAAAGGTCAACGTTAAGATCAATATAGTTCAAAGACAAGGTACACATAATCTATGATCCTTTTTGCTTTTACCGGTATAAGGAGAAAATGGTGGAAGACCGGATTGTAGGTTAAATGCCGTACTATTAAGAGAGATCATGACTAGTAGCTTGATAACATGTTCTTATGCAATACGGATCAATCTAGGATTATGCATGTACCTAGAGTTTATTTTGAAAGCCAACCATGTTTTTTCCAAAAAAAATTGGTAGTACCGACGTTTTGTTGACGGTACTACCGCACTGCGATATGATCGGGATAGTGGTGCGGTACTACCGCAACCCAGTCGTACCTAAATCTTGCTCGCGGTACATTATTACAGAACGACACCTTTTGATCACTCGGTGAACGATAGTTCTGAAGTTTTCTTGGCGGAACTACCGTGTCGCGGTATGACCGCATGTTGAGCAGAACTACCGCAACCCAAATATATCGAAGATTAGACAGCGATGTTTTTCTCTCCAAAAAGCACCCGTTTTAGACCGCAAAGTGAAGCGGTAGTACCGCCCTGTACTCCGGTATGACCATTAAGCAGAACTACCGCTTGATCAATGACGTTAGTACCGCACTGAATTTCCCAACAACTCTTTCAGAAGCATTTAATGCCTATGCGCTAGCCATTACAGTGCATTTCTAAACGAGTGATACTACCGGGCATATAACGGCGGTACTACCTCAATTGTTGAAAAATTGTGTAATTTACCTCCAATGGTCGTATTTAGTTGTAGGGGTATAAATACTTCTCTACCTGCTGCAAGGATAGTGTGAGAGACTTCATTTAACATCTTTTGAGTCTAGAGCATTCACTCCACACCTCATACGCTCTCATTGCATTCATTGTGAGGTGGTTGATCAAAATTCAAGTGCATCATTTTAGATTGATCCTTAGCACTTGATTGCCGTCAAGCAAAGATCACAATCTATTACTCTTAGTGTTTGTCAACACCTAGACGGTTTGGCGGAAGTTTGCGCGGCAATCTCTTCAAAAAAAAAATTGTGAAAAGATCCGACATCAAAATTACGATTGATTCGATGTTCACCATCTCTGCTGCAAATGTTCTCTTTGGAAACCCCATTCGTGCAAATATCATTCTGGTCATCAGATCTGCAGGTATGTACTCCGTAGAATAGGAAATACAAGATTATTTTGCCCTACAACCGTGAATTTTTAGGCGTCAAGCTCAGAATTCCTCGATCCATGACATAAGTAACGTTTAATCCGCTCCCAAGTAGACGCGGCAGTTGACGCGCCTGCTTGTCTCCCGAGTCCCTACTAATCCCCGACTGCTCCCTTTCAAACCCCACAGATATTCTCTCCCCGGACTATTTCCATTTTCCCTCCTCCACTCTCCCCTTCCCCTCCACTGTGCCCGGAGAGATCACCAATCACAAGACCCTCTTTTGCTTCTTCTCGATTTTGATTCTGACCGTGCAGGAGAAGGCAGAATCCGCTCCGCTTCTTGTCTAACTCCGATTCCCCAATCCCCTCACCTTCCTTTTCTGGTTGCCACCAACCACACCACCGCGCGGTAGCAAAGCCCTAAATTAATTTTGGTATTTATCACCTCCTCTCGGTAATGGTGGAGCAGGACAGCGCGGCGCTTCCACCAGCCGCCTCCGATCAGGTTGGACTCCTATCTTCAAAATTTTCTGGTTGCTTTGTCCGATTACATGTTCTATTGGGTGGTTTCGGTGCCAAAATGGCTAGGATTTAGCGGCAGTGCGTCAGCTGCGTGGCATGTGTAACAGTAGGGCGTTAGGGCATGTAATCTGATTGCTCGGCGGCGCGCCGTTTTTACTAGTAGTTGTTTGACTCTCGGTGTGGTTCCTCGCGCCGTTGTTTTATGGTAGTTAGGTCGCCTCTGGGGCTCGTTCATTTTCTTTCACGGCTGCCCTGTAGGCTGTATTAAAAGGAATTTAAATTTTGAGGATTGTCTCCACAGGGTGATGTTGGTGCCAACAATGGAAATGAGGAGTGGAAGCAACTTCCCCCGTTTTTCTCCATGTGCCAGCTCCCTGTGGTAAGATATCATTTGTCTTTTTTTTTACAAAAAAATCTTATGATACTAGTTATGTTGTTCTTATGGAAATTTATGTTGAGGTGCCTAATATGCCTTTGTCTTCAGATCTACCCAAATCCGTGGGGTGCGGTACACGATGAGCATGAACTGCCTTCACCCGGCCCCCCTTCATCCACTGAAACTGAACCTCCCGTATGCTGCTCTTCTCGTATATCTTGTCCTTATATTAGGCATTAGGAACAACATGATACATTGATGCACATTGAGATGCATTTAAAGGAGTAGAACAGTTAAAGGAACCTGGAATCAGTTTCTCATTGTAGCGCATTGTGAAATAATATAGTTACTTGCTTAATAGTGAAAAAAAGAATCTGAAAAAATAGAAATACCTCCATGATAGCCAGAGATCCATCTATCCAACTTGCAGTGAGTATTGTTTCTCGAAAAGAATCTGCCAGTTGCCCTTTTTATCCTCTCGAAAAGAGCGATTTACACTAGAGTTGTTCATGATTTCAAATTGTTCTCGTCCTGGAATGGTATTATATATAATACAAGTTGATACAAACCATAATTTTATAAAACCAATTGATACTTCTTTGAATTCACAAATAAAAAAAACAACTTTTTTTGCCTTTTTATTTGAATGAAAGAATTTATCAGTTTCATTAAGAACTTATGAAAGATGATTCTTACTCTGTTAAGTCTCAAACAAGTGCAGAGAAATAAAAGTGCACAATGTCTTTACCAAATTCATGCTTTTGTGGACTACAATGAAGTGTGTGTGTGTGTGTATAGTTTTTCCTTTCTTTATTTCTATTTTTTTGGCTCCTTCTGAAGTAGTTGGTTTGGTTCTGCACCCTGTGTTGGGAGTGCAATAGTCCAATCCATTTTGCTGTGCTTCGGCAATGTGGTTTTCCTGTGTCGTGTACTGTGGCTTTTGTGTTTCAGAGCATGCTCTATCAAATTGATGAGAAAAACAGGCAAAGCTCATCACCTTCTGCCTGTAATAACCCTGACTTTCTTGAATCTGAACCAAATGAAGAGCATTCAGAGTTGACGGTACACATTAAAATTTCACATCATTATATTTATTTGATTGCCTGTAGGAAACTCAGTTAAATATCTTTAATTGGCAAACACAGTTAATTTTTGCCTTGGTAAACCTTTTGATGGCATTCTGACCCATGTATACAGTTAATTTGCAAACACAGTTATTCTCTAGGTGCATTAGTTTTTCTTTATGATGTCTTAAATTTATCAGTATTGTTCGTTGAAACCTGCCTCTTTCTAAAGGTCTCTGTTGTGTTGGATGTTGCTGAGAATATTTGGGATGTGTTGAGTACAGAGATCGAACAGCCTTCATCACCAATTCTGAGCAGCAAGCAGCTCGACTTCAATGTGAGTTTCTCCATTTCACATTTGTATCGCTACCTCTTATCTTTATGATGAATTGTGTGTGACCCTGATCCATTTAGTACCAAATGATATGCAACATTATGAGAAATTTTCTTTGATAATCCTGTATTACCTAGTCTCTTTCCTGATGTCTATCTTTATGAGTTTGTTCTGAATCTGTATCTCTGTCATTTCTATAACTTCTCTAGTAGTCCAGTGTGTTCAGGTTTTATTTAGTATCGCCATAGAATGTTTGGGATATGTTGAAACTAACCGTCATTCACACCCATTACTGGCAGCAAGCAGCCAAAGTCCACTGTAAGTGTCATTATTCGGGGCCTGTTTTGTTATTTTGGTCCTTTTGATGGAATATGACCCATGCATATATTGTTTGATGGTAAGCAAAATAAACCTCATTGTATTATCATGACATTTCCCTGATCATTCTGCAGGAAATTAGTTGTGATGTATCTTTTCTAAAGTTTACCTAGTATGTAATTAGGAGTTCAATCTGAATCTGCATCTCTAGCATTTAGGGAAGTTCTCTAATATGTCTTCGGGTTTTGTTGGATGGTGCTGTAGTGTGATTGGGATGACAAATATAACCAGCATAGCAACAATCAGGCCAGCTCTAGTGTAAGTCGTTCTATTCTACAGGATTGGCACCATATTGATCCTAGTCAGTAGTCCCCAAGAGTAATGTAGAAACTTTTTTGCCACTGAATAGCCTCAAATGTTTTTTGTATACCACTGATGTCTCATTGACATGTGGGCTCCAACCCTACATGTTAGCTTCACAACGAGTGACATATTATGAATCATGTAGTTATTCAGTGATATATTGTGAATTTTCTCTCTAATTATTGTTGACCTGTTAATTGATGAGTTTTCTGTGATAGGTTGGTCTTGAGGATTTGAGAAACAAGCAACCTCCTTCACCTTCTTTTATTTGGCAACTCCAATCTGTGGTGTGTAACGATCTAATGCAGCAGTGTTTTGACTCGTTACAATCATGCTTCAAGATGCAGTATTTTCAATCCATTTAAATTTCCCCTGTGTAGGGAGCTGGTCTTTCGAACATGGGGAATACATGCTACCTAAATGCAACTCTTCAGTGCATCACTCACACAGTCCCACTTTTGATGACGCTTTGCTCTACTAATCACTCTATCCCATGCCCATGTATGGACAATTGCCAAACATGATAATCAAATGCCTGAAAAATACTTTATCACTTCAGTTTACTTTTAGGTCTGCTGCTTACATTGTTGCATGATTATGCGGTCACTATCTTAGATGATGGCTTCTGCTCATTTTGTGCCCTGAAAGAACATGCTGGTGAATCCATTAAGAGATCAGGATCTATTCTAATGCCATCCAGATTCACTGACAATTTGAGTAGTATCCTTTGCCAATGTTCCCTTTTGTTGTTGTTGCTGTTTAAACTTATCATCTAAATAGTGTTCTATATACAGTTAGGCCATATAACTTACCTTTTTCCTTCTGTAAATTCAGGATTGTATTGGGAAACTATGGAAGTTTAGTCTTAGCTTTACCTTGATTTTTTTTTCTATAGACAATTTTCGGAGCTTCCGCATTTCAATTTGGGTGAATCTCTTTTACTGTATGGGCCCTTGCCTGTTATTTGTCGAGATCTAGTGACGAACTTCCTTAACAAGACCTGCAGAAATCTCTTCAAACTTTAAACCGGGACAGCAAGAGGATGCACATGAGTTCTTACGTAGCTTGTTGGATCACTTGCATAAATGCTCTCTTAATCCTGAGTCCAAGAGCAAGTCTCCATCTTTTGATGAAGACAGCATTGTCAAGCAGGTCTTTGGAGGCCGTCTACGAAGCCAGGTATTTGATTTGACTGTATGTTTTCTTTCCTTGATGCTTACATGGATGGATCATTGATGTGGCCCCAATTTATTCAGCTGTCTTGCTGCGAGTGTGGCCACTGTTCGGAGACATTTGAGCCCTTCCTTGATCTCAGCTTGGAGATTGACCAAGTTAACAATCTTATAGATGCTTTGGGATCTTTTACCAAGGTGGAGCAGATCGGAGACTCTGAGGACAAGCTCACATGTGAAAGTTGCAATGCTCAAGTTTTCAAGAAGAAGCAGCTTACTCTGGACAAATTACCAAATGTCATTGTGTTTCAACTCAAGCGTTTCACCACCCTTGGTCTTTTCATTGAAAAGATTGACAAGCACATATTATACCCTTCTGAGCTTGATTTGAAGCCATTTCACAGCAACCCAGACAGTGATGTGAGTGTCCCATCTATATCCATTAACATGTTGTGAACAAAAGCAGATTTTGATGTTCCCCATGTACTGCATAGCAGGACGAACTCACATACAGTCTTTATGGAATTGTTGAGCACATTGGCCTGCCTAATTATGGCCACTATGTGTGCACCATACGATCGTCACCAACTACATGGTACCTGATGAATGACTCCTTTGTACGTAGGCTACGACTACAAAATTGCCACCTTTGTTATCTTGAAATAATTATATGGGTTATTGTAATGAGACGAGTCCATTGCAGGTGAGCTCCATTGATGAGACAGATGCATTAGACCAGCAAGCATATATGTTGTTCTATGTTAGGCAGGGCTTGTCACCATCACCATGGTTTTCATGCTTGCTAGACATAAAGGAGGCGCTGTGCACAGAGAGTACCACTGGTGCATCCCCTGTGTCAGTTCTGGACAATTTAGGCAGAAATTCTTCAACATCTTCAGGAGAAGCCAGTAATAATAGTTCTGGTGACAAGTTAGAAAAAGATGAAGGGAGCCCATGCATAGCATCTTCTCTTGAAAACAGTGTGGTTGAGAGGTCTCTCAGTGATGCTGCTGACAGCATCAGTCTGGCGCAAGCATCAACTTCCTCTCCATTACAGAAACGATTCTCCGAGGATATTGGTAAGTATATTTTCTTGGCTACGCTTGTTTGGAATGCTAGTCTTGTTGTGTTAAAAATTGCTTCGCAATTCAAATTACTGCTTTTGGCTTCTATCTGTTTGCTCCTGTTCTGTTCTTCCAATGTAGCTCCTGTTCTGTTCTTCCAATGTAGGGATGAATAGCCCAGTGTGAAAGAGAATTTTGACCGATACTAGTTTTGCTACCTTAATGCTTGTACCTCAGACATTGATACATATCGTCTTATATAATGTTTGCATTCTGCGCTGTATTCATTCACTTATCTGTTTTGCCTACAGATGATGAGGGGACTCCTTCAGAACCAAGTTTTAAACTTAAGCCAAAGGGAAAGAAAGCTAGAGCCTCCGCTGCCTGCGGATCACCCAGGGGTCCTTGCTTGAATAAGAACAAGATACAGCGGCTGATAAACAAGGACATTTCTCGAAGAAAATGTTTATTGGAGTGCATGCTCACCAACCATGATGTTGAGCAAGAGTAGGCTCCCTCAGAGCGAACCTTAGGATAAGAAGAGGAAGCTGAGAGGTATCCCAGCTCTTCAATATTGAGTAATTCTCTCAGGAAGAGGCTGCACATGGTCCTCCTAAGCTGTACACTGCTTCGATCGTTTTAAGTCAGCAGAATATCAAACTAATTGAATCTGGTGGGCATCGTCTTCATGGTCAGTCAATCTGATTAGTTGATGCTTCAGACATCAGATCAGAGCATTAGCGTTACAGGTAACTGTAGTGCAGAAAATGCTTTTCTGATGGTAAACTGCTTGCAGATAATTATATGCAATCTAGGAATTTCGTAATCGTGTTCTGGTAAATTTTTAGTTAGCAACTTAATACACCTTTGAGCAATTTAGTAGCGCAGCATACTAGCTAAGGAACATTACAAAAAAATATAAAAATCAAAAGGAATAACAGTTTTGAAGGGGTAAGTCCACAAAACTCGATCTCCTTTTATCACTCAATTTTAAAAGCTAACAAATAATTTCGTTGAACTCCCTTCGTTATTTGCTTCTTTGGGCCCTTTATATGTCATCTTACTATGCAGCCATTGACTATTGCACATTTGCACATGTACAATCCCTTTAAAAAAAGCAACTATTGCACCTGTAAATCCCTAAAACCCTTACTACTGCAAATCAAATTCACCTCTCTTGATCCCAGCAACCACTTCCTCTAACCCCTCCGGCAGCTCCCGCATGATGTCTATAAGCACCTGCACACATGGCACTGGGGGCATCACGGAGGCCAGACGACTGCGGCTGCGGCGACCAGACCAGTAATGACGGACGACCTGCTCACTGGACATGTCCCGGCTGAGATGATCCCCGGACTTATGAGCGTCGGCTGGTAGCCCCAGCAGCGGGTGTGCTCCAGCAGCTTCGGTCGTCTCGGCGCCGCCTCCGCATTTATGCCCCAGCTCACCACCACCGGTAGCCTTGCAGCGGCGCCGTCTTCTCCCGTACCCCGGAGGTCGTATAAGCAGCAAAAGTTGCTTTCTAACCACGTATGTAGAACCCCGCCGAAGTTCCACACGCCGAGCAAGCGATTAGTACGTCGCAAACACATGATCCGAGCAGCCTCCACCGCTGCTCCCACCGGTGATCAGCCGTGAGCAGCCAGAGCGCAATCTCCTCATCTCCGATACCGCCTTCTGTCGCGACGCACAGGCGGCCTCCCATCTCCATCAGGCCAGACTTGGCCTTGTCCTCAGGGAGCTCGAGCCTCGACGACGGCGACCTTCTCGTCAACGTCAAAAACCAAAACTCTTGAGCGGAACTCATCCATGCGGTCGGCCGTACGCCTCGTCGCCCATATACAGCACACAGTCATTGCCACCGACGGCACCCTCCAATTTCGACATCACCAGCCTCGGCTTCTCGCCGGT
Organism: Hsuehochloa calcarea; assembly: GCA_036346395.1. Classification (NCBI taxonomy): domain Eukaryota; kingdom Viridiplantae; phylum Streptophyta; class Magnoliopsida; order Poales; family Poaceae; genus Hsuehochloa; species Hsuehochloa calcarea. The sequence continues at coordinate 43,202,007 of CM070599.1, forward strand.
GTCGATGCCAAGCGTGACGACATTCAGATCTTGACCTCCCATGTCCCTCTCGTGGCAAACGAGCGCCCAGTATGTCTTACTGGACGGGGCCGCAAAAAAACGCGCACATGTCCTACCCTGTCCCCGTGTCCCAGTTGGGCTGCGGGTCGGGTCGAGGGCGCAGGTCTACTCCTTGGTGTGGTTCCAGCCCCCGTCCGTGGCCAGGAGGACGGGCCGTTGCACGTGCCGGCGTAGCTGTAGGCGTGCACGCCGTTGGCGGCGTGCTTGAGGTCTGACTGCTACATTGGGTCTAGAGCTGGGGTTTGAGCCGTATTTTTTTTGAGTTGGTTCGAAGCTCGGTCCACACGACACGATTTAAACACGACATGGTACGATATGTAGTGGGCTGGGCTGGCACGGCATGAACAGCGGATCGGGCTAGACCTGAGAATGCGGGCCGTTGGGCGGCATGACACGATCAGTTGAACCGTGCTTGGGCCGGCACAGCACAAAATATGCCCAACCAACCACCCCCTTCTACCACTCGGTCTGACCCAACATCTCTCCCGACCTCGACTCCCAAATTCCCAATAGCTAACCACATTCGCTGATTCCCCTTCCTTCAGCTCCAATCGCCTCCCTTCCCACACGCCGCTGATCATCGCCCTTCCTCCCCACGCACCGCTGGCCGCCCCTCCCTGCCTCTCCCTCCCACGTGCTGCCGCCCCTCTCCCTCCCCACGTGCCGCCGCCCTCCACCCTCCCTCCAGCCATCTCATCGTCGCCATCCTTCTCACCCCCTTCGCAAGTGCGCAGCGCGGTCGAGGTGGGCGGAGTTCTTCATCAGCGTCCAGGAGGAGGGAAAGGCTATGGCGAGGGGGAGTAGGCGTAGATGGTGCACTGGTGTTTTAGTTTTCCTGGGCGACGACAATGACGGTCGTCTTCCAAAGCGTCTATAGTTACTTAGGGTTAGGTTTAGGTCAACACGGCACGATCCCGGAAAGACAGGCTTTAGGCCGTGTTTGGCTTGATCGGAGACAAAGTGGGTCAACACGGTACGGCACAGCGGGGTGGCCGGGCCGAACCAGCACGACACAACACGATCTGAAGTACAGTGAATCTGTAGGTATAACTCAATACCCACCACTAATTGGATCGGCGAGGTGGAAGCTGTGGCGGAGGGAGTAGTTGGCTTTGTAGCGCTGGATGTAGGCGATGTGCGGGGTCGGGAGGGGCGTGCCGAGGTGGCGGTGGTGCAGGTGCTAGAAGTCCGTGGCGGTGAGGGGTCCCGGACTCCCGGTATCGCTTGGAGACCGCGATAAAGCGGATGGCCGAGCGGGCCGGCAGGCTGGGCAGCATGCCCGGGAAGAGGTCCTCGCAGAGCTGCGGTGCCGGGCGGGCCGCGGCGGATTCGTTCGTGCCGTGCTCCTCGGCCATGGTGGACCAACTGTTATTTGCTACAAGCTTCCGTAGTTCCTTCTCGAATTTATACTCCTACTTCGTTAGAGTTCGCTACCTACACGACTTGTGGTTTTTAGTCTAGGAATCTATATATTGCTGTAACTTGTTCTCTATATGATTTTTTTTTAACTAGAGAGGACTAATGGTTTATGGGGATGTAACTAGGCATCGGGTGCTTATTATGTCAATTCATATAGAATATTGCAATAATTATGTTTGTATATTGTAACTCAACAATTTGAAATGGAGGAACTACAGTAACACTCAATTAAACTATTATTACAACATCTATACTCCATGTCGAAATAAATATATTTTTTCTCATAATCTATTTTGAGGAATTTTTCATTGTATTCTTAGAAAGACTAAATCGTTTCCTACGAAATTCTCGCACTTCAAAGATCATCTTCATGCTTTAGAGTTCAGACTTTAGAACATAACGTTGGAGGAAAATGTAGTCCAGAAAATGCTCATCCGATGGTAAACTGCATGCATATAATAAAGCGCAATCTAGGAATATCATAATCTTGTTCTGGTAATTATTTAAATTAGTAACTTGATTACACCTTTGGGGGAATTTAGTTGCACATCATACTAAGGAATAGCATTAAAAAAAAAAAAGGAATAACAGTTCTGAAGGGGAACTTCATCAAAATTAACTCGAGCTCCTTTTATCACTCCATAAAAAATCTAACAAAGCATTTCGTTTAACACCCATAGTATTTGCTCCTTGGGCCTACGAAGTTCTAAACTCATAAATAATAAATAATAGATAAAAATATAAAAATGTAATCACAGTCTTATCTCTTTATTAATCTGTTGGCACGTAAACTTACGCACACTATCTTTATATAAGAGGAGCGAAGGAATGGGGACAACAACGAGTAGCATTTCTGTAGCTTTATTTGTTCCAAAACAAATCCCTGCTGCTCCTAGGATAAACCCAACGAGGTGGTTAGCGAAAGTGATACCGCAGCCGCAAACCCGGCTGCGATGATGACAGAATGGCATCTTAAACTCTTAACCCGAAGATTAACACATTCCAACTCATCCGGTTCCTCCTTGCAACTGGTCTGTCCTTTCTCTTCATCTTCTCTTCTCTCCTCCAATAAAAACACCAGAGGAAAACCTGAGCTCCCCCACAGAAAACCCACAGAGATATCGATCAAAACCGGTGTTTTTTAGCAGCAAGTAAATTCCACAACCCCACACCTCACTCTCTTCTACAAGTGGCAGCGCAGCGCGGCCACAACCGCTCCCTCACCTACCATTCCTTCCTCCAATTTCGCATTCAAAGCACCCCCCGGTCAGAGGTAGACACACCAAGAACAAGAAGAAGCAGAAGCAGCGATAGGGACTCAGCAATGCAGGGCTCCAAAACCAAGTAAGTATCCACCGATTCTCTGCATCCTGCTCTGATTCTTGATCGCTGCAAGTTCTTTTTTTGGGCGTGCTGGATCTTGGGTGGTGGGCACGGCGTGAACAGGGAATGGTGGTTCTTGACCTGATGGCGGTTTGGTTTCTTTGGAGCGCAGATCTGGCTTGGCCGAGGCGAAGAGCAACAGCAAGGCGGAGGCGAAGGGAAACGGCAAGGGCACGCCGCTGACCCCCAAGGGAGGGAAGACGAGCAAGCCGGCTGGCCCCAAGGCGACTGCTGCCCATGGCACGCCGCCGAGCGCGCCGCGTGCGGCTGACAGGTCCCCTGGATCGGCCGACCGCAAGGCGCCGAAGAGCGCCTCCCGGATCACCACCCCGCCTACAGAGGTATAAGAATTCGCGTGATTCCTCTCGCTGTTATGCGGAAAGTTGCGTGCTTTTGTGGAATCTGAGTGGTTTTAATGGCTTTCAGAAGCAAGGGAAGGCCGCGAAGCCGCCTCAGGAGCCGCAGGCCGCGAAGCCGTCTCAGGAACTGCAGACACAGCTTGATGCGGTTCAAGAAGAGCTCAAGAAGGCCAAGGAGCAGTTGATGGAGAAGGAGAAGGAGAAAGGCAAAGTTATTGAGGAACTGGAGGGTGCCAAGAAGGTGGCTGATGAGGCCACTGCAAAGCTCCAGGAGGCACTCGATGTGAGGAGGAGGGCTGTGGAGGACTTGGAAACCGAGAAGTTCCGTGCCATCGAATTGGAGCAGGCGAGGATTGAGTCTGTGCAGAGCAAGGAAGATGAGCTGCGGAAGAAGCTGAAGAGCATGCAGAGCCAGCAGGAAGCTGATGCAGCTGCACTGCGTTTGACGGTGGAGCAGCTTGAGAAGGCAAGGTATGAACTGGCAGATGCAATTGATGCCAAGAACTCGTCGCTTTGCCAGGCAGATGATGCCATGAGGGCTTCCGAGGTGAATGCTGAGAAAATCAAGCTCCTCAATGCGGAGGTGGGACATCTGAAAGGGCTGCTTGATTCCGAGGTGGAGAGCAAATCGAAAGAAGCTGCTGAGCGAATTAGAAAGCTTGAGGCAGAGAACTCCACATTAAAGCTTGAGCTTGAGAAAGCAAAGTTTGCTGAAGAGAGGGTGGTTGAATTGGAGGGTGCGGTTGAACAGCTCAAAGTTGATGTTGCTGCTGCTAAGAAGGCAGGCTCGAAGTCAGACGAGTTAGCTGATGAATGGAAGAAGAAAGCACAGCAATTGGAGGTTAGATTGGAGGAAGCTGGCCAATCTAACATTCTGAAGGGTGTGTCGTTGGATTCAGCGATGAAAGAATTGGATGCAACAAACACTTTGCTCCAAGATAAAGAATCCGAAGCTGCTGTGATTCAGGACAAGGTCAGGTCATTGGAGGATGAGGTAGCTAGGCAGAAGGGAGATATTGAAGCGTCAAGCGAACGTTTTGATACTGCAGAGAAGGAAGCAGTTGATTTAAGGGCAGAGATAGAAGGGCTTAGGTTGAAGCTCCAGGCAGCGGAAAAAGAGAAAATAGAGGCCCTGAACAATGGCAAGCATGCAAGATCAGAAATCGAGACCCTGACTGAACAGAAGAACGAGCTGGCCAAGGAGCTAGAAGCTAGCAAAGATGAAGTTGAGAAGGTTAAGAAGGCCACGGAGGGACTGGCCTCTGCTTTGCACGAAATGTCAGCCGAATCGCGAGAGGCACAGGAGAAGTGCCTCATCAAACAAGAAGAGATTGAGCGTGCTCGGGCACAGGCAGAGGAGCTCAATGCGAGTCTGCAGAATACCAAGGAGAGCTATGAGGTCATGCTTGATGAAGCAAACTATGAGAAAGTTTGCCTCAAGAAGTCAGTTGAAAGATTGGAAGCAGAAGCCAAGAATGCATCCGAGGAATGGCAGTCCAAAGAGCTAAGCTTTGTTAACTCTATTAAAAAGTCAGAAGAAGAAATCGTCAGTATCAGAGTTCCCGTGGAGGTGGTGAAAGACAGAGAAAATGAAAATGCAGGGCTGCAGGAGAAGATGAAGCATCTTGAAGCTCAGTTAATGGAAGCTAACAGAACCAGTGAGGAGGCCAAGGCTGAGATCTTCCAATGGAAGGAGAAGCTATTAGACAAAGAAAATGAATTGCAGAACATAAAACAGGAGAACAACGACTTGCAGGCAAAAGAATCTGTTGCTTCTGAGAAGATAAAGGAGTTCTCTTCCCTACTTGCAAATGCAAAAGATGGAGCAATGAATGGTAGTAACAAGGAAGAAGATAATGACAAGGGGGGCAGTGAGGATGATGAACCGGCCGTGGTAGTTGCCAAGATGTGGGAGAACAGTAAGGTTACTGACTATGACTCATCTAAGGAGAAGGAGAATGACGGTGAGTCAGAAGTCGATTTGGAGTCCAACAAGGGAGATGCCGCTCTTGACAGCAATGGGTTGCAGTCGACGAAGACGAATAATGGCAGTACATCGCCTACCAAACAGCAGCCGCAAAAGAAGACACCTTTGCTGAAGAAATTTGGTGGTTTACTGAAGAAGAGAAGCCAAAATTAGCACAAAATCATCTGAAGTTCTTCTTTGTTCATTTGTTGTATGCTATGTGACATCTTCTTTGACTAGCTATCTAGTTTCTGAGTCTTGCCTCACCATGGTAAATCAATGTTTGATGTTTCAGAGAATACAAAAGGTTGACTGTATTTACATTGTGTATGTTTGATGATCATTCATATTATAGTTCATGTATTTATTGCCCGCGTAATGTTGTATATGGAACAGAAATATTCATATCAATTATAGTGCAGATTTATTTAAGAACATCTATGAGCAGAAATTATTTGAATCTGAAGTATCACGGTGCTCCATGTTCTTCAGCTGATGTTGCAGAGTGATAATGGTAACGGCTTATGCATTATTGGAAGGACAAAAGCCTATAAAACATGTGATAGCCAGTAGGGTTCTTGATGAGGCTGTTGCTCATCAATAATGGATTTGCTGCAGCTACTCTTCTGTTTGAGCATTTCCCCCAACCTTCTGAACTAAAAGTCAATACAAGAGGCTGCATTATACTCCTACGTATATATATTTAAATTATTCATGTGACTCACAAGGATGGATACGGAAAGGCAGCAAGCCGGCTATGTTGGTATATAGGTCCTATGGTCTAGTGATGAACTTTCCATGACACCATAAATTCATAATTTATTGGCTGCGGAACAATGGTAGCTTAGGCTAGTCTGTGTCTAAGGATGAACATTCAATATACAGCTTCCTATTGTTCTAATCAATCCATACCCAAAATATTACTACTATTTGGCCATGTGTTTTGTTTCAGTTAATCTAGACCGTTGGGATAAGGAACCTTCCTACCATGTAAAAAGGCAGTAATGTATCAGAGTAAATGAGTCCATATGCAGCACCAAAACATCAGGCCCACAAGAGCATCTTTCACTGCTCATTTCCATGCCCACCGCCAAATCCGATGGATTTTTCACCAATATATTCCAAATATGTGAGTTCAAATGCGATTCAATACGATATGAGTGATGCAAGTCTGAAACTGGAGGTGCATCTACTGCTTGTTCTCTTGTGGATGGAGATAGGCTACGAGATAAGAAGCATAGACCACCAGTTCTTCTCAGTGAAACCATGTGCAGCTCTGACATATCGACATCTCTGAGTTTTTAGCGTATTTGGCGCCGTGGGTGCGTGAATAAATAAAACTAGTTCTATTTTTGAATTAATTGCAAAAAGAATACTATAGACAAGCGGAGACGCGATATGTAACTTGTACGTGCCACTGGGGGCTAAGCATGTCTCCACTGTGCCACTGGGGCGTAGAATACCCTTGTCCGACCCCTTCAGGGCACGAAATTACCCTCGTCTGGCTTCTAGGGGCGCATATTCTCTCTCATTCAGAAAAATATTGTTTGTATGAATTTGTAAATATAAACAATGAGTTTCAAAAATTATGATTTTTTTTTTGTGGAGCCTCGTGACACAGTTTAGTTAGCTGTGCAATTTTTCTATAATTTTATATGTTATGTATTTATCTCAAAAATTTATATAAGTCTACTGATTGCAGGAAATTTAGAAATTTAGCTCCAAACATTATGCAAAAAAAATGTAAGACTCTTTATATAATGTACTTGTTTGTGTAATATTTTCAGAATTTTATATGCTTTGAAATTGTCTCGAAAATTAGGCCTTTAAAGAAATTAGGGTTTTAGGTTTCAAAAATTAGGGTTTCATAATTTCATGTGAACGATTATAAAATATTTTAGTGTTTTGTGAATTAGGGTTAAATGGCTACGCGTTTATCAACATGACGATAGCGACGATGACACGTCAGCTCCATGCCTTCCTCCAGGGCCAACGCTGGTTGGCTGCGGGATCTAAGAAGATGTGCGATGTCATGCACGCACGTAAAAATAATTAAAGTAAGCTTAATACCGAGTGGCGCAACCGTAAGATAAAGTTTATAAGTAACTTAAGTAGGCTTAATACCGTACGACACAAGAATCACAAGCCGTAGTTTACAACACGTACAAAGCACAATGAAAGATTCAGACTAGATCACTCAACAACTTAGCTAATACAGCCCCGCATATATTATACAACATAAATGACAAATCAACAGTAGACTTATATGAATTTTTGAGAAAAATGCATAACATATAAAATTATGAAAAAATTACACAAGCAAACTGTGTCACGAGACTCCACAAAAAATTTCATAACTTTGGAGCTCATTTGCTATATTTAGAAATTCATACAAAGAATACCTTTTCAGATAAGAGAATCCACGCTCCTGGGGCCGGACGATGGTATTTTCGCGCACCAGGGGTAGGGTGGAAGCATGTCCAGCCCCTAGGAGCATGGTAGAGGCAAGTACAACCCTAGGGGCACGGACAGGCCATACGTCATGTCCCCGCTTAGTCGTAGTGCTATTTTTAAATTGATTCGGGGAGAGATCTATTTTATTCATACATCAACAGTGCCATATAGGCCAAAAACTCGACATTTCTGCACGAACAAAATGGCAGGGCTCAATATTCCTACATGGGATGTCCAAGATTGGCACCTTTCTGTGTCCTGATACCTTGGTGATCCCAGTAGTCCACAACGCTGTGTCACTGCAGTCCGGTTGCTCCAGAAGGATGGAACGGTAACATTGCAGCATGAGGAAACGGAGCAGGCTTGCATTGTTAGCATATAGCCATGTAGTATAGTAAATCTTTCCCTACTGGGATCATGGACTAATGGATGTGAAGCGGCTCCACAAAAAGGTGAACAAAGAGAGAAATTTTGGAGCTCAGAAATTTATTGAAAGCTTCTGCTGCTTTACAAAATTTGTAACTGACATGTTCGTGCACTACATGTGAATCCGTTTATGAAGGTACAATATAGTTACCAACTTACCATCCCAACACCAAGAGAAAAAAGGGCTAATAATGTATTTTGTGGTTGAGAGAAGGGGGAGCCTATCTCAGTTCAAGTTAAATGTAAACCTATCTCAGTGCAAGATAAATATGTACACTACAGCATTAGACTATATCTCTCAGAAACAGAATTCCTCGGGTAAATATTTGCCAAACTTTCCGGATAAAAAGCTCCTGTACTTCCCCTTAAGTTCCCCCACTGCAATCAAAAGACATGTATTTTTCTGTCAAAAAAAGGGCTACACTATATGGCTGATGCTGGCTATATGTTGGTGTCATGTGTTAGGAATAGCAACTTGTATTAACAGGGGATCAAAGGGCTAGTATATATAGACAAGTACAGGTTACAGATAAGAAAACCAAATAATATCTAGAATCCTACTCTAACACATATATATCTCTAACACCTCCTCTCAAACTCATGGTGGATCAACAACACTGAGTTTGGAAATGTAGAAGCCGTGCTGTACTCGAGTCTGGGCCTTCGTGAAGAAATCCGCTATCTGAAGCTCTGAAGGCACACACTGAAGAGCAATCACCTGATCATGCACACAAGACCTTATGAAGGAAGCATCAACACTAATATGTTTGGTGAGCTCATACTTCACAGGATCACGGGCAATACTGATAGCACCTGTACTGTCTGACAAGAGAGGAGTCGGTGTAGTGACAGAAACACCAAAATCCTCAAGTAACCACGCGGAGCCAAGTAATCTCTGCTGTCAAGAGAGCCATAACTCGCAACTCAGCCTCTGCACTCGAACGGAACACTGCAGTCTGTTTCTTCGTCTTCCAGGCAATGAGAGAACCACCAAGAAAAACAGTAAGCAGAGATAGACCGGCGATCAGAGGGATCGCTGGCCCAAGTAGCATCCGAATAAGCATTAAGCTGTAACGAGCTGGAGCGTGGAAAGAAGAGACGACGAGAGATAGTCCCACGAAGGTATCGCAGAACTTGAAGAAGGTGGTTGTAGTGAACCTGAGTGGGAGCGGAAACGAACTGACTCAGAACATGAACTGGATAAGTGATATCCGATCGAGTAACAGCAAGGTAGACAAGACTCCCAACAAGATGACGATAACGAGTCGGATCAGAAAGAAGCTCGCCATCAGAGGGCCGGAGATGAACGTTGAGCTCCATGGGAGTCTCAACAATACGCTGATCAGTGAGAGAAGCATGATCAAGAAGATCCTGAATATACTTCTCTTGGGACATAATGAAACCATCTGGAGTGGAAGTAACCTCAATCCCAAGGAAGTAACGAAGAGGACCAAGATCCGACATAAGGAATTGCTCACTCAGACGAGTCTTAACAAAAGCAATGTACTCAGAATCATCTCCGGTGATGATCATATCATCAACATATAGAAGAAGAAGAGTCCGACCACGAGACGAAGTGTGGACAAAAAGAGCAGGATCATGATCACTAGCTGAGAAGCCAGCAGCAGTGACCACAGAGGAGAAACGCTCAAATCAAGCACGATGGGCTTGTTTAAGACCATAGAGAGAGCGACGAAGACGACAGACCACGCCCTCAGGAACAGAATACCCAGGTGGCAGATGCATGTAGACCTCCTCACGCAACTCGCCATTAAGAAAGACATTCTTAACATCAAGCTGGAAAACGGACCAATGGCGAACAGACGCCACCGAAAGAAGAGTGCAGACAGTGGTCATGTGGGCCACAGGAGCAAAAGTCTCGTCGTAGTCACGACCATGCTCCTGCTGGAAGCCACGAGCAACAAGACGCGCCTTATAGCGCTCAAGAGAGCCATCAGAGCGAGTCTTGATCTTATAGACCCACTTACGCGTGATGGGACGAGAGTGAGATGGAAAAAGAACAAGATCCCAAGTACCAGTACGCTCGAGAGCAGCAATCTCCTCGGTCATGGCATGCTGCCACTCAGGGTGAGTAACAGCATCTCGGTAGGAGATAGGCTCATGGGTAGCTGCACCAGTAAGACCAAAACGGGCAGGAGGCCGAATCGATCGACGATCGTAGAGACCGTAGCAAGGAGATGATGGCCCATCGGGGGAAGATGGAGTATCACGAGAAGATGAATCATCAGGGGAAGATGGTTCATCTGGAAGAGCCTCAATACGAGGTCGACGAGTGTAAAAGAGAGTGGGAGGAGCCTGAGGAGCCACTGGCGACAACGGCAGAGAGGCCTCGGGAGGTATATGTGGAGACTAAGTGGGACGGGTGGACGAGGGCAAGACAGAGAGATGGGTGTATCTACTACTTCTGCAGTTTCTCTCACTGAGCATGAGATAGCCAGACTTCGACGCCTGCTTGCCGCTTCAGGTTCTCCCTCGACAGAGCTAGACTAAGATCACAGAGACGCTCAACCGGGATCTCACCCTGAAGAGCAGAAGAGGGCGGAATGTTGATGAGATAGGTGGCAGTGGAAACGACCTCGGCCCAAAAGTGAGGTGGGATAGAGGCGGCAATCATCAAGGTACGAGCCGTCTCCAGGAGGTGACGATGCTTACGCTCAGCGACACCATTCTGAGCATGAGCACCAGGACAAGAGAATCGGGCGAGGTGCCTGCTCGAAGAAGAAAACTACGCAGTAACGAGAGATACTCGCCAAAGAGAATCGGCCACGAAAGACACGAATAGGAGTGGAAAACTGTGTGCGAACCATAGTAGCAAATTGTTTATAGATAGACAGGCCTCACTACGAGAAGACATAAAATATATCCAAGTGTGGCGAGAGAAGTCATCTATAAAAATGATATAATATCGATGGCCCTCTTTCGAAAGGAAGGGAGCCGGACCCCAAACATCTTAATGAATAAAATCAAATGGTCGCTGAGACACAGACTCACTATGAGAATAGGAAGTCAATGCTTCCTAACTTACAACCCTGACAATCTAAAGATACGTCTCCTGAGACAGACCCTAGAAGACCACGACGGACTAAAGATGACAGACGAGATCCACACAGATGACCAAGACAGTGATGCCACTGTTGGAAAGAGCTAGTAGACGAAGTGGCGAAAGCGGAGAGACTGGTGGCGACGGTGGCAGCGGAAGGAAGGTGAAGCTACCAAGCTCCCAGAGACGCCGTGAGTCAAGGCGCCGAGGGCTGAACCAACGAGCCCCGTGTGGCGGTCCCGAACACAACAAGAGTCGAGTCAAGAATGACCCGACAACCAAGGTCGATGTCATCCAAAAGAAAGAAGCTGCATGGTTAGGCGAGTAACATGAGCAACAGAAGGAACATGAAAAGATGAGTTGCTAAGAGGTCCTCGACCAGAGACAAAAATAGAGGTACCATCAGCAGTAAGCACACCGACAGGGGAATCAAGAGGTGTAACAAAAGACAGAGTGGAAGAATCGAAGTCATGTGAAAGATGCCGGAATCAAGGATCCACGGGAGGTACCGATTGTGTAGGAGGTGGTTTCTCGGTGCAAAGAGTCGATCGCAGAACTCCGCAGAACTCCGCCGAGGAGAACTTGAAGCGGCAAGCAGGCGTCGAAGTCTGGCTATGTCCCGCTCGGTGAGAGAAACTACGTATAGTCGATCGCAGACGTCGATGTAGAAATCGGTGCGGTGCTAGGAGAACAACGGCGTGAAAGATGCCGCTTCTTGTAGCACTGGGACTCAATGTGGCCGACCTTGTCGCAAGAGGGAGCGGCGAGGACGGCCACCGCCAGATGGAGGCGCCACTACCACCGTGGCGGCCACGGAGGAAAGCGATGTCTTGGCGTGAAAGCGATCGGTGTAGCGGTGGGCCAGGCGGCGAGCACGGAGGAGTGTCATCGCACCAAAGACCACTCGAGACGAGTCTCCTCTCGCGTATCTCGGTAAGGGCCTCGGAAGAGTGACACGAGGATGGCGTGCAAGAAGTCGGGCACGCCTCGCTTGAACTCGGGGCGAAGGTGAGTAAGGAACTCGTGAGACACGCCAAACTCCAGATCAACACGCATACCAGCGGCATGAACAGGAGCGACGGCCAAGGTCGCGAAGAGAGTCCAACTAACGCCGCATGCGAGAACTCGAGCATAGAAGGCGTCAACGATGGCGTCACCTGCTGAAGAGAGTGCTCTGGCGAACCAGCGACGAGTGAGGCATCTCCGGAGGGTTCGTAGAAGGCCGACGAAGGTGAGTCCACATCCGATACCAAGAAAATCCCACAACCTCTCGAGAGAATCGAGGTGGACATCGGCGATGAAGACAAAGAAGAGACGGCGAAGCGCCGTCGTCGCACCACTGAGTGTAGGCAGTCAAGCGATCCATGTAGAAACCCAGAGCCTCTTGGTAGGCAGAGGCAACCTTCTCATCAAGGCAAGGCCGGCCTCAACAGCGACCTTGTCGGTACCGTCGAGGATAAGCGCAGAGACGTAGGCTCCGTCGGAGGAGTAGGACAAGGCGGGCAGGTGACATCGCCAGAGAGGACGCCCCAGAGACGAAGACCACGCATGTGAGACACGAAGTCGGTGTAATTAACACCGTCGAAGATCACCGGCAATGGCGAGGAAAAGCGTGTCCATTGGTAGGCGGCCCTGGACGGTGCGGCGACCAAGACAACAAAGTCTAACAAGCGGCGCGGAACGGCACGGCACGGCGGTTAGAACAACGTTTTTTTTTCTGCCGAATGGGCCGACCTTTTAATGGGCCGACCTTTTAATGGGCCGGCCGAATTGGCTTCGACAAGCACTGCTGGGGGACTAGGGTTCCCCCAGCGTTTGCTTCCGGAGCGGCGGCGCGCCACGCGAGTCGATGCACGGCGGCTATCAGACGCGAGGGCGCGCGATGGCGGCGGCGTTCAGCGTCGGCGGCCGCCGCCGTCGCGAGGTGACGGAGAAGTAGCGGCCGGCCGTGTGGAGCGCGGCGGCGGCGGCGCCCACGCGAGCGGAGGCGACGGCGGCGGCTCACACGGAGCGGAAGCGGCGATGGCGGCTCACGACGCTGAAGCGCGCGATGGCGGCCGTTCAAGAGTCGGCGGCAGCGATCCACGCGAATGGAGGCGCAGCCAGCGCCGAGCGACGGATAAGCGGCGCCAATGAATCGCGAGGCCGCGCAAGGCGTCGGTGATGAGCAGCGTCGCAGCGGCGGTGTTGATCCGAGTAGTTGGCTGTTGCCGTTGGGGGAGAAGATGAAGCCGACGAAGCGGCAGACGGAGTTGCATGAGCGAGAGGGAAGCCGGCGGCGGCGGCGGCTAGGAAGAGGTAACCTTAATGCTCTGATACCATGTTAGGAATAGCAACTTGTATTAACAGGGGGCCAAAGGGCCAGTATATATAGACAAGTACAGGTTACAGATAAGGAAACCAAATAATATCTAGAATCCTACTCTAACACATATATATCTCTAACATCATGAACTATTTACCTCTAATGTCTTCAGATTTGCTGTCTGGCAGATTGTTAGATAACACCAGCTCTATTAGTTTCATGAAGTCCTGGCCTGTATTTGACAATGTTTGAAAGCTAAATATCATTCATTCCAGAAAAGCAAAACTGAATAATACATGTAAGGATGCTAAATTTTAAATTACCATCAATGTACTTTCCAGATTTCTTGGCATTGATCAGATACGTTGGTGTATTATCTTCTTTCAACTGCAAAGGTAGAACATCAGTCTTCTGACGTTGATACCACAACAACAATAGTGGATGGAATATGGAAGATAGAGAGCTAGCGCTAGCTAAAGGCTAGAGTGAAAAGCAAAGAAACTGAGCAACATACATGCGAAAATAAGGAATTTGCGACGGCAAGCGGGTCAACAGGGGAGGGCCCAGTGTTGTAAGCTGGGATAAATTTACCATCCTGGTATCCTGCTAAGAAGTGGTAAGCAGCCTGACCTGGAGAGAGCTTTGATACTGATGGTAGGGCATCAGTGCTGAAAGGTCAGAAAACAATAACATTTTTTTTTAGCAAATTCAGTTTTAATCTTTTAGAACAGGTGTAGAGAAAGTAATAACTGGAACTATATATGCAAAGTCTCATTCCTTCTTAAAGCTACAATTCCTTTTCATTTTAACCATCCAAAAAGCACAGCATCAAATGTTGCTAACTTAGCAAAAAAATTTGTTATAGTGTTCTGTAAAAGAGAATTCAGAACAGCAAACGATGTTTTGTACCCTTGAGACACAGATTTTTCATTACCTATCAGATGATACAATAATCACTGTAGCTGGTTTGGTAAACAAACTTGATGCCTTTGCCTTTGTTGGGAAAAGCACAGTACATCCTTTAGAAGAGATAGCTACACCACCGTCAGTGGACACAAGAACATCCTGAATTTCTGAACAGGACTTTATGACCTCCACTGGAGCAAACAACATTGTAATAGAACCACCAAAAGACAGAAGCCTGATACACGCAGTATGGAAGATAAATAAGATATTTATGGAAAGAGTGAAAATAAAAAAAATGAAGCAGAATCTACCAGCCAGGAACAGGGAGGCCTCCTCTTGCAGATAATATAGGAGCAGTCAAAGCAGTAAGAGCATCTTTTACCATAGTGGAATCAGCGAATGCTTTACCACATAGGATAAGTGATGAGCGCTCTACATCTGCTGCCGCAAATCCATTAGTATATTGTGTTCCAGAACCAAGAGCATTCCTGACATTAGTACTGTTCAAAGACATCCATCAAGAAAGATATTAGCCTTCGTGTCTTACATTATGGCCAACTAGGCAACTACAGGTTTTGGGGTTCTGCAGGTAACTTGAATGCAGGCGCAATTTAAATCATATGTAAGAAAATTACCTTATGGAACTGGCAACATATATAGTCAAAGGGCATGTGTCGTGGGATATTGCACGATCTGGTATTTTCCAAAGGACATTGGACAGTAACATAACAGCAGAGGGGTTATCGCTAATAACACGGACCTTTGCATCACATTCCGCAGATGAACCAATGGCACCATCTTGGACATACAAACTTGAGATAGATGAAAGGTGAAAGGTCACCTAAAGAAAGGAGTTCATCAAAACATACAAAGATGTTGGAGCTCAATTGAAAAGAGGCAACATAAATTTATGTCTGCTTAGAAAAAGAGGCTAAGTTTAGTTCTGATCAATTCATAAGAATCATTGTGTGATACCATGCCATGGAGTCAATGAAAAATTAAAGCCTACCAGTTTCAGAAGCTTTGCGAATTGAGCTCTTGAAACATCAGGAACCCCGCTGATGGCATTCCCTTTAACATGAAGTGGAATGCCAGACAAACGCTCTACATGCTCCAGAAGCAGGTTACAAGTTATATATTATTACATTAGTATCATATGAATTGTATGTACAAATGATAAATCATAGCTGAATGACAAGAATTTACACATGTACCTGTGTAAGTACAACCACCTTTCTGAAGCTCTGATGTCTCCAAGTTATAGAAGACCTTATCTTTTACAACAACACCTCTTCCAGCAATAGCCCAGTTAAGGCCATATGAAACTTCTTGGTCTTCTCTGTGCAACACAGAGTAGATGAAAGCGTGCAAAAAATTATAATAACTGGTCCAATTGGAATGAACAGAATAACTGAACTAGGTACAATAAAGTATCAAGTGACGGAGGCCAGTCGCCAAGTCACGGTACGCTGTTGTAGATCATAACTTGTGTTTTGGGACACCCGTAATTAGAACTGAGAACTTCATAAGCCTAGCAAGGATATCAATACCAGGACACAACTAGGAAGAGAAGAGTATGGCCACACTCACCTCGGCAAGGTAATAATTTCTCATTGCTTCTATGGTAAGCACACTGAAACTGCACAATTGAGAAGCAAAAAAAAAAATTACGTCAAGCTCCCCATAGTACACTGGAATTTCACAATCACAACTAGAAAACATTACGAATCAGAACTTGAATTCGCGTTTTAACACAGAACCCCGATCATATTCCACATGAATCGAGACTTTTAACCAGCTCTTGGATCACCCAACGTCACATCACCCAGAAGTATAGGATGCTATCTAGAGTTCAACTATGCTAATCAGCTACTGAATAACACCTCCCTTCGTAGTTATCAGTTCAACATCGCAATTATACACTTCTGGATCCTTGGGTTTCTGTATGGCCAACTAATTCCGAAACCCACCGAATCAGTACAGTATTTACGGAACAAACAGCGGGATTCGTAAACGCTCAGGAGAATGGAAGTCAGGGTCACCTTTCGGAGGTTCGCCGCCGGCGAGGACGCTGCGGCGGCGGCGGCGCGGCGTAGAAGGCCCAGCATGTGCTTCGCCCGGCCTGGCGGCTAGTGCCGCTTGCTGCCCTCGGTCACGTTGACGGCGGAGACGGCGGGGTGGTGGCGATTACGTGAGATCGGCCCAGTCAAAGACAATCCAATCCACGGCTCAAGCTGATGGGCTCAGCTATACGAGGGCCGCTCATTCAACTAGGCGTTGCCCGTCTAGGATAAGTATTCAAGCACACACTGGTTGCTCTCTTCTTTGAACCACACGCCAATTTGGCCCCGTCTACGATACACAACATCGACAAGCTAGCGGCTGGATGGCTACTGGTTTGGATGTGTACACGGACATGAATACGTCAACGCGACACGACATCAACACAGGGAATTCACTATTTTTCAAAAAATACAGATATGACTACACAACTATATACATTTAAATAATAATAATATACGTATATATTATTTTTTATTTTTCTACATAATTCTACAATGGAGACTTGAATGATTTGCTCCTCTCTGGCATTTGAATAACGGGTTTCCATTTTTCTTAAAGGAATAAGAACAATAAATCAATAACGGAAATCACCAAAAACGAGAAGAACAAGAATTATCGAGCGAAGAAGAAGAGTCACCTCGCCGGCTTGCCGCCGCTGCCTGCTGGTCGCCGCCGCTCGTCGCTAGTCCCCGCCCGCTGCTGTTGGTGAGGCGACGTGTGGGGATCGATCTAGCCGGTACGTGGCTAAGGTTATGCCTTAGCCAATTTGGGCTAGATCGTGCCGCACATGTGTCAAATACGTGTCAAAACCGTCGGACATTTTAAAAAATTATTTCAGCTGTTTCGTTGTTTGACATGACACCAATACGTGTCCGTATGTCGGACACTGTCCAATACGGATACGGCAACTGGTGTGTCCGTGCTTCAGAGTACGTGAGGCTTTGAGTAACGTCAAAAAATAGTATACTATTACTACCCCTCCAGAACGTCATGATCACAAAGTGAAACAAAAGAACTGGCAAACAATTTGCATCATATATTACCACCCAGTCCACATTCCACAAGCATGCATATTTATATCAGGTAACAACATTGAAAGGAGGTGAGAAACTTTCAGCTTCAGGAAGACAGGGAACAACACAAGACCAAACTGTCTTTGAACCACTGAATATGGATTGAATGAATCTGGTTAGTATATACAATGATTGGACTAGTTGTTTGTCCAATCTAAACAACACTACTTGTTTACACATCGAAGCAGTTTGTCTGATGGGCATTGTGCTTCCCAGATTCATTCATAATATGGGGACTGACCATGAAATAATGTTTTTATGGCAACACAGGTCTCCTTGTAGGCGGGTGATGGACGAACTTGGGGCCAAGGTCCGCCGTGCTATGTAGCCATGGAAGTTGCAAACCATGTGTCGTCCTGACACAAGGCCCGTAGGTCCAAATCTAATGAAGCCACTGCATGCTGGATCTTGATATATACAGGAGAGGTGAGGAGATGCAGCGTGGTGCTTCAGTGATCATGAAGTGCCTACTGCCATCTCCGGTGTTTTTTCTTGTGCTTCCTCCTTGCCCATCAGTGCTGGTGTGACTGAAACAACCCCGATCAGGAACAACAGCGCTATTGACTGGGTGTCGTACAGGTCACTCAGCGAAGTTAACTCTCCTAGAGCAATCCCAGCCTGGATGTAAGAAAAGGGAACAACAGAGAATGGGACTGATGTTAGCACAACTATCACGACATTATGGGCGGTAGACTAATAGGTGTCGTTGTATCACATGTGAAGCTAGAAAGTTACCCTCACAGTCACGTAGGCAGCCGGGATGAGACCAATGAGAGTTGCCAATAAGAAGATATGGTAGGGCACATCTACTATGGGTGAAGCTAAGTTGATGAAGGTATTTGGCAATGTTGGAGTGACCCTCAGGAAAAGCATGTAATTCAACAGCTTTTCTCTTCTTTTGGCAACCTGAAAAGAAAGACAAATTACTTCTTCTCAGTTATGAACTACACAGTCCTAGAGGATCTTAAATCAGATAGTCAAAACGAAGAGTAGATAAACTCATAATATTTTTAAGCATACTGTTGAGACAAAACTGTTGGAGTTAATCTTGTTTTGGAAATCTTTGTTAATTTTCCAATTTTGTTTTGAGTCCGAGTCAAATAAGTTTCTCTTTCCGGGTTGTATTCGGTATGCATGCCGAACCGGATTCGTGTTTGGTTTTTAGTCTGTGTGCTGTGTCTATATAACTAACACTAGCTACGTGTAAAACAAGCAAGAGAGTTTAGAGAAATAGTAGAAAATATAAAGAGAGGGGAGGGTGCACCCAGAACAAAAGGTTATCATTGTTTGTTTTCGTTTAGTTCTGCGATCAAGTTTGTATCAGTGGTGTCCATCTCCAGCAGGAAGAAAGGATCAGGGGCGCAGTTTTTTTTTTTTTGGTTGAGACATCACGCAAAGACAGAAACTTCTAACAATTGGTATCAGAACCGGTACTCGATCCAGCGATGCATCGATCATCTTCCCACTCACCTACCAGGCCAAGGATGCTCAGCGACGTCGACGCACGACTGGAGGCGGGATCCGGCAGCGGCAGCGGTGGCCGTGGGGAAGTTGTGATCCATCGCGTGGTGAGGGAGTCAGGAGGCTCGGCCGTATACCCGATGTTAACGCGAACCAACTATGGAGATTGGTCTCTCGTGATGAGGGTGAATCTACAAGCACAAGGCTTGTGGGAAGCGATCGACCCCGGCAATGGCGACTACCGCGACGACAGGATGGCGTTGTCGGCCATACTCCGAGCCGTTCCGTCGGAGATGCTGTCTACGCTTGCGGTCAAGAACACCGCCAAGGACGCATGGGACACCATCAAGACAATGCGCATGGGCGTCCAACGCGTACGCGAGGCAAAGGCGCAGACGCTACGCAAAGAATTTGATGACATCAAATTCAAGAGCGTGAGTCGGTGGATGACTTCGCAATGCGCTCACCACCTTAGTCAACAACTTGGAAATACTCGGGACAAGATTGAGGAAGGCGCGTTGTTAAAAATTCCTCCGTGTCGTCCCACCAAGGTATTCTCGTGTAGCGATCTCAATTGAGACGCCGTTGACTTGCGTGACACTCTGGTGGAAGAACTCACCGGCCGATCAAGGCCGTAGAAGAGCGCTTGAACAAGACAACAACGACGACGCCAATGACACCGCTTCCTCACAGAGGATGAGTGGCTTGCGCGTATGAAGCAAATATGAGCATGGCGTGGCTCGTCCGGCAAACCGAAGCCCAGTGGTGGCAGACAATTTTACAAGGAATCGTCGGAGGAGGATGACCGTGACTCATCAAGAAGCCGCGAGCGTGGATGCGGGCGTGAGCGAGGCGGCAAAGGAGAACGTGGAGATTGGACTAGGCGAGACGATGGTAACAGATCCCATGACAAGTCACATATCAAATGCTTTAAATGTGATAAATACGGTCACTACGCATCGGAGTGTCGTAGCCACATAAAGTGCTTTAACTGCGATAAATATGGGCACTATGCTTCGGATTGCCAAAACAAGAAGAAGAACGAGGAGGTAAACCTCACCCGAGCTATTGAAGACGATGAGCCGACCCTGCTTCTCTCCTTATGTGTCAACCAGGCGCCGGTCATGGTGATGTTGAATGAGGAGAACGTAGTTCCTAAACTATGCACAGAGGGAGGCAACCATGATCATACTGATGAGTGGTACTTAGACAATGGAGCAAGCAATCACATGACGGGAGATCGCTCCATGTTCCATGAGCTTGACGAGAAGATTTCGGGCAAAGTCAAGTTTGGCGATGGCTCCACGGTGCAAATAAGAGGTAAAGGATCAATGCTATTGCAATGCAAGAACGGTGTTCAGAGGATGCTGACTGAAATCTATTATATACCAAGTCTGTGTAACAACATACTCGCCTCAGCGGTTGGCGAGCAGGGTGTGCAGGTGGTCTTTGCAGGATGAGTTCTAACGTGTCTATAACAAGAACAAAGATCTGTTGATGAAGGTGAAGAGATCCCCAACCGGTTATATAAAATTTCCAAAGCTTGTAAACCGTTTCTACGAAGGACGACCAAGGAGCAGTGGGCCTGGAAGTAGAGCCAGGACAGGAGGTCTCAGGCATTGTTGATCTCACCGGCCAAGGACATAGCGGAACCCAAGGACGGCACGCATTGGCGCAGGAGGCGCAAAGAAAGTGAGCCTCGGGTGCAGACAGTGACGCGGAAGGCGTGCAGGGCATTCAAGAGGACGGCATGTCCCACGCACATGCAGTTGCTACTGGAGGAACCAGCGGCTCAGGTCAAGCCCATGGACCCCATCGGCATGCAGCACAAAGCAGAGGAGAGGCGGTGTAGCCTCGGCTAAGATGTACGCATGGAAGTGGCGATTTGGTCCAAGAGAGAGATGAGGCTCAAGTAATGGCGAAGCCCAGTGGTCGTGGGAGCAGTGCTCCAGCGAGATGGTCATGGGAAGCAGTGCTCCAATCCAAAGTGGGCGTCAAGGAAGGACGAAGTTCATCCAGATCATGGCCACTTAAGCATTGGTTTGTGCATAGCTCAGGATGTCGCAAGCACAAGCGGTAGGGCGGTATTGGCCCGGGAAGGAACGACGCACAGGAGTGCGGGTAAAAGAGGAAGACTTGGAAATTCGGATAAAAGAGAAGATCAGCAGATCAAGATGAAGAAACAAGATTAAGGGGTGATTGTTGAGTTAATCTTGTTTTGGAAATCTTTGTTAATTTTCCAATTTTGTTTTGAGTCCGAGTCAAATAAGTTTCTCTTTCCTCGTTGTATTCGTGATGCATGCCGAACCGGATTCGTGTTTGGTTTTTAGTCTATGTGCTGTGTCTATATAACTAACACTAGCTACGTGTAAAACAAGCAAGAGAGTTTAGAGAAATAGTAGAAAATATAAAGAGAGGGGAGGGTGCACCCAGAACAAAAGGTTATCATTGTTTGTTTTCGTTTAGTTCTGCGATCAAGTTTGTATCAGTGGTGTCCATCTCCAGCAGGAAGAAAGGATCAGGGGCGCAGTTTTTTTTTTTTGGTTGAGACATCACGCAAAGACAGAAACTTCTAACAAAACAACATCGACTAATGTTGGTGCTGAAATTACCTGCTTCTGGAAGAACATGAGCTTATCTGGCCACAGTGAGAACACCAGTGGCTTTCCAATCAGCTTCGATAGGAAATAGCATGAAGAAGCACCAGCAGTGGCAGCAAAGACAACCAGGGCCACGCCCTGGAGTTGCCCAAACAGGGCACCAGCGAGCAAGGACATGAATATTGTCCCTGGGATCATGAAGGTCTGCATGAAGATGTACACAGCACAGTAACCCACCAACACCTGTATGGTGTAGTCACTGGTATAGTTCTCTAGATGGCCACTGCAAGGAAACCATTTGAGGGTTAGAAATCAAGGAACATTCCGGATAATTATAATGGACACAACTGAACTTGCTTAAGCAATTAATCAGTAACAGCAATGGAATCATAATGCAATGTGCATCGCATAACTGTAGCAGCAGATAGCTCACATGTGTAGAGCAGATCAAGACGTGTGATTATCCAATACTAAACATAAGGCACATGAAGCACGCTAGGACCGAGTCCAAAGCATATGGCAATAATAGCTGGCAAGAAAGTGACATGGTAATTAGCGAAAGAAAGGAGGGATTTCTTACCCCACCAAGAATTAAACGCGTTAGAAAAATTATTAATTCAATCCAGGGAGCTATGACAACGTGGTATTGGGAACTCAGGTTTTAATTCAAGTTCTATCTTGTTAGACTAACAATATAAGCATTAATCAGAATTTTGTTAAAGTAGGACACACGTTACTATTGCAAGGTCCTATCTTCCCAAATTTGAAGATCAGTTTGAAATGGTCCAGACAGATAAATCGGCAGTTTATAGCTCCCCAAATTTATCAAAGCTAGAGCTTGAATCGCAATTTTTTTTACCAGATCCATGCTCTACTTCTTGCATAGAAACAAAGAATTCCCATCAAACAAACGCTAAGATCCCTTCCAAACCACGAGACAACCACCCCTAATAATCCCTACAAACTACCACCAATCAATCAACTGTTCCATTCCCAAAACTCCGATCCACGAAAAGGAGGTAATTTTAGCATTGAAATTGCACCAAAAACTCAAATCTTTCTTGCAAAACACAATGGCATAAGAACTGCATCTGTACATTACTCTTGGGTTGATCCACCAAACAGATGCGCCTTCCACAAACAATTAAAGGGAATCGAAACGTGTATCCCGAACTTACGTGCAGAGATTAATTCATAACCATAAGAATCACGATAACAACAAAAAGGAGGGAACTTTGGCATACGATTACCCAAAAAAGATGGAAGCTTTCGTGAACGGAACTGACAATACACCAACCGAAACAATAAATGACGGGGGGCGCGAATGATTACGTGAGGATTTGGAGTTCCTCGAGGTTGCGCGGCAACTTGAGGAAGCTGTAATCGGAGTCCGGCATGGATAGGTAGACTCCGACAAGCCCGACGGCGAAGGCGGCGGCGACTCCGGCGCCCAGCGCGGCCTCCCACACCGGGAACCTCTCCTCCCTCGCCATCTCCTCCCCCTCCTCCCCCCTTGTGAAAATCCGGGGTCCGGGTGCGGAAGAAGAAGAAGAAGAAGAAGAAGAGAGAGAGAGAGAATTCGAGAAGAAGAGAAGAGCTTTCTTTGGCTTCCTCTCTTGTCTTCCCTTCCCTCTTTCCCTTTCTTCTTTGGTTGCTTTTCTTGGCGAAGTTTATATGGGAAAGGAGGGAATAAGAGAGAGATTGGAATATTCTCTCTCCTGGTATGTTTATCTGGCCTTCTTCTCTTCCTTGAACATTTTCTGTTGATTTCCTGTTTCTTGGCGTTGGTGTAAAGATAGACATGCTTTTGGTCGGGTTTCGTTTGGTCTGTGGCATTTCGGGAACTGCAAATTTAAGGACAATTTGATTTGCTTGCTGCTTACAGCTCACTTGGTTAATTGGATTTTTTTTAAAAAAAATATTTTTTTAAAAAAAAACTAGATAATTACTTCAAAAAATTGTAAAAACAAGTATATATCGTCAGTTCATCTGGCAGCAGGGACCTAAACAGTAGGGTCAGATTCCTGTCGCCGGTTCAACTAAGCTTCAAAAACTATAAAAAAATTTGTGTAGCCTTTCAGCATAGTATTCTTGCTTGTGTAATGTTTTCATAATTTCATCTGTTTTGAATTATTCTTTAAAATTCATTTAAGTATACTATTTTAGGAATTTTTAAATAGATAAAATGAGGTCCAAAATTATGAATTTTTTTTAGAATTTGATATGTTCTAAAATTGTCTCAACAATTAAGGGTTTATACAATCAAGTACATTGTATCGGAAACTTAAATTTATAATTTTGGGAGATAATTTCAGAATATATAGCATTTTAAAAAAATTACATAATCAATTAAACTATGTAAGGAACGTTCAAAAAAAAATTTATACTTTTTGGACCTAATTTTGTATATTTATAAATTCCTATAAATAATATAATTAAATAAATTTTAGAGAACAATTCAAAACAGATAAAATTATGAATAAATTACACAAACAAGAATACTATATTAGGAGGCTACACAAAAAATCATAATTGTTTGAGCCAATTTGTTATATTTAAAAATTCTCAATTGGTAATAGGAACCTGACCCCACTGTTCAGGGAGCCTGTCACTAGATGAACTAGCAACAGGAACCTATTTTTATAATTTTTGAGGTGATTATCTGGTTTTATAAAAAAAATATTATTATAAAAAACTCATTTTACTTGTGTAATATGTGTTTTTAGATAACAGTATTGTGTCTAATACCAAGCAAAAATATTTTGGACATTTTTGTTGTTTACCTTAGTTTATTCTAGTACTGCTTATAAACTAGTAGTCTAAACTTAAACTAGATCAAACAGGATCCAAATAGAGCTGATGTGACATTTAATCTAGAAATTTAAAACAGCAATCACGTTGGTAAGTCTCGTTTCTTTTATTAATCAGGTCTAATAAAAATGGATTACTGGAGTGTAACCTCCGCCAACTTTGACAAAGAGTTGTGCTTATTTTAACCGATCGTCGTTTGTCCCTCTGGCTTTGGCGTTTGGTCTCGCTAACGACGCGTTGAGCGGAAGCTGTTGAAGAATCGTTGTGGAGGAGTTTAGTTTAAACGATAATTTTATAGATAAATATAGAATCATATCAAATAATGTAATAATACAAAAATATAATAGTAGATTGAACACAAAATTGTAGGAGCTTCTTGGTTCTCTTTATTGCTCTTCATAAGATTTATTCTTTACAATGACTAGCATCCTCTATTTATAGTCTATAGATCCTGCTAGTATTTGAGATAAGGTGCCCATACATGAGCCGGCTGCTGGGTTGAGCTCACTCCCTTGAACACTCATCCACACATGTTCATGCCTCGTCAAAACTCCATAAAAATTCAGTGAATTTTTTTTTTTGAGAAAGAGCACATGACACACGTTCTACTGCGTTGCACGAATTATCTCGTTAAAAACCTTAGCCGATAAACTTCAGGAAAACTCATCAAGCGAAAAAAAGTACAATCCACATAATTTAATGTAATCTACATGATTTATTCTTTGGATACTCGATCTTCGTGATCAAGTTTCAATAATGAGTTCGTGAAGATTCTCCCTATGAATTTACACTTCTCTAAGTCTCATTATTCCAATTCCACGTATGCACCCTTCGAAGCTAGATGCTAGAAGTGACTTAGTGAATAAATCTACTAGATTTTCACATGACTTAGTATGCACTACTTTAATCTCGTCCATCTTTTACAATTTATGAGGATAAAAGAACTTGGAGTTGATATGCTTTGTGAGTTAACTCTTCACATAACTCATCTGTACTTGTGCAACATAAGCTGCATTATCTTCATAGATAATAGTGGGGATTTGTGCGATATTCAATCCACACAACTGCTGGATGTGGTGAATTATTTGCTGAAGCCAAACACATTCTCGTGAGACCTCGTGTAGTGCTATGACTTCTGAGTGGTTCATCGAAGTCAATACAAGACTTTGCTTAGACGATTTTCATGAAATGCAGTTCCACCACATAGGAATACATAGCATGTTTGTGACTTAGTTGTATGCTGGTTCTACAAGTACCCGGCATCTACATAGTCATTCATAGTTAGGTCTTGGTTCTTTTTGTAGAACAGATCAAATTCTTTGCTTCCTTGCAGGTATCGAAAAATATCATTCATTCCCCGTCAATGCATTTGGTAGGTTTTGTACTATACCTTGCTAGTAGGTTCACGGCAAATGTAATATCCGGTCTAGTACATTTTGATAAATACATGAGTGCTCCTACTGAGCTCAAGTATGAGAATTTCGGTCTCAGGACTTCCTCCCCTCTTCTCTAGGTCTATACGAGTCATTATTTTGCTGCAAAGACCTCCCGACCATCAGCACTTTCGAAGGGTATGCTTTTCCAAAATTAAACCTTTCTAACACCTTTTGAGTGTAGGTTGCATATTCCTTCAAGGGCATGCTCAAGCTGCAAGTTAGGTAATATTTGGTTTTACCCAAATCTTTCATTTTTGAACTCTGACTCTAGGTAAGAGCTTGCTTTCTTAATACCTTCCAGTGTTCCAATGATGTTTAGATCATCTTCATACATTGAAATTATACAAAATCCATCGTAGGATAGTTGTATAAATACACAGGGATAATTCTTATTGTTTGTGTAGCCTTTCTTGCATAGAAAGTAGCTTCAAGCGATTATACTACATCTTGCCTAATTGCTTAAGCTCATACAGTGACTTTCTGAGTTTCACACTGTACATATTTATGTTTGCACTGTCTTGGTTCGGGACAGGGATACATTCAGGTACCTTCATATAAATGTTCAAATCCAAATTTCCATAAAGGTATGCAGTCACCACATCCATCAATTTCACTTTTAACTTCAAGTTTACTGCCATTGATATTAAATATCTAAAGGGTGGTTCTCCATGACTGGGGTATAGATTTCTTCATAATCATCTTCTGGACGTTAAGTGAAATCTTGTGCAACGAGCCTTGCTTATTTTCATTTCTCTTTCGAACAAATACCCACTTATGCCCTACATATGCACATGGGGAGGCGTGCGGATTACAGGCCCAAAAATCTCTCTTTTATTCAGAGATAATAATTCTGCTTCTATTGCCTTCTTCCAATCTTTCTAATCTGATCTTTTCTTTCATTCAGTGAGCGATGCAGACTCTAGATCAAGATCGATGATTGTAGCAATTTTCTTTGCAAAATCACTGTCAACATTGGTTGTTGTCTTATTCATAGATTCTCCCGAGGTCACAAAGTTTATAACTATTTTTTCAAGGAGCGATTCTTCTAATGCTTCTACTTGCTCGCCGCTGCTTTCAATTATGGAGGGCAAGTCCCTTTAGTTTTCTAGCTCCGATGTGTGCTGGTATCTTCTTTCATGGGGATGTTTAATTCTGGTATGCCTTTTATGAAGGTTCCATATTAGTGCCAGGTCTCAACTGTCTCCCCTTCTGGTTTTGGGGAACATTGGTGATCGGCTGTGTCAAGTCCTTCTTATCCTTTTTCACCAGGCGTCCCCAGTTACTTCGGATTCGAGGGGCTGGAGTTCTCGCCATTTCAGAGACCTTGGGATGAGATTAGGGATACATTCATTGGTATTTCAACCCACTCCGGTGCATTGCGTGCAAGCACATGCGACTTGGTCACACTCTTCAAATCATTAAAGTGGTCAGGCAGATGATTCGCCAATGTTTGTAAATCAATTATCTTTTGGATTTCTCTATGTGCTTCACTAGTGTGCGGGTCATGCGCATGGACTTCAATTATCTTCTGGACTTCAATTATCTTATGGACTTCTCTATTTCCCGATATTTTTCATCAAGAGATTGATTTCCCCCCTCATGATGGGAAAATAACCTCATCTAATATACTATCAGCGAATCGGGCAGTATGCAAATCTCTCATCATAGAGTCCAAATACCTGATTATGGATGTTATCTCATAACCAACATACATCCTAGACTTTCGGATAAGGTCCATTGCAGTTCGTTGTGGTGGTGGTATAAATATACAAATCTTACAACCAAAGATGAGAAATTTTCGGTGGTGACCCTTTCACTAGTTATATGCCGACAGTCTAATATTGATGAGAGTTGCTACGAGCAGGACTGTGTGTCCCCAACATGTAGTTGGTAAATTACAATTCTTCGAAATTCTGCTAATCCATTCTGGGTGTGGACACGCGGTATGGAATGCTCAATTTTAATTCCCATTTTCATGTAATAATCATCAAATGCCTTCGAAGTAAATTCTCCAGCGTTGTCCATTCTCGTGGATTTCATGTGATGATTAGGGATATTATTCTTAATGTTAATTATCTGTGAAATTAGCTTTGCAGAAGCGAGGTTTCTCGTACATAATAAATGTATGTGAGACCATTTCGAGGAAGCATCGATGAGCACCATAAAATACCTAAATGACCCTGACAAGGGCTATATAGGACCACAAATATCTCCTTAAATACGATATAGGAATGCAGGAATTTCTTCCTGCGCTTTCAGAGCAGAAGGTTGAGTAATTAATTTCCGGTACCACATGCGGGGCATACAAAAATTTTCCTGATCCGGGAAAGTCTTTACATTGTTATTATATCCCTGAGAATTATTAATTATACTTCTCATCATCCTAAGACCTAGGCGGTATAATCTATCATGCAAGAGATAAAAAAGTTCAGAGCTTATAAATACAGTTTCCATATCAGTATAGGCTACAGACGTCTTAATAATAATGTAGTATAGCCCAGTTTCATATGAAGGAAATCGTTTTAATATACTTTTCACTTTCTTCACGCTTTGTAATGAGCAGGTATTCCTTACCATACTCTTATTCAATCTCTACATGAAAACCGTTAGAACGAATATCCATGAGAGTTCTAGTCGATTCTCTGTACAACAAGGCTTCTTTAATGACCAAAGTTGTGCCCATTGGGAGTATAATTATGGCCTTTCCTAAATCGATTATACAAGTACCGCTGCCTGCGATTGTTGTAAGACTACCGACATTCTTACTGATCGAAAAAAACCATCTCTCTCAAGGTGGTATCTATTGTGCCGCTACCTGTTAAACATACTTCCTTCATAGGGTGCTACACGCGTTCTGATATAAGGTACTTTATTAATATGCAGCAGGAAGCAAGTAACATATAAATAAAATATTTCAGATATCAGAATATAACTTGCTATTATAAATACGGGAATAAGTTTTGCAGGACTCATCATAAGAATTTAATGCTTTGCTCTCCCAGAGCTTACAACCATTATTAAAAGGATAAAATAATTCAATGCCCTGCTTCAATTATAAACTGCAAGTTACTATAAAAGATCCAAGTGCAATGCGTGCACTATATCAAATCAGCGAAGTATTCTGGAACTTCAGCCTCAATCTGCTCCATGGCGATCTTCTCCTCTTGGGAAACTACGGCTGCGGCCGCTGCAATGTCCAAAGGAGGGATGATGTGGGCTGCTATTAGGCTATCCACATCCATGAGTGTAACTAATGTATGTAGATCATGTTGTCATATGCCCTTCTTCTCAGACTTGAAAACATCAATAATGTGCGACCCACGATCTTACCCTTCTTGCCCCTCTCCTTCGTGAGAGGCTTCATCACCTTGCAGCTACTAGCATTGACTTTATAGCTAACATTGCTGCTAGGTGGCTGTGAGATGTAGTTCTTCCTTAGAACATCATCTTGAGCTTTCGTAACTTGCATGGTGTCAATTAATGCGGCATACTCCTTGTAGCCATCTTGACAATAGTTGCGTGCAGATTGCATCGTATTTGGGTGAAAGGTAGAGAGAGCCTTCTCAATCTTCTGCTGATCTGTGATTACATTATCACATAGTTGAAGACCTGTACAAATTCTGACCATGCTGGGTCAGTTCTTCGAACTCCTAGTTTGTGATGCCAGTCATCTTCATATTCATGCAAAGTGTTCATAAGATTACTGCGGGTAATCTGCATAAAATAGTTACAAAATTCACATAATGTTCTTCGAACTCCCGATTCGTGATCACGTATTTTTCTATACATCTTTCATGATTTACTACTATTTTCATTGATTAAAAGCAATATAAACAATCACAGATAATCAAAATAGTAAATATAATACATAAATTGCATAAAAATAACAATAACAAAGTTAAACATGTTTCAAATGCAAAAAATAGTTTAAAATTTGAATTCCCGAGACCATTTTCTACTGGAAAATAAATTTTGGTGAATTCTGATATTTCGAGGGGTTGAAAAGCAAAATTTCATTGTTGAGAATTTTTTTTCTTAATTTTCAAATTTTTGGATGGCATTTTTGCAAATTTAAGATTTACAATTCTTTTCCCAATTTTTTCCTTTTCACGGAAAATCTACCCGGGCCCGTTTCAAAAGGGCCCGTGCCTTATAAACGACGCCAGACGCCTTGCGGAGGCGGGCGTCTGAGGGCAGTAGCGTGGCGGCGCCGCCGCTACTGGCGAGGCTAGTGTCGATCTTGGGCCACTTCATGGTCAGTGCGAAGCGTGAAGGCACCGCTCTGGTGAAATGGTGGCTCGGCGACGACGCGTCGAAGCCTCATCATGGCCGAAGCCAAATGCGGGAGGTGGCGGTGCGGCAGCAGAAGGAAGCTCCGGCGGTCGGCTCCATGGCTGCGCAGCGGCTATCACCTCCTTCCTTTTCTTTTGCTTGTTTTTTCACTCGGGCTTCATCGTGGCCACCGCCGACCGTCGCGGGGCTCCGGCGATGGCACTCGAGCGCACGCGAGACGGCGGTGGTGTCGCGGTGCGCGGCGCGGCGACTTCGGCTCGAGCCGACAATGCGTGGCGCGGTGCGTGGCGTCGAGGCCCGCCAAAGAAGGCGGCGAGGCCGATAGTGACACGACACGCCGGGCGGCACCGTGCTACCCACCCCTTATCCCCCTTTTTGTTTATTTTGTTCGGGTGGCACCGTGGCCATGCGGCGCCGGCGCCATGCGATCTTGCGCGAGGGTGGTGCGGCCATGTGCAGGTGGTGGCGTGGTCGTCGGGCGGCCGGTGGTTGTCTGGCGCCAACCGAGGTGGTCTTGGCCGTCGGGCCGCACCTCCCCTTTCCTTTTCGATTCTCGCTTATCCGATCTCGTTTATGCACAATACTGTTCATACAAGTACTGTTCATCCAAGCACTGTTCATCCAAGAACTGTTCATCCGAGCACTGTTCATGTAATCCACTGATCGGCTTGGCCGGCGACTTCAAGTCGGCTCGCGGTAGATTAGAACATATTTACAATTTTCAATCTACGGTACAATCATCATCCACTTTTCTATGCAATCTATCAATCGACAATATGCTTGCGACTTCAAGTCGGCTCGCGGTAGATTAGAGCGGATTTGCACCGTAGAAAAAAGTAATCTAGGAAGTGAAATTTGCATAATTGAAAGCAATCTAGAAAAAAATAATTCAATGTACGAGCGTCGTTCTTCGACGGTTACCTTTCGATCCGAGGAGAGTTGATCGTGCTAATAACGTGTTAAGGAACCGTCGCTGGCGAGTCCAGTCCAAACGATATCCTCGTAGACAAACATAGAATCGCATCGAACAATGCAAGAACACAAGAATAAAATAGTAGATTGAACACAAAGATGTAGATGGCTTCTTGCTTCTCTTTATTACTATTCATACGATCAATCCTTTATAATGACTAGCACCCTCTATTTATAGTCTACAGAATCTGCTAGGGTTTGGGATGTGGTGCCCATACATGGGCCGGCTGCTGGGCCGAGCCCATAGTTTTCCAACAGAAGCAAGGTGTGTGTTTTTGTTTGATCAGCGCC
Organism: Hsuehochloa calcarea; assembly: GCA_036346395.1. Taxonomy (NCBI): domain Eukaryota; kingdom Viridiplantae; phylum Streptophyta; class Magnoliopsida; order Poales; family Poaceae; genus Hsuehochloa; species Hsuehochloa calcarea. The sequence continues at coordinate 43,233,347 of CM070599.1, forward strand.
TTGACTGGGACAGAGAGAAAAAAGATTTTTTAAATAATATTAATTTAAAAATATAATTATAAAAATAAATATTTTTTTTTACAAAACTAGGTGCTTGTCGCTATTTCATTACAAAACTAGATGTCTGTCACCAATGACGACAGGCTCTTGTCGCCATTCTAATTGGTGACAGTAACCTATGCACTGGCGACAGAGACCTTAATAGTACAAAGAGGTCCTTGTCGCCAGTTAAATTGGCGATAGATCTCTGTCGCCAATTCAAATGGAGACAGAGATCATCTGCACTGCCACAACGTCATAACACCCAATTTTTGACAAATCAAAGTGAAATTACAAAGCATTGCACACCACATATTTGAACATGACGAACCTTTACCGTGGCCACGATCTCAACGTCCGCCATGTGGATCGTCTCGAGTAGGGTGGTCGGATGAGGTCCCTATGGCGACGTCCGGACTACCGATGTCTCATTCTGTTGGAAATATGCCCTAGAGGCAATCATAGAGATGATATTTTATTATGTTCATGATTTTGATAATATGTTATCGTGTTCCTTGAATGAATCATCAGTTATAGATTAATAAGTATGTGACTTGTTGGTGGAACTATTTAACTTATATGATGTCATTCTAAATGTACCCCTGGTCAGATGTCACTGGTCGGAACACCAGTGACTCTACGACTAGCACATGTATTGATTGATGACTATGTTTCACCGGTCATGAATGTGGGGATATCGAATCAATAATGTGAGCACATGTTAGAGAACATGGGGTTGGATAGACCCATCGCTGAGACACTATTGAGATTGTTATGAATCTATGTGTCATTAGTTGGTCTCAATTAATGATGATGCATAAATCCTTAGACCTGAGATCAGCATGATTTCCTACATGTATAATAGCACTCTTAGGGGTTATCAAACGCTACTCGTAACTAGGTAGTTATAAAGGTAGCTTTCGGGTATACTATAAAATATGCGAAGGGATGTGACTGGTCGAGATGGGATTTGCCCCTCCTAACATAACAGGAGTGATGTCTCTGGGCCCGTCGTGGTGATCGGATAAAGAAAGTGCATGGCCATGCCACTAGTGGTCGAAGTTTCAACCACATGAAGTTATCTGACACTCGATCGAGAAAGTATTGAACAGTTCATGGATGACACAACATCTCACCTGGAGTTCAACCAGACATCGTGAGGCAAAGGGAGAATGCATGAGTAGGTTGCTTAGTTCGATCAGTTACGGACTAGTCGTATGGAGATACGAGCTGGTTGTAGACTGATCGAACGTAATCATAGAATGGTAAGAACCTGGTCGTAAGGAGTTACGAACTGGTCGAGACCAAATACGATCTGGTCGTATGGAGATACGAACTGATCGTAAGTGATGAGGACCTGGTCATAGATCATATTACATCAAGGTTCATCCGATATATTCTATGTGTATTTGGGAATCATTATGTGCTACTAGGTACCGCTAACGACTGGTGGTCGAAAAGAGTTTCCTAGTCATAACCGATTACACATGAACCTATAGGGTCGCACACTTAAAGGGCTAGGATTTGATTTAGATGGTGATCCGAATTCACATAGGCCACGAGTTCCTAATAGGCCTCAAGTTCGAGACCCATCATGAATGCCTATATATAGAGGGGCGGTGGCATAAGGTTGTGACGATTTTTCAGATGATCTTTGGAAGAACTCCCGAAACCCTAATAGCCACGCCTTCTCAACCATGTCGTCGGTGCTAGCACTCCAGCGCGTGGTGATCCTGCCCCGTACGTGTGGATACCTCGGAGGTGTTTTGTTGCGAAGCATCAGCACTAGGACGATCCGTAACTCATGACGATCACCGGAGTCGGAGGAGAAGTCGCGCGGCGAGTACGACCACTCGGAGGAGCAGATGCGCGGTGAGTACGACCACTCGAAGGAGGAGACGCATCGTGAGTAACACTACGACTGTATAAACTAGCTACAACGACTCTACTTCCGCTACGAGTCGGCGCGTCTAGTGGTAATCTCGTGATCTATTACTAGCGGAGGTTCCTTTGTTGTGTGGTAAATTTTTATTTGTGCTATCGTAGCCTTGCCCGTAACCCTTCACATTCATTCTATAGATTTCTCGTATGGTATTTCTTAAAGGTATGCCCAGACTCTCTACAAATGGAGTATTTCTTCGTACGACGCCTGGCTTCTGCCTCATCCAAGTCGTTCGGATGTGTCGTACTTGTCGTCGGTCAACCTTTTCATTCAACTTATCAATGTTCGCGGTCTAGATAAGTTGCTCCCAGGTCAGATGGCCAGTGAAATGGTCAACCACGGTGTAACTATACATATGTGCACTCCAGGTTTGCATCACCACCTCTTTGTTGAAATAGTCAGAGAGCACTGACCGGGATGTTACGCCACTGTCGAACATGCGGCCATGACATGGGAGTATGGCTTATGCAGAAGAAGGAGCTTGTTGTAAGTGCATACGCAACTAGCGCGACGTAGCATGCACTTGTGGGTGATCCTCTCACGGTTTGTCCCGTGGCGTCCTTTATCCCTACATATTATCTCGAAGCGAAGCTCCCTTGTGCCCATCTTGAATGGCCGGTGCATCTCAACCTTTTTACTCTTCTCCTCCATATACTTGATGATCATGGCGGAGTATAGTACTATATCATTTGCCATGATGAGCGACGCGTTATTTTTTCTGTCAATAAAGTAATTTGTCGTACCACAGAGAATTGTCACGTATGACCCAGTTGTATACTTCGGATAGACTGGTTGTCATGACACCATATCGAGCACTACCCCTGCCATGTAGTAGCAACCATTTCTCCTTAGGCTCGTGCACAATCCAGTCCGAGAAGCATTTCACTTGCGCCCCTGTCTTTCTTGCCATACTAGGGCCATCTGTGGGTAGTTGTGTCAATACTTCGGGGGTCTAGTCAACGCTTGGGGTAGCCTTTTTCGCTGCCTCCCTTCTGTGCGTCTGGGTCCGCTCATTTAGAATCTTCCAAAGTGCTTCAACTTTCACTGCTGGTTCTAGTTGCACATCCGCTTGAATAGGTTCATCAAGTCTTTGTTGCGGAATTACTTGTAGAAGTTTGCATCCAAATGCCTCATACACCACCTGCTCTGCAGATTCGCCCATGGAAGTGGTTCATTCTCTCTTGGTTGTATCTGAGTTATTGCACTCAGCAGGCTCGCATGCCGATCATGTATGACACATATGTTTGGACGACCTTATACAACAAAGATCCTCAAATTCGTTGAAACCATAACCAGTTGTCCATGTTCTCGCTTTCAACGAAAGCGAATGTTACGAGAAGAACTTAATTGTTCTCATCCGTCGCTGTTGCAGTCAGTATCTGGCCCTTATACTTTCAAGTCAGGAATGTGCCATCCACAAACACGATTGGACGGCAGTGTGGAAATGCATTGATGCATGGACCAAAGGTGAAGAATGATCGCTTTAGTACCCTCTTATTGGCCCACTTCGGATGCGTGTAATCTTAAATATAGACATGAGTGTCGGAATTCCTATCTTGTATGATTCGAAGAAGCCTAGGGAGGTTGTGGTACGAGTCCTTGAACGTACCGAACCTTGATTCCAATGCCTTCTGTTTTGCCCTCTATGTCTTGGCATAGTTGACCGTGTGCTGAAACCTTGCCTCAATCTAGATTATGCATGATCTCTCCGTACATGAGATTCGCGATAAAGCCTGATGACAGATTCCCGTGGGACTGCACTGAATCATCGACGAGATATGTGTGAGGGACCACTATAGAGCATTTCCAGTAGATGTCCCACTTAGGCTGAAATACATTCATTGCATGACCTCTCTTTGGTACTCCCACGGAACACAGGAGCCTTCGTTAACGACAAGATTGTCGAACTAGTATGTGTTCCACTCGGATGGAACCGTCTGCTGGTCCATATCATCCTCGTCGTCGAATCCTTCATCTTCTGACAATGTCATGTAGTCTCGGTTTTTGAGATCCATCTTTTGCATTAAGGCTTCCAGCTCCTCACCCTCGTCAGCAAGCTCACTAGCTTGCCTGACTAAAGGAGCTCCTTCCACAGGGTCTTCGTTGACAGGATCAACTACTCCGGACCTTCGGTCATTGTGCGCGTCACGTTGTGGCTAGAGTCCCCGACTTCTTGTTCGGCACTACCACCCCCTTCTTGTTCAGTTTCCGATGCAGGAGTGGGATTAGCTTATGTTTGGGCCAGAAGGACCAAATCCCATCGTTTCTCCCTCACCATGCGTACATATGACTGTCATGATCTTGTTCCCTTGAGTTGTACTAACTCCCAATATGTGCCCTGTGATGCTTAGGGAGCAAGTCAACTCAATCTCAGATCATACACAATATAGTCCAAATCGAATGAGTGAAACAATCACATCATCACAACGTCCTATGTACACTGCTCTAGTCTTGTCAGGGGCACGGTTGCCGATTGAAAATAACGCAAATCAATCTGCTTGGGATCCCTCAAGAATAGTCCCCTGACCGTAGTAAATTTTAAAGTTTGTAACGTCCAACATATTTGACGTACTACACCTTAAATAAGATTTTTACAATTAGACACATATCTAAAACTAAACTACCCACCGAAAAGAATTATGTATAACATACTACACTACGTAACCGTACATCTAAATCTATATAATCCATTTGGTTTAAAAAATACCTAACATGTGGGCGACCGGATAGACAGCGCTTCGGTAGCTTATCTCCTCCCCTCTACTACTCTCTGCTCATCTCCCTTCCCTCCTCCCATCTTTTATTTTTCTGAATAAAAGTGAGTTTTCTCTAAAATTTTAGGGTTTTAAAAGTCTTTTATAGGGGGAGATTGTGTCATCATTTGGAATGGCGACAGGGACTTATGGATCCCTATCGCCATTTGAAATGACGATTTTCTAAATTTTAATATTAAAAATTTAATAATCCTTATCGCTAATTCAACTGGCGACAGTGACCTCTCTATACTGTTGAGGCTCATATCGCCAGTGCATAGCTCTCTGTCGCCAATTAGAATGGTGACGAGATCCTGTCGTCATTCCAATTATCGAAAAACACCTAGTTTTGTAAAAAAAAAACTCGATTATTTATTTTTGTAATTATCTTTTTAATTAATACTATTTAAAAAATCAAAAAAGAGAGTCGGCCACATCGCCATTTTGAATGCTGCACAGCCATGTGGTTTATGATGTTTAAGTTTTGATTGCCATCAGCAACAGCAGACTAGAGAGAGAGAGAGAGAGAGAGAGAGAGAGCGCGCTTTTTCTATGCACAGAACAACTCTCTGTGCTCAAAACTTCTCTTAAACTAACTACAGAGTAAGTTGAGATGTTGGGCTCTCGCAGACGGAGACGAGTGATGCATTCGTTGGATATTAATCTTGTACTGCAACGCAATGTAACGTCAGAAAGAAATGGCTGTGCTGCCATTTCTGCCGTTTCAGTGCTTGATGGAATCGTGTAACCACTTGATCTTGAGAATCTCCAAGGGTGAAATTTTCCTGAACGTTAGATGATTGATGGAATTATTTGTCCTAATACTCCGCCTCCTCCAACCTCCGTGCCCCTCCCTGTGGCCGCCCTTGCGCCGGCCACCTACGAACTTCGCCATGTCGCGTCACAGCCGAGGGATCCGGCTCGAATCCGAAATGATCTCGAGGGAAATTCCTTGGTCCGTATAATTCGGTTCATGCAATTTCTTGATACCGAATGAATCTTGATGGGAATTTCTTTGTTTGTGTAATTTTTTTGGTTCCTTGCAAATTGTTGAAGTGAATCTTGGTTTAGTTGAATCTGAATTGTGTAAAACGAGATGTATCTCGGCTCCAAAATCCGATATAATCTTGGTTCGTCCAATTTGTTGAAGAGATAAATTTCTTCACTATCTCCTAGAGCATCGTCCGATTTGGGTGAGGCCGATGGAGAAGGATGCTAGTATGGCGCCGCCCGGCACGGACGACGACAGAGGTGCGAGCGCACAGTGCGTGACTGGTCCGACGGAGGGGACTGGCGGCAGCGGGAGAGAGCTCCAGGGAGGAGACACACCAAAGAGCGAGAGAGTTATGCCACCTCATCTTGTCGACACAGCGGCCTATGTGACAAGATCGTGCTGACTGAGCACCACATGGTAATAACACCAAGCAAAATAGTCCTAAAAGGTCAAGTGTGCTGATTTTATAACGCAAATGGGTTAAATGATCAGTTATATATATATATATAGTTAAATGACCAGCAATACGCGCCGGCCTCCCCATGTGTTCGTTTACAGGTACCCACCACCACCTCCCACTCTTCACGCACTCCGCTAACCACAAACTGCCACCGACATTTTCAGTCGATCTACAAAACAACAAGATTCACTGTGCATGTGCTGCATGATCACATAATTCACTTTTAGCTGTGTCGTTTTCTCATGTAAGCACTGTACAATATTATCCCTGAGTAATTTGCGGTATGGAAAAAATTTTTGGTCACAGTTCAACTTCTGTGTGCCTTGATGTCTAACTACTGAGCACCCCACTGATATGCACATGGTTCTGGTCGAAATCACCCCGGTCAAACTAATCCTACGCCCTTTTTTTATAGGTCAACAGGTTGTTTGATTAGTTCTATCAACAAGTTGTTTGATTAGTTTTAAAAGATGTCAGTAATTCGTTTTTAGTGAGGGGAGGGAGGGGTGTCAGTTGTGCGAGTGCAACACGTTGCTTTCTGTGATCCTGTCGCCTGAGCAGCACATCTGACCTCCCCCAAATACTTGCCTTTCCGGCACTAAGTAAGTTGTCCGTGTATTACAATAGAATCGTAAAAGAAAGTGATATATATTATTAAATAGGATTATAAACTGTATAATAATTATCAATTTTCTTTCATACATATATAAATAGAAATATTTACTCCACCTGCAAAATACAGAAACTCGTATATAATCTCTACCTTGCACTTAAAACAAAAGGCATTTGTATAACCCCTGTATTGATAAAGAATTCCTCTCGAGCACCCAATCTTCAAACAATGATTGATTAAGTTGGAGATTCAAAATAACCAAAACATCGCCTATAACAAAATCAAAAGAATAAGAAAGATTCCATAAATGCCGAAATTACTATGTAAATATATGTGTAAATATCATCTCCTGCAGCATCCTTCTCCTTTTGTAACACATTTGCAGGGTGCTTGAATTTTCAAACAATCCATCCACTAACTTTGCATAAGGAAGACCGCTCTCCTCCAACAAGCATGCTATAATTGAATTATTCGTCGAGCACCCAATCTCCTCTGGTTTGAGCTGATAACCATAGACCTCCTTATGATAATCAAAAAATGCATCAATCTATGAAATTTAAATTAGATGTGACAAAAATGTTAATTAATTAATCAATCGACCCAATCCCAATGTCGATGTGCAAATTAGCATGCCAAATATGAGTTGGTCATATGGATTAATTAAAAAAATTGTCACATCTAATTTAAATTTCAGATACATATAAATTTTTGAATTTCTCACCATTCCGAATCTATTTGCATAATTTTATGAAATGCTTTAGGTTATATTCAAAGACAAAACTACCACCGAAGATATGCACTTATAGAAAATGAAAAAAAAGGATGTCATAGAAACATACATGCAAAAAGAAAAGAAAAGAATAGAATAGAAAAGAAACAAGTTTTTTTCGAAAAAACATAAAACATGAATATAAGTTAAAAGTGGGTGAAGTTCATTTTGAGACATTTTCTTGAAATGGAACATACACAGCATCACGTATCATCTTCTCTTCCTCCGGGAGAAGGATGGATTCTCTGAAAGTAGAACTCACTACTACGGAACACGTCATCACAGACGGTTCGGAAACATCATCACAGACGGTTTCCAAACCGTCTATATTTGTTCGTCTGTGATAACAAGAAGTTATCACAGACGGTTCAAAACCGTCTGTGAAGGATAGTATCACAGACGGTTTTTGTTCAAACCGCTCAGGAAGGATAGTATCACGCATTTTCATTAAAACCGAAGGATAATATCACAGACGGTTTTAATTAAAAACCATCTGTGATAAGTATGATGACAAATTTGAGTTCAAAAGTTCATATCTAATTCAACTCAACATTACCATGAACATCCACATTGACATCAATATTAAAGATCACAAGTCCATAACACATTAACACATGACAATGGAATAAATTAATTAATTACAATGGAGTAAATTCTTAATTAAAATACAGCCCTTCATGATGATCGACGCGCATATAGCTAGCTTCCTCGAGCCTTCCTCGAGCTCGATGCGCGTCTCGAAAGGTGGCAACTCGTCAAATTGATTGTATTCTTCCTCGTCCACTACATTCTCAACTCCGACAATCCTCCTTTTTCCATGAAGAACTACGTGGCGCTTCTTATTTGCCGAGTCGGTTACATAGAAGACTTGAACAACTTGGTTAGCCAGTACGAATGGTTCGTCTTTGTATCCGACACGTTCGAGGTCCACGGTAGTGACGCCGCATTTGTCGACCTTCACCGTGGGAGATGGACCCAACGGCACCAAATAGGGGATCTTGAAAAGCACGTAGTCGAGCTCTCATATCTCCTCTATTTGCCCATAATACGAGCTTCTCGAATTTACTCCAGATCGAATGCATCTATGCGGACACCGCTGCTACGGATCAGCTCTTCCTATCACGAGCTACCGTATAAAATGTGTACCCATTTATATCGTATCCTTGCCATGTGACAATTGTAAATTGTGGCCCTCTTGCCAACCATAGCAACAGATCATCACTTGATGATCTCCCGATGATTCGCACCTTTAACCATTCGTTGAACCGAGCGGTTGTGCTCTCTCGTGATCCAAACCTCCGACCGGTGCGGATTACATTGGTGTACCATGTCTTTGTGCTCGTCGATGTACGGGACACTTGGGTCATGTGTTGCAAGACCGTGAAATGGGCTTGAGCGTGCGTATCGGATCGGGAGTGATTGATTTCCTTCCGATGGTCCCGATACCTTCTAGTCTCCTCTCATGACGAGATATAGGCACACCAATCGGATCCACCTGAGCCATGTAGTCGACGCAGAACTCAATGACCTCTTCCGTTGCATAACCTTCGATGATGTCGCCCTCCTACGAGATCGATTCCGACGTAGGACTTGAGAATTCCCATGTACCTCTCGAATGGGTACATATGACGAGAAACACAGGTCGCATATCTTTATCTCTTTCACAAGGTGAACAATGAGATGGACCATAATATCAAAAAATGACGGAGGGAAATACATCTCAAGATGACACAGAGTCGTCACCACGTCGGCCTGCAGAGCATCTAGTCCTTAGGGATCGATGACCTTCTGAGCAATTGAGTTGAAGAAATAACACAGCCTCAAGATTGCCACTCGGGCCTTGTTCGGCAAGATACTCCTAATTGCAACAGGAAGCATTTGTGTCATCAGCACACGACAATCATGCGAGTTCATACCAATTAATTTCAAATCTTGCATAGAAACAAGTTTCTTAATGTTAGCGGAGTAACCAGACAGGACTTTCACACCATGCAAGCTCTGGCACAGTTCATTTCTCTCAGCCTTGGACAGAGTGTAGCAAGCTGGGGGAAGCTACGTTAAATCTGATCGGTCTCTTTCGGTGCTAACTCGGTCCTTATGTTCATATCGACCAAGTCACGCCGTGCGTTAACACCATCCTTTGTTTTACCACTAATGTTCAGCAAGAGACCAATCAAGCTATCAAATACATTCTTCCCTACGTGCATGACGTCGATGCAGTGGCGAACTTCTAAGTGCTCCCAATAAGGCAAGTCCTAAAAAATTGACCGCTTCTTCCAGATGTTCTTCTCACGGGTTCTTAATTTACGTCCCTTCCCAAGCACAACATCGATATCCTTAACCATATCATAGACCTCTTTCCCACTAAAAGCCCTTGAAACTGAACCGTCCTCCTTATTTCCGTCGAATTATTTCTTCATCTTGCGGTATGGGTGACTCCTGGGAAGGAACCTACGGTGACGCATATACACAGTTTTGCGCGAGTTGTTAAGCCATACACTCTCCGTAGCATGTAAGCAGTGCGGACAGGCTTTGGCTCCTTTTGTACTGAAGCCCGACAGGTTACCAAGGGCAGAAAAATCATTGATGGTGCAGAACAACATGGCTTGTAAAGTGAAGTTCTCTAGTTTGTACGCATCCCATACCATGCCCTTCGCTCCATAGTGCCACAAGATCTTCCAAAGAATGGTGCTAGGTACACATCAATATCATTCCTGTGTTGCTTGGCCCTTGGATAAGTAGTGACATCAAAATGTACTTCCGCTTCATACACAGCCAAGGAGGAAGGTTGTACATACATAGATTCACGGGCTAGGTGCTATGTCGGCTGCTCATGTTACCGAAAGGATTCATTCCATCCGTACTCAACCCTAACCTTATGTTCCTCGGTTCCGCACCGAACTCTTCGAGGCTCCGATCGAAGTTTCTCCACTGGGCAGAATCAGCAGGGTGTCTTAGCTTTCCATCTCTCTTACGCTCCTCTGAGTGCCAACGCAACAATCTTGCCTCCTTTGGGTTCGCAAATAAACGCTTCAAACGTGGGATTACAGGCAGATACCACAACATCTTAGCGGGAGGTCCTTGCTTCACCTTAGCGATTTTGACGCTTGTATCGGGATGCTTTGCACACGGACATACATGCATGTCTCGCATACTCTTTACGGTAAAGGATACAATCGTTCGGATATGCATGTATTCTTTCTACTTCCATCCCCAATGGACAAATAACCTTCTTTGCTTGATAGGTGGTGCTGGGCAACACGTTTCCTTCCGGAAGGATGTCCGCTAGGAGACCTAACAACGCCGTGAAACTCTTATCGGACCAACGATTGCTTGCCTTCAATTTCAGCAGTTCAAGCACGGTTGACAACCTTGTGTAACCGGTTTCTGACCAGGGAACAAAGGTCTCACCGAGTCCTCCCTTAAGCCCTCGAATTTACAAAACTCTCTCACTATAGTTCTCTTACTGCGTCGCGTAGCATCCGATCAGATTGTCATCATGCCACCTATCCTCATCAAAAGCACACCCACATCCGCAAATCGTTGACTTCCTCGGCGATGTCGTCATTATTAACTTCGGTATAATCTACTCTTCACCGTGGATCGCTCCAACATGTGTACCCTTTTTGAAACCCCTTCAATCAAGTGCGCTTCGATCTGCGTCGCGTTGTTAAACATCTTGATTACACGCAATCAATGCACCTGACAAGACATAAATTTTATCCTCTTCTTCAACATATCACCTTTCGGTGGCTCTTTTAAAAGCAACCATGCCATTAATGTACTCTTGACTCACACGGTTCACACCGTACATCCAGTTTCGATCCATCTACACTACGCATGTAACAAATTAGTGTCTAATTGATTAGCGATTAATTTATAGCAAACATAAAGGGTTATAGATCGTTACCCTCGAGCTCACGAAGAAAATGCCTAATATCTCTCGACAATCCTCGCCTTCTCCTCCCTTCCCTCTCTGTCGGCGGCACAATGGGCTTCCTATTTACCAAACATACTTAAATTAATTAGCGATTACTTTGGACTAATTAATTTGACCTACACCAAGATTGTTATTTGCCTACAAAACCACACATGCCTTTTCATACACATTATAAAGAAAATAATCATATGCAATCACCGAGTGGTATGTCACTATTTACCTCTAAACACCCGATACCTTCACAGCCAATGAGAGACTTTGGATAGGTTTGAGGCAGTGCGGCAGAGGCAGCGGCGGAGGAGGCGACAGAAATGGCGGCAGAGGCAGCCGCAGAAATGTGTGTCGGGCAGCGGCAGAGATGTGTGTCGGGCGCGCTATATATAGGGTGAGGATATCACAGACGGTTCTAATTAAGAACCGTCTGTGATAGGCTCGTATCGGCTATTCCAGGTCGGAACAGACCCAACACAGACGGTTCCAAAAGAACCGGCTGTGATAGATCGTCTACTATAGCCTGTTTTGTAGTAGTGACTGGCTTCTTTTAATGAATTGCCCTCTTGCAACTCTATCACTGATAATGCTATTTGGGAGGCCAGCTTAGCGTGAAGCCATTGCATGAATCCAGGGATTGGGCCAAGTGTTGCAAAAATCCGCATGAAATACCAGCAAAGAAGCATATGATATTGATGTATCAGTAAACACAGTTGACGTAAACTTAGTTAGCATGATGGATTATCTGTTTACAATTAGTGCTACACCCAGAGCAGCATATAGTTTATTGCATTTTCCAGTGATTTATCGTATAATTACAGTAACAGTAAAGGCAACAATGATCATAGACTTCAAAAGTGGTACCTGCTCTGAAGGCATATCTCTTCTCAACATCTCAACCACACGCTTGAGAAGAAACTTTCCTAGATTAATATACTTGATAAGCCTGGCTGACAATAGCAATAGTCAATCAGTTCATAGGTGCCACTTTGTCACCCATGCTAAATTGCCTAGCAAAATACTTTCTTTACGGTTCATAATCCTTGGAAACTTTGTTTACCTGGGTTGACGATATTGAGTAAAACAGTGCATATCTGGCTTCACATTCAGGAGTTGGAGGATCATTCCACAAAACCTCTTGATATAATAAAAGAACATAAGGTGCAGAGGAGTAGAGTGCTCTTTTATTCAAATAAGACCGTGGCAAACTTTAATAACCTGTATAGATGCGGCCATATCTTTGAGGAGGGCAACATCAATGAAAATCAAGGGCTCCCCTAGTGTTAATGAAGACAGTAAGAACACTCAAAACAAAGCTAATTACAAACTCAAAAACATCAAACTGCAAACTGTGAATCGTTGTGTTTAACAAATAATTGTACAGAACTGTGAATTATACAATTAATTGATCATTTGATCCCTACGAAAATTTCAAACATGCAGCTAGATATCAACTCTTAGTATCACATTTTAATTACGTGTGGTTAGTTAAACATTGCTAAGATTCAGTTGTAGCATCAACAGTATTAGTCCCAGAGTGCAAGAAACCACAGCCAGCAACAAAATAGTCTGACCAACCGCGTATTGCAGGATGGAAGTACCCGAAACAACGGCGGCCAACACCCAACCTTCTCTTCAAGTCTATGAGATTCCTGATTGGATGCACAACCTACAAAACGATAACAGAATCATCAGTCAAGCCATTGGAGTGCACATTGAACAATTCGATGGTGAGTTGGCCACAAACTTCATATGCCACAATCTTCTCCAGCAAGGAGGCTGGATCATCCGAGGTTATCTGGTGGAGCGCCAGCGCTGCTGGGCTGAGCCAGGTCGCGAGCTTCTCCTTCAAGTACGCGTCCAGTGCGTGCAGTACCGACGCGTTCTCCTCCGTGCATTGTAAATTTGCAATAGCCCTCGCAACCAAAAAGGATACAGCTTGATTAAATCCCTAATCCCCATCGGTCTCTAGTGATAAGTAGTAACGACAACAAGAAGCGTGGCAGTGTCAATATCAATCTCACCCAGCAAGGCGAGGAGGTCGGTGTGGAGGACAGCGAGGAGTTTTAGCTCGCTGGGCTGTGCGTTCATGGCCTCGAGGAACCCGGCGTTCTTGGGCCGGAGGGCGTCCCAGGCCCCCACTTCATCCGGTAAGGTGACGCTCATGTACTGACGCGTGAGGTCACGGTCACGCGAGCGGGGCAAGTAGTACTATCTCCCACTGCCAATGCACGCACTGCTAATGCTCGCACTCACACACACTACTAACGCACTCATTTGATTATTTCTATCAAACTCTCCCTAATCAAGATGGCTTCATAGTAGTGTCGGTTCATCGTCGGCATCCGCCTTCATGAGATGTGCCTGTTCCTCCTTCTTCTTGCTGACCATGCCGCCTGATGAGGCCCTAGGTGCATCTACTATGGCAATCAATGTCCCTAAGCTGTAAGTGTGTATTAAGCCTCAAGTTGAGCCTATTATGCATCAATGGAGAAAGAAACAGGAACTAGGTTCGGCAAAGAGCAAGGAGAGAGAGGAAGGCCGACCGGGGATCTTTAGCGGATATAGGAAGACACAAGAACAAAGAGCTTTGCATGCTGCAAAGTTTACAAGAAAATTCAACCAAGAAAAGATAAAAGAACTAAATTCAAACTCTATTCCGAAATCAATACATTTTCAACCTAAGAATCCAAAATGAGTTTGGATTGGTGCAATTCCAATTCGGATCATTCTTTAAAAGAAGTTAATTATAAATTACTTGTAATAGGATAGTTTAATCTATTTTTAGCTATTAGAGTATTTTAAATTTTGAATTAAAGGAGTTTACAATAAGAATACCTTTCGTGTACTATTTATGCTACAGTACCGAGTTAGGTACTGTTCATTGCTACAGTACCCGAGTCGGATTACTGTTCATTGCTACAGTGCATTTCAGATTGCTGTTTATAGGCTATATATTTGGGGGTAGAGCCCCATTGTAAGTAAGTCAGAGTTGAAAAAAATTCAAAAAGTCACATGTTTATGTGGCGCAAAATGAATACATACGTTTCGGAAATTCCTATCTAGGGTTTTGTGATTGCGTGAATATTGGAGGGAGGTTGTCCTTCTAAGATCCGTGATTCCTTGTGGATCATCTCACCAATTCGTAGCATCCTAAATTGCTTACGGTTTAGTGTTGTTCTTCCGGTTTGATTTTGTTTCTCTCTTCGGATTGATTCAACATCAACCAAGTATTACTTGCTTTGAAGATACAGCATCGTCGAGAGCGCCGGCCATGGTACCGGTGTCGATGAAGGGGTGAACCGAGCGCGAAAGGAGTACGAGTGCATCAAGGTCTGTGAGGCCCTTACACCTTCACGATCGTGCAGGCGTGTGAAAGTCTTTACGAAGTTTATACACATATTAGTACGAACTGTGTGATTAGGCGGTCGGTATCGAGATGTCCGTTTCATCTAGAATACAGAATACTAGAGTATAATAGTGTGCTTTTTTTTAATGAGGAGGTCCATGCTCTTGTTAACATACCCTACTGCTGGTGACATTATACAATGACGACGAATTCCGCATTACAAACTAAGTAATGCAGGAGGCTGCAGTTATCTGTATTGGGGAACTTTGGAGTACTGTTTGATCAAAGATGAACGGCTAGGATTGGGCTACGACAGTGCATTCGCTACAACATCAAATATGAAAAGTGATAGGTACACTTATCGCTACAGCACCCCTATAAAATCTAGACCTTTCACCTTTAATCCTGTGGCTAATAAGAAAATGTAAATTAGTGTAGCAGTCAAAGAGGATCCGAATCCGCCGTTAGAAGAAGACAGCTAGGGAATTTTGTAGCACGTGTCAGAGCTGATTCATCCTCTTGCTTGTGACTGTGGACCAGCCATGGATCTCAACGGTGAGCAGGAATTTTTTGCTGCCCTTGATGTGGCTCTCACATGGTGATGGTGGACCAAGCTTTGGACTGCACCTGAGATTATCAGCTGTCAAGTTAAATTTCCAACTTTGCATTTTGCCCTATACAAGAGACAAGGTGTTGCTTTCAAAGTTCAGATTTGAGGCCCCATCTCCTGTGGGCATGTGATCTTTCTTGCTTCGCTGAGCAGGGTATTTTTGTGTGGCATACAAATTGCATTTTCTTTTTGATGGGGATTCGTGTTTGTTACAGGAGAAGAGAATCGGGAAGAGGATTGGGACCGAATAAGGCGAATGGGTCGTGGTACATTGATCAGTTGATGCGGCATTGGTCTCTTATTACATCATCGTCGCTGGGACATCTATCATTTGAGAATTTAAGTCGGTTATACCTGATTTATTCAAAAGGTAGACAAGAGTAAACTTGTGTGTGATGCTTGCGAGTTTGGAAAGCATACACGGCCTACATATAGTAGTATTGGTCTTGAGTTATGAACCTTTTATATTAATACACTCGGATGTTTGGGGTCCGTGCTCACATTACTTGAGTGGCTTTAAGTGGTTTGTCACATTCATTGATTGCTATACTCGTATGACTTGGATTTATATGATGAAACACAAGAGCGAGGTCCTTCGATGTTTTCGTGGACTTCCATAGGATGACCGCTACTCGCTTTGATGCAAAAGTTCTGATTCTCCGCTCGGATAATGAAACCGAGTATGTTAATAATAAGTTTGCAACATATCTCTCGTAAGAGGATACTTCATCGACTACTTGTCCAGAACTCCATCTCGTAATAGAGT
This sequence comes from Hsuehochloa calcarea, assembly GCA_036346395.1. Taxonomy (NCBI): domain Eukaryota; kingdom Viridiplantae; phylum Streptophyta; class Magnoliopsida; order Poales; family Poaceae; genus Hsuehochloa; species Hsuehochloa calcarea. The sequence continues at coordinate 43,249,573 of CM070599.1, forward strand.
GGTCAAAGGAAGAACCGACATTTATTGGAGGTAGCACGCTCACTCATGTTTGGATGAACGTGCAAAGGGATTATGGAGCGAGGCGTAATGATGGCAGATATCTCATCAATCGCATGCCATCTCGAATACTTGGGATGAAGTCTGCAAATGAACTCCTTTTGGGTCACGGAGTTCAAGGTGCCTCCCAAGGTGTTTGGTTGTGTGTGCTTTGTGCGAGATCACCGACCAACAGCTTGGCAAGTCGGATCCACAGCATTGAAGTGTATCTTCATAGGCTATTCATCAAGTCGGGGGCTATAGATGCCGGAACCAGCTTGAACGAAAGTTATTTGTGAGTATGGATGTAACATTCCGGGAGTTAGAACCTTACTACACGAGTGGAGGTAATCTTGATCAGTTTTTGGAATTCTCTCCTATCATTGAGGATGAAAGTCGAGAGGGGGAGAACAAGGAGAGTGTTAGTCAACGAGAAGAAGTTATTGGGGACAATTCTGCGCCCAAATCTAATGTAATATCACGAGAGATGTGATAACCAAAAAGACTTAAAGTTTATCAAGACGCTCGGAAACAGGGGAGAAACCAAGAGACAAGCAGTCAGCACCTGAGTCAACAACGGTGGAGTCTTTTGAACAACCGGCATTGCCACACCTGTAACAAACGAGCATGTACCACCTTGCTGGCTGATCCAGCCCCAAATCCTCCTGGGTCTCTCTCCATCAAGTTTCTTGCCTCCCTTGGGGCGAATGGTAATATTGATTCTAATCATTCCCATCTAGAGTTACCACTTGCACAACGTAGGGAAACTATAGCTAATGCAAAAGCCTCCATCCGGTATGGCTTTGAGCATGATATCACGAGTTCATCTCGTATTCCCATATTTCACCGTGATACAAAGCATTCATTGCATCTCTTCGACTATGCATGTTCAAGGATTGGCGAACTGCTAAGCAAGATCCTAAGTGGAAGAATGCAATGAAGGAGGAACTTAGTGCACTTCAAAAGAATAAGACATGGGATCTTGTTCCACTTCCAGTAGGAAAAAGGGCAGTAGGATGCAAATGGGTGTTTACAATTAAGCAAACTCCTCAAGGCAAGATAGAGAGATACAAGGCACGATTGGTTGCAAAAGGTTACTGACCAAACATACGGATAGATTATGATGAGACCTTTGCACCGGTGGCAAAATGAGTACCCTCTAGGCTTTGAAAACAGCGATCGAGAGGAAGGTATGTAAACTCAAGAAGTCTTTATACGGTCTAAAGCACCAAGGGCGTGGTTTGATAGATTGGGACGCAAATTTATGGGCTATTCTCAAAGGCAATGGAGATCATACCGTGTTTTATAGGCATAAAGGATCGCATATCACTATATTAGCAGTCTATGTTGATGATATTGTGATTACTCAGATGATGCCAAGGAAATCAAGTCCTTAAAGGAAAAATTGGGAGAGGCATTTGAGGTGAAAGATCTTGGACCTCTTCGATACTTTCTTGGGATTGAGATTGCTCGCTCTTCGAATGGTATAGTTCTCTCCCGTGAGAAAGTATGTTCTTGATCCATTTGAAAGAAACAGTATGCTTGGGTCTTTGTCCTATTGCTTCACCTATTGATAGGAATCACAAGCTATGTGTGTGTGTTCATTTTACCTGAACAAGCTAGGCCATAGGAGTTACGGATCTTTGTAGATTACGTCCTGGGTGTGTTTTTTGAGTAGAAGGTAACGTCCATGCATCCTGAATGGAATATGCCGAGTTGCTGACGGAAGAAACTATCTTGAGGTGAAGTTGGTGAGCTCGAGTTATAAACCAGGGACCATGGATTGCTGCCTGGTATCTAAACATCGTATTCCTGCCGATGTTGATAGGCTTAAAAGCATTTTTTCTTCTTTGGATTCCTATAAATTCGAACAGCAACATTTTCCCAGAATAGCAAGAGCAGTAAACTTCTGTTCGTGAACTAGGCTCCTCAATTTCTACTGGCAACTACACCCATACAGATGGAAACTAAAGCATACCGTGCAATACAAACCACTAGTAGCAACATTCTTATTTCCCCAGAATTATGTTTGGGAACTACTATAATAAAAAAAACTTATAAAACGAGGAACACAAGTATTCCACCTCAAAAGCTGCAGCACCCCACGCAAAACTTCTGCCAAATGACAAGGACGGGAATTACGCAGGAGCCGACATCCAGATCGCAGATCCAACAATTACAAGTGGATCAAGCAACTTTATTGCTGGGTACTGCTTCCGTATCATACACATGGAAAACAATCAAGGCAAACTAACCCAGCATATAAGATGGCAGCAGCAATCAAGGACAGTAACTTGTGAAAATCCGAAAAGGTTAACTGTAAACTCCATCAGAAATCTGGAACAGATCGCTCGTACATGCCTTGATGCGGTCAGGCCTTTTAACTCGGCAAAGAATACATTCTATACAGTGTCTGTCATAAAGCAAATAAATTCGTGTAGCGCAATGGCAGGTACAACAGCAGCTACAAAATTGGTGGTGTAAGAGAGAACTGGTTATCGCTAATTGTTTAAGCCTCAACAGAAACATCGTTACTGTCCCCATTGGAAGCAACCTTCACCTTCTTACTGTCTTGTTTCGCTGAATTACTAGATTTTCTTTTCTTGGCTGGCTTTTCCAGGTTCTCCTGTGCCACTACCCGTAAAGCAGGCCCTGCCAGCACAATTTCACCATTCTTCACTAGTGAGCCATTTGCAGCGTCTCTGGTTGTGTCCGCATCTATATCTGGATCTACAACGGACATCCGAGTCAAGGTGTAGTCCAACAAAAATGTGCTTCGTACTAGTCTATCAACTCTGCTGAAATGCCTCTGCGAATATGGAATAAGGCCCTCAAGGGGCTCACGGATGCCTTTTATCTGCACAAACAAAGGAAATATCAAATATCCCATGAATAGAGTAACAGTTTATCATATGTCTTAGAAAAAGGGAAAATCAAATACCTCCAGGATATCCGTGGGAGGCAAGCTCCTCAATACCCAAAAAAGCACAAACTGCGCAACATGACAAAGCTTGGGCTTTGTATTCCATTCCCGGATGTACTCAAGAAGCACGCGAAGCCCTTCCTTTTGGAGACCAAGAAGTACTTTTTCTATTGGGTCCTCCAGATCAGCTCTCCTGCACACTCAACGATATATCAGATTTTATTAAAGAAAAGTAAAGTGACTTCCAGTCAAAGATGAGTACCCTACCCGCAAAGCTGTGAGAATAACTCAAGAAGCCTGTGCGGTCTTCTAAGCTCAAATGCAAGTTGTACTTGTATTGCTCTTGTATAGTCAGAATCTGACACTGCATTTTCCAATTCCTGGCCTCTTAAAACTTCCTCCTCCTGCAACAACAGTGAGTGCAGTAAGTATTGTAGATAGATCCCAAGAGCCATAAAACAGAGGCAGCCTTGTAGAAGGAAACATGTACAAGCTGATTTGAAAGTGACAAACCCATCAACAATACAGTAAACAGATAAAAAGAATGATATTATGTTAAAAAGATTTTAAAAAAAATGAAATAGGCCAGGATCTCAATTACCGAATCTACCAACTACCAAATCTAGCTTGCAAAGCTCTATGCTGAAAGTATAATAGAAGATTGCACTTGAATTTTTGTGGAGATTTTCCTGCTTAACTTCCATGGTGCAATCATGCCAAAGGTTAAGAACAGTATCAGTTCCACCAATAGCAAGCACTTCAGTTTTCCTGCCAACAGCCAATGCCCAAACCTGTTGAATAACTGACAGTCAGTTGGCAAGTCCTTTTTAAGCATTCAAACAAGAAAGACCTCTTCCATATTGTCTCTGTGATATTCTGAATTAACTCACTATGCCAAAATTTCTGTGAGATACTGAAGTTGATATTAGATAATATCATAAAATCATATATTTTGTCTGAAGAGGAACTGGTTAATAAAGCCAAGCAAGTTCCAAATGAACAGAAAAATATGGTGGCAACTGATAAGGGGCTAAATTGCACGTTATCACACTACTCTAGCATGAACCAGAACACCAGCAGTTTTGGTTTAATGGAACACAAGTAAGGTTCATTACTAAATTCTCTTCACACGGGTAACAGCAGTTCAATACATAATGTTTTAATTGTCAATGTCCCATAGACATTGCACTGTGGCCTACAGAAGAAACCATGTATGATGTAACTGCAATGTGGTAAAAAGAGGTTGATATACTCAGCTTGGATTATAAATGACAAATAGGGGAGAGCTAGATATCATACCTAGGGGTCGATAACGAGCTGGCTCGGCTCGGCTCGTTAAGCTAACGAGCAGAATACCAGGCTCGACTCGTTAAAAAGCTCGAACTCGGCTTGTTAGACTCGTTAAGAAAGTCAAGAGATCACAGTTTGGGGCTCGTTAGACTTGCTAAAAAGGAAAATCAGCCTAATAAAATTTTCAAAAAGTCAAGAGATCACAGCTTGGGGTTTGGACCTCCCTGAACCGCCTAAGGGTTGTTGAGTTCGGCTGGCCTGGTGCTACTGCTCAACTGTGCTGGTTTTTTAACGAGCTTAACGAGCAACTCGCGAGTCAGTTCGAACTCAGCTCGTTAAGAAAGCAAGTTAAATTGCCAGCTCGGCTTGACTCGTTAAGGGACCGAGTTCGAGCCGAGCCCTTAACGAGTCGAGTTGGCTCGCGAGTTTCAAGCTTTTTTTCCACCCTTAATCATAACTTTCCATCATGCTTATCATAAGTAGCAATGCATTCATTTGTTTTGATCGTCCATATCTTCACTAGACCATCACTTCCTACATTAAGGAGCATCACAAGAACAGAGTTAACAAGTCCCCCCAACACACACACACACACACACAAACTAAAAAAAGTGCTTATTTCTTATTACCAGAAGAAACAAATTGAGTTCCACGTGAAAGGAAAGAAACTCGCAAAACACGTGATGTATGACCCTCAAATGTCTTTGCCATCAGCAACAGCCCATATTTTGACTGTTCTGTCACAGGATGATGTTATGACACATTGCTCAACAGGAGAAAACTCAACTGACCAAATGCCCCTTTTATGCCCTTTAAGGACAACAGAGGACACTAGGTTAGGGAGTTTCCATATGCATGCAGTACGGTCTTACAGAATCAAGGTAATGATAGTTAGATGAGGTAAGCCAAATGAATCTTTAAGAAATTAACATACTACAATCTCACCTCAGAACCGCTGCAAACAAGGCCATCGTTAGGTGAGACGACAACAGCCTTTGCTTTGAGAGGAACTTCATCATCGGCATCACTGAGTGTATCATCCCAGATCCATATCTTTATGGTTCGGTCGCTAATAATAAGACAATCTTATTTTAGAAGAATATTAGCAGTAAAACACTATAAAGAAATACACACGAAAGGGAACAATCATTTTAGTCGAAAATTATGCTCAAGACTTTAGTCTTGAATAGTTATGCTCAATTGCTAAGTCCAGGATTTGGACTTAAGCGATCGAGCAGTACAAAGTATTTAGATCCACACGTAAATTAGTAAAGATAAACATGTCTAAACATATTTAGTTCTCCAAACTCCACAGATGCAAAGATATAAAATCCTTCTTCTCTAATACCGATGAGGCTGTTACGGTGCGGTAATACAGTGCACAAACAGTACTCTCAACACTGTAGCAACAGCGTGTGTAAACAGCACTCAAGTACTGTAGCATTAGAATTGGGAAATAGGGATTAGTTAATTGGGAAGGGTATTTATTAGTTAGGAAGGTTATCATTTAGATTGATTTTATCCATAATTGTTAGAAGAACCCTCTATATAAGGAGGCATATTATAATCGTTGGCATTAAGCAAGAAAAAAAGAACAAATTTATTCTCAGTCTTAGTCTCCTCTCTCCCCCCAGTCACGCCGACGCCGCCCAGCTATCCTCTCGACGGTGTTTACCCGTTATGGTCTAATCAAGACCATAACAACTTGGTATCAGAGCCAATCACTGTGACCACCATGGCAGGCAGCGATGGTTTCGATCCCCAGGAGATTGACACCATTTTCAACCAAATCTTGGCAAAACTTGTCTCTTCAACGAGATGTTCAAGGTGGGCAAACCGGAAACTATCACACCAAGTGACGGCTTGCTCGCAGCATTTCGCATGGCGATCGTTCTTTGCACCAGTGATGGCTTGCTCGGCACAACCCTCGCAATACCGATCCGTCGTATTAGGAGATGGCTCGCTTTCGGCGCGAGCCCTCTACGGCTTTTCTGCGCACCACACCGCACGACGATCCACAAAGAATGGTCCTATCGGAGCATGCTGTGGTCCTGCCGACAGCTGCTGTGGTACTGCCAAAGCCTACACCCTTAGTGCCATTGACGAGGAAGAAGAATGTCATCGTTGTTTCGCGAGCGTCTTTACCACGTTGTCGGCCGATGTTGTGCCGTTGGTGCGGTGGAGTACGACGGCTTTCATGTGGGGGTCAGCGACGTCGTCGCATCTCTCCTACAAACGTTGCATCAAGGGGCGAGAAGGATGCCGATGTCGCCTGTCTTTGGGTGCCCATGCCCCCGCCCGACAACTCCTGCGATGTCAAGCCACGCCAAGGGGTTGTTGTGCATTGGAGGTTTGTTGCTCCTTGTCCACGTGAAGTGACGTCGTCGTCGCGCCCTTTCGTCGACATGGGGACGGGAAGGTCTTAGTCCGTGGTCACCATCTGATAGCTCAAGGACGAGCTAAATCCACGCCATGGCACTGTAGCAATGCCGTGTGACAACAATGTTCTAGGGACTGTAGCAGTTTCGTACGTAAACAGTACTAGGGTGTTGTAGCGTTGGGTTGGGAAGAGACGTGAATAGCGCTCGAGGTACCAGAGCAATGCCGTGCGTGAACAGTGCTCAGGTACTTTAGCGTTGGGATTAGGAATGGATTACCTTACTCAATAAGAATATCTATTTCCCTAAATAGTTAATTAGTTTCCTTGTAGGGATTAGTTAATTGGGAAAATTATCTATTAATTAGGAAAATTATCTATTAGTTATGAAGATTATCATTTAGATTGATCTTATCCATAATTGTTAGAAGAACCCTCTATATAAAGAGGTCTATTGTAATCGTTGGTATTAGGAAAGAAAGAATAACAAAGTTCATCCCATCTCCAGTCTCCCTTCTCTCCTCCAAGGATGCCGCGGCCGCCCAACCATCCTCTCGGCGGTGTTTACCCCTGTGATCTAAGCTAGATCATAACAGAGGCAATGACCAAGAAAGTTACCTACATACATTCCCACGACTATTTGAGCAACATAACAGCTACACTGGTACATATAATAAGTTAATAACTCAATATCAAAAGGCAAAGTCAGGTTTCCTCAGAACACCCACCCACCCATGTACATGCAAAACAAAACCAAAACGATGCATGTGTAGAGTTCCGATAGAGGGAACCTCTACTGTTACTTAATATTGCACTTACTCTCTTTAATAACAATGCAATTTGTTTAAAATGCTAAGTCATAAGAGTTTGTAATTATGATAATTGAAAATGTTGCTTTAGCAAATAAAAGAACCTGAGCCATCCTTGTTAAGCCTTGAATGTATACTATTGCATACTGTGTGTTGGCTCGCGAGCAGGGTGGTTGTGCTCACTCTCGCTCTCCCCCCAAACCCTCCAGATGATTTGGATCAAGGAGACTACGCCTACTATGAGGATCACGAAGTCGATGCCCAAGGGAACCCTGAAGAATAGTCTAGATTTTGTAGTCTAAGTTTTACCCCAGTCTAGTGGACTCGTCGGTACTTGCGTACAACCGATATTACCCAACCCTTGGATAATATCAGCCGTACGTAGGTCACCCCAGTCGCTTGCCTGTGGGGAGATGAGCCATATTCCCTTTTTTGTTTCCGCTGTAGCTGCGTGCTTTTATATGATGTAATCAATTTGGTCTAGTGACCTTTATGTAAAACTCGACCCGACGTGGTCTATGCCACTCTGATGTCTGTTATATTTGAATGTCTTAATTCGCGCCATACATGAAATGATTCAGCAATGAGCTTGCGAGTGCTACTTACTGATGCAGGGAGTAGCACGGTATTTTCACAGAGGATTCGGGATTTGAAAATCCGGGTCCGACAGAGCTGGTATCAGAGCATACGACTGTAGGAGCTTTAGCTAGACTGGTCGAGTCTAAGGACTTGAGTCCTATTTTCAAAACTTAAGAAATGCCTAGGAAAAATATAGAGTACTTATTGCTTTTACTCATCACTCCTAGTTCTGTAGTTATCTCTACATTCATTATGTTTTACTAACTTTTCTCCTGTTTCAAAATTTGTAGATGGCTAACTCACCCTCCGCTGGCCCATGGGACCACTGTTCCCACGGAGAGCATGACGGAGATTTCGCTGACATCCTTCGTCAGCTGATGTAGTATCTCGGCTACACTCGCCCTCCTCTCTTCAGAGGCCGCATGGAGAGGATCATGGACCGCGAGTCCTGGACGATGGAGGTCTTCCTCTACGCTAGGATTGGCGAGTTCACCCCCCACACCTTTGTGGCCGAGGCACCCCGTCGCAGCGTTATGGATGCCGTTCAAGATGTCGCTCGAGTCGCCTCCTCTCGCCTGTGCTGGATGCATAGGGATCTCCTGCGGGAATCACCGTTCTGCTACCACCTGTTACTCCCCGATGGAGGGTAAGTCCCAGAGGTCTTCGACTTTAGCGACGACGACCCCCGCCTGACCCACCAGGTGCAGCTCACGCGAGCGATGTCCGCCACCATCCGCACCGCCATGGGCGAGATCCGGATGCTCCTCACTGGCAGCTACGCCCACTCCGACACTCTCCGCAACAACATGCTCCGGAGCGACGAGGCTCATTTTGTTGCAGTTCAGGAGAGGGACGTCGCCGTCACAGAGTTGGGCCATGACGATCACCGCCCCAGCTCCTCCTCCACCTGTCATCGCCCCCAGCGGAGGCCACTCCGTCCCAGAGGAGCCCGCACCCGGATGACCGCGCGCAAGAGTGTTTGTTCCTTCGTTTGTAGACGATGTGTTTGTATCGTGTGTCATGACTTAGCTTATAGGCTATGTTTTAGAAGCCATGTAACACCTAACCCCTTATTATAATGCAGCCATTTTTGGCTTTGTATCGTATGAGTTCGATCTTCTTGTTCTTTTGTGTGTACCTTAGAGGGCTAGAAAATCCTCATATACTCCCTTTTGTTCTAAGCTTCAGCTGCCTCCTAGAAGAGCCACCGCCCCAGTCCGTGGAGCCTTCACAACTGGTCGTGGCCAAGGACAAGATCTACCGCCACCACCGCCAGCAAACCACTCAATGGCTCAAGTGATGTTCCAACAGACTCAGATTCTCCAAGGCCTACTCACCAGTCAGCAGACTGGGACAGCCGGCCGCACTTCCATGCTGGCAGATTTCCTCCGTACAAGGCCCCTCACGTTTGCTGCCGCAAATGAGCCACTTGAAGCAGAAGATTGGCTCAGGGACACTGAGAAGAAGTTTCGACTTGCTCGATGCTCAGATGAAGACAGAGTGGACTTTGCCTCCCATCAGTTGAAAGGAGCCGCCGCTGCTTGGTGGGAAAACTACCTCGCTGCTCGAGGTGGTGATGGCTCAATAACGAAAGAAACAACGACATCGCAGCAATCAACCAACGGACCAGCCCAAGCAGAAGAAATTGTTGAGTTACCACAAGAAAAAGCTGAACCCGCATGTCAGGTAATTCCTTGGGCGGAATTCAAGGCCGCCTTCAGAACAAACTTTGTGCCAGCAGGTACAATGAGGTCGTAGAATAACGAATTCAGAGCTCTCAAGCAAGGCCATGACTCAGGTACTCATTCACTGACAAGTAGCCCTGGTTGAGAGCTCTGAATTCATTCTTCTTCAACCACATTGTACCTGCTGGCACAAAGTTTGTTCTGAAGGCGGCCTTGAATTCCGCATAAGGAATTACCTGACATGCGGGTTCAGCTTCTTCTTATGGTAACTTAGCAATTTCTTCTGCGGGGACGGGGTCTGGTTGGTTGCCGGTTGCAGATGTTGCTACTTCTGCTGCTTCTTCTTCTTCTGTCATTGAGCCATCACCACCTCGAGCAGCGAGGTAGTTTTCCCACCAAGCAGTGGCGGCTCCTTTCAACTGATGGGAGGCAAAGTCCACCCTGTCTTCATCAGAGCATCGAGCAAGTCGAAACTTCTTCTCAGTGTCCCTGAGCCAATCTTCTGCTTCAAGTGGCTCATTTGCGGCAGCAAACGTGAGGGACCTTGTACGAAGGAAATCTGCCAGCTTGGAAGTGCGGCTGGTTGTCCCAGTATGCTGACTGGTGAGTAGGACCTGGAGAATCCGAGTATGTTAGAACATCACTTGAGCCATTGAGGGGTTTGCTGGCGGTGGTGGCGGTAGATCTTGTCCTTGGCCACGGCCATTTCCATGGCCTCTTCCTCGACCGGTTGCGAAGGCTCCACGGACTAGGGTGGCGGTTCTTCTAGGAGGCATCTGAAGAACAGCTGAAGCTTAGAACAAAAGGGAGTATATGAGGGTTTTCTAGCCCTCTAAGGCACACACAAAAGAACATTAAACTAACAAGAAGATCAAACTCATACGATACAAAGCAAAAAATGGTTGCATTATAATAAGAGATTAGGTGTTACATGACTTCTGAAACATAGCCTATAAGCTAAGCTAAATCACGACAAACGATACAAACACATCGTCTACAAACGAAGGAACAAAAGGTGCTTGCAACCAAAAGACTGCTAAAACAAACACTACTAGCTAATCTAAGCTAACTACTCCTCTATCGGATGCCTGCTACCACAGGCGGTGCGCTTTCTGGGGAGCAGAGGCGGAATAGCTCTGGTGAAGGGCGGCGGCGAAGCGAGAGCGATCGCCGCCGATCTTTGGGCGACGGGGCGAGGCGGGAGCGGAACGGCCGCGTCGGCAACCGGGCTCTCCGAGGTCGATGCGAAGCTGCGGCGGCGGGCGTCGGACGCTCTTGCGCGCGGTCATCCGGGTGCGGGCTCCTCTGGGACGGAGTGGTAGGTCGAGCGTCCTATCGCTGGGGGCGATGACAGGTGGAGGAGCTGGAGCTGGGGCGGTGATCGTCGTGGCGGCGGTGAGGCGGGCCAACTCTGCGACGGCGGCGTCCCTCTCCTGAACTGCAACAAAATGAACCTCGTCGCTCCGGAGCATGTTGTTGCGGAGAGTGTCGGAGTGGGCGTAGCTGCCGGTGAGGAGCATCCGGAGCTGCCGGATCTCGCCCATGGCGGTGCGGATGGTGGCGGACATCGCCCGCGTAAGCTGCACCTAGTGGGTCAGGCGAGGGTCGTCGTCGCTGGAGTCGAAGACCTTTGGGACTTGCCCTCCATCGGGGAGGAACGGGTGATAGCAGAACGGTGATTCCCGCATGAGATCCCTGTGCATCCATCACAGGCGAGTGGAGGCGACTCGGGCGACATCCTGAACGGCATCCATAACACTGCGACGGGGTGCCTCGGCCACAAAGGTGTGGGGGGTGAACTCGCCAATCCTAGCGTAGAGGAAGACCTCCATCGTCCAGGACTCGCGGTCCATATCCTCTCCATGCGGCCTCTGAAGAGAGGAGGCGAGTATAGCCGAGATACTACATCAGCTGACGAAGGATGTCAGTGAAATCTCCGTCATGCTCTCCATGGGAACAGTGGTCCCATGGGCCAGCGGAGGGTGAGTTAGCCATCAACAAATTTTGAAACAGGAGAAAAATCAGTAAAACATAATGAATGTAGAGATAAGTACAGAACTAGGAGTGATGAGTAAAAGCAATAAGTACTCTATATTTTTCCTAGGCTTTTCTTAAGTTTTGAAAATAGGACTCAAGTCCTTAGGCTCAACCAGTCTAGCTAAAGCTCCTACAGTCGTATGCTCTGATACCAGCTCTGTCGGACCCGGATTTTCAAATCCCGAATCCTCTGTGAAAATACCGTGCTACTCCCTGGATCAGTAGGTAGCACTCACAGGCTCATTGTTGAATCATTTCATACATGGCGCGAATTAAGACATTCAAATATAACATACATCAAAGTGATATAGACTACGTCGGGTCGAGTTTTACATAAGGGCCACCAGGCCAAATTGATTACATCACATAAAAGCAGTAGCTACAGCGGAAGCAAAAGAGGGGATATGGCTCATCTCCCCACAGGCAAGTGACTGGGGTGACCTACGTACGGCTGATATTATCCAAGGGTTGGGTAATATCGGTTGTACACAAGTACCGACGAGTCCACTAGACTGGGACGAGACCTAGACTACAGAATCTAGACTATTCTTCAGGGTTCCCTTGGGCATCGACTTCGGGATCCTCGTAGTAGGCGTAGTCTCCTTGATCCAAATCATCTAGAGGGTTTGGGGAAGAGCGAGAGTGAGCACAACCACTCTGCTCGCGAGCCAATACACAGTATGCAATAGTATAGATGCAAGGCTTAATAAGGATGACTCAGATTCTTTTATTTGCTAAAGCAACATTTTCAATTATCATAATTACAAACTTATATGACTTAGCATTTTAAACAAATTGCATTTTTATTAAAGAGAGTAAGTGCAATATTAAATAACAGTAGAGGTTCCCTCCATCGGAACTCTACACATGCATCATTTTGCTGGAGCTACCTCCGCTCCTCAACACCACTGAGCTCGACGGCTCAGGAAATAAAATCCAACATCAGGCTAGGTGATCAATCTTGGTTGTAATCCACCCACAAAGGTTTTTGAAATAGAACTAACTCCGGTTAAGATCCCATGTCCGCCTACGATCGTAGGCGCGGCTGTTTAAACAGTTTAGACTCTGCAGAAGTTGTACACGGTACCCAAAGAGATAATCATACTCGTTACCACACATGATTCCTTAGTCATGTAGTTGAGTGATCGTCACAATAACGTTTCTAGCGCAGCTGGCAACTTCACCCTCCTCGGTGTCCCTTTCAAGCCAGCGTACATCCTGCTGCTTGCATACTTCCAAACACCAGTTGTGGGATGACATTCAGGGTTTGATAATTTTATTAAGCTAGTTGCATTTTGCAGACTTGCGGTTGTACTTGTTTTACACAGGAGGTCATGACAAGATTAAGTCCTTAATCCATCTAGACGGTTCATACCACATTCAACACATTCTCGTGCTACATCCGCACCCACCACTCTTTCCATCCGCCCAGATGTGGTATTAGCAAGTTCTTTAGAGTTTTGGGGAGGAAAACCAATTAGCACAACATGCAATCATTTACATCCAATGACTGCCCAAAACCACTTTCATGATTAAAAGATGATGATCGGGCTATTTATTGTCCCGGTACTTAAGCAAGACTAGTATGCCGCTTAAGTACAACCTACGCTAGTATTTACCACATAATTACTGGGGTGACATGAAATGAGGGATTCAATTTATCAAAGGATGGGTAATAATTAGTAAATCATCAAATGGGTGTTTAACTACCTTACGCTTTAACATACATTTGATTTACAGAATTAAAGCATGCAACTTTGTTATTTTAAATAAACATAATTAGCATAAAATGTAGGCTCAAAATGATCAAAGTATTGACTCGTCTTGGTTAAAGGCAGCGGGGTCTTGGTACTCTTGAGCTTGGTCGAAGTGGAGGTCTCTTGCGTCTTCGAACCCTAGTCGGACGAAAGTACCGGAAAAAGGCACAACAGCAGAGAGAGCAAATAAATACCAAACTCATAATAAATGAACTCCAAATTGAACAAGACCAGTGCCATTAGCAAGATCTTGATTTTAGAAAATTTTAGAAACAAGTTTCATAATTTGTGGAGTTATAAAGTAAAAGATATGAATTTTTGAAGCTTTCCAATTGAATTTTTAATTGAAAACTAAATAAGAAAACAGGAAAAACGAGAAGTTGACACGTGGCGGCGCCTAGGGTTCGGTCCACAAGAGAGGTGCTCGTGGGCCGAGGCCATCTTGCAGTACGGTACACTGGCCCACTGATCGCATGTGGACCGAAGGCTCCATGATTGTCTTGGTCCACGGACCACGGGTCCACGGACAAGATCTTGGCGGCCCACTTTATTAGAGACACGGTCCGGCGGGGCCCATCGACAACGACGGCAATGGCGTTAAGCACGACGGCGTCGCGCGGAGAACAAGAGAGGGAGGGAGGGAGAGAGGCGGGGAGAGGAGGGGAGAGGCGGGCGCACGGCGGGAGCTGGAAGGAGGGAGAGAGAGAGCGGGGACCTAAGCCGAGAAGGAGGAGGGGCGGAGGAGGCGACTGCGAGGCTCGGGAGGCGAAGCGACGGTAACGGCGCTGGAGACGAAGGCGGCGACGGCGTCGTTGACGAGCGGAGGAGGTGGAAGGGTGGAAGGAGAAGAGGCCGACTTATTAGCCGTGAGAGAGAGAGAGGCGGGTGTTCGCGCGGTCCCGAGGCGCGCCGATCACGAACGTCACTTGTGAAGAGACCGCCGAGGCGGCGGCGGCGAGGGATTAGCGAGGAGGCGGTGATGGAGACAAGGCGGGAGGCGCTGCGATCGGGGCTCGCAGAGGGACGAAAGCAGAGGGTGCGAGGAGAGGATTGGCGAGGAGGCGGTGGCGTGCAAGACGCCAAGGCGAGGAAGCGGCGCCAGGCCGAGGCGAGTGAGGAGAAACGGGCCGGGTCGGGCCCAAACCCAGGTTAGGGTTCGAGATTTGAAGATTTCAAAATGAAAAGCAAATTTTTGAATTTTGAATTTTATTTGAAATATGAGGATGTTACAATAATAACCATCTGTTTTTCCCTTAAAATTTGCCGGTTTAACACCCAAACAAGCCAATAAGCCACTTCCTGGTCCAACAAAGGAAATAGCTTCTATCATTTCATATGTTGGTATTGTCTTCTTTGAGCTGTACTTACGAACATCCCACACATTCACAACCTGCAGATGTTCCATACACTCAAAATTGCTGGTAGCTCCAGACAGAAAAATGCATGGCAGTGTATGTATTGAAAAATATTGGAATGCTCTCCAAGAAGAATTATCTACACAAATTAAAAGCATGACAGTAACTAGCCCCTATGTTCACTTCATTAAATTTTGCATGAATATTAATAGTTGAAACCTAGTATGATGGTATATCACCTACTCTACAGAAAACTATACTTGCAGAGGAATTCACATTCTTCTCGGTGTGTTTTTTTATGCACACAGATGCATTCACAGATCAAACAAGCCGTTGCAATCCCCCCCCACACACACACACACAACTTTTTCACTGTCTAGTGCTGACAAATACAATGGATCTCATGATATTTTAAAAGTATATGCTAGTACAAATAGAAATATGAACATATAACTTTAAAACATAGGCAGCATCTATGCTGTATGACAGACATGAGCCTATATTAATGGAACAGATTCAAACATTTCAACCATACCTTATCCCTCCCAGCACTGAGCAATGTTTGCCCATCTTCGGATAATGCCAATGAAGTCACTGCAGAAAAATGCTCTTTCAGCACAGCAATACACTTTTTGCTATCAAGGTTCCAAACTTGCACTGTGCCATCATCACTGTGTCATCATCACTTCCTGAAAATAACTAGAGATCCAACAAATCAGGGTCGTATCAACTATAAAAAAACAAGTAAAATACCATGAAGATGTGGAGAAACAGAAAGAAAGGAATATATCATTAAAACCAAATACAGCTCAGTGCAGATAATACGGTGACTTAAACCAACAAGCTCGAAAGCCACTTTCAGTTCATCCTGTTCACATATAAGCCCAGTTCTTTTGTCTCCAAAATTGTACTCACCAGAAGGCACTTTGGATCTTTATGGAACATAATGATCGTCACAACACCTGTGTGTCCTCTAAAGAAATGCGTGCAAAACCCACCATCTACATCCCACATGCACACCTTCTTGTCTGCTCCAGCAGTTGCGAGCAACCCACCAGAAGCATGGCATGCCATGGCCATAACAGGACCATCATGTCCCTGTACAGCATAAGAAAAAATAAATAAGCTTACCTCACATGCCTTTACTAAGGAACAAAAAAAAGTGCTAATATACTGAGATGAACAGCTTTTTATTTGTGGAAAATGTTAACATTTATTTGTAAAGCCCCCATTCTGTCTCTGACTTTACATGCACAACTCTTGATGCAAGAGCTAGCATTATAAAAGCTTAGGTTAAAATAAAAATCGGCATACCTTATAACAATCTGACAGCACAGCGAACCATCAAACAACAGATTGTTAAGTATCAGGATATGAACAACCCACTATGAATTGACATTTGACAGGTTCACCTTTGGAGGCAAGCTTCCTGAGCTTCTAGCACCTATGTTTTCACCATTTTTCGAAATACTTCCAAACACAGGAGATTTGTAATATTTTCTAGCACAAAGCATTCTGCATTCCCATAAGAACGCGCAAATTTGAACCGTTCCCAATGCAAGCAAGTGAGTGAATAGACACCGAAATACCTTCTCCGGACTAAAGAACATCGTATGAATCAACTTATGAATCAAGAGGTACAAACACACCATGTGAAATCAGAAAACAAAACGTCGACCGAGTTATGCTCTCCACGTGAGATATTCACATAAAATTGCTACCCTACTCGAATTCATATGCGCATAAATTGCTAGCATATGCTCGAATTCATATGCACATAAGATTGCTACCCTATGCTCGAATTCACATAACTCTTTGCGATTACCATGAGGATGCAACATTTCAAATAGGAGGTAGTACACGAAAGCGCCGCAAAACACATAAAAATTAAAGACTGGCCTTCCAGCTGCGGATGCAAGTGCGGGACGCGAGGTCCCAGACCCTGATAAGCCTACTGTGGCCAGCAGAGAAGAGGATGCGGGAGTCCGGGGAGAGCGCGAGCGCCGTGATAGCCTCAGAATCGACGTCGAGTGGCTCCCCTATCGAAGATGCATCTGCAGCGGATACCACACGCGCCTCACCGCCGCAGGCGCAAGCCAGGAACGCCTCGGCGTCGCCCTCACCGCCGGGAGCGCTCCCGAGGGCGAACGGCCCGCCCGTGTAGAACTGCTGCAGCGAGCGGTCGCGGCGGTAGTTCTTCTTAAGCCCCTGCGATGAAGCCATCGCTAGGCGGCGGCGGTGGGTCGTCGGAGCCTAGGGTTTTTGCGGCCGCGGCAGCGGCAGCGGCGGCGCGAGAGTGTGAGGGGTTTAAGAGCTCGACTCGAGCGGCGGGCACATGAAGGCATTGAGCGGCAGCTTCCGACAGGTGGGTCCGAGCGACAGAGACACAACCCTACGAGAGGGTGGTGTTGAGCTGTGGTTAGACATGGGCTCACAGAGGGGTAGAGATCTTCCATAGAAAATGCCCATGAGATTCAAGCAGCAGGCTAGGACCATTAGGATGGCATTTTCTTCCCACAGGCAGGAATGTGGACCACAGTACTTGACGGGCCGGAAGTGGGGATGGCGGCCTGCTCACTGAAATCTGTTGGGCCTCTCTCTTCTTATTAGTATATACCAAGTTTCTAATGAAGAATTGTGTTTCGGGAAATAAGGGTGTTAAATCGCCTGATTTTATGGATTTATGTAAGGGTAAATATCTAGTTTAAACTACTCTTGCTTCTTACTTTGGGTACAATCATTCAGACATCAAATTAATAGGAAACTTCCTTGAATATATATCATGGAGACGGAGAAGAATGCCGACCTGCCGGTAAAAATGTAGAGAGATAATTCGTTATTTATCATTAGAAGTTGGTGGGATCTTTAAAATGATATCGTGAAACTGTTTTTCCCTTCATTATCATCTCATCTCAACCTCCATTTTTTTGCCACTGTCCACTGAAAAGTTGTCAAAATGTCCATCTTAGTCTTCTTCTTCCTCCTCGCTCTTCCTCTTCTTCTTCTTCATGCCCCAGTCAGGACTCAGGAGGCAGTCAAGTCGTCGCCCCCCACCGCCATCGTCCCTAGCTGCATTCGCTAAATGTCCATCTTAGTCCTTCTTCCTCCTCCCCTTCTTCACCTCCTTCTCCGATCAAGTCGCCGCCCCACCGCCATCGTCCCTAGCCGCATTCGCCAAGATGAATCGATACTCCGCGCTAGTGCTCACCGGCCGTGTGCACCAAAACCGCGGCATGTTGCTCGTCATCCTCATGCCGCTCACCCTCGTCTCCCTCGTGGTCCTCCTCACTCTGCTCTTGCACGTTGCGTCCGCCAGCGGCAAGAGGTGGGGACCCATGGGCGGCGCCGCTGGGGCCAAGTACACCATCATACTCGCCGCAGTTCACCTCCAGCAGCGGTAGCTCTGTAAGGATAGGGAGGGTGACTAGAGGGGGTAAATAAACGGATTTAAAAAATCTTTTGGCTAAAATCGAGTTTTAAGCGAAAATATAAATCAAGTCGGTTTTTCACAATTAAAACCTAAATCAACTAGTCTCAACTAGTCTTAACTAAATGAATCAACAATCTAAGTCTAAAACAAGGTTTGCAATCCTAAGATGACAAGGATACAATTAGTTTTATCAAAGAAAATTGCAATAATGTAAATGAGCACAGGGAGCAAACCAAACATGAGATGACACAAATGATGTTTTCCCGTGATGATCGGAGATTTGCCTGTCTCCCCTAGTCCACATTGAGGTAAGCCCAAATGAATTAAACTGACTCCACGAACTAAACCAATACCTCGATTCCACTAGGGCTACTCTTCCTTCACTCTGGAGATGATAAATACCAAACCACTCACATTGCTCGGGTCTTAAAAAGATCACCGGCGCAACTCCTCCAATCCGTCTAGGTGTCGACAAACACAAAGAGTAACAAGTCGGAGACGATCACTTGAACAAATCAAGCATTGAAGCTCAATGGATACACAATCCACCACCTAATTCAACACATGCACAGGGATTTTTCTCTCCAAGCTCACTAAGTGCAACACATGCATAAAAAGAGTAAAGAGGGCTTGTTCTTAGCTCAAGCGAAAGAAAATAGTACCATCACTCTCCCTCAACCGATCAAAAAGGAGTATTTATACCCCCACACAAAGAAAAAAATCCATATGAGCCGAGCTACAAAAAAACAGGGAAACACGGACTGACTGCCAACCTATGGCCAGTCAGATCGGCCTCAGTGCAACGACTGTACAAACTAGTTGTTGCACGCTTAACTGGTCTAACCGCCCACAACTCCAGGTGAAAAACTCCTATGGAAAATGTTGACCAGGGGGTCTGACTGAGGTTGGTCAAACCGTGACCCAACAAGTCAGACCCTCCACCCTGGCGGTTAGACGACCAGATGGTCAGACCGACACAAAGCCATGTTAGACCGCAAGGATGCCCGATTAGACTGCCCAACACATGGAGGTCAGACCGGCCATTGACAAAAAATAAAGATTCAAATTGCATCCACTTCATTCAATTTGCAAAACACATTCGCCAATTGTCGTGCAATGCAAACAAGGAATAAACACACGTTTCTTAACAAGTTGCAAAGCACATTTGTTGGCTTTAGAATTATACAGCAAGAATTATGTACGTGGACTCAAACTGTTTGTAAAACACATTCATAAACTAAAGTCGCATGCTACATGGATTATGCATGAGACTCAACTATTTGCAAAACACATTCGCAAATACTGGCAATATGTCACGGAGAGCTAGAGCAAGCAAAGTGAACTATCAACCAATGACACACTCAAGCTACTAGTAAATATCCCTCTTAATAGTACGACAACCTACACTAGTAATTCGGTCCCCAAACCAAACATCAAGACCAGTAAAATAACTAAGAAACATATTATTAGCCTATTCTAGATATATCTTTGCCTTGCGCATCCACTTGAAGCTTTTGTATGATGATTCACATATTTTCTCCATAACCGGGTTCTTGACTTGAGCATCAACACATGACATCAACCACTTGACTTGATGACTTTCAACATATTAGCCGTCCAAAGTCTCCATCTTCATGGGATTTAACTTATTTTACTAACTCATAGAAAATATTAGCCAACATGACGATTGTTATTAATTACCAAAATACTACATTAACACATAATGGTGGGTCTAGATTCTTCAAGCTCCACCTCCTCGAACCGCACCTGCAGCTCCCAACACACGTGGAGTAGCTCTAGTGTCGTGACGGTGTGGGGCGGGGCCGTCGTGTGCTGTGGGCTTCCACTCCACCTTGAACGACCGCTTCAAGACAGAGCCCCAAATGTAGGCCACGTGCCACATCAACGCCACCACTGCTGCTGCCCACAACAGGTACTCCAATGGCCACGATGGCTTGAACCAGGGGCTCATCCCACACATGGTGTCGTTCAACACCACACCATAGCGATGGCGCCACCAAAGGCCTCCCTGTAAAGAAAGCACGGCCGTGGTGCGGGTAGTCAGCTCGGAAGGGGCAAAGGAGGCCTCACAGTCATCGAGCGCCGAGATGATGTCGGGGATGTGGACTTGGAGGTCCTTGGAGAAGACGTGGCCCTGGTGGTCGACGGCTAACCCTGCCTTGGCAAAGTGGATGGCAGTGGGCTGGACTCGCCAGTGAAGCCGTGGACGACGGCGACAACGTCGAGGTGCTAAACCAGAGGAAACGTTGGTGGCAGAGGCTGTAGCGGTGGAGGTGCACCATGGCGGCGTTGGCGTAACCGAGTTCACCGGCCTTAGTGTGCCGTTGTCACCTTTGCCACTCGTCGGTAGGGAGAGAGGAGAGAGACCGGGGGAAGAGGGATGAAGAAGGAGATGGAAGAGCAAGAAGGTCAAATAAGTCTTTTCACGCATAATTTGATTGTCAACTCATGGTGAACCGACGAGTGGCAAAAAAAAGGATGTAAGTTGAGACGGCCGACCCATAATACTCCGGATTGCGGCCGGCCCTGCGCACCCGCAGCCCACAGTAGTAGCAGCTAGAAGCCCAGGAAGGAGGCACGCTGTGGGGCACTTTTCTTTCCGCTTATTTGATGGCCCATCCGACGTGTGGTCTACTGGTCTCTGGCCCGGGCCGTGTCGTTTCGTTGCCTGGCGTGTGGGTGGGTCTGTGGGAGTAGGAACCAGGCTCCCGGCCCGGACCGTCATGACCGTGCTGCCCGCGCGCGCTGCCCCTGCACCGCCGGACTGCACGCTGAGCGCGCTCTCAGCTTAGGCTTCTTCACGTCTTCGCTCAAACCAGCGTGGCGTTTTCGTCTCGAGACGATGGAGGCGTCCAACTTTACGTGGTAGATTTACTTCAAAGTGGAAAGCTCAATCTTTATTAACTGAGCATTGAAGCTGTAATTGCTGCATCGGTCCGCTGTTCGACCGCCCTGTTTGACTCTAAATTTCAGGGTGTGACGTGTGACGCATAGAGGGATCGATCGATGCCGTCCCTGTCCCGTACTTAACCATGCACGCGAAATCTTGGCAGAAGCCAGGATTATTCACCTGTTCGAGGAAAAACATGTCTCCCACCATCACTGTCGCGTGCCTTATCTTTTGAAGTTCTTCCAGCCTTTCTCTTTGGCAGGTAACGGTTGTCAGATTCTGCAGGTTAAAATCAAAAGCACATCCGGAACAAGTCGCAGCACAAGACTTCACCACCGCTCAATCACTCGACAGAAAAATGCATGCATTTGTTAAACATTCCCTGCGCAACCGAGGCATCCGACAATCGGTATATGTGGCCTAGTGGTTTAGTTTGCACGTCGGCGTCGCTTCGGTAAACGCGGCTTGAAATCTCGCCGGCTAGCCGGTCGTCACGGCACGTTCCTACGGGTTTTTCAGCTGCATGCGGTGAGCACAATCCCCTTTGCGTTAACGACCGAACAAACGACAGTCAAATACGGTTCCCTTTATGCACGAACTGATCGGTCAGTTACTGTTGTTTTTCCCGGCGAAATGGCCAGGTGATTGGTTTAGTGAATGAGCTTAGCTTCTCACAGAATCTTCTCCGGTTTCGAGTTCACATTTATAAGCATATTTAGCAGTTCGTGGTCTTCGTGCGTGAGTAAGCACACCAGCGGCGTCATGCCACCATTTGTACGCCTACGAAACTATGTACATTTCGTACTACACATTTAGAAATTCGTCATGGGGAGGGAGACAGTAAATCAAGGAATATTTCTGATTGAACGGGCCTATTTCTTGCTGTAGGATCGCGACAATTTTTCTTTCATGTATTCAGTAATCTTTTCACTCCAACAACTATGAACAACTGTGAAGATTAATATTGAACTTGCTAACACCAAGAAACAACTCTAAAAGCAAGACTCAAAGACTAACCTTGTTAGGCTGGTCTGACCGGCACCTACCAACCGGTTTGATCGGTGGTGGACGGTCTGACCGCTCCCTTACTGACAGTCTGAAAACAACATAATTTTCAAATAAAAATTTCACTTAAATTTTGATCTACTCGTTCAAATCACATCAAATTTGAAACTCAGCTACTCTAGGATGTTTGGAACTTATTCGAACCAACAATTTTAAGAATTGTTGTCAAGGTTTCCACCTTTATCCATCGTAGAGAAGAGTGTTCAAGAACCAGGTAAAAGAGGAAAATTTTGATCTACTCATGCTCGTGAGATCCAGGCAGCTAAGATGATTCTAAATGGGGTTCTTACAAGTCCTAGCAAGCTATATCTCAACACGAATCACATTAGAATAAGATGGAACCAAAAACATAATTTCTCTCTTAGAGCCTCAGGTGCAAAACTTATTTTTCTCTTTCTAATACCGTTTTATATAGTGGAGGTTCACAAGAAACCATAACCTGATTACAAAGTGGATCACATCCACTACACACACCCATGTGAACCCATTAATCATTACACAATCGGGTTTTTCACTTACACACGCTTTTCAAAGCACTGTTTTCACCCTTGGCTCTAGTAGCCCGAAATTATCATGTTTTGTCCTCTAGCAGCACTAAATTCTTTTTAATATCAAACTAGAACTAAAATCTCAACAACACATACAAAACTCAGTTAATTACTCACTGCAAACCATGAGGTGACCTCGCTAGCCATCTGTTTCTTGTAAACTGAAATCACAAGGACTTCGTGCACAAACTCTAAAGTAGTATTCAACTGGATTGGGTTTAATTTCACCTCGTCATTCAAACATATTTACTCTGGAGAGTAGCCGATCTTTTATACATATGATCATCAGTTTTAGACTGAATGTCTGAAAAGAGTTAATATTTTCAATACCTTTCTTCTTCTTCTTCAATACTAACAAATTAAATGAATAGGATAACTCTAACTTGACACAACAAGCACAAAGTCAAGAGTTCGTTTTACCTTCTGCTTTAAAAAAATGTTATCAGTCATTGTCCTTTGAAACGGCATGAAGGACTTCCTTAAAGGTCTAAAAGTCTAAATTCAGAATGATGATCACTCACATCCTTCATGTTTTTGGCACAGTCAATGGCTTCAAACCTCGGGCAAACCTTTTACTTACCCAACTGATAACTAATGGTGACCCTTTTGTTGCTACTGTGGGGATCAGGGTGCATGCGCGCCAAAGTCCATTGATGAGGTCACCGGTTGTGTAGAATTAGCACAGGCACTCCTCATATCTAATGAATGCCGTTATATGATCGGAGATCATAAACTGTCTGTGCAGACTTTCATCTCGACTCTAGAAGGCCGTCAACCTCAACCTCAACTCCATCGCCTTCACCCCACCCCGCACCACACAAAGCAACTTCCTACTCCAACTAAACTAATACTTGTGATAAACAGGAGATGATAGTTGTAATATTCATATTTGTAGCGATATCATCATGAATTTCAACAACTCGCATTTTCTAAGATACATTTTGTTAACCTACTACAATATATTTTAAAATGGTTTATTAAAAAATTAAAGGGTTTTTACATCAATTTTAATTGATAATACGCCGCAACAATCATTTACAAATTAATGTTACATCCATAATAATACAAGCTTTGATTTCTCATGAGATGATAGACAGGATGATACCCCGGCTTCCTACTTACGTGACACCTTCTCTTCTGAGGGATCACGCGTTCACATGATAGATGTACGCGTTCACATGATAGCTGTAATCTATATATGTGTAATTCATGTACTCTAATTTCAACAATCAAAGATAGGGTTACTTTCCTCGCTTACATGATATCAGTCAATAGCTTCCGCCGTGCTGCCTCTGGGAGATGATCTCATCTCCATGATCTCTTCTGGGGGCTGCGCAACCCATAGTTTAAGTCGTGTCACCGATCATCCGATCGGCTACCAATTAGAGTTTTCCCCGGTCATCTTCAAATCGGGTTTTCTCTATTTTTTTCGATCATAGATCGGTTTGCGTCGCCCTGCCTCCGGACTTCACCGCCTCGGCTTCGACTTCTCCGGTGTCTCCTATCTTTCGATGATGTTGTGGCGTGACACGGCGCGCTCGTCGACACGACCCTCCCTCTGCGGCCTTCTGAGCGCCCTGTCTACTGTCGTCATCACGCCGGATCATCATCACTGGACCGTCGTCCGCGAGACTTCCGTCTTCACCGAATTTAGGTCCAATCTGAATGTCCGCCTTGGCGACGTTCCGACTGCAGGGGCGTATTAGACAGGATGGTGCCTTGGCTTCCTACATGCATGACGCCTTCTCTTCCGATGACGTCGTGGCGTGACGCGGCGCGCTCGTCGACACGACCCTCCCTCCACGGCCTTCTGAGCGCCCCATCTACCGTCGTCATCACGCTGGATCATCTTCGCCGGACCGTCGTCCGCGAGACTTCCGTCTTCACCGAATTTAGGTCCATTATGAGTCCGCCTTGGCGATGTTCCGACTGCGAGGGCGTGTTAGACATGATGGTTCCTCGGCTTCCTACATGTGTGACGCCTTCTCTTCCGAGGGATCACGCGTTCACATGATAGTTGTACGCGTTCACATGATAGCTGTAATCTATATATATGTAACTCATGTACTCTGATCTCAACAATCAAAGATAGCGTTACTTTCCTCGCTTACAATAGTGTTATATATGTTTATGTTCATTATCTTTGTATGTTGGACCGTGTTAGCGATTAGGGGGTGAATAGAAGTCCACTTTTTTCTTCTAAAATTTTACTCTATTTTCATTCCGATAGCTATATGAAGCTATCGGAATGAAGGTCTCAAAACCACAGCGGAAGAATTGAGCTGAAATGAAGAAACTCTAGCAACAACACCAAGAGGTGGGCGATTTGACTCCTCTGCCAGTCTGACCACTCCTTCAGGTTGACAAAAAAATCAACACGATTTTGGATCCATAAAATGACCTAACTTTTGATCTAGAGATACAAATCACTTGACATTTCAGACATAGCTCAACAACAAGGTTAGAAACATATTCCAATTGAAGATCGAGACCAATCATAGCCAAGATTTCATAAATTTCTTGATTTAGTACTGTACAAATAACTTGACATTTCAGACATAGCTCAACAACAAGGTTATAAACATATTCCAATTGAAGATCGAGACCAATCATAGCCAAGATTTCATAAATTTCTTGATTGAGTGCAAGACAGTTCAAAGACTTGCTCGTGGATTAAAGATGGTCAAGATGGCCATAGATCAACTTCCATAAGTCATAGTGAGCTAGATCACAACAAAATACCAAGGCAAAGACCATAGAACATATGAACTCAAAATCTCAACAAAAGAGCAAGAACAAGATATAACTCATCTTTGTACGAATTTGATTGGATTGATATTGAGGAATTGATGGTTTATAGACACTCCACTATGGAGGATAAAATCTCACTTATGAGCATCCAATCCCATAAATTTTATCTCAATACATCTCTCAAACCCTAGCCTCCCCTATTCTCTCCACTTTCCCCCAAATATCAAATTAGGGTTTCTAGACTTAGTTGATGTGCAAATCATGCACCACCCCTTATATAGTGGAGGTGGGTCTAAAGAGAAATCCTAATGGGCTCTGTTAAGCCTACACACAAATGGGTCTCATACTCACGCATGCTTCTCAAAGCAGACAAATTCCATGACCCTAGGTCAATCACCAAAATTCAGCACACCTTACTATGCATTGAATAGCCTCAGCCGGTCGGACCACTTCCACCAGGCCATTCTAATTGCGGTCCACCGGTATCAGGGGACCATTCTGACCACCGCTGGTCTGACCGCCATGTAGTGGTCTGTCAGGCCGCTTCCTAAAACCAAAAAATACTCATATATGAAGTTTTTAGTTAATCTCTATCTAGTTTCATATCTAGTTTTCCTTTTTTAATGGAATCTGATGCAAACACATCACCTTGTGGTGTTATTAACAAAATCCCAGCCTCCTAAGCTCGCGGGAGCCATCAAAATACAATGTCCAATGATCGTCTGACCCTGGACTTTCTTGAGGTCGATCCTTGGTGTTCGTCCATTAAGCGCAAAGTTAGCCATGACTTGGCTTTTTATGGCTATTTGGACAATAAAATGAAGATCAAACTCCCCAAGTTCTACCGCCCATTTGGTTATGCGACCCGTTACTTCTTGGTTATAAAGTATATTTTCAAGAGAAAAAGATGACAGCACTGTGATCGATGACTTCCAGAGGCAACACAAAGCAGGGATGTGACAGCTCTTGCGAACGGGGCACGATCATGGTGAAAGGAGGTGCACATAGGCTCTAGGAGGTGATGACAATGCTACTGGCACAAGAAAGGGGACCAATCTTCAAAGGAGCGACGGACGGCGCCATAGATGGCTACGGTGAACACTAGGCTACACATGCTAAGCTTCGATTCTACCGAGCGCGTTATTACTAGGGGACTACCATAAGCTCACCAAGGTGGACAACAACATCAGAGGTTGACCGGAGAGGGTAGAAGCAACGGTGAGCAGGGGCGGTGGCATGTTACAACGATGAATAAGCTATAAGAAGGTGTGCATTAGCTTTCATGCACACTAAGGATGGTGAAGAAGGAAGGAATCAACCAGTCACTTACCGAGGTGGTGGCAAAACAACAAAAATGGTTGCGGCGGTCGAAAATGGGGAAAAAGCGTGAATTCAAGGATTCCCTGCGAGATGGCCATCATTAAGTGAGGGGTTCACACAATTAGGGCATGGAACTGTCGGGCTCGGATTTTGCAAATCCAAATCCTCTGTGAAAATACTATGCTATTCCCTAGATCAGTAGATAGCACCCACAAATACATCACTGAATCATTTCATACATGATGTAAACTGAACCAACAATTATATTACAAAACATCATAGTGACATAGACCGTATCAGGTCGAGTTTTACAATAAAGGTCGAACAGGTCGAAAGATTACATTACATAAAAGCAAAAGCAACCGCGGAAGTAAAGTGTGTAGAGCACATATCTCCATAGGCAAGCGACCGGGGAAACTTGTGTGCGTCTGATATTAATATTGGATGTACGCAAGCACCAATGGAGTCAGCTAGACTGAGGTGAAACTTAGTCTAAAAGAACTACACTACTCTTCATCATCTTCTAGGCCTCCAACGTGTGGATCATCGTACTATGCGTAGTCTTCATGAGTTTCTGCTTCTGCTTATGACACAGTGTAATTGTTTTTATAATTTTTATAGGATTTTATCTATCACTATTTTGTCTCAAAAATTCTTTTAAGGTCACTATTTGCATGCAAATGAACTATTGATTTAGAAAAAATTTAGAAACATGCTAAAAAATAACTCAACAATTATTCCCAGTACAATAAACTTGAGTTTGAATTTTTGGGATGTTACAGAGTGGTGTCCATTTTGCACAACTTTGCAATGCCGATTTGACCGCCTCCCATGGCCGGTTTGTAAAAGTAATTTGAATATATTCTTAAGTCAACCTAAGATTAACTATTTCGTGCATGTGAGATAGCTTGCTTTCTAAAAGAAAATTGAATAGTATGAGATGTCATTACTACAGAAAAGCTCATCACAGACGATTTTTGAACTGTCTGAAATTTTATGTCTGTGATAACAGGCGGTTATCAGAGACGGTTGAAAAACCGTCTGTGATAAGTCTTATCACAGACAGATTTTAACAAAAACCGTCTGTGAAGGGAAATAGAGTTATGTGCGGAGGAAATAAACATACCTGTCGAGTATTCCTTTAAGAAGGGTGAAGTCGTGATTTTTGTTGAGTAGAGAATCAAGGTACAATACCATGTTCCTCTTTGGCACAAGAATCAGAAGAATCCAGTGGAACCTACTCATGTATGTCGCTATAGTCATAAACCTATGTTGAAACGTAATTTGTATAGCAAATATTGAAGCACTTACTTCTGGTAGTAGGGCACCATTATATAGTCCTTTTTGTCCAGAGCAAGAAATCCTATTTTTATATAATTCTCGGCGTAGGATGCGTCTTGGTTGATTGTTTGCTCAGAGACCACGTGTGGGTCGAGGAAGCCCACCGGTTCTTTGATTCGACGGGCACATTTAATAATGTATCTGTACATAAGTAATGAGTTATGATATTTATCGGTATCACGTGAGTGTAGAAATTGATTGTACACACTTACAGTGTCCAGCATCATAGAAGTGAGGCGTCGAGGCGATTAGGTTGTATAAGTCAAATAAGTCTTGAAGCCCACGACGGTGGCGAGCTCGTGGAGAAAATGCTCCCTCCGTGTCGGCGGTGATTCGATATGATGACCCTCCTCTCGGGTCTTGCGCAAGTACCAATCATGCAAAGCTTGACAAGCTACTCCCGAGCTCTTTATTTACGCACGGAGACCAGCGGACTTAGGGGAGTATTTCACGGGTTTAGGAGGTGCCTTAATGTTCTTGATTTGATTTCTCCTAACGAGGCGGTGAGGGCGTCTTCCGTGAGATGCCTCGGGGACCGATATGGTGACACGCTTTTCTTGTCCCTTCGCCGTCTTCTCGGCGGAAGCGATGTGGCGACCTTCTAAAGCTTTGGTTGAGGCGGACTCATCGAGGTCCTATTGGAGAGGCGGTCCCGTCGATGTCAGCGTCCTTGAAGGGTCCAACGCGATGTCCTTCTTGGGCCCTTGGATAAAAGTGTGCGTGGCATCCCTAGTGTTACGATTTCTTCGTTCGAGGAATCTCGGTAGGATGACCATGAAATTATCATGTACCATATCCACTGCACTGGGTGTAACCTGCGCCCGGTGGGCACCGTCTTCTGCTTGCCCCTTCCTGGTATGAATACACCATACCCCGCCCAGCCTCAATAGGAATCGACCCAACCATCCTCACTTGGAGCTTGCAGGGCGTCGGCTCCTACAAAACAGTAAACAATTAGCTAAGGCGTCCTATAGGTCTATCTTTGGAGCATTCCAGAGATGTACATTACCTCGATGTCATCGATCGGTAATTGCATGTCGTCATATCGAGATTATGTGTGGGCGCGGCGCTACTCAGATGTCGAGGAGGACTTGCTCCCAAATTAACGAGGCGGCTTGCGCTGCATGAGTTGATTTACTTGGTTACGCAAGTTTGTTATTTGTTCTTGAAATTTTTCAATAATCACATGTTCCAACCGAGCGTCGTGCTGGTCCTGGGATCTCTTCCTACTCCTATATGTGTCGGAGTTGTGTGAGAATCCATCCCTCCAAGGTACGTAAACCCCAACGCCTCGCGTGCGACCAGGTGCTCCTTGTTTTCGGGGTAGTAGATAGTACATCCGTCTCCCTGTCTACTTCGAAGAAACCTTGGGAAGATGCGGAAGTCAATGCTTCTTGCAAGAGGACATCATGTTATTGTAGACACCATGAAGTTATGAACTTATTAACAATTAAGTGGTTCGACAAATTTATCAGGTGTTGAGACACTGCCTCGTCTGCCGGGTTTGTGAAAGAGATCTGCTTGAAGGCGTGGTGATGCCTCGCTCTTAACGTGCTCGAGCATGCTCGTCGAGATCTCGACAAGCGGTCGGGCGGCGGTCTCGTCCTCCGCCGCCCACTCGTGGCTTTACGTGTACCAGCGGTGCCGAGTGCGTGGGGGTGAGTGTTTTGTGCTGGAGAGCTCAGTGCCGCACTTTACTCTGAAATTCGGTAGTCGTCTTGATCTGCACGAAGGTGTCCCATGTATCCCGTGACAAGAAATGATACGTCGTGAAGGGTGTCAGGCCCATGTTCACGTCTTCGCGTGACAAGCGAGCTATTGAAGCTCCTCCACGCGTGGCACATCGCGGCGGCGGCGTGCCATCGCACACGTGCGTGCTCGATGCGCCGGGGAAAGTGAGCGAGGAAGAAAGTTCATCCTGGCCGGTCTCTCCGTACATCCGTCGGAGACTTCGGTTGGGGTGGTGATGAGGACCCATTCCTTGCAAGTACCCATGAGACGGTCAGGAATCTCGCTTTGCTTTCTTGGGACTCGGCGAGATCCGGCGTCATCGACCTCCATGATCGTCATGCGGCCCGAGTGCAATTTGGCGATTCCTCTGCCATCTCGCCTGCGTACCACCTTGATCGGAGATCCAGGCACATTTGGCGACGTCGCTGACGGCGGCGAAGACGGTGCCTCTGCCATCTCGCTTACTTGCTATCTATTTAAGTTACGTACGCAATGATTACATAATCAAATAGAAGTTACCCATTGAACCTAAATATATGAGACGTAGTAAATAAAATATATGAAATTGCACAAAAAAACTGCAAAGGAGAAGGAAATATTGCAAACAAACAAACACTTATACATGGATGTAACGACACGGCACAACATCAAACGATAAGAGCAGCCGGTGTCTAAACTCGTATACCTTTTTACGAGGGGTAAAACCCAGGTAAAGACACATCCGTCTAATAGCTTAAAGAGATACTACTCTGAAACTACAAAGACAGATGGGATAATATCAATAAAAAATTTAGTAACGCCAACGAACTCCAATGTCATACGTGACAATCCAAAGGTTAAGAAAAACTTGCAGGGGATGACGGAGATGGAAAATTTTGTGAGAGCACTGTGAAACTTTGAGCTCTGACAAATCTTATTTTGCTGGTCATTTCATTCAATATTACCCAACAAATGGTGATACTAGATTTGACATGAAAAGGATGAAACCCCCAACTGGCATTCCAAAATCCATGTTAATGCCCAACAAATGAGTAGTATTATTCAAAATTGTTGTAGCCTAAATGACATGCATGTTCCAATAGGCCTACCAGTTTTTACTAAAACTGCATGCAAATAATAGATGCCAGTGTGTAGAATGAGGTATACATGAAACTAGTTGAGAAAAGGTTGGATGGTTAGGAGCTTACTGAACATGATTATGAACAAGCTATGATAGCTGTATTTGGAAACTATGGTAGAGGATTTTCGAATTTGTCAACAAGCAATGAACAAGGAAGTAGCTCCAATAACATAAATGGTTTCATGAACTTCGTAGTGTCATTTCTGGCTGAGAAATATCCAGAGGATGATTTGATGCCTCGGCTACCACCATTTCTTAGAAGACAAGAGGTATGAACACAAGATGCACTTTTCCAATGGTGTACAACTTATAAATGTGTCGTTCCTTATACATATCTACCAATATGGTTGCACACTAACATATTTTATCTTGCATTCTAGGTTGGAGAGAACCAGGCAAGTCAGTCACCACATAACAATTCACCCTCGATAGTTAGAGAGTCACCTTGACCTTCAAGTGAAGAATATGCACATTATACGCTTGATGTTGCATCTTACTAGCTAGATATTGCATTAGACATTTTACATGTTTTAGAGTTAGTATCTTTATTGAACTTTTGAAATTACTATTTGGTTGTTGCTAGAAAATTTGTTTTGATATTCTCGTTGAGAACAATGTCAGCATATTGCTTATTTGCTTCAATCTTCAGAGTGCTATAAGTCGTGTTCGTGTTGTGGGATGGAGTACATTTTGACATTTTATATTCATGCGATGAGTGAAAGCTATAGTGGAGAGAAGATCAACCTTAGGGTGGCGCCGGATCGGGGAGGCGGCGTTGGGTGGCGCCGGATCGAGGGAGGCGGCGTTGGGTGGCGTCGGATCGAGGGAGGCGACGTTGGGTGGCGCCGGAACGGGGGAGGTGGCGTTGGGCGATTCTGGGAAGAACTAGGGCAAGTGTTAAGAACTAGGGCAAGTGCACAACGATTCGAGCGGACCACTTATATCGTCTAACATCACAAGGAACCGTC
This sequence comes from Hsuehochloa calcarea, assembly GCA_036346395.1. NCBI lineage: Eukaryota > Viridiplantae > Streptophyta > Magnoliopsida > Poales > Poaceae > Hsuehochloa > Hsuehochloa calcarea. The sequence goes on from CM070599.1 coordinate 43,281,606, forward strand.
TGTGATGTAGTTATCACAGACGGTTCTATTAAAAAACCGTCTGTGATAACCCTAACATCACAGACGGTTACTTAAAGGAACCGTCTGTGATGTAGTTATCATAGACGGTTCTATTAAAGAACCGTCTGTGATGTGCACAAATGGACCACCAACTAATTGTCGGTCTGACCGCCGCCAAATCGGTCACACCACCAAGGGTGGCCGGTCTGACCACCAACACATGGCAGTCTGACCGATTTAGCACCGGTCAGACCGCCAGGCCATAGAAGCAATGCACTTTTAACTTTGCTCAAATGACAAAATATATTTTCCCATTTGTGTGCATTAACATCAACATTAGAGATGACAAGTCCATAACACATGACAATTCCACACTGACATCACATTACAATGGAAGAACAAGTCCATAACACATGACACGTTTCCATGTTAACATCAAATTACAATGGAATACATGCTTAATTGAAATATAGTCCTTCATGATGATCAACGCGCATATAGCTAGCTTCCTCACTGGGTTCTTCCTCCAGTTTGATGCCGTCTCCGAAAGGAGGCAACTCGTCAAATTGATTATACTCTTCCTCATCCACGACATTCTCAACTCCGACAATCCTTCTTTTCTCATGAAGAACTACGTGGCGGTTCTTATTTGCAGGGTCCGTTACATAAAAAACTTGAACAACTTGCTTAGCGAGTACGAATGGTTCGTCCTTGTATCCGACACGTTTGAGGTCCACAGTAGTGACGCCATACTTGTTGATCTTCATGCCCTGCGGAAGTTTAACCCAATGACATCGAAACTGTAAGACCCCGAAATTTATTCGGGCGAATAGGAGAGTATTCGGGAGAAAGAGTTAAACGGGGATTACCATTTTCAGTGATCTTAATGGGGTTTTCGCGAATTCCCAACAACCTGGGCATTGGACCACGGCCCATGTGGCCCAAGAGGGGGCTGGCCAAAGGGGGGATGACCTTCCTCCAAAAACCCTAAACTCCCTTCCCCCTTCCCCCTTTCCCCCACTTGGAGCCGCCACCCTCCTCCCTGCCGTGCGCCACTTTCTCCTTCCCCCTGCGTCAGATTTTTTCATCAGATTTGGGTAAGTTTGTACGTTTTCTAATCTGTCCACCTCTTAGAAAGTTGTATCCCTTGGTCTTAGCTTTCTTTAGGCACCGAGATCATCTGATTTGGAGTTACGGTTTATGAGATATGACTATTTTAGATGCATTGTTCGGGAGAGCGATGCAAATTTGGCGGTTGCTTGTCAGCCATTATGAATTATTTAGAGACCGAATCAGAAAGGCTACCCAAAATGAATGTTGTAGATAATTTAGTAAGATTTCCAAGTTGATAAAGAACACAATTTGTAGAGTTAAAAATCAAAAGTTATGAAATTTTAACCGCGTGTTGTTCTGTCTGTCTGAGAATTGGAGACAGTCGGTTTGTTCATCGGTTTTGATCTAGTTAGAGTCAGATCCAGGACGGCCACCCAAAATGGTTTTTGAAGATAATTTCACCATAATTCTAGGTTGATAAAGATCACCTCAATTGGATTTGTAGAATGAAAGTTAGGGCATTTTTCCTTGCTGCTTTTCTGTAGTCTGGTCAGATGTTTGTCAAGCACTTTCAATTTCAGATTATCCTTATATACGGGCATAATTAGAAAATCTTGTCTCCTAGTATTTTGAAGGTTTATCTGTTAAGTTTCTTTGGGCGCTAGTTTCATGTCGTTTCGAGTCCCATATAATTAATTATAATTTTTCTTGTACTGCTGTCCAGTAGGATTGGCAGGTGGCTGAATAGTGTAATGTCAGTTTAACTCCGTTAATTATGTTGGTTAGTCGGAGGGTTAGTGTAGGTCTCCTGTAGCTAAGTCGTGCCACGTTATCCTTATTCCAAATATGTACTTGTGTAGTCGGCGAGGCATCGCGTGTGGGAACACCTTCGTTGCTTGCTAACGCGTCGCGACGTGAAAGACAAATACATTGAAATTCTTTACATTGATGAATGATGTGTGTTTGTGTTCATGCTAATATTTCTATGATCCATCTTTTCAATCAAAGATGTTAATCAATATTCATATTCCATTACATGCAATTCCAATGTGTTAAGATATATTGATTTACGTGGAGCAGCTTCATTTGTTGGTTGTTGTCTTAGATGAGTTGATGATCCATGTTCATATTCCATGATGTACATTTCGTTCCTATTTGATAATCCATGAGGAAGAAAGTGATAAAATTCATTGCATATGTTCATTCAATTCATGTGTTGTTCATATGCATTCCATGGGAGTGGATTTGTAAAGACACATCAACTCCAGTATGGGCATGTAAGACCCACCATTCCAATGTGGGCAGTTTCGAACACTCGTATGAAACGTTCTTCATACGATAATTTGGTCCCCGGACTTTGTTAAGTACAGGCTTAAGTGAACACCGACGGGTGTCTCACTCGCTATACCGGTATGAGCATGTGTTAGTCCATTCCTTTCAATGCATCCATTCATATACATAAGTTTTCAGAGATTAATTCTTAATTCGTAATATGACTGACTTGTTCATAACCTGGTATGTTCAATTGTTTATTGTACTTGCTGAGTTTCGACTCACCCTTGTTTTTATGTGATTATTTAGGTGAAGCTTGTTGATGATAACGTTAATGGGAGGGAGTAGACCAGCACGTTCCACACAGTTCATTACATTATATTTTGATTAATGGATTCAACTCTGTTAATCTTTGATGAGAGATGAACTGTAATAAGTAATGTTTAGACTTCATGTCATGTCGTTCCATGATTAGTTCCTCGATTATTCATCATTGATGAATTGGTTATTTTCACCTCGTTACCATGGTATTGTTGTCTGATTAGAGACATATTGAACCTTATTCCGCAATTTGATGGTATGTTGTATCTTTAGGTAGCATTTTGGCTTCCGAATAGCCAGGGTGTTACAGAAACAGGGGGATCTTGAAAAGTACATAGTCGAGCTCCCAAATCTCCTCTACTAACCCATAGTACAAGTTCAACCCGCGCGCCCCCGCAGTATTGAACCCCTCGTGAAATGCATCTATGCGGACACCGCTGTTCTGGACTGTGCTCTTCCTATCCTTAGCTGCCGTATAAAACGTGTACCCATTTATGTCGTATCTTTGCCATGTCACAATTGTAAATTTTGGCCCTTTGGCCAACCATAGCAGCGTTTCATCACTTGATGACCTCCTAGTGAATCGCATCTTTAACGACGGTTGTGCTCTCTCGTTATCCAAACTTCCGACCGGTCTGGATTCTGTTGGCGTACCATGTCTTTGTGCTCGTCGATGTACGGGGACACTTGGGTCATGTGTTGTAAGACCGTAAAATGGGCCTACGCGTATGTATCTAGATCGAGAGTGATTGCTTTCCTTCCGATGGTCCCGATACCCTCCAGTCTCCCCTCGTGACGAGATAGAGGCACACCTATCGGTTCCACCTGAGCTATGTAGTCGACGCAGAACTCAATGACCTCTTCGGCTGCATAACCTTCGATGATCCTGCCCTCCGTGAGATCGATTCCGTACGTAGGACTTCAGAATTCCCATGTATCTCTCGAAAGGGTACATATGACGTAGGAACACATGGCCGCATATCTTTATCTCTTTCACAAGGTGAACAATGAGATGGACCATGATATCAAAAAATGACGGAGGAAAATACATCTCAAGATGACATAGAGTTGTCACCACCTCGGCCTGCAGAGCGTCGAGTCCTTCGGGATCGATGACCTTCTGAGCAATTGAGTTAAAGAAATAACACAGCCTAAAGATTGCCACTCGGACCTTGTTCGGCAAGATACTCCTAATTGCAACAGGAAGCATTTGTGTCATCAGCACATGACAATCATGAGACTTCATACCAATTAATTTCAAATCTTTCATGGAAACAAGTTTCTTAATATTGGCGGAGTAACCGGAAGGAACTTTCACACTATGCAAGCTTTGACACAGTTTATTTCTCTCGGCCTTGGACAAAGTGTAGCAAGCTGGGGGAAGGTACGTTCGTCCATTATCGGTATCTTTTGGTGCTAACTCGGTTCTTATGTTCATATCAACCAAGTCACGCCGTGCGTTAACACCGTCTTTCGTTTTGCCACTATTGTTCAGTAAGAGACCAATCAAGCTATCACATACATTCTTCTCCACGTGCATGACCTTGTGTATTCCGACTTGCAGCCAGGGAACAAAGGTTTCCCCGAGTCCTCCATTAAGCACTCGAATTTACAAAACTCTCTCTCTCACCGTAGTTCCCTTCTGCATCGCGTAGTATCTATCAGTTGTCATCATCGACCTATCCTCATCAAAAGCACATTCCATACCATGCATATCGTTGACTTCCTCGGCGATGTCGTCATTACTGACTTTCGGTATAATCTGCTCTTCACCGTGACTGCTCCAACATGTATATCATTTTTTGAAACCCCTTCGTATTAAGTGAGCTACGATCTGCGCCGGGTTGTTAAACATTTTTATATTACCGTAATCAATGCATGGACAGTACATAAATTTTGTCCCCTTCTTCAACATATCACGCTTTCGGGCTCTTCTAAAAGCAAACACGCCATTAATATACTCTTCACTCACACGGTTCTCAATGTACATCCAGTTTCGGTCCATCTACATGTATACGCACGTAACAAATTAGTTAGTGTTAAATTATATTAATAAACCGCAAGTACCCTTCATAATGACCAAACACATTAGTGATTAGTCTAGAGCAAATATAAAGGGTTACAGATCGTTACACATTAGTGATTAGTCTAGAGTAAAAATAAAGGGTTACAGATCGTTACCCTTCTCTCCAAGTTGGCGCAATGTGGGAGGAAGCAGCAGGGGTGACAGCTCAAAACGGAATGGGCAGCAATGTGCATGGAAGGAGGCGGCGGCGAGGGTGGCGCAATGGGGAGGAGGCGGCGGCAGGGGTGACCAATGGGGAGGAGGCAAAGCCAATGGGAGGAGGCGGCGGCAGGTTGGCGGCGCCTCAAATGGAATGGGCAGGGGGCCTGTCGGGAGCATCTATTTATAGTGGTAGTATATCACAGACGGTTCTTGTAGACGGTTAACGAAGAACCGTCTGTGATAATTTTATCACAGACGGTTCTCTGGCGTCTTCTATTGTCTATTTTGTAGTAATGTGTATAGCTAATATATATAACACTCCAGCAATCGTACGATAACTGTAATATCTTTTGACTGACCAAATGCTATCGGTCGTAGTGTGTCTAGGGTTTTCTTACTTGTAATGGCCAACAATTTATAAGAACATAATGCAGCTTCTTTTATTAATAGTTGTATGCTTAATGTAAAAATGTTAAGAACCTCATCTCCCAGTAGAGATGGAGAGGAAATTAACTTAAGCTTTCGCAAAAGGTTACAGGAGCCTCAAAATCTCATATGTGTTTTACGTCGTCCTTGGGTGCCGGATATGGTGCAGTCGTACTTGTTGACACGTTAATCGGCTGATTACCGAAATTAGAATTCCAGCAGATGATTTTTTTTTCCGAGAACACCCATCAAATGATTAAGTCTAACAATTTTCCAACTACAATCAGCCGAATCCATTACAAGAATCACACAACAAGACATGAAGTTCAATGATGTCTGAACTCTGAAGTATACAAACAGATCAATGATGTGATGATAACTAGACTTTGTACAGCTAGCACTGCATCCTTTCAAGCATGAGAGAAGTTTATAAGCGGAAGCTGCTCTCTAGTATGTCCTTCCAGAAAGGATCACTCTCCAGAGAGCATAGATTCGGTAGTTCCATGGGCTCCAAGCTGGCATAATCCTGCACCGGCCGGTCAACAGCCGCTGCCACTCCCTGTGGATAAGCTGCGGACGCGAATGCAGCACTGTTACAGTTGTACTGATCAGTCGGTTCTGCATAGGAGCTCATCCCTGGAGCCGTAGTGTTCAGTTGCTGCACCACGTCTCGCTCTGCAAAATTTGAGATATTACAGAGATAACCTGGTTGGTAGTTTGCACGAGACAATACGTTCATCTGGTCCTGGCAGTTTGGAATAATGCTACTTGAGTTAAACATGGCATTTGATGCGGCTAAGTTGGCCATGGGCTGACTAGTACTGTCGTTGTTAGAGCCGAGGGCCTGGAGCAGCTGCTGCAGCAGCTGCACCTGCCTCAGGGCACCGTCCAGGCTCCCGAGGCTCGCCGCCGCCGAGAGGAGCGCCTCAGGGAGGACGGGGGAGGCTATGGCGCCGTCGAAGACGTCGGCGGGCAGGCGCTGGTGCGTGACGGGGTCGATGCCCATGCGCAGCAGCTTCTTCCGGATGTGCGTGTTCCAGTAGTTCTTGATCTCGTTGTCCGTCCGGCCCTCCAGGCGCGTCGCGATCGTCGACCACCTAGCGTAGGATAAATTATACATGTTACTCCACGACACAAAATCTTGAAAAGATTTACACCAACTACTGCAAAAGTATTGGGGAGCTAGCTAGCGCGCTAGCTGTGGCGGCTATGCGTGCTGGTGTGAGTAGTTGGTTGTACGTACTATTTTTCGAAGGAGTGGTCGTACGTACTTGTTGCCAAGGACGGCGTGGAGGCGGATGATGAGGCTCTCCTCGTCGTCGGTGAAGTTGCCGCGCTTGATGTTGGGGCGGAGGTAGTTGGTCCACCTGAGGCGGCAGCTCTTGCCGCACCGGTTCAGCCCGGCGGCCTTGGGCAGGCTGCGCCAGCTGCTCACGTGCCCGCCGTGCTTCTGGATGTGCTCCACCAGCGTCCTGTCCTCTTCCTCCGTCCACGGCCCTTTCTTCACGCCGGCGTCGTGGCAGCAGCACGGCGACCTCCCCATCTGTTTCAACGCTTAGCTAGGAGCCTAGGATCACCGTGATGCAGTACTATACTAGCTAGGACTGCCGTGATGCGGTGTTCAGAAGGTATGAGACCCTGTTCTCGAGCTGGTCTTTATAAAGGTTGCAATGCAGTCAGTCGATCGTACTGCATAACAAGCACGCGCGAGAGATGCAGTGGAAGTCGCGGTTTTTATTTTTAATTTAATTTATTTTTGATGTGTTGTTATTATTACTTTATTATTGATTAGTTTGTGAATGTTGGAAGTCAAAGAGAGCAGTTGCTCGAGAGATCTCTCCACGTAAGATCAGATATATTCCTGCATGCTGCAGTTCACACTGGGTCGATCTGTACATGTCTCAAGGTAGGCAACAACCAACAACTGGCAGCTGGTCTACAGAAAATACATTGTTGAATCTGAGGTCTGTAAATAATACTACCTGTAATTTAGGGTCCAATTAAAGTGTCGGACCAGATTTTCTAATCTTGAATTCTTGCTGAATCAATTTATACATGACGTAAAATAGACCATTTGTTGATTTAACACATTAGAATTTACATAGACCGTTTCGAACCAAATTTTACAATAAGGACCGAATAGTCCAACCAATTACATCACAAAAGTAGCGGAAGTGACAACGGAAATAAAAAGAGTGGAGGCACATATCTTCACAGGCAAGCGACTGGGGAAACCTGTGTACATCCGATATTACCCGAAAACTCAGATAATATAGGATGCACATAAGTACCGGCGGAGTCAGCTAGACTGAAGTGAGACTAGAGCAGCTACAGACTAACTACGCTTAAAAAAAACTCATGGGTCTTCCGACATCTGATTCCTCCTAGTAGTTGAAAGCTTCAGGATTTCCTGCTTCTCAGGGTTTGGGGAAAGAGCGAGGATGAGCACAACTTCCGTGGTCGCGAGCCAACACACACAAGATGCAATATATACATGCAAGACTCAACATTCTTTTATTTGCTAAAGCAACTTTTTCAATTATCATAATACAAATTCATAATACTTAGCATTTTAAATAAATTATATTGTTATTAAAGAGAGTAATTACAATATTAAATAACAGTAGAGGTTCCCTCTATCGGAAACTCTACCAATGCTTCATTTGATTGGAATTACCTCCACACATTAACAACACTGGATACGACGATCCAGGAAAAATCAAACCTTAGGCTAGATGAGCCGACCTGGTTTTTATCTTCACCCACAAAGGTTTTTGAAATAGAACTAACTCTAGTAAGTTCTCATGTCTGCCTGTGACCGTAGGCATGGCTGTTTAAACAATTTATTTTTATGCAGAGACTGTACACTTTACCCACAAGAGATAATCGTCTTAATATACACACACGTTTCCTTGGACTAGTGAATCAAGGGAGATTACCGCAAGGCTTTTGCTATGTATCCCTCAGTGTTAGTTGCACCGCTAAGGTTTCATCTGAGAGTGGTTAGTCTCACACACCCGCGTCAACCATGCCCTAAACCCCCTCTTGTACCACACGGCGGCTTAAACCTGCAACACAACCCGTGTCCACGACGGCTTAAGCCAGCAACACGATTCGTGGGTCTCTCCAGTGGTGCAATTCGTATTGGTGGATACAAATTATTTAGCCAGATCGACACCATTATAGACTTGTGGTTGTACTGTTTTACATTAGGAGGTTATCACATGATTAATTCATTAGTCCATCCAGACGGTTCATACCACATACCAACCACTCTCGTGCACGACAGTACCCACCACTCTTTCCATCCGCCCAGATGTGGTACTAGCAAGTTGTTTAGGGTATTGTGGAGGAAAAATCAATTAACACAACACGCCAGTCATTTACATCCAATGACTGCCCAAAACCACTTTCATGATTAAAAGATGATGATTAGGATATTTATTATCTCGGTACTTAAATAAGACTAGCATGTCGCTTAAGTACAATTTATGCTAGTATTTACCACATATTTACTAGGGTGACATGGAATAAGAGATTCAAATTATCAAAGGATGGATAATAATTAATTAATCATCAAATGGGTGTTTAACTACCTTAAGCTTTAACATACATTTGATTACATAATTTAAAGCATGCAATTTTGATATTTTAAATAAATATACTTTGTATAAAATATAGGCTCAAAATGATCAAAGTATTGGCTCGCCTGGGTCAGGTTATCGCGGCCTTGATCTTACTCAGGGCCTTCTCTGCCAGGGGCCTTGAATTTTTGGACTGCGTCTTTATCCGAATCTTGATCATGCTCGAGTCGTTACTTCTTCTGGGCTCCGACTTCTAATCACGCGATAACAAGTGAGAAAACCAAATAAATCCATAGAACTTCAAAAGACCAAATATATTCAAAGAGCTTTAAAATATGTTTTGCGATGAACGAGCTTTAAGATAAAAGATTTAGCGAGGCGGTGATGTTTGACAAAGTCAAACAACCAACTGAGTAACAGAGGCAATGGGGAGAAACTCTGCCGGGGGAAAATAAGGGGGGAATCAAAGTCGAAGGAACTTTCGCAGGGATACTCCACTTCAGATTTGGAAGATAGCAAGATATTACTGATCAGGCAATGACACAGCTTGACCTAATTTTGAAACAAGAGCTTCTTTAAAATAATGGATAATATGTGCTGAGGGTTAACCAAAAGAGATTTGGGTGCGAGTTTGACGAGTGAAGGGCAATATTAAAATTGACGATCACAAAGGGAGTCCAAGAATTACCACAGTTCTCTCCTGCAGTTGCCTGGAAATGGTGGTAATATGAATTATTATTAAATACCACCGGTGGTTTAAAAACCAGAGAAAAGGATAAAAGGACGGATATTGATTGGTAAGATTGGGGTACTGGATATTTTGTCGGTCTTAAAAGACGATAAAATATTTTATCTTTGATAACATTTGATCGGGGATAAAAAGGATGTGCTAAAACAATATTTGGACCAATGAACACTTGATAGGATTACATGATTAATATACAAGTTTTCAAAGCAAGATATTGAGATCAGCAAGTTAATCCTGAATAGCTTCCCAAAATTATTTTTAGCAAATTGCAAATTAATTTCTAATACCACAAAGCTTTTTACACAATAGCGGAAAAGTTGAATAAATTAGTTTTATTTGACACGATTGCACAGACGATTACGAAGGTCATTTGCATAACTTCAATTTCCAGAGATTTTGCAAATTACGCTCTTAATCGACGGTTCTCAAATATTGGCGAAAAGAATGATTTCAGCTAACTCTTGTCAATCGTCAAGTTAACAATTAACTATAGTTAACCGAATCATCGCAAGCTCACAACACAAATATTAGAGAATAAATATTTTAGAATATTTGTGCCAATTGGAAAGCTGCTAATCTACCGAGGTTAACAAAACAATTCATGATCAAACACAAAAATTTCTTTGCCAAATACTCAACCACTATTGCTGCTCCATGACTACACTGCACACGGGGGTTAACAAAATAATAGCAAGTTCACTACACAAACTTTTAATTGTCATATTAACTACTAAATTTCAGATGACAATCTAACCCATTGCTACTGTTGTAGAGGGCCCACAACCAGAGAGACAGAGAACACCAGTAGCATCAGCAGAGGAGCCAGGGGGAGAAGCACGACGGCGGCTACCGGCGGCGGGCGACAGCCGAAGGGGCGGAGGGGACGACCAAAATGGAATGCCGGGGAGGGGAGGGAGCCGAGGGTGGTGGTGGCGGCGGCGACCAGAGCGCATGGGCGCAGAGACCGAGCGGCGACATCGGCGACAGGAGGGAGGAGAGGGGAGGGGGAGGCGAGCACAGGCACCGGGGCGGCGCGGGGAGGCTCATCGAGCTAACGACGGCGGTGGGGAAGCGGCGGAGTGGGACGACGACGTGACCCGCGGTGGCGCGAGGAAGGCACACGGGCGGCGACCTCGACGGCGAGGAGGTTCGGCCGACAGCGGGATGGCCGAGGGCGGCGAGGTGAAGCTCGGGGCGCGGAATCCGTCGGGAGCGCCGGAGGGGGAAAGGCGGCGGCAGGCGGCTTTGGGCGGCGCAGAGCGGCAGAGGGTTGGGAGGCCGCGGCGAGAAGGGAGGGAGAGGCGCTCGGCTTATAAAGCCGGGAAGGAGGAGGAAAGCCGGTGGAGGCGGCTGGGACGGCGGGAGCAGGGAGAAAGCGGGGCAGCAGCGTGCATTGTCGACCAAGCGGCGCAGGCGGTCTTGAGGCGCAGAGCAGGCGGGCGGCGTGGGGAGCTACCGGTCGGAGGGGGGACACGGACGAGCCGGCCCCGGGTGCGGAGAAACAAGGGAGGGGGAGAGGAGGGGAGAGGGAGAGGAATGCTAGGGGTGGCGTGGGGGAGGGGAAAGAGAAAGAGAGGGGGGGGGGAGAAATCGGGCCAGGCTGGGGAAAACCGGGGGAGAAAATGGTGGGCCAAGGGAAGGAGAAAGAAAATCCGGCCGGACTAGGAGAAAAACAGGAGGGGGAGGATGGGCCGGACCTAGGGAAAATAAGGGGAGACAAAAACAAGGAAGGGGGTCCAACATTTGAAAAATGAGATTTCAAATTGAAATTTTGAATTTGGAAAACGAAGGAAGGTTTGAAATACAAACCCGAGCTTAGAGAAAGCTCGGAGTTTTTGGGATTAAAAGCCAAATTAAAAATACAGATGAAAATCGTAAACCGAAAAGATATCACTATTTACCGTTCGAAAACGGATGTTACGTGAAGGGAGTAGTTTAGTGTTTTTGAGCTAATTTCAGTCAACATCAACTACGACAATCACCTAACTTTTCTGTCAGGTTACCTTTTTAAATCTTTTATGGAAACCTACTGTTTATAATATTAAGGTATAAGATGGACAACAATTTTATGTTGCCTAGCTATTTCCATTTCCATAACGTAGCGAATTAAGCTCGAGTCAGATACATGTCCATGGAACCAAAAGTACGGCATGATTGGCATCAACGTAACTGTCAGCGTGGCACAAGCAGCCCCCAAATCTGATGAGGGTTGAGGAACCTTCGAGTGTCCATTCGGTGATGTCACTGCAGAAGATTGTTCAAAATGCATGGCTGCAATGCGTTATTCAAATTACGTCGATATTTTGGTCTCGAGACAATAAATTTAAAACTCAAACGCAGTCACGGCCTAACATATATTTATAGTTTTATACTACGTAACATAGTACTATTTTTTTTGGTGATCAATGCTGAAGGTTGCTTGAGGCCTCCATTCGGTCGTGTATTTGGTGAGAATGATCCATTGAATCCATGGAAAAAAATGCGCTGAAAGTTTAGGCTTGCAATTGACAAGTGCACGACACTGAGTTCAGCAACGCTTCTGCCTCCGACGCTGCTGCGTCGAGCGTTTTCTCGTTATCAAATTTCCACGGCTCGATTCCCGTGGAAAAACCCACCGCTGCCTTTGCATCCCATTCTAAAACAGTCAAACGGCAGCGTTTTTGCTCGGCCACCGCGGCGTCCGGGCCATCAGCCCAGCGTGACCGCTCAACTCGCGCGCGCATGTCGCCACTCGCCGCGTCGAGAAGCGGATTCGGCGGTGGTGGTTCGCGGGAGGCTCGGCGTTGGTGACCGAGCGTGCGTGCTGCTCGCTAGTCATCGTTAAGAAATCGGGTTAGGGTCCTATATTTTTGAGTTGTTCTTATGATTTTGAGTTTGTCTACGAGTTAATCGCTCGGACTGAACTCGTCAGAGACGGTTCTTCAACACGTTATCAGCATGATCGACTCTCTTCAGATCGAAAGGTAATCGTCGATGAACGACACTCGTAGATCGAATCGTTTTTCTAGATTACTTTCAATTCTGTAAATTTAGTTTTCTAGATTGTATCATACTGTACAAATCCGCTCCAATCTATTCCGAGTCGACTTGAAATCGCCAACACAATGCCGATGGGTAGATTGCAGAAAAAATTGGATATCGATTGTAACATAGATTGAAAGTTGTAAATCCGTTGTAACCTACGACGAGCAGATTTGAAGTCGTCGGCTAAGCCGATGGATGGTTGAATGAAAGAACAGATATTGATTGCACTGCATTGTATTACATGAACACTATGAAAAAAATTGACCGCCGGCATGGAGCCGCCGGCCTGCAGCCGGCCCATGGACGGCCTCCACGGCCGCCCGAAGTCTGCATCGCACGCGCCCACGGTGCCTCCTCCGACCACCTTGAAGCCGCCGCCGCATGCGCACGGCCCGACTCCTCGGCGCGTGCGCCTACAGCCCGAGAGCCCGCATGGTGGCGCCGCCAAGAAGATAAAGAAAGGGGGGGGCAAAGAAGTGGACAACGATCGTCACCGCTTGGAGCGCCGACCGGTCCGCACCGCTCGGAGAGCCACCGCTCCTCTTGGAGCGTCGCCTACACTGCCTTGAAGCGATGCACCGCTCCTTGCAGCGCCAACATGGGCCCACGTGCGCCCGTAGCGCGCCACCCGCACACGGCTCCCCATCCATGGCCACCTCCCCGGCCGCGTGCACCTGCAGCGCCACAGTCGGAGCCCCGCATGGCCGCCGTTTCCACGTCGCCCCAAAAAAAGGGGGGAGGGGGAGATGGCTCGAGCACCGGACTTGCACGGGCGTCGCCGCGCAGCCACGCCTGCATGTTGCATGCTCACCGTCGGCCGCCCATCTGCGCTTGGAGTGCGCGTAGCGCGCCACGCTTGAAGCCCCGGCCAACCGCCTCCAGGCGCCGCTACACGACCGTCTGCTTGAAGTCATCGGCCGACCGCCACCCGCCGCCGATGGCTCTCACGCCCGCCGCCGCCGCCGCCTCGAGTCCGCCACAGAGCCTCCTGCGGCATTAGCGCGGCCGCCACCGGTCTGCAGGGCAGGGGAACCCTAGCACCCCCTACCCCCACCCCTCTAAACCCTATTGGAATGGGCCCTGATGGGTGGGAAAAAGAGGCCAGCCCAATCCGGGAAAAGAAAAAAACAAAGAAAAAATGACAAAATTTGCAAAACCCCCCTAGAATTTTAAAAATTACAAGAATTTTTTTTGTGAATAAGAAAATTTTATGGAACAACCCCTCGGAGTTTCTGAAAATTACACAAAATTATTCTCAGAGCTGAAATTTCGCATTTTAACCCTTGAAAATTACAGAATTCACAAAAATTCTTTTCTCAGCAGAAAAGGGTATCGGGAATTCAAATTTTGAATAGGTTTTTGCATTTAAAGCATGTTTAACTTTGTTATTATTATTTCTATGCAATTTATGTACTGTATTTACTATTTTTGATTATTTTTTATTGTTTATATTGCTTTTAATCACTGAAAATAACAGTAAATTATGAAAATGCATGAAAAGTACAGGATCATGAACCGGGAGTTCGGAGAACATTATGAGAATTTTACAACTATTTTATAAAAAATATCAGCAGTAATCTTATGAACTCTTTGTATGAATATAGAAAATGACTGGCATCACGAACCAAGAGTTCGAAGAACTGACTCAGCATGGCCAGAATTTGTACATAATTTGTACAAGTCTTCAGCTCTGTGATAATGTAATCACGGATGAGCAGAAGATTGAGAAGACTCTCTACCTTTCACCCAAATGCGGTGTAATCAGCACGCAACTATCGTCAAGACGGCTACAAAGAGTATGCCACATTAATTGACACCTTGCAAGTTGTGAAAGACGATGATGTTCTCGGGAAGAACTACATCTCACAGCCAACTAGTAGCAATGTTGGTCATGAAGCCAATGCTAGCAGCTACAAGGTGATGAAGCCTCTCACGAAGAAAAGGGACAAGAAGGGTAAGGTCGTGGATCGCACGTTATTGATGTTTTCAGTCTAAAAATAAGGGCACAGGATAACATGAAGCACACCTCGCAATTACAGGCATGGAGGATCCACATCCATTAGTTACACTCATGGATGTGGACAGCCTATAAGCAGCCCCCATTATCCCTCCTTTGGACATCGCAACGGCCACAACCGTAGTTGCCCAAGAGGAGAAGATCGCCATGTAGCAGAACGAGGCAGAAGTTTATGAATACTTTGCTAATTCGATCTAGTGCACACATTGCACTGGGATCTTTTATAGTAACTTGCAGTTTGTAATTGAAGCAGAACATTGAATTATTGAATAATTGTTGTAAACTCTAGGAGAGCAAAGCATTAAATTCTTATTATGATTCCTGCAAGGCTTATTTTCTCGTATTTATAATATCAAGTTATGTTCTGATATCTGAAGTATTTTATTTATGTGTTGCTTGCTTTCTGCTGTATATTAATAAAGTACATTATATTAGAACACGTGTGACACCCTATGGAGGGAGTGTGCTTAGCAGGTAGAGGCACAATGAATACCATATTGAGAGAGACGAAACTTTTTCAGTCGATCAGCAAGAATGCTGGTAGTCTTACGACAATCGCAGGAAACGATACTTGTATAATAGGCTCAGGAAGGGCTACAATTATACTCCTGATGGGCATAACTTTGGTCATTAAATAAACCTTGTTGTATCCAGAATCGACTAGAAATCTCAAGGATATTTGCGCTAACGGTTTCCACATGGAGACTGAAGAAGAGTATGGTAAGGAATACCTACTTATTATAAAGCATGAAGAAAGTAGAAAAATAGTATTATAACAACTTCTTTCATTTGAAATTGGGCTATACTACACTAATATTAAGGCATCTGCATCCTATTCTACCCTGAAAACCGAACTTAGAAGATCTGAACTTTTCTATCTCTAGCATGATAGATTATACCGCCTAGGTCTTAGGATGATGAGAAATATAATTAACAATTCACAGTGACATAAATGTCATTGTAAAGAATTTTCCTAATCTGGAAGATTTTGTGTACCCCGCCCGCATATGCCCTTGGGAATTTAATTACTAAACCTTCTGCTCTGAAAGCGAAGGATGAAGTCCCTGCATTCCTGGACCGTATCAAGGGAGACTTTTGCGGCCCTATATAGCTATTTAGGTATTTTATGGTTCTCATCGATGTTTTCTCAAAATGGTCGCATGTATGTTTATTGTCTACGAGAAAATACGCTTTTGCAAAGCTAATCTCGCAGATATTTAAATTAAAAATAATTTCCCTGATCGTCATGTGAAGTCCACCAGAATGGACAATGCCGGAGAATTTACTTCAAATGCATTTGATGATTATTATATGGCAATGAGAATTAAAATTGAGCATTCCGTATCGCATGTCCACACCTAGAATGGACTAGCAGAGGCATTAATTAAAAGAATTAAAATTTTGTCTGGCAGCTTCAAGAATTGTAATTTACCAATTATATCTTGGGGTCATGCAGTCCTGCTCGCAACAACTCTCATCAATATTAGACAATCGGTATATAACATCCATTCACCTATGCAACTAGTGCAAGGGTCAGCACCGAAAATTTTTCATCTTTGGTTGTAAGGTTTGTATATATATACCACCACCATAGTGAACTGCAATGGGCCTTCTCCGGAAGTCCGAGATATACGTTGGTTATGAGACAACATCCATAATTAGATATTTGGACCCTATGATGAGAGATTTGCATACTGCCTGATTCGCTGATAGTATATTAGATGAGGCTAGTTTCCCGTCATTAGGGAAGGAAATCAACCCATTGATGAAAAATATCAGAAAATAGAGAAGTCCAGAAGATAATTGAAGTCCATAAGATAATTAAAATCCATACACATGACCCGCGCACTAGTGAAGCATATAGAGAAGTCTAGAAGACAATTGAAGTCTAGAAGACAATTGAAGTCCAGAAGATAATTGATTTGCAAGCATTAGGAATCATCCGTCTGACCACTTTAGTGATTTGAAGAGCGTGACCAAGTCGCATGTGCCTGCACACAATGCACCGGAGAGGGTTGAAATACCGATGAAGGTATCCCTAATATCCCGTCCTAAGGACTATGAAAGAACGAGAACTTCGGCCCCCTCGAATCCGAAGTAACTGGGAACGCCTGGTGAAAAAAAGGATAAGAAGGACTTACACAACCGATCACTGAAGCTCTCTAGATCCAGAAGGAGAGCAAGTTGAGACCTGACACTAGTATGGAACCTTCAGGAAATGCATACAAGAATTGAACATCCCCATGAAGTGAGACATCAGTATGGATGTGTGCGCACACATCGGAGCTGAAAAACTAAAGGGACTTGCCCCTATAATTGGAAATAACGGTGAGCAAGTAGAAGCATTTGAAGCAATAGAAAAATCACCTTTTGAAGAAATAGTTATAAACTTTGTGACCTCGGGAGAATCTATGAACAAGACAACAACCAATGTCGACATTTACTTTGCAAAAAAATTATCACAATCATCGATCTTGATCCAGAGCCTGCATCGCTCACTGAGTAAGAAAAGATCAGATTGAGAATATTAGAAAAAGGCAATAGAAATAGAATTATTTTATCTGAATAAAAGAAAGGTGTTTGGGCCGGTAAGCCATTCACTTCCTCATGTGCACCCCGTAGCGCATAAGTGGGTATTTGTTCGAAAGAGAAATGAAAATAATGAAGTAAATCAAGGCTTATTGCACAAGGTTTTACTCAACATCTAGGAGTTGTTTATTAAGAAACCTATTCCCCGATCATGGGCAAAACCACCATTTAGATATTTAATCTCAATGGCAGTAAACTTGAAGTTAAAAGTGAAATTGATGGATGTGGTAACAACATACCTTTATGGAATATTGGATTCGGACATTTATATGAAGATACCTGAATGTATCTATGTCTAGAACCAAGATAGAGCAAATAGAAATCTATACAGTGTGAAACTCAGAAAGTCACTGTACGAAGTTAAGCAATCAGACAGGATGTGGTATAATCGCTTGAAGCGACTTTCTATGCAAGGAAGGCAACACGAACAATGAGAATAATTCCTATGTATTTATACGATGATCCCAAGATGGATTTTGTATAATCTCAGTGTATGAAGATGGTCTGAATATCATTGCAACCCTAGAAGTATTAAGAAAGCAAGCTCTTACCTGGAGTTAGAGTTCGAAATGAAAGATTAGGGTAAAACCAAATATTGCCTAGGCTTGGAGCTTGAGCATGCCCCTGAAGGGATATTAGTGCATCAGTCAACCTACACTCAGAAGGTGCTAGAAATGTTTGGCTTTGAAAAAGGCATACCCTTCGAAAGTGCCGATGGTCGGGAGATCTTTGCAGCAAGACAAAGACACGTACACACCTAAAAAAGAGGGGGAGGAAGTCTTGGGACAAGAATTCCCATACTTGAGCGCAGTAGAAGCACTCATATATTTAGCAAACTGTACTAGATTAGACATTGCATTTACCGTAAACCTACTATTAAGGTATAGTATAGAACCTACCAAAGGCATTGGCAGAGAATAAAGGACATCTTTTGATACCTCCAAGGAAGCAAAGAACTTGGTCTGTTCTACAGAAAGAACCAAGACCTAACTATGAATTGCTATGCAAATGCTGGGTACCTGTAGAACCCGCATACATCCAAGTCGCAAACAAGTTATGTATTCCTATGTGGTGGAACTGCAATTCCACGGAAATTGTCTAAGCAAAGTCTTGTCTCAATTTCGACGAACCACTCGGAAATCATTGCATTGTATGAGGCTTCACAAGAATGTGATTGGCTTCGGTGGATGATTCACCACATTCAGCAGTCGTGTGGATTGAATACCGCGTGAACTCCCACTATTATTTATGAAAATAATGCAGTTTATGTTGTACAAGTACATATAGGTTATGTGAAGAGTCCTCTCACAAAGCATATCAACTCCAAGTTCGTCTATGCTAAAGAATTATAAAAGATGGACGAAATTAAAGTACTGCATACTAAGTCATGTGAAAATCTTACAGATTTATTCACTAAGTCACTTCCAGCATCTAGCTTTAAAATGTGTATACGTGAAATTAGAATGATGAGACTGAGAGAAGTGCAGAATTGAGGGGGAGAACCTTCACAAACTCTTTATTAAAGCTTGATCAAGAAGATCGAGTACCCAAAGAAGAAATCCCAGAGATCAAATGAAATTGGGTGGATTGTACTCTTTTTCCCTTGACAAGTTTTCTTGAAGTTTCTCGACTAAGGTTTTTAACGAGGCAATTCCTACAACGCAGTAGAACACATGTTTTGTACTCTTTCTCCAAAAAATTTTCACTGGGTTTTTATGGAGTTTTGACAAGACAAGAACATGTCGAATGAGTGCCCAAGGGGGAGTGTTAAGAAACCGTGCCCAGGACCGGAGAGTCCTGGACTAGGTGGGCTCCTTATCCATCCTGTTGCCTATATAAAGGAGGGGGGACCCTCAACATTGCACGTGGTTTTTTAGAATAACAATAAAGAGAAGCCTGAAGTTCCCTCATATCTCTGTGTTCAATCTACTATTTTGCTCTTACATTCTTGGATTGTTCTTACGATTTTGAGTTTGTCTACAAGGTAATTGTTCAGACTGAACTCACTAGTGAAGGTTCCTCAACGATCCGACGACCAGCGCGGCACGCGGGGGAGCGGCGACCACTGCGCCCGATCTGAAGCTATCAGATCAGGCCACCATCAACTCGCCCATTTCATAGTTCACAGTTCCGGCCTGTCAGAGACCCAAGTCTCTTCGTGAATAGGACCCTGCAAGTCCATGCACGTCATGTGTATATCCGAGAGGATCCCGGCTCGGTTTAGCTCACGTATATCTTATCAACCAAACTAGATCTCTTCTGTTGTATTGTTTCATGTTAGACATATCTTATGCTTGGATTGCATGGCAAGCTACGTGTGTGTGTGTGTATATATATATGTCAGATATATCATGATCTTCTTGTTATGTATAGTTGAGATATTGTACCTTCTTGCTAACCATCATATCTCATGTAACCTCCGTATACCATGTACATCTCTTGTACCTATATAAAGGAATGACTAGAAGGCCTGCCGATTGTGGCCTTCTTAAACTCTTTCATGGTATCAGAGTCGCTGCCACTGTCGACACCGCCATCCCTCTTCGCAAAACCAATCACAATTCTTCTCCTCGCCTAGTCGCTCATAGCCATGGGTGACAATGGAGCGACCTCCAACCCGAACGCCCATCTCTAGGCACAAGCAATCAGCCTCACCTTCATCAAGTCTTTGGTACCGATTACTTTGGACCTCAAGGCGCCAAACTATACCAATTGGTAAGGCCTCTTTGTTGTCATCGCTGGGAAGTTCTCACTTGAAGACCTTGTCTCCAACATCAAGATAGGAAGAATGATGCCGAGTGGTAGCGACTCGATTGCACCATCCTTTCTTGGATTTACGGATCCATCTCCACTGAAGTCCTTGAGCTCGTGATGAAGCCGATGGCGACGGCCACCACGATCTAGACCAGTGCCGAGAACCTCTTTTGCGACAACAAGAAGATGTGTGTCCTCTACTAGGAGGCTCAATACACCAACATGACGCAAGGTGACATGTCCGTCATGGATTACTGTCACAAACTCAAGATCCTCGCTGATTCCTTGGGTGGCGTCGATCATACCTTCAGAGATGAGACCCTTGTTCTCACCACGATCAAAGGATCGAATTCCAAATTCAGTCACATGGCGATTGTCATGTCTCTCTTGATACCCTTCTCTGGCTTCCTTCAGATGAGGTCAATGCTCCTTCTCGAGGAACTCAAGTCTCCTCTCGAGAACTCCCACGTCATGGCCCTAGTTATGGATCATGCATACAAGGGCAGTGGTGATTACTCCAGCGGGCGTTCAACCGTCAACAACTCCTACCTCAACAATGACAATGGTAACAACTCCTAGCTGACAATTTACAATCCGTGGATTGGTGCTTTCACCATCTGCCCCGTCCATGCCTCTACACCCGCCTTGCCATGCCTTCCTTCCTCACAGTCCTCAGCAGGGGCCCCCATGGCCGGCTCTTAGCTGCCACCTATTCAGCTATCTATCCTACCGGTGTTGTTTCCTACCGCGACTAGCTTCTCCCCTCCACCTGGTGCACCGACCTGGGATCCCTTTGGATTGGTCAACTCCTTCAACACCATAACCCTCTAGCAACCAGCCTCCAATGATTAGTACATGGACACAAAGGGCTTCACTCACATGTCTTTCAACTCTGGTAATATCACCTCCCTTTCATCTCCTCCTCTTTTTCAACATGTCTTTGTCAAAAATGGATCATCCCTTCCTGTTACTCACTCTGGTCATGTTGTCCTTTCCTCCCTTTCTCGTCCTTTCCACCTTCGTATCGTTCTTGTTACCCCTAATATTGTCAAAAGTCTTGTCTCTTTTGACAATTCACTCATGACAATAATTGTGATGTTGAGTTTGACCCTCATGGTTTTTCTCTTTCTCATCCTTTCCAAGAGCAAGATTCTCAGGTACAATAGTTCGGGTGACCTCTACCCATTCTATCACCGAGTTTCCACGCTCTTGTTACTCCCACCGACAACACTACACTTTGGCATCGTTGTCTAGGGCATCCTAGTCCTCATGCTCTCCACCGGTTTGCTCAATAGTTTGTTATTTCTTGTAGCCACAAAATAAATGGCAGCACTTTGTGTCATGCTTGCCAACTCGGTGGTCATGTTAGGTTTCCTTTTTCAGCATCGACGAGTCGTACAACTCATTCGTTCGAACTTATACACTGGGATTTATGGACATCTCCCATTGAGAGCATATCCGATTTCAAATACTTTCTTGTCGTTCTTGACTATTTTACTCATTACCTATGGACTTTTCCTCATCGACATAAATTCGACACCTTCTCCCATATGTCGAATTTCTATACTTTTGTTTCCACTCAATTCTCCACCACCGTAGCTGCAATTCAATGTGACAACGAACGTGAATTTGACAACACATTGTTGCACAATTCAGCCGCTAACCATGGAACGTTCCTTCGGTTTTCTTGCCCTTACACGTCTCAACTAAATGGCAAAATCGAGCGTGTCATTCACACGGTCAACAACATTGTGTGATCCCTCCTTTTTCAAGCTTCTACACCTTCCCGCTACTGGGTTGAAGCTCTTCATGCTGCCACTCTCCTTCTAAATATTTTTACCCATAAAAATCCTCAAAACCCACACACCATACTTTCACCTTTTTGTTCAATCTCCTTCATACTCCCATCTGTGAGTTTTTGGGTGTCTTTGCAACCCTAACACTGCCACCACCATGTCCCATAAACATGCGCCCCGTTCTGCTAGGTGTCTTCTTGGGATATTCATCAACTCACAAAGGATATCGCTGTATGGATCTCTCCACTCGGCGAATCATCATTTCCCATCACATGATATTTGATTAAAATCACTTTCCTTTTGCCACTGATCCTCCTCCTCTTTCCTCTTATGATTTCCTTGATGTATCATACGAGGAACTTTCTTTCCTTCATGTTGTGTGTTCCATCGCAGCACCCGCGACATCTGTTTCGCCTGTCGCGGCACCACCACTCGGATCCCATGCCACGTCACAAGATTTCCCTGCCGTGGCAACTCCCGCTTCTGCCACTGCAGTATCTCTCCCTTCCGCGACAGCGCCACCCGGATTGCCAGCCGCAACCCTTGATTTCCCTACCTCCACCCCATCCTCCTGTAGTTTCCTCGGGTCCTTCTCACTCTTATGGAACTCGAACACAGTCAGGTACTCAGATTAATGCCTTAATCTCCACGCCTCCACCACTGGCTCGATCTCCCCTCTTCCTAAATCTGTTCGTGGAGCTCTCAAAGACCCCAACAGACATGTTGCTATGGTCGATGAGTATCATGCCATCTTGTCTAACACTTGGGATATTGTTTGTCCCCCGCTCAATGGCAACATTGTTTCTAACAAGTGGGTCTTTCAGCACAAAACTTAAGCTCGATGGCTTTCTTTACTGATACAGGGGCACAGTGGGTTCTCCATGGATTCTCACAGGAACCCAGTGTTGATTTTAATGAGAGGTCCGGTCTCGTGGTCAAACCCACCACTATTTGGCTTGGCCTTTCTCTTGCTCTTTCGCATAAGTGGCATGTTAATCAACTAGACATCAAGAATGTTTTCTTGCATGGTACCCTCTCTAAGACAGTTTAATGTCACCAACCTACTGGGTTTGTTCACTCCACTAATCCTAACCTCGTATGCCATCTTAATCGCTCCTTGTACAATCACAAACAAGCTCCCCGCGCTTGGTACCATTGTTTTTCTACCTTTATTTCCTCTCGCAGTTTTTTCTGTTCCAATTGTGATACATTTCTTTCCATCTACACTCATGGTGTTGATACGACATATCTTCTAATTTATGTTGATGATATTATTCTCACTGTATCTTCTCCTAAGCTCCTTGCACATTTAATCGGTGCACTCAACTCTAAATTTTCTATGATGGGTTTGGACGACTTACATTACTTCCTTGGTATTCCTATCCATCGCACCTCCTCTGGTCTTTTTCTTTCTCAAGGCAAGTATGCTGCCGACATACTTGAACGTGCCGGTATGTCGGATTGTCGGCCCTCTCCTACGCCCATTGACACCTCGTCTAAACTTCCCACTGATGTCGGTCCTCCTGTGGCTGATCCTACAGCCTAACAGTCTGGCTGGTGCTCTTTAGTACTTGGCGCTTACCAGACCTGATATTGTGTACGTTGTGCAGTAAACCTGCTTGCATATGCATGATCCTCGCGATTGTCATTTCTCTATGGTCAAACTCCTTCTTCAGTATCTTAAGGGTAGTTTACATTTTGGTCTCCAATTGTTTTACTCCTCCACTTCTAACCTGGTTGCTTACATGAACACTGTCTGGCACCATCTCTAGGTCTAGTGCCGAGGCTAAGTATTGCACTGTGGCTAACGTTGTTGCCGAAGCTTCTGGGTTCGCCAGCTTCTTCAGGAGCTTCGTCGACCGCTATCCAAGGCTACAGTCGTCTTCTGTGACAATGTCAGCACCGTTTACATGTCAAGCAACCCAATTCAACACCAGCGCACGAAACATATTGAGATTGATCTATATTTTTTCGAGAACGTGTCGTTTTGGGTCATGTCCATGTGTTACACATCCCATCATCATCGTTACAGTTTCGACATCTTCATGAAAGGCCCACGGTCTTCCGTCTTCATCGACTTTCATACCAGTCTTCACGTTCGCGATGCACTGTCGTATCGACTACGGAGGAGTGTTGGACATATCTTACTCCTGTCTTGCATGGCTAGCTATATATATATATATATATATATATATATATATATATATATATATATGCCCTTCTTGTTATGTATAATTGAGATATTGTAGCATTAGTTTCCTTCTCGCTAACCATGATATCTCATGTAATCTCGGTATACCATGTATATCTCTTGTACCTATATAAAGGAATGACTAGAAGACCTACCGATTGCGGCCTCTCTTCTCAAACTCTTTCATTACGTGTACATCTACTGGTTGTTGCATGTCTTGCCAACCAAATCCTGTACGTGTATATATTTGATGCAATATACAACGCCGAAGCTACGGCGATTATCATCTTCCTCTTCCTCTTCCTCTTCCGCTTTACACGGCCCACCGCTGATCCACAGAACGCCCGTCTTTAAGATAGCTCGCCTGCCTGGCTCCCTCAGGTCTCAACCCACCCAGATGCCCAAACTGACCGCCGTGCAGGTGGGCTGACGAGTTTCAGCCCATTCCGCTAGCAACCGAGCCGTGCGTGCGCGCCCGGACGTGGGGATGGGCGGATTGCGGTCCAATGATCCGCCGTGGCCGTCCTCGATCTCCGTATGACGCGTACTGTAGATCGCCTTAGCTGCCGACTCCGTCCAGGCGTCGACCGCGCGCGGACGAACTGACAGGCCAGTCAACCTGGTTCGTGCAGTGAATGGAGCACTCGGGGAGATGCTGGATACTATAGTTTGTAGTTTTTTTACAGAGAGAGAAGAAGCAGGGAGCTTGCGCCCTAGACCTTCGTGATGGGCCAATTAGAGAAGCCATCGAACACTGTGATCATGCTAGTTCCTTAGATCAAATCTGTGATCATCCTCAGAGGGCACTCGAAGGTACCGTCGATGTAGCCAAGAAGTTGGCATTCTATGACATGTTTAGAATACAAAGGTCAGTTTTTCTTCACCTTCATGACACTCTTGTTAATAACTATGACTTGAAATCTACTACAGAAGTGAACTCAAAGGAAGCATTCACAATGTTCGTATGGACTTGTGAAGCTCCTCAATCCAACCGCCAAGTCAAGAACCGGTTTGGCCATTCCAAAGAAACCGTGAGTAGAAAGTTTGCAGAGGTTTTAGAATGTGTGTACTGTCTTGGTATTGACAATATAAAGCCCACAGATCCTCAATTCTCTACAATACATCGTAGACTTTGGGAGGGAAGGTTTTCCCCTCATTTTAATAATTGCATCGGTGCAATAAATGGGACACACATACATGTGACGGTGCCATGCGAGAGACGACCAATGCATTTCAACCGGCATGGATACACTAGTCAGAATGTCATGGCTATTTGTGATTTCGACATGAGGTTCACTTTTGCTTCCGTGGTAAAACGGAACTTCCGATTATCTGGTGATAGTAGCGGAACTTAGGTCCGATTGTGGCGACTTGTACAAATATTGACACACGCGGACTAGCGCGGCGGCGTTGAGGTCGAGCGGCCGAGATACTCCTTGATACCTTGGTAGCGAACTTTTGAGAGAGAAAATTAGGGTTAGCTTTAGCAAAGAGCTTTTGGAGAGTTTGTTTTGCTTTTTGAGAGGTTGAGTTGGAGAGGATGCTTCCACACCCAATCTCGAGATTTTGGTTCTTTGTTTATGCCTCTTTTCAAGGTACTTTCTTTGTTATTTTCACGTATTGACATTACCAACCTTTATGTATGGATCAATAGTTTTTTTTCACTTGAATTGTAGGAAAGTATTATCTAGTGGATTCTGGATACCCAAACCGCAAAGGTTATCTAGCTCCATACAAGAACCAAAGGTACCATGTACATAATTCAAACAGGACCTTTTTCACCCTCCGTACATTTTCACGTACATTACCAACCTTTATGTTGGGTCAATAGAAATTGAGGTGTTCAATTTTCATCACTCTTCCCTTACACCGGTTGGGTGAATGTCATCGAGCGTATGTTTGGTATTTGGAAGATGAAGTGGCGTTCTATTCTTACAATGAGCACAAGCAAAATAAAATTATCATTGAAAATTCCAAGTTACAATGAGCACAAGCAAAGTACTTTGAAAATTATCATTGCAATAATGGCTTTGCATAATTTTATTCTCTCCCCTCCACCCTTTGAGATAGTGCCTTGATTGATAATGATTTTGCTCGTTTTGATTTAGTTAGAGGCATTCCCAGAACCTCCACCCAAATAAGTTATTGTAGCCCTTTAAATTATATTTCAAAGCTGATAAAGATTATCTCCATTGGATCTGTATAATGAAAGTTATGATATTTTCTTTACCACATTACAGATGCAGGCAGATAAATGTTAGTGTTTTCATCTATTGTTTAGACTACTGTGAGAGGCCGAATCTGGGGTTTTCCCTTCTAGAGTTTTATTTCTGGGAACGTTAGCTTTCTTTTAGCACCGAGATCAGGAAAATCCGATCTGTAGTTTGGGAGATATGAATTTTTATTACGAACTGTCCGGTGCAATACAGCGAGGTCGATCGTATTCAGATCGTAGATATGTTGTGTTTAGCTGATAATTAGCCCTCTGTATTGGCGAATCAAAGGATCCCGCCAACTAGAGTTTCGTAGTGTTATGCGTTATGTTTCACTGGGAGCCTTTGGTTTCGTGTCGTTTGAGTTCCGGATAATTAAATATGTTTTTCGTCTCGCTGCTCGGAATGAATGAGGTTGTTCTTATGCTTGTGTAGCGAGGCATCATATGTGCATAATGATATGTTATTTACATGAATGTTCTTGTGCTTTGTTCAGGTGTTGATATCAAGTGACTAGTGTGGCCTTATTGATACATTATGTTGAGTGTGAATACATACTTATACTTGTTTACACATGTTGTTGAATGCCATGTGTCTTTTCCACTAATGTGTGTTATTCATTCATACCATGAGAAATCACCATGTTCATTCATAAAATTCATTATGGACAAAGACCCATATCCACTAACCTCCATACCTTCAATGCATTCTTACATTTCATCCATTCATGTATTCATTCCATACACACATGTATGTGTTCCAATAATTGTTCGTAATTCAAGCAATTGTGTTGTCCACTCCATGCTTGATTATTCTTGTCTAGATGATCTTGACTCACCCTTGCTTTTATGGATGATGTTAACATGAACGGCCATCCGTCGTTGAAATAAGTTCGCTATTGCAATGGCTTTGGTAGCATGATCGATAGGATAGATGGAAGATATATGCATCATTTTGTATGGAGTACGGGTGTTCTGGACATGTCCACTAACCTCAACGCTAATTTATAAACCTTGTACAAGGGATAGATAGAAGATATATGCATGATCTTTTTAGTTCTTTTAGATTATTTTAACATGCTTTCTGAAGGATTTTATTGTTAAATACCGTTAAATGCTCTTAAATGTCGTTACATGTTGTCAAATGTAGTTTAATATTGTTAATTGCGTTAAACGACATCAAACAAGCCATTACTGTCCTTGGGGGCATTTAAGACATTTCACATCTCGGAACCTGCAGCCAGTCTACCTAAAAGCTAGACAGCCAAACACCAAATCAGAAAAGCACAATCATTCAACTCGCAGCCAGAAAAACCTACAGCACAGCCGGAAACCGCTTTTCAAGAAAGTCACAATTGTACCAAACAGAGCCTATATCTCTAATACAACATATCTTAACAGGCACCATCATGCAGCAGACATTTCCTCCGGGTGAGATTCTGAAACCACTCTTGAATCTTGATGTCGATGGGTATATTGACAGTAATTGTTTTGCCGCTTGCTAGGAATTCTTGGCCTGCAGGGATACAAAGAAAAATTTATCAAAGTTGACAATGAAAATTATATAAAGGAGGCCGAAGCAATCGATGGCGACATTCTGAAGCTCGGGTTCCTCTGGTACATGATCCGGTTTGAGATCATTGGGAAAGGACCCAACTCTTTAGTAATAAGATCAACTGTTGAGAATAGTGGTGCAGCCGGTCACGGGCCACGCCTCGACTGGTCAGCTGGTTTCGAGTTCAAATCGTTTTTTACTGATTTTTAAATAAATTAGCATGACCTTTTGATCCCGGGCCTCGGGCATTGCCCCAGCGGCCCAAGGCCCTCTAGTTGAGTATGAGATTGATCGATGGGCACGCGGAGCTTGAATCTATGGTTAGTACTGCATCTTTGGCTGCAACTGCTAAAAGATTTGCAGGGTATATCAAGGAGCAGAATCGCCCAGATCAGCTCTAGAAATAGCTCAGAGCAAAATGTATCAAGAGAAATAAATGAATGTATGATTCCAGAGTTGTGTTCTTTGCACAAATATTATGTGCAGTGAATGGCAGAACCCAGATCGGACTAA
The DNA here is from genome assembly GCA_036346395.1 of Hsuehochloa calcarea. Lineage (NCBI taxonomy): Eukaryota > Viridiplantae > Streptophyta > Magnoliopsida > Poales > Poaceae > Hsuehochloa > Hsuehochloa calcarea. The sequence goes on from CM070599.1 coordinate 43,309,888, forward strand.
TAATGAAACACGTCAGGATATTTTATTTGATCATATGAATGAATATCATCCATTGTGATGTGTAAGTATTGTGTTGCCCATGCACCTTCATACCCCGGGGAGACTTTTCTGATACAGTATGTTATGGCCAGAACCAATCGATCCAAATCAGGACAAGATACAATTCAGATTGAAAGCGATACGGCACATATATAATTGTCTATTCATACTCTTATGTTCTTGGGGATGACATCTCAGCCTGTCAGCCATATAATCTCAGAATGCAATGACCTGCAACTTCCACAGAATATCTATGTGCAGAGAACTCGCCTTGTGCATTCCATTTCTCATCAAGGTCACAGAGCTCACGAAAGCAATGGAAGGGAGCCTTTACCATGAGTTCGAGACTGGCCTCCTCGCTGCCGAGGTGTGGGAGGTCTATGGAGGCCTCCTTGTTGGGCGGTTGACCCCCAATTGCTTCCTGACATGTTCTCCAAGGTCGAGCTTGTTGAGGGAGATGGTGGCGTTGGAACAGTCTTGCTTGTCACCTTTCCTCCTGGTTAGAACCTGAACACATACACTTCAGTTAGGCTAGGATTATTTATTTATTTATTTTGACTTTGTATCATATGCACCCATCTTAAGTAAATTTTGACTTGGTAAAACATACACTGCTAGGGACTCCTGGGTTAGAATTTTTTAAAGAAGAGTTCATCAAGATCGACAATGAAAACTATATCAAGGAGGGAAACGTAATAGAAGCAGGCTTTCTAAATCATGGCTTTCAGAAATATTTGGTACGAATAGAGATTACAGGAAAAAAACAGATAAGACATGTATTATAAAATCAACCATTGAATACGAAGTCGATGACGACCACATAAGCAACGCATCCTTTGTCAGTACCAGTGATCTAGCTACTATTGCTGAGGCAATCACAAAGTATATCAAGGAACAGAAGAGTGCTGAGCAAGCTCCCAAACAAACTTCAGGAGAATAAATCATCCAACACCAAAGTGATGTGCAAAGCAAGCTAGAGCGAGTTCCTTTCTAATTGTTATTCACTGTGTTACTGGTTAGGTATCTTGGATGATTATATGCTGTCGTTACAATTTACTGTCATGAAAGTCAAGTAAGTCTATAATTTTCATCACTCTCAACGGGGTGCAGTTTTTGTTGGATCGGACCCTGGCCGTATGCCCAGGTCCAATTGGGTTTACTCCCCGGGCCTCAGGTTCAAACGGGTTGAACACAACTAAGCCCACGGGTTGCCGCATGCAAACCTTATAGCAACAACCTTATAAGTAGTATTAGACCGACCCCCAAAAAAACTAGTCCAACGGGTGAGGTCTCCTCACACTTATAAGTTGTGATTTGTTTTCCTTCCCACAACCAATGTGGGACTATTCCCAATATTTCCCTCCTCACACATCGGTTGTGTACTTTCGCAACCATGAAGTCCAAGGAGATGTTAGACGCCTGGGCTCTCACGAATTGTTGGATCGGACACTGGCCGCATGCCTAGGTCCAATTGTGTTTACTCCCGAGCCACAGGTCCAAACGGGCTGAACACAACTAAGCCCACGGGCTGCCACATGCAAGCTCTATAGCAACAGTCTTATAAGTGATATTGAGTTTTCTTCCCCCAAAAGACTAGTCCACTCATGACCCAAAAGCCCAGGCTATCCTTTGCAAGAGGCCCATACTACCAAAGTTCTCATTTGAATGGAATTGTGTGATCTACCTTCAGCGGAAAATGTAGCCTAATCCTATTATTTACATCACATATTCACATCAACAATATGGTCCCATATACAAGCTTGCAGTAAGTTTTACATTATTTCTTTATTCAAAACTGAATTTACCCTATGTTCAGAATGGTAATTCGGTATAAACTGTTGGGTTGATCTCGGTAACAACCCTCCGAGAAATCAGGGGCTATGCCCGTTACGCACCTTGATCGGGGGCGAAACCAACGCAATCGGTTTCGGTCCCGTCCACCAGCACTATAAAAAGGAATGAGTTGGACTCGGTAAGCTGATGCAATCACGCTAGGCTATTCAAGTCCAAAAACAGATCCGATCTAAAAGAGTGTTTTCGTGGGTGAAGATCGAAGACCGTTCGGCATCACCGTGACACCGCCGGTTTATCTCCGTCGTCACTTTCGACTACACACTGCCTCAGGCCGAAACATTTGTGCACCCTCACATCTTCACCGACCTCGGCCAACTCTCAGTCACAATGGCATCTTCAGGATCGGGTAAGAGCTTACGCTTCGCACTAATGTCTTTGTGGTGTTCATCTATGATCTAGGGTTATATGTGTTTAGATCAAGTATTGGCTCTCAGTTTTCATTAACAATGGTATCAGAGCAACCCCTAGATCATATTAAACCCTATTAGTCCCGACCGAAGGTTGAACTCGCTCGGATCTCAGATCGGTGTCTCGGCTTAGCACTTAGAAGGAGGGGATTTGAAATCCTTAAGCGAAAAACCCTAACGTGATCCCGAAAATCCCCAAATTAGAACCCCCAAATCGGAACCCTAAGAACCCTAAGGTGTGGCCCCCTCAAAAACTCAGATCGATGCAAAAGAGGGCGGCGAACACTTACATTTTTTGAGATCTGGAACCTTCTCTGGTCTCGAGCACCACCGTAGCTCCACTCGACGGCCGCGCGTGCGACCTCGGTCGCACGCAGCGGCCGGCGAGGAGGGTCATGCGGCGCGCCCTCATCTTGCGCCGCCTCCGGTAGCCGCTCGGTCTCCTTCTCCAAAGAACATCTGAGAACCAAAAATATAAAATAACTCCCATTGAATTTATGATACACACAATCCTCAAATGTATTTATCTCAAAACCAAACGAGATAACAACTACATGAAATTTGTGGCACCATTGACGGGAAGCCTGTTTGAGCCCATATATGGATTTCTTTAATTTTTATTCCATTTGAGTTTTCTGGTTGCTCCATATAAATCATCTCGTCAATGTTTCCATTTAGAAGCGCTATTTTTACATCCATCTGTTGAAGCTCAAGATCAAAATATACCACAAGTGTCATAATGGCCATAAAAGAGTCTTCCGAAGAAACCGAAGATAAAGTCTCTTTATAGTCTATGCCTTCTTTTCTAGTATATCCTTTTGCAACAACCACATCAGATGTTTCACTCCAAAACCACATTTTCATCTCAGCCCACTAAAGAATATATGAAGTTGTCCTAGCTACTCATTCATTATCCATTCATTCTATCCCAGGCCTTCCAGGAGTCTACACTCCACGACCCATCTCTCTCTCTCTTTAAGAGACTTCACTACTCCGGTAAGAACCGACCGAGCCACCACCATCGAGTTCTTCGACGTGCCATGGCTAAGCGCCCCTCTCCCAAGCATAAGCACATGATATACTTCCTCTCCTCTCTGTCTATATATCCAAGAACGAATGAGCTCCATCGCCAAGGCACCACCAAATGTAACCTCAATGGAGTGCGCCGAGGCAAGCAGAGGTCTCCCGCCTCTGGTCGCAGCCTCGACCAACACCGTTGAGACTCTAGTCGAGATCTGCAACCATTGGGAGCGATCGGATGGGGCGCCACAAATTGGGGTGGCATGCCGTCGCCTCCTCTGAGCTTGGCTAGTCGGCTCGGCGATATCCGAATGCTTGATCCCCTCCTTCTCTGGTATGCTTCTTACGAGCATTATCTGAATTTGTTACAACAACTTTCTCAAATTGTTTCATGAGGTATTTTATTTAATTGTAATGTGTCTTCTCAAATGTTGTAGCAAGATGAATTTTGCTGCAGTTGGGTTGTGAATTTGTTGTGGAAGATTTTTTTGTTGTGTTGGAATTGATACAACGTTTTTGTTGTTTGTTGCAATCATGGGGAATTTTATTGTGTATTCATCATATTGATGTTGCACCATACTCTAAATTTGTCGCATATTCAATTGTTTATTTCAAAATTTTGTACTATTTTTTTACAAGTACATTTTTGTATTAAAAAACAAAAAATGCAATTTATAATGAATTTTGTCAAGAGATTGGGATGTAGTGCATGCAACAACATATTAAGGTAGATCTAACGGCTGGAATATCGTGTGTTAAGTTAAATCCGATGACGAGGCACTAGTAGCATCCCAAATTAAAACTGTTAAGAAATCGGGCTCAAACCAGGAGTCTTGACCCAAGGTGGGCTCCTTATCCAACCAATAGCCTATATAAAGGATAGGGGACCCCAACCATTATACTACAGTTTTCAGAAGAGCAATAGAGAGAAATAAGAAGTCCCCCTCATATCTCTGTGTTCAATCTATTATTCTGTTCTTGTATTCTTGCATCATTCTTATGATTCTGAGTTTGTCTACGAGGTAATCGCTCGGACTAGACTCGCCAACGATGGTTCCTCAATACGTTATCAGCACGATCGACTCTCCTTAAGTCGAAAGGTAACCGTCGTAACACGACACTCGTAGATTGAATTATTTTTCTAGATTGCTTTTAATTCTGTAAATTTGGCTCTTTAGATTGTATCCTACGGTGCAAATCCGCTCTAATCTATCGTGAGCCGACTTGAAGTCGCTGGTACAATGCCGATCGGTAGATTGCATGAAAAAGTGGATATTGATTGTACCGTAGATTGGAAATTGCAAATGCATTCTAATCTACCGTGAGCCGACTTCAAGTTGCTGGCCAAGGCGATAGGTAATTGCATGAATGATAATAGTACAGAATTTGTACAAGTCTTCAACTATGTGGGAAGGTAGCCATGGATGAGCAAAAGTTCGAGAAAACTTTCTCTACCTTTCACCCAAACGAGATGCAATCTGTACACAACTATTGTCAGGACGGCTACAAGGAGTATGTTGAACTGATTGACATAATGTAAGTTGCAGAAGCTCAAGATGACGTTCTCAGAAAAAACTATATCTCACAGCCGCCTAGTAGCAATATTGGCCATGAAGTCAATGCAAGCAGCTACAAGGTGAGAAAGCCTCACTCAAAGGAAAGAGGCAAGAAGGGTAAGGTTATGGGTCGCAAAATCAAGCAGAATGCTCAAGCTAAGAAGGAAGAACAAAAGAAACGCGATGAGAAGCCCTGTAGTTAGCAGGACCAAAGTTACTACAAATGTGGTACTTGGGGACATTGGTCACGTGTTTGCCGTGAGCCGCAGCACGTGATTAATGCTTTCAAGTCTAAGAAGAAGGGCAAAGAACAACATAAGGCACAACTCGCCATTGCAGGCACAGAGGATCCATAGTTATGGGTTGCACTCATCGATGTGGACAACCCAGTAGTAGCCCCCATCACACCTTCCTTGGACATCGCAACGGCAGCAGTTGTAGTTGCCGAAGAAGAAAAGTTGGACATGGAGTAGATTCAGGCTGAAGTTTCTTCATACTTCGCTGATTCGATCTATCTACGCATTGCTCTTAGATTTTATAGTCATTTGCAGTTTATGGTTGTGATAAGAACATTGAATTTTTGAATAATAGTTGTAAGTTCTAGGAGAGAAAAGCAATAAATATTTATGATGAGTCATGCAAGACTTTTTCCCGTATTAATAATAGCAAGTTATGTTTTGTTTTGAAGTATTTTATTTATGTGTCTGGATTGCTTCCTACCCCATATTAATAAATACTATATATATCAGAACGCGTGTGGCACCCTATGGAGGAAGTGTGCTTAGCAGATAGCGGCACAATAAATATCAACTTAAGAGGGAGAAAAAAATTGAGTCAATCAGCAAGGATGCTAGTAGTCTTACAACAATCGCAGACAACGATGTAAGATCGAGGTGGCCGACTAGAGGGGGGGTGAATAGGCGGTTTAAAAAATCTTTAGCGCTAAAACCAATATATAATGCGGAAGCTAATAACAAATTAGTTTTGCACAATTAAAACCTAAAACAATAGGCTTCCCTAAGTGCACCAACAATATGAATACAATACAATATGAGCAATCATACAAAGATATATAAGTAATTGAAGCAAGTAATGTAAATTGCTCAAAGTAAAGCACAAGATAAAACAAGATGGCACAATTATGTTTTACCGTGGTGTTCGGAGACTTGCCGGTCTCCCCTAATCCACGTTGAGGTAAGCCTAATAAAATTGGACTGGCTCCACTAATTAAGCTAACAACTCCGAGGTAAGTCCAACCACTTGGACCGGTTCCAATACGAACCAACACCTCGCTCTACTAAGGTTGCTCTTCCTCCACTCCGGAGATGGTGAGCACCAAACCACTCACAACCATGCCGGGCCTTCTCACAAGCTTCTTGAGAATATCACTAGGAACGACGCCTCCACGCCGTCTAAGTGTCGACAAACACCAAGAGAAACAAATCTCAACCTTCACTTGAACTAATCAAGTGTCAATGCTCGAGTGGATAAACAATCCACTACCTAAGGCTACACATGCACTTAGGGTTTGCTCTCCAAGCTCACTAAGTGCAACAGATGCACATATGAGATGAGAGGCTTGCTCTTAGCTCAAAGAATGAGTATGGAACTCAACAACAATCACAGCAACAACCAGCAACCATCCCCAACCGGCCAAGGTGGCTATTTACAGCCCACACAAAAAAAACTAGCCGTTGGCGGAAGATTCCCTCGAATCTGTGCAGGGCCGGTATGACCGCCAACTAATGGCCGATCGGACCGCCCATGCCCCAACGGCTATAAAACTAGCCGTTGGGCCTTCGGCCGGTCGAACCGCCAACTAATGGCCGGTCTGACCACCGCTAAATCGGTTAGACCGCCAAGGCTGGTCGGTCCGACTGCCCGAGGAAATTCAGCAAAACATAAAATAGTGCTTCTCTAGAAAATACGTTCCGCACGAACTCGAAGATTTCGCTCCGTGTAGTAGTAGATCCGTTGGGCCTTGGCGGCCGAACCGCCAACTAATGGCGGTCGACCACCTTCATCGGTCGAGACCGCCAAGGTGATCGGTCCGATCGCTGAGAAATTCAAAAAACACAAAATAGTGCTTCTCTAGAAAATACGTTCCGCACGAACTCCAGTACTTCTGCTCCCCGGTAGTACCGTATCTCAACGACGGAACTACCGCACATAGAATCAACACAAGAGTAAATCGGTCGGACCGCCCAACACATGGCGGTTCGACCGTTTTGCCACCGGTCAGACTGGTGACCCCTGGCGGTCAGACCGCCAGGCACTAGAGGCCAAACACATTGGCTCCGCTTCAAATGGCAAAACACATTTGTCCATTTGAGTGCATTTCCAACAAGGTTTCAAATATGATATTCTCAACAGGTTGCAAAACACATTTGCCAACCTTTAGAATACTCATCACAAGGAATAAGGTACATAGACTTGCACCATTTGCAAAATATATTTGCAAACTTAAGTCATATGCTACAAGAAATCAAATATGAGCATCAACTATTTGTAAAGCACATTCGTAAATAACAGCATCATACCACAAGGCTAATGTGCATGGACTTCTACCATTTGCAAAACACATTTGCAAACTACAGTCACATGTTACAAAGATTAAATGCATGAGCATCATTCATTTGCAAAACACATTCGCAAATAATAGTTCCATGCATAGATGAGCTAGAGCACACACAATGAGCTATCAACACATGACTAACTCATGCTACTAGCCAAGACCCTTCTTAATAGTACGACAATCCTATACTAGCAATCCGGTCTTCCAACCAAACACCAAGACCGGTAAAAGACTAGGAACACATCCTTAGCCCTAGCTAGTCATACATTTGCCTTGCATCTTCTTGAAGCTTGATGACGCACATCAACACTTCAAGTCCAAGTCCTTGACTTTGACAATCATCAACACATGATGATCTTCTTCACTTCGAGATCTTGTCTTGAACATCATCAACACATGATGATTTCTTCATCCCGAGTCTAGACATGCATCAATACATTATGCATTCTTCATTAGACCTCCATCAACACATGATGGGTCTTCTCTTGTCTTGATGATCAACTTATGATCATCTCCTCTTCTTGAACATCATCGACACACGATGATTTCCTTTTTCTTCAAGTTCTTCATATGCATCAACACATGATGCATCTTTCACTTACACCTTGACTTGATGACAATCAACTCATGATGTCATCCCAAGTCTTCATCACCCTGGAACATAACCTATACATCTGACGAGGATCTAATAATCCTCATTTTATCTTTTATCTATAATTCTTATTATGGGTAAATATGATGTCGCATAGTCCCAGGTACCCCTTATCTATAAGGAGAAGCCCAATAAGTGGTTGTAAGTTCTTCTACAATCACCCCACAGTTGTAAGTCTTGCTACGACTATATCATGGTCGTAAGTCCTTCATGATCTACGGTCGTAAGTTCTTCTACGACTGGTAAACTACGACCACTACATAGTTGTAGGTCCTTCTACGATTGCTACACCGGTCGTAAGTTCTTCTACGACTGGGTAAACTACGACCACCTTATAATCAAACCTACGGTAGTGGGTCTAATTGATTAAGGAATCAACGGTGCGCACACACTATTATTCCGCTTATTAATGGTGCGTAATTACCCCATTATCTCGGAAGATAATTGCGAACGGCGTGAAGAAGCCGAGGCGCGTAATTATCGCCATCATGCGCGAATTCTTTGGATTAATCGGCGCATCTCCCACAGAGCAAAACGGCTACTTCTTCACGACTATATAAGGGCATTGATCGGAGAGATAAAGGGCGTGAACAAGAGCCGATCAAGTAGGAACACAAGTGCTATTCTCTGTAATAGTCTTAGTCTTTTACTTGATCATCAAGAATACCATACACACGGATTAGGGTTATTATTCTCTCCTGAGAAGGCTGAACTGTCTAAACATCCGTGTCAATCCACTCTGCGTGATCTTATCTCTAGGAGACCCCGAATCAAACAATCTTTCGTAAGATCGGTTCTAATACACCGGCGTTGGCGCCGTCCGTGGGGATCTTCCGTAATCTCTTGTCAACATACTCTCTTTTCCAATCTCATGCAATCATGGCGGGAGAATGGAGCGAGGAGAACTGGTTTGACTTGGCGGTCTGCAGACGTCGACATGGATGCCGGTTTCGACTATGAGCCGAGTGATGCATCCGCCGATGGTAATGTTGCCTTGGAGATTATTCTCGAAACCATCCCATTAATAGAGTTGAGGAGGATCCTTATCCCCACAACAATACGTCCCAACAGAGGAGCCATTTCCCTCAAAGGACAAGGGTCAATCCGACCAGGACCGCCCCGGGAGGACTCACAACGCGACGAGTTTTTCTCCAAGTGTTCAAGTCCCTTAAGGCGGTCCGACTTGGTAAGTCAAGTTCGGGAGCCACCATCCCAGGACTCCACCAAATCTAGTGATTCTCTCTCGTGGTAACTCCAGAGAGGTGGGATCAAGCATGCTTTTCTGCAAATCGGCCGTCTCCCGCAGATCTCATTTGCGAACGGAGATGCGATTATAACCCGAGTTCCCCTACGGAAGGATTACTCCAAGTCGCGGATGGTGTCCCTCGAGCACTCCTCAGCGGGAGGCCTCGGCGCAAGTGAGAATCATCAGCGGAGGTCTTCGTCCTTCCCCAAATCGTGGTCACCTCATGGAGGCCGAGATAAGAACACTCCCGAAGATCACACACCGCCCCTCGTGGTAATGGCAAGGGCACCACCGTTGGCGAGAGGACCAACACTGATGAGCGAGAAATCCTCGACATTCTCGCACTCCACTAAGAAGGCCTCAAAGACCGATGAGGAGGATTTTGATGTCGTCGGAAGAAAGAAAATTGCGATCGTAAGAACTTGCTCAGGCGCATTCAACATCGATCGGAGGAGGTACAAGAACTCCGAACATCAACGACTTGCTCGAGAATCCCATCAAGAGCTTGCTCGAGCCGTGTACGATCTCTTTCTTTGAAGAGATTACGCAAAGACTTCGAATGTGATGACAAGACTGGAGGTACCTCATCGACAACACTCGGTAGTCGTAGCAATACGACTTCCTCACCTACCGATCAATCGAATATTTCTCACGAGGAATCGACACGGCCATAAGTCGAATCGATTCCTATTCGAGAAATACCTTCGATCGGTGAAGATCAAGAAGCCCCTCGAAGAGGTGATCATTCACCACTTCGACAAAGAAATTCTAACGAGTGGAATACGAGGAGTATTCTCCTCGTAGAACTGAGGCCTACTACGAGCAGTCACTGTTCACGGTATCGTCGTATCGATCACTGGTGACATTAACCCTTCTTTTACAAAGAAGGCGTCAAGAAGTGATTACCGGATGTCGGGCATTTTCGCGACCTTGAGCGATTCATTTGCCACCTCATTTTCGACCGGTGAACATGGAGAAATTTGATGGATCTCAAAATCCCATCGAATTTCTTGAGATCTATCTAACAAATTGTCCGGCGGCGGGAGGAGGAGAGCATGTAATGGCGAATTACCTTCCGATCGTGCTCGAAGGATCCGCTCGATCGTGGTTATTAAACCAACCACTCGAGTCGATCTACTCTTAGCAACACCTCTGTGATCTTCTACAGCGAATTTCCAAGGCACATACAACCGCCTCGGAAAGAAGGCGACTTGCACCGGATAAAGCAGAACAACAACGAGACTTTGCGCTAATTCATCAAGCGCTTTAGTCGGGTTCGTAACTCAATTCGGAAATTTCGATTCCTCTGTGATCGGGGCTTTTAAGCAAGGAGTCCGCATGAAGAATAACGGAGGACATTGCTCTGAATCCTCCCAACATCGCTGTTCGAACTCTTGAGATGGCGATCGATATGCAATCGCTTCGAGGCGGTCGAGTGGAACAACACTATCGATCGAGAAACATATACTCCTCGAGAGCCGTGAAGTTGGTAAGGATAAAAAGCAAAAAGTCCAAGAAGAAAATAAAAATCAAAACCACAAGCCGCTGGTTCCAAGGAGGTTCCGTAGTGAAAGATGGAGAGCCCCAAACCACCAAGTCGTATCCTGATCAAGGCAAAGGTAAGCGCTCGATCGTAGGAGCGACAAACCAAGGTGGTGTCCTTTTCATAAAAGGAAGGACATGACCTCCAAGAATCGCCGAAGTTTTCCAAAGAAAGCTCGAGGACTACTACAACGGAAAGCACCACTCCCTACTCTCGGCGGGTGGGACATACGAGTGGCCAAAAGTCGTCGGATGATGAGGAGATGCTGTTCAAGATCCACAACATACCGTTGAGCACATCTACGGAGGATCATCGAGATCGACTCAAACGACAACTTAAAGTCTGCGGACGAGAGGTAAATTCTCTACATACTCCTCTCACAATAAATTACCGAAGTGGTCGGAAGTTACCATCTCTTTTGAGAAGGATGACTGCCCGATCACTACGAGTCGATCAGTCGATATCCGATTGTGGTCGAACCCACCATCAACAAACTGTCGGGTCAATCGAGTGTTGGTTGATGGTGGCAGTTCTTTGAACATATTATTTACTAATGCCCTGGACGAGATGCAAGTACCGGGACAAAGGTAAGGCGATGCGATACTCCTTTCATGGAATTGTACGGTCTTCACCAAACCTATTGGCCAAGTTTCTCTTCCTTTAACATTTGGCTCACCAAGTAATTTCGGACGTAGAAAGTCTCCTTTGATGTGGTCGATTTCGATACGGCATATAATGCCATACTCGGACGACCAACTTTGGCAAAATTCTTAATGGCTACTCATTACGGGTATCAATGTCTTAAGATGCCAGGTCCCAAAGGAGTGATTACCATTCAGTGTGACAAAAAGATGGCGTATAGTCACGACCGCGATCCTCGAGATGGTTGGTCAAATACCAACTCGAGATGAAAGTCGACCGACTAGCAAGTCGAAGCCTAAAAGCTGCACCAAAGCCGAACGACCAAGTCAAAGAGGTTCCTCCGACGCAGAAGAACCCTCAAGATTCGCATCGACGGGAGACTTCCGACCCCAAATAGGAAGACGCCTCATTACCTTCCTCAGAGCTAACGCAGATGTCTTTGCGTGGCAAGCATCCGACATGCCCGAGTCCCGGGAGGTGATCGAGCACAAGGCTAGCTTTACGACCGATAAAGTACCAGAAACAAAAATTACGGAGATTTGCCTGATCGGCGAGATGCTATTAAATCAGAGTTGGATAAGCTACTTAAAGCAGGCTTTATAAGAGAAGTCAACCACCCAGAGTGGTTGGCTAACCCTGTAATGGTCAAAAAGTCAAACGGCAAATGGCGTATGTGCGTGGACTTTACTGATCTTAATAAAGCTTGTCCAAAAGATGATTTCCCTTTACCTCGTATCGATCACCGGTTGATTCAAGCTGCGAGTTGTGAGATATTAAGTTTTTAGATGCATATTCGGATACCACGGATCAATATGTGTTTAAGCGATGAAGAAAAGACCGCATTCATTACTCCATTTGGTACCTTTTGCTATGTCAAAATGCCATTTGGTCTAAAGAATGCGGTGCTTCTTTCAACGCCTAATGCAATCGACTTTTTCATCTCAATTAGGCCGGAATTTGGAAGCCTATGTTGATGATCTAGTCGTAAAAAGCATTAAGAGACTTAATCATATCACCGACCTACAAGAAACATTCGACAACCTCAGAAAGCACCACTTAAAACTCAATCCAGAAGTGTGTGTTTGGAATTTCTTGGAAAATTGCTTGGATTCCTAGTATCCGAGCGAGGAATCAAGCAAATCTGAAAAAATAAAAGCCATCCTCGGATCGTCCTCCAAACACAAAAAGGAAGTCCAAAACTCACTTGGGTGCATGGCGGCTTTAAGTCGTTTCATCGCACGACTAGGAGAAAAGGACTACCTTTCTTTAAACTTCTCGGGAGACATGAAGGTTTTGAGTGGTCGAGCGAACAAGCGCGCCTTTGAGGATGTCAAGAGGTATCTTCGAGTGCTCTGCTCGGTTTCTCCAAAGCGGAAGAGACGCCTTAATTTACCTAGTCGCCACGCCACGAGCGAAGAAGCGCAGATACTAGTCGTAGAACGTGAAAACGTACAACGACCGGTTTACTCGTCGGCGAAGTTTTACGGGCCTAAGGGCGTTACCCTCAGTCCAAAACTTCTATATGCCCTCCTCATGTCTTGAGGAGCTCGGCATTATTTTGGCGCACAAAATAGTCATGCCGTCGAGTTTCCTTTGGGAGCAATCCTCCATAATAAGGAAACAATGGGGCGCATGGCAAAATGGTCGATCGAACTTGGGAGTTCGACCTCCATTCGTGTCGAACGGCCATAAAATCGGATCTTGGCGGACTTTGTCGCCGAATGGACAAATCTGAACTCGCTCAGGATCCCGATCTGATTCCCACGACCGATGGATGATGTACTTTGACGGGTCACTTACTTTAAGTGGCTCGAAATTCGGGTGGTCTGGTATCTCCTCTGGAGAAACCTTAAAGTATGCCATACAATTAAACTTTCAGGCTACTAACAATGTAGCAGAGTACGAAGGTTTGCTAGGCGGCATACAGTGCGAAAGCACTCTCGATTAAATCGACTACTCGTGAGAGGAGACTCTCAACTAGTCGTGAATCAAATCGGGAAAGAGTACCAATGCTCTAACTCAACAATGGCTCGGTACTTATCAGAAGTACGTAAGCTAGAAAAACATTTTTTAGGTTTCGAGGTACAATTTATCCCTCGAAAGGATAATTTCCTCATGAGACCAACTTGCTCGGATGGCTTCTTCCGATCCACAAGACCAAAGGAGTTTTCTTGGAGCAACTCAAAAACCGTCTCAGTCGAAGAACCAGAAACACCTCCTCTTGAGATAGCCTCATTAGATTACGAGGATACCTGGATGACTCCCATCTACGAGTATCTTTACAAGGGTTCCGTACCCGAAGATGATCTTGAGGCAGATCGATTATCCCGAAAAGCCAAAATGTATACTTTGGTTGAAGGAGTCCTCTATAAACGAGGAGCCCAAGGAATACTCATGCGATGCATTCCAAAAAACGAAGGAATAACACTCCTTCACGATATACACAAGTGGCATCCGTGGGACGCATGCTTCCTATAAGAACATTGGTTGGTAAAGCCTTTCGACAAGGTTTTTTGGCCTCTGACCATGCACGATGCTATGGAGGTGGTTAAAAAGTGTGTCGAAAGTCAATTCCATGGTAGATGATACACCAACCATCTCAAGCATTACAAACAATACCTCTTTCTTGGCCTTTTGCGACACAGGGCTTGATATCCTAGGACCGTTTCCCAAAGCTCCGGAGGTTTGAATTCCTTTTGTGGCTATTGACACGTTCACAAAATGGATCGAAGCTAAACTCAGAATCGATAACAACTAAGCGACAAAAGGTTCATGATGAGAAGCGTAATTAGTCGATTTGGAGTTAAGTCGGATAATTACAGACAATGGTAAACAATTACGCAAGTGCAAAATTTGGGAATTTTGCGGCGAATTGGGTACCAAGCTATGCTATGCTTCATTGCACATCCCCAAAGTAATGGGGCGGTCGAGCGTGCAAGCGGCCAAATAATGCGAGAATTAAAACTCGAGTCTTGACCACTTGTTAAGCGCTCGGGGCTTGGGTACAAGAATTACCCTCCATATTATGGGCGGTTAGATGCGACCACCAATCGAGCAACAGAGAAACACCTTTTTCTAGTTTTGAGCGAAGCCATGCTTCCTCCGGAGCTAAAATTACGGTCGACACGAGTTGAAACCTTCAACAACTCGGACCAGAACGACTTCGGCGGATGACATTAACCTACTCGAAGAGAGGAGAAACCTAGCCTTAATTCGCTCGCGGTCTACCAACAAGCCTGCGCAGATACTATAATCGTAAGGTCCAACCTCGCGACCTTCTTGAGGTGACTTAGTATTGAGGCTCGCCAATCCAAGTCTAATCGGAATAAACTTTCCCTAAATGGGAAGGTCCTTACGATGGTCGAAGTAACTCGGCGAGTGGTCTGCACGACTAGCAATGGAAGATGGACGAGTTCTCTCAAACTCTTGGAACATCGACCGATTCACGCAAATTCTATGTGTGACCAGCTCGAGCAATAAAAGTCGAGTTCTTTCTACCTCTTTTGCCTTAATTTTTGAGTAGTGCTTTTTAATCTTTCGACTATGATATGAAAACACGCAGCTTTCTTTACACCGGCGGCGCGAAACGTCATCCGGTGAAACTTCTCCTCTCTGCATGTGGTTACGCCCACTAGAAGGAATTTCCTAGCATCGACTCGTTACTCACTTTTACGCCAATACAAAGAGCTCGGGTTTTATCTAGTCGTAATGTTCTCAAAGCCAACTCTCTCAATCTTAATCTATTTTTGATAAATTCAAAAATATTCTAAGCAGAGTGCACTTTCTTACATTAGTTCGACCACCTTTGGTGTACTCGATTTGTTTTAATCGGTCGAAGGAAGAGACACACCTAGTCAAGTCTTTCCTCTCTGCATGTGGTCCTCGCCCACTAGAAGGAAACTTCCTAGTGTCGCTCAGCCTCCTACTTTTGCTATTGGAAAAGACTTATCAAGTCCACCAAAAAGGACGAACGAATGACTAAAGTACTCTAAGGCGTTTGTTTAACTCAAGTTCTTTGTTCTTGGTTTGATTAAACTAGTCGGAGATGGGAACATCACCTAGTCGAAGTCTTTCCTCTCTCAGACGTGGTCCCCCCACTAGAAGGAACTTCCTAGTGTCAAGTCGTTTCTACTCTTTTCGACCGATTGCTTAACAACCGTAACAAAAGCTATAAGTTAAATAAACCTCTCTTTGTTTTCAGAAACCCCATTTTAAATACTATTTATTTAGATTGTCTAAACAATCTAAGCAAATAGTCGGGGGCTAGGATAAAGTTATTAATTTAACTTCAATTCTTAGTTTTTGTTTCGTTTATTATCTTTTGAGTTACTAACTACTCGACAAGATGATTTTCAGGAAATGAAGCGGATCATATATTACTCATTAACAAAAATTGTCTGCCTTACAAGGTAGTTACAAGATTACTCGAAGGAGAGCCTAGTTGCATTTCCTCCACCACCTTTTACCAATCGATTGCATTTCCTCAATCAGACGACTTGCCTCTGATTCAGGACAGTCGAAGTCGGCTTCGATTGGTTTAACATTAAGGCGGGGGTCTTGAGCTTTAAGTTTCGCCAAAGCGTAACTTACTGCAGCTTCGACTGCTTCCCTTATTGATTCAGCTTGGTTAGTCTTCAGAGTGGTCACCATCTCTTGCAATTTTCCGACTTGTTCCCCAATGGTACTTGTGTGAGCAATATGGTATCTTCTCGAGGAGTTTTTCCTCGTAATGTAGCTCACTAAGCACATTGTTCAGAGAGTGATGTTGCCTTGAAGACTAGTCTTCATCGACTCCATCTCTGTTGGGTACAAGTCAAGCCTCGAAAGCTTCTTGTTTTCACCACTTGTTACGAAAAGAATAATGTCGGTCAAACAAAAATATACTTCTAGAGGAAGATAACACAAAGATAATTATAGGTAAAAGCTTTTTCTTACCTACTAATTGAGAATCCAATTTCTTGACCTCTTCTCGATGGGAAGCAACGGTTTCAGCATGCTTTTGCCCCATGCTTTGATGTCCTCTGCATTCATCTTAGCAATGCGACGGACTCATTGCAAATTAAGGTCTTTGCTTGGATTTCACCTCAAGGCTTCTCAATTGGGCGACAATTTCGAACAAGAAATTGGCATTAGAAAAGGAAAATACTCAAAAGGACAACAGTAAAGAGTTACTTACATTGCTTTGAGTTCTCGTAACCTCGAGTTCTTGATCCTTATTCTTGGTAATACGGGAAAACTCCTGAATTACCAAAGCTTTGTCTCCAACTTCATCGAGCTTTGCACCTCATTTTCTTTATCTAAAGAAGAAATGAGAGTTAGGTAAAGGTTAAAACTCAAAAGCAGTCTTAAGTTCAGCACTTACTGTTTATTTTTTCCTGCAATTTCTTAGATGCAGAGACAACCTCTCGAAGTCTATCCGAGAGGACTAATACTTCATTCCTTAGCCTCCTCGACTCCTCTTTTCACAATCGAGTGAGTCACTAAGGTCTTCGTATCACCGCTTAACCTACAAAAACAGAACGAAGATAAACATCACCGAATGGTTGTGAGTACTTCTACAACCACCGACCTAGTCGTAAGTTTTTCTGCGACTAAGATATGGTTGTAAGTCTTTCTACGACCACTACAGTCAGTAAATAGTCGTAAGTTCTTTTCGATCGATACTTAAATCATGAGTTTCTTCCATGACTATTCTCGTGAAACATTTTACAGTATTTAAGTCAAAAACAACTATGAATGATAAGTGACTTACCACCTCTCGCCTCTGCACAGAGTAGTTCTTTCTCTTGTCTTAGCTCTAAAAGTTGTCGATGATACTCACCGACAACAAAGAATTTGCTCCGAGCTTTACGCAAAAGAAAACAAAGTGAGAAGGGAAGGAAAGCCACATATATAAGTATTCAAGATACTTACATTCATAGTCGTTCTAGCAAAAATCGAATATACAAGGTCCGGTGTCGCGACTTATCTATCCTCGCGACTTTGTCCCACCACACCTTCTCGAGGCGCTCGTTGTCAAAAGTATTCTCCGTATTGGGAAAATCTTTGGGATGGGGACTCGGTCACGGATTTGTGAAGACCCTCGACGGAGGCAAGCCCAAAGAAGTCACCACGAAGTTGAAATTTTCTCCTTCTCGTTCTCGTGATTTCTCTTTGGGTAGGGAAGGAACGCCTCCTACGATTTCCTTCCCAGGCGGTGCGCAGTCGGTCACCACCTTGACCAGAGGCTTCCACACCGCCTCTGTTGTTTCTACGACTTCGATGAGTCGTGCGCCACCTCAACAATGAATACCGCTACCTCAAGAGTCGTGAGTTACGACTTCAGCAGATGTGGAGACACTGGGAGTCTCGACTTCATCGGCCACTGGGCCAAGGGTGATGCTTGACCACCTCCGTTGCTACCTCTCCGATGAGTCAAGGGATAGCAATGGACTTCTCGTGAAGCATTCCTGGGCCAAGGAGTCTGGATCAAATAAAGAAAAGCAAATCAAAGTTGTGAAAAGAAAAGGTAAATGTCGTTCTTACACTTCAAGACATTTCACATACCTCGCACTCGGTCTTAACCAGAATTTTGGAGCAATCCTCCCAACGGAGGACCTCTTCTTCTCCACGACCACGCCCGGTCGAGGTTCAACAATTGGCTCGGCTACGACCACGCCCGTCAGTAGTTTGAACAGAACCGAGCTCGGTTTCTGATCTTTGGATGGACGAGATCGGTCTCGACCATTCCGAAGCGAAGATCGCCTCGATTGCGAGTTGTCCGATGCAACATCGTCCTTCATAAAGACACAAAATCCTTCCAGCTTCTCCCTTTCCAGCTTGCTTAATAAAACTAGGAGTGGCACCAATTGCGAAAGATTCCGTGTCATAATAGAAGGTACCTTAGCCTTGCGAGGTTTGCGCTTGAGAGGTTCAACCGCTTCAACCTCCTCGGCCGGCGGCCTGCGCCTCGGCTTGATATAACTATAGTCGCCGCAGCCTTGTAGAGGGTTTGGTCGAAAGACCGAGCTCGAGCTTGCTCCCCTTGCTCGGCAGATTTTACAAGTCGACGCCTCTTCGAGGAGGAGCCGAGCCTTTGTCTTCGACAACCCGGCGCCAATAGTCATCGAACGACTTCTTCGTCGTCTGGCGATTTTCCATGCCTACTTTACGTAAACAAGACGAGAAAAGAAGAATCACTAATTAATCGTAAGTTTTTCTACGACTAGTGCCAAGTCGTAAGTTTTTCTACGACTCTTTCTTGATTGTAAGATATTCTACGATCACCATTAGTCGTAAGTATCTTCTACGACTATAAAGTCCTAAAGAAAGAATCGATTTACGATTACCTTTAGGCGCTCAATCCTTTCATCTGCGGACAAAGCCGCAATGACTTGAGGAACCGCCCCTGGGTGTGGGGACTTCTCACGATGAGTCCGACTGAGTCAACCTCACCTTGTGAAAGATCCGTAAATAGATAAAAATATTAGACAAGGTTGAGAAAGACCAAACGGAGAGCTAAGTCGACAATTGCTTACCCTCCTCGTAGTCTCAAAGGGTCTCCTCTCCCGAGTACCTCCACATAGGAGATGCTCGCTTCTTCAGAGGACTAATTCTGCGGTGATGAAATCCTTCACCACATGCCATCCGGTCACCCTTCTTCCTTCAAGTCCTTAATGGCTTGAATATAAGGGCTAATCCACCGATATCTTCGAGGGTTGAATCCCATGAAGATTTCTTTTCAATGACCTTCCCCACGAAAGAAAGGTCGTCTTCAGAGGTGACCTTCCAAGAGAACCACCTCTTCCTCCAAACGACCCACGAAGACCGGTGAAACTCAATGTACTCCTTCGACTTCGAGTCGTGGAGCTTGCACCACACCTTCGGCGATTCGGTTTGTCGAGCCATCCCATAATAATATTGGAACAAATCGAGATCCGCCGAATCCCAGTGCCTACCTGCGATACACGAACACGCTCAACATGGTAATGGAATTGGGACCTAAGTTCACCGGTCCACCCCAAAGTGTTCGAGTACTCTTAAGAAAGGGGTGGGCGAGCAATCGAAGGCGCACTCATAATACGCTTGGAAGATGGGGATTTGCCCATTTTCCCCGATGGCCATCTTTGCCCGATAGCGGAATCCACTTCACCGAGCCTTCTCGATCTTCCCATCGACCAAGATCTTGATCTTAGTCGCATCCATCTCCGATTCCTCCCATTCGTAAACTCTCTTGGCCATTTCGCCGTAAGCAAGAAGTTTTTGATTGGGTTAGCAATGAGAAGATGAAACCTAATCGAAGACGGAGAAAGCAAGAGCTCGAAGAACAGCGGAGTGATTTGGGGGAAAGGTAAAAACCCAAGTCTACCTCCTGGTAAGTTTTTATAACCACACGATCTCCGCCGCTTCGGAAACCGTCTCGGCTATAGGTCTATGAGAGATGGTTGTACCGCTTCGGGAACCGCTTCATCGGACAAGTCTATGAGAGCCGGTTGCAATTCCCGGATGGTCCGCTCGAGAAAAATAGGTACGTATTGTCACCTCCAAGCAAAATTACTTTCTTGACCAAGTCTTTCTAGTCGAAGGAAGTATTAATCGGAAGAATTTTTCTCCGATTCCCCTACTACGACTACCAGACGGTCGTAGGGGTTTTTATGACTTTTTGATAGTCGCAAGCAACCTTCTTGACCAAGCAAATTCCTGGTCAAAGCAGCACTCAAATATCGAAGAGTTTTTCCTTCGACTATCATTCTACGACATTCTCATGGTCGTAAGTCCATTTACGAAACCTTTATCAAATAAGTTACTTTCACTTGAAGTCAATAGATGACGAGGATCTAATAATCCTCATTTTATCTTTTATCTATAATTCTTATTATGGGTAAATATGATGTCGATAGTCCCCAGAGGTACCCTTATCTATAAGGGAGAAGCCCAATAAGTGGTTGTAAGTTCTTCTACAATCACCCCCACAGCTGTAAGTCTTGCTACGACTATATCATGGTCGTAAGTCCTTCATGATCACACTGTCGTAAGTTCTTCTACGACTGTGTAAACTACGCACCACTACATAGTTGTAGGTCCTTCTACGATCGCCACCGGTCGTAAGTTCTTCTACGACTGTAAACTACGACCACCTTATAATCAAACCTACAGCGAGTGGGTCTAATTGATTAAGGAATCGAGCAGTGCGCACGCACTATTATTCCGCTTATTAATGGTGCGTAATTACCCCATTATCTCCGGAAGATAATTGCGGACGGCGTGAAGAAGCCGAGGCGCCGTAATTATCGCCATCATGCGCCTTCATCGATTAATCAGCGCATCTCCGCAGAGCAAAACGACTACTTCTTCACGACTATATAAGGGCATTGAGCGAGAGAGATAAGGGGCAATAACAAGAGCTACCAAGTAGGAACACAAGTGCTATTCTCTCAGTAATAGTCTTAGTCTTTTACTTGATCATCAAGAATACCATACACACAGGATTAGGGTTATTATTCTCTCCGAGAAGGCTCGAACTCGCCTAAACATCCCGTGTCAATCCACTCTGCGTGATCTTATCTCTAGGAGACCCCCCGAATCAAACAATCTTTACGTAAGATCGGTTCTAATACACCGACAACATCCAACTCATGGAAAAAGTTAGTTCCACAATATGATTATTATTAATTGCCACATCATACCATTAACACATAATGGTGGGACAAGATCCTTCAATCTTTCCCTCTTTGGTAATTGATGATAACCATTTCAATCACACATAAATTGAATGTTGATAAAAGTAACACGTTATGAGTATATATAAACTATACAAGTCATATATATACTCATAACATAAGTATGCGAGAACTACGTAAGTTCTACATACTCAAAACTTGAGTATACGAGAACTACATAAGTTCTATATACTCAAAACATGAATATACAAAAACTACACAAGTTTTATATATTCGAAACAAGAGTATACAAGAACTACACAAGTTCTATATACTCAAAATATAAGTATACAAAAACCACACAAGTTTTATATACTCAACCGGATATGTTTCAAAGTAAAGATCCCAAATATATGTGGAAAACGGAACATGGATCAATACTAATGAAACCATAAAATATAGCATGAACTCCTCCTAAATGTGTGCATACACATATGTGTAAAGAAAACATATGCACATATTCAAGATATACTAATGGTGGAGTTCAACCTATATTTTGGATATGAGGAATGCAACATTATATAAGAGTATAAGTCGAATGCATACCTCGTTGAATTTCACCTTTATATCCAAATGAGACTACACATTAGATATAGCAATAGAAATATTAGTCTCACAATTAGATTAGTCATTAATCACCAAAACACTCCATTAACTCATAATGGCAGGTCTAGATTCTTCAAACGATACTTGTATAATAGGTACAGGAAGAGCCACAATTATACTCCCGATGGGCATAACACTGGTCATTGAAGAAGCCTTATTCTAACGAGAATTGACTGGAACTCTCTTAAACTTTAAAGATATTAACTCTAACGGTCTCCACGTAAAGACTGAACAAGAGTATGGTAAGTAATACGTGCTCATTACAAAGCACAGAGAAAATGGAAAACCGGTATTAGAACGACTTCCTTCATATGAATCTGGGCAAGGGTTAGCACCGAAAATCTCTCATCTATGAATGTTTGGTTGTAAGATTTATGTACCTATACCACCACCGTAGCGAACTGCAATTGGCCCTCTCCGAAAGTCTGGGATATATGTTGGTTATGAGACGACATCCATAATCAAGTATCTGGACCACATGACTGGAGATTTGCATATAGCTCGCTTCGCTGATAGCATATTTGATGAGGATATTTTCCTGTCATTAGAGGGAGGAAATCAACGCCTTGATGAAAAATGTCAGGAATGACGTGGCAAGCCACGGGAATTCATGCACATGACCCGTGCACTAGTGAAGCATCTAAAGAAGTCCAGAAGATAATTGATTTGTAAGCTTTAGCAAATCAACTGCCTGACCACTTTAGTGATTTGAAGAGCGTGACCAAGTCGCATGTGCCTGCACGCAATGCGACGGAAAGTGTTGAAATACCAAAGAAAATTGAAGGTATCCCTAATCCCGTCCAGATGCCTCAGAATAAAAGGATGAGAACTCTGGCCCCTTGAATCCCAAGTAACCGGGGAGGCCTGGCGAAAAGGGATAAGAAGGACTTGACACATCCGATCACTGAAGTTCCCCACAACCAGAAGGGAAGCCAGTTGAGACCTAGCACCAGTATGGAACCTTCAGTAAAAGACATACCGGATTTGAATATTTCAACGGAGGGAGACATCAGTATGGATGTGTGTGCACACATCGGAGCTGAAAAACTAAAGGGACTTGCTCCCGCAATTGAAAGTATCGATGAGCAAGTAGAAGCATTAGAAGTATCGCCCCATGAAGAAATAGCTATAAATTATGTGACCACGGGAGAATGTATGAATAGAACAACAACCAATGTCCATATTTATTTTGCAAAGAAAATTACCACAATCATCGATCTTAATCGAGGGACTGTATCGCCCACTGAATGTAAGAAAAGATCAGATTGAGAAGATTGAAAGAAGGCAATAGAAGCAGAATTATTATCTCTGAATCAAAGAGAGGTTTTTGGGCCTGTAAGCCACACGCCTCCCCATGTGCACCCCGTAGGGTATAAGTGAGTATTTGTTCGAAAGAGAAATGAAAACAATGAAGTTGCAAGATAAAAAGCAAGGCTTGTTGCACAAGGTTTCACTCAACGACCAAGAGTCGATTATGAAGAAACTTATTCTCCGATCTTGGGTGGAACTATCTTTAGATATTTAATCTCAATGACAGTAAACTTGAATTTAGAAATAAAATTGATGGATATGGTAACTGCATACCTTTATGGGAACTTGGATTCGGACATTTATATGTAGGTACCTGAAGGTATCTCTGTCCCAAACCAATACATAGCAAATAAAAATATGTACAGTGTGCAACTCAGAAAGTCACTGCATGGACTGAAAATATAGTGCAGAACCTACCAAAAGGCATTCACAGGGAATAAATGACATCTTCTGATATTTTCAAGGAAGCAAAGATCTTGGTCTGTTCTACAGAAAGAGCTAAGACCTAACTATGACTGGTTATTGTAGGACCGGAAAGGTGACTAAAGGTGGGTGAATAGACGCTTTCTTAATTTTTGACTTTAATCAAATTCAACACGCACTTTTCTTCAATAGGTATGAAAGCTAAGAAGATCAGTAAATGCACAGAGGAAGCCTTTTGCTGAATCCGATTACCCCCTTAAACACAAGATTGAAAAATAGAGATTTGATCTCACTGGACCGGTCTGACCGACGGCCAATTGTCGAGCTGAACAGCTGGCGGTCTGACCGACGACCAACTGGCGGTCTGAATAGTCGGCGGTCTGACCACCGTTGTGAAATCGGTCGGACCGATTTAGTCCAAAGCCACTGCAGACCACACGAAACCAAAATGAAAATTGGTCCAACTTTTGATTCAGCCGAGGAAACTTGACCAAATTTGGAACACACCTCGCTAAGGATATCTGGAACCTATTCCTAGCGACGATCATCCAGATCCACGTCAAAGATTTGATCTTTTTTAGGTTTTACCAAAGGAGTGTCCAAAACCTAGCAAAATAAAAAACTTGATCCAAATCTTGTTCGTGGGGGATTGATGATTTAGATGGTCCTAGGAGTATTCCCACACATCATAGCAAGGTAAAAGAGGTCAACAGACCAATCAAAAACAACTGGATCAAGGAAGCACCAAAAACATCAAAAGAGAGAGGAAAACACATGAGACCTCATCTTTGAACAAACATCTATTGATTGATTCAAGATGTTGCTTATAAAGCCACTCACTCAAGGAGGACAAGAGCTCAATCCAAGGGCACACACACAAATTTCCTCTCTTGAATCTAGTCTCTCCTCTCCTCTCCAAACCCTAACCCTAACTAGGGTTTTTACAAATGAAGTGCTTGGGAGGGTTTTCCAACTCCCCCTTTCTATTTATAGTGAGGCCTAGGGTTTAGATAGAGTTCACTTAATGCGCTCCCGTTAAGGCCCAAAACACACGGGACACAAACACACATTACAGTCGAAGCAATCGCCTGCTTCACCACGTGTAGGTTGATCAGCGGCTCTCATCATGTCGGCAAGTCTCTCCAGTCCGAATCCCATCGGAACCTCCAAGGCACTTGCACCAACCCCGCACCGCTTGATCCAACCAGCTGCAACAAACTGTCCGTTCGAACCATCTTGTCTATTCTGCACCATGCTTGAGTCACACGACTCCACCCGGCATCCATGATCGTTCTGAACCTCAGCTCTCCAAGCTTAGTCCCGATCCTCCTCGCCGTTGACGTCGTTGACCTGCAAGCCACCTGCACATCAATAGATAAAGAAATCGTCTCCGGGAACAAGTTATTCACAACTTGACCCACGTTAGCTCAACCATGCAATATGCAACAGTAAAGCATTCAATCTCATGCACTAGACACAATCGAAACACAACGTCGCCAAGAAGGCTGACGAACAAGTGGAATCCGGTCTGACCGCCGTACCTGGCCGGTCTGACCGATTTCCAACCGGTCTGACCGATTTTATAACGCCGGTCAGACCGCTCAAAATGACTTAGCCAAAATTCCATCGTGAAAATCCGAAACTCTCTGGAATTTTCAATTGAATAGAACTTTTGACTGGAAGCTCCAAAAAATATGAGACCAAGTGCAGGACACTCCCCTCTCTTGCCTACATTCTATTTTTGGCCTAGCCCCAAACTCCACCAAAGGTTCTGGCCGGTCGGACCGCCACACACAGCCGGTCGGACTGCTACACGGCCGGTCGGACCGGCAGTGCTACCGGTCGGACCGATCCACGGGCGGTATGACCGCCAATCTTTGCCGATCGACCGCTTGAGGTCCGAATAAAGACAGAGCATTTTGAAGATGCGAGATTCGTCAAACCAACAACGCCATTGCCAATTGACTCATCATCCTAAGATCATGCACATATCCCCACGATATTCACAGTTATGCAAATGTCGGATACCTGTTAGACCCGCATACAACCAAGTTGCAAACATGCTATGTATTCCTATGTGGTGGAACTGCAGTTTCATGAAAATCGTCTGAGCAAAGTCTTGTATCTACTTCGACGAACCAGTCAGAAATCATAGCACTGTACGAGGCCTCACGAGAATGTTTTTGGCTTCGACGGATGATTCACCATATCCAGCAGTCATGTGGGTTGAATACCGCGTAAACCCCCACTATCTATGAAGATAATGCAGCTTGTGTTGCACAAGTGCAGATGAGTTATGTGAAGAATCCTCTCACAAAGCATATCAACCACAAGTTCTTCTATGCTCATGAATTGCAAAAGATTGATAAAATTAAAGTACTGCATACTAAGTCATGTGAAAATCTTGCAGATTTATTCATTAAGTCACTTCTAGTGTCTAGCTTTGAAAGATGTATGCGTGGAATTGGAATGATGAGACTTAGAGAAGTGCAAAATTGGGGGAGTCTTCACAAACTCTTTATTAAAGTTTGATCACGAATATCGAGTACCCAAAGAATAAATCCTGGAGATTGAATGAAATTGGATGGATTGTACTATTTTTTCCTTGACAAGTTTTCTTAAAGTTTCTCGGCTAAGGTTTTTAATGAGACAATTTGTGCAGAACAACAGAACGTGTATCATGTACTCTTTCTCCGAAATTTTTTCTACTGAGTTTTTATGAAGTTTTTATGGAGTTTTGATGATACATGAACATGACAAAACGTATGTGAATGCTACTGGCTTAGGCTTAGGCTACGAGCATTCTTGATAGCCCATTGACCCGTCCAGGTAAGAATCTCGCATGAGGCCCAATTGGTCCAGTGGAGGTGCGTCCGGCCATCGTGGCCCAGTTCCTGAAAGTAACTTCTATACGTACTACGTAGTGCAGCATTCCAGAGAGAGAAGATAGGTTGACATTGGTGCGTGCGTTCACTTTTCAGCCTCTCATTTTTTTGACAAACTTTCTGATTTGTTCACATACGTTTCTTGTGTTCAATAGTGTGGCACAACATGTGACGCGCAATATTGAAACTCAAACTGGTAGTCAGATAGTGAGTGTGCTTCATTCAAATCAGATGAATCGCAATATTTGACGAGGCATTATTCCCTTTCATACCCAGCACCACGTTACGCCAACGCCCTTAACCGTGTGATCTGGGTCGGATGGCCGATATCACGTATGATGTGAACGGCTTGATCAATGATTCAATGCTCCATCAACAAATAGTCAGTCTCCAGTCTCTACTCACTTCAGGGGCGCATTTTCTCTCTCCCTTCCGAGCTCTTCAAGATGCCACTCACCCGTACCTCCTCTGAATCTTTTGTTAGGTAACCTACTTCCTTATCATGCTTTGTGATGATGTCCCCAATCATGCAATTTTCCCATCCAAAGGCACGACAACAAGTATAGTTTACTAGAGCTAAAGGCAGAGGAGAAGAGTAGAAAACATGAGCAGCAATTCAGCAAATGAGAAAGGAGAAGTGAAAAAAGGTTACATCACAGTCTCAAAAGCACAAAGAAAGTGGTGTTAATGGCGGGCGTAGTCTAAAGCCCAAAGCAAGGCGATTGGTCTAGATAAAAGTGTCAGTAGGAATTCGATGATAAAGCACTTGCATCACAGTGACGACATGCATATACATCAGTGCTTAGTCGTTGTTTTATACCATTGATGTTAAGTTACATTTCGGGGTTAACTAGTACCGGAATTTTTTTTTACTTCTTTTGTGGTTGCATTGCATCACTTTGCCCAACACAGCCTCCCCAAAAAAGTATTTTTGACCCCTTTTTTGTTTTGTATGTGCATCCTAGCCTATGCATGATCGTTACATCGACGTCTTCGTATTGGGTTTGTACGCCTCTTGCAGAGCTACACCTGTACATGTATACATGTATTATACTGGTATATCAATAGTAGCCGTTCGATCGTGTTGGGTATTCTATCCTAGAGATCGAACGGGTGATAGTGATCTCACAGGTCCATCTGGTTACTTGTGAGGAGAGCTGCAGAGGATTCGGGTCCCTGGAACGTGGGCCCGGCTTGGAAGTAGCTCGACACTGGGTCCTCCACGATGGCAGAGAGTGGGTCCACGCGACACGCCTGGCCTTGTGGGCCTGGGTGGTACTGGTAGTCCTCCATGGGCCCCCACAGGCCGAGCTCCCACTCCAAGTCCTCCAACCACCTCTCCTTTCCCTCCTCCTGGCTGGTCGTGGTCGTGGCGGCGCTCGCCTCTGTCGCGTTGCCGTGACACGGCGCCGGTGTTGTTTCAGTGCACGAGTCGGCGCCTGTGTCGCCGTCGATAATGCTCCATAGCTCCGGCTCGATGTCAATCTCCGGTAAGTCGAGCAGCTCGTCCACGCCGCGGACGCACGGCGGGGACGTGGACGAGCAGGGCGACGTTGGCAACGACACCGTCAGGCAGTACGTCTCTGGCACGGGGTCCACCAGCATGTCGAAGTCGAAGCCGGGGTCGAGCATGGGGATCTCGATCTTATCCAGCTCTTCCTTGCTCGTGTTGCTCTGCTCTCCGGAGTCGCCGCTGGAGCAGTTGGTCGTCGTGGTGGACGAGGACAGCGACGGAGACGGTACCTTCACGTCGACGCAGGTGGTTTTCTTCTTGCTCTTGATCCCGTCCTTCTTCTGCTCCCCGGCGCTCGGCTCCACCCTCTTCTTCAGGTGCGTGTTCCAGACGTTCTTGATCTCGTTGTCCGTCCTCCCCGGCAGGCACGACGCAATCTTCGACCACCTAGACAACTCGACCAAACTCGATTAGTCCATGGAAATCGACTCCTTGGATCCAAGAACGACAGGTGAATTTCATGAGTGTACTGCAGCGTACTTGTTGCCGAGCAAGCCGTGCAGCTTTATGATGGTCGCCTCCTCCTCGGCGGTGAAGTTGCCGCGCTTGAGGTCTGGCCGGAGGTAGTTGATCCACCGTAGCCGGCAGCTCTTCCCGCACCGGAGCAAACCTATCAAAAACAAACACCAATTCAGAATCAGCTGAATCTCCCACTCATGTAGCAAGGATGACACGCAGATCTCGCGTTTTAGCGCCGGCCATACATACCTGCTTGCTTGGGCAGGGCGCGCCAGTTGGCGTGGCCGTACTTCTGAATGTAGCCGATGAGGCGCATGTCCTCCTCCGGCATCCACGAGCCCTTGTTCAGCCCCACCTTGGCGCAGCACGGTGCCCTGCCTTTCCCCATCGATCGATCCCAGCCTCTCTGACTCAACAGCTCAACCCGGCTCGTGTGATCAGTCTATATCGTCTCTGTGTTGTTGCTGCGACAGTGCCTCGCTTGTCTCAGACGTGTGCAAGCTTCAACCGGGACACTGGCAGTGGCAGGACCGGGCGTATATATACGCGCGCGCGGTGAAACGCTGGCTGGTGGTCTGGTAGGGATAGGGACTCGGGTCCGTCTCCCTGGCGTGCGTGACGCCGACCGCGCGACAGGTGATAACAAGCCACGGCCTTGTCCCCACCGCGCAGACTCCGCTCACCAAACCCCCTTGTCACGACGATGCCTACAACCACAACCGTGTCCTTTCGCCGCTTTGCGCAGGTAAATCCTTTCATCCCATGGCTCGATCCCTCCCAGCTCCGGTTCCCAGCCAAAAGGGAGTTCCGATTCGCGTCGCGTGTCTAGTTTATTCCAATGTCATTGATTTCAGCGGCACCGGCGGGGCCGACGTTGCACCGGCGGCCGCGATTGCGTGGGGCCTCGTGGCGATCTCGGTGGGGGACTTTCTTGCTTGCCTAGTTGGGTGTCTGGGTAGGATGTCCAATGTTGTTTGCTTGGGATCGCGTGGTTTTCCCCCCGATTAGACATGTGTAATTTCTTGGCGATCTGAATTATGGCGACACCGTTGCATCAGACCGGCCGTGGGTTATGGAGGAGCAGAAAAATGCATTCTTTGGACATGAGGGAAGAAAAAAAGAAGAGGTTAAATGGGACAGGGATAGCTAAGATCTCTTCTTCTTTTTCTGCTTCGTCCAAATCAACATAAATGGTAGGGAACAGGGAGCAAATAAAGCGCTTTGCTTAGAACTAAATCTACTGGAAAACTTGTAATAGTACGTACTGTTCTGAAGCTGTGATAGGTCGATCGATAGATTTCCTACCTATGATAAATTAGACCTGTGGTCTACTTCATTCGCATTCATAACCAGGGGAATAGGAGAAAAGTGGATTGCAACCTGATAACAAACAGTAAGATGATGCTCAAAATTTATTGAAAGAAAGAAAAGTTTCAATTACGAATATGAATATGATTTAAATATACTGAGTGCTGAAGTTTCAATATCTGGATGATCAATGCAATTTTTTTTTTTTTTGCAGAAATTCCGACCGCTTCTCTGTTCTCTTTAAACTGCCCTTTCTAGAAATTCCACCGACAGCGAGCGCATTAAAACATGGAAGAATACATTAATTGCAAAATTGCTGCCGTCTGGTACGAAGGTACTACTCACATTTATTTTTCCCTAAGATGTAGATATCAACGTTGTTATAGAAATTCTGAAAAATAAAATGGTTTTCCCCTAACAGTATTGGCACTTACTCAGGCTCATGTTTATGCATATATTTGCTTTCAAGATTTGTTTTCCCTCGTATCAACTTGCCTTTCTTCCAAGACGTAGCTACTACCTACTCGTGCATTGTTCAAACGCAGTAGAAATAGACTACCTACTCGTTGTCTTTCTTCTGTAAGACGCCTCTCGTCGTTGATCAAACAACAAGCTAATCAATCAATATTTAATTTAACTGCTTGAGCTGATCAGTGCAAGCACGCAATATGTAGCTGATCTAAGCTCGAACTAATCCAAACGAACACGAGTACATGATATCTCTGTACCTCTTGTCTGTCATGTTACCCAAGGCAAGATTGCAATTCAACTTCACTTCTGTATCCACCAAATTCGAGTAAAGACTCGGCCAAGTGTCCAACCAATCAATGCTTGTTGCCTTGTTGGATCCAAGAACAGACGATCACTTCAGAGCTCGGAGTTCTTGCCTCAAAGCGCAAACGCTTTAGCAACGAGAGTGCTTTGACCAGCCAACTGCCTGCATGCACATGGACACACACAACCGGTGCCCCGTCGTCTTTCTTAATTGGTTGAAAGGGGAAGACAAGAACATTATCATGTTCATTAAGCCATGTATATATAGTATACACTCGCAAGCCTCACATTAGCATTTGGAAATGGTCTGCGTGCTTCGTTCATTTTGGAAAACAAATCGTGCACGGTGCACATGCTTGATAATTTGTAAAATAGTGTTTCCAACAACAAGAAGAATCACATTTTGGTTCAGAGACTGATTCATGTAGCAAGTCCGACAAATCCTGCTGAACTGGCAGATTCATTAAAGAAAAGAAAAAGAAATGGTTCAGAATCTTCTTTTTTAACTTGGAATGGTTCAGGATCTCTTAACCCATTAAAAGATTCTACGGTAGTTGAGAGCTGTGACACATCTTTTCCAACTGCAAATTGCATACTACTAGGCAATAGTTGAGAGCTGTGACACATCTTTTGTACTATTTTTTTACGGTACATTTTTTGTATAAATAACGGAATCTGCAATTTATTATGAATTTTGTCAAGAGATTGGGATATAGTGCATGCAACAACACATTAAGGTAGATAAAACTGCTGGGATATCGTGTGTTAAGTTAGATCTGACGCCGAGCCCAGGCATGATCCTAGCACCTAAACGGATGTCCAGACACTAATAGCACCCAAATCATAACGTCCAATCTCGCACTTGAGGAGACGGTAAGCCAATGCTGCCCCAAGTGTAACGAATGCCACTGGGCTTCCATGCATGTATCTACGATCGATGATTGGCAAAAAAAAAAAACATAAAAGATGAAATAAATTGTTCTTGGTGATGACTAAACTGGTGCCCTTGAACAACCAGTCTCTTTCCAGCCGGAGACTGCAGATCCCTGTGCCCCAATGGCACAGGTCTGAGTTAGGGTAACCAAAATGTACTGCCGTTTTACCTTCCCTGCGCCTAACCCTTGACATGCTTTCTCTCATCGTCGAAATCCCCCATGCGTCACTGCGCAGCTCGATCGATCCGGGAGGAAGAAATTAAAAAGAATGAAACCCCCGGGTAGCTTTAATTAAAGTTTCTTGACCCTGCCCTGCCCTGCCCTGCGATCCTCTACCTATATTTGACATTTTAGCTAACCTCATCGGTGACATGTTAGACGAACCGGATGGATAGCAATAGCAATCGCGTGAGAAAGATGACACGCATCACTTGCAAGCATCAGTGGTGTACGCACATAAAGGCATATTTTGCTATCTCGGGATTACTACGTTTTTATTCGCCTTTTGGAGTCTGGTTCTTCCGTTTAATGAAGTGAAACTAGATGTGTAAGTTGAATAAATATAGGACGTATTATTTGTAGAAACTAGCCGATTGGCCTCTGCAATTGCCCGGTTTGGTGTAGTATAGTATAAATTTATGCAACTCCAAATTTCAAAATTTATATTTGTAATCTAAATTTGGATGTGGGATATTTGATTTCATATTTAATTAGCAAACTTTATTTTGAGACCTCTCCTTATGTGTGAAAGAGAGGATTGAGAGGTGGGTCCATTGAGCAAATTTACCCTCTCAGCCTTTGAAATTAAGGTCCGCCAAATTAAGAGTTTGATGTTTTTTAGATCCTTTTTCAAATTAATATATATCACTAAAACAACTATGGAATTTAAGCCTTTAAAATTATGGTCCGCCAATTTAAGGGTCGGATATTTTTAGATCCTTTTCAAATTCGTATATATCTAAGACAACTATCGAATCTAAGCATTTAAAGTTATGGTTTACCAATTTTAAGGTGGGATGTTTTTATTTTTTTTGTAAGAATTTCTAGCATATTTTTCTTAGCCGCTGTTAAAGGTCTATCATCGACTTTTAAAATTATTGCTAGCTAAGTGGCCCGCGTGATTACGCGGTAGTACTGTAAATACATTTCCATTACAAAAGATTTATTATTCTCTTCAATATTGTTCACAAATTACCTATTACATACTTCAATTCTGTTGTGAGCGGCAGCACCGATCTTGTCGATTGATTTGTCTGTCTAGGCGTGTAGCATCACCATTGATCAAGTAAGTGTCCGAGCCATATATAGTTGCATGCAAGGTACGGATATTCCATATAGTTTTTTTTTGCCGTGAAATAAAGAGAAGGGGATATGGAATTATATATATGGATTCTTATCTATACGACTTTATTTGTTTAGAATAAATAATTCATATATAAGCAAGAGATCTCATCTAAGCTTCCACCAAACGATACCTCTGTGTTCCCTAGCACCTCTAGCAACTGAAATTCCGCGTAATTAATTGCAGCGGTGCTACAATACATATATTCATATTTGAAAATTACATAAATTAAGATCCATGTTGTAGACTCTTATATTATTTATTCTTGATTGATGAAAGAATTTCTAGGCAATTTTCTTTTTCTTGTTATTGCATGAATTTATAGCCCTTAAAGCTAAGGGAACACTCGCCAATTTTTTATCGTGACACTGAATCAGTCATAAGTTCACACGGCTTACTAAAATTGATATTACCAATCCATATGACAAATCATATAACACCTATTGAAAAAATACTAAAATAAATGGAATCTAGAGGATAGGAAAGGGAAAGAAAAGGGCTTACATTGTGAAAATCAAAATAATTGGAAGTTAGACGGTAAGAAAGAAAAAATGGAATACTTTACGTAGTTTTTATTTCTGCTTATTTCCATGCTAATATACGAGTAGAAGGGAGCGTTTGCCTCTTTTCGTCATGCACCTTTTCTTTGTCCGTCCATAGGTGGGCCATAAGGATTATCTTCTATTTAAATTACAAAGCAAAATATCTAGTAATATTATCTAATGGACTTTGTATTTCTGCTTTAATTAGGGTCTACCATATTAAGGCAAGATGTACTGCTTTTTTCCTCATAATTTCTTGTGTATTTATGGTGGTTGTAATTGGGGTTCACCGAATTAAGGGCCGGATGTTTTATTTTTCTGAGAATTTCTGTTTGTTTTTATTAGAGTTGTCGACCACCCATCATGAACTTTTAATATATATAATAGATTATGGCCTGTTAAAGGTCAACTTTTAATATATAAATAATATAATGGATGTAGTAGAATTTTTCTGCATATAGTGCTGGTCGTCTTGGCCAGTTGCCATGCAGTATAGCATTCGAGACTGGCAATTATTATTATTATTATTATTATTATTATTATTATTATTATTATTATTATTATTATTACGTGCCAATTAGTTTACATTAAAGAAGAAATAGCGAGCCGCACCGAGCAGCGGTCGAACACGAGCGAATGTCCCCGTTGTCAACTGAGCTGCGCTCGGTTCTCGAGACTGGCGAATATTACGAAACAAAGAAGAAGATTATCAATATCATATTTTTAATATATATATATATATATATATATATATATATATATATATATATATATATATATATATATAGGAAGCCTTTTCCTACTCCTAGTAGTTACTCCTATTTTCAGATCTCACAACGTAGGGAGTATTTGTTGAATCGAGAGTATGTATGTGTAGTATACAGTATATAAGACCATCTAGGTGGTATTCACACCTTTTAGGGGTGGTATGTATAATTTTAGACATACTCCTTTTTAGTGCAAATATGAATGTATTTACAAAATATGCTAAAACTATGGACTCTCTTATAATTTTTTCATGTGGTTCACATTGGATTATCTTATAATTAGTATATGAGTATACCCAAAGTGATAAAGGAGTATGTCAAGTTCTTTTAGATGGTATATCAAAGTGGGAGTAACTACACCCTGGGGTAGAAAGTATTAATCCTATATATATATATATATATATATATATATATATATATATATATATATATATAATACTTTCTACTCCTAGTGTAGTTACTCCCACCTCGATATACCATCTAAAAGAACTTGACATACTCCTTTATCACTTTGGGTATACTCATATACTAATTATAAGATATTCCAATACGAACCACATGAAAAATTTGTAAGAAAGTCCTTAGTTTTTAGCATATTTTGTAAATACCTTCATATTTGCACTAAAAGGAGTATGTCTAAAAATTTATACATACCACCTCTGAAATGTGTGAATACCACCTAGGTGGTCTTATATACTGTGATACTACACATACATACTCCTGGCTATGCAAGATACTCTCTACGCTAGAAATACGAGAATATGGAGTAACTACTCCCTGAGTAGGAAAAAAAATCATATATATATATATATATATATAGGATTAATACTTTCTACTCCCGGGTGTAGTTACTCCCACTTTGATATACCACCTAAAAGAACTTGACATACTCCTTTATCACTTTGGGTATACTCATATACTAATTATAAGATAATATATATATATATATATATATATATATATATATATATATTTAGATATAGTAGATTTTTAATTTAGTTTCGTAAATTTGGGTACACTTATGCATTTTACATGCAATTAAGCTTGTTTTTTTTTTAAAAAAAATATATATCTTTTTGTGGTAAACTAATCATTTAAAACCCAATATGTCGATGATCGGGACACGGGGTCCCCTATCGAGCTTATTGTAATGTCCCTAAAATCTTTAAGTTTGTTTAACTGAGCATCTCATATTTTTATGTGTAATTTTTTGGAATAATTTTAAACTTTTGTTATTTGTAATAAAATTCACTCAGAAATTAAAACTTTTAACTTGAATTCAAGTTCCCAATTGAATCCAGAAAATTGGGTGTATAGAAGTTGCTGGAAATAATTTATTTAAATACTAAATTAGTTATCATGAATTAATATGTTTTTTCTAAATTTTTAAGAAGTCAAACTGACCTCATCAAAATCCAAACCAAATCAATAATGCAAATTTGAAAATGAATTAATTTTGACAACTGTAGCATTAACCGTGCCTACAACAAATTTTCCTAGGTTCTATTTGAATCTAGAACACTTAGAAAAATTTTAAAATTTTAAAAGTTATTTTACTATTTTAAATCGATCGGTCAAAATCTGTTGCTTTTTGGTCAAAATCGAATTAAAACTCAAACCAACCGGACCCAACTCCGACCAAACCCGACCAACTCAGTCAATCCAACCCTAACCCAAACCGCACCGCACACGCTCCCTCTCTGTCACCGACTAGCGGCCCCGCTTGCCAGGAGTTCTTCTCCACACGGTAGCGCCCTCACCAGCTCGCCCAGCGCCACGCTGTACGCTCTGCCCGTGCGCCAACCACCCAGCTCCGCCCTCGGTTTTGCCTCGGTCTCACGCGCATCGCCTGGGCTTGTCCATGCCATGGCTCTCCTTAACTCTCGGTCACCTCCTTCAACCGCCAGCGTCGCCCATCCTCGCCCATGCCCGAGTGTCGCCGCTCCCGTTTGCATCAATGTCGCAGGCTCTCTCTTGCGACCTCTCCCCCCATCGGCTATAAGTAGCCACCCCATAGCTCTCTAACCTCCTTTCCTCGCCACCCTAGCCTCCCTCTCCTATCTTCTCCATTCTTTTCACCGAGAGATCACACAAAGGAGCAAGCTCCTGGTTCGGCTGACACACTGCCATGTGACCACCGACGATCCAATGAAGCTCTCCCTTCGCTATCCCTGTCACCACATGTTCCAAAGCATGAGGATCAATTTCCCCATATTAATTTCGCTTTTCATTCGCAGGGTTCACCAGAATTTGTGTTTTCCTCAACTTCGACCGCGAGCTTCCCTTTCTTCCCCATCTCCGATGTGGTGAGGCTCAACCCAATTCCTGGCGTCAGGAACAACGCGTGGATGTCACGAAGCTTCCTCGAGCCGCCCAAGCACCATCGTCCTCCTCGACGTGCTGCCCACGAGAAGCTACCCTCGCCGCTGTAGGTCTTCGTCACCGGCCGTCCTCCAGTCACCTCCATCACCCCGCGTCACTTCGATGGGCTCCTGGTACTCCCTAGAAACATGTGTGCACACTATTTCATTAAGGGCGATGTCGGTTTCGTGGTTGCCATTTTGGCCGAACACCTCCACCGCCAATGCATGCCACGCCGCCGCTACGGTTGGCCAGAACCCTCGCTGTCGGTACCCATAGGTTCGCCCTAGCGAGGGGTTTCCATTTTAGGCCTTAGCCGGTGCCGTCGTGCGCCCGAGCCGTCGGCGACGAGAGTGGCAAGAACGAGCACGAGAGCCTCTCTGCTCTATCCTAACAGGACCATTCCTGTTGCATCATCATTAATAGCAAATCTTGATCGTGTTAGGGAAAAGTGCTAACTAGCGCGGATTTAAATGCGGCTTTAACTCACTGACTAGCAGGCCCGAGGAGATTAATTCTATGCAATTAAAGATCTGGATTATCCTCTGAATCATTGACGCGTGGGCCTGACACATTTAAGCACAGCACAGCTCGAGTCCATGGACCGCGTACTGTGTTGAGGACTTTTTGGTCCATGTACTGTTCGTATGGACCTAGCCAATGACACGTGGGTCCCGCACGACCATTTGACCGGGTGGCTTTGACCAGGTCAACAATGACCGCGGTCCCACAGGTCAGTGACCGTGGCTAGGCGAACGTGCGTATAAAAAGTATTTAATGCAATTAGAAATTCCAAAATGAATTAAATTTGCACTGTAAATTCAAATAATTTAAAAACTCATTACTAATTCATTTCAACTCTAAATTGAGTGAAACTAATTTTGTTGGTTTCCATTTTTATTGCACTTAAACTTGGAATTGGTTTCAAACATGTTACTATCACAAAAAATTTCAGACTTAGAATTGATCTCGGAAATGAATTATTTTTACACTAGAAATTGATTTAACTTCAAAAATCCATAAGAAATTCATTTGAACTCCAATTGGGGTGTTTCAAATTTTTTTGTTCACAAATTTTTATTATATTCCTTGCCATATAAAATTTATCCCCCACCACAACTCCATAAATTTTCATAGTTGTAATTAATTTTAGATTGAAGCTACAACAAGCTATTTTTCTTGATTTTCTCTCTAGTGGATCTTTGTTAGGGCATAACTCTCTCCTACAAACTCCAAATTAAACAAAGTTTATCAGTAAATTAATATAAAATCATACTATACTTTCTATGTAATTTTTAGGAATTTTCGATGAATTTGAATTTTTGGATTATTTTCGAAGTTATTCGTTATTATCGCGCGTTCGACAGTTTACGAAGAATCGAGGGTGTATGAGAATGATCCTCCGTAGCACTTGAACTATCCCCAGCAAAGGCAAGCAATACGCCCCTTTTACCATGTTGCTCCTACTAGTTTCAAATAGTATTTTTGTTGAATTTAAGTATTCTATGCATTGTTTTAAATTCGAATACTTGTATGTCAAATGTGTATATTTAGTTATGTTCTCCTTGCTGCATTTTCTTTCCTTTGAAGTTGATTACCCGTTACCATTGTTGCTTAAGGTTATATGTTATATGGGGCATTTGGTGAATTTTAGAACGATGCTTATTGTAGTCGGAAATGGTTGATGGAGCTAGTCCATCGCCGAGATTGAATCGAATTATGTTGGAACTTGAGGATTGTGTTCAGATCTTGGATCTGGTTTTTGTGGACATGTTGGGCAGTGGGTTCTATGTTGTTTACTTGGATGGGTGATAGGGTGATGATGGGACGTTGTTCGGATTCGTGTAGTCCCGTCTGGGTGGTTAAGGACCGATCTATGTGGCGTTGAACCAAGTCTCATGTACAACCACAAGTCGGGATAATGGTGAAGGCTTGGCTTATTAATTTGTTGTGTTCTTTCTATTAAACCACAAATAGATTGACAGGTGTTGTTGTTGTTATTGTTGTATTGTCAATCTAGTGGGGGTATGTTAAATTTCGCCTTACTTGGTCTTAAGGGTTACCTGCGTTTGCGGGGAGCTGCGCAAGGGACTTACTTATACAATGATGTTCACCCGTGGTTCAGGCGTCCAACAATCTGCCATGAGATATGTCCTCGGGTAGTTTGATAGCTAGGATATGACATTGTAACAGCCTCATTATGATATCTTAGTCACGCTCCTAAGGAAGAGTGCATTGGCCAATATTGAGATGTATTCATATGGTGTGGGTAAAGCTGTACAAACTCTGCAGAATCACAAATCTATTTGAATAGTCGTGTCTCTAGTCATGGACATCGCTTGTGGAAACCATGCACAGTTAAATTATGGGAATTGTGTTTAAATCTATACCAGATATCTCATCAAACAACCTTGCTTTATACTGAAAATAAACTCTTTTAGCTTTCCTTTAATACTTGAATGCATCTACTATATTTCTTTTCCTTGTAAGACTTGCGAGTACAACTTTGTACATAACGAGATTCTCCACTTGTTCAGGTGAGAACATAGTATGAATCGGTTTTAGCTATCGTACCAATTTTGGGCGATAACGGCAGATGCAACGGCTTTAACTCGAGTTGGTTGCTTGTGGGTTTGGGCATTCCAACCTAGTTATTTATTTTTATTTCCTTATTTAATTCCGTTGCAATTTATTTGTGTTATGATTAAATTTGGCCAGTCGGACCCCTCATGCAAAATCGGACCATAAGTCCTAATTGTTGATGTTGTAATAACGTTTATAATATTGTTGCATATTTGTGCAAGGATGTGAGCAATTTTGTTTGGATATGTGCATGTTAGCCACTGATCCTTGGGAGCTAACATGAGATACATATCTGGGGACTTGAAATCCTTCACGTTTCTTGTTAAGGGTCGTGCCTCCGGTGTGATCACTTGACTTGAAATGGATTCGATTTCGGGGTTAAAGAATATAGCCTACAATTATGAGTTAATAGAGTGTTTTGGTGATTAATGACAAATCTATTTATGAGACTAACACTTCTATTGATATACCTATCG
Organism: Hsuehochloa calcarea; assembly: GCA_036346395.1. Taxonomy (NCBI): domain Eukaryota; kingdom Viridiplantae; phylum Streptophyta; class Magnoliopsida; order Poales; family Poaceae; genus Hsuehochloa; species Hsuehochloa calcarea. The sequence continues at coordinate 43,349,405 of CM070599.1, forward strand.
TGTAGTCTTATTTGGATGAAAATGTGAAAATCGTGGAGGTATGCATTTGACATCATATTTTTATATCTTGCTGCATTCCTTAGATCCAAAATATAGGTTGAACTCCACCAAAAAGTTTAACTTGAATATGTGCATGTGTTTTTATTACATATTCAAGTATGCACACATTTAGGGGGAGTTCACTCTATGTTTTGTGGTTTCATTAGTACTGATCCATATTTCTTTATCCACTTATGATGAGGACATCGACCCTAAGGATACAACCACTGCTTCAACCTGCTGCACTGCATCCTCTACTTCCTTTACTTCACCAACATCTTCTCCAATTGGACTTTCAGCTAATGCAATGCCATATTACCCAATTAGATCGAGCTACGTCTACATGCCATGGTGCTACGTCTATATACCATGGTACTATGTGTACATGCCATGGTGCTACTACATATGCCAAGCAGGAGTTCAAGCTGGATACATTTTGGTCAGATCAGTTCGGAATCAGCCAGACAGCACCAACTTAAAACAGATATAACTTTTGCAAACGGAGTCCGATTCGGGTGTTCTTGGGCTTGTTGGAAAGCTAACGACGATATCTTTCCAACGGATCTAGCCTCACCTCCAAATTCCTTCTGTAGACTTCGGAATCGTCAAAAGAAGGTGCTATATCACTAATTTGGGCGATTTGGGCCTTGTAATCGCATCGAATTGGCCCATATGCGCGCCGCCCACTGGGTGTGATTACTGTTCATATGAACAGTAATTCGTACCTTTAGTCCCACCCTCTATTTCTTTTAGATTTGTGGCTCCTCATCCCTATTTAAGGAGGACGCACTTCTAGTTTCCTTGGATTTTGTTTAGTTAAAAGTTAGCCTTGTTGCAACTTCGTGTATTGGCTTGTGTCGACTAGACCAACCATAATACCGCTTTTTGAAATCCCAATTTTAATATTTCAATCTTTATTTGCAATTTTAGATTGCTTTATCTTGTTCTTGCGTGCTTCTTCGGTGTATGCAGGAATCGACCTTCGTGGTCAGGTCAACCGGGTATTCGTGCATGGTTGATAACGACTTGTCGATCAGTTCAGCGATTGCGTGGTTTCGAGCCTTGCTTGTTCATAGCCAGGATCGTCAGAGTTGAGCGACGCCTACCGGACTTATCGTTCTCATCGAAAGATCGGGCCAACAAATCAAACCTTAGGGTTCATCAACTTATATTAAGGATCTTTACTTTGAGACATATCCCTTGAGTATATATAAAACTTATGTAGTTCATATATACTCATTTGCTTTATATTCAATTATTTACAATTATGTTGGTTGTCATCAATCACCAAAGAGGGAAAGATTGAAGCATCATGACCCACCATTATGAGTTAATAGTATGTTGTGGTAATTAATGGCAATCACATTGTGCAACTAACATTTTCCATAAGTTGGTGAAATAGGTTGAGTTCTATGATGATGATGACGTGGGATGACATCATAAGTTGATTGGCATCAAGTAAAAGTTCAAGAAGAGTATGCATCATGTGTCGATGCATATCAAGATCACGAAGAGAAGATGATCATAAGTTGATCATCAAGTCAAGAGAAGACCCATCACGTATTGATGGAGGGCAAGTGAAGAAGATCATCATATGTTGATGATATTCAAGTCAAGATTCGGGATGAATGATGTCATTATGTGTTGATAATCATCAAAATAAGACCCCGAAGTGAAGGAATACACCATGTGTTGATGGAAGGTTCATGAAGAATGCATCATGGGTTGATGCATATCCAAGTCAAGAACTTGGAGTAAAGAAAATCATCATGTGTTGATGGAAGTCAAGAGAAGGATGCATCATGGGTTGATGTATATCAAGTCAAAGACCCGAACTTGAAATAAAAATGTGTGTCATCAAGATTCAAGAGGATGCTCAATGCAAAGGTATGACTAGTTAAGGTTAAGGATGTGTTCCTAGTCTTTTATCAGTCTTGATGTTTGGTTGGAGACTGGATTGCTGGTATAGATTATCGTACTATTAAGAGGGGTCTTGACTAGTATCTTGAGTCTTATCATATGTTGATAGCTCAATCTCGCTTGCTCTAGCACACTGTGGTATGATGCTATTATTTGCGAATGTGTTTTGCAAATAGTCGAGGCTCATGTGTCTAATCCTTGTAGCATGTGACTATACTTTGCAAATGTGTTTTGCAAATAGTTAAAGTCCATTTATCTACTCCTTGTCTCATGATCTAAGTTTGCAAATGTGTTTTGTAAATTGTTAGGGTTTATACATTGTCTTGTTTTGAGCTTCTGAAAAACTGCTTTGAAAATCGGCGTGACCTCTTTTGATAAGCGGTACTACCGCAAGTCAGTAGTACCGATATTTATATGGCGGTATATATTTTCCAGAGAGCATGTTTTCGAGTGGTTTGATACTCTCTGAAAATCGGAACGACCGTACTTCAACTGCAGTACTACCGCAGATCGGTAGTACCAAAAATTATATAGTGGTACGTATATTACAGAGAGCGTGTTTTTGAGAGTTTTTTATCTTCCTTGAATCGGTATGACCGCAATCCCTTAAGCGGTACTACCGGAGTGTGGTAGTACCGATGTTTACATTGCGATACGAGTTTTCTAGAGAAGGTGTTTTTGAGAAATCTTGAACTCTGGAAAAACGGTAGCTCCGTTCTAACCGAGCGGTACGACCGCAATGCGGTAGTACCAATTTATAGTTGGCGGTAGTACCGCAGCTTTATGTGTAACGACTAGTTCAGAGCATTAAATGCTACTGTTCTGACTGTTGAGCCAAAAATCGGTAGTATCAGGTTTTAACAGCGGTACTACCGCAAATCCTGATTTTTTTTCAGAAACGTGGTCGTAACGGCTAGTTTTATAGTTGGGGCTATAAATACACCCACACCTGAACCAAACCTAGAACCTTTGGCACTCCATTTTATTCTATTGAGCTAGTGTGAGCTTCTCCTCTCAATTGTGCATGTGTTGCACCTTGTGAGCAAGGAGAGAGGTCTCTAGTTGCATGTGATGCATCTGGAGTTGGATTTCGTATCCACTTGAGATTGTGCATTCGTTGCACGTGGTGAGAGTCAAGCAAGGGGCTTGACTTATTACTCTTGGAGTTTGTAAACTCCTAGACGGCGTTGGAGGCGTCGTGCCCGGTGATCTCTTCAAAGAAGATTGTGAAGAGGCTTGGTGTGGTGTGAAGGTTGGAGCTCACCTACCCGGAGCGGGAAAGAGCCACCACTAGTGGATTTGAGGTGTTTGGCTTAATTCGTGAAGCTGGTCCAATTAGTTTGGGCTTACCTCAACGTGGATTAGGGGAGACCGGCAAGTATTCGAACACCACAGTAAAAAGTCATTGTGGCATTGTGATTTGTTTTCTAGTGATTTACTTTGCACAATTTATATTTCTATAATTAAATTGCTTACATGTCTTTTGTATATTTGTTACCATTGACATAGTCTTATATTGTTGGTGCATTTAGTGAGACTAGTTGTTTTAGGCCTTATTTGTGTAAAACCGATTTGATTTACTCTTCCGCATTAGAAATCGGTTTTAGCCAAAAGATTTTTAAAACCGCCTATTCACCCCCTCCAGTCGGCCTCCTCGATCTTACAGGGGTGCCCACATTTATCCAAGGAAATGATATGAAAGCACAATCTATGTGAAGACCTTTATTGTCGTGGACACAATGAATGTATGAGAATACAATAGATTGATCAAATGATCATAGTGTTATGAAATGAACATGTTATTACAGAATATGTGGGTTACCACCTTTATAGCTATTGAAGTGGTGTTAGTTAATGCCTCTAAAGGCGTCTCTTATCTTCACGCACATTCCTTTGTTGAATCTTGAACCAAAACGTCTCTTATTCAATTGTCATAAGTTGTCATATGTGCCAATAATAATCGCTCTCACGTTAGTCATATGGGGATTTGTCATGTCTCCCGACCAGTTTGCTAGTCACAAACTAGTCGGGATGCCCAAAACTGTATTGCTGGTTGTCTAGTGTCCATGACCGGTCGTCTCATGACTCAAACTGGTTTGCTACTAGTTTGGCTGTAGTAAAAGGGATTGGGCTTCTTTTAAATAGTGGTGGTAGGTTCATAACCACTATAAAACAGGCCTCTAATATGTGGGCCTTTTTTGACAGAGACTCTAACTTTAACCGAAAAGGTTGACCTAGTTAAGAATCATCATCACAATATATTAATGGTATTTTTTACTTCAGAACAACATGTAAACAACAAAAACACACCAAATTAAACTATTGTAACCTAAATAAGCAATAGGTAGAATGAAGTTTCATATGCTGATATAGTGTGTTGTTAGGATTATGATCCTATCCGATCATGAGCACAATCCTACTCGATTCTATGCTATCATACCTTTAGGATCATGATTCTATGAAAATCTGACCTATATACCAATCCATATGATTTTAACTCCGTGGTCCTACGATTCGTGTCATGATCCGACAAACTTGTTTACTACTAGTCTACTACTATGTATGTTCGGAGTTCTTCAATACTAACATCTTCACTATATTGTAGACCAGAGAAAGACATGTAAATACTACGGCATGAAGCACCTGTGTTGTAACATTCTAAAATTTCAAACCAATTCCAAAGCAATTTCAAAAGAAAATTTCAAAAAATTTTACTAAGATTTGAAAATCTTCAAACCCTCACCTAGGCTTTAGGATCCCAGCCCGGCCCACTTGACCGGCTCGGCCCGGTCGGCTCCACCCGCCGCCCGGCGCATCCGCCGCTCCCCGCCGACCGCCTTCTCCTCCACGCCCGAGCATGTCCGCGCGCGCCACCGACACCGCCGCCTCTCTGCACCGCCTGCCTCGGTCGCTGCCCCGCGTCGCCGCGACTCGCTGACCAAGCGCCTCGCGCTTTGGCTCATCACCCACCTGGCGTCGCGCGCCGACCCGAGCCCCTTTCTCCTCCTCCTCCGCCGCCCGCTCGCGTCTCACGCCCGCCCCTCGCCTCCGCCTCCACCAGACCCGACCTCCTTCATCCCCCTCCCCTCGGCTATTTAAGCCGCCCACCGCACCCGCTCTTCTCTCCTTCCTCCTCGCCTCCTCCTCCCGTCTCCCGTCGCCGCTTCCTCGTCTTCACCTCCGACCGCTGCCGCCACGCCTCCTTCCCCGCCTCCAGCCCCACCCCGGCGCCACCCGTTCCTCTCCCTCCTCCCCGCTCCCGCCATGCGCCATCTCCCTCCTTGCCCGCCTCTTCCTCTCCCCTCTCATTCTCCGCACGCGCGACACCGCTTTTCTATCACCCCCTGCGTGCGCAGACCGATAGATGGCCCCAAAGATAGTGCCTCATGGCACTGACCAGTGGGCCCTACGTGCACTGTGCCGTGGACCACGCGTTCGTGCGCATGGACCCGGTCCACGCGCACTGTGCAGTGGACTGAGCACTGTGTGTGTGACACATGTCAGCACGAGAAAAATCTGGTTTTTGGATTTTTCTTTTCAATTAAAAATTCAATTAAAAAGCTTCAAAAATTCATATCTTTTTTTGTTATAACTCCAAAAATTATGAAACTTGTTCCTAAAATTTTCTAAAATCAAGATCTTGCTAATGACACTGGTCTTGTTCAATTTGGAGTTCATTTGTTATGGATTTTGTATTTATTTTCTCTCTCTGCTGATGTGCCTTTTTCCGGTACTTTCGTCCGATTAGGGTTCGAAGACGCAGGAGACCTCCACTTCGATCAAGTACAAGAGTACCAAGACCCCACTGCCTTTAACCAAAGTGAGTCAATAACTTGATCATTTTGCGCCGATATTTTATGCAAATTATATTTATTTAAAATATCAAAGTTGCATGCTTTAATTCTGTAATCAAATGTATGTTAACGATTAAGGTAGTTAAACACTCATTTGATGATTAATTAATTATTACCCATCATTTGATAAATTGAATCCCTCATTCCATATCACCCTAGTAATTATGCGGTAAATACTAGCATAGGTTGTACTTAAACGGCATGCTAGGCTTGCTTAAGTACCAAGACAATAAAAATCATGTTTATCATCTTTTAATCATGAAAGTGGTTTTGGGTAGTCATTTGATGTAAATGACTAGCGTGTTGTGTTAATTGGCTTTTCCTCCTCAAAACCCTAAATAACTTGATAGTACCACACCTGGGCGGATGGAAAGAGTGGTGGGTGCCATCGTGCACAAGTGTGGTTAGTACATGGTATGAACCGCCCAGATGGATTAAAGACTTAATTTTGTCATGACCTCCTGTGTAAAACAAGTACAACCGCAAGTCTGTAAAGTACAACTTGGCTTAGTAAAATTATTAAACCCTGAATGTCATCTCATTGGATGGATAGCGGGAATGTGCAATCACGTGTTGTGACCGGCTTGAAAGGGGCACCGGTGTAGGTGAAGTTGCCAATCGCTGAGGGGTAGTTCGACTACGCGTTCAACTACTCTCTTCAATAAAATGCAATTTGTTTAAAATGCTAAGTCATAGGATTTGGTAATTATGATAATTAAAAATGTTGCTTTAGCAAATAAAAGAACCCGAACCACCCTTGTTAAGCCATGCATATACATTATTGCATCTGGTGTGTTGGCTCGCGAGCAAGGAAGTTGTGCTAATCCTCGCTCTCCCCCAAACCCTCCAAATGATGTGGACCAAGGGGACTACGCCTACTACGAAGACCCGGAAGTCGATGGACAAGGGAACGGCGAAGAGCAGTCTAGTCTATAGTCTAGATCTCGCCCCAGTCTAAGTGCACTCGTTCGGTACTTGCGTACAATAGATATTATCCAACCCCTTGGGTAATACCCGTCATACACAGGTCACCCCAGTCGCTTGCCTGTGGAGAGATGAGCTCTACCCCTCTTTGCTTTCGCTATAACTACATGCTTTTATGCGATATAATCCATTTGGCATAACCGACCCTTTTTGTAAAACATGGCCCGACGTGGTCTATGTTACTCTGATGTTGTAATATATTGAATATCTTAAATTACGACTTGTATGAATTGGTTTAGCAATGTGGCTATGAGTGTTATCTACTGATCCAAAGAATAGTACAATGTATTCATAGAGAATTCGAATTAGAAAATCTAGATGCCTTTCATGTTCAATAATAATATGACTAACTTGTACAGACGTAGCTGCTCCCTTGAAAGAAAATAGGGACAATGTGAAAAGGAAACGAGAATCTACTGAATTCAGCGTCTCAGAGCAGGTAGGTGACGATTGACGACCATTGGTCAATAACTTGCTACTACAAACCGAAAAACAAACGGCCGGGCCTTTAATCGCCATTAATGCATACGCGAAGGATGAAACCCATGCGCATGAGACCAAAAGAGCCTTCAAAAACGCCTTTTGCGAACCCTTTTGCACAGCAATAATACTTCAACATGATGAGGCCTTGGATTGCCTTCAGAAAGTGGGGTGTGTGTGTGAGGCCTTGGAGCGAATGACGACCGACAAGCCTTTCAGATGCCGGTCGAATTGATGAAACACGCAGGGACGCGCCGTTTCGGACCGCTACGCGTGCAAGAAGTAAGTGTGTTTGTGCTGCGTATCTGATTAAATGGACTCGGTGCTTCCAGTTTCGGCAACGTCTCGCAGCACCGTCGCCCGTTCGCTCCGAGACGTACATCGGTCGTCTGATCGTGTCGTGCCCACGGGTTAGACTCACTGGACACCGATCTGATTGAAACAGCTGAAAAATCTGAAATTTTTTAACAAAATTCAGATTTTGATTGAAATTTGAAAACTACTCTTTTTCAAAAACTCCAACTCAAAACCGCTTTCCCTCGGCCGTCGAAGACGGCTTTTCTTACCTGGGTGCCTTCTTCTTCTTCCTTCTTCTTTCTTCTTTCTTCTTTCCTGTCACGCCCGTGCATCATCGTCGCTACGCCACCGCCTCCTTCGCCGTCAGCCGCACCACCTCGCCCTTATCCAAGCCTTCTACCACCTTCGCCGCCCGCCACCTCTCCTCTCCCAGATCGCCCAACCAATCGCCGCCACACGCGTCGCCAACCGCCACTCCCACCGCCTCCCTGTTGCCGCCGCCCTACTAGCGCCACCGCCTATCTCCGGCTATAAAAGCCTACCCAGGGCTTGCCTTCGTCACCATCTCCCACCCCCACCACCTCCCCTTCCCTCCCATCACCAGCACCGGCCTGATTTTGGAGTTTCGCCGCCACCTGTGCTTTCCTCCCCGACGAGCTCCCAGATAAATTCGGCGCCTCCCTACCTCCCCCTCCCTCCCAACTCCGGCAGTGGCTCCGCCTCGCCACCACGGTTCTTTTCCCCACCTTGCCCCACCCCCTCCCTTACCGGAACCTGGAACCTACGGCCGCGTCGCCATGCCACCTCAGTGCCCCAAGCTCCACACCACCACCCCTAGGCCTTCTCACGGCTCGCGTCGCCATACCACCTCAGGCTGCCCCAAGCACCCACACCACCACCCCTAGGCCCTCTCATCTCACTGATGCTTCTCCGCCACTCACCCACGCCGTAGCTCAGTGCCACCCTTTAGCGCCGCCAAAAGCCTCCTTCGGCCCATTCTTCATTCAATTCAGCCATTTACTATTCATAGTACAGTAATTTAATTACTGTTCATCAGCTGCGCCCACCTTGCTCATAATCCGCAGTACAATAGCCTACCTATTTTCATCCAGCCTTATCCTCAAAACTCTAATTCGTCCCATCCAAGTCCCCAAAATGGAACCACCAAATCTTACATCCTTTGTGTTTCTTTTCTAAATTTATTTACTTGCATGTTGCACCACTCCTTGTCTAGACGGATTTTATTTGGTTTATTTTATTCTTTTTCACGTTAGGTCACGACTTCGACGACCGGACCCCAAAAGGCCGGAAGAGATGCTAGAAGAATTTGTGCAAGGAGGCAAGTCGCATTCCTTGATCATTTTGCCAACATTTTAGCGCTTATATTATTATATTTATGCCAATTACCTATTAAAATAATACTTTTGAATGCCAAATAAAAGTGTTGATAAAGCCCACCTACTCTTGAATATTCACCTTGCAATATTGGACTAGATATTTAGCTTTGTCACCAAATGGTTTTGGAGGGAAGTTGAGGGTTGAGACCAGAAAGTTGGATAACCCAATAGACTTGTGTTAAAATTTAGTCAAAAGTGAGATCAAGCAGATGAACAGCCACGAGTTGGTGTTGGTCCATTTCCTCATTGGAGATAAGTAAGAACAATAACTTTGTGCCAAAGTAACAGACACAGAAAACCGCTCAACCACAGGTGTGGTCATTACTCCCTGGCTTAGTACACTGCTCTTCCATTTGAATATCTACAGGATGTCAACTGCTCTCGTGTGTTAGAGCAGAAGGAATTGGGGTGAGACAGAGTGGGCCTGAAGGGACACTCTCTGATCTACACAACGGTATGGTCCCGTCAACCTCGGAGTACGAATTCTATAGTGGGCCGGTGGTCTCCCGAGGGCTGTATGGAGTAGAACCTACTGGGTAGAGGCTAAAAAGGGTTGAGTAGTGAAAAAGCTTTGTTATCTCAACTCAGTTGCACGCTAACGTGTTGCGTGTTTATAGCTTGATAGTATAAGTTTGAGGTATCTTGTGGGCAAAGCTAAACAACTCTGCAGAGTGTATAATTAATGGTATTCGAATATGTCGTGCTTCCGGTTAATGAAGCTGTGTTCATAGGTGATTCCAACACATAAGGCATAAGTAGAGTTTTTGAGATGTTAAGTTGGTAATTGCAATTGTTGAGAAACCCTCTATTGTTATTATTTATTATTGTTTTACTGTTTTAAAGTTAAACTGCTTTAACTGCAAAATGCATCCACATATGCCTGTTAAGGTAAACTCTAACCATCCATTAAACTCCTTGTATGTAATTATTTAGCTTTTTCATATGGCTTGTTGAGTACGGTAGTAGTACTCATTCTTGCAAAATCTGCAAACCATCCACAGAGGAATTTTCAAAAATACTGAGGATCTTGTTGAGCATGATTTTGGTGGATCCCCGGATGGCAACAACTGCTGTTATTAGGTCTCAACCACGCACTCAAGCATGCATGTAGTTTGAAGTTCTTTTGTCTTGTATTATATTAACTTTGGGTTTGGTGCCTATGTCAATGCTAAAACTGGATGTTAAGTCTTAATTTTGTGTAATAAAAAGTTTATTTTTGTTGTAATCAAAACTTATTTAATACACTGCTTACTTCACAACTGCACATCCTAAATGGTTGTGAAAAATTTAACGCTCTAGAATTTGGGTGTGTTACATATCAGTGTTGCACCGTACAGATCAGCGATGTGTCCAAATGCCAAAATTGACACACGGCCAGCCCAATGTCAGCATCAGCCCATCTAACCTAAAGTTTTCTGACCCCAGGAAAAAAATAGAGATGGCAAGAATATATATATATTTGTGTCTAATTTTTTTTTTTTGGACATCTCATTGGACGCATTTTCGAAACCGTTCATTGCAGAAAGGATCTGTACTATTTGTGTGTGCAGTGAGGTACTGCCTGTCGCCTCCTCGCAGAAAAAAGAAAGTGCTGCCTGTCGCGCCGTAGGCGTCCAAACGTCAGGTCACGAGCTTGATATATGTCCTCTCTTTTTTATCTCAACTTTTGATATATGCCAGTCATATAATCTACATGACTTTGATGGTCCGGCCAGTCTCATCAAGCAGTCATTCTAAGGCTTGGCTCACTGATAATTAACCTGCAAGCTAGTATTAATCGCAATGATAAATGTATCTGGAGTTCTGGACAGGGATGCGTCTAGAATAAGAAAATTAATATTTGCATTTATCTCTTCATCTTTTTACAGTGGAGCCAGTCCAATGCGAGGACCTGTACGATGGCCAAACTGTGAATCAATAGGAAGACTTCTCTTATCTCTCGTGTACCAGTCGTGATCATGTCTTAGTTCCTTGACAGAACATGTTGGACCAAAGTTCGTTACGTGCCCAAACTCATAGTACGTATGGGCACGGTCCCATCGTACTAAGTCCAAATAGGCGTCACGACGATTTTTTAACATATCAATACTTTTGTTAAAGTGAGAGTACCTGTGAAACAGATCCATGTACCAGGGACTCACTTTGTAATGGTTATTATGAACCTACAATCAGTATTAAAAGGAAATCTAATCTTTTTATTACGGTCAAAATGGTCACAGACCAGATTGAGCCGTGAGACAACCAGTCATGTACACTACACGATCAACTATACGATTTTGAGCTATCCCTGACCAACAAACTGGTCGGGAGACATGGCACTTTCTCACGTGACTGACGTGAGAACGATTATTGGCGCATCTGACAATTTACGATAGTTGGCTAAGAGACGTGACGGTTCAAGACTCAATAGAGAAATGTACGTGAAAATACAAGACGTATTTAGCAGTATTAACTGTCATCCTTCAATAGCTATAAATAGAGTAGCTCACGTATTATGTAACATGACAACTCTCAACACAGTCATTACATTTTCAACATACCCATTGTATCTCTACTACTTAAAAGAAGGAATTGGTGTCGGTCCGTCCCCCCCTCATATGATGCAAGCTGTTAGATCTATCTTTCTTCGTGAGATATGAGCCATTTGATCTCGTTCTTTCTCGGTTCCTCCCATGCGTACGGTTGGCCACCTATAGCATCTCCACTCCCCCCACACACCAATTGCCTAAGCTGGTGCGCAATAAGCCCAAAGATTCTATCGATCTTTCCAAGAACATGTTTACCAGCGGATCACTTGCATTGTAGGCTGAGCACGACGACGGTTGACGAGATATAATTTTTTTAATTCGTAGCAAAGCATGGGTATTGGACTAGTTATCATACAAACACTCATTGTGTACACAACAATAAAGGTCGTCGTATAGATTGTGCTCTTATTTTTATTTTCCCGGAAAACTCGATAGGGGACCCCGTGTACAGATCATCGACAACGTGGCTAACTTCGGTAACGTCCTAAAATTTCTAAAAACTATATAATTATTTTCTAAATCTTCATTTCTGGTATTTCTTTCATTTTAAAAATTTTCTGCATTAAAGAAAAGGTATTTCATAAATTCCAGCTACTGGAAAAAGAATTTCTAAAAATAATTAAAACATGAACATAACATGCTGGTGATTTAATTGAGTTCCTAATAATCTAAAGACACTACTACAAAAAGGATAATATTGTACACCTCAACACATACGGTTGGCTAAAACAGTCAGTATTAAATACAATCACAGACGGTTTTGGTTTAGTAACCGTCTGTGTTATTGACTGCGTTAAAAACCGTTTGTGAAAAGGTAATATCACAGAAGATTCATGTTGAAAATCGTATGGGAAGTATCACCAACGGTTCATGTTGAAAACCGTCTATGATATTACTAAATATCACAAACGATTTGTAATTGAAAGTGTATGTGATATGTTTAATACTTTGGCTCCAGCGCAATGTGTCTCTTCGTCTCGCGCACCAACCTTACGATGTGTCTCTTCGTCTCGCACACCGATGTTACTCCTTGTTTTATAAGAATGATCATCGTGCGCCATGGTGAGCACTCACGGTATTGAATAAGTATGCATCTAGCTATAGTACCGTCGCGTGCTATGGTGAGCACGCGGAGCATGACGGCAAGGACCAAGGCAAGGAGGCCGGCGATCGTCGTCCCTCCTCACGATGTCGTCGCCCACATCATTGGCCTCATGGCCGCGAGCTCTCCTCGGCCCATGGCTGACCTCTGCAGCCTACGAGCCACATATGTATTTATATACCTATAAAATATGTACTACTGTTTGTGGCGACAACCAATCCATGCATGCATACATGTTACTGTTTTTATGTTATTTTTTAGAGAACACGTCACTAATCTGACTAGCAACAACGCTCTTAATTTGGCCTTAATTTTGCACTTGCTTAATTTTCTATTATGGAGTAATTCTTGTATATATATTGGAGTTACAGGGTCGTGTACAAAGCGTCCAAGGAGCGCGCAGTGGGGAGGCGCGTGGCACTGGAGCAGGAGAAGGCGATGAAATGGTTGGACAACGAGCGCTACCTCACTGTCGTCAACCACCTGGCCGGCGCTGGCAACTCAGAGGCCTGCTTCATCGTCAACCTCACATTCGTCTTTGCGCACCAGGACATGCAGGGAGACCTCGTGTGCCCCGACCGGGCGACCGTCGCCGGCCACAAGGTCGTGGCCTACATGCTTGGCCTCCTCCTCTACATGGTCGGTGAGGCACGCGGAGTTGGAAAGCAATACATCAGTCAGGTCGAAGGCGAGCCGGCCAGTGACGGGTGCGAGACGGCCAAGAGGACCAACCGAGAGTGCAGGCGGTGCGGGAGGCTCGCTGCGGACGCGGTCTGGGAGGCGACGTGGAAGAAGATGGCCGAGCCGCAGGGCCGGGTATTGGCACTGCCGAAGGATAGCCACCAGTGCACGAGAGCCGGCTGCGGCGTGACGGAATGGTGGGCGACTACGTCGTCTTTTGTAGCGATAACTGTAGGATTAGGCATGAGTACGCCAAGTTCTTTGCACATGTGTTGAACTACTTGTCGTAAAATTAGCGGTTTTAGCAAATATTCAAATATAATTTCAGCAGTAATAATCATAGTTAAATCATATTTTCAGCGGTTTTTCTTCTACCAATTTCTTGAAGATTTCAATACATAGATTAAATTGACCTTTTGACAATCTTGAAGTCATGATCCATGGATTTTGTCTTTTCCACGGTGGTCGAAAGGTGGTCAAAAAGTTAATTTATTTCGTGGAATGTATCTTTTCCACGATCTTACCCATAGCGAAAGAACTCAAATGACTGATTATTTATTCTAAAGAAATCTTTTCGGACTTGAGAGGTTTGGAAATAAGAACTTTAAAATGAAGTAGAAGTAGGAAGATGAAAAATCTATGCATAAGTTCTGCCCTACTGATGGTTATTTATAGACCGTTGACTTATGGCAAAGTTAAACGAAGTCCAACGGATAAATTTTTTTAAGAATCTTTCCCAATAAATCGTTGAAAAATCAAAGCGTCGATGTCTCTTCGGGAATTGTTTTTCATGAAGACAGTTGACGTTCCTTTTCCTATCTCTTTAGAACCATATGTGATGTCCAACCCTATTTATATTCGGACTATAGGGTACCGCCTCCCCCAAACTACCGCATATCGATTTCGCCGCCTTCTCAGTGCCGCCTCCCCCAAACCAAAGCGGTGTCGCCTCCCCCAAACCGATCGAAGCTCCCGTCCCCACGACGATGCCAACTATCGCCGTGAGCTCCTCTGCCTCCGGTTGTGATGCCACGGTTCCCTGCATAAGGCACTCTTGTCGTAAGAGTGTCTTGTGCAGTGTCACCGTCGTGACACAACGGTGACAGTATCGCCGCCTCTCCTTCATTGCTAGTGATATCCCCCCTCTGATCCCCTCCCCTCTCATCCTTGATGCTTGGATCTGAAATTATGAAATTGATGGATGGCTAGGGTTTTGGCCATGTAAATCTTGATGCTTGTGTGTGTGAAAATTAATTGTTGATGCCTCTAGTTCTTTGGGGCGGCGGAAGTGGAGTCCGGCGGCGACGTGGGCGCCAAGCTGGTGCATTTGAGGGACCAATGGCGCTCACGGTCGACGACCTGCTGTGCGCGACTGTGGAGATCATGGGGAAGAGCACGTACGGGACGGTGTACAAGGCGATGCTGGAGGACGGTGGCTTGGTGGCCATGAAGAGGCTGAGGGAAAAGATCACCAAGGGCCAGAAGGAGTTTCCGACCGAGGCGGCAGTGCTCGACAAGATCCAGCATCCGAATCTGCTGGCATTGAGGGCATACTACTTAGGGCCAAAGGGGAGAAGCTGCTAGTGTTCGATTTCATTCCCAAGGGGAGCCTTTATGCATTCTTTCATGGTGATATTTCTACTTTGCTATATATGCTCTTCAGGATTCTTAGTTTATTAATTCAACCGCTAAGTAGTTTATGCTAAGTAGTTTATTAGTTTCTGCTATATATGCATTTATGCTGGCATTAAGGTTTCTCTAACTCCCCTCCTCCCCAAGCCCGTGGTCGCCGTCCTCGACCCCGCCTCCACCCCGAGCACAAGCCACCACCTCCCCGACCCCACGCCCCTCCTCCCCCGAGCTGGGGAGTTCCACAATGTAGATTGAACTTGATTGGGATAAGATTAAACTTACAGCAAGCTATCACCGATGATTTTATCTACAAACCCGTTTGTGATAGTAGGCCTTCACAGATGACTTCGAGCAAAAACCTTCTGTGTTGTTACTTATCAACCGTCTATGATAACTACCTGTTATCACAGTCACATAAAATTAGATGGTTCAGAAACTGTCAGTGATGACGGTTTAGAACCGTCTATGATGAACCTTCGTATAGTAGTGAGAGACTCCCCACATTTTTCATAATTTGTGGAGTTGGTTTGCCAAATTTAAAAATTAAAACTTTATTTCTGGGTTGAAATTAATAAGAAAACCAATTACAATTCGAAATCCCTTCTTGGGCTGAACCTTTCCACCTCGACCTAGTCCGCTTCTGTTCCGGCCTAGCAATGGCCCACGTGCCATGCCTCACTAGGCCCCTTCTCTCCTTCTTTATTTATGTCTCCCCTGTCTTCTCTCGGGTGCGTTTTCTCACCGTCTTCATCCACCTCTCTCTAGCTCGTTCTTGGCGCGCCCGGATCACCTGCCGCGGAGAGGTGCTCCGCTCGTCCATCGTCGCACCCCGTTGTTGCCCAGTGGACCCGAAGGTCATGCCTCAGTCGTCGCTACCACCTTAGCTCCGCACCGCCCACCTCCGCCAATCCACTTGCAGGTAAGTGCCACGTCGTCGTCGTTCACTCTGACTACTAAATCCGTTGTTCGAACCAAGTCAACAGCCAACGTGAGCTCTCTGGCTACCTCGCTATCATGTCCTGTCGCTACAGACTACCCTTACTCCCTTTTTATCTCCCTGTGTTTGTCTAGCTCAAACGGAAGGACATGGCCTTGAGCTCCGCCACACATTCTTCTTGACGCGCCTGTGACAAAGTGATATTTCACCGTCCCATCTTGGCCTTATAAGCAAATCTGTGCACGATATCTCGCTTAGCTTCCCATTTCCAGCATGCCCTCCAAGAACAAGGACCTCTTGCCCTTGGATTGATGGGAATGGCATTATCTTCCTCAGCGCCGGCGAGCACACCACTGTTCCATTGTCCCCTCTGGTGAGCTCCCACCCTCGACGAGAGTCTCATGTCTCGCCTAGAACTTCATGGATGCCTTCCTCGTTCTCTTTTTTGTAGTTGAGGTCATCAGAAGTTGGGACCGGATCGTCTTCTTTGCCTTCAGTGTGCGCACCCATTATTAGTCGCCGCATTTCCCTGTTTTTGTGAGCCCCATCTCCCTTCTTTCATGTCACTTTGTGCCTTTTCCTTCGATGAGCAGAAGCCCTCAATCTATTTCTTGTCTGGTGTAGCATAGCGTCGGATCCAGTTCGTTCTCTTCGCCTCAGGTCGCCACCATCGCCCTTGAGCAGCCCTTTCTAGGGCAGCCCATTCTTCAGTGAGCTTTGAGACTCATCATGGTAATTTCTAGCTTCGCCCCACTCCCCTCTTTATCATAGCATGCCCTGTTGCAGCTCTTCTCCCCCGTGGAGCACCGCCGCCGCCCCTGTTCACCGCCATCCAGTCACCCCGTACCTTCTTTGTATTATCCAACCCTACCTTTGTGATTGTGGTTAGCTGATGATGCTCAAGCGCTCCTTATTTTGGTTCTAGTCGGTCATTTCCGCTGCCATCACCATGGCAATGTCCAGCACCGCCACTTTTTCTCGTCGTGGTCACTATTCTGGGAACCGTTCATTCCCACACCAGCTTATGTAGAGTAGCCTAGGCTCTTTCTTGCCCCTTTTGTTCTCCCATGCCAACGTCGCCGCACGGCCGAGGCCTCCTCTCCACTTTCCACCATCACGTCGCCGCCTCCGTCCACCTCCCCGGCTTCCACTACCACCAATAGAATTGTCATGACTCCGCCATTCCATTTTTGTTGGTTCCTGGTTCTGCGTTGTCATTGCTTCGCCACCGCCGAGCACGACAAGGAGCCGGCCACAACCTCTCTATTCTGCTCTGCTTTCTCTCACACTACTTTCTCTCTGGTTCGCTCTTTCTCTATCAAGTGGGCCTGAAAGGATAGTTTAGATTAGGGCTAATCACAATGGTTAGAAATAATGAGTCACTGGATAGTGAGCCAGTCGAGCAATTAATCGATTTCCTAATTAAAACTGAGTCTAAGGGTTGTATCACTGACATGAGGGACCCATCGTTTGTTAGACTTCTCCTTGGATTTGGTGCACCATAGACTTGACCCCACCTGTCAGTCGGATGATGCAATAAATTTGGGTTTTCCTTTAGGAAGAAAAATAGAAATTAAAAAGAAAATCCATGCATAGTGCTTTTTTTCTTTTTCTGGAATTACTCCACCAAGCCAACTTCAAATGCCAATAACTTTTGCATATGAACTCCAAATTGAGTGAAACTTGTTTCTAAATTTTTTTTAATCAAATCTTGAAATTTCATAATATGATAAATTATTTTAATTTTATTTCTGTTTTAATTTTATTTGGCTCTTATTTGTGTTACTTGGTTTTTACTAAATAGATACCAACATTTCGAAAATCCCCGAAGTTGATCCAGAGCAAGACCAAGAGTTCAATGAGCAAGGCAAACACCACATTTAATCGTATTTGATCCCATATTTTCACTGTTATGTATGTTGTGTTTAAAAATTATTATGCATGCGTATTTTCGGTAAAAATGTTGGTAGTTATACCCAATTGTTGCATTGGTCCTACCTTGATAAATTTTAATACTCACTGTGTCACTATAGTATTGCTATCTACTGTTGATACAAATACTTGTGCAATTTTAGATGGTATGAATTAGTTGATGCTTAGCCATGCACATATCAATACTAGTTTTGATAAGTTGAAACAATTTGATAAAAGGATCAATTATGGGAAACACTTGTATACATGTCCAGAGGGGGTACCTCTGTTATTTTGGCTAAAAATAAATACCAAAACTTGTTTTAGACTTGGGCTAGTGTATGTTGAGACCGGTGCAGGTGCATGAACTTTGGTTGTGGTTGTCTCACTCGGGTTGCTAAGGACCGAGTCTATCGTGTAGTTAGACTCAAGATTTATGTGCAAAACACAAGTGCATTTTATGGGAAGGCCCTAGCATAATAATTTAACGTGTTCTAGCAATCAAAGTGCATGTGGTAGATTGTAGGTTGGAAAGTTTGGGCTAGTGCGGACATGGAAGATATCCATTGTTCGTAGGGGCTTTGCGAGGACCACAAAGCTTACCAACACAACGTATGAGTTCTTAGGATTTTTTTAGAGCTCTCTATATCTTAAGAAAGTATCATTGTGTGGTTTGTTGCTAGGACCAGTAATGTAAAATCTTTGTCATGAACTCTCAAATCAGGTACCGAGTGGTATCGCGTGACATGATTGATATGGTGGGATGTTTATGTTGTGTGGATAAAGTTGTACAACCTCTGCAGAGTATAAATCTATTCGAATAGTCGTGTCCCCGTTTATGGATGACTTGGTGAATCCTCCACCTCGGCAGTTTTATGTTTTGCTAAATGGTTTGGGAATGTATGGATAGGGAATCCATTCATATCTTGTTCGGCAAAAGGATTTTGCCACTATTTTTATATTATGGCAGCAAGCCATCTATTTATTTCTGCTATTTATACTTTATTATTATTTATTTATCAGTGTTAAATGCTTTACAACTTTCGATTGCAAGTTATTACTCATTATTGAAAATGAAAGCTTGCTTTATGCAAAAATACGGAAAACTTAGTAGGATAGCCATCTCTCTTGACATAAACTTGCATATTATATAATTGTTGCTATAAAGTGTTGTCAAGTACAACTTTGTACTCACAATTGCTTGTTGAATAAATTCAGAAGATGTGGATGATGTCCTGTCAGTTGGATACTTTTACGCTGCTGGTTTCGGAGATGTTGATGCCGAGTTCTATGGCTTTAATCCCTAGTCGGATGTCTGTGGGTTGAGGCATATCTTATGGGTGTGCTACATTTTACTTATCGTTTATTTCATATGCAAACCTTTATATGAACTATTTGGCCAGTCGGCCCCTTCGTATAAAACTTGGTCGGGAAGACCTATGTATGACTGTTTAATACTATGTACTACTCTGTTTTATTTATTCATGTATGTATGTGATGTAACGATGTAATATATGTGTGCTAGTCTCTGATCATAGGACTAACACGATAAATATATAGAATTCATAATTAATTTTCCGGGCCCAACAACCGCTGACCATTGCCCTAAAGATACGGTCGACGTGGCCTCCTCGAGTAAAGGCTTCCACAGCGGGCCAAAATAAGATCCCAAATCAGATTACGACGTGGATCTTTTTCCTTTTGAACTTCTATATGTGTAGATAGCCCTACAATATTAATACTCTATTTTAAAGGAATGATATTGATATAAAATTCGTATAAAATATCTAAACTTTCAGTGCTTCCTATTTACTCTTCAGGAAGTTTAGAGAAATTAGAGCGACCGTTTTCGAATGTGTACATATTGAAGCAATAATGAAAGCTCATGGTCTACAATCTACATACTGAAACTATGGGCATTGCTTAATTTTTTTCCTGTACCACCGGCCTCAATTTTCTACTGCCGTGTCCTCTTTAACAAGTTGGAACCAATGATAAGTTGCACTCTAGTTTACTTTCTGCTTCAAGTAGTCAAGATGTACATTTTTGACTTATTCTGTATTGTCCGGATACATTTCAGGCAATTCAATAACCGAAAACTTTGTCGGCATCAAGAAAAATATATCTATACTTTTCGCAAAAAAAAAGGTACCTATTTCAATCTCCACGCATCCTGGTTTGTAAGATCTAGAAAAATCTAACAACTGCGTAAAATATTTTTTTCAACCCGGTTTTTTATCCGTTATATTTCTGAATCTTGCAAACTAGTAGTATATCTGATTTGAATAAGTAAAATCGTACCAATATAAACGTGACTCCTAGTTGATTAAATCCATTAACTATTTTGTAAGCAATAATAATAATAATAATAATGCAGTAACCAAGTGGCCGTCACCCATTAACTATTGTTAATCGACGGCTCAACGCCACGTCGGCCACAGTGGTTAACTAGCATCTATCCATCGAAAAGCGCAATAATTTAGTTTGGAAAATAAAAAAACGACGAGTACAATAATCATCAGTAGCACTTCTCTACCAACGTTTTCATGGATCCATCCATCGATGAATGCCCAGACAATTTTACCAGAGACACCCTTGCGATCCATTGGCTACAAAGGTTGCAACTGATGCGTCAGAGCGTTCAAGAGTTCAGACGAAAATGAAGCGATTATTAAACGCGTCGAAGCGATCGACGGAGCGAGTGTGAAATATCGCCGGGGGCTTTTGCAGCGGACGCTGACGAGCTGTCGGAAAGATTCCCGGTCGCCGTCTCCAACGCCGAGCGTACGTTGACGCGCGCGGGAGTGCTGTACATGTCGCTCGCCTCGCCGTCGCGTCGTACGTCACACGACCTGCAACTTTGCGACTTCGCAACATCTCGCTAAACTAGCTCGGCGACTAGTACAGCCATGTCTCTCTCTCTGTTTCTCTTGTACAATAATACACGTCTTTTCTTTTTCTTCAGGTTGTTGCGCTCTATTTGTACCGGTGTCGTCTACGTACGTCAGTCTCGATGATGAGTTTCGTCCATGACAGAAGAAAGGAATGGGGTGGGGGAGCATTGCCGTACAAGATTCTGGCCGACTAACCGGTGATCGGTGAGGTCTGAACGGTGACGGTTTGGTTGTACTAGTAATCAGACATTAGCCTTTAAATTCAGTGACTGATGAAGTACGATCCTGTCCAAGTGACAGGTGAAAACATCGTCAGATCACATTTCTTTCAGAGTGAAAAAGGGCACTATCTTCGATAATTCGATTACGCAAGGCCTAGCTAGTTTGTGCCGACAGTACCAGCTAAGGATCGTCCAATAGAAAGTTTCAAACACGATTAATTCCGACAGCTAGCTAATGGTAACATCACAAGAAGTATTCCAGGACACTGAGACTTGTAGGTAAAACACACTGCTGCAGTACCAAAGAGGTTACTTACGACTACAACATATGATGAAAGATTTACATTGACAGGCTCCTGAATTTTCAACCTCGGCGTGATCGAGGATGGTGATAACGCAAAGTAGCTAATAGGCACAGTGCTGCACACTGTAACATGATGATTGTAAATGTCGAAGCGTTTTGACAAATTAGGCCTTGTTGCGCTTTAGTTTGCAACAAGGTTGTAGACTTGTAGTACTAAGTAGTAGAAGTGGTTTTCAGTTGAGATTAGGTAGGGGAACTTTGGACTCGGTTGTTCATAATTAACTAGTATAAACGAGCCTTTCGTTGTTAGGGAATTTGGTGAGATTTATGTCCTCCTCGATCGAGTTTGTTGGGTTGGATGCGTGCGTGACAGGACATCCTGCTGCTGTCAGCCTAGCGTAAGTTGGTGTCATGGTTTCAGAATTCAGAGTTCAGAGTGCGCATCACCAGGTTGCTGAAACCGAAAGGTACCTAGTTTTTTTTTTTGTTAAGAAGAAAATACCGTACGGATGGGCCGGATTGGAAGCCCAATTTAATGAGGCCGTACGTTTCTGCTGAGTCCTTTGGACCAGTTAATAGGAAAGACGGAAACATATAAGCTAATCTGCCGCTGCTTGTAGAGCCCAAGCTCGTATGACCGTATCCGTGTGTATGGCCCAGATTACATTCAGTCAGTTTTCTTTTATTTTCTCCCCCTTCTGTTTATAATTTTGGAATTTTATTTTGGGATCTTATACTGATTGCTTACTTAGCAGTTTTGAGTTCTCTCCGTGTGCTACAGTAGTAAGAAGTCAAAGAAAAACATTACTGAAGTATTAAGATAGAGGAGGACAAGTGTACTACTACCATCGAATGATTTAAAGCAGAACGTGAAATCCCATCCCTTCGGTCGCCGGCGACCAAGACTTGTGGCCAATGGATCGGCCGTTCGGGCACGCGATTTGATGCCGCTCCGCACCGCGAAAGTGCCTTTACGACCCGGCCAATGTAGCGTCTCTCCGAGGGTACCTTTTAGCTATATTACACGAACAAAATACTACGTGAACAAGGAAAAACATAAATTATTTTTTTCTAAAGAGAATGTTGTGCACGCGAAATAAAACATGATACATTAATCTATTCTAGTTGACATGAAGAACTGTTTTAAAGAAAAATTATAAAATTTAAATATTGGACAGTGTCTTAAAGACTATATATTGGAGATGTTATCTCTAAACATGATGTAGTATATGTTAAAAATAAAGTTATCTCTAACTATTGGAGATGTCCTAAGCTGCCTACTACAACATCGGTTCATATGCAGTTGCGAATCCAGAACGAAAATGACCGGGGACCGCTGAGGTAAGATGGGCCACGTTCGGCTGGGTTATGGCATGGGGGTGTCCTCTCATGTTGGGCTAAAGGTATCCATATTACATATACATGGTTATATCTAAAGAAAAATAAATTTTGGATCCGGTGTCCTGTGCACCTGGTGTGCTACAGTAGATCCGCCCTTGTACATATGCATAGCTCTCAACCAGCCACACAAGTAGTATATTAATGCAGAAAAAGTTATAGTCACACGCACTCACTGTGATCTGTTAGATATACGCACACTTTTTATTACTATAATTATTAAAATAATAATTGAATCAAAAGCATCATATATATTATGCATATTTGAAACTATGAACAGTAGCATGATCATCAACTCAAATATTTCTATCTCATATATGTAGGGATATGGGTAGGCTACGCTAACTGACAATTCAAAAATTCTACCACGTAACCCAGGATGTCATGCAAGTAAGAGATCACAGATCGTTACCACTAGACACGTAATGCAGAAGAAGAGTTGGAGTAGTATGATCCAACAAGAGTGTGTCGGTGTAGTGGTCGTGATCGATCATTCACCGTAGTCTATCGTCCTCGTAATCGATCGTCCTCGTAGTCGATCATCCAACGTAGTCGATCGTTCTCGTAGTCGATCGTCTTCTCGAGCAACCAATCGTTTTCTCTGCAAAGTCGTGGATCGTCCTCAAGCGCAACAGCAACCGCAGTAGCGCCTCAACGGTATCCACACGTCCAGGGCAGGAACGTCGTACGCTGGTGTGCTAGCACCAAGTCGGACAGGAAGGCTCTCTCAAGAAGATGATGGCTAGGGATTGGAGCAACTAACGTGTTGTCTGTTACCTGCCTCCTCTAGCCTCAAGTATCTCATTATATAGTGCACGTGATAGATCCTATCCGAACACATTTGACGAATCGTATCTGTGCTGGTTTGTTCCAACCCGTTAAGTGTGTGACCCTGTAGGTTCATGCATAGTTTGATTGTGACTCGGAAACCTTTTTCGACCATGAGTTGTTAGTGGTACCTAGCAAGATATAACGATTCCCGAATACACATAAATTATATCGGACGAATCTTATTGCAATATGTTCTACGACTATGTCTTATTTGGTGTTGACCAGTTCGTGACTCCTTACGGACAGGTTTCGACCAACTCATATTTGGTCTCGACCAGTTCGTAACTCTTTACGATCAGATTTTGACAACTTAGTGATCATGTTCAATCAGCCTACGACCAACTCCAGGGGCGGACTGTCCCTTCGGGCATGCTCGGGTGGCCGCCCAAGCTCCCCTCCGGCGCGGACACCCCCTCCCAAGCCAGAGAAAAGATCGCTCGGTCTTGTTGTTGCTCCTGCAGAAAAGAATGCCGCTCGTCCGCCGCAAGACCTACTGGTCCTCTGTCCTCGAAGCAACCCTCACAAAGCATAGCAGCGCCTTCTCGTTGGTCCTTGCTCTCGCACGTCCTAGAAGCAGCATCTCGTGGGACCCACCGGTCCTTGTCCCCACGTGATGTGCCCAGCAGCTTTTCCCTCCAAGCAGTACCTCACCTCGGCCCTTCTTGTCTGCCGGAGTGAACAACGCCAAAGCAAAACCAAATAGCAATTACAGAACAGAATGAACGAAAGTTTTCTTTCGAGGGCACTGCTCCTCTTTTTGTGTTTTCTTTTATTGCTTCTCACAACTCTTAACAATTACAAAACTCGACTTATCCTTATAAAGGTTGTTTATAGGACCTACGTACAGACTCAATTTCCTACTCAGATTCTACTCGGACTCAACATCTAAACCAGAAATTCTAAAATGGAAACTAACAAAAATATTACCCGAAAACAAGATTAACTCTATCAACCACGTCCCCCGGAAGCGTACTTCCATCGCCGTGGCCACAGAGCCGAGCACCACCCAGAGCTCGGAGGCCACCAGCACGGCTTTCATCAGCACCCACAGCCTTGCCCCCTTTCTCGCGCAATCGACGAGCAAGAACCGCAGCTTCTGCATGGCTGCATCGCCATGTGCAATGGACAGGCGAGAACGCAGCGGCAAGACCGGTAGCAGCGACGAATGACGCCTCGCGGACCTCCTCAAGAAGCGCAAGGAGGGCGCCCGTGATAACTACAACCTCACCGGAGAGCGGGAGCACGGCCATGTCGTAGCCGACGACTCGCCCTACCTAAAATTTTATCCTAGGTCCGCCCTGTCCAGCTCGTACATCTATACGACTAGTCCGTATCTGATTGAATTGAACGACCAGATCGTGTATTCTACTTTTGCCTCACGATATCTGGTTGAACTCCAAGTGGGGTATTATGTCATCCATAGACTGTTCAATACTTTCTCGATCGAGTGTCAGATAATTTCATATGGTCGAACTCTTCGACCACCAGTAGCATAACCGTGCATTTTCTTTATCCAACCACATCGAGGGGCCTAGAGACATCTCTCCTGTTATGTTAGGAGGGGCAAATCTCATATCTGACCAGTCACATTCCTCCGTATATTTCATAGCATACTCGAAATCTAACTTTATGACTACCCAGTTACGGAGTAGACTTTGACAACCCCAAAGTGTACTCTTACACATGTACGAAACCATGTTGATCTCAGGCCTAAGGATTGTACATCATCATTGCTTGAGACCAACTGATGACACATGAAATCATAACAATCTCAGCGGTGTCTCAAGGTCGGTCAATTCAACACCATGTTCTCTAACATGTGTCCATATTATTGGTTCGATATCCTTGTATCCATGACCGGTGAAATATGGTCATCAATCAATACATATGCCGGTAGATAGGATCACTGATGTTCCGACAAGTAACATCCGACCAGGGATACATTTAGAACGACATTATCATAAGTTAAAAGAGCTTCACCAACGAGTCATATACTCGTTGATCTTTATAACTGATGATTCATTCAAGGATCATAATAACACTTATTCAATAACTCATAAATATAAACGTGATACAATCATCTCTATGATTGCCTCTAGAGCATATCACCAATAATATATATGCACTAACAAGGTAAAGCACATAACAAGAACACTACTAATAGAAATAGGCATCAACATCATCTTATGATATATTTTTAGGAAGCAAGACCTAGCCATATTAAATGATATCACCACGATTTACAGAAAATCGCTTTGGTGAAGGTCGCGTTAGAGTCTGATGCGAAGAAGACGACGCGAAGCGGATGATGAAAGAGGCCGTGAGCAGTCGCACTAACGCTTCCCAAAAACTTGATTTGCTCCAACCCATACAGGGTCATGAGATACGCCCGCTTCAGAGACACTGCTCTCCCGACATCGGTGCACGCCGAAGAAGGGATGGAGAAGCCGAGGCTGCGCACCACAAAAGGACAAGGCAACAAAACGATATTGGAACATTGACTTTTGCTAAACACCCTCAAATAGACAAAATACGAGAGTGATGGGTTTCTCTCTTTCCAACCTTCGTACGGAGTTACCTCACTATTTGTAGTGATGACTCTATCTAGGACATGACACATGGTCAACACAGTCTCGCCCCACCATGCCTTATACATACACACAGTATCTAACATGATATTCACCAGTCAGTAAAGGTGCGGTTCTTTCTTTCAGCAACCCCATTGGATTGGAGTGAATAGGAGGTGTCCTTTCAAGGATAATACTATATTCCACACAAAACTGATTGAACTCATTAGAAAAATACTCTCCACCACGATCGGACCTAATTCTTTTAATCTTTTTGTCTAATTGATTCTCAACCTCAGCTTTATAAATTTTAAAGTAGTCTAACGTCTCGTCCTTTGTTTTCAATAAATACACATAGCAGTATCTAGTGGCATCATCAATTAAAGTCATGAAATATTTTTTCCCTCCTTTTGTGAATATACCATTCACCTCACACAAGTTTGAATGTTTGAGTTCCAATTTTACTGAATTTCTTTCCTCCACAGCCTTGTGAGGCTTTCGAGGTTGTTTCGCTTGCACACAAATTTGGAATTTGGAACATTTGACTATAGAAAAGTTTGGAATTAAATTTAAACTGGAAAGCCAAGATATAAAACCAAAATTTATATGACATAAACGTGAGTGCCACACATTGGTCTCACGACCACTCATAGGAGTCATAAATATGGTTCACAAACTTATTACAAAAATCTGAAATGGAAAAATAGAACAAGCCTCCGTACTCATAGTTTTTTCCAATAAATAGTCCACATTTTGACTCGACTACTTTATTCGACTCGAAGACCAACTTGAACCCATCTCAACATAGAAGGGAACTGCTGATGAGATTCATATTTATTGTAGGGGCATGCTGCACGTTCCTCAAGCGCACGATCTTTTTCGAAGTGAACTTCAGATCTATCGTGCCAACACCAAGAACGAAGCATATGACATATTCCCTATTAGAACAGATGAACCTCATTCGACCTGCTAAGAAGAAAGCATAGATGCATAAGCGCATACATGAATATTAACCCGGTGTCAATCCACCAATCAGTAGATTAGCATGCCGTACCCGGATGCTTTGACCTCGCCAACAATCACATTAGCAAACTTCTTCTGCACTGGATGATTTTTCTTGCACATCTGTTTGCGGTATTTCTTAGCCCAATGACTAGACTCGCCACAAACAAAGTAAGTAATATCATTCATGTTTACTTTCTTCTTACTGTTTGTTAGTCATTTTGAAGTTGGTGGTAGAAACAACTTTGTCTTTCCCTTTGTCAATATTATGCATGATGTTCGCTCTAGACTGTCCCTCTTGCACCATTGATGCCACATCCTTTGCCCAAACCTTCTCTTCAACATCAAGACTAGCAACCAGATCCTCGATAGAAATATTTTGCCTCTTGTGTTTCGGTAATGTGGCAAAATTCCTCTAATATGGAGGTAATTTGGCAATAATGCCCCTAGCCACAAATTTGTCAGGAAATTGACAACCAAGGTGGGCGGGTTCCCTCACAACGAATTGTAGTTCATGAGCCTGCTCAACTACAAAACAGTTATCAACCATTTTGTAATCATGATATTGCTCCATAACGTACAATTCATGTCCAGTATTTGAGGCAGTGAACTTATGTTCGGGTGCATGCCACAGATCCACAGCGTTCTTCATGTGCATATACACATCACAAAGCGGGTCAGACAGCACACTTAAAATGCAACCGACATATTGACGTAGCCGTGTCATACTCTGTTTGTTATGCAGCAGTACGAGGTTCTGCAGGACCTAGTATCACGACCCAAAATACATTCATAGCCGAGAGCCACAATTGGATCATTGTCTGCCATATCTTGAAATTCACACCAGTGAATTTCTCTGGTTTCATTGCCTCAGTAAAACCAGCTATCACAAAGTGTCTATCAGGTTTTTGGATTGTTGGGTATATGCACACTTTTGTGATTATTATAATTCCTAAAATAATAATAGAATCAACAACAACATATATACTAGACATATTTGGAACTATGAACAGTAGTATGATCATTAACTCAAATATTTCTATCTCATATATATGTGTGTGTGTGTGCACGTGCGTGCACACACACGTGCTAGCAAGGCAAATCATAGAACAACAACACTACTAATAGAAGTAGAAACCAACATCATCTCACGATTTATTTATAGGAAGCAAGGTCCAGCCATATCAAATGATACCGCCGCGACTTACAGAGAATTACTCCGCTGAAAGTCGCGATAGAGTCTGATGCGAAAAAGACGACGCGGAACGGATGATGAAGGAAGCCGTGAGCAGTCACGCAAACACTTCCCAAAAACCTTATTCGCCCCAACCCGTCCCTACGTCGGTGCACGCCGAAGAAGGGATGGAGAAACCGGGGTTGCGCAGCACAAAAGAACAGGGCAACAAAACGACACTGGTCTCTCTGTGTTCTGTTCTGACTTCTGAGAGGAGAGTCTTCTCCCTCATATAGAACCAGCAGCCAACAAAAAAAACTGTTGTCATTACTCTATTTTAAATGCAATTAATGCGTATCATAAAAGCCCCATTGAAACAATGTAATTCAAACTTTCAGTTTCTAATTCATATGAATGGTTTGCATAGTTTTGGAGTGCAAAAGAAGTAGTGGCTCCACAACCAACTGGACATGAAATCGTCGTACCATTCACGTACACGTCGTGTGTAGGCGGGCGATGGCGTGGCGAAGCGAGCAAGCCCGTGTGTCCCCCTTTTGCTTGTTTCAACTAGGTAAGATCAACTCCACCTTATATATTGGTCTTCTCCCACTTAGACTAGTGATATGATATTAAACTTTCTATTTTTCAATATGTATAAGCAGGGGCGGACCCACAAGGTATGCCGGGTGGGCCACGGCATACCCTGGGGTCCTAGGCAATGCTCAGCCATAAGCTGCGCGTGGTATTCTGGAGTAGGTACACAACAACACATTCTGCAGCACCGTCGAGCAGGCCAAATTAGTGAGTTACAGCGACTACTGACCGGACAATAACGATGCCTCAAGTGAAACTTTGTAAAATCTACAGATGGAACTTGGAAGCCCACCAATTCATGCAGTTGTAGTTTCTTGATTGAAATGCTGTCAGCAAGTTGCAGTTTCTTAATTGAAATGTTGTCAAGAAGTTTGTACATCAATGGTGTTTCTTCCCCTCTTCATCGGGGGAGAAAGGGAAAAATAAATGAATTACATCTTGGATCTTACTATAGCAGTAGCAGGCTACCTCATCAAGTGATGTGCTCACTAGTTAAGCACGGTTCATCTAATGAAAGAAAGGAAAAAAAGAATGAAAAGGACAAGGAAAATTTGCTCAGTGAGTCAGTGCCTCAGTGGTGTCTAGGTTTATGGCCCCTTGGGCCATAGTAATCCTCATGGATCTCAGGCAGCCTGTGGCCTACTCTATATTTCTCATCAGAAATGGTTTTCTCCATTTCACCTAAAGGTTCGCCGTCAGTCTTCACTACTCCTTTCTCCCCAGATTTCTGAAATAAAAGAATGCACATGAGTTAGAATCAGCAGAAACAAAAGGAGTCATTGCACGATGTGTACCAAAACTGTCAAAATGTCAGTCACAATCACTTACATTGACTATCTGGTTGCTGAATGCTGCATGACTCTCTGTATCCAACCGAATGCCCTGAACCGTTGCCACCGTCAGGAGCAGAACCAGGACAGCAGTAACCAGATTGGCTGAATTTTATCCTAAGGATTTCTCCAACAATGATTTGCTAAAACTTGAATTGCAACTTGATAATTATATTGATGACATGCAACGAGATGATCGCTTCCAAGGTCTAGACAACATTGTTGATCTCTTAGTTAAGCTTGTTGAAACACAGAGGCATAAAGTGTATGATATGGTTTACTTGCTTCTCAAATTGATATTGCTTTTACCGGTGGCAACTGCTAGTGTTGAAAGGGTTTTTTCTGCATTGGTTATAGTGAAAACAAAGTCAAGGAATAAGCTAGGTGATAGTGTTTTGGATGATTGTCTAGTCACATTCATTGAGCGGGATATTTTCTTCCAAGTTGATGAAGATGATATAATTGAGACATTCATGTCATTCAGAAAGCGGCGGATAAACAAGTAATATTGTAAGTCTTTTCTATGGCTATATTTCGAATTATTTGTATTTCATTTGAACAATTTATATCAAGATTTGTCGTCGTTTCTAGCTTAATTTTTGAATTTAAGGCTTATCATGTTCTTTAATGTATTTGGTTTTATCGAATTAGAATATGGTTTTACCGAATGGTATAAATTTTTTTTTTTGGCATACCCTGTGGTAAAATCCTAGATCCGCCATTGTGTATAAGTAGGTCTTTGAGATTTTCGTAGAATTTAATAAGAATATTATATAGGCCAACCCAATAAACTCCAACACGATCGACTCCTTTCACTTACATGTTCCTGGCTGTAAATTTGGTTGCCTGCATCGCAAGGATTGAAGTGTAGCTTGTTTCAGGTTTAAGAACACTGCTCGCACATTGTAACCATTGACTGATTCTTGGCCACTGCTGCTGAATAGCCTCTATTTTAAAATGTACAAGTTAGTACTACCTGTGGTTTGTTTTAGGGCCTTTGCTTCAGAAAATGAAAGGCCGAAAAGGGGTTCATACAAAAGCCCGCCCATATACTCAAAGCAGAAACTGCTGTTTAGTGAAGCAAAGCGTGGTAGTATCAAAAGGCAAAGCGAGACACGTGATCCAATGCGTGAAAATCAGAAAAGCATAAAGGGAAATAAAATTGGTTGTCTAATCTCCGTTGATGCCATTCGTTGAGCATATATACACATCATACAGAACTCGATAAGTATGAACGTGCACACACTTGTACATCACCAGCCATATACCTTTCCTGGCTTTGTCGCTTCTGTATTGTGCCAAAACCGAAGCCTTTACGCCCAAGTTCAGAATGCAGAGGCAGCTGAGCAGCTCGGCGATGCCCAAGCTCCCGACGGAGGAGGAGGACGACGACGTGGAGTCGAAGCCGGAGAAGGCGCCGGCCGCCCGGACGTCGGCAAAGGAGTGGTCCGTTCACCTCATACCGCTGCTCACCGTCCTCTGCTTCCTCCTTCTCTTCCTCCGCTCCCACGACCCCTCTCCTTCTGGTACGTGCTGAGTTTAACTGCTTATGTCTATGTGTATGCAGCTACTGCCCTTTCGTCTTGATACAATCGTACGTAGGCATATTAACATGGAATATGTATAGCATGAAAGTAATTAAAGTTTGTTTGGCGTCTGGGTTATATCAGGTTTAAATGACTACGCGCGCATGTGTGAATGATAATATGACCTCATTGTGTACCTGTTCTTGAGCTCTGCGTTTTTTTTTTTTTTTTGTGTTTTGTTCTGCAGATATGTCGAGCTTTGGAGAGAAGGTTGGGAGCCGGAAGCTCAGGTTGTTCTAATGTAATCCTGAGAAGAACTGGAGAAGTGATATACGACAAATGTGAACCTCCCTATTATTTTTCTCTTGCTTCTAAATGTGTATTTTGATCTCAAATCTGAGGCATAAACACGATGTTGTATGAATGTATGGACATTTTGCTGCCGTAAATGACATGCAAATCACGTTGGTCATATAACATCGTAACACTGATCGTTTGACAATATTGGTTTGGTACTTATTTCCCTTGGTTATGCAAAGGATACTTCTTCCTTGAGGACCGTGCAGAAAAGGATGAACTTAACAATTTGACAATAAAATGAAGACGTGGCCGGGAATAGGCACCCATATGTGAGCGATAAGTGTACCCGTCAGTGGCATAATAGTGATATACAACGCATGTACAATCTAAGATGTTTATACATGAGTGCTTAAAGAGAGATAATATAGTCATATCATTAGGCACTCATGTAAAATTTATTTTATCCAATGCAAATATCTTTTTTACAGGTACTTAAATATCGTGTATCTATTAATTAGATATAGTTATATACATCAACACTCGTTAAGCACCGATGACCACTTAAGCATCAAAAAAATAAGCACCTTATCTGTCCTATGTGGTTAAAAAAATTAATAGGAGGTGTAGTACTACGGACTAGTCCGACCCCTCATGCGTGGGACCGGGCCATTTGCCCTTTCTTGCGAGCTCTGCATTGTAGTCCTCGCCGCCTCGGCCTCGGCCGCCATTTCCGCTTTTTCTCGCGCTCCTCTCGCGTGCCTCCTCGCTCCAGTGCGCTGACGCTCGAGATGGGCCCGAGTCTCCGGCGGATACGCTCGTTGTGCTCTTGATCCGACGATCCTCCTCCCGGATCTCGCGTCCCTTTCTCGCATTCCACTCGAAGTCGAGCCGCCACTGTCGTCGTGGGTGGATCTCTAGGTCGATCCACTTGCGGAAGCCACATAGCGGCTCCGGATCGCGTAGATGGGAGAGATTGTTAGTGCATACTCGAAATAGAATTGGTACGATATATTATCGTTAGTACTTCATCGGCCGCCGATGGTTGCTCGTATCCCAACGGTCGGGATAGTCGGAGGAGTAGTTAGGACATCCCGATGTGCATGCCGAGGTCGAGCCGGTGCTTGATTTGAAGAACTTGCATGTGTCCTGCACCAACAGATGGGCGCGCTCCCCTCTGGGCGGGTGTTGCGCGAAGGCTCGCTTGGAACGCTCGACAAGGGTTGCTTTGACGCTGGGTTTCATTGCGAGAGTCGCCATCCCTGGCAAGCGCTGCTCTTCTTAGGACCGGGCCTCAGCATTTCCTAGCTTGTTCGGCTCGTGCCGCTGAAGCCCTTGCTAGATCACGGATCTCGCCCCATTGCTTCTTGAGGTTGTCCATCCCAGCCGGTGAAGCAAGCTCGGTGTAGTGTTTGGTTTGGTTGTGTGGTTTTCTCTAGTAGATGACTTGCACCTCCTTTTATAAGCGTAGGGTTGGCAGGGTTGGCATGGCGTAGTTGGCGAGTGTTGTCTAATCTTTCTCGCAGAGGCTGCAGAGTAGTCATGGCCCTTTTCCTAATCGTTGTATTTTTTTCGGTAGAAAAAGCTTTCTGGCGGAGGCGAGTGTTGTCTGGTTGTTGCGATGAGTTGTCACGTCTTGCTCTGCAGAGTGCCGTCATTCGGCCTAAAAAATTGGCAGGCGTGAGAGTTATCACGTCTTACTCTCCAGTCTTTGTCATTTCGGTCAAAAATTCGGCGAGGCATTGAGTTATCACGCCTTACTCGCAGAGTCTTGTCATTTGGTCCGAAAAGCCGGCGAGGCGATGAGTTGTCATGTCTTCCTCTGCAGAGTGATGTCATTTGGTCGGAAAAATTGGGCGAGGCGCAGTTATCACGTCTTACTCGCAGAGCGCTATTTCGGTCCAAAAGCCGCGAGGCAGTGTGAGTTGTCACGCCTTACTCGCAGAGTGCCGCTATTTCGTCCGAAAAGGTCGGGCGAGGCGATGAGTTATCATGTCTCGCTCTGCGAGTGCCGCCATTTCGGTCCGAAAAGTCAGCGGGCGATGAGTTATCACGCTCTTCCTCGCAGAGTCCGCTCATTTTCGAAAAAATTTGCAAGGCAGTGAGTTATCACGCCTTACTCCGTAGTGCTTTGTCATTTTCGGTCAACTGGATCTTGTGGAACCTCGCCAGGCGGCGCCGAGGTATGCATAGGATGGATGGGTTTCGGCACACGCTGATCTCCTGCGTGGTAAGCAGATCCATCCGAACAAGAACAACAGTGTACGCGACTAAATGTGTCCTCACTTCTCCCTGAGTCGCATGCTCGGGCGGATCATGTACCGCCGCAGCCAGAATGTGGCACACCCGACGTGTTTCGCAGCAAATCGTCACCAAATTGCCGACCAAACGGACCTTCCGCCATCGCCTCTGAGGGGGCACTACCGAAGACCACGCAGAGGTAGACTCGTGGCGAGACACGCCCTCCGAGTAATGGTCATCTCCCCATCGGAAGTGGAAGGTGTGAGTCTCCTGTCTCCAACGGTCCACGAGCGCAGACAGAGTGCCACGTCAAAGCCGCAATAGCAAGGCGGGAGGTCCAACATCCGGCGGCGGCAGAGCCCGGTCTCCCGGCTCGGGACGACTCGCTCGTCAAGGCCATCTCTCTCGGGGCGCCAGACCGAAGCTCGAGGGCGCGACGCCGCGACCACGCCCAGCAACGGTGTCCCACATCCTGGCAGTGGTCGAGCAGCTCGTGCTGCGTCGTTAGCTGGAGCTCACGCCATCTCCCCGCCAACAGGAAACAACATGTCAAGGCAGCATGTAAAACATATTATGTGACACAGAAAATAAGGCAAGACATACGATAAAAATTTCAACAATGCAATATGATCATAATGAGTTAACAACAAACCCGGATAACTTAACAAGTACTACATAAAGGCATGGATAAACAACAACAGAGTCCATCAAAGACATTGAAATAAGCAAGCGACATCACGACGTAGTAATTATATCTTCCTCACTCACGGTAATCGCTTGTCTTCTGCATTGGGCATGGTGATGGAGTGCCCAACGCCTTGCATGCCGCAACGGGTCGGCGAACTTCGTTGCGTTACCGGTCGTCGTCCATGTCGCCCGGATGCGCCGGGGTGCCGCCTTCCACGACCGGGTGCTTTAGTGCGTCGTTGGGCACCCACTTCACCGTCCCACCAAAGGTCCTCAGAGTGCGTGTCCAAACCGTATGAATGGAACTCGCCTCCAAGTTGCATACAGTGGTGGATGTCATAGTACTCGGAGATGTAACGCCTCGAGGCTTGCCGCCACGCCGCGCATGCGCAGCACACATGGGAGCATGGTTTGTGCGCAAGCCGCGGCTTGTTGCGTGTGCACGACGCTTTTCTCACCAATCGTGCGCACTGCCATTTATCCCCTAACATGGCCCATCACGCATTTCTCCCCGAGCCGATCTTCAACCGCTCGACGCCATCCATGGTACGAGCGGTGTGCGATCGAGCCTTGCCGATCTTATTCTCCATGTAGGCATGCATTACTTGAGAATTGCTTCCCGTCCTCCAAATGTTTCTTGGCCATCATGGCTCTGTTGACAAAGTATCCGATGGTACGGTTCGGCTCTCCTCCACGATCGCAGTTGATCGCAGAGATCGGTTTTTATCTGTTAAGTATCTATCTAAGCACTTGCGTTGTACATCTATCGTATGTGGTTGAAAAAATTAGTTTTTCTTTGCTAAGTATCTATCTACATGTTCTTTTCACCCTTATCGTGACAAACGTCATTTGTCTGATGCTGCAGGGTGGTGGCCCAACTTCCATTTTGTATTTTCAGGCACACTGCCCTTATCCTCACTTGTAGCTACAATCAACACATGTTGTTCCTGTTCCAGAATCCAATCTTGCAGCAACGCAGAACCAAACAGGAAAGCATGAAAGAAACCCATTTAGCAAAATAATGAAAAGAAATAGTATGTCCAGATAATGAACGAAACGAAATGGTATTTCAGCACCACAACTACCAGACTATCAGGTTTCACAAAATGGACAGTCCAATGGAGCTCTAATTCTTGCACGCTGGCCACAGTTCAATACTTGACTAATACACAATACAAGTCCTTGCATCAGCGGGGAAACAAATGTGCTAGCAATAGAACACAATCAGGCCACAGGAAAAAAGCGAAACAGTACAATACTTCACAGAAGCGCAGGATCTTTGCGAAACAGGTTAGTAGAACATCATAACTGGCAGTCCATTCCACCAAATCAGCATCAATGATCCATGTTAAGATGGTACAGCCTGTGTGATAATACACATTCAGTGACAAATAGCAAGCATACATCCTCTAAAAAAAGCAGCTACATCAGAAAAGTGAAGATCATGCACAAACGCTATATTTCACGCTGCAACGGCATGATAATAATGTTTGATTAATTAAAATAGTTACTACAAATTGCAAACTCTTTTATGTTCCAATAACTTTCAACCTTCAAGGGTTTTTAATGTAGACGATGGTAACCACAACACTACAACCAGAATTCAACAACCATCTCATGTCTATTTACACTCATGTATCAAACACATCATAGTATCAATCCTTGCGCAGGTTCAGGCTTTCTAGTAGCAGCGACAGGTGGAGACGCCTGGCTGGAATCCTCATCTGAAACGGGGACAGTAGCAGTTGTAGAGATGGGAATATCTTCAGGAGTTTCGGAGACATGTATATTTGAGAATTCCCCATCCAAACCCTTGTACGTTGCAGGGCCTTCTGAGATGTTAGCTTGTGCAGACTCACCTTCTACAGTCTTGCGCTCCTGCTCAGCCACTATTTTCTCCTTTGTCTTTGCTCCAACATCATTTGCGGAATTGGCAACCTTACTGAAGGCACCAGTTACCCATGCTGCTCCAGTAAGGACATACCTGTTATTCATGATGGCAGATCCAGCAGTAGAGACACTCTGTTCAGCAGCTGCAAGTGCTGACCTTGTCTTCTCAGAGACCTGATATTTCTGATCCATTTCCTTCACTTTATCATTTACAGCTGAAGTACCA
Source organism: Hsuehochloa calcarea (assembly GCA_036346395.1). Classification (NCBI taxonomy): domain Eukaryota; kingdom Viridiplantae; phylum Streptophyta; class Magnoliopsida; order Poales; family Poaceae; genus Hsuehochloa; species Hsuehochloa calcarea. Next base: position 43,385,849 of record CM070599.1, read on the forward strand.
ACACTGATCTTCTCACTTAAACCGATTCTCTTGTCAAAGGAAGATACTCTAGCAGTTGCAGTTGATGAAAGCTGATGCTTCTCATCCAAAGCTTTTGCTTTGTCCAGTGCATCCCTACCAAGAATGAACCCCTTGGCCAGCATGGTCCCAACAATGTCCTCCGCCTTTTGAAGAGCAGAAGGCTTTGCATCCTTGGGCTGTGGATGCAAAACAATGTTACAAGTTCCATTACCACCAGAAGAAAAACATACTACAGAAATGCAAATATTGTACAGTTCTAATCATACCTCCAGAGCAGCTAAAACAGAAGCTGGTAGCTCATAATCAGTGGCTGGTGTGACGATGACAGCCATATCAACTATTGTGGCACCCTGGGACAACAAACATAGGTCCATGTTATAATTTTTCATCATTCGAGTAGTTTCAACAAGTATATGATTATTAAGCAACAGGAAAGGATCAAAGGGCACAATTCTGTCACCAGCTATATATATATGCAAACAAAATATTGAGTCAATGTTGAAATGTCAGTTGGAACAATGGATTACGTAAACTTCAACATTCAAATAAGCTTGGACAAGTTATTTCGCTTGAAACAATCCATGGAACTAAGAAAGAGCTTTCTAAATCATTTATGGCTGTGAGTTGAGAATATCATGGCAACAATTTACAGTAGCTGGTGTCATATCAATGATATTTAGGTTAGATAACAAATATATTGAAGTATGGCATCAATCATGCAGACTTGCATAACAACACAAGTCACAAGGTAACCAACCAATCATCAATCCTTGAGTACTTTAGATGTGAGATAGAAGAGGTACCGTAAGAAGCATAGCTGTCTCAGCTCCTTGATTGTCTTTAAAAGTAATGTAGGCAGCATGAGACAGCTCATCGCCACTGTAAAACATTTAGAAGGTAAATGCAATTCATAATACAAAATGAAACAAGCATAATGAAGATGGTACAGACCTTTCCATTTCAACATGCACAATGTCACCAGAAAAGGAAAAGAATTCCTTTATATCTCTCTGTGATGCTTTCAGTGACACATTGCTCACCTTGACTGTGCTAAGTGTGCTCGCCTTCAAAACAACAAATGGGGGTATAAAAGGAGCATCTAATCAGTGATCTGATAGATGGTGTGTTGTTCTAGGCAATACGTGAATAATCTATGTGATACAAATTTGTACAGCATATACAAAAGAAAAAAGAACATGATACCCCGAGTTTACTCATACATAGTAGTGCGGGTTCTATATACTTCCATATGAAGCGTGAATGTGGATTGTCCAGGGATGTAAGGCATTCGATGAACCACACTAATCACTGATGGTTCAAATTTATAGTTGGATTCGCCTTCTTACCTTATTTGTAGTTGTAGCTTTTCAGGGAGTTGTAAGGCGATGCACAATATCCAGTGACTACAATTGCTGCATGGACCTGCCTAATCATCTTCACACAGCTCCAGTTACGCACAGGACATTAACATCTCCATGGCTCTGTCCCATGACAGCACTAAAGAACTTTTTTCTCTATCTCTTCAGACAATTTTAAATAGGGTACCACCAAACAATTCTTTTGGGCAACATTGACCACTAATTGTCTATATCAAATGGTTGGAAATAGATGCAGCCACCTTATCCATCATGCTCACTTTTTAAACTCTGATGTTAATAACTTAATATTAAGTCATTCTGTGTGCTTAAAAGTATATTTCCTTTAAAAAAAGTTTACATTTTTGAACTGTGCTAGCATGTTAGCTTTTACACATAACGACAACTATCCAATTTATTTGCTAAATCAGTATGTGCTATTCATTTTTTTAAAAAAAAACTTATGTACCACCGAATCCTTTTTTGTTGTGATGTGCATTGCATATACCAAGTATACTTACTAGTCGGTATAGCTAGCATATCAATTAAATAACAACGCTACATTGTAAACCAACGCAGTTGGCGGTCTTTTTGCCAACCTTGCTAACACGACTGTGCCAATTTTTATGAACTATAGTGGAGAAACAAGGCTCACTAGTCACCAGATACTGATAACTTCCTTACATTGTCGGGGTATTACTTACAATGCTAGGAAGAGGAGTAACGAATGAAATTAAAAACACCGTTTTTTCTCTCTCAATTCTTCAGCATAAACAAGTAGGCATAAACAGAAAATAGGGCCAATATATCAACTAAATATAAAATCTAGATAAATCAGGCTCTGCAGACAGTAATATGAAGCCAGCGCTTCAAATCATCAAGAAAAGCTGTTGACAACTCATGAACACCTCGCTACAATAGCAATAACAAGAGGAATAGACTGAAGAACACTTCTTTTCAGGACTTGAGCACCCTGACAACAGTCTACGAGGACTGGACAGCAGATTCTGCCCCGGCCATTGCATATTCAGCTCAGAGGTACAATGTCAACTGAAATGGGCCGAGATTTGACTAGAAGTTCATTTCTACCCAACTCCGATTGATGGAGCCACAAATCTCTACTTTTCCCATCTCTTTGCTTGAACATCTTCACAATACGCGATTAGCACATACAGCAAAATCTATACGAGACAGCGCATACCCAAATCTAGAACCCCAAAAGTCTAAACCCCTATTTCTAAGTTCTAACTCGCCTGCCCAAATCAAGACATAGAAAGAAATGCTCGGATCGAAAATGGCACAAGTCATGGTCCGAGAAGAGATTTGCGAGCAAAAGAAGTAGTAAAAACCGAGCGCTCACTCACCGCCATGGCTGAGATGCGATGCGGAGATCTCCGAACCCTAACCGCTGACTTGAATCGGGAAACGGAAAGAAATATACGGGAGAAAAGGATCCGTGGCGTCCAGTTCGGGCAGACTTTATGGGAGGAGCGGAGCACGCGGCGGTGCCTGCAGCCGTCCAAGACGTGGGCGCGCTGACGTGGCGACGTGCGGGGCACGCCGGATGGGACCCCACCACCTTTCGGCTTTCACAATTAGGTCCGGTCCATTACTCCATGGGCTCCGATCTGACTTGACATGGCTTGTCTCCACGAATCCGCGATGGGCTTAACCACTCGGATCTTCTCCTTTCCTTCAGGTTGATCCGACCCGGTAGTTACATGGCTCACTTGGGCATATGGGTGTGGGAAAATATTGTTTGCGGACTTGTTGGTTCAATTCAAAATTGTATTAATTATCATCGTTAATTAGTTAAATATTAAAATAAATTAATTTTAAATAAAATTGGATTTCACTATGACTCGACACAGTTCGTTAGCTCGGTTCTAAAAATACTTTCAAACTATAAATAAATTAATAATAAATTAAACTATGTCAATTTATAAAACAGAAAAAACTCGGTAAAATAAGTATGTAACTCGATATCCACCTCCTTGCCCAATACAACAACAGGGGCTGAAATTAGTAGTGCTGGAAGCATGAGCCCATTAGTATATCGTCCGCGGCACTTCAAGAGTGTTGTTTGGTTTATCTGCATTTGAGTGTGGAATCACTCGTTGAATATGATCACTTGGACGTCATTTGCCAAGATTAAATTTGTTGGGGGAGGGTCCGGCTAACTCGAGGAATGACACATCGGGGATTCATTTAGTACGAGGTCCGAGGATCAACTTTGGCGTGTATCCCCAACAAAAACAAGGTCTGGAGACCAACCACACACGTGGTCTGATGAAACATCCTAAAATTCAGTTTTGGGAAAGTATAGTGAACATAAATGAGAGAACAATTTTGGAGCATGTTGATATGTGGGAAAATATTTTGAGCATATTTGTGAACTTTTGCATAAATCAAATATTGAAATTATATGCAAACATTAGCTAGAAAGATTTTTTATAAAAATATATAACACAAATTCTGGGAAAAAAATACACCATAAATCATACTGTGTTAGGAACGTCCAAAAAAAATTCATAACTTTTGGAGCCCATTTGATAAGTTTAAAAATTCAGAAATCAATCAGCCTTTCTGGAACTCTGGACCGAAACCCATCTCGGCCCACTTCGCTCGCGTTCACTCCAGCCCTCCTCGTACCCCCGCTCTCCCTCTCGCTGATGCCATGGCCCCATTTATCATATCCCTTCGCCCACCTCGCTCCCGCGCGCCAGCTCGCCCGCGTCGTACCTGTTTCGTCCCCAGTTCACGACCACGACCACCATTTTGCGCTACAATTGCTCCGGTCGCCTCTGCCTGCACCGTACATCACCGCACCCATGCTAGCTACCCTCCTATCGTCGCCTTTCCTCGCGCGGGTGGAGAAGCTCAATGCATGCGCGTTTTCTCGCCCCGCCTAGCCGGTTTCTCGCCGGTTTTATCACACCATTCTTAGCCATAAACTGACCGTGTCACGAACTACTCAGCTCGCCATTCTTGCCTCCCACCAGAAATCAGAGCCTCTCACTCCTTGATTTGCCGGGAACGAGAGCGTCATTCTCGACACCGGTGAGCAAGTTCTACACCGCCAATTCCTCTGGTGAGCTTCCATGCCCTCATCACCTGCATCACCATGCGGCCCTTATCTCACTGATATTCTTTCCTTGCTTGATGTAGCCTTGGGAACCTCGTAGAATGATCGCGCAATCATCTTCTTCATCTCCGGCGCAAACCCCGATCCAAACCTCCACGTTCCGGTGCTCTAGTGAGCTTGAACCTCACCCAATCGCATCACATTGTGTTCCACACTCCACTGATGCTTCTTCCTTTCTCAATGTGGACCCAAGCTCGGGAATCACTGGAATCAAACTTCTTCCCCAAATACAACCGCCGTCGACTCCTTTTCTATTCGTCGGCACTCTAGTGAGTCCCCGTCCAATTCCTCGCATCTACGTCATACTTCAGCACACCTCTTAGCTAATGCACGCCCTTTGTGCCCCTCTATCATCGTAGAGCACCAACACCGAGAGTCTCCTCTGCGTCGCTGCTGTTCAACGTCGACAAGTTACTCCGACCATCCCCTGACGCATCCTATACCCTTGATGAGCTTTTAGTAGTCCCCTAGAGCTATTGCACGTGTTAGATCAGTGGATCAGCTAGCGTAGCATAGAGTTCGTTTTAGCCGCCTATGGCGCCACCGCGGGAGATGGTGTCGTCGCCGCTCCGGTGACCATTGGTCCCGAGCCACCGCTTGTAGCATCATCGTTGCGCCCTAGAGCCAATGGGCATCACCATTCACCATGCCCTTGACTCACGCGTGAAAATCACTCAGACCTGAGGCATTCATCACGTTTTTGTCGGTGTAGCACTGCCTTTGTCAGCCTCTCCGACCTCCATCACCACCCGGTACGATCGCCGTCAAGCTGGGAACCCGTTTTGCCCATCCCTGAGCTAAGTCGTTGCATCGTTCGTCGTCGGTGAGCTCTCCATGGCGCTCGGCCATGCACACAACTCTGCTCTTTCCTTCTCTCTCTCTCGTTGATAGTGGTTAAGTAGATTAAGTCGATGACATGTGGAATCGACTGAAAAGTTAATCTAAAATCTAATTTTAAACGTATTTAGCATATGAGTCGCTAACATGTGGACCCCAGCTGTCATTAAGGTTAAAATCAAATTAAGATTTAATCATTTAGTTAGTGAACTAATGAGTCTTGCTGAGTACAAAATGTAATCAATCTTGCTTAAATTTTTTATCAGAGTACGAGGATGAGTCGATTTCAGACGACACCTTCTTTGCTCCCGGTACCATAGGGTACGGGGATGTGTCTTCCTAGGGTCTGGTCCTTGTTGGTTTTCAGATGGTATGGATGGGCATACCACTGGACTTTTGGGTCTGGTTTATTATGCTCCTGTTGTTTAACCCGCTACTTCTAATACTTGATCTTTTATTTTGGACGATCGTCCTTTGTAATGTAAATTATGTAGCAGCTTAAGTTTATGTATCATATTTGTTTCATGTTGTATGTAATTGTGTATAGATGTGTATGTCAATGTTGTATATGTATGTACTAACTACTGATCATGGGATTAGTATGGTACACACACGAGGGCTTCGGGTATTCTATGTTCGAGGTCCAAGATCCGAGGACCAACCTCGGCGAAGCATGACACATTGGGGGATCCACCTCGAATGAGGTCCGGTGACCAACCTCGGAAGAGGTTCGAGGACAAACCCCGGTGAGGCATCACACATTAGGGGATCCACCCTGGATGAGGTCCGAAGACCTACCTCGACGAGGCGTCGCACATTGGGGGATCGACCGACAAGGTCTGAGGACCAACATCAGCGAGGCTTCGCAGATGGGGATCCACCCGACGAGGTCTAGGGACCAACGTCGGCGAGGCGTGACAGATCGAAGGATCCACCGCCGGACGAGGTTCGGTGATTAACCTAGAATGAGGTCTGAGGAATAATCTCGACGATGCGTGACACATCGGGGGATCCACCTCGGACGAGGTCTGGTGACCAACCCCAGACGACGTTCGAGGACCAACCTCGGCAAGATGTCACACATTGGGGGCCACCCCGGACAAGGTCTAGGGATCAACCCTAGAGAGGCGTGACACATCGAGGGATCCACCCCAAACAAGGTCTAGTGACCAACCCCGGTGTGGCGTCACGCATTGAGGGATCCACCCCAAACGAGGTCCGAGGAACAACCTCAGTGAGGCGTGACAAGTCGGCGATTCCATCCTAGACCCGATCCGGGGTAGCCATGCGACGAGGTCCCGTCGACACCCGCATAGACAGAAGGTCGACAGTGTTAGGTATCTCGAACATGGCGGCACCCACTTGACGCGATGGACGAAAGTACCTCGAGCAAGCTAAGCCCCAATGACAACGATGTAACATTAGAGATCTCTCCCTCCCACTCTATAAATATGACCCCTTATAAATGGGGAGGGGGATGCCACTTGTAACTTCTATAACACAGGTTCAAATGCAATATATTGGTACAACTTATTGTAATTGCATGAGGGCTATATAAGCTTGGCATGGAGCTCTCTATCCCGGTTCTTTTGGCTTCCCATTTTACTCTCTTAAGCTAGTGCGGGCTTCTCCTCTGTGTTGTGCATATGTTCCACCTTGTGAGCAAGGAGAATGGTCACTAGTTGTATATATTGCATCTAGAGGTGGATAGAGTGTAACACCAATTTTTTGATCTTTAAAAATCTTTTAAATAGTTAGTAGTTGGAAAATTCATCCTTTGGACTTTATTTGAATCTTAATAAAGCTTAATATGTACTTTCAGTATCAAAACAATGTAATATGATTAATGACAACATCAGCAATGGTCAAACTATTTTATTTGGGTTCTATGTGCTTGGATATTTTTTTTGATTTTTCTAAAAATTTCCTATTTCCTATTTCCATTTTCCTTTTCTGTATTTTCTAAAAAAGAAAATCTATTAAAAATCTCAAAAACAGTGTTGGGTCGAAACCCATTTCCTATTCCTTCCTGGCCCATCTTCCCGCGCCAGGCAACTCGTGTCGTCCCGCGCCGCTTCGTCCCAAAGCCAAGTGGGCCCCGCCCATCAGGTGGTCATCGTCCCCTTCCGTCGCCTTCCTCGCGCTCCGTCTCGACCACGTTTGCCATGACCGCGCTTGGGAGCTCCGTCCGACAATGGAATCCCCAACAAGAAAATCTTGCATCAACCTTATCCTTTTAATCTTCGTACCTTCCCGCACCCGAATCAGAAGGCATTGGGCTGGCATTAAGATTCTTCTCAGCTACATCGAAGGTACACAAGATCTTGGTTAGTTTTACCGGAAGGACCGAGACTTGACCATGGGATATAAAGATGATAGTTGCTTGTCTGATCCCCACAGTACCAAATCTCAGGATGGATTTGTATTCCTCTGTGGTGGTACAACCATTTCTTGACGGTCATTTAAGTAGACTTCAGTAGCTACCTCTATCAACCACTCAAAGATTATAGCACTATATGAAGCCTCACGTGAATGTGTTTGACTCAGACGAGTGATTAGTCATATCCAGAAGTCTTGTGGCATTAACTCCACCGATACCCCCACGATTATCTATAAAGATAATGCTACTTGTGTTGTGCAAATACAAACAGGTTATGTTAAGGGCAATATCACAAAACATATTACCCCCTAAACTCTTTTATCCTCATAAACTCCAAAAGAACAGAGAGGTTTAGATCCTGCTAAGTAAGTCTTGTGAAAATCTAGCTAATTTATTCACTAAGTATCTGTCTGCATCCAATTTTCAAAGATGTGTTCATGGAATTGTAATGAGACGGCTTAGAGAGTTGCAGAGTTCAGGAGGAAGATTAAACGTTACACTCATTTTCTCTTAGTGGGTTTTTTGAAGGTTTTTAATGAGGCAACAATGTAATATAGCTTACGGATGTAATGTACTCTTTTCTTTATCCCTTTTTTCCTACTGGGTTTTTAGGAGTAGTTTTGATGAGACATATGCATGATGTGATATTTGCAAAGGGGAGTGTTATGAAATCCTGAGGGTTAAGGGTTTTGTGGGCAAATATCTAAACTACTTTTGGTGAGTTTTGGTCTATAAATAAAATAGAGTGTCTATGCTTTAGGTGATTGAAATTTTTTTATCCATAAGTCACCTTTCTTAGTCCTAGGATTTCTGTGTTAAGATCAAAAAAAATCTAAACTAAATAAAAGTAAATGTAGATGGACCCTACAAATACAAAAAAAATCTAAACTAGACAAAAGTAAATCCAGGTGAACTCTACAAATACAAAAAATGCAAAAATAAATAAAAGTTACAATAGAGTTGTGCTAAAATTGCACATCACTTAGTACTATAATTTTAGACTTAGTAATGTGCAATTGTAGGTAATGTGCAATTGTAGGTGACTAATTGATAATAAAATTTAAAGCAACTGAAAATTGGCAAAACCGTAAATAAAATACCTCCATGTACTTGATGAGTTATTAGTTCATCCATTTCCCGTAGGGAGATTGGACGCCAATTTGTGGAAGCGGGGCATGCGCCTGCGTGCCCTACCAATGTTGGTTTAAAATGTTTTTGGTTGGTTCAATTGCTACCGAGTGTGGAATCAGATTAAACATGGATACTTCATGATTCATCATGCTTGTATGAGTGCTTAGCTTATTACATTGCTTCCTGCTATGTTGTTTATGTTGCAGTAGACGCATTAAAGTCATGGTGCAGCATACCACGTTATATAGAAGGGCTGCGTGCACATACTGAAATACAGAAAAACCACATTGGTACTAGTAAGTACTCCATAAACTAGTCATCAAACTCCAACAAGGGAAATTAGGGTATAGAATTACATCTGCAGACGTAGAAAGGAAAGACTTGGCATAATTTTGGTGGCAATGTAGTGAAAGCAATGATTACTGTCTACTAATATAGGCCCGGGTTGAGGTGATGCAGCTTCTACTTCTTGCGAGGTAGAAGCACAGAGCTGAGAGCGTTGCGAGTCACCAAGGCAGCTATGTATAGCTCCATAACCTGTAAAAATAAATAAATATGTAATACCTGGAGTTAGCGATTCAGAGGCCGACGAGTTTTATAATGACGCGCGGTGAAGTGCCTAACACTGACAAGCATATATAGAGTAACAACCTGGGACACTGTGAGGGTGAATTCTTTCTCCACAAGCTCCTTTGTCTGAATCTTAGCGTCACGAACTACTTGTAGAGTGCTTGCTAAGGACAGCGGAAGAAAATGCAGATCATCAGTCACCATGAAGTTCTGAGGCCCCTGCTTGACATATGCGTTGCCCCTGTTACTTCCTCCCCTTGGGGATTTTGGATCGCACTCACAAAGGTTTGTGGTTTTTACTTTGTTTTGGCAACGAGTATATATGTAACCTTTAACAGTGGAAGTTTGCTCACGACAAATACCAAGATTAGAAAAACGACCGATCTTGATGCACTTAAAGCAGGCATTAATCTCTTGATTTTTTGGAGCTAGTTCTTCAACTTGTAGTATCTTAGTAGCGCCGCAACCAAAAAAAGGTGGCAACTTTGGGGATAGTAGCAAGATCTGTAATCCTGTTCTGATGCATCCTTTAGCACTTCCATCTATGCTCCTGTAAAGATTATCAACACATCCTTTTGGTGCCCACTGACCGAATGTCTTTATTATTGATCCTAGTGGAATGCTTAGTAAGCCAATGATAAGATCGACAAAATCGTGACCGACTTCAGCATACAACATTGAGTGGTTTTTTGTCTGAAGAACCCTTATCTTCACATTGTTTAGCTTGTGCTCAGCATCATTTCCTTGTTCAAGGCATAAGTTCTCAGGGAGCATATCAAGCCCTGAATCATCGGGTGCGATAGCAACATCGAAATAGAGACCAGATAAAGGTTGCTTGGACGTCAATGATCTCTTGAGAATGCTAATTATCTGTAAAAGATGGATCATAGGTCAAATAGTTTTTTTTTGGGTGGGGGTAACAAGAGGTCAAATAGTAGTTTTAACCGAAGTGGATTGCAAGTTTCAGAGTTTTGCCCCCAAAAAAAACAGAGCTAAGATAGACAAACCTGGTCTGAACTTAGTTGGAGAATCCGCTGCTCAAGATTGGCTGGATCCCGTACTCCAAACTTGTCAAAAAGGGACAGCATGAGAGACGTTGAGGCTGGTGCAACATGGAGATCATCAGTGACGATAAACTTCAAGCATCCTTTGACAAAAACTCCATCCTCAGAACTGGCAGCAGCAGTGTTACCGTCATTCTGTGGCCACTCCCCAACGTACTGCATGACTTTGCCGCATTTACAGACAGCGTCAGGGACCGAGCTAAACGCGCTGTCACCATGAGCGCTGCAGCTTGTGTCGTTGCAAACATAAACCTCCATAGGATTGGTGTCGTCAACTTTGATCTTGAGTTGACAGCATTGCTCCGCTGCAGCATTGGATGGTTTAAGAAGCATCCACTTGCAGGCCTTGGTTCTGAAGAAGTCCGTGCTGAGATCCTCAACGCTCTTGTACACTTCGTCGAGGCATCCCATCTGAGATTGCATGCTAAGAAGGCGAACGATGGTGCCTAGAGGCAGCGTGAGGAAGCTGAAGAGGGCATCGACGAACTCCTTGTCAGACTCCGCAAATAGCACCCTGCTCTTCTCCTTGTCGATGAGCAGCTTCACGTCGATGGTTGGCTCTTGGCTCTTCAACATGGCGGCGGAGGTGAAGCGTGCGTATGGACTGGGACTGGGACTGGGAGCAATGGTTTCTATTGCTGTTGCTAAGCTGTTTGTGGGAAGCTCATGAGCCGTGGAATCTAAAACGGCAGTCTGCTCTGCTATTTATGTGTAACTCTTCGTTTCTTGTCTTCTCGAGATGCTCGATTCTTATTGGAAACAGCATTTGACGACTAGCTGTCCTGCTCATTGAATTACGGGATTATCTATTCTTAAGGTGACTGAATTTTTCTTAATTATAAGTTATATTTCCGTTGAATTATTTCCCACGGGGAACGGGGAAGCTTCATCGGTCTTTGACCATGATCATGCATCATGGGCTGTAGCTGTAGCAGGTTTACACTGCAATTCTTTTGGGAAGGCCTAAGGAAAGCAAGCCACTGATAGGCCCATTTTCAGGAAGGCACTTCTTTTGCTCAGCCTACTAAAGTCAGCGAACTGAGGCCCATAAGAGGTTACGCTTTCCGTCCATTTTATGCAACCTATGGCACGAGCCAGCGTTCTAAAAAAAGGGTGGCTTGAGCCAAAAAAAAAAATCTCTCTTAGAGAATACAACAGCTTAGTTTGCGGCATACAAGCAATAATGTGCCTCGCAGAACAGTAGTATTGGGTGTACTATAAGCATATATAATAGTGTGACATTAACTGCCTGTAAGATTTACCACGTAGGATATTAGATGACGCAGATGAAAGAAAGTGAGCATAGAGAATTATGTCGTCTCTTATGCAATAGTCGACTGTAACACGAGAAATAAGATACATTATATATAAAAAGTTATCTATAGAGATTTGTAAAAATACAGCCTACTATTTTTAGTATTTTTTTATAAATAACATAGAAATACAGGCTATCGTATCCAGGTCAGGTTGAGTTTGTGTGGGCCCAAGGCCAAGTGTGATGTGCTTGAGTTGCGAAGTGTATAACCCAGGGCTTTGGCTATGTACGGTTCGCCACTCGTACGCGTGGCCATTTGCCTCCATCGCGCGCGGCCGTACGTGCACCTGACACTTCGAGACAACGTGCTTGTCTGGTGAGTTACAACTTTCGAGATTGTGGCAATTCGCGCGGGGGCCTATGGTGTTCGGTGTTTCCGTGCGACTAAGCTGGATGCTGGATTACCTTGCAATCACCTGCGCGCGGTTGCTGTTACAAGTAGATTGTCCAATTTTATACTACTAGCATCAAAAATACAAAACCATGTGCTATCTTAACCTTCGAAAGTATCTCAAAGATTCGTGCAATGAATATTCAAGTATAGAAGATGGGGTGGTGATTTGAATTTTGAAAGTGGGTGATAGTACATGTGTTCGTATGTATATGTGAAAAAACCACATTCCTACGAATTTTTGGTCGTATTAGCACGTTTGACGGAGGAATTAGCGAAAATAGCACTCGGCGCGCGGTATTAGCAGAAATAGCACCTTCGCCTCACGATCACCACGCAGAACTTACTAACAAACGACACGTGCTCGCTGCCGCACGGCCACCATGCGGTGGAGGCGCTCCCGCACTGCCAATGTGTGGTAGCCCCCCCTCCCACATGAGGCCACATGGCAGCCCGCCCTCCCCTCCCACACGGCCACCGTGCGGTGGCCTCCACGCGCCAGCGCGTCCTCCCCTCCTGCACGACCACCGTGCGGTGGCCCTCCACGCGGCATTGTCCTTCGGACAAGCCTCCGAAGCTAGGCATCGAGCACCCGTGACATGCAGTAACATCAGTCACTGTCGCTTTAATCGCCGTCTCATCGTGGTCTGCCGCATGCATGCAAGCTTCAATTGTCTCGTGCAGGGGGAGGATCCCCGCAGCGGCTATAGAGAGAGAGAGAGAGCACGCTATTTCGTTTCGTCATCGCTCGCTCTCTCTCTCTGGCTCTCTATGGATTTTATTTTTTGAGATGTTTTAGCGTTATTTAAAGTCATATTAGCATGTAATTTTTTTTTCTTAATTGTAAATTCTTTATTAACTGTGTTATTAGTAAATAAGTCGTAGTAAAAATTTAAGCGGCAATCCATAAAAGAAATCCATGCATGCAACATCAAGATATGAATATTGTTATCTTTCTTGTGTCCATTAAAATATTTGGATAGTAGTCATCAATGCAACTGTCACATGTATGCAACTGCGCTTCGATGTTGGCTGTTAAGAAAATGTCATGTGATGCATGCACCGCTGGCGATGCAAGCAAGTAGTTGCTAGTTATCCATGTATACATACACCATGCAATCAACACGCATATATACAATTAATATTTATTTATCAAAGGGAAAGAACAGGGATTAACTTGTAAAATTATTGAGTCGTCATTAATTAGTTACGAAATAATTAATCATAATTAACTAGTTTTAAAAAATTAGTTGAAATTAAGTTACAGTATTGTTATCTATAAAAATTATGATGATGCGGTAAATTATTGCAGCATGATGATTATTTGATCAACCTATGACTACGTTGAAGGATCTAGACACGCCATTATGAGTTAATGGAGTGTTTTATTGATTAATGATAAATCTATTTGTGAGACTAACATTTCTATTGTTATATTAGTGTGTAGTCTCATTTGGATATAAAGGTGGAATTCAACGAGGTATGCATTCGACATCATATTTCTTATATATTGTTGCATTCTTTGGATCCAAAATATAGGTTGAACTCAACCATAAGTTTAACTTGAATATGTGCATATGTTCCTGACGAGGATCTAATAATCCTCATTTTATCTTTTATCTGTAATTTTTATTATGGGTAAATATGATGTCACATAGTCCCCAGAAGTACCCCTTATTTCTATAAGAGAGAGGCCTAACCTTTGATTGTAAGTTCTTCTACAATCACCCCCATAGTCGTAAGTTCTTCTACGACTACATCATGGTCGTAAGTCCTTCTACGACCACTACATAGTCGTAAGTTCTTCTCGATCGCTACCGATCGTAAGTCCTTCTACGACCGGAAAACTACGACCACCTTATAATCAAACCTACGCATCGGTAGGTCCAATTGATTAAGGAATCCGAACGGTCTACACGCACTATTATTCCGCGTATTAATGGTGTGTAAATACCCCATTATCTCGGAAGATAATTGCGGACGGCGTGAAGAAGTCAAGGCGCCGTAATTACTACCATCATGCGCTTACATTACATTAATTAGGCGCATCTTCCGTAGGACGAAACGGCTACTTCTTCACGACTATATAAGGGCATCAATCAGAGAGATATGGAGAGGAGAATGACGGCAAACAAGGGCTAGTCAAGTAGAAACACAAGCACTATTCTCTGTAATAGTTTTAGTCCTTTCTTTGGATCATCAAGAATACCATACACAGGATTAGGGTTATTATTCTCTCCGAGAAGGCCCGAACTGCCTAAACATCCGTGTCAATCCACTCTGCGTGATCTCATCCTTAGGAGACCCCGAATCAAATAATCTTTACGTAAGATCGGTTCTAATACACCGACGCTTAGCGCCGACCGTGGGGATCTTCCGGTAATCTCTTGTCAACATACTCTTTTTTTTCCAATCTCATGCAAGCATGGCAGGAGGATGGAACGAGGAGAACTGGTTCGACTTGGCAGATTACGCAGACGTCGACATGGATGCCGGTTTCGACTACGAGCCGAGTGATGCATCCACTGATGGTGATGTTCCTCCGAGATTATTCTCCAGAAACCATCCCATCAATGGAGTTGAGGAGGATCCTTATCCCCACAACGATACGCCCAACAGAGGAGCCAATTCCTCCAAGGACAAGGGTCAATCCGACTGAATCGCACCTGGAGGACTCACGACACAATGAGAGTTTTTCCTCTAAGTGTCCAAGTTCCCTTAAGGCGGTCCGACCTGGTGAGACAAGTCCTGGAAGCCACCATTCCAGGACTCCACCAGCATCTTGTGATCCTATCTCTCAGGGTAACTCCAGAGATAGTGGGATCAAGCATGCTTTTCCTACAAATACGACCGTCTCTCCGCAGATCTCATTTGCGGACGGAGATGATTATAACCCGAGTTCCCCTACCGGAGGGGATTACTCCAAGTCGCCAGATGGTGTCTCTCGAGCACTCCTCAAGCGGGAGGCCTCAAGCGCAAGTGAGAATCATCAACGGAGGTCTTCGCCCTTCCTCAAATCGAGTCAACCTCATGGAGGTCGAAATGAGAACCCTCCCGAAGATCACGACCGCGCCTCCTCGTAGTAATGGCAAGGGAACCACCGCGACAGAGAGAACCAACACTGATGAACGCGAGAAATCCTCGACATTCTCGTGACTCCATCGAGAAGGCCTCAAAGATCCGACGGGAGGATTTTGAGGTCATCCAAGAAAGAAAATTGCGACCGTAAGAACTCGCTGGCGCATTCAATATCGACCACAGGAGGTACAAGAACTCCGGACATCAACGACTTGCTTGAGAATCCCAATCAAGAGCTTGCTCGAACACCGTGATACGATCTCTTTGTCGAGGAGATTGCGCAAAGGCTTCGAACCGTGATGACAAGACCGAAGTACCTCGTCAACAACATTCGGTAGTCGTAGCAATGCGACTTCTTCACCTACCGATCAATCGAATATTTCTGCGTAGGAATCGACACGGTCATAAGTCACATCGATCTCCTATTCGAGAAATACTTTTCGATCGGTGATGATCAAGTAGCCTCCGAGGAGGTGATCAATCACTACTTCGCAAAGAAATTCACAACGGGTGGATTACGATGAGTATTCCTCAAGAACCGAGACCTACAATGAACAGTCACTGTTGTCGGGTATCGTCAGATACGATCACTGGCGACATTAACCCTTCTTTCCTACAAAGAAGGCGCTAAGAAGTAATTACCGGATGCCGCATTTTCGCCGACCTTGAAAGCGATTCATTGCCACCTCATTTTCGACCGGTGAACATGGAGAAATTTGATGGATCTCAAAATCCCATCGAGTTTCTTCAGATCTATACAACACCGTCCGAAAGGCGAGGAGGAGGAGAGCACGTAATGGCGAATTACCTTCCAATCGTGCTCGAAGGATCCGCCGATCGTGGTTATTAAACCAACCACTCGAGTCGATCTACTCTTGGCAACACCTCTGTGATCTTCTACGTAAATTTCCAAGGCACATACAACCGCCGGAAAGGAAGACGACTTGCACCGGATCAAACAGAACAACAACGAGACTTTGCGTCAATTCATCAAACGCTTTAGTCAGGTTCGTAACTCAATTCCGGAAATTTCTGACTCCTCTGTGATCAGGGCTTTTAAGCAAGGAGTCCGTAGTAGAAGAATAACAGAGGATATTGCTTTAAATCCTCCCAACACCGTTGCCGAGCTCTTTGAGATGGCCGATCGATATGCAACTGCTTCTGAGGCAGTCGAGTGGAATAACACTATTGATCGAGAAACACACGCTCTTAGAGAGCCAGGTGAGGTTGGTAAGGACAAAAAAGCAAAAAAGTCCAAGAAGAAAATAAAAGTCAAAACCACAAACTAGTGGTTTCAAGGAGGTCTTGGCCGTGAAAGATAGAGAGCCCCAAACCACCAAGTCGAACCCTGATCAAGGCAAAGGTAAGCGCCCTGATCGTAGGAACGACAAACCAAGGTGGTGTCCTTTTCATAAAAAGGAAGGACATGACCTCCGCAACTGCCGAGTTTTCCAAAGAAAGCTCGAGGATTACTACAACGGCAAAGCACCGCTCCCTACTCTCGAGCAGGTAGGACATACGAGTGGCCAAAAGTCGTCAGATGATGAGGAGATGCCATTCCAAGATCCGCACCATACCGTTGAGCATATCTATGGAGGATCATCGAGATACGACTCCAAACGACAACTTAAAGTCACGGACGAGAGGTAAATTCCATACATACTCCTCTTGTCAATAAATTACCGAAGTGGTCGGAAGTTACCATCTCTTTTGAGAAGGACGACTGCCCGATCACTATGAGTCGATCAGGTCGATTTCCGATTGTGGTCGAACCCACCATCAACAACTGTCGGGTCAATCGAGTGTTAGTTGATGGTGGTAGTTCTTAAACATATTATTTACTAAAGCCCCGGACGAGATGCAAGTACCGGGACAAAGGTAAGGCGATGCGATATTCCTTTCATGGAATCGCATCGGTCTTCACCAAACCCATTGGCCAATTTTCTCTTCCTTTAACATTTGGCTCACCAAGTAATTTCGGAGACGGAGAAAGTCTCCTTTGATGTGGTCGATTTCGATCGGATATAACGCCATACTCGGACGACCAACTTTGGCAAAATTCTTAATGGCTACTCATTATGGGTATCAATGTCTTAAGATGCCAGTCCCAAAGGAGTGATCACAATTCAATGTGACAAAAGATGGCGATAGTCACGACCGTCGATCCTCGAAATGGTTGGTCAAATACCAACTCGAGATGAAAGTCACCTTCGACTAGCAAGTCGGCCTAAAAGTCGCACCAAAGCCGAACGACCAAGTCAAAGAGGTTCCTCTGGACGCAGAGAAACCCTCGAAGACTGTTCGCATTGGGGAGACTTCCGATCCCAAATAGGAAGACGCCCTCATTACCTTCCTCCGAGCTAACGCAGATGTCTTCGCGTGGCAAGCATCCGACATGCCCGGAGTCCCTAGGGAGGTGATCGAGCACAGGCTAGCTTTACGGCCTGATAAAGTACCCGTAAAACAAAAATTACGGAGATTTGCCCCTGATCGACGAGATGCTATTAAATCAGAATTGGATAAGCTACTTAAGGCAGGCTTTATAAGAGAAGTCAATCACCCAGAGTGGTTGGCTAACCCTGTAATGGTCAAAAAGTCAAACGGCAAATGGCGATATGCGTGACTTTACTGATCTTAATAAAGCTTGTCCAAAAGATGATTTCCCTTTACCTCGTATTGATCAGCTGGTTGATTCTACTGCGGGTTGTGAAATATTAAGTTTTTTAGATGCATATTCTGGTTATCACCAGATCAATATGTGTCTAAACGATGAAGAAAAGACCGCATTCATTACTCCATTTGGTACCTTTTGTTATATCAAAATGCCATTTGGTCTAAAGAATGCCGGTGCTTCTTTTCAACGCTTAATGCAATCGACTTTTTCATCTCAATTAGGCCGGAATTTGGAAGCCTATGTTGATGACCTAGTCGTAAAAAGCATTAAGAGACTTAATCATATCACTGACCTACAAGAAACATTCGACAACCTCAGAAAGCACCATTTAAAACTTAATCCAGAGAAGTGTGTGTTTGGAATTTCTTCAGGAAAATTGCTTGGATTCCTAGTATCTGAACGAGGAATCAAGCAAATCTGAAAAATAAAGGCCATCCTCCGATCGACCTCCAAACACAAAAAGGAAGTCCGAAACTCACTTTGGGTGCATGGCGGCTTTAAGTCGTTTCATCGCACGACTAGGAGAAAAGGACTACCTTTCTTTAAACTTCTCGGAGACATGAAGGTTTTGAGTGGTCGAACGAGGCAAACATTGCTTTTGAGGATGTCAAGAGGTATCTTTCGAGTGCTCCTGCTCGTTTCTCCAAAGCCGTAAGAGACGCCTTAATTTACCTAGCCGCCACGCCACAGCAAAGCAAGCAAGATCGGTCGTAGAACGTGAAAACGCATAACGACCGGTTTACTACGTTAGCGAAGTTTTACACGCCTAAGGAGCGTTACCTCGTGTCCAAAAACTTCTATATGCCCTCCTCATGTCTTCGAGGAAATCGGCATTATTTTCAGCGCACAAAATAGTCAGGTCGTCCCGAGTTTCCTTTGGGAGCAATCCTCCATAATAAGGAAACAATGGACGCATGGCAAAATGGTCATCGAACTTGGGGAGTTCGACCTCCATTTCGTGTCCCGAACGGCCATAAAATCCCAGATCTTGGCAGACTTTGTCGCCGAATGGACAAATCTGAACTGCTCAGATCCCCAAGACGATTCCCACGACCGATGGATGATGTACTTTGACGGGTCACTTACTTTAAGTGGCTCGGGTCGGGTGGTCTGGTATCTCCTACCGGAGAAACCTTAAAGTATGCCATACAATTAAACTTTCGTGCCACTAACAATGTGGCGTATCGAAGGTTTGCTAGGCGGCATACGAGTGCGAAGCACTCTCGATTCGTCGACTACTCGTGAGAGGAGACTCTCAACTAGTCGTGAATCAAATTGGGAAAGAGTACCTGCTCTAACTCAACAATGGCTCGGTACTTATCAGGCACGTAAGCTAGAAAAACATTTTTAGGTTTCGAGGTACAATTTATCCCTCGAAGGATAATTTCTCATGCACCAACTTGCTCGGATGGCTTCTTCCCGATCCATAATACCAAAAGGAGTTTTCTTGGAGCAACTCCAAAAACCGTCTCTGGTCGAAGAACCAGAGACACCTCCTCTTGAGATGGCCTCATTAGATTACGAGGATACCTGGATGACTCCCATCTACGAGTATCTTTGCAAGGGTTCCATACCAAGATGATCTTGAGGCGATCGATTATCCCAAAAGCCAAAATGTATACTTTGGTTGAAGGAGTCCTCTATAAACGAGGAACCCAAGGGATACTCATGCGATGCATTCCGCAAAACGAAGGAATAACACTCCTTCACGATATACACAGTGGCATCTGTGGGACGCATGCTTCCTACAGAACATTAGTTGGTAAAGCCTTTCGACAAGGTTTTTACTGGCCTACAGCCCTGTACGATGCTAAAGAGGTGGTTAAAAAGTGTGTCCAGTGCCAATTCCATGGTAGACAGATACACCAACCAGCTCAAGCATTACAAACAATACCTCTTTCTTGGCCTTTTGCGACCTGGGGGCTTGATATCCTAGGACCGTTTCCCAAAGCTCCGGAGGTTTCAATTCCTTTTTGTGGCTATTGACACGCTCACAAAATGGATCAAGCTGAACTCAGAATCGATAACAACTAAGCAAAGAAAAAGGTTCATGATGAGAAGCGTAATTAGTCGATTTGGAGTACCGAGTCGGATAATTACAGATAATGGTAAACAATTCGCAAGTGCAAAATTTCAGGAATTTTGCGACGAGTTGGGTACCAAGTTATGCTATGCTTCTGTTGCACATCCCCAAAGTAATGGGGCGGTTGAACGTGCAAACGGCCAAATAATGCGAGGAATTAAAACTCGAGTCTTCGACCAGCTTGTTAAGCGCTCGGGGGCTTGGGTACAAGAATTACCTTCCATATTATGGGCGATTCAGACAACCACCAATGAGCAACAGAGAAACACCATTTTTCTAGTGTTCGGAGCCGAAGCCATGCTTCCTCCGGAGCTAAAATTGCGGTCGACACGAGTTGAAACCTTCAACAACTCAGACCAGGAACAACTTCGAGCAGATGACATTAACCTACTCGAAGAGAGGAGAAACCTAGCCTTAATTCGTTCGGCAGTCTACCAACAAGCCCTGCGCAGATACTATGATCGTAAGGTCCAACCTCGCAGCCTTGCTGTAGGTGACTTGGTATTGAGGCTCTGCCAATCCAAGTCTAACCGGAATAAACTTTCCCCTAAATGGGAAGGTCCTTACACAAAGGTCGGCGTAACTCGGCGAGTCGTCAAGACGACTAGCGATGGAAGATGGACGAGTTCTCTCAAACTCTTGGAACATCGACCGCCACGCAAATTCTATGTGTGATCGATTTCTCGAGCAATAAAAGTCCGAGTTCCTTCTACCTCTCTTGCCTTATTTTTTGAGTAAAGCTTTTTAATATTTCGACTATGATACAAAAATAAAACTCGCTTTTCTTTACACCGGTCTAAAAGCGAGTAACATCATCTAGTTGAAACTTCTCCTCTCGCATGTGGTTACGCCCACTAGAAGGAATTTCCTAGCATCGACTCGTTACTCATTTTTTGTCGCCAATACAAAGAGCTCAGTTCTATCCAATAAATGTTCTCAAAGCCAACTCTTTCAAATCTTAGTTTATTTTTTCACAATTCAAAAAATATTCTAAGTAGAGTGCACTTTCTTACATTTGTTCGACCACCTTTGGTGTACTCGATTTGTTTTAATCGGTCAAGGAAGAGACACACCTAGTCGAAGTCTTTCCTCTCTCGCATGTGGTCCCGCCCACTAGAAGGAAACTTCCTAGTATCGCTCGATCTCCTACTTTTGCTACTAGAAAAGACTTATCGAAATCCGCCAAAAAGGACGAACGAATTACTAAAGTCCTCTAAGACGCCTGCTTAACTCAAGTTGTCGTTCTTGGTTCGATTAAACTAGTCGGAAATGAAAACATCACCTAGTCGAAGCCTTTCCTTTACGCACGTGGTCCCGCCCACTAGAAGGAACTTCCTAGTGTCGAGTCGTTTTACTCTTTCGACCGAAGGCTTGACAACCGTAACAAAAGCTATAAGTTAAATAAACCTCTCTTTGTTTTCGTAAAACCGTTTCAAACACTATTTATTTAGATTGTCTAAACAATCTAAACAAATAGTCGGGGCTAGGATAAAGTTATTAATTTGACTTCAATTCTTAGTCCTTCATTCGTCTTTCATTCGCTTATTATCTTTTGAGTTACTAACTACTCGACAAGATGATTTTCAGGAAATAAGGCGGATCATATATTACTCATCAACAAAATTGTCCGCCTTACAAAGTAGTTACAAGATTACTCAAGGGGAGAGCCTAGTGCATTTCCTCCGCCACCTTTTGCCAACTGATCAGATTTCCACAATCGACGACTTGCCTCGATTCAGACGATCGAAGTCGGCTTCGATTGGTTTAACATTACATGGGATCTTGAGCTTTAAGTTTCGCCAAAGCGTACTTATGGCAGCCTTCGATCGCCTCCCTTATTGATTCAGCTTGATTAGCCTTCAGAGTGGTCACCATTTCTTGCAATCTTCCGACTTGTTCTCCAATAGTACTTGTGTGAGCAGCTATAGTATCTTCTCGAGGAGTTTTTCCCTCAGAATGTAGCTCACTAAGCACATTGTTCAGGAGAGTGATGTTGCCTTGAAGACTAGTCTTCATCGACTCCATCTCCTGTTGGGTACAAGTCGAAGCCTCGCGAAGCTTTTTGTTCTCGACCACTTGTTCTGAAAAGAATAATACCGGTCAAACAAAAATACTTCTAGAGGAACATAACACAAAGATATTTGTAGGTAAAAGCATTTCTTACCTACTAATTGAGAATCCAATTTCTTGACCTCTTCGCGATGGAAAGCAACGGTTTCAGCATGCTTTTGCTCCCACGCTCTGATGTCCTCTGCATTCATCTTAGCAATGCGGACGGACTCATTGCAGATCAAGGTCTTTGCTTGGATTTCAGCCTCAAGGATTCTCAATTGGGCAGCAATTTCTGAACAAGGAATTGACATTAAAAAAGGGAAAACACTCAAAAGGACAACAGTAAAAGTTACTTACCTTACTTGAGTTCTCAGAACCTCAAGTTCTTGATCCTTATTCTTGCTAATGCGGGAAAACTCCTGAATGACCAAAGATTTGTCTCCAACTTCAGTCCGGAGTTTCCTCATCTCATTTTCTTTATCTGAAGAAGAAATGAGAGTTAGGTAAAGGTTAAAACTCAAAAACAGTCTTAAGTTCAACACTTCCTGTTTATTTTTTCCTGCAATTTCTTAGATGTGAGACAACCTCTCAAGTCTATCCGAGAGGTTAATACTTCATTCCTTAGCCTCCTCGACTCCTCTTTTCATAGTCGGCGAATCGCTAAGGTCTTTGAATCACCGCTTTAACCTACAAAGGACGAGAGACGGAGATAAAAATCACCAGAATGGTTGTGAGTACTTCTACAACCACTGACCTAGTCGTAAGTTTTTCTGCGACTACGAATGGTTGTAAGTCTTTCTATGACCACTATCTGGTCGTAAGTAGTCGTAAGTTTTTTCTTACGACTAATCCTTTGTCATGAGTTTCTTCCATGACTATTCTCGTAAGACATTATACGAGTATTTAAGTTGAAAACAACTATGGATGATAAGTGACTTACCACCTCTCGCCTCTCAGTGCGAGTAGCTCTTTCTCTGTCTTAGTTCTAAAAGTTGTCGATGATACTCACCGACAACGACAATTTGCTCGAGCTTTCGCAAAAAGAGAACAAGAAGAAGTGAAGGAAAGCCACATGTATAAGTATTTTGAAGATACTTACATTCATAGTCGCCCTAGCAAACATTGAATATACAAGGTCCGGTTCTGCGAGCTTATCTATCCTCGCGACCTTGTCCCACCACACCTTCTCGAGGCGCTCGTTATCAAAGGTATTCTCCGTATTGGGAATATCTTTGGGATGAGGGACTTGGTCACGAGATCTGTAGCGTAAGACCTGCGACGGAGGCGGTCCCAAAGAAGTCACCACGAAGTTGAAATTTTCTCCTTCGGTTCTCGTGATTTCTCTTGGGGTAGGGAAGGAACGCCTCCTCGATTTCCTTCCCAGAGCGGTCGCAGTGGTCACCACCTTGACCAGAGGCATCCACAACGCCTCTGTTGTTTCTACGACCTCGGGTCGTGGCGCCACCTCAACAAGAATACCGCTACTTCAAGGGTCGTGTTACGACTTCAAAGCAGATATGGGAGTCACTGAGTCTCGACTTCATCGGCCACTGGGCCAAAGGTGATGCTTCACCACCTCCATTGCTACCTCCCGATGAGTGAAGGGATGGCAATGGACTTCTCAGCGGAAGCATTCCCGGGGGCTGAAGGAGTCGGACTGAAATAAAGAAAAGCAAATCAGGTTGTGAAAAAGAAAAAGGTAAATGTCGTTCTTACACTTTAGTACATTTCACACACCTCTGCACCCTGGTCTTAACCAGGAATTTTGGAGCAATCCTCCCAACGGAGGACCTCTTCTTCTCCACGACCACGTCTGGTCGAGGTTCAACAATTGGCTCGATTCGACCACGCCCGTCGTCAGAGTTGAAACAGGGACCAGGGCTCTGTTTCCCTGATCCTCTGGATGGACGAGATCAGTCTCGACCATTCCAGAAGCAGCACTGCCCTCAGCTGCAGGTTGTGCTGATGCCGCATCCTCCTTCATAAAAGACATAAAATCTTTCCAGTTCTCCCTTTCCAGTTGCTTAATAAAACTAGGAGTGGCACCGACTGCGAAAGATTCCGTGTCATAATAGAAGGGTACCTTAGCCTTGCGAGGTTTGCGCTTAAGAGGTTCAGCTGCTTCAACCTCCTCGGCTTCGACGGCTGCGACCTCGGCTTCAGATACCATTACAGCTGCTGCAGGCCTTGTAGAGGGTCTGGTCGAAAGACCAGAGCTCGAGCTTGCTCCCCCCTTGTCGGCAGATTTTACAAGTCGACGTCTCTTCGAGGGAGGAGCCGAGCCTTTGTCTTTCGACAACCCAGCGCCAATAGTCATCAGAACGACTTCTTCGTCGTCTCCGCGATTTTCCATGCCTACTTTCGTAAAGCAAAACAGAAAAGAAGAATCACTAATTAGTCGTAAGTTTTTCTACGACTAGAACTAAGTCGTAAGTTTTTCTCGACTTTTTATTGATCGTAAGATATTCTACGATCACCATTTGTCGTAAGTATCTTCTACGACTATAAAGTCCTAAAGAAAGAATCGATTTTTGATTACCTTTAGGCGCTCTATCCTTTCATCTGCGGACAAAGCCGCAATGACTTGAGGAACCGCCCTCGAGTGGCGGGGACTTCTCACGATGAGTCGACTGAGTCAACCTCGGCTGTGAAAGATCCGTAAATGATAAAAATATTAGACAAGGTTGGGAAAAACCAAGCGGAGAACTAAGTCGACAATTGCTTACCCTCCTCGTAGTCTCGGTGGGGTCTCCTCTCCCGAGTACCTCCACATAGGAGATGCTCGTTTCTTCAGAGGATCGATTCGGCGTGTGATGAAATCCTTCACCACATGCCATCCGGCCACCCCTTCTTCCTTCAAGTCCTTAATGGCTTGAATATAAGGGCTAATCCACTGATATCTTCGGGGTTGAATCCCATGAAGATTTCTTTTCAAAGACCTTCCCCACGAAAGAAAGGTCGTCTTGAGGTGACCTTCCAAGAGAACCACCTCTTCCTCCACCCGCCACGAAGACCGGTAAAGCTCAATGTACTCCTTCGACTTGAGTCGTGGAGCTTGAACCACGACTTCCGGCGATTCGGTTTGTCGAGCCATCCCATAATAATATTGGAACACTCGAGATCCGCCGGAATCCCAGTGCGCCTCGCATGATACACGAACACACTCAACATGGTAATGGAATTGGGACCTAAATTCACCGCCCACCCCAAAGTGTTCGAGTACTCACTGTAAGAAAGGGGTGGGCGGTAATCGAAGGCCGACTCACAATACGCTTGGAAGGCGGGATTTGCCCATTTTCCCGATGGCGATCTTTGCCGATAGCCTAATCCACTTCACGAGCCTTTTCGAATCTTCCGGCATCAACCAAGATCTTGATCTTAGCGCATCCATCTCCGATTCCTCCCATTCGAAACTCTCTTGGCCATTTCGCCGAAGCAAGAAGTTTTTGATTGGGTTAGCGGAGAAGATGAAACCGAGTCGAGGACGGAGAAAGCAAGAACTCAAGAACAATGGAGTGATTTGGGGAAAAGTAAAACCCAAGTCTACCTCCCGGTAAGTTTTATAACCGACGATCTCCGCCGCTTGAAAACCGTCTCGCCTATAGGTGCAGAGGAGTTGGTTGTACTTGCCGGGAACCGCTTCATCGGACAAGTCCGAGAGAGCGGTTGCAATTCCCGGATGGTCCGTTCGAGAAAAATTAGGTGCGTATCGTCACCCCAAGCAAAATTACATTCTTGACCAAGTATTTCGGTCGGGAAGTATCAATCGGAAGGCTTTTCTCCGATTCCCCTTTCGACCACCGACGGTCGTAGGGGTTTCTGACTTTTAGTTGTAAGCAATCTTCACGGTTATGATCACTTGAACCGTCTCATCAACAGATCTGTAGAGATCGCTTGCAATTCCCAGACGGTGCATTCGAAAGTTATGTTTGTTTTATCACCTCCAAGTAAAATTACTTTCTGACCAAGTCTTTACGGTCAAAGGAAGTATCAATCGGAAGGGTTTTTCTCCGATCGCCCTACTACGACTACTACACGTTGTAGGGGTTCTTATGACTTTTGATAGTTGTAAGCAACCTTCTTGACCAAACAAATTCTGGTCAAAGTAGCATTCAAATATCGAAGAGTTCTTCCTTCGACTATTGTTCTCGACATTTTCATGGTCGTAAGACCATTTACTGAAACCTTCACCAAGTAAGTTACTTTCACTTGAAGTCGGGGGCTAGATGACGAGGATCTAATAATCCTCATTTTATCTTTTATCTGTAATTTTTATTATGGGTAAATATGATGTCACATAGTCCCCGTATACCCCTTATTTCTATAAGAGAGAGGCCTAACCTTTGATTGTAAGTTCTTCTACAATCACCCCATAGTCGTAAGTTCTTCTCGACTACATCATGGTCGTAAGTCCTTCTCGACCACTACATAGTCGTAAGTTCTTCTCACGATCGCTACCGATCGTAAGTCCTTCTACGACCGGAAAACTACGACCACCTTATAATCAAACCTACAGACGGGTAGGTCCAATTGATTAAGGAATCGAGCGGTCTACACGCACTATTATTCCGCGTATTAATGGTGTGTAAATACCCCATTATCTCCGGAAGATAATTGCGGGCGGCGTGAAGAAGTCAAGGCGCCGTAATTACTACCATCATGCGTTACATTACATTAATTAGGCGCATCTTCCGTAGGACGAAACGGCTACTTCTTCACGACTATATAAGGGCATCAATCAGAGAGATATGGAGAGGAGAATGACGGCAAACAAGGGCTAGTCAAGTAGAAACACAAGCACTATTCTCTGTAATAGTTTTAGTCCTTTACTGGATCATCAAGAATACCATACACACAGGATTAGGGTTATTATTCTCTCCGGAGAAGGCCTGAACCTGTCTAAACATCCCGTGTCAATCCACTCTGCGTGATCTCATCCTTAGGAGACCCCCCGAATCAAATAATCTTTACGTAAGATCGGTTCTAATACACCGACAGTTCCTATTACATATTTGTGTATGCACATATTTAGGAGGAGTTCACTCTATATTTTGTGATTTCATTAGTATTGATCCATATTCTATTCTCCACATATATTTGGGATCTCTACTTTGAAACATATCCTTTTGAGTATATAAAACTTGTGTAGTTCTTGTATACTCATGTTGTGAGTATATAAAACTTGTGTAGTTCTTATATACTCATGTTGTGTTACATTCAATTATCTACATTCAATTTGTTTGCAATTGAAGTGATTATCATCAATTACCAAAGAGGAAAGATTGAAGTATCTTGTCCCACCATTATGAGTTAATGGTATGGTGTGGTAATTAATGATAATCATATTGTGGAACTAATATTTTTCATGAGTTGGATAAATAGGTTATTGTCTAGGGTGATGAAGACTTGAGATGATCATGAGTTGATTATCAAGTCAAGAGAAGACCCATCATGTGTTGATGGAGGTCTAGAGAAGGATGCATCATGTGTTGATGCATATCAAGACTCGAAGTGAAAAAATCATCATGTGTTGATGATATTCAAGATAAAATCCCGAAGCAAAAGAGATCATCATGTGTTGATGATTATCAAGTCAAGAACCCGGACTTGAAGTGATGATATGCGTCATCAAGCTTCAAGAAGATGCAAGGCAAATGTATAACTAGATAGGGCTAAGGATGTGTTCCTAGTCTTTTACCGGTCTTGGTGTTTTGTTGGAAGACCAGATCATTAGTATAGGTTGTCGTACTATTAAGAAGGGTCTTGACTAGTAGCATGAGTTAGTCATGTGTTGATAGCTCATTGTGCTTGCTTTAGCTCATCTATGCATGATGCTATTATTTGCGAATGTGTTTTGCAAATAGTCGATGCTCATGTATGATCCTTGTAGCATGTGACTTTAGTTTGCAAATGTGTTTTGCAAATGGTTTTAGTCCATGTATCTTATTCCTTGTGGTGTTAATTCTAAAAGTTGGCAAATGTGTTTTGTAACTTGTTGAGAGTCTCACCTATAACCCTTGTTTGAATTGAACTCAAATTGGCAAATGTATTTTGCAAATTGAGTTAAGCAAAGTGTAAAGGCTCTCTGTGGTCTGGCGGTCTGACCACCAGTGTTGACCGGCCTGATTGGTGGTATAACGGTCGGACCGATTGCTTCTTGAGCCGATTCTCTGTGCGGTAGTACCGCCGTTAAAAAAATTGTACTACCGGAGAGCGGAAGTACCGGAGTGTTTAGCGGCACGTTTTTTTCTCTCCAGAGAATGCACTTTTTGGAATGTTGTTTCATTTATGTGAGCGGTCAAACCGCCTCCCCTTTGGCGGTCGAACCGGGATGAAGCGGTCGGACCGGCCATTAGTTGGCGGTCCGATTGGCAATGAGTCTAACGACTAGTTTTATAGCCATTGGCTCTTAGGCGGTCCGACCGCCATTAGTTGGTGGTCATACCGGCCTGCCTCTGATTCAATGGAATCTTTCCTCCAATGGCTAGTTTTTGTGTGTGGTCTATATATACACACCTTGGTCGGTTGGAAAATAGTTGTTATTGGTACCCATATTCATTCTTTGATCAAAGAGCAAACCTCTTATCTCTTATGTGCATGTGTTGCACTTAGTGAGCTTGGAGAGCAAACCCTAAGTGCATGTGTTGCCTTGGATAGTGGATTGTGTATCCACTTGAGCTTTGACACTTGATTAGTTGAGTCTTATTACTCTTGGTGTTTACCGACAACTAGACGGTGTGGAGGCGTCGTGACCGATGATCTTCTTAAGAAACTTGTGAGAAGGTCCGGCGTGATTGTGAGTGGTTTTGTGCTCACCATCTCCGGAGTGGAGGAAGAGTAACCTGAGTGAATCGAGATGTTTGATTCGTGTTGGAACCGGTCCAAGTGGTTAGACTTAGCTCGGAGGTGTTGGCTTAATTTGTGGAGTCGATCCAATTCGTTTGGGCTTACCTCAACGTGGACTAGGGGAGACCGGCAAGTCTCCGAACACCACGGTAAAACTTAATTGTGTCATCTTGGTTTGTTATTGTGCTTTACTTTGAGAAATTTACATTACTTGCTTTAATTGCTTATATATCTTTGTGTGATTGCTCTCATTGAATTGTATTCATATTGTTAGTGCACTTAGTGGAGCCTAGTTGATTTAGGTTTTAATTGTGCAAAACCAAATTGTTATTAGCTTCCGTATTAAATTGGTTTTAGCCAAAGAGTTTTTTAAAACCGCCTATTCACCTCCCTCTAGTCGGTCTCCTCGATCTTACTATGTGAAGTTCATAGTGATTGCAAATAGAAAATTAAGAAAAATAAATAAAGTTTTGGTTCCGTGAAGATGTTACATTTATTCATTAAATATATCATCCATTATATGTGTATGACCATGTAGGATTTTTGGAACAATATGTGAATGATTTTTTAATTGTCAGTATGTAACACACGTTCATTTGAGGTAATCATTTAGCCCTGATTAATTTAGTTATGTTTAAATAGATATATTTAATTTTGTACTAGTAAATTAGTATACAATGTTCTGCGCATCGGGCACCAAGTTTGGGGCCGTGCTTACCTGCTAGGTCATCACGACCCAACAAGTCCGACCGGCTTCGTAGCGTTCCCCGTCAGTCATCCGCAGGCCAGATCGGTGGGGACGTAAGTTATGTACAAATCTACATTCTATTTTTTTGGTTATGCCTTACATTCCGCTAACATCATGTTGTTCTCCCACCGCAGGTTCGTCGGGATGCATCACTTCTACCGTGCGTGTTTGGTACACATACTAGCACTCCCCCTCAGTCATCTCACTAACTCCGGGAGGTACGAGATTCTCACTTTACGTCCAGAGTGTTTATTTTGACTAACATTGTTTCGTCTTGCAGCCTTTAGTTGACCGTGGGGGTGACAGTCAGTTCACATCCATTGATAATGAGGATATGTGCCTCCCAGCTCCTGCCACGGAGCAGTACACAGTGCTAGTGTTTGGACCATGGCAGTTAGGTTTGGAGCGTACGCAGGTAAAGCTCCTCCGAGTTCGCTGACACACTGTACGTCCAAGGCCAGAGCTCCTCTGTACGACCGGAGTTGCAGACATAGTACCTTGGAGGCGGACATTTCGAGAGTGGAATTATGCAGTCCCTCGTTCATGACTTCATTGCAGGTGACCCCCAGTTCGTCATGTCTCAACAGGACGACATCGACGCTTACCAGACTCAGCTTCCTCCGACTCAGCTTCGGTGCACCTCCGCCCACTCAACAAACTTAACGGTCTCCGTACCCTCGATCCGACACACACTCTCCGAACTAGCTGACGTATCCCACAGGACATGCTCGACGCAAAACATCCAGGTGCACGCGGATGCAAAGGTAGCGAGCAGATAGTAGTGGCTCAGATGAGTGAGCCATATTGTATCCCGTGTTATGCGATTCTATTTTGGTATATTTGTATTCATATTTTGTTTTGCTATATTTGTATGCATATTTTGTATATTATGTGTGTACTGCTACGCCATATTGTATATCGATATTTCCAATGAAGCTACAATGTAGCTTTTTTCCATAGATAAAATTGATGATATTTCAGAATGGTTATAAGTATTAAATGTCGTGCGCAGTTCGGTTACAAGTATTACATGATACACGCACGGGTTTTTAGCACTCGGGATGAAGGATGATGCAAACTAGTGTGATAGAGAATTTTAACGGAAATTATGTATTGCCTTAAAGAATTGAAAGCCCCCTCCCAAAACCTCCCCGACACGGCTGCCCCCCGGCCACCGTGTGGTACCCTCCTCTACCTCACGGTCGCGGTGCGGACAGGGGTTTGTGTTGCTCTTTCATTTATCTCGTGCGGTGACTGTGCAATAGAGACGTCAATTTTTGCAAATACAGAGGAGAGTCGCCAAATTCGCTAAAACGTTGTAGAATAGTGCCAATACGGCCAAAACTCCATGCCTACTGCATTTCTTTTTGGGCATCGCTTCGGCAGCAGCAAGCAGCGGAAGTAAAGTTTTCCGTCGACATCACAATATGTCATACCACTATTGCGACTTTCATAATCATGTATGGTTCAAAACCATTCGATAATGGTAGGCTCACCGTGTTCGAAATGTGAGCATTGACGCAAAATTCAAGCAAATGAAAAGATAATTGTCAGTATATATATGGGTGGTCTGGAAAGTTTAGGCCGCACCTTCGTGGGGCCAAACCTCTGCGGGTGAGTTCATATAGAGTAATTTCATTCACGTACTGTAAAGAATGTCATTCACGTAGTGTAGGCGGAACCTACTTTTTGCTCCTGTGTTATTCAAGTGATGTGGTACAAATTTTGACTAAAATATGAAAGTAATTTCATTAATTGCATACGCGATATTAGTCATATGTTGTGCACCTCCGACATGAGAGCAATAAGATGTAAAACTAGGAAATTTCTATATGCAAATTCGATAGACACTACGAAATTTCTCCTTGAAAAAAAATCCATAGATATTACAGAATTTGTAGAAATACAACAGTTGTCAGTAAGCATATCAGACATGAGTTCTGTGTATAGAGTGTTTGGTATTTTGTTTGCTCAAGAAAAAATATAGATAGAGTGCTCTCTTGACCAACCAATAGTACCCAGTAGCACATTGCGAGGGAATGGTAGCGGGATCAAGGGAAAGATAACTGATTAAGCAGCAAAGCCACACCGAACTGACCTAAACTGACCTAAATTGTACACGCCTCTGCAAGAAAGCAACTGTCAACTCAAATTCTAAATCAATACAAAATTACAAATAAATAATAGAATTTAATTAAATTTTAACATAATTTAATTTGATAGGGGCCGCGCGAACGCGTACCCCATCTATCACAAATTATGACATCCACTCTCCCACTTAAGGAGATGGTAAGATAGCGCTCCTCTAAAGTGCAATAGAGGCCACTAACTTAGGCCATGAGTTTCATGATCGCTCATCGACCTTGTCCAGGTAAGTATGTTTGCAAGCTACCCTCTGTCCCACTTTATTCCCCCTCGGTTCTTACCGCACCTTTCGTCAGCCGATGTGGTACTATTCAATCTGTTAACAAGGTCGTTATGTGCTAGTCGCCGTCAGGACTCGGGAGTACGAGTTCGTATTAAACTCGGGTTCGATCTGTTGTTAGTCATGCCAATCAGGGCCTGCTCCAGCCCACCCACTCCGGGTTTACCACGTCCCGTAATTTTGGCCTACAGTGTCCCCGGCGGGCCACGACGTGGGTTCACGTGCATCTATTTGCACTGGCTCACATGGCCGAAACCTCCCTCTAGCCCCCCGACCCCGAGCTGTCGCACCAACTCCGCGAACGGCCGGGCCGCGTATCGGACGGGGACGCGTATTAGGCCGTAGCAGATCGTACGCGAGCACGCACGTCGGGCACCGCTCCATTTCCGCACGTCAGGCACAAGTCAACACAAGGGACCGGGCGTTCGGAGCCACCGCGCGCGCCAGAGCAGCGGACGAGGAAGCGCTGCCACCGGAGGACGTGCCACGGGCGCAAGCTGCTAGCCGCAGTAGCCCACACGGCCACGCCATACCGGCATACAGCGCCGTCTGGTACAAGATGTAGTCGTGCGCCCAGTACGGGTAGCTCCCTCTCGCCCTGTCCGTGCCGCGAGCTGATTCATCATCCAGATCGAGATCGGCGCGCGTCTTCGAAGACCCTACCAACTTACCTCAAGAGAACTATAAACAGAGAACTGGGGGACCCAAAATAAAGTGGCTATTTGACTTGCAAAAAAAAATATCGCTTTTCGTTTATTTGTTAAACTACAGTCTGGATCATTTCACTTCTACACTTCCTTTTGATGAACATCACAAAACTGTGAGGTGAGACCCTCTCCATCAGCTACTGATTCAACTTCCATCAACAGAATCAACTGCTGATGGAGATAGGATTTCGCGCGAGGCCCTCCCCATCAAACTTTTTTCCGGCATGAAGCCATGGACAATACTTGTTTTGTCCTATGGCTGTTGCCGATAGCGAGTAAGAGCCACGACTATACTGAAAAGCATAACAGAGGAGGATCCCACTCTGTCAAATGCACAGAGATCATTTCCAAATTAACAAATACACAATCAACTGTTAACAAAATGGTATTTTGATTCTACATGACTCTCAGCTTCCCACAAAAAGGATCCAAAAGCTGCTGCCTCCAAAACAAGGTGTGTGAGCTCTGTAAAAGTAATTTTTACCATTTTACCATCCTTTGCATTAACAGACCCATCGTCTAACACTTTAATGTCTGGCCGTCCAAACAGAGCCTGTGTTTGCTTCTCTATCAGTGAGACGGCTTCCTTTGATCTGATAGTAGCATATCTTTGCAATGTATCAGCATCCAAGTGCGAAACATAAGACCTCAACTTGTTTGGATTTGATTCTTCATCGTCCAGATTGACCTCCTCCCCATCAGGTGAAATCTGTACCATGGATTCCATGTCCCAGAATGGATTAGGCTTCAGGTTTTCAAAGACTATCTGTTGCTTGGGGTTCGGCGGGAGAGTCTTCATATTTTTCTCGAGTTGGAATCGCTCATCTACCCTCTTAAGGAAGTAACCATACATAATGGATGCTGCATAAAGTTTTCCAAGATTTAAGTTGCTGATTTCAACAACAGTATCTAGTGGTGCTGCTATCTTTTCTCCCATGATAAGATTTAGATGGTTTTGTATCATCTCAAGAGCATCTGGGGAATGTATGCTTTGCAGCTTATCCCCTTGGTTAGGCAATGAGATGTCGAGTACAGGGCCACCTGATGGTGATAATGCAGGTGTCATTGATATGTAATTCTCCATGAACTTATACATAATCCAACTGTACATGATCTCTTCTAAGACATTCTGCCTTTCGTTCTCTTTGATTTCTGCAATTCTCCTGTAGTTCAATTAGGTATCTCATCAGTTGCATTGTTGATTGATGTGAGTATAATTATACTTGCCTATTTCATTGGAAGATCTAATGTCTTTTTTTCCAACTATCTACATAGCTGCATTGTTTTTTTTTTTAAAAAAATCATCAATGATAGCCAAGTTGAGTTTTGTTGCATCTTCTTTTTTTAACTACATAGCTGAATTGCAGCCTTTAGCGTTAGAGCAGAAAACATTTCATTACTGCAAGAATAACAGTATATCACGGGTAGCAGGGTACCAGGTGAGTGTAAAATATAACAATGATGAGCAACAGAATAATATACGGCTACTTGTCGCTGACTAGGAGTCTAGGAGAAAACAGTACCTAGTACCTACAAATTGTGGCTACTTACTTGTAAAGGAGGTCCTGGGGAGCTTTTGAGGCTTCTTCGTTTTGGGCATCTTTCTCTGCTTGCAGGTTTTCCAGTTGCTGGTCAATTGTTGCAGGGAGCATGTGAGGGTGTGATTGCAGTATCTGGACCAGAAGTTGACCACTTGGAGATTCAAGTTTAAGTGGAGCAAGTCGTGTCTCACCATCACCAGAATCCAATTTTGCTTTAACCTTCAAGCTCGTTGTTCGGTAATTATTAATCTGGAATCCAGCTCTGGAATGACTGGCATAAGGAAAGCCCTGCAGAACAACAAACAATCATCCACTTGACCCAAAATAACTTAGGTTGGAACTTTAAGTGGGATATATGTTACTATTATGCAATACAGCAGTATTTCCCATTTCATTAAGAATTCATGATATAAGCATCAAATTGTAGCACCGGTAAATAAGGAATGTGACTAATGAACATTAGAACATGCCAGTTGAGCAGAACATTTCATGAGTTAGAAAAGATGAAATGCGACGATCACCACCCAATTGCAAGGAAAAACCTCACATCACCTAAAAAATCAACTACAGATAGGATTACTGGAACAATCAACTTCCTCGGCAAATGCAACAAAATTAAGCATAACAAGTGCAACAAAAAACCAATGATGTAAAATTTAATACAAGTTCTTGTAAATAAATAAAAGGGTTGGCATTGCGACGATAGCCATCATGAACACTTAAATCCTGCAACTTGACATAGCAGTTGCTATGACACAGAAAATTTTGCTCTATCTTTACGGTTTGAGCTGCAGTACCTTTTAGCATGACAGTTCTGTACTTTTTTCAGAAAATATTAAGGCATGCCTTCTGTTCAACGTTACAACCTTTTTAGGTACATTTTCCACTAGATCGAGTCGAATTACATATGAAAATTGAATAAATTGTACACATGTTTTGTTGAGCCGAACAATTCCTTGTCCTGAAAGTGAAAACTACACCCTAAACGCCATAGCTATTGCGCTTGAGCAAGCGCCTTAGGCAAGTTGTTATTAGGCGCTATCACAGTGGATGCATCACACGGCCAACAGTACACAAACCCTGTGCAGCACCGCTCTGCTCCGATTGGTGATTAGAATTTACGAAGGCAAAGCAAATGCACACCAGCTTTAAGAAGAATTGACCGAGCATCAGCAGACTATGATTCGGATCCCCCTTTTGCACTCCGCAATATCAAACGGACGGGAGGTGAGGAGCTACGTACCTTGCAGAGGAGCCTGGAGTCCGCGGGGGCGCGCCGCCTGAAGAGGCAGCAGGAGGAGGAGGAAGAGGAGGTCGGGGAGGGGGAGGCGAGGAGGAGCGCCGCGTCGGCCCACGCCGGCATCGGGGGCGGAGGAGAGGGGATGGGAGAGGAGGAGGGGGGCAGCGAGGCTTTGGGAGCTGGGATTCCGTCCGCTGTTTGGGCTCCGGAGATTTTCTTCGCAGCTGTGAACTGGTAAGACCGGCAGCGCTGATCTTTTTATCGGGAGCGCCAGATCTGCCTGCGTACGAGGGCTTCTTACGTTACAGCCGTTTCGTGTTTAGATTCGTCGGGTGTCGGGTGCGCACGCCGCACGGCTCTTGATGCGAGCGAGCTGTCTGCCGTAAGCGTGCTGGAGTGTAGCACACACTAGTACACCACTACGATTGTGTTTATGGGCGTACTTTGGTGGTTCGGTTTGGGCTACTCCGGTTGTGTTCATGGGCCATAGTTTGCTCGTTACTACTTCCTATCTCCATCCCAACCAATACATTCACTGTTTGGCAAATTAAGGCATGTTAAACGCGAAGGAGAACTTCAGGAAAAGAGTAACTGGATAGTATCATCTCAGAGATGGCATGTATCATCCTCTACCGACTGCAGACTCCAGCCTCCAGTTGATCTTGGGCAGAGACAATCGGCAAGTGCTTGAGAATTAGCAAGACTGAAGAAGCTGCAGTGGCTGATTACACAACGTTTCCCTTTGCTGTGGGAGGTCATAACTCACAAGCAGCGAAAACTGTGTCTAAAACAATAGCAGTATCCTTACAGAAAGGCACAAAGCACCAAAATTCATACACGACCACCCAAGGTATCTCAAATAACAGGGTTATGCTCCAGTCCATAGCATAAGATGATTTGGTGTAGTTTGGGAGTATCAACACTGTGGTTCCCAGTTGTATTCAGGCCTCAAGCAAACGTAGGTGATAAGCACTCCTCAACAATGTCCAGCAGGTTTGGATTTTCCAATGCAGCCGCCACACGTTCTTTGTCGTTCAGTTGCTTGTTCACTGCAAGAAAGGAAAAAAGATTCTATGATACCGTGCCAGGAACGAGAATTTGGTAACTGTAAGGCGTAAGCTCTAGCCCGTAGAACATATACCGGCAGTTTCAGTTGCATGAGATCCAGGTGCCACCCTTATGTCCACCTACACAAATCAGGAATCAGTAAGCTGTCTAAATTTGCTCCTGAAAGTAAAAACAGTAAAATGCACAAAAATGCAATTTGCCCACTGTGTTGATGAAAGAAAAAAGAAACTAGCTTTTGCATTTATCAAATACTGCATTCACACTAGGTACGCAGTCTTCAATTTGCTTATGGAATGTACGAGACTGCATGCACAGTAGGTAGCAGTCTTCAATTTGCTTTAATGCAGAGCATATATGTACATGACCTACTAGTTTCTAACGATTAATGACCAAGTTTCATATACGACAAAGGTGATTCTGCCCAATTAGAAACAACAATTATTCTACATCGATCTTAAAGGTATTCATGCATATGTACCACCTCTGAATTAGTACCTTGCAAATACTGATGAAGTGTGTTTGCTTAATAACATCGTCAATATTTGAAAAGCCTAAGTCTATGAAATGTGAAAAGGCAAAAGGGAAATAGTCGTTGCATGAAGGCAGCAGCAGGTTAACATGAATGGCGTGCCTATCTCAGTTTTCTAGGATTTCCTAAACTGGATATGATGTTAAAATAGTAAAAATTTATGACTTCGGCAAAACTTTAAGGCAGCCCATGATTGTGAGTGAAGCTAAAATAGCAGGGCTTTGCTTTGAACTCTACACCAACAGCATACCTTGTAACGAGGAGGAAGACTCCGCATGAGTTTCACACGTAGGCAAAGGCCAATAACAGTTGCCATACTGCAATGCTCCACTGTTGGGGTGAAAGTAACCCTGAAGTCAGGCAATTGATCCTCAAGACTGAATTCCATTAAAAATCCTGAATAGGAGCACCCAAACCTAGAAAGATGTGAAATTACCTGACATGACTAAGTTCATCATTGATTTCGATTGAGTCTTCAGTTACCACATTCAGCTCTTCCAATGAGTATGGGTGCTCAGGGTCCTTTATATCTCTAATATGATGTAAGAATGTTAAGGAGCGCAAAAGGAACTTAGGATAGCACAGCTGCAGATAGATAAAGTATAACTGCAAAGAAAGTCACACTGCATGGAGTTGGGAAACAAGAAAAAGGATATCAAATATTTCTAGCTGGTCTATAGGCTCTGCTGCATTTTCATCTGTGGTTTCTGGTGCCTGTCGAACGCGCCTCTCTTTTTTCTCATAAACCACAGGGTTAGCATTTATCAACCCCACGACCATCTTTCCGACCGCAAAGTACTTGTTTGTATAAGACAGACAAATTCCTGCAAGTTGAAAGGATGAATAATTGTGGTGTCAACAATAGTATTGAGTCCTCTTCTCAGTATTTTAAACATAAAATAGTGAGCCCTTGCCCCCAATCTGAAATATGAAATAATTATGCTATTTAAACTGTACAGACTAATTTAACCTTTCATCGCCCAATGATGACTCAGCTTGCTAAAGAGAACACACCTTAGTACTAGCAAACAATTTTACCCAATAAGTGGTCACTATACTAGACTGAATTGTGAACCAGCCAATTAGGCAGATATTAAAGTGGCGCAATCGATTATTTCCCTTGCTCCTTAAAACTGTAGAAAACCATGTTTGGCTCACCAAAATTAAAACAATTAAAACTTAGTAAAGTTCCTAGTAGCAAGTGAATCCTACACTTATGCTTATTAAGTCGTCGACTAGTCGACAAGTTGATGGAGAACGACCGACTAGAGGTGCCGACTCGACTTGCACCAGCAAGTCGGGTGACTGGTTGACTTGACTTGCCAGTCGACTAGTCGGAGGCAAGTCGGGTGACTGGGATGTAGGGCCCAGTTGTCAGGGGCAGTGCAAAGAGGCAAGAGGGAGTGAGTGAGGGCAGTCGGGCTCACTCTCACGCCACTCCCGTCACCCAGCGGCCCAGGTATGCTCCTCTCCTCTGTTCCTCTTCCTCTCCTCTGTTCCGCTGGAGTAAGGGAGGGAGTTCGGTGGTCAACACACTGGGGGTAGGGGAGGGAGTTCGATGGCTGGAGAGGAGGGGAGGAGCCGGGAGAGGAGATGTGCGTGGACGTGGGCGCTTCACCGCTTTAGTTTGGTCGATTTGGGGCCGAAGAGAAGGAGATATGCACTAACCGTGGGCAGTCACCTGGTCATATGAACAGTACCTACCGACTAGTCGATTAGTCGGCAAGTTAGTCACTACGAGAGTAGTGTCAACTTGCCGACTTAATAACCTTACACTAGTAATAAACAAAAGAATACCAAAAGACACTCATATTTTGACCCCTTAATAACACCACCCAACAAACTCCCACACCAGGATGAAATGACCTGAATCCAAATCATGCAATTTTACCTTTTTTTGACCCCGCTCGTTGGGAAAAATTATGATTAGCGCCATTTGTATGCATCCACAAAGCGACAACTCATCAAATAACCACTATCCTAAACAACAGTACCCTAACTACTTGCATAAACACTAGGGCATATCCCCCAAACATCTACCCTCCAAACTGAGAAACCCACGCGGAAAGGGGCGTCCGAGAGAGAGGATCTCACCAGCGAAACCCGGGGAGTGGCAGCGGTGGGCGGAAAGGGCGTCGCCTTGGCGTCCAGTCGCCCCAGAACAGACGCCGCGGAGGAGTGCCTCGCCTTGGCCGTCACTGCCCCTCGGCCTCACGACGCCAGCCGCTAGGTACGCCATCGACCTCCACTCCCTCCCTCCCTATCGCGGTGCGGCCCGACCTAGCGACCTCCGCTCCCGCCGCACCTGCCGCCTCCTCCCGCCGCCTCCTCCCTCCGCATCCTTCCTCCCGCACCGCCTCCTCCTCTCGCTCTGCTTCCCTCTCGCCGCCACCCTCCCTGCTTTGCTTCCCATCGGGCGCTACCTCCTCCTTTGCGCCGCTTCCTCTCTGCTTCCCTCCTCTGCTCTGTTCCTCTCTGCGCCGCCTCCTCTACTTCACCCTCTGGCCTCCCTCCCTCTGTTCCCCACTTTGCAGCTCCCCTCTGCAGTGCTATGCTTTGGTAATCTACTGACGTTCGGTAATCTACTGATGTTAGTAATCCACTGCTAGATGCTGATGTGTGATTGTGTGCTAGATGCTTCGGTACTTTGCTGAATGTTGATGTAGTGTACTAGTGTTGCTAGTTGTAGACTTGAAGTTGCTACTTGCTACCTTAGCTTGCCTTGCCTCACCTAGAGGGCGACTAGGTGCCCGCCAGGACGACTAGGCGTCCCGGCGACCTTAGGCGCCGTGGTCGCCGTGACAACCTTGGTCTCGTCTGCTTGCTTCGGATAAGACGAGGCGTGGGTGCGTTGGGAAAATTTTGAAATGAATAGGTCATTGACTCAATGAGAAAAATTGCTTCACTAGCAGAACTTTGGAAGGAATTAAAATTTGTTGGCAATGCACTCTCTAAAACATCAAGCATAACTACA
Organism: Hsuehochloa calcarea; assembly: GCA_036346395.1. Lineage (NCBI taxonomy): Eukaryota > Viridiplantae > Streptophyta > Magnoliopsida > Poales > Poaceae > Hsuehochloa > Hsuehochloa calcarea. Next base: position 43,426,023 of record CM070599.1, read on the forward strand.
TGTGGTAGAACTTCAGACTTACATTATCACATTTTCCTTTTTCTACTACAGATGTAATTTGTGTGACAAAACAAAGTCAGACAAATAGCCATTCTGAAACAAACATACATAAAGGATGATTTGATCATCCAAAAACAGGTCTGTTTGGCCACCCAAGTCATACATTGAAACACCCTCCCTACTTCCTATGTGTTCAACTTATAGTGAGAGCTGCTGGTAACATCACAGGGAACAAAGAATGGTGTTCAATTCCTAAGAAATTGTCTGCCTTGGTAGGCATTCCCAACTTCTAGTGAGAGCTTACCTCTTTAACCTCTTCCACAGCATAGTATGCTTTGGTAGGTATTCCCAACTCCTTGGGGTTTAACATACTATGAAGAGTGAGTGACAAAGGGAATACAAGACAAGCATCCTGGGACCGAGTCAACAGGAAAGTTACTTTAAAGCTAAAAAGATATAGAATAGGTGCGAAAAACAAAATACATATGCAGTCTCGAGTTTCTAACATTGTCTTTTGAGTCTCCAAACCATTAGAAGGTATGGGTTGCTCTCCAAACTCATGAGTCAGTTTAACACAACAAGTTCATTGTTTTAGTGACGAAGTATGTGGTAGAAATAATTAGGGCAGCCAACCAAATCCGATCGAAATATCATTAGGTTGACTGTTGTCCATAACGCCTCACTATGGCAATACTTTCATCGCTAACATTCTAGATCAAAAAGTTTCCATTGGCAGGCTGGTATTGATCCACACAACAATACCCCATACAGCGTATGCAACAGACAACACATGCTTCATGGAAATGGAGAACTAGTAGGCCCGTATGAGAAGCACGTGCAGCATGAGCTGCTGCACAGGGCCCCCAAAATATGGGGCCTTGTTGATATTTTAAAGTTTATGAATGGCTAAATTGTTTTCGTAATGCAATTGTTTATATAATTTTGTTGACTATTCCAGCGAATATTGCATCTACAAGAAGGAGCTTATATAAATTGAAGTTGTTGAAGTTCTACTTGCATTCTATAATGACTCAAGAAAAACTTAACGGTAGCACTTGCAATTGATGTTTAATTTGGACAAGACCAATTAAGAAGTTAATTTTTTACCGAAATTACGAAGTTAATTGAAGATTTTGCTTCAAGGCATAACAGAAGAATGATGCTTTTCACTTCAAAGTTATGGTACTAGTTTACAGATTTATTTTTCAGCGAGACCGAATTCCTTGTACTCGTATGGAAAAATATATTGCAATTGTAATATAAAAAAAATGCCTTTTATATTCACGGTTGACTTTTATTAGTGGATGGCCTAATTTTAATTTTAGCACAGGGCCCAAAATGTCAGGTACGGCTCTGAGAACTAGCTTACCAAAAAAATGGACAACGGACAACCTGGAGGAGAGAGCCGGTGACAGGCCGGAGAGGAGGATGGCGACAGGCTGCGGAGGAGGAGCTGCTTCAGTGGAAACTGGAGGAGGGAGCTGGTGAGGGTCGCAGTAGTAGGACGTAGGCGCTCGGGGGTCGGCGGAGGGAGACGGCGCGGGCGGCCGCTCGTCGGGTCGGAATCGGAGGAGGAGGGCCCAGTTGGAGGACGGAGGCGTCGCGCAGATACGGTGGGGGCGGCGCGGCCGGGCGCTCCGGGTTCGGAGGAGGAGGAGGAGGGCCCGATCGGAGGACGGAGGCGGCGCGGGCGGGCGGTCGGGGGCGGCCGGGGCGGGCCGCGGAGCGCCTCCTAGGGTTGGGGAAAATCCAAGCAGGGGCGAATCGGCGGGGTGACTGGGGCTGGCTTCCGGATTTTATAGCTGGTACGACGCGGGTAATAAATACCTAACTCTAGGGGTAACTTGGGAAGGTAAACCCATCGAAGACAGAGAAAAGCAGACTGTTTGGAACAGCTTTCAACTTTAACCAGCGAAAAGCCGAAATCGTCCGGGCCCTCGAACGCAACGCCTCTTGATACAGCCAATTTGCAAGAACCGAAGCTAGGTGTCAATAGAACTCCGCAACATATGGCACACCACAAATCGAGATGCCGATTTAAGGAAGAGTTTGATCTCGTGAATAATAGTAGATTTCAGTGTAATACCCCGGTCTGCTCGTAGTGTGGTCCATGTGGCCTATAAGGAGTTGTGTGGTGGGATTAGTTTCACATTGCTTGTCTCAAGTGAGTTGTCCTAGTATATAATCTTGTTGGATCCAAACATAAGACTCCGGGTTAACCTTTTACACGACGAGGACGAAAGTGTAAGTGGGGTGCTATGTGTGTGGTAGGTCCGCCGGTGGTGGGGGCATTGAGCCGAATTTGGGTCAGGGTGTTACAGATGGTATCAGAGCGGGCTTTAGGTCCGTGGTGAATAGATTAACAACATAGGCAAACTAAGATTGTTAAAATTTGTTTTAGTTTTAGTAAATCAACTAAAAATTTGCTAATGGTTAATTAACCTAAAATTTGACACACTAGTGCATGAGGGTTAGAGAGAGGTACGAATATAGTTTTACGCTTAGTTATGTTGCTTATTGTTGCATGATTTTATTTTGACCTTTGAACTCATTGTGTATTGTTGATTGTGGTTGATAGCTATGCCGGGGGTAGAGGGCGTGGTCGTAGTGGCCGCGATCGTGGAGGTCGGGGCAGCGAGGGTCCGTGGAGCCACCTCCTGTGAGATGAGTCGATGGTGGGGGTTCTTTGTTGACCCGCCTCCGGTTGGGGTCGAGGATGAGACCCACTTTCCGAGAGAGTTGGTGGGAGAGATCCGTGCTCTTCGTCAGCAGTGCCGGCACCTCGTTCTTCATGCGGCATCTGTTGTTACTTCGCCGCTCCTCCACTGCACTGAGGCGCGGATGACGCCGAGTGGATGGGGTTGAGGTTGGATCCGTTTGACTGTCGGGTACACGGTCCCGAGCGTGGATGGTTGCGCTACATGGAGAGGCGGTTTGGAGCTTTAGAGATGTCTTCACCTCGGAGGGTCCGTTTTGTAGCCTTTCAATGAAGGGCAAGCGGATATTTGGTGGGAGGCGTGTTGTCTTGAGGACCGCCACTCAAGGGCGATCACTTGGGAGGACTTTGTTGATCAGTTCAAGGAAAGTTCTACCCCTACTCTTTGTTGAGAAGATGGAGGTTGCCTTGGCGACCTTTGCTCGGGGAAGAGGTCTATTCTTGAGTATGAGGTGAGTTCAACAACTTGGTTCGCCGTCCCTTGGTGTGAACGATGATCTTTAGAAAGCCAAGAGGTTCCGTCGGGGTCTCAATCTCGAGTACCGACATGTGTTGGGAGCTACTCCACTCCGTGACTACTGACTCTGTTGTGGAGCAAGCTAGGGGCATGGAGTTGGAGATGCACTCACAAAGGGCGACAAGCCTCTGTGGATCGTAGCTTCAGTGGTGACGGAAGAGGAGCTCTAGTGAGGAAGTGGGTCTATTCAACACACCTTTCAAGAAATTCAAGGAGGACCGCATCCTTCAAGTCTAGCGATCGAGGCCGTTCTCTTCTTGGCGCCTTGTCCTTTGCGGTACTCCGGCTCTTCGTCTGTCCCTGGCGGGGCATGCTTTGCTTTAAGTGCGGTGATGGACACTGCACTGCTGAAAGTGCTCTTGGGCGGGTGATTCTTTGTCGGTGTGGCCGGCCGGGTCACAAGGAGCGGGTGTGTCGCCGAACCCCGCTAGTGTGATCAAGTGGGAGCTGTGCCATCTTCTTCTTGATGGGTCTGCTCGAGGATCTTTCCGGATGATGATCGCTCCTCCAATACGCCATTTCCTTGACTTGGGCGCCTCGGTGGGGTACTCTCGGCGTACGCCACCACCTTCGCACCGCCGCCAGTTGCACGACCGGCTTTACCGCACCGCCACATCGGATGGTTGGGGCTCTCGCCGCCGGCGTCGTCTTCTTCGCCATGGCGCCACAGTGTCGCCATGCCCACAATGAGTCCGTGGGTCGTCCCGGCGTGGTGACAAGTACTTTGCTTGTGGATTCGTTTGATGCTTTAGTCCTTTTTGATTCGGGGCTACCTTTTCGTTTGTTTCGACGGCGTTTGCTAGGAGAGCGAACTTGAGTATCACGATGGATTTCTCAATCGGTGTTGGTTAGTTCTCCGGGGTATTATTGCGAGTTCTCTGCTTTGTCTGGGTGTTCTATTGTCATTGATGGAGAGAAGTTCACGGCGAATTTGATAGTTATTCAAATGGAGCCGTTCGGCGTTATCTTGGGTATGGATTGGTTGCACTCTTATCGAGCCGTGATATCCTGTTTACGTAGAACGATTATGCATGCGAGACCCGTCTGGGAGACTTTGACCTTTCAGGAGTGCGCCTCGCGCTCTCTTTCGATATTAGTTTGGATGTTCCGGTCGTCGTGTGAAAATCGGGCTTCTTTCACTCTTCTTTGAGAAACGAGCGTGGCCGCAGATTGAGGAGATTCGGTGGTTAGTGATTACCGGATGTGTTCCCGGTGAGCTTAGGGTTTGCCACTGCGCGAGGCGTGGAGTTTCGCATTGATCTTGTTCCGGGTACTCGTCCCATCTCGATGTCTCCATATCGATTAGCACGTCCGTTTCAGGACGAGTTGAAGAAGCAATTGGATGATTTGTTGGCTAAAGGTTTGATCAGGCGTAGCGTATCGCCGTGGGAGCTCTGCTCATTCACGAGAGAAGAAGGATGGGAGTTGGCGCATGTGTATTGATTACCGTGCGCTTAATGCGGTCACAATCAAGAACAAATATCCATTGCCCCGCATTAAGGACTTGTTTGATCGGTTGAATGGAGCTCAAGTATTCTCCAAGATCGACCTCCAGTCAGTGTATAATCAAATCCGTGTGCGTGAGCAGGATGTAGAGAAGACTGCTTTCTCCACCAGGTATGGGCATTATGAGTATAAAGTTATGTCCTTTGGATTGACTAATGCACCTGCTATTTTTATGGAGACCATGGACAACATGTTACACGAGTATCTGGATGATATTCTTATCTATTCCAAGACCAATGAGGATCATGAGCGTCATTTGAGGCTGGTTTTAGAGACGTTGAGAGAACACAAGTTCTATGCTAAGTTGAAGAAGTGTGAGTTCTGGATTTCAGAAGTGGGATTTCTGGGTCATGTGATTAACCCTCAGGGCATTGCTGTTGATCCTAGCAAGGTCTCCACAGTGGTGGATTGGAAGAGGCCGACTAATGTGAAGGAGGTGAGGAGTTTCTTGGGATTGGCTGGTTATTATCGGCGATTTGTGCAGGATTTCTCTATCATCGCCAAACCGATGTCGCAACTTACTCAGAAAGGGGTAAGATTCCAGTGGACTGATGAGTGTGAGCACAGTTTCTGCACTTTGAAAGAGAGGTTGGTGACCTCTCCTATTCTCACTCTTCCCGAGCCGGAAGCGGTTCACGATCTTTTCGATCGTCTCGAGTGGGTCTTGGTTGTGTGCTTATGCAAGGCGGTAAGGTGATTGCTTATGCGTCGAGACAATTAAAGAAGCACGGCGTAATTATCCCACTCATGATTTGGAGTTAGTCGGTTGTTTTTGCTCTCAAGATTTGTAGGCATTATCTATCTGGCGAGCCTTGTGATATTTTCACGGATCACAAGAGTCTCAAATATATCTTCACTCGAAGGATCGAATTTGAGGCAAAGGAGGTGGTTGGAATTGATCAAGGACTACGATCTTACTATTCAAGATCATCGAGCAAGGCCAATGTTGTTGCGGATGCTCTTAGTCGCAAGGCGACTCTGCTACTCTAGATTGCCTCATTGCTGATTTTGATCGCATGGGAATATCTTATTGTTATGCGGGCACATCACATGTTGAGACACGATTGATTCTTGAGTCGGCTATTCGGGCCAGTGTCTGGAAGCACAAAGAGAGTGACCGTTAATACAGGAGGTTAGGAAGCGTCCGGATGAGGGCAAAGAGGGTGATTTTAGCATGGACGATTCTGGTGCTTTGAGGTTCAAAGGCCGCCTTTGCGTGCCGCAAAAGTCGGAGGTCAAAGATGATATCTTGAGGAGGCACATCGTTACTCCATTACTCGCTTCATCTGGTGAGACTAAGATGTATCGAGATCCAAAATGTAATTTTTGGTGGAAAAGGATGAAGGTGGATATTGCTAATTATGTGGCTTCTTGTGGTGTTTGTCGCCAAGTGAAAGCCGAGCACAAGCGTCCCGCAGGTTGTTGCAGCCTTTGGAGGTTCCCCAGTGGCCTTGGGATGTTATCTCCATGGACTTTGTGGTGGCGTTACCTCGCATGCGCGCGAGGAAGGATGCGATTTGGGTAGTGGTGGATCGATTCAGCAAGTCTGCGCACTTCATTCCTATTCGCACAACAAATTCAATGAGTGATCTAGCTCCTATTTATGTGCGTGAGATAGTAAGACATGCATGGTGTGCCAAAGACCATCATTTTCGAGACTAAACATTGTCTCAAGTTCGGGAGAGTCTGCAGAGTGCATTGGGCACACACCCGCCTTAGTCTGCGTTTCACCCATGCATGGATGGGCGATCAGGCGTACTATTCGGACTTTGGAGGACATCTTTGCGATCGTGCGTTTTGTCTTGGAAGGGTAGTTGGGAGGACCACTTGCCACTTGCGAGTTTGCTTATAATAATAGTTACCATTCCAGATTAGAGCGCGCCATTTGAGGTTCTCTATGGCGGAAGTGCGATCGCCACTTTGTTGGGATGCGATTGGAGAGAAGGCAATTTTGGGTCCTGACCGATTCAAGACCGTTGAGCGTGTAGCCATGGTGAGACAGAATCAGTTGGCAGCTCAGAGCAGACAGAAAAGTTATGCTGATTTGATGAGGCGTGACTTGGAGTTTGCGGTGGGTGACAAGGTGCTCTTGAGAGTGTCTCCAACTAAAGGTATTGTTCGGTTCGGTACCAAAGGGAAGCTTAGCCCGAGGTACGTTGGACCGTTCCCGGTTATTGCAAGAATTGGGAAGTTAGACTACCGCTTGGACCTTCCCGAGTCCATGCGTGGGGTTCTAATGTGTTTCACGCCTCGATCTTGAGGAAGTTTTGAGAGACCCGAGCATAAGATTTCATTGGAGCCGACTATTGAGCAAGATCTCACGGTTGAGTCGCGTCCGTGGCGCGATTCGGAGAGGTCGTGGCGAGTCTTTGAGGCACAAGACGTTGGTATCGTCAAGGTCTTTGTGGGCGTCGGTCAGAGAGAGCGACTTGGGAGTTGGAGTCTCGCATGCGCGAGCAATATCCGGAGTTGTTCACGATGGGTACGTGTTATTTTGTTGTTTATTTTCAGCAGTGTAGTTTTTTCTTTGAGTAGAACAGTGAGTAGAATTCGGGGTCGAATTCTGTTAAGGGGGGTAGAATGTAATACTCTGAAAAATAAATAAATAATAATATCGTCTTTAAGGGCTTGTGCGTAATTAAATAAAAAGAATACGTGAAACTAGAATATTTCAGAGTTTTTTTAAGAGCTATATAAATAGATTGTGGGAATTCTAGAAACCCTAGCAGTCTTTCTTTTTTTCTCTCCACCTAGCCGCCAGTGCGTGAAAATCCATCGCCGGGACGCTTGTGCCGCGCGTGACGCCAATCGCCAACAATACGAACGTTTGCACGCGGCCGGCCAAGCGCGTCCATTTGCCGCCGCTTTGCATGTGCTTGCCGCTTCGCTGTGCATGTGCTTGCCGGTGTTCTGCCGGCGCTCGGCTAGCACGTGGCTGCTGCATGTGGCGGGTGGTTGCTGCCTGTACCAACGAAGAAGGCAAACAATCAAGTTAACTAGTATAGCATCGGCTGGGCAAAGAACAATCAAGAAGAATAGGAAAAGAGAATAAAGGAAGAGAGAAGAAGCAGAAGAAAGACGCCAGGATCCGGTTTCCGTCGTGTGGTAACGATCTGGTTTTCTCCCTCTTCTTGTTAATTTAATTAGAGATTAGAGAGGATTGTAGAATTTTTAGTCGAGGGGCCGATTAATGAGTCTGTTAGCTTTCTTGCTTACATTGAGCGATTTATTCGGTACCTTAATGGCGAATTTTGGAAATGTCATCTACTAGTTAATTGTAGATAATTTCGATATATTTCTATAGAATATTTAATCATGTCAATCGGACAAGTATAATTCGAGTTATGATTTTCGGAAGACTGCTGTACTTGTGGTTGTCGTTGTTCGGCGCTGTTTTGGTAGACTGCGGATTAAAAATAGTAAATAGACTAATTAGAGTTTTTGATCTACATGAAAGATGTAGATAATTGTCCAATGGTTCTGTAGAATCTAAGAACACGCATTTTGGTTGGGTAAAACAAAAGTTATGAATTTAGTAAGACTGCTGTTCCGAAGCGGACAGATCGGTTTTCTGGGCTAGAAACGGAGGGTTAGATGATTTAATTAGAAGTCTTCGTAATCTAAGAAAATGTGGAGAATTTTATGAAGAATCCAGAACTGGGTGGTTTGTCGTGATCGGACTTTTGAGTCAAAAGTTACGTTCGTTTTAGTACTAAGTCAGCAATAGGTAACTTTTCGGTACCGGGGTAGCGTGGTATAATTGGGGACGGGTAGGAGCGAAGTATATTGATTGCTATTCTTGTTGCTATAGCTTGTATTGAAGTTTGTGTATTTAATATAGGAGAGACGTCGTACTTGTTGCCATCTTCTAGCTAAACCGTGCGTCGCAACCAGTAAAGGCAAGTGCATGGTAGACAGCGATCAATGATGATCACTGTGATTCTTTATCTTCTATTACCATTATTGTTGTGCTTTTATTTTGTTTAATTGCAAACAAGGGATTGGTATGTTTATGTCTTTGTTGACAATCATGATGAAAAGTTGGATACGATGTTTATGATGGAGTTTGCATTTTTCATACATAAGCATCTTTGCATATGAGCAGGTGATCATGAATGATCACAACTCCACGGGAGTGGAGGAGGTCCCCGATCCTTATGGAGGAACGGGCTTGAGAGTGAATGTTGTCGCGAGCATTCACTCATGCTATACCGGTATACGCGAAAGAAGTGCATGTGGACATGTAGATTAGAGTTGCATTCATATATGAGATTAATGGGTGTAAAACAAAGAGAATATAACTGCATGAGAATATTAATAGAAGTGCATGTGATGATAACGAAGTTATTGAATACTGTTGATTTATTATTGTTCGTTGTACACTGATGTGTTTGCTGAGTCGTGGACTCACCCTTGCTCTTTTGTTGTCTTTAGGTGATCTTCGAGGACGCCGTAACTGAGAGCGAGTAGAGCACATGGGCAACACATGATCATTTGCCATAAGAATCTTTTCATTCAAAATTGGATTACTCTAGAACATGTTAGAGGTTGAATAAAGTTTAGGACAACGTTTTGGACTAGACTATTTGTTTCAATAATTTGGATTCATTGGTTGATGCTATTTTGGACTATTTACCTGGTTATATTCCCCTTGCTTATTTATTATCGTTTGATCCATAATTATGCATGTTCGTTTGTGATCCATGGATATGTTTATCGTTGTTTCCTTGCTGTAATTTTATAGTGTGTCGATAATTATTAGTTTGGAAGAGTAGTTAGTGGCATTCCAGGCTCAGTGTTGGGCTGGGGTGTTACATTCAGTATCTCCAATTCAAGAATATACAACGGTTCGAGTAATTCCAATGTGAATGAAAGTTCTGCCCACTTATACCTGACCATACTAAAGCACAAATCAAGTTGTTTCCATATTCAAAGAACAGTGAATCAGTGAACAGCTCCCCGTTCAAAAAATCAGTGAACAGCTCCACATTCGCTCCTCCGTCGAAACCGAGTGTCATCGACACTGCCTCAACATCTGATACACCCCTATGTAGCAATAGGCATTAGGGTTATCGGTAAAATACACCCTGCTCAAAGAAATATCATCCTCGATTTTGTTCAGCAGAGGGTTAAAGAAAACGCCATGGAGCCAAAGCACGGGTCTGTTTGGAATAGTCGTGGCTTTCCTAAAAAGCGGTTTTCGACTGTGTTGTAGGGTTGAATGGCTACGGGCTGAACGGCTGGGCTGAAAAGGTTTGGTTTTTGTCTATCTGACTTTTCTTCTGATATGAAAAATATCTGAAATACCCCGTAGGACAGTAACGGATTGTTTGATGTTGTTTAACGCAAATAACAACATTTAATGAGAACCAACGACAGTTGACGATAATTAACGACGCTAAACGCAATTAACGGCATTTAAAGACAATGAACAACTAGCGCAATTGACGACATTTAACGATAATTAACAACCACTACCGGAATTAGGGTAATTGGTCGCATTTGACTACGACTACCTCAATTAGCGCAATTGATCGCATTTGACGATGGTTACCGTAATTGATCGCATTTGACAACAATTAACACAATATATCACAATTAGCAAAATTGGACTTAATTATTCATATAATCTTTTCCATTTTGCCAAACAGATATGTGGTCAATTTCACCATCTTCATATATGACTCAATTTAGAAATAGGCATTGAAACATGTGTCATTAGAAAAATTACATCCATTTAAACAATCAGCACATCATACTCCATGGTGGTAGTAATTTGGTAAATAAAAAGGCAAATGTTAGGTTAACTTTAAACAACAATTTCTCCTAAAGGAACATTGCACAATTCAGTACACCAGATCAAAGTAGTAAACAAGAATTTCAATGTATAACATCATATCTGAGCGTTCTGACTACTATCTCAACTAGTTCCAGTCTAACTGTTGGGACCTTGGGTATGCAACCCCGGGACCCTTTGTGCATTCTGAACTAGTTACATGACCAGTAGCTAGTCCACACAGTTTGCAACATCAACGAAATCATATCCATAAAACAAGGTAGCTAAGAAGCGGATAAAATAATATTACTTAGTAGCAAAAGGACCTTATGGTCAAGTCTTACAGAGTTTGTCACGCTGGGCTTAAGACAACATAATAAAATAACTCGTGGTAGCCATCTGAAATGCCCACAAGCAATTAAGTGGAGGACGCGCCTAGTTTGCATAGTCTTCGAAGTATTCATCCTTGTAGAACTCGATTCTCCCTGTTTCTTCTTCGGCGACTTATCAACAAATGACGTATAATCGTGAGTACATAAAATACTCAACAAGTCGTAGGAAAATGCATGCAAATAGTATTCACGCAACGCTTGAACAAGGATAGCTTTATGGCTATTTGCGAAATGCAGCATTGATAGTAAGTACGGTACATAGATTAAAAAGTATAATTTAAAAGATTAACTACATAAGTAAACAAGTTCTTTGAAACAACTAGTGAACACCTTGTTCACTTTTCAACCAACAATCAACAACCAGATCGCTTCCCAACCATCAACCAACAACTAGGTCGCTTCCCAACCATCATTCCAATATTTTTATGAAAATCTACCCCTCGTGTAAAATCACCAGACATTGTCCATAACCGGGGACACGGCTATTCGAATAGTTTTACACTCTGCAGAGGTTGTACAGCTTGACCCACAAGAGATAATCTTCTTAATAAGACAAATATTTTCTTAGACATGTGAATCAAGGAGAGACTATCATAAGGCTTTTATAAAGTTCTATTTTGACTCGGTTTTCCTTACTATGAGTTCGCCATTCTAGACCCCCTCTTGCGCCGTTTCGTCAACCAAAACCGAATCGAACCAAAACTTTGCTAATTACTTGGCCAAGTCCACCCCATCTTGGAAATGTGGTTGTACGTTATGGCCCAAATCAATGGCGCACAAAGTTAAGTCCTTAGTGATTGCTCAAGCGAGACTACCTCAACCCTTGTGCTTCGCACACTTTGCTTCGCGCATTCCTCCTTTACTACCCGACATCATAAATCATTTTTGTTCAACCCGGCCAAATGGCAACCCTGGCAAAATAATAATAATAACAGTGGCTTCCGCTATAATTCTATATATCATTAAGTTAACATTAAACATTTATGAACATGTGATCATGAATCCCAACGTACAACTAAAACATGGCTAAGCATAATACGCACCCATGTTGATAATTAAATATGTTCAACTAAGATTAACCCAACCTATGGTGTTCAAGGGTACCTCTCATTCACAATTTTTCAAGGAGGCATAATGGCAATTAGGTAATTAACTATTCCTTAAATTATTATTATAAACTAGCAATGCATATTGATATAAAACAACGTAATTTTATAAAATGGGTATGACATGATCAAAGGTCTACGACTTGGCTTTGTTGAAGAGTTGATACGTTTCGGTCGTCGGGTCCAAGAGCTCTTCGGAAATATCAGAATCTATACGTATGAAAAGAGCAAACTAAATAATACAATTCAAAATATTATCCCAAAAATATCCAAACTAGAACCAAATGAAATATACTGAATTTAGATAAGTTTAGAAATTTGAATCACTCGAATCGGGGCTCGAATGAAGGAGAACGGGTTCTCGGAAGTTTGAAAACACATGGTCGGAAGGAGGTTCGGTTTCAACCACCGGTCAAAGGTTTCGACCACATAGTCGGAGGGAGGTTTTGACCACCGGGTCAGAAGGAGGCTTCGACCACACGGTCGCAAGGAGGGTTCGACCACATGGTCGCAAGGAGGTTCGACCACCTGGTCGAAGGCGGTTTCGACCACATGGTCAAAAGGAGGCTTCGACCATAGCCTGAAGTGGCGGCGGCGAGCTCTTCGGGCCCGATGGCTCACCGGCGCTACGCGCCACGGCGAGCGACGGTGAAGGTAGCAACAGGGAGAGGAGAGCGAGGAAAATCTAAGGCGCGCGGTTTCAGCGGCAGGCTCGACGAAGTGACCGGCGGCGATAGGAAGAACGGTGGTGAGATCCGGCTTGCAGCGAACGCTAGCGCTCTAGTGACGCTTCGGCGGTGAGGAGGTGCGCTCGGAGTCGAATGCGCCCTTGCAAAGCCAATGAAGGCGACCACGACTGCGGGGGCTTCAACGGCTGCGCTAGAGGCGCAGGCGCGAGCTCTGACCGGCGGCGACTAAGCTCAAAACACAACAAGACGAGGGCGAGAGAGGGAGATGGGGAAAAAGAGAAGGGTGATGGGGTCCTGGTGCTCCATTTTTTGGAGGGGCGTAGGGGCGAAGCTTCAACGGCAAAGGCGTGAGGCGGTTCAGCCGGGTCAAGGGCGACGCGACGAGGACAAGACGGGAGCAAGTTGAGAGAAGATGGGGCAGACCAGAGGGAAAGCGAGGTCAACAGGAGCAGATGAGGTAGAAGACCTTGCGACGCAGGCGCTAACGAGAGCCGACGAGAATCACGAGCGGGCATTGACACCACACTCGGCATGGGGGAGAGCAGGTGAAGAAGATAACCAGGACAGGTGCGCGGACGGGTGGGGCCCGCCAGGCAGAGAAAGAGGGAGAGGGAGAAGTGAGGAAGGGCATGCTGAGCCAGGAGCGAGGAAACGGGTTGTAGAGAATTCGACCCAAACAGAGAAAGGAATTTTTGGAGATTTTTGGATTTACAGAAATCGAGAAAAAGGAAATATGTTTTTAGAAAATAGTAAATAAAGTCCAAAACTTCTAGAAAAATACACATAAATTCCTTAAATTAATTTGAACTTAATAAAATTATTTACAACTTTAAGTTGTCTTTTAGTTTTACAAATAAATTATTTTTAATTTTTGAGAAAAAGAAAAACCCTTTTTAAAATCAAGAAAATCCAAGAAAATACTTTAAATAAACTCTTTGACTTTAAATACCAGAAAACCCCTTTAAACCAAATTTGGAATTAAATGAAATTTAATTTAGTCATTTAAATTTATTTTAAGTTCTAAAATTTCAAATTATGATTTAACAACTCAACGAAAATCAAATAGTTATTTTTATTTTTGAATTTTTTAAAAGCCTTGAAAATTAGGATGTTGCACTAAAAAATCCACCAGCATCGGAAAATAAACGTAAATTGGTAAGATCTGAATATATTCAAGTTCCAGTGATCAACCTGCACAAGATTGTACAATAGAACCAGCCTTCAACTCTGAATATAAAACACAATGCAGACATGAAAAATTGACATTGGTATCCAACTATGAGCAGAAAATTACCTAATTGCCTAATATTTCTGGTCATAGACCTTTCGAACATTCAAAATGAAGTTCTATAGAAATTCTTGTTAGAAATTATAAACTTATAATGTTCCATTGAACTTACTGTTAGTAATATAAAAAAAGAATACAACTTGCTGTTAACTTGAATTTTATGATTGTTCAATGCAGATCTGTAATACCTCGAAATCGAATCGGGTAATTAGACTATCAGCCGAGAGAAGAAAGGGCAAAGAAAGGAGTACAAATTCTGAAACAAGAAGGGGTTTTTCACATTATTTCGACAACCTGGGCCCTGGGCTGCAGCCCAGGAGGGGCCCAAGAGGGGGCCGGCCATGAGGGGGGATCCCACTCCCCAAAACCCGAAAACCCCTCCCCTCCTCCCCCTATTCCCCCTAGTGGCCGCCGCCTCTCCCGACCTCTTCCCTGCGCCACTGTTGTTCGTCAGTTTTGGGTAAGTTCTGTATGTTTTCTGATCTTCTCACCTCTTAGAAAGTTGTAGCCCTTTGTCTTAGCTTTCTTTTGGCACCGATATCATCTGATTTGGAGTTACGGTTTAGGAGATATGGTAGTTTTACCGCGACTGTCCAGGAGAGCTAACGTGATTTGGCAGATTTTCTTGTCGGGCCATTATGATTTACTTAAAGGCCGATTCTGTTATTTTCGTCTTCTAGAGTTTTGTTCCTGATGTCTTTATCTTTCTTTTGGCACCGAGATCACTAGATTCCGCCTTACGGTTTAGGAGATATGAATTTTTTATCGCGCACTGTCCTGTCTGCCTGAGAATTTGGAACTGCTGGTTTGCCCCTCGGTTTTGATCTAGTTAGAGTCAGATTCAGAAACCCCACCCAAATAGGTTATTGTAGCCCTTTAAATTATCTTTCTAAGTTGATAAAGATCACCTCCATTGGATCAGTAGAATAAAATTTAAGTCATTTTCTTTACCACTGTTCTGAAATCTGAGCAGATATCTGTTAGTGTTTTCAACTGTTATTTAGGCCACTGTTTTGGCCAAATCAAAGGATTCCACCAACTAGAGTTTCGTAGCCTGTTACGTTAAGAGTATTTGAGCACTAGTTTCAAGTCATTCGGAGTTACAGATATTTAATTACGATTTTTCTCGTACTGCTGATCAGAAGGGCCGATATTGGCTGATTAGTTAATTCGTCATTTTGAGTTTTTGGTTATGTTGATTAGATAGAGGGTTATGGTAAAACGCTTGTAGCCACGTCATGATTTATTATTCTTATTTCGAATAAATATTTATGTAGGCGGTGAGGCAGGGAGTGGAGAAATTCCGTCGTTGCCTCCTAACTCGTCACAGCGCGGAAGGCAAGTACATGGCAGAGTGGTGAACAATGGGTTGTTCACCATGATCATTGTTGTTACTTATCATGCTATTTATTATGCTTTTGTTCAGCTTATTCTTATACATGATATTGATGACCTTGAGTGAATGAGATTATGATATTGAGATAATGAGGAGGAGATATTGAGTTAATGAGATGGACTATGTTGATGAATCAATAAAGATGTCGCATCATTTACATTCATCATGACAGGGATTGCATGAGCCAGGTCGGTGAGAAAGTCATGTAACTATTCCGGTGAGGTCGGTGAGAAAGATACATGACTAGTCCGGAGAGCTCTAGATAAAATCCTACTTTGGTGGGGACTTCACGGGAGTGAAGGATAGAGTGTGTCATCGACGGGTGAACACTCCGCTATCCCCAGATCGGTGATGAGATGCATATGAGCATGAGCATGTTGGTGCATTCGCATATCTAAGTAAATTGTTAAATTGTGCAACTTTATCTATATGGAATATGGCTTGTTTGTTTGAGAATGACAATGGCATTAACTAAATGGGTGATGATGATAACTTTGATTATGGTTAATAAACTATTGTTTATGGCTTTATTATGTATTTTTGAGTCTTGGACTCATTCTTGCTCTATTGTTGTTTTTAGGTGATCGGTGATGACGTTTTACTCGGGAAGGGCTAGCGACTTGGAATCATGCACTTCACCCAATTATTTGATTCATTGGACATGAGAAACTTTTAGAATAACATGAATATTTATATCTAGGACATGATGGTATTGAATAACCATAGATGCTTGGTTTATGCTAATCTTGGTTTATTATTTTGCTATGCTCCTAGGTCTAATTTATCTGTGATTGTCATAGTGTTATGCTTGTGTTAATGCGACCCGTGGATGGGTTTTAATGTTGTTATGCTTGCTGAAATTTTATAGTAAGTTGATGTAAATTAGATAGTTATAGTAGTTTGGTAGCATTCTAAGCTCAATGTTGGGCTGGGGTGTTACAAGATCATTGACTGTATGGTACGGTACTAGCCGTAGCAAACATGCTCAATAATGCATCCGGTAGAAAGCATATTCCAGGGTCACCGAGTGTTACGCAACTTACAACTTTGACCACATTGCCCGCATCTATTGTTACTGTGTTTTGGCTATAGCCAGATATGAACTTTATTAACGCAAAGTGTGGTACTATTTATATGTAAACAGTGTCACCGCCCCTTCCTCTTCCTCCTATATACAGTGGCCGCCACCCTCTACCAAAACATAGATTTTGTTTTTGTTTAGTTAGCCTTTGTTGCATCTTGTATCTTCTGCATGTGTCAACTAGACCACCCGGTCAAGATCCTTATTCGGAATCCCGCATTGTCTAGAGATTGATCATCAGTATTTCATCAATATTTGCAATACATCAGATTGCGTTTTACCTTATTCTTATGTGCTTCTTCGGTGTATGCAGGAATTGATATTTGTGATCAGATCATCCAAGTATTTGTGCACAATTGATAACGATTTGTCATGCAGTTCAGCGATTGCGTGGTTTTAAACCTTACGAGTTTGTAGCCAGGATCGTAAGAGTTGAGCGACTTCTACCGAATTTACTTTTTCATCGAAAGATCAGGCCAAATTAGAACCTCCGTGGTTCATCAAGTTAGCATTTCGCTAAATGTCACTGCCCCTCCGAGCAGGCGGGTCACTTCCAAAGGATGTCTTTTTCAGGAGTAACTGTCACATCTTCGCCAGTTATTTAAGGATGGATGATGAACAATGAAGAGAGGATCGACATCCGAAAACAACTAAGAGATCAAAGGATATAAGACCTAATGACCTGAAGACAATCGAGACAGTAACAAGCAATACACTTATTGTAATTAGTGCTAGTCCACTGTCTTGTCGAAAGCACCCCCTGTAATAGCCAGTTCATTGTAATATAAAAAAACTCTATTCTCATCCAAGAACTCTTATCTATTTTTTTCTTTATATCTCGTAAGATCAACGATTTAATCGTTGACAATTTACTAATACATGTAGATGTAACATATTGTGAATTGACGTATTTAGTAAAACATTTCTCATACAAGATGTCGACAAGAAGTTCATAAGAACTAGGTTAGCGGTCCTTAGCAAAGATCTAGCATCAAAATAAAATTAAATACACCCATTATACCATACCACAAATAAGCATATTAGTAGACAGATGCATGCGCTTTAGGACAGTGAAAAATCTAGCCCAAATAAGCTAGTAGCTAACAGACTAGCATGGGGGAGATGCATGCGAGGACTAAGGGACAATAACATGATTGGTTAACAATACGCTGAGCTCACATAGCATACATGGGGAGATGCATTGCTGTTTAGTTCCAGCGTCAGGCAAACATGAATGTAACTTGACACTGTTTAGCTCTATGGACAAGACCACATATCGCATCCTATGAACTGTCTCCTGGACAAAAGATACACCAGCATCCACAATTATGCTTTATTAATCACACAAAGACAGGGAGAACCAGTAATTTGGTTTGGTGCTACCACATGTAGAATCATTGGGGAAACATATGTAGTAATGAAGTCAATAGGGGAAAGCTTCGTACCAACAATACTTATCCGTGCATTTACCATGGCATTACACGAAACATGGTATAAAAAAGTTTACTGATAGACGCTGGACGATTAAATACGACTTTGTGAGAAACTTAATCATTTGAAGACATTGATACAGTACACTAACAGTCAAAACAAGGCAAGTATATAACATTTCCGGGAATCAAAATCATAGTATTTTTGTGATCCCAACATCAGATTTAATACCAACAAACACTAATAAAAATGCTGACATTCTAAAATTTAATCTGTTAAGAGTACAGATAAATATACTAAATCAAAATGCTGACTTTGCTCCTAACAGGCTGAATATTAATCACGCACGGTAAAGATCTAATACTAATAAAAAACTAATTATATTAGGCATAGCCCATATGACAATTACCTTTACTTGCATTATATTGCATGGCATTACTTTGAACACGTTGGATTTAATTGGGCTTTGGCCCATTCATTAATCAATAATTCGTAAAAAATTCCAACGGTCCACTCATGTATGGTGACATGTGGGATACTTTAGTCTTATATTGCTAGCCAAGATGAAGAGATATCACCTTACAAGGTGGAACATGTCTAGCCTTAGTAAAGCAAGAGAAATGAGGAAAATGAGGACTACACGCGCGCTCACTCGCCTCGCCTTGTCGTGCTTCGTGGGCATGCGATGTGCACGTGAATGGTGAGGTCGTTCGGGTTCGACTATGGGTCCAGACACAACTTTATTTTGCAGTTTTGTTTTGCCATGCAATCCGGTCATGATGGGGAAAAAATGTGCCGATTACGCAGCTTTAACTGTGAATTAATTACGATTAATGAGCACGGTTTCTAATTGTCGTTTCCTAATCCGCGGTGTTTTTCCTTCTGCGGTCTTTTTAACCGATGATTTCTATCTGACTTTTCTCTTAGATTTGGCAAAACACATATGTGCGAGAGAATTGTTCTTTGAGAGCACTATGTTGCTGATGGCAAATCTTCTATTTTCCCTATATCATTAATATCCTCATTTATATAAACAACATAATCATTTGGGATGGCAGATCTTCTCTCCCGATGTGATCCTCTAATAGGTTTATCATCTATTGCAGGAGACTGCTGAGGCTCATCATTAGGTGTGACATTAGGAATTTCAGAGACCTCAACAGTGGGTGTATCAACAGTATTCGGTACTAGAGGTGCAACCACCTGAAGCATAGGAATAAAGGTCTCTGGGATAAGCAGTGAAGGAACATAAACCCTCTTCTCTTCAAGATCTATTTTCCTAGGCTCCAGGTCCTCGTCTTTTCTAAGAACACAACATGCCTTGTTTCTACAAACTTAGGTATCCTGTCAGGAAAAACGATACCTTTTGGATCTTTCAGGGTACCCAATAAAATATCAACTTACTGTCTTAAGATCTAATTTTCCAATATGTGGATTAAATATTTGAGCTTCAGCATGACAACCCCACACTCTGAAATATTTCAAACTCGGTTTCCCCAGTCCATAATTCATAAGGTGTCTTAAGCACTGATTTACTAGGAACCCGATTAAGAATATGTGTAGCTGTTTTCAGTGCTTCCATCAAACATGTTGGTAAACTAGAATAGCTAAGCATGCTCCATACCATATCCATAAGTGTACGGTTGCATCTCTCAGTTACCCCATTCTGCTGAGGTTCACCTGGTGTAGAATACTGAGCAATAATGTCATTTCCCTGAAGGAACTTAGTGAAAGGGCCATGAATTTGCCTATAAGAGGCATGTATCCCATAATATTCTCTTCCACGATCTAATCTTACCACTTTAATTCTTAGGTTGTGCTGATTTTCAACTTCACCTTAAATATCTTGAATTTATCAAGTGACTCAGATCGATCTTTAATGGGAAATATATAACCATAACAGGAGAAATCATATGTGAATGTGATGAAAGAATCAAAACTATCCACTGATGTCACAGGAAAAGGACCACAAATATCAGTATAAATTAATTCTAAGAGTCATGTGCTGCGAGTGGCCCCTTCTTTATTTGCTTTACATATTTTCCTTTAATGCAATCAATGCAGTGGTATTAGTCCGAGAAATATAATGGGTGGAGAATTTCTTCTTTAATGAGGCGCTCCATTCTCCCCTTCGAAATGTGGCCTAAACGATAGTGCCACAGTTTCGATGAAGTCTCATCAATTTTTTTACGCTTAGCATCACATACATTCAAAGATACAAGAGATTCAGTAAGGGAAAGCATATAGAGCTTGTTTTGTCTAAAAGCAAAACCAACATCATTTGAATTAAATATAATAATGCATTTATTATTACCAAAATTACATTTAAAACCATTATCATCCAATAAAGAAACCAAAATCAAATTCCTCCTGATGGAAGGAACGTAAACTACATTATTGAGACGAAGTATGAAGCCGCTATCTAAGACTAATGAAACAGATCCAACTGATTCTACTTCGGCTTATTTTCCATCCGCGACTCTTAAGACTTCGCTCTGCCTTTCTTAGTGTTCTCGCGGTAAGGAATCCCTGTAAAGAGTTGGTAATGTGCACAGTTGCACCTGAGTCAATCCACCAAGAATTAAGAGATAAATCAGCATAAAGAGATTCATCAATGAACGTTATTGTTTCATTACCCCTTTTGGCCATCCACTTCAGAAAACTAACACAATCCTTCTGAAAATACCCCGGCTGCTTGCAGAAGTGACATTCATTCCCATTAAGTTCTCCAGCGGGAGCCACATGGGGCTTAGGTGCATTGTGCGCCTTAGGCCCTAATTTATCTGAATTAGGGGAGAATTATAGTTTTTTCTAGGATTTGAAGTCCCCTTGGAACTTCCTTTTGTTAGAGCCACCATTTTGATGCACAAAATCTTTCTTTTCGGTCCTTATTCTCTCTTCCTCCTGGACACACATGGCAATTAAATCGCTCATGCTTCATTTTTCTTTCTGAGTATTGTAATTTACCTTAAACGCAGTGTACTCAGAAGGAAGAGAAGTCATAATATAATGGACTATGAAACCATCGAATATCTCCATGTCCATGCCCTTGACCTTTCAAGCCATATCGATCATCATCGTGATATGCTCTCTTATGCTGCTGGACCCGTCATACTTAGCGGATAAGAGCCGCTGGATTAAAGTACTGGCATAAAATTTAGTAGAGCCTTTGAATTTCTCCTCAACTGAAACCAAGTACTCCTTAGTATTTTCAGAATCAGGAACTGCTCCCTGATCCCAACTGAGATAGAGGTCTTCATAATCATTAGTGACAGACGGTTGGACTGCTCCCATTTTTCAGCATTAGCATCGTAAATTTTCTTTTTCTCATCATAATTATCCTCACCGTCGGTGGGGGGAACAGGAGCGGTCACCCTTAACGCATAGTCAAAGTCCAAAACTCTAAGGACAACATGAATTATTTCTTTCCAAGTGGAGGAGTTGCTTCCCGTAAACTGCTCAATATTGTCAATTGTGACGGCAACATTTGAAGCATTTATTGCTGAATATTAAAATACAGGGCAAAATTAGAAATAACATAAAAATGTATTGCATACAATTAACCCTACGTTGGTCTGATTAACAACATGCAAAACTACAGTTCTAATCCATATCACCATTGGGCAGAAAATGAAAAAGAGCTTAACAATTTAAAATGGTGACACATGACTACAAACAACATTGTTCAGTATGTAATCATGTGCATACATAATGCCAAAATAAAAATCTATAATCAAAATATTTCGTTGGTTCAATTTGAATTAGAGACAATGATACACTGTTATTGGGCAACAAACATTAACTAAAACATCGCATAAGGAAAAAAAATGCACTTCAAAAGGAAAAAAATGCACTGTTCATCTTGCTGCTCCCCCGGTTGCCGGTCCATTAGTAGTTGTAGAACCTAATTACTGTTGGCCCAAAAGCACGATGGCCGTCGGATCCGATCGGACGACCAAAAATGAAAACCCTGAGAGATATAAAAAACCATAAAAACCTAACCCTAACTCATTTATCCCTTTCTCCTCCTAGAAAAATTGGGCGGCTGCGTCGGTGACGGCGCTCGAACGGGGAGCAACAGCGGCTCCGTCGGAGACGGCGCAGGGAAAAAGCGTGGAGCGGCGGCTCCCCCGTAGCACTTCTCGTCGGCGCGCGCATACGACCAAGGTCTCACACGCAGCCGTCGAGTGTAGCTACGATGGCGCCTGTGACCGGAGAGACTCCGGTGGTCACCAAAAATGTAAGTATTTGCCGCACTTTTGGGTTCCGTTTTGAGTTTGAAGATCCGAGATTTCGTTAGGATTTCATGAAAATTTCAAGTCCCCTCCTTCTAAAATGCTAAACCGAGCCACTAATCATTAGATCCGGGCAAGAACAAGTTCGGTTGGGACTAATATGGGTTCAAAATGAGCTATGATTGCTCTGATACCAAAATGTGAGTATAATCTAAGGCTAAACTTGATTCATACCACTTTATCCCTAGCTCAGTGAAGTACACCTAGCCTAATCCATAGAGCGAAGCGTGATTCATATACCGGAACTTGAGGATGCCATTATGGCTTGAACGTTCGATCGGCGGCCGTAGAGATGGCGTAGACGAGGGTGGCGATGTCGCGGTGGCGACCACGAACTTCGGTCTTCGCTCACCACAATGCTCGTAATAGATCGAATTTGTTTTGTATTATCATAGCCTAGAACCACACCAAAAAATAGGCCTACCGAATCCCCTTGTTAATATAGCGCTAGGTGAACGGGCCGAAACCAACGTGTTGGTTGCGCCCCCGATCACGGCGCGAGTAGGATGTTGCCTCCTTGGATCTCAGAGTTGGTTAGCCGAGATCAACCCAACAGAGGCTTCCTACCTCTTGGTGGGGAACGTGTCGGGGCCAGCCGGCAAGTCGAATCGAGGAGGCACGGCACGGCGGGGTGGGGTGGGGTTGGGAAGTGGGTGAGACAGCGGCAAGAGAAGCGTAAATGGAACGGGACGAGAGGTGAGGGGACTTGAGGGCGGTGAGGTGAGGGTAACCAGGTGGCAGGCCCAGCCCAAATTTGTGTGGACGCATGCCAACCGGTTCATGGATGGTGATAATGTGGGCCAGACCGACTGTGTTTTCACTTGTTCTTCAGAGTTCAAATATGTATCTTGAATCACGATTTCTTTGGGAGCAATCAAATTGTGTGTTGAAAAAATAGGAAGATGTAGAGACATGAACTTTACGTGCAAAATTCTTGCAGAAAAAATTATGAACGTACGAAGTACGAAGGTGGAATAAACTGCACTTGTAGAATTATGAGCACTATTTTGATATATATATAGGATTAATATTTTATACTTTTGGGTGTAGTTACTCTCACCTTTGATATACCACCTAAATTTTTGATATACTCCTTTATCACTTTGGGTATGCTCATATACTAATTATAAGATACTCCAACGCGAACCATATAAAAAATTTGTAAGAGAGTTCATAGTTTTTAGCATATTTTGTAAATACCTTCATATTCGCACTAAAAAGGAGTATGTCTAAAAAATTATACATACCACCCCTGAAAAGGTGTGAATACCACCTAGGTTGTCTTATATATTCGTATACTACACATACAGACTCTCGGTTACGTAAGATACTCCCTACATTGTGATATACGAAATATGGAGTAACTACTCCCGGGAGTAGGAAAAGGCTTTATATATATATATATATATACATATCTAGTGCTAATAGGTAATTGAGGACTAAGGTGCTAATGGCAAACTTGACCGTTGGATCTGGATTGAACATCCAAGATTAATATGACTCCCACCTCTAAACCATTTAATCACTTTGCATACTCCTCTTATGCGTCTTCATTAATGTGTCTGTATTAAACACCCTGCATGCTCCCACCACCAATATTCTGTATTAAACACGCTGCATGATCTAACAATCAAGATTGTCATTAGCACTTTAGCACTCAATTAATCATTAGCACTAGATATATTATATATATATATGTGTGCGCGCACGCGCGCTAGGGAATAAGAGTTGAATAAAACGGAGCCAGAGTTTGTTGCACTACTGTCTACTCGATGTCACGTTTGGCGCCAGTCGCCAGTCGCCAGTCTACGCATGTATCGAGTTCGGCAAGATGACGAAATCATACCATACCGAACCAGATCGTGTCGGATGGAGTGCGATGCATGCGCAGCGTTTGACGGTGGATGGAGTACTGCATCCGCGGGAAAAAGATGTGAACATTCTGAAATTTTGACAGTGTTTTTTTTTTTTCTGTAATGAACCAGATCATAGAGGATTAGAAGACTATCGCATTCCAAAGGTAATAAATACTCCATACATGCGTTCTTCGTGTTGTATTAGATTGCTTGCCTCTACAATTGGTCTCAGATGAAATCGTGCTGAACCTCAGCCACCTACAGTCTGCATCTTGCCCTCGAACGTTGTTAACCTTGGGCTAGGGCCTAGTTCCCGGACCAACGAGGGATTGGCGATACTGCATAGCCATTGCACAAAACATGGTAGCCATTCCAAGAGACGCGCTGCGCTAATGAAGAATTTGCCTTTTGATATCACAAAGCAATCACACCATATTTCTTTCTACATTGAAGTGTGGCAAGAAGAGATGTAGTAGCAAAGAGATTCCCTCATGGACATGCAGAGCTGACAAGCTCTTCACAAGTCCCGGTGGACCAGGACTAGCCAATGCACTGTCCTTCGCGAAGTTGCAACTCTCCTATTCGGCATATGAGCATACAACAATCCAATATAGTTACAAGAAAACACACCGAGGGATGGATCCGTGGTTAATTGCTCTCATCTTATCTGATCAATGCCGGTGCAGCCATCAGATATATTTAGTCAGACCTTCGCGGCCTCCGCCGGCACGCCGGCCCTCTCGGCGACGAGCTGCTCGTAGAGGTCCCTGATCTTGAGCCCGATGATGGTCTGGAAGAGCCCCGTGCCGTTGTTGCTCCCCGGGAAGTCGGCGTGCTTGAGCATCTGCTGCGTCACCTCCCCGTAGAACCTGGTGGACAGGTTGCTCAGGTGGCTCTCCACGTAGATGAGCTCGTCCAGCTTGTCGAACCGCCCGTCCATCTCCAGCACCGACACCTGAAGATCGAAACAAACACCACAGGCAAAAGGTTCACATCTCTAGTCTAGATCTCTGTCTCTGCATCATGCGAGATAGATTCATGGCCGTAGTAAGGACACAGTAGTGAGCTGAAATGCTGAATTGATTAGCGATTACCTCGTGGCCGAAGTAGGTGTCTGGGCCGTAGGCGAACTTGATGCCGGGGTAGGAGCAGGAGAGCTTCCTCCCGCAGGGGATCCAGCCGATGGTCGATCCTTCGTCGAAGAGGTAGACAGGGGCGAAGTGCTTCACGCCTTCCTTCATGATCAGCTTCACGCGCAGCACCTTCCCTTCGTTGTCGTCAGGGATCAACTGCGTCGGCAGCACCTCGATCACGGCATCGGCGTACTGCTTCTGCGGGTCTGCACGCAGAAAAAGATGCAACTGGGTATGATGCTTTGATCTGTGTAGTATGGTTTGGGATTGGCAGTGGAGCTTGTTGTTAGTGCTTGATAGTCTCTACTGGTTGTGAAACAGCATTTGTTGATAAATGACCATGTGTTAGCATTTAGAAGGAGAGTGTACGTACTAATGTAAGCATCGAAATCGGGTTTCCGGGCTTCGATACTGGCCTTGATGCTCTCGAGGCTGTGCCCACGCTCTGCCATATCTCTCTGCAGAATGGAACAATGCAAAATGATAATAGTATGTACAATAGCACAGACAACTAGGACTGAAAACGAGCCAAGTTGAGCCTAGCTTGCTCAAACTCGACTAAAATAGTGTCTCGGCTCGGCTCATTTCGAAAATGAGCCGAAAGTCTAGCTCTAGCTCGGCAGAAGGCTTGAGCTGGCTAGCTAGTGAGCTTGAGCCAAGCTACTGTCCCTCTACCACCTCTGACCCATCCACCACGCCGCTGAACCTCCTCCTCCATCCAGACCAGCACGGAGAAGACCACAACCCTCCTCCTTCCCTCTACCTTCCCTTCCCCTGATTGAGCTCCTCCTCTACTCCCACCTCGCCCCCATCGCGCTCCGCCTGCTCTGCCCACCCCGACCTCCTCCACTGCTTCATGTCCTACACTCCCTGTCCCGATGACGCCCTCTCAGTCGCTGAGCCCCTAACTACTACACAAAACCTCATCACAGACGGTTCTAAACCATCATCACAGATGGTTTTTGAACCGTCTAAATTTATACGTCTGTGATGGCATGAGATCATCACAGACGATTTTTGAACCGTCTGTGAAAAAGGCTATCACAGACGGTTCTATTCATGAACCGTCTGTGATAGCCTTTTTCACAAGAACCGTCTGTGATAGCTTTTTCTATTGCAAAAAAATGAAAACAGATTTTCACTTCATCTGGAGCCTCGCGAATGAATCTGATATGGATTTTCGGATTGAACTTTTCGTTAGCTTTCCCACAATAGCCACAACATCACAGTAGCATCAACTCAATCCATTCACAAAGCACTAAAAACAACACGGCTTCACCCACATCACAGTAGCATCAACTCAATCCATTCACAGAGCACTAACACATCACAGTAATAATCAACATCACAGAGCAAAAGGGGGGAGTAAAGAGGGTGAGGTCGTGGGAGGCTGGGGTGACGAGGTCGTGGTAGGCCGGCGACGATGAGGCCGGGGCGAGGTGGAGGAGGCCACGGGCGACGAGCTCAAGGGAGGATGGGGCGACGAAGTAGAGGAGGCCGGGGGCGACGAGGTCGTGGGAGGAGACCGCAGGCGACGAGCTCAGGGGAGGCCGGAGCGCAAGGTCAGGACGAGATGGAGATGACAGAGAAGAAATGGCAGAGGAGGAGATGGAGATGGCAAAGGAGGAGATGGAGAACTCTGTTATTATAAAGAGATTTTCGGCAGCCCGCCCATTAAGTGCAAATTTTCGTTTTCCCGCCCAACAAAACAAAAGTATCATAGACGGTTTTATACAAAAACCGTCTGTGATGACATATCACAGACGTTTCGTATAATGAAACGTTTGTGATAAGCGTCTCATCACAGACGATTTTTGTATAAAATCCAAGCCATAGTAAAATCAAAGAGTAAGAAAAATTCTAAAATTATGGTAAAAATCCAAGCCATGGTAAATTTAAAATCACAGACGGTTCTAACCATGAACCGTCTGTGATATTCTCAGTATCACAAACGGTTCGTGGTTAGATAGACCCGTCTGTGATATGATATTACAAACAGTTCTAAAATGGTTCACCTTGGAACCGTCTGTGATTAGGCGTCTTCTATGGCCTATTTTGTAGTAGTGCCTCCTCCTTCGCACCTGCACTAAGAACGACGGCGACGATGGCGGCGGCTCGACCAGGCAAGAGGAGGAGGACTTAAAGGGAGGAAGCAACGACGGTGCTTAAGTTTGGTGGGAGGTGGTGGCCGCGCTTGAAAATATTGTGGGCCAGTAGTTAGGCTTGGCTCGACTTGAAAATTCACAAGCCTGAGCCTAGCTAGCTCGAGCTTGGTCCGAAACGAGCTAGCTCGCGAGCCTTGAGCTATTTTTCCAGCTCTATAGACAACTGTTGTCCATAGTATCCCTTCATGTCATCTATAAACAACACTAAAAATAGATTCTACAATTGGTTGTTTTTATATGTCTCTATAGACAGCTCCTTCATGTACAATGTATTTTGTTTATCGTGTTACAGTCGGCTACTACATGAGAAGCGTCTCAATTCTTTATACTCCCTTTTCTCCTCCACATCATCATGTATTCTATGTATTAAGACTTATAGACAGCTGATATATTACCATTGTTGAGCAAGTGAATTGTCACGGGGGAATCAAGGAAGCGAGCGATCTTGTTCTCGTGCACTTTCTGCTTACAACTGACACTGACCTGAATTTTCCATGCAAACTTGACTTCGTTGCTGATGTCCAGGTAGATGCTGAAGTCCAGCAGGTCCCTCACACGCTCATCAAACCTGGAATGCAACACGAGTTTACAAATACGTCAATGATCGAGCAATTAACAGAACAGCACAGGGAATCAACATATTTAATTAAGAAGCAGATTAATCAAGGAAGAGCATGCATGCACGCACGCACTCACATTGGGTGCAGTCCCTCGATGACGATGATCTTGGGGGGCGTGATGAGCTCGGGCGGGTCGAGGAGGCCCGTGACGTGGTTGTAGATGGGCTTCTCGACGGCCTGACCCTCCTTGATGGCCTTCACCTGCTCGTACATGAGGTCGAAGTCGTTGGCGCGCGGGTCCAGCGCCGTGACGCCCTTCTCCTTGCGCCCCGTGCGGTCGAGCGAGTGGTAGTCATCGAGGCAGATCACGGTGGTGGTGTCGCTGATGAGCGTGTTGGAGTCCGGGTTCCCGCCCTTGGGCGGCTCGGCCGTGCCGCCGAACACGCTCGTCAGCCGCCGCATGAACGTGCTCTTCCCGCACCCGGAATCGGCCGCCAGCCCGATCACCACCGTCTTGTCCGCCGCCGAGCACGACACGCGGAAGGCACCCCTCTTGCTGCTCAACAGGATGGTCGTCGTGCTCGCCGAGTAGAGCGAGGTGGCCGCGCCCGCGTGCACCGTGAAGACCGCCATTGATAAGCCCACTTCAACTTCAAGAACCCGACCTTCAATTCAATTCTCTTGACAAGATGAGCAAGAAGAGTGGTAGCACTACTCACTAGCTAGGACCAGCGGTAGCTAGAGACGGAAGCTAGCTAGCTAGCTAAGAGGAAAAGCTCAAGGAGAGGGAAGGAGATCTCGATTGTGATGTGGTGTGGTAGGAGTGTGTGGTGTCCGTTTTTGGTGATATGGTGAGATCAGGCGGCAGCTTGTGGTGAGCTCAAGTGCTCGGCAACGAGATCTGGCCTTTGCCGAGCTAGCTAGCTCGTGCTGATTGTGTGATCTGTCTGTGCTCTAATTCTTCATCTCGACACTGAAATTTTCCTGTGCTGTGTGTTTTGTCCTGCATAACGATGATAGAGTCGATGATTTGGAATTGTGATGGTGGCCAGAGACGCAAGGGGAGAAGAAAGCTTGGTGGTGGTTCTGTGGTTGCAGATATGGTGGTCCTACGTGGCGGCCGGGGGGTGGCCTGCTGTGGATGAGAGAACGAAGGCTGGAAACTGTTGTGAGGGCGGAATGGCGTCTTGCAAATTACCAAACTTATTTTGATCTTATGCATACTTTACTTGAGTGAAAAACATGCTTTGAACTTCTTTTAAAGAATAATCAAGAACGTCCCATCTGGTGCTCCACTTCACGAAGTTCATGCTAATCAAAATAACAATAAGTTCAATGGTTCAAAAGACCATTCAAAGAACTTTAAAGGTAAACACAAACGCAACATGAAGCAAAACCAAGTGGATTCAAGAAAGGTAAAGGCAATTTTGGTAAGAAAATTGACAAAAGGAGATTTGTCAAAAGTGTGGTTGCTACAACCATCCTACCAAGAAATGCCGCACTCAAGCATCTTGTGAACCTCTACCTCCAGTCTTTGGCTCAAGACAAGAATGCTCAATGTAAGAAATTTGAAGCACACTTCAATCTCACATCCAACGATGATGAAACCGGATGTTCTCAAAAGTTCATTCAAGAACTCAAAGACACATGTGCCTCTACAAAGAAGGATGATCTCATGTGCACCGAGGACACACTTGAAGAATTTCATTCTCATGACATGCTTGGAGATCTCAATTAGACTCCTAGTTCCATAGCTACTAAGTACTTTTATGTTGTAATATAAATAATGTTGTCATCTATATTGTAAGCTTGTATGCTACAATCATATATCGAACATATTCGATATTGCAAAATAAAGTTTGTATGTATTCTATATATTACTTCAAGAATTTCATTAAATTCTTTTCTTTGTGTATATAGATTTTGGAGTCAATCCAATGGAGGAGGAATTATGCCTTGTGGATAGCGGTACCACAAACTCTATACTTAGGGACACAAAATATTTCCTAACCCTTACAAGGAGAAAAGGAAATATTTTAACAATCGGCCGGACGCGATGCAACGATAGTAGGCTCGTCGCGCTTCTATCACTCTCCTATGGGTACACAATTGGAGATTGAGGATGCACTCTTGTATCCCGATTCAACACGCACCCTACTTAGTTATAGAGATATCCGTCAGAATGGTTTTCATATTGAAACCCAAAGTGACAACAAAGAGGAATATCTACTCTTAACCAAAAACAACGGATATGGCAAACAAGTACTAGAGAAAATTCCATCTTTAAACTCCGGATTGTACTATACATACATCAAATCCGTTCAACATATTATGCACAAAGTAATTTTCCAAAATACTAATACATTCCAAACATGGCATGATCGCTTTGGCCACCTGCATTGGAATGATGAGGAAAATTATTAGCAATTCTATTGGTCATACATATATCAAAACAAAATTTCCTAATCCTCAGATTTTGTGTGCACTTCTGTGTAACCTAAAATTGATTTTAAGACCCTCTTATCTTAAAATCGTTTGAACCACTTAAATTCCTTGAACGCATTCAAGGAGATATATGTGGTCCTATACAACCATTGTGTGGCTCATTCAGGTACTTCATGGTTCTCATTGATGCATCTACTAGATGGTCACATGTGTGTCTTTTATCCACACGAAACCATGCATTTGCTAAGTTAATTGGTCAAATCATCCAATTACGAGCACATCATCCTCGAATATCGAATTCAATCAATTCGAATGGACAATGTCACTGAATTTTCATCCTATGCCTTCAATGATTATTGTATGGCTCTTGGGATACAAGTTCAACACTGCTCCATATGTTCATACACAAAATGGTTTAGCATAATCTCTTATCAAGAGAATCAAGCTCATTGCACGACCATTACTACAGAATTGCAACTTACCAACATCATGTTGGGGTCATGCAGTCTTACACGCTGCTGACTTAATACAATTGCGTCCAACTGCATATCATAGCACTTCCCCGCTACAATTAGTACGTGGAAATCCACCAGATATTTCCCCATCTGCGAAAGTTCGGTTGCGCTACATACGTACCAATCTCACCACCGCAGCGTACCTCAATGGGACCGCACAGGAAACTTGGGATCTATGTTGGGTATAAATCACCGTCAATCATAAAATACCTCGAACCCCTAACAGGGGACCTGTTTACGGCCTGGCCCGGTACGCTGATTGCATATTCAATGAGGAGCATTTCCCGGCATTAGGGGGAGACAATAAATACCAAACCGAATGCCGGAAATTAATTGGAATGTTCAAGGCATTCCCGCCTCGCACTCCATCGTGATACTACGTAGACCTAACTTCAAGTTCAGAAATTATTCATTTGCAAAACATTGCAAATAATCGCGAATGCATTTATCGATTATAAAGGTGTCACAAAATCCTATAACCACGCGAAATGTGCACGAAAGAGTGGAGGTACCGAAAAATACCACTCAACTCCCGGCTCAAAATAAGAGGGGAGAAGTGCGGCACAAATGGCGGATCTGACTTCTAACAAGCGACAAAGGAAACAAAAGAATGTAAATGCAGATCAACCTCAAGTTGATAGACACCAAAGGATCCTTGAACCCGGATCAACAAGTGCACTCAATTCGATCACGGACATCGGAATACCCGACTCAAATGTTTTGGGAAATAACATTGAGTCATCGAAGTCCAAGAAATTTCTACTAACTATAATGATTACGAGAATCATACGATCGTAAGACTACAATTGTCGACATTTATTTCTCCACAACAATTGCAAACAACCTTCAAAATGATCCGATCCTAAGACCATGGCGAGTGCAAGCAGCGCTCGGATGGAACCAATGGAAGGATGCAATTCAAGCGGAGTTAGCCTCGCTCAATAAAAGAAATGTATTCACCAATGTGATACATACACCTCCCAAAGTATTCCTGTTGGTTTCAAATGGGTTTTCGTCATAAGCGGAATGAAAACAATGAGGTGGTGAGATACAAAGCAAGGCTTGTAGCACAAGGGTTCACGCAGACCGGCATTGATTACAATGAAACATATTCTCCAAGAATGAGTGGAATAACATTAGATATTTAATCTCATTGGCGCTTAAAAATCATCTAGCTTTTCGGTTGATGGATGTAGTGATTGCATATCTTTATGGGTCACTCGATTCGGACATATACATGAAAGTTCCGATGGAATTTCAATTCGAATCCAAACATAAATCGCAATATGTATTGTGTAAAGTTGAACAAGTCTTTATACGGCTTGAAACAAAGTAGAATGTGGTACAACCGACTAAGTGAGTTCCTAACCAAAAGGGATACTCCAACAATGATGATTGCCCATGTGTATTCATAAAAGATCCTCAACAGATTTTGCATTATATCTGTATGTTGATGATCTTAATATCATTGGTAACACACAAGATATAGATGAAGCACGCAATCATCTTAAGACGGAATTTGAAATGAAGGATTTGGGTAAAACCAAATTTTGCTTAGGTATACAACTTGAGCACCTTCATACAGGCATTCTAGTACATCAATCAGCCTATGTCCAGAAAATATTGGAGAAATTCAATATGGACAAAGCATATCCATCGAAAACCCCCATGGTTGTTCGATCTCTAGACAGGGAGAAAGATCCATTTAGACCCCGAGATGTCAATGAAGAGCTATTGGGACCCGAGGTTCCATATCTCAGTGCTATCGGAGCGCTTATGTACCTTGCAAATTGCACCCGGCCGGATATTGCATTTGCGGTAAATCTACTTGCTAGATATAGCGCTACTCCAACCAAAAGACATTGGGTAGGAGTGAAGAATATCCTTAGATATCTTCAAGGCACTAAAGATCTCGGTCTATTTTTTCAAAAGAATAAAAATATGGATTTAATAGGATATACAGATCTCGGCTATTTATCGATCCCCATAATGCCGATCTCAAACAGTTTTGTGTTTTTACACTGGAATGACCATCTCTTGGAAGTCTTCAAACAGACTCTAGTGGCTACATCCACTAATCATTCGAAATAATTGCATTATATGAAGCATCACGTGAATGTGTATGGCTTCGCAGAATGATTAATCACATACAACAGTCATGTGATATAGGTGCTATTTCATCACCTACTATTATCTACGAAGATAATGCTGCTTGCGTTGTTCAAATGCAAACGGGTTACATAAAGAGTAATATCACAAAACATATTGCACCTAAACTATTTTACCCACATGAATTGCAAGAAAGTGGGGAAATCACTATTCTGCAAACTAAGTCTTGTGATAACCTCGCAGACTTATTTACCAAGTCATTACCAACTTCCGCATTTCAAAAATGTGTTCATGGAATTGGTATCACGAAGACTACGTGATTTGCGATGTCGGGGAGAAATCTCCTAAGACTCAACCCGTTCAGATAAAATATTGTACTCTTTTCCTTTATGAGTTTCTCATCAAGGTTTTTAATGAGGCAATATGACAACATAATCATTAATACATCTCTTTTCCTCACATGGGGTTTAGGAAGATATGAACATATATATGCCATATCAACTTTTCTCCTTAAATTTTCCCACTGGGTTTTAAAGGAGTTTTTCATGACATATCTATTCTATCGGTTCTCCTCATATTTTTCCTCTCTGTGGTTTTGGAGGAGTTTTTCCAACATGATGAATTAGAAGATCATATGAAGACACATTGGTCAAGGGGGAGTGTTGTGACACAAAATAAAAACTGCACAGCAGTTATGCCCAATGTACAAACAGTTTTGTAACTGACACCCTTTGGTTTATTGTCAACTCTTCATCATGTATATATACATGTATAAAATCAGAATAAACATACTTTTGGTTTTCTCTCAATCTCTTTACAATAGAAACGAAGGGCGGGGCGTCATGTGTGCCTGTTTGGTACTCTATTGCATGATGATTCCGTGGTGATGCTCTTGCAACACACTGTTTTTTCTACAACACTTGCAACACTGTTGAACGTACAAAGATACTACTGCTCTTTTTTTAATGGAAAACTATGTTGACCATACATACAATGACCGTTCTTTCTAAATTTTAACTTTCTCTACAAGTACTTTCTTTTTTGTTTGGATGGAATATATGGTACATGGCCACAATTACGTGCCATGTCACTGGTGTGTCAAGGCTTGCCATCCTAGTGTATACTCTGTCAAAGAAGACTGGTAAATAATTAGGTCGACAAATTTTGGCTTTCCACAGAATAGCTAGTTGAAATGGAGTACAGAAGTGGACACGTCGTGTACCGGCACAATCGCGTATGCAACGCAACAGCAAGATGGCCCAAGGTACGAGAACGAAGGCCAAACTGAACCACACTGTGCAAAGGCGCATCGGGACAGTCCATTTGAGTTAAAAAAAACACTGCTTCTGGAGAAACCTCCCGGCACGGAGTGCCAATGGCCCATTGGCCATTGCTAGTCATCTGGCTGACGATTGCAAGGTAAAGCTATCAACTGGGATTTTTTTTTGAGAGAGAGAATGCCGGCAGTTCATTGATGGCAAAACATCGTTATAAAGAGTCTATTGGATACACTTTGACACACTATTACGAATAAAAGAGCTAGCATCATGCTCACAAGATCAAGCTAGAGTATGTGCTGCAACATTCACTACACCACTAACATGACGAAAAACAACCGAGAAAAAAACATTCTGTTGTAGACTTAATATCAGAGATAACTACACCAATAGAGGACCGATCCCGCATCGATAAATTCAACCATTGCACCACCGACAAGCAGTCAGAAGCAAGGATGAGATTTTGATATCCTTTATCACGGGCAAGGGCAGTTGCATGGCGAAACACCAATGCTTCCGCTAACTCCGGCGTAGAGATCACATCAAGACACTCACTGAAGGCAGCCAAACATTCGCCAATGTGGTTTTGGACTACCATGCCAACCCCTATCTGACGAGAATAAGCAAATAGTATTGCATCGATATTAATAAGGACCGTACCTGCCGGTGGCGGAGTCCATTTAGGGACTAAATGAAAGGACTCACACATATAACCTAGATCCGAATTGAAGATATGCAACACTATCAACTCAATATAAGCTTTAACTTTCGCAGCCACCCTTCGAGGATACAACAAAACTTCATCATTTTGTGCACCATTACGGGCCTCCCAAATATACCACAGAGTAACTGCAAGAACCGTTGCCTCCCGAACCGAGGAACGGCCTAGGAAATTGAACAACCACTGCTCAGCACAATTCAACGTCTTGCGATAGAGATGGAAGCCATACTCCAATTTCACTTCACACCAAACTTAACGAGCAAATTGGCAAAAGAGAAAGAAATGTTCGATACGCTCCTCCTTCCCGCAGAAGACACATTTATCATTCGCTAGGATATACCTCTGTTTCAGTTGAAAACCACACGGGAGGAAGTTATGTGCGAAACACCACAACATAATTTTCATCTTGTTTGGTGCCTTTATAGACCAGAGTGACTTCTAATATTTTTCATCTTCGTCGTACACCGAGGAGAGACCACGCCCAAAACTGCTTTGGGAGGAATTAAAGCCCTCTGTTCGAACTAAAAAATATGTAGAATGTACCGTGTAAGGCCCATATTTTGTATGTGACTATGAAGTAAAATCCCCACTATCTTACCTATTGATGGGCACCTGGATAATCTGATCAGCCACCACCTTAGGGAAGATAGAACGAACCGGATCAACATCCCAAAGGCTATGCTCCTCTTGTATAAGAAAATCAACTAATTGATCCGCATATATGGGCACCAGCAGCTAAACCAGATTAGGTACACTACTGGGTATCCAGTTATCAGATAAGATTTTAATACGTTTACCATTGCCGACTCTCCATGGTACTCCCTTCCGCAGCAATTCCTTCACAAAGAGGATGCTCCTCGAAGTATACGAAGAATATCTTGGACGAGAGGTATCCCAGAACTAGTGTTAACACATGATGCAGCGCCAATGCAGCACACATACTGCAAACTGGCAAATACAACCATCAATTCGTCAATGCAAGACTCCAACTGACATGCAGATCTCGTAGGGAGATTACCCGACAACAGCAGTAGCAACCTTCAACGGGACTTTTGCATAGAATTATGCCAAACTAATTTGTTGGGGCTGGGTAAATCAATAGACATTGAAGCACAATAGCATAAGGATACAGTTCATCACAAGATAGCTCTCAAAAGCACAAATATGATTCCCGGCCGATTGCTCGTCTGCATTTCAAAGATAATCTAGCTATTGCAATGGTCGCCAACAGGTCAAACTTGCAACTAAACTAACCCGATAACACATGAAGTACAGCTTATGATGAAGCAAAACACCTTGTTTCAGAAACAAAACTATAATAGTGGTGTTATCCCCTCTACTCCATACCAACTCAATGTTGGATTAATTTCCTATTATGTGGACCTACATGAGTTTAAATAAATATCAACTATCTATTTTGGTTGGCTAAATATATAAAGTGATCAAATAATATTATTAAGAGCCAGAGTACCCATTAAGGATAATATAGACTTGGATTTTAAATCTGTGTAGGACCTAATTGGAATCTATCTCTAATTATAGGACGGGATTGGATTCAAATACTAAAGGCTATAAATAAGGGTCAAGTCCTCTCACCAGGGTAACTCATGCCATACCACCTATCCCCATATGTAGTTGAAATTTGTGGCTTACCTTTCGGTGGGAAAGACTAAATTCTAGGTAGATAAAACAACAGTTCATCTACTACTTCAGATCAATTCTTCATCGATCATGGCATCGTCATCAGGTATGCTTCCACGTTTACAGATTATTTGGATGTTGCAATTAACCACATATATGATCTTGTTATTTTTTATCATCAAGTATAGATCAAAATTAATCTATCAATTGGTATCAGAGCATCGTATGTATTTTGCAATCCTTTCTAGTAATCATCAGATCGGATTGGATTGGATCATTTTTTTCCCATCGGTTCGGTTCTTTGATCTGCGCATTACATCAGATCGGTCAGTCGGTTCCATTTTTCTTGCGCATCTATTGGATCGGTTTTGTCGTTCCTCTGCTCCTGTGAGTTGGTCACCGAGCGCCTCACCCGCATTTCCGCCGCAAATCGCCCGAGCTTTCCGCCATTGCCGCTCCATTGCGACGCCTCCAGGGCGTTGTGACCCCCACCCCGCGCTGCATGGTCTCCGGTCTCCCGCCGAGCCGCCTCCGCGCGACACATCTGCTCGAGTCGCCGCCGCCTGTGCCTCTGGGATCCCTGCGCCGCAGGAACTTGGGCTTCCGCCGCCTGCGAATGCGCCGAGAGTGCTCGCTCAAGCCCGCCACTCGCGGCCGACGCCCTTCTTGCACCGCCACTCAGGCATCAAGAAAATCCTTTTGTTTAGCTCTTGTTGTTTTGAGTTAGATGTGGTTTAAGCTTTAGCACCTTCAGATTATGTTCTCTGGTATTATCAATTAGATGCAAATTGATTGTGTTCTCTATTGTGGAAATTGGTAATTGTGCTAGATCGGTTATGTTCTCTGATATGATAGTTCATGCATCTTGAGTTCTTGTCGATTAGACATCAGATTAGCCCAATTGCTATTTCTGGTACTGAGATAGCTTATATTCCCTGATGTGCAAATTTTGGTATGATTTGTCAAATGCAATATGATTAATTCTTGCTTTTTCAAAGATAACCAGTTAAATGCAATTTTGTGCAAATCAGTCATGTTCTTTGATCAGTTAATCATGCTAGACTAGTTATCAATAGTAATTAAATGCAAATTGATTTTAATCTACCATCTGCTTTACTGATATGGGATTTCCGTATTGAACTGAGGTTTCATTGCTCTCTATTTGCCGTAAGGCTGTAGTACTGAAATAGGAGATTCAAGCATTGTCATGTTGGTTGATCCTCTATTATGCTGAGAATTAACTTGTTGTCTTAAAGATTAGTCTTGACATATCGGTTTAATCAATCAATTGCAATATTGTATGTTCTGTGATATGAGCTCTGGCATCAGTAATTTCTGGGATCATCAATCAAATGCAATAATATTTATCTTGCATTCAGTTTTGTTCCATGATTAGCAATTTTTATGGTGCTTCTGAGGACTGTTTTATGTATTGTGGGATGAATTGTGGACTTGTATGAAATAACGATGGATTGATTCATAATTTGGTCAGCTAGTGTTCTGCATAGATTAATTAAAGTTATATGTTGCCAAAGCAACCTCTGTTATGTAAGTTAATTTATTCATAACAACTAGGCATTTTTATTGTATGTATAATTCATGCATCTATTGACTGGCCCAAAGCAAAGTCAATATTTGCCCGAATTATATATGCAACTGTGGCAACAAATATGTAACAGTCATCAAGTTTCCATGTGAACAATAAGTCGGATCAAAGTAAGTCATATTGTTTGACAGGATTTACTGTTAGTATTTGGTTGCCACATCAAGGTTACCACTTGCAAGTTAATATTTTTTGTCCAAAGACTAAATATTAATGTAGCGCTAGGTATCTTGCGTGATGGAATATGCCAAATTCTGAATCAAATCCTTAAGTTTGTTCATGTCCTAATATGAGCATTTTCTTTTATTTCAGCTGCAAATCCTGCTTCCAATATTTCTACGAGCGTCAATTCTATTCCTATGCTTACTGGTGCAAACTTTAAAGAACGGAAAGAAAATATTTTAATCGTTCTTGGGGTAATGGGTCTAGACCTTGCACTTCGTATGGAACAACCCGCTGCTCTTGTGGCTAACAGTTCCATTGAGGAAAAGAGGGAGTCTGAGAAGTGGGATCGTTCAAATCGCATGAGTCTTATGATCATGAGGTGTGCTGTTCTGGAAGTTTTTCGGGATAGCACATCAGAACAGGCCACCACAGCTAAGGGTTTCCCTGATAGTCTTGAGCAAAGGTTTGCCAAAAACAAAAAGGATGAAACAAGTACGCTTTTGACAAAACTTATCTCAATGAAGTATAAAGGTAAAGGAAACATTAGGGAGTACATTATGGAAATGTCTCATCTTGTTTTAAAATTAAAGTCACTCAAGTTATAGCTATCTGAGGATTTGCTCGTGCATTTAATTTTGATATCCCTTCCTGCACACTTTAATCAGTTCAAAGTGAGCTATAATTGTCAAAAGGACAAATGGTCCCTTAATGAGTTCATCTCCTATTGTGTGCAAGAGGAGGATAGATGGAAACAAGATAGAATAGAAAGTGCTCATTTGGCTGTGACCCCTAAAGTCAAGAATAACAAGAGGAAGAGCAAAGAAGCTGCAAGTGCGCCATCCATAAAGAAGAAATAAGAGCCTGAATTGGCTTGTTTCTTTTGTAAGAAGGATGGTCACATAAAGAAGGATTGTACCAAATATCACACTTGGCGTGCTAAGAAAGGTACAATTCTTGCTATGGTTTGCTCTGAGGTTGACTTAACTTCTGTACCTGAACACACTTGGTGGTTAGACTCCAGTGCAACATCTAACATCAGTGTGTCCATGCAGGGTTGCCTGAACTGCCGAAAGCCAAGTGATGCTGAAAGATTCATCTATTTGGGCGATGACAAGAAGGTGGCAGTTGAGGCTATAGGCACATTTAGGTTGCTATTAAAGACAGGATACTATTTGGATTTGAAAGAGACTTATATTGTACCGTATTTTAGGCGGAATTTGGTTTCTATTTCTGTATTGGACAAATCAAGTTATAATTGTTCTTTCGGAAATGGTTTACTTAGTATTTTTCAGAATTCCAATAAAGTTGGTACCAGTTCTTTAATTTGGCATGACAACCTATATTTGCTTGATACTATTGCCTCATATAATGAAGTCCTACATGCGTTTTCTTATGGCATAAAGCTGAAATTTGTTAATGAGAAATCAAGTTCTTTGTGGCATAAGCGTTTAGGTCATATCTCCATGCAGAGAATTAAGAGGCTCGTGTCAGAAGAAATATTAGATCCCCTGGATTTCACAGATTTTAGTATTTGTATTAATTGTATTAAGGGGAAACAACCAAATATGAGGAAGTTAAGTTCTAATCGAGTTTCAGATGTCTTAGAACTGATACATACAGATATCAATGGCCCATTCCCGATGGCTTCTTGGAATGGGCAAAGGTATTTTATCACGTTCATAGACGACTTCTCGCGATATGGTTATATTTATCTTATTTTTGAGAAGTCACAGTCCCTGGATGTGTTCAAAATTTTAAGGCTGAGGTGGAAAACCAACTTGGCAAAAGAATTAAGGCCGTTCGATCTGACCGTGGTGGAGAATACTATGGCAGAAATGACGGATCAGGTGAACAACGTCCAGGACCTTTTGCTAAATTCCTAGAGGAATGCGGGATCATCCCTCAGTATACCATGCCGGGTTATCCTAGCATGAACGGTGTTGCTGAGAGACGAAACAGGACTCTTACGGATATGGTGAGGAGTATGATTAGTCATTCTACCTTACTAGAGTCTCTCTGGGGAGAAGCATTGAAAACTGCAGCTTATTTACTCAACAGAGTACCAACTAAGGCCACTAACAAAACCCCGTACGAGCAATGGATAGGCAAAAAGCATAGCATCAGGCATGTAAGTACATGGGGATGTCCATCTGAGGCAAGGTCGTACAGGCCTAATGAGAGAAAATTGGACTCAAGAACTGTTAGTAGCTATTTTGTTGGTTATTCTGAAAGATCTAGGGGTTACAAATTCTATGATCCCACTACTAAGACAATTTTCGAAACGGGAAATGCTCGATTCTTTGAGGATGTTGACTTTGAAGGGGGAGATATGGTTAGGAACATTAATTTTGAAGAATGTTATGAAGGGGATTTATTTCATCTTCCTTTGGTTATTCCCAATAATGACCGGGATCAAGTTATTTTACCCGGTATTATTGAGGAAAATAGAATTCAAAATAATGTCCATGAGATTCCTCCACAAAATGTTGTTCCAACAGAAGAACAAACTCGTCAACCTCAAGAACCAGTGCCATTTAGGAGATCCACTAGAGAAAGAAGAAGTGCAATCTCTAATGAGGCTTGTAGTGAAATTTTGGGAGAAGATCCTATCAATCTCCAAAAGGCCCTACAAAGTCCAAATTCTGTTAATTGGATCAATGCCATGAAAGAAGAGTTAAAATCCATGGAAGGACAATGACGTTGGGATCTTGTCCGATTGCCAGAAAGAAAGAAATCCATTGGTTGCAAATGGATATTTAAGACCAAACGAGATTCGAAAGGCAACATGGAAAGATATAAGGCTCGTCTTGTTGTAAAAGGATATACTCAAAAAGAAGGTATATACTATAAAGAGATTTTCTCCCCGATTTCTTCGAAATACTCTTTTAGGGTCATTATGGCACTTGTGGTACATTTTGATCTTGAGCTTCATCAGATGAGTGTAAAAACAGCGTTTCTCAATGGAAACATTAATGAAATAATTTATATGGAGCAACCAAAAAACTTTGCGGGCGGTGACTCGAAGCAAATGGTATGCAAATTAAAGAAATCCATCTATGGAGTTAAACAGACTTCCCGGCAATGGTACCACAAATTTCATGAAGATATTATCTCGTTTGGTTTTGAGGTAAATATAGTTGAGGATTGTGTGTATCATAAATTCAGTGGGAATAAGTTCATATTTTTGGTTCTGTATGTTGATAACATATTGCTTGCTTGTAACGATGTAGACATGTTGCTTGAAACCAAGAGATTTCTCACTAAAAATTTCGAGATGAAAGATCTTGGTGATGCATCTTTTGTATTAGGAATTCAAATATACCGAGATCGCTCACAAGGTATACTTGGATTATCATAAAAGAACTATATCGATAAGGTATTGCAAAGATTTGGCATGCAAAATTACAAACCTTTAGATACCCCTGTGGCCAAAGGTGAAAAATTCAGTCTTAGTCAATGTCCTAAGAATGATTTTGAGACTAAGAAAATACAAAACATCCCCTATTCATCTTTGATAGGGAGCTTAATGTATGCTCAAGTTTGCACTAGACCAAATATAGCATATATTGTTGGAATGCTAAGCAGGTATTTAAGCAATCCAGGATTGGATCATTGGGTCGCAGCAAAGCGGGTGTTGCGGTATTTGCAGAAGACAAAGGATTTCATGCTCACATATAGGAAATCGGATCAGTTGGAGATCATTGGGTATTCTAATTCCGATTTTGCTGGTTGCCAAGATACTCGCAAATCCACTTCAGGTTACATTTATTTACTTGGTGGAGGTGCGATTTCTTGTAAAAGTGCTAGGCAGTCACTCGTTGCCCCCGTCCACAATGGCAGCTGAGTATGTTGCTTGCTACGAGGCTTCAAATCATGGGATATGGTTGCATAACTTTGTCACAAGACTGCGAATTTTGGATCAGGTCGAAGACCACTAAAGTTATATTGTGACAACAAGTCTGCAGTTATGTATTCTAATAACAACATGAGCTCGTCAAAGTCTAAGCATATAGACATCAAGTTCCTAGTTTTGAAAAAAAGATTTCAGAGTGGTAAATACAATTGAGCATATAGGTACAGACTCTATGATTACGGATCCATTCACTAAAGGCTTGACACCTAAAGTGTTCCATGAGCATGTTGCTTATATGGGTGTGGTTTCGCCTGAGGAATTCAGTTCTAGTGGGAGTTTGTAATTTCTTTTATGCTCATATGTAAATACCAATTTGGTATGAAAACCTTCAGTTGTCTTCAGTTATATTCTCTAGAGAAATAAAATTTACGTTATTTTACTCTGAATTCATATCATCTCATTTAGTTTTGAGAAGATGTTTTGATCTCATAAGGTACAAAGTTGGACCACAGACATGTTATGATCACGTATCATGTAATTTCCATGCTACACATCCATATTTGATCTATGTCATTCTTTTATGTTGACGTATGTGACCATTGATGGGTTGAATTACGCTTTAAAGTGACGAAAACCGCTTTGATCCTATGTTGATGTAATTGATGGACCGAATTGTTTTTAAAAGATACTCATGACGTAGATAGCATTTTTGGAGCTCATAAAGTTTTTAATATATATTTACCCATTTGTCCATGTGGGAGATTATTGGATTAACTTCATATTATGTGGACCTACACGAGTTTAAATAAATATCAGCTATCTAATTTGGTTAGCTCAAATATATAAAGTGATCAAATAATATTATTAAGAGTTAGAGTACCCATTAAGGATAATATGAACTTGAATTTTAAATCTGTGTAGAGATCTAATTGGAATCTATCTCTAATTATGGGACAAGATTGGATTCTAATACTAAAGGTTATATAAATAAGAGTCAGATCCTCTCACTAGTGTAACTCATGCCATACCACCTATCACTATCTGTAGTTAGAATTTATGACTTACCTCTCAGTGGAAAAGACCAAATCCTAGGTAGACAGAACAACAGTTCATCTACTACTTCAGATCAATTCTTCATCGATCATGGTATCGTCATCAGGTATGCTTGAGTATTTATAGATTATATGAATATTGCAATTAACCACATATGCAATCCTATTATTTTTTATCACCAAGTATAGATCAGAATTAATCTAACACTCACAAGCATTTCTCGATAACACTAACATGACAAGACAGACTCAAGTGTACTGATATGTATGCACAGAACCACTGCAAAACAGGAGCTACTGGTAGACTTCAGAAATTTTCCGTCATGACTAGCTTCACTTCTGCCCTCTGAAGTACATGGATACTTTCTGCGTCCACCAAAACAGAAACAATAGAAAATGTTAAGTATCAGCAGTTCAGTACTGTATTCTTTAAATATGCATCAGAACAAGTCTCATGATAAAGAAAACCAAAAGCAAAGAAATGTGTTGGACCATTTCTAAATCTTCTATGCTAAGCGCCTAAGTATTAAGCTATGGGCGTTCATTTATTTGCATTCTCATCCAACATAATGACCAAACAAAAAATAGCAACTGTCCACACATATTGATTCTTTTGTAAGACACCTGTGTGGTGGTTTCCCCCCTTTTGGCTAAAAAAAGAACACACATTGATTAGCAAATCACAAACATTAAGTAATGGGTAATACCATCATATGTTTCTCAAGGAAGTGCTACAGTGAAATTGTAGAAGGAAAATAATTTGTTCCCTTCCAAATTTATGAGAAATTTATTTTATCCAATTACGCAGAGATACAGCTAAACAGCAATCTTAAACAGACTTTCATATTAGTGAAGTTTACCAGTCCTGAAACTAACAAAGGTATAGATCAATGTACACACTTCAAGTTACCCAAATATATAACTACGATTCAGTTGCCCTGAACTAAATACATATAATCCATAAAAAGTGGTGTATATGGAACACCCACTAGTTCCCTCG
Organism: Hsuehochloa calcarea; assembly: GCA_036346395.1. Taxonomy (NCBI): domain Eukaryota; kingdom Viridiplantae; phylum Streptophyta; class Magnoliopsida; order Poales; family Poaceae; genus Hsuehochloa; species Hsuehochloa calcarea. Next base: position 43,470,311 of record CM070599.1, read on the forward strand.
TGCATTTAGTATCCTAAGAAACAATAACTAGTATGCAGAGTTGCAGACACACAAAAGTATGCATAAGAAAAGTACAAGCAAAAGAAAGATCGCAGGGAAGGTCAGAGGATGTGTTGAGCACAAGAATTTATTTCAGACCTGAAGAACCCCAATGCTCAGCAGTGTCTCCAAGCAAAACAGTGCAAACCCCACAAAGTAAAATATCTGCAAGAACAAAGAATTAATTATTGATGTCCTATCAGTTGGCATTTCAAAGTTACTTCAAGGTGCTTGACACATTTGACAGTAAAAATGTGTCCAGCTTTCTCATTTTTTGGTAGGAGGTGTAAATGGAAAAAAGTAGCACTGAACATTGGTCTCACCCCGATTATCACATGCTCAGAGAAAGTGTCGATTGCAGCAAGTATGCCCCTGATGAGACACCAAAAAAAGGTTTCGCATTATAATTGATCAGAAAATATTGTACTTCCAAAAGTGGATAACCATTAAGAGATGAAGACATGGGGCTTAGGCTCTAATATTTTCACAAGACATCCACTCAATAGTCAATACTGATTAACTGTGTATTTACTGATCCAATAAAATGTAAAATGGTAAATAGATTCACATGAGATATTTGAGATATTCAACAGGTGCATTGCCATTTGTATCCTGTAAAGGAGTATGAAAGCGATAGACATATTTCAGATCTTGCAGAAAATATTGAAGCAGGCAATTCAAAATTTTAGGGTCGTATCAATGCTATGCAAGAAAGTTCCAGAATAATGAAGCCATCAATAGCATTGTTTGCATGGGTATAAAAACTTTTAAAAGTTGTTTAAATGCTGCCAGCTTCAATAAAAACGACCTTCTTAGTGTTGGTGGTGGCTAGCTGGCTGTTAAGAACAGTAACACTGATGCAATTGAAATTACCCATAGTAACTGCTTTGATCACTGTATATAAAGTAGTGGCAACTTACGTTAATGATTTTCCATGAAATACAATTGGCGGGGCAATGGCAGCAATTATGCAAAAACCAATGTGGATCTGCACCAAACAACAGCACCAAAAGTGAGAACCATTACATCAGTTCAAATGTCAAGAATTCATAAACTAAGCTTTCCAACTAGATCTTACCAGGTAACATAAGAAAAACCATCCAAAACTGAATGCACTGTTAGTCCTGTTTAACAAGTTAATGAGAAGGTGTCAAATACAAAGTAGTCATGGTTCCACAAATATACAGCACAATCCACAGTTGAGTTCCACTTAAACGTCTTATGCTTAAAATTGCAGCCACTTTTACAATCTATGTCCAACTACAATCTGGGATGAATATACCCATCCATTGCTCATTGATATATCAAATGGAAACAATGAGTGAGCAGTGCAGGTCTGCATAGACTTTTTACGCAAAAGAGGTACACTTTCTTTGTAAACTGCACTGGTGGAAAGCACTAAAACGGTAGTAAAATGCACTCACAGAAATGTGGGTCTTCCTAAAATACGTTGATAGAACTATAGAAGGGAATGCTAAAACGGTAGTAACATACCTCATTGCACAATAGAGGGGTCTGTACCATATCAAGTATGACAAGGGAATTCCAAGCAATGCGTAGATAGTTGCAAGGAAAAACAGCTTTGAATCTGCAAGCATAAGACAGCCCAACCAGTTAGCACGAGCTGACATACAAAAACACACTGGCATTTATAGATACCCATGAAACCCACCTCCCTCCTTGATCCAGCAGACTATGACAGCAATGAAGTTCCACGAGAGGCAAAGCACGATTCCTGTAAATAAATTGAAATAAGAGAGCTATCGTGAACAATCAATGCTAATCGCCTTTGAAATGCACCAAATCTACTACCTACAAGGCTACATTTGCCTAACTCTACCCTCCAGATAGAGAAACAAACAACGTACTACTAGTAAACTACTGATACAGCAAAATGCACTATCAACACCCAACCAGTACGTACCAAGCCAGCTTGCGAACGCGAGATACTGCAACTTCTGAACGTTGGCCGGTATCTCATTGGCAATGTCATGGTGGATGACCGGGAAGAACGGCGGCCAGTTCTTCTCCTCCATCGGAGCTCCAGCTGCATCATTAACCACACTCCTATTAACAACAATTCGTAACTCGAACACCACCGACACCAGCAAACAAGCAGTGACTCACCATTCTTCAGCGCTCCCTCCCTCCTTTTGATATCCTACAGCAACAAAAGAAACGCCATGAGACACAACCGAATCCACTACTATTGCAAAATTTTAAAGGCGAAATGGAGGGAAACCCCCACCGCTTCCCGCCGCTTCAGATCTGATTCCCACGACGAGAGCTCCCTTGCCTTGCTCTTCCAGTCCTGTGAAGCGTACACGCCCCAAAACTCTCAGATTTGTAGAAGAGTGTGTCAAGGAGAAAAATGCGTACCAGCATGTAAAGCATCTTACGCCCATGGTGTCGAGGGGCACGTCGACAGTGGCGTCGCCCTTGCCGCCGCCGAAGCCCGTGGGGCGGAATCCGTACTGCTGCCTTCCGCCTCCACCTCCGCCTCCTCCATTCTGTAGCACGGCAACCGCAGCTCGTCAGAAACAGCATGCAAAAGTACAGATCTACCAAACCACCACTCCTTAGGCAGCAAAATTCCGACGAAAAAAAAAGACGAGAGAGATTGAGAGAGAGGTTGGCTCACGGAGAAGGGGTTGTCGTCGGCGTTGCCCTCGTCGAAGGGGTTGGGATCGCGATGCATGCTGGGCTCGGCCTCGCCGCGCTGGGAGGGGAAGGGAAGACGGGGGAAGCGGCGGGGGCTTTGGACTCGAGTCGCTTACAGTCCAAGCAAGTTCGTACCATTCCCCTTCCCTTGGCTGGTTCGCTTTGCGTTGCTTGTCACGTGACGGTGGAAACTGGAAGCCGACGCGCCGCGGCTGAAATGGGTTCGGTCCGTTTCAACACGCGTCAGCGCGGTGCGCACCACGGGGAACCCACGGCCCGTTTCCTCGCGAAAACAAGCTAGCCCACTCTAAGGCCCATATTGATGAGCTTAGAGATTTGGGCCGTAAATTACATGTGTTTTGTGTCATAGTTTCGGCCCAATCGTAGTCCTCGCGAAAAGGTAGGAGCTTCGAGTTGAAGTTTCCGAGGTGGTGACGCGGAGGGAGCTCACTTCAAGAAACCTGAAATTAGGGGCGAACGGATCCATCGGATGCCTCTCAATGGAAGCAAAGGCTCATGTATCTCATTTAATTTTAACCATGTGCGAGCTTCACATGCCTCTTCACCCCTCCCCAAAAGCTCATCACAAGGCGCTCGATCGAACTCAAATCTTATATAGGAGCAGTGTGTTTTGTGTTGTTTACGTTAATCCAACACGCACCTTGCAAAGATGGAAAGAGAAAGGTTGGGGCTAGAGCTAGCTTGATTTTTTTTGTTGCTAATATAGCACGTTTGTGAAACGTATTTGCAGTATTGACCATATCGAACTCGTATTTACAGTTTTAGCACTGATGCCACGTGGCCGTTGTGTGGAGGTCTCTCCTTGCCCGCCATGTAGCCTGTTGCCGCACGCCTCCCAAGCCGCCACATGCCCCACCTCAGCCCGCCCGCCGCCACGGGCCACCAACCAGGCGGAACTAGAGCGAAAATGACAAGGGTTCACTACTTCATTATATATGTAACAACATATATAATTTTCAACCAACATGCTACTAAATAATAATATATTCAACAACTTTTAGCACTAATAATTCAACATAACCAATGATATGTACAATGATAAAGGAGTAGTGATCAAAATGCTTAGCAAGATAAAGAAACTCACTTGTAATACTTGTTAATTGTAGAAAAATGAAGCAACTAAGGGTGAAACCATGAACAAAAGATAGTCGGCATTGGCAAAATACATCATCCGACCTAAATGACATATAAGAAATAACAAAATGAATTAAAATTATAAAGTAAAAATGTAAAAATGTAGAATGATCGAATCAAAGTAAATACATTACCTTTTAGTATTTACATTCTTTCAAGTTCTTGAAACGATGAACCACGACGTCATTGGTAACTTTCTTCATTTCTTCTTTCTCCATGTAGCAAGTCAAGCTATCACTCATGAAATCATCACTGATGCAATTGCGCAAATAATTTTTCACAATTCGCATGGCTGAAAAACACCTCTCAACTGTGGCAGTGGCGACAGGCAATACTAGTACTAGCTTCAAAAGTCGATAAACCAAAGGATAGCAAAGATGTTTTCTTATCTCCACTATTTTTTTTAGAAAGTTGGCCAATAGTCTGTATGTTGGAGAATCTATCATCTGCTCGCACATCGGCAATGTAGAGGCAAAGGTGATAGTTAAGGTCCCTCAATTCCCCAAAATCAAAATCAATGGGATAAAGTTTAGCAATGCTCATCAAATTATCCAAATTGAAATCATGAAACGAGTCTCTTGGACTCAAAGCGGTCGACCAAACAAGCAAGTTAGAGGTTGTCTCGTTGAAGCGACTATCAAGCTCTTGAAGTAGCCAATCAAGAACATCATTAAAACAATCCACTTCATAATGATGCTTGTTGGTAATTCCAGTTCTTTGCCGTTGCTTCTTTGGATTAATGTAAGCTTCTCTCATTTCCAACTTAGGAATACCATGTTTCTCACAAAAGGTATATACTTCACTTAGGACAGATTCCCACCTATCTCTTCTAAGCTCATCCAAATGCAACCTAGTTGATTTCACACATTTAATGGCATTCACAATGTCTTGTTCCTTTCGTTGAAGTGCTAGTGACAAGGTGTTTGTGATTATCAAGATGGTCAACATGAGATGCAAATAAAAGACAAAATCAAATGACTGAAAGTACACTAGTAGACCTAATGTTTGATCTCTATTTGTTCTGTCCTTGTTGTCTTCTTCCACAAATTCTAACACTGTGACAACTGTTGGAAACAAGTCAACTAAACTCTTAAGAGTTTTATAATAGGAACTCCAACGAGTATCTCCGGGTCTTTGAAGACATTGTTCTTGATTTAATCTCGTCCCAGTTTGAAGTAGCCCACAACCTAAAGCCTTGTGCACTTGTTCGTGGTTGATATCTCGAACCATGTCCCTCTTCTTCGAAGATCCACCCACCACATTCAACAAGAGAGAAATCATACTAAAGAAATTACTAATGCCTTTATGCTTTCTTACAACGACCGCAACTACTAATTGAAGTTGGTGAGCAAAACAATGGACATAATAAGCTGTGCTACTTTCCCTTATGATCAATGATTGCAAATCATTGAACTCACCTCGCATATTGCTAGCACCATCATATCCTTGGCCTCTAACTTGCTTCAAACTTAGCTTATATTCTGCAAATAGAGAATCAATAGAAGACTTGAGGTAGGCAGAAGTTGTATCTTTCATATGAACAAGTCCAACAAAACTCTCCTTTATAATTCCACAAGTATCAACATACCGCAAGACCACGGCTATTTGTTCTTTGCAAGAGACATCTCTGGACTCATCAACAAGCAAGAAAACACATCATGCCCAATTTCTTTGAGAATAGAATGCAATATGTCCTTTGCAAAACAATGAGCAATCTCCTTCTGTATGGGAGGAGACACCATAAGACAATTACATGCAACATTTTTACCCACCACCTTGCCTAAAGCTGAATCATGCTCTGCTAAGAACTCATAAAATTCCAAGAAGTCCCTTTGTTGTAAGACTCCTTCGACTCATCATGGCCCCGGAAAGACAATCCTTGCTTCAATAACACTCTAGCAACGTTAATTGAGGCATTTAGTCTAGTAAAATAAGCCATCTTCGAAGCTTCATTTTGTGTATAGATAGCAACATCAATGTGATGTTCTCTTTTTAACAAATCATCGCAATTTTTCAATGCTTGGTTGTGAACGCTATTCACACCACCTACATGATCTTTTAGTCTAGCTTTTCTGTTCCAACCATTCCAACCATTTATAACAAATGCCTCACACCCAACTTCTTTCTTGTTGCGGTCCCTAAACAAGAAACAACAAAAGCAATATGCCCTATCTTTGGACTCACTATATTCAAGCCAACTCCCAAACTCATCAAACCATTCAGGATTAAACCTTCTGTTTTTATCCCCAAAGTGTTTGTACAAAAAATCATAAGTACGAGGTTGACAAGGCCCATTATCTAAGTACTTTCTTCTTACCACATCTTTTTTATTAGGATGGTAGTCATCTATCATTTTCCTTTTGCCTAGATCAAATTGAATTTGCTCTTCCCAATTGATAACTTCTGTAGGTGAATTCCTAGCATTAGTAGCGCTATCGACTGCTTTTCTCTTCAGAAACTTTTCCATAAATTTGCCTGTTATTTCTCGATTATTTGAAACCTCAATTAGATGTTGTCAATTACTCAATTGTCATGTTCAACAAGAAGAATAATAAATTACAAGAATCAAACATACATGTGGATAGGTGCTTTTACTTACTTGACATTGGTTGAGCACAATAAACATTGCACACGGGTCACGATCACGTGCAATTTTTTGCCTACGATCACGGGTCACGATCCAATTTGAAACCCTACATTTCAAGTTTATAAGTTATAACCCTAACATTTGATGAAGAAAACAACAATCATCATTCATTGAGTTGAAAATCCCCATTTCTCGAAAGAAATCGGGGGAAATTAGGACAAGAATTAATACCTAACTTATCTTTCCAAATTTCAATTCCTTGGCTAGTGATCGGTGTTTCGTTGCATCTCCACAACTAATATTGCGTGTGTATATTAGTATATATCTACACAACTACAACTAATGGTAGTGACTTAGTTCCTCCATAGTACCATACCGCCATGTAATGATTTATTATTGTAATCTTTGCATACTAAATACTAATGGTAGTGCCTAGTGGCTAGTGCAGTAGTACACTAGTACTAATGCGTACGAAACACCATATATGCATGAATCATGAATGCCTCAAGTAATTTATACATGAATCAGTGAATCATGGTGACCGAATGGAGCTACAGGCTACAACGGTACATGCGTACAACCTACAACTAGACCTCTACAAGCCTTAGTGCCTTAGTGCCTTAGTCCTTAGTGCCTTAACCTACAAGGCTACAATAGGAATAATCAAAGAAGCCAAGGCCGGGCCCAAGAGATTACCATATGTCCAGATTCCAGAAGAAGCTCCAGACCTCCAGTGGCTGCTTGGCAAGATCTTCGCCTCTCCAGCCGGCCAGGACTCAGGCGGGCAGCTGGCGGCGTCCAGGGCTACAAGCGAGTAGCGACTATCGACTGAGCCACTGCCCACTGCCACTGGCATAGGCACCGCAGCATCGGCCAATGCCATCGAGCGACTGCTGGAGTTCTGGTCCTTCGGACTTCGTAGCGGCCATCTCTTGGTGGCTAGCTTGTTCAGAAGCGTCATGCCGTCGCCGAGCTCGGATGTGCAAGTGCAATAAGCCAATCAGCGAGTGGCTGCGGGTGTCCTCGCGTGGAGGCTGCTGGCGCGTACGCGCGTGGGCTGGAAGTCCCAGGTACACAGTTATTTTGCTTGGGGTGCACACATGATACTAAAAAGTTAATCTTCACTATTTTTTTTGAACCCGGTGTCCTGTGACACCGGTGGGCCTATTGGGCTCCGCCCCTGCCACCAACTCGGCCGTTTCGCGCGGCCGTGCGGCAATGGCTCCGCGCCGCCACGCGTCCTCACCACCGCATGGAGGTCGCCACGCGCCTCGACCGCCGTGTCAGGCCCTGCCGCCACGTGTTAGTTAGGATTAGATTAGGTTAGTTAGTTAGGTTAGTTAGGGTTAGTGATTAGTGTTTCGCGGCGGTTTGTATGAATTTTTAAATATTGCAGATGAGTTTTGACGAGGATCTAATAATCCTCATTTTATATTTTATCTATAATTCTTATTATGGGTAAATATGATGTCACATAGTCTCCGACACCCTTATTTTTATAAGGGAGGGCCTACCAAGTGATTGTAAGATCTTCTACAATCACCCCATAGTCGTAAGTCTTACTACGACTATGTCATGGTCGTAAGTCTTTCTCGACTACTACGGTCGTAAGTCCTTCTCGACCAAGATAGTCGTAAGTCCTTCTCGACTACTACCGGTCGTAAGTCCTCCTACGACCGGTAAAAACCACGACCACCTTATAAACAAACCTACGGCAAGTGGGTCCAATTGATTAAGGAATCCGAACGGTCTACGCACTATTATTCCGCATAGTAATAGTGCTTAAATACCTATTACCTCGAATGATAATCGCGGACGCCGTGAAGAAGCCAATGCGCCAAATTACCGCCATCATGCGCCCATTATCGCTCAATTAAGGCGCCTCGCCCACCATGTGTTAGTTAGGATTAGATTAGGTTAGTTAGTTAGGTTAGTTAGGGTTAGTGATTAGTGTTTCGCGGTGGTTTGTATGAATTTTTAAATATTACGGACAAGTTTAAAAAATTATAAAATTTTAAGTGGATACTCCTGACACAGTATACTTGCTTGTGTAAATTTATCATAATTTTGTTTGTTCAGAATTTTTCTCGCTATTTTGTGTCAGTGTACAATGCACACCGAATAACACGCGATTTGTTTATGTGTCGTGTTTGTGTGAGGACAAAAAAAATCAATGGAAAATCGTGTCATGTGTTGTTTGCCCAAACATCTGAATGAGGCTCTCCCTCCATCTTCATTTCTTTTCCACCGAAAGCATCAATCACTTTTATATCCCATCACATCCTTGTCTTATCCATCAAATATTTGTCTCCCCAACATGCAAGGCTTAATTAGCACTCGCGGGATAAGGATTCCCTTCCGTAGCTACTATAAATTAGAGCGAGCAAGCGTGGTTTCATTTAGTAGTCGCTCGATCATTTCATTTCGCAGTTGCTGGCTCCCTTGCTGTGTTGATAATATTTTTAGGATATTTAGCGTTATTAACCGCCATCGTTCACAGGTAATTTGGTCATAATTTTTAATTTATAGAGTTAACTAGTAATGAAATAATTAGTAGTAATTAATTAGTAAATTAGTGTACATTGATTTGTATTGTTAGTTTGGTCGTAAAACAAAATTAAATAATAAGAACTGCATTCACGGAAGGGCAGAGGAGCATAATCTAATTAAGCTAGCTTATCACCCTAGGAAAACTATTCTGCAATTTAAAAGCTAGCATGTTTAATTTACAATTTTTTTATGGTTATTAGCCACCTTCTCACTAATATTCCCTCTATTCTATGTGTTGCAAGCTATATCTCTGCCGGAGCTTCTCGAAAACTTCTAAGATGAGGACCATCGGTGCAAGTTGTGGATCGCCGGTGATGCCGATGGCCCTCCGCCCTGGTGCTTCGGGTGGGGAGGGACTATTGGGAGCTGGACGATCACTGTATCCCTATCCTTTGGGACACGGGCTTGTTGCCCTTTGTGAGGCTGGTGTCCGTCGGACGTCGGATCACCCTCGACGTCCGCCTGTTGTCGGCACTTGTCGACAGGTGGAGGCCTAAGATGCACACATTCCACTTTCGGTGGGGTGAGATGACAGTCACCTTGCAGGACGTATCGCTCTTGACCAGCCTCCCGATTTGGGGTGAGCCGCTTGTTCCGGGCCCTCCGAGTGAGGACTGGAAGGTCGAGCTGGAGCAGTGGTTCGGCCAACCTCTCCCGTAGTGTATACGTGGTGTACCCCGGACATGGCTGAAGTAATTCCGTTAGTGCCACGGGTGCACCTGACAAGGTCGTTAGGACGCAACTCGTTACTTACCTTTTCGAGCTCTTTGGTTGGGTCATATTTCCATCCACACAGGGCGATTTTTGCTACCCCAGCTGGTTGGGTCATATTTCCATCCACACAGGACGATTTTTGCTACCCCAGCTACATCCGCCTCGCCGAGTCATTGGTTGGCGCGGAGGCTAGGGCAATGTCTCAGTATAGCTGGGGATCAGCCGTCTTTGCGCCACATACCTGGGGTTGTGTAACGATTCACGGTGCGGCACCGGTGGTGGTACCCCCAGCATGGCCATCTGCTACGTTCTCCTGCAGCTGTGGAGTTAGGAGTACTTCCCTATTGGACGAGCGGCTATCGAGATAGCGGTGCACCCGTACCCCGCTCCGCATGACCAAATAGACGAGCCCACCATGGGCTTACGATGGACCGCTGGCCGTCTGCGCTGGGCCAACACAAGACCGGTGTGGTTCTACTCGTTGTTCCACAACGAATTCGAGTCGCTACACGAGAGCGACATCATATGAAATCCATGGTATCCACAGTTCGTGCGAACACTAGCATCGCGCGGACTATCCATGCAATGCACCGGACGTAGTACTGTGGACGACGGACTGTCACTTGGTTTTCGCACATATGGTGGAGTCTTACCCGCTGCGGCGTGTAATGTGACAGATTGATGGGCACCAGGTCGTGCCCCCCAAACTTGATCCGTATAATATTTACAGTTCTTACGTGCTCCCTTTCTAACATCAATCCATCCGAAATGTTGGGATCGAGGCAGGGTGGGCATACTAAGGACTAGCGCCCGGTCTAGCACTAGTGGACTATGGCATGGACGGAGAGGGCGCACATGGATGTCTTGCGTACCCCGCATCCGTACGACCCTGAGACGTACGGTGCGTACATGGAGTGGTATGTGCCACGGATACGCACAAGACTCACCATTCTACCACTGGAGTGCCCGGAGACGGTGACAGAGGAGATGCACCAGCAAAGCCTCGCCGCTCGTTTGATCATCACAACGCTTCTCGGTGTGACGACGCCATAAGATGCTTACAACCTCTGGTCATTTCATTGACGACATTCGCATTCTTCGTTAGTGAACCTATTATGTATGTCACTACAGTTTGAGCGGGCGCAGCGCATCCATCGCACATCGGAGGCCGCCATCCGCAGCCTAGATAGAACCCCAGAGGGATATAAAAAAATTTCAAGCATATCTCGGCGGAGATGAAGAAGATAATAAAGAACTTGAGATGCGGTTGTTCGGCGGACGATGTCCTGCGCATCGGGCAACAAGTGGGGAGGGATGTGCTCACCCGCTAGGTCACCACGGCCTAGTGAATCCGGTCGGCGTCATAGCATTCCCCGTTGGTCATCCGCGGCCCAGGTCGGCGGGGAGGTCAGATATGTACAAATCTATATTCAGTTTTATTGGTTATGTCTTGCGTTCTACAAACATCATGTCGTTCTCCCACCGCAGGTCCATCAGGATCAATCACTTTTGCCGTCCGCACCTGGTACCAGACTGGCGCTCCCCCTCGGTCATCTACACTTCACATCCGGAGGTACGGGGTTCCCAGTTTAAGTACATAGTGTTTATCTGTACTAACATTGTTCCGTCTTGCAGCCTTCAGTTGGTCGTGGGCGTGACGACAGTGGAGGTGATGGCCAGTTCACGTTGACTGATGACGAAGATACGGGACTCCCAGCTCCTACTAGGGAGCGGTACACGACGCCAGGGTACGGACAATAGCAGCCAGGGCTTGGAGTGTACGCAGGGCATAACTCATCCGGGTTCGCTGTCCCACCGTACGTTCAAGGGTAGAGCTCCTCCGGGTACGCGGGAACCCCGTACGTCCAAGGCCAGAGCGCATCCGCACAACCGAGTGATAGGCATCGTACCCCCGTAGTGATCTTATGGACTCCGTTGTGGATGAATTTTTCAAAGGTGTCTCCTAGGACGACATGTATACCTACCAGACTCTGCTCTAGAGTCAACATACTGGTCCACCTTCGCATCAACAGTCTCGGCACCCCCTCCGAACCGACACACGCTCTCTGGACTAGTGAACGTATTCCACGGGTCATGGTCGGCGCAAAACAAGGCCGTGCATGCGCAGCCGCAGCAGGCAGAGAGTAGTGGCTCAGACGAGTGAGCCATATTGTATCACACATTATTCGATGTGCATTGTACACTGACATGAAATAACGAGAAAAATTCTGAATGAATAAAATTATGGCAAAATTTCACAAGCAAGCACACTCTGTCGGGAGTCTCCACGTAAAATTTTATAATTTTTTGAACTCATCTTTTATATTTAAAAATTTGTACAAACCGTCAAAAACCGTAAACACTAACCCTAACTACCGTAACTAACTAACCTAACCCTAAATAACATGTGGCGTGCCGAGGGCTATTGCCGCACGGCGGCCGTGGCAACGGCGGAGGAGGGCTCGTGGCGGCGAGTGGCTGCGGTGGCGAGGACGTGTGGCGGCGCGGGAGCCCAGTGGAGATCCAAAGTTGCTAGTAATCTCTAAGCAACACGCATGCAAGTAGTTATAGAACGCCTTTGGGCATTGACCGAATGGGCCGTATTGACATGTATTCATAATGTTTTTTAAAAACATTCATAAAAGACTATCCAGATCGATCCCTTGAGCTTAATTGTCCATGGTCATCTCCATTGCATGGACTTTACACACTATGTAGTAAAATGGGACTTAAATTACACTGCTCGCTCTACTTTGTCTAAATTAAGTCATGTACAATGGGCTTACTTTAGCTGTCTATAGTCTCTGTCACGTAAGATATAAGCTGATATTGATGAAAGAGAATAAAAGAGAGAAATGTGTTGTCTATAATCCTGTAGACGACTATATCACCATAACTAAGAAGAAAATATCTTAGGTCCATAGAAATATTAAAAGATTGTATCATCTATTTAAAAAAAGTGAAAAATAATTTATTATATGAGTTATGTATAGTGCTACTTACATATAACATGAAAAAATTATTATAAATAACAAACATCTGTACTACTGTACGTGCCCACGAGCGAGAGATCACACAAAACGAAATTCTTAAGCCAGTACTCATGTCGTATGTGTGTGGGCAGAAACGCCACTAACTTTCTCATACTCCGGGATCAATGACCAGCCGCGCGTACCTGCATCTAGGCAGGCCGGCCGGCACAGAAAGCGCTGCAATGCAAATCAAATCGACACGGTACTCACTGCACATTGCACGAGTCCCCATATGTAATATGCAAGTGCAGGGCGTTAACATGCAGCAATTAAGTGGGTGCAATGCAAGTACATGCACGCACGCATCGGGATGCCATTTTCCGGCCACTGTTAATACACCCCGAACGCCAATTCTGATCAGATGTTTATAATACTCGATTTCAAATGTTAGTCGTTTATAACATTTTTAATTTCTTTATAAAGAGTGATATTTTGGACATCTTTAAAACACAATTTGAATCAAACTAAATAGCCATACTTTTTTTAGATCAAACTAGAAGCCCTTTATTTAGTAGACCAAAAATAGCTATAGCTACTATATGTGTAATGTATTCATTTCTCCAGTATCTTTTGGTCTGATATATAGTAGTATACATGGAGTAAGTAAGCTAGTTCTACTTACTAGTAGTAGTATGGCACATTGATCTCTACAAGTAAGTGGAAAAATGCGCACACAATGCTTAATTTGTAAAAATCGATCCGAAAGGCAGGGTCACTAGACAATCCTCGGCACATAATTTCGGTACGGGAACGATGCAAATTGCATGCTAGATAAGCAAGCAGCAACACTGGGTTGTGGCTGGTGTAGCAGATAGATTTTAGCCCTAGCTAGAGATCGATCGAGTGAGAGAGTAGGTCCGTATCTTTTACATTCATGTTGCACTATAATATATATATGCTTGGTGTCACATGCCAGGCTGCTTCTCATTCCTCTTGGCCCATGTCCTATGCGCATTGCATGCATGACTATAACCAGATGATCCCAGCATGCGGTACATGCATACCTGTCATATAGGGACAGATATCGAGCTATGTATTTGTTTTAGTAAGTTTTTTTTGAAATTAGCGTAATTTGATTTATTATTATTTTATTTATAGTTTAAAAGTATTTTTAGAACTAATCTAACGAGTCGAGTCAGAGCAAAATCCAATTTTATTCAAAATTAATTTATTTTAATATTTAACCAATTAATAAATGTAATTAAAGTAATTTTAGACTGAGTCAATGAGCTCCGCTAACTAATTTTTTTTTCGGACCCCTGATGTCATGCATGAGATCGAGATGAGGTATAGAGGGAGATGATCACATGAAGCTATGGCCTCTGGTCTATGGCCTTATTTTGTACCCAAGTGAGATACTGAGATCGATGTGATGGCGATGGGATTTTTTAAGGTCAACTCACGCGTGAACGTGGGAGTATTAATGGCGTGAGCTGGACAAAATCCGAAATCACAGAATGATGGGAAGTCTGGTGGCATCACTGCGTTTTTTGTTTTTGTAAGAGTAACGAACTTAAGAAAGGCATCGGTACTGGGAATACTAGAATATGGGATTGGGGAGTGAATGCGGGATTTTTTTTTTTTAAAAAAAAATCCTATTTTTTACTCAAAATTACAAAATTATACCTACAAAATTTCTTTTAATAAAAATATAACTCTTCGCCAAACCGTTGGCAACAGTCAAGCGACATTAATGCGGTCGGATAACCGTTGGGCGACATTAATGCGGTCGGATAACCGTATCCGGACGCCCAATGGTCAAGCATCCAGTCGCCCAATGGTCAAGCGATAGTAACCTCCAGTCGCCGGACGGTTGGGCGACTGAATGGCTTATATAAGCAGCGCGTGAGTTGGCCTGCGGCTGAGGGATAGGCACAAGAGAGAGAAGAAAGAAAGGGAGGAGAGGAGAGGAGAGTAGAGGGAGAAGTAGAAGAGGGGGAGAGAACAGGAAGAGGAGGAAATATTCGTTCGTGAGGTATTTTTTATCTTGTATTGTATTTCTTTGTAGTAAGTAAATAGTTTTTGTAGTTAAAATAGTAGTATAAATAGCACCCATAGAAAATTTTAGTTAGAGAAAAAAAATAGAAAATCGGAATGTTGTTAATTTATATGTAAGTAGCACCGGTAGAAACGTTTAGTTAGAGAAAAAAAAAAGTAGTCCGTGAGGGAGAAGTAGTGCTGTTTGTGAGAAGTATTGTAGTTATGTTGGTGCATTTGTGACCGACTATTATCCGGTGACTAATTAGAAAGTTGCCCGAGTGCATGAGGAGAATGAATTATTTGAATGGACTAATTAGTACAGGTTAATTAGTATGTACTAATAGACTTAGGTAATTGGTATAGCTCTGTAGAAGACTGGAACACCACTTGTAGCATTTTGGATTGCAAGTTAACGTCAGAATCAAATAATGTCTGGTATGGAATAACTTGGTTTTCAGGTTGAATCAGAATAGTGCACTACACGTTCATTGTGGCCTATGCCTTAGGGAAAGAATGATGTCTTGACCATGCTGTAGTGTAGTTGTTCACGATAGGCGAAGGGTCGTACAAATGAAAAGTACAGTGCAGCAGTACTTGCATATCGTGCATTGCGATCTGACTAGTTGAAATATCAAAATATCTGCAGGCAAACATCAGTCATGCCTGTACCCACTACATTGAAAGTGCATTACAGTGATGACACCGTTCGTGATGGTCCGTACGGTGTTGACTTGAGCAGTTTTTCGCAAGCCACTCTGGTACACCCGGACGGCGAGAATGCACGAATAGCAGATCTGATGTTCTGGCTCACCCGCAACTTCTCCTTGGACCCTGAGGTGCGCAACATCGTTATACAAGGGCTTTGGAGCCGGGCTCCCATGGACATTAGATGAGAGTTGATAAGGCTAATGCCCATGGCTGTCTGGAAGGGCTTTATAGAAGGCGCGCTGTCGATACCGTGGATACGAGTGTGTGCTGCTTGTACAAGAAAGCCTAAAAGAAGTTGTACAGGGCCCTGCCGATGGATATCATTTGGGTGGTGGGAGCAGCTCGGGGGCCCAGCATGTTGGTGAAGAAGAGGACCCGGAGGCCGGTGTTACAAAGGGTTTGGAGGATGCGGGAGGGGATGCTAGGGGAACGATTGGGGGTGGCTAGTAGGGGGCATCCCCCTACGCTGGCTGTACTTTTGTTCGTTATGTGATACTTAAATTTTGCACTTAATTTGTGATGCTTGTAATACTTTTGCGTTCTTATGTGTATTGTTCGTACAATGCATGTTTGTTCAATGCATATCGACGCCTACAGCTTAATGCGCGGTATGTCACTGCACGACGGGGAGTCTAATAAAGCGGGTAATGTGTTAGTTTGTAGATGACAAGACCAGATGGGGCTGGTTGATTTGCGCAGAGACAAGACCAAATGGGGCAGCTTTGCGCAGTGACAATACCAAAGGAGACAGCCGTGTGTAGTGACAAGACCAGATGGGGCAGCTTTGCGCAGTGACAACACCAAACGGGGCAGCTTTGCACAGTGATAAGACCTAACGAGGTAGCTTTTTTAGTGACAAGACCAAAGGACAACACTTCGCCTCGCCAACTTTTCAAATCGACTTGATAACACTGACCTCCTCGGCTTTTTAGACAACAAATAGATGACTCTGCAAAGTAGAAAGTGACAAAAGTCTAGAAAGTAAGACGTCACAACACTCTGCCTCACTAGCTTATCAGATCAGTATGAGAACACTATACCTCCTCAACTTTTCAGACCGAAAAGACAGGATACTGCAAAGCAGGACATGACAGCTCCCTACAATATAAGACGTGACAACACTCTGCCTCGCCGGCAACTTTTCATAATGACAAGGCAACACTCTGCCTCGCAGGCTACTCACATGAGATTAAGCACACCATGTCAACCCTTTGGCATATAAAAGGAGGTGGAAGAGATATGAGAGAGAACACTACACAACTAAACGCAACACTACACCAGAGCTTGCATCACCACGTCGGGATGGACAACATGAAAAGGCAATGGGACGAGATTCGCGAACTAGCAAGGGCTGCTGGGGTCCGGGAAGAGCAAGCAAGGGCTGCTACGACCCGGGTCTGGCAAGAGGAGCTTGCCAGAATGGCAGCTCTCCGCAATGACGCCCCCATAGCAGCAACCCCAACCAGAACGTTCCAACTGAGTGTTCGCCGCAACACCCGCCAAAGGGGGAGACGCCGCCCCTCTGTTGGTGCAGGGACCCATGCAAGTTCTTCAAGTCTAAGCAGCTATTGAGTCTGGGCATGCGTTACTGGGTTGCGCGAACTACTCCAGTGACTATCCCAATAGGCGTTGGGACACGAGCAGCTATTGACAGCCAGACCAGTTACAGTGTGTTTCCCTACTATTTCTCTTTCAAAGTACGCACTAACAACCTCTCTCATCTACCCGTGCCCCCGGATCCGCTATGTGTCTACCGTAAGTGGATCGACCAAGAGATCCACCGACATGACCAGTGGACTCTTGACTACGAGGAGTGGAATGTCAAAAAGGCCCGCGAGATCCGGGAGGAGGAGCGTCGTAACAACGAGCAAAACGAGCGCATACATCGAGAGACGAAAGCTCATCTCGAGGCGTGCAGACGCAGGGAGCGCGAGGCTCGAGAGAGGGAGTGTGAGAAAAACAAGGAAATGGCGGCCAAGGCCAAAGGGGCCGGCGAGGAGTTCAACGCTAGCAAGGAAGGAAAAATGGCCCTAGTCTACGCAGTAGGTCGGGCCATTCTGTACTAGTCTCCCGTCGAAGGTCGAATCTATTTTCATTCCAAAAAGGCGCATATGTATTGTGGGAGTATTTCGGTTTGTTGCATCGTGCATGATGTTGTTTCTTATGCACATAACCAAACCCTATGCGCCGTATTATTACCAACTTCATTACAAAATCTATTTTAATTCGCAACATCAAATCTTCTTGTCTTTTTGCATTCAATTCTTCCGTGTTATTCCCAGCTTCATTATAAAGGCATCCAACAACAGTATCACTTCTGGGGCATGGCCTGCAAATATTGTGCAGTTGGTTGTGAAGGATATATACACTGAAGTGTCAAAGGTTATCAATTCATAAAAATATTTTCAGTCCATATATGTGATTACGCTCAGTTAAAAGGATGGTCTTATATATGGTTCACATATAGATTTTCTACTTTTAAGTCATAGATAGTTCGAAATGAATTAACTTTCAAATATTTTTTTAAAAGGATTAAATAATTAAAAAAACCAACCTCCAGCCTCCCGTCGCCAAACCGTTGGGCTACAGGGAAGCAGTCGCCTACCAGTTGGGCGACAGAACCTGTCGTCTAACGATTGACTGATTTCAGCTCTGTCGCCTAACCGTTTAACGACTTCATAAATGTCGCTTGGCCGTTGGGCGAGTGGTTCCAGTCGCCCAACAGTTGGACGACATAGGTATACATTTGTTAAAAATGCAAGTATAATTTTGTAATTTTGAATAAAAAATATATTATTTTAAAAAAAATCGTGAATGCGGCGTGGATTGGATGGGTGACTTGTTAATTTCTCTTGATTATTTTAGCTTATGAACAGCTTACTGGGAATACAATGTTAAGTTGCATTGATCTAACGCTAAACGGGGAAAATCAATTGAAAATAAACTTGAGGGATTTTTATTATTATTAGAAACTCACAAGCGCCACGGACGATGTATCTTAATTTCTGGCATTAGGACAAGCTATAACTTTGCCATAGTTCGAAGAGACCACAACTGATTAATTTATCTCAACAATGCCACGAGAAGATCTGAAGGATTAGTATAAGCTTGCTAACAAAGTTACATAACGATGCTTAATATCGGGGCTCTGAATAAGGACAAGAGTGGCACGCATTGGCGGCATTCCTGGCATCCGGAAGAAACAAGTGAAAAAGCAAGAATTCTTGTCATTACTTGACGACTACTCCACTAATTAACTATATTTGGATCTACCTATGTGTGCTTTCCTTCTCCATTCCCTTGTTGTAAGGAAGCTAGAAGATAAATACACTTTTGAAAGTATATTTATGCCAATATATACATGCATTGTTTCAACATTTGAAAATTGAAAAAGAGCTTTTAAGCATGAATTTGCCATGGTTATCCATCGAGCATAGAAAACTTACAAACCCAATATCGAGGATTGACCTCATTGTCTTGCTTACTTTGTTTCTTCTCGTATTTTTTTTTGTAGATTTTATTATCATATATTAATATATATGCACAATACGATCCTTTCCTAGTATTTCCCTCCAAAAGGAATATATATGTGTATGCATTGTGTCAGTTGGGTAGGGTTTTCTTAATTACCTAATTAAAGTCCCAACAAAATCCTCCTAATCCAAACAGACTTGGCTAGCTTTAGGGTTTTCTTTTCGTAGTGAATAATGAATATACAGGCTATATTAAGCATATTTTTGTCATCTAAATAGACTGAGGGGTTATTCAATCATGCATATACGGGGCTTTTTGTGTGGAATGTTGTCATGATGTTTCTTGCTACTCAAAATAGTAGGAATGCATGCCCGATTGTAGGTGCCATATTATTCTCATACGCAAAATATAGTCATTATCATAAGGTAGCTCTTGCAGGCATTATTATTAAATAATCACCGATTACTTAATAATCTATGGAGTGTTCAAATCTTCAATCGATCATGGATCGCATATTGACTTTAAAAAAATGGCCATTCTTTGTTGCGGAGATTCTCTAGCCATTAATTAAAACAGATCACATTAATCGCAGCATGACACACAAAGGACAAACGTATTGCATCCATACTACACCCATTTTTTTTAAGGTTAAACTAGCAGGGTTGTCCGCGCATTTGCGCAATTACATTAGTTTCGAAGTTTATATAAATATTTGAGAATGTTTTACCTATCTTGTAGGTTATTTAGACTTTTAAGATATCATAAACATTGAAATGACAATAGAACCTTGAAGAAAATTACAACATGAGGGGCATAATTGAAGTATGTGCTTTGATGGAAGAAAATTATTGTTCACAATAAGTTGTTGGGGTTCTTAAAAACTAACCACTCTTCATTATGCATTGATCATGTAGTTGTATGCCCCTATTCTTACTCTATTAGCTATATTTTTTTCCCAAATTGTATGCATACACATGTACCATTATTTAATCTTAAGCAACACATTGATTACGTGTGTGGAAAATTATCTTATAAATTTTCATAATATAATTATTAGAGTATTGTTGATGTTTTAATATTGAACCTATGAAATGAATACTGAAAAGGGGTCCGTCCTTGCTCGAGACTACACAGAGATGTAACAGAGGGATTTAGACAGGATCGAGTCTTCTCTTGAGAAAATAACAACTCTAGTCCTGTGTTCTTATATTGATTGTGTTTACAACAAGAGAGAAGTCGCCGAAGGCTAGAACTAATGGGTTCTGCTTGTTCTGTTGTTTGTGTCGCTTCTTCTCTGTCCACCGGCGTTATCCTTTATATAGCGTCTGAAGGGATGGGAGTTGTTTATGCCAGGAGGCGTCTCAACGCTTGAAGAATAGCACACGTTGATGGTAGTTATTGTAAGAGAGACAACACTCCACGTTCGTCTTGCGGTTATGCCAGAGACAGATTAATATGCATAGTTATACTAGATAATAACTGCACATATTAACTATTGTGTCTAAGTAAACACATCGTATAAGATCCCTAGTCGATTGGGTCCACATGTCTGTGATTTTTATCGACTATAGGGTGGTCGTGATTGACCTGGTCGTGGTAAGACTTACGACCATAAAGTGATCATAGTAGAACTTACGATCAGTATGTGGTCGTAGGTACGGGTGAAACAGATCAGATACGGACGGATAATGGCTATGCCATATTTGTTTTCATGTTTTTTTTCCAAATTCGGATACGAATACGAATACTCGGATACGAATACAGATACGAATACAGAGAGAATACAAATTGAAACAAATACGATTGTGGATATTTTTCAGAACATGAAAACCCCTTAAATTGTATGCCAGAAATTAATGAAAACATATAATTAGTTTATTTGATGCAAGAATTCATGAATTCTTCAAATTTTCAGCAACCACACATAACATTGGCACTAGCAAGCTGTATTAACTAGTTCATCACAAATATAACACTTAGTTTACCATATTTAGCTCACAAAATCACAAGTCATCACACATTCACACTTAGTTCATCGCATACATAAAACTTGGTTCACACTAACATTGATCAGGTTGGATGGTTAATCTATACACAAATGCCTGTAACATCCCAAAGTATGTTACCAAAAATAAAACTAAAAAATTATTATTTTATTAGATTTTTTTGAGATTTAAAAGAGTTTTCTTGGTTAAAAGAAAAAAATAATAAAATAAATTCAATTATTTAATTTCCTAGTTTTCAATGTAAAAAATAAAATTTATTTAGATTTCTAGAATTTATTGGATTTAAAGTGAAAATGAAAAAATAATAATCAATTTCTTGAATTTTCTAGATTTTAAAAAGGTTTTTTTAATTTTTTTAGAAATTAAAAATAATTTATGTGCAAAAATAAAAACTAACTTTAACTTGGAATTAATTTTATTAAGTTCAAAATAATTCAAGGAATTTTGTATTTTTCTAGATTTTTTTTAACCCTATTTGCTATTTTCTAAAAGGCTATTTGATTTGTTGCATTTTCTGAAATTAGGAAATCAATTAAAATATAATTTTTCTCTTTTGGCCTGAAATCCTCTTCTTCTGGGCCGAAATTCGGATATCCGGACTTGGTCTTATCCGAATAATACGTATTCATATCCGTATTCGCCTGATAGCATGCCTACCGTATTTGTTCCCGTTTCTGACAAAAAAATCCGAATTCGTTTCCGATCCGAAAATTATCCGAGAAAAATCCGATCCGAGACAATCCAAATTTGTTTCCGTTCGGATCGGTCAGAAACTATCCGATTCGTTTTCATTCCTACTAGTAGGAGGACTTACGACCATGAAGTGGTAGTAAGATGACCTACGACCATACGGGGAGGTCGTAGAATAACTTACAACCACTAGGTATTTATAATCTCCCCCATTATTATGTGGTCCAAGGGGTGGTGGTGGCGCGGCTCGAGGCGGCTGGCTGTGGGGGAGGAAAAGGGTGGGAGCACCGAAGGGGGAGAATAGGGGAGCATGAGCATGAGGAAAGTGAGGGGGTACTACTGGAGCCAACCGTGTAGGTGGAGGGAGGCTGAGGTGGTCTGGCGGCGGTGACCCAGGGGGGCGCGGGTGGCTCACCGTGGGGAGAGAGGGAGTGAGTAGTGGGGAGAGGTAGAGGGCAGTGAGGAGGTGCCTTCATGGGGAGGAATCGATGAGAGGATTATCGGAGGAGAAACGATGTCGATGGAGGTGAATCATTCGGTCAGAGTTGGGGAAAATGACTACGGTGATGAATCTCGAAGGTCCTGATTTGGCCCGATCTTTCGATGAGAAGATAAATTCGGTACAAGTCGCTCAACTCTCACGATCCTGGCTACGAACTCGCAAGGCCCGAAACCACGCAATCGCTGAACTGCTCGACAAGTCGTTATCAACCGTGCACGAATACCCGGATGACCTGATCACGAAGATCAATTCCTACATGCACCGAAGAAGCATGTAAGAACAAGGTAAAACACAACCTGAATTGTAAATATATGATTGAGTTCAAAAGGTGAGATTCCGTAGAGGTCCTTTACGGTTGATCTAGTCGACACAAGCGAAGAACGAGAGTTTTCACAATGGAGAAACTAATCAAACGAAATCCAAGGAAACTAAAGGGGTGCGACCTCCCTATATAGGGAAGGGAAAGCCGCATATAGCTAATAAAATAGGGGGTGATACTATTTATGCACTATTCATAGACATGGTATTGTTCACATGAACAGTATGGGCTCCATTAGGTGGCCCGCTAGCGTATGGTTCTATTCCGGTACGATTACAAGGCCCAAATTGGCCCCAAATAGGTGATGTAGTATCTTATTTTGATGATTCCAAAGTCCACAGAAAGAATTTGGAGGTGAGACTAGATCCATTGGAAAGCTCTCGGAATAAGCTTTCCAACAAGCCCAAGAACACCCGAATCGAACTCCGTTTGCAAAAGTTATGACCTTTTTACTACGGGCCTGTTGGGTTGTCACAGTGCCAGATTGTTTTGGAGATCCCGACCCGCGCAAAATAAATTTGGAGGTGGGGCTGTATCCGTTGGAAAGATGATGGGGATAATCTTTCCATCGAGTACTTGTGGACCTCCAACGGACTCCGTATGTGAAAGTTATGCATGTTTAAAGTCGGTGTTGTCTCCAGAGGTCGAATTGGATTCCAAAATAGGTCCAGCTCGAACTCTTGCAAATCAACCACTCTCTGTCTTTTATTCTTGAAAATAACAACATATTTATTAGGCAATATCATATAGTTCATGTAATATAAAGGTAATCCTAAAAACAAGCTCACCTGATAATCTAAGTGTAGTATACGAGCTCTTGTAATTGGAACAACGAGCATAGCAAATATGGTTGTATCCATAGGGGTCATGTTCTCATCACACGGCGCGAGCTCCTGTGGTGTAATCTTAAAATTGATGGAGGGGTCTTGTCCGTGAGGTTGTGTCAAATAGCAATAGTAATAGGGAAATAACTCAAACATTTTAACTGTTGGTGAAGAGAAGCCAGCTCAGCATAGACAAAGCAAGCTCCCATCTCCATTGTGAAGAGAAGTGCCTCAGGTCGCGGTTCATCGGCTCCTTCACTGCTTTGGGCAATGCAGACAAAATCAAGCAACCTCAAATTATGTGTCAAATAGCAATAGGGAAATAACTCAAATATTTTAACCATAAATTATGTGTCATGGCTTTAGGAAAAAAACATGTTGAATAAACTCAGCGTCAACTATCTACTAAGTGCTAGTGCTAACACATCAAAGTTGAATCAAGCTGCAGACTTTCCTACTTCACAACACACATGTTACTGGATTAACCTATTGAAGCATTGGCAAAACATTCATATTTATCATAATTGCACATGGAAAGTAGAAATTGAATATTTAGTTTCCCAAGCATGCACTAAGCTTCATGTAATTCCACAAAAACCTAGTAAATTTTCTAAGAAACACAACTAGGAAACAAGTTAGGCTATCTATGTGTGCCATGGTATGTATTTTTCTCAAGTAACAACAATCCACATTTGGTGTACCAAGGGAAAAATTCTAAATAGCATGCCTCAACTTTTAAATCCAAATGCCAGATCCACCAAAGGAATATTACAATATATTAGAAATGAATTCGAGAAATCTGGATTTTTTTAGTTTCGACCTGCAACACATGTTACACATGCTCTGTTTTAGTTTCCCAAACAAGACTAATTAAACTTCAAATTTAGTTTCCCAAGCATGCACTAAGGTTCATGTAACTCCTAGAAAACCTGGGAAATTTTCTAAGAAACACTACCAGGCAACAAGTGCATGTGCCTTGCGATTAATAAGAGGTCCTTGATTTCTTTGATAATTCAAGACATGCTCACATATAGAATTCCAACATTCTACATATGTTAGATGTAATCACACATGCTTTTGCATTGATTTTTGCCAGATATCAAACATATGCAAGTCAGTAAATCCAGATATATGAAATATTTCTGCAACTTTTGACAGGAAAGTAAATTGGAATATTAGTTATTGAGAAGTCATTCAAATATACAAAAAATTATCCATGATATTGAGTTAGTGTACATTTAGTACAAACAATACAAATGTCTATAAGGAGTGCATAAACTAACCTGTGGAATGTAGCTAGGCAGAGCCACTCCACATAATTTAGCTACTTCTTCATAAGGAAAAACAGAAGCTAAGACCTGCACCAAGGGTAAATAATTAAAGATAACAAGATATGTATTTTAATATGTTCAGTTTGTTGGGTCTACCTTGGCCCCTTTCGAAATCAGCTCATTTGCTTCTTTTTCCAACTCATTCTGCTTATCCTGCAATTTATCTTTCAGAATAACTCCTTTATACTCATTACTCAACAAAAGCTCTGCAATGAACAAAAGCCACACAGTTACATACTCAATAATTTAAGTCCAACCAGTAAAAACAAACATGAGCTGCACACAGAGGCAATCGATTAGCGGTGTAGAGAACATTAGAATGACGAATCCAGAACAAGTAGTCATACCCATTAGGAAAATGATATCCTTTCCTAGGTTCCAGATGGGATAGGACGACATTCTACATACATATGTCCAATAAATGGCCTACATAATGAAGCCTGCAAAATTACAGGTTTAGCACAATGAGAAGCTTAAAAAGTCATGAAACATGCAGAGCAAACAAAAACGTAATGAAAAGGTGTTGATTACAGCGACCTTCTTTCATGCTGAATTGCTAATACAATATCATTTATACAGCGGCCTTATTTCATGTTGAATTGCTAATACAATATCTGTATACAGAATGTTGGCCTATATCATCAAAGAAACAATCCAAATTTACCCGATCATTGAGTGCTCGAGGTGATTGCTCTTCCTCCCAAGCAGCTTCTTCGGGAACTTGATCTCGCCCTCGAGATCCTTGGAGGTCAGCATGTGCACGTCGTGTTGCAGCGAGTTGAACTGTGCCGCCCACCCCATGTCGATCCACGACAGTCTTTCTTTTAGGTACTACACGCCCATACCCCAAATTCAAATCCCAATCACAAATTCCGAGTTAGGACATGGAATCGAGCTAGGGATGGTGCGGAAGGAAGGAGGCTTACGGAATTGTCGGATGTCCACAAATCGAAGATATCTCGGGCGAGGGGAGCACAATTGAAATAAGCACGCTTCCAAATCCATACCGGCAGCGGCGTGGGAAGTCATCGTCGCCAATGGAATCGACGTCGAGGTTGCACTACTTTGACACTCCAAGGCACTGAGGAGGTGATTCAGGTGATGGAGGAGGCAAGGTCGAGCGGTAAGGCGCCGGCGTAGCACATGGAGGGTGGAGAGGATTAGAAGATGTTAGGCATGGTGAGGAGAGGAAGTGGTGTTGATTGGGATGGGGGAGTGGTTGGCAGTTGGAACCTCATGGTCATGGCGGCGTGGAGAATGGGAGTGGAGCGGTTTGGGCATGCGAGGCCACAAGCAGTTCGGCGAGGGAGCCAGCGAACAAGGTGCGCCGCTGAGCCCACAAAAATTACATAAGCAACTATACTGGTTCTGTAGCCCATAAAAATAGTACATTTTGGAATTCGTTTTCTCAGTACAAAAATACAGCAAACACCTAGCCAAAAATTAGAAATTCAAAAACTATTTTCAAATTTCTCTCTCACCTTTGGGCCGAAACTGAGTCGGCCCAAATCCTCTCGCCAGTGCTAGCCCGTACCAGCCCGTGTGCTCACCTTCTCGCTGATGTGTGGGCCCCGCTTGCCAGAGGTTCTTTTCCACCTCGCCTTGCCCTCGCTTGCCAGCATGCCAGCGCACACCTCCGCCCGCTCGCCCACAGATTTCACCAGTTGCCCACCGTTTTTGAAACCCAACTACCTTGCCACCTCCGCCTAGCTCCTCCCATGCTACCCGTCCACTTAATGGTGCCCAACTCCCCTGGGCTGGTGAAGACGACGAAGAGGAGCGCGAGATACTCGCCACGACTCTATCTTCTTGTCGCGTTTCTCACGGTCTACTCACCAATATTTAGGCCTCCGACTTTGTCATAGTGATCCCAGTTCGCCGATCTCGCTTCCCACCAAGAATTAGAGCTTCTCGCTCCTTGGTTAGCTGGGAACAAGAGCGTCGTTCTCGACGCCGGTGAGCAGGCCTCACAACGCCGTTTGCACTGGTGAGCTTCCTTGCCCTCACCACCCTCGTTACCATGCGCTTCTTGCCTCACTGATGCTTCTTCTGTGCTTGATGTAGCTCCAGAAACCCTGTAGTTCGGACAAGCCGTCGGCTTCTTCACCTTCGGTGCACACCCCTTTTTGGACATCTTCAATCCCAACGTTCTAGTGATCTCGAACCTCACTTGACCGCATCATTTCATGTCCTATACTTCACTAATGCTTTCCCCTCGGCTGTTGAGGATCCACACGCCAAGAATCCCTTGAATCAACCGTCTTCCTCAATTCCGGCCATCGCAACCCTTTTTCAGTTAGCCGCCACATCAGTGGGTCTTTTGTCAATTTTTTCTACCTCTACCACCCTCAGAGTGCGTGCGAGCTAATGCGCACCTCTTTGTACCATCTTTATCACTGTAGCATGTCGGCAACAAGAGCCTCCTTTGCGCCGCCGCAGCTCAACGTCGCTAAGCCACCTCGATCATTGCCTAATGCATTCAAGGACCTTGGTGAGCTTCTAGTAGTCCTCTAGCCATCTCTCCAGCCTCCACCACCCCCACGTGGCATCACCATCGAGAGATAAATCCATTTTTGCCTTTCTAGAGCCTGGCCGTCGCTCCGGTCTCTTGCAACAAACTCGCCATGGCGCTCGGCCATGAGCACAACTCTCCCTCTCCCTCCCTCTGTCACTGCCAGTGGGCCCGAGGGATTAAAACACTAATTAACACTAATTATTAGAGTTTAACTGTTACTAGTCAATGACACGTGGGACTAAGCCGAAAAGGTTAAAGGGAATCTACTTTTAAATGTTATTAGTAAATGAGTCACTAACAAGTAGGCCCCACATGTAAGATAATAAAAATCCAGAAAAAAGAAACCCGCCTTTAGTTCGTAGGAAAACACACTTTCTCGGTTAGAAAGCGTAAACCGAACTCGGAGAAGAATACACTTTCTTCACTGGAAAGCGTAAACTTCGCAAAATACGCTTTCGACATCACCATTTTCTATTTTCTGAAATTTTCAAACATAAGCAAATTAAAATATTAATAACTTTTGCATACAAACTACAATTAGATGAATCTTTTTTATATAAATTCATCTAAAATCATGCTCTACCTTAATATAAATCCAATTACCTTAATATAAAAACTAATTGGATTTTATTGTTGTTGAAATTATTTTATTATATTTAATTTGCTTCCGGCTCTTTTGATTAGCCACCGATTGTTCGAACGATTTTTACAATGATATTCCATCCTCATATTCAGAGGAACCAGAGCAAGGCAAGCACCCTCTTTGACCATGTTGATCCTACTATTTCAATTATTGTACTTCTTTTTGTAAAATCTATTATGCATGTGTGTATGTTTGATATAAAATAGCTATATTTTGGATAACGATAGTTGTAAATCCTATTAAATACATGAACCTCCTTGAAATATTGATACCCTTACTATTGTAGCCATTAGGGTACGATTTAGACAATGAATGATGTCAAATTGGATTTTTCAAATGCGAATATCGCATAACCACTTTGCCTGGCTATAGTCTTTAATAAAATTTGAAAAATGGATGACATAGTAAATATGAGTTTGTGAGTTTTTGAAATGATGATTCAGAAGGGTTTACCTCTGTTTTTATATAAAAATAAAAATAAATAACTTAGTTTGCGACGCGGGCGGGTTATATTATGTTATGAGAAGTGTGAGAGAGGAGTCTCACAAGTGGATAGGGGAAGATCCTTGCCCAGGTCAATCAAGTACCGAACATCAGTAAGTCCAATCTAACCCTTATCATACAACCACATGTGCGGTATGAGACAACATTAGCTAATTAAGTCATTGAAATCTAACCTTGAACGTTGGTAGGCCGTAGTAGTGCGAGCATGTGTGATTGCTTGAAGGGGCTCCCTTCACCGAGGCATTCGGAACAAAGCCTTCCGACACAACGGTAAATACCTCACTTGACGGGGAGGAGCCCGGGCGAAGTGAGGGCGATCATTCTCTGGGCTAGTGCAAGGATATGACTAGATGATGTAAAGGCTTCGACATGTGCTCTAAACTACTTACCAAAGGTAGTAAGCGGTGGTATCGATAGATGTCAAATAAACTAGAGAATTCATGTGCTATGGGTAAAGTTGTACACCTCTGTATAGTGTAAATCTATTTAAATAGCCGTGCTCGCGGTCATAAGCGTGCTTAGTGCAGTCTTAATGGGTATAGTCTTGATTTTCACAAAAATAGTTTCATTGGAAAATACGGTAAACGGTTTGTTGGCTTATGATTGAGTTGAATGCCATGTCTATGACTGAAAAATGAAATATGCTTGCAACCAAGGAGGGTTGCGAGTCATTGTTTATTCTATTACATAAATGTTGTCCTTTTATCTATGTAAATCCTCTTTAAATTCCCGTTGCAAATTACTATATATTGTTATTGCAAATAAAACTTGCTTGATGCTGAAAATAACTTGTAGCTTAGAGTCTCCTCCTTTGTTAGCCATGCATGTATATAAACTTTGTGATATACTACAAGTCTTGCTGAGTACGCAATGTACTCAATCTTGGTTAAATTATTGTTCAAATTTAGATGATGAACCTACACCATACGACACCTTCTTCGCACTCGGAACTGGTGGGTTCGGTGATGAGTCTTTTTAGGACTTGTCTCTAGTTGGTTGCTTGGGGGTTTGAATGGTCATGCTGCTGGAATTTCGGACTTATTACCTATTTTGCTTCCGCTGTTACTTTGCTACTCTTGATGCTTAAGCTTTTATTTGGCCGGTCGGCTCTTATGTTGTAAATGATGTAATCACTTAAGTTATATATCATACCTTGTTTTATTTTGTATGTATGACTGTATGGATGTGATTACCAATGTTGTGGATGTGTGTACTAGTCACCATCATATGACTAGTATGGTATACACTCGAAGGTTTTGGATATTCAAAGCCCGGGGTCCGACACAAGGGAGGTTGTGGCCTGCGCGGCGGGCTGTATAGCGCCGGGCGCGGGTGTGAAGGATGCGAGGGACGGATGAGGCGACGGCTAGAGCACCTAGGGACAGAGGGCACGGCGATGAGCGAGGGCGGCGCGTCAGCGGGACGGGGGTGAGGTGCGGATGCGAGGGAGGGACGGAGGAGCGAGGGCGTTGTGGTGGGGGGCGAGGGCGATGAGGACGAGGATGATGGGGCGGTGGGACGGTGAGGACGAGGGTGTACTGGGGTGTGGGACGGTGAGGACGAGTGTTTTTTGTGTGTGTGTACTGGGTGTGCGAGGTTTTTTGTCATACGTGTACTAGGTGGGACGATTTTTCCTCTGCGAGGGTAAACTTAAATCTTTATTAATTAAGATAGATAGCTCGTTAAAAAAACGTGAGGTGATCTGTATTTCTAATGGCCATAACAGAATCCCTCGTTTCCAATTCAGCAACAGTTCGTCGTAACTAACTCCAAAACAATTCTTTTCGGTGCTTTGTGAAACCCAAGGATCATATAGACAACTGATCACCTATTCGATAGTACTCTACAGTAGGTCAAGAAGTTAACAGTATTTTAGTGATATAGAGGAGAGAAGATAAGAAGAGAAAGTGAGTTTGTTTCTAGATGAAGAAACAAGCAAGTTGTTGATACCAAGATATAATAAATAATAAAATAGCTATTGGAGACTTGCTTGTTACTGAAAAACCAGTTTTGTGTATAGCAATTAAAGTTTTAGATACAAGTTTAAAAAATAATCTATAAAAAGACTTGTTTCTTTTGTTAAATTGAGTACTCTCACTCCTCTTAGTAACAAGTTAAGAAATAACTATTACAAGATGCTCTAAATTAACATAAAAGAAACATTAGTGCACACACCTCAAAAAATACTCCATGCTTTGAAAGTGTTTGTGGTTAAGTGACAAGATTCCTGGCCTTGACTAAACTCCAATCCGCGCTAAGTCAAACTGATAAAATCATATGCTCGTAGTTTCTTAATTAGTTTACCAATATGATGCCTAGCTACGTGACAAATAGATTCCGCACAGGCCAGAGGTAAAAAGAGGAAGACGCGGGTTGAATTCGGTTTGACTAGAAAGCAAGCTACCAACAACAAAGCATGCGTGTGAAATTCTTTTCTCCATTGTTCTTTTAAAAAAATTCTGTCACTCATGCACGTTAATTGATATACTAATTCCAATCGTATGCATGTGTGCATTTTTCGAGAAAGAAATGTGTACATCAATTCGATATATACACTGAATAAATTAAAGGAGAAATTAATAACAAAGAGTAGGAGTGTTATGCATGCATTTCTTTCTTTTTTCTTCAATTTAGTGCTATATCATGATCACCTTGGGGACAGTTTGCTTAACTACATGAAGTTGTCACAGCCCCATGGATTACTTAGGGTCTAAGGAATACTAGTATACCTGGACCACGCATGTAATATGCTGGTTTAATTGGAATTAGATCAACTGATAAGCTACTATTTCAATATAATTAACTAGAATACAAAGCTTGATCTGAATATATATATAGTTCTAGGTGACCATTCAAACGTACACGACTGTGCTGACGAACGAATGCATGCTAATTAGTTTTAGCAGACTCGATCAGCTTCAGTATAATTTAATATCGATTGCCGGAAGAGATAATATCAAACTTCATCACCCCGTCAAGCTAGTCCGTTGAGCCAAATACGCCGTCAAATATGGGCTCCGGATCTTCTGCGCCCCAAAACCATGACAAGATAACTGTTGCTTGCCGACCAATGACTGAAGAGCATCTTCAATAGTGGCCGCCTCTCCCGTTTCTTACGTGCTATGTCACTTAAAATTCTAGTTAAGGGAGAGATGATGTAAAGAGAGAATATATTATGTAAAGAGAGAATATGTTATCTCTTATATAAGAGATAATCTTGACACGCAAACCATCACAAATAATAAGTATGTAAGGGAAGAAGTTGTGGTGAAAATAAATAATTTTATAGATATATTATTAGAGATGTTATCTCTAAAGTTATCTGTAGATGAATTAAAACCTTAGAAACAACCCTAAGAGATAAATTATTGTACATACCCTGATAAGATTATGTCCACATGCGATCCCATGTCCAGGATGTCATTTGATTCAAAGAAGCGTCCGTCCTACAGAAAGCAACTCGCCTTTTTTTAATCCCTGTTGTGGCGTCACCTTCAAGAACCACTTGCTGTTGATGCTGAAATAATCACAGAACCCTAATTAAAGCAGGAGCTAGCTGATCTTTTGTGAATTGATCAAGATATGCGTATAGTTAATCTAGCTAGATGATGTTCATGTATATAACTATATATACTATACTCTCTGCTACATGCAGGCTGGATCTTATTTTCCTCCCCAATCAACGTATCGTTGTATGCTGTGCTTCAATACCACGAGCACATTAGCACACATGCATCTCAAAGCTAATCCAAATAACAAGAAAATCGACTTAGAGATAACAAAAATTCAGGGCAGCTTATAAATAGCAAACCCAGAGAAATATTAATATCTTTACTATACACACATGTATTGTTTTCTTTGTGGTGAAATAAAGCTTCATGGCAGATGACTCACTATACAACTGTTTAGAATGTTTTGTACCATATATACTGATATTTGTCATTGAGTTGTTCCGAAACGTAAGTCTGTAAGGCTAAACCATGCATATCAACCGTTTTCACCCTCGATTTAAAGTAAAATGAGGGTTGTGTTGGTGTTACTACTTAGGGTATGTACAATAGGGTGACATCAATAGTTTATAATTTTTGCCATGTGTGGTTTTTAATGATGTAGATGAGAGAGAATAAAGTTGTCTGGCATGGAACAGACAGTCTATAAGACCCTTATAGGCAACACAAAACATCATGATATGAGTTGTTATCTATAACAAATATTTTTCTAAGCAAAAATTAAAAGATTTGTCTTTAATATTGTCTATAGATGATATAAATAGATAATATATATAGCAATTATTTATACCATTGTAAATATCCTTAGTACTTACTAGCTAGTCAATTGGATCAACGGCCAACCTAGCTAGCTACCCATTCATTAGCGCCCGTTACACATATAGGACAAGATAAACGCACGCACATTCCATATCAAAGTACACACAAGCATGTATACCCCGTGTGGTAAAACGATCAATAGTAAACTAAACTATGCATCACTGTACATATGTCTCACCACACATATGGCATTTGTCATGTACCTTACGTTCAGTCAATGTTAACTGGTCGAATGATAACATTACAAAGCTAGCGATCCAGATAGTTATGGACCACATGCATAGAATACTACAAGCATAATTACAGGTACCACATGCATACAAAACTACAAGCATAATTACAGGTGTGTACTTAATGTAAAGGAAGCTGCTAACCCACGCTGTATCGTTGGAATGCATTTTCAACAGTACACTAGCCTACGCTATATCATTGGAATGCATTTTCAACGGTACAATAGTTTCATGGAGTTTCATGAGCTTTCAGTTGAGTTGAAACTCCATAAAACTCGATGAAACCTCAAGTTTCATTAACTTAAATTTCAATAAAACTTTGGATTCAAAACTGAAACTTCGATGAAACTTTTGTTTCCAAATAGTCCAAACTGAAATTTCGATGAAACTTCAGTGGAACCTCAAGTTTTAGAACTGACCAAACTGAAACTTCAATTAAACCTCAAGTTTCAGAACTGACCAAACTGAAACTTTGATGAAACTTCAAATTTCAAAATTGAAGGAAACTGAAACTTCAATTAAACCTCAAGTTTCATGCAAGTTCCACCTAGTTTCACACATGTTTCAAAGAGTTTCATGAGAATTACATATACTTTCATGCCCACTTCAGAGAGGTTCAACGAATTCCAAAGAGTTTGAAACAAGGTTAAACAAAATTTCAAACAAAACAATGTATAGCAATTTCATGAAGTTCCATTGTATGATATATGTTTCATACATTTCAACAATTTCCATATTTCAAATTTTTGCAAGTTTCGGTAAGTTCTAGCGAGTTTCAAGTTCCATATTTCAGAGGGTTTCAGTAAGTTTCAAGTTCAATACCTAAGTTTCAATAAAATCCAAGTTTCAATAAATGTCATGTTTCAGCAAGTTTCAAGATTGAAACATTAGGTTTCACAAAAAAAAGTTTTAGAAACCGACACATTGAAACTTCAGGTTTGAAGAGTTTCAGAACTAAAACTTGTGGTCTCAAAAGCTAGTTCCAAGTTCAAGCTTCAAGTTTTACAAATGAAATTCAATATTTCAACCAAGTTTCAGCCATATTTTCATATCGAGTTTAAAAGTCCAGATAGTTTCAAAGCACGTTTAAGAGGGTTTCAAAACTAAAACACATGTTTGGAAGCTGAAACTTCATGTTTCAGAAGAGTTCGACCAAGTTTCAACACAAACTTCAATTTTCGGAGAGATCCATACAAAAAATTTCAAAAATTAAAGCCGGTTTTAAGAGTTCCAGTCGAGTTTCATAAAAAGGCAAAAAAATCAATCAAATTCACAAAAAAAAATTGAACTGTTGGTGAGCCACCAGGGACCTTGCCAACAACGAAAACATCGGCAAGCCGCAGGCGCCGCACTCTCCTGCAACCAGATGGCCACTCTCCACCGCGCCCGCCTATAGCCTTGCACTCCTTGCCATGCTCGCTAGGCTGTTGCGGCTGCTCCCTCGTGGCCACACGGCTATGGGCCTCATAGATGGGAGCAACACAACCTCCATCGACGCGTCCACTTGCTGCCGCATTGACCACTACTACAGAAAAGGTATTTACAGATTGTTCAAAAACGTCATCATAGACAGTTTCATGAGTCATCTGAGTTTATGGGTCAGTAATGACATGAGGTCATCACAAACGATTTTTGAACCATCTATGATGCATACTATCATAGACAGTTATTAACTCAAAACCGTTTGTGATAGTTGACTATCACAGACAGTTTGTAGCTGAAATCGTCTGTGATAGCTGATGTATAACAGACGATTTGTAGATGAAACCATCTGTGAGAATTGATGTATCGTAGACGGTATATCCTAAGGAACCATCTGTGATATTCTTTTGTATTGCTAAATCTATTTCTGTTTATTGACTAGCCTCAGGAAATGCTAGTCATGCCCTCTGAAATAAGCTGAAACACAACAAGTACATGTATACATCCAATTCACATTCATTTCAGAAACAAGTACGTCCAATTCACAATTATTTCAGAAACAAGCACATCTAATTCACAAATCAATTAACTAAAATTAATCATTTATGTACATTTACACACATGTACATTAAGTTCAATCTACATTGTGGAACTTCCCATTTAGATTTATGACCTCACGGTTCAAGAATGACGCAAACTGTCTTCGAATATTTATGAGCTGGCCCTGTTCCAACGCAGTTGTATCGATGCTCACAACCTATCGCTAGGGAGATTAAATTCGTGCATATATAAATTGATAAGTATGGAATCATTATTGCAAGATTAACAAACCTGAGTATCATTGGTCATCGCAGAACCGACGAGTAGTTCCATGTTTTGGCAAACATAGTATCCACAGATGTGGTGGTACTGCAAAAATAGAATTGATTAGTTCAAGAGGCATTACTATGAAGTGTTATATAGTATTAATGTGTACTAGCGAATACCGGAAATTTAGGCCGTGTCGCATAATCCTTCCCTTGCATTTCCCTTCCTTAGCAAAGTACATGGCGAATGAC
Source organism: Hsuehochloa calcarea (assembly GCA_036346395.1). Taxonomy (NCBI): domain Eukaryota; kingdom Viridiplantae; phylum Streptophyta; class Magnoliopsida; order Poales; family Poaceae; genus Hsuehochloa; species Hsuehochloa calcarea. The sequence goes on from CM070599.1 coordinate 43,505,583, forward strand.
CTACGTGATTCCAAGAAGATAGCCATAGCCAATGCAAAGGAAGGAAAGACTACAATAGAGTTATCTATAGAGGAATGTGTTTACCCATCGATTAATTATCGGACAATTGTGAAGTCGTGTGCGGCCTTCTTTAGAGAATCTAGGTATATTACTCTGTTCCATTTTGGTATAATTACAATTAGAATCCAGTGCAACCTACACACGTATGTCACCATTGTCATTAAATCTAAGTTTGTATTGCTTATAAAGTACAAATCAACAAGTATAGCCACTAGTGCAGCACTCACTCTTGGTTGTAGGGCAAAAGTATGAATTCCTTATCATGGTGAGCCAGTAATAACTCTTTCATGTAATTCTCGATAAATTTTGCATTCTCGTTGATGGTTTGCTAGGAGACTAAGTGTGGGTCGAGGAAACTTACCAGTTAATTCCTTAATTCGGCTTTAGAAATCATGTGTATACACACACACACAAAAGCAAGGAGTTAACTATAACATTTATCGGTATTACACGAACGTTGACCGTGATTGTACACACTTACAGTGTCCAACATCGCATGAGTGAAGCATCGAGGTTGAAGAGAAAGAACAAGTCCTCGAAGGTCATCGTGAAGACACAGTCTTGAACCACATGGTTAGGATGATCCTTCTTGAACTTGACGTTGACACCCGAGCATTGTTGAACTTGACGTTGACACCCGAGCATGTTCCACGTACCATACAAACAAACTCGTGCAAGCGAATCCTAGGGTACAGTCGTGCTCTACCATCTCGACCAACGACTTGCCTAGCACAAATTTCTGGGCCAATGTCAAGAAGGGGATATCAAAATAGGAGTCGACCATCTTCGATTTACCCTTGCTGCCTCACTTTTTAGAGGTCGACTTCACGAGAGTCAACCGAGCATGAGGTGTAGATGTATCTGATGCACTGGGTCCTTTCCTCTTCGGTGCAGGTAGCTCCGGTACAGGTAGCTCCCGTGGACTTGACACCGTTGCAGGACATTCCCGTCAAGTTGACACCGGAACAGGTACCTCCAGGCAGATGTTACTCTTGGGCTACTAAATGAATGTTCCAATGGCTTACCCTAGAGTCATGACCTCGTTGTTTGGGGGAATGTGCAGTGGGACAACCGCGAAATATTCATTAAACTCTTCTAGCATGTCCATCAACTCATCATAAGTAGGCTCATCATTTTCATTTACCTCATTATTAGCTTTAGCCATAAAGCAATGAGGTGATGTGGATGGAGTTTAAGACTCGTCATTGTTGGAGTTGGAAATTGAGCATTCTTCTGCCGACATCCATTCTTCTATGTAATCATCATTAGTAGAGGTAGACATTTCTAATAATCTTGAAGATCGGTTCACATCTCATCAACCTTCTTGAGATTGCATATGGTATAGTATATTTCTATACTCAAAGCACTAAATAAAGCGTTAGTAGCTTGAGCATCGAGATGTGAGCATTTCTCTTCCTCAATGGTTGGAGCAAGAGGATCTTTTGGAGGAGAAAAGCTCACATTAACAATCCGCCAAATTTTAGGGCTCATGGCCTTAAAATAACAAATCATGCGGATTTTCTCAATAGCATAATTTGTGCCATCAGATAAAAGTGCTTCACCTAGGTGCACTATATCACTAGTGGCCATCCTTTACTCTCTAGACAGTTAAGTCTAATAAATGAGAGACCAAGCTCTGATACCACTTGTAAGATCAAAGAGGCCGACTAGAGGGGGGTGAATAGGCGATTTTAAAAATCTCTTTGGCTAAAACCAATTTATAATACGGAAGTTAATAACACTTTGGTTTTGCACAATTAAAACCTAAACAACCAGGCTTCGCTAAGTGCACCAACAATATTAATACAATTGAATGAGAGCAATCGTACAAATGGATAAAAGCAATTAAAGCTAGTAATATAAATTGCTCAAAGTAAAGCACAAGAACAAACCAAGATAACACAATTATGTTTTACCGTGGTGTTCGGAGACTTGCCGGTCTCCCCTAGTCTACGTTGAGGTAAGCCCAAACGAATTGGACTGGCTCCACAAATTAAGCCAACACCTCGAACCACTCGGGTTGCTCTTCCTCCACTCTGGAGATGGTGAGCACGAAACCGCTCACAATCACACCGGGCCTTCTCACAAGCTTCTTGAGAAGATCACCGGTCACAACGCCTCCACGCCGTCTAGGTGTCGGCAAACACCAAGAGTAACAAGATTCGACTTTTGCTTGAACTAATCAAGTATCAAAGCTCAATGGATACACAATCCACTACCCAGGGCAACAAATGCACTTAGGGTTTGCTCTCCAAGCTCACTAAGTTCAACACATGCACATAAAACACATTTTTCAATTTGAGTGCAATTCAAACAAGGGTTATAGGTGAAATTCTCAACAAGTTACAAAACACATTTGCCAACTTTTATAATCAACACCACAAGGAATAGGGTACATGGAAACCTTTTGCAAAATACATTTGCAAACTAAAGTCACATGCTACAAGGATTAAATGCATGAGCCTCAACTATTTGCAAAACACATTGGCAAATAATAGCACCATGCCTAGATGAGCTAGAGCAAGCACAATGAGCTATCAACACATGACTAACTCATATTACTAGTCAAGACCCTCTTAATAGTACGACAACCTATACTAGCAATCCGTTCTTCCAACCAAACACCAAGACCGGTAAAAGATTAGGAACACATCCTTAGCCCTAGATAGTCGTACCTTTGCCTTGCATCTTCTTGAAGTTCGATGACGCACATTATCACTTCGGGTCCTTGACTTGATAATCATCAACACATGATGATCTCTTTTGCATTGGTATATTGTTTTGAATATCATCAACACATGATGATTTTCTTCACTCAGAGTCTTGATATGCATCAACACATAAGACATCCTTCTCGAGACCTCTATCAATACATGATGGGTCTTCTCTTGACTTGATGATCAACTCATGATCATCTCAAGTCTTCATCACCCTAGAACATAACCTATTTATCCAACTAATGGAAAAAGTTAGTTCCACAATATGATTATCATTAATTACCACACCATATCATTAACTTATAATTGTGTGACAAGATATTTCAATCTTTCTCTCTTTTTAATTGATGATAACAACTTTAATTGCAAATAATTGAATGCAGATAATTGAATGTAACACAACACGAGTATATAGGAACTAAACAAGTTTTATGTACTCACAACATGAGTATACAAGAACTACACAAGTTTTATATACTCAAAACATGAGTATACAAGAACTACACATGTTTTATATACTCAAAAGGATATGTTTCAAAGTAGAGATCCCAAATATATGTGAAGAATGGAATATGGATCAATACTAATAAAACCACAAAACATAGAGTGAACTCCCCCTAAATGTGTGCATACACAAATATGTAATGGGAATGTATGCACATAATCAAGCTAAACTTATGGTTGAGTTCAACCTATATTTTAGATCCGAGGAATGCAATAATATATAAGAAATATGATGTCGAATGCATACCTCGTTGAATTTCACCTTTGTATCCAAATGAGTCTACACACTAATATAACAATAGAAATGTTAGTCTCACAAATAGATTTGTCATTAATAACTAAAACACTCCATTAACTCATAATGGCGGGTCTAGATCCTTCACTCTCTTCCTACCCCGGTACGCTTCGGAGTCCACTGAGAATCCATGTTTCCATGGAACATAAAGACCATGACCTCTCGTGCAACCCGATAGCTCATTGTTTCCCAAGGCCGCAGAGAGTATATCTCTCTCCCTGACTGCCTGGAATGACCATGGAAAGGTTGTGCACTCAGTGTTCCCTGCAATAGCCCAATATGTCATTTCACTTCCTATGAAGTTATGGAGTAATTACAAACTAGGTAGTTCGATATCTTACCAAGCGTTGGGGCATTTCCTCATCTGCGGGGTTTGGAAAGGAGATGACCCTAGAAGACAAGGTAGATATCTCGCTCTTAGCTAGTTTCGGGCATGCTCATTAGGGATCTCGGTAAATGGCGGGGAAGCATTTGAACAGTTTGTCTGTCGGTCCTAATCCCTCCATTGAGGGATTTTACCAGCATACCCAGTGGTACTAAGTCTGTGGGAGTGCGTGTTTTTTGCCTGGAGGGCCCTGTGTACCGCACTTTCACTCCTAAAATTATCTGTCGTGTTCTTCGCCACAAACTGTTCCCGGTACTCTTCCAAGAACAGATACTTGTGGAAGGGCGTCAAATCATTATCCACGTAGTTCTTGACCAGCGTGCTGGTGAAGTTCCTCCACACTTTGCACGCCTGTAGCAACGTGTGTCGTCGCACGGAGTCCTGGTGTTGTTCCGGGATCTCGAACGATCAAAAAATATACATCAGCAGCTCTCCTTCCTGAGCTTTGGTCAACTCCTTCCACGAATCGTAGGTGATGTTCACTCGTTCCCGTGCAACTATTTCGACCGTTCTCCGGAATGCAGATGCTGCTCGGGGAGGATTGATAGGGGTCTCATACTCATCGACCTCTGTGATGGTAAATCGGCCCCGGGCCTTTTCGATATTCCTCTTCTTCTACCGCACTTGGATATTCCAGAGGATGACGCATCAGACGCATATGGCGACGATAACGAAGAATGAGAGGAAGACATCTTCACAAGAAATAGAAGTTCTGACATGCATAAACATATTATCATAAGATTCGATCTCTATGTGTGTGGGTATACACACCAATTAATAAATAATTAGGATATGTAGGGAAGAAATTAGGACCAATACAATGACATAATTGACATATAAATATATAAATTCTCCAAGTCATTTAAAAGGAATAATATGCTTAATACAAACATCATGTGAACAAATAAAATCAGCATAAAGCTAAGATTTAACATTTTGATATTGCTGTGAGATGTAGAATAAACATTCCAATTAGAGCTCAAGTTCAAACCCGATTATTAAAATAATTTTTGCACAGGACTATTATCATCACCGAGCATTCATCTCATGCCCACCACACCATGTTGTAATATATTCCAATAGCAGTATTAAAACAAATACCATATGAATCACTGACTATAAAAAACACAAATTCCTAAAATAAGTACAACACCTCATACTACTCAGTGTTTGAACGGCATCGTAAGGACCATGATAGCATGAATGATTATTGATAGAAAGAGTGAGGAAAGGACCTTTGGCGTCGAGAGAAGGACAAGGAGGGAGCGATCGAGGGCTCGAAGGGGCGCGCCAGGCTCGGGGGAGGAGGAGGCGACGAGTGCTCGTGCTTGGGAAGGAGGCGGTGGGCTCGGGGGGAGACGGGTCGGGCTCAACGAGGAGGTGGTGTCGTGGATGGCGGTGACGGCCTCGGGGGAGTAGGCTCAAGGAGGAGACGACGTCGAGGACGGTGGCGACGGGCTCAGGGGAGTAGGGAGAGTTGAGAAACCCTATAGTTCGAATATATATAGGGTTGGACATCATAAACGGTTCTAAAGGAGAACTATATGTGATAAATAATATCACAGATGGTTCCAATATACTACCGTCTTTGATATATTGTGTATGACAGACGGTTTATAGATGAAACCGTCTTTGATATCTTATGTATCACAAAAAAGGTTTTCCTAAGGAACCATCTGTGATGTCGGATGTATCACATACGGGTTTTAGATGAAATCGTCTGTAATAGATTATCACAGATGATTTGTAGATGAAATCATCTGTGATATTCTTTTGTATTAGTAAATCTAGTTTTGCTTATTGGCCATGCTCTCTGAAACAAAGCAGAAACATAACAAGTACATATATACATCCAATTCACATTCATTTCAGAAACAAGCACACCCATTTCACAGTACAAATCAATTAACTCAAATGAACTAAAATTAACCATTCAGAACATATACACACATTGTTCAATCTATAAAAATTAGCCCTTCATGATGATCGACACGCATGTAGCTAGTTTCGTCATGTTGTTCTTCCTCGACCCTTTTGCCGTTTCCGAAAGGAGGCAACTCGTCCACTACATTCTCAACTCTAACAATCCTTCTTTTTCATGAAGAACTACGTTGCGCTTCTTATTTGTCTGGTCGGTTACATAGAAGACTTGAACAACTCGGTTAGCGAGTACAAATGGTTCGTCTTTGTATCCGACACGTTCGAGGTCCACAGTAGTGACACCATACTTGTCGACCTTCGCCTGTGGGAGATGGACCCAATGGCACCGAAACACGTGGATCTTGACAAGCACGTAGCCGAGCTCCCAAATCTCCTCTATGAGCCCATAGTAGGAACTCCTCAGCCCATCTGCACTGAACGCATCTATGTGGACACCGTTGTTCTGGTTAGTGCTAATTATATCCTGAGTCTACGCATAGAATGTGTACCTATTTATGTCGTATCCTTGCATGTCACAACTGTAAATGTTGGCCCTTTTGCCAACCATGTCAGCATATCACTTGACGAGCTGCTAGCGAGTCACCCCTTCAACTACTGATTGAACCAACTATTGTGCTGTCTCGTAATTCAAACATACAGTCGTTGTGGATTATGTTGCCGAAGCATGTCCTTGTGCTGGTCGATATACGGGGACACTTCAGTCATGTGTTGTAAAACCGTGAAATGGGCTTGAGCATATGCATCCATATCTGGAGTGATTGCTTTCCTTGTGATGGTCTCGATACCCTTAAGCCTCCCCTCATGGCGAGATCGAGGCACACCTATCGGCTCGACCCGAGCCATGTAATCGTCGCAGAACTCAATGACCTCTTCGGTTGCATAACCTTCGACGATGGTGCTCTCTGACCGAGATTAATTCCATACATAGAACTTGAGAATTCCCGTGAACCTCTCGAATGGGTACATGTTACGTACGAATACGGGCCCGCACATCTTTATCTCCCTCACAATGTGAACAATGAGATGGACCATGATATCAAGAAATGACAGAGGGAAACACATCTCAAGATCACATACAATCATCACCACCTCGTCCTGTAGAGCATCTAGTACTTCGGGATCGATGACCTTCTGAGCAATTGTGTTAAAAAAAATAACACAGCCTCTTGATTGTCTCTCGGACCTTGGTCGGCAAAATACTTCTAATTGCAACAGGGAGCATCTATGTCATCAACGCATGACAATCATGAGACTTCATGCTAATTAACTTCAAATCTTTCATCGAAACAAGTTTCTTCATGTTGGCGGTATAACCGGACATAACTTTCACACCATGCAAGCACTAGCACAGTTCAGTTCTCTCGGCCTTGGACAGAGTGTAGCAAGCAGGGGGAAGGTACATTAGCCCTTTATCGATCTTTTTCAGTGCTAACTCAAGTCTGATGTCCATATCAACCTAGTCAAGTTGTGCATTTACACCATCCTCTGTTTTATCACGAATATTCGGTAAGAGACCAATCAAGTTGTTACATATATTCTTCTCTACATGCATGACGTCAATGCAATGACGAACTTCTAAGTACTCCCAATAAGGTAAGTCCCAAAATTTTGATCTCTTCTTCCAAATGTTCTTCTCACGGGTCCTCGATTTACGTCCCTTTTTGAGCACAATATCTAAATCCTTAACCATATCATAGACCTCTTTTTCGCTTAAATGCCTTGGAGCTGAACCGCCCTCCTTCTCTCTATCGAATTATTTCTTCATCATGCGATATGGGTAAGCACTCCAAAGGAACCTACGGTGATGCATGTACACAGTTTTGCTTGAGTGCTTTAGCCACACACTCTCGGTGTCATCTAAGCAGTGAGTACATGCTTTGGCTTCTTTTTGTACTCTGGCCCGACAAGTTAGCAAGGGCAGGATAATCATTTATAGTGTAGAACAACAAGGAGCGTAAAATGAAGTCCTCTCATTTGTACGCATCTCATACCTGTACCCCCTTCAATCCACAGTATTTTTAGATCTTTCATCAATGGTGCTAGGTACACATCAATATCATTCCCAGGTTGATTCGGCCCTTGGATAAGTATCGATAGCAAAATATACTTTCGCTTCATACACAACTAAGGAGGAAGGTTGTACATACAGAGAGTCACGGGCCAAGTGCTATGTCTGCTGCTCATGTTACCAAAAGGATTCATTCCATATGTACTCAATCCAAACTTTATATTACTCGATTCCACACCGAAGGCTGCAAACCTCCTATCGATGTTTCTCAACTGGGTGGAATTAGCAGGGTGTCTTGGCTTTCCATCATTCTTACGCTCCTTCGTGTGCCAATGCAGCAGTTTTGCATCCTTTGGGTTCGCAAAAAACCGCTTCAAACGGGGAATTATAGAAAGATACCACACCACCTTAGCAGGAGGTTCTTTCTTCACCTCGATTTCCTTACCGTTATCTAATTGATTCTTACGCTTGTATCGGGATGCGTTGCACACCGAGCATACATGAATGTTTGCATACTCGTTACGGTAGAAGACACAGTCATTCGGACATGCATGTACTCTTTCTACTTCCATTCCTAGTGGACAAAGAACCTTTTTGGCTTTGTAGGTGGTTTTGGGCAACCTGTTTCCCTCCGGAAGCATGTCCGCTAGGAGACCTAACAGCGCCGTGAAACTCTTGTCGGATCAACTGTTGCTTGCCTTCAATTTTAGCAGTTCAAGCACGGATAGCAACCTTGTGTATTCCGGCTTGTATCCTGGGAATAAAGGTTTACTGAGTCCTCTATCAAGCCCCAGAATTTAACATACTCCCTCTCATCACAGTTCCCTTCTGCATAGCAGAGCATTTGATCCAAATTATCATCGTGTAGCCTATCCGAATCGAAACCACAATCGACATCATCCGGCGGCATATCGTTGACTTCGTCGGCGATGTCCTTATTACTACCTTCCTGTATAATCTGCTCTTCACCGTGACTGATCCAACGTGTATAACCCTTGTTTTAACCCCTTCGAATCAAGTGTGTTTCGATCTACGCTCGGTTCTTAAACACCTTTAGATTCTCACAGTCAATGCATAGACAATACATATATTCCACCACCTTATTCAACATATCCTCCTCGGCAGCTCTTGTAAAAGCAGACACGTCATTAATGTACTCTTCACTCATACGGTTGCCAGTGTACATCTAGCTCCGGTCCATCTACGCGACGAATATAACAATTTGGTGTTAAATATTGAATTAATTAATTAATATACTATAGATGCAACTTTTGATATATCTTTTGAAATATATATTTCTAATAAACTGAAAAAATAGCAATGTACCATAGGGTCAGGTTGTTTATCACAAACACATTATAGATAGCTCATACTTAACTTCAGATGACAAGAAGCCAACACTTGCAAAACAACACAAAAAGATAGATCTAAACCATCTTAAATTCTCTCTCTTTACCAAGCTAGATCTAGAATACAATGCAAGGAACAAATTACGTACTAACCATCGATAGTCAAGAACAAATTACCAAATCTGCGGTCTCCTTTCACCAAATCGCCTCAAAGACCCACCTCCAGCAGCAGCAGCGAGAAATGAGCTGGAATTTAAGATCGATCTGTGAAGGTCGGTTCTGCAATAAATGAGATTATCACAGACGATTTGTATACAAAGACGGTTCTTGTTCAGAACCGTCTGTGATACTTCACATACGGTTTTTAACACTAATCATCTGTGATATTACATCTTCACAGACGGTTTTTACCGCAGAAAGTAACACAGACGGTCGACAAACCAAAACCGTCTGTTATTGTATTTAATACAAACGATTTTGGTCAACCGTCTATGATGAGGCGTACAGTATTAGCCTTTTTATAGTAGTTGACTTCTCTGTTTGTAGTTACGGTGTCACCTCGCCGGGTGCCTACCGCCGGTGGTGAATAGGTCGTCGGAGCTGTGTCGAGAGAGATGGGAATAGGAAGGTCTCGCTGGAATCTGGATCGATGGAGAAGGGAGAAATGGGGATGTGCAGATAGAGAGAGGGAGACTCAGGAAGCTTCTCAAGATGGCATCCGATGCGTCTACAGAGCTCTGATCGAATGGTCACATTTACCATCGAAATGCTATAGCGTTTTTTAGTTTTTTCTCTGATGTAAAACGGTACGCAGAGAGCATGAAAGGAGTAGTTCACACGGTTGCGTATCTAGCCTCGGTCAGTCAGTCAGTCAGTGAGCTGCGTGACTGCGTCTCCGTGAGTCAAGATGACAAGGGTATACGACGAGGCAGGGCTCTCTCGCCTGGGCGTTTCCCAGTTTTCACCATGCATGCATGCAGCGCCTGCTTTTTACCGCGCGACAAGCGCCCGCCACGGCCATGCCGCCTTGCGTATGGGGATCGCACTCCACCCCCCTTCCCGCGCGGGAGAAAGTCAACGTCCATCCATCCATCCATCCATCAGTTCGTGTGTGCATTGCCAATGCATACACACATCGATATGCCAAAAAAAAAAATAATAATAATAAACCACAACCCATCTCTCTCTCTCTCTCTCTCTCTCTCTCTCTCTCTCTCTCTTCTGCTCTTACGTACTTCCTTATTGCCCTCTTGGAAGCCAACTCAAGTTACCCGTCTCTCTGTCTGTCTCTCTTGCAGTCTTGCATTCTTGCTTGCTTGGTGTAAAGAAAAGATAGTTGCCTTTCGACAGCCCATCTCTCACATCCTGCTTCCCCTCCACCCTACCTCCTTTTCTGCCCCCGGCCTGCCACAAAAACCAAAACAAGTCTGCTTGCTTGCTTGCTTCTACGGTTCTACCTCCAAGCAGATCAAGTCAATCTGCATCGATCTTCAAGAACACATGCATAGTTAGCTCTTGGCTAGCCGCTTAGGTAGCTAGTCTTGGCGTGAATTGTGTAGAAGCAAGAGAAATATTGGTAGCTTGCTTGTAGCTAGCATCCATTATAGAGAGAGATCGGCGAAGAGAGCCCTAGCTAGCTAGGTAGTCATGTGCGACTACTTCCTTCAGAGGATGGAGGGCGATCAGGCCGGCGGGGACCTCTCCGACATCCTCCGGGCCGGCGGCGCGATGTCAGGAAGCGTCGACCTCCCTTCGACGGCCGCTGAGTGGCAGCTGCCGGCCGAGCCGATGCTCTTCCCGCTGCCACCGTCGTCATCGGACGGCTGCGGCGCCGGGGGAACCGGAGCAGATGTCTTTGGGGATACTTTCGCGGGGCTCGCAGACCCGTTCGGCAGCGACTACCCGTCGGGCGCCGACTTCTTGGACGCCATGCCGGACGCGATGGCCAAGGTCGGCTTCGACACGGCTGTCGGTGGCGGCAGCGGCTGCGGAGGAGGCGGAGGCGGTGGCAGTGTCCAGCTGTTGGACATGGGTACGAAGCCTCTCCTACAGAGGGGGATGAAGATGCCGGCAGTCGGTGGCTTGGCGCCGAGGTTGATGCCGTCGCCGTTGTCGCCGAGGGCGATACGGCCGTACCCGGCGATGGCTGGCGACATGGTGAAACTTGGCATCACAGCCGGGCAGGCGGCCGGGTGCGCCATGGACGCCGCTGTCGCCGGCATGCAGATGTCATCGCCGCGCGCCGGCGGGATCAAGCGCAGGTTGGGCCGGCGATCGCCATCCCATACTTAGATCTGAACCGATCCAAGGATTCTTCGTTGCGCTGCTTGCACAGTATCTTGACTAGCTAGTTACTTCGTGAGTGATTTTTAGGGAAATTTCCGTGTTCTGCACTGCACCTCCGAGGATAGTAAGAAATGAGGAGGAGTTCCGAGGATTTCTCGGGATGCGGCAAGAATTTGCAAGATCGTGAGTGCTGCCTACAGCTCGAAATTTTAGGCACAAGAGTCGTCATGAACACATGGTGATCGGTGGGAATATTTCTGAATTGGCAAACAATGCCTATATAGGGTCGTGTGCACATGTGCATCTAGACCTAGCTAGCTAGTTTTCTTTCCGGACGGCAAGGTCGGCTTTTGAAACCCTAAGCTAATACGTTTCAATCAGTTGCAAAATTTCCAAGAAATTAGTTTGCTTGGTTGCAACATTGCGTGTACCTAGAGTTCTGTAAAGTAACTGTGTGGTTAGTGATCCTTAATTTCAGTCAGTGCTAACTTTCCAATGATCGATGTGCACAGGAAGAACCAGGCAAGGAAGGTGGTGTGCATCCCGGCGCCGCCGCCGGCGGGGGGAAGACCCAGTGCTGGGGAGGTGGTTCCTTCTGATCTCTGGGCTTGGAGGAAGTACGGCCAGAAGCCTATCAAGGGCTCTCCCTACCCAAGGTATGTTGTATACATGAATTACTAATTAATTCGGGTTTATGTTTCAAAAAAGAAACTTATTAATTGGACTAATGGTGCTTCTATACATTACTAAGTCATTAGCATCTACCAAAGTCCTGGTGCTTAAATGAAGATGAAGCGTCTGAAGTGATAAGTGTAATAAATCTAGGTTATATATACGGTCCATCGATCATTATATAATTCCTCAGCTCGGTCACATTGTGTCTGCATGATCGATGCATGAATGTTAAAATTAACTGAAAGATAAACAAATGGTCACCTAGCTAACTAGGTAGCAAATCCAATTAATTCTTCCTTATCTAAAAGATTGGCATTTTGTTTGAGATTCAATAATTCTTATTCCAAATACATAAAATTAATCCATGTACACTATGCACGAGTTTTTTTTTCCAATTGAAAATCTCTTTATGATGTCAAGTACAGGTAGCTCACCACTAGCTAGGTTGCGTTTAAGGCCCTCCTGGCAAATTTTTATACATGCGATATGTTAGTTTCTCTTCTCTTAAAAATGAAGGAGTACAAGAAAGTCAGTAAAATAATATCAAGGAAAATAGATTTGAAATAGCTGTGATTTACTTAGCAAAGCATCCAATCTAAAATTTAAACATTTTTTATTGGCACAATAAGCACATCTCAGAGCAAGCACGCATACTTAATGTTAGTACGTACGTGGAGTACTGGTTGTAATATCAGAGCAAGTGATAAAGGTACAAGCAGGCGAGTCTAACAAATGTTTTTGTTGATTGAAATGAACGATATTCAGGGGATACTACAGATGCAGTAGCTCAAAAGGATGCTCGGCACGGAAGCAAGTGGAGCGCAGTCGGACTGACCCCAACATGCTCGTCATCACCTACACATCCGAGCACAACCACCCGTGGCCGACCCAGCGCAATGCCCTCGCCGGCTCAACTCGGTCTCACCACGGCAAGAACGGCAGCAGCAGCTCAGGTTCCAAGAGCTCGCAGAGCGAGAAGCCACTGCAACCAAATCTGAAGGAAGAGCCAAAGGATCAGGCCACAAGGACGACGACAACCACTAGCACAATTACTAGTAGTACTTCTCCTGTGGTTGTGAAGGAGGAGACATTGGTAGGATCATCAGAAGCATTGGAGACAGTCATGGATGCATCAGGAGTGGTAGACCACAGTGAACTCATGGACCATGTGTTCAGTGAGAGCTACAAGCCGATGATACCGGAGGCCGGCCAGCCCGACGACTTCTTCGCTGACCTCGCCGAGTTGGAGTCGGATCCCATGAGCCTAATCTTCTCCATGGAGTACATGGGAGCCAAGCCAAGTGGCGGCGATCATGCCCAGGAGAAGGGAATGGCCAAGGACGTGGATCCATTCGACATGCTCGATTAGTCTACTACTACTTCGGCGGGGAGTTCATTCGAGCAAGGGAAGAGAGGTTAAACTAACCCTTGAACAATGCATGCAGGACTTATGCATATGGTTACATACATTTGATCACCAGCTAAATAACCTTAAAGGTTACCACAAGGTCAGCAAGGAAAGATGAGAGTTTTTTCACTTTTCTTTTCTTCATTTGTTTCTTTGCTTCTTATTATCATTGTGTGACGGAGATTGAAGTTTTGTTCAATCTAGATATGGACCTTAATTTTTTAGGTTTGTGTCAGCTTGTACTTATGCATGAGATGAGGATCTCTCTCTCTCTCTCTCTCTCTCTCTCTCTCTCTCTCTCTCTCTGTGTGTGTGTGTGTGTGTCACTGTGTGTTTGTGTATGTCTGTGATTTTTCAGTGTTTATGCATGGTTATCTAACAGAAGATTATATTCTATGTGGTTGGGGAAGAGGATAGATGGGCGAGCAAAGTGGGGGGGTTGGAGTGTAAATGTGATAGATGGAAGAAGAGTAGGAGAGACCCGCATCCTTGAAGGGGATGTGACATAGCTGGAGCAGCTTGCAACGGAAGCGCAATGCCCTTGGTGTGACCTCAAGAAACACACACTGACACACACACACACACACACTGAATCTCTCTATCTCTAAGTCGGCAGAATAGTGCATGTCTTGCTGCTGAGAATCTGAAACAATAGGGGAGGGAACAATAGCTGGCCTCTTGCTTGCATGAGGAGGGCATATGTTGGATTCGCTGCATGGTACATATTTTTGTCTCTGCTCTAAAGGAAGTACTGCATTTACTTTCTCTGTTCTTCTAAAGACCCGTCATCGATCCTAAGATATATATTACTCCCCTCACGGGCACACATGTACATGATCCGTGTACATGTGATATAGTACAGAGTGTACACTGACAATTGATGTGTATATTAGTATGGAAACAGGCCGCTCATTGCCCTAGCTATCTCTTGCATCATAAATTTGTACTTCCGTACACATGGTGCTGGTGCTGCATATATACGTGGCATTTGTCCAACTAGCTTTTGAATATTTATTTAGGGAAGCTCGCCTTTAATTTGGCCCACAGGATTAGCACCGTTTCTCATCCATCTTTAGTGCTGCACAAGCACAAGTATGCTGGGACAATCGTTTTGACTACGTATGCTCATCTTTGTTTCGCAGTTGATATCTGGATGCAAGTGTGTACAATGCGAGAGGACTAATGCATACTGCCTGCGTGGGCATGTGCACGTGTCTTATGGTCAAATGTATCCAAACGTAATTAAGTAGTGTCTTTGGATCGATGCATGAAGCATGACATGAACGTGTAACTACCCGTCAGTAAGTACATTGTACTAGCTAGTAGTCCGGAGAATGTTTTCTTTTCGACTTATGCATCTTTCCATTGTTATTGAGATGATTTTTCATCTTTTTTTCTTTACGTATGAATTTTTTTAAAATGTGAAGAACGAGCTAGAAGATTTCTAAAAGCCAGACCATTAATTGCAAGAATCTCTCCCACGACCGCCACTAGCCATGTTAACTTTCACCCAACCCGTTATGCTATGTGCACTTGTTCTTCCTATACCTGTAATCCAAAGGATACACCTCTTCACGTGGCCTCCGGCTTCATATTCGCCCATGACGTTTCGGATATGACAAGTCTGCCGATGGACGTTACCAGCCTTCAACAAGTCCAAATCAGGGACCCATATCATATTTTGTATATCGTCCTCTATGAAGTTACCGACAACACGGAATCCACTGATCTTACCGCTCCATGTCTGAACCACATTTTCTTTCATGAAGAAGCTCGACACGCACCGCATGGATTCCATCTTGATCATGCCACATGCAGCCAACACAGAGAGCATGGCTTATGGTGTAGCACTAGCTTGTTACACGATACAATTGTTGTTGCCCTCCTATATACCAAGGCTCATCTCATGTGTTCGGTTACCACTAGCTGTTCCCAACACACTTTGGTTCCTTAGCAATACCTCGAACCGAAACTCTGTGGTGCCCATAATAAAGACTGAGTGCATTCGGACCTTCTCGCTCTTCTCGGTCATGTACTCCATCATTTTGGTACAATAGGACGTCCGTGCACTCATCGTACGTATGCAATGCAATATCACTATGTCTTTCCTTGAAGCACTGAATTATACCATACAACATACCCTTGATAATTGCTACGAGGGACATGCCACGTAGGCCCCTGATATCCAATTGTACACATCGTCCAAATTGGTCGTCATTACGTTGTACCTTGCGCCGCCGGTGTCGTAAAACAGCGCTCATTTCTCCACTAGCTTAACCTTAATCCAATGCGAATAACATTTGATGTTCCTCGTTGTCCTCCTGCTCAAGTCGGTGGGTCAATCTCGGGCAACGGTGCCATCTGTTCTGGTACATCGGCTATATTTCCAGCAGGTTGCTTATTTCTCTCCTCGACGTGCTTGGTGGTCAACTCATCAAGCAACTCCCAGAGTGCATCGAACTTCCTTTGCAGGTTCTGCTTGCACAACCTCTTTAACAGATTCATCATCCTCTTGCTCTTGAATTGCTTTAAAAATTAACGCCCAGATGGCGCATGCAGCAACGACTTCGCAGGTCATGCCGTGGAAAAGGCTCATCTGGATCTGCTTACGGTTTTTTGATGGCCTTAATCAACCCAGCATGATGGTCATGTATTATGCAAATACCTGGGCGTTCACCAAAGACTCCAACCTTGGGATGCCTGAAGAATCATAACCAACTATCGAAGTTCTCAATCTCTGCAAATGCAACAATCACATAAAGGATCTAATTGTTGGCATCCACGCCGATTTTCATCAAGATCTACCCCTTGTACCTCCCGGTGAAGAATGTTCTATTCATGCATATCAGTAGGCGGTAGTGATGGAAGGCATAAACACATGCAAAAATTGCAAGGAAGCCCTATTGCATTACCATGTTCCCCTCCATTTTTTTTTGAAACCTTGTCCTTCACAACGATGTACGTTCCGGGGTTTTTGTCCCTTAGCACCTCAAGTAGTCAAGGGAGATTGTTGCAAACCGACTCAGACGTACTGAAAGTTATCTAAATTGCATTATGCTTCGCCCTCCATGATTTCACATAGATGATCTTGTACTTGTACATCCGCTCAATAGTCATCATATGATGTGTTTCGCTTTCATTTCCTTCTTCTCCACAATCTCCTCGTACAAGACAGTTGCTAGCGGTACGTTGCCCATAACACACGAGTGGTCCTCCACCTTCAACATGATCCAATGCATCTCATACTTCGTCTTGTACGTGTGAACACACCAAGGACACCCATATTTCTCACACTTCACAATGTACTATTTTTTGTTTCACTTTACAATATTAAACTACATCTGCATTGATATCGCACACAATTTGACATCACCCTGAAGAGCCGCTTATCTACAAATATGGCATTAACACGCACCACATTCTACCCATACTCCCACCGAAATCGTGACCATCACTCACAACCATGGCCCCTGGGTCATGTCTATTCCAAACATCATGCACCTGCACATCAGGGACATCATCATCATCATCCGAACAGTCATCATCCTCCTCGTCCTATCCCAATGCTTGTTCTTCGGCCTTGGCCATTCGGTCTCCCCACTCCAAGTCATCCACTGTTAATTCAATGCCCCCCTTTGTCTGTCTATCCAATAGGATCGACATACGTACTGTCTGCCGCCACAACTGTATCTACACCACCATCCTCAACTTCCACATACACACCCGCACTACTCTCCCCCACTTCATAGGCACCGCCAAGTGTACTCGGACACGCCTACACCAACAACACCTATTGATAGTCACGATACCTAACTTCTTCCAACCAAGTCTGTCATGACCTTGTTCGCTCCATTAGCCTCAACTCTCAACGGACCACTTCCGACGAACGACTCCACAAACATGTCACGGTGACACTATACAGTGTTGGGTCCAGCGAGAAGTTGCATGTCAGCCAATGCAACACCTCGCAAATTTTAAGATTATCGGTTTTAGTGATACATTGTGGTATGCAAAAAAAAACTACTCAAATAAACACCACACAACCCCTCACGAACTTCTTTTTGTCCGTAAAACACTATGAAAAATCGTTGACCTGACATACCTACCACACGACTCATGATATTTAGAACATATGTTAATTAAGCATGCTACGTAGAGTCTAATAAAAATCAAATTTACCTATAAGCTATGTTTATTGTTGTTAACCTAACATGTTTTAATCGAAGTCTAACAAATTACATGAGCGGACAAACTATAAGTACACGGAGGCACGCCAAGCCGAGGGCAGAGTCGCCTCCTCTTGTCCCTTCTTCTCCTCTCCTCTTATCTCCTCCCCTCTCTTCTTCCCTGTGCCGCTGGCGCTCTTCTCCCTTCTCCTATTTCTGTCGTGCGAGTGGATTCAGATTGGAATCAGCCGACTATAGCGGCCCTCAGTCACGGCAGCGTGGAGCAACTAGTGTCAGACTTCTGCGAGTCACGCAAGGGTGGCATGATTGGGCAACGTAACTCAACATCGTCTGCTCGTCGTGCGACTAAGTTTTGACATACCTCAAATGACTGGCCCACCGCATAATTGGGCCTAGTCACCTGGTGGGTCAGCGACTGAGAGTTATTTCTAGAAGAAAAAAAGTGTGGTTTATTTTGTATAACGATTAAAAATGATTTATTTAGGGGGGGAATCTATAATAAGCTGGTTGCTTGCACATAAAATCTATAATAAGCGACTGAGAGCATGTACAATAGTATGATGTTAACTGTTTGTAAAATTTGTCACATAAAAACATTAGATGGTGTGGATGAGAGAGGGGGAGCGTAGAGAATTGAGTCGTCTATCATGCAGTAGTCGACTGTAATACGAGAAACAAGACACATTATACATGAAGGAGCTGTCTATACAGACATGTAAAAAGATAAATTATTATAAAAATATTTTTAGTGTTGTTTAAAAATAACATGAAAGAGTATTATAGACCGCAGCACTTGTATCTGCACTGATAACAGCTTACGAAGTAGCGGGGTCGCTGATCGCGCGCGGCCGGTGTTGATGGAGAGTTCGTGCGCTGCGTCACGCTCCCGGTCGTCGGCTTGCGCGCGGCTGCCGCGGAAACGATGGAGTAAATTAACCACGTACTCGCCCGGCTGGGCACCCCCGTGTGGTGTGGTTCGTGGTCGTGGAGCTCCTGTACGCGCGGTCTGTAGCGCAGCAGCAATGATCGAGTGTGATTGGGTTGTGATGGATCCAATAATTCAGCATTTACGCGCTGGGGCATACCTGTCCGGCCGTCGATCCGATCATTAACCACTGTAGATCCATGGATCGGAGGGGCACACAACGACGTACATACATGCACAAGCGATCAGCAGTACTAGTACTACCACCACGCAACAGAATTGAATGGACTAACCAGCAGGGAGCCCCTGTACCAGCACATATGGATGTTCAGACTCCAGAGGAGATGCACGGCTGCGTGATGCCGTTGCAGACTTTGCAGTCGTCTCTCGCAATAACAAACTCAAGAGACGCGAAACGTTAACGCAGGTGCTGGGCCTGGGTGCCCACACGGCAGGTGGCATTTTTGGATGTTAGGTTTCCCATTCATGGCCCAGTGCAGATGTGTAGGGGAAAGAAGCCCACGGGCCGAATTTCACTGCATATGAGTTTTTAATTTACCCTGCGTGTGAGTTCGAATTAAAGTTATGCACTTATCTAGGTATGCATGATACTGTACCTCGAGTTTGGTTTTTAATTTCCTCGCCTGCATCTCGGATATATGCCCTGTCAGTGACGTAGTCAGGAATTTTTTAAAGCCTAGGCAAGTTGCAATCGGTCACCTTGTTTTGCCAGGTAGGACACTACTTCATCAAGACTACCGCTGGTAAATCTGAACAACTGATTAGTCTGGAGTGAAGGTGGATCCGCCTATGGCTGTGTGCTCAGGTAGTCATGTGCTGTTTCAGCTGTTCCTGCATGCAATCCAGCCCGGCTAGTAGGGTTAGCCTCTGTACATTTCTGCCATTCGTCTCTCTTAGCTGTCACCTCTGTTTGGCGCTCCATTCATCTACATTCCTGCGTTCCATTTACCCATTTACTGTTGCAATGTAGTTGCTGTACTCCCAAACAGGAGGAAGCTTGCCATGATCCGACTGGATGGTTGGAGTCTTTGGACGAGCCCCTGAGAGTGATCTGAACCGTTGGATCTGAAGCTTCTGGACGCAACAAAAGAAAGGCAAACCGGCCGGGACAGAAACAAACCCAGTGATGTACTGATATGTCACGTTACGTACGAGACAGTTGAGAAAGCGACAGCGAGCGAGACGAAGTTAAAGAGATGAGAGGGAAAGAAGGGAGAGGGAGAGAAAGAAAAATGAGCCTCTTGTATTATTTTATATGTGTCTATTTATGAAATTATAGTAGGTTAGAAATCAACATCATGTGTATTGACATATTGTTAGGAAATAAAATAATAGTAGGTTAATTTAAAAAAATCTTAGTTTGGAGATAGCATGATTAATACAATTAGTTTGGAAGTTCGTATTGAGAATAAATTTGTTGGTGAAAATTAATTCAGATGTATTACTTCGCATGCTACGCTAATTGCGTCCGGGCTTGATAAACGATAACGTGTTACTTTTCTATTATATAAACATGTCGATAACACGTGCATTCGCAAATGCTAGTCTATAGAATGTTAAATACATGTATTTATTTGCACAGTAAAGAATTTATAACATTTTATGTACAGTTTTGGATGGATTAAGGAATTATAACATACTAAGACAAAAATTACAGATACATGGTTCGCAATCCATAGCAGCCTCTACAGATGTCAACGCAATATAGCCTTTTGTAGGGAAATTACGTGTTTACCACTTCGATTTCATGAAATTGTATATTTATTACCACTGTGTTCGAGCAAAGTGTTTTGGTGCTACTAAGAACATACCAAATATGATTTATTTGCCATTGGAATATAATTGAAATGCTCAATTATCATTAATGCTTTTAATTTCTTTGTTATTTCTTTTATAACTGACATACATATGTAATATCTCGTTTAATTAGGACCTATGTTCGAGCAAAGTGTTTTGGTGCCACTAAGAACATACCAAATATGATTTATTTGCCATTTGAATATAATTTAAAATCTCAATTAACATTAATGCCTTGTAATTTCGTTGTTATTTATTTTATAATTGACAAACATATGTAATACATCGTTTATTTTATAATTGACAGGGTACATGCATGTTGTTAATAGTTGTAAATAGGTCTTAATTGAACCTACTAATTGTGTCATAATTGGTAACTGGAAATTGATTTGCAGGTATGGCTCACGACCCTGGTGTTTCGGACTGGCATTTCAGCCTGCTGGACCGGTTGGTCAATGCGCAACACCGCGCGAGCCGTCGTGTCCCCAAGGGCGGACCCACAGGGTATGCCGGGTGGGCCACGGCATACCCTGGGGTCCAGCAGTCATACACACATGCCACAGTAAGTCCCCTCGTTTCCAGAGTCTTGGTCTCCTCGTCTTAGGCGGAGGCCACGATGAAGTTACTCGACCGAGTTGCCGGTCAAAGCATTCTCTTGCTTGACCAAGGCCAAGAACAAAGCCATATCATTCGAGAGAATCGGAGGGTCGGTACCAAATGCGGCCGGATCGCGTGAAGCGCCGCCGCCGTCCTCGAGGCGGAGCGGCTGGCGAAGTGCTGCTCGCCGCCGCTCGCGGTCGCCGCCTCCTTCTCCCGGACTCCCCGCCGCCGCAGAGCGCCATCCTGAGGCGGGCGACGGCGTCGAGTCTTGGGGCGCGTCAAGGAAGCCAACGATGCAATGCCGCTGCTGCTCTGT
Organism: Hsuehochloa calcarea; assembly: GCA_036346395.1. Classification (NCBI taxonomy): domain Eukaryota; kingdom Viridiplantae; phylum Streptophyta; class Magnoliopsida; order Poales; family Poaceae; genus Hsuehochloa; species Hsuehochloa calcarea. Next base: position 43,527,057 of record CM070599.1, read on the forward strand.
CCGGCGAGCCACCGTGCATTCTTGCTACTAGTTTGCTCTGATGCATTCCTCCTTCCCTTCTCGCATGATGCTCAAAAGAGCTTGCAGCGAAATCTAAACACATGGATGGGAAGCTCTAGCGACGAGGAATGCGATGGCGCGACATCGTGGTTTGATTTTGTGTTCTTGGAGGTGATTGGAAGGAGAGAAGAGAGGAGATGAATATGTGCAAGTTTGCTTGGTGACTAGATAATGGTGTTCTGTTGGGTGGTGTTGTCTTTGCATGGAGTTGGTGAGGAGTGAGAAATGGCGTGAGGATTTGGTTGGGATGGCGGTGAAGAGATGGAATAGAGAAAGGGGAAAGATGGCGTGGAGTGGAGGTGACAAGATGTTTCACCAAGGAGAAAAGATGGCGAGTGGTTGTGTGATTAATTGAAAAATTCGAATGAACAGTGATTCGAAATTTGCAAAATGGCTGAGGTGTTCAGGTAATTTTTAGACATTGTTGCTTAGCTCTAAAAATCACGAAATTTTTAGGTGATGCTCCTGACATAATGTAGATGCTTAGGTAAAATTTTCAGAAATTTATCCAGAGTGTAATGCTCTCTAAAAATATTTAAATTTACTATTTGCGTGGAAAATGATTAGCAGTATAGTTTTTCATCTCTTTTTCTTTTCGTCGCCCAAACGACCTTGCATGTAAACCGATTATATAAAGGAAAGCCCTCGAGACAACGCTCGCAACGACATAACATGCGTTGTCAAATTCTTGATTTTTGTTAGTGATTACGAGGAGAGAAGTTAGAAAAATAAAGAATGGACACGCAGGTATTTCATCTGCTAATTCTATTCTCCATTTTGCGAAATCACTCAAACTGCTGTGCATGCGAAAACAAATCATAGAAACGGGTTGCTCGCTTCCAAGGTCTAGACAACATTGTTGATCTGTCAGTTAAGCTTGTTGAAACACAGAGGCATAAAGTATATGATATGCTTTACTTGCTTCTCAAATTGATATTGCTTTTACCGGTGGCAACTGCTAGTGTTGAAAGGGTTTTTTCTGCATTGGTTATAGTGAAAACAAAGTCAAGGAATAAGCTAGGTGATAGTGTTTTGGATGATTGTCTAGTCACATTCATTGAGCGGGATATTTTCTTCCAAGTTGATGAAGATGATATAATTGAGACATTCATGTCATTCAGAAAGCGGCGGATAAACAAGTAATATTGTAAGTCTTTTCTATGGCTATATTTCGAATTATTTGTATTTCATTTGAACATTTTATATCAAGATTTGTCGTTGTTTCTAGCTTAATTTTTGAATTTAAGGCTTATCATGTTCTTTAATGTATTTGGTTTTATCGAATTAGAATATGGTTTTACCGAATGGTATAAGAAATTTTTTTTTGGCATACCCTGTGGTAAAATTCTAGGTCCGCCACTGCGTGTCCCGCATCCGGTTTGCGGGGATGACGCGGCTGACTTGGGGGTGGTTCGTACGCAGACACCCCGACGAGCTAGGGGACTGGATCCACGCTGGGTAGACAGGTTTGTCCGCAAGCTATGCCACTTGTTTTGTGTCATATGCCCGCTATGTAGTTACTTCTTCGTGCTTTGCAGGCTGAGCCGTGCTGGCTTTCTACCTCTCGTGCAGATGGTGGAGGCCACCAAAGAGGATGGCGCTCCGGTCGAGGATGACGGGGAGGTCCAGGTCGGTCCAGAGCGGTCATGACGGTTCCCGTTCGGCTGGTCGCTCCTGACAGCCCTGGTGGACCGGTGGCGGCCCGAGACACACACCTTCCACCTCCCATTCGGGGGGTGACCCCTACTCTGCAGGATGTCACGATGCTGCTCCGCCTGCTTATCGCGGGAGCTCCTGCATTCCCACCGGACACGCTTGTCAACTGGCACGACGCCCTGCTGGGCAAGTTTCAGGAGGTTCTTGGGGCGGAGGCCGCGCCACCATACTACGACTTCTCGGAGTGACAGCGACATGGCCCGCTCTTGCGGTGGTTTTCACAGTTCTGGTATGTATACTACCTATTTCCCATGTTTAGAAATGCACTAAGGTGGCCATATGATGGGCTTACTAATTATTTGTTTGTGCGTAGGTCGAACTGATGGTCCCGCAGCCTACCGATGACCAGGTGTCGCGGCACCTCAAGGCGTACCTGATGTGGCTCTTCGGTTGGTTACTGTTTACCAGCAACCACTGTGGCTCTGTCGACATCCGCCTCGTGGGGTACGCAAGGGCCATCGCCGATGGCAAGGACCTGCAGATCAGCTGGGGATCAACCGTACTTACCGCGATGTACTGCGGCATGTGCGATGCGTGCTGTAGGACGATGCCGACATCTATCCTCACAGGCTGCCCCCTCCTGCTGCAGTTGTGGTCGTTCGAGTGCTTCTTTCTCCTACGGCCTTTGCTAGTGGACTCCAGTCCGTACGGCGAGAACATGTACCATGGGGATGCACAGAGGGTACGGCATGTGGGACCATCCATATAGACCCAGCGAACTTCAAATCGGAGTACTTCATGAAGGAGAGGGTGCAGGCGTGGTGCGACGAGCTAAGAGGCTACAGGGTTGTGGGAAACTTCGCCACGTTGGATGCCGCACAGAGGACTTAGATTCCGGATCTTGACCTGTTGAAGGAGGGAAGGGCCGTCGGCAGAGTCGTCGCATTAGGAACGATATGGACAAAGGGGAAGCTAGAGCAGCGGGTAGATGTTGCGGCCGCTGCCGCCTAGAAGGCCACACAGTGAGAACTTGCAAGGCGCCTGCCGACACGTAGGAACACCGGCATGAAGTGCAGCACCGCTTCTTATTGGGTGCGTAGTGGTACTAAGATTAAAACTGCTAGCATATTGTAACTTGTACTTCAGTCAGTACTTTGGTTGTTGTAAGCACTGTGAAACTAATTGTATCGTAATTGCAAATTTTACCTTTATTTGAAGTGTCAATATCTCATCTTAATTGAAATGCACGACGTGACCTCGCTCGGCAGCGCACCACGTGACCACTCTCTGCAAAGCAGGACGACGTGACTCGACTAGTCACCTTTTCAGGATAGCGTGACCCGATGAGTCAGCTTTTCAAGACGACGTGACCCGACAGCCAACTTTTCAGGGCCGCTGCCTCGCGGACGTGAATTTCATTCAACTGAATTACAATTCAGTCGCGTATGCAGCACCGGCTCGGTATATAAGTACTACCCCTTCTACATCGGGTTCTCATTCATCCAGACTTCAACACAATCTCGCTTAGATGGACAAGCACTTGGAGGAGATCCGCGAAATGCAAAAGGAGTATGCGGACCAGGAGGAACAAAGGGAGCGTGCCAGGAGGCCACCTCCCCCAATGACGTCCTCCCCCGTAGCAGCAACCCCTACCAGAACATCATAACTGAGCATTCGCGGCAACACCCACCCGAGGGGGAGACGCCACCCCTCGGTTGATGCAGGGACAGATGCAAATTCTTCAAGTCCAAGCACCGGCTAAGCCTGGGCATGCACTACCAGGGTTGCGCAAACTACTTCAGCGACTATCCCAATCGCCGTTGGGACACGAGATGCTATCAACAGTCGATAAGGACAGGTAGCAGTATGTTACCCTACCATTTCTCTTTGAAAGTCCGCACTAATAACCTCTCCCGTCTACTCGTAGTCCCCGAATCCGCTATGTGGCTACTGCAAGTGGATCAACTTAGAGATCCACCCACATGACCAATGGACTCTCGACTACGAGAAGTGGGATGCTAACACAGACCGCGAAAGAGGGGGAGGAGCGCCGCACCGAAGAGCACAACTAGCATATCCGGCGGGAGACGCAGGCACATCTCAAGGCGTGCAGGCGCAGGGAGCATGAGAAAAATATAAAAATTGCGGCCGAGGTCGAGGCTAAGGCGGCCGGCGAGGAGTAAAATACCAAGCTCGCAAGGAATGGCAAATGGCCTCGGTCCATACAGTAGTGCGAGCCTCTTCGTCCATCTGTCTCATGTATTTCTAATTCCCTAAATGCATGCTTGTACCGTCTTTTGTTCGTTAGCCTACGTGCCATGTAACCCCTTGTCGGATCAGATTAAGTGTTGTTATTGTTACACCATTTCTCCGAAGTTCTCTACTGTGTATGAATTTCCTGTCGCATCGCAATATCACTTACCTTCGTACTTCCGAATCATTGCAACCTCTATTGTCCTTAAATTATTCAAAAATTTAGCGAACTACAACAACATATGACAATCACAAAATGTTATTACGAGTCTAACAAATTTCATACTCTTAAGATTCTACGAAAATCACAAACGGACCAATCAACCTTATCACCACTCTTTTATTTCCAAAAAAAATAACATCCTACAATAGGATCATCTCTGGGAAATAATTTATTTAAATACGATAATATTTATCATGAATAAATATATTTTTCCCTAAATTTATAGAGCTTAATTCAATGTTGTAAAAATTCAAACCAAGTTCTAAAAGCCCTGATGTTAATGAATTAAAATAAGAAAAATAAATCTCGAATAGCAAGGTTACAATTTTTTCTGGGTACTACATCATCCGAGGATCTGAATTTTTTTATATTTTTACGAATTTTTTTCCTATTTTTAAAGCTCGATTAAACTTGAAGGGTTTGAAGTTAAAATAGTTATTATGCTTCAAGTCGCTCAACAATTGGGCGACGGACTCCAAGTCGCTCACCGATTGGGCGACTTAATAAAGTCGCTCAACCACCGGTAAAGTCGCTCAACCACTGGGCGACTCTAACTCTTATCGCGCGTTTATTGGGCGACTTTGTGCAGTCGTCAAGTGGTTGGGCGACTAGCTCTAAGTTGCCCAACGGCACCGCGATTTATGATTATTTATGACAAAAAAGGTGTTATTATTCATGTAATTCTAACTTTAAAAAAAAAGATTATTAAAAAAATCAAAGAAAATATCTGAAGCTCAAATCGACTTGCCGTACTCTGGCAGTGAAAGCAATGGCCTCCCGGTCCCTGTCGTCGTAGCCCACTCGATTTTGTGCCCAATTACGCCCCCCACTCTCTCTTCGCCCCGAATTCGCAGCGTTGTATTCTCAGGAATCAGGAGGAGAGAACGGCGGATGGTGCGATAGCATGGACGCCGAGCGCCGTGGCCTGAGGAGGCCGTTTTTAGCGGACGATGAGGTACGTACATAGTAATACTCACTGCCGCGCGCACGTGCTTTCATTGATTCGAGGGGGCTTGCGCGCCGATCGCCGCCGCTGCCGCGGGGGGGCTCGGGGAGCCGTGCGATTCCGGCGGAGCACGCGCGGTTTCACGAGAATCCAGCGGCGCCCTGTGCCTCCTGCTGCCTCGAGCGAGTGCCGGCCGCCGCTCAGCGACCACTGTCTTTAATTTTTGCGACTTGCGACTGTACCTGTGTCTGTGCGGCGTGTGGAATAGCGCATCGATAGCATAGCGGTACAACTTTTGGTAAAAGAAAATTGATGCACTGCTTATTCATTTTGACTGCTGAGCTTTGCTCGTTTGCTTGTTGGGCTAGGCATCTGGTTCAAATCGGAGCTCGGTTCCTCTGGAAGCTCGGGAACAAGAGGTACACAAGGCAAGCCACTGCTCCAACAAGGCACCAGAAATCATCTTGAGTGAGTACCATACCTTCCCATCTATACTTGCCCAGTGATCATCCTATGGAAAACATTTTTCACTTGCAGAAAATAAAATGTTCATTGTAGGGGTAAATTTGACTGAAACTGTGAAACATGAGTTACAGTACTTCCAGTGCTCCAGATAGATCAATGCAACTTTTTAGACCGGACTGATCCAAAGTTCTAACCAATATTACTATTTACTAGCATCCTTCTGTATCCAGAGTTAGATTATTTTTTTACCTGTTTATGAATCTTTTACATTGGAGACTGAATTAGCTGACGATTACACCAGTCAACTCATCTTGCTGTGCTAGGTCTGCAATTCTTGGAAGTCACTGCTTTCTACGGGGTCTACCTGAGCCTGGTAGTGTATCTCCAGGACGTTCTCCATGGAGACAGTGCTTCCAATGTGGCGACGGTCAGTTCTTGGGCCGGAGCTAGCTACCTCATGCCCGTGCTCGGCGCCGCCGTCGCCGACTCTTACTGGGGAAAGTACAAGACGGCGTTGGTCGGCCTCTCCATATCTCTCGTGGTAATGGATCCTCTGTATTACAGACTGCGCCGGCCGGTTGAATTAGCACTCTGCTTCTCTGACGAACAACTAAAAGCAGGGGATAGCCATCATTACTACATCAGCTACGCTGCCGTCTTTGAGGCCTCCGCCGTGCGAACAGATCACGTACTGCACCCCGGCGACCCTCAGCCAAGAGCTGGTCTTCGTTTCGGGCATATACCTGTGCGCTGTCGGGATCGGCGCGGCGAAGGCGGTATTGATCTCGTTCGCGGCGGAGCAGTTCGACGACAACAATGGCAAGAACGCGTTGGAACGGGAGAGGAAGGAGTCCTACTTCAGCTGGTACTACGCGGTGGCCAACCTGGGCATGCTCACCGCGGGGACCCTGTTGGTTTGGGTCGAGGACAAGGTGAGCTGGGGACTCGGGTACGGCATCTGCGCGTCGCTCGTTGCAGTCGCCGTCGTCGGCCTCGCTGCGACGGCACCCATGTACCGGATGCTGCCTCCGGTGGGCAGTCCGTTGAAGGGCGCGTGCCAAGTGCTCGTCGCGTTCTCTCGCAAGGTAAAACTGACGGTGCCTGAAGATGCCACTGAATTGTACGAGGAGGATGTCAACAACCCATTGCTGCATCCGGTGCACGAACGATTAGAGCACTCCGATCAGTTCAGGTAGATTTTATGCAGCATTATGTCTTCTGTTCTGCATCGAAGTAATCTAGTGATGTACTTAGACTGATAGTCTGACACACCTGCACCCCGAGTGTCTTTGCGCCAGGTGCTTGGACAAGGCTGCCACTATCACGGACGAGGACTTGGAAGACGGCAATCCGTGGAGGCTGTGCACGGTGACCCAAGTGGAGGAGCTCAAGGTTCTGCTGCGGCTGATCCCGATATGGCTCACGTCGGCCGTCTACTTCGTCGCCAACACGCAGGCGCAGACCACCTTCGTGCAGCAGGGCACCAAGACGGACTCCGAGATCGCACGGGGCGCTGTCTCCGTCCCGGCCGCGTCGCTGACGTCCATCGAGACGGTGTTCGCCGCCGCCTGCGTCACGCTCTACAACAGGGCCATCGCGCCCTCGGCGCGCCGCTGGCTCGGGCGCGCGCAGGCGTTCACGCCGCTGCAGTTCATGGGGTTCGGGCACGCGACGGCGGCCGTCGCCGTGGGCGTCGCCGCGTGCACCGAGGCACTCAGGCTGCAGATGGCCAGGAAGGGGGCGCCCCCCATGGGCATAGCGTGGCTGCTGCCGCAGTACGTCGTGATAGCGGTCTCGGATGCGTCGCTCACCGTGGGGCAGCTGGAGTTCTTCTACGACCAGTCGCCGGAGACGATGAGGGGCTCGTCGACGGCGTTCTACTTCCTGTCCTGCTCGCTCGGGAATCTGCTCAACTCGCAGTTGGTGACGCTGGTCGCGTCCGTCACCGCGGCAGGGGGGAGGACGGGGTGGTTTCCACCGGACATGGATGACGGGCACCTGGATTACTACTTCTTGCTCGTTGTGGCCATCACTGCGGTGAACTTCGCTGTTTTTGTTGCCCTCGCCAAGAACTACACACCCAAAAGAGTTAGATAATAGGACTCTTTCTTTCTCTTCTCTTTGTAAGCTTCATCATAATGGCAAGAAGAAAATGAGCGAAACTGGAATTGGTGGTTATACAGTTGTACTGAATCACAATGTCATTGTGGATTGGATTTTATCCCGAGTCTTAACACTCTATCAGGCTGCGTTAAGAGGTTATTTAATTTTGTCTTACTGCGAGAGTTAAGTATATGGCACGAAAGGTGCCCGAGGACGGGGAGGCAGCCTGGCCTATGTTTGACAGTTTAATTGGACTCAAAAACTAGTGTACTCCATCCCGAATTTACGATTCAGATTCGTTGCGGCCCATCTAATCCACGCATCCTTATTGGGCTGGACCGGTTCGGGTTTAGATTTAGGGCCCAACCACGTTCAGTCTCAGTCAGTCCTAGTCACCCTCACCCCACCCGGAAGGCCCGAACATGTGTCATGTCATGTGACACCAAGTCACCAACACTCCCAAGACTCCGTAATTCACTCGCTACTTGTGTTGTTACCGTGTCTTTGCGACTATCTAAGTGATATTTTCTGTCGTCTCATCCCCTTACCATTAACCTCCGTTTGTTTACGACTACCAGCGTGTTCTAGAGTTGCATGCGACGGTCGTCGGCAACTAGCAAGGTCGAGGAAATTCAGGCTCGCGGTAGGTGAGGTGAGGCGAGGCGAGGCGAGGCACCCATGCGCTTTATGAAATTCGTCAGCCGAGGTTGTTGAACTCTTTGGGTCTTCGATCTTCATCTTCAGGTAGGGCACAAGCGGCTGAAACGCATCGAATTGACCAAAATAAGCGGGGAATCAGCGGCAGTCGGGAGCGTACGTAGATGCCGTTCCTCTCTGTTTCTCCACTTCAGCTGTTGCGCCTCTGAATGCCACCGACTCATATATCAACTTATCCACCAACCCTTTCAAACACAAGATCTTGGGTCAGTGCCAGCATGGATCTGACTGGGTAGGTTTGGGTGCAGTTGAATCTGAATGCGCCCATTTTTGGCAAGACTTTGATTCAGATAGTTAGATATGAGTTGAGGCTTCGAGGCAACATGTTCCGTAAAACAAGACTAATTGGTCACCACACTATGAATTATTTTTTTGAACGAGATCACACTAAAAATTTTATCGGGTTTTGTAGACACAAGGATTTATTTTGGCAGATTGCTCAACGCCTCAAGCGTGATTCAGCCTTCAAAGCAGAGAACAGAAACCGTACAAGATGATTTCGCCACGGGTGATACGATCGATGACGGCTGGACTGACGGGGAGGGGAGGGTGTAGATACTAGTTGATAGTAACTTTTCTTCAGTCAACAGATCACGTGCTCATCTGTGAGTAATTTTTCTTCAGTCAACTGAGCACCTGCTCATCTGATCTCACAAGATGAGCCTTTTGTCAATTTTACTGAAACTTCTCTCTGGGATTTGAAGATCTCAACGACCACATAACAACGGTGTCCTGCACGCACTCCAAGTGCAAATTATTAAACTGAAGGATCTCCCGAATTTGCTTGTGCTGATAGTGCTTATTCATGACATGTTCAAAAGAAGAATAGTATGATTTGTGTGTGCTGATAATATGTGTTTTTTTCTTTTCTCATTTGCGACTTTGTGTAATCTTCCGACAAGAAGACAAGGCTAGCGTTGTGTCCAAATTAACACATCTCCCCTTTTCAGTACATTCCTTACAGTATCTGTTTGCTAGTCCGGCATCACATGTTTGTTTTCATGCAGTTGGAAATTTGGATATCTGAATAGAAGAATTAGTACTATATATGAACAACCATACAAGACCAAAGATAAATGTATGCAAGCAGTCAGCACACTGCCAAAGGACATGGTTTTTTTCCCCTATTTAGCACGTTTTTAAAGTGAAATAGCAAAAATACCTCCTCCCCACAAATAAGATGGTAAAAATGATATTTTTATCGTGCGAAAACGCAGCGGTAGGACACATGACGGCGTGTCATTCGGCGGTAGGCGGCATGGCACACATCCAGAGTGTGGCAGGTCGCCTACGCACAACACCTGCCGCGGATTAGGTTAGCGGTAGGTGACCTGTCGCGATTTGAGTGCGCAACAGAGGTATTTTTTTTTGTTTTTTTTTTTGAAAAGCTATTTTTACTATTTTGTTTTTAAAAACATGCTAAATAAAGGGGGGGGAAAACTCCATGGGCAGCGGTCAGGATAGTGCGCTAACTGCTGCAGTCTGGATAGTACGCTAACTGCTAAGGTATATTGGTCGTTTGACTGTACTAAAGCCTTCTGTTTGTCCAATCTCGATCTCGACTTAATCCATTATCAAAGCAATCTTGAGATGAACAACTATGTGCCCTGACATTCTTAATCAGCAAAAGGATAATGCAAACAATGCAATACATGACCAAATCGTGTGAATTGCAAAGTGCTGGTCGTTAGATATAAACTATTTGCTTCACGAAATGGGCAAGAAGGAACTAAAGTGTTTGTGCCTTGGAGAATAAAATGAAATCCGGCTGGAGTGGCGTAACAAATCTTCAGAAAGACAGACTGCTTTACGTTTCACACGTAACTAAACTAATCTAATAAGGCATTATTTTTATTATTACATGAAAATTAAAGGGGGGAATGGATCGCGTCAATTCTGACCAAGCGAAAGTAACCGCGTCGATTACCGTTTCTCAAAAACAGTCCATGATGCAAGGACATGGTACAAGTTTGACGCGTTCTCAGAGTTATAGCGCGACTAAATCAATGAAATTGATTTTCTGTAATATTTATTATGAATAATGGTATTCTATATAATCCTCAAGTATACCTTTTGTAATATCCTGTTTTTACAATTAAGGTTTTAAAATCAAATTTTGGATTTCAGTTTTCAAAATCAAATTGTGGCGGAGAATCATTTGGGGCAAAAAGGAATCAAATCCAGCAAAAGCAATCTCAGTGGATTTGCTTTCCTCGGTTCGCGTGCCGCCGCCCTCTTTCCCCAATCGCCGCACTTGCTCCTTCCCCTTCTGCCGCCGGCCGAAGACCCGTCCCTTCTCCCGCGCGCACGCCTCCACCCGCGCCTGCTCTCCTGTCCTCTCCACTCGATGGCGTCGTCCCGTCACATCGCCCGCCTGGTCGCGTCACGCCTCGCGCCAACAAGCTTCCTCCCCGCCACCCCCTGCCTTGCCGGTCACCTCCGGCCGCCTCGGGACCAGCGCGCTGCTCCTCTCGCCCTCCTCCTCGCCGACGGCTATAAGCGGGCCGCCCTCCTTCCTCCCCTTCCACTCCACCGCCTCCTCGAGCCCGGCCGCGCCTCGCCGCCTCCTCCCTTGCCGTCTTCTCGGCTCGGCCTCGGTGCCTCCTCCCTTGCCGTCTTCTCGGCTCCGGCCTCGGCGCCTCCTCCGCCGCCTCGTCGCCCGCGCCTCGGTCGCCTCGGTGTCGTCGCTCCATCTCCGTCGGCCGCCTCTGCGCCTCCGGCTCCGGCCGCTCCGCTCCCCCGCTCCCTCCCTTCCGCCTCCGGCCGCGCTCGCGCTCCGCCGCCCGCCTCCCCCTCTCCCTTCCCCATCGCTCCCTCTTCCGCCCGCCTCCGCCGCCGGAATCGCGGGCGAACACCGCAGATGCTACGTGGACCGTGGATCGGCGTGCGCGTGGACTTGGTCCACCGCTACAGTACCATGGACCGCGCACAGTGCTGCCACGTGTCAGCGCGAGAAAAATCCAGTTTTTCTGATTTAGTTTTTATTTGAAAAATCGTTAAAAGCTTCAAAATTTGTATCTTTTTCTTTATAACTCCAAAAATTATGAAACCAGTTTCTAAAATTTTCTAAAATCAAGATCTTGCTAATGGCACTGATCTTGTTTATTTTGGAGTTCATTTATTATAAGTTTGGTATTTATTTACTCTCTCTGCTATTGTGCCTTTTTCCGGTAGTTTCGTCCGATTAGGGTTTGAAGACGCGGGAGACCTCAACTTCGATCAAGCTCAAGAATACCAAGACTCCATTGCTTTTAACCAAGGCGAGTCAATACTTTGATCATTCTGAGCCTACATTTTATGCAAACTATGTTTATTTAAAATATCAAAGTTGCATGCTTTAATTTTATAATCAATGATATGTTAAAGCTTAAGGTAGTTAAATACTCATTTGCTGATTAATTACTTATTAATCCATCCTTTGATAATTGAACCCAGTATTCTTTGTCACCCTAGTAGATATTTGGTAAATACTAGCCTAGGTTGTACTTAAGCGACATGCTAGTCTTGCTTAAGTACCGGGACAATAAGTGTCCCGATCATCATCTTTTAAACATGAAAAATAGTTTTAGGCAGTCATTGGATGTAGATGACTGGTGTGTTGCGTTAATTGGTTTTCCTTCCCAAAACCCTAAACACTTGCTAGTACCACATCTGGACGGATGGAAAGAGTGGTGGGTGCGGACGTAGCACGAGAATGGTTGGTATGTGGTATGAACCGTCCAAATGAATTAAGGACTTAATCTTGTCATGACCTCCTGTGTAAAATAAGTACAACTGCAAGTCTGCAAAGTGCAACTTGGCTTAGTAAAATTATTGAACCCTGAATGTCATCTCACAACTGGTGTTTAGAAGTGTGCAAGCGGCAGGACGTATGCTAGCTTGAATGGGACACCGAAAACGGTGAAGTTATCAGCTGCGCTAGTCGTTGTGGCCGGGGCCAGCTGCTCTAGTCGTTATGGTAAGCATCCCGCACAACTTATAGAATTGGCCATAGGGGTGAGATGACGGAAGGGGCAAGGTAGTTTGAAACGTTACTGTGACGATCGCTCAACTACATGACTAAGGAATCATGTGGGGTAACGAGTATGATTATCTCTTGTGGGTACAGTGTACAACCTCTGCAGAGTCTAAACTGTTTAAACAGCCGCGCCTACGGTCAAAGGCGGACATGGGAACTTAACCTGAGTTAGCTCTATTTCAAAAACCTTTGTGGGTGGAATGAAAATGTGGTGGGCTCATCCAGCCCTTGTTTTGAATTTTTTTTCCTAGGTAGCCTTACCCAGTGTTGATAATCGGTGGATGTAACCGCTATCAAAATTAAGCATGAGGTGGAGGTAATCTCTACTGTTATTTAATAATTGCACTTATTCTCTTCAATAAAAATACAATCTGTTTAAAATGCTAAGTCATAGGACTTTGTAATTATGATAATTGAAAATGTTGCTTTAGCAAATAAAAGAACCTGAGTTATCCTTGTTAAGCCTTGCATGTATACTATTACATTCTGTGTGTTGGCTCGTGAGCACGGTAGTTGTGCTTATTCTTGCTCTTTCCCCCAAACCCTCATAAGCAGAAAATATTTGAGATTACGACTACTACGAGGAACCAGATGTCTGAAGACCCAGGAGTTTTTGAAGTGTAGTTTAGTCCTTAGTTGTTCTAGTCTCGCCCCAGTCTAGCTGACTCCGCTGGTACCTAGGTGCGTCCCATATTATCTGAGTTTTGGGTAATATCGGATGTACACAGGTTTCCCCAGTCGCTTGTCTGTGGAGAGATGTGCCCTCGCCCTTTTTGCTTCCGTTGTCGCTTCCGCTACTTTTGTGATGTAATCATTTGACATGTTCGGCCCTTATTGTAAAATTTTGACCCGATGCGGTCTATGTAAACTCTGATGTGTTAAATTAATGAATAGTATGGTTTAAGCCATGTATGGAATGATTCAGTGATGTATTTGTGAGTGCTATCTACTGATGCAGAGAATAACATAGTGTATTCGCAGAGGATTCGGGATTTGAAAATCCGGGGTCCCACACCTTTGGTCGGTGATACCTGTAACGAACAGAAAAAGCTGCTACTAGTTCAGGTTACGACCACTTTATAATCGTAAGATCTCTAACATAACCGCACGTAGTTATCTCTGTTTCTGTCAATAACCGTATGACAGACGTGCAATGGGATGTCTCACTAACAACAACCGTAACAAATGTGCACATTCAAACAACCCATTATTCTCTCTGGAGAAGATCTAAACTGTTGAAGAAAAATCTCTGCCTCTTCTTGCATGATCTTAAGAGCCGTGTCCCTGGCATTTTATTTCGAAACGTTGGTTTTATCGACACAGTGCATGATCGAGCGTGTCAAAGAACTAGGTAAAAGACAAATTGAAGCAGTAAAGAGTGACAGTGACTCAGGATAGCTCGTGCAGTGCTTCGTTTCTTCTTACTGATAGTGAATGCTGGGGAAAGAAAGAACAAATCTTTGCGGAAAGAATCCTCAGTGTCTCACCTGTTGTCTTGGAGTTTGACCGTTATCCTTAGTGGCTGGTGTAACTGTTAAGTAGCGGATAGGTGCATGCATATTTTTTTTATGCTCTGGACTCTGGACTCTCGAGGGCACAGCTTCGATGGACCGTACTCAAAGTCTGAACTGAACTTTTCATCTTCCTAAAACTTAGCATGATGATTTGGAACTTGCTCATATTAATCGATCGTGCCAACTGGTTAGCATCAACAAAGGTAAATGTAAAGCTCTGAGGCTCAGCGATACTTAAACGTCATAAATGAAAAGAATCCTGAAACGCACCTGAAATGGAAAAGCATTCGACCACATCATATCGCGCATGATCTTTTTTAAAAAGGAGATCGCACATGAACTTTGACGCTAACTACCCTTCTGCCGAGAATCCCCAATACAATCCATGCCTCTTATTTCCAGCATCGATCGAAGACAGTGAACTGAATATTCCTCTGACAGTGAACAACGTAAATAAGCTGAGATATAGATACTTCCTAACTAGCCCCAATGTAAAATCAGGCACGTTTCTGCAAGAAGATTGGCGCAGCAAAATTTGCCAGGAAGTCACAGCAGCACGCTGTCCTGAAAACGTGCAGATCGCACGCAATTACGACAAGCTAGCCGGCCTCCCTTCAGGAGCAGAGACTAATCAAGCAAGCTCTGTGATTCGTGAAGGTCTCGCCAACACCTGCATGGAATCTTCCTGCCTCGTGAGCAGGGCGTGCGTGCGTTAAAACAATTAACAGCCACTAGGGCCAACTGCTTTTGCATTCTGGAGTGTCTTTATTTTCTGATGCTTCCGTGCAGTGGACTAGTATTACGCATGTGTGCATTAATATTAAAGCCGTTCGGAACTCATGCTTTTGCGTTCGCGTAACCGCTGGTTTGAATTGACCTCGCGCTAATAATTTATCTTCACTGGGATGGCGACGCGCGCTTACCTGTTCTCTCTTCTCTGGCATGCCGAGTTTTGCCTGCTGTGTGCTACTGCTGCGTATATAAAGCGGCGTTGCTTGCCCTCTCGTTTCCATCTCAGACAGAAGCACCCGAACCAAGGCGCTCCCGGGAGTTCTAACAAAAGCACGATCATCGAACAGCTTTTCTTTCGTTGGCGATTTTCAAGAACTAGCTAGCTTGCAGTGCGGCAATGGACGCCGGCGACGCCATGGAAAGAGGCCAGCGCTCGCCGCGGCTGCCAGAGGTATATATATATACTACTTACTACTTCCCAACAAGCTCATGATCTCACGGCCGGTTTGTGAGTTGTGAACTTGTGATCGATCGATAGATCAATCATGAATGCATCCGTCCACGATGTCTATCGGTTTGGCTTGCGACCGACGGCATTGAGCACGCACGCACGCATCATTATATACACAGTAATTCAGGCGTGCGGTTCTTAATTAGTTTCTTCTCCTTAAATAGACCCAAGGGCGCGCAGTGCTTAGCCTGCTGCGTGTGCCAAAATGCAAGACGCGACGAGGTGAACGAAGAACATTACCTCGTTTGGCCTCGTGTATGGCGAGACCCGAGAAGCTAGGAGATGAACTCGTTAAACCAATGCTTACATGTCTTTTTCTATCACGTACGTTACCTGGCCTGTTTCCACGCAAGATGTTACGGCAAAACAAGGGCTTTTACTGTCTCATTCCGTATAGACTATTTGCTCGAGGCCACGACCGGGAGGGTTGGTGGAAACAAGTTGACCAGTTCCCCATCAACAAGAGAAGCGTGGACGAAAAATGAAATCGTTTGCGTCAAACGATCCAAATACTGTCCTAGATTTCTAAAAAAAGGTTCGAAAAAGTTGGTCAGAAAAGCGGTGGCCGCACTTAACCCATCACAACAACTAATTAACCGTATATTTCGTACTTTTTGACGCAACACTTCAGTATTCTTTTTTAATTTCTCTTGTCAAGTAATAGCGCTAGCTGATACGTATACATACAAGTAGAATGCCATGCTTTGATCATGCGGCTTGTACATAATTCAGAAACAAGATTTCTGACAGCTTTCACAAATTGTCCTACTTTGCAGAGCCGAAGTTCAAAGATCGACGATGAAAACCTGAAGGTGCCACTCATACAGGACAAAAAAACCGGTAGCAAAGCACCAGCAGTGGTTCTAGGATTCGAGTGCTTGGAGAGCACAGCATTCAACGGCATTGGCACGAACTTGGTGGTGTACCTGGAGACTGTTCTGCACGGCAGCAATCTAGCAAGTGCATCCAATGTCACGTTGTGGTTCGGAACGAGCTACCTCACCCCGATCTTCGGCGCGATCATCGCGGACACGTTCTGGGGCAACTACAACACCATCCTCGTCTCCCTCGTCGTCTACCTTCTTGTAAGCACACCCAAACCCTAAGCATACAGTACATCAAACTGCATCTTCAATCAATGTGCTCAGTTGACTTAGCTGCTAATTGATCTATCCAGGGTATGATGCTTGTCACCTTCTCGGCATTCCTACCGACCACGGCGCTCTGCAGCGTGGGCGCGTCGTGCCACCCCGTGCTCGGAACGCAGACCATCGCCTTCCTCGGCCTCTACCTCGTGGCCTTCGGCAGCGGCGGCGTGCGCGCGGCGCTGCTGCCGTTCGGGGCGGAGCAGTTCGATGACGACAACGCGGTGGACCGGGAGCGCAAGATGTCATTCTTCAGCTGGTTCTACATCTGCGTCGACTTCGGCATGATCATCTCGGGGCTCTTCATCGTGTGGATCCAGCAGAACGTGAGCTGGGGGCTCGGCTTCGGCATCGCCACGGTCTGCGTCGCTCTCGCCTTCGGCGGCTTCGTGCTCGCCACGCCCATGTACAAGCGCCGCATGCCCACCGGCACGCCACTCAAGAGCCTGGGCCAGGTCGTGGTCGCTGCGTGCAGGAAGGTCAGCCTCCGTGTTCCTGCCGACGACGCCCTTCTCTACGAGGTCCACGACAAGATCGACCAGCCGAAGATCACGCACACCAACGAGTTCGCGTTCCTTGACAAGGCGGCGGTGGTCGCGGAGTCCGACTTGGAAAAAGTGACGAACGACGCCTCCGCGGCGGAGGCGGGCTCCTGGAGGCTCTGTACGGTGACACAGGTGGAGGAGCTCAAGATCCTGCTGCGGCTGCTGCCGATATGGGCGACAAGCATCGTGCTGTCGGCGGCGTACGCGCAGCTGAACACCACTTTCGTGCAGCAGGGCGGCGCCATGGACATGCGGTTCATGTCGTTCACCGTCCCGGCCGCGTCGCTGGTGTCCTTCGAGGTTCTCTGCGTCCTGGCCTGGGTGCTCATCTACGGCTCGGTGATCGTGCCTGTCCTCAGGAGCTTCTCCCCGCACACGGCGAGCCGTCGCAGCTTCAGCGGATGGGCGCCGGGCGGCTGCTCATGGCGTTCGCGATGGCCGTCGCAGCGCTGGTCGAGATGAAGCGGCTGGACAACGCGGGGCGCGGCGAGTCCATGAGCATCGCGTGGCAGATGCCGCAGTACTTCGTGCTCGCCGGCGCGGAGGTGTTCTGCTACATCGCGCAGCTAGAGTTCTTCTACAGCGAGGCGCCGGACTCCATGAAGAGCATGTGCACGTCCTTCGCGCTGCTCACGGTGGCGCTGGGCAGCTACATGAGCTCGCTCATCTACGCCGTCGTCAACGCGCTCACCGCGACCGGCGGCCGGCCCGGGTGGATATCGGACAACCTCAACGAGGGGCACCTCGACTACTTCTTCTGGACCATGGCGGCGCTGTGCACGCTCAACTTCGTCGTGTACAGCGCGTTCTCCAGGAACTACAAGGTGAAGACGGTCGTTTCGTGATCGTTTGTTACTCACCAGCGTACATATGAAAGATCAGAGTTCACATTGCAGTGGCAGTGTGGTACAAAAGATTTTAGAACTAGCGTTAGCAACGGGCGCAGAGAAGACAAACAGAGGAAAATACGGAACATATCCAGTGCCCAGAAAACAGCAGCTACGGCAACAACAAAGATTCAAGGTCGTTTGCGCCAAAGTTTTGTTTGGCAGCGATCGATCTGGTCTGCGAATTTGTCTTCCTCTTTTTTTTTTTTTTTTTTGTGTGTCTCTTCGTTCTTTAGCCAGTTAGCTGAACACAGGGATGGGCAACAGGACATCCATATACAGATATACTGCGTGTTATACTTCAGAAAAATGATACTGCACATTCCATGAAAAATCGTCAATTGATCTATTGACTATTTGTTCGTGGTGTTAGTACTTTCTACTCAGCTTTTTGATGCCATCTAGGGCTTGTTGGCAGTTTTCATCCCATTTGAATGGAATGTCTTTTGGCCACGTCTTTGCATTCTTTTCCTTTGCATCCGCAGCTAAATAAGCTGTTCCCGAGCCCGATCCTTATTCTATTGAGGTTGTGAACTAATTCCTATCTTTTGACACATCTGTCTACGCATTGACTATATATTGAGGTATTGTTTGTGCAGGTCCTTTAACCGCGAGCAGAAGTTTACATGCATTTAAGTAGCTAGACAGGGTTGCGCGCCAGGCAAAATTTTATAATTAAGAGTGCTCGGGAGACTACATTTAACAATATGGAAGCATTGATATTTATGAATTGATACAAAGAAAACGCATATCTATGAAGAGCCTGCAAGCAATTAGATCGGCAGGGGTATGGAATTTCGGAAATCTAAGGAAAATATTGCTCCCATGCATCCCAGTAAGAGAAACTGATGTGGGGCGACGTGAGGGAAGAGGAGGGCGGCAGCGCATGGAGGCGAGGTGACGATGTGGGGGAGGAGGAGGCGCCGACGCGGTTGAGGAGGAGGCATCCTCAATGGGAGAGATGCTTAGAGAAGGGAGAGGTGGCATCGTGAGGGAGGCGGCGGCGGGAAGGTGAGGTGGAGGCGCGGGGATTGTAGGCGGCGGCGGCGGGAGCAAGAAGAGGCGGGATGACCGATTTGGCTGGGAGAGGGGGCTAGGTAGTGGGCGGCACTAGCTACGGTAGGGAGGAAGCGAGGCCGAGGGCCAGGGAGAGAGCTAGCTAGAGCTAGAGCGAGAAAGGAAGCGGAGAGGCGGCTACCTCTGGGGGTCGGGAGGGGACCCTAGGGTTACGGACGTGGAAGTGGGGCGTGCAGATATGAGTCGCTCGTGACAAAGCTGCGATCCCATGGCTCTGTATCCGCCCGATTCCGACCGTATGATCGCGATTCGTGATATGTGACGAAATAGGAACCTCAACGCAAATTCAAAAAGGGTAGGGTTTTTTTGCAAATACTTTGACGTGGGCTCCCCAGGCCGCGGAGTTGTTCCGCTATAAGAAAAAGAATACGTATGAGTTTCAGTTTAAAAAAAGCTATATTATGCGTTCGAACTTCAACGTTAAAACCTCGCCAAACAGTCAAACAGCCCACGAAAACACGTGCAGAAAATTTATGGGCCTTCGAATGCCGCCGAAAGGGAGAGTGGGGGGGTTGGCCTGTCAGGCTAATTTGGACTAACCTTTGAGGAAGCGCTGAATATATGGGCTATATTGATCACGATACGTACGGCTGATCTCTTCCATGTTACGGCCCATTAGCCCAATAAATTCTCCAGTTTGGGAAGCTTTGTGCTCTGAGAAGGAAAAAAGAAGCAGCAAGGCCATTGCACTTAAAAAAAAAACTGATAAAACTAGCTCTCTTTTTTTGCGACGACTGAAAACTTTCTAATGTACAGGGTTTCCAGTACAATTCATGCTCGATTCTATTTCTCTAGACTATATCTACTGAGCCCTTTTGGTTTGTTCCCAAATCAAGCCAAACATCGCCGTCACCAAAATCCGAACAACCATAGTTGCGCACCTTTTAACCAACCTTCGCTCCAAAAAAAAACTAAAGAACCAAAAGAAACAGAACCTTACTGATGAAACCAAATTACCAAACAGCTCCTAGACCTAAACAACACCTAGCGATCGATTCATTCGACATCATATATCATGGCCGCTTAATCCTATCACGTTTTAGTGTTTGACATTCATGGGGTTTTTTTTAGGATGTCTAGGGAGGACTGGTCGTTAGTCGCTACACAAGATAATCATTTCCATAACGCAAAATGCATTCATATCATATTTAAAGAAGATGGTATGTCTTTACATTTGAAATATTGAAGATGTTGTTTTTAAAAATAATGTAGTGTATGTTGAACACACGAAATTGATGAAAGCAAAGCGATGTGTCTGTCAGGCTGTGGTTGGCTGATAAAAAAAGTGCAAATCCCACCAGTACTCCGACGCAACGTTCGAAAAACGTAAGGACAAAGCCGCTCCAACGGTCGAGTTCCTCGGATTCAAAACCCAACCAAACCACCTTTATATCCGAGCCCAACGCTCCCTTCGTCCCCATCGCATTAGTCCACCGCACCGAAGCAGCTCCAATCCAAATCCAAATCCAAACCAGAGCAGACGAGGGTAGGAGACGTGTACTGATCGCAGCAAGCATGGACTTCCACGGGCTGCCCCGCCGCGACCTGCAGGCGCTGTGCAAGCGCAACGGCGTCCGCGCCAACATGACGAACGCCGCCATGGCTGACGCCCTCCGCGCGCTCCCCGCGGTAAGGCCTCGCTCATTTTCTCACCGTTCGTCGCTTCACTCGGCTCGCTGGCTTGGTCGGTGTGGATTCCTTACTGTTACTGACTAACTCGCGCGTTTCCTTCCAGGTTGATGGGATTGAGGAGTACGTCAAGCAGACGGTCGCGCTGCCCACGGCGGCGGCCAAGCCGGCGGTTAAGGTGGTGGCGGAGGAGGATCCGCGGGAGAAGCAGGGGAGCCCTCTCCCGAGATGCCGCCGCATCACGGTCAAGTCGCCCGAGCCTATCAGGCGGGAAGACGGCGAGAAAGAGGAGGAGGATCTGAAGCGGGATGCGGACGAGGAGGAGGCGCCGGCCCTTGGCGTGGGGCGGCGCAGTCCCAGCCGGCGTGCTCGAGCCGCGCCTGTGGTGGCTCCGACTACGAGGAGAAGGGCTGCGGCAGCAAGTAAGAGTGAGTCAGGGGATGTGGCTGCGGAGGCAGTGCCGGCTCCGACCACTCGCCGGAGGATCCAGAGCACGGTGGTGGTGGTGCCAGAGGAGAAGGTGCCGAGGGCGAGACGGACGACGAGGAGGGCTGCGGCGAGGAAGACCGGTATGCAGCAGGAAGAGGAAGAGGAGAAGCTGCAAGGTGGCAAGAGTTTGATTCCATCAATTTGGCTGCACTGTTTGATTGCTTGCCTTTTAGCTTCGTTGATGCCAATTTTGTTTGCCGCGCGAGCCAGGTGTTGTCTCTGGTGTGGAGACAGTACCTGCACTGCTGGTTGCCGACGAGGGATGTGATGACCCCGAAGAGGTGGAAGAGGATACGAATCCTCAGAACGAAGAGGAATCGGTTCTGGAAGACGAAGTTGAGACACATGGTAGGAACAGTTTGCTTCCGATCAATTTGCTGACACTGTTTGATTGCTTGCCTGATGCCAATTTTGTTTGCTGCGCGAACCAACAGTTGTCTCTGATGCGGTGCCTGCAACGGTTTCCGACGAGGTATGTGATGATGCTGAAGATGTGGAAGAGGCCACGAAACCTCAGAACGAAGATGAAGGTGAGACACATGGATTCCCCCACTTCAATAGCAACTTGCAGTAGATACTTGTTACATGTTCTCTGTAGCTGCCGTGTGCTGAGATATATGCGTGTTTCTCCAATTGGAAGTTTCAGGGGTAGTCATGGATACACCAACACCAGTCGAAGAAGAACCACCAGTGGTTGAAAAATGCAAGGATAAATCAGCAGTACAAGAGCCGCAGGTCGATGTCCTGCAGTGTGCTGCTCCCTTGCCCAGCCAGGAGGATTCGCCAATCCTGGGTCTCGTTGAGCAGGAAGGAGGTGCGGCTTTCTCGGACGGTACGGGATCTGGCGAGGGGCCATTGGATGAGGAGATGAGTGATGATATCCATCATGCCAGTGAAGAGATGAAAATGGTGCCGGTCAGCGAGTTGCCGCAGGCCACGTTGACAGCCGGTGAGACCGCGGAGGAAGTTGGTTTCACCGGCGATGCTGGTCATGCCAATGATGAGGAGAATGAAGTGCCAGCCTTCAGTGAGCTGCTGCAGCATGGCACAGCGGAAGCCAATGAGGCTCGTACGGAAGATAGTTTTTCTTTGCAGGGAAGGAAGATGTAACTGTTGATGAGGTGCAGAATGACACGGTTACAGGCCACAATATCAGCCCGGCTGTTGAAGAGGAGGGAGTGATCTCCGCTGACGAGATGAGACAAAGCTCAGTGACAATGGATGAGGATGCTGATGAAGATGATTTCGACACTGAAATTTGTCGTGCCGATGAACAGAAGGAAGTGGTCACTGTTGAGAACGTGTTGCAGGTCTCAGTGATAGACAACGAGATTGTTGGCAACGAGAACGTTTTCAGCAGTGACATGCCACTGGAGTTCAACAGTGCCGGAGACTTGGGTGGTCGCATTTCGTCACCGTTGTTTGCTGACATGCTTGACAGTGTCACCAAGTCCATGTCCAACAATGTCATCGCTGGCGAGCCAACTGTGTCTGAAGCCGAAGATGTGTCACAGCGCATGCACAGCCACAGCAATGAAAAGAGGAGCACTGAATTGGTTGCAGTGGAAGAAGAGAACGAGGTGAAGGACGAGAATCAGAACAAGGAACCTCTGGTATTTACTAAACTTAGCCTGAGGAAGCTTAGAGCCAAACTCAAGGAGACGCTGGTTGCTCACAAGGTAATGAGTAATGACCAATTCACCTCCATTTATGTACTATTTTAGTGTATGGTTTTTTAGTGCTAAAGTGCCACTAAAATGCAGCGCAAAGAAGCAAAGAGGGTGGCCCTTGCCAGGTTGGACGAGAATGTGTGTTGATTCGAAAGAAATAGGCAGCAGCAGATCATAAATCTGCGGTAACATTAACCCGGAGAAACAGCTAGATCTGAACTCCAATACCTCGTTTGTTATGAGAGAGTATCATGTTGTGAAACCATTGTTTCTCCAACCTCTGATCTAATTTATCTGTATTTGTTCTTCTATTTATTTACATGTTTGCCTGACGGTGGAGAGCCAACGATTCGGCTGTATATTAGTCTAGTCTAATCGTAGCCTGCTCACCAGTTGTATCTTTTAGTGTTATGCCCTTGTGTCAGTTTACCTGTGGTGTACTAGAGTGTTTGTAATTGAACTGCACGTCATTTGCAAAACAAACTTGTTTGTGTATCTGCAGTAACATGTCCATTGATGCCAAAAGGATTGTTTCTTCCACTACTTTCAGAACAGATGCCCTGACCGGATTTTAGGACCTTCCGCGTGCAAGATCCGAATCAACCAATTAGGAAACCAGGATACATGTTCAGCTACACGGATACAACTCCACCGAAATCAAATTGGCGAATTCGTAGAGTAGACACTTCCTTTCAACGAATCTGAGAACTGTTACTCATTTGGGCCAAAGCTTCCCTATCAAATATGTCAATATGATTGGAAGTATCCACATGGCTGTTGTCGTTCAGGCCATTCTTCAAACTTGAAAACCCATCTTTAATCCGAAAAGCAGCCCGGTAGAAGGAGCTCAGCCACTCGATCACCAGGATACATGTTCAGCCATGACATGAAACACAATATAATCAATCACCGGCCACTCCAATTCAGTCATATGGTGTTCAGGAGCTCAATACTGGACGCCTGACGTAGACTGGTTTCACTGAATGCCTGACGTAGGCTGGTTTCGAACTTCAAACCAAAACCCAAACATTCACCACTAGAATCTTTAATTTGCCGGTACCGGAACGTATCATTCCAAGAATCAAACCGGTATGACCACCGGTACGGTATTGATAAGTATGATTTGGCCCATATCCACGTACCATTTCGGATTTAATATAATAATACGAGTGTGTGTGTATATATATATATATATTTGTTTTTAATTATATACACACCAAATATTACTTGTAGTACTCAAAATACATAGTAGCACTATCAAATATAACATATATTTTAATAGTTGATATTATCAATTCCAATATCTTATAATTAGTATTGTATACCTAAAGTGATAAAGGATCGAATCGGTAGTAACTACACAGTAGAAAGTACATATATGCTATATATATATACTTTATATATATATATATACGTTTAGATGGTATTATCAATTCCACGGTATAATATCGAATCGATACAGTACATAGTGCCGACCAGATGGTGGTATAATACGTACCGACCAGTGTAGTCGGTACCGGTATTGTATTGATAACTATAGCCCAAATACTTGCAGTACTGATTAGGACATAAGTACATCGCAACCACAAGCAACAGGAGCACACGGCTTTTGCTTGTTCTTATTTTAGGCACCAGCATCACGTTACTACTAGTACCGATGCATGTCATGCCTGCTGATACTAGATATATTAGCACAACCACACTACTACACTACTGATAAGCAATGAGCCCAGCTGAAGAGAGTGAGAGGTGTTGTACAGCTAGGCTCGTCTTAGTTCTGGGCTGCCAGCCCGGCCCGGCCGTCAGGCGACAGGGGGCTTCTCGACGTCCTCCAGCGGGCGGAACCAAACCTTCTGGTCCAGCACCGAGCCACCACCATTCGCGCCTGTCGCCGGCGCGCCAGTGGCCACCTTGGCGTCCACCGCCGGGCCGAACACGCCGGTCGTTGGGTGAGGGCCCCAGTACCTGTCAGGGTTAACGGCGCTGCCGATCACATCGTCCGGCACGACGGCCGGGCGCACCTGCTCCTCCAGGTTCTTGTCGTAGGCTGATGCGTGGACGGCCCTCCTACAACGCATACACAAATCGGAGTGTTAAAAGGAAGCCGAGACCGGTGGAACAAACTTACCTAACAACCGTACCACGTTGACTCGTAATAGTAACAAATTAACAAGAGAACTGCGATCGGAAAATTAATAACCAATTATAAAAACAACTTGGAGCTCATGCATGCAAAGAACGCCTGTTTAGTCTGTTTCTTGCCTGCAACAGCTTGGAAATACGGTAGTTCTTCCACTGTTACAAAGAAACCAACGTACTCAAGAATGTAGAGGCAAGTCAAACCCGGAATGAGATCCCCGCTGCGGTAAATGCAGACGTCGTAGCGAATTGGCAAGCGAAAGGAGATATCAATCGGTACAAAAAGAGGTACAGTAATTTTGCTACAGTGATTACGTACTACTGTACTGCTATGCTACATTGATATGGCAGATCGGTTTGGCACCCAGTAAAGCACTGTTCACAAAATTGACCTCACTGCGTAACGCAGAGGATCCGAATCCCAGTCAAACCCATCCCTTCTATCTATCAGCACTTGCATCATTACAAATCACATCATCGTACTCCTATTGGCACCAAAGAGCAAGTGAATCTACTTCACAAGCCCACACCATTGTACACATAACACACACGTGATGCACGCGCGTACACGCACTCACTCCACTGAAAATCCCCGTGCCCCTATGTCGTCGTTGCTGGGATCAGCAGGGAAGAGGACAGGGGGAGCGTTGGGGACGGCTGGTGGGCCCCGTCAGAGGCAGAGCCTTCTCTGGCGCGGACGGGAACTGCGGGCGCCACTGTCAGACCTACCAGTCCACTTCTCGGACCTTTTCCCACCGTCCCTCCCTCTGAGTAAAAACCAAGGGGCACCCTGCTGCAGATGGTGGATGACCGGGGATGGATACCGGGGCGACACCAACCGCGCACGAAACTGTCTTCTCCATCCGTCGCCGAAGAACTTTTGGAAAGCGATAAAGTCGGGGTTGATTGGAAAGTGATAAGCCGGGGTTGGCATATTGGTAGTAGTGCTGCTGCTGCACTGTGTGATGTCATCAAACACAAAACCAATATGCAGCAGACTTGGTGAAACCAATATGCTGCGTTCAAGACAAAGCCATCGCGATAAGACATCGCCGTCATCTCATCTCTTATCCGGTCCACCCAAATCTTATCAAGATACGTATCTCTTTACTTCCCAAAATGAAGCGGCCAGTTCCTCAAATCTCTCACTCTCACACACGTACACCAGCAGCCAACGAGCTGCAACAAGCAAGTGCAGCGGGCAAGAAACGCGTGCAAACACGGTAGGTCAGTACACGAGCATGGCAAGCCGTGGGTGAACACAGTGGTCGAGTGACGGTGAGCAGCCGCGTCGTGCGAGCAATGACAATTGGGCCACCGGTCATCCTGGTTTCGAAGTCAATGAGCTAACCGGTGAGCGCTGAGTGGTGGCGGGCCGACACGAGCGCCGTCGTCGAGCCTATATGCCTGAAACTGTATGAAACTCACCCGAATTTTTAAAACTTCCATAAAATTTGTTTGAAACTCGATTTTTATTTATCTTTTTTTTGAAAATCGTAATGTGCCGAACTTTCTGAAACTTGGTTTGATCATTCTACAATTTCATATGAAACTTGAGTGAAACATGTCTAAACTTGTCATGTTTCAGAGAAGCTTCATACTATCGTGAAACTTATTTCAACCTGAAATTTATACTTTAGATTTGAAACTTGGTGAAACATTAAGTTCCATATTTTGAAATGCGTTGAAACTTGAAGTCTCAATTTTGAAACTTGCTTGAAACACAACGTTTTAGTTTTTAAAACCTGTAACTCACCTTTGAAACTTTAAGTTTCAAATTTGAAACCGTTGAAACTTGATGTTTTCAGTTTTTTAAACACTTTGGAACACGCTTAAACTTGCTTGAAACATCAAACTCAAACACAAAATCTGAAACCTTCGTGAAACTTTTTGTTCAGCTAAAACACCACAAAACTTCGTGAAAATGCTATACTAGGAGCTCCCTTACCATTATTCATCTAACTAAGCATGACACGTAAAACCTTATGAAACTCATCCAAAACTTGTAGTTTTATATTTGAAACCCATCGAAAATTGTTTAAACCTTATGGAAACTCGTTTAAAACTCTTTTGAAGTGTGCTTTGAAACTTTGATGTTTGTATTTTAAAACTCGGTTGAAATTATTTTGAAATTCATTTATAATCAAATTTCATATTTGAAACTGGATGAAACTTGTTGTGATTTTTTTTGCTCAGATGTTTCAAACTACATGACACTCATGCAAAACTTTCTTGAAACTTGTTTGTTTTGATATTTCCTTTTGAAACATGAATGACACTTATGATGTAAAGTTTGTCTTTTGAAACTCAGTTGATTTTATTCTAAAACTCATTTTAAATCACGTTTCAAGTTTGAAACTGTGCGAAACTTGTAGTTTTATATTTGAAACTCGACGAAATTTGTTAAAACACACTGAAACCTTATGAAAACTTGTTTGAAACTTTTCAAAACATGTTGAAACTTCTTGATATTTTTTGTCTGAAACTTTTTGGAATTTGAGTTCCAAAATCTGAAACACATTGAAACTTGTTGAAACTCTTTTGTCTGAAACTTCTTGAAACTTTTTTAGAATATGTTGAAAACTTCTAGAAATACGGAAATTCACTAAACCTAAAGCTTTTAAAATGTTTTCACAATACTTTATAAAACTTGTTGAAACTCTTTTGTCTGAATTTTTTTAGCCTTGAGTTCCAAAATCTAAAACTTATTAAAACCGGGTTGGAATCTTATGAATTTTTAAAAATCTGAAACACATTGAAACCTAGTCAAAACTTTATACTTGAAATCAGGAACTTTTAAGTAACTAAAACTTCATAAAATTACATGAAACTACTACACCATTGAAAATGACTTCCAACGATATAGTGTGGGCTAGCAGCTCTGTAATGTAAATGTAGTATGTGTCGATACTCTAGAGACACCCTATCAAGCTTATCCGATGAAGATCCTTTGTTGTTGTGGGTACAATGAATATATAATACTTCATCCGTTCAAAAATGTACGACGTACGTTTTAGAAAGCGTGCGGTTAAACTTTTCTAACTTTGACTAATAATATATAAAATACTATTTAGATTGGTCGTGAGAGAATAATATTATTAGATTTATCATGATAAATATTTTTATAATATAATATTGTTTATCAAGTTTTACTAACATATTCATTTAAACAGTAATGATCAAAGTTAGATATCGGAGACCGTACCGATGTCAAAACGTTGTACATTCTTGAATAGAGAGAGTAATACAATGAAGATGTTTTAGAATTGATGGAATAACCGTAGTGTTATGAAGATGATGAATGCACATGTTTTTACAGGTGGCATTTAATGCCGCTAAAAACGCTTCTTATTTTCACGTGCATTCATTTGTTGAGTCTTGAACCATCATTTTTAGCAGATACGTTATTGAACGTTGTTAGATGACGTAAGTTAACTGATACGTCAATAACCGTTCGCACATGGGTCACATGGAAACTATCATGTCGACCGACCAGTTTAACTAGTCGGATGGTCGAAGATGGCCCAAAACAGCATAGTCGGTCATATTGTGTTATGTGTGCATAGTCAGTTGTGCTGTGTTTTGTGTTCATACCTGGTCGTTTCATAACTCAAACCGGTCTGCGACCAGACCGTAGTAAAGGAGATTTGACATGGCCTAAAAAAAACTAATCCGGCTGTGTTGTGTTCTGTGTTCATGATTGATCACCTTATAACTTCAATTGGTCTAGTAAAGAAGATTAAACTTTCTTAAAACACAGTCGTATGTTCGTAGCCGTTATAAAATAGATCATTGATGTGCGGCAGATGGTGACCAAAAAAAGTTAATACGATAAAGAATTCTCGTCTGCATGTTTCCATTATTCCTCATCTTTTTTTTTTTTCTTTTTTTTTTTGGTGTGGGTGCGTCTAGACTCCAGTGGGATTTGGCCTTTTACTCAAGGAGGCAGTTCGACTTCACGGAACACAAAAGTGGCAAACTCGGAGGAGTCAAAAATATCCCCGTGGATCTGGTCTTGTTGCCCTAGAAGAGTTCTCCTGGCTTCTGGTACAGATTGATGACACAGAGGGACAGAAGATTAAACAAGTTTGGCGATGTTTCCAAAGCGGTGAGGATGCCGTATCTAGACTTCTGGATCATGTGAAAAGATAATCTTGCTAAGTTCTACTCAACATACTGCCATCTAACAACGTACTAAATCCACAACACCGCTTCACTAACACAAGGATTTTCTGCTGAACCAGAGGTAATCACAAAAGCAAGATACTCCTATGTCCGGGGGAAAGATGCAAGAAACAGTATCCACGGCAGGCAAAGCAAGTTAAAACCCTTGCAAATCTCTCGATAAAAACAAGATCTTGAACATGTACAACTTAGCAAGAACAGGTACTAATGTTTTTTTTTTTTTGCGATAGCAAGTGTATCCGCTGAGTTCACAGGCATGCGAGTGTACCTCGGGGAGGCGACCTTGCCGGCCAGGACGCGGGCGACGAAGCTTCCAGTGATCACCCGCCCCTTGAAGTTAGCTGCTGCTGCTGCTGCTGCCATGCAAAGGTCGGTCGATCGAGAGGAGGGGAAAGGGGAGAGGAGAGGACGGTACTACGCGGTGCTGCGAGATGTGGGGAGAAAGGGGGGTGGGTTTCAGCTTTTGTGGATGGACTGCTCTATCCCACACCGCTCTGCCGGCCACTTATAGCGCCCAACCGAGGAGGCAACAAGGATGCCGGTACACTAGCAAACAACCAACGGCCAAGACATCGCTGTCCCGTGAAGCGACTGTATCCTGGGGGACTCCATCAACGCTGGATCGTCCGATCGTATGATCCAAACTACGGCGCTATCCATGTAAACCTAGTATTTCTTCCAAGGCAAGTATATTATGAAGGAAAAAAAAACTTGATTATATGCGCAAGACAGTTGTCATACAAAATGCAACACATTTTTTTATATTTAATCTTGCTTTTAAGATATTCTTGGAAATGAAAAAGAGTTGGTGGATGGTCGTATGGAATCTTTCTTCTCGTGATTTGACTATATAACGAGATATAATAAACATAGAAAACCGGAAGCAACCAAACAAAAAGAATCATGTCGATGATTTAGAACCGATCTCACGTATGATTGTTTGATTTAGGGTCTTCTAAGATTGACCATGTAGAGAAACGACACAATGATTTTATACTGGTTCAAACCTTCTGCTGAGAGAATAACAACTATGTTCTTGTGTGTATTGTATTGAATATGAGTGTACAAGTAACAATCAAGAGAAAGATTGAAGTCTAAGTCCTCTGCTACTGATTGCGCTTCTCCCTCTTCTTCCCCACTTCCTTCCCTATGTCGTCTACTGATTCCACTATTTATATAGTGCTCGAAGAGGGCGGCGGTTTCTCCAGTCCAAAGGGCGCCTCAACGCGTCAGATGATGATGCGGTTACTGGAGATTATTGCTAGAGTAGTAACTGACGAGGATCTAATAATCCTCATTTTATCTATTATCTATAATTCTTATTATGGGTAAATATGATGTCACATAGTCTCCAGAAGTACCCCTTATTTTTATAAGGGAGAAGCCTATCAAGTGATTGTAAGATCTTCTACAATCACCCCCCATAGTCGTAAGTCTTACTACGACTACTACCTGGTCGTAAGTCTTTCTACGACCATTACATGGTCGTAAGTCTTTCTACGACCATTACATGGTCGTAAGTCCTTCTACGATCACTACATAGTCGTAAGACCTTTTACGACTACTACCTGGTCGTAAGTTCTCCTACGACCAGGCAAACCACGACCACCTTATAATCAAACCTACGAGGCAAGTGGGTCCAATTGATTAAAGAATCCGAGGCAGTGCGCACGCACTACTATTCCGCGTAGTAATAGTGCTTAAATACCCCATTATCTTTGAATGATAATTGCGGACGGCGTGGAGAAGCCAATGCGCGGTAATTATCGCCATCATCGCCCATTCTTGGCTCAATTAAGGCGCCTCTTAGCGAGACAAAGCGACTACTCCTTCACGACTATATAAGGGCATCGGAGAGCGAGAAAAAAGAGGCGAGTCAAGGGAAATACAAGTACTATTCTCTGTAATAGTCTTAGCTTCTTACTTGATCATCAAGAATACCACACCACACAGGATTAGGGTTATTATTCTCTCCTGAGAAGGCCTGAACCTGTCTAAAACATCCCGTGTCAACCACTCTGCGTGATTTCATCTCTAGGAGACCCCCCGAATCAAATAATCTTTACGTAAGATCGGTTCTAATACACCGACAGTAACGTTCCCACATCATCATACAATTATTATCAGGACAGATAGATTAATCATGCTGCTATTCCATGGAATAGCAGCGTAATTAACTACCATATAACTTTAAACATGATGTAGAAGACTCCCTGACCGACCAGACCTACGTGTCTGTAAGCTCCATTGACTAGAGACTAGACGTAAAAGAACTTACGACCAGGTGGTGGTCGTAGTAAAACTTACGACCATAAAGTTGTCGTATAATGACTTACGATCAGGGGATAGTCGTAGAAAAACTTACGACTAGGAACTAATCGTAGAGGAATTTACGACCTGGGGATGGTCGTAAAAAAGCTTACGACCTTCTCCTGGGTATACTTGTGAGAAGTGTAAAGATATTGTTATCTATAATAAGAATTATAGATAAATTAGTAAAATAAGGATTATTAGATCCTCGTCAAATCCCTCCTGTTGGTGATCAATAGAGATGCACAGGTATATGCTAGGAAAACTTTGATTCGTTTGCCATGCAAAATATTAAGTTATTGATATTTTCGTTAGCACTACTTCAGTATCCATGCTAACCGAGTGCCCGTATGTTACAACATATTTCATATATATATATATATATATATATATATATATATATATATATATATATATATATATATATATATATGATAAATACTTTCTACTCCAGGGTGTAGTTACTCCCACATCGATATACCACTTAAAAGAACTTGACATACTCCTTTATCACTTTGGGTATACTCATATACTAATTATAAGATATTCAATGCGAACCACATGAAAAATTTGTAAGAAAGTCCTTAGTTTTTAGCATATTTTGTAAATACCTTCATATTTGCACTAAAAAGGAGTATGTCTAAAAATTTGTACATACCACCCCTGAAAATGTGTGAATACCACCTAGGTGGTCTTATATACTCGTATACTACACATACATACTCTCGGTTGCGCGAGATACTCTCTACGTTGTGAGATACGGAATAGGGAGTAACTACTCACGGGAGTAGGAAAAAGGCTTCCTATATATATATATATATATATATATATATATATATATATATATATATATATATATATATATATATATATATATAGGGAACGTATCTAGTGCTAATGGATAATTCAGTGCTATGGTGATAATACCGATCTTGACCGTTGAATCTGAATCTCTTGACTGTTGGAGGTGGGAGCATATATATATATATATAAAGCTTTTTCTTACTCCCGGGAGTAGTTACTCCCTATTCCGTATCTCACAACGTAAGGAGTATCTTGCGCAACCGAGAGTATGTATGTGTAGTATACGAGTATATAAGACCTCCTAGGTGGTATCTACACCTTTTCAGAGGTAGACACAATCCTTTTTAGTGCGAATATGAAGGTATTTATAAAATATACTAAAAACTATGGACTCTCTTACAATTTTTTTTTGTGTGGTTCGCATTGGAGTATCTTATAATTAGTATATGAGTATACCAAAAGTGATAAAGAAATGTGTCAAGTTCTTTTAGGTGGTATATCAAAGGTGGGAGTAACTACACCCGGGAGTAGAAAGTATTAATCATATATATATATATATATATATATATATATATATATATATATATATATACTTGAAAAACCAATATGTATGAGATAATTATCCTTGCATCTAAAAGTTGTATACAAAATTAACATCCGATCAGCAAGCCATAAAGAGTCTTGTTATAAACCAAATGTGTATATGATCTAACTGTCCACGGAATATCTTTATAATAACATATGCATGTATACACATATTTACCCATAAAAGATCCCACTAACTCATGAGACGAGAAGATAGATAACAAACTGACCACCGTCACCAGGTCCTTCTTTTATAATAGTATAGATAATTGACGATGATCTAATAATCCTCAATTAATTAAATCATTTATCTACCCCTTATCATTAACTTATAATGATAAGAGAATATTATAATTACCTAGTGATCGTAAGCGCTTCTACGACCACCTTGTAGTTGATAGAACCAACAGACATGTGTACCAAATCGACTAGGGACTCTATGCACTGTGGCTCATTTTTGCGTAGTAGTTATACACGTGTTGTTTATTTCTAACATAACTGCACATAAGTTTCTTTGTCTCTAGCGTAACTGCATAGTGAACATGCAGGAGAGTGTTTCTATGACAATAATTGTCATCGAACATGCGCGATTAACAAATCGTTGAGGCGTCTCTTGGCACATAACAACTGTCACCTCTTCAAAAGCTTTTACAAGGGATAACGCCGTTGGATAGGAAAGAGGATCCAGAGAAGAGGTCATTAGTCGTAGTTTTGGTGACTTCTCTCTAATTGTAAACGATATCAATTCAAGAACACAAGAGTACGATTATTCTCTCCGAAAAAGCCATAATATATCTAAAAATTCTAAATGTCTCTGTCGGTGTATTAGAACCGATCTTACGTAAAGATTGTTTGATTCGGGGGGTCTCCTAGAGATAAGATCACGCAGAGTGGATTGACACGGGATGTTTAGACAGGTTCAGGCCTTCTCGGAGAGAATAATAACCTAATCTGTGTGTATGGTATTCTTGATGATCAAGTAAAGACTAAGACTATTACGAGAGAATAGCGCTTGTGTTCCTACTTGGTAGCTCTTCTTTTCTTTTTATCTCTCGATCGATGCCCTTATATAGTCGTGAAGAAGTAGCCGTTTGCCTGCTTGAAATGCGCTGATTAATTGATGTGAGCGCATGATGGCGATAATTACGGCGCCTCGGCTTCTTCACGCCGTCTGGCAATTATCTTCCAGAGATAATGGGGTAATTACGCACCATTAATAAGCGGAATAATAGTGCGTGCAGACCGTTCGGATTCCTTAATCAATTGGACCCACTCGCCTGTAGGTTTGATTATAAGGTGGTCGTAGTTTACCTGGTCGTAGAAGAACTTACGACCAGGTAGCAGTCGTAGAAGGACTTACGACTAGGTAGTAGTCGTAGAAGGACTTACGACTATGTAGTGGTCGTAGAAGGACTTACGACCATGATATAGTCGTAGCAAGACTTACAACCACTCATTGGACTTCTCCCTTTTAGATAAGGGGTACCTCTGGGGTATGTGACATTATATTTACCCATAATAAGAATTATAGATAAAAGATAAAAATGAGGATTATTAGATCCTCGTCATCTAGCCCCCCAGCTTCAAGTGAAAGTAACTTACTTGATAAAGGTTTCGTAAATGGACTTACGACCATGAGAATGTCGTAGAACGATAGTCGAAGGAAAAACTCTTCGACATTTGAGTGTTGCTTTGACCAGGAATTTGCTTTATCAGGAAGGTTGCTTACGACTATTAAAAGTCATAAAAACCCTATGACCGTCGATGGTCGTGGTAGGGAATCGGAGAAAAAGCTCTTAGATTGATACTTCCTTCGACTAGAAAGACTTGGTCAAAAATGTAATTTTGCTTGGAGGTGATAATACGTACCTACTTTTTTCTCGAACGGACCATCTCGAGAATTGCAACCGTCTCTCATAGACTTGTCCGATGAAGCGGTTCCCGAAGCGGTACAACCATCTATCATAGACCTATAGCCGGGACGGTTTCAGAAGCGGCGGAGATCGTCTTGATTATAAAAACTTACCGGAGGTAGACTTGGATTTTACTCTTCCCCAAATCACTCCATTGTTCTTGAGCTCTTGCTTTCTCGTCTTCGACTAGGTTTCATCTTCTCGCCGTCAACCCAATCAAAAACTTCTTGCTTACGGCGAAATGGCCAAGAGAGTTTGAATGGGAGGAATCGGAGATGGATGCGCTAAGATCAAGATCTTGGTCGATCTTGGAAGATTCGAGAAGGCTCGGTGAAGTGGATTCCGCTGTTAGGCGACTTGCCATCGGGGAAAATGGGCAAATCCACGTCTTCCAAGCGTATTGTGAGTCGGCCTTGATTGCTGCCCACCCTTTCTTCTGATGGTACTCGAACACTTTGGGGTGGGCCCGGTGAACTTAGGTCCCAATTCCATTACCATGTTGAGTGTGTTCGTGTATCTGTGCGGCGTGCACAGGGATTAGGCGGATCTCGAGCTGTTCCAATATTATTATGGGATGGCTCGACAAACCGAATCGCCGGAGTCGCGATCTGAAGCTCCACGACTCGAAGTCGAAGGAGTACATTGAGTTTCACCGGACTTCGTGGCGAGTGGAGGAAGAGGTGGTTCTCTTTGGAAGGTCACCTCTGAAGACGACCTTTCTTTCGTGGGGAAGGTGCGGAAAAGAAATCTTCATGGGACTCAACCCCTGAAGATATCAGCGGATTAGCCCTTATATTCAAGCCATTAAGGACTTGAAGGAAGAAGGGCTGACCGGATGGCATGTGGTGAAAGATTTCATCACACGCCGAATTAGTCCTCTGAAGAAACGAGCATCTCCTATGTGGAGGTACTCGGGAGAGAGACCCCACGAGACTACGAGGAGGGTAAGCAATTGTCGACTTAACTCTCCGTTTGGTCTTTCTCAACCTTGTCTAATATTTTTATCTGTTTACACAGATCTTTCACAGGCTGAGGTTGACTCCAGAGTCAGACTCATCTGTGAGAAGTCCCCGCCAGTCCGAGGGGCGGTTCCTCAAGTCATTGCGGTTTTGTCATGAGATGAAAGGATAGGCGCCTAAAGGTAATCAAATCGATTCTCTCTTTAGGACTTTATAGTCGTAGAAGATACTTACGACTAATGGTGATCGTAGAATATCTTACAATCAAGAAAAAGTCGTAGAAAAACTTACGACTTGGTACTAGTCGTAGAAAAAACTTACGACAAATTAGTGATTCTTCTTTTTCTGTTTTGCTTTACAGAAAGTAGGCATGGAAAATCGCCAGGACGACGAAGAAGTCGTCTTGATGACTATTAGTCTTTGGGTTGTCGAAGACAAAGACTCGCTCCTCCTCGAAGAAGCGTCGACTTGTAAAATCTGCGAGCAAGGGGGAGCAAGTTCGAGTTACGGTCTTTCGACCAAACCCTCTACAAGACTGCGGCACCGTAGTTATATCTGAAGCCGAGGCGCGGCCCGTCCGGCCAAGAGGTTGAAGCGGTTGAACCTCTCAAGCGCAAACCTCGCAAGGCTAAGGTACCCTTCTATTATGACACGGAATCTTTCGCGATTGGTGTCACTCCTAGTTTTATTAAGAAACTTGAAAGGAGAAGCTGGAAGGATTTTGTGTCTTTTATGAAGGACGATCTTTGCATCGGCACAACACGCAATCGAGGGCGATCTTTATACGGAATGGTCGAGACCGATCTCGTCCATCAAAAGATCGAGAAACCGAGCTCGGTTCTGTTCAAACTTCTACGACCGGGCGTGGTCGTGGCCGAGCCAATTGTTGAACCTCGACCGGGCGTGGTCGTGGAGAAGAAGAGGTCCTCCGTTGGGAGGATTGCTCCAAAATTCTGGTTAAGACCGAGTGCAGAGGTATGTGAAATGTCTTGAAGTGTAAGAACGACATTTACCTTTTTCTTTTCACAACTTTGATTTGCTTTTCTTTATTTTAGTCCGACTCCTTGGCCCAGGGATGCTTCTGAGAAGTCCATTGCTATCCCTTCACCGTTGGAGAGGTAGCAAGCGGAGGTGGTCAAGCATCACCCTTGGCTCAGTGGCGATGAAGTCGAGACTCCCAGTGTCTCCCACATCTCTGAAGTCGTAACTCGACTCTTGAGGTAGCGGTATTCTTGTTGAGGTGGCCGCTACGACTCATCAAGTCGTAGAAACAACAGAGGCATTGTGAAACCTCTGGTCAAGGTGGTGACCATCTATGCACCGCTCTGGGAAGGAAATCGTAGGAGGCGTTCCTTCCCTACCCAAAGAGAAATCACGTAACCGAAGGAGAAAATTTCAACCGTGGTGACTTCTTTGGGCACCGCCTCCGTCGTAGGGTCTGCTTCTTCAGATCTCGTGTGAGTCCCCATCCCAAAGATATTCCCAATCGGAGAATACTTTTGACAATGGCGCCTCGAGAAGGTGTGGTGGGATAAAGTCGCGAGGATAGATAAGCTGCGACACCGGACCTTGTATATTCGATTTTGCTAGAACGACTATGAATGTAAGTATCTTGAATACTTATATATGTGGCTTTCCTTCCCTTCTCACTTTTTTTCTTCTTGCGAGAAAGCTCGGAGCAAATTCTTTGTTGTCGGTGAGTATCATCGACAACTTTTAGAACTAAGATAAGAGAAAGAATTACTCTGCAGAGAGGCGAGAGGTGGTAAGTCACTTATCATTCATAGTTGTTTTTGACTTAAATACTCGTAAAATGTTTCACGAGAAAAGTCATGGAAGAAACTCATGATTTAAGTATTAGTCGTAAAAAGCTTACGACTACTTTCAACTAGGTAGTGGTCATAGAAAGACTTACAACCATATCCTAGTCGCGAGAAAAACTTACGACTAGGTTGGTGGTTGTAGAAGTACTCACAACCATTCACCGATGTTTATCTTCGTTCTGTTTTTGTAGGTTAAGCGGTGATCACGAAGACCTTAGTGACTCACTCGACTATGAAAAGAGGAGTCGAGGAGGCTAAGGAATGAAGTATTAGTTCTCTCGGATAGACTTGAGAGACTGTCTCATCTAAGAAATTGCAGGAAAAATAAACGATGAAGTCTTGAACTTAAGAGCTGCTTTTGAGTTTTAACCTTTACTTAACTCTCATTTCTTCTTTAGATAAAGAAAATGAGATCAAAGCTCAGGATGAAGTTGGAGACAAAGCTTTGGTAATTCAGAGTTTTCCGTATTACCAAGAATAAGGATCAAGAACTCGAGTTACGAGAACTCAAGTAACAGTAAGTAACTCTTTACCTATTGTCCTTTTGAGTATTTTCCTTTTCTAATGACAATTTCTTGTTCGAAATTGCTTGCCCAATTGAGAAGCCTTGAGGTGAAATCCAAGCAAAGACCTTAATTTGCAATGAGTCCGTCGCATTCTTTGAGATGAATCTGAGAGGACATCAAAGCATGGGGGCAAAAGCATCTTTGAACCGTTGCTTCCCATCGAGAAGAGGTCAAGAAATTGGATTCTCAATTAGTAGGTAAGAAAAAGCTTTTACTATAATTATCTTTGTGTTATCTTCCTCTAGAAGTATATTTTTGTTTGACCGATATTATTCTTTTGAACAAGTGGTGAAAACAAGAAGCTTCATGAGGCTTCGACTTGTACCCAACAGAGATGGAGTCGATGAAGACTAGTCTTCAAGGCGACATCACTCTCTGAACAATGTGCTTAGTGAGCTACATTACGAGGGAAAAACTCCTCGAGAAGATACCATAGTTGCTCACATAAGTACCATTGGGGAACAAGTCGGAAAATTGCAAGAAATGGTGACCACTCAAAGACTAATCAAAATTTGAATCAATAAGGGAAGCGATCGAAGCTGCGATGAAGTTACGCTTTGGCGAAACTTAAAGCTCAAGACCCCGCCTTAATGTTAAACCAATTGAAGCCGACTTGATCGTCACCGAATCGAGGCAAGTCGTCGATTGAGGAAATCTGATCGATTGGTAAAAGGTGGCGGAGGAAATGCAACTAGGCTCTCCCCGTGAGTAATCTTGTAACTACCTTGTAAGGCGGACAATTTTTGTTAATGAGTAATATATGATCCGCTTCATTTCACGAAAATCATCTTGTCGAGTAGTTAGTAACTCAAAAGATAATAAGCGAGCGAAAGACTAAGAATTGAAGTCAAATTAATAACTTTATCCTAGCCCAGACTATTTGCTTAGATTGTTTAGACAATCTAAATAAATAGTGTTTAAAAATAGGGTTTCGAAAACAAAGAGAGGTTTATTTAACTTATAGCTTTTGTTGTGGTTGTTAAGCCTTTGGTCGAAAAGAGTAGAAACGACTTGACACTAGGAAGTTCCTTCTAGTGGCGGGACCACGTCTTGAGAGAGGAAAGACTTCGACTAGGTGATGTTCCCATCTCAGACTAGTTTAATCAAACCAAAACGACAACTTGAGTTAAACAAGCGTCTAAGAGTACTTTAGTCATTCGTTCGTCCTTTTTGGTGGACTTGATAAGTCTTTTCGATGAGCAAAAGTAGGAGACTGCGACACTAGGAAGTTTCCTTCTAGTGGGCGGGACCACATGCAGAGAGGAAAGACTTGACTAGGTGTGTCTCTTCCTTGACCGATTAAAACAAATCGAGTACACCAAATGTGGTCGAACAAATGTAAGAAAGTGCACTCTACTTAGAATATTTTTTGAATTTACTGGAAAAAATAGACTAAGATTGAGAGAGTTGGCTTTGATAACATTATGACTAGATAAAACCCGAGCTCTTTGTATTGGGAGAAAAGTGAGTAGCGAGTCGATGCTAGAAAATTCCTTCTAGTGGGCGAGCCACATGCGAGAGGAGAAGTTTCGACGGATGGCGTTTCGCTTTTACGCGATGTAAAGAAAACTGCGTGTTTTCATATCATAGTCGAAAGATTAAAAAAGCACTACTCAAAAATTAAGGCAAAAAGAGGTAGAAAGAACCTGGACTTTTATTGCCTGAGAAACTGGTCACACATAGAATTTGCGTAACTGGTCGATGTTCCAAGAGTTTGAGAGAACCTGTCCATCTTCCATTGCTAGTCGTCTGACGGCCACTGGCCGAGTTACGCCGACCATTTGTGTAAGGACCTTCCCATTTAGGGGAAAGTTTATTCCGATTAGACTTGGATTGGCAGAGCCTCAATACCAAATCACCTACAGCAAGGCTGCGAGGTTGGACCTTACGATTATAGTATCTGCGCAGGGCTTGTTGGTAGACTGCCGAACGGATTAAGGCTAGGTTTCTCCTCTCTTCGAGTAGGTTAATGTCATCTGCTCGAAGTTGTTCCTGGTCTGAGTTGTTGAAGGTTTCAACTCGTGTCGACCGCAATTTTAGCTCGGAGGAAGCATGGCCGGCTCCAAAACTAGAAAAATGGTGTTTCTCCTGTTGCTCATTGGTGGTCGCATCTGAACCGCCCATAATATGGAAGGTAATTCTTGTACCCAAGCCCCGAGCGCTTAACAAGGCTGGTCGAAGACTCGAGTTTTAATTCCTCGCATTATTTGGCCGTTTGCACGTTCGACCGCCCCATTGCTTTGGGGATGTGCAATGAAGCATAGCATAGCTTGGTACCCAACTCGTCGCAAAATTCACGAAATTTTGCACTTGCGTAGTGTTTACCATTATGCGTAATTATCCGACTCGGAACTCCAAATCGACTAATTACGCTTCTCATCATGAACCTTTTCTTTGCTTGTTGTTATCGATTCTGAGTTGACTTGATCCATTTGTGAGCGTGTCAATAGCCACAAAAGGAATTGAAACCTCCCGGAGCTTTGGGAAGCGGTCCTAGGATATCAAGCCCCAGTGCAAAAGGCCAAGAAAGAGGTATTGTTTGTAATGCTTGAGTGGTTGGTGTATCTGTCTACCATGGAATTGTACTGGACACACTTTTAACCACCTCCATAGCATCGTGCAGTGTAGGCGATAAAAACCTTGTCGAAAAGCTTTACCAACCAATGTTCTCAGAGGAGGCATCGTCCCACGGATGCCACTTGTGTATATCGTGAAGGAGTGTTATTCCTTCGTTTTGGAATGCATCGCATGAGTATTCCTTGGGTTCCTCGTTTATAGAGGACTCCTTCAACCAAAGTATACATTTTGGCTTTTCGGATAATCGATGCGCCTCAAGATCATCTTGGTGCACGAACCCTTGTAAAGATACTCGTAGATGGGAATCATCCGGTATCCTCGTAATCTAATGAGGCCATCTCAAGAGGAGGTGTTTACGGTTCTTCGACCGAGACGGTTTTAGGAGTTGCTCCAAGAAAACTCCTTTTGATGCGTGGATCGGGAAGAAGCCATCCGAGCCGGTTGGTGCATGAGAAATTATCCTTCGAGGATAAATTGTACCTCGAAACCTAAAAATGTTTTTCTAGCTTACGTGCTTCGATAAGTACCGAGCCATTGTTGAGCTAGAGCATTGGTACTCTTTCGATTTGATTCACGACTAGTTGAGAGTCTCCTCTCACGAGTAGTCGACGAATCGAGAGTGCTTCGCGACTCGTATGCCGCCTAGCAAACCTTCGTACTCTGCTACATTGTTAGTAGCACGAAAGTTTAATTGTATGGCATACTTTAAGGTTTCTCGGTAGGAGATACGGGACCACCCGACCCGAGCCACTTAAAGTAAGTGACCCGTCAAAGTACATCATCCAGGTCGTGGGAATCGTCTCGGGGATCTGAGCAGTTCGAGATTTGTCCATTCGGCGACAAAGTCCGCCAAGATCGGGATTTTATGGCCGTTCGGGACACGAAATGGAGGTCGAACTCCCAAGTTCGGTGACCATTTTGCCATGCGTCCATTGTTTCCTTATTATGGAGGATTGCTCCCAAAGGAAACTCGGGACGAACCTGACTATTTTGTGCGTCTGAAAATAATGCCGATTTCCTCGAAGACATGAGGAGGGCATATAGAAGTTTTGGACACGAGGTAACGCTCCTTAGGCGTGTAAAACCGGCGTAATAAACCGGTCGTTATGCGTTTTCACGTTCTCGACTAATCTCGCGCTTCTTTGCTGTGGCGTGGCGGCTAGGTAAATTAAGGCGTCTCTTACGGCTTTGGAGAAACGAGCAGGGAGCACTCGAAAGATACCTCTTGACATCCTCAAAGGCAGCGTTTGCCTCGTTCGACCACTCAAAACCTTCATGTCTCCTGAGAAGTTTAAAGAAAGGTAGTCCTTTTTCTCCTAGTCGTGCGATGAAACGACTTAAAGCCGCCATGCACCCAGTGAGTTTCTGGACTTCCTTTTTTGTGTTTGGAGGACGCATCTGGAGGATGGCTTTTATTTTTTCAGGATTTGCTTCGATTCCTCGTTCAGATACTAGGAATCCAAGCAATTTTCCTGAAGAAATTCCAAACACACACTTCTCTGGATTGAGTTTTAAGCGGTGCTTTCTGAGGTTGTCGAATGTTTCTTGTAGGTCGGTGATATGATTAAGTCTCTTAATGCTTTTACGACTAGATCATCAACATAGGCTTCCAAATTCCGGCCTAATTGAGATGAAAAAGTCGATTGCATTAAGCGTTGAAAAGAAGCACCGGCATTCTTTAGACCAAATGGCATTTTGACATAGCAAAAGGTACCAAATGGAGTAATGAATGCGGTCTTTTCTTCATCGTTTAAACACATATTGATCGGTGGTATCCGAATATGCATCTAAAAACTTAATATCTCACAACTGCGCTTGAATCAACGGTGATCGATCACGAGGTAAAGGAAATCATCTTTTGGACAAGCTTTATTAAGATCGATGAAGTCCACGCACATCGCCATTTGCCGTTTGACTTTTTGACCATTACAGGGTTAGCCAACCACTCTGGGTGGTTGACTTCTCTTATAAAGCCTGCTTTAAGTAGCTTATCCAACTCTGATTTAATAGCATCTCGTCGATCAGGGGCAAATCTCCGTAATTTTTGTTTCTGGTACTTTATCGGTAGTAAAGCTAGCTTTGTGCTCGATCACCTCCACAGGGACTCGGGCATGTCGGATGCTTGCCACGCAAAGACATCTGCGTTAGCTCGGAGGAAGGTAATGAGGCGTCTTCCTATTTGGGGTCGGAAGTCTCCCGATCGCGAGCAGTCTTGAGGGTTCTTCTGCGTCGGAGGAACCTCTTTGACTTGGTCGTTCGGCTTTGGTGCGACTTTAGACTTGACTTGCTAGTCGAAGGTGACTTTCATCTCGAGTTGGTATTTGACCAACCATCTCGAGGATCGACGGCCGCAGACTATCGCCATCTTTTGTCACATCAATGGTGATCACTCCTTTGGGACTGGCATCTTAAGACATTGATACGTAATGAGTAGCCATTAAGAATTTTGCCAAAGTTGGTCGTCAGAGTATGGCGTTATATCTTGTATCGAAATCGACCACATCAAAGGAGACTTTCTCATCACAAATTACTTGGTGAGCCAAATGTTAAAGGAAGAGAAACTTGGCCAATAGGTTTGG
The DNA here is from genome assembly GCA_036346395.1 of Hsuehochloa calcarea. Taxonomy (NCBI): domain Eukaryota; kingdom Viridiplantae; phylum Streptophyta; class Magnoliopsida; order Poales; family Poaceae; genus Hsuehochloa; species Hsuehochloa calcarea. The sequence continues at coordinate 43,570,137 of CM070599.1, forward strand.
TGAAGACCCCTACAATTCCATGAAAGGAGTATCGTCATCGCCTTACCTTTGTCCCGGTACTTGCATCTCGTCCGGGGCATTAGTAAATAATATGTTTAAGAATCGCCACCATCAACCAACACTCGATTGACCCGACGGTTGTTGATGGTGGGTTCGACCACAATCGGATATCGACTGATCGACTCGTAGTGATCGGACAGTCATCTTTCTCAAAAGAGATGGTAACTTCCGACCACTTCGGTAATTTATTGACGAGAGGAGTATGTAGAGAATTTACCTCTCGTCCGGCAGCTTTAAGTTGTCGTTTGGAGTCGTATGCCGATGATCCTCCGTAGATGTGCTCAACGGTATGTTGCGGATCTTGGAACGGCATCTCCTCATCATCCGACGACTTTTGGCCACTCGTATGTCCCACCCGCCGAGAGTAGGGAGTGGTGCTTTCGTTGTAGTAGTCCTCGAGCTTTCTTTGGAAAACTTCGGCGATTCTGAGGTCATGTCCTTCCTTTTTGTGAAAAGGGCACCACCTTGGTTTGTCGTTCCTACGATCAGGGCGCTTACCTTTGCCTTGATCAGGGTACGACTTGGTGGTTTGGGGCTCTCCATCTTTCACGGCTAGAACCTCCTTGGAACCAGCGGCTTGTGGTTTTGATTTTTATTTTCTTCTTGGACTTTTTTGCTTTTTTATCCTTACCAACTTCACCTAGCTCTCGAGGAGTATATGTTTCTCGATCGATAGTGTTGTTCCACTCGACTGCCTCAGAAGCAGTTGCATATCGATCGGCCATCTCGAAGAGTTCGCAATGATGTTGGGAGGATTGAGCAATGTCCTCCGTTATTCTTCTCTGCGGACTCCTTGCTTAAAAGCCACGATCACGGAGGAATCGAATATTTCGGAATTGAGTTACTGAACGACTAAAGCGTTTGATGAATTGGCGCAAAGTTTCGTTGTTGTTACATTTTTATCCGGTGCAAGTCGTCTTCTTTTCGAGGCGGTTGTATGTGCCTTGGAAATTCGCTGTAGAAGATCACAGAGGTGTTGCCAAGAGTAGATCGACTCAGTGGTTGGTTTAATAACCACGATCGGCGGATCCTTCGAGCACGATCGGAAGGTAATTCGCCATTACATGCTCTCCTCCTCCTGCTTTGCTCGGACGGTATTGTATAGATCTGAAGAAATTCGATGGGATTTTGAGATCCATCAAATTTCTCCATGTTCACCGGTCGAAAATGAGGTGGCGTGAATCGCTCGAAGGTCGGCGAAAATGCGGCATCCGGTAATCACTTCTTGCGCCTTCTTTGTAGAAAAGAAGAGTTAATGTCACCAGTGATCGTATCTGACGATACCGTGCAGTGACTGTTACGTAGTAGGCCTCGGTTCTCTGAGGAGAATACTCCTCGTATTCCACTCGTTAGAATTTCTTTGTCGAAGTGGTGAATGATCACCTCTTGAGGGCTTCTTGATCTTGGTGATCGAAAGGTATTTCTCGAATAGGGAATCGATTCGACTTGTGGTCGTGTCGATTCCTCGTGAAAAATATTCGATTGATCGTAGGTGAGGAAGTCGTATTACTACGACTACACCGAGTGTTGTCGATGAGGTACCTCCGATCTTGTCATCACGATTCGAAGTCTTTGCGTAATCTCTTGACAAAGAGATCGTACCACAGCGTTCGAGCAAGCTCTTGGTCGGGATTCTCGAGCAAGTCGTTGATGTTCGGAGTTCTTGTACCTCCTCCGTGATGTTGAATGCGCCGAGCAAGTTCTTACGGACTGCAATTTTCTTTCTTCAGCGACATCAAAATCCTCCTCATCGGGTTTTGAGGCCTTCTTAGTGGAGTGCGAGAATGTCGAGGATTTCCCTCGCGTTCATCAGTGTTGGTCCTCTCGCCAGCGGTGGTGCCCTTGCCATTACCACGAGGGGCGCGGTGTGTGATCTTCGAGTGTCCTTATCTCGGCCTCCATGAGGTTGACCTCGATTTGGGGAAGGGCGAAGACCTCCGTTGATGATTCTCACTTGCGCTCGAGGCCTCCCGCTTGAGGAGTGCTCGAGGACACCATCTGGCGACTTGGAGTAATCCCTCCGGTGGGGAACTCGGGTTATAATCGTCTCCGTTCGCAAATGAGATCTGCGGGAGGCGGTCGAATTCTTGAGAAAAGCATGCTTGATCCCACCCTCTGGAGTTACCACGAGAGAGAATCACTAGATCTTTGGTGGAGTCACGGAATGGTGGCTCCCGAACTTGACTTACCAAGTCGGACCGTCTTAAGGGGACTTGAACACTTGGAGAAAAACTCTCGTCGCGTTGTGAGTCCTCACAGGGCGGTCTGGTCGGATTGACCCTTGTCCTTTGAGGAAATGGCTCCTCTGTTGGGCGTATTGTTGTGGGGATAAGGATCCTCCTCAACTCTATTAATGGGATAGTTTCTGGAGAATAATCTCGAAGGCAACATCACCATCGGCGGATGCATCACTCGGTTCATAGTCGAAACCGGCATCCATGTCGGCGTCTGCGTGTCTGCCAAGTCAAACCAGTTCTCCTCGTTCCATTCTCCGCCATGATTGCATGAGATTGGAAAAGAGAGTATGTTGACAAGAGATTACCGAAGATCCCCACTGACGGCGCCAGCCGTCGGTGTATTAGAACCGATCTTACGTAAAGATTGTTTGATTCGGGGTCTCCTAGAGATAAGATCACGCAGAGTGGATTGACACGGGATGTTTAGGCAGTTGAGCCTTCTCGGAGAGAATAATAACCCTAATCTTGTGTGTATGGTATTCTTGATGATCAAGTAAAAGACTAAGACTATTACTGAGAGAATAGCGCTTGTGTTCCTACTTGGTGGCTCTTCTTTTCTTTTTATCTCTCGATCGATGCCCTTATATAGTCGTGAAGAAGTAGCCGTTTGCCATGAAATGCGCTGATTAATTCGATGAATCGCATGATGGCGATAATTACCGGCGCCTCGGCTTCTTCACGCCGTCGGCAATTATCTTCCGGAGATAATGGGGTAATGCGCACCATTAATAAGCGGAATAATAGTGCGTCTTGAGCCGTTCGGATTCCTTAATCAATTGGACCCACTCGCCTGTAGGTTTGATTTTAAGGTTGGTCTAGGTTTACCGGTCGGTGAAAGACTTTACGCCAGGGTAGAGTTCGTAGAGGAACTACGACCTAGGTAGTAGTCGTGAAGGACTTACGACTATGTAGTGATCGAATGAAGGACTTACGACCATGATATAGTCGTAGCAAGACTTACAACCACTCATTGGACTTCTCCCTTTTAAATAAGGGTATGCATCTGGGAATATGTGACATTATATTTACCCATAATAAGAATTATAGATAAAAGATAAAAATGAGGATTATTAGATCCTCGTCAGTCTCCTTTTGCATAGCCTCGGTTAAGAAACCTAACATTTATTGTACAAGATCAATATTAAAATATCAGCAATAATGCAACAAATCTTCTTCGTTTCTTAGAGAAAGGAAAGTCAATTCTCGATCTGTCCAAACTAAATACTACGAGCACAATAGATTAACAATATAAAACTAGTGCTTATTAAATGCATAAACATACGGGCATCAATAATAGAACCTCTCGCTGGTCACCAGTATCCACTCGAGATTCGAGAAGGCGTCGTTAGAAAAGAGCAAGAGGCAACACTTGCTTGTCACAACCAAAGCCAAATGGGCAATCAGGCTGCCTAGATCTGGGTCTCCACTCCCTTCCGCGGCGCTTAGCTCGTATCTGGGGCGGAACGTGCCGTGGAGAGTACCGGCTTAATGGGCATCGGAATATGCCATGTTAGATGCGCATCAAGCACCGACCAGCCATCAGAGCCGCTCCGAGCGCATTTCCAGTCATGTGCACACCAAGCCGGCCTCGTGTGCGTACGGAATGAAGGGCGCCATGGGTAGCCGTAACAGGAGTTTTTTCTCTCTTCTTTCTTTCTTTCTGAAATGGCACTTTTGCCTAAATTAAAACATATTTTTAACAGTATTTAAATGATAAAATTAACATATAAACATGTAAATCTTCTGTATCATTTAAACGGCATAATATGCTCAAAACATAGAACATGTGGATAATTAAATTCAGCATAATGCTCAGATTTAATTATTTTTTATTGCTCTCGTATGTCGAGTTGCTCAAGATATAATATAGGCCTTCACAACACTTATGTCAAAATGTAATCACAAATTGAATATGCCGATTATAGATTAGGACTTGAGCTCAAAATAAAAACTTGCTATTCTAATCAGACAAGTTCAGGCAAATCAATCAACTTTTAACTTTGCTGAACAACAGGAACACATTCTATTCATCAATATACTACCAACAGAAATGTAGATCAGTGACCGAAAAGGGATCACAGATAATTAACTGAATTGTCTGAAAGAGCTACAGGAATAACAAGTATAACAAGATGAAACAATTTGCTCAAAACGATAGATTACAACAAGTAACCTGATCCCACCTCAAGACATAATCTATACATAGTATCGCATTCAATTTCATTTTTGACATTAATTCATCATCGAGCAGTTTAACCGAGCACACAATCACCACTTTGTCATATCTCCCGGTGCTAGTCACAGACAAGGCAATCACATATTGATATATCCACTAGCACAACACATAACCAAAGTGATAAAAAAAAAGGAATGTTGTAATACCCACAAAGCCGATGGCACTCAAAAGCCACTGAGAAGAAATTTGGACAAGGCATGCCAAGGCACGCCAAAGGACGCTGACTCAGAAAACCAATCGCCTGCTATGCCGCGGCGTGAGAACATGGTCGTCGGAGATACAATGCCATTCTTCGCATTTCGGGACATACCAAGAGGACAAAGCCGTGGTACAGAGGATATGCCGCACAAGACCACCAAAAAGATACTCCAGCCAAAAGCACTAACAGAGCACCAAAATAGAAGGAACTGAAGCCTTCCTCCTCCTCAAGATCAAGCCAGAGAGCACATCGAAATCAACCACAACCGGCGCATAACCAAGGGCCTCACAAAACACCCAATAGAAGAAAATGGCGCAGGAGGAAGCCGATGGGATGCGCAAGGAGGAGGGTTCCAACCTTACCACCAACGGCACTGAGACAAGCACGACGATGCCGAAGCTCTAAGGGACCAAATCCGAACACAAATCGGAATCGAAGAAGAAGTACCAAATCAGGAGACCCACTGATTTTTTTTCAAATGCAGAAAAAGGAGAAGGAGGTCGCCTATTTGAAGAGGAGGAAAACCAGGGGAAACAGTCGGTTGCTGCGAACGGCCACCGCGCAAGGCACGCGGGTCGCTCGTGCCTCCAAATCTACCGCCGCCCGGGTCTCACGCCCAAAATTGAAGCTAAATCGGAAAAGAGAAAGAATCAAAAGAGAGAAGAAGCTCACTGATTTTTGAGTGAAGCTAGAAGAAGAAGAGAGCCGCCTTTAAGAAGAGAAGGATGAGAGGAGGCCATGCAGCTGCTGCCAACGGCCAGCACCCGAAGGGCTTGGGCGGCCAGTGCCTCCTGCGTCGCCGCCGCTAGCGAGGGAGAAGCACCCAAGCCGCACTTGTCCGATAGGGTTGGAGACTCAGTCTGCAACCTTATCTCCCCGTTTCTTACCGACAGGTGGCCCCTACCATTTCTTTTTTCCTTTCCTTTTCCTTTCTTCTTTTCTCTATTTGAGAAATTACCGAATGACTCTCAACATTACAACAGGGGCCACATTTGCTATTATGTCGAGCAATATTACCATTTCAAAAAAAAACTCTGGGTAATAGCGACATGGAAGCGGTAATTTGTATTAATTGGGTGGACAATAATTCAACGGAATTGCTCGTTCTTGCTACCTTTCAAATAGCTAATTTCATGGACTGGAGTTTCCAAAACTCTCTTGTCTCTCTCTTTTGAGTTTTGACATTGTTTCCAAATCTTCAGGTAGTACATGCCGTAAACCAGCTTTGGTTTAGGTCAAACTGCATAGGATTTTTTTTTGTTCGTTGGAAGGCGATTCATATCTATGAAGATTGAGGAAGATGCCAAAAGAGCAAAGCGTTCGCAAGATGCTTGAAGTTTCTCCCGATGGCATCAGCCCATCCGCGACAGGCGTTCGCTTCCTCCGTAAGAAATTCGCGCGCTTGCCCATTTGCAAGTCTGGTTCCACCCAGATAGATAAGAACCGGACACCCGTCCGGAGAAAGTCACGTACGCACAGCACGCATCCACTCATGCGTCGTGTCACGCACAGTTTTTAGCCGTCGTCCCGTGCAGATAGACGATACCTCTTTAACTCTAGGCTCGCGTGCGACGTCGTCAGTGAGTGCAGTGCTGATATAGCCTTCTCCGTGCGGCCATGCCTGGTTTGTTTTCGGGAAGAAATCTGGACGGTTGGGTCGCTTGGTCGTGAAAGCGTTCGACGTGTCCTCGAGTGCCACCGCGCTCGCCGCGTGCGGGGCGTTGGGTTTGGAACCAGATGCGGCGTGTACGGGGTTGCGGCCCGGCCATTGGTCGCGTTCCTTTCGCCGTATCGGGGGTGACGACTCGAAGCGGTGGCTACTGGGCAACTGGCTACCTGGTTGGAATGCTAACTCCCCACAAGGATTTTATCCACCACAATTATTGGATCAGAAGCCAATTGGGACGCTGTAGGGTGAAGCTCAGCTTATGAGCATAAGCCAATCAGGTTTAGGAACAGCACAATAATAGACCGACTCGGGGGGCAAAAAAGAAATGTATAATAGAAGAGTCAGGAACAACACAAGGGGCAATTTCATTTTTGTAAAAAGAACATATGGCAAATGAGCCTGAAAAAGAGTAGCAATAAGCCAATAACATAGGGGCAAATATGTGATTTGGGATTTCTTGACCCGATACGGTTTCCCAGCCTTTTCCTATGTACGTGCGTTCTGCTTCGTCTTTGGTCAGAATTAGGCTCGTGCTATGCGTGTTTAGATTTGTTTTAAAGTTTATAATATTTAATTATATAATTTGGATATTTTAAAATATATTAATGCATCTCGTAGGTTATTTAGATTTTGAAGATATCATAAATATTAAAAATGACAATATAACTTTAAAGAAAAATACAACTTGAGAAACGTAATTGAAGTATGAGCTTTGATAGAAGAAAATTATTGAGAATAATAAGTTGTTGAGGTTCTTATAAAGGGGATTTGAAAATCTACCATCACGAGATAGATACATTTGAGGATTTACCCTTCGATGTCTCACTGACATGTGGCCTCGGGCCCACATGTCAGTGAAACATAGATGTGTAAATCCTAAAATGCACATATTCATAGTGGTAAATCATCAATAATTCTTTCTTAAAACGTAAACACTCTTCATCATACATGTATTTTGTAGTTGCATGCTCTTATTCTTCCTCCATTAGTTATTATTTCTCAAAATGTATGCATGCACTTATACCACTATTTAATCTCAAGAAATAAATTGATTAGATTACCTTGCTTACGTATACACCATTGCACCATGGACGACCTACCTTAAACTTATCTTCCTCACACGTCAGTTGCCCCAAACAAAACGAACCGTGTGTCTTCTATCTCTTGTGATGTTTACATCCATGAGTGCAATTAATCGTTGTGGGTTCCCTGTGCCTGCAATAGCGAGGTGTGCCTCATCTGTTCTTTGCCCTTCTTCTTAGACTGAAAAACATCAATAACATACTGCGACCTACAACCTTATCCTTCTTGCCCCCTCACCCTCGTGAGAGGCTTCCTCTCCTTGTAGCTGCTAGCATTGGCTTCGTGACCAATATTGCCACTAAGCGGCTGTGAGATGTAGTTCTTCCTTAGACCATCATCTCGAGCTTTAGAACTTGCATGTTGTCAATCAATTCGGCATACTCCTTGTAGCCATCTTGACGATTGTTGCGTCTGGATTGCCCCACATTCGAGTGAAAGGTAGAGAGAGTTTTATTAATCTTCTGCTTATCCGTGATTACCTTACCACAGAGTTGAAGATGGTACAAATTATAACCATGTTGGGCCAGCTCTTCCGAACTCCTAGTTCGTGATACCAGTTGTTGAGGATTAACATATTCATATATTATCTTAATATATGATAAAGACCATACGTCTTCGTGGTCGTAACTTCTAAGACCACCGACCTAACCGGTCGTAGGTACTACAGAAGTTATATAATAAATACCCTGGTCGGACAAAGTTCCAAACCTAGTCCACGACCAGGTAAGTGCTCGTAAAGCTATGAACAGGCGTCTGGGTCGAGTCCCCAACCACGCCACTCACTATGTGATGAATGAACCACGTGTTTCATATTCCGCATAATACAACACCATCTCGGTTGATGGTGTAACGTTTCTTAAAACCATTAACCGCAGAACAGTTGACATCTTCACCGACTGCCTCTGCAGTTGGTGGAACAACAAACCATCGCCTCTTCCCGACAGACAGACGCTCGCTCCCCAACGGATGTCTCTTCATGGGATAACTGTCACCGCTTCATCAAGTACTTAAGGAGGACCATAGAAGGCCGGAAGGGGGACACGAAGACACGCAAAGAAGCATAGACACACAAAGTCGAAGTTAGAACATCACTGCAGAAACAACACCAAGCAAGGAATAGCTGAGCATTGTGTTCTTGTAGTGATTAGAAACTCTTAGTGTTTGTAACAGTAAGTTCATAGCAATAAAGAGCAAGCCCGTTCCACTCCCAGGAGATACGCACACTTTTCCTCTTTTTTCTTTATATAATCATAAGATCGGCGATTTAATCGTCGACAGCTGGCGCCGTCCGTGGGGAAGATAGTGCAAAAATCCTAAAGAGGTTCCTCGCTCAACTCGTCCGTTTTCTTCATATTTATAATTGTAAGTATGGCAGGAACATGGGATGAGGAGAATTGGTTCGACTTGGATGACTACTCCAACCTTGACATGGAAGCCTGCATCCAGGCCATGCAACATTCGGGGTCTTCATCCTCTTCCGCTGGTTCGCAAGTCGCTGACAACTGTGAATTTGAGCGGATGGATGAAGACACTCCGTTGCGCCAAGAAGCGCTCGAGGGACGAGTTGTTCAGGCCGGTTGAACATCCGAATGTTTCTCAAGACCGGTTTCCCCGACCGGTGAAAAAGGTGACAATGCTTCAGCCCCACAACCCGAGGGTCAATATACCCTTGACGTAACCATGGCTGACAGGTATTCACCAACGACTTCTGGAAATTCCAGGGACCAACCGACACTTGGTAACGGTGTCGATGAAACCCTCATCGGTAATGGGCGAGTGGGGCGATAAAACTCGATGATCCGATCGGCAATCCGCCGAATCAGGCTGAGCCCACCACGAAGACCTCAGGAGGTTCTCATCTCGATCGGTCTCCGTCATGGGAGTCTCTGGTAGAAGCACTGAGAAGTTCTCCACTAGTTACAGTGGAAGCTCCTCAGAGGATCATTGCTGGAAGCATGAGGTCAACGCGATCGGAAATACTGATCGTAATGCCATGCACAGTCCTGCACACCCTGCCTCGCCACCACCTGCTGATGGAGATGACGCGGGCAATCAAGCACCACCTGCCAGAGGCAACAGAGCTGATGAATGTCCATCGCTTAATTGGCGTGGTGCGGCCCACCAAGGATGACGGGCGACGGAGTTGGGCCCAAGGTCTAGAGGAACTTCAGTCTCGAACACCAACATCAACGATGAATCCCTAAGACCTTGATAGATTCGTAACTTATGTCGATTCAAGATATTCTCAATATCGACCTGTTCCGGTCAAGCTCGAGCTTTACCCAATTGGTAGGGCGGTATCGAAATCCTTCAACAAAGCGTGCGGTAGCGAGCGTCAGGGGCAAAGGACATCACAAAGTCTAACGGTGACTTCGTCTCAAGCCTCCTCCCTCGAGAGAGGCAGCATGGTTATCCACCGGTACCTAGACCTCCTCGGCGGTTTCGACTAGCAAGTCATGAAGGAAGAAGGCTATTACGAACAACGACCTCTTCCTCGCCCAGGAGAGCACCTGCTCGGCCCAGATGATCTCCGTCATCATCTGAGTCGTGCTAACGGTCAAAGACGTCATAATAACGTCTACGACGGATCAGGACACCGGAGCCTCGGTATTCTAACTACGAAACCGATCTCCTATTGATCATAATCCGACGCCTCTCCAAGAAGGCGCTACGAATCTATCACGGGTTGTCGAGCCTTTCTCGCGGGGCTCCAAGGCATGCGTTGGCCTAATAGGTTTCGGCCGCCAACATGGATAAATTCGATGGATCTCAAAATCCATTAGAGTTTCTCCGGATATATACCAACGCCATCGAGTGCTTGGTGGTGATGAGAACGTGATGGCTAACTATTTGCCCACGGTTCTGGAAGGATCTGCCCGGTCTTGGTTGCTTAACCAACCGGTTGGATCTATCTACACTTGGGAACAACTCTGCGATCAGTTAATTGTGAATTTCCAGGGTACATATGATCGCCCTGGAAAGGAGGATGATCTCCATCGAACTCGGCGGAACCAAAAGAAACTCTCGTGATACATCAAAAGGTTTAGCCAAGTTCAAATTCCATTCCGAGATCGCAGAATCTTACGTGATTCGAGCATTCAAAGGCGAGTCTAAGGAATCGGCGGTTTACGGAGGATATCGCTATGAATCCCCCACGAACAACCGCCGAACTTTTTGACATGGCTGATAAATATGCAGCCGCTAGCGAAGCGGTTGAATGGAACAAAGCCATAGATCGAAAAGATAAAATCCCTCAGCCTGGCTTAGAGAAGCCAGAAAAGAATCCCAAGAAGATTTCCAAGAAAAAGAAGCACCGTAAGATGGGCCCCAAAGAGGTCCTTGCGGTTCAAGATAAACCGTTCAAGGGCAAGAAGGACTATACCGGTCGGGGCAAAGCCAAAGTTCCGACTAATAGTCCCAGTAAGAGTAAGAAGTGGAGTCCACTTCACCGACAGGCAGGGTATGATTTGCGCACCTGCCGTGTTTGGCAAAAGAAGCTGGAGGATTACTATGCAGGTAAAGGCCCGCTTCCCGCAATTCAAGAATTGGGGGAAACAAGTTCCAAGAACGACAAAGATGGCGATGAAGAAATGGAGTACCAGGAACCTCAACGCACGGTCAACATGATCTTTGGAGGTTCTTCATCATACGATTCGCGCCGTCATATGAAGGCCATGGAACGAGAAGTCAACTTAGCAGAACCTTCGTTCACCGCCCAGTCATCAAGGTGGTCGGACACCGTAATCTCCTTCGGCAAAGAAGACTGCCCCGTCCCGTCAACTTAACCGGGTAGGTTCCCTATCATCGTAGAGCCTACTATTAATAACTGCAAAGTCAATCGGGTATTAATAGACGGTGGTAGTTCTTTAAATATTTTATTTTCGGGAGGTTTAGAAGACATGCAGGTTCCTAGAACAAAGGTGAAACCAGTAAAATATACCTTTCATGGCATAGTTCCTGGCTCTACCGCCAAACCGATAGGACAAATGTCTTTACCGGTTATGTTCGGAAGTCCTGATAATTTCCGAACAGAAAGTATTTCATTTGATGTGGTTGATTTTGAAACTGCGTACAATGGAATTCTTGGTCGTCCCAAGATTAGCAAAATTCTTGATAGCCACGCACTCACGGTATCAAAGTTTGAAAATGCCAGACCAAAAGGTGTGATCATGGTTCGTGGAGATCGCAAAATGGCATACGCATGTGATCGAAGATCTTTAGAATCGGTCGATGAGTACGCCACCGAAATTACGACTCATCATCCATGCGAGTCAAGCACTCCAGACCCAAGATAACACCCAAACCGTCCGACCAGACCAAAGAGGTTCCACTCGACGAAGGCGCTCCTTCAAGAAACTTCATGTCAGGCAATGATGGTGGATCATTTCCAAAGGTACTGATCGGAGCAGGACTCGATCCTAAATAGGAAGAGTCGCTCGTCTCCTTCCTCCGAGCAAACCAGATGTATTCGCATGGCAAGCGTCCGACATGCCCGAGTCCCGGTGAGGTGATCGAGCACAAAGCTAGCGCTCGGCGACAAAAATCCGGTCAGCGAAGCTCGACGCGTTTCGCACCGACGGAAGGGCGCCATCCAGTCTGAAATTGACAAGCTCTTAAAGGCTGGATTCATTCGTGAAGTACATCACCCTCAATAGCTCGCTAATCCTGTAATGGTTAGGAAGAGTAATGGGAAATGGAGGAGGTGTATAGACTTCACAGATCTAAATAAAGCTTGTCCGAAGGATGATTTTCCCCTTCCTCGCATTGATCAACTTGTAGACTCTACATCCGGGTGCGAGTTATTAAGTTTTTTAGATGCCTACTCGGTACCACCAGATTAGTATGAGTAAAGAAGATGAAGAAAACTTCCTTCATCACTCCATTTGGCACTTCTTCGTTATGTAAAGATGCCCTTTGGTCTCAAAAACGCTGGTGCAACTTTTCAAAGATTAATGTAGAAAACCTTCAGCCCACAAATAGGTCAAAATTTGGAAGCCTACGTTGATGACTTGGTAGTGAAAAGTGTCAACTCCGGCGACCATATACTTGACCTTAAAGAGACTTTCAATAACTTGAGAAGACATAACCTCAAGTTGAATCCGGAGAAATGTGTGTTCGGGGTTTCCGCTGGAAAATTACTTGGTTTCCTAGTTTCGGCTAGAGGTATCGAAGCAAACCCGCCAAGATATCGACCATCCATTAGATCGCCCCGACCACGAAGAAGGAAGTCCAGAAGCTAACCTACAGTATGGCGCCGCTAAGTCGTTTATAGCGTGTTAGGGAAAAAGGACTACCTTTTTTCAAACTCCTTCGGAAATATGGAAGTTTCGAGTGGACGACAGAAGCGAATGATGCCTTTGAAAAGCTCAAATAGTACCTTACGAGCACCCCGATCTTAGTTTCTCCAAGACCAGGGGAAATACTGTTGATTTACGTGGCTGCAACACCACAAGCTGTCAGCAGTGTACTGATCGTAGAACGTGAAAACGTCCAACGACCAGTGTATTACGTAAGCGAAATCTTACATGGGCCAAAGGAAAGATACCCACATGTACAAAAGTTGCTTTATAGTCTCCTTATGGCTTCAAGGAAACTAAGGCATTACTTTCAGGCCCACAAAGTGGTCGTGCCTACTAGATATCCCTTAGGTCAAGTCCTTGGAAATAGGGAATCGTCAGGACGAATAGCAAAATGGGCGGTGGAGCTAGGGACGTTCGACCTCCATTTCATCTCACGAACAGCCATAAAATCTCAGACGATAGCAGAATTCATTGCCGAGTGGACAAACCCGGAATCTAAGCAAGAACCCGAGTACGAGCACCACGACGAGTGGACAATGTACTTTGACGGTTCCTTAATGCTTAAAGGATCGAAGTGAGTCGTCTTGATATCCCCTACCGCGAACACATCAAGTATGCCGTCGGTTTAACTTTCCGCTACAAACAATGTGGCGAGTACGAAGGTTTCTTTGGCGGGACTCGAGCTGCTCGTTCGCTCGGGATTCGCAAATTCCTAGTGAAAGACGATTCTCAACTAGTAGTGAATCAAGTAGGGAAAGAGTACCAATGCTCGAGTACCAAGATGTCTTCCTATCTGGCGGAAGTACGAAAATTCAAAAAGCGCTTCTTCGGTTTCCAGATCTAACATATTCCTACAAAGGAGAACTTTCTAGCAGATCAGTTGGCACGGATGGCCTCTACTAGGTCAACCGTCCCGCCGGAAGTTTTTCTCGAGCAACTCGATTCACCCTTGGTAGTCGAGCATTCCGAGATCATCGATAGTTTACATCAGGTCAATCCTATTGACTCTGATAGCTTAGATGCTCCACAGATCGGTGACGATCAAGGTAGAGACTGGATGACATCGATCTACAATTATCTTGATGACCTAATTCACGAAGATGGTGTAGAGGTGATCGATAGCACGAAGGCCAAATCATACACTCTAATCGAGCGTACCTTGTATAAACGGGATCTCATGGAGTGTTGATGAGATGCATATCTCAATCGGTGGCATTAGGTTGCTAATCAAATTCATGAAGGAGTCATGGAGCACATCATTCCTCTGTAACCTTGGTCGGTAAAGCCTTGAGCAAGGATACTCTTGGCCAACCGCCTTCATGATGCAAAAGAGCTCGTGACGGCGCGTACAATGTCGGTTCATAGCCGACAAGTACATCACCAGGCACAAGCTTTGCAAACAATCCTCTTTCTTGGCCTTTTGCAACACAGGGACTAGACATTCTGGGACCATTCCCAAGAGCACCCGGGGGCTTCGAATTCCTGTTCGTCATGATTGACACGTTTAAAAAATGGATTGAAGCCGAGCTAGTTGTGAAAGTTACAGCTGAAGCCGCTAAGAGGTTCATAACCAAAAACGTGATTACACGATTTGGTGTACCCAGTTCTTAAGCAGCAATTTCGAGGAGTTCTGCGAAGAACTAGGAACCAAGATCCATTTCGCTTCAGTGGCTCATCCACAGAGCAATGGAGCGGTCGAGCGTGCCAATGGTATCCTAAAAGAGGGGATAAAACGCCGAGTATTCGACCAGTTAATAAAACGGTTAGGGGCTTGGGTTCAAGAACTTCCTTCTATTTTATGGGTCGTCGGAACCGCGACCGATCGTGCGGCCGTGAAAAACCTTTCTTTTTAGTTTATGGGGCCGAAGCTATGCTTCCTCCAGAATTAAAAATTGGCTCTGCTCGCACTGATTGTTTTAACTTAAGCAATCAGGAAGAACATCGACTCGACGACATCAATTTCCTTGAAGAACGATTTAAACCAAGCTTTGATCGCTCGCAATCTACCAACAAGCCATACGAAGGTACTACAATCGTAAGGTGCAACCTCGCAACCTAGTTGTAGGTGATCTGATTCTCAGAAAAATTCAGAGCCAAGCAGGGCGCAATAAACTTTCCCCTAAATGGGAAGATCCTTACAACTAGCTGTAGGTGATCTGGTTCTTAGTAAAGTACTTCGATCATTAAAAACAGATTTACAACTAGTCGAAACCTACACGGTTCCGACCATAAAGGTTTCCTAGTATTACCACGATCAGTACATACTTACAAGTAATGGTTGAGATTTGAATTTATATTCTTGGTCTCAAGCAGTACTATTATATAGTAAAGATCTTCTACTATATAACAGTCGGGGGCTAGGTAAGACATAAATTCACAAGTCGTAGGATAAATAAAAGAATTTTTTCATTTTGATAAGAGAAAGGTAAGTCTTTACATTGTTTTCTCCTGCCTACATTTATAAACTACTAGAGAATGCCTAAGTTAACTACTGCTAGATGGAGATCTGATTTCCATCTCTTCTGCGACCTTTTCGCCTAGAGGTTTCATCTCTGCGAGGATCTGATTTGCCTCTGCGGGTAAGCAATTGAAATCCTCTTCGATGGCTTGAAGGTTAGTTGATGGGTCGGAAGCTTTCAGTTTTGCCAAAGCAAGTCTGACTCCATAAGCAATAGACTCCTTAACGGAATGGGCATAATTCTCCCTAGTAGTCTTAAGCAAAACCTTGAGCTCTTCCAACAAAGAGCCTAGGTAGCTGACCTTCTCCATTGGGTCGCTCAAGGAGGGCAAGCTTGATCCCGCGTCCATATCAAAAAGCATTTTGTTTAGCGTGGTGATCTTCTCGTCCAGATCGAGCACGAGAGCTTCCCCCTTGTCTTGCTCAAATTCCAGAGCTTTTTTTCGCTCTGGTCAATGCTTGTTTTTGTTCTGCATAGACAAAGTAAGTATTAAGTAAAAATGATTGGAAGGCATATTGAGTCAAGACTACGACCAGTTACATTCCTCTCTCTTTTTGGAATCATCCAAAAGCTTTTTATTGCTGGTCGTCAAGTCTTCGATCGACGGTTCTTAGCCCAAGTTCTCCTTCAAGCTTTATCCTTCGGCTTTTTCAAATTAAAGCCTCTTCTTTTATTTTCTCTAAATCTATCAAAAGTTTGATAAGGGAGAATAAATAAAAGGAAAGTCTTAAAAAGAAAAAAAAAAGAGGAACTCTTACTCTCTATTTCAGAGTGCTTTTCCTCTAATATCCTAATTCGTTCGGTTAGTCCTCCGACCGTAGCGAGGTTTTCGATCGTGTGCTACACAAGTAGCATTTCTCCCATAAAATTTCTTGTAAACTTCAAGGAAAATTATGGAGAAGATTGAAGACACTTACCCGAATTACGGCATCATTGTAATCGGTAAATATTTTATCGGGCTCCGCCTGTGTGAGGCGATCCGATATTCTCTCCGAGTAATTCTCAAGCTCCTTGCTCACGGTAAATCGAGGAAAGAAAGGGAACTTGTTATACTGGGAGGAGGTACCTTCAGGAACCTGTGGAAGTTCTGCAGAAGTTTCTACATCTGCTGATGGCATATCTACCATCAAAAGATCTAGCTCAGTTCCGGTCGGTTGGCTCGGGGCTTTCCGACCATTTCCTCCTCTGGGTTATTTCGAGGAAAGCCTTGGTCTGAACTACCTCGACCACTTTGTCTCCGAGTTCGACCGGGTGGAAGCAACCGGAACTCCAGCAGATCTGGACAAGAGAAAGCAAAAAGGGGTTCAAATCCATCAGGGATTACGAGGTATGTTTTTATGTGATTATTTATTTAAACATACCTGGTTGTCTTTTTTCTTTTAACCTTGTAGCGCGCCGGCTTGAAGACCGTTGCGCTCGCTTTTCTTTTCTTTTCAGCGGTTTCACGATTCGAAGCGTAGGTAGATGCGGTTGCAACCTCTACACTTCCCAGCAAGAATTCGGAAGCAATGTTCTCGACTATCTGGTCGAAAGCAAGGTCCCTAATCCCTGGATCAGAAAGTGTAGTTTCACTAGTCTATGGAACAGTTGTCTCGTGGACAACTATACGGGACTCAGTGATTGCCGCCTGGATTAACAAACAAAGTTAATCAGCTGAAGAATATACTTAATCTTGCGAAGTTATTTCTTTCGCCATTTACCTCGGCGTGACCGCGCGCCTTCGACATTAAGAGGCGGTCGAATCATCAATGGGCTCACACGTCTCTGTAGCCTCATTGATCTTGAGTCCGACCAACTACAAATAAAGAGGATTAGGACTGATCGAAAATAACCAGAAAGATGAAAAGAAGTTAATACACTTACCCTAAGTCTTTCAGCCCTCTCCTCAGCACTAGCAAGTGCTAGGATTTGAGAAAGCTAGCCTTGTCGTCGGGTTCGCCAAAGACGCATCATCTTGATCCTGCTTCTAACGTCCTCGAAGACAAGACGCAAATGCAAATGATGAGATCTTAGTTTTGCGAAAATAATCAACTCGCAAAATAACCTGGTCGGGATTCTTTGAAAAATTACCTGAATCAGAATCTTTGGTGACGTCATCGCCACCGATAAA
Organism: Hsuehochloa calcarea; assembly: GCA_036346395.1. NCBI lineage: Eukaryota > Viridiplantae > Streptophyta > Magnoliopsida > Poales > Poaceae > Hsuehochloa > Hsuehochloa calcarea. Next base: position 43,587,490 of record CM070599.1, read on the forward strand.
CCCGAGCATCGAGCGTGCCCTGGTATTCAAGGGACTAATCCTCCGAATGAAAAAATCCCTTACGACATGCCAGGAGGTTAAACCCCTGACACTCAGGAGATGGATGGCCTCAATCCATCTCCCAACATTTCCTTCCTTCTTCGAGGAAGAACACCAACGTGAGTTTTCGACCGCCTTCTTACCACTGTTATACAGGCCGTCTTCTCGCGCAACCTTCATGTAGAACCAGCTCTTCTTCCATGACGACCAAGAGGACTTCGAGTACATACGAATGTACTCGTCGGCCTTCCGTCATGAAGCCTTAGGTACATTCCCAGAGTGCTTTGGTCGTTTTCTTCGTATTCGCCATCCGGTAGTAATACTTGAAGAGTTCCATCGTCGGTGGAATCCCCAAGTATGCTTCGCAGAGGTAGACGAAGATGCTCAGTTTGCAATGGCGTTAGGAGCCGGTTGATCAACTCAACCTCATAAAACTCCAAAGACTTGGGAGAGAAAGGAATGTCTTTGGAAGCTTAAGCCCGCACTCAACATACGCGAGGAACACCGGATTTCTCCTCCTCGCCGCTTGGCGATGATCCCCAAAGCCGATCTCCAGGAGATCAACTCCCTGTCGGGTAGCAATCCGATCTTCTCTAAACTCTCTAACTTTCTCCCGCTCAGATCGGAGATCGACCAGTTTGTGATGAGATCCGACATGGTGCTTATCTTTTTGGGTGAAGAACTCAAGGAAGATTTTCTTGGAGATAAAGGCGTAAAGGTTCAAAACACCCAGCTGAGGTCGTTTTATAGTCACTTTCTCAGAATCACCCCGAGAGAAGTCCAACGGCAAATCCCTTTACTTTGGCGGACAGAAAGGCTTTTTGCTTTTTCCAAAGTGGTTTCTCAACTTTAAAATGAATACAGACCGCCTCGAGCCTCACGGCATTTAATGAGAGGTCTGTCCGATATGATTGCATCGGAGAACGTGTCCGCACGACCAATATTCATTTAAAAGTTCGGGGGCTAGCTGTTGAGGATTAACATATTCATATATTATCTTAATATATGATAAAGACTATACGTCTTCGTGGTCGTAACTTCTAAGACCACCGACCTAACCGGTCGTAGGTACTACAGAAGTTATATAATAAATACCACGGTGGACAAAGTTCCAAACCTAGTCCACGACCAGGTAAGTGCTCGTAAAGCTATGAACAGGCGTCTGGGTCGAGTCCCCGACCACGCCACTCACTATGTGATGAATGAACCACGTGTTTCATATTCCGCATAATACAACACCATCCCGGTTGATGGTGTAACGTTTCTTAAAACCATTAACCGCGAGCGTTGACATCTTCACCAACTGCCTCTGCAGTTGGTGGAACCGTCAAACCATCGCCTCTTCCCGCACAGACGCGTCGCTCCCCAACGGATGTCTCTTCATGGGATAACTGCCACCGCTTCATCAAGTACTTAAGGAGGACCATAGAAGGCCGGAAGGGGGACACGAAGACACGCAAAGAAGCACAGACACACAAAGTCGAAGTTAGAACATCACTGCAGAAACAACACCAAGCAAGGAATAGCTGAGCATTGTGTTCTTGTAGTGATTAGAAACTCTTAGTGTTTGTAACAGTAAGTTCATAGCAATAAAGAGCAAGCACGTTCCACTCCCAGGAGATACGCACACTTTTCCTCTTTTTTCTTTATATAATCATAAGATCGGCGATTTGATCGTCGACACCAGTCATCTACATATTCATGCAAAGAGTTCGTAAAATTACTGCTAGTAATTTGTATAAATGGCTGCAAAATTCTCATAACGTTCTTCAAACTCCAAGTTCATGATCTCATATTGTTCTATGCATTTTTCATGATTTAATGTTATTTTTAGTGATAAAAATAATATAAGCAATCACATATAATTAAAACAGTAAATATAATACATAAATTGCATAGAAATAATAATAACAAAGTTAAACATTTTTCAAATGCTAAAACCGATTCGAAAATTGAATTTTTGATGCCCTTTTCTGTTGGAATATTAATTTTCAGCGAATTCTGCAATTCCGAGGGACTAAACCATGAATTTTCAATTATGAGAAAATTTCTCGTGTAATTTCAGAAAAAACGCGATGGCTTAATTGCGAGATTCATGATTTTCCCTTTTTCTTTTATTTTTCTGAATTTCTTTATGAGTATGGGTCGGATTTTATCCAGCCCGTTACTGTGCTTGTGCCGGTCGATTTCTTTTTCGGCCCAATTAGCCGGGAAAAAAGGGGTAGTAGGGCTCCCCTCCCTCTGTTCAGAGAGGCGGCGGCGCCAGTTGTGCTTCATGCGCGCAATGTGGCGGGCACGTGAGTGTGTGGCTGACGACGGGTGCGCACGGCTTGTGGGGCTACGGCGGCCGCTTCGGGCTGTCGATTGCGGCACGGGCTCAGCTACGGCGCAGCCATGTGGCCGACGGCTTTGACCGTGCGGGATACGAGGGGCGCGACGACGACTTCACCTGTGCGAGAGGTGGCGGCTGGGGCCGGCGTTCTTGCTTGCCAGCGCCATGCGGGCGGCGATAGCTTTTCGGCGGTGCGATGTTCAGGCCGGCGGGGAGGGCCCATGCAGCCCATGCGTGAGGGGCCGGTGGGTGGTGCCATGGCGGGTGGGGCGTCTGCATGTCGGCGGGGGCACATGGGGACGCGGCTCCGGACTCAGCGGTGGCACCCATGCAAGAGGCTGCTGGTGTGTGGCGGCCGTCGCGGGACCCGCGAGGTGGCCTTGCAAGGCCGGGCGCGCGCCACCTCGCTTTCTATCCGCTTCAGTAGCGCGGTTTCGAGTGTCGGCGTCGCGTGGCTTCAGTCGTACGATCGCCGACGGTGACTGGCCGTCTGGCGGCGGCCGATCGGGCCGGCGACCCTTCTTCGGGCGTTGTGGCGGTGCTCCAGCTTCTGGCCAGCGGCGGCGCGACCGTACAAGGTGTCAGGTGATTCGTTTTCTGTTCACCGCTACACTGTTCATCCTAATTACTTTTCATGTTCACTGTTCATGCAATACACCAATCGGCTTGATCCGCGACTTCAAGTCAGTTCGTAGTAGATTAGAACGTATTTACAATCAACAATGCAATCATCATCTACTATTCCATGCAATCTACCGATAGGTATTGTGCCGGCGACTTCAAGTCGGCTCGCGGTAGATTAGAGCGGATTTGCACCGTAGGCTAAAATAGTCTAGAAAGTAACAATTGCGTATTTGAAAGCGATCTATAAAAATGATTCGATCTACGAGTGTCGTATACGACGGCTACCGTTCGATCCGAGTATAGTCGATCGTGCTGATAACGTGTTGAGTAACAGTAGCCGACGAATCCAGTTCGAGCGATTACTTCGTCGACAAACTCAGAATCGTAAGAATAATGTAAGAATACAAGAACAAAATAATAGATTGAACGCAGAGATGTATGAGTCTTCTGACTTATCTTTATTTCTTTTCATCCGATTAGCCTTTTATATTAAATAGTACTCTTATTTATAGGCTAAACACTCTGCTATATTTTTTTGGATAGAGCTATTTACAGGCTAAATCGGCTGTGTCAAACCTATGGTTCGCCAACATTAATTCATTAAACAGGCAGTTTGTTGCACAGCGCGTAGCATCGATGGGCGTCGCGCGCGGCCGGAGCGTGTTCGTTTGATATGGTTGAAGACTGTATTCTGCGGACTACCGATATGAAAACAGGAAATCGTCTCTTTCCCTTGTATCCGTATGACTGTCCCCTTGTTCGACCACATGAGCTGCCCTACGAATGACCAAAACAAACGAGCGAATCACACAATCAGTGTACTTATACAAATGTGGAAATCAAAATTTTCCTTGCAAAATTCACGTAGAATTTATATGAAATTCTTGCATTCCAAATGGACTTGAAAAATCGATGACACGCTCGCTAGGACAAAAAAGAATAGAGACGCAATCTAACATAGACATCGTATCAGCCATAGAAAAGAACAAATCAAATAACCATTTTATCCATTCTTGTTAGAGGTAAAATATCTTCTCTCTTTTTTTTGACGAAGGGGGGGAGTTTATTCATTTGCAGTTTACAGACAAAAACAAAACCCTCCGGTCAACCAAAAACATGTCATCCCACCTGGAGACCACAAGAAGATTCACCAGACTCTGCGACGACACCTTCCCCGCCTTGACTTCATCAAGTACCGCCGAGTAATGACATTTGGAGCGTTATTTGATATTGTTCACCGCCTGCAGGCATCGGTAGCTACACAAATCTTGGCGAGAGCGCAATCCTGAGCCAGACAAAAGTGCTTTCCGCGCCCGCGAGAGCTTCTCAGCGCACTGGATCAGTGAGGCCATTCCAAACTCTTTAACAGAAGCAGCAATGAACTGGACCCTCTCATCTCTGCAAACAACTCCCGCAACTCACTTTCTGCCCTGAACGCGACACCGCAGCATCAGCATTTAGCTTCGCTGCTCCTCGAGGAGACGGAATCCAACGCTTAGCTCGAGACAATTAATGCAAGATGGGAGAAGAACACGGTGCTCAATCCCAGGCTAATATCTAGCCGCATGCAAGCAACAACTAAAGAACGCTTCATCGCGCCAGCCACCTTGGGGACTAAATTTGCAGCCTCCTCCAGCTCCTTCAAGTAGTGCCGTATAAAGCCGAACGCACCTTAGGGACTCTGAAATATGTCAGTCAGTCATGCACAGCTTTCAACTGTACAATGGCATCTGGCATGCACTAGGCCGAAACTGCAAGCAGTTGAAGCCTCCTACAATTTGGGCTCCTTCTCAGGTGCCTCCACAAGGCCCAAAACAGTTAGCTACCCACCACAAACGCAACCTAGCTGCAATATAAACGCGCGTAACGCTTCTCGCCGAAACCCTACTCCGCCTCCGCAACCTCTCCCAAACCCTCCTGCCGCCGCCACCTGCAACCTAGCAGCAGCCATGCCGCCCAAGCTCGACCCGTCGCAGGTGGTGGACGTCTACGTCCGCGTGACCGGAGGTGAGGTGGGCGCGGCGTCGTCCCTAGCCCCCAAGATTGGCCCGCTCGGTCTCTCCCCCAAGAAGATCGGTGAGGACATCGCCAAGGAGACGGCAAAGGATTGGAAGGGCCTCCGCGTCACCGTCAAGCTCACCGTCCAGAACCGTCAGGCCAAGGTCTCCGTCGTCCCCTCCGCCGCGGCGCTCGTCATCAAGGCCCTCAAGGAGCCCGAGAGGGACAGGAAGAAGGTGAAGAACATCAAGCACAATGGCAACATCAGCCTCGACGACGTCGTCGAGATCGCCAGGACCATGAGCCACAGGTCCATGGCCAAGGAGATGTCCGGGACCGTCAAGGAGATCCTCGGGACCTGCGTCAGCGTCGGGTGCACCGTCGACGGGAAGGACCCCAAGGATCTGCAGCAGGAGATCACCGACGGCGAGGTCGAGATCCCCTCCGCTTAAAGGTATAGAGAAGAGCTTTTCTTGTTACTAGTGTGTTCTGTTATTGCAAACTTGCAATGCAATGTGGGATTCTTGTAAGTTACAACTTACATGAGATCGGTCTTGTAGTGTGATGTTACTTTAGTTACCTTATGTTCTAGGCCTTGTTTGAACGCGATGTTGGTGGAAAATCTAATGCAACTGGCGTGATTTGCCGTTATATTGGTGTTGTTGCTTCTTTTTATGTTAAAAGCAGGAAATTTTGCTGACAAAGCCTGATATATGGCACTGTCTCTTAGCTGTTTCATATGATTTGAATGCAAACTTTCTCTTGTGTTGTGTGAAACTAGCTCGTTGATACATGATTTTGTGTTGGGATATTAATTGAGTGGCAAGTGCTGTGTTTAGAGTTACCATCTCAAGAGTAGTTAATTAGTTCTTGTTGAATCGAATGATTTAAAACCAGATAAATTTGTTAACCAAGGCTGATATACTACACCATCTCTTCGTTGTCTCAGTAATTCTTGATTTTTTTGTTGAATGGAATGATTAATCTGGGCATATGCGTTAAAGATGGTTAGTCTTGTATTGCGGTTTATTTTTGCTATAACATTCTATCAGCAAGACTTGGCTGATTATGTGTTCGTATTTCATTCTGCTTGATGTATACGTTACTTTGCTTTTCACCATTGTGACGATATTCATTTCTAGATTTCAATTTTTAATGTCTGGTTTCCCATGAATCTTTTCCTGCTTATATACAGGCCGTCACTGTGTGCTACGTTGATGGTTGATTTTTTTGAAATGTTTTCTTTTCAACAATAAGGTGTTGAGTCTCCTTTCCTTTTCATTCCTGGTTCCCTTTGTTGTTTGTCGGAGTTATATGTGGATTTGTCTGGTTAGTTGCGTTTTCAGGATTAGAAAGTTTAGAATCGTGCCACCTATATTGTAATGGATATCTAAATATGATCCATGAATTACAAATTGATGATTGTAACTATGTTCCAACCTTATTGAATATATTATTTTTCATGCTTACGAAGAAATGATCTGGCATACACTTTTCATACATATATGACCACCTTCATGTTTTATTGGCATGCAGGCTTTTGACATCCAGGAGATTATTCATCCGATGTTCCCGAAGTAGTGTTTTGTTCCAAATGCTGCCTCTATGTACACCAAACGATGTGATTCCTACTATTTTTTTTCATGATTTAGTAGTGTTATCTTGTGAGACCTCGATGTTGCTACTGCATCTAGGTTCCATTTGGTCTTTGGAATGGAGTTTTAAGTACTTGCCCGACTTAATCTATACCTTCCAGTCTGGTGAAAAAGTTTGCTCTTCCATGTTTTGCTGGCATCTGTCGTATATTCTGGCTCGCAGATTTTTACTTAGATGAAACCTGACGCTTAGGCGTATTAGGTGATACGATTGTTTCAACTTTCAACTGGGGCAACATTGCACACAAGGTGCAGAAGCCTCGTAAGCAAACTCGCAAGCGCATATGAAGATGGCGGTAGCTTTGATTTGGATCATCCTTCTCACGAATGAAATGGTGCAAATTGTGCCAGGGTTCTGTTTCTCTTCAATGTCGTCTCACGAATGAAATGGTGCAAATTGTGCCAGGGTTCTGTTTCTCTTCAATGTCGTCAAATTCAGTACCGTATTGTCATGTTTTCCTTGCATCTGTAAACAACCCGGCCTCGCGACAAAAGCAAAGATCAGACAGGCATTTAGCGTACCATGAATAAAGAAAAAATAATAATTAAAAAACATGGGTACGAACGGTCAATCCAAATTTTAGACGATAAAAATCGTCACATTTAGCACGTCATACAGGAACAATTTAAACACGGTAACAAACGGGCCATCCAGATCCCAAGCATGGGACGGATGACATGTCAGCCTGCTCGATCGGCCGAAAGAAGTAACAAAACCCACATTCTAAGCCCACTCCAAACTAGGCCAACCGCCAGACACCAACAACGCACTCGTCGGTCGATCCACCGAAACCACCAGCCGGCGTACGCGGCGGCCACTAAAACAATGGTGGCGGGAGCGCCGCGGCGGCGGCGGCGTGGTTGCTCCGCGCCTGGTGGCAGAGCTGGCGGAGCCTCGTGGGCACGTACCAGATGGCGAGGCGCGGGTGCGCCGCGAAGACGGCGTCGATGTCGAAGCCGTGGCGCGCGGACATGTCGACGAGCGGCGCGTAGCACGCCTGCCGCCACGCGCCCACGTTCTCGCCGCGCGCCTTGTACACCCGCCGCAGCGCGTTGGACGCTTCCTCGTCCAGGCAGTGCAGCGCGTAGCAGTGCACGTAGTGCCGCATCTTGGGCTTGTTGATGTAGCTCGCCCCCACCTTCTTCGCGTACCGGAAGACCTGGTTCGTCACCTGCACGCACCACACAAGTTTTTTTTCCTCCTCAATTTTACACCTCCCATCTGCTTGCATTTCTCCCAGCCACTCGTGCTGCTCGTGTCATGCGTCGCACAGTGCGTGCTGTGCGCGCTCACGGATCGAATTAAGCTCGGGCGCGGTTGCGAGTATTCGACTGGCGCGGCGCCAAGAGCGCATCGACGCATCCGTCCGGTCTGACTGAACGCTATCCTATCCTATCCATCCAATCACCCAGGAATCCGACCAGGCCGTGCATTCATTTCATCGCACCGTCTCTCTCCGAGCGGGCGAGCACGCCATGGCACGGTGGCAGGCGGAACCGGGGGAGCTCACATGGCTCGTACGTGCGGGCGCGTAGCAGCGAGGAATAGGGCCACGGAATCCGAGGAGCGTCCATGTCATGCATGCCTATCCGTCTGATGCTAGCTAGGGCCCGACAAGACAACACATGGAACGCAGGCTTTGGCAGCCTATCGATGGCGGACACGTCGGCACTCTTTTTCAGGTTTGTACTTGCGCATCGACGTGCGCGTCCAACTCCGGAAAATGTCTCGGTTCTTTTCTTCTTCTTTTTTCCTCAACCAAGTAAAGCATCTACACCTCTAAAATTCTGGTTGATTTTTTCTTGTTTACGTGCAAACAAGCTAAAGTTTATAGCAGCAGTACACTAGTAAGCGGTAATATATATATATATACACTATTGTGCATGGAACAAATGAAGCGGAATATTCTTTGCACTTTCAACATAGATTGCACCTTTTTTAAGCATCACCGCTAGAGCTGGGCTCTTCAATAAAATGGCGAGTCTTTCTGTTTACGCACGGTCGTTAAAGAATAAACTACATTTATGCACGTGATTAAAGGTCTTGCGGCTTATTACCCTTAATGTCTAGAATTTTTATGAAATGCACTGCTGTGAAACTAAAGAGCCCAACTTAAGTCCAAGTTAAGCTGATCTGTTAAAGAATAAACTACATGTATGCATGTCTTGTCATTGCAGTCGAAGTTGAACTGAAGGTATACTATGATCGATCTTCTAGTTAGCAGTTGCTGCGATACGCAGACGATGAGGCCATGAGGGTACGTAAATGGGAAATTCAAAACATACAATCTTGCACACCATTTTTCATGAGGGCTCGAACGAAATTTACGGGAAGTCAGTCAGCACGTAGTAGTACCATCGAACTGTCAGTAATCCATACTAGTTCAGTGGTCAAGTTGAGCTGACAGTTGTATTCAGGGAGTCGTATGCATATGCAAGCTTATGCAAGAACGTGTGTATATAACGTACGTAAGTTACGTAACGGTGCTAAATCACGTGTACCTTTGTTGGGGACTTGTGGCCGTGCAGCTTAGCCATGGACTGCACCTGGAGCAGGAAGAGGCGGCACTGCTCGTACAGATGGAACAGGTAGTCAAGCCCGTTCTTCTTGGCCCTCGCCACCTCGCCGGGCTCCGTCACCACGAACGGGTGCTCCCGCTGCCGCTCCCCGACGCCGCCGCCCGCCGAGGACTCCGACGACTCTGACCCGCCGCCGCCGTCCTCGTCGCCCTCGCGCTCGTCCTCCTGCGTGTCCAGCCTCAGCTCGTCCACCTTCCTCCTCCTCGCCTTCTTGCCCTTCCTCGTGGAGGCTGCTTTCTTCGCCTGCTTCTTGCCGGACACCATCCTCCTACCGGTGTCGTCGTCGCCCATGCCGCCACTCGCCGCCGCGTCCTGTTCGTCGGACAGCACTGTTTGCATGCATTCGTAACGACATCACACACAAGAACTCAGGTACTCAACACATTCACAGTGTTTGCATCATGCATGTATGATCACACAAGAAGACATGCCAGACACACGATATGCGTATATACCATCTGTGGAGGCGGCATCCACGGTGCTCCCGGACTGGTGTCCGTGGTGGCGGCCGCCGAGAGACATCAGGCGCCCGCGCTCGGCGCGCAGCGCGGCGCGGAGGCCGAACCGCTCGCCGAGGAGCAGGTCCCAGCGGAACAGCCCGGCCAACGCGGCCATCATGTCGTCGAGCTCGCGCTCCGTCATGGCCAAGAGCGTGCTCGCCGTGAACCCGAGCTCGTAGATCCGCGCCACCGTGGACGGGCGCACGCCGTACCCGGCCACCAGGTCCTCCAGCTCCCTCGGGGCGTTCGCCGGCGGCGCAGGAGGCGGCGGCGGAGGAGGCGGAGCCACGGCTGGAGCCGGCGGCCCGAGGTCCCACCTGAACGGGTGCGCGGCCGAGAAGGCGTCGTTGGGATCCATGCCCGCGAGGCTTCTTGTTCTTGGCGCGGTTTCTTCTGTTTCTTCTTGAGTTTTGCCTTCCCTGTGCTGTGCATTGCATCGCATTGCATCGGGGCTGGTTATATAGCGGTTACTGTAGTGTGGCTCAGCTTGGACTGCTGCATGCGGTTGACTTGACAAATCTTAACTCGTTGCTTCGGATGTATCCGTATTTATTTATGCTTGCTTTTTGTCGAATACTTGAAGCGAGCGACCTATCTACGTGAAAACGACCTGTCCTGTAGAAAGCTGCGTCTCCCACGATTTGATAGTCTAGATTCTAACCCCCTATTACGTGCCGGTACATAAAAAGAAGACACAGTAAACCTAATAATACACCCACGCATTGTCTAGTCCTGTCACAGCGTGAGTCACGGTGCATGGTATAATACACCCACCATTAAATTGTCGAGAGTATAATATATTTTTATTGGTATTTATAATTTTTCACTTTTACAATTAGAATCGAAAATATTAGCCTTGTGTTACGTGATTTCATATAGTCAATTACAATTCTACCCGCACACAGTCGAATTTCTAATATTACAATTTTGCTTGGAGATTCGTGCTTCGGCTGACAACTTCGTCTTCTCCGGTGGCGGTGGCGAGTTAGGACAGAGCTTCGCCGAATTAGGGTTAAGGCTTACCGGGTTAGATTTTAAGTTCATTGGAGCCCAACTGTAGAGGGAGGGAGGGGCGGCGGAGGCACGGCAGTGGCGGAGGGGCGGTGGGGCCACCGGCCGGGGTGCGGAGGAGGGCGGTGGGTGGTTGAGGTCGGCAGGGCGATGGGAATCGACTAGAAATTAGGAGGTGGGGGTGGCGACGGCGGATCCGGCGGTGCTAGCCGCCGAAGATGGGGAAGAAAGCGGTGGCAAGGGAGGTAAGCGGTGCCGGTGGAGGAAGATGAAACAGTTTTGGGAGGAAAAAACTGAATGTTTTGGGAGGAAAAAACTGTCGAAATGTTTAAAAGACAAATCCATAACTAAACCTAACTAATCTTAACCATTAGATTCAAAAGAGTGGTCGACCCGTGTAAATTGAGTGTATCAAAAAATAGCTCTACAATTAATATTGTTGGTCTGCACCTCATTTTCTACGAGATTATATTTCTTCGGTAGTGATAGGACACGTTTGGATTTGGAAGGTAATATTTTTCTATGATTCCAATAAGAATAAAATTATTCTTGCAAGATTTCTATGAAATTTCCGTGTTAATTGTTCCAGAGAAAATATAAGTTAATGCTTGCTTGCACCAAGCGCAGGGAAGGAGAGGAGAGAAAGAAAGAAAGAAAGCTGGTACAACGCGTGTACAACTGAAAGTAATGCACTGGATCATTGGAGGCATGGAAAAATGTGAAATGTGAAGGGGCATGGCATGGCATGGCATCCACAACCACATGCGCAAGTGCAAGCACACTAAAACCGATCCAGGCTTTTCTGGCTCTCTGCCTCCCTGCACACAAACATGCAAGTGTAGTAGTGTTTGACAACTGATCCCCGGATAGTACGTTGCTATATGATGCCAGCCACAGCCAGGACAGTGCAATTTGACTGGCTCCTGCCCAAACTTTGATCCCCCCCATCTAATGCCCTCTCAGGCTCTCGCAGTCACAGTTGATGTGCGTGAACACGTTTGTCTGGTTGCATCGCTCGCCATGCAGCGTCTGTCTCACTGACGCCGTCTCAGACGAGCGAGCGAGCATATCGAGGCGCACACGCACCGGGCGCGTACTCACGGAGTCACGGGGCACGTGATGACTGACGAGCACTGCCCCTTTGTGTTTATTTCCGCCAATTGAATCGAGCAGAGCTCTCACTGGTTCTTCCTTGGTCATTAGGTAGGTGCCTATGGGGTGTAGGCGTTATGTAGGAGAAGAGAGGAAGAAGAAGCAAGTGAATGTGAATGTCGATAGCATCGTAGCACAGCACACAACGGCGAAGGGAAAAGGAAGAACCAGAGAGATTCGCTCTACGCATGCAGCATGGGAATCTGTAAGTTTGCTTGGAGAAGCAGAGATTCATTCACTGCACGGCAGCTCACATTCAAGAAGCCAAGGATGATTCGAGCAGCAGAGAGAATCAGTATGTTTTTACACTTGCTGGAGATAGCATGACCACATCTCCTCTGGCCTTCGTGAGAGAAGGGTTAACAATTTATCTACCTACTTGAATCCGAGATCAGTATCTCTTGAGTTCTGAGACGGTAGTGTGAGCCTGACGAGGTTGCACGTGATATCGCTTCCACCAACTTCATACGGCCATGAAAGCTGAAGCTGGGGTGCCTCATTGGGAATCTTTGACCACGTGCAATTTGCAGAGTCAGTAATATTCTCAGCAATACGCTCAGAACCCAGGAACCGCAGAAGCATCATCACAATAGTTTCACGACAGAGCACCACCAACGAACACTGAATTATCAGTAACCACGGTAAATACCATACGCACTCCTTTCCTGGCTATACATTACAACCATACTAGTTGAGTATATACTAGTTGAGTGTCCGTGTGTTATCACGAGAAAAATCAGCCTATCGGCTAATGACCACAAATAGTCTAAATTATGATTGAGAACATTTAGACATTGTGAACAATATTCAGATTTGGTTACAAGTTGGAGCTATCCATTCCATTGTATTGCAAAAGGTACACATGATAGTTCCATGCAGCGAACCTTACATTCGAAATCAGACAAAATAACAAAAACACATGTTCATAGATAGCAAACCTTACATAAGAAATCCTTGACAACTAACAACACGAGTTGAAAGCCACAAAAAATAAACATCTCTCAAGAAATATAAAATAATTCGTAGGGATCATGGTTGATAGAGGTGACGAGGATATAATAATCCTCCATTAACTACTTATCTACAATTGATATTATAGATAGCGATATCTTCTTATCACTCACAAGTATACCTCTTATTGTTGATAAAGGAAAAACTTAGCTAGGTGATCGTAAGTCTTTCTACGACCACCCCTGGTCGTAACCCTTTCTACGATCAATCTGTGGTCGCAAGTCTTTCTACGACCACAGACTGGTCGTAAGGCTTTCTACGACCAGGCCGATTAAAACTACCCTATAATCGATAAAGCCTACATACATGTGTGCTCAATCGATCAGTGACTCTTATACGCTGTGTTCAATACACAGAACAGTTAATATACGCTATTATCCTTTGGGATAACTACATGTACTACGCCTTTGTCTCTGATGATAATTGTGAGACAACGTTGGGTGTCATCTCTCTGACAATAACTTCCATCAATGTGCGCATTGTATCAAACGTCGAGGCGTCTCTTGGCCAGGAGTAACTGTCACCCCTTCATGCGCTATATAAAGGCAAAAATCAGTGGACATTGGGGCAAATCGGGAGAATACATTAAGCATTAGTTTCCTTCTTGATTGTAAAGAGCATAATCAATGCATCAACACAAGAGTAAGGTTATTATGAAGGGATATAGGTCGGCTATACTAGCTGGCAATTCAAAAATTCTACCACGTAAACCAGAAACCATGCAAACAAGGGATCATAGATCGTTACCACTAGACACGCAGTGCAGTGGAAGAAGAGTTGGAGCAGCCTGATCCAATGTTGATGCAGTGGTTGTAGTCGATCATCCAGCGTTCTCGATGTCGATCCTCTCTTCTAGCAACCAATCGCATTCCTTGTGAAAATCCTGGATCATCCTCATTCAGCACAACAGCAATCGCAGCAGTGCCTCTACAATATCCACACATTCAGGGATAGAACATCGTACGCCGGTGTGCTAGCACCAACTTGCATGGTAGAGTCATCGAGAAGATGGCGGCTATGGTTTCGGTGGAGCAACTCACATCCTCTATCCCAACACCCTTATGCATCTTATTATAAAGGGCCCATAACGGATCCTATCTCTACTCGTTTGTTTCAACGCGTTAAGTGTGTGACCCCGTAGGTTATTGTGTAATCGGTTGTGACTCGAAAACACATTTTCGACCACAAGTCGTTATCGGTTCCTAGCAACACATAACAATTCCCGAATACACATAAATTATATCGGATGAACATTCTTGCAATATGATATACGACCAGCTCGTATCTCTATACGACCCGTTCATATTTAGTCATGGCAAGTTCGTAACTCTTTACAACCAGTTTACGACCACTTAGTGAATCTACATACGACCAGTCTACGACCAGATCGTATCTCCATACGACCAGTCCGTATTTGGTCGTACTGAACAACCTGTTTGTATATTCTCCCTTTGCCTCATGACATCTAGTTGAATTCCAGGTGAGATATATTGTCATCTATGGATTGTTCGATGCTTTCTCGATCAAGTAACGAATAACTTCATGTGGTCGACTCTTCGACCACTAGTGGTATGGTCGTGCACTTTCTTTATGCGACCACATCGAGGGGTCCATAAATATATTTCCTGTTATGTTAGGAGGGGCAAATCACATATTCAACCAGTCACATCCCTCTACATGTTTCATAGCATACTCGAAAGCTATCTTTATAACTACATAGTTACGGAGTAGCGTTTGACAACCCCTAAGTATACTATTGCACATGTAAAAAACCATGTTGATCTCAGGTCTAAGGATTATACATCATCATTGCTTAAGACCAACCGATGACACATAAAATAGTAACAATCTCAATTGTGTCTCAAGGTGGATCAATCCAACACCATGTTCTCTAACATGTGTTCACATTATTGATTCAATATCCCTATATCCATGACCGGTGAAACATGGTAATCAATCAATACATGTGTTGGTCAATAAGTCACTAGTGTTCCGACTAGGGATACATTTAGAATGACATCATATAAGTTAAGGAGCTTCACCAATAAGTCACATATTTGTTAATCTTTATAACTGATAATTCATTAAAGGAACATAATAACATTTATTCTATGGTAAATTGGTTCCATAGCATCAAAAGGTACACATTTTAGAAAAATATCATCAAAGGTTTACGTTCATTTTTACCACTGAAAGTTTGTTATGTTCGATTTTTTACCATTATGTCTATTCTCGGCTGTTTTGGTGTTAGTAGCGCAGGTGAAATGACGAAAATGCCCTCGCCCTCAGGGGATGCAATGCACTGAGGGTGGGGGTATTTTCATCATTTCACCTACGCTTCTAACACCAAAACAGCCGAGAATAGACGGAATGGTAAAAAACAGAATAGAACAAATTTTCAGTGGTAAAAAACTAAACGGGAATCTTTTAAAGGTATTTTCCTAAAATGTCTACATTTTGATGCTATGGAACCAATTATTCCTTCATTCTATAACTCATAAATATAGATGTGATACAATAATCTCTATGATTCCCTCTAAGGCATATCACCAACATATTATTCTTTGAGAAGAAGGCCTGAACCTGTCTAAATCTCTATGTTTTTCTCTGCATGGTTCTAATTCTAGGAAACCCCCAAATATTCATTCGTAAGATCGATACTAGATCATCAACAGTTGGCGTCGTCCGTGGGGATCTTCCAGTTCTTACTTGTCGATAAGTTTTCTTCGTTTTTTTCTACTCTGATGCTTCATGGCAGGAGAGTGGAACGAGGAGAACTTGTTCGATTTGGCAGACTACGCATAACTCGACATGGATGCCTGCTATGAGTACGAGCAGAGCATTATTTTATCCGATGGTAATGCTGCCTCCAGGGATCTTTCACCAGACCCATGAGACCATGCCACAGACAAGGTTGATGAGGAATCTTTCTCCCCCCACAACATTACGTCCAGACGAGGAACTAGATTCCTCAGAGGGCAATGGTCCATCTGACCATGATCTGGACTGCACCAAGACAAGTACATAGCGAGGGTTCCCCCTCCAAATGTTCGAGTCCATCTGAGACCGTCCGATCTCGCATAGCAAGTCCTGGAATCTATCAATATGGGACTCAACCAGCATTTGGTGATCGTCACCCTTCTGTTATCCTCATGAGGTGTCTGGTTGGGCCTGCTCTTCCTGCGGATTCGACTTTACCCTCGCAGGGTTCACCTTCAATTGGAAACTGTTATAACCAAGAATTCCCATTCTTGGAGGGGATTACTCCAAGTCGTGAGGCGTTCTCGTTCGACTACTCCTCAAGCTAGGATGACTCAGGCACAAGAAGAAATGATATCTAGGAGGTCTTTGTCCTCCCTTAGATCATAATCTCTCTCCGAGAGGCGGGAATAGGATACTTCCCATCGCTCACCCACTTCGGACTCTCGTGGTAATGGCGTGGACGCCCGGCGACGAATAGGATCACCACCTTTATGAGCGTGGGAGAAATCCTGGAAATGATCGCTCTCCACTGAGGCAAACTCAAGTAAACTCGGATGTGGATGATCCCGAGACCATCCGGAGAAGGAGAATTGCATTCCAGAGAACTTTACTTGGGTGTATTCATTATCGACCAGAGGAAGCTCAAGAACTTCAACGTATAAACGACTTGATCGAGAATCCAACTCAAGAGCTTCGAGGCGTAATGGTCAAGCTTGAGCAAACTCGCCGACATCGTTCTGGTAGTTGTACCGGAACGACTCCGTCGAACACCAATCGTTCGAATAAGTTTCCTCATGGAGAATGCGCACGACAACAGGTCCGTATGCTCCCCTAACCACAACTCCCGTAGGAGAAGAGTTCTTCGAACATCAAGTGATCAACAAGCTCCTAGGGGAGGTGATCGTTCACCACTTCTACCTAGGAATCTGCAGCAACATATGGAATACGAGGAGTATTACCCTCATAGGACTGAGACCTATTAACATATGACTATTTTAATTACGACTAACAAACTGTGAGAAATTAATTACATCTAACTAACTGCGAGTGAAAAATTACAACTAACTAATTGCGCCTAATTAATTACGACTACATTAAATACAACTAACTAATTTGCAAAATAAATTGCGACTGATTAAATACAACTATTTCAATTACGACAAATATTTACGACTAACTAACTACGGCTAATTAATTACGACTAAATAATTTAACACAAACTACACAGTTCATAAACATAGAGCATATGAGAAAAAATACCTTCTCTAGAAGATCTTCACGTGATATCGAACTAACTCTACTAAAACGACAGCTAAACATTTTTCTAAGCACCCTCAAATCAGCAGTGAAATCGGAACAAATTTGGGCGTTCGCGCTTTGCTCTTGCTCGAGTGATCCTCTCTGTCTCTCTACGCATAGCAGAATAGAATGAGAGCACATCGATAGGTTTTATAGCCGCACGAAGGCCGACCGCGTCGGGTTTTTCGCTCATGCGAGGGACAACGAGAATCCGGTTCGCTCCCACGCCAGTTTTTTTGTGCATGCGGGGGACAACGAGAATCCGAGTACAACCGAAAGTACATATTTTCGTTCAAAACGTGAAAAAATCAGGAGGGGTTCGTGCCTCGTGCCTAGGGCGGTGTCTAGGGCGACTTGTCGATATCATGCCCACGGGAGGCAGACTTGGCGATATCATGCCCCTAGAGGTCAGACTTCTACGCGACGCATCCACACGGCTCCATGTTGCCATTTTTTACTTTAATCGCGAGAGGGGGTTAGAATCGCTAAAACGCACACGCACGCCAAAGAGTGCCAAAACAAAAAACTCTGCATTAGCTTCTTGCCTCTTCACAGGTGGTAAACTTTGTCTAAGTGCTCATCTGCGTGCATTAGCCTCTCGCCTCTCCCCTCTCCCCTCTCCCCACTCCCCAGGTGTCAAACTTTTCCTACGTGCTGTCTCACGGTCTTGCTTTGCTTGCTTTTGTTCTAGTGTAAGGCTAGCGTAGCGAGCGGCTTCACGAGAACGCTTTCGTCCTAAATTACTCCATATGGCAACATACGTACATGTTGACTCTTTTTAACATTTGTGCCATGTTAGTAACAGATACAGGTGCATAACTTGATTCTCTTACGGGTAAAGGAAATTGACAATAACAAATAGAGGCACATAACATGGCTCTATTAAACCTTGAGCATCAGTAGTCACATATGACCCTCTGCAGTAACTTTCAAACATGTAAGAGGCACGATTAAGCCTCAGTTTGTGACAATACCCATCACTTGCATAAAAAGGAGCATCGGTTATAGACCACATGAAAATTGAAATGGCAAAAGATAAACATTCAGCACAAGTCATATCAGAAATTGAAACTGCACTAACACAGTTAAGCACATGTCACAAAATAAGTTTAACGCAAGTTCAGCAATATCACCATTTATGGAATCAACTCAGTTCAACACAAGTCATTTCAGAAATTGAAATTGCACTAACACAGTTAAGCTCAGTTGAGAAATTGAAATTGTAAATAAGTCAGATTTGCAGTTCAGACTAACCTCAATTGAGACGTCTACGTGGACCTCGAGGAGGACGGCGGCGCCTCGCACATGTAATTCAAAGATGCGCGCGGGAGAGGAAGGGGGAGGCGGCGATGAGAAGCGGCGGCCACGGCGCAGGAGTCGTCTTCCTTGAGGATGATGCGGAAGTGCTTGAGCGCGGCGTCGGGGCGACGACAGTCGCAGTAGGCCTGGAGGAGGAGTTGTGCGTGGCGACGGAGGCCTGGGTGAGGTCGGTGTAGCACGCCTAGTGGAGGGGCACGGAGGACGACGCCGCAGATGAAGACGGTGGGGAGGCAGATGGAGTGGCGGGTGAGGATGCAGCGGTGGAGGTCTAGGAGCTTGTCGGAGAAGACAGGTGGGCTCGGGTTGCTTGGGGGCGTTGGGATTGGAAGCGGGCGGGGACCGGTGGGGGCGTTGTTTCGCCAGAGTTCGGGCGCTCCATGCGTAGGCGGTGCTCGACAGCGACGGCCGTGTGGGTAGGGGCAGCAGCAACGACGGTGAGCGAACACGAACAAGAAGGGCTCGGCGAGGACAACAGGGAGCGACGGATTTATCCGAAGAATGATTTCGTGGGGGCGTGACCAGCCCGGACGACACCACCACCGAGTGGCTCTTTTAATTAGTAGAGGTATAGAAAATCACAGATGATAGGTAACTCTATTAGATAATTTAAGAGTACGAAGGACGTACTCTTTACTCACGTTATGCATACACGCACTCACACATATGCACATGTCCACTACACATGTTAAACTTTTTATTGTGACTCTAGAGCCTCACGACACGCGAGCATGCGGTTTCCCACTAAAACACACGCGTGGGTACATTTGGATTAGATAAGTAGCACCATGTCAACCCTAATGATCGAACATAGGTAAGTGGGGTCGTGGGAATGGACATCCTTGCTCGCACCGCAGGCCACTGGACCATCCGTTGAAACTAAGGAAAATTTGCTTAGTAAAATTGTAATGATGTATAAATTAGAAAATAACATCCCACCACACCCCAGGTTACTGGCCTCGGCAGGGTCTTGCGCTTGTATGGCATGAAGTTGGTACAGCCGATGCCCAAATCTATTGCGCGACTTGACGTCTGGGAGTGGACAATGTGGGTTGCGGGGACTGAGGGCAATGCACCCTCGTTCGCGTATCTGCACAACGCCAAGTGCCAGCCGAAGTGGAAGAAGGGCAGTGACACGGTGGTCAACTTCGGCAGCATGAACTCCCAATCGAAGGCCTCGAAGCTGTGGTACGTGTCGGTAGCCGCGTCTCAGAATTGATGGGAGACCGAGCAGAAGTAGAGGTGGTTCTACCGCACCTCGCTCTCGGCCGACAGCCTACACTCCTCTGGGGACCTATCTGTCTCATCCATTCGCCGGAGGTCCGACTAACCGGAGGGGAGGAGGCACGGTTCCGGATGCTGCTGAAGGTGACGAGGCGGCTACCGACTCAGGACCTCATGGAGGAATTTTGCGTGTTCCGAGTCTGGCCTCTGGCCAGGGGCTAGAGTCTATTCGTCGGTGAAGAAGCGGACGACCTCCATGCGATCGAGACGGAGGGTCTGGACGATGGGTGTTTGCATTTCCTGGGTCGTGTTTTTTTTTGTGACAAAGCTAACCTGTATTTGTTGTGGTTGTGTAGTGGTGCCTATTGATGAGGTGGTGCGGGCAACGGAGCTTCTCCTTGCCCTTTACATGGCGGACGAGCACTCCTGGCGCGCCCTTGTCGTGCGGGAGCCCCGCGTGAACTGAACCTACTTCGGCAAGGGGTTTCGCTTGACGGAGTGGGCCGAACTGGACGAGGGGAAGTACCCTCGCACTGGTGACGAGGGCGAGGCTTCATACCCTATTCCCACGGCCCCCCTGCGTTCAATGAGGCCTGGCAGCGATTTGGGCCCCTCGGACAAGGGCAAATCCTCTGGTGCAACGCTTGAAGACGCGAGGCCTTCAAAGTGTGCTAGTCGCGCTCGACCCCGACGCGCCCTTCGTCACCGGCACGTCCTTCGTCGCGAGCTCGTCGCTCACTGTTGCCCCACTCTTCACCGCCGCTGGCCCCGGGCCTTGGTGTGCCTCGGTATGCTGAAGTCGGGGTTGGGGCCTTAGGGATAACGGGCCTCGACCTCGAGGAGTCTTCTATGGGGAGCACCCCGCGCATGTTTACGCTCCATACTCGGAAGAAATGAGGAGGGCACCCTCGACCACTGGGCGCGACACAATTCGTAAGTTTAATCTCGTAGTCCCTTCTTGTTTCTTTCCGTTTTTAAGTTCCCTTGTTTTTGTTTGTAGTAGTGTTCGAGGGGGACGATGCGAGGGGTAGCGAAGGCAACTCCTCCCAAAGCTCTGAGGTTGTTTCTTTGGGTGCGACGGCTCGGGTCCGGCCTTTGTTGATGTTGGCCCCCTCTGCCTCGCAAGCTTGAAGGTTTACCCGGAGGTCGGGGCTGGTTTCAAGGTGTAGTGATTCGCGGCTCTGCCCATGGTCGAGGGCCTCTTTGGAAACATGTCCCTCAGAGTCATGCTCTGGGCCATCGAGGCGAATAGCGTAAGGCTAAGTCTTCATTGTAACATGTTGGACTTGTGTTTCTTTTGTGCCAACTCTGTGTTAACCTTTTGCTTCGCAAAGCCTCATGTTGTCGTGAGCGCTCGAGGGCGACATCCACCGCAGCTTCACCGAGGTGCAGGGGTAGGTCAACGCTAAGCAGGCGAAGATCGAGGCCCTTGCTAAGGAGCGGTCAACACTTGAGGCAAGAGTCGTCACACCAGAGGGGAGCACACCAAGCTTCGGGATAGGGTTTGGTGGTTGGAGTCTACCCAAGCCCGCCTGGAGGAGGAGGTCCGGACCGAGTGACATCTTTCATCCTCCGTGGCCCAGGCGGCCTAGGGGCGATGGAATCCCTCGAGGGGTCGTGTGGCGCTCGGCCGTGCCCCCGTCCGCACCGCCATGAGGTTGGTGAGGTCGACGTGACCCTCGAATGGCTGGGTTGCGCCAGTCAGATCATCTCGCAAGGCACCCAAGCCTATAAAGACCGTTGTGCGAGGGTGGCGTGGCAGGCGGCCTTCATGACGATGCACAAGGTGGGCCGCGAGCAGCTCAACTCTGTTGCCAAGCGCTACGTAACCGCCGCAACCGCGGAGGAGGTTGATGGCTTCCATTGTCAAACGCGCAAGGCAAGCAACGTCTTCCTCCCAGGCATTTTTTTACTGTCCAATTTTCGACTGAAAATCAGCCCAATCAGATTTGCCCGCCTACCCCAGTAGTTTTACAAACCGGGCCCGAATTTTTGGCCCAGGTTGAATGAAGCCCAGGCTGAATAGAGCCCATCCGGCCTTATGATCTGTTTGCCTGCCCAGGTATCGCTATCGCCGTCACAACCTAATATGAGATCCCCCATTCCTCTCTTCCCCTTCGAGCTATGTTTCAGGCATTCCTCTCTTCGCTTCGCTCGATCCCCAAATCCCTTCACTCATGCTCCTCTAATCCCCAGCCCACGACGAAGGCTTCCCTTCGCTCGATCCCCTAATCCCCCATTCCTCTCTTCCCCTTGGCGGCTGCTCCTCTAGTCCAGATCGAACTCGATCCCCTTGGCGGTTGCTCCTCCAGTCCAGCTCGGCCCCTGCCTCCTCAACGGACTCCTCCAGTCCTCGGTCCAGCTACTCGCCTATATCATGGGGATATGCTCCTGATCTTAGGATGATGTGACAATTGGCAATGACGTTAAGGGTTTGTCGTTTCACGTGTTTTCGGCAAAGAATCAGGGCTATTAGACCTCGAGCGATCGACCGCCACCCCGGCGATCGGACCGGCCACCCACAGCGATCGGACCGCCACCTGGCGATCGGGTGGCGATGGCGATCCACCGCCATAGCGGCGGTCGGGCCGATCAAATCTAAAAAGGTGTGTTCTGAGCTGGGCCAAAAATAGAGGTGTAGGCAAGAGAGGAGATTCTATTGCACTTGGTTCCATAATTTTTGGAGTCTCCAGTCAAAAGTTCTATTGGTTTAAAATTTTCAGTAGGTTTCGGAATTTCGGGGGTTGATTTTGGCTAAGTCTCAACTGGCGGTCAGACCAGCCAGGGTGGGCGGTCAGATCTGCCATGCTGGCGGTCTGACCGGTTTTCACTTGGATCGTCGTTCTTCATGGCGACGATGTTTGGTTGTTAGGTCAAAGTCATGAGTTTCAGTGCATATGTGTTGCATGATGCATGTTTTGACTAACATGGGTCAAGTTGTGAAGAACTTATTCCCGGATCGTTTTGCTTGTCTATTGTTGTGCAGGTTGCTTGGTGGTCAACGGCGAGGATGATCGGGACAAGGCTTGGAGAGCTGAGGTCCAGAACGATCGACGATGCCGGGTGAGGTCAATGAACTCAAGCGTGGTGCAAGATGGACAAGGGTGACCTTTTGGCCAATCCGCGGTGCAAGATGGCGCAAGGTGAAGCTGATTAGGTCAAGAGGCGATAAAGACGACTCATTAAAATGCGTGTGTGTGTGACCCGTTTGTTTTGGGCCTTAACGGGAGCCCAATTGAGTCAAACTTCTAGAAGGTCTAAGCCTCCACTATAATAGAGGAGGGAGGTGGCTGCACCCCTCTTCAACTCTTTTATCGTTTTGAAACCCTAATTTGCTTAGGGAGAGGAGATGTGGAGGTTAGGGTTCTAGAGAGTTTTGATTTGATTTCGTGCTCATAGATTGAGCTTTGTCCTCCATTGATGGAGTGGCTGTAAACCAAAATCATATCAAATCAATCCAATGAAAGTTTGATCAAAGTTTTGTCTCTTTGCTTTCCTTCTCTCTATTTGATGATTTTGAGTCTTTCTTTGATCCGTGAGTTTTTGCTTAATTTCTTCACGTGATTTAGCTTGCTGTGACATGTGGGAACATATCTAGGATCATCTTGATCATCAATCACCCACGAGCAAGATTTTGAATCTAGTTTTCGTTTTGACTCGTTTTGAACCATCCTTCTCTCAAACGGAAAAGGATCGTAATTCTTCCAAGAATTTTCACAATCTTCTATTGGCATAGGTTCCTGACATCATAGAGAAGGTGTGTTCCAAGTTTCATCGAGTTTGGAGTTGTGGATCAAAAGTTACATCTATTTGCAACTTCGTTTTTTGGGCTATTGATCTGTTCTTCAGGCCGGCGGTCAGACCGCCAGGGGTCACCGGTCAGACCGCCATTGACCCAGCGATCAGACCGCCCAGCACTCAGTTTTGTAGCTCGTGTTGATTTTCGTTGTTTTGGTTAGGGGGTTAAATTGGATTCAATACTTGTCTTCCACTGTACTGGTATATTGATCTTCATAGCTTCCATAGCTATTGGAGTAAAATCTTATTGAATCAATTATTTATGAAAAAGTGAGCGTGCTCCTATTCACCCCCCTCTAGTCGTCTTTTCGGTCCAACACAACACACCAAGCTTCGGGATAGGGTTTGGTGGTTGGAGTCTGCCCAAGCCCGCCTGGAGGAGGAGGTCCGGACCGAGTGACATCTTTCATCCTCCGTGGCCTAGGCGGCCTAGGGGCGATGGAATCCCTCGAGGGGGTCGTGACGGCGCTCGGCGCCGTGCCCCCCCTCGTGCACCGCCATGAGGTTAGCGAGGTCGACTTGACCCTCGAATGGCTGGGTTGCGCCGATCAGATCATCTCGCAAGGCATCCAAGCCTATAGAGACCGTTGTGTGAGGGTGGCGTGGCAGGCGGCCTTCATGACGATGCACAAGGTGGGCCGCGAGTAGCTCGACTCTGTTGCCAAGCGCTACGTAACCGCCGCAACCGCGGAGGAGGTTGATGGCTTCCATTGTCAAACGCGCAAGGCGAGCAACGTCTTCCTCCCAGGCATTTTTTTACTGCCCGATTTTTGACTGAAAATCAGCCCAATCAGATTTGCCCGCCTACCCCAGTAGTTTTACAAACCGGGCCCGATTTTTTGGCCCAGGTTGAATGAAGCCCAAGCCGAATAGAGCCCATCCGGCCTTATGATCTGTTTGCCTGCCCAGGTATCGCTATCGCCGTCACAACCTAATATGAAATCCCCCATTCCTCTCTTCCCCTTCGAGCTATGTTTCAGGCATTCCTCTCTTCGCTTCGCTCGATCCCCAAATCCCTTCACTCATGCTCCTCTAATCTCCAGCCCAGGACAAAGGCTTCCCTTCGCTCGATCCCCTAATCCCCCATTCCTCTCTTCCCCTTGGCGGTTGCTCCTCTAGTCCAGATCGAACTCAATCCCCTTGGCGGTTGCTCCTCCAGTCCAGCTCGGCCCCTGCCTCCTCAACGGACTCCTCCAGTCCTCGGTCCAGCTCCTCGCCTTGTCGACTCCATGCAGAGGCGGAGTGGTGGGGAACGGTGGTGGGGGAAGAGAGCAGAGCATGGAGCACGCTAACGGCGTGGGTGGCACTACGAGAGGAACGACAGAGGTATGGAGTTTGGGTGATGCCGATTTACAGTTCATGAACTTATCTTTTACTAGAATTTTGTGTTAATGAGTGGATTTTATTGATGAAGTTTGCCGGCTGCTATCTGTCCGATTTTCAACCAATTTTCGATTGAATTTTGTTAAATTTCAAATTTTGGTTTGAAATTTTTGGCCGAAATCAACCGAATTTTTTTGAAAATCGGGATTATCGGTTCTATCGATGACCCCCGGTAAAAAAAATAAAACCGGTTACAAAAACCCTGCTTCCTCCAAGACTTCTGGTCAACTCACAAACGCGATGACGCGTTGGAATCACTTCGGGTGGCGCTTACGCGGGCCAAGGGCAAGGGCCCGACAAATGGCGAGAAGGGGGTCGTTGGGCGGAGGGCCACCATCGGCGACAAGGTGTAACCCTCGGCTCACTTTGGGCGGCCACTCCCTTAAGACTTTTGTTTAGTGTAATTAGGTATGTAGGATAGGTTTCCTCTGGGTCTTGCTTTTGTGCCTAGCGTTAGGCTCCCCGGAGAAAGGGTGTTTGTACTTCATTTTGTAACGACATTCTTTTAACGAAACGGAAATGATTTTAGCTTCGCTGTGTACGTCTGTACTTCGATTCTTATTGTTGTGCACCCTCGGCTTTTGTTTTTGCAGAGTGACTGCCGGAGGTACCGGTGCCTCATTGGGCGGGCAGCTGTCACTACTTCACTAGGCAACCTTACTGGACGGTGAGAGGCCAACCTGATATGGATTGGATTATTATTCAGAAACTCAGAATGCAAAACTATCGGACTACTGCCTGTCCAGCAGTTCACAAAAAAAAGAAACCTGATATGGATTGGATTATTATTCAGAGCAAAACTATCGGACTCGGCATCAACAAGGCATCAACAAGGGGTTGGAGTGGGAGAGCGATTCTCTGCATTAGTGTTTTCGATGCAAAGATACTGTAATATACAGGAATTAGGAGTGGTCTTCACACCTGATTAGAAAAACGAAAGTCAAGATTGATACTTTGTTGATGGAAAAATATTATTCACACGCTGTTCTCTACATTTACTGCAGAGGATGAGAATCCGGATCCATTGGAGTGCCCCTTTGAACTGATTATCAAGAAACACTGCCAGTGCAGTCAATAGCTCCACCGAATACAAAAGCATGATAGGACAAAATTAAGACAGGCACGTATGCATGCACCTGAAGAACTGCAGAGGGCAAACGCACAGAATTCAGAAACACAACGGCCAGAGGTCGGATTCAAGAACACGCTGAAGTAATATTTTATTCTCTTATGGTAAAGAGGCTAATTGTGAACGAAAAAATAAAATAATAAAAAATAAATAATAAATAAAGGTAGCCGGCAGCCATATCAGCAGACCACCCTATAAATTTAACCAGTGTTTACAATACCGGTAAAAAAAAAATTTAACCAGTGTTTACAATACCGGTTAGAATTTTTTTTCAGAGGGCGCCGGTAACCCCGGTTACCGCCGGTAACCGGAAATTTCGGCCAAATTTCGGCCGAAATTTTCAAAAAAAAAAAATCAAAAATTTCGAATTTTAAATTTAAAAAAGATCAAATTCGAACATAATTCATACAAATTCGAATTTTTTTGAACAAATTTTACCAAAGCCGATTTTACGCCGCCGGTATGAATTTCTACGATACGCTTGAACAAGTGAACCTGATCAGCTTTAACACGCTAATATATCCAACAATCACTAATTGGACACCAAATGTGCGGTAACTTAATAGCATGTCAGGCCCAAGCCAATATTACAATCACGGACTAGACTCAGTTTTTAATTCTATTTAATTCTTAGATAATCTCAAATGCCTATGTGCATATACTAAAACTGATTAGTCCCACATAGAGAGTTGAAAGGGAGTTACACCACTTTATAAGGTGGAACGTAGTAACCCTCTTGTGGAATTGGAGGAGGCCAACACACGCCGCAGCTTGCTCGCCTCGTGTGTGTGCGCGTGCATGCAGTGCGTGCACGTGCACGACACACGTCCAGTGCATGCGCGCGTTTTCTTTATCTATTCGAAAATCGAAACACACCGACTCGGAGTAATGGCATTAACAAAGGTTCAGTTACCAGTGAGTTATGGCTACGGTTAGCACTGGTTGATGGCAATTGTTTCTTCTGGTTTCTGTCTCTTCGTTTTTTATTTTTGGCTATTACAGGAACAGATGCACGTGCAAGGTCGAACTGGAAGAGCAGGCCGCCGGAACCCCGTCCTTGAAGGCTTGCACGGGCGAGAACGAATAAGATTTTTGGGGAAGCGTTCGCGCGACTGCTCACTGCTTTGTCTTCATCCGATCGCTGCTTCGTCATCATCCGATCCTCTGCATCAAGTACACGACTACTACCACTACGTCATGGCGAACAACGACCTCACCAGGGCTTCTGCTACTGCTACTTCTTCCACTGGATCTGGCTATATCTATCTCATACTTATTGCTTGGTTAGTTTTATTATCTACTGCTAATCTGAACACTGAGATAGAAATGCTAGTTTCTGTTCTTCTGAAAATTCCTATGACTATGGTATTCATGCTTATTTGCTTTATGAAAAAGACTAAAGTATTGTTCATGATTCATCTAGTATATTTCTGGATTAAAGTAATTCAAAAATATTTATATATTCAACCGAATGTGCATCCACCTATCCGGTATTTTCGTGCTAGAATGCAGACTCGCAACTTTAGCTGATATAATTAGCACGGAAACGAGTCACCATGGGGCTATGTTGCTGCTAGCGTCAAACATCACAGGGCAGTAGATTCCCTTCGATGCTAACAATGTTTGCTCCTCAGCGTCCCGTGATCAAACGAATCATATTTGCTCCCGGTGTGCCGCACTGCAGCGGGCAGTTCAGAGTTCGAATTTTTTAATCCAATTCTAACAAATTAGTAACTCTATCTAGAATACACACTGATGCTAGTGCACGCATGATGCACCATTTAGAATCCAATTCTAACCAATCAGTAATTGCATCGATTGTCAGAAATGAACCAGCGAAACCAACAACAAAAACAGCAGTAAGAAGTACCAGTTCCGAGAAATGAAGATCAAAATTCTATGTAGGGTTTCAACTGCTAACCTCGTCGCCATGTATGGTACGTGGGACTCCGGCGAGAGCCAGCCAACCGCAACCCAACCTCTCCGCTTCCTAGCCGCCGCGGTCCCGCCCTCGTGCTTGAGGACCACTCGCTCGTCGGCTTCCGACCAGACCCACCAGGCTGTGCAGCCCGAGTTCGTCGGCTTCGTCGAGGCCGTCAAAGAGGAGAGGACCCCTTCGCTAAGGGGCAGGGAGGCTGCGGAGGGCGGCCAGTGGGAGAGCATTGCGGCTGCGGGAGGGAACTGAGGGGGCGCGGACGCGCCATGGGAGAGGCAAGGTGTGACGGAGGCGGAGGCGGAGGCGGGAGAAGGAGACGAGGTGTGTCGATTTGGGGATTGCGGGTGGATCGCGAGATGGGGACGGCGGTGGGCACCAATTGGAAACCGTGGCGGGAATCCGCGCTCGAACCATCTTGGTAGAGATTGACGGGAAAGGCTTGTCTGTTGCTTCCTCGGTTCCGTCACACAAACAAGGTAAGGCCAGTATGCAACACTGCAAAAGGCACAAACCGGAGGAAAATTTTCCCATTCTTTGTTACGTGAGCGACAAAAGTCAAAATGCCAATGCCAGTATACAAGACTGCAGTAGAACACACAAACAAATAACAGTTATTTCACACCAATCCTTGACAGACAAATGACAAAGCAGTGCAAATTCTGTAGTAACTAATAAATAATTTATTGATATATTGAGGCAAGGTTAACAGCGAAGCTAAGTTGTTCACAACACTTGGTGTACCTGTTCTGGTTATATTACATTGACTAGCTACATATGCTTTCATAACATACAGGTGAAGCAGGTCCTCTAAACAATAAATAACTAGCATATCTGAATATAGGTGAGGCAATATACATGGCACCAGAAAACCTATGGACTGTTGGCTATGTATGTAAAACAGAAGTTTAACTAAATAGACACAGGATAAAATGCTTAAGTTAGTACTTTACAGTACTGGAGACAGCCGATCCAAATGTTGGTCACCATTCTGGTTGCTCTTTGAATAACGCTCCTTCAGGGAGGTGGTTGGCTAGACTCACAAGGCAGTATCCATCAGATTGCCAAACAAAGGCTTTGGCATCTGGAATGATATACATTAACAGTTTTCAATCTTTACATCAGCCACCGCAGTCAGAGATCAGCAGTTTTGAGGTATGAACAGTTTGCGACTTCAATGCCAGAGAATGTACATAAAAAAGTTGCAGGCCTGAGCCAGGTCAAACAATGCCAACCATTGGTACTAGCATAGCCAACGCCTATAGCGGATCCCATACAGCAGGACTAGCCATTCTAACACGGTGAGCAACAGCAAGAGATGGCCTGCCAACTGCTTCCATTATCCTACTGAACACAACTTTCGCAGGGACACATGTGACTAGTGGGATCGCTCCCTCTTGTTTGATCAAACCACCCAAAATGTCACTGCACCTATGTGCCTTTGCTTGACTATCTCTGTGATTACCTTTTCCGATGGAAATGGAAGAAAGGGCACTCACTTTCTGGCTTGATGAGCTTCCTTTCTTGGAGTTGGAGGGCTTCTTTTGGGATTTATGTGACAATGGCCTCCGAAGACTAGAAATGCTTTTCTTTGCAGGCCTGGTCTGCTGATTGAAAGGAGCAGAGAACCTATTAAAGGGGGGATTCATCTCCCAAAGCCCCCCGTCATCATCGCCATCTAAGGCTGCTCGTGTTGAATTAGAACGTGGAACTCTTGGCATAAAGGTCCTTCTGCCTGTTCGCCAAGCAGGTGGTGCTGTTGGGCTATGTTCCAGAACAATATCACTGCCCAAAACAAGGTGGTCAGTTGAACCATCTTCAAGTGTTTCAATTTGGATAGGGTGTCCAACAATAGCGTTGCCGTTCAGTCTGCTCATTAAAGAAACAATTGGGACATGCTCGCCTTGATAGCCAGCCTGTACCTTCAGGTCAACGTTAAACAACATTGGGCCCATGTAACCAAGATGTGAGCCATAATTCCGTTGATACAATGAAGATCCTTCCCAGTATGCCTTCCGACCAAGAGAAGATATCTGATCGCCATTCTTATTTAGCGGAGAAATCTTGCAAGAAATTTCAGTGTCATTGAAAGAAGTGTAACTTCGTCCAGGATTTCTTGTAGGTTTCAAAGATGAGAGATAGTCTTTACCATAATATCTGTTAACCTCTGAATGGCTCACAACCTTATCAACTAAATCTGTTTCATCAGAATCGCAATCCAACTCTTCTTCGGTTTGGTAAAAAGTTTGACCAAATGATTGATGGCTGGATGCACCAACACTCTCCATTTTAGGATCACCTTCATTGGCCCTATATAGTGACCCTTTCATGAACCTATTGGATTTGTCTAACGATAGATTTCCATCTGTCTTACCCATAGGTCTCTTCGCTCCATTGCGTTGGTTGCGTTTACCTTTCATATGCCACTGGGTGACACCAAGCTCAGAAGAACCACCCTCATCCTTGAAGACATTTTGTAGAGGAATACAAGTAGAAAAGGTCACCTCATCATCATCGTTGTCGTCGTCGTCGTCATCCACATGCCTTAGCTTATTAGAAGCCTGAAGGGAATAAGGATCACATGCATCTGACTCTGGGGACTGTCTCTTAGCATACCCTGCCGATAATATTATCACAAGAAAGGCAATCAAATAAGGCAACATATCCATAGAGAAGTAAAATTACATTGAGTAAAGCATTGGAATCAAATATCACATTTCCAGTCAAAAGTTAATGTTTAATTATTATAAAACAGAAACATTAGCAAGCATACTTAGCATATCTCAAATAACAATATAATCAGCATACTTCCATAAAGAAAAGGCAGAAAGAAAAGCTAAGATGTATACAACACTAAGTAGCATGATAGAAAGCATTCTTGTACTCGATTATTTCAACAATTCAGCCCTACCCTCATGTGGAACTACAAAATTGCATTATCCATAAGTAATCGATTCTATCAGGAAAATAACAACAATTCTACAGTATAATTAGGCATCAATATTTGGCAGCATAAGCAGGGACGTGATTATTATTGCGTCTTTCAAATACACATTCAAAGAAAAGGCAGCTAGCAGTGGAGGCACCAACTTTGCAAAAGTCGGGATTCATCCTCTGTCTCAGTTTCTGAGCATTCCCTCTCTGAAGAATCAGATCCATGCTTCTCGACAAAGTCCGACAATGTTTGCTCCCCAGAAAAAGAACCAGGCTGCTTTAGATAACTTTCAGTCTCAAAATGAGCTCCTGTTGAAATCAATTGTGCAGAAGGTATATCACCATTGCTATGAGCGTCATCAGAATCAGTAGACAGGTATGTGGACCCACTTCTTTTGGACTGATAGATAGCAGGCAGAGGATCCTTCCCTCCTTCAATGAAGACAGTGCCAGAATCGTCATCGTGCTGGAAAGAACGGGACAATTTCACACTACTCTGTACAACTTGAGCAAGTGGCCGACATCTATCATGTTTTTTGACAAGTGATTCTTCAAAAACACTTTCCTTTGATCTTTTCTTTTTTAGGGTTGTATTTTTTCCACCACTCTCTACACTTGATCCTCCTTGCACATGTCCCAAACGAGAAAATCCATTTACGCGATTACTGAGAGTGTTCTCTGAATCCTCCCAAGCAAGAGATTCTGAAAAGTTTATTTTTGAACCAGCATGAAGAAAATTACGTTCATACTCTTTTGTTTCACCAAGGAGAAGAGAGTTGTCTCCTTTCCGTTTTTTACCCTTTTTACTTTTGTAACGAGTACTGCTGAGATCTTTGCACTGTTGAGTGGCTGAGCTTTGCAAAGGCAACTGAGGTTTCTGCGTATTGTTTCTTGAGTAATATTCTGAAGAAAAGTTATCGAACTCCCTCCTCATGTCAGCAAGGGGGATACTGCAGGTGTCATCAGCTCTGAAACCCTGATTCTGGTATTTCAAAGCAAGCTGCTTTCTCTCCAATTCAAGAGCATGAAGAATAGCATCTTCTCTGCGAGCATATTTTTCTCTTCTC
The DNA here is from genome assembly GCA_036346395.1 of Hsuehochloa calcarea. Lineage (NCBI taxonomy): Eukaryota > Viridiplantae > Streptophyta > Magnoliopsida > Poales > Poaceae > Hsuehochloa > Hsuehochloa calcarea. Next base: position 43,619,458 of record CM070599.1, read on the forward strand.
TTTACAGGAGTTCCTTCACAAGACTTTGCCCTCTCAATACAAGCATCAAACTCCCCACACCTAAATGCCTTGACACGTTTTGATTTCTCAAGGTTATACCAGTCACTACAAAAAAGAGGAAGAATGAATCATTATCAAGACAACTAAATACAAAGAAAGCATTGGAGTTAAAACTGTAAGTTTTGCAGAAAGCAACATCAATGCCAGGTAGTTTGAAAATTTGCTTGTTATCATTGTGAATAAAAAAACACTTGGAGCTAGAGATCAGACATGAATAATGCAATTGTAATATAAGGTGTAGCCAAATAGAAGGAAACCCTAGTTCTCAACATCTTAGGTACTGGCTCGTGGATGGAGAACTACTTCAGTAACAAGACGTCCATCCATTTCAACACAATTAGCTCGGTCATAAACTTTAGGACACATCCCTTACTTTCTTAAGAATCAGGCTTTTGTAAGGAGCATAAACGTTCTGCTTGGTTAATTACAGAGAAAGTACATACCATAACTTATTCATCTCTTTTGGTTTTAGCTTCCACACTACAAACAAACAAGCCATAGGAAAAACTGATATTCTCAGCACATATAATAAAAATGATACGGAAAAAAATATTTAAAAAAAAACTATATAACGAGCTGCTTAATTATCTAAGCTGTATAAACTGCAGTCAACATAAGTGGTTTTTTTTTTTTGAAATGGTGTTTTTTAACTCTGTCGAACACATGCATCACAGTATCATTTTCACATGCCTTAACAGTTGAGATAATCATATATGGATGCACACCAGTATCGGTAAAACAACAAAGCAGGTCTGCACCTCAGATTGCTGCATCACTTGTTTCAACCCCACATGATTAGTCACCAGGAACGTGGGTCGACCGAGTCGAGGAACGGGGTCATGGGACGCGGTACGCAGTACGTCACTTTACCCTTTAAATTCCATATGAATGGTGTACCGCGTCCCACGAATCGAACCCGGGTTGATGAATCCGGTACGTGGTACGTGGAGGGTTGTGGTGGATCTGGTGACTAGATTGAGCAGCATACTATTATATGTAGCATGATTACAAGTTTACAACATATTACACTGTTTAGTAAATAAATCCAAGTGATTATAACCAATCCTTATTGTGCTGTTAAACCACCAACCAACAATTAAATACACACCCGGAAAAATGATTTAACGTTATTCCTCCACAAGGACAGACATGTAAGGTTGCATAAAAAGAGTGTGAAACATTCTAACCCTATCAAAGTATTCATTCTTCCGATATAACAAGCAAACTATTGGCACCCCAACAAATGCAACAATGTGAATAACACATCAAGACAGCAGCTTAGCACTTGCGACTGATTTGGTTCGGGAAGGATCCTGTAGATAGTAGATTGTCTGGCATTTGTTTAACTATTTCAAAGTTGATTGTATGTATTGCCTAGACAATCGACGCATGATTTATTCAACGAGAACAGATGGAAGTCAAGTTATCTGGAACAATAATTGGTTACAATAGTTAAAATATTCCGTTGTTGATCTATTTGTGTTTGGAGTGGCCATCGACGAAGCATCCCCTTGTTCCTTAAGCAAACAACTCCACAGACCATTCAATCCTAAACAAGTGTGTTCTCGAAAAAGGGATACTGACCAAGCATTAGAATTAAACAATAGCATATAGCATTAAACTAGGGCGAAAAATATAAAGAAGAACTAGAAGAGAAACTCACACGCTTGCGTCCTCGCGGCCAAGGAGCTTGACCGGAGTTCCTGTCCTCGGCGACATTATCTGCGACGCCGGAAGCTCTTCCGGTCTGAGTATCCTCCCGGGCCACCACGACCCGTTCCGTCGCCGCACCCACACGATGGTCCCCGGCGAGCAATCCTCGATGCCGCCGCTCTCCGCCTCCCCGTACCCCTCTTCTCCTCCTCCACCCGAGCTCCGGCCCATCCCGGCTACCAAGTACCAACCCCACCAAACCTAACCCTAGGCCTCAGCTCAACCCGCTTCTACAAGTCTCCCTCGCGCCGGAGATCTGCCTTCCATTCAAGTCCCCGAGGACCGCATCTAGGAGGCCCCTGCTAGCTCCCCTCCCGCGCGCCTCCGCCGCGGGATTTAGGGTTCCAGCGACTCGCAGAAGCTTTGTTCCTCCCGCTCCGAGAACCTTCTTCTCCTCCTCCTCGTCGCCGACGTGTTCCGGCGAGGCCGCCGCCGACGAAGTGGCCGTGCTCCGTCTCCGGCGCCTCCGGAATTATATTTTCCAGCCTTTTCCCTCTCTCTTTTCCCCCTATCATCAAAGTGCAAAAAGAGAAAATAATGAATAAATCGCAGGGAATAGATGTTCTTTTTTCCGGGTTGGTTTCGTTTCTGTCGATGGTCTTGGTGGTCCAACGCGTGGGGCAGGTCTATTAACTGAAGGATCGAGCCCAAACAATACATAGGCCGGCGGAGTCAAGAACCGGGGCACGTCCTGGTATTGGTATGGCAACCCGTCCTACTGGTTAACAGAGGCTAGTAACGAAGATTGATTTTGCAAAGACAATACTTTTCCATTGCTTCTATGCGTTAAAAAACTTCAATGAATTCCGGAAGGGTGAAAATGTACAGTGATATATGTAACTGTTGTTTATAAAAACTCTTTATATCATCTGTAGATAATACTAAAAATAACTTATATAATAGATTATGGTGATACAGTCAGTTACAAAATTGTAGATAACACACATTCTTTCAATGTTTTCTTTGATTCTGGTGATACAATCGGCTACAAGATTGTAGACAACATATTTCTCTTCTTTATTCTCCTTCATCCACATCAGTTTAAATCCTACATGGTAGATGCTATAGACAGCTGATGTAAATCCATTTACATGATCAAAAGACATGTACAATGATACAGATAGTTGTTGTCTATAGAAACTTTCTATGTCACCTATATACAACATTAAAGATAATTCATACAGTAGGTTATGGTGATACAGTCGGCTACAGAATTGTAGATCACATATTTATCTCTATTCATTCTCCTTTATCTATATCAACTTAAATCTTATGTGGCAAAGGTTATAAACAGCTAATGCAAGCCCATTGTACATGACCTAAAGCTTTATTTGGTTGGAGCCAAATCCCTATTCAACCACATAAATCCTGACCAGGAATGAACTTCCCAAATAAACTATAAAAAGAAAGCTAGTGTGTGTGGATACTTAGATAGTGCATAGTGAACTAAACTAATAAATCTTTTTAAAATCATCTTTTCGTACATAGTTATTTGATTTTTATATGAGTGCAAATAATGATGTTACGGATTGAAAACCAGAGTTAAGTATATAGCATGTTGCACCTATCATAAATCCACTACCACATCTAGATGTATATATTATACGCCATTATTCAATACCCAACTTGTCGGACCCGGATTTTCTAATCCCGAATCCTCTGCGAATAACTGTGATATTCCCTGGATCAGTAGATAGCACTCACAGATACATCACTGAATCATTTCATACAATGGCGTAAAACCATAACATTCATTAATTTAACACATCAGAGTTTACATAGACCGCATCGGGTCAATATTTTTTTTTACAATAAGGGCCGAACAGGCCAAATGATTACATCACAAAAGTAGCGGAAGCGACAACGGAAGCACAAAGGGGTGAGAGCACATCTCTCCACAGGCAAGTGACTGGGGAAACCTGTGTACATCCGATATTACCCGAAAACTCAGATAATATAGGATGCACCTAGGAACCAGCGGAGTCAGCTAGACTGGGGCGAGACTAGAACAACTAAGAACTAAACTATGCTTCAAGAAACTCCTGAGTCTTGGACATCGGTCTAGAGTGTAATAAACTTTCCCGCTTATTTGGGAGAAAGAAGCGCACAACTATTATTCCAACACACGTAATGCAATAGTATACATGCAAGGCTTAACAAGGATGGCTCAGGTTCTTTTATTTGCTAAAGCAATATTTTCAATTATCATAATTACAAAGTCCTATGACTTAGCATTTTAAACAGATTGCATTTTCATTTAAAGAGATAAGTGCAATATTAAATAACAGCGAAGGTTACCTCCATCTTATGCTTAAATTTGGATAACGGTTACGTCCACCGATTATCAACACTGGATAAGGCTACCCAGGAAAATCCAAAACAAGGGCTGGATGAGCCCAACACATTTCCATTCCACCCACAAAGATTTTTGAAATAGAACTAACTCAGGTTAAGTTCCCATGTCTGCCTTTGACCGAAGGCGGCTATTTAAGCAGCTTAGACTCTGCAGAGATTGTACACTGTACCCACAAGAGATAATCATACTCGTTACTCCACATGATTCCTTAGTCATGTAGTTGAGCGATTATCACAGTAACGTTTCAAACTACCTTGCCCCTTCCGTCATCTCACCCCTATGACCAATTCCATAAGTTGTGCGGGATGCTTACCACAACGACTAGCAAAGCTGGCCCCGGCCACAGTGACTAGCGTAGCTGATAACTTCACCGTTTTTGGTGTCCCATTCAAGCCAGCATACGTCCTGCCGCTTGCACACTTCTAAACACCGGTTGTGGGATGACATTCAGGGTTCAATAGTTTTACTAGGCCAAGTTGCACTTTGCAGACTTGCGGTTGTACTTGTTTTACACAGGAGGTCATGACAAGATTAAGTCCTTAATTCATCTGGACGGTTCATACCACATACCAACCATTCTCGTATACGTCGCACCCCACCATTCTTTCCATCCGTCCAGATGGGGTACTAGCAAGTTGTTTAGGGTTTTGGGAAGGAAAACCAATTAACGCAACACATCAGTCATCTACATCCAATGACTGCCCAAAACCATTTTTCATGTTTAAAGGATGATGATCGGGACTTTTATTGTCCCGGTACTTAAGCAAGACTAGCATGTCGCTTAAGTACAACTTAGACTAGTATTACCATATAATTACTAGGGTGATAAGGAATACTGGATTCAATTATCAAAGGATGGCTTAATAAGTAATTAATCAACAAATGGGTATTTAACTACCTTAAGTTTTAACATATCATTGTTTACAAAATTAAAGCATGCAACTTTGCTATTTTAAATAAATACAGTTTGCATAAAATGTAGGTTCGGAATGATCAAAGTATTGACTCGCCTGGGTCAGATTATCGCGGCCTTGATCTTACTCAGGGCCTTCTCTGCCAGGGGTTTTGAATTCTGGGTCAGCGTCTTTATCCGAATCTTGATCCTGCTTGAGTCGCTGCTTCTTCTGGACTCCGACTCCTAATTACACGATACAAGCAAGAACAACAAATAAATCCGAAGAACTTCCAAAAGACCAAATATAAACAAAGCACTTTTAATAAGTTTTGCGAGGAACGAGCTGAAGAGACGAGATTCAGCGAGGCGGGGATGTTTGACAAGGTCAAACGATCAGCTGAGTACACGAGACAAAGGCGGTGATACTCTGCCGAGGGAAACAAGGGGGGAAACAAAGTCGAAAGACTTCCGCAGGGTACTCCACTTTGGATACCGCTGATCGGACAAGATTAGGATATACGATAATTAACAAGACCGTAAATCATTTTATTAAAGACGACTTTTGAACAGGGATAAAAACGAGATAAATAATATTTAGACCAAGGAATACTGGATAGGATTACAAGATTAATATACCGGTTTTCAAAGTAAGCTGTCGAGATTAACAGGTTAATCCCGAATAGCCTTCCAAAATATTTTGAGAAAAATGCCAGTTTATTTTAAAGCATTTTACAGAAATTTGAATAAATCTATTTTAACAAAAATGACGTGATTGCTGAGACGATTACGAAGGTTATTTGCATAACTTTGATTTCCCGAGATTTTACAAATTACGCTCTTAATCGATAGCTCTCAACTAAAATCGAAATGGATAATTCTACTAGTACTTGTCAATCGACGAGTTAACCACTAACAACGGTTAATCGATTCAACGCAAGTCGTAGCACAATCATCGAGAGCAAATACTTTGGAAACATTTTCGCCAAAAAGGAAAGCTACTAGCCGCTTGAGTAATACAAAACGATACAAACACAATCGCCATCCAAACACAAACGCTATACAACATCTTTCAATACACAAATCGATACACAAATCTTCAATACACAAAACATTCTCAACAAATTCGACTTCTACTACTGCTCCAAGACTCCACTGCACAGGTTAACAACCACAATACAACAATACACATATTTTGAAAGCCAAACTTCGCGACGATCCAACTGCATACACACAAATATTCATACATTCCAAATGCAAAACACAAGAACAATTCTTCTCACGCCACTCTCACGATCTCACTGACGATCTTGAGGAGGGCCACTGCCAGAGAGACAGACAGAGAGAGAGAGACAGAGAGAGAGCAGAGAGCAGGGGGAGCCGGGGGAAGAGAGAAGGCAGGGCGGCGTCTGCGGCGTCTGGCAGGCCGGAGGGCCGGGCTAGGAGGCCGGGGCGGCGGCAAGGCCGAGACGGGACCGGAGGGGAGAACGACGGTGGCGCCATGCAGCAGAGGAGATGGCGGCGGCCGCAGAGAAAGAACCGGGAGAGGGAGAAGACAGGGGAGGGCGCACAGCCTGGGCGGCGCGGAGCAGGGGCTCACCAGGGTCGCTGAGTCGCGAGGAGGCGGTCTTGGAGGAGGCGGCGGGAGAGGCAACCAGGAGTAGAGGCGCCGTCGGGAGAGGCAACTCCAGGCGCGGGAAGGCGCACGCACGCAAGTGGAGGAGGAGGAGAGGGAGGAGGCCGGCTCTGGGGCGGAGCGGAAAGCGGAGAGAGGCGCCGAGGGGGAGGAGAAGGCGACGGCGACACCGGGAGGAAGAAGGCGAAAAGAAAGGGGGCTCAGGACTGAGAGGCCGAGAGAGGAGAAGCTCGGCCTTTATGGTGAGAAAACCGCCAGGAAAAAGAAAGAAAAATAAAATAAAATGGGTTACAAAGTTTTGATTTTTGAAGCAACTCTACCTCTATAGATGCATCCCTGCTTCAAAGTATGAACTATCTATAATATGTGACATAGCAATGCTATACGTACGCATAATTTTTGTTTTGTAGTACTACATTTGGTTGGATGATGTAAATCAGAAGTAATTGGTCTATATCATGGGTAGGATTGAGTGTTGGGAGCCATCAAGGACTGAGATAATCTTGTAGCATGCATGTACTACAAGACTTTTAGTGTGTGAAGTATTTTCCTGTGCCATATCCAATGGTACTATAGCTAGATGTACATAGCGTGCGTCATAATTTGGCGTTTCTAGCTTCACGCTGTATGACATGTATTGGTAATCAATACGGTATCATTCCTAAAGGTTAAATTTATTGGATTGAAAATATAGGTTTGGTTCCAAATGAATTTGTGGAATGATTTACTTTTTCCTTGGTTATATCCTTGGACTAGATCCTCTACGAGTAAATGTCTAAATGACATGCCATGCGCCGTTCATCCGATCATCTCTTTGGGTAACCACAAAAAAAAAAGAGCAATTCAATTTTAGATGTCCCAAAAGCACGAGTTTTGATATTACTATTATTTAAGTAGACGCAATGGAAATGTAAATTCTCAGTGAGATGTCCTTTACACAACAATTTATTGCTAATCTCAGTGGTAAGTGGTAATCGGTAAGTACACATCGACATGGTAGGGCCACAATGGTCTGGGCTTTGAACCGGTCTAGTCCGCTGTACGATCCTCCGTCGGTGGGGTTTGCTCCAAGCTTATCAATTTGATTCCAGTGCCGTTCGGAATGATCGGAATATGCTATATTGGCATCCAAAGCAGCACACATCGGATTTAGTTCTGTACCAACCTTAATACTGATTATTTCGGTAATTCCAGTATTGAACATAATTAAAGTAACACCTCCTTCGAATTAGTTCGGAAGGACCAATATAATACTTTTTTTTGGGTAAGTAAAATTATGCTAAACTAGTATGCTTGACTGGTAAAATATACAAAGTTATAAACTCGTGTTGTATTATTTAACTATGTACGATATTTGTATTTAGAGATGTGATAATTTACCATTACGATATAAGTATATTTGAGGATTTATCTTTCGATGTCTAAGGCCCACGTGTCAGTGAGACATCGATGAGTAAATTCTCAAACACACCTATTTATAGTGGTAAATTCTTAATAATTATTTGTATTTATAAAGTTATCGGACCATGTATCATTTTTATTATATATTTAGAAATAAATAAATATTATTATATTAAATTTCGGAACGGTACACCGAAATAATCCTATACCAACGCATTCTATACCGGAATAGAATTGTCGACTATGTTTTGCTCTCCTCATCTGAAGTTCTGAACATCCCATCCCCTCCCACCTTCGTGTCGATGGTTTCCCGTTCCCCGCGACTCGCGAATCCTTCCTTCCACGGCGAGCAGCGGTTTTTCGCATGGTGTGGGAACTGTCGAAGCAACGGGAGCATTCGCAACTGCTGCAGATCTCACTGGTAAAATGTGTTTCGCAAGCAGATGGCTGGAAATGCCTAGCTAGTTCCGTGATCTGATATTGTGCAGATCACCATGGCATCGCCGCATCTCGTGTTAATTCTATTGGACCGTGATTTGCTTGTAGGCTGTGATGGGAGCTTGCCGTCTGAGGGCGGTGGTGCCCGCGAGGTGTTCGATCCGGGTATTGCACGATTCGAGCAGAACGGTCTGCCATTATTGGCATGGATGGAGCCACAGAGAGGCATTGCTGTGAGCTGTGAAGGGCGAGCGCTTGCCCCTTTCTGCTCTCCGTGCAAACCTGCAATGCTATATATACGCGTTTGTTGAATGCGCATTGCTAATTCTGTCATGGAAGATTACGGATTCCCCCATTGTCTCGGTATGCAGGTAGCACCTCTTGAGATGTGATACCATCTTGTGGTAAACACACTGAGCTACTCAACTAAACATATGTAAATTAACTCGTTCAGCTATGGTTTGAAATAAATCCAAATGAAATGAGCAGAAGGAGGTAACGTAATCAAATACTGAGACAAAAGAACCAAAGCATTACTAGCAAGTCTAGTTAAGGGGTACAACAGGAAACAGGTTAACACATGGCTAAATTGTTATGAAGTTTTGCTACCTGCTAAAGACAAAGTTCTCTCCAAGCCCTGATCAAATAAGTTTGCTCACTGAGAGAACTGGCAGAAATTTACCACTCTAGGACATTGATTGAATAATCACCACGGTTGCTGAAGACTAGTTGAATATGTTAGGTGCCTGGCGTTGCGCATCTACTGCTTCAAGGAGCCTCTTAGCCACTGCACAGGCATAAACTGAGGAGCCTTCTGATACCTGAGTTATCATGGATGATGGAACATTACTATCAATGCTGACAGGTAGTCATGGGTAAAGTAGTTCTTGATGCTACTTTTAAGTAAATGAAATTGTTAATTACCTTAGTGTTAAACATGAATATGTGGTGATCACCTATAATCCCCCCAACCACATGGATGAGCTCAAGCTGGAACTCATCCAGAACCTTTGCTGCATGAAGCAGAGAGTTGGTCTTCTTCTTTTCAGTGAGCTTGATGTTTACCTCATCATCCACTATGCGGACATCAACATGACATTCCTTTGACCTCCTCTGAACCCATGAGCTCCTTATGTCTCCATTGAGATGATTGTCTTGATCATCCCTCATTGGCCTCATCGATGAGCTCTCGCCATCAGCAGCTGCCTCTTGATCCAACTTTATCATTTTTCTCCTATTATTTCCATGCCTCTTCTGTTCCACCAGGATCTTCAGTTCCTTCGCTGTTCGATTGAGCTCGTCTATGTACTCAATGGCATCGCCTACTATTGAGGCCCTGTCGTTCTGGAGCACAGTTTTGTAACATGTTAGTGGCATCTCCAAGATATTTAAGCACCCCAAAAATATAACATGGAATTCATATCTATCACGTTCTGTAATTTTCTTTTTGAAGTTAACTGGAAGGTGTTGTCTAATTGGTTAACATCAGCGAGGATGATACTACATTCCTACAATCTTGTTGAAGAGTAACATAAAGAGGATGATAACATTGTGCTTTAAAGGCACTGACTCACTTGATTCGGATGAACGAAGTAAATAATATGGCATTGTAGTTACCAGCACAGAGCAGCGCAATCAGGAACTATTTTGTGACAATCATGTTGAATAGGATGTTATTATCAGACTGCATATTATGTATACATATGCAACAAAGTGTAGCAACAGAAAATTTTGACAGAAGTCCTGCAGAAGTTATCCCATGCATATTACTTAATTCATGTTTCTTCAGGAGCCTGCAACAGATGACTCACGATTTTGCTAATGGGTTTTTGCAGATCTTTCAAAAAATGCAGGTTTATTAGACTGGAGAGTATTTTGGTGCTAGCAGTTTTGGGCATCTTAACACTCTGAGAAGAAATGGATGAAGATATTTAGAAATTCGACTATCTTTACAAAGCCAATGAAAATGGGAAATACTGTCAAAAATCTGTGTGGCTGGCTGTTCATCTGAGAATCATTAAGTTATTTGCAGCCCAAACAACTAATTTGCAAAATGATGAATAAGACTAACCTTGGTAGGATTTGGGAAGAGCATTCTTAAAGTCCTGTACTTCACATTTAGCTGCTCCCGCCTCTCTCTCTCAGTTGCAAAGTTAGCTTTCCCCTTACCCTTCCCAAACTCACCCTTCCCTCTTCTGCATTCCAGTACACTATCAAACTGCCTGTCATCTATCTCCTGAAAAAGATCTCCTCCTATACTTCCAGCCCCAACCATCGCATCTTTTTCATCCTCACTGGGGAATAGCCCATAATTTTGCGGCAGTGAATGGCAGATATCCTTTACTAAATGAGACTGAGTACCATGATACCCTAACTGCAGAGCTGAATCACTAGCGAACATCAACCCACTATCTGGAATTGCTGCTACTCCTGTAAGCTCACCATTAAGATCCAAATAGTTAGTACCATTCAGTGTTGTATCACCGAAGATGGATGTTGTTGCAGGGAATGCTGGAGCCACAGTGCACTGCATAAGATTTAGGAGATCAGGTGCCGGTGTGTAAACACCATTAGGATAAAGAGCAGCATCATACTGTTGGATCTGTTGTTCCACCAATATGCTTTGTGGATCTTCGCTAAACTGATGGTTGATGATGTGCTCTTGGATAGTGCAGATAGCAGGATCCCAGTTTGCAGTTTCTACCGGGGGAACCTCTTGCTCCAAATCAATTCCCAGTTGACGCTGAATGTGGTTGATTGCTCTTGCAGCTTCAGAGGAAAGGTTGGTTGGATTGGAGAGTACTTCTGTGGAAAAGGAGGGCATTTTGAATTTCTGTAGCTCAATATTTGTGTTTTCGTTGCATTTAGGGGCTTGAGTAGAGTCATGGATCAAAGATTCTGCTATGAGGCTTTGATCATGGGAATCTTCAAAACAGCCAGCCCCAACAATCATTTAGTCAAAACAGTGCCTGGAACCTTCACTCCAAATCTAAAACCAACACAGTTTGAAAACTGATGAGCATTAAAAAAACGCTGTGAAGAACTCAATTGTTGAGAAAGAATCAAATGCAAGATGAAACAAAAGAACAAATAGAATCTTAGATGTGTACTAATCTAGAGCTAAATAGAAATGGTAATTACTTGCAATGCACATATTAAGGAGGAAAAGATGATTCAACATGAATGAAGCAGTGGATAGAATTCAATTATACATGGAAACTTTCAGTTGGCTTGGCTGTTTCAAAGAATGGTGGAGCCGTGGAGTTTACGCTAGGCAATGTCTGTCTGTTTTTCCGTGTAGGGAAGTTGTTTATAGCATGATTAAATGAGACATGAAGCAACTTTGCTTGTTGCAGACCTAACAAACTCCTTACCATCTTTTTTGTCCTCAAATAATATTCATATTGATGTCTCTGCTAAAATGTGCTTCAACTACCCCAAGCTCACAATTTAATCAGCATAATGCTGAGTAACTTGAAATAATTGGTAATGAAAAATATGTCTCGTAAATTATAAGTTGGTCAGTTAAACTAATCACTAAAAATTCATAATGGCTCAATGTTTTGAGTTTTACACTTATCAACTAAAATTTAAAGCAGCGTAGAATTATCAATTAGTATTTGCATTCAAAACAGAAGTAATATGCACCGGAAGAGAGCATACCTCTCAGCCGATGATTGAATGAAGGGAACTTTGTTCATGAAGTAGCAACTCAAAGACTCATGAAACCAACTTTCTGTGCTATTCCAAGAATATTATAGTGGTAAGTCATGAGACAATAGTTTTGTTGTCACACAGAACTGATGGGACATAAAATAACAGAACGTGTCCATAGCAATAACAATCATTTTGCAGAAGTGTCCTTTTAACCATATAATAATGGTCAAAGTGAAGGGCTATCATAAGATTTTTACTGTTATTATTAAGAGACACAAACGAGAAAGACGGAAAGCTCACACCCTTTGAATTTTGCATCTTTGATGTTATTCACCCATAGGAAGTTGAGAAATGTAAGTCATGCCTTCTGCCTCCTTACCATATTTTATGAATGTACTGGTGCAGTTGTGCTTTGAGAAACTGAATCTACCTACCTACAAGATTGGAAATATTCAAAGAGCACATAATCTTGCATTATGGAGTAGTTATATCAATATCAGTGCATTATGGAGTAGTTATATCAGTATCAGTCATTTGAACTTGTTTGTATTTGTATATATCAGTGCACTGTTCTTGTTTTACTGAAACTCTAGAAGTTCTAGACCTTTTCCGGTTTTCCCCATCATGGTAGTGATCCTTGAATGTCAGTGATTCTAGAGCTTAGAAAGATATATGATGGACCAATTAATGTATAGTTGGTTACATTACAAAACCAACTTTCCATCAGACTGTAGGTGTGAAGCATCGGACCATGTATATATTAAGCCTGTCCAGCTTCAAGCGAAATATGTAAAACTGACGATGACCATGATATGTAAACCATGTGAACTAGAGTCTTATCAAATTGTGGAATCTGTTCTTAGGATGATGTCAGTTGTCAACTATGTGAACTGCTCAAATAAATCATTGTAAGTGTTGCTATTAATGCTGTTACCTCTGTTTCTGTTTGGCCTTCAATGGATTCCTCATGGTCTGCCTGCCATCATCATTTGATGTTATATGATAATGATGTTAATCCTGGATGCATAAATTATGGATTCCTAGTACACAGTCTGTTTTAGGTACTGAAATGCCCGTTGGTCCATGCAACTGTATTAGTTTGTTTTAGGTACACAGATGACCCAGTGGTCCCTGCAGACCACATGGTAGATGAACTGATGAAGTGCTCAAACTATACGATGGAAGTTTGCAGAGAAAACTTTATGCTCACAAAGAGTAGTCCTGCATGACTTCGGCACATCATGTTGCATTGTCCAGATCTTCATTGTTTCTTTTGAGAGAGAGAAAGTGCTTCTTAAGCCAAAAGGGAGTTTGACCAGTCGCTATGATTTCTGTACTATTATCCTAGTTGCATGTACTCATGAATACTCCATTTGTGTTTTCTTAACTTGTAGCTTCTTGTGGCATATAATACTAATCTGTTTCCCACTTTCACAAATTCACTTCTGAGCATAATTAACCAAATTTCTATTGCATTCTGATCAAGCAGGCGCTGATTGCATTCTGCACTTCTGGCAGCTATCATGTGGGATCTGGAGCTCATCAGATTTCAACTCCTTGGGGCTAGCATGCACAATGGCATCGGCAAAAATTTCAGTCCTGAAGCAAGATCTCATGTCTGTAACGTTTACTTTTTTTTGTGAGTGCTGAAGAAAAGAATCACGTTAGAAATTAGCTCCTGATTTATGTGATTCTATCACCTCAAGCAACACAATTCAACTTTGAAGTTGAAGAGATTTCATCAGTGCAATGTCTATAAGGGCACATCTTGCCAATTTCCATTCATTTGATATTAATTTTAGCATAATTTGATCTTAAGTTCTCAACCAACCAACACAGATAAGCTTGGTTATTCTACTACTTCAAGTGTGTAAAGTAACTAGCAATGTCAATGGTGCATGCGCTGAACAAACTTTGATTTATTGTGTAGTTTATATAGCTAAGATTTATAACTGATGTACATGGTGACAAGTTCATGTGGTTCTCTTAACCTGAAGATAGTAATGTGCAAATGTTTCATTCGTGAGCTCCCCAACATAGTGACAAGCTCAATACACATGTGACACTTTGATGTTTTTCCTTGATGCCCTTCCTTCTTTCACCCTCTGCAACGCAATCTTGTAGTAACATACTTACTTTATCCTTTATTCCTTTTGGTGAGGTCCTTGATGTGCCTGATGGCACATCCCACAACAGGGGCTCTGTCAGGCTGAAGAATACAAATGCCATTGTTTAGGATCACTTGTAAAAAGTACTGTACTTAAGGACACCAGAATATGTGACTGAGGTTATCAACTGTGGCTAACAGAGAGGAGAGGACTAGGCGAGAAAAGGCGCTAGATACCATTTAAGCGTGTTCATTTCCTCGTGGCTTCATGGAATTGTCCCTAACAGCTCACTGTTTTATTTTGACTCAATTTATGAGGAAACAAATTCATGGAATTGTACCATCTTCCACGAGAAATAAGAACCAAATAAATGTGTAAAGTACTACACTTTATGTGTAAAGAGTAAAGGACAGTTGCTTACAACAATGACATATTTTTCTTGTTTTGTAGGTCTAGCAATGGATGGCCATGACAAGAACAAACTTGAAGGGAAACGCCACACACATTTTCTCTGAAATCTGAATCAAGTTCATTCAGTTGATGCCAAACCTTTCCAGGACTGGGAAGCAGAGACTGCAAAGTGTGGTAAGCTGAGTTCAGTGCGTCCCTTCGTAGCACCTCCCTTCTTTCGTCCTCGGAGGGTACGGTGGGTATGCTGTTAACCTCCACGGCTCTCTCACCTTGTGACGTTGGGCACGCAGCCTCCTGTTTGGATCGAGATAACGAGAAGGTGTATGATGTGTTTTAAAGGGAGAGAGGAAGGCGTCTCATGCCCTCCTCGCTTCAGCAATCATCTTGGTCGGTTGAGGCATGCAGAATACATTCGCAGATTCCGCACACCCTCGTAACAACCCTTTTGTGCAGAAGAGTTCGAGTGTACGACTCATTCCATGCCCCAACAACCAGCCCAGTGGCAAAACAGATTCCCTGCTGACTTCCTCTTCTTTTTTCCCCTCTTATTGTATGTCAGATGTGTTTACTAACCTCTAACTACCGGACTGCATTGCTCAATGTAAATTGAACGTAGAGATGTAAGGAATTTTTGTTTCTTTTGTTGCTCTTTAAGCGATCAGCTTTTTATAATAATTAATACCACTTATTTATAGGTCAGAGACTCAACTAGAGTTTTGAATAGGGCGTCTATATATAAACCGACTGCTGGGCTAAGTTCATAATTTTCCAACACTTCCCCTTGGACACCTATCCCCACATATCCATACCTTGTCAAAACTCTATAAAAAATCTATAAAAACTTAGTGCAAAAAATTTAGAGAAAGAGTACATGACACATGTTATGTTGCGTTGCACGAATTGCCTCGTTAAAAACCTTAGCCAAGAAACTTCAGGAATTCATTTTATCTCCAGGATTTATTCTTTGGGTACTTGATCTTCACGATCAAGTTTGAATAATGAATTCGTGAAGATTCTTTCCCTAAATTCTGCAATTCTCTAAGTCTCATTATTCCAACTCCACGTATGCACCTTTCAAAACTAGATGTTGGAAGTGACTTTGTAAATAAGTTTGCAAGATTTTCACATGACTTAGTATGCAGTACTTTAATTTCGTCTATCTTTTTCAATTTATGAGCATAGAAGAACTTAAAGTTGATATGCTTTGTGAGATGACTCTTCACATAACTTATCTGCATTTGTGCAATACAAGTTGCATTCTCTTCATAGATAATAGTAGGGGTTTGTGCGGTATTCAATCCACACAATTGCTGGATGTGGTGAATCATCCGCCGAAGCCAAGCACATTCTCGTGAGGCCTCGCACAGTGCTATTATTTTTGAGTGGTTCGTCGAAGTCGATACAAGACATTGCTTAGACGATTTCTATGAAATTGCAGTTCCACCACATAGGAGTTCATAGCCTGTTTACGACTTGGCTGTATGCGGGTCCGACAAGTACCCGACATCTGTATAGCCAGTCATAATTAGGTCTTGATTTTTTCTGTAGAACAGCCAAGATCTTTGCTTTCTTGGAGGTATCAGAAGATATCTTTTATTCCCTGCCAATGCCTTTTGGTAGGTTCCGCACTATACCTTGCTAGTAGGTTCACGACAAATGCAATGCCCGATCTAGTATAGTTTGCTAAATACATGAGTGCTTCTATTGCACTTAAGTATGAGAATTCCGGTCCTAGGACTTCCTCCCCCTCTTCTCTAGGTGTGTACGGGTCTTTGTCTTGCTGCAAAGATCTCCTGACCAATGACACTTTTGAAGGGTATGTCTTTTCAAAGCTGAACATTTCTAACAACTTCTGAGTGCAGGTTGATTGATGCACTAAAATCCCTTCAAGGGCACGCTTAAGCTGCAAGTCTAGGCAATATTTAGTTTTACCCTAATCTTTCATTCCGAACTCTAGCTATAGGTAATAGCTTGCTTCCTTAATTTCTTCCAAGGTTCCGATGATATTCAGATCATCTTCATAAACTAAGATTATACTAATCCATTCTGGGATCGTTGTATAAATGCATAAGGATAATTCTCATTGTTCATGTAGCTTTTATTGCATAAAAAGTCGCTTCAATCGATTATATCACATCCTGCCTGATTGCTTAAGTTTGTACAATGATTTTATGAGTTTCACACTGTACAAATTTTCATTTGCTATGTCTAGGTTTGGGATAAGGATACATTCAGGTACCTTCATATAAATGTACGAATCCAAATTTTCATAAAAGTACGCAGTTATCACATCCATCAATTCTATTTCTAAATTCAAGTTAGCTGCCATCGAGATTAAATATCTGAAGGGTGGTTCCACCCATGAACGAGGAATATATTTCTTCATAATTATCTCCTGGACGTTGAGTGAAACTTTGTGCAACAAGCCTTACTTTACTTCATTGTTTTCATTTCTCTTTCGAACATATACTCACTTATGCCCTATAGGGTGCACATGGGGAGGCGTGCGACTTACAGGCCCAAACATCTCTCTTTTATTCAGAGAAAATAATTCGACTTCTATTGCCTTCTTCCAATATGATCTTTTCTTACATTCAGCGAGTGATGCGGGCTCTGGATCAAGATCGATGATTGTTACAATTTTATTTGCAAAATAAATGTCAACATTGGCTGTTATCTTATTCATAGATTCTCCCCGTGGTCACATGGTTTATAGCTATTTCTTCATATGACGATTCTTCTAATGCTTCCAATTGCTCACCGCTGCTTCTAATTGCAGGGGCAAGTCCCTTTAGTTTTTCAGCTCCGATGTGCGCGCATATATGCATGCTGATGTCTCCATTTACGGGGATGTTCAAATTCGGTATGCCTTTTCTGAAGGTTCCATACTAGTACCAGGTCTCAACTGGCTCCCTTTCTGGTTTTTGGGAAATTCGGTGATCGGCTATGTCAAGTCCTTCTTATCCTTTTTCACTAAGCGTCCCCGGTTAATTCGGATTCGAGGGGCCGGAGTTCCCGTCCTTTCTGAAGCCTTATGACGGATTAGGGATACCTTAATCGGTATTTCAACCCTCTCCGGTGCATTGTGTATAGGCATATGCGACTTGGTCACACTCTTCAAATCACTAAAGTGGTCAGACAGTTGATTCGCTAATGCTTGCAAATCAATTATCTTCTCGACTTCAATTATCTTCTAGACTTCAATTATCTTCTGGACTTCTCTTATCTTTTAGACTTCAATTGTCTTCTAGGTTTCAATTATCTTCTTGTGGATATCATGGGGATATGCTCCAGATCTTAGGATGATGTGACAATTGGCAATGGTGTTAACGCTTTGTCGTTTCATGTGTTTTCGGCCAAGTTTCAGGACTGTCAGGTCTCAGGTGGTCTGATCGCCCAGGGCGGCGGTCAAGCCGGTCCAGGATCGGTCCAACCAACCATAGCGGCGGTCGGATCGGCCAACTTCAGAAAGTGTGGATTGAGCTGGGCCAAAAATAGAGGGTGTAGGCAAGAGAGGAGATTCTATTGCACTTGATCTCATAATTTTTGGAGTCTCTAGTCAAAAGTTCTACTGGTTTGAAAATTCCAGTAGGTTTCGGTTTTCAAAGAGGAAATACGGCTAAGTCTTTACTGGCGGTCTGACCGGCCAGGGTGGGCAGTCAGACCGGCCCTGGGGGCGGTCGGACCGGTTTCCACTTGGATCATCGCCCGTCGTGGCGGCGATATTCGGTTGTTAGGTCAAAGTCATGAGTTTGAGGGCATATATGTTGCATGATGCATGTTTTGACTAACATGAGTCAAGTTGTGAAGAACTTGTTCTCAAATTCGGTTTTCTTGTCTATTGTTGTGCAGGTTGCTTGGTGGTCAACGACGAGAATGATCAGGACTAGGCTTGGAGAGTTGAGGTCCAGAACGATCGACGATGCCGGGTGAGGTCAATGAACTCAAGCGTGACGCAAGATGGACAAGGGTGACCTATTAGCTAATCCGATGAGCAAGATGGCGCAAGGTGTAGCTAATTGGGTTAAGGGGTGTTAAAGACGGCATATTAAAAAACGTGCGTATGTGTCCCATTTGTTTTGGGCCTTAACGGGAACCTAATAGAGCCAAACTTCTAGAAGGTCTAAGCCTCCACTATAAATAGGGGAGGAAGGTGGCTGCACCTCCGCTTCGTCTCTTTTGCTATTTTATAAACCCTAATTTTCTTATAGAAAAATTTTGTGAAGGCTAGGGTTCTTGGTAGTTTGATGTGATTTTCGTGCTCTTAGATTGAGCATTGTCCTCCATTGATGGAGAGGCTGTAAGCTCATATCATATCAATCAATCAAAGGAAAGTTTGATCAATGTTTTGTCTCATTGCGTTCTTTCTCTATATTTGATGATTTTGAGTCTTTCTTGATCTGCGAGTTTTTGATTGAATTCTTCACGTGATCTAGCTTGCTGTGACGTGTGAGAACCTATCTAGGATCATCTTGATCATCAATCACTCACGAGCAAGTTTTTGGATCAAGTTTTCGTTTTGACCCGATTTTGAACCCTTCTTCAATCAAACGGAAAAGGATCCTTATTCTTCCAAGAATTATCACAATCTTCGATTGGAATAGCTTCCTGATATCATAGAGAAGGTGTGTTCCAAGTTTCATCAAGTTTGGAGTTGTAGATCAAAAGTTTCATCTATTTGCAACTTCGTCATCGGGCTGTTTGATCTGTTCTGGAGGCCAGCGGTCAGACCGCCCAAGGCCACCGGTCAGACCGCCAGGGAATCGGTCCGACCGCCAGCGACACAGTGGTCCGAGCGCCAGTGCATTGATTTGCTTTAATCTTTATTGATTTTGTCGTATTGCTTAGGGGTTTATATTGGATTCAATATTAGTCTTCTGTTGTACTGATATACTGAGCTTCATAGCTTCCATAGCTACTGGAGTGAAATTTGTGTTGAATCCATTATATGTGAAAAAATGAGTGTGCTCCTATTCACCCCCCTCTAGTCACCTTTTCGGTCCAACACTTCTAGACTTCTCTATTTGCTTCACTAGTGCGCGAGTCATGTGCATGGATTTCAATTATCTTTTGGACTTCTCTATTTCCCTTTTTCATCAAGGGGTTGATTTCCTCCCCTTAATGACGGAAAACAATCTTCATCAAATATGCTATCAGCGAATCGGACAGTATGCAAATCTCCTGTCATAGGGGTCCAAATACCTGATTATATATGTTGTCTCATAACCAATGTATATCCCATACTTGCGGAGAGGGACCATTGCAGTTCGCTGTGGTGGTGGTATAGGTACATAAACCTTCCAACCAAATTCGTGAAGATTAAAAATTTCTGGTGCTGATCCTTACGCTAGTTGCATTGGTGAATGGATGTTATATGTCAGTGGTCTACAATTGATGAGAGTTGCTGCGTGCAGGACTGCGTGTTCCCAATATGTAGTTGGTAAATTACAACTCTACAAAAGTCTGCTAATCCATTCTGGGTGTGGATATGTGGTATAGAATGCTCAACTTTAATTCCAATTTTCATATAATAATTATCCAATGCATTTGAAGTAAATTCTTTGATGTTGTCTATTCTGATGGACTTCACATGATGATCTGGGAAATTATTTTTAATTTTAATTATCTGCGAAACTAGCTTTGAAAAAGCGTAGTTTCTCGTAGACAATAAACATGCGTGTGACCATTTCGAGGAAGCATCGATGAGCACCACAAAGTACCTAAATGACCCTGATAGGGGTTGTATAGGACCGCAAAAGTCTAACTAGATACGGTCCAGGAATACAGAGATTTAATCATTCACTTTCAGAGCAGAAGATCTAGTAATTAATTTCTCGGTAGCACATGCATGGCACACAAAACCTTCCTGTTTCGAAAAATTCTTTACATTGACATTATGTCCCTGTGAATTGTTAATTATATTTCTCATCATCCTAAGATTTAGGCGACATAATCTATCATGCCAAGATAGAAAAGTTCAGAGCTTCTAAATGCGGTTTTTAGAGCAGTATAGGCTGCAGGTGCCTTAATATTAGAGTAGTATAGCCCTGTTTCATATGAAGGAAATCGTTCTAATACATTTTTTCACTTTCTTCATGCTTTGTAATGAACAGGTATTCCTTACTATACTCTTCTTTAGCCTCTACGTGGAAACCGTTAGCGCGAATATCCTTGAGGGTTCTAGTCGATTCTGGGTACAATAAGGCTTCTTCAATGACCAAAGTTGTGCCAATTGGGAGTATAATTGTGTCCCTTCCTGAACCTATTATACAAGTATCGCTGCCCGCGATTGTTGTAAGACTACCAGCATTCTTGTTGATCGATATGATTTTTTTGTCTCTCTCAAGGTGGTATTCATTGTGCCGCTATCCGCTAAGCACACTTCCTCTATAGGGCGCCACACGCGTTTTGATACTTCAAATACCAGAACATAACTTGCTATTATAAATATGGAAAAAATAAGCCTTACATGACTTATCATAAGAATTTTAATATTTTGTTCTCCTAGAACTTACAACCATTATTCAAAGTTCCATCACAATCACAAAATGCAAGTGACTGTAAAAATATATAAGTGTCATGCGTGCACTAGATCTAACCAGCGAAGTATGTAGAAACTTTTGCTTGAATCTGCTTCATGGTGATATTCTCCTCTTGGGCAACTTCTATTGCGGCCGCTGCGATATCCAAAGGAGGGGTGATGGAGGCTGCTACTGGGTTGTCCACATCCATAAGTGCAATTAATGGATGTACATCCTTTGTATCTGTAATGGTGAGGTGTGTCTGCTGTTGCTCTAAGCATCAATAACGTGCTGCGACCCACGACCTTACCCTTCTTGCCCAACTTCTTTATGAGAGGTTTTCTCACCTTGTAGCTGCTAGCATTGACTTCATGGCCAATATTGCTATTATATGCCTATGAGATGTAGTTCTTTCTTAGAACATCATCTTGAGCTTCCGCAACTTGCATGGTGTCAATCAATTTGACATACTTTTATATTCGTCTTGACGATAGTTGCGTGCGGATTATACCTCATTCGGTGAAAAGGTAGAGATAGTCTTCTCAATCTTCTGCTCATCCGTGATTACCTTACTAGAGAGTTGAAGACCGGTACAAATTCTGTATAAATTTTGGTCATACTGGGCTAGCTCTTTCGAACTTCTAGTTCGTGATGCCAGTCATCTACATATTCATTCAAAAATTTATAAGATTACTGCTGGTAATTTTCATAAAATAGTTGCAAAATTTTTATAATGTTCTTCGAACTCACGGTTCGTGACCACGTATTTTTCTACGCATTTTCATGATTTACTGCTATTTTCAGTGATTAAAAGTAATATAAACAATAACACATAATCAGATTTATAAATACAATAAATAAATTGCATAGAAATAATAATAACAAAGTTAAACATGCTTTAAATGCTAAAACTGATTCAAAATTTGAATTCTCGATGCCCTTTTCTGCTAGAATATAAATTTTCAGATAATTCTACAATTTCCATGGGCTAAACCGCGAATTTTCAATTCTGAGAAAAAATTTCGCGTAATTTACAAAACGTGAGGGCTTATTTGCAAGATTCAGGATTATCATCTTTTCCCATTTTTTGTTTTTCACATGGGTCGGCTTCCCTCGACCCATTTTCGGTCGGTCAAATGGGGAACGGGGGATAGCTAGGGTTCCCCATGCCCTGTTTCTACGATGGCGGTGGCACGCTACAAGCGCGTGGGCGCGGAGGCGCCTTGTGCGGATGGGGTAGCCGGCAGCGCCGTGCGGCCGGCGGGTGCGAAGCGAGTGGCTGGCGGCGTGCATGGCCAAGGCATCTCGGGTGCGGATGCGGTCCGGTCGGCGGAGGCTCGCGGGCGCAGGGCAGCTAGTGGAGAGGCGCAGCACGGCACGTGCGATGAGCGTGGTGGGTGTTATGGCCGTGCTGGGCCGCTCGCCGGAGGTGGAGCCGGTGTCATGTCTCGTCGGTGTCATGAGAGGCGGCGGCACCCTTTCGGTGGCGCCGGCACGAGGTGGCACCCGCACAGAGTGGCACGGCGGTGCATCTTCGGGCGGCCCGGGCACGACTTCGAGTGCGTGGTACGGCCGTTAGAGTGAGGCGGTGTGGTATACAGCAATGGTGGCGTGCGGCGGCTCGGGCGCAACCACGCGGCGGGCGGCGGCACCACGAACCAACGGCCGGGCGCGCGAGGTGGCTGCCGGCCGGCGGTGCGCGGCGTGGCTCTGCCGATGGTGCGATCGGCGATGACATGACTTTAGGCTCAAGACGCTACCAGACGTCGGCGACGACGTGGCCGGCGACACCGACGGTTTCGAGGGTGTGGCGCGGTGAGCGCGATGCTTTTGGCGCGTGGCTTCAGGGCCGACGGCGTGGCCGCATTCAGGCGACATGGCCACATGCGGGAGGTCGGGAGCGGCGTAGCCATGCAAAGCCGAGGGCGACGCACATGGCCGTGTCGCGGCGGCGCCTCATGTGGCGCGCGCGATGGCGCAACCGGCGGTGACGGCCGGCTTAAGCGTCTGGCGGCCTGACCTCGAACTGCGGTGCTCACGAGCGGTGGCAGCCGGTGTGACGGCGTGGAGGTCGCGTACGGGCGGTTCCATGCGGGGCTGGGGCAGCACCGTGCGGTAGTTTTTCCTGTTCACTATTCATTCGAGCACTACTGTTCATACGATTTATAATCTACCGTGCAATCGTCATCTGCTCTTTCATGCAACCCATCGATCGGCTTGGCCAACGACTTCAAGTCAGCTCACAATAGATTCGAGCGGATTTACACCATAGAAAAACTCTAGAAAGCCAAATTTGTATAATTGAAACAATCTAGAAAATACGATTCGATCTACGAGCGTCGTGCTACGACGGTTATCTTTCGATCCGAGTATAGTAGGCCTAGAGGTAGGTCGGAGTCGATCGTGCTGACAACGTGTTGAGGAACAGTCGCTGGCGAGTCCAGTTCGAACGATCACCTCGTAGACAAATATAGAATCACATGAAACAATGCAAGAATATAAAGAACAAAATAGTATATTAAACACAGAGATGCAGTGAACTTCTTGATTATATTTATTGCTCTTCAAGCGATTAACCTTTTACAATGACTAGTGCCCCCTATTTATAGTCTAGAGACCATACTGGAGTTTTGGATGGGGTGCCCATACATGGGATGGCTGCTGGGCCAAAACCATGGTTTCCCAACAGTCTGCAGCAGTTTGTTAGCTATAAATATCAATAATCTTAATGGTTGGGGGTTCGCTTCTTTAAGAAAGTTCTTGAGAGGCTGGGGTGCTAATCTTAATGGTGATTATAAAAGAGCTAAGTGACATATTTTATAGCAACTCAGTGAGAACCAAATTGCCTTCATTAAGGGTAGATTCATTCTGGATGGGGTGGTGGCATATGAGATTCTGCATGATCTGAGAGTCTCCAGAAGAAAAGGTATTGTCCTCAAGTTGGACTTTGAAAAGGCTTATGATAAGATTCAGTGGGACTTTCTGGAGGAAGTTATGAGAGGAAAAGATTTTTTTAGAAAATGGATTAACTGGGTGATGAGTTCAATTAGGGGGATGAGCATCAATATTAATGGTAAAGTGGTTACTTACTTCTCTACTCACAGGGGCTTAAGGCAGGGAGATCCTTTGTCTCCTCTGCTGTTTAACTTGGCAGCTGATGCTCTGGCAGTAATGATAGCAAGGCTCAAGAAAAAGGTCTGATTAGAGGGGTGGTTTTCACTTAATCCCAAGGGGGTGTCTTTATTGTAGTATGCAGATGACATGGTTTTGATGATATAGTGCGAAGAAAAGTCTATTCTTAACCTCAAACTTCTGTTATATTGCTTTGAATGGCTGTCTGGGTTAAAGATCAATTGTCATAAGAGTGAGGTGTTTGTGCTAGGGGTGGACCATTTGGAAGCTTTGGAGGTTTCTAATAATTTCAACCGCAAGCTTGGTGTGTTCCCTACTTATATAGGAATTGATATTAGGGAGAGACATCTTTATCAAAGGGCTACAGGTAGAATTATGAGCAAGCTTTACAAAAGGTTAGACAATCGAAAAAAAAACAATCTTTTGTCTTCAGGGGCAGGTTGATTATGACTAACAGCTATCTTAGCAGCTTACCAATGTATACAACGGGGTTTTATACTTTTATAGATTAAATGAAGAGACTCAGAGGAGAATGGATGGTATCAGATCTATATTCTTTTGGAGTGGAGCTAGTGACAAGTTTAAGTACCACATGGTCAATTGGAGAGCAGTTTGTCGCCCCAAAGACTATGGTGGTTTGGGGGTGATTAATACTAGATTAATGAATGACTTCCTGTTATGCAAATCTATATGGAGGATTAGCAGGGCTGAGAATGAGATTTGGTTTAAGATTTTAAAAGCTAAGTATTTCCCAAGGGGTAATTTTAGAGACTCAAATCATAGTAGAGCTTCTCGGTTTTGGAAATCTATCCACAAAGTGCAACACATTTTCAATCTAGGGGCTTCTTACAAGTTAGGTGATGGAAGGAGTGTTTACTTTTGGCATGATGTTTGGGTAGGAAATTGTCCTATGAAGATTAAGTATGCTTTGTTGTATCGAATTTGTTTTGATTAGACATCAAAGTGTCAGGTTGTCTGTTGGATAGGGTATGGGGCATTAACTTTGACACTTGGTTTTTGAGGGTGTTGTTAACATGAGATTACAGAAACTTTGGTCCAGTAGGATCCCTCTAAAAGTCAAAATTTTCATGTGGCTTACTTACCAAAACAGGATCCAGACGGGGATCAACTTAGTGCTAGAAATTGGAAAGGGAATGCCACTTGTATTTTGTGTGGGGTGTTGGAAGATGTCAATCATGTGTTATTTCTTTGTGTCTTAGCCAAATTTGCTTAGGCTTGTATTAAGGAGATCCTAGGGTGGAGGAAATGCCCAGACTCTTTGGAAGATTTTCACCATTGTTGGCTGGATGCGGGGGTGCTATTAACTATCATATTGCTCTTTCCAGTTTTGTAGCTCTTATCTGGACTTTATGGAAAATCAGGAACAAGTTGGCGATTGAGGGGACTTTACATAAACAGCCTTCTAAAGTGATATTCAAATTCCTATCGTGTTTGCAGTGGTGACAGGTGCTGATAAAAAAGAAGGAGCGAATGAAGATGGATAGGTTGGTTAATTCAGTTGAATTTTGGATGAAACATTTCTATTCAATGGATAAAATGCAATTTCAGTAGATTTCATTATTGTTTGGTTCTAGCAGCTCTTGGTCGGTGGGTTCGGCTTGGTGAGGTGCTTTTGTTGCTCGGTCTAGGGTTAGCTGGTATCCCTAGCTGGTTATGTTTCTTCTGTTTTTGTAATATTTTGGATATTAGCTTTATATAAAAGTTGGGAAATATTTTATCAAAAAAATATCAATAATATGATCTTGTGATGTATCATGAGACATTTTGTAGACTTGTAACATGAGACATTCTCTCTCTCTCTCTCTCTCTCTCTCTCTCTGGAGGGGTAACATCTACATGACTACATGAGTGATGAGATATTCTTGTGGCATTTTATGGAAGAAAAGAAAAATAAGCTTAGTATAGACTAGTTGGAAATAAGCTCACATGAATATTGGAAAGTGCTAGAAATTGGAAAGGGAATGTCACTTGTATTTTGTGTGGGGTGTTGGAAGATGTCAATCATGTGTTCTTTCTTTGTGTCTTAGCCAAATTTGCTTAGGCTTGTATTAAGGAGATCCTAGGGTGGAGGAAATGCCCAGACTCTTTGGAAGATTTTCACCATTGTTGGCTGGATGCAGGGGGTGCTATTAACTATCATATTGCTCTTTCCAGTTTTGTAGCTCTTATCTGGACTTTATGGAAAATCAGGAACAAGTTGGCGATTGAGGGGACTTTACATAAACAACCTTCTAAAGTGATATTCAAATTCTTGTCGTGTTTGCAGTGGTGGCAGGTGCTGATAAAAAAGAAGGAGCGAATGAAGCTGGATAGCTTGGTTAATTCAGTAGAATTTTGGATGAAACATTTCTATTCGATGGATAAAATGTAATTTCAGTATATTTCATTACTGTTTGGTTCTAGCAGCTCTGGGTCGGTGGGTTCGGCTCGGTGAGGTGCTTTTGTTGCTCGGTCTAGGGTTAGCTGGTATCCCCAGCTGGTTATGTTTCTTCTGTTTCTGTAATCTTTTGGATATTAGCTTTCTATAAAAGTTAGGAAATCTCATTTATAAAAAAATAGCAATAATATTATCTTGTGATGTATCATGAGACATTTTGTAGACTTGTAACACGAGACATTCTCTCTCTCTCTCTCTAGAGGGTAACATCTACATGACTACATGAGTGATGAGATATTCTTGTGGCATTTTATGGAAGAAAGGAAAATTGAGCCTAGTATAGACTAGTTGGAAATAAGCTCACATGAATATTGCCCATCATAAGCAGGCCCAACACAAATAAGCCATGCGTGCAAACCCATCTGTAACAACCACCAACCAGCAGTCGCGCTGTGCTCGGTTGGCTCGGTGCGCGGACGTTCGCCCAGCCTGCCCGTGTTCGAGCCTCTGGTGTTTATAGCTCCCCGCCGATATGGACCGCATATGAACGACAGGGAGCGCTACGTCACTGGGTCGTGCTGAGCTAGTAGGTGAGCACACCCCCCACCTTGGTTCCCGGCGCGAAGGATGTTGTCCCGCAACTCATATTTTTTATTATGTTCTTCGACTCCGCGAAGATATATTTCAAAGTGCTTAGCAGCCCCGGTACTATATGTACTCTGGGCTGTGGATGGTGGTCTCTGATGTGCTTGCGATGTGCTGCAGCCTCTCTAACTGAAGTGCTCAGCAGTCTGGTGTTTATAGCCGCGCGGAGGGAGGAGAAGCTGCATTGGTCACGGGAATCCCGGAAGCACTGTTGGGCCGGAGCACTTTGGGCAAGGGGGGACATCAGCGGCCGGGCGACAGTTGTGTGGAGGAGGTTTGTCCAGGCGGTGGCCCTGCAAATTTGGTCTTGTCCGACCGGTGGTCGTGCAGATGCGACCTCATCCGGTCGGTGGCCGTGCGGATGAACTGGGTCCGGCCGACCACAAGACGGACGGGGGGCATCCGGCCGGCCACAGGATGGACGGGGGCACATGTCGCATAAACAGCGCATCCGGCCGGCCACAGTGCGAACGAGGTGTCATTTCTGCCATTTTATAGTGACAGATGCTAATTGCGTCAAATACGCCTGCAATAGTGATATTTGCACCAAAAACTCATCAGTATCATACCCCATCCTTTATGTCTACATTTATCCTCACTTCATTTAGTTCTAGCAAATTCCTTCATTGCAGCTGTGACGAAAGGAAATGGCTTTGATGAAGACGACAAAACCATCCTCCTGTTAAATGGAGGCAGAAAGGGGGTGTTTCCAGGGTGGCCATATCGATGGTTTCCCTTGTCCGTCAGATGTTTGTCGTTCTATTTCTGCCGTCGGATTTCATCCGCGTCGCGTTTGCACGTGTCGCATCCAGCCCACCGTTCTGCTCGCATGCCTTGCCTTCGACGCGCCACGTGCTGCCGCTGCCTCGCATCCTGTCAGTCTTGCCTGCTTTTCCCCGTCGCGCACCCGTTTCTTTTTCCTTGCCCGTATCGTCTCTCCATCACGAGTTGCCTCCTTTCCTTTCCTCTTCTCCCCTCGCCTCCTCCAATCCGCCGCTACCGCCTCTCCCGGCGCGCCGCTAGCCTCTCCCGTCCTCTCTTCTCTCCTTGTCTCCTCCCATCTGGGCGCTGCTGTCTCTACCCGAGCATTGGCGGCGATTGATTTCGGCAGCGCCACTGCCTCCCTCTACTCTTTCCCTCCTCCTGTCCTCCTCCATCCCAGCCTCCTCCCGACGACCTCCAACTCTTCCCGGACTCCCCACATCGTCCTCCTCTCGGCGCTTCCTCCTTGCACTGCATGCGTGATGGGTAGTGGTTTTCTTCTTTGTTGCGCTGAGGTTGCCTCCTCTTCCCTCCCTCTCCTCGTGCGCCATCAGCGGTGGATTCCGTCAGCGCCACCGCCTCCCTCTCCTCTCCCTCCTCCTGTCCTCCTCCATCCCAGTTGGGAGGCCGCGACGATTACTAAAGTAAACTTGGTTGGGATATAACTCTTTAGTTGGGATTACAATCTAGTGCACTTTTGTGGTTTTTTAAGGGTCTGTTTTTGTTTGCTGAATCTGAATCCATGTTATGCAGAAAATGGAAAGCTCACTAGATTGTAACTCTATTATTTTTGGTAGTGTAGTAGGCCGACGAGCTTTTTTGTTAGTTTGGTGTTTTTGTAGTTTTCTTCTTGGCATGAAACTAACCTTGGCATTTGTTTCACAGGATGTGTATTTTTCAGGGGTAAGATCGTTGATGTGCTCGACAGCTGTGGCCTAAGGAGCATCCAGGTCATCGTTGTCACCGACAGCGAGCGCATCTTGGGGCCTGGAGATCTGGGTTGTCAGGTATGATAAATTAGCACTTTCCACAGGTTGGTTTTGTTGCCTGTTTTCTTGAAAGACTCTGCTTACGTCTATTGTGGTGATTATGTACAGGGAATGGGGATTGCTATTGGCAAGCAGTCTCTGTACACCACCCTCGAAGGAGTTCACCCATCAGTTGTAAGTGTTGCTGTTACAACGTTTCCCTTTTCTTCTGAAAGCACGAAGGAATCAAAGTCAATAGGCTATTTTGCTAACTACAAATGATTATGCTGTAGTACTTGCCGATTACAATTGATGTCGGTATGAACAATGAGAAATTGCTGAAGAGTACTACATTGGACTTCGACAACGATGTGCTACCAGCGAGGTATGCCACTCGCTGCAATCTACATAGCTCACCTCTGTAGTTGGTGAATTGGCATGTTCTTTTGAATAATAGATGTGATTTGTGTGCTTCATGGTTTCCAGGAACACCATGAGCTTCTTGAAGAGTTCATGACCGCAATTAAGCAAAACTACGGCGAGAAAGTCCTTGACTAGGTGAGTCAGAGTGGACTAATTTGTTATATCCCAACTGGGCTGCTCAGGGTGCATGGCTTCAATAGACTAGCTGTGATTGTCCCAGGTTTACTTCAGTAGTTCCCAGCAAGTGGTAAACCTATTGATTTTATAAAAAGCATTTTTTATGAACAAATAATTTATTTTGAAAGTGAATATTGCTTGTTTCTGATTTATCGTGCTGGATCCCCATGCTTTTTATGAATGGATTGACAAGCAATTCATTTTATTTTTTGAGGCCCTCAATAGTAAACCTAATACCTTTTTTTTTGGCAGAGAATCTGACATAACAAAGGAGCGAATTGAGAAACTTCTCAAGGCTGGTGCTAATGTTGTATTAACCACCAAAGGAATTGATGATATGTCATTGAAAGTATGTTTTCATAATTTCAAGCAGAAGCGATGTCTTTTACTTATTTTTAATATGTTTCTAGATTTAGTCTCCAAGTTGAAACTCTGTATTTTGGTTGGACTGACAGCTTTGCTACTGTATGACATATTTTGCTTAGTTATTGGTAATTTTGGTTGGGGACTGTGTACATAATTTGTTGCGTGCAGGACATGTAAACAAGATAACCTAATCGAGGTACTTATTTGGGATGTTGATGCCCAGCCAAATAGACATGCTCTCCTAGAAGCAATTGGATTTCGCCCTGATTTGGTGTGTTTTCTTATTTTGCCTGTAAACCTGTATCATTTTATGATGCTAAAATTGTAGTCTTGTATGGTGGATTGTGCGGGTAGGAGGTGCACAACATGGATGGACATAACAGGGTTCAATATAATAGATCGAGAATTTTTTCAATGTACCAATCCTGTGCTTTTCAGAGCTTATTAGCCTCAACTGTTTGTCATATATTAAGAGGACATCAGGAAAATGCTTTGTTCGCGCTTGTGTTTTCAGCAGAACCATATGTACTATCCGGAAGTTAGCAAAATTTTGTCTTGTTGTATGCTTATATCTTTCACCCCTGAGACTTTTCTTCTCTTCCATCAAACACTGGCACGAAAATTTAATGAATAATAGACACAAAGCACAACTGTATTAAAATGCGAGGCACAATATTATAGTCAACTATTCCGCTCCCCCGCGCCAAGGAGTGCGCAGGCCCCTATAGTAACAAAAAAATCGATTTGGCAACAACTCCTGAAAGAGTGACGAGAGTCGAGAAACATAAATGCGGCGTTATGAAACAGTGCTGTCTCTTATTTTGAAAAATAATAATATATGACAGCATTTTTAAAAGACATGAACATGCCAGGTTATCCCACCATGAAAGTACTCCAAGAACAAAGAAAATAAGGAGAGACAGAAGGGAAGGATGGATTTCTGTTTTTTTTCTTTTTCTGAAGTAGTACTGTTTCGGACAGTATTAGTAAAAATGGAGCTTTCGTCTTTTGTTTTTGGAATATTAGAGTTCGATACTATTCCTTAATAGCACGGACAGCTCCTATACTACTATATAACCTTATTTGCACCACCTTTCTTGTCTGTCCGTTCACGGATCCGCCACCTTATCATCTCCTCCGTCCCACGTTAGGACGGAGCGCACGTCGTCGTCTCGTCCATAGGACGGAGTCGCCACCTCACCGCTTCGTCAGTCCCTCCGTGGGACTCTATCCTAGACAGCCTAGTACATGACACCTATGGAATGGTCATCCATCTCTCATAGTTGCGGTAGAATATATCAAAGCTGTATCGAAGGTACCGACATCGACATTCCAGCTCATGTATTACCCAACAACTTCATGGATGCCGTACTATAATCAATTGATCCTCCCATCACAACACTGCATCCTACTCGGTTGGCATTTGGCAGCCCCACACCTACACAAGAGATATGTTTTCCTTTCTCTTTCTCTCTCTTCCTTTCTTCTTGTTTAATGTGTTATTTTTTGAGGTGAAAAAACAAAGGAAATAATAGAGTATAGACAGATATTTGATCGTCACAGGAACGGAGCCTCTTATAGAAACTTCTTGCGTTCATACTGTTTCTTTGTAGAGCAACGGATGCTCACCAGGTGCCGCCTGACGGAAGAGGCAGCCAGGTGGCAGCTCGGTCCCTTCGTGGGATGCTATGCCTCCTCGTACGCCGTGCCTGGTGCGTTGGACACCTCCTTCCTCGGCTGCGTTGCCGTCCAGGCTCTTGGAGTTGGCTGGCCTAAAATTGCAAATAGACTAGATCGGTACTTTTTTAGGCCAGGTTTGGGTGGATTGGAGCAGGCTGTAGGCGTCATGTATTAGGAGAGATGGATTGATCTCACGAGTCTTCCAGAAGGTTTTTGTTCGTCGCCATCGTTCGTCGCAACTTTCCCCGCTGTTCTTTGGATCTGCCCCCGCTCGTCCAATCATCTTCATAGAAATCATGTCGACGTTCTCATTACGAGTCGACGGGATGGCCTGAGGCGTGATGTAGTTGGGATCCGATAGGTTCTCCGAGCGCGGGGGCACAGATTTAGAGACGGTGTCGGCCGCAGCCGCTGGTATGTCCATGCTATTTTTTGTATCCCTTCCTCGCAAATTAATGCTGCTTGCTTGTTCGGTTGTTCGTGTGTGAGCGGCGGCCAAAGCGCGAGGCGAAGGAGAGAGAGCCCCGTGCCGCGACATGGGGTAGAGGGATATGGACGACGTGGTGCTCTCCTGGCCGGTCCAGGAGATCATGGACGACGACCTCTTCAGAGGGCAGGTGCTTGATCGATCCTTCCCTCGGTTTGACATCATTGATGACCTGGAAGAGTTTACAGATATACCTGACAATTTAAGTGATCTACCTCGTGAGCACTATCCTCTTACTGTAACATATCGCAAGTTCTTGATATGGAACATGCCGGACATCATTTTTTTGATGTGTTTTATGGTGAATCGAGAGAGGCCTTCTAGCAGCAAACTTGAAAGGCAGGATTATGTTATGCTCTCAGATAAAAGATTTTCATCTCTGAACCGTGAGAAGAGAGATGGGATTTATGATATTTTCCTTGATTATGAGAGTATGAAGTGCACTGCTAGAGAATTTGATTTGTCAGATTTTGTCAATAGCCTTCACAGCAGTCTACTTCTGAGGGCTACAATGGCGATATGGTGGATTTTATTTACGTAGATGAGGTGCAGGATCTTACCATGACACCAATAGCGCTTCTTAAGTATGTCTGCAGGAACTTCACGGAGGGCTTCGTTTTTGCTGGTGACACTGCACAGACTGTAGCAAGGGGTATTGATGTCAGGTTTGAAGATTATTCACTCACTTTTTTATACCTCATTCCTATCAGAAACTGAAACATGCTATCAAGCAATTAAACATGGAAAACTAGTTTGTTGCGGGCAAATATCTCTGTAGCACACGCGCTCTGTAGCACATGCATATTGTAGCACATTACTGCAGCAGAGCCTTATTGTACCATCGCAAATATTAGGCACGCTTTGTTGTTTATGAATCTATCTATTAGATGTTTGGTAGTATCTATTAGTTAGACAAGTTATTATTATATTAGATTATTAGAGATAAGTTTTCTTATATATTATTTTTTTAGAGGTTAAGTCGGGTCGTCTCTATAAAATGGATAGTATGTATCTATTATCTATCAAGTAAAAAATAAACAAAATTAGTCTCTAATCAGTTAGCTAAAGATAAGAGTTTCCTTGTTACGGGAAGAGTCCCAGCCGAGCTTGGAGGTTGATCCCTCGCCTCCCTGGCTAATCAGGCCTCAGAGCCTCGCTATCTCCACAGGGAAGAGCCTTGCTGACGGTTAAATGAGGACGAGTATCCTATCCTCAATCCTCGGACCCGTATCCAACCAACGACCACAACATTTGATATCAGTGCCACTCATCATAGTTTCCGGTGCCGCACCATCTCTCTCGGAGAAGTTGAAGGTTGACAGCGAAGAGCAGAAGGTGTTACTCGACAACATAACTGTTGTCCATTGGAGCTTCGTTGATCCTCGTCCACGTGAGCGACGTCGTCATCGTACCCTCTCATTGGCCACCAAAAATTTCAACCGTGGTCACCACCGTATCTCGAGGACGAGCTGTCTCGTCGCGAGGGGTGTAATGTTATGGTCAAATATCCAGTTGAGTACTGTAGCGTGTGTCCACTGTAGCATCATGTGTTGATGTAGCGTCGTGTAGCGGTGCATATATTAGGCATGATTTGTGTTGGACCGAAAAGGCGACTAGAGGGGGGGGTGAATAGGAGCACGCTCACTTTTTCAACCAAGATCAGATTCAATACAAATTTCACTTCAATAGCTATGGAAGCTATGAAGATCAATATACAAGTACAGCGGAGGACTAGTATTGAATCCAATCTAAACCCCGAAGTAAAACAACCAAAATCAACATGGGCTAAAATTCTAAGTGTTGGGCGGTCTGACCTCTGTGTTAATGGCGGTCAGACCGGTCACCTTGGGCGGTCTAACCTTCAGTCTGATGAACAGTAAAAAACAACCCAAAAATGAAGTTGCAAATAGATGTAACTTTTGATCTACAACTCCAAACTTGATGAAACTTGGAACACACCTTCTCTAGGATATCAGGAACCTATTCCAATCAAAGATCGTGAAGATCCTTGGAAAAGTTACGACATTTTTTCGTTTGAGAGGAGGATGGTTCAAAACCGAGTTAAAACGAAAACTAGATCCAAAAACTTGCTCGTGGGTGATTGATGATCAAGATGATCCTAGATGTGTTCCCACATGTCACATCAAACTAGATCACATGAAGAAATCAATCAAAGACTCACGAATCAAAGAAAGACTCAAAATCACCAAATAGAGAGAAGGAAGGCAAAGAGACACATCTTTGAGCAAACTTTCCTTAGATTGATTTGATAGGGTTTGGGTTTACAGCCACTCCATCAATGGAGGACAAAGCTCAATCCAAGAGCACGAAATCAAATCAAAACTCTTTAGAACCCTAACCTCCACTAATCCTCTCCTTAAGCAAAACTAGGGTTTCAACAATAATGAAAGGGTTGAAGGGGGTGCAGTCACCTCCCTCCTCTATTTATAGTGGAGGCTTAGACCTTCTAGAAGATTAACTTAAATGAGCTCCCGTTAAGGCCCAACACAAACGGGTCACACACGCACGTATTTTAAAGCGCCGTTTTCAACACCTCTTGACCTAAACCGCTTCTCTTTGCGTCCGTCTTGCGCCGTGGGTTGGCAAAAGGTCACTAAGGTGGTATTTGGTAAGATTACCAAAATACCCCTTCTCGTTCCTTCTCCGAAGAACGAGTCCATCTGCGCGAAGCACTTCGCCGCTTTCGCCACGTGTAGGTTGATCAACGGCTCTCTCTATGTCGGCAAGTCTCTCCCATCCGGCTCCCACCGAAACCACCATGGCACTTGCACCAACTCCCGCGTCGCTTGATCAAACCAGCCGCACCGAACTGTCCGTTCGGTCATCCTTGTCTATTCTGCACCACACTTAAGTTCATTGACCTCACCCAGCATCGTCGATCGTTCTGAACCTCAGCTCTCCAAGCCTAGTCCCAATCATCCTCGCCGTTGATCGTCGTTGACCACCAAGCAACCTGCACAACAATAGACAAGCAAATCGAATCCGGGAACAAGTTCTTCACAACTTGACCCACGTTAGTCAAAACATACATCATGCAATACATATGCCCTGAAACTCATGACTTTGACCTAACCAACGAACAACACCTCCATGAAGATCGACGTTCAAGTGACAATCGGTCCGACCGGCCCTAACCGCCAGCCTTGCTGGTCCGACCGCCAGCTATAGGCCGGTCCGACCGCCCAAAAGGACTTAGCCGATTTTCAACTCCTGAAAATCCGAAATCTACTGGAAACTTTAAACCAATAGAACTTTTGACTGGATATTCCAAAAATTATAGGACCAAGTGCAATAGAATCCCCTCTCTTGCCTACATCCTCTATTTTTGGCCCAGCTCATTTTGACACATTTGGTCACTGCCGGTCCGACCGCCGCTCATGGTCGGTCCGACCGATTTGGGACCAGTCGGACCGCTATGCTATGGCCTGGGACCGGTCGGACCGCTATGCTATGGCCGGTCAGACCGCCTGTCACCTGACAGTTCTGAAACTTTATCGAAAACACGTGAAACGACAAACCATTAACGTCATTGCCAATTGTCACATCATCATAAGATCTGGAGCATATCCCCATGATATCCATAATTTATTATTTAGGAATCTATCTATTACGTGTTTGGTATTATCTATTAGCTAGGCAAGTTATTATTAGATTGGATTGTTAGAGATAAGTTTCTTTATAGATCATTTCTTAGAGGTCAAGTCAGGTCGTCCCTATAAAAGAGATAACATGTATCTATTATCAATGAAGAAAATAAAAGAAAAACAAAGTTAGTCCGTAACCGGTTGGCTAAAGATCAGAGTTTCCTTGTTCGTCGGGAAGAGTCTCGGCCGAGTTTAGAGGGCCATTCCTCGCCTCTCTGGCTAATCAGGTATCAGAACCTTGCTACATTGACAAGAAAAAGCACTGCTGGTGGTTACAGAACCTTGCTACATTGACAAGAAAAAGCACTGCTGGTGGTTAGATAAAGACGAGTGCCCAAACCCTCAATTCTTGGATTCATGTCCGACCAACGACCGCAAGATTTAAGTTGGTCTCTCCGATATGTTCCAACTTTCTCAAAACTTACGCACACATCGTGGGCATCCTTCCTATGGCTCAAAGTATAATGGGCCTTTTGTACTACTTTTTCCATCATGTGTTGACAAGCTTAATCCAGAGACTGGGCTTGTATACGGAGAAGCGCCCGTGCTGCTTGAGTCTGGCAATGATGAGAATGCAATTATGACTATTTTTCGAGAAAGCAAAAGTACATGGTAACTTGCATGGGTTTGGTGCTGAGCAAGTCATACTAGTTCGTGATGATGCTACCAAAAAAACAAATTGTTTTGACTATTGTTGAATGTAAGGGCTTTGAGTTCCAGGTATGAGCTTATAAATTCACTTCAATCGTGCTCATTTTGTAAAACTTTTTATTGTAAAATGTGTTAAATCTTAAGAATTACTTTGTGGATACTTCTTTTGAAATATATTATGTAGGACGTGCTGTTGTACAACCTTTTCAGTTCATCGACTTTAAGAAACAATTGGAGAGTTGTGTATGACTACATGGAAGACAGATACGATTGCACCGTCTGATGATATCTCTCGTTTTCTTGACAGAAGCAAGCATTATCTTGTCTGTTCAGAGCTGAAGCAACTCTATGTTGCAATCACACGAACTAGGCAAAGACTATGGATATGTGGGGATACAGATGATTATTGTCGCCCGATGTTTGACTACTGGAAGTAGTGCCTTGTAGAAGTTAGACTGCTTGATTCTAACCTCATTCAAGCAATGCAGACAGGAAGCAGCACTGATGATTGGGGGCTACGGGGCACCAAGGTTAGTACTGTATACTTATTTGATGTGGAAAGCTAGTCTCTAGGCAAGCATTAAGTTACCTAGTCAGTGATGTTTTGTGTTTTTAATCTCGTCAAATGCATGGGCTTTTTGTCCTACAAATTATCTATGCACTCACATTCTTTCTAAGTCTGGTAGTGGTGCATATCTGTCTGCAATGTTACTGTACTTCTCTTTTACAATTGTTATTCCATGTAACAAGTGCACATCTTTTTCTTGTAGTTATTCAATGAGGTGCAATTTTAGATGTCTACAATGTGTTTCGAAAAGGCCGGTGATGCTTACAGAGAGGAGTGGGCTGTCAGCACACACTAATGTTTCACATACGCGATCACAAAATATATCAAGTCCGACTTCTGTTGAGAAGAATAATGCACAGAACAATACAAGAAGGAATTTCTGTTTGTGCAGTTCAACTTCTACGTTACAGGGCTTCTTTTCTCTTATTTATACTAATCAAACTTAGTCAGTTACATGCAGAAAATACTGCTCCATCGCCCCTCTTAGAAACGACATGCCTCTTTTCAGAGAAATGACGCTCTTCTTTTCAGAGAAGCGAATCACCACTTTTTACATGCAGAAAGCTATGCAGTTAGCTTTTAAGAACAAGAAGATTATTTTAACAAATCACTCCCTAATCTTGTTGATCTCAAATGACGGAGTTGTCCCCAAACTTGACAAATCCTTTTACGTTGGAATCCAACTCAACGAAGTTCTCTTTGTATCCGAGGTTGCTTGTCCCTGTATCGAAGTGCCACTTGTCATCTTGATGACCTTCACGCCCAAGATATGCCTGAGCATGCACCTCGTTCAGCGTGACATGCTCGGTGGCGTCCGTTGTGATCTCGGTGATGGTGCTCACATACGCCATTAGCAGTGCTGGTACTTCATCGTCGAGCGTGCTCGCTCGTGCCAACAGCAGTGTCGGCTCGTCGTCGTCGACTTCTACCAAATTGGCACATTCTTTGCCCTCACAGCGTGGTGCACGGCAATCCTGCGAGAATTGACCCATCTTGTTACAATTGTAACATTTTACCTTAGTCATGTCGCATTCTCCAGAGTTGCCACCGTCCTTAGTTTCGTGGCTTCAGTTGTCGTTGTGGCTGCCCCTAGATGAGCCCCGGGCCTACTCGCGTTGTCGTACGCGTGTAGCCCACTCATCCGTGAGGAGCAGACGACTCCCTGACTCTTGTGCGTCGTCGTCGTCGAGGTCGTAGCGTTGCTCCACTGAGCGCAACCGGCCTGTTAGCTCCTCAATCATCATCGTGCTCAGGTCGAGTAGCGTCTCGATCGCGATAGCTACCTGCATGTAACGCGGGGGCTCCACCCGGAGAAACTTTTGGACCATCTTCTCCTCAGTGATGGCGTCTCCGAGCTCCCCATCCTTGAAATAGATGGTGTCGAATTCCTTTCGCAACTTCTGGGCGTTAGCCTCGCGCATGCGCTCCACTACCTAACACAACACATGCACTTAGAGTTTGTTCTCTAAGCTCACTAAGTGCAACACATGCACATAAAAGTGTAGAAGGCTTGCTCTTTGTTGAAGGGAATGAATATAGCACCAGCAACACTGTCCACAACTAGTCAAGGTGAGTATTTATAGCCCACACACAAAAACTAACCGTTGGAACAAACTTCCTGAAAAAAAAAATCAAGATTTGCGGTAGTACCGCCGTTGAAACCCGGTACTACCAATTTTTCACTCAACGGTCGAAATAGTAGCATTTAATGCTCTGAACTAGCCGTTACTCATAAAGTTGCAGTACTACCGCCAACTAGAAATCGGTACTACCGCATAGTACTGCTCGACTAGAACGGAACTACCATTTTACAGAGCTCAAGAAATCACACAAAAACAACTTCTTTGGAAAAATGTATCATCATATAAATATCGGTACTACCGACCTGCAGTAGTACCACAGTTGAAGTGCGGTCGTTCCGATGTTCAGAGAGGATCAAAACACTCGAAAACACACTCTCTGAAATTTATGTACCGACATCTATATCTCGGTACCACCGACCTACGGTAGTACCACAATTAAAATGCAGTCGTACCGATTATCAAAGAAGATCAAAACACTCATAAACACACTATTTGTAATTTACGTACCACCATCTATATTTTGGTACTACCGACTTGCGGTAGTACCACATTTCAAATGTGGTCATTCTTATTTTCATAGAGGATCAAATACATTTAAACACATGCTCTCTAAAAAGTATGTACCGCCATGTAAATATCGGTACTACCGACCTACGGTAGTACCGCTTATCACTTGCGGTCATACCAATTTTCAAAACAGATTTCCAGAAGCTTAAATCAATTCGCAAAACGCATTTGTCAATTGATGCGAGATGCAAACAAGGGTTAAAGGCACTATTCTCAACAAGTGGCAAAATACATTTGCCGACTTTTAGAATCATGCCACAAGGAATAGGATACATGGACTTAAACTATTTGTAAAATACATTCACAAACTAAAATCATATGCTACAAAGATTATGTATAAGCCTCGACTATTTGCAAAACACATTCACAAATATCGGCAACATGCTAACGAGAGCTAGAGCAAGCAAGACGAGCTATCAACACATGACACCCTCAAGCTACTAGTCAAGACCCCTCTTAATAGTACGACAACCTATACTAACAATCCGGTCTTCCAGCCAAACACTGAGACCGGTAAAAGACTAAGAACGCATCCTTAGCCCAAGCTAATCTTACATTTGCCTTACACATTCACATGAAGCTTGATGACGCACATCTTCACTTCAAGTCCTGGTTCTTGACTTGATATGCATCAACCCATGATGCATCCTTCACTTGATCTCCATCAACATATGATGGATTTCCTTCACTTCGAAATCTTATTTTGATGCTCATCAACACATGATGATATCCTTCATCCGGAATCTTGTCTTGAATATCATCAACACATGATGATCTTCTTCACGTGCCCTCCATCAACACATGATGGGTCTTCTATTGACTTGATGATCAACACATGATGCATCCTCTTCTTAAACCTTGACTTGATGACAATCAACTCATGATGCCATCCCAAGTTTTCATCATCCTGGAACATAACCTAATTACCCAACTCATGGAAAATATTAGTTCCACAATGTGATTATCATTAATTACCACAACATACCATTAGCTCATAATGGTGGGTCAAGATACTCCAATCTTTTCCTCTATGGTAATTGATGACAACCATCACAATTGTAAATAATTGAATATAAATCTACATGAGTATATATGAACTACACAAGTTTTATATACTCAATGGAGATGTATCAAAGTAGAGATCCTTAATATAAGTGGAAAAAGGAATATAGATCAATATTAATGAAACCACAAAGCATAGAGTGAACCCCCCTAAATGTGTGCATACACGAACGTGTAATAAAAACATATACACATATTCAAGTTAAACTTTTAGTGGAGTTTAACCTATATTTTGGATCCGATGAATGATAGGAATATGATGTCGAATGCATACCTTTTCGATTTTCTCCTTTTCATCCAATGTAGACTAAACAATAGGTATAACAATCAAAATGTTAGTCTCACAAATAGATTTATCATTAATCACTAAAATACTCTATTAACTTATAATGCTAGGTCTAGATTCTTCAGTTGGCCAACTCAACTCAATGTTGTTGTTTCCTCACTAACTGTGGAGATCTCACATCTTCACTAATAAAAACATGTTTGCTTTAGTTGTTGTCTAATGATATGTAGAATCTTTTCACCATCGCCGGCGACGATGTGCCCCTCATCAGGGATGGCACGCACCTAGCTATCTGATAACCCCATATCGTTCATAGCTCGTGTTCAATGCAAAACTTCATCTCCTCTCTGCTATAGCTTCCCATCATCGAGCATCTTTAGCCACTTACTTATTTAACAACGTCGACGCTCACCACTTGTCATCGCGACCCTTGGCTCCTTCAACACTGAACTTTCTCTTCAATGGCTCCAACGAGCAGCATGATATTATCCTAATCTCCATCGTCCCCGCCTCGGCTCTTCACTGTCCCATGGGTCAATATATTCTTGTAAGACATATCGATGCTATTTCGCTCTTTTGTGGTCTCCTCTGATACCATTTGTGCTATCCTCGTTATAACTTGTTTTTTAATCAAAAATTAGTTATTTTTTTTACTTTTATTCATACAAATCTAACCGCCAATTATCCGAATTATAATTACTGGAATTCGTATCAACATAAACTTGCTAATTTTATTTTATTTTATTCCTAATTTTAGTATTTTTCATCACATACAAATCTAATTTACATTTTTTATATTTATTCTGAATTATAATTATTTAGGGATTTTACTTAGAAAGTCGTATGAAAATCAAATTGATAGTTTTATTGTATTTGACATAGACTCTTTCACATAGGAATTCGTATGGAAATTATATTAATGGTTTTATTTTTTATTCCAAATGTTAGTTTTATTATACTTAGACATTGTAACATTCCAAAATTTAGAGTTCTTCTGAAGCCTTTAAAAATAAAAATAAAAATGAATTTTCTTGATTAATTTAAAGCTTAAATTGAGTTTTTAGAAAATAAAACCATTTAATGTGAATAATATAAACCTCAATTAAATTCAAAACATTTTTTATTTGAGTTCCTTGCATTACAGAGTTTTCTCTGGAATTTTCTTGGAGTTTTTGGAATTTATTTGGTAATTCTTTGAGCTCGATTTGATTTAATCCAATTTTTGAAATTCCTAAATCCTTTCTTTTTGCTAAAATCTCCATGGGCCGAATTTGGTCCGGCCGAATCCCTTTTCCCCGTCCCGCAGGCCTACCCTATTTATTCTTCTGCTTCGGCTTAGCCCAGCTCCACCTCGTGGCCCACTCCCGCAGTCGAGCCGCGTCTCGCCAACCCGCCTCGCCCTTCTCTCGCTGCCGCTGACTAGTGGGACCCGCATGTCAGCCGGGTACTGTTCTTCATTACCGTCGTGTCCATTTTAAAGCGTTGTCTTCATCTTCTCTTGACCTAAACCGCTTCTCCTTGCGTCATCTTGCGCCGCGGTTTAGCCAAAAGCAATCAAGGCGGTATTTTAGTGATATTACCAAAATACCCCTTCTCGATCCTTCTCCAAAGACTGAGTCCAATCTTCATAAAGCAGTTCTATGCTTCGCCACGTGTAGGTTGATCAACGACTCTCATCATGTCGGCAAGTTTCTCCCATCCGGTTCCCACCGAAACCACCATGGCACTTGCACCGACCCCCGTGCCGCTTGATGCAACCCGTCGCACCGAACTTCCCGTCCGGTCATCCTTGTCCATTTTGCGCCATGCTTGAATCCATAGACTTCATCCGGCATTGTCGATCGTTCTGAACCTCAGCTCTCCAAGCCTAGTCCCGATTATCCTTGCTGTTGACCGTCGTTGACCTCCAAGCAACCTGCACAACAATAGACCAAGAAATCGATTCCGGGAACAAGTTCTTCGCAACTTGACCCACGTTAGTCAAAACATGCATCATGCAACATATATGCACTGAAACTCATGAACTTGACTCAACAAACAAACATCCCCGCTACGAGAGCCGACAATATAAGTGAAAACCGGTCAAACCGCCATTCAATGGCTGGTATGACCGCCCCTATGGTCGGTCAGACCGCCCAGCCAGTGACTTGGCTAATTTTCAGCACTTGAAATCTGAAACCTTTCTGAAAATTTCAAACGAATAGATCTTTTGATTGGAAGCTCCAAAAATTATGAGACCAAGTGTATGAGAATCCCCTCTCTTGCCTACACCCTCTATTTTTGGCCCAGCTCCAAATTCCACTATTTATATCTTGCCGGTCGGACCTCCGTCATGGCCGTCCGATTCCCGACCGCTTACGACCGCCCGGTGGCGGTCGATCGCCGCCTAGCCGTCGAATCCGTCTATGACCTGACAACACTGGATTTTTGCCTAAAACACGTGATTCAACAAACCTTTAAAGCCATTGCCAATTGTAACATCATCCTAAGATCATGAGCATATCCCCATGATATCCATAGTTATGTTCCATGACGATGGAGACTTTGGATAACATCATGTGTTGATCTGCATCAAGATGGCAAAGAGGAAATGGTCATGAGTTGATCATCAAGTCAAGAGAAGACTCATCATGTGTTAATAGAGGGCAAGTGAATGATGCATATCAAGACAATGACTTGGACTCGAAGTGAAGATGTGAGTCATCAAGCTTCAAAAGGATGCTCAAGGCAAAGTATAACTAGCTAGTGCTAAGGATGTGTTTCTAGTCTTTTACAGGTCTCGGTGTTTGGTTGGAAGATCGGATTGCTAGTATAGGATTGTCGTACTATTAAGAGGGGTTTTGTCTAGTATCTTGAGACTCATCATGTGTTGATAGCTCAAACCCGCTTGATCTAACTCTTCGTGGCATGATGCTATTATTTGCGAATGTGTTTTACAAATAGTTGAGGTTTATGCATCTAATCCCTGTAGCATGTGACTATACTTTGTAAATATGTTTTGCAAATAGTTGAACTCCATGTACCTACTCCTTATGGTATAATCTAAGTTTGCAAATTGCTGGAACTCTTGCATTTTCTCTTGGTATGGTCTAAGATTACTTATTGCTATTTGTTTGGACTTAGACCATAGTAGTGACTCTTTGGATTTCTTGTGCTTTCTGCATTTATCTAATTTGGTTGAGATTATGCAAATAGGCGGGTTGTGTAGCTTTATGAATAAGCTTTATATAGAGTCCAAGATCACTCAATTTCGACATAGGAGTCAAAAGTTATGACCTTTTTTTTTCGAGTATCGTCTGTGTTGAAATTTGCCTGCGGTAGTACCGCATGA
This sequence comes from Hsuehochloa calcarea, assembly GCA_036346395.1. Classification (NCBI taxonomy): domain Eukaryota; kingdom Viridiplantae; phylum Streptophyta; class Magnoliopsida; order Poales; family Poaceae; genus Hsuehochloa; species Hsuehochloa calcarea. The sequence continues at coordinate 43,663,402 of CM070599.1, forward strand.
GATGAGTTGTACTACCATCAAGCGGTAGTACCGGCCCGTGTGAGTCGGTAGTATTGCACCAACACTTTAATAGCTAGTTTTTTGAGCATTTAATGAACTCACTCCGATCGTTGAATAGTGAGTGCGGTAGTATCGATTTTCTACAGCGGTACTACCGCAAATGCTAATTTTTTTGAATTCTACTCTCAAAGGCTAGTTTTTATGGTGGAGGCTATAAATACACTCTTGGCTGGTTTAGAGATGATCTCTTGGCACTTCACTTCATTCTCTTGAGCTAGTGTGAGTTTTTCTCAATTGTGCATGTGTTGCACCTTGTGAGCAAGGAGAGAGGTCTCTAGTTGTATGTGTTGCATCTAAAGGTAGATTTTGTATCCACTTAAGCTTGTGCATTCGTTGCACGTGGTGGAGTCCAACAAAGGGTTTAGCTTATTACTCTTGGTGTTTGCTGACACCTAGACGGCATGGAGACGTCGTGGTCCGGCGATCTTCTCAAAAAGCTTGTGAGAATGTCCGGCGTGTTGTGAGTGGTTTGGTGCTCGCCATCTCCGGAGTGGAGGAAGAGAAACTCCGAGTGGATTGAGGTGTTGGTTCAAGTTGTGAGCTGATCTAATTCATTTGGGCTTACCTCGGAGGTGTTGGCTTAATTCGTGGAGCCGGTCTAATACGTTTGTACTTACCTCAACGTGGATTAGGGAGACCAACTAGTCTCCGAACACCATAATAAAATATCTTTGTGTCACTGTGGTTTGTTCTCTTGTGTTTTACTTTATGCAATTTACATTACTAGAATTAAATTGCTTACATGTCTTTGCATGTTTGCTATCATTATCATTAGTCTTAGCTTGTTGGTGCACATAGTCAAAACTAGTTGATTTAGGTTTTAATTGAGCAAAAACGAATTGATTCACATTTCCGCATAAAATCCAGTTTTAACCAAATAAATTTTAAAACCGACTATTCACCACCCTTTAATCGATCTCCTCGATCTCACACCGAGCTGCCCGTCGCCTCCCCGTCCCCTCCTCCCTCTTGGCTCCATGATTATAAATGCACATGTAATCATGAACTGTTAAGCTGCAAGCTGTGTGCGAGGAGTAATTGCAACCCAAGGTAATTGTATCCCCCTTGGCTCCATGATTATAAATGCACATGTAAGCATGAACTGGTTAATAACAAAAGTGTTTTTTTTTCCTTTGAGCTGCAAGCTGTGTGCGAGGAGTAATTGCAACCCAAGGTAATTGTATCCCCCTTGGCTCCATGATTATAAATGCACATGTAAGCATGAACTGGTTAATAACAAAAGTGTTTTTTTTTCTCCTTTGCCTGTTTTTAAGAGGCCTTTCAGAGTTCCAGAACTGTTGATAGCAATTGGTTCGGTAACTACAATGGATGTCATCAGAGGCGCCATCAAGAGCGGATGTTACATAGAAGAGATCATCATCATACATTATTGTAGCAAGAGTTTGTGTATTACATAGAAGAGATCCTTATCATACATTACTTGGGTTTTCTAGCAGATCCTGTGTATCATGTATGTATTCTCCCCGGTAACTTTGGTTGCTGCTCCACACTGATCCATAAATTGTGTACATCAAAACCAGTTTGATGTGACGAATGTTATAAGAAAAAGGTCACAATATATCTTTTTTTTTAATCAACAACGCAGCTTCTCTAAAAAGCTTTTCCTTCTTGCCTACGGGCCTAAGGATTTTGTTGATCACTGTATCCCATAGTATTTTCTTCTCTTTGGGTTGCGTGCTTCATGCTTAGCACCTTTTTGTGATGTCCATCTACTTCTGCCATCTAACTAATGTACTAATGGTGGCAGTGGATTCAGTGCATGCTCATCTTATAGCTGAAGTAATTTCAACCAGAATTGAAACCTAACGAAACTAGAGCAGAATTCTACCTTCAGTTTAGATGTTTTGCCAGCTTCAAGTCTTAGTAGATCGAATATTGTCATATGCCGACTCATCGTTCATTAACAGATGACGTTTGTGCTTCAGATGTTAAGCAATTTGCCCTTGGTAGTGCAGTCAGCCATTAAACCAGACCATGGTAATGCATGTGCATTTGGTGCTGCATGGACCGTCAGATCTAGATCCTGCTCAATTTGATCCTGACCGTCCAACGAAAGCATACAAGGTTCCTCCTAGCTCCTAGCCACCGCCCACTTGAACTTCCATCTCCTCTGCTCCACGTGTGGCCTTTTGCCCACTTCGCCCCTGCCCCGTCCACTTCCTGCTCCCTTGCTCGCGCGCCCGCCGCCCGTCTGTGGACCTCTTCGCCGCGGTGGCCGCCGTCCATATCGAGTGCTCGTCGCTCACCGGGATCCGGGAAGCCTCTGCCGCGTCCCCATCGCGCCTCTCGGACTTCTTTTCTTGTATCGCATCCAATTACAGTTTAAGCCATTCTCTTAGCTGCCACCACAACCCGGCCCTTTGGAGTCCAGATCTCTCGCTCTAGAATCCCAGGGAATCTGCAGCCGACTCCGGCGAATCCTCCACAGCGATGGATTTCATGAAGGTTATCGATCAGACTGTACGGGAGATGTAAGTTCCAGAGCGAACCGAGATCTCGTTTATTTTTCGAGGATATGGCGTTTATTGAATTGGATCCGTGAGATTTTCATCCGTTTGATGTGTACGTGTTCTTGCAGAAAGAGGGAGGTCAATCTGAAGGTGCTCAAGGTCCCCGAGATCGAACAGAAGGTTGGATCTCACCCAGATCTTAACTCTGATTCTCTGTAAAAAATCTTTTTTTCTGGTAATGGAGTTGTAAAATATTAATTATTAATTGGTTCATGTGGTGGATGAGGGAACCTGGATATTGCCTAATGGTGTAGTTCAGATATGTTTGGTTTGTGACTCCATTATTGTGCTGCTATAATTCGTGCAGTTAGTTCCAAAAAAATAAATAATTCGTGTACAGTATTTATTTAAGAAAATTGATAAAGGTTTTTTGTTTTTAGGAGTGACAAATTAAGTCTACATTGATAGTTTAGATAAATTTAGAGGTGAACTAGAGATCTTCAGTGCCCTCAGTCGAAATATTTGCACTGCCGAATGCAGTGTCACAGTACGCTTTTGGTTTGCCTGGAATGAGGTTGGATTCCTCAATGATTATATTTAGAAATTCAATGATAAGTAACAGCAATAGTCATTTCCATCCTTTGCCTCCTTTCTTGTCAGATCTTTTTTTTTCTATAGTATTATCTGGATCCATGAAGCTACTGTCGAAAATTATGCGTAGAAATTGTTTTGTTAACTGTAGATTTGTAGCTCGCCCTAGGAGTTATGAGCTATGAAGCACAAACTCTTCAGTTTGTTGTCGTATCCGTGCCGGACACCGTGCTCGACACGGATACGACACAGATACGTGTCGGCGGTGCGTCGGTCAATTAAACAATAATTTTTAATTTTAAAATTTCCGACACGTGTCGGATACGGCTTGGACACGTATCCGACACGGCCTAGCCGGCCCACCTCAGCCACCTCAGCGTATAACCCTAGCTCCTCTGGATCCCTATCCTCCCCCGACCCTCGTCCTCTGTTCCCCACACGCCGCCTCAACTCCCTCGTATGCCCCGTCGCCCTCGTCGCGCCACTGGCTCACTGCGTCTCCTCCCTCTCCGGTGATCAGCAGGCCTCTTGCTGACTCCTAGGTTGATGGAATTTTGAATTTCTGGTAATGGTATTAATATGAACAATTGAACATATCATGAACTAACTGAAGGAAGAATGAAGAGGCGAGTGTTATCTTTGAGAGGTACATAATCCTAATTTACTTTACACTTTACATTATTTCAGTTTGACAAGCATGTAGAAAAATTCAAAATAATAGATGTGTATATTGTTCTCATTATGTAAATATATATAGTCATGTCACCGTATCGGCATTTTTGGGGAAATGACGAATCCCCGTGTCGGTGTCGTGTCGTCGTCGGTATCAGTCTGATATTACTTTAACAGTCACATGTCTGATCCAAGTGGTAGTGCATGATTATAAGGGTTTTCATGTGTGACACCAGATTCACCCCTTTTTGTGTACACTTATATATGCTACAGTGGAATTAGATTAGTATAGATCTATATTTTGTTGACTTCAACAGAGCAAATGTCTAATCATCATCTCTTTACAACCTAACCTTTGAGCTTTGGGTGTATTATTTTTCCTATGGACTAATCCCTTATATGTCTTTTCTTCCATTTATTTCTTTAAAAAAATCAGGTACTTGACGCTACAAGTGATGAACCTTGGGGGCCCCATGGAACTGCTCTTTCAGAGCTAGCGAATACCACCAAGAAGTTGTAAGTTCTAATCTCTTATTCAAATTGTGTCTCTTTATCCCCCTATAGTCGATGCTGAAATAATGCTTCTAAAATCCACAGCACTGAGTGTCAGATGATAATGAATGTCCTCTGGACTAGGCTGGCTGAGCGAGGCTCAAAATGGCGTCATGTGTATAAGGTTATTGCTTCTTAATGACCATTGTGTAATAATTTTTTCGACAAGTACTGGGGCTTGATAGGCATCACTTCTACAATGATCACACTACCCACCAAAGGGAAATAAACCTTGGTATTGTGTAAGATTTTGAATCAGTAATGTAGTTCACTTCACTAAGAAACAACTATAAATGTCCAGGCGCTGACAATTATTGAGTACTTGATAGCCAATGGTTCTGAGCGGGCAGTTGATGACATTCTCGACCATTATTCGAAGATCTCGGTATGTCTTGTCTGTGCTTTTGTTGATAAACTCTTTCTTGGTTGAGGTTACATGCCATTAAATATTTTCTTGTCTGTGCTATATGCATTAAGGTTCTTTCAAGTTTTGAGTATGTGGAACCTAATGGAAAAGATGCTGGAATAAATGTGAGGAAGAAAGTTGAAACTATAGTAGGCATCATAAATGACAAGGAGAGAATAAAGGTTCTGAGAGAGAAAGCAGCCAGTAACCGTGACAAGTGAGTTCTTTTGCAAAATCATATAATGAGTGTTCTAACCTGTTTAGTTGTGTATTCATCTTCTACGGCCTTAACTTTAACATATATTTGTTGTGGCTGAAGGTACGTTGGGCTATCATCAACAGGGTTAACACATAAATCAAGCTCAGCCTCTTTTGGTAGCAACTACAGTTCAGGTGAACGCTATGGGAGTTTTAGTGGCACAAGGGAAGCTGATTCATTCAGTGACAGTTACAGGGACAAAGAACCTGTTAAAACCTCTGCAAGTAATACTGGCAGCCAGAAATCTGGCAGCAAGATAAGAAAGGATGCAAAACACGACAGAAGGTATTTTAAGGTTGCTTAGCATTTCATTCATATGTTGAATAACTGCAACTGGTTTTCAAAAAATTATAGCCGGTAACATTTTATTTATCTTATCCGTTTTTATTATATAATTCAAAACTGGGTAGCTGGTGGGATAGGGTGGTATAAATATAATAGCTGTTTTCTTTCTTGGGTGCATGATGGATCATTTAATTTGCTGTGGAAATACAGTTATTGTCTTAAAAGTATACTACTATTGCTATTGGAGGCCCTTATGATGATGCAGCAATATCAGTTCTGGACTTGTAGCCTCAGGCTTACCTTTTATTGTTAACTTTTGCACCTTCACTGATGTTGTATTTGTCTGAATACCACGAATGGGGATTCTTATTCACCCAGCTCCTTGAAACCCCCATCCATTACAAACAGCAACCAGGAAGACTTTGATGACTTTGATCCTCGTGGATCTTCTTCAAATGGTAAAATATTTTTTCTATTTTGTGCTTATGCTACTTCTTTACCAGGAATCAGGAATGCCTTCGGCTGTAGTATTGAATGCATGTTCAAATCTTGACACCAAAGTCTGTTCAAATTTGTCATTTTGGCAAATAGTTCAAGTGTTCAGCTAGTTTTTTTTACCAAAAGGGACAATCCCATATTTTGTTGAGACTATGGGAATCGTATGCCTTTTGATAGTTGAATTAATGTGTTGGAGCCAAAATAGGTGCTGAACGTTCTACTTCTATCTATTATGCCAGAGATAAAGAAGTAGGCAGATTTAACTTTTATCATCAAAAGTACTAATCTTCCAAGATAGGGATACATCTATGTGTACTCGTGATTCCTAATTCTTTCTGTTTTGTCTACAACCGCAGCTAATGTGAAGACTACCGAGGTGGATCTTTTTGGCCCAAACTTGATGGATGATTTCATCGACGAGCCTGCAGCAACTCCAGCAACAAACAGTGCTGCAGAACCTCAGGTCGATCTATGTGCTGATGCAGATTTCCAATCGGCAACCCCAAGTACAGAAACAGCCGCACATCCGGATGCCCAGGTTTGATTCTCTGTATATTAAGATTGCTGAATATGTTATGAACAGACACTTGCCATGCCTTCCTATAACTGATTGGATTACTCGGCAAGACTGCAAGAGTGGTTAATAGAAAAAAAGTGCCCCATTGTTGTTGCTAGCTTCCAACTTCAAATATTAAAACTTTTGAAAGAAAGCTGGATTTTTTTTTGCCCTTTTTTGTGTTTGTTGCTTGTGAGCATGTTGTTTGGTTGTGCTTCAATATTCTCAGCAAATCATGTAGTTCTTCAATTCATTGATCATGATACAGTGTGCTCATGAATATGATACTACAGGACAATGTGGACCTTTTTGTGGAAAAGCCAACCTTTGCCACAGCATTTCCACCACAGACGGGGTCTATTCCACCTCCAAGTTCTGGAACCTCTTCTGAAGCTAATATTTCCATGCCCAAGAACACAATTCCTGAACCTTTTGATCCTTTTGGTGCTATTCCTTTAAATGGTTTTGATGGATCTGACCCATTTGGCACCTTCAGCTCCAATATTGGATCATCTAGTGCACCACCACCCACACACAGTTCCTATGGAAATATCAGCACGTCGAGTCAGAACCTTCAGGCAGCATCTGACTTTGGTGCCTTCGAATCAAACACTGGAGACGCAGCTAAAGACCCCTTTGATTTTTCTTCTGGTAGCAATCTTGGCAAAACAGACAAAACACCTTTGGCAGCTCCCAAAACTGATGCATCTGACTTTGGTGCCTTTGTATCAAGCACTGAGGAAGCGGCTAAGGACTCTTTCCAACTTTCTTCAAGTAGTAGCCTTGGAAGGACAGACCAAAGTCACCAAACACCTCTGGCTGCTCCCAAGTCTAATGGCAAGAAAGAAAATTTTCAGGTCAAGTCTGGCATATGGGCGGACTCTTTGAGCCGTGGATTGATTGATCTGAACATAACTGCACGTAAGTTCCTCCTTTATTCCTTGCCCTTTTAACAGGGATATCTACCTGCCATAAATACCGTGATGGAAGAAGTGTTGATGGTTATCTTTGTTTATCGCAAATTGCAGCAAAGAAGGTGAACCTAGCAGATGTTGGTATTGTCGGTGGCCTCAGTGATGGCCTAGGAATGTCTGGAATTCCTTCATCTACACAAAGCGGTGGCATCGAGAGCTTAGCAAACTACAACAAGTATAAATTTGGCTCCAAATGAGCTTTCATGCGAGAACGTTTCTAGCATCTGACATTTCTTGCTTTGCCGGCCTGCCCCTTTTTTTATGCCTATCGATTCTTCCCCTCTGTTTTGGTGATTCCATTGCATTTCAATTGCCTCAATCAAGTATCGTGATCTTGGTCCGCCTTGTCACGCGTGTATTGTATTTATTGGGTTTGCGGATAAGCGACTCCTATGTCACACCCTGATTCAATTAAATGATATGGTTAATAATGCACCTTGTGTAAATCGTATGGCTTGCTTCTGTACTGTTTTGCAATGCATGATGTGAATGCCTTAGCGATGTACTTCACTACATTTCTGTATATACTTGGAAACCATGCTTTTTTTTTTTGAATAAATGCGAGTCAGTACAATTACTGAACTACAAACCAAGAAACCTTTTGCCCTTTGGTTGAAGAAATGCTTGCAGCGAAATATCATGGAATTATTCCTTCTTTTTTTGTCACGTTTTGTAGTGAAGACATGATAAGAGTCAGCAGTACCGTTGTTAACTGTTGAGTGGTGACGGGTACTGTTGGGCTCCATCAGGTGTGAATGCGATTCAGCTCATTCAAGGGAATTGATGCATCCGTGAATGTGTGGAGAATCTGAGATTCCGAGGTGATGCCTACCTGACCTGTAAATGGAGCTATCAGGTATCAGCAAATAGTAGAATTGCGTGTGCACGGGACAAGCTAAGACGGTGACTCTAAAAAAAACGCCAAAACAGGTGGTTCATAGGAGTCTTTCGCTCCATCGGAAAGATCTTAGCTTAGCTATTTACGTACCATCAGGTTTGTATAAGGCTCGGATCAATTGATTAGCACTATGATTGGTGGGCTAGTTAACTTGAGTTTAATTTTTTTTTTTACTTAAAATAAGTTGTGTACTGTGAAATAAGTCTTATATCTCTGCACCAGCTATAAAACAGAGCATGGCGATGGCGAGGGGATCACCTTTTGAGCGTAAGGGGAATGGAAGTTGGTAAGTTTCTCGAATCTATTCTCCAAGTATAGTTCTGGTGCAAATTAAGCTCGGCTAATCATTTCGACGACGGTTGGCTGCGTACGTGGAGTTGGACACATGGAGGTTGCCATGGAGAATTAACGGAGAAATATTTGCGCGCGATCGATGGATCGATCGGCCAAGTAGAGACTAGGGGAGAGGGGCGGGGCGGGGCGGCGGTCAGCCGGTCACAACTCAGAAGTCACAGCCAAACGCCGGCGCGAATATTCCAGCGACATCAACGCCAACATCTTCCCCGTCTCTCTCGCTCCCCCCTGGCCCCACCTCTCTCCCCCCTCGATTTCCACGTGCTGCCGGAATATTCCTCGCGCACACGTAACTTCACGATTAACGCGCGCGCTGCTCGCTCAGCCACAGCTCAACTCGTCGTTAGATATTATCATTTCATGTATCCAGCTCAGCGACAATTCATGTTACCAACCTGCACAATTTGCTTCCAAAGTCAAGATTCGTTCTAGGCGTAGCTTTCTCCACCTTACGCTGCATTTACCCATTTGATGGATCTATAGCACTACTGTTCTTGGTTACTGCTACAAGTAGTATATTACCCCCCTACTGTTTGTGAGCAAATCTACGCGTTTGTCATGTTACCGTGGTATCTACTAGACATCTAGATTCTAGTCTACACGACGGCCAGCGGGTGGTGCTTGTGCCAATTATGATGTAGTATCATGTACATAGCCAGCCGGCGGCAGGTGGCCCCTCCCGGTTGGTGGCGCAGGTAGTCGAGATGCTCGTCTCGTCTCGTCTCGTCGTTTTGTTCGTTTTGTTTCTTGCGCCGTTGCATTGCACCCCAGCTCAAGTCTCCCTAGATTCCGCGCGCACATGATGGCCCGCACCTTTCCTTTCTCCGCGCCACGCTCTCCGCCTGTGTCTCTCTCGTCTTCTTGTCCTCACATAGACACCCGCACTTGCACTGCACATCGTCTCCTCTCGGCACCAGCAACGTTATATTCTCTACAGAAAGAGCTCGCGTTGCTCGATCGGGCTTGGACCAAGAGAAGTAAGGAATTTTGCTGGCGATCGGGATGTTCGAGGGGATGGAGGGGAGCTACGGTGGCGGTGCTGGGGCGGTGGCGCTGTCGCCGGACCCGAAACCGCGGCTGCGGTGGACGCCCGACCTCCACGAGCGCTTCGTCGACGCCGTCACCAAGCTCGGCGGCCCGGACAGTGAGACCTTGTTAATTAGCTCCTTCCCTGCTTAAAATTCCTCGTCGCGGCACAGCGCAGCGACGGCGATCTTGTAGTAACCCTTGCTTAGATGAAGCGTCCGTTCTGTGGCAAAGGCAGAGATTTTTAGAATCCTCCGCTGCTAATCTAAATCCGCTATGCTACTGCATTTTCAGTCCAAATCCTTGTAGCCCCATGGTTAATTTTGGGTATGCGGATTGGTATTCAAATGATTGCTATTGACATCAACTGCCGTGCTTATCGAAAGATCATGCACAGATCCTTAGAACAGCCGCTCTCTGTAGCTAATTATGCTCACATTCAGCTGACTTTGCTTCCTTGAGCATACACTAACTGTTTGTTTCCATTCTGATTGTGCTGCCTGCAACAGAAGCAACGCCCAAGTCGGTGCTCAGAATGATGCGCATGAAAGGCCTCACTCTATACCATCTAAAAAGCCACCTTCAGGTTTGAACTCTGCTCCACTACTGTTCTTAACGTCTCTTATATATGTTCCTCTTCTCTTTTGCTCCAGTGTACTAACACAATAATACTTGTGCTATGTGCTTAGAAATATAGAATGGGAAGGCAAACCAAGAAAGCCACAGGCCTGGAACTAACCAACAGTGGTGGTATGTATTGTTAGAGATATAGTTAGAGACTTGTGTTAGAGTAGAACTCTATTTGATTTGGTTTCCTTATCTGTAACATGCATGTGTATATATACTGGCCAATTAGCTTTTGATAATACAAGCAACAATCATAACATGGTATCGAGGCCGCTAGGGTTACCTCTCTCTGACCTAGCCGCCACCGTCGCCGCTTGATCGGCCTCTCCCGTTCACGGTTTCCTCCCCGTCGTGGTCTTTGCTGTCGAGCGACCATGAGCGATCCGTCGCCGCTTGATCGGCCTCTCCCGACAGCCGGCTTCTCGCGACCGCTGCGTCCAGCCGGCTTCCTTCTTGGCGCCCAGCGCCGCCACCTCGGCGACCGCCTCGCCATCATTGCCGCCTCGGTAGCCGACGCCCGCCGTCTCCACCCGGTCTCCACCTCGCTTCCACTCGTCTCGATGGCCGACGCCGCCGGCCGCCGAGCCTCCGCTTCCAACCGAGGGCCTACGTGGCCGAAGTCGCCGTGATCTCCGCTCCTGCAGCCGCCAGTGGAGCCTCCTCCGCGGTTTCAACCGAGGGCCGCTGTGATCGACCCGGCCGCTTCATCTCTCCTCCACGGGTTGTCTTGCATTGGGTTGTGTGCCGCCTCCTCCGCGGGCCTTGTCGCGCCTCCTCCATGAGCCACCAGCAGGCGCGCGCCGCCCGCCTCCAGCCAGGGGCTCCGCCGCCGCCGCCTCCACGCCGCCGCCCGCCACTAGGCGAGGATTAGGGTTCAACCCTAATCCCTTACGCGTAAACATAAGAGGGGCGGCTGCTAAAAAAAGCCGTTGAAAAAAAAAAAGAGAGAAAAAAGATTACCGACCTTGGTTATCGGATCATTCTCGACTCGACTCTTGTTGTGTTCGGGACCGCCACACGGGAGCTCACGGTTGGTTCGGCCTCGGCGCCTTGACTCGCGCGTCTCACGGGAGCTCGGCCGCTTCACCTTCCTTCCAGCGCCACCATCGCCGCCCGATCTCTCCGCCTCTGCCACTCCGTCTCACGGCTCTTTCCAACAATGGCATCACCGTCTTGGCCATCTGTGTGGCTCTCGTCTGTCGTCTTTAGTTCGTCGTGGTCTCCTGGGGTCTGTCTCAGGAGACGTGTCTCTACATTGTCGTACGTAAGTTAGGCAAAGCGACTTGACTTCCTTATCCTCATAGTGAGTCGTTGTCTCAACGTCCTTTTGATCTTGTTCATTACGATGTTTGGGGTCCGGCTCCTTCGTTTGAAAGGGGTCATCGATACTATATCATATTTATAGATGATTTCTCTCGCACACTTGGATATATTTCATGTCTTCTCGTAGTGAGGTCTTGTCTATCTATAAACAGTTTGCCACTATGGTTCGCACACGTTCTCCACTCCTATTCGTGTCTTTCGTGTTGACTCTGTGGCAGTACCTCTCTCATCACTGCTGCGATTTCCTTGCGACCGGGGCACTCTCGCTTCGATTCTCTTGTCCCGGTGCTCATGCTCGAGAATGGTGTTCTTGGCGCAAGCATAAATCACCTCCTTAGTCGGCTCGTGCGATGATTGCCGCTATTCCACCTCTATTCCACTCATCACTTTGGGCAATCCTATTGAGGTCGTTTGGCTGCGTTTGCCTCGCCACGCTATCTCATCAACATCCTTTGGGATCCGACGGATCGCGGTTTCTCGGGATGTGACTTTCGGCGAGTCTCGTCCCTTCTATCCACGTCTGTCTCCTTCGACTTCCTCTGTGGAGTCTCTCGTCTTTTGACCTTTCGGATACACCTATCTCGTCTCCACATATTTCTCCTGTGGCCTCTCCGCCATTATGCGCCTTTGTTTATCTCCTGCGGCTCCTCGGGCTCCCGCTACACTCGTCTACGCTCGTCGACCTCGTATTGAGGATCTTCCGGATGAGCCCACCTCCCCGATGATTCATCTTCTTCGATGATTCATCTTCCCGATGGGCCGTCTTCTCTCGCTTCGCTCCGCGATCGCCCGATCGATTCGGCCCCCTGCCGTTTGCCTTTCTTTGGCGCAACCGGATCTTGTTACTCATCCCGGTGGCGACATGCCATGGCCGAGAGATTGCTGCCCTCAGCGTCTTGGTACTTGGGATCTTGTTCCTTTTCCATCTCACTCGTCCCATCACATGTAAGTGGGTCTATAAGATTAAGACTCGCTCGATGGCTCTCTTGGCGCTATAAAGCGCGTCTTGTTGCTCGTGGCTTCCGGCGGAGCATGGTCGTGACTTCTGACGAGACTTTTTGCTCTGTGGCCCACATGACCCTTTGTCAGCGCTCTTCTTTGGTGGCGTCATTACTTGCTGGTGCATTCTCAACTTGATGTCAAGAATGCCTTTCTTAATGGCGAGTTGCGTGAGGAGGTCTACATGCATCCGCCACTGGTATTCATTCTGAGGGCATGGTGCATCGCCTTCGTCGCTCTCTCTATGGCCTTAAGCAAGCCCCTCGTGTACTGGTTTGGCGCTTCTCCTCTGTGGTCACTTCTTGCTGGTTTTGACAAGTGATCATGACCTGCGCTTTTGTCCACGCCGTCTCGTGGTCGGACTCTTCTTCTTCTATATGTTGATGATATGATCATTCTGGGAGATGACTCGAGTACATTGCCTTTGTCAAGGCTCGTCTTAGTGGCGATTCCTTATGTCGGATCTTGGTCCTCTTCGTTACTTCCTTGGGATTGAGGTTACTTCCATCGGATGGTTTCTTTATGTCCCAAGAGAAGTATATTCAGGAACTTCTTGATCGCGCCTCCCTCAGCGTCGGCGTCTGTTGAGACTCCTATGGAGCTCAATGTTCACCTCCGACCCTCGATGGCGAGCCTCTTTACGATCCGACTTCTTCTCGTCATCTTGTTGAGTCTTGTCTACCTTGCTTTGTTACTGTCAGGATATCACTTATCCAGTTCACATTCGAGTCGGTTTGTTTCGCTCCACTCAGGTCCACTCTGACCACCTTCTTGAGTTCTGCGATACCTTGTTATTCGGATGCTACTTGGGCGGTGATCCTCCGATCGCGGTCTATCTCTGCTTCTTGTGTTTTTCTTGGTGGTTCGCTTATTGCACGGAAGACGAAAGCGATCTGCGATGTCCCGTTCGAGTGCGGTGAGTTGCGAGCTATGGCTCTCTTGGCGGTGATTACTTGGCCAGCTACGGTGGTTACTTGAGGATTTTGGTGTTTACATTACTACGACTCCTCTCTTGTCGACGATCTGGTCTTGCTATCAGTGTTGCCGTGACCACGTGAAGCATGAGCTCACCAAGCATATTGGTGTTGATGCTTCCTTCATGAGGTCTTGTGTGCATGATCGGTGATTGCTCTTGATATGTGCCTTGAGCTTGAATAGCGGATTTCTTCACGAAGGCCCGGACTCGAGCACGTACGGCTTCTACCTCTCCAAACTCGGTGTTGTTGATCCACCATGAGTTTGAGGGGGTGTTAGAGATATAGTTAGAGACTTGTGTTAGAGTAGAACTCTATTTGATTTGGTTTCCTTATCTGTAACATGCATGTGTATATATACTGGCCAATTGGCCCCTGATAATACAAGCAACAATCATAACATGTATTACCTTGTAAATATTACTGTTAAGACCAAAATGAAACGCATCAAGCATTCAAGCCAAGATTTCTCCTTCGAAACTTCAAACTTCCTCTCTTTCTTTTATCAGGATTTACCGCGCAAGGCATCAGTTTTTCCACCCCAGCTCCTCCTAGTATTACTGCTGGAGGAAACAGCACGGGGTAACTAGCAATCACCTTCTGCTGCCCTCCTGGACCTACCTGCAAGTGACATGCCTGATTTTTATGCACTGCAATAGATTCATCAATGTCTACTACAACTAAAAAATATAACGAATTTAGTTAGAAGATGCCATAGTAGTGGCATTTGTTAAGTAGACAACTGAAAATGCTAGAGGACGACAGGCTATTAGCTTGGGGTTTGCTCTCTGACCTTTGAACCGATCCATGTTACTTGCAGTATCCATGTGTTAACTTCTAGGTGGGTTTCTCAAACCTCTAGAAATCAGGCATTACTTTGTTGCATGTATGGGATTGTGGAAGTGCAACCACATTATAAATAAATAAAACAATGAATAAATCAATCCGAGACCAGGAATTGATCTATCAGTAGATACCCCAAATGCCATTGAAATTAGGAATTCAACTGTTAAGAACCAGTGTTAGCTTTCATTAAGTGTTAGCTTTTCATTAAATGCAATCAATACCAATTTTATTTTATTTCAAAAAGAATCATACTGATTGTTTTCTGTTCTGTGACTTTTACTGGCCTTTTTTTCTTCGCATGAGCTTTTAGTGAGCATTTGGTTTATCTAACCATTTCTAAAAAAATTATGTGAATCAGAGAAATGCCGCTTGCAGATGCACTAATGTGTCAAATTCAAGTCCAGCAAAAACTGCATGAACAACTTGAGGTTACAAAGCTTTTTACATCACTGCCATGACGCTGAGAAATGTTTCTTCAATACCTTTTCCATACTCCAAAACTTTCTTCCATGAACACTAAATGTACTTACGTCTACAATCAGGTGCAGAAGAAGCTGCAGATGCGAATAGAGGCCCAAGGGAGGTACCTAAAGGAGATACTAGAGAAAGCTAAGAAAAACATTTCTTTTGATGCCAATGGAGCTGCTAACCTAGAATCAACCAGATCACAGCTCATGGACTTCAACCTAGCTCTTTCTGGTTTCATGGACAATGCAACACGAGTTTATGAAGAAAACAGTGAACAATTGGTGAAAGCTATATCTGATGACAACCTTAAAGCTAATAATTTAGGCTTTCAGCTCAATCATGTAGGAAATCAGGAGGCTAAGGATGTCAAATGCACTCCAAAAACTGAAGACTCATTCCTACTAGACTTGAATATTAGAGGAGGATATGACCTTTCTTCTACAAGAATGCCAGGGTGTGAGTTAGATCTGAAGATCAACCAGCAGAGAAGATAGAGATTTGTTTCACGATGCTGACAGTTTTGGGAAGTTCACTCTTTGCTATTATATATATATATATATATATATATATTATATGGTGGTGCTGAGCATGCTTATTTTCAAGTTTGCTTTACTGTCTGCTAATGTTAAATTTTATTAAAGAAACTTCTGAATAAACATAATAGGTCTTGTTTGAAGCCTGAATTTTTATACATATGTAGAATGCAGACTGGAGAATGGGAGAGCATGCAACAGTCTATACTCGAGATATATGTGTGGGAGGCAGCTATCCCCCTGGTCAGCCATGTATTTCCGAGCACAACAATCGTTTACATGAAGACTAATGCGTTAAGTGGTTGGCATGCTAACATGGCAGACTAAGTTATATTGATCTTCCACCATTGATTTTGCTTGTGATTGAAGCTTTTTGCAGTAGTTGATATTATTCAACTATTAAGTAGTTGCAATCTATGTGGTACCGACTTACCAACCTAATAAGACATTTTTCATATGATAGCATTGATCAAGTCCCTAGGATATCTCATTTTTCATATGAGTAATATTGTACCCATATTTCTCCTGTAGCTTGATCGGAACTGTTTTCAGCCTTTCCAACACCCAACAAACCCTCAAAGGCCCCATGTAAGAGATATGTTGAAACTCCACTAAAACCCTAAATATGTGTAACATCCTGTTTTCGCATTAGAGTTTCAAAATCAAAAATTTTGTTTTTCAAATCTTCAGATCTGGCAAAAGCAAAAGCACTGGAGATGCTTACCTTGGTTCGCGTGCCGCCGCCCCTCTCCCCCTATCGCTGCGCTTGCCCCTTTCCCCCTTCTGCCGCTGACAGCCGCACCGCCCTCGCCTTGTTTCCATCGCCACGCCTGCTCCTTTCCCCTTTCACCGCCGACCGTAGCAGCTCGCCCCCGTCCGGTCTCCATCACCGCCTCTCCTCCCCAACCCGCATCCCTGCGCGGACCCGCTCCTCCGACTGTCTCATCGCGCCTCGGGACCCGAGCCCTCTCCTCGCCTCCCCGGCTATAAGCCGGCCGCCTCCTTCTTCCTCCCCTCCACCCTCCCGGCTCCGTGGTCGCTGCCGCCGGCTCAAGCCATCACCGCCTCGATCCCGTCGCCTCTTCCACCTCCGGCCTCGCCCGGCGCCCCTTTCTCCTCTAGCTCGCCGCTCCGCTCCCCCCTGCTCCTTCCTCTCTGCCTCCATTTGCTTGCCGTCTTCCAGCCTCGCCTCTCCCTCTTTCTCCCGTCGCTCCATCTCCTCTCTCTCTCGGGCGAGAAAGCGAGGCGCTGGCCTGTGACAGCGTCGCATCTTGCCGCCCTTGCCGCCAGCGGCGAGTGGGCCCGCCTTGCTAGTCCCGACAAGTGGGCCCTCAGGCTGCCGATACGAGGACTGTGGACCGCCCGTGCGCGTGGACTCGGTCCACGAGCCTGGTGCCGTCGACCGCGCTCGTGCGTGCCGCGTGTCGACCACGGAGTTTTTTTTTCGATTTTGTTTTCAATTAAAAATTTATTTGAAAAGCTTCCAAAATTCATATCTTTTTATGTATAACTCCAAAAACTATGAAACCAGTTTCTAAATTTTTTTCTAAAATCAAGATCTTGCTAATGGCATTGGTCTTGTTCATTTTGGAGTTTATTTGTTATGAGTTTGGTATTTATTTACTCTCTTTCTTTGTTGTGTCCTTTTTGGTACTTTAAATCGATTAGGGTTGAAGACGCCGGAGACCTCAACTTCGATCAAGCTCAAGAATACCAAGACCCCGCTGCCTTTAACCAAGGCGAGTCAATACTTTGATCATTCTGAGCCGACATTTTATGCAAAACTATGTTTATTTAAAATATCAAAGTTGCATGCTTTACTTTTGTAATCAAATGTATGTTAAAGCTTAAGGTAGTTAAATACCTATTTGCTGATTAATTACTTATTAAGCCATCCTTTGATAATTGAAACCAGCATTCTTTGTCACCCTAGTAAATATGTGGTAAATACTAGCATAGATTGTACTTAAACAGCATGCTAGTCTTGCTTAAGTACCGGGACAATAAATGTCCCGCTCATCATCTTTAAATCATGAAAATGGTTTTAGGCAGTCATTGGATGTAAATGACTGGTGTGTCGTGTTAATTGGTTTCCCTCCTCAAAACCCTATTAACTTGCTGTTATTGTCTGGGCGGATGGTATGATGAATGGGATAGTGATGGGTGCTAATGTAGCCCAGGGAACGTGGTTAACATTGGAATGAACCGCCCAGATAACATTAAGGACTTAATCTTGTCATGACATCCTGTGTAAAACAAGTACAACCGCAAGTCTGCAAAGTGCAACTTGGTTTAGTAAAATTATTGAACCCTGAATGTCATCCCACAACTGGTGTTTAGAAGTGTGCAAGCGGCATGACATATGCTAGCTTGAATGGGACACCAGCGGTGAAGTTATCATTGCGCTAGTCATTGTGGCTAGGGCCAATGTGCGCTTAGTCGTTGTGGTAAGCATCCCGCACAACTTATAGAATTGGCCATAGGGGTGAGGTGTGGAAGGGACAAGGTAGTTTGAAACGTTACTGTGACGATCGCTCAACTACATGACTAACGAATCATGTGGGGTAACGAGTATGATTACCTCTTGTGGAGTACGATGTACAACCTTTGCGAGTCTAAAGCTGTTTAAGCAGTAGCCCTACTCGGTCAAAAGCGGACATGGGAACTTAACCTAAGTTAGCTCTATTTCAAAAACCTTTGTGGGTAGAATGAAAATGTGGTGGGCTCATCCAGCCCTTGTTTTGGATTTTTCCTAGGTAGCCTTACCCAGTGTTGATAATCGGTGGATGTAACCGCTATCAAAATTAAGCATGAGGTGGCGGTAACATCTACTGTTATTTAATAATTGCACTTATTCTCTTTAATGAAAATGAAATTTGTTTAAAATGCTAAGTCATAGGGATTTGTATTTATGATAATTGAAAATGTTGTTTTAGCAAATAAAAGAACCCGAGCCATCCTTGTTAAGCCTTGCATGTATACTATTGCATACTGTGTGTTGGCTCATGAGCACTGAGTTGTGCTCACTCTCGCTCCTCCCCCAAACCCTCCAGATGACATGGAGCAAGGAGACTACGCATACTACGAGGATCCTGAAGTGGACGGCCAAGGGAACCCTGAAGAGTAGTATAAATTCTGTAGTATAGGTCTCGCCCCAGTCTAGCTGACTCCGCCGGTACCTAGGTGCATCCTATATTATCTGAGTTTTCGGGTAATATCGGATGTACACAGGTTTCCCCAGTCGCTTGCCTGTGGAGAGATGTGCCCTCACCCCCTTTTTCTTTCGTTGTCACTTCCGCTACTTTTGTGATGTAATCATTTGGCTGTTCGGCCTTTGTTGTAAAACTTGACCCGATCGCGGTCTATGTAAACTCGATGTGTTAAGTTAATGAATGGTATGGTTTCGCCATGTATGAAATGATTGATGAAGTATATGTGAGTGCTATCTCTGATCCAGGGAATAGCACGGTGTATTCGCAGAGGATTCGGGATTAGAAAATCCGGATGCAACGTAGAAGTGAGTATCGAGCATATGACTGTAGAAGTCTTAGTTAGACTGGTCGAGCCTAAGGACTTGAGTCCTATTTTCAAAAACTTATGAAAAGCTTTGGCAAAATATAATGTATTTATTGCTCTTACTTATCTATCTTAGTTCTTCACTTCCCGACTTCACTTGAGTTGGTATTCATCGATTCCTAAATGCATTTCAAAAATTTGTAGATGGCAACTCACTGTAGTCCAATGCCCCATGGGACTTTTGCTCTCACCAAGAAGGCGGAGTTGAGTACGTGGATATTCTCCTTGATTCATGCATCACCTGGATTACCTCCGCAAGCCTATCTTCAGAGGCCGAAAGACTCAGACCCTGGACCAAGAGTCATGGACCATGGAGGTTTTCCTCTATGCCAGAGAGGGTGAGTTCATCGCTCACACCTTCAGACCTGAGACCTCCCGAGTAGGCATGCAACAGGCGGTCCAAGGCGCAAGACGCCGCCTTAAACCGCTTTGAGCGGATGCACCTAGATATTTTGCGAGAAGCGCCCTTCTACTACTACCTGCCTCTCCAGGAAGGAGAGACCGATCCCGAAGTCTTCGTCGCCATGTGGGAGTAGTTAGCTTAGTTTAGCTAGCAGTGCTTGCTTTAGCAGTCTCTTGGTTGCAAGCACTCTTTGTTTCCTTCTTTTGTAGACGATGCGTGTGTACCTTGTGTCATGACTTAGCATAGCCTATATGCTGTGTTTTCTGGAGTCATGTAAACACCTAACCCCCTTAATATAATGCAGCCATTCTAGGATTTGTATTGTATTTGATCGATTTTCCTTGGTTGGTTTAAATTTCTTTTGTTATGCTCTAGAGGGCCAGTGAACCCTCATATATCTCCTCTAGTTCTAAGCTGAGCTGTTTTCCTCAGATGACACCAAAGAGGCCAGCAGCCCAAGGAAGTGGTGCCAGTTGTAAAAGGAAGTTGTCAGCGCAAGGATCACAAGATAGCTACCCCCAGCAGTCAGCATTTCTCAGCAGCTCGTCATGCACTCAATCAGCAGCCCAGTCATCAGGAGCCCCAGCGCCAACTCCGCTCTCCAGTGGGATTGTTTTTCGTACTCTCCGCTCCGCCGATCGATTTGCAGCATTCAACCCGGTAGCCCACCTTCACTGCTTTAGTTGTGGGGAAAAAGAACACTTTGCCAAGAGATGCCCCCAAAGGAAGCAAGGTCAAAGGATCAACTGTTTCCATTGCGGCAACCTAGGGCACCGTATGGACAGTTGTCCCCAGCAGAATCTTGAAGAACCAACAAAGAACGTCATCATCATCAACCTCAACCCTGACAACGAAGAACTCATTAGGAGTCCCAACGGAAAGCAAGTTGTACCTACTGAAGTTCTACTACCAGACTCAGAAGCCCCGTCAACCGCTTGCTTGGAATGTGGCAAGACAGGACATGTCGCCCAATTATATCCTCCATTAAGACAAGTTGCAAGAGGAGCATGTTTCACATGTGGACAATTTGGACACTATTGCTATTCGTGTCCAGTTCCCTACTGTCCCAGCTGTGAGGAACACCATCAATCGAAAGATTGCCACAGAACCAAGTAGCATGCACATGTTGTGGATTGTTTCCATCGCCACGCTGCTCCTTTCCCTTTCACCGCCGATCGTAGCGGCTCGCCCCGTCCGGTCTCCATCACCGCCTCTCTCCCAACCCGCATCCCTGCGCGGACCCGCTCCTCAGGCTGTCTCATCGCCGCCTCGGGACCCGAGCCCTCTCTCGCCTCGCCGCTCTATAAAAGCGGGCCGCCTCCTCTTCCTCCTCCCGCCCTCCAGCCTCGCGCTGCCGCTGCCAGCGCTCAAGCCATCACCGCCTCGATCCGTCGCCTCTTCCACCTCCGGCCTCGCCCGGCGCCCTTTCTCCTCTAGCTCCGCTCCCTCCTCCCCTGCCGCTCCTTCCTCTGCTGCCTCGGCGCCGCCCGCCGTCCTCCGCGCCTCGCCTCTCCCTCTTTCTCCCCCGTCGCTCCATCTCCCTCTCTCTCTCGCGGGCGAGGAGAACGCGAGGCGTCGCGCTCTGCGCGACGCCGTCGCATTATTAACGCCGCCGCCAGCATCGGCAGGGCCCGCCGCCTAGTGTCACCGTGACAAGTGGGCCCCTGGCGCTGTTCTGAGGACCCGTGGACCGCCCGTGCGCGTGGACTCGGTCCACGAGCACAGTGCCCGTCGACCGCGCTCCGTACGTGCCACGTGTCAGCACGGGAGTTTTTTCGATTTTGTTTTCAATTAAAAATTTATTTGAAAAGCTTCCAAAATTCATATCTTTTTATGTATAACTCCAAAAACTATGAAACCAGTTTCTAAATTTTTTTCTAAAATCAAGATCTTGCTAATGGCACTGGTCTTGTTCATTTTGGAGTTTATTTGTTATGAGTTTGATATTTATTTACTCTCTTTGCTGTTGTGTCCTTTTTCGGTACTTTCGTCCGATTAGGGTTCGAAGACGCCGGAGACCTCAACTTCGATCAAGCTCAAGAATACCAAGACCCCGCTGCCTTTAACCAAGGCGAGTCAATACTTTGATCATTTTGAGCCGACATTTTATGCAAAACTATGTTTATTTAAAATATCAAAGTTGCATGCTTTACTTTTGTAATCAAATGTATGTTAAAGCTTAAGGTAGTTAAATACCTATTTGCTGATTAATTACTTATTAAGCCATCCTTTGATAATTGAAACCAGCATTCTTTGTCACCCTAGTAAATATGTGGTAAATACTAGCATAGATTGTACTTAAACAGCATGCTAGTCTTGCTTAAGTACCGGGACAATAAATGTCCCGCTCATCATCTTTAAATCATGAAAATGGTTTTAGGCAGTCATTGGATGTAAATGGCGGTGTGTCGTGTTAATTGGTTTCCTCCTCAAAACCCTATTAACTTGTTTGTTATTATGCAGGCGGATGGTATGATGAATGGGATAGTGATGGGTGCTAATGTAGCCCAGGGAACGTGGTTAACATTGGAATGAACCGCCCAGATAACATTAAGGACTTAATCTTGTCATGACATCCTGTGTAAAACAAGTACAACCGCAAGTCTGCAAAGTGCAACTTGGTTTAGTAAAATTATTGAACCCTGAATGTCATCCCACAACTGGTGTTTAGAAGTGTGCAAGCGGCATGACATATGCTAGCTTGAATGGGACACCGAAAACGGTGAAGTTATCAGCTGCGCTAGTCATTGTGGCTAGGGCCAGCTGCGCTAGTCGTTGTGGTAAGCATCCCGCACAACTTATAGAATTGGCCATAGGGGTGAGGTGACGGAAGGGACAAGGTAGTTTGAAACGTTACTGTGACGATCGCTCAACTACATGACTAACGAATCATGTGGGGTAACGAGTATGATTACCTCTTGTGGGTACAGTGTACAACCTTTGCAGAGTCTAAACTGTTTAAACAGCCGCGCCTACGGTCAAAGGCGGACATGGGAACTTAACCTAAGTTAGCTCTATTTCAAAAACCTTTGTGGGTAGAATGAAAATATGGTGGGCTCATCCAGCCCTTGTTTTGGATTTTTCCTAGGTAGCCTTACCCAGTGTTGATAATCGGTGGATGTAACCGCTATCAAAATTAAGCATGAGGTGGAGGTAACCTCTACTGTTATTTAATAATTGCACTTATTCTCTTTAATGAAAATGAAATTTGTTTAAAATGCTAAGTCATAGGGATTTGTATTTATGATAATTGAAAATGTTGTTTTAGCAAATAAAAGAACCCGAGCCATCCTTGTTAAGCCTTGCATGTATACTATTGCATACTGTGTGTTGGCTCGCGAGCACGGTAGTTGTGCTCACTCTTGCTCCTCCCCCAAACCCTCCAGATGACATGGAGCAAGGAGACTACGCATACTACGAGGATCCTGAAGTGGACGGGCAAGGGAACCCTGAAGAGTAGTATAAATTCTGTAGTATAGGTCTCGCTTGATCTAGTCGACTCATGCGGTACCTAGGTGCATCCTATATTATCTGAGTTTTCGGGTAATATCGGATGTACACAGGTTTCCCCAGTCGCTTGCCTGTGGAGAGATGTGCCCTCACCCCCTTTTTCTTTCGTTGTCACTTCCGCTACTTTTGTGATGTAATCATTTGGCCTGTTCGGCCTTTGTTGTAAAACTTGACCCGATGCGGTCTATGTAAACTCTGATGTGTTAAGTTAATGAATGGTATGGTTTTACGCCATGTATGAAATGATTCAGTGAAGTATATGTGAGTGCTATCTACTGATCCAGGGAATAGAACGGTGTATTCGCAGAGGATTCGGGATTAGAAAATCCGGGTACGACAGAGCTGGTATCAGAGCATATGACTGTAGAAGTCTTAGTTAGACTGGTCGAGCCTAAGGACTTGAGTCCTATTTTCAAAAACTTATGAAAAGCTTTGGCAAAATATAATGTATTTATTGCTCTTACTTATCTATCTTAGTTCTTCACTTCCCCTGACTTCACTTGAGTTGGTATTCAGTCTGATTCCCTCGTCTGTTTCAAAAATTTGTAGATGGCAACTCTGTCGTCCAATGCCCCATGGGACTTTTGCTCTCACCAAGAAGGCGGAGTTGAGTACGTGGATATTCTCCGCCAGTTCATGCATCACCTGGATTACCTCCGCAAGCCTATCTTCAGAGGCCGAAAGACTCAGACCCTGGACCAAGAGTCATGGACCATGGAGGTTTTCCTCTATGCCAGAGAGGGTGAGTTCATCGCTCACACCTTGGACACTGAGACCTCCCGAGTAGTTGCTGTTGCAAGCGGTCAAGACGCAAGACGCTCGCCTTAAACCGCCTGAGCCAGATGCACCTAGATATTTTGCGAGAAGCGCCCTTCTACTACTACCTGCCTCTCCAGGAAGGAGAGACCGATCCCGAAGTCTTCGTCGCCATATGGGAGTAGTTAGCTTAGTTTAGCTAGCAGTGCTTGCTTTAGCAGTCTCTTGGTTGCAAGCACTCTTTGTTTCCTTCTTTTGTAGACGATGCGTGTGTACCTTGTGTCATGACTTAGCATAGCCTATATGCTGTGTTTTCTGGAGTCATGTAAACACCTAACCCCCTTAATATAATGCAGCCATTCTAGGATTTGTATTGTATTTGATCGATTTTCCTTGGTTGGTTTAAATTTCTTTTGTTATGCTCTAGAGGGCGGTGAACCCTCATATATCTCCTCTAGTTCTAAGTCGAAATTTTTTTCCTCGAGATGACACCAAAGAGGCCAAGCAGACCCAAGGAAGTGGTGCAGTTGTAAAGGAAGTTGTCGGCGCAAGGATCACAAGATAGCTACCCCAGTGATCGGCATTTCTCGTGACTCGTCATGCACTCAATCGGCGACCAGTCGCCATCAGAGCCCAGCGCCAACTCCGCTCTCCATGGGATTGTTTTTCGTACTCTCGCTCATGCGATCGATTTGCAGCATTCAACCCGGTAGCCCACCTTCACTGCTTTAGTTGTGGGGAAAAAGAACACTTTGCCAAGAGATGCCCCCAAAGGAAGCAAGGTCAAAGGATCAACTGTTTCCATTGCGGCAACCTAGGGCACCGTATGGACAGTTGTCCCCAGCAGAATCTTGAAGAACCAACAAAGAACGTCATCATCATCAACCTCAACCCTGACAACGAAGAACTCATTAGGAGTCCCAACGGAAAGCAAGTTGTACCTACTGAAGTTCTACTACCAGACTCAGAAGCCCCGTCAACCGCTTGCTTGGAATGTGGCAAGACAGGACATGTCGCCCAATTATATCCTCCATTAAGACAAGTTGCAAGAGGAGCATGTTTCACATGTGGACAATTTGGACACTATTGCTATTCGTGTCCAGTTCCCTACTGTCCCAGCTGTGAGGAACACCATCAATCAGAAGATTGCCCTGTGAACCAAGTAGCATGCACATGTTGTGGAGAAAAAGGACACCAGGCAAACCAATGATGTGTAAACTGCCCCAATTGTGAGAAAGATCACCAGCCCGGTGAATGCCCGATGAGTAAAGTCATTTGTTTTCTCTGCGAAGGTCAAGACCATTGCCCCAAAGATTGCTTCATGCGTCCACTCCTGATCAAGGCAGTCGAGTTACAAAGCACCTGTCTTCAAGTCGCTACACGACTCTTCGCAAATGGAAATGGCAAAGATAACCAATGTCGGACTTTGAAAGATAATAGCCAGATTCCACCGAAGTGCCAGAGTACCTCAGTAGAGAAGGAAAGAAGTGAGATTGTTCTCTGCCCTCCCCACCCCGTCAAGCAGCCTGCAGTACGGAACCCATGAACTCATCTTCGCTGTTTCAAGTGTGGTGAAAAAGGGCATTTTGCCAACAAATACCATCGACCAGTCACACTGGTAAGGTTCAACTTCAAAGTCACACCAGCTCAAGGTCAGACATCAGCTTCAAGCAAAAGTCATCCAACATCGCAGGCAGTCAGAGTCGTTTCCGCGCCAAGCCAAAACCAATGCCAAGTGAATCTTGTCACCGTCGAAGAAGCCCAAGCGGCTACAGAAGTAATGAGAGGTACGCTCCCTGCCTCGTTTGGGTAGCCGAATCTCGGGGTCGAGATTCCGTTTAAGGAGGGTAGGTTTGTAACATCATGTTTTCGCATTAGGGTTTCAAAATCAAAAATTTTGTTTTTCAAATCTTCAGATCTGGCAAAAGCAAAAGCACTGGTGATGCTTACCTTGGTTCGCGTGCCACCGCCCCTCTCCCCCTATCGTTGCGCTTGCCCCTTTCCCCCTTCTGCCACCGACAGCCGCACCGCCCTCGCCTTGTATCCATCGCCGCGCCTGCTCCTTTCCCCTTTCGCCGTCGACCGCAGCAGCTCGCCCCGTCCGGTCTCCATCACCGCCTCTCCTCCCCAACCCGCATCCCCTGCGCCAGACCCCGCTCCTCCGACCTGTCTCCATCGCCGCCTCGGGACCCCGAGCCCCTCTCCTCGCCTCCGCCGGCTATAAAAGCCGGGCCGCCTCCTTCTTCCTCCCCCTCCACCCCTCCAGCTCCGGCGCCGTCGCTTCGCCGCTCGAAGCCATCACCGCCTCGATCCCCGTCGCCTCTTCCACCTCCGGCCTCCGCCCCGGCGCCCCCTTTCTCCTCCAGCTCCGGCCGCTCCCGCTCCCCTGCCGCTCCCTTCCTCTGCCGCCTCCGGCCGCCGTCGCGCCTCCGCCTCGCCTCTCCCTCTTTCTCCCCCGTCGCTCCCTCTCCCTCTCTCTCTCGCGGGCGAGGAGAACGCGAGGCATCGCGCTCTGCACGACGCCGTCGCGTTACTAACGCCCGCCGCCGCTGCTGACAGGTGGGCCCACCTTGCTAGTGCCGCTGACAAGTGGGCCCGGTCTTTGCTCGAGGACCGTGGACCGCCCGTCTTGCGTGGACTCGGTCCACGAGAACAGTGCCCGTCGACCGCGCTCCGTACGTGCCACGTATCAGCACGGGAGTTTTTCTGATTTTGTTTTCAATTAAAAATTTATTTGAAAAGCTTCCAGAATTCATATCTTTTTATGTATAACTCCAAAAACTATGAAACCAGTTTCTAAAATTTTTCTAAAATCAAGATCTTGCTAATGGTACTGGTCTTGTTCATTTTGGAGTTTATTTGTTATGAGTTTGGTATTTATTTGCTCTCTTTACTGTTGTGTCCTTTTTCGGTACTTTCGTCCGATTAGGGTTCGAAGACGTCGGAGACCTCAACTTCGATCAAGCTCAAGAATACCAAGACCCCGCTGCCTTTAACCAAGGTGAGTCAATACTTTGATCATTCTGAGCCTACATTTTATGCAAAACTATGTTATTTAAAATATCAAAGTTGCATGCTTTACTTTTGTAATCAAATATATGTTAAAGCTTAAGATAGTTAAATACCCATTTGCTGATTAATTACTTATTAAGCCATCCTTTGATAATTGAATCCAGTATTCTTTGTCACCCTAGTAAATATGTGGTAAATACTAGCATAGGTTGTACTTAAGCGACATGCTAGTCTTGCTTAAGTACCGGGACAATAAATGTCCCGCTCATCATATTTAAATCATGAAAATGGTTTTGGGCAGTCATTGGATGTAAATGATTGGTGTGTCGTGTTAATTGGTTTCCCTCCTCAAAACCCTATTAACTTGCTGTTATTGTCTGGGCGGATGGTATGATGAATGGGATAGTGATGGGTGCTAATGTAGCCCAGGGAACGTGGTTAACATTGGAATGAACCACCCAGATAACATTAAGGACTTAATCTTATCATGACATCCTGTGTAAAACAAGTACAACCGCAAGTCTGCAAAGTGCAACTTGGTTTAGTAAAATTATTGAACCCTGAATGTCATCCCACAACTGGTGTTTAGAAGTGTGCAAGCGGCATGACATATGCTAGCTTGAATGGGACACCGAAAACGGTGAAGTTATCAGCTGCGCTAGTCATTGTGGCTAGGGCCAGCTGCGCTAGTCGTTGTGGTAAGTATCCCGCACAACTTATAGAATTGGCCATAGGGGTGAGGTGACGAAAGGGACAAGGTAGTTTGAAACGTTACTGTGACGATCGCTCAACTACATGACTAACGAATCATGTGGGGTAACAAGTATGATTATCTCTTGTGGGTACAGTGTACAACATCTGCAGAGTCTAAACTGTTTAAACAGCCGCGCCTACGGTCAAAGGCGGACATGGGAACTTAACCTGAGTTAGCTCTATTTCAAAAACCTTTGTAGGTGGAATGAAAATGTGGTGGGTTCATCAAGCCCTTGTTTTGAATTTTTCCTGGGTAGTCTTACCCAGTGTTGATAATCGGTGGATGTAACCGCTATCAAAATTAAGCATGAGGTGGAGGTAACCTCTACTGTTATTTAATAATTGCACTTATTCTCTTTAATGAAAATGAAATTTGTTTAAAATGCTAAGTCATAGGGATTTGTATTTATGATAATTGAAAATGTTGTTTTAGCAAATAAAAGAACCCGAGTCATCCTTGTTAAGCCTTGAATGTATACTATTGCATACTGTGTGTTGGCTCGCGAGCACGGTAGTTGTGCTCACTCTCGCTCCTCCCCCAAACCCTCCAGATGACATGGAGCAAGGAGACTACGCATACTACGAGGATCCTGAAGTGGACGGGCAAGGGAACCCTGAAGAGTAGTATAAATTATGTAGTTTAGGTCTCGCCCCAGTCTAGCAGACTCCACCGGTACCTAGGTGCATCCTATATTATCTAAGTTTTTGGGTAATATCGGATGTACACAGGTTTTCCCAGTCGCTTGCCTGTGGAGAGATGTGCCCTCACCCCCCTTTTTCTTCCGTTGTCGCTTCCGCTACTTTTGTGATGTAATCATTTGGCCTGTTGGCCTTTGTTGTAAAACTTGACCGATCGGTCTATGTAAACTCTGATGTGTTAAGTTAATGAATGGTATGGTTTTACGCCATGTATGAAATGATTCAGTGAAGTATATGTGAGTGCTATCTACTGATCCAGGGAATAGCACGATGTATTCGCAGATGATTCGGGATTAGAAAATCCGGTCCGACAATATGATAAGCCTTTAAACAAAACTAACATAATAGAGCAAAACCAAATTGTTTTTACCGAACTGCAAGGGAAATTTTCCTTGGACAACAGAACTTGTATAAGTTGTCAATCAACCAACTGACACTAGTGTAAAGAAAACTCGCATCCTTGGAAAAGAACATTGAAATATAACATTGTAAGAAAATTAAACTGGCCTAGTTGGATCCAATATTCAGACAAATCATGCTTAGCCAGTAGCAAATATGCAAAAGGATGCATTATTCACTTTCCCCGCTTGTAGAGGACCAAGATTCCGACAACTGAGGATACGCAGGATAGGGGTGAAAACGGATCGGATACGGACGGATAATGGCGCTGCCATATTTGTTTTCATATTTTTTTTCTGGATCCGGATACGAATACGAATACTCCGGATATGAATACGGATACGAATAATATCAAATACGAATACAGAGCAAATACAAAATGAAACGAATACGGTCGCGAATATTTTTCGGAATATGAAAACCCCTTAAATTGTATATCAGAAATTAACGAAAACATATAACTAGTTTATTTGATGCAAGCATTCATGAATTGTTCATATTTTCAGCAACCACATAACATTAGCACTGGCAAGTTGCACTAACTAGTTCATCATAAATATAACACTTAGCTTACCATATTTATCTAATAAGTCATAACTCACAAAGTCACAAGTCATCACACATTCATACTCAGTTCATCACATACATAAGACTTAGTTCACACTAACATTGATCAGGCTAGATGATTAATCTACACAAAAATGACTGTCACATCCGAAAGTATGTTACCAAAAATAAAATTAATATAGTTATTTTTTATTGGATTAAAATGAAAATAATATAAAATTAATAAAGTTATTTCTTGGTTAAAATGAAAATAATATAAAATAAAGTCAATTGTTTTCAATGTCAAAAATAAAATTTATTAAGATTTCTGGCTTTTCAATGGATTTAAAGTGAAAATGAAAAAAATAATTAATTTCTTAAATTTTCTGGATTTTAAAAAGGTTTTTTCTATTTTTTTAGGAATTAAAAAAATTTGTGAGCAAAAATAAAAACTAACCTTAACTTGGAATTAATTTTATTAAGTTAAAAATAATTCAATGAATTTGTATGATTTTTTCTAGAATTTTTTTAACTCTATTTGCTATTTTATAAAATGCTATTTGATTTGTTGTATTTTCTGAAATTCGAAAATCAATTAAAATCCCATTGTCTCTTTTGGGCCGAAATCCTCTTCTTTTGGGCAGAAATCCGGATATCCGAACTTGGTCTTATCCGGATAATCCGTACCCGTATCCGTATCCGCCGGATAGCATGGCTACCGTATTCGTTTCCGTTTCCGACAAAAAAAAATCTGAATCCGTTTCCGATCCGAAAATTATCCGAGAAAAATCTGATCCGAGAATATACGAATCCGTTTCCGTCTGGATCGTCGGAAACTATCCGATCCGTTTTTATCCCTAACGGAGGAGGATTGGCTCTTCACTTTCCCCACATTGAGAGGATCAAGAAGACAAGAAACTAACAACTGTGAAGCATTCCGCAGCCACAGAGCCAACCACAAGTGCGGAAGCATACATCTGGCTCAGAAGGTTAAGTTTATCCTGATACACTTCAACCCTCTGTCGATCCCTGGTGCCAGTGCAGCTGCACCTGCAACTCGGAACGGCCTCGTAACACTGTTACCGGTCCACGTCAAGATAACTATATGGCACATGAGAAAACAGATGAAGGTCATGTTGGATTGATCTCGGCTAACTGCCTGAGAACTTAGAGGCGTAACAACCCACGTAGCGTCCTGATCGGGGGCGTAACCAACTTTTGGTTATCAGTCCCGTTCACCCAGCGCGATATAAAATAGTTGGACTCGGGCAAGCCTCGAGTGTGTGTTCTAGGCTACGAGTATCCAACACAAGATCCGATCTATTCATCGTGCTGT
Organism: Hsuehochloa calcarea; assembly: GCA_036346395.1. Lineage (NCBI taxonomy): Eukaryota > Viridiplantae > Streptophyta > Magnoliopsida > Poales > Poaceae > Hsuehochloa > Hsuehochloa calcarea. The sequence continues at coordinate 43,693,764 of CM070599.1, forward strand.
GGTGAGCGAAGACCGAAGCTGTCGTCACCACCGAAACGCCACCATCCGCCCTCACATCTCGTCTGTGACTCAGACCGAACATCGTCGGCGTCATCGTCACATCACCGATCAGATCTTCAAGGCGAGATGGCGTCTTCAAAATCAGGTATACACCATAACGCTTCCGCACAAATATTTAGTGTTGGGTGTTCATCATTGAGCTAGGATTAGATTATGTGGATCATGTTTTACCCTCAGTTTTTCTAATATTTGGTATCAGAGCCTCTCCTAGACTCAATTTGAACCCGATTAATGTTCCCCTCGTCTGGATCTAAGGCTCGGCAGCTCGGTTTAGCACTTAGAAGGAGGGATTTAAAATCCTTAGTTGAGACCCTAACGAAAACGCAATCGCGAACCCCCCAACCCTTAAAAAAACTCAGATCGGAGATCAAAAGGGGCGGCGGATATACTTACAGTTTTTTGTAGATCTGGAGCCCGCTCCGGTCTAGGGCACCGCCGTAGCTCCACTCGACGGCTGCGCGCGACACCTCGGTCGCACGGGCGCGCCGGCGAGGAGGGCTGCGGGGGCGCTGCTTCTTCATGCCGCGCCGTCTCAAGCCGCTGCTCCGTTTCCCTCTCTCACGCCGGTCACTGGTGGAGGCAATGCTCGGAGCCGCAGTTACTCTCCTCGCGAGCGCCTGCGCGGCCACTCGCGCATCTCTCGCCGCCGGTGCCGCGCGGTTGCTTCGGAGGGGAAAGGGGAAAAGGTTTTAGGGTTATGTTTTCCCGATTTCGTCACCTTTTATACCGCGCGGCAATCGTTCTCGTCTGTTCGATGAAATCCGACGACTCACATCGTTCGTTCGGTCGGCGAGTGTAACGCGCGATCGAGCTCTGCCGTTCGATCGGATCCGACGGTCACCGCTGTTTTTGTCATTTTGGGCTTCAGCGTCGATGGGCCGAGTGTTTGCGAGCGCAGGCTGAGCGAAGTGGGCCGAGTGTGGGCCGAGCGGAGTGGGCCGAGTGCAGGCCGAGCCCAGGAGCTGTGCATCGGCTGCACAGTAGCTTTTGTATTTTTCCAACTAATTTTGTTTTAAGTTTTTGTGCACTGTTTTTTAATTAATGTTAATTGCTCAAGTAACAGTGTATAATTATCTCTAATTAAAATTGAACCAACGAGATATTTTAATTAGAGATTTTTATGATTTGTTTTGGCATTATGTATAGACATGATTACATACCGACCAACGTTGTTTGAAGTCATGTGTCACCATATTAAACTGTTGAAGTTCTTTTCATTTTCTGCCCAACGGTGATATGAATTAGAACTGTAGTTTTGCATGTTATTAATCAGACCAACGTGGGGTTAATTGCATGCAATACGTTTTTATGTTATTTCTATTTTTTCCCTGTATTTTAATGTTCAACAATAAATGCTTCGAATGTTGCCGCTACAATTGACAACATTGAACAGCTTACGGGAAGCAACTTTCCCGCTTGGAAAGAAAGAATTTCAGTTATCCTTGGAGTTTTAGACCTTGACTATGTGCTAAGGGTGACTTCTCCCATTCCCCCACCGACGGTGAGGATAATTATGATGAGAAAAGAAAAACTTATGATGCTAATGCTGAAAAATGGGAGCGGTCCAACCGCCTGTCACTAATGATCATGAAGACCTCTATCTCAGTTGGGATCAGGCGAGCAATCCCAGATTCTGAAAATGCTAAGGAGTATCTGGCTTCAGTTGAGGAGAAATTCAAAGGCTCCACTAAGGTTTATGCCAGTACTTTAATCCAGAGGTTTTTATCCACTAAGTATGACGGGTCCAGCAGCATAAGAGAGCATATCATGATTAAGACTGATATGGCTGGAAAACTCAAGGGCATGGACATAGAGATATCCGATGGTTTCCTAGTCCACTTTATTATGACTTCTCTTCCTTCTGAGTACACTGCTTTTAAGATAAATTACAATACTTAGAAAGATAAATGGAGCATGAGCGATCTTATCGCCATGCGTGTCCAGGAGGAAGAAATAATAAGGATCGAAAAGAAAGATTTTGTAAATCAAGTTGGCGGTCCTAGCAAAAGGAAGTTCTAAGGGGACTTCAAATCCAAGAAAAAGCTGCACTACTCCCCTAATTCAGATAAGTCAGGACCTAAGACGCAAAATACACCTAAGCCCTATGTTGCTCCTGCTAAAACACCTAATGAAAATGCATGTCACTTATGCAAGGAGCCAGGACACTTTCAGAAGGATTGTGTTAGTTTTCTGAAGTGGCTCGTCAAGAAGGGTAATGATATTATAACGTTTATTGATGAAACTCTTTATGCTGATTTTTCCCTTAAGCTGGGTGGATTGACTCAGGTGCAACTGTGCACGTTACCAACTCTTTACAAGGATTCCATACCGCGAGAACACTAAGAAAGGGGGAGCGAAGTCTTAGAGTCGCGGATGGAAAAGAAGCCGAAGTGGAATCAGTTGGATCTGTTTCATTAGTTTTAGATAGCGGCTTCACACTTCGTCTTAATAATGTAGTCTTTGTTCCTTCCATTAGGAGGAATTTAATTTCAATTTCTTTATTGGACGATGATGGTTTTAAATATAATTTTGGTAACAATAAATGTGTTATACATTTAATTCAACTGATGTTGGTCTTGCTGTTAGACAAGACAAGCTCTATATGCTTTCCCTTAATGAATCTCCTATATCTTTGAATGTATGTGATGCTAAGCGTAAAAAGAATAATGAGACTTCTTCGAAACTGCGGCACTGTCGTTTAGGCCACATTTCGAAGGGGAGAATGGAGCGTCTCATTAAGGAAGAGATTCTCCACTGCATTGATTGCATTAAAGGAAAATATGTAAATCAAATAAAGAAGGGAGCAACCCGCAGCACATGACTATTAGAGTTAATTCATACTGATATTTGTGGTCCTTTTCCTGTGACATCAGTGGATGGTTTTGATTCTTTCATCACATTAACTGATGATTTCTCCCATTATGGTTATATTTTTCCCATTAAGGACTGATCTGAGTCACTTGATAAATTTAAGATATTTAAGGCTGAAGTTGAAAATCAGCACAACCTAAGAATTAAAGTGGTAAGATCGGACCGTAGAGGAGAATATTATGGGAGACATGCCCCTTATGGGCAAATTCCTGACCCTTTCGCTAAGTTCTTTCAGGAAAATAGCATTGTTGCCCAATATTCTACACCAGGTGAACCTCAGCAGAATGGGGTAGCTGAGAGACGCAATCGTACACTTATGGATATGGTACAGAGCATGCTTAGCTATTCTAGTTTATCAACTAGTTTGTGGATGGAGGCACTAAAGACAGCCGCGCATATCCTTAATCGGGTTCTCAGTAAATCAGTATCTAAGACACCTTATGAATTATGGACTGGGAGGAAACCGAGTTTGAAATATTTAAAAGTGTGGGGTTGTCGTGCTGAAGCTAAGGTATTTAATCCACATATTGGAAAATTAGATCCTAAGACAGGAAGTTGACATTTTATTAGGTACCCTGAAAGATCTAAAGGGTATCGGTTTTATTGTCCTGATAGGACAACTAAGTTTGTAGAAACAAGACACGCTGTGTTCTTAGAAAATAACGAGGACCTGGAGCCTAGGAAAGTAGATCTTGAAGAGAAGCGGGTTTACGTTCCTTCACTGCTTATCCTAGAGATTTTTATTCCTACGCTTCAGGTGGTTGCACCTCCAGTACCGAATACTGTTGATGCACCCACTGTTGAGGCCTCTGAAACTCCTAATGTCATACCTAATGATGAGCCTCAGCAGTCTCCTGCGTCTCAGCAGCCTCCTGCAATAGCTGCTGAACCTATTAGAAGATCCCAGCGGGAGAGAAGATCTGCAATCCCAAATTATTATGTTGTTTATATGAATGAGGATATTAATGATATAGGGAAGATAGATGATCCCACATCTTATAAGGAAGCCATGATGAGTGAACATTCTCCTAAGTGGCTTGATGCCATGAAGGATGAACTAAAGTCTATGAGCACTAATGATGTGTGGGACTTAGTAGAAATTCCTGATAGAGTCAAAATAGTAGGCTGTAAATGGGTCTACAAAACCAAGCATGACTCTAAGAGAAATATCGAAAGGTTCAAAGCAAGACTCGTAGCAAAAGGCTTCTCACAAAGAGAGATGATTGATTATAATGACACATTTTCTCCTGTCTCAACTAAGGATTCATTCAGAATTGTTATGGCACTTGTAGCTCATTATGATTTAGAGTTACATCAGATGGATGTTAAGACGGTATTTCTTAACGGCGACTTGCAACAAAACATTTTCATGGCTCAACCGAAAGGTTTTGTCGTGGAAAGCAAGGAGCATATGAGATGTCGACTTAAGAAATCTATTTATGGCTTAAAACAAGCATCAAGACAGTGGTACCTCAAATTCGATAAAGTTATACGAAATTTTGGATTTAAGGAAAATGAAGTTGATAACTGCATATATGTTAAGTTCAAGGGAAGTAAATTCACCATCTTAGTGCTTTATGTGGATGACATATTATTAGCTAGCAGCGATAAGGATATGCTGTTTGAGACCAAGAGATTTATTTCATCCAATTTTGATATGAAGGATCTCAGTGATGCCTCTTACGTTCTTGGCATTGAAATTCACCGAGACAGGTCCAAACGAGTATTAGGTTTATCTCAAAAGGCATACGTTAACAGAGTACTAAAGAGATACAATATGCATAAGTGTTCTGGCTCACTTGCTCCTATTGTTAAGGGCGATAAGTTTGGGACATTTCAATGTCCAAGGAATCAATATGAATCTGATCAGATGAAGTCGTTTCCTTATGCTTCAACTGTCGGAAGCATTATGTATGCTCAAGTAAGCACGCACCCTGATTTAGCTTTTGTAACCGGAATGATTGGCAGATATCAGTCAAATCTAGGACCGGACCACTGGAAGGCTGTTAAGAAAGTCTTGCGTTATACGCAAGATACTAAGCATCTCATGCTCACGTATATGAATTCTGATAACCTTGAAGTTATTGGTTATTCAGATTCAAATTTTGCGGGATGTGTTGATACTAAGAAATCCACGTCAGGTTATATCTTCACACTCGCTGAAGGAGCTATCTCGTGGAAAAGCTCCAAACAAACCCTTACGACATCTTCAACGATGCAAGCTGAGTTTGTGGCATGTTATGAGGCTACTGGGCAGGCTGTATGGCTTAAGAACTTTATTCCGGGTCTTAGAGTGGTAGACAGCATTTCTAAACCACTCACCTTATACTGCGATAACGAACCCGCGGTCTTTTATGCGAGTAACAACAAGTCGGGTGGTGCTGCCAAACACATTGACATTAAGTATCATGTTGTGAAAGATAGAATCCAGGATCAAACCATTAGTATCAAGCATATTAGTACTAATTCAATGCTTACGGATCCGCTTACTAAAGGCTTACCACCCAATATCTTTCATGATCATGTTGCTGGTATGGGTTTATTAGAAAGCCTCTGATTCTGGATAAAAGGGCCTTAAAACAAACAAACTTCCATTAAGTATAATGAATAACCATTTCGAAGATGAGATAGTACACTATAGGTACTGGAGTAGTATGGCACTTCATTGGTCATGCTACACATTATCTTGGTATGCTATTTTATTAAGAATGGGTTTATGATGTTAGCCTTTCGATCAAAGGGGAGAATGTTGGATTGATCTCGGCTAACTGCCGACCGAGAACTTAGGGGCGTAACAACCCACGTAGCGTCCTGATCGGGGGCGTAACCAACTTTTGGTTATCGGTCCTATTCACCCAGCGCGATATGAAATAGTTGGACTCGGGCAAGCCTCGAGTGTGTGTTCTAGGCTACGAGTATCCAACACAAGATCCGATCTATTCATCGTGCTATGGTGAGCGAAGACCGAAGCCGTCGTCACCACCGAAACACCACCATCCGCCCTCACATCTCGTCTGTGACTCAGACCGAACATCGTCGGCATCATCGTCACATCACCGATCAGATCTTCAAGGCGAGATGGTGTCATCAGGATCAGGTATACACCATAACGCTTCCGCACAAATGTTTAGTGTTGGGTGTTCATCATGGATCTAGGATTAGATTATGTGTATTATGTTTTACCCTCAGTTTTTCTAATAGGTCAATCATCGTAGCCCAAAAGTGCTGCATTGCACGAAAAGCAGACAAACTGGCTCCGTGTTTGCTATTTCAACAAGTTATTCGTTAGCATAGTAGTACTCTCAAATTTTGTTCTAGAAAATGTCAAGGGTACAAGAAAAATTCAGTTAATCACAGTTCACAACTGTGAACATCTCCATCTAAATTGGTCCAGCAAAACTAGAAACTGCATTTCACATTCTTCACATTGCAGTATGTAACTCAAAGATATGAGCCAATGTGCACATGAATCATTGTGTGAGATTCAGAACTTGAAGTGTTTAGGTGCTAACCACCTGATGGTTGGGGGTGTGGGTTTTCGGCGGTGGAGGCGCGGGGTGGGCATAGGCGAATATGCTCCCTACGGCGGCTACGGCCGTGGGGAGTGGGCACGGTGGTGAGCGGCGGGGGAAGCGCGACGGCGTCGCCGGGTTGGGTGTGTCAGGATCCGAGATGATCTAACAACAGTATTGTTAGTTTTCAGTGGATTTGGGAGAGAATCGATAAAGCAAACCCTAGAACTACTTTACTCTATGGATAGACTAAGAATATGCTTCATCAATCTACCTCATTTTACACCGGTCTGGGCTTATATACCCATGAGTTTTACAGCTGAAGTAAAGAGAGTAACTAAGTTTTTAACATCAGACAAAACAAACTGAAATCATAGTGATAACGACAACGTTATGATGTCAACAGTGCGAAGCTGGAGTTACTTCATCTCCCTTGAGCAGTCCGATCTTCCTTAAGTCAATTTCTTCGGTCTTGATGTGAAGTTGGCAGCAACAATTGAAATCTATGAAGTGTTGTTTTGGCTTCCGACTTGTACGAAGAGCCTCAGACTTCTGAAACTTTAGTTCATTTCCACCAAACCTGACAAGTCCCCCTTCTGAACTTCATCCTTGCCCTCAAGGATCAAAATGTGGAAAAGTCTTATGTATAAAGGACGCATCCTCCCATGTAGCATATGTGATATCCAAGTTTTCCCTGTGAATAAGCCACTGAACCACTGGTTCATTTCCTCTGGGGATCACTCTTCTCTCGAGTATTGCAATAGGACCATTCTTTACTTTTCCATTAGGCTCTACTAATGGTAGCCTCGGCAAAGGAACAACATTTTTTCCTACATGTCTTTTGAGTTGGCTTACATGAAACACATGATGAATGTGAGTGTCATCAGGAAGTTATATCTTGTAAGCCAGTTTTCCTATCTTCTCCATGACTCGAAATGGTCCATAATACTTAGCCCTTAGCTTCAGGGTTCCTCTCAGTCCAAAGGCATTCTGCCGGTATGGTTGCATTTTCAGGTATACCACGTCTCCAATTTCAAAAGTCCTTTCTATTCTTTTCTTGTCAGCAAAGTACTTGGTTCTTCCTTGGGCTTGGTGTAAGTTCTCCTTAATCTTTTGCATCATCTCCTCTTTCTACTCTATGGTCACTCGAGCCTCATTAGAGATATTACAAGGAATAGTCAGTTCACCAATTTGAGGAGGATGATAGCCATACAAAGCTTGGAATGGAGTGATCTTCAGTGATGTGTGATATGAAGTGTTGTACCACCACTCAGCAAGATTCAACCATGTCAGCCATTCCTTCAGTTCCTGGAATGTCCTGCACCTGAGATAAGACTCTAAGCATTGACTTACCCATTCTATTTGGTCATCGGTTTGCGGGTGGTACGTTGTGCTGAAACGAAGTGAGACCTTCAGTGTCTTAAATATTTCTTGGAATAACTTGCTGGTAAATATTCGGTCTCTGTCTGTCACTAGGACAATTGGCATTCCATGTAACTTGAATATGTAATCCATAAAGAGTTGAACTACTTGCTGAACTGAATAAGGATGTGCTAGGGGAATGAAATGAGAATATTTAGTCAATCTGTCCACCATTACCAAAATGTCATCCTTTCCTCTTGATTTTGGTAAACCTTCAATAAAATCCATCAAAATGTGTGTCCAAGTCATTTCAGATACTTCTAGTGGGTCCAACAGCCCTGGTATGTGTATGTTTTCAGATTTTGTTACTTGGCATATTGGACATACACTGATAAAATCATCCACATCTTTGTGAAGTTTTGGCCAATAGAAGAATTTCTTGACTCTGCGATAAGTGGCTCTTTTTCCAGAATGACCACCAAAAGCTGATGAATGAAAACTGGTCAAAATCTCCTGTCTCATGTCATTTCCCTTACCAATTTTTTTTTTGCCTTTGTATCTAATAAGTCCCGAGGCTAGTGAATATTCAACAATTGTGCTGGTTTGGTGTTGCAGTTCTTCCAATAGTTTTTGGTTGAGATCACCCCGCACATAACTATCTTTAATATCCTGGATCCACTCAGGTAAGACAGTAATTGTGGCATGGCAAGTTGATTCCTCAGAATGAGTGGTAGCATCTTTTCTAGACAATGCACCAGCTACTACATTTTCTTTTCCTTTTTTATACTCCACGGTATAGTCAAATTCCAATAGTTTGAGCAGGAGTTTGTGTTGAATACCTTTAGTGAGTTTTTGTTTCGTAATTGTCAGGACCCAAATATGCAAATTTGGACCCTCTGTGTATTCTGCACTAGTCCAGGATCACGCTAGTGCACATAGTATCAACATTGATGAAATATCAACTCTATACAACGAAATATTAAATAAACGAGTAATTTGAATAACAAATAATTGTTGTGACCTTAATGTCGAGTTTTACAATTATTAAGCCATGCAAGGCTGACAATAATGAAATAAACTGCAGCGGAAACAAAGTAAACTCCAGCGGGCTCCCATCAATTTACCACAGGCAACTGACTGGGATCAACACCCTAACGATCAACCTTCGTAGAATTCCTCTTCAAAAGCTGGTGACGGCTCCTCCACTTCTGTTGATTTGTTTAGCAAGAGTGAGTACACACCGTACTCACAAGTCATACCACAGAATGCAATCATACATGATGGCTTATTCCAAAGGAATGGCTTCTGTGGTTATTTTGCAGAAATATAACATTTGCAATTGAATACATATAATAGATTGAAACGTAATTGAAAACAAATAAATAATATTACTTTAATAATTGATTTCTCAAAGGACACACAGTCTAATCAAGTTATTCATGCAGCTGCACCAGTTATCTCACACAGCTGACCCTTCCCAATTGTTTTATGAAAAACTACCCCTCATATGAAATCCCCGAGCATGTCCATGACCGCGGACCCGGCTATTCGAATAGATTAATTAAATACTCTACAGAGGTTGTACACTTTACCCACACGATACAATCAATGTAGCTAGCACTGACCATAACAAAACCTTTCAGAGACTTCATCTCAAGTAATGACACTCCCGATACACACATCGTTTGGTTACGACACACATCGTTGGACAGGGATGCAACGAACAGTCCCACGATGTGACATATCACACCTCCAGCCCATCACACAGCTTAAATACAACCTGAGTTGTCAATATCAAGACTCCATAACTTACTAAGTCAAGCCCAGCCCATACTAGGCATGTGGTCGTACAGTAAGGCCCAGTTCAATGGCGCAGAAAGTTAAATCCTTAATTGACCGATAAAACTTCCAGTTTTTCCCAAATCACAAAGTTTAATAAGCACACAGCTCCACCATTCACACAGATCCACCACTTGCCTCAGTCTAAATCTTTTCCCACCATGGGTATTTAGTTCAACACATGCCATCAACGATTAATAGCACACAACACATAGTTTTATCACATAGTTTCATATTCTATTAGTCAAATTCATAATTGCGACTCACATGAAATGATGACTCATGGCATGGCTAAGCAATCTACTCGTATCTAACCAACCCACGTTGGTGTTACGATAATACCAACTAATAATGAACCAACCTAGGGTCACAAAAGATCATGGCATACAATAGACAAGGTGGATATAACAAATTGGATTAATAACTATCCCAAAAGCATTTAAATAAATACTTGAATTAGAATGCAATACATTGAAACAAAGTATTTTGAAAACTGGGTGCAAGATTGTCAAAGGTATAACTTGCCTTGGAATAGGTCTAGGTAATGATCTTGATCTTGCGGTGCTCCTTCTTCTCCAAAATTTTCTGAAGTATCGACGTCCACTCGCAACGAGACAAAAGAAACAAAAAAAAATAATAGAGGCAAAACAAACTCCAAAAATCAAATAAAATTCACCATTAAATAGATCTTGATTTTATATGAATTTACAAATTTGAATGGGCTCAATCGGAGGTCGGATGCAAAAGTTATGGGCTTTGGAAGATTGGAAATCAAATAAAACCCTAATTTGGATTTAAACAAATTTCCCGAATTATTTTTATAAAGGCAAATCGGATAATTGCGCAATGCTTGCGTCAGCTAGGAGGTTGACCGCACAGGAGTCCACCTGACAGGTGGGTCCCACATGTCGGTGGCTCGGTGTACCGTGGACTAAGTCCACCCGGTACTGTGGGATTTGGTTTGGCTGGCGTGGCGCACTCGCACACGTGGCAGCCGAGATGGCGCCTATGTGGCTCACACGCAAGCAACACGGAGACGAGGCGCTGAGGTGGCGGCTGATGCGGCGAGGCCACGTCGGCGGGGCCGGCAACGGCGTCGAGCGCCTCTGGATCGGCCGGCAACGGCGAACGGTGGCTCGACGGCGAGAGGGAGTGGTACCGGGGGGTAGAGGGGGTTATTGCGCGCATGTGGGCACCGGTTTGAGCACCTGAGGTTGTCGGAGATGGTCGGCAGCGAGGTAGCCTCGGGTTTTGTCGGGCGGGGTCTCCGGCGGTGCAAGGGTTCGGGAGGGGAGTTTAGGTGAGGGGTTTTGGTGCGGGTGGTGGTGCAAGCTCGGGGAGCTATATATAGGATCAAGGCAGGCTTGAGGTGGCGTAACGGCGGCGGAGACCGAAACAACCCAAAAATGATAACACGAAGGAATAGGAGATTGAGGCGGATTCAAAATTTGAAAACGTCCGGAACGAGTGCGGGAGAGATAAGGCTTCTAGATGGCGTCGTCCGCGCACAAAATCGGGGCCGTTTGCGCATTTGTTGGACGGAGCTCCAAAGTCTGAGAATGGCGGACGCGGGCGCTGGCTTCGCGGAGAAGAAGGAAGCTCGGGGACGACGGCCTCGGGCGGGCCCACCCGTCAGCGGACGCGAGCGCATGCGCGCGAGTGACGGCGGTGATCTGAGCATCCAACCCAAATCGAACGGCCACGGATAGGGGCGCGGTGAGGTGGGCTGGCGAGTGCAGGTATAGTGTTGGGCTCCGGCCCAACACTGTTCCGAAGAATTAAATTTGATTTTTATTTTTAGAAAATCCCAAAAATACAAATAGCAAATATAAATTAGCGGATGAACTTGGAAAAATTCCAGAAAATTCTAGAAAATATATCCAAGCATATAGAATCTGAATAAAATAGTTTTGATAATTGTTGATGTTGGGATTAATCATATTAAATCATTTTGTCCTTAAAGTCCATATTAAGCTTTTAATATAAATTCAAATAAAATGCAGATGATGAGATTTTCAACTAGCAAATAAATAAAAGATTTTCAAAGGCCAAAAGTCGGGATGTTACAGTAATATACTTCAAACTTTATTGATTTGTTTTAATGATCAACTTGCTACCCAGAAAATAGTGTCTCTACCTCCTAAGAGCCTCCAGAATAGCCATGGCCTCCTTTTCATAAATGGACTGGGCTGATGTTTTGATTCCCAAGGTCTTACTAAAAAATGCTATATGCTTTCCTTTTTGCATGAGTACTACTCCAATACCCCCTCCACACGCATCTGTCTTCACTGTGAATGGTTGTGAGAAATCAGGACGGGCTAGGACTAGGCATTCTATTATGGTTCTCTTGAGGGTCTCAAAAGCTTCAATATGTTGTGTTTGCCACTCTCTAGCATTTTTTCAGTAAATCAAATAGTGGTATGCAGATTTGACCACACCCCTTGACAAATCTCCTATAATACCCTGTTAGGCCCAAGAATCCTCCAAGCTGGGTTGTGGTTTGAGGTTTTGGCTAGTTCAGAATATCAAAAATCTTTTAGGGTTTGTGGTGACACCTGCCCCACTAAGGATAATGTCCTAAATACTCCACCTGTGCTACAGCAAACACACATTTGTTCTTTCTTATTGACAACTGATTCTTCCTCAAGATGGTCAACACTATTTGTAGATGATCCACATGAGCCTCAAGGTCTTTGTTGTAAATCAAAATGTCATCGAAGAATACAAGTACAAACTTCCTCAATTGCTCAATAAATATTTGGTTCATTAGTGTCTAGAATGTAGCTAGAGTATTAGTTAATCCAAAAGGCATAACCATATATTCATAATGGCCAAGATGTGTCTTGAATGCTATTTTAAGGATGTCAACCTCATTCATCCTGATCTGGTGATATCCAGGCCTAAGATCCATTTTGGTGAATATACTAGCTCCATGGAGCTCATCCAGCAAATCTTCAATGACATGCATAAGAAACTTGTTTTTAATAGTCATGGTATTGAGCTGCCTGTAATCCACACACATATGCCAAGATCCATCCTTCTTCCTTACCATCACTACTAGAGAAGAATAGGGGCTCACACTATTCCTTATCTCATTGTTTGTCATCAATTTATTGATTATTCTTTTCATAGCCTCATTCTGGTAATGTGGAATCTTGTAGGGTCTAATGTTTGGAGGTTCAGCCCCCTCCTTAAGGTGAATAGAATGATCACAATCCCTTTTTGGCGGTAATCCATGAGGTTCCATAAATACATCCTCATACCGATTGAGCACTATTTCAATTTCTCTTGGAAAATCAGTGTGCTCGGGTTCTGACTGCCCTTATATTAGCTTAGCATGAATCATGCAACCCATCACTACCTTTATGGCCATCTTGCCCAACTTTGCCATACTGACTACACATTGCCCTTTTTGGTTCATTGAAATCTCTGAACGTTATAGTTCTCCCTCTCTTACTGATTGACAATTGTCTCTTCAAATCCAATAAAATGGGGCTATGCGCATATATCCAGTCTCCCCCTAAGATAAGATCATAGCTTCTCAATGGTAGCAACCGGAATGAGCTTCCGAAGTAAGTGCCTTGGATCCTGTACCCCAAGTTCTTGACCAGTACATATGTTTTCATTTCACCTCCTCCAACTACATAAACGGTCCTGACCAGTGCTAAGCTGCATTCACATCCACTTTTGATGGAAAATTCATAATCCATGAATGATTTCGTGCTTCCACTATCTACTAATGCAATAGCCATCTTACCCCCAACAGTAATGACTAGAAAGAACGCAGCGGAACCAAATGTTTATTGTGCTGCATGTTGTAACAACTGCATCAATTCTTCTTTGGTCTCTGGATTATTGTCTTGCTTGGGATTATCAGGAGCAGTAGTATAACCATCTTCTACACCAGTGTCTTCCTTTTCACCTAGTGACTCGTCTCTATCTTCCCTCAACAGTAAAGCATGGATGGCTTTTTTAACCATGCACTTGTGGTTCACAAACCATGGCTCTTGACAATACCAACATAGTTTCCTCTCTCTTTCACCATTATTGGTTCTAGTTTTGCCAAGGTTGTTTTTGTCCCCAGTTGACTGCACTGGTTTTGATGCCGGCTTGTATTGAGAACTACCCGCAGTATTGAATTTGTTCCTACTGTAGTCCCTAGATTGGTGGGACTTCTTAGCAGCAGTTGATTTCTCATAAACCCTAGAGTACAAATAAGCTTCTAGTAATCATTGTGGTCTTTGCCCACTCACATTGTGCTTGATCTCTGATCTCAATCCTCTAATAAAACAGATCATCATGAATGCTTCTTGAATGTAAGGGTGATCTCTCTTCAGTAGTGCCATGCATTCTTTGAATTTGTCAATGTATTGTGATATTGAAAAACCCCCTTGTCTCATATTTTGTAGTTGTTCCACTGCATTATGTGCATTAGCCTCAGAAAAACGGTCTATCACCATGGAACAAAGTTGGCCCCAATTCAAAATTTGCCATGGGACTCCTATTCCTTTCAACCACTGTGTTGTCCTTCCCTGAAAGTGTGATGTAGCCAAATTTACCCATTGATCCGTAGGTGTGCCTGACAGCCCAACGAACTACTCACGTTGCTTTAACCATTCTGTAGGATTCTCACCATTGAAGTAAGGAATCTCTAGTCTTTGCCCTTTAATCACAGCCTCAACATAGTGTGATGTATTTCCAAAATTCTCTGAGTGGGGAATTCCTTGAGAGTCCACCCTTCTAACCCATGTACTATGAATTGGGTTATCCTTGTTCAAGTATTGTCCAGTAATGGGATTATACTGATGGTTACTCAAGAAAGGGTCATTCCAATTGATGTCATATGGATTTCCCATTCCCCTTTGACGAAGTCCCTCCACAGGTTGCGTTTGTGTGTTCAGATCCTCATAAGTTGCATATGCATGTGTGGTAGTCCTAACCGCATGAGTGTATATTGGTGCTCGCGAGGGTATGATAGTGTCGGGCTCAATATAGAAATGCACACCCGTTATATCTTCCCTAGTGTTAGCAACCATAGGAAAGTTCACCGTATTGACACGAATTGGGTTAGAGAAAACCCCACATCCCATTACCCCAGTCGGATTGTTACCCAACACTGCAGTTAGAGTAACAGGAACACTGACCTCACTGGTTGTACGTGGTATGCTTGTTTCTCCATGATCGAGGAAACAAAACCTTTTTAGAAGAGACTTGATCTCAATCATTTCTGCTTTCATTCCCTTCCGTTCTGCTAACTCTTCCCAGATGGCTGCGACCTCAGTTCTTGCATCAAAAGTACCTTCATCTTCGGCCATCCTATTCTGGGATCGGATATTCACTACCATGCACTTGGATTCACAGGACCGGTTCGAGGGATTTTACCAGCCGAAGCCAACCTCTTCCCCTTTTATCCCACGAATCTCCTTCACGATATGGATCTGATCTAGTTCAGGGATTTCACAGCAGTCGACCCAAAGTCGCTACCAACCTCCACTGATCCGAACCCTCACACTTCGCCCCAAATGCCAGATCTGATCTAGATCGGGAATTTTATAGCAAAAAATCGAAATCGCTACTAACCTTCATTGATTTAGACCTCCACTCTAAGAATTGTGTACGGCTCTGATACCTTTGTCGGGATCCGAGATGATCCAACAGCAGTATCGTTGATTTTCGGTGGATTTGGGGTAGAATAGCTAAAGCAAACCCTAAAACTACTTTACTCTATGGACAAACTAAGAATATGCTTCATCAATCTACCTCATTTTACTCGGTCCGGGCTTATATACCCATGAGTTTTTCAGCTGAAGTAAAGAACGTAACTGAGTTTTCAACACCTGACAAAACGAACTGAAATCACAGCGATAACAACAACATTATGAATCAACAGTGTGTAGCTGTAGTTACTTCATCTCCCTTGAGCCGTCCAATCTTCTTTAAGTCGATTTCTTCGGTCTTGGTGTGAAGCTGGCGGCAATAATTGAAATCGACGAAGCGTTAGTTTTGGTTGCCAACTTGTGCGAACATCCTCAGACTTCTAAAACTTCAGTTCATTTCTTTTAAGAAATAATCGACGAACGGCAATACAATCACACAATCAATCAATAACACCAATCAATCAATAACACCAGAGACGCCAATGAGAGAGAGAGAACGCCAGGAGTCTTTTATTAATGAATCAGTATCTTTACATGGGTACACTGTCTCTCTATTTATAGACTAAGCCCACCAGATACAGTTCTGGTATTTATCCATACCTAATCTTCTAGGTTTCGTAACAATTTCCACCAAACCTGACTGGGTGGCGCGTGACGGCCGGAGACCTCACGGGTGGAGGGTGACTGCAAGGTGCTGCAAGTGCAGGGTGTACATGGACATGGCCGGTTGGGGCGGAGATGTAGATTAGGGGAGGGTGACCGGTGAGTAGGCGGATCAACTCCATTTTTGTACGTAGTCACCTGACTGTATCTGCCTTAGGGACAAACGGCATCAATCGAATCATACGCCGTTGTCAGCCGGACAAAAGGCATCAATCGATTTGGACGCTAACTGACCAGAAATGAAGAGCCAAGAACCAAGATATTTAACAAGAATGCAGTCAATTAGGATGACCGATTCCATTATCCAAGATGTATACAAGCTGAGTATTACACCACAAAAACTCAGCTGCAAACAGATATCAAATGCATAAATTGTACATTCCAGATCAGAGAACTCAGCTGCCATTAAGAACAAATGAAATTCAGGTGTCACGCATCTTAGCATTTCGACCATGCATGCAACAAGACCATAACCCAACAAACAAGAATCAAGAGTGATATAGCAATCGGAAGAAAGACAAATTGTCACACTTCAGATAGGGGGATATGTACATACGAAGGTAGAACAAGATTGTTTTGATATAGAAGACAGCATGGCATACCAGAGATAGGTTCATTTTAGAGCGAAATGGTTGAAAAATCTCCTAGATTCGTACTACTCGCAATCAGACTCCTTATTTCTCAGTACTAATTTGTTAATAACGAGTAACGATTACCAAATCCTATACAGCTAAAGAGCTCTCATTTGCTTTCCTCATTAAAAACGAAACACTCATTTGCTTATTAGCGATGCAAAATTCAGCAGAACACAAAACAGGCTCAGTGATATCCGATCGGCGCAGGGGTCTCCTTCAGCTCCATGCCCTGGTAATGGACGTCCTGCACGCCACAAGGACCAGATCATACATCAGAATTCAGAACAAATCCGTACACACAGGTACACATGGCCTGATCAAGAAATGGGATCAAGAAACGATGCTGATCTTGGTGGAATGATTTTAGCAAGCATGCGTACCGATGCGAAGTGGTTGACGTCGCGGTGGTGAGCCTCGTCGGCGCGCACCACCGTGACGACATCCTTGAGCGTGGCGTTGGCGGGGAGGCGCCAGTAGTCGATGGCAATTGCTGGGGCAGGGACGTTGTCGATCTTGCCGGCCTCGAGGTCCCTGAGGAACTCAGTGTAGGAGTGGATTGCCTCCTCCTCGAGGTACCCGACGACGCGGTGCGCGAACTTGGGGGAGAGGAGGTAGCCGAGGAAGTAGGCGTTGAAGAAAACGCCCTGGACGGCGATGACGAGGGCGCGCTCGTACCACCTCGGCTGCGCCACCTCCATGAAGGTCATGAGGTGCATTCGCTCGTTCTCCGCCTCCTCCAGCAGCGCGCGGATCCACCCGCCGCTCTGCTCGAAGCGCCGGAGCGAGCGCAGGTGGAGGAGCATGCCGCTCACCATCCCCGGCACCGCCGCCACCGTCTCCAGCATCATTGCGCGGCACCCATACCTCCTCTGCATCCAATTTGCAGGGTCAGCTGACACAAGGATGGCAAGCCTTTTGACAATTACAAGCAATTAAAGCTCGAGTAGAGATTATTTCGATACGCTATTCTCTATTAGAAATGGATCATGTAATTAATCTTCCGGAGATAAATTGAAGAATCAAGAAGATAAACTTGTGCAAGAATCATGATGAACAGGTACAAATGGTATCTGCATTGCTGCATTGCATTACGACTATAATTTACTACATTTGTTTGATGATGTTAATGTCACTATGTTTTCTTTTCTTATCCGCTGTAATCTAATCAAGTATAAAATCGATTCCCGCAAATGGAATGGGTAAATTATGTTGGGAATAGTCTCATGTTGGTTGTGAGAAGAGAAAAAAAACACAACTTATAATTATGAGGGAGACATCATTCATTAGACTAGTCTTTTAAGGGGAGAAGACGCAATATCACTTATAAAACTGTTACTATAGGGTTTGTACCGCCTATGAACTTAGTTGTGTTTAGCCTGTTTGGATCTGTGACCTGGGGAGTAAACCAGGTTGAACCTAGTCATGTGGCCAGAATCCGATCTAACAATCGGCATCAAGACCCAGACGCCTAACGTCTCCTTGGACTTCATAGTTGCGGAAGTCCACAACTAATATGTGAGGAGGAGAATGTTGGGAATAATCTCACATTAATTGTGAGAAGAAGAAAAATTACAATTTATAAGTGTGAAAGATACCTCATTTATTGAACTAGTCTTTTAGAGGAGAAGGTCAATACCATTTATAAAACTACTGCTATAAGGCTTGCATACAAACAGCCCGTGAGGTTAATTGTGTTCAATCCGTTTGAACCTATGGCCTGACCTGAGAAGTAAACCCGCTTGATCCTAGACTCTAGGCAGAGATGCAATCCAACAAATTAATCGATTTGATCCACGTTCTACATACAAACGGCGTCTTCCCAGAAAGGAAGGAAACCAGAATAGACACTTTGAAAGTGGCGTCTTCCCAGAAAGAAGGAAACCAGAATAGAAACTTTGAAAGTACTTTGTCTCCAATGACAAGCCACGAGGCAGACACTTCGTGTTCTCTTCGGCAAACGGCAACAAGTATAGTAAAAACAAAGAACTACTCAATCCGGAGAATTAAACCACGGCGGTGCTGGTGCGTAATTCACGAACCTGGAAGAAGATGTCGGTAGGGAAGCGCAGCGACTTGACGGTCCAGTAGGCGATCTTGTCGAGCAGCGTCTTGGGCACGTGGTGCTTCGTCAGATCGATCGACGTGTCCGCCGTGTACGTCTCCCATGGCTGCAGCAGCAAAGCCAATCACACACGACGCAACAAGTTAGGAACGCGCCTATGACATGCTCTGATCTGGCGATCCATCGCCGGCGAACGGATCTGAACAGGAAATCCAGAGCAAAGCAAGCAAGCGCACGTACCCTGAAGCAAGACCACTTCCACTCGGTGCCGTCCTCCCGCACCAGCTTCTTCGACTGCTCGATCCCCCAGTAGCTGTTGACCACCACCTCCTTCTTCCCCCCTTCCCCCTTGGCCGCCTCCTTCGCCGCCACCTCCTTCGCCTCCGCTGCCGTGGACGTGGACATCAGCCGCACCCACATACCCGGGACGCCGTCTCCGCCGGCGAGGAAGGGCCTCGCCGCTGCAGCCGGAGAGATCGCGGTCGCGGTGAAGAGGCGGGGGCCGCCGACGTGGCGGAGGAGGATGGATCCGACCATCCGGGAGCTCATCGCCGGTGAGGTCGCCGAAACGCCTTCGCGAATCAAAATTTGGGAGGAGTTGCGTGATGTGACGTGCGCTTGTGTTGACGTGGTGGTTGCGGTTTGCAAATGGAGTGGGTTTTTTTGGGGGGATTTTTATATAGGAAGAGCAATGGCGAGACGGCGAGAGGAGCGCAAGGCCGTGGTGGGGCCACGCCGTCAGTGACGGGGGCGCCGGACTTCTTCCCGTGGCTTCCAGAAACTGAGGGCTTTTCTTCTTCTCCAAGTCGATCAATTGGGCATTAATTAATCTCTGTGTTTTTTTCTTTTCTTTTCTTTTGAGAAACAGCCTGTGACTAATTAAAGGGCTCACATGTTGGCAAGCTAAATACTGTGTGATGTGTGGCTGGTACACGAGTCGGATCTTTTCAATTTGAGATAGTTGCTACTGCACAATTGTATACAGATTAATTAAAAACCAGTTATTATAGAAGGAGAATATTCCGTTTACATCGTTTCACACTATATATTGCAGTGTGAAATGTCTGGTACAAAGAAAAAAAAAAAGCGAAATGGGAGATGTATTCTCTGACCTGTTGCTTGTCTTGTGGACCAAGAAAGACTCCAGCCATCCTGGACCAGGATGGCAGTCAAACGAGGCAACTGCTATTATTAGATCCTTAGACTAACTACTAAGAATACTTTTCTTTTCTTTTTCTTTTTGAGAGAAACCGGTAACAATACTAGAACGTGACTAACCAGCTATGGTATTCTAGAAGCTAGAAACATCCGGGACCTTGCTTAGGAGTAATAACAATCTTGCTGACGTCGTGCTTGCCACGCGTACGAATCATAAGCTGATGAATGAACAAACGCGTCACCGCTCGTAGCACATGTACCATCGATAGTATCTTAGAGCCGGTTGGTACAACGCCTACTCATAGCTTCTCATTTGGATCTTGTGAAATTGGGTCTAAATCTCGTGAAGCTACATCAAACATCCAGCTTTCAAAAAATAATAATTGCATCTTGCTTCTCATGAGGAGCAAAACTAAAAATGTACTACAACTTAGTGCGATCTTAGGGTGGCTTCTCGTGGAGAGCCCACCCGAAAAAGAAGTACCCCTTGAAGTTGTTGGTATTTACCTGCAAATGTCACTAACTTAACCCCTCATCCATTCCCATCCCGAGCCCAGACACAATCGGTGCCTCCCAACCTGCACGACTGGAGTCGAAGCGACAAGAGGCAACTCCCTTCGCACGCACCACAACGACGCCTGGGCGACGACAAAAACGACCACCAGTGGTTGGTGACCTCACACCTCCTGCACCTCCCAGCTAGGTATAGTTCCTCCGCCCTAACCCTAATCTCCGCCGCCGCCTGTAACCCTAATCTCCGTCGCCGACCTATGTTAGGTTTGTCGTCCTCTCCCTCCCTAGACTCCCTCTCTGTTGGTCCCGCCAGTCGTCGCCACCGAACTCCCTTGTCGATGGTCCTGCAAGCCAAACCCTTCTTCCTCACCGTGCGCTGTCATCACCATCGACGCCATCCTCTGCTTCGGCAAGTAATACACTAGCGGAATGGGTCGGCACACCCCCAGCGTTGGTTGGACATCGACACCCGTGTGCCTCGAGGCGGGGATAGTGAAATTAATTTCGCCGAAATTTCACTGAGATTCCAAAAAAATTGGTGATTCCGCCCCCTTCGATTTTTTTTTTCAGTTCGTTCAAAAAATTTGGAAATATTTGATTTTGGACAAAATTCGGTTAAATTTTGTTCAAATTTCGTCCAGTTAAAAAACCCACTGAAATTTTAAACCGAAATTTTGGTAATTTCGTTCAATTCGTTACCCTCGGAATTGTTTTCAAACTGAAATTGTGACGGGGCGTCCTGGCTCCGCGGCACCGCGCGAGCTCCAGGACGAGGACGACCAGGATAGTGAGAGGGTGGTGCCTGGCAAGCTCCAACGTCGGTGGGTGAGCGCAGCTGAGTGAGGCGCACCGGCGACTAGACGACGTTCATCTGACCGGCGCGGCGGCGGCGGCCTAAGCTCCGACGGCGTTTCTGCTCCCGTGCATCCTCGCTAGGCAGCGGCGACCTGTGTTCCGGTCTTCTGGGAGACGCTCACCGCCCTTTAGCTTGCTGGTGTAATGGACTATCTTGTTTCATGGAAGATGTCTTGCGATTAACCTTTAGTCCCAACTTTTGTAGCACTGCTGCGTCACAGGTTCTTGCACACAATCTGTTTGTTGAAATGCATCCCTGTATCCGAATAGTTGGAAGATGATCCAGCCCCTAATACTCCTATTATCATTTTAGTGTGTGTTTAACATGTATAAGATGGACTTGATAATATAATCTATTATTCTAGTTCTACATGTACGGACTAGCTTTGATGATGTATTCGGACTTTAGTAAAATGTTAATTAATCGGTTTTTATTGCTATGGTATGAATTTATCTCATTTATATACATTCATATGGTCTTTAGAAATTTGCAAGACAAATTCCAGGGATTTGTGTACAAATACAAAGGAACAATACATAAATACAATTGAAGTGTTATAATTAGGGGTATTATGGTCTTTTGCCTCCTGTCCTCTCTTTCATGGGTTTAGGTGCCAATCCGCTAGTGAAGCACTTTCTGATTATTAGAGATTATCAGGGAAATGGATTATTAGAGATTCTGGAGGAGCTGAAGAATCTTACATATTATTAAAGCCTATGGATTCCGCGTCCAGCCGAATTGGCCACGTCGCTCGCAAATCGTGCGCCCTCCGATCGCATGGAGATCACCTCGCGGCCGCCCGATCTGAGCTTAGTGCGAGCGGGCGACGCTCGCGCGTCCGGTGGGCCCAGCAGCCTCGCGTTCTGTCCACGGCTTCAGCAACGCGCGTCTGTGCCGCGCCACGCCTTCGGCAGAACGCACGCCTATTGTGTTCCACCCCGTGGGTCCCACCTTCGATCACGCGCTGCGTGCATCCCGCGCAGTCGCGGGGGTAATCTCCTAGTAATTAAGAATCCGGAGCTCTACCAAATGGGCTCTTAATTTAACTGTTCTTCTACGTGCCTAACATAATTGTATCAAGTGGAAAGATCAGATGTAAACTCCTGTTTTTTTTTCTCGGCTTCTCGTGACAACAATCGAAATTCTGCATAATCATAGAATATCCCTTCTCCAACGTGTGAAATAATTGAGATATTTTTTGTCAGTGCATGGTTGTTGGATTTTGAATTTGTACGATAACGATGATACAAAACATAGTAATCAACTTATTAAAAAAAACATGAGAGGTTTACAAATGCTTTTATAGGTGAATGAAAACAAAAAAAATGTTCGATCTTCTAAATTGATTGCCCGCTTTCTTCCGCATCCCAAACTTGAAGGCGAGTTGGATGGTTCATGGGACTTAACATTGTATAAGAGTTAAAAACTCTTTGAGTTTTGGGGCCTATTTGGTGCAACTGTGAGGGGAAAAATTATTATGAGTATAAAAGACATTGATAGCATTTTAGGGACAAAAAGCAAGACGGCTACACGGGAGGATAAGTCCTGGTCTTAGTTGACTGCACGTCGTCATGGACATATATAGTTACGCCAAAACGCAGGAAGAATGCTGAAGCACAAGTAGATCAGCCATACTTTCGTTTCTCAGCAGCGTAACCTTTTGACGAGTTGCTTGGCAGATCGGTCCAAAAGTTTTCCTCCCTCGCAATGGTGAAGGAGATGTTCGGCAACTAAAAGTGATGCGCACTGCAATGAACACATGCATATTACACTTCTATTAATTCTGAAATCCTTATTGGTGATCTTGTCGTATATATGTAGAGGTATACAACAGTTGTAAGACAGGACTTGATTAGCCAAAATGAAGTGACGACAACATAAGACATTGATCATTTACATACAAACAGTGCACAGAAATTATCCCAATCAGGACATAAATGGGTAGTAGTAGCAGTAACAATGGTGAACTGAGCAGGCGTCGTCCTTTGATTAATGATACCCAAGCGGCGCAGGCGTCTCCTTCAGCTTCATCCCCTGGTAATGGATGTCCTGCACGATGTATCAAACCAAAGAAACCAATTAGTTATCTCGAATTGTTCAAATTCAATTAATTGTATCGAATAATTGTTCAAATTTGTTCACAAAGCAGGTGGACGTACCGAAGCGAAGTGGTTGACGTCGCGGTGGTGCGCCTCGTCGGCGCGGACGACGGTGACGACGTCCTTGAGCTTGGCGTCGGCGGGGAGGCGCCAGTAGTCGATGGCGATGGCCGGGGCGGGGGTGTTGTCGATCTTGCCGGCCTCGAGGTCCTTGAGGTACTCGGTGTACGAGTGCACGGCCTCCTCCTCGAGGTAGCCGACGAAGCGGTGCGCGAACTTGGGCGAGACGAGGTACGCGGCGAAGTAGGCGTGGAAGTAGACGCCCTGCGCGGCGAGCACGAGCCCGCGCTCCCACCACCGCGGCTGCGCCACCTCCAGGAAGGTCATGAGGTGCATGCGCTCATTCTCGGCCTCCTCCAGCAGCGCGCGGATCCAGCCGCCGCTGTGCTCGAAGCGCCGGAGCGAGCGCAGGTGCAGCAGCATGCCGGCCACCATGCCCGGCACGGCCGCCACCGTCTCCAGCAGCAGCGCGTGGCTCGCGTGCCGCCGCTGGAAGAAGAGCTCCTTGGGCACGCACAGCGACTTGACCGCCCAGTACGCCGCCTTGTCGGTGAGGCCCTTGGGCTCGTGGTGCTTACCCACGTCGATCGACGTGTCCGCCGTGTACGTGTCCCGCGGCCTGAAGCAGAACCACCTCCACTCCGTGCCGTCCTCCTTCACGAGCTTCCGCGGCTCGATGCCCCAGTAGCTGACCACGGCCTTCTTGTTCTGCTCGTGCTCGGCCGCCGCCGGCTTTTCAGTGGCGCCCTCTTTGGCATCCGCGGCGGCCGTGCTGGCCATCCGCGCGGGGAAAATCCTCGCGGCCGCGGGCATGACGCCCCTCGCGCTCGCGGTGAGCCCGGACACCGGCTCGGCCGCGAGGAGGCGGGGGCCCAGGTAGCGCAGAATGGCTGCCCCGGCCATACGAGAGCTCATGGTCAACTGACTATTTGCAAGTGGCGCGAAAGTTTTGGAGGAAATGGAAGGGAATTGGACGTGTTTGGAGTCTGTTTTTTTTTTTCCCCTGCGTGGACAGGAGATGATTGTGTTTACTGCTGTTAATCTGGCAGAGCGACGTCTTGTTGTATGGACAGGTTTTATAGGGGAGCGTCTCGGCGAGCTCGGCCGGCGCGTTGCTTCCTGGACGGAGCAGCGCGACCGTGCGCGCGGCGGCTGTGATTGATGATTAGCTCGGTTCCGTGCTGGTGTGTGATTTGATTAGAGAAACGGACCGACCGGGGGGTTCGCGAGAAACCTAAATAGTGTGTAGTTTGCGGTTGACTTGGGCAAACGGTCGTGCCCATGTACGACCCGGACAGGGGTGCCATGGGAGGTGGATCCTGGCCGTCGCTGTCCGTACGCCACGGGAATACGGGATGATCATGCTAGTTGCTAGCTAGTAGCTAGTACAAGTCTTCGCCTTTTGAAGTCAACCCTAGAAGGGGCTTGACTATTCGCCGTAGCTGTAAAGATGAAGACGAAAGACGGTAAGATCCCATTCCATGCATCGCGTCGCGTGGATCCGCAGCAAATCAGGAATATTCGACCCACGACAAGGTGGGCATATCAAAACAGAAGAAGAGGTCAGGCAGGTGCTGAGAAGTTGGGAATCAAGTAGGGCTTCTCTTTTGGTATTTGAACTGTCATTTCCAGAATACTATTCTTCACCAAACGGTTCTAGAAAAGTACTTAGCCACTTTTCCTTTCGTGGAAAAATTATCATCTATGACTACGACCAAAAGCAGTTTTAGATCCCGTTTAGAAAAAAAGGATATTTAAAGGAGTTTTGGATGAATACTAGAATACTACTGTTCCTTGCCAAATTTCCACGTTCCCAATAAGCCCTCGCCCATTGTAAGGAAGGCTTTAGGATTTTTAGGAACAGTTCGTTCAACCTTCATTTGTGGTGCAATGAACAATATCAATTCAATGAACAAGCCCTACAATCCCACTTAAACTCAGGATCACATGATGATTAATCAAATAAGAATTACACACCTTTTGTATTCAACGTCAGAAAGTTAGCTCAAATTTCTAAATGGAACAATGAATCCCACAAACTACCATTACTATTATTTGGATACGGGTTACAACACATGGGAGTTTCATATGAACTGTGACAACTATCCATTGTGATCTATGCTATGGAATACATGTTGGACAGAGATAAATCATATCAGAGGAATTCGAATTTAAACAAAAATATTTCCTTCCTCGAGGACAAAAAACGGCTGATACGATATACATTGCCAAAAACATCTACAGTTTACAAGAACCTCTCCATAAATTCACAATTCAACAAAAGCTCTTTCAATCCAATCATTTTGCTGTACTGCAACGTAATCCAGCCAACAACAGATACATATGCTACAAGAAGACAGGCTCGCTTAAACCAATAAGCAAACACTCTGATGCTATGCTTGCTTACAGCCCACCTGGCTGCAGCAAGGAACACTCCTCCGAAGCTTCTCAGTGAGACGGTGATGAACATAGAACTCAACATGCCAGCCACGATCCCTGCTGCTACATATCCAAGCATTCGTCCAGAACTGAAATCCTCTGACATGTAGGGCTTCGAAAACCTATCATATGTCGTGTCAAGTTAAATGGAAGGAAATGCAAATATTGAAGATAAATGGCCACTATAAGTGAAGGACAAAAAAGAACCATTGTAACTAACCAATGCAGATATGCAAGTAATTTCTGTAAGCCTAGAAAGGATATTAAGTTACTCGTGTTTGGTGCTTAAAATAGAGTGGTGATGCAACAGTGCAATATAATTATATAAGTATACTCAACTTTGACAATCTGATAAGCGGTAAACCAGTCAGAATTCCGGAGCAAATAAGAGCAATAAACTAGTGGCAGAATAAGCACTTCTGAGTTCTGACTATCTACGGAGTAAATGTTTATTAACAAAATAATACCACATTATGCAGAAGGTACTGCAGAGCCCATGCAGAACGCGGGAATTTGGGAGGAGCATATATACTCACAGTATAAATATCCTTTTGAGCATCTCACTAGTCGAAGGTTCCTCAGCAGTGCAATTGAACAGATTGTCCGAATAAATATCAGCCTTGCTACTTCCAAGCGTGTATGTGCAGCTGTATGATTCATTGACCTATAATAAAAGGTGGTAATGTATGATTCATTGACCTACAATAAAAGATGATAATGAAATGGCAATGTGGAAAAGGAACTGCTCCTTGACAACTAAACATGAAATGAGCAAAAGGCATGCACATAACTGATGATTCACAAGAGTACTAAAGAAAACTTTTAACTACTTCTGATGTGTTAGGAAGTGAATAGTATATCTCAGTGTTCCATAGTAGAATACCTTGAACTTCAATGTTGTTGACCATGCAGCACCAAAATCAGGTCGGCAATTGTGAGGAAGAGCCTCTTTCGGGGCCTCTGCCACTGCATAAGATATTTGACCAGAAAAATATTCTGTATATTCAACCTACAGAATCAATCCACAACACAAATGAGAACAAACTAATTAACAAAAACAGTAAAACACATATAGCAAGCCTTCATGATCATGACTATCAATAGTACGCGGAAAGATAAAGGCCAGGTAGTAAGCAAGCTGTGCAAGACTGCGAGTCGATGTGCAACGTGCCAACATGTAAAGAAGTTGTCTTTCTTTGCAGGTCTTTTATGCAAATATTATAAACTAAAATCTACAATTGTTCATCAATCATTGGGAGTTGAGAGCACATAAAAACCATCTCAGATCTATATATAAATCAGTTAAAAAATCAGACAAGCTACTTAAAACCTGTCGTTGTACTCCTAGAGATGCAAGCAAGGAAGTACAATTATACAACAAATTCACACCTGGAAAACTGAAGCCCAGTAGTAGTCATCATGGCAGTAGAATCTTCTATTACTAGAGGGATAAAACACATGTTTAGCTCTGTAGTTCAACAGCCCGAGTTCGCAAACTTTTGATGACCTAAGGTCCACGCCTACAGTGTACCAACAACCGCATCAAGATAAATTTGTGTACAGCTAATCGACACAATTCGATCTAAACAGAAAAAAGAGTACAACAATCGCATTCTAAGCTTACTAACCCCGGTGTACTAGAATCAATAGCCAATAAACACCCTACTATGTTCGTCGTTGGTCTATGAACACCGTACTATATCACAATTCATTTTCTAACATAGTAAGTCAGCAGTATGACACTAACTCTTAACTTTGTGGAACAAATGGTAAAATGCACATCACAAAACGGAATAGATCTTAAATTTGAAGTACACACTTCAAGCTTAACACTTGAATAGCAGATTTGCGTATTTATTTCAACACCCTGGACAAATTTCTAAGCTCTAGAAATTACAGTGATGAGAGCGAATTGGGAAGGGATGGAACGGGATAGTGACTGACCGGTTGAGAGGATGCGGCAGGTGGAGGGCATGGAAACGGATGCGGTGGAGGAGAGGCCACCGAGGGCGAGGCCAGCGAGGCCTACAAGGAAGGAGAAGAGGAATGACACCGCCATGGGGAAGGCCACCACGAGGACGCCGCGGACCGCGGTCCCGGGCCGCCGCCGGCTCCGCCCCGCTAGCTCTACCTCTTCGCTCGCGGCTGCCCGTGGTGGCGCGGCCTCTGGCACCGAGGGATCCATCACGTGGATGGGCGATCCATCATTGAGAAGCCGGCAAGCGGCGGTCGCCGGACGCCGAAGGCGGGGGAGGTGCGGGTGGAATTGGGGGCGATGGCTGGCTGGAATTGCGCGCAGCGGCTGTTGTTTTCTTGGGCTACGGTGGTTGCCACTCGCAAGGCTATTTGGGCCGTATGAGGTCTAGCAAATAAGTTTTTTTAAAAAAAAGATAATTACAAAAATAAATAGTCACTCCAAAAATTAGACTTCAGTTCAACTCTGTTAAGTCTTTATCGTCAGTCCAACTCCCTGTCGTCTTCCCAACTGACGACAGAAAGTGAACAATTCTTATCGCTAGTCCAACTTGCGATAGGAGCTATTCTCTGTAAAAAAAGCGTTGAAACCTTGAAATTCGGATGAAACTCACTTTCAGTCAGAAAAAAGAGAAAAAGGGAAGAGAGAGGAGGAGAGAAGCTAGCGAAATGCTGCCCATCCGGTCTCCCACCTGTCAGGTTTTTTTTTTAACTGAATGGATTACATAGTTTTAGATATACGGTTACGTAGTGCAGTATATTGTATATAGTATTTTTCGGTGGGTAGTCTAGTTTGAGATATGTGGTTAATCGTGGAATTCTTATTTACATTGCAGTGTGTCAAATATATCGGACATCACCAATTTCAAAATTTATTACAGTCAAGAGACTATTATTGACGGTCCCCAGGTGATTGATTTGCGTTATTTCCAATCGACGATTGTGCCCCTGCCGAGAGCATAGGGGCGTAAATGGGACGTTGTGATGTGGTGGTTGTTTCACTCGTTTCAAGTTGATTATGATGTGTATAATCTGAGATTGAGTTGACTTGCCCCCCCCCCCCCAGCAGCACAGCGCACATATTGAAAGTTAGTGTAGCTCAAGGGAACAAGGTCATGGCAATCATACGTACGCATGGCGAGAAAGGGGGGGTGGAATTTGGTCCTTTTGGTCCAGGTATATGCCAAGCCCACTTCTGCATCGGCGGCTGAAGAAGAAGGGGCTGGTGACGCTGAAAAAGAAGTCGGAGATTCCAGCCACAACGCGGCGCACACAATGGCCGAAGCTTCCGGAATTACTAATGATGTCGATGAAGACCCTGTGGAAGTAGCTCCTTCAGTCAGGCAAGCTAGTGTGCTTGTTGACGAGGGTGAGGAGCTAGAAGCCATAGTGCAAAGGATGAATCTTGAAGACCGGGACTACATGGTATTGTCATAAGATGAAAGATCCGATGACGAGAATGATGTGGACTAGCAGGCGGTTCCAGCCAAGTGGATCACATACCAGTTCGACAACCTTGTCGTCAACGAAGGCTCCCGTGTGCTGTGGGAGTACGACCAAAGCGAGGTCAGGCAAGGAGCTGTGTACAAATGCAAGGAGGTCGTGCAGGAAGTGGTCAAATTCTGGGCCTTGTCGATGCGACATATATTCACAGTCGTCAAGTCTAACCCAAGATGCTACGACGTGAAGTGCGACATAGAGAGATATCCATGGCGAGTGCACATGTTCCAGTCTAAGTGGGACACCTACTAGAAATACTCTATAGTTGTCCCACACACATGTGTCGTTGCTGAGTCAGTGCAGTCCCACAGGAACCTGTCATCAAGCTTCATCACCAACCTCATGTATGGTGAGATTGTGATAATCTAGATTTTGAGCCACAATCCATCATTCGGACGGTTGAGACAAGATTCCAGTACACAGTCAGCCATGCCAAGGCTTTGAGAGCAAAATAGAAGGCATTGGAATCAAAATTCGGCACATTTGAGGATTCCTACCACAACCTCCACGGGCTACTCCGAGTCATACAAGACAGGAATCCCAGCGCTCATGTCGACATTTAAGATTCCACACATTCGGAGTGAGCCAATAAGAGGGTACTACAGCGAGCATTATTTGCCTTTGGCTCATGCATCAATGCATTCCAGCACTGCCATCCAATCTTGTGCGTGGATGAAAAATTCCTGACCGGAAAGTAGAAGGGTCAGATATTGACTGCAATAGCGACAGACGGGAACAATCAAGTTCTTCCCGTGGCATTTGTTTTCGTGGAAAGCGAGAACACAGGCAATTGGTTGTGGTTCCTGAGGAATGTGAGTATTTCTGTTGTACAGGGTCGTCCCAACGTATGCATCATACATGATCGATATGCGGACCTGCTGAGTGCAATAACTCAGCTACAACAAGGAGATAACAAATGACTTTCGTAGGTGGATCTGCAGAGCCAGTGGTGCATGAGGTACTTGGGTGCAACTTTCTACAAGTAGTTTCGTAACAAGGACTTGATGAAACTGTTCAAACGGTTGTGCAACCAGAACCCCCAGCGAAAGTTTGAAGCACTCTAGAAGATTGTGGATGAGCTGACCCAGATGCACAAAGGGAGACAGCGAAAAGGGTCGCCCCAAGCGCTAACCAGGCACCCGAAACATTGCCAGAGCTACCAAAAGATGGTCCCAGTGTGACAAGGAAGACAGGGTGCAGGTGAAATACTTCTCGGACTGAATTGAGCACGAACCTAAGGAGAAGTGGTCATCACTATATGACAGGGGTGGTGCATGATATGGTGTCATGACAACCAATCTAGCCGAGATTTGGTCTTGTCACTATGAAAAGTAACTGTTATAGTGTGCTGTCATATCAATATGTAAAAGTGGTGTGGGGGAGTCAGGTGCTAGAAAGAATGTGGTGTGGGGTGTCCCGATGCAGACTACCTCACGTGGTCGCGGTGTGCACGAAAAAATAATAATATCAAAACACGAGACTACCATAATAATAGTTGTACATAAATTGATACTTACATGGTATGGCTGATATTTAGAGGAACAAATATCTACTCACATGCCCTCTTGAGGTGTACCTCGCGTGTCGCCCTGGCCTCGTCCGAGGCGGCTACGGGCGCTGGTGCGAGTACGTCAGAGAGTCAGGCTGTCGTGGTACCCGACCAGCGCGAGTAGCTGGAGGAGGTGTCGCGAGGGGGTCCTAGATCGGTTGGGTCAGTTCGAGTGCACCGTTCAGCTTTGAAGCCCCCACGGAGACCTGGGTGCCACGCTAGTCCAAGTACTAGTCCTCGGAGAGTGACTCGTCATGCGACAAGTCTGTCTTGTCCCAACGCGATGCACGACATGTGAGAAAATATGTTTGGCATGTAAACATGGTGAAAACCACAAAATAGGATGTTACGCAATCAAGCAAGATAGTCAAACCCGGTGGCACGAAGGCAGTCGACGACGGCTCCGCATAGTCCTGCTCTGTGTACCGGTGGAACTCAAGACCTGCAAGACAAGATTGCTGTTAGTAACTAGCGGGGTTCGAAATAAAGAAGCGGCAGTCAATGTGACATGCTCACTTGCAAACTGTCCCGAGGTGCTCACCGCGTCCAGGTGAGGAGCATGCGGTCGTGAACCACCATGGCTCACCCCTCCTACATGCACTGGTGGGTCCGATGGGTCTCCTGGCCTGCGACATATCGCGATCTAGATCGCTCGCCTTGACTTATCGAGGAACTGCTCCATGATCCCTTTGATATCATGCATTGTCATGGTGAAGCTCTCACTGAGCATCCTCCAATGCACGAAGGATGCCAACTCGTGCACCTACCAGTGTACATCCAGGTGTACACGTAATCAATAAGTTAGAAACATAAACCTTACAAATTAAATATGAAGTACCGACCGTTCAATACGTATCATGCGGTGGTATGCGGAGTTCGGCTGGGCGGGGTACATGTCGAGCGTCGCAGCCTCGTGTCATGGTGGGTTGTCCACGACCCTGACGTAGCTAGCCCTCGTCCGACTGGAGTATCACTCCATCTACTCCGCGTACATCCTGGGGTTGTAGGGAGCAAGCTCCTCGATCATGTCACCGTCGACACTGAGCCAACCCTGCACCCAAGAGAACACCCTCTCCGCCCAGGAGGTAGTACCAGGTACTCCCTTCCTAGTGTACCTGTGGAAGACAAAACAATTGTTTTCATGGGTACGTAACGCAAATTGTATGAAATAAGTAAAGCGTGAACTTACGCATGGACGTTTGGCAGCACATGCTGCTCCCCAGGGAGCTGGGACTTGCTGTTGCAAACCGAACTGGCACATGACCCGCTGCACCTGGTACTCCAACACGAAGACTTCGTGCACCAAAGACTTTGTGTGTACCAGTGTACGTAGTCTCGTGTGCACAAGCTCGACAGTCCTCCAGGCGTGCGCTTGTACACCATCTCCTGAGTGTACAGTGTCCAGATGACGTGGTCATCTGTTAGCTGATCGAACATCGCAACGTAGTCCGGGTTGGACGCGTGCGTAGTGATCGGCATGTAGGTGACCTGTGGAATGGAACAATGGAAACTTAGCACACGAAATTATGATTTACGTTATGAAAGATAATAAATGGTCATGACACTAACTCGTCGGCGGCACCAGACCGTGCCCATGGTTGGCCGGTCCACGTCGTCATCCTCGGCGTACAAGCTGACAGTGTACACTCGAAGGTCCAACTATGGTTGTCCGATTTGGAAGCACTCGAAGGACCACATCTGAAGAAGTAGCTGGCATCAAGAGAGGATATAGCTATCTGGGACCGGTGGCACGCGTTGTACAGTGCGCGGTACATCATGCACAGCACCGCTGGACCCGATGCGTAGGGTAGGATGTCCTCCACCGCCCAGTCCGCCAGCTCACGTGCATACCAGGTGTAGTGGTTGTCGACGTTGTTACTGTGGGACCCCAGAAACATGACCCACCCAAACAGCCAAAACAGGTAGGCATCGAAGTGCCTCATAACAATGTGGTCGGGTGCGTCCTCCAATATACACTCGGGCTGTGAGAAAATTTTCCACCTTTGTCTTTTTCTCTTTCTCCAGTACTTTTGCTCCCTTTCTTTCTTAGTTTCGGTTAGTTGATGCTGTTATGTGAAGCATCAACTTGCCATTTATGTATCAGTTAGTATTTTAAGTTATATATATATATATATATATATATATATATATATATATATATATATATATATATATAGTACTCCTGGGAGTATGTACTCCCGCTTCTCATATACTACTTAAATCGTATGATGATACCTCTTTATCTATTTGAGCATATTCCAATAATGATTATAAGATACCCCAAAGTGAGTTCTATGAAAAAAAAAATCATTAAAGTCCACCTTTTATAGCTAATTTTGTGTATATACTTCTTTTACATATGAAAAAGGGTATATAGCAAAAATAAAGGACTCCAATGAAAATTTTTCAATCAAGTCGC
Organism: Hsuehochloa calcarea; assembly: GCA_036346395.1. Taxonomy (NCBI): domain Eukaryota; kingdom Viridiplantae; phylum Streptophyta; class Magnoliopsida; order Poales; family Poaceae; genus Hsuehochloa; species Hsuehochloa calcarea. The sequence continues at coordinate 43,726,992 of CM070599.1, forward strand.
ATTGGAGTATCTTATAATTGGTATTTAAGTATACTGAAAATGATAAAGAAGTATAATATATTTATTTAAGTGGTATATTCGAAGCGGGAGTATGTATTCCCGGGAGTACGAAACGGGCGTCCATATATATATATATATAATCAGTTTTTGTAAATTTGTGTTTGCATGATCTATAATAAATTGTATTGTAGAATTACATATGATAGAGCTACTCACCCACAGTGATACCACCTTACCACGGATGAACTTAATATATTGTGAAATTATCTTAACAGAGCTTACATGTAAATATATTTTCAGTTGAGACATGGATACATTATTATTTTTAATATTTGCAAAAGGTTGTTTTCTTCTTTTTATTGAGAAGTTTTTTTCCTTCAAACTGCTTCATACATATAGGGCAAGCAACAATCTATAGACTATGGTTACCACTGTTGTTGTAATCAGTTGCTCATAGGCAAATTAAATCTTCTGTGTTGGAAGTAACCTTTTAAAATATCTATATGTAGGCTCTGAGTTGGAGGTAACCTTTGGGATCAGGTTGTTATAATCAGTTGCTGTATGCAAATTAAATCTTCTATGTTGGAAGTAACCTTTTTAAATCTTTTTATATTACAGTTAGCAACTGCAAACTACCCTTTGTGGATTTTTGTAGTGCTTGTCTCTACTGGACTTTGGTGTCAATTTCAATAGTTTCAATATTGTGGTTCTTTGTTATGGTTCTATGAACAAAACTTGTCAGATTAAAATTTGTATAACATTTTTAATTACACTTCCAGTTCAATGCAATATGCAATTTTAGTTCATTTGTAGTGCAATATCATAAAATCATATTTTAAAGTTCTCCCTTTGAAACTTTGGTCTAGTAATTTCTAATAGTTGCAAAATTTGATAATGTTTCATTGTTATTTTCATCACATGAGGTAGCAACTAGTTCATAGTATTACTGTTTGATCATTTTGAATTTGATTGCCTATTTTCACCTAGTTTATAACAATTTGACCATGGAATTAATATATGAAAAGTGATAATTAGATAGCCTATGAACAAGTCATGTCAAATTAAAAGTTGCATTCCATTTTAACTATACTTTAAGTCAAATGCAATGTACAATTTTAGTTTTTATTTAGTGCAAATTTCGTTTAACCTTTTTTAACAGGTTCGTTTCAAACTTGAACTAGCATTTTCCAGTAGTTTAATTCTTTGTGTGTGTTTCATACTTCATGTGGATCACATGAAGTAGTAACTAGCTCATGTAGGTCATAGTTCACTTAAGTTTGGAATTTTCTATTATTTGTAGGGTTTTTTTTGACCCTTTTGACTTGGATTCTGTTTTCTGTGAGGGTTCACATGGTAAGAAATATTTTGCCCTCCTTAGAAAAAGATTTGTTAGTCGATTTTATCTTTTTTATTCTTGTTTTGGTTTTCATATATGTGTATGCTACAAGAATCATGTTTTGCATATTCAAATCCATGTTTAAATCTTGTGCATACTTTTATTCAATCCTTGTTCACATATATCAAAATGGGCTCACATTATGTTTTGTTTCACTGGAATACGATGCTTACCATGTGTGTGGAGAAGAGGCTATGCAAGATGACCTAGTTCTATGGCCTGGCTTCTCACATGCAAGAGTTAGGTTATTTTTCATTGTCAATCTTAATGTATATGAAAAATATTATTTTTTCTTTGTATATACGATGATTTGCATTTCTTGTAATTTGTAATATGACAGTTAACCATAGAATTAACATGTGCATAGTGACATGTAGATAACCTATGTAAATAACTCGTGAGAATAAAAGTTGCACACCATTACACTAAACCTTCAGTTCCTTGCAATTTGCAATTGTAGTTCTTCGCCACTGCAATTTATCATTTATTGCTCTTTTATTTTGTTTCCTTTGAAATGGGTTGTTAATTTATAGTGTTAATATCTTCTTATTTTGTTTCTAAGGGTTGAACGTTCTATGCGTTGATCAAATATGGCTAGGAAAATATTAAATTAGAGGGGCCTACATGTTCTGTGGTTGATTATTTTGAATTTTGAGGTTAGTTTTTTTTTTTTTGCAAGTTGTAACTTGTAAGTACTTCCAATTTTAGTTATTTCAATCGAAACGACGATTACTTGGGCAATTTCTTGAAGGTGTTGTTGGTGCAGTAGAGCTTTGTTGGTTCTGCAAAGCCGTTGCCCCTTGCTGTGTCAAGGCGAGGGCTGTAGCGCCTGAATCTGAGGCCAAGTGCCATGCTATGGTGGTGTCGGGCTGGTTCACTGAACCCTGCTCACGCTGTGGTTTGTCTAGATTAGTGCTAAATTGCATGACATACTTGCTAATCTTACTTGATAATAGAGATACTTGAACTTATTATCATTCTCCAGCCTCCAGTTATTTTATCTAAACTTAGTTGCTACCTATGCAGGTAAAATGAGCAAAGTGCGGTATTACAATAACACAATATGGCCAGGTATTTCCCTTACTACTGTCTATAATCCTATCTATTGTTCACTTGATAGATATACCTATAAAATAACTCACCATAGAAATTTCCATCTAAAGTTCTTTCCATTTGTTTATGGTTAGAAAATGTTATTCTGATGTTGTTAATTTATAGTGTTAATTGCTTCTTATTTTGTTTCTAAGGGTTGAACGTTCTATGCTTTGATGAAACATGGCTAGGAAAATATTATACTTGTTCAGTGCACACACCATGCCAGATCAACATTTTATACTTGTTTCAGCTTGCAAGTTGAAATTTAAACCTTGTATCTATATACCTTGCTTTTGGAGCTTTATGCATATATACCTTGCTTTTGGAGGTTTATGCATATGTACCTTGTCTTAATCATTTGTAGTCATGCTCATAGACTCATACAGGACCATGTATCTATTTATCTCCTGTTGGTATATCTATGTAAAGCCTTTATGATCTGAGGATAGAGCTGGTGGAGTGTGAGTCGTTAGCTTTTCTCTATAAATGATTATTTTTTATATCTTTAACACTACCCACAGAACTGAATTGAGTAGGTGAACTTAGCTTCTCCGTGGTTTCTTGCTTCTAGGTCTATAACCATTCATCAACTATTTGATTGCAAATACTTATTTGCTAGATTAAAAAAAAATTAGTTGGGCTTGTGAAAACTCATTCTGCTTGTTTATGGGGGTGGTTTTTGTCTTTTGTTTCAAACAGGCCCTTAACAGGCGGCCCACAAGCAAGCAAGCCCTTAACAGTCAGCTCATAAGCAAGCAGGCCTTAACAGGTCTGTGGCTGAATGAACTATACCCGTTAAGCATCAAAACAGCCCAGCAAGCACAAAATAACACAACTGAAAAACAAAGCAACAAGTCAATCAACTAACGTGAGATATTGGATGGTGATCTAATGGTAAGAAAAAGTGACTGGGATTTAAGAAAATTTCAGGCAACTGTGGTAGATGCCCCCAAAAATGTTTTATCTACACCCTTCAAAGGTCACATGGGGTTTTTTCTCTCCAGGGAACGAAGCTAAAAATGTTTGGAATGGTTTATGGTTTTTTTAGAAATCCAACTTGCAACAATGGATTATCCACAAATAGGCTCGGAGTCTTGTAAAACCATCTGTTACTAATTTTAGCTTATCCATTAAAAAATATATTTGTTTTTAACAGCTAAACGAGAAAAAAAATATGCTGATTCCAAACTAGGATAACTAGGCATCACCCACCTTTTCTCACAGGTCCATGTCTGGACAAGTTTTTGTTTAATCAATCAGTAAGATAGGCTTGAACTACTGCCAATACTACACGAGTTCATATTTGTCTTAGCGCAACTACCAACTATAGATTGAAACGATATTTAATTTCTATTTTCAACATGTAAATTTGTACATTTTTATTTCAATTTCCATCCCAATGTGCATCTCATCAACTCAACCTCTAATTATCCTGCATCATTCTGAAACTTCACCACAAATGCCAACATTCAACATTCATGCGGACAAAATCAACCAGGACTTGCTTACCAAATCCCAAGAAGAAATGCGCAAGCTTAAAAATGAATCAAACCAACGAATGAACCGAATTGTGCGTTACAAAAGGTAAATTAAGCCAAACAGTTTTTTGACAGTTAGGGCCTTTCTGTTGATGTTTGTTAACTGATTAAGTTGTTTCCTAGTTTGATCTTGGTTTGTGAAATGGTGGTTCATGGTTGAGCTGGTTTCCCCAACCTTCTGTTTCGTTGTAGCTCTGTTTGTATACTCGTTACTAGCTTTAATTTGCCAAACACAACTGACAGCATATCAAGTTTATACCGCATATACACACACACACACAAAGAGGAGCTCACCTAGATACTCAAAACACAACAGGCTCCATACTTAGCCAAACCAAGCACCACCATCATCCTTTGCAGTTTGCACCATGTATCATAAGAACTACAGTATCATATCCCTAATCTATCTCCAACGCCGTTAGCTTATCCTGTCAAGTACTCGCGTGCAAATTAATTGCATCAACGTCTATGCGCTCCCTTGCTACAGATACTCCGCTTGTATTCTCTCCCTGTTCTGTTCCCACCACACCTTTGCCCTGTCCTCGCCAAACCTCTCCCGGCTGCCAAAACACACGGACATGAATGAGATCAAACAGGATGTACATGAGTGCATGCAAACCAAGAAAGCTTGGCTTGGTGATGCTTGGTAAGTCTATGCATGATCAATGGCATTTACCTGAACCGGATGCGGCGGAGCTCGCGGGTACCGTCACCCAGCTCGCGGATGGTGAGGCAGACGCCCGGCTCGTCCTGCTCGATCCATTCTGTTGATTCCATGTCGCTCGCGTTGCTGATTGACACGGAGGCCTCGTCGCGGGAGGATGTGGTGGCCCGAGACGGGTCGAAGGACGACATGCCGGCCGCCGCGGAGTTGAGCATGTTGAAGTGGTGCGCCCAGACGTGGTCGGACGGGTCGGGCACGGCCGCGGACGGGTAGTACGCCGCTCTGGTGGAAGGCGCGGCCGCGTAAGGCGCCGACGACGAACCTGCCATCGCCTTGCACGACGTGCTCCGGTCGATCGGTTCTTTGCTCGACGACGATGTCGGCGGCATCATGACCGGGCTCTCCCGCGTCGAGCCACCCCGAGAGTAGGACGACTCTCTCTGCATGCACTCGACAATAAGTTGATGCAGATCAATCAAGAAGATCATGATGCATTCAAGTGAACAATGTGTTCGTGCATGTGTACCGACCAGCACGGAGTCGTCGACGGAGGACGTCGGAGTGGAGACTCCGTGCTGCCGGCCGCTGAACGTCTGCACGTTGTACAGCTCCACGATGCGGTCATAGTTCTCGCCCCACCACCGCTGCGCCTCCCACTTGTTAAACATCTCCCGGCTACGTACATGTACAAGAACACAGCAATGACACGTGCGACTTAGTTTATCATGCAAGAATGATAGCTTGATCACAAGCTGACTAACGCAACTGTGAAATTAATTTGTAACAAAACCTGAAGCGAATGCGCTTGAGGTCGTTGCCGCCGCCGGGGAGCGTGACGAAGGTGATCTGGACACCGGGCTCCACCTGCGCCGTCCACTCCCTGGGCACGGCGTCCTCCCCCACGGCGACGACCTCGTGGGCGGCATCCTCCTCGTTGCTTGGTATCCAGCTGCCGCTGCCCGAGCTCCTGCCTTCCTGCTGCAAGCCGCGGTTGCTCCTGGTCATGTCCCATGTCGTCGACGAGGTGGCTCGGGCGTACGCGCTTGGCGCCGCTGCTGCAGTCGTTCTTGCGTATGTGTAGGCGTCCCCCGCCGGCCCGTTCGTCGGCGTGATGGCGGTGTCGTCGATGAAGCCCGGGTAGGGGCGGCGGTAGCTCCTGCTCCTGTACGAAGAGCTCCCGGCCGCCTCCTTGTGGTGTTTGTTGGAGCCGGAGAACTTGAGCACCATGTCCTTGAGCTGAAGACAGCACATTGCATCGTAGGAGACTAGTTAGCCACCACTCACTCACAGCTCGAAAGTGTAATGTACATCAGCTCTGACTCGAACTAGCACAAGTAGCTATCATATAATATCTGGGGAAACATTTACATGTGGCATTAATTTTTTAGGTAGTATCAAAAGCAATTGGTTTGTAATCTTGAAGGAACCATGCTTGAATATGTATTTACGGCCTTTTAAGCTGGGACATGACCAAGAAGGACGGCTTCTGAGTTCTGACTAATGACCTCGTATGACAGTCGACTAGCTAATAGTAAAGCATAACAAACACGTTTAAATCAAAGAGTCTAGCTAGGCCGCATGAGATATACTCCACTATCACAAATACAAAGGACCACTCTAGCTAGCTAGTGACGCAGGAGGGAAATCGATCTTTAACCTTTTGTCTGAAACAAGGAACCATGCATGCATCGCATGCCCGGCTCAAAGCAACATATAGTAACCGGTGCGGATAATAATACCGCATGCGGCCAGCAGCGCACGCAGCATATGATCCCTCTGCATGCATGCATGCATGCATTATGCGTTGCGTGCGCACTTAAAAAGACACGAAGGCAAAGGACGGGCAGATACTTGGGTCTCCGCGGCACGGCAGCGCGGCAAGCCATAGTACGAGCTGCATCGCGTGTTTGTTTGTGTGTTTGTTTTTTTTTTTGCTTGCGTGCACGCATGCATGGCCCGGCCGGCCGGCAGGAGGAGGCCCAGCCTGGGCCCTAACGCGTAGTAGCCCGTGCCAGGCCGAGGACCACGCACCGTGGCCCGCGGCCCGAGCTTTATTCGATGGCAAACGCCGAGGGTTTGCAAGCAAATCAGGCTTAAAAAAAAACACAAGCAAGGCATGCCTTTCCACAAGGAAAAGATCAGGCAGGGGCAGAGGCAGGGTCCAGCTCCAGGGCACACATGTACACAAGCACTGGAGCACATGTTGTGTCCAAGTGGCACATTGTATCTAAACTATGGCCTTTTCTTTAGGGCAAAGGGAATGAATGAGCGGTGGCGAGTGGGAAAAGAGAGGGGATGTGAATGGGAACAAAATCAAATCAGATTGGTAGGCAAAGTGGCGAACTCCAAAGTTAGAGGGATAGGGATGGGAATCCAAGCAAAGAAAAGCGGCCTTCTCCCAGCACATCTACCCGTCCTCCCTTGACCAACTTTGTCGAGGAATGTCGTGAGAATGTAGCTAGCTGCTAGAGTGTTAAAGAAAGTGATTGAATCACTGTCATTCACATTGTACTTTTGGATCGGGCATGGCTCATCAACATTTCCTAGCTAGCAGTCATATCACTGCTGTAAAGTTTGATGTCGGTTTTTTAGAGGAAAAAAGAAAATAAAATGTCTCTAGCTAGCCGGTCAGTATTAGGGACACCTACTTTGTTCATTCTTTTCTGGTAGCTAAATATCACCATCCTGTATAATTTATCTACCCATGATCGGGTACGTATGAGTATGACACAATTACAATATGACATACGTACACAAACGAACAAGAGAAAAAAAACAATGTGAAGTTTAGAAGAGGACGAGCTGGGCTTGAATAGGCACTCATCAATTGATTGCGTTAGCGTTTGCGTGGGACGGCGGAACTACTCCTATAACACCGTAAGGTCCCAAAACATGGCAGCAGGAGCTGCAGGGCTTAACCGCATACACCGCCAGGGAATGGCAACGCTTTCTTTGTCTCTATCTCATCCTCATCAACATCAACCACCCCTTGGCCTCTTGCCAAACGCAGCGGCTCTGCCTGCACCCTAACCAGTTGGACAAGGAAATTTAATTCGGTTGCCTCACAGCGCATACGTCCCGTGGCCTTGCTTGGGCAATTCCTAGGCGTTACTACTTACTACTGGTACTGTGCAGTAAGAGTGGCTCGTGTCAGAGAGGACGTTCGTCTCCGCTGCATTCCGTTTCCCCTAGTTTCCCTGCTCTCTCTGTCTATTAACTCTCTCCTCTCCCTCTCTGACATAGACACACAGAGCTAGTACTATCAAGTGTTCAAAAGATCCAGGAGTGGCATGTAGAGTGGAGGACAGATGGATTACCTGTGAGGTGAGAGACTTGACGGCATCTTTGCTGTGAGGCGTGGCCGCGCCACGGGAGCCGTCCTCTCCGCCTTCCTTGGAGGAACACGCGATGCATGCCAACATCTTCCCTTTTCTGCGTCCTCGATGCCGGCTCCCGGTCAACACTTCTCAATGGGCCCCCGGCCTGTAGGTCGCAAAATAAATAAAATAAAATAAAATACACGCAAGCAGCCGTGTACAATGTACTACTCACAACTCTATGACTACAAGTCTACGGCGTGGAGTAACAGTTTTCCTAGTCTACATGTATAAGTGTATAACGCAATTCTAGTACGACGCCATTTCGACCGGACGTGCCGCCACTGCATCACATACACAAACACGGACACTACTGCTCAGTGCTCGCTCACTATGCAAACACAGAAGTGACCACGCACAGCGACGCTCACTCGGATCGAGCGAGCGCACGCGCGGCTGCATGCGCCGGAGACCCCGCGCGCGCACGTGTGCCCGCGTCGAAAATGGCTCTCCATGTCAGACGGCAGCAAAGCCAGCTTAATTTGTCCCGTGCATGCAGCAAGCGACGTTAACGACGCAACTATATATGCAAGGTCGCTAGGGACTAGAGCTCGCACCAAAAGGGGGGAGGCCATAGTGAAAAATGATTTTGCGTGTGGTTAAGTTTTGAAAACGTTGGCTATTGATATTTTTAAAATATTTAAATTAGATATATGAAAAATCATATGTATAGATTCATCTTAAAAAATATTTTTATAATATTGTAATTTTATTAGAGTTTACAAATATTCGCAATAATAATTAGTGATCAATGTTAGAACCGTGTCATGTTTTATATCTAAAACAACTTCTTCTTTTTTTGATCCAGAGCAAAGCAAGCAAGCAGCCCATGCCAATGGTAGCATGTACCAGCAGAACAAGCAGTGGCGGATCTAGAACGAAAATGACCGGGGATCCCTGAGGTAAGATGTGTTACGTTCGACTGGACTGTGACTTAGGGTGTCCTTTCATGTTGGGTTTAGAGTGTTCATACTATATATACATGATTATATTAAAGAAAAATAATTTTTAGATCTAGTATCCTGTGTACCCTGCTAGAATACTCTAGATCTGCCCCCTTGCCCCCTGAGAACAAGCTGTTCTTTTTCTTTCCTTGTTTTTTTAATGAGACAGAAAAAGCTGTTCTAACAGAGTAGAAACACTATGCAGACAAATCAGATGATGGATGGGCAGATGCAGCAATTTTTAATGTGGAACACATCTGCGAGGTCATCAGAGTGTGCATGCACATGACATAGCATAAGAAAACAAATCGAAAGCCAGGTAAATGCACGGCGTACATGGCGGGCAGAGAAGCTTCTGATGATTTCTTAGTGCACATGTAATTACTACTACTACTACCACTACTACTCGACTCGTTTGTTTTGTATACGTACAGTCGTACAGTGCAGAGATGAGCGCGCTGTCCCACGCGAGACATGGGCGTATGGGGAAGACTCCAAACGACACAAAACAGCAGCAGCTCGCCGCGCGAGGCACAGAGCCGCACAAACACGAACACGTCAGCTACAGTCTATGATGCTGGGCCCCACCCACCACGAGATCAACGTATTGCCTGGACTTTTCTTTTTTTTTTCCTCCCCAGGCGCTGGGCCCGGCTAAAGCGAGCAGTTATTGCGTGACTGCAGGGTGGAGCCCGCAAGGATTTACTACCACTCGAATTATCCTCTCTTTAACCCCCCCAAGAAAACCCCTTTAATCTTTTTTATTTACTAACTTTTTGTTTGTGTTTTGCTAAAACACGTCGTGAATACTACTACATAATGCGAGGTGGCGTTAATACTGGCCGGCTCTGCCTCCCCAACCAACCTTAAAACACGTTATTTATGAGGGGGTTTTCTTTGCCAGGTGCAAGTTTAATGGGGGTAAGAAGGGCATTTATGATGATATGGAGCGGCGAGAAGAGAGTGCCACGTGACTGGTGAGATACTTACAGGTAACTGACGACCACAAGCTAGCTATCGCTATTCCCCGCCGTGTAAACAGTGTGCGCCAGCAACGCCCACACCAGTAGCGGTATCACCTGCTCCTCTATCTCCTGAGCCCGAAATGATCTGCAAAAATGGGGGGAAATAAAGATAGATATTGTGTGTGACATGAGCCGTGAAGAGGGGATGCAAATATGCAATGTACGATGCAACCAATTATGGTTTTGTTAAAGCCGGGGAAGAGTGGGTTTGACTTGTGATGAACAGGACGGCTAGCATAAGACATGCGAGAAAAAAAGAGAGAAAAGCAAAACAGAAAAGGCAAAGAGGAAGCATCGCAGAAATAAACGGTGGCAAGCGACAAGATGCGGCGTGCGTCAGCGTCACGGTTACCTCCACCTCTCGCCGGGAGGCAGCTGTTAATTGCTCGTAGCCGCTCTCGCCGGCTTCGGTTCAGATTCGAGCCTTGAATTGAATCCCGGTGCACCGCAAGCCTTCGAAATCCAAGAAAAAGGAGGTCCTTGTCGGGGCACGGATCGGAGAAACGACCAGGAGCAACAAACAGATGGCCGCGACCGCGACGACGCCAAACAACGGCAAGCTTCTGTGCACCAGCGTTGGCTTTCTCGAAGGTGTGAACGACGAAACCAAACTGGATGACAGAGCGATCTGGGGCTCTGCGAGTGAGAGATTCCTTTCACAGAAGAAGCGGAGGAGTCGTGGGGGGAAGGAAGAGACCGCGTGTCCGCAACTGAGAGAGAGAGAGAGAGAGAGAGAGAGAGATGGAACGGGGGTCGCGACGTCGCTCTCGACCGCGGGATGCTTCCCCGATACGACCACGGCCGTTGCGAAAGCCCCAGTCCAGCCGTCTCCGCCGATATATAGGCCAGGGGACGCGGCGGGCCCCGCGAGATCGCGGCCGTCCGATCCAGGGCGCGTGACCACGCTCCTGAGCGCGGGTCACACTGGGGCTGATACGGTGCGGGGCCTGCATGCCTCCCCTGCCCAGCTGTCCCCACCTCACCTGGGCCTATGGGTTACTGTAGCGAGGGCGCTGGACTCGGCCGTTGTGACGACGTACTCACTACGCGCGGGGGGGATGCGCTATAGTGGTCATCGCCGCCGTGACGGGCTTTGGTGAGGACCATTTTGATTCTGATGGCGTCCGGGTGCTACTATGTGCGCTGTTCGTACGTGCAAACGTGGAAATTGGATGGATCGCTCCAAGCGAACAGTTCGCGTGCCGGATATGGAATCTCGTGGTTGCCTTTTGCTATCGATTTATGGAGGTCGCGTAGCAAAGAAGTTCTTGAAGACAAAGAGATAAAACAAGGGGGGATTGACACATAATTTTGCATAAAACTTATCCGATGGACATAGGTCGTTGACGGCGGATTGACGGCGGAAGACCATTGAGATACCCCACCGAAGATAACCAGGGGCCTCGTCTGTGCACGCTGGTTGATGTCTCACCGACTGTCCTCCGGACGATCTACGCGTCGTGAATAGGGTGGGAAAAAATATATTCAAAACTCACAAACCGGCCCGGTTCGTTAAGAATTCAACTCGACTCGGTTTGAATTCGTGCTACAAGTGAGACGAGCTAAGTAGTATGTTTTATTGGTTAGCTTAATGAGCCAAGTCCGAGCCGAGTCGTGAGTTACTCATTAGAGTGGTGAAAAAAAATCCAGATAACAGTGGAGCAAAAAAAAAATCCCATAGGCCTTAACTCATCTACAACGCAATCCTAACACTAACACATGCACACGCAACCGCCCCCTCCGCCTCCTCCCGGGTCCTTCCTCCTCTGACTCCTTGCTGCTGCGAGATTTGATTGGATGTGGGTTGGGGGGGTGAAGGAATGACCTTTAGCACCTTGGACGTGGAGGGTGGCGGCGCAGGGGTGGATGGGGAGAAGGTGCGAGGATTACAGCGGAGGTGAGATGTGAGATGCTCGCCAAGTCACGATTTTTCCTCCACATCGCCGCACTCTTCTCCGTCGTCTCTGTCGCGCTCTACCCAATCGTTGTTCTCAAGACGCACCTGCATGTCGCGCTGCAGCTAGCTACGTCGGCGGTGGCCACAGCGGCAATCCTCCAGTGCATTCCTCGCCGACACGGTGCCCACACACGCTCTACATGGTCGCGGTCGAGCCCACCAAGAGCGTCGTGGACTATGTCGCCGTCTGCCTCAGCATCGTAGAGCTGACGGCATCCACGGTGGCCTCGGCAGAGGGTGGTGTCTTCGCCGTCGTTGCCATGCAAGTCGCCCGGACCCCGTCGAATTCGTCAGACAGCGCCACATGGTCCCGACTATCGACCGCTACCACGATGGCTCCGACGCGGTCCGGAAGATCCTCCACGCCAGTGACGTGCGTGGCCTGTACCACAGCTTCAACGCCTCCGTACTCACCTCCAGCGCTGCGTGGTAGGCATCATACACCACGACGCAACGCCTCATCTAGCGCACCATCGATCCCGCCCACCACGACAACCACGCGTCAGTGATGGTCATGCAGGGCACGAGCGCCATTGCGACTGTAAGATCGAGGAGGTCGACTAGAGGGGTGAATAGGCGATTATAAAATTTTGGCTAAAATTGAGTTTTATGCAGAATTATAAATCAAATCGGTTTTACTCAATTAAAACCTAAACCAACTAGTCTTGACTAAGTGCACCAACAAGCTAATGCTATTGGCAAAGATAGCAAACATAAAAAAGATATGTTAGCAATTTAATTATATGAATGTAAATTGCACAAAGTAAATCACACAAGATCAAACCATAATGACACAAGGACGTTTTACCGTGTTCTTCGGAGACTTGTCGGTCTCCAATAATCAACGTTGAGGTAAGCCCAAACTAATTGGACTGGCTCCACGAATTAAGATAAACACATCAATTCCACTAATGATAGCTCTTTTCCGCTCTGGGTAGGTGAGCTCCAACCTTCACAACACATCGACCTTTTCAAAATCTTCTTTGAAGAGATCACTGGACACGACGCATCCAACACCGTCTAGGAGTCGGCAAACTCCAAGAGTAATAAGTCAAGCCCCTTGCTTGACTCTCACCACGCGCAACGAATGTATAAGCTCAAGTGGATACGAAATCCAACTCTAGATACAACACATGCAACTAGATATCTCTCTCCTTGCTCACAAGGTGCAACAAATGCATAATTGAGAGCAGAAGTTCACACTAGCTCAAGAGAATGAAATAGAGTGCCAAGAGTTGTTTCACAACCGGCCAAGATGGTATTTATAGCTCCCACCACAAAAACTTGCCGTTGGAACAAACTTCTTCATAAAAATAAGGATTTGGAGTAGTAGCGCTGTTGAAACCCGGTACTACCGATTTTCCGCTCAACGGTCGAAATAGTAGCATTTAATATATGGTGCAAAGTATATCCTCTTCACTATCATTTTGGGAGGAACTAATCTCTCTTATAATCAAATCAAACTTTCTACCATGAATAATGTTATTAATGATATTCCAAGCATGCCCTCGAATGGCATCAACGTTTCTACTCTTGGGAATGAAAGTATGGTTGATGATTCTGTTAATCAGGCTTCGCAAAGGGAGAAGGCCTCAAATCCTTCCCGGTACAAAATTGTCATTTTCATCATAAAACTGCCTGTAAGCTGGAATTTTGAGAGCATCTATGTCATAAAGTTTTTCTTGAGTACCCGTGTAAGTTCTCAAGGCACATTCAAAGTCTACCTTGGTGGCTTCATACCTTTGGGGTTCCCGTCATCCATATCAAGTGATCAAAAGATGCTAACACATGGACAATAGCATAGAATTATCTTATAATCTTCTCATTATAGTCACACTTCAAAACCACAATGTCATGAAGACCGACTTCCTGAAACAATCTGTAGACTCAATCATACTTATCAAGAGAGTTCAAATGAGCCTAATCCACATACTTGTGATCGGTAAATTGTTTGTTCTAACAGTAAAGATGAGCAAATACTTCTTGCTAAAATCTTGTACGAAACCTTGCATCTATTTAATTGTTGGGCTTCTCATATTGATTGACATGGCGAAGTAAAGCATAGTTGTCACTAGAAATCAACATGAGGTCTACTAGGGGCTCTTCGGCCTTGGCCATTTCCTCATCACTCTCAGTCTCTTCTTGAGAAGACTCCTCGTTATTACGATCTGTCTCACTTTCAGACTCTGCGGCTTGCTTCCTCGAGGATGTCCCTTGATCTCTCTTCCTCATAGAAAAAGAAAAGACCCAGTCTCTGAGTCACTTCCATCCCTCGGTGATCTTCTTGATGCTACCTTCCTCGAATGTCTTTTCTGACGAGAAGGTCCCGCGCTCGAGGTTGAGGGATCATAACGCTCTTCGGGATCTCCATCGGAAGTGGCCCTTTGCGAAAAGATGGTCTCTTTTGTCCTTGACATGATTTCTAAGACAAGAATGGACAATTAGAATATATTTTATGCAAAAGAGTATGATTAAATTAACTTCTCTCTTCTAGAGTGGTAGCACCGCTGTTGATATTCGGGGTTACCGCAAGTCACTAGTACCAGCGACCACGAGGCGGTAGTACCACAATTCCATAAATTTTAGGACAATCTTTCGATTTTGATTTTAACTAATGTTTGACATGAATGAATCCATAGAATCGACATAATAAGTCATCAAACACTAATTACTACCAATTTTCCCAAAAGAAATTGACTCAATCATGGACATTTTGATTCAAACCCTATAAATGAGATAGATACTATAAGTAGATGGGAAAAGAGTGAATCAAGGCAAATACCTCGGGGATTGGAAGAAACTTGATCACGAGAGTTATTTCCAACAAAAGATTCAAGAATTCTCCACAAAATCAAGAGATTTGATAGTAGGGTTCTTGGAGGATGAGTACGGGAGAGAGAGAGAGAGGTCGGCGGTTCCGAGAGAAATGCAGTGTGGTTAGTTGTCCAGTGTTTTAAGCAATCTTCTGAGATCTTCGAGTTGTTGGCCAAAGTTAATCTTCTCTATGAGATCTCCTAAGCTAGGAAGTTGCGTTTCCGATCCCATATTGAAGAGCCTCTTGTTGAGAATCTTGACCTTTTCTTCAAGATTATGCCCAAAAGTTGCCTCCTTGTCGCGTTCAAACTCGAGAGTTTTCTCTGATCTCTTTAATGCTTGAGTTTTCTTTGCACGAGTAGACCAAAGAATAAATATTTATAATTAAAGATAGTACACCGGTCAAGTCTACGATCGGTTACCTTCAACTTTCTTCTCGATGGCCTCATCGACTTCCCTGTGTCGGTTCATCAGATATTCGATCGACTGGTCCTTGTTTAGGCATTTCTTTTTAAACTTGGCTATTATTGCTTCTTTTGCCATAATCTCTTGACGAGGATTAAAACCTCTATGTATTACTTTAATACAAAAGAAAAGACCATACGTCTTCGTGGTCGTAACCCCTAAGGCTAACGATCTCACTGGTCGTAAGGATTCCAGAGGTTACATAATAAATACCCTGGTCAGACAAGGTCTCGTACCTAGTTCCCGACCATTTAACTGCTCGTAAAGCTATCAACTGATATCTGGGTCCAAATCCAGATATATCATTTACCGTGTGATGAATGGAACACGTGTTGTATACTCCATACCATGCGACGTTACATAATCCTAAGACACTGACTAATGGTTGAATGTCTCACCGATATTTAACCGCACAGCAGTTGATACTTTAATCAACTGTCACCTCCTCCGACCAAACGCAACGCTTTGCACATCCGTCTTCTCCAGAAAACAACTGCCACCTCTTCGGAAGTTATTTAAGGATGGAGCATGGGAGAAGGGAAAGAGAGAAGAAAGAAAATAAAAAAAGACAGACAGCGGAAAAAGACAAAAGGCTACTGGCATTAGTGATGAAGATGGGGTGCCCGATCTTTCGATGAGATTGATAAATATCGATTTTGGTGGAGGCGACTCTCGCGATCCGACTACAACCGTACGACGACGCTTGCGCCTTAACAATCGTTGAACCAACTCCGATATGTTATTGATCTGCTGGAAGCACGATCACCCTGACCACGAGGGTCTATTCCTGCATGCAATCGAAGAACACACAAGAACAAGATAAAACACAATCTGATGTATTGTAAATTTTATGAAATTTGATAAGGTGGCATTCCGAAGGATGTCTTAACAGGTGGTCATTCGACACAACTGAAGAACAATAGTTTGCACACGAGCTAAACCTTAACTCAACGAAATCTAATAAAACTAGAGGGGTGCGACCTCCTTATATAGGGAAGGGGAAGCCACAAATCTAAAAAAATAGCGGGATGGGACTAAAACCCATGGATTACTGTTTATGTGAACAGTAACCACACCCCTAGGTGGGCCGCCAGCTTATGGGCCAAGTTGAGTATGATTACAAAGCCCAATTTGGCCCAAATAGGTGATGTAGCGTCTTCTTTTGATGATTCTGAAGTCTGCAGAAATAATTTGAAGGTGATGTAGCGAATCCATTGAAAAGATCTCGGAATAAGCTTTCCAACAAGCCCAAGAACACCCGAATCGGACTCCGTTTGCAAAAGTTATGACATTTTTACTATAGGCCTGTTGGGATGTCATAGTGCTGGATTGTTTCAATGATTCGACTGCACAAAAGGAATTTGAAGGTGGGGCTAGATACTTTTAAAGATGACAGATAATCTTTCCAAAAGTTCCAAAGGCTATTAAAAGTGGTCGTGGAAGCTTACATGTATTGTCATTGTCGATTGTATTAGAACCGATCTTACGTAAAGATTATTTGATTCGGGGTCTCCTAAGGATGAGATGGCCTTGAGTGGATTGACACGGGATGTTTAGGCAGTTCGAGCCTTCTCCGAGAGAATAATAACCCTAATCTGTGTGTTTGGTATTCTTGATGATCCATGAAGGACTAAGACTATTACGAGAGAATAGTGCTTGTGTTTCTACTTGATCAGCTCTTATTTTCTGTCGTTCTTGTCCGCCTCTCCCTATCTCTCTGATTGATGCCCTTATATAGTCGTGAAGAAGTAGCCGTTTCGTCCTACGGAAGATGCGCCTAATTAATGTAATGTGAGCGCATGATGGTAGTAATTACCGCGCCTTGACTTCTTCACGCCGTCGCAATTATCTTCCGAGAGATAATGGGGTATTTACACACCATTAATACGCGGAATAATAGTGCGTGTAGACCGTTCGGATTCCTTAATCAATTGGACCTACCCGTCTGTAGGTTTGATTATAAGGTGGTCGTAGTTTTCCTGGTCGTAGAAGGACTTACGATCAGGTAGCAGTCGTAGAAGAACTTACGACTATGTAGTGGTCGTAGAAGGACTTACGATCAGGTAGCAGTCGTAGAATAACTTACGACTATGTAATGGTCGTAGAAGGACTTACGACCATGATGTAGTCGTAGAAGAACTTACGACTATGGGGGTGATTGTAGAAGAACTTACAATCAAAGGTTAGGCCTCTCCCTTATAGAAATAAGGGGTATACGGGACTATGTGACATCATATTTACCCATAATAAAATTACGGATAAAAGATAAAATGAGGATTATTAGATCCTCGTCATCTAGCCCCCCAGCTTCAAGTGAAAGTAACTTACTTGGTGAAGGTTTCGTAAATGGTCTTACGACCATGAAAATGTCGTAGAACAATAGTCGAAGGAAGAACTCTTCGATATTTGAATGCTACTTTGACCAGGAATTTGTTTGGTCAAGAAGGTTGCTTACAACTATCAAAAAGTCATAAGAACCCCTACAACTGTGTAGTAGTCGTAGTAGGCGATTGGAGAAAAACCCTTCCGATTGATACTTCCTTTGACCGTAAAGACTTGGTCGGAAAGTAATTTTACTTGGAGATGATAAAACAAACATAACTTTCTCGAGCAGGCCGTGCAGGGAATTGCAAGCGATCTCTGGATCTGTTGATGAGACGGTTCCTGAAGTGATCGCAACCGTGAAGATTGTTTACAACTTAAAAAGTCGTAAAAACCCCTACGACCGTCTGGTGGTCGTAGCAGGGGAATCGGAGAAAAAGCCTTTCCGATTGATACTTCCTTCGACCAGAAATACTTGGTCAAGAATGTAATTTTGCTTGGGGTGACGATCGCACCTAATTTTTCTCGAGCGGACCATCTGGGAATTGCAACCGCTCTCTCGGACTTGTCCGATGAAGCGGTTCGGCGGTACAACCAACTCCTCTGAGACCTATAGGCGAGGCGGTTTCGAAGCGGCGGAGATCGCGTGATTATAAAAACTTACGGAAAGGTAGACTTGGGTTTTACTTTTCCCGAATCGCTCATTGCTCTTGAACTCTTGCTTTCTCCATCCTCGACTAGGTTTCATCTTTTCGCCGCCAACCCAATCAAAAACTTCTTGCTTCGGCGAAATGGCTAAGAGAGTTTACGAATGGGAGGAATCGGAGATGGATGCGGCTAAGATCAAGATCTTGGTTGATCTGGGAAGATCCGAGAAGGCTCGTGAAGTGGATTCGGCTGTCGGGCGACAGCCATCGGGGAAAATGGGCAAATCCGTCTTCCAAGCGTATTGTGAGTGCGGCCTTCGATTACCGCCACCCCTTTCTTACGATGAGTACTCGAACACTTTGGGGTGGGCGGTAAACTTAGGTCCCAATTCCATTACCATGTTGAGTGTGTTCGTGTATCTATGCGAAGCATACACGGGATTCCGGCGGATCTCGAGTGTTCCAATATTATTATGGGATGGCTCGACAAACCGAAATCGCGGAAGTCTGATTTGAAGCTCCACGACTCAAGTCGAAGGAGTACATTGAGCTTTACCGGTCTTCGTGGTCGAAATGGAGGAAGAGGTGGTTCTCTTGGAAGGTCACCTCTGAAGACGACCTTTCTTTTGAGGAAGGTCGCTGAAAAGAAATCTTCATGGGACTCAACCCTGAAGATATCAAAGGATTAGCCCTTATATTCAAGCTATTAAGGACTTGAAGGAAGAAGGGTGACCGGATGGCATGTGGTGAAGGATTTCATCACACGCAGAATTAGTCCTCTGAAGAAACGAGCATCTCCTATGTGGAGGTACTCGGGAGAGGAGACCCACGAGAGACTATGAGGAGGGTAAGCAATTGTCGACTTAGCTCTCCGTTTGGTCTTTCTCAACCTTGTCTAATATTTTTATCTGTTTACGGATCTTTCACAGTGAGGTTGACTCAGTCGGACTCATTTGTGAGAAGTCTCCGCACTCAGGGGCGGTTCCTCAAGTCATTGCGGTTTTGTCCGCAGATGAAAAGATGGGCGCCTAAAGGTAATCAAAAATCGATTCTTTCTTTAGGACTTTATAGTCGTAGGAGATACTTACGACTAATGGTGATCGTAGAATATCTTACGATCAATAAAAAGTCGAGAAGAACTTACGACTTAGTACTAGTCGTAGAAAAACTTACGACTAATTAGTGATTCTTCTTTTTCTGTTTTGCTTTGCATGGAAAATCGTCGGACGACGAAGAAGTAGATGACTATTAGGGGTTGTCGAAAACAAAGGCTCGGCTCCTCCCTCGAAGAGGCGTCGACTTGTAAAATCTGAAAGGGGAGCAAGCTCGAGCTCGACTTCGACCGGACCCTCTACAAGGCTGCGGCGGTGTAATGGTATCTGGCCGAGGTCGCGTGTCGAAGGAGGTTGACAACCTCTTAGCGCAAACCTCGCAAGGCTAAGGTACCCTTCTATTATGACACGGAATCTTTCGCGATCGGTGCCACTCCTAGTTTTATTAAGCAAGCTGGAAAGGGAGGCGGAAAGATTTTATGTCTTTAAGAAGGAGGATAATCGGCACAACTGCGGTGAGGCGATCTTTATACGGAATGGTCGAGGCGATCTCGTCCATCCGGGATCGAGAAAGCAGCCAGGTCCTGTTTCAACTCTGACGAGCGTGGTAAATCTTTGAACCTCGACCGTGGTCGTGGACCCTCCGTTGGGAGGATTGCTCCAAAATTCTGGTTAAGACCGAGTGCGAGAGTGTGTGAAATGTACTAAAGTGTAAGAACGACATTTACCTTTTTCTTTTCACAACTGATTTGCTTTTCTTTATTTGATCCAGACTCCTTCACCCGAATGCTTCCGTCCATTGCCATCCCTTCACTATTGGGGAGGTAGCAATGGAGGTGGTCGAGCATCACCTTTGGCCCAGTGGTGGATGAGTCGAGACTCCCTGAGTGACTCCCATATCTGCGTAACTCGACCCTTGAAGTAGCGGTATTCTTGTTGAGGTGGCGCTCGACGGCCGAGTCGTAGAAACAACGAGGCGGTGTGGAAGCCTCTGGTCAAGGTGGTGACCGATCTGCGCACGCTCTGGGAAGGAAATCGTAGGAGGCGTTCCTTCCCCTACCCAAGAGAAATCACGAGAACGAAAGGAGAAAATTTCAACCACGTGGTGACTTCTTTGGGGCTGCCTCCGTCAGCAGGTCTTACCTTCAGATCTCGTGACCAAGTCCCTCATCCCAAAGATATTCCCAATACGGAGAATACCTTTAATAACGGCGCCTCGAGAAGGTGTGGTGGGACAAGGTCGCGAGGATAGATAAGCTGAGAACCGGACCTTGTATATTCAATGTTTGCTAGGACGACTATGAATGTAAGTATCTTCAAAATACTTATACATGTGGCTTTCCTTCACTTCTCACTGTTCTCTTTTTGCAGAAAGCTCTGGAGCAAATTGCTGTTGTCGGTGAGTATCATCGACAACTTTTAGAGCTAAGACAGGAGAAAGAGCTACTCTGCACAGAGGCAGAGAGGTGGTAAGTCACTTATCATCCATAGTTGTTTTCAACTTAAATACTCGTATAATGTCTTACGAGAATAGTCATGGAAGAAACTCATGACAAAGGATTAGTCGTAAGAAAAAACTTACGACTACTTACGACGAGATAGTGGTCATAGAAAGACTTACAACCATTCGTAGTCGCGAAAAACTTACGACTAGGTCGGTGGTTGTAGAAGTACTCACAACCATTGGTGATTTTTATCTCAGTCTCTGTCCTTTGTAGGTTAAGCGGTGATTCAAAGACCTTAGCGATTAACTCGACTATGAAAAGAGGAGTCGAGGAGGCTAAGGAATGAAGTATTAACCCTCTCGGATAGACTTGAGAGGTTGTCTCTGCACATCTAAGAAATTGCGGGAAAAAATAAGCGATGAAGTCTTGAACTTAAGGCATTTTTGAGTTTTAACCTTTACCTAACTCTCATTTCTTCTTGAGATAAAGAAAATGAGATGAGAAACTCGGATGAAGTTGGAGACAAATCTTTGGTCATTCAGGAGTTTTCCCGCATTAGCAAGAATAAGGATCAAGAACTTGAGGTTCTGAGAACTCAAGTAACAGGTAAGTAACTTTTAACCTGTTGTCCTTTTTTGAGTGTTTTCCCTTTTTTAATGTCAATTCCTTGTTCAGAAATTGCTGCCCAATTGAGAATCCTTGAGGCTGAAATCCAATCAAAGACCTTGATGCAATGAGTCCGTCGCATTGCTAGGATGAATCTGAGAGGACATCAGAGCATGGGAGCAAAAGCATGCTGAAACCGTTGCTTTCCATCGCGAAGAGGTCAAGAAATTGGATTCTCAATTAGTAGGTAAGAAATGCTTTTACCTACAAATATCTTTGTGTTATGTTCCTCTAGAAGTATTTTTGTTTGGCCAGGTATTATTCTTTTGGAACAAGTGGTCGAGAACAAAAGCTTAGCGAGCTTCGACTTGTACCCAACGGAGATGGAGTCGATGAAGACTAGTCTTCAAGGCAACATCACTCTCTGAACAATGTGTTAGTGAGCTACATTACGAGGAAAAACTCCTCGAGAAGATACTATTCTTTGCTCACACAAGTACTATTGGAGAACAAGTCGGAAGATTGCAAGAAATGGTGACCACTCGAAGGCTAATCAAAATTTGAATCAATAAGGAGGCGATCGAAGGCTGCTGTAAGTTACGCTTTAGCGAAACTTAAAGCTCAAGATCCCCGCCTTAATGTTACACCAATCGGCCGACTTATCGTCTCACGAATCGAGAGGCAAGTCGTCGATTGTGGAAATCGATCGATTGGCAAAAAGGTGGCGGAGGAAATCGGCTAGGCTCTCCCCTTGAGTAATCTTGTAACTACTTTGTAAAGGCGGACATTTTTGTTGATGAGTAATATATGATCCGCCTTATTTCACGAAAATCATCTTGTCGAGTAGTTAGTAACTCAAAAGATAATAAGCGAATGAAAGGCGAATGAAGGACTAAGAATTGAAGTCAAATTAATAACTTTATCCTAGCCCCAGGCTATTTGTTTAGATTGTTTAGACAATCTAAATAAATAGTGTTTAACAGGGTTTACGAAAACAAAGAGAGGTTTATTTAACTTATAGCTTTTATTACGGTTTGTCAATCTTGGTCGAAAAAGTAAAGCGACTCGACACTAGGAAGTTCCTTCTAGTGGGCGGGACCACGTCGCGAGAGGAAAGGCTTCGACTAGGTGATGTTTTCATCTCCGACTAGTTTAATCGAACCAAGAACGACAACTTGAGTTAAACAAGCGTCTTAGAGGACTTTAGTGATTCGTTCGTCTGTTTTGGTGGACTTGATAAGTCTTTTCGATAGCAAAAGTAGGAGGCGAGCGATACTAGGAAGTTTCCTTCTAGTGGGCGGGACCACATGCAGAGAGGAAAGACTTGACTAGGTGTGTCTCTTCCTTCGACCAGTTAAAACAAATCAGTACACCAAGGTGGTCGAACAAATGTAAGAAAGTGCACTCTACTTAGAATATTTTTGAATTGATGAAAAAATAAACTAAGATTTGAAAGAGTTGGCTTTGAGAACATTTATTGGATAGAACTGAGCTCTTTGTATTGGCGACAAAAATGAGTAGCAGTCGATGCTAGGAAATTCCTTCTAGTGGCGAGAACCACATGCGAGAGAGGAGAAGTTTCAACTAGATGATGTTACTCGCTTTTAGACCGAGTGTAAAGAAAAAGCGAGTTTTATTTTTGTATCATAGTCGAAATATTAAAAAGCTTTACTCAAAAATAAGGCAAGAGAGGTAGAAGGAACTGGACTTTTATTGCACGAGAAATCGATCACACATAGAATTTGCGTGGCGGTCGATGTTCCAAGAGTTTGAGAGAACTGTCCATCTTCCATTGCTAGTCGTCTTGACCACAGACGAGTTACTTGACCCTTGTGTAAGGACCTTCCCATTTGGGGAAAGTTTATTCGATTAGACTTGGATTGGCGAGCCTCAATACCAAGTCACCTCTGAGAAGGTGCGAGGTTGGACCTTCGATCATAGTATCTGCGCGAGGGCTTGTTGGTAGGCTGCCGAGCAATTAAGGCTAGGTTTCTCCTCTCTTCAAGTAGGTTAATGTCATCTGCTCGAAGTTGTTCTGATGCGAGTTGTTGAAGGTTTCAACTCGTGTCGACCGCAATTTTAGCTCGGAGGAAGCATGGCTTGACTCGAACACTAGAAAAAATGGTGTTTCTCTGTTGCTCATTGGTGGTTGTCTGAATCTGCCCATAATATGGAAGATAATTCTTGTACCCAAGCCCCGGCGCTTAACAAGTGATCGAAGACTCGAGTTTTAATTCCTCGCATTATTTGGCGTTTGCGTTCGACCGCCCCATTACTTTGGGGATGTGCAGCGAAGCATAGCATAACTTGGTACCCAACTTCGTCGCAAAATTCTGAAATTTTGCACTTGCGAGTGTTTACCATTATGCGTAATTATCAACTTGGTACTCCAAATCGACTAATTCGCTTCTCATCATGAACCTTTTCTTGCTTAGTTGTTATCGATTCTGAGTTCACTTGATCCATTTGTGAGCGTGTCAATAGCCACAAAAGGAATTGAAACCTCCTGGAGCTTTGGGAAGCGGTCCTAGGATATCAAGCCCCAGTGCAAAAGGCCAAGAAAGAGGTATTGTTTGTAATGCTTGAGTGGTTGGTGTATCTGTCTACCATGGAATTGTACTGGACACACTTTTTAACCACCTCCTTAGCATCGTGCAGTGTAGGCGATAAAAACCTTGTCGAAAGGCTTTACCAACCAATGTTACAGTAGGAAGCATGTGTCCCACAGATGCCACTTTGTGTATATCGTGAAGGAGTGTTATTCCTTCGTTTTGCGGAATGCATCGCATGAGTATCCCTTGGGTTCCTCGTTTATAGAGGACTCCTTCAACCAAAGTATACATTTTGGCTTTTGGGATAATCGATGCGCCTCAAGATCATCTTGGTCTGGAACCCTTGCAAAGATACTCGTAGATGGGAGTCATCCGGTATCCTCTTCTCTTGACATCCTCAAAGACAACGTTTGCCTCGTTCGACCACTCAAAACCTTCATGTCTCTGAAAGTTTAAAGAAAGGTAGTCCTTTTTCTCCTAGTCGTGCGATGAAGCGACTTAAAGCCGCCATGCACCGGTGAGTTTACGGACTTCCTTTTTGTGTTTGGAGGTCGCATCGGAGGATGGCCTTTATTTTTCGAGTTTGCTTGATTCCTCGTTCGGATACTAGGAATCCAAGCAATTTTCTGAAGAAATTCCAAACACACACTTCTCTGGATTAAGTTTTAAATGGTGCTTTACGAGGTTGTCGAATGTTTCTTGTAGGTCGGTGATATGATTAAGTCTCTTAATGCTTTTTACGACTAGGTCATCAACATAGGCTTCCAAATTCGGCCTAATTGAGATGAAAAAGTCGATTGCATTAAGCGTTGAAAAAGCACCAGGCATTCTTTAGACCAAATGGCATTTTGATATAACAAAGGTACCAAATGGAGTAATGAATGCGGTCTTCTCTTCATCGTTTAGACACATATTGATCGGTGATATCCGAATATGCATCTAAAAACTTAATATTTCACAACCATGATAGAATCAACCGGTGATCAATACGAGGTAAAGGAAATCATCTTTTGGACAAGCTTTATTAAGATCGATAAAGTCAGCGCACATCGCCATTTCTTGTTTGACTTTTTGACCATTCTGAGGTTAGCCAACCACTGCGGGTGATTGACTTCTCTTATAAAGCACGCCTTAAGTAGCTTATCAATTACGATTTAATAGCATCTCGTCGATCGAGGGCAAATCTCGTAATTTTTGTTTCTGGTACTTTATCGGTAGTAAAGCTAGCTGTGCTCGATCACCTCCACAGGGACTCGGGCATGTCGGATGCTTGCCGCGAAGACATCTGCGTTAGCTCGGAGTAAGGTAATGAGGCGTCTTCCTATTTGGGATCGGAAGTCTCCCAATGCGAGCAGTCTTGAGGTTTCTCTGCGTCGGAGGAACCTCTTTGACTTGGTCGTTCGGCTTTGAGTGCGACTTTGAAGCCGACTTGCTAGTCGAAGGTGACTTTCATCTCGAGTTGGTATTTGACCAACCATCTCGAGGATCGTGATCGCAGACTATCGCCATCTTTTGTCACATTGAATTGTGATCACTCCTTTGGGACTGGCATCTTAAGACATTGATACCCATAATGAGTAGCCATTAAGAATTTTGCCAAAGTTGGTCGTCCAGAGTATGGCGTTATATCTGCGTATCGAAATCGACCACATCAAGGAGACTTTCTCGTCTGAAATTACTTGGTGAGCCAAATGTTAAAGGAAGAGAAACTTGGCCAATGGGTTTGGTGAAGACCGATGCGATTCCATGAAAGGAATATCGTGCAGGCCTTACCTAATCTGGGTACTTGCATCTCGTCCGGGCTTTAGTAAATAATATGTTTAAAGAACTACCACCATCAACTAACACTCGATTGACCGACGGTTGTTGATGGTGGGTTCGACTCTAAATCGAAATCGACTGATCGACTCATAGTGATCGGGCGATCGTCCTTCTCAAAAGAGATGGTAACTTCCGGCCACTTCGGTAATTTATTGACAAGAGGAGTATGTATAGAATTTACCTCTCGTCCGTGACTTTAAGTTGTCGTTTGGAGTCGTATCTGATGATCCTCCATAGATATGCTCAACGGTATGGTGCGGATCTTGGAATGGCATCTCCTCATCATCGGCGACTTTTGACCACTCGTATGTCCTACCTTTCGAGAGTAGGGAGCGGTGCTTTCCGTTGTAGTAATCCTCGAGCTTTCTTTGGAAAACTTCGCGATTCTGAGAGGTCATGTCCTTCCTTTTTATGAAAAGGACACCACCTTGGTTTGTCGTTCCTTGATCGAGGCGCTTACCTTTGCCTTGATCGGGGTTCGACTTGATGGTTTGGGGCTCTCTATCTTTCGGCCAAGACCTCTTTGAAACCACTAGTTTGTGGTTTTGACTTTTATTTTCTTCTTGGACTTTTTGCTTTTTGTCCTTACCAACCTCACGGCTCTCTAAGGCGTGTGTTTCTCGATCGATAGTGTTATTCCACTCATTGCCTCGAAGCGATTGCATATCGATCGGCCATCTCAAAGAGCTTCGACAGCGGTGTTGGGAGGATTTAAAGCAATATCCTCTCTTATTCTTCTACTACGGACTCCTTGCTTAAAGCCACGATCACGGAGAGTCGAAATTTCGGAATTGAGTTCTGAACGACTAAAGCGTTTGATGAATTAGCGCAAAGTCTCGTTGTTGTTCTTTTGATCGGTGCAAGTCGTCTTCCTTTCGAGGCGGTTGTATGTGCCTTGGAAATTTGCTGTAGAAGATCACAGAGGTGTTGCCAAGTAGATCGACTCGAGTGGTTGGTTTAATAACCATGATCGGCGGATCCTTGAGCCGATTGGAAGGTAATTCGCCATTACGTGCTCTCCTCCTCCTGCTTTGCTTTCGGACGGTTTGTTGTATAGATCTGAAGAAACTTCGATGGGATTTTGAGATCCATCAAATTTCTCCATGTTCCTTTGGTCGAAAATGAGGTGGCGTGACTGCTCGAAGGTCGGCGAAAATGCGGCATCCGTAATTACTTCTTGGCGCCTTCTTTGTAGGAAAGAAGGGTTAATGTCGCCAGTGATCGTATCTGACGATACCGACAGCGGTGACTGTTACATTGTAGGTCTCGGTTCTTGAGGGAATACTCCTCGTAATCCACCGTTGTGAATTTCTTTGCGGAGTAGTGATTGATCACCTCCTCGGAGGCTACTTGATCATCGGCCGATCGAAAAGTATTTCTCGAATAGGAGATCGATGTGACTTATGACCGTGTCGATTCCTACGCAGAAATATTCGATTGGTAGTAGGTGAAGAAATCGCATTGCTACGACTACACGAATGTTGTTGACGAGTACTTCGGTCTTGTCATCACGATTCGAAGCCTTTGCGCAATCTCCTCGACAAAGAGATCGTATCTGGCGTTCGAGCAAGCTCTTGATTGGGATTCTCAAGCAAGTCGTTGATGTCTGAGTTCTTGTACCTCCTGTGGTGATATTGAATCGCGCCGGTAGGTTCTTACGGGCTGCAATTTTCTTTCTTGGATGGCCTCAAAATCCTCCCGTCTTAGAAGATTAAAATGGAAAGTAGGAGGTGTAAAAACCCTAAAGCCTTGCGCCGAGTGGATTTTATAGCCGCAATTCCTTAACTGCACTAGGGAATTACCCAAAATTCAACCGACGGAGAAGACTCTTCAGTTCCTGAGTCAGTTTCTCAAACTTTAAAATGAATACAGACCACCTCAAATATCACGACATTAAATGAGGGTCTGCCTTATACGACTTCATCTGAAAAAGTATTCACATGCTCAATTCATTTAAAGTTCGGGGCTAGCTGACGAGGATTAAAATCTCTATGTATTACTTTAAATACATAATTAAAAGATCATATGTCTTCGTGGTCGTAAACCCTAAGACTAACGACCACGTGGTCGTAAGAGTCGTAACTCCTGAAGCTAACGACCTCTGTGGTCGTGAGGGTTCCAAAGGTTACTTATAGGTACCCTGGTCGGACGAGGTTCTGTACCTAGTCCCCGACTAGATAATTGCTCATACAAGCAATGAACTGGCATATGGATTCAGCTCTAAGCATATCCTTTACCGTGTGATGAATGGAGCATATTTCGTATTGGCTCCATATCACGTGATGTTTCATGATCCTAAGACACTAGCGATAAACTACCATGCGGTTTAGTGTCTCACAGACATTAAACACCCAAACGGTTGATACTTCATCAACCGTTGCCTCGCTCTGACCAGTCGCGACACTTCCAACTCCGTCACCGCGCTCAACCTCTACGACTGAAGTGGGCAGATGAGACAACCTGACGCCCAAGGAACCCAGATCCGCGCGATCCACCTCCTCGACTAGACTGACTCCGCCAAAGTGTTGCCCTCTCGACCACACTACCAAGTCCGTCACTGCGCTCAGTGACCGCCACTCCAGGGTTCCACAAGGCCCTCCACCCATGTCAACAAATCTAGGAGCTTGGGATGGCTGAGTGCGTGGTCTTTTCCACGGGCACCGCCATGTCGGCGTCGGCATGTTCGCAGTAGGGCAATCTACACCACAAGTAACCATGGCGGTGGCGGCCCAGGAGCTCGGGAAGGAAGGATTGGCGGTGAGGGGAGGCAGATGTTGTAAAAGGGGATGCGGCAGTGAGGCGGTGGTCGCTAGGCTAAAAACCGGGGTGGGGTGGTGGTTGCCGGCACCGATGAGGTTGATGAGGTGGATGCGATCGCGCTTGAGAAAGAAGGGAGGAAGGGCAACAATGGCGGTTGAGAGAGAGATAGAAAAGGAGGGGTCTATGGGCTGGGGAACGGCGACACGATGGAGCTTGAGCGTGCGGAGGTGGGCGCACGAGACGGCGAGCCAGCGGCACGATGCAGTTGTCGAGGGAGGGCATGGTAAGGGAGTTGATAGAGAGGACATTCCTGAGCAGGTGCACACAATGGTGCAGCACGGACGGCGAGCTTGGATACCCCATGGTCGGCAGTGGGGTCAAAATTGTGCGAATGCAGAGGGTGACGATGGGGGTGGGGAGAGCGAGACGGTGAGGGGGTTTGGGAGGTAGGGGCGGTGGCAACGCGGCCCATCGGTGAATGTTGAATCAAAGGAGATGAATGGGAAGAGAGCGAAGAAGTTGGAGTTGAAGAAGATGATGTTAGAGATAAAGTGAAGGGAGAGATGGATAAAGTGAGAATGTGATTTGTTGCATAAGGTGCCAAAATATGATGACATGAATGCTAACGTAGGTGTCACGTTAGCAAAACCGGGTGATTTTGATCTCATAGATAAACTGAACAGTTTTAAGAGTTGGAGGTTGTCATATATCTAGTTTCCTAGTTAATGATTGTCTTTTAGACTTTTATAAGTTTAGGGGTCAAATTGAATTTTTCTAAGTCTTAATAGCTCCGTTAGTATTACACGAACTACAAGGGTGGCATCAAATCACTAGTCAATTAACATATGTACGGTGTAGTTAGTTGCCCCTTAACATTGCATATTAAACCAAGGCATCAGCCAGAAGTTGTCAACAATTTTGCAAAATGGCAGAAGGACCTCAATAGATAAATATTTGAACTACCTGCAGTTATAATTCGGTATCGATCAGATACACGTAGCCATTGTAATTGTTTAGGAAATTTTGTAAAAAAAAAAGGTTTTGCTCGTACTAAGCAAGTACTAGCACTGTGACGCATAGATGCTTTGCGCAGCCGACTAGTCCAATCCATTCGAACCGTCCCACATCCGATCAAAACAGTTAGATTCTCACTTAAATACATGAACCTATATCTCTAGTACTTCCCTCCATCCCGTGCCTACATGTGCTATTCTTTTGAACATTTTTTTAAGTTTGTTTTGGCTGTTCATCTGCTCACTTCTTCACATGACAAATATTTAGATTCTTCTTTTTTGTACGGCGGCACAGGCCACTGCAATCATACTCCATATAGCAAGCAACCAAAGGATACTGTGCAGATAACTGCAGTGGCCGAGCACACCGGCCGGTGCTTGACCGATGACCAAAGAGAAAGAAAGAAAAATATAAAATAATCCAAAAACAGTAAAAACGGCGGCTCTGCCGATATATTGCTGCACTTGATTTAATCCAGCTTGACCTGCATAGTTTCTTGGGAAAGCTAGCATACTTGCTAACGCTAGGACAGGGCAAAAGCTAAAGCGGAAAGTGCGGTAATGCGGTTGAATGATATTTTCTTGAGATGGCCACAAAAAAAAGAGTTTACTGAATAGATGTTACTCTATGTTTTTGCACATCCACAGGGTATATCTACAAAAGACTGCACTACCCTCCTTGATCAAATCACTTATTGCTCTTTAGATGATGTGTTAAGTCTTATCCATGGTAGTAAATGACCTTGTAAATAGCTAAAGGGAAGGGGTATATAAAGAAAAGATGGTAGAAAGTCACATCGAAATCGTAAGACCCTGTTTGTTTATGTTTTTTGTCTGACTTAAAAGCAAAAAAATCTAAATCTAAACAAAGATGTGTTTTTTTTATCTGGTTTATAAAAAGGTTAATCCATTTTAAGCCTAAAAGCTATAAGCTAAGGAAGATGTGTTTTTTTAGATTTTGCGGAATAGAATAACCGATTGCTACTAAAGTTCGCTGGAATTACCCACAAAATGCCATTGCATATAAATGCAAATCGTTCTGTTTTTTTGCTCTTCCATCCGCCTCTTCATACACAACTCAATAAGACAATATCCTATTAAAAAAAGCCAAATTATCAAATATTAAAGTTTGGCTTAAAAGCTAATAGGCTTATATAAGTTGATTAAGCTAAAAAAACGGGCTTTAAGCTATAAACAAAAAACTTAAGACTAACCAAATAGGACCTAAAACAGCATATCTATGAATAAAATTTGAAAGTTAGAATAATATGTATTTAGGAATGGAGGAAGAACTACCAAACATTTGCTGCTATCCATTCCACACAGAAGATGCCCTTGATACATATGTGTTTGGTATCCATTCCACGCAGAAGATGCCCTTGATACATATGAACACATCAACAATTTATAATCCAAACGAGTAAAAAAAAAAGCATGTGACTATGCTCCGAGCGATCGATCACAAGTCCCCAACCCGAAACGTTTTCGGATCCCAACGGGCATCACATCTCGCAGGCGAAAGCAGATTCCCCCGTCAGAGCGACGCCGAGACCGAGCTCCAGTTCGCTTCGCACAAGTGGCGGCCTCTCTTTCTTTCCCCCTTCCCGGCCGCGGAATGGAACCAACGCGCGCAGCGTGCAGCGCGAGTGAGCACTCGGCCACCCCGCATTTTGATGCCCATCGACGGAACGAAACAACAGCCTCCAACACATCTTCGCTCGGCTCGGCACGCGTCCCCGCGTTCGCGCGGTGCGTCGCGGTCAAAGTGGCAATTCAGGCACGTCAGTGCTGGTACGGGCCGCGCAGCCTTCGCCCGGCCTCGGGCGGGGCTTTTCTCGAGTTTTTTTTTCCCTTTCGATTTCTCGCTTGGGAACGTCGGGTTCCACGGCGATTTGGATCGTGTCGGGCGAGCCAGGCCGTGGCCGGCCTTAGGAAGCAAGGATGGCAGATGCATCTGCAAGCGTAAGGGATCGTCGATGCAGTGATCCACCTGCGCTGCGTGCATGCGGTCGCAACTTTTGATGGCGTAGGGGCTTATAGCTGCTAGCTAGCCCACTGTGTCCGCACCTGTGCCGAGCTTTGTCTGTTCTCCGTCGGGTCTCTCTCTCTCGCATGGACACGTTCCAGGCTCAAACGCAGCTGCAAACCAGCCTACTTTGGCTAATCGATCGCCCGTAGATCCACTGCGATGTACTACTAGTGCTAGTACAGGTACTCATGTAGTTTGTGATAGTGCAGATGATGCCAGCCGGTTGTTTTAATCATTCTCTGTTTTCGCGCTCGATGCGCGGCCAAAGATAAGAGGAGGGGGAAAATGACTAGACGGTAGAGGCCGGCCGACGCGTGTGTTTGTGGAGCGGACAAATCGAGGTTTTTATATATGAGAAAGCAAGCGAGAGGGAGCAAATCTTTGAGGAAAGGAGGTAAAGCCGCGCGCGGTCACAGCTAGCACAATGCACCGAGCCCGGTGGCGGTGGGGGCTGGAGCTGGATCGGAGGAGGAGGAGGGAGGGATGGGTCATGTGGGTGCGGGTGGATCACGTTGCCGAGCAGCCTTTCGGAAAAGGCCACTCAAGTCCGGTCGAGTCGGGTCGAGTCGAGTCCACGTCCATCTCTCACTCTCTAGCTCGATCCCAAACTCCAAGTCGCTCATTACGAGTGACTGATTCGAGGCCATGGGAGGGTAGTAGTAGTAGTAGTAGTAGTGCAAGTGCGAACAAAGCAGCTGTCCAGCCGAACAACCAGGAGGGTGAGTACTCCTAGCACGGCCCACCAGAGCCCCAAACACCTTGATGACACGCACGAGACAGAGATATGCCGACGTCTCGTCACGCTCGGTCCTCGCGCTAATTTCATGCCTCCTTTTCTCGCCTGTACGTCGTTGCATTGACCAATCGATGCATATGCTAAGCTGATGCTGATCGACGACGCTGTACCACTCGAGATCGATCGATTGCAATCCTTACTCCTTAGATCGCGCTGTGCGCCCTGTTCGTTGCGTTGCGTTGCACTCGCACGGTGCCTAGTGAAGCGTACGCACGGTGCAGAATTTCAGCCCCTGTTAATGAACAGGCAACTCTGGAACGAGACACCTGATGGCTGATGCGCTCGACCTCTGGCTCGGACGTCGAATCGGTCGCGCCAATTCGAGGCGCTGGCATCCTGCATGCATGATATATGCTCAAGCAGCATTGACCGTTGTCAGGTGAAACGCACGGCCCCAACAACGAAAGTTGTTGCGCACCTGCGTCGCTCGCTCGCTCGCTCGCTTTTGCATCGCGTACACTAGTGAGGCCTTTGCTAGCTCTTTCCCCTGCCAAAGCGAGGCACGCACGTACACGCGTGCTTGCAAAAGACGCAGCTCCCCTGTCGATCGCTGCAAAGACTCGTACCAGCGGCGCGAGTCGCATGCATGCAACCGACTGGCCCCGTGTGCTCACGATCCGATCCATCTACGCGAACGTGTAGCTTCTTTTCGCCAAAATATGGCGCACGTACAGCGGTGCAGGGAGCGCGACAGGTTTGTCTTTGTCGCACTCGCAATGCTGGACATGTCTCATGTGACAAAGTCGGACAGACATGCACGCCGGTCGGCACGTCCGCGGCACGGCCGGAGGCAAGCAGTGGTGTGGCAGCGTCAAGCCAGCGAGCCATCCCGTGCCGTGCTTATGCTGGCTGCTATCCACTACCCGGCACGGGCTCTGGGGCCGTGTACTCTTTGAGGCAGCGGTTGCATGCTCGGTCATGGAATGCTTAAATGGGCATCTGCATCTAGTACTTGGTCGTCTCTTCGGTCTGACGGCCTATACGTGGAAACTGGAGGTAGTGACGTACAAGATTTCCAGTTCCAAATCCTGCCAGAATCCATTACGTGCAAACCGCGGGGATGGGTGTTAACGGATCGAACAGGGGTCTTTTTATGTTTGTATTCGTATTTTTTAAACGAATACAATTACAAATTCGAATATTATTGAATATAAATACGAATCGAATACCAACTCAATTAGGTAGAATCTGAATATCCCGGTAACTTACGTAGTTGTAAGATATTTATGATACTTTATCCTCGTACATAGCACACCTAATTATTCTAGTTTATCTATTTCACCTAAAAATATGAATTCATATTAAACTAAAAATACTTATCCAACTAATTAGCCATACTGCAATAAAATATGTATATTATTTTATCGAATTTGAATACGAATACGAATAGTGCGGATAAAATAATATTTCAAATGGCAAAAGTCCATACCATATTCATTTCCATTTTTTTATGCGAATGCGAATACGAATAGAAGAAATTGTTAATCGGATGGAAAAATCTAAACCATATTCGCTACCAACCAAATTCAGATGCCGAATAAAACAAATAATTCGAATTCGATTGACACCCCTAACTGCAGGTGTATCAGCCAGACAATCACAATCAAGCACCAGGAAGTAAGGCTTGAGTAGCAACAACATACTTATTGCATTGCGAAACAAAAAGGATAGCAAGAATTTTGGTCGAGCAGTGAACAGTACGATAGACCAGATCAAACTAAGTAGTACAGTTCAGATTAAAAGAGATAATAATTCATGGTTGACAGTTTGACACGAATAGAACTTAGGTACCTTAATTTGTCGGTAACACGGCAATGGTGGAGAGAGGGAAAGACTGTTCAGCATTTCAATCTGAAAGTATGATTATAGAAGCACGAGGTTATGACGGACAAGACATCATCAGTATAGTTTTTTTCCTTACAAATCGCTTCAAGTGCATACAAGGATTCTGCACAAGACGCATCCTCCCAAAGAAATAGTGATCGCATAAATAATAACAACAATCTACTTTTGTAAGTTGTGGCAAATGTTGCACATGTAGTAATAGCCAAAAGAACTGTGGAAGTATCAACTGCGTACCATGCTAGCACACTATTCCCAATCTAGTTTACACCGTCAAACTCCATTCCTAACAAGCGGCTTCCTCACTCGTCTTCAAAAACCAATAAGCGTGTGAACAGAACATTAAACCGGTCCCATTGAAGCATCACCAAGCAAAGCATTTCTGATTACTGCAGGGTCAGCGTACTAATGGCTTGCATATGGAGGAACTGTTAACCATGATTCAATGCCAACCGGGAACATACTCCAAAACAAAGAGATGCCTTCGAATTAACTGATGTACCATGTCCTGTAATTGTGTATGGAGATCTATGGAGAAACAACACCTTTGAAAACTATGGCAGAAAAGATGGGTCAACCTGACCAAACAAGAAGGAAAATATTAACAAAAGTCAGAACATTCAATTGATACGCGAAGAAGGATAAGCACATACCTCGGGCAAATAGTGGTTAAAAAGAACACTAGGCACAAGTGGGACAAGATGCATCAATCAATTGGATGCTTGTCCGTTTGCCGGGAGGTGTATTGGGCTGAAATCAAAAGCAAGGACAGCAATGCACTCTCCACAAACATAGCATCAAACCAGCGGTGGTAGAAGTCAAACTGAATATCACCACCCAAAACATCTGTAATGATCACCCTGAGCAAACATGCATTAACAAACATCAATTGTCTCAATGGAATGTGATCATGATGTAAATTTTAAATCTTGCATAAAGCGTAGAAGTTTCAAAGAAGCATTGTTCCATTTTCAATCAACAGTATTATTCATTAAGGATCCACATGACACTTTACTTGTGGGGTCAATTGTGAAATCAATATAACTAGTGAAACCGATTTCTTTAAAATCTTCGTATAAACTATTGTGTTTTCCAATTGCTAATGGTAGTGGATTGTAAAAAAAGGTTGTAGGGTCATTTGACCCCACAACTTTGTATATGCCTCTGCAGGTTCAGTTATAAAATAACAGTCCAATATCAAGCCAGTATATAGGGAAAGGCAATCCCAAGCAATAGAGGAATACCTGTACTCATTTGCCAGGCTTTTCCTTATGAGAAGAATAGATGATATGAAGTACATGCCCATGATCTCAGATAGGAAAAGGACGACATTGGTTGTTGAGCCGCTCCCAACTCTAGAAACAGCAAAGAAGAATCGCATAGAAAATGAGACACAATAGCATCAAGTTTGGATGCTCAACAAGGGAAGCTACGACAGCAGCTGGAAGTCTATTTAACTCAATGGAAAATGCAGATGGGCAAATTAGGTTTCTGCACTACAACCAGCTGAAATGCATTTACAATAACTTTACCAACATTTTTCAGCCAGTCATGATATTAATGGATCAGAGACTACAGCATACAGGGTACTGATAAACAAATCAAACAATTCACATGTACAAAATAAAAAGTAGCAACCAAAAAGAACACTCACCTTCATAACATTTGCTAAGAATCCTCGAACAGATATGACCACCAACATCCCAATGAACATCAAAGATATGTACTGCAAGCACAAGGCAAAAGCAGGACATATGTAAGCAAGAACATGAATAAATAAGCAACTGGAAAGGGAGAAAAGTCATGGAAATCAAGCCAGCCCAATATATAGAAACCCTTAATCTATATTCTATCTACACGTAGAACAGCACATGGAGTTTCAGAAAAGGGTCAAAAGCCATGCCAAACTATATGTGGATATCATAGGGATATGCTCCAGATCTTAGGATGATGTGACAATTAGCAATGGCGTTAACGGTTTATCGTTTCACGTGTTTTCGCAAAGTTGGCATCTTTGTCGATCTATAACGGTCGACCGCCGAGGTGGCGGTCGACCGATTCGACCGGCCGACCGACCACGGGGCGATCGACCGGCCGATTACTAAAGTGAGGATTTGAGCTGGGCAAAAAATAGAGGGTGTAGGCAAGAGAGGGGATTCTATTGCATTTGGTCCCATAATTTTTGGAGTCTCCAGTCAAAAGTTCTATTGGTTTGAAATTTTAAGTAGGTTTCAGTTTTCAGAAGTTGAAAATCGGCTAAGTCTTTCTTGGAGGTCGACCGACCAATAGTGGCGGTCGAACGGCGAGTGGGCGATCGAGCAGGCCACGGGGCGGTCTGACCGGTTTTCACTTGGTTCGTCGCCCGTCGTGGTAGCGATTCTCGGTTGTTAGGTCAAAGTCATGAGTTTCAGGGCATATATGTTGCATGATGCATATTTTGACTAACATGGGTCAAGTTGTGAA
Organism: Hsuehochloa calcarea; assembly: GCA_036346395.1. Lineage (NCBI taxonomy): Eukaryota > Viridiplantae > Streptophyta > Magnoliopsida > Poales > Poaceae > Hsuehochloa > Hsuehochloa calcarea. Next base: position 43,763,615 of record CM070599.1, read on the forward strand.
GAACTTGTTCCCAAATTCGGTTTACTTGTCTATTGTTGTGCAGGTTGCTTGGTGGTCAACGACGGTCAACGGCGAGGATGATCGGGACTAGGCTTGGAGAGCTGAGGTCCAGAACAATCGACGATGCCGGGTGAGGTCAATGTACTCAAGCGTGGTGCAAGATGGACAAGGGTGACCTATTAGCTAATTCGAGGCATAAGATGACGATATGTATAGCTAGTTAGGTCAAGGGGTGTTAAAAACGACGCGTTAAAATGCGTGCGTATGTGTCCCGTTTGTTTTGGGCCTTAACGGGAGCCCAATAGAGTCAAACTTCTAGAAAGTCTAAGCCTCCACTATAAATAGGGGAGGGAGGTGGGTGCACCTCTACTTCGTCTCTTTTGCAATTTTGTAAACCCTAATTTTCTCAGGGAGAGCTTTTTGTGGAGGCTAGCGTTCTTGATAGTTTGATGTGATTTTCGTGCTCTTGGATTGAGCATTGTCCTCCATTGATGGAGAGGCTGTAAGCCTATATCATATCAATCAATCAAAGGAAAGTTTGATCAATGTTTTGTCTCATTGCGTTCTTTCTCTCTATTTGATGATTTTGGGTCTTTATTTGATCCGTGAGTTTTTGCTTGGTTTCTTCACGTGATCTAGCTTGTTGTGATGTGTGAGAACCTATCTAGGATCATCTGGATCATCAATCACCCACGAGCAAGATCTTGAATCAAGTTTTCGTTTTGACCCGGTTTTGAACCCTTCTTCAATCAAACGGAAAATGATCTTTATTCTTCCAATAATTATCACAATCTTCGATTGGAATAGCTTCCTGATATCATAGAGAAGGTGTGTTCCAAGTTTCATTAAGTTTGGAGTTGTAGATCAAAAGTTTCATCTATTTGCAACTAGGTCATCGGCCGCTTGATCTGCTCGAGGCGATGGTCGACCGCCAACATCACCGGCCGATCGGGAGGAATCGGTCCGACCGACATTGATCCAGCTGTCCGACCGCCCTGCACTGAGATTGTTTTTGGTCCTGTTTGGTACAGCTTCTCCTTTGGCTTTTGGGTGAGAAAAGCGGTAGTCATGCCAAACGGTTGGCTTTTTCTCGCTTTCACAGAAGCTCAAAGTCACAATGCATATGGAAGCCAAAGCGAAGCCAGTGTTGAGGTGCTTCCCACTGCTTCCCACCTCCAGCGTTCCAAGAATACCCCCAGACTTCGCAGAAATTACCCACCTCATACCTAGTATTTAAAGCAATCTTGCCTGTTCGCCTTCCCACTGGCTCCTCCCGACTCCCCCGCCCCCCCCCCCTCCCGTGACGCTATTGCAATGGCTTTGGTAGCATGACGATAGGATAGATAGAAGATATATGCAGTATTTTGTATGTAGTACTTGCCAATTTAAACTATGTATAAGGGATTAATCTTCTAGTCCAGATTATTTTCACATGCTTTCTGAAGTTTTATTGTTAAATACTGTTTAATGTTCTTAAATGTCGTTAAATGCCGTTTAATGTTGTTAATTTAGTTAAACGACATCAAATAAGTCATTACTGTCCTCATGAGCATTTCAGACATTTCATATCTCTAAGTCGCAACACCTACCTAAAAGCGCACGACCAAACACCAAATCAGAAAAGCACAGCCATTCAACCCGCAGCCGGAAAAGCCTACAGCACAGCCGGAAGCCGCTTTTTAGGAAAGCCACAGCTGTGCCAAACAGGGCCTTTATCTTGTGTTGATCTTTGGTTGTTTTGCTTAGGGGTTTTTATTGGATTCAATATTAGCCTTCCGCTGTACTGATATACTGATCTTCATAGCTTCTATAAGCTACTGGAGTAAAATTTTATTGAATCAATTATTTATGAAAAAGTGAGTGTGCTCCTATTCACCCCCCCTCTAGTCGCCTTTTCGGTCCAACACTATAACTATTTTATCGGAAATTTGAAAGCCTCTTAGTACTTTACACAGTGGTACAATTTAGGTCAAATCTACAGAGAGCTGTTGTTCTGAAATTTTACCAAATTCATTCTACGATTATTTTAGCTTTAGCATACCAACCTGTGATAAAAGTGAAACATCAATACCAATATCAAAATACCTCAAGAAAGTGGTAATCGTCATGGTCACCGGATCAACAGAACCTGCCTGGGAGGAAAAACAAGATGTAGATAAACAATGAAATTTTTCACGGATTAGAAACGGCAAGCAATCAGTTTGAGATCCATGAATGCATGGAAAGGTCAGTACCTCTTTAAAGACTACACTCTGCAAGGACTGCAAAAAAAATCAAGAAAAAGAGAAGTAAGCTAAGCTCCTTAAGGATGGGCTACAAGTGCAAGTAAAAAACAGAACACAAATCTCACAAAACAAGCTTGCATCAGTTGGACAGCGGCAAAATGGAGAAGCTGGGTGTTTTCCCGAAATGGATGGGCTTTTGGTTAACATGTTGCACTACTACAGAAAAGCTCATCACAGACGGTTCTAAACCATCATCACAGACGGTTTTTGAACCGTCTGAATTTTTGTGTCTGTGATGACACGAGGTCATCACAGACGGTTTTTAACCGCTCAGGAAAATGCATTATCACATACGGTTCTATTCACGAAAATGCAGCGATAGCGACTATCGCTGCACGGTTCGTGAATAGAACCGTATGTGATAGTTCATTTCCGCACGGTTCTATTCACGAACCGCCGTCGGAAAACAGATTATCACGCATTCGCTTCTATTCTCCAACCGCTCAGTGATAGTGTATTTTCACGACGGTTCGTGAATAGAACCGTCGTGATATTAATTATCATCGCACGGTTTTTGTTTAGAACCGTCTGTGATAGTTTTTTCTATGGCAAAAAAAAACGAAAACGGATTTTCTATGAATCTGATATTGATTTTCGGATTTCGCTAGCTTTCCCACAATAGCGAGCATCACAAGTAGCATCAACTCAATCCATTCACGAGCACTAAAACAACACGACATGCATCACCCACATCACGGTAGCATCAACTCAAACAATTCACGAGTACTAACACATCACGGTAGTAATCTACATCACAGAGCAAAGGGGGAGTAGAGAGAGGAGGTCGTGGGAGGTCGGGTGACGAGGTCATGGGAGGCCGGCGACGATGAGGCCGGGCAAGGTGGAGGAGGCCGCAGCGACGAACTCGGGGAAGGTAGGGCGACGGTAGTAGGAGGCCGGGGTGACGGGTAGAGGAGGTCAGGGGCGACGAGGTCGTGGGAGGTCGGGCGGCGAGTGAGGGCGAGGTAGAGGAGGTGGAGGAGGCCGGGAGGGGAGGCTAGAGGAGAAATGACAGAGGAGGAGAAATGGCAAAGGAGGAGATGGAGATGGCAAAGGGGGAGATGAATGACTCTGTTAATATAAAGAGATTTTTGGGAACCCGCCATTATGTGTAAATTTTCGTTTTCCCACCTAACGAAACCAAAGTATCACAGACGGTTTTATACAAAAACCGTCTGCGTGATGATGACATATCACATACGGTTCTAACCACGAGCCGTCTGTGATGAGATACTCATCACAGACGGTTCGTGGTTAGAACCATCTGTGATTTTAGGTTTTTACCATGGCTTGAATTTTTCCTTACTCTGCCGTGGTATGGTTTGAGATACTCTCTGATTTTACCATGGCAACCAATACTCTGCCGTGGTAGGGTTTGGCAGCCAATACTCTGCCGTGGTAGGGTTTGGCAGCCAATCCACTGCCGCGGTAGGGTTTGGGCAGCCAATCTACTGCCGCGGCACATAATCCTCTGCCGCGGCACATAATTCGCTGCCGCGGTAGGGTTTGCCCAAATGTGCCGCGGCACCCTAAACCATGGTAAAAATCCAAACCATGGTAAAAACCTAAAATCACAGACGGTTCTAACCACGAAACTCATCACAGACGGCTCGTGGTTAGAACCGCTATGATATTTATATCACGCAGCGGTTCGTGGTTAGAACCATCAGGAACCATCATGACAGTTCTAACCACGAACCGTGCGTGATGTGTAGATATCACAGACGGTTCTCTAGAACCGTCTGTGATAGTGACATACCACAGACGGTTCGTCTTGGAACCATCTGTGATTACTTTATCACAAACGGTTTTCAAGAACCGTCTGTGATGAGGCGTCTTCTATAGCCTGTTTTGTAGTAGTGTTGGTACGTGAAACAGGGTGATGCGTCGACCAAAACAACAGATTACACTTTGGGGTAGTACCTTGAGCATCTTATAAACACAATACACTGACAAGGCATATCCTAGAAGATTCTGAAGATGTCCTCTCCAAGTTCAAGAATACGCGGCAGGTATCTAGAAAGTGATTGAAGAATTGTGTACAAAAGTTTAGTTCATTTATTCTAAGAAATGATCTACTACTAGCAAAGATGCAAAATAGCCACTGGTGGTGTGAAATGACATAAGTTAAACAAATATATGACCCCACATAAGCAAAAGAACAGAACAATGTATGCAACCAGAGAGCACTGCAACCTTGTCAATTAATTCGCCCTGAAACTAATATAACTGATATTCTAATATACATATCAGTACTATAATTTGACAAAGGAAAGAAAAATAAGGTACCGAGAAAGTTATCAGAGACCACCATACATGGCACAAAAAAATGGTCATCAATAAGGGAAAACATGAAGAACACTCATCTACAAGGCAATAAACCAATGAACTTGAGTAAGTGCTATAACATCTATGTTGTTGTTCTGGTATCTTTTGTGATAGTCTCACCAAATCCTTATTGAATTGCTAATCACCAAATCCTTATTGAATTGCTAACACCACAATCAAATGATGATTGCAACTACCAGGTGTTTATAGGATAAGACAACACACGGTTTAGAAGTAGAGAGGGCATGTCCCACTATTGGTTGCTGATCTTAACACTAGGACCGAAGGTGCAAAAGGAATACCTTAGCTTGACGGAGTTCATATATCTCAAGGAATAGCTGTTTGGAAAGCTCTTCTAATGCTGGACATCTGCTTCCAAGCTTTTGATATCTTCAAGACAAAAATAGGGAATTAATAATTATCACTAACAAAGCAAAATGCCGTGCGAACAACAAAGGAAACAAAAAATACAACATACCCTGCTCAGTTTGATCTTCCTGCACAGATCGAACAACTGTTCCAATTATACACTTTAGAAATGATCTTGCTTTTAGCTTGGCAGGTATTAAGTTTTGCATTCGGTCATGCCCGCTGGAATGAACCTTATCTATTCCAATGGACCTAAAGGCCAACATATACAAGTTACATTTCTACAAAAATATGCAAAGAACACCCTTTACAAGTCATATCTAACACCCCCTCAAACTCATGGTGGATCAGCAACACTGAGTTTAGAGAGGTAGAAGCTGTGTTGAGCTCTAGTTTGTGCCTTAGTGAGTAAATATGCTAACTGAAGCTCCGAAGGCACATACTGACGAGCAATAACTTGGTCCTGCAGCTGCGATCTCATGAACGAAGCATCTACTCCAATATGCTTGGTGAGCTCATGCTTCACTGGATCTCGAGTAATGTTGATCGCACCAGTACTGTCTGATAGGAGAGAAGTCGGTGCAGAAGCAGAAATACCAAAATCCTGAAGCCACTGAAGCCAAGTGATATCAGCTGTCAATGCCGCCATGGCTAGCGAATCAGCCTTAGCACTCGAACGGGGAATGATAGTCTGCTTCTTGGTCTTCCAGGCAATCAGAGAGGAGCCAAGGAAAACACAATAGGCAGAAAGAGACCGGCGATCAAAAGGATCGTTAACCCAGGTCGCATCAGAGTATGCCTGAAGCTGCAAAGGGCTAGAACGAGGAAGAAAAAGGCGACGACTGATGGTCACATGAAGATATCGTAGAATACGAAGGTGACTAGTGGAGCTGAGTAGGAGCAGAAATGAACTGACTCAGAATGTGGATAGGATGAGAAATATCAGGTTGAGTAATCACAAGGTAAATAAGGCTCCCGACAAGATGGCGGTAGCGAGTGGGATCTTCAAGAGGCTCCCCATCAGTGGGTTGAAGGTGAACACTAAGCTCCATAGGAGTGTCCACCGTGCGCTGATCAATGAGACAAACGCGAGTAAGGATATCCCGAATGTACTTCTTCTAGGAGATGTAGTAGCCCTCAGCCGTGGAAGTCACCTCAATCCTAAGGAAATAACGAAGAGGACTTAAATCATACATCAAGAACTGCTCACTGAGACACTCTTTTACAAAATCAATGTACTGGGAGTCGTCCCAAGTAATGATCATATCATCCACATAGAGAAGGAGAATCATCCGACCCCGAGGAGAGGTGTGTACAAAAAGGGCAGGGTTCTGATCACTAGTAGAGAAGCCGACAGCAGTGACAACAGATGAGAAAAGGTCAAACCAAGTACAAGGGGCTTGTTTGACCCCATAGAGTGAACGACGAAGGCGACAAACTATACCAGCAGAGACAAAATATCCAGGGGGCCATGTAGACCTCACGCAGCTTGCCATTGAGGCATTCTTAACGTTTAGATGAGAGATGGACAACTGTCAAACAGTGGCTACAGCAAAGAGAGTACGAATAGTGGTCATGTGGGCGACATAGTCACGACCATGCTCCTGTTGATCTTGTAGCACTCAAGAGAACCATCCGAACGGCTCTTGATCTTGTATACCCACTTGCACGTGATGCGAGTGACACGTGTAGGTAAGAGCACAAGATCCCAAGTGTTGGTACGCTCCAAAGCAGCAATCTTCCTAGACATCGCGAGCTGCTACTCAGGGTGAGAAGCAACCTCACAGTACATTTTAGGTTCAAAAATTGCAGCGGACGGCTGACAGTGCGACAATCACGAAGATCGTATCTGCGAGGAGAAGGCCACGCAAGACCCAGCAAGGATGGAGTAGGAGAGCTGAGAACAGGGTCCAACAAATACGGAGGCTCAACTAGAGAAGGAATAGGCCGAGGATGGCGAGATAAGTGCACGGGAAAGGGTGGAATCGCAACAAAAGAACTAGAAGGAACCTCCAGCGGAGGAGGAACAGGTGGAGCCGGAGGAGAGGGAAACGAAGAATGTAGAGGTGGAAGCAAAACCGAAGTGTTAAGCTGGGGGTCAAGAAAAGTCATAAACGAAATTGATTCAATAAGAGAGTCTGAGCTAACAATAGGGGAACGAGGGTAGTAAGGTCGGGACTCGTTGAAGGTGACATCCCGAGAGATCCTCATCCTGCGAGCAACAAGATCGTAGCAGTGGTAACCCTTATGCTCAAGACTGTAGTAAAAAAACACTCAACTAACTAAAAAGTCATCTTGGTGCGCTTACGAGGTGGAAGAATGACAAAGCTGATACAACCGAAACTGGGAAGGTGATTGTACTTGGGAGCTCGACTGTGGAGACGATTGACAGGAGTAGAACATGAAGAGCAGTGGAAGGTTGCATGGTGACAAGGAAAACAGCAGTGGAGATAGCCTCTGCCTAGAAGTGAGGTGGAACGGAAGAGGCAAGCATGAGAGCGCGAGCTGTCTCAAGCAAGTGACGATGCTTACGCTCTGAGACACCATTCTGAACGTGAACACCAGGATAAGAGTACTGGGGAAGAGTACCCTGCTCAGTAAGAAAGCGACGCAAAGTAACAAACAGGTACTCACCAGCAGAGTCAGCACGAAACACACAAATGGTCGAATCAAACTGAGTGCAAACCACAGTGGCGAACATCTAGTAAATAGAGAGAACCTGACCGCGAGAGGATATAAAGTAGATCCAAGTATGACAAGAATAACCATCAATAAAGATCACATAGCATCGATGACCTCCTTTTGAAACGAAGAGAGCCAAACCCCAAACATCAGAGTAAACAGGACCAAAAGTACGAGTAGAAACAAAATCACTAGAGGGATAGGGGAGCTGTAGCTATTTACCAAGCTTGCAACCCATACAATGTAAAGACATGTCCCTAGAAACAGACCCAATAACACAACGACCTACTAGTGACGACATACGCAGTTCGCAGAGATGACACAAACGATGGTGCCACTGAGCGAAGGAAGCAGTAGAGGACACATGAAAAACATAGGTAGTGGTAGTGGTAGTAGCTGACTGGCTGGTGGAGATAGCGAAAGAAAGGTGTAGCCAGTCGAGCTCCCAAAGACACTGTGCGAGGGCTAGTACCAAGCAGAGACCCCGTGCAGCGGTTCTAGATACAACAAGAGTCAGACTCAAGAACAACACGACAGTCATGATCAGTGATCTAACCAGCTAACATAAGCTGCATAGTAAGCTGAGGAACATAAGAGACTGTAGGAACATGAAAGGAAGAAGTGGAAAGGGTGCCTCGGCTTGCAACAGGAAGAGATGTACCATCTGCAGTTTGAACAGTGGAAGAAAGAGCTATGTGATTCACAAAGTGAGGTGGTAGAATATGCTGCCATGTGAAAGGAAGCACCAGAGTCCAAGATCCACAGAGACAAGATACCTGACGATGGAGGAGGCGGAGGCGAGGAAGAATGCTGAGAAGCAAGAGCCAGACGAGCAGAACCTGAGGAGTCTGAGGATGAGCCGACATCGAGGCGCTAAACCGGGGAGAGGAGCTGCTGCATGGCGTCACCGGAGGAGCCCTGGCGAGAGGCGCCAGCTCCTGAGCGGGAAGAACCTCCATAGCCCATTGGTGGACATCCACCCCGGTGACTCTGGTCCCTCCTGCGCTTGTAGCAATCTTGGTATCGGTGGTCGTCACGCTGGTACTAGGTGCAATGGAGACCCGCAGTAGAGACAACAACCACAGGTGCCGCGGGAGTTGAAGGGACCATGGTTGGTGCTGAAGGAGCTGGCGTGAAAGCAGACAAGATAGTCGATATCTGAACCACGCCATGATGACGAGTATCCTTGACACGAACACCGTGAGGGCCTCCACCAAACTCAGGCGCGGGTAGCGAGTCAGAAGATGAGCACACATAGTCTCGAACTCAGGCTGGAGACGCGCCAGGAAGTCATAGAAATTGTGAGTTTCTTGGTAAGCGCGGAGCCACAAATAGTAGGTACAAGTCCGGAATACATCTGGCCCCAAAGAGTCGAGCTGACGCCACACCTCAGACATCTGCTGGTAGAAGTCGTCCACAGTAGCATCGAGTTGTTGAAGGGAGTGTGCATGGTGCACATCAAAGAGGTACATAGCTTCACTCGTTGATTGGTAGTGAGCTCGAAGGCGCTCCCACATCAGCTGAGTCGTCGGCAGCTCCACCACATCTATGGAGATGGCCACGGGCATACTACCCACCAGGATGGTGGTAGCACGAGCTTCGGCATCCTATCATCACTTGTAGGCGTGCAGCTCAGACTGGTAGAGCTCTAGGGCCTCCTCCAGAGCAGCAGTGGAGGCCTCCTGAGCAGCTTGATCCGCACCAGCAGGAAGAGCAGACAGAACTGGCGGCATAGGACGAGGCGGGCAGGGGTCCTTGGCGGTGAGGTGACCTCAGAGGCGCTGGTCGTTGAGGTGAATCATCGAGTGAACAACCCACTCCCTGAAGTTCATCCTATCGAACCGAGCTGGGGGAGCAGGATGGCGAAGGAGCCTCCAGCAATAGCCATAGGTGGAGACTTGCCCGGATCCAGAGTCGAGAGATGGCATGCTCAGGAGAAGAAGCCCCGGGCGGTGGCTCCAGGTAGATCAGGACCCGGGGAGAAGCCGAAACCAGAGAGAGACCAGGGTGAAGCTGAAGCTACGGCTCCACATAGATCGAGCAGAGCACGTTGCGTGTCACAACGTTGTGTCCCGGCGTCAGGGATGGAGGTCCCGGGCGACGTCAATGGGCTCGGGAAGCACAGAGTCTCGGGCCAAAACAGGGGAAGGTGACGGCGAGCTCGACGGAGCAAATCTGGCATCGGGCGGCGATGGAGCGACGCGGCGACAACAACAAGGAGGGCCCAGCGAGGCGTCATGGGAGGCCCGGACGGCGGCTGCGAAGCACGGGCGACAGGCGAGCTTCGGGCACGAGCAAAAACAGAGGGTCACGCTCGGGCGCAGGGAAGGTGTCGGCGACGGCGATCAGGGGGGAAGGAATTTGAGCTAGGGTTAGGGTTTCTATAGCTCTAATACTATGTTGAAATGAACATTTATCTATTTCAATAGGCCTAAAGGCCAACATATACAAATTACATGCATATGAAAATATGAAGAGAGAGAGAAAAAAAACACCATATATAAGTCATATCTAACAATGCCATGTAGTGTAAACATCAAATTATATGGAAAAAGTTTATATTACCCTGTAAACTTTGAGGGGCATCTATCTAACCCCTGAACTACAAAACCCGTTATCCCACCCCTTAGACACCCTAGGCCGGTTTTTGTAGTGGTTTTTTTGCCATTGTCGTAAATGATGTGGCCCAGTTTCGTCTAGTTGGCCGATAGCAACTGACAAATGGAGACTGTGTCAGCATTGTGAAGAATAAAAGGTAATAAAAATTGCCATCTCTTCTTCCTCTGCATCCCTCTCCAGTTCTCATGAAACAAGCTCTCTGCCTAAAGTGTCTTCATCTCCACGCAGCCCCGTTCACTGGACTCAGGTTCGTGGGCCTCCGGGGACTTCAGCCGGCAGAGCCTGCGCTGCCGTATGAACCATACCGGCCCTCCCCCGCGCGGCCTGTTGCGCCTCCCATCAGACCATCACGCACAACCCATTCTTGTTAGCTGCGCCTGCAGTGCGCCGCCTACTGCGACTCCCACCGCGTCTGGCCCTCTCGCGCTGCGCCGCTCGCCGCAAAAGGCCGACCTGAGCTAGCTGCGCCGCTCCCCCACGAGATCTGTTGCGACTCCCGCCGCGCACGGCCCTCCTGCACTAACTGCGGCACCCGCGGCACTAGAGCCATGACTTCAAATCTCAATTGTAAACGTGGTTTAAGCTCCCTTCTTTGTTTCTTGGATCAAAGAAGATTTCTTTTTCAATTTCCCATTGATTTATCCCAATCTACAAATGCTTCTAACTGCCTAATACGCGAATTATTATATAAGTTACTAACTTAGAACCCAATATCCATCGTATAATCATCCTACAAAATACTAATGAAAATTTTGTACATAATTTGCATCTAATCAACAAACCGTATATAATATTATCATAAACCACAAATACAAATAATTTAATTATTCAAAGAAAACACTTCAAGTAATTTATACATATATACACAGATCTATTCACACTATCAACTCAAAAGGTCAAAGGATAGATGATAGATTTATCATCACTACTATGTCATTCTTTTATAATAATAAAGATTAGCAGCAAAAAAAGAGAGAGAAATAAAAAAAGGGTTGATCAAATAATCACAACGTTTGATTTGAAACATATAAACACCCAATTTTGTGAACAGGGGATGGCACCTACTCAATTGTAGAGCTTGGTAGTAGCCTCGCAGGATTCAGAAGGACGCCTTCTAAATGCCTCTGATGCAGCGGAAAACTTGTCGCAGCTCACCATCTCTTGCCACCATGCACCAGACACAGTCATCGCGGCGCGGCTCGTCGCGATCCCCCGAATGCCTTGCAGCCCGCAGCCAATATTGCAGAGCACAGCACACATGGAGAGATGAGAGCACTGACTAAGAGAGGAGAGATGTTGAGAGGAGAGGACAGCCTTTTCATTTGACGAGCTGAACATGCTTGGGAAGGTCCACGTCGTGTTCAATGCGGTAAAATTACCTCTAAAACCGGTCTTAGGGGTTTATTAGCACCAGTATTAAATGTTCAAAGTATACAATATCCGATTTTATATTTTGGGGTTAAGTAGCCGCACCATAAAGTTTCAGAGAGTAATATAAACTTTTTCCAATTAATAAAAGAGCGCATTACTTGCAAGCTGCAATCTTAATGTGTGTTATGATATTTTCTATTCCTTTCACCCCTTTAACTGATTGGCAGAGCACCTGCCTCTGCTAAAAAAAAGAAGGAATACATTTCCATTCTTTTTTAAGGAATGGTCCCCACCATATGCGAGCAACCGAGCACAACCAAAACAAATATATGGCAATTCTACACAGCTAAATCACAAAACATTTTCCATTTTCCATTAATGTAATGGGCCGTTACCCTCTAGCGAGCACAAGCAACAAATTATGGCAATTCTGTATAGCTAAATATATGTGTATTTTGCACCAAGAGTAAATTTCCATGTTTGCAATCCAATAGCTATGATCAAAGCCAGGATTGTTTGTTATAAAACAAGAAACAGTAACTAGTAAGCATACCTCCTCTGATCCTTGAATCCTCTCCATCTCCATTTTGGACAGAATAATTTTCTTTTTTCTTAGCAATGCATGTTTCTATGGATTGCATCAGTTGCCGCTCCAAAGTTTTGATGCCTGTTTCGTCAATTTCCCTGAAAGCCAGGGTAGGGTAGGTCAAAGTGATGTGTGCAATATAGCATAGACCAAAACCAAAGCTAGCTGATCGGAAGTACAACTTCGATATTGATGAGAGACAAGCGTTTATCGATTTTTTATAAAATAAAATAAAATAAAAGATAATTACAAAAAAAGTTGAAATAAAACGGTCGTCTTTCCAATTGGCGAAAGTGGCCTGACCACTAGTGACATTGGACTCAACAGTACCCAGAGCTCTCTATCGCTAATTGAATTGACAACAGATGTTTGTTGTCAATTCAAATGCCAACAGGGATCCATAATTTTTTTATTTTAAAATTTGAAAAACCGACATTTTTTTATTCGTCTCTACTCCTTTTGTACTGAGTATTTTCGGGCAGATATTTTATCGAAAAATTACGCTGATATTATATAGTATTCAGCACAACGTCATAACATCTTTTGTCGATAAATAAAAATTTATACTGACTATTTTGAGTATATTTTTTTGTCGATAAATCACAATAACATTACAAAACATTCAACACAACATCATAATATCTTTTGTCAATAAATCACAACGGCATAACACATAATTTTTTACAAATCAAAGTGATATTACAAAGTATTAGGAACAACAAATTTCAACTGGACGAACCTTTCCCATAGCAGCGACATCAACGTTCCCCATGTGGATCGCCTCGAGCCGGGCGGTCGGATGAGGTCCCCACGACGACTTTCGGAGTACCGATGCCTCCTTCGTCCTGAAGATTTCTCGTAGGGCATTTTCTTGAATGTGTGCTCAGACTCCCTGCAAATGGAGCACTTATTCGTACGAAGCCCGACTTCTGCTTCGTACATGTCGTTTTTGATGCTTCGTACCTGTCACTAGCCAACCTTTTCTTTCAACTTATCAATATCTGCGGGCTAGATAAGTTGGTCCTAAGTCGGATGGGTAGTGAAATGACAAACCACAGCGTAACCATACATCTCTGCACTCGAGGTTTGCATCACCTCCTCCTTGTTGAAATAATCAGAGAGGTATTGGTCGGGATACTGTGCCACCGTTGAACATGCGGTTATGACATGAGAGCAGGGCCTATGCAAAAGAAGGGGGTTGTTGCAAGTGCATACGCAACTAGCACGACGTAGCGTGCACTCGTGGGTGATCCTCTCGCGGTTTGTCCCGCGGTGTCTTTTATCTTTATACATTATCTCCAAGCGAAGCTCCCTTGTGTCCATCTTGAATGCCCGGTACATCTCGCCCTTCTTGCTCTTCTCATCCATGTACTTGGTGATCATGATGGAGTATAGTGCTCTATCATTTGCCATGACGAACGACGCGTTGTTGCTTCTGTCAACAAAGTAATTTGTGGTACCACGGAGAATTACCTTCACAATACCAACCAAAGGGGTACCTTACGCTACGCATGACCCTGTTATACACCTCGGCTAGATTGACTGTCATGACACCATATCGAGCACCACCTATGTCATGTAGCAGCGACCACTTCTCCTTAGGCTCGTGCACAATCCAGTCCGAGAAGCATTTTACCTGCGCCTCCGTCTTCGTCGTCACACTGGGACCATCTCTGGGTAGCTGTGGCAATGCTTTGGGGGCCTGGATCAGCGTTTGGGGCAGCTCTTTTCGCTGCCTCCCGTCTGTGCGTTTGGGTTCGCTCATCCAGAATCTTCCAGAGTGCTTCAAACTTTCGCTGCTGGTTCTAGTTGCACAGTCTCTTGAACAAGTTCATCAAGTCTTTGTTACGGAACTACTTGATGAAGTTTGCACCCAGGTGCCTCATACGCCACCTGCTCTGCAGATCCGCCTATGGAATTGGTTCGTTCTCTCCTTGTTGTAGCTGATTTATTGCACTCAGCAGGCCCGAATGCCGATCATGTACGATACATACGTTTGGACGACACTGTACAACAAAAATTCTCAAATTCCTCAGGAACCACAACTAGCTGTCCGTGTTCTCGCATTCAATGAAGCGAATGCCACGGGAAGAACTTGATTGTTCACGTTCGTCGCTATTGCAGTCAGTATCTGGCCCTTGTACTTTCCAGTCAGGAATATATCATCCACGTACAAGATTGGACAACAGTGTAGGAATGCATTGATGCATGGACCAAAGACGAAGAATGCTCGCTGCAGTACCCTCTTATTGGCCCACTTCGAATGCGTGGAATCTTGAAAGTCGATATGAGTATTGGGATTCCTGTCTTATATGACTCGGAGTAGCGCGAGGAGGTTGTGGTAGGAGTTCTCAAAAGTACCCAACCTTGATTCCAATGTCTTCTGTTTTGCCCTTCACACCTTGGCATAGCTAACTGTGTACTGGAACCATACCTCAATCGCTCAATAATGGATCGTGGCTCAAAATCTATATTATCCACGATCTCATCGTATATGAGGTTGGCGATAAAGGCTGATGACAGGTTCTTGTGGAACTACACTAACTCAGCGACGGCACATGTATGAGGAACCACTATAGAGCATTTTCAATAGGTGTCTCACTTGGTCTGAAATACGTGCACTTGCTAAGGGCATCCATCTATGTCGCACTTCACATCATAACATCTTGGGTTAGACTTGACGATTGTGATTGTACGTCGCACCGACAAGGCCCAAAATTTAACCGCCTCCTGCACGACCTCCTTGCATTTGTACATAGCTTCTTGTCTGACCTCGCTCTAGTCATACTCCCACGACACGTGGGAGCCTTCTTTAACGATGAGGTTGTCAAATTGGCATGTGTTCCACTCGGATGGAACCATCTGCTGGTCCACATCATCCTCATTGCCGGATCCTTCATCTTCTGACAATACCATGTAGTTCCCGTCTTCGAGATCCATCCTTTGCACTAGGGCTTTGAGCTCCTCACCCTTGTCAACAAACCCACTAGCTTGCTTGACTGAAGGAGCTACTTCCGTAGGGTCTTCATCGACAGCATCAGTAACTCCGGGAGCTTCAACCATTGTGTGCGCCGCGCTGTGGCTGGAGACCCCAACTTCTTCTTCACAATCACCTCCTCCTTCTTGTTCAGCCGCCGATGCAGGAGTAGACTTGGCATAAGCTTGGGCTAGAAGGATCAAACCCCACCCTTCTTCCCTCGCCATGCGTTCATATGACTGTCACAGCCTTGTTCTCTTGAGTTGCACTAACTCCCAATATGTACAACCACCATATCACAACACCTCATGTACGGCGCTCTGGTCTTGGCGAAGGCACGATCACGCGATTGAAAATAACACAAATCAATTTCGTAGTAAATTTTAAAATTGGTGACGTCCGACATATTTGACGCACTACACTGTAGATAAAGATTTTTACGATTAACTACATATCTAAAACTAAACTACCAACCGAAAAAGATTATGTACAACATACTACACTACATAACCGTACATCTAAAACTATATAACCCATTCGGTTAAAAAATACTTAAAAAGTGGGCGACTGGACAGACAACGTTTCGTTAACTTCTCTCCTCCCTCTACTCCTCTCCCTTCCCTCCTATTTTTTTCTTTTTTCTGAATAAAAGTGAGTTTTCCTTGAATTTTAGGATTTCAAGAGTCTTTTATAAGGGAGATGTGTGATCCTTATCGTCATTTAAAATGATGGTTTTTCAAATTTTAATTTAAAAAATTAAGGATCTGGGTACTGTTAAGCCCCCTATCAATGACGACAGGGTACTAGTTTTTTAATTTTTTTATTTCAACTATATATTTTTATAATTATTTTTTAAATTAAATATTATTTTAAAAAAATCAGCGCTGATCAGAGTCAAAACCTGATAAAGATTGACAGATAGCTGTACGGCAGATTGACGGCACCAAAACCAGAAATAACTGCTATAACACTCCAATCACGCCAATCCTACTAACCAAATGCGGCATCGTAAAAAAAACCCTACAGAGTGAGCACCGAGTAAAACCCAATGACACAACTAGGCATGAATTGAGCACATCAAACAGGCATGCAAATTTGCTAAAAATACAATGCCTCGGCAGGGGCGGAAGTAGTTGAGTTGACCCGGTGTCACAGGACACCGGGTCACTTTAAAAAAATAGTACATATTATCGTGTATATACTATGTGTGCACCCTCTAATCTAAAAGTTATGCACCCTGGTTCAACCCAAGCTTCGATCTCCTGCAGTCTTTTGCCGCATAAATTACTATTTAGTATAGTGTTGTTTGAAAATTATATATGATGTTATATGAATAGTTAAGTGGTGAACCCCGATCATTTTTGTTCTAGTTCCGCCCCTGTGCCTCGGGGATCAATTTCAGAAGTCGTAGCAACTAATACTATGAGATTATCAACCATCGCACGATTGCAAAGCCAAACCTTTCTCTGGGGAAGGCATGGGGGAAGTGAATCCCCATGCGCCAGAACCCGTAGAGGAAGACCAGCAGGAACAGCGCCGCGACGAGCAAGGCCCGCTCCCTCCTCACCCCTGCAACCACCAACCGATCAGCCGATCAGAGCCACCACACGCGCGCGGGCACAACAGATTGAGACGATGCGGGATTCGGTCATAGGAAGAAAAAGAAGCTGAGTTGCGGAGCAGCAGGAAGCAGTGGTAGGACGGGAAGACGAAGACGAGGAGGGTGATGAGACAGAAGAGGTCGAGGTGCCAGTTGAGGAAGCGCGCGTGCTTGGAGAGGACGGGGAGGATCTCGAAGAGGACGAGCAGCAAGAGTTTGCAGGAGAAGGCGAAGACGAGGCCGAAGAGGATCTGCACCAGCGCCCGCCGCTTCTCGTACTCCTTGTACAGCCGCCCGTTCAGGAACCACAGCCCCGCCCACCCCAGACCCACCAGCGATGCCCCCACCACCGTGCCCTCGTAAACCACCGCGTCCCACCCCATTTCCCCTTCCTCTGCTTCACTTCTCGCGCGCCGCCGTGGGGGCTCCTGCCGGGCTCGGAGTCGGAGTCGGATCGTGGGAGCGGGAGGCCTTCGCGTGAATCTGCCGTGCCGTCCCCCGCACCGCCGTCTCCTGCCGCGGTGATTTGCTGCTCGTAGGCTGAGCTATATTAAAGCCCAAGGCCGAAACGGCAGTTAAAATAGCCGGAAGGCTCTTACCGTCTTGCGTGCATATGCCTTCTCCATCCATGTCTTTCTTTCGCGGCCTTCTGAGAAGGTGATGTATTACTCATGGGCTGGCCTAAGACAAGCCCGCGATCAACGTCTCAACGCACGATTGCAACCAATTCTGTGGGGAAATTGACTCGGTGGTCAGGCCCAAACAATACACTCCCGGCTCTTGCGTTGTGTCGTCCTAATGTTGCCTGACTCACTAGGCCAGCCACTCCAGGCCCATTGAGTTGGATAGTTGCATACTTGCATGACTCATCGTCGGGACCATCCATCCGTACACCGGGTGAGTGACCACTGCACTCCATGCCACGGAAACGCAACGAAATGACTTCCTAGTCACGCCGGGTATACCATCATTTCAGCCCTTCTCCTCTCAACCAAATCCAGCGCCCGGCAGCAACGCACGCAGCACGACACACCAACTGGAAGCACTCTAGAATCTAGATAGATGAAGATGGATATAGATAGCACGCTCCGTTCTGGGCACCGTAAGTGCTTTCTAGTCACCGGCCACCAACCCACAGGACTACGTCCTTCGACCTAACTCGCCCACGAAATGCGGCGAGACGCCAACTTGCCACCGGCCGATGTGCATTCCCTCCTCAAGTCGCGTGGAGTAACACAGCGCGCACTGGGGGCAGGCTAGGCGCACATGCCCGTTGGTTCTGCCGGGGGATACGAAACCACGCACGACACGGCCGTTTCCACCACCGATTTCTCCGAACGCGCGCGCCAACGCCCAACTGCCACATGCGCCAGTACCACGTACCCCCGTCCATTGCGCCCCACCGATAAGCCCCAACCCAAAGGTGATTGATGCGAATTGTACCAGGCAAGTCTTCGATCTCCTCGACACCGTATAAGGTTCTATTCGACTGTTTCAGCTTCGACTTGAAGTTGTTTTAAATGGGGTTTTTCGCAGCTATTTTCCCCTGAAGCCACTTTGAGGTACAACGTGTGAAAGCCGGAAGCTATCCGCAGGGAGCTTCTGCGGCATCTCACAGCCTCCATTCTGAAATTACCTTCGAAATTCGGAGGTAATTATCCGTCAAATGTCACCCTATAAACCTCCCCCCTTAGCTCCCTCATCCTACGCCCGCCTCCTCCTCCTCCTCCCCGACGCCACCCTCCCCACCGACCCCCTCCTCCCAGATCTAGATCTCCCCTGACGCCCTCCTCCTCGGCGCCCACCTCCCCGTCGGCCTCCTCCCAGATCCATATCTGGATCTCCCCTGACGCCCTCCTCCACCGCCCTCCTCCTCGGCGCACCTCGCCTCGGCGCGCACCTCCCCCACGCTCCCTCCTCCCGACAGGCAGTGCCGTCAGTTATAGGCCTGACGAAGCTCTAAGTGAGGCTCGAATCAAATACCAAATATCGCCAAAATAATGTATATATCGCAGAGCAAATGCGATATATCAAGAATAGTACCTTTTGAACTCTTGGTTTGCATAATGTTTACTTGAATAACATCATTCTCTTAGTGTTCTTTGAAATAAAATCTTCAATAATATGCTCATAATTAATCTTCTCCAAAGAATCCACTCTCAAGTGCTATCGTAGCCAAACTATTAAGTCTTTCTTGTGTCATTGTAGAACGCATAAGTATGACTTCAATAGCTTCAACTTAGAAAAGCTCCGCTCCGCTGATGCAACAGTCACAGGAATGGTCAATAAAATTCTATATGCAATAGCTGCATTGGGAAAACAATCATGCCGCTTTAGAAACTTAAGGATTTCAAGAGGACCCATATTTTCATTTGGAATGAAATCATGAAGAAACCTCAACTCTGTATATAGTTCATTGGCATCAATATCAGATTTCCCATCTCTTTTAAGGGTTGCTTCAAGATTGTCACAAGAAGATTTCAAGCTCTTACTATCCAATGACCGCAATGAGTCCGAAGTAAATAAGAAACCAAAATTCTTTTGGTAATCCTGATATTGTTCAAATCTTCTTGTAAGCGAGGAAATAGCTTGATCAACAATAGGTATAAAATAGCTGATTCTAAATAATTCCTCTGGAGACTGTGTGGCAACATTTGTGTCATCTGGGTTCTCATCAAATTGTCTCTATCTTTTAATTTCTCACTTTTTACGAAATGTTGTGCCGATATCTAGCTCAAGTGCAATTCCTTTGGCTGCCTCCAATGCTTCTAAGAAACCAGTTTCTCTATACCCTTTGAAGAAAGAAATTAGCCCTTGCACTTTCTCAATAGCAACATCAATAAGCATATCCTTTGCTTGCAAGTGTTTGCTTACTAAATTAACAGCATACAGTACCTCATACCAAATGACTATTGCCACTATAAATTCATATTCTCCAAGTTCATTATTTGCCAAACCTTTAGCCTCACTGCTAGTTTTTACATCATTATCAACATCGGATACCTGAAATTAAAAAGAAAAAAAGATAAGTTAAATTTTGAGGACAGCCAGAGAAAATGTATAGTTATTAATATGTCAATGTCAAATACCTGAAGTAGAGCCTCTCGAATGTCAGCGCATTGAAATCTGATAGCTTTAACACTTTCAACACGACTCTCCCATCGTAGTCAAACCGACTTGAGAGTCAATCCGTTATGTTATCTTTCAGAATCTGCCATTTCTTAGTGGAATTAGCAAAAGTTGTATAAATGCGTTGGATGATTCCAAAGAAGTCT
This sequence comes from Hsuehochloa calcarea, assembly GCA_036346395.1. NCBI lineage: Eukaryota > Viridiplantae > Streptophyta > Magnoliopsida > Poales > Poaceae > Hsuehochloa > Hsuehochloa calcarea. Next base: position 43,783,707 of record CM070599.1, read on the forward strand.
TTAGCTCTACCACAAGTCTTGGCCATATCACAAAGTGGTAAATTAAGGCTGTGGCAACCGCAAGCAGAATAGAAAGCTCTAGGATTTACATCCAAAAGTCTCTTTTGCACCCCTTGATGTTTTCCTTTCATATTTGACCCATTGTCATAGCCTTGTCCTCTCACATCATCAATATCAAGATCAAGACACGTTAGTTCATTCTCTAGCACATCAAAAAGTCCTTGTCCGGTTGTATCATTTACATCTAAAAATCCTAGAAAGGATTCTTCTATGGAAATATTATCTGAAGATGAATCCACGTATCTTATAATTAAAGACATTTGTTCTTGGTGGCTTGCATCAGGGGTGCAATCAAGTATGACAGAGAAGTACTTTGCTCTCTTTATTTTCCTTACAATTTCGGACTTAATAGCGAATAAAGCAAGTGTATCAACTCATTACGAATCTTTGGATCAAGATAATGAAGTAGAGTTTCTTCACTTGTAATACGACGAACATGCTCTTGGATAACTGGGTCAAATTCAGCCAACATCTCTATCAAGCCTAAGAAATTCCCATTGCTATCTTCATATAGTTTGCTGTTACTACCACGAAATGCTAGACTATGCTTGGCAAGAAATTTAACAATGCAAACAATTCTGAATAAAACTTTTCTCCAATGGTCTTTTTCTTTCTCAAGTTGTCATTGAAAGCGCTTTGTCAATAGCTTGATCACTTTGCAACCTACTACGTAACTCATACCAAGTGGTCATATTCAAAACATGATCTGCACTTGTCTCATGCTCTTTAAGCCTACTGCCAAGATGTATCCAATCATTGTACCCCTCATTTGCCAATTGACCCTTTCTATGCCCTTTTGTAAATAATTTACAACTGAAGCAAAATACTCTATCGAGTTCCTTAGAATAGACAAGCCAATCTCTATCGCAATGCTCTCCATTTGATAGAATTCTAGTATAGAATAGTGCAGAAAACCTTCTAGAATATCTATCCTTGGGACCTTTTTGAATTGATAAGTCTCTTCTAGGGCCCTTTTGTGCTAAAATGTCTATTTGTTTAGGATTAAGTGAATCCCAATATCTTGGATCAAATATATCAGGCTGAAAAGAATCACCAATATTGTCATTGTTATCACCATCATTATCCGTTTCAACATTTATGTTATTAATAAGAACTTCCTGAACCTCAGCATTATTTTCTGTCCCTGTCTGACCATCTCCAAGACCATTTTCAATATTACTATCAAGTGCAGGACCTTGATTAAGTGCCTCATTACCGGAAAGCACGTGTGATTCTTTTATAATAAATCTATCCATTGCTCCTTTTTGAGATTGAGTTAACTCCTCAATTCTTTGTTTCTTCTTACGCTTTTGGGAACCGGATTCATATTTTCTAAATTGATTTGTAGAAGACATGGCTTCAAAAGATGAAAAGAATAAAATTAAAATTATACAAGCAGTTCTAGACTTTCCTACGAAGGATTTAATTAGTACAATACTGCATGAAATTGAAAAAAAACAATACATGCACTCCTGCAGGGCCTCGCCTCTCGTCCTCTCCTCGCTCGTTCTTTGCCTTGCTTGCTAGATGAATGGCCGAGGCGACGAGGCGGCAGGAGCCGGAGACGAGATGAACACAAAACCCTGAAACGAAGCGTCGCGCCGTCGCCACGCACGTGAACTCGTGAAGTCGCCGCGAGGGCTGCGGACTTTTGCGGAGACGAGCACACGGACTCAAGCTAGGCTCTGCCACTCTGGTCTCACTCGAATACATAGGGCCTTCTACTGGTGGGCTGATTTTTGAGGCCACAGAATTGGGGGCCTCAGACAGACGCACTGCCGCACGCCCATGGGCACGCCACGCCCCGAAAGCAACCCATCTCCATGCATGTAGCTCTGTTTTATCTTTCTTTTTTTTCTGGTTGTAAAATTAGTGTTTTGTAATGATTATTTATTTATTTGTTTGTTGTATTAATTATTTATTGTAATAATTACTTGTTCTAATAATTATTTATATAATACTTGTTTATCTTAATAATTATTTATGTAATATTTATTCATTGTAATAATTGTTTGTAATAAATATTTATTATAATAATTATCATTAAATACGATAATTGTGGTTTATTGTGTTGTTTGCGGTGTATTACATTGTTTGCGGTATGTTGTCGTTAATCATCGTTAAATGCGATCAATTGCATTAGTTGTCGTTAATAGTCGTTAATTGTCATTAAATGTCGTTAATTGCGTTAAACGACATCAAACAAGTTGTTATTGTCCTCGGGGGCATTTCATACATTTCTCATCTCGAAAGCTGCAGCCAAACTACCTAAAAGCTAGACAGTCAAGCACCAAATCTCTTCAGCCCAATCGTTTAGCCTTGCAGCCCAGCCGGAAGCCGCTTTTCAGAAAAGCTACAGTCATTCCAAACAAGCCCTAAATATGCTCGTCCAACCGTCCTACGCTTGAAGAAAAAAGAGCACGCGTCCATCCTGAACATATCCCTATCCATCCATGCGTGTGCTTGCCATTTGCCAAAGCTAGCTTAGCCCATGCACGAGATATATTGGTATATTACGACCATGTTTGGTAGGGCTTTGCTCCTCATTTTTTAGCTCACAGCTCTTAGGGCCTGTTTGGTATGGCTCCAACTCCCAGCTTCTTAGTTGGAGTAGGTGGAGCCATGCCAAACGGTCCAGCTCCAACAAAAAATTGAATTTGGAGTTTGAGAATCTGGAGCAGTCAGAGTGTATTTTTCAGAGTCATGCGAGAAGGTCTCCGCATGGAGCGATCATCCTGCATTCGAAAATACCCCTAAAATTAAGATAAAATTACCCACCAAATGCCATCCAATAAAACCCCCCTCGCCCATCCAATAAAACAAGGGTAGTATAGTCTTTTAACAAAGATCTTTCTCATTCCTGGAGCTGGAGTTAACTTTCTAACTAAATACCTCCGTAGACTACTCTAACTTCTCATAGAAGTGGATCCAAAAGTGAAGCTGGAGTTAGAGCTGTAAAAAATTGGAGCAGAGCCGTACCAAACAGGGCCTTACCCCTTCACGGATCCACTCCTCTCAGAATCTGGAATTGCCTGAGAGAAGTGTCTAGTAGAAGGTTGGCTCCAAAAATAATGAAAGAGACGATTGTAGACAAATAGACAATGCTACTCTTCGTTGCCACAATTCAATTCTGTTTGTATCTTACTTCTTTTAATTTGTACACAAATTTTTGAAAAAGGACGGTACATGTAATGAACACTCCAAGAAAAGGACTGTTTCTGCTATTTAACTCGTGAAATAATTAATATTATCTTTGATGTGTAATCTCACCGAGATGATGACCCAATGGATATAGAAAATAATTCTGGTATGAACAATTTCGACGTATGAAGATTGAAATTCTTTTTTGTTTAACACGACGTTGACGTATGAAGATTGAAATATTTTCTGTTTAACATGAGCGTATTTACTAGCATAGCACGTTAGTGAATAGTGATCATGGCAAGAAAGGTAAACAGAATAGGTATATATCCCCCATGATCCATAGTACCAAAAGAAAATTAGAAGAGGCAATACACGTGATATGACTAAGAACTGTTGCAAGAACCACGAGCTCAGTGTACACGAGGCTATTAGCATCTTCACTTTGCTTGATAAGTTTTAGAATATTGAAGGTTTCATCTGAAACAGTCTTTAAAAGAATTTCGTCCTGAGCTATATTAGGACATAAATCATTGTAGATATTAAGGACGTTCACGTATTGTGAAATGCCTTCTCTAAGTTTCATAGTATGCGTTAGCAATGTTTTCCTCTCCTCTTCATGATATCTGGCTTCATCCTTCAGTTGTAAAATTAACATCTCTGCGTTATGATTTGCCTCTGCATACTTCTGGCATTCACTGTAAAGAACAACATGCATGTCTTTCACATCAACCAAACTGTTTTCCAAGATCACTACACTGATAGAAGAACTTATGTTTTTTTCTCTTCCTGTTCAAGCATCTCATCTGATAGAAGAACTCATGTTTTTTTGCTCTTCCTGTTCAAGCATCTCATCCATGTAATGCCTTTTCTCTCGCAGAGAAGAAATATGCTCCTCAAACATGTTTACTTGCATTTGATGTGACTTCGGCGACTTTGACATACTCCTCATTTTTATTGTCAACCTCGACCTCGTTGCTCGGCCTTCGCTCCCTCCTCCGCTTCGGCGAGGCGATCCGTCGTCCACAAGCTCTTCCTCTGCATCATCCTCTCGCCACCCCCTCTCCAAGAAATTGTCGGCTCTCCCTCTTGCGCACCACCTCTACCGTGCTACCCCCTCTCCAACAGATTACGATGCTTCTCTCCGGTAGCCGGCGCCTCCAGCAGGTGAGCTCTCCTCTCCTTTCTCAGATCTAATCTGATGAGGTGAAGTGGGGGTTAGGATTGAAGGTACGCCGGTGGGGGAGATCTAGACCGGTAGGGGATTGAAGGTGAAGTGGGGGTTAATGTGCTGGTGTGCTACAGTTGCTGGTGTTGAATTGTTGATGATTGTGCTGCAGATGCACTGGCCAACTAATATGTATTCTACTTATTTTCTTTAGGTCTTTTTTGTGCAATATGGCAAGTGAAAGCGTTGAAGGAAGTGTTTCAACCCCTCCCCGTGAACCGGATTGTAGATGCAGCCAAACCTCTTTGGAGGCATGTCATTCAATTGGAAAGAACTGGTGGTAGTGGAGGAAATGCAAAATCCAAATGTCGCTATTGTGATGCTATCATCCATGGGAGCTACTATAGAGTTAAAGCACATTTATTGAAGATTCCAAACTGTGGTGTCAAGACTTGTCCAAAGGTGATAGTGCCGATACTACAACAACTCCGTGATGAAGTTGCTGCAGCAGAGGTATCAACATCAAGTACTACAAGAAGAGTTCCCTTGCCTGGGGAGAATACCTCAAGCAACGAAGTAGGCAGTGCTAGCCAAATGGGAGTTGTTGCAAAGAAAAGAAAGGGGCAACTATCAATTGACAAGAGTTTTAATCTTGGGCTTCGAAGCACCATGGATGCTCTTGTTGCGAGAGCATTTTATACTACGGGCTTGCCATTTAATCTTGCAAGAAACCCATATTGGCGAGAAATGGTTATGTATGCTTACAACAACCTCCTTAATGGATATGTCCCTCCTGCATGCAATAGGATGAGGACAACTCTTCTTCAATAAGAGAGGACACATTTGAAGGTATGTTGGTACCAATTAAGACAACATGGAGCACCAAGGGAGTTAGCATTGCTTCTGATGGGTGGTCTGATGCACAGCGACGACCACTAATAAATTTTCTAGCTGTAATAGAGGGTGGACCTATGTTCCTGTGAGCTATTAACACAGAAGGTGAGGTGAAAAATAAGGAATACATAGCTGAGAAGATGGTTGTTGTGATTGAAGAAGTCGGTGCGAAGAATGTTGTCCAAGTGATTACCGATAATGCTCCAGTTTGCAAAGCTGCAGGTATGGTCATTGAACAAAAGTATGATCACATTTTCTGGACTCCATGTGTTGTGCACACATTAAACTTAGCATTGAAGAATATATGTGCGAGAAAGAGTCCCGATGGTACCATTCATGAAGAATTTCAATGGATTATGGATGTTGCAGGGGATGCTACCATAATAAAAAATTTCATCATGAATCACAGCCTAAGGTTGGCTATGTTTAATGAGTTTAGTATATTAAAATTGCTTGCTATTGCTAAAACAAGGTTTGCATCTATTATTATCATGTTGAAGATGTTTTATTTCATTCGGTCAGCTCTTAAGCAAATGGTCATTTGTGACATGTGGGGCACTTACAAGGATGATAGTGTGGGTACGACCCAGTTTGTGAAAGAAAAGATTCTTAATGACGTGTGGTGGGGTAATGTGAAACATCTTATTGAGTTCACAGAGCCCATTTATTCGATGCTACGTGAAGTCGACACCGACAAGTCATGCCTACATTTGGTCTATGAGATGTGGGATAGCACGATAGAGAAGGTTAAAGATGCCATTTATAAATGGGAAGGAAAAGAACCCTATGAGGATTGTTTTTTCTACTCCGTTATTCACAGCATTTAGTGGATCGATGGGGCAAAACCAATCTCTCACTTGATGAACCGAGTTTGCTATCGGGGCGGATCCACTCGATTCCGACATCCCCAACTCGTCTCCATTGCTGTCGGGGCCGGATCCACTGGATTCCAACATCGCCAAACTTATCAAGACACATGTCCATCGCCGCCGGTCCGGTCCACTCGATTCCGCGCCGCGTCTCGTCTCGCCTCGCCGTCCGGGACCGAGTCGCCGCGCCGTAATCTTTAAGCCTCCCGCCCGAGATCGTGAGCTCCACGCCGACATCCCCAACTCGTCCGCCACGCTGAGCTCCACCGCACCTAGCGCGGCCTCCCTTGCTCTGCCCTCGCTCCCCGACGCCGCCCCTAGCGCCCCGCGCGAACCTCGCCTCTATTCCATGTCCTCTTCTTTCTGGCGACGAGGGGGAGGCCAGGGAGGAGGTGGGGATCCAATGCTCTAACAAGATCACCTGAGTTGTCGTGTAGTTCCTCGGAGATGATTCACTGGAAGCATCGATGTTTGGGGAGGAGGAGATGGATTGATTTTCTTTGTTTTGGGGAGGAAGAGGAGATGGAAAGCAACAAATTCGGGCTCAACTGGGAGCACATGCATGTCTCATCTCGTGGGAATCGGGCACCCACAGTGTCGTTCTAGGTCTGGCCCATGTTGCTGCTGTCGGTCGAGATGGTTGTACAGCTATCGTTTGAGTCTTTTTTTCTTCATGTTATTTTTCTGTTGCATCCATCCAAGTTCGTACCACTCTATCTTTGAGTTCGTTTAATCCATACGAGTCCATAAATTTATTGTCAGTCACAGACACATAGGAATTCTTTTTTCATGGCAGCAGCCGAAGTTCTTTTCTTTGACCCGCTGCAGATCGTAGAAGTCGTTATGATGCCGCCACTTCTCTCTTAGCCACCGCTCGAGTTTCTAAGGCCGCCACGCTTCATCCGCACTGCGCCTCTATTGCTCTTCTTGTGCATTGCGTCGCCGCCGTTTTGGGGTTCGATCTGCGCCACCATGCTTCTATTTATTTCTCTTCGGCTTGATTTGATAGCTTTATCTATTTTTATCGGTTTCATCGTCTTCTTTGCTCCCGCATGCCTCTACTTTCTCAGTTCCTGCACCTTGTGCTTTATGGTTTGTCGTATGACCCCAGATGGAGGTTCTTTTGATACTCGACATAAGGGGGGTGTTAGGATAGGGTGTTAGACTAGGAATCATTTTGTATTTCCTTATCTACCTTTTGTATTGCCTTATATGTATATGTCATATCCCCCTTTGTACCATATATTTGCCAATTTGGTCTCTTAAATACATACACAATATTCAAAACTACATTCTTCAGACTTCAGAGAGCTTTCTGAAGCCTCTAATACTTTCATCTTCTCCCTCAGTGCATCCATTTCGGCATTTGCATCTAAAAGTGAGTTATCCAGGAGTGAATATTCTTCAAGTAGGTTCCCCACCTCTTGAACCTTTTCTGAGAGAAGTGCCTTTTCTACATCATTCTTTGCACATGCTTCCTTCAGTTTTAAGTTCATATTTTGCAATAACTCAATTAACTTCTGGAAGGAGAGGAGGGAGAGGAATTAAGAAGCAACCTTAGTCTTCAAAGACAAATACGAGATAATCCAATCACCTGGAAGGAGAGGAGGGATCCAGGTGGGGCTTCGGGCTGGCGACGGCGAGGAGAGAGGGTGGCGGCTAGGTTCCATGCGGTCGGGACGGGAGTGGGCAATGGAGGGAGGGGACTAGAGGGCAACAGGAGTCGAAAAAGGGATTTCATAAACAATGGCAAAAGGTGGTTAAATAATCCTCAACTTGACGGGTTTTGTGGTAACTGAGAAACTGATTTTTGTCAGTAGTTGGCCCAAGATCGCTCCTAGTTTTTATTGTCATACAACTTTGATTATTGGCTGATCCTGATCCTTAAAAGGAGGTGCACCAACATTTAACTCGACTCGTGCTGCGGTTAAGAATCTGTGAACAGTTCTACTTCTACAGTACTGCGTCTGCACTTACTGCCGCGTCTGCTCCTGAGACCAACAAGTGCAAGCACGGCCCTACGCGCAGAGTTACAGCCTGTTCCTCCACCAACTTTGGAACCTTGTGCAGATCCAGTACTATTGCACTTTTCTTCCCCTCTGCTTTCGCTAAAACAACCCGGTCGAGTTCGATCTCATCAACGCCCATGAGCCTATCTATCATGTCCGCTTCCATCTCAACACGCCAGAGCAATCATAAAGAGGCATGGAGACGGGGTGAGTGCGCGCCCATTACTTGCAGATCAATTGAAAAGATGCCAATATGCCATGCCACGTTTGTTCGCTCGAGGATTGCGCTGGAAGCTAGCTCGGATCGGAGCTTGCCACCGCGACAAAGCAAGAGATCATACTGTTCCCAGTCATGTGAAGAACAGGGAGTAAAGTGAATCACATCTCGTTTACGGATTCACGCCAGCAATGATACATGAGAAACTGATGGATTTGATAGGAAAATAAGGTTTCAATATCAAGCACAGGGGAAACAACCATGTCATTCCCATCCATCGGTGGGATCTGACCATCGACTATTCGACTTGACTTCGTACAATTCCGATAGGGTAAACCGGTAAACATAACAAAATACAGAAGCATGTTGTTCGAGGATTACAGAAGCATATTAATAGAGTATTCGCTCATGCTCGATGATGAGGCAAGATCCTTGACTCCATACAAATGAGCAAACGGCGGTAAGCTCACAGACATTGGGAACCATGGTATTCACTCATCTGCAGCGATTTGAGGATGTTCTGAATCAGAGATCTTGCAAATCACCTGCTATGAACTGAGCAAACGAAATGCGCATTTACGGGGAGTATATACCGTTGGGTGACCGGGAGCTGGTGGTGGAAAAGTCAGAGGTTGCCATCGGAATGGAGATCGAGAGTTGGGTGGCCGAGAAAGAGGCGAGGTTGTTGCCAACAGCTAGCTCCGGCCAAGAGTCCCTCGCCTTTGGCCACTCGTCGAAGAAGGGGCGCAGCATCTGGTTCTCCTGCTTCGCAGAGTCAACGGTCACAGAGTCGCTCCCAAAGAAAGACAGTGGCTCCCTCTCCACCTTCTGCAGCGAGCAGATGGTGCTCTTGTCCAGGTCACTCGGCGTTCCAAGCAGAGGGTAGCTCGAAACAGAAAATGAGGACGTCTGAGACGGCAGCAAGCGCCACGAGTTGTCCATAGAGGTATCCATAGCTCCAGTAATGAGCTGGCTGTGCTCATCTGCCAAAGATCTCACTCCATAAGCAGAATACCTGAATTTCAGAAATCACGCAGAAGGGTAGACAGTGAGTATCTTAGTAGTCTAGAGATCAATATGTTTGACCAACAAATTCAAACATTTACAAGGGACACTTGTGACCATGTATAATGAGACAGTAGAGTATATAAAACTGTTTGGTACTCAAACATTTATAAGGGACACCTGTGACCATGTATGACGAAACAGTACAATATATAAAACTGTTTCTGAAAAACCTAAGGTACAAAGGTGTATAAGCAAGGATTTCAAAGAAGTGCTCAATGTTGTCTAAATGACTAAGTAGGCATAAGGGCAGGCTGGAAACACTAATAGCGAAACTAAAAAGGACATCGATCAATTGTAAATATTCTGTCATACACAAAGAAGCATTTGATCGATTACCAGTTCATACAGGCATACTGGAATTGTTTCTTGGTATTACCGAAGTTATATAATTGGAACTTATTGGATAATACGGAGTAATGATCTAGGAGATACACTAGGCTTCACGTTTTCCCTAAAACTTGATACACATTTCTTGACTGCTAATAACAAAACCCAGGGGGAAAGCAATTGTTGCTGCACATTTTAAAGCAGTTCATGACAAAAGAGAGAGAAAAAAGAGAGTAGGAAACCAGACATCTAAGCAAACATGATTGGCAGCAATGCAGCATCATGTGCCAACTGCCCCGCAGTTAACCCTACAATGACAGAGCTTCGCTAAAGTGGAATTGTAAACACACAAAGTACTGATGAGAGGGGAAAGAAAGGCTTCAGAATGGGTGGGCAAAAGGAGATGGGCTTCCAGTATCATGCTAGCCTTTTCAGATGGTTTCAGTCATACGGATGAGACGTCCCCGGTCAGAAAGGCAGAAATAGATAAGTTTTACAGAGCAGAACTGCCGTTATTTCCAGTCCAGTCCAGCCCCAAACAAGTAGGAAAAGAAAAATGCCAGGCCTAAGATAGAGCAGGAGCAGAGAGCAGCAGGCACTAGCCCTGAGCATAGAACCCAGATATGTTGCATTTTTACAGGCAGTACGTGCTTCTATCTTGTTTGGAACACCCTGCTCTGCACTTCCATCCATCAGAGCACCACTCTCCCCCTAGAATGATAGAATCTAACTAGACTCTGTTCCTAAATCTTCTCAGGCTAAAATATGGTCCCAGAAAGCATGGCCAGAGCAAAGAGGCAGCAGCCTAAGCACAGATAACTGTAGCTTTTGTGGCAGATGTGGCAGAAGAATTTTTAACTAAGCACAGATCATACATATTGTCAGAGGAGCAATAATAAAAGTACTACTGATGCTGTACTAGTAGTCTGATCACCGTCTACTTACTGTCTACTGATGCAATCAAGCACAATAATGCAAACATGACACATTAGCAGGCATTTCATCAGTGCATCCATCTGGCATCGATCAGGTAAGCTAAATACTAAACAGTAGACAGAGTTTGCAGAAAAGATAATAAATGATACCTGAGATCTTTGCTTTCGCCACCACCAGCAGTCGCGTAAGGCGCAGCATTGTCCAGGTGCAGCTGAGCAGCAGACCCCAGGGCGAACGAGCCAGGCGCGCTGCCACATCCGCCGCCGCCACCATTGGCGATCGCCGGGTACAGCGAGTGGTTCTGGAAGCCGGCGGCGGCGCTGGCGGGCGCGGGGGCGGGGGGCTGCTGCGAGTGGGGGGCGACGAGCTGCGTTTCCACAGGCTTTCTTGAACGGTTGCGGCCGCGGTGCATGTGGCGCTCGCAGTACTTGGAGTCCGGGGCGGCCTCCTTAGAGCACCGCCACTTCTTGCCGTCCGTACGCCGGCACCGCCCGGGCTCCGGGTCCAGCTTCTTGCCGAAGTAGGACCCGTACCCAACTGCAAAAACCCAAACACGCACAAACCAAGTCAATGATGTGATGCGCGCATCTTAGTGCTACATACTCACATGATACATGTACGTACGTATGTGTCGGGCAGCATTTGGAGGGAGCAATTGCAAAATCCGGGAATGGGCACTTTCCAATCCGATGCAAGAATCAAAATAAAATGAAAATGAAAAAAAATGCAGTTGTCAATCCGCCGGCTATGGTGGGACGAGAGCTGTCGCGCTCAGTAGTAGATCTACTCAAGGTCAATCATTTACCCCTTATCTGATACTTTCTACTCTTCCACTTATGATATGTCATTTAAAAGAGTTTTATGCGATACTTTATTATTTTAGATATACTCATATACTAATTATAAAAATACTCTAATAATGATAAAGAAGCATCAATACGAGCAACACCAAAAATTTACAAATGAGCTCATAGTTTCTAATATATTTTAGAAATACTTTCATATTCGTATATAATAAATAATATATCTAAAAAATTTATATATATCACCCTTAAAATATGTAAATGCCATATAAATTGTTTTATATACCCCTGCATTACACATACATATTCTCGATTGTGTAAGATATTCCTAAAAATATGTAAATACTATTAAAATTATCTTATATACCCCTGTACTACGCATACATATTTTCACTTGCGGATGATACTCCGAAATAGAAAATAGGGAGTAATTTCTTCCGGAGTAGAAAAAAAAAAGGCTTCAAAGGACCAATAAACTAACTACACGAAGCATGCATCCAAATAAAAAATCAACTAACGCTCAGGAGGCTAGCTATACAGGAGCAAATCTTGAGCAGAGCACGAGGTTTGGATTAAAAAAAGTGAACTTTTCTGGACCAAATCCAGAACAAGATTAACAAATGACCTGACTCGATTAACAAACGGCGGCCAAGTACACCTGAATCCCTCGATCCGAATAAACAAACGGAGCAAATCACAGAAGCAATGCAAAAGCATCTGTAGATGTGTGTGTGTAGAAATACTAGATGTCTAGATAGGACTAGAGGCGAAGGGCGGGGTACGTACGGGTGGGGCGGTGGTAGAAGCACGAGGCGAGTGAGTCGAAGCCGCGGCAGATGGGGAGGAGGAGATCCGGCGGGACGGGCACGCCGGCGACGAGGTACTTGTATATGAGCGCCTGCTGCTCCAGCTCCTCGTACTGCGCCGCCGTGAACGGCGCCGGCCTCGCCGCCCCCCACCTCGCGCTCATCATGTGCTGCTGCGCCTCCTCCCCGACCCTGCACCCACATTAGCCACCTTAGCTACACGTCCAGGTTGAAGCAGGGAAGAAGTCCACATAAATAAGAGAGCTTTGCGCGTGCGAATAGCTTACGCGGAGAGAGGGGAGGAGCGGCAGAAAGGGAAGATGGAGGAGGGGCGGTGGTCGGCTGCCGGCGACTGGGAGGCAAAGGGCATCGCCATATATGCTCTGGCTCTCTCTCTCTCTCTCCCCCTCTTCTGCTGCTGCTTGCGGCCTCTCTTTTAATGAGCTGTGCGTTTTCCTTTTCCTCTCTCTCTCTCTCTCTCTCTCTCTCTCTCTCTCGCTGTGGGCTGTGTGCATGCGGATTGCGGGGTATAAGCTAAGCAGGGCGGCTCTGCCTCTACCTGATGAGGGGAGGCGAGATGGGGCAATGGGCTATAGCCTTATAGGCGCAGGCCGCGCAGCGCAGCGCAGCGCGGTGTGAGGCCGACACGGGAGTGTGTTGCAGCTAAGGGACAAGCACCTGCATCTCTCTGCCTGATCGGTTTCTTTTCCTCTGATATTTCTCTATCACACGCACACACACGCACGCACGCACTGCACGGCTTATTGCTTTCTTTCTTTGGGTTTGCTGCTCGGTTTTCTTTTCGGTTTTGCTCGACGGATAGAGACGGCGACGCGGACGGTAGAGCCGGCGGCGCAGCGCGGGTGTGACTAGGTCAGGATGAAGTGAGGCTGGGAGGTTTTTCTTCGGCCGGGTTTTAAAGGCCGAGCGGGGTGGGGCACCATTTCTCCGCTTTCCAATCTTTTTCTTTCCAAGCGTGTATCCACCGTTTCATCATGATAGAATGCCATATTCACCGAACTCCATAAGATCAACTGTAGGATTACGTCACAACAAAATAAACACGGCGCTATTATTGGTCCCAGACATAATGTAAGTAAAATGCGGGTAAATAGTATAGAAAAGAGGGCTATATTGTTTTTTGCCCTTGAAACACGGGTTTCAAGTTTACACATTTTTTCTTACTGCCGTTGTGGTATGGACAAAGCACATCTTTGCGACTTCTGTTATAACGTTACGCTTTTTATGTGAAGCCATGTGTATTAGGTGCGACGCCAAACACAGGTTTCAAACTTATACATTTTTCTTCTTCTTATTGTCGTTGTAGTATGGACAAAGCACATCTTTGCAACTTCTATTATAATCGTTAAGCTTTTATGTGGCTAGTTTTAAGGGTACAACTACCGTCCGAACGTACAACAAGAAACTTCTAATTGGACGCTCTCATGCAATATTGGTGAACAATTTGTGCAGCAATTGTAATCGAACGTACAACAAGAAACTTCTAATTGTACGCTCTGATGCAATATTGGTGAACAATTTGTGCAGCAATTGTAATTAACGCGCACTGCTATAGAAAAGCTCATCATAGAGGGTTCGAAAACATCACCACAGACGGTTTCCTGAACCGCCTGTGCTTATGGGTCAGAAATACACTAAAGGCATTACAGACCGTTTTTGAACCGTCTGTGATAACTCTTATCACAAATGATTTTAAGTTAATAACTAGTTGTAATAACACTTATCGCGGACGGTTCTTACTATAAACCGTCTGTGATAGTCTATTATCACAAACAGTTTCTAGTTAAGAACCGTCTGTGATACTTATACTGTCTATTGCAAGATAGTGATCTCGTTCTCATAAATTGGCATCCTTCAGTTCATCAACATTATCTGATTGCGCTATAAAACAGTGCAATCAAAGAATGCACATGAACCAAAGCATGCCTATTTATGAGAACGAGATCACCATCGTGCAATAGACTTTGGTGCCATGTCTTCATCGTGCAATAAAACATGAATTTTAACAAGGGTTGAAACCCTAGCAATCCATCAACCATCACAAGAACCAGAGGCATCAATAATTAATTCTCACACGTACACGCATCAAGATTTATATGACCGAAACCCTAGACATCCATCAATCATCACAAGAACTAGATATCACAGACGGATTTTGTTAATAACCTTCCCTCATACTTGACAGATGGTTTTCAACATGAATCTGGAGTAGTTGGTCGCTGTGATATTACGGCCAAATCTCTTCACAGTTAGCTTTTATTAAACACCGGGTATTAACGCAACTAGTAACATATTACCTCTTCACAAACAGTTTTTGGCGCAACTAGTAACACAGACGGTCATCAAACCAAAATAGTTTGTGATTGTATTTAATATTGACGATTTTGGTCAACCGTCTGTAACGAGGCGTCCAGTGTTAGCCTTTTTGTAGTAGTGACGTGCAACAAAATACAGAATAATAATGAAAAATACTGAGAAAATATATATATATATATATATATATATATATATATAATGAAAAACATGAGTATATGACTTAGCTAAGTGCTAAAAAAAGATCAGAAATAACGAAAAAAAGTTTACAACCTTGTGACACTGTAACATTTGAAAATAATAGTGGTAATATTTTAAAATTACTCGTGCGACAATAGAATTAAATATTCACAACAAAAATTGAGAATCGCTGCTGCAATAAAAAGGATGATGGTGCGCAACACAATTTGAAAAGGTTGATGCAACATTTTAAAAAGAAACATTGCAACAAAATGAAACACTATGTGCAACAATTGAGAAAAGCTATTGCAACAAATCGACTTGCAACAAGCATACCAAACGAGAAGGTGGGGATTCGGCGTCGCCGGCAAGAAAACCCAACCAGAATTAGCACCACACACTATCCAAAATCCACACACGACGTGGTGATGTAATGCTCGCCGGTTGGCGCCGCACGTACCACCGGGATCGCACGTCGCGGTGGATGACGACGAGCTCGTTGCGGTTGTAGGAGCCGGTGACCAGCCCAGCGCTCACCTCCATCTCTCCTTGTCGTCCTCGCCTCGTCCTCCTCCGCTCACTAGATATCGAGAGAGGTAGGGAGGAGAGAGGAACATGGAGGGTCACACGTGAGCTTCAGGTAACCATGGTTGTATACGGCGTGAAAGAGAGAGAGAGTAGCAAGGAGGAGTATGAGGAGAGAGAGAGAGAGCTATCTGGTTTTTGCTTGGTTGAAGAAGATATCAGAATCCAGAGATGTGAGAAAGCAAAATAGCAAAGTGGCTAGTAAGTAGGTAGAATAGACATAAAATAATAGGTTGTAGAGAACCGTCTGTGATACTTCACAGACGGTTCTAACCACGAACTGTTTGTGATACTGAGAATATCATAGACGGTTCGTGGCTATAACCGTCTAAAATCACATACGATTTTATACAAAAACCGTTTGTGATGAGTATCTCATCACAGACGGTTTGTATTAAGAACCGTTTGTGATGAGACGCTTATCACAGACGATTTTTGTATAAAACAGTATATGATACTTTTGTTTTGTTGGGCGGGAAAACGAAAATTTGCACTTAATGGGCGGGCTACCGAAAATCTCTTTGTATTAACAGAGTTCTCCATCTCTTCCTTTGTCATCTCCGTCTCGCCCTAACCTTGCGCTCTGGCCTCCCCCGAGCTTGTCGCCCGCGGCCTCCTCCACCTCGCCCCAGCCTCATCGTCGCCGGCCTCCCATGACCACGTCGCCCCCGGCCTCCTCTACTTCGTGGCCCCGTCCTCCCCTGAGCTCGTCGCCCGCGGCCTCCTCCACCTCGCCCCGGCCTCCCACGACCTCGTCGCCCCAGCCTCCCACGACCTCACTCTCTCTACTCCCCCCTTTTGCTCTGTGATGTGAATTACTACTGTGATGTGTTAGTGCTCTGTGAATGGATTGAATTGATGTGTGAGACCCCGGTTTATCCGGCTTGTAATGCTTAACCATCCATTCGGTCCTAGCATCACAAAGCAGATAATCCGAGACTCGAGACATGTATACTTCCCAGTGCGAGATACACACTCATCACAAAATTTGTGTATCAATTCCATTCATCCACATAGAACCAAACACGTAATGTAGCAGAGTATTAATAATATTAAATCGAGTCATTACAAAAGAGAGGCCAACCGCCAACAATAAAAGAGACAACAATAATTAAGCATGAAGCAAAAGTGCCATAAGATGGCTACAACAAAGAGCCAATCGGTGTGCCTTTAACCCACAAGGCAACCGACCGGACCGCCAAGCTAGTCGCCAAACCGAAGCACATCTCACAAAAGTGAGGCCCTTGGGGCTCACCTTCTTCCCTACAAACAAAAGCGGTAGGCAAAAGCCGGTGAGTACTTTGAATGTACTGCAAGACTTACATGTGGAATAACAAACTGTACATATACTACATGCAAGCTTAAACAACAATAGGTCAGATGTTTCATTTTAGCATAAAGCGAGTTTTCATTTGCAATAATATAATAGATTGAAAGCAATTTAGCAAATCTGTTTTTAATGTTTAAATAACCAAAGCACAATAATATAACAGAGGTAAAGAACAACAACAATCCCGAAGTGACTAAACCATTAGTCACCACAACAATAGTATGAATTACCCATTCATACCAACCATGTCAAATTTTAATTTAAAAGGTTGAAGTCTAACTCTTGCAAAACCTAACCAAGCGTGTCCATAACCTAGGGCGAGGCTATTCGAATAGTTTTATCCTGCGGGTGTACCATTTTACCCACACGCTGCATCGCCTTTTTGCCAAGCTATTAAGCACACTTCCTTAGGTATGCTTAAGACGGCTAAGTCCTACGAGACGCTTCCAA
This sequence comes from Hsuehochloa calcarea, assembly GCA_036346395.1. Taxonomy (NCBI): domain Eukaryota; kingdom Viridiplantae; phylum Streptophyta; class Magnoliopsida; order Poales; family Poaceae; genus Hsuehochloa; species Hsuehochloa calcarea. Next base: position 43,800,884 of record CM070599.1, read on the forward strand.
TATTGTGAATTATTCATGAGCCGCCTGTATGGATAGAAACCCATACGTTGTGTCGGGTCGTGGCCCACCTCGGACAACTACCCCTCACGGGTAAAGCCTCGGACAAGCTGCGACGCCCTCGAGGTGGAGAGTCCATCCGGAAACTCCACCACCGCACACCCAACACAAGAACACAATTCCTTTTCACACAACACACACAACGCTCCTCCTGCGACTCGGAGATAACCCACGCCAAAGTACTAAGTCAAGAGAGGTCCCATATCCCTCTCGCGTGGTTAGTACGCAAAAATGCTTGGAGAGTGTGACACAAGATGTTCGGTCCTTGTTGACTTAGGCAAGACAACCACAAACCCAATAACCCACCATCCAACCACTTGCCCAAGTCCAAATCAATTTTTCCATTTTCGAATTTTGACTTTACAAAATTAACAAAGCACAAAGTCTTTGGACATAATGGAAGAATAATAATTTTTGTGTGATCAAGACCATCGACTAAGTCGATGATCGCCCAAAGCTACCGAACTAGGCATGGCTAAGCACAAAGATTCGTATTCTACTAAGTGACAAGAGTTCATCCATCGAACTCTAATCGCAGCAAATAACCTAGGCTCAAGTAGTAGAGAATAACCAACATCCTACAGATTATGCAACTATAGGATCAACTAACCATATTTTAACACAAAGTAGCAATGCATACATACAGTTGAATTCAAAATATTAAACTTGTAAAATAATAGGATTAACATGATCAAACTGCTTGCCTGCTTGTTGTGGGTCAAGATGTTGCTGGGGATCACTCTCGGTATCAATGCGCTCTTCGGATCCTATCGAAAGAACCAAAAAGAACCAATAAGGCAAAAGAAACCGAAAAGATCCAACAGTCAATTTCAACAAAAAGCTCTCAAATTTTTACAGTAGAAAGAGCATGATTTTTATGAACTAATGCAACAAGAACCAATTGATTTGGATTCTTAATGCAAAAGATATGGCCAAAACCATTTTGCTCAGCTTTTATAAATCAAAATGCTACTATTCATTAGCGAAATTTTCGGAGCTATACTGAGTTTGAAAACATTTCTAAATTAAAGTCTAGTTAAAAACATAATCAACAAAATTTGAATCAACGAAAAGGATTTGAAATGAATTAGTTATGCATTTTACAAGTTATCATATTTTTCATTGACAAATAAATCCTTTCGGAAATCGGGAATTAAAGCGACGTGGCGAGCGAGGCGTCGATCAAAGATCCGACGGCCGCGTTCGGTGCTAACGCAGCGCGGATTCACACTTCCTAAACGCTCACCGTTGGATCCGGATCCAACGGTTCACGTGAACCGGGGCGTTGGGCGGTCGAACGTTCACACGCATAGGAGCCGTTGATCTTGGATCCAACGGTCCACGCGGATCGAACCTTCGGACGGTCGAGCGTTCATTCAGATCCGGACCGTTGATCTTGGATCCAACGGTCCACCGATTAGGGCGTGATTAATTCAAATCTAAGCGCAATCTTGGGCGTAGATCCAAAGATCGACGGTCATAACGACTCAAGTTCAACTTCAACGATTTCGTCCGACAAAATTTGGCGGGAAGATTGGCTCGCCACGGCACTCGCTGGCATGGCGGTGCGAGCAAAAGCCTAAAATGAGTTCCTAACAACCTTGCGCACCAAAGGTACCAACAATTTTGGTCACGGCGGTCTAGAACAGCCAACAAGCGGAGATGACCGAGAAGACTCAAAATGACCGAAAACGAAAAAAAATGAGCTCACCAAGCGGTCCAAGGAGCGGGTGCCAAACAACTAAGGACTAATAAGGGGGTACCGAGCCCAAAGAAGGCACCGAGGAGAATCGAGTGGCTCGGGTGAAGAAGAATAGCGCTTTACCGACTTGGGAAATCAAAATTGATCTCTCTCTTCTCGCCAAAAGCAAAATTGACAGAGGGTTAAAACTCGGTGAGAGGCTAAGAAGTCGAGGAATCAAGGGTTTGAAAGAGAATGCCCTAACACCACTTTCACCAAGGACCAAGCTCCAACAATGGCGGCCGAGAGCAAATTTCGAAATGGAGCTCGAGCAACGCATCTAACAGTGGTCTTTGGAGCTCAAGAGTGTTCAAAGGATGCTAAGGAAGCCACCGGGGAGTTTATAGCGAAGGAGCAAGGAAGAAGCAACGGAAGAAAAATGGTGGGGCTCGTGTTGAGGCCGATCGAGGCGACGGAGCAAGTGACAACAGGGGCGACGGCGACTATGGAGGCGGCGGACGGAAGCATTAAATGCGGAAGAGCCGTTGGCGAAAGGAGAAGTGACCCGACGCGCCACGCTCTGAAATTTCACCCACTCATCGTTGACCATGGCGGCGCGAGCGACGGAGGTAGACGATAGCCGCCACCGTTGGATTGAAATCGAGCGGTGAAAAAGAACGGTCGATAATAACGATTCAAACGCTCACTCAATCTCGACCGTTGATTTGGATCCTACGGTCCGCGTTGCGCAAAGCGTTCGGACGGTCCGAACGTTGACGCGATCGTGAACCCTCGATTTAGAATCCAACGGTTCAAATGGATCGGCGTTCGGATGGTCCGAACGTTCACGCGATCGTGAGCCGTTCGATCTTGATCAACGACTCACAACACTCGCGCCCAACGTCCGAGCGGTGCGCTTAGTTGGTTGGACCAAATCAAGTGGCTCGAGCCCGAGTCCGATCCGAACCCGAGGAACAAAGTGAAAACCTGTTAGGGTTTGAATTTGAATAGCTGATTTTGGAGGAATTATTTGGGGTAGCAAACAAACCCCAAAAATTATGAAATTTTAAATGGAGATTGCTAACAGGATGATGAACCTTATATAAAATTTTCAGAGACTTTTATGCACTGCATTTTCTCTAAAAATTCCGAAGGCTAATTTAGGAGTTTGACTAATGTTTGACTTGCCTCAAAAATTATCAAATAATTTCTGAAAATTATGAAATAATTCTGAGGTGTTAAACATCACTCCTAGGTTCAATGAAAATTATTTCCAAAGGTTGGGCACAAGATTTTCATGAAGGAGACTTGTGTTGGTGTCCAAATGGCAATTTGATTTTGATTCCACATAATTCCTTTACAAAAATTATGGAACTGATTACAAAAATCAAGATCAGAGAAAAGTTTTAATTTCTCCTCATTTTATTACATTTGAAACACAAACCAATTTTGGGATGTTACAAAACCTCCCCCTTACAAAAATCTCGTCCCGAGATTTGGCTCGCTCGATAAAGAAAGATGGGTAGTTCGCACGAGACGATCTTCCCTTTCCCAAGTAGCCTCATCCTCGGAGTGGTTCGACCACTCGAACTTTAAGGAATTTGATGGCTTTATTCCTTGTTCTTCGTTCGGCCTCTTCAAGGATGCGAGCAGGTGCTCCTTGTAGGTCAAATCTTCACGAACATCAAGAGTTTCCAACGAGCTTCCTCGCTTGGAACACTGAGACACTTCTTTAGTTGGGACACATGGAAAACATCATGTACCCCTTCAAGTGCAAATGGCAATTCCAACTTATAGGCAACGGCTCCTTTCTTCTCGATAACACGGTAAGGACCGACATATCGAGGAGCTAACTTGCCCTTGACGCCGAATCGCGATGGCCCTTTAAAGGAGAGACTTTGAGATAAACAAATTCATTGGGCTCAAAGCTCAACTCATGACGACGGCGATCCGCATAGCTCTTTTGCTGGATTGAGTCAGGCGCAAACGATCACGAATAAGTTGGACTTGACTCTCGGCCTCATTGATCGAGTCCGGCCAAAGAAAAGTCTTTCACCGTCTCCCACCGGTTTAACGGGTTCGCACTTTCTCCGTATAAGGCCTCGAAGGTGACATGCCGAGACCGGCTCGGCTGTTGTTGTAGGAAAACTTCGGCAAATGGCAAGCATTTCTCCCAATTCTTTCCATAGGAGAGGACGCAAGCACGAAGCATGTCTTCCAACACTTGGTTGACCCTTCGGTCGACCATCGGTTTAGGGGTGATATGCGGTGCTAAATGTGAGACGGTTCCCATAGCCTCTTGCAAACACTTCCAAAACTCAGCGGTGAAAAGCGCATCATGATCCAAACGATCGTCTTGGTACACCATGCAAGCGATTTATACGGAAATATAGAGGTCCGCGAGTAGACTCACACTAAGGTTTGTCCGAATCGCGTAAAATGGGCTACCTTCGTCAATCGATCGATGACAACCCAGATGGAATCCTTGCCCTTGGATGTTCGGCGCACCGGTGATAAAATCCATCCCGATCGAATCCCACTTCCATTCGAGAATAGGCAAAGGTGAAGCGATCTGCTGACGCCGATGCTCGGCCTTGACACGACGACACACGTCGCGACTCGAGAACGAACCGCAATCTCCCTCTTCATTCGGGTCCACCAAAATCTCGGCGGAGATCTTGATACATCTTTGTGGCCCCGGATGAATAGACAAAGGCGAATCATGGGCCTCGCGGAGAATCAAATCCGCATTCCATGTCCTTTGGAACCACAAAGGCGTTGCGAACCTTACAACACCATGCTCATCCTCGAGAGAAGCACTTGGTTGTTCCGTTCTTGACATTTTCCTTGATGCGACTTATTCCGAAGATCCGATTCTTTGAGCGACCTTAATCCGATCTACCAAGGTTGGTTGCACAACCAAGGCGTGAGGGAACCACGCTCAACCAAACCTAAGTTGAGGCGCTGAAATTCCTCCGTAAGGGTGGGTTGACATCCACGAGCAACAAGGCATTGCAATGCGCTGCGGATCGAGCGCGCTCGGCAACGACATTAGCCTTGCACGGATGGTAGTGAATACCCATGTCATAATCTTTGACCAACTCCAACCATCTCTTTTGCCCGAGGTTCGGATCCGTTGGGTGAACAAATACTTTAGGCTTTTGTGATCCGAATACACTTCACAACGATTACCGATTAGGTAATGTCGCCAAATCTTAAGTGCATGAATCACGCACCAATTCCAAGTCATGGGTAGGATAGTTGAGTTCATGAGTCCTTAATTGCCTTGATGCATAGGCCACTACCTTGCCTTCTTGCATAAGGACACAACCGAGTCCTCGCCGAGAAGCATCGCAAAAGATATCGAAGCCTCGATGGATATCGGAAGGACGAGGACGGAGCGGTGGTCAAACGCTTCTTAAGTACTTGGAAACTTTCCTCACAAGCATCGGACCACAAGAACTTCTTGTCCTTCTTGAGCAACTCCGTCATCGGCCAGCGATCTTGGAGAAATTCTCGATAAAGCGGCGATAATATCCCGCTAAACCGAGAAAACTCCGCGCTTCGCCATCAAGTAGGTCAACCCATGAAAGAACATCGACCTTGCTAGGGTCAACGGCTCGCCTCTATTTGAAAGAATATGACCCAAGAAGGCCACTTCCTTCAACCGTAGCAGCGCACTTGCTTTGAACTTTGCATACGGTGATGCTCACGAAGCTTGCCTAACACAAGCCTCAGATGCTCATCGTGTTCCTCATCGTCCTTGGAATAGATGAGAATATCATCGATGAAGACCACGACAAACTTATCCAAATACTCCATGAATACCGAATTCATGAGGTTCATGAACAAGGCGGGAGCATTGGTTAAGCCAAATGACATGACGGTATACTCATACAAGCCGTAACGAGTAGAGAAAGCCGTCTTTGGAATATCCTCAGGTCGTATCCGAACTTGATGATATCCCATTCTCAAATCAATCTTGGAGAATACTCGAGCTCCAGCTAATTGATCAAAGAGATCATCAATGCGGGGCAATGGATACTTGTTCTTTACCGTTACCTCATTAAGCGGACGGTAATCAACGCACATGCGCAAAGTATTGTCCTTCTTCTTTACGAAGATTGCAGGACAACCCCACGGAGATGAGCTAGGGCGGATGAAACCTTTTTCTTGCAGCTCACTCAGTTGCTTCTTCAATTCCACCAACTCGTTCGGTGGCATCCGATAGTGCCTCTTTGAAATCGGGGCGGTACCGGGAACCAACTCAATGACAAACTCGAGGTCTCGAACTGGTGGCATCCCTGGAAGTTCTTCAGGAAAGACATCGACGAAATCACGAACCGAGGACTTCACCAATATCCAGAGCGGGCTTCGCTTCAAGCGAAAAGATGCGGACCTAGCGCCTTCCGGTAAAAGCGAACACCTCGCCACGGAAAAACTAGATAGAGACACACTTCTTGGCGCAATCGATTTGTCCCTTATGCTGAGACAACCAATCCATACCAAGAATTACATCTAGACTTGCAGAATGGAGGAGGATAAGATTCGCAAGGAACCTTACTCCCTCGATCTCAATTGGGACATCCCTACACTCAGATTCAGCCCTCAACTCCGAACCAGGAGAGCGAATGAGCAACGGGACCAACAATGGAGTAAAGAGTAGCTCACTAACAGCAGCAAAAGACTCAGAGATTCAAAGCCGAAAGAAAGCGAAAAGCCAGCGACTAGGGGAATGGAATACCCCCTAACCGAAAGCCAAAACAGTAAGTATGTAAACTTCAATAGGCTAATAAAAGACTCCAAAAACCGCAATGATTCGTCAAACCAAAGCTCAACTTCCCAACGCAACTAACCCGTATTGAATGAACGAGCAATTGATTGAGAAGATAAAAATCAGAAGATCGAGGTAAGATCTAATACCACTAAAGAGCAAGGTTACAGTCAACGAAAATAGTGTTAGATACTTAGCTAACTAGTATCACATCTTACCCTTCTTTAACCCCACAAGTTTTAGTTGATTAAACTCTCATTTTCTACCCCATTAGAAACCATCGAGCTTGCTGTCCGGAAATTGAGGTTGCTGTAGCGATTTCGCATCCAAGCTTCCAGCCGAAGTCTTCCATTCTAGAAACTTCAAAATCTGGCACACTTCAATTTGCCAAGCTCAACGGTCCCATCAGAAACCATTGAGCTCGCTGTCTGGAAATTGAAGCGTGTGGTCCAGATTCCGCATCCAAGCCTCTAGCCGAAACCTTCAGTCCAGAAACTTCAAAACCCTAAGCACTTCAATTTGCCAAACTCAGTGGTTCCCAAAACCCATTTAATCGATAACATTATCTTTGAAAAGGAGATGAGAGGAAAACAACTCTTAAAACTCAAATTAGAGTAAGATGAGAGGAGAAAGCTAAGATAGGTAAGGAATAAAATCTGATAATTCCTTAAGCTTTCACAAATCATTTGATACTTTTGAAAATAAGATTTTCCAAAATATCCTAAAAGATTTACCAACTTGGGTTACTACGGTCAGTATGGCTCTGATACCAAACCTTTGTGAGACCCCGGTTTATCCGGCTTGTAATGCTTAACCATCCATTCGGTCCTAGCATCACAAAGCAGATAATCCGAGACTCGAGACATGTATACTTCCCAGAGTGCAGTATACACACCTCATCACAAAATTTGTGTATCAATTCCATTCATCCACATAGAACCGAAACACAGAACAGAACAGGAGTATTAATAATATTAAATCGAGTCATTACAAAAGAGAGGCCAACCGGCCAACAATAAAAGAGACAACAATAATTAAACAGCGGAAGCAAAAGTGCCATAAGATGGCTACAACAAAAGAGCCAATCAGTGTGCCTTTAACCCACAAGGCAACCGACCGGACCGCCAAGCTAGTCGCCAAACCCAAGCACATCTCACAAAAGTGAGGCCCTTGGGGCTCACCTTCTTCCCCAAAACAAAAGCGGTATGCAAAAGCCGGTGAGTACTTTGAATGTACTGCAAGACTTACATGTGGAATAACAAACTGTACATATACTACATGCAAGCTTAAACAACAATAGGTCAGATGTTTCATTTTAGCATAAAGCGAGTTTTCATTTGCAATAATATAATAGATTGAAAGCAATTTAACAAATCTGTTTTTAATGTTTAAATAACCAAAGCACAATAATATAACAGAGGTAAAGAACAACAACAATCCTGGAAGTGACTAAACCATTAGTCACCACAACAATAGTATGAATTACCCATTCATACCAACCATGTCAAATTTTAATTTAAAAGGTTGAAGTCTAACTCTTGCAAAACCTAACCAAGCGTGTCCATAACCTAGGGCGAGGCTATTCGAATAGTTTTATCCTGCGGGTGTACCATTTTACCCACACGCTGCATCGCCTTTTGCCAAGCTATTAAGCACACTTCCTTAGGTATGCCTGCAGCACGGCTAAGTCCTACGAGACGTTTCCAATATTGTGAATTATTCATGAGCCGCCTGTATGGATAGAAACCCATACGTTGTGTCGGGTCGTGGCCCGACCTCGGACAACTACCCCTCACGGGTAAAGCCTCGGACAAGCTGCGGCGCCCTCGAGGTGGAGAGTCCATCCGGAAACTCCACCACCGCACACCCAACACAAGAACACAATTCCTTTTTCACACAACACACACAACGCTCCTCCTGCGACTGAGATAACCCACGCCAAAGTACTAAGTCAAGAGAGGTCCCATATCCTCTCGCGTGGTTAGTACGCAAAAATGCTTGGAGAGTGTGACACAAGATGTTCGGTCCTTGTTGACTTAGGCAAGACAACCACAAACCCAATAACCCACCATCCAACCACTTGCCCAAGTCCAAATCAATTTTTCCATTTTCAGAATTTTGACTTTACAAAATTAACAAAGCACAAAGTGCTGGACATAATGGAAGAATAATAATTTTTGTGTGATCAAGACCATCGACTAAGTCGATGATCGCCCAAAGCTACCGAACTAGGCATGGCTAAGCACAAAGATTCGTATTCTACTAAGTGACAAGAGTTCATCCATCGAACTCTAATCGCAACAAATAACCTAGGCTCAAGTAGTAGAGAATAACCAACATCCTCAGATTATGCAACTATAGGATCAACTAACCATATTTTAACACAAAGTAGCAATGCATACATACAGCTTGAATTCAAAATATTAAACTTGTAAAATAATAGGATTAACATGATCAAACCGCTTGCTCGCTTGTTGTGGGTCAAGATGTTCTTTGGGGATCACTCTCGGTATCAATGCGCTCTTGGATCCTATCGAAAGAACCAAAAAGAACCAATAAGGCAAAAGAAACCGAAAAGATCCAACAGTCAATTTCAACAAAAAGCTCTCAAATTTTTACAGTAGAAAGAGCATGATTTTTATGAACTAATGCAACAAGAACCAATTGATTTGGATTCTTAATGCAAAAGATATGGCCAAAACCATTTTGCTCGACTTTTATAAATCAAAATGCTACTATTCATTAGCGAAATTTTCTGGAGCTATACTGAGTTTGAAAACATTTCTAAATTAAAGTCTAGTTAAAAACATAATCAACAAAATTTGAATCAACCGAAAAGGATTTGAAATGAATTAGTTATGCATTTTACAAGTTATCATATTTTTCAATGACAAATAAATCCTTTCGAAATCGAGAATTAAAGCGACGTGGCGAGCGAGGAGCGTCGATCAAAGATCCGACGGCCCGCGTTCGGTGCTAGCTGTAGCGCGCTGGATTCACACTTCCTAAACGCCACCGTTGGATGCGGATCCAACGGTTCACGTGACCAGACGTTGGGCGGTCCGAACGTTCACACGCATAGGAGCCGTTGATCTTGGATCCAACGGTCCACGCGGATCGAACCTTTCGGACGGTCCGAACGTTCATTCAGATCCGGACCGTTGATCTTGGATCCAACGGTCCACCGATTAGGCGTGATTAATTCAAATCTAAGCGCAATCTTGGGCGTAGATCCAAAGATCGACGGTCCGCAACGACTCAAGTTCAACTTCAACCGATTTCGTCCGACAAAATTTGACGGAAGATTGGCTCGCCGCGGCGACTTCACGCCGCATGGCGGTGCGAGCAAAAGCCTAAAATGAGTTCCTAACAACCTTGCGCACCCAAAGGTACCAACAATTTTGGTCAGCGGGTCTAGAACGCCAACAAGCGGAGATGACCGAGAAGACTCAAAATGACCAAAACGAAAACGCAAATGAGCTCAATTGCGGTCCAAGGGAGCGGGTGCCAAACAACTAAGGACTAATAAGGGGGTACACGAGCCCAAAGAAGGCACCGAGGAGAATCGAGTGGCTCGGGTGAAGAAGAATAGCGCTTCGCCGACTTGGGAAATCAAAATTGATCTGCTCTCTTACGCCAAAAGCAAAATTGACAGAGGTTAAAACTCGGTGAGAGGCTAAGAAGTCGAGGAATCAAGGGTTTGAAAGAGAATGCCCTAACACCACTTTCACCGAAGGACCCAAGCTCCAACAATGGCGGCCGAGAGCAAATTTGAAATGGAGCTCGAGCAACGACTAACAATGGTGCCGGAGCTCAAGAGTGTTCAAAGGATGCTAAGGAAGCCACCGGGGAGTTTTATAGCCAAGGAGCAAGGAAGAAGCAACGGAAGAAAAATGGTGGGGCTCGTGTTGAGGCCGATCGAGGCGACGGAGCAAGTGACAACAGGCGACGGCGACTATGGAGGCGGCGGACTAAGCATTAAATGCGGAAGAGCCGTTGGCCGAAAGGAGAAGTGACCCGACGCTGCCACGCTCTGAAATTTCACCCACTACTGTTGACCATGGCGAGCGCGAGCGGACGGAGGTAGACGATAGCCGCCACCGCTGGATGGATTGAATCGAGCGGTGAAAAGAACGGTCGATAATAACGATTCAAACGCTCACTCAATCCTGGACCGTTGATTTGGATCCTACGGTCCGCGTTGCGCAAGGCGTTCGGACGGTCCGAACGTTGACGCGATCGTGAACCCTCGATTTAGAATCCAACGGTTCAAATGGATCGGCGCGTTCGGATGGTCCGAACGTTCACGCGATCGTGAGCCGTTCGATGCTGATCCAACGACTCACAACACTCGCGCCCGAACGTCCGAGCCGGCGCGTTAGTTGGTTGGACCAAATCAAGTGGCTCGAGCCCGAGTCTGATCCGAACCCGAGGAACAGTGGAAAACCGGTTAGGGTTTGAATTTGAATAGCTGATTTTTGGAGGAATTATTTGGGGTAGCAAACAAACCCCAAAAATTATGAAATTTTAAATGGAGATTGCTAACAGGATGATGAACCTTATATAAAATTTTCAGAGACTTTTATGCACTGCATTTTTCTCTAAAAATTCCAGAAGGCTAATTTAGGAGTTTGACTAATGTTTGACTTGCCTCAAAAAATTATCAAATAATTTCTGAAAATTATGAAATAATTCTGAGGTGTTAAACATCACTCCTAGGTTCAATGAAAATTATTTCCAAAGGTTGGGCACAAGATTTTCATGAAGGAGACTTGTGTTGGTGTCCAAATGGCAATTTGATTTTTGATTCCACATAATTCCTTTACAAAAATTATGGAACTGATTACAAAAATCAAGATCAGAGAAAAAGTTTTAATTTCTCCTCATTTTTATTACATTTGAAACACAAACCAATTTTGGGATGTTACATGATGCTACTGTGATGTGAGTGATGTCGTGTTGTTTTTTGTGCTCTGTGAATGGATTGAGTTGATGCTACTGTGATGCTGTGGCTATTGTGGGAAAGCTAACGAAAAGTTCAATCCAAAAATCCATATCAGATTCATTCACGAGGCTCGGGAGGCTCCAAACGAAGTAAAAACCCGTTTTTTTTTTGCAATAGAAAAGGCTATCACAGACGGTTCTTGTTCAGAACCGTCTGTAAAACTAGACTATCACAAACGGTTCTATTCACGAACAGTCTGTGGTAGTTTTCACAGACGGTTCAAAAACCGTCTGTGATGACCTCATGCCATCACAGACACATAAATTCAGACAGTTCAAAAACCTCTGTGATGTTGGTTTAGAACCGTCTGTGATGAGATTTTGTGTAGTAGTGGGTATACTTAATTTAATACACACCTAGTAGTATGAGTAATAAAATCCGAGAGGGTAGAATTGTAATTGCCTATGTGTGGATCACATGCTATAAGAATAATATTTTCAACTCTAGTTGAAAAAGTCCATAATACTCCCACAAAAATATATAAAGAAAACTCTACTATGCCCTTAACAAATTAATGATTAGATTTTATTTATAGTATCACCTTGTACTATTAGTAAAATGTACCGTAAAATTTCTCTAGGTTGAATACTAGCAAGATCAAATGATAAAGAGAAAAAGGAAGACCATGCTTGCCATCCAAAAAAACCGTAGAAATGACCATGCCTAAAGAGAAATTTACGGTACATTATACTAGCAGTATACGGTGGTAGTATAAATCAAATCTAACCATTGATTTATTAAAGGTATAATAGTTTTTTTGTATTTATAATATTTTCACGATGGCATTATGAACTTTTTCAACTATAGTTGAAACATCCTCATCCGGATTCTACTGGTCATAGTACCCGGTGTAGAATAAGTAAATTCTAACTAATATGAAATATTGGATAAAAAGAATGTATAATTGGTATTAAATTAAGTGTACCATAAAAGAGCTCTTATCAAAACATGTCGTTATTACCTTCATTTCTTCCTGGAAAAAAAAAACCTTGATCTTATTTCAGTTTACGTGTCATAAGCAGTGTTACAGCCGTGTTACAGTATTTACCAAAGTAAGATCGTTCTGATGGACTGGAAACCTCGGTCATAGACTACTCATATTATATGTGGACCGGTCGAGAAAGCCAAACCGGCGCGTACGGGCTTCACGTCCAGCAAGCCACTCATCATCAATCCGGCAGTGATCACAAGCGCACGACTCCTAACTGGCGGATGTTTCTTTCACACACAAGCTCGGTCTTGTACACAGTTGCAGACTCGCAGGCTATCCCATTCCCAGGGACAAAAATCACGCAGATGAGATTGCCAGAGAGCAGATAGGCAGATGAGATTGCCAGAGAGCAGATAGCTGCTGACACATGCAACTTTCCGTTGCCTTACGGCTTATGCAACGGTTAAAGCTAAGCGCTGCCTTTTGATGGTTCCATGCTTTTGCATGCTGGGAGTGAACATGTGGGGTAAGAACAGGATGCTCACCGGACCGCTGGCATTCGTCAAGTTCGCCCATGTTGCCCTGTTTCTTCAATCTTATCGTCTCTACCACGCTTATATACGAGAGAAATATACAAAGGAAAAGTTGACGGAGCAAATTCTAGATCCAAGACATGTATGTCGTTTACCAGATGGCGCATGCTTTGATTGCTGCGACTGGATCAAATCCTTCTCGAAGTTGCCGTGATATTTTGCTCAAGAGTCGGAACATGTGCGATGAACTCCTGTTGTTCGCAGTATACAGGACGATATGCATGTACGTGCAGCACAGCTGTTGGAAACGTGAACATTGAGTTAATTTCAGATTTTATTATGAGATAAAGATCACACAAAATTAGTTATGCATAAATCGATACTAACCGTAGCCTACTCATTTCAATTCTAAATATGCACAATTAAAGATTTACAACAGAATAGTCTAGTCGTACAACCAACCTACAGTCAGCCATGATGAAGAACAAGAAGCATCGCAGAATGTAGATGATGCAGTGCAGCAAGCGGAAGCAGTGGTCGAACAATGCATAATGTAGATGATGCAACGCAGCGAGCGGTCGCGCGGATCCGCTGCCCAGAAACCTTATTTCCGCCCCGTGCAGGTGAACTATGCGACAAAAGTTCAGAGATACCCACTTACCCTCCTTGCCGGTGCACGCCGAAAAGAAGGGATGGAATAGCTCGAACAACACAACACTTCAGCACCAGAAAGCGAAGAGGAAGAAGCAGAAAAATGTAGGTGTTTTCGATCAGTTTTTTATCTGAACGTCTTCAGATCTTTTTAAAGTCGAGACAATTACTTTTTAGTAACGGTAAATTAAACCACTGGTAACCGCTAATTTAAAACCAATTAATGGTATTTAAGCAGTGTTTATTAGATTCTGATTACACACTAGTCTACACATTCGACCACTGGTTTACAGTTTCAACCAGTGTATTCCGACCACCTTGGTCTATGGATCTGATCACTAATTTTTGACCACTGTGTTTCGACTACTGTGTTCCGACCGCACTAGTCTATGCTTTCGACCACAGTGTTACGATTATACTGTTCTATGGCTTCGACCATATTGGTTTATGGATTTGGTCATATTACTCTATGCCTTTGACCACACTGATGTATGGCAATACGAGACTAATCATGCATGCTTTGAAATTTGAGTAATGAATTGTCTTTTACACATATGACTCCAATTTTAACAACAGTTAGAGGCGTAGCTAGGCCTTACCCAACTGGGCAATAGTCCGAGACCTACCATCAAAATCCTATAAAAAGTTCTTTAAAAAATCACTAAAGATATAATTTCAACTCAAGAACAGCTATCCAGACCCGAGTCTTAAACCGTAGCTAGCTCCCCTGACCACAGCATCAGCCAGACCTGAAGTTGGCTCGGAGAGCACCACATCAGTCCAGATTGACCAGAGTCGAAACACAGAGCTCGGCAGAGAGGTAAAGCCGGAAACGAACTGCCTGTCTTGCATGGGGCCTAAGCATATGTATTCATCCATGCATGCAGGGCAACGAGGGCTCTTTCTTTTTCCAGAAATTGCGTCGCTTATCATCACGGCCAAAAAAATACCTGCATTGCAAGTGGATAAGGAAATGGCAGTGCTGGCCAGCAGCAAGGGCTAGCTTCGGTTGGGATGGAAGGAAAGGAACATAGTTACATAGGCATAAAGGAGGGGTCCACGACCACCTCACCGGCGGATCATACGCCGGATCGGGGCACCTGTACGCGACGAGCCGGTGCATGCACCATGTATGTGCGACTGTCTGTGTGTACGTGTCCGGCTCCGGTTGGCCTTTGCTGGACAGCTGGTGGCTGGTGCACGTGATGGGCCGGGAGGAGGCATGCTTTCCCCCCAACCACCCAGCCTCAGCTGTACCCAGTAGATACCTCAAAGGCCACCTAGTATGATCGTTTGCAACTCGTACTACGTACTCAATAGCGTTCCTCTCCCATCATTTTCTCTCTTCCGTTGTTTCGGTTTGATTAAGGTTCTGTAATGTACGTACACCACTCCACCGCCTATTGTTTTCATGACGTGGATGTCTCGGTGTGTACGGTACTCTGCAGCTTGACATCATGACATGTGATGTGAGGACGCGCGCGATCCTAACGAATCACCAATCCTCGCTGTACATAGGTCAACTGTTAAGAAGCCGGGCCAGACCGACAGCTACAGGTCCACGGTGATCTACTCACTCATCCAGTAGTCTATATAAAGAAAAATGAATCTCAACATTGTAAACAGTCTGTTTTCGTGTTCTTGCATTGTTCTTACGATTTTGAGTTTGTCTACCAGGTAATCGCTAGGACTGGACTCGCCAGCAATGGTTCCTCAACACGTTATCAGCACGATCGACTCTCCTCGGATCGAAAGGTAATCGTCGATGAACGATACTCGTAAATCGAATTGTTTTTTCTAGATTGCTTTCAATTCTGCAAATTTACCTTTCTAGACTATATCCTACAGTGCAAATCTGCTCTAATCTACCGCGAACCGACTTGGAGTCGCCGGTACAATACCAATCAATAGATTGCATGAAAGATTGGCTGTCAATTGCCTTGGAGATGGCGCCTGCGCCCACGCTCGGGGCCGTCGGCCGCATCCCGTGGCTGCTCTCGGCTGCCTCTCATGGAGTCGCCGCCTTTTAGGTGTACAGGGAGGTCCCTACCCCCTGCTCTTAAAACAACCAAGTGGGCCGGGAGCGCATCGGTTGACTCGGGCTCGAAAGGCTAAAACGGAACCGCGAATAATAAAATTTTGCGAAAACCCCCCTGGAATTTAGAAAATTGCACAAAATTTTCCTTAGAACTGAAATTTTGCGTTTTAACCCCTGAAAGCTGCATAATTCACCAAAAATTAATTTTTTTAGCAGAAAAGGCATCAGGAATTCAAAATTTGGACCAATTTTTGCATTTGAAGCATGTTTAACTTTTTTATTGTTATTTATATGCAATTTATGTATTATATTAATTGTTTTGATTATTTGTGACAGTTTATATTACTTTTAATCACTGAAAATAGCAGTAAATCATGAAAAATACATAGAAAAATACAGGATCACGAACCGGAGTTCGAAGAGCATTATGAGAATTTTGCAACTATTTTATGTAAATTACCAGTAGTAATATTATGAACTGTTTGCATGAATATGAAGATGACTACATCACAAACCAGGAGTTCGAAGAACTAACCGAGCATGGCCAAAATTTGTACATAATTTATAACAATCTTCAATTCTATGGTAAGGTAACCACGGATGAGCAAAAAATTAAGAAGACTCTCTCTACCTTTCACCCAATTGCGGTGCAATCCGCATACAACTATTATCAAGACGCCTACAAGAAGTATGCATCATTAATTGACGCCATGCAAATTGCGGAAGCTCAAGATGATGTTCTAAGGAAAAACTACATCTCACTGCCACCTAGTAGTAATATTGGCTATGAGGCCAATGCTAGCAGCTACAAGGTGATAAAGTCTCTCACGAAGGAGAATGGTAACAACGATAAGGTCGTGGGTGCGTCCATCATCCCTCTTTTGGACATTGCAGCGGCCGCAGCCGTAGTTGCCCAAGAGAAGAAGTTCGAAATGAAGCAGATTGAGGCTGAAGTTCCTGAATACTTCGCTGATTCGATCTAGTGCATGCATTGCACTTGGATCTTTTATAGTAACATGCAGTTTGTAATTGAAGAAGGACATTGAATCATTTTCTCCTTTGAATAATGGTTATAAGCTCTGGGAGAGCAAAGCATTAAATTCTTATGATGAGTCCTACAAGACTTATTCCCGTATTTATAATAGCTAGTTATGTTCTGATATCCGAAGTATTTTATTTATGTGTTGCTTACTTTTCGTTGCATAATAATGAAGTACATTATATTAGAATGTGTGTGGCGTCCTATGGAGGAAGTGTGCTTAGCGGGATAGCGGCACAATGAATACCAGCTCGAGAGAGACAAAAAAAATTTGATGGATCAGAAAGAATGCTGGCAGTCTTAAGACAATCGCAGGCAACGATACTTGTATAATATGCTCAAGAAGAGCTATAATTATACTCCCGATGGGCACAACTTTGATCATTAAAAAAGCCTTGTTGTACCTAGAATTGCCTAGAAATTTCAAGGATATTTGCACTAACAGTTTCCATGTAGAAACTGAAGAAGAATATGGTAAGGAATACCTGCTCATTATAAAGTGCGTAGAAAGTGGAAAAGGGAATTAGAACGACTTCCTTCATATGAAACTATGCTATATTACACTAATATTAAGATATGTGTAGCCTATACTACCCTAAAAACCGTATTTAGAAACTCTAAACCTTTTCTATCTCTGACATGATAGATAATATCACACAGGTCTTAGAATGATGAGAAATATAATTAACAATTCACAGGGACATAATATTGATGTAAAGAATTTTCAAAATTAAGAAGATTTTGTGTGCCCTGCATGTGCCACTGGGAAATTAATAACTAGACATTTTTTTGCTCTGAAAACGAAGGATGAAGCCTCTGCATTCCCAGACCGCATCCAGGGAGAGTTTTGTGGTCCCGTACAGCCCCTGTCAGGGTCATTTAGGTATTTTATGGTGCTCATCGATGCTTCCTCGAAATGGTCACACATATTTATTATCTACGAGAAACTACGCTTTTGCAGAGCTAATCTCGTAGATAATAAAAATTAAAAATAATTTTCATGATCATCATGTAAAGTCCACCAGAATGGACAACACCAGAGAATTTACTTTAATTTTTTTTAATGATTATTGTATAGCAATAAGAATTAAAGTTGAGCATTCCGTACCGCATGTCCACACATAGAATGGACTAGCTGAAGCATTAATTAAAAAGATTAAATTTATTGCCCGACCACCTTTGAAGAATTGTAATTTACCAACTACATGTTGGGGACACGCAGTTCTGCATGAAGCAACTCCCATCAATTTTAGACCGTTGGCATATAACATCCATTCACCTATGCAACTAGCGCAAGTGTCACCACCGAAAATTTCTCATCTTTAGTTGCAAGGTTTATATACCCATACCACCACCACAACGAACTGCAATGGGCCTTCTTCGAAAGTCTGGAATATATGCTGGTTATGAGACAACATCCATAATCAGGTATTTTGACCCTATAACGAGATATTTGCATACTGCCAGATTACTGATAGTGTATTAGATGAGGCTAGTTTCCCGTCATTAGGGGGGAAATCAACTCCTTGATGAAAATATTGGGAAATAGAGAAATCCAGAAGATAATTAAAGTCCAGAAGATAATTGAAAACCTTACACATGACCCACACACTAGTGAAGCAAATCAAGAAATATAGAAGACAATTGATGTCTAGAAGACAATTGTAGTCCAGAAGATAATTAATTTGCAAGCATTAGCAAATCATGTGTGTGACCACTTTAGTGATTTAAAGAGCGTGGTCAAGTCGCATGTGCATGCACGCAATGCACCAAGAGGGTTGAAATACCGATGAAGGTATCTTTAATCTCATCCTAAGGACTAGAACTCTGGTCCCTCGAATCCAAAGTAAATGGGGGCGTCTGATGAAAAAGGATAAGAAGTACTTGACACAGCCGATCACCGAAGTTTCCCAAAACCAGAAGGGAAGCCAGTTGAGACCTGGCACCAGTATGGAGCCTTCAAAATAAGGCATACTAGAATTGAACATCCCCGTGAAGGGGGACATCAGTATGGATGTGTGCGCACACATTAGTACTAAAAAACTAAAGGGATTCACCCCGTAATTGAAAGCAGCGGTGAGCAGGTAGAAGCATTAGAAGAACCACCCCTTGAAGAGATAGCTATAAACTTGTGACCTCGGGAGAACCTATGAATAAGACAACAACCAATGTCGATATTTATTTGTAAAGAAAGTTGTCACAATCATCGATATTGATTCAGAGCCTGCATCGCTCGCTGAATGTAAGAAAAGATTAGATTCGGAAGATTGGAAGAAGGCAATAGAAACTGAATTATTATCTCTGAATAAAAGAGAGGTACTTGGGCTTGTAAGCCACACACCTCCCCGTGTGCACCTCGTAGGGTATAAGTGGGTATTTGTTCAACAGAGAAATAAAAAGAAGCAAGGCTCGTTGCACAAGGTTTCACTTAACGTCCAGGAGATGATTATGAAGAAATATATTACCCGGTTATAGGCAGAACCACCATTTAGATATTTAATCTCAATGACAATAAACTTGAAGTAAAAGTGAAATTGATGGATGTGGTAACAGCATACCTTTGTGAAAATTTAGATTCAGACATTTATATGAAGATAACTGAATGTATCCCTGTCCCGAACCAAGGCAGAGCAAATAGAAATCATGTACAGTGTGAAACTTATAAAATCATTGTACAGACTTAAGCAATCATGCAGGATGTGATATAATCGCTTAAAGGGACTTTCTATGCAAGAAAGGCTACATGAACAATGAGAATAATCCATGTGTATTTATACGACGATTCTAAGATGGATTTTGTATAATCTTAGTGTATGGAGATGGTCTTAATATCATTGGAACCCTAGAAGGTATTAAAAAGTCAAGCTCTTTCCTGGAGTCGGGGTTCGAACTGAAAGATCTGGGTAGAACTAAATATTGCCTAGGCTTGCAGCTTACGCATGCCCCTGAAGGGGTATTAGTGCATCAGTCAACCTATATCCAGAAGGTGTTAGAAATGTTCGACTTTGAAAAGACAAGAACTCATGCAAACCTAGAGAAGAGGGTGAGGAAGTCCTGGGACCGGAATTCACATACTTAAGTGCAATAGGAGCACTCATGTATTTAGCAAACTATATTAGAACAGACATTGCATTTACCGTAAACCTACTAGAAAGGTATAGTATAGAACCTACCAAAAGACATTGGAATGGAATAAAGGACATCTTCCAATACCTCTAAGTAAGCAAAGAACTGTTCTACAGAAAGAACCGAGACCTGAATATGAACGGCTATGCAGATGCTGGGTACCTGTCGAACCCGCATACAACCAAATCGCAAACAAGTTATGTATTCCTATGTGGTGGAACTGCAACTTGATGGAAATTGTCTAAGCAGAGTCTTGTGTCGACTTCGACGAACCACTCGGAAATAATAGCAGTGTACGAGGCCTCATGAGAATGTGCTTGCGTTTGGCGCATGGTTCACCACATCCAGCAGTCGTGTGTATTAAATACCGCGTAAACCCCCACTATTATTTATGAAGATAATACGCTTGTTTTGCACAAGTGCAAGATAAGTTATGTGAAGAGTTCTCTTACAAAGCATATCAACTCTAAGTTCTTCTATGCTCATGAATTACCCAAGATGGACGAGATTAAAGTACTGCTTACTAAGTCATGTGAAAATCTAGCAAATTTATTCACTAAGTCACTTCTAGTGTCTACCTTTGAAAGATGCATACGTGGAATTGGAATGATGAGACTTAGAGAAGTGCATAATTTAGGGGAGAATCTTTACGAACTCATTATTAAAACTTGATCAAGAAGATCCAGTGCCCAAAGAATAAATTCTGAAGATTAAATGAAATTGGGTGGATTGTACTCTTTTTCCTTTAACGAGTTTTTCCTGAAGTTTCTCGGTTAAGGTTTTTAACAAGACAATTCGTGCAACATAGCAGAACGTGTTATATGTACTTCTTCTCTAAATTTTTATCATTGTGTTTTTATAGAGTTTTGATAAGACATAAATATGACAGATGAGTGTCCAAGGGGGAGTGTTAAGAAACTGAGCCCAGGCCGGCAACCTTGGACCCACGGTGGTCTCTTTTAATAAAACTGAGAGTAATGACTTGATCTAAACACATATAAGCCTAGATCATAGATGAACACGTAACATAAAACATTAGTGCGGAAGCGTGAGTGCGTGAATACCTGAGCCTGAGGACGCCATTACGGCTTAGGGTTGGTCGTGGTCGGCACGAGTGAAGGCAGATGAGCGCCGGGCTGAGGTGACGGTGTAGTCGAGATGGCGACGGAGGTCGACTGGCGGTATCACAGTGATGCCGAATGGTGTTCGATCTTCGCCCATCTTAACGCCCGTGGAGATCGGTTCTGTTATGAACTAGTGTAGCCCTGAGAGAGAGTTCTTTGGCTTGCCGAGTTCATCTTATTAGTATGGCGCTGGTGGACGGGACCGAAACCAAAACGGTTGGAGTCGCCCTCGATCAGGGCGCGTGGGTGTTGACCCTGATTTCTCGGAAGTTGTTAGCCGAGATCATCCTACAATCTCATCATCCATCCAGTAACATATATAAAGGAGATATGACTTCAATATTGTAAACAGTTTTGAGAAGAGCAATAAAGAGAAGTCTGAAGTCCCCTCGTATCTCTGTGTTCAGTCTATTATTTATGTTTTTGCATTATTTTTATAATTTTAAATTTATCTATCAGATAACCATTCAAGCTACATTCGTGAACGACGGTTTGCTCAACGTCAACGACACCTCCCTATCTCTCGTACTGCTCCATTTCCATCCGCATCGCGGTGTTGCTTTCTCATTACATGAGCGCGAAAAGTGACTATACATTGTGTGTGGCGTTTAAGCGACGTTACTTTTGTTGACTTGTAGGGAGAGGGAGAGAACTTTGTGTAGGGTGCGCAAGTTTCCATAGACAGCTGGCTTGTTAAATCCTGCACTGTTGGTGCGCAATGATATGTGCCAAGAAAAGTAGAAAGCGGTAACATTTTCTGTAGATTATGTAGCGAAATCACTATAGAAATCATTGCAGAGAATACACTATAACAAAAGTACACCCATTTTAGAATTCCAATTGTGCTGTGGTGATCATTCTAACTTGTCGCACTCCGTTGCAAGCAGATGATCCCAATCCCAATAATTTGGCCTTTATCGATTGAGGGGGCTCGTTTGACGTCCAGCTGTTCCCCTCCGAGGTGGGACCGACGTCCCACTGTCCTTGCACTCTGTGGGCCCCACGCCAATGGCCTTCTCGAGCAGAGTGTTAGCCGAGCAGAGAAAACGTTAGCCCGTCACAGCCCACAATTTTTGTTTGAGGGGTAACCCACAATAATCCTGACTTCCATTCTCTTCTCGGCTGAAGTTCACTTCGGTTTCAACCAATCCATGAATCACAGAATCAGAAGTTCAGAACACAGCATATGAGCAGTCGAACGCCGTTGTGGTCTACTCGTACTGACTACTGTAGTAGTACTAACACGTTACACCCCTGAACTGTAAACTTGCCCTGTCCATGGATGGAATGTTAGGGCCTGGCTAGCTATTGGGTAGCCCAGCTAGCCGACATGCACGTCACGATCCCTTTTGCCTCCAGCATCTGGCTGCCCTCTGGCAAGCAGCGACCGATCGAGCCAGTGCGGCCGCCGTCACAGCCACTGACTGCATCACGAGCTGCACATTGATTTTGCCCGTTCGTACAACGGTCTCCTATCGACGTCGGCGGACTGTGCCGGCACAGCAACTTAATTGTCCACATGGCACGCGACGCGAGAACCCAAACGGGGGCGAGCGACGGCAGCGTTGTGTGCATGACACGTTTGTTTGGGATTTCGGGGGTGGTTAGTTGTTGGCGCTGAGGCAAAGCGAAAGAAAGAAAGAAAAACGTAGCTGCGTTGCGTGGTGCCCCCCCATCTCAGTGATCCAGCCCAAGCCAACCAAACCGGTGTCTTTTCGGCGCGCGGGGAGCTGCGTTCTCGTTGGGCGCGAGCGAACGGCCGCGCGCGGGGGCGGGGGCCACCCGATCACGTGACGCGCTAAAAGTTGAGGAGGGTTTGCCACTTTTGGCTTGGTCGCGTTGGTTGGCTCGATCTCGGGTTGTGTTCATTGTTGGTGCCGGGTTACTTCGTTCGGTAGGAGGAGCAGACGGGGCAGGAGGAGAGTGGAGGCCAGTGAGCGTGTCCCAGGCCGGCCCGCGCCTGTCGTACGCGCTTAGTTGCTACCGCCGCTGCCCATGCGCCGACAAGCTGTCTCCAGGGTCTCGGCGGGTCAATGTCTTTCCAACTCTTGTACAAAGGACAGCAAAACAGAGATCCCTACTGACTCAGAGCTAAGTAGTAGCTAACTATATGTATTAGTAGCCATATTTTCCTTGGGTCGCTCGAGTATAATCTTGTAAGCGGTGATCAACAAAAGCTTAGTTTTTTTAGATCAAGCTTGCAGGCCAGGCGATTAATGGCGAGCTTTTTGAAGGGTAAAGAGGACCCAGCTCTGTACTACTACTAAACCATCTTTTATGGGTTTCCATGCATTGGCATTTGGCAAGCAGCTGGGCGTCTGGACCTCCAATCTTGCCAGGAAGCCCCGCAGAGCCGCACTCCAATGGTCCAGAACACGACAATGTCGTTGGCACGGCAGACGTCCCACTCCCACACGAGCGCCGAGCCGACCGCAACTCCTCAGAGCTCTCAGACCAAACTGACGCGTAGTACTCCTACACGAACAGAAGGCTTTTCAAACTCAATCACAAGTATAGCCCAAACCAAAAGGCTGCACTACGCAAAACTTCACACATGCATGATGCATCTACACGCACCTTTTCTGCCCCGTGCCGTGCCGCGACAAATCAGAGGAAAAATCTCACCATGAAGGACCGAAATGGCAACAGAGGGGGGGGTGAATGGTGCCTTAAAATTAAGAACTCCCCTTTACTGTATTTAAATAAGATCAACAAACCCTCTCAAGAAGAATAAAACAAAATCAGAGAACAAAACATACATTCCAGATTACTCACAAAATCGGACGTTCGATTTTACCGTGATACTTCGCGACTCAGTAGTTCAGCTCGACAATCGGAAGTTCCATTGTCCCGACCAGAAAAACGATCTTGCTCGGGTTTCTTTTCAAAATCCAAAACTAAATCTTGAATGCTCTTCTCGGTCAAGTTCCACAGACATCATCCTAAACACCTTCTTGACCTCATGGAGAAGAATTGCAACCAAAGATTCAATAATCGAACCAAAAGCGGATTTCTTGAAGAAGGGCAAGAAACACAAAACCAATGATAAGCGAGATTCTCGATTCTTAGAGCATGAAACTTTGAGGAAGTAATAGCAATACCAAAACGATTCTAGATATGAAGTTTCATCCTATTTCATAAAGCGAAGCGAAAGATATGCCAAAACCCTAGATATTCAACATGAGCAGAGAGAGAGAGTTGCAAAATCGGATAATCGAAACCTCGATTTCATTGAATTGAAACAAGGATTACAGAGGTAACACAAAGAGGAATGATTACAATAAGTTTGGTTCATCAACTCCACGAACTCAAAAAGCAAAACACACCCTTTTGATGGAGCTAACCTAATTTTTCTCTCTCAAAAGGTCTAACCCTAACCTGTGGTTCTCCCTATTTATAGCCTCTGCTAATGGGCCTCCAACCCATTAAGCCCGCTACACCCGAACGGAACCGCCTCCACTTTTGCCGCTTTGAAAAGACCCTTCGCCTTTGCGCACCTTCCGAAGCCTCCGTACACCTTGTCGCACGACTGCAACCGCTTCAAGATTCACGCCGTCTTGACACATCCCGACCGTTCGACCTCAACGCCCCAGCGCTTAGTCCGTCCACGTGTCTCGCCACGACTCCATCTTGATGCCTGCGCAACAACACAGATAAAAACACATCACATAGCATTGCACAATAACATAGTATCAACATTTGTATAAGACTCAAACTCATACAAGATCAAAATCCACAAAATAACCTTCTCGCACGCTTCGACACAATCGGAAGTTCGCGACTTACCACGCCGAAGTTCCGCACTTACACACAATGAAGTTCCGATTTCCGGAACATCCGCACTTGTCAGGATTATCGGAAGTTCCGCGCTTAACACAGCGGAACTTCCGATCTTCTGAACATCCGATTTCCTAGAATTTCAATTCCGATTTTCATCTCAGAGAACACTTAATGTCGGATATCGGACACTCGCTACCCCTTGTGCGGAAGTTCCGATTCGTTCACCAAAACCAAAACCGTGAAAATCGGAAGATCCTATTTCCAATGCCGGTAGAGTTCGATTTATCGAACTTCCGCTCCATACACCGCGGTAGTTCCGATTTCCGACTTCATTGAAAACAGTCCAAACCTAAAACCTCAACTCTCAATCTAATCAACACTCTTGTCAAATACTCATCACTCAGAGTGGAGGACATCTCACATGGTCTCTCAATCTCCCCCTTGATGAGTATATTGACAATAACCGAAAAAGCATAAGATGAGTTTGAGATTACAACAACCAAGGTCTAAATAAGAGAAATTAAGCACAAGACCAAGTTGACACAAAGAAAAAGACTTGAGATGAGATGAAAGAGCAATTTTCGCACAAAACTCAAGGCTTTTCTTGAAAGGCTTTTCTCACAATCATTCTCCCCTTTGGCAATAAAATCATCAATATGAAGAAAAGGGAAGAAAAACTATATGATGTTCATTTTAAGCATTAGGAGCCATGTAGATTATCCAAAATGACTATTAGAGAATTACACCAAGCCATAACACGTAAGAATGCTATCAAGATCATGACAATCGATGTATAGAAGAGCTAAGACAGAAAGTCCATAATCGATTAATGATCCAGATTCTATAGCAGTCAAATAAGTCAAGATTGAAATCTAGCTAAAGATATCCAGGATGATGCAAGCCATGTCAAATAATCTAAGTTGAACCAAGAAGACTCATCTTGAACATTTTAGAGTGCTACCAATTGAAGAAGGACTCATTTTATCCAGACTTGATCTCTTTAGAGATAAGCAATTTTAGCACATTTTTCTTTTTCAAGACATTTTGTTTTAAGGCTCTTTAAGGTTTTATCTCGAGAAAGCAAGCTCGGACTAGGTGCCATCCACAACTGCCTCCTGAGCTTCAACCATTTTTTTAGCCATGTGCTAGATCCCAAGCCTTATGCGACCACTCCAAGCAACAGACTTAAGGAGGTGATCTTAGGTCATCCAAGGCTCCCCCTGAGTTCATGCCTAGTGCAATGGCAAGCCGTCTCATGAGAAAGATTTGGTGAGATCGCTTTTTCGCACAAAAGAGATCATTTTGCTTTTGAAGTTTTAGACCAAGGATTAGAGATAAGTCATGTTTCTTAACAAATTGACATAGCTTACTCAAAAGTTCAAAAAGAGATTCAGGACTCAACTCAGCCTACTTGACATGGCGAAAATCATAAAAGGATAGTTTTAACTAGACTAGTCTCAAGAGCTATCATGACAAGATTTTAATTCAAGTTTAGCATTTTGAAGTACCTTAGCATGGCAAAGACTAAACTACACATAAAAAGTCATGATAGATCTAGCAGTTTAGCATAAATCATGGCAAGATGTAAAGTAGTGAAAACAGATCATAAGGGATAATAAACAAGGCTCCATTTGATTATCATGCAATGCTTGATGAAATACACAAAAATCCGATTCCCTTGAGAAGAGATGCATCTTTTAATCCAGTTGAGTTATGACAAAATGAAGAGTATGGAATAGCCAAGAATAACTCCCCAACCAAAGGAACAAAACGAGAATCGATAAGTAAAGCAGAAAAGCGGTCCTTTAGAGCATAGAAAAGATATAGAGAAACTATCGCTCAGACGATTCTTATCTACCCCATATGATTCTAGGACTATTAGTCGTTCTACACAAACACTAAGGAGCAAACACTGTCCTGTCTACCCAAGGGTGGCCCGACCCTGCTAGAACCTATAAGAAGTGAGTAAGCTCTACTTAGAGAGGAAGAGACACTAATAAGCGACATCCTAGAAGCACAAGACAAGAAGTAGCAATCAAAGCAATGTGGCAAGAGAAACACTCTAACCTATCTTTGGAAGGACTTCGACCAAAATATTAAAAGAAATGAAACCGAAAGGAGTAAGCGTATAATATAATATAGTATAATATAATACAATGGTAGCACAACGCCCCCTCACAAGAATCCGTAAGGACAAACCACTAAGCTCTCCCGCAGAGGCAAACCGAGAGCGTCCGAGGCTTAGTGAAGATATCGCCAACCGGTGCTCACTCTCCACAAACCGGAGCACAATGTCACCCTTCTCTACATGGTCTCTAAGAAAGTGATATCGATATCAATATGCTTGGTCCGAGAATGTTGCACTGGGTTCTTGGCAATGCAAATCGCAGACGTGTTATCACGTAAGAGTGGAACGAATCGATAGATAGCCCGAAATCTGCAGGTCGAGACCATCCAAAGCACTTGACTACAAAGAATCGGTGCGACAACGTACTCGGCCTCTGCGGTGGATCGCGCAACACCGGATTGCTTCCTCGGCGACCGAGAGACGAGAGAAGTGCCAATGAATTGACAAGTGCGGAAGTGCTCTTCCTATCTATCCTACAACCAAAGAAAGTCGCATCGGAGAAGGCTCTAAGAGATAGACAAGAAGAGGAAGAGTACCGGATGCCATAGTCAATGGTAGCTCGAAGGTACCGAAGATGCGCTTTCTGCTTTGACGGTGAGATCGCGAGGAGAAGCTCAAACCGAGCACAAAGACACACGAGAAGTGTATGTCCGGTCTCGAGGCCGTGAGGTACAAGAGAGAGCCAATCATGCTCTGAACTCCTTTTGGTCAACGAGTTCGCCGTCTTCATCCGGATCCGAGGCACCAGTAGATGCCATCGGAGTTGATCTTGGCTTTCCATCATTCATGTCGAAACGCTTGAGGAGGTCTCGAGTGTATTTGCCTTGATGAAGAAAGGTACCCTCCGAGTCTGCTTTGATTTGGAAGCCTAGGAAGAAACTCAACTCGCCCATCATGCTCATTTCAAACTCCGAGCTCATGACATCGGAAAACTGGAAACGAGCACGCGAGGAGCCGCCAAAGATAATGTCATCCACATAGATCCGACGAGCGTAAGATCGGTGCCAAGGCGGCGGATGAACAAGGTCTTGTCAATTTTACCCATCTCAAAACCATGGCTCGTGAGATAGGACTTAAGCCTTTCATACCAAGCTCGGGAGCTCGCTTGAGTCCATACAAAGCTTTGGAAAGCACAGTAGACATGGTTAGGGTATCTGGGTTCTCGAAACCGGAGGTCATCTCACATAGACTTCTTCCTCAATAAGGCCATTGAGGAAGGCACTCTTGACATCCATCTGTAAAGCTTGAAACCCTTAGAAGCTCCAAAGGCAAGCGAGATTCTAATGGCTTCAAGTCTAGCTCTGAGGGCAAAGGTCTCTTCAAATCTAGACCCTCAACTTGAGAGTACCCCGAGCTACCGTCTAGCCTTGTTTCAATGACTAACCCATCTTCACTTTGCTTGTTCTTGAACACCCATTTGGTCCCAATGATATTGTGACCTTGAGGGGCTCAACAAGGGACCGACCTTGTTCCTTTCAAAGTTTTCCAATTCCTCGTGCATGGCGTTAGTCCATGACTCATCGAAAAGAGCATGACAAACGTCTTTGGGCTCAAACGAGGCAACAAAGGCGTAATGGAGACAGAATAGAGACATGCCGCTTTTGAGCGAGTGACTCGCTCAAAGAGATCTCCAATTATCTGCTCAAGGATGGTCCTTTGAATGTGTCTTGGAGGTCCAGGGTGAGATGAAGAAGTGGCCTCTACCTCATTAGCGAGCGAGATAGGACAGAGCCACTAGCTTGAAGAAGCGAAGGTAAGGGTCGATCTCCTCGAGGTGCGGTGGAAGAAAGCACCTCAAGAGGAGGAGGAAGAACTGGATCGTATACAACCATCATCTCCGTCTTCCTCTTCGTCCACAAAGATGGACTCGGTCGCTCTAAAGAACTCGAGATATCGTGCCTAGTCCCGGACCGGCCTCATCGAAGGTCACCTCACAGTCTCTAACAACTTACTAGACTCGCAGCCTCCGGACTCTATAGGCACGAGAAGAAGTCGAGTAACCCGTAAAGATCCCATCACAAGATCGTTACTCGAACTTATCTAGGTTCCCGGACTTGAGAATAAAACACTTGCAACCAAACACACGAAAATGCGAGGCGCTGGGTTTTCGCCCATATCTCAACTCATAAGAAGTGCGATGCAAGAGTGCCCAAGAAAACTCATAGAAACATGACAAGCGATAGCGATTCCCTCACCAAAACTTCCTAGGTGTAGAGTACTCATCAAGCATCGTCCCGCCATCTCGACTAAGGTACGGTTCTTCCTCTCCACAACGCCATTTTGTTGAGGGACGATGGAGACGAGAACGGTGCTCTACACTGCCTCACCACAAAACTCTCAAAGTAGGAATTCTTGAACTCGGTGCTATTATCGGTCGAATTGCTCGTAATGCACCGGGAGCTCAACGAAAGCCTACTAAAAGACCACGAAAAGAGTAAACGCCTCATCCTTCGAGGCTAAGAAAAACACCCAAGAATACCTCGAGAAGTCATCGACCACGACAAGTACGTACCACTTCCTCCTCATGATTGCACTCTAGCCGGTCCCATCGTGTCCATATGGAGCGATTGACACAGTGCATCTGTCATAGTCATCTTTATCGGAGGATGTGAAGCGGCAACCATTTTGCCGCGTCGGCAAGGAGCACAAACAAGATCCTTGACCATTTTGAGTTTCGCAAACCACGAATGAGATCGTGGCCGCTAACTCGGGTCGATGATCAAATCCTATATGACCAAGTCTCCTATGCGGTAAGGTCAAATCACGGATTCGAAGCAATTAAACATCGGAGAGGATCACGGAAGATCCGGAAAAATCAAGACGAAAGATCCTCCCATATCGAGAAATCCATAAACTAGACTACCCAAGAATCAAGAATTTTGCAATTGTTTTCTTAAAGCTCACCTCGAAACCGCCATCAGTGGTGAGAGACCGAAAGATTATCTGCGCACTTACTTACTAAGGCAACATCTTTTAAAATAAAAGAATCATTAATGCTCACGATACCTTTAGCGATGACGCGCCAAATGAAGCATCTCCGAAGGTGATCGTCTCATCACCGGAGCGCGGGCTAGGGAAGAAAACCAACGAGACTCACCACCATATGACGTGAACAACCGAGTCTACAATCCGGACCTTTCCTTCCCACCCGCGACCACGAGTCAAGCAGAGAGTAAAGTCTCAGTACTGGGGTGAATCAGCAGAGATTTTGGCACCCAATACTGAGTAACACGGCGAACATATGAAGTAGTCAAGCAAGATGACTCTATCTACCCTACGCTCTCTGTCACTCAACAAGTCAAAGATCTCACTGTTCTTTGGATCCGATCGCTATGGAAGAGCGAGTCGAAGTGCGATGAATCTTGATCTCGCCATGGTAGCTATTTCAAATGAAAACGAGATCTACCCTCAGGACGGCGGAAGTTACGACCAAAGGGAGCATGAGGACGAAACTCAGAAAACTCAGAAAAACCAAGTCCTCGATGCTGCCCAAAATCATCAGATGAAACAAACCTAGACCATGTGAGATGTCCTCCACTCTGAGTGATGAGTATTTGACAAGAGTGTTGATTAGATTGAGAGTTGAGGTTTTAGGTTTGGGTATTTTAAAAGGCCGAGTCGGAAATCGGAACTACCGCGATGTATGGAGCGGAGTTCATAAATCGAACTACCGGCATTGGAAATAGGATCTTCCGATTTTCCTGGGTTTTGGTTTTGGCTGAACGAAATCGGAACTTCCGCACAAGGGGTAGCGGAGTGTCCGATAATACTGACATTAAGTGTTCTCTGAGATGAAAATCGGAATTGAAATTCTGGGAAATCGGATGTTCCGAAGATCGGAAGTTCCGCTGTGTTAAGCGCGTAGCTTGTCATGGCGCGTAGTGATCAACCTGCCCAAACTCAGATTACTTCCATGTGTATTTTCAGTATGTATCTGCATAGTGATCAACAAAATCTCAAATGAATAAGTCGGCCAATTCGGTAAAAAAAAAGTCGCCCAGGTGATGGAAAAGGATAGTACCGTACGGTGGTCGTGCGGTTTTGGGGAGAAATGCACGGTCATTGTGCGGTGTTAGGAGTAATGCATGGTCATCATACGGTGTTGGAAAAAATGCATAGTTATCGTGCGATTTTGTCTACGTATTGCCCTATTGGGAAAAATCACATAAAACTCTATTTCTACCAATATCACACGACAAGCACCATTTTCACTCATTCGTCCGATAAACACACTAATACGGTTAAAAGCTCAAGTAAAAACTTTTAGCCAAGCTCCACTGCTCCGTACGCGCGCTCATTTACCACATCACCAGTCACGTGCAAAGTTTACAGTGGAGATCAATCAGAGACGCAGGGCAACAAGATAAGGTACTGCGTGTTTGGATCATTTTGATGTGGTCTGTCTGTCCAAAGATCTCGAGTTCAAACCGCTACGTGCCCATGGAGGCCCAGGCCCTGCAACACAGTAATGAAAAGAAGCGCGGGCCCCCGGTCCTGGGCCAGCAGTGCAGCGGGGAGCCAGCCAGCCGCTTTACCAGACAGCACATGAACGTGACGGCACGGAGGAGGCATGCCCCCCTCTCGGTCTCAGGACCAGTTCGTCGGCCAGCTCCACTGTTGCACTGATCCGTGGACCCGCCTGTCGGTGGGCGCGTCCGTGAAAAATCAAAGTGCTCTCTCCCTCTCCTTTTCTTTGGTGATTTGAGTTCCCGTTATATTGAGATGTACTGTGGGATCCACGCTAGAGTAGTACGTAGGAAAGAAGTTGTTCGAGAGAAGGAAGGAGGTCAGCAAAATGGCCAATCGAAATGACTCAAAAAGTCCCATATTCAGGAAAATAAATGAAAATGGGGCAATCTTAGTTGTGTCCGCCCGCCGGGCACAAAGAAACGGTACCCAGATGCACCATCAATGCCAGTGCGTGTAAAAGAAATTCCAAATAAGCAGTAAATATGGTGTACTACTATCTACTAGCAGTAGTACCATATTAACTCAGCCTACAGCAAGGAGCGGTACGTGCTAAATTTCAATTGAACCTTACAATTGTATAGTATACTAGTACTTCGATAAATATGGTGCATTATTGTTATGATGGGACTCGGAAGACAACCCGTCACGTCCCAGCACCAACAGCGGTGGCTGCCGACGCCTCTTTTGCTTTTTCTGTGACGATGAGAGTGGCGTTTCCGTTCGCTTGACGCCCAGCACAGCCAGCCACCTGTTCCCGCTAGATCCCCTCTCAGTGACAAGACAACTACCACCACCTATCAAACCCTATGCAGCTGAGCTGACCCATGCTTCAATAACCGGCCACAGCACCTGACATCGTTAAAGCCACCATTATCAACACTCTTTTTAGAAGAAGAAAAAAACTTGATCGAAACCCAGTACTCCACTGGAGATCACGGCTTCAGCTGTGATTTAGTAGCAAACTAGCAATAGCAGCAAAGAAACGGAGCGTACCATGTATGCAAATGTGAGCTACTTTGCGAAGGATAGTTGCATTGCATCTGAATTGAGACGAAGTTCGAGTTTTTGGTCAAAATGATATTGTCGGTGTCGACTTCAACAATGCCATTTAGAAAGAAAAAAAAGAACTCCACTCTTTTCTAGCAGCATAGCTGGGAGTTTGCGTGAGTCCTAGTGGCAAGCGATGAGGTGGGCGTACAGATTGGAGGCTAAAGGCGAGCCCCATCAAACCATCAAAACCACCCGGCCCTTCACATCAGCGTATGGGTAAGGTTGGGCGTCCAAACGGGGACCACTCACATGCAAAACGAGCAGCGAACACACGCGAACGCGCGCAGAAGGAGGCAAAAGTTGGTTAGTTGTTACTCCTCGCGCGCGTGGTGGTTGGGATCGCCATCGCGTGCTCAGCTCGCATCGCCTGGTACACGCTGTTGCCGATGCGCCGACAGGCTCGGCCTTTGGGCACGGAGGCTCCCTCCCGATCGATGGGCTTGTACCGGGATCGTAGATAGAAATCGTTCTGAAATCTGCGTGTGTGTGATGATCGACAGCCGCCGTGCATGGATGGACCATGGTGTGGATGCACAGTTCGTGTGTTTTACGGCTACATTTATGTGTACAGCATACGTAGGGT
This sequence comes from Hsuehochloa calcarea, assembly GCA_036346395.1. NCBI lineage: Eukaryota > Viridiplantae > Streptophyta > Magnoliopsida > Poales > Poaceae > Hsuehochloa > Hsuehochloa calcarea. The sequence goes on from CM070599.1 coordinate 43,833,854, forward strand.
CTGGCCATCGCATGCTCGCTGTTTAATAAATCAGTTGGCCCAGTTTTGTGGCAACCAATTTCAATTCGATTCCATGTGGGGCCGAGCAGCGGGTGGTGGTTGGCTGGTAAACTGGCCTCGAAGAAGTGCGCTAATGGGTTCAGAGTATGGTAGCTTGCCTTCTCCCCGGCTTGCTTTGTTTTGGGCTGCACGCTGCGCCTCGGCTGAGACGGAGTTGAAGTAGGCCGTGGCGGGAGATTAAGATGGGCTGGCCAAGTCGCAAGAACATTGTTAGGCCATAAGTGCAGACGTGTAGTAGAACTTGAGATGGACTCGACTGAGGCCTCCTTGGAACCCAGGACTATAAAAACGTAGGATTGAAAGATCACGGCCTTTTGCACTCTATGAAAATTTTCCAGAGCTCTCACAGCATGCTTAGAATCCTTTGGAGTTGGGGTTGGGGGGTATGGGAAATCAATCCATTGGAATTTGATAGCCTCAGCCCTACGTTCCAAACAACCTCCATAAGAAAATTCCTAAGGATTGAAATCCTAAAAAAAAACTTATAACAAACCAAAGAGGCTATTGAGTTTTTTTTTTCACAGGCAAGACAAGCCTTCTATTATTTGACAAGACTGATCTTGCAGCTTCCGGAGGGGAAAGGTCTCGCTTGCCGACGGTGACGCCGCGCCCGGTGTCAATGGGTTCACTAGCTCAAAGGTGGATATAAACATTGCATGTAATATATTAGATGATATGCCATGTATAGCTCATACTTCTTGCGTTTCATCTAAGATTTACATTGAAATATCTAGCCCTTTTACCTTCTGTAGGTTGCATTCCATGAAAATCTTTTAGAAATGATGTTCTTACTCTTATCCAACATCTTCATTATTGAAATCTTGAGCAAGATGGTAGTGGCACATTAAGGGGAGTGCTAAGTCATCTACATGTATATCACATCCCTAAGTGTGCTCAAATAAATTAAGTGTTAGTATTGTTTATCAAAATTGAGTCTTTTAGCCAAAAGTCAAAAATTTCTTATCTATTAGTAATCTTGGTGTTTTCCGACACCTAGACGGCTTGGAGGTGTTGCGCCGGTGAGCTTCTCAAAGAAGGTTATGAGAGACCCGGACGGTTGTGAGTGGTTTGGTGCTCGCCATCTCCAGAGTGGAGGAAGAGCAACCGTGAGTGGATCAAGGTGTTGGTTCGTTTTGGAGCCGGTCCAAGTGGTTGAACTTATCTCGGAGGTGCTGGCTTAATTTGTGGAGTCGGTCCAACGTGGTTGGGCTTACCTCAACGTGGATTAGGGGAGACCGGCAAGTCTCCGAGCACCACGGTAAAACACCATTGTGTCTTTGTGGTTTGTTCTCTAGTGATTTACTTTGTACAATTTACATTCTTAGAACTAAATTGCTTATATGTCTTTGTATATTTGCTATTATTGATATAATCTTATATTATTGGTACACTTAGTGATACTAGTTGTTTTAGGCCTGAATTGTGCAAAACCGATTTGACGTACTTTCCCGCCTTAGAAATCGGTTTTAGCTCAAAAGTTTTTTAAAACCGCCTATTCACCTCCTCTAGTCGGTCTCCTCGATCTTACACTCAGTTGAATTTAAAATGCTCTGCATCTTGGTTTCTCTTCTTGATGAAATTGGGGCTGGGGGTTACTGCCTCGTCGTTTTATGAAAATGGTTGTTGCTCGCTTAATTCGTTTGTGTTCACAGTGGCACTGTAAGGGTGATGAAACAAGAGTTTTATGATCTGAAGTTCATACCTAGTTGGAAATAACTATTTGCGGGTACACAGACATGCCTGTAGGCGTCGGGTACCTGCGGGCGACGGACATGGGTGGGGTTCTTCGTCCGTCGTTCTTAGCGAGCATGCCTGTGGGGGGAAGTTGGGGTCGCGGAATGAGTATGGGTGAGCACTACCCATGTCCGCCGTGCAATATTGCTATCCCTAGCCACCGCTATGGGCCGTTGTAGACCTTGCCGCCGTCCCCCATAGAACCACCGAGCTAGGAGGGATCCATTTTTGGCCTCATCGGCTGCCCCCGTGGTCCGACTCGCTGGCGTCGAGAACGGCAAGAACCACCCAGAGCTTCCTGTGCTTTGGTCAGTTTAGGACCAAAACTGTAGCTCGGTCGTTAAAGGCTTAATGGAGTCGTTAGGGCACGATCAGTAATTATGGTAGAGCTGAATAAAGTTCCGTTAGAATGACATGTGGGCCTAGGAATGATTAGTCGATGATAAATAAAAATAGGTATGAAGTCGAGGATAAATAAAAAAAGGTATGACTATGAGTCTATGACAAGTGGGTCCCATCCATTAAGTGCACAATGTAGACCATAGTGGACCAACACAGTGACACTGGACCATGGTTAGGGGTGGCAAAAAAGCTCGCGGCTCGCGAGCCGGCTCGAGCTTGTTGCGAGCCGAGCCGAGCCGGGCTTCGAGCTCGGTGAAGTTTCGAGCCGAGCTCGAGCCGGCTCGCGAGCCAAACGAGCCGAGTGCAACTCCATATAATCAAGATGATTGAATTTTGAATTGATGATAAATGACTCATATAATCATTTTATTCTACCGAGCTCGAGCGAGCTTTTTCGAGCCGGTTCGAACGAGCTTTTTCGAGCCGACTCGAGCTTTTTTCGAGCCGAGCCGAGCCTTCATTCGAGCTCGTTTTCCAAACGAGCCGAGCCGAGCCAGAGTTTAAACCGAGCCACAACGAGCCGAGCCGAGCCGAGCCGAGCCTGGCTCGTTTCCAGCCCTAACCATGGTCTATGCACTATTCGCATGGACTAAGTTCATGACAGTAGAGCCCTACCAGTCATTGGCTGTGGCCATTTAAAAATGCAAAATAAATCAAAAATAAAATAAAAACCCGCGGGCCCTACTTGTCAGTGAGAGCGTTCTCTCTCCCCTGTTAAGTTCAGGGATTTAATTTGATTTAAAACTTCGAAGAGCTCGTTCTCTCTGGTTTTAAATCCAAATTGAATTATTCTTGTTTCTAAATTAATATAAATTCGTTCTCTCTGGTTTTAAATCCAAATTGAATTATTCTTGTTTCTAAATTCATATAAATTCAAACCCTATCCATTCAACCATAAAACATCCATTTTGGAGTTCTTTTGAGTTTTTGAAAGCAAATCAAATTAAACTAGTAGCTTTGCCAACACTTTAATGACAATGAGTAACATCTTTAATTAGGGAATACATTTTAGCTAACTAAGGATAAAACTGAAGTGATCAACCTAGTTAGTTAGGACCTAAAATGATATAGTCATGGCTTGGCATATACCGACACACGAGATCAAACACTAGTAAACCCTAGACCATTGTTGTTATAATAAAGATAATAGTTTAATCAAATAGTTAATCGGGGTAGTAAAGCAATTGGATAATAATCAAGTACCATTAACGTATACCCTTATGTCTAGAAATAACAAAATGAACATAGGGTTTTATACCATTATCTAGCAACATCATATCTAGGGTTAATCTTAGTATAGTAACCCTACAGTGAGACATATAAGCTCCTATATACTTACATATAATAATCAAGGTAATAAGAGTATATGTATATGCATGTATACCAATTGACATATGGATCATGCTAATAATTGAGTAAGGAATCAAATGTGTCATCGACATTTAGAGTAAAGCATAGTAGTGGTAAACCTTAATGAATGTTAGCAGTAGCTATGGCCTAGCTTCATACTAGTAGTAGACATCAAGACAACAGGGTTGCTCGCTAAGCGAGGACTAGTAGGTAAGCCCATAGGCTGTGTATACTAGTTGTCTACTTAACTAAAAGTGACCATTAGCAGGTTTTGTAGCTAAGGATCAACCTGTTACGATATGTTTACTTTAGCATATGCCAGTCCACGTAAGTAAGTAAAATGAGTGAAGATCACCTCATAGATAAAACCAAAAACCGTAGACACCACTTAGAGTGTAAGGTTGATGTCTAACCAATGCTTGGAAGTTCCAGCTAAGACTCATGGAACTTCCTTGATAAATGTCAAATCATAAAAGAAGTCATTAAGTAAACTATACACTATGTGTCGGTGAGACTTATGTCTACCCTATGCGAACCCTGAACCTATGCATAGGTCTCACCTAACTTTCATGGAACTTCCTCTATAAATATTAAATAATAATGAAGGAAATCATTAGACCAGCTAGACGCCGCATGTGAGTAGCGGTGGTATGTTCCCAAGTGGATAATAATAGTGCAGCTACCACACAACATCACTTAGCCTCTAGCTATCATCCATCGCTATTCGCTCCTGGTAAAAAGATAATTCGTGGTCCGAAGGTGGATTAGAGGATCCTACCTAACGGGGCAATCCCTTCCATCCAGGTAATCAAGGATGAATATTCCTATGAATATTCTCTCCCTTCCGCTGGAGTCCTAACTCCTTGCACCAGCGGACTTTCCAAGAGTTTGATCCCTCTTGTCCTCACTCTGGATCAAACGGTTACCTAACCCTAAATCTGACTATCAACCAAAGACCCCACCACTTGACCGAACAACGAATAAGGTTTGGGTATATTTACTTTGGTCTGAAGTATTTCCTTCATTCCAAATATCCCTGGATGTACTTCATTCCTTTTGAAGTCTTTCCTTTATTAACTTTCTTTGATATACTTCGTCTGAAGTATTTTCTTCATCAACTCCACTAAGTATGATTAGTTTCATCTAGAGTATTTTCTTCTTTAAAGATATCGTTAAATATGTTTACTTACATTTGAAGTATTCTCCTTTTGTTTACTTGCCTTTGAATTTATTGGATTTCATTTGGATGCTTTCAGACGTTCTTGGGTTGCGTAGTTAAAATATGAAGCCATGATGGAACATCAGTCCCAACAAGAACGAGATCGAGACCAAGATTATTAGAACATTGGGCGAGGCGATTATGAAAACATTAAGTAAGGCGAGTCATCACTTTGATCATCTTGCACCTACTTTTGAAATGCAATTGTATTATTTTAAATTATGAAATGCATTGCTATGATTTATACAACATAATCATAGTTAATACCTTAATGATAATTGAATATAACCTTCCCATCCTTTAACTTTGACACTACTCTTTATCACCCTAGAACTACTGGTATACATACTAGTTAATAAGTCCATATCTAAGTGTCATGCTTACCCTTACTTAGATACATTGACACGTGGGCAATGATTTGCTCTGATATTATTCAAAACATGAGAACTGCATTAGGGCAGTCAAGGTTGGAGCCTGGCTGATATGTTGAACTAGCAAAGTATTTTAGAAAACAAAAGAAAACCAAAAATAGATTTCGACCTGGACGGCTGGAAAGAATGGCAGGTGCTGGGATGAGCATGATAGAGTGGGTATGGGGAAGTTCCGTCCAAGTCAATTAAGGACCCAGATCTTGTGACGACCTATCGTGTAAAAACAATGTAACCACAAGTCTATAATGGGTACGACCTGGTTGACTAATTAGTTCACCTCCTCACAACTTCACCAATGGTGGGTGTGTGGTTTGGATTAAGGGTAATGGAGCCATCGAATCACACGACGCTAGTGGGAGACCTCCCGCGGGAGTGGCCCAATGAGGTAATACCTAGCGGGTTGGGCTGCGTTGAGTTGTGGTATTGTAACGACCTTGTGACAATCATCTTAGTCACACACCTATAGAAGTGTGTCAATACAGACATTATAAGTTGATTGTCTCTTGTTGGTAAAATATACGAACTTTGCAGAGTGATAAAACTATCTAGATAGCTGTCCCACGGTCATGGGCGGTGTCGAGAACTTACTTGAAGTAGCTTTTATTTTTATAAAATAATTTGTGGGTGGGATGAAGGGATGGGTTGGAGCCCAGTGATTGGAAATAACATATTAGAGAGTAGAAAATTTAGATAGCCTGGTTGAGATCTAATGGGAAGTATAGGATGTGACCCGAGCATTGAGTTGTTGGAGTCACTCAATGGTATAGGAGGTTGAAGCCTCCACTAGTATTTTACAACAAAACTCAACTTGTTAAAACTTGTATTAGTTAAAAATGTTAGGTATCAAGATTTACTACTACATAATCTATTTCAATAACTGGCTTTATACAAACAAAATAACCACATGCCATTCCGTTGATCAGCCTTGCATATTATATAATTGTATCTGTGTGTTGGTTTGCAAGTACGATTGTGTACTCATGCCCGCTCAATATATTATTATTCAGTAAGCATAAAAGAAAAAGGCTATATGAACACTTATGAGTATTCGCTAGACTGGAGATCAAGATGACCAAAAACTAGGTTGCGGGTCTCAATTGATTGCATATGGGTATATCGTAAGAGTTCCGCGTGATATACTTTTATTCTGCTTTCGTTGCTGTTCTTTGTAAGGTATTTGGCATGTACGGATATTCTGCAAGTCAAAAGTCATAAGATATATTTATGATTTATTTATTATTACATAATAGCTTTACATATTCGTAATATCCGGTTGATATTGAATGATGTAGCTGATTTCAAATTTGAGATTGACACACCACGAAATGAATAAATAATAGTTTGTTTTAGTTCAGGTACCCATCGCATGGTCGGATGGTTGGAGATGGTAATAAAAAATCTTTCCGCGTTAGTTTTAGAATAGCTCTCTTGCTGCGTAAGACAAATTATGTGTCGTACGCTTATAGCTCGGTGACAAAGATCAGATCACCATGGACTAAGGAAATACTGTTTTATACAAAGGCAACAGTGTTTTACAACACATGCCCCGAGCCCACAAGGTGCTCAAATCTTGAAGGCTCAAATCATTGTGTTGGCAGCATAGTCTGGTGAAGTCACAGTGTACCAAATTACTAGTTCATCAGAGTTTTGTGGTTTTTCGATACTCCAAACGAAAGGAGTATAAAATTAGTTAAAACCCAAACAATGACTACTAGTAAATCAAACGGACGAGGCTTGCCCAAGCGAAGTTGTCCTGGATATTTTAGTTCTGAATCTCACCGCTGTGCCCAACAGACGAAGCCAATGCACATCGCTTGAGGCCCTATTCGGTACGTCTTGGGCTTTTCGTTAGAAAAAGGTAGAAGCCGTCCTAAACCGACGGTTTTCAATAGCCGCTTCTCGAAAAGCTAAAAGTTCAATGCAATGTGAAGAAGCAAAATGTGGGAAACCGCTTGAGTAGCTTCCGTGGCTTCTGCGGGTGGACCTTAGATCTTTGTCACTAAAGTTTGCCAAAATTACACACTCCATACCACATATATATTCGATTCCTCACCTCTCTTCCACCCCATTTCCACCCTCAGCCGCAATCCCCCACCCGGCTCGAAGGGAGGTGACGGGGCTAGAGTTTCGCCCTCCACGCCACCTTCAGCCACCGTTGCCTACACCTGGCGACGACACGCGCCGCCGCCGCTCGATGACGATGCTTCCGCTCGACGCCGCCACCTCCGGCCTCCGCCCCGGACCGCCTCCCTCCTAGCACCGCCCGTTATCGTCCTCGTCCCCTGCTGCCTCTCACCAGCGATGGACTCCACCTCTTCTCGCCATATCCGTCGACTCCTCTTGCCAGATCTGCCCTTCGACCGCCTTCTCTGCCTCCCACCGACGCCGTCCTCCTCCGCCTCCCATTGGCACCGCTCTTCCCCGCTTCCCGTCGGTGTCACCCTCCTCGAGGATGCACTGCCGCCACTGCCATCCTCAAGGGTTTGGGTGCGCCCTTGGTGCCATCATCCCCCTCCCCTCTCCAGCCTGAAGTACTGCCACCGCTGCTCCCTTTCTCTCGTTCCGCCTGAAGGACTCATTGTTGCATCCATGTTCTTCGATGATGTTCTTGGTGCAAGATAGTCAAAATTGCCATTTGTAATTGCAGTTAATTGATTATTTTGTTTTCAATTTGTAATTTTAAAATTCAAAATTGCAATTTGTAATTTGTAATGTTAGTTCTATCATTTCTATGTCAAACATGTTGATCTAACAGGAGTTCAATGTTGAGCTAAAGCATGTGCTAGGGTTTCTCAAGTTACAACTTTTTCCTTTGTAAATTACGAGCTTAATTAGAAGGTCGCATGATTTTCAAGCAAACAAACCATTATTTGCCTCATGAGCATTTAAGATATTTTGCAACTCAAAACAATCAGTCAACCTACTTAAAAACTAGACTACCAAACACCAAACATTTTTAACTTAGCCGTTCAGCTCTTCAGCTATACAACCTAGCTGGAAGCTGTTTTTCAGAAAAACTATAGACATACCAAACAGGCCTAAAGACGCCACCACAAGAGCTTCAAGCTTTCAATCCGGTCACATGTATGCTACTGAACTTCTAAAAAATCAATTTATATGTCTCTAAAAAAGTCATAACCCGCGTTAAGAATAAATGCCAATTCAATCCTTATTCTCCAACTCAAAACAGTCAGTCAACCTACTTAAAAACCAGACTAGCAAGTACTAAACATTTTTAACTCAGCTCGCCCTTCACTATATAACCTAACCGAAGCTGTTTTTTTAAAAAAACTAAATTCATACCAAACGGGGCCTAAAGACGACACCACAAGAGCTTCAAGCTTTCAATCCGGTCACATGCGTGATACTGAACTTCTAAAAAATCAACTTATATGTCTCTAAGAAAGTCATAACCCGCGTTACGAATAAATGCCAATTCAATCCGGTCACTCTTTCAGGATTACCGATTACAATTGTTCCTTCCCAGTTGTTTGCATATGTGCCATTCAGATGTCAATGGCCTGTAACTTGAACACAGCATTATTTATCTATCACACCGCAGCAAGCAATGAGGCTTAAAAGCATAACGTTGGGCGCCTTCAAGTGATCGATTCAGGTGTTCATTGATTCACTGCTTGCCCGCCCGGACGTCGTACAGGAGCATGAGCCCGACGGAGAAGACGGTGAAGAGCAGTGGCGTGGGCACCTTTTCCACCGCGTCCCTGATTCTCGGCACCTGCCTGCCGGCGTTCTTGGCCGTGACGGCGAGCAGCGGCGCCGCCAGGAACGCGACCGCGGCCTTGTTCGCGAGCACGAGGCGCAGGTCCTTCTTGACCCACTCCATGATCATCTCCCGGAACTTCTCCTGGGTTATCCCTTGAGCATTCTCGGCGCGACAGTGCTGCAGTCGCAGTCAAAGCAAAGAGGTTAGATCTCGCATACGCTACATTTCGATGACGCGAGGAATCTATACTGAGACCGGGATCCCATCAAGAACGGATTATATTAGTCACCTCTCCAGCCAACGCCGCTGATCGACGGAGCTATCTCTGCTCACCTCCGACTATCCGCCTCCTCTCTCCTCGCCGGAGCAAGCAAGGGAAAGGACGTACAATATACAGTCCGACAGGGGGTTTTCTGTAAAAGAACATATACCTACGGACTTGGCATTCCGTTCCGGTTTTTGACCTCATGTCTACCGTTTATTTTGGATCTAACGGTTACCGTAAAACGAACTTGGATCATTTGGAAGGGCTGAATTGGATCGCGATTTTTATTCGCGATCCAAATTTGGTGGGCCGACGACAGCAAATTAACCGCTTACCACTTGTCCTGCTTTATCTGGGCCGCGTAAATCTGATCGGACGGTTGCGGGAGTTCTCATGGGACAGTTCGATGCGGGTAGCCGCAAAACAAAGAAAAGCGGCTCCTGCCCAACATTGCCTGACCTCGCCGCGGCCGCCGCTCGCCGGAGCTTCGCCGCCTTCCGGACACCGGCGATTTGCATGACCAATTCTCTATTTTTTCGGAGGTTATAGACTTGTGCCTCTTTCCTCCACTGAGAAGACTCTAACCTTCGCGATACAGCGGAGCGATGATCCACGAACTGCCTCTTTGCTCCAACGGTGATGTTGGGAGATAAGTAAATCCAGCAATTGTGGATGCATTCTCAGATGCGGTGCGAGAAAACATTAGATAAAACAACCTACATCTATCTCATAATTATTATTTTTCATAACCCAAGCACTCTTGAACATTGAAGTTTTGGAAAAAAGATGCAGCTTTACTTTGGTTTCTTTCAGCCATACCTCCATTGTTTTAGCAATTTCCTTCATAGAGGGAGGGTCCTTGTGAGGGCCAACTAATTGCTTGTTGATTGAGCTGGATAAAATGTACAACAAAGCGGAGCGAAGTTAGTGAAAACGCAGAAAAGGCCCAAGGGATCGATACTAAGATGATAAGACCATAGAGCAATGTGATGCGGTGCCAAGTAATCTAACGTGATTCATTCTCACTTGTAAACCATGAGGGTGGCAACGTGTAGGGAGTTGATGTCCAGGAGCTTCGTTTCGGGTGGGCCAATTCGCCGAAGACCTTGTCACAAATTCTTAGAACATTCAGCTTGCCTGCAAGCAACGCAGGTTACATCACATCGCTAAAAGTCAAAACGTAGTCGTTAGAAGTATGTCTCTTGGTCCTACACCAATACACCATCCATTCAGAAAACTGCACATATCTCTGTTTTTTTTCCATCTGCATGGCAAAACTGTTAGCATCTTGAAAACTACTCACACGGTCACACTACACGAACAAGACAAGAGGAGAAGAGGAGAAGAGAACAAGGCTGCAGAAGTATTGAGGTGAAATGCGGTTACCCTGTGCTCTGTTCCACATGCGGCCAAAGAACTGTGCCATCCTTCTTCTCTAGCTGTGGTGCGGGGGAAGAGCACGGCTAGATTAGAGAAGAGAAGGCTAGGGTAGCATATTTATATTGGGGGGAATTGTTTTGGGTTTTGGATGCCGCAGTCGCTTGCAGGGAAGGTAAGAATCAGATGGTTGCGAATCGGTGAACAGTGCCCCCCTCCCTGGGGCACCCGCACCACTCCTTTCCTCGCCCCTCCAGCAACTTAAAATACCTGAAATCTCGATTCCTGCCTTTTCTCACGTGAACACGAAATCCAAGCACCAAACCTGAACCTTGAAAGCTTGGACCATCGTTGCAGCTTGGAAGCAACAAATCTTAAACAAAAGCTACGGGGGCAAAGAAGAAGAAAAAAGGTGGTTAGCTACCAGTTGCTAATGGGCCTCTGTATCTTTGGGCTACATGAGATACGTGAACTCTCCACGGCCCTTCGTCCTCTCGCCCCAACATGAGTGGAACCGCTTGTTCAACTGTTCTTACTACCATAAACTGCTCATTTTGCTTTGTTTTGCTTCGATGTTGCCAAAGAAGATGGATCAAGCTACGTCGATCTCTTCATGTTCCCGTAACAATGGTTCGTTTCTGTTCAATGCCTGCTAATTTCCCATGCTTTCCGTCTCATTCTTGAAAGAAAGAACAACTTCAATTCAGAAAAAAAAACAAGAAGAAGAAGCAAGTTCTCGGCACTGACGATCTGAATGCGGTGTCCATGTTTCTTCCTTTCTATGTTTCCTTTTCATGTACCTTTGAAGTGCGGATGCCAGATGAAACGGGAATGGAGCAAGTTTTGGCTGATCTACAGGCGTTGAAGAGGCTCTATGGGCTGCTTCACAGGGGCCAGGCAGATGAAAATGTATGTTGTCTAGATTGTAACCTTTTAGTTTCTTCAACTGTGTTTGAAGCGTAAATTTAGTTTCTGAAGAATGAAGATTAGGCAGAGTACAACCGAAAACAATGTCTCTTTTTTTTTTTCTTCAAAATTGATACGATGAACATGTTTCTATGTCAAAGTAAGAAATTAACAAGAAGCGAAGCATGGATGCTTGCCACCGGAAACTACATGTTATCATGCTTCTAACTCTAAAGATGATTACCATTCGTGTGACCGTCTTCTGTTGCAACGCTAATTCTGTTCCAACATTTTTGCAGTTAGATGAGACGTCAAGAGCTCTTCTGATGAGGATGCTAGATGATGCTACCCAGCGGGCTATCCTGAAGCAGGCAAAGGTAATCCATTTCGCGCAATCGCAACGTGCATCACTAATCACCTCACCTTCACCTCCGTTTGTTCTGGGCAAATGCTGATCAACAGAAAGTTTGTCTGTTTGCAGATGCTGCCATGTCCCCTAATGTCTCCTGCACTGGAGAGGAAGCTCTCCATCCAGTCAGATCGCCGGACACGCGACGCCGAACCACGCCTAGGCCTAAAGCCACTGGCATCTCCCAGCCCCATCCTCCATGCCAGCGAGAGATCCCGCCGGCTTAGGCCGCAAAGCTTGGTGAGAAGCCGAGACAGCCTCCGCGTCCACGACCATCGCTGTGCAGAAGAGGGATGTCACCTTGCTCGCGTCGCCTCCAACCGCTCGTCAAGAACCGCAATGCCGTGGTACCATCCCAATCCAGAGCAGCGCCTTGCGCGCCTCGGCCCCCACCGTTCGTCGAGGGCCGCAAAGACGAAACACGGCACGGTGAGCAGTGGTACTTCTCGCGAAGAGCGCAGGGACAGGCCGCGCCGCAGCTCCGGCCGTGGTGACCACTCGTCGCTGGAGCGCAGCGGCAGGCGCCGCTCCATCTCCCGCGAGCCGTCGACTCAGGGGCGGGCGCGGCTGCATGGCCGCACCATGGCCTGGCACGTGGGAGCGGAGGGCTCCTCGACGCGTCGTTTCGGGAGGCTGGACTCTGGGTTGTCCGCGAGCATGATGATGTCGCGTCTTGGCTCCGGGCGAACCGGGCGCGGCGCGGCTACGCCGAAGCGGTCCTCGTCGAGCAACGGTGCGGTCACGATACGGAGCCGCATCAGGCCGAACCGGGAGCTCATGAAGCGCTGCCTGCGCCGAGCTGATGAAGAAGCTGAAGAAGAGAGCCCGCCGCGGCGACGGAGGAAGGACGGTGCCGTTGCTGCCAGCGTCAGCGTGGGCTGGTCAAGCCGGCCGCGGCGAACGCTGAACCGGATCGACTCCGGCAGCACGTACAGCAGCAGCTCATCAGGTACCGCTAGCTCGTTTCCCTCCACGAGCCCCACGGTGTCGTCCTCCTCCTCACCGGTGTCTCGGCGGGGCAATGAGCGGCCGGAGTACGCACTTGAAGTGTCGAGCACGTCGAGGAGCCGACGCCGTCGGGAACGCCAGGAGAGGCGGGAGGGCCGACTGAATAGGCTCAAGAACAAGCTCGCCCTGGTGTTTCACCACCGTCACGACCATCACCACCACCACCACATCGGGCGCGGGCGATCGGGCAGCCAGGAAGGCCTGTCCAGGCGCGACCGCCGCGCCAAACACAACATGTCGACGTGGAGGTACCTCGGTGGCGTCTTCCACCGCGGGAAAGGTCACGATGGGGACAAGAAGTCCACGAACCGGACGGTGGTAAGCGTGCAAGCAAAGCGGCGCGTCGGCGGCGACGGTCACCTGCACGCGCTGTTCGACGCACTGGCGCGGCACATGTGGGGCGCACGGAGGGCGCCAGCGCGAGCCGGGTTGAGGCGGACGGGCAGCAGGGTGCAGGTCAAGAAACTGCATTGGTGGCAGCGGCTGAGGCGACGGCGCGGCCGGGCAGACGTGGCCGGCAGCAGCAGGCCACGTCGCCGTTTAGGACAAGGAAAGGCGATGTAGTATTTGGGTTCTTTGTAGTATTGTGCATGCATTCTTTGTACATGATGCAACATGCAACGTTATCAAAGCAGCTCAGATTATGACAAATCATAAAATATTGAATCAGGGTATGCTTCTTGCATCTGAACAGCAACACAAAAACTTTCCTGCGCCCAACAAGAACCACTCCATTTTCACAACCTTCTCTTTTCTCAGAACTATTGCCAGAGTCAATACTTGAAAGCCTTTTAAAAGCTAAATTACTCTTATGAATTTTCATCTCACACAAGAAATAATAAGGATACTTGTAGATATAAAAGATAAAGAAGAGTGGAGATCAACAAAATTCTCACATTAATTTGTTCAGAAGGATACTTGAAAGATGATATTTACCAACTAATCACCAAGCGTTTTTGAAGTACCAAACAGGGCTGCAGCTAAACTGCAGCATCTTATTCCATGATTAAGAACAAGGAATTACAGCTAGAAATGACAATGCCATTTCTTACCACACCTCTCAAATAAATAAAATAGATAATACAAGTTGCCATCATATGTTGGACAGATTGCACAGCAACCTTCAGTTCTTCACAGTGGTGACATGCCTCAGAAGCATCTGAATAACCTCTGGGGAGATACTTGAAGCCTGCTGCTTGAGTTGTTCAATTTTTGCCGCTGTCTCTTGCTCAAGACGTTTGACGTTTGCACCAGAGTCGCCGCTACTCTGAAAACAACAAGAACATAGAAAAACTGAGGTCCTGTAATCTTATGAACAAACAAGCAGGATGGGTTGGTGTACATACCTCTGCAACCTTCCTCTGGAATTCAGCTTCCATCTGGGCACGGTATTCAGCTATTTCCCTCTCAGCCTCCTCTTTTGCTTGCCTAAGCCTTGCAGATTTAGCTGCCAAACACATAAAATATGTAAGTCTACATTGCAGACTTTTATTATGGAAAAAATAGATCCTTTTGCTTCTTAGCTTCATAGTTGCTGATAATACCCACAGAAGCTCGAACAGACATTTCTACAGCAAATGTTTCGCAATGGAACATGTTTTGCTAATTGGACAAAGACGGGGAAAATGTACTTTCGCCTTTTTTCATGACTCGGCTTGCTATATGAGAATTTAGCAATATATTCCCATCTAACTTTACAGTGAGATGACATGCCCTAACAAGTAACAAAGGCACAAGACTATGGGTAAATAACTTTCAGTATGCTGAAGACCCCATAAACAGATGCTGGTTTCGCTAGAGCTCACAATGGAACAATATGTATATTGTTTACATCGTGACTAATCCTATAAACATTGATGGGCATATCAAAACACAAGAAAGAATGTTCATTTTAGTCATCAGAGCAGACCTCAACTTATACATATAGTACAATACTACAATGCATAAGGTACCTGCTCCCTAATGATATGCTTGATTTGTAATGACTTAAGCCAAACATAAGATAATATTACCAGCCCTAGCGGCATTTACAATTTGCTGAGCCTCTTGCTCTGCAGCCAGCAATTGCTGAATTCCACTTTGGCGCCTGTTCGTGTCCATCTTCGGGCTCTGGATGAAGAATCAGAATTCAGAATCAATAAAACACAAAGAGGTGAAAGCATCATTAAATGGCCAGGTAAAAACATCAAAGTATTGCACATCTCAACACTCAAAAGTAAACAAAAGAAGGGAAGCTTATATCACTACAGTATGCCAGATAGGGAGTTTTATGTCATATCATTATCCAAATCATGGTAGCTGAAAGAAAAATCATCTGCATATGTTCTTCACTATACCAAAGATATCACTTGCTGAACAAGTAATACAATATAGCTAGACAAGTACCACGGAAATAACCTTTCTTCACCTGTATTTTGCTCCAAAAGGCTGAACTATAGATTTCTAGATTAATATGTAATAATTGCCCGGTCCTAAGTCCTAACTACCTTGGAGTTGAAAGCTAATTAGGGGTATCTACCCTACACACAAAGACTACTACTTTAATCTCAAAACCATTGGATCTATACAAGAAATTCTTCATAAGCTTAGACATCACCTCAAAGTTATGGGCTCCCACCTCAAACTGTAAATCCAGATCAGATCAAATAAGATCCAGCAACAAAGACTAGCTACCCAACAAATTAGCAATCCATAACCTTTTTGGTTCTTCTCAATTGATCGGATCAGCAGCTAGAGTCCAAATTGCACAACGGAAACTAACATAATCAGATCAAGAAATCGCCCCCCTCCTCTAGCGCAATGGATTCCTACTCAGATCCGCCCATATCGATGCGGCGCGATGGCAATAGGAAAAGAAATCCGGAGAGAAATCCGTGGAGAGACTGATCAAGCTCATACCTGGAGAGGGGAAGACTCGAATCACCTGGAAGAAGAGGAGGATTTGATGGGGAAAAGTTACCCTGCTCTCGTGGCCCAGGGGTTGAAGCTTATTTATTAGTGGAGAATCGTTTCGTTGTATTGTGGTGGGCTACTAATTTTATGTTCGAGATCTACTCGGTTCCGAAAGCCCATTAATACCCAAGCCCAACGCCGCAAACACGACAGGGGCAGCAAATATCTCTTCATCATCTCGGCTTCTCCCATCGAAACCCCATCCAATTCCAAATACCTCGCCATTTCACCCCATCCAATTCCAAATACCTCGCCATTTCACCACCACCTCTTCTCCGGCGCCAACGACCACTGCTCTCCCAGCATGGCTACCGCAGCGCGCGCCGTCGCCGCCGCCCGTCCGTTGCAGCTGCTCCTCCTGTCGCGGAGCTTCCCGTCCTCCTCCGCTCGCCCCATGCGGCATCGCGTCCGCGGCGTTGGGTCCGTCCGCTGCATGGCGCGGCGGCCCGACTCGTCGTACTCGCCGCTGCGTTCGGGTCAGGGCGGCGACCGCGCGCCGACGGAGATGGCTCCGCTGTTCCCCGGCTGCGACTACGAGCACTGGCTCATCGTCATGGACAAGCCCGGCGGCGAGGGCGCCACCAAGCACCAGATGATCGACTGCTACATCCAGACCCTCGCCAAGGTCGTTGGGAGGTAATTCGTACGCGTATAATTCAATCGAGCGATCCAAAGCATAGGTGCTTTGCGGAATGAGACTAATTTTGGTTGTGTGGTGGGTGGTGGTGTGTAGCGAGGAGGAGGCGAAGAAGAGGATCTACAACGTGTCCTGCGAGCGATACTTTGGGTTCGGGTGCGAGATTGATGAGGAGACCTCCAACAAGCTGGAAGGTACACAGCAGCGAATTTTTACTTATTTCCATATTTTAAGCACACAATGTGATAATTGGACACAAGCTTAGGATTCAACTTTCAATTCATGTACAGTCATGTTTCAGTTTTCAGATTTCTGGTTGATTAACTTGATAATGCATGCTTTTGCTAATTGTGAGCCAAAACTGTTTAGGGAATGCCAATGATTTCATACATGTTGAGAAAAAGGCAAGTTGTAACAGGCTTAGCCGCTTAGGTCTGTCCTATGTTAGTAGAGAGGCTGACTTGTGTTCAACTATCGAAATCCATGATCCTTTTGTAATGGGTTCATGTACCTTATTGTTTTTATATCTCATTTGAGAAAATTGGGTTGTGGTATATTACTACGACCTTTGCTTTTGCTGGTTTAAACCAGGGATATGATATGTTTATATGTAGATTATAGAAGCATTATTATGCGGATATGTGCTGCTATAATCATTAGCATGTACACATTTGTTGAATGTTCATTTGCTAATCTAAAGATATAATTTACTGTTGAACTGCTTTACTGTTTTGTAAATGTATGCATTTTGGCATATGTGCATCTGTGTAATGTCAGTAGCTAATTTAAAGAGAACATTTGCTGTTGGATATTGGTTTGGTGTTTTGTAACCGTGGTTTGTGTTTTCAATATAACAGGGCTCCCAAGTGTTCTTTTTGTGCTTCCGGATTCCTATGTTGATGCTGAGAACAAGGACTATGGCGGTAAGATTAATACTTATGTGCCCTGTATTTCATTGTTTGTAGAGTTCTGTTAATTTTATGCTAGCTGTTGGTACTTGGTAGGCTATAATTGATGTTTTGTCTGACAGTAGAACTGGATTTGTGATATCGGATTCGAAGGGACTATTCCCCTTGAATGATTCTTATCTAGTTAACTCATTGCTACTTAATGAACCGTTATCAGTTTAGCAATTGAAGTATGCGTTGCTCACTTTGATCCAATATAATTACATAAATGAGGAAACCTTGTTTAGAAGCAGGGTGTATCAAATTAGTGTGCTGTGTTAAGGTTCCAGTGATCAAACCATCCTTTTGGAAAGACTGATGTTTCTCTCATGGTTTGCTTGGCTTTCTATACAAGGGTTCATTGCATTTGCACCCTTGAACCTGTTGATATGTGTACTGAACTTGTACTTGTACAACCATAGCTGATCCTTTCAGACCTGAGCTATATACTACACTTGTCACTTGTGGATACTCCCATTTCCATAAAATAAAATAAAAACAATCCTCTAAAATGCGCTAATTTTTTCTCGGGTTTTCATCATGTTGCCTTTCTTTGCAGCTGAGTTATTTGTGAATGGAGAAATTGTTCAACGATCACCAGAAAGGCAGAGAAGGGTGGAGCCGGTGCCTCAGAGAGCTCAAGATAGACCCCGGTACAGTGACCGGACTCGCTATGTGAAGCGGAGAGAGAACCAGGCTTACCAGCGGTGACGTGTTGCCGCTTCTACTACCAGTGTATCAGTGCTATCGCTGTTGCCGCAACAGCTCCCACGTGAGAAATCAGAAATGCCCCTCGTTGTGTTCGCTGTAGTGTAATCTTGCCATGTTAACGCATTTGGACATGTATGTCGTGTCTATTTCAACTCGATAAACGTACTGAAGTCTCCTAATCTGTTTCCCTCATTCACCATTTCCCATTTTATCCGGCGTAGTAGAAAGCAATGTCAACTGACGGATTGGTAATGAGTATATAACGCACTTCGACATGACGAAGTATTAAGGAGCTCGTTTTCACAAAGCGTCTATCCGTCTGTTCTTGCACGAGCCATGACGCCAACGGCAACGGGTTGCGTTACCTGCGCGCCGTGCAATGCACCGTCAGGGCGTTTCTGCCACTTTCTAGTTCGGTAACAACGTGGAGGCCATCGGGACGCGGAGGATGCAGCCCGTGATACGTTACGAGCAACGTGTGGCGGAAACAGGAACGGCCATGCCCGCGATTCGCTGCCTTATCCTGCTTGTTCGTTCCATCATGTTGCGCCACAGCAGCCGCCCGTGAGAGCGCTGAGGTCGAGCGTTCAGTCGCGCGAAGAGGCGAGTGGGGAGATGGCGGGAGCGATCTTTATCTCGACCGTGCAGCCTCCCGCTCCCGCGCTGCTCGGTTCCCGCGGCCTCCCTTCCTCGTCCATCTCATCCCCGGCGCGCCGACATGCATACGTATGTGCCCCGAGCCAGCAAATCTTCATTGATTTAAGCCAAAAAAAGACCGTGTAATTCTCGCTTTCGCTGTTTAGATTCAAGTGTGCTGCCAGGGCAAAGCTGAGGGCTTTGAGGCTGCTGCTTACGAGGAGCCCCTGCAATTCCCTAGAAAGGATTTCATCGCTGGCTGCTTCGGTACCGCCATTGGCTTGGTATGTGCTGCTGCTTTACTTTCTTAAGGATCAACGCAATTCTGTATTCGATAATACAATGCAGTTCTGTATTAGCACGATACGGCTAAACAAATGTAGAATGATGGGAGAATATTAACTTCCTGCCCCCCGCGGTTCTATTGATCGTAAGTGCAGTTAATTTTGATCCAGAGGCGCTAAACTTGCTTTATGTCTTGGGTTAGGAAATGATTGAGGGCTCTACGAGATTCACAGGAGTGGCTACTGCAGCTGATCTGATTGAACGTAGACAACGCTCTGAGTTCCAATGTAGGTCACCTCAGGCCGTTCTTTTCCCTTGAATCCTATACTTGCCATCATAATTGACGCCTTTGATTCTTTCTTCAGCAAGCACCAAAGGCACCCTCTCAACGGCCATAAATGTGAGATTGCATGTTATGCACACTCAGGTCGTTATTCATTTCACTGCAGTTTGTACTTTACACTGACTATTTTTCTTTCACCTATCTCTCTCTTTTCTTGGCTGAATTTTGGGGGGGGGAAATTTGAAGGCTAAGCCAGAGCTCATTCCATCTTTGTTGACCTTGGCTCTAAATGATGCTATCACATATGACAAGGTCTGGTTTCTGTAATGACCTCTTGGAGCCTTCATATGGCACGCTTGGAAATGACCTGGCTGTGTAATTCTTTTGTAGGCCACAAAATCAGGAGGTCCAAATGGATCAATCAGGCTAAGGTAGTAGCTTCCGTTTGTATATTTTCATGTTGAATTTGCAACTATGCTCTGCAGATGACAGTCTAACAAGTTCAAGTTGTATGCCCTTGTTGTTCCATCAAATATTATTAAACAATAAAGTGCAGAAATAAGCAGACCTGAAAACAGTGGACTTTCTGCTGCTTTGGATCTGTTAGTTGATGCGAAAAAAGAGATTGATTCCTACTCCAAGGGAGGTCCCATTGCATTTGCAGATCTGATCCAATTTGCAGGTGTGATGTGTTTGGACTCTCTGGGAATAATTTTACCAGCATTATGATATTTGTGGATTTTTACTAGCCACCTCTTTTGTACTCCCGTAGTTCAGAAATATACTACGTTTTATAAAGTGTGTAGTCAAACTTTTTTAACTTTGACTATTAATATATAAAAAATTATTTGTTTTGGCTATGTGAAAATGGTATTATTAGATTAGTTATGGAAAATATTTTCATAATATAATAATTTATATTATTTTATAAGTATATTCATATCAAAAGTAATAGTCAAAGATGCATGTTAAAGACCATGTCTATGTCTAAAATATTGTATGTTCTTGAACAGACGGAGTATTGTTTTTTTGTCTATGTTTAAAATGTTATATGTTCTTGAACAGACGGAGTATTGTTTTTTTCCGAGAACCTCTTTTATACTTTTGCTATTACTGAATATAGCATTGAAGTTTACTTTCACTTGCAACAGCACAATCAGCACTCAAGAAATCATTTCTTAACGCGGCTATTGCCAAATGTGGTGGAAACGAAGAAAAGGGGAGAACTCTGTACACAGCATATGGTTCGAATGGACAGGTATTCTATTCACTATGCCGCATTACTCCGTCTGTCAAATAAGGCCGCGTCTGTTCAGTCTTTCCTGTGTGTGGGGCCTGTGGGCTTAACTTACTAATACTGATACAAGGTGATTTTTTTTTGTTGATGTAATGTTTTGTATCTGCCACTGTAGTGGGGTCTGTTCGACAAATTATTTGGGAGAGAAGATGCACAAGAACCTGATCCAGAGGGAAGGGTACCTCAGTGGAGCAAAGCTTCTGTGCAGGAAATGAAGGATAAGTTCACTGCTGTTGGGCTGGGTCCTCGTCAGGTCACTAACTCATATCTGATCGCTTAATAACTTTGTTACTGTTCACTTGTCCAATAGGACTACAAAAACTGTGATTCAGTCTCATCAACATGAGAATACTTCTATTGCAGCTTGTTGTGATGTCAGCCTTCCTCGGACCTGACCAACTTGCCACAGAGGAACGATTGATAGCTGATCCAGATTGCCGTCCATGGGTCGAGAAGTACCAACGTAGTCGCGAGACGGTCTCCCGAACTGACTACGAGGTAAGATTTATCGATTTGTACATGCTGGCTGTTCGGCAGGATAACTCTGAAATGTTGAACCCGTTATTTAAATTGCGCTTCTGTATGACAGGTTGACCTGATAACCACACTCACAAAGCTGAGCTCCCTTGGCCAGAAGATAAACTACGAAGCTTACACATACCCTAAGCAAAAGATTAACTTGGGTAAACTGAAACTATGATAGATGTTGCTGGGCATCTCTGTTAGTCATACTATTCAAGAATCAAGAGCTTCATGTTGTACTATCTGGGTGCCTAAGAAGACAGATTTGATTTGGTGGTGACGTTCATGTTTTGGCTGTCAATCAGCTTTCGGCGTTGCGGTTTCCTACATTTTCCCCATGGCAATAAGGACGGCTCGGCTAGATGGTTTCGATTCATTCCCACCCTTTTGCATTTTTCTGAACTCCAGAATCAGACATGATTCGGACAAGTGACATTAATTGTTCTGTAAATTCATTCTTACACGTATGTGTGAAGAAGCAATAACAGGCAAGTAGAGAGTTAGTACTGTGAAGTCTGAAGAGATCAAAGGGCAACCGACTCGGCATTGACATTGCTGGCTCGACTCGGCATCTGCTTGCTGGACATACTTTTCCTCCATCCTATACCGATCATCTATGATGGCCGAGCCGAGGAGAGGTACACCGTGCAACATGGATGATCCGCACACTCGCACGCCCTATTCCCATGTTGTTGCGAGTCACCTGACCTCGTGCCGGCCATTTGATCTGGTGCCGCTCCCGCTCACCTGCCGGCCGGCTGATCCGACGGCAACTAACCTCTTTTTAATACGGCCCCGGCCCGTAACCGGCGTTGCGGCGATCGCGCACAAACACAGCATGGTGACTTTGGCTGCCAACCAACGCGCGGCGTCGGCCCCTCCGGCCAGGTTGCCACCCCGCCGGTTGTCCCTCCCGTTCGCGGACAAATCATCGGTAACGCGCGCGGCAAATGGCCGCGAGCCCGCCGTTCGATCGGGGCAGTGGAAACGCAGCAAGCGGCAGCGAACTGACATGGCCTCGCCACCGAAACGGCCGTTACAATTGACACATCCGCCACTTGCCTTCCCGCCCCGCCGGTACGCTCGGGGTCGCTCCACCCGGCCGCGGAGTGATGACACGCCGGCTCCAACGGCGTCAACTGCCGATGCCAGGACAGGCACGCGGCGCGTTTCCACCCTCGCCTGCGGTGCCGGCCCGGCTCGCTGGCTTAGGCGCTTAGCCCAGGTGCCTGCTGTTAGAGCGATATATATATGAGTACAGGTATAAATAAGAATATGTTAAAGATAGATTTTATCTCTAATATATCTCTAACACCCCCCTCAAATGCAAGGTGTATGCAATAGCATTGTATTTGGAAATGGTTGATACTATAATATAGAAAATCCAAAATCCGAGTCTTGATAATGTCGTCGTAGCATGCATCTCTTAAAAATATATCGAGTATCAAAAGATCTTCTCCCATCCGGTGTCATGCGACAGCTCATAAAGCACAAGGTGCAGGAGCGAAGTCGACCGCGGCAACAGGTCGAAGAAGATGACGAAACCAATAAATATAGAGAGAGCTGTCAAATCAAGTCGAATAGGAATTAGTGGAAGCATGACGGCGCAGATCGTAGCTCAAGACGGCGGCGACGCAGTGCACAAGAAGCGTAACGAATGCACAGTGCAAAAGAAGCGCAACGCAATGCACAAGAAGCGCAACAGAGGCGCAGTGCAGAAGAAGAGCGACGCAATGCACAAAAAGTACAACGAAGACGCAGTGTGGAAGAAGTGCGGCGACCTTGAACGCTTGGAGCGGCGGATCTGCAGCGGTTCGAAGAAAATAGCAGCGGGAGCGGCGGCTGCTGCCATGCATAAGGCAATTCATATGCTTCTATGACTGACAATAAATTTGTGGACTCGCATGGCTAAGACGAACTCAAAAAATGAGTACTACGGACTTGGATGGACGCAGCGGAAGAAAAACGACACAAAGGAGGAAACTCTTAAAGATAACTAGCGGAAACGACAGCTCTTAACAACGGAAGAAGCTGCAAGAAGCTGGAGCTGAAGAGGCCATTGTAGAAACAAAAGTGGAGCTGGAGAAGCCATTGCAGTAAACCGAAGCCGAAGCCAGGGAAAGCCAGGGAAGCCGGAGCAGCTTATAAACCAGATCGACCACCTCCTCGTCTGTCTTCATCCCCATCAAATCGAATTGAGTCTGCAGTGGAAGCGAAAACACGAGGAGTCCAGCGGATCCGGCCGAATCCAATGGTGGGGACCAATCTCCGTCCAGAGCCACATAATCAACTCGTCTCCAATCAAGACCTACTAGGCAGATCTGGGCCATCTGGCTCCCATGCTACAATCCCGAGAAGCAGGACTAACACTCTTTCTTTGTCAAAGCCACAGCTCCAGCGACACGTCCAGTGCACTCGGTCCTCTACTGTAGTCAAAACCCATCCATCTACTCCAGTCAAGAGTGGTCCTTCTGTGCCCAACTCTATAACCAACTCGATTGTTGTGAAGACCACATCGGGCGACGGGAGCGAAGAGAGTCAGGCGCAGAGCATCAGCAGCAGGGATTGTTGTGAAGAAGCCTAAGATCACGGAGGTGGACAGGGCCATCCTCACCCTCAAGACGCAGCGCCGCAAGCTCGCCCAGTTCCAGCAAGCAGGGATTGAGCAGGCGACGAAGACGCGGACCCAGTGGTATCAGCCGAGCAATCCAAGAACACGCGAAGATGCGTCGAGAGGGCCGGATGTACGGGTCGGAGTCGGAGAAGAGGAGGCCGGAGGCGAGGGGAGAAGCGCGACGGAGGGTGCCGGCGCAGCGGGATCCCGCGGTGGGGAAACCGGATCCGGTGGCGGAGAGGGCGGATCCGGCTTGCCGCGGCGAGAGCTTCAGCGGAAGGCGAGGCGAGGCTCGGCGGCGAGCTCGAGGCGGCGGCAATGCCCAGCGGAAGGACCGCTCGGCGACAAACTCAGGGTGTTGGCGGCGGGGGAGAGGCCAGCCCAGGCAGCACCGGCCAGGCGTCAGCATCCATGATGGGGCCGCGCGACGAGGACGAGGTGGTCGTCGCCCAGTGAAGCGAGCTCAACGAAGCGGGAGCGGAAGGCGTCCTTGGTGGAGGTCGATCGCCCCATGGTGGTCGCCAAGAAGACGAAGCGGCACTAGAGAGCGACGACGCTCGAGTGGCGGTGACGGCAAGCACGGGCCCGGCTTGAGCGGCCTCCGGCGGCGCAGGACGGTGCCAAGAAACGCGTCGCACAACCGTCTTCTGGTGTCTTGTCTCGTCTCCGCGAACTGATCGGTCGGTTGCTCCTCGGATCGAGGATGACGGCGACGAACAGCCAAAGAGGCCACCCCCGAGAGTAGAGATTGCTCCTCCCGGAGGCGGCGGCGGCAGCGAAAGCGAGCGGCTACAATAGACCGGTAAACCCTAAAACTCTGATACCATATTATAAATATATTATGTATATTGAAGAGAGGCCCAAAGAGCGATATATATAGGAGTACGAGTACAGATAAGGATATGTTCTAACATATCTCTAACACCTGCCACGCCACGCTCGGCGCAAGTACCCTCCACCGTTTCATGGCCTCGGCTAAAGCTATTTGTGGTGTGCTTGTGCCGCACCACCGCTCTCCCAGTCTTCCCCAGTTCCACTATATCGGTACGCCCCAGCCCACGATTACAAGATCCCTGACATACCAAACACACGAAGGTGCTGACGAACAGAATCACAGCAAAACCTGGCCATGTAGAGGTGCTCGCTCTAAAATATCGATTTGAAGTCAAGTACAGTCGATATCTTCTGCAACGCGTTTCCAAATAGACCACGGCGTGGTCTCTGCATTCTCAACATCAGCCACTGGTAATCGACCAGCGCTTTGTCTGACAGAGGTTCTAGGAACTCGCATCTTTCCAGGATTTCTGGGGGAGGTACTCCCCTCACAAGATTCGTGTCCAGCTTCGGCTTTCTCTTGTTTAGCTCTTGAGGGACTTCCGGCACTGGGTTGTCGATGAACAATGGCGATGCTCCTGGGATGACGTCCTGGCGAAAGGGTAAGCTTCTAGCACTCTGCAAGCAGAAGTCAAACCACTGGTGGATAAGCGGAGATGGGCCTCTGGTTCTGCCGCCGATTCGATCAGTCTGAAATCTCGCCGCACATGGTATCGCCTATAATGCACAAAACCAATACAGCCGAACCGGTAAGATACTGGGTTCACTATCACAAGCAAGCAACAATGACACAGGCAATTCACAAATTAATGAAATTATGCATGGTAAAATCATAGCATACCCATAGATCAGCCCATAGGCTACTGCCTGACTTGGGAACAACCACCGCAACATTAGACATTCGCTTTGCAGCAGGCATGACATCACTGCTCCAACCCACTGCGACCCATACGTCCCCAACTCCAAATGATTTCAGATAGTTCATGCTGTCAAATAGTTGGACCTACAAAAGGCAACCAAAGTTAAAAACCAACGCAACACATCGTAATTCAGTATTATGTAAGTTGCTGGTTCCTAATATTAAAGGGTCCTGTTGTCTGTTCCTCGAGTTATTTTGGGTTGTCACTTGTCAGATAGAACATAGATGGAATGCAAGAAACATCCAGAGAAGATGAGTTATTTGGAGCAAACCTGCTTTTGTAGCAGTGTAAAGCTTTTTAACACTGCTTCCCTACCACCACTGACTTCTGTTTCCATGTCAACCGTGTTATATGATGATCCCAGATGCTTAAGGACTGCACCAATGACCTCTCTAGGAGAATCAACCATTGAAATCTTCCCAGCAAGTTCAGGCCTCCACAAATCCTCCCAATCCTACAGATAATACATCTATGTAAGTAACACCTACCAGGTTATCAAAGTGATGACTTTATACACAATGCCATCTATATATGTAACAACTACCAGGTTATCACAGTGATATGCAAGGTTATTAAGTCGGCAAGTCGACACTACTCTCGTAGTGACCGACTTGCCGACTAGTCGACTAGTACTGTTCATATCATGGTTATTAAGGCGGTAAGGTTGGTGGCCGCAGAAAATCCCGAGCTGCCCTGCCCGGGCAGCCCCTACCGGGCAGCTGCCCCGCCAGCTCTCTTATCCTCCGCCTCCCCTCCCCCCTGCCGAGCGCCACGCCTCCCTCCCCCCTTTCTCCGCCTCCTCCCTTAGCGCCACGCTCCCCCCCTTCTCTCCGCCTCTCTCGCTCGCCTTCCTTCTCTCCGCCTCTCCTCCCCCTTTCTCCTTTCTCTCCACCTCCTCGCCGGGGCCTCCTCCGCGCCTCCTCCCTCGCCCCGCCTCCTCCCTCCTCCCGGCCTCCTCCCTCCTCCTCGGGTCTTTCGCGGCCGGGCGACGGGAGCGGCGGGAGCTACGGCCACGACGGCTCGGAGGAGGGAGGATGAAGGCCGGAGACCGGATCTGGAGCTCTGCGGCATCTGCGGCTCTCCGAGGGGTGAGGACGAAGGCGTGAAGGCCGCCGGCGCGGTGGGAGCTGGCCGGCGACGCGGTGGGAGCTGGCCGACGGCGCGGCGGAGACCCGATGGAGCTGCCGGCTGCGCCTCTCCGAGGTCGAAGGTGAGTACTGAGCCCGTTTGCCCCTCACTCCCTCCCGCACTCCCCTCTCTTGTCTCTTTGCCAGCGCAAGTCGAGTCGGCGACTCCAGTCGGTCGTCCTCCGGTGACTTGTCGACTAGTCGACGACTTGATAAGCCTGGTGATATGACTTTACACACAATAACATCTATATATGTAACAATTACCAGCTTATCACAGTGATGTCTTTACACACAATACCATTTATAAATCACGATAATCAACTTCAATCAGCACAAGCAAAAGGCATGTTTCACAGTTTCCGTGCTATATTACATCTTTTCATTTCACCCCAAGAAAACAGAAGTGCTCTTTTCACTTTTTTGAAGGATAGTCCAATTTCCACATACTTGGTCTTGTAAGTTCACTATACTTGGACTTGTAAGTTCAATTTTATTTTCTGAGGAAAGAAAGTTTACCTGTATTGGCTTCAAGTTGTGTCTTTTGAACTTGTTTTTCTTGTAAGCAATGACCACGGTGCCCCATCTGTATGGAGCTCCCCATACTGAGCCATTAGGATCTGCCTCTCCATTCCAGTTCCTGCACAAATGAACCTGGTAGACTATAATGAAAATGGAAACTATACCTTGGGACATCTTTGCCATTTAGTTATTGCCTTAGTTATCAATGTTATGCTACAGGAAGCTCATGAAATCAAAGTGAATCAGAAAATGCTGACAATGCCTACCCAGCAAAAGAAAATGAGTACGACTGAAGCAAATAACAAGCAATGGAGCTATTGCTCTATTTAAAAATATTATAACACATCCAGTAAAAGTAGAAACCTACACAGGTCATTGCGATTCACACAATGGAATGCTTACAAGTTTTATCATATGAACGAATTCAACAAGTAAATTGTTTTTCATCCCTAAGCACTCGCTATCCTGACATCGAAGGCAATGCAAGATTACAAACAGGGACCAAGGCAGCTATCAGAGAGAAAAAAAGTCTTCAACTTTCAATTCTCACCTTCCATTTGCCACTTAGGCTCCGAAACCAATCCTGTTCTTCAGCATTCTTGATAGGTTCTACTAATCCCTTACGAATGGCATAGCCGAGCCAAGAGTCCCCAATTGAAACAACATCAGCCGCCATCGCGGATTTCGGCTGAACTTGACCCTTGTCCAAACATTGTGACAACTCGGAGAAGAGCATGTCAAGACTAGTGCGGAACTCAGGGCTGAATTTGAGCCTCTTCCCCTGTGCTTCAACGAAATCCTACAAATACCAACGGAGAACATCTTACGATTTACAAAATCTAACACCATCCCATGCAATCTTGTGGTCTAATTTGGTATCGCACGGTATTCAAATTTCAAAGCAAGTGTGGCAAAGAAAAGGAGATGCTTTGTTTGCAGTGGACGAGGAAAGACCTTGATCCACGAGGGAGGGAAGGAGCCGCGGAGCGCGACGACTCGGAGGGGCACGGAGAGGGCGTAGGTCTTGGACTTCCACTGCTGCAGCGCGGCCTTCCACTCCTCGTCGTCCTCCTCCTCCGACTCGACGGTGGCGGGAGGGGGCGGGAGGGCGCCCGCGCAGGCGCGTGCCGGGGTGGGGAAGACGAGGAGGAGGGAGCAGACGGCCAGGTGGAGCACCAGCGCTGCCGCGGCGTTCGGCGCCCACTCCCAGCCTCCGCCGCCGGGCGTCTCGGTTTGGTAGCTGGGTGGACGCCGCGCTGAGACGGCGGGCTGCCTCGGCTTCGGTTTGCGGCGGCGGAGGAGGAAGCGGAAGGTGGGACGGTGACGGTTAGGGTAGCTGGGGAGGAGGCCTTGGACTGGGAGGCGAGTGTGAGGGACGAGGAGATGCAGCGGCTTCCCTGCCATTGCCGACGGACTAGTCCCCTTATCCCCTCCATTGCGTTGCGTTCCCTAATAAATGGAAGGAATACGTACTGGCGGAAGATTGGGCCGGAATGGAGGCGTGGTTAGCAGAATTGGCCCAATACGCTGGGTTTATAGTCTATTGATGCAGAGGAGCATCTGTTCTGTTCAGTTCTAGGGTTGCCATGAGAGGAGACAGGAGACCCTCC
Organism: Hsuehochloa calcarea; assembly: GCA_036346395.1. Classification (NCBI taxonomy): domain Eukaryota; kingdom Viridiplantae; phylum Streptophyta; class Magnoliopsida; order Poales; family Poaceae; genus Hsuehochloa; species Hsuehochloa calcarea. The sequence continues at coordinate 43,862,636 of CM070599.1, forward strand.
GCCGGCACCTTCGAATCCGAACCAGCTGCTTACCTGGAGGAAAGGAAGCTCCGTCCGTATGACAAGCCAGGTGTAAATCCGACTTAGATCTTACTCGGTTAGAGCATTTTATTTTCCGATTCGAATTAGCTTAGCTGCACTCCCGCCCGATTTATATACCCAAGGTAGAGGGACAATCGAGAATACGACACTCCATAGAATACATTTCTATGAACAATCATGCTATACGTCTGTCGAAAGTTATTTTTTTTTTGGTTATCAGTCGTTTTTTCGGCCGTACGATCGTTTTTGCGATCCGTGCGCTGGTCCCCTCATTCATATCGAGTGTTATTTGCTTTGGACGTCCGTGCGCCGTTTTTTGTCCTCACTTCACGTCCGCGCTCTCGCGTCCGCCGTTTTGTCCGTTTCAGCATTGTTTTTTAATATTTCTGGGGAAGCACGCCAGGGCGTCTGCCTCCCTTGTCCTTGGCCTCGCTTCATTGCTGTCCGGAGACCAAGTCACAGGCGGAGAGACGGAGCACTCGTTACTCTTTGGTCTGAGCGGAGAACTCGGAGACGAGGTGAAGGCGATGTGGGGGAAAGAACTGGCGGAGGTGATTCCGCGTCGGCGTTTGAGTCAATTTTTTCGCCGTCTTCTTCATCGGCGTTTGCATAGTTGTTGCATCATCATTTTCGTACGGTTCTTGATTATTTGAATTCATGTCCATGTGAAATTGCTTCTATCAGGATGAGATCTAAGTGATTTGCGGAATCACATTCTTTTTGGGGTGCTTCACTTGTTTTTCGCCATTTTCTTCGTCGGTGTTGGCGTCGGGCTCGGCATTTCAGTCTTTGAGGTTTGGCTTTTTTTGCTCAAATTTTTTGGGCTTCCTTTCACATATTTGCAGTGCTGTGAAATTGTTTCTATCAGGATGAGATCTAAGTGATTTGTGGATGCTTCAATTTGTGCTTGATTTGTTTTATGGTTTTGGAAGTTTAGTTAATTTGGCGATATATTACTGTCCCATATTGATTGCTTTGGAATTTTTTGGTAGTTTTACTTGTTTGTGCAGTACATGTATGGAGTTTTAGTAGATTTTTTTAGGTGGTATGTCATCTAGTTGTTTTTTGTGTCACCACTGTTTTTTTAGGAATTTATTTTCATCTGGGTTTAGCTGGTATGTGCAAATTGTACTTTTGTTCTAATAAATAGCTGTGTTTAGGGTTCATCCAATGGACGACTTAGTGGATTAGGTCTGATCATTGCGGGATGCTTGTGTTAACATGCTCAGGTTGCACCGTGAATATGATAATCTGTGAAACTATTGGGAGGCATGGTTGAATTGGCTTTGTCTCTATAGGTCAGTGTTTAGGAGACATGGCTGACTCGGTTTGTCCCTATAGTTCAGTGTTTAGGAGGCATGATTGATATTTTTTGCAAATTAAAATTTTGTAGCTGATTTATTCATTCAGGTATATGCTTTTTGTCTTGACGATCTGGCTTATTTTTGCAGGCGCTGTAGATAAGCTAGGGTTTGTTTTGTCGACTTGTTAATTTTTAATCAACAATATTACATGTATTATCAATGCGTGTGTTCGAACCATCCGAGTTAGGTTTTTTTTTTTGTCTTGTATTATGCTTGCTAACTAGGACTGCTTTTTTCAGTTTTATGTTGTGGCATCCAGAATTGTTATTTCTTATTTTGTAGCTTGAATGCATGATTTCCTTTACTATTTGCTGTAAAATATATGTAATTACAGAATCCCATGTAGTGCAAATTTTAGAGTACTTTCTGCATTGCAGTATTAGTTCACACCAAGTTGATTTAGTTCACACCAAGTTGATTGATGCTCTTATTTTGGCAAATCTATTTTAGTTTAAGAGAACATGCTGCGTAGATTTTAGATTCCATTGTTGAGGACTAATGTTTATGCACATTATAAAGAGTTTGATATATTCTATTTTTACAGGTGCTGCAGAAAATCTAGGATTTGATTCGTGTTTGACTTCTACTTTCTCTGCATTCAAAAAATTGAATAATTGCTACTGCAGATCCAGTATCTGTTATTGTATAGATTAGTCGATTCATGATTTGTCATTTTCGTCGTTTCTCCGTATTTTCCTTCGGCCACAAGAAATGATCATGCTGCCTCTGCTGTAAGGATTGACTCGGCAAAATCTGTTGTGCGTATGTTGTTCTGAGTTTTGACGGAAAGAATACAAAATGGGATTTGTATATGGAAAATGGGATTTGGGATTTCATTTTCGCCATGTCCAGCTTTGTATTTGAACCTGATAGAAAATTGAACACTGCACTGTGGTCATTTCGGGTGACCAAAAAAAAGAAAAATGGGGGAGAAAGGGTGAAAATAGCAAATTATGAATTTGACTAAGCTATATATAATGGAAAATCCTAAATTGTATCGTGGAAGTGTATTCTCAATTGTCCAATAGATAAATCCTCTTGTTGTTTCTGCACAGGTCTCTCGGTCTCAGGTCAGCAAGGGGGTCGGGCATGTCGAAGCGGGAGCGGTCGTTGTCGTTGTCGTTGGGCCGCTACGGCTCTTGTCGCACGGCGGCCAAGCGGCCGGCGCAACAGCAGCACCTCTACCTGGTGCTGAATGACTGGAAAAGGGGATGCATCATCTACAGGGTGGACGTGGACTCCTTCGACCCCGATGCCGACCTGGGCGTGGAGGCCTAGCACGGGTACTCGTACTATTTCGTCGCCCACGGCACCCAAGTTCTTGGCGATGCGCCCCGCTGAAGGCAGCCTCGGCATCCCCGTCTTCGACACCGAGGCATCGGCGATGTCCATCTGCCCTTGGCTGCGGAGGCACAGGGTGAGCTAGAAGCATCCTGAAGGAGGGTTCGCCGGGTTAAGGATATCTGATTCTAATACATCATATTATATATACGCATATATATAATTATATATTCAGTTATACGCATATATATAATTATATATTCAGTATACACTCTATTGCTTTGCATGACTGTATAACTACTAACTAGATTGAGGTATTGAGCTAGCCGAGAGCCTGGGACATGGGTATAAATTATTTAATCGGCAACTAAGACCCACCTAACTAGTTTCAATGACTTTGCATCTAAAAATGTTAGAAGAAATTGCTTTCTATGAGTAGTTTATATCTTTTTTGATGTATTGAATAGTTTTATAGTTGATATAAAAAATAACATTATATGTTTATGTTAGAATAAAGTGCTTCTAAAATATCATGAACGGTCCTGGCTAGAAGGCACTGTTCGCATCTGTCGGGGGGAGGTCCTTCGTGGTGGTCGGCCAATGCTTCGATGTGCTCGGCGCCCCGTCGCCGCCCAGCAGCGAGGAGCCCTGGTCCTGGCGTGACATCTCCAATTCCGCTCTGCCGCCGTTCGGTGACATCCATATATCTGGGCGGACCTACGTGGGATTTTGGGTGTTGAACACCCAAAATATTTACTATAACCATTTGTACTACAACACATAGATAACTTTGGTTAGTTGATTTGTGAGCTCTCCTCTTAACCATCAAGTGCTGGGTTGAATTACTCCTGTCCTCATTTTTTTTCCTCTCTTTGCAGTTTGATCGGTGCAAAAGTTTATGGGGTCTTATTTCTATGTTATGTATTAGGATTTGGTCAGCTTGTACACTTTACTAAAAAATAAGTATAAAAGAATGCATTTTTTCAATGTATTAGAAAAACTTGTAAGGCCTTAGTAATATATACTATTGTGTATTGCCACACTTTCTATCTCCTCTATCAATTTTTCAAAAAAAAAAACATCTTCTACACTGATAGCACAACTTAAATAAAAAAGATTGCATTTTCCAATGTATTACAAAAACTTATAAGGCCTTAGCAAGGTTCAAGAAATCGCCTCTAAACGCCGCCTAGGTGATCGGCGGAGCCCTGCTGCTGCGACTTTGCCGAAGTTGGCGGGCGGGTGGCCTAATACTGGTTAGGCGGTCAAAGCCGGTTCAAGGTGGTTCATCGACGTCGCCGACTACGAATCGACCTCGGCAAGGAGGGAGGAAGGGGAAGGAGAGGGGGTAGAGGATCTGACACCTTAATCGTCATCGCTAGGTCATAGACTCGTAGTTGTTGTCGCCGCCGCTCTGAACCTCTCCTGTCTTCACCTCGCCTGCTCCTCCTCGCACCCGGAGAGTGAGAGCGAGGAGTAGCAGACAAAAGGAAGCCAACGGCGAGATGGCATGCACGATCCTGTGCACGCGGAGGAGGAAAAAGGGGACTACGGCGGTGAGATGGCTCATGCGTGGGATCCCGCGCGCGCAGAGGAGGATGGAGGGGGGACTACGGGGGGAAGCCGGCGGTGAGATGGCGTGGCGCTCCAACGCATGCGGAGGAGGGTGAAGGGGTTGCTATAGGGAAGAAGGGGGGACTACGGGGGAGGAAGGGGGCGGAGGAGGGTGAAGGGGTAGCTCCCGCGCCCACGGAGGAGCGAGACAGGGGGAGCACGTGGGGAGCTGGCAGATGCGCTGCAGCGCGCGCAGATGATGAAGACGGGGAAGTAAAGGTTGTGCTGTCATGCGATTAGGACACCTGAATCCTACGGTCGGATGCTATACCGTCGGAAGACACCTTACGACATAGTGTGTTGTAGCAACGCCCTTTCTGATACTGGTTGTCCGAGTCACTATCTGATTCATCAGAAAACTTGTCGCTACCCCATTCATCTGAATACTTGTGCTTCCTAACGGCAATGCTTTGAGGCTTATGGTCTCTAGAGTGATGATGAATAACTTTTGCAGACTTCCGCCTTCTCATATCATAATTGTTATGTGGTTTGCTGCATCAATCCCCGCTAAACTTGCCAGCATTATTTCTTCTGCGCTTTCCATCTTCTGAATCATGGCAAGGCCCTACCCTTGTCTCTTCTTTTTGCTCTCTTCATAATTCTTAGCCTCCCTCTTCTGTGCAAGCCTGGCGAGTATCAATTTCACATCAACCAATATGTCACCCGGAGATAACTCAGTGTCTCCACCTGCCTTATGCATGTCCGTGAGTCTCCACCTGCCTTGTGCATATCCTAAGAGCTATTATTTATCTTGAGTCTCTTCATTTTCTCTTCTAAAGAGACAAGTTCCAAGATGTTGAGAAACGCAGCCTTGGCATCAGGCTCCTCAGCCCAAATCATTTTGATCCGCTCTCTAACTTCATCAGAGGGTAAGCGCTTCAAGGAATAAAAAGATTTCAATGTTACAGACAACTAAAAAGCTATGCTAGACAGAATTCTCAGAACTTACCTTCCCTGGTATCCTTGGTCGCTTCGTCACGACCGATGTACCAGAGCAAGGAACGTGATTGGAGCTTAAGGGACTAATCCGATGCATGGAAAAGACTCTAACCACATGCCAAGCGGTTAAGCCACTAGCACTGAAATCTTGAATTGTTTCGACACACCTTTCGACTCTTCCTTCCTTCTTTACGGTTGAACGCAAGTTGGGTTTCTCCCTCGCTAATTTGCCAGCAAAGAAAAGGCCATCCTCCTTCGTAACCGTCATATAGAACCAGTTTTTTCCATGACGACCACGAGGACTTCGAGTACATCTTGATGTACGCATCGACCTTCCAGTCGTGAAGGCGCAATAAGCATTCCCCTGGGGTTCCTGTTGTCTTCTCCAACCTTAACATCTTGTAAAAATACCGAGGACCCTCAGATCTGGTCAGATCCCGGTACACCTCGCAGAGGTAGATGAAAATACTGAGATTGGCGATTGAGTTAGGGGCTAGGTTGATCAGTTCGATGTCGTAGTACTCAAGAACCTGCGAAAGAAACTTGTGTACAGGAAATCTGTGCCCGCACTCGATGTAGGCGAGGAAAACAGGAATTTCCCTTCTTCTCCGCTCGGGTAATACTCTCCGGTCGCTGGACTTCACTTAATCAGACTCTTGTCCAGAAGCATCCCAATCTCTTCCAAGGCCTTGAGCTTCTTCCCGCTCAGATCTGAAACCGACCACTTAGTGATTAAATCCGATATGATTGGATAAGCAGTGGTCGGAGAAAATTTTCGGGTGAAGAGGACAAAGGAGGTCGGAAGAAATCCTTTGAAGGAAGATGAAGAGGAAGCTTAAAGAAATCTGAGAGCATAAAATCCTTTAGGCGGCGTGCCGAAGGGATTTTATAGCCGCTACTCCTTAACTACAAAAAAAGAGTTACCCAAAAGTCCAACAGACACAAACCAATATCCAACGGACAGAAGAACTCTTCGATTCCCGAGGTATTTTCTCAACTTTAAAGTAAATACAGATCACCTCGTTTATTACGACATTAAATGAGGATTTGCCCGATACAATTTCTCAACGGAGGTTCACGCGACTAATTCATTTTAGAGTTCAGGGTTAGCTTACGAAGATTAAAATCTCTATGTATTAATTTAATACATAACTAAAAGACCATATGTGTTCATAGTCGTAACTCGTAACCCCTAAGGCTAACGACCCACGTGGTCGTAAAGATTCTAGAGGTTACTTATAGGTATCCTGGTCGAACGGTGCAAACTAAAACGTTGGTAAGAAACGGTGTTGCAAAATGAAGTTTACTCTTTTTTTAAATATACCTGGACGCCGCCATCTTTGATGGGAACGGAGAAGCTTAATCCAAAAGGAGATGGGATAGAGTTTAACTTTAGGGTTTACAAACTATACAATAACAATCGTACCCTCGCGAATTTAACGGACAGATTCAATTGGTACCTTCTTAGAAGATAGGAGGTACCGGTGCCTTGTAGTTCCTCTCCAAGGACAGTGTAAAAAAAATCATTCTTTTATGTCAGAACAACATTTCAGTGCTAGAAAAATAAGAATGCAGTTGCTCGACAACCTCCAATTATTGCATATTTGCATACCAGCATGAGCTGATAATCTTATTCAAGACGATCAATGTGAAGTTTTCTTTACATCGAATAGCTAGATCTGTTACACTGTACCCTCTCTGCCGGATGTACAAGCTGGTCGTTCACGGTAACTTCTGTAGAAGCACAAGGCTGGGAACTCTCCATTTTACCATGGCCATTGGTTGTCGACCACCGCGTTTCACTTCGGTGCCAAGATTGAGCCACGGCACTTGCCAGTCACCAGAAATTATTGTAGGAGAGCTTCCTACCCTGGAACAGTCAACTGCTTGAAATGCCGGAGACATGAACATGTTGATAGCTTATCACTTTCCAAAAACCAGCTCCTTCAAAGAAGTCATGGGTGAGCTGTTGCCATGGGCAATGGTATCTCCCCAGAGAGTAAATCCTGGGCAAACAACAGAAAAAACGTATTTTAACAGTTAGAAGGTCAATTCTAAAAAGTTGCAGTTCATCGAACAACTCGGTTTCATATTATTAATTTATTTTGCTTGTGGTCTTCTGAGAAATGTTTGGATGAAGACATTTAAATTTCGACTCAAAACTTCCTCTAAGAAAGAAACAAACTAGCGATTGAGAAGAAAGAAAACCTAGCCATAGAAGCAGTCCTAATGTTGTTGCCAAGAAAAATTCTCTGCTGATGCTGTTGAAGCTGCAATTAGAAGATACAGTTCAGGTGTTAATCGTCTCGTAGAAGGAACCGTATAGTACAAAACTCTTATTATAAGTCAGGGCTGTCATAGCTGTGAAAAACGTACCAGTACATGCAGGCCAAGTTACCCCAACCCTGTAGGACAGATGCCCAAGCAGAACCAGTGAACCTAAATTGAATAAAAGAACTATGATTGAGGGGTCATACAGGAATTGCAGTACAACAGATAAAAATGGCATTTGGTTGACTATGGGAAAACATCAAATAGAGATACACTTTCTATCTTAGAATGAAATTACACTCAAACCTCCATGAATGGGATGTTAATTGTTTTTCCAATCCCAATTTCAGGAAATAAACATCCAACTTATCGTGTGTGACGCACTTGCGTGAGGATGTGAGGATGTTAACGAACACAATCTTGCAGGAGGGTTTTATTAAAGCTTCATAAACAGAAAATGCTCAGATTAGTGATCTTGCCCTATGACCTCATCTCATCTACAGTAGGCATTTTCTATATGAGTTAGAAGGTCCTAAGACCTCAACAGCACGAAGAAAATTATATCTTTACTAGTGATTGGTCTACTAAGACCTCCTGCTTCAGATAGTTTATCATTGAGCAGGTTTACCATCCCACATCTGATTAAACAATAGGCTAAGAACGTTTCTTAACTGTGCAAGTGTGAAACAACTCTTAAACCAGTGATTAGGAAGATATTGATTGTTTCTGTTGACAAAGTAGAAAAGCAGGTTGCCTGCGTTGATTTTTCACATTAGAAATGAGCTTTCTTTGTAGTTTCTGAAACAGCTGTGCTTGAATTTTAAAAAAGGAGTAGGCAAGATCAAAGAAAAATAAAATACCACATCAGATCTCTGATAAATACAGCACGAGGAATCATAAGTCCATTTCCAATCATTGCAAGCAACATTGTGAAAGCTGACAACCCTTTGATGTTACTTGGGTTGAGGTAATTTGTCCACTGCACAACCCACCAAATAAATTGTAAGTTGATGTCTTGGTGTTTCATAATTCTAAGGTTTCAAATGCTACAAGTGTGAACGTTTGAATACCATCTGCGCAATTGGCATCCACATGAAGAGAAGTGTGGCCGTCCAACCTGACAATGATCTAACAAATTTAATCCCTCCCTCAGAAAGCTTGCCCATCCTTGCCTGAATTTAATGTACCACAAAATCAAGAGCTAACATAAGCTAGGAACGAATATAGTAAAAGAGGTCATCAAGTCATGAGAATACAACCTACGTTTAGTCCTAAAAATTGCTTCGTCAGTGAGAACGCCATAAAATAGAGGCATATGAACAGAAACAGAAATGATAAAGTAGAGTAAATGCATTTTGCATTCTTATATCTAGAATGTTATGGAACACTAAAAATCTTATTGAACAAGTCTTCCTTATGAAGCAACTGAGACCTCTTTAGATGTGGACAAATAATAATAAAAACAGAGTGAAAGTAATAACTAAACAAATATGGATATGATATTTGTATTGTGCTGAAAATAGAGATAAACCTACCATACTAAAAGAATTGTATCCTAATATGGAACTGGTCTTCATTGTTGTTCACACAACTACTTTGCACAAAGTCTTTCTTAAATTCTCAGGCCACTTTAAAACCTAAAATCAAGCATGGTCAACTAACTAGAACCATACACATGATAAAAGATTGCTTCCAATTACCTCCTGGTCCTATACAATTTTTAGAACTTCTACATTTTCTAGTTCCCTCAAGGCATTGATAATTTGAGATGGTACCAGAGTAAAACACACAGATAACTATGAAAAAGACACTGCTTAATGCAAGAGGATGCCTCATACCATCACAACAGCTGCAACAGCCAAAGAACCAGAGATTATGCCAGGCAGTACGCTATTGGGGATGAAAGGAACAAATGTTGACCACATGACCTGTATTTTCAATGCACCATTGAGAGAGAGCCAGAATCACACTTAAACATCAACATTGGACATCATAGCAAAGCATTAGCTGAATCTGTAAGATGACACATCATGACAGTAATTGTCACCTGAGGGAGCACGGCAAGGCCACCGATTGTGATGAAATCCTCCCATAGCAGCCAGAGGGTTCCAGGGAGCCACCCAAAGTAATTGAGGAAGTTCAGGAGCAGCCCGGCAGCCACAACTGCCGAAGTGGACACAAACTGCGGCAGTGGCATGGACTCCGCCAAGGCAAGCTGGGCAATGACTACATAGGTGGAGATAACACCCAGCGTCTGCACGATGACAGCCTCCGTCTCCCTCTTCTTGGCGAAATAGGACAGCAGCGACAGGTTCCCGAGCAGCCCAGTGAGCATCCCCTGAAGCGACCAATCAATGCGCACCATGAATCCATCAATAAGAGCATACGAAACTAAGAAGGTGGAATCTGATATGGTAATTGGGGCGTACGAGCCATGGGATGGCGAAGAGGGCGGTTTTGTTGCCGGCGAGGAGGTTGCGGGCGTTGAGGATGATCTGGGGGAGCTGAAGGAGGAGGAAGGGGACGTTGGCGGCGCCGGCGAACTTGGCCGTCATGGAGTCCCATTCCTGGTACTTGCTGGGGTCCTACGAGCCAATCCAAGCATGAGGTAATTGATCTGCCGCCAATGTCGGAAGAGGAGAGACGAGAGGAGCAAACCTTGAGGATGGATTTGGAGGTGGCGGTCGCGGCAACCGCAGGCAGCACATACCGGCGGCGGTAGAGGAGGAGAGCGGAACGGTAGGACGCGGGCGCCTTGGAGACAAGAGGTTTTAGGACGAGGGCGGGAGGCGGCGCGAGGGAGGCCGGGGCGTGGGCGCGGCGGAAGAGAGGCGTCGGGGGAGGCGATGGGCGGAGCGGGAGGCGGACAGAGGGCACCGACGGCGACGACATGGCCGGGGGTGGAGGTGGACGAGGGGGTGGGTGGATCGGTGGCGAGAGCGAGAGGCTTCACGAGTGGGGGGCCGAGGGGGCGAGCTGGAGCTTGGAACGTGAGGAGGGGAAGCCGGGAAAAGGGCCCAGGACGCGCCGCGCTTGCGCCAGGTGCCACCGCCGCGCGCGCGCTCTCGATCCGGTGGACCCGGGACCCCGCTCTGCCGTTGCTGTATCTGTACTACACTACGACGGAAAGTTTTCTTTTTTTATTCGCAGCCCTCCTCTCCTCTGCCTCGGTTTCTGGAATTAGCCTTGCGGTCAATGGGCCAGGCCGTGTTTGTCGTTCGAGCTCTCGCACGTACTCGTCTTGCGCTACGGGCCCGGGCATCCGTTGTCCCAGCTCAGACCTCGGAGCCATTAATTTTGCCCAATTGCGACCAGGCCAATCAATGGGCCATCCCCCTCAACCTTACCTTGGGGCGTTGCGCCACCCACGGTGGTGTCATGCTGTTGTTACCCATTCTTCTCCGACATCGCACTTGTGACTTGCCGAAATGCAATCCAGCTCAAACACACGTTGAGTCTTTGTGTATGTGTCACTAGTGATCGCCAGCTTTTCTTTTCTCCGTTTTTTGGCCGACATATTTTATTGAATGAGAGGCCGTTTTTTGGCCGACATATTTTATTGAATGAGAGGAGGGGGGGGGGGGTCATCAGATTTGCAGAGACAGACCATTGACCATTGCTATGCTCAGATTCTAGGGGAAATGGCGTGCTCACGTGAAAACCTTATATCAGATCGCCACGGGCATTGTGGTGTGGAATTACTTCAGGTAAGCAAGGACCGTTGGTTGGCGGACAGGAGGACAAAGCGTTTGGAATTTGGATGCAAGCGAGCGGATGGCCTTTTCACGTGAACGGCACATCCGTTTTCTCCTGCTGATTCAATTATTCTTTTTCTCTCCATTCCCTCTTCTCACTCTCTCGATCATCTAACCGCGGGACAAATATGGTATAGTACGAGGCAGTGTTGCAGTAGTTCACTGCTTCACTCAATGGCATGCAAGTGCATTGCACGAGTGTGGCGAAATATTAATTGCAGCGATGATGCGATGCTCGTGGAAGGCCGGGGACAAGGAATCTCTCTCCATGAGAGAGAGAGAGAGCTGGGAGGCATTAAAGCCAATGATGGATGACTTGCCATATATTCCTTTCTTGATGCCCCCGCTATTGTCGGCAGCCTGCCCTCCCCTCCTTCCTTTATTGCTTTCTTCCTCCTTGCACAGACTGCTATTTATGTCACTCTCAGCTGTGGTGAAAAGATGAGCGTCTCACCCTGAGGCTGCGCAGTGCTTGCGCTCTCTCGCATCACTCCTAACCTCCCATATTCTTCTCCAATACACACACGTATGCGCTATAGCTAGTTCTTGTGCTTCAATCCTTTCCTTAATCCTTCCATCCTCCTCAGATTCTCTCTCTCTCTCTCTCTCTCTCTCTAATTCTTTGAACAGAAAGATCTGGTCTTGAAGAATGGCTGCTGCTTCTGCTGCTGCGTCTGGGGCATGGCTGCCCCGTGCAGCGATAGTGTTGGTCCTGGTTCTTGTGGTGGCGTCAGCTAAGGCCGCCGATGTGGAGATGGTGTTCCTGAAGAGTGCAGTGACCAGAGGAGCAGGTGCGTGCAGTGTAATGTAGCTTCTGTTCCATTTCACTGCCTTGCCTACGCACAAATGGCAAACCACAATGCCGTTCTTGGATTCTTACCAACCATGGTTAAATTTCATGTCCCTGATTTACATGTGGTGCAGTCTGCTTGGATGGGAGCCCACCAGTTTACCACTTCTCTCCTGGTTCTGGCTCTGGTGCCAACAATTGGTTGGTTCACATGGAGGTAAGCAAATGTAATTTAGACTTACATATTTGCATCAACCTAGTATTTTCGAGAGAAATGAGTCAACCTAATCTTTTCTTTTTCTTACACTCCGTCTTTGGAAGGGAGGAGGGTGGTGCAGGAACGCTGAGGAGTGTTCAGTCCGGAAGGGCAACTTCAGGGGCTCTTCCAAATTTATGAAGCCACTCTCGTTTTCAGGGATATTAGGGGGCAGCCAAAAATACAATCCTGGTATGATATTTGCTCTTTAGCCCATGCGGCATTTTCACCATTTAAATCTAGAAAGGAAAGTTGGGAAAAAAATATCTATTGTAACCGTGCTATTAGCAATGTTTTTTATGGTCTTAATTAAGACGTAGTAGAAGCCTAGAGAGATGTAAATTAACAGTTTCCTTACATAATACATATGAATTCCTGATGTTCTAGTGCTCTCACGCAGATTTCTACAACTGGAACAGAGTAAAGATCAGATACTGTGATGGTTCATCATTTACTGGTGACGTTGAACCAGTAGAATCTGTATGTTCTGAACATGTGGATTGTACGCTCAATTATGCAAAAGATGTTGAGATTAACACTATGTTTGCAATGTAGTCAACGAACCTCCACTATAGAGGGGCCAGAGTTTGGCATGCCATCATTGAAGATCTGCTTGCGAGGGGGATGAACAAGGCACAAAATGTATGTTCAGTGCTGGCAGCTAGTAGTAGCAGACTAGCAGTTGGTTAAGGATGTGAATATTTAATTTCACCCTGTATAACAGTACTTATGAATGTCACCACAACTAACATCACCATGCTTAGTCTATTGAAAACAGAATCAAAAGTTTTTAGCATCATAGACTGCACCTGCACAGGTGTTGCCACTTCTAAATTGCATTCGGAAAAAAATATTTAAAAAAACGTCGTTTCGAAAAAAATAAATTGCATGCGGTTACCTTCCTGCATAAACTTTGCAGGCTCTTCTTTCGGGCTGTTCGGCTGGAGGTCTAGCAGCAATACTACATTGTGACAGATTTCGTGACCTGCTTCCAGCAGCGGCAAAGGTCAAGTGCTTTTCTGATGCTGGTTATTTTGTTGATGGGTAAGTTCTATACTATTGGTAATTAATTGGTGCCTTTTAGAGTAACCAGTGTGCTAATTATCATGAATATTTTTATATTTTCTATTGCATGTTTCATTACTTTTATCGTTGGCTGATACAGGCATTATGTCATATTTTTACTGTATTAAATTGAGATCTTCCGCAAAGTGAGAATTTTTGTCGTCATTGCAGGAAGGATATCTCCGGCAACAATTTTGTCAGAATATTCTATAAGGATGTTGTAAACCTACATGTATGTTCGTCTTCTGACCTTACAGTGGCTGTGATCCACATTATCTAATGTTTAATCTTGCAAATATCCAAGCTTTATAGCCCAGTTCACTACCCAGGGGAAAGGTCTTATTATGTTATTGTCCAATGATAATTAGGGGAAAAACACATTTTCTTTTCACGCAGGGATCGGCTAAAAATCTGCCAGCTTCATGTACCTCAAAGCAATCACCTGATCTGGTCAGTTTTATTCACTTAGCTAGGATTGAAGAGAATACTCCTATGATCACGTCCGTACTGACCATGATTAAAAAAAATGCAGTGTTTCTTCCCGCAGTACGTAGTCCCAACACTGCGCACACCATTATTCATACTTAATGCTGCCTATGATGCCTGGCAGGTAAATTTTCATACCTTTCCCAGTCTTGCACAATTGTAGTGTGTCTTTCTTCCTGCAGTATGTACTCTGTGGCGAGTCGTTCAAGTTAAGATAGGTGTGTCAGCTTATGCTAACTTGATGAAGAGAAATAACAATGTGGCACCTGCATTGCAGATTAAGAACATTCTAGCGCCTAGCACTGCTGATCCAAAGAAGAATTGGGCCAAATGTAAGCTAGACATAAAGAGCTGCTCTTCAAGCCAACTCATGACCTTGCAAAGTTAGTTCCTTTTTGAACTTTCAAAGTTAGCATGTTTACAATTTATAACCATAATTTCAGCTGCTTGGATTGCCACCTTCGTACGTTACTTACTGCAGTCAACATAGCTAGCTCCACGGATGAACCAATTTTGCTGTTCATCTAACTCATTTCGTTTTTTTTTTTTTGGTGCAGATTTCAGGACAGAATTTCTGGCAGCGCTCCCTAAACCAGGGCAGTATCCTTCTCTAGGCATGTTTGTAGACTCATGCTATGCTCACTGCCAATCTGGGTCCCAAGATACATGGCTTGCCGAGGGTTCTCCTTCCATTCAAAAGACGGTAAGTCTGTCCTCCATTTGTTCCGTGAGATGCTGAACAGTTTCTTCAGAATTCAGACCATGACTAGTACTCAAGAAATTCAGAGGAAAAAAAAAGACGAGCAACCACTTCACAAGTTACTTATGATCTGTTCGTACCTGTTTTCAGCAGATTGGAAAAGCAGTGGGAGACTGGTTCCACGACCGGGAGGTATCGCAGAGGATTGATTGCCCGTATCCCTGTAACCCAACTTGCAAGAACCGTGAAGATGATTGAGCAAATTGTATCTGTACTTATATGCTGTTGTGTTATGCAACGGAAGCAATAATGAAATAGATTACTTCCATAGTGATAGGTAAAATAGGGTGATTTGTTGAGTATTTCTTTGGATCTCCTAGGGGTAGATCTGAGTGCTTTTGTTTCGGGTTCGAGAGAGAAGGGGGGAGAGAGAGGGCGTTAGGGTTAGTTACCGACCGTCCGATGCACTGGAGGAGGTGTGGGCCATCGCTGCTTCGTCGGTGTAGTCTGCACACGGGCAGCGACGATGGGAGAAGAGGAGGTCGGCGGCGGTGGCGTAGATCCGGTGACGGAGACGGCGACGGAGCTTCCCGCCGCCTACTGCGCCTCCCTCTAGATCGGTCTAGGGTTTGTTGGTGGGGTTTGTGGCGGCACGGTGAACCTCGTGTTGCGTGCCGTCGGCCCCCCACCCCTCTTTTTTATAGCGCAGCGCGACGGGGGCCCATCAGCTATTGTTGGGCTGGGCGCCCCCGATCAGGGCGCGAACAAGGGGGAAGGCATTTGGCCATTGGGCCAAATGCTTGAGATCATTCTAACATTCTCCCCCTTGATCTCAATCTATGCTTTATCTTTAATTACTTTTGACTTTACTCATTCCATCACAGATTGGTGCATAGAACATGTCTCATCGTCACGGTAAATAGCCGATAGATTCAACAGCTACAATACACCTCCTTGTTCTGAAATAGTTACTTTAATCTTTTGGGCCATCTTTTAGTTCAGGAATCATAGGCTTTCCCTTAAACCCATGCCGGCTATATGTTCTCTGAACACGTTGGGTGGTAAGTCTTTAGTAAGCAGATCCGCTAACATCTTTGCGGTACTTATATGCTCAAGATTTATAATTTGATCCCGAACTTTATCTTTCACAACATAGTACTTTATGTCAATGTGTTTGGCAGCACCACTTGACTTATTGTTGTGGGCATACATTATCATGGGTTCATTATCGCAAAGACAACTTAAGTGGTCTATTGATGTCGTCAACCACTTTTAAACCGGTATGAACTTCTTTAGCAGTTCACCGCCTGTAGCCTCATAACATGCTACAAACTCGGCATACATTGTGGACGATGTAGTGACGGTTTGCTTTGAGCTTTTCCACGATATAGCTCCTCCAGCGAAGAGTGAACACATATCCGGATGTCGACTTTCTATCATCTCCAGCAAAATCGAATCTGTATACCCCACTATATGGAGTGAATCGATCTTACAGATGTCATCATGAGGCCTTTTGTTCCTTGCAAATAAAGCAAGACTTTCTTTATCAATTTCAATGTTCTATTCGAGATTGCTCGAATCGCCAAGTAACCCGTAACAAACGCTAAGTCGTATGTGTACACACTTGAGCATCCGCAAGCTTCCGGCAATTTGAAGCATATGGAACCGATTTCATTTGATCGAGCTCGTACTGGTTCCTGGGGCATTGAAAATCCCCATATCTATCGCCCTTGACTATAGGTGCAGGTGAAGGACTACATTTATGCATACCAAATTTCTTTAATACTTTCTCTATGTATGCTTTTTGTGACAGTCCCAATATTCCCTTGTTTCTATCCCGGTGAATTTCGATCCCTAGAACGAACGAAGCTTCACCAAGATCTTTCATATCAAAGTTTGAGGACAAAAACTTCTTTGTCTCGATGTGATGACATCACTACTAGCCAGGAGGATATCATCCACATACGAGATTAGGAAGATAAACTTCCCATCTTTAAACTTTGTATAGACACGATTGTCCTCTACATTCTCTTTAAACCCAAATTTTCTTATTGTACTGTCAAACTTCAAGTACCACTGTCTTGAAGCTTGCTTTAACCCATAAATCGATTTCTTTAGGCGGCATCCCATTCTTTCATTTCCTTCAACGACAAAACCTTTCGGTTGTGCCATGTAAATATTTTCCTCCAAGTCCCCATTGAGAAATGTCGTCTTTACATCCATCTGATGTAACTCTAAATCATAATGTGCTACTAATGCCATTATGATTACGAAGAATCTTCAGAGACCGGAGAAAAGGTCTCATTGTAATCAATCCCTTCTCTTTGCGTAAAACCTTTTGCCACAAGTCGCGCTTTGTATCTTTCTACATTCCCTTGGGAGTCAAGCTTTGTTTTGTAGACCCATTTACAGCCTACTGTTTTGGCTCCTTTAGGAATAATTTCCAAGTCCCAGACTTTATTAGCCTTCATGGACCTCATTTCCTCTTCCATGGCCTCAAGCCATTTTGAAGAATTTTCGCTTCTCATGGCTTTTTCAAATGAGGTGGGATCATCCTCCATTTGAAATTCCTCTGTATGATAGATCTCATAGTCATCAGGAATAGCTGATCTTCTCGCTCTTTGGGACCTTCTGGGACCCACGTTAGTCGGCCCTTGTTCTGTATGTGGCTGTTGCTGTTCTTCCTCATGTGCAACAACGGTTTCCATGGGTTCCTGAAGGTCAGGTTCCACATGTTCATTCGTTGTCGCCATGGGAGGAGCAACAACAGTCTTTGTCACTCTGATGTCGACATTTGTTGGCAGCAGAACAAGCGATGAGTAAAATGGCTCCTGAATCATCGGAGTGGGCACATATACCCGCTTCTCTTCAAGGTCAATTTCCCGCACTGCCTTGCTCCCCCTCATCATCTCATCCTCTAAGAAGACAGCGTGTCTTGTTTCTACAAACTTTGTATATCTGTCTGGACAGTAGAAACGAAAACCTTTTGACTTTTCAGGGTAGCCAATGAAATGGCAACTTACTGTTTTGGGATCAAGCTTCCTAAGGTTTGGGTTAAATACTTTAGCCTCAGCAGGACTCCCCCACATACGTAAGTGGTTTAGTGAGGGAACTCTTCCTGTCCACAACTCGTACGGTGTTTTGGGCACCGACTTACTAGGCACTCTGTTGAGAATATGAATGGTGGTTTTCAACGCCTCCATCCATAAACTCAATGGGAGTGTGGAGTAGCTCATCATGCTTCGCACCATATCCATCGAGTGCGGTTCGTCTTTCATTACTCCATTTTGCCGAGGTTCGCTGTGTAGAATCTCGGGCCACTATGCCATTTTCCTGTAAAAACCTTGCAAAAGGTCCAGGAACTTGTCCATATGGGGTATGTCGACCGTAGTACTCCTCCCCATGATCAGATCGAACTATCTTAATCTTTAAGTCGTGTTGGTTTTCAACTTCAGCCTTAAATATCTTGAATTTATCCAGGGTTTCATTTCTTTCTTTGATTGGATAAATATATCCATAACGGGAGTGATCATCCGTGAATGTTATGAACGAGTCATATCCATCCACACTTTTCACAGGAAAAGGACCACAAATGTCTGTGTGAATAATTTGTAGAACTCTTGTGCTTCCTTTTGCGTCTTTCTTAATTTTCTTTACATATTTTCCTTTAATGCATGTTCTAAGTCCGAGAACTCTAATAGAGTAAGAATATCATTCTTAACTAGTCTTTCTATTCTCCCCCTCGAAATATGGCCTAAACGACAGTGCCATAATTTCGACGATGCCTTATGAGTTCTCTGTCGTTTTCTGTTCGCATTCTCAGGCGAGGATATACGCTCATTCACATCACATACGGAATTCATATTTTCACGAAGTGACAATAAATAAAGCTCATCTTGTTTGATGGCAAGACCAACACATTCTTTATTAAACATTATTTCACACTTGCCATTACCAAAATGACAATCATAACCATCATTGTCCAAATTTGAAACATTAATCAAATTCCTCTGTAAAGAGGGAACATAAAGA
Source organism: Hsuehochloa calcarea (assembly GCA_036346395.1). Taxonomy (NCBI): domain Eukaryota; kingdom Viridiplantae; phylum Streptophyta; class Magnoliopsida; order Poales; family Poaceae; genus Hsuehochloa; species Hsuehochloa calcarea. Next base: position 43,881,231 of record CM070599.1, read on the forward strand.
ACATCTCTAAGTAAAAGAGTGAAACCATCAGCTAGCTCTAATGAAAGATCGTCAACGGCTTCAACTTCAGCTTGGACTCCATTTGCAACTTTAATGCATCTTTCTTTTCTTTGCGTAGTCCTCGTCGAACGGAATCCCTGTAAAGAATTAGCAACATGAACAGTTGCTCCTGAATCAATCCACCAAGTAGATTTCGAATATTGCACATACAGGGATTCATTTATAAAGGTAATAATGTTATTACCTTTCTTTGCCATTATCATCTTTAAGTAATCGGGACAATTCTTCTTGTAGTGTCCCGTCTTCTTCTTGATGAAGACAACGATCTTTGTCTCTTCGCAAACTTATTCTCACGAGGTGATAGACAGGGGTTTTTCCTTGTTCTTTGAGAAGTCTTGTTGAAGTTCCTTTTCTTGTTGTCCTTCACATAGTTGATAGAACCACCATGTGAGGATTTAAATCTTTCTTCCTCTTGCACACACATAGCTATGCACTTTTCTAAATCCCATTTCTCGGGCTGCATGTTGTAGTTGACAACAAAAGTGTCAAACTTTTCCGGCAAGAAAGCAAAAATCAAATGAATAAGGAATTCATCCTTGAGAGCCAAATCCATTGGTTTAAGCTTGGATGCCAAGTTACTCATCCTTAGTATGTGCTCTCTTATGCCACTGCCACCACTAGAGTACCTTTCTGTCACAAGCTGCTTAATCACCGCATAAGTCTTTGAAGAGCCGAAGAACTGACTCTTTATTTTCTCAAGGTACTGTGATGTTGTCACACTCTGCGAATGAGCCCACAATTGCAGGCTCAATCGTGTTCTTTATCACAACCAAATATTTCTTGTTGGCAGTGACCCACTTTTTATGATCAAGATCATATGACATTTTTATGGGAGCAAAGTCCCTCTGTTTGATATGCCAAGCAGCATCATCCTCATTTGCCTCCCTCACCGGTGCCACAGGCTCTGTAGGACACGGTGTGGTGACTACCCAGTCCACCTCAGCTAAAATGAAGGTCAGGTCAATCTTTTTCTTCCATTCACCGTAATTGTCTCCTTTGAGAACCGGGATATCTCTGATGTAGCCCATCAAGGAATATCCTCCTGAAAACACAATCCATATATAGTGAGAACATTTATAATAACAATAAATGCATGCCTTAGTTTCAACGTTGGTTAAAATTAAAATATACAATTTCATCTATACATTAAATCTATATCACCGTTGGGCAGAGATAGAAATGATGCATAAAAAACATCAATTAAAATTATAATACTGTTATTATCAACGTTGGTCAGAAAATAACAATATCATAATTCACAATAATTCTTAAAATTAAATTCTCCCGTTGGTTCGAATTTAATTAAAAGAATTAATCAATATTTAACTTTTGCAATGATTCTAAAAATAATTCATTCTCGCAAAAATTTACAGAGATTTTATTCAGTTTTTCTATTGAAATTCATCAAATCCCATTTCGGGATTTTACTATGCAAACGGCTATTTCATCCCGTTCAGTGGGCCTCGGCCACGCTGCTTTCGGCCATGCATGAGTCGCAACTCAGGCTGGCCGGGAAAGTCTTCTTGGGCGTCGCGCCGCCTTCGATCTCGCCGTCGGATGCACATCCGACGGCCGAGTCCCCACGTTCTGTTTTCGCGATAGCACATACGTGGAGCCGGCGAAAGCACACGGCTCGGCGGTCTCCATCCATAGGTCCGACCTTTTCGGATATAGGGTTAGGGTTCCCCTTTTCTATTTCTTTTCTTTTGCCATCTAGATCTACGCCTAGATTGCCCATTCTGGGTTTGTGGATGATAAACATCGATAAGCGAGCTCAAAGTTGTTCTGTTTACCTCTACTGAAGATAAAATAAAGTCGATGGGCATGTAATGTACAATCTCACCGTGAGGCTGTACTGATAGAATACTTTCGGATCAAAACGAAAAGAAATAGGATCTCATACGTGGTAATTGCAACACCCGAAGGATCTGTAAACGCAAAGCATACCAGATGAAGACATTGTGTTTTGTAGACTTGATCTGAAGCAGTAGATGAATTAGTGCTCAATCTACTTAGATTAGGTCTTTCCCGGTAAGAGTTAAGTCAAATTCTCTAACTACATACAGGATAGGTGATATGACATATGTTGCCTTGATGAGAGGAAGTGACATTTAATTAGACTTTAATATAGAAATTTATCATGTCCGATAATTAGAGATAAATTTCAAACAAGTTTATACACATATTTAAAATATAAGTCCATAACATGTACTACCTCCCGCACTCACCAGTTCCTCAGGCAGGGGTGGTGGCAGCGGTGGGAGGAGGAGGACGCAGCTAACGGCTTCGCAGGTGAAGAAGCTGTCTCGTCGTTCCACTGCACCGAGCATATTAGAGCTTTTGCAGATGGTCGAAGATGAAGAAGTATGAAGAAGAAGTATGCAACCTCGGGCGCAAAAGTGGCATGCAAAGCGCCGACCGCGGCGGGTCAGGGCGGGGTGAGGCTGCGAGGTCCATACGAACCAACCGTTTGTTTTCTTTTCACCGTTGGATCAAATATGTACGGTCCATACAAATATGGATAAGTGGCATAGGCATTGTATATAGTCGTCGGCCCACCCAAGTTCGGCCTAGTCGAGTGTGGTTGGCGGACGAAAGCTCAGGCTCACTTAAGCCCATCTGCATTTGGATCGTAGATAATACCGCGATCCAAATGGCCCATCTAAATCTGGATGACGGACCTCTCTGCGGCCCGACTTGGCCCACCCATATTATGCCATGATCCGTCCGATATCGTCTTATATTTGCCGTTAGATCCAACTTACGCGGTGTAGATTCGGGTAGAGAGAGCTAGACACTACTGAATAAGGAAAGCGGCTTACAGAAAGACGCTTCTGCCATCGCTGCGTCTGTGGGATGCGGCTCACCCTGCTCGGCCCGGCACGAACAAGCATAAGGGATGAGGGGGTGAGCGAGAGCTGCAAGGAGTCACCGCGAGGCGCCACCATCCTATGTCTCCTCCTCACTGCGCCGTCTCACTACCTCCCGCTCCCACCAATGCCTCCAGTAGCGGCGGCAGGGGGAAGACGCAGCCGACGGCGGCCCAGGTGAAGAGGCTGTGCAAGCAGGGGCAGCTGGAGCACGCGCGGCTGCTGCTGCTGGACGCGCTACCGCGCCCGCCGCCGACGCTGCTCTGCAACGCCATTCTCATCGCCTACGTCGCCCGAGCGCTCCCGGACCACGCGCTCCGCCTCTACGCTCTCCTCAACCACGCCGCGCGGCCCCCGCTCCGCTCCGACCACTACACCTACTCCTCCGCGCTCACGGCCTGCGCCCGCTCCCGACGCCTCCGCCTCGGGAGATCCGTCCACGCGCACCTCCTCCGCCGCGCTCGATCACTCCCCAACACCGCCGTCCTCCGCAACTCGCTCCTCAACCTCTACGCCTCCTGCGTGCGGTACCGCGATGGCCGCGTCGACGTCGTCCGCAGGCTGTTCGACGCAATGCCTAAGAGCAACGTCGTTTCTTGGAACACCCTGTTCGGTTGGTACGTTAAGAGCGGGCGCCCACAGGAAGCACTGGAGCTGTTCGCGCGCATGCTCGAGGACGGCGTCAGGCCCACGCCGGTCAGCTTCGTCAATGTCTTCCCGGCGGCGGCGAGCAACGATCCCAGCTGGCCATTCTTGCTCTACGGATTGCTTGTAAAGCATGGGGTAGAGTATGTCAATGATCTCTTTGCAGTCAGCTCGGCGATCGGCATGTTCTCTGATCTCGGGGATGTGCAGTCAGCTCGGAAGGTGTTTGAGTCTGCTGCCAAGAAGAACACCGAGGTTTGGAACACAATGATCACTGGGTACGTGCAGAATGGGCAGTTTACAGAAGCCATGGATCTCTTTATCAAAATACTGGGATCTCAAGAAGTTCCATTGGATGTTGTGACCTTCTTGTTGTCCCTCACAGCGGCCTCACAGTCACAGGATAGAAGGCTGGGTCAGCAGCTGCATGGCTACTTGATTAAAGGAATGAATAGCACACAACCTGTGATACTCGGTAATGCGCTTGTTGTGATGTACTCGAGATGCGGCAATGTCCAAACTGCCTTTGATCTCTTTGACCGATTGCCAGAGAAGGACATTGTTTCTTGGAACACCATGGTCACTGCTTTTGTGCAGAATGATTTTGACTTGGAGGGCCTGTTGCTCGTTTATCAGATGCAGAAATCAGGTTTTGCTGCGGATTCAGTGACGTTGACTGCAGTGTTGTCTGCAGCATCAAATACAGGAGACCTTCAGATTGGTAAACAAGCACATGGCTATCTCGTCAGGCATGGCATTGAGGGTGAGGGCTTGGAGAGCTATCTAATAGACATGTATGCCAAGTCCGGTCGTGTAGAAATGGCTCAGAGAGTGTTTGATGGCTATAAAGATGACAAGAGAGATGAAGTCACTTGGAATGCCATGATAGCGGGGTACACGCAGAGCGGGCAGCCCGAACAGGCAGTCTTAGTATTCCGGGAAATGCTTGAGGCAGATCTTGAACCTACTTCAGTGACACTTGCTTCAGTGCTCCCTGCGTGTGATCCTGTTGGAGGGACCGTATGTGTAGGGAAGCAGATCCATTGTTTTGCCCTTCGCAGTTGTTTGGACACCAATGTCTTTGTAGGTACAGCTCTTGTCGACATGTACTCCAAGTGTGGGGAGATTTCTAGTGCAGAACATGTCTTTGGTGGTATGACTGAGAAGAGCACTGTCACCTATACTACAATGATTTCTGGTCTTGGTCAGCATGGTTTCGGCAAAAGAGCACTATCCCTCTTCTACTCGATGCAAGACAGGGGGTTAAAACCTGACGCTGTGACCTTTTTGGCGGCGATTTCAGCATGTAATTACTCTGGACTGGTCAACGAAGGACTTTCTTTGTACAGGTCAATGGAAACATTTGAGCTTTCATCTACTCCTCATCACCACTGCTGTGTTGTGGACTTGTTGGCCAAAGCTGGGAGGGTGGAGGAAGCATACGAGTTTGTAGAGGGGCTTGGGGAGGAGGGCAACTTCGTTGCCATTTGGGGATCACTACTTGCATCCTGCAAAGCGCAGGGCAAGCAGGAGTTGGCAAGATTGGTGACTGAGAAGCTGGTCGACATCGAGAAGCAGTATGGTCATGCAGGCTACAACGTTTTGTTGTCACAACTATTTGCTGCCGAAAGTAACTGGAGTAGTGCTGATAGTCTGAGAAAGGAGATGAGGGTAAGGGGGTTGAAGAAAGAGGCAGGCTCTAGTTGGATTAAAGTCCAGGATGCAGCATTGCATCACAGCTTTATGGAGAGGCCAAGATTACCCCGAAAATGAGCACATATTCTCGATGCTGGATGGAGATACTCACAGTACAGATGAAATCATTTAACAAATTGCAAGTACTTCTGGCACGGAAAGATTGCAGATTTGATATCTGGAGATGTTTTGTTGGTGATGTGCTCATGCTGTGGCAGATTAACGCTCATGTTACCTGCAATTTTAACATGACTTGCCTCCTTGAATTGATGTTCCTCCTTTGGAAAATTTGATTGATGAAAACATAGAAAGAATCCCCAGTCCACAGGCGATGGTCAAACGGTGAATATGTGCTACGAGACAACAATCTATGCATCCATCAGAGATCAGACAGGAGGTTGAGACCATGATGTGCTAGGTGCAGAATCAGTTGCAGCCTTGCAGATGGCCAAGTTGTAACTGAGTGAATATTGACAAGCTATTCATGTCATAAACAGCGTAACACGACCTCTGACATGTGAGTGAAGTGTACAGCATTTTTTTGCTCATACAACATCCATGTAAAATCTCAAATGAAAGAAAATGATCACACGGTATTATGTAAATGTTTCTGCTGCAGTCTAAATATGCATGTAATATCTCAAATGAATATCACATCATTACAGCCAATGCAAAGGTTTCTTTTGCATTCTTTTTTTTTGGTCCTTTGGTAATGAATATTTGGAATCACTAAGATCAAGATACCAAGTAATTAAAGCTTCAATGTACAGCCCGAAGTAGAGGATCAGTAGCACCTTCGCTCAACAAAACCAGTGACAAACGCTCGAAGCTCAGAGGTACACCAAAACACTACAGTTCAAATGTAAAGCCAGCAAAAGACCACAGCAATGAAGAATGATATCATTAAATTCCATGATAACATCAACAATCGGCCGATCAATGGTGATCACTGTATCATACAAATAAAACAAAAAACATATCTCAATTTGATAAAACAGGCAGCAGGATGGCAAACTACATGCTTCATTTGAGAATTTCACTCTCAAAATTAATTTGCTACAAGATATAGAAGTTGCAGCCTGAAGATTTACTACAGTGACACTATCTATTGGTTTGTTCATATATCTATTGCTTCAGCTCTCTTTCCTCAGCAGGTACTCTGACCCTTTTGTTAGTGGGAGTGTAGTATTGTACTATTAAACATCACCCACCAATCTGCAATAAGTGATAACAGATTTGCCAATGGTGTAGCAGGTAATATTCAAGATTGTAGCCTCTGAGCCCAGCTTGACCTATCTTACTTACTCTGAGAATCACAAAATTGCTCATATTCACAGTCGCAAAGACCCATTCTCACCTGTAATTGCAACCCAAAAATAAAGGAGTGAGTAAAACAGGGATCCCAAAGCTAGGAGGATACTTGTAAACCCAAGAACTAACAAAATGAATGTTAGCATGCTATACTATTGTGAACTGTTCAGTGAAAAGTGAAAACACTGTCCAATTGAGAGCGCCGTGAAAATAAATAAAAATAGAACAAACCTTTCGAAAAGTGAAGGAAACCCGTCGGAAATTTCTTTTGATGACTTGACCACCCACATCATCAATCTATGAGAAAAGGGTCACATTGTAACTATTTTACTATGTTGCATTGTTTGGTATTAAATACAAGGAAAGAACTCTAAAAAAATAACACGGTTAAGAGTATTTGATATTTAATCCAAATTTTACAGAGTTCTGCACAAAAAAAAACTAGTTAATATATTAACAGTTGCATTATTGTATGTGAAGCAAAATATGTTGACTTAGATATCACATACTTTATGGTGAGGTATGTAGTGATGCCAAGCAAATCGGCCTTCTCCAGACATCAGTAACATCGACCGAGGAGGTAGGAATATGGCTTTCCTTATGCATTGTGGCTCTTGGATGCTATCTTCATCAGTTCCATTGGCCATACTTGGAGCACGCCAACTGCCTTCAGGATATTTTCTGAACTCCATAATGCAAGGTCCAGCCAAAGAAAGGCTAAAAATCATTTCTTCAAATGCTGAGTGTGTGTCTATATGTGGAGACAAGCCTACACCACAAGGATACTCGTTTACCTATAAACATAAGCAGGTTAATTCTACCATTGGATTTCAAGAGTTAATGCTGCTATCGATAGACAGCTAAGAGCACAAGTCCATAATTCAAATTGAACCAAACCAAGAACTGGAAACTTAAGCGGTAGTTCCCACCTTCAATGGAAACCAAAACAGAAAATAGTAGGTGTGTAAAAACTTACTGTCAATTGATCGACCAGTTTGATAGTACAATTCCTCACACCAGGGAGTGTCTCAATTTTATTTAGGATTTTTGAAACAAAAGAAGGCAATTCACCCAAGAACCGCTTCGAATCAACATTCCTGGTCTGTACAAGTCAACAAATCCTTGTTACAACGTAAAGCTGAGGCAGCCTTCGGATCAACATATGATGATTAAATTTAAGGAGTGGTGAAAAAGTTATGATTTATGAACACCATTTCTTTTTTTTATGATGAACTACCAAAATCTGTTCAAGCTACATAAACCATCCCTAACTACAGAAGAAGTTGACTGCATTTTATTTCACCGTGAAACTTGATAAACCACCTTCTTTCATTCATTTTTAGTTTTGTACACTCGACTAAGTACAAGAGCTGCCAAAATGGCACTGACAGTATGAAGGTCCGAAAGATCATTCCAGGTAAGCATTGATGCTACACAGCGTAACAAATACAGGCAAAATGCATTTCACACTTTTGAGTAGACATCTTCTTAACTTCTTTGTTCTTGATGAAGAGAGAATCATATGCTCTGGAGAGTAAATGCACTTATTGTACTAAACGAGCCCATTTATCAGTGTAAGACTGTAGGGTAACCAATCTGACTAACTAATTCCGAAAGGAGGCTAACAGAGAGAATAACAATCTGCATCCTCAGATATTTACAAGATCAAACTTACTTCATACAAAAACTCATAACCATAATGCTGAACTCGTCTTTTCGCCAAACTTTTCCACGGTCTACTATCCACAGCGGCAAGAAGTTCCTGAAGGAGAAGCACAGAGATTTGGTTAAAGAGAGAGAGAGAGAGAGAGAGAGAGAGAGAGTAAGCACAGAGATACTCAATACAGAGATAGCCGGGTCACCATCTAACTTAATCAAAGACAACCAACTGGGAGGACTCTCCAATTAAACAACCTGTTCCTCAGCGGCAGTCACGAACTCCTCGACCATGTAAATCCCCGGGACACGGAGCTCCGAAGCCGAGAGGGCCACCAGAAGCGAGCCGCCAACCCGAGCCTTCGGTTTGGCCGGCACCGAGTAGCGTATGTGCAGCACGCGCCCCGCGAGCCGACCGCAGGGGCGCCCGTGGAGCGCGGCCATCGCGGCCCCCGCGGCGGCGGGCTCGCGGAACCGGACGATGACGCGGGCGCCGCTATCGTCGGCGGCGTGGACCCCCGCGACCTCCCCGAAGGCGCCGAAGGCCGCGCGGACGTCGTCGTGGGTAAGCCCCACCGCCGGCCCGCAGTTGGCCACGTACAGCACGGCGCTGAGAGCCGGGGCGGCATCCTCGGCGAGCGGCGGCGGGCGCGTGTACCCAGACTTGGCCATCTGTGGAGCTGCGGCGGCCAGAGATCGAGTTAGAGGAGGGGGAGTGGAGCGGAAGCGCGCGTGGGAATCATGGGAGGAACGAACGTGCGTACCATCAGATATGCGGAAATCTCGGTGCGTGCAACCGTGCGAGACGAGCACCCGAGCAGCGGCGCGGCGGCCGCGAGGTCGAGTAGGTAGGCAGGCACTAGGCAGTGGGCAGGGGCCGCAGGGCGGCTTTGCCGTGAGGAAACGCGCCGGAGACGCATGGAAAGTGGCCCGTGCCTCCTCGGTTGAGGCGTTCCACGAGTCCAGCCGTTTCGCGGCGTTCCGCCCGCGCAGCCCAGTTTCTTCTTTCTACGGCTACGGCCCTTTTGCTCCCCTCAGCCGGTTAAGATTTAAGACTGACCAGCTCAGGCGCCGATGCGAGATGGCTCTCATCACTGGCCATCACATGAATACGCGATATGGCGGCAAAATTGTGACTCCGGTCATTCAGGCAATACATTGCAGCACATTGAAATATACCCACCCCATTGTATACATCATGAAAGGAAAAATGGCAATCCAGTAATAAGACTGGATAAACAATGTATTCAGGAGAATAGATTAAAAAAACCTGTTATGTTGGGGAGCTGAGACTCCGAAATTTCAACTGAGCGAGCACAGAGGATGGTATAATGATCGATTATATTATATATCATATAGTTGGAGTTTGTATTGACGGGGAAGGGGGTGAAATGGAGGAACGCAAGTGCAGAAACATTGCCAAAAAAAACAGCCAGAAGCATCGCAACTCCGAATTTGCCAGTAAACATTTATGCCGGCAATGAATGGCATCCCTCCAGGTCCGCACTAAAAGATACTCCCGTAATCCTTTCTTGGGAGTGATGAAGGTAAAAAAAAACAGCCAGAAGCATCGCAACTCCGAATTTGCCAGTAAAAATCATTTATGCCGGCAATGAATGGCATCCCTCCAGGTCCGCACTAAAAGATACTCCCGTAATCCTTTCTTGGGAGTGATGAAGGTAGCCCGCTTGTCGAAAATGAATGACCACCAGTTCCCCCTGCAGAATAGGGCGTCATGGTTAATATTATCAGACAAAAATGCTTCTCTAATCGACCAAAAGAATGAATGAATGAATGAATGAATGAATTACCCCAGGGCATTCCATCACCCATGCCATAACCAGGCCAGGCAGACTGCCCACTGTGCGGACTCCCCATCGGCCGCATATGACTGGAAGCTTGGTTGTACCTCTGCGGAAGAAATGGCTGTCCATGACGACTGCGGATATTTTTCTGAGGATAATTTGGAGGATTGTAACCACCATAGTTTATTGGAACAGTAGAATGAGTGCTCCCTCCAAGAGATGACGCATGAAATAGTTGATCTGCTCTGTAACTAAAAAAAGAACATAAGTCATATGTAATTCGGTAATTGACATAACTTTAGAAAGAAAAAAGATATTGGAGGGTGGCTCGTTGTATCCTCGTTACAATTGAAAGACTAATATTATGATGCAAAGCATCTAAGTGGAGCAGCTCAAAAAATTATGTCAGATGGGTAAAACAAGGAGTAAAATCACTTTTATGATGTTTACTAGAAAGAAAAAACTATTTAGGTTCTTATTTTTGAGGAAAAATCACTCCACAACAGATATAGAACACAATACCTTTGGTTTGTTGGTAAAGGGTTTGAGCTTGCAAAGATGTGGCTTTGGACCTGGGCTGATCTGATAGATCCACTTGTTTGACCAGTTGTACCTCTAAGGTGGAGACTGTTGCTTAGATCAGCTGACAATGAATTGTCTTCTTGCAATAGTGACTCATCACTGCAACATAGAACACCGTAAATATTAATCTTCAGGCAGCCTTTTATAAGAAGCAACTTGGGCATGCATTCCCTTACCTATAATTAGGGTCCCAATGAGTAGGGTTCCACTCAGCAGGATCAAGTGTTGATGGAGCTGATGTATCTGGTGGAATGTCAAACGAGCGCAAAGGAGGACGAACATGTGAACGAGATGCTTGGGAAGGTCCATGACTAGTTGAGGCCTCCAAGGAAAACCCACTATCGGAACCAATCTGCGGTCTCCAAGTAGAATAACCAGAACTAGGTAATGCATTCTGAGAGTAGCCGGTATGTCCCTGAACATAGGCATCAGAATGACTAAAACTAACACCATCTCCATGACGTCCTTGTCCATGCTGAGGTGCGTATTCATGTGGCGGAATTGGCAAGCTCCTCCTCTTGCTGTGTTGGCCTACCGATGCAGCTTTCCCCAATGGGGATCCATGAATGCCACCACTTGCAGGAGAACCGGAACCGTGCTTCCCAGTATAATTAGCTGGGATTTGCATCTGGTAGTTTGGTGGGGTAAATTGCGATGGACTGGCACCAACAGACATAGGCCCCAAATTTCCAGGGCTTAATCGAATGCCTCTATCATATGAGAGACGAGGTCTCAGTCTAATATCTGTACTAGAGCCAACTTGTGTAAATCCAGAAGGACCAAATGGTGAGTAATACATGTTGACAGCACTAACATCACCAAAGCTTCCGTAGCTACTAGCAAGGCCTGCATTACCAGCATAGCTACCATGGCTACCGAAGCTTCCATAACTACTCCCATAAGAAAAAGGCATTTTGGGAGGATAGGGGTTATTAAGAGGTAGACATCTGTTCGCACTTCCAACCTAGAAAAATTTAAAATATATATATAGGACATTTCCGTTAGGAATGGATATGAAAGATGCTATATGATTATTATTTCCACAACTCAACTCAGAAAATAGCAGGCTAGCAGCATAAGAGAGTAGTTATCACCTGAGGAGAAAGACCTGCAACTAGCCAGTGGCCTCCTCCAGGATTGTGATCAACTGCTGCAGCACGAGCAACAGGCTACAACATAAATTGACACCAATTTGTTTTCAGGTTTGAGTAAGAAATAAGAGCGGAATGAACATGCATTTAATGCTCTGATAAAATCATACTTAAAAAAACTAGAAAGCATGGGGAAAATGGAAGTTTTTTTTTGTTTTTCCTACAAAAATTATTGAGAAGGTGCATCAGAGAGTGAGTATGCTTATGCTTCAGACATAATACTCACCTGTACATAGACAGCATTCTATCTATTGGATAGGTTTGTCGATTAGTGTATAAGAGTGATATAGGAACTTGTGGTCATTATCTGTGGTTCATTGTACTCGATTAGGTAATACACCACAAAAATTAATAAATAGTAATAAATTTATTTATCACAAACTAATTTTATTTTTAGGCAACAAATATGTCCATATTTGCTCTAATTCCCAAGTTAGATATACTTTTAACTCCCAAACAGAAGCATATCATCTAGAGTAATTTCAATTTCTTTTAATGAACATGAAGCTACACACTTGAAATAAGACCATACTCACAATTCTTGGAGTCTCAGGGACGGGCTCATACGGACCAATGAAAGGTTCGCCTGTTATGAATGGATGACTTGAAGCCTGAAATAGGTTTTAGTAACAATCAAGCCCTTCCACGTCGATATGAATTAATTGCGATGACAAATTTGTGCGTGAGCAGAATAAATTATCGGTTCATGAGTGAAAAACTATCAAAGTTTATTATACTGTTAGATAAAAACAACAATTCATCAGCTTAACCATTACATTGAAAGACTCAAATATGAGAATGAATAAATGTATCTTAAACTTTGCAATAATGAGAAGGCAATAAAACTGTAGTACTGCACCACTAGCATTAGCACATACCTGCAATGGTGACCATCGCTTATTTGGATCAAACTCGAGAAGCCCCCTCAAGAAATCAACTAATACCATGCGATCTACCTTTTCTGTCTCTGAATAAAAATGCAAGACCTGAGAACATAATATCAAACTTGCAAACTTTATTCTAAGAGCTCTATTTTGCAGATTCAAGAGAGCCGCTCTATAATAATTAATAGGTATCCTTTGTTACAAAGTATGCCGCCAAATTCAAGCAAATACTTCTACAATAGTCTATACTTTATATTAATGATCATTATCCCTATGATCTAAGATAGATCATAACAACTTGGCACACAATAGTTTTTCAGGTCCCGTCGGCGCCTGCCATGACGCTGGCAGAACTTGCCGCGGTAGCTGAGATCCTGCCAATCCCTGCAACGGCAGCACCACGGCCTGCCACACTGCTGCCATCGTCTGTCGTAGCAATCACAATTATGTCAGAGCTTGTCGTGGTGCTGCCACGGCTGTCGCAGCCAACTGTAGTGTTAGTGGAGCATGTGCGTCTCTTGCCACGTCGTCTACTGAGGCGACCGCGATCTTCACGGCATGACCGGCCAACGACGTGTCTTTGGAGGTGCGGTGTGCGAAGAGGGACGTGTGGGAGGTTGCGACATCGTCACGTCTCATGGCAAGGGGAACAATACTGCCCCACACTGGCGGGTGGCAGCCCAGTCGGCAACATCTTCGACGATAACGGGCACCGTTAAGACCTCCGCACCGTTGATGTCAACCGACGTCAACAGCCTAGGGCTGCTGCCATGGCCACCACTCTGTAGCTCAAGGACGAGCTGCTAGTCTGGGAGGGATGATGTGTTATGTGTAAGGATACAGGTAGGCTACACTAGCTGACAATTTAAAAATTCTATCACGTAAAATAGGCAGTCATGCAAGCAAGAGACCGTAGATCGTTACCACTACACGCGCAGTGCAGCTGAAGAAAAGTTGGAACAGCCTGATCCAACGTCGAGCGCATCGATGTAGTGATCGTAGACGATCGTCCAACGTCCTCGACACCGATCTTCTCCAAGCAACCTATCATGGTCCTTACGTAAGTCATGGATCGTCCTCGATCAGAGCAACAGCAACTGCAACAGTGCCTCTACGGTACCCATGCGTCCAAGGGTGGAACGTTGTACGCCGGTGTGCTAGCACCAACGCGCAAGATGGGGCCTTCAAAGAGATGGCGGCTAGGGTTTTGGTGGAGCAACTCTTACATTCCAACAACCCCATGCATTCCCTTATAAAGAGCTCATAACAGATCCTATCAGAACTCGTTTGTTCTAACCCATTAAGTATGTGACCGTGTAGGTTTATTCGTAATCATTTGTGACTCGGAAACTCCTTTCCGACCACAAGTCGTTAGCGGTTCCTAGTAGGACATAACGATTCCCGAATACACATAAATATTATATCGAACGAACCTTATGCAATATGATCTACGACCAGGTCCTTATCACTTACGACCAGCTCATATCTCCATATGATCAGTTCGTAACTCCTTACGACCAGTTCACCAACAAGTTAGTTATCATGTCCGACCAGTTTACGACCAGTCCATATCTCCATACGACCAATTCGTATCTGGTTGGACTAAATGACCTACTTGCGTATTCCCCCTTTGCCTCACTATATCTTTTTGAACTCCAGGTGAGATAATTGTCATCCATAGAGTGTTCAATACTTTTTCAATCAAGTGACGGATAACTTCGACCACTAGTGGCACAACCATGCACTTTCTTTATCCGACCACATCAAGGGGCCCAGAGATATCTCTCCTGTTATGTTAGGAGGGGCAAATCTCATATCCGACCAACACATCCCTCCGCATGTTTCATAGCATACCGAAAACAACATTTATAACTACCCAGTTACGGAGTAGCGTTTGGCAACCCCTAAGTATACTATTACACATGTAGGAAACCATGTTGATCTCAGATCTAAGGATTGTACATCATCATTGCTTGAGACCAACTAATGACACAAAATCATAACAAGCTCAATAGTGTCTCAAGGGGGGGTCAATCTAACACGATATTCTCTAACATGAGTTCACATTATTGATTTGATATCCTCATATCCATGACTGGTGAAACATAGTCATCAGTCAATACATGTGCTGGCCAATAAGTCACTAACGTCCCGACCAGTGACATTCGGCCAGGGATACATTTAGAATAACATCATATAACATTTGATTCGATTAGATTAGTTGTTTGTTCTATATTAGGAATAGTTATATGCATATCTTCATATTAGGAATGATTAGATGCATATCTTCATATTTAGAAAGTATGGATATTGTCTTATCCTTAGTTGTTTGGTTGCATTAGATATGATAGTTTCCATATTATTAGGAGCTAACCTCATCTATATAAAGAGACGAGCCGCACCATTCAAAGGAAGCAAGAATGAAATAAAATGTTATTCTTAGTCTTAGTCTACCTTCTCTCCCCCAAGGCCGCCGCCGCCGCCCGGCCATCCTCCCGGTGTTGTTTACCCGTTATGGTCTAAGCGAGATCATAACAACTTGGCACAACGATGGTTTCGATCCCAAGGAGATTAATGTCATGCTCAAGCAGATCTTGGCGCAACTGATCATCATCAACGAGATGCTCAAGGTGGGCGAACCGGGGACCGTCACACCAAACGACGGCTTGCTCGACGCAGCCCCAACGACAGTCACCGCCGTAACAGGAGACGATCTGCTCGACGCAGGCCTTACGACAGTTGATGCCGCACCACACCGCATGCGATTACAACCATAAAAAAACCGGTCCTTCTGCCGAACCTAAAAAAATACCGGTTTTTAAAATTTGAATTTGAATTTTTGACTCCATAATGTCCTTCCCTAGTTGGTTTAGGCATTCTTATGCTAGATTATGTATTGAAACATTAGTTTTTAGTATATTTAGCACTATTAAAACATAAATGAGGACTTTTTATGTACAACTTGAAACACTTTCTCATTAATTGGATTGCATGCAACCATGAGAGAATTGGATTGCATCATTATTTGCTCAGGATTGGACTGATTATTTAATCCTATACTTTCAAATCATTTAGCGACGCGATATGATTAATAAGATATATGAAAAAGTATTTGCTAATAGTTTGTTCGGTGACAGGTTTCATATGTATGATTACTAGTATCAATATATCGGCATTTGTTTGGCCAGATGTGCCAATCAAGTCCAACTTTCATATTTCGCTAAAATACTAGCTCTAAGGGTAGCTCATGTAACTAGAAAGCTATCCTTCTAGGAGGTAGAGTCATGTAACTAGAAAGCTATCCTTGGAAAATCAAGCTTTTTATGTACAACTTGAAACACTTTTCTCTTTAATATTTGCATTATTCCAAATTTAAATTTGCTAATTACCATTTTCACCATTTTCCGGTTTTCCAGCTTTTTTCGGTTTTAGTGGTTTTAAGACGCCGCAGAATCGTCCTAAAACGAATTTTGAAATTTGAATTGGCCGTTTTTTGAATTTATCGTAACGCCGGTTATCGTCAGACGCCATCGTAGCCCTGATCGAGATTTCAATCCTTGGTTACAACCATGGTCCTCTACGGCGCCTACCGTGTCCATCGCCCCGACGATTCTCGCCAACGTGGTCTTTGCCAAAGCCAGTGCCATTGACGAGGAAGAAGAATGTTGTCGTTTCGCATTGAGGTCGATTGTTGTGCCATTGGTCGTACACGGTTTCCATGTGGGGGTCAGCGACGTCGTCACATCTCTCCTACAAACGTTGCATTAAGGGCGAGAAGGATGTTGTTGCTGCCTCGTGCTGGGTGTCCATGCCCCCGACGATTCCTGCAACGAGCCACGCCAAGGGGTTCTTTTCCATTGGAGGTTTGTTGCTCCTCGTCCACGTGACGCGACGTTGTCATCGTGCCCTTTCGTCGACTTGGAGACGCGAGGGTCTTAGTCCGTGGCTACCACCTGACAGCTCAAGGATGAGCTATCTCGTCATGAGGGGTGTAACGCTACTGTAGCAATACCGCGCATGAACAGTACTTGAGTACTGTAGCATTAAGATTGAGAATGGATTACCTTCCTCAATAGGATACTATTTCCCTCAATAGTTGATTAGTTTTCTTGTATATGGATTAGTTAATTGAGAAGGTTATCTATTAGTTAGAAAGGTCATCTATTAGATAGGAAGGACATCTATTAGATTGATATTATCTATAATTGTTAGAAGAGATCTATTAGATTGATATTATCTATAATTGTTAGAAGAGTCCTCTATATAAGGAGGTATATTGTAATCGTTGGCATTAAACAAGAAAGAATAATAAAGTCCATCCCATCTCTAGACTCCCTTCTCTCCTCCCAAGGCTGCCACCGCCGTCCGGCCATCCTCTCAGCGATGTTTTTATCCTTCATTATTTTAGAGAGAACAGCAGGAGAAGGCCCTACTATAACAGGTTATCCTTATGACATAAGGGCAAAAGATAATGCTGTCAACAAAATGCGGAATTACACAGCTCAAGGCAACACCCACATCATGTTCAGAAAAAAAAAACATAAATACGGTAAAATTGGAACACTATAATTACAGAGGTCACATTGAAAGTAACAAAGAGTGCACATAATAGTGATCTAAGCCTATTCCAAAACAGGGGCTAAGGAGCCAATATCTTTGGCTTTATTTACAAACTAAAGAGAAACATCAAAAAACAAACCTGCCAATTCTGAATTGTTCCAAGGATAAGTATATATGAGTTGGTCAATCCTTCGTTGTGGGAAGTACCATTTCCCTACCTTTGGCTTTTTGGACTCCCTCTGTATTTGGTATAGATAGTAAGGTAATGCATTATGATGGGATAATACAAAAATTCAGGATTCTTCTAGTGAAATCACAAGAAAACTTACCACTTCAACCTCTTCTTCACTTAACATTCTGTATGCACTGTCAGGACCATCATGTGCCACGCTACCAGGATAAATACTTCCAACATGTTTAAAAAATCTTCCGGTGTTTTTAGCTTCCCTTAGCAGGTCATCTGGTGGTTGACCCCTATAAATGTTGAATTCAAAGAAAAGGGAAAAAAGAAAAGAGTACAATGATTTTAATATGGTGAAGTCCAGGTGTGTCAAATTCTTAGCTGAACAAACGAGCTAAAAAATATGAGATTAACTACAAACTCAACAAAGGCATTTGCTTTAGCATGCAGCCATGTACATGATTGCATGCAAAATGCAGAGCTAGGAGAGAGAATTATAGGTAAAAGGGCTTACCCGAGAATCTTGATCATACGCTGAAGCACATCATATTCTGATGCTCCAGGAAATAAGGGCAATCCTAAAAATAGTTCAGCAATTATGCACCCAAATGACCACATATCAATCGCAGTAGTATATCTGTCAACTGTTAAGGTTCAAACAAGTCACTTGAGAAGGCAGAACGATAACACTTCATTTTAAAAAGCCATTACTTGTTCGATAAATACAACAGAGCATTACAGAAAATACTGAGCAAGATGCTGATGGTGAATGAAATGAAACAACTGCCCTTAGATATATAGGATACGGATAGCCAAGGAGAACCTCTGGAGACCTGTAATAGCGGCTCTAGCAAAATGGAAAGAAAGGATCGAAGTCTTACTTTCAACTAACCGAAATTACTTAAATAAGAATCTGATAAATAATGTCTGAGAAGTTCAAAAATAAAAACCTGAATATACGAGTACACGGTTTTGCCCTCCATGCATGCTGATCCAAAATCAATTACTTTCACGGCTGCAGCTGTTGTAACACTGTAAAATTCATCGTACAACCATCAGACTGCAGCTTACTTGAAAAAATATCGTCCAAAACCTAACAATGAAAATCCAATATTCAAAGGGCAACTCACCTGGGAGCTAAGAGGATATTTTCGGGCTTTAGATCACAATGAATGATGCCAGCATCTCTCATCACAATCATGGCATCCAATATCTTTAAACATAAAACAACAGGATCAGTTAACAAGTATTAAATTGACATTTAATGGGAAATACAGATAGGCACCTCACCTGTTTTGAGAAGGCACGTACAAATTTCACTTTCAGACCTCTTAAATGGTTCCTTTTCAATAGCTCATACCTAAAATGTCGGAGTTAATAGTGCAGTGTGAATAAAAACCAATTAATGGACAAACCTATTAGCAGAAAGTTCTAAAGAAGTTAGCTTACAGGTTTTGACCAAGCATTTCAAAGGCTATACACAGGTGATTTTGGAATAAGAGATAATCAAGCATACGGACAATGTTATGCTGATCATCAGGATCAAATTTCTGATTTAGCTGCAAGCACACCCACAGTTGTAATGGTGAGTTATTGCATATATCGAGCAAAATGAAGTTCCTAATGGACTATCATACCGATCTCAACAGTGAAACCTCCATGATCGCCTGATGGTAAAAGGCAGGCTGATTTTTTATAACCTTCACAGCAACATAGTCGTTTGTTTCTGTGTCCCAGCATTTGACGACTTGACCAAACGTGCCTTGGCCAAGCATTTCCTTGACGATGAACCTGAGTACCAAAACAAGAAAGAAGGCATAGTTCAATGCTATGCTACCAATTGTTCAACATTCCTGAAACTAAGAACAGGGAATGTTGGAAGAAAGACAAACAGGTCAAATTTATCAACAAAACTTGCACAAACTAACAAGAAACTTACGCCAATGATGCAAGTTCATCTAACTTACGCGTCTACAACCTTCAATTACTTCTCAACAAGCATGTCCTAAGGAATGCCAAGATATTTGTGCATGTTATTGTGATCACCTATCAGCATGCATAATGCCGGCTGCATATAATTGATTCTTGAAGAATAATTCAGCCCAACTAATCTAAGCAATAACAATGCACCCAAAACTGGACAAAAGATGAAACAAAGAAAATGCAGCATATAGAACACCAATTCTGAGAAAAATCAAACCTCCGATTTGATGTCTTGTTGACCAATTCCAAGTTGACATACAATATGAGGTCCCAATTTGCATTATCAAGCCCATCATTGTGAGCTGGGGTTGAAGGATTTGTGAGAAAGCGCTTTGGGTTTAGCGCCTCTGAGTACTTAAACTCAGGGTTGCATTGTTCAAATGTTTGAATGATGTCTGTCGTTAATCTTGCAACAAACTGCATGGTAAAAAGTGTCAATTGGTAGCGAACAACACAAGTACATTGGCTTGAGGTGCATATCATAGTATATATAAAACAAAAGATGAGTTGTAACAAATGCATGATGGGACGTTCGGTGTCTTAATTTGGTATACAAACCATTAATGAAGCACACTAAACTAACTCATAAGAATGCTTACACATAAGTGTTGTGTGATGTTGAAATGGTGTCTTGTTCAAATACACATCAAATAATAATAATAAATAATAGAATTACCCAAAACGTTGCTTAACTACACACTAGTTAGTTAAAATGCTAAAGCAACTAGAGGTGAGTACTGTCCCACATAACATTTTTGGTGGGTACGACCAGCTAAAACTAGTTCAGTTATGACATTCTTTCTCCCCCGTTTGTAGCCTCTCTGCAATTGTACTCATGGCAAAACATTACACAAGCCTACGAAGTAACCAGGCAAATAACATTACAGTCTTTTATGATATACTTCATCAGCCTAAACCTGTGAGTTCATATAGACAAGCCTAATGGTGCATGAACAAACACGCAAGCAAGGAGCAAACCAGCAACAATTGTGATGGATTGGCGGTCTAACGATCAAAGTCCAAAGCTTTCAGTTGGCCAACAGCACAGCAAGCCGAATCCAGCTACATCAGCGTGCTAATTCCTTGCAATTCTCAGCAATTTGATGATCCACAAGGATCAGGGCAAGGAGGAGGAGGAGGAGGCTTACCGGTTTCCTCTTGACGCCGTGAAGGCTGCTTATGCGGGCGGCAACCCCATTGCCCGAGGCCGACGGGGACGAGGACGCCTCCGACGACCGCCCAGAAGCGTCGGCACCCGCGAAAGGTCGGAACGCCGTGGCCTCACCGGGCATCCACAGCAGCGCAGCGTCCTCTTGCCTACCGCTCTCCTCCATACGTGCCAGCTATACCGCAGCTCTTATTGTTGTTCGGGGAGATCTCCTACCCGCCGCCCACCACCAGCCACCTCCGACTCCAAACCCAACCTCCCCAATCACGACGATCGCAGCATCCGCAGTAGCAACCGAGCAGTCGCCCTGAGGAATCCAGCTCCATTCTAGGAGGCGGCGGCGGCGGCCATCCCGACGCTCCGA
The DNA here is from genome assembly GCA_036346395.1 of Hsuehochloa calcarea. NCBI lineage: Eukaryota > Viridiplantae > Streptophyta > Magnoliopsida > Poales > Poaceae > Hsuehochloa > Hsuehochloa calcarea. Next base: position 43,902,146 of record CM070599.1, read on the forward strand.
TCTCCCCTCCTCCGGCGTGATGTGATGGGCTAATCCTGGACTCTGGAGAGGCGGCAGCAGAATTGGGATCTGGAGCTTGTGATTCCAAGGCGACGGACGGATGGCTAACACGGTAGGGTTTTATTGCAACGCGAATGGAATAGAATTTGCGAATAAAGACTATAGGGCGTAGTCCGGATTTGGATTTGGGTTTCGGATTCGGCGCGGCGCGTCTAGAAAATTAGGGATTTGGGGAAGAGGGGTGCGATGCGAGGCCAATCCGTCTCAATCCAATCCAATCCCCTTCTCAAATCAAAATCTTTTCGATTTTCTTTCCCTCGTTTCTTCCTTCCTCGTCTTTCTCCGCCTATGATTGTTTCCTTCCTTTTTCTCCATCTTTCCGTGTAGAAAAAGATATACTTCCAGATTAAATTACTTGTTAATAGAGTAATTAACGGGATGATAATACGAGCCCGTTCCCTCCTAGGCTTCGCGAGTTATTTTATTCCGGCTGACTCCTCTGTTCTTTTGCCTGTATACCCATGTGGCTCTCTCTGCGTGTGGGGCCCAGCAGAATATGTGACCAGAGGGGAGAGATCTCAGGATTTGGTGCAGGATCCAACGGTTGATAGCGCGCGAGCTCGGGAACGAAGGGCTGGATGGGTGGCCTGCTGGCCCCGCGCGTCAGGCACGTGGAGCTCAGGTGACGGCGGATGGGTAGCGTCCAAGGCCCATGCGACGCTCCGTGGAGCCCACGTGTCAATGACGCGCGCGGTAGGGGATGCCACCTCCTTACCTGCTCTGCTATCCCACTTTGCGTTCTTCCAGGAAACTGTCCAGGTGAGGTGCATATGAAAAGATGTCTAGGGGAGGATCGTATTTCTCCATGTTATCCGTAAAAAATATATGTGTATATATATATATATTTCTCCATGTTAATCCAACTCATTATCATGAACTACTGATTGACAACACACAGCACTGATATCCAGCATGCACGCATGCAATCAAGCCCTCTGCACATGTTTCTTTTCCTGAGTTAAAAACGAGACGAACTTTGGAATTTTACATAAATTTTACAGAAACAGTGTACATAAGTACTACGAAAGTACTGTGTTTCAAGCTAAGCCTTAGCTTGTGCCCCCTGGTTCTTTGGTGCCAATCCACAAAGTGACAAGTAATTTGCCCAGAACTTATGAGTGCACACACTTATGGCCAGCCCAGGGTACATCTACTTGGTGCAAACATCTCTTTTTGAAAGAACAATCAGGAGGATGCAATGTTATATTAATAAAGAAGAGAGTACAAAAGGCGTTAACTAAAAGCTAGATAAGAAACGGGACTAAAACATAGAGTGAACTCCTCTAAATGTGCTCATACACGAATGTGTAATAAAAACATATGCACATATTCAAGTTAGACTTTTAGTAGAGTTCAACCTATATTTCGAATCCGATGGACACAACAAGATATAAGAATACGATGTCGAGTGCATACCTCTATGATTTTCATATTTTCATCCAAATAAGACCACACAATAGGTATATCAATAGAAGTGTTAGTCTCACATATAGATTTATCATTAATCACCAAAATACTCTATTAATTCATAATGACGGGTCTAGATTCTTCACATGGTACAAAAGCCAATTTTGCAAATCGCTTAAACTGAATTTTGCTAAACACATTTGCAAAAGATACGAGATGCAAACAAGGTATGAAAGCATGATTCTCAACAAGTTACAAAACACATTTGCCGACTTTTAAAATAATACCACAAGGAATTTGGTACTTGGACTTAAACCATTTGCAAAATAAATTTTCAAACTAAAGTCGTGTGCTACAAGAATTATGTATGAGTCTCAACTATTTACAAAACACATTCACAAACAATAGCAACATGCCAAGAAGAGCTAGAACAAGTGGGATTGAGCTATCAATATATGATGAAAACTCAAGCTACTAAATAAGACCCCTCTTAATAGTACGATAATCTATACTAGCAATCCGATCTTCGAACCAGACACCAAGACTGGTAAAAAAAACTAGGAACACATCCTTAGCCTATGCTAGTTATACATTTGCCTTGAGCGTCCATCTTGGAGTGATCACTTGATGATGAACATCTTCACTCCAAATCTGGGTTCTTGACTTGATAATAATCAACACATGATGATTTTCTTTACTCCAAGTTATTGATTTGAATATCATCAACACATGATGATCTTCTTCACTTCAGAATCTTGTTTTGAATATCATCAACACATGATGATCTTCTTTAGTTCGGGATCTTGTTTTGAATATTATCAATACATGATAAATTTCTTTACTTTGGGATCTTGTCTTGATGCTCACGAACACATGATGACATCCTTCATCCCGAATCTTGACTTGATGACAATCAACTCACGATACCACCCCAAAGTCTTCATCTTTTTGGGACTCAATCAGTTTCACCAACTCATGGAAAATATTAGTCCACATGATGATTGACATTAATTACCAAAATAATCCATTAACTCATAATAGCGGGTCTAGATTCTTCACTAGGCACCGCTCCCGATCCCCTCCTCCCATGACCTGCCTCTCTTTGCTTCCCGTTGCTCCCACACGTCGCAGCGCCGAGCCCATCGACGTCGTGCTCCTAGCCCACGCATCCATGCCGCTGGCCTCCGTCTCCCACATGGCTCTAGCCGATGTGTCACTCCCTCTTTCCTCTCCCCCAACTCCCTCCCCAAACCCCAAACCAACCCGACACGAATCTATGCCCCTGATAGTCCTGATTCCACCATAAAAATCCATCCTCGAGCCTTCGTCCTCTCCCGATTCTAGGCTCGACACGCCAATTTAGCCCCGATAATCCGGTCTTTGTGGGATTCTTGGTCTCGGTTGGGATTAAATTCAGATTTTTTGTGGGAGTTTTGTTTTTGGTTTCGGGTTTGTTGCGAATTTTTACTCTTCTAGAGGTTTCTTGGCCACAGTTTCGCGGTGGAGCAGCGAGGTACTTTGACGGTCGCTGATGTTGTCATCGTGCCTGTAGCCTTGTGAAGTTTGACGTCCATCTAGTGTTGCGGCGAGCAGAGGGACTGCTACCTCCGACGTCCCCCTCGCCGGACGCGGATGCAAAAGGAACGGTGGAGGTGACATCGAAGGGCCCCAAGGCGAGGTGGAAGAGGCGAAAGGTGTGCCACAACCAGACGCGCTCTTAGGCAGTCGTGCCTAACGCGGAGGAGGGTGTCGTCGTTGTGTCATTGGCAGTGACGTGGGAGGATGAGTTCGAGGACGTGGTGCTACTCACGTCGGTGCCGCACCACAAGGCCGCCGCGTTCCATCTCTGGGAACTCTCCTTCCATGTTTTCAATGTGAACATCTCTTCCATCCTTTTGCTTTAGTCTTATTGATGCATGCGAGCTAGATTAATTTGTTTGTCTGTTCATTCGTCCGAATGAAGAAGTTTCGATATGGTTTTGTGTGTTAATACAATGGTCATTCGCCCGCTCCACCCCCTCCCCGTCCCGAGGCTCGCTTTCTCCTCATTGTGCCCTTCTCCATCGCCGGCGCCGCTCGCGCCCCTTGCTGCCTACTGCCTTATCGCCCTCCCCACCGCGTGATTTCCTTCCAAGAAACCGAGATGCGCTGCCACCAACTCCTTCCCTACCGCCCTCTCCATATCCTCTCTACTGGGTTGGTTCGTTTGTTCGTAAGCAATCTCTAATTCACTTGTGTTTATTTCACTTTCACATATGGTGTTTTGTTATGATCTTTGCATGCTTTCATAGCCTGATTCAGCTATTTCGAAGATACTCCATCCAGTTTGTTGATTGAACTAGGGATTGCCTCGTTGCTTCTCGGAGGTGCTCTGTCCAATTAGCAAACTGAATTCGAGATTTGTGGTGCTAGACTCCACTTTTGCTTAGGCAATTAGGTAATAGTTTGGGCATTATGTTATTTACAACTTCCCTAATGCAATAATGGACTCTAGATCTATATATTAACTCTAATTTCTGAGAGGTTCTATAGCAAATCATTCTTTTATTAGACAGGACCATGCGTTTTTTCTGTTTTCTTTATTACAGGCTTCCAACTGGATCATTCATGTTAGTTATTTAGCTCTTGCTTACCTTTGCTTCATCCATGTTCTTTTTAAGCATATAGGACATGCTTCATATAACAGTCATATAGCAGTTTCTTTTTGAAATTTTAGGTTAGTATGTTGGGCGCTGTTGGTTTATAGTCTGTTTCACTGGTCTTCAAATGCATGTGTAGATATGTGTTGTCCTAGCCTCCTAGGCATGCTGCTCGAAACAAGGGGCATTGAATTTTAGGAAACCATTTCTGATACACGGTTGGCAACAAAAGTTAATCATGGTATTTTTGGTAAAGATATTTATTTCAAGTTAGCATTTGTAAGTATAGTGGTTAATAGCTACAGGATAAATGATTCTAACCATAGTATATGCTATGAAAACTATGTGTGAAGTTGATTTGAGTTTTATAACTGCAACAATCCTTGAAACATGCCATTTCAGGCGGTTCACAACTTTGTTGCAAAGGATTTATCAAATGCTACCAATTATTCATGTCTCCATTTGAAGCTCTTTAACTTTTGGAATGAAGTAGGCGAAAGCTTTTCCCATTTGTATGAAAGATATCAGTCAAGTCCAACACAATGGTGACATGTTTGCAAATATGCGATGGAAGCAATGTTCACCTACAAGGAGCATCCCACAAGATCTTGGAAGTAGCGAGCGAGTGGTCCGCTCAGCACTTGCAACCACACCAAGAAGAAGCCACTTGGGAACGAAGATGACTTGAAGGTAGTTTCCCACCTATTCTCTAAGGAATCTCGGGTCGAATTCCCTTTAAGAGGGGTAGGTTTGTAGCGTCCGTTTTTGAGTTTTGAAAATTTTAAAAGAGAACCGCTTGTTTCTATTTGCCCAAAGCTTAATTTTGAAATTTTAAAATGCAATTGCGCTGTTAAATTAAAGTTGGTTTAATTGAGTTTTCATTTAAAATCAAAATTTTATTTTAAGTTGATTGGATTTTAGAAATTGATTTTTGTTTTATCATAAATGAAGTGTGAAGATGTTTGTAAAAGAAAAATTGTTTGCATGTGTCTATTTTGTATATTTCTACATAATGAGTGTTAATATGTTCACTTTGTCCAAATTGCTTTTTGTTTGTGTGAATATCTAAAATCAAACTGCATTTAAAATTCCTTTTCTGTTTTGCATGGTTTATTTACCTCCGCCCACTCCCGCCCCATTAAACTATTATTGTTTGCCTATGTTCCCTTTGTTGTACAAGTAGCCAAGCTACCTTAGTTTTGTCCGGGTCAACATTTTAGCTATACACTCAATACATGTTTAAAAAAAGCTACTTGCAACTAAGGTTGTTCTTTCATTAGTAACAATGTCTACTTTGTTTTCAACAAGTCTTGTTGTCAACGTATATTTAAGTCTTATGGTGCGCTTCATACTATATAACCTCTACTATTTTCTTTGCATAGCTACAATTATATTTGATTTAGATTTTTAACAAAGCTTTCGTTTGCTTTACGAAGGCAAGTCGAGGCCTTTGACCATGTTGAACCCATTTTACAAATGTATATTGCTTTAAATTATCATGCATGGCTAGTTTTATTAAAAATAGTTTTGGGAGTAGATAATTACCAAATTGCCATTATGCCTCCTTGATGAATTGAAAATGAAATGTCTCCTTGAATGACATATATCCTTGAACACCTTAGGACGGTTAATACTAGTTGAACATAATTGTATTACCAACTTGGAGTGCGTATTTGCTTAGACATGCTCTAGTTACCATGGTACTTTCTAATGTTCATTGATTAATGAAATTTGACTAATGGAACTATGGAATTGTTCGTGTGAGGCCACTTTAAGCTCTATTAGAATTCCATCTAACTGATTTATGCTTTTAGGAGCTAGAGTGGGTAATATGTTATGTCATCTTTGAGTGCTTATTGATGTACCATATATATATTTTTCTAAAAAATGATGAAAACGAATGTGTAAAGCCTTGTGGTGAGCGGTGGTCGACGGATGCCAAACAAACTAGAGAATTCGTGTCTTGTGGGTAAATGCATAAAGCTTTGCCCTTTTTAGAGCACATATATGGTATGAAGTATACAATTGCATTTTATATATGGTACCTATGTATTATTCTTTTAAAATCCTCGCTTTGCAATCTAATTATTGCAACTTGCTTTCGCTTTAACCTTTAAGCCAACCTTGCTAAAATATGAACTTCCACATTGCTGACATATCTATGGTTTTTGGTAGAGGCTAACTATTGAAAGCAAGTGCACGATTACAAAGTTCTTTAGCTTCAAGCTCTATTAGGATTCCATCTAACTCCTTTTTAATATGTCATGTCATCTTTCGATGCTTACTGATGTATCCTATATGTTTTTTTCTAAAAAATGAAATGAATGTGTGGTGTTGTCGTGTTGGCTTAAATGCATAAGGTTTTGCCCTTTTTAAAGCATATATGTAGTATGAATTATGTTGTTGAATTTATATATAATACCCACAATTCATGACAACATTTCTTACTTGGTTGATAGGTTTTTGTGAATTGTTGTCGTTTTATGGAGGATACCAATAAAGTCTTATTCAACATAGAAACAGTGGGTGTTATAGCAAGCAGGTTTTGCTTGCCTTGTGTGTCTGTATCCTTTCAAGGTCGAATTTGTTATCTTTTTGCTTCAGATTTCAGTGAGACAAATTTCTTGCATTTGTCTAGCTCTGCATTTGTACGTGATGAATTTGAAATGTTGGTTTTCCTGTAATTTTTTTAAGCCAATGGGACTATAGTGTTTATACATGATGCTATGAAAAGATGTTATTTGTAACTGAGTATTATAGTTCTTTAGCGAGTACCAATGCCTATTTGCTATGTGATATATTCTTTGCTTTATATCCCAAGTTATAGCTTGACTTCACATTCGATTTCTAATTTTCAATCCTATCCGGCACTGGCCGGCAATTATACATTTCGTACAATGAAATCTAATTTGATATAACTGTCATTATGCAAGAGGTAGAGGATGTTAAAAAAAATTAGAAAGAGTGTCATGAAATGTTTTGAAAGAGCCTCCCTTCCAACCCTTACCGACGAAGAGCGTAAGAAGAACCTTCATTTCGTTGTTATTGATGGTGGCCCAACAGGAGTACATTTTTATGCAGTTGCATGACTTTGTCAAAGAGGACTTGGCAAAAATGTATCCTGATGTGAACAAGTATGTGAATATTTTAGTAATTGAAGCTGGAGAGCATATCCTTACAATGTAAGATCTCGAGATCTTTAGTACTTTCTGTAGCATTTGTCAAGCGCTCACACTTTGGTTTTATTTTACCCCTTTGATGTTGGACCAATTACATGCTGGGCTCAGAACCATAGACTATTAATTGTAATATTTTTGTAATTGCAATGAGTTTAGAGCCGCTTGTAGCTGAAAGATAGTTTAACATAGTAAGTTGTTGGTATTATCTAAGTACTAACATAGAACATTTGGTGCCTGATAAAGTGCTACATATTGGCTATTGTATTTCCATTGAAAAGAATCAACTATTATGAACATTACTCTTGTAAACTATGTGAAATTTATGTCTTGGCTTCTAAACTCATCATGTCCTGTTATTGTTCTTTCTTCTATTATAGGTTGGTTTGCGAGGGATCCAAGTGTATTGCGTTGTGTTGTTCATCTTCTTTTGATGCTACATTATGCTTATATTCACCAACCTAGACATTCTTACATAGCAGGTGGTCGCTTTCAACTTTCAAAGATACATGCAAGAAGGTTAACTCAGTTGGTGATAAAAATATGTTCAAAAGTTATTTGGAAGTATGTTTTTCTCCTTTACACTGTATTTTTGTTATTTTGAGATTCTCTTGATTTTTGCTAGCACCTAACTTCCTCATGCTGAACTTTTGGCCTTGTGTATTCCCTCAAGACAAGTCTTGAGCCATTTGAATCTTGAAAATTATTTGGCTTCATGAATGCACAACCTGAGGAACTATTCAAATGGCCAAAAGAATGGGCACTCAAAGTTTTCTTCATTGCTAGCACTTTCTAATGCCATGCAGTTTCTTCACAAGTATGTTCATGCCTTACACAACCATGTTATTATTGCTAAAGAAATAAAGAATTAATGGTTCGATGTGAAAAAATTTATTTTCCCTTCTATGGTTCCCGCTTGTTTATTTTCATGAAAAATTGTATGATTGACACACACACACATATATATAACTATTTATTTTCATGCAGCATCAAATCATAAACATAACTTACTGATGCCCGCGACAACACGCGGGGACTCATCTAGTTACTATTATTTTCAATTTTGTACCCATAGACACGTATATGTGAAGTAATTCAAAGAGTTTAAGTCTAGATAAAATGGTAGCTGCATGGGTTACTAATTGAGAAGTCGAACAAAGATGGCAAAGCTACACCACCATACGAACAATAGTCAGAGAATCATCTCTTGGTGAGGTGGTGTAGTTGTGACATTGTAGATAGATGGCTATGTCCATTGAGGTTTAATTTTTGGTGTCCACATTTACACACACACGAGTGCATCTTAGTAAGGACTTTATGAGGTCACAAATTTATCTACACCCTCTATTGGTGCACTCGTGGGTGTGTACGGATGTGTGATGTGTGTAGGGATGGCAATGAGGTCCCATTCCCCGTTCCCCATTGGGGAATTCACCCATTACGGACCCGGGTTGAGGCTATTTCTTCCCCCACGGGGGGGTGCTAATATGAAAATCTTATTTCCCATAGGGGGGGAAGCTGGCCCGGGGCCATTCCCCTACTCCCTATCCCCACTACCCGCATAGGGCCCTGATAACCCCTATGACATGTGGGCCACTACCGCACTAAGTTTGTACCACACAGTCCGCACCACACCACTACACTAAGCCGGCCCACAACCCACTAATTGTCTATATTTCAAACCCTAGCATCCCATTCCTAGTTCCCACACCCCCCTTCGGCCTTCCCCATCCCAGCCGTCGCCCCTAATTCCCCATCCCACACCCCCCTTCGTTCGATAGTTCCTCCCTCAGCCCCGCTTCGATACGCTGCTCCACCAATAGCCGACGCAGCGACGCCGGCTTTGTCCGGTCCTCCCCAACATTCGACGTCGGTTGCTCCATCAACAGCTGACGCGACGACACCGACTTCGTTTGATCCTCTGGTCCTCCGCAACATCTGACGCCAGTTGCTCCACCAACAGCTGACATGGCGACACCGACTTCGTCTAGTCCTCCGGTCCTCCCAAACATTAGACGCTGCCCTCCTCCAGTCCTCCTCCTCTCGAATAGCCGACGCCGACCTCTTCCTCCCCAACAGCTGACGCTGACCTCCTCCGGTCCTCCTCCTCCCCAATAGTCGGCGCCGACCTCTTCCTCTTCCCGCACTGGTTAGTCAATCACTCATCCATTTGCTTGCTTGATGATGGTCCAAGATTCGGGTATGAGTCCCCGTGGGGCCCCGATAACTCGATGAGAGCGAAAGTGGAGTAAATAGCACTCGAGGACGGGGACAAGGATGGGGAATAGGGTGATTTCTTTCTCTCAGAGGCAGGATCGTTCCACCACTCCCTGCTGGGGAATGCCATGTGTGCGCGTGTGGGTACAACCAAAAAAATGTTTGCACTAAGGCTACACACTTTGGGTTGGGCTAAAACGATCTCAGCCCGGTCCATTCTCCACACGCAAAAGCTAATCATCTTGTGGGCTTCTTAGGCCCATATTTCATCATGGACCTATGGCCCAAACCTTTTGTTTTCAGGCCAACTCGCCGTACCTATCATTCCTCCTATATGTCTCCTTTTCCGGCGGCCCGACAGCACCTACTCGCCATGGCCGCTTCCTACATGTCTTCTTTTCCGGCGGCCCGTCAGCATCTACTTGCCGTGGCCGCTTGGCCCGCTTCGACGCAGCTTTCTCCGTACCGTAGAGGTCCCTAGCAAAAGCTTCCGCATGCGGCATCTCCTCCCACCGCCGCAAGCCCTGAGCCCTAGCACGAGCCCCGGTCCCCAGAGCCCCGCTATGGCCATGGCGGCGCGGACACAGGCGTGGCAGTTCGCGGCCGCTCTGGTCTTCTTCCACGGCTCCGAGTATGTCCTCGCCGCCGCCTTCCACGGCCGCCGCAACGTCACCGCCACCTGTGAGTGAACTGTCCCTCTGCCTATCCGTTCCTCTTTTGTCACTTGAGACTGTGGTCACGGTGCTTGTAAATTGTCTAGGAACGAAGGTGTTATTGAAGGATGTCTTTGTAGGTGTAGATTCCAGCGACTCTAGTTAGTAGTTGAAGCAAATATATGTGTTCATAAGGATGCAGAAATGTGTCACCGGAACTGATCCGATAAGATCGTTTTCAGTTTGGTATGGATAGTTGGGACTTGGGAGGGGTCGCATAAGAGAAAGTAGCAGAGTGCTTATTTTGACTAATTGCATATTTGTATTATTCTCTTGTAGAAAATTTTCACTTGGCTTTGAACCGACAAATAGCCAGAAAATAGTATAAATTTAGCATTCTGTGAACTGCTTGTGCTGTCCGATCTATTACAATGATAGGAATTCTCTTTTTAGTTTAACAGAAACAAGCTACCAAGTGGCAAGTGCTATACTGAATCTAGAAAAAGAAAGGGAACAGGTGGAAATGGGCAGACATTAAAGGTTGAGGTCAAGCACCAATATCAGAAAGTACTATCCGAGTGCATCAATGGAGTATCTTTTGACAAACGAAACTTTAAGTTTAATAACTAATTACTTCATAAGTCATTATAAATGTCTTTAACTGTATAGAGTTTAAATTAGGACCAAAATAATTATTTTAACTTGGCTTGCCCAACTTGCATTTTGTTAGCTCACTTTGCTCTGGATTGCTTCGTAGTTTCCCGCCAAAACAGGGACAAGTTTCTCATTGTGAAACACTAACTCTAGAAGTAATTCCTGAAAATATAACTTTGCCCCGTTGTTGGTTTTGTTGTAAACCTTTAATTGTTTAAATTTTAATTAGGAGGACAATTCAGTATTGGAAGGGTTTTCAAAGTTTACCCTTTTTTTTTTGCGTAAACAAAACGTGTAATGCACCAAGACCATAAAGTTAAAGGGGATGTTGATTGGATAACACAATCATAACCACCGTCTAACACCTGGACACATAAGTTTATAAAACTTATAAGAAAGAGCACTAGGCATGCCTATATTGGTGATTGCTGTTTTTTCCTTGTCTTCTTTCTTGCCCTTTAGATCGAAATTGCAGTATCGTAACTTTACTGGGTGGCCGTGTCGTGAGTTAATAAAGGTCTTTTTCATGCAGCACTTCTTATCAGCAAGCAGTACGTTTTGGCAATGAGTTTTGCAATGCTGGAACACCTGACGGAAGCCCTTCTCTTCCCGGAACTAAAGGAGTATTGGTTTGCCAGTAATATTGGCCTTTTAATGGTTCTTATTGGTGAAATTATTCGTAAACTCGCTGTTGTGACAGCTGGGCGTGCCTTTACGCATGTTATAAGAATTTACCATGAAGACCAACATCAGTTGATTACTCATGGGGTCTATAGGTAACAGACTATTGACTTGTACTGCAATACTGTTCATAGTTCTTGAGTTATGTTAGCACAATACTTTGTATGTTCTTAATTTGAACTATAACATGCTCTGCAAGACTATTCAATAATTTGATTGCTAAATATTGTGTTTAACTGTACAGGTTTATGCGGCATCCTGGGTATTCAGGTTTTCTTATATGGGCAGTAGGGACCCAGGTTATGCTGTGCAATCCAGTATCCACAGTTGCATTTGCATTGGTATTGTGGCGATTCTTTTCAAAACGGATACCGTATCCTTCTAAACGAACAGTGGTTTTCTCCTTTATGTTTAAGTCTCCCCACTTTGAGGATAAATCCTTTCAAAGCCTCTTTAAGTATGTTTCATCACCCGCTGAATACGAACATCTTCGTAAAAGAGTTTGATATATTAGGTTTTGTGCTTCTCCTATGTTTGTTCTTGTGATTCCTTCACTCAAGAGCAGGTATGAAGATTTTTTCTTGAGGCAGTTCTTTGGCTCTGAATACGAAGAATATGCACGGAAAGTGCACTCTGGATTACCATTTATAAAGTGAATGTCTCAAACTTAGTATGTTCTGAGTCCTTGTCTTTTAAGGTTTCATTTGATAGCATGTGCTTCAGATTAGCAAGTTTAACAAACTGCTTTGTCGCATTTTTTTAAAAAAATTATTGAATCATGAGGTTTTGTCACTCAATACTGGTAGATACCTGCTTTCTCTTTAAAGTAAGAAAAAAGTTGAATGTTTTAATTTCATAATTTTGTTTTTAAAGAATATGATACTTTTAGTAGTTTGAATGCTTGATTTAGTCTCACCCAGAATCTACCATTTGTATTTGTAGAAATCTGCCTTACCAGAGATATGTCACCTGTTTGTACACGATAACTTCTCACAGCTATGTTTTCACATTTAAAGCGCTTTTTCACACTAATTTTGAAAGGCATGTTTGGTTCATGACCAAACCTAGCCTTGTGGCATGGCACACATCGTATACATGGCTTCTGTAACAGATGTGGTTTATATATTTTTAGCCTCATTTGTGGCTACTTTGTAAAGAAAAATGTTAAAATCGTGACACAGTTGTTCAGGAGCCACAATTATGATTAGAAATCAGCTAATATTTGAAAGAATCTGGCATAACATGTATTGCAGTCTGCCTGTGTGTTGGTCATCATCGAAACAGACATTTTGTAATATTTTTTTAAAATTCAATGATGGATCTGGAGAGAGTCAAGATTAATGTTTATGCTTTTTTTTGTTATAGGTATGCTTACCTCCGTCCTGCTGCTGTCATCACCATTGAAATGTCATAGCAAAGCACTTAACAATATGACATACGAGCGAGCTATGTGGATTGCATACAATAATACTAGACAAGTTGTAGTCTGGAGTCAAACAGATGAGTTATTCATCAGCTCATCATTCTGGCGCAGACATGAAAAACTGTTGTGGTGGTGATTGATGTATAGAGCTCAAGCCTTCCCCATAGTGATGTTTACTTACAGCTAAATCCATTAGATTTGAACTGAGTTTGTTTCAGGATAACGCTGATTATTCCTTGTAGGCTTGTGTCAAAGCTTTCCCAACACAACTATATCAGTCGTCTCTAGCGTATACATTTTTTTTTACCTTCTTTTGGATATGTAGAATAAAGAAACTCCTTGTTTTGTTCCATGAAATCTGAAAAGCATTTTTAGTACATGCTGCAGTGTTTTCCTGTGGTGCACAGCTAAGCCCTACGTATGATTCTCTTCTCGGTCCAAATCAAACTGTGAAATCAGCCATTTGCACAGCTTTCGAATGTGAACAATCCGGAAGCAGGATGCCTTATTCTGCCAATAGAAACTCCCTGAAGTTACCTGGCGGACGGACGAATCATATTCGCAGAAGCGATAACGATCGGATTTGTTGTTTTGAGTAACTTTCATCAGTCTCGCTGTCTCAGGCTTTCAGCAGGTGATTGGCTAGGTTGCTAGGCTTGGTCCGGTCCAAAAGCACCCGTTCATCTTATCCCCGTCCAGTGGATGCTCGAGAGTCAGGCCTACTTTCAGTCTTTTTCCCTTGAACTCTTCAAAAAAAAAAGAAAAGAAAACAAACTACAAAATCAAACATCCAACAACCTCCAATTATCAATACCACACAAATTATCCCCTAAAATTATTTCACACCGGTTTTCATCCGATGTGGTAGCGGTTTTTGACACGTGGGCTGGTTCTCGAATTACATGACAACTGGCCAGCAGAATCAGCAAATAAAAAACTGATGGGACCACATGTCATGCTCTAGTCCTTTCTTCCACTTGTCCCTCTCTTCTGTCTCTGGCACTAACTCGGCATGAACTGAGTAGGGCTAGGCTCCAGCTTGTCAGCCACCGTGCACTGCCGCACCATCGGACTCCGCTGCCATGGCATCCAAGCCACACAAGATCATATCCTCAATCTCCACCTACCATCACAGTTGTGGCAGCCCTCCTTATCACCATCACGATGCCCGCCCCCCGATCCCTCCTAGTCCATCACAATTCACCGTCTATACTGTCACACGGACCAAATTGGCCTCCCGTCAGCTCCACCACCGACACCGGCCTCCCCAAGACTACCTCTGCTTCGGGTAACCCCCAAATTGGAGTCTCCGCACATGGGAACACGCCATGCGCCCCGCCAAAACGTGCCGAACGCGGAGGTGGGTGGCGGCGGAGGAGGCTTGAGGTCGAGGCGTACATCGGCGGAGGAGGCGGGCAAAGGCTGGAGCTGATTGCAGAGGCGGAGGCAGAGACAGAGGTGCAGGCGGAGTGTCGAGGCCGAGGCATGCAGCATCGAAGGGGGAGAGCTGAGGCCGAAGCCAGGAGAAGGCCGGAGAAAGAGGGGGCAGACGCGGAGGCGGATCCGAACACGGACACAGAGGGGGAGGCTAAGGCAGGAAGAAGAAAAGAAGAATTGGAGGATAGGAGACTAACGGGTGGGCCCTGCTATTTCTCTCTCTATATATATTGCATTTAATAATTACGCTGATTGGACTGCCACATCACCCTGAAAACTAGTCTACATGTGAAAACCACCGCCACGACAACTTAAAACCATAGTGGAATGGACTCAAGGGGGTGTTAAAGTGAACGATTTTAAGAGTTTGAGGACGTCGAATATCCGGTTTTCAAATTCAGAATTGATTTTCAATCTTTCAAAAGAGTTTAAGGGTGACAAGTGAACCTTTTCCATCACGTTTCAACTATGTCGTGGTACCCGTTTAGAAGGTGTATTTTTTCCCAGAGGGATTAGACCGTTTATGTGAAATTCCCGTGTGTTTAATTCGAAATGGCACGCGTAGGTACAAATCTGTGCTAATTTTGCAGGAACAAATGGTCTAAGCCTTGGGTAACATTCGCATACAATTCCACCTGTGCATGGGCGGCGGCAGGGGGGTGCCCCTCGTGCACGGGCACCCCCAAAAATAAATACCCAAAAATAATTTATTTTTTAACTAAGTATAAGCACTCATCAGTTGGACATTTGGGCTGACCATTTCAACAATTCAACCCATCAAGTCACTAACTAGAGCAACTCGTCAGACACGGAGGCACCCGCACCTTCCTAAGTCATTGTACAATTGATCACAAAAAGTATTATTACAAAAGACTAATTGTAGAAGCTAGTGAAGGCTTTTGGCATCTATTCCAACGAAACGTTTCATTCTTGGCGCAGCATTTTGTTCCTGTCGTGGTGTCATCTCGGCTAGCTACAATCGTATGTGCGCATGGAATAACTTCTATTTTTCTCACATTCATATTATTATGGAAGTTATTTTCCAAATTGATTACTATAGTAATGACATACGAAAAAAATACTCTAAAGGGCAAATTTCTGGCTTCATTGAGCGATGTGTAGTTTGAACCAAGGAAAACTTTATAGATGAAATTTCGGCGGTTACCGGCGAAAATCGGATTTACCGGACCCATCTGGTAAAATTTCCAACCGGCCAAAAAAAATAATCAGATTTGCTAGTTTTTTTTTACAAATATAAAGAATTTTTGTAACCATATGCAAACACAATAGTGCAAACACCCTTAGTCTTGAAGAGGTTGGTTTTGGGTTCGAACCTTGGCTATGCGTTTTTTTTCTGTATTTTTTGTTTGAAGTTCACAAAAAATACAAATTTTGATTCGAAAATTTTGGCCGAAATAAATCGATAAATTCTAGTAACCACCGGTAACCGGGTCATCGCTAGACTATGAATTTTTTCCCCAACCGGTAGCTTTGTTTTTCCGATTTGAATTAATCGTACCCGATATTACTTTGTATGAGCACCCAACACCAAATTTCTGGCTCCGCAGCTGCACCAGCGATCTACACCAGCCTATTCTCAAAGTTTGCGAACAGCTTGTACGCGACCCGCTAACCCGTTTGTGAACAGCTTGTACGCGACCCGCTAACCCGTTTGTGAACAGAATGGTGATAACCTCCTGGAACCATTACTAACCCCCTCAACTCCCTCCAATTCATGAAGCCCCACTCCTCCCACCCCAGCCCACAGCACACTTTCTTCCTCCTAGCCTCACCTATAAATAGCCCTCCTCCTGCGCCGCTTTCCCTTTCCTCCAGTCTCTGGTCTCCACCCCACTCCACTCTCTTCCTCTCACTCACCTTATCGCCACTCAAAGTTGAGGGGTTAGTGTTGCTGCGTTAGGGTTTCCGCACGAGGGCTCGCTGCTTCACGAGCTGGTGGCGGCGGCATGGCCGCCGCCTCCGCGTCCTCGCCACCCCCGACGCCCAAGTCGCCGCAGCCGCAGACGCCGTCGGTGGAGCGCACCAAGGGCCCCTCCGGCCTCGAGAAGCTCGTGCTTCGCGAGGCGCGCGGCTTCTCCGCGGAGGTAACCGGTCTGCCTCCCACTCCCTCCGGTTCCGACTCGATTTAATTTGGGGCGCATTTACGCGGATCCACTGGGTGTTTCCCGATGCGGGTGAGGGTTTTTTCCCAAGGAGATTGGGTGTTCGGGGTGTGGAATTTTGGTGCAAACGGGCGGTTTTTGTTCTTCGGGCAGAGGAATCAGTGGCGCATTACGCGATCCGCGTTGTTACGATTCGCCGTATGGTTAATTGGAGATGCACTGGCATTTTAACAGCTTAATATTGCGTTCAAAAGCAGTTTTTTTTCTTAACCTTTTTTCGCCCGCAAGTTGTTGTTTTTTATCACTTTCTGATTGGAGGATTTAGCGGTGTCGTAAGTTATGCCATCCGCCTGTCAAGGATGTTCAATCGTTCCATTGTGATCTTGTAATTAGATTCCGCGATTGTGTTCCAATGAGAAAAAGGAACGGGGATTTTGTGAAATGAAGAGATGTAGTTTTGGTCACACGTCACTATAACATTCACAACTTGGTTGCTGGACTATGAAATGTGATAGTGAAAGACTAAAAATATTATGCGGACAATTATCTTGTTCTGGAACCTAGTGAAAAGACGCACCGACTATGCAACTCGAAAGCGAAAGGGCCTAGGTTATCCTCTTATGATTCCAAGATGGATAATCCTCAGTTCGTTGGAATTTGGTCCTATACGCGTTTGATGGCCCTTGTAAGGGAGGTGCTATCCTCCTTGAGTTCTTTTTGACAAGTCGTGGGAATCACAGTGAGTTTGTGATTTAGATGGCGTGTTAGGCCGAGTGAATAATAACCGAAGTTGACTTAGATTGGTGTGGTTCTGTGTTATGTTTGTAAATATAATTGGTGAAGTTGCTCATGAGATGCATGTAAATCCAGTCCAAGCACATAGCATAACATGTTCCAGCTGCTTTGCATAAGAGAATGTTGCTGGACTCAGGAACTCAGCTATTGTAGTTTTTGAACATGTGAACTCAGCTGTGCTAAAGATAACTTTAGAATTTCAAGATGAACTCGAGTTTGTGCTTTTTTATTTTCCAGTCATGAATTTATTGGAATGGAGGGTCCACAGATAAAGCCCAGTATTTATATGTAAGGCATCAAATTTTCCAACATGAACATTTATTTTTCCTTATGTTTTTTTCTATTCTATTCTATTTTCTTTGTTTGGTTAATTTTTGCCAAGGTAGCAGCTACTTTTGCATATTATAGCTGATTCAGAATAACAAGATAGGGAAAATGGATAAAATTTGATCTCAATAAAAGTGATTTGCCATTATATGATTGTTTTGATCCTTTGATCATAGGGGTAAACATCACCGGGAGGATAGCCGGGTGGCATCGGCTGCTAGGGGAGAGGGAAGACTATAGATTGGGGAGACGAATGTGATTGGGACTTAGATTATTGTATTCTCATTGCTTGCTTATGAATGGTGCGGCTCCTCTCTTTATATAGACGAGGTTAGCTCCTAACAATATGGAAACTATCATATCTAATGCAACCAATCAACTAATGATGAGATAATATCCATACTTTCTAAATATGAAGGTATGCATCTAACTATTCATAATATAAAGATAATCTCAATCAATGATATCTAGAAGACAACTTGACAACAAAGGAAACAACTAATCTAATCTGTTTGGTGCACTGTTCACACACATGAACAGTGCACACTCAGTACTTCCTGCCCATAATAGCCTTCTTTCATAGCCGTAGCTCCCCCTGAGCCCACGCCCATGACAATGATGTTGTTAAGCATATCAGTGCAAATAAGTGGTAAGAAAAACCTGGTTGTGGACTGTGGAACTATCATTACAAAGAAGCTAATGTCAGTACTACGTGAATGAGTCGTGCCATGATGAGTTGGTGAGCTTTTAGTGTTATCCAGCTGTTCAAGCGATTCCTTTTTGACTCTTGTCACAACAGTTAACTTTGTCAGATAAAGAGGTCTAACTTCTGTTTGGTGTCATGCTTTCATGCAACTAGGATTCTGATTACCCGTTTTAAATTCTGCTGTGTGCTTGCTGGTATAACTTTTTCACCTTTATCTTTTATATCAAAATCTCAAGGATTATCTATGAACAAGACAAATATTTATGGTCTGGGCATGGTCCCTACATGAAATCTATTATTGACATCACTTTGTTTTAGACCAGGCTTTAACTCTTGTAGCTAATCAATTGTCTTGTCTTTTGCTAGGTCCATCTATATGGAGGGCAAGTAACCTCTTGGAAGAATGAACATGGGGATGAGTTGCTTTTTGTAAGCAGCAAGGTACAGAACCATTCATGAGGTCATGGATGACCTCATTGGCTAAATCGTTAATTTTTATATAGATAAACTTGTATACGATGCATTGCTGCATCCTTGCCCCATTAAATAATTTTGTTGTTTGTCCCTATTTGACCACATTCCCATCACATTCTGAATCAAAGAGTCTTTTCAAGCATCGCCATAAGCTACTCCCTCCTTTCTCCATGTCTTGGCAATCTTAGCCCTTTTAAAGGCTTTTATTTTCAAGTTGTTTTCTTTTGCATCGATGGAAGTTAACCCGATTAAATATGAAATTCATGCTCTAATAGAATCAACTTTTGCTTAATTATTTGTTTTTCTGTGTGTTGCTGCATTAATTATAGTATCTCTGAATTATGGGTTCGAAATAACTTTATACCTTTTCAGGCCATTTTCAAGCCTCCAAAAGCAATTCGTGGCGGCATACCCATTTGCTTTCCCCAAGTATGACAACTTCATCTATAATGTCTTTTCATAAATTCATGGTAAAAAAATTGCTGGCTCCAATCATCCAAAAGAACCATATAAATGCAGTTCGGTACACATGGAAATCTCGAGAAACATGGATTTGCAAGGAACCGGTTCTGGTCCATTGATGATAATCCTCCACCATTGCCAGTAAACACTGCTATTAAAACTTTTGCTGATCTTATTCTGAAGCCTTCTGAAGAAGATCTCAAGGTCTGGCCTCACAGGTTTGTGTTAGACTATCCAGAGATCATATTCATGTGTCCCTTTTTTTTCATGTTACACATGTCTAATTCTGCTCCTCGATGTCTTTGACTTACAGCTTCGAATTTCGGTTAAGAGTTGCTCTTGGACCTAAAGGAGATTTGATTCTCACTTCTCGAATTAGAAACACCAACATTGATGGAAGACCATTCTCATTTACATTTGCATATCACACATACTTCTCCGTATCTGACATAAGGTATGTGTATGCTTTACTCTTCCTTTTCCTCTAGTTTCTCAGTTTTTTCGTTCAGATGTTTTAATCTGAAACTTCTCCAAAGGATCGGAATGAAAACAGTGGAATTTTATTTGTGTAAGACTTTTCAGTGGTATGTGTTCAAATTTACTTGCTAATACCTTCAATAGGCTTATATACATGATATTTGTGGTATTGGTATTGAACCAATGGGACATTCGTTGGTGACCAGGGTTCCGGTGCCCCCATTTGCGAAAAGTTCCGAAAAATTCAAACCTGCAAAGTTCCAAGAATGCCAAAACAATTCATAGATGTAGTACACATAAAGTTATGCAAACCTGCAAAAATTCAATGTCAAATTCATCCTTGGTACTGAGAACCAAAAAAGAGAAGTAATCAATCCTACAGTACTCATATGCACCAGAAGTACTGCTTGTTTTTTTGGTTCTCGATGTCAAGGATGGATTTGATATTGAAAATTTGCAGGTTTGCATAATTTTATGGGCACCAAAATCACATCCTTGAACCAATTACCAAGACTAGTAGATTCAATACATTCTTTTTGGAGCAGATGGGAACATATGCTGGTTTTATACTCTGGTTCTCATATTGTTAATGCCAGAGTATATAGGTTTATACCTGATGTTTGTGGCGTTGGTATTGAACCAACCCTAGGTAGATGCAATCATGCAATACATTTTTTGGGGGCACATGGGAAAATATGGTGGTTTTATACTCTGGTTCTCATATTGTTGATGCCAGCATATAGAAACTTTGTTAGACAATCAGTCGTGTTTATATCTGCATTCTATGTTTTTTTTTAGATAAAGGGAAACTGAAAGTATGAGAGTAGAGGAAAGAGTGGCATGAGTTCTTCTCTAATTTTTTTTCTTCTTCTGATAAACATGTTCAAATAATAATTGAAATGTCGCAGAAAAGTAAATGTTTGTTTGGGTGTTAATTGTTTCCTCTCTATTTTAAGATTCAATCAACAGATAAGGACAAATTAGTAATCTACCCTGGACCTTATTAGGATATTGTGTCCTCATGCTCATGCTAACAAAGTGGACGTTGTGGAACAGGGTCTCCTACACTTCTACATGAGTTTACCATAGAGGCATTGATAAATCTACAATCTTTAGTGATCTCAGTTCAAGCACACGGGTGCACAGTTGCTGTTGTTGTCAGATAACACAAATGATGATTCTAAATGCAAATGGACATTTTTTGTGAATAACATTGAGCATTTTTTAGTTTTATTATCTATACCTTTGCCTGTTCCTATGGTTGAGAATTCAAAATTTTCTTATGTGCTTACTCAAACCGCAAAATTCCTTAGTGAGGTGCGTATTGAAGGGCTGGAGACATTGGACTACTTTGACAACCTGAAGGGAAAAGAGCGATTCACAGAGCAGGGGGATGCTATTGTGTTTGAATCAGAGGTAAGTAAACCAAATGTTACATATGAAACTGCAGCTGCTGATCTGTAAACTTTTTATTATGTACTTATGTAGGTTGACAAAATATATCTGGATGCACCATCAAAAATTGCAATTATCGATCATGAGAAGAAAAGAACATTTGTCCTAAGGAAGGATGGGCTTCCAGACGCTGGTTAGCTTATTTAGTAGTTGATTTTTGTACTTATCTGTATCAAGTTTCATTTTTCCACACACAACATGCTTGCTTTTGTTATCTTTTTTGCCCCTTGTAGTTGTATGGAACCCATGGGACAAGAAGTCAAAAACCATGCAAGATTTTGGTGATGAAGAATATAAACACATGTTGTGTGTGGAGCCTGCAGCTGTTGAGAAGCCCATTACCTTGAAACCTGGTGAAGAGTGGAAAGGAAGGCTGGAGCTGTCGGCTGTTCCTTCCAGTTACTGTAGCGGGCAGTTAGATCCAGAAAAGGTTCTTCAGGGCTGAAAATTCTCACTTGCTACATTTTGTACAGGTAATGTTTCACTCTAGCTGCATCTTTATGGTTGCTAGTTGGAAACTTGGAACTAGTTTTCCTTCATAATGCTACTGTAATTGTAAGGGCAGATAGAGAGAAGTAAAATAAAGTTGAATTGAAACTTCTGCTGTTTTTGCAATTCAATTTGTTTGTGTGTTTGGAAGTGTGGCTTTAGGAGGCTTTAGTTGTAGAATAAAGTCAGTTGTACATGGAGTTTTGATTTTAACACAGTGGGCAATTGTCTTTAAGCCCAGATCTTCCTGCATAACTCTTGCTCCCAGAGAGATGCATGAGGATTTTCAGTGTCCAGGGGGTAAGAGGAGCTACAAACTAAACTATCAAAGCACACTGTTGCGTTTATTTCTTTAATGTAGGTACGCAGTAAGTGCAATCAGTATTGGCTGTTGAAGCAATCTAGCATGTGCTAATTTCATGTAGACTAAATATTACCCTCATGATGCTTAAGAACCATGTCAACAAGCAGCTCCACCACTTATGTCATCAAATGGTCCAACCATTTTTGGACAAATCAGTACAACTGTACAACATACACCAAGTATCAATCCCATCCGTATGTACTATGTAGTATTTGAGTAGCTTTTTGATAGTATGCTCTGTAGTTCTAGATAGGCATTTCTGATGTCATGCATAGGCGCTGCCTTTGTTTCTAATTCGTGACTTGTCGATTTCTGCAGGAACACTTTATATTACTTGGTGCTTTCGCCGGTGTTGATGCTGTATGGACTTGCCGGCCTTCCTTTCCTTACCATCTCCACTTTCTCATGTTTATTTCTTTGCATGTAGAAGCAGGCAGGCACTGAAATAACAAAACCATCCTAGTGGCTTTATCTCGGAGTCTGTCTTCAGTGAACTCAATTAGTGAATAATAGCATGCCTTAGTTCAGTATTGTTTGCTGGCCATGTGGATAATGGACAATGTATTATATTATTCTGCATCTGCGGTTAGGAAATCTACCAATTATTTGCAGATTGTTGTCTTCGTTTTGCTATTAATCTGTAGATGTGTTAATCTTGGAAACTTGGAACTTCCTGGTGGGAGATAAGCAAAGCAACGCTATTAGCCATGTAGTATTGTTGTTTATGTATTCCTCCATGTTTTTTTCCCTCCCGTTCTACATGCGAACCAATTGTTGCTTTTCTGGGCCTTCATGTACTGCTTGTGGCACATGTGCATTCTAAACCTTATTAACAGATGCCCGATTAATTCTATGGGGATTATGTTATTTATGAACTAATATATACTCTTCAGAATACTGGAGTATAAAGGAGTGACACCGTTGAGTTTGCACAATCGTTGTTCTGGATTTTGTGAGAATAAAAATGGTGTGATTTTGTATGTACGAATTGAGGCATTGACTATAAATTTTAATGACTTGAGGTTCTTATGCAAAGAGCGGCCATTATCATAGAGAGAGATAAAATTCCGCACCATCTGCAACTGCTTCCATTTGTCTGCATATGTTGTGATCTAATGGACTGCGATATGATTCGATCACTGGTCAACCATGAAAGGCATCCTCGCAAAAAAAGAAAAAGGAAAGAAAGAAAGGTGTCTCGCAAGCATGGGTCAAAAACCCGGCCGGTAACGGCGGTTATCGGCCGGTTACCGGTTTACCGGTCCCGAGCGGTATCGAAATACCGGCCGATTTTTTTTTTTTTTTTTGTTTTGGATTCCCTCATCCCCTTTATGCTGCTGCATGTTCCCCACTAGCATTTGTTTCTTTGCTCCCTGATTACCTCCCTCTTGGCCTCTTCCCTCCCTCTCATTCTCCATTTCCAGTAGCTTCCCTCCCTCTCATTCTCCATTTCCAGTAGCTTAAGCAAGCACCAAGGCAGCACATCACAAGCAAGCAACATTAGCTGCAGCACAAGCAAGCACAAGGAAGCAGGAGCAGCAGCACAAGCACAAGCAGCAGGTCTGAAAGTTTTTCGACTTGTGGAGTTTGAGTTCATTGTTTGTAGGGAGTAAGGACTGAGTAGAGATTGTAGTATAGGAAACCATCTTGAATGCATTTGTGGAGGGTTGCACATTTGGATTACTAGTGGTTAGCATTTGTGGAGGGTTGCACATTTGGATTACTAGTGGTCATGTGAAAGGCTATAGCATGCTGTGTGTATCAGTGTATGCAAGACCACAGAATGTTATCCTTGCATGCTGTGAGAAATTGTGAATCAATGTGTAAGTCCATGCATGTTGTGTATCAGTGTATGCAAGACTACAGAATGCTATCCATTCACAAAACAACATATATGCCTTGAAGAACTTTGTATAACATATATCCATATACGGAAGATGAAATCACTTGTCAATATGATCCATGACTAACAATTTTCATCCTGTCTGGATTATTGTAGGTGATGACTTCTAAATCCATCAATGTTTGGGATCATGGAGAGAGACTAGGAGGTGCTGGTTGGAAGTGTAGATATTGCAATCTAACAAAATCAGGCGGAGGTGTCACCCGCCTAAAACAACATCTTGCTGGGAGACACGGAGATGTTGTTGCTTGCAATGGGGTTCCGGCGAAAGTCCGAAGGCTCATGCTGGCAAGTCTTGAAGAAGCGAAGGCAAGAAAGAAATCTCTTAAAGATGAACGACTGCGAATGGAGGAAGCCGCAAGAGAGCCTGTAGCTCGTGGTCCATCATATGAAGATGCATTTGATGATAACGAGGAAATGCAAATGGAATAGACTCGTCGGGAGTCGTTAGAGTTACATCAGATGCAACAAAGAGCTAGAGCCAGGGGTGCGACGTTTGAACATGGTGGTGGTAGTGGAAGTGGTACGGGAAGTGGGAGTGGAAAGGGAAGTGGAAGTGGCAGAGGTAGTGGTACAGGAAGCAATACTTTTTCGAGGATGTTTGGCAGGTCACAGTCCATGAGAGTTGATCCAGATATTTTACGCAGTCGGGCACCCGTCCAACCCCGCATTGATACAACACTTCGCGGAGAAGCAAAGTCAAAACTTAGGAAAATTTGGTCAAAGTGGTTCCATAGTAATGACATTGCTGGAGTTAAGGCAGAGTGTCCTTATTTTCGTGCCGCCATCAAAGAGACACAAGAACTTGGCTAAGGGGTTCTGTCACCAAGAGGGCATGAAATCGATGGGACATATCTTGATGCCAACGAACAAGAGGTCAAAGAGTACGTATCACAGTTCAAAGAAGACTGGGATATATATGGAGTCTCTATTATGTGTGATTCTTGGACTGGGCCTACACAAATGAGTATCATTAACTTCATGTTGTACTGCAATGGAAGAATGTTTTTCCATAAGTCAGTGAATGCAACTGGTGATATACAAAATGCTGACTTTTTGTATCGTGAGATTCGTAGAGTTGTGGAAGAAGTTGGAGTTAAACATGTCATGCAGATTGTGACTGACAATGGTGCGAACTATAAGAAAGTATGCCAACTGGTAATTGAAAAGTACCCAACTTTAGTCTGGTAGCTATGTGCAGCGCACACCGTCAACCTCATGTTGAAGAATATTGGTCAGTTCGAGGAGGTTGCTAAGAGGATTTGTCAGTTCCTATACAACCACAGTCGCCTCCATAATGAAATGCGCCAACAAATTGGAGGGGAGATAGTTCGTCCAAACGCCACAAGGTTTGTAACCACATTCATTTTCTTGAAAAGTTTTAGGGATAGAAAAGCAAAGTTCACGAAGTGGATGGTGTCAGATGTATGGGGCTCCAACCATTTGAGCACGACCGAGGAAGGAGAATACATATATTCCTGCTTCACAAGTAGACAATGGTGGTCGAGTATGGATTGGGTCATAAAATTGGTAGAACCAATTTACCAACTATTCAGATATGTCGACCAACAGAAACCCGCAACAGTGGCAGGAATGGTTGGAAAGACGTACGAACTCAATTTCGAACTTCAAGACGTACTGAAAGAAGATGATGCCACTTATGGTCGTGTCATAAAGATTGTTAATAGGAGAATTGTAATGATGAAGGACCGCACATACATAGTTCCAGGCACACGAAACGTTTACCAGTGGGTCGAACCCACATATTACCAACAACTTTACAATCATTGGTTACAATATGCACACGAAACACACACTTGGGATCAATACAAGGCTCACCTAGCACAATTTGAAGGACTTATACTCGATGATAACAACGACTACATTGCACAACCTTCGCGTTTCTCGACAATGTATTGGTATGAATTACTTCTCATTATTGTTTTTTGTATGCTAGTCAAGCTATCGTTTATTATCATTAACTTATGTTTTTTATTATGTTACATGCTTTAGAACACTTGGACGGGAGGACTGCTCTGGAGAGTGAAGCAACCAAGGATGATTTTTTATGTACATCTTGAAATATTTTCTCATTAATATTTGCATTATTCCAAATTTAAATTTCATAATTACAATTTTCACCATTTCCGGTTTTTCCGGTTTGACCGGTTACCGGCCGGTAACCGGTCACCACCGGTAAAATTTCGAATTCAAAAATTCAAAATTTGAATTCACCCTGGTTTTTTCCGAAATTTCCGGTAACGCAGTTACCGTTACCGCCCCCGGCCGGGATTTCATCCGGTACCGAGATTTCGATCCTTGCTCGCAAGCAGTGTTATCCCTTTGAACAGTGCATTTTGTCTTTGGCAATCTCTCTATTCGTCAGTGGATGATATCCATCTACGCCTCCAACCACTTTTCATATTTAATTTCGAATTTGTCGCTTAATTTATGTATAGGATCATAGGAGTATAAAGCCTGTGATTGTACACACAGAAAGTATAGCTTAAAGGGTGCAGCTACAACGACAAATTGAGACACAAATAAAGAACGTGCCTTGAACACTAACATCAACAAGAGAAGAAACTGAAGCTGAAAGTCCTCACTTTCAAGAGTTATTTCCTGCTCCCTTTCCTTTGTTTTTCACTGCACAATGTGTACTGAAGGAAACCAAGAAGTCTGAATGTCCAAACAAATGATTCATGCTAAAAGAGTAGAAGAAAAAATAATAAAAATTGTGTCTAGACAATAATGGAGAATCTATACACTTGGTTTGTGAAGAAGCACGCTGCTAGTTGGTAGTATTCAGAGCGACGGATTTGCAGATAGGGCACCAGTTCTTCTGCCGGAGCCAGTGCTGTATGCAGGGAATGTGGTAGTAGTGTTTACATGCCATCTTGCCCACCTTCTCACCAGTTGAGTACTCCTCCTGAAAGATACATGGTACAAAAATTTATCATGATGCTAAAATAGTGTCCCGTTACAGAACAATCTACTGATGCAAATGAGCTTACCTGGCATATGCTGCACTTTCGGTCACAATCTTCATGAGTCCCCGAAGTTGTGGGCATGTACATGCTTCTGTTCAGACATTTGGACAATGCATCGTCTGAAAGGCCAGTGCTTACGGTGCCGATTCGCTCTCCCAAGGCAAGCAATTCCTACAACGCAAAGCATTACAAATGATCTCAGATCTGGAAGAAAAAAGCATGCCTCCCGGACTGAAATGTATGGGGAGAGAGAGAGAGAGAGAGTTGTGATGAAAATCAAATTGCAGCAAAGGAACAGTCAGACATACCTCGTAAGACATGCCATCGATGTCCATTCTCATCCCTCTGTGCAGATCATTCAATATGAAGTAGTTCTCAAGCTGCAAGGCAGAATGTAATTTCATGATTTACTATGTCTATACAAATTCTCCAAGTCTTTAGGATGATAATTGTGCAATGAAAGAATGTCGTACCTCTTCGCTTCCTTCCATATCGAAGCGCCAGTATCCATTTGGGTCCTCCATGCCGTCCTCCGATGACAGTCCTCCCTGAAGACTACTTCTGTACCTTGCCAAGAATCCAGAAATAAACCCTTCGGTAGGCACCTGATTTCTTGATACCTGCTCAACTAGCAAGAAATCACCGTCGCTCCTCGCTGAATTTCTCCTAGTACCTCCACTGATACCTCTACGCACGCTGTCAGCTTCTGCATTTGCATCTTCATCTGCTTTTCTTATCCGCGAAGCTGCTCGGTGCGACGGTCTTGAGCTACCACTGAATCCATTTGATGATGATGGACTGTTCTCTCTGGTCAACGATCGCTTTCTTGATGCATTGACCCTCTCCTTGAGACGAGCCAGTAAATCACGCGCAGGCGCAGGAGTTTCTCTTGGCCTATTGTCGTTTTCACTACAGGAGCTTGCTGCATTCCCGCTGATGCTGTCAGAAGAAGTGCTACTGCTTCCCTGAGGAGGCTTCCGGTTGGGCTTCCTGAAAAGTTGTGATCTCCGGGGGGTTTGTGTTGCTTCCTTGGCTGCCGCTGCCCTGTGCATTTGCCTGTCTTGGTCGGCCAAATGCCTACTGCTGCAACCGAGGCGTGAACAGCATGTAGTGGCCTTGCGGCGAGAACTGTCTTCTCTGAACAGAAGAATAGAACCCCCCTTGGTGAAAAGAAGGCCGCCGACTGTTCGTCTTCCCATGTGTTCATCCATGTCAGATAATCACCTGAAATATGATATATTCATTAGTACAGATTAAATCAAGCAGGTAATTTTGGACAGGTGAGAAATAATATATATTCATTAGTACAGATTAAATCAAGCAGGTAATTTTGGACAGGTGG
Organism: Hsuehochloa calcarea; assembly: GCA_036346395.1. Taxonomy (NCBI): domain Eukaryota; kingdom Viridiplantae; phylum Streptophyta; class Magnoliopsida; order Poales; family Poaceae; genus Hsuehochloa; species Hsuehochloa calcarea. The sequence continues at coordinate 43,930,400 of CM070599.1, forward strand.
GAATGGTGAATTGTGAAAGCAGGCACTATGCTACTTTTAAAGCTTCCACAGCACAACTCAATGGTACAGGCAAGTCCTATGTAATACCAGTTGTCTTACCTTTAGCTTTGTGTTAGTGATGCTTAGCTAGGTATTTCGGTTGGGGTTCTCGCCGTGTGTGGTTTGGTGTTGTTGTCCATTAATTTTTCGGCTGGGCCTCCTCCTTGTACAAGTTTCCCCATTTTTATTTTGTATAGTTTTTGCTCTTCATCTTAATGAAAATGAATAGTGACATCCCTCCTCCCATTCGTTCAAAAAAAAGTCCTATGTAATATGCAAGATGACTGGCCAATACTGTTTGTACAACAAATTGCTAAGATTAGCGGGCGCGCATAAGACTGGCTAATACTGCAATATGACTAAAACGTACGGAATCAACATCTGCACAGATATTACACCGATCCTTCAATTAGGTTATCCTTGATGTAACTTTACCTATTAGCCATCGGAGTATATTATTGTGCATAATACCTATATCGATTAATCTTCTTATATGCGTTTACCCTTACAAAACAACCAAAACCTCTCAACCTGTACCCTTTCTAGTTGAAATTATTGCCTTTTCTGAGAGGTAAATTCGCTCATACCCACTCCAGCACGGCACAGCGCAGTACTGTATCAAAACCGAAAGGTGTACTGATTCTGCCTTCTGGAAATCGGACGGAAAGGAAGGCAGCTGACATGTACGGATTACATAGGACACCTAATGTACCGGATGAAATAGTACATGTGTTTTGCAACTGAAAAGAGAAAAAAACAGAGAAACCGGAATAGAAAATTGTTGGGTTTCAGAGCATCCAAGCAATCGGAACATGCAGGGGAAAACGTATCATGTCCATCTTTTCAGAGGAAAATATAACCTTTCTTGTGCTAGTTTGGAACGCAAAAACAAAAAAAGAAACGGAGCGTTGTTTGAGGGTGACGAAAAGGATTTGATCGCAGAGAAAAATAAATAAGAACTTTCATGGAGCCTCCAACCTTCCAAATCCCAAGAAATCAATCCAAGGACTAGTACTGAAAAAAATAATCCAAGGATCTATAAGTATCGGTTTTCCTAACCTTCCTGTGCTAAAAATCGCAAGGAACCGAGTGCCACAGAAGAACCCCAAAACGAAAAAGGGCTAAAAGAAGCCATGTAATCACCTTCCTCTGTCCTCTTGAATTCAAGAGAAGAACGACCACAAATACAGAGACCAGTGCATAGAGGGATATATGAACAAACGCCAACCCAGAACAGAAGAGAGACAAATACAATTACACAAACATAACAAACATCTGGTTTTGAACAAAATATGAGATAATTTAAAGAAAATAAACGAACCTTCCCTCTCTATCCTTCCTCTATTCGACTATTCCTCCAATGAAACAGGCCAAGACAGAGAGACTGGATTAATTTCCAGAATCGGAGAGAGAGAGAGAGAGAGAGAGAGAGAGAGAGAGAGAGACAGGGATAAGAAGAAGCAGTGGAGTTCTTATATATATACATGCGAGGAAAGAAACCATAGAGAGAGACAACAGAGAGGGGAAGCTTCAACAGAAGAGGAATTGCGGAGAAGAGAAGAGAAGAAGAGGCAGGCGTGGCGGGCAGGTGGGGGTGGGCCCCACCGGGATCGGATCAGCGCCGTCCGATGAGGCGCGAGAGTAGGATCAAAGGGGAAAGATGGCCGGCGCGGGGCCCGCTCAAACGGAGAGAGAGAGAGGGGGCTCCGAACCGCCCCCACCGCCGAATTTCCTGCCCGATAAGTAGCCGCCCCTATATGTATAGTACATAATACGTGGACCGGCAGAGCCACTGACAAATGGCCCCCTTGTGCTTACTGCGTATCTCCCCCCTCTTTCTGAAGCAGTGCCAGTGTTTTCTGCATTGTATTAGGACTTTTCGAAGTGCAATAATCCTGCCTATGTCCGGCTATGGTATGGTTTTATTTTTGGGTCCATTTAAAACATAAAAAAATTATATATAATTTTTTAGAGAAAAAATATACAGTTTTTGCACGAAGATACATTAATCCTTGTGGTACACATGCTTATTTTTATGCACTTTACAAATATTTTTCTACGATCGGTTGCCGTAGATAAATGGAGAAAAACTTTGCAACTGAAATTTGATCTATAAAATGATGTTGCGGAATTGTGAATGGTGTGGTTGACATGCTACAGAAACGTGCCAGGTGCCACATAAGAGAAATATGCATCCCTTGATATATTCAATTTTGGGTGGCACGCCATGTTGTAAAGCTAAGAATTGTTGAGCTACTACGTACTTCTTGCAGTGTGATCAGGGTGATTGCTTATTTATTTTAGGACGATCCGAGCCGTTGGATTACCAACTTGGATGAGGCTGTAAAGTGTAAAGTACCATGCGATACTTAATTTTTTTTTTCAGCCGTACTTGCATTTTTTGTGGTTTCTGTTTTCCATAAAATCTGGGTGGAGAGGGTACAAAATGGGATTTTCAGCATTTATGTGCCAAAATTCAGATCGATTCCTTAATGTATAGTAGTATTAAACTGTTAATAGCAGTATGCTAACGACTGAGCTTTCATTTGGATGCACACATCACACATACTATTTAAGTATTGACTCCTGGCCTGTAAGAGCTTATCTGCAAAGTATTCTAATCGAACAAGAGATAAAGATTGAATCTTCCAGGAAATAATGGACAATTGGCAGTCGCTAGATTCTTCAAATGGAGGACGGGGGGAAAGGAGGCCTTTTAATGTCGTGTAGTTCGTGGCTCACGACTAGCTCTGACTTATACGGCACAAATTCGCTTAGAAAATCATTTTCATACGAGTGAGGTGGCTTTGTGTAGACGACTCCATGAGGTACATGTACATTTTCGTTTTCGTCCTTTACTTATATTTTGCAATTGTGTAAATACACAATTGGAAACCTGCCAAGTTTAGTGGATAAAATAACCGGCCAATACACGACTATTTCAGCGAATTCAGGCGTACATGCACGATATATAATGGTTCTTCCACTTTATCTTTTGTTTGGTGCAAGTAACTTCAAAGTTAAATAGTGTGTGGATGTGTGTATGGTCGCCTTGGAGTTGGGACTGAACCGTGCCACTGGACACTAGTAGCGCGATGGTGATGGCGCAGGCCCGGCACCGAAGCAAGAAGGCGACCAAAACGAAACGGCCGTTGACGTACGGGAGTTGCTGCCTGCTACTCTAATTTAACTCCTTTGCTTTTCCTTGTTGATTTGCATTTGGGCATGCCGTTGACAAACCGGGAGACGCTGAAATAACCATGGGGAAAACAGATAATACGATTATCGACAGAAAACCCACGTAACATGCTGTTTGTTTAGGTTTAAGTTTTTTCGTTTATAGCTTAAAGCTAGTTTTTTTTGATTTAATCAGATAAATCCTTTAGTTTTTAAACCGAGCTAAGGTGTTTGGTAATCTGATTTTTTTATGTGTTAGGTTTATTGAGTGGTGTGTTAAGGATACACAGTCTGAATTGTCCTTGAGGTTTTGAAGAATCTGTTTATTCATGTGTTTAAACATATTTTTTGGATAGGAATTGGAAAAATACGACGGTACATTCAAGTCTACATACTTTTTTTAAATAGTGTGGACAACCTCAAATTTCTTTTATTAGAAACTGAGCGGTTCTACGTAAGTACTAACAAACCAAGTAAAGGCCGACTTCACCTTAGAGGAAACTCAACACAACATTCCTCTGTAGAGGTTATATAGCCAGAGAAGTAAGACAAACCCAAATTAGACGCCAAAACAGTTTTATGAAAAGCTACAGAATCGATCCTTTCGAAATCCTCCCATTTTCCATTGTTGTGTCAGGTCTCCATCCTCTGCTTGCATTGAAAACTTCCACCGCCATCTACCCAAGCACCCTTTCTCCCCTGGGCAATGCTTCTGTGCCTCCCTCCTTTTGCTGCAGCTGAGCCCAGTAATTCATCTGGTGACAAGTTGGATAAATAAAAGAGAGAGGATCAGAAGGCATTTTATTTTTGAAGCAAGCATCATTCCGAATTTTCCATATGATCCAAAATACAGCTGCTACTCCAACAGTAACTAGCTGTTTCATATGACCTCTCTCAGCCAAACATCAAACAAATGATTCATGCTTAGTGGAACATCCCTGAAACCAAAAGAACATCTCACAATATTCCATACAAATCTGGCAAATGGACACTGCAAGAAGAGGTGATCAGTACTCTCATTCGTGCCACAAAATTGGCATTAGTAAGATCCATTCCAGCCCCTCTTCTTCAGATTGTCCTTTGTCGGAATTAAGGATTGAAAAACCGGAACCGGTTGAAATCTCGGTTGGCGGTTGGTAACGGTAACCAGCTGGTTACCATAAATCCCGGAAAAAAACAAGACAAATTTCAAAAACTGAAATTTGAATTCCAATTTTGAAAACTGGTTACCGAAAAAACTGATTACCAGAAAAAACCGGTCAAAATTTTGAATTAACGAATTTTGAATTAAAAGTATTTAATTAAGTGCATATTTAGCTCATACAATACATAATCTAGCATATTTAGCTCATACAATACATAATCTAACATATTTAGTTCATATGAAGTGTAAACCGGCAAAAAATAATAATTCAAGCATATTTAGCTTATACAATATGTAATCTAGCACAAAACGGGCCTAAACCAACCTAGGAAGTGATGAGAGTAGTTAAAAATTTTAATTTTAATTTTAAAATTTTCAACCGATTCTCGTTCACTCGGCCGGACAAAATCCGATTCTGCGCCAGAATCGGTCAGAATCAGGTGGATTTTTCCCCGTCGAATGCTTTTCTTCAAAACCAACCAAAGAAAAACTTGATCTAGCAATTTGGATCTATGGATTATGGAGGCCATGAGGTCAAGGAGAAACGAGGTCAAGGGAGGGAGAACGGTGAGTATATACCGTACGAGCAGCCGCGTGGTAGGAGGCAAGCAATGCATACATCAAATTCATTATAATTCACATCAATGGCATCACACATTCAACAACTAATAAAGTTCATCACAATTCACATATCATGTTCAATAAGACAACTAATCAAGTTTAACAAATAAAATACAAATACAAATTGACATAGTTTCACACATGTGGGCATTGGGTGACGGGAGGTGTCGGGAGGTAGCTCCTAGCAAGGCGAGAGCGAGGAGGTGTCGTGCTCGGCGAGAGGCGGTGTCGTGAGGGACGAGGTGGCATCGAGCTGGGGACCAAGGGAGGCCGGCGGCGGCGGGAGCGAGGTCGAGGGAGGAAGGTGGCGGCCTGGGGAGCAGGAGTTGAAGGGGAAAATATCGGGTGGGCAGGAGGAAAGAGGTGCAAGGATTTGGCTTATATACGATAGCATTGGCGTGTAATTTCGAAGAAGTTGAGTGGCAAAGGGCTATTTCCATCCCACAAAAGCTAAAAAAGCACTCCTCAACTGGCTTATGATTTATAGGCTTAAAGCCGCTTAAGCTTATCATAAACTAGTTAAAAAGTCACACCTTTATTTAAACTCTGACTTTTTAGCTTTTAATTCAGACAAAAATTTAAACAAACATGGCCGTATGGCCGTAGTCAAATATGAAAGAGGCGGCGCCTATATTGGCAACAAGACGGTTAGATGGACAAAAACCGAACTAGTTGGACTATCAAGTGGCTTTTTTTAGGATGTGTGTATATATGGACCACTGACACTGAGCCATGCAATGCCTCGTGGCAGTTTGTTTGGTAACAATCGTTGGCTTTCAACAGTTCCAACAAGAGCAGTACATGAGCTCCGTCAAACGACCTGTTGTCTCCATTTGTTGAGTTCGGCAACAGATGTTGATATCCAAAGCTGCAAAAGAAAACTTTCACCTGACTTTGTTTTGAGTTCCCTATGCTCTCGTAGTTTTTTTTTGTCCGTTCTAACTTGCAAGGTCCCCGCTGTATTTAAGGTGTTTCACCCATTTTGGGTCAGTGTTTGTTGTTCTCTTCTGTATGTTAATGAATTGAGGCATAGCTCTTACCCTTGGTTAAAAATAAAATAAAAACTTGTAAAGTCGATTATATTTTATTGGCTCCATGCCGAGGTACAATTTTGGAAATTTCATTCACGCTCCTTGCATATATGCGTCATGGCAGTCATGACTTTGAAGCCTTGGTCCTCACTTTTGCATCTCCTTTGTGTCAACGAGATTACAGGAGGAATCAAACAAGAAAGCTACACAATTATACACAACCAGGAGCCCTTTTTTAATGTACTTTATGTTAGACAAAGTCACACACATTAGGAAACCTTTGTCTTTGCTTTACTTTGCAATCTCATGGCGGCCCTCGGCCTTCTGACCATCTTGTACTTATTATATTGCCCTCGTGCCGTATCAACATCGTGCTATCATAATTCTATTCAATTATTGTTATCATTCGTACATAGGCCGCCCAAAGTTTTTTTTTTCGTTTCATTTTTGAGAGAGAGGTTGATGGATTGACAGTTGCTTGTTTTCAATACCGTGGCCTACTAAGCAGCATATCTCTGTAATCACACGTAATGCAACAATCAAGAGGGCAATTTTTAGGTTTTGTGGTTTGTTTTTGAACCGAAGTGCCTTTCAGTGTGTTGTTGGTGTAATAATTCGATACTGGCAAGCGACTGAGGGTGACCTGTGTACGACGGATATTACGCAAGTACCAAACGAGTCCACTTAGACTGGGGCGAGATCTAAACTACTCCTCGTCGTTCTTTGTCCATCGACTTCAGGGTCTTCGTAGTATACGTAGTCCCCTTGATCCACATCATCTGGAGGGTTTGAGGAAGAGCGAGAATGAACACAACCTCCGTGCTCGCGAGCCAACACACAATATACAATAGTATACATGTATGGCTTAACAAGGAATGGCTCGGGTTCTTTTATTCGCTAAAGCAACATTTTCAGCTATCATAATTACAAATCCCTATGACTTAGCATTTTAAACAAATTGTATTTTATTAAAGAGAGTAAGTGCAATATTAAATAACAGTAGAGGTTCCCTTCATCAGAAACTCTACACATGCATCATTTTATTGGAGCTATCTCCGCTCCTTCACACCACTGAGCTCGACGGCTCAGGAAAAATCCAACCTCAGGCTAGATGAGCCAACCTGGTTGTATTCCACCCACAAAAGGTTTTTAAAATAGAACTAACTCAAGTTAAGATCTCATATCCGTCTTTGACCGTAGGCACGACTGTTTAAACAGTTTAGACTCTACAGAGGTTGTACATTGTACCCACAAGAGATAATTATACTCGTTACCCCACATGATTTCTTAGTCATGTAGTTGAGTGGTCGTCACAGTAACTTTTTCGAACTACCTCGCCCCTTCCGTCATCTCACCTCTATGGCCACTTCCATAAGTTGTGCGGCATGTTCACCACAACGACTAGCGCAGCTGGCTCTAGCCACAACGATTAACGTAGCTAGCAATTTCACCCTACCTCGGTATCCCTTTCAAGCCGAAACACATCATGCCGCTTGCACGCTTCTAAACTCCAATTTGTGGGATGACATTCAGGGTTCAATAATTTTACTAAGCCAAGTTGCACTTTGCAGACTTGTAGTTGTATGACGACTCTCGTGCGGTTCATAACAAGATTAAGTTCTTAATTCATCTGGGCGGTTCATATCACATAACAACCACTCTCGTGCACGACGACACCCACCACTCTTTCCATCCGCCCAGATATGGTACTAGCAAGTTGTTTAGGATTTTGGGGAGGAAGAACCAATTAACACAACATGCCAATTATTTGCATCCAATGACTGCCCAAAACCACTTTTATAATTAAAAGATGATAAACAAAATATTTATTTTCCTGGTACTTAAGCAAGTCTAGCATGCCGTTTAAGTACAACCTATGCTAGTATTTACCACATATTTACTAGGGTGATATGGAATGAGGGATTCAATTTATCAAAGGATGGATAATACTTAATTAATTATCAAATAAGTGTTTAACTACCTTAAGCTTTAACATACATTTGATTACAGAATTAAAGCATGCAACTTTGATATTTTAAATAAATATAATTTGCATAAAATATAGACTCAAAATGATCAAAGTATTGACTTGCCTTAGTTAAAGGCAGTGGGGTTTTGGTACTCTTGAGCTTGGTCGAAGGGGAGGTTTCCTGCGTCTTCGAATCCTAATCGAACGAAAGTACCGGAAAAAGACACAACAATAGAGATAATAAATAAATACAAAACTCATAACAAATAAACTCCAAATTGAACAAGACCAGTGCCATTAGCAAGATCTTGAAGTTATAAAATTTTAGAAACAAGTTTAATAATTTTTAGAGTTATAATGAAAAAGATATGAATTTTTGAAGCTTTTCAATTGAAAAGAAAATCAGAAAACCAAAAATTCTCCTGTGCTGACACGTGGCACGCATAGGGCTCGGTCCACCGCACAGTGCGTGGAACGAGTCCATGCGCACCGGCGCATGGGTCCACAGCACAGTGCGTGTGGGGCCCACCTGTCAGCCTCACACGGCACTGTGCGTGGCGTGGCGTGGCGTGACGTGATGCCTCGCTTTCTCCGTGCGCGGAGAACGAGAGGGGGGAGGGAGAGGAAGAGGAGGGGAGGCGCACGGCGGCGACGGAGCGGGGAGGAGGGAGCGGCGCACTGGAGGGGGGGGCGGGACGGCCGGGCGATGACGGCGGCGATCAAGCGCGGAGGAGGAGGAGGCGGCGGCGACGCCGCCAATGGAGACGAAGACGGCGGCGGTGGAGAGGAGGAAGAGAGCGGGCGTGGATAGGGAGAAGAGGAGGCCGCTCCACTTAAATAGCCGAGGTAGGGAGGGGAGGTGAAGGCGCGGCGGGAGGCGGGGAGGAGGAGAGGGAGAAGGGGGCCGGGGCGGCCAAGCCGAAGCGGCGGTGGCGGGAGTGAGGAAAGAGGGGCGGGTCCGTGCGGTCGGTGCAGGCAGCATGCATGCGAGAGCGAGAGCGCGGGAGGGAGGCGGGGCAGTGGCGCCGCCCCGGCCGGGCGCGGAGGGCGGTCGGTCACGGCGCGGCAAGTGCGTCGGGAAGGAGGGAGAAGGAGGAGGTGGGGGCCGGATCGGACTGGGCCGAGGTGGCCCAAACGAGGTAATATTTTGAAGTTTTTAAAATTTTGAAAACTTTTGTAATTTGATTTTGAATTTTAAAACCAAAGATCCAGGTTCTGGAAATTTAGAATGTTACAATCTTCATATGAGTCGTTTTCTTCCTTAGAAAGCAAAGGATTAGAGTGTAATGGTATTTAATCTTAGTGTTTGAACAGAGACGATTTCAAAACATGAACTGTTGTTTCTTGCTATTTATACGCATCTGATATCTGTTTCTTCAGGCCTTTTGTCCTTCAAAGAAAGATACGAGGATTTTAGGTGTTTTAGCGAATGTGGAAGCATCTTGCCTGAATTACTCTTCTTGTTAATCAATAATTTCACTTTCATCAAACCTGCAAGTTCACGCCTTGTCGACACACACTAAAATTCCTCACAAAAAAAGAAGATATACACTTCAAAGTGTTAAATTGCTATAACCAAAGGGCATAGCCCACAATGATGTGCTTCTTATACGCTGCATATTTCTGTCGACTTCAAGATGAGAACTCCTCGGAAAGTTGTAAAAAATACAGATTAAAATATCATGAATAAGAACTCTGAAATAATAGTTTCTACATGTTGGGACTTGGGTGTACCCAAAATTATCTTGTTCGAGGAGTCTCCCGGACCAATTGGTTAGTACCGCGGATAGTGGGCTAGCCAACCTAGTTTCAAACCCCTTCTTAAATACATTGTGTGAGGGGGAATATGTTTTATCCCTCCACACCAGCGAAAATTATCTTGTTCTGCAGCAGTATAAGCGCTTTAGCCTTGACAGCTCTGCAGAATTACAAAATTTCTGTCAAATATAACTGCATGGACTTCAAATTTTGAGACGAAAATGTACTTCTAGCCAAGAAGTCATACTTGAACAAGAAGCCAAATGCCAATGTCACACTAACCTGCAACATGATGTTGTATGTCGCTATATTTTCAGATTAAAATCATTAAAAGGACTAGTCGATGCATAAGCCAGGGTAGCCTCATGGCAAGGGAGTTCTCAGCCCAGAAGGCCATAATTTGTTGCTTCTTTGGGGTTGCTCAGTTCTGTTAAGTGTCAACTTCTGACATGAAAGAAACCCTGCAAGTTGCACCTGTCATGATCCACTTAACCCAATAAATACGGAAAGGCATAACCCTTGAACATATTTGCTATTATTTGGTCCCCTTTATTTTGCCATCCTACATAATGTCAATAAAGTAAACAAGGCACATACTAACAATATTTCATTTATAGATTCTTCAACAAAAGTTAAAAGGTACATGAATCATAGGTAAATAGGAATGGACATGCACTTGAAAAACAAACCCCTCTTGCTCCATCTTTCTCCCGAGTCTGCAAAAATTCAGCCCAACTGCTATGTAGTATGTACAAACATTCAAACTTTCAGATCCTTATGACACAGTTTACACAACTTGATGTCGCGGAAATTTTCGCTCGTCCCGGACAAACGGGCAGGGGGAAGCCTGATGACTGACCTTAGGCATTAAGTACCGAACTAATAGCTATCCAAGTACTAAATTGGTGATCTTAACTCCATATTAACCGGTGCCACCAAACCGCCACTCCATGTCTCTGTCATGGTCTCTATTGCGCAGCCGCAATCGACGACGACCGGCTGGACCACGCTGACGGCGGCCTCAAGGCCGGCTGCTTGCGCTGCTTCGGAGCGTGCGATTCCTCCAGTCCTGATCTCAGAATCTCAAACATCACCTGTACGTCCTTGTATCCACAGGTCTGCACATCCTCGTGAAGCTTCAGTATGCTGCCACCACTGCCTGCACGTACGGTTTTCAGATAAGGATTTTATCACTGTCATGGATTGTCCCAAAGGGAAAATATGAAAGAGATGCGTCCCCACCCCCACCCCACCCCACCCCACTTTCTTAGCGGAGAAAAGGCGTGAAGTATGCTGGCTACTTTTAGACCTTACAATTTTGGGGAGCTGAAGGAAATGTGATATTTGTTAGCACTCATGTAGATGGTAAAACACTTCTGCTGATTGTATTGGATTGTTTCTCTTGTCTGCTTTCTAAATACATTGAACAAATTGGCATCATTGGCCTAGCACACATGCCACAGGCATTGAGGCCTCTCTATTACAGTTTTATATCTATTGGACATTGGGCCCCATAAATACTAATGGGCTTTCACTGGCAATCTAATCGAATTGCTGAATCAAGGGTGTCTTTTTTTCTTGGGGTAAAAGGACCGTGTCCTTGCTTGCTCAAGAACACAAGAGCATAACATTAAGCATTCTAATTTATCTTGGCAAGCACCAGAAACCCAGAAGCCACTTAGACAAAGAAACAAGTCTAAAAAGAGGAAGATGAACTAGCATCTCTCGCAACAAAAGGTAAAACAAATGGTAAGAGGGACACTACACTTTCCCACATTCGATATTCTACTGAGACAGCTACCTGCACTCCATCCTTATCTAGAAACAAACCAAAAGAAATCAATCCCCTCCACTTTTCCTCAGCCAAGAACATTCCTTCCTCAGTTCTTACCAAGTTCCTTCACTTCTTGCACTACTGCTAATAACTTTACCTTAAATCCACAGGAACTTAAGTACATGGCCTTTATTTGGTCAGGACCCCAAGCCCAACCAAGAACGAGTACGACAAGTTACTGACATAGTGGCATGGCTTTATGGCATTATTAACGATCCAACGGACGGTTGGGGACAAAAAGGAAAGGAGCTCCAGAAAGATGCAAAAAAATTGAAAATATAACCACTCATCAGTCATCAACTATCACACTGCTCCAACAGAAAAGCAGTACAAGCCATGGGCAGTTCGGTGGTTTGCAACGTTGCCAAGAAATTAAAGGTGTCCATCCGATGACAAGTTTAACTGTTTTCCCGGTGGGCCAATTTGATTTGTGCATGCACCCGTAGAATCTACTAACTACTACTAGTAGTAGATCGGTGTGTCCCTGCCATAACCATAAGCTGGCCCTGACTCGAGTTCTAGACAAGTTGGCGGTTAAAGGTTGATGGGTGTACGCGTGGACGGCATTATCTCCTATTAATTGCGTTGTTCTAACCGTGAGAATCTTTCGGTGCAGATCGGCGGCAGTGGCAGACCACCACCACTCCTCTGCACCGCCGCAAATGCAAAGCTCAGTTCAGACCGCATAGGCTGAATTATTGGACGAAATCAGATCAGCTGAGAAGCTGCAAGACAACAGAACAGAACAAGCAGAACAATCCACTTGACATATACTACTACTTTTCACCTTTTTTTTTAAGACTCGCTACTTTTCACTTGAGATTTGCTTGGTGTTAAAGAAGATCTGTGCAGATCTAACTAAGATTCTAAAATAAAGACTAACTAATTGTACGACATATTTGGTTATCATTACTACCCGTTGATACAGGAAGATCATGAGAACTGGCACCAATTGACAGCAGCAGCAGCAGTAGTACTGGTTTGGCACCTGGAAAATATCCTTGCACCTACTGATCTTCACTGCATCATCGACCTCGTGACACTTGGCGCCACCTATTGAATAGTGATAGTACAAGTAGTAGTATAGTGCTACCAGTACTAGGTACTACCAATAACAAGATCTAACTGTGTTGTGCTGCTAATTCCTTGCAAGTTGCTGCAAAGTCTGTTGTTTTGTACCAACAGGGAGGTTGACTTTCTCAGAAGAGCATTTAGTTTGGTGTCTGCGCAAGTTGGAATTGTTGAGTTGCCTATGAATAAAATACCTAAACCTATGAAATTCCAAGGAAGTTTTGGCATGGGTGAATAGCAACCAAAGAGGGCTTATATTACCAGAGACTTTTCGTCTTGGACCCACATGTTACAATAATCAGGGGAACTACTTTTTTTTCTTCGAAAACTTTAGTGGGAGCTGACGAGGTGAAAAGGAAGATTGTTTCTAGATTGAACATCCAAAGTCCAATCCACCTAGCAACATTGTAGTGGAAAAAAATCACATTCCACCATGGATCAGTACTTGACTGATGCGAATGAAATTAATGAATTGTTGTGGTCGTTAATTGGGTACGGGTCTGAGGACCGAGTGTAGGGCACTCGACATAGGGCACTCGCCCTTGAACGATTGGTCATGCCACCGCCAAGACTACGATGCTTAGTTGAAGAGGAGGGAGAGAGACTAAGAACTTTGTTTATTCGTTGCTTAATTGATAATGAATACATGCTATCTTTGCTATCTTTTCTACAAGGACAATCCGACTTGACGATTAAGAAATAATCTATAAAGAAACCTATCAATCCAATGTAATCTTTCAACTATTAAAAATAACATTCCTAATAGATAAGAGCATATCCCCAATAATAACTTGATAGATAAGGAATCACAAAATAACCTACCTAACTAATTATTCTTTATTCTAGGAAACCAATCAACATGCATGGAAAACAACGTGATACAGTGCCAACGGGTATTGTTCACGTGCCGCTACAGCACCGTGGTACTGCTCACGCACCTCTACAGTACTTGTGGTACTATTCATGCTCCTGCTATGCAGCCTCGAGGCTGCTTGCTCCATAACATTACACCCCTCACGGCGAGGCAACTCGTTCTCAAGCTGCGGTAGTGGCCACGGTTGAAGTCCTTGGTGGCCCCATGTTGATAAGAGTATCTGGTACCGATGTCGGTTCGCTTGAGAGTAGATTAGCGATACTCCGACGTATAGTGCCCAAGGAAGAAATGTCTTAGCATGTTGCGGTGTTGAGGAAGACGTCGGCGGCATGGGCAACCGATATGGGGTGGCAGTTATGCCCTTACTGCCCTAGAGCGTGATGATGGCGGGAAGGACGCGACGACGGCGACCCTCAGTTGTTGTGCTCTGCATTGTCTATGGCACAACATCGGCCGGTCATGTGGAAACGATTGCCGCTGGACAACGGCATCCTTCCTCCAGTGGCGTCGCGCTGAGGCGCCGCTGAGGATGCAACCAAGGAAAGCGATGCCCATTGGGGTGGCGTTGGTGGCGTCGTTGAGGAAGGTGACGGTAGCGCAGTCATTGCAATGGCAAGCGATGCCTCCTCCTGCTCTTTCAACTTGACCATCAATGCCCACGTTTTTTGGAGGATGGCCATCATATTGTCAATTGAGACTATCATCTTTTCGTTGCTAGCCTTCAACATAGTGAAGGTAGATAGTTCGACACTGGAAGCTATGATGGGTGGCTCTGATACTAAATATTGATACTAAATATTGTGGTAACTGTTAGGGTACGGTCCAAGGATCGATGGTAGGGCACTCGCCCTTGAATAGTTGGTCATACCACCACCAAAGCTGAAGAGGAGGGAGAGAGACTAATAACTTTGTTTATCTATTATATGCTATCCCTTTTATAGAGACAACTCGTCTTAACGTCTAAGAAATAATATATAAAGATACTCGTGCTATTGTTCATGCTCCTGCTACGCAGCCTCGCGTCTTGCTCCACAACACTAATGGTCAGCGCCCTAAGGTAAAAGTTGGTGATAAAATTTCAGAGTAAGCTCTAAACTGCATAAAAGAACATAAAAAATCTATGGTTTCTAAAGCCTGTAAATTGTGTAGACTGAGGATTATCACCTAGCCTACTGAGAGCATGAATTTTTTTCTTCTAATTTTTGGTACCCACAGTAGAATACGAAAAGGGGGAAAAAAGAGGAACAGAGAAAAGGACGAATACATCGGCAATTTGTTTCCAAGTAGTATCATGTTTGATTCAAACAGTTACCGAGAAGTTTCTGAAATTTTGAATTTAAAAGGAAAATAAGACAATAAGCATGGCTATATATGACTGTCCTTTTGAATAAACAGCTCTCTGTTCATCTAGGTAACTGCAGTTTTAACCTAAATAAACTTCCGCAACACTCATGTTACTTACATAGATGTTGTTTTAGCCTACGGAGTAGTTAAAGAACCCGTAAGTGAATTTCAATATAATTAAGAACACAGAACTAAGTAGCCCTCTCCCTCTGTGTGCCTGACTGGTAAAATCAAGAACAACTGAACAAACACCGAGATCTCGCATCGCATCCAGAAAAGTAAAGAACCCCATGGACAAAAGCCAGACAAAGGAGATCAAACCAGCAACTAACTCGGTCGAGCACTAAGAATTTTCCCACAAGAACAAGCACTTCAGTAGTTACGTGCTTAGACAGAGTATGATCTCGTACACAAGCAGTTAGGGCGTGGGATATGTGCGTAGCTGCGTACCTGTCTTGCGCGCGCCGACGCGGGTGGAGACGGCGGCCCACGCGCGGCGCGCCGGCAAGACGACCTTCTTCCGCCACCAGGCCATGACCGCGCGCACCGGCGCCGATATCCTCGCGGCGGCCAGACTCGACGCCGACGCCCTCGCTCTCCTCCGAGGTCCGGGCTTTGATTTCGACTCAAGCGCGCTCCTCGCCTCCTGCCGCGCGGCTGCGGGCGGGTTGAGACTCTTTGGCTCTTGGAGTTGCGTGCTCTGCTTTTTATCCCGTGCTATTTGTGGGGGTTGGGTTTGGGTCCGGGCCTGCTACTCGCGCGGTCGCACCCCAGCCCTTCCTTTTAGCATGCACCAATTGAGGCTGACGGTTTGGGGCATCAACTTCGGCTTTAATGCCAAATGTCTTATTAAATTTGGTAACGTTAACTAGATTTGCTAAGTATTTGGCTTACACCAAACTTTGGCAAGGCCTACTGGAGTTAATTTTGGCATCAAACCCAGCAACCCTGATCTTGTTTGTGATCTTTGTTAGTATTATTAGTATTGTAAGTTCTAACATACTGTGTATTTTATGGGTTGTTGTACACTATTGTCAGGATTACTTGGATTTAACTCTATGATATTTGTTGTTTTTTTCCTTGGGTGTACTAGGTTTAAATTACTCACCTTGTACTGTCAAAACTATAGTGAAAATTTCACATCATACTCGTAATATTTCCACCATACCATGTAAACCCGCCTTGCGCGTGCGGTAGTTGCAAATAATTTTGGCTTGTCCCCAGTAGCTAACCTTGGCCCACCTGTCATTGCTGCGATCCTGATCACATGACCACCTCACGCTGGCCATCACAGGAGTCTTAAACTTCGCCTCCCATGGGCATGTACAGCTGTATGGTTACTTTTTATATTATCTATAAACAAGATTAAACACAATTCATGCAATAGATTGTCTATATATGACTTATACAAAATGAGATCATAGAACATATGAGTTACAGAAGGTATGGATGCAACAACAAAAATAATATCTATAACGGCTTTATAGACCGTCTGTTGCATACTAGACGGCTTCTAGTTATCTCCTCCTCCTCTCTCATTTGTACTATAAAAAATCTTACGTTGTAAAAATTATAGATAGTTGATATCACCCTATTGTACATGTTCTAAGGTGGCACATAGGGAACTCCTACTGGTAAGAATCAACTACTACATAGGTTCACTTTGTGGACAGTATTCTGTGAGCGCGCGTGTAATACTTTACAGGGGAGCTATAGCAGCAGTGAAACCGTTTTCTAATAACATACTCTGCATTGAATACATTTCCGTGTACAACTTGAATGCTGTTGCGTCTCTCATTTTCCTCTTCAAAAAGAACGGAGCAGCTAGCTGTTTCATCTGTACGCTTCTATTTCCAATCTGTGTCCCCCCACTTGTGATACATGTATTAGTTTGAATGTGTGATCGGTCCACTAAACATATTGCTTGATTAAAAACAGTCCACGTGGGAGTAGAATACAAAGCATTACAAAAACATAAACATGCCGTATACAAATGCATCGTGGCGGCACAGGAGTCGAACACCTGTGAGCTGCGAGACGCGTCCGTGCGGATGCTCGGACAAGGAATTGACCTGAGCGCGACCCCACATCACCTCTGCACAAATATGATATATCCACACGAGGGCGGGAATGGCACGGAGACGGCGACCTAGCCCTTGGCCATATGCTAGCGTCACCGTCCATTCTACCAAGGTTAGGTAAAGTTTGACGCGAGCTCCTAGTTTCGAAGAAACATCGTCTAACCAAGCGTGCAAGTCGTAGTTACACTTTTTTTTTTTTTTTTTGTGAGCAGCGTGTACCAAGAAATTGTACGGCCCTGTTGATTTGGTACTCAGGCAGGGGTTTGTTTGGTATCCACAGTTTTTTTTAAGCTAGAGGATAATCGTCGATCTTGTCCTTTCGAGGAGTGTATGAGTTGGATCAAACGACAGTTGAGTGATGGGCTGATCGTGAGATTTTCTCCCCTTTTTCCTCGGGAGGACCACAAGAACTGGTGGGATTCTGCATATGCTGCGAAGTTGTGGCTCAATTTCTTTACCCTCTTTGCAAGGCAAACAACTCGCATAATGTAAAGCTTTCGACCAAACCAACTTGTATTTCTTTTGATTTCCTCCATTTTGCCAAGATCATATCGCCTCGAATTGATCGGCTGCGCTTTTAAGGAAACGCCTAGCATGAGCTAGAGGGAATGGATGGGTGGACACCTGAGCTGGAATTAAGAGGTCGTTCTCTGTAATTACGTTCGGTGCCTGCTTTTGGTACAAAAAAGCTATAGCATTATTCTGTCCACTCAGGGGGAGAGTTAAGGATACGCAAGAAACAGCTGATCTGCAACGGGCAGGGAAAAGCCAAAGGAAACATGGTTACATAAGTCTCCGCTGGGTGACAATCTCTTCCAGTTAACCTGTCCAAGTGATCCCATCAGAAGTCATTATACTGCAGCACAACGTCAACAGTTACAGTGTTACACGCTCAGGGCGGAGTCAGGATTCGACACGAGGGGGCCAAGTAACCTAGCAATCTATATAAACTCCGATGTAACATCCTCCCGGTTAAATGGAGGCACAAAGGGGTGCAGGGGAGCTAGCCCATGTCACCCTTTTTTATTTCATCGGTATGATGCTGTGTCGGGGTTATTTGTGCAGTGAGATCCTTCGGGCGTTGGCTTCCCACGTCTGTTTTTTCCTTGGGACGTTTTTCTCACCCGTATCGCCTGCTCTTTCCCCCATCGTCTCCTACTTCGCCGCGACCCCACTCCCAGCTCCTTATCTTCCCCAAGAACGATTCCTCCTCCGCTGTAGGATCAAAGATAACCGATCAAAGAGGGGTGAATAGGAAGTTTTTAAAATTAATTGATAAATTTAGATTTTAAGCAAGATAAATCTAATCAAGACTTTCTTGCACAATAAAAGCAAATAAACATATTATGCTACTAGAGATAAATGAGCTAAAAATACAACTAGGTACTTTCCTAGCTAAGCTAAACAAGCACACTAGAAAAGTAAATACAAGATAGTAAAGACAAGAATTAACCACAAAGAAGACGAGGAAGTTTTTTCCGTGGTATCGAAGACTTGCTGGTCTTCACTTAGTCCACGTTGAGGAAGCTTGAGCTAATCAAGCTGGCTCCACAAATTAAGACTTTTCTCGATTTCACTAGTGGTTGTTCTTCCTCCAGTCGGGAGATGGTGAACACCGAACCAATCACAACTTTTATGCTGGGATGGTCATTGTTAGCTTCTTGAAGAGATTACCGCGCAAACTCCCGTCAAGCCATCTAGGTGTTGACAAACACCAAGGGCAATGGATTGAAATCTTCGCTTGATGGTAATCAAGTGCTAAGGATCAATCTAAAATAGATGCACTTGAAATTTGATCAACCACCTCACAATAAATGCAATGAGAGTAAATGAGGTGTGGAGTGAATACTTTAGGCTCAAAAGATGTTACATGAAGTCTCTTACACTGTCCTAGAGTAGGTGGGGGAGTATTTATACCCCCACAACTAAATACGACCGTTGGAGACACTTTACACAATTTTTCTGCAAGTGCGGTACTACTGCCGTTATATACCCGGTAGTACCGTTTGTTTAGAACTGCACAGTAACGGCTAGCGCAGATGCATTAAATACTTTTGAAAGAGTCGCTGGAAAATTCAACGCGGTACTACCGCCATTGATCAAACGGAAGTTCTGCTCAACGGTCATACCAGAGTACAGGAGCGGTAGTACCGCTTCACTCTGCGGTTCAAAAAGGGTGCATTCTGGGAAAAAACGCATCGCTTTCAAATCTTCCGTATATCCAGGTTGTGGTATTTCCACTCAATATGCGGTCATACCGCAATGCGGTGGTTCCGCCAAATAAACTTCAGAACTACCATTTACCAGGTGATCAATTGAGATAAAATGTGTCGTTCTGTAAAAAATGTACCGTCATGATTTAGGTACGATCGGGTTGTGGTAGTTCCGCACTACTATCCCGGTCATACCGTCGGTACTACTGATTTTTCTGGAAAAACATGGTTGGCTTTCAAAACAAACTCTAGATGCATGCATGATCCTAGATTGATCCATATTGCACAAGAACATGTTATCAAGCTACTAGTCACGATTCCTCTTAATAGTACATCATCTAACCTACAATCCGGTCTTCCACCCTTTTCTCTTTAAACCGGTAAAAGCAAAAAGGGTCATAGACTACTTGTATCTTGTCTTTGAACTGTATTGATATTAATGTTGACCTTTAGTATGCATGTCCAGATTGTTGCATTTACCACTGAGATTAAACCTTGTAAATACTCAATAAACAAGTTAGTCTCATATTCATATATTGTCATTAATTACCAAAATAATTTTTAGGGGACTACGCTTTCACCCGCCCTACTTCCCCTCCCCCTCCCCCGCCCCTCTTTCAATACCAAGTGGAGTATGTTGTCACCGCCGCCGCTTCATCCTCCCCCTCTCCCTCCGCCGCCCTCACTTCCCTTTCCCCCTCGCCGGCCCTGCTTCCGCCACTAGTAGGCGGTGGTGGACTCGCCTTCTCGCCGAGCCTCCCCCTCTTCCCCGCCCCCGCGGCCTCAAACGCAGTGTGGTCGCCTTCCGGCTCCCCTCCTCCTTTTAACCGTCGCCCCCAGCTCCTCCTTCTTCCCCACAAGTGCCCCCTCCTTCTTCATTCCTCACGAGCACCTTCTTCATGTTCTCTCCCACGACCACACCCTTCTTCTTCCTTCCACGACAAGCAAAAGGTGTAGTGGCTCAGGACTTAGCCTCGGGCCACCCCCAATCCTATTTCTTGCACTCAGATCTGGAACCATGGTGACCTCCCTCCTCATCTCTTGCCGGAATTCTTCACGCCAGGTATCAGAACATGCTAATTGGTGGGTTGGCACGAAGACCTGCCACCTACCCACCCCCGTTGCCATCGTCTCCAGCCTCTGCTCTTCACCCCAAAACCCTAGGATAGTTGGATCGGTCTTCGTAAGCTTTATCCCAATAAGATTATCTTGTTTCTGACCGTTCTGACTGCTGATTTATGTCTACTGAATTCTTTGAGTTGTTTTATTTTGTGAGGAAAATTTCTAAGATGTTTAAGCATGCATGGTTTGCTCCAATACTTCGTAGAATTAATATCTTCTTGGCGCTGCAAGCTTGGATTAATCATTGACTTGATAGTCTTATGGTTTTAGAATTTTAGTTGTCATAAAAAAACAAATTTGTCGAGAAGTGTTCCAAATTCCTATATTAGCTTATTACCCCCAAGCCTTGATTAAAAATACTGGTGCAAATTCAAAACATTTCCAGTGTTCTCCTATACAAGTATCTATATCTGTAATTTTGTACCAATAAAAACTAATTTCATATTTGTATTTCTTGTTTTGAGTTTAACAGGATTCATTTGAACTCAGCAAATGGAAGCGAGCCCCGAGAAATATCGATATTGAGTTGGGGTTGGAGGGTGATACGACAAGTTCTGCGCAGCCTTTTTTTGAAGCCTTTTTTGAACAGGTGGCCCTTTTACTTTTTTTTATTAAAGATTTTGGGTCTCTTTCTGAAGGAAGATAGCCAATAAGAATTACTCGAAGTCTCTCTCTCTTTCTCTCTCTCTCTCTCTCTCAAAGAATTACTTGAAGTATCTATTCCTAATTCTTCTGCATTGAAACTTTGTGCTATCACCAGGGGCGAATCCACCGTAGGTGCTAGTGGGTGCTCGAGCACTGTAACATCCCAATTTTCAGAGCTTTCAAAATCCTTTGATTAGTTAGTAGGAAGAAAATTCACCATCTGGATTTATTTGAATTTAATTTAAAAGCTTAATATTGGACTTTGTGTAACAAACAATATAATATGAATATTTCCAACATGGACAATAGTCAAAACTATTTTATTTGGATTCTATGAGTCGGGTTGTATTTTCTAGAATTTTCCGAATTTTTCCAAGTTCATTTGCTATTTTCCATTGCTTATTTGGATTTACGTATTTTCTTAAAAGAAAAGCTATTTTAAATCTCCAAATAGTAGTTGGGCGAAATCCTTGGCCCGATCCTGTTCATCTCAGCCCGATCCTTCGTGGCCGTCCGATCTGAATTGGACGCTTGATCTCCAGCAGCAGCTCTCTCTCCACGCTCCGTTAAACCTCGGTAGTTGGATCGCGGCGACGACGGATCTCCGCTCTGCGCGCCGCCTTCTCTCTGACGCGTGGGCCCGCCGAGGTCGTCGTCTCCGACCCGTTCTTCTTCGTCTCCGCGGAAACGCCGCGTCCGCCATTTTCGCGTCTCCGAGCTCCGTCCGAAAATCTCGCAAACGGCCCCGATTCTTCGCGCGGACGACGCCTTCCAGAAGCCCTCACCTCCCCGGACTCTCTCAAACACGTTTGAGTTCAAATCCGCCGCCTCTATCCCGTTTTCTTCGCGCGTTCGTTTCGGACTCCGTTGAACCCCGCCGCCATCTCGCCACCCCTCCCCACCCTGTGGCCTATAAATAGATCCCGAGGATCGCCAAGACTCCGTTACGGATCCGCCACCCACCTCACCCCAAGAGCCCTAGAGCCGCCGCGGTTTAAGAATTGGGTTTCGGTCACCGAAACCCTAAAAACTCCAATTGCGCCGCCGCCGGTGACGCCCTGCCTCCGTGGAGCCCGTCGCCAAGTCCGCCGTCCCCAGACCTACCTCCAGCTACCACCCACGCCGCCTGGACCTCACCGGAGTAGCCATCCGACAAAACCCGAGCGTCTCCGCCGCTTCGAGCTCGCCGCCGGCCACCTCCGTCGTCCTCTTGGGCCTAGACCAGTACCAAAAGGTTCGCAACAGAGTGAGCTTCCGTGGTGCCACCCACTCACGGCGATCACCGCGGCCAGCCGTTGCCGGTCCGTCCGAGCCGCCGCGCAGGCCGTTGTCGTCCGTGACGTGGGCGCCCGATCACCACCACCTCGCCTCTTGGCGTGCGTGTCGCGAGAACGTGGGCGCCGCGTCGGCGCCAGCGCGCACGGCGCGCCCAAATCATCCGACCAGATCCACAGGGCTCGGTGGACTGGTCCACCGTGGTAGTGTCCCGGACGTGTGGGCCCCACACGCCGATTTCTTTTAATTATCTTTTCCGGTTTTCCTGTGACGTCATGTCGATGTCATGCTTGCGCAATAATCCGATTTTTCGTTGAGAAATAATTCGAATTCCAATAAATCCTATTTTTAGGGTTTTCTTTTGTTTCAAACTTTGAAACCTCATAACTTTTGCATCCTAACTCCAAATCCATCCATTCAAATTTCTAAATTTGTATAAAATCAAGATCTATTTATGGAGATTTTTAATTATTTTATTGGAGTTAATTGCTTCTGTTATTTATTTATTCTTGTTGTTTGCTTCGTTGCGAGTAGACTTCGACGATACTTCTGGAGGGTTTGAGGAAGAAGGAGCTTTCCAAGACCAAGACCAGCACCTGAACCTATTCCAAGGCAAGCTATACCCTTGACCATCTTGATTCCTAGTTTGCTAAAAGTATTTTAATTTAAATTACTGCATCTTAATTCAAGTATTTAATTAAATGTTTTGGGTGTAGTAGTTAATTCCATATTGTTATGCCTTCCTTGTATAATTGTTATGCCTTGATCCTTTGTCACCCTAGTTGATATTTAGTTGGTAAATATTGTAGCACCAATGTGGGTTGGTTAGTGCGATTAGATTGCTTAGCCATGCCACGAATCTCCATGTCATGTGAGACTGCAGTTATTTAAACCTGACTAAGTGAATATGCAATCTGTGTGGTAAAATCTGTGTGTACTGTGTGCTGTTATGGCATGTGTTGCGCTTAATCAACCGGGTGGAAAAAGGATTTAGACTGAGGCATGTGGTGGATCTTGTGTGAAATGGTGGACTGTGTGAACTGTGTGCATGGGAGCTAATTTGTGTGGCATAGTTAGCAAATGGTAGTCTTGCCTTGGTCAATTAAGGACCTCACCATGTGTGCCATTGAACTGAGCCTATCTGTACAACCACATGTCTGTTTTGAGACGGGCCTAGCATAGTACGATGCGGATCCAAAATGCTTTGTTATGGTTAGTGCTAGCTACACTAATTATATCTTGTGGGTAAAGTGTACAACTCGCAGTATAATATAATCTATTCGAATAGCGCGCGTCATGATCATGGGCATGCTCGGGATTTCACACTAGGGGTAGTTTTTCATAAAAGCGTGTGGGAGGAGGCGTGTGATTTAAATCATCCGCTATGTGAATAATCGGTTAAGCTGTGTGCGTCTTTGTGAAATCAATTATCAAATTATTGTTATCTAATTGTTTTACTTGTTATCAATGTATATTTATTATTCAATTGCAAACATTGCATTTATGCAAAAGAACCACCAATGCCTTTCCCTTGTAAAAAGCCGCATGTATATATATATTGCATCTCGTGGTGTGGCTTGCGAGTGCGGTGTGTACTCACGCTTGTTTTGACGAATCAAGCGTAAGAGGAGGAGTCTTCACCACTTTCGAGGAGGAGTTTATCGAAGGTGCCTAATCGCGAGGTCTTGACCCCGATCGGTTGCTGTGGTGAATCGATGGGATGCCGCCGTTTATGTTTCATTGCTTTATTTCTCTGTTAGCCCTGCGTGGCTTAAATAAATGTAAACTCGACCGTAAGGTCAAACCTTTATTTATTTATCGTTTATGCTATTATTCGCTTGTGTGGATCGATATCCACCTTTGTTAACACTGTGTGCACTAGCGTGATCCTGGACTAGTGCATGAAACACAGAGGATTCCGAATCGAAATTTTGGGATCCGACAGAGGTGGTATCAGAGCCATACTGACTGTAGGTCTTGACCTTAGTTAGATTGGTCGTTCTTAGTGAGTCCAAACTATTTTCTAAGGAAGAATTAACTTACAAGATTAATTGAACTCCTTAACTCATCTCATGTCTCTCTTGACTCAACTATTGCTGAAATTCTTTCTCTCCTCGTCATTTAAAGTTGTTTTCATCTCTTTGTCCATCTTGACAGATGCCTTACCGTCAGACTTTCGGAGATAGCAACGGAGGACTTGCCGCAGAGCTGTGGACGCTACTGCAGACACTTGGGGGCTTTGACTGCCCAATGTACCGTGGCAGTGAGTACATGGTCAACGGACGAGATCATGGTTGGGTCTGTCGCCTGACAGTCTATGCCCGGAGGAACACCAGGAGGCAGCCAGCCTTTGGACATCTCAGCCCGGAGGACCACCTTCGCGCAGGGAATTCAGGAGTCATCACGCCTGGCCATACTCCGAGTCTGCCACATCTACGCTGAAGAGCTGAAACACACCGTCTTCCGCTACCATCCCAGAGCTGCTTCAGGGGAGCTATCTGCGCGCTTTCCGTCTACCAATAGGGAAGGCAATGCCACAGTAGTGTATCTTGCACAGTTCACAGCTGCTCGGGAGGAGTCGCTGGCGATGGCCGACACCGAGCTGAGGTGCGCCTATCAGGCCTTGGAAGAAGCCGAGGAAAGGATCGCCGTCTTAGAGCACGCTCTCTACGGTCAGCATGAGCTCGAGGATGATCAAGAGGAAAATCCGGAAGAGATCCCGGAGGAGCCAGTAGAGGTTGCACGGTTAGAGGGACCAGCAGAGCCTGCACAGCCGGAGGAGCCACCAGATTTACACCCAAAGACGCTGCTTCAGTTACACCGTTCGATGCCTCGAGACCGATTCATGAGGATGCCACTCGCCGAGTCTACACCGATCAGGAGCGTCGTCGTGGCTTTGGAGGCTTTCTCGAGGAGTAGTTCGTTGAGTTCCAGTTTAGTCAGGCTTAGTCAGTTTCCTTTTCAGAGTCGCCCTTTAGGCGGTAGTTGTGTGCTTAGGTCCGCTTTATTCTTCTGTGTGCAAGTATGAGCTGCAAAGGCCCTTGGGCATTTGTTGCAGCCATACTAATAAGCTAATAATAAAGTTTATTCCATTTGAGTTTCTGAGCTGTGTTTGTTGGGTTTAACCTACCCCCTGTCTAGTTCTTAACTCATCTTGTGCTTGCTACCTTATCTAACCTATGAAACTTCATCAGATGGTTCAGACTCGTCACACTGCTGCAAGTGGTTCCGGTACCCCAGCATCTGGAGGAAATGAGCAGATCCCAGCAGGCGCAGTACCACCCCAAGCACCCCCTCTTGACTTGCAGAACTTTGGAGCCTTCATGGCAGCACAAACGCAGATGATGTATACCATGATGAACGGATGCGAGCCATGAACAACAACAACAACAATCATCATGGAGGAGCCCGGCCGCTCATGGTCATCAAGGACCATCCAAGTTGGTCAATTCATGAGGACCCGCCCACCAACTTTCTCTGGACATGTCTCGCGGTAGAAGGCGATGATTGGCTTCGTAATTGAGAGGAAGCTGCGATCACCCAATGCAACGATCATGAGAAAGTGTTATATGCCACTCATCGATGGAGGGCATAGGCTGGCGAGTGGTGGGAGAACCTGCGCGACACATGAGGCACCGCAGAATATCACACGGAGGAATTTTCTGCAGCTTTTCGCCAGTATCATGTACCTGAAGGCATTATGGATCTGAAGAAAGATGAGTTCCGTGCTCTTAAGCAAGGAGCTATGTCGGTGACTGATTACCTGAACAAGTTTTCTCAGTTAGCTCGCTATGCTGCAGAGGATGTCGCTACTGGACAAGGCTCGTCGAGTCGTTTCTTGAAGGGATTGAACTCGGGGATCGCAGTCAATCGATTGCCCACACCTTCCCGATTTCCAGAACTAGTTAACAAGGCATTGATCATGGAGGACAAACGCAAGGAACTGGAGGAGCACCGCAAGCGTAAGATGAATCAGCAGGGAGGCCATCAGCAACAACAGCAGAGGGCAAGGATAGTGCCACAACAGTTTATTCGTTTCCAGCCACAGAGTTCTGTCAGGACCCCTGCACCGCTTTCAGCACCTCGTCCTTTTGCTCAGAATCCTCGCAACACTACACCACCAACCCCACCCTGTGGAACAACATCGGCGGGGTGAACCAAGAGTGTGTTACGATTGCCGTCAACGTGCCACTTCGCCAATCAGTGTCCTCAGAAAGGAACCATCACTCCAGTCCGCTTCAACCTTGGAGCAACACCTGCTAAGACCCCAGTGCAGAACAACCAGGGAGTTTCTCAGGGAACCAGTCAACCAGGAGGAGCGCCTCAGTCAGTTGTCAGAGGTCGTGTTAACCACGTCACCTTGGAAGGAGCCGAGAAGCACCGGGCGTCGACTTGGGTAAGTTCTGTAAATTCGATACTGCATCCGTTCTGTTTGATTCTGGAGCTTCGCATTCGTTTGTTTCTGGAAATTTTGCAACTAAGAACAAATTGGGAGTTATGCCTCTTAAGCGTACTCTGTTAGTCCAGTCGCCTGGAGCAGAGCTAAGTTCTAATGTGGGTTGTTTAGGGGCTAAGTTACTCATAGCTGGAGTTGAGTTTCTAGCTAACCTAATTATTCTAGACACCCAAACCATAGATGTCATCCTTGGCATGGATTGGTTAACCAAGCACAAAGCCGTGCTAGATTGTGGCCGAAGAGCCGTTACAATCGAGGATACCAAAGGAAACAAAGTGGAGTTTCTAGCTACCTCAGTGCGTAATGGATATCTGCTTGTCAATAGCATGAGGATTGTCGCTTTGGAAGATGTGCCCGTTGTTCGGGAGTATCCAGATGTGTTTCCAGAAGAGTTACCAGGAATGCCACCGGATCGTGACATCGAGTTCGTTATCGACCTAGTGCCAGGAACAACACCACTCTCGAAGAGACCTTATCGGATGCCGGCCGATGAGTTAGTAGAAATGAAGAAGCAAATAGAAGAACTTTTGGAGAAAGGTTTTGTGAGGCCTAGTTCGTCACCATGGGGAGCGCCAGTTTTGTTCGTCAAAAAGAAAGATGGAAGCATGAGAATGTGCATCGACTACCGATCTCTCAATGAAGTCACCATTAAGAATAAGTATCCATTGCCCCGGATAGATGATCTGTTTGATCAGATGAAAGGAGCCGGAGTGTTCTCGAAGATCGATCTGCGATCAGGTTACCACCAGTTGAAGATTTGCCCTAAGGATGTACCTAAGACCGCTTTCTCAACGCGGTACGGACACTATGAGTTCCTAGTCATGTCCTTTGGTCTGACTAATGCCCCTGCTTATTTCATGAACATGATGAATAAGGTATTCATGGAATATTTGGATAAATTTGTAGTTGTATTCATCGATGATATTTTGGTTTACTCCAAGTCAGAAGAAGAACATGCTGAGCATTTGAGGTTAATCCTAGAGAAGCTCAGAGAACATCAGTTGTATGCTAAGTTTAGCAAGTGTGACTTCTGGAAGAAGGAAGTGGATTTCCTTGGTCATGTGATGACAGCTGCAGGAGTAGCAGTTGACCCCGGTAAAGTGAAAGCAGTATTACACTGGGAGCAGCCCAAGACTGTCACACAGATTCGCAGTTTCTTGGGATTAGCAGGATATTATCGCCGTTTTATTGAAGGATTCTCGTCAATTGCTAAACCTCTTACGCAATTGTTGAAGAAAGAGAAAAAGTTTACCTGGACCCCAGCTTGTGAAGAAAGTTTCCAAGATTTGAAGAAGCGCTTGACTTCGGCCCCAGTGCTGATTTTGCCAGATATTCGCAAGGATTTTGATATCTATTGTGATGCTTCGCGTCAAGGATTAGGATGTGTCCTGATGCAAGAAGGAAGAGCTGTCGCGTATGCGTCAAGGCAGTTAAGGCCTCATGAAGAGAATTATCCTACTCATGATCTAGAATTAGCAGCAGTAGTGCATGCTTTGAAGATTTGGCGTCATTACCTCATCGGTAATCGCTGCGAGATTTACACAGATCATAAAAGCTTGAAATATATTTTCACCCAGTCAGACCTGAATATGAGACAGAGAAGATGGCTGGAGTTAATAAAGGATTATAATCTTGGAATTCATTACCATCCTGGCAAAGCCAATGTTGTCGCCGATGCTTTGAGCCGTAAGAGCCACTGCAATGCTTTGGAAGTGAAAGAGCTTTGTTCGTAACTTCAAGAGGAATTCAGTGTCGGAAGCTAAGTAGTATCGATGGATTTTTGGCCAATCTGAAGTACAGTCTACTTTGGAGAAGCGATTTTGAGGCTCAACCAAAGGATTGAGTTTTCGACATTAAGAAAAAGATGGCGTAAGGAAAGTTCAAGGACTTCACAAGAGATGATCAAGATATCTTGTGGATCAATGGACGATCTGTACCGGATATTGATGGGTTGAGACGACTAATTTTAAAGGAGGCCCATGACTCGAGGTATTTGATTCACCCCGTAGTACTAAGATGTATCGGATGTTAAGAATAAGTTTTGGTGGCCAAACCTGAAGCGAGACGTCGCAGAATTCGTTGCCTTGTGCGACGTTTGTCAGAAGGTAAAAGCAGAGCATCAGAGACCAGCAGGTCTGTTGCAACCTTTGAAGATTCCAGAATGGAAGTGGGAAGAAATCGGAATGGATTTCATTACCGGTTTACCCAAGACTCAATCGGGTTGCGATTCGATTTGGGTAATAGTGGACCGTCTCACTAAAGTTGCCCATTTCCTGCCGGTCAAAACCACATACTCGGAGATCGTCTGCGAGTCAGATATGTCAAGAATTATCGGTTGCATGGTGTGCCCAAGAAGATAGTGTCAGATCGAGGATCTCAGTTCACCTCCCGTTTTTGGCATAGTCTGCAGGAAGCCCTTGGGACTCATCTGAATTTCAGTACTGCATATCATCCCCAGACAGATGGATAGACCGAAAGGGTCAACCAGATACTAGAAGATATGTTGAGAGCCTGTGCTCTAGCAAATGCTACCCGTTGGGATAAGAGTTTACCTTATGCAGAGTTCTCGTACAATAACAGCTATCAAGCCAGTCTGCAAATGTCACCGTTTGCAGCTTTGTATGGTCGCTCTGCGAGAACCCGTTGAACCGGTCGAAACCGAACGTCATGTCTTTGGTCGGATATTATTCAAGAAGCGTAAAAGCAAGTGTCCATGATCCGAGAGAGACTAAAGATAGCTCAATCGAGACAGAAAAGCTATGCGGATAATCGTCGTCGAGATCTCAGCTTTGAACCAGAAGAGTTTGTTTATCTTCGAGTTACGCCCCTCAGAGGTGTAAAGAGGTTTCACGCCAAAGGGAAGCTTGCCCCTCGGTATGTGGGTCCGTTCAAGATTTTGGAACGCCGTGGAGAAGTGGCTTATCAGTTGGAGCTGCCACAATCGCTAGCAGGAGTACACGATGTCTTCCACGTCTCACAGCTGAAGAAGTGTCTTCGTGTACCGTAAGAAAAAGCACCGTTGGATTGATTGAACTAAAAGAAGACCTCACCTACAAGGAGCAAATGGTCAAGATTTTGGATGTCGCAGAGCGCCGCACTGAAAGCAAGACCGCTCGTTTACGCAAAGTCCAAAGGAGTAACCACTCGTAAGGAGAAGCAACGTGGGAGCGTGAAGAAGAGTTGAAAGCCGAGTTCCTAGCCTTTTCTCTAGCTAGCTTTGAATCTCTGGTCGAGATTCCATTAAGGGGAGGTTTGTAACATCCCAATTTTGAGCTTTCAAAATCCTTTGATTAGTTAGTAGGAAGAAAATTCACCATCCGGATTTATTTGAATTTAATTTAAAAGCTTAATATTGGACTTTGTGTAACAAACAATATAATATGAATATTTCCAACATGGACAATAGTCAAAATTATTTTATTTGGATTCTATGAGTTGGGTTGTATTTTCTAGAATTTTCTCGAATTTTTCCAAGTTCATTTGCTATTTTCCATTGCTTATTTGGATTTACGGTATTTTCTTAAAAGAAAAGCTATTTTAAATCTCCAATAGTACTTGGGCGAAATCCTTGGCCCATCCTGTTCATCTCACCCGATCCTTCGTGGTCGTCCGATCTGAATTGGGCGCTTGGATCTCCGCTGCTCTCTCTCCACGCGCTCCGTTAAACCTCGGTAGTTGGATCGCGAAATGCGACAGATCTCCGTCTCTGCGCGCCTCGCCTTCTCTCGACGCGTGGGCCCGCGAGGTCGTCGTCTCCGACCGTTCTTCTTCGTCTCGCGAAACGCCGCGTCGCCATTTTCGCGTCTCCGAGCTCGTCCGAAAATCTCGCAACGCGCCCGATTCTTCGCGCGACGACGCCTTCGTAAGCCCTCACCTCCCTGGACTCTCTCAAACACGTTTGAGTTCAAATCCGCCGCCTCTATCCCGTTTTCTTGGCGTTCGTTTGGACTCGTTGAACCCCGCCGCCATCTCGCCACCCAGTCCACCCTGGGCCTATAAATAGATCCTGTGGATCGCCAAGACTCCGTTTACGGATCCGCCACCCACCTCACCCCAAGAGCCCTAGAGCCGCGGTTTAAGAATGGGTTTGGTCACCAAAACCTAAAACTCCAATTGCGCTTGCCACGGTGGCGCCGCCTCTCCGTGGAGCCTGTCGCCAAGTCCGCCGTCCCAGACCTACCTCCGGCTACCACCCACGCCGCTGGACCTCACCGAGTAGCCATCCGACAAAACCCGGCGTCTCCGCCGCTTCGAGCTCGCCGCCGCCACCTCCGTCGTCCTCTTGGGCCTAGACCAGTACTAAAAGGTTCGCAATGAGTGAGCTTCACCGGTGCCACCCACTCGCCGGCGATCACCGCAGCCGCCGCCGTTGGCCCGTCGAGCGCCGCCCGCCGCGGCCGTTGTCGTCCGTGGCGTGGGCGCCCGTCACGACCACCTCACCTCTTGGCGCAGACGTGTCGACAACGTGGCGCCGCGTCGTCGCCGCAGCGCCGGCGCGCGCCACTCGATCCGACCAGATCCACAGGGCTCGGTGGACTGGTCCACCGTGGTCGTGTCCTCGACGTGTGGGCCCCACGTCGAGATTTCTTTTAATTATCTTTTCCGGTTTTCCTGTATGACGTCATGTTGATGTCATGCTTGCGCAATAATCCGATTTTTCTGTTGAGAAATAATTCGGAATTCCAATAAATCCTATTTTTAGGGTTTTCTTTTGTTTCAAACTTTGAAACCTCATAACTTTTGCATCCTAACTCCAAATCCATCCATTCAAATTTCTAAATTTGTATAAAATCAAGATCTATTTACTGGAGATTTTTAATTATTTTATTGGAGTTAATTGCTTCTGTTATTTATTTATTCTTGTTGTTTGCTTCGTTGCGAGTAGACTTCGACGATACTTCTGGAGGGTTTGAGGAAGAAGGAGCTTTCCAAGACCAAGACCAGCACCTGAACCTATTCCAAGGCAAGCTATACCCTTGACCATCTTGATTCCTAGTTTGCTAAAAGTATTTTAATTTAAATTACTGCATCTTAATTCAAGTATTTAATTAAATGTTTTGGGTGTAGTAGTTAATTCCATATTGTTATGCCTTCCTTGTATAATTGTTATGCCTTGATCCTTTGTCACCCTAGTTGATATTTAGTTGGTAAATATTGTAGCACCAACGTGGGTTGGTTAGTGCGATTAGATTGCTTAGCCATGCCACGAATCTCCATGTCATGTGAGACTGCAGTTATTTAAACCTGACTAAGTGAATATGCAATCTGTGTGGTAAAATCTGTGTGTACTTGTGTCTTTGTTATGGCATGTGTTGCGCTTAATCAACCGGTGGAAAAGGATTTAGGCGAGGCATGTGGTGGATACTTGTGAAATGGTGGATGTGTGAATGTGTGCATGGGAGCTAATCTGTGTGGCATAGTTAGCAAATGGTAGTCTTGCCTTGGTCAATTAAGGACCTCACCATGTGTGCCATTGAACTGAGCCTATCTGTACAACCACATGTCTGTTTTGAGACGGGCCTAGCATAGTACGATGCGGATCCGAAATGCTTTGTTATGGTTAGTGCTAGCTACACTAATTATATCTTGTGGGTAAAGTGTACAACTCTGCAGAGTATAATATAATCTATTCGAATAGCCGCGTCCGCGGTCATGGGCATGCTCGCGTATTTCACACTAGGGGTAGTTTTTCATAAAACTGTGTGGGGAGGGAGCTGTGTGATTTAAATCATCTGGCTATGTGAATAATCGGTTAAGCTGTGTGTGTCTTTGTGAAATCAATTATCAAATTATTGTTATCTAATTGTTTTACTTGTTATCAATGTATATTTATTATTCAATTGCAAACATTGCATTTATGCAAAAGAACCACCGAATGCCTTTCCCTTGTAAAAAGCCAGCATGTATATATATATTGCATCTCTGTGGTGTGGCTTGCGAGTACGGTGTGTACTCACGCTTGTTTTGACGAATCAAGCAGAAGAGGAGGAGTCTTCACCAGCTTTCGAGGAGGAGTTTATCGAAGGTGCCTAATCGCGAGGTCTTGACCCCAGTCGGTTGCCTGTGGTGAATCGATGGGATGCCGCTGCCGTTTATGTTTCCGCTGCTTTATTTCTCTGTTAGCCCTACGTGGCTTAAATAAATGTAAACTCGATCGTAAGGTCAAACCTTTATTTATTTATCGTTTATGCTATTATTCGCTTGTGTGGATCGATATCCACCTTTGTTAACACTGTGTGCACTAGCGTGATCCTGGACTAGTGCATGAAACACAGAGGATTCCGAATCGAAATTTTGGGATCCGACAAGCACCCCCTCGCTCCACCACCGGACCCCTATCCCCTGTCAGCCATGGCAACATTTCCTCCAGGCGCCGGAGAAGACAAACATTTGGTTCTGGACTAGATGCCCAAGATCAGGGTGAGCAGATGAGGAGGAGAGGGCACTGGGCCACATCTAGGCATCTATTGCTCCTCCATGGGCTTTACTATTGAGTTTGCACAGCCCACTCGGCAAGCATGCCTATCCGCCTCGCATCAGGGAAAAGAAGAGGAGGAAACCAGAAACCCTAGTGCGTGCGAGAACGACGGGAGGTTGTGGGCGCACGGTGAACAAGAGAAGGTGAGCCGGCGGCGGGGTCTGCTACTCTAGTTTGCGTGGCGAGGAAGGGTGCGCGGGTGCACCCTACCAGGCAATCTGGCATGGAGTGAAGAACAACTAAATGAGAAGTCAGAAGTCAGAACCGAGGTTTGTTTGAGTGCTTCTGAGAAATCGATTCTAGTTGTGGAATTACATAGGCTTTAGAACTTTGCGACACCGGTATATTTTTTCTTATGAGGAATGCATATGTTTTGCAAGGGTTCTTAGTGCTGCCCATGAGCTCCGGTTGGATTCGAATCTATGGTGGTGTGATGTAGCATAAAATGGTTCTTGTAGATGTGATATGTGTGAGCATTGATATGAATTTTCAGCGATCATGATGATGTTAGACCGGCTTCCAAAAAGTCATATTTATCGTGCAATTAAAACTCGAGTATACGCGTGTCTGATTTATTAATTTCTTCAACCCTTTCGATTTGTTTCTGCAAAATTAGAGTTGGACACACCGACAGGTGGGGAGCTTCAAATGCGTGGGCTAGTGAGGAGAGTTGGTAAGTTGATGAATTGATGCAAATTGTTTTTTAATTGATTAGTGAACATTAGTACAGTAGTATTAGCTGATTAGCCAATTTGTTTAATTGGTGGTTGTTGTTTAATTTTTCTTAGATTTACAAAAATGGAGAAACGAACTTTATGTATGAATTTGACATTCCAATAGCAAAAGACCAGTAGATGTAGCTTTGATATGCTTATATTGTGCTATAGCCTCAACAGTAGAGTTCCCCCTCTATTTTCATCCTAGATTCGCCGCCGGCTATCACCACATTCAAGTCAGAGAGATCGATAAGCTGCTGGATACATTGACAAAGCTACTGAAGAACCTTCGGGTGAGCACCTATATGAAATTAGAGTTGCTTTTGTTGGTGAATTTGTCTTGACTTCAAATATTATGGTCACTCTTCGAGTCTTCAAAGACGGGGTTATCAGACCTCAACAGTACTTCAGCACCTATCTATTTGTTTATCTATCATCACATATGCCAGTATGATATACGTATTCAAGATGACGTTTGAAAAATACTAAATTTGTCCGGAACCTGTTTAATTGACTTGTTAACCAAACAATGTTAGCTTGATCTCTCTAAAAGTCTCTGATTTTTATGTACATCTCAAATGAAGAGTCCAAATTTGTCACCAAAGCAGCGGCTACGAAAGGTACCATATGGAATTTTGTTTATTTTCTTCAAATAGGACATCATAGTCATTTCTGTGTTTGCTCCAATTTTCCATCGTTAATGCGATTTAAACTGCTTTTGGTGGCCGTGAAATTTCTCTATCTTATGATTCTTAGATCAAACCATTTTTCGTTATGATACTTAGACCAAAAGTGACTTATGATTCGTTATCCCGTTAACAACATAGGCTGATATCAATTCATTTTTTATTATTTTAGTCTGCTCTAATATCAAGTTTATTATCCTTTGGTCACCATACCTGTTTATTTTGTTTCAGCTATTTGGAGGACTATTTTTTAGATAGAGCATGTTTCTTTTTTGCACATTTATTTATTATGCCAGGTCCATTTATTTTGGAGAGTTATTAAATAATATTATGTAATCTGACTTCATGTGAGATCCACTAAGATTATTCAAGATTTGTGCTGTGTAAACATTTTATGATGACATAATTTCTAGAATTCAGTAGTAAGTTTTATATAAAATGGGAAACACCTAGAATGTAGTAGGTGGAATGGACACTATGTTGTTCTGTTTTTAGGATGTGCGGTCTGAAAAAAAAAACTTGGTTACACCTAGAATGTAGCATGTTTCTTTGTTGTTATTATATCCATGTGTTGTTATTATATTCACGCTTGCTTGCTTGTAGGAAGGCGTGATTCCTTGATGACTTCATTGTCAAAGGGGGAGAAAATATTTTAATATTGGAGGAGAAGATATATCATTGTTGTACAAATAGGGAGAATATATTTCAATGTTGGAGGAGAAGATATATCATTGTTGTACAAAGGGGGAGAAGATATATAAAAATGATAAAAGGGGGAGAAATTGAAAATTTTAAAATTTTCTGAAATCTGAGGATCATAGTGAGGGGGAGTTTTTGAATTGCATTCTTATTGTCTTATTGACTTTTCTGAACTTGAATTGCATTTATTTATCATCACAATGATCACAGGTCAATTAAACAATTGTTCTTTCGTATGGACCTTAAGTGAGATTTTTGACTCTTTTCTGGAAATCAAAGTTTTTATGCTTTCTTTAGGCTTATCTCACATGCCTATGCTATTTTGATGCTAGCTTGGTCATTTTCATGATTTTCTCTTGCTTATGAACCAAGTTGTGCCTTTGTGCGAAAATAAAAGTATTTTACTTTTCAAACCTCTAAATTATATTTTCTGGATTATTGCCAATGTGTTCATCAAGGGGGAGATTGTGGATATCATGGGGATATGCTCCAGATCTTAAGATGATGTAACAATTGGCAATGACGTTAATGGTTTGTCGTTTCACGTGTTTTCGGCAAAGGTACAGTTCTGTCAGGTCTCAACCGGTCTGACCGGCCAGGGCAGCGGTCAGACCGGTCCCAAATCGGTTCGACTGACCATAAGCGGTGGTCGGACCGGCCAACGTCAGAAAGTGTTGTATTGAGCTGTGCCAAAAATAGAGGTAGCAGGCAACAGAGGGGATTCTATTGCACTTGGTCTTATAATTTTTGGAGTCTCCAGTTAAAAGTTCTATTGGTTTAAAATTTCCAGTAGGTTTCGATTTTTAGAGGTTGAAAATCGGCTAAGTCATTACTGGCGGTCTGACCGGCCAATAGCTGGCGGTCAGACCGGCCAGGGTGGGCGCTGACCAGTTTTCACTTGGTTCGTCGCCTGTCGTGGCGGCGATTCTCGGTTGTTAGGTCAAAGTCATGAGTTTCAGGGCATATATGTTGCATGATGAATGTTTTGACTAACATGGGTCAAGTTGTGAAGAACTTGTTCCTAAATTCGGTTTACTTGTCTATTGTTGTGCAGGTTGGTTGGTGGTCAACGACGGTCAACGGCGAGGATGATCGGGACTAGGCTTGGAGAGCTGAGGTCCAGAACGATCGACGATGCCGGGTGAGGTCAATGTACTCAAGAGTGGTGCAAGATTGACAAGGGTGACCTATTAGCTAATCCGAGGCGCAAGATGACGCTAGGTGTAGCTAGTTAGGTCAAGGGGTGTTAAAGACAGCGTATTAAAATGCGTACGTAAGTGTCCCGTTTGTTTTGGGCCTTAACGGGAGCCCAATAGAGTCAAACTTCTAGAAGGTCTAAGCCTCCACTATAAATAGGAGAGGGAGGTGGTTGCACCTCTTCTTCGTCTCTTTTGCAATTCTTGTAAACCCTAATTTTCTTAGGGAGAGCTTTGTGGAGGCTAGGGTTCTTGATAGTTTGATGTGATTTTCGTGCTTTTGGATTGAGCATTGTCCTCCATTGATGGAGAGGCTGTAAGCCCATATCATATCAATCAATCAAAGGAAAGTTTGATCAATGTCTTGTCTCATTGTGTTCTTTCTCTCTATTTAATGATTTTAAATCTTTCTTTGATCCGTGAGTTTTTGCTTGGTTTCTTCACGTGATCTAGCTTGCTGTGATGTGTGGAAATCTATCTAGGATCATCTTGATCATCAATCACCCACGAGCAAGAGTTTTGATCTAGTTTTCGTTTTGATCCGGTTTTGCACCTTCCTCATCTCAAACGGAAAAGGAACGTAATTCTCCCACGAATTATCACAATATTCGATTGGGATAGCTTTCTGACATCATAGAGAAGGTGTGTTCCAAGTTTCATCGAGTTTGGAGTTGTAGATCAAAAGTTACATCTATTTACAACTTCGCTCATCGGGCTATCTGTACTGTTCTGAAGCCCGACGGTCAGACCGTGGTGTCCCACCGATCAGACCGGCAATACCAGCGGTCAGACCGCCATCTACCAAGCGGTCAGACCGGCCAGCAGATTATTTTACTTTAATCTTTGTTGATTTTGTCTTATTGCTTCGGGGTTTAAATTAGATTCAATATTAATTTTCCGTTGTACTGATATACTGATCTTCATAGCTTCTATAGCTACTGGGGTAAAGTTTTATTGAATCAATTATTTATGAAAAAGTTAGCGTACTCCTATTCACCCCCCTCTAGTCGTCTTTTCGGTCCAACAAGATGCAAGTTTTTTCAGACTTTGCACAATTCATAGGTACTGAAATGTCAGCATGGTACATAGATTTCTGGCAATGTGCTCTCAGATCTAGCAAGAGACTATTGTCGTCTTCATATGGTTGTATCTTTACGGTAACATCTATGCATCTTAGTATGCATTCCTATTGACTATGTGATAGTACCGCATAGATAAAGTCATATTATTCAATAAACAGCAGCTCATCAGGTATTAGTATGCTGCAGAATCAACCATGTAAAAACATGGATTGTTATTTAGTTGTGTTTTTCCGCAACATCATTCACCAACTGTTCCCCAAAATTTATATATGTTGCGTACTTCAAACTTGGTTTGTCTCATCCTTTTGAACTGCATATTGTTTTACAGCTCAGAATGTGTGCTGTCTCCCAACATCGTCGTTCTTACACCTGCTAAAAAGAGTCACGCAGACGCAGACAAAAAAAAAATTCTAACAACTTGGTTTAGGTTCGTAGCCTGTAATCGTTGTTTCTATCATTCCAGTACGTTTCACGTTCTATACAGATTTGCAGAACCTTTTCCAATTCTCTTTCATAGTTCACATACTGACTAGATTGAAGGCGTTTTTTTTGTTGTAGCGAGGGCCATCAAGTGTTCTGCTACCGCGTACCTTTTATTTGCTTTCTGTTCTTACTTCTTACCACCTATGTTGTTGTCTGCCTATCAGTGTCTTCAACAGTCCTTGATAACCTTACTGTCGTAATGTTATGTACCATTTATGTTCCCACGCTGTAGTATATTTTCTAAACACTTATGTGTTGTATAATTCCCCTAACGCTAGTGTTGCACACTCCCCTTTTGCCGGATCCAAACAACTAGAGCTACGGTTGCATCTACGAGTCATTCGCTATATTGCCTCTTTTTAGTTTATGTACTGGTGTCAAATGGTGTACGCTTTGTGATACCTTCGGTAGTTTCGCATAGATAATGTCTAATTGCGATACAGCCCAGCATCCCAGCTCGCTACCTGATGTTATACGTTGTTGCATGCATAGTGTCATCTTCGGAATGATCTATCGAGATTCATACTCTGGATTGTATAGTTACATAGCGACGCCATGCAAATCGACAGACTTAGCCAGTTTTGTGACTATCGACAAATGCGTGCATCGCCGTGCGTTTTTCATCCTTTCGAATATCTTCCAGTTGCACCTCGATCAAATGCTCAGCTTAACCTTAAAATGTACATGTTGTGTTCCTGTCTCATGATATTCAGAAGAAAAACCTCACATGCTACGGTTACTTTGTCAGATTTTCATGTGCTGCAGGCTTTTCCCGGCGCGCCAAGGCGCGCGCGGGCTACTAGTTGATAACAAAGCTAAGCAACATATGTTTGCGATACGAAAGAAAGTTACTTGTTTCAGGTGAATAATCTAGCAAATAAAATTTGTGAACTGATGACTTTGGAATATGATTTGTCAATCTAGTAAATGGGTACTCCTTGAACTGAATCATATAGTCTTAAAAAAACAAGAACTGAATCATAAAGAAATTGGTAAAAAAAGAGAGGAGAAATAAGATCTTGAGATTTTTATAGCATATTGTCTAATTTGTTTGTAGAAAATTATATCTAATTAATGTCATGGGCACCACAAATTGCAATTAGGACAGTGTAAAATTATAGAGCAATTATCTATGCTAAAAAATGATAAGAAATCAAAAATGACATTGTTCATCACTATATGCAGGGGCAGAGCCAGCCACAGCCCAAGCCTCGAACTGGATTAGCTGTTCTTGGGCCGAACTTGAATGTTTGTTAACTTTTTAAGAGATTTTTTAATGGGATTTAACATTGGTAAGATTTCCCGACCTCGGGCTATAGCCCACCCGGACCAAGGCCTAGATCCGCCCCTGGCTATATGGGCTGATTGGGCTCCACTTTGTTGAGTAGTGCCTACGAGATTTCATTAGAGGGGCCAATACACATACTCCCTCTGTTTTATTATATTTGTCCACAATCCACCATGTACACAAACCAAAGAAGCACTAAATCTAGAAAATAGTTTACGAGAAATGACCATACATAGCTCTATTCTAACACCAGCCCTTGCTATGCCTAGCACCCGTGGATCCAATTCTACTTTGGAATTTTTATGATGAATATGCCTAGCACCCGTGGATCCAATTCTAACACCAGCCCTTGCTATGCCCCCTCCCCTCCGCCCTTAACACACTTGCACCGTCTAGTAACTCTCGTTTAAGTCCTGTTACACACGACGATTTTATCATCGTACCGCGTACCATGCATGCTCGGGGGCAGCTGGCGGCCCCGTCAAGGTGGATGTGCGTGGGCCGGTCGGTGGAGGTGGGGGCGGCTCGCGGGGCTGGTCGGAGGAGGCGGTGCGTAGGGGCAGTTGAGCAGAGACGCAGGAGGCTGGCCAGGCGGCCCGGGGCAATGCGGTCGAGCTCGCTCGCGTGTACGACTAAAAATTGTGCTACGCAAAGCATTTCCGCTCTCGTTTTACGTGACCTAGAAATCACCACTAGCTAGTGAAAGTAATGGGCTTATGGCCGAGCTGCTTCTCGCCTCACTGGCGCCCGGCAGAGCTCGTTTCGGGAGGGAAAACGACGGCGCAGCTCAGTTGGTAGAGCATTGGGCTTTTAACCTGGCCCCAAACCAACTTAATACCAAGCGGCAGTAGGCAGCACGCCGCGCGTACGCTGCTTTCCGGTAATTCGGTTCTCCGCGGAACAGCGGCTTTGGCACGTGCACAAGCGCAACGAACTCACGTATAACGGACTAAACGGTACAAGTCGGCGATTGGCGATGGCCCTGGGCGTGCGCCCCACGCGACGGCTTCCCTACTCCTCCATGGCTTTCATGCCCGCATCGGCGGACGGGGTTGCGGTGGGTGATTGGCAAATTGCGTCCCCACGTCGCTCGCCTAACCAACGGGTGGATCCTGGCTCACTCGCGCGCGGCTGGCTACCCGCGCCCACGGGCGGGCTCCTTACGACGAACACTGCGCCCAACCGTGGCTGCGATTTAATTATTAACAAAACGAATCTGGAGGCTGCGCAGGTTCGGCAATCTGCTGTATATGCTTGCTTGGCGCCATTGCATCACTACAACTCATCTCAAATTCTCAATCGTGTGTATCTTTGCTGACCGGCCAGTACACAAATGTCGACCAAGGCGAAAAAAGAACCAATACAAGAAGGCGAGCCCCACGACAAAACCTGTGTGAGCTCTGAATCAATGAAGAAAAAACTCCCCAAAACATATTTACTGAAAGAAGAAAAACAGAGCTTAGGAAAGAACAGACTCAGACTAGGTGAAGAGAAGATCAAGAACGCCACAATGACGTGAAAATTGGTGTATCCTCAAGGCGACTACGACGACCAATGGCCATTCAACAGAGCCGAGTTAAAAGAGTTTAGCCTGCTCTGCTTCCACTTGGGAAGCTTGTTGACTCAGGCGACTAGGACGACCAATGGCCATTCAACAGAGCCGAGCTAAAAGAGTTGGAGATCAGACTTTAACTTGCTCTGCTTCCACTTGGGAAGCTTGTTGAATTCTGCCCTTGTCATGCCGAACTTATCTTTAAACTCAGCTGACGATAAGTACGCCTGCATTCAGTTGACAACAGTACATGCCATCGTCATCATCTTGTTATCATCATCATCATCTAACAAGAGTACAAGAATGACAGGTGGAAGATCAGATGCTCACCTCTCGCTTGGTGACATCAATGTCGGGGGCAGGATCATCAGCTGTGGTTATCAGACGTTCATACGGGTAGATTGTGCGCCCCTCGTCATCTTCGGACTCATTTTCATTTATATCGGCACCGCCCGTGGCATCTTCATCATGTCTTGCCTTCTCTGGCTCATGGCTCGCTTAATTTTGTGAAAATTCAGAGATGAGAAATGTAAGACAACGGAACGTTTGCACTCCATGTTCTAGCAGAATTGGCATCTAAATAGTTGTATTGTACATACCTTTTACGGACTTTGGTATTATACTTTTCATGGGACCCTCGAAAGAACCGGTGAGAGCACTGGTAGCTGATTGTTTGTATGGCTTGGACAGATCAGGTCCACCAGATTTCGGGAAAAGCTTTTTAACAGCAGGGGGAGGGGTGGAAAGATTCCTGGTATTAGGTTTCTCAAAGGCAGAAGCTAACGCTGTGAAGGCTGGAGATCTGCCTCGAACACGACGTTCCGGGCTGGTGGACATGCTTCTTGAGCATTGAGATTTATCTTGTCCCGTACTCCTTCCTGAAAATGCTGGTGTTCGCCGTTTTGGTTTCTGACAACATAGAGAATATTTTTCAGAAAAGTCAGATTTATCGGAATACTCCTTTTATTATCGCATTCGAAAGCAATGTATAGTACAAGTAACCTCAAGAAAACATAGGAGGCATATAACTAGATCATGCATTAACACCAAGTTGCATAATACTTCAGATATTGTAGTTGAAAGCCACTGGTGCCACAAAACGTGAATTGAACAGATGCAATTATGCAATTGAACAAGAAAAATGAAAAATCTGTTATGTATATATACATATCCATATAGGGTTTTGTAGTTCTACTATATATACTTTGAGTATCCATCAAATACGATGAGATATTCTTTTGTATCATGGTATCAGAGCACGGTTTCCGCCGCCGCCTTCCAGGACATCTCCGCTGCCGCTTTCCAGTGTCACAGCCGTGACGACGCCGAGACACCCAGTGCTAGCTGCCGGCGAGGGAGACTCTGCCTCAAGTCGAGTCTTCCATCTTCGACGTCGGTTCTCCTCTGACGCCAGCCACCGGTCGCTGGCGCCACCTCGCCTGGGTCGCCTCACGTGCCACCTTCTCACGCGCCGCCTACGCCGAGCGCACGCGCTGCTTCCTCACGAGTCGCCTACACCTGCGCCGTAAGGAGAAGGGAGGCGAGGGGAGGAAGAGGTGCTCGGGTCGGGTGCCAGTCGCCAGGTCTCCTCACGCGCCGCCTCCGCCGCCTCCTCACGAGTCTCCTACGCTTGCGGATTGCGGATTTGCTTCGTGTGGGAGAAGAGGGGAGGCGAAGGGAGGATTGCGGATTGCGTTCGGTGTTTTGGTGGAGTTGTTTATCGGTCGGCGGTCGATTTTATCAAGTGCTCATCGGACGCTCGGGTCCACAATCGGTGGAGTTCGTTGGTCGATTTTATCGGACGCTCGGGTCGGCGGTCTACAGTTGAGTTGGTAAAATGACCTTTGGTGTTTCTGCTTCTCTCGGTGTGGGAAGTACTCTTCTGGCCTCAGATATCAAACTAGATGGCCAGGATTATCGTGAGTGGTCGTCATCGGTTCGCATGCTTCTTCGGTCTATTGGTCTTCTTTCATATATTATGGCGGAGCCTCCGACCGAGAATACTGATGCGAAGGAGGCTGCTGCATGGCACAGTGCTGATGATCGTGTTATGGGTATTTTATATCATAGTGCTGAAATTTCAATCAAGATGGATTTCATTGATCTTCCAAGTTCTCGCAAGATGTGGGAGTATCTTCAGCAACGCTATGAGCAGACTAGTGCAGTGCGTCGATTTTCTCTTCTACAAACTCTTCATGATCTACATCAACAGGAGATGTCCATTGAGGAGTACTATAGTTCTTTTACTCATATTTCACGATAGTTGATCTCCATAGTTCCTTCTTCCTGTGCTGGATGTACTGGCTGTGTAGGTAAAGCGGGTCATGATACACAGAATTTGATGTTCACCTTTGTTATGCGCCTTCGTCCAGAGTACGAGTCTATTCGAGCTCAACTACTGGGACGTGCTGTTTTTCCATCCATGGAGGCCCTTGCTACGTTGATTGCTGAGGAGACTCGACTTTGCTCTGTCTTTCGGATCGACATTACCTTAGTCTGTTCTTGCGGCACCTCGTCAGGAGGTCTATCAGCCTAGTTCACTTCCTGATGCTACATCCAATCAGACTTTATGCTCTCACTGCAAGAAGCCTGGACATCCTGTTCAGGGGTGCTATCGACTCCATCCAGAGTTGCGACCTGCATCTCACCGCCATCGTTGTGTTGTGGTTGCTGCCACTACTCTTGCATCTGCTGAGGATCGTCCCTACTTTTACTCTTTTGCCACTCGGTCTTCCTCTCCTGCTGAGCTTCTCTCTTTTCTTTATCTCCACCCATTGTTTCGTCTGATACACCTTTTACTGTGGAATCCTCTTCTCCATCCTTAGTCAGATCACCGTTTCCTCTTCACTATACTCGTCGGTCTAGAGTTCCTCCTGATACTCAGTCTTCTACTATTTCCTCGTCTGATGGCATGGTTAGTACTGATGATACTCCTTCTGATGATCCTCCACCGGCACCGTAATCTCGGTATGAGCTTCGTGATCGTACTACTATTGCTACTCCTGACAGATATGGTTTTCTTTCTACTGCTGTTGTGCCTGAGCGTCACACCTATCAGGAGGCTGTTGTTCATCCTGAGTGGCAGTTAGCTATGGCTGAGGAGTTGGCTGCTTTAGATCGTACTCATACATGGGATCTTGTTCTTTTACCTGCTCATGTTGTTCCTATTACTTGCAAGTGGGTTTTTAAAGTTAAGACCAAATCTGACGGCTCTATTGAGAGGTCATTGGTCGGACTGAGAAATAAATGGTCACATCCATATATGCACTGATAAGCACAACTATTCACGAATGCAAGAGTATCAACAGACATTGGAGAGATTCAGCCCGCCACTAAGAGCATCTATGAATAAAAAGATTGTTTACAAGCAATGAAGAACAAAAATCTACTGATATCCACCAAACTGGAAGATGGTTAG
This sequence comes from Hsuehochloa calcarea, assembly GCA_036346395.1. Classification (NCBI taxonomy): domain Eukaryota; kingdom Viridiplantae; phylum Streptophyta; class Magnoliopsida; order Poales; family Poaceae; genus Hsuehochloa; species Hsuehochloa calcarea. Next base: position 43,974,652 of record CM070599.1, read on the forward strand.
ATTAATACTTACATCCAACAATGGAGTTGCTCCACCCTTTACAATGGCAAGCTTCCTCTGGTATGAACTACCATGCATCTGCAACAAAAACAAAGTGGATGTGATGCATTTGTTTTTGAAAACTAAATGTTCATCTAATCACATAGAACAGAAACTTCTGTTAAATTCACAATAAGCAGGTGCACTCTACACATCAACTACTTACCAGAGATTTTGCCGAGTCCCAGGTAAAGAACCTAGTAAAAAACTGTGGCTCGCTTCCTTCCGAAACAGTGAAAATTGGTGTTTCTAGGGAGAGATTTTCCATAAGGAAATCAAACACAAGAAATTTCTGGCACAGCAGTAGTGAGAAACAAGAAAGTAAGAGTATATTTATAATTAGACTATGCAGAGTAAATTTCTAATTAGACTATGCAGAGTAAATTTTGTTATTACCTCTCCAATGTCCATAGCTTGTGATCTCACTTTGGCATCCACCTCCTGGCCAACCCAAACAAATATGTCCGAGTGACAATCTAGAATAAAAACATCCTCTGTCATCAGATCATCCTGAGTAAAGTGGTGTATTTCTTTGACCTGATCAAGTAGATTTTAAAAGAAGGTTTAGTATTAGACATTCAAATGGAGAGCACACTCAGAAGCAAAACCTTCACATCCTTGTTTTTCTTACCTTTACATCGCCTTCATGACCCCCCAACAACAAAATTGGTAGTGCAAAAAGAAAAAAAAAGTATCAGGAGATAATGAATTGCAAATTTCACTGAGTAGATCCTAAGAAAAGCATACAATGTCTTGTTTGTGATTACCTTTGGATAAGACACATGAGAAAAGATGAGGGTCACTTTCATGCTCTCTTCCTATTTTTTTGTTTGAATACTTGGATTTACCACCCAGTAGTTCCCAGAATTGGTCGGTTTCTTTCCCCTCCTTTTGTGACCTGGACGGCAGATCTGGCTGTATAATAAAAAAGAGAAGTGCAAATAAAAAGGTTAAATCAATGGATAGGTACCGTATACCAAAGCCAAAGCTGTTTCAGAACATAACCGAACAACACAATTCAAATCAACCATGACAGCAATGAGGGTGACGATAATGGTGAGGGATACAAACATCCAATAACTATATCCTGAATCCCTGATACACAGAAATATAACCCATTTACTCTCATGGGCATTTATTTCCTATTTTTTCTTTGGCAATTTGAGCCCATAATATAAAATATGAACAAAAACTCATGTTATGCCCTTAAGTATTCCTTCATGACTAATAAGCTCAAGTATTTAAAGTACATTTTGTCCTGAAATATGGCAAACCTTTGTAGGGGGTTAATCAAAACTTTACATTGATACCAATGTACCAAGCATAAAAAAGTTGCATGAGTACAAAGATTTATATTTGCCATAATAAGGAAGATTATTCACACCTTAATTACATCTAGCTGCCTCTCAACCAAGTCATGATCCAGTGAAGTCGCAAGGTTCCCAGTCCATGTGAACACAGTGTTTCCATCGTGTAGAATGTAGCAATAGGATGAATTTAATGACGAAGCCACCTAGCAAAAACATGACAAGAGATGAAGCAGCTGATTATGAAGATAATAATTATGTGCTTATATATCTTCACAAACAAAAATATGACATTGAACTCACTGCATCAACTTGAATTGCTTGCATGTTTTCTGATCCTGAGCCTTGAATCCGGAATAAGGCAAGCCTAGCTTCAGAGTAAGTGTCATCGTCGATACCATTTTCAACAATAAAGTTCTTGTATCCAGAGCTAAGACCACCCTACATTGAAAATTCAGAGGGAGAAAATAGATGTAACGTTCGGCTCGAAGTATCTATCTAAGAGTGTCAGTCTGTCAGATTATCTCAAGGATATTGACTATTAAATAAAATCGAACCTCAAACACTTGGAGACTCTGAAATATGACAAAGAACTGAATTGATTCTTTCCCTTCATATAGGCGAGCCTGCGTGTAATCAAGAATAAATTAGAGACCGACAATCTAATTCAATATATAGAAAATAAATGGGTTACCTGGACAGCTTGGAATTTCGTAGCCTGAACCATCTTGCTAGCCAATGAAATTGCTGACGCCCTCTCCTCCTGAAAGCAATAATGATTATTTGCATGCACAAATATGCATGGAGCACATACTAATTGAACAAGTACAGATATTAACAACTATGAAATTATCCAAATCTCTGTTGACCTATCAATCAAGAAGAGGAAAACAGCTAAAAGCTTAAGACTGCTAACCCTCTTAGTTCTTACTAACACTTCGCAACAAAATATTCAGTGCCTAGCAGGCTAGCACCTATGTGTATGTCAATTCCAAAGGTTCATAGCTAGAGTTGATTTTGTGCATATATATTACCTGGATGCTCTTCTTCCCAAACCAAGTTCCAATAAGACATTCCTCCTTGTCATCTCCAGTATATGTGTATTGAAAAATGTAGCAATCTCCAGTGTAAAATTTTGATTGATCAGGGGATGACAAAAAAATCTTGTCATTCCCATTTACTCTCCAGACCTGATAACAAAATATAGGAAATACAACCATAATCAAACTTACACCAAAATAAAATGGATGAATGTTATGCAAGCAAACTTTTGTGTACAAACTTTGGTTGGAGAATGGACATCAAAGGTAAATGTGTGTAGATCAATGATAGGATTGAGTTTGGGGAGTTACCAAGGATCTAGATAACCTTTTTGTACACATGTCTTACAAGGTTGTTAGTTTCCCTTTATTTTGCATGTGTATTTGGGAGGCTAGAATGGGATCTTCAAAAGATACCTAGCATCTTAAAAACGTGTATGCACAAAACGGATTTACATTGACCTACTGCTCATAAGTCATAACAACACAAAACCATAAAAACAACCAAAAGAATACCTGTAAATGACCAGTGCAATCAATATAGGGCTGAGGTTCTTCTTTTACAGGAGCAGCTTTCATCAAGCCCTTAACATCTAATCCTTGACTTTTGAGGAGAGCTGTAAGAAGGAAATAACATATAAATGTGTGGAATTTAAAGAATGTTTTAGCAATACGTTGCACTGGAACCAATAAATCTGTAGACAATAACCTGCAACTTTGCCTCTTCCATCTTCAGATGATAGTTTCAAATCAGGTGTCGGTGGCCACTCATTAAATTTTGACTTGAACATGACTGTTTCGAATCCCTCAATCACTTTGATAACATGTGATTTTGTTTGGCTACCATCAATAAGCAATTTCTGTATAAAAGTAAAAGAAACTGGTCAGACAGCAACACAGAATGTAAACCATGAATATGTTTTGAACATCCAATTACAATTTTTTTTTTTAAAAAAAAATATTAGTATGATATTTCACCAAGGTGGTACTTTTGCTGAGCACAGGGATAAATAACCAATCATTTTTTTTCTTTTTGAGAGGGAAATAATCAAATAAGTAAACCTTCAGAAACTGACTAAAGGGAACCAACATGACATAATACAATATCAACCAGAAAGTGAGAAGCTCAGCTTCTAATCGTCAGATTCTTCGGGCTTGTACAATATTTTTGAATGAATTTAATGACGGTGCAGAGGTAATTTAGGCAAACAAGAAGTTACCTCAGCAGACTCACTTGCACCCTTTCTCTCTTGCAAGGAAGTACTTCTGCCCATCCAAACATACATTTCAGCACCACAGTCTAACAAGTAGCATTTGTTTGTCTCAAGTAACTCATGCGCCAAGGATTCAAAACTAATATGCTCCATCGTTCCTTGGTTAAAACTGAGAAGTCATAGAAATCATCAACTCAGTTTCATAATTTCAAGAGCAAATCATTCTCATAGATGACACCATTTTAAAAGCAAATTATTCTCTTTGACAACTAACTGTTGTGTTGTGGACAAGGATCGAAATCCCAGTACCGGCATAAATCCCGGTCGGTGGCACCGGCCGGTTACCGGAATACCCTGGGAAAATACCGGATGAAGTTCACGAACCAAATTTTCAAAACCGGTAAATGGCCGGTAATCGGAAAAACCGGCCAAAAAACCGAAAAAAACGGTCAAAAAAACGAGATCAATAAGGCTATTCCTAATATCAAACTCCATTTAGTATGCCCTCAGATCAGCAACAAACCCTTGATCAAACAATCATTAAAATCATTAATTTTTTGTTGAACCAACAAACCCTTGATCAAACAATCATTAAAATGAACATTAAAATGAATCCTGACAAGTGCTAATTGCTTATACATCAACAATTGACACAATAGATATCCTTCATGTGAGAATACTATAATTCAACATGCTTTCCAAGTCCAAAAAACCGTCCGGGACTTGCTAATACAATAATTCAAGCATATTTAGTTCATACAATACGTAATCTAGCACAAAAAAAGACCTAAACCAACCTAGAAAGGGCATTATGCAGTCAAAAAATCAAATTCAAATTTAAAAATTTCGTTTGATATCTTTGTTCACCCGGTCCCGACCAGGTAAAGCAGTTCTGCATGCAGAATCAAGTAGGATTTTGATCCCTGGTTGTGGATATATGGGAATAATGATAGTGATTTACCATAGCAATTTGACCACAATTTCCCTATCTTCCCCATTATCCTCTGAAGGTGTCTTCCTTGGAAGAGGAGCAAAGCCACCAAACAAACCCCAAAATTCACCAGCTTCAGCATCAGCCATCAAATTTCCGTCCTCTATCAACGAAGTTCAAATTGTCACATCTTGTACATGTCGTTTCAAATATTCAAGGCATATTAATAGAGTTGCTTACCAACAGCTGCAACTTCACACTTGCCCTCATGGAAAGTATCTTTGATATACTGCACAACTTCAAGAGCTTTTGCTCTCTCTTGAATACATGAGTTGGAGCCATTGAACTGGAAAATTTTGGACTTGGTATCCAAGATAAATATGTCCTCATGATTAAGGGATGAACGAGCAAAAGGAACCTGGTTTGTAAAATAGCAAGCATAATCAAGAAATGAGCTGAGCTTAGGCAGAAAAACACAGTAGTTTAGATAGCTTGCCTCGTTAACATGAACAACATGCTTTCCTCTGCACACATATAAGCGGGTAACATGTTCTTGCTCATTGACTTCTACATGGTTGAACCCAGAAGCTACCCCTCCTGGCTGTGGCATGATGCATGGTCTAAAATAAGACAGAAACTTTTCAGTTTCATTGCCTTGTAATTCCGTCTTGAGCAACAAAGCCCTCCTAGGGCAGCATCAAGCTCAACAGTTAAAATTGCAGCAGTTCCAGCTTCATCCTACCAAGGAAAATATTGGGCATTTCGGATAACTATTAGCTAACATAAAGCTCGTGTAGTAGCTCTGGAAGCTAAATCAAGTGATGCATTGTCAAAATGATTTGAGAATCTACCTGACTAGTATCTTTACCAAGCCAATAATGGATGTCATGGCGAAAGGAACCATTTTTCAAGGCTGTTGTCTGTAGGGAGCAAAAAGAACATAAGGAAAAAAAATATTCGGTGCAGTAAGCGTAATGCAAGAGCTGAGTTCAAGCCTTACACAAACTAAGCGACCAAGATGAAAAGTTTATGGCATAAATGACCTATCTTGATATGGATAGTGAAGCATGTGATGCACCAAAACGATTAAGGGTTGCATTGTTTGATGTAGTAATAGGAAACGAACGGAAAGCAAAGGAAAGGAAATATTTTAGCTTAGGTTTATCATGGCCTATAAGATTTTGTTTCAAGATAAACCAAATCTTCTACCTTTGCAATTGTGCACCAATCATGTTCCAAAAAGAAAAAGGGTCTGCATAACAAGGCATGAGTTCTTCCATACCTTCAAGATGATATATGAATCACCCATGTAAAATTTGCCATGTGAAGATGTTGGCACAGGTACTGGCTTGAAATTTTCAATACGCCATATCTCCAAACCGCTGCAATTTTATTAAGAAATACAATGCAAGTACATGTATGAACAATAACACAGTGTAGGGCTACAATGTTCATGGGGATCAATGGCAAAGACTAACTTTGGAAGGATAGAATCAGCAATCTTTGTCATTTGTCAACCTTTACTATTGCTCCCTTGATCTTTACTTTAACTTCATCATTCTTTTTTTTAGTATAGTCACCTTCCAATGTAATGTATCCACTCCATTTTCTTCTAGACAATAAAACGTTAACTTCATGCTAATTTACTTTAGCATTGTATCCAATTCTCCATCACTATGATTATTGGCTAATGCTGACAACATTTAAATAATTATTACTCGTTATGTACATCATTTTCAAAATGGAAATAGTGATCCATTATCAGATTAAACGTGTACACTAAAGCAGCTTATCAAAGAATCATCAGAAGTAGTAGTCAGCAATCACCACCCAAGGGCAATGAAATAAAAAATGGAAGTGCTATACAACAGCTTAGCTGACAAACAAGTTGTGTAAGCTGTCGATATTAGTCAGACTAACCAAAGAAAGATAAAAAACCGGCGATTCACACCACCGCGTGATAATCTTCTTACTGGTCGGTCCGGACGGAAAATCCGTAGGTTTTCCGGTTTAGCAAATTCGAATTCTAGTTTTCGAATTTCGGCTGGATTTTAAGAAAATTCAAACGAATTCCATCCGGTTTTTTTCCGATAAATCCGAACCTACGGTTATTCGCTTCCGACCGATCACCGATGAACCGGCGGTTCTGGTTTTAACCCTACCAGCAACCACACTATTTAGCCTCTTGGTGGTCAACAATTTTACTGCTACACAAAGTTAACATTTTTTTTGGGTCTGAAGAGTAATCCTTTGATCTCAAAATGCATTTTCTATAAGAACAAGTAGCCAAGCCATGAAGAAATCCTAGAATGCAGCGAAAGGATACTCCTTTTGTCCAGCTCCACGGAAAGCCGGGTCCAAATCTTTCATAGAAACTGACATGCTGGATGTTGCTGAAGAACCCTTGCCTGATTTCGTCTCAAAATAACACTGACATTATCCTGAAAACAAGAAACAAAAAACAGATGGATGATGTGACCGCAGTTCAGTCATCAGAAACAATAATCATGTGCATAGTTTGTTTCTTAGCAATAGTGTTATAAGAAATCACTCTTGGCGACACAATGATAGCTCAAAATTCCTTAATAGGTCTCTAAAAAAATCCTTAATGGGCCAGATCGCCACCACACTTACACTATTCACAACCTCGAGCAGCGAAAGGAGCAGGAAACTATGTCTAATAAGCGCACTTCTTGGTTCAAAATTGGCAGGAATTACTAACTACGGAGGAAGAAAAAAAGAGAAGGGTTCCAAATATGTCTCACCTGGAAGAAGCCTGGGTATTGTTCTTGTCGATCGAATTGGGCAATTCTTGAGGGGAGAGGAGGAGCGATCCGGAGAGAGGTGGTGAGGGGCAAAGTACATGGCCATCCGCGAAAAACGGGTTCGAGAGGAAGAAGAGGTAAAAATGCGAGGGGAGAGTGCATGCCTACCTCCTGTTGGATGTAATCTTGTTTTAGTATGTCTAAGTTTAGTTTCTTCGTGTCCGTATCAGAGAACTGTAAGCATTTTTGAGTACTATAGCGTATCCGAGCTGATTGTTTGGCCGAGTCCGACGTTGAGTCTATTTGGACTCAGCCTATAAAGCAAGCAGTGTACGTGAAGAAGTAAAGCAATGAGTTGTGGGGTTGAGAAGTAATAAAGAAACGTTTTGCGTTTCGTTTTATATTGATTATTGATCTCTCCAGCAGGCACACGTGAAGACATTGTGGTGCAAGGGTGCTGCTGCACCAGTAGCATCATGTGAAGCCAAAAAGCGATCAGAAGACGTTGCTTCAAGAGCTTTTGCTTCCAAAGGCTTCATCACAAGAGTAGACAAGGAGACGACGAAGACGCTGCTACGAGCCAGGCGGGTCACGCCGGGAAGAACAAGGTAGCACGTCTCACGGAGGAAAGAAGCGTCAGGAACAGGCGCATCACTGGAGAAAACTGAGCAACATTTTCTGGACACCGAGCGTACTGAACACTGCAAAAGGACCGTAAAAATTCCAACAATTGGTATCAGAGCCAATGTCGATCGTTCCTCAGGGCGAGGCGGCGCGGGAGAGCAGCGGCGGTGGCTTCGATACCGCGGTGACGGCGACAAACTACATGTGCTGGGTGATTCGGGTGCAAGCGATGATGGAGGATCAAGGCGTTTGGGAAGCAATCGAGCCGGCGGTCGGGGCGGCCGTCAACGCGAAAAAGGACAAGAAGGCGAGGTCGCATCTTTTCCAAGCGCTCCCGGAGGACCTCCTGATGCAGGTAGCAAGGAAGAAAACAGCGAAGGAGGTTTGGGACTGTCTCAAGACAAGGTTCATTGGCGCGGATCGCGTCAAGAATCTGTGATTCGAGACGTTGAAGAATGACTTCGACATCATGCGCATGAAGGAGGGAGAAACCCTGGACCAGTATGCCGGAAGACTCAATGGCATGTCCATCAGGTACGCCAACTTAGGGGCGACGCTCGATGATGCCGCATTGGTGAAGAAGTTATTCGACACCGTGCCGGATCGATTTCTGAGTGTGATCGCCGGGATCGAGCAGTTCTAAGATTTCGACACCATGCCATTCGAGGAAGCCGTGGGACGATCAAGACTTATTAAGGCGTACGCGCGCGCACGCGTCTGGCGGCAACAATAACGGCAATGGCGACGGCCCAACTCCACGCTTACTCGGCCGAGTGGCGGTAGCGCGAGAAGAAGGATGATGGCGATTCCTCGTCAAGCAACAAGGGAAAATCACATGCTCTTGAAGATAGCGACAACCGCGCAATGGGTGGATATGGGCGCAGTATGAGCAAGGCGACGAGAGGAGAACGTGAAGATTGGGGTAGGCAAGGCGATGGTGATGATCCGTGACAAGTCACATATCAAGTGTTTTAAATATGATAAATACGGTCACTACGCGTCGGAGTGCCGCAGCCACATAAAGTGCTTCAACTGCGATAAATATAGGCACTATGCTTCGGATTGCCAAAACAAGAAGAAGAACGAGGAGGCAAACCTCACTCGAGCTATTGAAGACTATGAGCCGGCCCTGCTTCTCTCCTTATGTGTCAACCAGGCGCAAGTCATGGTGATGTTGAACGAGGAGAACGTAGTTCCTAAACTACGCACAGAGGGAGGAAACCATGATCATACCGATGAGTGGTACTTAGATAATGGAGCAAGTAATCACATGACGGAGATCGCTCCATGTTCCATGAGCTCGATGAGAAGATTTCAGGCAAAGTCAAATTTGGCGACGGCTCCACAGTGCAAATAAGAGGCAAAGGATCAATGCTATTGCAATGCAAGAACGGCGATCAGAGGATGCTGACTGAAATCTATTATATACCAAGTCTATGTAACAACATACTCAGTCTCGGGCAGTTGGCGGAACGGGGGTGCAGGGTGGTGCTGCAGGATGAGTTCTTGCGTATCTATAACAAGAACAAAGATCTGTTGATGAAGGTGAAGAGATCCCCGAACCGGTTATATAAAATTTACCTAAAAGCTTGTAAATCAGTTTCTGTGAAGGAAAGTCTAGAGGAGCCAGAGTGGAACTGGGGAGTAGAGCAAGGACAGGAGGTTTCAGGCATTATTGATCTCACCGGCCAAGAACATGGCGGGACCCAGGGACAGCACGCAGTTGGCGCAGGAGGCGCAACAGGCGGAGTCTCAGGGGGTGCAGACGGCACGCAGGAAGCGCGCAGGGGCACTCAAGGGGATGGCGAGTCCCACGCGCATGCAGTTGCTGCTGGAGGAACCAGCGGCTCGGGTCAAACCCATGGACCCCATCGGCATGCAAGCAGAGCAGGAGGGAGAGGCGGTGTAGCCTCAGCTAAGATGTACAAAGAGAAGTGGGCAGATTTGGTCCAAGAGAGAGGGGCGAGAGGCTCAGGTAATGACGAAGCCCAGGTAGTCGTGGGAGCAGGTGCTCCAGCCCAGGCAGGCATACAAGGAAGGACGAGTTCAGTCCAGGTACGAGGCGCGGCAAGCGTTGGTTTATGGATGGCTCAGGATGGAGCAAGAACAGACAGTAGGGCAGTATCGGCCCAGGAAGGAACGGCGCACATGAGTACAGGTAAAAGAGGAAGACTTGGAAGTTCAGATGGTAGAGAAGATCAGCGTGATCAAAATGAAGAAACAAGATTAAGGGGGTGATTGTTGGATGTAATCTTGTTTTAGTATGTCTAAGTTTAGTTTCTTCGTGTCCGTATCAAAGAACTGTAAGCATTTTTGAGTACTATAGCGTATCCGAGCTGATTGTTTGGCCGAGTCCGACGTTGAGTCTATTTGGACTCAGCCTATAAAGCAAGCAGTGTACGTGAAGAAGTAAAGCAATGAGTTGTGGGGTTGAGAAGTAATAAAGAAACGTTTTGCGTTTCGTTTTATATTGATTATTGATCTATCCAGTAGGCACACGTGAAGACATTGTGGTGCAAGGTCTGTCTTTGCACGATAGCATCATGTGAAGCCAAAAAGCGATCAGAAGACGTTGCTTCAAGAGCTTTTGCTTCCAAAGGCTTCATCACAAGAGTAGACAAGGAGACGACGAAGACGCTGCTACGAGCCAGGCGGGTCACGCCGGGAAGAACAAGGTAGCACGTCTCATGGAGGAAAGAAGCGTCAGGAACAGGCGCATCACTGGAGAAAACTGAGCAACATTTTTGGGCCGAGCGTACTGAACACTGCAAAAGGACCGTAAAAATTCCAACACCTCCATCCATGAGCTTCTTCAGACCGTTGGTTCGGCTCAAGCGGAACTGCGGAAGCCATTGGCAATCGCTTCTCTTGCCAATCTCCATGGGGAGTTGGGCCGGACGGACAAGGATTTGATAGGTAGGGCCAAATCTAGGTGGCTATGCAAAAGAGCCGAATCGGCCCATTCAAGGAGAAATATAACAATGAGGCGTATGTTCTTCTAGGGTTGCCCCGCGCGGCGTGCGGCGTCTCCGCACTGTCAAATCCCGAGTGGAATCGGGGAGGAAACAAGGAGCGAAAAGCAGAATAACCCTGAAACTAAGAGAAACTAGATATCAGTATAATACTTTGATGCCTTTTTCATTCCATTTTTTCCTGTTATAACCGATTACAACTATTCTAATGTAGAAGAAGCTACAAGACATAAACAGATTTCTCACCCGCGCCATTTACTTACTATTCACTATAAGTTAAACGAAAAGACGACAATAGTAACAACAGGAATCTAACTGAATTATTGATCTTCGGTTGAAACGGTATCGAGTCATCTCAGCCGTCCATTCTTCATAACAGTCCTTCCTTCGTCTTCTTCTAACTGAACTTGATCTCAGCCTTCAGCTTCAGTCTTGACAGTTCTTTCCACTCAAATTCTCACTTGTCCTCAAGTGCTAGCATCTGGGAACCATGATTTAATGATCCTGGTATAGAACTTTGAAAAGGTATTCTTGATAAAGTCTGCATCCTCCTAGGTTGCATTCTCTAGCGGTAGGTTTATCCACTAAACTAACCACTGAGTTACCAGAAGATTACTCCTGAGCAGAGATCGGGTTTCCAGAACTTGTATTGGCTCAGTCTTAATTCCTCCATCTTCTCCCACTAATGGTAATTCAGAGCTGGGTACGGCTTTTGATCCGCAGTGCTTCTTGAGCTGACTGACATGGAAACACTAGTGTATTCCCACATTTTCTGGTAGTTGTAACTTGTATGCTACCTTACCCACCTTATGCATCACTCTGAAAGGCCCATAGAACTTGCTAGCAAGTTTCAACGCGTGTTTAAGTCCAAAAGTAGTAGTTCTATATGGTCGCATCTTCAAATAAACCATATTGCCCACCAAAAATTGCCTCTCACTTCGATTCAGATCTGCATATTTCTTCATCCTGGCTTGATCTTGATGTAAGTTTTCCTTGAGCCTATTCAACATGGCTTGTTTCTCTACTAGGAATTCCTTTGCTTCGTCATCCTCGGGTCCAGGAATAGCAACTTCATTGATTATTGGTGGGGGGAATCATAGAGTGCTCGGAAAGGAGATACCTTGAGTGAAGTGTGGAAGGTAGTATTGTACCACCACTCTGCAAGAGATAGCCAAGAGACCAACTTCTTAGGTTCCAAAAATGCCATACACCTCATATAAGATTCCACACATTGATTCACTCTCTCAGTTTGCCCATCGGATTGGGGGTGGTAAGCAGTACTAAACCTCAGCTGAACTTTCAGAGCTTTAAACAATTTTTGCCATAGTTTGCTGTTAAAATTATGTCTCTATAAAAGCTTGAGTTACAGATGGTACTGAGTAAGGATGTGACATTAGCACAAAATGGTCATATTTGGTAAATTTGTCCACCACTACAAAAAATCACCTCCTTTCCTTTCGAATTAGGCATCTCTTCTATAAAATCCATGGAAATGTGAGCCCATGCCATGTCTGGAACTGGTAAAGGTTCTAAAAGTTCAAGGTTGCGGTCATGTTCAGTTTTAGACTGTTGGCAAACTGCACATTCTTGGACAAAGGTATGGATTCATTTCCTACATAAATTCTACCTTTATATCTGATTACTCCTGAATGGAATGTGTATCCAGATTCTGGGTTAGGAGTCAGTGATAACTATTCCCTTAATTCTTGACAAAGAGCATCATTGAGATAACTGTTATCCACTGTTTCTATACATGTTGGCACTGCCATTGAAATTGCCCTTACCTCTGCATTCCTTCTTGACAATGCATATTCCTTCTTGACAATGCATCAACCACCTTGTTTTCTTTTCCCTTCTTGCACTCAATGACATAATTGAATTCAAGAAGTCTTAGCATTAATTTGTGTTGAATCCCTTCTTAAACCTTCTGCTCAGTCATGAATATCAGACTTTGCTGATCTGTCTTGATCATTAATTGAGTACCCAAGAAATAATGTCTCCATCTCTTTAGGGATTCAATGATAGCCATGGCCTCTCTATCATAAGTGGAAAGAGCTGCTGATCGAATGCCCAAGGTTTTGCTGAAATAAGTAATGGGTCTTCCCTTTTGCATTAAAACTCCCCCAATTCCAATTCCACTTGCATCGGTTTCCAGTGTAAAAACTTCATAAAAATATGGCAAAGCCAAAACAGGAGTAGTGGTCGACTGTATTTCAGCTTCTCAAAATCCTCATCTTGTAGTTCTTTCCATTCAAATTCCATTTTTCTCAACATATCATGCAGTGGTCTGCATATAACCCCATAGTTCTTCACAAATCGCCTATAATGTTCTGTCATTCCCAAAAAACTCATCAACTGAGATACATCACTAATCTTGCTAGGATCTGTTGATACTCCTTGGCCAGAAATAATATGCCCGAGATACTCAACTTGTGATGCTACAATTACACGCTTGGAGAATTTTGCAAAAAGTTGGTGTTGTCTCAATATTTCTAGCACAGCTGCTAAATGCAATTGGTGTTCCTTCTCTCCTTTGCTATATATGAGAATGTCATAAAAATACTAAGATGAACTTCCTCAAATGTTGTGCAAAAAGATTGTTCATCAGTGATTGGCATGTTGCAGGAGCATTAGTGAGACCAAATGGCATGACTAGATACTCATAATGCCCCAAATAGGTACTAAAAGCATTTTTGTTTATGTCTTCCTTGTTCATTTGGATTTGATGATATACTGATCTCAAATCTAGCTTGCTGAAAATTGAAGTTCCATTCAATTCATCCAATAAATCCTCAATAATAGGTATGTGATACTTATTTTTTATAGTTTCGGCATTAAGTTTCATGTAATCAATACAGAGCCTCCATGATTCATCTTTCTTCTTGACTAAGATGGCTGGGGAAATATAAAGGTTGGCACTTGGCCTGATGATTGAAGTTTCTAGCAATCTATGTATATGTTATTCCATTTCCTCCTTTTGATGATGGGGTACTCGGTAAGGACTGACATTAGGTGGATCTTCTCCTGTTAACAGAAATAGTGTGATCGCAACTTCTTTCAGGGGCTAATTCCTTATGTTCTGCAAACACATCCCGATAAGACTGAATCAAGAGTTAATATTGAGGATGAACCCTACTGAAATCTTCTTCTTCTTTCTTAGCTTGTAATTCAGTCACATAGCCAGTTATTCCCTTACTTGATATTTTGTCAACTTCCTTTGAATTCAGCATCTTGAGGGGTTCAGATATTGATTGGTCGTGTAGGGTTACTTCAATGTCTCCATCCTTCATTATGATCCTCCTCCTGGTTTTGAGATCTAGGCTAATTGGGTTGTATTGGTACATCCGATCACACCCTAGTATAATGTCATAACCTGTCAAATAAATTATATTGAACGTATTGCAAAACTTTTCTCCCTTAATGCAATATTCAGCATGTGGAATATGTGATCCAGTCATAATAGTTCCATCTCCAGCTACTGTAACCTTCTGCACCCTTTTCCATATCCTTGGCCATCCAATAAGCTTCACACAAGGCTTGGGGCTTCAATGGTTTGAGATAGTGCTTGATCTCTTGTCTCAACCCATTCACAAAGCACTTGACAAAAAAACTGTTGAGTCTGTAAGGGATTTTCACTTTTGTACACTGCCATCAACTCTTCAAATTTATCAATGTACTCAGATATACTCAAGTTGTACTATTTCATTGAATGGAAATTCTCTAACACTTCATAGCAACTATATTGAACAAACCAATCACCAATCATCCTACATAAATTTGGCTAGGAAGGTGGATTCCATAATCGGCCAGTGCTTTGAATCTAGTTATCAGCTCTTCCGACCATATACATATGAGGGAGATCAAACCTAGCTTCATCCGGAACATTGGCCATTGCAAAGTAAGTTTCAGTCTGTCTGCTCCACTCTAAAGGATTACTACCATCAAATCTAGGAAAGCCTATCTTAGGTCCCTTTGCAATAGATTTGTAAAAATTGTTGATCCTTTCATTGCTGGTGTTGATGTTCCACAGCCCTACATGGTGTGAATCTCTGTTTGAGCTCATATTGTTTAAAGTAGGGGAAACTTGAGTAGCAGGGGGAGACATGTTCTGACTACAAAGAATTGGTACCACAGATGACCTGTAGAGGATTGATGTAGATTTACCTCTGTATTGAAATGGATTCCTTGAGTGTTGTTCACTTGATTGAGTGTTCTGATCATTCCCATCATCTCCAGTTCTAGTTCATTTGGTGGCAGTGAATCTGTCTGGAGTCTTGGTCCTTCTTCGTCTCTTACTTGGTGTACACTGACCCCCATATTTGTTTCTGTATTTTGGATGTGCATCCCGAAGAACCCCTGCAACTAGGATTCTAGTCTATTCATCTGATGTTGTATCCCCATAACTTGGGTCTGCAGATCTTCAATTTGTTGTTGTACCGCTTCAGCCTTGTTCTTGGCTTCCACTACTTCTTGTTGCACTGACATCAACTCAGAGCAATCTCCCTCGGGTCTCGCCACTGCCTTTGTCATCCCTTCTTCGCAGATCAGGAACTGGCTAAGGAATTTTACAGAGAAACTTGTCCCGAACCCTCACCAGTTGCCTCGAACTTCGCCAATTTGATCTGATTCAACTGGGAATTTTACTGCGCTTCTTATCGCCAACCCAGCTAATCCAGATCTAATAGCCTCCGAGGATTGAGATGCTCTGATACCAAATTTGTCAAATCCTGAGTGGAATCTGCAAGGAAACAGGGAGCGAAAAGCAGAAGAATCCTAAAATTGAGAGGCTAGATATTGACATAATACTTTGATGCATTTTCCATTCCATTTTCCCAGTTATAACCGATTACATTTGTTCTGATGTAAAAGAAGCAACAAGACAGAAACCGATTTCTCACCCGTGCCATTTACTATTCAACGTAAGTTAAATGAAAAGATGACAACACTAACTACTAGAATCTAATTGAATCATTGATCTTCAGTTGAAATAGTATCGAGTCATCTCAGTCGCACATTCTTCATGACACTCCATCCTTCATCTTCTTCTAACTGAACTTGATCTCAGCCTTCAGCTTCAGTCTTGACTCGCACGCCGCCACCATGGGAGAGGGGAACCGGAGCCGCCACTGAGAGAGGATCTCCACCACCGCCTTCCCATTCGTTGCTTACACCGCACGAGTTGCTTCCCTGGGGAGAGGAAGCTCCATCCGTATGCTATCCAGATGCAAATATCTCCCCCCGGATAGTTATGATATCCGAATCTCCGATCACTAACCACGATTGCAAATCGGTTAGAGTGTTTCGATTCGAATACGAATTTGTTATTGGAACAAGAACTTTTGATCACGCATAAGATGGAAGAAATAACGTCTCGTCGATGTTACTTCTGAATCTGTCGGAAAACAGAATAGCGAGAACACCGAATAACATAAACGAAAAACACTCAAGATATCAATTTCCGTCGTATCTAGTGATGCGAATTTTCTATTTTATTCTTTTTACTGACATCAAACGAGTTACAATCAAGTTTCACATTGGTTTCTCTGAACCAAGTCCGAAACTGAAACTTGAAGCTTTTCTGACAATGAATAGAACTGCTACAGTTCTGAAAACTAAAACAGATAACTCTGACGTTATGCAATCTGAATTTGCTTCAGTAATGCTGACTGCAACAGCAAATCAACGCAAACTAAAAACAAAAAAACTAATGTGAACTACAAGATTAAAACCAACATTTGTTGCTGCTCTGATTTATATGTAGAGAGAAAGGAGGCTTCCAGCTTGTGTAGTAAATCCTATGGTTTTGTTTCTACATAGGGCACACACAGAACACAGTGGGACGAACTGGAGAGGAGGATGTCTTAGATCGAGTCAATCTGACGGTGTTGTTTTTTTATCAGAACACCTTGAGCTGTGTCGAATGGCCGTTGTTGTTGGGTCACTCTCTGGCCACACTGCAAAGCGCAGCAGTGGAAGCAGCAGCAGTATCTCTACCTGGTGTTGAACGACTAGGAGAGAGGGTATAGCATCTACAGGTTGGGTGAGGATGACTTTTGTTGGACCGAAAAGGCGACTAGAGGGGGGTGAATAGGAGCACACTCACTTTTTCACAAATAATTGATTCAACAAGATTTTACTCCAGTAGCTATGAAGATCAATATACAAGTACGGCGGAAGACTATAATTGAATCCAATTTAATCCCCTAAGCAATACAATAAAATTAACACAAGCTAAAGCAAAGCGATTATCAAGGCGGTCGACCATTGGTCCTGGCGATCGACCAGTGGCCTTAGGCGATCGGCCGTCGGCTGAAGAACAGATCAAAACAGCCCGATGATGAAGTTACAAATAGATGAAACTTTTGATCTACAACTCCAAACTTGATAAAACTTGGAACACACCTTCTCTATGATGTCAGGAACCTATTCCAATCGAATATTGTGATAATTCTTGAAATAATTACTATCATTTTCCATTTGATTGAAGAAGGGTTCAAAACCGAGTCAAAACGAAAATTTGATCCAAAATATTGCTCGTGGGTGATTGATGATCAAGATGATTCTAGATATGTTCCCGCATGTCACAGCAAGCTAGATCACGTGGAGAATTCAAGCAAAAACTCACGGATCAAAGAAAGACTCAAAATCATCAAATAAAGAAAAAGAACACAAAAGACAAGACATTGATGCAACTTTCCTTTGATTGATTTGATATGATATGGGCTTATAGCCACTCCATCAATGGAGGACAATGCTCAATCCAAGAGTATGAAAATTACATCAAAATCTCTAAAACCCTAGCCTCCACAAAAGCTCTCCCTAAGCAAAATTAGGGTTTCCAACTAAAAAGAGACAAAGAGGAGGTGCAGCCACATACCTCCCCTATTTATAGTGGAGGCTTAAACCTTCCAGAAGTTTGACTCAATTGGGCTCTCGTTAAGGCCCAAAACAAACGGGTCACACACGCACGCATTTTAATGCACTATTTTTATCTCCTCTTGACCAAATTAGCTACACCTTGCGCCATCTTGCGCTGCGGATTAGCCAATAGGTCATTCTTGTCCATCTTGCACCACGATTGAGTTCATTGACCTCACCCGGTATCGTCGATCGTTCTGGACCTCAGCTCTCCAAGCTTAGTCCCGATCATCCTCGCCGTTGACCGTCGTTGACCACCAAGCAACCTGCACAACAATAGACAAGTAAACCAAATCCGAGAATAAGTTCTTCACAACTTGACCCATGTTAGTCAAAACATGCATCATGCAATACATATGCACTGAAACTCATGACTTTAACCTAACAACCGAACATCGCCGCCACGAAGGCCGACGATCCAAGTGAAAACCGGTCAGACGCCCCCAGGGCCGGTCTGACCACCCACCCTAGCTGGTCTGACCGCCACCTATTGGCCGGTCAGACCGCCAGTTGGGACTTAGCCGATTTCAACCTCTGAAATTCAAACCTACTAGAATTTTCAAACCAATAGAACTTTTAACTGGAGACTCCAAATATTATGAGACCAAGTGCAATAGAATGCCCTCTCTTGCCTAACCCTCTATTTTTGGCCCAGCTCAAAACCTCACTTTCTGATGTTGGCCGGTCAGACCACCTGAGGCCTGACAGCCGTAACTTTACCGAAAACACGTGAAACGACAAACCGTTAACACCATTGCCAATTGTCACATCATCCTAAGATCCGGAGCATATCCCTATGATATCCACAACTTTGCTTCCGACTTTGATGCCGACGTTGACTTGGAGGCGCACCCCACCGAGTCCTGCTCGTCTGCAATGAGTTCAATCACCCATTCTTGTGGCATTTCGCTGCCCACGGCACGAAGATCTTCGCGATGCATCCCCCCGTGGCTAGATTTGGCATGCCCGTGTTTGACACTGAGACGTTGGGGTGACTGTATGCCCTTGCCCACAGAGCCGTGGTAATATCCATAGACCCTTGTATGCGTCCGTCGGTGGCAAGCTCTTCACGGTGGTTCACCCCTCTTTCGATGTGCTAGGCCCCCAGCAGCCACCCAACAGCGGGGAGCCGTAGTCCTGGACCAGCGTCGATCCACTTGCGTCGTTCCCATCCAACTGTGTCATCTGCTACGCGTTGCCGCCCAGAAGGGAGCACCATTATCATGTCCGTGAAGGGCTAGAAGCCCAAACCCGATGACTCCTACGGAGGCCTCCAACAAAGCACCTTCTCCTTCGACACATAGCGCCTCGAGTGGATGCACCATGGCGAGTGGCTGCTGCTGTTCATAGGCCAGGCCTACTACGATGGTGACCTGGATGCGTGGGTCGGGCTCTGCCGTCACGGGAAGGAGCTAGGAGCGTCTACTCCTGCGATGTCCCATGTACAGCCGAGTGCGAAACCATGCCAGCCTGGAAGCCCGGCATGGACTAGGTGTTCCATGCGGACTCAATGAAGCATCGAGGCGCCACACTTGTGCACATGGGCAGCAGTGGCAGCACATTCTGCCTAGTGGAATGCTAGGCGCACAAGGATGGCGAGGAATTTGCCTACCCGTGCCACCGTGTCGTGCAAATGACCGCCTTTGGCCTCAAGAACGATAAGGAGGAGGGGGTCTGCTGACCACTGGCCATCGGGCTCGCACATCCATGTCGTACAAGGTCACTCATAAAAAGCATGAGCTGACACTAGACCCTGCGGCATTCTGTATTTAGCTAGGCTTTGGTTAAAATGAAGGAGATCGAACTTGTTTTCTATTATTGTTGGAACCGGCGATAACCCTTTGCGTGAGAGAACAATCACATCAAGCACATAAAAGACACAGGAATTTGTTTACGAGATCCGCATATCCAACAACCAAAGGATTACCTTGCTGTCCATCAAAAATAATATCATGACTTGTTGCATCTCTCAAGTACCTGAATATCCACTTGACTGCCTCACAGTGTCGTTTTCCTGGTTTTGCCATAAACTTGGTGACTTGACTAACAGCATACGCCAAATCAAGCCTTGTACAAAACCATAGCATATATTACATAGCCAACTGCATTAGCATATGGAACATTCGTCATCTCTTCAAATTGTTTGTCTGATTCAGGACAAAATTTAAAAGAAAGTTTAAAGTGTTGTGCCAATGGAGTACTTACTGGTTTGGCCTTGCTCATATCAAATCGCTCTAAAACTTTCTCAACATACTCCTACTGAGACAACACAATTTCCTCGAGTTTCTATTCCTGTGTATCTTCATACCTATTTTTTTTTTGCTGCCCCCTAAATCTTTCGTATCAAATTTCTGACTTCTAGATCCAACAGCCTACAAAGGTGTACAGTTGGTGACTTAGCTATGAAGTCAGAGGATGCTGATCCCGCGTTGGCTGCGCCTCTTCTTTTGGATACAGATCTCGATGAATTTCGTTTACTGATTTATAGGAAATGGCTTGCTTTGTTTATGTGCAATCTACATTAGCACTGCAACCTCATGCTTTAGACTTCACTCTCCAGGGAATTCAGCAGCTGACACGTTTAGTGGTTGTTTGGTTTATGATACTAACGAATAAAGCTAAATTTTGGTATTACTAAAATTTTAGTGAATGATTTTCTCTCACTTTTGGATTGTTCGTGTGTGATATTGAATTTTGTTGACATTATCAAATATTTATAGCAAATCAAACGAGAGTCAATTTTCACTAATGTCATCAAAATTTAATTTTGTTCACGTTAGTAACAAACCAAATAGACCTAAATTTACTGACTATGGAAATATACGTAAGTTATGTAATAAATCGCCGCGGCCATCGTAGATATTTCTGGTTGCACATTTTTGCTCTTGTGTTTCTTCCTCGAGAAAGAAAGAAAAAAGAATGAAACAATCTTCCCAAAAAAGAATGAAACAATCTTCCCAAAACATTTCACACCCTTCTCGATCACATGCGGAATCACTTCTATCCTAAGGCAGCCCACACTCCACCGGGTAACCATCGGGGAACCTCTTGGCGTCAGTGCAGTAGTTGTAGATCATGTATTTGCCCTGCACCTCCTTGAGCTTCATGTCGTCCACCCCTCCCCCGTCGAACCAGTCGCCGCCGGCGGACGGGGCCTGGCCGCACACCCACGAGTACGCGCTCGGCACGCAGCCGTAGGCGCTGTAGTTCCGGAAGTAGGCGACGAACGGCGCCTGCGACCAGTCGGTCTTGATGCGCCCGCCCTCCGTCGCCCAGTCGTCGGCGTCCCAGAGGCAGCCGTACAGCCTCATCGGCTGGTCGACCGGGAAGGGGACGCCGGCGTCCCAGTGGTTCTTGAATTGCCGGATCGGTATGTTGTCAACCAGGATCCTGAAACTCACAAGTGACATATATATAACTCAATGTTGTCAGCAACATGCCATGGATAGTACTCAGATATATCTTCTTCTTCTTTTGAGAAATACTCAGATATATCTTGAACACACACGGTAGTGTAGAATCAAGTGAGGCTTACAGGATTTCATCTGAGTTCCAGATAATGGAGTAGGTGTGGAAATCTTGAGAAGGATCGAACCAAAGCCGGTACTGTACCTCCCTGCCGCCTTCGCCGTTGGCAAAGATGTTGGTGTGCAGGGTGTACGGCTGGCCGGTGACGTTGCCCAGGAACTCGAGGTCGATCTCGTCGTGGGTCTTCCAATCCCTTTCGGAAATCAACTGTACAACACCGTATAGCATCAGTCAGGGACGCATGCATGCATGGTTGAGGACACGACATGTCAGTGTGCTGTTTCTTGGTCACTTACATATATTGTCGTGACGGTGCCGGCGGAGTTGTCGGCGACGAGCTTGATGTCCACGTCTATCCTCGCAAAGAGGTACGAGGTCTTCGACCGAAACGCCGACCCCATTACGCGGTCCAGGGTTAGCGCAATGGTCTGCTCGCCGTTGCTATCGTTGAGGAGCTGCGTTTGGCCAAACATTACCTCGAGCTTGTCCGTCAGGCCATCACCGGTCACCGGAGAGGCGGCGGCGATTAACGCAAAAGCCGATATGCAGGCTAGGATGCGCGCCCTAGCCAGTGCCATGGCTTCCGGCCGGTGTGGTGTGAAGTGAGTGCAGTGACTTAGTGTGTGCAGTAGGGGGCAGTGAGGCCACGGTCAAGTGCAGAGGCTATATGCAGACTGAGGTGAAGGTGCAGGATTACCAGGGTCAAAGTCCACGCAGCCAGATCGATCTCATCGAACTCGGCAACGCCTCGGATTCTTGGAAGATGTAAACAAGTTTGGATTACAGGCTGGCTACTAAAGGCCTAAGCATAGAAAATGATGGAAGATTTATAGCGAAAGGTGAGCAGAGCTGGGAAAAGAAGCGAGAAGTTGACCTGATTTAAGTGTGGGTCACATCACATGTCCGGTGAGCGAGTTGCGCCATGCATTGTGGCTTGGCTTCAGTGTGTCTATATATGACTATGGTTACAAAAGACGGCGGAGGAACGACAAAGTAAAGCAAGATTAATTGTAGAGAGACACGAGATTTAACGTGAAAACCCTCCCAATGCGAGAGGGAAAAAACACGGGCGCCAACCAGCAACAATCTTCACTATATCGGGGTGAGGTTACAACACCGGAGATTTACAACTCTCATATATTATCCCAAACGGCGGCGGCTTACAGGAAATATATATATCTCAGGGAAACCCTAACTCCGGCCCTAAGCCTCCGGCGACGGGCCTCCGCTACGCTTCGTCCAGAAGCTGGCCTAATTGATGTATAGAATTTTGATCACAAATCAACAACTATGGATGCAAGTGAAGCAGACGTTGGAACGATGCGGTGAAATGGGGAACGATGTGGTCTTCTAGCCTAGATCAGCGGGTGAGGGTATCTTTAATGGTTAGGGATAATTTTGTCTCTAACACATTGTATTATTTTTAGAGACAACATCTTCAATGTATAGTCTCTAACACAAAATTAAATATTTACATTTTATAATTTTTTCTTTGAAACAGACTCACATGTCAGCTAGAGTAGATTAATGCATCATGTCTTATTTCGTATTATTATATCTTGTTTCATGTTCACGACAGTTTCTTCGGGAAGAAACGACATGTGCTCTCTCTCCTCCCCCTCTCTCCTCCATGTAGAATTTAGTTTACGTGACATAGCTAAAAAACGACAATAATACACCATTGGAGATGCTCCGAGAGGTATGGGTGTACCACTTAAGTACTCTTATATAGCTTAGTGGGAGTATTTGAGGATTTCTATACATGCTGCTCGGTACTCTTAACAGTACTGCACTCAGCAGTAAAATGCAGACCAATTATGCAGGCACTTGTAGTATGTAGTACTATGCAAGGTGCCATTTGTGAAACCTTTTAGGAGCATGGAGCGCGTTGGTTCTAGTAGTGCACCAATTTTGTGCACCCTCGAAAATAAAAAAAGGATATATAGAAGGAACTGGGTATCAATTTAATTAAGAAGGAATAAACATCCAAATTTGAACCAAAGATGATACGTGATATAGTAATATGCATAAAAATAAATGAACAGGAATATAAAAGGCATTCACAGCCAATCATATTGTATTATGATATAGTATGACCCTTCCACATAGTGATCTCCATCGCCGAGTTTCCTATTCGCCATATCTCCAAGTGGCCAAATCCTCCAAGTACTCCCACTAAGCCATTACTCCTAATAGCACTAGTAATAAATTACAAGGAGTGAAGAAGCACCACAAGTCGACACGCACGCCGTTATACAAATATAGACAGCCTTGGGCTGTAATAAACATGACACGCAGGCCATGAACATTACACACATATATGCATCTCATACATCATGGGTTATACTATTCACAAAAACCCGCAAAAATAAGTTAGACATAGAATCGCATTCTATCGGGCGACATGAACACATACCACCTATAATGTGTGGTATGATTACCCAGCACGGCGGTCCCAACCAATTTGACCATTCAGGACATGAATCTTATTCACGTAATCGAGCCTTGAAAATTATCAGATTAATCATATTAACCCTATTCCGAACCAATCTGATCATTGCCTTGATGCGACCACATACCGCGGCATACTCCGATGGTGGAATTCCGACCGGTTGGAGTGTTATGCAGTGTGATCATGAATAAACACAATAAACCATCTGATCCTTTTCGATCGCAACTCTGATTCAATCAACCAGATTGATCTTCGCGTGCTCCAATGGTTTTACGATCACTGTTTGCCCCGATGGCGGAAACCGACCGGTTGAGGCAAGTCGTGATACGACTATGAAAGCACGATCACGGAATAACGAACATGAACCCATCTTGCGACCACCGCGCATGGACGATCATATCGACCATCGCCAAAAACGATCTATGACTTTCACATATCACAATATGCATCTAATCCGAATCTAAAATTAGACGGGATGGCTCTGATACCACTGTAGGATCGCGGGAAGACTACAATAGAACAAAATAAAAAAATTACTGTGCAACCAAAGAATCTCCGCTAGTAATAGATCACGAGATTACCACTAGACGCGTCGACTCGTGGCGGAAGTAGAGTCGATGTAGCGAGTTAATGCGGTCATAGTCGTACTTGTCGTGCATCTTCTCCTCCGAGTGGTCGTACTCGCCGCGCGTCTTCTCCTCCTACTCCTGTGATCGTCATGAGTTTCGGATCGTCCTAGTGCTGATGCTTCGCAACACCACCTACAAGGTATTCACACGTACGGGGCAGGGGCATCATGCACTGGAGTGCTAGCACCGGCGGCGTAGTTGAGGAAGGCGTGGCTATTAGGGTTTCGAGAGTTCTTCAAAAGATCATCTCACCCCTTGCCACCGCCCCTCTATTTATGGGCATCCATAATGGGTCTCGCACTTGCAAGCCCATTACGAACTCGTGGCCTACAAGAATTTGGATCACCATCCAAATCAAATCACAACCCTTTAAGTGTGCGACCCTATAGGTCCATGTGTAATCGGTTGTGACTCGGAAACTCTTTTCCGACCGCTAGTCGTTAGCGGTACCTAGCAGCACATAACGATTCCTAAAACACACATAGAATATATCGGACGAACCTTAATGCAATACGATCTATGATTAGGTCCATATCACTAACGACCAGCTCGTATCTCTATACGACTAGTTCATATTTGGTCTCGACCAATTCGTAACTCCTAACGACCAGGTTTCGACCAGCCTACGACCAGTCTGTATCTAATCGAACCAAAATACCTTCTCGTGTATTCTCCCTTTGTCTCACGATGCCTGGTTGAACTCCATGTGAGATGTTGTGTCATCCATGGATTGTTCAATACTTTCTCGATCAAGTGTCAAATAACTTCATGTGGTCGACACTTCGACCACTAGTGGTATGGCCATGTACTTTCTTTATCCGACCACAATGAGGGGACCAGAGATATCTCTCCTGTTATGTTAGGAGGAGCAAATATCATATCCGACCAATCACATCCCTCCCATATTTCATAGCATACCTGAAAGCTACCTTTATAACTACCCAGTTATGAGTAGCGTTTGGCAACCCCTAAGAGTGCTACTACACATGTAGAAAACCATGCTGAAATCAGGTCTAAGAATTATACATCATCATTGCTTCAGACCAACTAATGATACATAGAATCATAACAATCTCAACAGTGTCTCAAGGTGGATCTTTTCCAACACCATGTTCTCTAACATGTGCCCATATTATTGGTTTGATATCTCCACATCCATGACTTGTAAAACATAGTCATCAACCAATACATATACTAGTCTATTCATATGTGTTCTCATATGTTTCCGACTAGTGAACGTTTAAGAATAATCATCACAGAAATATAGAATTTCACAATCAAGTCGCATACTTGATAATAAATATTATCGATATTATTCTGGGAACAAGATAACATATTATCCAATATTATGAACATAATGAAATATAATCATATTTATGATTGCCTCTAGAGTATATTTCCAACATAAGCTTTATTATTCAGTTACTAGAGAGTAATTGACTCGACCTTAAAAAAATGATCTAGAGACGTCCAAACCGAGAGATCAATCGATTCATTCCTTTTTTTTTCTTCCTCCTCTGATCAACTGTGTTAAAAAATTAAGCTGTCGAACCAAATCGTTATTTCTTCTCCCCCTCTTTCTCCTCCTCCACGTAGAAGCCCAAATCTCACGTGCGGCCGACTCACATCGTATGACTGTTCAGTCTTCACGTCCCAATAGCTCAGAAGAGCTTTGCGTCCTTTCGCGGACACTTGATGTGCCCCAAAGATGCATCACAATGTCTAAAAATGCATATTCTGACATGATCTGGAATTTTGACATTTTTTAGCATACATCGTTATATAATAGTTTCCCGGTCTGTGCCCTGCGGAGACTGCATGCATTTCCTCTGAACAACTTGCAAATATCTGTCTTTCCAGTATTTTTCACGTAGGATTGAATTATTAAGCAGAACTCATGTGTGTATAGTGTTTAACGTACAATTACAAACCTTTTTGAACAACCTTCTTTGTCTCCTTCACTCACTGCGTACGTAATACAGACTTTGGGTTGACTGTACTTGAATCGATGTATGAAGCGCGGTACTAAAAAGTAAAAACTCTGCACGGGAGCCATGAGCTGCGCTGAGCATATGTTCATTAACTGCTCATTTCGAAGGCCGTGCAGCCGTTCTGCTCGGCATATGATCTTGCCCACCATTGGTGCTACTTTCCTCACAGTGGCGTGTCCTATCGATCATGACATTAACTAGTACTACTTCTAGTACTAGTGCTGCTTCATGCACGTATCCACCAATATGACAATACTTTTTTCCGATAAAAAACCAATATGACACCACTCCAGTTCGTGCTTGTTCGGGCGGCAGCCATCTTGTCGTAATGGCGCCTGCGTTCTCGCGTTGCTGCGACCACGGCGAGATCGCCTCGATCCAATGCCGGCGTGATGAGGTTGAAGGCCTTTTGTTTTCGCCTTCCGAATGTCTAGGCACATGAGGGAGCGTCGAGACCGATGGAATCTGCTCGGCCGGAGCATGGCACGGCATGTACTACCTAACAACGCCGGAGCCGGAGCCGGAGCCGGGGCCAAGTGGGTTTGAGTACTTACCGACTACCGAGGTCCCAAGCGTACTCGGATTCCTGGATTCTCACCGCGGGAAGCTTCTGATTTTTCTGCCGAGTAGAAGCCGAGTAGAAGCCGTGTAATTCTCAGTATACCAGGCCTGTTTGCCTCAGGGCCTGTTTGTCATGGCTATTATTTTTCTAAAAAAGCATCTTTCGACTGGACTGAATAGTTAATCGGCTGAAACGTTTGTTGTTTGGCAGTATGACTTTTAAATCAGCTGACTCAAGCTTATAAATTGAAAAATATCTTAAATGCCCTAAAGCAAATGATGTCAATTGACGACAAATAACAATAATTGATGACAATTGACGGTAATTAACGACAACTAACGATAATTAGCCGTAATTAATGGCAATTAACTGTAATTAATGGCGGCGCAGGGGAAGAGGGAAGCCGGGGTGGTGGCGGCGGAGGAGGAGGGAGTCGGGGTGGACGGCAACGGTTGCAGAGACCGAGGTGGCGTCGGGGGAGGACGACGGTGTCGATCAGTGGGGTCGCCGAAGTCGGCCGTCCACAAGGGGACGAGAGAGTGTAGCGGCGAGAGAAGAGGAGCTGGTTCGACCCGGAGAGAGGGGAGGAGAAATGAGTAGTTTGGGATTTTTGAAGTTTACATACTATTGGTGGGTAAATTTATCTAGCAAAGTGTCGGACCCGGATTTTGTAAATCCAAATCCTCTGTGAAATCACTGTGCTATTCCCTGGATCAGTAGCTAGCACTCCACAGGTACATTGCTGAATCAAACCATACATGGCGCAAACTTATTTCATTCATTAATTTACACATCAGAGTTTACATAGACCGCTTCGGGCCAATTTTTACAATAAGGGCCGGATAGGCCAAATGAATACATTACGAAAGATAGCGGAAGCAACAACGGAAGCAAGGGGTGAGGGCACATCTTACCGCAGCAAGTATTTGGGGACCGTGTCGCCCGATATTATCCGAAAACTTCAGACAATATAGGAGGCACACAAGAACCAACGAAGTCAGCTAGACTGGGGTGAGACTAGAACAACTAAGGACTAAACTACACTTCAACATTTCCCGGGTCTTCAGACTTCTGGATCCTCGATGCAATTGCCGACTCGGGGTTCCTGTTTACGAGGTTTGGGAAAGAGCGAGGATGAGCACAACTACAGTGCTCATGAGCCCACACACAATAGATGCAATAATATACATGCAAGGTGTAACAAGGATGGCTCGGGTTCTTTTATTTGCGTAAAGCGACATTTGTAAATCTGAGATATTTAGAAATCCTATCACTTAGCATTTGGACCAAATTGCATTTTTAAAGAGATTAATTGTGCAATAATTGATAACAAAGAGAGGTTCCTCCATCTAAACTCGTCTCATGCTTCTTTTCTTTGGTGGTCATACCCACCTATTACCATCACCGGGCAAGAATACCCGGAAAAACCAATCAAGGGCTAGATGAGCCCGCACATTTTCATTCCACCCACCAAAGTTTTGAAATAGAACTAACTCTTATGAGCTCACTTTGCCGCCCTTGACCGTAGGCACGGTTGTTCGAACGATTTTATTCTCTGCGGAGATTGTACATCTTTACCCACAAGAGATAATCGACTTGATATGTACACACGTTTAGTAGACATGTGAATCAAGGAGATTACCACAAGGCCTTTCCAAGGCATCCCTCGATATTCTTTGCACCCGCTAAGGTTTCACTGGCGGGGTGTCGTCCGTGGGACCCGACATCCACTACGCCCGCACCCCTCTTGCGCCATGCAACTTACGCCTAGGGTCCGTAAGTTACATTCCCAATCACGTAGCCTCTTGGGCTCACGGTATTGAGGAGCCCTCCAATGGTGCGGCTCGTGCGGTGGACACCAATTAGTTAGCAGTCGACACCATTATAGACTTGTGGTCAGATCTTTGTTTTACAATAAGAGGTCATCACGAGATTAAGTCCTTAAGGTTATCAGGCGGTTCTTACCACATACCTAACGTTCTCGTGCACGGCACCCACCATTCTCTCCATCCGCCTGATGGGTATTAGCGATTTTAGAGTTTTGGAGAGGTATAAAATAAATTATCCAACCAACTCAGGTCATTCTCCCCAATGACCGCCCAAAACAATTTTATGATAAAAAGAATGGTGAGTTGGGGTAGATAATACCCTGTACTTAAACAAGTCTAGCATGGCATTTAAGTCGACCTATAACTAGTAAGTTACCGGATATTTACTAGGGTGACATGGATACTAGGAGTTCAACTTTCAAGGGAATGGCATATTAATTTATTATTCAACAAATAGGCATTGTAACTACCTTAGAGTGTTTGACATAGGTTTGCATAAAAAGTAAAGCATGCAGTTTGATACTTTAACAGAATATAATTTGCATAAAATGTGGGATCAACATGATCAAAGTGTTGACTCGCCTGGGCTATTTTACCGTGGCCTTGATCTTACTCAAAGCCTGATTAGACAGAGGTTGAAGTCTTGGTCGGCGTCTTTGCTTGAGTCTTGGATGCTTGAGCCGTCGATTCTTACGGACTTGATTTCTAATTACGCAATAACGATTGAAAAACCAAATAAATACAAGAATCCAAGAGACCAAATAAAACACAAGAGCCTCAGAAAGATTACGGAGAACGGCTTGAGAGAATGGTTTGAGCGACACTGGAATGTTTGACAGAGTCCAACGTCCAGTTGGGCGAAAAGGAGGAATGACAGAGAATTTTCTGCCATGAGGGAGGATACAAAGAAGGTATGGTCGAAGTAGCTTTTGCCGAAATGCTCTACTGCGGATTCGAAAGACTGCAAGACTATCAAAACAGGCGACAAGGCAACAGGACTAAAGGTTCTATATTAATCGAGAATACTCGATCGACACAAAATCTAATGGCAATTTAATACCAAACTTAGCCGCCAGATAATACTCATCGATTCGATTTCTAGCTACTTAACCTACTACCAAATCAAGACACGTATTCTATTGCCAAACCACAAATCATTTCCAAACAATACGAATTGATAAGGCAATCAAATCAATATTTTCAGCTTTCACTAAATTTCATTACTCCAACAAACATTGTCCTACTGACGAACACTATCCAACAGCTAACAATTGATTAACAAATCCAATAGACAATACTGCACCGAAGATTAAAACTATCCTTAATAATCAAGATCATAATTAACAATTCAACTTACTGCCAACAACACATTCTACTAATCTATGGCGACATTTCTTAATCGTTGGATCGATTGTAACCTCAACGTTGCTGCTACGAATAGGGGAACAACTACGAATCAAATGCTGACAATCGAAATAGATGAATAACGATTGATCGAAAGTTCTACAACACAACAACTCAAGCGACAAATAACACAACCTCAACTCTCGATTGATCACAGACTTTCCAAAGACAAGCTAGACTAACTATTAACCTAATGAACCAAATCACAAATGCCCAAACCAATTAGAAGCCTACTGCTGAACAATACTCAAAACGACAATTACCAATGCTCCCTGACAAAACTCTGGACTGGATTAAATACAAACAATAATCACAACAGTTCACTGTCATCAAAATAACATATGAGCAAAAGACATTAACCAATACTGCCGACCAATTCGATATGGAATCAATAATCAACACAAGCATCAATACCAAATTTCTAAATTACTAAACCAGGTTTCCAAAACACTAGACACAAGGATTGCAGTCGACAAGCTTCCACGGCCAGACTCAACACAATCTCAATTGTCGAAAGTCGACACAAACTAAACGATCAATGATATATATATTGCTTTCCAAAAACAAACACAATGATTCAACTATCCACTTATACAACACAAAATTCTTTTGCGATGTACAACATACTCATCACGCCAGCAGATCAAGAGCCGAGGAGCACAACCACGCGACAAAACAGACAAACCAATCATTATCATCAAAATTGATATTCGATTACTATCAAGCAATGCAAGCGAGACTTTAGTAGGGGCGATTAATCAAAACACAACCAACGTCATGAGCTCATTGCTACAATGGAGAAGCCAACCATCGCTTTAATTCGCCATTATGATTCTTGATCACCCAATATTCTGAGAAGAGCGGTTAGCGGAGGGGTAGAGAGGGAGCAGAGCAGAGGAGCTTTGGGTGGTGGCTGACACGTGAGCAATGACAGGAGGGCACGAGGGTGGGCAGGCGAGGGGCTCGGGGGGGCGCGGCGTGGCCAAGGTGACTAGGGCGGTGGGAGGGTGGAAGGGAGAAGGTGGGAGCTCAGGGGGTTTTGACGGGCGGGAAGCAGGAGAAGGGTCGAGTCGGTGTGCGCGGGAGGAGAACTTGGCGGCGGTGGCCCAGGAAGTAGTCTTTGCCGGTGGGCTGCTGGGAGGCTCGGGCGTCGCCTGCGGCTCAGCCACGCGATGGGCTCGGCGGAGGCGGTGACGAGGCGCACCAGGCGAGAGGGACTTCACCGAAAGGGAAGCCGGCGGCGTTGGGAGAGACTTACGAGGAGGGAGAAGGAGAGGCGGGGAGAGGCGGTGGGGCACCGGGCATTTATAGCCCGTCGGAAGGAACCGGAACCGGGTTTGACAGGCGGCATGGCGACCATGGCGTCGATTAGCGAAGCGGCGACGAGCGAACAGCGGTGGAAGTGACTCGGCATGGCGGGGCGGCAGGGCGGGGCGCGGACATGGAGGTATGGGCGCGCGTCTTTGGGGCGGTGGAAGCGGCGAGGTGACGCGAGTGGGGCGGCGCCATGCGGTGGAAGCGATTGGAGGCGACGTCTGGCAGTGAAGGTGGGGCGCGGGCGGCGCGAGGTGTGGAGGCGAATCGGCCGGGCGGAGAAGAGGAGGCGAGGCCGGCCGTCTGTGAGAAGAAGCCAGGGAGGCGATGCGGACGGAGCGACCGAGGGAAAGAGGCGGTACGGGCGAGTGAAGAGAGAAGGGGAGGCGATGCGGACGACGGCGTCGGGGAAGGGAATGGATAAGGGAGAGAGAGTCGGGCGAGCGGGCCGAGAGAAAGAAGGAGAAAGGAGATGGGCCGTGGGCTGGGCCGAAAAATGTGTGGACCGACCGGGGAAAAGAGCCGGGCCGGACCGGGCTGAGGGAAAAACATAAATGGGTTGGCCCAAAAATAAGGGCAAGATTTTTAGGGGGATCCAAAAATCAAAAAGATTAAATTCAAATTGAATTTTGAATTCGAAATTTTAAGGATGGGTTTGAAACACAAACCCGAGCTTAAAGAGAGCTCGAGAAATTTTGGAAAATTTAAGCGGCAAACGAAAATTAATGAAACTCAAAAATTGAATAACCAACACTATTTGAAATCTGAAAAACGGGGTGTTACACAAAGTGCCAAAACCAACCCCGCCGAAGTCATGGGAAGACGACTAGTTTCTTAGGCCACCGCCCCGTTTCCGACTTTTCAAAAACCGACTACTGGAAACTGTTTGTTTGGGACGGTTTTCAACTTTCTGTAGTGAAAAGTCCAAATCGAAACAGGGCTGGTCTGAATATTTGCTAAGGTGAACTGCAGGATGTTGGTACTTGGCAGGATGCTAGAAAGATTCGAAAGCGGGGAGACAAAAAAAAATACACCATGTAAGAGCGTAACATTAGGAGTGGGTCTGCAATTGCAGAGTTAGAAATAAATATACTTAACGTACTTTTATAGAAATTTAGTTAGATCGTGCTGTGTGTCCTAGATGGGCCTCGTGGGTCCTGCATCTGGGCTGGTCCAACAGCGGAAATGAAACGCGTGGGAGCAGCCAATACTGAGCTGTGTTCCTGATTTCGGCCTGACTTGTGGTATTAATTGAGATCCTCTGTTTCTGCTAGAATGCTACCAACAATGCCGGTTGAATTAGGCAGAGGATACGTATCTGTTCCCCAACGTACGAAGTGACATGTCGACATATAACACCAACTTCAACCACGTCCATGTATGATTACAATTCAACTAGCAGTTCCAATGGCGGGACGACTGAATTTCAGAATAAACCACTGCTTCATAAACCTTCTCGACAATACAAACATATGTATGTCTATTCTCTCTTTACATAAAAGAATGAATCAATTTAGACAAGAAATGAGGTCAATGCTACTAGTATAATGTGTATGTATAACCTGTCCTAATGCTCTACGTGTAATCAACTTTGCAATCAAAGTGCATCGAAGCTTAACGAGTAAGTCTCTACGGCATGTAGCACTCGGGCGGGTAGCCCTGGGGGAACCGCTTGCTGTCCGCGCAGTAGTCGTACACCATGTAGTTGTCGCGCGCCCACTTCATGCCCTGCTGCGCCGTCGCGTCCAGCTCCTGGTCGTACCCCGCGCCGGCGCCCCCGGCCGCGTCCACGGCGGTGAAGTTGCGGTACTGCACGACGAACGGCGCCTGCGACCAGTCTGTCTTGACGCGGCCGCCCTGTGTGGCCCAGTCCTCGGCGTCCCACAGGCTCCCGTACAGGCGCATCCGCTGCGAGGACGGGTACGGCACGCCCTGCGCCTCGTGGTTCTTGTACTCCCGGATCGGCGTCCCGTCCACCAGCACACTGCACGCGATCAATCAATGGCATAAACCACAACTGTCAGCTCGACCTCCATGGGTGATGGGTGATAGGGTGAGTGAGAATTATTCAGTAATGCGACGCGGATATATGCTTACAGGATGTGCTGCGAGGTCCAGACGATGGAGTAGGTGTGGAAATCGGTAGTCGGGTCGAACCAGAGGTGGAACTGCTGCTCTTTGCCGCCGGTGCCGTTGGCGAAGACGTTGGTGTGGAGCGTGTACGGCTGGCCGGTCAGGTTGCCGAGGAACTCGAGGTCGACCTCGTCGTGGACCTCCCATGCCCCCTCCGACATGAACTGCACGCAAGGACAAAGATTGGAAATCCATTGATTGTCAGCTCGAACCAAATCAAGATTGCACATTGATCGATTCGATCCTAGCCCGAGACGCATGGATGAATTGTAGGCTTACGTAGCATGTGGTGACCGTGCCGGCGGAGTTGTTGGCGACGAGCTTGATCTGCATGTCGACGCGCGCGAAGAGGTACGTGTTCCTGGAGCGGAAGCCCGAGCCGGAGGTGTGGTCGAGCGACAGCGAGATGACCTGGCCGTCCGGCGAGACGCTCCCGCGGCCGTCGGCGCCCCACATCATCTCTAGCCCATCGTCGATCCTCCCCGCCGCCGCCATCCGCGCGCCAATGCAGAGTCCCAGGAACACCACGAGCACGCAAGTCTTCGCGCTACAAGCCGTTTCCATCGCCATCGCTTAAGCTTTGCACCTTGTGCGGAGTTGCGAAGAAGGGCAGAAGAGATTGTGTTTGGTGTAGTGATCGGTCGGTGTGTGTCTCGCAAGGCTTATATAGAGTTTGGGCGAGGATTGGAGGAGTAAAGTGTGAGAGGTGATGGGTGGTTTGGAGAACGAAGGAATTGAATTGATCGAGAGGGGAGTACAGTGCATGACTGCAGAGGCGAGGCGCATGTTCGTGTCAGGTTCCGGGAATGCATGTGGGCTGGCAATGCGCGGGGGGAGGACTGCGGGGCTGCGCCTGCCTGTCTGCCCATGTGTAGGTTTCGTGACTCGTGAGTAAACAGTACGCACGCGTTGCGACTTGCCAGGCTCGGAGAGAAGCGGAGGACACGGTTTCTGATCGTGCTCCTTTCCTCACGTTGTGCGGCTGAATATGCATTTCAGGCATGCAGCAGCGGCGGCACCGACCTATCGATCGGCCGGCAAGCCGGCTGGCCGGCCCCAACGACCGAATTGAATTCTGCGCGGATGCGAACTGTAAGCCGCGAGGCGAAATGCGGAGGAAATTGTTCAGATTGACAAATGTTCTAGTAGGAGCGCCTTTTTTATTTATTAAATTTGGATTCTCGTTGATACGATCTCGTGAGATTCAAGTTCAGTTTAGGTGCGTCACGATACATCTAGAGGTGAAAATGGGCATAATAGTTTTCAAACGATTCGGACAAAAATATAACTGGATTGTGTCGGCTCATATTTTACTTGGATAATTATCATATCAGAAACACTTTTTTTTTTGAGAAACGAATATGAATACGGATTTTTTTTTGTGAGAAACGAATATTCATCAGACTCATTCCTCAGGCGCCTGACCGATCACCCAACTCTAGAGCATCTGCATTAGGGCTTTGCTCCTCTCTTCGATTATTCCTCGCTCATTCCTCAGCGCTGCCACTTTGCTTACCTCCGCGACACTCTGGCCCTACCCCGCCAACCACCTTGCCTGCCTCTGCGTGGGCTAAGCCCTCGCTGCCACCTCGCACTTCTCCTCCACTCCTCTGCTGACTCTCCCTCACGGCCCCGCTTCCCTTGTGGCTCGCCTTGCTGACCACCATTGGCGAACTACAGGTATCTTGGCTATGCCCCTACATACCACATTTCCCGATCAACAACAAATACATATATGTATATTTATTAAAAAAAAAAAACTCATCCGTGATGCGAGTGCCAGGGGCAAGCGACAGGCAGGCCGCGGCGTGGCTCTGCGAGCGTCACGCTCAGGCCCACGCGGCCCATGCAGAGAAATGCTAGGCCGCGGCGTGGCTCTGCGAGTTTCTTGTAAGCGTCATGACATGCTTAGAAATGCTAGGCTTGAGAATGTCAAGAAAGCACTTGACTGTGGTGAAATTGAATCTGGAACTGGATTACATCAAGAGATGGGTTTGCCTAGGCACAGGGATACTCGATGGGGATCTCATTACAAAACTATATGCGACATCATTACTATGTATGAATCAATTCATGATGTCTTGGTTGATCTTGGGGATGATCCGACATATAAGGATGATTGGACCAAAATACATTTTGTGACCGAGCATTTGAGACCTTTGAGTTTGTTTTCTTTGCACACTTAATGTATATTATTCTTGGATACACAAATGAGTTATCTGAGTGTTTGCAAAGAAGAGAGCAAGATATTCTTAATGCAATATCACTTGTTAATGTGGCAAAGAAAAGAATGCAAGAATTGAGGTCGATGGTTGGCATAATTTTCTTGAGAGGTCACCTCATTTTGTGATAAATATGGTGTTGATGTTCCTGCTATGGATGGTGATTATGTTCCTTATGGAAAATCAGTAAGGAAAGCTCGTGCTCGAAAGCAAACCAATGATGACCACTTCAGAAAGAGAGGTATATATTGGTGTCATTGATCAAATAAGTCAAGAACTTGATAATCGGTTTGATGAGATTAATATGGAGTTGTTGTCTTGTATGGCGGCCTTCAATCCTTCTAACTCATTTGAGTCTTTTGATGCACGGAAGCTATGTAGATTAGCTGAGTTCTACCCAAAAGACTTCTCAAATAATAATTTGCTCAGACTTGAATTGCAGCTAGATAATTATATTGATGACATCGAGCGGGATGATAGATTCAAAGGTCTAAAAATATTGTTGATCTCTCGCTTAAGCTTGTTCAAACAAAGAGGCATAAAGTGTATGATATGGTTTATCGACTTCTCAAATTGGTATTGCTTCTACCCGTGGCAGCGGCAAGTGTTGAAAGGGTATTTTCTGCGATGGTTTTAGTGAAAACAAAGCTACGAAATAAGATGGGAGATAGTCTTTTGGATGATTGTCTAGTCACTTTCATTGAGCGAGATATTTTTTTTGAAGTTGATGAAGATGATATAATTGAGACATTTATGTCCCTTGAAAGCGTCGAATAAAAATGTCGACAAAATAACATTGTAAGTCTCGGTACTCTATTATGCATATATTTGATTATCGGTATGGCTTTTGAAACTATTTATACTATATTTAGCGAATCTGTTTGTCCACTTAATTCATGATTATAAGCCTTAATACCGAATTGGTAAATGGATTTACCGAATTTTGTATGAAATTTTTTTGAGAGGCATACCCTGACCTAAAATCCTAGATTCGCCACTGCTGACCACCCACAGCGTGGGACCACCTTGTCGACTCCCACCAGCACCACACTACGCCCGCCCTACTCGCCAACACCGACACCAAATCCTGGCTAGTTGGTTGGCCATGCACTTTGTGGGGTCGTTGGGTTCGATGCTCAGGACTTCTTGCCCTCGCCGACGCCGCCCTCCAGGAGGCATGCCAATTCCTGCATCCACAGCTGCCTCACCTCACTTCCCTCCAACCAGATCGTTTAGGTACATCTAAAAGCTTCTAGAAACTCCTAGAGCTTGGATCCATATCATATGATGCCTTGATTTGTTGGGATGGTGCGTTAATTAGTTTTGGCAAGAATCTTAGCCCTGATCTGTGAGTATTTGAGATTATTTTAGTACAAATTTTCAGATCTGGGCACTTGAGATTATTTTTGTATGCCTATTTTGTTTGAGCTGCTGCTGATTTGATTTAAACAATGATGGTTGTTGCTGAATTTTTGGCTCGAATGGTGCTATTCACTGTGCTAATAACAAATTTGGTCCTCTCCAAAAAAATGACACCCTCCACCATGCCCTAGAGATCCGGGCTCCCCACCGCGCACCATGTATGAAATCCAGGCCTTTGGGGCACGGACCAGGCCGATTTCGGTCCCCAGGGGCACGACAGAGGGCGTTGTCATGCCCTGGAGCAACGGATGGTGCGCGCACGGAGGCGGCGAGGCAGCGCAAGTGGCGCATGAGAGCAGCGAAAAAATTGATTAAATTTTATTTTTGACACTATTGGAAATACGATTTGAAACTTTTTTTAAAAAATCTTTGGATTTTTTTTTTTTTTAGCATCGCACCCGCAGCTTCAAATGCATTATCACATGTACCAGGAAAAACATTCATATATTTTTTCATATGAAATCACTGCCTTCGTAACCCTTAGTGGCTCGGTGAGTCGATTGACAGTGCATGTAAAATACTATTTAACAATGCGACGGTGGGCACTAGTACACCGTCACCGGACGTGGCGGCAGA
The DNA here is from genome assembly GCA_036346395.1 of Hsuehochloa calcarea. Classification (NCBI taxonomy): domain Eukaryota; kingdom Viridiplantae; phylum Streptophyta; class Magnoliopsida; order Poales; family Poaceae; genus Hsuehochloa; species Hsuehochloa calcarea. Next base: position 44,012,524 of record CM070599.1, read on the forward strand.
CGGTAGTACACCTAAAGGGATATGGGTAGGCTACACTAACTGATAATTAAAAAATTCTACCACATAAACCAGGATGTCATGCAAGCAAGAGATCATAGATCGTTACCAACGTACGCGCAATTCAGCGGAAGAAGGGTTGGAGCAGCCGGATCCAACATAGAGCACGTCGATGTAGTGGTCGTAGTCGATCGTCTAGTGTCATCGTCGCCGATCGTCTCCTCCAGCAACAAGTCGCGTCCCTTGCGAAGTCGTGGATTGTCGTTTAGCCCAACAGCAAGCGCAGTAGCGCATCTACGGTATCCACACGTCGAGAGATGGAACACCGTGCACCGGTGTGCTAGCATCAACTCGCGCGGTAGGGCTATTGAGAAGACGATGGCTAGGGTTCCGGTGGAGCAATTCACGTTCCCTGTCACGTCTGTCCCAACAGTCTCGTGTATCTCCTTGTATAGAGCCCATGACGGATCCTGTCTGAACACGTTTGTTCTAACACGTTAAGTGTGTGACCCGATAGGTTCATGCGTACTCGGTTGTGACTCGAAAAAATATTTTCGACCACGAGTCGTTAGTGATTTCTATTAGGATATAATGACTCTAGAACACACATAAATTATATCAAACGATCCATAATTCAATATGATCTACGACCAGACCCTAATCACTTATGGTCATGACCAATTCGTAATTCCTTACGATCAGTTTACGACTTCTTAGTGATCATGTTCGACCAGTCTATGGCCAGTTCGTATCTCCATACAACTAGTTTGTATCTATTCGAACTGAACGACCTGCTCGTGTATTCTCCTTTTACCACACGATATCTAGTTGAACCTCATGTGAGATAATTTATTATTCATGAACTGTTCAATACTTTCTCGATCAAGTGTCGGATAACTTCATGTGGTCTACTCTTCGACCAATAGTGGTATGGCTATGCACTTTCTTTATCCGACCACATCGTGGGACTCAAAGACATCTCTCCTATTATGTTTGGAGGGGCAAATCCTATATCCGACCAGACATATTCCTCCATATGTTTCATAGCATACCCGAATGCTACTTTTATAACAACCCAGTTACGGAGTAGTGTTTGGCAACCTCGAAGTGCACTATTACACATGTAGAAAACTATACTGATCTCATTTCTAAGGATCATACATCATCATTGCTTGAAACCAATTGATGGCACATAAAATCATAACAATCTCAATACTGTCTTAAGGTGGGTCAATCGAACACCATGTTCTCTAACATGTGTTCACATTATTGATTTGATATCTCTATATCCATGACCGGTGAAACATGATCTTCAATCAATACATATGCTGGTCGATAGAGTCACTAGTGTTTCGATCATTGACATGTGACCAGAGATACATTTAGAACGACATCTTATAAGTTAAAGAGCTTCACCAACAAGTCACATACTTGTTAATCTTTATAGCTAATGATTCATTCAAGGAACATAACAACATTTATTCTATAACTCATAAACATAGACGTGATACAATTATCTCCATGATTGCCTTTAGGGCATATCACCAACAACACCGTCACCGGACGTGGAGGTGAGCAGTATTACACCATCATCGGTCGCGGCGGTGTGCAGTAGTACACCATCACTGGACGTGGCGGCGGGTAGTAGTGCACCATCACCGGTCACAACGGCAGATAGTGATGGTGTACTACTGCCTGTGGTCGCGCCAGGTGACGGTGTACTAGCGCCCGTCACCGCGACCGGTGACAGTGTACTACTGCTCACCGCCGTGTTGTCAAATAGTATTTCACATGCACTGTCCATCGACTCACCGAGCCACCGAGGGCTGCGAATGGTGGCGATGGCGATGGTTGACACCCATGTTTGAAGCTGTGTGTAGGTAGTTAGAGTCGAGATCCTAAGTTGGATCGATTTGCCTCCGGTAGGATCGAATCATATAATCGGCAATTCTACAGAATTATAAAAATACACATATTTAATATCTATACTATAAGTTTGTATGATTCTTATATGGTACTTACATGATGGGTGATATAGTTCTGAACAACAGGAGCGCAACCAATGACCATGACTAGTTTAGTACAATTACATGAGAAATGTTCACAACTTTTGTAAATCAATATCTAATTGCAACACTTGCATGTTCCATAAAAGCAGCTAGACATACTCCAGGAATAAAAATAGTTTATAATTATCAAGTTCAAGATTACTCATATCATAATATATATATTTGTACTAGCATTATCACACTGATATAATATTTTGCGTGCTCCTTGTTTATTTATAGTTTCATTCTCATAAATTAATATCAGTAAATTTTGCTCTAAAATAAAATACCAGGAAACCCTGGCCTCTAAAAAAAATTGTAATTTTTTTTTGCACAAATGGCTCTACCACGATTCTACTATGTGATTCTATTGTTTGGATCGCGACTCTACCACGATTCTACCTGATTCCGATTCACGGTGCGATTTGGATCGACAAGCTGTCGTGGGTTCGTAGAATCGTAAGACTCTAAGAGTAAGATCGTGATTCTAACTACCTTCCGTGTGCTATGTTGCGTCGTGATTTCATATGAAAAAATCTATGGAATTTTTTTTTCTGAGACATGTGATAATATATTTGAAGCTGCGAGTACGAGGCTAAAAACAATAATAAAAAATCTAAAGAAAAAATATATATATTAAAGTATCAAATAGTGTTAGAAATGATTTTTATTAGTTTTTTCGCTACTTTGGCACGCCACTCACACTGCCTCCGTGCTAGGGAGGTAGGGACGTGCGTCGTCTGTTGCTCTAGGGCACAGCAATGCCCCCTGTCGCGCCCCTAGGGGCCGGACTCAGCCTAGTCCGTGACCTAGAGGCCCGGATTTCATACGTGGCGCGCGGTGCGGAGTCTGCCCCTGGGGCACGGTGGAGGGTGCTATTTTTGGCATTTACCGCATGAGCAGCATGCATGTACATATTAGATAAAATTGTTTATTAGATGATCGAAAAATATTTTGTTCGAATGTAAATTGCGTAGTTCATGGTGAAAACTCATTTACTTCAGCTTGAGAATGATAATTTTTTTTAGCATTAGTTTGTGAATTGGCCAATGCTGAGTTTTTCTAGTTCTGATGCTCCATGCATGTTTGTGGTAGATTTTTTTGCTTCTCATTTCTTTTACAAGTCTTGCTTGTTGTTAAAAAATCGGGCCCAGGCCAGGCACGTCTGGCCCATGGTGGGCTCCTCATCCTCCCAGTAGACTATATAAAGGGGGACCATAACCATTATACTATAGTTTTTACAAAAGAGCAATAAAGAGAAGCCAGAAGTCCCTTCATATCTCTGTGTTCAATATACTATTATGTTATTGTGTTCTTCCATTATTCTTATGAGTCTAAGTTTATCTACGAGGTAGTCACTCGGACTGGACTCGCCAGCGACGGTTCCTCAAGACGTTATCAGCACGATCGACTCTCCTCAGATCTCTTTCAATTCCATAATTGTTGCTTTCTATATTGTTTTATCCTATGGTACAAATCCACTATAATCTACCGCGAGCCGACTTGAAGTCGTTGGCACAATGCCGATCGGTAGATTGCATAAAAGAGTACATGATTATTGCACTTTGGATTGCAAGTCTGTTCTAATCTACCGCGAGCCAACTTGAAGCGCCGCCGCTATGGGTGAATAGGGGGTAGGGTTTCCTACCCCCCATCGTTTGAACTGGTGGAGTGGGCTGGGGTGCAATGGGCCAGGGTGCAATGGGCGGATCGGGCCCGACGCAATGGGTCGTGGAAACCAGATGGCCGGATGAAGAAAAAAGAAAGAAATTGGGAAAAGAAAGAAATCCCTAAATTTGCAAAAAGACCCTCAATTTTTGTTCTCAGAACAGAAAATTATCGGTTTAGCCCCTGGAAATTGCAAAATTCACCTAAAATTCATATTCCAGCCGAAAAGGGGCTCGGGAATTCAAATTTTGATCGATTTTAGCATTTGAAGCATGTTTAACTTTGTTATTATTATTTCTATACAATTTCTATTTTGTATTTACTGTTTTAATTATCTGTGATTTTTTATATTATTTTTAATAATTGAAAATGGCAGTAAATCGTGAAAAATGTATAGAAAAATATAGGAACATTATGAGAATCTTTGCAACCATTTTATGTAAGTTACCAGCAGTAATCTTATGAACCCTTTGCATGAATATGCAGGATGGTAGCATTCTGTTGGGAGTTGAAGAGGTGTGATATGGCGTAATTATTTGACTTAGGCATCAGATGTTGAGATCGTACTTGGAGCCAAGAAGCTTCGTGCAATTATTGGATTAGGCACCTTGAATGATGTCACTCCAACTGTTGATGAAAATGATCAGACACTTCATTTCCTCAAACACCTTGTCTGCCTAATGCTCAAGAATGAGTATATGGCGAAGAAGAGCACTCTAGCTTTATGGACTGCACTGAAAAAATAGTTCGAGAAGCTAAAGTACACCATTCTTCCTCGAGCAAAGCAGTAATGGAACCGACTACGTTTTGCTCACTACAAGACCGTGAGGGGGGTACAATTCTGCATTGCACCGAATTTGTACAAGTCTTCAACTCCGTGGTGAGGTAACTACGGATAAGCAGAAGATCGAGAAAACTATCTCTACCTTTCGCCCAAATGTGGTGCAATCCGCACGCAACTATCGTTAAGACGACTACAAAGAGTATGCTAAACTGATTGACATCATGCAAGTTGTGGAAGCTCAAGATGATGTTCTAAAGAAGAACTACATCTCACAGCCGCCTAGTAGCAATATTGGCAATGAAGTCAACGCGCAGCTACAAGATGAGAAAGTATCACTCAAAGGAAAGAGGCAACAAGGGTAAGGTCATGGGTCGTAAGACCAAGCAGAATGCTCAAGCCAAGAAAGGCGGACAAAAGAAGCACAATGAAAAGCCTTATGGCCAGCAAAATCAAAGTTTCTACAAATATGGCACATAGGGATATTGGTCACGTGGTTGCCGTGAGCCGCAGCACGCGATTGATGCTTTTAAATCTAAGAAGAAGGGCAAAGGACAACATGAGGCACACTTCACCATTGCAGGCAAGAGAATCCACATTCATTAGTTGCACCCATGGATGTGGACAGCCCAGTAGCTGCCCTCATCACACCTTCTTTGGACATGGCAGCGGCAGCAGTCGTAGTTGCCGAAGAAAAGAAGATGGACATGGAGCAGATTCAGACAGAAGTTTCTTCATACTTCGTTTATTCGGTCTAGTGCACGCATTGCACTTAGATTTTTATAGTAATTTACAGTTTATGGTTGTTATAGAACATTAAATTTTTGAATAATGGTTGTAAACTCTAGGACACCAAAGCATTAAATTCTTATGATAAGTCATGCAAGACTTTTTCCCGTATTAATAATAGTAAGTTATGTTATGTTTTGAAGTATTTTATTTATGTATGGATTGCTTTCCACCCAATATTAATAAATACTTCATATATCAGAACGTGTGTGGCGTCCTATGGAGGAAGTGTGCTTAGCAGATAGCGGCACAACCAATACCATCTTGAGAGAAATAAAAAATTTACAGTCGATCAGCGAGAATGCTGGTAGTCTTACGACAATCGCAGACAGCGATACTTGTATAATAGGCTCAGGAAGAGCCACAAGTATACTCTCGATTGGCACAACATTGCTCATTGAAGAAGTCTTGTTGTACCCAGAATCTACTAGAACTCTCTTAAGGTTTAAAGATATTCGTGCTAACGGTCTCCACTTAGAGACTGAAGAAGAGTATATTAAGAAATACTTGCTTATTACAAAACGTAAAGAAAATGGGAAAAATATATTAGAACGATTTTCTTCATTTGAATCTTGGCTATGTTATACAAATATTAAGGCACCTGCAGCCTATACTATCCTGAAAACCAGTTTTAGAAGCACTGAACTTTTCCGTCTCTAGCATGATAGATTAGGCAACCTAAGTCTTAGGATGATGAGAAATATAATTACTAATTCTTAGGGACATAATGTCAATGTAAAGAATTTCTCGAATCAAAAAGATTTTATGTGTCCCTCATGTGCCACTAGAAACTAATTATTAGACCTTCCACTCTGAAAGTAAATGATGAAATCCCTGCATTCCTGAACCGTATACAGAAAGACATTTACCGTCCTATACAGCCCCTGTCAGGGCCATTTAGGTTCTTTATGGTGCTTATCAATGATTCCTCGAAATGGTCGCACGTATATTTGTTGTCTACGAGAAACCATACTTTTGCAAAACTGATCTTGTAGATAATTAAAATTAAGAATGATTTCCCTGATCATTATGTGAAGTCTATCAGAATGGACAGCGCTGAAGAATTTACTTCAAAGACATTTGATGAACTAGCAGAGACATTAATTAAAAGAAATAAATTTATTGTTCGGCTGCTTTTGCATAATTGTAATTTACCAACTACATGATGGAGTCACATAGTTACACGCAGCAACTCTCATCAATTTTAGACCGTCGGCATATAAAATCCATTCACCTATGCAACTAGTGCAAGGGTTAGCACAAAAAAAATTCATCTTCGCAGGTTTGGTTGTAAGGTTTTGTTCCTATACCACCACCGCAGCGAACTACAATGGGACCTCTCCGAAAGTCTAGGATATATGTTGGTTATGAGACAACATCCATAATCAGGTATCCGGACACTACGACTGGAGATTTGCATACAGCTCGCTTCGCTGATTTGATGAGGATAGTTTCCCGTCATTAGGGAGGAAATCAACCCCTTCATGAAAAATATCAGGAAATAACATGGTAAGCCACAGGAATCTATACACATGACTCACACACTAGTGAAGCAAATAGAGAAGTCCAGAAGATAATTGATTTGTAAGTATTAGTGAATCAACTGTCTAACCACTTTAGTGATTTGAAGAGCGTGACAAAGTCGCATGTGGCTGCATGCAATGCACCGAAGAGGATTGAAATATCAAAGAAAATTGAAGGTATCCATAATCCCGTTCAGATGACTCAGAATAAGAGGACGAGAACATCGACCCGTCGAATCCCAAGTAATCGGGAAGGGTAACCAGTTGAGACCATACTGGATTTGAATATTCCCATGGAGGGAGACACCAGCATGGATGTGTGCGCACACATAGGAACTGAAAAACAAATGGGACTTACCCCCGCAATTGGAAGCAGCGGTGAGCAAGTAGAAGCGTTAGAAGTATCACTCTATGAAGAAATAGCTATAAATTATGTGACCACGAGATAATCTATGAATAGCCAACAACCAATGTTGACATTTATTTTGTAAAGAAAATTACCACAATCATCGATATTGATCCAGATCCTGCATCGCTCGCTGAATGTAAGAAAAGATCAGATAGAGAAGATTGGAAGAACGCGATAGAAGCAGAATTATTATCTCTAAATAAAATCGAGATGTTTGGGCCCGTAAGCCTCACACCTCCATATGTGCACCCCGTAGGGCATAAGTGGGCATTTGTTCGAAAAATAAATAAAAACAATGAAGTTGTAAGACATAAAGCAAGACTCGTTCACAAGGTTTCACTCAACGACCATGAGTCGATTACGAATAAATCTATTCCCCAGTAATGGGCGGAACTATCTTTAGATATTTAATCTCAATAGCAGTAATTTTGAATTTAGAAATAAAATTGATGGATGTGGTAACTACATACCTTTATAGAAACTTAGATTCAGATATTTATATGAAGGTACCTAAAGGTATCCCTGTCTGAATCAGGACAGAGCAAATAGAAATATGTACAATGTGTAACTCAGAAAGTCACTGTATGGACTGAAGCAACCAGACATAATATGGTATAATCGCTTAAACTACTTTCTATGCAAGAAAGGCTACACAAACAATGAGGATTGTCCCTGTGTTTTTATACGACGATTTCAAGATGGATTTTGTAAAATCGCAGTGTATGTAGATGATCTACATATCATCGGGACCTTGTAAGATATTAAGAAAGCAAGTTCTTACTTGGAGTTGGATTTCAAAATAAAAGATTTGGGTAAAACTAAATATTGCCTAGGCTTGCAGCTTGAGCAAACCCTTGAAGGGATTTTAGTATATCAATCAACCTACACTCAGAAAGTGTTAGAAAAATTCGACTTTGAAAAGGCATATCCATCGAAAGTATCAATGGTCGGAAGGTCCTTACAGAAACACAAGAATCCTTATAGACCTAGAGAAAAAGAGGAGGAAGTACTGGGACCGAAATTCTTGTACTTGAGTGCAGTAGGAACACTCATGTATTTTCACAAACTGTACTAGACAAGACGTTGCATTTGCCGTGAACCTACTAACAAGGTATAGTGCAGAACCTACCAAAAGACGTTGACAGGGAATAAATGACATCTTCCGATACCTCTAAGGAAGCAAACATCTTTGTCTATTCTACAGAAAGAACCAAGACCTAAGTATAACTGGCCATGCAGATGCCGAGTACCTGTCAGACCCGCATGAACCAAGTTGTAAATATGTTATGTATTTCTATGTTGCGGAGCTGCAATATCATAGAAATCGTTTAAGCAAAGTCTTGTATCAACTTCGACGAACCACTCGGAAAACGTAACACTGTACGAGGCATTGCGAGAATGTTCTTGGCTTCGGCGGATGATTCACCACATCTAGCAGTCGTGTGGATTGAATACCTCGCAAACCCCAACTATTATATATGAAGATAATGCAACTTGTGTTACATAAGTGCAGATGGGTTATATGAAGAGTCTTCTCACAAAGCATATCAATCTCAAGTTCTTTTATGCTCATGAATTGCAAAAGATGGATGGAATTAAAGTACTGCATACTAAATCATGTGAAAATCTTGTAGATTTATTCACTAAGTCACTTCCAGCATCTAATTTTGAAATGTGCATACGTGGATTGGAATGATGAGACTTAGAGAGATGCAGAATTCAGGGGTGAATCTTCACAAATTTATTATTGAAACTTGATCACGAAGACCGAGTGCCCAAAGAATAAATTTTAGAGATTAAATGAAATTGGGTGGATTGTACTCTTTTTTCTAAAGTATCTCGGTTAAGGTTTTTGATGAGGTAATTCGTACAGCACAGGCACAGCGGAACGTGTTTCATGTACTTTTTCTCTAAAAATTTTTCGCTGGGTTTTTATAGAGTTTTGATGAGACATAAACATAATGAATGAGTGTCAAAGGGGCAGTGTTAAGAAACCGGTCCAGACTAGGCAGACCTGGTCCGTGGTAGGCTCCTCGTCCTCTCAGTAGCCTACAAAAAAGAACCCTCAATAGTTGCACTAAGGTTTACAGACGAATAATAAAGAGAAGTTAAAAATCGTCTCATATCTCTGTGTTCAATTTACTATTTTATTCTTACATTTTTATATTATCCTTACGATTTTAAATTTCTCTGCAACGTAATCGGTCAGACAGCGACGAATAGCTCTACACTAATCACTCGTAACTCCAGTCGGCGACGGCGACTCTCATCGGCATCGATGACAACCGCGTGCGAGCTTATCGGCAGCGTCGACGGCTAGCTCCCTAGGAAAACCCTGGTGTCAGTAACCGGGGTGGAGTAGAGAAGATCACGAGTAAAGGATTCGAGTAGAAAGAAACTCGGAAATTTCGGGCAAGTCCATGTACTCATTTACCTACCTGTGCTCGTGAAAACGGGATAAAAGGTCGCACGCCCGCCTGTAACTTATTCGAGCATTTTTTTGGGGCACCACCGCCGCTGGCCTGGACTAGCCGTCCCCAAACCACCACCATGGCAACATGGACAGCTGCATGCCTGCACAGCACAGGTGTTTTTTTGGGCTTGGGCTCCTACGCCTGCCCCTTATTTCGGAACGCATGCACCGTTTTTCCTGCCTATGTGCGCCCACCCAACCCAACCCAACCCAACCCAACGGGCAGGCACACGCGTTCTGCTAAAACTTAGCTAGTTTCTCTGAACCGTAGTACGTGTACAGTGAGGTCGAGATGCTAATATGCTATAGCTGAGCCGAAGTTGAGCAGTACTATAGGTCGTAACACCAAAATTACGGTTGGATAAAGCTGGAGTGCTAATTGAACAACGTCACGTATATGTATGATCACAGAGTACTCAGGTAGTAATTACTAATTAGTTTACACCGTATAGTTAAGTCTACGTTCCCCAAGCCTCCAAGGAAACGAAAAGGGTTTGTACTATATTGCCACTTGTTTTCTTTTGGTTTGGCAAGTCACCTACCTTCTAACTGGTTCCGTAGGTTGCTTCATCGATCCTAGAATGCTGCTTTTATCTTCCAGCATACAAATCGTAGGAAGTCAGACTAAAACATATAGTTTTGCGAATTTTTTGTCGATACGGCCGATTTGAACAGCGTATTAGCAGTTTTAACCACCGCCGCAGTGTATTTGCAAAACTAACCGAGCTGGCGCAGGCCGGCCGTGCCTCGCTGGATTTTTATAATTTTCTTTTTTTATATAATTCTCATTTTTTTTTCAGGAATTTTAGATTATAAAAAAAATGAAAAATTTTGTGTAGCATTCTGACAAAGTGTATTTGATTATGTAATTTTTGTATTATTTTATTTGTTAAGAATCTTTTGATATAACTTTGATTTAAATGCAGATCAATTAATGTACTTCATATGCACGCGCCGCACGTCCGCCCTCCTCTGCATTTGTCAAAACTTTCCACCGAAAGAATAGAAGCAGGCCCTCTCTCTCACCCGCTACACCCGCCACGCATCCGAATCATATGCGGAGAATTAAAAAACGTTGGGATGGCCATCTTTCCCACCGTCCATCCTCCCTCCTCCGCACATCTGTCGCCCTATCCAGGAATTCCGGCGCCAATGCTTACGGAATTCCCGGCGCCAAGGCCGCGACTCCTCCTCCACTCGGCTATAAATACCGGACTCTGGCACTCGCTCTTCGGTCATATCAATTGCGTTTCGATTCTCGTTCTTGCGCTCGTCGCTGAGAACTCAGAGAACGTAACATAATTAATTTTATTGGGAGGTAACTGTTTTCTCGCTTCTCGTCACTCGGCCTTGATTTATGACTTCCTCCGAAGGGTGATTTATTACTTCCTCTGAAGGGTGATTTATTACTTCCTCGGAAGGGTGATTAATTACTTCATCAGAAGAGCAGGTAATTTGTGTTATGCTTTTGCCGTTATTGCCGTAGTCGTAATTAGTTAGTCTTTGTTAGCTAGTCGTAATTAGATAGTTTAGGGGTAATTAATTAGTAGTAATTAGTTAGTCGATTAGTAATGAATTAGTTTAGTGCTAATTAATTAGTCGTAATTAGTTTAGTAGTCATCGTTACAGCATATGAAGTAAGTGGAAATAAAGTACTGGTATTTTTTAGTGGTAATTAATGAACCGTAATTAGTTAGTTTATAGATAGCTAATTAGTCGTAATTAGTTAGTTCACTAGTAATAAATTAGTTTAGTGCTAATTAATTAGTCGTAATTAGTTTAGTACTCATCGTTCTGACATATCAAGTAAGTGGAAATAAAATCTTGGTATTTTGTAGCGGTAATTAATCAACCGTAATTAGTTAGTTTAGAGATAGTTAATTAGTCGTAATTAGTTAGTTCAAGAGTAATGAATTAGTTTAGTGCTAATTAATTAGTCGTAATTATTTAGTGGTTGTTGTGGGTTTAGGTATTTTCGAACATGCAAGACTTGATTGTGTTTTACTGGCGATGGGCTTGCACGGCGGACACGATGGGTTGGACTGTCGAGATGCCAAGTATAAGGTGGTCCGGCGGAGGGCTCCACGCGATGAATATTCACGAGTGCGGTCGTGCATCCGGAGGAGTTCCTCACGGAGCCAAGGACGAAGAAAGTTATGATTGAGGCGATCACCGCACCAATTATGTGGGGAGCTCGTAAGGTGGATGGAAGCATAGCATGGAGGCGTTACATGGAGATTGTCTCCCACCCGAGGCGGCCATTCACGGAAGCCTATGGTGTACGTCAATTTCGTACATAGGCGTCGGAAACCACGATGATGCCGAGGCACAGCATAAGCGGCAAGCGCGGCGAGAACTGAAGATGGCGGCACGGAATGTCTTTGCCTCGGAGGGAAGTCCGTGCCTAATTTTGAGCCAAATGAGGCGCAAACATGGTGGTCGACCCGCATCGACCGCCACGAGTATCTACCGGACGAGACTCTCGGGTTGGAGTCCGACGAGGACACCGACCCAAGCTCGGATGGTACCGACGAGGACGCACACGAAGCCGGTGGTCCTTACGTGGCATCGAGACTTGATGATATCGCGGTGCGTTCGCTCGTACTGCTGGGGTTCAAAAAATCGCCCTTTGTGGTTGGAAACAGGACCCAACCAAAGAGCCGAGAAGGTAAGCAACGAGATGCGTCCTAACGGCGTCCTCGGTGCACCTGCGGCATTCACGAATCGCCTCACCAAGCCCGAGGGCGCCACGTGCACCCTCCGGCAGAGGTTGGCCAAACCGCTGCTCGGCTGACCTTCCGATCCGCTCTCGGGGCCGGAACAAGCGGCACACCCCGGATCGGAGACCATCAAAACGAGGCGTCCTCTAGGGTGATCGTCATCTCACCCCACCGAAAATGGAAGGTGTGCGTCTCGGGCCTCCACCGGTCCACAAGTGCGGACAACAGACTGCCGTCTAGGGTGAACCCACGTTGGAAGGACACCATCCTCGCAAAGGGCAACAAGTCCGTCTCCCGGAGGATCGGGGCGTAACGATCGTCACCGCCCACCATCCCTCCCGCCGAGCGCCAGAGCGGAGGGCCATCCACGCCGGTGATGAGCCACACTTGCACCGGTGGTTCTCATCGTAGAATTATTCTAGTAGCTCCGGTAGAGACATGACTAGCAAAACATACATAGCGAACATTACTGACAATGTGGCTAATTAAACATAGAAGAATGTAGCTAAATTAAAATTACGATAAACCTACTGCGAACATTTACGGCGGTTAATAACGTTGAAATATAATCGAGAGAGCAAGCGCATGAAAAGAAAAGAATGAGCGAGGAGCGAGCGAGTGACTTGAATATGAACTTAGCGAGAAGAATGAGGAGCGATCATGAAATGAAATCGCGCGGTCGCTCTCAATATATGCGCCCGGTGCGGCGTGCGCGTGGCGCGCGTAGCGCTGCCAACCACACCGGGTAGAGGGGCGGCGCGCGGCGCCTGCTGCGCCAGCATGGCGCCATAGCGATGCGCTGGCGCGGCCTTAGCGCTTGCCCTAACGCCATGGCCTACAAGCCCGACTGCGCCCGCAGCGACGTGTCGCCAGACGCCGCCCAGACGCCGCCCGCTGCGCCACTTCGGTTACTTTTGCAAATACACGCAGACGGTGGTTAAAACTGCTAATACGCTGTGTAAATCGGCCGTATCGGCAAAAAATTCTAATTTTGCAGCAGGTGCTATGTCTACGTATGTCAAATAGAGTAATCGACAGACCGGGCCACTAGCTAGTCAGGTCAACTTGAGTAAACATACACCCGACACATCCAGCTTATAAACAAGAACACGCATGCCCGATTTTTATTGTTAAGATTTACTGGACGGCGTGAAGTATCTAGATGGTTATTGGTACAAGCTCGCATGTGTATTTTTCCACAGCTAGATTTGCTCCATGATTGGTGCACCAAGCCCTTACAGGTTCACCCAACTCTTGATCTTAATTTTTCCAACTCACCAACCAGAGTTTGTGGCTAAAATGGCATGATGTTAGACGTGATAGCAAAACTGGCATACCCGCGAATGTCGCAACAGACCACATGTCGCTAACCCAGTTAACAGACGGACAAATAACGAGCTCCCAAGGTGCGCACACAAGCAGCCTGTTGCACGACCAGACTGCAGCATGCCACCTACCTGACGCTTGTAAAAGGTTTGAAACCATCTTTAGGTCCACTACCAAGGTACAATTTGCTCTATGAGCAATTTCCAATTGGATTGCCAATATATAGCCACCAATACCTTTTTGGGGTCCAGCTGTCTTCTGCATTATTGCTTGAATGCATTTTTGCACTTTGCCTGATGATAAAAAATTAACTCAAGCTCGTGCAGAGATACCCGTAAGGAAGACGAAGCACCGACCTATCCATTGCTAGTGACAGAGGCAATGCATGCTGCTGCTAATTCGAAAAAAAAAACTACCACCATGTGAAAGACTATGCGTAAATATCACACGGCTGCAAGTTACACGTTCGTATCCCGGACCCCATGTTACCTGGAAGCCGGAACGATGCCGCTGCCTCTGCGCACGCGCCATGCCAGTTTGCAATTTTACATCGCTTACTCGGCTCAAATGCTAATTGCATGCAGGCTGCTCATTTTCACTTGCGAATCCCGAGGCACGCGGGACGCGGCTGTATAGTCTCCTCTCTCCGAGACGGTAAATATCTCGGCGCACTCCATCGGTGATCGGTGATCGGTGATCGGTGATTGGCCATTACGTGGAGTATCTTCTCCAGAAGAGAGATTTTACGGCCTTGGAATCTATTTTGAGCTGTGAGGCACGACTTCACCAGTAGCAGTGCCCCTCTCTAAGCTGAAAGGTGTTTACTATTACTCAAACGAATCAAACGACTCCTGATTTAGAAGTAGTTTCTACGGCTTCTAAGGGCATTTTCAGTGCAGACACTGCGCACCAATGTCTATAGATTGCTTGCTCATATATATACAAGATTAGACATTGCATTCCTAGTGCATTGTATCTATCATCTAGCTCACCAAATCAATACAATAATTTTCAATTAATTTCTCTTCTTCCCTCCCCAAGTGCTCTCTCCTCACCCACCTTTCCATTGTTGTGTCCTCCGTGTCACGCGCACCTTCTCCCTCCTTACCCTCGTGCACCTCCTTTCTCACCTCCGCAGCCGCCATCCTTCCTCACACCCGTTCGCTCACCCCCCCTCTTCCCCACCTCTAGCAGCCACCGCCTACTCCCCCTCTTCTTATATTCGACTAAATTTGCGCCAGCAACGCCCAGATCCAACGGATCTGAGACATCGCCGTCGAGGGGAGCGCGAGAGGCGGCTCATCAAGTGCGGAGCGGCGAGGCGAGCATGGCGACGGAGATGCTCACGGACAGTATGGCGAGCACGGCGCACACGAGCGGCACAACAACTAGCAATGCGGCCACGCTCGGCGGCGGTGCTCGGTGACAGCGACACACAATGGTGAGCCAGAAAGGGTACTTTAATGCATGGGTCGCACAAACAGTGTAGTCAGATGCAATACTCCTTTCCAATGCGAGTTTTTGTTGTTTCTTATGTGTTGGTTTGTCTGCCCAAGCAATGCCTTGCATTAGACACTACTTTTCCTCTATGTCTTCTTTAATTACCTCTCCACCTCAACATAAATCCTAGTTGGCATGCTATAATAACTGGTGGCGTAGGAGCATTGGGAGTGTCCTAAGGGCATCTTCAATAGTATATTTATTGTCGTCTCTTAGCTATGTCGTGTCAACAAAATCCTACATAGAGAAAAGAGGGAGAGGAGAGAAAGCACATATAGTCTCTTCCTAAAGAAATCTGTCGTGCACGCGAAACAAGACATGATACATTAATCTACTCTAGTTGACATGTGGGTGTATTTCAAAGAAAAATTGTAAAATATAAATGTTAGAGAGTATGCTAGAGACTATGGCCATGTTTGGTACAGCTTCCACTCCCAGCTTCTCAATCGATTATCGTGGAGCCGTACCAAACACCTTGATTCTCAAAACCACTAGATTCTGCTTCTCGCGAGGAGCTGTCTCGAAAATGAACTAGCAACGAGAAGCAGCCTCCCAGCAGATTCTCGTGAGAATCCAACCGTCAGAAACAAAAATACCCTTTGAAGTTGAAGGTTTTTACTCGCAAATACCACTGAATTACACAAATACAAATTGAAGTATTACACCACAGGAGTGATATAGTCAATTTGTCTCTAATCCTCTCTCATATGGTCTTTGGAGCCAATCTACCAGCCAAACGGTTTCAACAGACAGCTCCAGATTCTCAGAGAAGTTGATTTTCATATAATCAGGAGCAGAATCTGGAAAATAAGAATCTAAAGCTGTACTAAACAGGGTCTATATATTAAAGATGACGTCTCTAAAAATGATGTAACTATTGAAGATGCCTAAGTGCGTTTTTAAAGCGTAATCTACAATCCCCTAGGCCCAATGACAAACTTGGCCTCGCGTACCATCAGCATGGTTTAACCTTTGTAAGTCAGTCCATTAATCCACTTGTAGTTGCCGTGAGAGCTCCATCAGAAAAGTCAAACCCTCAGGTTCAATTATAATTATAGCAGAGTCTAAACTCTAAACCACTACTTCACTAAAATCCTGACAAGTAACAAATACGAGGTTTGTAGATAGGTCAATAAGGCCGTATACAATATATTTACATCACTGTCTATGGTTTTTATCACGTAGAATTTAAACTGATATGAAAAGGAGAATAAAAAAAGAAAAATACGTTGTCTATAATTCTGTAGCCGATTGTATTACCAGAACCAAAGAGAAAATATCTTAGGTCAATGAAAATATTAAAAGATTGTATTATCTATAAAGACAACTAAAAAAATAACACATTGTATGAGCTATTATAGTACTGTCTACATATAATATAGAGAATAACTATAGACAGCAGTTATCTGTACCATTGTACGTACCTAAGATAACAGTTTATAAAAACACTTATATATCAGAGTTTCTGTAGGATGCTTGGATTCCCAAACGAGGTTTTCCCTCCCCCCTCGGCCAGCCTGACATTCGATTCCTCACATGCCTTGCCGCTCTCCTCCGCAAATTCCTCTCTTCTCCCTTCACTTCCTTGTCACCTTCGTCTCCAATCTCCATCCGCGCACAAACCTCTGACCCCTCCACATTGCAAACAACAAGCAAAGCAATAAGGAGGCTAGTTTCCCAACACTGCACGTAGCAGCTGCTAGCCATGGCGCCATTTTTGCCTTCTAGCCCAAAGCTTCGCAGCTTGCTGCTCCTAGGCCTAGCCTTCCTCCTAGCCATTGATCTGGGCACGGCGACCCTGGACCAGGACATCGAGCTCATATGGGGAGCAAGCCACACCTACTTCTTCATGGAGGACTACAACACCGAGGCGCTCGCGCTCTCCCTCGACCAGTCGCAGGGCGCGTGCTTCCGGTCAAAGGACACGTACCTCTTCGTCCGCGTCGACGTCGACATCAAGCTCATCGAGGGCAACTCCGCCGGAACGGTCTGCACGGTCTACGTAAGATCTATTACTACCATCTTGCAGCCATCTGTACCGATCTAGAGTGGCTCTCTGTGCTATCTTTGCACGCCAGTGTACGTCTCGATCGAGTTGACTTTTGACACGTGGAATATTTTGATGCGCGCGCGCGTGCGTGCAGACGATCTCGGAAGGGCCGTGGGACTATCACGACGAGGTCGACCTCGAGTTCCTCGGCAACGTCACCGGCGAGCCTTACACGCTCCACACCAACATATTCGCCAATGGTGTCGGTGGCCGTGAGCAGCAGTTCCGCCTCTGGTTCGACCCCACCACCGACTACCACACCTACTCCATCCTCTGGAACCCCAAGCACATCCTGTGAGTAGTACATTACACGCGTCAAATTAATCTAGAGCATGATTTGCTAGTGGCGACTAACTGACTGGCTATTTCTTGCCAGGATCCTGGTGGACGGCGTGCCCATCCGGGACTTCAAGAACAACGAGGATCAGGGCGTGCCGTTCCCGACGTGGCAGTCGATGCGCATGTACGGCACCCTGTGGAGCGCGGAGGACTGGGCGACGCAGGGCGGCCGCATCAAGACCGACTGGTCGCAGGCGCCGTTCGTCTCCTACTACCGCAACTACAACGTCACCCAGTGCCAGCCGTCGCCCGGCGTGGCGGGGTGCGGCGACGAGCCGGCCAGCTCCACGCGTTTCGACCTGGACCAGCAGACGCTGGCCAACCTGCAGTGGGTGCGCGACAACCACATGATATACAACTACTGCACGGACTACGTGAGGTTCAACGCCACCAACCTCCCGAAAGAGTGCACGTTGCAATGAGGACGGCGCCAGACGCTCTCGATCATGCGCGCGTTGCTAGCTTTGTCGTCAATTGAGGGGATTGATCGATGGTTTAGTTCGATCCATTGATTATTTTTGCACATCTGATGAAACAGGTGCAATTTTGATTCTTTCATTAGATTTCTGATTTTGGCCTCTCCTTCCAGCGGCCTCTGGATTTTCCTTTTCATTTCGGACCAGAGGTATCAATGCAAGATTAATCTGACAGATTGGGTTTTGTATTGACATTCGTCCTGACAAACCTAAACAGTCTCAACTTGTTCCGAGAAAGCGAAGCCTTAATAATCATTGACATTGTCTCTCTGCATCTGCATGCACGGTTACAACAGGGCTTCGTAAATCCTCCTGATCTACATCCGTAACAAGTATATGGTACATGCACATATCACACTAGAATGACACGAACACGAACAAGGTATGTGTGATACACTGATTAACCAGCGACGACACGGCCAATTAACCGATCAACCCAGCCGATCGAGGTTGCACTCGGCCGGGCGCCCCTGCGGGAACCGCCACGGGTCGTTGCAGTAGTCGTATATCATGTAGTTCTCCCGCGCCCACGCGACCGCGCGCTGGCCGTCGGGGCCGAGCTGCCGGCCCATCCACGCGCCGTCGCCCGACGAGGAGTCGGGCGGGCAGGAGGACGTGCCGTTGCTCGCCCACACGCACGCGCTGGCCGCGTAGGCCCGGTACGACGCGACGAAAGGTGCGTCGGACCAGTTGGTCTTGACCTGCCCACCCCGCGTCGCCCAGCTCTCGCCGTTCCACAGGCTCGCGTGCACCTTCATGGCCTGGCTGCCGAGGTAAGGCACACCGGAGGACTCGTGGTTCTTGAACACCCGCACCGGCGTGCCGTCCACCGAGAAGCTGATCGATCAGAGAGAGAAGAATTGCAAAAGAAAAGGGAAACGTCAGGATCGTGTTGGTGGGATGCATGCAGGAGATCTAATGCATTAATTCACTACAGCAATCAGATGCATGCATGGATGGACATTGTTTTGGACCAACTGGCTTAATCTTGACGTGGTCATTAAATTTGGTGAGATTTGATTCAGATGTTCGGAATCATTTTGGGCAGAATCTAGTATTTGACCTGTCATATTATTAATTCCCTCTCTTTCAACGATATGCGTTTGGTGAGGCTGAGTTGACATGTTACCCGCGCCCCCGCCCCCCGCCCCTATCTTAAAAAGAAGCTAGGTTGCATGTGCACATGCTTCGAAGTAAGGGGTGTGAGGAGATGGAGGGGTTGTTTGGGTTGAAGATAAATTTGCACTATCAAGTCTTACAAAAAAAAAGGTCACTAGTAATGTTTTAGCTAAAGATTAACAAGAAAATGAAGTGAGAGCTAAGGGAGAAGAAAATCTTACCAAAGTTTGGTAGCAAACCAAATACCTGACAATCAACGCTACAAAAGTTTAATTAATAGGAGCATTATCAACCATTAGAAGCAAACCAAACAACCCGTAGAGGCTCTTTTTAACACCATCATTGTGATGATTTGGCTGTAATCTCGAAGCAACTGTCCCATCTCTCCAAAGTCCAATCCAGTAAAAGCAAGTTGCTGTTCAAGTCTTTGTATTTTTTTTTTTTTGGGCTTGGCATCAAACCAACAGCGAATAGTTCTTGTAGATGTTAGCATCTTCTGTTCGGAGCATTGCAAAAAGTAATGTGTACACTGTACACAGCCTAGGATGAGTCCAGACTGGACCTAACAAATCCCAATCTCTAGGCAGAAAAGGCTTGTTACACGCGGCCCATTTCTTTGTCACGACTCAAGACGTAGCTAGTAGCGACCGCACGAAAACCAGTGTTTCTACCGAACTTAATTTTGCGTCCTTTTTGTGCGTAGTCTTCATGCGCTTATCTCCAACTCACGTGTTCTTTTCAGCTCCTAGTTTCGCCCAGACAACACCAAACTACAAACGGCATATGCAATATCTGAAAGCGAGAGAGAGAGAGAGATTTCGATGCGCGCTACACGTTAACACGCACATGATATTGGCAGGATTCCAGAGGATGGTGTAGTTGTGGAAATCCGTGGTGGGATCGAACCACAGGTAGAACTCCTGCTCCCTGCTCCCTTTCCCCTGCGCGAACACGTTGGTGTGCATCGCGTATGGCTCACCGCTGAGGTTCCCCAGGAACTCGAAGTCGATTTCGTCGTGCGCGTCTCCCTCCGAAGTTAGCTGCAGATCATCAAGAATCAGACCATCACAAATTACATGTTCGGGCAGGGCAGGAGCAGAGTATAGTACTGCTGCATTCGTATACACGTATATATGCTGCCATGCAATGCATGAAGGTGCGCATCAAAAAAAAAGAAAAGGAAATCCTCTGCAGTATGCGCGACCGATTTGTGCGTGCAAACTAGGTAGAAATTGGCTTACGTAGAAGGTAGCGACCGTGCCAGCCGAGTCGCCCGGCACGAGCTTCATCTCCATGCTGAACCCGCCGAACAGGAACTGGTCCTTGGACTGGAACCCGGAGCCGGAGGAGCTGTCGAGCGTGAGCGTGACCAGCCGCCCGCCGTCGACGACCCCGACGTGGTCGTTGTTGGAATTGATCTCTCGGGCATTTGGCCCAACGGCCAAATGCCCAAACCCTTAGATCGCGCCCTGATCAGGGGCGCCCAGCCCATTAGGCTGGCGGGCCCCTGTCGCCAGCGCCACAAATAAAAGGAGGTGGGAGCCGGGGGGCACGGTGACCAAGGTTCACCGTGCCGCCGCCTAAACTCCACACACAAACCCTAGACTGATCCAAAAAGGGGGCGCTGTAGCGACGGGAAGACTACCGCCGCCTCTACCGACTACGCCGGCCTCGCCTCCGCTCGGAATCGACCACCGCCGCCACTACTACACACAAGCCGCGATGGCCAACCCGTCTCCATCTCCATCGGACGGTAAAACCCGAAACCCCAAAACCATATTCTCTCTCGGTTACCCTCAAGAACACAAGATCTAAAGAAAAGAGATCTAACGATAGATCTGACATTGGTATCAGAGCCATCTAGGCTCAGATCCGTGATGGCAAAGGAAAAGAAACAGAAAAAGAAAAGGGGAACTCCAAACCCTAACTCTAGATCTGAAAAAAATCGGGACTTACCCGTAGTGAGGAGGTCCGGGAGCCGTCGCGCCATGAGTCGAGGCTAGAGTATGGCGCCGGTCTCCTCGCCGACACTCCCCGCTCGGGTCAAGATCTTGACGCGCTAGTCGCGCGTGAAAGGGCGCCGACACGGAGCCGCTCGACGGCGACGCGCTCCCTCTCAGGGGAGCGCGCACACCGGCGAGAGGATCCGCGGCGGCGCCAGCTTCTCCGGTTTTTCGCCTTCCATCGCTTGAGCGAAACGAGAGAGAGCGAAAGAGAGAGAGATAGCAAATGAGGATTAGGGTTTGAGGCGGCTGCGTCTGGCGGTTTTGTTCGGGCGATATCTGCGCTCAGCCGTCCGATCTGGATCAACGGATCAGATGGGCTGAGGCGGAGCGAGACGAGGCGCAGATCTGCGGCCTTATAGATAGAAACCGTCGGATCTTGTCCGACGGAGCGCGAGCGACGCAGCGGCGAAGCCTCGGCGCGCAGCGTCTTTCCCGCCAAGCCAGTAGTAGCTGCGGCGCGAGGAGCGCGAACAGCGCGAACAAGCGGGCCTACATGGGCGCGGCTATGCAACGATCGGGCGAATTGGCGTTTTGAACGATAAAGCGGCCGGTTTGCACAGTTTTCCGGCCGGTTATGAACAGTAACACAGAAAATTGATTTAATTTATTTTCAGAAGTATTTTTGATTGAATTTGAATAGAAAAATTGTATAAAATCTCTGTAAATTTTACGCCAACGTGTTATTATTTCCAGAGATTAATTGTGTATAGTTATTATGCTTCTGAATAATTGATTATTTTAGAATAATTACAGTTTCCGCTGCAAAAGTTCAATATAGATAATTCTTTTAATTAAATTCGAACCAACGAGAGAATTTAATTTTTAAGAATTTATTGTGAATTATGATATTGTTATTTTCTGACCAAAGTTGATAATAACAGTATTATAATTCTAATTGATATTTTTTATACATTGTTTCTATTTCTGCCCAACGGTGATATAGTCTTAATGTATAGATAAAATTGTTTTAGTTGTATGTCATATTTTTTGACCAACGTTGGAAATAAGGCATATAATTTTAATGTTACGTTCTCACTTTATTTGATCTACATTTTCAGGAGGATACAACTTGATGAGTTGTATCAGAGAAATACCCACTCTCAAAGGAGATAATTATGGAGAGTGGAAGAAAAAGATAGACTTAGCGTTTATCTTAGCTGAGGTGGACTGGGTCCTCACTACAAGACGACCCACCGAGCCTACGGCACGGTGAGGGGTCAAACGAGGATGATCTTGCTTGGCGAGAAAAGACAGAGAGATCATGCTCCTTACGGATGTCTTATGACCTAGAGCATAAGAAATGGACCACGACCAACAAGAAATGTATGGTCGTGATAAAGAATCGATTGAGCCTGCAATTGTGGGCTCAATCGCAGACTATGTTCTTCACACGAATACCTTGATAAAATAAAGAGTCGTTCTCGGCTCTTCAAAGACATATGCAACACGGTGATTAAGCGACTTGTGAGAGAGGTATTCGGTGGTGGGATAAGAGAACACATATTGAGGATGAGCAATTTGGCATCCAAGCTCAAACCAATGGATTTGGCACTCAAGGATGAGTTCCTTATTCACTTGATTTTTGCTTCATTGCGTAAAAGTTTGACACTTTTGTTGTCAATTACAATATCTGACCGATAAATGGGACTTAGAAAATGCATAGCTATGTGTGTTCAAGAGGAGGAAAGGTTTAAATCCTCACATGGTGGATCTATCAACTATGTGAAGGATAACAAGAAAAAGAACTTCCACAGTACCTCCTTCTCAAGAAACAAGGGAAAAGCATCATCCATCAACCTCAACAGAACAAATTTCTTGTAGACAAAGATCGTTGTCTTCATCGCAAGAAGACAGGACACTACAAGAAGAACCGCATCACGATTACTTGAAGATGATCATGGCAAAGAAAGGTGAGAACATTATTACATTCATAAATGAATGCTTGTATGTACAATATTCAAATCCACTTGGTGGATTGACTCAGAACAACTGTTCATGTTGCTAATTCCTTCTGAGGATTCCGTTCGACGAGGACTACGCAAAGAAACGAAAGATGCATTAAAGTCGCAAATGGAGTCCAAGCGAAGTTGAAGGTTGGCGATCTTTCATTAGAGTTAGCTAATGGCTCCAATCTTTTACTTAGAGATGTTCTTTTGTTCCCTCTTTCTGAGAGGAATTTGATTAGCGTTTCCAATTTGGACAAAGATGGTTATGATTGTAATTTTGGAAATGGCAAGTGCGAAATATTATTTAATAAAGAATGTGTTGGTCTTGCCATATTACAAAATGAGCTTTATTTGTTATCATTGTGTGATGATGTGAATGTCGTATGCGATAATGAGAACGTCGCGTGCGAAAGTGATGAATCCTCGTCTCTGACGTAAGCGAAAACGAAGAGAACTCATAATGAATCGTCGAAATTATGGCCTTTGTCGTTTGGGCCATATTTCGAGGGGAGAATAGAAAGACTAGTTAAGAATGAAATTCTTCCTCTATTAGAGTTCTCGGACTTAGAACAATGCGAGAGATTGCATTAAAGGAAAATATGTAAAGAAAATTAAGAAAGGCGCAAAAAGAAGCACAGAGTTCTACAAATTGTTCACACAGGACATTTGTGGTCCTTTTCTGTGAAAAGTGTGGATGGTTATGACTCGTTCATAACATTCACGATGATTACTCCGTTATGGATATATTTATCCAATCAAAGAAAGAAATGAAGCCTTGGATAAATTCAAAATATTTAAGGTGAAGTTGAAAACCAACACGATTTAAAGATTAAGATAGTTCGATCGATCGTGGGGAGTACTACTGATCGACATACCCCATATGGACAAGTTCTGGACCTTTTGCGAGGTTCTTACAGAAAATGGCATAGTAGCCCAAGATATTCTACACCGGCGAACCTCGGCAAAATGGAGTAGTGAAAGACGCAACTGCACTCGATGGATATGGTGCGAAGCATGATGAGCTACTCCACACTCCCATTGAGTTTATGGATGGGCGTTAAAAACCGCCATTCATATTCTCAATAGAGTGCCTAGTAAGTCGGTGCCCAAAACACCGTCATGCGAGTTGTGGACAGGAAGAGTTCCTCACTAAACCACTTACGTGTGTGGGAGTCTGCTGAGGCTAAAGTATTTAACCCAAACCTTGGGAAGCTAGATCCCAAAGCGATGAAGTTGCCATTTCATTGGCTACCACGAAAAGTCAAAAGGTTTTCGTTTCTCTTGTCGACACGGATATACAAAGTTTGTAGAAACGACACACTGTCTTCTTAGAGGATGAAATGATGAGGGGAGCATGGTAGCTCGAGAGATTGATCTTGAAGAGAAGCGGGTATATGTGCCCACTCCAATGATTCAAGAGCCACTCTTCTCACTACTGCTTTGTCATTTGCAAGACGGTACAAGATCTTGTGGTGCGGCACTTGTTATTGTTTCTCTGTGGCAACAATGAATGAAAATGAGGAACTGTTCTTGAGATCCTATAGAATCCATTGCCACAAATGAGGGGAGCAACAAAGACCTCAAGCAGAAGATGTACCAAATATGGAGGCCCCAAGGAGGTCTCAAAGAGTAAGAAGATCGGCTATTTCGATGATTATCAAATTTATCATCTGAAAGAATTTCAAATGGAGGATGACCCCACCTCATTTGAAGAAGCCATGAAGCGAAAATTCCTCAAAATGGCTTGAAGCCATGGAAGAGGAAATGAGGTCCATGAAGGCTAATAAAGTGCAGGACTTGGAAATTATTCCTAAAGGAGCCAAAGCAGTAGAGGTCGTAAATGGGTCTACAAAACAAAACTCGACTCCCAAGGGAATGTAGAAAGATACAAAGCGCGACTTGTGGCAAAAGGTTTTACTCAAAGAGAAGGGATTGATTACAATGAGACTTTTCTCGGTCTCATGTAAAGATTCCTTCGAATCATAATGGCATTAGTAGCACATTATGATTTAGAGTTACATCGATGGATGTAAAGACGGCATTTCTTAATGGGGATTTGGAGGAAAATGTTTACATGGCACAACCAAAAGGTTTTGTCGTGGAAGAAAATGAAAGAATGGGATGCCACCTAAAGAAATCGATTTATGGGTTAAAGCAAGCTTCAAGGCAAGTGGTACTTGAAGTTTGTGATACAATAAGAAAATTTGGGTTTAAAGAGAATGTAGAGGACAAGCGTGTCTATACAAAGTTTAAAGATGGGAAGTTTATCTTCCTAATCACGTATGTGGATGATATCCTCTTGGCTAGTAGTGATGTCAATCACTCTTGGAGACAAAGAAGTTTTTGTCCTCAAACTTTGATATGAAAGATCTTGGTGAAGCTTCGTTCGTTCTAGGGATCGAAATTCACCGGGATAGAAACAAAGGGATATTGGGACTATCACAAAAGACATACATAGAGAAAGTCTTAAAGAAATTTGGGATGCATAAATGTAGTCCTTCACCGCACCTATAGTCAAGGGCGACGGATATGGGGATTTTCAATGCCCGGGAACCAAGATGAGATCGATCAAATGAAAGCGGTTCCATATGCTTGGTGTCGGAAGCTTACAAGTATGCTCAAGTGTGCACTGCATACGACTTAGCTTTTGTTCTGGGTTACTTGGCGATTCGAGCAATCTGGAATAGAACATTGAAATTGATAAAGAAAGTCTTGCGTTATTTGCAAGGAACAAAAGGCCTCATGATGACATACGAGAAGATCGATCTACTCCATATAGTGGGGTATCTGATTACGATTTTGCGGGAGATGATAGAAAGTCGACATCCGGATATGTCTTCACTCTCATTGGAGGAGCTATATCGTGGAAAAGCTCAAAGCAAACCGTCACTACATCGTCCACAATGTATGCCGAGTTTGTAGCATGTTATGAGGCTACAGGCGGTGAACGGCTAAAGAAGTTCATACCGGTTTAAAAGTGGTTGACGACATCAATAGACCACTTAAGTTGTCTGCGATAATGAACCCGATAATGTATGCCCACAACAATAAGTCAAGTGGTCTTTGCCAAACACATTGACATAAAGTACTATGTTGTGAAAGATAAAGTTCGGGATCAAATTATAAGTCTTGAGCATATAAGTACACAAAGATGTTAGCGGATCCGCTTACTAAAGGCTTACCACCCTCGTGTTGAGAGAACATATAGCGGCATGGGTTTAAGGAAAGCCTATGATTCTGGACTAAAAGATGGCCCAAAAGATTAAAGCAACTATTTCAGAACAATGAGGTGTATTGTAGCTGTTGAATCTATCGGCAATTGACCGTGACGATGAGACATGTTCTATGCACCAATTTGTGATGGAATGAGTAAAGTCAAAAGTAATTTAAAGATAAAACACAGATTGAGATCAAGGGGGAGAATGTTGGAATTGATCTCTCGGGCATTTGGCCCAACGGCCAAATGCCCAAACCCTTAGATCGCGCCGATCGGGCGCCCGATAAATTTGGCGGGCCCTGTCGCCAGCGCCACAAATAAAAGGAGGTGGGAGCCGGGGGGCACGGTGACCAAGGTTCACCGTGCCGCCGCCTAAACTCCACACACAAACCCTAGACTGATCCAAAAAGGGGGCGCTGTAGCGACGGGAAGACTACCGCCGCCTCTACCGACTACGCCGGCCTCGCCTCCGCTCGGAATCGACCACCGCCGCCACTACTACACACAAGCCGCGATGGCCAACCCGTCTCCATCTCCATCGGACGGTAAAACCCGAAACCCCAAAACCATATTCTCTCTCGGTTACCCTCAAGAACACAAGATCTAAAGAAAAGAGATCTAACGATAGATCTGACAGTCGTCGCCCCATATCACGTCGAAGTCCTCGTAGAAACTGCTACCTGCACTCGCACTCGAACATGCCGCGGCAAAAGTTGCAACGATCACCACTGCTGCTGTTGCCGTCGCGAATAGAGATCTCGACATGCTGTACGCTCTCAGTGCAGCGTGTTTGGCTTTTGCAGTTGGCACGATCGAGAGGCACTACGGGAAGTATGCCTGGTTTATATTGTTCACAACTTCAAGCCTTTGAGATGCACGCCATGACAGAGTCATGCATGCACGTAATGTATGCACGGATGGTTGGGGTTGCGCGTAAGAAAGCACAACAAATATAACACTGTGGGCTATCGTAGAGTTTCGTTGTGCCAAGTTGGACAGAGATATGGCCTATATATAATAATGTACGTACGTAGTGCTAATCGTTGTGTTAGTTGTCCAGTTTCCATGTCGGGTTAACAAACGCGATGATGCTCAGATGGTTCGCTCTTTTAGGCTTTCTACAGATGTAAGGCTGAGTTAGGAGACTTTCAGAAGCTTCTGATCACGCATGGCCAGCTAGTTGGCCGGATGTATTAATTGAAGTGCATAGCTAATGATTGGTTTGGGCTGCCTTGCATGCATTGACGCCGCGTGGTGCATCTTATCTTGATATCTTTCAAGTATCTTAAAGGTCTCACTTTCAGCCGGATCGATATGCTAATTGGGAGTACGTTGCAATCAGAATGGGGCCAGCGTCATGATCCATCCATACGGAAGTATGCTCACGGGGTTCGTCGCTGTTGTCGAATGGAGTTCTGAAAACGGCCGCAGCCTACTGGCTCTGCTTTGAATAGTCGTCTAGTCTAGCACGTGATTGTACATGCATTGAGTATTTGTTTGTACTCTTATATATGCTCCACATCACGTAACGTTACGTATGTTACTGACTGAAGAACTAACTTCTTTTTGGGATGGTTAATCCAACATCAGTAAAGTTCAGTTCTACATTCTGTTTACCGCACACCAAACATGCAACATCTCGCATCTCATATTGCTGCAACTTCTGGACTCCCACGAACAACTGTTCTCTTTCTAGTTAATATACTTTTGGCCCAAAGCCAGCTAGTCTATCCCTGTATGGTGATTTGCTCTGTATTGTGATTGTTAGGCCTAGGCCAATGTTTATGGTACGACACCGGGTCTGTTATTTAGGCCCATTGTGCATGAATCTCATCAGAGTTCGATACTTTTGGCCCATATTTGTGGTAAGCACTGTAATGATAATCAGGAATCTTTCTTTACTTCGTTTTGTCAGGGTACTTAGGTGTCAGAATTTACAGAACAAACATTGTGGAGCCATTGTGTTGATAAATTAATAGATAACAGAAAGCTGACGCAGAATTCATCGACCTCATCTTATCTTTTCTCAGACTTGTGGTCAGAAACTTGACACGAGATCCCTTATAAGATGGCCACTCAAGGCCAGTTCCACAGCTGAATAGTGGATCGATTAGCTGATAGGGAGTTCGCCCATGCAATTCATCAAGCACTATACCATGTATAGAGAAACGCCGAAGAAATTGGTATGCCACTTTATGCATTTTACACATGTAGTAAACAAATGTAGTAAAATAATTATTTAAACAAATGTTTATTGATAGTTCAGATTTCTCGTAGGACGACTGGTACATAACGGTCCTGTCTCGTTTGGACGCGCATGCCTCTGGTCTGTCGAGAGTTTCGAAGTGCAATGCACTCGCGACCAGTGACACAGTCTTCTGTACTCACAGGACATGAGCTCGCGAATAAAATTGACACAAGAAGTTACGAAGCGGCATTCGATCTTGACAGCACCTGCACCACGCTGCTTTCTGCAGCTCCGATGCCTCGTAAGTCTCAAGGCAAAGTAAACATACAGTTGTCGCGAGGCCTGACGTCGTCGCAGCGTTGGACCAGACATTGAACAGCTTAACCGGCACGAACGGAGACAACCCATCCATGGTGAGATGGAGGGGAACTTCTTGAGACAGTCGTCGGCACACGGTGATGAGTTCCGGTGATGTACAGCTAGTAGCTAGCTAGCGACTAGATCGGCTGGGTGCCATGCATGGAATGGAAGAACCATGAATCGTCAGCCGATGTTACCGTTCAGTGCATGCATGTAGATTAAATGTAATATGTGGTTGACTGCTTGATGTAAACCTTCAGATTTTCAAAACGTGTTGTTCTTCTTCGTAGCTTGTAATCGTTTTTCGACTCGGTGTGCGTTGAACCGGCCTGCATGACAAGAGACACTTTCATTCTTTTACAGGCACTATGCATTCTTTGACCTATAGAGAGAGCCACGTCGTCATATAAAGTTAGTGGTCATTCATTCCGAAAATTCGACGGTGATTGGTAAATACTCCATGCAAGGCACGTGTACAAGCAATAAAAAAAACGTGCGTAATCTTATGTAGTAGCCACCGTTCAAGAATCTAATGCCTAAGCTAGCAATAGAAAGGGCACGTGTTAGGTCCCAATTCCGCTTACCAAATCGTCTAGAATAAAAATCCCAGAGTTCAACATGCCCACACCAACTCCATTGGCCAGAATGCTTTTTTTTCTCTCAAAAGAAATCCATGGGCCAAAATGGTCAAACTGGAATTGGGCCCTACTCGCCATACATGCAACATCTCAGTAATAAATGAATATACTCCCGAAAGAAGAAAGATACAGCCATGGTAGAGCGCACTCTGCGAGTTTAATTCTATGAACAATTTTATTGAGGTGATACATTTTCTCTCAAATATTCACCTAGTAGCGCTCTTAAAAAAAGATTATTTATTTATATTCCATTGGAATTATGCGAAATCGCTTATTGTGTTACTGATATATGAAATTAGGATCTATATACAGTAAAACTATAAGCGACATATAAGAGATGAGATAAACTTTCGTAGTATATAAAGAATTCACTCGAAAATAACAGGAATGTCAACCACAAAATGGTACACGCTAATTTATAGCACCTATGTAAACATAGAAAGGATATATATCCCCAACCGCAAACGTGTACGCGCAAGCTCGCACACAAATTCACACACAAGAAAGCAAATCAAACCAAACAAAAAGGACGAAAGGTAAGTGTGCCCGCGCGTACACATGGTGTATAGGTGCACCACATGTTCACAAATTAGGACAAGCTAGTGGAACGAACTCGCCAAAGTCAACGAATCCACACGCTCGTAGCTGGGCGCTAGCTTTTTACGTGCCCACGCGCTGCTCGTGGTGAACGCAATGTCAAAGCTGTGAAGCTTCTTCCTTCTCGAATCGAACCATCCAACCAGCAATGAAACCGATTGATTAAACCGTTTGTTTAAACAAATTTGCTCACCGACGAATGAATTAAACCTCCATTAGCTAGTTGCTTCTGGGACGGTATATGTATCATGTATGGGGTGAAGCTTCAGATTTTGTAGGAAGACAAATCATGGAGTAGTGTACAGATTAGCAAAAGCTGGATCCACCATTAGGTTTGACTTGTCTGCTTGTTTAACTAGTTGTGCATAATGATGTACTATTTAAAGAAGAAGATGGAGTCAACCGATGCGATCTTATCCCGCGTTTTATTACTTGTCCAAAAGTCTTATACTTTCTCCATAAAATCCCCCCGAATTTCCAACGAAGCGGGGACGAGATGTGTGGGAATGGATGCAGAGTTGTAAGTAAAAAAAAAGGTAGTATTGTCGTATAGATAAATTCATATATACTATATTTATTTGTAGTATTATAGTCTTTATGCAAATATTTTATGCAAAAGGGTAGTGAGGCATTCTTTATGCAAATATTTTATACCAGAATATTTATTTGTATTATTATCATCTACCTTGATTATATGTCATACGCTGCCATCTGTACAAGCTATACTTTGTAAGTAAAAAAAAGGGTAGTATTTCTTGGAAATTGGCCCATATGAGTTAGGCTTATTTTTTATAATTTCAAAGTATGTATGGTTTAATACTATATTGCTAAAGTAAGTTGGAGGTGATCAATATATAAGGTGGAGTCTTTATCATTCTTTCAAACATGTGACACATGAATGATGGTGGTACGAGGAGGGCTTTGACTAAACACACAAGCGTGCGCGTTCTAACATCCTAAATTTTGGGTTTGTATTTTAAATATATAAAAAGGTGAACTTTTTTAAACTTTTTAACATGCATATATAGAGCATTTGCATAAATTGTTGCATTTGAAAATTTTGAATAAAAAAACATACAACTCAAATCGAAACTCCAAATGAAAACAGTAGCAAATAATTGTGATCGTCATTGGGAAATAATTTATTTAACTCTTATAATATTTATCATAAATAAATATAATTTTCCCCAAATTTTTAGAAACTAAATCAACCCTAAGAAAATTCAAAACCTATTTCAATAACCACTGTGCTTAAAGAATTAGAAACAAGCAATTAAAACATAAACAATGAGGTTTTAAAAATTATATGAGTACTAAATCATCTCAGGAACCTCCCTGAAAAATTTCAAAATTCTTGAAATTTACTTGCTATTTTTAAACACACAGTCAAAGTGGAAGGGTTGAATTAAACTGAGTCAACTGTTGGACTCAGGTCGGACCTGACCACTTGGTCCGTCCAGAAGACCAGACCAGACCCAGCTCTGACTCGAACAAGGCTCCGACCGCCTCGACCTGACTCGGCCCATCCACCAAACACTCACCCGACCGAGCCTGACCCCGACCGCGCCGAGCCACTCTTGTACCGTTGCCACCCCGGCCCCAACCCATCGGATTTGTCTCTTACCTTGTGCTGGCGAGCGAGCAGAGCTCGAGCTCCACGCTGCCGCACGCTTCTGCCAGCTCCGCCAACATTGTGTCGACATCGCCCTCACCAACCTATCCCGAAGCTTCGTCAGTTCACGCCGCCTCCATCCCCGTCCATTGCCCAAGCTTAACCTGCCTCCATGCCCTCATTCTTGCTCACTTCTCCTCTCGGTGGCTGAGGAGGAGGAGGCTCTTGTGGGGATTCCTCGTGGGTAAGCTTCGCGTCGCCTTGTCCCTCTTGTTCCCTATTCATCACAGTGTACATTATTACTTACGAAATATCTTGTCGTTTCCCGTAGCTCTCGGAATAAGAAAGCGCCACCGTCTTCTCCAGAGCGCTCCCGCATTTGCACCGTCATGTCAACCTTCGCTTTGGTAAGCCATTCTCCTTCTTTGGTGCGCCAGCACATGTTCTAGAGTATGAGGAAGCTCTCCCCTTCATTGATTTGGCTTTCGTTCAGAGGAGCCTCGGGATCTTGGATTTTCCCCAAACACGGTCGAAACCTCCCCTTTCGTCTCCATCTCCAGCACGGTGAGCCCCTATCAAATTCCTCCCTCGTACACCATCTCTTAGCCTCACTGGTGCCGTCTATACCTTCATTTCCGCTCTTCCTTCCTCGCAGCATCTCCTCCACGGTGAAGCCTTCGTCGCCACTTTGGGTCATCGCCTTCGGCCCAACTCCGGCTACCTGGTCCTCTCTGCAGCACTCCGGTAGGTTCCCTGGAACTTCCTGGTGCACATGCACGCGTTAGCTAGCATTAGGCATCATCGTAGCTTAGTGACCATGTTGGCCATAGGAGCACCTCCGCTCCGCTCCGGCATGCCGCCGCGTCGCACCTCCTCTATTGATGCTCCGGCCGCCTAAAGTTTCGCCTCGACTTGGTGACTCAATTTTAGTTCTGAAAGCATCTAGACCCCTAAAAATGTGTTTTGATAATTAATGACATTATGTGAATATGGGGCTAATATGTTTGTTGAAGTGATTACAAGGCATAGTCCTATATGACAAAGTCAAATCAAGGAGCTGCATGTCAAAGAATGTAAAGAAGATGGAGTTTGTATTAAGGGCAAGGTACAAATAGACTAGTACCCCTTTTGAGTTTTATCGATCTTTGGAGTATGGTGGAAGACCGGATCTTAGGATAATTACCGTACTATTAAGGGGGAGCTTGTCTAGTAGCTTGAAAGCACTTTATTATGCCTTTGGATCAAGTGTGAACGCTCGTTAAAAGAACAGATTTATTCATGAAGCAAGTGCAAGTGTGCAACATCTTGCAATGTGCTCGCCACTTGTCACATTATTATAAGATACTAACACTAGCACACAATTAGATGGAAAATAATTCAACTTCTGATCGCCCCAGATATGCCAGCTCTAACAGACAGTCCGTCAACGGGCTAAACAAAGATAAGAGAGGAAGGGTGCGAAAGTTCTCAAAGCAGGCGTGCAGACTGCTCTACCCATTTAATTAATGAAAAATTAAAAGGGACAATATCTCAAAGTGATACTACTACTAGGGAAGAAATAATGCTCCTTTTTATCATGCCCCACTTTTTTTAATTTAAAAATAAATGCACACATCATTATTCGCAGCCCTCACCTCTGTCCGTAGTTGACTTCCGAGCCAAGTCACATATGCCCATATTTGTCTAGAATTTATCTCTGTGATGCTAGCAATAAAGGCTTTACAAAATTGATTTCTTCTTATCTCCAAAGTCCACTATCTCTTGGCCAAGAAGCTGTCACTGTCACACACTCACACCCCACTGGGTATTTTGCATAAAAGGCCTCAAATTTTCCGAGTTATGAAAAAATAGTTCTGTCGCAACTGTGATTATGTGAACAAACTATAAGCTGTTCAGACTGTGACCACGGAGATCCACAAATCGAAACAAGCACAATGAGAAAATATGTGCCTTTTTATTATTTTACTATTAGATTATTTACTGAAAATTCATACACTTCCTTGATGTACAATTTCTCTTCCTCGTGCGAATCTAGCTACATATCCATTACAACAGCATTGAGCGAAAGCATTACGCTACTTCTCCATGTGCAAATCATCTTAGATTTGCTTGAAACTGCACTTTGATCTTAGATGCAATAGTAGACTACAGTCTTCCAATAAAAACAGTGCAGTGACACTTTGCCAAAGGAGACAGGGGATCATATATCGTATTTAGAAGGAATCCAATGGGCTTTCCTAAAAAGTAACAACCCCCGCATTGACTGACATCTTCTCCCCCCTCTCCCCATTTCCACCTATAAAGGCCAGCCATTGCGTCTGGCCACACCTCCACCTCCCAACCAAACCCAGAGAGGCAAACCAAGAGCCCAAGCCGAGATCAGCACGGGCACGGGCACGGTCGAACTCCTCCGGCGACCATGGCCGTGGACCTGATGGGCTGCTACGCCCCGCGCCGCGCCGACGACCAGCTCGCCATCCAGGAAGCGGCCGCCGCCGGCCTCCGCAGCCTGGAGCTCCTTGTGTCGTCCCTCTCCGCCGCGCCCCACAAGGCCCCGCAGCAGCAGCCCTTCGGCGAGATCGCCGACCAGGCCGTCTCCAAGTTCCGCAAGGTGATATCCATTCTCGACCGCACCGGCCACGCCCGCTTCCGCCGCGGCCCCGTCGAGTCGCCTCCTCCCGCTTCTCCTGTTGCTCCGTCTCCTCCGCCGCCCGCTCCTGTGATCGCCGTGGCGCCCGTGTCGGTGGCGCCGACCTCGCAGCCGCAGAGCCTGACGCTGGACTTCACGAAGCCGAACATGACCATGTCGGCCGCGACGTCGGTGACCTCCACGTCGTTCTTCTCGTCTGTGACGGCCGGCGAGGGCAGCGTGTCCAAGGGCCGGAGCCTGCTTTCCTCCGGTAAGCCGCCACTGTCCGGGCACAAGAGGAAGCCCTGCGCCGGCGCGCACTCCGAGGCCAACACCAACGGCAGCCGATGCCACTGCTCCAAGAGAAGGTATCACCCATGTCCGAGCACATCAAAAATAAGTTCCATTTTAGCAATATTCTCGCTCTGAAGAATTCTTCTAACTGTCAATTGGATTCTTGGTGGGTTTGCAGGAAGAACCGGGTGAAGTGGACTGTCAGAGTGCCGGCGATCAGCTCCAAGATCGCCGACATCCCGCCGGACGAGTACTCGTGGAGGAAGTACGGCCAGAAGCCCATCAAGGGCTCCCCTTACCCACGGTAAATTTCTTCCCAGCTATCATTCACAATATTAAGCACGAGTATTTCCGCGTGCGTGTGCAAGGGTCTGATGGTTTCCGTCGCGTGGTTTCAGGGGCTACTACAAGTGCAGCACGGTGAGGGGGTGCCCGGCGAGGAAGCACGTGGAGCGCGCCACCGACGACCCGGCGATGCTCGTGGTGACCTACGAAGGCGAGCACCGCCACACGCCGGGATCCCTGGTGGCGCCGGCGCCGGCGCCGGCGTTGATGCCGGCTGCCGCTGCCGTAGCTAGCGTGTCTGCCGGCAACGGGCTTGTCTAACTAATTAGTGTCTGTTTTTTCCCCTTTTTGAGTGGCTTCTCAATCTGATGTGCGTGTAAAAAAAGATTGTAGAAATTAAGAGGGAGGAAAACTTGATGCCAGAGATCTACTATCTCCAGACTCCAGCTCGTGTTCTCATTCCATTCTACCATTTTCTCCGTGCTTGTGAAACCATAACGTCGCTACAGGAAATCTTGTGGTATCTTGTTTTGACCTTCAGATCTGGTGCTAGTGTCTACACGCATGGGTTAGGAAGAAAATCAAGAAATTTCTTCTCCCATCGTTCGCTTGCGGCCGTATACGACATGGAAATTTGAGACGTTAATAACACAGATTTGGTAGGGGTAATCGTCATTGGCTGGTGGTAGCACCAGACTAACAGTAAATAACGACTGAATACTTTGACTCCATTGATTGCAACACAGTACTCCATCTAATCCAATACTCGTAGAGTCGTAGTCCTACAAATAACTGAGAAAAAAACAAGAAAGAGTCATACGTAGCCGCGTAAACTAGCGCAATAATTCGTCCTTGTCCTTGGGCGCGGGCGCGCCTGTGCAGAGGTCAAGGCTGGGCATCATTTTGTTTTGTGCCTTTACTTTTCTTTTCTCTCTCTCTCTCTCTCTCTCTCTCTCTCTAGGGGTGGGCCCCGCGGGATAGGCTCCCGGTCAAAGGTGACGGGTGAGGCGTCGCTTTCCTGGGTGCACCCGTAGTTGACCCGCACCCCGTAGTTTCTCCCCCCTCCTCTTTGCGTTTTTTTGTTTTGTTTTTTTGTCTTAAAGTGGTGGCGCTGGTGGGGCCCACACACCACTAGGCCAAAGAAAAGGAGTCGCCATGGACTGGAGCTCGGCCCTCCCTCTCCTCATCGTTTTTCAACCCCTCGATTTGCTCGCCCGTCTGCCCGCCTTTTTTTTTGTTGTTGTTGTTTCTGGAGGAGCCGATCCGTTGACCTCCTGCAGTGCGGAGCCGTGCGGCGCGGCGAAGTCTTCCTTAGGAGCTACGCCTGTCTAATCTGCTCCCTTGCACAAGTGCCAGCGTAGTAGATTCGTTCAACATATCTTGTCATTTTGTTTAACGATCAGCGTGTGATCAAACAACAATTGAGGGGGGAAATATATAGTCAAACAAAGAATTCTAGCAACTGGTTTCATGATTACCACCATTGTAAGTTGTGTTAGTGAGATGCCATTCAGACTTTCAGAGATACGAGAGGGTGACTGTTGCAAGGCCAAGTTTCTTCAGTACTTGTATTATTTGACCTCCGAATACCAAGCCAAGCAGTGATACACACGTACGTTGATCTCAAAACAGTTTTTTTTTTTTAACATGATGTGCGTAATTCGCACGGTTCAAAATCCTCCCTTTTCCAGTTTCCACCATCAGTTGTTTTATCCGAGATGCGATAGAACGGTGCACTTCAGCTGGGTTTGTGCTTAACTCCACTAACATCGATGCACAACGAATAAACTTGCAATTGCAAGTTGTTTATAGTACTAATATATACCACTCCACTCATGGTTAATTGGTGCCCACTAATGTACTTGTACCCGCAATCGTTTTTTACCTTTGGTGGTACTATTGCAGGTCAATGCAGCTAGTAGTAATACAACTGTGAGAACTTTGCCTTGCTAGGTTGTAGATCCATTGCTGTTACTTTTATTTGAAGCGAACATGGCCCCCGGGGGGGAGTTGGGACAGCTAGAACATTCTTTGCATCTATCCCCACTTTTAGCCTAACCCATTGTGAAATCCCATTTCTTTAATTTAATACACTTTGTAATCCCTGGCTGAACCAGTTTCCTTCTCCTCTGTGTGTCCCTGGGTGAGCTGTCCAAGTGGACTTCCATCATGGCCTTGGTGTGACCTAAAGCTAGACTAGAGTGTGAGTGATCATCTTTTAAGTATTGCAAGCTTAATAAGATGTTATGTAGGAAGCAATATAGCAGTTAGGTTTGGTGCCACATCTGATCTATCTTAATAAAATATTAGTACTACACTTTCTGGTGTTTGTTTGTAATGTTCTGGCTAGTTTTTCCTTCTGCAGTGCAGTGAGCCACTGTGTACTGCAGCTGACATGTGAGTGGCATCCCATCTGGTCCTAGTTGCATCAGTATATCGGGTGGTTTATGTGCTCATGGCACCATAACTTTTGCAAAGAAGACCAGGATGAAAAAAGGGAGTCCTCCTCAAAGTGGAGATAGAATTGTTAAAAGTTGGGGGCAAGTAGAATATTGGACTTTTGGTGGTCTTATGAACTAAGCTATTGTATTTAGTGACTTTTGGTGGTCTTCTCAACTAAGCTCTCCATGGAGAGGCCTTTAATTAGTCACTAGTAGTACTAATTGCCTAGCGCCACATGTTTCGACTAATCACCATGGTTTTGATGCCTAGTGGGGGAGACCTATCTGCTTGGAGACTTGTTCGTTGATTTCTACTATCAACACAATGCCTCGATGGAATGCGAACAATTGGATGGACCGAGTGGAGGTTATTTCCATTTGAATACTATACACTGATTTGGATCATGAGCAGGGGACAGATTGCAATGTTAAAGATTATTATTATTATTAGTGAAGGGGGTCGCCAGACAACTCGCAGAGGATGGTGCCCCACCTCGCAACAAGTTGCATGTTCTTTCGTGTTTGCTGGCCATGTTCTTTTTCAGGGATTCGAATCCTCCGTGTTTAGGTCAAACGGCACCGATCCTGCCTCTTTCTGTGTGTGGCAAGAACTGCTCAATTGACAATCGGACGGTGGATATCAAAGCGGGGGAGGAGTTCTAACTTCTAAACACCACCACTTCTTTTGAGTTAGTAGCAGTAATTTGCTACTCCTTCCGTTCCGTTATCTTTGCCAATGGCCCATCTTACATATAGACAGTGAATGGAATGTGATGATATAGAATAGATGAAAATGATCCTGGATAGGATAGTACAAGTATTGTGTTTAGTTGGTGGAATGATATGATATATGAATTTGTTTGGTTGATTGAGGTCCTGTTTGTTTAGGCTTTTTGCCTGGCTTATAAGCAAAAAAGCCTAAGCCTAAACAAAGGGGTGACTTTTTCATACAGCTTAAAAAAAGTTTAAGCTATTTTAAGCCTAAAAGCCATAAGCCATGAGTGAGCTGCTTTTTTTGGCTTTTGCGGAATGAAATATCACTTTACCACTAAACTTCGTTGAAATTACCCTCAAAATACCACTCATATATAAACGTGGATCTCTCAATTTTTTTAGTCCTCTCACCCTCCCGTCGCTCCCCCTCCCTTCCCCTCTCTCCCGCTCCCACCCCTTTCCCCTCCCCTCCCGTCCCGCTAGCTCCCACTCGCGACTCCGCCTCCCCCACCGCCGGCACCTCCCCTCCACTCCCCTCCCGTCTCCTCCCCCACAGCTGCCGCCTCCCCTCTCTTGCCGCCTCCGCCGCCGCCTCCCATCTCCTCCCCACGGCGCGCCTCCCCTCTCTTGCCCCTCCGCGCGCCTCCTCTCTTGCCCTCACCGACGCCGACTCCCCCGCCGCCGCCTTCCTCTCTTGCCCCACGACGCCGCCTCCCATCTCTTCCCCACCGACGCCGCCTCCTTCTCCTCTTCCACTAGTGCCGCCTCCATCTCCTTCCCACCGCGCCTCCCTCCTCTCTTGCCCCACCGACGCCGACTCCCCCGCCGCCGCCTTCCTCTCTTGCCCCACGACGCAGCGCCTCCCATCTGTTCCCCACCGACGCCGCCTCCTTCTCCTCTTCCACCTCTTGCCTCCCATCTCCTCCACTGACGCCACTTCCATCACCTCCCCACCGGCGCGCGGATGTGATCACCTCCCATTTCCTTGCATATGTAAGGCTCCAGAGCCAAGTCTAATATGTAATTGTGCTATCTTCTAATTGGATCATGATCATGTTTCCAGTAGAAGGGGATGCATGTTGTATTTAGACGATGCAT
Organism: Hsuehochloa calcarea; assembly: GCA_036346395.1. NCBI lineage: Eukaryota > Viridiplantae > Streptophyta > Magnoliopsida > Poales > Poaceae > Hsuehochloa > Hsuehochloa calcarea. The sequence continues at coordinate 44,051,767 of CM070599.1, forward strand.
GTGGTCTCAATACAAGTGAAATGTAGTTGTGAATTACGATCAAATTTACTCTATGTGGAATGGATTGATGCATTTGATCTTAACTATTTCTTCACATGCAATAGTACTTCAAAGATTATAGTTTGGCGTATCTTGTCGATTGGTTGGGTGTAGGGTCGTTGCTGGGATTGATTTTGGTGGGTACTGGGGTTATGCCACTTTGGTATAGACCATAGCAAACTTCACAGCCCTTATTGTTTAGGCTCTGGATTTGATCTGTAGAGCTTACTTATATAGTTATCTTCTTTATATGGAAGTATCCTTTGTAATTAGTTTCTTTGCTAAATGACGATCTGCTTTCTTACGTGATCGCAGATAGTTTTGCGGTATCCTCCGATCGCCACCATGCGTAACGAAGAGGGTCGATGGTGGATCTCTATGTCCCGTGAAGTGGTACGTGCGGTTGTGTTCTTGGCGAAATCTGCGCGAATGGTAACCCTTCTCATGCTTGCTCGTGTTGGTCCTTGCGGCTCGCCACAAACAGGCTCATCAACGCCAAGGACCATGCCTCACCCGCATCAACGTCGGGCACTTGGATGAGAATGGATCGTATGATGGCCGCTTCAAAGACATTTGCTCTCTCTGGATTCATCCGTGCTCAGTGCTTTACCCTGTTATCCCGACACCACTCATGGCTTTAGACTACATTGTGTGAAGGATCGTTGTTCTATCTTATCGCCGTCATGAAATGGGTGGGTTTCTGTTTAGCATTTTGTCCCATTGAGTTCATGGGAATAATGTAGATCACGATAGTGACATGCTTGTAGTTTCCTTTGATGTGTGCGAATAGTTGCTTAAGATATGATTTGCATCGGTGAAGCTAGTAATCGCATAGTATTACGCACATTAAGTCCATAAACTTGAGTCAGAATATCTATGTTAGCAAAATATCACAATGAAATTGGAACAGGAGAATCTAAAGACAACTTATGGAGGATGGTTTTTGTTGGGAGATTAGAAGTATAAAGCTGTTTAGCCACTCAAGTTGAAGACCCATTCCCATTCTTTGATTCGCTTCAAGTGTCTTCCATCCTCATGTATGATACCATTTGAGATTATCCACAACCGGATTCAATTTTTGTTTGGGCATTTGAAAAGGGCGAAGTTGAAATGAGGTCATTAATATCCGAATTGCGATATTTGATCGATTGTGCATGGGTGTTGTATACTTGGATGGCGTACATATTTTCATTTTCTAGTGTTCCTATGGTGAATATTTGTGGCTAACATGAGTTTTAGATTAGTTTTAGGGTTGCATGTCGGTTAATATTGATATTGTTGTGGTTAATACTGCGATAATGAGTGAATTGATTAAGAGTGTTGTGTGATCTTATTCATACATGATTGTCTTTGCATCCGCCCTTCTTGGTTCTTATACCGCTTAGTTTTGCGGCTGGCGACGACGCAAATAAGATTGGACAGCTCGAAAGAAGAAGGTGAGATCAAGCGAGATCAATTCGCTTGGAAGGTTGCTAGAATAGATCATTATGAAGTCGCAGTGAACCTTACATGAGACTTGGTTATGGTTGTTTATGCCTTGCCTACGAATGGTCTGTGCTGTCTATATGATGAAACCGTAGACTTGATGTTACTCGATGTTCCGAATGAGTAGGCCTGTTTTTGATAGTTTGCATGAAACATTGGTTGGAAATTATGGCTTGAAATCAACTAGGACTATGACCTCTATAGAATCTTTGGCTATATTTTTGTGGACAGTTGGGGGCCCTCAGTCAGTTAGTCAAGTTCAAAACCGCTTCAAAAGGTTTTGTTTCAAGCAAAACTCTTTTTGTTTCATATGTACACTTGCACGTATAGTCATAGTTACAAATCCCATGCAAAAATAAGTTTAAATTCATCCTTAAAAACATCCTTCAAACCCTCAAGGACAATTCAGACTTTTTATCCTTCACACACAACTCAATAAGCCAACATCCTACAAAAAGCCAGATTACCAAACATCAAAGCTTGGCTTAAAAGCTGAGAGGCTTATAAGCCGATTAAGCCAAAAAGCTGGCTTTAAGCTATAAGCCAAAAAGCCTAAGCCTAAACAAACAGGGTCTGAATGTGACAGTACATGATGGTTCAAGGTGGTGTTTGGTTTGAGGGATGTAGTTGAATAGGTTGGGTTTGGTTACCTCCTCTATCCCCCGATGAAATTGCCTCCATCTGGGGCCCACTTGTCATCGAATGCCACATCACACAACAGAGAGAGACTGAGACAGAGAAAAGAGAAGAAACAGGGGAGGTGGCCGGGCACCAGTGTCGAGGCTTGATGACGACGAAAGAGGCGGCGGCGGCTAAGGATGGTCAAAACAGGCCGCACAATGGAAAACGACCACACAGGTGGTGGAGCCGTGGGCAGGCAAGCACGAAAGTGGGCGGGCGGTTGAGCCCGGCGGCCGGCATTGGGGAAGGAGAAAGGGTGACGGTGTTTGGGTGGAGCTAGGGAGCATTAGGGGGATATTGGGGACTCACCGGAGCCGGTGGTGGCAGCAGGGAGGAGTCGTGGCAGCTTGGCGACGGCCCGAGGTGGCACTGCAGGCGCGTCGTGGCGGCGACACTGGAGAGGAGGGTAGCTCGTGAGTGATGGGAGAAGGTCTGGGGAGGTAAGGAGAAACTTCTGGTGAAGGGAATCGGAGGGGAGATCACCGGAGTGGAAGTGGTGACGGCGACGACGATTTTCGGTCGGAGCGAGAGAAGATGACCGCAACGCGAGCTCCCGTGATGGAATTCCAAAATTGACTAAGGGAAATAGTCGTGGTGTTGCGGAACACGAAGTGACGCAGACCAAGTGACGAGGGTTTTACCGGGGCAGGCGGAAATGGTGACGTGATGGCAGCAGCCGGCACGATATCGTGGGCTCGGGCCGGTTCGGCGAGGGAGCAGAGGGCATTGGGGGAGGAGAGGAGCAGAGTGCAGGGGAGAGCACGGCATGACATCGCGGGCTATGACTGGTTCGGGGAGGAAGCAGAGGGCATTGGGGGGAATGGAGGGGAGCATACTGCATGGGAGAGGATGGCCGGAGCTCAGCGTGGCCGTGAGTGAGCGCACGAAGGGTTTGGATACGGTGGTGCTGAACCGCGTGGTTCACTTGTTTTCGTTAAACAAAGTGGTTCAGGATCTCAGTCAAATATTCGCTAAAGTCGAACGAGTTGTTACTGGACGTATCAGTTCCATTCAGCTAACCAAATATATGAATATCCCGAACCATAACAACTTTATTCACTCGTCAAAACACACGCTAAATGGACAGGACGGGAGAAACATCAGAGCAGCTGATTTTATCGAAACCAACGGGCTTGACAGGGTCGGCACGGATGTGCGCGCGCGGGCTCGAACATCCCAACTCCCAAGTGCAGTTCGGCGGAACCCATCCGCCATCGTGCAAACACAAATTCTCGGCACTGCGCGCTCGGGACAGTGTGGCGGTGGAGACAGGCGGCTTCGCTGCTGTTCGCGGGGACACGGGCGGGGCGCGCATCCGTAGTTCCGTACGGCTCGGTGGCGGTGTCGCGGGCGCGGACAAGCTGCCGCCAGCACGAGACGAGAACGAGACGCGCCCGCGCCGCTTCGGCGAACACGCGGAGGCCAAGGGGCAGCCCGTCATCCCTTCCTCAGGCCGCGGTGACGTTTCGCATGTGGCCCAAGATGGGAAATCCGCTGGACTCTGGTCGACTCTCGGAGCACCGAGCCACCAGTTCAATCAAACAGGCAGCCCGAAAGTAGGCTTGCGCCGTTGGGCGTTGGGACCGATTGGGGCGGCCCGAAAGTAACATGGGGAGTAAACGTGGGTTCGTCTAGGCCACCGAGTCAGTGATTTCCCGGTTCAGTTGACGGCCCAGAACACGTGTGATAACACTACCCTCAACTCTGGAACTATGGCCGCCGGCGTTGAAAGTCTCCTACACATGATACATGGTTCCACGTTTTTTTAGAGACCTCCACAGTTCCACTTCCACTACCTTCTTTTTTTAAAGTCTGGCTCATCTACCTAGTTCGCCCAACATGCGGCTACCTTAAGTTTTTTTATATAAAAATAAAAAAACCAAACAAAAAACATGCGGCTACCTTAATGAAGATCAATTAGGAAGGCAGGAAGTTTTACGCGTTCTAGATAAAACTTTAGCCAAAACTCAAAACAATATTGCGAATCTAGCTCAACTCTTATCACCTATGGCCGATCGTGCGTTGCGCTACTCTGTAGTTAGCCTTACCATCGCTTGTCTTTTTGCACACTACTAGCACAGGGTTCTTTGGTACACGGCACTCACGTTGTCGCAATAGACAATGGCTGCGCGACGCAGAGGGGTGCGCAACTCCGTAAGCAGCTGTCGTAGCCAGGTAGCCTCAGCAACGCCGTTAGCCACGGCACGGTACTCAGCCTCGGCGCTCGAGCGAGACACAGTGGGCTGACGCTTGGAGGACCAGGAGACGAGATTGTCGCCGAGGAAAACAGCATAGCCGGATGTAGACTTGCGGGTGTCAGGACAGCCGGCCCAGTCAGCATCGGAATACACAACCAGGTCAGCAGGATTTGTTCGGTGAAGATGAAGCCCGTAATCAAGAGTACCATTGAGATACCGTAGGATACGCTTGACAAGGTTGAGATGAGGCTCACGGGGATCATGCATGAAGAGACAAACTTCTTTGCAAAGATAAGCGATGTCGGGCGAGTGAAGGTCAAATCAAGAGCCCGGCCGGACTACGATGGTTTGTGGGATCTCGCCACGGAGCACCATCACTAGAGAGCTAGCATCCATCCTCACACTTATATTTTTTTTTGAGGGGTCTCAGGTAGGTGTGGAAAAAAAAGTGGGCTCGTTGGCTCAGGCTGGCTAGCTCGGTTATAAAAATACTTACAAATTATTAAAAAAAATGATATTAAATCAAATCGTCACATCATCTAACTTATTAGCTATTACTGCTACCATGGACAACCCTAAAATCAAGAATTCAACTAAAAAATTCTAAGAAGGTTTTATGGACGAATCGTGAAGCAAATCTAGCAATCAGAAAGGTGACAATGATAATGGAACATGGATTTATGTGCCTTGACATTCCACTGCAATATTACTATGCCATATTCAATCCCATCCATTACACTTTAGCACATGGAGTACCGCATCGTTTTTCACTATGGCTGCCGATCTCATGAGTTGTCATTTTGATCGAGTGGTCGTGGATCAAGAAATGCTCAAGTACTGTTGCTCTCTACCCTTTGCAACGTGAGTTGACATTTTGATCGAGTGGTTGTGGATGAAGGAATGATAGAGTACTGTTGCTCTCAACCATAGACTTTGCACGGTTAGAGCATCTGAGTCCATGGAATATGTAGATGCACTTGTAGCAAAACAAAAAATCCCAAAACTCACAGCCATGGTGTCCCTTCTTCCCCTTCGCTTGTCGTCCCCCGTAGCCATCACTCCCAAACGCCTCCTTCCTCCTCCCAGGGCTCACTAGGGTTCCCATCCTCCGAATCCCCCCACCACAAGCCAACATGAGCGCCGCCGCCACCTCCACCACGCCGGATGCAGTGGCTTCCACCGCCGCCACCGTCGGCGAGGAAGACGGGAAGCACGCGGAGGATGTGGTGGTGCAGTACATGGTGCTGCGGCGCGACCTGGCGGATGCGTGGCCGCTAGGGAGCGTCGTGGCGCAGGGGTGCCACGCCGCCGTGGCCGCTGTGTGGGCTCACCGCGAGCACCCGGACACCATTGCCTACTACGGCCTGATAACCTCGACCGCATGCACAAGGCATGTTCAACCTTTTGCCTCACACGAACTCGCGCCTCTTGTTTATAATAGTTTCCCCTATGTCAAGCGTTTGCCTTGCGCCTCTCACAAAAAAAAGTATATCGCAATTCGCGTTGCTTTTTTTCCACACATGTTGGCCAACTGATTGGTTCAAGAAATAATTCATTTATGCCATTATGTGTGCTGATCTGTGGACTGTAGAGGCTTGGACATCATTTATTACATATTCTTGATCCACTTTGGACTTTGGAGGTGAATCCTATGACTTGAACTTAGATAGCCCATAATGCCTTAGCGCATCTTCAATAGTTAGAGATAATTTTGTCTATAACACTATATCATTTTTAGAGATAATATCTCCAATAGATAGTCTTTAGTACACTCCACAATATTTAAATTTTATAATTTTCATTTGAAACGAGCCTACATGTCAACTAGAGTAGATTAATGTATCATATCTTATTTCGCATGCACGACAGTCTCTTCAGAAAAAGACAATCTGTGCTCCCCCCTCTCCTTCACATAAGATTTTATTTACGTGGTATAGCTAAGAGACGACAATAAAGATACTATTGAAGACACTCTTAAACAACAGCGATAGTTCTGCGACGTCTTGGAAGCTGGAACTCCTCTAACCTAGTAATTTCTCAGCCTCACAATATGCTTGTGATGTCATAAGATGGTCCTAATATGTCCAGTCCACAAAATGAATGTAGAGACCCCAACTAAAACTCATTTTCTATTATGTTGGTGCTTAATTTTGTTTACCTTAGATATGCCCAGCACAAAGCGAGTGAACAAGCAATTTCAACTTTCAATATTTTTATCCTACATTCGTTACTTTTTGTTACATCTTTACTGTAATGGAGGGCATTATATAATCCCATTTGCATTAATCCTTGTTTTGATCTGGAAAACTTTTTGTATATAGGTAACTTTGGAGGTGAAAGGAGAGACACAACTGAAGAATTTGGCTGAGAAGCTGGAAGTAGCTGGTATCCGGCATAAGCTGTGGATCGTGCAGGCCCGAGAACATCCCGACGTTCATAGCCACAACACCCCACCCAAAGTCGCAGGCTGCTTCATTCTTCAAGAAGCTCAAACTTTGCAAATGAGCGAAAGATATTTTCAATTCTTGTTTCTTCCTCCATCTGCTAGTGCGGAGCCATTATAGAAGATCATCCAAACTTTGGAAATCGTCCATCTTTGTTTTTGTTGCAGGTTTTGTTATCATGGTTTGGCATTAGTAGTATTGGAGTCATACATTTTGCGGCCATGTATTGGTTATTCCTGTTTTAGTCTTGGATCCACTGATTGTCCATGCACCAATTGTTCCTGCTTCAGCAATGGATATACTGCAATTGGAAAAATAAATAAGAGAGAATGGACACTTTTTAGTCTTGGATCCACTGATTGTCAATGTACCGATTGTTCCTGCTTCAGTAATGGATATACTAGTTGCATAAAGTGATCAGTGAGAATTGTCATCTTCAGTCTCGAATGATTTCGGGCCATTTTCAAATCAACATGGGGGTAACCTTCTACACCGTCGAACGCTCAAAACTAACGAAGGGAACACATCAATTCAGACATTTACAGTAAGTCGATTGGGGATCCATACACTATGCACCAATTAGTTCGCATGGAGCTGAAACTGCACCAATCATACCTAGCATCGTTGCACTACCAATCCTTGTAGGGATTGATACTAGAAAGTGTTGTTTTTCATCGAGTAAGCTATCACTAATATTGTATTGTGCTGTTGTCACCATAAATATGCAAGTTTTGGTTGACCAAAGTGAGCAGGAAACACTCCAAACCTCATACTTTATGATCATTCGACATCCAGGGGATACAACTTACTCAAAAAACATTGCACTTGCAGAAGCATTAGTAGCGAGTAAACAAAAATAAAGAATGATTTTTTGATAAAAGGTTCCCTCCATTTCTATTAATAGAAACCAGAACTTACAAGGTTCAGAACTAACAACAGAACCACAAATTTTAGGTTGACCAAGATTGTCAGAACACAATTTGGTCAGAACAAGTGCAAAAAACTAGGTTGAAACTCGAACAGGACCACAAAATAGCAAGCTATCATCTAGTTAACAAGCATCAAATTGCTCCTCATCAGGTCCCCTTCCAGCTTCAAGCCTTCTGGTCCATGGCGCCCGTCTTCTTCGTGCCCCCAAAAAACTTCAGTAGCAACTTGTCACATCGCCCTAGCGCCCCGGACGAATAGCTCTTGATCTGCCTCCTTTTGTAACCGAGCCCAAAGACCAATCAGACGACAGATATCATACATCACCCATACATGCTCAGCATGCCATTTTTGCTGGAAACATGCAACATTGCACATCTTCCAGATACTCCACCACTAATTTTCTTGTTTTCCTAGCAAAATAATCAACCTAGATGGTGAACATCTGATGAATATCAGTAGTATGTTTAGCCAAGCCAAAAGTGCAACAAACAACATTCCAAATGGATTTCGACAAAGGATAGACCAAGAACAAGTGTTTGATACTTTCATCCATCCCACATAAAACATAAATTTTGTCCCCCGCCCATCCTTTGTGTAAAAGATTATCCTTCGTTAAAATTATTTGTCTAAGAACTAGCCAAAGAAAAACCTCCACCTTTAATGGCAATTTCACCCCAAATGAAACAGTAATGGACAGAAACATTATGCGCATAGAACTTAACAAAGAAAAGTCCAGAGGGGGTCAACATCCACATCAATTTATCATATTCCACTCCCAACTTCACACAACTGCAATCTTTCAAGAGTTGGTTCCACAAGACAAGATTATCCCCCAAAATAGTTCTCCAAAATTTAATGAGACCAATCCCTTTCTCAAATACCTTTGACACTGTAACATGCTTATTGAAAGTAAGGTTGTACAAGATAGCAAATTTTACCGTAAAAGGGACTGTACCCATCCAAAATCCACCCCCCCCCCCCAAAAAAAACCTAGTGTTAGTACCATTTTCCATCTTCCTCTTGCAGCAAGCTAAGAAGAGATTTTTAACTTCTATTGGACCTTTCCAAAAATAAGAGGCTCCAATATTTACTTCAACTTGAGTTAAAGTTTTTGCACTTAAATATTTTTTTTCCTAATCATTTTTATTTTCTAATCTCCACAACCACTTACCTAGAAAAGCCAGATTCATATTTTAAGATCTAGAACACCTAAACCACCTTGATCCTTAGGCAAACATACCTCTGGCCAACTAACAATTTAGTATTTATTCTTGCCTTCAGCATAATTCCACAAAAATCTAGACCTACAAAAATCCAAACTTTTTCTAACCCTTATAGGAATTTTGTAGAAAGACGTCATATACAATGGTAAACTATTTAAAGAAGAGTTCAATAAATCTAATCTTCCTCTTATTGATAACAACTTTTCTGCGAACAACTCAGTTTATATTCAAACTTGTCTTCAACACTTTTTTAATCCACATTTCTTACCATTTTCTTATCCACGGGAACACCCAAATATTTAAGAGGGAAACCACCCACTTTGCAAGTGAAAATTTCCTCTTAGATTTCCCGTTTAGTTTCCGCTAAACCAATACAATAGACCTCACTCTTATGAAAATTTATCTTAAGACCAGACAAATTTTTAAATAGACATGCATAGGATGAATTTCAGATTTTTTTGCACTTTCTTTGTCATCTTCCATTAAAAAAAAAAAATGGTATCATCAGCTCTATTGTACTGCTATATGGTGCATCAATGCCCTATTGTAGTGCTATATGGTACAGTATATATACCTATTCAGAATTGTCCTACGAGCATATCATCTGAACACTTGAAGCAGCAAGTAGTACACAAAGCTGGATCACCCTTGCTAATGCTAATGCTTGGGCGAATTCCTCCGCGGCGAGAAGAGCCGCCGTGGCGACAGCATGGCGAGGAACCTCGGCGAGGCGAAGCCGTTGAGCGACCGGTAATCCGACCTCTGGAGGCCTTCCGAGTTCTCATGGACCCTGGTGCGGCCAGGCGTCATCCGCGCGGAGAAGGTGCTGTACTTGATCAGCTTCTTGGGCAGCCACGCCATCTTCTTCTTGGAGTTGGCGCCGGTGCCGTTCATCCGGGCGGTGAGGTAGGCGCGCATGGCGTCGAGGCTCTGCTCGACGACGTCCATGGGCGGGCAGACGAGAGGGTTCCCGACGGCGCTGAACTTGACGAGCTTGGTGAGGCAGCCCATGGAGTCCGGGAGCACGGAAATGGAGTTGTAGCTGACGTCGAGCTCCCGGAGCGAGTGGAGGAGCCCCACGGCGTAGGGCAGCTCCCGCAGGAATTGGAAGTTCTGGCTGACGTTGAGCGCCTCGAGGTTGACGAGGTTCTCGAGGCCATCGGGGAGGGCGCGGAGGCAGTTGAGGCGCGCGTCGAGGGCGCGCAGCGCCGTCATGTGGGAGGTGGAGAAGGGGAGCTGGGTGAGCTTGTTTGAGTTGACGGAGAGCTTGCGGAGGCTGTGCAGCTCGAACCCGAGCGTGTCCGGCAGCTTCGTCAGCTGGTTGAAGTTGGCGTTCAGCTCCTCCAGTGCACTGCCAATGTTGCACACAAGTTGATCAGAAGAATCCTTTCCTCTCTGAGATATTGTATTTGGCAAGCATTTCTACGTGTGCTGGTGCGTGAAAGTCGCGGCGACTTACCGGCATTCCTCGACGGTGGCCGGCAGGGACTCGAGCAGGTTGCCGGAGACGTTGAGGACCTTGAGCTTGGAGAGGCACCCGATGGAGTTGGGCAGCGACTTCAGCTGGTTCGAGCGCACGTCCAGCACCACCACGTTCAGCAGCCGCGCGACCATTGACTCTGGAATCCTCTGCAATTTTTTTCCCTGAAAACTATTAACACTATTTTTTCATAGAAATTTTTTAACAGAAAATTTTGTACTTTTGATGGCTGCCTGGTTTATTTATTTGGAGGTCAGTAATCAGGGGTGTATTTGAAAAAGAGCATGTTGTTAGGTCCGGTACACTGCAAGTACTTTTCACCCCTCCAGCAAATATTTATTTTCCTCTTATGTTACAAAAATAATTTTAAAAGAAATATGAAAAAAAGGATGTTCATTCTGCACTAGCACGTTCTGCTTCTGTAAGACCGAGTTCCTACTGCATGCGTGTAGTTTCAGAATATTCTTGGCACCCAGCTGAGAGTCAGCATGATATTTTTGGTCTTCGCAACTTGCAACTTGCAAGAGCCAACGCAAGCAGCAAAGCAAAATAAGAGATTGGCATGAGTGATGGCTAACCTTCATGTATTAATAATAGGCCATGCTTATCTCATAGAATTGCAGTTAACTTATCACTATGATTAAAAAAAATGGCACTGCCATTTCAAGATAGGTTCTTGCTAGTTATCCATTCGAATAGAGTGAAGAAGAGACAAGGATGATCATTCCAAAGGACAATACGATGGAAGTAATTAAGATGACAAGAAAAAATAGTTGACATCTTGCCCTCTTACATCATAAAAGAACGTACTAGCACAAGAAGAAAGATTTATTATTGGATCAAGAAGTAGAAACAATATACTAAACCTACCTCGAGATTGTTGTTGGAGAGATCCAAGGTGGTGATGTGGGCAAGAGACATGGTGAGATGTGGGAGAGTTTCCATGGACATGCCACTCATGTCTAGCTTCTGCTCCTTGTGCTTCTCCTCATGCTCTACATGTACTCCTCCAAACCCAACAACATTAGCATGTCCATGTCTCCTCTTCTCTCCCATTTCCCTCATGTTTCCTAAGTTCTCCACTTCTGATAACAAATGAAAGAGCAAGAAATTATGCCGTTAGTAAGATAGGAGGAGAGAAGAGACAACAGCTGGCCACTTATAACTTACATTATTGTACGTCCAACAAGTATGCAACACTAATTAAGATTAAGACATAAGGGAGACCAATATTAACAAGCAAGCACAAGGAAGACCAGTATTAATTACATGTTGCAATCAGTAATGCTATGGCTAATTTTCGAAAAAAAGGAAAGAAAGAAAGAAAAATAAAAGAAATGCTATATTATATGGCTAAGAAGAGAGAAGGTTCGTGAGACTTGAGAGACAGCACAAGTTGGGCAATGTGGGCACAGTAGAGGTGATAGAAAAAGTCGACGGTTTCTGATCTAAACAAAAAGATGGTTGCTCTAACTGTAGTATTTCTTGCTCTAGGGTCTAGGCAACTCAGCTACCTCTCGAACGACATGAACATCATGCTGTTCTCGTGATGAGTTTGGTCAAGAACAAGAAAAATGCATGGAATGAACACTGAAGAGAATACTCGAACATCAAAAAAGGAGATCGTTGAAACCAAGAATAGTACAGCCAGCTAACTAATTAAGCAAGGACATTAATCATAAAAAAGCCCAGGTTAGCAGCAAGATATTTAACCATATATACGAAAGCGTTCTCTTTCTGTCGCTTTGTTTGTGAACCAAGAAGTTCCAAGCCTAGCTAGCTAGTAGAACAAGACAAATGCACGGTGCGTGATTGCTAACACACCAAGAGGAAAGTACAGAAAAAGAAGAGAAAACAGCAACAAGTACTAGGCGTACGTGTTGCTTTATACTAAACAAAGTTAACGACGAGCCGCACAGTTCCGATATGAGAAAAAATCCACAAGAATAGAGCGAGGCTTGTAGCAACCTGTGCTCTCCCCCTCCCAGATTCTCAGTCCAAGAAATAGAGAAGAGAAAAGCGGTAAGCATCCATGGAAAGAGAAATTAAAGGAAGAACGTCTATTGATGAGGAAATCAAAAAGCAAAAGAAGAAGAAAAACTACTTCAACAAGAACAACGCAGCTGCATGCATGAAAGTTTTTTTTTAAAAAAGGCATCAAAGATCGAAGCAACAGTAAAGAAAATTAAAACAAAACCCTGACCTGAAAGTGTTCTTCCTGACATGGACTATGCAGTTGCAGTTGCAGAAGGAGCAAGCTGAAGAGACGAGAGGTAAGGTGAGGAAGAAGCTGACCCTTGGAACGAAGAGAAGCCTTGATATATAGCGAGAGGTAGAGATCGAGATGGGGAGGCAACTCTCGATCGAAGTAAGAGCTGACCCGCACGGTACAGTGTGTAACTAGCCTAATTAATTACCTTAGGCTTTGAAAATTAGTAGAAGAGTAGCGCCGCATTACGTGGCACGAGTACTCCAGGTCTCGTCCGCCACTACGTCCGTACGTAACCCCGCTTCTTCCCCCCGCTCTCTCTCTCTCTCTCTCCCTGCGTGTTACTTGCCCGTCTGGGCGGCTGGTTAATTTGGAAGGTCAGATGCATCGGCTAACGGAAAAAAATGGAAGAAGCCAAGATGAGCTGCTGGCGCCAGGCCAATAAGGTTACCTCTCGATCAGACGCTCATCAAGAGTGAGCTAGGTGTCGTACGATATATGAGATGGGCTAGAGGTGTAATATTCCGTCATTTTCACGTTGCAAGGCCTCCATAAATTTCGATTGTCTGACTATTACCAACAATACACGTAGAGTACATGCTAATTCCTTCATTTCAATATTTGTCAATACACAAATATTTTGTAACCATTTCCACTAAACTGGACGAATACTGTGGAACGGATAGTAGAGATCAGTACAATAATTTACTCTCCGCAAAATTTGTATTCGTGCTACCTAATAACTACTATGCGTGGCATTCATTTTCTAATTGATAAGCCAGCGTGCCAAATAATTGTTTGGAAATTTCGTGCAAGTATTTTTTTTTAGGAACACCTCTTTATCTGGACGCATGTATGTCGGTGTGCTGCTGTGAAAACTACGCCATAATTAATTTAAGGGGCAACACAGTATGTCTACGTGTTGAATCTGAATACGAAGTGTTGGGTTTAATTAGGAGCTTTTCGAGAAACCTCTGGCTAGTTCATCCGCTTAAAATTCTACAAAAGAAATACTTCTTTTTCAGCACCATAAGCTAAAACCTATAGTGATCGATCGATGTCAATTAATGACAAAAAAAAAAAACTGTGGTGCTCAATCGAAGTTCTTGTTCAATTGGAGCAATATAATTGACAGGTGCTGACAGAGTTGTTTTTGTCTAGATGTAGTAGTGCTTATGCAGTTTCCGAATTTTAGCAAGTAAATGCTAGATCTCACGCATATTCACCATAGCCTAAAGCAGCAAGTAAGCTAGCGACGGATAGAGCGAAAGCGAACATATACCTTCTCTATGTATCGATTTAATTTCTTGTGTACATACGTGTGGTTAATTAGCTGCAAAATGCGATCGGAAGCAAGCTCGCGACGTGGCAACACATCCGTGTTACTTGTACAATAAGCAAGAATATATTTCCGGCTTCTGACTTTTTTTTAATCATCTGTGCCAGCAGAATACATGGTTACATGTACGTGTATTAATTATGCAGTGCCAGCAGAACAGATGCTGCAGTTTTGTCATCTGCTTTGTCTCTTTAAAAATGCACAGTACAAATAGCATGTTTGTTCCTTGAAGACCCGGGCTCGTGCGTCGCGCGCGTGTCTATATACCTTTGTATATATATACACGTATACGTGTGTGTCTAGATATATATACACACACATACATTTTTTTTGGTAGATACGGTTCGTTTGCCATCTGTACAGTTTTGATCACCGCGTATATATTTACAAATTTGGTACCGTTGCCACATGGTGACCGTACTCTAACGGCTCTAACGCCGCCGTGTGGCCCTCCCCGCCGGCCCTCCCCGTCCACCCACTCGACAGCTCACACGTTGCCGCACGGTCACCATGCGGCAAAGGCCCACACGTCGCCACGTGGCCCCCCTCCCCACCGCACCACCGGGTTTAGGGTTTGGGAAATTCGGGTTTCGTCGCTGTTTGTAGAAATAATAAAATATAGCAAACAAGTTCTAAAAATTATAAAATTTTATGTAGGGTCTCCCGACATAGTGTACTATACATTGTAAATTTTTATAATTTTATTCCTTCAGAATTTTTCTCGTAATTTCATACAAGTGTATTGTTTGTATGAATTTATAAATGTGACCATCCGAAAAATTACCTAACGCAGCGGCCGCGTACCCTCCCCTGCCCATTGCCGGTGGCCCTCCCCCGTAGCTGTTATTAGGAGATGCTCCGAAGACGAGGCCCCTCCCCCTAATTCCACCACCCTCCTCCCTCTTCTGGGCATCTGTCGCCTCGTCCAGAAATTCCAGCGCCAACGCTTACAGAATTCCCGGCTCCAACGCCGCGGCTCCTCCTTCGCTTGGCTATAAATACCGAACTCTCGCAGTCACTCTTCGCTCATCTCAATTGCATTTTGATTCTCGTTCTGGCGTTCGTCGCTAATAACTCATAGAATGAAACATAAATAATTTTATTGAGAGATTAAGTGTTTTCTTGCTTCTCGTCGCTGGACCTTTTTTTATTACTTCCCTGAAGGGTAGGTAATTTGTCAGATAGTTTTGTCGTTATTACCGTAGTCGTAAATAATCAGTCTTAGTCAGCTAGTCGTAATTAGTTAGTTTAGAGGTAAATAATCAGTCATAATTAATAAGTTTAGTGGTAATTACTTACTTTGCTGGTAATAAAATAGTTTAGTGTTAATAAACTGGTACTTTATTTAGTGGAAATTAATTAGTTTATGGGTAATTAATTACCATCACTTGCATGTAATTTGTTGTATTTAATTACACATATGGGTTGGACCTGTTAGTGTTTTAGGTAATAGCAGATGGAGTTATTGTGGCTTTAGGTATTTTTGAACATGCAAGACTTGTTAGTGTTTTACGACGATGGTCTCGTACGAGCCGGACCCGATGGGTTGGACCTATCGAGATGCTAGTGCAAGGTGGTCCGGGTGGAGGGGCTCCACACGATGAATATTCACGAGCTCTGAAACTGCATCCGAAGGGAGTTCGTAGCGGAGGCAACGACGAAGAAAGTTGTGATCGAGGTGATCACCTGCATAAATTTTGTGTGGGAGCTCACCAAGGTGAATGGAAGCATAGCATGGAGGCAGTACAAGAAGATTGCCTCCCAGCCCAAGGCGGCCATTCACAGGAAGCCTATGGTGTACGTGAATTTCGTAAGAAGACCGCGTCGGGATGGCCTGATGATGTCGTGGGTGTATGTGTGTGAGTATATATATATATATATATATATATATATATATATATATATATATATATATATATATATATATATATATAGCTTATTATGCGCTCAAGAGTAGCGCCATTCTACTTTTGAGTGCAGATTAGCTTTGACGAGGATATAATAATTCTTAATTAATTAAATTATTTATCTGTAATATTCATTATAGATAATAATATCTTTATACAGCCTTCTAATGTACCCCTCATTATCAATAATAAGGTAGATTATAATTATCTAGTGGTTGTAAGTTGTTCTACGACCACCCTATATGGTTGTAGGTCATCCTACTATCACTTCATGGTCGTAAGTTCTTCTACGACAACCTATTGGTCGTATGTCTTCCTACTATCACTTTATAGTCGTAAGTTCTTCTATAACAACGTATTGATCGTAAGTCCTACTACGATTATCTTATTGTCGTAAGTTTTACTACGACTAGATCAATTACAACCACCCTATGTTCGATAGGGACCACCTACATGTGGACCCAATCGACTATAGACCTTACACACTGTGTTTAAGTACACACAATAGTAAATATGTATTGTTATTATCTGTTATGACTGCACGTATTGATCTTTGTCTCGGACATAACCGCAAGGAAAATGTGGGGAATAATCTCTCTGACAATAACAACCATCAACGTGCGCAATTCATCAACCGTTGGGGCACCTCTTGGCATAGACAACTGCCACCCCCTCAGACACTATATAAGGGATAACGTCGGTGATGGACAGAGACAGGACACAAGCAACAGAACATAAATGAGTCATTAGTCTTGGCCTTTGGTGACTTCTCTCTTGTTGTAAGCACAATCAATACAAGAATATATGATTAGGGTTATTATTCTCTCAGGTGAAGGCTCGAATCTATCTAAATTACTTGTGTCCCATCCCTGTATAGTATCGAGCAAGGAGACCCCATTTTAGTATTCATTTGATAAGCTTGACATTAAAACATCAATAAAGCTTGTTCTACACGTGGGCTGCAACCTGGGCTGTGGGATGCAACACCCATGATCCCCCTCCCTCGCATCCCCCTCGGAACTGATAGTAAAACCCGCACGTTGCACGTTGTGATCGACAGTAAAATGGTGCAGAGCGCCCCTACCGACAGTAAAATTGGCATGCTGCACACAGGCAACATTTACTATCAAGCTATTGTTTTACTGCCGAGCCGGAAAAAATGATACTGTAACTTTGTATGTTGATTTACTATTCAATAATGCTATGTTATTGTAAATGGCGTGTCGTATTACTGATCATTGTTACTGGGAGTCCATACACGATCGTAAGTGGGCGAATTTTTTTATATTCTGTATATGTTTTCCTACTGTAAATATCGTGTAATATTACTACATTGACATGTGTTGGGAGTTTTTACTGAATTGAAGGTATCCGCTTACTATTGTTCCCCACACAAGTACTGTGGTCTGATGTTTTACTATCGAATACAATGTAATTTACTGCATTTTACATGCACATTTTTTAGTTACGTGTTGCGACTAAGTACATATGTACCTAGAAAAACACAAAATGTCTTACGAACGCTTTTACCGCAAAATCAATTGAATGCTGCTAGATAGTTACACAAAAAACATTTGCTCGAATGTTTGATTAAAAAAACTAATTTGGCGTGCTGCGAATAAGTACATATGTTCCTAAAAAGATAAACCTATTGCCTTAGAGACCTGTTACTGCATACTTAAGTGTGTTTTACTACATGTTACTCAAACATTTTACTAGGTTGTTTACAAAAAACAAAAGGAAATATCACGGAGGAGCTACTTTGATTTGCTGTGTGGCTTGAACATTTCTAGGATATCAGGGAGATGCTTAACATTGTTGACCTTGTGGAACAACAAATAGAGCACAACACCACACATCACGTTGTGCGTTGCGATCGACAGTACAATAGGGGTCGATGGAGATCGCTGGAGAACCTATGATAACAACCGCGGGTTTTTTGAGGGTTGAGGTGTCGCTGGAGAGAGAAACTCTAAGTTTTCTACAATGCGGAGAATCTCGGACGATGTGGCCCCACACACGTAATATATACAACTTTGTGCGCATACCAAAATTCAAAAAACATCAAGACGGCCAATAGTTACTCGACAATAAAGTTGGGTATAATATTTACTTCCGTGTACATATCAAATTACCGCCACAAAATATTGTTGTGTTTACTGTCCAGCTGATTTTACTAGACTGCTCGTTGGAATTTACTGCTACATCACCTGCAACTCCCCCCGTACCCGCCGTGTGGCCTCATTGTGGGTCGTGCGTACATACACATGAAAACCTGGGACGTGGGTGTAACACCCCCGCGAGTAGACCAATAAAAAACTATGAAAAAATGAAACCGACATGTGATGCGTCAGAGTAAAAATAATTTTCACATTTACTTCCATATAAACCTTATAATTTACTGCTAGTTGGGATGTTGATCTTAATCTACCCGAGAGTTTACTGGACGCCGCTTTAGATTTTGCTGCCATGTCCACCCCCCCCCCGTGTTGGCGTAATGGGTTGGTAGACGCGCAGAATAGATATTTTGCACATAGCTGCAGAATAGTATATCTATATATACAGTAAAAACTAGATTAATTGAATTTTTTTTTGTGTTTTCTCATCCTCGACACTAAGATTAAGGTGGTGAAACTCTAACACCAGTTACTTCAATGGGGACAAGCAACAATTAAAGAGTAGTGGACTCGTTAAGCAATTAAGGGCATGTTTGGTAGGGCTCCTGCTCCCGGATTCTCAACTGGAGTTGCATAAGCCCAGCCAAACACCTCAACTCCAAGTTTTTCATAATCAGAATCAAGGTTGGAGCGGAGTTGGTTCTCTGTACAAAACTCAGAGCGGCCCAAAGGTTGCTCCCGCAAGGAGTAGCCCTCTGGTTACCAAAATGTCCTTAAAGTCCAGGGTTATCTGCCCCTGTCCCCTCATTCTCTCAAACCCTAGTGGCACAGCCTCATGACCCATCCCCTGGCCTCGCGTCCTCAGCCATCTCCCCGCACCTCATGTTCTCTCCCTCTCGGCGCGGCGACCTCTCCATCTCCCTCCTTAAAGGTATCCCCCAATGTTGTTCATGTGTTTCTGAACGTATCGAAGATGTTATATGTTCGAGTTCTTTCCCAGTCACTTTTACTTGAATTCAAGGTAAATCTATTTGTAATATAGGCAGGAAATTAAGCAACATATGATGGTTTGTGTTTTTTTACTAGATTAAATTAGTAGAAATAGGATGTAGCTATGTCTATCCTTTTTATATTTGTGATAGAAAGTCATGGATAAAAAGGCTTGTACCATGATGCGAGAAATTGTTCTTCCAACTTGGTATTTCCCAGATTTTGAACACTTCGCTTCCCTTTTGTTTGTTTCTAGTACGGAAAATGCCAGATACTATGTTCTTCTGTTGACAAATAACTATTTCAAAGCCGACCCTCGTGAAAGAGACAAGCAAATAATTTGAATTCAACTGTTTGCTTTGGTGGATAAACTGAAATTCTTGTTCATTTATGTAGGCTACAATTGAATTGATTTTTGCATATCAAGAAAACTATATTCTGAACAAAGGCATCATGTTGGACATTGGGCTGCAGACTTATGTAGAATGAAAATTGTCCAAAGTCCAAGCATTGCACGAGAGGTACTGGTAAAACTTGTCGTCCATCTTATAGCAGCTCCAGATGACATGATTCTTGTGCATGACATGACCACGTAACACTGATTTCGGATACATGCAACTGTAATTTGTGATTAACTCATGTGGACACTGTTTAATTCTATGGTTTTGTCCAATTTCCAATCAGGTAGTGTTATTGAGGATTCATTCGTGTGTTTATGTGCCTTTGCAGCTTAAGAAATACATGGTTGAAGTCACCACCATGCCGTAGTTCAAGTGTACTTGCTTTCTTTGCTTGCTTCTTGCCTCTAGGTTCTAAAATGAGATGCATATGAGTGTAATGGCAGTTTATGAGTTCCAAAGACCTTGTAATGTTCTCATATGCAGTAATGTTTCATGTTCTTGTAAAATCGTGACATGGTGTTCATGAGATTTGAGAGAAATAATTGTTTATGTACGGCCTGATTTGTCTTGTAATTTTACTATTTGTAACAACAACATGATATTACTTGTGCTAGATATTACTTGTTTATGAATAAATATGTTACTACTTAATCCTTGTGCTAGCTATTACTTGTACATGAGTCATGTACAAATGTTCTGCCTTTTTTTTGTACAATCAGTTGTTCTGCCTTTCCTGGTAGTAGTGTGTATGGTTTGTGCTTGTGCATGGATTGAGAGTGTAATATGCAGAGAGGCAGGCGGTAGAGGAGACAGCTGGTGGGGACGGTCGCAGGGGATGACGCAGAGGAGCAGGTGGAGGCGATGCGCGGGTGGGGCCGAGCACGACAGGAGAAGGCGTGGTAGGGGGGCAGGTGGGGGAGTGGGGGCGGCACTGCAGGTGAAGGTGGGGGCGGCGATTGCTGCAGAGGGGAAGATGGTGCCTGGCTGGGCGAGTTGGCGGGCAGAGAGGAGGCGGGCCGAGCGGGGAGGAAGCACGGAGGCGGCGGTGCAACCGGGGAGAAGGGCGATGCGCTCGGGGTGGGGTGGCGCGGTAGGAGGAGGGGGCTCCGGGAGAAGAAGGCCGGCGAAGGGAAGGCGAGGCTAGGTCGAGCGGGGAGACGAAGAGGGGAGAAGGGGGCGGCAGAGAAGAACACGGAGGCGGCGCTCGGGGCGATGCGGGCAAGAGAGAGATGAGGGGAAGGTGAGAGGCGGCGTAGCCGAGGGGAGAAGGGGAGGGCGAGTCGGGCCGCAGGGAATAAGAGGAGGTGGGCCGGGAGTCGGTTGGGCTGGCGGAAGAGAAAAGAGGCTGGGCCGAGGAAATAGGGGAAAAGGCCGGGCCGGGAGAGGAAGAAAGAAAGGGAAAAAATGAGTTGGCCCAACGAAATAAAAGGAGGTAAGATTTTGGGAAGGTCCTAAATCTGAAATAGGTGAATTTGAATTAAAATTTGAGTTTGGAATTTGAGGATAGGTTTGAAACACAAACCCGAGCTTAGAGGAAGCTCGGAGTTTTTGGAATTTAAGCGACGAAACGAAAATTGAATGAAAACCGAAAACCTAGTGGAGGCACTATTTGCCGTCCGAAAACGAAATGTAACAACTCGTAGTTGTGTTCTTGTAATTGATAGATGAATGAGCTAACTCGACAATAATCAAGCACCTGGTCATTTTTGGGATGAATGCTAATACTCTTTTGTAGTCCTGTGATCTCGTGAGTACAAGTAGTTTTAGTGTCGATTTGTAGGTATTTGTATCTGAAAGGATAATGCTTTTGTCATGAACTGATGTATCTGAATAGTGTATCACATTCAAATTGAATCAGTCCTAGGAAATTTGTAAAGAAATTTTTGATTTTTATACAAATAGAAAGGAGTGTGATACAAATAAACTTAGGTTTAAAAATAGGGGTAGCGTGATCATTTTGCCTCAATTCCTCTTTTTCAGAGTTTTGGGAGCTAATCTCCTACCAAACGTTTCTATTAACTATTTTTATATTCTCCGAAGAGTCATATGTTAAGAGTTGAAAAATGAGAAACTGAACTATACCGAACAGGCCTAAGATACTATGTATATACCCAGAAGCACAACGTAACTAGCTACTCTATGCAAGAATGGTTACCCCTGCTTAAGTAGAGCCTTATAATTAGCCTTTGATTTGGCGTATACTTCCATCGTACAGAAAAGGAAATGATCTATGTTTCAGTCTAAACAAAACGGCGGCTCGATCATCACCAAAAGTCTCTGCACGCTGGCTCGGGGCACGCCTCGAAAATTCCATTGACATTGTACACCTGTGATGTACGTCTGTACTTGCAGCAGACATGCATGCACCACGTTTAACAGAAGTATATTGAATTGGAAGGTCAGTAGGTATGGTACTGCATTTTATTTAGATGAAAAGAACCCTGAAAAGAAGGATGTCGATTAAGTCCCTCTCAAAAATAAAATAAAAATAATAATAAATGATCAAGCCCAAGTTTGTGGTTGCTGTGTTGCGGACTACAGCCTTGCGAATCTTTACCAATTCCAGTAAAATTTTGATATCATAGGTCTCATGGCTCTAAAAAGGATTCTTTGGCCGTATGAAAAAAGATGTTTTCAGCTAACTGTTATCTCCTTCAAAGTAGAAAAAAAACATAAGCATTTTTTTTGAAAGTCACCGCAATACCAAATGTAACTCTACGTGGGTCAACGTGTCTTCAAATGCTTATCAGGGCATGCATGGCTAGTGTTGGGGGAGGGTCCCTACACTACCTTAAGCCCACAGTAATATCAACGAGGTATGACAGCCAGACGGATCCACTCTAGGCAAGGTCAGTGAATCGAAGACCAACAGGCGCAGGGTCTGCGGATCAATCTCGGTGAGGTGTAACACATCGGCAAACTCACCGACTCATTCTGAGAACCAACCTCGGCGAGACGCGACACATTGGCAAACCCACCCCGAACCTAGTCCGGGGTAGCCACACGATGAAGTCACGTCCACACCGGCATACGTGGTGGGACCCACTTGACGCGATGGATGAAAGTACCCCAAAGCAAGCTAGGCCCCAAAGGCAATGGTGTAACTTCACATGTCTCCCCTTTCTACTCTATAAATAGGCTCCATGTGAATAGGGAGGGGAGGCTACTTGTAAATCTTTTTCTCAATATGCAATACATTGGTATGGATCATCGTGTGTAATCTCTTCGTACTCTCAGATACCACAAGTTAACCGTATCTCGATCTCGATCTCGATCTCATCGACGATACCCCGTTAGCTAGCTAATCTCATAGCCTTCTCGAAGAACGACAAAAGCTACAGCCTACAGGTCCATTTTAATTTCTCTCGTCAGAACTCAGAAATAGAATCACGCTATAGATACATATTTTACCATGTACTCCAAGAGAACAGACCGGGCAGATAGAAATGGTAGATGAAGGCTATATCTACGTGGCCTAATCCAGAGCACTGGTATGATTATTCATCGATTGCCTGCACGACGTGCAGTTACCTAGAACCCACTTCAACTACTCCGCATCCGTGGAAAATCTAGTTACAATACAAGTTAGGTCATGTTCAATGAACCTATATATAACTCAGTACTTCAAGAAAAAAATATCAATAAAACAAGGTTTGTTATAATCTCCTTTGCAAGGACTTCTGCTAGCTAGCTACCATGAGGAAAACTACTTCAATGATGAAACAAGCTTGTTGAAATAAAAAAAACAGTAGCCAGTACTAAATTTAAAATGTGATATTTGAGAGGAGGAATAAGATAGTGCTGCAACGACATTGTTATGCACTAATCTTCTCTGCTTAGATCAGCCGCCCATGTGATCGATCGGATTACCCCATTATAACGAACGAACGACAAGTATGCGCCGGTGATAAGAAGGTGGTGCAAGTCAATTGTTTCACCCCAAGCCAACCTGGGCGGCTACTCGCACAACTGCTCCAATTCACAAGCAATTGAATCCGATTTATGTATTTCTGGTTTCTTTGTCATGGTACTATATTGCTTGCAGCTGTAAATTATCCACATGTAAATTCGATCTAGTTGCAGCATCCAAGATCCATTCATGCACTGCTATTAAATATGCACATTCTCCTCATGATCGAAAATTAGCTCTTTATCTAGCAATAATGTGATAAATCAGTGTGCAGATCTGTTGTTTGTAATTATTTGTTAGAAATATCTAACGATTGTACTATTCAAAATCTGTGAAAGTTTATGCTTGTTCCACAGAAATTTGCATAGATTTATTTCAGATTTCAAAGTCTACTGCTACTGAACGAGTTGAAAATGAACCTAGTAATAACGAATAAACAAGCAGCTAACAAGCAGACAGATCTTAAATAAAATGAGCAGATCTTAAATAAAGATAAGAAATATCTAGGTCCATGTCACTCTGATGTGTATGCCTCGATCGACAACGATATGTGCTCTGATGTGTATGCCTCAATCGACAACGATATATATGTGGTACAGCAAACTCTGAATTATATATCTGCCTCTGTCTTGTCCAAACTGATGTTCAGAGCTGCACTTGGTAATAGATTCTCTCCTGAACCAATCTACTGCTACAATATTAACAGCAGTTTGTTTCATGCAGGTTAACCAATTACCTCGCCAGTTGCCGTCACGGTTGTTGCCACCTGCTAATCTTACATAAATATATATATATATATATAACGTAACTTCTACGTGAAGTCGCTGTAAGAAAAATAAATATGCTGAGATGTAAAAAGTCTGGCCAAGTTGAAGTTTTTTTTGTGCAGGATAAGCTCTCCTATAGAGAAGTTGACCTTTTGATTGTTCATGTGGGCCACTACTCCATGTTGCTTACTACTAGCACATGCATCCATGCTAGCTCGATGTTCTGTACGGGAAAAGGACAGTTGGCCTTCGGAGCAACTGGCCGTTAGATGATCTGCCGTCCAAAACGAAATACTACCGTCCGTATATATATATATGTTGGTTAGCAGTTAGCACAACCAAACATGCATGATTATAGATCATAATGCTGTTACGAATAGAGTTTATTTTCATTATAAAGTAAATGTGATAATATATATACAAGTATAGGTGTGGTATATATACAAAGAACCCCTTATACTACGAGAAAAATACATATACATCTAACATCCCCCTCAAATTTATGGTGGATTAATAACATTAAGAAGCTGTGTTGAGTTCTGGTCTGTGTCTTTGTGAAGAAGTCTGCACTTGAAGTTCTGAAGACATACTAAAGAGCAACAATCTAGTTATGTACCTATATCCGCATATTGGAAGCATCAACACCAATATGCTTTGTAAGCTCTTGCTTCACCGGATTTGTAGCAATGCTAATAGCCCCTATACTATCGGACAAAATAGAAACACCAAAAATCCTCAAATAACCACCATAGTCAAGTGACCTCCGCAGTCAACAAAGCCATAGCTCGCAACTCAGCCTCAGCATTCGAACGAGAAACTGTTGTTTGCTTCTTAGTCTTTCAAGTAATGAGAGAACCACTAAGAAAAACAAAATAAGCAGAGAGAGACCGACGATCAGAGTGATCACCAGCCCAGGTGGCATCAGAATATAACTGGAGCTGTAAAGAGCTATAGCGAGGGAAAAACAGACGACGAGTGATGGTTCCACGAAGATATCATAAAACACGAAAAAGATGACTATAGTGGAGTTGATTGGGAGCAGAAACAAATTGACTTAAGATATGCACAAGGTACGAAAATATCAGGACGAGTGACACCCAGATAAACAAGACTCCCAACAAGGTGACGATAGCGAGTAGAATCAGCAAGAGGCTCACCATCAGTGGGCCGAAGATGAACATTAAGCTCCATAGGAGTCTCAGCGGTGTGTTGATCAGTAAAAGAAGCACGATCAAGAAGATCCTGAATATGTTTTTCTTGAGACAGCTAGAAACCTTCAGGTGTAGAAGTAACCTCAACCCCAAGGAAGTAGCGAAGATGACCCAGATCAGACATGATAAACTGTTCATTAAGACGCTCATTCACAAATATGATGAAAGACCAGCGGCGACAACTGTAAGACCCTAATCCTAATCTCGCTCTAATACCATGTTATGAATAGCGCTTGTCTTCATTATGAGGCAAATGAGTCAATATATATACAAATACAGGTGTGACATATTTGCAAGAAACCCCTTATACTACCGGGAAAATACATATGCATTTAACACATCTAACAAATGCAACCTTAATCTATTATCTTATGTTTGGTTAACGTCAATAAATCTCAAGAATCAAAGGACAAGAACGTACGGCTGCATCGAGCACTTTGGATGTTCTGGTTTTCCTTTTAAAAAATCCTTGTTTTAATTTGCTATACATATGTGCATCTTCCATTGCATGCAGTCTCACGTGTACTCCAAATATGCATTCGAAAAGAAAAACAAATGTTACAGATTTTAAACAACCATGGTTAGATACAATTATACAAATCAGTCCTATTAAATTGATTGGGATTTGTGACTTCAACTCATCAATAATTCTGATTGGTTACATTGTCATTAGGTATGTACGTCATCCTTGCATGGAAAGTCTCTTTTATATACTGATTAGTTACAATGTCATTAGGTATGTCATCCTAGCTGGAAAGTCTCTTATATCCGTCCTACAGATTTTCTCATACATGATCCTAGCCTGATACAGAGTCGTCATCGAGAGCTAAAAAAGATTGCAGCTTATTGCCCCAGAAGAAAATGAATAAATTAAGTCCAAGCGGATTTATAACTTGAGTAATTAAGTAAGTACAGACTTGCCGTACATGCACGGTACTTGCAGCGATCGCTTTGCAAAGTCAAAGCAGCAGCAAGTCGTGTTACGGGAAAGACAAAGTCAGCCAGAGTCTCGTCAAGCCGGCCTCTAGTCTAGATGGCGTGCAATTATCCATTTATCTGCATGCAAATGGGGGGAGCTCTGAACTCTGAACTCTGAACTCTGAACTGGTACTAGCTTGTTTACATTGTAGGTAGTCTAGTTTCCATGTGGCAGCTAGCATGTTTGTGCAACTGTGTTCGTCGGCTGCCAACTAATCAAGCGTACCTGCAGATCGATCATTCGATAAGCATTATGATGTACTATCAACCGACAAACAACGTGCAAAGCAAGAATCCTAATCCACAAGAGTCGAAAAAAGAGAGAAGAAGAGAATTTGCACTGGCAAACAATTTGCAAAGTGAATCCTGATCCTGATCATGAGGGAGACACGTGTACCCTGAAAGAAACAAAGTACAGTAACCCTGGGTCGTTACCTGTCCTGTCCACCAGTGCACACGTACAATTATTCACGATCGCATCGACCAATCTGCTTGCTTAGTGCTTACATCAGTTTACTTGTGGTTCATGCAATCTTTTTCGCCTCCGTTAATGATTTCTCCCCCGGCCAAGATATCGCCTCCAGATCGTCGAATGCTAAAGAAAACGGAAATAGAACGACCGACCGACGCAACAGCGCCGGGTGGTCTCTGGCCCGTGAGACGAGACCGCCGCGAGCTTAATTTGATGCCACAAATCCACGATCTATCTGTTGAAAACAAGGTAATATTTTAATTTTAAATTTAAATAAAAGACAGATGTTGTAAAAGACTAATGATGTACAACATAGTACTAACAGCAGACAACCCATTGTACTTCACAATATAAAGTAAAAGCAGAATATAAAGCAAAAACAGAAGATAAACAAGTCAATCAGTCACACGAAAGACTTACAAATGAGTTCGATGAAGAACAGGAAGCAGCGCAGACGCAGACTCGATGAATCAGTAAACGAGCGGTCTCGCAGATATGCACTGCCCAGAAACCTTATTGCCGCCCCCCGTGCAGGTATTCATGGCAGCAACGGTCGGAGATACAACTCCCTTTCTTCAAGGTGCACGC
Organism: Hsuehochloa calcarea; assembly: GCA_036346395.1. Lineage (NCBI taxonomy): Eukaryota > Viridiplantae > Streptophyta > Magnoliopsida > Poales > Poaceae > Hsuehochloa > Hsuehochloa calcarea. The sequence goes on from CM070599.1 coordinate 44,079,136, forward strand.
CGAGAAGAATAGTCGACGAGATTCGACGACACAATACTACAACACATATTTGCAAAATGAAGAAAAGAAGGAATAGAGGCAGTTGTGCTACACGCTATGCTCTGGACGTCTCCAGGCATATGTATATAGATGCAGACTGTGAACTGACTGATTAAATAGTTATTTATCCACTGATAACTGACACACTTAACCAGTCATTTACCCACTGGTAACTACCTGTCATCACCACCCAATAAACCCTCAAATTCAAACATTTGAATCTCATTCAAACAAAGAGAGAGATGCATAGTTCAGTAAAAAACAAGGTGGCCTTGGTCTGCCAAGTGGCGCATCACATTACAAGTCATGCGATTTTTCACCCGAAAATACGTGAATGCTCGTACGCACGCGTGTGTTTAGCTAAAACTCTCCTCGTGTCACCCTCATCCGCGTGTCACATATTTCAAAGAGTAGCAATGACTCTATCTTATATGTCGATTATCTTCATCTTAGTTTAACAATATAGTACTAAATCATACATACTTTAAAATTATAGAAAATAAACAGACAATTTCCAACACTATCTTCCGTAGCCTCCGTGATTACGCTCGCCGAGACTCGAGAGTTGGAACGAAACTTGGACGGAAAGCAAGTTTTCAACTCGAGACTTAACACCGCCGCGCGCGCGATGGGTCGTGCGCAGGTGTGAACGGCAAGACATCGAAAGCAGGGGTCGTGAGGTGACACGCCAACGAGGTGTCGCCAGTACGCCTTCGCCTTCCTTTTCCTTCCCCCCGCGCTGCCGTCGCCGTCCGTGGAACTGTCGCCGGTGGCGAAGTGTGAACCCCGCATCAATGCCCGCGGAATTTCCTGCGCGGGCCGCGCAAGCGTACGTCCGCGCAGCCGTGCAGGCGGCGTCTGGTGGAGGCGGCGACAAAACAAAAACCCATCAGGCCATCGCCCGTGGGGGTTGGTTACATGGCACCTAGTGGGGAGAGAGAGAGAGAGAGAGATGCCACACTGTTTGGGTCGTGATCACCGCAGGCCCATCTGTGTGTGCCGGGGATGTTACGTGCGGGCGACAAAATTGCACATAAATCTTAGTCTCTGTGAGCCACGGAGAAGCGTTCCCTAGTTGGATGCTACGCTGGTGGGGTCAACTTGTCAGTGACGCATCAAATCGTGTCTACTAATTATTGAACTAGAGAATGGGGATTATGATCAGGACAAACTCTCTGTTGTGCCTAGTGGCCAGTCCCCAGCATGTTCCTGTCGATGGAGGAGATTCGATATCTCGAACCTATTAAAAGCATTCGAGCATGGAAAACTCTGGTGGACGAAATTTTCGCCGTTAAGAGACAACTGGTTACCGACGTTATCGCTAGAGTACAAAAAATTTCATACCAGGATTAAAAAAATCACGGTCCATCCTGGAAAGGACCAGGAATAACCTGAAACTTGTGGCAGAATTGCGAGTGCAAGTTCATTTACTAGGCTTCAAAATCGCGGTGCTTAAAAGGGTTAAAACTAAAAATGTTCAGGTAAGGATGAACGCCGCATTTATGAGAATAGACCGAATTCCTTGTGAAAATCTAGAGCTGTTAAAACGTCAACAATTGCTGTGAGGTCCGGCTGCTACTGCACTGCGTTTCTTGGTCCGTGGATTACTCAACGTAAACGCCACTTTATGCGTGAGCAATTAGTCTCCTCCAGTATGGTGTCCGTCGCCTTTCCATCTTTCCATAGCAAAATCGTCGACAAAACTGTAGATTCTAGACGCTGTCTGCTGTTGTTCGGAGCTCTGACCATTCAGCAGAAAAACGAACACGCCTCCGGGCGTTTAAAGTGCTGGAGAGCTGGGAAAAATAGGAGATGAAAATATCTCGATCGAGCGTGTCGCCACTCGTCAGTAGGAAAGAAAGAAATACCTCCACGAAACGGTTAAGGACGAAAGGACCGTACGAGCATACGGGCTACGGCCAACGCATCAGCACATAACATCTGAAACTGAATATTTCAACGACGCCACCACGCGCGTGGTACGTAGCAGTGTAACACACGGACGCATTCATCGGAACCCAAAAGCACCCAAGTACAGCGAAATTCTGTGAACCTTCAGTGTTTGATACTTGTACTCCTATCATGCATATGCATGTCACATCGAACAAGATTAGCCGCTGTCTTGTTTCAGTTACGAAAAGCCAAAAGCATTACGTTCTTTAATGGCATCTTAAAATACTCCCCACCAGACATACTATATACACCAATTGATACCCAAAAAAACGCAGCAAGTCGCTTCACTTTTTTTTCTTTGTACATGACACGAGAAATGTCTCGGGTTGCAAATCGAAACCATTCCCAGATGCTATGGCACCAACAGACCGCAACAAGACAACAGCATATTAAAATGAACATAGTACTGTGAAGGCATCCAAATTCCAAGCAGCATATGCTATGCAAAGAAATCACGGGAGACATTTGCTGCACTAACTGCTGCTATCGTTAATTCACTGACATTGAAGCAACTGAATAGACCTTAAGAGAAGGGAATAATGTATGGAGATACTTCGCTCTGTCCACAAAAAAATACGAGCTATTTGCAGTGAAGGATAAACCGGAGAAATGGACGAGAGACCGAAATGAGAAACCAAGAGTTCTTTTCCAACATCCCTTTTAAACGTCCGTGCAAACCTTCCTGCAGCAGCAGCTGCTAAATTCCAGCTTCCAAGTCAGCTGTCAGCTGTCAGGTATCAGGATGCATGGTCAAGAGAGCGTGGCAAATTTCCAAAAGTGTGACATGTCCACGTGGAGCCTAGTATATTTACAATCCCAGTCACAGATAATTACAGCCCGATCATGTTAAACCCTGGCAAAAAAAAATTTGCATAAGGTCCTCGATGCCGGACCCATCGCTTCATACATCGCTGTTCTTGCTGCTGTCTTCCTTCGCATCAGCAGCTGCACAAAATGGAATTATGTTAGGGATGTGCGATGGAAGGGAAGATATGCAAGCAGCAGTGGCATAGAACTAAATTTCCTAGTATGTACTCCACTCCTGCGGTCCTATACTCCTATGTGCCTAGGCAAGCAAGACCACGATGTCAACACAATGCAGTACATACCTTGTTTCCTCCCTGGGCTGCAACATGCAAAGAAATCTCCGAGTGGACGGTCCGGAACAGGAATAAGCTTTCCAAACAATGCTAATGGCCAGCTGAACGAAGGAAAAAAAATCAATCAGGTACAATTCTAAACAGAAGTATCTTAAGTCTTTAACAGAGTTTGCTCCGATAATTAATTTTTCGAAGTTTGCTCAGATAATTAATTTTTCATTATACCACAAGACACATGTTACGAGTTACAACCATGCCAAGAACTGTTCTATTTCATCAACAAGATATAAAAGATTCTTACCTAAAAAACGCAAGACCTATTGATACCAACCACAGCTGCCAGCTTAGCCTGACTGTTGATGTGAACTTCCCAAGGAACTCGATGATAAGAGCCTGCATATAAACAGGAATAAGCATATATTTGACGATAACATAAATCACTTCATGTGCAGTACAAAAGAATTATTTTAGTGGTTTTCTACCTGGAGTACAACTGTTATCGCCACAATGGCCACAAAGAGGTGATTTCCTGTAATGCCCTTGAATATATTCAGCTCATCTGGTTTCCGAGAATTAAACTCATTGAACACCTGAGAAGGACGAAATTGCGTGATATGTTTAGCCCCACTGCATCAGATGTATATATATTTCCAAGTCACATTAGACCAAAAGGTAGTAACTCACTTGGCAGAGAACGAATGTGTTGAATATGAAGGTATTTTTCACTGTATCTGCATGTGCTGGGTTATCATTTTTCAACTGCAGAAGGCTCTTGCCCCTGAAGTTCAGAGTTAGGAGGACAGTAACTTGAAACAAAGCCTGAAGAACAGATAGTCAATAGAAAGATAAATATTTTAATTAAGCATATTAAAAAAAACAGTGACATAAGTAGCATACCATTATGATTAAGTTTCTCCACATGATATTTGTTATCAATGACTCCCTGAAAACAAGGAGGTTGAGACACCTTCAGCATGCAGAAAGCAAACTATTTTTGACATTTAATTGCAGAATGGAAAATATTAGCGGTACATGATACAGATGCACATATACAGTATCATGCAGCCAAATTTACAGTATCTATACACAAATGTATTGGCAGAGATTTAGAGCGAGTACACGTAATGGGCCAATGAGGAACATAATCTTATTACATACAGACAACCAATATGATCTAACTGTTAGAATAGGAGTCAGAATAAGGACTCTTTTAACACTAACAACGAAAATTATCAACGATCTCATAATTCCAGTTCTTCACAAGATTGTTTGTGCACAATCACTAGTTCAGGTCATTAGGTCCACTAAACATATTCCTTTTGATCAAACCTAGAAGAAAGATGGCAAGTCACTCCCAATCCATAAAGTATGCCAGTCAGATCAACAAAATTATCTCCAGAAACCATGCAAGATCGTTGAGCAACAATAGCACAAGTAAAAGAACAAACCTCCTTCCAACCGGTTGTCTCTGCATAAGATGGTCGGTTGGTGGCTCAGTTGCCAATGCAAGAGCACCCAACGTGTCCATGATTAGATTAACCCAGAGCAACTGTCAACCAAGGGGGTAAAAACAACAAAAATATCACCCGTCATTATAGAAACTAGAATAACAAATCATATCATTTTATAACACTTGCAAGACATGAGAACAAAGGAAATTCTCTTTAACCAAGTAATTGAGAAGTAGAGAAACAACACCACCAAATATTGAACGTTTACACGATATATGTGATGAGAAAGAATGACTTTGGCCAGAAATCTGGAAAGTAATGAGCCATATCAAAATTCAAACCTGGACAGCATTAAGTGGTACGTCACCAGAACTGATGGCAGCAACTACATTAATTATTAAGGCTGCAACGTTGACAGTTAGTTGGAACTGTATGAATTTCTGGATGTTTGCATAAACCGAACGACCCCATCTGACAACCTAAGGCCACAAACAAATATCAGAAGTTGCAGTTGCGGAAGGCTATAATAAGAGGACACAATGTACATACCCTCACAACTGATGCGAAATTGTCATCCAATATAATAATATCAGAACTCTCCTTGGCAACTTCAGTTCCCTGAATGCCCATTGAGAGACCAATATCTGCCTATAAATCCATAATTTTGTAAGTACTACTGTATGATGGCTCTTGAGCATGTGCAAAAGGATGGTTGTTTCACAACTTGATAAAAAAATTTAATGAGACTAGTAGTTCACAAACCTCATGCAGTGCTGGGGCATCGTTTGTGCCATCTCCAGTTACAGCAACAACGTGACCTCTGCTCCTCAGTGCCTTAACAAGTAAGAGTTTATCATTCGGTGAAGATCTCCCCATCACCTGTAACCATTTATAGCGAGTATACTTAATTGTAAAGGTAAAATTAGTGATTATATGCAAAACAGAAAGAAAACTGGTATAAACTAGAACTGTTCACTTACACTTCATGGTTGTATTCATTTCTTTTTTGTTTATAGTGGTACTTTGTGTCAAGATTGAGCGTCAAATCCCTTTTGTGATATAAATAGTGAATAGTAATAACTAATAAGTATGCTAAGAGGCGTTCTCCAATATCCACATGAAAAGAAATGGAACAACAATTCATCTTATTCCTCGGACAGCAAATTGAGACAAGTCAACATTTTAATACATGAATCAGGAGCAGGGATTGAAAAACCGGAACCGGCCGGAATCCCGGCCGGCGGCCGGTAACGGTAACCGGCCGGTTACCGGTTTTCTCGGAGAAAACTCGGTCGAATTTCGTTTAAATTTGCTTAAAAATCAACCAAAATTCAAAATTCAAAATTTGAATTTGTAAACTCAGGAAAACCCGGCCGGGATTTCAAATCCCGGCCGGTAACCGGCGGTTACCGGCCGGGATTTCTATCCATGATCAGGAGGGCCTCTCATATAATCAAGAATCTTGGCGTCCTTGTCTATGAAAGGGCAAAAGGAGAATCATGACTTTCTGACCATGTTTTTTTTCTTTCTAAAAGAACCAAGGGCATAAACAAAATATAGACAAAGATGACCCTACACACACAATACAGTATAACTAGATAAAGGTAAATTAGGGACTATGCATGCGAGCTTAGCCTCTATGTTCTGCGCTCAAACCCACTGTCCAGGTCTGAGTTGCTTCGTTTAGTTTCTAGCCGTTTAGGTCGTCATCTTAATCCGTGTGCTGCCTTTTGTGTCCCTCTAGATGTTGTGTTCCTATGTTGTTCAACTTTGATTTCGCTCCAGGGGTATTTTAGTTTTGTCTCTCCTTTCGCTTTTTTTCTCCTTTCGCTTTTTACTTTCTTGTTTAGCTTTTCTTTGTGGAAACCAGAATTTCCTTCTAGGGATAGCTTATGGTTGAGCATGGGGTGGAGATGGCTTAGGCTAAGCATCCACTTATTGGGAGGAAGCCGAGCGACCGAATGAAAATATTTGTTATGAATATTGTGTGTATATTGAAGAGCCTCAATGGGCAATATATATAGGAGTACAAGAGGTATTCCAGGCAATACAAAAGACAGATAAGGAAATACAAAAAAGTCCTTATTCTAACTCCTATTCTAACACCCCCTCAAATGCAAGACGTATACAATAGCATTGCATTTGGAAAGAGTTGACACAAAAATATAAGAAATCCGAAGTCCGAGTTATGATAATGTCGTCGTAGCATGCAGCTCTTGGAAAATAAGTCGATAAAAGATCTTCTCTCATCCTGGGTCATGCAATAGCCCATAAAGCACAAGGTGCGGGAGCAAAGTCGAATGCGACAATATGACAAAGAAGATGAAACCGTAAAAAATAGATAAAACTGTCAAATCAAGCCGAATAGGAATAGATAGAAGCATGACGGTGCAGAACGAAGCCCAAGACGGCGGCGGCGCAGTGCACAAGAAGCGCAACAGAGGCGCAGTGCATAAGAAGCGCGGCGGCCTTAAAAGCTCGGGGCGGCGGCTAAGAGAGAGCGGCGACATCTTAACGACGATCTGCATCAGCTCGAAGAAAAGAGCGGCGGCTGCTGTCATGCAAAAAGAATTCCTATGCTTCTATGACTGACAATAAATTTATGGACTCGCATGGCTTAGACGAACAAAAGATAAAGTGGTACGGACTTGCATGGACGCAAGGAGGTCATCAATATTATATTATATTTATAGATGATTTCTCTCGCCGCACTTGGATATCTTTATGTCTTCTCGTAGTGAGGCATTGTCTATCTATAAACAATTTGCCACTTTGGTTCGCACACAGTGCTCCACTCCTATACGTGTCTTTCGTGCTGACTCTGCTGGCGAGTATCTCTCACCTGCGCAGCTTCCTTCCTGAGCAGGGCACTCTCGCTCCGTTCTCTTGTCCTGGTGCTCATGCTCAGAATAGTGTCACTGAGCACAAGCATCGTCACCTCCTTGAGACAACTCGTACACTGATAATTGCCGCCTTTAATCCACCTCACTTTTGGGTTAAGACTGTTTCCACTGCCACCTATCTCGTCAACATTCAGCCCTCTTCTACTCTTCACGGTGAGATCCCTGTTGAGTGTTTCTGTGTTCTTCCAGACTACCCTGCTCTTCGTCTGTTTGGCTGCGTTTGCTACGTTCTCCTCGCACCTCGAGAACGCACCAAACTGACTGCTCAGTCTGTTGAGTGTGTTTTTCTGGTATACAGTGCCGAGCACAAGGGCTATCGGTGTTGGGACCCTATTAGTCGACGGATGCGGATTTCTCGGAATGTGACTTTTGACGAGTCTCGTCCCTTCTACCCATGTCCTGCCTCTCCTTCGGTTTCCTCTGTGGAGTCCCTGTCTTTTTTGACTTTTCCAGATACACCCATCTCTGTCTTGCCCTCGTCCACACATCCCACTGAGTCTCCACATATACCTTCTGAGGCCTCTCCGCCGTTGTCACCACCTGCTCCGTCTCCTGCGACTCCTCAGGCTCCTCCCACTATCTTCTACACTAGTCGACCTCGTATTGAGGATCTTCCAGATAAGCCATCTTCCCTTGATGTTTCATCTTCTCCTGATGCTCCATCTTCCCCTGATGCGTCATCATCTCCTCGCTACGCTCTCCGCGATCGTCAGTCGATTCGGCCTCCTGCCTGTTTTGGTTTTGCTGGTGCAGCTACCCATGAGCCTGTCTCCTACCGGGATGTTGTTACTCACCCTAAGTGGCAGCATGCCATGGCTAAGGAGATTGCTGCCATCGAGCGTACTGGTACTTGGGATCTTTTTCTTTTCCATCTCACTCTCGTCCCATCACGTGTAAGTGGGTCTATAAGATTAAGACTCGCTCTGATGGCTCTCTTGAGCGCTATAAGGTGCGTCTTGTTGCTCGTGGCTTCTAGCAGGAGCATGGTCGTGACTACGACGAGACTTTTACTCATGTGGCCCACATAACAACTATCCGCACTCTCCTTTTGGTGGCGTCTGTTCGTCACTGGTCTGTTTCTCAGCTTGATGTTAAGAATATCTTTCTTAATGGCGAGTTGCGTGAGGAGGTCTACATGCATCCGCCACCTGGGTATTCTGGAACAGAGGGCTTGGTCTGTCGTCTTCGTCGCTCTCTCTATGGCCTTAAACAAGCCCCTCGTGCTTGGTTTGAGCGCTTCTCCTCTGTGGTCACTGCTGCTAGCTTCTCATCTAGTGATCATGAACCTGCGCTTTTTGTCCACACTTCGTCTCGTGGTCGGACTCTTCTTCTTCTGTATGTTGATGATATGATCATCACCGGAGATGATTCTGAGTACATTGCCTTTGTCAATGCTCGTCTGAGTAAGCAGTTCTCTATGTCGGATCTTGGCCTCTTCGTTACTTCCTTGGGATTGAGGTTACTTCCACTCCATATGGTTTCTTTATGTTCCAAGAGAAGTATATTCAGGATCTTCTTGATCGCGCCTCACTGATTAACGTACTGTTGAGACTCCTATGGAGCTCAATGTTCATCTCCGACCCTCTGATGGCGAGCCTCTTTCTGATCCGACTCGCTATCGTCATCTTGTTGGGAGTCTTGTCTACCTTGTTGTTACTCGTCCAGATATCACTTATCAAGTCCACATTCTAAGTCAGTTCATCTCTGCTCCCACTCAGGTCCACTACAACCACCTTCTTCGAGTTCTGCGATACCTTCGTGGGGCTATCTCTCGCCGTCTCTTTTTTCCGCACTCCAGCTCGTTACAGCTTCAGGCTTATTCGGATGCTACTTGGGCGGCGATCCTCCGATCGCTATCTATCTCTCGCTTCTCGTGTTTTTCTTGGTGCTTCTCTCATTGCCTGGAAGACGAAGAAACAGACTCCAGTATCCCGTTTCGAGTGCAGAGGCTGAGTTGCGAGCTATGGCTCTCTTGACAGCAGAGATTACTTGGCTACGGTGGTTACTTGAGGATTTTGGTGTTTGTTACTACACCGACTCCTCTCTTGTCAGACAGTACAGATGCTATTAGTATTGCCCGTAACCCTGTGAAGCATGAGCTCACCAAGCATATTGGTGTTGATGCTTCCTTCGTGAGGTCTTGTGTGCATGAACAGGTGATTGCTCTTCAGCATGTGCCTTCCGAGCTTCAGATAGCGGATTTCTTCACGAAGGCCCAGACTCGAGCACAACACGGCTTCTACCTCTCCAAACTCAGTGTTGTTGATCCACCATGAGTTTGAGGGGGGTGTTAAGAGATATATGTATAAGTGTGTTATTCCCCACTGTTATGAGGGGTAATTTGCATATTCACCTCATGTACATTGTCTATATATACTGACCCTTTGCCTCCTGATAATACAAGTTGCTATTCCTAACAGCCGCTAACTACCCTATAATTCATTTTCAAAAAGCAACAACAAAAGCACATTGGAATACTTTGACAATATAGAGAATGGAGGCCACTAACTACCCTAGAATTCATTTTCAGAAAGAATGTTTGAAATAACATTCAAAACATAACAGAGCCTTGGTCATTAAAATGGAGACAGAGGGCAAAGGTTAAATGGTGCAAGCTCAGGGATGAAACTACACACTTCTTCCATGTAGGAATTTCTTTGTATTTCCTTATGTCTTTTGTATTTCCTTACATATGTATGGCATATTCCTTTGTAATATCTCCTTGTACTCTCTATATATATTACTCATTGGACCTCAAAAATACACAAACAATATTCATAACATGATATCAGAGCTAGGGCACTAACCTAGCTCTTTCCTCTACCACATCCATTGCTGTCGTCGAACGCCGGTGCCGCCCAAATCAGGTTGCCGCTGCCCGAACTGTCGCCCTCCGCCGGTCGTCACTACCCGTCCTGACGCAGCTCGACGCCTCTGCACCCGAGGACGACGCGCGTCGAGCCCACAACGCACCGCCCCCGACGCCGCCGTTGGACGACGCGGGTCGAGCCCACAGCGTGCCACCCTCCACCGCTATCACCATTCACATGGGCCGCCTCCATCGTCGTTCCACTCGGTTTCTGGGCTGGGGCCGAGACTGACATTTTCGTTAAGGAAACCGTGGATGGTTTCCTTTAAAAGGTTTCATTTAAAAAAAAGAATATCGATTTGACCGCCACGTCGTCCAGTGCCCGCCTCCACCTATTAGACTACGTTGCCTTGGTCTCCACGCCACCCAGCACCGCCTACCGATGGCTTCTGTTCAATCAGCGGCGATCCTATTCACGGGAACAAAGCTTCATGGGACAAACTACAAGTTGTGGTCTTCACTCATGGAGATCACGCTCGATGGCCTTCGCCTCTAGGGACATGTCACTGGTGCTCGACCTTGTCCGTCGTTGCCGGTTCAGCCTCCTCCCAGACAGTCTACTTCTGCACCTTCTGCAGAAGATGAGGCCGCCAAGGAGGTAGAGGCCGTTGTTGCTGCTGATGAGGCCTTTCAGTATGACAAAGACACTTTCAAGCGCTGGTGTGCTGACGAGACACGTGTTCGCGCAATCTTTGTGGTCAGCGTCGACTCCATCCAGCTAGACATTGTTGGTCTACGTTTCACTCGTCGCGAGCGATACTAACAGAACAGTGATGCTCAGTTCTTTTCGGTTCAGCGTGAATTTGGAGACACTTCGCCAGGAGTACTCCTTCGTTGACAACTTCTATCGAGCCTTGGCCGATCTCTGACACCAGCTGGACGAGCTGGCTTCTCCGCTCTGCCAGGAGTAGTGATGGCAATTGTGCCCGATTACCCGCGTGCCCGCGGGCGAATACCCTAATAGAGGCGGGTATGGGCGTCTTTCTTTGCCCACGGGTATGAAAACGGACACAATTCCTTACCCATCGGATGTGCGGTATGGGCATGGGTAAGCTCCACCTGCACTACCGCTACCGATTACCGTAATCTACCCACATGTGTAAGAAGCTATGTCAATTTGTATTTATATTTTATTTGTTAAACTTGATTAGTTGTCTTATCGAACATGATATGTGAATTGAGATGAACTTTATTAGTTGTTGAATGTGTGATGCACCATTGATGTGTGAATTATGATGAACTTAATATATGCATTGCTCGTGGGTAACGAGCATGTACGCGGGCGATGGGTACCCACGGGCGGCGATGCATTATTCGCGGGTAAACGGGTATGCCCGCGGGCGACGGGTATGGGCGAGTTTTTTCGCCCGTCGTCCTTCACGGGTATACCCGTGGGGGGAATTCGGGGTCGCGGGTACGGGTATGGGCGAGCACTACCCGTACCCGCCGCGCCCGATTGCCATCCCTAGCCAGGAGTGTCATAAGATGCAGAAGGCGGATCGTGACCGCCTTCGCCTTTATGACTTCGTCTGTCGTCTTCGCCCAGAGTTTTGATCCTGTCAGGGCTCAACTATTGAGTTACTCACCACGACCGACAGTCACCGAGGCTCTTTTGATGCTTCGTGCTAGGGTCCTTCGCCACAGGTTAACACAGTTTGTTCCGGCTATGCTTTCTACCCCTTCTTCTACTACAGTTCCTCATCATGTGTATGTTTCGTCTTGTTTTTGCACCAGCTGGGGTCCAGTGCAATTATTGCAAGAAACTTCGGGCACGACTACCAGAGTTGTGCGGTGCGAAAAAAAGAACAAGACGCGTGGAGGTGGATGATCCGGGGGGTAGGGAGGCTCTTCCTCGACGGGAGGATCAGGACATTCTCAGCGAGGTGACTATTACGCAGCTCTGTCAGGCTCTACTTCAGCAGCTCTCTCACAGCTTAGCAGGTTCTACCAGTCTAGATCAGACGCCTCCTCTAGGTACTTCTTGGGTTTTGGATTCTGGTGCCTCTTTCCACATGACACCGGACTCCACATCTCACTTCAGTATGACCTCTTGCTTTTCCTATCTCTGTTCAGACAGTTGAAGGTACTCCTCTATCAGCTGTCAAGGCACTCTTTTGTCTACTGACTTTTCTGTTCCAGTTGTTTCTCATGTTCCCCAGCTTACCATACAGCTTCTCTCGGTGGGTCCGCTCACCGATCTCGGCTGCAGGGTTGGTTTTGACACACTTGTTTTGTCTAGGATCGACAGACAGGGATGGTACTTGAGACTGACCGATGCCGTAAGGATTGTCAAGTCTCTACATCCTTGAGTGCCTCCACCTTCTGTCCACTTCAGTTGCTCCTACCACCTCTACGTCTACCTCCACAACCACTGCTGCCACCACCTCTGGAATTTTTGCGCAGTAGCATCATCATCTAGGTCACTCGTGTCTTGCCTTTCTTCATTAATTCGTCAGGGTGTTCTTAGACGTGTTACTGTTGACACGATCATATTTTGTCAGGGTTGTAAACTAGGCAAGCAGCTTACAATTTGCTTGTCTTCTCGTCCTTTTGACTTAGTTCATTCAGATGCATAAGGACTTACGCCTATTATCTCTAAAGGCGGACATAGGTTTTATGTGATCTTCATTGATGATTATTCCCGTTTTATATGACTTTTCCATATGTCTAATCGTGGTCAGTTTCTTGCGATCTATCGTAACTTGCAACGATGATTCATACTCAGTTTGATTCTTCTATCCGTACTTTTCGCTGTGATTCTTCTGGCAAGTATTTTTGTGTCGCTTTTAGACAGTTTCTTTTTAAGCAGGGCACTCTTTACATGTCTTCTTGTCCTAGTGCCCATGCTCAGAATGTGGTTGCTGAGCACAAACATCGCCATTTGATTGCTGAAACTGTTTCTACGACAGCATATCTCATCAATATGCAGCCTTCCACTGCTCTTAAGGGTGTGAGCCTTATAGAGCGTCTCTACTCTCGAGCCCCTAGTACACTTACCTTCGTGTTTTTTTGTTGCACTTGTTTTGTTCTGCTGCAGCCTCGTGAGCACACCAAACTATCAGCTCAGTAAGTTGAGTGTGTTTCTTGCTTATAATTTTTTAGCATAAGGGTTATCGTTGCTATAATCCTTTTGCTCCACGGATCAGAATCTCACAAGACATCGTCTTTGACGAATCTCGACCTTTTTCTATCGAGATTCGACTCCTTTTCCTATTTCCACCGTTGAGACGATTTCATGGTTCTCTTTCTAACTATTTCACTTATTTCTCCACTATCGAGTCTTCCCTCTGTCTCCGGTGCTACCTCAACACCACCTCTTGTTCATACAGCACCGTTTCATTTATCTGGTATTCGCTACTACGTCCTCGTCCTTAAGAAGTCTTCTCTCCTAATATCTTACCGACGCCTACATCTGATCCTCGTGCTGATGCTCCCCGTTAGGAAAAAAACCGACCGGTAACCGTCGATTACCAGATTTCCCGGTGGGGTTCGGGGTCCAAAATCCCAATTGGTTTTCCCAGGTTTTACAAGTTCAAATTTTGAATTTTGAATTTTGGTTGGTTTTTAAGCAAATTCAAGCGAAATTCAACCAGATTTTTCCCAGAAAAACCAGTAACCGACCGGTTACTGCCCGGTTTTTTTACCCACCGCCCGGCGAGATTTCCCTTGGTACCGGCTTTTGGATCCTTGCTCCCCTTTATGTCCTTCGTGACCGGACATCCCTTCGACCTCCTAATCGCTTTTTATTTGCTCCGACAGCTCATGCTCCCTCTGTCACTGAGCCTAGTTCTTATAGTGAGTCTGCTCATTCTTAGTGATAGCTCACTATGACAGAGGAGCTTGATGGTTTGTCACGTAATTCATACCAACCTATACTGCCTACTTCCATATTATGTACTTAGTCAAAAAAAAAATGATACCAATGCAATTTAGGGAATGCAAGGAGAACAAACATACAGGGTACCAATGCAAGTTTCGGAAATGCAAGGAGAACCAATGCAATGTTTAGGAAATGCAAGGAGAATAAACATACAGAAATTTTTTCAGAAGCTTTAGGAAATGCAAGGAGAACAAACATACAGAAATTTTTTCAGCAGCTTTCTCCCTTTCCAAATCTGACAATGCACCAAAAGTCTTTCCTTCAATGATGACTGGCTCTGACACATTGGGATCAGTAAGTATTCCACATTCCAAGGCAATGGCTCTGGCAGTTTGAAGATTATCTCCAGTGACCATGCGGACCTAACAATTCAAATAATTAACTAAATAGAAGTGACCAGGAAGAACTTTGGCTAACATCCATAGATGAAGCAATATGGTATGAAAGTATTAAACTCAGCAGAATGATAAGCCGTCTCTTCAGCACTAATCAGGTACTAAGATATAGCAGAAAGTAGTATACTGTCACTGATTCACTGACGGATAAATTCACAAAAATATGCAAAAATTACCTTAATGCCAGCTGCTATACATAAGCGAACAGAATCTCGAACTCCTGGGCGGCAAGGATCCTGCAAGGTGAACCAGTTGTAAATTACTCGCAAACTAACGCGGTTCTAGACGGTTTACAAAGGCTGCTGCAAGCTGTCAGCAAATGGTACAAGAATTACTAAGCAAGAAAAAAGGGAATGATCTTATGCAGTTCATACAATTTCTAACCTCGCTTGAAAATTTGTTATTAGCAATCAAGATGCTGGAGTCTTAAATGCAGGATATTTGGTGGTTGATAACTTGATACTGTCTGAACAAGTAGCAAACAAACTTATACAATGGCTTCGAAGTAGCTCTTTTTCTAGACAGCTTTTACTTGTCATTTGAGCATGTACTTGTGTGAGTTGTGACACGTAATTATCCAACCCAACAGTTTATTGTTGGAAAATTGGGTACAAGAAATAGAGCAATTAATCCGAGGCAAGCAACCATAAAGAGGGGCAGTGACAGTGTAATTAATCAGAGGCATGAGGCAGGGAAGTAGATCAAGAAATCAAGAATTTACAGGCAGCTCATACAAATGTACAGCGATACTGCCGCAAATGTCAACCACTAATCACAACATCTGGAGAGATGGACGGCACAGCTATCAAAATAATTCATTTACAGCACTAGAATTATAAAATTGCATATTTGCTATTTACCTTTATTCCCACAACACCAAGCATAATTAATTTATCTTCAGGCAATATCCAGTCAGCCCTCTGATCCTCATTTGGAACATCATCCATCTCATAAGTTCTATATGCAAAGGCAACACACCGGAGGCTAGCACCAGCCATATCTTCTATGAATTTCTTGAATTCACCAACCTGCAACATGAATTAATTGGTTACAAAAGTAATAAAGCCATACTGCACTTAATGAAATGACTAAAGACTGAACAAGAAATTACTTTCTCAGGAGTCATTGAGTGCTTTGAACCATCTGCATCAAGCCAACTTGTGCATGAATCCAAAATAATTTCAGCGGCTCCTTTCCAGTGTACATGAACCTCAGAGCCACCCTTCAGAAGTAGAAAAAGAGAGAATTAATTAAATAATGAAAATGCAGAGAAAAAAATTAATCAAGTGTATCAGAGAAAACAGATTAGCAAACTAAAAGAACATCATGTCTGCTTATGGTCAATCTCTTTTCATATTTGTTCAAGCCTTCAAGGCAAGGATGCAAATGATTAGGTGTAATTGTAGGTAACAATTTGAGATACAATTAACATGTTGAAAGAACCTTACTAGGTGCAAATTGTTAAGAGATATATATATGTGTTAGAGTAGGATTCTAGATATTATTTGGTTTCCTTATCTGTAACTTGTACTTGTCTATACATACTGGCCTTTTGGCCCCCTGATAATACAAGCACTATTCATAACATCGTATCAGAGCGAAACTAGGGTTAGGGTTTTCTCACGTGTCTCACGTGACAACCGCTCGCCGCCTGTTGCCTCTGCTCCTTTGCTTCGTCTTCGTGGTCGCCTCGTCGGCCTCTCCGCCCGATCTGCCGATCCGCCGCTCCATCGTCGACCACCTCGGCTTCTTGCCGGACCCTCGGCTTCCTGGCGGGCGACGGCGTGATCTTCGGCGTCTCCTCTCCCCGGCAGTCGACTCAGACCCCTCGTCGCTGCTTGCCGACAATCGCCGACGCATTGTCAACCGCTCGCCGACGCCTCTAGGTCACCGCTCAGGTGATCCTGTCGACAATAGCCGACGCATTGTCAACCGCTCGCCGACGCCTCTAGGTCACCGCTCAGGTGATCCTGTCGTCGACCGCCGCCAAGCATCAGGCGCCGAGGGATCCACCGCCGATGGGGGAGGGAGATCCGGAGCAGCCGTTTTCTTCGGGGGGAGCAGCCTGCGCCGACTTCTTCGATAGCCGCCAGAGGAGCAGGCGAGAGATTGATCCGGAGCTGTCGCCAACCGCCAAGATCCGGAGCTACCGCCAGCCGCCGCCGTCGGGGGAGGAAGATCCGGAGCTGCCGCCAACCAGAGCGATTTCTCGAGTCGGCCGCTGCCGCCACAAGCCAAGCAAGGGGGAAGCTGTCGTTGCCGGGGAGCGAATCAGCCGTCGCCCGCACCCCGAGTCGCGGGCCGCCGCCGCCGCCATAAGCCGAGCGAGGGGGGAACCCTAGTTCACCCCCCTCGTTTTGGGCTGTGTGGGCCGAATCAGCTGATATTTATTCGGCCGATATTTAAAGAGGCAAGGAAAAAAAACGTTCTAACCACCGCGCCGTCCAGCGCCGCCTACCAATGGGCACCGTTTCCCTCCCTCGCTGCTCGGTGATCTTCGATGGTGTTAATTACACCAATTTTGTCTCACATGCGCATCCACATGCGTGGTCTTCGTCTCTGGGTCGTTTTTTCTGGCGATGTCACCGCCGCCTTGCCCTACTCCTCCGATGGAGCCTACGTCTGTTCTCCTTCGACACGGTAAACAAGGTCGTTGTTGATCTTCTTGGCCTTCTTGATGAGAAGGTTGCCTCTGCCTACCAAGAGGCTCTGGATTCCTATATGGATCAATTGACCGTCTACACTCAGTGGTGCGACGACGACGCTCGAGCTGCTGCTGTCTTCATCGCCAGTGTCCAGCCTCAGTTTTTTTCTGAGGTTGTGGGACTCCCTACGGCTGTCCAGATGTGGACTCACCTTCGTCAGCGCTACGAACCAACTGGAGATGCTCTACCTCCTCCAGCGGCTACCACAGGTGGTGGTGGTCGCCCTCCATCTGGCGGTGGCCATCCTTGCTGCTCCTATTGCGACAAGGTCGACCACATCGAGTCTCAGTGCTATAAAAAGCAACGGCATCTTTCACGTCGTTCTTCTCCTAGCACCGGCACTGGTGCTTCTACATCGACGTCTGCATCGACTTTTTCAGCAGCTTCTCTCACTGAGCAGGAGATAGCCAGACTTCGACGCCTGCTTGCCGCTTCAGGTTCTCCCTCGACAGGTTCTGCAAGTTCTACTACTGACTCTTCGGGCAATGAGAAACCACCTCCTACATAGTCAGGTACCTCCCCGTGGATTCTTGATTTAGGAGCATCATTTCACATGACTTCTGATTCCTCTACTTTGTCTTTTATTACACCTCTTAATTCTCCTGTCGGTGTTCTTACTGCTGATGGTACCTCTTTCTGTCTCTGGTCGAAGACCTCTTAGCAACTCATCCTTTCATGTTCCTTCTGTTGCTCATGTTCCTTGTCTAACCATGCGGCTTCTTTCTGCTGGACAGATTACTGACCTTGGTTGTCGAGTCATTCTTGACTCTGACTCTTGTTGTGTTCAGGACCGCCACACGGGGGCTCTGGTTGGTTCTGGCCCTCGGCGCCTTGACTCACAGCATCTCTGGGAGCTTGACTGGCTTCACCTTCCTTCCGCTGCCACCGTCGCCACTAGTCTTTCCGATTCTGCCACTTTGTCTACCAGCTCTTTCCAGCAGTGGCATCATCGTCTTGGTCATCTGTGTGGATCTTGTTTGTCATTTTTAGTCCGTCGTGGTCTTCTGGGGTCTGTCTTAGGAGACTGTGTCTTTAGATTGTCAGGGCTGTAAGCTAGGGAAACAGATTCAGCTTCCCTATCCTCATAGTGAGTTTGTGTCTCAGCGACCATTTGATCTTATTCATTCAGATGTTTGGGGTCCGGCTCCCTTCCTTTCGAAAGGGGGCTATCGATATTATATTATTTTTATAGATGAT
This sequence comes from Hsuehochloa calcarea, assembly GCA_036346395.1. Taxonomy (NCBI): domain Eukaryota; kingdom Viridiplantae; phylum Streptophyta; class Magnoliopsida; order Poales; family Poaceae; genus Hsuehochloa; species Hsuehochloa calcarea. The sequence goes on from CM070599.1 coordinate 44,097,628, forward strand.
TTCTCTCGCCACACTTGGATATATTTTATGCCTTCTCGTAGTGAGACCATGTCTATCTATAAACAATTTGCTACTATGGTTCGCACAGTTTTCCACTCCTATTCGTGTCTTTCGTGCTGACTCTGCTAGCGAGTACCTCTCTCGTTACCTGCGCAACTTTCTTCTTTGAAAGGGGCACCTCGCCGCCTCTTGTCCTGGTGCTCATTCTCATAATGGTGTCGCTGAGTGTAAGCATCGTCACCTTCTTAAGACGGCTCGTACCTTGATGATTGCCGCCTCTAATTCCACCTCACTTTTGGGCCGAGGCCGTTTTCACTGCCACCTATCTCGTCAACATTCAGCCCTCTTCTGCTCTTCAGGGTGAGATCCCGGTTGAGCGTCTCTGTGATCTTACTCCGCACTACTCGCCTTCGTCTGCTTGGTTTGGTTGCGTTTGCTCGTTCTCCTTGCACCTTGAGAACGCACCAAACCGATCGCCACCGTCTGAGAGTGTTTTTATGGGATACTGATCTTTGAGCACAAGGGCTATCGGTCTTTGGGATCCTGTTGGTCGACGGATCGCGGATTTCTGGGATGACTTTTGACGAGTCTCGTCCTTCTACCCACGCCCCGCCTCCCTTCGTTTCCTCTGTGGAGTCCTGTCTTTTTTGACCTTTCCAGATACACCCATCTCTGTCTTGCCCTCGTCCACCCGTCCCACTGAGTCTCCACATATACCTCCTGAGGCCTCTCCGCCGTTGTCGCCTCCTGCTTCGTCCCCTGTGGCCCCTCACACTCTTTTTTACACTCGTCGACCTCGTATTGAGGCTCTTCCAGATGAACCATCTTCCCCTGATGTTTCATCTTCTCCTGATGCTCCATCTTCCCCTGATGGGCCATCATCTCCTCGCTCCGATCTCCGCGATCGTCGGTCGATTCGGCCTCCTGCCCGTTTTGATCTTGCTGGTGCAGCTACTCATGAGACTGTCTCCTACCGGGATGTTGTTACTCACCCTGAGTGGCAGCATGCCATGACCGAGGAGATTGCTGCTCTCGAGCGTACTCGTACTTGGGATCTTGTTCCTTTTCCATCTCACTCTCGTCCCATCACGTGTAAATGGGTCTATAAGATTAAGATTCGCTCTGATGGCTCTCTTGAGTGCTATAAGGCGCGTCTTGTTGCTCGTGGCTTCCAGCAGGAGCATGGTCGCGACTACGACGAGACTTTCGCTCCTGTGGCCCACATGACCACTGTCCGCACTCTTCTTTCGGTGATGTTTTTTCGCCATTGGTCCGTTTCTCAGCTTGATGTCAAGAATGCCTTTCTTAATGGCGAGTTGTGTGAGGTCTACATGCATCCACCACCGGTATTCTATTCCTGAGGGTATGATCTGTCGTCTTCATCGCTCTCTATGGCCTTAAACAAACCCCTCGTGCTTGGTTTGAACGAAGCCTCTGTGGTCACTGCTGCTGGTTTCTCAGCTAATGATCATGATCCTGCTCTTTTTGTCCACACTTCGTCTCGTGGTCACTCTTTTTCTTCTATATGTTGATGATATGATCATCACCGGAGATGATTCTGAGTACATTGCTTTTGTCAAGGTTCGTCTGAGTGAGCAGTTCCTTATGTCGGATCGGTCCTCTCCGTTACTTCCTTGGGATTGAACTTACTTCCACTCCAGATGGTTTCTTTATGTCCCAAGAGAAGTATATTCAGGATCTTCTTGATCGTGTTTCTCTCACTGATCAGCGTACTGTTGAGACCCCCATGGAGCTCAATGTTCATCTCCGGCCTTCTGATGGCGAGCCTCTTTCTGATCCGACTCGCTATCGTCATCTTATTGGGAGTCTTGTCTACCTTATTGTTACTCGTCCAGATATTACTTATCCAGTTCACATTCTGAGTCAGTTCGTCTCGGTCCCACTTAGGTCCACTACAGCCACCTTATTCGAGTTCTGCGATACCTTCGTGGGACTATCTCTCGCCGTCTCTTCTTTCCACACTCCACTCATTCTGACTTCAGCTTATTCGGATGCTACTTGGGCGTGATCCATCGATCGCGGTCTATCTCTCGCTAATGTGTTTTTCTTGATGGTTCTCTCATTGCACGGAAGACGAAGAAATGACTATAGTATCCGTTCGAGTCAGAGGTCGATTCTGAGCTATGGCTCTCTTGACAGCAGATATTACTTGGCTACGGTGGTTACTTGAGGATTTTTGTGTTTCTTTCACTACACCGACTCCTCTCTTGTCCGACAGTACATGTGCTATCAGTATTGCCCGTGATCCTGTGAAGCATGAGCTCACCAAGCATATTGGTGTTGATGCTTCCTTCATGAGGTCTTGTGTGCATGATCAGGTGATTTCTCTTCAGTATGTGCCTTCAGAACTTTAGATAGCGGATTTCTTCACGAAGGCCCAGACTCGAACACAGCACGGCTTCTACCTTTCCAAACTCAGTGTTGTTGATCCACCATGAGTTTGAGGGGGGGCGTTACAGATATATATGTGTTAGAGTAGGATTCTAGATATTATTTAGTTTCCTTATCTGTAACCTGTACTTGTCTATATATACTAGCCTTTTGGCCCCCAGATAATACATGCACTATTCATAACACAAATTACAATGCAAAGTATAGATAACAAATGAGGGGGTTCACATAGAAATGGGTACTATTTCAATAATTGAAGCCGTTATTAGCCTATTATGGTGAGGCAAATTGAGGAAGATGTAATGCAACATTGTGGTCCATTCAAAACGTTATAACTGATAAAAATTTGCAAACTGTATCATACATAATTACCAATGAAGGAATTTTGTCACTGTTGCAGATAAAATGAATTACCAGATGCACTGCAACACCACCTCGCTTTTTCTCTGAATTAAAAGGGAAGACTTGAAGAATAGAGGACTTTGATCTTGTGTCACTGAATCGCATACCAAGCTGTAGAAATATGCAGATCATGGTCACCAAGAAGAAGATATAGAAAAAATCTAGGCTATGGCTACCAAAAGGCTGTACTTGTACCTTCAGCCCCCAAGACAGTATAGCCTTTTCGGTTGGTGATCCAGACACTTCTGGATCTTGACCACCCTGCTGAAACATTGAATAAAACAAATGTTTGGTTTTATGGATTGAAAAGGTGCATGTTACGTAAATGCCAAGTGGGAACAATCAATCGAACATCAAAGGGAAGTAAATCAATAGAAGTATAGACTGACCTCCGGCTCAAATATGCTTCCAGATGTATTCTGAGCAATTCCTTCAATAATCAATGACGAGACAGTAGCAGATAATATCTGAGCATTATCTGGAGGATCCATCTTCTTTCCCCCAAAGTATGCCTCAACAACAGTCATCTTAACATTGACCAGGAAGAAAGAGGAAACAAGTCATGGCCAAGCACATTTCAGAAATCACAAATCATGCTCTGAAACTTGCATGTATTAAGTATAAAAAAATTGATAAAATAATAACAGCATTCCACCTGATTTAAAGTCAAGGTGCCAGTCTTGTCGCTGCAAATTGTTGTGGCCGAGCCCATTGTTTCACATGCTGAAAGCCTCCTGACCTAAAAGCATTAACCCAGTTAAGAGAATGCATCACACAGGCTGTTTAGCTGTTACATCAAGTAGCACAATATAACCAAGCAATGGGAATGTACCAGAGCTTTGTCCCTCATCATTTTGCGCATTGAAAAGGCAAGCCTGACATAAATATGCAGGGTAAATGATAGATAATAGTGTGTGTTCGGAATAAATAACACAGTAAAATCATACTTACGTCAATGTGACAGCCAGTGGTAGTCCTTCAGGAACAGCCACAACCACAATTGTGACCTGATTACGTCTCAAAATGGTAAGATAACAGAAACCGTAAATGCCGAATCAGCAGCCATGAATAGAGAACCTAATACCTACCGCCACGGTGAAGATTTTAACTACTCCACGTATTGTCTCGCCTACACCCATCTTTCCTTTAACATATTGCACTGATCCATCAGGATTGTAGGTATTCCCGGTGAAGTACCTAGAACAAAACAAGGTGACACAGATAAACTAAACAGGTAATTGGCCAAATTAAAAAAACACAGCAATTATACCTGGCCAAAAGGACAATGAGAACCGCAACTGCAACAGAAAGTCCAACAATTCCAATGAAGGTAGCAACACCATTCAAGCGAACCTACTCCAGAACAATAAATGCATGTCAACTCATGAACTCGTGCAAAGGCTAGCAACAATTACAAGATCAAACCTGCAAAGGTGTTTCTTCACCAGAATCTTCAGATATGCTTGCCATTAGCAATCCCCATTCAGTGTTAATACCAACAGAGGTCACCTGGGCATTATAACAGTAGGATGCTCATGATGAATGTCCTATTGCATTAAAGACCTCACTAGCTCTCTGTTCTGAACAATTATATAGATTAAAGGGCTAGTTCAACGTACATAAGTTGTTTGGACACCCAAAATAACAATACTTGAGCTCAGGCTCACCAATTAGTTTGGGGCTAGCCTGGCTACTATGTATTGACAGAAAAGTGTATCACAGTTTTTTTTAACAATAAAAATGTAACACAGTGATTCAACTCTATTTACAATATTGAACTAGAATTCCATTCAACGTTCGGATTTTACACATGCAATCATAAAAGTCATTAAAGTTCCATATTTTGGTATACGAGATGGGCATAAATTAAGCAAAAATGGGAAGTCAATAGATCATAGAATCAGCAGATATTACCAACAATTACAGCATCAAGATGCCTTCTGATTACTTTCACATAATAAAATTGTTTCAAGCAATATCAGATGAAATATATAACCAAGATGGTTCAACTTGGAAAGCTAATTCAGTACTTCGTATTGAGGCTACTGCATTTCTACTTCACAAAGTACAAAAAAAATCAGAAGCTGGCAGCAGTACACTCTCCACTCGGTACTAGACACAGAAACTTACCAGCATGATGCCATAGCCATCAGCCACTTTGCAACCGGACATTAGAAATGGTGACTTCTGGTCTTTGCGTACCTTCAATTAACCACCACATTGCAGTGTCAGCTTAAAACCTCGAGTAAATTAATTCCAAAAGTAGTATATGGGAGTAACTCACGATTTTACTTTCTCCTGTCATACTCGATTCATCTATGGAAAGGGAGTGACCACTGATAAGGAACCCATCAGCAGGGACCTGACAGAAATTATATCAGCCCCTTATAAATAGCAACCACTTGATTCAAAATGAAGCTCAATGGCCTTTGTACCTGGTCACCAATCTTGAGAGGGATGACATCACCAACCACCAAATCATATATAGATAGCATGATTCGCCTTCCACCTCTAATTACCTGAATGAGAACATGCACAATGTTATTTAGGAGTAAGAAACAATTTTATAGCAAGATGTGTCTAAAATATTAACCTCCAGGTGAATGTTCTGTTTCTCCTCATTCAAATTCTGGAACTGCAATGATTGCTTATAGTCACTGGTAGCTGAAATAAAACGTCAGACCATCCATAGTGAATGCCAACTAAAGATATTAGACAACTTTGAAGTTCAGGAATACATATTATAGTTGGAAGGAATACATATTGTAGGAGACATTACTGAGTTTTAAGACAAAAAAGTATTGACATATCCAACTTGTACTCCTTATATATATATTGCTCATTGAGCCTCTTGAATACACACACAGTATTCATAACATGGTATCAGAGCTAAGGCTCTAACCTAGCTCCTTCCACTGCCATCCCGTCACCGCGTGCGCCACTTCATGCGTGTTTTGCTTCGCAGGCCGTTTGGCTGGTTTTGTGTGCCGGCCCGACTCGTAAAAAAACCACACATCGATCTAACCGTTGCACCGTCCAGCGCCGCCTGTTAAGACTTCATTGCCTTAGTCGTCGCGCCGTCCAGCGCCGCCTACCGATAGCTTCCATTCGATCAGCTACGATCTCATTCTCGGGAACAAAGCTCCATGGGACGAACTAAAGGTTGTGGTCTTCACTCATTGTAACATAGTGCTCGGCCTTATCTGCCATCACCGGTTCAGGCTCCTCTCAGACAGACAACTCTATCACCGGTTCAAGCTCCTCTCAGACAAACAACTTCTGCGCCTCCTGTAGAAGATGAGGCTGTCAAGGAGGCAAAGGCCGCTGCTGACGCTGATGCCTTTCAGTATGCCATAGACGTCTTTGAGAGCTGGTGTGTTGATGAGGCCCGTGTTCGAGCAATCCTGGTGGTCAGCGTCGACGACACCATCCAACTACTGGTCTGCGTTCCACTAATCAGATCTTGGAGTACTTGCATGAGCAATACCAGCAGAGCAGCGATGCTTTGATACCATGTTATGAATATTGTGTGTGTATTCAAGAAGCCTAGTGGGCATTATATATAGGGAGTGCAAGGAAGACATGTTATATACAGATAATGAAATACAAAAAGAATCCTATTATAACAGACCCTTCTAAAGGTTGAAATGTGGTGACACACCTGTAACAAATACAACTAGGAGAACAGCAAAGGCAATGCTCGCTCCATCGAACCAGCCTTCTTTTATGCCCTACACACCAGAGGAAAAAATTAATAGTTCATAAGTAACTGCTGCAAAAATAATGAAAGTTATACAACCATAACCAGAAAGAAAAATGAAGGAACACCGATAAACAGTGCAATAATGGTAAGCAGCTTGGCAAACAGCAAAAGGAAACCAAAACTAAGATGACAATGGCTTTGCTTCAGAATTTGCAAGTCAATGAAAACTTAATAAAGCTGGATAGATTTGATGTGTGTAATGATACCAGGTGAACAGAAAAAGGAGTTAAAACAAACTACTTGTATGGTAAGATATATGCTATTTGGACAATTAAGGAAGTCAAGAACTAAAGATGCAGTGTCCACCTCTGTTGTTATGCCCAAGGCCAGTGAAATAGCAGCAGCAACCATAAGGATGATGAGTGTCAAATCTTTACAAGCATCCCACACGAAAGCCTAAATAGAAGTGGCAATACATTAAGAGTGAGCATCCCAGATAAAAGAGAGCAATTATGCCATACAAATATAAAAGAACCCTCAGCATACCAAGAAGCTTCTTCCTTTCTTGCGGGGGTATGTATTTGACCCAAATGCATTTTTTCTTGCCATCAAATCTGAATCGTTTCCATATATTCCCTTTTCTATATCTGTCTTTAGCATACTTGCTACCCCTGAAATCTGTAGAGGAAGAAGTTACAAGGTGGAAACTATTACAAATACATGTGAAAGGGCAATGACACCAGAATTGCTCACCCCTCCGTACTGTTGTAGAGCTGAATAGTTGTGGTCTCTGGTCAGTGCGGTAAGCTGTTCTTCTTTAATTCCAAAGCCAAGCGCACCATCAACATGTGCTGCTGCAGAAGTCAGCAATGAAGCAAACATTAAATAATTGCAAGAACAAAATGCATATCCCTTTCATAGACTGCTCTGTATTCTGATCACCAGTATGGAATCACATATCACAGTACATACTAGCAACAGTGCTCCTACAAAGCATTAAAAAAATGCTCCGCTCGGCGTACATGAACATAGCAAACCATAGGGACAAGCATAAGGAGCAGCTGAATAAATGTAACAGAGTTACAGAGTAAGCTATTATGCACAGTGTGTTAGCACTAGCCAAATTAATAAGTGAGTAGGTAAAAGTAGAAATAATACCAGTTGTCTCCTCCGACTGAACATGGACTTGACCTGCTTCTTTAAAGCGGAATGCAGCCTGAAGAAGGAAATGAAGATATCAACTGACATCAACAAAAATAAAGGAAAAGAAAAATACAAGGTGAGAAAAATACCCTTATAACATGAGCTTGTGCACGAATTTTTCTTATGACTTCCTCCTTGTGTTCCTCTTTTTTCAAGTCCAGGGTGTACCTAAAGCGCCTTGATGCATTCAGCACAAGAGCTGCTTGCTGCAGTAGACACAAGTCAAAAGGATTATATTCCAAACAGGCCAACAGATCAGCATCAGATAACAGCAGAAATAATCGATGTATCCGGTTCCAGTCTTCCAGTCTTCTGCAAAGAAAAAGCTCCAGCAGTTGACAGTGCCCAGAAAAGAAATCCCACTAGTCACTAGCATGAAATACACTACAACATGTCAACGTCCATTCTCTTCTGGATGACCCTAAACAGTGTGATATCATGTTATTAAAATATTGACATGGCAAATAAAAGATTGTGCCGCCAGCACACACTAATGCAGCATGCTGGGATATCAAAGATTGTCAGATACTCCAAAGTTTGAGATCCACCACTTCAAATATTGTCTTCCCCTACTCCTTGAAGGTGTTCGTTAGGCCTGGGGCGGAGCTGGGCCTCAGGCCCCCCGGGCAATGGCCCGAGGCCCAACAAAAAATACCATCTAAAAAAATAAAAGCTCAGGAAAAAATACCGTGTAAAGTATCAATTTGGGCTGCAATGCACTGGGCCGGCACTGGATCCGCCCCTGCGTTAGGCCTAAACATAGCAGGACGTGCAAAAAATAAAGATACTCCAAAGTTTGAGGAGATCCACCACAACTTCAAATTTTGTCTTCCCCTACTCCTTGAAGGTGTTAGTTAGGCCTAAACATAGCAGGATGTGCAAAAAAAAATAAGAAAAAGGAAATCTACCACAAACCCTAATGGCCCAGCAACCGCTTGTGCATGAGGCTGCTAGGGGCCTCAGTGGGGATCAAATACAGCTACATCCACTTGTTTCAAACAAGTCCAGCTAATTCTTCCACTTTTTTATTATTAAAATCAAGGAGAAGGTGCAAAAGATGTGGTCCCAAATCAAATCTGGAAGAATCGCAGATGACAACAGGAGGTTATGTCCTTTTACAGTATTTGAGAGTTCTGGAATAAATAAACAATGTGAATACAAAGAATTGTGAACGATTATCCATTAGACTGGTTACAAGATTTTTTTTGGTATTCTTTGCCTAATTAAGTTTGGACAGGAATGACGAAACCAAAAGTAGCCAATCTACCAGGAAATGAATATTATTAGTCAATCTCTCGTATGCAGCATTCGGACCACTACAGGTGAGTCAAACACAGATATCCATAACAGTAGAAAATTATGTACCCCATAACACAGGAGTACGAGTGTCAGACTAGCACATCAACAGCTCAACACCGCCACAATTCGCCGCGTGGCTACTCCAGAATATTCTACATCGACAGAGTTCTAAACAATATCCGTATTAGGAAACGTTAAAGGCTCGTATCTCTGGAAAAGGGAACAGCGATCCAAATCTAACGCAGCTCCGGTCGCATCAAAAGCAGCGAAAATTTCGAAAGTATTTGGGGCCAAAGCAAGTGAAAGCGCGAACAAATTCCAATCAAATCCGATCGGGCTAGTTCAGAATCAAATCTGAACAAATGGCTTGTTGCTTTTACGTTCACTGGCGGCAGGCCAAATGGAATTTACGCTACGAAGAACAAAGGCAACCGACTGATGCATCATCATCCACTCAAATGTAACAGTGAAACGAGTTCACAAACTGATGCACCTGAATTTGTCAAATGAAACAGTCCAAATCTAGGCATGCTCCTGAGAATGGAGTTGGAAGCTAGTAACTCCCAGAAATGAAGGGCAAAGGAGAAAACCCACTCTCCTCTCCCTAAACAACCGTCAAAAGGTGGTCTAAAAAACCCATCAAAAAGGGCAAAGCCACTAAATCATCTTCAGATGCAACCTCAACTCCAAAATGTGGAGACAAAACCACGACAAGCCTGAACTCTGAACTCACCGAGTTTTTTGTTTTATTTAAAAAAAACTCCGATTTTTTCTTACAAAAAGCGACAACTAGCAATATATTTCAAATTTCAAAACCTCAAAACAAAACCTAAACCACAAAGGCGCAAATACAAGCAGAAATTCCTCCCAAAATACCGGCAAATCTGAAGGGACAACGTGAGCTCCCGCGTGTAACACAAGTCCTCGCTTCCTGTAACAAATGACCACCTCCGCAGCTCCAAAAGCTTCCCAAAACACAACGTCTCAGGCCAAGCAAAACGCAAACGAACGATACGGTGCTTCGAAACCAGTCATGGTGAAGCCGAATCGGTTGAAACTTGAAACACACCACAATCATCACAGCTACGCGTCACATAGCGGAGCGCGCTCACATCATTAACACGTAGCTGAAAAGGCTAGAGAGAAGCGGCGGCTTACCCGCCACTTTTTGAGCCGCTCGACGGGCGCGCCCTTGGCGGGGATGTCGAAGGGGTCGGAGTCGCCGCAACCGCTGCGCCGCCGCGCCCTCGCGGCGCCCGACGACGAGGACTCCATCCGCAGGAGAGATGCCACGCCCGACCAAACCCCTAAACCCCAGCACGTGGCCTCCGGTGCGCGGGGTGTGGGGGGGAGGGAAGCTTTTCCCGGCGAGGGAGAGGAGGCTTTTGGGAGGTCGGATGGTTTCGCTGTCGACAGCAGCAGTTACCAGCAAAACAAAGTGTGGCCACGGTGCCTCTTATTTGAAGGAGGCAAGGAGCCTCGCCGTTTGTACCTGGTGCGTTAGCGTCCTCTCGCTTTCCCCAGGTGTTTGCTCGGGTGCCAGTGTGCCACTGGCGGGTGGTCCCGATGCCGATAGGGCGAAATTCCAGGACCTGCTTATAAACTTTGAAATTTTATTTAGATGTCACGGGAACTAAGCTCGTTTCCATAACATTAGAATTCTTGCGTTCCAAACAAGCAAGCTTCTAGATATGACGATTCGAATGTCTAGTTTTCAATCGGTTCATGTTATTATGCAAGTTTCCTATTGAATCTAACGCCAACCTTCATTCATATATTTGCCTTTTGATCTTCTGCTCCATCCGATCTATTGTTTCCATGCATGATGCAAGTAGTAGGTGGTGTTTCCATTCGATCGAATTGCCTACAGCTGAACGCGTGTGTGAAGCACTTGGTTGATTCCTTTTGAGATCCCATCGCGTTGGATGATGAATGCGTGGAGCCCGCTTGGGCTTATCTCAAAGCTTCCATCGATTTGTGACACCCAGGATCGATCGTGCGATGACACATGCATGTTTCCTAGCCACTTGACGTGAATTGAACTTGGAGATCAGTACGTGAACACTAAGACTACTTGGTGTAGGTTGGCACCGTATGCCCTAGCGTTTGCTGTCTTGCCGTTTGCATGAAATGGTGATGGCGGTGTGTATAAAAACAGTTGAGTTTCTTTTTCAGGAAGGGAGACTGGTATGTTTCTTCCGGAATCAGATGCGCTCGTAGACAGAATGTATGCTCCCTCTCTCTCTCTCACACACACACACATTATCTGCTAGTTCACCTGCTGCGCTGTCGCTGCTACGGAGACCAGTTGGTGATACATTTACGGCGAGTTTGCTGGGTGGAATTCTATTAATAGGATCCTTCAATAATCCTATATGATTATCTTGTTTGATAAAATATATAATAATCTGAATTAAGAATTTAAGGTCATGTTTGGTAGAGCTCTATATTCTCATTTTTCATATTCTGCTCCGATCTCTCATATTCCACTTCTCTGAGAATTTGAAGTTGTCTATTGAAAGCGTTTAGCTGAGGTTGGCTTCAAAAACCATATAAGAGGCTAATAGACCATGTTACCTCTGGTTGTAATACTTCAATTAGAGTTGTGTCTTTCCCTATGTATTTGTACACAAATTATAGAATTTTTCCCTCAAATTTATTTAGACCATATGAATGTATATACATTGTATTTGTACACAATAACAGGTTACATTGCATTTACACTTCATGATGGATTACAACTATTGGCAAATAACGAATTGGAGTATAACCATTGATTGTGTATGAGCAAATTTTGTAATGTTCACGTTGCGATAAAGAGTAAAGCTAGAGATATTGCATTCATATCGTATAAGTGTTCAAATGATATCATGTACAAGTATTGAAATGATAAATAGGTCATAACAAAAGACCACATAATTTCACAAGTAGTGTGTCCATCATCCTGAATGAGCAATTGCACTTGCAAGGTCATCACGGAAACTATCCATGGATGTAGCACTCGTTTACGATGTTGACTCATCTGATGCATCCTAAGAAATAACATATTTGGCATATCTTGATGGTATTGTAGACACATAGTTAGGATCCCGGTCGAATCTACGAAAATGCATGTCCGAGAAGCATGTTCACGTATGAAGTTGTGGATTCACATGGTTGTTGCAACAATCATCTTTTGCTTCGACATGTGAAAGCTCGGCATCTTGAGAAGAATTATCTATTTCATCTTTCATACACCAAATGACCTTTCAATTACGTTGTGACCACTCGAGTGCAATTGGTTGAATTTCTCTTTCTCACCACTCGGAGCAGCACCTCTTCGAAATTCTGGAATATGATACCTTTGCCCCTTATATGGCCCTAAGTCCCCATTCCTGTTCAGATAACATGCATCGATAAGATAATATTTACCTGCAACATAAGACGAAAAAATCATGTATATCAACATCCAATGCATGAACATCACAAGTAAATAAATTTGTAAATGATACAAACTAAAGAAAATTACCCTGCGGAGGATGTGGAAAGACTTCCCTGTCTACATCCAATGCATGATAAAGAACACTAGTATCGTGCACAGCTCCTGGTTGTCCAATAGATGCGTATGTGAAGCACATGTCAAAATCACATACCACCATAACATTATGTGTTGCACTTCCTAATCTACCAATATATATAATTAGATCTTCCGAGCAACAGTTGCAAGAATGTGTGTACCATTGATAGCTCCAATACAATCTTTGAAATATGGCCACACCCTTCGATCATTTCTAATTCTACTGTGAATCGTAGAGAAGTTTGGATCATTTGGCCTCATAAAATCTTTAGTAATTCTGACCACACACTGTAAAACCTCATCAAACTTTCTGCTAATTGTATCACCAGAATACTTGAACCGATTCTGCGCTCTTCGGTTAGATTAACAGCCACCACATATGTATAGGAGAAGAGTAAGTGCCTCAGTTGAACTTGTATGTAGTTGATTTCAAGTCATATGTACTCACCAAAAGATCATGTAGATGGTGAAAGTGTTGGTAATATGCCCTAGAGGCAATCGTAGAGGTGATTGTATTACGTCTATGTTTATGAGTTATTGAATAATTGTTCTTCTGTTCCCTGAATGAATCATCGGCTATAAATATTAACGAGTATGTGACTAATTGGCAAAGCACTTTTAACTTATGATAATGTTGTTCTAAATATATCCCTAGTCAAATGTTACTGGTCGGAACACTTGTGACTCTATCGGCCAACACATGTATTGATTGATGACCATGTTTCACCGGGCATGGATATAGGGATGTCGAAACAATAATGTGCACACATGTTAGAGAACATGGTGTTGGATTGACCCACCTTGAGACAATGCTGAGATTGTTATTATTTCATGTGTCATCAGTTCGTGTCAAGCAATGATTATATATAATCCTTAGACTTGAGATCAGCATAGTTCCCTACATGTGTGAGAGTACACTTTGGAATTGCCAAACGCTACTCTGCAACTAGGTGGTTATAAAGGTAGCTTTCGGGTATACTATGAAACATGCGGAGGAATATGACTGGTCGGATATGAGATTTGCCCCTTCTAACATAACAGGAGAGAGATATCTAGGCCCCTCAACGTGGTCGGATAAAGAAAGTGCATGATCATGCCACTACTAGTAGAAGAGTTTGACCATGTGAAGTTATCTGACACTCGATTGAGAAAGTATTGAACAGTTCATGAATAATATAATATCACACCTAGAGTTCAACCAGATATCGTGAGGCAAAGGGAGAATACACGAGTTGGTCATTTAGTTCGATTAGATTCGTACTAGTCGTATGGAGATACGAGCTGGTGATAGACTGGTCGAACATAATCACTAAGTGGTCGAAACCTGGTCGTGAGGAGTTACGAACCAATCGAGACTTTATATGATATAGTCATATAGAGATATGAGCTGGTCGTTAGTGACAAGGACCTAGTCGTAGATCATATTGCATTAAGGTTCGTCCGATATTATTTGTGTGTATTTAGGAATCGTTATGTCCTGCTAGGAACCGCTAACGACTTGTGATCGAAAAAGGTTTTCGATCACAACCGACTACGCATGAACCTAACGAGTCACACACAAAACGGATTGGAACAAACGTGTTCGGATGGGATCCATCATAAGCTCTATATATGGAGATGCATGAGGATGTTGGGAAAGAAATACATGATAGACGTAACATGAGTTGTTCTACATAAACCCTAGCCACCATCTTGCTGAGAGCCCTACCATGGGAGTTGGTGCTAGCACATCGGCATACGGTGTTTCTTCCCTGGACGTGTGGATATCGTACAGGCGCTACTGCGGTTGCTATTGCGCTAAATAACGATCCGCGACCTTGGCGAGGAACTCGATTGGTTGCTAGAAAAGATGATCACCGCTGAGGACGATCGACTACGCTGAACGATCGACTTCGATCACTTCATCGGCGCACTCTACATTGAATCAGACTGCTCCAACTCTTATTCTGCTGCACTGCGCGTCTGGTGGTAATGATCTATGATCTCTTGCTTGCTTGGCTTCCTGGTTTACGTGGTAAAATTTTAAATTGTCAGCTAGAGTATGTTGGTAATATGCCATAGAGGCAATCATAGAGATGATTGTATCACATCTATGTTTGAGTTATTGAATAAGTGTTATTATATTCCTTGAATGAATCATCAGTTATAAAGATCAACGAGTATGTGACTTGTTGGTGAAGCTCTTTTAACAACAAATACCGACTAGTCGTATGGAGATACAGACAAGCTGGTCGAACATGATCACTAAGTGGTCGAAACCTGGTCGTAAGGAGTTACTATTGGACCAAAAAGGCGACTAGAGGGGGGTGAATAGGAGCACGCTCACTTTTTCACCAATAATTGATTCAATAAGATTTTACTCCAGTAGCTATGGAAGCTATGAAGATTAATATACCAGTACAGCGGAAGACTAGTATTGAATCCAATTAAACCCCTTAAGCAAAAGCACGAAAAACAACACAAGCTTAAAACAAAACTCAGTGCTGGCGGTCCGACCGATGGGTCAATGGCGTTCTGACCGCTGACCCTTGGCGGCCTGACCGGTGGCACTAGCGGTCTGACCGCCGGCCTGAAGAACAGACACACAGCCCGACAAATGAAGTTGTAAATAGATGTAACTTTTGATCTACAACTCTAAAATCGATGAAACTTGGAACACACCTTTTCTATGATGTCAGGAACCTATTCCAATCTAAGATTGTGGAATTTTTTGGAAGAATTACGATCATTTTCCATTTGAGAGAAAGATGGTTCAAAACCGAGTCAAAGCGAAAACTAGATCCAAAAACTTACTCGTGGGTGATTGATGATCAAGATGATCCTAGATATATTCCCACATGTCACAACAAGCTAGATCACATGAAGAAATCAATGAAAAACTTACGAATCAAAGAAAGACTCAAATCATCAAAAAGAGAGAAGGAAAGCAATGAGACAAAACATTGATCAAACTTTCCTTGTATTGATTTGATATGATTTGGGTTTACAGTCACTCCATCAACGGAGGACAATGCTCAATCCAATAGCACAAAAATCACATCAAAACTCTCTATACCCTAGCCTCCACAAAACCTCTCTGACGAGTATTAAAACCTCTATTTATTATTTAGTATATAGAGACCATACTTCTTCATGATCGTAAACCCTAAGGCTAACGGCCTCACTGGTCGTAAGAATTTCAGAGGTTATATAGTACCCAATCTGGTCGGACATGGTTCCAAACCTAGTCTCCGACCAGTCAAATGCCCACAAGGTTTTGAACTGATGTCTGGATCTACGACCAGACATATGCTTTACCGTGTGATGAATGGAACATGTGCTATATATTCCATACCACGCGACGCTACGATACTGGAGTACTGTTACATGACTCATTGACATATAATCGCACAACAGTTGATACATTATCAACTGACACCTCTCTTCGATCAGACGCGTTGCTTCCCGAACAGGCGTCTCCTTCAGAGACAACTGCCAACCCTTCATCAACTACATAAGGAGGAATGCAGACTGAAGTTGAAGAGGCCGGAACAGTGAAGATCATTGGGAAACACTCTCGAAAGAGCCTTGTACTCCCGAATTAGTCTTTAGTCTAAATTATATACACTCATTGTAATAGCCAGTTCAAAGCAATAAAGAGCAATCTCACTACTTTCTAGAAGATACGCACTATTTTTCTCTTTTCATTCATATATTCATAAGATCGGCGATTTGATCGTCGACACTCTCCCTAAGCGAATTAGTGTTTCAAAATAACAAAAGATACGAAGAAAAGGTGCGGCCACCTCCCTCCCCTATTTATAGTGGAGGTTTAGACCTTCTAGAAGTTTGACTCAATTGGGCTCCCGTTAAGGCCCAAAACAAACGGGTCACACACGCACGTATTTTAATACGCCGTCTTTTATCGCCTCTTGACCTAAACAGCTTCACCTTGCACCATCTTGCGCTGCGGGTTGGCCAATAGGTCATGCTTGTCCTTCTTGCACCACGCTTGAGTTCATTGACCTCACCCGGCATCGTCGATCGTTATGGACCTCAGCTCTCCAAGCCTAGTCCCGATAATCCCCGCCGTTGACCGCCGTTGACCACCAAGCAACCTGCACAATACTAGATAAGTAAACCGAATCTGGGAATAAATTCTTTACAACTTAACCCATGTTAGTCAAAACATGCATCATGCAACACATATGCACTGAAACTCATGACTTTGACCTAACAACCGAACATCGCCGCCACGAAGGACGACGATCCAAGTGAAAACCGGTCAGACTGCCACCATGGCCGGCTTGATCGCCCACCCTGGCTGGTCCGACCGCCACCTATTGGCCAGTCAGACCGCCATCTATTGGCCAGTCAGACCGCCAGTTGGGACTTAGCCAAATTCGCCTCTGAAAAATCGAAACCTACTGGAATTTTCAAACGAATAGAACTTTTGACTGGAGACTCCAAAAATTATGGGACCAAGTGCAATAGATTCTCCTCTCTTACCTACGCTCTCTATTTTTGGCCCAGCTCAAAACAAACCTATAGAAGTTTGCCGGTTCGACCGCCACTCTGGCCGGTCGACTGCCACTGCGGTCGGACCGCCAGGGGTGGCCGGTCGGACTGCCGCTTAGGCCGGTCAGACCGCCTGAGGCCTGACAGCTCTGATTCTTTGCCGAAAACTCGTGAAACGATAAATCTTTAACGTCATTGCCAATTATCACATCATCCTAAGATCTGGAGCATATCCCCATGATATCCACAATTACGAACTGGTCAAGACCAAATATGTACTGGTCATATAGAGACACGAGTGGTCATAAGCGATAAGGACCTGGTTGTATATCATATTGCATTAAGATTTGTCCAATATATTTTGTTTGTATTCGGGAATTATTATGTTCTGCTAGGAGTCGCTAACGACTCGTGATCGGAAATGATTTTTCGAGTCATATCCGATTACGCATGAACCTCACAGGTCACACACTTAATGGGATGAAACAAACCAGTATGGATACGATTCATCAAACATGTTCGGATAGGATCCGTCACGGACACTATATATGGAGTTGCTTGAGGTGATGGGTGAAGAGAGAGGAGACAAGAGACCACGACAAGAGTTGTCGTGAGTTTCTCCAAACCCTGGCTGTCATATTCTTGAGAGAGCCTTCTCGTGCGACTTGGTGCTATCACACGGTATACGGTGTTCCTTCCTTAGAAGTGTGGATGTCGTAGATGCACTACTACGGTTGCTATTGCACTTGAGGATGATTCGAGACCTTGGCGATGAACTTTAAAAATTATTTTAAAAAATCTGAATTATATAATTTTAAAAATCATTTTTTAAAAATATGAATTTCAAAACCAAAATATAAAAAGTTGAATATTAAATTCGGACAATTTAAATTTGAAAATTCAAAATTTCAAGGTTGGATTTCGAAAATCTAATATTCAAATTCTGAGAATTTAAATTTTATAAATTCGAATTTTCAAAGTTTCAATTTTTGAGTTTCGGAATTTCAAATACCGAAAACTTAACGTTCAAAACTCATATTTTAACATTTAAATTTTAAATTCCAAATTTTGAACTTTTGTATCATAAAAAATGAAATTAGGAATGTTGGGATTTTAAATTCATAATTCATAATTTATATATGCTAACCTTCGTGGTTTGAAATTTCAAATCATGTAATTTAACTTTGTGGACTTGGTGGTTCGAGTTGTAAAATATTTAAACTATGATAAAGACTAATTTATAGTTTTTTTTCAAATCAACCAAACGTTGAAATATTAGATTACTCCGTAACCAGATTTTAAAGAATATTATATTACAAAGAAATACGAGATTATATGTACCAAAATGCACCCTTACAGGTAAGGTACCGAGCGCACATTTTCTGTCTCTAATCTCAGGTCACTAATGGGAGAGGGAGGATTCTCAAAAAATCGTAAACACCGTTGGAGTCAGCAATTGTCAATCGAACGTCTCACCATGAAATCATAGTACACGGTTACGAATACGATTAATTCTTTAACCTTTGATGTTAATCTAATCACTTATATGGTTTCGGGTACCGCTACTGCATGCGGTAGCTGGATCCAACCGACCAATCTAATCAACCCTTTTGAGCCTAATAATTGATCACGATTCATGAATGAGAGTTAAAGCTAGCGGTCCATGTGGCCGCTCGTGAGGAAGCCATGCAGGCCTAACGTGAACACATGAACTTGGTCCATTCGATGGACCACTCCAATTAATCCAACGCACACTCGCATATGGAAAGCCGAATCAGAACGTGCTTTGTGCTGTGTCTGGGCCATTGGTCCTCATGCTGTCATGCATGATCCCATAAAGATTTTGATATATAAAGATCTTCAGTTTCCAGCAAGTACGTGATTGGCATTTAAGCGCACGATCAATTCGAAGGTTTGCACCTTAATTCACACGTAGGTAACGTACAGTCAGAGAGACGAGTTCTTTAATTACTTTTTACATTTCTTATCTGATACCACATGCAGTTTCTTTTCCACCGCGATCGAAGGCATGGAGCGTTAAGTTTGTACTCACCAAGGAAAGCATCATGCATGTGAATCGTTGCTTTTCTAGTTATGCTGACAAGTATATACAGCAAGCTAGTAAAGTCGTATTAGTCGTTGCCGCGAACAGTTGATTCATCTAACGCATGCGGGCAGGTCATTTTCACCTCGATCTCATGCTGCTTTTTCTTTGATCTATGTGTTTTTTCCCAAGTCGTGCTGGGTGCTCTCTTCGGTGGCAGGCCGTTGCTTCAACCTCCCAAAACCGGCCGGCAAAATTAAAAGGACCTGCACTTACGATCACTACTACAGAACACGTCATCACGCACGGTTCGAATCGTCATCACGCATTTGTTTCCGAACCGTCTATATTTATTCGTCTGTGATAACAAGCGATTATCGCAGACGGTTCAAAACCGTCTGTGATAACCACTTATCACGACGGTTTTAAATAAAACCGTCGTGATAACCACTTATCACGACGCGGTTTTTAAATAAAACCGCTCGTGATAACCACTTATCACGACGGTTTGTAAATAAAACCGCTCAGTGATAGTGGTTATCACGCACGGTTTTATTTAAAACCGTCTGTGATAATTACTTATCACGACGGTTTCTAAAGTAAACCGTCGTGATAGTGGTTATCACGACGGTTTTATGTTGAAACCGTCGTGGTAATAGCCTCACGCATTTCGGTTTCAACATAAAACCGCTCGTGGTACCGAGCGACCCTAGCTACATTGTTTCCTCTTTTTGGCCACCTCAGAATTGCTAGCCATGCCCTCTCAAAACAAGCATGTACAAAAAATGATACATCGCAGATAATCAATTGTTGACAACTCAAATTGACCATTACTCAAAATAAATTAATAAATAAATTAATAAAGATCGAATTTGTTGAAGTATTTTTGCTATAGTTGTACAATTGGATTACAATTAAGTCAATTGTTTGCGTGACTCTCGGATCGGCGATGGAGTGAAACTCTCCTTTGTTAACTATTTCGTCATGATAAAATTGCATAGTCGCCTCGAACTTCCGCGAGCTCTTGCGCAACGAGTCCATGTAAATCTATTATCAAACCCTGCCGCTAGGTCAAGAAAAAATGGTAAGGATATATATTTGAATTTACAATTACAAAAAAATTATTTCGAGATTGACAAACCTCCTGATTCTTCATCTTAGCACTAATGATTTGTTTGCATATGATGGCAAGCGAGAATGCACATAGCTCATCATTTTTTTGTCAAGCAGACCGCAAAAATAGAATTACATATGTACGTATAGTCATTGAAGACACATTTTTATGAAGTATGATATATATAGGATTATTGTGTTGTAGCGCGCATCGAAATTTCGTCCCGTGTGTTAGTTGGTATTTGGATCCATCAGATCTTCCTTGTTGGCTAACATAGGAGATGAACGAACTACATAATTGAAAAAGTTATCCTCGGGCATTTCAAACGAAGGAAGACTACAATAGAGTTATGTATGAAGGAAATGATCATACTTGTCGAGTATTGCTTGCGAATCGTCAAGTCGTGATCGTTTCGACTAGGGAATCAAGATATATCACGTTGTTCCTCTTGGGTATAATGACTAAAAGGATCCATGGGTACCTACTCATGTATGTCGCTATAACTATTAAACCTAAGTACAAATGAAATTTGAATAGCAAATAGTGAAGCACTTACCCCGGTTGTAGGGCACCGATGTAGTCCTTGCGATTCGAAGAAGCAATGCCGTCGTTATATAGTTCTCGACGAAGGTCGCGTCGCTTGGATGGTTTGCATAGATACCACGTGTGGGTCGAGAAAACCCACTGTTCTCGCCCTTCCCGCATTTTTCATCATGTATCTATACATAAGCAATGAGTTGCGATATTTATCGGTATTACATGAATGTGGAACTTGATTGTACACACTTACAAAGGTCCAACATCGTAGAAGCGAGGCGCCGAGGGCTTCAAATTGAATAGGTTGAATAAGTCGTTGAAGCCCACCACGGTTGCCCTACCGCTGAAGAAATGCTCATCCTTGTATGCGACGGTGATTCCAAAGATCGCACCCCTTCTTTGCGGTATTCCGCAAGTACCAGGCATGCATAGCCTGACAAGCAAATCCAGCGTGGGCTAATTGTGCGTTAGGGCACAACGGTTTTCCGATGGAGTACTTCCGTGCTTCGGGACTTGGGAGGCGGCTTAATGTTCGCCGATGTCGATTTGGCCTTCACGATTGGCGGCGTCTTCTGCGAGACGACTCGGGAACCGATACGGTAGCACGCTTTTGTTGTTCCTTCAGCGTCTTCTCCACGGGAAACGATGAGGTGGACTTCTGAGGAGAAATATGAGGTGGAGTCATGGAGGGTTCCGTTGGAGAGGAATGGTCCTGCCGAGATTGCGGCCTCGCTGGGTCGGGGCGATGTCCTTCTTGGGCCATCGGATAAAACCGTGCACGGCATCCCCTAGTGTTGTGATCTCTTCGTTGGGCGAATGTCCAATGGACGGCCATGAAATGTTGATGTACCATGTCCACCTCCACCCTTGCGTAACCATGCGCCACCGGACACCGTCTTTGCATCGCTCCTTCCTGGTATGGATGCACCATCCCCGCCCTCAATAGGAATGGACCCAACTAACCTCGCTTGAGCTTGCAGCCGTCGGCTCCTACAAAACGATACGCAATTAGCTAAGGCGCCCTATAGGTCTATCTTTGGTGCATTCCATAGATGTACATTACCTTGATGCGGTCTATCGGTAATTGGTCGTCGCCACGCTCAAAATTATGCGTGGACGCGACACTACTCCGATGTCGAGGAGGACCGGTTCCCGCAATAACGGGGCGGCTTGCATCGTTGCGAGTACTTGATTCAGCTTGATCCTGCAAACTTGCTATCTCGCCCTGAAATTTCGCCTTAAGCGGTTCCAACCGATTGTCGTGACTCGCCTTGGATCTCTTCCTACTTCTATACATGAAGTAGTCGTCATGAATCCATGTACCCAAGGTACGTTAACCCCTTGCCTCGCGTGCGACCCGGTGCTCCTTGTTTCCTAGGGCCGTAGATAGTATATCCTTCTCCTGTGTTCTTGGAAGGAGCCTTCGAAGTTTGGGCAATCAATTCACGCCGCAAGAGGTCATCATGTTATTATAGTCACTATTAAGTTATGGACTTGTAAACAAGTAGGTAGTTCGACATATTTACCACACGCTGGGACACTTCCGGTCCGCCGGGTTTGGGAAAGTGACGCCATCGACGAGACTTTGCCTCGCTTTTAACCGTGCACGGAACGCGGGTGTGTGATATCGGAAATAGATTCTCCTCCTCCGCCTCCCATTGCGCGGATTTAGCCGCTGCACCAGTGTGCCGAGTCCGTGGGGTGAGTGTTTCGTGCTGGATTGCTTTGTGCGCCGCACTTTGCTCCTTAAATTCATCCGTCGCCTTCATAGCCACAAAGGCGCTCCATGTTTCCGCGTCAAGAATGGAAACTTCGTGAAGGGCGTCTCACTCTTGTTCACGCATCGCGTGACAAGAACGCTCTTGAAGGTCCTCCACGCGTGACACATGGAGAGCAAGGCATGCCGTTCGACGCGATTCATGTGTGTTTCTGGGATAGTGAACCTGCTTGAAAGGTCTTCCCACAAAGACGCGCGTCTCGATCTTTTGTCGAGACTTCCACTTTGGTATGGTGATAGGACCTTTTCCTTGCAAGTATCCCGCAGATGGTCCGAATCTACGCCACGATGCCGGGACTCATAGGGACCCTAACGCCACCGACCTCCGTGATGGTCGATCGGCCACAGAGCAATTTCGATATTCCTCTACCATCTCGCTACGATCTGCGACGTCGGTGACGGCGGCGAAGACGGCGCTCGCCATGTCCGCGTCGGTGACGGCGGCGAAGACGGTGCCTCTGCCATCTCGCTTACTTGCTATCTATATAAGTTACGTACGCAATTATTACATAGTATATAATATATGGGAAATTGCACAAAAACACAAACACAAACACTGGAAAAAAAACTGTGATTAGCCAAGTTACGTACCAATTTTGTCATTTTCATGGCAGACATTTAACAATAATACGACATAAATGCTATTAAATTTCAAGCTGGACTATGGCAGGTAAATCATAAATGCCTATATTATATTTAATATATGGGATTGTACACGTTAGTATCTTAGATGTTGCTAATTAGAAAGTTTCAAATAAAGTGTGCTCACTCATGTCATGGCTCTAAAAAACTGGTTACTAGAGTTATTATATTCAAATAGTAAAACTGCATATTAAACTCCACCGTACTGCCAAATTAAGCCTAACACTAATTTTTTGTATTACTACTCTCTTTTAAGTCATCATCTTTTTTTTGCTAAAGCTACCAGAAATGGTGATGGTATATGTTCCTCGCGACCTATCTTGATGTTTGTTACTCCATAAGTCATCATCTTTTAAGTCATATCCAACTACCATCTATACAATTGCCAGATCACTAACAGGGCATTATTAGCAATATCCAAACAATACAAATTGACAGATTCTACGACACAACAACTCGATTGACAGATCACTAACAGGGCATTATTAGCAATATCAACACAGAAGCTCTTCATTGCCAGATGCACAAATCTCAATTTTGAGTTTACCAAAAGTGATACTGATGAACAATAATTATCAACAACACTCAATATTGGGGAGCAAAGCACGACTATCACCAATCAAGCTACCCACTAAACCGAGAGCACAAATTCGTCACAAATCCCTACCATCACATCAACAAGTATACTTATGGTCCTTTAACAAAATATCAACCATCAAAAACAATCACGGTAATAATTCAATCCATCACAAGAAACCAAAGATTAGTCATTACATACAACAACCATTGTTCAATAATCAACAATCAAGACAACACAGTGATTCAATATATACATGATCTTCTACAAATGATGATTATACTAATCACTACTAATCAAAATACTTTGATCGAAGAGCTATAATCGACACAAGCAACCGCTCAAGAATGAGTTTGGCACACACTAATACCAGCTGACAACATACAAAAATAACCATCTAATACCACAATCAACAATTGAATTCAAGCTCAGCAAAGATAGGAAGACTAGCAGCCAACATTCGGACATCATTGTTGCTGTCTGTTTTCGGATAATCGGAGGAGCAATAACCGACAGGGCAAGGAGGGAGGCTCGCCAAGGCGAGAGCGACCGAGGAGAGAGCACAGAGAACTGAGGGAGAAGGGGGTGTGGGGGCCGGTCCAACCGGGTGGCACCGGTCCACCGGGCGAGGGGGGCTCGAGCGGTGGCGGCGGCCGAGGGTGGTCGGCGCTGGGCATCGGTGGCGGCAATTTCTGGAGTGAGGGGTGGTGCGGCCGGGCGGCACCGAGCGGGAGTTGGCGGGTGCGATGGCCATCCAAGGGCAATGGAGACCGGAGAGCACCGTGGGCGTGGAGCACCGTGCACGCCATACGCCATACTACAAAGCGCAGAAGCGTATACCGGATCCGGAGGGTGGAAGCGCAGCGGAGAGGCGACGCCGCGAGCAGTGGGGAGGAGGCGGCGCCGGTCGGGGAGGAGGGGCGCCGGTCGGGAGGCGCGCGGGACGTTCGAGACGATAGGGTTAGATCAAAACCCTATCGCCTCTCGGCTTATATAGTCAACACACATCACGAGCGGTTCTAGAGGGAACCGCAGGATGCGTACACATCACGAGCGGTTTGCCTCTAGAATCGTCGTGATGCGTAAACATCACGAGCACGTTGCTCGGGAAACCGCTCAGATGTTTACGCATCACGCACGCTTCCTCTAGAACCGCTCGTGATGTTTAGCATCACTGAGCAGTTACGGGGAAACCGTCAGTGATGTTTACGCATCACGAGCGGTTCTGCGGGGAACCGCTCAGTGATGCTTAAACATCATGCACGGTTTCCCGCGAACCGCTCAGGATAAAGACGCATCACGCAGCGGTTCTAGAGGGAACCGTGCAGTGATTTCGCCAGAACATCTAATTCACGCACTACACTAATGCTAAAACCTTGGGCACATGAATAAACCTTGGGCACATGATTTACTTGAAATAGTGCTAAGTTATATGTCATCATTTTTAGTTAAGGGTCACATGAATAAACCTTGGGCACTTCACTAATGCTTTAGTGAGCATATTATACATAAAACAGCATAATATTTCGTAAGGCGCGCTTTTGGATGAACTTCCAAGATGGTGTTTTTAGCATTAGTTAATTATAATGTAAAGCCCAAAAGTTTAGCAAGATTTAAAGCATGCTAGGCAAAAAAAGGAAAAGGAATGATAACAAGAATTCCAAAAGCTACACGAATATCTCAACTAAAAGTTATTGGCATATCGTGCAATAGTCAACAAGAATTCCTCCTAAAATAGACTCCTTACCAATCTAGAATATTTGGACCTTGCCGAATAATCTCACCGCACCATGAATATCCACATTGACATCAATATTAAAGATCACAAGTCCATAACACATTAACACATGACAATGGAATAAATAAATTAATTACAATGGAGTAATTAAATTCTTAATTAAAATACTGACCCTTCATGATGATCGACGCAAGATATAGCTAGCTTCCTCACGGGTTCTTCCTCGAGCCCGATGCCGTCTCCGAAAGGTGGCAACTCGTCAAATTGATTGTATTCTTCCTCGCCCACTACATTCTCAACTCCGACAATCCTCCTTTTTCCATGAAGAACTACGTGGCGCTTCTTATTTGCCGGTCGGTTACATAGAAGACTTGAACAACTTGGTTAGCCAAGACGAATGGTTCGCCTTTGTATCCGACACGCTCGAGGTCCACGGTAGTGACGCCGCATTTGTCGACCTTCACCGTGGGAGATGGACCCAACGGCACCAAATAGGGGATCTTGAAAAGCACGTAGTCGATCTCCCATATCTCCTCTATTTGCCCATAGTACGAGCTCCTCACCCCATCGATCGAATGCATCTATGCGACACCGCCGCTCGTGACTTTGTGCTCTTCCTATCCCGAAGCCAGATAAAATGTGTACCCATTTATGTCGATCCTTGCCATGTGACAATTGTAAAATGTGGCCCTCTTGCCAACCATAGCAACAGATCATCACTTGATGACCTCCGAGTGATTCGCACCTTTAACCATTCGTTGAACCGACGGTTGTGCTCTCGTGATCCAAACCTCCGACCGTCCGGATTCTCGTTGGCGTACCATGTCTTTGTGCTCGCCGATGTACGGGACACTTGGGTCATGTGTTGCAAGACCGTGAAATGGGCTTGAGCGTCGATCCAGATCGGAGTGATTGATTTCTTCCGATGGTCCCGATACCATCCGGCTCCCCTCATGACGAGATAGAGGCACACCAATCGGATCCACCGAGCCATGTAGTCGACGCAGAACTCAATGACCTCTTCCGCTGCATAACCTTCGATGATGTTGCCCTCGGTCGAGATCGATTCCGTGCGTAGGACTTGAGAATTCCCATGTACCTCTCGAACGGGTACATATGACGTAGAAACACAGGTCGCATATCTTTATCTCTTTCACAAGGTGAACAATGAGATGGACCATGATATCGAAAAATGACGGAGGGAAATACATCTCAAGATGACACAGAGTCGTCACTACCTCGGCTTCCGCAGAGCATCTAGTCCTTGGGGATCGATGACCTTCGAGCAATTGAGTTGAAGAAATAACACAGCCTCAAGATTGCCACTCGGACCTTGTTCGGCAAGATACTCCTAATTGCAACAGGAAGCATTTGTGTCATCAGCACACGACAATCATGCGACTTCATACCAATTAATTTCAAATCTTGCATAGAAACAAGTTTCTTAATGTTAGCGGAGTAACCAGACGGACTTTCACACCGTGCAAGCTCTGGCACAGTTCATTTCTCTCGGCCTTGGACAGAGTGTAGCAAGCTGGGGGAAGGTACGTTCGTCCTGTATCGGTCTCTTTCGGTGCTAACTCGGTCCTTATGTTCATATCGACCAAGTCACGCCGTGCGTTAACACCATCCTTTGTTTTGCCACTAATGTTCAGCGAAGAGACCAATCAAGCTATCACATACATTCTTCTCTACGTGCATAACGTCGATGCAGTGGCGAACTTCTAAGTACTCCCAATAAGGCAAGTCCCAAAAAATTGACCGCTTCTTCCAGATGTTCTTCTCACGGGTTCTTAATTTACGTCCCTTCCCAAGCACAACATCGATATCCTTAACCATATCATAGACCTCTTTCCCACTAAAAGCCCTTGAAGTCGAACCGCCTTCCTTATTTCCGTCGAATTGTTTCTTCATCTTGCGGTATGGGTGACTCTCTCGGAAGGAACCTACGGTGACGCATATACACGCTTTTGCGAGTTGTTCACCATACACTCTCCGTAGCATCTAAGCAAAGCGACGAGCTTTGGCTCCTTTTGTACCGGCTCGACAGTTACCAAGGGCGGAAAATCATTGATGGTGCGTAACAACATGGCGCGTAAAGTGAAGTTCTCTCGCTTGTACGCATCCCATACTGCATGCCCTTCGCTCCACAAAGTCACAAGATCTTCCAAAGAATGGTGCTAGGTACACATCAATATCATTCCTGTGTTGCTTCGCCCTTGGATAAGTAGTGACATCAAAATGTACTTCCGCTTCATACAGAGCCAAGGAGGAAGGTTGTACATACATAGATTCACTGCCAGTGCTATGTCACGCTCATGTTACCGAAAGGATTCATTCCATCCGTACTCAACCCTAACCTTATGTTCCTCGCTTCCGACCGAACTCTTCAAGCTCCGATCGAAGTTTCTCCACCGAGCGTAATCGCAGGTGTCTTAGCTTTCCATCTCTCTTACGCCTCTCGAGTGCCAACGCAGCAATCTTGCCTCCTTTGGGTTCGCAAATAAACGCTTCAAACGTGGGATTATAGGTAGATACCACAACATCTTAGCAGAGGTCCTTGCTTCACCTTAGCAAGATTTTGACGCTTGTATCGGGATGCTTTGCACACGGACAATAATGCATGTCTGCATACTCTTTACGGTAGAGGATACAATCGTTCGGACATGCATGTATTCTTTCTACTTCCATTCCCAATGGGCAAATAACCTTCTTTGCTTGATAGGTGGTGTTTGGGCAACACGTTTCTCCTAAGGATGTCCGCTAGAGACCTAACAACGCCGTGAAACTCTTATCTGACCAACTATTGCTTGCCTTCAATTTCAGCAGCTCAAGCACGGTTGACAACCTTGTGTATTCCGGCTTGCGCCCAGGAACAAAGGTCTCACCGAGTCCTCCCTTAAGCCCTCGAATTTACAAAACACTCTCTCACCAGTAGTTCTCTTCGCATCGCGTAGCATCCGATCCAGATTGTCATCGTGCCCCTATCCTCATCAAAAGCACACCACATCCGCAAATCGTTGACTTCCTCGGCGATGTCGCCATTATTAACTTCGTATAATCGCTCTTCACCGTGGATCGTCCAACATGTATACCCTTTTTGAAACCCCTTCAATCAAGTGCGCTCGATCTGCGCGCGTTGTTAAACATCTTCGATTACGCAATCAATGCACCTGACAAGACATAAAATTTATCCCCTTCTTCAACATATCCCGCTCGTGCTCTTCTAAAAGCAACCACGCCATTAATGTAATCTTGACTCACACGGTTCACACCGCACATCCAGCTTCGATCCATCTACAATACGCATGTAACAAATTAGTGTCAAATTGATTAGCGATTAATTTATAGCAAACGAAAATGTGCAATATAAACTCATTCTCCAACATTTGTATCTAAGGTTATTGAAAGAAAACTCTTCACTAGTTATGTACCACACGCGGTGGCATAGCGTAGCCATGCCTACGGCCACAACCATGATCCCTACCTCTCGACAATCGATATCTATCTCAATTGAACAATCATGCAACCCAAATATAGGCATCACCTCATACAACACTTATTAACCTAAAATACCGGAACAGTAAATGCAATATTGCTTGACCCCAAATCCCACCGCATCGTGAAGTACCGGTGTGTAAATTTTATTTTTTAAGCCAATTAATTATCCTAACTCAAATTTTAGTGATTATTAGACCTAATTCAATTTTATAAAGTTACCACTCCTAAGTCAAATTTTAGTTCATTAGTTATAAGGTTTCAAAACTAAGATTTGCGGGGCTAATATTATTTATTCCAACATTGACTGCAAGATCATGTGCTCATACCAAGATTAGAGGAGGAGCCGCAGGTGGAGGAGCTAGGGCAGGAAGTGGCGCTGGAGCGGTAGACACAAAGGCAGTGAGGAGCTAGGGCGGGAAGTGGCGCAGTTGGAGGAGCTAGGCAGGAAGTGGCGCTGGAGCGGTAGACACTGCAGCCGAGGAGCTAGGGCGTGGAAGTGGCGCGAGTTGGAGGAGCTAGGGCAGGGAAGTGGCGCTGGAGCGGTATACACAAAGGCAGTTGAGGAGCTAGGCGCGGGAAGGACTACACACAGCCAGATCAGCGCAGAGGGGATGTCTCGCCAATTTATATGAAGCACGAGAAAATCGCGCATTTGTTCTATTTCGTAACCGCTCGTGATGGGCATTATCACGCACGGTTCTTCAAATAGAACCGTCAGGATGATGTTACGACAGTTCTATTTGAGAACCGTCAGGTATCGCTGACGTTCAAAATAGAACCGTCAGTAACATCACGCACGGTTCTATTTCGAACTGTCGTGATATCACTGCACGGTTCTCAAATAGAACCGTCATAACATCATCGCACGGTTCTATTTGAGAACCGTCGTGATATTGCCCATCACGCACGGTTCTATTTCGTAACCGCTCGTGATGGGCCCGCCATGCAAAAGATAGCCCAGACAGACCCAACACAGACGGTTCCAAAGGAACCGTCTGTGATGGGCCGTCTGCTATAGCCTCTTTTGTAGTAGTGGATAGTCTCGACACTCTCGATCGAGAGCTTTTGATTTTAATGACGAAAGAGAGAGAAAGCAGAAACCAAACCGAAAGAGAACAAGAAGATGCACATTCGAAAATGGGAATGGTAGGTGTAACAAATCAAAAGCCCAAAGTTGGTTTAACTACATATGTAAATATCACAGCTGATCGATCGACTTGGTACGTAAGAAAAGGAGAAGTCCTGCCGAAGCAACGTACAGAACGATTTATGGGTGTTGACTATATATGAAGAGGAATTTGAGGATTTAGAGCTAAACTACACAAAAGTTGGGAATCGGGGATTGATGTGTATCACATTTACATTCTAGTCCTCTTGTAGTTCTATAACCACACTTCACACTTCAGAATCGATTGAACTCGAAAGAAGAAGAGAAAAGCTAGGAAAGGAAAATTCTGCTAGCTAGCTGCCTAGCTCACGGGCACGGCCGGACATATATGCATGCAGTACGTAAGAATGATGGGCTTTGTTCTAATTTCTGAGATGGCGCATACGAGAGAGAGAGAGAGACATCTAGCACCATTGTTTGCTAACTAGAACACTCGGAAGTAGCATTATTGGCATTATTGTTTGCTAATTAATACTGACAGGTATATGTTGCTTTCGGGTAATTGGGTGGTAGCCTGTTGGAGTTCAATTGTGGATGTGCTAGTACATTAAATTGGGAAGTCGTGCCGACAGTAACGGGAGTACGTGGCCTTTTGGTGGGCGAGAATATATGCAAAGGATCGAGAGGGTCCATGCATCTACGTACGTACGTTTTGATTAGAAAGTACAGTTGTTTGTTTGTCACTAATCCGAGGAAAAACTCCTGCGCTGGCTTTGCCAAATCAGCTTGTTACTATTAGATCGAACTCAATCACCCATGGCCAATCAGCTTAGCACGCACGTGCTACGTAGCGACGCGGCGAAGAGTTGTCCAGAAAAAGGCAAGAAGCGACTAGCGAGCCGTAGGTGGCCTGAGCCCTGAGGTAGGATAGGATGAGTAGCGTGTATGTGTGTGGCCGCCGGTGCTCAGACCCTCAAGAGTCGCAGCGAGACCACGACCCTGGAGATAAACAAAGGAGTAGCAAAGTTGAAGTGCCGGGTGTCGTGCCGAGAGGGGCACCGCCTGTTTTTCCTTTGCGTCTGGGCAACTCGGACGCGTGGGACGCGCGTCGACCGGTGGCGGCAGGGCGCTTCTGCGGCAGGTCACGTGGCGGTGGCGATGGCGGTGGGGTGGGTACGGAACCCCACGCAGGCAGGCAGGCAGCGACGTGCCGTTCTGCGGCACGCCAGCCCAAGTGCCCGCGCTCTCTCTCCTGCCGACTGCCTGGATTCTGAGGCCCCGTTGAGCATTGCACGAGGGGATCAGCGTTGCCGTCGGAACTGAGCTTACATGTGTAAAGACTCATTGAAATTTTAAAATATGTGTAGTTTAAACTCATATTGTATAGATTAACGTGGTTGAAATATTGTAGTTAAAATAATATGATTGAAATCATATACCAATGTGACGGATCGAAACATCAGATTCAAATCACGCATCAACCGTGTGATCGGATCCATAAACCGCTTTAATTGGCAGAGACCGATGGTCAAAATCAGACACCGGTGTGTAATCATGATATGATAAATGCTACTTAATTATCATTAATTGGTTTTAAATTAACAGTTATCGGGTTTAACATGTGCTTTATTATACAGTTATCTGAGAGGATTTAGACACACTTCTAATTTCTTCTTCTTCTTCTCAATTATACTGTGCTAGAGGTCTGTGTTGTCGAACCAAGTCGTCCATTCTCCTCGGTGTGCACCAGGAAGGAGGGTGAGCAGTATCTTCTAACTATTGTCGCAGAGATCGCCTGCACGAGGCGGCAATAAGGTTTCTAGGCAGCGCATATGCGTGACCGCTCGCTACACTGCATCATCTACATTATGCACTGCTTCGATTCCACGATGCTTCATATTCTTCGTCAAATCTTACTGTAAGTTGGTTGTGCTACCAAAATATTATGTTATAAACCTATTATTGTATTTAGAAGTGCAATGAATTGCTTGTTGTTAGTATCGCTTTATGCATCTCTAGTTTATGCGATCTTTGCATCATAATAAAACCTAGAATTAAATTATTGTCTATATTTCCAACATTTCAGAAATATTATTATGACTATTTGTTGTGATTTAGCAATGATTGGTGCTTCTGGTACTCTATTTTCTGAACGTATAAATAGCCACAAAAAAACTCAAAACCTCCTTGTGCTTTTGAAAACGGTTCTGCAATATCAAGATGTAATGTTGCAAAAGGCTAGACAGAGGTATGGTCAAGATGCAAGGTTGCAAAAGGCCGGGACAGAGGTATGGTCTGCAATGCATGAGCTGGTTGATGTATTTGCAAGCTATGAAACTAGCATTGTACATACTTTGTAAACAACTCTTTAGCATCATGGAGGGTCATTGGTCAATAGAAACCTTGTTGAAAGGCTTTTCCAACCAGCGTTCTATAAGAAACGTGAGTTCCACAAATGTTTCTGTGCATTTTGTCAAGGAGCTTTAGTTCTTCTCTCTGCGATATGCATCGCATGAGAACCCCTTGAGTACCTCGTTTGTAAAGGACCCCATCGACCAAAGTATACATTTTGGCCTTGCGGGATAAACGATCAGGTTCAAGATTGTCATTAGGTATTGTACCATTCTGAAGATACTCGTGGATGTGATTTATCCAGGTATCCTTGCATTCTAGAAAGGTTGTCCTAATAGGAGATGTCTCTAGTGTTTCGACCAGAGCCAGCTTTTGGGGCTGTTCCAAGAAGACTCCTTTTGGTACCTGTGATCGAGAAAAAGCCATTCGAGCTAACTGATTAGCGATAAAATTATATTTTCGAGTGATATATTGTACCGCGAAACCAAAAAAAGCTTTTAAAGCTTCTTGGCTTCCGATAAGTACCGAGACATGGTTGGATTAGATCACTGGTACTCTTTTCGACCTGATTCACGACTAGTTGAGAGTCTCCTATCACGAGAAGTCGTCGAATACCGAGGGCTTTCGCTGCTCGTATGCCAACCAATAAACCTTCATATTCTGCCATGTTGTTAGTAGCAGAAAAGTTTAATTGAATAGCATACTTTAAGGTCTGTCTTGTAGGAGATTCCAGGACCACCCCGAGTCACTTAGTGTAAGTGACCCATCAAAGTACATTGTCCACTGGTCGTGGGATTCATACTAGAGATCCTGAACATATTCAGGATTTATCCATTCGGCGATAAATCCGGCCAAGATCTAGGATTTAATGGTCAGTCGGGACACAAAATGCAGGTCGAACTCCCTAAGTTCTACAACCATTTTGCCTTGCGTCCCGCTGCTTCTCTGTTCTAGAGGACTTCTCCTAAGGGAAACTCAGATGGCACAATTATCTTGTGCGCCTGAAAATAATGCATCGGTTTTCTTGAAGACATGAGGAGGGCATATAAGAGTTTTTGGGTGCCCATGTAAAACTTCACTTATGTAGTAACTTGTCGTTGAACATTTTCACGTTCGACAACCAACACCGCCCTCACTGCCTGTGGCGTGGCAGATAGACATATTAAGAGAAAATATCTCTTGACATCCTCGAAGGCAGTGTTTGCCTCCTCTGACCATGCGAAACCCTCATGTTTTTTCATAAGTTGGAAGAAAGGAAGTCTTTTTTCTCCTATTCGTGCGATGAAATGACTTAAGACCATCGTGCATCCTGTGAGATTTTGAACTTCTTTCTTCGTAATTGGAGGGTGCATTTATTCAATGACCTTTATCTTTTTCAGGATTCGCTCCGATTCCTCATGCAGAAACAAGGAATCTAAGTTATTTTTCCGAAGATGCTCCAAACACACACTTCTCATTATTGAGTTTCAAATGGTGTTTTCTGAGTTGTCGAATGTTTCCTGCAAATAAAAAATATGATTAAGGCGCTCGATGTTTTTTATGACCAGATCGTCCACATAGGCTTCCAAGTTGCAGCCTAGTTGAACAAAGAAGGCCGTTTGCATCAAGTGTAGCAAAGAAGCGCTAACATTTTTTAAAACCAAATGGTATTTTAACATAGCAAAATATTCCAAATGGTGTAATAAATACGATCTTTTATTCATCATCTAAATACACACTAATCCGATGATAACCAGAATATGCATCTAGAAAACTTAATATTAATATTTCACAACCAGCAGTAGAGTCAACCAACTAATCAATACGAGGAAGAAGAAAATCATCTTTTGGACAAGCTTTATTAAGATCAGTAAAGCCTACACGCATACGCCACTTACCATTAGACTTTTCAATAATTACAGGATTAGCCAACCACTGTGAGTGGTTGACTTCTCTTATAAATCCTCCCTTAAGTAGATTGTACAATTCTGATCTAATAACATCTTGTCGATCAGGTGTAAATCTTCGTAATTTTTATTTTACAGGTTTCTTATCAGGCCGTAGAGCTAGGCTGTGCCTGATCACCTCCCTTGGGACTCCGGGCATGTCAGATGCTTACCATGCGAAGACATCTACATTAGCTCAGAGGAAAGTGATGAGGACGTCTTCCTATTTAGGATCGGAAGTATCCCCAATGCGAACAGTCTTGGAAGGCTCCTCTGGATTTAGCATAACTTCTTTGACTTGATCATTCAGCTTCGGTGCTTGCTCGAAGGATGACTCTTTCTTGATTCTCGAGTAGGTATCTGACCAACCATCTCGAGGGATCAACGGTCGCATGTAAGCACTATCTTTTTATCACAATGAACTGTGATTACTCCTTTGGGACCTGACATCTTAAGATATTAATAACCATAATGAGCAGTGTTGGTATTTAAGACCGAACTTACGTAATGATTGTTTGATTCGGAGGGTCTCTAAGACTCAAATCATGCAGAGAGAATGACACATGTATTTTTATACAGGTTCGGGACTTCTTCGGAGAGAATAGCAACCCTACTCCTGTGCCGCTATATTGAGTATGTTGTTTACAAGTCAAGAGAAAGACTGAAATACAATACCTCGTGCTCCTGATCCCCCTCCCCCTTCTGCCGCCTAGTGATTTCGCCTTTTGTAGCGTGCTTGAGCGACAATCTCTCCAACCCGAAGGGCGCATCACTGCTTCAGATGATAATGCAGTTACTGGAGATTACTGTTGGAGAAATAACGTTCTCATGTTTTCAGACAGTTATCACCAGGACAGATAGATTAATCGTGCAATTATTCCAAAAAATAATAACGCATACTGACTGTTTAGATACCTTAATCAATTGGGCCTACTTGTCTGTAAGCTCGATTGATGATAGGGTGGTCGTAACTGACCTGGTCGTAGAAGGACTTACGACCATGAGGTGATCGTAGAAGAACTTACGATCATGTGCTAGTCATAGAAGGACTTACGACTATGGGGTGGTCATAGCTGTCCTGGTCATAGAAAGACTTACGACCATGGGGTGATTGTAGAAGAACTTACGATCGTGGGGTAGTCGTAGAAGATCTTACGACTCCAGCTTCTCCCTGTAGATGATCTGAGGGGAGGGTGAAGTTCTCCTGTAGATGATCTCCACTTGCGTTTGAGACCTCCTGGCTTGAGGAGTAGTCGAACGACAATGCCTCGCGACTTGGAGCAAACCCCTCCAAGAAGGGCAATTCTGGGTTATAACCGTCTCCATCCCGAGGTGAGCCCTGCGAGGATAAGGTCGAATTTGCTGGAAAAGCGTGCTCAACCATATCCTTTGCGGGGGTAACCGAAGAGTGACGTCCACCAGATACTGATGGAGTCCCAGAACGATGGCTTCCAGAACTTATCTCGCTAGGTCGGACGACCTTATATGAACTTGAACATTTGGAGAGGGAACCCTCGCCATGTTCTAAGCCTACCTTCTTGTAGTCCTAATTGTGGTCGGATGGACCCTTACCCTCTGAGGAATGTGGTCCCTCATTTGGGCGCAATGTTGTGGGAAAAAAGGATTCCTCCTCAACTCTATCCGTGGTATGGTCTCCTAGATCTGGTGAAAGATCTCTGGAGGCGACATTACCATTGGACAAAACAATACTCTACTCATATTCGTAGTAGGCATCAATGTCGAGTTCTGCGTAGTCGGCCAAGTCAAACCAATTCTTCTCGTTCCACTCTCCCGCCATGGAAGCACCTGAGTTAAGAAAATAAAGAGAACTAATCGAAAAGGAATCACTGGAAACTCCCAACAGTCGACGTCAGCTGTCGATGTTTTACCATCGATCTTACGAATGAATATCTGGGGGTCTCCTAGAATTAAAACCATGCAGAGAATGACACAGAGATTTTATACAAGTTCAGACATTCTCTGAAGAGAGTAACAACCCTAGTTCTGTGTGGGTGTATTGAATGTACTAATTACAATCAACATGAAGACTACAACCTAATGTTTTCTGCTCCAGATTGTGTTGCCCCTCTGTCTGTCGACTTCGTCCGTTATATAGTGCGTGAAGAGGTGGCAGTTTCTCCAATCCAAGAGACTACTCAATGTTCCAAATGATGAACCGGTTGATGGTAGTTATTGTCAGAAAGATAACCTGCCCCACGTCGCTAGGTAGTTATTGTCAAAGACAGAGGTATAAAACGTGCATTTATTCCAGAGAATAACAACGTATATTAATTACCTTGTTTGTTTGCACATGGTGTATAAGGCTCCTTAATCGACTAGGCCCACATGTCTCCAGACTCTATCAATTATAGGGCGATTGTGGATAAACTTACTACCACGAGGTGATCGTAGAAAAGGCTCATAATCAGATATGAGTCGTAGAAAAGCTTACGACTAGAGAGTAGAAAGACTTACGACTAGGGAGTGGTCGTAGTAAGACTTACGACCACTCGATTAAGCTTCCTCCTTGTGTACAGTAAATGATATACTTGCGAGTAGTATAAAGATATTACCATCTATAATTAGAATTACAGATAAATAATTAATTGAGGATCATTAGATCCTCGTCAATTCGAGTTCGAGAGATATAGTGTGGTCTGTGAAAAACTGTTTAAATCAACCCCACAT
The DNA here is from genome assembly GCA_036346395.1 of Hsuehochloa calcarea. Lineage (NCBI taxonomy): Eukaryota > Viridiplantae > Streptophyta > Magnoliopsida > Poales > Poaceae > Hsuehochloa > Hsuehochloa calcarea. The sequence continues at coordinate 44,134,703 of CM070599.1, forward strand.
GACCCATCACGAACTTCTCACTGCCCGTAAAACACGTTGAAAACATATTGACATGACATACTTGTCACATGACTAAATATATTAAAAAAAGGATGCTACCATGCATATCAAAATACCTACTCTATTTCAATTAAATTAAAAAAATTACAACCGCAAATGTTCAATTAAAATTATAAATACCCCAAAACCAGGATCCCTAGGTCATGTGGATCTAAATCTAAGCATGCTAGATCCTTCAATAATTGATCTACTGATGGAAGTAGCCTGGCGTTTTTACGCTAAAATAAGTAGATAAATAAGCTACATTCTAATACTACACACGACATAAGCCCTAAAAGTGTCAATCTACCACTACAAAGCCCATATCTACCACTAATCTATATTTATTGTTGAGAACCTACCATGTGTTTTATCAAAATAAATAATAAACCACATGTGTGAAGCAAACTCACCGCAAGTGGATGGAGGAACGCGGACATAGTCTCATGCTTTGCTCCGCTCCCCTATCCTATCCTTTCCTCTCCTCCGGTTCGGCACATGCCCCAATCGCGCCTCCATAGCACGACTAAACCATGTGCGATACGATTGGCAGATTCGCTCTGTTGTTGCGTGGTTGTGTCCAGAATCGTAGTTCCATCTCGCGACAGGACCCACTCGCTCGGTGGAATTGCGATCGTCGGTTATTTCTGTCGTGGTTTATAAAAAACAATTTGAAGCCGAACGATACAAATGGTGCACCTCGCGTGGTGTGGAACTGTGGATGCTCTGTAAAAATGGATATTCTCACTCGGCGAAATTTTACGGCTGTTTGCTAGAGGTGTATGAATCACAGAGCTAAGAGGGAGGGGACGTCACAATCGTGTCGCGTACCCGAAAATGTTCACGGCAAGTGAAGCCTTTTTTGTAACTTGAGTGTAAGCTCAATGGGCTTGACTATGTTCACCATGTCGAGTGAGTATTCAGTTGGGATTCCAATAGGTGCAACTGGAATGAACAAAAATAGATGACCGGACTACGACACCACAGCCCAAGTTGACGAGAGCCCACAAAGCGTTGGCCCAAGCCCAGAAGCGCCTGTCTCTAAATTACCCCTGCACCATCCAACCAATCGTAGCCGTCGGATCCCCCTCCAAAACCCTAGCCACCAAAGCCCCGTTACTTAAGCGCTCCTTCCCACTCCCTTGGCCGCCGCCGCTTCTCCCCATCTCCCGCCCCACGCAGCTTGTCGAGGTAAGCACCATTCGCCCGAAGCCATTAGCGTTCGGTCCTCGCTCCGATCCGAGCCTGAGGCGGTTTTGGTTGGTTTGCAACCGTGCAGATGGCGTCCGAGGCGGCGAAAGTGGTGGTGCCGGAGTCGGTGCTCCGCAAGAGGAAGCGGGAGGAGCTGTGGGCAGCCGACCGGAAGGAGAAGTCCGTGGCCGAGAAGAAGAAGTCCGTCGAGAGCCGCAAGCTCATCTTCACCCGCGCTAAACAGTATGCCGAGGAGTACGAGGCCCAGGTCAGACTCATCATTGGCCCCTTTCGGTACAATGCCTCTTGTTAGTCATTAGCGCATGAGCTTTATATTTTTGGCGTGGCAAAGTTGCGTTGTGTGTGATCTGGCACTTGATTGGGTTGGTCTGTGGTGTATACAGAGTAGAACTTAGGTTGTATTTGATGTGAGCTTTTCTTGATCTTAGATCGATAGAAAAAAATGAGAGATGGGAACGTCGCGGTGCAAGATCGTAGACTCGAACGTAGATACAATCGTTTCCTGTCCTTGGCGTTGCGGTTAGCTAGGAGCCTAGGAGTGTTTATTTTGGCTGTACTAGCAGAACTTTAGTATGAAGTTTCATGTGCTATAATTTTTGTATAGGTGCATGTTCCGCTTACTGCATGTTTTCATGCCAGTGTAGAACCCACGCGAGTTTTACTTTGGTTTTGTTGCGAGATATGTTAAAACCTGCGTCATTCTAGGGTGTTTTATTTGTTATGTATTACTGTGAGGAATACGTGTTTTTTAAATCACATTCAAAACATTGATTGAGGTATAAAATAGTCGCGAGTTTTGTTTAGCATTAGGTTCAATGTTTGGGTTTGTACATCTGTACTGAAAGGGTACAGATTGCCATTGCCCATTTTTGATCGGATCAGCTCATAGCTTTCTTCTAGCTTGATTGATCATTGGGTTGTTTGTTTCTGCCTGTTGGAATCATCAGTTTTCACACTTTCAATTAGGAGTTCAACTTTTGTTATGTTACTCGTGTATATGCTGATGTGGGTTTTGCGAGCAGGAGAAGGAGCTGGTGCAGCTTAAGCGTGAGGCCCGAATGAAGGGTGGGTTCTATGTCAGTCCTGAGGCAAAGCTGCTGTTTGTGATCCGCATCCGCGGGTAAGGCACCACCCCTTGCCACTATGTCATGATATCTACATTGATAATTTGATATGGAGCTTGTCTGCTCATATTTGGGTGCAAATTTGTGAATGTTTTGACTGCAGTATTAATGCCATGCACCCAAAGACCAGGAAGATCTTGCAGCTTTTGCGTTTGAGGCAGGTGGGTTGGTCAATTATGTGGTTTGGTTGTACGAATGCATCTGTTGTTTGAAATGATGGCTACTGGTGTTCATTGTGTCAAATGTTTAATTTTGAAGATCTTCAATGGGGTGTTCCTGAAGGTCAACAAAGCCACCATTAACATGCTGCGCAGGGTCGAGCCATATGTTGCATATGGGTATGTTCGAAGTTTACATTTTGAGTTTTTATGATTTATGATGCCTTGCAATTTAATTGATTTTATTCTTGATGTCCCATCTTCCAAGTGAAAATAAGTCTGATGTCCTTTATTGTTCGAATGAATTTACCATAGTGAATTTTACTAGAACTACGTCATTATGTCATTTTACTATTGCTATGACTTCAGATTGGCTTGTTTAGCTATATTGCTGGAAGTAGAAAAGTTATGTGAAAACAATAGCCCGATACTAGTACTCCATCCTAAATTTGCTTCCCTTAATAGTTATTTCATTCGTTTCACTGCTGTTGTTAAATTTTGAAACAAATTATAGGCAGTTAAAATTTTCCCATCCATTGTGCAAGCTGCCAATGTCTGAAGTAGTTCAAGAGTCAGATTACTATAGGATTGATCTGACGATGTTGCTAACTAGATAAAATCGTGAGCTGTATAGGTACCCAAACTTGAAGAGTGTCAGGGAGTTGATCTACAAGAGGGGTTATGGGAAGCTTAACAAGCAAAGGATCCCTTTGACCAACAACAAAGTCATTGAAGAGGTTTGTTATCTTCAACTCTCCACTAGTGGTTCTTATATTTTGTAGTTCCATATGCACTATAAGATCATCGTTTTTTGGGTGTTCTTGTCAGGGGCTTGGGAAGAACAACATCATTTGCATTGAGGATCTTGTTCACGAGATCTTGACTGTTGGCCCACATTTCAAGGAGGCGAACAACTTCCTCTGGCCATTCAAGCTGAAGGCACCTCTGGGAGGTTTGAAGAAGAAGAGGAACCACTATGTGGAGGGTGGTGATGCTGGTAACCGTGAGAACTACATTAATGAGCTCATCAGAAGGATGAACTAGGTGGACGAGCTTATTTTCTATGTTAAGGTTTGTTTTACATAAGGACGCTTATGATGGATGAATATGCATGTAATTTTGATATTCAGAACTAGACATGTGGAAGAAATCTGACCTTTTATCAGGAGGTTTTGAATTATATTTAAGGGTTAATTCTTTATTTATCACTAGAAGTTGGTTAGTTTGCTAAAATGCTATCGTGAAATTGCTCTTCCTTTCATTGTTATTGACTCTCATCGGTCAACTATGAGTTAACTGTTAACTTGTGTGAGAAGACTTATTTACCCTCGTCATCTTCCTCTTTCTACAAGATGCCCCTTGATCGTAGCATGGTGGCCTAGAACTCCTTGTCAGCACCAGCTCCATGCTGCCTCCCTCCTACCGCCTGCGGTGCCATCCACATGCACTCGGATGTCTGTGTTCGTGTGTGATGCCACTGCGCGCCCCAAGGCCACCGTAACCTAGTGCCCATGCGCACCGTTTCTGTGCCGATGGCGTAGATGGTTTTGCCAAAGTACTTTGCTGGCAGCGTCGGACAGAGCCGATCACCCGCCACATCAGGAAGCTCAGCGCCTGGAACCTCGTTAGGGTGGCCGCACCTGCTATATGCACTGTCGCTAGGAGCTCTTTCTTGGTGGGCCCGCTCCTTGAGCGCCGCCAAGGACTCCACTGAGAAGTGCAGCATCCGCTTGTGCAGTGGCGGCGCCGCTAACCGCTCGATGAGCTCCAATAGGTCGGCGTGGACGATCTCGACGCCTTGGTCGTGGCAGTTGATGGAGACCGAGCAGCTGACGACGTTGCTGCGGTGGCTGCGGTCTTGGTCGATGACAGAGCTGATGTTGCTGCGATGGCTACGGTGTTGGTCGATGACAGAGCGGCCGACGACGGGGTAGTAGGTGGCGAGCGTGTTGGCGAGGGCGGCGGCGAGGTGATCAATGATGTGGGCGGTGGAGAGCAGAGGGGGCGAGGTGGGTGGCACGAAGAGGAGGCCCTTCTGGATGTAGTTGGCGGAAAGCATGGAGACGTCCCACGAGATGAGCGGGATGCGCTCGCGTGGCCGAGGCAGCGGCTTCACGGTGCACGTCGACAGCACGCGCACCGGCAACAACATTTTCGATGGACCCCGAAACTGTTTGGTCCATCCATGTGACACTCCTAGATTACTACTATATTTATGGGTCGGGCGATGCGGCGCAGCCACAGGTGGAAGCGAAGGGGAGGGGTGAAGGCATGAAGAGGAAGAGAGCAAAGAAGAAGAAGGGTAGGATGACCATTTTGACAAGTTTTCAATGGTTAACTGTAGCTGGATCTAACGAGGCTAACAAGAGTGGTAAAAATATGATAAAAGTTGAAATTCAATGTCAATAAAAGGACAAGCAATTCACGATGATATTTTAAGGATCTAACCAACTTCCAATGACAAATAAGAAATTAACTCTATATTTAATGTTTTTACTATGCGATGCTAATATGTTTCTCTGTGTAATTTTCTACGTTCTTGCTTGGGCTTATAATGCTAGATATGCCCAGCTCTGGTGATTTGCTCAGCTGGCTTTACAAGCTAGAACACAATGCATTTTTTTTGGGAAAGCTGTTTTGTGCTGCATGTGAATGATTGAAAATTTGTTCATTTCATCAAGGAGACAATCAATGTAAAAGTAATGAGAAAATCTTAGATTGGGAAGATGTTGTGAGAAGGGCATCCCGTCAATTCTTTCACAACAGCCTGTACTTCTTTTAGTACAAAAAAAAAGCATCATCTTCGAGTGCTTATATCCAGAATGCGTCAGCGTTATACATTGCGTCACCAAGACTGGACGGTCTTTAAAAACCTGGACGAGCGAGCCCGACGGCCAGCAGTGGCCAGCTCTCCCTCCTACCGTACTTGAGAGCTGAGACCAAACGTGGTCATCCGCACCACACGGCGGTGCGGGCAGGAGAGCCTCTCCTCGTTACTGTGCACTCGGGATTCAGGGTGCGTTTGGTTAGTGGTTAAGATTGAATATGATAGAATGGTATAGGTAGGATGTGATTGTTCTGATGAGATAATACAAGTATAATATTTAATTGGTGAGATATGATGATATATGATTTTGTTTGGTTGATGGAATATGATGATCCTGGATGGTTTAAGATGGTGTTTGGTTGGTGTGATAGAATGGTCCGTATAATATTTTTTGCACTAAAATATGACAAGAGTGGTATTATTTTGTTGATTAAATGACAAGAAACACAACGGTTCAATCGGATCGCAAATTGGATACTCGGTTTAGGAAATATGATCATTTGAAACTCGTAAATCAAACCGCCGTGTCACCAAGCGCCTTGAAATTCGAGTGAACGGTGTGATTCGTGATTTTTTTTCGAACGAGATGATACAACATAAACATGGAATATTCTTTTTCTTAAACAATCTCATTCCGAATGGTTTTGTTCTATTCAACAAACTAAACACTTGAACGAGCTCATTTCCTGTACCGGATGGTTCAGGACCACTCCATTCAACGAACCAAATACACCCTTGACCAGGCAGAATTTGCTGTTGCCCATGTACACGAGCGTTGCTCCTCTATGCCTCATGGACCTCACGCGGAACATCCTGTCCAAGACGACTTTCAACCTCATCGGCCTGTCGTCCCAGCCGGCGGCGGGTGGGACGTCGCAGCAGCAGAGGTAGCCTGCGTCTTCTTCGTCAAGGGCGAGTCCTACCCACGCGTTGAGTTCGCCATTCGTAGTAGGCTTGGCCTTTGAACGGCAACAACTACTCGCTGTAGTGCTGTTCCCGGAAAGAATGTCTGGACGCATACGAACACTCTAGAACACAGAGAACAGAAGAAGAACACGCAATACATAAATATTTTTGGTGCTACCCAAAACTCTATAGTTTTTCTCATTTTCTTCTCTTATTTATACTAGTCAATTAACAAGTAACTAAAGCCATCAATACACACAAATGCTGCATCAAAGCACAAGCGACATCTTAATGCTATACAAGAAACTGAACTCACTCAACGTGCAGCATCTCAATACCACGTAAGAAACTGAAAATAACATTACAAATAAACATTAATGCTACATGTAAAATAATAGTAATAATTATTATTAAATCAAGATTATAGCTAACAGTGCGTCCACACAAGGCGCTCCGTGTCGAAGGAGAAGGTGCCCTCCTCCCCGTTGCCGTAGCAGTTCTTTGCAGACACGAAGATTGTGCGCCCGTCGGGGTGCAACGCGTAGCCGGTGACACAGGGACTTGGAATGGCGGCATCGCGGAGTTGGCGATCCTGGTCTAGGACCACGACTTGCCGCTGTTGGGCAGCGGCTGGGCGCCGAGCACGTCCAAGCAGGGAGTGATGAGCGCGAAGAGCCTGTCGACGACGGACACGAAAAATGGCATGTAGGTCCCGCGGCTCTGGGCAGACTGTCAGCGCCAACGTCTTGGTGTCGAACACGGGGATGCCGGGCATAGTCTTGGACTGCATCGTGAAGATCTTGGTGCCGTGGCCCGTGGGCTGTGAAGAACATGGAGGCTCCGTGCATGGTCTCCACATGGGCGAGCCGGGGCCCGGGGCTCGGGGGGACGCGACTCCAAGTCGGAGTCGGAGTCGGACTCTCGGAGTCGTTGTCGAAGGTGTCCACATCCACCTTGTGGATGTTGTACCCACTTTCCCACCATCCACAGGTAGAGGTAGTGCTTTCACTGTTGTGTCGGTCGCTTCGCCGTCGTGTGGCCACAGCTGTGACGACCCGACCGCTGCCGGTTCGGCATGTCCGGTCTGCTCATCTTGTCACCTCGACCTCTCTGTGCACTGTTTTCTACGTGCACTATCAAGAGAGAACAGGATCGAAAGTCATATAGTCTCTTCTAGTCTATCTCTACTACTTAAAAATTAGAATTGGTGATTATCCGTCCTCTCAACCCTCTCACCCTTGTCCCTCTCTACTGACACATAGACCACGTTATCAGCAAACTATCTTTTCACATCGTGTGCTCCCTGCTACTCCTCTCCTGACATCGCGTGCGACGTCCGTCTGCGCTTCCTCCTCCTCTTTTCCCTCACCTCCACCCCCGCTCTTCTGCTCTGCTCCGTGCGCCTCCGCCCCGTCACCGCTTCCATTGGCCGGATTTGAACGAGCCTCATTTCGTCCTTTCTGCCCCATCTCTGCTCCGTACGACTTGATGAATTGAGGTATATTATATCTACTTAATTGATAAATGATTACATTCATGAGATGTTTCGTAGCAACATATGGATACTTAGGCTCTGTTTGGTAGAGCTCTAGATTCTCATTTTATAGATTCTGCTCCTGCTTCTATAAAAATCCACTTCTTTGATAATCTAGAGCTGCTGTTGAAAGCGTTTGGCTAGTAGGTTGGCTCCAAAAACCATATGAGGGAGGATTAGAAGCAATAGACCATGTTATCCCTGATTGTAAGAATTAAATTGTTCTGTGTCTTTCTCCTATGTATTTGTACACAAATTATAGAATTTTCCCCCTAAATTTGTTTAGACCATGTGAATGTATATACGTTGTATCTATACTCAATGGCTGGTTGCATTGTATTTACACTTGTTGATGGATTACAACTGTGTTTAAGCAAATTTTGTACTATTTACGCTGCGATAGATGAAATTAGAGATATCATATTCATTTCGTATAAGTGTTCAAATGACAATTACATAATATTATGTACAAGTATTGTAATGATAAATGAGTCATAACTAAAGACCACAAAAATTCATAAGTAGAGTGTCTATTATCCCAAATGAGCAATTGCACTTGTAAGGTCATCACGGAAACTATCCATGGATGTAGCACTTGTTTGCAATGTTTATGCATCCGATGCATCTTGAGAAATGACATATTTGGCATATCATGAAGGTATTGTGGGCACATAATTAAGATCTCGATCGAACCAACGAAAATGCATGTCTGGCGAAGCTTGTTCACGTATGAAGTTGTGGATTCCTATGGTTGCTGCAACAATCATCTTTTGCTTGGACATGGGAAAGCTCGACATCTTAAAAAGAATTATCTATTTCATTTTTCATACACCAAAGGACCTCTCAATTACGTTGCGAACACTCGAGTGCAAATGGTTGAATTTCTCTTTCTCACCACTAGGAGCAACACCTCTCCGAAATTCTGGAACATGATACATTTGGCCCTTGTATGGCGCCAAGTACCCAGGCCTGTTCGGATAATCGGCATCGACAAGATAATATTTACCTGCAACATAAGGCGAAAAATTCATGTATATTAACATTCAATGCATGAACATTACAAGTAAATAATTTTGTAAATTATTCCTAACAAATAAATTTACCCTGTAGAGGACGTGGAAAGACTTCCCTGTCTACATCTAATGCATGATAAAGCACACTAGTATCGTGCATAGCTCCTGATTGTCCAATAGATGCATATGTGAAGCGCATGTCAAAATCACATACCGCCATGACATTTTGTGTTAGACTTCCTGATCTACCAATATATCTAATTAGATCTTCTACAACAACAGTTGCAAGAATGTGTATACCATCGATAGCTCCAATACAGTCTTTGAAATGTGGCCACATCCTTCGACCATTTCTATTTCTACTGTGAACCGTAGAGAAGTTTGGATCCTTTGGTCTCACAAAATCTTTAGACATTCTGATGACACACTACAAAACCTCATCAAACTTCCTGCTAATTGTCTCACCAGAATGCTTGAACCGATTCTGCGCTCTTCGGTTAGATTCACAGCCACCACATATGTATAGGAAAAGAGCTAGTGCTTCAATTGAACTTGTATGCGTAGTTGATTTCAAATCATATGTACTCACCAAAAGATCATATAGACTGTGAAAGATCATAGCATTCATACGAACATGTGGTAGCTTTCTCCTGGAGTGATCAAAGTTTCTTTAACACAACCCATTCCACTAAGCCATGAAGTCCTAGATTCATTCTTGTCCAAGTAGGTTGAGTGATAATTCTCCACGGTAATTACAGTAGCAGCGAGGCGACTTGACATGTCTTGCCACAGACGCATCATCTGCACGTCACACTCATGTTTCTCATTTGATATATTACTCCCTTCACTATCACTTTCAGAAGACAACATTTGTACATGACAATACAAAAACACAACAACATAAATGGCAATTAAAAAAGACATGAGTATGCATTAGGTCCAAATGAATGTATATAACTAATGAAAATCGTGTTTTAATCCAAAAAAGGTCTTACAGCCAATAGAAAAAAAAAAGAATAATAAAGTTCAATTCATGACAAACTACTTGTAGGAATGTCTCCAAAATCATCCTAACATTACAATCAATTTTCTATTTTCCATAGTTGGCATCGTACTTCCTTTTGAGCCATTCAAATCGTGCTTCACTATTTCACAAGGTCATAAACATTTCCCTTTGCTCATTCTTTAAGAAATTTTCGGATGCAATGAAGTGCTCATTACTCCCATTAATAGCACCACACTCTTCAACCAATTCCATTACATCCTTTATGCTACACACTGAGTTTTCATCTATTTTATGTGCAAATGCTTCAAAAGATGCATGCGACTTCTCATTCAACTCAAGAATTCTTCTCAGTTGATCTTGCATGACCATAGAACCACTATTTGGTTTCTTCCCCTTATCATTGCTAGGGCCGCAAGCTCTCTTTCCTTTCCTACTAATTGGTGATTCATCTTCACAATTACTATTATATTTGTCATCATTTTCATCTTCAAGCTCTTCAATATCAATAGTTGTCGATGCACGCACAGGACTTTGAGGCAATGTTCCCATTGCAGGAGACCAATGGTCTTCACTGGTGTTGCGAATGTCGTCAAACATCTTGAACAACAACTACTCATTTTAAAGTCCTGCCTTCTCAAACTTGGAACATCTTGGACAACAACTCCTCATTTTATAGCTTTCTCCTCGGTTGAAATCACCATCTAGGTGGGTGCTCAAGTATTCCTGCAGTAACATCATGGAGGTGACTTACACATTTTTTATTGTACTATCTATCAAACAACATATAGTCTATTCCTTGCACAACTGAAAGCAACATGAAGGCAAAAGGTTCATGATGTACAATGGTGCATTGCGATAACCAACCACTACTAAAACACAATTTCAGATCTAACGTGTCAATATGTCATCTAGCTACATGCAAACAAATAACCTACCAACAGTAGGGGTAAGAACAGCTTGGTGTGGCACCCGAGAAACTGGTTTCAATCTTCTACTCTTTTGGATTTTAAGAAAAGGCAGGATTTCTTCGGCACCCTTCGAGGTAATCAAAACTTCGGGGTGCTTAAAATTTAGGTTTGCCTTCAAAGTTAAAAGTCTAAAACTTATGAAAGGATACTACTCTCTAATCATTAAATATTAATTCTAAGTGTTATTAAGCCATAAATGGGCCAAAGAGTGCTACTGGGTCTACAAGCATCTCATTGGATGTTTGCTAAGTCCTGTAACACACTGGAGATCTTATGTGCATTATTAGATATCAGCTAGCATCTTAAATATGTTTGGTTATATGCATTATCAGATAACAACATTAGGTCCTAATGAGCTAGCAGCATTAGGTCCTAATGAGCCTAAAACTGTCAAACCTGATTTGTAAACTATTTCGGCTTCAATAGAGAACCTAGACCCAGAGCTCAAACAGATGGGGGCTTAGATGCATTTTCATTTTAGTATATCAGAATGCAACATTACCAAGAAAGGTTAGCTGTTGGTGGTATGCTGTTCTGTATACATGATTAGCTCAACAAAATAAAATGATTAACACATGATTCATTGGTTTCTGACAAATATGTTTAACACTGAATCACAGAAGCATCCACATTCAATATTTGCATAAGCATCATCAATCACAAAAGCATGAAAAAATTCACAAATTCATCACTAATCAACAATCACAGAAGCCTTATACCATCCTTTTTTTTTCACAAATTCATCTAATGAAATCATCAATCACAAAAGGGGACTAAGGGAGTAGGGAGGGCAAGGGAGTGCACCGGATGACAACCTGTGGATATCGTGAGGATATGTGCATGATCTTAGGATGATGAGTCAATTGGCAATGGCATTGGTGGTTTGCAAAATCTCGCGTTTTCGGGGTTGCTTCAGTTCTGTCAGACCACAGGCGGTCTGACCGGTGGCATAGGCGGTCAGACCGCCCGTGGAGAGGTCCGACCGACCGTGTTTGCCGGTCCGACTGGGTTTGGTTCAAAATGGATTTTGGAGCTGAGCCAAAAATTGGTTGTGTAGGCAAGTGAGGGGAGTCTCCTGGATGTGGTCTCTTTATTTTTGAAGCTCCCAGTCAAAAGTTGTATTCATTTGAAAATTCCAGAAGGTTTCGGATTTTCAAGATGAAAATTTGGCTAAGTCTTTTCGGGCGGTCCGACCGCCGTTGTGGAATCGGTCGGACCGGTCTGAAATCGGTCGGACCGGTTGTATGGGGCGGTCAGACCGCCGATCACTTGGACTTTGGCCTTTTTTGCATTGTTGTGATTTAATTGTGTTTCGTGTATGAAGTTCAATGCTTTATTGTTGCATATTGCATTGTTGAACTAACGTGGGTCAAGTTGTGAAGAACTTATTCCCGGAGACGATTTGTTTGTCTATTGCTGTGCAGGTGGCTTGCAGGTCAATGACGTCAATGGTAAGGTGGATCGGGACTACGCTTGGAGAGCTGAGATCCAGAACGATCATGGATGCCGGGTGAGGTCGTGTGACTCAAGCATGGTGTAGAATGGGCAAGATGGATCGAACGGGCAGTTCGGTGTAGCTGGTTGGATCAGGCGGTGCTGAAGTCGGTGCAAGTCCCTGGGAGGTTCCGATGGGATTCAGACGGGAGGAACTTGTCGACATAATGAGAGCCGCTGATCAACCTACACGTGGTGAAGCAGACGATTGCTTCAACAGATGTGTATTAGTGGGTCCCATGTGTGTGTGTGGGTCCCATGTGTGAAACCCTAGGCCCTCCATATAAATAGAAAGGGGGAGGAGGAAAACCCCTTGATGCATTCATTTGGACTCCTCCACCTTTTTCTAGGGTTTGGAGAGGAGAGGAGATGAGAGACTAGGGTTTGGAGAGATTTATATGTGTGCTCTTTGTTGAGCTCTTGTCCTCCTTGAGGGAGTGGCTTTGTAAGCATCTTGTTAGATCAATTAATCTTGTGATGCTTGCTTAAGAGATCGATTGTCTCTCTTGTGTTCTTCTCTCTTTTGTTGATTTTGGTGCTTCCTTGATCCGGGTGTTTTTGCTTGGTCTCTTGACCAATTTTACCTTGCTTTGATGTGTGGGAATACTTCTAGAATCATCTAGATCATCAATCCCCCACAAGCAAGTGTTGGATCAAGTTTTTCATATTTCTAGGGTTTGTGCACTTCTTTGGTAAAACCTTAAGAGATCGATTCTACGAAGTGGATCTGAACGATCGTCGCTAGAAATAGGTCTTAGATATCCTTGAGGAGGTGTGCTCCAAATTTGATCAAGTTTCATTGGTTGAATCAAAAGTTGGACCAAATTTCGTTTTGAATTTGGGCATTATGTTTCGGTTCTGGACTAAATCGGTCAGACCGGTTTATCAACATGGTCGACCGCCACTTTGAACCGCCCATTAACGGCGGTCGAACCGATTCCCAGCGGTCGGACCGCCACTTGTCTGCCGGTCAGACCGCCCGTGTCCAGACCAGCCCAGTGAGATTAATTCTCCACATTTGTGTATTGTGGTTTAAAAGGGTAATTGAATTCAGCACAAGGCTTCCTCTGTGCGTTTACTGATCTTCTTAGCTTTCATAGCTAAAGGAGAAAAGTTCGTGTTAAATTTGATTAAGGCGAAAAATTGAGAAAGCGCCTATTCACATCCCTCTAGTCGCCTTTACGGTCCTACACAACCTTACCTTCACAGGACCTCTAGGGTTTTCGGCGTCAGTGGCGGAACACTTCGGGGATGGCGGCGGTGCAGTTGAGGACCGGCGGGGGTGCACCCGGGGGCCGGACTCTAGGGTTTCCGGGGTGGGCGGCGCTCGAGTGCTCGCAACGGCGCAGTCAAGGACCGGAGGCGGTGCAGTCAAGGGACGGAGGTGGCACAGGACCGGAGACGGCGCAGTTGAGGGACAGAGGCGGCAGACCAAGACGGCAGCAATGAGGAGAATGAGGGAGGAGGCGCAGCCGAGCAACGAGCAATCGAGGAGCGAAGCAGGCGACACTGCCGAGGACGCGAGCAATCGAGGGGAGCGGAAAGAGGCGGCGCTGTCGAGGGAGGAGAGCAGCTGGCCGAGGGGAGGGGAAAGAGGTAGCGCTGTTGAGGGAGGAGAGCAGCCGGCCGAGGGAAGGGGAAAGAGGCGGCGCTGTCGAGGGAGGAGAGCAGTCGGCCGATGGGAGGAGAAAGAGGCGGCGCTGTCAAGGGAAGCCGAGGGGAGGGGAGGGAGGGGAAATGGGCCGCACAGTCGAGGGAAGCCGAGGGGAGGGGAGGGAGGGGCGCAGTCGAGGGAAGCCGAGGGGAGGGGAGGGAGGGGAAAGAGGCGGCGGGGAAAGAAATAAGGAGGACGAGAGAAAATCGAACGGGGATCTGGGGGTTAGTTGAATAGCATTTGCGGGTAAAAAATTTAAACTTCAAGGGATATTTTTGTTTGTACAAGTTGGATTCTCACGAGAATCCAAGGGAATGCTGCTACTCGTTGCTAATTTATTTTCGAGACATCCCCTCGCGAGAAGCAGAATCTGGTGATTTTGAGAATCGGAGTGTTTGATATGACTCCACGAGAATCGGTTGAGAAGCAGAGAGTAGAAGCTGTACCAAACATACCCTTAACTAGTATGTATATAAAGACTATTCTGACAACTAAACTCTCAATCCGAGTATGCTTCCGTCGCAAGTGATCGATTTCATTTTAATTTGCTGCTGTGTCGTTAAATGTTGAAGCAAATGATATGCAAGGAAATTTTTTATCCATCAATCGTGTGCGTAGCCAGGATTAGAATTGATCCACATGAGTAGTTACGGAGGGTCCAGATCAGAAAGCATAACTATATTCCTCCTCGAACTCAGTTAGCTATGTCACGTATGTACGTTTGGCATGCGTACCGACACGCAGACCACGACCCAACACACCGCCATGCACGAGGACATAAGTGCCGCTCCTTCGCCGCCGTTCCCTGGCTCCGGTGACGAATCCGACGGGTCAAGCGAGACGCCGAAGCCTATCAAGGAAATCCAGGGTCTCGGCCGGAAGTGTTAGGTGGAGCTGCGGCGGCTCAAGCTGAGGCACACGTACGCTCTGTTGGAACCTAGCAGCGAACTCGGCAAACTCGAACACACACACACGAGAGCAATTTGGTGTAGACACAGGAGATTGCGGCGACTAACACCCTCGGCGACGAACACCGGTTTTCTGTATTTTTCAACCTATAAAGACCCAAAAAATACAAGGCTTTTTAAAGCCCAGCTGAGACTCCACGGCAAGCAACAACTCGTCCGGGTCTCAAGCCACGCACATCATACACCAGACGTCCACTTCCGCACGACGCGCACTCACACGTACATCCGTAAGAAGCGCTCCACCACCGGCTGATCTCAAGCCACTCCGCCTCTACGTCGTGGTCTTGTGCATGCAGATGCTAGCTTCTCACCATACTCACACTAGCATAAACTAACTGACAAGCCTAATCAACGTGCATGCGACTAACACGATGCATGCTAGGACTAATGACGCCGGCCACAACTAATGACGCCGTATGAAGAAAATGACTAACACTTCTATCCTATATGCAAGACTCAAAACTAATTCAAGTCATGATTATTTTCCAACACGCTCCAGGTGAAGCGGTGGCGGCGGCCATGGTAGCATCGGACGACCACCTCTCACCATAGATATGGACGTGGATTCTGGCGCACTGTCGCTAATGAGCTCCAAAATCAGAATGAGTACTAGCCAACGTGGACATTCACTCACCAAAAAATTGTTCATTACTCCCTTAGTTTCACAATTTCATCTTAAGCCCATCATGTGCACAGATTAATGCAACATCAAATTAAGAAAAATTTAAATGAGAAATGATAATAAATACTCTATTGTTGAGCTTGCGGTTTTCTTACCATTAAGAGACTTCTTACTTTTCTTCTCCTATTTTCCAAGTTAGGTTGAGGTATTTTATCTTTTTGATCAATACATTCGCACCATTCAATCGCCTCGCTAGCGGCTGCTTATTTGTCTGCTATGTCGAAAAGCTCGACGGTCGTTCGTAGATGATTCATGGCGATATCCTCCATAAACAGTCATTCCCCAGCCTTGCTTTAAAAGCCTGGATAACCAAATATTCTGTGACATCTGGGATAGAGTTACGAATCTAGCTGAACCTCTTGACATATTATCAAAGAGTTTTATTGGTCTTTTACCTTATCCGATGGAGATCGTACGTCCTCCTGGAAGTTAGCAATCAACATATCACAGAGCTGCTCCCAAAGTATAGATAGATCCGACAGGCAAGTTGAGCTACCACGATAGTCCCTTCAAGTACCATGGCAAGTAATTTTCCATCACATTGTTATTACCACCAACAACTTCGATGGCGTAATATAGATCTGAAGAAATTCTAATGGGTTTTAAGTCCCAGTGAACTTCTCTATGTTGGCTGGTCGGAACCTGTTCGGCCAGTGTACAGCTTGGAGCCTTGCTGAGAAGGCTCGACAACCTGTTATGGAGTCATGATGCCTTCTTTGAAAAGAAGCCATATTGTAGTCGGTTGGAGTCCGGTTCCTTATATTAGCATATCTAGTATCCAACGTTCCAACCCGGTGGTGGACGCTAGCATAACGCATCTGACCACCTACTTAGTTGAGATGGTGACGAACTTCATTAGCACCAAGAGGTCGTTCCTCTTGACGAGGAGGAGTGGCTGCTGAGAAGAGCCGTCTTCACTCATGATTCCCTGGTCAAAACCTACGAGGGGGTCTTGGTATCGTCTGGTTCTCGATCGGACCATGTTGTCCTCTGCTGAGGAGGAGCGCTGGGACGAAGTCATTGTGTAACTTTGCGATCCCCTTTGCTCCTGGTACATTTTTGTGCGCGCACGGTTTGCTAGAGGATCTCTGATACCTGCCCTGCAAGTTGCACGTAACCTGAAGTCTCTGCTAAAGCAAGATCTGGGTAACCCAGAATGCCACGAACTTGTTGCAGGTTTTGAAGTGTTATCGAAAGTCTTGGAGGATTCTGACTAGCATTGAGTGTTAGATGAGTCGAATGTCCTTCCGATCTTCCGTCTTGACTTGTCCGACTGATCACACGCTGTGAGGTAGGAAATGCGAATTAACTGATAGACGTCCATTAGTCCGATTGCCTCCGGTAGGTGGCGTTTGAGCGCCCATACCATCTCCATCAGTATGTGATGGTGGGCTAGGCCATGGAGGATTATGCACGGGAACTTGATTGGTTCTCCGATTGCATTAACTTCATGGCTCCAACAACGATCTTTCGACGAGCTCCCATCATAGCTAAGGGAGAGCCTTCCAGAGCTTCAGCTAGGAGCCTCCATGACAGAGGGCGGTCATAGATTACCACCTCTGGTGGCCTTTGTGGTGGATTCGGCCTGATCCGGTGGATTGCCAATCATATGCTGAGCTTTATCATTCCCGCTTGGCCTTCGACTAGTGGCAATGGTAATTTCATTGACACTCTCACCAAGTGTCGGTTGGCTCTCGAATACGTAGGAGCCTTTGACGAATACCGGTCGTCTCAGGACCAACTTGCCGACTGTCTAACAAAACCTCTCGAAATACAACAACTTAAGACCTTACGACACAATCTCAATCTATAGGTTTGTGATTGAGGAAGAGTGTTAAGATTACTAGCCTGTTGTATATTCGGAAGAGGTTTGATTATCGAATCCATTGTATCTTGTAGATACAATCAAACTGCTCTGTAAACGTTTAGGAGAGTTAGCTCTGTATGTGTCGACGATCGAGTCGTTAATCTTACGAAATAAAGTAGAAGAAAATGGCAAAGAGTTCTTGAGAGAGAATGAGATTGCTCTTTATTGGTTTGAATTGGATCCTTTACAGGGGGTGCATTCGACAAGGCGGTAGACTAATCCTTATTACACTAAGCGTAATGCTTGCTATGCTATTGAATCATAGTTGAAACATGAATCTAATGGTGATTGCAATGCTTCGATCTGATCCCTTTGTTCCTCCGTGCTCTGTCTTTAAATAACCAACGAAGATGTGTCAGTTACTTCTGGAGAAGACGTCTGTTAGAAGTGACATGTCTGGTCGGAGGGACAGTTGCTGTTTGTGAAACAGTAACTGATCGTCGGTTAGCGTATGTGAGACACTCAACTAAATAGTAGTTGATGTCAGTGTCTTAGGACCATGAGCCATCGAGTGGTGTGTAGCAAATATGACATGTGTTATATTCATCACACGGTAATAATATACTTGGAGTTAGATTCATATTTTAGTTCAAGGCTTTTACGAGCAGTTATCTAGTCACTAGGTACATGACCTCGCCTGGCCTTACGACCACAAGTGTCGTTAGTCTTAGGGGTTACGATTATTAAAACATATGATTTTTTAATTATGTATTAAAGTAATACATATGGATTTTAATCCTCCTCAGCGTTCGGGAGTCAGAATCCATCTCTATACTATTCACCATCCGCTATGTTTACTGTTTATTATCCGGTAATTGCTCGACTGTCTCTTGTATTGATTCTGTAAATCTCTGAGTATAAATGTAATGCTTCGACATCATTGAGGTGTGTGGAAAGATCAATAATAGTTTTCACAAAACTGGCTAAGGACTTGAGGCGGGAGGACGACACACACAATAAGATGCGGAAGAAGAGGGAGGAAAAGAGACATAAAGAGAGAACAAAATAAGAGAAGTGCGAGTAGCAGAGGTGAGAGTCCAGATTCTATCACCCTGATCGAGCTTGAAGCTTCCGACATGTACGAGGACAGGTTGGTTGGTAAAAGGTTGAGGTTGCGTTGGGGCAGAGAGAGAGAGAGAGAATGCAAGAGCGAGCAACAGGAAGTAGAGTTCAGATCCCATCACTCTCAGCGAGATTTTAGCTTCGAACATCTACGAGGACAGGGTAATTGGTAAGAAGCTGAAGTTAGCTAAGGACCCGAGGGAGGAAACGGGACAGAAGGAGGGAGATCAAGGGAAAAGAAAAGGTGGAGAAGATGCAGAGAGTTTATACAGAAGGAAAACCCGCGAAGATGGATATAGAGGTCGCCAAAGCAAGTATGATTGAGTAAATCCAAGGAGGCATGATAGCCATGAATCCAAGAGGTCTAGGTATGATGATGATTCTTATCACTACTTAGGACGGGACAGGTATCACTGATGTTCTGAAGATGAAAAACAGACACACGAAGCATCACTCTCATTACCGTTCAGGGTAGGATAGGTATGAAAGCCGTTCTGAAGATGAATACAGAGACACGACTCACGAGGCATCGACGAATGCGAAATATATCAAGAATTGTAACTCCAATCTTTTGATTACTATTTGTTTATTTATTTGTATAATTGTAAATAAACACATATTTGCGTATTCCCTATGGAGATATGATCTTACATATCTGAAAACAAATTAGACTTTTCGCCGTGGCATTGTGCTGGGCGAGATGTTTTAGTCTGCTACTAAATTTCCAGGTGGCACCTCCTTTGTTAAGTGTTATCTCATGGTATATCGACTCTACTGGAACTCCCAACTTGAGACTGCGGTGCGCAATGTTTCAGGATTGGTTGCCACACTTCTCGCAATATCAGCTGTGATTGCATCATCAAGTACGCGATGTGTGGATCATATATACCTAACAGGCAACAACATATTTACAAAAATGGAAGGGATGAGATAAGCATCTGAAATTAGCAACAGAAGAAGGAACGATCAGGTTGGCGGTATCGCGGGGCACGCTACAGGTTAATTTTGTCAGGACCCCCCTGATCGTTGAAGAAGCGGGCCAAGCAAAGCATCATGGAGTCATCTAGGAAGCAACTAGCGTGTAGCTTCCCATCGTCTAATCCCGACTACTCCCATGCAACAAGTTAGACACACATATGTAACAAAAAAAATTAACATATGCAATAAAATACTTAGATCTCGAAAAATAGAGATGGATCTATATTCCTGTCAAAATTCACTTTAAGATTAAAAGATCTCGTTAACATACATAGATGTACTTGAAAAATTAACACAAAAATTTTAACAAATTAATTGACGATGTTATAACCTTTACAACATTTTAAAAACACATATGCAAATTTTTTTTGGGGGGGGGGGCGTATTTGCAACAAAATATTAGAACCCCTGCAACAATTCATCTAAACATTTGAGGCTAACTTATGAAATATTTTGATTTCATTCGTGCCACAACTGGCAAAACAATTGCAACATTAAAAAAAATTCTAAAAAAACATTTCAAGAATTTGTTACCTCAACATTAAAAAATACAGTCCGCAACAATACAAATCACCTGTTGCACAAAAAAAAACCCATATAACAACAACAAACACCTAACTCACCGGCCTCCCCCTCAATGACGGTGACCGCGACGGAGGAGGTGGCCGGGCGCGGAGGAGATGACCCGGAAGAACATACTGAAGAACAATAGTCTTTTGTTGACAGTGAGAACGTGTGAAAGATGCATCCACACCAATGTGCTTAGTGAGCTCATGCTTCACTGGATCAGTAGCAATCTGTATAGCACTGATGTTATCACATAGAAGAGATGCAGGAGTACTGCATGACACACCAAGATCAGCTAAGAGCCAACGAAGCCAAACAATCTGCATGACACACCAAGATCAACTAAGAGCCAACGAAGCCAGACAATCTCTGAAGTAGGAGTGGCCAACACTCGAAGCTCAGCCTCAGCACTAGATCGTGAAACTGCAGTCTGTTTCTTGGACTTCCAGGCAATAAGCGAAGACCCAAGAAATATGCAATAGCCAGAAACAGATCGTCGATCAATAGGATCACTCGCCCAAGTCGAGCAGAGTAAGCATGAAGCTGAAGCTAATTCGATCGAGAATAAAACAGACAATGATCAACAGTTCATCGCAGATAGCGTAACACACTTGATTTGCGACCGCTTCCAAGTCAATCACGAACACATATGGAGGCGTCAAAGAGGGCTGAATATGCGAAGAAATTACACATCAAGGTGAAATAAGAAATTGAGCGTAAGACGAAGTACTATGCTGACAAGGCGAACAAGAAAAGAAAGAAGATGATTTTTCAGCCAGGCGATTTAGTTTGGTTACACTACCGCAAGGATCGCTTTCCAGATCGACGCAAATTGAAGTTGCTGCCACGAGGAGATGGACCTTTCAAAGTGCTTGAGTGGATTAACGATAATGCGTACAAAATCGAGCTTCCGGGAGATGACTATGACGTGAGCTCGACATTCAACGTTGCTGATTTATCGCCGTTCTTCGGTGCTGATGATCTAGCGTCGAGGACGACGCCTTTTCAAGAGGGGGAGGATGATGAGGGCATCACTACAACACCTTCTTTTCCTCCACCTAATGCTCATGATATACGTCTCGAGTTGCCGACAGGACCAATTGCAAGAGCACGTACCAAGAAACTACAATCTCAGATGAACTTGCTCCTTAATGAATATGTTATTGATTTTAATGAGAATTTTATATTACCTAAAAACAATGTTTTACTTGTGCTCAGGTTTGAAGAGTCAGCGATGGACGGAGATCAAGGATATGCGGCTGTCATCCAAGGAAGCCCACGTCATGAACAACGATCGGCTGATGAATAGTGCAGCACTACAGTACCCGTGCTACAATAACCGTGCTAC
The DNA here is from genome assembly GCA_036346395.1 of Hsuehochloa calcarea. NCBI lineage: Eukaryota > Viridiplantae > Streptophyta > Magnoliopsida > Poales > Poaceae > Hsuehochloa > Hsuehochloa calcarea. The sequence continues at coordinate 44,156,110 of CM070599.1, forward strand.
ATTACCCCATGAACAGTAACAGGCCCATGAACAGTGCGCGCACTTGAATAGTATCACACAAAAATTTAGTGCTGAATAGTCTTAGACCGGGACTATATATTGAGGGGTAGACCCCTATTGTAAAGGGGACCATGTTTATGCATAAGAATAGAACACAAGTTATTGCTTGTTCTTTCATAACAGAGTTCATGCGAGGACTTCTGAGACAGAATTAGGCGATCAATTGTTTGTTCTGCTTTTTAAGGTCAAGTTTGCTTTTCCGCTGGGAATTGAGGGCTTGGCGATCTTCACTCGTGGTCTAGCGGCGATCAACCAGATGCGTGTTGGCGAATATCCATAGAGCCGCAAGCCCGTGCACTGGCGCATGGTGTACAGCTGAGCGTTATTCGTCATCAAGCGGTATTTATACACGGTTCTACTCGAGAAGATCGGGCCACCCCGTATCACCCAAGAAATATGCAATAGCCAGAAACAGATCGTCGATCAATAGGATAACTCGCCCAAGTCGAGTCAGAGTAAGCATGAAGCTGAAGCTGATTCGATCGAGAATAAAACAGACAACGATCAACAGTTCATCGCAGATAACGCAACACACGTAGTAGATGAGCATAGTGAACAGACGTGGGAGTAGAGCCAAACTGGCTGAGCACATGAACAGAATGATCAATATCAGGACGTGTTACTGTAAGATAGACAAGACTTCCAACAATATGACGATAACGAGAAGGGTCTTCAAGCAAAGTGCCATCAGTAAGACGAAGCTGAAGATGAAGCTCCATAGGAGTAGCAGCTGTCCGACTGTCAGTGAGACCAGAACGAGCAAGCAAATCCTGAATATAGTGCTGTTGAGATAAAAAAAATAGCCATCATCTGTGCGCGCAGACACAATCCCCAGAAAATAACGTAGAGGACCCAAATCTGACATCAAAAACTGCTCACTGAGTCGTTACTTAAAAAAAGCAATGTACTCCATGTCATCTCCAGTAATCAACATGTCATCAACATAGAGTAAAAGTATAGTACGACCACATGGAGATGTATGAATAAACAATGTAGGATCATGATTACTCGGGGAGAAACCAGCAGCTAACACAACTGAACTGAACCTCTCAAACCAAGCACGAGGAGTCGATTTGAGGCCATAAAGAGCACGACGAAAGTGACAAACATGACTAGCAGTAGCCACAACACCCTGAGATGGGACCAAATAGACCTCCTCCTGCAAATCACCATGAAGAAAAGCATTCTTCACATCCATCTGAGAGATAGTCCAAGAGCGAACAACATCCATAGCAACAAGAGTGCGAACCGTTACCATATGAGCAACAGGAGCAAATGTCTCGTTATAATCACGACCATGAGCCTGCTGAAAACCACAAGCAACTAGTCGAGCCTTGTACCTCTCAACAGAACCTTCAGATTTCGTCTTAACTTTAAAAACCCACTTGTATGTAATAGGAACAACATGAGCAGGTAAAGGAACAAGATCCCATGTATGAGTACGATACAAAACAGCCAACTCCTCAGCCATAGCTAACTACCACTCGGGATGAACAACAGCCTCCTGATAAGTGTGAGGCTCAGGCACAACAACAGTAGAAAGAAAACCATATCTGTCAGGAGCAGCAATAGTAGTACGATCATGAAGCTCATACTGAGATGACGGTGCCGGTGGAGGATCATCAGAAGTAGTATCATCAGGATTAGCCATGTCATCAGATGAGGAAATAGTAGAAGGCTGAGTATCAGGAGAAACCCTAGACCGACGAGTATAGTGAAGAGGAAACGGTAATCTAACTAAAGATGGAGAAGAAGACTCCACAGAAAAAGGTGTATCAGACTAAACAATGGGTGAAAGATAAAGAAAAGAAAGAGACTCAGCAGGAGAGGAGGACCGAGCAGCAAAGAGTAAAAGTAGGGACGATCCTCAACAAAAGAAACATCACGAGAAATGCGCATACGGTGAGCAGAGGGATCATAACAACGATAGCCCTTATGCTCAAGACTATTTTCAAGAAAAACACACTGAACTGATTGAGTTGTTAACTTGGTGCGCTCACGAGGCGGAAGCAGAACATAGCAGGTACAACCAAAAACCCGAAGATGGTCATACCATGGGGCAGTGGAAAACAAGAGCTCTCTAGGACACTTTCCCCGAAGGCGAGAAGATGGTTGCATATTAATGAGATAGACAGCCATAGAGACCGCATCAGCCAAAAAATATCGTGGAACATGAGATGCAAGTAAAAGAGTATGAGCAGTCTCAATAAGATGACAGTGTTTATGTTCAGCAACACCATTCTGAGCATGGCCACCAGGACAGGAAAGCTGAGGGAGAGTTCCCTCAGCGGAGAGAAATTGACAAAAAACATGCGACAAGTACTCTCCTCCTGAATCAAAACAAAAGGTCTGAATAGGTGTGGAGAATTGAGTGTGAATCATACGAGCAAATGGCTAATAAATTTACAAGAGTTGGAAACGGTGTTTCATAAAATAAACCCAAGTATATCGAGAATAGTCGTCAATAAAGATGACATAATAGATATGGACACCTTTGGAAGCAAAAGAAGTAGAACCCCAAACATCAGAATGAACTAATTCAAAAGAACGACTAGGCCGAGATATACTAGTAGGATATGGGAGTTGCAACTGTTTACCAAGGTTGCAACCCTTACAATCATAACTAGTGTCTACAATGATACGACCTAGGACACCTTGACGAGCCAATGTAGAAAGACGAGATCCACACAAATGACCAAACCGATGATGCCACTGAGGAAAACTAACAAAGGCTGATGCAATAATTGAAGATGGATGAAGGGAGGAAGATGGAAGACTTAGACGATCAAGGAAGTAGTGACCCTGAGAATTTCTAAGGCGATGGCCAGTACCAACAAGAACTCCTGTACGACGACCCTGCACATAGCAAGTAGAGTCATCAAAACCAACAAAGTAGTGCATGTCAGCAAGCTGACCAACAGACATAAGGTTCATAGAAAGCTGAGGTACAAATGACACATCAGGAACAATAAAATGAGAAGTAGAGAGTGTGCCCTGATGAGTGACTGGACATGAGGTACCATCAGCTGTATGTGCATAGGAACCATCCATAACAGGTCGATATGATGCAAGATGAGACTTATCCGATGTCATTTGAAAAGAAGCCCCTGAGTCCAAAATCCATGGAAGACTAGTACCTGACACGGAAGAGGAGGCCACAGCAAGACTGACAGAACCACTAGGAGGGGCATCAGATGAAGACTACTGCTAAACTTGAGTCTGAAGAGCTTGAACCTGTGACTGAAGCTGACCCAACTGAGTGACAAAAATAGAATCCCCAACAGATGTGGGAGTAGTGGCAGCAGCCACACCATGGCGACGGCGGTGAGATGCAGGTCGCAACTCTGGATGGAGTCGATAACACCTCTTAACAGGATGTCCAGGCTTCTTGCAGTGAGAGCATAAAGTCTAGTTGGATGTAGCATCAGGAAGTGAACTAGGCTGATGACCTCCTGACGAGGTGCCGCAAGAACAGACTGGGGTAATATCGATCCGAAAGACAAAGAGTGAAGTTGAGTCTCCTCAGCAATCAACGCAGCAAGGGCCTCCTCTATGGATGGAAGAATAACGCGTCCCAGTAGTTGAGCTCGAATAGACTCATACTCTAGACGAAGGCGCATAACAAAGGTGAACATCAAATTATGTGCATCATGACCCGCTTTGCCTACACAGCCAGTACATCCAGCACAGGAAGGAGGAACCATGGAGATCAATTGTCGTGAAATACGAGTAAAAGAACTGTAGCACTCCTCAATGGATATCTCTTGCTGACGTAGATCATGAAGAGTTTGTAGAAGAGAAAATCGACGCGTTGCACTAGTCTGTTCATAGCGTTGCTGAAGATACTCCCACATCTTGCGAGAACTTGGAAGATCAATGAAATCTACCCTGATTGAAATTTCAGCACTATAACATAAAATACCCATAACACGATCATCAGCACTGTGCCATGCAGCTGCCTCCTTCGCATTAGTCTTCTCGGTCGGAGGCTCCGTCATAATACATGAAAGAAGACTAATAGACCGAAGAAGCATGCGAACCGATGATAACCACTCACGATAATTCTGGGCATCTAGTTTGATATCTGAAGCCAGAAGAGTACCTCCCATACCGAGAGAAGCAGAAACACCAAAAATGATTTTTTTTTACTAAACTGTGGCCTCCCTTCTGCACGGCACAGCCGACCCGAGCGCTGAGAAAATCACCCAACCCTTTGCCTCAACCACGCCGCCTGACTCCCCTCGCCTCCCCTAACCCGCTTCTTCCTCCCCTCGCCTCCCCTCTCCTCCCGACCCGAGAGGCGGTGCCAGCGACCAGTGGCCGGTGTCGGAGGAGACCCGAGAGGCGGCGCGGGAGGAGACCCAGGCGAGGAGGCGGCGCGAGAGGAGACCCAGGCGAGGAGGCGGCGTGTGAGGAGGTAGAGCAACCGACACCTCTTCCTCCCTTGGCCTCGTGAGGAGGCGGCGCGTGAGGAGATGCAGGCAAGGCGGCGCCAGCGACCGGTGACCGGCGTTGGAGAGCCTGCAATCCTCCGCCGACTTCGAGGCAGAGCAGCGCAGCGGCAGTTGCAGGCCTCACGAGCGGGATCTCCGTCGCCGACAGCTAGCACTGGTGGCTCGACGTTGTCAGGGCCGTGACACTGGAAGGCGGCGGCGGAGATGTCCTGGAAGGCGGCTGCGGAAACCAGGCTCTGATACCATGATACAAAAGAACATCTCTATATATTTGATAAATACTCAAAGATATATATATTAGAACTACAAAACTCTAGAGCTAATGGGCCTCATAGGCCATATATATACACATGGGCTATATATACGTATACATAACATGGATAAGGCGACGTCCGTGTTACCCAATCATCTATTTGTGGACCCAGCGAAATTGGAAAGGAAGCTTACCAGTTTAGGGCATTTAGGCTGCGGGGTCGCCGGCACATGGCGAACGGCAAATCATCCAGTGGGGTCCGTTTGAGTCCTGCTGAGCTGCCTCTCGATCCATTTGTCCAGTATCTGGTTGAATAGGACCCGAGATTCAGATACTATTATATTTCTGTGCAATGTCCAATGCCGAACTTATGGTCGATGTACGATGCCTTCCGAGTTTTGTTATTGACTTCTTGTCGGCAATCGGTCTCGCCAGATACACAGTACTGAAAAGTATTTTACGGCCTTAATTTGGCGACATATATCATATGCATGTGGCCATGTCATGTGTTGCATGCGAGGATATAAGATAGTTTCCACGTGCAGTTCCCATAACAGCGATGTCTAGCCTGCCTAGCCAGTTATAGTTGGTGGATGGTGACCGTCGATCGCATGCATGAAACGGGGCTTCGGTTCTTGTAATCTGCTTCTTCGGGGCAGGAGATCACCGGAGACGCATTCAAAGATGTTGTCGGCAACAGCGACCTCGCCCCTCGTCCTGCTCTTCAGTTTGGCACTTGGGCTGGCGCCAGTTGCGAATAGCGACGCCCCCCTGTTGCTTTCAGTCCTCCCTCCTCGCATGGAAACGCCTTTTTTCTTCTTCTTCTTCTTCCCGTCCCCCGAATAAGATACTAGTAACCTTGCAAACGTCAGTGATAACAGCAACGAATTCTTTAAAAGCACGCGAACTAATAACATATATTAAGCCCTCGCAAAACTCGTTTCATATGGTTTGGTCAGCGCCTGCATATACTCCATATCGTGATTTCTGAAGTCAATGAAGTCACGTGTACAAATGTACAAGCAGTTCGTTTGGTCGTTAACATGCGACTCTCTCTCTCTCTCTCTCTCTCTCTCTCTCTATATATATATATATATATATATATATATATATATATATATGGTACTTCAATGCTAAGATGTTACTACCAATTTTGACGGTTGGATCTGAGTTGAACAACCAAGATTAATGCGGGCTCTCACCTCTAAACCATTTAATCACTTTGCATGCTTTCACCTTCAATGTACCTTCATTAATGCGTCTTCATTAAACACAATGTATACTCCCACCTCCAACGGTTAAGATCCAGATCCAACGGTCAAGATTGGTATTAGCACCTTAACACTGAATTACCTATATATATATATATATATATATATATATTTCATTGGACTCCTTTATTTTTTCTATATACCCTTTTTCATATATAAAAGAAGTATATACACAAATTTAGCTATAAAAGGTGGACTTTAATGATTTTTTCTTCATATAATTCACTTTGGGGTATCTTATAATCATTATTAGTGTATGCTCAAATATATAAAAAAGATATAATCATACGATTTAAGTAGTATATGAAAAACAGGAGTATATATATATAATAGCGCTTCGTCCGTAGCATGAGCCACACGACGCGCCAGCCCACGACCTATCTGTGCGACATCCCAGGCGCCCACACACGCAACCGCTCTGTAAATCCGCACGGCACACCCCAACCCCTTGTTCGACCGCACCGCACAACACGCACCATGCTAAACCTCATGCAGAGAATATGTTTTATTGTTTTGTATGCGCTCTCTTGCTGTACATGGTACGTAATATTACTAGCGCTTTACTACTAAACGTATTGTAAGGTTTTACTGCATTGAGGATTGTCATTTACTTGTTATCCTCTCACGGTTACTGTGATCCGATGTTTTACTATTGCATTATGTGATATTTACTGCATTTACTTACCAAGTACAAAAGTTCCAAAAAGTAAAAACATTGTCGTAGGAAACTTTTGTTGAATAATCAATTGAATGTTATTGGATAACTTTGGATAGTTACACAACATTTACTGGAATGTTCGGAAAAAAAATCCACTTTGACGTTTTGCACGGCATGTACTTCTCCGGTATAATGGGGATGGGCTTACATTGTTGACCACATGAAACCGTGGGTAGAACATCAGCTCATCATCGTACTCGTTTCCCTTCTCCTGCATGCATACAGGGTGAGAGTGTAGTGTGTAAATTACTCTAAATTCAAGAATACACTACTGGACTATATGAACGAAATACTGCTTACCAGTTCGTTCGTAATGCCCAGGCTCAGTCCTTCGCCATCGTAAAACTCTATGAATTTCATGGTGAAGAACACACAGTCGTTCTCGAGAACCTGCTTCGGGGTGTTCATTATAAACATCCTCCATGCAACAAGGATTGAGAATTTGTCACCGGTCACAACTTTGAGGGTATCACTTAGACGTCTGATGATCTTGCTAACGACAACACGGTGATCAGCCCGGTCGATGCATTTTTGCTGGTAGTCATTCGAGTCCAGCACATCGATGCGCTTATGCACCATATTGATATAGTAGACCGACCAACGCAAGTTGTGTAGAACGGGAAGAAAGATTCGCAAGATGAATCAGGTATGCATATAAGGCTTTGGTTAGACATGAATTACTGGAAGACAATGCAATTTTACAGTTAGTCACCAATTTTGCGCGGTCGTGTCCACCTCGCCGATTTGTTTCCTTAGTATACTAGCGGCCTGACCGCTGTTGAACTGCTCGTTTTTTTACATATTCCTCAGTATTTAGCAGATTCTACAGAACAAAACCATGCCAACGTTTTTTTAAGGAAAACTGCAGGGAAGCCCTAAAGTATATATATTAAAATAAAAGATTATGTACAAATAGAACAGGAGAAAATTACAGGAGCCCCAAGTTGGGGAAAATCAACGAAGAGAATCTAGCTAAGAAACTAATTGATCTTTAAGAGATTCTTTCACTCTATGCATATGAAGAGCGGCATCCTGCTTGAATATAAAATTTTCCAAGCCACAAATATTGGGATGATATCCTCAAAAACTTTACCATAACGTTGTTTTCATATGTGTCATGATGATAAAATGAATACCTCCATAAAAAATGGATACTGATATGTAAAACGTGCTTCCTGAAGTGGACTGACAATATACCAGTGGACATATTCCATTGAATTCCAAGATAATTCCAACAGCGCCGGCTAAAAGGACAATCAAAGAAGAGGTGTGAGATAGTTTCATCCATATTGTCGGTGCAGAGAACACAAGCAGTATTTTCTTGAATGAGACATCGATGTCGTAGAAGCATTGTTTTAGAGTTCAATCCATCAGATAAGAGCAGCCTAAGTTTGGACACACTTACTTTTCCAAATCCAACCAAAAGGCTTATGTGTGTCTCTATTGAGAAAAACTAACTTGTATTTATGTGATGTTCAAATATTACTTCCCGAAATATAAGTCCAAGAGTCTTGTGAACCACCATTATCCGACAAGTTGTCAAGAATTTGTTGGAGTTGTTGAAATTCGTCGTAAGCTTGTACTGACAGTGATAGCTGAAAAAGGTTTGCGACATCTGCTTCTTGTATGAAATCGACAATATTGATATTGGTGTTTCTAGCAAAAGAATATAACCGTGGAAATTTCCAAACAAAAAAATTATCATTCCAAACATCGTGCCAAACACAATAATGAGTCACTTGTGCCAACTTGACAAGCCGCAATTCCATGATAAGTGTTAGTGAGTCTCTGAGTATCTTTCTACCAGAAGGAACCCAACTCCTTTCTAGCATGAGGAACTATATTTTGATAATATTTACCATGTCAGTGTTGTTACTGTACATGATGTATTGATTTACTGATATCAACCGTAACAGTTACTGTAACGCATATCCTTGGGATGAGAAAAACGTACCGTCGGTTCAACCGGAAGATATGTCTTGTACCCCACTGGCGGTTTCTAAAAAAAATCAAAAAAATAAAACAGTTGTGAGGTTCTCAGCAGAAAAAACTGATATAATATTTACTTCCACGCACATTCCAAATTATTGCTATGCGTAGTTGCTTTTACTGCACTAACAATTTTACTGAACTACTCGTTATAGTTTTACTGGTACATCCTAGTCATTCACGTACCAGTCATGTGACGTCATCGTTGGAGGTTGTGGGTTTATGGTCCACAAATGCCACGATTGACCCCAGAGAGAGGAACAGATACCAAACATGGGTGGAAATATGCAACTCCCCCTTCCACATTTTGATTCCTAAAAGACTGAAAAAAATAATTGAAACTGTCGTGTTATGCGTGACAATAAAAATGAGTATCATATTTACTTTCACATAAATTATAATTTATAACAATAAATTAGTATTTGGGGTGGTAGGATCGTGCCCACAACGGTTGGGATTGGACGGGGCTACGCCGAGGATAGTGGCACGCGGGACACGCAGCTCGCTGGTGGGCTAGCTGGGGCGTAGCTACAATAGCGTGCACACACGACAGATTGCTTATATATTTCAACAGCGTCGCAACTTGGCAACACGTCCGCGTCAGATGTAATTAGCCGCCTTACCATGCGGTGCATGAACCTGCAGTTGTTTTATTTTACACTGATCAAAGTTGACTGAGTCAGCCTTCTTTCTTCGATCTCTCCAGCTGCCGGTAATCCTTGATTCCCTCCCTTTCTCTGAAAAAGCTTTTAGTCAATTTAGATCATGTTTAGTACAACTTTCACTCTTCGTTTTTCAATCGATTCTTATAGAGTCGTACCAAACACTCTGATTCTCAAAATCACTAGATTCTTCTTCTCGCGATGAGCTGTCTCGAAAATGAACTAGTAACGAGAAGCAGCCTCTCAGCAGATTCTCGTGAGAATTCAACCTTCAGAAACGAAAATACCCTTTGAAGTTGAAGATTTTTATCCGCAAATGCTACTGAATTACACAAATACAATTGAAGTATTACACCCAGAGTGATATGGTCTATTTGCCTCTAATCCTCCCTCATATGGTTTTTGGAGTCAACCTACCAGCCAAACGGTTTCAACAAACAGCTCCAGATTCTCAGAAAAATGAATTATCATAGAATCAAAAGTAGAATCTAAAAATAAAAATCTAGAGCTGTACCAAACAAAACCTTGTACACAAAAACCTTAGCTCCTCTCTAGAGAATGGAAACAGTTAGCTCGTGATTGGTGCACATCTTAGTGTCGACGGTTCCGAGTTGCATGCATGTGACATGAAATCTTTCTTGAATCATGGTTTGCCTTATGCTCTCTGAAGGCCCTTTTTGGATGAATAGAATACTAACCTTCTTGAGGATAATCGTAATGAAATCCTGAATGGATCTTAGCGCCGGGAACTAACAATTAATTGATATCGAATTAGATTAAGGGCACGTACAGTGGTATAAATAGTTACTGTCTATAGTAACTTCTTATATCACCTGTAGACATCTCATACAATGAGTTATGGTGATACAGTCGACTGTAGGATTGTAGACAACACATAATTTTTAATGCTTTTCTTGGTTCTGGTGTTACAGTTTGTCGATGATCAAATCACTGATCTTATGAAAATATAAAAATAGAGGAAAATAATACGTATCTCCTGGAAGAGAATGTGGTCGCTCTTTATTACTATGAACTGGTTGTTTACAAGAAATACCTACGATCAGACAAATGACTAATCCTAGTTACACTGAGTATGATGTTGGCTATGCTACTTAAATAGATCAAAAGTATGAATCTAATACCAATAGCCTCTTGTCTTTCGCCCTCCCCCATGATTCTTCCATGCTTCGTCTTTAAATAGCTTCCGAAGATGCGGCAGTTGTTTTTGGAGAAGACGCCTGTGTGAAGCGTTGCGTCTGGTAGGAGGGAAGTGACAATTTATTAAAGTATCAACTGCTGTGCGGTGAGACATTCGACCATTAGTCAGTGTCTTAGGATTATATAACGTCGCGTGGTATGGAGTACACAACACGTGTTACATTCATCACACGGTAAATGATATACCTGGATTTGGATCCAGATATCAGTTCACAGCTTTACGAGCAGTTAACTGGTCTTGGACTAGGTACGGGACCTTGTCCGACCAGAGTATTTACTATGTAACCTCTGAAATCCTTACGACCAATGGGGTCGTTAGCCTTAGAGGTTACGACCACGAAGACGTATGATTTTTTTTCTTATGTATTAAAGTAATACATAGAGATTTTAATCCTCGTCACAGTCGGCTACATGATTGTAGACATCATATTCCTCACTCTTCATTCTCTTTCATCCACATCAGTTTAAATCCTACATGGTGAGCTTATGTGTAATTGATGTACGCCCATTATACATGAACTAAAACGCACTTTGCCCCGGCGGGTGGGCGTCGTCCTCCTCCTCCTCCTCCTTTCTCGATGTAAAAAATTTGGCTTTGGCAAATGAAGCATATCTGTTTGCGAAGTAAAGGAGCCCATTTCCCTGGTGTAAATTCAAAAGAAGCCGGTGACGATAAATTTACACTTCTGCCTCGCACGCTTCCGAGTTCAGATTGGTTCTATGCGGTGCAGGTGCATCCACTTTTAGCTTGTACTCGTACTAGTGTGGTCTATCATTCTATCTCGTTAATTCGGCGATAGAAAATTGAGTAAACTTAGGTCTGGCTCCATTCATTAGTTGGAGTAGGTGGAGCCATGCCAAACGTCCACTCCAACAAAAATTGAATTTGGAGTTTGAGAATCGTGCATTTTTTCTGCGAGATGGAGCGAAAAATACCCTAAAATTAAGATAAAATTACCCACCAATGCCATCCAATAAAACCCCTGCCCATCCAATAAAACAAGGGTAGTATAGTCTTTTAACAAAGATCTTTCATTCCAGTTAACTTTCTAACCAAACACTCTACTCCCAGTGGATCCAAGTATTCTAAAATGGACCTTAATGGATAAAACCCCACCAGTTGGTGCTCCCAGTATATTGTACTACTACTACTACTAGAAGTACGTGACCCGCCCGCAGTTTCATTTAACCAGCAGCGGGCTCAAGATACGCTTCTCGTAAGATCAGGATAAGAGCCGTCCGTTCGTGAAGTGAAAGCGTACTGTGGCGGAACGTCGACACGGCGGGTGATGCAGAGTGGCGGCACATCACGAATACGCATCCATTCATCCATCGGCGCGCGCGCGCCCAGGCAGGCGGATGGCATCGAATTCTGGGGATTTATTTATGTGATGCGCGCGGAAGGCGAAAGGTAAGGTAACCAACGGACCGGCCGGCTGCTGTGCTGGGGCACGGAGTTAAAGCTTACGTGCCCCCATGTAATGCATGCATGCCTGCCTGTTCTGTGGGCGCATGGCGGTAATGGTATTGATTTGTGGTGCTACTGTACATGCATAATTGGATTCAGGAGCTTGGGGATCGAGATGGTTCGTTGTACTTTTGTGCAGTAGCCTGTGGACTGAGTCACCGCGTGATTTACATTACGTCACTGGGGTCTACAGTTTTTTTGACTTGTCCTCTTGCTACTCGGTACCACTAGTATTCAAGGCACTGTATGTACCGATATGTATGAGAGATGACAGAGAGAGAGATTGTCCAGATGCGGTGAAATACCCCTCTCACCAGTACTACTTATCCACATCAGCCAAAGAAAACAGAGGTTCTCCACTCTTTTTTTTTTTACAATTGAAGCTTGTTTGTGCATGCAGCTTGATGGCTCCTTTTCCATCTAAATCGAAGTAAAAGAGACGCAACTGCCGATTCGTGGGTAAGATGATTAGAACTTAGAAACTAGCTGGAGCCCCAAGTCCAACGCTGGGCTATCTGCGCCAGCAAGGAAGAAACCCAAATTAAAGCAGGTCCTCACATCAATTATCTCGACAGCGGATTAATTAAAAAAACCAAAAGCTTAGAGCCGAGACTTATGCATTAATTAAGGCAGACAGTCTGCAACCATTTACAGAAGTTATACTGCTACAAGCCTACAAGACACCAGCATACATAATTTACATCCCAGCAGAGCGTCAGACGCAGCGCCACGTGATGCACAGGCACGGCACCTCTGCTGGCTGCCGATCGCAAATCAGACAAAGCTAACCACAGTTAAGCGCGACTAAAACCATCGATTAGCCGAGCTATAGCTTGATTAGCCTTAACCAATCAAAGCCAACTAGCCAAGAACGAAAGAACCTGAGCTGCCTCTATGTACGCTAGTCGAGCCGACGAGCTGGGTGATCAATCGATGGATGGAATGGATGAGCATCAGGCATCGCATCAGCTGTAGAGGGTGACGAGGCGGCGTAGGCACCTGGTGCAGGAGTACTTGCGCTTGTTCTTGACGCACAGTGGTAGGCAGAGGATGCGGCGCTCGCTCTCCACGTCGGTGGCCACCACCGCGCCGCCGCAGAACGGGCACGCCCCGGGCGCCTTGTGCGTGCTCACCACCCGCTCCTCCTCCGCCCCGCACATCACCGTTACCATTGGCATGGATCCTTCCTGATTAACTAGCCGCACAGCCTCCTGCGACAAGGGGGCCAGGAGAAGGAAGAAGAGAGGGAGATGGATGGGGGTTGGACTTGGGCTTGGGCTTGGAAAATTTGGGGGATTTAGACGCCCGGGTGGACGTATATAAAGGGGACGAGGGCGCAATGGCGTGCCGCGTGCGTAGACTGCAGCAGCGACAAGTGGAAGTATTCGTTTGGGTTTTTACCTGGGGCATCTGGGCGGGCGCACGGACGGCGCGGCACGATCCACGATTGGCTAGGGGCTAGGGCGGTAGGCCCATGTGCCTTGCTCCCTTTAAAATACACGAGTATCGACTTGTCGTCCTTGGGGAAGCTGTTTTGCTGTATTTGGTATCATCAAAGTTAACTCTAGCACTTTGATTAGTTTGGTCTATCGTACCAATATTGGTCCAATAAGGCAGCTTAATTATTAGCAGGGGTTCGAACCTCTTTTTTTTCAGTCTAAAACAGTTAATTTTTTTATTCACTTATAATTTTATTATACATAAATTACAATAATTTTTTATTTTTTGATCACTATAATTATTTTTTGAAAGTCTTAATAACTCATATTTTCATCACATGATTCAAAATCTAACATACGCTTTGAGAGATTGAGAAAAATAAATACATAAAATGAAATTCTATGTCAACAAAATACGACAATGTGGTGAATTCGTTATGCTCTAAAGAAAAAATCACAATAAATTCGGACCCAATTCATCGTATGAGAATAAGTATACATCTCGAAGCATATCGGACGGATGAAAATTCGACTATTTTCATAAAAAAAAACTCAGTCGAATGTTGTTTAGCAAAACCATAATTAATAAGGCTTATGTTTATTTAATAAGCGTTGAAGTTGAACCCCACTATGGTACTAGTTTGGTACATCCATTATAATTAAGTTGACCAGGTAGGGGGAAGGCCCCTTGCTTGGTATACAAAATAGTGATATATATTTTTAGGCTACACATTTAACACAATGGGCCTGCTACTATTTTAAGAACTGGTCGATTGGCGTGCGCAATTGTACGTTTAGTCCTATTACTTCCTTTCAGTTAGCTATTGCACTTTTGTTTTCAATATAATTTCTAATGTGTATCCATGCAAGCAACAATTAAGATTAAAGGCACGTTCTGTACTAGAACGTAGAGGACGTGTAAATCTAATTAATGCTAGTCTTTCTTTGTATGCGTGGTTCTATTGAGACAATATTCTTAACATGTATACTCTTCTCTCTTCTTGTTCAACGACTTCCTATTGTAGCTTAAATAATATCTCTTGCTTCGCCTCTCAAAGGTTGAATGTACATTTGTTAGTCAGTGTGTACATTTGTTATTCCTAATGATAATGATATATCGTACATACACAAAATCTTAAGAGTTAATCATACCACCAACTCTAAAAATAATTACATCTAAAATGTGTTGTCCTTTCTTTTAAAGCCTTTGATATGATCGTGCTATGCTAATTCATGTTATCGCCGTGAATGCCATAAATCCTGTTTCCATCTGCATGCAACTGAATATATGTGATGCCCCAAGCTTCTCACAATGAATAATAATTATTTTTCCATAGCTCTATTTTCCTTTTTATTGCCGTACTTGATTTTCTTGAGCTGGCCTTACGTGAATGCATGGATGGAAACAATGTTTCCATTTTTATATATCTCTAAGCAATTACATCCAATGGCCGCTATAGTGCAGTCTAATCTGGTCCGCTGGATCAAGGGTAGGATGTTTTGCTTTTTTAAAAAAAATATATAGAATTTCTAGTATTTTTTTATATTTTTTTAATAACATCCAATGGTTAATGTAGCTCAACTTTAATCAGGGTCTGCCAGATTGACGATCAGATCTTTTTTTGTGAGATTTTCTAGCATAATTTTTTTTTGAGATTTTATAGTATATTTTCCCTTTTTTAGCAACTCTAAATCACCTGTTATGATCTTTTAATATATGATAGATGAAGCTTTTATAGGTAGTTCACTCGATGTCACATGTAAGTACACGTTATATTTGTTAGTACCAACAAACTGTACTTAAAATTGGATAAAATAAACGTGCCTGCTACTAGTAGTTCAAAAATACATCTGCATATATATATACGGCTTTGTTGGACCAATTAAATTTATGGTTCAAAAACTATATAGATATGATATGGCTTAATTGAAAACCACCGTCTCTTCCCATAAAGAACTACACCGTGTAAAAACTATCGTTAGCAAGTAGTACTCCATGTTGAATTCTCCTTGATAATAATAACACAAGATTTGCAGAATATTAATGGATGGGCCACGTGAAAGAAATGACTTAACCTCCATACTTTAATCATGATCACGATCGTTAACATTTTAATTAATTAGCACGATCTAACCCCATATGCATAGCGTCATATGCAGTCACGTGCGTGTATATATGAAGCTTTTTTTTTAACCTCTATTTTGTATCTCACAACGTAGGGAGTATATTGTGCAATGGAGAGTATGTATGTGTAGTATACGAGAATATAAAATTATTTATATAGTATTTACATATTTTTAAAAGTGATACGTACAATTTTTAAATATACTTTTTTATATATGCATTGCTTAAACCTCTTGATTTCACATAGTTTTCTCTTTGATTGGGTCATCTTGATCGTCACCCTACTACCTATAGCTATTCTATCACCCTAGTAAGGCAGGTTGGATAATCTTATCTTTGAATATCCGCATGTTACTACGTACTACGTAATATAATCTTTGTGCGAATGGATCGTACAAACCCAAGGTAAAAATAGTATTCTAAGATGATGTATACTATTTGAATTTGCAGTAACCAGCTGATCGACCCGTGCAGTTACGTGGTACGTACACCTTTGTAATTTATATGCTAATTATAATCAAATGTGACTTGTTCGTTGTAGTTTAAGGAAATTGGCCATACTAGTACGTATCTAGCTTCTTTCTCTCTTTTTTAGTTTGTGTAAACGCTTTTGGCTATATGTAATGCATGACAGGGCCGGCCAGACCATAGTTTGCGTACTGTGGCTGAATAGAAGCTCCATTTCTGGTATCGATACGGACATACGGTCAAGCACACTTCGATACACACATTTGCATTTGGACATTAATTTGACCAAATGTTGGTGACTTACGATGCATGGCTTGCCATTGCGTTACAACGAACTTTCCTGGATTGTTATGCAGCTACGTACACTAATTAACCGTTGAGTAGAACGACTGTGCAAAATTTCTTTTGCAAGCTTAGGAGTAACTTTCACCATTCCTCGCGAAGAAAAAAAAATGAGTTACTTTCATCACATCACATGGAAAATAAAATCACGACATTTCACTTGTCCGGTGTCTAACTTTTGAAGGACAAGATTCTCTCTTTCTCAACGCGCGTCACTCCCCCGGTTGGATTACATTTTGTGTATGTACGTAGTAGTACGATACGCAGGTGTGAATCTACGGTAAACTAGATATAACTATATATATATAATGTATATATCCTAAACTTAATATGAGAAAATACTTTAAGCTACGGTCCAACCAAATTTAACTTATCTTACCTCGGAAATCTTCGATCATTTTTGTTTTGGATCCGTCACGAACAATACGTAGGGAAGCTTTGCACATACGTACGCTGGTACGTAGGCCACACGCTATGCTAGGTCTGCGAGAAACCGCCGTCCGGACCGGTCCCAAGTCTTGTCGGTACACGACGTGCCGGTTGTTACAGCGCCTGGTCCCTTGGGCACGTGAGTCGTGTCACGGCCAGACGTACATGTACGCGCTGTGCAAGCGCTGTGGCGTGACATGACGTCAGTGGTAAGTAGAGACAAGCCCCCACCACTGCTGCTACGATATTCTCCTTTTGACTTGTGAAGGACGTGGCGCTTTAGCACTTATCCATTCCTTATCCACACCCGTTTCCTCGCTCCCTTGGCAACACGGCCGCAAATCTACTCTCTTTTTTTTCTCTTCCTACGAGACAAAATGAGCAGCTAATTAACCTATCTAGTTGCAATGGTGTTGGATCCGAATCTTATAGCGCTCACAGTGTACATCGTTATATTATTTTATACATATCAAAAACTGAATCAAACATAATATTACAACCATCAGAGGTAAATAGACCGTGTCGGGTCGAGTTTACATAAAGGGCCGGTCAGGCCAAATAAGTTCATTACAGAAACAGGCGAAAGCAAAAGGGGCAACATGATTCCCCATAGGCAAGCAACTGTGGCGCTTTATGTACAACCGATATTAACCAAGAACTTGGAAAATATTGGTTGTACGCAAGTACCAGGAGCTAGCTAAACTCTAAACTGTGGCGAGCCCTAGCCTAATGAACTAAACTACTCATCGCCTTGGTCTTATCCGTCAAATCCTTGTCCTCGTAGTAGGCGTAGTCATCCTGCTCAGCGGGTTATGGGGGTTTGGGGGAAAGAGCGAGAGTGAGCACAACTATCGTACTCGCGAGCCAACACAACAGATGCAATAATAAATATGCAAGGCTAAACAAGGATGGATCAGGTTCTTTTATTTGCGCAAAGCAACATTTATAAATATCATAATTACAAATTCATATAACTTAGCATTGTAAACAAATTACATTTTATTTAAAGAGTAAGTGCAATATTAAATAATAGTAGAGGTTCCCTCCATCGAAAAATAAGTGCAATATTAAATAATAGTAGAGGTTCCCTCCATCGAAGACTCTACAAATGCTTAGTTTGATTGGAGCTACCTCCATACATTAACCACACTGGATACGACGATCTAGGGAAACACCAAACCTCAGGCTAGATGAGCCGACCTGGTTTTCATACTACCCAGTAAGTTTTTTTTTGAAATAGAACTAACTCAAGTTAAGTTCTCATGTCCGCCTATGACCGTAGGCGTGACTGTTTAAACAGTTTTGACTCTGCAGAGGTTGTACACTGTACCTATAAGAGAATCATACTCATTACCCCATATGATTCCGTAGTCTTGTAGTTGAGCGATCGTCACACTAACCTTTCGAACTACCTTACCCCTTCCGTCATCTCACCCATATGGGGTTACGCCCATACGTTGTGCGAGATGTTCACCCCAGCGACTGGAGTAGTTGAACGCGTAGTCAACCTACCCCTCAGCGACAGGCAAACTTCACCTTTCCTCGGTGTCCCTTTCAATCCGGAACATATCCTGCCATTTGCACATTCCCTCTCTCCCACCATGCGAGATGACATTCAGAGTTTGATAATTTTACTAAGCCAAGTTGCACTTTGCAGACTTGTGGTTGTACTTGTTTTACACGGGAGGTCATGACAAAATTAAGTTCTTAATCCATCCGGGCGATTCATACCACATACCAACCACTCTCGTGCACGATGGCACCCACCATTCTCTCCATCCGCCCAGATGTGGTTTTAGCAAGTTTTAGGGTTTTGGAGAAGTGTAAAACAAATTAGCTCAACCATTTCAGTCATTTACTCAATGACTGCCCAAAACAATCTTTATGCTTAAAGGATGATAATTGGGGCGGTTAATACCCTAGTACTCAAGCAAGGCTAGCATGACACTTGAGTACAGACTACAACTAATAGGTTACCATATAATTACTAGGGTGACAAGGATCAGGGAATCCATTTATCAAGGATATGGTATAATAATTACTTAATAATCAAGTTGACATTTAGCTACCTTATGACCATTTAACATACATTTGCATAAAAATTAAAGCATGCAGTTTGCAATTTAAAAAAACATAATTAGCATAAAAGGTAGATTCAACATGGTCAAAGTGTTGACTCATCTGGGTCAAAGGTTAGAGGGTCTTGGAAGTATTGAGCTTGGTCGAAGTGGGAACCTCCGGCTTCTTCGAACTCTGCTCGGACGATCGTACCGAAAACGAAAAGACAAGCAAACAAAATAAATAAATACAAAATCCACAATAAATAAACTCCAAATTAACCAAACTAATACCAAAATGTTGGTTTTGAAATTACAAATTTTCGGGCTCAAGTTTCACATTTTTGGAGTTATAATGAAAAAGATATGGATTTTTGAAACTTTATAAAAAAAAAACTTCAGTTAAACAAAAATCAGAAAAACCCAGATAAACCACGCGCTGACACGTGGCCCCCGGTGCACACAACAGTGTATGGATCGAGTCCACGCACGGGAGCACAGGTCCACCGCACAGTGACATGTGGGCCTCACCTGTCAGCCGCACGGGGTGGCACTGTGGGTGGGCCCACCCGTCAGCGTCACAGGTACGGGTCAAAAGGGGGTGACGTGTTCTTGACGTCGCCTTCAAAGAGCGTCGGCGGGGAGAGAGGGAGAGAGAGAGCAGAGGGTGGAGAGAGAGAGGGAGGCGGCGGGCAAGGTGGCGCCGGGGCAAGGGAGGAGCCGGAGGTGGAGACGAAGACGACGGAGGTGGCCGAGGCGGTGACCAAGGCGGCGACCGGAGGTGCGGGAGGAGGCGAAGACGGCGGCGGCGGCTATGGAGACGAAGGGAGGAGGCTGATGTGGAGGGGGAGAAGACGAAGGGGCGCACGGTGCTTAAATAGCCGAGGGGAGAGAGAAGCGACGGAGGTGCGACGGGATGTCTGCGCGGCGCGGCAGTGGAGGATCGGGCGAGAGAGCGAGGAGATGCGGGTGGAGCTGCCAGGCGGGTGCGGAGAAGCTGGGCGAAGAAGCGGAGCGGCGCGGCCGAGGAAGACCGGGACGACGCTGCAGTGGGAAAAACGGGTGGCGCTGACACAAGCGCGAGGAGCCGGGCTGCGCGGACGGCGCGGGGAGACTGAGGCGGAGTGGACCGGGCCGGGGGAGGCCGGGCCGAATGGGCCTAAGCCCAGGCAAGATTGAGGTTTGAAACCCCGATTTTGAAATTGAAGGTTGAATTTTGGGGAGTTTTTGAACTTAAATATTTTTTCTTAAACTTCAGAAAATGGATGTTACAAATGGTAAAAGGTAGATGGTAAATGACCGGTAACTAATTGTCGTACGTTTGTATTTGTCGTCAAGTAGTAGTATGTGTTGGATCTATTTGTGTACTGGCGTGTGTGGTACATGGATGCTCACTTGGCGTGTAACTAGCCTTTGTCTAATCAGCTGCAATGGTACGGTGTACCGGTGTAGCTAGTGCAATTGTGTAGTGCACGCCTGGTGTTAGCCCGGCAGTGGAGGTTACCATGTGATTCACGTTAGAAAAACTCGGCAAGTCACTAAAGTGCAGGGTGTCGTTAGCATCTAAATACTGATCATTGAATTCTCGCTCGAACCACGCCTAAAGAATGGTTGGATTTAAACCATCATTATCTCCATTATGTCTCTTCTTTGCCTCCTGCCACCAGAAAGAAGCATGGAAACATGAGAAGCAAAGAAAGAACGAACATATGGGCGCTAAGCATTGTGAAGAACTCTACAAAGAGCATTAGTTACAAACAATTTTTGCACGATAAATTTAAGGGTAATCATACCACTCAGACGTTCGATACCTCCTCCACTCCCTGCACCACTTACTTTTCTCCTTTAAGCCACTTTTCTCGAGTCGTCCCCCTCCTATTTTTGTTCTGCTCTCTAGCCTCCAAACACATCTCTCGCCACTCACCTCCATCCCTGTGTTTAAGCTCCTGGCCCACGCACAACCCCATCAATTCAGCTCATGCGGTAGCAGCACGCCAGCACGCACACCACCATAATTAGTCCATGCGTACACGCATACGCACACACGGAGCGCACGACGCCGGCCATACAATCCCGGGAGGAAGCGCCTGAACCCGCAACCGTGAGCGACGAGGCAACAGCGGAGGCATTGCAAGAACTTGCCGCTGCGGAGGACGGCGGTAAGAACCCGACATCATCGTCCATGGACAAGGAGCGGCATATCCTTGTGGACCCCGTGTCACGGTGCCACCTGGGAATGGTGGCCAATGAGGACGCGATGTTCTCTGCGCCATCCTGTTCACACAGCTCATGGTTCAGTCCTCGCTCCTGCTGCCGCTCCGCCGGCCCATGTTCGTCGCTACTAGCCTCCCATGCTCTGCCGCCATCTACCCTGTCCACGGCGCCATTGTGAAGAGGGAAGAGCCCGTCACACCTATGTTGGAGTTGACTCTCACAACTCCCATCTCTCACTCTTACTCATTTGTGTCTCTCACAAACACACATACACTGGAGAAGATAAACACATTTTTGTGGTGCCACGGCCCTAACGACCTTTGCACTACCTTTTCTTTTTCTTGTTAACCTTCAGTACATGGATATATACACACACTCACGCACAACTAGCACACCTCCCTCGGAGAAGTGCTCCATGCCCACGTCCAGAACTCACGCTATGGACTCGGTCACTAACCAACTAACAAACCAACTGCACATTATCTCTACTAACACATGCAAAGTTAACCACATGCATTAACTCAATTAAGTCATGCATCACGTCCAACAGTCGGTGTGTGCTACTAAATTCCCAACTAAATGCAAAGACTACTACTTTGTCAAGATTAAATCCAACAATTTCCCTATAATCTTGACACGCCAACTCATGTCGCCGATCACCCACATCGTCTTGTCACTAGCAGCAGCCTCCTCTTGCCACACACAGTGGCATCTTGATATTGTGGACGATGCCTTTCCAATGCCGATATCCACCTTGTAGCAGCCTCACACCACTACTCATGGCCTCCAATGCAAGCAAGACAACATTGTCGGTGGTCTCTCACCGCTAATCGATGCCTCCTCCATGGGCGCATTGCGCGACTCATTGTGCCGTTGTCAGTCTCGCACACCGACTCTTCTAGCGACGATGGCTTCACACCACCGCCTTCGGCTTCACACCAAATCCTCACAACGATTTCACACCTCCGTCGCACTCCGCGCTATGTGCCGCGTCGCCAAAGCGCGTGCCTCCACGTGCCAACCGCACGCCACCATCGTCGGCATCACACCGAGACTTTCAAAACGATGGCCTTGGCCACCGCCGCCGGCCTCCATCTCGCCTGGAGTCTGTCGCCACCCGCGGCCTCCACCTTGTATGGAGTCTGCCACTGCGCCACCTCTGGCCTCCACTAATGAAGTCTGTCGTTGGTGCGCCCATCATCATTTGTTGTCGGCCTCATGCCGACTCATTTCCCGTCAGCCTCGCACTGCCTCACCTTGCCACTACCGGTGCGCACATCACGTGCGATTCCAGCACACCGCGTTGTCCTTGCCATGGCTGCGCGAACCTTTGCCATCGTTCTCCTGAGCTCATGGTGGTACAACCCGCTTGTCGTCAGCACCCGTGCACCTTGCTCGATAGCACTCCGTCGTGCTCGCCCATTGAGGGGAGGACCATGGCGCTGCACAACGATCCCGTCGACATGGAGCTGCTAGCCGCTGAGGATGGCTTCACCTGCAGCACGATGTGCATGTTCATCCTTGGCTTCACAAAAAAGAAGTCGGTCGCCGGTGCGGGCGCAACGGCCGTCGTGTCGAGCATGCAGAGGCAGCAGTAGTGCACGAGGCGGCGGAGCAGCGTGTAGTAGATGGCTTCGCTGGGGCAGTTGGAGTGTGGGTCGTTGAGTCCCCACCACCGCCCTCGCTGATGGCAGCAACCATGACATACGAGGCGGACTTCGTGCTGGAGGTGGCAAAGAGCAGTCGTTGCTCGGTGTGCTTTGCGCGGATCTGCTATTGCAAATGTTTTAGGTGTGGTTGTTGCAAATGCTTTGTAAATTTATTGCAACATGTCTTCTTACTTATTGCAATAATTATTTTTATTTGATGTTGTAGGTTTTTTATTTGTTGCTGCAGCTTTTCTCAATTTGTTGTACAGAGTGTTTCATTTTGTTGCAATGTGTATTCTTAAATATCGCGCCAGCTTTTCCAAATTGAGTTGCGCATAGTATTTGTTTTGTTGCAGTAGAGCCTTCAATTCTCAATTTTGTTATGAACATTTTATTATATTATTGCACGAGTAATTTTAAAATGTTGCCACTATTATTTTCAAATGTTTCAGTGTTGTAAGGTCGTAAACTTCTTGTTTGGGATTTCTTATCTTGTTTGAGCACTTAGCCAAGTCATATATCATGGTATTCATTCTTAGTGAGAAGATGATATTTTTTGTTTTAAAAAATTTCTATATATTTTTCACTATTATTTTGCATTTTGTTTGTATGCGTTGATTACAATTATTACATAAGTTGTTCATTGATGTTGTATCGGAGCGTACGATGAAAAAGTTCGGACGCTAGTTGTACCCCTAAGTTTAATTCATGCACGCGACCAGGGCTTGTAAATGAATTCGACAATTCATGCAAGTAGTTGAACAGAGAGACAAAAATGACGCTTAACATTTGCATTCTAAATGTGACAGGACCTGTGAAATTAATGTTAAGCATTGGTTGTTAGTCTCCAGTTGAAGAATCTAGACCCGTCATTATGAGTTAATGGAGTATTCTGGTGATTAATGACAAATTTATATGTAAGGCTAACAATTTTATTGATATACCTATTGTGTAGTCTTATTTGGATAAAAAAGGTGAAAATCATGGAGGCATGCATTCGACATCATATTCTTATATCTTGGTGCATTCCTCAGATCCAAAATATAAGTTGAATTCCACTAAAAGTCTAACTTGAATATGTGCATATGTTTTTATTACATAGTTGTGTATGCACATATTTAGGGGGAGTCCACTCTATGTTTTGTGGTTTTATTAATATTGATCCATATTTCTTTATCCACATATATTGGGGATTTCTACTTTGAAATATATCCTTTGAGTATATAAAACTTGTGTAGTTCATACATACTTATATCGCTTTATATTCAATTATTTGCAATTTTGTTTATATGACTAATGTGTGTGTCAAATTGTTTTAAATGCTTAGTTCCGGATTATGGAAGACAACATGAAAATGGCAATACAAAGACAACAGAGGGATCATAGCTAGTGGCTTGAAGTCTATTTTGTGTCATTTTTATTATGCATTGCATTTGTTTCGCTTCTGGTAAAGTCTTTAGTGAAAGTCGGTAGTACTGCCAACAGTAGTACCGATGTTGTCTTGACGGTAATACCACACAACAGTATGACCGAAAAGTGATGTGGTACTACCACAACTCGGTCGGACCAAAAATTAGTTGGCGATACGTGTTTTTCAGAGTGACACCTTTTTAGAGCTTGAGTGCTCCCATGGAAAGCGGTAGTACCGGAGTTCTTTTTGCGGAACTACCGCATTGCGGTACGACTGCATATTCTGAGCGGAACTACCGCATACCAGAAGTTCTGAATTTTAGTTGGTGATATGTTATCACCTCAGAGGGCCAGTTTTGGACCTCTAAGGGAAGCGGTAGTACCGCCATATGTGAACGGAACTACCGGAGAGCGGAACTACCACATGATCAACATCGGTAGTACCACACCTTTCTGCAACGGCTTGTTAAGAAGCATTTATTGCAGATATATCTTGGTAATTAATTTTAATTATTGTGGGACTAATATTTTTCATAAGTTGGATGAATAGGTTATGTTCCAGGGTGATGGAGACTTTGGATTGCATCATGAGTTAATCGTTATCAAGTCAAGATTCGAGAAGAGAATGCATCATATGTTGATGCATATCAAGGTCTCGAAGAGTGCTCCTGGCGAACCACTGACAGGTAGAGAGCATCTCCAGAGGGTTCGTAGCGCTGACGAAGGTGGGTCCACATCCGACGGTAAAGGAGTCCCACAACCTCGTAAGAGAATTGAGGTCGGACATCGCGGTGAAGACGAGAGACCGAGGCGTCGTCGTCGCACCACTGGGTGTAGACGGTCAATCGATCCATGTAGGAATCCAGAGCCTCTTGGTAGGTAGAGGCAACCTTCTCATCTCTAAGCCCAGCAGCATCGACAGCAGCCTTGTCGGCTGTCGGGGGCAGCGTAATAGACGTAGGCTCCGTCGGGGGAGTAGGACAAGGCGGGCAGGTGACATCGCCAGAGAGAACGTCCCAGAGACGAAGATCACGTATGTGGATGCGCATGTGAGACACGAAGTCGGTGTAATTAACACCATCGAATATCACCGGACAACGAGAGAGGGAAACGGTGGCCATTGGTAGGCAGCGCTAGACGGCGCGGCGACCAAGGCAACGAAGTCTAACAAGCGGCGCTGGACGGCGCGGCGGTTAGAAAACGTTTTTTTAGCACAACAATCTAGTTAAAAGGGTCGTTCGGCCGTTCGGCCCAAACCCTTCGGCTGAACTCAGTCCAATCGTCATCTTAAGAGGGCCGTTCGGCCGAAGCGCCGAAGTCGCGTGCTCCTCTCGGCAAGGAAACTGACCGAAGAAATCACGTCAGTTGGCGGCAGGCAGCTCCGGATCTCGGCGGTTGGCGGCAGCTCCGGATCAATCTGGTGGCTATTGCTCCCCGAAGAAGTCAGCGGCGGCTGCTCCCCTGAAGAAAGCGGCTGCTTTGGATCTCCCTGCCCCGTCGGCGATGGATCCCTCGACTGCTCCTCTGGATCCGGTGCCAGGCGGTCGACGATAGGATCACCCGAGCGGTGACCTGGAGGCGTCGGCGAGCGGTCGACAATGCGTCGGCAAGCAGCGACGAGGGGTCTGCGACGAGTCGACTGCACCTTGGCGACGGCAAGAACAACAGATGACGGGAGGCCTTGCGGTGTCGACGGAACGGCGACAGGGGGCCTCGGCAGAGCGACCACCAACGAGTATGGAGGGGCGATCGAGGAAGCAAGAATCGGCGGCGCCGACGACAATGGGAGAGGAGAGCCGCCAGCGATGGCTTGACTCGGAGGAGGCCTACTGAAGCGGCAAGCCAGCGATGGCGGCGGCTAGGTCAGATGAGGAGAGGACGAGTTGCGCGTCTGAGAGAGGTAACCCTGATGTGCTCTAATACCATGTTAGGAATAGCAACTTGTATTCTCAGGTGGCCAATGGGCCAGTATATATAGACAAGTACAATATGCAAATAACCCCTTATAACAATGGGGAATAACACAACTGTACATATATCTCTAACAACCGACACCTAGACGGCGTAGAGGCGTCGTGGACCGGTGATCTTCTCAAGAAGTTTGTGAGAAGCGTCGACGTGTTGTGAAGGTTGGAGCTTACCTACCCGTAGCGGGAAAGAGCTATCACTAGTGGAATTGAGGTGTTTGGTTTAATTCGTGGAGCCGGTCCAATTAGTTTGAGCCTACCTTAACGTGGATTAGGGGAGAGCGGCAAGTCTCCGAACACCACGGTAAAATATCATTGTGGTTTATTTCTCTTGTGTTTTGATTTGTACTATTTACATTCATAGAATTAAATTGCTTATTGTCGTTGTATGTTTGCTACCATTATCAATAGTCTTATATTGTTGCACTTAGTCAAGATTAATTGATTTATAACTTAATTGAGCAAAACCGAATTGATTAATAATTTTGCATAAAACTCAATTTTAGCCAAAATATTTTAAAAACTGCATATTCACCCCTCTCTAGTTGGACTCCTCCATCTTACACCAGTGTGGTAGGTTCACTGGAATTTAGACATCTTACGTTCTTCTCTTGATCCAATTGATTCCTCACACGGGACAACAGGCAAATTAGAGAAGAATCAGGGGCAAAATGCCTCGACAGCATTGCTAGTTTGCGGACCTTATTGAACGAAAGACAAGGTGTTTCTAGCTACAAGATTCATCAAGCTCATCACATGAGTGCTGCTGGAGAAAATAAAATGGCGAAACCTTGGGAGCTACACTGCAAAACGATCCTCCGACCCCCTGTCTTTTTTGTCACATGCATTTGTTGTTGCTGCGCAATCACTAATCAAGCCTCTGGTGGTGGTTGTGGACTTGTGATTCCAGCATACCAAATTAAACGGAACGGACATGCCATGTATGAATGAGCTGCGATGCATAACCACAGCAACCCAGCATGCAAATCACATTGGCGGGCAGTTGGTATATGCTCACATGCGTGTTCTGGGAGGGTAGTAATAGTAAAGTATAATAGCAGCAGCAGCAGCAGCAGCAGCAAGGTTTGAACAGTGCGGTTGAAGCAGTTCACATGGTTTCCCTTGTCGCCAGCTCGACCGCTCGCTGTTTCGTTCTCCCCCACGTTTGGGCCGAGGCGAGGCGACGCGACGACAGCTAGTTGATGGACAGCTAGTTGATGGATTGCCCGGTCGGCCGGCCGGGGTCAGACCGTCCATCGATCGGCGTCCGTCTGTGCGATTCGAGCTGGCGAGATGGGGCCGACGGACGGGCTGGGCGGGGGCGCCGAGCAGGTTGTCGCCGCGATCAACGGTCGTACACATGTTTCACCGACAATCCGGTCGTTTCGGCGCGTACGGGAAAGCGCTTAAAAGGCCAGCCGTGTAGTATGTATGAGCGATGGATTCATGAATGGTGTCTGGAATCAGCCCGAGCTGAGATCAGATTTAGGGGTGCCACTTGGTATTATCGTTTAGACGGCTTTGGATTTTGACGGTTTTCTTCGCCCGAGGTGATGATCAGTATGACGTTCTCTGTCCGGTGGGTGGGTCGCTGGCTAGTTCCGCGTGGGCCTGGGCATTGGGCCGTTCTTGACCGTGCTATGTCGGGCCAAGCACGACCTCATTGCGCTGTGGAAATGAGGGAGGGAGGGACTAAGGAAGAGATGTTACTTGGGGGTGTCGCCATCAACCTCAATGCACCGGAGGGCGACGTGGAACACCGCCATGACCTCCTTGTGCCTGTGTCCCGCAAAACCGACGGTGAATACCTCCATCTCCTATCCCATCCTCGATGTGCGCAGAGGTCGGCTGAGGCATGGGTGGAGCGAGGGGGCCCGTGCGCGGAGGTCAGCGGAGGGGGAGGGGCGAGCCCGAGGCAGCCGAAGTGCTGGGTCCGCGCGAGGGAGCTACATGGACAACGGCAGAGAGGCGGGGCTGAGCCTAAGGGAGGAGGAGGTGGGGGACGGGGACAGGGGAAGCTAGCCACCGCTGCGGCTGCGTGGAGAGGGGAGGTGGGGCTGCATGGCAACGGAGGAGGAAGAGACAGGAGGACCGAGGAGGACAGGCGGGGCGAAATGAAGGGGAGAATCGGGAAGGCTCTCAGCTCGTCTTGGGAAGGGGAGAAAAGACTAGGAAAAAAGATGGAAAAAAGAAAAGATGTTAGCGGCGTGTCGTCGTGCTTTGGGGCATGTCGTGTCTACTTTGGACCTATTAGGCACGAACGTTGTTACTGTCCAAGTACGACCCGCGACGACGTACCGTGCGGCCCATCGTGCCGGAGCACTAGGCTCGGCACGGCCCTAATCTTTATACCATGCTGACGCGACCTCAACAGTGCTCGTGCCCTGCCGTGTGTCCATCGTGCCAGGCTGACTGTGCCATGGGCCGGCCCGAAAAGCCTGGCCCAGTGCCCAGGTCTGGTTCAACATGAGATTCGCCGTTCACGAATGGACACAGACCTCTATCGACGTGAACTAGCCTTTTGGAAGTTGGAGCAAGTTTCGTGCGAAATTGCTAAGAACAAGTGTTGACAATTAGACATGGCAGGCAGAGGAGATGGGCCGCGGCCGAGAGGGGTGGAGCTCAGGTAGGCCGCCCTGCCTTTCCAGGGCGTGAGTGCCCGGGTCGGCACCCGCGTCTCGACCCACTTCACTCGTGGGTGGTTTTATCCAGGATTGCTGCGGCGCGCACAGGTTGACCAGTTGGTAGTTGGGTAGGAGAGAAGAAGGCGGGCTGGCTGCTGCCATGCGCGGCCGCTTCGGCGGATGGACCTAGCCGCACGCGGTGTCCTGGGCACGGGTGGATTCCATGGACCAGGAGAGCGGCGGCATGCATGGCGGGTGGTGGCATCGCCCTGCCGGCTAGTCTCTAGTGCCTCCTACTCTTTTAGGCTCCGTACGGTGGGAGTCGCGGGGAGGAACTTCCCTGAGCCTGGGCTGTGTGGTGGCCCTGCATGGCTGCCGTCGCCCGTCGGGACGAGTGGGCCGGACGCCGCGGTGCAGTTGAAAGCACGATCCGACCTACCTAGCAAGGCACGGTCAATACGAGGTGACCACGGCCCGGGGGGGAAGAGCATTGTTGGTCAGTGATCACGTCATGTTTAGGCGTTCCTCTCCTCGCTGTAGCCTCAAAACACAACACGCTGGCAAACTGGTCTTCAGTGGTTGCAATGCTTGTAGATTCGTACGCATATGCCAAATCTCCAGCTGACATGAATGAAACTCATTGTCTCCAAAAGAAACACCTCACATCCTCATAAAGGAAAAAAAATTGGAGAAAATAAGAAAATAATTTGGAGGTACTAATAAAAGGAAACGACAACCCATCTTTAATAGATCATATTTCAAAAGATAACAGCTCGGGGCAGATAATGAAAATACAACTCCCCAGAAAGCCACAGGCAAGCAACAACATATGGACACCAAGTTAGATGTATGTTACAAATCAATAAGCAAGTGTCAAAGATGAAAACTTTCATGGGGCCATTGATCTTCGATTATGCTCTGAAGGTCAATATGCCCCAGATTATCTCATCGCGCTCTACCTATAATTTTATTGCCCAAATAGCCTAATGCCGCGATTTGCATCCCTTACCGCTTCAGGAAGAAATTCCCCTAGTATCATAACGTCTTTCATCAGGTAGGTCAAAATAAGACGGCAGCTGCAAAAACCCTGTGCTCTATAGTTAAAGCCTACTCATGCTTTCCCTGCTTCCTCCCGAACGGTCGGACCACCGGTGTTGCAATGTCAGCTGAGTGGGCTTTGCTATCATGTGTAGGAACAATTCTCAATGGGTGAGCTTCGGTGTTGAAGACCCACTCGTCGAATGATATGACTGATGGAGGGGAGAACAGCAGGTAGAGGTACTTGAGCGTCTCTGCCAGGAAGAAGCTCTGCATCATGTTATCCTTTTCACCAGTGTTCACCTGGAGACCGAATTTTTTTAGCAAGATTTGTGTAAGAAGTGTTTTCAGTACAAATTCAAGGATGGAAGCCATCAGAAAACTTACATCTCTCAGTCCAACATATCCAGATTCTATGCGGGAGTTCTTCTCAAAAGCCTGGAATATGTCCCACCCCCAATCTTGGTATGTTTTGTTCCCCGTAAGGCGCCACAGGTACATAAGTGATTCAACAGTCTCTGGTCTAAGGATATTCCATGATGTGCCCACATTCATATCCTAAAGTAGGATAATACCATTTAGAATTGATGGCATGGTACGGTATTACTGGAAAGAAGAAAAATTAAGAGTCGCCGTACTACCTGTCCAGCATGGAAAAAATAGTTCTCTCCGGCCAACTTCGTGGGAGTTGTTTGGTAGAAGTTATAACAGGTCCGAGCAAGCTATGAAGAGAATAACAATAAAAAAAGATCAACAAACAGAACAAAATCATGTTTGTTCTTGCTCGATTTGGATCTAGTAGTAATAACATTTCACACAGCAGATTAAACATGGAGATAAAGCCTTGTGGTAAATTATACTCCCTCACTTTCAGAATACTTGGCTCTCTTTGACTTTGACCAGTTAAACTTGGTAATCTTTGACCAATAATATTTTCTAAATATTTAGATATTAAAATAGTATTGTTAGATTTATCGTAAGAAATACTTTCATAATATTATACTCCCATAATATTTTATAAATGAGTTAGTATAAAATTAAGAGTCAAAGTTTAACTTTAGAGGCTGTAAAAGTCAAAGAGGGTCAAGTATTCTGAAACAGAGGGAGTATAAATTTATAATTACTGTCCATCTATGTATTCTCTAAAAAATTACTATCCAGCTAAAAATATCTTATGTAATAAGCAAGGACTTGAAATCTTTAATACCAAAAAATGAGAATTCCCTAGAGGATTTACCTCTTTTGCAAGATTCATAATTTGTTCAGCCTTTTCAGGCCCATAACCAGAGGCTCCCAGTGCCAGCATACCAGGGGCAAAGCACGCAAGCTCATCCATCTGTGTAAGTCACAAGCTGAAGAAGTAAGAACTTTAGGAGAGAGAATGTAAGATAAGCTTCAGTAAGCATCCTGCTGACAATAGTCAGCCGAACGGGGATTCTTTACCTTGTCAGACAAGGAGCCACCATTCTTCTCACAGATGTAGTAGTAATTAGATGGTGTAGTTTTCCTGGTCAAGCTTATTAGACCTTCCATTGATGTCTCCCACATTTGTCTGAGTTAAGCACCACAAATGGAATGATTAATTATGTTACAGAGCAGACTGTATTAAATTTATCACTAAAAGAAAGATGAGGGAATATGACAAATTGTGAAGCCAGGCTGGTAATAGGTCCGAACCTGTAATGTTTTACACTGTCGGTTTTATTCCCCTGGATCCATACCTTGAGCAGGTACTCGTAGAAGCTGAAATACAAACAAGCAATTAGTTCTTTTTTATCTTTTGGGGACGATAGCAACTAGGATCTGCAACAGAAAACTTAGCTATGATCCAATTAGATAAAAAAACAAACTTACTTAACGATTTGTAAAAACTAAATGGAACAGTACTAATATTGAATGGCGAACCAGAGCACCACAATTTCAGGAAGAAAATAACTAGGTTAGAATACACGAGGACAAATGGCATTACCTATCCCCCATAGCACCGAATGTAATTGTTGAGTATGATGCAGTTCCTGAATGAGGATTTATGTACATAGGAAGTAAGCCATCGTTTGGATATATCTTCTGAAGCTGTCTGATGACATTTTCCGCCTAAACTTATATTGTATAAGCTCAACTGAGAGTTCAATATTAAGAAAAAGGGAGACAAAAAAATACAGGCAGGATTTGATTGTGTAAAATGCTAAACAAACATAGGGCATTTTACTAGCAAAAAATAGCAGTCAATTGATATTGAAAGCATCCAAGATCCAACAACAAAACTTCCCATTCTTGACAAAGGAATGCACATATAAACATCGACTAAGAAGGAAATGACCAAACTATAATACAAGAGTTCTAGCTATGTTTTGCACAAAACTTGTTACGTATTCACCCAGCTAATTACATAAAAATTGGTAGGATGTATGAAATACGAGTAAGCGGTAACAAAACCTTTTGCTGATACTTGGGATCCCCGGTCCTCTGAGACAAAGCTATAAACTCAAGTTGCTCCGTGCCAGAATCTGCAAGGATACTATCACCCTGCAAAAACAATAAGGCATTAATTCATCATCAAAGAGAGAATAATATAGCTTCAGGTGAAAAGTGTTAAAAAAACACAGGCAATCTAGCAATTCTTAACATAAGTGGTTTTGCAAAGATTAATGGTCAGTAGCATGTTAAAGACTTCTGAATTTGCCTGTGGCAATCAGGAACTAAAACGAATTATAAACATAATCATAAAGAGATGTCTGTGATGAGATGGAATTCAAAGCCTTGATATAAAATCAAAGCATAATGGGGTGCTGTGAATAAGGTTAATATACTTGATTGTAAGCTTCGACATGTTTTAGAAGGAACTTGCAATGGCAGTGGGTACTTAGCGAAAAATAGAACATCAGTTACTCACATTGGTCCAACCAGGATTATGGGCTCGACCATGAGCTAGGTTGATTCTATTATAAGGGATA
Source organism: Hsuehochloa calcarea (assembly GCA_036346395.1). Taxonomy (NCBI): domain Eukaryota; kingdom Viridiplantae; phylum Streptophyta; class Magnoliopsida; order Poales; family Poaceae; genus Hsuehochloa; species Hsuehochloa calcarea. Next base: position 44,188,919 of record CM070599.1, read on the forward strand.
CCAGATGTTGTATCCCAAGCAGGTAGCAATCGATCAGTAATATCCTTAGCCTTCTCGAGAAATACTTTGTCACCAGACAGATCATATGCACTGAGGAGACCTCCAACAACCCTGAATGTAAACAAATAAAACAGAAACTTAGACAAGTTAGCTATACTTAGGTTTAAAACCATAACGTGATGTGGCACATAGCATCAACCTATGCAGCCAAATATCTGCAAGCAGAAATACTATAACAAACATAAACCTTATAATGCAACCTTATGGTCGTTTCAAAAACACTTGCGTCATAATCCTTGTCAAAGCTTAATGACTCTGCCACCCAGCTGTCATCATAAAATAGACACTAGTCAGATCAGGAGTATGACATAAATCACAACAAGGTATTCAAATGGTTGCCAGGAGCATAGAACAACAAATCCCGCCGGTTTTCAGGAATTTTGAATTCAAATTTAAACGAAATTGACCGAGTTTTCCAGGAGTACTATGTACTATGATGTGAAATCATAGCAATACAAAAGAAAATTAGAATGCTAAAGAGTTAATAATTTCATAAAGGTCCATTATCACATGGGACAGATGAAACTAATAGAGTGCCCAATAAGTTAATAGGAGACCCTAATTCCTCTATCATAGGTGGAATAGAGAGACACATTCATGGAAAAAAAATACCTCAATGCCCAATAAGCGTACTTTATAAATTCAGGGAATTTTAGATTTAAACATCATATAATATAAAAAGGACGATGCCGGCACAGATTTAGTCTACAGAATTGAATATTCATACAAGCAAATTTGCCTTCAGTAATGGACAAAACGAAACCACCAGAGAAAGCATTTTTAAAAGCTTTACATGGTGAAAAACAAGTGGAACTCACTCTCTAGCCTTCAGAAATTCATCTTTTAGGCCCATTATATACAGCGTATCGAGCGAGTCCACAAGGGTTGCCCCGAGACCACCAAAGCTATTGATACCATTCTTTGATTGTGGCTGGAAATTGGGGTGAAAAAAGGCAAAAGGTATTTTAGAGTTTGTTCAGACAAATTGAAAAATGCAAAACAGATTATAGATCAGAATGACTAAAACAAACCTGAAGCTCATCCATTCCCCACGCATACTTTACATAGGAATTCCAAGCATGGAGCATAGCCTCCTTAACCTTTTCCCTCCTTTCATTACTAATAGGATCGATTTCTACAAGATCACTTCTGGACATTTTGTCACTTACTGAATTTTCATCCAGATGAACTCCAGCCTTTCTTAACTACAGAAAAGACATGAAAACTTTGAATATTGAATTTTCAACAACAAAAAAGGCTGACTACAAGAAATAAGTAAACCAGCATGACACTTCAAAGAAAATTTGCAATGGTATTTACCTGGTCATGCAACCGGTTTATTTTATCATCCAATTGGGAAATCTCCGACTGCAATTGAAGAAATAACAAAAACAAAATTAATACAGTAAACAAATTAGTATTGCTGGAGCTTTCAAGCCATCAATAATGAAGAACTAAAATGACAATTGCAATGTCTTTCTTCAACAAAAAATTATGGAAGCTGAACTGCATGCTTACAGAGTTGAGGTGATATCAAATATAAAAAAGCGATGAGAAGCATTATCAAGTGCATCCCAAAATCTGTCATCTATGTATTTATTCACATTTACCAGCTGTAGGATCGTGTCAACAAGTAAAATTCAAAGAAGTGCTTGCAAAAGAACCGTACACTTTTACTAGTATAATTTAAATTATTCATTTGAAGCAATTCAGAACACAAAATTCAAGTTAGTGACAGGCTGCTTTTGAATAGCATTGATTATAACTTATGTTCAGGTTCTTAAGTTCCACATTTTGCAAGGAACTCAAAACTCAAGTGATAGAGTCAATAGAGGAATGTCAAGAGTACATGCATATTCCAAGAAAGATATACGAGTCGACTTGAACCAAAATAAATGTGTCGACATACACGTGCAGCTCCCAACCAGACCCACTGATCACAGTAACACTGAACATGAACTACAACAATCTAAAGCGCCACACTACAAGCATAGTTACATCATTTGTGATGACCCAAAGATACAAGCCGTTACCAAAATTTCTTTCCCCAATACTATACCTTCATTCACACTCACACAATAAGGCCACTAACCAAATTAAAGGAAGTAATAAATAAAATCACATTTCTCTTAACTAGCAGATGAGTTATCCACCTTACTTCCTATTCATATTTCGCTCACCTGTTATTGAAAAATTGGATTGACTTACCAAATCCAATAGACGGCAACTTGCTGACATTTATAATCACAGCTCATGTGTCACATCCATCAGATTATTTAATTTCTTCCAACAAGTCTCAATGAACAAGCGGGAAATAACAACCTAGCCTTAATTTCATCTCTTGCCGAAGTTAAATTGATATATGACCATATACATAACATAATAGGGGGGTTCACAATGACTATGGCACCTCAAAACTCAACAGATATTTATCAATTCTCAGTCATTTAGCTACAGACTGAAACAACAAAGATGCATGTGCGCTATAAAAGATTCTGACTAGAATTCAATTATCCAAATATACACCTTCTAATGATCACAAAACATAGCAAGATTCAAAATATTCCCTCAAATAAGGAGAAATAGTTCAGACCTTCCCACCTTTACCCTACAACTTGAGAGAAATCTAAGCTAATAAAATACGTCAAAACACCCATACACCTCCTGCTAAGCCCAGAACTGAAGGATCCAACCTTCTTCGCTAAATTATAGTCAAAGCTGGATAGAAATCCAAGCTAATCAAAATTATAGTTACATACGTAGAGTTGTAATCTTGTAGACCCTCATGCCACCCTAATCCGCAGCTCACAAGATCCAAACTCGAACGAAAGCCAAATCCTCGACATAAACTCTCACAAATGAATCCCAGATACACCATAGCCAACACCAAATCATACCGATTCCTAAAACTATCGCAGTAAGTACCTGCTTAACCCACAAGTTCTCTCTATAACCAGATCCAGAGACCAATCGGCGCCGCAACAAATTTGAAACCCGAAGCTAGGCGACAGCAATCAATCAGATCCCCGCAGTTTCAACCCGGATCAGAGGAGTTCCCGCTGTAAGAGGGGCGCACCTCGTACTCGCGGACGAGTGACTGGCGGTCCCAGAAGGCGAAGGTGGCGGCGACAAAGACGAAGAAGAGGAGGGCGAGACGCTTCGGCCGCTTGAGGTAATACGCGGGGTTCAGGTACCGCCACGCCCCCGACGATGAGGATGACGACCGACGAGCCATGGACACCGCCTCCGGCGGTGCCTCCGGCTAGGAGATCGCCGGAATCCAAGCTCGTCGTCGCTTCCGGTGAGGTCCTCGGCGATTCGCGCGTGGGCTCGTATCGTATGTCCCCGCGTGGCCGCGTGGATGCGTTTCGTTTGTGTGTCTGTGATTTGAGTCTCGGTCATCGTTAAATGGGGCCTACTACCGGTAAATGACCACTTGAACAAGTACAGTACACAAAAAAATTCATCTCTTTTTCGGAAGAAAAAAACAATGTAAAAATAATGTTATTTCTTTTTTAAGACAAATTAAGTAATTAACGTTGTTTCGTTAAAAAACTAACTGGTAGTCCCCGCATTTGCACGGTTATATTTTGTTTCAAAGTTTGTATAAATATTAGATAATATATTTACATATCTTGTAGGTTATTGAGATTTTTAAGATATCCTAAGTATTAAAAATGATAGTAGAATTTTGACCGAAATTATAAACTGAGTAACGTAATTGAAGCATGTGTTTTAATAAAAAAATCATTGAGGATAAATAAGTTCTTAGGGTTTTTAGAAACTAACAACTCTCTATCATGCATAGAACACATAGTTGTATGCTCCTATTCTTCTATTAGTTATTTCCCCCTAAATTGTATGTGTGCACATGTGTCGGTTGCTCCTTTCTTCAATGTTAGCCAACTCAACACTGTTGCTTCCTCACTAACCGTGACGACCTTTCATCTTCACTAATGTCGATATATCTGTTTTAATAGCTGTCTAACAATCCGAAGAATCTTTTTTACATTACTGGCGATGATGCACCCCTCACTAGTAATGGCACGTTTTTAGCCACTCGATGGCCCTATATTGTTCATAACTCGTCTTCAATGCAAAGTTTTATCTCCTCGCGGGCTCCCATCATTAAACTTTTTGTCACTAACTTTTTCAACAACGGCGACACTCACCACTTGTCATCACGGCCCTTGGCTCCTTCAACACTGGACTTTCTCTTCAATGTTTCAAGCAAGCAGCACGACATTGTCCTCATCTCCATCGCCGCCCTCGGCTTTTCACTTCCCCGTGGGTCAATATCTTCTTGTAGGATAGATCGATGACATTGCACTATTTCATGGTCTCTTCATACACCATTCGTGCTATACTCGTTATAATTTGTATCTCTTAAACAAAATTTTAGTTATTTTTTATTTTTATTACATAATTAGCAACAATAAAAATACGTGACCTTGAAAGCGAACGTGGTGGCTTCTTTTGTGTATCCTTCGACATCATTCGTGCCATCCTTTTATTTTTATTCAATATTTTAGTATATTTTTTTGGAGTTCGCATACAAATAAAATTGCTAAAATTATTTAATTTATTTCAAATTTTAGTTATTATTTATTTTATTTTGGAATTCATATGGAGATCAAATCACAAATTTTCTTTTATTTTTTTATTCCAATTTTCTGTTCTTTTTTCTTGGAATTCATATTCGAATCCAATTTCTATTTTTTCTTTAATTTTTTATTTTGAATTATAGTTATTTAGGGATTTTACTTTAGAATTCGTATTGAAATCAAATTGCTAATTTTATTTTACGTTATTCTGAATTTTAGTTAGTTTTGTTGGATTTCGTATACAAATCTAATTGATGATTATTGTATAATTTTTATTCTAAATTATAATTATTGGAACTCGTATCAAAATCAAGTTGCTAAATTTATTTTATTTTTATTCCGAATTTCTATTTTTTTTGTTGGATTTCGTATACAAATCTACTTCCTATTTTTTAAAAAATTTATGCTGAATTATAATTATTTATGGGTTTTACTTAGAAATTCGTATGAAAAATCAAATTACTAATTTTATTTTTTTATTCTGATTTTATATTTTATTGTAGACATAGACTCGTTTACGTAGGAATTCGTATGGAAATCAAATTATTGATTTTGTTTTATTTTTTATTCTAAATTTCAGTCTTATTATACTTGACATTAACTCTTTCTTTTAATCTAGAGTGTTACAATCTAGATCTACCACAATCGACGATGTAGATCTTTCTCTTTTTCTACCGATTAACGTGGAAGTTTGTAGGTCTTGAGAGCGAGCGTGGTGACTTCTTTTGAATCTGCTTTAATAAGACAATACATAAGTTATTCTTTAGGTAATTCAGCAGCAAATAATTCATGATGATATTTTTTTTGTTACTTGTGGGTCTTTGAAATTGATGGACATGGCGGATCAGATTGGGAAATTAATTCGTTGGAAAATGTTGTATTTAGGGCATGTACAATAGTACATACAACTGTTGTCTATAACAATTCTCTATTTTATCTGTAGACAACACTAAATGGGTTGTAGTGATACTGTCAGCTACAGGGTTATAGACAATACACGATCTTTTAATGCTTTTAATGATTCTGATGATACAACCGGCTACAGAATTATAGACATCATATTTATCTCTCTTTATTCTTTTCATCCATATCAGTTTAAATTCTACGTGACTGAGACTATACACAATTAATATAAATTCATTGTACATGATCTTATTACCATCAAGCATTCGGTGTGGTCGAATTGATTAATGGTCGAAAACCAGATCAATGCCATTCCCACTACGGCGATAGTGGATTGTTCACTTGGGCGACAGTTTGGCGCAATCTAAAAGATCTCCGTAAAAATATCATAGGCTGTGCAAGGCCTCTTTCGTTGTCCTTATTACGGAGGGCTTCATCGTATTAGTATACTTTATCCACGCGTTAACGAAAAAGTTAAACGATTCACGGATGGAGGGGCTAGCTTGTGGCTGTTTGGTTCGCTCTCTGGTCTGCTTCTAGGCCCAGACAGCAGCGCCATGGCTCGACGTCCGTTTTTGTGCGCCTGGTCGGATGGAGCACATCGGCGATGGGTTTCGTGGCGTTGGGTCGGGTCTTGATTCCGTCGTGAGGCTGTGAGCAGGCGGACGGTCGGTTTCCAATGCCCGGCCAAAGTCAAGCGGCTGACGCGCGCGTGGGACGGACGGTGGATATCGTGGCCGCAGCCGCGCGGCGGTATCCCTGTGTCCATTAATCTGGGACCGTGGTCTGATCTGAACAAGCCCACGTGCGGCAGTACGTAGTTCAGCGCACACAGTACACAGACACACGGAGAGATGTTGCGGTCCGATATCGAAATTGATCCTCTGCATTTAGAGAAGATCTTCGGTGCTCGGTCGTACAAGACGATCACTGGATAATAAAAAAGAGAGTAAAGGTTTGTAGTAAAAGTTACAGTGTTCTGCTATAGTAATTTACTATAGTAAATATTTACATGTTTCTCCTTCGCTTATTGCAGTACCACTCACATGCTTGTATATCATTGTTTGCACAGTACAAAGAATCCATATCCATCCGAGTTGAGCACGATAAAGATGTGTACAATATTATAGACGGTTGTTGTTTGTAATACTCATCATATTATCTATAGATAAAATTAAATACAACTCATACAATGGGTTGTCTTGAAGTTATGTATATATAACCCCACAAACTATACAGACAGCATAGATACAACAGTTAAGCAGCTATCTATAAGGGCTTTATAGACTATATTTTGCATGCCGGACAATTTCATTCTCTCTCATCCACATTGTTAAAAATATTATATGATAAAGACTATAGATCGCTGATGTCACCCCACTATACATACCCTAAGTACTACAGTGTACATTACCCCTTTTCTTCCTTTTCTTTTCTTAGGACCTTTTTATGTATTAAGTTCCAGAATACAAGTGATAAAAGGGAATAGAGACTGGGAATAGAGAGATCAAGACTGGGAAGAGGAAGAATTAGAGTTTCGAGGCTGGGAAGAAGCAAAGTAGACTTGGGAAGGGGAGGAACCGGAAGGGAAAGGGGGCCGATGCCTTCTGTAATATTCATGTTCGACGCTTTCTTCCAGCAAATGGTGTGTTTATGTACTTGAAATGAGCTCATTTCTGGGACCGTTAAATCTTTCACAACCGTCTAAGATGTGCATTTGTGAAGTAAGCAACATCACAAGTAAGTTTTCAATTACAATAAAAGCCAAACTTTATTACACAATGTTAAGACTTAACAACCAATTTTAACACTGACAAGGGCATCCAAGCCCAAAATTAATATAATTGTGGCATCTTGTTGATCTGTGGTTGACTTTTCGCTTGAGCTTTGGCTGCTTCTAGTGACATACCCCTCATTGGGCATTGAATCTTGATATGACCTGGTTGTCCATAGTGGTAGCAATTTATTGATTTTTGTGGACATTCCCTTTGGTAGTGATTTCCTTCACAAGTGTGACATTGAGCTGTGGCGGATCAACTTATGTTGTATTGCGGTCCTAGAATTGGATTTGATGTTCTATGCTGGAGTCGTAATGGCTATGCTGCTACCATTCTTCCTCTAGGTGCACTTGATGAAGATGCCATCTGTATTGCTCTTCTTTTTTATGATGTCTTCTAATTCTCTCTCGGCTTCTTCTCATATTAGTAGTTTATTCACCATAACTGAAAGGTCTTTAAAATCAAGGGTCGAAGTGTGAAATTTCAACGACTTTTGTAATCCTATATAAAATTTCTCTATTTTTTTCTCGTGGGAGTCAACATCATTTGTGGTATATCATGCCAGATAGTTGAATTGATGAAGGTATTATTGTATATGTATATAGTTGTTTTCTGGTTTTGTGTTCTTATTGTGTTGACAGATTGAAAATCAGAAGATAGGAGATTTAAAGTAAAAGCTTCCACTGTAAATTACAATCATTCACCCCTCTGATTGTCATTAATGATCCTACACTATAATAATAACATCCAGATCAGCACCGGCATGTATATAATCAGGCTTTAACTTAAGCCACTTTCCACTTCGATCACCAGGTTCCCATTTGGAATCAAGGTCCTTTAGTACAATCCCCTCGTCTCTAAGCACACAATAACAGATTGAATAATCATAAGAGCTCAAATCAAATAATTAATTAGTGAAATAAAAAGGTTGCTATGTTGGTTAGTGTTTGGGGAAGTGGGAAGAAACATGTTATCAATAGTTTCCTTGAAGAATTTCTCCACATCTTCAAGATTGTGTGCAAAAATGGACCAGCATGGTTCATCTGCAAGTTACAAATATATCTACTGTTACACACTACTGAAAGGTAAAAAGTATAACAGTACACAATCAAGTTCATTATGCACTACAAGTAAGTTAAAAAAATCTAGCAAAACAAAAAGTTCTGTCAACATCCTGTGGTGAAAATAATTTTAAAAAAAGGACGCCTAAATTAATTTATTTGAATCGCGTGTACAGTGGGGAACTCACACATGCATTCATCTGGACAAAAATGGCAGAAATATAAACTTTAATCAACTACCTGGAGGATGATGGATGTTCGGACCACCTGTTGGGACCAAAATCTCAAGATGACCCTTTAAAGGTTTGACGACCTTCCGCAGAATTTCGTGCCGCTCTGTCAAACTTTGGTGGATAACACTAGTGTCTCCAGCATAAAGAATGTCAAAAGCAACATCTATACATTCCTAGTGTCAAGCAAAACATGACTAGCATGAAATGGAAAAGGAATATTAAAAACTGAAAGGTGTCTCTATTACTCTACATAAAGACGTATTCATGGAAAAATAATGTTAATTCTGACATAATATGTCCTTATCATGAAGTATCTAAGCAAACAAAAAAGAAAAGATATTCCAGGTCATATATTAAATGTACAAAGAAATAACAAACCTAGGAACACATATGTTGGACATTTCAGGTTATTGAAATAAATAGATATCTCTAGACAGAAAGGAAGAATGTAAGAAATACTTAAAAATGAAGGATACAGCACAACTGCAAGCACAAAAATAAATTCAGTTAGATAGGAACTTCCACACAAGGACCACTCTGAAACTAAAATCAACACGTGTAGTGAATAAATTCATGATAAAAACATGTCAAACAGTCTCCAGTGTAGTCGAACCACCTTCGACTAGGTAGTCGGAACCCTCTGACTAATCGACCCGCCTCGACAAGGATGTAGTCGAACCTCTGATCAGGTAATCGATTCCGACTAGGTAGTCAAAAACTTCCTTCCGACCACGTGTAGTCGAAAATGATGAACATTACTCGATGTACAGTTCTCGTAATGAACAGTTGTCGATGATGCATACTCAAAACAAAAAAACGACGATGAATAGAGGAATTTTGTGGTGAAACTTATCTTTTGTTGTCGTGAAACTTACAAGATACAACCGCACCTTATATAGGCTGCTTAAACCAACTCAAACATTGACTCGAACAATACAACTCGGATATGAGTTGACTACTGAACCAACTCTGAAACTAAAAGGAAGTCTTCTCACACCCAGACTAGAAATTGAACATACTATTACAGGAATGATTAATTCCAACACTCCCCCTAATCCTGACTATCATGAGTGAGAACATGAATACCAATTAAATCACACCTTTTCTGAAATTGCACACGTGACAAAGCTTTTGTCAGGATATCAGCCTTTTGTTGATCTGTTGGTACATGATGTACATCGACCAGCCCCTCTTCAACACATTCTCTTATAAAGTGAAAACGTGTATCAATATGTTTACTCCTCCCGTGAAATACTGGGTTCTTCATCAATGCTAGTGTTGCCTTGTTGTCAACATACAACTCAAACGGTCCAGTATCTTCCCCTTGCAGTTCTTGCAACAACATCTTTAGCCAGATTCCTTGACAGGCTGCCGAGGTTGCTGCCATGAATTCAGCTTCGCAACTAGATAACGCTACACTCTTCTGTTTCTAAGAACACCAAGTCACCATATTCCCATATAGATAAAATATAGTCCATGTGGTGCTCTTTCTATCAATGAAGTCTCCAGCCAAATTACTGTCGATGTATCCAACTAGTGGTGGTTCTTGTTGCTTCCTGTTATAAACTAAACCATGATCAATAGAGCCAACCACGTACCTCATAATATGCTTCAACGCCTGTTCATGTGTCTTGGTCAGTCTCTCCATAAATCGACTTGCAACTCCAACTGCATAACTGAGGTCTGGTCGGGTGTGTAGCAAATAATGCAGACAACCAATCAAGCTTCTATAATTAGAAGCATTGACCGGTTCTACATTATCATCCTTTTCCAAACTAATTTTTGGTTCCATTGGATACTTGCATGAATTGCAATCTGCCATCCCAGCTTTATCATGGATCTTCCTTACATAAGCTGACTATTTGATCGAAATGATGTGACTTCGTTGTTCTACCTCTAGACCTAGATAGAAACTGAGAAGTCCTAAATCACTTATTTCAAACTCTCTCATCATCTGATGTTTGAATTACTGAACCTTTGCAATATCAGTGCCTGAAACAATCAGGTCATCCACGTAGACACCTATTATGACCATGTCTCCGCTTCCTATTTCTTATAAAGGGCTTACTCCTGCTTGCATTTCTCAAAACCAAATTTCTTCAAGCTATCATCTAGCTTGCGGTTTCAGGACCTAGTCGCTTGTTTGAGCCCATACAATGCCTTTGACAATTTGTAAACCTTGTCTTCTTGGTCCTTTACAGTATAACCTTTAGGTTGTTTGACATACACTTCCTCGGTGAGATCACCATTGAAGAATGTCGATTAACATCCATGTGATGAACTTCCCATCCAAAGTGTGCAGCAAGTGCAAGAAGTACTCTTACCATTTCAATTCTTGTCACAGTGCAAATACTTCTTCATAGTCAATGCCATGTTTTTTAATGTATCCCTTTGCTACTAGTCTAGCCTTATAGCGCACAATTTTGAGCGTAATAAAGTCTGGACCTTAGTTTCACCTCCTCTTGGTCATAATGTTATTGGAACAAAATAGATTTTCAAGAATAAACAAAGTGAGGATGTTGTTGTTGTTGTTCAAAATAAGGCTAGACTTGTGGCTCGGGTTTTACCCAGGTAGAAGGTTTTGATTTTGGTGAAACTTTTACACCTGTTGCTCAATTAGAAGTCATTAGAATCCTTTTACTATTTGCTGCATCTAAGGACTTCAGGTTGTATCAAATGGATGTTAAGAGCACTTTTCTTAATGGCTATATTGAGGAAGAAGTGTATGTAAGACAACCACCTTATTTTGAAAATCCTAAATTTTCTGATCATGTCTACAAACTGTCCAAATCTTTATATGGTTTAAAACAAGCACCTAGGGCATGGTATGATAGGCTTAAATCATATTTGCTCAAAAATAACTTTCAAATGGGCAAGGTAGATAAAACTTTGTTTACTCTCAAGCATGACAATGATCTTTTACTCATTCAGATTTATGTGGATGATATCATCTTTGGTGGTTCCTCTCATGCTCTTGTTTCCAAGTTTTCAAATACTATGAGCAGAGAATTTGAGATGAGCATGATGGGAGAACTCACGTTCTTCCTAGACTTTCAGATCAAGCAATCAAATATGTGTATTTTTGTTCATCAAACCAAGTACACTAAGGATCTCCTTCGTCGCTTCGACGTGGGGACAAGTAAACCAGTCTCTACACCAATGGGATCCACTGTAGTGTTAGACCCTCATGAAGATGGAGAGTCTGTTGATAAAAGAATACAGAAGCATGATTGCTTCACTATTGTGTCTCACTGCTTCAAGACCAGACATTCACTTTGTTGTATGTTTGTGTGCTCACTTTCAAGCTTCTCCACGTGCTTCATATTGCCAAGAAGTTTAGCGAATTTTCAGGTATCTTCAGTCAACTTTAGAATTTGATTTATGGTATTCTTCTTCATCATGCCTTACCCTTAGAGCTTATTCAGATGCGGATTTTGGAGGTTGTAGAATTGATACGAAGAGTACTTCGCACATGTCACTTTTTAGGCACATCTCTTATTTCTTGGGCTTCTAGGAAACAGTTGTCTATTGTACTTTCTACTACTGATGCTGAATATGTAGCTGCATCTTCTTGTTGCTCACAAGTGCTTTGGATGATAGCTACTCTTAAGGAGTTTGGTTTAGAATTGGATAGTGTAATATGTTTATGTGATAACACTAGTACTATTTGTATTGCTAAAAATCATGTGCAACATTCACGAACCAAACACATTGATATTGGGTATAATTTTCTTTGAGACCATGTGGAAAAGGGAGATGTTGTTTTGCATTTTATTGATACAGATTCTCAAGTTGCTAATATTATCACAAAACCGCTTGATTTTGCACGGTTTGCCCTTTTGTGAAGTGAGTTGGGTGTGTTGCATATTATGAGATTATTTTGAGGGGAGCTTATTGTTTAAACTGTTAGAAGATTTGTTTATTATACTTGTCAAACAATTCATCAAGTCCAAGCTATTGAAATTGATTAAGGTGTAGAGCTCTCTTTGTCATATTTACTCATATGATGTGTAGTTTTGATCATGACTGGTTATAATTATGACTTTGCGATGTTCATTGAAAAGGATTAGCTTGCTTGTGAGTTCTATTTTAAATCTTAACTTTGAGACTCATATGTCTGTTATTGCAATCCTTTTATGTTTACTCAATTTGGCATGTTATAAAAAAAAAAAAGAGCATAAAATGTGCTCTAATGACAGAAGTATGCTTCAAGCATACCACAATTGAAAAGAAGTATGCTACAAGCATGCCATCATTGAAAAGAAGTATGCTCCAAGCATGCCACATGCTTAAGACTTGAGTTGGATTAATGAGTTGTTACATGAGACAGCTAGTTCATCTAGATTTAAAGTTTGCCTCACTTTTTAGGCTTTAACTTTTCTTTGTGATATCGCATTTTGCTCCTTATAATCGGTTTGGTCATTGTTGAGATGTCTGTCAGTAATTTAACTTACTTAATCATTCTAAATACTTGTTTTGACATTGCTATATGGTATATGACTTAATATGATATAAATAACTCTACTAAAAAAATATGGTTTGGTCAATCTATTAAATCAATACGCTGTGACTTAGATAATCTACAAAGCTCCTTAATTTTTACTCTACTTGCTCCTTTCGTGTGATTTTTCCTTCTATGAAGTTCTTGATGATTACATTGTCAAAGCGGGAGGAAATTGGAGAAATCAATCTGCTTGTGTTGAGGTGGAGTTGTGCTTTACGACTGTTGTTTAATTTGTTGTTTTTCGATTCTCGCTTTTTCTTTACGATCACTTTGTGCTTTACGACTATTGTTTAATACTTCTTTGCTTTGACTACTTTTCGATTGCGGATGTTTCGACTGCAGCTGTGATTTGTCAAAATTCCTTACTTTACAGCTTTGAAACTTTCTTTGTTTCGTTTCTTTCAAAATTCAACTCAAGTTTTTTAAGTGTTGTCAATGTATTCATTAAGGGGGATTGTTACCATGTGGACTTGTCGTAGACTTTGTGATAATAAATAATTGACGTTTGGGTTGTATTGATAATTGTGATTCTGAAAGTTTCAGTTGTTGGATTTTTAGTGTGAGTAGTCGGATCATGTCTTGTATCGGTTGGTCTAATCAGTGATACTTGATGATCCTTTTTGACTGGATTCAGAGTACTATAGCTACGAGTACCGAGTATTGTATCTCCGAGTAATGTAGCTCAGAGTACCGAGTGCTAGTTTTTCGAGTACTGTAGCTCTGAGTACCGAGTGCTAGTTTTTCGCGTACTGTAGATTCAAGTACCAAGTGGTAGATTTCGAGTAATGTACTCAGTCGTAAGTCAAGGTGTGTATCGAGGGGCGGTAGGAGTTGCATGGTCGAAGGTCAGGAAGCTACAGTGCACAGTCAGTGGTCGATGGTTGAAGCAACAGTGTGTGGTCGATGGTCGAAGCTACAGTGGCTATTCGATGGTCGAAGCTACAGTGACTGGTCGATTATCGAAGCTGCGGTGGCTAGTCGATGGTCGGTTACGATGATCGGCCGATTGTCGGCTTACGATCGTGTCGATTGTCGGCTACGATGGTCGGTCGATGGTCGGGCTACGGGATCGTAGTCGTAGGCTTCGTGGTCTGTAGTCATGGGCTTCGTGATCGGTAGTCGTGGGCTTCGTGGTCGGTAGTCGTGGGCTTCGTGATCGATAGTCGTGGGCTTCATGCTAAGTGGTCGTAGGCCTCTGGTAAGTGGTCGTTTGTTTATGGTAAGTGGTCGCTTCTAGTAAGTGGTTGTATGCTTCGAGTGCTTCAATACTTGTTTTCTTCGAATACCTTGAGTACTCTTGTCTGGTTGGCCAGCAGTATGATTGGAGTTTATATAGCGATAAGACCGGTTTTACAGAGTGATCTCCAGTTGTTTTTCCGAAAGCTGGAATTAAAGGTTGTGGATGATCTGATTCATGTTTATTGATAAATGAGAGTGTGATATGTGTGTGTGAACTGATATTGGTCAAGTTGGAGAACTTGTGCCAGGAAAATGTTCTTTGATCTTTGCATGTGCAGGTTGAGCGTGAAGACGGTAATGGTCGATGGCGAGGAAGACTGGAACCTGGAGGGGGAAATCTAAGGTTCAGGTGGTCGTGAATGTTACGAGGTGGTCGTACTCACGCTGGGGCACATGGAGATCAAAGGTGAATGCATCATGCATGGTCGAAGCTACAGGAAGTGACATCCTGGAGGCTTCGACGTGTGAAGAGTTATGGAAGGCGTTCATAGCTGAAAAGTTTAGAGATATAGAATTATGTGTCTGTGTTGATAAGGACATGATTTATGGCCCTAGCATGTAAAGGCCGAAGAGGTTAAGAATAACGTGCACTGGTGGGAGGCTTTTTTTGGGCTTTTGGCGGTGGCGGCTTTCAGCAGAGAGAGCTTTTCTGTGCTTTCTTGATAGGGTTTGAGGGGTGTCATGAGAGTACTTTGTAGACACATAACATGATTGAGAAATAATTTATCAGGTTGTTTCCAAAGAATTTCAGTCATTGCTGGCGTTTGTTCTTTGTGGGCATTGTGTTCGACTTGTTCCAGTTCATCGTCTACGATCTGTTCTTCTGTCTTTGACCAGTTCTCGTGTTGATCAGTCTTCGACTAGTTCCTGTTCTGAGAGGTGGTCATAACTCTCTCGACAAGGTTGACTTCATCTTCTTCGATTACGTACATTGTTGTTCACCCTGTTGTTGACAATAGCTGTGAATGACGGGACAGATCAGAGTTGGTTTGACCTCTACAACTAGGTGACAACCTCGTACGAGTACAGAGTATTCAGCTGTCGGTTGAATCCAGAGCGGATTCTTCTAGGTAAGTTGCAAAAGAAGACACTACAATCATTCACCCCCCCTCTGTTTGTCATATCCGATACTACAATCTGTCTCTTCAGCACCAAGATCACCAATGAGGGGGAAGCTCTGAAGGTTTTGTCCCTTGATTTTTGGTTTAAGTTGGTTTTGTCAATTCTTGATGGACTGCACCAGCTCTGCATGTTCCTTCTTGTAGATTCTCAACTAAATGTCCATGTTTGCTGCTAACTTGTGCCACTGGTACACTGATAAAATTGTGGGCTGAATGCCTGAAACATACCTGAAAGAATGCTTCACATCTATGCCAATTGTCCTGAAGAAGACAAGTCTGAAGAGATATACAAGTCATAAAGACTACATAAGTGAGAACAAGAGAAATTGGAAAGATCTAACAGCATGTGACCTACTTGCATTAACTTAAAAGTAGAAAAACGTGAAATTTTGAAATGTTGTCAAACAGACCTATCCTAAGTTCTAACCATTGAGTGAGGAATAACCATGCCTTCTAGTCTTGTTGCATGATATCTGATTCCATTTGTGTCATGAATTATTGTCGATAATGCGGGAAACACGACACAAGAGTTCGCACAGGGGAGATAGAATGTTTAGACATGTTCAGATCTTTTTCGGAGAGAATAATAATACTATTTCTGTATTCTTGTATTGAACGAGAGTAACAATAGGGTGCACAGTGCTCAGGATGAACAATGTATGACTAATGCTACAATTGAGCGATGTCTTGCCCTTTTTTCTTCTATATCGTCTAATGCTCTCCTTAAATAGCGTCAAAGGGGTGGCAGTTGGCTCATGTGGAAAGATGTCTCGTTAGTTCTAGCCATCCTCACATGTGGAGCGATTGTTGTCAGCGAGACGTTCTCTTGGTGCGATTGTAGTGTAGTTTTTGTCAGAGACAGAGAGTGAAGACGTGCGGTTATATCAGGGAGATAAGGGTGCACACTTCCTTGATCTACTGCACGTAGTCAGTTATGGGAGACATGCTACCCAGTCGGAGGGTTCGGGCCCACATATCCGATTGTGAACGTGGACACCTTTGACCATATCGACGCCCAGGATGGTCCAAGTATATTCTCCCCAACTAGGGGTACTCGTGGGAGCTTTTTGACTAAGTCTTGTTCCGACAGCTACCATAGACTATAAGCCATTAATTATGGATTAATTAATCCTCGTCAATTTGTTCAGTAATTTCAGGGAAGGAGAGGCTGGCAAGTTGTTCATTTTCAATCCTAGATATTCCAACCTTCGCAGGTGCAACTCTGGTTAATGATGTCATCATTGTTTGTTCATTATCTGACTTATGAGGAACTCCATTGATTGTGTTGCCTAAACATTTTTACTTTGTGCCGTCGTGAGGTGTTTCCATCGACAACCTCCGAAACTTGCACAACAAGGAGCAATGCAATGTAATAATCTATAATGAGAGAAACTCGCAACACTATTCTTATCATTACTCATCTTATTAAAGTAACTCTACCATGAAATCGAAGAGGTCCTGCGTGATGGTAGATTCAGAAGCATTTTTGCTCTGTTCTCTTTCCTTTATTTGTAAGGTTTATATTATATAAGCTACACCATGTAAAATGTTGTTGAAGCCACAACAACTTGACCCGGATTTACCGTCCAAAACTCTCTGTTTATAACAATACTAATCTCTGAATCAGTAACTAATCTCTGAATCAGTAACTAGTGCACGCGGTTACATTATTAAATATTAAACACATATCTCACAAAAGTAAAGCTATTCTACAATAATAAATAATACGTAAATAGATCGTACGGTCACTTGACTTACACATGAGCCGATTAAGCCAAATACCTTAAATATTTGTTGTGGAAACGGAATCAATAACACAACAGTGGGACCCTCGAGATATGCCCACAGGCAATCGACTCGGGATCGCGATCTAATTATTGGCCTCCTCTATTTTCAGTCTTGTCGAACGTGATTAAGCGCCCACAAAGTCTTCTTTCTCACTTACTGAATGATAATATTGAGCGAGTGTGAGTACACAGCTGTACTTCACGAGCCAGCACACATAATGCAATTATAATAGAGGGAAAATGGATCAAAGGAATGACTTAAGGTTCTTTTATTTGCATAGAGCCACTATTGAAATAGATTAAGTAGCAGACAAATCCCGAGACTTGGCATTTTGACTAAACCCATTTTAATGAAATTGAGTATTGTTGTATAATACTAGCTAATGTTTCATCCATTTGCTAGCGAAGAATAGTCCAAGAAGGTTCCATCCATGCACGAGTAGATAATGGTTCCATCCACCTCGGGCTATATCATTTTCAGGGCTACCTCCACCCAACAATTCTAGGGCTACATCCACCCGACAATTCATCCCACCAACAAATAATTTTTATAAAACAGAGACTAACCAAGAAAGTTCTCGCGTATCACCCATGATCGTGGGCACGACCATCCGAACAGATTTACACTCTGTAGAGGCTGCACATCTTTACTAACATGATACAATCAACTTATATTGTCAACACACAACCTTAGGTGTGCGATGAAGAAGATTATAACGAAGCCTTTACAATGCCTTATCTCAGTACCAACCCGCCCATATAGGTCGATTCCTACAACACTGGGACAACGGCCTCGTAAGGTCACCCCTAAAATGACCCTCATGTTCCTGAGGATCATTTTCAATGAAGGACCTAAAGTTGTGAGAGAAGTCCCTCGACCTCCCGCTAGACCAACCAGCGCCGTGAGCATGGCATCTTATCGAGTGACCTCTTTCACCACTCGTCTCATTCAAGTCCCTAGACCTCTCGCCAGACCGACTTGTTTAGCCTAAGTCCATGGAGCTCTCACCAGACCAACTCCACAAGCTACCCCAAGTCCCTGGACCTCACACTAGACTGACTTGTGTAGCCCGAGTCCCTGGACCTCTTGTTTGACTGATTCACACACGGTGTTACATGTTGCACTTACTACAGGCGGATACCAAGGTTTGGCAAATTATTTGGCCAAGTCAACACCCATAATAGCCATGTGGATGCACTGTAGTGCCCGGAAGGTCATCACAAGATTCAGTCTTTAATTGACTCGGGCGGAACTACCACATTACCAGTTCTTGTGCTATCTCTGCGCCAGCCCCATTTACCATCTGCCCAAGTCTAAAACATTGTTTTGAGTTTTTATTTGGAAAAATACTTGCCAAGTTCAGCATACCAACAATTTATCTCCAATAGTCGTCCAAACCAAGTTTTGATGTTTGAATAATGTCAGGGTAAATTAATGCCTACATGTCAATGTATCAAGGTAAGGCTAAGCATGTCACTTAGATACGAACTTAGTGACTAATCATGTTTATCATTACTTCTAAGGCGACAAAGGCTAGTGTCCAAGATCAAGGAATGGAATTCAATAGCTCACTTAACATTAAGGCGTTAACGACAAGCTATTGACAACATTTATTTTAATCAAAGTATAGCATGCAATTTAATAATTTAAAATAATATAATTGGTATTCAAAAGTAGGTGCAATATGATTAAAGTATTAACTCGTTTTGCTCAATATTTTGATAACATTGGTCTTTTTTTGCTCTTGCTCGAATTATTGCTCCTCCAAGACTTCGAATTCTAATTATCCAAAATACGATTGAATGCTAGAACACTTGAAAACAACCAAATGAAACCAAATAAACTCAAGGCAAATAAATATATCCAAAAAGAATTCATACAAACTCAAATAAATCATTTTATTCATACATTTAGTATAAGAGTGTAGATTTGGATGTTCGATGAATTTAGGATAAGAAATTATTGGATTCCGAGTTAGGATGAAGGCGATCGGGTTCTCAGAGTTATATCTATGGGAGGACGGGCTTTTAGAAGATGCACCGGAGAAGGAGAAAGAACAAGGAAAATGAATATTCATAGGAATATCCTTGATTATTTACTTGGGTGCATTAGGCTGATCGATGGATATTATTTCCTTTACTTTATTTCTGGTTATTTTATGATGAATAGTAACTTGCATTGAGGGAGTAAGTGTCCTTATTCATCCTACAATTATTCCCTAGTTGAACATTAGCGACATTGCACTTACAGATGGATTTTTTAGGTTAATTAATCTATTGTCTATTTACTTACCTAAAGGAAATGTTTAAAGAAGTCGATTGATGGGTCTTACTTGACTTAATGATTTCTTTTATTATTTTACATTTAGCAAGGAAGTTCCATGAGAGTTAAGTAGGACCTATGGATAGTTGCGAGGGTCCACATGCGATAGATACAGTTTTAACTAAATAGATAAATTATAGATTTTACATAGCTAGGATCCCCATGAGATATTACCATTTAAGGTTCAATTATCTGTTAATTGAATGATTAATTTAATGACAGACTAAAAGTTGGGGCCATCTATTTAATTAAATTCTGAATTATTCTGATACTGGAAATGTACGAGAGTGGCTGACAGGTCGTACTAAGATTATAGTAATTATCAATTAATTTTAATTAGAACCACTAATTACTCATTCATCATAATTGACAATTAATTAATCATAGTGTTTAACTTCTGACTAATTTGTATGCTAAATAACAATCCTGATATTACGAAGCACCTAAGCAATGTCTACCAACTTAATGATTGATTTTAAATAGCTAGCCACTGGTGTAAGAGTCTACATCTAAATGTCTAACAGTCTATGGCCGGAATGATATGACATGCTAATCTTCAACCTAAGATTAAACTAGTATAGTGATTGACTCTAACCTCAATTCCCCTATTAATCCCTAATTTAACTATAGCAGGCCTTATTGTGGTACCACTAATTACTAATTAACATCTAATTAATTGTGGTACTATTTACTAATTGCTCTATATGGGGCCTACCTATCATTGGTACTTTATGCATAAAACTATTTAGTAACCATATAGTTAATCACTAATTAATCTCATCATTACATAAATTATATTGCTACAGTGTGTCCCCCCCCAACAAACCCGATAGTAGGGGGCCATGGATGCACTCGGCGCCAGTGAGATGGGCCACGACGACGACCTGGAGGCCCCAAAATGGGTTCTCGCAGTACCAACAAGCCTCCTACAGCGGCGGTGCGGCACGCGGTGGTTTATAACGGCAACGCGGCTACGCGTGGCGGCTACGACGATATGGCTTAAGGCAACAACGGCGTTGGAGGGGGAGAGGGAGAAAATGAGGCGCACATGAGCACCATGGAGAGGGAAGGAGCTTACCGGCGCAGACCATGGAGGCGGAGGGGAGCCGAGGCGGTCCGGCGATGAGAGCTGAGGGCGGTGCGACAAGCTCCACGATGCAACGATGCTGAGACGAGGCGACCAAAATCAAGAGTTGTGGAAGGAAGAGGATTGTGAGAACATGTTGTAGGTGGAAGGAGTCGGCCTGGGACTTACCGGGGGAGAATGGCGGTGCCTGTGGTGGGTTTTGGAGAAGATGACGGCGCGAGTGCTCCTGTGGAGGAATTGGTCCATTGACTAAAGATTTTTGCTCGAGACATGGTGGAACATGATGTGATGCGAACGGCTTTGAGAGAGCTCACCATATTTGACGGGGACATCTAGTGGATGCAGTGGCCGCAGACGGAGAGGAGGAGGAAGACGATATATTTGATGTTTTTAAATATGTTTTTCTTTTTTCCTTTACGTTTAAATTCAAATTTCAATTCGTATTTCTGATTTGGTGATTCAAATTCAATTATCAATTTCATTTCATTTCATTTCATTTTTCTTGTCTTTAGCCAATTTGAATTTTAATAATTGATTGTTATATATTCAAAATACAGCAAAACTCCAAATAATTCCCAAAAAAATTAGACAGGCCATTTTTTCATAAAAAGTTTTAGAAATCTCACGTTCTCACTTTTGGGATTATTTTTTTTTACAAAATTTTAGGATGGTACACCAGGGACCTGGTCTGAGGTCCCCAGTGTCTGCCCAGTGTCCTGGACAAGTCGCCGGGGTGTTGTCCATGGCAAGTACGAGCCCTATAGCTACCGCTCTCACGCACGAGCCATTTTGAGGTAGATTCAGTACGGCACATCACCAGTCAATTAGTTGAGGCCTATCATACTTACTACTCTGAACTATCAAGAGATCGCTGCGGCCTAGACGCCACCAAGTCTGCAAGATGGTGTAGCAAAATGTCGCTCTCGGCTTAATGATCAATGAGTTTGGCCAAGATTGGACAGAGCAATTAACCCCGCACATGGCGGGGATGGCCTGAATCTAAAAAAAAGACCTTAACCCTGAAGTCCTGAAGTAGTAAGTTCAGCATTGCTCCTATGGAATGTGGCCATATTGTTGCTTGCAGCTAGCTAGGGAAACCGGAAGTTCGGAACATGAGGCAAAAACAACAAATTTGGATCAATCGACAGGGAAGGTGTGGAGGATGGCACAGCACTAGTAGCGTAATAGACATATTTACACACGTCTGCACTCTTGAGGCACTCTAGAATTATGTTGCACTTATCTTTAAGCTATTGACAAGCTAAGATTATGCTGAAAACTCACTTGAAAATAAAGTTTGGGTGTTGCTTTTTCAAACTTCGCTGAAGTTGGGTTGTTCGTTTTAGATCCAACGCTCGAGTAGAATTTCTGAACCCCCAAAAAAAAGTTTATGGAGCTCTGATCTTGATATTTCAGTTTTTGTCAAGAAATGAACAAGATACAGGAACTCCACGGGATCCCGACCGAACTTTGCCAGATGAACAAACAACAACTTGCCAACCAAAAGGTAGGTGAATCAATTAAAACAGGAGTTTGTTTGTTACCACCAAGCAGACAGCGAGGGTTGTCTGAAACAGGAAAGAGAGTGGGGAAAAAAGAGAGGAAAAAGTGTGGTTGACAGCTTCTGCAAGCATATGGCACCTACAGGATTTGTTGCCATGACCCTTTTTCTGATTCATCAGCTCACGCCTCACCCAAAGGAAAAATGCAAAAAAGTGACCTTTCTGCCTCAAATCAATCCACAGCCTAAGTAAGCAAATTAGAGATCACCACAACTTGTGTAAGCATTGGCAATTTCTATTACTTTGAAGGATATATGTACTTATCTCATGTACTGTACACATGCTTTTCCGAGAAGAAAATTGTTGCTTGAACAATAATCACACGACATAAGATTGAGATGAAGACATGTAGATACAGAAGTGGAACATGCAAAAGCTTTTGCAACTGTGCTAGAAATCCGGCTCAAAAACACATGAACTCAATTCCACCAAATCTTCCAACAGACCCATGGTAGTAATCAAGCCATCATGTTACACAAGTGTTCAGAGCTCATAACCGAAAGGCGGGGAGGGGGAGAGAAATGACAAAATAAATAATAATAATAAAGACTATACAGCCAAACCCCAGCTTAACCAGCCACCCGCCAAAATTACACCCAGCATTTGTACATTTTTCTCAATTCCAAGTATTTTTAACATTCCACGGAACAAACCCAACCCAAAGTCAAAAAGATTTAACAAAGCACCTTTTCTTCAGCAGCAACACTTCCAGCACCCAGCTTGCTAAACAGGGATCACATCCATATTTGAAGTATCCTCACATCTCAAGACTAGTCCATCAAGGTTCGTTGGGAGGACGCACTTGGTCCACTGGAAACCAGTTGAGATGGGTTCCGATGGAGGAACTATCATCAACACGTTGTCGTTCTTTTGAACAACCCCCATCACACTCACTGTGCTGCCTTCCTTAATGTATCTGCAGGTACAAGATGAAGTAAAATGTAACAATTCACTAATATCTTTTGGAAGATCTTTGAAAAAACAGTAATAATTTATAGCTTGTGCATTCCAGGTGCAAAACCAACTGAAAGAAAAGAATACCCTTCTTTTAAGCGCATTATTCGATCATCACTTGAGAGGTTTCTTTCCCGTAGCCATCTTAGAAATTCAGGAGACATGCCCTTGTTGTCAGGATTGATGTCAATTACGACAGATTCATCGACATATGGGGTCACCCGCGCACCATATCCTGTTTTCACCAACGCTCGAAGCCCGGATTGAAAATCTGAGATGTAGAAATCAACCACATGCCGCTGTCATAGTTGCAGGGCAAATGTCAGAGGTTAAGGTCAGTTAGGATCCAAGTAATATAATTGCAAAAGTTGGATATTTCAAGGAAGTATTTATACTGTGATGTAATTGATTGCGACAATTTATTTAAATATCAATTTTCTAGATATTTCCAATTTCCCATTCATGATAAAACTCACCTCCATTGAGCATAATCCCCAGGTAAACCGGCGATGCTGGGTGTTGGCAGCTTTTGAGTCCCAGCCCCTATACCCATACAAGCAAGTTGAAGTGTACACACATCTTGGAACCCTTTGAAACGAGGACTCAAGGGGGAAATTTCCACAGGTAACAACCTGTGAAGTTTACAGATGGTTAATGAATGCTAACTGATAATAGAACAAGCAAATGCTTAAAGTAGTATGCTCTCAGAATAGAAAAAAAAAATGCACTGAACCTATAGATGAACATATGCAATATCTTAAATTGGAAAAGAATTATGCTTAATGTGGAAATGAAGTGATTATAAGAATCCAATTATAACTACCAGGCACAATGGCACATTCTACCAAGAATAGTAAATCAAAATACAGTAGTTTGGTGATATATTGCTAAATTATGTGCTAATATAGAGGTCCAAAGCACATATGTGACAGAAAAGAACACGAAAGGAAAGCTACAGGACATCAGATAATATAGACTTTGTACATATGTCATCCCAAAGTCCAAACAAAAACAACTTAATCATCAACTATGTTCAGGATAGTGTTATTAACCAACAGTGCAATAGAATTAACACATGCTTAGAAGAAATAGGATGAATAATGACATCGCACAGCAATTTAACGGAGGGAAGATAATGAGAATAATGAGAACAAGGTCACCAGGATTTCACATACCCCTGTAACCTTTACATATTGTCCATGTTTTGCAGTTCTGAGATCAGCATCAGGATAGCGATTGACAAACCCAATCACACCTCTCATTCCCCACCAAGCATTCCAAATCACAAGTGCAGCAACAAAACAAAATATCACCACAACAACTATCAGCAGAATTGCATTGTGAACAGCACCAAGAATGAAGCCACCTGCTATGAACCCCATCACAAAGAGCATAATCACTAGCCAGAGTATTAGCTTCGGAAAGCTTCCCTTAATTGAGAAACCATCTTCGATGGTGAGATTGGTTACAGCCTGGTTGTGAGCAAAGGATGTGGCCCGCATCTTCATGGATGCAGCAGAATCAAGAGGCCCAGATACTTTTCTTGGAGCACCAGACGAATTCAGTGGTCCAGAGGAGATAGGCCCAGATGTGATAAGCCCAGTCGTAGGAAGCACAGGAGGGAGAGGGCCAGAATTCTGGCGAGACATTGGGGTCATTCCTCCAGACTGGGGACCAGATGACCTCTTTGCTGGTTCTCCATGCTTATTGAGCGGTCCGGAGTTAGATTTTGCCCTTGCTGATCCACCGGCACCAGGAACTGAAGATAAAAGAGAACCGGAGTAGTTGGAGCGACCACCAGCATTAGAGATAGGTCCAGAGTTTGAAGCAGCGCCTCCAAATGAAGTATTCCTCGAAGGTGCATTGCCCAGAGGACCAGATTTTCTGGACTTTTCAACATGGAGGTCAAACATCTTCCCAAGCTCACCAGATTTCTTGATGTCACCACCGGTGTATGGCATCGCAGCGGAGCAAATGGTTGGGGCCTTCTCCTTAGGTTGCTCAGGTCGGCCAGATACATACAAGCCATTGCTCAGCTGATGTGACGGAAACCTCGAACCCATGTTTTGAACCAGCAGAATCAACTATGTCTTAGTGTTCAACCACCCGTATAGTGTAATCAAATGAGGTTATATTTGAGTCTTGATGTGCACAGCTATCCTTCTCATGGTACAACCTACAGTCCTACACCTTGCATCAGCTCCTGAAAAAGGACATCAAATAAAAAAGCTAATGCATGCCAGATACATTGTTGGTATTATGTGATCAGGAGATAATCATTTTAGAATAAAAAGCATGCAGATGAAAGAAACTCAGTGATGGTAAGTGTTAGAGATATAGTTAGAGATATATTTGTGTTATAGGACTCTAGATATGTTTTGGTTTCCTTATCTGTAATACTTACTCATGTATATATACCGGCACATTGGCCTCTTGAATATACAAGCGTTATTCATAACATGGTATCAGAGCCTACCTAGGGTTTTGGATTTTCCGTCGCTTCGCTTGTCGTCCCGACGCCGGCCTCCTTCCGCAGCGCCGCACGCCGGCCTCCTCCCGCCGGATCCGGCCCGTCGCCGCCTCCGGTCCCGCCTCCGGTCCGCCCGCCGCCGCGCCTCGGTCCGCTCCTCCCGCCGGATCCGAGCCGCCGCGCCTCTCGGTCCGGCCTCGCTCGGCCCCGCCGCCGCCCGGCTGGATCCGGCTCCTCCGCCGCCGATCCGGAGCTCCTCCCGCCGCCGCTACATCCTCCCGCCGCTCCGCCGTCGAGTCGCCGAGTCGCCGGACGCCGCCGCCGCCGGACGCCGGATCGCGGCGCCAGAGCAGAGCCAACCCACCGCTGCCATAAAGAAAAAAACCCTAGGTTTCCTTTCTTTGGCCGGCTGGGCCTTTAAAGCGGCGTGAAAAAGAAACGTTGTTCTAACCGCCGCGCCGTCCAGCGCCGCCTGTTAGACCTCGTTGTCTTGGTCGTCGCGCCGTCCAGCGCCACCTACCAATGGGCACCGTTTCCCTCCCTCGCTGCCCGGTGATCTTCGACGGTGTTAATTACACTGACTTCGTGTCTCATATGCGCATTCACATGCGTGGTCTTCGCCTCGGGCGTCCTCTCCGCGATGTCACCGCCGCCTTGCCTCGCTCCTCCGACGGAGTTTACGCTCTTCTTCGCGCTATCCTCGACAATGACAAGGTCTTTGTTGAGGCTGGCCTTCTTTGTTGAGAAAGCTGCCTCTGCCTACCAAGAGGCTCTGGATTTCTACATGAATCGCTTGACTACCTACACTCAGTGGTGCGACGACGACGCCGGCCGTCTTCTTGTCTTCATCGCCGATGTCCACCTCGAGCTCTTACGAGATTGTGGATTTTCTTGGTGTCGGATGTGGACTCATCTTCGACAATACTACGAACCCTCCGAGATGCCCTCACCGCCGAGAGTTCGCCAGAGCACTCTCTTGGCGGGTGATGCTACTGTTGACGCCTTCTACACTCAGAGTTCTGCAATCTGGCGTCAACTGGACTCTCTTCGCACTCTTGGTGTCGTTCTGTTCATCTTTGCCGCTGTCGTCTTGACGACAGGTTTGGCGTGTCTCGAGTTCCTTACTCGCCGTCCCGAGTTCGAGCGGGCGTGCCCTACTTGCACGCCACCTCGAGTCACTCTTCCGAGGCCCTTACCGAGATACGTGCGAGGAGACTCGTCGAGTGGTGCCGGTCGATGCCACTCCTCCGCGTGCTCGCCGCCGTACACTGCTACACCGATCGCTTCACGCTTGATCGCTTCCTCCAATGGCCGCACAGTGGTGGTGGCGCCCTCCATCTGGCGGTGGTCGTCCTCGCCGCTCCTCTCGCGACAAGATCGGCCACATTGAGTCCTAGTGCTACAAGAAACAAGAGATATTTCACGCCGTTCTTCTCCAAGCACTAGCACCGGTATTTCTACATCGACGTCGCATAGACTACTTCGCGTTTTCTCGAAAGCGGGAGATAGCGGACTTGACGAATGCTTGCCGCCGTGTTCTTCCTCGATGTGTTCTGCGAGTTCTGCGACCGATTCTTTGGGCACCGAGAAACCACCTCCTACACGCATGGTACCTCCCGTGGATCCTTGATTCCGAGCATCCTTCCACATGACTTCCGATTCTTCCACTCTATCTTTTGTTACACCTCTTGATTCCCCGTCGGTGTTCTTACTGCGATGGTACCTCTCTTCTCGTCTCAGTCGAGGACCTCTTAGCAACTCATCTTTTCATGTTCCTTCATTGCTCATGTTCCTCGCCTAACCATGCAACTTCTTTCTGTTGGATGATTCTCGACCTTGGTTATCGGATCATTCTCGACTCGACTCTTGTTGTGTTCGGGACCGCCACACGGAGCTCGGTTGGTTCGGCCTCGGCGCCTTGACTCGCAGCGTCTCGGGAGCTTGACGGCTTCACCTTCCTTCACGCCACCGTCGCCGCCTCTCTCCGCCTCTGCCACTCGTCTACCGGCTATTTCCAACAATGGCATCACCGTCTTGGCCATCTGTGTGGCTCTCGTCTGTCGTCTTTAGTTCGTCGTGGTCTTCTGGGGTCTGTCTCAGGAGACGTGTCTCTACATTGTCAGGGCTGTAAGTTAGGCAAACGGCTTGACTTCCTTATCCTCATAGTGAGTCGGTGTCTCAACGTCCATTTGATCTTGTTCATTCGGATGTTTGGGTCCGGCTCGCCGTTTGAAAGGGTCATCGATACTATATCACATTTATAGATGATTTCTCTCGCCACACTTGGATATATTTCATGTCTTCTCGCGGTGAGGTCTTGTCTATCTATAAACAGTTTGCCACTATGGTTCGCACACAGCTCTCCACTCCTATTCGTGTCTTTCGTCTTGACTCTGTGGCGAGTACCTCTCATCACCACTGCACAGCTTTCCTTCTTTGAGCGTGGCACTCTCGCCGATTCTCTTGTCCTGGTGCTCATGCTCAGAATGGTGTTGCTGAGCGCAAGCATCGTCACCTCCTTGAGTCGGCTCGTGCACTGATGATTGCCGCCTCTATTCCACCTCACTTTTGGGCCGAGGCTGTTTCCACTGCCACCTATCTCGTCAACATCCAGCCTTCTTCTGCTCTTCAGGGCGCAATCCCTGTTGAGCGTCTCTGTGGTCTCCTTCCTGACTACTCGCGCCGTCTGCTTGGTGTGTTTGCTACGTTCTCCTCGCCCCTCGAGAACGCACCAAACTGACTGCTCAGTCTATTGAGTGTGTCTTTCTGGGATACAGTGCCGAGCACAAGGGCTATCGGTGCTGGGATCCTGTTGGTCGACGGATGCGGATTTCTCGGGATGTGACTTTCGACGAGTCTCGTCCCTTCTACCCACGTCCTGTCTCTCCTTCGGCTTCCTCTGTGGAGTCTGTCTTTTTTGACCTTTCCAGATACACCTATCTCGTCTCCACATATTTCTCCTGTGGCCTCTCCGCCATTGTCGCCCGCTTGTCTCCTGCGGCTCCTCGGGCTCCCCACTACACTCGCTCACACTCGCCCACCTCGTATTGAGGATCTTCCGGATGAGCCCACTTCTCCGATGTTTCATCTTCTTCGATGCTTCATCTTCCCCGATGGGTCGCTTCTCCTCGCTACGCTCTCCGCGATCGCCGATCGATTCGGTCCCCCGCCTGCCTTTGCTTTGGCGCGCAGCCTACTCGTGAGCTCGCCTCCTACCGGGATGTCATTACTCATCCCGAGTGGCGGCATGCCATGGCCGAGGAGATTGCGCCTCGAGCGTCTTGGTACTTGGGATCTTGTTCCTTTTCCATCTCACTCGTCCCATCACATGTAAGTGGGTCTATAAGATTAAGACTCGCTCGATGGCTCTCTTGAGCGCTATAAGGCGCGTCTTGTTGCTCGTGGCTTCCAGCGGAGCATGGTCGTGACTACGACGAGACTTTTACTCTGTGGCCCACATGACCACCGTCGCGCTCTTCTTTCGGTGGCGTCCTGCTCGCCATCGTCTGCTTCTCGGCTTGATGTCAAGAATGTCTTTCTTAATGGCGAGTTGCGTGAGGAGGTCTACATGCATCCGCCACCGGGTATTCTGCTTCTGAGGGCATGGTCATGCGCCTTCGCCGCTCTCTATGGCCTTAAGCAAGCCCTCGTGCTCGGTTTGAGCGTTTCTCCTCTGTGGTCACCGCCTGCGGCTTTTCACAAAGTGATCATGATCCTGCGCTCTTTGTCCACACTTCGCCTCGTGGTCGGACTCTTCTCCTTCTCTATGTTGATGATATGATCATTCACGGAGATGACTCGAGTACATTGCCTTTGTCAAGGCTCGTCTTAGTGGCGATTCCTTATGTCGGATCTTGGTCCTCTTCGTTACTTCCTTGGGATTGAGGTTACTTCCACTCCGGATGGTTTTTTATGTCCCAAGAGAAGTATATTCAGATCTTCTTGATCGTGCCTCCTCATCGATCGGCGTCTGTTGAGACTCCTATGGAGCTCAATGTTCACCTCCGACCCTCGATGGCGAGCCTCTTTACGATCCGACTCGCTATCGCCATCTTGTTGGGAGTCTTGTCTACCTTGTCATTACTCGTCCGGATATCACTTATCCAGTTCACATTCTGAGTTAGTTTGTTTCTGCTCCCACTCGAGTCCACTCTGACCACCTTCTTCGAGTTCTGCGATACCTTCGTGGGACTATCTCTCGCCGTCTCTTCTTTCCATGCTCCATTTCGTTACTGACAGAGCTTATTCGGATGCTACTTGGGCGAGTGATCCCTCTGATCGTCGGTCTATCTCTGCTTACTGTGTTTTTCTTGGTGGTTTGCTTATTGCCTGGAAGACGAAGAAACAGACTGCAGTGTCCCGTTCAAGTGCAGAGGCTGAGTTGCGAGCCATGGCTGCGAGCCATGGCTCTCTTGACAGCAGAGATTACTTGGCTACGGTGGTTACTTGAGGATTTTGGTGTTTCTGTTACTACACCGACTCCTCTCTTGTCAGACAGTATAGGTGCTATCAGTATTGCCCGTGACCCTATGAAGCATGAGCTCACCAAGCATATTGGTGTTGATGCTTCCTTCATGAGGTCTTGTGTGCATGATCAGGTGATTGCTCTTCAGTATGTGCCTTCAGAGCTTCAGATAGCGGATTTCTTCACGAAGGCCCAGACTCGAGCACAGCACGGCTTCTACCTCTCCAAACTCAGTGTTGTTGATCCACCATGAGTTTGAGGGGGGGTGTTAGAGATATAGTTAGAGATATATTTGTGTTAGAGTAGGACTCTAGATATGTTTTGGTTTCCTTATCTGTAATCCTTACTCGTGTATATACACCGGCCCATTGGCCTCCTGAATATACAAGCGTTATTCATAACAGTAAGAACCACACAAATACCGATGACAAAAGTGTTAGAGATATGTTAGAGATAGGAATTTCCTTTGTGTATTTCCTTATGTCTTTTGTATTATCTTATCTGTATATGGCATACACCACTTGTACAGTATATATATATATTGCTCATTGGGCCTCTTCAATATACACACAATATTCATAACACAGTATCAGAGCAAAGATTAGGGATAGGGTTTCTTACCGCCGTCGCTGCCTCCTAGCCTCTGGCCGTCGCCGTCGCCGCTACCCCCGGGAGGAGCAATCTCCGCTCCTGGGGGCGGCCTCTTTAGTTTCTTCGTAGGCGTCATCTTCGTCAGCGTCCTCTTCGATAGCCTTCACTCGGCGTCTTCTTCGAGTCAACACCGACGCCACGCCCCAAGCCCGCAACCTTCCGGGTTCATGCCGCCCGAGCCCAGCAACTCCCCGCGCCATCGGAGCCCGGCTGCTCCGCCCGTGCTCGCCGAGACCTCTGCTTGTGGGGGCTTCGCTCCACCCGGATCCGACGCCGTGTGCATCCTCTCCCGCGAAGGAGCTCTTCAGATCCGGCACCAATGGGTCCCCTGCTCCGTGGAGCTCCTCTGCCCGAGCACCATCCAGCTCCTCTGCTCGCGCCTTCGGTCTGCCGCCGAATGTTCTTCGGGCTGCCTCCCGGATTTGCCTTCGGCTCGGCCTCCCTTGCCTTCGGTGGTGTGCGGCTTTTGGTTTTGCTTTTGGTGTGCGACTGTCGGTGGAGAGATGCTATGTTGCTGCTTGCTGATGTGTGTGCTGCTGCTTTGCTATGCGCGTGAGAGAAAGAGAGAGAGAACAGAGGATGGGAGTCTTGCTGCTTTGCTATTTGCTATGTGCTCCTGGAGGATGGGCCTGCTGCTAGCTGGCAGCTTCTACACTACTGTCAGTGGAGTTCTTCAAGACTCGGATTTCAGTGTGTGCTGGTTGCGCGTTTTTGGATCTGTTGTGCTTGCTTTGCCTCTGCCACCTACTTTGCTGGGTGTGTTGCACTTAGACAAGGAGATGAGTCTTCTGGAGCTGCTAGTATTTGATGCTAATTATCCTTAGGTTTTTCTTTCTTTGTGTCATTTTCTTCCACTGCGTCCATCCAAGTCCGTACCACTCTATCTTTAAGTTCGTCTAAGCCATGCAAGTCCACAAATTTATTATCAGTCATAGAAGCATTGTATTTTTTTTGCATGGCAACAGCTGATGCTCTTTTCTTCGAGCCGTTATTTTCTTCGAGCGGCTGTAGATCCGCCACCCCACACTTTTAAGGCCGTTGTGCTTCTTCCGCACTGCGTCTTCATTGTGCTTCTTGTGCATTGTGCCGCGCTTCTTCTGCACTATGCCTCCTTTACGCTTCTTGTGCATTGCGTCGCTCTTCTTTTGCACTGTGCCTTCGTTGCGCTTTTTGTGCACTGCACCGCCGCCATCTTGGGCTACGATCTGCGTCGTCATGCTTCTATTTATTCCTATTCGGTTTGATTTGATAGCTTTCTCTATGTTTGTCGGTTTTATCACCTTCTTCGCCGTGTTGCCGCGGTCGACTTTGCTCTTGCACCTTGTACTTTATGAGTTGTCGCACGACACCAGATGGGAGGAGATCTTTTGATGATCGACATATTTTCCAAGAGTTACATGCTACGACGACATTATCAAGACTCAGACTTTGGATTTTCCATATTTTAGTATCAACCCTTTCCAAATGCAATGCTATTGCATACGCCTTGCATTTGAGGGGATGTTAGAGATAGGAATCTCTTTTGTGTATTTCCTTATCTGTCTTTTGTATTGTCTTATCTGTATATAGTATACACCCCTTGTACACCATATATATATTGCTCATTGAGCCTCTTCAATATACACACAATATTCATAACAGAAAGATCAAGAAGATTTTAGATGAAAGGTCTTTTAATAGATTATAGTGGGTCAACTATAGTAACAATATGAGCTAATTAGAAATATCAAATGAAAGGTCTTTTAATAGATTATAGTGGGTCAACTATAGTAACAATATGAGCTAATTAGAAATATCAAATTTGATACATGGGACCAAGGATCCAAAAACCGAAACCGGAACAAAAACCGCCCGGAGGCCATTATCTCGTTACCGGCCGGTAACCGGAAATCCCGAAAAAAAACCGCTCGAAATTCGACTACTGAGATTTGAATTTGGGATCTAACAGCTGGGATTTTGAATTTGAATTTGAATTTGAAGAATTCTCGCCGGTTTTTTGGATCCCAGTTCCCACCGGGAATTTCGGTAACTAACCGCCGGGATTTTGATCCATGCATGGGACTACACAACAAAAACATATTACTTTCACTTTGAAGTTTCTCATGGAGTCCTAACAGACTAACAGCTATTGATAAGCATATTCAATTATCCTTAACTGTTTCCATTTCTGACAACAGAGTAAAAACTTGCACAGCCCACAAAAATCATAACAAAGAACAATGAAATAGCCCCTTCATGAATCATGATTCAAAATTCTTCTCTCCATCAATGGCACCACCATTCTAGGACACAAGTTATTGAAATAAAGGCTCACTAAAGGTGATGTAGGAAAGGAAATGAACATCATGTCTCGTACCATAATTTAAGCAGGGTAAAATGACAATTTTTGAGTATCAAAACCTTATTATAGCAGTGGTACATTAAGGGCAAGATTTAGCCCTCGTAGCCAACACAAGTTTCAGCTATAAAACTTGATATGACATGTTTTGTTGGAATAAAGTAATGTTCTATCCCCCAACCCAAGCTACAGACAAACCCCAAAAACATGCAGAAAATATGGAGGCGTCTCCCCTGAATCACTGACTGAATCCAAGCACATATATAAAAATCTGCAAAACATCATTGGGAAGAAGTGTATGTCCCACACAAAGTGAAATAGGTCTTCCAGATGATTTCCACGACGATGTACCGTCAATGTACAGCTTAAGCATTATCAGATGTCAGGGATAGCTTAAAGTTTCAGCAAAGAACTCACTCATACTTGCCAACATAATTATTTGCATCAACCAGATCGACAAGAAAAAAAAAAAGACCATTCTATTCCTCCAATAATCGATTTGCATGATATTTAACCTCCAACTCCGACTTAAACTTATGAGCTAAGTAAAATTCACTTTAATAAGTAATCTGGAAAAAAATTCTACCACAGAATGACAGCAAAGTTCGCAGGGCAATGCCCATTTCAGATCGAAGAACTATTGTCAGATCCAGGCATCAAGAATCTAATTATTACTATATCTAGCAGTCGAAAACTAGCCCAGAATCTAATTTATCGAGTAGACAAAAAATGTTCCAGCCCCTTAAATAACCTCCAAAATTCCGACACAAAATCCCATTAATACAGGCCCAACACCACCTCCCCCCCAAGTCCAAACCCTGGTAAAAGACGAATCTGTCAAAATCACACCGGAATCTCGCTCCACCGACACAACAAACCCCAAGCACCACATTACCACGCACACCAGATAGATCTCTAGTACCCATATATTCCAAGAAACACACCAAGAACCACTAAAGCCACCACCCTTCGATGCAAAAAGACATTTTTGCAGCCATTCCTTCGCCTATTTCAGCATTTCCCTCCTCACGAAACCACTTAACAAATTTGCCGATGCAAACAAACTCCTAGTGCTCATTGAAAGCAAGAAACAGGGGCGAAGAACAGTGATAACGAGGAACCCGGCAATGACGCGTCAAGGGACCAAGAAATCGCTGAAATAAGAGCGGTTTGGGGTGGGAGAAACATCTCTGCATACCTCTAGAGAATGGCAGGCACGTTGCTCTCTCCAATAGCTTCTCTTCAAAAAACATTTGCAGGGGGGAGTGTGAGTTTTGCTTGTGCGGCGACAGAATGGGGAGAGAGGAGGGAGGAGAAAGCGCATACAGAAGAAGCAGACAGAGGGACAGAGACAGAGAGTAGGAAGGGGAGAGAGAAAATGATGGGGAGAGAGAGAGTGGGGGGAGAGCACACCCACAACTTTCGGCTTCTCTCTCTGTTACAACAAGCTCTCTTCCCCTCTGCGAGCTTCTCTCTCCTATCATAATGCTGCCACCATTACTGTAACATTTGTTTACTGCCTGCTAATGTTACTGCTAGGAAATTACTGTAGTATCCGTGTGTGTGTGTATATATATTCCACAAGGACAAAAGTGAAAAAAAACACAAGTGAAGAAAGTTATAGACCCCTTACATTTTCCAAAATCGAGGCTTATATTTCTAATTTCATCGAATTGCAACAGTTGTTTCTCTCTCATCCATATAATGATGGTAATATCAATTGATTAAGTCGCACCAACATTTAGGAAATGATGGTACGTGCTGAGGTTTTCCATTCACAGTGAGCCTGTCTGTTTTTTGCGATGGTATGGTACTTATCGTTGTTTTGTATCTTTGCGGGATCCGGATTCCACGGTGTTACGGTAGAAAATACTATTTAAACAGTATTCTAAATTTGTAATCGTACTCAACGGCGGAACTGTAGAAACACTGAGGATTTACGGTAGCAAAAACACAATGATTTTACTGTATGTTTAAGTACTGTAGCACTTGCTATAAACCGTTACTTTTGGATCATACAGTTGATACAGTACCCTAATGTATATCATTGCACTCATTTGTATTAGCATATACTAATGCAGATGGTCCATTTCTTCACGTACATGTTTTGTTCATTTCATTTTATTTGTGTAAAACAGCTTTCACTACAGTGAAATGTGATCGTTTTAGGCCCCTTTAACTATTTCATGTATAATAAAATGGATGTCTCGTTTTTTCCTGCACACAATAATACCAAATGTAGCATTTCAGTGATTTTTTCTCATAAAAACTACATAGACATGGCATATAGGTGTGTGTTTTTTTTCCCCTTGAGAGCAGAAGTTATGCTCTGCTTTCAATCCATTTTTTGTAAAAAAACTAAACTGTTTTCTAAAACGCTTTTGCTAACTCTCAGTCGTTAAATTTTTAAAAAAAACCCAGTCACTTATAAGTGTACAATTGCATTAACAAGTGATATATAATTTTAGCACAGTTTTACTGAAACTTTTAGTTTTATTTATTTTTATATTTGTAGGGTTCACTTAAATTTACTTTTATCAAGTTTATAATTTTTTTTGTATTTATAGGGTTCACCTAGATTTATTTTTGTCTAGTTTAGATTTTTTTTTTTTTGCATTTGTATGGTTTACCTAGATTTATTTTTGTCTAGTTTAAAAAAAATTAACATAAAAAACAGAAATCATTGGACGGTGATCCAACGTATCGAAGAAAATGATTGGGTTTTAAGAAATTTTCAGACGACTGTAGCTTAGTTGGACCCTGACGAGGATCTAATAATCCTCATTTTATCTTTTATCTATAATTCTTATTATGGGTAAATATGATGTCACATAGTCCCCAGAGGTACCCCTTATCTATAAGGGAGAAGCTCAATAAGTGGTTGTAAGTTCTTCTACAATCACCCCCACAATTGTAAGTCTTCCTACGACTATATCATGGTCGTAAGTCCTTCTACGACCACTACATAGTCGTAAGTCCTTCTACGACTGCTACCTGGTCGTAAGTTCTTCCACGACCAGGTAAACTACGACCACCTTATAATCAAACCTACAGTAGTGGGTCCAATTGATTAAGGAATCGAGGCAGTGCGCGCACGCACTATTATTCCGCTTATTAATGGTGTGTAATTACCCCATTATCTCGGAAGATAATTGCGGACGGCGTGAAGAAACCAGAGGCGCGGTAATTCTCGCCATCATGCGCGTTCTTTGGATTAATTAGGCGCATCTCATGAGAGCAAGCGGCTACTTCTTCACGACTATATAAGGGCATCGATCAGAGAGATAGGGGGACACAGCGAACAAGAGCCAGTCAAGTAGGAACACAAGTGCTATTCTCTGTAATAGTCTTAGTCTTTTACTTGATCATCAAGAATACCATACACACAGATTAGGGTTATTATTCTCTCGGAGAAGGCTCGAACTGTCTAAACATCCGTGTCAATCCACTCTGCGTCATCTCATCTCTAGGAGACCCCGAATCAAACAATCTTTCGTAAGATCGGTTCTAATACACCGCGGTTGGCGCCGTCAGTGGGGATCTTCCTAATCTCTTGTCAACATACTCTCTTTTTCCAATCTCATGCAATCATGGCGGAGAATGGAGCGAGGAGAACTGGTTTGACTTGGCGGTCACGCAGACGTCGACATGGATGCGGTTTCGACTACGAGCCGAGTGATGCATCCGTGATGGTGATGTTGCCTCGGAGATTATTCTCGAAACCATCCCATTAATGGAGTTGAGGAGGATCCTTATCCCCACAACAATCGTCCAACGAGGAGCCAATTCCCTCAAAGGACAAGGGTCAATCAGGCCAGGACCGCCCGGGAGGACTCACAACGCGACGAGTTTTTCTCCAAGTGTTCAAGTCCCCTTAAGGCGGTCCGACTTGGTAAGTCAAGTTCAGGAGCCACCATTCCGAGGACTCCACCAAGATCTAGTGATTCTCTCTCGGGTAACTCCGGAGAGGGTGGGATCAAGCATGCTTTTCACCGCAAATTCGGCCGTCTCCCGCAGATCTCATTTGCGAACGGAGACGATTATAACCGGAGTTCCCCTACCGGAGGATTACTCCAAGTCGCCAGATGGTGTCCCTCGAGCACTCCTCAAGCGGGAGGCCTCGGCGCAAGTGAGAATCATCAGCGGAGGTCTTCGTCCTTCCCCAATCGAGTCGACCTCATGGAGGCCGAGATAAGAACACTCCCGAAGATCACACACTGCGCCCCTCGTGGTAATGGCAAGGGCACCACCGCTGGCGAGAGAGAACCAACACTCGATGAGCGAGAAATCCTCGACATTCTCGTACTCCACTAAGAAGGCCTCAAAGACGATGAGGAGGATTTTGATGTCGTCGAAGAAAGAAAATTACGATCGTAAGAACTGCTGGGCGCATTCAACATCGATCGGAGGAGGTACAAGAACTCCGGGACATCAACGACTTACTCGAGAATCCCGTCAAGAGCTTGCTCGAGCGCGAGTACGATCTCTTTCTTTGAAGAGATTACGCAAAGACTTGAACTGTGATGACAAGACCGGAGGTACCTCATCGACAACATTCGGTGTAGTCGTAGTAATACGACTTCCTCGACTACGACCAATCGAATATTTCTCTCGTAGGAATCGACACGGCCATAAGTCGAATCGATCCCTATTGAGAAATACATTTCGATCGGTGAAGATCAAGAAGCCCCTCGGAGAGGTGATCATTCACCACTTGACAAAGAAATTCTAGCGGGTGGAGTGCGAGGAGTATTCCCTCATAGAACTAAGACCTACTACTGAGCAATTCACTGTTCACGGATATCGTCGTATCGATCACTGGTGACATTAACCCTTCTTTCCTACAAAGAAGGCGTCAAGAAGTGATTACTGGATCTTAGGGCATTTCGCGACCTTGAGCAGTTATTTGGCCACCTCATTTTCGACCGGTGAACATGGAGAAATTTGATGGATCTCAAAATCCCATCGAATTTCTTGAGATCTATACAACAAATTGTCCGAAAGCGGCGGGAGGAGGAGAGCATGTAATGGCGAATTACCTTCCGTGTGCTCGAAGGATCCGCTCGATCGTGGTTATTAAACCAACCACTCGAGTCGATCTACTCTTAGCAACACCTCTGTGATCTTCTACGGCGAATTTCCAAGGCACATACAACGCCCTAGAGCGTGGCGCACAACGACCGGTTTACTACGTCGTGAAGTTTTACACGGGCCTAAGGGCGTTACCCTCGAGTCCAAAAACTTCTATATGCCCTCCTCATGTCTTGAGAAGCTGCGGCATTATTTTGGCGCACAAAATAGTTGTGGCTGCGTCGAGTTTCCTTTGGGAGCAATCCTCCATAATAAGGAAACAATGGGGCGCGCAGCAAAATGGTCGATGAGAACTTGGGAGTTCGACCTCCATTTCGTGTCGACGGCCATAAAATCCCAGATCTTGGCGGACTTTGTCGCGAATGGACAAATCTGAACACATCAGGATCCCGATCTGATTCCACGACCGATGGATGATGTACTTTGACGGGTCACTTACTTTAAGTGGCTCGAGGTGAGGTGGTCTGGTATCTCCTCTAGGAGAAACCTTAAAGTATGCCATACAATTAAACTTTCGGGCTACTAACAATGTAGCAGTCACGAAGGTTTGCTAGGCGGCATACAGTGCAAAAGCACTCTCAATTAAATCGACTACTCGTGAGAGAGACTCTCAACTAGTCGTGAATCAAATCGGGAAAGAGTACGGTGCTCTAACTCAACAA
Organism: Hsuehochloa calcarea; assembly: GCA_036346395.1. Taxonomy (NCBI): domain Eukaryota; kingdom Viridiplantae; phylum Streptophyta; class Magnoliopsida; order Poales; family Poaceae; genus Hsuehochloa; species Hsuehochloa calcarea. The sequence goes on from CM070599.1 coordinate 44,227,812, forward strand.
TGGCTCGGTACTTATCAAGTACGTAAGCTAGAAAAACATTTTTAGGTTTGAGGTACAATTTATCCCTCGAAAGGATAATTTTCTCATGAGACCAACTTGCTCGGATGGCTTCTTCCCGATCCACAGATACCAAAGGAGTTTTCTTGGAGCAACTCCAAAAACCGTCTCAGTCGAAGAACCGAAACACCTCCTCTTGAGATGACCTCATTAGATTACGAGGATACGGATGACTCCCATCTACGAGTATCTTTACAAGGGTTCCGTGCCAAGATGATCTTGAGGCGGTCGATTATCGAAAAGCCAAAATGTATACTTTGGTTGAAGGAGTCCTCTATAAGCGAGGAACCCAAGGGATACTCATGCGATGCATTCCAAAAGCGAAGGAATAACACTCCTTCACGATATACACAAGTGGCATCGTGGGACGCATGCTTCCTCTGAGAACATTGGTTGGTAAAGCCTTTCGACAAGGTTTTTTGGCCTCTGACCACATGCGATGCTATGGAGGTGGTTAAAAGTGTGTCGATGCCAATTCTATGGTAGACAGATACACCAACCACTCAAGCATTACAAACAATACCTCTTTCTTGGCCTTTTGCGACACAGGGGCTTGATATCCTAGGACCGTTTCCCAAAGCTTGGGAGGTTTGAATTCCTTTTGTGGCTATTGACACGTTCACAAAATGGATCGGTGAACACATGCTTCGGGATAACAACGAGCGACAAAAAGTTCATGATGAGAAGCGTAATTAGTCGATTTGGAGTTAAGTCGGATAATTACGAACAATAATAAACAATTCGCAAGTGCAAAATTTGGGAATTTTGCGACGAGTTGGGTACCAAGCTATGCTATGCTACATTGCACATCCCCAAAGCAATGGGGCGGTCGAGCGTGCAAGCGGCCAAATAATGCGAGAATTAAAACTCGAGTCTTCGACCCGACTTGTTAGCGCTCGGGGCTTGGGTACAAGAATTACCCTCCATATTATGGGCAGTTAATGCGACCACCAGTCGAGCAACAGGAGAAACACCATTTTTTCTAGTTTTCGGAGCCGAAGCCATGCTTCCTCCGGAGCTAAAATTGCGATCGACACGAGTTGAAACCTTCAACAACTCAGACCAGGAACAACTTCGAGCAGATGACATTAACCTACTCGAAGAGAGGAGAAACCTAGCCTTAATCCGTTCGGCAGTCTACCAACAAGCCCTGCGCAGATACTATAATCGTAAGGTCCAACCTCGCAGCCTTGCTGTAGGTGACTTGGTATTGAGGCTCTGTCAATCCAAGTCTAATCGGAATAAACTTTCCCCTAAATGGGAAGGTCCTTACACAGTGGTCGAAGTAACTCGGCCAGGGTCGGTACGACTAGCAATGGAAGATGGACATGTTCTCTCAAACTCTTGGAACATCGACCAGTTACGCAAATTCTATGTGTGACCAGTTTCTCAGGCAATAAAAGTCCAGGTTCTTTCTACCTCTTTTTGCTTTATTTTTTGAGTAGTGCTTTTTTAATCTTTCGACTATGATATGAAAACACCCAGTTTTCTTTACACTGGCCGAAAAGCGAGAAACGTCATCTAGTCGAAACTTCTCCTCTCTGCATGTGGTTCTGCCCACTAGAAGGAATTTCCTAACATCGACTCGTTACTCACTTTTTCTGCCAATACAAAGAGCTCGGGTTTTATCTAGTCGTAATGTTCTCAAAGCCAACTCTCTCAATCTTAGTCTATTTTTTCAGCAAATTCAAAAAATATTCTAAGTAGAGTGCACTTTCTTACATTTGTTCGACCACCTTTGGTGCACTCGATTTGTTTTAACTGGTCAAAGGAAGAGACACACCTAGTCGAAGTCTTTCCTCTCTGCATGTGGTCCTGCCCACTAGAAGAAACTTCCTAGTGTCGCTCGCCTCCTACTTTTGCTCTTTGGAAAAGACTTATCGAAGTCCACCAAAAAGGACGAGCGAATGACTAAAGTACTCTAAGGCGTTTGTTTAACTCAAGTTCTTTGTTCTTGGTTTGATTAAACTAGACGGAGATGGGAACATCACCTAGTCGAAGTCTTTCCTCTCTGCACGTGGTCCTGCCCACTAGAAGGAACTTCCTAGTGTCAAGTCGTTTCTACTCTTTTCGACCAGTGCTTGACAATCGTAACAAAAGCTATAAGTTAAATAAACCTCTCTTTGTTTTGAAACCCCATTTTAAACACTATTTATTTAGATTGTCTAAACAATCTAAGCAAATAGTCGGGGGCTAGGATAAAGTTATTAATTTGACTTCAATTCTTAGTCTTTCATTCGTTTATTATCTTTTGAGTGACTAACTACTCGACAAGATGATTTTCAGGAAATGAGGCGGATCATATATTACTCATCAACAAAATTATGCGCCTTACAAGATAGTTACAAGATTACTCTGAAGGGAGAGCCTAGTTGCATTTCCTCATACCTTTTACCAATGATGCATTTCCTCAATCAGACGACTTGCTTCGATTCGGAGACGATCAAGTCGGCCGATTGGTTTAACATTAAGGCGGGGTCTTGAGCTTTAAGTTTAAGCCAAAGCGTAACTTCTGCGACTTCGATTGCTTCCTTATTGATTGACAGATTAGTCTTGAGTGGTCACCATTTCTTGCAATTTTCCGACTTGTTCCCCAATAGTACTTATGTGGCGCACTATGGTATCTTCTCGAGGAGTTTTCCCTCGAATGTAGCTCACTAAGCACATTGTTCAGGAGAGTGATGTTGCCTTGAAGACCAGTCTTCATCGACTCCATCTCCTGTTGGGTACAAGTCGAAGCCTCGCGAAGCTTCTTGTTTTCGACCACTTGTTCTGAAAAGAATAATATCGGTCAAACAAAAATATACTTCTAGAGGAAGATAACACAAAGATAATTATAGGTAAAAGCTCTTTCTTACCTACTAATTAAGAATCCAATTTCTTGACCTCTTCTCGATGGGAAGCAACGGTTTCAGCATGCTTTTGCTCCCATGCTCTGATGTCCTCTGCATTCATCTTAGCAATGCGGACGGACTCATTGCAGATTAAGGTCTTTGCTTGGATTTCAGCCTCGAGGTTTCTCAATTGGGCAGCAATTTCTGAACAAGAAATTGGCGTTAGAAAAGGGAAAATACTTAAAAAGGATAACAGGTAAAGATTTACTTACCTGTTAATCGAGTTCTAAAACCCTCGAGTTCTTGATCCTTATTCGCGGTAATGCGGGAAAACTCCTGAATAACCAAAGATTTTTCTTGAACTTCGGTTTGGAGCTTCCGCATCTCTTTTTCTTTATCTGGAGAAGAAAGGAGAGTCGGGTAAAGGTTAAAGATCAAAAGCAGTCTTAAGTTCGAACTTCTTGTTTATTTTTTCCCAATCTTTTAGATGCAGACAGACCTCTCGAAGTCTATCAGAGAGGACTAATACTTCGTTCCTTAGCCTCCTCGACTCTTCTTTTTCATAGTCGAGTGAGTCATTAAGGTCTTCGTATCAACTTGTTTAACCTACAAAGAGCAGAGCGAAGATAAACATCAGCCGAATGGTTGTGAGTATTTCTACAACCACTGACCTAGTCGTAAGTTTTTCTGCGACTAAGATATGGTCGTAAGTCTTTCTACGACCACTACCTGGTCGTAAATAGTCATAAGTTTTTTACGACTGATACTTTGTCATGAGTTTCTTCCATGACTATTCTCGTAAAACATTTCACAGTATTTAAGTCGAAAACAACTATGAATGATAAGTGACTTACCACCTCTCCGCCTCTGCGCGAGTAGTTCTTTCTCTGTCTTAGCTCTAAAAGTTGTCGATGATACTCACCGACAACAAAGAATTTGCTCGAGCTTTCGCAAAAGAAAGCAGTGAGAAGAGAAGGAAAGCCACATATATAAGTATTCTGAAGATACTTACATTCATAGTCGTCCTAGCAAAAATCGAATATACAAGGTCCGGGTGTTGCAGCTTATCTATCCTCGCGACTTTGTCCCACCACACCTTCTCGAGCGCTCGTTGTCAAAAGTATTCTCGTATTGGGAATATCTTTGGGATGGGGACTCGGTCACGAGATTTGTGCGAAGACCCTCGACGGAGGCGGGCCCAAAGAAGTCACCACGAGTTGAAATTTTCTCCTTACGGTTCTCGTGATTTCTCTTTGGGTAGGGAAGGAACGCCTCCTACGATTTCCTTCCCAGGCGGTCGCGGTGGTCACCACCTTGACGAGGCTTCCACAATGCCTCTGTTGTTTCTCGACTTGATGAGTCGTGGCGGCCACCTCAACGATATGGCCGCTACCTCAAGAGTCGTAGTTATGACTTCAGCGGATGTGGGAGTTACTCAGGAGTCTCGACTTCATCGGCCACAGGGCCAAGGGTGATGCTTGACCACCTCCATTGCTACCTCTCCGATGGCGAGGGGATAGCAATGGACTTCTCGTGAAGCATTCCCGGGAAATTTGAAGAGTCGGATGAAATAAAGAAAAGCAAATCGGGTTGTGAAAAAAAAGGTAAATGTCGTTCTTACACTTTAGTACATTTCACATACCTCGCACCGGTCTTAACCGGAAATTTTGGAGCAATCCTCCCTACGGAGGACCTCTTCTTCTCCACGACCACGTCGGTCGAGGTTCAATAATTGGTCGGCTACGACCACGTCGGTCGTAGACTTTGAAACGAGGATCGGGGCTCGGTTTCTGATCCTCTGGATGGGCGAGATCGGTCTCGACCATTCCGTAGCGACAACGCCTCGATTGCGAGTTGTCTTGATCGGCATCATCCTTCATAAAGACATAAAATCTTTCCAGTTCTCCTTTCCGGTTGCTTAATAAAACTAGGAGTGGCACCGATGCGAAAGATTAGTGTCATAATAGAAGGTACCTTAGCCTTGCGAGTTTGCGCTTAAGAGGTTCACCGCTTCAACCTCCTCGGCCGGCGGTGCGGCCTCGGCGAGATACAACTACGGTAGCGCGCGCTTTGTAGAAAGTGCGGTCGAAAGACGAACTCGAGCTTGCTCCCCCTTATCGGCAGATTTTACAAGTCGGCGTCTCTTGAGGAGGAGCCGAGCCTTTGTCTTCGACAACCCGGCGCCAATAGTCATCGAGCGACTTCTTCGTCGTCTGGCGATTTTCCATGCCTACTTTACGTAAAACAAGGCGGAAAAGAAGAATCACTAATTAATCGTAAGTTTTCTACGACTAGTATCAAGTCGTAAGTTTTTCTCTGACTCTTTCTTGATTGTAAGATATTCTCGATCACTATTAGTCGTAAGTATCTTCTCGACTATAAAGTCCTAAAGAAAGAATCAGTTACGATTACCTTTAGCGCTCTATCCTTTCATCTGCGGACAAAGCCGCAATGACTTGAGGAACCGCCCCTCGGAGTGGCGGGGACTTCTCACGAGATGAGTCGACTGAGTCAACCTCGGCTGTGAAAGATCCGTAATAAGCAGATAAAAATATTAGACAAGGTTGAGAAAGACCAAGCGGAGAGCTAAGTCGACAATTGCTTACCCTCCTCGTAGTCTCTGGTGGGGTCTCCTCTCCCGAGTACCTCCACATAGGAGATGCTCGTTTCTTGAGAGGACTAATTCTGGCGTGTGATGAAATCCTTCACCACATGCCATCCGGTCACCCTTCTTCCTTCAAGTCCTTAATAGCTTGAATATAAGGGCTAATCAATTTGATATCTTCGAGGTTGAGTCCCATGAAGATTTCTTTCAGCGACCTTCCCTGAAGGAAAGGTCGTCTTGAGTGACCTTCGGTAGAACCACCTCTTCCTCCACCCGACCACGAAGACCGGGTGAAACTCTGAATGTACTCCTTCGACTTGAGTCGTGGAGCTTGAGCCATGACTTCCGGCGATTCCGGTTTGTCGAGCCATCCCATAATAATATTGAAACATTTCGAGATCCGCGGAATCCCAGTGCACGCCTCGCATGAGATACGAACACACTCAACATGGTAATGGAATTGAGACCTAAGTTCACCGGTTCCACCCCAAAGTGTTCGAGTACTCTTATGAAGAAAGGGGCGAGCAATCGAAGGCGCACTCACAATATGCTTGGAAGGCGAGGATTTGCCCATTTTCCCCGATGGCGATCTTTGCCGATGGCGGAATCCACTTCACGAGCCTTCTGCAGGATCTTCCGACATCGACCAAGATCTTGATCTTAGCGCATCCATCTCCGATTCCTCCCATTCGAAACTCTCTTGGCCATTTAACCGAAGCAAGAAGTTTTTGATTGGGTTAGCGTGAGAAGATGAAACCTAGTCGAAGACGGAGAAAGCAAGACTCGAAGAACAATGGAGTGATTTGGGGAAAGGTAAAACCCAAGTCTACCTCTGGTAAGTTTTTATAATCACGCGATCTCCGTAAGCCGAAGCCGTCTCGGCTATAGGTCTATGAGAGATGGTTGTACCGCCGGAACCGCTTCATCGGACAAGTCTATGAGGCGGTTGCAATTCCCGGATGGTCCGTTCGAGAAAAAATAGGTGCGTATTGTCACCTCCAAGCAAAATTACTTTCTTGACCAAGTCTTTCTAGTCGAGGAAGTATCAATCGGAAAAGTTTTCTCCGATTCCCTACTACGACTACCGACGGTCGTAGGGGTTTTATGACTTTTGATAGTCGTAAGCAACCTTCCCGACCAAGCAAATTCTGGTCAAGCGGACTCAAATGTCGAAGAGTTTTTTCCTTCGACTATCATTCTCTGACATCCTCATGGTCGTAAGTCCATTTACTGAAACCTTTATCAAATAAGTTACTTTCACTTGAAGTGGGGGCTAGATGGCGAGGATCTAATAATCCTCATTTTATCTTTTATCTATAATTCTTATTATGGGTAAATATGATGTCACATAGTCCCAGAGGTACCCCTTATCTATAAGGAGAAGCCCAATAAGTGGTTGTAAGTTCTTCTACAATCACCCCACGGTTGTAAGTCTTCCTCGACTATATCATGGTCGTAAGTCCTTCTACGACCACTACATAGTCGTAAGTCCTTCTCGATTGCTACACGGTCGTAAGTTCTTCCACGATCGGGTAAACTACGACCACCTTATAATCAAACCTACTGAACGGCGGGTCCAATTGATTAAGGAATCGAGCAGTCGCACGCACTATTATTCCGCTTATTAATGGTGTGTAATTACCCCATTATCTACGGAAGATAATTGCGGACGGCGTGAAGAAACCGAGGCGCGGTAATTCATCGCCATCATGCGCGATTCTTGGATTAATTAGGCGCATCTCCGCGAGGCAAAGCGGCTACTTCTTCACGACTATATAAGGGCATCGATCAGAGAGATAGGGGGACACAGCGAACAAGAGCCAGTCAAGTAGGAACACAAGTGCTATTCTCTGTAATAGTCTTAGTCTTTTACTTGATCATCAAGAATACCATACACACAGGATTATGGTTATTATTCTCTCCGGAGAAGGCCTGAACCTGTCTAAACATCCCGTGTCAATCCACTCTGCGTCATCTCATCTCTAGGAGACCCCCCGAATCAAACAATCTTTACGTAAGATCGGTTCTAATACACCGACAGACCCTTTCTATAAAATTTATGTATTTCACATATGCCCTCAAACTATGTTTGAAATCTTTCTAGTTTTCTTACAATGCGAGGAAATAATTGATATTCAACATTCTGAGTATCACTTGAAAAAAAAAGATTGATGTCAGTCTCTAAGTACTCATACTTTTTCGAGCATGCAGCCCCACGGCTGGATCCTGGTAGCATGAGTTTCTCAAAAAGAGAAAGAAAAAAAAAAGGGAAAAGCTAGCTTGCTCAGAATTCAATCATTCTGTTACTCGTAAATATTTTGCATTCCAAACGTCACAGTTGAAGACAGAACAAGCTCCAGTCTCCAAGTTCCATGCTTCATAGTAGCTTGCCGTACTATGCCTCGAAAGCGATCGGATCCAAATGCTTTCGCAATGATACGTTGATTGATAATCGCTTGCAAGTAACCATCATCCTTAAATCGTATCAGGTACAAAACGTGCTTAATTGCGCTGTGGTCTTTTGAGTAGATTGCACTGGAAGTCTCTGGAAAATGTCACACTTACATGTGTTAAAAATGAAGGTAATACAAAGGTAATATTTTAATTTCAGATTTTAAAAGAAGATAGATATTGTAAAAGACTAATGATACATAAATCAATACTAATAGCAAGTAACTCATTGTACTTCACATTGTACTTCACAATATAAGCAAAAACAGAATGTAAACAAGTCAATCAGTCACTCGAAAGACTTATAGATGAGTTCGATGAAGAACAGGAAGCAGCGCAGACGCAGACTCGATGCAGTGCATAAACATAAATGAATCAGCGAAACGAGCGGTCGTGCAGATGTGCGCTTCCCAGAAACCTTATTGTCGCCCCTGTGCAGGTCTTCATGGCAGCAACGGCTCGGAGATACCACCCCCCTTCTTCAAGGTGCACGCCGACAAGAAGAGTTGACGAGGTTCAGATGACGCAATACAATAACACGGGTTTGCATAAGGAAGAAAAGAAGGAATGGAGACAGTTATTCTACGCTATGATCTGGACGCGTCCAAACATATATGTGTGTGTGTGTGCAGACTGTGAACTACTGATTAAATAGTCATTTACCTACTGGTAACTGACACACTTAACCAGTCATTTACCCACTGGTATTTGCTTGTCATCATCACCCAATAAAAGCATCAAATTCGAACATTTGAATCTCATTCAAACACAGAAAGAGAGAGATACATGGTTTAGTAAAAATAAGGTGGACTTGGTTTGTCAAGTGGGGCGCCACATCACGGCACGGTCGAACGCGTGCGTGTGCGCTTGTGTGTGTTTAGCCAAAGCCCTTTTTTGTGTCACCTTCATCTATGTGTCACATATTTCAAAAAATGATAAGGACTCCACCTTATATGTTGATCACCTCTATCTTACATTAGCAATATGGTATTAAACTATACATACTTTGAAATTATAGAAAATAGACCTCACCCATATGGATCAATTTCCAACACCACGAACCTACAACCTCACAACCGCTGTTATATATACGATCGTTACTGATGAATCAAAGCTCGATCGATACTCCTCTGTCAAACGCACTCATGGTACCAACGAACAAACGATCGAGCAAGACAAGTTGCAACCCATTCATTAATAGGATAATTATGTGTGCTGGTAATCAGCTGTATACACGTGATGCTACAGTTCCTTTTTTCCGTGTACATATGTGTGCCCATTTATATGGAGTTTTTTGGTCGAAATAGCGCAAATTTGCACCGTATTTGCAAGAATGATCGTCTTTGCGTGAAATTTACAAAAATAACACTCTGTCGCAGGGCGTTCGGATAAAATTCATACAAACAGTATACTTAAATGAATTTTCTAGACAAAATCAGAACGGAAAATGATGCAGGGCCCGGCTGGGAAAACGCGTGGGGACGTTGGGCTGCACGCGACATCATGGGTCGTGTCCGGCACAGCATGACTCGGTGGGGAAATATATGTTGTGAGCTTTTTGGGCACGATGGGTCGTGCTCAACACAGCACGACACAACCCATTTGGCCTATAACGTTCGGAGTTTTCAAAATTTTGACTGTTTTTTTACCGTTTTGCGGTTTTAAAAATAGCCCAAAAATAAAAAAATCCCCCAAAAAAAGTATATATAAATAGGCATCATACCACTCCCTCATTCAGCACCCATCTATTCCTCGATCTCTTTCAAATTCTGTTGTGCAAATTTTAATTCGTTGTGAGATAATTTGGCAAAATTCAGAAAAAAATTGTGCTAAATTTTGGAAAACTCAAATTCCAGTAGCGAGTCATCAAAAGAGGTACAATACTATTTTTTATATTTTTATTGTTATTATTTATTATGCTAAAATAAAAATAAAAATAGTGTTAATTTCGATATTACGGTTTTCGTCAAAAACAGTGCATTCCACATCATCAAGTACTCGTATAGGAGTCCTTGCCTGTAATGCAAGCACCTCTTTGTATGTGCTTAAATAGTTGTATTTATCTACTGATTGACGATAGTTACATATATAAGAACATGTTAAGCATCGAGGCCTCCTTAGCAACGATGCTACAAGATTAACACTTATATGTACTACATGACAATAAAAAACATTCTTCTTTTGCTAAACACCACTCCAAGCATCTGCATTGGAGATAGCCGAAGTGTACACATTTTCAGCTTTATTTCATGGGTTCATTTTTGTAGCATTGTAATTACTTGACACCATATGAGCAAATAATGCGTTGCTTGACCGACCACACATAAATGGGGGCAAATATAAAGATGAAATGGAGGTAGTTCCAATTTGTCAATAGAGTCAGGGTATTCGAGTCCTGGTTGGTGCGACCTAATTTGGCCTCATCTCTCGTCAACTAAACTAGCCCCGCATACAACACACACTCGCATATATACACACACAATACATGCCTCGTGCAAAAGAGCAGAAATCTTAACTAATAAAATACATAGTTTACCCCCGAGCAGCAGAACGATATCCTTTCTCCTGTATACGCGGTTGACCATTCCCACCCCTCTCAAATTTCTCATCAAGTACACTAACATGTAGACCCAACTTTACAAAGATAAAGTCTCGCCTCATCATCTCTTATTAACTAATAAAATAAGGAGTTTACCCCGCGCAGCAGGGTGATGTCCTTTCTCCCATGCGCGCGGTTGACCTCTCCCACCTTTCTCAAATTCCTCATCGAGGTGCACCAACATGTGGACTCAACTTGACAGGGACAACATCTCGCCCCACCACCCCCTGTAACTCGTGAACGTATCCATACCCTCACTTCTTCCGCAACCACCCAATCTATTGCCGCGCCACCTCTTCTTCACATGCACGCACTGAAATTCATCGTTGTTCTACTCCTTCAAGTCTCGTGCTGCAACTCGCTATTTGCGTCCGTCCGGCATTTGCTTCATGCCTTAGAGATCCCGACCCCCTCCAGCACTCAGTCCGCGGGTTGCAACAGTAGCGTACAAGGAGATGAGGAGATCTGACAGCATAGGAGGCGGCGGCACAGGGAGGTAGTGTCGGCGACAGGATAAGGTAGCGAGGAGGGGAGGCGACGTCGGGGACGGGAGAAGACATCGGAAGGGAAGGGAGAAGAGGGGGCGGCGGTACCTTGGAGGAGAAGCGGTGGCGCCGAGGAAGGGAGAGGAGGCAACGACGGTGCACAAGGAAGAGGCAGAGGCGAACACGTCTTTCCCACACCGCGTCGCCGTCTCGAGTTCACGCACTGCGTCTTCTTCATCCTAGTCCCCCCTACACTGCCGCCACCTCCTACCCCACGCCGACTGAGCAAGCATAGCCACCTCTACACTTACCACCGCCTCCTCCTCTGGCCTCCCACCTCCTCGCCGCGATATGCCTAGCGAGAGCTGCAGAGACCAATGGTTATGAGAACCGAGTCGTGACTTGGGTTTAGGGTAGAAGAAGGTGGCCATCGACGTGTAATCCTCTTCCTTGTTAGCCGACAATGGTTGAAAATGGGCAGCACGTCGGGGAGGGAAATCGGCATTAACTTCAACTTACAAAGGAAAACAATCTACAAGTTTAAAATTTTAATTTCCGGATAGTAGTAGAAGCATGTGATACAATAGATGTAGTTAATGTTTTGTTTATATGTGTGCGAAAAAAATTGATATTTATTATGCGGTTTAGGATCCTGTTTGCAGATATGTACCACTCTCTTTTAGAATTCTGTTATAACGCACGAGCACCCTACTAGTACATGTATACATCTCGAAGAAAGAGAAAGATTTCTAAAGTGTGTCTCTGGCTTCGTGATTAAGATAAGTGATTTGTGTTTGAACTTTGAAGGAATGAATATTTCACCCACATCATGCAAGGCGCTCGTTGAGATCAGCTAGCCTACTTGCAACCGGCCGGTGTGCTTGTGTTCTTTAAGATCTCATAATAAGTAGCCGTCCTACGTTGCTATGTACTTTAATCATAAAGAAAATTTGAGCTAGTTTGTTTAGTTACAACCAAATTAAAGCACAAGTTGCTCGGAGGCAGTGATCGATCGAGCCTTATGAATTAGATAATAGGGGTACTAGATAGCAAATTTAAAAAGAAAAGAAAGATCAACCCCATAAGTAGTACTTGTACTGCCTATCTACCTTTCTTCTCCTTATCTTTACCTTTAATATGTTCTTTTGAAGAAATTAACAAACTGGTAGGACCTACTACTCAGCATGCAAGCATGTAGCACTACGTACTACCATTTTTTTTAGAGTAGCAAGCATGCACTTATGGTTCTATCCACTGTAAATGCACTAAGTGCACTCTTTCTCATCTGGCCTCTTTTTTTAAATAAAATAGTAAATCTAACTCTTCGAATAAAATAATAAAAATAACACCACAGTATGTTAGACAGACGATATGTGCTCCTACTGCGTGTCCGCGTCCCATGTGCGTGGAACTCCCCCTACCGCTGCCCTGTGTGTTGTAGGCCACTTGCTGCGGTCCCAATGCGTGGCTGGATGGCGTGTGCGCATGGCAGTACGGGCAGACATGTTCCTGCCATGTATTGGGACCACGGCAAGTGGTCCGCTGCGCACGAGGAGAGCGGTAAGGATGTTATTTTTGTCATTTAAATTTGCTATTTCGTTAAAAAAACAAATGAAGTATTAACTCAGATCCAGAGAGAGATGACCAGTTTGGCTGGGACCACGGCAAGTGGTCTGCTGCGCACGAGGAGAATAGTAAAGATGTTATTTTTGTTATTTTATTTGTAGGAGAAGGAAATATTAAATTTGCTATTTCGTTAAAAAAATCAAATGAAGTATTAGCTAAGATCCAGAGAGATATGACCAGTTTGGCTATTCCAGTTATAACTAGCTAGGAACCTCGGAATATGCTAACAGATGCCAAAAGTTTTCGGCTACTGATGGCAGGCATAGGATAGCACAGCTGCACTCAGTTCCGGACACCATACACAGGAGGCAGTACGCGTGCACGTACGAACTTTATGTATGTGTTCGGTTCCTATCTGTCTGCTAATTAAAAGCTCTAATTGTTTAGATAAACAAATTCCTTTAGGGCAATTGCTATAAGTACTATGATAATGTTATCTTTAGCAATGAACCTAGTAAGTGTACCTCGGCTTTTCTTGGCTTGCACTATATCCGGCAGCCCATACAAAAGAGACAAGAGGGGCAATCCTTCGAGAATTTCACCAAATTCTTATGTCCTAAATAAAGCCGACACACGTAAGGAAATCTGAACGTGTGAAGAACTTCCATCAACAGTGATATCAAAACTTGATGCAAGGCGCGTAAAGTGTTTCTAGCTAATCTAGAGCCGGCCAGATCGGTCGTGCTTTCCGGCCCAGCTCGAGGCCTGGCCCGGGCCGGCCCGGGCCGTACTGTTTATGGGCCGTCCCGATCCATCACGACGGTCCGTCTGCCATGCTTGGACCTCTACCCTGGCACGGTGGGCCAACCCAACACGGCAGGAAACAGTGTCGGACCACACCAGGCACAACACGAGCTCGACATAGCCCATCTAGCCCACGTGTTGAGAGGGAGGGAGAGTTGGGAGGAGAGGCGGGCAGGGCGACGCCGGCGCGAAGGAAGGTGCTGGCACGGAGGGAGAAGGAGGAGGAGAGGAAGAGGGAGAGGCGACGCGGCGCGGAGGGAGGAGGCCGAGAGGAGAGGAGGCGATCGGGCCGTTGCTGAGGGGGAGAGGAAGAGGTGGAGCCGCGCATTGCGGGCCAGCGCTGAGGAGGAGGCCAGGCGGGAGGAGAGGAGGCGGCGGTGCGGCGCAGCAGTGAAGGGAGGAGGCCGTGAGGAGAGGAGGATGTGGTACGGAGGGAGGTGGCGAAGAGGAGCGGCACAATGGCTATAGCAGCAGTGTGGCGTGCCGGTGCCGCACTCGGGCACGTGCCGCCCGCGTAGGGCAGGGGGAGGAAGAAGAAACGGGCAGGTGAGCGGGCAGGCAGGAGGCGAACCGCAACGGGCTCGTGGGCCGTGCCTGGCACGGTACGACTCGACTAAAATTCGGCCATTGGCGTTTTGCCTGTTTTTTACCTTTTGACTCTTTAAAAATAGCAAAAAAAATTCTAAAATTATTTCTATAAATAGCCACCATACCCTCCTCATTCGTCACCCATCCATTCTCCAATCTCTCTTTGAAATTCTGCAATGCAAATTCAAATTCGTTGTGGGATAATTTGACAAAATTTTAAAAAACTTTGCCAATTTTTTTAAATCCAATTTTTGGTAGTATGTCAACAAAAGATGTACAATTCTATTTTTTACATACTTTTATTGTAGTATTTGTTATGCTAAGATGAAAGTAATAATAGTGTTAGCTTTGATTTTGCAGTTTTTGTTATGGACAGTTACGACAGTTTTGCTCTTGGTGATTACAGACTTTCATCGGAGGAAGTTGCGTCATGGAGGCGGCTGCGGCTGCGTTAAGCCTACCGGAAGGGCAAGGCGAGTTTCATCATCGGGCTCCACGATAGCATATACATCGACGACCACCTGAGCAAAGAGGTTGAGATCGTCTACATTGAGGGTGTAGGAGAATTTCGACAGGACAACCAAGCAAGACGCACAGAAGTCAGGTACCATATGATATTTGCAAAATTTATCGCAATGAATTGTCTGCAAGGTTTACATGTGGAATGGGCACCTGCTTAGACATACTATAAGATGTAAGGCCAATCAACGATTGGTGATGAGGCAAACATAGCTGTAGTACAACCCCAACGATACGGTATGTAGCTGGAACTACGATCATGAGGTAACCCATCAATCTCTCCGACGCTTAATTGCTTATGAGGATTTACCGTTAGGCTTTGGGGAATCTACTACTTTCCAAAATTATATTAGGACTACGTATAATCCTAGATTTTCTGCCGTTTCTAGACAGACAACAACTAGGGATCTAGTAAAATACTACAATGAATGTCGTGATAAAATAAATGAACTATTTAGTACATGGACATTTTCGGTGGTCCTGACCTCGGATATGTGGAGTGGTCATGCTAGGGGGATTATTTTAGTGTAGTTGCCCATCATATTAATGACAATTGAGTAATTGATAAAATAATTATATGTTTAAAATTAATTAATGTAGCACACGCATATAAGAATATTGCAAACTGTATTATCAAAATCGTGGAAGACTTTGGTCTTACAGAGAAAATATTCTCAATTACTTTAGACAATGTCGTTTCGAACTCTAAGGCCATAGATATTATTACTCCAGTGTTGAGTACGGACATTGATTCCTTCTTGCTACATCAGTGATGCGTTTGTCATATTTTTAACCTTATAGTCAAATATGTTTTGAAGAGATTGAGTTTGTATATTAAAGCTTTTCGATGGCTCTTCCTCCAGGTCCAGGTCTTCTTCTTCTACAGCGTCACCTGCTCAGCCAACAACCCTAAGGAGTGGGAAACTATCCACTTATCTGGAAACGATACGGTGGATTTCAACTCAGAAAGCTTTAAAATTTTGCAATGGTGGCAAACCCATAAATTAACATATCCCATGCTATCCATACTTGCACGTGATGTGTTAACTGTTCCTATCTCGACGGTTCCCTCCGAGTCTATTTTCAGTTTTATGGAAGAATATTGGAAAAGAGAAGAACAAGTCTCACAAGTGAGATGGTGGAGATATTTATAACTATGAAGGACCGAGAACAAGTTGATTCACGAACACAACATTTTGTGAAAAATCCAGAGTTGTCGGAGGTGTTTGAAAATCTGTACCTAGACAACGACACGTAGAACAAACATGTATGTAGTGCTATAGGTTGTACTCATTTTCATTTGCTAAGTTTTTCTCATGTTGAGTTTTTACGTGGTAAATGTTTTAATAAGGCAAACATTTGAACATTAATAAAGCTCTTTATAACATTTTCAATATGATTTTCTCATTTTTACAATTTTTATATCTATTTCTGAATTCTACATATTTTTCTTATTTTTAAGATTTTATTTTATTTTTCGAGCCTAATGGGCTAAATGGGATCGGGCCGGCCCGGCTCGGCACAGCAGGCCATCAGGCCGTGCCTGGACCATCTCCCCAGCACAGCACGACCCACCTATTAACCGGGTCACGATAGACTATGCCGAGATGAGCAGGGCCACATCGTGCCCATGCCAGGCCGTGCTGGGCCGCCTATTTGGCCAACTCTAAGCTAATCCAATTAGAAATATATACTCTAATGTGATTCCAGAAAAAGAATGTGATTCCAGAAAAAGAATGTGTTAACATTGATTGATTTCTTCTTTTTCAGAGGAAGGGTTATAACTTGACCGGTATTTGATTGGATGATGTGAGCCTTCATGTACCTTTTGCACAAGGAAAAAACATATTTATTCAGAATGAATTGCATGTGTTAAGGTCCAGTGAGTGGGGAGACACTAAGTCCTATTTCCTCTTCATCAAGGGAGGATTTTAAAATTATATATAGGACAACTTTAGCAATTAAAGAAGTCAAATAGTAATTCAAAAGGCTAAGTTTTAATATATTTTTTGGAGTAACAATTATAATGACCTCTTCTCTACAAAGAGAGTTCAGAAAACAATGGAACACGAGAAGCTGAAGTCAAATTGGAGAGAAATATAAGAAGAAAGGAGCAACTGAAACCTTAGTTCATGTATTGGAATAACACTGAACAGTTGATTTTTCTTCTTCTTAAATATCTATGAATATTAGTATATAACTGGCATGTGGATAGACAGTTGTGCAAATGAATCACACGTTTTTCATCATCATCCAGCAATATTGAATCATGCACCGACAATAAATAAATTACAATATCTATTGAGGCTAACTATGACAGATACATTATTTAATTAAGCATATGTTTTCTTCCCCAGAAACTAGGCAACCAGTGTTTGACACATGGTAGAGTCGAAGTTTTTTTTAAAAAAACTAGCATTGTTACTGTCTTACAGATTATTTGTTCATTTTGTACATATTGCATCAATACATGTGCATTTGAAACTACACAATTGACATGACAGTCAAATATAAAAAAATCCAACTAAACTTTCCCCCCTTTGAAATTTGAAGAGCAAATACTAGGTCATTGTACATTGAAGGCCAAAAGATCATGCTAATGGCATTTCCACAAACAAACAAGAAGAAATGTCAAACAAATAAGGCCCAAAGCCAACCTATTTATTATGCCATACCCAAGATCAAACAAGGAGAAACTTGGAAAGAAGCCTCACTATAAAAAAATTGCATGCAGCTGCTGAGTTAAATTCAGCGTAGTTATTTATTAAGCCTACAGATTGAGCAAAGAACAGGGAAGCTCACATGCAGTGATGCCCTAGTGTCCAATATTTTGGTGGCTACCTCAGGTAAAGGACAGATGAGAGGGAACCACTGGTAGGTGATTACAGAAACTTGTTCAGACTTCAGATTTAAAAAGACTCCATTGCAATTCTTTTGTACACCCTTGGCTATCTTAATCATATAATTTCTTGCAAAAAATAGTAAAATAAGCTATAAGAAATTCAGGATGTGAGTACTGGGGACATTTCTTGAGCTATATGGAGAGAAGAAAAAAAGCAGAGAAGAACTGAAGTAAACAGAACTGTCGGAGGGTTAGATTCGTTAGAAGGGAGAAAAGGAAAGCTCTACCGAAACAGTTGCCAGGTGCAATATTGAATTCGATGTCTACCCCCCTAGAAAACGAACAGGGTTTCCTCCAGCACATGCCAGTATGCCACTCATTAGAGAAAAAAAAGATTGGAGAAAGATAAGACCCAGGTTAGTCACCTGGGGATGCATACATTATGCATTATGCAGGCTATGCATGCATTGGAAAAGGGACTTTTCACCAAACATATGTAGTCTGTAGACTTCTACTAATCTTCAAATTTTAGTAAGTTATAGCCCATTGGATGTGCCAGTTCTCTGTAGACCTGTGCCAAATGTGCATACATCGGGGGATGTGAAGTTATGAACACTGGAGACCCAATACAAACAGGAGTAGAGTATTGTGGACTAGTGTAGGCATTGGTCCACTAGAAGCAAACAACACAAGGGCTCTAGCCAGACTAGCCTTAAGGACATTGGTGTACTATTGCAGTGTGTTTAGGTATATGTATTATTGGTCGTATAGAGTGGTGTCTCATTTTTCTTCAAAATTTAGACCTTTCACTCTCGGCTAAATGATTAGACCTGAAAAAAATCTAAAATTGATCAGTACACAAAGAGAAAAATGAGGAAAAGAGTCAAATTATAGTGCAAGGTACTCATCATCCAAGGGCTCATTGAACTATTTTGGCTTTCAGGTACCTTAAATCTGTTTTCAAATCTTTCTGGCATTTCACATTCAGAACGATTCAATCCATGATTGAATCAACAACAACTAAAGAGAAAAGTGCGCGAGGCAGCAACCAGACTGTAAGAGAACATGGCACCAGCGTCCTAGCTAGCTCTCATATATAGCAAGCCCATGATGCATGTACTATCACAGAGAAATATCGAGTTGAGACCGATGGTATTGCTGTTTCCAAGCCATGTCATATCATGATACAGTTGGAATTGGCACATGAGTTGAGCGCATTTCCTTTCGAAATTGATGAATTATTATGTAATTATTGTTTGAATGTGATTTCAAACATCTAGATTAATTTGATTTAATTCGTGTTAATGATGTAAGTTACTGGAGAGTAATTATCGTGCGTCCTTAAAAGTACCTGAAGATATCCATGTTCATGTAAGAGAATTTCTTCATTCCTCTCCCACATCTTCCTCCTCCTCTGGTGAGCTGTGCTAGAGTGTTGAGTCACCGAACTTCATTGGTCTTTCTTCTCAGCGTGCACCGGGAAGGAAGAAGAGCAGGATCTTCGGACCATTGCAGCAAAGAACACATGCACAGAACGGTAATAAAATTTCTGAGCAACGTATTTGCGTGACTGCTCGCTTCGCTTCTTCATCTACATTCTGCACTGCATTGAGTTTGTACCGCTTATTGTTCTTCATCGAGCTCAATAGTAAACCGTTCTTCAGTATAGTTTGAAATACAATATATTATCGGCTGTTTGTGTGTGTATATAGTTTTGATGATATTTACCTTGTAATAAAATTCGATCGAAGCGAAAGATGTGCAAGCAACACTGACATGGTTATGACATCATAATGGGACATAATGTGAGCCGAGCGAACGTACGATGATTGCCACAGGCACCTGATGTTTCCCAACGCATGTTTAGCTCGGTTGATGTATGCATGATTCATCTGTTGAACTCCTGAGGCTCTCGTCGTCCTGAGCTACATGTAGAATCCTATTGATGTACAGCGACTCACTGCTGCTACATCGATCGATCTGAAAGTGTTTCAAGGTGAAGTCGGCAGCTGGGCAGCGCGTGATGATCATGGCCGTCACCTTTCAACGCCGACCAGCGTTTACACCGTATGTCACTTCAGCAGTCACACATCCATCAACCTACTCCTAGTCATATTCGCTCGTCGAAGAATCACATTCCAAAGGAATTTATAATTTTCAGCACAGGAGTTCTTGACTGGAGCAAATGGGGGAGATTGAAGCTAAGCAAGCATGGCATTTTGTTCAGTGAAATATTGCATCAGACTAAAAATCTGTTACGTCCTTAGTCTAGTCTTTTCGACGATCAAACTCTTAGGTCGTAAGCAAGGACCACCATTGTATCCTGCAGTAATTCCCAGTATACACAGGCCATTAGGGCAGGCAGTTTTGCAGTACGTTCAGTGACGTTTCTTCAAGGAAACGGTTGTCCCAGCCATTTCTTACATTTCAAGCATTTCAAGGGCTAATTACGTTGAAGCCACCAAGCAATTCGGTGCTCCCAGAATACGAACAGCAACGACAGCGATCTTGTCAAGATAAACAAAAACTCTTCGGTGAGTGATGCGATGTGCCATCCACCATAAAAACCTTGTTTTATAGGCTCTGAATGGGAACCCACCTCTAAACTAATTCAGACAGCAAACCATCGTGATTATAAAAAATGACATCAACATCACCTTAACGGTCACGATACAAATTTTACCATTCATTTAAAAAAACAACGATACAAACATATATCCGCCTAATTTCAACCTATAACTAACAAATTGACAATCTTTCATCACTCGGCTATTAAGATGGTTTTGCCATGCTGGCATCAGATATCATCTAAACTTACAATGTTGGTAGGCAAGTGTGCAAATTCCAGAAAGCCTAATAGAAAATACGCAAACTCGAGGTCGTCATCAACCATTAAAATTGTTGATTTCTGCTGTAGACGTACTATACATAGGACAAGCAGTAAACAGATGCACAGTAAACTGAGAGCAGTCAGCCTGTGTCCTGTGCCACAAGTATTCAGTTCACCCTTTATTCAAAGGTGAAAGCATTGCACAAAGACTTGGTTGGTACATTACTACTGTTAGAGATATAATATTAGAGATATGATTTGATTTATTTGGTTTCTTATCTCATTCTTGGTTTCCTTATCTCAGAATTTGTACGTATATATATCTCGCCAATTGGCCCCTGATAATACAAGCAACTATCATAACATGGTATCGAGCATTAGGGTTACCTTTTCCTCGTGCAACTCACCAGCCGCCTCATCGGCCTTCTCATTCCGCTCGTCGGCCTTTTCCATCCGACTCACCGCCAAGGCCTCAAAACGCCGCCGTCTTCACCGCCTCGCCCCACTTCGGAAGAACAAGCGCCGCCACGCGCCTCGGCCGCCGCCACGGAGCCCAACTCCGCGCCGCCTCGGCCGCCATGCACCTGGAGCCAACTCCGCGCCGGCCTCAAGACGCCACCACCGCCCGCTCCTCTCGGTGAGAGCTGCCGCCGTCGCCGTCGATTGAAGCGCCGATCGCGACTTCCCGGCAACTCGTCGCACGGCGAAGAAAAGTCGTGGTCCGGCCGCCACCGCCGCCGTCTCTCGGTGAGGAGCCGCCGTCTACACCCGCCGCTGCCGCCTCCACGCCGCCGCCACCACGCCGCCGCCGCCGCCACTAGGCGGGGATTAGGTTTCCCAACCTAATCCTCACGCCTCCGCGTGAGGAGTAGCTACTGCTTTAAACAGCCGTTGTTGAAAAAAAAAAGAGAGAAAAAACGTTGTTCTAACCGCCGCCGCCCGGCCGCCGTTAGACCTCGTTGTCTTGGTCGCCGCGCCGGTCAATAGCCTACCAATGGGCACCGCTTCCCTCCTCATTGCCGGTGATCTTCGACGGTGTTAATTACACCGACTTCGTGTCTCATATGCGCATCCACATGCGTGGTCTTCGTCTTTGGGGCGTCCTCTCTGGCGATGTCACCTGCCCGCCATGCCCTTCTCCTCCGACGGAGCCTACGTCTATTGCGCTTCCCCCGACAGCTGACAAGGCTGCTATTGAGTCTGCTGGCCTTGCTGATGAGAAGGCTGCCTCTGCCTACCAAGAGGCTCTGGACTCCTACATGGATCGCTTGACTACCTATACTCAGTGGTGTGACGACGACGCTCGAGCTGCTGCTGTCTTCATCGCCAGTGTTCAGCCTCAGTTTTCTTCTGAGATTGTGGGATTTTCATCAGCTGTCCAGATGTGGACTCATCTTCGACAGCGCTACGAACCCTCTGGAGATGCCCTCTACTTGTCAGTAGTTCGTCAGGAACACTCTCTTCAGCAGGGTGATGCTACTGTTGACGCCTTCTATGCTCGAGTTCGCATCCGCGCCAATCGACTCTCTTCGCACCGCCGGGCCGCTGCCTCCTGCTCATGCCGCTTGGTCGTCTGCGGCCGACTGGAGTTTCAGCGTGTCTACGAGTTCCTTACTCGCCTTCGTCCTGAGTTCGAGCAGAGGCGTGCCCAGCTACTTGCACGCCACCCTCGTGTCACTCTTCCGAGGCCCTCATCGAGATACGTGCGGAGGAGACTCGTCCCGAGTGGTGCCGGCTCGATGCCACTCCTCCGTGCTCGCCGCCCGTACACCTGCTACACCGACTACTTCACGCTTCAATACGCTGCCTCCTCCAGCGGCTGCCACAGGTGGTGGTGGCCGCCCTCCATCTGGCGGTGGTCGCCCCGCCGCTCCTATCGCGACAAGATCGGCCACATTGAGTCCCGATGCTACAAGAAACAATGGCATATTTTACGCCGTTCTTCTCCTAGCACCGCACCGCATTTCTACATCGACGTCTGCATCGACTACTTCCGCGTTTTCTCTCATCGAAGCGGAGATAGCCGGACTCTGACGACGATCGCTTGCCGCTTCGTGGTCTTCCTCGATGTGTTCTGCGAGTTCTGCGATCGACTCTTCTGCACCGAGAAACCACCTCCTACACAGTCAGGTACCTCCCCGTGGATCCTTGATTCCGAGCATCCTTCCACATGACTTCCGATTCTTCCACTCTATCTTTGTTACACCTCTTGATTCACTGCCGGTGTACTTATCGATGGTACCTCTCTTTCTGTCTCTGGTCGAGGACCTCTTAGCAACTCATCTTTTCATGTTCCTTCTGTTGCTCATGTTCCTCGCCTAACCATGCAGCTTCTTTCTGCTGGACAGATTACTGACCTTGGTTATCGGATCATTCTCGACTCTGACTCTTGTTGTGTTCAGGACCGCCACACGGAGCTCCGTTGGTTCGGCCCTCGGCGCCTTGACTCACAAATGCTCTCGGGAGCTTGACTGGCTTCACCTTCCTTCCGCGCCACCGTCGCCGCCAGCCTCTCCGCCTCGCCACTCGGCTCACCGCTCTTTCCAACAATGGCATCACCGTCTTGGCCATCTGTGTGGCTCTCGTCTGTCGTCTTTAGTTCGTCGTGGTCTTCTGGGGTCTGTCTCAGGAGACGTGTCTCTACATTGTCAGGGCTGTAAGTTAGGCAAACAGCTTCAGCTTCCTTATCCTCATAGTGAGTCAGTGTCTCAACGTCCATTTGATCTTGTTCATTCAGATGTTTGGGGTCCGGCTCCCTTCGTTTCGAAAGGGGGTCATCGATACTATATCATATTTATAGATGATTTCTCTCGTCACACTTGGATATATTTCATGTCTTCTCGTCGTGAGGTCTTGTCCATCTATAAACAGTTTGCCACTATGGTTCGCATACGCTTCTCCACTCCTATTCGTGTCTTCGTGGCCGACTCTGCGGCGAGTACCTCTCTCATCACCGTGCGCTTTCCTTGCGACTGTGGCACTCTCGCCGCTTCTCTTGTCCCGGTGCTCATGCTCGAATGGTGTTGCTTGGCGCAAGCATCGTCACCTCCTTGAGTCGGCTCGCAATCGATGATTGCCGCCTCTATTCCACCTCACTTTTGGGCGGAGGTCGCTTTCCATCGCCACCTATCTCATCAACATCCAAATTCTTCGCTCTTCGGCGCAATCCCTATTGAGCGTCTCTGTGGTCTCCTTCTCGACTACTCGCCTTCGTCTGCTTGGTCGCGTTTGCTATGTTCTTCTCGCCCCTCGAGAACGCACCAAACTGACTGCTCAGTCCATTGAGTGTGTCTTTTTGGGGTACAGTGCCGAGCACAAGGGCTATCGGTGCTGGGATCCTGTTGGTCGACGGATGCGGATTTCTCGGGATGTGACTTTCGACGAGTCTCGTTCCTTCTACCCACGCCCCGCTCTCCTTCGACTTCCTCTGTGGAGTCTCTGTCTTTTTGACCTTTCCGATACACCTATCTCGTCTCCACATATTTCTCCCGTGGCCTCTCCGCCATTGTCGCCGCTGCTTCGCCTCTCCTGCGGCTCCTCAGGCTCCCCCCACTACACTCGTCTACACTCGTCGACCTCGTATTGAGGATCTTCCAGATGAGCCCACTTCCCCTGATGTTCCATCTTCTTCTGATGATTCATCTTCTCCTGATGGGCCGTCTTCTCCTCGCTACGCTCTCCGCGATCGCCGGTCGATTCGGCCTCCTGCCCGTTTTGCTTTTGCTGGTGCAGCTACTTGTGAGCCTGCCTCCTACCGGGATGCTATTACTCATCCTGAGTGGCAGCATGCCATGGCCGAGGAGATTGCTGCCCTCGAACGTACTGGTACTTGGGATCTTGTTCCTTTTCCATCTCACTCTCGTCCCATCACATGTAAGTGGGTCTATAAGATTAAGACTCGCTCTGATGGCTCTCTTGAGCGCTATAAGGCGCGTCTTGTTGCTCGTGGCTTCCAGCAGGAGCATGGTCGTGACTACGACGAGACTTTTGCTCCTGTGGCCCACATGACCACTGTCCGCACTCTTCTTTCGGTGGCGTCTGTTCGCCACTGGTCTGTTTCTCAACTTGATGTCAAGAATGCCTTTCTTAATGGCGAGTTGCGTGAGGAGGTCTACATGCATCCACCACCTGGGTATTCTGTCCCTGAGGGCATGGTCTGCCGCCTTCGCTCTCTCTATGGCCTTAAGCAAGCCCCTCGTGCACGGTTTGAGCGCTTCTCCTCTGCGTGGTCACTGCTGGTTTTTCAAAGAAGTGATCATGATCCCGCTCTTTGTCCACACTTCGCCTCGTGGTCGGACTCTTCTTCTTCTCGTATGTTGATGATATGATCATTACGGAGATGATTCTCGAGTACATTGCCTTTGTCAAGGCTCGCCTTAGTGAGCGCCCTTATGTCGGATCTTGGT
This sequence comes from Hsuehochloa calcarea, assembly GCA_036346395.1. NCBI lineage: Eukaryota > Viridiplantae > Streptophyta > Magnoliopsida > Poales > Poaceae > Hsuehochloa > Hsuehochloa calcarea. The sequence goes on from CM070599.1 coordinate 44,252,398, forward strand.
CCTCTTCGTTATTTCCTTGGGATTGAGGTTACTTCCACTCCGGATGGTTTCTTTATGTCCCAAGAGAAGTATATTCAGATCTTCTTGATCGCGCCTCCTCATCGATCAATACGTCTGTTGAGACTCCTATGGAGCTCAATGTTCACCTCCGACCCTCGATGGCGAGCCTCTTTCTCGATCCGACTCGCTATCGCCATCTTGTTGGGAGTCTTGTCTACCTTGTCATTACTCGTCCGGATATCACTTATCCAATCCACATTCTCGAGTCAATTTGTTTCGCTCCCACTCAGTCCACTCTGACCACCTTCTTCGAGTTCTGCGATACCTTCGTGGGACTATCTCTCGCCGTCTCTTCTTTCCACGCTCCACTTTCATTCACCTTCAGCTTATTCGGATGCTACTTGGGCGTGATCCTCCGATCGCGGTCTATCTCTCGCCATCGTGTTTTTCTTGGTGGTTCGCTTATTGCCCGGAAGACGAAGAAACAGATCGCAGTGTCCCGCTCGAGGCAGAGGTGAGTTGCGAGCTATGGCTCTCTTGGCGTGCGAGATTACTTGGCTACGGTGGTTACTTGAGGATTTTGGTGTTTCACATTACACCGACTCCTCTCTTGTCGACAAAGATCAAAGTGCTATCGGTATTGCGTGACCTCGTGAAGCATGAGCTCACCAAGCATATTGGTGTTGATGCTTCCTTCATGAGGTCTTGTGTGCGAGGATCGGTGATTGCTCTTTCAAGATGTGCCTTCGAGCTTCAGATAGCGGATTTCTTCACGAAGGCCCGACTGAAGCACAAAGATGCAATTTCTACCTCTCCAAACTCGGTGTTGTTGATCCACCATGAGTTTGAGGGGGTGTTAGAGATATAATATTAGAGATATGATTTGATTTATTTGGTTTCCTTATCTCATTCTCTGGTTTCCTTATCTCAGAATTTCAGATCACAGATATATATCTTGGCCAATTGCCCGATAATACAAGCAACTATCATAACAACTACATTATACACTACAGCTTCTGAGAGAGCAGCGCAGGGCGCAGGGTTGCACGAAACACACAGAATCATATTCCATGCACGGTAAGCATGAATGACCGTCCGGAGAAGAGACGGGTGGAGCGACTCATTATTGCTCGCATCCTTAGCCGTCTCTATGCATAACCATCGGTGGAGTTTTAGTTTTACAGCTCCGAGCTGACTCTTCCTGTATGGATCTGCACAACAAAACATTTTTAGGCTAAGATTTGGTTCTGAATGAATTTGAAAGCAGACAAAGCTCATTCCAGTTATCCAGAAAATTCCTTATCAAACTACTTGTAGGTACAATTTTCAACTACTTGTTCAGAATGTTAGCTCACAAGTCATGTTCTCTTGCTACTAAAGGTTTATACTGGATTCTGGGACGAGTGCTTTCTGACAGACTGATGTAAACATGTATCTGTTGTCAACCAGCAAGGGCCCCTAGCCACGTTATGGGTAACAACGCTTGCCCAAGAATGGCAATAGTCACAATCCGGGTCATAAATCGGAGCCAGCAAGTTATCCACTTTTCCGTTGCAAATGCACTCTCATTAAAATAATGTACTATTTTATTTTCCCAGCAAAAAAGTTATTACTGTCAACACCATTAGCAACATGCATGAATAGGATAATATTGGGTGCAGATGGCAACATAAATTTAAAACAATAAGGCCAGAGCTACCTAAAGCTCAAATGGTGGCATAAAAAGCAGTCACAGTTAGAACAATATAATGATTATTAGCATTTTCTTGAGGAATGTGAATCAACTTACCCCAGGTAAACTAGCATGGACAAATTAGCTTTCCTCATCATCAGTCTGAGTAGCATCATTCCTTGACCTCTTCACTGGATGTAGAAATTTTCCTTCTAACAGAATTAATTATTAGATTACTAAATAATGCTGAGAGTAGAGTAAAAACGGGGAAGTCCCAATCTAACAATCATGGTCTGGGATGCACGCGTATTGGGGAAAACAGAAACATACGCACATGCGCGCGCGCACGCGAGTGTGCCCCCTAGCACACGCTTACAACCCTCAAGGTGATCTCACATGCACAACAAATATCTTAATGGTCTAAAGAAACAGAAAGGCTTTGTTTGAATAGAATAAACCAATCAGGATGAGCTTAGAAGTCTTAACACCATAAGAATATGATCTTCCCAAATCAAAATAAAGTACATCTAGTAAAACTACATATGAATGAAAAATACAAGACTCGTTGATACTGGTTAAATACAGCCAAACAGTACTGAACTGCTGACAAACATTTCTAGTACAAAACAATTGCAACCATTTTGGGCCTACGGGGAGCAATAGCTCAGTACAGACCCATTTTATACCCTACATAACAATATTTTGTCATAATGGAACCCAGCATCAAACAATCCCACGCAGCCATATATATCAAACAACATATCCTTAAGTTATCAAACATATGAACTAACCCAACCCATTTTTCTTTAAACCTTAGAAAATCCTCTTAACTGAACCAAGAACTATTGATTAAGGAACCACTCCTGGGCCTAGTTCTACTAGTAACTTGCAAGGCAGACTAGGAAGATGACTGTTCATGTGCTAATGCAGAGAGGTCATAGAATATACATTTGACGCAGACATTAGGTCAAAATAGCTCTTTGTTAAGACGAACGCTCCACAAACAAATTAATTGACAGTTTTATTTTCAAATATTTATGTGGAGGAATCCAGAACTAACACCTGCATGAGTTAAAGTCATGGGAGTCCTAGGACAGGTCGATCTCGATCAACTCCACCTTGTCGGAAAGCGCGCGGAGCATGCGGAGGGAGGGGGGCGAAGTAGCGGGGCGCGCTAGGGTTAGGGTCCGCGCGAGGATGCGAGCCATGAGAGAACGGGAGGAGAAAGCTTTGGATGGATGGTGCTAATGGAAGAGTTCAGACGCGAGACGGAGACAGTACGATACAGATACCAAAATTAAGAAGGGATAACGGATGATTCGCCGCTCCACTGTAGGGTGCCAATTACGGTTCCTCTCGCTTAAGTGTAATTCAATCGTTTGACACTATATATACAGTGTGAACTAGTTCAGTATTCGTACTTTGCTATATATTAAAAAAAATCTCATTAATTATTATCGTACTTAGCATACAATACAAGTTATTCACCGGTAATCCGTTTTTGGAAAGATCGATGGAATCTTTGGGCTTCTTGCGCACCAGCTTGGGCAGTTAAGGAGAGTGAAGAGGAGACTATGGATGGCCAACCGTACGCACGGAAGGAACCGAGAAAGAACGAGATCCAACAACTCACATCTCATGAAGAAATATATATCTAACAGCTCACATCGCATGAGGGAGGATGGACCACCACCAATTCCTTCTTTTAAGTAGTAGAGATTCTTCGTTTTTATCACTTTCGACCTTTTCCCCCTCATTCGGCGATTATGCATCTTCTTTCTTCCCCTTCTTCTGCCTCCTCTTCTTTTTTTTCTTGCCCAACCATGGAGGATGACATACCGGCGACTAAATGTACTTCTTGTCGCGTGCTGCCTTCGCTTCCATTTCATCCTACCCTCGGGCCTACATCAACACCATCCTCCCGCTCTGCTGCCGTATCACCACACTGTAGGTCTGCGTCGAGGCCCTCAACACCTCCCTCATGAAAACATTGTTGCCGCTGTCGGAGGCTGCATCTTTCACCTTTACACCACCATTGTCCTCGACCCCACCTCCTCCACTCGGCGCTTTAATGCCTCCTCCTCCGGCGAGCCCTTCAAGCTATCATCCACGCAGGAGGGCTAGAGATGGTGGATGAAGAGGCAGAATACGACGACCGATGAGGTGTTGTGGCAGAGGGCGGCGAGGAGGTGGACGACCGGGGGAAGGGAGTTAGTGTGGAGCGATCGACATAAACGGTCTCCAAAGATAGGTGGTCTCTAAAGATAAGGCATGTATCATGGCTGAACAGGATAAGAATGCAAAGGGGAAGAAGAAGATAAGCGACACATCATCGAGTGTCACTCTATAGAATGGTAAATCGTCAATGATCTCAATTAGGTACGTAACTACACAAGGATGAGTGTTAGACCCATGTGTAAGTGGGTATAAGAAATAAAACACATGGGTGTAAGAAATAATTCTTTGGCAACGGTGTTACATACAACTGTATAACACTATCCTTAAAATACAAACACGTGATGAAAATAAATCTTTATACATCTCACCCTCTAGCCCCAACTCTGCCCTTTATGCATAAAGATCTGTGCTTGACACATACTCGTATCCTAGCGGTGGTGCTACGTAGTCGCGTAGCATCTATACCGTATAATTTTTTCCCGTGGGTACAGGGTTGCGTGGAGCGAGGGAATCGGTGTCTGACGCATGGACCCCGTGTCTGTTGGGGGAAGATCGGTGTGCGACACGTTGTCGCGGCCTACATGTTAGTGTATGGTTTTACCATTGTGGGACCACTTGTCAGAGGAGCGTGGCCCGCGTGGTGTGTTATCGAAGGTAGCGAAGATCACGCAAAATTCTACCTCGCTCTCCCGATCGAACGGCCTCCACCTCTCCTATGACGTGCATTGCTGAATCCGGACCGTCCATTCACCCAAGAAAAGGAGGATGCTCGAGTCGCCCAGATCGTACCTGCAGGCACAGCCTCTCCCCCTCGTCTCCCATGGCGGAAGCCGACGCCCAAAGCCAGAGCCGCACCCACGCCCACTCGCCGGCGGCGCCGCCGCCGACGGAGGCAGCCGGTGAACCGATCCGGTCGCCCCAGGTTAGTAACCTTCTCCCTAGGACCGTTATTTTTTGTCCGATGTTACCGTGTGGAACTGTAGCGGAGACCGGTTCTTGCTCCATGGCGCTTAAATTCAGGATATGTTCGTGTTCTGGAGGCGGATTAGGGAGTTTTGAGGTGTAAATTTGACGGGTTTTGTGGGAAAGGCAGCGCCTTTGGGGAATTTCCGGTTGCGATTTGATCGGGGCTTTGATGCGGTTGGTGCATGAGTTAGTCCCCTTTTAGTCTCTTGCGTAGGATTTAACCCGCATCAGATAGTTTGAGATAGATTCCAGGGAAACACTTCTAGTTTCAGTGAATGGTTGAATTAGTTTTAGTGAATGTTTTAGAGGATTTTTTTTTCGGTTAAGGAGGTAAATTTAGAAGATATTTTTACAGTGTTCTTTTGGAAATATTCTGTGCTCTGTACTGCCTTATGATGATATTGCTATTATGGCTGCTGATGATAATGCAGGTCGGTGCTCCAAATGCTGCTTCTCCGATGTTCATGTACCCCGTTTTGGTGACTGGAATGTACTCCCAGCAGAGTGTGGATGATCAGGCTCAGGGTCCAGGGATATATGCCATACAGCAGAATCCATTCATGGGGACGATGGGAGGCTATGCTCCAAATACACTCATACCACTCACTTACAAGATCCCAACGTAAGTTGTTTGCTGCTTATACTGAGCAATCTGTTATGCATAATAATTTCTTATCCCCAGCATTGTCTTGGTGAAATTGCTTCACATGCCATCATAGTAACCGGCGTAATTATCCAATTCAAGTCCTATTTGATCATTAATGTCTTGCTGTTGAAATCTTTGAACGGTTTAGGGCAGAAATATGGAATTAGTGTGATAAACTGATAAAGGGTTTGCAAGATCTATCTTGAGATCCAGGTGCTTAATCTGGTGTCTTGGGTAGACGTTTTCAGAACAAAAGCATGATCTTTGAGACTTTGACAACAGTACACCGTACACACTACAATATTATATTTAAGGATGACAGTATATTTAGATCTTCAGTGGATTATGCTACATTTTAGGATCTGTTGTTTAGCTAGTGGCAAGCCCAGAAATTCATGAAGGGGTTAATTAACTTTTTGTGATGCTTTATTCATGAATTCCTTATGCATTCTGCTGTTTTATTCACGGATAAACTTTGGTTAGTGCATAACTCAGCAACTTGGCATGTACAAAATCTCTTCCAATTGTAACTCATAAGGAATCAGGGGCAAGATGAAGAACCTAAGTTGTCTTTCTTATGTTATCTAGAGACATTAAGACAAGAATGTAGTCTGTCATAGCACATAGAGTGACTTTACTGTAGAATAAGTATAAGCCATATTATATCTTCTTGTTAATTTAATCCTTAAATAGTGGCATATTTTGCCTTCATTACAACTATACTTGCCATAATTGACTAATCTGGTCTAGAATTCAAGGCAACACTGCAACATATTATTTGCTCCAGTAAATTTACTTGAACCTTTGCTTAAGTGCTGCTTTTGATGCTGAAAGTTCAATTGAATCTGCGTAGGACATTCACTCAAGATACATGTGAGAAGTTCTTGAAAAAAATACTTTTTGTTGAGAGAATGACAAATCCTATGCAGTTTGCTACTATGTTACATTGCCTTCTCATGCTGATTTGGGAATATATGGGACCACCGCAAAGCATTATGACATGTTCCTTAAAAAACCATCATGGCATGTTCCATAAAATAAGTTTGTACTCTCCTTACTTGTTTGTCGCATCCTTTTGTGAAGGGAAAGCGTCGGTGCTTTGGCTGGTGAAGAGCAAGGACTGGATGCTAGGCAGCAACACGGTCCTCAAAGACAAGTTGTTGTGAGGAGGTTTCACTTCGCTTTTCAGCTTGACCTGGCCCTAATCATCAAGTTAGCAGCTGTGGTCTTTCTGTTTAGCCAGGAAGGATCAAAACAAAGACTGTTCCTTCTTATATTTTTTGCCTCGATGATTTACTTGTGAGTTTTTTGTTTACTTCTGCTTTGTTGTGCTTGTTATTTTTCCACAGTTTGCTCTTCATTTATTGTATAGCCTCTTTTATGTTGTTAGATCACCTTGTGGTTCCTTCTCTTGCAGATATCAAACTGGAGCAATTACACCTTTATTAAGATGGCTGCAGCGAGCGGGAGGCGCAGCCGCTCGTCCACCACAGGCTCCTGCTCGGGTGGAGAATCATGCTCCTCTGGCTGCCCAGAATGATGGCATTGATCAACCACCTGGTAGTTGTCTATTACGACGCTCCATATTATATTTTCCACTATGCATTTTGTCCATTGTATTGCAAACACCATCGTAACATTATAATTTTCCTTTTCACTACTATCAGTTCCTTAGTGAAGGTTTGCACTGTTAGTTTACGGTTTACCAGGCAAAAACATTTCCCAACACTTGCATTTTCTAAAAATATATAAATATTGTAGATGTTTGTTAGCAGCACCAATAAATAGGATGGATGTTGAAGCTGCCTTATCATATCAATCCCTTGGTTCATGAAATGGTGTTTCCTGCTAGTCGTTTAGATTGTTTTCTGCTTGTTGGGCGGTATAAATAATTATTATTTCTCATTTGGCAGGCAGTATCGATAATTAATAATTATTATTTAGTAGGTAGTGTCATTGTATAATTATTTTTACATTAAATTACTTTCTGCTTTTCAGGGGGAAATCTTGCAGACCCTGCTAACCTTGACCAAGCTGCAGAGAACCAGGAGCCTGGAGCCGCAGCTGGCAATGAGAACCAGCAAGAGGCAGATGGAGAAGGAAACAGGCGCAATTGGCTTGGCGGCATCTTGAAAGAGATCCAGCTGGTTGTTGTAGGATTTGTTGCATCACTTCTTCCAGGTTTTCAGCACAATGATTAGGGCACGTGTTGTTGCTGTGGAATCGGCAATGTAACTATTTATTGTGACATAGGGAGAAACAAGGAAATGATATAAAGTGGGGCAAGGAAGACTTCTGTTTGATATAGAATCGAATGCAGTGTTATTGCTAATATTGTTTTCTTTCATGTGCTTTTTTGTTCTCTTTGGGTGGTCTTTTCACACGGTATATGAACTTCTGAAGTTGTTTCAGTGGGCAATTGACTAGCTATTTCTGCAATACTGACAGCTCATATATAAAAACTTGCCAAACGCCCCACAGAAGAAATGAATTGTTTATGAGCTGATCATTATGGGGGTTGCTTTGCTACCCAGCGAAGGGATTCTGTTGTACTGTTGTAAATTGTCTGTAACCTGAAGAGTGCAGGGGATTCTTCACGTCTGAAACCTTGGTTTATAACATTTACTTTGCATCCATGACCGGTACAAACAACGAAGCCACTTGTGCCTCTTGTATTAGCAGGAGATCCATGTCAGGATGAAATGCTGAAATTGTTCCTCCATAGATCTTTTTATAAAGCGTTCCTCTATGAATTACTTTCTTTTGCTTTGTTCTTCGTTTAAGAGTGCAAACAAAAATATAGCAAGCCAAGAAAGGCTCTTCTGTTAGTATTACAGAACACATAAGAAAGATCAGTGTGACACAGCGAACAACTGAAAGATAAATCGATAAAAGATCTCTATTCTCTATACTTTCCATTTCTTTTTTCCTTCCTCCGTTAGTCAGTTACTAGAATATCAACAAAAGAGAAGAAAAGGAGGAACATAAGTCCTAAAATGTTTGATTTGAATGTTGGGCGCTCGTGTGTCACTTTGCAGAACAAGGTGAAAAGGCAGTTCATATGCAGATAGAAGACGTCTTTAAAAAATACGCAGATAGCAGATATGCTCCTCGGGGAGCCCGCATAAGGTCTTGTTCGTGACAACTCTGAGAAGCAAGTAGAATTGGTGAATCATTGACCAAAAATGCATCGTGTGCGCAAAGTGACCATTGTTCACTGCAAAGCTGATGATCATCGGGCACATAACATGTTAGTAATTCATTTTGGGCAATGTGGTAGTTTTATGGTGAATGAAAATACAAATACGAGTTCCCGAGAACTATACCAGCAATTTTTTGACTTTATGATCTTCATTTTCTGAAATCTGTTCAAGGAGCACCAGATGATGCTGATGAAACTTTAGTGGTGATACTTCTGTCCTTTGATTATAGTCCATGCCCTGAAAATTAATGTGACGCTTAATGAATGATTGATATCACAATTACCATGCAAGCATTTACTGATAGATATGCATGAGCATGACTATTTACAAAGAAATCCCGTGTTCATGATTGTTTTAAATGGGAGTGTTACATTACTGTACCTGTCTTACACCATTGGTGCATAGATTATACATGTTACAGCACTATAGAGTTGGTCCACTGGAATTATCAAAGCAGGTTCAAATGCAGAAATGGCAACAGAGAGGCCCATTGCTCACCTATAGAGCTGCTCCATTAGAACTATTAAAGCAACTTGATGATTCAAAACCAGTGAGGATAGCCTAAGTGTCGCATCTGCACGCTCTCGCACTTGTACTCCAAGACCATATGGCCCACCAATACAAAACGTGAGCCTCGAAGATCCCTAAAACATTTGAAAAACACATTTTGACATATATGTTCAACCTAGAAATTTCCAGCAGTTTTAACTTTAAATAAATGGTTGATGATCAAAGGATATATCAGCAATTGATGAACCAAGGTGCAGAGCATACAGTGTTGCCAGCATCCCCAATCAGATCAGCTATGTGCTCAGATATGACATCCTTCCCGTTTTCATCCAACACAACAACCTAACCATGCACACAGACATCATATAGAGAAAGCTAGGGGAAACGCACAATTTACAACAGTGCACATATGATCTAGATATGAGCTAAAGACAAGGCCCTGAAACATACAAAATCTTCAGGCTTGAGTTGCTGCATCATAGCCGTGTCTTCTGCCTCAACTTGCACCTTAGCATCACTGAAGAAAGCATCATAGGTTAGTAATCAAACTTCATGAGGAGGCACAAATTGTATTTAATATAAATGTAATGAAAGAAAAATTACAAATTTCCATTTTATAATGAGGTGTAAAATTGCCTGTAGAAAACCAGACTACCAATATCAGGAACAATCTCACAGTACAAGGATATAATATACTGAAAGCATGCATATAGGTATCCATACAACAGTGCAAGATAGCCTCTGGGGATGTATCGACCATTGAGTTCATAGCATCACATAACGATTGTCCTACCTTGTAAGTTTTGGGTTGGATCTGATGAGGGTGTCCTCAATATCGCAGTAGTAACCGAGCTTCTCCTTGTATTCTTCAACAAGAAGTTGCGTCCCTCGAGACCTCTTCTTTCCAACTGTTAACACACGCATAGGCATTGCTCTCTACAAACATGGACAGACAGACATCAAAATCACAAACCTGATCAAACGCATTTGGCTACTACTTTGGCTATACGATATGAACACTATGACAACTATGCACGGGCTCAAACTTCAAACTCTTCGCGTGTACTGTAATACACTAAAATACTGCAGAATACATCTTTCAGTAAGCATTTTGCTATTGTTCTTGCTTTGTTCAATAAAATACTAAAATCCTATGAAGGTATGTCCACTGACAACATGCAGCATGGCCACCAGGAACCAGCCAAAAATGAATACTTATCCTTGAAGAGAAACGAATTAAATGAATCAGTAACATCAAGAAGAGATCAATGTTTGGACTCCATACCACAGATTGTCCTGTGTATTTGGATCTCCTGCCTACATGGCCAAAGGAAAAAGTAGCAATTGTATGTCAGAATCCTGGGACAGTTGGAAGAATTATCAAGCGCTCAGAATAGCCAGAGTCGAATAAATTTAGAGAGGAAAAGAGTTCTAGCCTCTAGGACAGTTGGACTCGAGAAGCGGCAAAACGGAAAAAGAAAATGGAGACAGGCGCCGAGACAGAGCTTGTACCAGGAGGAGGAGAAGGCGCCGGTGCACCTCTGTTCTTGCTGAGGGAACGGCTGTGCCCACAGCGGCAGCTCCATGGCAAGACCTCCATCGAGGAGGCGAGGGAGAGAGAGAGAGAGAGGCTTGCGAGGTCGGGGAGGCGCACCCACCGTTCGGCTGAGGGCAAGAATAAGAAGAACCTGTTTAAAAAGACGTGTTTCTGCACTGAGAGGCGTCTTTCTCATGTGTAGACTGTAGAGTCGTCTGGTTTCTGCACCGTACATAGTACGTTACTGCAGGTCGGGAGGCGTATTTTTGTAGCTGCAAGTGTAACCCAACCTTTTGCAATGTCTACAGGAGATCCTCTAGATTTCCGTTCCGGCCAAACTTCAAATCTTCACTTCCACGCCAGTAGGAGTAAGATTCAACCTGTGAGGTGCGTCAGTTCATCATATGGACCAAGTTTCTTTAATCAGATTGGTGTGTCCCGGCTTAAAACGAGCACACGCTCATCCCAATCAATCATCAGGATAACATTTCAACCAACAATGTTCAACCCAGTCTCAAACTAATGATAGTACATGAAGTCACGAATACTAGTACAAGCATTTTCGTTCACAATGACAAGGCAATTCTCTAATCTGAATTCTGAAGAACAGTGATACACAAGTTGACCTCTGAATTTTACATATGAAAATACACTATTGTACAGACGACCATATCAGTTCTATCCCTTGTGGTCTTGAGCGCATGCTATGGTACATACATGCCTGCCCTTCTACGATCCTCGCCTTAGGAAGACGAAGAGCGAACCTCTGGATCCTTTTCCTAGCCTGATCTTCTCACCGACATAAGCGATTTCCAGCTTAACTTCGCTCTCGCCACCATATTGAAACCCCAAGGATACTACCTTCAGTTCTGGGGATTCAAATATGACCTGAATCCACTTACTGTCCAATACATTCAGCTTATCCGCATGACCAACACATAAAGAACTTCATGAAATAAAATTACAAGATTGCTGGCACATTTGCGTAATCTTCTTATTCCTTTTTTCTTATGGAACTACAGGCAGGCTTAAAGGCAGCATGAACTTTGATTTCCAACATTATGCAATCTGAATGGAATGACAACAAGTGTTTGTTTACCTTTCAAAGATACTGCGCCATCGAGACCAAAGACGGAGGACACTTTGTTCCAGACGATGTCAGGGGCTTCCACCACCTGAATCATTTCGTCAGTTTTAAATATCAGGCGGCCGAGAGGAGTCCGGTAGAGTCCTCCTGGGGATGTCGGCACCGAGCAATACACAACCTCCCACTCCGGTCAGGTGCATTACACAAGCAACTTAATCAGGATACATGAAGCATGAACGAGATATAAAACACTACATCCTCGAATGCGCAATACAACGTGCGAATTTCTCTTCCATTGCTGCAAGTTTCACATACGGATGGTTGCAAAGATCAGATTTCTACAGTGTGTCAGTGACTGACACAAAACGATATGAAACTAGGATTTGGTGAACCAAGCAGGTAATCACCTCCAAATATAAGTGGGGACTTAACGGGCTCGTCTATGCAGTACTTCCCCAGCTGCAGCGCGACATCGGCAACTTCCTGATGACCATCTTTAGGCAGCAACACTCCCCGGTCAGTTCCCTTCACCTGTTAGTGTCATGCTTACATGCTAAGATATCACACTAAGATGCTAGTAGAGTGTAATTGCATGAGTTTGAGACACAAAAACAGGAACAGAAGGGGAAAAGCTCAAGTTGTTGGAAACTAGTAGTTTTTTTTTTCTCGAACACGCAGGAGGACTGCGTATCTTTGATTCAGAGAGAATAAAAGGTCCAAATTACAGGACATCACCCCACCTTGGACCAGGATGAGGGATGTAAACCATTGGCACTACTCTTACGTACTAAAAACGCACACAAGGACCTGACCGGACTAATCCCCTGTTTTAAACTCTAGATCACCACCCTTTCTAGGTGCAGAGCAATGCGAGCCCTGTGGCTCCAAATACCGCCACAAATGTGCTTCATCTATGAAGGCTCAAGAGCTCCATGTAGATTTGGGGCAGATCCATCAAAGACACAAGCATTGCGATGTTTCCAGAGGATCCATGCTCCCGAATGACAAGGGAATTAAAGCCCTTCGATATTGTTTATGAACTTTCTTCCATGACCTTCTCCACCAATCGCCAAGGATTTAGCATGCTGCTAGGCACCAAATCGACAAGTTCAAGGGATTCGAATGTAGAAATAAAGCTGCATGCGAATACACAAGTGGTGAGGATGTGTTGAACCGCTCCTCCTCCCGATCACAAAGGGGCATTGGTCGGTGAGGCAAGCCTCTTTCTGCAGCCGATCGATGTCCAACATCGGTTCTCGATTGCCACCAAACAAAAGTTTTGCATTTACAGCGCCCATGCTTTCCAAAGCCTCTTCCAAGGTTCAAAGGTAATAGACCCAACTAGGAAAGCTCTATAGGCTGATTTTGTAGTGAAATTGCCCGAAGCTTCAAACCTCCATTGGTGTTGATCTTCTAGAGTGTTCAGCATAACATTTGACAAAGCATCCCAAAGCTGCAGATAATCATGAAGTCCATGCCAGCTAAGAGCTCCTCTTATATCTGCTACCCAAGATTGCGCTTGCAGCGCTTGTGCCACAGTTCTAGTTTTTCGCACCCTCAAGGGGACACATTTATAAACATCTGGTGCTAACTCTTCCAGGCAGCAGCCATGGAACAGTGTCCGGGGTTGCCCCCTAGAAATTGCCCCCTAGAAATCGAACCTTCTTGTAAGAAGCAAACTAATTGGGACAAAATTTAGTGTTAAACACCAAAGCTTGATGGTTTCTTGGCCTGTGTGAGTGTATGTATTGAAATGCTAAGCAGGATTGCACAAACAGAACAGCAACTAGGAAGCTGGGAGTGGACCAAGAAGCAAAGGAATAGGTTAATGTCGGTATCATGGATCAAAATCCCGTAGTTACTGGAATTCCCGGTAGGAACTGGGATCCAAAATCCCGTCTGGAATTCTTCGAATTCAAATTCAAATTCAAAATCCCGACCGTTAGATCTCAAATTCAAATCTCAGTAGTGAATTTCGAGCGGGATTTTTTTTTTGGAAGGCCGGTAACTGGATAACAGTCTCGGAGCAGTTTTTATTTCGGTTCCGATTTTTTGATCCTTGATCGCTATCACCTTGGAGAGGATGGAGTCGACCAGCTCCGATGGCACCAGGAGGCGCAGTGGCAAGGGAGCTTCGGACGGACGGGATGCACCGACGGCGCGGCCGGCGGAGAGTGGTCAGTGGAGGTGCGGCGGAGAAGCGGATGCAAGAGGGCGCATGTTGTTTTTTTGAACTATTTCAGACAATGCCCTCTTTTTTTCCGACTGGAGACTAGAACGACTGCAGGTAATATCGTATCTTTATTTCGATTTTGCAACAAGATAATTGTGGTTTCAGAACTTGGTATAAACCCTAACCTGACACTGTACCAGGGATCACATTACCGGTCCCGGGGCATTTCCCGTCGGCCGGCTGGGAACGGTTACCGGCTAGTTACCGTTCAAACCAGGAAAAAAAACCCAGATAAAAATCGTTTAAATTTGATTAAAAACCAGTCGAATTTCGAAATTTAAATTTTGAACTTGCAAAACCCGAGAAAAACCGACTGGGATTTTATTCCTGCACTGTACAAAGCTACTTGCAATAAATCCTCACTGTTTACCATATATTGTAAGTACCAACAGCGCAGTAATCTTCTGAGATATGCTTATTTTTACCGTCAGTTTACAGTCATTCAGATGCCAGCTCAGAAGCAACTGAATATATAAAATAGAGCTTTGCGTAAGATCGACAAATCAAGAACAGGATATCATCCAATTGGCTTTTCCGTGTTACAATATGACTTGATGTACATGGCAAAATCTGCAGCTAAAAATCAAGAGAAAGAAACTAGGAAAAACAAGGTGAACCTAAAGAAGTCATGCTCAGGAGTCAGGAGTGACAATGGCCTGTGGAGATCTGAACAACTCTATTGCTGCAGCGAATGCCTTCTCCCCAATCTCTATACCCAATTACTGTCAATAAATCTGCTGTTCTCTCCAATGTACTACGAAAGTTTCTATAACATTTCCTATGTATTCCTATAGTATGGGGGGTGTTGAGTGTAGGATACTCGTGCACTACGCGAAACTCAAAAAGGGGTGTAGTTCGAGAATAAGTTCATGAGATTGTTTATGGATTCAGGGTAGAACTTCCTCGCAAACAAGTAGCATGGTCTCCTCACTCCATTCCATAAGCAAGGGTTCTGCGTGACCACTTTCTGCAAGAACATGAAAAATATTTGGAGTATTAGTGCTTTCTATCCATCACCTTAGGTATGTCGCGTAAATATGCATGTTAACCATTGTATCATTTTTTATATCAGTGGATTGACATTATCCAAAAAAAAAATTTGTTTCATTTTTGGTGGCTTTAAGAGTAAAGTATGCATAATTTGCTGTGTAAGTAGGACCAGGGGCATAACATCCTTTCCTCGAGAATGTAATTTGTGTTGTAATTACACTACTTAAAACACATAAACAGGGTTCCTTGTTTTGTAGCTGCATAATCTGCTTCGTGTGCCATATCTAGAAATGATATCTTTTTGCTGTGGAATAAATCATTTCCCCCTTAATATAATGTGGATCATAATTCATAAGCAAAGTACCAAGTTACCAACGAGCATGCATGGTAATTAACTAGCAAAATGGATAATTCTCATAAGATGCAAAACAAAGCCAGTACTCATGAGAAAGAGAGACCTTGCTATCACTGGTGACATGGTAGCTCTTGTCAATTGACTGCAGCAAGATCAAAGTATTGAAAGTTAGAAGCACGCTATAGATGAACTTTCTGAAGAAAAAAAACATACTGTGATATTCTTCAGAAGCTCATAAGTGACATCCTTTGCCCGATAAGCTTTTGGATGCCACTTTCCTTCAGACCAGTCAACATGAGTCACAGACCAATTAGCAATTCCATTTGGATCCATCATCTGGTTGATACAAATACAAGTTTAAAACATCAAAAGTGATGCAGTGGATGTTACTGGTAATCACAAATTTCAGCGAATAAAAGGTCATTGTGTACTGACATGGAATAATGTTGGCGAATAATGCTCGTCAGCGTAGCAATTGCGGCCATCTTCCATCCCCGGCTGCAAAAAAGAGCAAAGAGAAAAGGCACCATCAGATATGTTACACAGATACATATTATAGCAGACAATACAGGGTCACTAGGTCCATTGTGGTAAGGAAAGGAGGTGCACTAAATCCATTGATGTTAAAATAGTAAATTAGCTCATAAACATCCAAAACACAAGCACACAAACAATGTAAAACAACTATAGGATTAGGACCTACACAAGGTCACAGCTGTTTTTTAGATCCAAACATTTCCTTGGTATAAAAGAAAATATATAAGTGCAACCTCATGGCAATGGATAGTTCAATAACACATATATCATCCAATGAAACGACAAACATCAAACTAGCAAGGAATGAACATGGATATATTGCTACATGAGCTAGCATGTAGTGCATCTATCGAATCTTATAGGCTGAGTTTATGCGAAAACAGGGCAATGATATATTTGACACCTGTACTGTATAAAAAAATAGTATAAAAGATGGCACCTTACCTTACAATAAAGCTTGAACTTAGTATAGTAAAGATTGTCCGCAATTATCAGCAATGCATGTTGACGCTTAACTGAGAACCACTGAAATATTCAGAAGTTTTATTGAAATCCATTCTTCCAGATGAGAATAACTATTGAAAAAACAAAATAGAAGAAAAGAAAAGGATGGTCCAATATAAAAATTTATGTGAAGTTCCAACTCAAAAGGATTGGTTGTTTTGCCCAAAAGTCGGAAAGGCATGGGTTGCAAGATTAATGCATGGTGAACAATTGATTAAGAGCATAAAGTTCACACATAAATTTGTGTCTTGAAGCATCTACTGCACAAAAAGTTTCCACAAAGTGAGAGCAAGATCAGGAACATTTTATATTTTATTGGAAATGAGAAGGATCCTGAGCGACAAATAACCCATCAACTTTGTTTGTGATCATGTAAGAGAGAATTGGGAGCTTACCTGTGAGCCCTTCCTGAAGTCGGTCTCTCTGACCTCAGGTAACATATTTTTCGAATATCTAAAATTTCCATGTGGTCCAGGATCATAAAAGCTGACCAAGACAACAAAAGAGAATGTAAGCAGAAGAAATAGTAAATCTAAATAATATTACTGAATCACTGACAATATATGAAGAGGGAGATAAGAAGTTCTGCTGAAAACTCAACAATATCATCCAATGTTGAAGTCGGTTTAAGAGCTAATGAATGGAAACAGAAGCGAGAGTTTTGACACAAGTCCTCGAAAAACGAGAGTTTGAGACAAAGAAACTGACTTACGAGTCAATAAAACTGATATTTGTTCCCATCAGGTAGTCATACACGTAGTCAAAATTGTGCAAAGGTACACAACTGTAACCAGATACAAGAGTTGAGATCAGATAGAACTTATCATGAAGGAAAATGGGATGGGCAAACCAGGATTTGTGAACCTGTCAGAAAGCAACACAAAATGCTGATTGTCAATGTCTTCTAGTGCATTCGCCAACAACCTCCTCTCTGCATCAACCATAGAAATCTTACCCCATACTACCTGCAATGAAAATAAAACCATTGTAGCAACTAGCAACCATCTAAGGTGCTTTTTAGCTTCCATCACTATGGTGAAACATGATTTATATTGCAAATACCAAATATCAATCTAGGAAACATAGCAGAGAAATTTGTCAAAACATAATGCTGGGATTAATCTGCATCTTCGTTTTTCTAGCTCTTAAATGAATATGGGCAGCACATGCCTTGTTCTTAACAGACACTGAAGCTGTGCATTTACAATATCATTACCTTTTCACTGTGAATGTCTCGACCAATAAATAAGGGACTGACATGTTCTGGCTTCTCCCTTGAGGCATGAACATATATGGTATATCTTCCCTCATGGCCCTGCAGAAACAACAGAAGACATGGAAAAACAACTTTCAGCAAAAAGTGTATGATATTCCTTCAATGATTGATAGTTTTAGGCAATATCCTTACACAAACAAAATGACTAGAAAGTACCATTATAACTCTTAACAAAATGCAGTAATGACAAAAGGTCCAAAATTCCAATGACCTTGGACAATCAAACATATTCACATAGCATGGTAATAGTTATCACTTCAGGTTATATTAGCTATGAAAAACACTACAAGAAAGCAACATATGTGATGTGTGCATCAAGACCAAGCAGTCCAATTCTAGATCTTGCTTATTAGCTGGATGTAAATGATTATGTCATTCAATTACTTACATCTTTACTGTAGAAACGCTAGTTTCCTATTATGTTTCAATCTTGGAGGTAGTTAAATTGAAAGCCTTTTTCACGTGGATTCAGTATACCAGATGCAGAAGCCAATAACAAAGCTAATCGTATGACAACGGAAATTGACAAAAATGCATTAATCCGCAAAGAGAAGAAAAAAAAAGTGATGCACACCTCAAAGAATTTATCCCATAATCTTTCAAATGGCAAGGAGCCCGGAGTCAAGAACATGAAAGCAATTTTCGGCCTCCTGGACAGAACAGGTGTTGTTAGGATCTGTCTGAAAACAACGTGTGAGGCCCTCTCTTGATCAGTCAATTCCCTGGCAGGTTCCGCAGGAAGCCAATCTCTCATAGGAGATGTATAATGCTGGGGCAGATAGAGATAAGCCCGGACTATTGCAATGGAGATAAAAGCTGCAAGAACAAGTATCCACACACGTTTTTTTGGAGAAGTTCTTGGGCGAGGCAGTGGAACATCCTTCATATCCTTGATGCCTAACTGCCACACTTGATGAGCCTTCATCTATATAAACTTCACAATGAAGGCCTAACCGCCATTATTCTCAGACTTTACCAGATTTAGTGAAATGACTTCTGGCAGATAACCACAGCTAAAATTGACATGATCACCTCCCACTCTTATAAGTTCTTCTGCAAAAGCATAACATGAAGGTTGATCAAAATGGCAGTGCCAGGTTACATAAAGGTTAACTTGTGTAATTAAGATCCACTGATAAAAGCTACTTGTAATATTAGTAACAAATGTATAAGCTGATTGCCCAGGGTGTAACATTCTACTGAAATACATATATGGCAAGAACCAAAATTTTGAAACTAAAGACTTCCAACTACACAAGTAAGAACTGCTGTTTAAAATTTTGTTGCAAGCCGTGGTCGGAGGTGCCCGCAACGTAGCGGAGGATCCTCTTCACGGCCGCCGATGCTCGTCGTCGGTCATTGCATGAACCGACCGACGTGGCCGACGGCGAACGCCAAATCACGGCGCGCGTGGACGAGGTAGCGAAGGTCGCCCACGATCTTGCCGTCTTTCGCGTCCGCCTCCTCCGCCATGCTCTCACGACTCGGCTTGACCTCCTCCCATAGGTGTGGGTCGGGTTGCGATCGGTGAGCCCGCCACTTCGACGGCGCTTAGCGCGTAGGCGGTCTCACGAGAGAGATCGGGAGGCCCCGTGGACCTCGATCCCGGTAGAAGGAGAGAGCCCCAAGTCGCTCATCCGGAAGGCGGTCTTCATCTCCGCCTTGAACTCCTCGACCTCGGCCTCCTGGAGCGGTGATCAACAGTCGTCGCGTGACGCCCACCGCCAGGTGTTGCCGCCTTTGCCCCGCGGTGACCGCGACCTCGTGTGCGCTCTGCTGGAACCCCATTTGCTTGAGGTGGAGTCCACTTTAGCGTTCCATGCTCGTGGTGCTGGCCGCAGCCATAGAGGGCTTCTTGCGCGAGCGAGAACCTTGCCCTCCTTGCCGGGATGACGAATCTCGGCGGTGACGGACGTAGGCCTCCTCCTTCAAGTCGCCGTTGAGGAAGGCGGACTTGGCGTCCATGTGATGGACGCGCCAATCCTCCCGTGCAAGTGCGAGGAGAAGGCGAACGGACTCCATGCGCGCGACAGTGCGCGAAGCGTCATCGAAGTCGACCTCTCCTGCATGAAACCTTGTGCCACCAAGCGAGCCTTGTGCTTGATGATGGCGCCGGCCATCCCGCTCCAGCCTTGAACACCCACTTAAGGGTGATCGCTCGGTGGCCGGCGGAAGATCCGCCCGGCTCCCGTCGGTTCCGCTCGGCCGACGTCCATCTCTCCTTCATCGCGACACGCCATGCGCGCTCTCCGCCGCCTCGGCGAAGAGCGAGGCTCGCCGTCGTCGCCACGCCAAGTCGCACTCGACGCCGAAGTCGTCTTGCGCCGATCCGAGATGGGCCGCTTTCGCCGAGGATGTTGTCCATGGTACGATAGCGTAGAGGCTCGTCGTCGTGGTAGCGTCGACGCGGTCCTCGTCGTGAGACAGCCATGAGTAGCGAACTCCACCATCGCGCCGCTTCGTCGTGGACCGAAGCTATTGGGGCCAATCCGGTGGTGTGGCCTCAGTGCGAGAGAGTGGTGGCCGGTGCGGAGAGGCGTGGCGTGGCCGTCTGCGAAGGTGGTGGAGCTCGCCGAGCCGTGGCGAGCAAGGTGTCGAGGTGGACGAGCTCGATGAAGACGAGCCGCTAGCTCCCGGCTCTCTCGAAATGGACGTGTCGACAACAAAGTCCTCGAGAGTCGAAGTCGAACCGCCGCCCACCGCCTTGTCCCGTCGTCCGACCGCCCTTCGTCGAACACAACGCCACGCGAGATGCGGACGCCATTGGTGACAGGTCGAGGATCGCGCGTAGGCCTTCGAGCCTCCGCGTGGCCGATGAACACTCCGAGTGCTCTGCTGTCGAGCTTACTGATGTAACCAAGCTCCTTGGCGACGCGAGGGAGCCAAGACCCGCAAGTGGGAGACCGCCGGCTTGCGTCCATGCCAAGCCTCGTGACGGCGTCCCGCCATCGAGCGCCTTGGTAAGCGGCGGTTGAGGATGTAGACGGCCGTCACCACGCTCTCCCCCAGAAGATGCGGATCCATCTCGCTGAGGAGGGCCCGAGCCATCCCACAACCGTCTGGTTGCGCCGCTCGACGACACCGTTCTGCTGCGACAGACGGCGGTGAGCGGTGGCGGCAATGCCCTCATCGGTAGCGATGACGACGTGAATTCACCGCCGGCCCAGTGGTCGCCGCCGTTGTGCGGCATGCGCGACGCAGCTTGCCTCTTGGCCGCGACTCGCCTCCGCGGCGACTGCGTGCGCTGATGGCGCCGCGACCTCTCCTTGCTGCCGAGTGTCCCATGGCAGTATCAAGAACTACCCCAAACAAAGTGAAATTTGCAGTGTTTTTCCCCATCGTACAAGAAAAGGCGATCTCTTTTTAAGAGACAAATTGATCAGAACCAGTTGGCGTCAATTACCTACAAAGCAGGTAATCCCGCGCCTCGAGAAGATCGAACAAAATTCCTCGAATCAAACAAACTGTCTCAAGGATTTTCGGCTAAATGAACAAACCAATCGAACAATGGCGACACGAAATCACCCAAAGCTTGGAACTTTATGCATCGAAGACTTCAGAACTTCTCAAATAGACTAGAATTTCACCAGACGACGGTCTAGAATGTGCAAAAGATTTATGTCCTAACCGCGTAAAATTACTGCTCCCCTCAACAAATAACCATTGGAATTGGCCAGGTCTCATCCCAAGAACCCAACAAACAGCGCCCAATACAGTTCTTTCCGTCCACGTCGAGCAAGAATGTGCTGGAATCAAATCGACAGGAAGGGCGAAAAGCCTCACGTACCTCGATGGAGCCCGCGCGAGATTCGAATCGACAAACCGCCCAAGAGCTAGCTAGAAGAGATGCAACTATGCAAGTACGCGGAGATATTCGCGTGCAAGAAACCAAAATCAGCGAGGCGCAGCGTGCTTCGAAGGAGAAAGAATGGCAAGGAATCGGAAATTAATCGTGGGAACTACGAATTCATTGAATCGATTTATATGGAGCGGGTGGGGAACGCGACTACGACCCGCGACGAGTAAATGAAAAGGGTGGGGAAAAAAAACGAAGGGAAACAGAGAGTTTACTTGTATAGTTTAGTTAGGTTATGTTTAGTATAACTCTTACTTGTAATTTTTAGTTCGGATTTTGTGAAGTTATACTAAACACCTATTACATTACTATACACAAAGCTAACCATGGTGGTGGACACATGCATCGGTCTCGCTCCCGGGATTCCATTTTGCTAGTTCGCCAGCCGCCCATCTCTTTCTCTTTCTATTGCAGGCACTATCTTTTTTAGCCAGGTTAGCACTATTTATGTCTGAATTTTCTATATTTTTGTGAAGGCAACTTCCGGATATTTGTTCTCCTTCAAACGAAATCCGATTCCATCGATTCTTGGTTCTAAATTCATCTAAATTCAGCCCCTTTCTTTCGCTACTAATTTCATAATTTTTGGATTTTATTGGATTTGTTGTATTTATTTGGTTCTTTTCGCGCGTGTAGATTTCGGCTTCTCTGAATAATTATTGGAACCGTCTGCCGAAGCGCTTTAAACCTTCAACGAAGGCGAGTCAACACTTTGATCATGTTGAACCTACATTTTATGCAAATTACGTTCTTTTAAAATAGCAAACTGCATGCTTTAATTTTTATGCAAAAGTATGTTAAATGGTCCTAAGGTAGCTAAATGTCAATTTGTTTATTAAGTAAGTATTACACCTTGTCCTTGATAATTGACTTCCTTGATCCTTGTCACCCTAGTAATTATATGGTAACTTACTAGTTATAGTCTGTACCCAAGTACCATGCTAGCCTTGCTTGAGTACCGGAGTGTTAATCACCCTAATCATCATCCTTTTAGCATAAAGATTGTTTTGGGTAGTCATTGGGGTAAATAACTGAATTGGTTGAGTTAATTTGTTTTATACTTCTCCAAAACCCTGAAACTTTCTAATACCACATCTGACGGATGGTAAGAGTGATAAGTGCCGTCGTGCACGAGAGTGGTTGGTATGTGGCATAAATCACCCGGATGGATTAGAGATTTTTTCCGAAAGTTGCTTTGTTGACGGAGTGCATTGGTGCAATAGTATATAAACTTCCGTTGCCTGATGATCGCTTAGTTCACCCAGTATTCCACGTTTCTCAGCTAAAGCCGTTTACTCCCCCAGTACTCTCCGGCCCACAGCTCCCGAGAAGACGCGACCATCAGCCACCAAATGGCACGTAACACGTATATTTACTGCTTGCGAAAGGGGCAGGCCGGTAACCGGTACCCATCGTAATCGACTGGAGCACTCGACCGTCCGTCCATTCCCAGCCTGACGGCTCCTTCCCCCACCGCGTTACAGCCACGAAACGACTCGCCGAGTCAAATCAGGCGTAGCACTACCTCGCAGACAAAACGCAAAGTAGATAGATAGCGACGCGCGTTTTGCATTGTACTTGTGCAGTAAAAGCGAGCAAAATTACGCCTTTCCCGTCGTTGTATTACACCAGGGCCTGCAGGTGTCAAAGATGGAAGAGGCCAATTCTTCAGAATGCCATAGATAAAGCCATACGCTATATACCGTGTCAAACAGAATAGCAGCATGAACTGCGAAACCAGCCAATGTACAGACAGCTATATGCGTGTGTGTGCGCGCGCGCGCGTGCAAAACCGCTAGATCATGACGCTTTTACGGTTTTGAGAATTCTACAGGACGGAAGCTTCGGCTGTTCAGCATCCGGTGAAACCAGCTACCATGGTGCCCAGCCCCAGTATTAGCTGTTTCTGGCTTGAAGATTCTGAACAGAAAGAGATAGGTCTGAATTGTAGTCTAATGAGACAGCATCACCATTGTACTATGTTCTGGTCCGTGTCAACATTGCCAAGAGGAACCGTGACAAGAGGACGTAGACCAGCTCTATACTTGTATATGGACATTCATACCTTGTGATAGCTAAGTGATCGTGAGTCAATCGTCCCTACTTGTCGACTCTGCGCTTCTGCTTGCGGTTAGAAGATCTGCTTCTGCCTCTGTCCTGTGTTCCTCGAATTTTCTTACTGCAGAGAAATATGCAAGAACCGTGAGGGCAATGGACTGGTCAGCGGAACGTCACTGTATGCCAGAACTGCACTATGAATGGTCAAATTAGGAAGATATATACGGATGCAAACTGACCAGATGGTAGCTGAGAACATCTTATAAATGGAGAACATCGGTAGAGCAAACAAAGCCGATGCCTGCAACACACGCAGCAAACCGGTGAGTTTTGGAAGCATGGTAAATTTGAGCCGTGCAGATTATGCTACTGGAGAGTATACCGTGAACCACGCCAGCCTATCAGCTGAAACAGGTTTCAGTAGTTCATTATCCTCCAGGAAGTGCCTGACTCCTTTCTTAACCTGTATAGCACCAGTAAAAAGTCCTGAGAGAGAGATCGGTGATCTACAGAATTGAGAGGAGAAACCTACTACTACTACTAGTAAAAGGCTGTACCTGACGATGGTATACGCTTCCTGACATAACAAGCCTTCTCCACGCAGACATTACAGGCCTCAGGAAAGGATCAAGAACCACATTTGCTCTAGAAAGATGAGGTTCAGATGATGCAACAATCTGAGTGATGTATGGCTTGGAGAACTTCTTGGATTCCTAAAAGAGTAAAATAGGTCAGATTCAGAATGAGAGTTCAGTAGGTCACCCGTACAATGAGATGAAAATGCTGCTATGCATCATCACCTGCCAATAGTGATATGCGAATTCCCGTGCCTTCACCATAGATGGTTGGGTGGCATCTCTGCAAACTCTGTAGGATGTGGTACTCCTGATAGCTACTGCTGATACATATAGCTCGGTGGTATTCTTCAGTGAGTTGAAATGTACTTTGACAACAGGACCCAATTTCTTCAAAAGGTAAAAGATTGTGAGTCAAAAAGTCCAAGAGAAGTGATGGTAAGTGCTTCAGTTCAACAAAACACTGCTTTACCATTTTTTTCTTATGATCATGAATCATGATTACACTCATCAAAAAGCAGTAAATAGTGTTATATACAACAATGAAAAGCAGCAGTTTTTAGGCTTTCAACATATCGTTTGTACACCAGATCTTCCTTTCTGTGAAAAGAAAATATGAAAAAAAAAGGTACACAGAAACCTACATTTTGTGTTCTCTGCAAGTGTAGCTCCACTAATCTTTGAGCATGTCTCAACTTCTCAGCGACCTGTCCAATTGACGTAATAATCCAACAGTTGCATTTAGAAACACTCGCAAGTTGTAGTAGTACTAACACTCTAGGAATAGTTAATTAAATGTCCAATGTAACAAACCTTTTGCATCAAAGCATTAAGCAGAGGTTTCCTGCGGAGTTGCCATTTGGCAGATGCTAATTCCTGCAAATGCATAAAACAAACCCAAATTTAACTAGAAAGGCTGAAAGCTACAGGAACCCCTAACATTTTGGTGAACCCACCTGTACCTGACAATGTACAAAACGCACTACAAGCCAATGCGGAAGCCACATGTTATGAACCTGAAAATGAACCATAGTGCCTTAGTATCTCTGCTGAATATAATTGTGAAGAAGGCAGAATGTATGTGCATTTCACAACTGTAACTCAACAAAGATAGCATATCAGATTTCTAATTAAAATTAAATAGTTTACATACCTTCGTCAACTCTTCAGCCTTCAATTTTGCTTCTCTTTCCACTTCGGAAAGTTTATCCTGAACAAATCAAATGAAGCCAAATTAACACATTATTATAGTGGGAGTGTTCTTTTCATTTCTTCTCTTTGTGTACCAACCTTTGCATGCTGAAGATTATGGCCGAACTCCTCAATTTTCTGCCTCTGATTAATATTTGTCTTCTCGACCTGAAGATGATGTTAACTACGTTACAAATGTGTGAACAGCCCAACACTACCACATATCCCAGCACACTAGAACATGTACTTACACACTCCAACTTGCGAGTAAGTTCAAGCAAGCTTTTCTCTGCTTCGCTAGCCCGGGTTTCTAATGATTCCCCTTTCTTAACTTGGTCTTCCAAATCATTACCAAGCCTCTCAATCTGTTTGTAGTCTATGTTAGTTTTGTTTCCACTTTGGGGAAGTGTAATTCCAATACCACTTTTTGAAATTGTGCTTGTCTTACCTGCTTCTCGATCATCTCATTGTGCGTGTTTGCCTTCATCACAGATTCATCATCAAACACATTTGTCACCTAATCCGACAGCATACAAGGAAAATTAAGATAATAAATAAGAATTATCTTTAAAAAAAGATTTGGCAGCACTAAATCTGAAGTTATATTCGATCAACTGACAATTCTATCATTTTACACCACTTTTGTCAGTCACTGATAATGGGCACTCCTATTCAAAGAAGCAACTATATTAACTGAGTAATGCTGTACGATCCACCTACAGCTAGTTCCTAAACTGGCCAGTTGAACTAGCAGTCAAATAATTTTGTGCCATAACTGGTCAATTAACTACTGTAGTTCTCCGGATTGACAAAGAGTACTCTAACAAATTAACATGGCACATTGGCAGCTCCTTCAAGATATTTGCCAGATATATGCAACTCCGTAACAATGTTTAACTTCAAGCGCGTAAAATACAGGTAGATGATTTGAGCAGAAAGACGAAAAGAAGAAAAATAAAACCATGTCATCTCACCTGCAGAACTTCTAGCTCGCCGACCAATGCCGCAATCTTTGCTGTCTTCTCCCTGACAATACTCTCCAGAAGCAAGGTCTCCTCCTTCCTCCCGCCGATCTCATCCTCTAAATCCAAAGAACACACACTATTAGCATAGGCGACTCCCCCAACCTAGCCCCCTTGGCGACTGACTCCCTTGGTGACTCCATCGATCTCCACCGCGCCTCCCGCCGGTGCCTCCCTGGCACCGGCGGCCCCTTGCCGCCCCCAAACCTAGCCCACCACCCCTCCGCTAACGCTGGCTGCTAGACCTGCGGCTTCCCTAGGCCTGCAGCGCCACCAAGCAGCTCCACCCATCTCCATGACCGCCTCGAGCGCCTCAATCCGATGGAAGATGCGCAAGACCAACTTGATTACGGATCTTTTGGGGACGACAACCCAGATCTGATGCGTCACCTAGCTTTCTCTCAGATACCTCGGAGCAGAGCGAATCCCCGGTGGCCCCTAGCCCAGATCTGGATGATTTGCCCCCACGTCCGGTCGGCACGGAGTGCAAGCTCGTGGAGCTGCGCCAATGTGCTAATTATATATATATTTTATTCTGAGATTCAGTTAACTTTTTTAAGTTAGAATCCGTATACAAATTTAATTTAATTTTTTATTATTTTTATTCTGAATAATAATTATTTGGTGATTTTATTTATAAATTTGTATGAAAATTAAATTACTTATTTTATTTTATTTTGAATTTTAGTTATATTATACTTGAACACTTTAAGAATTTATATGAAAATCAAATTATTATTATTTATCTACTTGATATGAATTCTTTGCCGTTATAATTAGGTCTATTATGATTGATGATGTAAATTTTTATTTTTTTTCACCGATTAATATGAGAATTTTTATTC
Source organism: Hsuehochloa calcarea (assembly GCA_036346395.1). NCBI lineage: Eukaryota > Viridiplantae > Streptophyta > Magnoliopsida > Poales > Poaceae > Hsuehochloa > Hsuehochloa calcarea. Next base: position 44,279,639 of record CM070599.1, read on the forward strand.
ACTGAATTCTTTCACCCAGTAAAGTAAACAACAAGGAATCAGGTAAATCTTCCTTTGCACAGCTAAGCTAGCCAGGTTCTTATGTGGTTTTCGTAACAAGAACAAATAAAACAGGCAAAGTACTGCAGTCATATGTTAACTGAACAAATTATCGAAACAAGAACGAAAGAAGAAAAACTACAAATAAAATCTTGTGTTAAATAAACAGAAGACTCACCTAAGGATGCAACCTTGGACCTGAGCTTCTGAATTTCTTGTTCCTGCTCGGGAGACGCCGACGGATAGACAGGGACTGCATCGCACCGGATCCGAACAAAGCATAAGCAGAGAAGGATGGCGGCGACAAGAGCCTTGCAATTCGCCATGGCTCGCACAGATCAATCCAATCCTCTCCTCTCCTCTCCTCTCCTCTCCTCTGATTTTCCGTTAGTACTCTGCTATCTTCGTTTCTCCTCACGACTCTTCAGGCCTGTTCACGAGAGTCTCTGGCTTGTTCACCCGCCGATAGATGCTAGATTTTAGCGGGAGCGGCGCGCGTCAGTATCCGAATTTGCAGAAAGGTGCTTTCGTTGCCTGCTATTTAGGAGACCGCAACTCCATGGAGTTCACATACGATTTTTCAGAGAAGTCCTACTGTGAGTTTAATTTACACACTGTGAGTCCGGACTGCGTTGCATTTTGCGTAGTCTGAAAAAGTGAAAAGCCTAAGAGGGTGGAAAAGTAAATAAGTGAAACTGGGAGGGGGGGTGTCCGATACCGGCTGGTGTCATAGCGCGTGGTTGCACACGTGGCAAAGCTGCGTGAACACGTAACCTTCGCGACATGGGGAGCTGCGACACGTCGTGGAACGAGATACCAAAAGCTTCGGGGCACCACCTCTCTAGCTGAAGCTGGATTCGGATCCTATGGGTACGGTAGGGTACGGTATAAATAGTATTTTATAAAGAGCTAAATAGTATTTTACAGTGTAATTCAGTTAACTGTAGCACCAGTTAACATGTATTGTAGTGATTATAGTCTATGAAAACGTGGCAGCCAAAATACTGTAGCAAATTGGTCAAACTTCGAACTTTGGTTTTCGATCAAATAGTGGCACTAGTCTTAATGTTATGTAACTGTAGATCTCTGCATTGGCTACTTTAATATAAAAGATTCTAATATACTAAAGCTAAGATGCTGCGTTAGTCAGACTAGAGTTTTTCGTCAAAAATCATTTGTTTGTTTTAGTTTTGTCTAATTCAGATACATCTACCCAGGAACTAAAATCTGGAGTAATATGTCACTGATCAAAACTACTAATACCAAATTATAACAGACATATACAACTCTAACCCCTGTATAAATTGAAATTAGTGGATGCTGCTAACAGATATGAGGCAAAAACATGTCCAGGAAACATGTGCTATATAGTACAATAAAAACTACTCGCTAGTAGCTAGTAGCGGGGAAAGCAAATTAAAAATGGCACAGCATTGTGAGAACCCGGAAAATTCAAATCAATTTAAACAACGCTAAGCGATAATTAGCAGTAAATAAAATTAATCTAAACAAAGCCAAACATAATCTCGAATGTATATCGATGACATCGCCCAAAACACTTTCATATAAAATATATCTTCAAGAGTTCATCAAGACGAATTATTACAGCATCAATATAGAGTCAATTACAAAAATTCAGTACAATAGGAAGTAACGCGTTAATACAAGCACAACATTTATTACAAGAATCCATCTCCATAAATTACAATGTGAATTTAAAAGTAATAATAAAACATTGTTACACTCTCCAATTAATTACAAGAATTATTTACAACACATCGCAATAAAAGGTTACAACTTTGAATACATTACAAAAAAAAAAGAATAAAAATCTTGCATGCATATCACCGAAGCCTTTCCTTGCATCCTTGTCCGTCTATTGCTAGCCAATCAAACACTTTTTTTACCAATCCGAAACCCTATCCACATTTCCATCAACCGCCAAAATCCAAAAGATCGCAAGCAAACCAAAAGCAATAAATTAGGATTAGAGTAAAGAAGGACTGCCGTCAGAATTTGTGAAGCTCATCGAGGTTCCCTGACTGACCTAGGTCAGTCGGCACCATCTCACTTCAGTGTGTTTCATCACCCGATAGTTTTAGAAATCCGACACCACGTTATACAAACTTACCTTCGCCGCAGAAAATCCGGAAAACAATATCAGGGGCAACCTTTGGACCAGAGGTCCATGAGCCCACAGTGCACTGTGAGAGCCTTAGACCCTGTTTGGTACAGCTTCAGATTCTCATTTTCCAGATTCTGCTCTTGATTCTTTGAGAATCCACTTCTTTGATAATCTAGAGCTGTCTGTTGAAACCGTTTGGCTGATAGGTTGGCTCCAAAAATCATATGACGGAGGATTAGAGGCAAATAGACCATATCACCCTTAGGTGTAATACTTCAATTGTATTTGTGTAACTCAGTGGCATTTGCGGGTAAAAACCTTCAACTTCAAAGGGTATTTTCATTTCTGAAGGTTGGATTATCACGAGAATCTGCTGGGAGGCTGCTTCTCGTTGCTGGTTCATTTTCGAGACAGCTCCTCGCGAGAAGCTGAATCTAGTGGTTTTGACAATCAGGGTGTTTGGTATGGCTCTATGAGAATCGATTGAGAAGCTGGGAGTGAAAGCTGTACCAAACAGGGCCTTAAGGATAGAACAAAGGCATAGTAGGAAGAAAACAGGAGCAACCAAACACAGCCAAAACAAAACCATACAAAAGCCCTTCATTCAGTCACCACCCAAGCAAGACACACTCACACTCCTCAGCACACAACCAGCAAGCCACAAACTGAGAGCAAGAATCTCAAGCAAGCATTGCCACCGCAAAACCATTCACAAGCCCTCCCAGTTGTTCACAACCAAGCCACCACTGGGAACTCCCACAAGCCAACCCCCACTGCCATCCCAAGAGCAAGGAAAGTCCAATAACAGAGAGCAGCCAAGCAACACCACACCATAGTCACAACCCACCATTTCATCTCAAACCACTCACAGAGAGGGAGTGACGGAGGAGAGGAGCTCCAAAGGAGTTGGGGAAGACGACGGAGCGTGGACGACCATAGCGATGACTACAGTCAACAACGAGGACCAAGCCAGGACCAACAAGAACATAGGGAGACCACCACGACCACCACCGCATCCATCATCACCAAACATCATTGCCATCCTCAAACCAACCCAAACAAGGTAAACCACCATTCATGCCCCGCTGTTATTTTTGTCCAATCTGAAGCCCACATTATGAAGAACAAAGTGCACAAAAAGAACGCACAACCAAGCTATCACCATAACTAAAGACCTAAGTTCCCACCATGTCGAAAACCATTGAAGCCATCCCCAGGCCAAAGCCACCACGGCAAGGAATCGAAGCACCCTCAGTGCTCAAGAATCGCACCCACCATCACCCTCAAGCCGAAGCTCAAGAACCACAACCACCCAGCACCTTTGGTGCTCAGGAACCACACCCGTTAGCACCACCAAGCCTAAGACCGAGCCGTTTTCCCCATCATGCAATCACTCAAAGCCCCCAACATTCAACCACAATATCACCAATTAACCCAAAAATCAGCATATAAGAATAAAAGTAAAAAATAAAAATAAAGGGGAGAAAGAGAACCACAGAGCGGGAGTAGCAGGCACACAAGCCATTGGCGCATGGAAGGGGAAGCGCACGGGTGCGGGTCAGGCGCACGACCAAGCCGCGCGGGAGAGCTAGGGGCACCTGGGCCGCAAATCGAGCCAGGGAGCGGGTGCTGCGGTGGCAGCGCTAGGCACCGGGCCGGCAGGAGGAAGGTGACGCCATGACGCAAGCCAAGAGTCAAAGCAAACAAAATCTCCAGGAAGAAGAATGGGGAAAGAGGAAAAGAAGCAAAGCAATGAGGAAGGAATAAGGCCAGGAGTTGTCTAGCCGAAGGGATAAGGTGGAAAGAGAAAACAGAAAGAAAAAAGAGAAAAGGAAAAAAAAAGAAAAGAAAAGAAATAAAGAAGAAGAAGAAATAAAATAAAATATTAAGAAAAATGGGAAGAAATTATATAAATGGGGTAGAAAAGTTATTTTAAGTGAGAATTGGTAGTAATAAATTTACCAGTAAAAATGCGCACTTGTATTAATAGGTGTCAACAGTGTGAAATTGTTGGACCAAATAAATATGTAAACCGCATGAAAACTAATAGCCGTAGACCAACCGATAGAAAATAAGAACATGAAAAATGCCAAATTAATTTAGGATGCTAGAATTAAACTATTGATTAATAAAACCACTAACTTAAACAAATAATTTGATGCATTAGAAAAATTTAATTATGGTAGAATAATTAAAATAAACAGCCTTGGTAAATATCACCCCTAGAACAGACCGGCTAGGGGCCGTTATAAACAAACCGAAAGATTATGCAACCTCGATCCTAGAGCTAGTAGACCGTAGAATAACCGTAATGGGGGAGTGTTAACCTAACGGGTATTAAAAATATTATTAAATTAAAATATGCTAACAAAGGAAATCACCTAATTTATGTACACCTATTAGCACAAAAAAACAACTAAGTATTTAATTATTTATTATTTGCGTCTGCCGTATAAATCCAGAAGGTGACCCGACGCAGGCAAGTATATTTGATCCAGTATACGTCGACGCTGATCTTTTCTACGACTACGAAGGCAAGCCTATCTCTTGAACATCAAACTAGTTAGATTTAAATGTAGAAGTTACCTTGATGTATCACATATGTACATGCATCAAAACTATGTCCCAAAATCAAATCGGATAAATGAGTTAAAGAGAAATGAGAAGAGAAATAAGAAAAGAGAATTATTAGGATGGTAAAAGGGGCCCTTGGCAGAAAAAGAGAAGAGGGAAGAGGCGGGGCCCTTTACATATGGATAGTATATAAGAACCAACAAAACTCTTACTCAGATAAGAGGTTGTATTTAAGTGCCAACTATTTTCCCGTTTCGGCGGGCAGAAAATACTACCTTGTTATGTAATTATGTTCTCCACAACGGGTAAGTAATATTACATGTATTAAGTTAGGAAGGAACCCCGGACCGGTAGGGAAAGTTCGGAAGTGGGGGATCTAAGGCGTTATAGTAGCGCAAGGTGAGTGTTGGGCGTGGGATTGCCCGACCCAACCAACATTACGGGAACTCGGTGGATGACAGGGTTAGCTCCCAGGACACCAACGGAAAGTAATGCGTGCTGACTTAATTACGTAACCTGAAAAATATTCTGTATTCTGATCTTGAAACCGCATCAAAGGAAATACAGGAGATCTAGCGTAAAGAGAGCTCAGAGTAGCTATGGGTAAAGTGGTACAAAACCTGCACAGTGCTATACATCAAACCATGAATTCATGTCTATCTCCTGGATTGGAGGCTATAGTAACCGCTAGGGTTTATCTAATAACCGAGTGACAAGTAGTCTTTTCAGAATTAAAACTGTCACATAAATCTTGGTAAAGTATTATTTTTTTCAGAAACAAAGATGAGCTAGAAAATATAATAACGAACAGAGATGAGTCGTACAATACATATTTGCTAACACATGCTTGCTGAGTACACTAGTACTCAATCTTGCTATTATTCTCCTTTGTAGATCCTAGTCCGGCCGGAAACTATCCCGAGTGGGATGAAAGATACGCAGGTGTCGAGGAGGCCGCAGGAGGCGAGGGCGCTCACCACGAGGAGCCGGGTGAGGTGGATGCCTTATTCGGCAAGTGGGACGAATAGACGACCAGTGGAGCGAGGCAGGCAAGCGAGGGGGATTCTTTCCCGTTGTAATTAAATAATTGTATTAAAGACTATAGCCTTGTGTGGCTAACTGTGTAATAAAGTGTAGTTTCTATCTTATTGTTTTGTTGCGTTGACTCTGGTAATGCTTACTATTCGTCGAAACGGTGTCCTACCCGACAGACAAATAGTAATTTGTATGCTTAAGTGTGATTACCCCCGAGGCAATGACACGGGCGCCGCATAAGATAAGTACACGATCAACAAGCTCACATAAATAACTAATCGACAAATGATTAATAAGCGTTTGCATGCACCATCATACACCGTTACAACTATGGGCTCATCTGGATTAAAGAATGATTTCTTCTGCACCAGTGGATTTTGGTGTTTAACAAGTAGCCTTTCGAAACGTAAACTATTGCATACCACTTAAGCATACAGAATACTATTCGTCTACCCGATAGAACATCGCTCTGATGAATAGTAAGCTTTACCAGAGTTAACGCAGCAGAACAATAAGATAGAAACTGTACTTTATTACACAGTTAGTCACGCAAGGCTATAGTCTTTAATACAATTATTTAATTATGACGGGAAAGAATTCCCCTCGCTTGCCTGCTTCGCTCCACCGGTCGTCTACTCGTCCCACTCACCGAATAAGGCGTCCACCTCGCCTAGCTCCTCGTAGTGAGTGCCCTCGCCTCCTTTGGCCTCCTCGACGCCTGCGTATCCCTCATCCCACTCGGGATAGTTCCCGGCTGGACTAGGATCTAACAAAGGAGAATAATAGAAAGAGTGAGTACTAGTGTACTCAGCAAGCAGTTATTAGCAAAGATGAACTGCATGACTCTTCTCTTTTCGTTATCATATTTTCTAACTCATCGCTTTTTCTGAAAAATATAACTAGGTTGATGTTCAAGAGATAGACTTGTCTTCGTAGTTGTAGAAAAGATCAGCGTCGACGTATACTGGATAAGATATACTTGCATGCGTTGGTTCGTCCTCTACAATAATATGGTAGACGTGAATAATAAATAAATAAATACTTAATTTAATAACATTTTTCGGATCCCCGTTAGGTTAACACTCCTCAACTATGGTTATTCTACGTTCTACTGGCTCTAGGATCGAGGTTGTCTAATCTCGCATTTTGTTAATAACGGTCCCTGGCCGGTCTGTTCTAGGGGTGATTTTTACTGGGATTGTTCATTTTAATTATTTTATCATGATTAAATTATTTTTAACGCATCAAATTATTTGTCTAATTTAGGGAGTTTTATCGGTGATTAATTTATTTTTATAGCCTCAGATTAATTTTACACTTTTTCCCGCTTTTATTTTCTAACGGTCAATCTACGGCTATATTTCCTTGCGCAGTTTATAAATCTACACTTCATGGGGTTCGTCACATTTCCACATGTATGCCGTGCATGTGCTACACCGCATCGACCTTTAATATTATTGGTGCTTACTTCTACGGCTAAATTTATTACTACTATTCCCACCAAAAATTACTTTTCTACCCCTTACCTAATTTCTTCCCATTTTTCTTACCCTTTTCTCCCTTTTATTTTTATATTTATTTATAATTGCTTTTCTTTCCTTCCCTTTTATTTTCTCCTCTTTTATCTCTCCACCTTATCTCTTCACTCGACCGAGAGAAGCTTTGGGCTTCCTAGTTCTCATTCTTGCTTCTCTTTCTTCATTTCCTCATTTATCCCTTCTTCTCCACTCTTTCTCCCCCTAGTGGCTTTGCATTGGCTGAATGGTGGCTCCATGGTACCACCTCACCGCCGCCCTTGCCCGCTCACGTGCTCGGCTGCACTTGCTTGGCCTTGCACTCAGCCTGCTTGGCCCATACAGCCTTGTGCCGGTGGCTCAGCTGTAAGATCGAGGTGGCCGACTAGAGGGGGGTGAATAGGCGGTTTTTAAAAACTTTATCGGGCTAAACCAATATATAAATGCGGAAGCTAATAGCCAATTGGTTTTGCACAATTAAAGCCTAAAACAACTAGGCTCAACTAAGTGCACCAACAATACAAGAGAGCAATCAAACAATGATATATATAAGCAATTAAAGCATGTAATATAAATTGCTCAAAGTAAAGCACAAGTAAAAACAAGATGGACACAATTATGTTTTACCGTGGTGTTCGGAGACTTGCTTGGTCTCCCTAATCCACGTTGAGGTAAGCCCAACCCGCTGGACCGGCTCCTCAAATGAGCACACACCTCCGAGGTAAGTCCAACACTTGGACCGGTTCCAAACCGAACCAACACTCGCTCAACTATGGTTGCTCTTCCTCCACTCCGAGATGGCGAGCACCAAACCACTCACAACCGCTCTGCCTTCTCACAAGCTTCTTGAGAAGGTCACCGAGCACGACGCCTCCACGCCGCCTAGGTGCCTGCAAACACCAAGAGTAACAAATCAACTTTCACTTGAACTAATCAAGTGTCAACGCCACGTGGATACACAATCCACTACCTAAGGCAACACATGCACTTAGGGTTTACTCTCTAATCTCACCAAGTGCAACACATGCACAAAAGAGAATAGAGGTTTGCTCTTAGCTCAAGAGGCTCACAAAGAGTTCACAATAGTTCTAAGCAACTTCAAAGAACCTCCCACAACCGCCAAGGTGGCTATATATAGCCCACACTCAAAAACTAGCCGTTGGGAGACAAATCCTGAAAAATCGGGAAAATCGAAGTTCCGCCGCACAAAGGCCTAACTACCGCAGAGAGAGAAAAGGCACCACAACGGCTATGTCGACGAGAAACTAGCCGCTTGATTTTTAGTCCGAACTACCGCCAACTAAATATCGGAAGTTCGATTCTTCTGAAGTTCCGCTCAACACACAATGAACTACTACACTCTAATTTTGGCTAAGTCCCCAAAATGGTGCTTCTCCGAAAAAACCAACCGCGGATTTGAGCATCCGATAAATCGGAAGTTCCGCTCAATACACTCGGAACTTCCGCACTTGAAAATCGGCTAAGTCCTAAACCACCGCTCTCGAAAAAATCAAGCGCGGAAAATCGGACATCCGGGGTGCGGAACTTCCGCCGCTTAACCGCCGAACTTCCGATGTTCCCGATGTAAGTCGAAATGGCTTTTTCAACAACTTCAATTGCAAAACACATTTGCTAATTGACAAGCCATGCCAACAAAGGTCACAAGCAAGATTCCCAACAAGTTGCAAAACACATTTGTCAACTTTTGGAATCATACCACAAGGAAAAAGGTACATGGACTTACACCATTTGCAAAACGCATTTGCAAACTTAAGTCACATGCTACAAGGGTTGAATACATGAGCATCGGCTATTTGCAAAACACATTCGCAAATAATAGCTCCATGCACATGAGCTAGAGCAAATATAATGAGCTATCAACACATGACTAACTCAAACTACTAGTCAAGATCCCTCTTAATAGTACGGCAAACCTATACTAGCAATCCGGTCTTTCAACCAAACACCGAGACCGGTAAAAGACTAGGAACACATCCTTAGCCCTAGCTAGTCATACCTTTGCCTTGCATCTTCTTGAAGATTGATGACGACATCAACACTTCAAGTCCGGTCCTGACTTTGACAATCATCAACTCATGATGATTTCTTCACTTCGGATCTTGTCTTGAACATCATCAACACATGATGATTTTTCCATCCCGAGTCTTCACATGCACCAACACATGATGCAATCCTTCACTTGACCTCCATCAACACATGATGGGTCTTCTCTGTCTTGATGATCAACTCATGATCATCTCTTCTTGATAAACATCAACTCATGATGCATCATTTACACTAAGCTCTTGACTTGATGATCAACTCATGATCATCCCAAGTCTTCATCATCCCGAACATAACCTGTATATCCAACTCATGGAAAATATTAGTTCCACAATGTGATCATCATTAATTACCACACCATACCATTAACTCATAATGGTGGGACAAGATACCTCAATCTTTCCTCTTTGGTAATTGATGATAACCACTTAAATTCTCATAAATTTAATGATGATAAATGAGAGAACAATTGAGTATATAAACTACACAAGTTATATATACTCTAACATGAGTATACAAGAACTACACAAGTTCTATATACTCATGACATGAGTATATACGAACTACACAAGTGTTGTATACTCAAAGGTTTTGTTTCAACGTAAAGATCCCAATATATGTGGAAAATGGAATATGGATCAATACTAATGAAACCACAAAGTATAGGATAAAACTCCCCCTAAATGTGTGCATACACAAATGTGTAATAAGATCATATGCACATATTCAAGTTTGACTTATGGTTGAGTTCAATCCTATATTTTGGATCCGAGAAATGCAACATAATATAAACTGAGATGTCGATTGCATACCTCGTTGTGTTTCACCTTTATATCCAAATGAGACTACACAAAGATAATACTTGATAAAAGAGTTAGTCTCATATTTGGATTTGTCATTAATCACCAAAACAATCCATTAACTCATAATGGCGGGTCTAGATCTTTCATCAGCTCGCCTGGCTGCTTAGCTCGCGAATAGCTCAGCCACTTGCGCTCCCCGCCAGCCCGGGTCTGGCTCCCTTGCTCCTCACCGGTGCAGCTTGCCCTCGCTCTTGGCTCTCCTGCGCCACCTCCTCCGGCTGCGCTCGCGTGGCTAGGCCATGAGCCTGGCTCGTGCTCGTGTGGTTCTCCCTGTGCTCACGCTGTGTCGCCTCACCAGCCTGCTCCTCCCCTACGGCCCGCCCGATTACTAGGCCGCCGGTTCTGGTTTGAGGCCGGGACTGACTCCCCCTTTCTGTGATTTTGGTTTCTTGCTTGAGCTTGGTTATTTTATGATGTATGGTTGATGTGTGCTTATGCATGATGAATGGTGATGGGGTGGTTTGCTGTGGCTAGCTACGGTGGGGCTCGAGGCCTCTCGCACGACGGGGAGTGCGAGGCCGTCGAGTACGCATAGCTATGCTGGCAGTGGCGCTACCTAGGTATACTGCTCCCTCTACTCTCTCTACCCATTCCCTCCCTTGCTCTGTGATGGAATGGGTGATGGTATTACTGCTGGGGCATGTGCTCTCTGTGTACTATTTTGTTCAAATGGGTGGCTCCTTTTGGGACAATACGACAGTGGGGACAAAATGGTGGGTTACCTTGCTTGGGTTGGGTTGAGGATGGGAAGGCAGTGCTTGGCTACGGACTGCGGTGGTGGTCATGGTACGCTCCCTGTGTTCTTGTTGGTCTTGGCTAGGTCCTCAGTGGTCGATGTCGGTTCTTGTCTTTACTACGGTCGTCCATGCTCCGTCATGTTCCCCAACTCCTTTGGAGCTCCTCTCCTCCGTCACTCCCTCTCTGTGGGTATTTTTGGTTGTGGTGGCAATGGTGGGTGATGCTTGGTTTTGCTTGTTCTCTGGAGCTTAATGTTTTGATGTTGGTTGTGATGCTGGCTTTGCTTGATCATTGGGTTTTGCTCTTTGTTGTGACTAAGAGGGGGCTTGTTGATGGTTTCTGAGGCTTTTGTGAGTGTGGGATGCTTATCAGTGGGAGCTCCTGGCTGAGGGTGTTCTCTTGGCTGTGAGCTGAATGCTTGTGACTTGTGAGGCTTGGATATTGGTTGTGTTGGCTGTGGGATGGCTATATGGGAATGGATGCTTATGGCAGGGAGTTCTCGGCTGCCACTTTCTATTGGCTTGTGCATGACAATTTTACCCTTGATCTATCCTTTTGGCTCTCTCATGGGACTATTTGGCTATGGACCTTTGGTCCAGAGGATGCTCCTGATACTATTTTTTAGATTTTCTGCAGCAAAGGTAAGTCAATATAATGTGGGTGTTGGATTCCTAAAACTATCGGGTGATGAAACCCACCGAAGTGAGATGGTTGCAGACTGACTTAGGTCAGTCAGGGAACCTCGATGATCTTCATGAAATCTGATGATAGTCCTTCTTTACTCTAACTCTAATTTATTGCTTTTGGTTTGCGTTCGATCTTTTGGATTTTGGCGGTCGATGGAAATGTGGATAGGGTTTCAGATTGGCCGAGGAATGAGTTTGATTGGCTAGTGGTAGATGGACAAGGATGCAAGGAAGGCATTCGATGATATGCATGCAAGATTTTATTTTTCTTTTGTAATGTAATTGAAGTTGTAATTTATATATTGATCTGATATAAATGATCTTTGTAATAAATTATGAGTTTGTATTAATGTTTTACCTTTTATCGCAATGGATTTTTGTACTTGACTCTGAGTATATTGATGTTGTATTATTGTTGTAATAATTCATACTGTAAATTCTTGTGTAAACTGTTGATAACATAATCTTATATGACGTTGTTTGGCGATGTGTTCGATAACAACTGCGTTTATGCTTGTTCTTGTTTAGCAGAATTTTTTTTACTGCTAATTATTAATTAGCGTTGTTTAAATTGGTTTGAATTTTTTGGGTTCTCACACCTTCTCTCCCCCACTGTATTAGGAGCGGGCGTGATGCGAGTGCAAGCAGATGGACAACTATGATGCATCGTACGTCACGGCGGCAGCGAGCGGCTAGCAGCTCCTCCAGGTGTGTCCCCCCACTCTCCTTGCCCCTCCTCTCATACGGCGATGTTCCCGCCCACATGAATAGGTGGGTATTTTTTTTAAAACCAAAAACTGGACCAAATTAACCGAAAATGTCAGTTTATTCAGTTTTCAGTGATTGGTGCGGTTTTTTTTTCCTGGCTCTATTTGGTATTAGGTCCAGTTTTCAACTATAAAATGCCTTTCAGAACATTGTTAAACACCCCTTATATGTTCGTGGTCGTCATACTATACCTACATCCACATTCATCGTATGCCTGTGCTCATTTTCTCTCATACTGCAAGACCTCGCCAATCACTTTTTCCCTCGTTGGTTGGTCAGTCCCCTCGACTCGTTCAGCTTGCCCTTGAAGTCTCTCTTCTTAAAACATTAGCACAACAATTTGAACTTTTTTTTGTGAAATCTTTCCTACCGCATTGCTTAAAAAGATTTGCTGCTAAGTGACGAATGCACCACCTATGCAGCACATCTGGGTGTCCATCAAGTTTGCTCTTCACAGCGTTCATAATGCCATGGTGCCTATCCGAGACGATGCAAACCTTTCGTCTTGGCCCAACAAGGCGTAGATGAACTATATCCATGAATCATTGCCAGCTGGCATTTTTCCCGCCCTTAGTAAGTGCAAATGCTAGTGGAATCAGCTGGTCCTCTGCATCAATACCCGCAGCGACCATCAAGGCACCATAATACTTTCTGGTTAGGAATATGGCGTCAACTGATAAGACATGCCTGCAATATTTGAAGACCTCTTTGCATTGCTCAAAAGACCAATACACCTGCCTGATAACATGTTTCAACACTCCTTCATTGGGTTCCGTTCGATTCCCGTGCCAAGGATATAACTCCATGCCCAGGTTCTTGGCCTGCATAGCGCTTAGGATCCAAGGAAGAATCCCATAAGCTTCCTTTCAATCACCCCACTGTAACTGCATCGCTCTCTTCTTTTACTCTCCATACTTTTTCATACTTCACGCGGTACTTAATGAACCCAAATATAGCCTAAATAAGGGCGGGGAGGGTCACATCAGGGTCGACAGCCACAACCCTAATTATGTGCATAGTAATGAAATTAGTTGTGCCTGAAGATGCTCCCCAAATACTCGTGCAGTCCCACAAGAGTCCCTAGTTTTCCATTGCTTGTCCTTAGTTTTCCGTCCCAGACCTTCCATCCGCACCCCCTTTCGCACCTCACGGTATACCTCTTATTCACATCGGAGTGTTGTACTACAAACAAACAATGGTGCCTCATGGAGTATTCTTGCAGCCAAACCATATTATCCTCTATACTTGAAAGCAACATGTCCTTGCGTATGACGTCATTATCCGGGTCCACAATGTCATCCTTACTCTTCAACCCATTTGCACAGACAACATTACCACCAACCATTCTGACATTCTCGAATGCCTGCACCGACGGGATCTCACCCAGTACACTATGGAGAACCCGACCTTCCTCAGAGGAGAAAAGCGGAGTGGGCACTTCATTTTTGGTCGAACTCCAACCTTCGTCGGACTCAACGTAACAAATTGTTTCATCTCGGAACATCTCCTTGTCAAGCTCGTTGTTCAGTACAGTGCCATTGAAATCAGTCACGGGGTCACTAAGATGGTGCGACACAGAAACAAACATATATGACAAATCCACCAAGGCGCATCATTGTTAAGACCGACTCCAATGACCTCTTGGGATGATTTCTCCTCCATTGGGGGGCTTTACAAAAGTTCCACGACAGATTCAACTTCCTCCATGGTGTCGTTCATCACATCTACATTCTTTCCCATGCCCTCGCCGACGATTGTCCTCTCCACCACAACCTCTAACGACCACACCTAAGATGCGAGCACAATCTCCTTGTACGTGTTCCAATCATCGTCGCACGAGATTGACATCAACAAGACGTACACCTTTGAACCCAGCTCAGTATCATACCGCCCCTCCATTCCGACAACGACCCTAGGCTCATTCCATCCAATGGATCGACTTAATCCTCGTCACAAGAGTTCGAAAGACTCGTGATTCTCGAAACACAAGTACAATAACTTCCATGCCAACAAACTCGACACCAGCACCTGTTTGGCTAACTGGCCCACCATTAAAAATACGTACAACTTTATCCATCTACATCCAACAACGCGAATAAAATATTACAAAGTGAGTACTGCATGTCATAGGTACCAACTACCACATATACTATTGACGAACAACTACGCTTCAAAGTAGTACTAACCATTCCAAATATGTCTAACACTGGTTGGTATACAATGAACACAAAATTTGTCGATTACTATGCCAAAAGGTCCGACAAGCTGGGAATTAAAATTGTGAACTAAATAGGCCTTTGTTGAAGCAAAAATTTATTACTAACTCCCCGTCAACTATATTTTCCAATTTGACCCTTTTGGCTACGCCGCCACCCGGGGTGTGGCAACACAAAAAAATTAACAAAACTACGATTTAATAGCCACATTTCCATCACAACTACATGAAACTACAAATGACATATCCTATTTCATCCAATTTCATCCACAAATCCTGCCTGCAACATCCAATTTCATCAGCAAATCTCTAAAAATAGCATGAACACAACAAAATATGCATACATTCAAGTACCATTGCCTACTAGTGCTATCCAATTCACTCCAACGTGCAAATATTCAAACCAATTACGTTCAAATATGCAATTCGGCAAAACCCTAAATCTACCAATATAACCGATTTTATCCCAAATAAATGGAGGGAATGAATGATATTACCTTAGGGGATGATCTCCATGGGTTTATGGACTTCGAATCGGCTCCAAATCGACGAATGGGGGGTTAAAGGTGGAGGAGAGGAGAGAGAACACGCGGGAGGAAGAGAGAAAGTTTGGGGGGATAAAGAACTGAGTGGGCCGATAGCACCTAAATCACCTTTGTCACATCATGCGCTTTGCCAAAAGTACTGGCGTGGGAAGGACAAGGACTGAGCCACACAAGCCCTCCATGCTAGCAGATCGTGCGCACGACGGCTTGCGTGACAGGTTTAGCCACACCGTGGGAAGTAGCGTGACAGAATGGTTTGTCTACACCGTGCGTTATGACGTGACCAAATGAGTCAGAATTAAAAATAAAGTTAGCAAAGTGTTAACTTTAAAATATTATTAAAGAATATTAAATTAAAAACCTGAAAACAGAGCCTTGCTCCCCCCATAAATTGTTCTGTTAAAAAAGGGGGCGTTGATTATCATTATCAAATGAAAATGATGCTGAAGCTTTTATCAATGTAACCTGTTAATAATTATAAAGTAAATGGCTTGGTTCAGAGGACATGAAGAAGGACCGCTAACAGTGATCACTCGAGGAATGGGGTACATTTTTTCTTTTGAATGAGCATTGCAGCACTTGAGGAATGGGGTACATTTTTTCTATTGAATGAACATTGCAGCACTTTCTTAACATGGCTACATCGTCGGCGTACATTCTGCTTTTCCTGTCGACTGTCGTACATGTTTAATATTTTCTTTCGCATATGCAATCTTTATGCTACAACATTTAAGGACAATTGCTGTGGTAATCGGGAGCCTTGAGGAATCTTTTGTGCTGTACTTATTTTTAGCTTTTCATCTGCATTATTGGGCAACACTAGAAAGCTGTTCTTACTTCTTTTACCTTCAACAACCAAGGATTAGCATAAAATAATGGCAAGGAAACCGTGAGATCGTCTGATATGTGCACATGCATATAGAATTGTAGAGATCTGATGCCAAGTGGAGGTTGAGCTTGTATGCAAGCCTTCTATACTTTTTATGCTTACGTATTCATGCATTTGCATTGCAGAAGAAACATCAAGATGTTTTTTACCTCTAATATATACACATATATAGATGTAGAGATGTGATGTCAAGTAGCGGTTGAGCTAGCTTGAGATGCGGACTTTTAATGCTTTGCATACTTATTCATGCATTCCCATAATGGAAGTTGACAGAAATGCAGATACTAGAGAGCTAGCTCCTGACGATGCTCGAGGGCCAAACGCTAGAAGAAGAGAGCTAGGTGTAGCCAAGGACAAACTTGCCGGCTAACTTTGTAAGGCTCAATAAAGCTGAGATTTCCCCAACACCAGGAGCCGGCAAGTCATCCTTGGCTGCATCCCGTTCTCTGCCTCTTAGCGCATGGCAACCCAGCAGAAGCCTCCCCAGTATAGGTTCTAACACTACAGGTTTCCTCCTCCTCCCCCTACTCTATCTCCTTCCCTCCCCTACCATGGCTGCTTTGCTATCGTGTGGTATGGTCTGCAAGTGGAAGTGTGCATTTCTATTGGGTGGGATGGTGTGCATTTATAGGCACGAGCAACTAGGGTTTGGAATAATATGGAGATCACGGTCCAATGAATTCTTTGTTGCTTGCAAGGGCCTTCTTGTAATTTATCAATTAGAGAAAAGAAGAAAATGGAAAAGAAAAGGAAAGGTGGGGCCCACCTATTCATAGGAAGAAAAGGAAGAGATAAGGTTGGAGGGGATCGATCCCCTCTCTTCGCTCCATGGTGGCGCTGGCATGGGCGGCTTGGGCGAGTTCCTCGCTGGCCGTTGGCAGCGTCGTGGTGCTCCAACTCTTCTTAAGGCATCCTCTCCTCCTCCTCCACACACGGTACAACGAGTATCCCCTTTTGGTTCTTCCTCCTCTGTCTCCCGATTTGGTCGCGGGCTCGAGCCGTGTGGGCGGATGTACCGCCGTGGTTGAGACCGACGACGTCGGCGGTGAGGGTCCGGTTTTCCTCCTCCCTGCGCTCTCCCTATCTTCCTCCTGTGCGCCACCTCCTCACCGAGGTGACAGAAGGAAGAAGGGCAACGCGCCATCGAGGTTGATTCCGGCCGGCTCCATGCGGGTGTGGGTGAGTAGTTTGGCAACATTTTGTGGCTCGATGTTTATTCTTGTGCGACATTTTCCTTGTACCTCGACTTCACTTTTTGGTGTGTCCCGAATTGTGAAGAGCAGCATTGTATCTCCGACAATCACATCCGTTCACCGCGGCACAGCGGGGCGATTGGTTTTCTAAGACAGCGCCTCGGCGTGCCTTGCCGACCGACTCGGTGGCTTTGAGTGTCATCCGCGCAGTGAGTTTGCACTTTCGAATTCTTTACTTTATTGTGCTTAGTGTGCTGTGCTAGTGATATATTCGTATTATCTTGTCATTGATTTACTCTAGCACGGGGGGACTTAGTATGTTAAAGATTATGGGCTAGGTATATGTTCAATGGGGATATAAGATCATTGTGAGATTAAATACGACAATTTGGATATAAGTTTGGTCTTGAGTTTGTAGGTTGCGGCTTACTGTTTTGTCATATATCTACCTACTTGGTTGTTCACTGTGAGCTTTCTTTCCGGTCTTTGTTATATACATTGCCAATTGGTATCTTGTTAACTTGTCTTGTTGACTCATCTGCTTATTGTCCAGTGAACATTAAATTGTTATATAACCGGTTAGTATAGCAAGATTTTATTTGAGCTCAAGACCTAATTTATTTCAGAGATATTGTCATATTTATTTTGTGATTGAGACTTGACATAAGTGGCAAGGAGGCCAAGAATTAATACTTGAGCAGCCCGACATCTGAGAGTAATAAGTAACTAATTAAATCTGAGCAATATGTCGATTTCAGCTGCCCACAAGTTATATCTTTTGAGTATATTATCATGTTTAATTGTCATGAGGAGGCTACATGTTATATTCAATTCTTACATATTGCTTCTGTCAAAATATGTTGCAGGAAATATGTTTTTATGATCATAAGTATTGCTGGAATTATTTTTAAATATTTGCTATTAATATCTTTTGAGTATATTATCCTGTTTAATTGCCATGAGGAGGCTACATGTTATATTCAATTCTTACATGTTGCTTCTGTCAATATATACTGCTGGAAATATATATTTTATGATTATAAGTATTGGTGGGATTATTTTTTAATCTTTACTAAAACCATTTAATTTACAACATTCTTTATATGAATATTTCACCACAAAGTTTGCCATTTTTGGGATGCGATATGATGAGTCACCAATTGGTTAGCATAGGCCTGATTCCCATGTTTAAAATGATTTAGTGGGTCCTGAGGATTCGGTATCTTCGGGATGGGCTGTTACCCGGGAGCTTCGTTGATTGGTTGGGACTTGGGGATTGAGCATTTGAGCTGTGCTGCATGTGGACATGTGGTGCGGCTCTTGGTCTAGCCGAATTATATAACTATCTCAAAGTGTTTTTGGTAGTCCATTTCCAAATTTCTTAGAACTGCTAAAGCTAGGTACCTTGTATTGGACTATTGGAGATCCATGAACAGTAAGCACTCTCCCTTTGTGTTCTATCTTCAGGTGTCCTCAGTATATATGTTAGTAGGGCTCTGGGGCACCCATCATGATTTTTGGTATTATGTTAAGAATTTCAACCAGCAACCAAATTCAGCACAAAAATAATGCATGTATCTTCATTTCATTTCGAGGAAGGACCTAGCTAGCTTTCAAAGGCTAGGGGGGCTAGAGTATATAAAGAACTACGGGTGCACTCACGCAATACCCTGTGAAAATTGTTACAAGAGCTCTTGTTACAATGATTTTTAATTTTTAGTGTTGCTTATCTAGTTTGAAGTCACTGTTGCACACTCACAGGCAGCACGGCCATATCGTGGTTCAACTGAAATGCCTCAATAGAGCTGTAGCTACAAGCTTATCATAATGCCCTACAATACCAGTATTCAGTAGACGTACGGTGGTGATAGTGCTGTCGGCTGCCGTTGTTTTTCTACCATCATTATTTTACCGTATACAGCTTGAGAGTTCACAGTTTCTCTCTCACTCTCTGTCCTATGCTCTCCTTCCCCTCTTACCTTAAAAGTGATTTTGAGTGATTGGTGGGCAACCTGGGAGGATAACTGGCTTTAATCAGTAACCGCACATGATATAGGACATTTCATTGCTGGAATACTGTAGAGTGTAAAACTAGGATACCTCGCGCGCGCAGGGACCCGCAGGCCGGCAGACTGCGTTAGCCATGTTGGAAAACTGTAGACTCAGCCTGTCAGTCGAATCACATTTTCTATATCGCTTTTAATTCTGCAAAATTTGACTTTCTAGATTAGTTTTTTCTCTACAATGCAAATTTACTCTAATCTACCGCGAGCCGACTTTAAGTCACGGTAAAACCCGATCGATGGATTGTGTATGAACAATAATCGCGATGAACAGTAATTACATGAACAATATCGAATGAACAGTACCAAAAAAGACAAGGGGGCGTAGCCCGTACGGCCGCACCACCCCTCATCAGTGCTACACGGCCACTGAACCACCGGCCACCCGCACCACACACGCACATGGCCACACCACCTCGCCGCCTCCACGACGATCACGATCAGCGCCGACGCCACTTACTGCCGCCCAAGAAAATAAAGAAAAGAAGGGGTGGGGTGGCGCCGGCGCCGCACGAAAGCATCGCCACCAAAGACACACCCGGCCTAGAGGCACGTCTCCTCCACGGCACGAGTCGCATCTCCATCGCTTGCCCGCTCGCACACGGCTCCACCATGGTCGCCGGCCGGTCCCGTCGTTGCCTCGAGCCGCACCGCCGCCACGTTGCGCCGCACACGCCGTTGGCTAATTGACGACCAGCGATTCTGGCTCCGACCGCCGCCTCAAGCAAAGACGGGCGGCCGCCGCCCTCCCACACGCACCACACCGCCACACGCGAGTGCGCATGACGCGCAGTCGACTAGAAGCTGTCGCGCCGCACGAAGCCGTGGCGGCGCTGGCCATGTCGCATGCGCCATCGACCGCTCTCGCCTCGGGCCTTGCCTCACCGCACTTGAAGCGGCTAGTCACCTACATCTGCCGGCCTCCAACTAGGGGTGAAAACGGATCGGATACGGACGGATATTGGTCCTGCCATATTTGTTTTCATATTTTTTTTCGGATCCGGATACGAATACGAATACTCGGATCTGAATACGGATAAGAATAATATCGAATACTGAATACGAGCTTAATCTGAATTGAAACGAATACGATCATGGATATTTTTCTAACATGAAAACCCTTAAATTGTATACTAGAAATTAACAAAAACATATAACTAGTTTATTTGATGCAAACATTCATGAATTGTTCATATTTTCAGCAACCACATATAACATTGGCACTAGCAAGTTGCATTAACTAGTTCATCACAAATATAACATTTAGTTTACCATATTTAGTTAATAAGTTATAACTCATAAAGTCACGAGTTATCACACATTCACACTTAGTTCATCACATATATAAACTTAGTTCACACTAACATTGATCGGGCTAGATGATTAATCTATACACAAATGACGGTAACATCCCAAAGTATGTTACCAAAAAAAATATTAATAAAGTTATTATTTTATTGGATTTTCTGAGATTTAAAAGAGTTTTCTTGGTTAAAAAGGAAAAAAATAAAATAAAGTCAATTATTTAATTTCCTAGTTTTCAATGTCAAAAATAAAATTTATTAAGATTTCTGGGATTTTATTAGAGTTAAAGTGAAAATGAAAAAATAATTAATTTCTTGAATTTTCTAGATTTTAAAAAGGTTTCCAATTTTTCAAGAAGTAAAAATAATTTATGTGCAAAAATAAAAACCAATTTTAAATTGGAATTAATTTTATTATGTTCAAAATAATTCAATGAATTTTTATGATTTTTTCTAGAATTTTTTTAACTCTATTTGCTATTTTCTAAAAGGCTATTTGATTTGTTGTATTTTCTGAAATTCGAAAATCAATTAAAATCTCATTTTCTCTTTTGGGCCGAAATCCTCTTCTTTTGGGCCGAAATCCGGATATCCGAACTTGGTCTTATCTCGATAATCCGTGATCCGATCCGTATCCGCTTGGATAGCATGGCTACCGATTCGCTTCCGCTTCCGACAAAAATCCAATCCGCTTCCGATCCGAAAATTATCCGAGAAAAATCCGATCCGAGACAATCCGAATCCGCTTCCGTCCGGACGGGTCGGAATTATCCGATCCGCTTTCATCCCTACCTCCAACTTGAACGCCGCATCGGCCGCCACCGAGTCGTCCGCCGCAGCCGCCGCCGACCGCCTGCTTCAGACCAGAGCCTCCGCGCCGTGAATAGGGGGTAGGGTTTCCCTACCCCCACCTCCTTTGAACGACCGAATGGACCCGAGCGCAACGGGCCGGATCGGGCCCAAAAAGAAATGGGCCATGA
This sequence comes from Hsuehochloa calcarea, assembly GCA_036346395.1. Classification (NCBI taxonomy): domain Eukaryota; kingdom Viridiplantae; phylum Streptophyta; class Magnoliopsida; order Poales; family Poaceae; genus Hsuehochloa; species Hsuehochloa calcarea. The sequence goes on from CM070599.1 coordinate 44,301,234, forward strand.
AAACCGGCCAACAGGATGAAAAAGCAAAAGAAAAACGGAAAATCTGGGTTTTTGCAAAAAAGACCCTCAGGAATTCTGAAAATTGTACAATTTTTAATTCTCAGAATAGAAAATTAGCGGTTTAGCCCATGAAAATTGCAGAATTCGCTGAAAATTCATTTTCCAGCAGAAAATAGGCTCAAGAATTCAATTTTTTAATCGGTTTTAGTATTTGAAGCATGTTTAACTTTGTTATTATCATTTCTATGCAATATATGTATTGTATTTACTGTTTTAATTATATGTGATTGTTTATATTCCTGTTAATAATTGAAAATAGAAGTAAATCATGAAAAATATATAGAAAAATGCGGGATCACGAACCGGGATTTCGAAGAGCATTATGAGAATTTTGCAATAATTTTATGCAAATTACTACCAGTAATATTTATGAACTCTTTGCATAAATATAGAAAATGACTGGCATCACGAATCGAGTTAGAGAGAACTGACCCAACATGGCCAGAATTTGTACATAATTTGTACAAGTCTTTAACTCTGTGATAATGTAATCACGGATGCAGAGAAGATTAAGAAGACACTCTCCACCTTTCACCAAAATACGGTGCAATCTGCACGCAACTGTCGTCAAGACGGCTACAAAGAGTGTGTCATATTAATTGACACCATGCAAGTTGCGGAAGCTCAAGATGATATTATAAGGAAGAACTACATCTCACTGCCACCTAGTAGTAATATTAGCTATGAAATCAGTATTAGTAGCTACAAGGTGATGAAGCCTCTCACGAAGGAGAGGTGCAAGAAGGGTAAGGTCGTGAGTCGCACGTTATTGATGCTTCCCGGCCTAAGAAGAATGGCAAAGAACAACATGGGGCACACCTCGCCATTACAGGCACAGAGGATCCATATCCATTAGTTGCACTCATGGATACGAATAGCCCAGTAGTAGCCCCCATTATCCCTCCTTTGGACATCACAGCGACCACAACCATAGTTGCCCAAGAGGAGAAGACCACCATGGAACATATTCAGGCAGAAGTTACTACATGCTTCGCTGATTCGATCTGGTGCACACATTGCACTTAGATATTTTTACAGTCACTTGCAGTTTATGATTGTGATAGAACTTTGAATAATGGTTGTAAGCTCTAGGAGAGCAAATCATTAAATTCTTATTATGAGTCCAGTAAGGCTTATTTTACCGTATTTATAATAACAAGTTATGTTCTGATATCAAAAGTATTTTATTTATGTGTTGCTTGCTTTCTGCTGCATATTAATAAAGTATATTATATTATAACGCGTGTGGCGCCCTATGGAGGGAGTGTGCTTAGCAGGTAGCGGCACAGTGAATACCATCTTGAGAGAGACGAATTTTTTTCTTCAGTTGATCAGCAAGAAAGTTGGTAGTCTTACGGCAATCGCAGACAGTGATACTTGTATAATAGGCTTATGAAGGGCTACAATTATACTCTCTATGGGTACAACTTTGGTCATTAAAGAAGCCTTATTGTACCCATAATCGACTAGAAATCTCAAGGATATTCGCGCTAACGGTTTTCACGTAGAGACTGAAGAAGAGTACAGTAAGGAATACATACTCATTACAAAGCGTGTAGAAAAATGATATTATAACGACTTACTTCATTTGAAACTGGGTTATACTACACTAATATTAAGACACATGTATCCTATATTGCCCTGAAAATCGTATTTAGAAGCTCTGAACTTTTCTATCTCTAGCATTATAGATTATGCCACCTAGGTCTTAGGATGATGAGAGATATAATCACTAATTCTCAGGGACATAATGTCAATGTAAATAAATAGCTATAAATTATGTAACCACGGAAGAATATATGAATAGAACAACATCTAATGTCGATATTTATTTTGTAAAGAAAATTACCACAATCATCGATCTCGATCCAGAGCCTGCACGCTCGCTGAATGTAAGAAAAGATCAGATTGAGAAGATTGGAAGAAGGCAATAGAAATAGAATTATATTCTCTGAATAAAAGAAAGGTGTTTAGGCCAGTAAGTTGTTCGCCTCCCCATGTGCACTCCGTAGTGTATAAGTTGGTATTTGTTCGAAAGAGAAATAAAAATATTGAAGTAAATCAAGGCTTATTGTGCAAGGTTTCACTCAACATCCAGGAGTTGTTTATGAAGAAACCTATTCCCCAATCATGGGCGAAACCACCCTTTAGATATTTAATCGCAATGGAAGCAAACTTGAAGTTAAATGTGAAATTGATGGATGTGGTAACAGTATACCTTTATGGAATATTGGATTCGGACATTTATATGAAGATACCTGAATGTATCCCTGTCCAGAACCAAGACAGAACAAATAGAAATTTGTACAGTGTTAAACTCAGAAAGTCACTATACGAAGTTAAGCAATCAGACAGTATGTAGTATAATCGCTTGAATCGACTTTCTATGCATAAAAGGCTACACGAACAATGAGAATAATTCCTATGTATTTATACGACGATATCAGGATGAATTTTGTATAATCTCAGTGTATGAAGATGATCTGAATATCATTAGAACCCTGGAAGGTATTAAGAAAGCAAGCTCTTACCCGGAGTCGGAGTTCGAAATGAAAGATTTGGGTAAAACCAAATATTGCATAGGCTTGCAGTTTGAGCATGCCCCTGAAGGGATATTTGTGCATCAGTCAACCTACACCCAGAAGGTGTTAGAAATGTTCGATTTTGAAAAAGGCGTACCATTCGAAAGTGCCGATGGTCGGGAGATCTTTGCAGCAAGACAAAGACCCCTACAGACCTAAAGAAGAGGGGGAGGAAGTCCTGGGACCAGATTTCTCATATTTGAGCATAGTAGGAGCACTCATGTATTTATCAAACTATACTTGATCAAACATTACATTTGTCGTAAAGCTACTAGCAAGGTATAGTACAGAACGTACCAAAGACATTGGCAGAGAATGAAGGATATCTTCTGATACCTCTAAGTGAGCAAAGAACTTGGTCTGTTCTACAGAAAGAACCAAGACCTAACTATGAATGACTATGCAGATGCCGGGTACCTGTAGAACCCGTATACAGCCAAGTCACAAATAAGTTATGTATTCCTATGTGGTGGAACCGTAATTCCACAGAAATCGTCTAAGCAAAGTCTTTTATTGACTTCGACGAACCACTCAGAAATCATAGCATTGTACGACACCTCGCAAGAATGTGATTGGTTTCAGCGGATGATTCACTACATCCAGCAGTCATATAGATTGAATACCGCGCAAACCCCACTATTATCAATGAAGAAAATGCAGCTTGTGTTACACAAGTGCAGATGGGTTACATGAAGAGTCATCTCACAAAGCATATCAATCTCAAGTTCTTATATGCTCATGAATAGCAAAAGATAGACAAAATTAAAGTACTGCATACTAAGTCATGTAAAAATCTTACAGATTTATTCACTAAGTCACTTCCAGCATCTAGCTTTGAAAGATGTATATGTGAAACTGGAATGATGAGACTTAGAGAAGTGCAGAATTCAGAGTGAGAATCTTCGCGAACTCATTACTGAAACTTGATCATGAAGATCGAGTACCTAAAGAGTAAATCTTTGAGATTAAATGAAATTGGGTGGATTGTACTTTTTTTTTTCCCTTAATGAGTTTTCCTGAAGTTTTCCGGCTAAGGTTTTTGACGAGGCAAGTTGTGCAACACAACAGAATGTGTGTCATGTACTCTTTCTCCAAATTTTTCACTGGGTTTTTATGAAGTTTTGATGAGGCATGAACATGCGAGGATGTGTGCTCAAAGGGAAGTGTTGAAAAACTATGAGCTCGGTTCAGCAGCCGGCCCATGTATAGACGCCCCATCCCAAACCCTAGCAGGGTCTGTAGACTATAAATAGGGAGTGGTAGTCATTGTAAAGGATTGATCGTATGAAGAGCAATAAAGAGAAACAAGAAACCATCTACATCTCTGTATTTAATCTACTATTCTGTTATCGTGTTTTTGCATTGTTTGATATAATTTTATATTTATCTACGAAGATACCGTCCAATCTAAACTCGCCAGCGACGGTTCTCAAACAAACTAATACCGTGGGTTTGCTAAGAGTTAAGGTCGTAACTAGGGGTGAAAACGGATCGGATACGGACGGATAATGACTCTGTCATATTTGTTTTCATATTTTTTTCGGATCCAGATACGAATATGGATACTCCGGATACGAATACGGATACGAATAATATCGAATACGAATACGGAGCGAATACGAATTAAAACGAATACGGTCGTGGATTATTTTCGGAACATGAAAACCCGTTAAATTGTACGCCAGAAATTAACGAAAACATATAACTAATTCATTTGATGCAAACATTCATGAATTGTTCATATTTTCAGCAACCACACATAACATTGCCACTAGCAAGTTGCATTAACTAGTTCATCATAAACATAACACTTAGTTTACCATATTTAGCTTATAAATCATAACTCACAAAGTCACAAGTCATCATACATTCACACTTAGTTCATCACATACATAAAACTTAGTTCACACTAACATTGATCAGGCTAGATGGATAATCTATACATAAATGACTGTAACATCCCAAATTATATTACCAAAAAATTAAATTAATAAAGTTATTAGTTTATTGGATTTTTTGAGATTTAAAAGAGTTTTCTTGGTTAAAAAGAAAAAATAAATAAAATAAAGTTAATTATTTAATTTCCTAGTTTTCAATGTCAAAAAAAATTATTGAGATTTCTGGGATTTTATTGTATTTAAAGTGAAAATGAAAAATAATAATTAATTTCTTGAATTTTCTGGATTTTAAAAAGGTTGTTCATACTTTTCAGAAATTAAAAATAATTTATGTGCAAAAATAAAAACCAACTTTAACTTGGAATTAATTTTATTAAGTTCAAAATAATTTAAGGAATTTTATGATTTTTTCTAGAATTTTTTAAACTCTATTTGCTATTTTCTAAAAGGCTATTTTATTTATTGTATTTTCTAAAATTCAAAAATCAATTAAAATCTCATTTTCCCTTTTGGGCTGAAATCCTCTTCTATTGGGCCAAAATTCGGATATCCGGACTTGTCTTATCCGCTAATCCGTATCCGTATCCGTATCCGCCGGATAGCATGCCTACCGTATTCGTTTCCGTTTCTGACAAAAAAATCCGAATCTGTATCCGATCCGAAAATTATCCAAGAAAAATCCGATTCGAGGCAATCCGAATCTGTTTTCGTCCGAATCAATCGAAAACTATCCGATCAGTTTTCATCCCTAATCGTACCTGACCTTTTCTCTCCAAAACGTGGCGCTGTCCTCTTTTACCGTGGGTTTGCTAAGAGTTAAGGTCGTACCTGGCCTTTTCTGTCCAAAACGTGGTGCTGTCCTCTTTTCCGCGTGCGTTCGTTGCTGATCTTTATAAAGGTCGACGTGGTGCTGTCAGTTTTTTTGACTGGTTTAGGATATGGGGGACAGGCGTACAAATTAGCCAGAATCGGCAATCGCAGCTAGCACGAGTAGGCCAGCAGCACATGGTCCGCAGGGCCGTATTGTTGTGGTTGCATTAGCGTTGCTGGCAAGTGGCAATGTGGATGCTGAAGCCGTCCACACCAGGTGCAACAAACATGGAATCTCACTTTTATTGTCTTAGCCTTGCCTTACCGCATCACTTTTATCTTCAGGGACCAAGAGTGCTCTTCGTGAAAACTCAAGGCTGTTGTTTGGGTAAGGAGAGATTAGATACAATTCTTTTAAATTAGAAGAGATTTTAGTTTAAATTTAGAATCACAAATGAGAAGGTATCCAAACAAGTTATAAATAGGGCCGGACATAGTCTCCCTTTTATACATTCAGTGGCCCTTGTGAACAGTCTTCATGGGCTCATTGCTTATGGCCCAAACCATACAAACCATAGGTTGGTCACTGTCATAGAGACAGTGCTCTCTCGAGCCTGTCCCAAAGCACCGAAGTGCCTTCGTTTCGTCTAAACGAGGCGACCACCGCAACGGCGATGCCGGCGGCGGACGGCTGCGGATGGCGGTGGTGTCGTTGTGACTGGATTTTTTTTAATAAAATAAAATTATTATTTTAAAATAAAATTACAAAAATAAATACTTGCCCAAAAAATTACAAAATGACTTCCTGTCGCAAGTTGAGCTGGCGACAGAGACTCTGTTGCCCACCTGTCGCCAACTGGTGTCGGAGCGAACAGTGTACCTGGCAACAGGAGTTCAGCTATAAAAACACCAAAAAATCAATCCAAATGTTATTTTAATTCCAGAAAAAAAAAACAAAAGAGAGGATGAGAGGGAGATAAAAGGTAGCGAAGCTCTGCCAGTTCGCCATGGGGAAGATAGCAGAGCATCGGATCCAATCACCATCTTGCATGTATATATTTTTAAAACTTTGTACATTATGTGAAAACCTTGTCGGTTAGTAAACAAAAATAACGATATAGAATTAAGTAGATTAGATAAATATACTACAATTATGTAGTACATCATTTGAGCTGTGTACCAGGTAGTTAGACCGTAATGTAAATTTAGCTCTCCATCCGTGCGCGGTAAATAAATTGTTAATGCTGGAAATTATATTTTAACTATAAAAATAGCATAAGATATTTTTAAATTGTAAAGAAAATACGGAGTAGCAAAATAGGGTAGGTAGAACGTAATCAAAGTAATCACAACTTTATTTAGCTCTCCATATGTGCGCGGTGATTATGTTGTTAATGCTAGAAATTAATTTTAATCCATAATAATAGCATGACACATTTTAAAATGATAAAGAAAATTCGGAGTAGCTAATTAGGGTAGTTAGAGTGTAATCCTAGCTTTATTACATGTGGCTTAAATTTGATTTCTATTTGTGGCTAGTAATTATTTTGCTAATGCCACTTTACAATGTATGCACTAACTTTTCAAGTATGATGGACACATGCCACGCTGCCCAGTGGTCGTACGAGTTGCTTGACACGGTGATTGACTTACATCACCGTAGTCGCCTCAGTACCATCCCTCTAGGAGGGCGAGGCAGCGATTCAGCTTGGCACGTTGCGGCTGCACACGGCCATCAGGGCATGGAGGATGCATCCAAGCTGGGTTTCGAGGTACGTGGTGTTGCGATCTTCGTGTACTTATTTGTAGCCTGACTACTACAGGTGCACTAACGTTCGTTCGTAACCTTATTCGACAAAGGTTGAGGGCGGCAGACCTCCTTCCACTGGTAAGGATGGTGAAGGCGATGTGGGAGGACGACCAGTGGTCCTGGTCGTACGTCCAGGCGTTTTTTTCATAAGATCGGGCCCTACTGACGGCATTGGTCGACCGGTGGAGGCCGGAGACGCACACGTTTCACCTTCCGTGCGGGGAAATAGCGCCGACGCTCCAGGACGTGAACTTCCGGACTACGATTAACCACATATCTGAACCTAGTCTACCCACCGAAAAGTATTGTGTACAACATACTGCACTATGCAACCGTACATCTAAAACTATGTAATCCATTCGTTTCAAAATATTACCTGACAGGTGGGCAACCGGACGGAACGCTTCGCTAGTTTCTCTCCTTCTCTCCCTTTCGTCCTTTTTTCTGAATAAAACTGAGTTATGTGCCGAATTTTAGCGTTTCATAGGTGTTTTATTGAAGGAGAGTTTCTGCCGCCGATTGAATTGACGATAGGTATATTGTTCACTTCATATCGCAGTATCCTTAGAGTTGGACACGACCTAGCAGCGGTGCAGAGCGCGCGGGAGCTCGGTCTCCCTCGCGGAAGGCGTCCTCCTCTGCTTCGCGTCCATATCCACGACCTCCTCTTCCTCTGGGAGCACGCCGCGTATGATTTTCAAGAGTACGACAGTTTTTTTTTTCTACCGTGACATGCTTAGCTTAAAACCAATGCTATGAACATTCCTGGTCTTTTTTGGGGTTGCTAAGACATTTTTCGTTGCTCATGCGCAAAGTACTGGCATTAACTTATTTACACTTTCAAACTTTGTCTTATGCTCGTAATTTGGTAACATCACAGTTTCCATCCTCTGGCTTCTAATGTGGTGTTTACATGAGTATTCAAGCTTTTCCTCCTTCGAGAGCGAAGGTTTTGAACCTCCCGATGAACATTGCCAATATATGATAAGAGTCTGGCACATGTTAGTAGTCTTTTTTTTGCTCACGTGACTCATGTAATCCATGTTGGCCTAGCTAATCCTGTATATATCTTCCCAATAACGAATAAGGTGCATATTTATGAATAGCAAAAACATCTATTCTCCTCTCCAAAATCTAATATGATCTTTTGGGCCTAGGGTTGGGATTGGGGACTAGACCTGGTCTGACCATTGCCATCCTAGCCGTCATCGACGTGCTATCTCTTTTCCTCTCCCTCTCCCGTGGTTCGCCTCTTTCACGTCCACCGTCGTTGCTTCTGTCGCGGCCTTTTGCTCCGGCTCAGCTGCGACTATTTGGTAATCGGGCTCGATCTCCCAGTCTCGGGTCGAGCCCTTGGTGACCTCCCCTTCGCTGTCGAACGCCGCGACCGGCGTCGCCCCCACCGCCTCGCGGGACACCGCCGCCGCCGTGGTGGCCATCGCGGTCTTCTACTGAGGAGATCGGCTCCTCCCTAACGCCTGTCCCCAGGGCCCAACCTCCGATGACCACTCTTGCCACAGCGCCGGTACCCCCTCTCCTCGCAGCAGCCTTGGCGATGCCTCCCTACCAACGCCCGTGCACGGCCTCGAGGACTCCGCCCGGATCTGCTGCTCGCTTACTGCCCCACCATCAAGATTGCTCTACAGCGGCAGCTCTGCTCTGAGATGTCGTCACCGCTGTCGCCACTGAAGACAGCTTCGGCTCCTCCCGGCCAGATCTGTCGCTACTCTGCTTCGTTCGCTCGACCAGTGCTATGCGCCCGCTTCGAAAGCCCCAGCTCCGGCCCCCAAGGCCACTGCCTCGGCTCTGACTACTCTAATCCTCTGCTCTGGCCATAATTATAAAACCCAGACCAACCCGACGGTTGAACCGAAAAAACCCAGACCCATAGGCTTTGCTGGGTCAAGCACACTCACAAGATCGGAGATGCAATTGACACGGAAAAACCCGACCGACCTGACTGGTTTTGCTTGACCCGGTCGGGTTTTGCTCGTGAGGCCAATTTTTAAGAAACCCATCAAATAAAAGAGTTTTGACGAGGATCTAATAATCCCCATTTTATCTTTTATCTATAATTCTTATTATGGGTAAATATGATGTCACATAGTCCCCAGGAGTACCCCTTATATTTATAAGGGGGAGACCTACCAAGTGATTGTAAGATCTTCTACAATCACCCTCATAGTCGTAAGTCTTACTACGACTATGTCATGGTCGAAGTCCTTCTCGACCACTACCGTCGTAAGTCTTTCTCGACCACTACCTAGTCGTAAGTCCTTCTACGACCATTACCCAGTCGTAAGTCCTTCTACGACTATTGCACAGTCGTAAGCTCTACTACGATTTATACCCAGTCGTAAGTCATACTACGACCAAGTAAACCATGACCACCTTATAATCAAACCTACAAGCGAGTGGGTCCAATTGATTAAGGAATCCGAACGTTCCATACGCACTATTATACTGCGTAGTAATAGTGCGTAAATACCCCATTACCTCTGAGTGATAACTGCCAGACGGCGTGAAGAAGCCAATGCGCCGGTAATTACTGCCATCATGCGCCCATTACTGGCTTAATTAAGGCGCCTCTTCCGCAGGACAAAACGGCTACTTCTTCACGTCTATATAAAGACATCAATCAGAGGGTGAAAGGGGGGGCGAGAACAGAAGGAAGTCAGGGAGAAACACAAGTACTGTTCTCTGTAATAGTCTTAGTTTCTTGCTTGATCATCGAGAATACAGTCAATACCATACACACACAGGAGTAGGATTGTTATTCTCTCCGGAGAAGGCCTGAACCTGTCTAAACATCCCGTGTCAACCACTCTGCGTGATTTCATCTCTAGGAGACCCCCCGAATCAAATAATCTTTACGTAAGATCGGTTCTAATACACCGACAAGTTTCAAAACAAAACTGAAGCCCCTCAAATGAAAGAGTTTTTCCAAACAAAACCGAAGGACATGTTTATACTTTAGGGTTGTTATGTTTTAGTAGGAACCTTGTGAAATTGACGGTAACATATAAATAATTTACATCTTTCTCACTCTCAAACTCTGGCCGGCAACTTCTCTCTGTCCTCTACTCAACTTCGCCTCATTAGCAAGATATGATGCATTGCCTACTTGCTTGTTTTGCTTGTCTCTAGTCACTAGTTAAGATGTAAGTGTTAAATTTTAACCGTTCTATTTTATAATCAGAGTAATATATAGTTAGATCTAAGACATATGGAGTAAAATGTGAGTTGGTGATTCATGTATTAAGCCAAATATGTAGTGCATCTGGGTGTGATAGGAATTGAAGCATATTTAAACATATTCATTCAAAGAAAACAATAGACTAGAACATCAACTGTGAGCCTATGATGTCCCTCTTTGAGTGACTTACTTTGTTGTTCAAAATTTAGATTGTTTAACTATCGTTGCCTTTTGTGTATCATTGATTTTTTTCATCTTTTTTTGCGTGCGTGTGTGTGTATATATATATATATTAAATTGTAAAATATGTGATATGACCATTGACCCACCGGTTTGACCACCAGGATCAATGACCAGTTCGGTTTTTATAACTTTGGCTCCGACTGCTCAGATGGCTCAGTGGTGCTACTGGGATTTTTCTGCTCCATGATATGTTTATGTACTTGATCAGTTGATCTATCATGGTGTTCGAAGGTATCCTTGGTCCTAGTCCTATCCGGAGTCATCTTGTTTGTTCTTGTTGCAAGAGACATTGCCATCTAGCAAATCGATGTTTTGAGTTGAACCCCAGTTGAGGTTACCATCGTGTGTTTCGTCTCATTGAGGTGATGCTGCTATTGCTTCTTCTATTCTTGCCAATGCTTTGGAGTCTTGTGCAATTCAGTTTGGTCAGATTCAGGCTCAGATGAGCAACCTTCAAACCTAGTTGTGTCAGTTGTAGGCATCTTTTGGTGGATCCACCAGTTTTATTGCACAATCACGTCATGTGTCAGGTGCTTCACTCCCATGGGTATTGGATTCAGGGCTTCTTTCCATGTGACATATGATGCATCTCAGCTCACATCATATCGTCCTGCTGCAAAAGGTATCAAGATTCAAAGAGCTGATAGAACGCCATGCACGGTTACTCATCAGTGGACTGTTTCCACCTCACTTTGCAGTTGCAAATGTCTCACTTATCCCTACGCCCTCAATAAACCTCATCTCTGTCGGGTAGCTCGCCGATGTGAACTGCTTTGTTGGATTTGATGATAGTTCCTGCTTTGTCCAAGATCGTCGAACAAAAGTTGTCATCTATACGTGTCATCGTAAGAGGGGTTCTACATGGCCCTATGTTCTTGATCATCGAAGTTTCCCTTTATCCTCCATTTCTGGTATTGCTCCTGCTCCTTTTTCCTTTTATCTCTGTTGTTTGTCCATTTACTCTTTGCCCTTCTGCATCTACTTATGTTTGCAAGGGTATTTCCTCAATGGCATTATCGCTTGGGACACTTGTGTGGTTCACGCCTCTCTATCTTGATTCATCAAGGTGTTCTTGGTCCTATTTCTGTTGACACCAGTTTTCAGTGCAAGAGTTGTAGACTTGACAAGTCAGCACAACTCACATATCATTCTAGCTTTTTTAGCTCTGATGGTCCCTTTGATTTGGTACATTCGAATATTTGGGGTCCTTCCATTTGCTTCGAATGGTGGTCACAGTTACTATATCATCTTCATTAATGACCACACTCGATACACTTGGATCTACATCATGAAACACCGTTCGCAGTTGATTTCTATCTACCAGTCTTTTGCTCAGCTAGTAAGATGGTTCATACCCAGTTCTCTTCTACCATTTGTGTTTTTCATTCTAACTCTGGAGGAGAGTATCTTTCATTAGTTTTTCATCAGTTCCTTTTTTCTAAGGGTACTCTTCATTAGCTCTCGTGTCCTAGTGTTCATGCTCAGAATAGTATTGCTGAACGCAAGCACCGTCATATCATTGAGATTGTTTGTACTCTTCTCATTTCCTTCTTTGTTCCCTCTCGCTTCTGGGGGGCAGTGGTCTCTACGGCAGTCTATCTCATAAACCGTCAGCCCTCTTCCAAGTTTCAGGGCAAGTGCTCTAGCGAGGTCCTATACAGAGCACCTGCTCGCTATGCTCATCTTTGTGTCTTTGGTTGTGTCTGTTATGTCCTTCTAGCACCTCGTGAGCGCACAAAGCTGAGCGCTCAGTCGGTTGAGTGTGTTCTCCTAGGTTGTAGTCATGAGCATAAGGGCTATCGTTGTTATGATCTATCAGCATGTGGTATTCACATATCTCATGATGTGACATTTGATGATGGTCGACCGTTCTTTCACCATCCTTCTACTCATACTACTCTTTCCACATATTCCACCTCTTTTTTGTGTCTACCTCATATTCCTTCACCAAACTTGCCTTCTCTAAATACACTTTCTCTGCTAGTTTCACCTTCTAGTGTGTCTCCTCTCCAGCTCCACTAGCTGCTAACACTTTCACTTTTCCCTTTCACTACGGTCGCCGACAGAGAGTTCCTTCTAACCCTTAGACTTCTATTCCTCTTGAACCTTCTGACCCTCAGTGCTCCTCTCCTCCACTTGACCCTCCGGCTAGTACCACAGACTCTGACGATCGTTCTACTACATCAAGGTATGCCCTACGTGGTCGTTCTTCTATTTAGGCACCAGAGAGATGAGGTTTTTCTCGTGCAGGTGCAGTATCTGAACCGAGTACCTATCAGGAGGCAGCAAGTATACATGAGTGGCAGTTGGCTATGACTGAGGAGATTACAACATTATAGTGTACATGCACTTGAGATCTTGTTCCACTACCATCTGGAGTTGTTCTTATAACTTTCAAGTAGGTATACAAAGTAAAGACCAAGTCAGATGGTTTAGTGTAGTGATACAAGGCTCATTTTGTTGTAAGAGATTTTCAGCAAGCTTATGGTCGAGATTATGGTGAGACTTTTGCTTCAGTTGCTCATATGATTGCAATCCGTACTCTCATGATTGTTGCAGCAATACGCTCATGGACTATATCGCAGATGGATGTCAAGAATGTCTTTCTTCATGGTGATCTACACGAGATCTATATGTTGCCACCCCCAGGTGTTGAGGCTCCTAAAAGCTATGTTTGTCTTTTTATGTGTGCTACATATGGTTTTAAGTAGACTCCTCGTGCTTGGTTCAAGCATTTCAGTTATGTGATTTGGCTGCTAGTTTCACTCTATGGAGTATGACTACCTTGTTTATTCATATTTCTCAGTGGGGTCATACTTTGCTTCTGTTATATGTAAATGATATGTTGATCACACAAGATAACATGAACTATGTGGCTTTTGTCAAGAAGAAATTGAATGAACAGTTTATGATGTTATATTTGGGACCATTGAGCTATTTTCTAGGGATTGAGGTTCATTCTGATGGTGATGGCTACTACCTCTCTCAATATCGCTATGTTCAGGATCTGCTTACTCACTTTGGTATGATTGATACTTGCAATACTGCCACACCCGTGGAGCTCTGCCTACAGCTTCGTTCTTCATATGGTGTACCATCGGCAGATCCTTCCCGCTACCATCAGTTCGTTGGGAGTCTTGTTTATTTCACTGTCACCAGGTCAAACATTGCTTATGTTGTTCATGTGTTCAGCCAGTTTGTCATTGCTCCCACGTCAGTCCACTATAGTCATATTCTTCATGTACTGAGATACTTGAGGAGGACTGCGTCCAGACGTCTGTTCTATGCTAATTCGAGTTAGCTGTAGCTCCACACTTACTTTGACTTCATTTGAGCGAGTGATCCTGTTGATCGCCGATCTATCACTAGCTACTGCATCTCTATTGGTACTTCGTTTATTGTTTAGAAGCCCAAGAAGCAGACTACGGTGCAACGCTCTAGTGCAGATACTGAGCTTTGAGCCCTTGCCGCTACCACCCCCGAGATTGTTTGGCTTCGATGGCTTTTGACTGATTTTGGTGTTCTTTATGATAATCCCACATCTTTGTTTTGTGACAATAGAAGTGTCATTTAGATTACCAGTGATCCGATCAAACATTAGTTGACAAAGCACCTTGGTGTTGATGTATCATTTACACGGTCTCATTGCCAGCAGTCGACTATCGATCTCCAACATGTACCCTCATAGCTTTAAATTGCAGATTTCTTCACCAAGACTTAGATTTGAGAACAACATCGGCTTTATTCAAACTCAGTGCATCAAATCCTCTTTATTCACCTTGAGTTTGAAGGGAGTGTTAAGAATCTTGTACATATTAGTAGTAGTCTCGCTTGGCCTATGTAGCCCATGAGGCCTAACTAATCTGTTTATATATATCTTCTGAATAATAAATAAGATGTATAGTTGTGAATAGCAAAAACATCTCTTCAAAATCTAACAATGATCAGCCTACCTTCGTCGGTCCACCTGCCGATGAACCCATACGAAGCAGCTTTGCATGCGGCATCAGCTTTCAGTAACTTCTTGGAGCTGTAGCCTAGTGAGTACCCAACATTGCCATACACACTGCGAAACAAAAATGTGCATCATTGTTTGGATTTTGGAAGCAACACACATAATCTTGATAAGCTTAGATCTTGTATGTCTGGAAATTCACTTATGCTGGCTTTTACTGATTGCATTTTCCTATTTCTGCAACAAACATAGTTCAACATTTTCTTACGCTGCTAGAATTCACACTTAGTCATTCCTTGTTTCCAGTATGGGCACACAATTTGTACAAGGATGTGAACTTGCATGATCGCTTCAAATACTATGCTGAAGTTGTTGAAATTTAGTAGATTGGCAGACATTGACTTCCTTTCAGTTATACATGGCATAATTGTTAATATTGCTAAACAAGCAGGCTTGGTAATGATGAAATTCTTCCAAATTGCTCCGCTATTCGGATTTTCCTTTTTATCAGTCAAGAGCTAGCTATCAGCATAGATAGGGAGAAATGAAGTATCAGAAGGAAGGTACCAGCAAGTAAGTTAATGGTCTGTTAATGTTATCATATAAATTTACCGAGGTAGCATACTGATAGTGATCTTGTTTTAAAAAAGTCTCAGACTTAAAACTTCCTTTTTCATGGACACTATTGTAGCTTGATGTTGAAATTTGGTTGTCATTTACTGATATTGCATCAACATATCTGAAGTCTGAACCAAACTGGAACCTCTGTCGCAGTGCAGTTGTGCAGAAGAGTTTCTATAGTTTTTGTGAGTTTGGTCTAGGTGTGTGCGCCTGTTATGAGTGTGCGATTTTCTGATTTTGGTCTAGGTAGCATGAGACATGTTGCGTGTTACTATCTTGAACTTCATTCAAACCCTTTTGAGAATATAAGACTGTTATTTTCAAGCTAAGAAAACTACTTTTGCTTTCTTTTGTCAACAATATCTATTAGCAACTTGAGCCCAGGATTAAGCTGCAGATTTTAAGCTCCGAACTGTTTCTGTTGCTTTGGTTCCGAATATATGCACTTAATTTTGTCTCTGATGTTAATAATAGTGAAACTGTCATATTTGTGCTAAATTTCTGAAAGTGGTCCTGGTAATATGCGACCAATTAGAGCTAATCTAAGTATGTTATCGAGCTTATTAAAATTCACTTTGAATAGGTGTTGGAGGGGATACTAACATGACAAGTGCAAATAGCACCAAAATTGGTGGAGAAAGGGTTGAGAAGTTAATGATAGCTTCACCGGCATGTCTTAAATTGACACTCTGGAACAGTGAACCTACCAACTTCTGAAACCAGTTCATTCCCTCCAAGGCCTTGAGTCCCAATCAAAATAGCAAAGAAGCATTAATTTCAGCAAAATTATCCCCACAACAGTCAGAAGTCAGAACCAGGTAGACAGAATTCTTCTGCGGTTGCAAATGCCTGTAGTCAGTCTCCTTTGGATGCTAAAGCGTGTAAGCATACTCTTCTCTTTTTCTGACCTTCCCCAAAGCCCATATGCTTAGTCTCTTGAGTGGTGTAAACAAAGTGTTGCCTGCTAGAATCTGTGGGGTAACTAGAAGCAGAAGACTGGAGTTATTATGAATATTGCCATGTTATTGTTATTATTTACCGGGGTGAAGCCGCAGTTTGCAAATGAGGACACTGCTGTGAAGATGGAGAACGTGAATATTTTGATATCTGTACTCTTCAGGAGTTGTCTTGCATCTGAGTCAATCCACAGGTAGATAGTAATGACTACAGAGCTGCAAACAATGGTCGCTATGAAGTAGCCTACCACTACATGAGCCAAAATACTGCGAGAGTTCTGATTCATGCCTTTGTTTCCTGTACCTGATTATGTGACATGGTTGCTTCTGACTGGCTGCCTTCCATATTATTCCGATCACTATTGAAAACATCAGAGGATTCAATGTCCCTGCTTGTAAAAGGCAATATTTTCTGGAGGATATCCTCAATGTTGGCCCCAATATTTTTGAAGTGCAGCCCTAGCATTGAAGTGAACACTTCTCCCAGTAACATCAGTATGATGAACACCCAGAGCTGCTGGTCAGAAAAAGTCCTCCGTCTAGACTGTTGCCATGCTTGACACTGTCAGTGTGAACACAGAGGTGAACGTTGTCAGCAATAGCAACTTGTATTTTCAGAAAGTTAAAGGATCAATATATATAGATAAAGTATATGAGGTAAATATGCAAATAACCCATCATAACAATGGAGAATAACACACTACACATATATCTATAACACCCCCCTCAAACTCATGGTGAATCAACAACACTGAGTTTAGAGATATTGAAGCCGTGTTGTGCTCGAGTATGGGCTTTCGTGAAGAAACCCGCTATCTGAAGCTCGGAAGGCACATACTGAAAATCAATCATCTGATCAAGCACACAAAACCTCATGAAGGAAGCATCAACGCCAATATGCTTGATGAGCTTATGCTTCACAGGGTCATGGGCAATACTGATAGCACATATACCGTCTGACAAGAGAGGAGTTGGTGTAGTGGCAGAAACACCAAAATCCTCAAGTAACCACTGTAACCAAGTAATATCCGCTGTCAAGAGAGCCATAGCTCGCAACTCAGCCTCTGCACTCGAACGGGATACTGCAGTTTGTTTCTTCGTCTTCCAGGTAATGAGAGAACCACCAAGAAAAACACAGTAAGCAGAGATAGATCGGCGATCAGAGAGATCGCTGGCCCAAGTAGTATCCGAATAAGCCTGAAGCTGTAACGAGCTGGAGTGCGGAAAAAAGAGACGACGAGAGATAGTCCAACGAAAGTATCGCAGAACTCGAAGAAGGTGGTTGTAGTGGACCTGAGTGGGAGCAGAGACGAACTGACTCAGAATGTGGACTGGATAAGTGATAAACGGACGAGTAACAACAAGGTAGACAAGACTCCTAACAAGATGACGATAGCGAGTCAGATCAAAAAGAGGTTCGCCATCAGAGGGCCGGAGATGAACATTGAGCTCTATGGGAGTCTCAACAGTACGCTGATTAGTGAGAGAGGCGCGATCAAGAAGATCCTGAATATACTTCTCTTGGGACATAAAGAAACCATCTGGAGTGGAAGTAACCTCAATCCCAAGGAAGTAACTGTTGAATATATAAGCATTTTTCGAATTACTTTAATCCAGAAACATACTAGATGAATCATGAACAATATTCCAGCCTTTTGCATAAAACAGATAAACATGAACACCATAGTCATACCAATTTCTAACAGAACAGAAACTATCATTTCTATCTCAGTGTTCAAAACAATAACATAAATTAAATATAAACATAGTACAAGGATTAGATTGATATACCCAGAACCAGTTGAAGGAGCAACAACAGGAGAAGTGTTGACGAGATTGTCGTTCGCCATGGCGTAGTGGACGTAGTCGTGCAGTTGATGTAGATGAAGCAGAGGATCGGATGATGACGAAGCAGCAGCAGTCGCGCGAACGCTCCCCAAAAACCTTATTCGTCCTCGCTCGTGTAAGCCTTCAAGGACGGGGTTCTGGAGGCCTGCTCTCCCGTTCTCCCAGTTCGACCGTTCACGAGCCTCGCCGGGATGGAGATCGACAGAGAAAGCAGCAAAACGTGGAGCGGAAGAGTCTGTCTTGTTAATTCCATTACTGCGAGTCGGTGCGTTTCGATTTCCTGCGCACACGCACACGCACACGCACACGCACACGCACGGCATGGCATAACATAAATTAAAGATAAACATAGCGGCGAACCGCGAAGGAGCGCGTGTGTTGACTTTCTCCAATTCCACAAGGGGGTTACCACGATCCACCTTATAAAGTGGTGTAACTCCTCATTAATATTCCATGTGGGACTAAACAGTTTTAGCACGTGCATATAGGCCTTTGAGATTTTTCAGGAATTAATTAGAGTTAAAAATTGGACCAAGTCCGTATTAATTCCAACAGGTAGTGCTCCAGACTTGCAAAAAGATCGACATCCACCTGCCTTTGCGCCACAAAGCATGTGCATTCCTCTCGGATCCAAGTGACATCTAGCGCAGGCTCATTCCTCTTTTTTTCAAAAAGAACAAGTTAGCCTCCATGCATCACTCTCCTTGCCTCCATCGTCCAACCAATTTCTACAAACTCCATATATGAAGTTATGACTTGTGAACCTCCAAGTCGTCTACATGTATGGAGTATCATCTCTGGCCGCGAGGAACGCAGTTGTTGTGCCGAAAATTCAACAGAATCGGTGTAAGCTTCAACAGCTTTCATGAGCAGCAATTTTCAGCCATGAGAATTCAACCATCGCCGCTAACATTCAGCAATCAACCAGCAACATGCTCCAGCTGCTAGCTAGGTGATTTCAACTGCCGTGTCCATTCCATTCTTCTGGAATAGTAGACTAGTAATTCCTCTTGGAACCATTCCATTCTTCTGGAATAGTAGACTAGTAGTTCCTCTTGGAATCATTTGCACAATTATAGGCACATTCTCCTCAAATATGCTAGGTATTCCTCATACAAAAGGCTGAAAGAGTTGTCCAATCATGCAATGACAAAGACAAATGCATGCACCATGGACATGGAGTATACGATGTTCACTTTTCAAAGTCAGATCATTGGATTGACCGTAAGTTGCTGGCAAAACGAGCCCCTACGGAGCGAGAGGTGGCTAGCGGCTAGCTAGGGTTTGACTGTACGCGGCCTAACTAATTTAGCCGTCATTAGATTGCGTAGCTCGCTGCATGCTCTGATGAGCAGGTTCCAACTCCCGATGCTTTGGATTTTCTGCAGTGCTTACTGTTCTTGCATATCGCGATGCACCGGCCTAGCAGGTTGGTCAAACTCTGAGCGCCCACGAATCTCTTCTGTCTTCTCGCTTAGCTTGGCCGTAGAAGCAGTGGTACAGAGTTAACAGTACGGATCAAGTGTAAATTACTCCTGGGTTAAAATACTAATTAACGTGCGAGGGCGGTTACACTTGCACCGTAGTACATGCAAAGAGATTTGATTAACCTAAGAACCTGACCGTTATAGCGCTGATCCTGTGAGCAGCAGAGCAGAGATGCTGATTGTTTGTCAAACTGGTGTGCTCGAGAAATTGCTAATGCCTGTACCGCTGTACGTACTTGTACTAGTACCTTTTCTTAACTGTGGTTTACCGATTTCATTGAAAATTACCGTGTGGATGTGTACAGTTATAAGAAAGCACATAAACCCGAATTCATTAAGCCTTTATCTCCTCAGCTTCTCCATGATCTAAACCGTCTTTCTCAATCACCGCGGTTTAGCCCCTTCACTTTGATCCTTCCACTCAATAAACAACAAACGGTTCGTCATACAACAGCTAACGGTCTTCAACTCAACAAAATCACAGACAACCCGCCAACTAGTGGTAGCTGGACTGCAGACATTGAAATTTCTCAAACCAAAGTTCCCACTCGACAAAGTGAAAATTTGACAAGTAACATTGCAATAATGTATAAATTCAAAATTAACATCAAATGTGAGGATGATAAGTAGGTTCCGGATCAAAATGTCAGTGGCCCATCGATGTTATTTTCCAACTCGTGATATCTGTGTAATGTTACTGAGCAAATTACCCCCTCAACAAATCATGCCAATTGTGCATCACAGTTACCATGACACCTTCTCACATGGTTTTACAATGAATTATACTTTAAGGATGACATTTGATTAAGTCGATGTGGGAATTTACAGTATACACGTGCTTCACAAGGTGTATTACTAGATCTCAAAATTTAAGATCAGTGTTGCCTGGAGGCAGTCCCATGTTCTCTGCAAATTGTATCAGGTTCAGTTCCTAACTGTTCTGCACAAAAAGTTCACCAAACAAATAACTAGAACTAATATAATATTGTAATCACCAGCAGAGATCACAATAAATGACAAGGATTTCACATGATTTGCAAGTTGTAGAGCAAGAGAAGCTCTGTTCAAACTCCCACTCTTGTGATTAGCACTGACCATTCTGGTCCAAGAAGCACTAGACAACAGAGATAGTAGTTGCATTCCATTCCTGTTCATCTTGATGTTAGATTCTTTCTAGCTACTAGACTATTTTGTGTCACGATGCGTCACGTTACCGGCCGCAAGTTGCGATTTTCTAGAAACTGAGAAAAAGTCTGGATGGTATAGCAACATCATGATGTAGATCGAAGTACTACCACTTGAATTATCCCAAAGTACTAATTGTGTTTTGTTAATTGTGTTTTAGGGACAAGAGATGCTTTCATTAGTGCCGAACTTACTGGAGCTTAAGTATGTCACGTGTCTCACTGCAATTTGAGACTAATTTACAAAGGAGAAACACATTTGAAAAGCATGGATCATAGCACTGGTTGTCACAACCATCAGTGTTGAGGACTTCACATGACAGGACTGAGGCTAACATAAAGAGTCACTTGTCATCAACCAAGTGTTCGTCACGTTACTTACTTGCGGTTTAATTCGGGGCAAGAGATGCCTTCACCTTGTGCCATATTATTAGCATTAGTACATCAAGTCAATGGATAGCTTTGATTAGTGATGAACAACAGAACAGAGAGAAAAGATTTCCAGAAACAAAGAACGAAAAGATCATAGAATCATTTTCTAGAAGAAGAAAAAAAAGATCAAAGAATCTGCCGCTACTGCACAAATGATTTGCTTCCGGTATTGGTTCCTTGTCGTGATCACAAGTAATCTTACCGACCAAATAATTAGCTCGCTAATAAAAGTTATCGCTAAGCAACCTGCCTCAGTTCAGAAGAGACGATGCAATAAACCCATTCCCATGAAACATTTGCCCCCCTTTAACCACCGCATTGGATCTACTTAGTCAGGCATCAAGCTAAACAATTTTTGATACGTTACGTACGCGACAATACGGTCGGTAGCATCGGTGCATTCGGTGTTTATGGAAAGGACGATGCCGTAGATCCTGAAATCTGAAAGAACCGTGTCAAAAGTATTCAGGTCAATGCTGCCAACGCCAACCGCCAAATTGATTAGAGAGCAATCACAAGCAGGCGGTTAATTAAGCTGAGCTGATCGACGCAGAAAAGAATTAGTATATAAATGCGGTAGTAGCGCATTACTAAGGTCTGGTTAATTGATGTCTAACTTTGTTACAACCTTAGCCAAGTGTGGCTTGTCACACTTTTTTTTGGCAACAAAATTAAACGCCACAAGTATGGCAAACCTAAGGTATGTCTGGTACAACTTTATATCTTGGTTTCTAGCTCCTGCTTCTCCAAGAATCAACTCCTCGAAGAATTTATAGTTATCTCAACAAAACGTTTGGCTAATAGATTGGCTCTAAAAACCCTAAAAGAGAGAATTGGAGGCAAAAAGACCATGATACTCCTAGTTGTAACACTTCTATTATATTTGTGTCATTCTCATTTCTATTTGTACACAAATTTCTCTTCTTCTTTGCAAATTTCTCAAGACCATGTGAACGTATATGAATGAGACAAATTCATACCATGGCAACAAAAACCAGCAGCTTATCCATCTCATTCTCACTTATACATTACAATCATTACAAATAGGGTCAAGATCAATTACAAGTTCGATTACTATATGAGTCAATATAATTTCAATTAGTACACCATTGCCTCCAACCAATATCACATAATCGGCAAGCTGAAGATATCATCAAATTAGTACATTTCTTGCACAAACACAAGCTGAAACAAAAACAAAAAGCTTATCCATCTCATTCTCACTTATACATTACAATTCATTACAAATAGGGTCAAGATCAATTACAAGTTCGATTAGTATATGAGTCAATATAATTTCAATTAGTACACCATTGCCTCCAACCAATATCACATAACCGGCAAGCTGAAGATATCATCAAATTAGTACATTTCTTGCACAAACACAAGCTGCCACTCATCTCTTGCACAGACACAATCCGGCACATCTCTTGCAATTTTCTTCTCGATTCCCTTGCAGCTTGACTATGCATGTAACACAAAAATGCAACATAAATCACTGATATTTCCAAACATTTCCCAAATTTCCAAACATTCTTCTCAATTCCATTGCAGCTTAAACCAAATAGTTAACTAGCTATGAGCCTATGACAGTAACATGGTAAGCAATTCAGTGATCTTGCAATTCACAAAAAAAATTGTCTGAAAGAGTTAACTAACTATGAGCCAAACTTTATTTGCTCCAACAGAACAATGTACCATTTCGACATCAAGCATGATTCTGGGAGCACATTACTTGCAAAAGGTACAATTTCAGTTTTGCTAAACTACTGGCAGAAGGTGTCATTATGGGAATTCAAGCACTCAATTATCCCTCCTAAAAATCCCAGACCTGTGCTACAATGGACACATAAACAACAATCCATTTCAGTTGAGAAGTGCCCCTGAGCTCTATGAACGAACATAAACTGTAGGAGAAGAATAGGAGACGAAGGTCTTCAGTTAATCACAAGATATGAAGGGATGAAGATGGAGATCGACCAAAAAGAATGTTTCAGTTGCTAAACACCCTTTTCCATCCTCAACCAAACCTTATGTAATAGCAGTAACAGACTTGTTCATGAACAAGTAATAGCTAGCAGAAGTAATAGCAGGTAGTTTTTTATTATTGTAATAGCAAGTAGTATGACATCATTCATTCAAGGAAATTTTTTTTTTACACCAACGCTCTATCACAACCGGACAAAACAAAACATATACAATTTTGTTGCGATCCTAGTAATTACACTGAATACTACTATTGAATTTTCTATAGATCTTGAAAATTTCTACACAAGCATGCGCCCATGCGCCTATCTCCTAGCATGAGCACACCAAGACACAAAATTTGAGGGGGTTACCTTCGGTTCCTGCGACGTCGAGGTGGCCGAACGGGGGCTGCGAGGAGGGGGAACGACCAGAGAGGTTAGGCTGAACGACGGCGGAGGAGGTTAGGGTTAAGAGCAGCAGCGGTTGCTAACCTCAACGGGAGGAGAGAAGGTCGGGGAGGTCATCAGAGTTCGCCGCGGTTGCCGTGCACCGCTCGTGCTCGATTTCTCCCAGCGCCCGACGCTAGAGAATGAGCGAAGCAGTACGGGAGAGGTGCGGGGAAACCGTTTGGGCAAAGCTCCTCTGGCTCCCGACGAGAACCCGAACTTTTTTTATTAATTAATATTTATTAATTTTATTTTAAAGTTAACTTCTATACGCTTTATTTTCAATTCTGATTCTTTTAATCACACCTAATATTATCACGGTATAGGATAAATCTGCTAAAATAATATTTTTATTACGCTACTGGTGGTGGTGTGATCAAACAATACTGTCACGCCATGGGGTGGTGGTGTGACATGAGTTTACCCATATATGGGTTGGCGTGACAGTGTTGTTTTGTCACGCTACGGGTGGTGGCATGACCAAAAAGGCCAGAATTAGAACTAAAATTCGCAGAGAGGTTAACTTTAAAATAAAATTTTAAAAAAGTTAATTAATAAAAAATTCTGAGAAATCAGAGTCAAACATTCACTTGGATTAAAAACTAAGTCTACCGCGTCTTGGGTGGTAGGGCTAAGAAAGTGCAGTAAACTATAATTGTGACAGGGAACTAAATATCTATCTAAGATGCTAAAAAATTATGGCACATCTAAAGTTAGATGTGACAACCTTAAGCTGCAACCCAAATATTCCCTTAGTGTTGACACGTAGGTTCATCGGCCACTCCCATGTTCTGATGTGAAGTTGTTCTTCTATTTCTCTCCCTCGATCTCTCTCCATCGATCCGGCAAGAAATCCAGTCGGAGAATGCGCCCATAGACATGCTGGTTGCTGGATTCCTGGCCGTCCAAATTGCTGAGGCTCTGAATGAAATCTGAACGGTTGTAGATCTGTTGCAGAAGCAAAAAAAAAAAAAGGGTCAACGGGTCATTAATCCGAGGCAAAGGTCAGCACTGGAGATTAACGGAACTTTCCTTGACTGAATATTTCAGGTGAGGCCGTGAGGGTAATAGTAGTTTTAGATCCATTTTCCTAGGATCTGAACTTTCAAAGATGCTCCTCTACAGAGAAGCAAATGCTACTAACAAACTTTCAGTTTTCCTCTCCTGGGGATTTGCTGGTACAAGTCTTCAGTTCAAACCAGAGAATTACTCTTTCTGATTAGAGTAAAAGCATAGCAGAAAAAGATAATCACAAAACAGGAATGCAGATAAAACAAAATTTCCACCGTCCGAAGCATCTAATGGCTGAGCGCGACATCTGAAGTCAAACTGTAATACCATGAGTCCATGCCAACATGGTGAAAAAGCTAAAAAAAAATACAAAATAAAATTCGCAGCACAATTACTCTGTATATATCCTGACAGATGCAAGCCAGCATTTTCCCCAAGATGGCGACAGCAAGCAGAAATCTATTCAGATTCCCCGAACTGGCATTCTCTTTTCTTTACTAACCTACCTGCAGAAACCTCAACTGAATTAATTAATTAAACTCCATTATTCAGAAGAGAGAGTAAATACACCGAAAAAATAATTAAAAAGGAAAAGAAACTACTATTCCCTAGAAAAAGCCTAAACTGGGGCCCACCCACTTCTTCCCTTTAAACCCCCCTCCATGAACGCACCAATGCTGCACAACGCCACACCCAAACCCGTAGAAAACGTATCTCAAAACCACCCGAAATTCTTTCCAAATTTCTGGCTAAGAAGAGAAAATGGAGCAATCCGTAGGCAAGAAGTCGAACAAGATCACCGAGATCGTGCGGCTGCAGCAGATGCTCAAGAAGTGGCGCAAGCTCTCCGTCACGCCCAAGGACCCGGCCACCGCCGGCGGCAATGGCGGCGGCGAGAGCAAGGCCAAGAAGTTCCTGAAGCGGACGCTGTCCTTCACGGACAGCCCCTCGGGCTCGCCGGCGACGCCTCCGCGGGGCCACCTGGCGGTGTGCGTGGGCCCCTCGATGCAGAGGTTCGTCATCCCGACGGAGTACCTGAAGCACCGGGCGTTCGCGGCGCTGCTGCGGGAGGCGGAGGAGGAGTTCGGGTTCCAGCAGGAGGGCGTGCTCCGCATCCCCTGCGAGGTGCCCGTCTTCGAGGCCATCCTCAAGGCCGTCGAGAAGAACAAGAAGGACGCCGCGTTCTGCTACTGCAGCTGCGAGTACTCCGCCGACGAGGTCGGGTGCGGCACGCCCAACAACCCATTGTGCAGATAGGCGGAGCTCAAGAACGCTACTACTAGTTCTTAGCATGCATGTCCCCAAAAAAAATGTTCTTTTTTTTTTTTCTTTATGCTTAGTGTTTTTAACTGTTGTGACGGTGAGGGATGATTCGATGGTATCTCCCCCCGCGGTTTTGAATTTACTCTACTGCTTAATTTTTTTATTTTCTGTTGAGCTGAGCTGATCTGGATTGGGTAATGCAAGCCTCACGGGTGGAACCATGGAAAGATTGATGTGGAAATGAATGATTTTTCTGTTCGATTTGCAGTTATTGCTCTTTTATCTTTATAGTACATTTACCGGCCGTTGTTTATATCAATCTGGACTATTGG
Source organism: Hsuehochloa calcarea (assembly GCA_036346395.1). Taxonomy (NCBI): domain Eukaryota; kingdom Viridiplantae; phylum Streptophyta; class Magnoliopsida; order Poales; family Poaceae; genus Hsuehochloa; species Hsuehochloa calcarea. The sequence goes on from CM070599.1 coordinate 44,327,336, forward strand.
GAACATTGTACGGTGAATGTGTACGCCTCTGTACTATCTAATGAAATGAATGCCACTTTCGGATCATTTCGAGTATAAGTCGATCAAACGCTGGAAAATCCTATATCAGCTTTGAAAAAAAAAAGGATCAAAATGGTTTTTTTACTTGGCCTTTTACTGTTTTACTACTACTCCACGAGGGCAAAGTGTCAGATAAGCACTGTTTAATATATTTACCTGAGCAAAGAAATGAGCAGCAAACACTGGTAAATTGATAACCCAATCTGGTAAATTGATAACCCGATCGTCGATGAAGGGACAAACACTGCCTTCGAATTCACGAAGGTTACTATTTCTATAGCACTGTATATGTGTAATGCAGACTCGGCACCAATGTCCTGCACTCGGCTCTGCATGTTTTGTGTTTTTAGGTTTTCTTCTGTTCTGAAGGTTGGCACAATATCTTCTGAGTTTGATGCTTGTTTGTGGTTCAGTATCCTCCTTTTATTTTCTCTTGTGATTTTCAGGCTTGCGGGGTTATTTGTAAACGGAAAGACGTTATAGTTATCTAATGATGTGATCCTACTTATCCATGAGAGATCAGTACTGTACTCATTTCCCTTCTTCTTTTCCGGTGGTGGTTTTGTCTGCTACTCGTTTCTTCCTTTCTTGGAAGCCGGAACAAAAAGGAAAAGTGGACTAACTTTTCTGAGCAAAAAGAACAACCTACTGATTCCAGTTCTTACGAATAACTTTACTCCTTTTGTTCTTATTAGTCCATGCCCAACTCCAGTCCAAGAAGTGTGGGGAGAATAATCTTAAAGGTACCAAGAGATGTCCATAAAACTCCAAGAAATGTAGCTGCACGCACCTGATCACTCACCGGCCTTGTATCTTCTCTCAAAACTCGGTAGGGTTCTCTGGTCCAACAAATTAGTAGTATCTCGATAAGATGTTGCTGCGTATTCCAATGCATTTCAGCACTGCAGGTCCACCATGGCTATGAAAGCATGCGTTGAAATCTTGGTTAGGAGCACAAGATTGTTCAATAAGCTTTAACTATAGATACCGATCCCCTGAAGTCCAACTAAGTTATCCACTGACAAGGAGATGAACAAATGCGCTGTTTGTCAAGAACATGGCCTCAGCTCCTGTACACACGCATCTCAATACCCCAGAGGACTTAACCTCTAGAAGCAACGGCTTGTACTGGCCAATGATCAAGATTGTGACGGACAAAAAAAGGGTCTAAACACTCAATTTTATCACGAAATGCAATATTCATTTTTCGTACTAGATAGTTCAGGAAAATGTCAAACTGCAGGAACTTGGTTCCATTGCTTAATCCCGATAATGAGCTTTGGAGTGTGAAGTGTGAACTCGCTTCAACCGTTAATCCTCTGAATTTGTTTTTATCAGGTTGATGCCGATCCCTATGAGCCTCTACAACTGCAAGAACCATCCATGTGAGCTGTGTGACCGGTGAGCAGCATGTGCTCTGCACGTTGCGAAGTGTGAAGCAAGTAATGGAGGATACCCGTAGGTTGGGCTGAATAGTATATGGCAATTGATGGTCGCCAGCCATTGCTCAAGTACCAGCAGGACGTACCTTCAGATGCTACTTCAGTACTTGCTTGACAATGCATCGCATAATTTGCATCGGATCCACATTCCACAGATCCATTGCATTACATTTACTAACGTACCTTTCATCGCAAACTACTAGTAGTTGCTACCGCTTATTTTTCGGCAATCGAGTCGCCGCATGTGCACTTCACGTGACTGTCAATGGGGGAAACCGGCGTCTGCATTCATAGCCAGTAGGAAACTGAAGAAATCTCCTGTGGTTATCCCTGCATATGTGAAAACAGAGAAACCAGAGCCAAATCAATTGTTCCGTCAAAGACGCTCACAACGCTCGCGCAGATGATTGGAAGTTATTGCTCATTTTAATACCAAAAAGTCTGAACTGTGAAAAGTAAGTCTGATTTGTGAAAATAAGTGATGTGCAGAATGCAGTTTTTCAGATAAGCTGCGTGGTTCTTCAATAGAGTTGCAGCAGCTGGGAAGTAAATAAAGCAATAATTTGCAGAGGTCATACGGCTTCTGATGGAACTGAAGCACCAGTATATGGAACACAAAGGGGGTTTGAGTGAACTTCGCCTCGTTTGAATGCTGGATCATCTAAAATTTGAAGTTAGACAGCATCGTTGGTTGTTCTCACCAACTACTAATTATTGTTAATAAAGGGGAAATGGGAGGATTAGTCAGCAGAAAACTATATTTATTTGTCAGTGAAATGATCATTTTATTCATCGGTCCAGGACAAGTTTCTTGTTTATGGCATAATAATGCATAGAAAGAAAATGCCACCTACAATTGGATACAAATGTAATATCGTTTTGCTATCAGACTTGAGCTCCATACAAGTCATCCAGAATTTATGGTTCAAACTTTCTGATGATCGATATTAGGCAGTCTTCATTTGACCTGAGGTGTCTTTGCGCTAGAATTATACACAGTAAATTGGTAGTTTCTTGCAGGAAGTGAAGTTATAGTGTGTCATGTTCAATCTACACTCAATCTTCTTGTTGATCTTATTATCAAATGGTTTAATCGACGGGACGGACTAGGGTCCAGCGTCTGCCTTCGCCCCTTATCTTTACAAACAAATCCAGAGGAGAGGCCGACCTGTTATTGAAAGTTCTGGTATTATATTCCTTCTAGATTTTTTAAATGATTAGAATGACCACCGTGACCGTCGTCCTTCTTGGGAGGTGTCCCACGCTGATAGTTTCACCCACCAATCCTCGTACTGTGACAGCGGTTCACAGCCCAGCTAGTTAACTGTCATATTCCAAACTCCACTAGTGTACCAGGAGAGGTACAAGGCCATCCAGATCTAATTATTGTTTTTTAGCCTTCAGCTTAATTCACTTCACCCTTGAACCAATCCGAGCACGATGTTCTGACAGGAAAATCTCGTAAGGAGACTCAAAGTCCAATACAAGGCGTAATCAAGTAGATAAGAGCTTATATCTGCTTATGTAAGTGTCTTTTGTTTTCTTTAAGTAGAAAATGCTTTCCTGTTTCTTTGAAGATGACTAAGCTGAATTATTCTGAATCTGCACAAGGCAATCTGTCCGAGTTAGACAGTACTAGACGGAATCACAATGTGCTACAGTGATTTCGAGTGTGGTAAGGCAAAGCATGAAAGCACTGTAGACACAGTACAATACACTGTAGCTCCTGTAGCGAAGTGCTTTTTGCGCTGCTCAGTTTTACAGTAACGTACTATAGCTATCAGTCGCGCTTTAATTGGACAGCTGAGAAAAGGCCAAGGCAGACAACTGCGCACCTCTGCACTTGATAAGGCAACGGCAGAAGGAAATGGATCTCTGCGTCGAATAACATTTTATCATCCGATCAAAAGATAAAAATTCAAATCAATAGTTATAGTAAAATTACTATAATAAATATTTAGTTTTTAGACCATAATACTACGAAATCAATAAGTTTTGACTCGGTTTGATGTTTCATGAACATCGAAGCATCAACAAAATGTTCTTGCCATGCGTGTCCCATGTGAGAAGGCACCTTGATTTTAAGGCAACACATAACTTGCATTCTTTGTTTGCCCAGTTACTGGAAATCATGTACATGTGCATTTGTTTGCAACAGTCAAGAACAGGGACCGAGCATGGCCTCTGCTAACCTGGCTGTGCCCATTTCAGAAGGAAAAAATTAACAGCGTGTATGTAGTTGACGGCCAACCCAATTTAGTTAGGTCAGATCCATCTAGAAGGCTTATTTTTGTTGTCTGCTATTAGTTACAATTCTACTCAGTGAGACATCGACTTCAATATGCGGTAGTCGGAGAGCCAAGTCTGTGCGCAGTGTGCTTTTGAATTTGATTTAATCTTTGGCCCCTTGAGATTTTGCTCAAGCTCCGCCACTAATCAAGAACATAGAAACATGATAAGTTTATGCAAGTGGTCGCCATTCAATTGCATGTGATGAGATACAAACAAGATTTTTGCACGTGTTTTGTTTCTAACTTGTGTCGGAGGTATGTGCCTGAATTGCTGCATGCATAAGAGAATTGCATAGAGATGTTAGTGTTGAAGTATATTATCCACCTTTTCTCATCAGATTAAGTTTTTAGATGAATTGATTGGTGCATACGACTCAATAGTTAAGAAAGAAAAAAACATGGTTTTACCAAAGAAAGATATGGAAGCACAAGAATCCTATATATTCACACTTTGTCTGATGTTTCATGTGTGTGTAGAACAAATGAGGGCTTAATTATGGTAGCAATCATGTGAGAAGATATCGGGGTTTCAGATTATGTTTGGTAATGCTGTCACATTTCTGAAAACAGCAGCGAAGTACTGATTATGATGGCAAATTCCATGGTCGCTTTCCTTTGTTAGTACTATGTTTTGCAAATTGTAGGAAAAAATGATTTGCATGATTGAAAAGAAGTGCAAGCATAGATCACCTAATACTGATATCATGCATGTGACAAGATCGTAGTTCACATTTTTGGGCAATCTCGCCGTCGTAAGGATGTCTAGTTCCTGTTGGTACCGAATCTGCTGATGAATGTGTATAGTTTCAGCTTTCAGCAGCATAATAATGAGATAATGACGGAAGGAAGGTGAAGTCAGTCAAGCTCCCAGAGACGCTACGAGTCAAGGCGCCGAGGGCCAGAACCAACCAGAGCTCCCGTGTGGCGGTCCTGAACACAACAAGAGTCAGAGTCGAGAATGATCCAACAACCAAGGTCAGTAATCTGTCTAGCAGAAAGAAGCTGCATGGTTAGGCGAGAAACATGAGCAACAGAAGGAACATGAAAAGATAAGTTGCTAAGAGGTCCTCGACCAGAGACAGAAAGAGAGGTACCATCAGCAGTAAGAACACTGACAGGGGAATCAAGAGGTGTAACAAAAGATAGAGTGGAAGAATCGGAAGTCATGTGGAAGGATGCTCCGGAATCAAGGATCCACGGGGAGGTACCTGTCTGTGTAGGAGGTGGTTTCTCAGTGCCCGAAGAGTCAGTCGCAGAACCTGTCGAGGAAGAACCTGAAGCGGCAAGCAGTCGTCGAAGTCTGGCTATCTCCTGCTCAGTGAGAGAAAACGCGGAAGTAGTCGATGCAGACGTCGTTGTAGAAGTACCGGTGCCAGTGCTAGGAGAAGAACGGCGTGAAATATGCCGCTGTTTCTTGTAGCACTGAGACTCAATGTGGCCGATCTTGTCGCAGTAGGAGCAGCGAGGACGACCACCGCCAGATGGAGGGCGGCCACCACCACCACCACCGTGGCGCTACCGGAGGAGGCAACAGATCAAGCGTGAAGCAGTCGGTGTAGCAGGTGTACGGGCAGCGAGCACGGAGGGGAGTGGCATCAGACCGGCACCACTCAGACGAGTCTCCTCTGCACGTATCTCGGTAAGGGCCTCCAGAAGAGTGACACGAGGGTGGCGTGCAAGTAGCTGGGCACGCCTCTGCTCGAACTCAGGACGAAGGCGAGTAAGGAACTCGTAGACACGCTGAAACTCCAAATCAAGACGCGTCTACCAGCAAAGACGAACAGAACGACAACCAAGAAGCGAAGAGAGTCCATTGACGCCGCATCGCGTAACTCGAGCGTAGAAGGCGTCAACAGTAGCATCACCCTGCTGAAGAGAGTGCTCCTGGCGAACTACTGACAGGTAGAGGGCATCTCCAGAGGGTTCGTAGCGCTGTCGAAGATGAGTCCACATCTGGACAGCTGATGAAAATCCCACAATCTCGGAAGAAAACTGAGGCTGGACACTGGCGATGAAGACAGCGGCAGCCCGAGCGTCGTCGTCGCACCACTGAGTGTAGGTAGTTAAGCGGTCCATGTAGGAGTCCAGAGCCTCTTGGTAGGCAGAGGCAGCCTTCTCATCAGCAAGGGCAGCAGCCTCAATAGTAGCTTTGTCAGCTGTCGGGGGAAGCGCAACAGACGTAGGCTCCGTCGGAGGAGTAGGGCATGGCGGGCAGGTGACATCGCCAGAGAGGACGCCCCAGAGACGAAGACCACGCATATGGATGCGCATGTGAGACACGAAGTCGGTGTAGTTAACACCATCGAAGATCATCGGGCAGCGAGGGAGGGAAACGGTGCCCATTGGTAGGCGGCGCTGGACGGCGCGACGACCAAGGTAACGTAGTCTAATAGGCGGCGCTGGACGGCGCGGCGATTAGACCAACGTTTTTTTTCTTTTTTCAGAACACCGCAACCGCCTGTTTAAAACAGCCGCCCACCCTCACGCAGCACGCGCAGGGATTAGGGTTACCCTAATCCCTACTAGCGGCGGCGGCGGCGATCGGCGAATGCGGCGGCGTCGGCGACCAGCTAGTGCGGCGGCGTCGGCGGCCGTAAGTGGGTGAGGCGGCGGAGATGGTGTGCGCCCTTGGCGCCGACCGCAGCGGCGGCGTCGGCGGCGTCGGCGACCGCAGCGGGTGGCGTCGCGCCTTCGGCGTCGGCCTTTGAGGCGGCGCGCGGCGGAGCGGCGATCGCGCCTTGAAGCGGCGGTTCGGCGGCGGCCGGCGACGGCCGAGCGGCGGCGATTCCGGCCGCGGGCGTGGGAGCCGGAGGCGGGGAGGCTTCGGGTGACCGGCGAGCGTGGAGCTCGGGAAGCCGGCACTGCGGGCGGCGAAGGAAGAGCGTCGGCGTGGATCCGAGGCAGCGAAGTCGGGCAACGACAAGCAGCGATGCCGGAGTCGTCGGGCGACGACAAGAAGATGATGCCGTCAGAGCGGCGGCGGCGGGGCGACAAATGAAGCGAACCCTAAGTACGCTCTGATACCATGTTGGAATATCGACTTGTATTATCAGGGGTTAATTGGCCAGTATATATACACAATACATGTTACAGATAAGGAAACCAAATCAAATCATATCTCTAACTATATCTCTAACAAGTACATGCAGAACAGCAGAAGCTTTTTAATATCGCTTCTGCTGTCATTAGGATGCTGAGGTTTACTGAGATAAAGGAGAGATAAACCACTGACTGGTTAGTAGTATCTGTTCCTAGCTACATTAAACATTACGTAGGAACACACATGGATTCAGACACAGCGGCCATACCATCCATGTGACAGAGATACATCGAGGCATTAGGCTTCACGTTTTGCTGTCTTGTGCTGCCATAAGGATGTCATGCGTGATTGCGCGTCCAGAAATAAGCAGGCAAAGTGTCCAGAAATAAGCAGGCACAGAGACCATTCATTCGGAAACGCATCCTCCACCATTGCATTGCAATGGAACGGTTCCATTTAGGATAGAAGCTGTTGGATAAAAAAATGAGCGAGCGAGATGCATTCATGTATTGTAGTTGCAATGGCAGAGGATACGAGTACAGCAGGCTGCTTTTCAGTTTTGTCATGGTAGTTAGTTCCTGGGAATGCAAAAGCTTGAAGCATAAATCTTGCACACCATCCGTGTAAGCAAATACATCGATGTTACCAGCTCATGATCTTCTCTCATTGTGCTGTCATAAAGATTAGGTAGGATCTCGCTACGCTGTGCGCGGCGATAATTCTGTGATGGAGTGTTGTACGTGTCTGAGAGGAAAAAAATATTGTAACACGAAAGTATATTAGTGTATTTTGATCTGATTTGCATTGGACCGCTCACAGTTTCCTCGATATAGTATGTAATGTTCTTTTATATGATACAAAAACTCCATCAGGTTTGCTACTTTTTAATTGCTTAATTTTTTTAATCTATCAGTCATCTATAATTGCACAGTACTAAGCCTAAAATTACAGCACCAAGTGATGTCCAATTTTAACACAATGTTACTGTAACTTTTAATTATATTTATTTTTTTTATTTATACGGTTCACCTAGATTTACTTTTGTCTATTTTACTCTCTTTTTTTGTATTTGTAGGGTTCACCTACACTTACTTTTGTTTATTTTAGAAAGAGATAATCTGGCTCATAAAATGTTGATCGAACGATAAGAAAATATGGCTGATGGATAAAAAAAATTTCAATCACCTAAAGTATAGACACTCTCAAACTCCATATCGATCACAAACTACGTAATCTGGTGTATCCTTGAAAAAATAAGTATTTGCGAACTAAATACTAGATGAGGAATAGCTGCTGAAGCTTGTTTCTTCATGACCAAGATAGGAAGCATAACATGAAAAAAAAAACTTGCTAGAGCATGTCAGTTTGCACAAACAGAGATAGGGTAGGTGTAAGAACATAGGTGCAAAGGACTAAGAACATAGGCTACAGATGGGAATATGAGACCATAGCCAGAAGTTTTTTTTTTCCCTCTCTTGTCAGCAAGAAAATCATGTAGACTAAACATGTGGTAAAAGAGATGAAATGTCAGCGAAGAACCGCTATAAATAGAAGAATTATAAGAAAAGAGATGGAGTGGGATATCTATGAGCAGGCTAGTTACTTTACCTTCTTTAGCATCGAGTCTGCTATGGGAGACAAGCAAGAGGAGCAGGACGGCAAGGGTACCATCGATCCTCCTCATCTGTGGTTGATCCATCTATGCCTTTACTATTATCTTCATGATGAACAGCTTCCATTGCCTCAGTTCTGTGAACTGTTCGCATTGACATTGGCTCAAATAAGGAAATGTAACATAAAATTACAATTCCAAACCAATTTGTCATCCTACTTGGATGTGCAACTTTTAGCGCATTACTGCTAGTTATGAAAGCACACAGAATGCTAGAACTTTTTAAACACCTGAATAGCATATATTATATGGGTACTTGTTTTACCATTCGGTAACAAAATCCAAAGTTCACATAAATGATTCAAAAAATATTATAAATGTTGAAAAATAAGATATATCCGAATGTTGTATGCACAATTTTAAAGAAGGCGTATATTTCCAAACAAATACACACTGTATCTTCTCAACCTCTCTAAGCACTACGATATAATAGCAATGCTGCATATAACCTGAGCAGAACAAGACAAGGAAGTCTCACACAAGCTAGTTAGGTTAACACTATAACTTCGGTTGCAAGGGTAGCGATTTCTATTTCATGTAGCTGCCTAGGCACGTACTCAAGGCAGTAGTAAAAGAATAGAGAAACTATCATCTTGTCCATGATTCATCTCCAACGACACCTCGACCAAAAGGTCAAAAATTCTGAAAGATACATCATGGATTTTATTTCCTATTTACATACGTACATGTGCATTGACATTTGCATAGCGACAGATTTGATTAACACTCATTAAGAGAGATATAGAACTACAACAAAAGGGAGTAAGGCATGCACTTAGTAAGAGAGCTATGGAAGTACAAAAGAAAATGAGTTAGTCATATTTGGGTCAAACAACCAAAAAGCAACAACAACAAAATCTCACCAGAAAAAGCATGCGCTCAATTTAGTAGTTGTTGCCTGGAAGGGTAAGGCGAACACAATTGTATGATTCTATTGGCTGAGAAGATTTTTGATCTCCATATCAGCTACATTCTACAACCACTAAATGCAAAAAAAAAAAAAAAAAACTCAATTGTTGCTCAAATTCCAAAGTAAATCATGTTATTCTACTCAATAGAAAGCTACATGGAATATTCAATATAAAACTACTATGCTTGCAGCACTAATCAATCAGTAGCGTTAGCGAGTATATTCAGAAAAGGAGAAATGAAGTAACGAAATCACCACAAAGCTGCATGGCCGCACCATGATCACCTAAAATTGTCGGACTCAGATTTTCTAATCCAGAATTATCTGTGAAATCACCGCGCTACTCCCTAGATCAGTAGGTAGCGCTCACAGTACACATTGCTGAATCATTTCATACATCGCGGACCATACCAAACATAATATTACAACCACACAGTTAAATAGACCACGTCGGGTCGAGTTTACAAAAGTGGGTCGATCAGGCCCAATAAGTCCATTACATCAAGTATAGAAATAAGCGCGGAAGTAAAAGGAACAGGGTGCAACACGTCACACACGAGCGACTGCGGTGACATACGTACAAATGATATTAACCAAAGAGTTGGTGAACATTGGTTGTACGCTGGCACCTGCGGAGCCAACTAGACTGTGGCGAGCCCTAGCCTACGAAGCTAACTACTCTTCGCCCTGGTCTTGACCGTCGAATCCTTGGTCCTCGTAGTAAGCATAGTCGCCCGGATCGACATAATATGGGGGTTTGGGGAAAGAGCAAGGATAAGCACAACTACCGTGCTCACGAGCCAACACAACAAATGCAATATTTAACATACAAGGCTAATCAAGGATGGCTCGGTTATTTTATTTGCACAAAGTAACATTTGTAAATACACATAATAGAAAGTCCTATCACCTAACATTTTGACTAAAAACATGATTTCTTAAAAGAGAATAATTGTGCAATATTATATACAGCGGAGCCTACCTCCACCTCATACTTATTTTTGATGGTGGTTACCCCCACCTATTAACAACACTGGGTAAGACTACCCAGGGAAATCCAAAACAAGGGCTAGGTGAGCCCTGCACATTTTCATTCTACCCACAAAGTTTTTTTGAAATAGAACTATATCTTGCAAGTTCCTATGCCCGCCCATGACCGTGGGTATGACTGTTCGAACAGTTTTATTCTCTGCAGAGAGTATCTGGTACAAAAGAGTTGTAGCTATCTGAAGTATCTCAAAATTTTTTTGTTAAATCAGTGTTTATTTCTTGCTTTCTTTCTTTATATAGTTCATATCCTCTTGTCAATTCCCAAGATGATTTGTTTCTATTAGATGACAGAACGGGCGGACCTCTGCACCAAATCGCACTCTGATGGGCTGTGTCACTGTAGTTGAAATTGATGTGGGGGCAATATGTATATAAATGCTAGGGCTCAATGAATGGAAGTACTACCAATGTATAATTAGGTAACAGTGTTGATTTTGGGTAAATTCCTTGTCCTTTGGTATAGACAATTTGATCAATTTTCGCTCTGTTCAATTATAGCTAGTTGAAACCTTGTGAATTCCCTCTTCTATCGATAAAATCCGGTCCTGCATTTTATCAAAGAAATGGCTTGTGTCACTGGTATTAGTCTTTGATTTCATTAAGTGATCTTTGCATAGATTTGAGCAAAATTATCATCAAATATCTTTTTGTAAACCGATAAATTTATGGATATTAACTATCTATGGTGCATGTAATGAAAAGAAAAGATTGAGTAGTAAAAGTGGAGATATATTTTTCTCCTTTTGATAGGGCTAGAGCGAAGAGCGGTAAAGGGTATAAGTAGGTTGAGAAACAAAAATTGGGAGCAGACTTGCTTGTTTTCAATTTCCAATGGTATACCATTCGGTCCTAACATAACTAGGTTAAACATTGGCACAATTTAGCACTTGTGGTACTATTTATTTAAGATCCGTTGCAATGCATGGGCACCCTACTAGTATAAGGTGAAGTTGGTCTTACCAAGTTGAAACAAACAAGAAAAGAACACACATGCGCGCGCTTACCTGCCCGCCTCGCCATGCCACGCCATAGCCCACTCGCCCGCATTAAAACTATGGTCCTGATTTCGTGTCCGGTTGGTTGTGGAGCTGCTGTTTCTTTTCGCACATTAAAACCATGCATACAAATTAGAAACAGAAAGTTTGAATTACATTGTTTCAATGGGCTTTTATGATATGCTTTAACTGCGTTTAGTACAGAGTTATTGCTTCAATTTCTTTCTCGTGGCTGATTCTATATGGAGAGACTTCTCCTCTTAGAATAGAATAGAGAGGAGAGAAAGATCAGTACTAGTTATTTTGTCATGTTCCCATAGCCTCTTGCAAACTTTGCCAAAAGCGAGAGGTGAAAAGAGAACCACGATCCGAGACAATTGTCTTAGGTATTCCATGTAAGCTCACGATGCGGGCAATGTAGAGATCCGCCAAAAGACCTACACGGAGATCCGTCTTGACTGGAAGGAAGTGCGCCACCTTAGTTAGCCGATCAATGACAACCCAGATGGCATCATTGCCCTTGGAGGTGCGAGGCAGACCGGTAATAAAATCCATACCGATCGAATCCCACTTCCATTCAGGAATAGGCAAAGGCTGAAGCAGTCCTGCTGGACGCTGATGCTCGGCCTTGACACGACGACACACGTCGCACTCGGCAACGAACTTCGCAATTTCCCTCTTCATTCGGGTCCACCAAAATCCCTGACGGAGATCTTGATACATCTTTGTGGCACCGGGATGAATAGACAAAGGCGAATCATGGGCTTCACGGAGGATCAAATTCCGCAATTCCATGTCCTTTGGAACCATTAAGACGCTGTTCAACCTTACAACACCATGCTCATCCTCAGAGAAGCACTTAGTTGTACCGTTCTGGACATTTTCCTTGATGTTGTTCACTCCAACATCTGATTGTTGGGCGATCTTAATCCGATCCACCAAGGTCGGTTGCACAACCAGGGTAGCGAGGGAACCATGCTCCACCAAACCTAAGTTGAGACGCTGAAATTCCTCCAAAGCAGGTGGGTTGGCGCCTCGAGCAATAAGGTATTGCAATGCGCTGATCGAGCGCGCGGCAACAACATTAGCCTTGCCCGGATGATAGTGAATACCCATGTCATAGTCCTTGATCAACTCCAACCATCTCTTTTGCCTGAGGTTCAGATCGGGTTGGGTGAACAAATACTTTAGGCTTTTGTGATCCGAATACACTTCACAACGATTACCGATTAGGTAATGTCGCCAAATCTTAAGTGCATGAATCACAGCAGCTAATTCCAAGTCATGGGTAGGATAGTTGAGTTCATGAGGTCTCAATTGCCTTGATGCATAGGCCACTACCTTGCCTTCTTGCATAAGGACACAACCGAGTCCTCGACGAGAAGCATCGCAGAAGATATCGAAGCTTCGATGGACATCGGGAAGAACGAGAACGAGAGCGGTGGTCAAACGCCTCTTGAGTACTTAGAAGCTTTCCTCACAAGCATCGGACCACAAGAACTTCTTGTCCTTCTTGAGCAACTCCGTCATCGGCTTCGCGACCTTGGAGAAATTCTCGATAAAACGGCGATAATATCACGCTAAACCGAGAAACTCCGCACTTTGCCATCAAGTAGGTCAACCCATGAAAGAACATCACGATCTTGTTAGGGTCAACCGCCACGCCTCCGCCGAAAGAAAGCAAAACGCTAGCGACTAGGGAATGGAATATCACCCTAACCGAAAGCCAAAAACAAGATGTGTATAATCTTAAACTCGCTTATAGAAGACTCCAAAACAAAGAAGGAATCATAAAACCAAAGCTCATTTTCCCAATGCAACTAACCCGTATTGAATGAACGAGTAATTGATTGAGAAGATAAAAATCAGAAGATCAAGGTAAGATCTAATACCATTAAAGAGCAAGGTTCAATCAACGAAAATAGTGTTAGATACATAGCTAACTAGTATCACATCTTACCCTTTTAACCCCACAAGTTTTAGTTGAATCACCCTCTCATTTGCCACCCTATTAGAAACCATCGAGCTTGTCAGTCCGAAATTGAAGTTGTCAGAGTGGTTTTGCATCCAAGCTCCAGCCGAAGTCTTCCATCCTAGAAACTTCAAAATCTGGCACACTTCAACTTGCCAAGCTCAGTGGTCCCATCAGAAACCATTGAGCTCGCTGTCTGGAAATTGAAGCGTGCGGTCCAGATTCCGCATCCAAGCCTCTAGCCAAAACCTTCAGTCCAGAAACTTCAAAACCCTAAGAACTTCAATTTGCCAAACTCAGTGGTTCCCAAAACCCATTTAATTGATAACACTACCTTTGAAAAGGAGATGAGAGGAAAGCAACTTTCAAACTCAAATTAGAGTAAGATGAGAGGAGAAAGCTAAGATAGGTAAGGAATAAAATCTGAGAACTTACTTAAGCTTTCATAAATCATTTGATACTTTGAAAATAAAGTTTTCCAAAATATCCTAAAGACGACCAACTTGGGTGTAACATCCCAAATTTCAGAGCTTTAAAAATCTTTTATACATTAGTAGCAAGAAAATTTATCATTTGGATTTATTGGATATTAATTTAAAAAGTTTAATATGGACTTTAAGGACAAATTGATTTAATGTGCTTAATCCCAACATCAACAATTGTCAAAACTATTTTATTTAGATTCTATATGCTTGGATATATTTTATAGAATTTTCTGGAATTTTTCCCAAGTCATTTGCTATTTTCTAATTGCTATTTGCATTTTCTCGGATTTATTTAAAAGAAAACCTAATTTAAATCTTTGAATAAGATCGGGCCGAAGCCAAAGACTATTCCAGCCCGCTCAATCCCACCGTTGGATCAAGATCGCCCGGCACCGCCGCTGCTGCCGCCTTGCCCTCACCGGATCTTCGCCGCGTGTCCTTTTTGGCCGATTCGCCGCCGCCGCTTCGCGCCGCTCGCTGTTGATCGCCATCGTGACGCCGCCGCGCCTCGCCGCATCGCCAGTGGGACCGCCACAGGTCGCCTCTCGCGCTATCTTCTTCTCCGCGGCCGCCCGCCCGCCATTGCTTGACCTCGAGCTTCGTCCGACAATTGCGCAACGGCCTGATTTTGTGCGCGACAACGCCTTCGAAGCCTTATCTCCCGCACTGCTCCGGTTATTTTCAATTTCAAATCGGTTTCAATCTCCGAGAATCGAGGAATTCAAAATCCGCCGCTTTGGACCCGATTTGGGGATTTCAACCGCGCCCCCGCCTATAAATACCTCCTTAGCATCGCCGCCACCTCCGCAATCCAAAGCCGCCGCCTCGCCGCCTGACGCCTCTAGCGCCGCATTTTCGAGTTTTAGGTTTCGCCGAGTTTCTTCTCCGGTGAATTGCGCCGCCGTCTTCGCCGCCTTTGCCTCGCCAATCGCACCTCGTGATCGCAAGCCTCGTGCCACCTCGCGCGCGCACTCCTCGTCCGAGCATTGCCGAGCTTCCGTCCGACAAACCCGAGACTTCGCCGCTTCTTCCTCGCCACGGCCATCTCCGACCACCCTGTACTCAAACCAAAGGCTCACAGATGCGCAATAACCCACTCTACACATTGGTACCACTCACCGCCGGCGAAGAGCCGCTGTCGCTGCTGCCATTGGTTCCCGAGCCATCGCCGCCGCCGAGCCGATGTGGCGCCGCCACAAGATCCACTCACCTTCGTGCGGCGCAGTCACCGTGGTGGCGCCGTGTCGGCAAAGACACGCCAAGACGCGGCTCACCCACCGGCCCCAGATCCCGTGGCTCGCTGGTTTGGTCCACTGTGGTCGAGCCACCGACATGGGGCCCACTGCCGCTTTTCTATTTAATTTTAATTCTTTTCCGAAATCTCTACCGACGCAAGCATTGCGCAATAAATCGATTTTCCTTTATAAAAATAATTCGGAAATTCGAGAAAATCCAATTTAGGGTTTTATTGATTTTCCAATCTTCCAAAGCCCATATCTTTTGCATCCGAAGTCCAATTGAGCCCATTCAAATTTGTAAATTCATATAAAATTCAGATCTATTTATTTATGAATTTTATTTAATTTTTGGAGTTTATTTTGCCTCTGTTATTTATTTGTTTTGTTTTCTTTTGTCTCGCTTGCAGTAGACGCCGATACTTGGGAATTTTGCGTAAGAAGGAGCACCTCAAGACCAAGACCAATATCTAGATCTATTCCAAGGCAAGTTATACCTTTGATCATTTTGAACCCGCCAAAAATACTTTGTTTCAATGTATTGCATTATATTTCAAGTATTTATTTAAATGCTTTTGGGTGTAGTTATTAAATCCAAATTGTTATGCCACCTTGTCTATTGTATGCCATGATCTTTTGTCACCCTAGGTTGATTAATTATTAGTTGGTATTATGGTAGCACCAACGTGGGTTGGTTAGATACGATTAGATCGCTTAGCCATGCCACGAGTCATCATCTCATGTGAGAGTTGCAATTATAAATTTGACTAAGTGATTATGGAACGTGTGATGAATCTGTGTGTGCTGTGTGTCATTACTCGTTGATGGCATGTGTTGCACTTAACCAACAGGTGGGAAAAGATTTATACCGAGGCAAGTGGTGGATTCTGTGAATGGTGGATCCGTGTGATATAAACTTTGTGATTTGGAAAAATCGAAGTCTTGCCTTAGTCAATTAAGGACTTAACTTTGTGCGCCATTGAATCGGGCCTTACTGCACGACCACATGCCTAGTATGGGTCGGGCCTGACTTAGTAAGTTATGGAGTCTTGACATTGACAACTCAAAGTTGTATTTAAGCTATGTGATGGGTCGGAGGTGTGATATGTCACATCGCGGACGGTTCACGATCCTCGCCCAATGGTGTGTGTCGCCCAAGGGCCGTGTACAAATTGACTGACAGAAAGCACACCAGAGTGTCATTGTTTGAGATGAAGTCTCCGAAAGGTTTTGTTGTGATCAACTCGATCCGGTTGATTTCATCGTGTGGGTAAAGTGTACAACCTCCGCAGAGTGTTTAAATCAATCTATTCGAATAGCCGCGTCCTCTGCTATGGACATGCTCGGAATTTCACACGAGGGGTAGATTTTCATAAAACAATTGGGAAGGGTCACCGTGTGAGATAACTTGTTCAAATTGTGTGAAAGAACTTGATTAGACTGTGTGTCCTTTGTGAAATCAATTGTTAACTTATTATTGTCTATTTGTTTTGAATTATGCTTTCAATCTATTATTTGTATTCAATTGCAAATGTTGCATTTCGCAAAATAACCACGTAAGCCATTTCTTTGGAATAAGCCATCATGTATAAATGCATTCTGTGGTATGACTTATGAGTACGGTGTGTACTCACTCTTGCTAAACAAATCAATGTAAGTGGAGGAGTCGTCACCGCTTTTGAAGAGGAGTTCTACGAAGGTTGAACGTTAGGGTCTTGATCCCACGGCTGTTCGTGGTAAATTGATGGAGCTACCGAGTTTATTTCGCTTCACGCCGCAGCTTATTTCTTTATTGTCACTTTGCATGGCTTAATAAATGTAACACTCGACCATAAGGTCCCAACAGCTTATTTGTTATTCAAATATACTCGCTTATTCTTATATTCGTTGTATGGATGTGATATTTCATCAATGTTGACACTGTGTGCACTAGCGTGATCCTGGACTAGTGCGAGTACACGAGGGTCCAGATTTGCATATTTGGGTCCCGACAGAGGTGGTATCGTGAGCATACCGACCGTAGGTCTTGACCCTAGTTAGATTGGCTGCTCTTAGTGAGTCCAAAACTATTTTCTAAAGCAAATATTAACTTGCAAGATTAATTGAACTCCTTAACTCATCTCATGTCTCTCTTGACTCAACTATCACAAATTCTTTCTCTCCCATTGCTTTAAAGTTGTTTTCTTATCCTTGTCCATCTTGACAGATGCCTCGCCTTCTTGAGTTATGGAGAGCGCAAGGAGGACTTGCCGCGAGCTTTGGAAGTTGCTACAAGTACTTGGAGGGTCGATCGTCCATTGTACCGTGGCAATGCTTGGATCGTGAACGGCCGAGATCGTGGAGTGATCTCGCCATTTGACCATCTACGCCAGTGCAAAGACACCAAGGCGAGCAAACCATCGCACATCTCAACTAGAAGGAGTATTTGGATTGAAGCAATCCAGAGTCTTCACGCCTTGCCATCCCGAGGATCTGCAACATCTACTCTCGAGAGCTTCGTGACACGCTTTTCGTTATCATCCCCGCATTTCGGACGTGGATCTTGCCGCACGCTTTCCGCCTACAAAGGAGAAGACAACGCCACCGTCGCAGCATCTCGCCTGGGCCACACCGTTGCTTTCGAGGAATCGTTGGAGTTAGCCGCCACAGAGCCGAGTGTACCTATGAGACTCTTCAGAGAGTCAAGAAAGGATCGCCATTTTAGAAGAAACTCTTTATGGACGACACGAAGAAGACATCAAGAGGAAGACCCGTAAGAAGCTAATGGACCTACTGAGCTGTAAGAGCCAGCAGAGGTCAGAGAGCCGAAGCACCAAGAAGACTGCACTGTGGACACTGCTCCTATTGCACCATCCCCGGACATCGGGATCGGGCTTGCGAGGATGCCACCACTTCTGTGTCTACAAAGAGGGAGCACCGCCAAGGTCATGGAGGCTATTTGATTGAGTAGTCTGCTCGCGTTGTTTCGTGCTTAGCCGCTTTGTGTCTTGAGTCGCCCTTTAGGCGGTAGTTTTGTGTGCTTAAGTTCGTCCTTATTTTTGTGTGCAAGTATGAGCTGCAAAGGCCCTTAGGCATTTGTTGCAAGCCATACTATTATCTTAATCAATATAAGAGTTTCATTGAGCTTTCTTAAAATATGTTGTTGGGTTTTACCTACCCCGCTTAGTTCTACAACTTATCTCGTGCTTGCTACCTTATCTAACCCTTGGAGATTCACCAGATGGTTCAGACTCAAAGTCACGCAAGTGGTTCCGATACTCCAAGTGTCGTAAGGACGGAGCAAATCCCTGAGAAGCAATTCCACCACAAGCACCTTCAATGATCTGCAGAATTTTGGAGCATTCATGACACCAAACCAAATTGATGTACACCATGATGAATCGATGCAAGCCATGAATAACCGTAACAACAACAATCAAGATCACAATGGAGCCCGGCTTGCTCATGGTCATAATGGATCATCCAAGTTGGCGAGTTTATGAGGACCCGCCCACCAACCTTTTCTCGACATGTCTCACCAAGAGAAGCCGATGATTGGCTTCGTGTTATTGAGAGAAAATCGCGATCACTCAATGCAACGATCATGAAAAGTTCTGACGCCTCTCACCGATGGAAGGCATTGCCACGAATGGTGGGAAAACTTTTGTGCAAACGCATGGAACGCCGCAAGATATCACTTGGGAAGAGTTCACAACCGCCGCCAAGATCATGTACCGTAAGGAATCATGGATCTAAAGAAGGATGAATTCCGTGCTCTCAAGCAAGGAGGAATGTCGCTGATCGACATTACCTCAACAAGTTCTCACAACTTGCTCGATATGTCGCAGAAGATGTCGCCATCGACAAGGCTCGCCGAGTCGTTTTACAAAGGATTGAACATCGACTTCAAGTCAACTTGATCGCCCACACCTTTCCCGATTTTCAAGAGTTAATCAACAAGGCTTTGATTCTAGAGGATAAGCGCAAGGAATTGGAAGATCATCGTAGCGCAGAATGGCTCAAAGAAGGAAGTCACCAACCCCAACCGAGGGCAAGAATGATTCCACCGCAGCTTAGCCGCTTTCCAACACGACTTCGCGCGCACCACCGCACTAACTTCAAGACTCGCCCAGCTTGCTCGTAACTTCCGCAACCCCGCACTACCAACCCCAATCCAATAAGCAACCCACAAAATACAACCGAGTTTGCTTTACCCGCCGTCGCCCGGGGCATTTCGCCAACCGATGTCCGCAGAATGGGACTATCACCCAAAGACGCTTCAACCTTGGGAATACACCACCAAGACACCAAGACAAGGCAACCATCAAGGAACTTCTCAAGCTACCGGCCAAGCCGGAGGAGCACCGCCATCGCTTGTCGAGGCCGTGTCAACCACGCCACTCTAGAAGGAGCTCAAGAAGCACCCGACGCTGTAATCGGGTAAGTTCCTAGTAAATTCAAGACCGTGATCGCCTGCTTTGATTCGAGCTTCGCATTCGCTTGTTTCGAATTTTTGCAACTAAGAACAAATTGGAAGTTATGCATCTTAAGCATACTCTTAGTCCAATACCGAGCAGAGCTAAGTTCTAAAGTTGGATGTTTAGGAGCTAGGCTACTCATAGCTGGAGTTGAGTTTCTAGCCAACCTAATAGTCCTAGACACTCAGACCATAGATGTCATCCTTGGTATGGATTGGTTATCCAAACATAAAGCAAGCTAGATTGTGGTCAAGAGCCGTGACAATTGAGGATACCACAGGAAAGAAAGTAGAATTTCTAGCCACCTCAGTACGTGATGGACATTTGGTAGTCAACAGTTTGAAGACAGTTTCTTTGGAAGATGTACCTGTAGTAAAAGATTACCCAGATGTATTTCCAGAAGAATTACCAGGAATGCCACCGGACCGTGACATTGAGTTTGTCATCGATCTAGTGCCAGGAACAGCACCAATTTCCAAGAGACCCTATCGGATGCCAGTCGATGAACTTGTGGAAATGAAGAAGCAGATAGAAGAACTACTGGAGAAAGGTTTTGTAAGACCTAGTTCGTCGCCATGGGGAGCACCTGTTTTGTTTGTCAAAAAGAAAGATGGAAGTATGAGAATGTGTATCGATTATCGCTCTCTCAACGAAGTCACCATCAAGAACAAGTACCCATTGCCCGCATTAGATGATTTGTTCGACCGCATGAAAGGAGCCGAGTATTCTCCAAGATCGATCTACGATCGAAGTTACCATCGCTAAAGATTTGTCCTAAGGATGTACCAAAGACCGCTTTCAACCCTGTATGGACATTTTGAGTTTTAGTCATGTCTTTTGGATTGACTAATGCCCTCGCCTATTTCATGAACATGATGAACAAAGTATTCATGGAATATTTGGATAAGTTCGTGGTAGTATTCATTGATGATATTTTGGTATACTCAAAGTCGAGGAAGAGCATGCGTGACATTTGAGATTAATCCTAGAAAAGCTCAGAGGACATCGGTTGTATGCCAAGTTCAAGAAGTGTGACTTTTGAAGAAGAAAGTTGATTTTCTCGGTCATGTGATGACAAACAAGGAGTAGCAATTGACCCCGAAAGGTTAAAGTCAGAATGAATTGGGAGCACCCAAGACGGTTACTCAAATTCGTAGTTTCTTGGGAATGGCGAGGATACTATCGCTCGTTTCATTGAAGGATTCTCAACGATTGCTAAACCTCTTACGCAATTATTGAAGAAAGAGAAGAAGTACATTTGGACCCTCACTTGTGAAGAAAGTTTTCAAGAATTGAAGAAACGTCGACTTCAAATTTCATGCTAGTTTTGCTTGGATATTAGTAAGGATTTTGATATCTCACCGTGATGCTTCGCGTCAAGGATTAGGATGTGTCCTTATGCAAGAAGGAAGAGCCGCCGCTATGCGTCAAGGCAATTAAGGCCTCATGAAGAGAACTATCCTACCCATGATTTGGAGCTAGCTGCCGTAGTGCATGCCTTGAAGATTTAGCGCCATTATCTCACTCAGAATCGCTGTGAAGTCTATACTGCATCATAAGAGCCTGGTACATATTCACTCACCGATTTGAACATGAGATGAGAAGATGGTGGAATTAATAAAGGATTATAATCTTGGAATCCATTACCATCCCGGTAAGGCCAATGTAGTTGCAGATGCACTGAGTCGTAAGAGCTACTGCAATGCTCTGGAAGTAAAAGAGTTGTGTTCAGAACTTCAGGAGGAATTCCGAAGCTACAACTAGAAGTTGTTCCTAAGGATTTGTGGCCAATTTGGAAGTACAAACTACTGAGAAACAGATTCGTGAAGCTCAACCTAAGGATTCTCGAGTTTGCCGATCTCAAGAAGAAGATGTCGAAGGAAAATTTAAAGACTTCACCATAGATGATCGTGATATATTGTGGATCAATGGACGATTCTGTACCGGATATTGATGGATTAAGACAATTGATTCTCAAGGAAGCCCATGACTCTAAGTATTCGATTCACCCTGGAAGCACTAAGATGTATCAGGATGTTAAGAATAAGTTTTGGTGGCCAAACTTAAAGCGAGACGTCGCAGAGTTCGTTGCTTTATGCGACGTGTGTCGAAAGTAAAGGCCGAACATCGTGAGGCCGCGGATTGCTACAACCGAAGATACCGTAATGGAAGTGGGAAGAGATCGGTATGGATTTTATTACGGACTACCCAAGACTCAATCAGTTATGATTCAATTTGGGTAATAGTGGATCGCTTGACTAAAGTTGCCCATTTCTTGCCACCAAAACCACTTATTCGGAGACCGCTTGGCGAATTGTATATGTCAAAATCGCTACCGCACGGTGTGCCTAAGAAGATAGTGTCGATCGAGGATCTCAATTCACCTCTCGCTTCGCGAGTCTACATGAAGCCCAGGAACTCATCTGAATTTGATCGCTTATCATCCACGCATGATGGACAGATCAAAGAGTTAACCGATATTAGAAGATATGTTAAGAGCCCGTGCCTTAGCTAATGCTACCATTGGGATAAAAGTTTGTCAGATGTCAATTCTCGTAACAACAACGCTTATCAAGCCGCTTTGCGATGTCACCATTTGAAGCTCAGACGGTCGTACTCGCAGAACTCCGTTGAATTGGTCGAGATAATTGAACGTGTAGTGTTCGGGCCGATATTATTCAGAAGTCAAGAACAAGTTGCTATGATCGAGAGAGGTTAAAGATAGCCCGCCTAGGCAAAAGAGTTATGCCGATAATCGCCGCCGTGACCTCGCTTTGAACCAGAGGATTTTGTGTATCTTCGAGTTACTCCGCCGAGGTGTTAAGAGATTCCACACCAAAGGGAAGCTTGCTCCAAGGTATGTGGGTCCATTCAAGGTTTTGGAACGCCGTGGAGAAGTTGCGTACGCTTAGAGCTACCACAATCGTAGCGTGAGTGCATGATGTCTTTCATGTCTCTCACCAAGAAGTGTCTTCGTGTGCTCAAGAGCGCACTCGTGGAGTCAATTGAATCAAGGAAGATCTCACATACAAAGAGCACTGTCAAGATTTTGGATGTCGCAGAGCGCCGCACTGTAAGCAAGACTGTTCGTTTACGCAAAGTCCAAAGGAGTAACCACTGTAGGAGAAGCAACGTGGGAACGTGAAGAAGAGTTGAAAGCCGAGTTCCCTAGCCTTTTCTCTATAGCCTAATCTCGGGACGAGATTCGCTTAAGGGGGAGGTTTGTAACATCCCAAATTTCGTAGCTTTAAAATCTTTTATACATTAGTAGCAAGAAAATTTATCATTTGGATTTATTGGATATTAATTTAAAAGTTTAATATGGACTTTAAGGACAAATTGATTTAATGTGCTTAATCCCAACATCAACAATTGTCAAAACTATTTTATTTAGATTCTATATGCTTGGATATATTTTATAGAATTTTCTCGAATTTTTCCCAAGTCATTTGCTATTTTCTAATTGCTATTTGCATTTTCGGATTTATTTAAAAGAAAAACCTAATTTAAATCCTTGAATAAGATCGGGCCAAGCCCAAGACTATTCCAGCCGCTCAATCCAAATTGGATCAAGATCGCCCGGCACCGCCGCCTGCTGCGTCGCCTTGCCCCGCCGGATCTTCGCCGCGTGTCCTTTCTCGCCGATCTCGCCGCCGCTTCGCCGCTTCGCTTCTGCGCTTGGATCGCCATCGTCACGCCGCCCTCGCGCGCCTCGCCGCCATCGCCAGTGGGACCGCCACGTGGTCGCTGTCTCCGCTATCTTCTTCTCCGCTGCCGCCGCCGCCGCCATTGCCGACCTCTGAGCTTCGTCCGACAATTGCGCAACGGCCGATTTTGTGCGCGCGACAACGCCTTCGAAGCCTTATCTCTCCCGCACCTGCTCCGCTATTTTCAATTTCAAATCGGTTTCAATCTCCGAGAATCGAGGAATTCAAAATCCGCCGCTTCGGACCCGATTTGGGGATTTCCAACCGGCCCCCGCCTATAAATACCTCCCTTAGCATCGCCGCCACCTCCGCAATCCAAAGCCGCCGCTCGCCGCCTGACGCCCTAAGCCGCCAAGATTTTCGAGTTTTAGGTTTTCGTAGGTTTCTTCTCCGGTGAATTGCGCCGCCGCTTCGCCGCCTTGCCTCGCCAATCGCACCCTCGTGATCGCAAGCCTCGGAGCCACCTCGTGCGCACTCCTCGCCGCCGAGCATTGCCGAGCTTCCGTCCGACAAACCCGAGACTTCGCCGCCGCTTCTTCCTCGCCACGGCCATCTCCGACCACCCTGTACTCAAACCAAGGCCCACAGATGCGCAATAACCCACTCTACACATTGGTACCACTCACCGCCGGCCAAGAGCCGCTGTCATTGCTGCTATTGGTTCCCGAGCTATCGCCGCTGCCGAGCCGATGTGGCGGCCGCGGCAAGATCCACCTCACCTTACGTGCGTGGCGTGTCCCGTGGTGGCGCGCGTGTCGGCCAAGACACGCAAGACGTGGCTCGACCCACCGGCCTCCCGTGATCCCGTGGCTCGGTGGGTTTGGTCCACTGTGGTCGAGCCACCGGCGATGGGGCCCACCGCCGCTTTTCTATTTAATTTTAATTCTTTTTCGAAATCTCTACCGACGCAAGCATTGCGCAATAAATCGATTTTCCTTTATAAAAATAATTCGAAATTCGAGAAAATCCAATTTAGGGTTTTTATTGATTTTCCAATCTTCCAAAGCCCATATCTTTTGCATCCAAGTCCAATTGAGCCCATTCAAATTTGTAAATTCATATAAAATTCAGATCTATTTATTTATGAATTTTATTTAATTTTTGGAGTTTATTTTGCCTCTGTTATTTATTTGTTTTGTTTTCTTTTGTCTCGCTTCATGAGTAGACGCCGATACTTGGGAATTTTGCGTAAGAAGGAGCACCTCAAGACCAAGACCAATATCTAGATCTATTCCAAGGCAAGTTATACCTTTGATCATTTTGAACCCGCCAAAATACTTTGTTTCAATGTATTGCATTATATTTCAAGTATTTATTTAAATGCTTTTGGGTGTAGTTATTAATCCAAATTGTTATGCCACCTTGTCTATTGTATGCCATGATCTTTTGTCACCCTAGGTTGATTAATTATTAGTTGGTATTATGGTAGCACCAACGTGGGTTGGTTAGATACGATTAGATCGCTTAGCCATGCCACGAGTCATCATCTCATGTGAGTTGCAATTATAAATTTGACTAAGTGATTATGGAACCGTGTGATGAATCTGTGTGTCTGTGTGTCATTACTCGTTGATGGCATGTGTTGCACTTAACCAACAGGTGGGAAAAGATTTATACCGAGGCAAGTGGTGGATTCTGTGTGAATGGTGGATCCGTGTGATATAAACTTTGTGATTTGGGAAAAAGCGAAGTCTTGCCTTAGTCAATTAAGGACTTAACTTTGTGCGCCATTGAATGGGCCTTACCGCACGACCACATGCCTAGTATGGGTGGGCCCGACTTAGTAAGTTATGGAGTCTTGACATTGACAACTCAGTTGTATTTAAGCTATGTGATGGGTCGGAGGTGTGATATGTCACATCGCGATTCGTCACGCATCCTGTCCAATGGTGTGTGTCGTTCCAAGGGCTGTGTGTACAAATTGGACGGCAGTAAAGCACACCAGGAGTGTCATTGTTTGAGATGAAGTCTCTGAAAGGTTTTGTTGTGATCAACTCTGATCCGGTTGATTTCATCGTGTGGGTAAAGTGTACAACCTCTGCAGAGTGTTTAAATCAATCTATTCGAATAGCCGCCCCTGCTATGGACATGCTCTGAATTTCACACGAGGGGTAGATTTTCATAAAACAATTGGGAAGGGTCAGCTGTGTGAGATAACTTGTTCAGCTGTGTGAAAGAACTTGATTAGACTGTGTGTCCTTTGTGAAATCAATTGTTAACTTATTATTGTCTATTTGTTTTGAATTATGCTTTCAATCTATTATTTGTATTCAATTGCAAATGTTGCATTTCTGCAAAATAACCACAGAAGCCATTTCTTTGGAATAAGCCATCATGTATAAATGCATTCTGTGGTATGACTTATGAGTACGGTGTGTACTCACTCTTGCTAAACAAATCAATGTATGGAGGAGTCGTCACCGCTTTTGAAGAGGAGTTCTACGAAGGTTGAACGTTAGGGTCTTGATCCCAGTCGGTTGCCTGTGGTAAATTGATGGGAGCTACCGGAGTTTATTTCGTTTCCGCTGCAGTTTATTTCTTTATTGTCAGCCTTGCATGGCTTAATAAATGTAACACTCGACCATAAGGTCCCAACAGTTATTTGTTATTCAAATATACTCGCTTATTCTTATATTCGTTGTATGGATGTGATATTTCATCAATGTTGACACTGTGTGCACTAGCGTGATCCTCGACTAGTGCTGAGTACACAGAGGGTCCAGATTTGCATATTTGGGTCCCGACATTGGGTTACTACGGTCAGTATGGCTCTGATACCAAACCTTATGAGACCCCGGTTTATCGGGCTTGTAATGCTTAACCATCCACTTGGTCCTAGCATCACAAATCGATAATCCGAGACTCGAGACATGTATACTTCCTGAATGCAGATACACACCTCTTTACAAAGTTCATGCATCAATTCCATTCATTCACATAGAACCAAGCAAAAACAACAACTTAAGATAACATAAATAAAGGATAGTCATTACAAAAGAGAGGCCGACCGCCAAATGACAAATACATAAAGAAATTTAACAATGAAGCAAAAGTGCCATAAGATGGCCATAAACCAAAGAGCCAATCGGTGTGCCTTTAACCCACAAGGCAACCGACGGACCGCCAAGCTAGTCGTCGAAACCACAAAGACAACTCGCAAAAAGTGAGGCCCTTGGGGCTCACCTTCTTCCTCTGCAAACAAAAGCAACCAAAGAAAACCGGGTGAGTACTTTGAATGTACTCGCAAGATATACAAGAATGATAACAGACCTGAACAATAACTATATGCAAGCTTGTTTAAGTGGAGCAAAGCTAGGACTCAAATTTTTAAGCATAAAGCGTGTTTTATTTGCAATAATGTAGTACATTGAAAAGCAAGTTAACAAATCTGTTTTTAATGTTCAAATAAACGTAAATGATAACAATATAACAAAGAGATATATGACAACAACAATCCTCGAAGTGACTAAACCATTAGTCACCACAACAATAGCATGAATTACCCATTCATGCCAACCATGTCAAATTTTAATTTTTAAAAGGTTGTAGTCTAGTTCTTGCACGACCTTACCAAGCATGTCCATAACCTAGGGCGAGGCTATTCGAATAGTTTTATACCTGCAGGTGTACCAATGTACCCACACGCTGCATCGCTTTTTGCCAAGCTATTAAGCACACTTCCTTAGGTATGCAAGACGGCTAAGTCCTACGAGACATTTCCAATATTGTGAATTATTCACGAGCCGCCTGTATGGATAGAAACCCATACGTTGTGTCTGAGTCATTGTAAAGCCTCGGTCAACTACCCGTCGCAGTAAAGCCTTGACAACTACAATGCTCCTCGAGGTGGAGAACCTACCCGGAATCTCCACCACCGCACACCCAACACAAGAACACCGAGAACACATATCATGTTTCACACCACACACACAACCCCCTCCAGCGACTCGGAGATAACCCACGCCAAAGTACTAAGTCAAGAGAGGACCCATATCCCTCTCGCGTGGTTAGCACGCATAAGCACTTGGCTTAGTGACACAAGTAACAATTCGGTCCTTAGGGACCTGGGCACCTTTCCTTGTCACACCCAACAATCACACCAACATGCCATTGTGCCCAAGTCAAATCATTTTGTTCCATTTTCGGTTTTTACAAAACAAAAGCATAAGGTACTGAACCAAAAATAAACAAAATGATTTGTGTGATCAAGGTCATCGACTAAGTCGATAATCGCCCAATTCTACCGGTAGCTAAGCATTTCTAAGCATGACATCGAAAAGACAATAAACGAGCATAACTAAATCACCGGGCTCTAATCCACCAGCGATATTAATAACTTATGGTTGTGGCAGGGGATAACATTTTAATGGCAACAATGCATTAGGAATAGCTACCTCTAAACAGGGCAAAAATAATTGGACACAAAAGCAATGCATACATATAGTTTGTAAACAAGATATTAGACTTTAAAAGTAATGGGATATTTATGATCAAATATCTTGCCTTGCTGAAGCTCGCTGTTTTGCTGCAGAGGGTCACTCTCGATAATATCAATATTGTCGCAACCTATCGAAAGAACCAACAAGAACCAATAAGGCGAGAAACATCAAAAGATGCCACAGCAAAACTCAGCAAAAAGCTCTCAAATTTTTGCAGTAGAAAGAACATAATTTTTATGAACTAATGCAACAAGAACCAATTGATTTGGATTCTCAATGCAAAAGTTATGGCCAAAACACTTTCAGTCGGCCAGGAAATGAAAAACAACACTATTCACCTAAGCAATGATTTTAGTGAAATTTTCTAGAAATGTAGAGCTACTAAAATTTTTATGGTAAATCAAGCACCTCATAAGATGAACAGTCCCACTAGATTCATCTCATTTGGAGCTTTCGATAATTAGTTATGAATTTTCTAAGTTAAATCTATTTTTCAGTTGTACAGATAATCAGTTTAATGCTTACTTTCAAAATAAATCTTTTCTGCTACTGAGATAAATGAGCAACCTATACTGGAAATAAGTTTACTAAGAATGAAAAATAATGGCACTGGTTTTATCATTTTTGAAGTTACATAAAATTACTTATGCAGTTTGGAAGATAAAACTATTTTTCAGTTGATAAATAACTCCTCTCGGAAATTGAAATTAGAAATGACGTGGCGAACGAGGAGCGCCGATCTTGATCCGACGGTCCGCGTCCCAAATGCACGCGCGCGCGGATTCACAAACCCTAAACGCCACCGTTGGATCCGGATCCAACGGTTCACGTGGATCGTAGGCGTCCGTGGTCCGAACGCTCACGCGCGCCGCGAAGCCGTGGATCCGGGATCCAACGATTCACGTTGATCCGAGCGTTCGGCGGTCCGAACGTTTCACTCGAATCGGGACCGTTGATTTGGGATCCAACGGTCCACTGATTAGGGCGTGCGATAATTCAAACTTTCGCGCGATCCTGAGCCGTAGATCTTAGGATCGACGGTCCACAACGACTCAAGTTCAAACTTCAATCAGATTTCGTCCGACAAAATTTGACGGGGAAGATTGGCTCGCCGCCGGCGACTCTGGCCGCGGCGGTGCGAGCAAAAGCCTAAAATGAGTTCCTAACAACCTTGCGCACCCAAAGGCACCAATAATTTTGGTCGCGCGCGTTTAGAACGCCAAACAAGTTGAGATGACCGAGAAGACTCAAAATGACCGAAAACGAAAAACGCAAATGAGCTCAGCTGTGGTCCAAGGGAGCGAGTGCCAAGCAACTAGGGACTAATAAGAGGGTACCTGAGCCCAAAGAAGGCACGGAGGAGAGTTGAATCGGTTCGGGTGAAGAAGAGTAGCTGTTTCGGCCGAATTGGGGGAAAACCGAAATCGATCTGCTCTCTTCTGTCAAAGGCAAAATTGACAGAGGGTTAATATTATATGAGATGCCAAGTGACTGAGGAAGCAAGAGTTTTGAAGGAGAAAGCCCGGAACACCACTTTCACCGAAGAGGTTGGAGCTTCAACAATGGCGGTAATGGCGACCGAAGGTGAAAACTCGAGTTTGAGCTTACTCCGTGCGCTAGAAGTGAAACTGTAGCTCGAGGGTGTTCAAAGAAGGATAAGGAAGCCACTGGAGGAGTTTTATAGCCGGAGGAGCAAGAGGGGAGCAACGGCATTAAAAATGGGAAGCATCTTGTCTTGAGGTTGGCCGAGAGCGGCGGGGTGTAATGCAGAATGAGACGACGATCGTGGAGGCGACGGACGGGAGCATTAAATGCGAAAAAGCCGTTGGCCAAAAGGAGACGCGACTGGGCTCTGCCGAAGGGTACTGTGCACGCCACCCCTGTTGACTCGGCCGAGCGCGCGCGAGCGAGAGGAAGACGTAAGAGGACAGCCGTTGGATTTAATCGGACGGCTGAAATAGAACGGATTGATTATAACGATTCGAACGCTCACTTAATCTCGACCGCTGATTTGGATCCTACGGTTCACGCGTTGCGAGGCGTTCGGATGGTCCGAACGCTCACGCGATCGTGGACCTCGATTTAGAATCCAACGGTTCAAATGGATCGGCGCTCGGATGGTCCGAACGTTACCTCGAGCGCGAGCATCGCACGATCAAGATCTAACGGTCGAAATTGAAAGCGCCGAGGTGGCTGAGTCGGTGCGCTTAGTTGATCCGATCGAACCGATGGCTTGAACCCGAGTGTGACTTGAGTCCAAGGAACAATGGCTGATTTTGAGTTATTTGCTGAGCTGGCTTAGGATAATTAATTTAGATAGCAAACAAGCTCCAAAAATTATGAAATTTTAACTGGAGATTGCTAACAGAGGGAGGAACCTTATATAAAATTTTCAGAGACTTTTATGCACTGCATTTTTCTCTAAAAATTCCAGAAGGCTATTTTAGGAGTTTGACTAATGTTTGACTTGTCTCAAAAATTATCAAATAATTTCTGAAAATTACGAAATAATTCTGAGGTGTTAAACATCACTCCTAGGTTCAATGAAAATTATTTTCAAAGGTTGGGCACAAGATTTTCATGAAGGAGATTTGTGTTGGTGTCCAAATGGCAATTTGATTTTTGATTTCACATAATTTCTTTACAAAAATTATGGAACTGATTACAAAAATCAAGACCAGAGAAAAAGTTTTAATTTCTCCTCATTTTTATTACATTTGAAACACAAACCAATTTTGGGATGTTACACTGGGCGCGTGGATCCAGGATAGATGTAGGTTCGCACTCAGGGGCAAGCTCTGAGCAGTCCCAAACCTGTGGATTTGGGCGGTCTCGAGAACGGGATCTCGAGCGTGACTGAGCACGATAGACTCAGGTAGTATAGGATTTAGATCTTTTTGCATCTCTTTGTTTCTTGGTGTTATTTGCTTAATGTGTATGGCATAACACAACTCACCCTCGGGTTAGCCTCTGCCAGATAAATATGATACCCTCTTCCCTACCACGAATCAATGCTGAAGAAGTAAGGAAATCGTATAACAAACAGAAGAGCTCGTCAAATTAAAATGTTATGAGTACAACAACTAACACAACTAATTTCTTAACACCTCCCCCGCAGAATAAAAAGTGATTACAGAAATCGAAGTGAGGGCAGTGGGCTTGCTAAAATTGAGAAGATCATCACCCAAAATCATTTTTCTAGGATGAAGCGGAACGACCAATAGAGATCATACGTTTGAGGACTTGCGATCTCGGTGATACAAATCTGAGCGCTCCAAGATCTTTGGTAATAGGTTTTGGAAGCCACCACCTTTCCAAATAAATTGTCAACGCCCGCAAATCCAGTGGATGGAGGGCAAGCTTGTGGAACCAATATCTTTGCACCATCAAGTGTGCATGATACGAGTTCTTTACCAATTGAACTCGTAAAAGTCCATATGGAAGCACACGTCTCAGCATATGTACATGATTCTCAAAGGAGGAAATTCAGATCTTTAAGCCATGAAGTGGAGGATGAGAGTTTACCGTCAAATCTTATTTTCAACAGTAGCCCCAACTTCTCCGGTATATTGGCTAGGGTCGGTCGTCCGAGATTACCCCAACCATCTTGCACCGCAAAGTAATAAAGGAATGACCTTACCTCCAACTTCCTCTTCGCACGACGTACACGGTTCAATTTTTCCAAGATCTACCTAGCAACCAGGATATAGTGATACTTACAACAACATATCTGGATAGACACAATCTTCAATTCCCTTTTTTCCTGTTGAGAGCAAGGCAATACTGGTGGACAAATTGGCCTCAAACAGTGGCATTCTAGGAGTGCAACCATCGACCTCTTCTAAATAATCATGTACAGATATTGTTGGTACTACTACTCCCTTCTTTCCAAGAGAGACCTTTGCTTCGCTAAGAAATCTTACATTCAGCCTACAGAAGCACTATGGCAAAAACACCATAGAACGTGGCTCAACTCGTGGGCGTGTTCCTTTTGTAGACAATACGTCCAATGTACTGCTGTATCTGTTCTACCCAAGTCAAGTCAGGCAGTTCGCAAAATACTCCCACCTTTTGAGAAAACAAATTCCTTTCCCTACAGCAAAGCCACTAAAGTCAAGATAAACATCAGCAAAGAGAATGACTCCTCCTTTTGTCCCCAGCAATCAGTGTAAAGTATTTAATCCTCTTTCCTAGCAATGGTCATAGATCGAGCAACATGAATGACAGTGGTAACGCTCTCAGGAGATTTCAGATGCGAATAAGGAATGAAAGATCAAGAAAATGAGGAACAAGGATTGGGACTAAGATGGGATCTATTGCCGTAGGATGAAGCAATAAGAGACCCAGAAATAAACCTTATCGGGCCAACCCCTGACCAATCCAGAACTACCATTATATCGAGAACCACCAGGGCAAATAATTAAAACACCCCTAGTACTCAGGAACCACATCTACCATCACATCAGGACAAGGCTTAAGGACCACCACGACCATCCTCCACCTACCCTTGGACCTCTTCCAAGCATGCCACAACAACCACTACCCCGATATGGACCGCTTGGACCAAGAATCTTCAACCCGTCCTTTGAGAGACTCATAGCCCAGCAGCAGCTTGTTGCCATAGCCATAGATGTACGAAGTGTTTAGGACGCCACCTGACGGAAGATAGCACGATCGTTGAATATCGGACTAAAGAATTACACAATTATCGTATAATGGATTGCTAGAAACATTCTGTTGGGGGATATTAGATTATACAAATAAATTATTGTTGGACACTAGAGTAATGGATTGTTGGATATGGGATCATATAAATAGATAATTGTTGGATAATGGATGTTGGATCATAGCCCTATATTATTCGTGGATTATTGGGTATTGGACGAATGAATGTTGAATTCTAGAAATAGATTGTTGTTGATATTGGATTGAGAGATGTAGGATTATTTAAAAGACATAATTAGTGCGTATTGGATTATTGTTGGATGTAGAACTAAATGTTGGCTACTGGATTTTAGGAATACACTTGTTGGATTATTGGAGTCGGGGATATTGAATTATGGAAATAGATCACTATTGAAGATTAGATTGTGGGATTATATAATTGCGGAGTTGGATTATCGAATTTCCTCATTGTTGGATCGTAGGATTACATCGTGATCGGACTATTAGAAACACATTATTGTGGATAATAGAAATACATATGTTCAAGCATTGGAATGTGTTATGGTTGGATTAAAAGAAGTGTATATTTGTTGGGATGTAGAGATAAATCTTGGTTGGATTATCGAATGCATCTTGGTGGATTCAAATAGATTTTATTAATTGTTGGTAAATTAATATTGAGAATTGATCCAGTAAAGGTGGTGATTGAAATACGAAAAGGTCGATTCTCGTAGTAATGCGGGATATTAATTTTGGTGGATTGGTTGAGTCATGATATATGGGTAAAATTTGCAGAATTAATTGGATGACTTGGTTATGTGGGATTCCTTGGATATAGTTGAACGGTGAATTTGGATTCAGATGTATTGTTAATGATCATGGGAAATCTAGAATCGACAATCTGATCAGGTATAGGTAATGAATAAAATGGAGTCGGATTGTTATAGTAAGTTGTGATTGAATTCCAGTGCATGGGTTGAAGTATAGGGAATTGGTGAAATTGGTGGGGTTAATTGAATAGTAATGGCTGGCTAATCTAAAAGTCGTTGGTGGACTAATGAAAAATAACGATGTAGTGAATCTACGAGCATAATAAATTGATTGGGAGAGTATTATTTTCATAGGGATGCTTAACTCACTAATCGCAGAGGTGGCAACAAGATTGAAATTGGAAAGCTTAACCAAATGTGCAATTATGATTTAAAATGAGGCTATGATATTTGATTTTGCCACAGAAATTTTAGCAAATGATTTCGCTTTGAAGACAAATAGAAGTTGGTGTAGACTTGGGCGAGATGAATTTATGAGGATGGTGCAAACTGATGCACATGATCAATCTATTGCTATGATCGAGATTATATTTTATTGGAGATCGCCTAATTCCATTAGAGATCAACAATTGAGCTGCATCCTGCTTTTGGGATTTAGTATAATGTTCAATATAATGGGACAATGGTTCACCATGTGAAGACACCTCAAGAGCAAGGATTGGCTCATAAAATTATACGCAGCTATACCAGACATCGTAATCAAAGGTCTACCAAACGTAAGCTAATCCTACCTTGACCAGTCTGCGACTAAAGGAGATAAAGGACATACAAGTAGTGACGGCCCTCTCGGATATACTCCCTAAAAATTACCCGGTATGCCCCCAAATCGGGAGATGGAATTGGTTACCAACCTAATTTCGGGAACAACTACTAGTCGAGTATTCAGTGGCACCATGCGAGACCTCTACGGAAGAAAGTGTAGATAACCAACTATAGATTTAGAGTAGGAGAAAGACCTTGATCTAGTACCGGAAAATGACGAGAACACCGCTTAACTTGAAAGCATCTCAAGATCACTCAATGAAGGCAAAGGACCTACGCATCCAATATAGGAAAGACCTACAACTTTAAGTAAGGGATCAAGAGTATTTAAAGATAACACCTATGTGCAGGGTGCGCTGATTCGGATTAAAAGAGAAGCAAGATCCACAGTATGTTGGACCAGTTCGAATGATAAAGTGAAAGGCACCTTAACGTATCGACTGGAATTACTAAGCCAATCAGTGAACATCCTGGCTATAGAAAATCGACGTTAAGGAACCGAACGACCTGTTTGTGCAAGTTACCGTGAAGGATCACCACGCCAGCAAAGCCACGTGGAGAAACGAGGAAGAACTACATGAAGCCTACCCAACCGGTTCGAGTGAGATCCAAATTTTGGGGACGAAATTTCTCCAAGGGGGGGGGGGGAGGATGTGAGAACCTAGAAAATCAGACTAATCTAATTAACATTAATAGCTGGTTAGCAGTAAGTAAAATTTTTCTGAACTCAAGTAATACAAGAATTTATTACATCAGAACAGATCATGTTTTACAACTTTGAGTGCATTACAAAAAGATTAAATTAAAATCTTGCATTGCATATCGTTGAAGCCTTTCTTGAAGCATTTTTCGTCCATCGCCGTCCAGTCAAACCGTCTTCCTCGACCCAATCCGAAATACCATTCCCAGCTCCATTGTCCGCCAATCAACCATAAGACCATTAGCAGTTCAAAAACTATAGAATAGAGTTAGAATAAAGTGGATTGTCGTCAGAGTACCGTAGGAATCATCACGGCTTCCAGATCGATCTAGATTAGTTGGCACACTGAGTATCGAGACTACCCACACCAACCTAGGTTAGCCGACATCTTGGTTCTCAAGTCACCTAGGCTAACCCAAATCAGTCGGCACCTGAATACTCACAATACCTAGACCAACCTAAGATAATCGGCGCAGGCTTATTCCCGTAGGTTTCATCATTCGGCGTTTTAAAGTCCGACATCCACATTTACCATCGTACCTTAACCGTAGTCAAATCCGACCAGGCCCAATGGACCAAAATGCCCGCAGCACAAAATATCTGGCGAGAGCCATTCAGATGAGCACAAGGGCATAACGGCCATTAGCCAGCCACCCGGGAGTGGTAAAAAGGCAATACTCAACCAGGAGTTCAGAGTAGCCGAAGGCATCCCCAGCTGGATGCATCCCCCAGCAATGCATTCCCCAGCAATGCATTCCCCAGCTGGATGCATCCCCCCATCAGGATGCATCTCCCCAAATAAACCATTAGCCCATTTCCTCACAGCCAACATAAGAGCCTCACACAGAAGCCATCCTCATCCCCGTCTCATTCTTCTCAGCCAAAGCATAGCAAGAGCCAAGGAATATCTTGCACAGGCAAAAAGAGATAGGACCATGGTAAATAGGAATAGGGCCATGGTAATAAGGGAAAACACATTTAAGGGTTAAGCCACTGCAACTGCTTTGGATAGGTGCATCCCCGCTCATATGCATTCCCACCAATGGATAGGGATAAGGGCGATCAAGTGCATCCCCCAGTTCATATGCCATCCAAAGCCAAGACTCTCAAGATCAATGCATCCCCACAATCCTAAATCAACTAGATGCATTCCCAAGCCAAAAGGATAAGGGCAGTCAAATGCATCCCCACTAATTAATGCATCTTTCCCCCAGAGCTCATCTTCCCCACATAAACCTTGGCATTCACAACACAGGCATGAGATAAGAATAGCCGAAGCTTTCAAAGCCAAGACTACCCTCTCTCTTGATTTTTAGTGCGGAACTACCGCCAACCAAGTCCCAAGTTCCACAAAACACATAGCGGAACTACCGCACTTCGAGAATCGGCTAAGTCCCTAAGGTAAGCCTCACATGAACACCAAGCCCAACTTCACAATCCGGTCTATCAACCAAACACCGAGACCAGGAAAAGACTAGGAACACATCCTTAGCCCTAGCTAGTCATACATTTGCCTTGCATCTTCTTGAAACTTGATGACGATCAACACTTCAAGTCCGGGTCCTTGACTTTGACAATCATCAACACATGAGAGTAGGAGCAAGGCCGATGCATCCTTTACACTAAGCTCTTGACTTGATGATCAACTCATGAGCAAGCCAAGCTACCGTTATATATATACTCTAACTTGCAAGAACCACCACAAGGCAAGCCTCTCACAATCGCCATCCGCAAGATCAAGTCACCACAAGGCATCAAGGCGAGCAAGGATGCAAGGAGCAAGAAGGAAAACCACAAGAAGCGCAAGGATGCAAGGAGCCGAAGCACAACCACAACCGCGACAACCGAGCCATCTCTAACCGAACCAACAAGGTAGCCATACTCTATTTGTCATTTTTGGTCGTCGTTTCACAGAACCATCCCATAGCCATTTTATCATGCCATTCACACATATCACCAGATCCTAGTAGCATCAGAGTATAGCTCTCAGTTCATCCCATCACAGAGCAAGGGGAGGGATCAGGGAGTAGAGAGGAAGGAGGGTTTGTTACCTCAGTGTAAACCTCGGCCGATCCACCACCATCACCCTCCATATGCATCAACCCAATCCGTCTCCTCCAGTAGCAACCTCACCCCAGCATCATACTCATGCATCATCAAATAAATAACCACATCAAAAGAATAAAATCCACAGTAAAACAAAGGGAGCAAAGGGAGGGGTGCGCTGGTAGCGGCGATGGTCGACACCAGTCCGGCCGCCGAACCACAGAGCGACCAGAGATGTAAACCGGGAATCAAGGAGGAGGCGCGCATGGGGTTCGGAGCAGGGAGACTCGGGCCGAGCGCCGGCGGCCGGGAGGCCAAGCCGGTCGGACCGAAGCGCACCAGATCGGGGCGAGCAGAGGGGAGATCAAGCAGGGAGCGGCGGCGCCGAGCCTTCGACCGCGCCGGATGAAGAGGGAGGCGGCGCAGGAACCGGAACGGAGGAGCAGACCGGAGTAGGGAGAGCCGAGGGAGGAGCGCAGCAGCGCCAGCTGAGCTGGAGGGAGGCGATGCTAGGAGGAGGAAGCGGCGGCGGAGAGCGCCAGAGAGAGAGAGAGGAGGAAAAGAGAGAAAGGGGAGGGGATAAGAGAGTCGGCTGGGGTTTAGATAGGGGGATTAGGTGAGAGGGGTAGTTAGGTAATTAGGTGGGTAGTTAATTAGGTGATTAGGGATTAGAGTTAGGAAATTAGTTTAGGGTATTTAAGTTTAGGAAAAATTTAGAAAAGTTTTATTAGCGCACTTTGGGAAAATTATTGCGGGAGTGGAGTGTAAGCTAGAATGGTAGTATGTCGGGGAGTAAAGCGCGAGTTCGGCAATTACGTCTATAGAGCGAGTAAACCGTAGACGATTTTAGTGGGAGGGTGCTAACTAGGCCGGGATCCGAAAAATATTATTAAATTGAAATTGGCTAACCAAAGGAGCTGTATTAACATCTTATACACATGCTATCACACAAAATTCACTAAGTATTTATGTATGTATTTATTATTCGCATCGTTGATTAATTGCAGAAAAAGAACCGTCGCAGGCAGGAGTATCTGATTTCGATTCCGTCGACCTTGATCTTACCTACACTCTTAAAGGCAAGCTATCCTCTTGAACATCAATATAGCTACTTTAAATGTAAAACATATATTGTTGTATTATATGTATTGCATCAAAATTTATTTCCCAAAATCTCAAATCAAATGATTGAGATGATTATGAAAGAGATAAGAAAGATGAAAGGAAATGTGATAGTATTATGATATGGCTGGTAAAGGGGGCCCAGGGCAGGGGAAGAAAATGAGAAAAAGATGATGATGATGAGGTAAGATGTGGGACCCCTTTACATATGGCTAAAATATAAGGACCAACAAAACTCTTACTCGGTCGATGTCAGAATTCAAGTGCCAACCATTTCCCGCTTCTACGCGAAAATGCTACCTGTTTACGTAATTATGTTCTCCACAACGAGACACATTGGATTGTTTGGGCACGGAAGTGAGCCGCCCCAAGGTGGAGTGTTGGGCACGGATGATAGCCGCCACAACCAACATTGTTGAAACTCGGTGGAGGACTGGGTGCGCTCAGGACACCGATGGAAAACAATGGGTGGAGACTTAATCACGTAACCTGGAAAACGTTCTGTATTCTGAACTCGAAGTCGCATAAAAGGAAATGTGATGGACCCAGTTCACAGAGAGCTCAGAATAGCTATGGGTAAAGTGGTACAAGCCTGCCCAGTGCTATACCAATCATGAATTCATGCCAGTCTCCTGGATTGGAGTCTACGGGAACCACTGGGGGTCTATCTTCTCTCCGAGTGACTAGTAGTGTTTTCAGTATTAAAATGTGCAACCTAATATTTTAATGATTTATTTTCAGAAATGAGATAATATAGAAAATGTGATAAAGACCAGAGATCAGTCATACAGTGCATCTTTTGCTATTAATGCTTGCTGAGTACTTTTGTACTCAACCTTGTTAGTATTCTCATTTGTAGATCCTAGTCCGGCCGGGAACTACCCGTGTGGGATGAAGGACTTGCAGGTATCGAAGAGGCCGCAGGAGGCAAAGGAACCGACTACGAGTACCAGGGCGAGATGGGCGCCATCTTTGACGCGTGGGACGAGTAGACAACTAGAAGAGCTTGGCCGACAAGCGAGGGGACTTGGTCCCCCTTATCGGTGGTGGTGTACTATCTGTAAAGACCATAGTTCTGCGTGGCTACTGTTGTAATCGAGGTGTACAATTTCTATCTTATTGTTCTGCAGCGCAACTCTGATAAAAAGGGCTTGCTATTCGTCGGGGCGGTGTTCTACCGGGCAGACGAATAGTAATCCGTGTGCCTAAGTGTGATTACCCTAGGGGTAATAACACGGGGCGTCACAGTTAGTGCGCGCACACACACACACATATATATATATATATATATATATATATATATATATATATATATATATATAGTGCTAATGGGTAATTTAGTGCTAAAGTACTAATATCAATCTTGACTGTTGGATCTTAATCTTGACCGTTGGAGATGGGAGCATGCATGATATTTAATAAAAACGCATTAATGAAGGTGCATTGAACGTGTGAGCATGCAAAGTAATTAAATGATGTCAATTTTGCATTTTGTTCTTGGAACTGTAACTCAGTTTTTTTAGAACGGCGATGTGCCCGGAAAAGGGAACACAGATTGAGAATGTTTTAGTGGTTCGTTTTGACATTGCAAAGGAACAATTGCAATGTCAAAATTTTCATGCGAGGTTTATGCAACCCAAGTCTTTAGTTACAAGGTGATTTCGAGATGAAAGTAGAAATCTCTGAAGTCTGAAGCAATTAATCTTGTATTCAACATTGGTGCTTCATGTGTGGAAGAAAATGAACAACTAGTATACACGAAACGTCTTCCATGAATAAAGTTAAAATTTTGTACTTTTCAGAGAAAGGGTTAGGAGAGTACGTATGATGTTTGTACTTTCTGCAGATAGCAGATTCACAGCTTAAGCAATTGCAGTACAACTGTGCAAAAGATTAGTGAAGGATTGATTCTCAGCAAACACTAGTAATCTTTATGATCTCTTCTTTCGCTATTAATATGAGCCTGTACATTTTGTGTTTGCTGCTCATCTTCACATTAGCGGCAAACGCTGATATGTCAGCAAGACCCCTGCATGATAATCCGATTTTGAGCCAACCCAACAGGTCCCTGCCTGTCATTCCCACCGAGACGCCGTTGTTCTCGAAGAGTCGAAGCCCATTTGTTCTGGAAGCCCACACACAGGTGGGGCCCCTTGCCACCCCCGCAAAGGGCCATGCCCCCTCCTCCAAACCCCAAACCCCCCGACCCGACCGCCCCCACAGCAGTCAAACCTCCTCGTCGCCGATGACTCGGATCACCGCGCCGCCGCCGCCGTCCTCGCCCCCGGAGTCTCCTCCTCCCATCCGCCACTCCCCGGCCCAGGCAACCCCACCCTCCCGCCGCCGCCACTCTCCGTCCCCGTCCCTCGCACTCACCCCCTCATCCGCCTCCGCCTCCGCCACCTCCTCGAGGCCGAAGCCGCGGCCGTCGCGGAAGCGGACCTACTCGCCTGCGCAGTGGGTACCGATACCCTCTCACCCCGCCATCTCCCGCCGCAGCAGCGAGGGTGGCGGTGACGCCGCGTGGGATGCCGCCGCGTCGCGGCTGTACGTGTGGGACCCTTTGGCGCGCGGCGCCCACCGGATATGCTTACGAATTCACGATGCGGAGGCAGACAACGACGGGGAGGAAGTCGCTGTGGAAGCCGCCGTGCCTTCCGAGGTAAAATATTTCCCCTTGCGCTTGCATTTTGCTAGTAAGGCCCTGTGAAATGCTTGGATCGCGCCCCTTCTCTCCGTAAATTTGCTCTGATTGCTTTTTAGTTACTGTATTAGAGGCATATTATTTTAGAATTCACATTGGAGGTGAGGTCAATTTGCAATTCACTGCTACCTTAATACTAAATTTGTCAGTGACGCTTATGTGGATGAAATGTTGTGCAACTGAGTGAGGAACATTGGAATTCTTAGCATTGTGAGTTGTATTAGGATTTAGTTTTTTTTTCCTGCCCTCAGCACAAGCATCCGTAGGGATTTGCACTATCTTGCAGTCAAGAGAAGATATTCTCTAATTTATAGATATGGGAATTTTGTTGTTAGCATCATTTGTGACGGCAACAGGGTGCGAAAGAGGTGGGGTACCTTCCTTTCTCCATTCCCATTTAGTTCTCGGGGGACTACTTTCCTCCTGTTTCGGTCCCACTTGGTATTTTACCGAGATTGAGGCCCGAACAGGTCCACAAAATTAAGCTTCAACCGGTTAATTTTGTATGTTCATTACATGACATGGATAACTAAAGTAAGTTATTGTAGTAGTATATAATATAATAAAACTATGTAAAATTAGTTTTATACTACAAATTGAACACTAATATGCAAGGCATCATATACATTGTCAAGTTTCTATACATGAAGGTGGACCGTCTTAGCTGTGCATTTCTATATTTTCGGTATTTGACAAGAACATGGACGGGGAAGCATATTGCATTTCTTAATTGCGCGCCAATTAGGGTCGCAGAGAATTTTCTCTGATTCCCTCCTCGTAATGGTGATGTTCTGTAACCACTAAATGGAGGGAAATTTCCATCCCTCGCGTAGCGGTATGGTGACATTTTTGGAAGGTGCCAATTTTTTTTGGAAATTTAATGAAATTCCTCTTTTTATCCTGCTGGGTTTGATTTTAGCAGTACTGCTTATCTGACCTCAGTTTCATTCATGAAATCCTGTCATAGTTGAATAGAGGAAGAACCCACTGTGTTATGCTTGTACTCCAAGCTTGGGGAGCATAAATATTTTATATGTTGCATTATTTGAATATTCTTTCCTTATGGAGATAATTATTCAATACTGACATAACTGATATTATTTTTGTTCTACAGATGTTGATGCCGGAGACTGATCTTGGTTATGAGGTCACTCATATGTCACTTAATACTGATGGTTCATCACTACTACTTGCTGGATCACATAACACAAGTGTTCTGTATGTACATGAGAGGGTATCTGAAGATGGTGATACAATCATATGCAGGTATACAGCTCCATTATAACTATATCTCATGTTGATAATGTTCCCTTGCTCCTTTAATCCCTTAGTTCCTGACCGTTTTGCAATTATTTAAATTGCAAAAAAGTTGCTGCATGCCATTAGTCTTGCACGTGAAAAGCAGTTTTTCAGTTTTCCTAATTACTATTCTCATTGGGGTATTGAAG
Source organism: Hsuehochloa calcarea (assembly GCA_036346395.1). Classification (NCBI taxonomy): domain Eukaryota; kingdom Viridiplantae; phylum Streptophyta; class Magnoliopsida; order Poales; family Poaceae; genus Hsuehochloa; species Hsuehochloa calcarea. Next base: position 44,369,368 of record CM070599.1, read on the forward strand.
AAGGTGGCTATGAAGTTTCCATTCCCTCTGCTCTTTAGATTAATGACCTGTATAACTATCTCTTTTGCTTCTTCTGGCACCATTATTCATATATTCATTACTACAATGTTAACTTTCCCTATATTTGACTTGTACATTCAAACTTTACAACAGGACTGCACCAGTTGCTTCTCAGATCTTACCCAGCAACAATGATGGCATAAAAGTTCTGCAGACATCCTGGCACCCTTTTAGCAGCTGCCATTTTGGAGTTTTGACATCAGATGCTGTTTTCAGGTATGCTAAATGGATAGTGGTGCACTGGTGTTAGATGGAGGAATGCCAATTTATTGTAAGCTTCTTTTGTCTGCAATTTATCGGAGTTGATGTGAATGGGAAATGTGTCCTTCACCGATGATCCCCAGTCCCCACATGATGTTGCCCATCCCCATCAAGTACCTTTTTACATGTCCTCATGCCTGTTCTTCATCCCTTGTTCTAGAAAAAGCTGATACATCACACTTAACTTGAATTGAATGGAACACTTAGGAGAGTTTTCTGTAACAATTGTTGTGTGGTCCTTTGATAGAAAATCATGAACTATTTCTGCAGGTTATTTGATCTGTCATTTGATTTAGAACAACCAGAGCAGGAATTTTATTTACAGCCAATTCTACCTGGAAGATGTCAGAATGCTTCATCAAGTTGTCCAGTGGCATTCTCTTTTGGGAGTGATCATCTGTGGGATAGATTTTCGGTATGTCTCTTGAATATAGCTCGGCCAAATATTATAGAAGCCCTCTAAAAACAAACTGTATGATTGGTAGTGTATTTATTAGGTGCCAAGAAAATCAGAATTGCTTTCACATTCATCAGGATTATTATGGTTTACTAGCAATCAAGATGATAACATAGTTACTTTCCACTTAAAGTGGATATTAACGTCTTGTTCAAACCAGCATTCGAGCAATTTAGTGGTGGATTTTACATATGGGATTTTTATATTTAAGTTTATGACATAATTTGAAGATTTAGGGTATCACAATAGATATTACTGCAGAGTCTGCACTAATGACATCTTCACGCAATGAACTTTGGATGCCATGCTGATTTTGTTCGTTTCTATGTCCACACTATTTCTTTTGTGGGAAATCTATGCCCACGCTAGTCATAACAGAGGTACAGAAATACACTTGCTAGTTGATGTATATTAAATTTTCTTTTAAGTTACCATCTGGAATCGACATATGAAATCTCTTTAAAATTACCTTGATTAGTGTGCATGAGTTGTATGTTGAATGGCTAATTCTTGTGCTTGATTTCACATGTAAGCCCGTCCTTTATGCAGGTTTTCATCTTATTTAGCGATGGATCAATTTTTGTACTCTGCCCTATTGTTCCATTTGGAAGGTAATATTCCACTTCTTTCTTTTTTTTTCTACTGGAATGCTTATGATTTCTGCGATTTCTAACATTTGTGTTTGTTTTTCTATAATGCAGTGACTATAGTAAGAGACATATTCAAGAAATATATGAAGATGTTAATGCATTTGGATTGAAATCTTCAAATCCAAATGTTGTCACCAACTCACATTTGGCCATTGCTTGGTTGGAGGCAACATTTCCTGACTTGTTACATCAATCAGCAGATACCAGTACACTGATGTCAAGGGCGCATCCATATGCACCAGTAGATGATTCTCTAACTTTACAGGTCTGCTTCTATTTGATTTGGGTGAAATATTTGTCTAAGAACTGCAGAGTGTGGGCTATGCAGCGATGACCAATCCAAGAGAAGTGTGGCTTTGGGTGTTTGACACTTCCAATCGATTAGAGTTGTAAAGGGTGGAGATTCAGCTGTGAGATTGGGATGTGGGCTGATGTTTCTCACCTTTAATTTAGTTGGTCTTATCAAATCTGGGGCATGGGATGGCTAGATGTACAACATGTTCTCATACATTATATCATTCTGTTTGAACATAGTAATATCAAGTAAACCAGAGAAGGTTCTTTTGTGCCAGAATTACTATGGCATCCACAGTTTTGGTCATGAACAAAACAATGGGCTAAAATGTTTCGACAGAGTCCACACCTTTTGGGGCCAGTTCGCAGTGGCTATGGCAGACAAAAAGAATGAAATACTAGAGTGAACACTGATTTTAATTTTATAATTTTTCTCTTCAAAAATCAATTAAGAGATTATGTTTGACCTTGTCATGGACTCATGGGCGTGGGCCCTTGGGCCCAGCCGGCCCTAACTAACCAAATAAGGGATAAGATCCCATTGTTAGGAAGTTAGCGATTAGTTTCTATTTGTTAGGATATGATCAGATTAGATTGTATTTGTTAGAGGGAGGGGGCTAACCCCCTTGCGCACTGTTGCTGCTAGTGCTACCTCCCCTCGAGCACGCCGACGCCGCCCGACCATCCTCTTGGCGGTGTTTACCCCAACGATCAAAGGATCGTGACAATTTGGTATCAGAGCCGTTGATCTTGGACTGTCCACCACGATCGAGATGGCCGGCCGCAAGGAAGACAAGGCAAACATACTAATGATGCTGAAGAATATCAGCACCAAACTAGATTGCATCCTTGGGCCACTTGATACTGCACCAACAACATCATGAGAGGTGGCCGCGAGTCCATCGGAGGAGACGATGCCGTCACCGGTAACACAGCTAGAGGCACAAGTGGCAGGAGCAACGACGGCCGTGCCATGACAGCGACGCTGCTACTGCTGCTCCTTCATACGACAGGGGCAGTGCTGCATCTTCAAGCGGCGCCGACATGACATCTTCCAAGGCCAGCCCGCGACAGCAGTGGTGCTGCTTGGAGAAGCGGATTTGGCGGCACTGCTCCCAGTAGACACGCCATCGCATCAGGATGTGACGGCTGCGGTGAAGGAAGAGCAAGAGGCGGCCAACAGAGGCGGCGGTGGTTCCTTCCGCGGTGGATCCGGCTGCAACAGCAGCACACCCAGGGGTAGAGACTGCTTCGGTGCCGGCCGGCCCTAACTAACCAAATAAGGGATAAGATTCCATTGTTAGGAAGTTAGCGATTAGTTTCAATTTGTTAGGGATATGATTAGATTAGATTCTATTTGTTAGTATTATCTCTCTCTCAAGTTCTTCTCTTCCTGTCTTTCCTGCACCCCGACCCCTTGTGCACTGCTGCTGCTACCTCCCCTTGAGCACACCGCCGCTGCCCAGCCATCCTCTTGCAGTGTTTACCCCAATGATCTAAGGATCGTGACAGATGTACTCTCCATAGTTCTACTAAATCTGAAGTTTCTTGAAGAAACAACAGCAGATTATCTACTTTGTAATTTATCTTCGACTGCCATTTATTTGTTTCATTAGTATTATCGTAATGTATTGATGAAATTTATAACTTTTGTACTCTATAGTTCTACTAAACCTGAAGTTTCTAGATGAAACAATAGCGGATTATCTACTTCGTAATTTATCTTCGATTGCCATTTTTTTGTTTCATGAGTATTATCGTAATATATTGATGAAATTTATAATTTTTGAAAGAAAAGTGATCAAATTATCAGCTGATTTGGGAACTGCTAGAAAAGCTACCATGTGGATTCAGCACTTGAATTTATAGCTGCCTATTGTCGATGTAACAATTATTCTATGTTTTTGTCATGAATCAATAGTACGTTGATCAGATTGAGCACCCATGCAGGGGCCTCTTTGTAGAGTTTGCGAGGAAAACAATGAACCTGAAGGCAAGAGCAGCTCCTGTGAAGGCAAAGCTGTGGGTTTTGTGTACAGTTCTGCTGGCAAAGATTCAGTTCTTGTAACAGCCTGGGGTAGTGGGCAGCTCCAGATTGATGCTCTAGCTGATGAAATTCAGCCACAGTGGAGCATTGGGATCCCCACTCGCCTTAATGTTGATTCACATGGACACACAAAGGGTGTTGCGATGATATGCGACTCTAATTCACAAGATTCTTTGGCCCTGCGATCACATCGCGCATCCAGTACGGGATCAAATGTGAAGAGCAATACAGATGCTGTTTGGATGGGGCACTCTCCTCCTTTGCTACGACTCGCAATCGTGGATTTGGCACTACCAAAAACTTCTAATGGTAGCTCTTTGTCATTGTTTCTGGATCCCCTTGTCCCAGAGAGATTTTATTGTGCTCATGGTGGGGGACTTGACATGGTCACGTTGCACTTTCTGCCATTTTCATCCCCTGAAATGGCTTCGACACCACCCTCTGTGCATCCTGTCCTCACTACAGGCAACAATGAGACAAATTCTCCCTTCCTTTCTGGATTTGTTACCATAGCCGATGCATATGGCCATGTGCAGTTAGTTGGCATCACATGCCCTGGTGAGTGCTTTGTGGTGGAGATGAAGGGTTGGAAGGAACCAACCCCTCTTCAGCTTGACATAGATAGCAAGAGCATTAAGGATGTGGAATCATCCACAACCGGAATGATCAGCAAAGAGCTTATTGCCGGTCCAGATCCACCCATACTTCCATCTTCATCAAGCCTGAGGTCATTGACCCCTGACTCTATTGAAGGAAAATCCACACTTCATCACTATATCAAGGTTTTCCATGAGTACTATGTGGAGTACGGGCACAAGGTAAGAAACTGTCAGCATGATATTTTGCAGATAATTCTTTGTCATATTTGCATATTTTCAGACCTTAGACCATGTCATTTGTCGTTGGTGGACAACTAAAATAATTGGTTCTGCAGATACCTGAACCTGTTAAATATAAATGTGTCATTGCTGATTAGATAACAATAAACGAGGGGACAGAAGGAAAATACAGTGATCACCAGTTTATTTTAATGATGCTTAGGTTTTCATTGAGCTCAAGGAACACGCGGACTATCTGAAGACAGAAATGGAAGACAAGCATAAACGCTTACAAGCAGTGAAGCAATCACTTCTATCCATAGAAGCCAAAGATCAAGACCTTAACCAGCGGATAGATCGAGCCTTCAAGGTATACAATCTGTTGGAAAAGCGCATAGAGAGCTTCAAGATGCTGCCTGCTGCAAACAAGAAACCATTGTCGCAAGCAGAGCAGGAGTTCAAGGCGCAGCTTGGTCCGTAGTTGAGAAAGCTGACTTTACATTCTCTCCCTACAGTTTCATGTGCTAACATAATTTGTATCTGCTAAAACTTTTGCAGATAGGTTTGCAGACGTGGAGCTAGATGCTTTGCGTTCTTCCATTACTGCTCTGTGCGCGAGGATGAAACGGTTTGCCCACCCTTCCATGGGCAGTGCAGCTGGCACAGGAATGCCACCATGGCAGACACCAAAAGCTGCAAGAAGTCATGTTTCGGACTCTCAGATGTCGCTAATGAAATCGTCACTTGAGAGACTCTCGCTCCTGAATGAGGAGAACAATTTGAAGCTACGGCTCATTGAACACGAGCTCAAGAACCAGGAACAATAGGTTATATATCGTTGTTCATAAAGCAAATTGCACCTACTGTACTCAACACTAACATTTTGTTGTCTTTGGTTGGCAGGTCCTACCACAACTGCGAACTACATGTTCCTTGCAGATTGTGCTTTCTCACGGTTGCTATCACTCTTCTATGCGGTGAACGTTTTGGGGCCTGTGGGCTCCACCACTGGATGTGTCCAATAGCCTGTTTATAACTTGCCCTCTGTGTGCTTGCCGTATTACACCACACTGCGTGATCCGAACTGCCGACTGACGTGGTTTGGCCTCACGTAGGTCGTGACATCCAGTGGTGCTGAAAAATTATCTCCGTGCTATGGTTAAGTCGTCGCTTGAGTGTCGTCGCCTGCCGTGCCAAAACAGGGCCGGTGGTGAGTGACTTAACGTAAGCACGTTGCCGCGGAGGGGGCCGCTGCCACGCTCGCGCGTGCCTCCTAGGCTTTTTGGTGAGCGCCTGAGCGAGGGGTCCCTGGCTGACCGCGCGAGCCTGCTCATTCTGGCCTGCCACACCGCCCAGGTGCTTGTGCTGGCGGCTAGCGCTTGGTGAAGTGTTACAGATGTGCAGCCAACAGCCGAGAGAGAGACGGGAGTTTTTGGTGCTGTTGGCGTGTAGGGACGCACATGTGACTTGTTTATACTTTGGAGGGCCGGACATGCCTATGCTATGCAACTAGGGCAAGAACAAGGCAAGTTCGGCCCAAGACACGGACAAGGCAATGTTGTGCCCCTGGGTCAGTGAAGTTTGGCCAGCGGTTGATTTGGTTAAAAAAGATATTTGGCACTATTTAAAATATTATTTAACATTGTTTAACACACTATTTGAAATATTATTTAATACTGTTTAACGCTTTTAAAAAATTCACCAGAGAGCATTTTCCTTTTGTTTTTTTAATCTTGCGCTTGTAGCTTCAAATGTATTAACAAATGTACCAAAAAATTTATATTTTTCCCACATAAAATCATGGCGCAGCAAGCACAATCTCCCTGAAGCAGCAACAATTCACTGGACAAGGCGGCGGGCAATAGTACACCGTCATCGGCCTCCGGTGTGCGACGGGCTTATCGTTTGTTGGTGTTGGTGCGGCACAGGGTTTGCCTCTAAATGCTGCATCTGCGCACAGTTCGTGAGGGATGGTGTGTTCGTGCTCTCACACCAAGCATGCACACCCTACTATGCGGTCGATGATGGTGTACTACTGTCCGCCGCCACGGCCGGTGACGGTGTACTACTGTCTGTCATCGTTACCTCGTTCGGCGAATTGATTTTTTTTAAAAAAAAAATTCGTACATATGATAATACATTTAAAGCTACGAGTACGACGTAAAAAACAACAAAAACAGCTGATTTTTTTAGTGTTAAATAATGTTGCATATCGTGTGTTAAATAGTACCAAAAATAGTTTTTAACCAAATTAACATTGCCTTGTCCGTACCCTGACGGTTGAACTTCACCTTGTCCGTGCCCCACGGTGGAGGCAAGTCCGGTCTCTAGAGGTACGAATAAGCAACGTGTCGTGTTCCTTTGCTCATAATGCTAGTTTTATAGTTAATTCATAAAAAGGGCTATTTTTGCTAGTATGCACCAAATGCTAAAAAAAAACACGAGAGATCGGCCTCGCCTCGCAGGGGGTTGCACCTTGGTGATGCGGCCGAGGACAACCGACCGTGGCAGTGGCGACGACGTCTGGTTGGAGGCGGCGGGAGGACCAGAGGAGGTCCCAAATATGGGCGAACCGGCGGGTGCGGACGAGCAAGTAGAGGACGAATGGGTAGGACGTGGTGCCGCATCGGTCGCCGGTGAGGGAGAGGAGCGAGAGCCCGCGGAAGGGAAGTAAGTGGGCCTCGTCGTCTTCAGCGCCGAAGACACGGTAACCTGTCCTACTCTTCAAGGATCATTCTCTCTGCCTTTCGGCCGTCGCCGGAGCTCCGCAACCAACAAACACTCTCCACCTCAGTCCGGGCCGCATACTACCATCCAACGGTCAACGGAGACCAAAATTTGGATCGCACTTTTTATTTGTGATCCAGTCCAGCGGTGTATTTCATAATACCTTTTTGTAAATTCCTCGCAACCTTTTCCATCTAAATCCTAGCCGCGGATGCTTGATCGAACGGTTCCCCTAAACCGAGGGCTTGGTTCCCGGAGTGCCCTGTACCCTCCTCGCAAGCCCTACCGTGCGCACGCCATGGCCGCCGCCGTCCGCCGTGTCGCGCAAGGGCGTCCGTCCTTGCCGCCGACCTGAGCCGGAGCCTCCCAGCGTCGTCGCGGAGCCCGTGGTAGTTGACGCGCCGCCTGTGGCCAGTATGTCCGACCGGCTAAGGAAGCCTCGGCGCGTTGGCGCTGTTAAATTAATGTCGGTGGCGATGCATCCGAGTCAATTTGTCCAGTCGTTACATTTCACCTCGTTTTAGATTCTTTTTTACTGTCATATTATACGATTTCAAAGTTTTGAGTCTCCAGGGCCTCGCCTGTCGTGTAATCTGGACCTTAGCGTGAATGAAGGAAAAGGCAATCGGAAGCGTCTGCTATCTCTTGCCTTGGCCACAATGACATTCATCACCGTAAAGAAAAGGCAATCGGACGTCTCGACTGCCCCAGCGTTGGAAAATAGCGCAATATCAGCATTGCGACGGAGAATCAAAGCGTGTTAAGAACATCTTGAGCAAATTACATCACAGGAAAAGACGCAGCCGGGGGCTTGACCCAGCCGATATCCCAAATTCCAAATATTCATCCTATATGACTCCCATCCGAGTGAATTCTCTACCGATGACTCTACAAAGTTTCCAACCAACGACAAATTTCCGCACACTACATACTCAAAAAAGAATAAGCAACGTATAGCAGGGGTGAAAGGATTTGCGTACAAGCCTCCTATATGGATCCAGGGATCTACAATTACGAGGTGTACTCGAAGGGTTGTGGTGGCTGCGGTTCATCGCTGACGGCCATGGCAGATGAGCCTGACCCCTGTTGGCCAGCGGCAGCTGCAGTGCTGCCGGTGTTTGTGGCCACAGTTGAGGGGGCATCGGTGAGTGCGAGCACCTCGGCCTCGGTGGGCTGCATGTCTTGGAGGAGGATGAATCCAGAAGGAGCAGGTTTCACAGGGACATATCGGCTGCCCTCGATGAACTTGATGAACTTCTCCTGGGCAGGGATGACACGAGCTGGGTTCGTCAGGATCTGGAAGGTTGGTTCGGGTTCAGGAGCCTTCTTCTCCGCCGCATTATCAACCTGGCAAAAAGTATCGAAACAGGTAAATGCAAGGACACCTTTATTATTTAACTAAATAGCTGATGTAAAAACATCAACGTCAACTCGATAGTGGATCACAAGCCCAGCACCATGCTAGTGTACCGAACAGCAGAGTTGATTATTTAACTAAATAGCTGATAGTGGTAATACATTACACTAATTACCAAGGTTTGGTTATGTGCTGATTTCATTTCAGCCAAGTTTGGTATTATTCTTGGATGTAAACACATTGACAAAAAGTAAAACCACAGCATTAGCTATTCTTACCTGCATTGCATCAGCATCCATCTCCTGAGTTTTAGCCGCCTTGCCTAAAGTAGAACCAGAGGCATCTTCCATTGTCTTCTCCTGGTTAGCTTTGCTTTCCGCGTCCTTCTTTGCCCTAGATTTCGCCTTGGCATATGTTGACAAAATGGCCGTTGGCAGCTTGACCGCGGAAGTTGTAGTCTGCTGAGTGGTCGGTTTGGGATACTCAAACAGGGACGGTTTAGCATGTGACAGGAACTCAAACTTCGGCACTTTCAAATCAGAGTTGAGCCCAATGAAGGCTGTTGGCGAGAAGGCCAGGCTGATGAAATACAGGAGAGGATACCAGTACCAGAATTGACTGAAAACGGCGAGGCCAACAACAGCAGTGAGCTTGTCGTGCTTGTTCCTTGACAGTAGTTTGATCGTGACATTCCTACCACCAGCATCTAGAATACCAGAAGCCAGTACGGCGCCCATTTTGCTCATGGTGTCCTCATGTTTGTCAAGAATAATCTTTTCCAACTGACGCCTGAATGTTCCAACACGAGAATCAAAGGATTCATTAGTCTGGATCATGACCATTGCCATAGCAATGAGAGCACCCTGGCGCACAAAGTCAACAACATCCGATGTGAGAGGCTCCAACAAGGAAATGGCATCGCTTAATCCAGTTCCTGCACAGGAAATCCCAACAGCTAAAGCTGCACCATAACGAACATGTGGGTTGTATGATTCAGACAGCAGGGACACAATTCTTGGAGTCTGCATGATCACAACAGAAGATGTAAGGTGTGGATCAAAGCTGTTGATGCTTGTTTATTTTAGCAATTTTTCCCAAAAGATGGCTGCTTAATCAACTGGGAAAAGGTTAATGTATATTGATCATTGGAAATCAAATTGAATAAAAGGCATCTATTTAAACAAGAAGGCATCTAAATTCTACAGACCTGCTCGGGTTCGTTGTATAGGACAAATCCAAGAGCCATAACTGCAGTCCTCCGAACATCATCACTGACATCCGACACAGCAAAATGCAGCAGCTGATGGATGGCTTTGTTATTTGCAGTTCCCCTGTAGGCTAGGGCCAATGCGTACATACCACCGTAACGTAGTATGGGATCTTGATCTCTAGTCATTTGTTCAATCAAGGTGTCAGCTTCCTCTTCCCTGCCATATACTGTCAATGCGATGCCAAGTGACAAACCCCTAGAATGAAAGGGATGTCAGCACAAGAACAGGACGCATCTTGAGAAATAATGCAACAGTAATTAAACAGCACTGACCTGATAATCTTTTCATGCTGTGTATCATGTGCATAAGCAAGCATCTCACTAGCCTTCTCGCTGGCTGTTCCAACCATAAGCAAGCCCATGCCAATACCAGCTGCTTCCCCTGCCACAGCACTGTCTGTGTAAAGAACATTCTTTATGTCCTCATATATCTCTTCATCTGCTGTGCCCAAAGCTGAAAGCCCAAGTCCCAAACAGGCACCATGCTGGATGACCTGTATAATATTGTTTGGAGTAACCAAAATATACATGAAATGAATGACATTAGCTGAAAAGGACAGGAAAGAAACAAAAAATCACCTCAGCACTGGTGTTGCGAAGACTTTCACGTAGGAATTGTTTGATTCCTTCACCATGGTTGGCATGAATCAAACCTAGAGCATAGAGGGCACCACCTTCTGAGTATGGACTACCACCACCGACAGCACCACTTTGAGGTAGGTAGGGGGCCATCAAAGCACGGCCTTGTTGAAGGTGGCCTCTATGAATCACACCTAGTCCAGCAGTTGCGCTGAATTTAGCCCAATTTGTTGCCCTGCTTAACCACTCCTGCAAGATAATACCAACATGAGACGGTACAAAGGCAAAAAATGCTACATGACGACAACACACAAGTAAAAAGATAAATACCAGGTTCTCTCTTAGGAAGGTATCTACAGTTGTTCCTGCATGCATGATTGCATTGGCACAAATAGTTGCACTGTGGCAAACACTGTTCCTCATTTCCACAGCCTGCTTGATTGTTTTCAGAATTAAAAGATCGGACCTATTGAAGCAAACAACCCCATCAAGTCAATATCAGGTATAAAATTTACGAGAGGCCATCTGTCAACTCACATTTATAAAGTAAGTCAGTTTACCTGTTGTGGCTATACAAAAATTGCAGAGTCAGCTGAATAGATTTCTCCCCTGACAGTATTCCTTTAATTTTTGCAAGCCTATCAGCATGTGCTACCTCATTTGGATCCACAGTGTGAACACTTCCATTTGGTGCAGTTGTATCATCTATCATCTGAACATCACCAGCTGGTTCTGTGCTACCTGAATCCACATTAGCAGCTTGACTGTCTGGCAAAGCTGATCCACTATCAGGGTTAGACTGTGGAGGAGTCTGTGAGGCCAGACGATTCCTCACATTCAAAAGAAAGGCCTGATTTTCATTTTCCACGAGATCGAAAGCAATTTGGTATGCAAGGAGAGCATCATCCTGGATAAATAACACAATATGACAAGTAAGCAACTGAGAGTGCCGTCTAAGAATCTAAGAGCAACTGAGAGTGCCGTCTAAGAATCTAAGTAACATGGCTGAGCAGAGTAAAGAACAAACACATACCTTGCTTCCAGAGAGCAGCTTGTCCAGTATGTTTGCAACGGTTTCAGGTTCACCCAAAGACATAAGACACTGGCAAATGCTCATATAATCTGGATTTGGCAAAGTCTGATATATTTTAACAAGATAGCGAAGAACCTGCAATTGACAATAAAGTGAATTATTTGGTCAATTCATATATTTTTTTCATTTTGTTAAGCAAGTAGTTCCTATATGCCAAAAATAGGTACCCAACTCTAAAATAATCCCAGCATTTCCATATAACAAAATAACAAGACTATATATAGGATTTGGTGTAACATGCCAGTACCTCACAGCGATATTCACGGTGATTAACATATTGATGAGAAAGGTTGATGCAATACGAAAGAGCACCGTGAATATTATCACACCGAACAATTGCTTCCTCCAACTTATCCAGTCTCCTGCATTCAACAGCCATACCCATGGCCTGTTGATATTTCCCATCAAGAATACACCTGCAGCAAAGAGTAACTATTAGGTGAATACCCATTTGATATACAGAAGGATATCGGCAACCAATATGATATTATCATACTTCTCCAGCATCCTCTCCACTATGGCCTCTAATCTGGGATCCACATTTTCTTCCTCTGTAGCTCTAGAAGCTCTCGTCTTGATACTGGCATACTCATCTAACGCTTTGGCTGAAAAAAAAGAACCACCAATTCAATCTAATGACCAAAAGAAATTTTGTGTGAAAATAACACCCAGAGTGACTCAGAAGAACTTAAGGCAACTCCTCACCTAAAAGAGCATGAGCATAATCTGAATCCTCAGAAACATCAAATAGAGGTCCAGCACCAAGTGCATATGACAGTGAATCATTTAAATCACCCAAGTAGTAAAATACCTACATGATATACAAACATCAATATAAACAAAACAAAGATAACCTTTCCCAAAAAAATCGAAAGTAATGTTAGGTACTACCTTAGAAACAACTAGCGCAGCAAGCTGCCTCTGATCAAACTCCTCGTCTTCATACATGCTCTCACTGCAGGAAAAAGGAAACAATTGGAAACAAATTATTGACTTATATTACTGCAAATTTAGACATTAATTTCCTCCAATCATAGACATTAATCAATCATATTAGCAAAAAGCTCAAGTAATTTTTTTATATGTTCTCGTCGTACAAAGTATATCGCTCCACAAACAAAATCCAAATTAAAATTAAAGCTTCTCCCTCACACAAACTCCAGATCGAACCGAACGAGACCAGCCAAACGAATCGCGCAACAGCAATAGCATCTAGGGAAACTCTTCCTCCACAATCCTCATCAATGAGAGGAGCAGATCGAAACACTAAAAATCCCAGCCACGGCCCCTGACCGAATCGCGCAGGCACAGCAGCGACTGCAACAGACACGGAGGCGGCCGAGGCGGCAGCAACTAGGTAGCGCAGGGGAAGCGAGGGGAGATGAGGGGGGAGCGGCGGGGCTCACATGGTGGGGATGCTGGTGGAGATCTCCGGGTAGAAGAGGTGGACGACGGAGTTGAGGCTGGCGAGCGCGTGCAGCTTGAGCTCCTCCGTCGGCTCCTGCAGCATCGCAAGGATCCCGCTCGCCGAGCTCACCGTCGCCACCGCCGCCATGTCCGCCTCTGCCGCCCGTACGACGCCGCCGAGAAGGAGGTGGGCAGTGCGAGGGTTGGGTTGGGTTTGGTTTGGGTGTTCCGAGTTTGCTTCGAGTTGGAGACGACGACGCGAGAAGGAATAAGTTGCGGTGGAAGGTGTGGTTCGCAAATATACAGACGGGGCGAGGGGTGCGTTGTAAATATGATCAGACTAGGAGGACAAAGGAGCTGTTTGGTTCACCACCCCGTGAATAAGTTAGAAGTTAGATAAAACTAAAATTTAGTAAATTGAATGTTGGTTTATGATTAACTAATCTCTCACTTTTGGATTGTCTCTGTGTGATATTGAAATTTATTGATGTTACCAAAATTTAATTGGTATTACTAAATATTAGTAGAAAACCAAATAATTATCAATTTTTATTGGTGTTACCAAAATTTAATTTGGTTTAGTTCACGATTGTAACAAACCAAATGGATCCAAATTCGCTTGTCCATCGGACTCGGATAAGTAGCTGTTCACTAATGGGAAAAGAGTTTCGGTTGATTAATTGGAATTTACAAACTTGGTATGCAGTTCGGTGAACATAGGAGGTGCAGTTATTGGTGGTTTACAACTCGAACTGATGGTGATTTGATAACTGCGGATACTTTGCAAACACTTTGCTTTTTTAGTGATAAGTGTGTCTATTGTTACTTTGTGGATTGTTAGTGAAATTTGTACTAATTTGAGCCGCTCGGCCAACAGCCCATGAATTATAACTTACAAATAAATTTATTCTATATAATTTTTCTTGGAGATAAAGTAACTTACAAACGAATAATTCAATCTGAGTGGATCTAGTATTTTCTAGCTAACAACTAGAAATTGGTTCTCACCGACTACATGTTACAACGAGTTGCACCATTTTTTTAATAAAAAAAATGAACTATTTTCTTTTTATTTATTTAAGGGAATTTATTTCTATGTCCGTTAGAATTTACCACCACTTTCACTTCACAGTAGTAATTGAATCACTAATCTAAAGGTTATCCAATGTAGCTTGAGCAATGATAAGTTTATTTCCGAGATGAGTAAGGAGAAGCTGTTCGGTAATCGGGTGTATTTTGATAAAGCAAAACACGTGTCCTTACTTATGTGGAGATAAATTCATAGTAGCAAAGTTTTGACGAAGATAACATAGTTAATTCTAAAAGAATAAAATACAATTTCAGTTACTATCAAATGGCATCATTTTTTTTAAGGCATCACTGATAGACTTTAGGTGAGATAGAGCGACATCTCATTAGCATCTACTGCTAAGTGAAGAGGAGTAATGAATTAACAAAAGGGCCTAAGTTCAACCATTAACAAACTAAAGACCCTTTTGTAAACATGCAAGGGGATATCTGCAGTATGAGTTATAACACGAGGGCCTCAGTGTAATTACCCCGTTTTAAATTGTTCAGTCTATTTATCCTCTTCCCCAATTTCTCCCTGCCAAATCCGCCAGGATGCTATTTGGATCGAGAAAACGTTTATCTTTTCTGCAGATAATCCTCGCAATTTTTCCATCTATGGCCACATTTGATCGCTTGAAGCGTTCATCATAAGGTGATTTCTGCAATAATACTTTACTTTGTTGTTTGAGTTCTTCAAACCTGAAGCCGCCGTTGTTTATTAGAGATCCTGAAATTGCCGTAATAACCACATGAACATTTTTTATCTATAAAATCATCATAATAGCAACAGTGTTGTTGGAATCTTTAGAACTGATTGCTTATTTCCTTCAGAGGGTCTGCATAGTAATTGTGCATTCAGCAAACCAGAACTTTTACCAGTACTTTCATTGAGTCCTATAGACTATAGTAACAGTGTTTTTTCAGTGCCACATTGTCACTAGAACTGTATTAACACAACATGCATAATTGCTGTTAAGTATCCTCGAACTGTACATATATCAGATGTTGCCTAAAGTACTTTCTCCTACACAGGAGGGATGGAGGTCAAAGTTGCACTTCCTGCAAGAGAACACCCAATACCTCCCTCCCTGCTGGCATTCATCACAGACATAAGCCTTAGCCATGTCCAGCTCAAGCTCATGCTTGTGTCGGGGATCGTTCACTCGGCGGGGCAGGCTGTCTCCTTCCTTCCTGAGCAGTTCCTCAACCTCATAAGCTCTAGATTCTGTGAAAGGGAATGCCACTGCACCGTAATTTGAAATTATTGTCCTGCCATCTGTTTTGAGAGCTTTACCATCTGGCCCAAGTATCACGAGTGCTGGGATGCCTTTGATTGTGAAGATTCTAGTAAGCTCTTGCGTTGTTGGGTCAGAGTAAGGGATAGCAAACCATGGCATTGCAGTCAAGCTTGCTTGGAATTCTTCCTTACTGCGGTCCATGGAAATGAAGATGACCTGGAAGCTTCCAGGTCTCAAGGTTGTCAGCTCATTGTAAACCTCCCTGAGCTTTTTGGTGAAGGCACAGCATGGTGGGCACCAGTGTGCCCCGAAGTACAAGCCGACTGTCTTGCCAATAAGGTCAGCTATTGAAGTCTGAAATAATTAACATAGGAGGTGAAACTGCAAAGCTGAGCCAATCAGCCAAAGTAACTGTATGGATTAAAATGAAGAATGCAAACGAGACATAGCTGCAACCCTAATATATGTGACACGCTACCATGGCATAGCAATGGTAAATATTGCATATTGTGTAGAGAAGCTTGTTGGTTCATGCTTTGCTTCACAGTCACATTTATTGTGCTCCACTGGTGGCTACATTTTATCTCATGTTGTTTGCTTATACAGTTCGTTTAAAAAAAACCACACTTAAATAGTGTTTTTATGCTTTATATGACTAGAACTATATGGCAAAGCATAGTGAAAGTAACGGCATCTACTGAGATGTCAATGATTGTGCTTGCATATTTAGCTTGCATTCTATTTGCTGCAAGATTGTTCTGTTCCCTGTCATAGGATGTACCTATTGACAGTCTCTCAACTCTCAAGTCTGTATCTAGCCTGTAGTACTACCTGAATCATGTCCTAAATACTTGAGAAACTTGTGTATGCATTATTAAACATATTACCAATTTATAGTTACGAGATTTTGGTTACCTTAATGCCATCTGCTCTTATGACATAGTCTCTCTCCTTGCAGCCAAGAAGCTCCTGAAGCTTACCTCCTTGTCTCCTGACATCATCCATAGCCTCCAGCTCCCCTCTCCTCTTTGCACCAAAGGGGTATGCATCTACTCCGTACTCCTCGGCCAGCTTCACTGCATCCTCTTCGACTCCAAACCCATCGGATAGTGTTGGTGATAAAGGAATCAGCGCAGGGATATGCTCGATGTCAAACTGCGTACACAATTTTCGCCTTAGGCCTGTGTCGAATGGCAAGGCAAGCCATGTCATGCCTTTGAAGTGGTCCAAGAAGCTGATCTCATCACGGTCAAGTGATATGAAGATTATCTCAATATTCTTGCCGGTGTTCCGGAGGGTCGTGTAGATTTGGAGTAACTTTGGGGTGAAGTTCCTGCATGGCCTGCACCAGTGAGCTGAGAAGAAGAGGCAGGTTGTCTTCCCTTCAATGGACGACAGAGGTACTACCTGTTTTTGCATGCAAGATATCCAATGCTTTCAGTGCGACATATTTGGAAGAACAACAATTTCTTGTCTTCTTGAAAACAAGAGCAACATATTTTTGTGCAGCGTTGCGTTGTTGTAAACTATAGTTTACAAAGGAAACAGTTAGTGATACTATTTTGGAAGAAGTATGTCATGCTTGCAGTTTAAACTTAGGCAAATATTTCAGTTTCTGCTTATGGAACACGACAACCTTTCCCTGGAAGACTTCTATGGGTTGATGTTTGTGTGCTGTGATTAAAGTTTGCTAGCATATTTCCCTAAAAAAAATTTGCTAGCATACCAAATTGTATTTTCATAAGATCCAAGCATAATCTTGCATAGGGACTAGCAATGCAGTGTGGAAAATACTGAAAAATCTCTGTTTGTTTCCAGTTTAGTCTGAATGAGGTCTTGAAACAATTTCATGAGAGAACTATAAATAAACTTTGTTTAGAAAAACAGAACAGAAACTAAAGTTGAACATTACAGCTATCAAACACTACAATTATTCTCACCTTTCCTCCACCAGAGAGAAGAGCTTCAACACCAGCTAATTGCATCAATTTCACATGTTCCTTCCCCTCCTCGCCTCCTGCCATCTCTTCACTTCGTGTCAATTACAAGAAACAAAACAACAGTTGATGTTTTTATGGTCTTGTTTGTAAGCATCTATGCTTCAAGATGTCCATTCCAACATGGCTTCCTAGGAATGGCATCTTTGGCATGTTGTGTGCATCTAGGTAAGTAATATTCTACCAATATGCTTCCCAGTATCCCAGCAGAGGGGAGCAGCCGTGGGGGTGAAAACAACAAGGTTGGATAAGGATAAAGATGAGGGCATGTGAAGGTGAATCAGAACGTACGACCATCCTCCAATCAGCACGCACGCTGATGATGTGGACAGCAAGATGCTTTGCGTTGTGCAATTTCTAAAAAATCGCAGTTGCCACCTTGTGTTCTTCCGTAGAGTACCCTCTTTTTGCAGCATAGCAAATTGTAATAAGTATATATACATGTAAGGTTTTGGAATAAGCCACGTTGATCTTCATATAAAGAGATTACAAACCTACTGCCACTGGTACACAAGAGATACATTCTATCCATACAAAAGATTACACAAGATATATTCTATCTATACAAAAGATTACAAGAGATATTGTCGGTTTGAGAATAACAACAATATCTCCAAATATAGACAGAGTATAAGTAATCTCTAACACAGCCCCGTAGTCACAACGTTGGCCGGTCGTACGGTGAGACTGGTACAAAAATCAACAAACAGAGATGATGACAGTCCCTTAGTAAAGATGTCGGCAAACTGCGATGTCGAGTGAACATGTAGTACACAAACATGGCCCAAAAGCGATCTTGTCGCGAACGAAGTGAAGATCAATCTCAATATGTTTAGTGTGTTGATGATGAACCGGATTGGTGGTCATGTAGACAGCACTAACGTTGTCGCAGAAAACAATAGTGGCCTTGGACAAAGGTCGGCGACGGCATTGGCAACTACACGGTACTCAGACTCCGCACTTGAGCGAGAAATAGTATTTTGGGGTTTTGAGGACCAGGAGACTAAACTTTCACCAAGATAGAGGCAATAACCGGACGTAGAACGTCGGGTGTCGAGGCAACCAGCCCAATCAACGTCACAATAAGCTATCAAAGTATCCATGGATGGAGTGAGATGTAGCCCATAGGACAAAGTACTATGAATGTACCAAAGAACATGTTTCACCAAACCAAGGTGACAATCTCGCGGATCATGCATGTGCAAGCAAATATGATGCACTACGTACACGATGTTAGGGCGGGTGAATGTGAGGTACTGAAGGACATCGGCAAGGCTACGATATGTGGTGGGATCATCAATCGGTGGTCTAGTAGTGGCACAAAGTTTCAATGAGGTATCAATGGGGGTAGAGGCCAGTTTGCATGAAGCCATGCTAGCACGGTCAAGGAGCTCAGCGGCATATGTGGCTTATGACAAGAAGAGACCGGTGGTGGACCGAGTCATCGTGGTACCGAGAAAGTGTTGAAGATAACCTAGATCGGTCATGGCGAATTCAGAATGAAAAGACCCAATGATGCGAGATAAAAGAGAGGGGGGGGGAGATGTCGTGAGAATAATATCACTAACGTAAAAAAGAAGATATGCAGTGCCAAAGGTGCTATGCAAGATGGTGTCGGATTTGGAATAGGAAAATCCAATAGAACCAATGAAGGAAGCAAAGCGAGTGTACCATACTCGCAGAGCCTGTTTGAGACCGTATAGGGATCAGTTCAAACGACACACATGAGAAGGACGAGAAGGATCAATAAAAACCGAAGGTTGATGACAATACACCACCTAAGAAAGAGTGCCATGAAGGAATGCGTTCTTGATGTCAAGTTGATGGATGGAACAACCGGAGGAGATAGCAATGGAGAGAACTGCCCGGATGGTGGAGGGTTTAACGTCAGGACTAAAAGTCTCATCAAAATCAACTCCAAATTGTTGGGTAAAACCACGTAAAACCCAGCGAGCCTTGTAGCGCACAAGTGTACTACCCGGTTGGAATTTATGCCGAAAGATCCATTTGCCGAAAATAATGTTGCCATTAGGAGGTGGAGGAACTAGATCCCATGTGTTATTGGAGAGAAGAACTTGAAATTCATCCACCATGGCGAAGTGCCAATGTGGGTCATTAAGAGCACCACGCATAGATTTCGGGAGGCTAGAAATATCTGGAGATGTGGAAACATGGAGGTTGAGATTGTCACGTGGCGGAACACGAATGCAGAGCAGAGACATGTGTCATAGGAGTGAGAAGACTCAACTATCGCTAGAGCTACCACAGCGAGATCGGGCGCTGTCGCGGTAGAAGTGGTGACCGCGACAGGAGGAAAGGTTGTCGCGACAGGGAGCAGTGCATCAGGGGCTAGTGCGGCTTGTACAGGAGCTAGCATAGCAAGAGGAAAGACTGTCGCGACAGGAGCGGAATCAGCGGCAGGGGCTGCCGCGGCAGGGGCAGGAACTGTCGCAGCAGGGAAAGGAGCGACCATAGCAGGCTAAAAGACAGCGGCGACAGCGGGATCATCAAAGGGCGATGAATATGTGGGAGATTGCATCGGCGGAGCTAGGACTTGAAGCAAATCATAGTCAGGGGAGGAGGTTTGGGAGTGAACGATAAAAGGAAAAACAGCTTCGTCAAATACCACATGACGAGAGGTAATGATCTGACGGGTACGAAGGTACATACAACGATAGCCCTTGTGATTTGGAGGGTAGCCAAGAAATAAGTAGGGAACCGACCGTGGAGCTAATTTGTGTGGCATGGTGGTAGCAGTATTTGGGTAGCAAAGGCAGTCGAAAACGCGAAGATGAGCGTAAGATGGTGAAATTTGAAACAAAGACCAAAACAGGGTGGAAAACTTAAGAGTTTTGGTGGGTAATCGGTTCAAGATGTAGGTGGCCGCATGGAGGGATTCAACCCAAAAAGATGGTGGCAAGCTAGCTTGAAAGAGGAACGAGCGAACAAAGTCATTCACTGTGCAGATGATTCGTTCAGACTTGCCGTTCTGTTGGGAGGTGTCAGGGCATGAAAATCAAAGAGAGATGTCATGTGAAGGATCTAGACCCGCCATTATGAGTTAATGAAATATTTTGGTAATTAATGACAAATCTAAATATGAGACTAACTCTCTTGTCTAGTATTATTTTGTGTAGTCTCATTTGGATATAAAGGTGAAATTCGACAAGGTATGCAATCGACATCTTAATCTTATATATTGTTGCATTCATTGGATCCAAAATATAGGTTGAACTCCATCATAAGTATAACTTGAATATGTGCGTATGATTCTTATTGCACATTTGTGTATGCACACATTTAGGGAGAGTTCACTCTATATTTTGTGGTTTCATAAGTATTGATCCATATTTCATTCTCCACATATATTAAGGATCTTTACTTTGAAACAAATCCTTTGAGTATATAAAACTTGTGTAGTTCATATATACTCATATTGTTTTTTATTCAATTATTTACAATTGTGTTGTGGGACTAATGTGTGTGCTAAGATGTGTTCAAGGCTTAGTCCCGGAATCTGAATGATGATATGAAAAGGAAATGCAAAGATGATAAAAGATCAACATGGCTCAAGACAAAGAAGTCATGCATTCAAAATCTATTTTCTGAACAACATCGGTAGTTCCGGCGTGTTAACAGCGGAACTACCGCATGCCGGTAGTGCCGAATTTTTGGCGGCACGTTTTTTTTCAAGAGAGCACCTTTTTGGACTTCTTTGATTTTCTGGAAGAGCGTTGGTACCGGCATTATAAATGCGGAACTACCGTACCGCGGAAGTACTGATTTTTGGGTGGAACGTTTTTTCCAGAAGGGGTGTTTTTGTGCTTCACCAAAAACGGTAGTACCGCAAGTGGTGTGCGGAACTACCGCATGATAGTTGGCGGTAGTACCACACCTTTCTACAATAGCTTGTTTAGAAGCATTTGTTGCATGTATATCTTAATAATTATTGTTAATCATTGTGGGACTAACATTTTCCATAAGTTGGATGAATAGGTCATGTTCCAGGGTGATGAAGACTTTGGATGGCATCATGAGTTGATCGTCATCAAGTCAAGGTTCAAGAAGAGGATGTATCACGTGTTGATGCATAACAAGATCTCGAAGAAGGAGATGATTATGAGTTGATCGTCAAGTCAAGAGAAGACCCATCATGTATTGATGGAGGTCAAGTAAAGGATGCATCATGGGTTGATGCATGTCAAGACGATGACCCGAACTTAAAGTGAAGATGTGTGTCATCAAGCTTCAAGAAGATGCTCACGACAAAGGTATGACTAGCTAGGGCTAAGGATGTGTTCCTAGTCTTTTACCGGTCTTGGTGTTTGGTTGGAAGACCGGATTGCTAGTATAGGTTGTCGTACTATTAAGAGGGGTCTTGTGTAGTAGCTTGAGTCTCATCATGTGTTGATAGCTCAATCTTGTTTACTCTAGCTCTACATGACATGATTCTATTATTTGCGAATGTGTTGTGCAAATAGTTGAGGCTTATGCATTTAATCCTTGTAGCATGTGACTATACTTTTGCGAATGTGTTTTACAAATAGTTGAAGTCCATGTACCTACACCTTGTGGCATGATCTTAGTTTGCAAATGTGTTTTTGCAAATTATTGGGATTCATGCATTTTCCCTTGGCATGGTATAAGATTGCTTATTATTATTTCTTTGGACTTAGACCATGGTAGTGGCTCTTTGGAGTTGTTATTTTTTATTTGATCAAATATATTTGAGATCAATCAAATAGGTGGGTTGTGTAGCCCTCTGAATAAGCTTTCCATAGAGTCCAAGATCACTCAATTCTGACATCGGAGTCAAAAGTTATGACCTTTTTACCGAGTGTTGTCTGTGCTGAAATTGCACTGCGGAACTACCGCCATTTGTACTGCGGAACTACCGCACTAAAAGTTTTAACAGCTAGTTTTTGAGCTGTTATGCACCCGTACGACCCATGAACAGTAGAAAATAGTAGTACCGGAGTTTGTACAACGAAACTACCGTAAATCCTGATTTTTGAAGATTTCTGCTCCCAACGGCTAGTTTTTTTGTATGGTCTATAAATACCCACCTTGGCTGGTTGAGAGATAATCTTTGGCATCACAGTTCACTCACTTGAGCTAGTGTGAGCTTCTCCACTCAATTGTGCATGTGTTGCACCCTGTGAGTAAGGAGAGAGGTCTCTAGTTGCATGTGTTGCATCTAGAGGTGGATTTCGTATCCACTTGAGCTTGTGCATTCGTTGCACGTGGTGAGAGTCAAGCAAGGGGCTTGGCTTATTACTCTTGGTGTTTGCCGACACCTAGACGGCGTGGAAGCGTCGTGGTACGGTGATCTTCTTAAGAATCTTGTGAGAATGCCCGGCGTGTTGTGAAGGTTGAAGCTCACCTACCCGGAGCGGGAAAGAGCTACCACTAGTGGAATTGAGGTGTTTAGCTTAATTCGTGGAGTCGGTCCAATTCGTTTGGGCTTACCTCAACGTAGATTAGGAGAGACCGGCAAGTTTTCGAGCACCACGGTAAAACATCATTGTGTCATTGTGGTCTGCATTCTTGTGCTTTACTCCATTGCAATTTATATTCATATAATTAAATTGCTTACTTGTATTTGAATGATTGCTAGTTATCTATAGACTTATATTGTTGGTGCACTTAGTCAAAGCTAGTTGATTTAGGTTTTAATTGTGCAAAACTAAATTGTTGTTAGCTTCCACATTAGATATTGGTTTTAGCCAAAAGAATTTTAAAACCGCCTATTCACCCCCCTCTAGTCGACCTCCTCAATCTTATACCATGTAAGGCAGTGAACAGGCGAAGAGTATTGTTGTCAAACTCGCCACCATTATCGCATTGGATTGCGTGGAGGACGGTGGAAAGGGTAACAATGTAGAAGTGAAAATTGGATAAAATTGAGAAGGTTTTAGATTTGAAACGGAGTGGAAAGGTCCACAAATAATGCATGAAATCATCCAATATCACAAGAAAACATTTAGGAATAATTGGGTTGGTACCATCAAGAAAAAGTACAGTTTAGGAAAATACCACCGCATTCTTCACATTCAGTTTAATACCACCACACCTTCACTCCGTCCCGGAAATACCACGTCCGTCACTTCTCTTGGCTTTGCCGTTAGCTCCCATATAAAACAACACAATTACCCCCAAGAAAATGGATGTGTCAAGGCTGACTCACTCCCTGTTCACCCCTGTTCGCACACCACCTCCGTCCCCTATCTCGCTCCTCTTGCTCGTTCACCCTCCTCAGGCAGCAATGCGTCGCCCTCCCGCCTACCTCTTGTAAGCCGCAAATCTCCATCAAAGTGCAACTTGCCAGAGTCCCTGCAGGTTAGATCTCCTACATCCATCCACGAATTTGGTGTTTTAGCTAGGATTTGCGGCAACAAATCTAACCCTAGTTTTTTTATGCAGTGTAGAGCATGTAAGTGGAGGGTTAAGGAAGTATGGAGCTGTCTAAAGTTGCTGATGGGTAAGCAAAGAATCCTTTTCAATCTGATTTTCAATTTCCTTTTTGTTGTATGCATATGAGTTTGGACGGATTTGGGTCTGGATGCATTTGGGTCTAGATTGATTTGGGCCTGGATGGAATTTTGGATGAATGTGAGAGGAGACATGTCACCTAGGCCGTGAAATGTGACAGCAGTGATAGCCCGAAGATGCATTCCAGTCTCATTTTTTAACAGTGTCAAATTGTGTTTTTAACTATTACAAGGAGGATCCAAAGAGAATATATATTCAAGAGTTTTGCGTCCAATCTTACCTCATATGTAAGGATGGAAGAAAAGAGTACACGAAGGGAAGAACTTTGAGATGGAATGTGGGATCTGACGAGATCTCACTTGTGGATTTGCTGAGGTATGTGGAATCGTACTACTCTTGGGGCAGTGATGAGGAGGCGACATTTTGGTATGTTGGGAGGGAGAATAACTTGGTTAAAGCGGCAAGTGATGCACTTCTGATGGATGCTTTCATTCATAATAGTGCATAGAAGGAAGTGAAGCTATTCATGTCGGTTGGCAAGTGTCAAGTGAATGAGAGTCATGTAGTGAATGAGAGCCAGAGCCACTTTTCATATGATAGTGTAGTAGTTAATGACAATCAAGTAGCTGATGAGAGTCACTTTCCACATGACAGTGCAGTAGTGACAGAGAGTCCAAAAGTGTATGAGAGCCACCAAAATGAGAGTCGCGGTGAATGAGAACACCCCTTTACAACTACCTATAGAATACTATTTGGTACAAAATGCAGCATCTTGGCTGCAAGAGCAGCCCGACAGAGACCCCGATAAGAATGATCCTATTTGGTTGAACGAGAAGTGGAGGTACTTCCCAAATATGGCAACACCACAAGAAAACCATGAGGCAACACCAGAGGTCCCAGAGCAGGAGGCTGTGTGCAGCATGATGCCAAAGCAGATCAACATAGCAATGTTGATGTACCATATCATGATCCTCTCTCAGTTCCAGATGACAATGCCATAATGGATGCTTGCTTTGCACCACAGACCGTGTATGATAGAAATGACCCTCAAATTAAGGTAGGAGGCACATTTACTGATAGGCATGCATTCAAGCTCATTTTGTGGCAACATGCAATAAAAGGGGAGTTTGAGATGAACATACAACACAGTGACACAAAAAGATTCAGAGCCATATGCAGTGCTAAAAATTATCCATGGAGGATATATGCAAAAAAGATTCATGGTAGCCTTACATTCATGGTATATGCCCTGTGTAATAGAATTGTGTTTTATGATTGCTTCATGCTTTACAACTGTCCTTTTCCAATTGTTTCTAGTTATCTCTGATTTCTTTACCATGTACAACTGATGGCCATGGTGTCTGATCATACTTGCGCAACAACGAGTAAGACGCAGGGGACCATGGTTAACAAAGCATAGATAGCAGATAGAGCAAGGAATTATTGAGGAAGGATCCATCATTTGGTGCAAAGAAGCTACAACAGAGACTTTAAGATGACCACAATGTGACCTTATCATACAACAAGGTCTGGGAAGGGAGAAATGATGCACTGGTTGAGTTGCATGGCACCTAGGAGGAAAGCTTCGACATGTTGTGCAGGTTCAAGCTAGAGTTGGAGAAGGTGAACCCAGGTAATATTGTTAAGATAGACTGCAAGATGGGTGGTGGTAAAGTATACTTCAAAAGGATGTTTGTGACCCTCAGAGCATGCGTAGATGAATTTTTGCTAGGATACATGCCCTACTTAGGGGTTGATTCAACCCATCTTATAGGGAAGTACAATGGACAATTTGTGATAACCACATGAATAGATGGCACAACTGGATGTATCATGTTTCTGATGCAATATTTGACAAGGAGACTTTAGATAATTGGGAATGGTTCATGGCGAATCTTAAGAGAGCTATTGGTACCCCCTATGGATTAGCTATACACACAGATGCATGTAAGGGCATCGAAGTAGCAGTACATAAAGTCACGGGAGAGGTCCAAAGATCACAATGTATTAATTCAAAAGGTCGAGTCGTACGATTCATAGAAGTAGAAAAAGGAAAATGTGTATGGCGACCTAATTGACAAGCATCATGGCGCAGGTTGATGCCATTTATTTTGGAAGGACATGAAATAGCCGAAGTGTCGATGAGATGATGAAGAAAGGGTCGACCGGGGTGACCAAGACGGCGATGCCAGAGGGTGGTGTTGTCGGTGGAGGTGATAAAGGCTTGAGGTGCGGTAGGACAAAGAGGGTAGAGCTCGCCCGCACTATGGCACTTGAGAATTTCAGGCTTAGTCTGAAGATCCTTCACAGAAAAACCTTACAAATCAAATTCGACAGCACAATTATTGTCAATGGTAAAGCGACAAACAGAAATAAGATTTTTTATTAATCGATGTGTAACAAGAACGTGTTGGAGGTGGAGTGGACGAGTGTGTGTGGGAAAGGTGCAGTTGTCAGCGCTAGTGACGGGAAGGGAAGTGCCATCGCCGACCATGATGTGGGAGGAAGGAGGAAATATGGGTGAGGTTACCGGAACCGGAGGACACGTGTGTGGTATCTCCGGTGTCCATGTACCATTCACTTGACGGAGCCTGCAGTGTCATGGTGTTGAAGGCATTGACAAGGCCGGAGGAGTCCCATGATGGCGCGCTAGCTGCCGAGTAGGGGGTCAGCTAGTAGCCATGCGGTGGTGCTGTCGGGTGAGCGGCAGGGAGGTAGCCGGGAAGCACTGCTGAGTAACCAACCGGAGCATGAGGCATGGCGAGGAAACCTTGGGGTGCCTGGTGCGGAGGGTCGTCAGGTCGGAAACCGAGGATACCGGGTGTGGGCTAGAGTTGAATCACCCTGTTCCATGGATTGTAGAAGGTCGGTAGCTGGTTTCCGCCCTTGTTGCCTTTCCCCTTTCCTTTGTCGTGCTTGCTACCACCACCTTGATTGTGGCAGCCGTCGGATGGTTGGCTGCCCTGGTGGCCAGTGGGTGGAGGGTGCTAGGAGGGTACGCCATGCGTCGGGACGCCCCTGGAGTTGGCGCCGGTAGGGGTGCCACGGGTGGTGGATGAGTCGGCGAGAAGAGTCGTAACCTGAGCGAGTTGGTCATCATGTGCATCCTTCGATTCCTCGAGGAGGAGGAGAGATCGAGCCAGAATAAAGGTCAGGAAGGGTTGCATCATCGGAAGGAGGGTATACAAATTCTGATACTTCAGATTCATACCCTTGATCATGCTGAGCACTAGGCTTTGAACGTTCACGATCTGGCCAATGTCACGGAGGGCATTAGAAAGAGTCTTCAGTTTGAGGCAATAGTCCGTGGCGGACATATCGGCCTAAGCCAAGTTGATAATGTAGATGGCGCAGGTGGTCTTATTATCTCGGAAGAGATTTTCAATCGTGGTCCAAACCACAGCTGCAGTGGTGGATGGAGCCATAACGATGTCGAGTATCTCGGGGGAGATGGACCCGTAGATCCAAGATAACACAGTGGAATCACGACGCTTCCAGTCAGCATCAGTAGTGGTGGAGGTGCCAGTTCCTTGAAGATGGTCTCGAGAGCTAATTTAGCGACTGCAACTTTAAAGAGAGTGTGCTACTTCGCATAGTTGGAGGTGGAGAGCTCGAGTGTAACCGGGACGAGGGACTTGATGTTGCTAATGCTGACGGCTTGCACCCAGAGACGCACACGATGAGCCGGGATAGTGATCCTTGTAACAGGGGTATCTTCACTCATCGTGTGTGGTCAGGAAGGATCACGCACGGGGAGGAGGGAAGATGTTGCGAGTGGGCAGGTGGTGATGCTCACGGGAGCATGCGTGTGCGCCCAAGGAAGGGCGCACACTGGTGAGGAGGAGGCGCGTGCAGTCGGAGTGGTGATGCACACAGGGGTGGCGCGTGCGGCCAGAGAGGGGCGCACACGGGAGGGGAGTGGCGTGGGTGGCCAAAGATAGACACACTCGGGATTGGGGGCGCGTGCGGCCGGAGGGGGGCACACACGAGAGAAGAGAAGGCGTGGGCTGTCAGAGGATGGTGCGCACGAGACAGGCAGCGGAAGGGCAACAGTGGGTCAGGGGATCGCGCCCGCGTCTGATACCATGTAAAGTTTTGGAATAAAGAACGTTGGGCAAGATATATTCTATCTATACAAAATATTACAAGAGATATTGTTGATTCGAGAATAACAACGATATCTCTAAATATAGACTGAGAATAAGTAATCTCTAACAATATACGTTGCGTAACAGCCGAAAGAGATTCTGAACAAGATATATATACAAGTTACATCAGATTCAGTACACGTTCTTGATTGGGCCAGGCCCAGGAAGCAAGGGACTGCAGGCCCAACTGCTCCCTCCTCCCGTCCTTCGTGTGATAGCTTGTACAGTTCGTCGGCCATCGTTTTTCCAACTTCCAAGTGCTTCGTGTACGGCCGGTCGTGTGCTCCTCTTATCCACTCCAATGGATTAATGGATGATGTCATTGCGGACTGCGGACGAAACAGACGACAATTGGTAAAGGTAATCAGATAACGCGCAAACCATCTATTTTCCTACGCAAAGGGATGCTATTTCTTGTTCTTTTTTTGGGTGGTGTTTTCTAGGCTACAATATCCTTCTCGGATTCTTGATTTCCCGTTCTTGACACATTCTTCGTTTCAATTGCCCGTGCTGCAAAGCGATCGCGCGCGCGCGAGAGAGAGAGAGAGAGAGAGGAAATTCTTGTGTTATTCTCTGGGAGGTTTCTTGGGTCCATTACTGAGAGCGTGGTGGAGTCTGTGCAAGTCGTGCATTTCTTTTGTTGCGTAGGAGAATGCTAGCAATGGTGGAAGAAATTATGCTAAGATAAGTGTGTTCGGAGACTATGAGCTTCCTGTCGCAGAGCTGTTGAGCTTGCCAAAGTGCGTCCCCGCCTTCTAATGGATTTGGTTGCAAGAATGGATGATCGGCGGTACTCGGGTGGCGCCGACGTTGTAAGTTCTGTTGGGCACCTCGAAGATGTGGTATCCATTCCTTGAGCTTAATGAACTGCTCCATGGTGCGCCCCAGTGCCAACATGGTCTGCCTAGTCGATGAGGAGAGATTTCGGAAGAGGGTTTACGCATGTAAGGTGTTTGTTGTTGGTTCCCAGAGAGGGAGGGTGAGGAATTGGGTGGTATTTGCCAAGAAGAGGAAAAGTTCCAAGAGGCAGCCTTGGTGGAAGAATTGGTTCTCGGATGTGTGGGGCTGGCCTGATTGGAGAGCAGATGACGTGCTTAGTGTCGTCGATGGAGATGAAGAACTTCCAGAGGATGATAAATTTGAAGAGTGGAAGAGCAAGGCAGAGGCTATTGTCGAACTGCGGGAGGCGCAGCAAGAGGTGATGAATTCAGAAGGACGTTCATGGGAGGATTGGATTGGCACAAGCAACTCGGCGGGGAATAGTGATTGGGGTGGTGGTACTGATGTGTCGGAGCAGATAACAGGTGATCCAATGGAGATAATGAAGGAGAAGGGCTTTATTGAGACTTTTAGAGAGTCTACTAATGAAGATGACGACGACATGCTGTTTGAGGACCGAGTTTTTGAGTATGCTTCGACAAACTCGGTATGTGTTTCTTACCTTTGCAGGATCACTACGCATCATAATTTGTGGTTCAATGACTAACTTGATATCCGTGCACTGTCCAGCTTCAGTACCTACGCCGTGCTTTTCTCTATGTTCCATTATGTGTAATAGCTTGAACCTCTCTGCTCTTCTTGCAGTTGAGAGCACATGTCAAATAGGGAACAAACTTATCGTGCATGTAATCATCATATTGAGACGTTTTAAACTAATTGATTCATTTGCAATTTTCAGGCAAAATTTCTTGCTTTGTTGATCCTGGTTCCATGGATATTTGATTTTGTAGCTCATGATTATGTGCTGATGCCATTTTTAGACAGGTAATTCACGTCTGCTGACAGCAAGCTAGAGCTGTAGCTCTAATGTCAATTGAGGCAGTGACAATCGTGGCTGTTCGTGCTTTCGCAATAGTGCAAATTGATAGAATTGATTACATGACTGTCTACTATGTCTAGGTATGTCCAGAAGGTGCCACTTGCTGCTGAATTGTTTGATGTAAGAAGAAGCCAGAAGCTTCAGATGGTACAGGACCTAAAAGTCGAGAAAGCAAGATTTCGTTTTGAAATGGAGATCGGTAAATCTCCTCCTCTTTCTGATGATGAGATCTGGTTGGAGTTGAGGGAAAAAGCGTAAGAAAAATGTTTCCGTTATACTTCCTTGCCAAAGTTGTCGATTCTACAATATGCACCTATACGCTGGCATCTTTTTTACACAAATGAGATCTTTCCTGTGCTCATCTGGTAAAGATTTTTTTAAAAAAAAATTGATGCTTCACTATGCTACTTTATCAGGATAGAATTGAGAGATGAATGGAGACTGGAAAACAGAAAAGCATTTGCTAACATCTTCTCCGACATGGTTTACGGGATCGTCCTATTCCTTCTTATTTGCTTCAATGAAAGCAAAGCAAGTATCCATCTGATAACAGTTCTTTTTTCAATTTTTTTATTTATTAAATCTGTATTATTAGATCTGAGCATAATTCTTTCTAGTGTTTTTTTAATAATTTGTATGCCTAAAAATTGACAAGTTTAGTGCACTGTTAGGTTTTACAGATAGTCGGATACTGATATAAATAGTACCTGGCATAGCTGTCACCATCCTATTAAGTAATTCTTGCTGCACCTTGGCCTGATAGCTTTGCCAAACAATCAAAGTACCCACATTCTTCTTGATACATGTTGCTACATGTACCAAAATACAGGCTATGCACAGTGGTTTAGCTAGGATGCTTGCAAACTACTTCTCAAATAGCAGAGCTATTTATTTGGTTTGATTTATTTCTAGATGTGTAATTCTGCTCTGGAGCGCTTGCAGTATTTCTAGCAATTCCTGAGTTGTAGATATTTCATGTCTTCTTGTCTTATATCTGGTAATGCAAAATATTTGTTCTGAGCACATGCAATAACAATGCCTGTACTAAAAGCACCTTAATATCAAACTTTTTTTGGTGATCAACACCTTGGTATTGGTTTATGTTGATATCTATTATCTTCAGTAGGCAGCCATGTTTTCTTTACTCAATGGAAAAGTAATGTGATATCTTGACAGTTGTCAGTCATATTATGTTTTAGTTATGATCAGCTTCTATTGCTTTCTGTCCAATTTAATTATGATGATATGCATCTTAATCTCAATGCTTTCTGTATGGTCAGGTTGCAGTGCTCAAGTTCACAGGATACAAGTTATTGAGTAATATTTCAGATGCTGGGAAGGCCTTTCTTATCATTATGCTTGCTGATATCTCTTTGGGGTAAGTAAAATGCTTTTGCTTCCTTACATAACATGTCCTTTTGGTTGTACTGGTATAATTTGTTGAAAAAATAAGGATACTGTCTTTTATGTTATTTCGTACGCTGGATATTTAGCAAAAGTGTTATGGAAGAGCTAGCAGTTCAATGAATATGCAAGTGTCCACATCTTGTGCATTTATCAACATATAACCAAATTTCTAATTGTCTATAGGTATTTTACTCCAAAAGAAAAGGCTTTCCTTAATTAAACAAAGCCTACCTGTTGCATGGTAGCACCTTGCATATCACAGAATCTTGTTATTTACGATCTAGCTAGAAAAAACTGAACTTGAATGTTAGTATCTCATGTTTCATTTCGAACCAATGCCCTATATGAACTGCATGAGTGATGGAACTCTACATTGCGATGTTACTATTGGCCATGTCATCCATTCTTTGAAATTCTCCCAATTACTATTTTACAGGTACCATTCCGAGTCAGGTTGGCACACACTGGCAGAAGTAGTTCTTGAGCACTATGGCCTTGAAGCCAATCAAGCTGCAATTACCATCTTTGTTTGTGTGGTTCCAGTCGTTATCGATGTATTTGTGAAGATATGGGTAGGTTTGGCTTGTGTCTTTGCACACTCCAGGCAGTGTAGTAAAGTTTATGTTTCCTTCCTCAACAAGACATTTTCATGATTAGGCAGCTGAAATTATAATTTTGCATTGTGTTTCTGTTCACATTTTGACCATTCCATAGTTACTGCACTAACATTTGCATGAAGCTATAGCGTTAGTGGATTTTTCTACAAATCCATTGCAACTTTGAAGTGTTCTGTGTTCTTAGTTATCACCTCAATGGAAAAAATACATTCTCATGAAACTGCTTTTCAGAATAGATTGATCAAATGGACATAATATGATCTGAAGATATCCGTTACTCATACTAGAAGCACATGCTCTCTTGAAAATATCAATCTCCTGATTTTTATTCCTATTATGCAGATATATAGGTTCCTCCCCAAGCTATCGCCTAATGTACTGAACATTCTCCGAGAAATGAAGCGCCATTAGAGATTTTTTTTCCACCAAGGATTTTGGTAACTTTCATTAGGAAATTTCCAAGAAACGGTCATGCTCGCCAGGGTATATTCATGCTCTGGTGTACTTTCCGCACTTTTGTGTTACATTACTGGAGAAACTAAGCATGCTTGATAATCTACTGCATGGGTTCTCGGTGTGGAAATTGGAGTTCAACATTACCCTGTTTTCAAGAAAAGAATCACACAAAGTCATAAGTTAGATTTTCTAGGTTAATGTCATGATCTTTTCTAAACTAAAAGGTTATTGGTAAATCACATATTTTTTTTTCTCGAGAACAAAAATATAATTATGTATAGTAGATCTTAAGCATGGATAGTTCTGGTTTTTTTGACACTGCCCGATCATTTTAGGGATTGTATAGATTGAAAAATAATCAGTGATCTGGAGTCTGGACTAAAAATCTGAACCACTGTTTCCTTAGCTAATGTTTCCCCTTTTACAGTTACAGGCCCTGTCTGCATGGGGGCGTATTTGTGTTGCTTGCCATGGTCGGTGGCGGTCCAGACTCCAGAGGTCATGGAACCTGATTTTTTGTTTTCTCCCGTAAAGACTGCAACGTACATATTCATTTCAACCTGATATCATTAATTACAGCCAGCTGGCCGTGATGCTAGAATAAAAGTTTTATACCTTACTCCTTTCCAGTTCACTGTAACGCAACTTTAGAATCAGCTGGTGCTATACATAACAAGAGTTGAGATGCAGTGGCAACTCTCTTCTTATTCTGTCGTTTCAGCTCGAGAATAATTTGCGCATCTGTGAAATGCCATTGGCTCATTGCAAAAAACTTGCATGCCTTTGTCCCGACAAGCATGATCGATCTGTTGATCTTTAGCACAGGGCTAAGCAACTTACAGTGCTTGATGCGATGGCTTCACTAGTTATAGATCCGAGACAGTCGTTAGAGACCACTGCCTCCCCGGGCCAACCTCCGATGCGCAAATCCGACTGTCCAAACATGCCGCGTGTCGAGGGCTCGCGCGCGCGCGCGCAGGCAAAGGCGTGGCAAGCGGCCAAACCGTTCGGCGGATAAGGGAGACGGCGCCCAGGACTCCACAAACGCGCACCGAGACGGGGGCCGGGCCGCCCGGGCGCGCGGCTAGTAGACCCAAAGCTGGCCCGGGCGCGCGGCGCTGCGCTCGGCTCCACCCCGCGCCGCATCCCACCCGTGCGCAGCAGCGCACACAACTCAGCCCGCCCGCGTGCCGTTGCAGGCTTATGCTCGGCTACCCCACCGCGAATCCGGGACATCTACCGTGTCCGAGCCGCGTGCGTTGCGTTGGTTCTTGCAGAGGCACACCACGGCGGCAGGTTTCTTTAACAGAAGCACCCCCCGCAGTAGCACAGGTTTTTCGATAGGACGAGTCACGAGTCGCTCCAAAAAGCTACGATACCTCTAATATTTATGCTTACCTTAGCCTCGAATCAAGAGGCTCGTACGTCGTCTCGACGTTGAAAACGCGTACTTGCGACAACCACGCTAGTTTTTTCCTTCTAAAATGGCGGATACGAAGCGAAATATTAAAAAATAATTTCATAAGCGAATTAACAAAAATATCATCTATATCGCACTTAAAAACCACAGCAGACCGACTACGACCGAATAGAAGTCGGTCACATGACCATACTACACAGTACGTCCTTACCGTGGCTTTTGAGAGCGGTACTTTTTTTGCTAATTTAATTATAGATATACTATTTTTGCTAATTTAATTATAAATATATTGCTTTTATCATTTCATCGTGCAACAATACTATTTTAGAAGGAAACAATAACCACCGCATTCCGACTCAGCATGTGCAACTTTCACACTCAGACTGCAGAATGCAGGGCCTCCTTTTCTTTCTCCAAACTTTCTTCCCAAGAAGGAGGTCGACATCAGCGTGATAGGATATAATCTACAAAGGAGAAAGAAAAGGGCGCTAGGACTAAGCAAAGGCAGATGGCCCATACATGAGTACACGTCTTTGGCATTATTCGTTCAAGAGATTCCTGCAATTACCTTAGCCTTAGCTCCAGCGTTTAACCCTGCCTGAAATTACATAAGCTCCGATTGGTGATGCAGTTAAGTAAACAAATTGGGTACCACATGATTTTTTTAAAAAAGAAGAAAAACACAAATGAGCACACAAAAAGGTATGTTAAACAATGAACACGAATGGTGCTAGTACTTTTGTGCAAGTAGACTTTAAAACCATCTAAACCTTCTTTTTATCAACATGAAAGAAGGGTGATAAGGACAAGTACGAGAAAGCATCCACAACTAACCAACACGATTCAGAACTGGAATTGATCTTGATTTAGACTAACACGGTGTCTTTGTTCATGCCAGATTATATACTGTAACTAGTTTCCAAGCACAATACAGCTTTAGTTCGGGAGGGGGCTTAATGTAATTCTTACAAAGGAGAAGGACCATATTGCAATTACGTGGAGCATATATATAATAGGGGCAAAGTCGCTCAGAATTCGCTCGATTTTTCCTCAGTAAATCTACCATTTTTTTGGTTCTCACTTAATTTCTTAAACCCTTGCCGGGAGATTTCCCCGCGAAATTCCCCGCGTTTATTTGCCAATTCTTGCTCTCGGAGATGGCCGCAACTCAGCAGGCTCAAGATTCAGCCGGTTCGTGGGTTTTCCCTTTTTCTTTCGTTTTGATTTGGGTTGCTTGCGGATTTCGTGGCTTTCGGTTTGTTTTGCTTATTTTCGGGTTGGATTTGAGGTTCTCGGTGGGAATTTTCTGTATAGTTGCGATCTTGGCGCTGTTCGTTCGTGTGGGGTCGTCATAAAATTGCCAGATTTCCTGGTTTTTTGGTCAAATTTAGCTCAAAGCTGCGAAATTATACGATGCAGTTGTCGAATAGTGATTTTTTGTGTGTTGATTTACATGATTGCATCAGCAAATCAGCTGGTTGCATTGTGTGAGGACAAGTGCCATATTGCGGTTAAGGCGCCTCTTCTTTTAGGTTAGGGTTGTTTCGAGAATTGCAATTTTAGATGTCATTTTGTTCTGAGTTCTGACTGCCATGTTGCTGATGTAGATATCATCAATTTGTTACTCAAAGTGTGCTTAAGTTCGTACATGCTCCATTTACTTCGTAGGATACCTGTTTCTGTGCCTGAAGGTCAGCATTTGTGTTTGAGCCGATAGCAAAGTCTTAGAAACTTAGAGATGGTGGTTAATGATGTATTTGTTAGAGATATGTATCTCTTGTTAGAGATATGATTAGAGATATAGTTAGAGATATGTTTTGATTTGGTTTCCTTATCTGTAACCTCATTGTGTATATATATTGGCCCATTGGCCTCATATTGAATACATGCGCTATTCATAACATGGTATCAGAGCGTACCTAGGGTTTGTCGAGCCGCCGCCGAACTTCGCTTGCCGTCCGGACCGGACTCGGCGCGCTGCTTAGCGTCGTCTCCACCACCGTCGCCGTGGTGTACCATTTGTCGGCCGCCGCCGCTTGAAACCGCTTGCCGTCCGGACCGGACTCGGCGCGCCGCAGCGTCGTCTCCACCACCGTCGCCGCCGTGGTGTCTTGTCGAGCCGCCGCCGTCGCCGTCGCCTCGCTTGCCGCCATCCTCATCAACTCGGCCACCGCCGCTTGCCGCGCCGCTTCATCATCGCTCGCGAGGCCATCACATAGCCTCGGCCGCCGCCCCGCCGCTCCATCCGCGCTTGCCGCCGCTTGCTGCGACTTCGGCCGCCATTGCCGCTGCGGCGACTTCGGCGCCCATTCTCATCCTCGCTTAGCGCCGCCGCTGCGTATCATCTGGGAACAGGCTCGGCCGCCGCCGCCGCCATGCGGCGACTTCGGCCGCCGCGCCGTCTGCGACAACTTCGGCGCCGCGTCCTCGCTCGGCCCGCTGCAGCGTATCACTGGGAACCCTAGTTGTTCCCCAGTTGGGCGGCCGGCCCGTTTACTGGTTTTAAAGAAAAAAGAAGGTAAAAAAACGTTGATCTAACCGCGCGGCGTCGGTAGCCGCTGTTAGACCGTTGCCTTGGTCGCCGCCAGCCGTCGGTCGGTAGCCTCTCTGGCTTCGGATTCGCCTCGTGGTGCTACTTCACGCTTGACACTACCTCCTCCGCCGTGCCCACGGTGGTGGTGGTCGCCTCCGTCCGACGGTGGCGTCTCATCGCTCCTACTACGACAAGGTCGGCCACATTGAGTTCGGTGCTATAAGAAGCGGCATCTTTCACGTCGTTCTTACTAGCACCGCACTTCTACATCGGCGTCTGCATCGACTACGTCGTGATTTCTCTCATTGGCGAGAGATAGCGGACTTCGACGCTGCTGCTACTTGATTCTCCTTTGATGAGTTACGCCGGTTCGCGCTCACGACTCTTGAACGCTGCGAAACCACCACCTCCACGATCCAGCGCCTCCCCATGGATTCTTGATTACGGAGCATCTTTTCACATGACTCGATTCTTCTACTCATCCTTCATTACACCTCTTGAATCTCACATCGGTGTTCTTACTGGCGATGGTACCTCTCTTTACGTCTGCGGTCGAGGACCCTAAGCAACTCATCTTTCCATATTCCTTACATTGCTCATGTTCCTCGCCTTACCATGCAGCTTCTTTCTGCTTGGCAGATTCCTCTGATCTTGGTTATCGAGTCATTCTCGACTCTGACTCTTGTTGTGTTCAGGACCGTCACACGGGAGCTCTGGTTGGTTCTGGCCCTCGGCGTCTTGACTCACAGCGTCTTTGGGAGCTTGGTGGCTTCATCTTCCTTCCGTGACACCGTCATTGCCGATCTCTCCGCTTACGCCACTCGTCTCTGTCTCTTCCAGCGGTGGCATCACCGTCTTGGCCATCTGTGTGGATCTCGTCATGTCGTCCTTAGTTCGTCGTGGTCTTACGGGATCTGTCTCGAGAGCGTCTCTTTAGATTGTCGAGTACGTAAGTTAGGCAAGCAGTTGACTTCCTTATCATCATAGTGAGTCGGTGTCTCGGCGTCCTTTTGATCTTGTTCATTCGATGTTTGGGGTCCGGCTCGCCGTTTGAAAGGGGTCATCGATACTATATCATATTTATAGATGATTTCTCTCGCCACACTTGGATATATTTTATGTCTTCTCGTAGTGAGGTCTTGTCCATCTATAAACAGTTTGCCGCCATGGTTCGCATACGTTCTCCACTCCTATTCGTGTTTTTCGTGCGACTCTGTTGGCGAGTACCTCTCTCATCACCTCGCAGCTCCTTCTTGAAGCGAGGCACTCGCTCGATTCTCTTGTCTGGTGCTCATGCTCGAATGGTGTTCTTGGCGCAAGCATCGTCACCTTCTTGAGTCGGCTCGTGCCACGATGATTGCCGCCTCTATCCTCCTCACTTTTAGGCGGTCGTTTCCACTGCCACCTATCTCGTCAACATCCAACCTTCTTCGCTTCTCTTGAGCGCAATCCTTATTGAGCGTCTCGTGGTCTCCTCCCGACTACTCGCCGCCCGTCTGTTTGGTGCGTTTGCTCGTTCTCTCGCCTCGCGAACGCACCAAACCGATTGCTCGATCTGTTGAGTGTGTCTTTACGGGATCTGATCACAGAGCACAAGGGCTATCGGTCTTTGGGATCCGTTGGTCGACGGATCGCGGATTTCTCGGGGCGTCGCTTTCGACGAGTCTCGTCCCTTCTACCCACGTCCTGTCTCTCCTTCGGCTTCCTCTGTGGAGTCTCTGTCTTTTTACTTTTCGGATACACCTATCTCTGTCTTGCCTCGTCTACCCGTCCCCATCGAGTCTCCACATATTTCTCCTGTGGCCTCTCGCCATTGTCGCCGCTCGCTTGCCGTCTCCTGCGGCTCCTCGGGCTCCCCACGCTACACTCGTCTACGCTCGTCGACCTCGTATTGAGGATCTTCCGGATGAGTCCACTTCTCCGATGTTTCATCTTCTTCGATGCTTCATCTTCTCTCGATGGGCGTCTTCTCCTCGCTCTGCTCTCCGTGATCGCCCGATCGATTGGCCCTGCCGTTTGCCTTTCTTTGGTGCGGCTACTTGTGAGCTCGCCTCCTCACAGGATCTTGTTACTCATCTGAGTGGCGACATGCCATGGCCGAGAGATTCTTGCCCTCGAGCGTCTTGGTACTTGGGATCTTGTTCCTTTTCCATCTCACTCGTCCCATCACATGTAAGTGGGTCTATAAGATTAAGACTTCGCTCGATGGCTCTCTTGAGCGATATAAAGCGCGTCTTGTTGCTCGTGGCTTCCAGCGCAGGAGCATGGTCGTGACTACGACGAGACTTTTTGCTCTGTGGCCCACATGACCCTTGTCGCGCTCTTCTTTCGGTGGCGTCTG
Source organism: Hsuehochloa calcarea (assembly GCA_036346395.1). Lineage (NCBI taxonomy): Eukaryota > Viridiplantae > Streptophyta > Magnoliopsida > Poales > Poaceae > Hsuehochloa > Hsuehochloa calcarea. Next base: position 44,407,927 of record CM070599.1, read on the forward strand.
TTCGCCACCGGCTGAGTGCATTCTCGGCTTGATGTCAAGAATGCCTTTCTTAATGGCGAGTTGCGTGAGGAGGTCTACATGCATCCGCCACCGGTTATTCTGTTCTGAGGGCATGGTCTGCCGCGTCGCCGCTTCTCTCTATGGCCTTAAGCAAGCCCTCGTGCACGGTTTGAGCGTTTCTCCTCTGTGGTCACTTCTTCTTTGGTTTTGACAAGTGATCATGATCTGCGCTCTTTGTCCACACCGTCTCGTGGTCGGACTCTTCTTCTTACGTATGTTGATGATATGATCATTCACGGAGATGATTACGAGTACATTGCCTTTGTCAAGGCTCGTCTTAGTGGCGATTCCTTATGTCGGATCTTGGTCCTCTTCGTTACTTCCTTGGGATTGAGGTTACTTCCACTCGGATGGTTTCTTTATATCCCAAGAGAAGTATATTCAGATCTTCTTGATCGCGCCTCCTCATCGATCAGTCTGTTGAGACTCTATGGAGCTCAATGTTCACCTCAAACCCTCGATGGCGAGCCTCTTTACGATCAGGCTCGCTATCGCCATCTTGTTGGGAGTCTTGTCTACCTTCTTTGTTACTCGTCCGGATATCACTTATCCGGTTCACATTACGAGTCGGTTTGTTTACGCTCCCATTCGAGTCCACTACAACCATCTTCTTGAGTTCTGCGATACCTTCGTGGGACTATCTCTCGCCGTCTCTTCTTTCCACGCTCCGGCTCGTTCTGACTTCAGCTTATTCGGATGCTACTTGGGCGGCCGATCCTCCGATCGCGGTCTATCTCTGCTTCTTGTGTTTTTCTTGGTGGTTCGCTTATTGCACGGAAGGCGAAGAAACAGATTGCGATGTCCGTTCGAGTCAGAGGTGAGTTGCGAGTTATGGCTCTCTTGACACCAGAGATTACTTGCTACGGTGGTTACTTGAGGATTTTGGTGTTTACATTACTACAGACTCCTCTCTTGTCGAACGATCAGTGCTATCGGTATTGCAGTGACCACGTGAAGCATGAGCTCACCAAGCATATTGGTGTTGATGCTTCCTTCATGAGGTCTTGTGTGCATGATCGGTGATTGCTCTTGATATGTGCCTTAGAGCTTGGATAGCGGATTTCTTCACGAAGGCTCGGACTCGAGCACAGCACGGCTTCTACCTCTCCAAACTCAGTGTTGTTGATCCACCATGAGTTTGAGGGGGGTGTTAGAGATATGATTAGAGATATAGTTAGAGATATGTTTTGATTTGGTTTCCTTATCTGTAACCTCATTGTGTATATATATTGGCCCATTGGCCTCATATTGAATACATGCGCTATTCATAACATCTCTAACATATCCTTATCTGTAGATAGAATCTATCTCTAATACATCTTTATCTGTACCCTGTACTTCTATATATATTGCTATTTGGGTCTCTTCAATAATATACACACAATTCATAACATGGTATCAGAGCCTAGGTTAGGATTAGGGTTAGGGTTCCTTACCCCGGGTATCAGAGCCTCCTAGCCTCCGGCCGCCTTGTCACGCCCCGGGAGAGCAATCTCGCTCCGGGCGGCCTCTCTTCAGCGTCTTCTTTGGCCGCCTCGCTCGCGGATCATTGCTGGCGGCAAGGCGGGCTCCATCAACGTGGTGCTTGGCCGCTTCCTCGTCGGATCCGGCCGTCTTCACCGCCGACAAGCTCGGATCGGGCCTCTCCTTGCGCGGATCCGGTTTCCCCGCTGTCGGATTCGGCGTCGTCCTCACAGTGCCGCCGCTCCCAACAGCCAGGTCGCTGCGCCTTCCTCGTCGTCGATGCCGACCTCGGCTCCAGCCAGATCGCCTTCGAGCAGCAGCATCCGGGTCGCCGCGGTCACCGTCGAACTTGGTTCTTGCCGGCACCGCTTGGTCCTTGTCTTCATCGCCTAGCCGTCCACGCGAACCGCCTTGCCTCGTCTTCTTTGACGCCGGCCCTGGTCCGCCCCGACGTCTCCTCTGCTGCATGCGAGAAAGGGAGAGGGGCGATGAGAGCACTTTGTGTGGGAGAAGTTGATCCAGATCCGTCCTGGATCCGGTGGCCAGAGGTGGGGCGCGCCGACCTCGGTCGCGGTGGGGGTCGCCGTACGGTGGGTGGCCGTAGGCTAGGGCGGAGGAGATGCCCTCCAGCCGACGCTCGAGCCCCTTTGGCTGCCTCCCGAGTTTGCCCTCGGCGATTGCTTGGAGGACGGAGGAGAGGTCAAATCTGTTTTAACCAGATCAAGCCGAAGCTGCTCCGACTTCCCTTGCTTTCCCAGCTCGGCCGGTTTTACGCAATGGCTTCTCCAGCCTCGATTCGGTTTACGCAATGGCCGCCCAACTCCAACTTCTTCTGCTGTTTTAAAAGTGCTACTACTAGTTATCCTTAGGTTTTATTTCTTTGTGTCGTTACTTCCGTTGCGTCCATCCAAGTCCGTATCACCCTCTCTTTGAGTTCTTCTAAGCCATGCAAGTCCACAAATTTATTGTCAGTCATAGAAGCATAGGAATTGTCTTATGCATGGCGTGCCACTTGACTCATTGCTATTTTCTTGAGCATGCAGATCCGCCGCCCGAAGCTTTCAAGGCCGCCGCGCTTCTTTCACAATGCGTCTTCGTTGTACTTCTTCTGCATTGCGCCTCTGTTGCGCTTCTTGTGCACTGCGTCGCCGCCGTCTTGGGCTACGATTTGCGCCGCCATGCTTCTACCCATGGTTATTAAGGCGGTAAGGCGAGGCGAGGCGACCCACCCCCCTCACACCTTTTAAGCGGTAAGGCGTGAGGCGAGGCGACGCCTTACTCTCGTCCTAAGGCGCTAAGGCGATGAATAAAATGAGCATTTCAAGTGACACAAGTACCTTGTTGTTGCCAATTCTTGAGTCATGTAGCACCCATCCCCCCTTTTCAATTGCTCTTCTCCCATGTAGTATTCATCCCCCTTGCAAGTTTCAACATATAGTTTGTTATAAATGTAATAGATACAAATTGTGTTCCAATTTATTGAGTAAATACGGATTGAGTGACATACCTTGTTGGCAATCTCTCCTCTCTTCAATTCTCCCAAACAACAAGCTACATGAGTAATGAACAACAATGCAACATAAGTTCACAATAACAATTAAGTGAATCTGAGAATTAAAATGAGCAACATAACAAATTAACAAGCACAACGTAAGCGACATAAGTTTACACAAATAACATAGGTGATAAGTCCACAAGCTTAAAGTAGTCTAATGACATAATAGTAGTTTACAACACGAAAGTAGCATAGTCCAACGCTCTCATCTCTCAGTATCCATCATCAAACTCATTGAGATTCTTGGGTAGCATCCACGTTTTCTCCACCATCTTGGCAGCATTGGGAGTTTCGTCACAATCGCTCACATCCGCATCATCATGTGGATCTTCTTCCTCATCTTCTTCATTGCCCGAATCCGAGCCTTGCTCTTGCTCATCTAAGCCATCTTCTTCCACCGCCATAGTTGTAGATCTTGCGCCTTTGGTAGGTCATAGTGTCACCATGACTATTCTGTTAGCTTGCCTTGCAAGATTGCGACCTTGAAGCGGCGTGATGCGCCAATGGCTTCATCAACATCATCCCATATAAGTCACACTCACGACCACCTTGAGGTGCTACAACCAATGAGTCGATCCATTCGTTGTCCCAATCAAAATCCTCAATGACCAAAGGGTCATAGTTTTTGCCCGCTTTCTCCTTCATTTGAAACCTTGTTTTCATCTTCCGGTTGTATGCAACAAAGACCAAATCATTCAATCTCTTGTGTAGTAACCGGTTCCTTTTCTTTGTATGCATCTACGAAAGCACAAATGGCAAACAAAGCAAATAAAATGAATAAATAACTTGTTGAAATTAGTAAGCACATATAAGGCATAAGCTACGAATTGAGTAGAAAAAAATAAACACAAAGAAGCTACAAATTGACTCACAAATTCAAAGGTACTCCAATTTCGCTCACAACGGATGATGATGCACAAAGACTAACAACACGCTTAGCAAACCTTTGTAGGTCAATGGCTCGCCCACCATATGAACGCCACCAATCAACTAGCATGGAAAATACACGCATATTAGCATATATTATTATATTAGGAATTCGGAAAGAAATAAAGTAATAAACATCTTTGAAATTAACAACACTTACTAGGGCTTCTTGACTCTAAGTTTTGGATTGCCAATTTGTTTGAAAATACATCTCCTCGTTGGTCCTCATAATGCATGGCTTGTTCATCAATCTTGTTAAGTATTCTCATCTTGTACCATTCTTGCAAGCACATCATTAAAGCAACTCCTTAGCTCCCCAACATAGGTATCATCTCCACTCTTTTGGATGGCAAAGAATTTCCACAGGTTCAAATAGAGTGCGACCCATACAATGGATGATCCATTTGTTTCACCCAACGTCGCTCAATAATGTTAATGATCTTTTGAGCAAGCGTTGCTTGTTTTGGGTAGAGAAGCTAAGGTTAATCTTCCTTTTGCATGAGCCATTAATGCGCAACCTCGGCATTGCGGGCTTCTCATCACCATCAACCACCCTAAGCACGATAAGAAGTGGGTTTGAAGCTCTAAGGCAATCTTCAATTGAATTCGAACTCCTTAGAGAGCACAATATCATCACATGCATGCCGACCTCTGTCTTTGACAATTTGATCTTAGTCCATGATTCACTCACAAATAGACACTTCAAAGCATCCTTGTGCTGTGCATGCTCTTCAAAGTAAGGAAGGTGTGGCAAGCCAGAGTGGCGTGGTCTCACAAGATCCATCCCTTTGTCTTCTCCTCATTGCACTAAGAAGCCTACCATGCCTATAAATGAATGTGGTGACACGCTTAGCACGTGCAATAGGCTTCTTAAATTCCTTCAACCGCAATGTCTTCTAACATAAGGTCCAAACAATGTGCGGCACAAGGACTCCAAAGCGATTGTAGGAATCCTCTCCATTAGAAGCTTGCCCATTGCCTTGTAGTTAGCACCATTATCGGTGACAACTTGAACAACCTTGTCTTTTCCAATGGCCTCAATTCTCTTCTCTAGCAAATTAGCTATCATAGTTGCATCATGTTGTTCACTTGATGCATCAACGGACTCAAGTAAGTCCTCCAGGGCTATTGACAAGGAAGTTGATCAAGTGGCGTCCTCCTATCGGACCATCCATCAGACATAAGTGTGCAACCATATTGCTTCCACGCTCGCTCGTGCTCCTCCCTTAAAGTACTTGTCTCCTTGGCGCACTCCGAAGCAATGGCTCCTCATTTCATGGAAACTAGGAGGCTTATACCCGAACCGTCTTGCACTGGCCTCACAAGCAATCTCAAAGCGCCTTGAGTTTGCGGCATTAAATGGTATGCCACACTCATAGAACCATAATGCCCATTGCTTATTCACATAATGCTGTCTTCCTTGGTCCTTGTCTTTGGCCTCCATGGTGCTTTGAAAAGATCGAGCGTCTTTGATCTCGACATCTTGGTGTTCTCCAAGCATACCGACAATCGACTTGGTCTCCCTTGTCTTTGCCTTTGCATTGACCTTGAATGAAAAGCGACATGCCTTCTTTTGGCGGTGTCCCGAACTTGGCTTCACGGTGGAGTCTTGGTCTTGGGACCCAATGCCATGTGCTACCACCTCCACATCTTGACCTCACCTTCATCATCATCATCATCGTCTAGGAAAATTGGCCTACTTCTCTTGTTTTTTTCAAATAATCTCCCATCTCTTTCTGATTTACGTGGTAGTATTGGGACATATTACCACATCCGAATAACCACCCGCAAGATGCTCCTTGACCTTTTGATCCTCCCTGTGCTTGGGGTGTTACAAAGGATACACATCACCTTATCTCGATTGCCAATTTCGGCCAATAGCCATATTTCCATCCGGATCATTAGACTTAGCCTTAGTTTTGGATCGGTCTTTGGATCATACCGGCCTCGGATGATGCAATACTTGCACTTGTCATTTTTTTGCTTCGCGATACAAAGATAGAATCATAAACATTACAAGTCGACTTCGAATCGGCGATTCAACACATTGCAATTCATGAAGCGATCGGCGCTCAAGCCTGATTCATTTGCCCGGCCTGATCGATTTTCGATGCCGTCGGCGTCGATCGCGCCGATTCCGCGCTCCATGATCCGCGAGATAAAGCGGCCCGGCCGCCGCTCGCGGCGACGCGACCGATCGCTTCATGCGGCTCGCGACTTCATGCCGACTCACGCCGATGCCTTCCCTACCACCGCCGAGGCGCCTCCTCCCTCTCCTCGCCGCCGGCACGCAGACACTGCAGATCGCCGCGAATCCTTGACCGGCGGTCCGGCCTTCTCGGGTCGGCGGGAGAGGGATGCGAGGACGCCGGGAGAAGGAGGGAGGAGGAGCCGGGAGGCCAAGAGGAGGAGAGCGAGCGAAGCAGTACCGAGAGAGAGGGAGAGAGGAGGGTGTACCTTCTTTGCCTTCTTTGGCGACGGCGACGGGAGATGGGCGGCAAAGACAAGAAAGGCGAGATAGGCGGCAAGGCGGCAGGGCGGCGGCCGGCGAGATGGGCCGCGCCGCCACGAGTTCCGACCTTCAGTGAGTCTTTCTTGTTTCTTGGCGATTCGGCTTTCCTTCTCCACTTTCCCCCTTCTCTCTCTCTGGTTTAGTTGCCTAGGGTTCTCTTCGGCAACTTGATTTAGTCGCGCCGCTCGCGCGCTCCTCCTCTGCCAAGGCGTCGCCTTGAGCCCTCCCGACGACATTGCCCGCCTCGGCGCGCCTTGGGCGCCATGGTACTAAAGCGGACGCCATACTTCGCAAGACAAGGCGAGCCGACGCCTTGACCCACCCCCACGCCTTCTCGCCTAGGCGACGCCTAGGCGTCGCCTTCCGGACGCCTTAATAACCATGCTTCTACCTATTCCTATTCGACTTGATTTGACAGCTCTCTCTATTCATGTCGGTTTCATCATCTTCTTCGACCTATTGCCGCGGTCGACTTTGTCCCCGCACCTTGTGCTTTATGAGCCGTCGTACGACACCGGATGAGAAGTCTTTTGATATTCGACATATTTTCCAAGAGTTGCATGCTACGACGACATTATCAAGACTCGGACTTTGGATTTTCCATATTTTAGTATTAACTTTTTTTCAAATGCAATGCTATTGCATACGCCTTGTATTTGAGGGGGGTGTTAGAGATATGTTAGAGAGAGAATCTATCTCTAACATATCCTTATCTGTAGATAGAATCTATCTCTAACATATCCTTATCTGTACCCTGTACTCCTATATATATTGCCCTTTTGGTCTCTTCAATAATATACACACAATTCATAACAGTATTCACTATTCAGTGTTCTTCACTGAAGTAGAATTAATTTAATGTGCAGTGTATAATGGGAGCTTGTTGGTGATGCCCTGGTTATATAGAATTTCAGCAAATTATGATTTTTTTTTACTGTTTATGTTTGGTTTAGCGTGTTTGGTGACATTATCCGTTATGTATTTGTACATGACAGTTGGCTTGCCTACCTATGCCGTATAATTCCCTTTTGTTAGCTTCTAAGTTTGATTTGCACATCAAAATACAACTTAAATTAATTTGCTGGACTTACATATGGATGTTCCTTTTGAATAGATCACATGGTGCCACTGGAATCGCAAATTGTAGGTGAGAAAAATCATTCCACGAGTGTGAGTGCCAAAGAGAAGGTTACTGCAGTAATGCTCCTTGGAGTTCCTTTTTCTCTCTCTATTTATTTGCAAATCTTGAAGTATTACTAACGGTTGATTACTATTCTACCAGGCTCTGTCTAGTAAAGATCATAATGTATGTACTACTGTTGTGTATGGTGCAAGCTCTTTAAAATCGCCAAAAGGTGCTCAAGGGAAGGCTAGCTTTTTGGGTAAAGGTGGAGAACAACAGTTCATCTACCAGCCCAATGTGTATGCCACTCAGCCACAAACATTCTTTTCTGGAGGTTAGATTATATTTTTGTCTCTCTGTATTGATGCTTACACCCCATCAACACATTGTTGCACCACATGGAGGATGCATTGGAGATACTAAATAGTTACATTTTTTTATATTAAAATACTAAATAGTTTCATTGTTGTCCAAACGAGGGGATATTTGCTAATTGTTTTGCTGGGCTTTGTTCATTGACTCCATCCCCATTGAAAAAAAAACAAATGATGTCTTAATTTCTATCCCGGTACCATGGGAGGACGGGGGGATCTATTTATTTGATTTTTCAGATTTTTTTTCTGTTCTTTGAGCAGGTAGCATATTGCCCTGTTCGTGAATTACCACTTCTTAATTTGATTTAAGATTTTGCTTTCTTCTAAGGATACTTGAACCATTTGGGTCAATGGGAAGAATATCCGCATGTTGTGAGTGCAGAGGGGCTTGATGCTGCATCACCTGTAAGTATTGGACTATTGAACTATTGAACTATTTCCCCCTTTATTAATCTTTTTGTGGTCTTGTTTTACTAAAGTGATTTTACAATAAGGACTGGTTACTCATGTTATCTCTTGGATATGCAAATGATCCTCAGGTGACGTATGGAGCTTATTCCCCTCAGTCAACCATTGGAGACAGCCAGCCATATTTCCCTTTGCACTACCCCTTGTCGAGTCCTTACTACCAGCAACCTGCTTCTCCAAGCATGGGATATTTAAATTCTGCAACTGGGATATCGCAGTGTGATTCAATGCAAGAGTATTACCTTCCTGATGGACTTCTCTATTCACATACTCCAGGGTTCCATCAACCTTTTGGTTCTTTTGACGGTGGTAAGATTTCCTTCATTAATCTCCGTGTGGTTCCTCCTCACGGTGTATACAATTTTTTTTTTTTTTTGTGAAATGTCACAATTTCATACATTGGCCCATGCCATCTTTGTACTGATCGTGTGAATTTGTTGCAGCTCCAATGCAACCAAGTGGTGTTCCTGGATTTTTTGGACAAGGAAACACACCACAGACTTCTGGAATGGTATACTGTTATGCAATTGTATTTTGGCATGTTCTTAATTGATTATATCAGTGGTTACGGTCCATGGTTGGTTTTTGTAAGGACGTTAATTTTGAAATTCAATTATTATTACTATTATTTATTTATTTATTGTGCCTACCATGCCAGTTATGTTTTCGGATCGTACTGATGACTTGCATTCTTGCAGCATCAGGGATCCATGTATAGCTCTGGATCATACAAGGCGCAGCAGCTAGGTGGTAAATTCGGAGGTACTACACCAAGTTGGCGTGCTGCTAGTCGCAGATTTAGCACCTTTGACAAGGGCTTCAAGCATGAGAAGGGTTCTCCCGAGTTTCTGAACGAGCAAAACCGTGGCCCACGGGCCACTAAACCAAACAAAGAAGTGGATTACTCCTCAACTGATGACAAAAATAAGGAAACCGCATTAGTAGTTGATTATGGGCTGTACAACCACCCTGACTTTGTCACCGAATACAAGAATGCCAAATTTTTTGTAATAAAGTCCTACACCGAAGATCACGTACACAAGAGCATTAAGTATGGTGTTTGGGCCAGCACTTCTAGCGGGAACAGAAAGTTAAATGCTGCTTATCGTGAAGCAAAAGAGAAAGAAGAACATTGTCCTATTTTCTTGTTTTTCTCGGTATGATCATTCCCTTAATTGCTAATTCTTCTCTTTTATTTTCGTGCTGATGGAAAAATAGAATATTTGTCTTTTGAGCCACCATTTGATTTCAGTTTTGAGTTTTGGTATGTGTGCATATGGGAAGTTGATCTATGACTGTTTCTTTACAGGTTAATGGTAGTGGTCAATCTTGCGGTGTGTCTGAGATGATTGGACCTGTTGACTTCGAGAAGAGTGTTGATTACTGGCAGCAGGACAAGTGGAGCGGTCAGTTCCCTGTCAAATGGCACATTGTTAAGGATGTCCCAAACAACCTTCTTCGGCACATTATTCTGGAGAACAATGACAACAAGCCTGTGACAAACAGCAGGGACACGCAGGAGGTAAAGCTAATGCACACGGTGTCTTTCTTAAGAGTTGAAACTTTGTAACTGTTAGAATGTAAATTACATTTATAGTCTACTTTTGGTTGTCCTCTCCTCTCTGTTGGTGGTGGTCTATTTATGGCCTTTTTTAACAGTATTTTAATTAACTTACAAACTTGCAGGTCAGGCTGGAGCAGGGTCTCCAGATGTTAACCATCTTCAAGAACCATGAGGCCGAGACGATCATCCTTGAGGACTTCGGCTTCTATGAGCAACGAGAGAAAGCCATGCTGGATAATAGACAGCAGCAGAAGCAGCAGTGTGTTGATGCCGAGGCCCAGAAGCTGGTGGAGGCCAAGGCACCAATGGACCTTATGACCCATATCTCGGCCACCTTTGCACGGGCTGTCCAGCTGGAAGAAACCAAGGGCAATGGTAGCAGACCAAAGGTTGAAGATACCGTGGCTGCTGAGATCCCCTCTGCTGCTCCTGTTAAGACTGAAGAAGCCATAGCAAATGCGGAGCAGAGCCCTTTGAAGGAAAGCGGTTGATTGTTCTTTCTCTTTTCATGACTGATTCGGAGCAGCAGCTGGGTCATGTATGATATTTTCATGGGAGGTGAGAAGGGCAAAGGAGGTTGATATGTGAAATGGGAGCTGCTGCTTCTGTTGTACAACATCATAGGCCTGGAGGTGAAGTCTTTGTTTCACCTCCAGTTAGGTTATAATGTTAGTGTCATAGCTTTCCAGATTCGACCTTCTCTTTTTTCCCCCTCCCCTTCCGTCTGTTTTCTTCTCTTCTTTTGTTCCACTCGGGCCCCCGCAAGAATGATGCCCAGTGGTTTACCCTAATAAGGGAAAGCTACATATATGCAGGAGCTTTGTATAGTTTGCAGTTGAATCTGTCGTTCTTATCTTTCTCTCGTGTGTATGTCATCGCCTCATCTAACAAATCTGTAGTGAAAATCTCCGGCTGAGGTGAAGTGTTCTGTTCATCTATTGAGTCATTTCAACATTTCAATTGCGTCAGTGTAAACCAGTCAGGTGACCAGTAAAGGGAATCTGACAAGCTGAGTGAACACTGTTCGGTTATATTTCATTTCAGTGGCACGCACTATCGATTTGACCAATAATTAACACCTGAACCTAAGAAAAGGGCAATGCAAAATAACTGAAAGCCTGCAATTATCAGCATTTAGAACTCTTGCCATTGGGCAAAACTCCTTATTTGCCATATATGTCATGTCACTGACATATGGATCTAGATCCTACATGTCAGTAACACAATTAGGCATTTTAAAAATTTCGGTGGCATATAAAGAATTAACCCCTAGAACAAAGCCATGATTGGAAATTATACATACTATATACTCTGAAGCAACAAAGTTGTGCATGTTCCAGCAGGAGGGTCAACACATGAACAACGCAGCAGGAACATACGGGCGGCTGCTACAACAAAAGGAACCCTGCATGATTGTTTTGACAAAAGGATAAAGAGCTAGCCCTAACACATCCCAACAGTCTGAAAACGCAAACTAGGTATACTATATAAGAGGGAAATATTTGGAAGATAGAACCGGCTTACACCTGAGTATATACACACAGTCATACACTCAGGTGGGGCTTTCTACTTCGGCAGCGCAAAGTCTAATATATGATAAATACACTCAATTATGCTTCCATCAAGTTCTTCTCAGCTCTCCTTCTGTCTGATTCAGTCTGTAGTCATCGGTTGGGAGATGCAACACCGAAATCGGGCCTTGCGGACAGTGCTCAGGATCTCCATCTCAGCATGCTCCAGCATCTTGACGACTTCAGTGAATGGGGGACGGACACCAGGGTTCGGATCCCAGCACCTGCTCATGATCTCACCGAGGGCGGGTGGGCAGTCCTGGGGTATGGCTGGACGGACACCCTTGTTCACCACAGCAAATGCGGCTTGTACTGCTGTCATGTTAGCGAAAGGGAGCATGCCAGTTATCAGCTCCCACAGGACAATACCAAAGCTGTAGACATCTACTTTCTGGTCATACGGCCTGTGCTGAATCATCTCGCTGAAAAAAAAGTAGAGTCAGCACATCTGGAATCAAGTTAAAAAGGTGTATAATTTCAAACAGTACAAAAATATAACCAAAACAGCCTACTTGGTCTGTAGCCTCATCATTTGACTACCATAAAAGTAAATACCAGGAAAAACAATAGTTAGTAATAAACTAAACCTTGGTTCTAACAAAAAGTGAAAACTGGCAAGTTTTTGGCTTTTCCGCTGTTTTGTTGTTTTCTAGGTTAATATGAAGCAGTGTTTATACGTGGAGTGCATGCATGTGCCACTAGATTTAAATTTTACATGTGTGAACACAAACCGTAGCATCTGACCTGGAATTGCTGATTGGTATCACTTTAGGGTTTCAGGCCGCATCTAGTTATTTCATGAAAATTAGAAAGTGCAGCCTAGAAACTAGCATATAGGCATATGGCTGGAAATTCCAAAGTGAGGTTATACAAACTAATGATGGGCATGTATGGTAATTCAATCAAACCATATACCCAACCTTAAGTGTGACCTAGGTCCGAGCTCCCCAGATGCTATGAAACTACGATGACTCCATTATTCGTGACTTTGTGGCTGTACGCATTTCATCATACATCTCAAAAGCAGCATTCCAATAGAAGAAAATGTGATTCACTAATATCTACTTCCATAGAAGCCACATCCTACATTCCTACTGACTCCACTGATGCAATACCCCAGATCTGTTTGAACAGTGGCAAGAGCAAGTGGATCAAGATGTTTCATGCCCTGAGTGCGCGTGAGCACGAGAATAGGCCATGGCTACACAAATGCTTTGGACGGCAGCATTGCAGATACTGCTCTGCCACTCCGGATGTCTGTCCATGCAGCCACATGTTCCAACAAAGTACGGATATATAACGTAGCTTGCAGAACAGGCATATTAAGTTTCCTATTTCATACAAAGGGCCCTCAATTCTATCCAGTACCATTTCTACTGAAAAGGCATGTACATTGTGTGCAACTTTTGTTAACTACGATCTCTTACTGGAGAAGAGGAAGAATTTTACTAATTAAATGGACACGCAATTAAATTCACTCTTTTGCCATGTCCTATGTTTTCAGCTTCAAAAGGGAAAGAAGGCTATTGTTTGAATAAAAAACTCAAAAACATGTGTGTGGGTGGTATGCACAGTGACGACCAAACACCATCAACTTGGAGATACACATGCTGCGGTTAAAACTGCATAATTCAGCCATCAGTCTTCCTTCTATATAAAATAGTATCTGTAACTTACGACTTACATGCTTACATCATTAAATATTACATATATAATGAAACAAACTAGAGCAATTCAATTAAATAACAATCTTAAAGAGTTGGAACAGTCTAGCCAGCATAAGTGTTAGGCATATGTAGAAAAACGAAGTTGACTAGCCCCTGCACATGAAAACAAACCAAATCCGCAGTAGAGTAGTGTAAATCAAGTTGTTCTAGATCATCCTGCCATGTCCATGAAACAGCTTTGATTTGGCCAACAAGATGGTGTGTGAATAGAAATTCTTCTGATTATTTCAATGCTCCACAAAGATGGATTATAATTTTGAAACAATTGAATCAAAAGAAGAACAAGTAACAGAACACCACAACCATTGGTCTTATAATAGCAGGGTTTGAAATCCTCTACGTTAAAAATGACTTACATTAAGAATTAACATAATATTCTTGGGCGAGAGAAGTGGTAAGTAATAACTGATGTTCTACTCAAAGTTACTTAAACCTAAATGAATAACAACTGGTCGGAGGATTGGATTCTGAAGACCCTACAACAGTCTTTTAGAGCTGAACTCTCAAGACCCTATAATTATCTTTGCACAAGAAAGGGGAAGAACCAAAGAGAAAGAGCTATGCATGCACTGATTGTAGTTTATTAAAGAACACAGATTCTGTAAAGCTAATCTGTATCTAGCAGCAACCAGATGGCAAACAAAAAGCACTAGTAAGAACTGGTAAGGACTACGGAACGTATTAAAAGACCAACAAGAAGCTTCAAAATCTAGGTGAATGCCATTTCCCAAAGTGAGACAATCCATACATGCCACCATATGGCAAGACCTGCATCCGGCTTACGGAAAGCATGTGCATATATGATGTTTATGCTCTACGGTAAACCCACATGGTTTTGCTAACCAGTTTATGCTCTATGGTAAACCCAAATCTCTTCTGGGATCAAAGCATCGTATAAATGTCTAAACACAAAGCATTAACTTGCATTCCTGCTATGCCAACACAGCCTCAACCTCAACTAGTAAAAGAAGCAACATAAAATATGAAGCATAATTGCATAAATGAAAAATCCTGGACAGCATCATATGACAAATGCACGTACAAATCAGCACATGTATTTGCACAACCTGAGTATTCAATATACTGCAGGCTGTGCAAAAACCATGCAAAGGAACTTTGGAAGAAAATGGAAACTCTGTGAAATTCGGACTTGTTACTGTGAAGTTCAGAAAGTGCTATGTATCATTAAAGAACAACAGAGTATCATGATTGGTGAATAACAACAACCTTGCATGTCATAGTGAATTCTCACATGGTGCACAGCTATCATTGAATACCAACACACTACAGTATATATCAAAACTGCAAACCCCAAAATATAATAAATGACCATTACGAAAAATATGGAATGGCTTGATCAGTAGTTTCATACTCTTGATAAATGCTAATGTTCAATAATTAAACAAAATTCTATTAATTGTAATAAAGTATTGAGAGTAGTTAGAACTAGCATGGTAAATAGCATTCATCTAGTTGGTCTGTTCAACTTACGGGGCCATCCAACGATAGGTTCCTGTTTCAGGTGTCATCCCCTCGGTATTTACTTCAATCCGAGCCACTCCAAAGTCCGCTATCTTAATAGATTTATCACCAGAAATCAAGAGGTTGTCTGACTTAAGATCCCTGTGAATGAATCCAAGACCATGGACATAGGCCATGCCCATTGCAACATCCAATGCTTGCTTCACGGCCAGCTTTAGTGGAACTGACCTGTTCTGCCTCTTCATCAGAAACTGCCTAACTGATCCACCCTTCGCATACTCTGTCACAATGCACCAAACCATTGGCTTCCTGCATGCTCCAATGAATTTAACTATGTTCGGGTGCCTCAAGGTTGCAAGCATCATAACTTCTTGCACAAACTGCTGCTCCATTAACCCGGCTCTATCTGGATCAGCCTCCGGTCTCTCCAAAAGCTTAATGGCGACATCCTCCCCATTGTAGGCACCCTTGTAGAGCTTCCCAAAGGCACCCTGTGCAAAGGGCATTCCCATGTGGAGCTTACCCAAATCAATTGTCCACTCCTCGTAATCCTTGAGTGTCTCAGTTGGGTACCTTGGGTCCATCAGTGCCTGTGCCAGTGCATCATCACTCAAGGCATGTGACACCCGTCCAGGACGAAAAATGCTGTGCCCGACTGAGTAATTGGCCACAACAGGTCCCCTGAGGCCTGGGTGGTTGAGCATCCTAGTATGGGAATCACTCGACCCAACACTGCTATTGTCCACAGACATTGCAATGGAGCCACCATGTGTGCTGGTCTGCAGGCTGTTAAGGCTATCAATTGACATGTTTGAGCCCTCACCAAGCTTCCGGTAGAATGCCATGTCGCAAAAATTCCCACCATTCTCATAGCCGCCAACACCGCTAATCATGCCGGCGAACTTGGGGCCTTCCACCATTCTTCAACAATCAAGCCTTCTACTTTTTCTGCCTCTTCACCTCTTCTTCCTGCTCCCTCCTCCCAAACGGTTTCCAAAAAGGGCGATAACCTGGGAAGGAAGAATCCATCAGAAATAAGAAACAACTACTCCCTCCAATCACAAATACATGTTGTTTTGGGATGTGTGCAGTCAAATTTTCAAAACTTTGACTATCCATATCTTTTAAACTATGTAGATCGGATATATGGGAATATATATATAGATTTGTCTCCAATAGTATTTTCATAGTATTCTGATTTTATTGGGTACTATAACTATATAATAATAGAAATTAGTGGTAAAAGTTGTGTTTTGAGGACGGTGTTAATGTACAAAACGACGTGTATGTGTGACTGGAGGGAGTATACTACTGCAACAAGCAACGAAAATGCTAAAAAGACAAGAACTTTCACTAATAAAAACACCTAAATACTAATATTTCACCCGACAAACGACTCGGAATGGGATTTTTTTTCCCTTCCAGAATGCTAAGCACACGAATTTGGCAAATCTTTCATCAAACACAGCCAAATCCCCAACCAATTCCAGCAAACCCATCAGAAAAGCACAAGTTCCCTCGCACAAAATAATCAAGAGCCCCTCGCAAAATCACAAGTTCCCTCGCACAAGGGCCTCCAAAAACCGAATCAAACCCCCACAAAGCACACCAAAACCTCGAAAACAACCTAACTCGACCAAATCCCCAGCTCAAAACACCTCCAGCAACTAAATCAAACCCAAAAGCACCCCTCGAAATCCCACCTCGTAAAGCTCACGGTTTCGGGCGATTCGGGGGTCGATCGGGAGGGAGCGGCAGCGCGGAGCTGGCGGCGGCGTATGAGGGCGGCGGCGGGCGGAGGAGGAGGCTGGGGATGGAGTACGAGTGGGGAGACGACGGCGATGACCAGAGGAAGAGAGAAGCAGAGAGCCTCGGGAGGGGAGAGAGGAGAGGGGAGAGAGAGAGAGAAAACGAGTGGAGTCACCTCTCACTTTCTCTCTCTTGGCATGGTTAGTGTGGGGTGTTAATTATGGGGGTTAACGCCAACCCTATCGGAAAATAGTTAACTGCTTGGTGAGTGATTACTGAAGCTAGCTGCTTGGTGAACGATGAGTGTCTCGTTTTAACAGGGGTGCTCTCTGCCATTACGACTTCTCCTTTGCTTTTCGATAGGGCCCAATGTTTTTCCAACATGGGATTTTTTTTTAGTTCCTTGCATAAATTAAGCTATTTCTTATGAAATTCAAACGTTTCAAATGGTCATTTCTACATGAATTGGAAAAACTTCCCGTGTTCTAAACAAACCATCTGTTGATGGGCTTATTCTTGAATGTACATCATCCAAAGGCTACATCACAAAACTGCACCCTTAACAGCAGAAGGCATGTGACACAATTAGAAGCCGTCGGTGTCGGTAATCAAAGAGGAACACACGTACAATTTGGTAGGTAATAATCTCAAATGATTGGGATTTGAGAGGCCTCCTTTTGGTTAATAAGATGCCAAATCTGTGGTACCTGTGGGCGCAGGCAGCGTGCCCGTTTTGTGCGTTACGACGTTGCCTTCGCACGCATACACAGCTGAGCTACCCGCTATGGCTCATCACGGCGTGGATGGCCCTCCGCTCGGGCGCTTGCGAGGAGGATCGTGGGCGGTAGACGATCGTTACGTCCCGATCCTCCGGAGACGGGTTGTTGCCCTTTGCGAGGATGGTGTCCTTCCAACGTGGGTTCACCCTAGACGGCAGCCTGTTGTCCGCACTTGTGGACCGGTGGAGGCCCGAGACGCACACCTTCCATTTTCGGTGGGGTGAGATGACGATCACCCTAGAGGACGTCTCGTTTTGACCGTCTCCCGATCCGGTGTGCCGCTTGTTCCGCCCCGAGAGCGGATCGAATGTCAGTGGAGCAGCGGTTTGACCAACCTCGCCGGAGGGTGCACGTGGCGCCCTGCCTTGGTGAAGCGAGGCGCCAAATAATGCCCGCAGGGTGCACTGAGGACGCCGTTAGGACGCATCTCGTTGCTTACCTTCTCCAAACTTTTGGTTGGGTCCTGCTTCCAACCACAAAGGGCGATTTTTTGAACCCCAGCTTCATCCGCGTCGCCGAGTCTTTGGTTGACGCGGGGGCTCTGAGCCGATGCCGCAATACAGCTGGGGATCAGCCGTCCTTTGCGGTACATACCGAGGGTTGTGTGACGCCATGCACATGCGCTCTGGTAGCAACTCGCCGTGTGCTACGTGCTCTGCACTGTGGAGTTGGGAGCACTTCCTGCTTGGCGGCCGACCATTGAGACAATGGCAAGCACCTGCCCTCTCCCACATGACCACATACCACATGACCTCACGACGCGCCCACCATGGGCTTACGGTGGATCGCGGCGGCCGTCTGCTACTGGGTCAACAGAAGACCGGCGAGGTGCTACTCGTTGTACCACAACGAGTTCGGGTTATTGCACGAGAGCGACATCATCTGGTGTCCATGGCATGCTGATTTTCTGCTCACGGTTGCGCCGCACGGGCTGTCTGCGCAATGCGTCGTGGATCGATTTTTGTGGTCGACGACCTGCCACCTGGTGTTCTCACATATGGTGGAGCCTTACGCGCCATGTGAATGCGACAGCTTTGTCGATACCGACTCGTGCCCCCGAACGGCAGCCCTCGAGCGAGCCGTACACCGTGAGTCAAATTTCATCCAAGTAATTTTTGCGCCCTTACGTCTTCTTTTGTAACATTAATCTTTCCGAAAATGCAGGCAATCGAGGTCGGGTGGGCATATTTTGGACTGGCAAATGCACCAGCACCAGTGGATTGCGATATGGATTCACAGGATGCACGTGGATGTATGGCATTCCGGAAGCGTCGCGTCTGCCGTCGCCCCTTCCCTATTCTCTTCAAGTCCCTGTTGGGACCCCAGTGCACCATGTCGGGCCAAAGATCCTTGTAGTTCATTTCCAAACCATACGAGTGAAACTCTCCGCTCCATGTACCGAATAGGTGCTGCATGTCGTAGTACTCAGAGATGTATGGTGTAGCCATCTGCCGCATTTGGCGCGCATGCCTTGTACACGTCACGAGCATGGTTTGTGGAAGAGCTTTGGCTTGTTGCGGTGCATGTCGCCACATCACCTGTGGTGCATGCCTGCTTTCTTTCCCCTAGCATGACTATTGACGATTTACGCCGGCTTGATCTCGTACTTTCGCTGAGGTCGTCGATCACCCGAATGTCGTGCATTCGGCCTTCTTCATCTTCCGATCCATGTGTCTCTGCATGTTCTCGGACCACTGCTTGCCTTCGTCCATCTGTCGCTTGGCTGCGGTGGCTCTATTCACGAAATAACCAACGGTGCGAGTCCATGTCTCCTGGACAACCGCAGTGATAGGGAGCCCGCGCACACCTTTCAGGACGCTATTGTAGACCTCGGACATATTGGTCGTCATAACGCCGCACTCGCACCGCCTCGTGTCATAGAGGAGGGACCATTTCTCCAATTCAGAGCGTGGTCGTTAATCCACCGGGAGAAGGTTATGGCGCTACTAGGTTGCTCCTCTCCGGAGCGGACTCCTTGTATGTCTCGTGGTCCTGTTCAAGGTCTCTCCAAATAGACTCAAACTTCCGTCGGCCGTTCCCGCATACACAATGCCTTGAACGTATTCATGAGTTCCCGATCAAGCGAACCGCGTGAACAAGTTAGATGCAAGATACCTCATGCACCACCTGGATTGCACGCTGCTCCACCGGGTGAGATGGATCCATCCCACGCCGCATGATGTTGATGGCCGCCAACAACCCAAAGATTGCGATGCGTGACTAGGCGAGCGTTGGCTTGCCTCCCACCACGGCCTCTTCACGCTTCTCCAAGAACCACACCACCGGATGTGTTCTCGCTCTCGACAATGGCAAATGCAACCAGGAGAAGTTGGTCATTCGCGATCGGCCGCCACCGCGGTGAGGATGGTGCCCTTGTACTTCCCAAGGAGAAAAGTGCCATCCATCGTTAGCACGGACTACGTAACTTGAAGCCCCGATGGCCCGAGCGAAAGCCCAGAACACCCTATCCAGTATGAAGTGTGACGAGGATCTAATAATCCTCATTTTATCTTTTTATCTATAATTCTTATTATGGGTAAATATGATGTCACATAGTCCCCAGAAGTACCCCTTATATCTATAAGGGAGAAGCCCAACAAGTGATTGTAAGTTCTTCTACAATCACCCCCATAGTCGTAAGTCTTGCTACGACTATATCATGGTCGTAAGTCCTTCTACGACCACTACATAGTCGTAAGTCCTTCTACGATCGCACCAGTCGTAAGTCCTTTACGATCGCTACCGGTCGTAAGTTCTTCTACGACCAGGTAAACTTCGACCACCTTATAATCAAACCTACAGGCGAGTGGGTCCAATTGATTAAGGAACCCGAACGGTCTACACGCACTATTATTCCGCTTATTAATGGTGTGTAACTACCCCATTATCTCTGGAAGATAATTGCCAGACGCCGTGAAGAAGCGAGGCGTCGGTAATTACTGCCATCATGCGCCCGTTACTGGATTAATTAGGCGCATCTCCCGCAGGACAAAACGGCTACTTCTTCACGACTATATAAGGGCATCAATCAGAGGGATAATGGGAGAGAGAGCAAACAAGAGCCAGTCAAGTAGAAACACAAGTGCTATTTTCTGTAATAGTCTTAGTCTTTTACTTGATCATCAAGAATACCACACCACACAGGATTAGGGTTATTATTCTCTCCGGAGAAGGCCTGAACCTGTCTAAACATCCCGTGTCAATCCACTCTGCGTAATCTCATCTCTAGGAAACCCCCCGAATCAAACAATCTTTACGTAAGATCGGTTCTAATACACCGCAGCTTGGCGCCGTCAGTAGGGATCTTCCTAATCTCTTGTCAACATACTCTCTTTTTCCAATCTCATGCAATCATGGCGGAGAATAGAACGAGGAGAACTGGTTTGACTTGGCGGTTCGCAGACGCCGACATGGATGCCGGTTTCGACTACGAGCCGAGTGATGCATCCGCCGATGGTGATGTTGCTCCGGAGATTATTCTCCAGAAACCATCCCATTAATGGAGTTGAGGAGGATCCTTATCCCCACAACAATACGCCCAACAGAGGAGCCAATTCCCTCAAAGGACAAGGGTCAATCCGACCAGACCGCCCCCGGAGGACTCACAACGCGACGAGTTCTTTCTCCAAGTGTTCAAGTCCCTTAAGACGGTCCGACTTGGTAAGTCAAGTTCGGGAGCCACCATTCCAGACTCCACCAAAGATCTAGTGATCCTCTCTCGTGGTAACTCCAGAGAGGCGGGATCAAGCATGCTTTTCCTCAAATTCGACCGCCTCCCCGCAGATCTCATTTGCGAACGGAGACAGTTATAACCCGGAGTTCCCCTACCGGAGGATTACTCCAAGTCGCCAGATGGTGTCCTCGAGCACTCCTCAAGCGGGAGGCCTCGAGCGCAAGTGAGAATCATCAACGGAGGTCTTCGCCCTTCCCCAATCGTGGTCACCTCATGGAGGCCGAGATAAGAACACTCCCCGAAGATCACACACTGCGCCCCCTCGTGGTAATGGCAAGGGCACCACCATTGGCAGAGAGAACCAACACTCTGATGAACGCGAGGGAAATCCTCGACATTCTCGCACTCCACTAAGAAGGCCTCAAAGACCTGATGAGGAGGATTTTGATGTCGTCAGAAGAAAGAAAATTGCGATCCGTAAGAACTCCGCTCAAGCGCATTCAACATCAGTCGGAGGAGGTACAAGAACTCCAAGACATCAACGACCTACTCGAGAATCCCAGCCAAGAGCTTGCTCGAACGCCAGGGTACGATCTCTTTGCTGAAGAGATTACGCAAAGACTTCGAACTGTGATGACAAGACTGGAGGTACCTCATCGACAACATTCAGGTAGTCGTAGCAATACGACTTCCTCATTACTAATAATCGAATATTTCTCACGTAGGAATCGACACTACCATAAGTCAAATCGATCCTATTCGAGAAATACTTTTAGATCACCAAGATCAAGAAGCCCCTGAGAGGTGATCATTCACCACTTCGACAAAGAAATTCATTAACGGGTGGAGTACGAGGAGTATTCCTCGTGAGAACTAAGACCTACTACGTAGCAGTCACTGTTACGGTATCGTCGTATACGATCACCGGTGACATTAACCCTTCTTTCCTACAAAGAAGGCGCCAAGAAGTGATTACGGATGCCGCATTTTCGCCGACTCGAAAGCGATTCGTTAGCCACCTCATTTTCGCCGGTGAACATGGAGAAATTTGATGGATCTCAAAATCCCATCGAATTTCTTCAGATCTATACAACACCGTCCGAGCGGCGGGAGGAGGAGAGCATGTAATGGCGAATTACCTTCCGATGTGCTCGAAGGATCCGCCGATCGTGGTTATTAAACCAACCACTCAGTCGATCTACTCTTGGCAACACCTCGTGATCTTCTACAGCGAATTTCCAAGGCACATACAACCGCCCGAAAAGAAGACGACTTGCACCGATAAAATGAACAACAACGAGACTTTGCGCCAATTCATCAAACGCTTTAGTCGTTCAGTAACTCAATCCCGAAATTTCGATTCCTCTGTGATCGTGGCTTTTAAGCAAGGAGTCCGCAGAGAAGAATAACGGAGGACATTGCTTTGAATCCTCCCAACATCGCTTTTAACTCTTCGAGATGGTCGATCGATATGCAATCGCTTCGAGGCGGTCGAGTGGAACAACACTATCGATCGAGAAACATATACTCCTCGAGAGCCAGGTGAAGTTAGTAAGGATAAAAAGCAAAAAGTCCAAGAAGAAAATAAAAGTCAAAACCACAAACCGGTGGTTCCAAGGAGGTTCGCCGTAAAGATGGAGAGCCCCAAACCACCAAGTCGCACTCGATCAAGGCAAAGGTAAGCGCCCGATCGTAGGAACGACAAACCAAGGTGGTGTCCTTTTCATAAAAGGAAGGACATGACCTCAATCGCCGAAGTTTTCCAAAGAAAGCTCAAGACTACTACAACGGCAAAGCACCACTCCCTACTCTCGAACAGGTAGGACATACGAGTGGCCAAAAGTCGTCGGATGATGAGGAGATGTCGTTCCAAGATCCGCAACATACCATTGAGCACATCTACGGAGGATCATTGGCATACGACTCCAAACGACAACTTAAAGTCACGGACGAGAGGTAAATTCTATACATACTCCTCTCGTCAATAAATTACCAAGTGGTGGAAGTTACCATCTCTTTTGAGAAGGATGATCGCCCAATCACTACGAGTCGATCAGTCGATATCCGATTGTGGTCGAACCCACCATCAACAACCTGTCGGGTCAATCGAGTGTTGGTTGATGGTGGCGCTTCTTTGAACATATTATTTACTAATGCCCCGACGAGATGCAAGTACCAGACAAAGGTAAGGCGATGCGATACTCCTTTCATGGAATCGCACAGGGTCTTCACCAAACCTATTGGCCAAGTTTCTCTTCCTTTAACATTTGGCTCACCAAGTAATTTCGTGACGAGAAAGTCTCCTTTGATGTGGTCGATTTCGACACGGCATATAACGCCATACTCGGACGACCAACTTTGGCAAAATTCTTAATGGCTACTCATTACGGTATCAATGTCTTAAGATGCGGGTCCCAAAGGAGTGATCACCATTCAGAGGTGACAAAAGATGGCGATAGTCTGCGATCGTCGATCCTCGAGATGGTTGGTCAAATACCAACTCGAGATGAAAGTCGACCTTCGACTAGCAAGTCGGCTTAAAGTCGCACCAAAGCCGAGCGACCAAGTCAAAGAGGTTCCTCCGACGCAGAAGAACCCTCGAAGATCGCTCATCGGGAGACTTCCACCCCAAATAGGAAGACGCCTCATTACCTTCCTCCGAGCTAACGCAGATGTCTTTGCGTGGCAAGCATCCGACATGCCCGGAGTCCCCAGGGAGGTGATCGAGCACATGCTAGCTTTACGGCCTGATAAAGTACCTGTAAAACAAAAATTACGGAGATTTGCCCCTGATCGACGAGATGCTATTAAATCAGAGTTGGATAAGCTACTTAAAGCAGGCTTTATAAGAGAAGTCAACCACCCAGAGTGGTTGGCTAACCCTGTAATGGTCAAAAAGTCAAACGGCAAATGGCGTATGTGCGTGGACTTTACTGATCTTAATAAAGCTTGTCCAAAAGATGATTTCCCTTTACCTCGTACGATCACCGTTGATTCAAGCTGCAGTTGTGAGATATTAAGTTTTTTAGATGCATATTCTGGATACCACCAGATCAATATGTGTTTAAACGATGAAGAAAAGACCGCATTCATTACTCCATTTGGTACCTTTTGCTATGTCAAAATGCCATTTGGTCTAAAGAATGCCGGTGCTTCTTTTCAACGCCTAATGCAATCAACTTTTTCATCTCAATTAGGCCAGAATTTGGAAGCCTATGTTGATGATCTAGTCGTAAAAGCATTAAGAGACTTAATCATATCACGACCTACAAGAAACATTCGACAACCTCGTAAAGCACCGCTTAAAACTCAATCCGAGAAGTGTGTGTTTGGAATTTCTTCAGAAAATTGCTTGGATTCCTAGTATCCGAACGAGGAATCAAGCAAATCTCAAAAAATAAAAGCCATCCTCCGGATCGCCCTCCAAACACAAAAAGGAAGTCCGTAAACTCACCGGGTGCATGGCGGCTTTAAGTCGTTTCATCGCACGACTAGGAGAAAAGGACTACCTTTCTTTAAACTTCTCAGAGACATGAAGGTTTTGAGTGGTCGAACGAGGCAAACGCCGCTTTGAGGATGTCAAGAGGTATCTTTCGAGTGCTCTGTTACTCGTTTCTCCAAAGCCGTAAGAGACGCTCTTAATTTACCTAGTCGCCACGCCACAGCGAAGAAGCGCGATTAGTCGAGAACGTGGCGCATAACGACCGCTTTACTACGTTAGTGTAGTTTTACACGGCCTAAGGAGCGTTACCCTCGTGTCCAAAAACTTCTATATGCCCTCCTTATGTCTTCGAGGAAATCGGCATTATTTTCAGCGCACAAAATAGTCATCTGCCCGAGTTTCCTTTGGGAGTAATCCTCCATAATAAGGAAACAATGGGGCGCATGGCAAAATGGTCACCGAACTTGGGAGTTCGACCTCCATTTCGTGTCCCGAACGGCCATAAAATCCCGTGATCTTGGCGCACTTTGTCGCCGAATGGACAAATCTCGAACTGCTCAGATCCCGATCTGATTCCCACCACCGGTGGATGATGTACTTGACGGGTCACTTACTTTAAGTGGCTCGGGGTCAGGTGGTCTGGTATCTCCTAACGGAGAAACCTTAAAGTATGCCATACAATTAAACTTTCGTGCCACTAACAATGTGGCGAGTACGAAGGTTTGCTAGGCGGCATACGAGTGCAAAGCACTCTCAATTCGTCGACTACTCGTGAGAGGAGACTCTCAACTAGTCGTGAATCAAATCGGAAAGAGTACCGTGCTCTAACTCAACAATGGCTCGGTACTTATCGGAAGTACGTAAGCTAGAAAAACATTTTTAGGTTTCGAGGTACAATTTATCCTCGAAGGATAATTTCTCATGCAGACCAACTTGCTCGGATGGCTTCTTCCGATCCACTGCACCAAAAGGAGTTTTCTTGGAGCAACTCCAAAACCGCCTCTCAGTCGAAGAACCGTAAACACCTCCTCTTGAGATGGCCTCATTAGATTACGAGGATACGGATGACTCCCATCTACGAGTATCTTTACAAGGGTTCCGATGCAAGATGATCTTGAGGCGGATCGATTATCCCGAAAAGCCAAAATGTATACTTTGGTTGAAGGAGTCCTCTATAAACGAAACCAAGGAATACTCATGCGATGCATTCCGCAAAACGAAGGAATAACACTCCTTCACGATATACACAAGGGCATCTGTGGGACGATGCTTCCTACTGAACATTGGTTGGTAAAGCCTTTCGACAAGGTTTTTATTGGCCTACTGACCAGACGATGCTATGGAGGTAGTTAAAAGTGTGTCCATGCCAATTCCATGGTAAATGATACACTAACCACTCAAGCATTACAAACAATACCTCTTCCTTGGCCTTTTGCACTGGGGCTTGATATCCTAGGACCGCTTTCCCAAAGCTCCAGGAGGTTTCAATTCCTTTTGTGGCTATTGACACGCTCACAAATGGATCAAGTGAACTCAGAATCGATAACAACTAAGCAACAAAAAGGTTCATGATGAGAAGCGTAATTAGTCGATTTGGAGTTCCGAGTCTGATAATTACGCATAATGGTAAACAATTATAAGTGCAAAATTTCGTGAATTTTGCAACGAGTTAGGTACCAAGCTATGCTATGCTTCATTGCACATCTCCAAAGCAATGGGGCGGTCGAACGTGCAAACGACCAAATAATGCGAGGAATTAAAACTCGAGTCTTCGACCCACCTTGTTAAGCGCTGGGGCTTGGGTACAAGAATTACCCTCCATATTATGGGCGGTCAGACGCGACCACCAATGAGCAACAGGAGAAACACCATTTTTCTAGTTTTGAGTCGAAGCCATGCTTCCTCCGAGCTAAAATGCGGTCGACACGAGTTGAAACCTTCAACAACTCGGACCAGAACAACTTCGAGCGGATGACATTAACCTACTCAAGAGAGGAGAAACCTAGCCTTAATCCGCTCGCGCCTACCAACAAGCCTCGCGCGATACTATAATCGTAAGGTCCAACCTCGCGACCTTCTTTGTAGGTGACTTGGTATTGAGGCTCGCCAATCCAAGTCTAATCGAATAAACTTTCCCTAAATGGGAAGGTCCTTACGCTTGTCGAAGTAACTCGGCGAGGTCGACGACTAGCAATGGAAGATGGACATGTTCTCTCAAACTCTTGGAACATCGACCGCTTCGCAAATTCTATGTGTGACGGTTTCTCGTGCAATAAAAGTCCGTGTTCTTTCTACCTCTTTTGCCTTATTTTGAGTAGTGCTTTTTAATCTTTCGACTATGATATGAAAACACCCGCTTTTTTACACCGGCCAAAAGCGAGAAACGCTCATCCGGTCGAAACTTCTCCTCTCTCGCATGTGGTTACGCCACTAGAAGGAATTTCCTAGCATCGACTGCTTACTCATTTTTGCCGCCAATACAAAGAGCTCGGGTTTTATCTAGTCGTAATGTTCTCAAAGCCAACTCTCTCAATCTTAGTATATTTTTCCAAGAATTCAAAAATATTCTAAGTAGAGTGCACTTTCTTACATTTGTTCGACCACCTTTGGTGTACTCGATTTGTTTTAATCGGTCGAAGGAAGAGACACACCTAGTCGAAGTCTTTCCTCTCTGCATGTGGTCCTCGCCCACTAGAAGGAAACTTCCTAGT
This sequence comes from Hsuehochloa calcarea, assembly GCA_036346395.1. Classification (NCBI taxonomy): domain Eukaryota; kingdom Viridiplantae; phylum Streptophyta; class Magnoliopsida; order Poales; family Poaceae; genus Hsuehochloa; species Hsuehochloa calcarea. The sequence continues at coordinate 44,435,108 of CM070599.1, forward strand.
GTCGCCGACTCCTACTTTTGCTCTCGAAAAGACTTATCAAGTCCACCAAAAAAGGACGAACGAATGACTAAAGCACTCTAAGACGCTTGTTTAACTCAAGTTGTTGTTCTTGGTTTGATTAAACTAGTCGGAGATGGGAACATCACCTAGTCGAAGCCTTCCTCTCTCGCACGTGGTCACGCCCACTAGAAGGAACTTCCTAGTGTCGAGTCGCTTCTACTCTTTTCGACCAAAGGCTTGACAACCGTAACAAAAGCTATAAGTTAAATAAACCTCTCTTTGTTTTCGTAAACCCCATTTTAAACACTATTTATTTAGATTGTCTAAACAATCTAAGCAAATAGTCGGGGCTAGGATAAAGTTATTAATTTGACTTCAATTCTTAGTCTTTCATTCGCTTATTATCTTTTGAGTTACTAACTACTCGACAAGATGATTTTCGTGAAATGAGGCGGATCATATATTACTCATTAACAAAATTGTGCGCCTTACAAGGTAGTTACAAGATTACTCGAAGGGGAGAGCCTAGTGCATTTCCTCCGCCACCTTTTACCAATCGATCATTTCCTCAATCGCACGACTTGCCTCGATTCGAGACGATCAGTCGGCTTCGATTGGTTTAACATTAAGGCGGGTCTTGAGCTTTAAGTTTCGCCAAAGCGTAACTTATCGCAACTTTCGATCGCTTCCTTATTGATTCAAATTTTGATTAGTCTTCGAGTGGTCACCATTTCTTGCAATTTTCCGACTTGTTCCCAATGGTACTTGTGTGAGCAACTATGGTATCTTCTCGAGGAGTTTTCCCTCGAATGTAGCTCACTAAGCACATTGTTCAGAGAGTGATGTTGCCTTGAAGACTAGTCTTCATCGACTCCATCTCCTGTTGGGTACAAGTCGAAGCCTCGCGAAGCTTCTTGTTTTCGACCACTTGTTCTGAAAAGAATAATATCGGTCAAACAAAAATATACTTCTAGAGGAAGATAACACAAAGATAATTATAGGTAAAAGCTTTTCTTACCTACTAATTGAGAATCCAATTTCTTGACCTCTTCTCGATGGGAAGCAATGGTTTCAAAGATGCTTTTGCTCCCATGCTCGATGTCCTCTCAGATTCATCTTAGCAATGCGACGGACTCATTGCGATTAAGGTCTTTGCTTGGATTTCATCCTCGAGGCTTCTCAATTGGGCAAGAATTTCAACAAGAAATTGGCATTAGAAAAGGAAAATACTCAAAAGGATAACAGGTAAAGATTTACTTACCTGTTAATCGAGTTCTAAAACTCTCGAGTTCTTGATCCTTATTCGCGGTAATACGGGAAAACTCCTGAATGACCAAAGCTTTTTCTTGAACTTCGGTCTGGAGCTTCCGCATCTCTTTTTCTTTATCTGGAGAAGAAAGGAGAGTCGGGTAAAGGTTAAAGATCAAAAGCATCTTAAGTTCAAACTTATCGTTTATTTTTCCTGCAATCTTTTAGATGCGCAGACAGTCTCCAAATCTATCCGAGAGGACTAATACTGCCTCTTAGCCTCCTCGACTCTTCTTTTCATAGTCGAGTGAGTCACTAAGGTCTTCGTATCACCGCTTAACCTACAAAGAACAGGAACGAAGAAAAACATCATCCGAATGGTTGTAAGTACTTTTACAACTACCGACCTAGTCGTAAGTTTTTCTACGACTATGATATGGTTGTAAGCCTTTCTACGACCACTACCTGGTTGTAAGTAGTCGTAAGCTTTTTACGACTAGTACTTTGTCATGAGTTTCTTCCATGACTATTCTCGTAAAACATTATACGAGTATTTAAGTCGAAAACAACTATGGATGATAAGTGACTTACCACCTCTCGCCTCACAGAGTAGTTCTTTCTCCCGTCTTAACTCTAAAAGTTGTCGATGATACTCACCGACAACAAAGAATTTGCTCCAGAGCTTTCGCAAAAAGAGAACAAAGAGAAGAGAAGGAAAGCCACATATATAAGTATTTTGAAGATACTTACATTCATAGTCGCCCTAGCAAACATTGAATATACAAGGTCCGGGTTTTGCAAACTTATCCATCCTCGCGACCTTGTTCCACCACACCTTCTCAAGGCGCTCGTTATCAAAATTATTCTCCGTATTGGGAATATCTTTGGGATGGGGGACTCGGTCACGAGATCTGTAAGCAGAAGACCCTACGACGGAGGCAGGCCCAAAGAAGTCACCACGAAGTTGAAATTTTCTCCTTCGGTTACGTGATTTCTCTTTGGGTAGGGAAGGAACGCTTCTACGATTTCCTTCCCAGAGCGGTCTGCAGTCGGTCACCACCTTGACCAGAGGCTTCCACAACTGCCTCTGTTGTTTCTACAACCTCAGTGGTCGTAGCGGCCACCTCAACAATGAAAACCGCTACTTCAAGGGTCGTGAATTACGACCTCGGCAGATGTGGAAGTCACTCGAGTCTCGACTTCATCGGCCACCGGGCCAAGGGTGATGCTTGACCACCTCCATTGATACCTCTCCGTGAATGAAGGGATAGCAATGGACTTCTCAAGAAGCATTCCCTGGGTCAAGGAGTCTGATCAAATAAACAAAAGCAAATCGAAGTTGTGAAAAGAAAAAGGTAAATGTCGTTCTTACACTTTAGTACATTTCACATACCTCTGCACTCGGTCTTAACCAGAATTTTGGAGCAATCCTCCCTACGGAGGATCTCTTCTTCTCACGACCACGCCCGGTCGAGGTTCAATAATTGGTCAATGCACGACCACGCCCGTCGTAGAGTTTGAACAGGATCGTGGCTCGGTTTCTCGATCCTCCGATGGACGAGATCGGCCTCGACCATTCCGAGCGAGATCGCCCTCGCTTGCGTGTTGTGCCGATGCAAAGATCGCCCTTCATAAAGACATAAAATCTTTCCAGCTTCTCCTTTCCAGCTTGCTTAATAAAACTAGGAGTGGCACCGATCGCGAAAGATTCCGTGTCATAATAGAAGGTACCTTAGCCTTGCGAGGTTTGCGCTTAAGAGGTTCACCGCTTCAACCTCCTCGGCCGACGGCTGCGCGCCTCGGCAGATACAACTACAAATACGCGCAGCTTTGTAGAGGTCCGTCGAAAGACCAGAGCTCGAGCTTGCTCCCCTTATCGGCAGATTTTACAAGTCGACGTCTCTTCGAGGAGGAGCCGAGCCTTTGTCTTCGACAACCCAGCGCCAATAGTCATCGAATCGACTTCTTCGTCGTCCCGACGATTTTCCATGCCTACTTTACGTAAAGCAAAACGAGAAAAGAAGAATCACTAATTAGTCGTAAGTTTTTTCTACGACTAGTACCAAGTCGTAAGTTTTTCACGACTTTTTCTTGATCGTAAGATATTCTACGATCACCATTAGTCGTAAGTATCTTCTACGACTATAAAGTCCTAAAGAAAAATCGATTTTTGATTACCTTTAGGCGCCTATCCTTTCATCTGCGGACAAAGCCGCAATGATTTGAGGAACCGCCCCTCGGGTGGCGGGGACTTCTCACGATGAGTCGACTGAGTCAACCTCACTGTGAAAGATCCAATAAACAGATAAAAATATTAGACAAGGTTGAGAAAGACCAAACCGAGAGCTAAGTCGACAATTACTTACCCTCCTCGTAGTCTCTCGGTGGGGTCTCCTCTTCCCGAGTACCTCCACATAGGAGATGCTCGCTTCTTCAGAGGACTAATTGGCGTGTGATGAAATCCTTCACCACATGCCATCCGGTCGACCCTTCTTCCTTCAAGTCCTTAATAGCTTGAATATAAGGACTAATCCTACTGATATCTTCAGAGGTTGAGTTCCATGAAGATTTCTTTTCTAGCAGCCTTCCCATGAAAGAAAGGTCGTCTTCAGAGGTGACCTTCCAAGAGAACCACCTCTTCCTCCACCCGCCACGAAGACCGGGTGAAACTCAATGTACTCCTTCGACTTCGAGTCATGGAGCTTGGACGCAGACTTCCGGCGATTCCGGTTTGTCGAGCCATCCCATAATAATATTGAAACACTCGAGATCCGCCTAATCCCTGTGCACGCCTCATGCATATACGAACACGCTCAACATGGTAATGGAATTGGGACCTAAGTTCACCGTTCCACCCCAAAGTGTTCGAGTACTACAGAAGAAAGGGGTGGGCGAGCAATCAAGGCCGCACTCACAATACGCTTGGAAGACGGATTTGCCCATTTTCCCCGATGGCGATCTTTGCCGATAGTGGAATCCACTTCACCGAGCCTTCTCTGGAATCTTCCCAAGATCGACCAAGATCTTGATCTTAGTCGCGTCCATCTCCGATTCCTCCCATTCGAAACTCTCTTGGCCATTTCGCCGAAGCAAGAAGTTTTTAATTGGGTTGGCGGCGAGAAGATGAAACCTAGTCGAGGATGGAGAAAGCAAGAGCTCAAGAACAATGGAGTGATTTGGGGAAAAGTAAAATCCAAGTCTACCTCCCGTAAGTTTTTATAACCACCGATCTCCGCCGCTTGAAACCGTCTCGGCTATAGGTCTATGATAGATGGTCGTACCGCCGGAACCGCTTCATCTGACAAATCTATGAGAGCCGGTTGCAATTCCCAGATGGTCCGCTCGAGAAAAATAGGTACGTATTGTCACCTCCAAGCAAAATTACATTCTTGACCAAGTCTTTCTAGTCGAAGGAAGTATCAATCGGAAGAGTTTTTCTCCGATTCCCTACTACGACCACCGACGGTCGTAGGGTTTTTAATGACTTTTTGATAGTCGTAATCAACCTTCCCGACCAAGCAAATTCTCGGTCAAAGCAAAGACTCAAATGTCGAAGAGTTTTTCCTTCGACTATCATTCTACGACATTCTCATGGTCGTAAGTCCATTCTGAAGCCTTTATCAAGTAAGTTACTTTCACTTGAAGTCGGGGGCTAGATGGCGAGGATCTAATAATCCTCATTTTATCTTTTATCTATAATTCTTATTATGGGTAAATATGATGTCACATAGTCCCTGTATACCCCTTATATCTATAAGGGAGAAGCCCAACAAGTGATTGTAAGTTCTTCTACAATCACCCCCATAGTCGTAAGTCTTGCTACGACTATATCATGGTCGTAAGTCCTTCTCGACCACTACATAATCGTAAGTCCTTCTACGATCGCACCGGTCGTAAGTCCTTTTACGATCGCTACTTGGTCGTAAGTTCTTCTACGACCGGGTAAACTTCGACCACCTTATAATCAAACCTACAAAGCGAGTGGGTCCAATTGATTAAGGAACCCAACGGTCTACACGCACTATTATTCCGCTTATTAATGGTGTGTAACTACCCCATTATCTCCGGAAGATAATTGCGGGCGCCGTGAAGAAGCGGCGTCGGTATCATCGCCATCATGCGCGTTCATCGGATTAATTAGGCGATCTCCGCAGACAAAGCGGCTACTTCTTCACGACTATATAAGGGCATCAATCGGAGGATAATGGGAGAGAGAGCAAACAAGAGCCAGTCAAGTAGAAACACAAGTGCTATTTTCTGTAATAGTCTTAGTCTTTTACTTGATCATCAAGAATACCACACCACACAGATTAGGGTTATTATTCTCTCCGAGAAGGCTCGAACTGTCTAAACATCCGTGTCAATCCACTCTGCGTAATCTCATCTCTAGGAGACCCCCCGAATCAAACAATCTTTACGTAAGATCGGTTCTAATACACCGACAAAGTGGTTGGGCCCTTTTCAAAGATCTTCACGGTCCGGCTTGTTTATGTATGCGTCTTGGAGTTTGATCCGCAATGCGAGTGAAGCAATCTCGGCACAAGGTTGTACTCTTCGTATGTCCGTACATAGTCTCGATGACTTTCTGCTTGGCTCGTCGAACCTTGCTGTAGCTAACGGGATAGCCAACCTGATTGACGACTTCCGACATCATCAACTTGGGGGAGATAGACACGTCCGCCTCAACTAGGTGCGTGATGAGGTTTGCAACATATCGCGAAGTCACGTTAATCTTTGCCGCAGGCTCGCCGAGCTCGCAGGTGTGGTCGATCGGCTCCTTGGCCGTGAAGACCGAGCCAAAGATCTTTGCTCGGAGAGCGCCGACCTTGCCGTGGCGACCTTCTACTATGCACTTCATCTGCGTGCTTCCTTGGGTTGGACCGGTGCACTCGGTACACACGGTGATGGACAAAGCGTCATCGTGCTATAGCTTGTTGCACGCCACCTTGTTCGAAGCGCCGCCCAACTAAGAGGGTGTCGGCTTGAAACCCCACACGGGAGCCTTCTTCTTGCGCGTCTGACGAGCGAACGCACCGCGATATCATCAAGTCTCGATGCCACGTAAGGACCACCGGCCGTGTGCGTCCTCGTCGGTACCATCCGAGCTTGGGTCGGTGTCCTCGTCGGACTCCAACCCGAGAGTCTCGTCCCAGAGATACTGTGGCGATCGATGCGGGCCGACCACCATGTTTCCCCCTCATTTGGCTCAAAATTAGGCACGGACTTCCTCCGCGGCACATTCCGTCTTTGCCATCTTCAGCTTCATTGCGCTTGCACGCTTGTACGCGACCTCGGCATCATCGGGGTTTCCGACGCCCTATGTACGAAATTGACGTACACCATAGGCTTCCGTGAATGGCGCCTCGGTGAGACAATCTCCATGTACGCCTCCATGCTATGCTTCCATCCACCTTACGAGCTCCCACACATAATTGGTGCGGTGATCGCCTCAATCATAACTTTCTTCGTCCTTGGCTCGTGAGGAACTCCTCCGGATGCAGCCGCACTCGTGAATATTCATCGCATGGAGCCCCTCCGCCCGACCACCTTGTATCGCATCTCGACAGTCCAACCCATCGTGTCCGGCCATACAAGCCCATCGCCAAAAACACAATCAAGTCTTGCATGTTCAAAATACCTAAACCCACAACAACCACTAAATAATTACGACTAATTAATTAGCACTAAACTAATTCATTACTACTGAACTAACTAATTACGACTAATTAACTATCTCTAAACTAACTAATTACGGTTGATTAATTACCGCTACAAAATACCAGTACTTTATTTCCACTTACTTGATATCTCAGAACGATGAGTACTAAACTAATTACGACTAATTAATTAGCACTAAACTAATTTATTACTAGTGAACTAACTAATTACGACTAATTAGCTATCTATAAACTAACTAATTACGGTTCATTAATTACCACTAAAAAATACCAGTACTTTATTTCCACTTACTTCATATGCTGTAACGATGACTACTAAACTAATTACGACTAATTAATTAGCACTAAACTAATTCATTACTAGTCGACTAACTAATTACTACTAATTAATTACCCCTAAACTATCTAATTACGACTAGCTAACAAAGACTAACTAATTACGACTACGGCAATAACGACAAAAGCATAACACAAATTACCTGCTCTTCTGATGAAGTAATTAATCACCCTTCCGAGGAAGTAATAAATCACCCTTCTGAGGAAGTAATAAATCACCCTCTGAGGAAGTCATAAATCAAGGCCGAGTGACGAGAAGCGAAAAGCGATTACCTCCCAATAAAATTAATTATGTTACGTTCTCGAGTTCTCGACGAGCGCAAGAACGAGAATCAAACGCAATTGATATGACCAAGAGCGAGTGCGAGTCCCAGTATTTATAGGCGAGTGGAGGAGGAGTCGCGGCCTTATTTGGGAATTCCGTAAGCATTGGCGCCGGAATTCCTGGATGGGGCGACAGATGTGCGGAGGAGGGAGGATGTACGGTGGGAAATATGACCACCCCAACGTTTTTTAATTCTCTGTACAACAGTTCGGATGCGTGGCGGGTGTAGCGGGTGAGAGAGAGGGCCTGCTTCTATTCTTTCGGTGGAAAGTTTTGACAAATGCAGGAGGGCGGACGTGGCGCGGGCGCGTGCATATGAAGTACATTAATTGATCTGTACGAAATCAAAGTTATATCAAAAGATTCTTAACAAATAAAATAATACAAAAATTACATAATCAAATACACTTTGTCAGAATGCTACACAAAAATTTTCATTTTTTTTATAATCTAAAATTCCTGAAAAAAAAATAAAAATGAGAATTATAAAAAAAGAAAATTATAAAAATCCAGCGGGGCAAGGGGCAAGGCGCGCTGGCCATGCGTATGCGCCGCCCAATCGCGCCCGTACTACCTGTGCCACGTGGCGCCGGCGGCGCTGCGCCCGCGCGCCATGGCCGGGCGCGGCGCGCGCGCAGGCGCGGCGGCGCCCAGCCTGCGCCCGCGCCGCGCAAGCGGCGTGCGTGGCGCCCGGTGCGCGCGCGCCAGGGCGACCATGCGAGCGCCGCCGCTGCGCATGCCATGGCGTGGCGGCGGCGCATGCCGCAGCGGCGTGTCGCCGCACACAAGCCAGAAGACGGTCGACTGCGCCCGGCTGGTTAGTTTTGCAAATACACCGCGGCGGTGGTTAAAACTGCTAATACGCTGTTCAAATCGGCCGTATCGGCAAAAAATTCACGCTCTAGGCACAGATCTTAAGCGAGGAAATACCGTATCCTCTTGTATTTTTCGGGCGTTCCGGCCAAACGTGCGCGCACAGACGCCCTTGTGTTTTTCTTGTCATGCTCGGTCTCAGACGGCCGGCCGTATGATCGCGCTGGATCGACGACGCGCGTGTCTCGGAAGATTTTTTGCGCTAGAGTTTTGCTTGGCGCTATCGATTCTCAGCGACAAGTGGCGGATGGTGATTGGTTATGCACTTAGTTTCGATCACGTTGGTCTTGGATTTCAACTACCGAGTTTCGATCACTGAGTTTCGACCACACTAGTCTTTGGTTTCGACTACTCAGTTTCAACAAAACCACACTGGTCGAAAATGAACAAAGTCGACCACTGAGTTTCGATTACACTAGTTTTTGATTTCGATCACTCAATTTTGACCACTGAGTTTCGACCACACTGATCTTTGATTTCGACCACTAAGTTTCGACCACACTGTCTTGGGTTTCGACAACCGAGTTTCGACCACACTACTATTTGCTTTCGACCACTCAGTTTCGACCACAGTGGTCGAATAGAGTCGACCACGGAGTTTTGACCACAAATTTGATTTCGACCACTGAGTTTCGACCATTTAGTTTGGATCACTCAGTTTTGACCACTGAGTTTCTACTACAGTTGTCGAAAATAAACATAGTCGACTACTAAGTTTCGACCACATTAGTCTTTGATTTCGACTACTCAGTTTCGCCCACTCAGTTTAGACAACTGAGTTTCTCCCACACTGGTCTTGGGTTTCATTTCGAACACTTAGTTTCAACCACAGTGGTTGAAACTGGACAGAGTCGATCGTTGAGTTTCAACCACACCGGTCTTTGATTTCAACTACTGAGTTTCGATCAATGAGTTTCGACCGCTCAGTTTCGACCACCGAGTTTCGGCCATGCTGTTCTTTGATTTTGACCACTCAATTTCGAGTTTCGACCACTCAATTTCGACCATTAAGTTTCGATCACTGAGTTTGACCACAATGGTCTTTGGTTTCGACCACTCAGTTTCGAATTCCGACCTCTCAGTTTTGACCACTGAGTTTCGACCACACTGTTTTGGGTTTTGACCACTGAGTTCGACCACTTAGTTTCGACCACTGAGTTTCGATCACACTGGTCTTTGGTTTCAACCACTCAGTTTCGACCACAGTTGTTGAAACTGAACAGAGTCGACCACTGAGTTTCCACCACACTAGTCTTTGATTTCGACCACTCAATTTCGAGTTTCGGCCACTCAGTTTCAACCACTGAGTTTTGAGTTTCGACCACACTGGTCTTTAGTTTTGACCACTGAGTTTCAACCACAGTGGTCGAAACTGAACAAAGTTGACTACTGAGTTTCAACCACACTGGTCTTAGCAAACTGTACTAGATCAGATATTGCATTTGTCGTGAACCTATTAGCAAGGTATAGTGCATAACCTATCAAAGGTATTGGCATAGAATAAAGGACATCTTTTGATACCTCCAATGAAGCAAAGACCTTGATCTGTTCTACATAAAGAATCAGAACCAGTCTATGAATGGCTATGAAGATGTCGGGTACCTATCGGACCTGCACACAACCAAGTTGTAAACATGGTATGTATTCCTATATGGCGGAACTACAATTTTATAAAAATTGTCTAAGCAAAGTTTTGTATCAGTTTCGACGAACCACTCGAAAATCATAGCACTGTACGAGACCTCACAAGAATGTGCTTGGCTTCGATGGATGATTCACCACATCTAGCAGTCGTGTGGATTGAATACCGCGTAAACCCCCACTATTATCTATGAATATAATGCAGCTTGTGTTGTACAAGTGCATATGGGTTATATGAAGAGTCATCTCACAAAGCATATCAACTCAAAGTTCTTCTATGCTCATGAATTGCAAAAGATGGTCAAAATTAAAGTATTGAATACCAAATCATGTGAAAATCTTACAGATTTATTCACCTAAATCACTTCCAGCATCTAGATTTGAAAGGTGCACATGTGGAATTGAATGATGGGACTTTGAGAAGTACTGAATTCAGTGGGAGAATCTTCACGAACTCATTATTGAAACTTGATCATGGAGATTGAGTACCCAAAGAGTAAATCCTAGAGATTAAATAAAATTGGGTGGATTGTACTCTTTTTCCCTTGACGAGTTTTTCTGAAGTTTCTCGGTTAAGGTTTTTAATGATGCAATTCGTGCAATGCAGTAGAACATGTATCATGTACTATTTTTCAAACTTTTTCTCACTGGGTTTTATAGAGTTTTGACGAGACATGAACATGTGAAGATGGGTACCCAAGGGGGAGTGTTGGAAAACCATGGGCTTTGCCCAGCAGCCGGCCCATGGTTGGGTGCCCCATCCAAAACCCTAGAAAGGTGTCTAGCCTATAAATAATGGGTACTATTTATTGTAAAATATTGATCGCTTGATGAAGGAATAAAGAAGAAGAATACACATACACCTTTGTCTCTATATTTGTTCAATCTACTATTTGTTCTTGTATTGTTTGATGTGATTCTATGTTTGTCTACGAGGTGATCGTTCGGACTAGACTCGCCGGCGATGGTTCCTCACCAGTTGCATCAGATTGCCTTGTCAAGAGCAAACTGAAGTGTCATTAGCCCATTACATCTCAATTCTGGATGAGATTGAGACACAATGGTTTTGTTTCCGGACGCTGTAATTCAAAAATGAAGTCAGAAGTCAAATCATGAATCCACCTGCATGCATTGATATGGTTGTGAAAAACTTTGTATTGAAGACACAATTTTATTTTGAGAATCTATTGAAGACGCATTTGCATAGGGGAAACCAAATGGGCTATGTCAGCCGGGTCGGCTCAAACCATGGCACTATTGGCCCGACCCAGACACGACACGACCGACAACCTAAACGACCCGTGTGGGCCCGACATGATGCACCGTGCCGTGCCATGCTTGGGTTGCGACCTCGGCCCAGCGGGCCGAACAGGCCTAGAATGACATGGTCCAGGCACAACACGGCACGATCTGTGTAGGCACGACACGTTTAGGGCTGTTAGGTATGTCATGACACGACTCGTTGGGCACGATTTCAACCCGTTAAACACGTTAGGCACGGTAACGATCGAAATTTTTGAATTTTCTAGCTGTTTATACCGTTGGGGAGCTTACAAACAAGGGGGGGGGGTAAAAAAAATCTCAAACAAAATTTCTATAAAAATAGGGAGCAACCCTCCCCACCCCCCTTCAGCCACCATCCAACCTTCACTATCCTCTCTTAATTCTATTATGAAAAATTAGATCATCTTTGTGATAATTTGGCAAAATTTGAAATATTATTACCAAATATTCAAAATCTAGTTGTAGTCACAAAAATATGTAACAACGCTTATTTTTGTGTATTTTTATTGTTCTTATTTGTTGTACTAAGGTGGAATAAATAATAGTGTAATTTTTTATTTGCAATTTTTTTTAATGAAAAATTACGATAATTTTCCTATTATTGATTTCGGAATTTCACTGGATGATCTTGCATCCTTTAAGAATTCTATGCCTCCAACTCAAACAGAAGAGCCAACAATACCATCATCGGGCTCTACGAGTGTCATTGTGTCTGTAAGCACTAGAGCAAAGAGATCTAGATCGAGTACATCGAGAGTATGAGAAGATTTCGATAAGAAATCCAAGCTAGACGAAAATGCAGATCAGGTAAGATATGGTGTTTGTAAAATTCGTCATCATGAATTGTCTGCAAAATCTTCAGGTGAAATGAGACACTTGATTAGACATGCTGCCATATATAAAGCAAGACAAAGATTGATCATGAGGCAGACACAGCTGTAGTACAACCCCGACGGTGCGAAATATAGCTAAGATTATAGTCCTGAGGTAGTCCGAGAATCGCTTTGTCGTTTAATTGCTTCACATGATCTACCTTTAGAATTTGGTAGGTTTAAAGTGTTTGAAAATTATACCAGGGCTGCGCACAATCCTAGATTTTCTATGGTTTCTAGACGAACAACAACCAATGATGTTACATGCATAGATTATTCTAACTATTTTTCTGGTGTTTGTACTAGATTTTTGATATTTGTTTAAAGTACGAACTAAAGTTTTAGAGAATTCACTTGCAACGACCTCTAGTACTATCCACTACAAGTAAGAAGACAACTACGTGGGGGCAAAATATGGGGTATATGTTCTTCCTTCAGAGGTTCAAGTTCTACAACGTCAAGTTTTGAAGCAAAACATAACTCCCACCATAGTAGTGGGGAACTATCCACCTATATACACAACGATACTGTGGATTACTATGCAGAGCACCTCATTATTTTGCAATGGTGGCATGAACATAAGATAACATACCAGTGATATCTATATTAGCATTGGAAGCGTTAACTATTCTAGTCTCGATGGTTTATTTCGAGTCTGTTTTCAGTCTTTCTGTAAGATGGTGAAAATACTTCTAACTGTGAAATACTGAGAATAAGCTGACATACGAAATCAACACTTTGTAGAAATTATAGAGTTGACGGATGTGTTCGAAATCTTTACATGGACAATGACACTTAGAACATCGATGTATGTATAACTATAGGATATACTCTTTTTTTTGCCAATATTTTTTCATATTGAGTTTTTACTTGCCAAAGTTTTTAACGAGATAACCATCTAAACATTAATAAAGCTCATTATTGTATTTTAATATATTTGTCTCTTTTTATGGGGATATAACACATTTTTTAAAACAAAATTGTTTGTATTTTAGAATTCTATACATTTTCTACAATTATTACATATTTTCACAATTTTCAGACCGATATGGCCTAATCAGACCTTCCTTGGTTTGTCGTGCTAAATGTGCCTAGACCGACACGACACGGCCTGTAAACTCAGTGTGTATAGGTCTATGATTAAATCTACAAACCGACACAACACAACTTATTTATGATACCGAACCAAGTAAATCAAGCTACCTATTTAACCACCTCTACGCATCATGCAATGCCAAGAAGGCCGTAGTGTGGTGCGACACCCATTTGACGACCTCTACCTTTGCACATGATGCGATAACACTTACCATATAGTGTAACACGAAACCACTCGAATTCGTTGGCCCCACCACCGGAATAAAAATAAAATAACGCTTGCCTCCTCTCTTCGTTCCCATCCCATCGTCCCGGATTGGGGATCTCGCGAACTCAACCCCACAAAAAGCCACGAGCCCAACTCGATCGTAACCCTAGGGTTTGGCCAAACCAGGGTCTCCCCGGCCGCCGCCGCCGCCGCCATGTACAACGGCATCGGACTGCAGACTCCGAGGGGGTCCGGCACGAATGGGTACATCCAGACGAGCAAGTTTTTCGTCAAGCCCCGGACCTCCGCGGCCGGCGGGCCGCCCAAGCCGCCGCTCCCCGGCCCCGGCGACGACACCGGGGGGCTCGGCGGGATGCGGAAACCGAACAAGGAGATCCTGGAGCACGACCGGAAGCGGCAGGTGGAGCTGCGGCTGCTCGTGCTGAGGGACACGCTCGAGGAGCAGGGCTACACGGAGGGCGAGATCGAGGAGCGCGTCGAGGAGGCGCGAAAGGCCGCCGAGATCGAGGCGGCTGCTGCTGCGGTTGCGGAGGAGGAAGGCCGCAGCAGCGGCGGGGGGCGACCACCACTCCCGGGCAAAGGGTATGGATCGAAGAATTGGTCTTGTTAGTGTTTTTTGTATTTGTCAGTTATATTATTTTTATGTGGAATTACCGCAGAGCCTCGTTGGTAAACATTTAACAGCATCTTGATTTATTCTTTTCAATTAGATATCTTGATTTAGTGTTCTGAGATTTCTTCTTTGAAACAGAATTGTTGCTTAAAGTTTGGTTCAATATGAGAATTGTAGCTTATGTTTATTTTTAGTTCCGTATAATTATCATGTGCTCTGGTTCCTACTCATGTATATGTATTTGTTTCGTTATTTTAGCAGTTTATATGTTCATTTGTTTGTTCTGTTCATTAATTTCTGACAAGAAGGTAAATTCTTTTCAGGTTTATGGGCACACAGAGCCACCACGTTGCGGCACGGAAGGAGAAGCAGCTTGAGACGCTGAGGGCTGCTCTTGGGTTAGATGCTGAGGATGGACACAAGAAGAAAGGGGATGTAGAAAGTGATGTGGAGTCTGGGGAGCTTGTTCCTGGGAAGGATTCTGAAGAGTTGGATACTGATGGGAAGAAATATAGCAAGACTTCAAAGGATGGCAGAAAGCATGCAAAGAAGGGAAAGAAGGAAAAAGGGAATGACAAAAAGAGTCACAGCAAAAGTTCTAGGAAGAGTGAGCATGGGTATGATTCAGATTCAGACCATGATCATGATAAGAAGAAGAAGAAGAAGAAAAGTTCTCGCCATGATTCAGATGATGATTCTGAGATTGACTATGGCGAGAAGGAGAAGAAAAACAGGAAGAAATCTCGACATGATACAGATGATGATTCTGAGACTGACCATAAGAAGGCAAAAGGTGGAAAGAGCTCTCATCACGATTCAGATGCTGATTCAGATAGTGATTATGACAAGAAGAAAACAGAACATGGGAAAAGCAACCGTGATGAGAGAAAGAAGAGACCTGGGGCCTCTCGCCGCCACGACTCTGAAGATGAGAAGCCCAGAAGAAGCAGGTACAAGGATGATTTGCACAGTGACTCGGAGAGTGATGGGTCACACAGTGACTCGGAGAGCGATTATGATTTGAAAAAGCAGAAATCTGCAAAGAGTTCTCTCCATGAATCTAAAGATGATAGGCCCCGAAGCAAGGCTGTTAGGAAGGGCAGGTATTATGATAAATCAGAGAATGACTTGGACAATGACCATGTCGAGAGGTCGAAATATGCAAAGATTACTCGTCACGACTCTGAACTTGATAAGTCCCGAATGGATGTTGTTAGAAAGGGCCAGTACCATGATAAATTGAAGAGTAACTCAGGGAGTGATGACTATAAAAAGAAAAAGCCTGTGAAGAATTCTCGCCGTGACTCTGAAGATGAGAAGCCATGTAGCAAGGTCCTTCGGAAGGACAAGTACAGTGATGAATCAGAGACTGACTCGGAGACTTATGTCAAGCAAACGAAGAAGCTTGCAAGGTCCCATCACCATGATTCTAAAGATGATAAACAAGCACAAAAAGGTAAAGAGAAGGAAGATAACTTTGTGAAGACTGATGATAAGTGCAGGAGGCACGATACTGATTCTGATTCAGATGGTCATGCTCGTGACAGGAAAAGGCACCTTGATGCAGGGGTAAAGGATACAGTGCAAGAGAAAAGAAGGGTGACTAGCTCAAGTGAGAGTTCATATTACAGCAGTAGCAGTGGTAGTGAATCAGATGTTAGTGCTGACAGCCGTGAGAATAGGAAATTCAACAGAGGGTTAAAGAATGGTAATGATGAAAAATATGCTGAAAGGGTATCTTACAAAAATGAGGTAGTGGAAAGGAAAAAGAGCCAAGCTGAGAGGAGAAAGGATCTGGAGAAACAAAGGCAGATGGAGGAAGAGAGAAAGGAGCTGGCGAAACAAAGGCAGAGGGAGGAAGAGAGAAAGGAGCTGGAGAAGCAAAAACAGAGGGAGGAAGAGAGAAACGTGCTGGAGAAGCAAAAGCAGAGAGGGAGGGAGGATGAGAGACAGCAGGAGAGAAGGAAAGGTGGAGATGATGTGGAGAGAGACAACAAAAGAAAAGTTGGAGAAGATAGGTATGACCCATATTCAAGTAGAGTTATAGAAGATAGGTATGACCCATATTCAAGTAGAGTTAGAGAAGATGGAAACAGGGACAGCCAAAACAGAGATGAGAGGAGGCATGAAGAGCATGGTCGACGCAGAACTAGAGATGCAGATAGCCATGATTCCAAGAGGTCTAGATACGATGACTCTTATCACCATTCAAGGAGGGATTATGAACACCGCTATTCTAGAGATGAGTATAGAGACAGGAGGCATCGTTGAGTACAAAACATATCTGAAACTGTAAGTCCCCTTTATTTACAACTGTTTGCAGATTTGCATCATTGTAAATAAACACATGCTTGTATTATTTCTGAAGTTTACTTTTAGCAATGTTAAGCTAAGCTTTTACCATATATGTATGTATGTCTGTCTGTCTGTATTTATCTCACCTTTCTCTTGTTGAAGTCCATTTGGATGGTGCGTGCTGTAGCAGTATTTGCAACCTTTTGTATCTGTATTTATCACACCTTTCTCTTGTTTAAGTCCATTTGGATGGTGCGTGCTGTAGCAGTATTTGCAACCTTTTGTGTCTGTATTTATCACAGCTTTCTCTTGTTTAAGTCCATTTGGATGGTGCGTGCTGTAGCAGTATTTGCAACCTTTTGTGTCTGTATTTATCACACCTTTCTCTTGTTTAAATCCATTTGGATGGTGCGTGCTGTAGCAGTATTTGCAACCTTTTGTGTTATCATCTTTGCTTCTGTAAGTAGTATGTAATCTGACCAAGCTTTAATGTTTACTTTGCAGACATGTTGGGTTTTTGTCAAGCAGAACAGTGATGCATCTTTTCTTGAACAAGGCCAGTCAACGCTGTGCTCAAACCGAAGTTTCAGTTACCTAGCAGTAGATTTTTGCTGCAAGAAGTAAATTTCAGTCTCCTAGCCGAAAACCTTTGCTGCAGCTGTACACTTTGCTTATGTTTGTATTTCTTATTTTTCCTGTTGCGTCAATCTTCAATATGTAATGTGGTGGATATATTGCACTGAGGTATCCTGTTGCTGCAAGAATTCTGTGGTTTAAAACCGTGCTTATGGTTGTTGGTGATGTTGGACTTATGGTTGTTGGGGAAATACTTCGCTTTGGCAGGATTTATGCTGCAATTCGTTGATACACTCGGTGCTGCGCCTGGTTGCCGCTAGTCTTCAATTCAGCGAGAACAAGGGAATTCGACATGCAAACTTGATGGCAGTCAAAGAGAATAATACATAATACTACCAGTAGAAAAGCATCAGAACCGCACAAAAGAGAATCATGCGTAATACGACTATCTGAAGAAAAAAACACTCCCTACACGTGTTATCGTCGTTCCGTCCAGAATGCCACGGGATTCAGCATTGAGCGACCTACGCGAACCGAGCCAGTGTGCGTGGCATGCAGGAGCAACCATAGCAATGGCCGTCGGCGCGCAAAAGCCCATCCCTTGAACGGCGGCGTCGCATCCAATCGCCGCCGTGGTGGTTGCCCGAATGCCCGTCCCGGTGCAAGGCAGCGCTTACCGGATATTGCTGCAAGCGAGCGGGGGTGATGCCGCACCAGAATGTTGGGTGGCCGCGGGGCGCCGAGCAAACCGAAGTTGCATGCGGATTCAGGGTTTTCGCTTCATCTATCTTGGTGCACAAGGGATGCAAAGCAAAGATCTTGGTACCTTATTGTTGAAAAATATTGGAATGCATACTTCCAGCAAGTAAGTTCCTACAAACACAGTAACACTTGGTGGCATAGTAAGTAGATACTACCTCATTGATAAATAAGTGACATTCTAGACTTTGTCAGTCTTCAAAAATATAAATTTTGGCAACCAATTTTTTTTTTGTAATATATTTGTAAAACCTAATAAAATTATAATAATGCGAATGTGCTTTTTAAGGAAAAATATACTCATAATTTTTATATGGCTGATGTACATATTCACAAAGTTTTTTTTTTTTGTCAAAGGCGCAAGATATAGTTTTGACTAGAAGTTCTAGAGCGTCTCTTATTTTTGATTGGATGATATTTTAAGGTTAGTTTATAGGTAGAAAATATTTGGAATAATTGATTTTCACTCGGAATAACGGCCATTCAGGATATGAATCATACACATTGTAATCATTTATTGCTACTCTAAAGGTTGGGGAGGGGGCGGCGTTGCCGGAACGGCCGGGGACCGAGGGAGGGGGGCGACTCGTGTGAGGAGAGGAGGTAGGCGCTCGGTTGGGGGTTGCTCGGCCTCAGGCTAGGCTGCAAGCCTCGGGCCGGACCACTCCTTATCTCCACGTCTCGGGTTGTTGCCCCGCCAGCCCCAATGATTTCCTCCATAGAGACCATCGGGGGCTCGGCGTCGGCGTCCGAGTCGAAGTCAGCGTCGGGGTCAAAGGCGTCCTCGCCGACCCTGTGGATGTTGTATCCCCTTAATTCCCAATTGCCCAGCACCACGTACAGATACCGTGGCCGCCGCGCGGCAACAGCAGTGATCGGACGACGGCCGCTTTGCCATGTTCCTATCTGTTGGCTACTCCGGCTACTACCACTCACGCGAAACTCCTAGAGCTCGAACACACACAAGACAACACACTGAAAAGCACAAGACAATATTTGTGCTACTAAATCTGCTGTAACTTTTATCCTGTTTTTCTCTCCTTTTGTTCTGACCAAGAGACCACATACGTTACATGCAAAGCAATGAAGCGCTACTAAACACACAAGCACTAAACTATTGACCACTAGTGCTGCACGTACGCCACTGCGGCAATAACCACCCACTAGTGCTGCCGTTTCTAGTCCTTATGCCACATGCAAAAAATCAAAACACAATAAACACAAAAATAAACAACGTGTTAATGATTATACAACAAAAACCCTAATCTTTGATGCGCTTTATAGATCTTGACGCAGCCCAAACGCCCATCGTGCTCTTGCGGTCGTCTACGTCGCTGGCCACTGAGCTACGCATCTTGCGTGCGCTCCCGTGCACGGCCCTGCTGGCCCGACGCCAACGCTCGCCACGCCACCTTGAACGCCCTGCAGACTGTCCGCGTCTCCCGCGTGCTTGTCACGCCCTCCGAGCCATGCCCACGCCACGCCGCCGCGGCCGCCGACTGACGTCGTGCCACGTGTTCGTGCGTGCCACGCCGCGATCGCGCCGTGCACCGCGCACCGCCGTTGCATGTCGTGTGAGCCACGCGCCCCGTACGCGCCTCCGCCTCGCGTCGCTCGCATCAAGGCGTCCCAGCGACCGCCGCGCGCCCAATGAGCATTGCCACACGCTTCCACACGTCGTTGCCGCACCACGCAGACAGGCAGACCAGTTGTGCAATGCTAAGGGTAAGCACATAGAGCCACCGCGAGTGTAGTTTACCCGAGTAAGTATGCGACGCTGCCGGTCGCGGATCATGAGCACGCCATCCTAGATGAGCATCTAGTAGTTGTTCTCGTTGGGCTGCCTGGTGATGAGTCACGGCGCCCGATCTTCCGATAGGTTCGATTTGGTTCGTCGTGAGGACGTTGACGCTTTGAGGCTTCCGACCAACGGATCGTCACCTCACCGCTACACCGCGACGCTGCCGTTATCGACCACGCTTGCACGCGATCGACCTTACCACGAAGGTTATTGTTCCCGCAAGCAATCAAGCAACTCACAAGAACAAGGTAGATGCAATCAATTGTATTGCGATATGGATGAAGTTTACAAGTGGGGTTCCTCAAACCGATAATCGCGAAACCGCAATTGGCGAATAATCTAAGAAAACCCGCCTCTAAACTATGGCGGCTCTCAGATATATATAGGGAGCGTGAGGAGGTCGACCTAGGGTTGTGCGGCCGTGGGATGAAGCGTACACAACCGGACTCCGACCTCGTTACATTTACAAAGTCTTATTAGTTTCCAAACGGTGACGCAAAGACCTTGTGTTGCGTATTTACGGTCGAAGATCCGGTCGTAGGACCGGTCCTAGGGTGGTCTTGAGGAGTCCATGCTATCTTTGGTCGTAGGTTGTGTCCAACGAGTACTATGCTCGCTTTTCGATCGTGAGATTGCTCCAATCGAATCAACTAGTCGTAGGTCTTCTTGTAGTGGTCGAGATCTTCTTGCAAAGGGTCGTAGACCTTCTTGAACTGGTCGTAGTCCTAGATTCCTGAGTACAAGTAATTCATCTCCATTAGGCAGCATCATAGAGTTCTCAAATAATACACTCAGCCCTAGAAACGACTTTACCTGATCGATTAAGTGACGTGCTCTAGCTCTTGTCATAGGACCGTGTAGTTCAGCACCCAGATCTGGAGGGTCTTGTGTCGTGCGTGTATCCGAAGGAGGGATGTCCTCATCATACTCCCCTCTTGAATTGGAGTCGTCCTCAACTCAAGCTCATCTTCTTTTCCCACGTATGGTTTCAAATCTAAAATGTTAAATGTGGGGCTAACCCCAAAATCTGCAGGTAATTCTAATTGATATGCATTATCATTTATCTTCTTAATTATCTTAAACGGTCCTTCAGCTCTAGGCATCAACTTTGATTTTCTTAATTCCGGAAACCTATCCTTTCTCAAATGAACCCAAACTAAATCACCTGGTTCAAATTTGACAACTTTCCTACCTTTACTTCGACTTGCTATAAATCAAGATATCATCGAAGTAAACCACCATAAATTTTCCAATGAAAGAACGTAAAACCTCGTTCATCAAACGCATAAAAGTACTAGGTGCATTAGTTAGACCGAAAGGCATCACTAACCACTCATATAATCCGAACTTAGTTTTAAAAGCGCTTTCCATTCATCTCCTAATTTCATTCTAATCTGTGGTAACCACTCCGCAAGTCAATCTTTGTGAAAATAATAGAACCACTCAATTCATCTAGCATGTCGTCTAGCCTTGGGATAGGATGACGATACCTTATAGTAATGTTATTAATGGCTCGCAATCAACACACATACGCCAACTACCGCCTTTCTTAGGAACCAAAAGAACCGGAACAAAGACAAGGGCTAAGGCTTTCTCTTACGCACTCCACGGTCCAAAAGATCTTGGACTTGTCATTGAATTTCCTTAGTCTCCTCTGGATTGGTCCTATACGCAAGACGGTTTGGCAAAGTCGCCCTGGGATCAAATCAATTTGATGCTCAATTCCTCGAATAGGTGGTAATCCCGGGTACCTCAGTTGAAATACATCCACATACTCCCGCAAAAGGTTAGCAACAAAGGAGGCAAAGAGCTAGCTATATCCTCAAGCGAATATAAGGTATTTTTGCATATCAAAGCATAGCATGGCAGCTCATTATTACAAATTTCGGCAAGTTCAGATTTAGTGGCAATCATAACACATCCCTTCAGTTTAATTCCCTCAGACTTAGGACTAGACGCCACTTTCTCCCTTTTAGGTCGGAAAACACGTTTTGCTACTTGCGATTTTCGTAATCATGCTTATCGGTGTTTCTTTCATTTTAGCGCTTCTTCTTCATCTTTCAAAATCTCACCGGTGTCAAAGGCAATAACTTAATCTTCTTACCCTTGTGTAAGAACGAGTAGGTATTAGCTCTACCATGGTGCAAAACATCATTGTCATATATCCAAGGCCTACCGAGCAATAAAGAGCAGCTTGCATCGGTACTATATCAAAGTCGAACTATCTTTGTAATTACCAAATTTGAAAATTGCACGTTCACAACTTTGTTTACCTTTAACTTACCACACGAATTGAACCATTGGATGTAGTAGGGATATGGGTGGGGTTGTGTGGTCAAGCCAAGCTTCTCGACCATCTCGGAGCTTGCAAGGTTGTTGCAGCTCCCTCCATCAATGATGACTCTGCAGCTCATCCTTCACGAGAAATCAGTCCAAACAAGTTGTGCCGCTGATTTTGCTCCGCCTCTCCACTTGTGCGCCAAAGACTCGCTGCGCAACAAGGCTCACATGATACTCGGTGTCAACAAGAGCTACTTGTTCCTCTACATCATCAAGATCACCGCCTATCTCATCTCCTCCACCTGCAATGTTAGCTGCAAGTACATATTCGTCCTTAATATCACTAGTACTTACATAACCACCGTCTTTGGTGGCAAGGTATGCTCGCTGACTTGGGCAGTCCTTCATGACGTGTCCCATTCCCTTGCAACGGTGGCAAATAATTCGGTGGTACGACCAGTGGAAGCAACCGACGAAGAACTCTTGGTGGTGCACGCACACTAGTAACTTTACTTACCTCGGTGCATGTGATGTGGTCGAGGTGCTCTTTGAACGCGCCTACTCGTGAAGGGGCAGCAGACCGTAGCCAAGGTGGGTGCTTTTGGCTTGCCCCAAGACCGGTCGTGGTGTAGACATGCTCCCAAAGTTGTTCCTTGGACTCTGTTGTCGTCCCTGCAATTCCTTTTCTGCCAAACATGCAAGTTGGAACAATCTAGGGACGCTATCGTATTCTTTGTAATCCACTATGTCCTGAATTTCACATCTTAATCCTCCATAAAAACGTGCTATTGCAGCTTCTTCATCCTCAATAATATCACAACGCAACATGCTAATTTGTAGCTCCTGATAATATTCTTCTACAGATCTATTACCTTGGTTTAAGCGCTGCAATTTATTACGTAAATCACGTTTAAAAGAGGGTGGGACAAATCTGTTACGCATAGCAACCTTTAAACCATCCCACGTAGTAGGCGCTAATCCTTCGGTGCATACCCTATTCCACCAAATGATGGCAAAGTTTTTAAATTCACTTGTGGATTGCCTAACTCTATGCACTTCGGGAACTAAGTGAGCATTCAATTTCTGTTCTACCGTCATTTCCCAATCTAGATATATTTCTGCATCATAAGCACCCGCAAAAGATGGTATATTGAACTTGACTTTAGCATATGGATCATCATGGGCATTATGTTGCTGAAAATTGTTACCTCTCATACCTTGACGGTTGAAGTTCAGTCGGTTCCATTGTCGTGCATCAAAGGCGTCGTGGTCGTGCATCTCATTATCATTATCAAACTCATGGTCATGGGCTGCACCCTGAGGTTCCACACGACCAACGTTTGGTGGTCGGTTCACCATTCTTTCGAGGCGCGTAGTGAGCGCCGCAATACTATCGTTGATTGAGCGTTGTAATGTGATCGTGGTAGCTTGAAGCTTCCTGTCGATGTCCTCATTAACGGTAGTGCGTTGTTCATCCAATAGCGTCATGAGCTCTTCCCTCAAAACACACTCTTGCGCATCCAATCCTTCACCTAACATGGTTAGTAGGAAACAAAAGACAACACAAAGATATTATCCCTATCACTATTAGGTGGTCGGAGGGTGGATTCACACACTCTCAAGCGTCTTACCAAGCTCTTATGAGTTTCTTACCAAATTGCAGCAGGTGGTCTAATCGGCGAAGGTGGGATGTACGATCACGGCGGAGGCGAATGCGAGGATCCAATCTGAGGGTCGAAAGTATGTGGAGCTCGGACAGGCAATGTTTAGTAGCAAGGAATAGCAATAATGAAATCAGATTAGCAAAGCTGAATAAAAGTCCACAGTACTCGTCACAGTTGCTGGCCCAATCGCGTTCCTAGAACTAGCTCAAGCAAACGGAAGGGTAGGGTAGATACAAACACAAACGGATCCAAAATCACAAAGCAACTCTTTCTCTTTTTTTTTCTCCTTCTTTTTTTTCACTCTTTGCTTTATTTCTTTTTTTGCACTCTTTGCTTTCTTTCTTTTTTTGTACTGCAAAAACCCAACCTAGGGTTTCCCTTGTTTTTTTTTTTGCGAATGTGATCTTGACTCAAAACTCTTCAAAATCCTTTTTCTGGGTCTATGGATATATATAGGTCACAAACTTTTTTCGAAGAGCAGGGGTAAAAAGGTAATTAAAAGATACTCTCTCTCTCTCTCTCTCTGAACTTTAGCTACGGGAAAATTCCGACCAGTCGATTGTTTCCGACCAGGTGGTGGGGTGTCCGAGAGCAACAAGATAATAAATAGGGTTGTCGGACACGAGTGGTCGGTCGAATCCGACCAGGCGTTCGTTTTCGACCAGGTGGAGAAGCCGAATCCGAGTCGGTGGTCGTATGGGGGTGGTATCTAGATGATCGAAACAGCAAAGACTTGACGCTAGAAACTAGATTACGACGACTAGACCAGCAACAAAGACACCGACGATGGACTCGAATTCAACAACGCGAAACTGAAAACACAATTGCGAAGGCACAAAGTGGTTTGGACAGCGGAATAATTACGATCTAAAACTTTTGTAGGGCAATTTTACGGACTCTAGGTGATGGAACAAAACTCACAAAAAGGGGATAAACGAAATTACCTAACGGGCAACCTTAGCTCTGATACCACTTGATGAGTCACGGCGGCCCGATCTTCCGATAGGTTCGATTTGGTTCGTCGTGAGGACGTTGACGCTTTGAGGCTTCCGACCAACAGATCGTCACCTCGCAATTCGCTACACCCGCACGCCTGTCGTTATCAACCACGCTTGCACGCGATCGACCTTACCACGAAGGTTATTTTTCATGCAAGCAATCGAAGCAACTCACAAGAACAAGGTAGATGCAATCTGAATTGTATTGCGGATATGGATGAAGTTTACAAGTGGGGTTCCTCAAACCGATAATCGGCGAAACTGCAATTGGCAGAATAATCTAAGAAAAACCCGCTTCTAAACTATGGCGGCTACTGTATATATATAGGGGAACGTGAGGAGGTCGACCTAGGGTTGTGCG
The DNA here is from genome assembly GCA_036346395.1 of Hsuehochloa calcarea. NCBI lineage: Eukaryota > Viridiplantae > Streptophyta > Magnoliopsida > Poales > Poaceae > Hsuehochloa > Hsuehochloa calcarea. The sequence goes on from CM070599.1 coordinate 44,460,036, forward strand.
GCCGTGGGATGAAGCGTACACAACCTGGACTCCGACCTCGTTACATTTACAAAGTATTATTAGTTTCCAAAACGGTGACGCAACACCTTGTGTTGCGTATTTCTGGTCGAAGATTTGGTCGTAGGACTGGTCTTAGGGTGGTCTTGAGGAGTCCATGCTATCTTTGGTCGTAGGTTGTGTCCAACGAGTACTGTGCTCGCTTTTCTGGTCGTAGATTGCTCCAATCGAATCAACTAGTCGTAGGTCTTCTTGTAGTGGTCGTAGATCTTTTTGCAGTGGTCGTAGACCTTCTTGAACTGGTCGTAGTCCTAGATTCCTGAGTACAAGTAATTCATCTCCATTAGACAGCATCATAGAGTTCTCAAATAATACACTCAGCCCTAGAAACGACTTTACCTGATCGATTAAGTGACGTGCTCTAGCTCTTGTCATAGGACCGTGTAGTTCAGCACCCAGATCTGGAGGGTCTTGTGTCGTGCGTGTATCCGAAGGAGGGATATCCTCATCACCTGGGGCTCACTATGTTGCTACGCAGCTGTGGGATGTAGTACACCCCTGTCAGCGCAAGGTGCACCCCGTTCTGGCAGGTGAACAGGACGGTGCTACGCCCGCGCATTTCCACCACCGAGCCGTCGCCAAACTTGACAGAGCCGGTGATGCCCTCGTCCATCTCCGCGAAGCTTGCCTGGCACTCGAACATGTGATTGCTGGCACCAGTGTTCAGGTACCAAGCGTTGTCATGGGCGTCCTCCTCGCACCTTAGATGCACCTGCGCGTGCACCTCGTGGAGCACCACTCCAGTACCTGCACCTACGGATGCTTTGGTGAGTGTGCACACCTACGCCATGAGAAGCGCAAACTCGTCGTCGTCGGCTTGCGTCAGGTGGACCAGCTCGGTACACTTCGGCTTGTGGCGATTGTCATCACCGCTGTCGCTGCCCTTGTCACTGCCGGAGGAGTCGCCGACTTGCTCCCACTTCTTGGCGTGTGCCAGCCACTCCTCCTCCTCTTCCTCTTTCTTTAGCATGACGTCGTCCACGGCATGCTTGCATGCCACTGCCATTAGGAGAGTCGGCTCGTTGTTCTCCATGGCATTGGTGAGATACGCCCGTTCTTTCTTCGACTCATCACACTCGGACGAGAAATGGCCGAACTCCCTACAATTGAAGCACTAGATCTTCGACTTGTCGAACTTTCCACGGTGCTTCTTCTTGTCGCCGTCTTGGCCACAGCCATGGCTATCGCCGCCCCCGCCATTCTTCTTTGTGCCGATGTCTGAGTTCTCGCCGCTCCTCTTCTCTCCGACGGCTTTGGCCTCCCACTCGGCGCGCGTGAGCAGTAGGTGCTCTCCTTCTTCCTTATCGCGTCGACACCCCTTCAAGCTCTCCTTGTACGCCCTCAAACGTCTGATGGCCTCCATCACCGACATCGCCGATATATCACCCCATTGCTCAATGTTACTAACAATCGGTAGGAATTTGTTGGGGACGGAGCATAGGAGCTTCTCCACGATGGCGTTCTCCTCCACCTTGGTACCAAGAGCACGTATCTCGTTAACCATGGGGTGAGCTTCAAGGCGAACTCAATGATTGTCTCCGAGTCCCCCATGTAGATACGCTCAAACTCCCTCTTGAGAGTTTGAACGCACGCCTTCTTGACACGTTCTTCGCCGACGTGCATCTCCTTGAGCGCGTCCTAAGCCTCCTTTGTCGTCTCCTTTTCGGATATGACCATTACAACGGCATCCAACATGGCTTGGACTATGGCGGCGAGAGCCATCTAGTCTTTCTTCTCATGGACCAATTCTTCGCCCTCCACTGCCGCCCACACTACTTACGCACGTATGATGATCTTCATCTTCACCGCCCACACCCCGTAATTGCTCTCTGCAAGTATAGGGTATTAGAGCGTCACAACTCCCTCTCTCACCGGCGGTACCACTAGTGCGCGGCCAGCGCTATTCTCAACGCAGTCTGATGTATAGGGTATTAAAGCGTCACAACTCCCTCTCTCACCGACGGTACCACTAGTGCACGGCCAGCGCCATTCTCGTTTTCTCTCCTTTTATTCTGATCAAGAGACTACGTCTGTTACATGCAAAGCAATGAAGCGCTACTAAACACACACACACTAAACTCTTGACCACATGCAAGAAAAAGAAACACAATAAACACAAAAATAAACAGCGCATTAAGAATTATTCATTCCCTCCTCGTCTCTGCGTGTTCTGTGCGTGTCCGAATCAGACAAGCTGGAAGGCTCTCCTCTCTACATATAAGTCGGGAGTGCAGCTAATTCGTATCCCAATCGAACTATATATTCTAACCTACTTAGACCTCCGGAAACAAGTAGAGGAACATGATCACCTGTAAATTTCTTTTCAATGAGTAAACATCATCATCATCACACCGTGTTGGAAATGTCCAATTAATAGGGCATTCTCAGTAACCAGCACAAAAAAAATGGTCCAACATACAACCCCTCATCAATTCATATCGACCTCGGTGTCGCTAAGTTTACAGCCTTTTGTCTCGAAAGGGAAGAACCACACAGCCATCCCGGAGAGGAAGATTACAAGCTCAAAGAGGAGGATAGCCGTCGTTTGTTGGCAGCTGTGCACCAGAGCAACAGCGACGAGAGGGCACAGAATGCCTCCAATCCTGCCAACCGAGCTCGCGACACCGATGCCTGTTGCTCTGACCGAGGTTGGGTAAATCTGGAAAAAAATGAAGCAAGAAGAAAATGCTGTTAACATCAACACATGACAAGGTTCAACTTCAATTTCCAGATTGGTTATCACAAAGAGAGGGTTGTGGTAGTATGTTCTAGTGACACTGACACTGAAGCAAATGATGTTGTAGAATTGGACTAACCTCCGGAGCGTATATGTATACAATGGTGAAGCTAGCAGATATACAGAGCCGGGCACCAAACAAGGAGATTCTTGTTAGTATGTCTGTCCGGGAAAACACCAATGGGAATAAGAAAACACAGCTAGTGAAGAGCATCGATGCCATTGAAAGCTTTCGGCCAAATCTATCCACGGTCATGGCTGATAGAAATGACCCTGGAATCTCTGTTTCAAGAAAACAAGCCAGCATTGGTCATCAAGATGGGATCATATGCACTGGAAGATAGTTATCAGAGACACTATGCAGAGTAAGAACCAACCTGCAAAGCTAGATATAAAAACGTTTCTGTAGAGGCTTGCATTATTTGAGTGTACGGATTCAACCTCCTCTTTTGCACATATCCTATTTCCATTACTTAACTCTGATGTCAACAGAACAATTCCATAATAGGCAAATGCATTTCCGAAGAAAGCCATCCACAGAAGAAGAGTTGCTCTGAGCAATTTTGGCGTGAGCAGCTTGACAACGGACTTAATACCTCCAAAATTGGAACCTTCGCCTTCATTGATGTCATTTTCTTCATCAGCAGCTAGAAGTGTTGCAGACTCAGATATCGAAACTTCATCTAGCTCCATGTTTTTGTCAGAAACAAGTCTACCAGAAGGGAGTTGCACATTGTTTAATCTCGCCATTTTCTCCAATACCTCCACAGCCTCCATTATTCTGCCTTTCATGCATAGGAACCTTGGTGACTCTGGTGTGATAGCATAAAATAGAAGCAGGAGGAAAGATGGAACAGAGGATAATGCTAGCAACCACCTCCAGCCAAACTTGGGCATAACTGTCTGCCATTAGTATGGTGAAAAATTAGTCACATAATGACAGGGTGAAAAGTAAGACGGAACAGCGGACAATGCTAGCAACCACCTCCAGCCAAACTTGGGCATAACTGTCTAACATGTGAAGTTTATGTTCCTTTGGATTAAGAGCTGCCCATGCAGAATAGGGTATTTTACTATTTTGTTATAGATCTTTGCATCAAAATCACAGTAAAAAATACAGATAGATCTTTGTGAATATAGTGTTTCACATAATGTTTCGAGGGATTGACTAGGATAAGTAAATGCCAAAGAGTGTGAACGGTGTGTGCTTTTGTGCCCTTATAATAGAGGTTCCTTTCTAAAATGACATTCCAGATTGCTACTCTCCTTGAAATCTATTCCCATGTCATATTGAATTAAAAAACCTTTTCTTTCCAAGCATCCCGTAACAGACCTGCTAACACCACAGACTAATTGTTTGTAATATAATCTGCATCACTTCTGGTGAGCCAACTGTTTGACAGCGCATGTGTTCATAAATTTCTGAATATATAGTGGAGCTTGTGATGAGAATGAGGCACCGTACCAAAATAATTTATCGTGTATAATGTTTACTGCTGATACATCAGCACTAGTCTGAACTACCTTTTCAGTTTCAAAATATCAGGGAAAAAATATTATACCCATGCAAGAGAAGCCTCCAAGATGGTCCCAACAGTCCAAAATGCTGAAAATACCACCATCCAAGTTCCTCTAGTTGGAGCAGGAACAAATTCCAAGAACCAAGATCCAAGTACAGGTCCTCCTCCCAAGCCAATACCAACTAAAAATCTTAGTGAAATCAACACCATATAGTTAGGAGCAAAAGCACTCATGAATCCAGCTCCACTCGTTACAATGGCAGTAAAGAGAAATCCCCTCCTATAAAATCCAAATGGGACATAATGTAAGAGTTTGTATGCTGTAAACAAGAATAAAATCAGGCAATGTTTGGATTAACTTTAAATAATATCCTATTTTCCCCACCTGTAATTATTCTAGGATCTAAAATAAAAAAGATACAATTGGAAATCATTATTCAGAAATTTTGAGAATGGTTTCAAGGTTTTTTCTGAAACTAACATAGAAATGTCAAAACATGGCATGAGACCTTTGCCAGTTCTGAACAGGTTACTGTTGGTAACCAGCTACAACATGGAATCAGTACCAGCTGTCCAATGAACACCAGTTTGGGAATCAGTTTTGGTAATCCTATGCTAAACATCATGTCTGATTTGTGCAAAAAATAGACGACAGAAGTAAAAAATGGACCTGCCTCCTTCCATAGTTGTCTGAAACCACACCCCAGGAGTAAGCTCCTATCAGCATTCCAACAAAAACAACACTTGTAATCATGCTTTCCTGATGAGAAGTAAGCTTCCATTCTAACTGCACTGATGGACCAACAAATGATAGCAGCATCATCTCCATTGCTTCTGCAATTAAGCCGACCCCAGCATAGGAAAGAACCAATATTTGGAACCTTCCAAAACCTGAACACAGAAGTGCATCGTCCACAGTATATGTGGCTGATTGCTCGTCCTCCATCTGCAAGGTAACGCCCACATTTGTTATTCATATAGCAGTCAAGGGAGTAAATATCCTTATAAGGTAACGCCCACATTTGTTATTCATATAGCAGTCAAGGGAGTAAATATCCTTATATCTAACCGGAGTATATGTAATTCTAAGTTTCTAACAAGAACCAAACCAAAAGGCGCCGTGTGTCTACGACAAATCATTCAAAAAGGACGGACATAACAGAAGGAAAAAAGAGAGAGGAAAGCTTCCCTTCTCACTCTGCAAATAGGTTAGTTAAAAGAACACAGCTGTAGTAATCCACAACTAGTAAACACACACATCGTATAACAAGAGTGTTAGGCATCCAGACCTCTAGATGTTATATAGATCCAAAAGCATTGCAAGCTCACTTTGTATCACTGTACAAACCAACTAAGCATTCATTCAAACTAGTTACCTGCAGGAATACGCACAGCTACTAATCTAGCAACCGAGTAACCGACCTCAAACAAACACAAAAGTAGTACCTGACAAGAACCAAAACAAGCAAATCGAACAAGAATTATGCATTTCAACCACGAAAAATATGCAGCATATCACATTCTCACTTTTAGACGTCGCTTTGCGCATTCCTAAAGCAAACCATCAACTCAAAAAAAGGTAACCAACCGACAAAAACCGAAACCACTGAATCTGAGGAAAGGAAGCTTATTGGATCCTCACCATTTCGAGAGCTGACAGATCGAATCGGAGGCTTATCTTGCAGTGATCCTAAGCAGGTTGGAAGCATCAAACTTGACCCTCTCCTCGCGCCTGATTTTTTTTTTGCTTGGGTCCAACTCGTCCTACTTCGTTGATTACTCAGATACAGTTTTGTCCTGAGAAATCCAAACAAGAAACACGCACACAAATCATCCCAAGAAGCACAAGAACCAATAAGACGATCACGAGAGGGGAACTTGGCAAGAGGAGCAGACCGGAGTGCGTTTCTTGGATCTGCATCATTTCAAGACCCGCCTGATCCGGCGGGAGGCGAATCTTGCAGCTTCAGGCAGGGATTCGGGGCCAGAGACGAACGAAGAGAGGATGCGAATCCTAGCGCTTGCAGAGCAGTTACCTCGTGCCGATTTGCGCTTCTATTTGGCAATTTTCGCTCCAGATGTTCTGGGATGTGGGGGTGGGGTTGGGGTGGGGAAGGAGATATGAGATGGAGCCCGCGGTTTGAGCGAGAATTCGTGAAAAGTACACGGTCAACGGGGAGGTTAGGTGCGCATAGACCAGTCCAAATGGGCACTGTTGATCTGGTCAGCTATAGCACACCTCGACGCAATGTACCGCGTTTGAGTTGTGAGTACAGCATAGCTCGACACGTTCAGATATGACCAGTTTAGCCCGTCAAGAAATGGTAGGCACGATTAGACCTCTTACACCTAGTTCGGCACGATAATAGTCGATTTTTTAAAAATTTTGTAGCCATTTTAGCCGTTAAGGAGCTTAAAAATATGATAGTTTTTTTTCTTCCAAAAAAACATACCCCACTCGTTCAGCCACCATCCAACCTTCGTTCTTTTCTTTGAATTATATTGTAAAAATTTACATATATTTTGTGATAATATGACAAATTTTGAATATTTTTGCCAGATATCTAAAATTTTGAAATACAGCTGCAGTCAGAAAAAGAGGTAACAACACAATTTTTTTTAGATTTTTTAGTTCTTATTTGTTATACTAATTTAATTTTTGATTTGCAATTTTCTTAATAGAAAATTACGATAATTTTTCTATCGCTGATTTCAGAATTTCACTAAAGTATCTTGCATTGTTTGAGAATGTTGTGCCTCCAACTCATACGAGAGAGCAAGCAATACCATCATCACGCTCTATGAGTGCCTTTGCGTTTGTAAGCACCAAACCGAAGAGATTCAGGTCCAGTACATCGTGAGTTTAGGCAGATTTCGATAAGAAATCCAAGCAAGACAAAAATGCAGTTCAGATAAGATATGTTGTTTGTAAAATTTGTCATCATAGATTGTTTGCAAAGTCTTCAGGTGGAACGAGACACTTTATTAGACATGCTGCAAGATATAAAGCAAGACAAGGATTAATCATGAGGCATACGTAGCTGCAGCAGTACAACTCCAATGGTATAGTACGTAGCTGGGATTATAGTCATGAGGTAGCTCATTAATCTCTTTGTCGTTTAATTGCTTCACACGATCTACCCTTGACCTTTGATTAATCTAAAACGTTTCAAAATTTCATTAGGACCGCGCAAAATCCTACATTTTCTACTGTTTCTAGATGGACAACAACCAAAGATCTAGTTAAATAATATAATGATTGTCGGGCTAAATTAAAAGAACCCATTAATACAAGTACATTTTCGGTGACTTTGACCTCGGACATATGGAGTGGTCGGGCTATGGATGATTATCTTAGTGTAGTTTTTCATTTTGTTAACGACAACTAGAAAATGGAAAAAAAATTATAGAGTTTAAACTAATTGATGTAACACACAAGTGAGAGAATATTGCAGACTGTATTATCAAAGTTGTGGGATATTTTGGTCTTACAATTTTTCCCCCCAATAACTACAGACAATGTCGCCGCAAACTCTAAGGCAATGTATATCCTCACTCTGTTATTTAGTACATACACTAAATCCTTCTTGTTACGTCAGTGATGCTCATGTCATATTATTAATCTTGTAATTAAATGTGGTTTAAAGAGGTTGGAACTTGTCGATGATCAAGTAGTCGATCTTACTAAATTAAATAAAAAAATCGCTGAGAATTCTTAGAGGATAATAGGGTTGCTTTTTATTACAATGAACTGATTTTTACAGGGATGCCTTTGGCCAAGCGATAGACTATCCCTAATTACACTTAGTATATTGCTTGGAAAAAGTGAGTTATCTACAGTGATATTAATCACTTGACCTCTCCTTCGTCTTGTTTGTTGTGCTTTGGCTGTTCTCTTCTAATGTTGTTCGTCGTCCACCCTTAAATACTAGCGAAGAGGCATCAATTATTCCTAGAGAAGACACCTTATGGAAACGACATGTCTGGTCGGGGAGGCAGTTATTGTCAGTTGAAGAACACCTGATCGCCTGTTTATGTCAGATGGAGACAAACATGGGCAAAAATTGTGTAGTAGTTATTGTTAGTGACTTGGGGCTGAAAAGCATCGTGTTGTTTGGATTAGATAAGACACGTATCTCATTCATCTTTCATTTAATGGCAAGAATAACAAAGTGGTTGGTATTCACTTTAAAGTTAAGGAACTGTATGGAAATCCAAAGATATTTGTGTACGTTGGGCTTCGGGCAACTCCCTTTTTACAGTTAAAGGGATGCCCCTATAAAATCCCCGCAGTACGCTATCTTGGGGGTTTTACGCTCTCAGAATCACCTTCGATTTTCTTTCATCTTCTTGCTACAAAACCAACAATGTCGGATCTCATCTCCAACTGGTTGGCTTCTGAGCTGAATGATAAGAAGCTTGAGGCTATGGAGAAGAGCGGGATGCTTCCCGACAAGGCCTTGATCTCTTGGAGATTAGCGATCGTGATGAGCACTTTCTTGGATATACACAACACTCCTCCACTTGATATTAGAAATCACTAGAGCTTTGAATTTACATCACTTCTTTTGTTCATATGTCGAGTGTGGGTTTAGGTTACCACGAGTCCAGCAAGGGTGGTCGAATCATGTTGGATGTCCAATTGCGGGGTTGGGCGTGTCGTTGGGGCGGATTCCTCTCCCAAGTTCTAGAATACTACAGAGTCGAGCTGGTAAATCTTGCTCCCAATTCAATCGTCAATCTTAGCATCTTCATCTACCTCTACGAAGCACATATGGGAATTTCGCCAGATCTGGCGGTCCTTAGATAGATCACGGGATTACCACTAGACGTGCCGACTCGTAGCGGAAGTAAAGTCGATGTAGCGAGTTGATGCAGTCATAGTCGTACTCGCCTCGCGTGTTCTTCTCCGAGTCTTGTGATCGTAGCGAGTTGCGGATCGTCCTAGTGCTGATACTTTGCAACTTCTTCTCCGAGTCTTGTGATCATCACGAGTTGCGGATCGTCCTAGTGCTAATGCTTAGCAACAACACCTCTAAGGTATCCACACGTACGGGGCAGGGATACCATGCGCTGGAGTGCTAGCCCCGACAGCGTGGTAAGAGGAAGGCGTGGCTGTTAGGTTTTCAGGAGTTCTTCAAAAGATCATCATCACCCCGTGCCACCACCCCTCTATATATAGGCATCCATGATGGGTCTCGTACTTGAGGCCCATTTGGAACTCTGGCCTACAAGAATTCGGATCACCATCCAAATCAAATCCTAGCCCTTTAAGTGTGTGACCCTATGGGTTCATGTGTAATCGGTTGTGACTTGAAAACTCTTTTCTGACCACTAGTCGTTAGCGGTATCTAGTAGCACATAACGATTCTCAAACACACATAGAATATATCGGACGAACCTTAATAAAATATGATCTACGATCAGGTCCATATCACTAACGACCAGCTCGTATCTCTATACGACAAGTCCATATTTGGTCTCGACCAATTCGTAACTCCTTACGACTAGGTTTCAACCACTTAGTGACCATGTTTGACCAGCCTACGATCAGCTCGTATCTCCATCGACTAGTCCATATCTGATCGAACTGAAAGACCTTCTCGTGTATTCTCCCTTTGCCTCACGATGTCTCGTTGAATTCCAGGTGAGATGTTGTATCATCCATGGATTATTCAACACTTTCTCGATCAAGTGTCGAATAACTTCATGTGGTCAACACTTCGACCACTAGTGGCATGACCATGCACTTTCTTTATCCGACCACAACGATGGGCCCATAGTCATCTCTCCTGTTATGTTAGGAGGGACAAATCCCAAATTCGATCAGTTACATCCCTCCGTATATTTCGTAACATACCCGAAAGCTACCTTTACAACTACCTAGTTACGAGTAGCGTTTGGCAACCCCTAAGAGGCTACTAGATATGTAGAAAACCATGCTGATCTCAGGTGTAAGGATATACATCATCATTATTTGAGACCAACTAATGACACAAAGAATCATAACAATCTCAACCGTGTCTCAAGGTGGGTGTTTTCCAACACTATGTTCTCTAACATGTGTCCATATTATTGGTTTGATATCTCCATATCCATGACCTATGAAACATAGTCATCAACCAATACATATACTAGTCTATTTATATGTCTGAAACTTAAAGAAGTTTACTATTCTTTGCTTTTTGTAGCATATGGTGGAAAACATTGCTGTGGTCGGAGAGCTTACCCAGCGAATAACTTCTTTGGAAAAGGAAAAATTCCAATTGGAAAGAAAGTACTTCTTCTTGACTTCTTCCTTTTTTTTGTTGTTTCTTAACTCTCCCCTTATCATAATTGATAGAATTTGAGAAATTTGAAAAAGAGGTTAAGGCTAAGGGAGCCGTGATAACCACACTTGAGGAAAGGTGCAAAGCCAAAGATCGATCGATTGAAGACTGGTCGACCAAATTTAGTGAGACCTCCCTCAAGACTCTCCAAACCTCTAAAAAAACCACGCGAAGACCATGAGAGATGTTGCTGCAGATGGAGTTAGCTTTGCTTTGGCAAAGCTTAAAGCCTCCGACACATCCCTCAATCTCCAAGAACTTGAAGCATACTTCAACTGCTCAGAGAAGGATGCAGCCAAGATCTCCGAGGGGGTGAAACCCTTCGGAAATAAGGTTGCAGAGGAGATGAATGTTGAATCTCCGTCTCATAGCGACCAACCAAGTGGCTCCGGGGACTAAATAAATGTAGTATAAAAAATTGAAATGTAAAAAAAATGTACCTTTTATCATCAATAAATCTTATGTCTATCTCTCAACTTGTTGAGTATTCATATATTTTCTAGCCCCCAACTGGTTGTGTAGTAGAAAAACTTACTAAGAAAACAATGTACCAAGAAAAAAAAACATATGTTGCGACCAACGTACAAAGTATGTGCTGATTATGTTGTAAAAAGGATCTAGTTAGCACTATGAAACCAATTTGGTCGAAACCAGTGTATGATTTTGACTAGTTTTAGATCTATTTCCATAATCCAAATACCATATAGTACATTGTATGGTCGGAAGATGCCATAAGACTTGTGTTCATGATATGAATGATAAGAAATTATGCAAAAATATGTATGCAAAAAATGATAAGTGTTTTTATTTATACACATTATCCAAGCTGGTCCTAAAAGTCCTAAGAACCAAGGACATGATTAATACTTCACGAAACATATTCGTTCTCAAGTTTTGACTGGTAGCAAAGATCATAGAAAAAGGGTTGTCGCTAGGAAACTCTTTCCAGTGGACAGGACCACATTTAGAGAGGAGAGATTTTAACTAGGTTGTTTTTCGTGTCTTGACCAGTTTCAAAACAAGAGAGGAGTATAATATTCATGTGAAGAAAGAAAGTCGACTTAACGATGTAAGTAATTATATCTAGTTGTATGTGTTATATTTCTTTTACTTGTTTTTTATATGAGAAAGAGTGGGCATTCGTTCGTGAGAACCATCTCTGTGACGGTCACGATAAGGACCCTCATAGCGTTTGACAAATATGTCAAAGCCAAAAAGTAAAAGATATCCTTTAGAAGGATATCTAAGGGTAGTGGATCTTATCCAATGATCTTAGACAATAATAGTGTGTGACCACGCAATAGATAATCAAAATACAAACAACATCACTCATCGGAAAGAAAGGAAATAATGCAACTTGATTGAAATTGAAAAATGAAAACAACATTTATGCAAAGAACTTACGTAATTAACCAATATTCCAAGAATTAGACAAAACACGCCCATTTGACCTGGCAAGTCATACCGAACCTGGTTTGATTACTTCGACTACAGTGTATGGACCTTCTCATTTAGGGGAAAGCTTGTTCCATATTTGCCTGGTTCTGAATTTTTCTAAGAACCAGATCACCTACGGCTAGACTACAAAGTTGCACTTTACGACTGTGGTACCTTCTCATGGCTTGTTGGTAAACTGTGGATCGTATCAAGGCTTTGTTTTATCTTTCTTCAAGGAAATTGATATCGTCGATTCATCATTCTGCTTGATTGTTTTCGCTATAACAATCAGTTCGAGCAGAGCTAATTTTTAGTTCTGTAGGAAGCATGACTTCTACACCGTAAACAAAAATGGTGTTTCCAATCGCACAACTGGTCGTGGTCCGAACAGCCCATAATACAGAGGGAATTTCTTAAGCCCAAGTTCCTGACCGTTTTATTAACATGATGAATACTCGGTATGTTATTCCTTGTATTAATATGCCATTAGCTCGCTCGACTGTCCCGTTACTCTGTGGGTGAGCTATGGAAGTGTAATCTATCTTGATACCTAAACCCTCATAGAATTCCTGAAAATTCTTGCTCGAGAACTGGGATCCGTTAGCTGTGATTATACGACCGGGTATACCAAATCGTGTGATTACATTTATTATGATAAACTTCTTGGTAGCTTCAGTTGTTATTTTAACAATTGGCTCAGCTTCTATTCATTTTGTGAATGTGTCAATTATAACAAAAAGGAATTTGAAGTCCCCAAGTGCCTTTGGAAAAGGTTCCAGAATGTCTAACCCTTGGGTTGAAAAAGGCCAAGAAAGAGATATTGTTTGCAAAGCTTGTGCCGGTTGATGTACTTGTCGACTATAAAATTGGTATTGTACACACTTTGTTATAATATTTTTTGGATCATGGAGGACAGTTGGCCAGTAGTATACTTGCCTTAAAGGCTTTACCGACCAGAGTTCTGTAAGAATGATGCACTCCACATACTCCTGTATGTATGTCAGATAGTAATTTCATACCATCCATTTGAGATATGCATCACATCAACACACTGTGAGCTCCCTGTTTGTAAAGAGTACATTCGATCAGAGTGTACAATTTGGTTTTCAGGCTATACGATCGGCCTCTACGTCATCTTCAGGAAGTGAGCCACGCGATAATCGTAGATTGATGTCATCCAATCACTAGTGGAATCGGTCTGTACGACCTCTAGTGGAGCATATTTGTCTTCAGAATGCTCGACCACCGAGGGTGTATCGAGTTGCTCGAAAAAACTCCGGATGGGATAGGTGATCTTGAGGAAGCCATCTATGCCAACTGGTCTGCCTGAAAGTTGTCCTTTCTAAGAATATGTTGGATTTGAAAACTGAAGAAGTATTTTTTCAGTTTTCGTACTTCCACTAGATAAGATGATATCGTGGGACTTGAGCATTGATACTATTTTCCAACTTGATTCACTACTAATTGAGAATCGTACTTCACTAGTAATCTGCGAATCCTGAGTGCTTTAGCTGCTCGGAGTCCTTCCAGTAAACCCTCATATCCTGCCATATTATTTGCAAAGGAAAAGTTTAACTGAATAGCGTACTTAATGTGTTCTTTGGTAGGAGATACTAGGACAACTCCAGCCCCCGAACCTTTTATCATCAAGGAACCATTAAAGTACACAGTCCACTCTTTGTGGTGTTCGTACATGGGCCCTTGGGTCGGTTCAGGGTTCGTCCATTCGAAAATGAATTCTGCTAAAGCCTGGGACTTAATTACTGTTCATGAAATGAAATGGAGATCGAACCCCAGGTTCGATCGCCTATTTTGCTATTCGTCCTGATGATTCCCTGCTTCAGAGAATTTGACCAAGAGGTTATCCAGTAGGTACGACCACTTTGTGGGCCTAAAAGTAATGCCTCAGTTTCCTTGAAGCCATAAGGAGACTGTATATCAACTTTTGCATCTCTGGATATCGTTCCTTTGGTCCATGTAATACTCTGCTTACGTAATATATCGGTCGCTGGATATTGTCACGTTCAACGACCAGCACAACACTGACTGCTTGTGACATCGCAGCCAGGTATATTAGCAATATTTATCCCGATCTTGGGGATACTAATATCGGGACATTCGTACGGTACCTTTTGAGCTCTTCAAAGACATCGTTTGCATATTTAGTCTATTCGAATTTTCTTGTTTCCGAAGAAGTTTAAGGAAATGTTATCATTTTTCTCCCAAACGTGCTATGAAACAACTTAGTGCGCCATACATTTGGTTAGTTTTTGGACTTATTTCTTAGTGGTCGGAGGACGTATCTGTTCGATGGTCGCTATTTTTCTGGGTTCACTTCAATTCCTCTAGCCGGAACTAGAAATCCAAGAAGTTTTCTAAAAGAAATTCCAAACAATACACTTCTCAAGATTTAACTTAAGGTTATGCCTTCTTAAGTTATTAAAAGTTTCTTGTAGGTCAGAGATATGATCTCCGACATTGATGCTCTTTACGACCAAATCGTCAACATAGGCTTCTAAGCTTCGACCTATCTACAGACTAAAGAATTTTTTTCATTAGCATCTTAAAAGTAGCAACAACAGTTTTAGACCAAATGATATCTTGACATAACAATAAGTGCCATATGGTGTGATGAAGAAAGTTTTCTCTTCATCATCTTTACTCATATTAATCTGGTGGTACCCTTAATACGCATCTAAAAAGTTTGATAACTCACATCCAGAAGTAGAGTCTACCTGCTGATCGATACATGGAAGGGGAAAGTCATCCTTCAGACAAGCTTTATTAAGATTTGTGAAATCGATACACATTCGTCATTTTTTGTTACTTTTTCAAACCATTACAGGATTGACGAGCCATTCTGGGTTGTCGACCTCATGAATAAATCTAGCCTTGAGAAGCTTGTCAAACTCTAATTGGATTCCCTCCTTTCGATCCGGTTTTTTGTCAGGTCAAAGAGCTAGCCTGTGCTCGATCACCTCCTTGGGGACTCCGGCATATCGGATGCCGGCCAG
Source organism: Hsuehochloa calcarea (assembly GCA_036346395.1). Classification (NCBI taxonomy): domain Eukaryota; kingdom Viridiplantae; phylum Streptophyta; class Magnoliopsida; order Poales; family Poaceae; genus Hsuehochloa; species Hsuehochloa calcarea. Next base: position 44,475,130 of record CM070599.1, read on the forward strand.
ACAAATACATCAAAATTGGCTTGGCGAAAGGAGACGAGTAACTCTTCCTATTTAAGATCGAGTTCTGCCCCAACCAGTATCTTTTGGAAGGTTATGCTAGCATTTTTCTGAGAAGCGTCCTTATCGAGTGGTACTTGCTTGATTGCGTGGAAGGAAGGTCAGTATTTCTGGTCGAAAGTTCATCGACCAGTTCTAGGGATTTACGATCGCATGCATATGCCATCATTCTATCCCCTCGAACCGCGATGACCCTTTTAAAGCTTTCGTAAACAAAATATTTAGAGAACTACTACCATCTACCAAAATTCGATTGACTTTTCAATTATTTATTGTAGGTTCTACGACAATAGGAAACCTACCTGGTTGAGTTGAGGGGATGTGGCAGTCTTCCCGGCTAAAGGAGACGAATGTCTCCGACCATCAAGATGGCTTGACGGTGATCGGAGTTTTAGTGAGGTTCACTTCCCGCTTCACGGCCTTTAGATGGCGCTTGGACTCGTATGAGGAGGACCCGCCGAAGATCATGTCGACGGTGTGCCGCGGCTCCTGATACTCCATGTGTTCATCGCCATCCTTGTCTTTCTTGGAGCTTAGCTCTCCAGGCTCTGTATGGAAGGAAAAGGATCTTTACCTGAATAGTAGTATTCTAACTTGTTCTGCTAGGCTCGGCAAGTGCGCTAATCATGCCCTACCGTCTGATGAAGAAGACACCACATCTTGTTCTTTTTATACTCATTGATCAAAGCTTTAGCCTTGTTACGACTGAAATAGTCCTTCTTGCTCTTGGTGAACTTCCTATAAATGGCAAGGACCTCTTTATGTTTGTGATTCTTTTTACCTTTAGAAGCCTTCTTGTGTTTCTTTTCTTGCTTATCCGGGCCGAGTTGAGGAATTTTTTTTCTTTCCGATCAATGGCTTTGTTCCATTCAACCGCCTCACTGGCGGCTGCGTACCTGTGAGCCATGTCGAACAGCTCCTTGGTAGTTCACGGAGGATTCATCGTGATGTCCTCTGTAAACCATCTATTCCTTAACCCTGCTTTAAAAGCCTAAATAGCATAGGAATCTATGTCCTCGGGAATAGAATTAGAAATATGGCTAAACCTCTTGATGTATCGCCGAATAGTTTCACTAGGTTTCTGCCAGATTCAATGGAGATCGACTTCCTTTCCGAAGCGATCGTACATCCCCTGAAAGTTTACGATCAAGAGGTCGCATAGTTGCTCCCAAGTGTAAATTGATCTGACAGTTGATTGAGCAAACAAGACCGGGTAGATCCTTCAAATACCGTGGGCAAGTAATTTTTTTATCAAATTGTCATCACCACCAGCAGCTCTGATGACGGTAGTGTAAATCTGGAGCAATTCTAATGGGTTTTGGCTTCCATTGAATTTCTCCAGGTTTGCTGGTAGAAACTTGTCTAGCCAGTGTACTGCTTTGAGTCCTGCGGAGAATGCTCGACAACCTGTAATTGAGTCATGACACCTTCTTTCGAATGGAGCCGGGTTGTAATCAGTTGGGGAGCGATTCCTATGGTTGGCATACCGAGTATCTGGTGCACCAACTTGGTCATAGATGTTTGTATGACGTCTTTAACCAACTGTCTGGTTTAGGTGATGTCGAAGAGCTGTCTTCCCTCGTGACTCTCTTGGCGGAATCTCTGAGGAGTTCTAGATGTCGGACGGTTTCCAGTCTAACCATATTGACTTCTACTAAGGGAGGAATGTTCGAACGAAGTCAAAGTATGACTTTGTGAGTTCCTTTGTTCCCTGTACATCTCTGTACATTGCATGGTCTGCTAAAGGATGTCTGACACCTGCCCTGTATTATGAACATACCCCGGAGTCTTTGCCAGAGCACGGTCCAGGTTGTTTAAAATATTATTAACTCGTCGCAGGTTCTGGATTGTTACCAAGGGTCTTGAAAGATTCCTGTTGGCGGCAGGTGTTTTATCACTTGAATTCCTCTACGACCCTCTTGCTCGTCGATTCGACCCATTATACGCAGTGGGATAGAAACAGGTGAATTAATCGATTGACGTCCACCAGTTCCATTGCCTTCGCCATCTCAGGTCGATGCTTTAACAATCTCCCGATGAGCTCCTATTGTAACTAAGGGAGAGCCTTCCATTGCTTCGGCAAGGAGCATCCATGACCGGGAACGGTTTGAGATTACCATCTCCGGTGGGCTTTGTGGTGGACTCAGACTGATCCAGTGGATTTTTGATCGTATGCTGAGCTTTATCATCTTCATCTGGCTTTGCCGGTGGCAATTTCATTTACACCACTACCAGGTATCGGTCAGCCCCCGCAATACCTTCGTCGGTGAAAATCGGTTGCCCATGATCGTATCGAGAGTACTTTGACCCTCTGATTGCAATGCTGAGCTTTTATTGTCGTTTTTGCCAGTCGAAAGAACCAGGCTTGTAGAGGTGTTCGGACATTCCAAAACTGTCAGAACGACTGATTCCTCTGGGACTACCACTGATGGAGATGACGAATCTTCTTCCATCCGGTCGATCTTACTGGTCACAGCAAGCGGGGAACCTGCGATGGAAGAGGATGACGACATCGCGTCATGTTACATGGTGTGGATGCATGCGTCCATGTCGAGCTCAGCATAGTCCGCCAAATCAAACTAATTCTCCTCATACCTTGTCTCTGCCATGATCGCATCGGCGACAATGAAATAGAAGGAAGGTAAAAGAGGATTGCTGAGCAAAAAAAATCTTCAAGAACTCATCGCCTTCTCCCCACGGGCGACGCCAGCTGTCGACGATCATGTTGCTGATATTACGAAATGAAATAAGAAAAACCACTGAGAATTCTTGAAGGACAATAGGGTTGCTCTTTATTACAATAAACTGATTTTTACTGGGATGCCTTTGGCCAGGCAGCAGACTAGCCCTAATTACACTGAGTATATTGCTTGGAGAAAGTGAGTTGTCTACAGTGATATTAATCACTTGACCACTCATTCATCTTGTTTGTTGTGCTTCAGTTTTTCTCTTCTAATGTTGTTCGTCGCCCACCCTTAAATACTAGCAAAGATATGTCAGTTATTCCTAGAGAAGACACATTATAGAAACGACGTGTCTGGTCGGCGAGGCAGTTGTTGTCAGTTGAAGAACACCTGATTGTCGGTTTGTGTTAGTGGGACACAAACATGGGCAAAAACTATGTAGTAGTTATTGTCAGTGACTTAGGGCTGAAAAGCATCGTGTAGTTTGGAGTAGATAAGACACGTATCTCATTCATCACACAGAAGGAATATACTTGGAATCGGGTCCAAGTACTAGTTCAATGATTCTTCAAGCAGTTATCTGGTCGGACAAAAGGTATAGTGCTTCTCTGACCAGGGTACTCGTAGAGTAATCTCTGGGATTCTTACGACCACAGGGGTTATGACCATAAGGTCCACGTGGTCTTTAATTAAATGTTAAAGCATTATTTAAAAATTTAATCCTCGTCTGAACCGTATATTAAAGCTTTCTGCGATGCAATATCTTTTTAAAATCATTCTAACCAACGAATAGCAGCATATAAGAACTTTTGCATTGCAATGAATGTACGTCAAAGAAAATTTGGTTTGTACATGCCAGTAAGATAGAAGTCTACTTACATTATGCATAAGAACTTTTTACCATATAAGAGCACATTTCTGTTTTTACTCACACGCACTATCACGGCCATGACGGTAATACATTGTTGACTTAGTAGCATTAGTTTGTTGCTAAGAAGTTACTATCGTTTTTAGAACTTTTTTTATTCCAATGTTGCTTTAACCACAATGCATTTTCCAACATCTCCTTTAATTGTGCATAATATTCTTAAAACTGCTAATCACTTGAAGGCTCATGAAAATAAAATAGTGTTACGAGAGGCTATCGCTATGAAAATAAAATAGTGTTACAAGAGGCTATCACTGCTATGAAAATAAAATATTGGAAATATTGGAAAGATATCCCACTCCTATATGCATTTGCATTTATTTTAGATCCCAGAGCTAAACTTTGAGGATTCACTAATGTTCTCCAACTTCTGAGTGATGTTGTATGCATAAATTATTCTAACTATTTTTTATATGTTCGTACTAAATTTTTTGATGTTTATTAAAAGTACAAACTAAAGTTTCAAGGAGTTCGTTTACAACGACCTCCAGTACACTACGTGGGGCAAAATATGAGATGCAGGTTCTTCCTATAGGAAATCAGGTTCTACAATGTCAAGTTTCGAAGCATGACACAACGCCTACCATAGCAATGTGGAACTATCTACCTATCTGAACAATGATATCGTAGATTACCAGGAAGAACACTTTGAATTTTTGCAATGGTAGCATGACCATAAGGTAACATATCCAATGCTATTCATATTAGCACGAGATGTGTTATCTGTTCCTGTCTCGACGGTTTTATTCCGAGTCTGCTTTCAGTCTTTCTGGAAGTATATTGGAGGAGAGAATAACAAGTCTCATGAATGGGATGGTAGAGATAATTCGAACTGTGAAATACTATGAACAAGCTGATGCCCAAGATCAATACTACGTAGAAAATTCAGAGTTGGCGAATATGTTCCAAAATTTTTACCTACACAACGACACTTAGAACATCGATGTATGCATAGCTATATGGTGTACTCCTTTTTCTTTGCCAAGGTTTTCTTATGTCGAGTTTTTACTTGGTAAAGTTTTTAACGAGGCAGCCATCTAAACATTAATAAAGCTCATTATTATATTTTTCAATATATTTGTCTCTTTTTATGGGCATAGAACTCATTTTATATATATATAAAAATAATTTGCCTTTTTAAATTATATACATTTTTCTGGATTTTTTTTTGCATTTTTTCAAAATTTTCAGACCAAGATGGGCTAAACAGGCCAACCCGGACCTGTCGGGCTAATCGTGTCCGGGCCGGCACAGCATTATCCGTGAGTTTAGCGTAACGTGGCTAGGTCGACGGCTGACCTCACGAACCTGCACAACACAACTCATTTAACTAGATGGACCGGCCGGTCGTGCCACCTGTTTGGATAGGTCTGGGTGTGCACATGAATATTGGTCCTTGTTGTATTTTCATTGGAGTATCAATCATGTTAAATATATGTGGTGCAAAGTCCTCCCATTGTTGACTTAGTTTAGCGTGTAAATATTGATGCAAAATGAGCAGAGCAACAAAAACGAGCTAGAATGTATAGTTTCAGAACCGCTTTGGCCAATTTAGCCACAAGTATAGTCAGAGGACCAAAAAATACTATTAACCGATTTTTATGATACACACGACGAAAGCACATTCAAGACGCCAATTCTCCTAAATTGGACATATTAAGACCTTTTTTTAGTTAGGCTACCTTTGAAAGCAAGACTTTGGTTCCTTTATGTAGACCTCGAAGGATCATCTCATGCCATGTGCCTAGTGCAACACTCATGTGGAAATTCCCATAAAAAAAGAAAGGTAACCAATGTGGAAATGTTGTCGGCGCGGTCCTCGGTATGGGCCAGGCCCATAGTTGGACCAACTTCCAGGTATTTAATGGGCCTTCTTTCGGGCAATATTTCAGGCCCAATAGAAACAGACCTGGCCTTTCTCCCTTTAGGAGATCAACAAATCTTACGGCATGCGGAGTAATTAACTTTGCTCACTTTGGCCCTGTTTGGTTAGGTTTAGATTTTTTAGCTTATAATTCAAATCCGTTTTTTTAACTTAATCACTTTATAAGTATCTTAGCTTTTAAGTCAAGCTAAGGTATTTGGTAATCTAACTTTTTTTTATGTGTTGTTGGTTTATTGAGTTGTGTGTGAATGATAAAAAATCGGAATTGTCTTTGAGGGTTTGGAGAACATGTTTATGCATGTATTTAAACATATTTTTGAATGGGAATTTAAAAAACATGACCATACATGGCAAGAGTCACAACCGCATCGGAAAAATAAAAACCCGATCTTTCGGTAGCAACATGCTGTCGTCCCAGTCCCCTCATTGAATTTGATGCCACCGTGTAGAGGTGGGAGTCGGGCCGTGCTTTTAGGCCAGCCCAGCCACGGCCAGCCCAGCAGACGGCCGGCTGCGGCCCGCGAATAATTAGGCCGTCTTGGTCGTCTTGGGCATAACCGTCCGTCGGCGGCCGGCAACCGGCCCAGGCCCGTCCGGGGCCGGCCGTACGCCCCGCCAGCAATGTCTTGAGTGGCCTCCGCGCCTCGGCCCCCGCCGCCTCCTGCCTCCATCTTGCCGCTCCATGGCCATGCGCGCCTCGCCGCTCGTCCGCTTTGCCTCCGTCTCCGTGCGCAGTGGCGCCGTTCGCCTGCCTCCGTCTTGGCAGGGGCGCCGCGGAGGGAGGTGGGAAGAGGCGGGGAGGGTGATAGGGAAGGACCGGGCGCCGCGCCTCGCCTCCGCCGCTTTGCCTCCGCCGCCGCCTCCGCCGAGCCATCGGAAGAGGGGCGTGGCCAAAAACCACGCCGGCTCATTGCTAGGGAGAGAAGCGGACCGTGAGCCTGATTGAGCCATAAGCGGCAGGAAGGGGATGGGCCGGGGCGGCGAGGAGCCGAGGCGAGCGAGGCAGCGGCAGGCGAGGAGACAGCGGCGGAGCCGCGGAGGGGGCCGAGGGCAGAAGTGGATCTGGCAGAGGCGGCAGAGACGAGCGATGGCGGAGCCGGCGAGCCATGAGGCGGAGGCGGCGAAGGAGGCAGTGGCTGCAGGTGGTGCGGCTGCGGGAAAGAGAGCGAGAGGACAGGCGCGGCGAGGCGAGAGGCGAGGCGAGGCGAGGGCCGGGGGCGGGAGAGAGAGAGAGCAGGGCGGGGGGCGGGAAAAAGAGGGTGGGGCCGGGAGAGAGAGAGAGAGAGGGGCGGGAGGGTGGGGCCGGGGCGGGGAGAGAGAGAGGCGGGCGAGGCGGTGCGGGGAAAAAGAGAGTGGGGCCCAGGGGGAGCGGGGGAGAGAGAGAAACGGGAAAAAAGAGGGGCCCGGGGGGAGAGCGGGGGAGAGAGAGAGAGAGTGAAACGAGTAATTTCACTTTTTGTCACGGGGGCAGACCGGCAGAGGGAATCCGGTCGGGTGATCGTTGAGAGAATGAGACTAAAGTTTTACTTTCTGTCAAATCGAAAGAAAATTTTGATGTAATAAGCACAGAGAAGCAACAGATCCGCGCGATCGTGCCTATAAAACGAAGCACCTGACCACCTGATTTCTTCATCCACTCACAGAGTCACTGCTCACTTGATCACGTTATTTCTTCATCCACTCACAGCTCACTTGATCACGTTATTTCTTCATCATCCCATCTACTCTCCTCATCTCTTCAACATCCATCTACTCTCCTCATTTATTCACCATCTATTCACCCATTATGCTGCCAAGGAGCCGGAGCACCAAGGAGTTCCCGAGCGGTATGCTACCGAGGAGTCGTAGCACGAAAAGGACAGCAGGGCGACTTAGTGTAAGCTCTCACCGCCGCTCCCCTAGTCCTCCTCCGGCTCCGACTCCCGTTGATGCTCGCCAGTTATCGCCAAGCATGGGAGACTACGGCATGGATGACCGTCATATGGGCCGATGCGGAGGGCTACGAGGAGTACCGGGGCAATCCGAGCCAATGGGGCCTCGAGTTCTCTCCGCGTCCACAGACGGCAACATTTGCGGAGTGCGGACGAAGGCGAATTGCTGGAAGCACATGACACAGAGCTAGGAAATCCAAGACGGCCAAGCGGTAGATATCGCAATCTGTAATTATTAGCAAGCTAAATTATCCGCTCGTGCATTGCGAGGACAGGGCACATGAGCCGGCACTACAAAGCATGCTTGCGTAAGATCGGGCCAGAGCCAGGGGAGGAGTACAAAGCGACTAAACATCGGGCGGATGGCTCTGTAAGTACTTGGGTATACAACCGCTTTACGCTCGTGAGAAATTGCTAGATATATTGTTGCGGAAGATCAACCGATTAGGATGGGTGAAAGTCGCGTTCGAAAAAATGATCCAACGCGGCTTTTGCCCAGATACCAACATGTTAGTAGGAGAACCACTACATCTGATATTTTACGGATGTATCGTAAGGAACTAGCAGAGCTAAAAGAACTATTCCTACAAGTTCAATTCTCTTTTGCTATAACTTCAGACATTTGGACATCATCACACCAGAGAAGTCTTAGTGTTGTAGCCCATTATTTAGACGACAATTATAAACTAAACAAGAGAGTCATAGAGTTTAAGCTAATTAACGAATCACACACGGGAGAGGCCATTGCCGAGCGTATACTACACGTACTTGATGGTTTTAAGATAGATAATAAGATTGCTTCTATAACTCTTGATAACACATCAGCCAACGCGACTTCTATGAACATCCTCACCCCAAGCTTGCAGACGTATATTGGTGGTTATATTCTCCACCAGAGATGCGTATGTCATATCTTGAACCTTGTTGTTCAAGATGGCATGCAAGCGATTGGCGGATTTTTGAACAATGTACGCGACGCCGTTCACTACCTCACAAATTTCCCACAAGTGACAGCTAGGTTCGCGGAGTACTGCGCGGCCAATGGGAAGGAGCCAAGAAAATTCGGTCTTGACATGAAGGTGAGGTGGAACTCGACCTATATCATGTTAAAGAAGTTACAAGGATACGAACATATCATATCCGTTTTTGTCAACGCTAACTCTCAAGACAATGAACTAGTAGTTACTAATTGATTGGCGATTGCTAGTCATTTTAGAGTTTTAAAACCTTTTTATAAAGCAACAAAGATGTTATCTGGTGTTTATTACCCTACCTCTCCCTTAGTTATAGAATATATTTGGTTAATTGTAGATAAGATTGCCAAATCTAGGAAGGATCCACTTTTAGTTCATGCTGTCGCACTAATGCAGGAAAAATTTATTAAATATTTTGGTTCTATTTCACACGTGTATTGCTTTGCTATCATTTTCGATCCTACGAAAAAGTTGCGAGTTTGCGGCTTCGGTCACAGCATCAACAAGCGGATATTTCTGTCTTTGTCACATTTTGCAGGATATTCTGCGGTGCGGTGTCCTTGTCTCTTGAAGCAACGTTGACATGGCGAGGAGAATAATTGAAGAAAGAAGATCATCCTCACGTCTAAGATGGTGGAGGCAATCACATGCGCAAAGGGTAGGAATTGGCTAAAGAGCGACATGACATCAACTTTTTCGATCCTCGAAAAAGTTGCGAGTTCTGCTCGATGCGGAGGAATAGGTGAATGCCTCGGTCTTGATTACTCAGAAGCTTTCCCACATGTCAAAGATGAGCTTTTTCGTATTTTCCGCATGTATCATGACAAATTTGGCAGCAGCGCGAGATCGGATGCCTCACAACAGACGCGACAAGGAAAGAAAAGCTTGACATCCGACTTGTGGAAGAAGCTAAAGGGCAAGTCGAGTTCTTCGTCCTCTCAATCTCGAGCGGCTCCGTGTGGAATCTGTCTCGAGCTAAACCACTACGGAGCAAGATTTTGCAAACATCGATCTGATCTTTCGGTGAAAAGATAGACTTGCTCAGTGGTGGAAGAACAACAAGCGGACATTTCTGTCTTTGTCACATTTTGCAGGTGTCCACTTGTCTCTTGAAGCAACGTTCAGCATGGCAGGGAGAATAATTGAAGAAAGAAGATCATCCCTCACGCCTAAGATGGTGGAGGCAATCACATGCGCAAAGAACTGGGAATTGGCTAAAGAGCAGCAACAGCATCAACTGGAGGATCTTGAGATCGTCCAGGCGTATCTTGACCTCGAGCGCATGAGCGATCTCGACATTGATGAGTAGTTAGTATGTACACATGTTATTCTTGTACTCTTTTCCTTACTCGGGAACCCCACTGGGGCGTAAGGTTTTTAACGAGGCAGTAACATTGTATCTGTAAAATATCAATAAAAATTCAATTTTCCCTCGAAATATTTACGTGCCCATATTTTTACCAATTAATTCAATTTTAACTAGGTTCTTTATTAGGCGGGCACGAGAGGAATGAAGATGGTGGTCGCCACCACCATCGCCACCTCCGCCGTATATAGTAATTTTGAAATTTGGGCTTGGTGCAGCAGCGACCCGACCACGATGGGCTTTGGGCCGTGCACAGGCTGGCGGGAGGCGAAGTGGGCCGACACGGCCGCGACGCACGCGCACGATAGGGTGACCGGGCCGAGCCGCACGCACAGACGACGCCGGCACGGTGGGCTCGGGCGGGCCGTGCAACGCGACCCAACTCCCACCTCTACCACCGTGGATGTGTGCATGGTCAGGTGTCTACAATATCTGGCATTGGTATATGCAGTCACTTTAATAGGAAATTTTCCCAGAGCTCTTTAGCCTTCTGTTGTATCAAAACAAAGTAAGCAAGATCTTGTGACTAAAGAAGCAAATATTTTTCACCACCTGCCAGGCTGAATGCCGATGCTAGTTAGCTCCAGTGTTTGCATGTGTGATCTGGAAATGTCATTCAATGGCAGCTGGAAGTGTTTGCTTGTGTCAATTGTACAGTATCAGATTGTTAAGGCTACAATATTAGGTAGCTTAGTTGTCCAGATGAATGAAAAAGGAAGATCTTGTTACAATATTTAGCACACATATCAAATTTAGTATTCCATATAGAATGTAAACCCATATTAAATTCAGAATTTCATAGGGATTTGTACACCCATATCAAATCCAGCAAGAGGTGGAAGAACACATAACTATCCTGATGAATGAAAAGGAAGATTTTGTGATACTATTTAGCACCTAACTATCCAGACCAATAAAAGAACAATACCTTAGGGCCATGTATGTAACCTGACCTTCTAGAACCAAATAAAAGAAGGTCTTAAACATGATATCTCTCTAGTACCCTTCCAAACACAACTAAAAACATTAGACACCCTATTCTCTGACCCCTTTTCCCCTAGTGGTTGTTCGTCTACCTCTTCCCCCTTGTGGCGGTTCCTGTAGCTCTTCCCCTACTTGCAGAACCTTCATTGGCAACAACTCTTCCCCTCCATTGAATTTTGGAGATGTGACCATGGCTTAATGCATGCTGTGATCTTGGAGCTTGGTTGGATGGTTCTTATGATTGAGATTGGCTTGTTGGCTCATGTGAGCTTTGAGCTTGGTTTTGTGGTTCTTGTGACCTTTTGGTCTGCATAAAAGAACATGTTATATTATTGCATCATGCATCAGTATGGATTTACTCATAGAAGAAAAATATCAAGTTGCCTTAAGAGCATCTAGCTTGACCTGGAGATCAGACCTCAGCAAATTTTGTCATAACCACACATGAACATAGGCAATGCAGAATAGTCACATAAAGGCTAGTTTCAAGATCTTGGAGCACTTGTGTTTGTTATGACAAGCTGTTGTTAGTCTAGCAACCACTTAATACATGTTTAGTACTGAACGCAGCATCTAACAAGTTCACCCAATCCTGAGGCCAAAAGGGAAACTAGAACTAGCAGCGCTACAGCTAACAGTTGATATATCTCCCTGCTCAGGATTCACTCCAAACTAGGGGTAAAGAAACTTGGTTGGCAGCAAAAATCAGATTAACAGAAAGACCCCGGACACCAAAATTAATGCACGAAGAACAACAGATTCTAGGAAACTCAAATCATAGACAGAGACAATAAATACTAGGAAATTCAGATCATACACGACACATCAAATTCTTGAAAATTCAAACCATACACAGGCACATCAATTTTTCGCATGACTCACCTTGATCTGGATCTAAGGACAATGTCGGGCGACAGAAGGCGGCATCGGGCTGAGGAAGGCGGGCTGGGCAAGGAGGTGCCGGCGTCGGACGAGGAGAGGCGGCATTGGAAGAGGAGGGGTGCCGGGGTCGAGCAAGGGGAAGCGGCGGTGGCGGGTGAGGGGAGGCGGCGTCGGGAACGAATCGTCGCCGGGGGTGTCTTGAGGGGTGGCGGGGATGGCGAAAAAAATAAAAGGGTTTTGATTTATACGCAATGACATTTAATGAGTAATCTCAGCGAAGTCTAATGGCTAAGAGTTATTCCATTCCGCAAAAGCAAAAAAAAACATCTCTCCCATGAATTTTGGCTTATAGGCTTAAAGTGACTTAGACTTTTAATAAGCCAGTTAAAAAAGTCACCTTTTGTTTAGATTTTGTCTTTTTTGCTTTCAAACCAAAGAAGAAGAAAAACCTAAACAATAAGGGCTTTTGTGCTCTAAAAAATGAAGATGCTTAAACACACTTTGTGTATATATTATTTAGGTATTGTTTGGGAAGCCTAAATTTCCGATTCATCCCAGTGGATAAGCCGGGATTTTAAACTCCCTTATTCGAGAAAGCCAAATTATCAGTCCATCCCGGGAATTTAGGCTGACCTTATGGCAATTAGCCAAATCAATCACCTGATCTGATGGACGGATGGGGTCTTTTATGCGCGTGCACACTTGGGGGATTACAAATTGTGGGACGGCAACTACGTATCAGTATTGATCGAGTCTTAGGGAAAAAAAATTCAGAAGGTAACAACTGCGTACAGAGATATTTTGAAATTTGAAATTGTAGTATATTTTCAAGAGTTGAGACGAATAACATGTGATGAACACTAGCTCTTCTTCGACTAACTTTATTGAATGTGATTGTGATGTTACGTCTAGCAGCTATATATCTCACTGCACATGCACACGAGAGAGTTAATTTGTCTTTTTTTCTTTCTTTCATTATTGGTCAAAGAAATCACGCAAGCGACGATTATATATCGAATTTGATAGGAATATATTTTCGAAAGATACGGTCAAATCTTATAGCCCTGTCCGAGTTAGTGGACAGAATAGTGTAGATTTAGAAGCATGCGAGCCTCTTGGCTACGAACAGATCGAGAGATGCAGATAGCTAGTGTGGTAGTGGTGAACTCATCGCAATAGTTCATGTATACTCGGAGGGTTCCAAGAACAACTTGCCCCCATGTTCATGCATGTCGAGTACTAGCAATTATGTGCCATGTTCATCTTGAATATTCTCCCGTGAAAGAAATGACGGTACTATTTTGCATGGGCCAACACACTGCTGCCATGCACTGGGCTCCCGTGGAATTTAGGCTGACCTTAGATCAACTTGTATGCTTTGCTAGCTTGCTAGTTAGTGCAATCGAACTAAACCAACCATACAATGCAAAAAATGTGTAGTTGAAGATGCGTGCCGGTGCCGGCCGCTAAGGTAAGTGTTGACTGCTTGACTCGAGCATATGTGCACGTATGATCAAACAAATCCATACGGACATTGCTTGCATGCACGTGCCGACGTGCGTACGTGATAAAATTGCAGTTTGTTTAACGAAAGGCCAGGCACCTACTACGGCTTGATGGCGCGCGCGCTACCTTGCCCATAAGCACGACAGATATGATTACGATCTTCATTATCTAACTTTAAAAATTACTTTATATATAAATATGTTTATAAAATAATATAAAAAATATATTATTTTTAGATAAACAATACAAATAATTTTATTTTATTTTATATATTAGTGATTAAACTATAAAAAAATCTTAACTGTATGTTTTCTGAATGGACGGAATAACCGAGAACCAACAATAGAGCTAGGCGACGGCAAGTGTCAGTTGTCAAGAGAAGAAGCTGTACCGCTTAACAATTAATTGCATGCGCATGTACTCTGATCTTGTGTTTATTAGTTCGGCATGTAGTACATGTCTCGCAAGGCCGTATGAGGCGTACACTTTGAACTTACTTTCTGGCGAGAAAAATTAATCAAGTAGCTAGCTGGCCAGGCATATGATATTGCATTGTTGCATCACCACCACTACCTGCCGTCTGCCTTCTTTCCTACCTAGCGCTATCCATAGCTAGTGATAGATCGATCTACCCATGGCTTTGATTGCAAGGTCAGGCCCGAGCTTACCACCACGTACGGAAAAGTTGGCGTTGGCAGCTTGCAGTTGCGATTGGGTAGCCGAATTTTTTTATGTAATATATTTTTAATAGAATTACATAAATTAAATAGATATTTTAATAGAATTACATAAATAAATATCTATTTAATAAAATATCTATTTAATTTATGTAATTTTAGTATTAATTATTAAATATTACTATTAAAAATTATTCGTATTCGTATTCGATAAAGCAATATACATATTTTATTGCGGTATATGAGTATTTTTAGTTCAACGTGAATTCTTATTTTTAGGTCAAATAGATAAACTATAATGATTAAGTGTGTTATGTACAAGGATAAAGTATCATAAATATCTTGCCATTATGTAAGTTATGAGGATATACAATCCGACCTAATTGAGTAGGTATTCTATATTACATAAATAAGAAATTACATAGTGCGGATACATGTGTGTCTTTGGACGATTTTGGTTGCCTTCCCTTGTCCAACCGGGTGGGAGTGCGTAGTTGACCATGTATTACGCTCTCAATGCTCTTTCGGTTTGCCATTATGCACGAGATGAAGTTAGCGATATGTGAAATGCAGCGTACAATTGGAAAAATCGCAAAATTATCAGTTTTTGCTATATTTTCTCTCTCTATTTTCTTGTGTTTTCCCTAGTTTTTCTACTATTTTTAGTTTGTCCTCGTATTTCTTAACGGTCAAACTCTGTTGACTTAGACGTAGTGGAAAAAATAAAAAGTGCACTGACAAAAGAATGACAAAAATGGAATGGTCAAAATTTCGACGGTAGAACCGAATTTGCACATATTTTGAGTGGCAGGAACAAAAATTTTCCTAAAAAAATATCTACACGACTAACAACATGTCTAAAACTAAATTACACACATCGATAAAGATGTACTACAGCGGACTACACCGTATAACCATGCATCTAAAACCATCTGATCTATTCAATTACTACACCATAAAAAACATCTAGACGACTAACCACATATCTAAAATTAAAGTACACACCGATAAAGATGTACTACAACAAACTACTCTACATAACTATACAACTAAAATTATCTAATCCATTCAATTATGGACCTACTAGTTATATTTGCTAACCTACCCAGGTTTCGAACTTACATTCAAAGTCACAAAAAAATTACCTGCAGCGTGGGCGACCGGATCTGCTCCTCCCTCTCTCCCCTCCTCCACTACAGACGGATAGCACTTCGCTAACACCTCTCCTCCCCTCCCCTCTTTCTTTTTTTGAGAATAAAACTGGATTTCGGCCTAATTTTTGGCCCTTTTATGGCCCAACCCCTGTCATCATTTGGAATGGTGACAACAAGCTGCGGTGTCTCTGTCATCATTCCAAATAGCGATTGACGTCTATTTCGAAGTCAGTCGTTATTTGGAATGGCGACATAGAGCAATATAGCCGACGACAGAGGTCCATTTTTGTAATTATATTAAACGAGCATTTATTTCTATAATTCAATTTTTAATATATATATATATATATATATATATATATATATATATATATATATATATTGTACCACCCTCTTCTCTCAGTATATTCACACATAATTCCATCGTATCATCGAAATGGCCTTAGTTTAAATTTTTTTCACACATTTCAAGTGCTAACATCAGCATTGATTCACTCTCATGATCGACAATGCGAAGAACTAGTGTAGCTAGTCAATGTTGACCATTTAACCAAACCTAATTGTTCTTTTGCTCCGTTGGTATTTTAATCTAATTTTCTATTGTTCGAGCTTCAGTTCATATATGTATACACGCTGAAGTATGTATGTAGCCCAACTTAACAGCTCTGACCATCGATCCTTGGCGTTAAAAATAGTGTGTGGGCAGTGAGCCTTTTTCCTGTGCCCAACCGAGCCTAATTTTTGCTTGATATGTACTAGCAAGCACCATATCTTTAAAGAAGATGGTCTGACTGATTTTGTATATGCCCCTTTGTTGTAACCAATGAGAGTATCTCAAGATTAAAGCCCACTCCTTAACTAGATGAGTGAGGCTGCATGTTAATTCTACCTCAGCTTTCTTTCGACAAACTCTAGCTAGCTAGCTAGCTTACCCGCCCCCCGGCCGTTTTTAAAAGAGGAAGATTTCCCGGTGAACAAATGTACGTGGCTTTACCGCTTTAGGGCTTGTTTGGGAAACTAATTTTCAGCTGGGATCTATGTGAATGGACCGAGAAATTGAACTAAAATCCGATCTTATTCATATAGATGAACAGAGATTCTATTTAGGTAGAGATTCGTTCGAGCATTACTGTGCACACTATATACTTTGTGTTGAGTATTATGATATGTATTGCAAGATACCAGTACTAGTAATTAACTCTGATCTTCCAGGGAGGAATGGAAATGGCGGTGCCGACCATGAAAACTTTGCTGCTAAAGTCATCCAATAGGAATAATACATGTTTTACTTTAATTCCTTGAAAAATCATACGATTTACTTATGTTTTAACCAGAACAAGCCACTAAAGGGTATGCTAATTAACTCCTATGGCCTCATGCATATTTTCACCTTAAACTTAATTCTCACCATAATTTCATGAGTTTCCCAACCATCCATCGAAACACCTGCATGATCTACCATGATGCATGACTTTCACGTCCTAATCTAGGTAATTTTAGGTACGTACGCTAGTCGTCGGTTAAAAAGAATTGACTAGATGTAATGTAAGCTAGATAATTTAGACACGTTAGTGGTCAGAGTTAAAAAAAAAGGTTTGGCTAAATATAAGCTGCGATATATACATATAATATTTGAATTTGTGAATGGCAGGCACTACATTACAATAACTTTAGTACTAATTACTGTATATATTCATTGGAAGGAGGACTAAATTAATATCCTTGCATTTTAAATGTGCTAAAAAATGTAGGAATCTGATCATAACGGGAGATGAGCAAGAGGTCAATGTGAACGACTCCCGCTGCATGCGGACCAGGTTGTAGCATACTCCCTCGGGTCACAAAACCAAGTTATTTTGAACATCGTTACATTCTCTAAAATATAGCACTTATTTCTATTTTAAAATATTTATAAAATATTGTAATATTATAAAAATATTTTTCAAGATAAATCTACCTGTATCATTTTTATATATCAAATCTAAATATTCAACAAATATTGATAATCAAAATTCATAATATTTGATTGCGCTTAACAAAGGTCTTTTTTATGGTCGGAGGAGTTGCTGCAAGCATGTAAAACAGCGCCTAGGGACGTGTGACATATTTATTAAGCATCGTCCTTTGCCTGCATGCCAACCGATGATTAATTAACGAGATTCGCTCGATCTGCTTGTAGCCGAAAAGATCTAGATCCGATTAATGTGTTGGTCCGATCTAGCTTATGGTGCATTAGCTGCAGTACTATGTTCGACGACTTTCCTTACAAGGTCTTCGCTACATTGGTACAATAAATGATAATTCTACATATACAGATGATGTAATTTGTGTAAAATAAGTATGATCAAACTTTTTCAACTTAACCTTATTACTTAAAAGCCTAGAGGATCGAACGTCATAAAAATAAGCTTGAACTTATGTTTTGAAAATTCCAATATATTCATATTTTTAAAGTATTTTCATATGATTATAGTTTTATAGTTATTAACAATATATCCTAAAAAAAATTAATAGTTAAAGTTTAATTTCAGATACTATTAATGCAAAGGTGTCTTATAACCCATCTTAGGAGGGAGCGTAAAAAACACCCACAACTCTCTTATAAAGCCGCCCTAGCTCGCCTCTCGAACGCCATCTGCACTCTGCTGTTCAAAACCAAATTCCCCTAGATCTCTCCCTCACTCGCATACACACGCACACGGACTCACATCCCGTGCGCTCACGCACACGCGTACCACCGCACGACATGGTTAAGGAAGCCATCACGTACGCCAAAGGCGGAGACGGCTGCGGCTACGAGGCGACGGTCATGTCCGCCTCGACGGTGGCGCCGGCCCTGCCGCTGCAGGAGCACCGCCTGCCGCTGTCCAACCTCGACCTCATGCTTCCGCCCATGGACGTCGGCGTCTTCTTCTGCTACGTCGACGCGGCGGGTAGCCAACCGGCCGCGACCCTGAAGGCGGCGCTGGCGAAGGTGCTGGTGGCCTACTACCCGCTCGCGGGGGAGGTCGTGGCCAACGCCGCGGGCGAGCCGGAGCTGCTGTGCAGCGGCCGCGGGGTGGACTTTGCGGAGGCGAGCGCGGACGGCACCGAGCTGCGGGCGGTGCGGTTCGGCCTGCCGGATGAGAGCGTTGAGAAGCTGGTGCCCAGGAAGAAGGCCGGGGTCATGTGCGTGCAGGTTCGGGTCATATACGCGCGTACTGCATTCTTTTTTAAAAACAAAGGCACGAAATTAAGCAAAAAGAAAATAATCAAACTTGTAATTAATCGTTAAGGTCTCAAAATTCAAATGCAGGCACGATTGCAATAACACACAAATTAACTTGGAAATCTTACACTTATATAGTGGACTGAGATGACTGCTTGGTTGATATGGAAGTACAAGAAGTGATGAAGTATATTGCCCTACGATTTCTCATGGGTTTAAGCTTTTGAAGTGAATTAATTAGTGCATAAAACTCGATAAGGACGGTTGTGGATTGTGGAACGAGTCAAACACTATTTTATATATATGGAATACGTATGCTTAAACTTTTCCTCCGTTTACTATTTCCTCCATTAATTTACTATATCACTGTGTGTGAAAAAGTGTCCCAAAAACGAAAAAGCGGGCATACATATCCATGAAAAGAAATGAGAAGTTTGTTGTCTCTAAGCATGTGTAGTGCACGGCCGCCAGGTTACCAACCGCGTATGGTTATAAAATTGTATCTGACCAATACGCACAGATACATGTCCAGCCCAAAGTTCACCTGATAAAAATAGGGGGGCATCTGTCACTGCTTTCTTCGAGCAATTCCACGTGGCAGTCACCTTCTTCAATCCTATTTAGCTACCTCCAATTAACTACATTTTTCTTACGTGATCGGCAGGTTATGTATAAAACACGGTTACGAAACACCCGGCATACCAACGTTCTTTAGTTTATTATCACTGTGACACTGAAATTTTTCAGTCTGGTAGGCCACTATCATGCTTCATCCGTACCAACGTCCATATAGTGTTGAACACAAGATTTTACATGTACAGAGATAGCTAAGGTAGATGTAACTCAATCTTTATAAGCATAAGTATTGTGGTAATTATAATTTTCACGTAAAACATGCAAAATCAATCGATTCTCCTAGCTTTTATCATAAGTTCACAACTATGCCACTGCGTGGCACACGCACGCAGGTGACCAAGTTCAAGTGCGGCGGCATCGTCGTCGGGTGTACCATCGACCACCGTGTCTGCGACGCCTACTCCTTCAACATGTTCCTCGTTGCGTGGGCGGAGGCCGCCCAGGGCAACTCCGCTTCGCTGGCCCCATCCTTTCACCGCTCTTTCCTCGCGCCGAGCAGCCCACCTCCGCTGTGCACTGACACTCTCGCCGACCGCCTCTTCGTCCCTGTCAGCTGCGCGCTGGCCCCACCAGCCACGGCGGTCACCACTTTCAACCGTATTTACCGCGTGGCCGCCGCCGACGTCGCCGCACTGCAGGCCTCGGCTGGGCCCGGGCGCACGAAGCTGGAGGCGTTCACAGCCCACCTGTGGCAGCTCCACGCCAGGGCGACCTCCCCGCGTCAACGTTTGTGCTGCATGGGCGTGGTCGTGGATGGGCGCACTCGCCTGTTCCCGGACGGCGCCATGAAGGCCTACTTCGGCAACGTGCTGACCATACCATACGGCATCATAGGCTCCGCCAATCTTCGTGACATGGCCCTCGCCGACGTGGCCGACGACGTCCACCGGTGGGTGGTGGAGGCCGCGACCGGCGATCACTTCCGGGGGCTCGTCGACTGGGTCGAGGCGCTGCGGCCCGAGCCCACGGTGTCGAGGGCTTACCTAGGCGGCGGCGATGGTGTTGACGCGATGGCATGCGTCGTGTCGTCGGGAATGAGGTTCCCAGTTGGCGAGGTCGACTTCGGGTGGGGCCGGCCGGCGTTCGCGTCGTACCACTTCCCGTGGCCCGGCGGCGCCGGGTACGTCATGCCAATGCCGAGCGCGCGCGGGGACGGCGACTGGGTGGTGTACGTGCACGCGGCGGCGGAGGTGGTGAAGGTGATGGACGAGGAGCCCACGGTGTTCAAGGCCGTGGAGAGCAGCTACATATTCGGGTGAAGTGCGCTGGGAAGATGTCACGATCGATACCGGCGCATCGTGTGTACGATGTCTGGTTTTGTGATTTGCTTTGGCCTTCGTACTCTAATACTAGTACCTGTAATGTACTGCTGTGTACAAGGGAGCAACAGATGTAAACTAATGCCGCGTGGGGCTGTTGTAATGGTGATATACGTACCATCATGCACGTGTAATGTTATGTGGATCGTAGTACGTGCTGTATCCAATTGAGCCGGGAGAACGGATCTACCCGCAGTTTTAGTTTGCTACTCTGTTCGACAGTATTTTTTATTCCTCTATCCTACGCCACCGGAGACGCGCGCGATACGCGAAATTTACCCGATCAGAAGCTCCGCGACAGCGCGCAGGATGGATGTTGGATTAACGGCGGAAGATCTCCAACGCGACGTAGCAGAAGTGGAGTTTTCTCTCCTTATGGATTCAGTTAACACAACTTAGACCTACAACCGGGTTGGAGTTTTTGGGCTCGAGCCTTTTAATGTTCTAATTAAATATTAAAAAAAATCTCAAAGACCCGCTTATGTATAGTGAATGATGAAAATTTTAGTATCATATTGCTAGTCTAGGTGAGAGAAGATCTATATATAAAATAGAGTTGATCATACCTAGTTAAAGCAAGCAAAAGAAGAATACGCGCTTGCTCACTCGCTTGCCAAGCCACCGCCAGCGCGCGCCCGCAAATGGTCTGGCGATTTAGTGTTCGGTTGGTTGTGGAGCTGTAGCTTCTTTTTGCACATCAAAACCATGCATACGAATTAAAAATTGAAAACTAAATACATTGTTTTAAGGGAGTTTTTATGGCGCGCTTTAACTACGTTTAATACAGAGTTATTACTTCAGTTTATTTCTTGTGACTGATTCGATATGAAGGAGTACATCTTCTCTCCGAAGGTTATAATAGAGATAAATCTCTTAGAAACAGAACAGAGAAAGAATGGACACCAACAAGCAAAAATTCATCTCTCTTTTTATCTGTCGTCGGAGTACCTTCCAAGTTAGCATTGACAAAACAAAGAGAATATTTCGTTGATTTGATCAACTTCAAGAAAGGCGTATCGTTCGACTCACACGCGGGCCATGGCCACTGATTGTCATACCACTTGCTAGCAGGGCCCACATGCTAGGTTGCCTCGACGTTTGGCCGCATGATTAACTAGAACAACCCAAACAATAGCAGCTGTTTGTTCCATGAGCACATTGTCTCCAGCTACTCGCAATCTTACCACTAACTGACAATTATCGCACTGGCCATGGAGTCATGTGCTCGAATCCGCACGTACCATCAGCAAGGCAGCCTCTAAACTTTGGATGAATCTTGCTGTAATTTGGCCGCTAATGTTTGCTCGCCGCTCTCGTGAACTGCGCCCTAGTAGAGTGGAGAAACGGGCTTTGCCGGCGAGGCCTCTTTCCGGGAAGCAAGCAGCCTGGTTGATATGATACTTGTGCTCGGTTTTTTTTTTAGTAGCAGCTTCGGCCAGAAGCACGAGCAGCTTGCATGTAAACAAGTCCCGAAATTTCCACCTTGTTGCAAACGAGTTCGCATAGCACGATGGCGCTTTGTAAAACGCACAGCTGTGCGAGGAAGGAAGAATTAAGTTGCTTGCACTACGGGAAACACGTGATTTGCCGAGTGCAAAACTCTTTGCCGAGTGCCACATTGCGGGCACTCGGCAAAAAAGGTCTTTGCCGAGTGCCGCACTCGACAAAATATGGCACTCGGCAAAGAGGCCTTTGCCGAGTGCCTGGCACTCGGCAAATACCAGCACTCGGCAAAGACGGTCTTTGCCAAGTGCCAGGCACTCGGCAAAGGTAGGCACTCGGCAAAGATTGTTAGGGACATAGCGGCATCCAATCCTCTTTGCGAAGTGCCCCGTAGGCACTTCGGCAAAGAATTTATTTTGCCGAGTGCCAACCCTAGCACTCGGCAAACTAAATTTTTTTTGTTTTTGCCACCAATTTTTTTGAAGCTTTAGTACACTACCACAAACATCATGTTTAAATTTGGGATATTTTCATTGCCTTTTGGCATATTTCTATAGTTTATTTTTTGTTGAATTTTCCGGAAAATGTAAGTTTGAGCTGAGTGCATCGAATAATGGATTACATTCGTTCAAAATGTTATCCTTGTTTATTAGTGTAAATTTAGGCTAAATCCGAGGCTGTCTCGAAATTTCGATCAAGCGTGCTCACAGACAGCGCAGCCAACTTAGCGTGGGAGTGGTTTTTAATTGTATAAAATGCGAGCGAATTCGAAAATCATGAAACTTGTCGAGTTATACGCCGTATCGTATCGCGTCGCGTGGAAAAAATTTGAAAAAGTTTGAGCACGCCATCACGTCGATGCTCACAAACCGGAGATCTCCACATGTGATCACACGTATCCACGGAGATCTCACGGTTTGTGAGCATCGTCGTGACAAATGCGTGCTCAAACTTTTCAAATTTTTCCACGACATACGATACGATACGGCGACAACTCGACAAGTTTCATGATTTTCTAATTCGCTCGCATTTTATACAATTAAAAACCACTCCCACGCTAGTTGGCGGCGTTGCCGTGAGCACGCTTGATCGAAATTTCGAACATTCTCGGATTTAGCCTAAATTTACACTAATAAACAAGGATAACATTTTTGAACGAATGTAATCCATTATTCGATGCACCTGCAGTTCAAACTTACATTTTCTGGAAAAATTCAACAAAAAAAATAAACTATAGAAATATGCCAAAAGGCAATGAAAATATCCCAAATTTAAACATGATGTTTGTGGTAGTGTACTAAAGCTTCAAAAAAATTGGTGGCAAAAAACCAAAAAAATTTAGTTTGCCGAGTGCCTAGGGTTGGCACTCGGCAATGTAATAAGTTTGCCGAGTGCCGGCACTCGGCAAAGAGAAACTTTGCCGAGTGCCTAGGGTTGGCACTCGGCAATTTAATAACTTTGCCGAGTGCCGCCGATCTGGCACTCGGCAAAGCGGCATTATCCCTTCACCCGTGGGGCACGCGCGCTTTCTCTCTCTCATTTTCTCTCATTTTCTCGGCCTCACCTCTCTCTCCTCACCCGCTTTCCCCGCCGTCCGCCCGCCGCCGCCCTCGCCCGCCCTGCCCGCCCGCCTTCGCCGCCCCATGCAGCCTCGCTCGCCTTCCCGCCACTGCGCCGTGCCTCGCCTCCCCCGCCCGCCCCCCGCCTGCCCCATAGCCGCCGCCCAGCAGCCTTCATGCCGTGATTGGAGGTGAGTTGGACCAATGGAAATCACTTGCGTTGCGGTCTTTTCCATCTCTAATTGCAAATATCAAAGTATGTAGGACGGAAAAAATTCGATCATTTTAACAAAGAAAAGCGATTTGTTAATCATATATTGCTATAGTTGCAGAACCTAAATTAGATACTTGTGTGGTCACATAAATAGCTAAATATTTTGTCAGATCTTTTTTCATTTCTATATCTATATATGTACTAATATAAAACATACCAGTTTCAAAATTGAGATATAAATGAAAAGAAAAGGCCTAGCTGATCCTAAGCACCGTGGTCTTCCACAATCCGCTCGTGATTTACTTGGCTTACTGGCTTGGTTGCTTTATACATATACAACCGAAGTGTATGCAAATAGAATTGTGCAATATGATTAATGTGACCTTTCGGATTTGTAAAATAGCATTTGAACATTGCTAGAACATTTGAACATTTCTAGAATGCTGAAAAATAATGATGTCAAACGTAATTACTCCCTTTATCATTGAATATATAGATGTGAATTTAGACATGAGCATGGTATATATCCATTTGACCATTGTATGTTTGTATAAAAAAACATTATGGGATCAATCTAAATACTTTTCTACTTTTCTTTTTGCATATTAGTGGTAAATGTAGAAGAGAGAATTGATCCAACAAACATGACTTGTATTGATCATAGGTATTTATACATGTATACAAGGCACAATAGTGCACGCACAAGTGCTAAATAAACATGCGCTACAAAGGTGGCTCATAACTGCTAACACCCCCTACAGTCGCTGCGTCACCAGCGGTGATGTAGAGATTGGATCGAAATTCCTCAAAGACAGTCGTGGGCAATCCCTTTGTCATGATATCGGTGAATTGTTGACTCGTTGGGACGTGAAGGACACGTAGATCGCCGAGTGCCACCTTTTCACGAATGAAGTGTACATCCAGCTCGATGTGCTTGGTGCGCCTGTGATGAACTGGATTAGCAGCCATGTACACAGCAGAGACGTTGTCACAGTAGACCATCGTCGCTCTTGTCTTTTAGTGCACTACACACTAGCAGCACATTACATTATAGACAAATTGGTGATGCACTTCTTAATTTTTCTTATGTACAACTTTGAAATGGAAGTAGAAGATAAGAAGTCAGGGAGGAGGGAGATCACAGCAAGCTCCAAACGCAAGAGGTATGCTTCACATATACTCAATATCTCAATCGTGCTTGTGTGTTCTACATGAAAATTGGTTAATATCTGATAGCCGATTGGATCTGCCTTTCTTTTTTATTTTTGATTTTACACTGATTTGGTTGCTTAGCATGAGGTGTGATTCAGAGTTGTAACATTAATTTTCTATATGAAAACTTAATGTACTTTGCTAATCAAGCTTATAAAGCTGTCTGGTAGATATAGATGCTCCAAGTACTCACTGTGTTGCTGCATCAGTTGGTGGTTGGATATTGCCATTAATTGGAGACCACTGCATATATGTCAGATTGGTTGATATACAAATATACACAGTTTGTTGGAGAGGGACCTGAGAGGGGTCTTCTAACTACCTAAGAGAGGGTTTTCTTGTCCCTTTCATCTCATTTGATCTCAACAAACTCTGCATAAGTTATAGGATAAATATATACGTGTATATACATATACTGCAAAATTCAAAGAACATACATATAACCTTTCCATCCTTGAAAAGAATATGTCTATCATGTACTGCATCAGAACATGGCAAAACACCAGCCAAACTAGTAGTAGTCAAGTAGGCAAGCCCAGTTGCAAGAGGAGTGCATGCATGGTTCCAAGCTGGCTTCTTTTGACTTCTAATCACAAGATAACAATATTGTACTAAGCAGAAAGCATAAATTTATGAGCCACTAAGTACTGAACCAGGTCGTTTTATGAGTTTTACGGAAGGGTCTGGGCTTACAAGCATAAATTTCAATTTGGTATCCAAGTTATTTGATTAGCATGCTTTAGAGCGAGTTAGTTGAGCGATTTGACATTGAGCGGATTGCAAAAGATAATGGTCAGGACACTTGCTTTGTTTAGATTTTAGACTAACGTTGAAATAAATGATATTTTTAAATTATGAGTGTAGTTGTGAATTTATTAAAATTTACCAAAGAAAGCACACTTTGCCTTGACCCTCTACATTTTCTTGCAGTTGTCGTAAGAAATAGTAATGATGCTCCTTGTTAATGTTCATTATTGTTATTTATATAATGTTTGGTATAATGTTTGCCTAACCTATTACCTTTTTATGTAGGAGAAGGACCCGATCGTCTTAAATCATTGGGTCCGATACGCACCGCATCGCCTCGCCACTGCACCGACACGCCACTGCCCCACTAGCCTGACTCCACCCCCACCCTAGGTATAACCCCCTCCTCCTTTGCATGCATGTTTTATATGGTCACGTAGCCCAGTTAGGCGTCTCCCGTTCGAAAGAGATACGGTCGGAGGTATGCAGATCTTTGCATATCTGCGACCGTATCTCTTTCGGATTGTCCACGATTTTGATAGCCATGGATGCGTAGATGAGGTTAGTTTCATGGTTCGCTCGGTCCGAGAGCGGACTTTCGGCATCACCTCCTGTTGTTCTCCGGATACACACTCTCCCTTGCGGGGCGTGTATCGGGAGAACAATGGGAATCTTCCAAATTCGATCTCGGATAGGAGCGAGCATTGAAATCGACCTCATCTACGCATCCGCTGTGGGATTAGGACCTATCCTCACCTATTAGATGGTAGGAACGCCGCGGATGCAATTCTTTGGTTATATTACTCGCTTACATATGTATATGCGGAGGATGGAGAACCGTGATTGGATGTACACGGCCACGCAAGTATGACCCCGAATGGATGACTAAGACTAATGCTTTCTTGGAGCATTCATTTGGCGAGGTGCTAGAGGGTCGAGTCGGATCTGGTGGTCCTGCGACAAATGTGACAACCGTGTAAGAAAGAATAGGAAGAGCGTGGGGAAGATCTTTGCAAGTATGGATTCACGCCAAACTATACTGCTGGATCCACCATGGTGAAGCCGATCGTATTAGAGAGGAGGTGGTGAGACCACGCCTCGAGGCTTTTGATGGAGATCTTAGGGGTAGCGGTGGATGGATGACTTTCGGAGGCACGGTTCGGTGAAGGATTAGAGGACGAGCGGAGGAATCCGCAAGGCGTGCTACGATATCTTGTCTTGGCACGAAGCCCTTTGACATCCCACTTTGCTCCTACGAGCGAGTAATGTAACGATCTATCCTACCTCACCTTGCGAGCCCGCAAGGATGCGGAAATGGATCTTTGAGTTGAAAGGGCTCGCCAAAGGCTTCGCCTACAAGGTCAAGTCATTCACCGCTTATGATGTGAATGGCTATCGCTTTCACACAAGAAACTACGAGCGGAGTCGGCCCAATCGGAAAACCACGAATCTAGGAGTTAAATGCGCCCGACCGATGAGCGCGACTACTACGGCATAGTAGAAGAAATATCTGAGCTCAATTTTGAGTGTCGCAAAGCTCCTAATCCATCGTATTCAAATGCCATTGGTTCGATCCTAATGTCACGAGAACAGCCCACGAGATTGGACAAGTCGAAATTGACGAGATTACGTCTATCAAGGAGAGGATGTCTATATTGTGGCTCAACAGCCACGCAAGTTTATTATCTCCATGGCGTGCCAAAGACCCCAATCTTATCGGTTGGTACCTTGTGCGGTTGGTATCGCCATACGGTGGCCTCTACTGTCCCAAGCGATGAGGATTACAACTTTGACCCAAACACACGGGAGTTTTATCAACCGGAGGGGCTAGAAGGAGGTTTGACATAGACATGTTTTCGTTGATGGGCATGGAAGTAGACAATGACATTGATCGGACGGTGGAGATGAGGACGACGGAGAAGAGGTGCAAAATGCTAAGGACTTACAAATGCTTGAGCGATTCGGTTAAGCGATGACAATGATGAGAACGATGGAGATGAGCCCGATTTACTCGACAATATTGATAGTGATGATTTACACCTATGATCCACCAATGCCGATCGTGAAGAATATTTCTAATTCATGTAATACTATATTATTATTATTATTGCAATTATGTTTCGTTCATTTTGCATCTCTTTATAAGTACTTGTAATTTAACTGTGCTAATTGGTTTACTCTTTGAAATTGCAGGCACTCGACAAAATGCCGGGCGGAAGGCAGGCCCGTCGGGGGGTCAACTCCCTCTACATGAGGGAGCGCTCACCACCCCACGCTGAGGACGACCCCTTGCCGGAGCCGCCGACGAGGAGGACGAGGAGCGGCCGCCCCTGCGGCCGTCCGAGGACGAGGTGCGCAATGCCGCCACCCGTCGGTGGACGAGGACGACCAGGCGGTGGGCCTGCACATAGGAGGGGGTGGCACTTCCTTTGACTCGTCGGACCACGGGGAGGCGGCGACATCGACAGCAGTGGGTTCCACTTGCACTGCCTCTGGCTCTACCTCGTCGGGAGTCTACTTGCGCGGGCCCTCGCAGCTCCCGGCGCGGCCGATCCCACTTCACCGGCGCCCGGTGATTCGACCCAGCGGCGACAAGTAAGTATTATTTCACTACTATTTCATATGACATGTTGAAAATCGAACTGGAGACTAACAATTCTTCTTAATGACTCTTGCAAAGAATCGGGAAGTTGTGTCCGAACGCAGCAGGCACATCAATGCCACCACAGGCCTTCGATTCGGCAAAGACTACTGGCATGGTCACCTACGCCTCGGTGACTTCGCCCGCCCGACGTGGGACCACTTCTACGCCGCCGAGGACAATGAAGTTCGGCACCGTTGCGGCGCGGATCAAGGCCGAGTTCTGGGTGAGTCTTCATCGCACTAAATTGGTCAATACTACGCATTCATTGGTCGTTCTTGAAATAATGAAACGATACATGATGTCTGTATGCAGGACTTCTTCAGGTGCGACGAAGGGTTTGAGGACCGGCGGCGAGTGCGAGGACAAGGTGCAGAGGTCCCGACTCGGACTGTACCACGAGACGCGGCTCCGGTGCATCATCAACTACGGCACGACGTCCTTGGTCGGTGGTGAGGAAGGCCGATGCGAGGACGGGACGCCACCAAGGGCGAGCCTCTCTTCCTGTAAGTCTGAAACATTATCCGACTCCTTCCATGAAGAATAGGTAGGCTTTATTTCATCTTCGATATATCAATAACTTGATGGCATGCGGCAATGTCTGATTGGTCGCCAGCACACCGCCTCTGCTGGAGGCCATTGTGGATGTGTGGCTCTCGGAGGAGTGGCGAGAAGCACAACATCCGTCGGATCTGCGCTCGCAGATGGGTGGGGCGCCACACCACCAAGGCAACCGGAGCCTCAGCCACGTCGCCTGCACATGGGTAATCTTCTTTGTGTTTTCATCTTTATTTATTTATTCTAACACTCAATTCTCATTACTTGTAATCATCTTTGTGTTTTCCTCGCGATCCCAGCGCACTAAGGCCAGAATGCAACGAGTTCATGGCGTCGCCCGGCACACAAGGGCAAGGCGACGGCCCCGAAGTCACCTACAACCCGGGACGGGCCCGCGGCGTGCACCAACGCGAGGCGTCCACACCAAGCTTAGCGAGTACACCTCGGCGCCCGCGGCGCCATGGGGAGGACTTGATCCGGCCACCCACCCCAGGACACGAGACCTGCCGATGAGGTGGGAGGAGAAGCGGACTGGCCGTCTTGGATGGCGAGCAGCCTGATCGACTCGCCTCTGTTCCCACCCTCGCCGAGATTCGAGCAAGGAGCACGAGCTCCTCCCTCCCATACGCTCTCGGCAGCAGAGCTCACACAGCAGCAGATGGCGGAACTCTGTGTTAATCTTGTTTTATTAAATCGTTCATTGCTTTTACACATCTACCTTGCCTTTGCATTGTTTAAACATTGCGGGTGGAATGTTGCAGGCCGACTTGCGGAGGTTGGAGGCCCAGCAGGCGGCCCAGGGGGAGGCCCACCGGCTGGAGGTGGAGGCCCACCGGCTGGAGATGGAGGCTGTACAAGCCCAGAGGGCGGCCGAGGGGCAGAGGCTGCAGGACATGTTCAGCTTCATGGCGAGCCTTCAGGCCTTGCCAGGTGTGGTCGTGCCCCAGTCGCTGCTCGCTCCAGTTGTGGCTCCTCCTCCTCCTGTAGGGACTCCGGTGAGTATATAT
The DNA here is from genome assembly GCA_036346395.1 of Hsuehochloa calcarea. Classification (NCBI taxonomy): domain Eukaryota; kingdom Viridiplantae; phylum Streptophyta; class Magnoliopsida; order Poales; family Poaceae; genus Hsuehochloa; species Hsuehochloa calcarea. Next base: position 44,504,702 of record CM070599.1, read on the forward strand.
GATTGTTTATTCCTTTAGCTTGTGCGGCCCTCCTGTAGATACTCATGAATTCGCTTCTCCTTTGTGCAGCCACAGTCGGCGGGTTCGAACCCGACTCCTCAAGGTGGCCCTTCTTCACAGGCCAGGTGGCCAACTGGCCCTCCTCAAGGTGGCAGTTCACACTCTGGGTGGGGAGGTGGCGAGAGGTGCTGCTTATTTGTTTCTTTTCATGTTGCATGGACTTGTATTAGACTTAGCCTTATGTTGGACTACTACTAGAGACATATATATTGTGATGGATATTGTCATGGATGATGCGAATGTATGTGATGGATTATGGACAATGGATTTGTATGTGATGTATTATGGATGGTGGATGTGTATGTGATGGGTTATGGATGTGTATGTGATGGAATATGGATTTGTATGTGATGGAATATGGATTTGTATGTGATGTATTATGGATGGTGGATGTGTATGTGATGGGTTATGGATGTGTATGTGATGGAATATGTGCTGTGTATGTGATATATATGTGATTTCTTTGTTTGTCTTGATGGAAAGCAAAACCAAAAAAATAGCATTTTTCCCTCTTTGCGAGTGCCACACTCGGCAAGAGGACTTTGCCGAGTGTCGTGCCATAACACTCGGCAAAGCCGGAATCGAAACCAGTTTCGGCTTTGCCGAGTCGTAGTGCATGACACTCGGCAAGTGAATCGAAACCAGTTTTCGGCTTTGAGTCTTAGTGCCATGACACTCGGCAAAGTGGAATCGAAACCCAGTTCGGCTTTGCCGAGTGCCATAAGCCGGCACTCGGCAATATGTTTTAAAAAAACAAAAATTTCTTTGCCGAGTGCAATAGTATGGCACTCGGCAAAGAATTTTCAAAAAAGAGAAAAATTCTTTGCCGAGTCTTGCGAGGTGGCACTCGGCAGAGGCCGTCGAGTTAACGTCGGGTTTTTTTTGCCGAGTCTTGACGACACTCGGCAAAGGTTTTACCGAGTGCCCGATATGTGGCACTCGGCAAAGAAACCTTGCCGACGGGTTCTTTGCCGACGGCTCTTTGCGAGTCGGCACTCGGCAAAGCCTTTGCCGAGTGCAATAGGGGCTTTGCCGAGTGCCCTAAGCACTCGGCAAAGAGCCCGTCTGCAGTAGTGTTGGAAGCATTCGGTCAACCCGACGTAAAAAGTAGCCGGCCACGACTGGCCACGGAGCGGCCGGGGAGGACGAATAAGGTGTGGGAAAGCTGGGCGTGCGTGGACGGTGCCCGTGCATGCGCTGTCGCTGCTATTACTGCAGGATCAGACTGACACATGCTGGGTTCATGAACCCGCCCGATGCTGCCACGTGTCTGATCGTGGTGCCTCCCAGATTATCTGGTTTTTACGGCATCTCTAATATGCTTAGGGCATATTTATTATCGTCTTTTAGTTATAGCATGTTAATAAAATTCTACGTGGAGAAGATAAGAAGAGGAGAGGGATCAATGTAGTCTCTTTCTGAAAAGACTGTCATGCACGCGAAATAAGACAAGATACATAAATCTACTCTAGTTGATATGTGAGTCTGTTTCAAATGAAAATTATAAAATATAAATGTTAGAGAGTGTGCTAGAGACTGTATATTGAAGATGTTGTCTCTAAAAATAATGTAACATATGTTATAGACAAAATTATCTCTAATTATTAGAGATACCCTAAGAAGATAACAATGCCACATCATAGAACATCTATATAAGAGCCACAAGCTCCAATAAAACCAACTATTTTATAAATGCTTAGATTATTTGAGAAGCTTAAGAGCTCGTCTAAGCGTCTCCCAATTCCAGTGCAAACTATTTAGGGCATATACTCGACAAAGCGCCGTTGCTACTGTAGAAATTTTCAAAAAATATCCTCCCGTGCAAATTGCTCCAAACAACGGCCTCCTATTGAAGCTGCGACGCCTCCACAGTGCAAGTTGAGGCCGTTTTTTTCTCTCAAGAACCTAGTATTTGCGCGCACTGGACATGTCCTTAGGTCATGTTTGTTTAGGCTTTTTTTAATCCAGCTTATAAAAAGTTTAAGTTATTTTAAGCCTAAATGTTATAAACCATGAGAGATGTATTTTTTTGCTATTGTGGAATAAAATATCCTTTGCTACTGAATTTCATTTAAATTGCCCTCAAAATGTCATTTATATATAAGTGCAAACCCTTTCATGTTTTTTTCTCTCCACCCGTTCTTTTTGTAGGATCCCGGGAAGGCTACGATAGCACAAAAAAAATCTACCGCGCAACCAAGAAACCTCTGCTAGTAATAGATCGCGATATTACCACTAGACGCGCCGACTCGTAGCGGAAGTAGAGTCGATACAGCGAGTTGATGCAGTAGTGGTCGTACTTGTCGCGCGTCTTCTCCTCTTGCTCCGATGATCGTCACGAGTTGCGGATCGTCCTAGTGCTGATGCTTCGCAACAACACTTCCAAGTTACCCACATGTATGGGGCAGGGACAACACGCGCTGGAGTGCTAGCACCGATGGCGTGGTTGAGGAAGTTGTGGCTATTAGGGTTTCATGAATTCTTCAAAAGGATTACTATACCTCTTGCCACCGCCCATAATGAGTCTCAAACTTGAGGCCCATTAGGAACTCGTGGCCTACAAAAATTCATATCACAATCCAAATCAAATCCTTGCCCTTAAAACGTGTGACCCTATAGGTTTATGTGTAATCTATTGTGACTTGAAAACTATTTTCCGACCACAAGTCGTCAGCGGTACCTAGCAGCACATAACAATTCCCGAACACGCATAGAATATATTGGACGAACCTTAATGCAATATGATCTAAGACCAGGTCTTTATCACTTACGACCAGCTTGCACTTAGTCACGACCAGTCTATACTTAGTTACGACCAGTTTATAAGTCCTTACAACCAGTTGGTTATTACGTTCGACCAGTCTACGACCAGCTTCAACCAGTCTACAACCAGCTCGTATCTCTATACGACCAGTTTACCACCAGTCGCGAGACCATGTTCGACCAGTCTACAACCACCTATATCTCTATACGACCAGCTCGTATCTGGTCGAATCGAACGACCTGTTTGTGTATTCTCCCTTTGCCTCACGATATCTGGTTGAACTCCCGATGAGATAATTTGTTATCCATGGGCTGTTCAATACTTTCTCAATCAAGTGTCGAATAACTTCATATGGTCAACACTTCGATCACTAGTGGTATGGCCATGTACTTTATTTATCCGATCACAACGAGGGGCCCAGAGAAATCTCTCCTGTTATGTTAGGAGGGACAAATCTCATATCTGACTAGTCACATTCCTCTATATGTTTCATAGCATACCCGAAAGCTACCTTTATAACTACCCAGTTACAAGTAGCATTTGGCAACCCCTAAGAGTGCTATTACACATGTAGGAAACCATGTTGATCTCAGGTCTAAGGATTATACATCATCATTGCTTGAGACCAACTAGTAACACATAGAATCATAACAATCTCAATCGTGTCTCAAGGTGGGTCTTATCCAATACTATGTTCTCTAACATGTGTCAATATTAATGGTTTGATATCTCCATATTTATGACCTGTGAAACATAGTCATCAATCAATACATATGCTAGTCTATTCATATGTATCCTCATATGTTTCCGACTAGGGAACATTTAAAAATAATCAACGTAGAAATACAGAGTTTCACAATCAAGTTACATACTTGATAATAAATATTAACGATATTATTCCAGGAACAAGATAACATATTATCCAATGTTATGAACATAACAAAATATAAGCATCTCTATGATTGCCTCTAGGGCATATTTCTAACATTTTCCCCTCCCCTTTGTCTCCCCACCCCTTTTCTCTCTCCCCTCTCGCCTCCTTCAGCCGATTCACCTCCGTAGGGCTCGACATCTCTCGTCTCGATTCCACTCCAAGCACGCCGCCACCTTAATCATCCACCATCTCCACTCGGCCCTCATAAGCAGGGATGAGCTGCCCGACACAAACCCCCACCCTAAGCCTGTCACGACAACCCTAGCTAGCTACCCGAGCATGCATGGTAAGAATAGCACAAGAATCTAAACTAAAGCTTGACAGTTATAAAAATAAAAAAAGGGAAAAGGGGAAGTAATATGGGTTAAGGACTAAAGCCGAAGCCATGGAACAATGCACGGGAAGCATGTATCACAGAAGCCAGAGAGCCACCACCAAAGCCTCCACCATTGCCAGAACAAACCAATCCACCATATTGCCATCACAGAAGCCTCAAGCTACCACCAGAGCCACCATTCCTCATCAAGTCCAGCAAACCAAAGCCCACCATGCTTAGAGCCACCACCAAGCCATTACAAACAACCATATATCATCAAGCACAGGAAGCCCCAAGCCACTACTATTCACTCCCAAAGCCACCACCAAAGCTTACCATTCCCGAACATCACCAAAACCACCATCCATCACCATGTCCAGGAACACAAAGCCACCCCAAATTCTAACATTTCAGAAAACCCACCAGGTCACCACAAGTCATCACCACCGAATCTCACCATTCCCACACACCATGCCACCCCAAAGCCCGAGGAACCAAGCCCTCATGCCCACACCAAAATCTCCCCCAACACCCCAACAGTATCACGAATCGAGCACCAATCAAATTGGGGACAAATTGATAACAGAATAAGTAGTAAGAGTAGAAGGTAGAGAGGGAACCGTCATAGTAGCTGGGAAATGAGAACCCGAGGTGGCAGGGAGAACCGGTCAGGGAGGCGACCATGAGCCCTAGAAAGCCACCGAGAGAGGCTGCCATAGTGGACGCCCAAGCACACTGGGAGGCTCAAGAACCAGGAAGCGTGGATCCAAGGAGAACCGGTGGAGGGGAGTGGCAGGAGGACCGCAACGCACCTGGGTGAAGCCGGATTCGGAAGGGAGGAGGAGACCAATTGCGGAGAAGAAGGGAGAAGAAGAGGCGCAAGAGAGCAAGAGTGTTGTGTGCTTTGTGTTGTGTGTTGTGTTGTGTAGTGTTGAGTGTCCAGTGTGTGAGAGCCCGGGGTATTTACCTTTTAATACTAAACCATCCGATTGGTCCTAACATTACAAATCAAATATCCCGCTCTCGGTGTATGGTGTACCTCTCAGGAGTAGTACACATACACCTCAAAAAATAATATTAATATCAATGTCATACAACAACATTACAATACCGTAGTCTCAAAAGGTTACAACATAATCATCATACAACTTCAATTTTTATACATACGGGCGACCAGCCAAATAGCAATAATAAAAGTCAAGTATGCAGAAGACCACCAAAAGCCATAAGATGGCACAAAAGAAAGCCGACCGGATGCCCTTACCACAAGGCAACCTGACCGAAAGCCTACCGAGCTAGTCGTCGTCCTTTTAAACAGTCTCACAAAGTCACAATGATTGTGTACAAAGTTGTACTCGTAAGTCCTACAAGCAAAAGAATATTTAGATGCATTCATGTATTAAATAAAGGCTACTACACTAGGCAATTTTCAACATAAAGCAACATTTCATTTGTAGTACAAGTTAGATTGAAATGGCAAGTGAGCAAATATTTTTAATACTTTAAATAAGTGCGAGTAAACAAAAATAGACATCATCTAAACAACAATAGGTGGCTACCCCCGCAGCTCACAAACATAGCATGAGACAATTCTCAATGCCACCTGATCAAATTTTTAAGTTTGGATTTCCAAAATGGTAAGTCTAACTCATGTAAGTCCAATCCTAAGCGTGTCCATAACCTAGGACGAGACTATTTGAATAGTTTATAACCCTGAAGGGGTGTACTAATGTACCCACATGCCAGACCGCCTTTTTTGCCACCGGATAAAGCACACTTCCGAAGGTATACCGGTAAGACTAAGCCCTACGAGACATTTCTAATATAATGTATTAACTACGAGTCGCCCTTATGGATGGAAACCCATAAGTTGTATCGTAGTCACCGTAGAGCCTCAGTCATCTACCCCTCACGGATAAAGCCTTAGACAACTACGATGTCCCTCGGGGTAGAGAACCAAAACCCATAACCATTCCTCACACCCAACAACAATAGAATATTTTTGTAACAGAACAAAAACCACCATGCGACCCGGAGTCAACACACGCCAAAGTACTAAGTCTAGAGATGTCTCATATCCCTCTCATGTGGTTAGTACACAAATATACTTGGTTTTGGTGAAACAATATGTTCAGTCCTTGTTGACCGAGGCAAGACATCCACACATCTAACAACACACCATCCAACCACTTGCCCACGTCTAAATTATTTCATTTGTATTTTTAGTTTTCAAGTTAATATAGCACAAGGTGCTGGACATAGCATAATAAAATAATTTGTGTGATCAAGGTTATTGTCGATAACCGCCCAATTCTATCAGAATATAAGCATGACTAAGCATCAATTCACATATACATGTATAGACCATATAACATCCACCGAGCACTAACATCAGCGGCAATAATAACTTAGGGCTAGTGGTAAGGAATAAACATTTGCTGCAGCTCATGCATCTAATGGGAATAACTAGCTCTAACGAAAAATATTCATTCAAGTAGAACATGCATACATACAAGTTGCAAACAGGTACTTTATAATGAAAGTAATAGGATCAATATGATCAAAGGGGGGCTACTTGCCTTGTTGAAGATAATCCGTTTGCTGGTGTTGAGGATTACACTCGAAGTCGTTAGGATCTTCATAATCTAACGTTTGAATACGAAAATCAAATAAGAACGCATAACACCAAATATATCAAAAAAATTCAAATTTATCCAAAATGCATGAAAATTTCACATTAGGTATATTATGATTTTAGATGAATTTCTAAATAAGCTTTATTTTATTTGTAGTTTGTATGTGGAAGTAATGGTCTTTGGAAGATCAAAGGGAAGAAAAATACTCAAATAGTGATTCTCGGTATTGTTCACCGAATTTCAAATTTTAGCACAATTTTCTAAAATATTGGTGGAGATAAGGATTATATGGATAAATAGATAATAAAAATTAAGACAATAAAAACTTGATTCTTCTCATTTGGAGTTCATATGAATTTTCTACGAATTTTTGAGGTTAATGCATTTTCTAGTGAAAAAATAATCCCATTCCGAGAGCAATATTAAAAAATATTTTTTCAAGGACAGTAACATGTTAAAAAAATTATACCATACTAAATTTAATTAAAAATTAAAACTAACAAAAATGATTTCACTTAATTTGGAGTTAAAATGAATTAGTTATTCATTTTTGAAGTTAAATAATTTTTCAGTGCAACAATAAATCATTTCGGAATTTCTAAAAACATTAAATACCTTTCTTACCGAGCTGAAGCTAGCCACAGTTGATGACATGTGAGGTTCACTGCACAGTGTTATTTTCATTTTAATTTCTGATTTAAATTCTACTGACAGGTGGGGTCCACGTGTTATACTCTCGGTTCACAGAATAGTGCATAGACCGAAGGTCCACGCACTCGGACCACGATCCACCGTTCAGTGTACTGTGCACTTAAAGTGCGGGACTCGCATGTAATAGACTCAGGGCTAATAAATAAACAATCATTAACGCAGTTAAAGCAAAATTTGCCGACAATAACGGTTGATCAGATCCTAAAGATTGTTATTAACTCTTAATCATCATGCTACAATACTTGCCCGAACAAGACACACCCGACCATGAGATTCACCGGTGGCTCGCCGATGCTGTGGTCCACGCCGGCGCCGGCCAAGACCAGAAATGGGTTCCTTATGACCTTGCGCATCATAAGGTGCCGGCAGTGAGCTTTACGACGGCATGTTGCGGCGGCGCGCCGGAGAAGGGCGGAAGGGAGCTATGGCTACACGTGTTTGTCGCCACCCGGCCATGCATTGGGCTAACTACCGAGCGCATAAGAGACTACATGGTCCAGTGAACCTACCCGAGTGCCAAGGAGACGACCAACTAGCTGTTTGTTTGCCGTCGACGAAGAACCGAGGCGGCGACAGTAGCTTCACCGAGGGGAGCTCGTCCTGGGCAAAGGGAGAGAGAAAGGGATGTCAGAACAACTAGAGATGGTCACTGGGATGGTCATAAAGCAACGAAGGTTATGCCTTACCGTGCCGTCGTCGGGGAAGAAGGTAGGTCTTGCAGGCAAAAATGGAGCAAACCTGGGATTCCCGAGCTCCTGTGACCCAATAGGTAAATAGGTTGAGGGAAATTCATCCTTTTGCACTAGAGCACAAGATGACGCACATAAGGGCGAAAGGATCTCACCGGAGGTGGAAATGGCACGATGGTGAGGTTGCGGGCGAGCTATGGGGTCGATCTGGACTTGCACGTGTTCCAGGAGCTACAAGCGAAATCAAGGCCGCGCATTAGCAAAATTGGATATGGCGGAAGGAAACTTACCCGAGTCTGGAGCACGACAGAGCTTCCTTCTCCTCAACGGCCGAGAGGAGAAGTGAGGTGAATGGAGGCGATGGAGGGGGTTCAAGCTCGGGAAAGACACGGAAAGGAAGCAGCGTTAGTCGGCGAAGGTCCAGGAGTGGCTGGAGCGGGCGGTGGATTGACATCGTGGGCTCGCGCGCATAGAGCGGCGCGGCCGCGTGGTGAGCGCGCCCTGAGCATCACCTGCTCGAGGAAGATGAAGGGTCCGACAGGTAGGGTCGAGCGATCAAGACCTTGTGGCCTTGGCGCGGTCGGGGTTTGGCTCGATCAGTCTTGTTAGCGGTGGGTCGAGCAGTGGTTTGAGTTAGTGGAACAGTGGTTCGGTCAAAGTTGGGTCTAAGCCCGAGGAACAGTGCAATGTTTGACTGTGATTCAATTCAACTTTCCTACTTTGATCAGAGGTTTAAAAATAGAAAATAAGTCATAAAAATTCTAAAAAATTTCAGGGAGGTTCCTGGGATGATCTAGTACTCATATAAATTTTGTAACTTTACCGTTTATATTTCATTTTCTTATTTTTAATCCTTTAGCCGCAGGGGTTTTTGAAATGGGTTTTGAAATTTCTTATGGCTGATTTGGTTTCTAAATATTTAGGAGAAATTATATTTATTCATGATAAAAACTATAAGAGTTAAATAAATTATTTTCCAAGGATGATAACAAATATTTATTTATGTTTGCATTGAGGGCTTCGATTTGAGTTATGTGTTTTATTTTATTTCAAAATTTTCAAATGCAACAATTTATGCAAATGATCCAAAAAATCCAATGTATGTTCAAAAATTTTAAAATTATCACATTTTTATACATTTGAAATACAAACCCAAAATTTGTGATGTTACAAATCCCCCCTACAAGAATCTTGTCCCGAGATTCTGTCACTCGGAAAAGAAGGAAGAGTAGTATGCACGTAGGCGATCCTCTCGTTCGGAGGTTGCTTCGCCTTCGGAATGATGTGTCCACTGAACTTTAAGAAATTTGATGGCACAATTCCTTGTCTTTCATTCAGCTTCTTCAATGATACGAAAAGGATGCTCACTGTAGGTCAGATCTTCTTGTATACCAAGACCCTCCAAAGGAGCTTGTTCCGTTGGAACACAGAGGCATTTCTTCAATTGAGAAACGTAGAATACATCGTGTAATCATAAAAGTGTAGAGGGCAAGTCCAACTGGTAGGCCACATCTTCTCTTCTTTTAATGACGCGGAAATGTTCGACATATCGAGGTGCTAATTCGCCTTTCACGTCGAAACATTGGGTGCCCTTCAGTGGAGTGACTTTGGGATATACAAAATAATTTTGTTCAAAGCTCAACTCACGACGACAACGATCCGCATAGCTCTTTTGCTGTGATTGAGCCGTGCACAATCGATCTGTAATCAACCGAACTTGGCCTTCAGCCTCTTGGATTGAGCCCGGACCAAAGAGTGGTCTCTCATCAGTCTCAGATAAATTCAACGAGGTTCTACATTTTCTCCCATATAAAGCATCAAATGGTGCCATGCCGAGACTAGCTTGAAAGCTATTGTTGCATTAGAGCTCGACAAATGGGAAGTATTTTCCCCAATTCTTCCCATAAGAGAGAACACAAGCACGTAGCATGTTTTCCAAAACTTAATTCACTCTTTCGGATTGGCCATCTGTTTGAGGATGGTATGCGGTGCTGAAAGAAAAGCGAGTCCCCATAGCTTCTTGTAAACTTTTCAAAAACCGGCCAGTGAAAAGGGAACCGTGATCCGAAATGATTGTTTTTGGTACCCCATTCAAGCATACGATTAGGGATATGTAGAGGTCCGCCAGACGACTCACACTAAGATCAGTCCGCACGGGAAGAAAATATAAAAGCTACCTTTCCTCTTGAACATCAACCTAGTTATATTAAATGTAAAAGTTTCCTTTCTATGTCATTATATATATGTGCATTAAAACTAACTCTCAAAAATCAAATCGGCTAAAAGAGATAAAAAGAAAAGTGCAGTACAGCTGAAATAAACAGCTGTGTTGTAACAGAACTATTAGGATGGTAAAAGGGGCCCTTGGCAGGAAAGAGAGGGAAGAGGTGGGACCCTTTGCGTATTGATAATATATAAGGGCCAACAAAACTCTCATTCAGATTAGGGGTCGTATTTAAGTGTTAACAATTTTCCCATCTTCGTCAGGAAGAAAATGCTACCTTGTTACGTTGTTATACTCTCCACATCGGGTAAGTAACATGATGTGTGAGTGATGGAGGAACTCAGGACCGGTAGCGCAAGTCCAAAAGTGAGGGATCCAAGACGCATATATTAGCGCAAGTGGAGTATTGGGTGAAGGGATAACTCATCCAACCAACACTGTTGGAACTCGTTGGAAGACTTGGTGAGTGTCCCAGGACACCGGCAGAAAATGATGGGTGGAGACATAATCACGTAACATGAAAAACATTTTGTACTATGAACTTGACACCGCATCAAAGGAAATGCGGGAGACCTAGCTTAAAGAGGGTTCAGAGTAGCTATGCGTAAAGTGGTACAAGTCTGTACAGTGCTAAATAAAACCATGAATTCATGCATGTCTTCGGTGATCGTTAGGGGGTCTATCTTCTCACCGAGTGATTAGTAGTATTTTCATAAATTAAAACTTGCCACTTAAATCTTGGTAAATTATTTTTTAGAGAAAAATATGAGCTAAAAAATTTGATAAGCAACCAAAGAAGAGTCATACAGTGCATCCTTGCTAATATATGCTTGCTGAGTACACTAGTACTCATTCTTGCTATTACTTTCTTTGTTAGATCCTAGTCCAATCGAGAATTACCTCGAGTAGGATGAAGGATACACAGGTGTCGAGGAGGTCGTAGGAGGCGAGGGAACTTAATACGAGGACCAGGGTGAGGTGGACATCTTATTCGGCGAATGGGAAGAGTAGGTGACCAGTCGAGCAGGGCAGGCAAGAGAGGGGATCTGTCCCTTTTACAATTATAATTAAATACTTGTATTAAATATTATAGCCTTGCGTGGCTACCTGTTGTAATAAAGTACATTTTGTATCGTATTGTTCTGCTGCGTTAATTTTAGTAAGACTTATTATTCGTTGGAGCGGTGTCCTACCGGGCAGACGAATAATAATCCATATGTCTAAGTGTGATTACCCTCAGGGTAATGACACGGGGCGCCCCATTACGTATGCCACATGTGTGGTCTTTATACACCCAACACTGGCGCGGGGCATCGAGGTGTACACCGGGGCCCTTGGACTATGCGCAACAGTTTTATTTTATACACCGAGCACTCGCGTGGGGGCGTCAAGGTGTACGCCGAGGCTCTTAGGCCATGCGCGGCAGTTTATTTTATACACCGAGCACTCGCGTAGGGCGTTGAGGTGTGCGACGAGGCCGTAACCCTTTTAGGCATCTTTTTTCTTAGCCCACGGTGTTGTGCGCGCGATGCTGTGTTGTTCTTATTTGTGCAGGAATTAAGTTCGAGTCATAGTGTAAGAGCATCCCCAATAGTGGTCACCTCAGCCGTCTCTTAGCTGCCATATCACTCAAAATCCTAGTTGGAGGAGAGAGGATGTAAAGAGAGAGAATGTGGTATCTCTTATATAAGAGACAAGCTGGACACGTAAACCATCGCAAATAGTGGCTAGGTAAAGAGAGAAGTTGTGTTGAAAATGAATGATTTTATAAATGAATTATTGGAGATGATATCTCTAAATTTGTTGTACCATCGCAAATAGTGGCTGGGTAAAGAGAGAAGTTGTGTTGAAAATGAATGATTTTATAAATGAATTATTGGAGATGATATCTCTAAATTTGTTGTGCATACCCTGAAAGGTTTGCTAATAGCAACCAGAGATCTTGCTATCAAAAGCAGATGCAGAATGGAACATAGATGTTGCCTAGTACATGCTCCTCCTAGTATTAAAAGATTACTAGCCAACTTGTGTCATGGTATTAATTTCTGGCCTATAGCAGTGCAACATCTCAATACAAACCTATTAACTGGTCTAGCAACATGTAATTATGTCTGCAGTCCACGGGCAAATCGGTTCTAGTATTTACTTAGACAAGTCAATACCATAAATTTACCATTCCCATTTTTGCGCACAGCAAGGCAACTGCTGAATTGCCCATATGGGTAGGTGTATTAGGCTAAAGAGCTAGCAAGCCTGCAAGTCCCGGGAGAAAGTCTCATGCACGTCGGGAGGGAAATATTTTTGCTGAATTAATTGGCCATGCGTCACGCGCCCGTTCTAAGGGTTGCGATGTTGATCCTGCACATTCCACGGATCTTGAAGAACGAAACTGACACCTCAATGCTCAAACAATGAATGCTCTCTTTGGAGTTTTGAACGCGAATGAGTTCAATCGAGTGAGCAACCTCGAAACTGCTCATGAGATATTACTACTATAAAAAAGCTAATATTGGACGCCTTATTACAGACGGTTTTTTAAAACCGTCAGTGTTAATGGTAATCACAGACGGTTTTACTAGCGCGACCGTCCCTGTTAAGATCTGTCTGTGCGGTATCTATGCGTCTGTGCAGTATCACAGACGGTTCGTGGTACTTCACAGACGGTTCTTAGTACGAATTATCTGTGATAAATATCTTATCACAACCGGTTTGTATTAAAAATCGTCTATGATAAGTATGTCCCAATTTTACCATGAACTCTATGATTTTAAAATGACTTGATATTAGCTCGTCACAAACGGGTTTTTTTAACCGTCTATGATTCACAAAAAAAATTGAACGCTTGTGCGGGAGGCAAAATTTTTTGACACTGTTCTTATATATTATACCCACCTCTGCTTTGTATTCCATCAGTCTATCCCTCTCCCCTCCCATACCGACAACGACGAAGAGGAGGAGGGACGCGCAGGAGCTCCATGTCTGCCGCAGGAGGCCGACACACGCGTCCTCAGTCTGCTGTTTCATGCACCTCGGGTGAGCAGGGTGGTGCGGCTCGACCAGTACTGCCAGATCTGGCTGCCCCTATCTTGGCCTCAGGTGAGCACAAAGTTTTTCCCCCAAATTCGCATCCAAGTTTCCTTCTCACTCTGATTTCGTCCACTCCATCCTGTCAGATTTCATTCTCAGTGAGGACGTCATCTGTGGTCGACAAGGGAGGCTCATTTGGTTCAAGATGGACGCTTCTACTCGACCTCGTCCTCGTTAGAGAGTGAGCCATTGATTGAGAGAGAGAGAGAGAGATTCTTTTAATTATCTTATTGCAAACTATCGAAAGAGCATATGGAAACTAATGTCCAATAATTGAATGGTCTGGCTCAAAATTTGATTTTTTTTGCAATAAAAAATGATCACAGACGGTTTTAACTAAAAAAATCGTCTGTGATAGTCTATTTCCACATGTAGTTTTGAACAAGAACAGTATGTGATAATTGACTATCACAGACAGTTATTGTTCAGAACCATCTGTGATAGATTTTTCACAGACGGTTTTTGAACCGTTTGTGATGTCCTCATGTCATTACTGGCCCATAAACTCAGACGGTTCAGAAAACCATATATGATGATATTTTTGAACCGTCTATGAAGACTTTTTCTATGGTAGTGTATGGACTACGCTCTTAAAAATCCATAAGGGCACATCCACGGTCAAATAAGCCAATTTGCATAGCCTTCGGATTAAATATGAGATATTTGCAATATTACCTCTTGAAAACATCACTGATATGTATTCTCGTCTTAACAACATTGTAAATGAGCTCAAAGGTCTAGACACTAACTTAATTGATGTTGACATTGTTCAAAAAATGCTTAGAGCTTTACCGGAAAAAAAAGAGATATTGGTGACTCTATTTCTCAATTCATCGAATTGCCAAGGATGACACCAACCGATCTCTTGGGCAACCTCATCACAAATAAATTGTACAAGAAAGATAAGGAGGAGCCTTAGGAGCCATCCACCTTCAAGAAGAAGATCATCGCTTTCAAGGCGAAACTGGAATCAGGTGATGAGACGGAGGATGAAGAAGATGACTCCGAAGAGGAGTTCACTCTCCTCATGAGGAGAATAAAGAAATTCATGAGAAGGCACTCATACCAGAGTGCTAATTTTGACAAGTGCAAGAAAGGATAGTTCTCCTATGACAACAAGCAGTATAGTAACATTCGTTGCTATGAGTGTGAGGAGAAGGGGCTCATTGCCAAAACAAGTGGTATCAGTGCCTCGTTGCTCTCGTACTTGTGAGGATGTCGCAAGATGGCTCGACGTCGCTACGGAAGTCCAAGTCACCACAGCGTCCCCAGATCCGCGATAACAGCAGTCGCGGCAGTGGCATCAATTGTCTGATCTGGTTGTATTGCTGGTTGTGAGGGAGTCGGGGGTTCGGTGCAGTACCTGATGCTGGTACGAACCAATTATAGAGACTGGACTCTCATGATGAAGGTCATGATGCAGGCGCGAGGCCTGTAGGATGTAGTCGAGAATGATGACACTGACTTCCATGAGGACCGCATGGCGCCTGAGGCGATTCTTCGAGCAGTGTCATTGGAGATGCTTTCCACACTCGCCATCAAGGAGAGCGCCAAGGAGGCATGGGATGCTATTAAAACCATGCACATGGGCGTAGCGCGCGTGCGAAAGGCCAAGGCTCAGTCACTCCGCAAGGAGTTTGAGAGAATTACGTTCCATGACAGCGAGCCGATGGACGATTTTGCCATGAAGCTCACTGGGCTCGTCAACAACCTCCACATCCTCGGTGACAAGCTCAACGAGGAGAAGGTTGTGCATAAGTTTTTGCGCGTGGTACCGTCCAGGTACTCCCAGATAGCATTATCCATTAAAACCCTTGTTGACCTAGACACGACGTTTGTGGAGGAACTGGCCGGGGGACTCAAGGCCGCTAAGGAGTGTTTTGAGTTTGGCAACACGGGCGGCTCTGGGAGCCGCCTGCTCCTCACCGAGGAGGAATGGCTTGCGCGGATGAAGAAGTACGAGCAGGGTGAGAACTCCTCCGGCGGTGGAAAGCCAGCTGGAGATAAGACCGGCAATGGCAACGGCGATAAGCGCCGCTACAGGCGCCACGGAAAGGGCGGCGACAAGGATGGTGCGTCCACCGGCGGCAAGGTCGGTGCATCCAACAGTGGAAATGGCAAGTGCTGCAACTGTGGCATCTATGTAACTTTGATCGTGAGTATCGTAATCCGCGTCGCTAGCGCAAGGAGGAAGCCAACCTAACACGCGCTCAGGAGGAGCAACCAACGCTCCTCATGGGCAAGTACTGTGAGCTCGTGCAAGCTACTGACGGCGTGCAGCAGGAAGCAGTCCTCCTCAACGAAGAGAAGGTGTTCCTGGTGGATGCTCAGAGGACGTGTGGTACCTCAACACTAGCGCCAGTAACCGCATGATCGGTAACCGGTCTACGCTCACGTCACTCGATGAAATGGTGAAAGGCATCGTGAAGTTCGACGATGACTCGGTGGTAAAGATCTGCGGCAAAGGCACTGTGATGTTTTAGTGCTAGAACCAGGAGCATCGAGTGCTCACCGAGGTGTACTTCATACCATGGCTCCAAAGCAACATTATTAGTCTTGGGTCGCTCGATGAGAGCGGCTGCAAGATCATCATCGAGGGCGGGGAGCTATGCATCTTCGATCGTGAGCGGCTACTGCTGGCGCGAGTGCTACGGCCCAAGAATAGGCTATACACATTGGCCCTAAATTTGACCACACCAGTGTGTCAGCTGGCAAAAGCCGACGATGTGGTATGGCGCTGGTATGCACGCTATGGCCACCTTCACTTCCATGCTCTCCACAATCTCACCATCAAGAAATTGGTGGATGGCGTGCCCATGATCGATTGCATGGAGCAATTCTGCAACGGCTGCGCACTTGGCAAGCAGCACTGGGCTCCGTTCCCTCAGGCTTCGTCTTACCATCCCAAGCGCAGGCTGGAGCTGGTGCATAGTGACCTCTGTGGCCCCATCACACCTACTACACCGAGCGGTAATTAACCGGTATTTTTTGCTGATCATGGATTATCACAGCAAGTGCATGTGGGTGGAGATGCTGAGGACAAGGGACGAAGCATTCAGGCTCTTTCACAAGATCAAGGTGCTAGCTGAGAATGAAACTCCATCGCGTTCAGTGACTACTGTGATGAGCATGGGATTAAGCGGTACACCACCGCTTCCTATTCACAGCAATAGAACGATGTCGTGGAGCGCCAGAACTAGACGATCATCGAGATGGCGCGCAACCTGCTAAAAAGCATGCGCACGCCGATTGTGTTCTGGCAAGGCGGTTAAGACCGTTGTACACATACTGAACCGAGCGCCGACGCAGAGCCTCGACGGCAAGATGCCATATGAGGTGTGGCGCAAGCGACAGCCAAATGTGTGCTACCTCTGGACGTTTGGATGCGTTGCACACGTCTAGAAGATCGGGCCCGGCACCACGAAGTTGTCGGATAGGTCAACGCCGATGGTATTCGTTGGCTACTAGGAGGGTGCCAAGGCCTACTGCGTCCACTATCCCAAGAAGCGGAAGCTGAACATCACCTGTGACGTTGTGTTTGAGGAGGAGAAGTAGTGGGATTGGGAGGCGATGTCCATTAATCGTGCTCCTGGCAGCATGGATACGTTGACCGTCCAGTACACCACCAAGCATGTGTCAGGTGGCGCTCCAGTGAACTACGGCGTGACGTCTACATCAGGCGCAAGTCCAGTGGCACTACAGAGGGCAGAGCCACACATCGGTCACTCCTCTAGCAGTTGCACCGACCAGCATCAAGTGGGTTACCCCACCCACTGGTGCATCACACGACGCAGAGGGTGCACCATTGCGGTACCGTATGGTGTCCGATGTCTATGACACAACATCGGTCCACAACAACGGCTACAGCAGCCTTTGCATGTTGGCCACCGAGGAGCCCGTGAGCGTCAAGCAGTCACTCAGGGAGGCGTGCTGGAGGCGCACCATGGAGGATGAGATGAACTCCATCGACGACAACGCCATGTGGGAGTTTGACGCACTATCGGTGGGACACTAAGCCATCGGGCTCAAGTGGATCTTTAAGGTAAAGAAAGATCCATAAGATAACGTTGACAAGCACAAAGCCCAACTGGTTGCAAAAGGCTATGCCTAGCGACAGGGGTAGATTTCGACGAGGTGTTCGCACCAGTAGTGCGCATGGAGACAGTGCGCGTGTTGATCGCCCTGGCGGCACACGACGGCTAGGAAATCCAACACATGGACGTCAAATCGATGTTCCTCTATGGTGAACTCGTTGAAGAGGTGTACGTGCAGTAACCGCCCAGTTTCGTCGATGACAAGCACGAGCACATGGTGCTCAAGCTGCGCAAGGTGTTGTACGGTCCGCGGCAAGCGCCGCAGGCTTGGAACTCCAAGTTGGATAGCTCACTGGTAACACTCGGGTTCGAACACAACAAAATGGAGCACACAGCTAGTGTATCAGAAGGCAAAGGGCGGGACTTTCCTGGGACTTTCCTGCTCGTCGGGGTGTACATCGACGACATCACTGAGTTCAAGGCCCTGATGATGAGCATGTTCAGCATGAGCGACCTTGGCCTTCTGAGTTAGTACCTCGGGATCGAGGTGAAGTAGGCTATCGGCATGATCACTTTGTGTCAATGCAACTACGTCTGCAAGGTGCTGGAGTCGACTGGCATGGCTGGGTGCAATCCGTGCCTGACGTCAATGGAGAACCGGCTGAAGATGACCAAGAAGGATAGCAGCACTACGGTTGGTGCCACTAAGTATTGAAGCGTTGTCAGGAGCCTATGCTACCTGGTGAACACCATGCACGATATTTCCTACGCTGTGGGCATTGTCAGCCAGTACATGGAGGCGTCCACCTCGCACCACATGGCGACCGTGAAGTACATCCTGTGGTACTTGAGTGGTACAGTTGGCTACAGATGCTGCTACAAGCGGCGTGGTGTATTGGAGCCCGAGCTGGTAGGCTACAGCAACAGCTACCTCGCCGACGATGTGAACGATCGCAAGAGCACATCGGGAATGGCATTCTTCCTGGGTGCTAGTCTGATCACGTGGGCATAACAGAAACAAAAGATTATCATGCTGAGGTGGAGTACATCACGGCGGCGTGCCAGGGGATGTGGCTCAGAAGGCTACTCGGTGACCTGACGGGCGCGGAGCCGAAGAGGGTCAAGCTGATGGTTGATAAGAAGTCTACAATCGTGTTGTGCGAGACCCCAGTGCACCACGACCGTAGCAAACACATCGACATGAGGTACCATTTTATTCATGAATGTGTTGATGGCGACAAGGTTGACATTGAGCACGTGAGTACTGACGGCCAACTCGCCGACATCTTGACAAAATCCCTTGGTCGTGTCAAGTTCATGGAGATGAGACAGAAGCTTGGCGTGGTGGAAGTAAAGTCCGGGCGCCATGATTAAGGGGGTGTTTTGTTAGGGTTAATCATGTCGCATGTTTAGTTTATGTTAAACTTCCTTGGTTTTTGTCGTGACAATCATGTGTAGCGTGTCACGATTCTTTAGGAGTAGTTGCATGCCTGAGTCATGTGTGTTCACGGCGAGGCTGATGGCAGTGCATTGCATGTAGCGTGAATCCCGAGAGTTAGTTGTTAGCTCGTTTGCATGTAATCTCTACTACTTAAAAGAAGGAATTGGTGGCGATCTGTCCCCCCTCATGCGATATGAGCCATTAGATCTATCTTTCTTCGTGAGATGTGAGTCGTTGGATCTCGTTCTTTCTCGGTTCCTCCCGTGCGTACAGTTAGCCATCCATAGCCTCCTCTCCACTGCCCCATACCCCAACTGCACAAACTGGTGCGTAAGAAGCCCAAAGATTCCATCAATCTTTCCAAGAACGGGTTACCAGTGGATCACTTGTATTGTAGGCTGAACACGACGACGATTGATGAGATATGATTTTTTTAATTCGTAGCAAAGCACGAACATTGAACTAGTCAAGATAAAATGAGGATAGAAACAAAAAATGTGCAAGTCAGTTGCAGCGACAAAAATATCTGTGGCTCACCTACGTTGTTTAGGTGTTCACGTGCATGCGTCCAGGTAATCGCGTGTGCTTGGGCTAGCCAGCGACGTCAGTTTCCAGTTGGTGAGGCCGACGTCGGGGCAGGCCGGCCGGCGTTCGTGTCATACCACTTCCCGTGACCCGGCGGTTGTGGGTATGTCATGTTGTTGCCAAGTGCGCGTGGGGACGACGCGACTAGGTGGTGTACGTCTACGCAGCTCCGGGGGTGGTGAAGGTGATGGAAGAGCCCACGGTGCTCAAGGCCGTGGAGAGCGGCTACATATTCAGGTGAAGTGCGCTAGGAAGCTATCAATATACTTGATGGAAGACATGCATGCGAGGGGTGGAAGCGGATTTTAAGCTCTAACGTGGGAAAACGTGGTCGGCGCATCGTTCCATCATGTCTCGTGTGTACATTAGATGTCTTGTTTATGATTTGGTTTGTCTACATGTACCTATTGTATAGTACTTGTAATGTATGTAATGTACTCTTGTGTAGAAGGGAACAAGGGAGCGAGAGATGTAAATGGAATTGTTGTCATGATGATATAGGCTTTGTTTGTTTAGGTTTATGCTTTTTAGCTTATAGTTTAAAATCAGCTTTTTGGTTTAATCAGCTTATAAGCCCCTGAGTTTTTAAGTCAAGATTTAGTGTTTGGTAATATGATTTTTTATAGGATGTTAACTTATTGACTTGTGTGTGAATGATAAAAAGTCTGAATTGCCCTTTAGGGTTTGAAGGATCTTTTTAGCATGTATTTAAACTTATTTTTGCATAGGATTTGTAAATATGATGATACGTGTAAGTGTACAAATGAAACAAAAAAGATTTTGCTCGTTCGTGCATCTAAAGAATCACACTGAATGATAATATAAAGAATCACAAGAACTAGTACATACTACATAGAAGAAACACAGTGAATGAGAATCTAAAGAATCATGAGAAGCAGGATTGAGCAAAATGGCTATTAGTCTGTCATGTATGCTCATGGAAGCATACAATAGTTGACATTCAACATGGTCCTCTTGGAATTCAACATTCAACAGGACGCTATGCAATTTCAGATCATACACAGACTAGCAAATTCATATGTCAGATTATACACAGACAATATGCAATTTCAGATTTCAAACACATACACAGACACTATGCTTTCTACAAAATTCAGATCATAACAGACCTATACATTTCAAATCATGACAACATTCAACATTTAGCATCCATTTTTTGTAGCAGTTCTGCCACTCCAGAAAGAACCCAAAAACAAAACCTATACAAATTCAGATTTCACAGACACTATGCAATTTCAGATCATACGCAGACCCATACACAGACTAGCAAATTCATATGTCAGATCATACACAGACAATATGCAATTTTAGATTTCAAACACATACACAGACTCTATGCTTTCTACAAAATTCAGATCATACAGATACAGACACATTAATTTTTCCCATGACTACCTTGCTCTAGATATGAGGATCTTGCTGAGAGTGACGAAGCACGAGGAGAGGCGGCGTCGCACTTGGGGAGTAGGCGCCGGATGAGGAAAGGCGGCGTCGGTGAGGGAGGAGAGGGGAGGCGGCGCCGGTGGGGGAGGAGAGGGGAGACGGCGGCGTCGGGTGGAGGAGAGGGGAGGCGGCGGGGGGGCGGAGGAGAGGAGGCGGCGGCGAGGGGGAGGATGGGAGGCGGTGCGGTGGGGCGGGAGAGGGGCGGCGGCGGTGGGGAGAGAGAGGAGAGCGGCGGCAGTGGGGAGGGGAGGAGGCGTGGGGTTGGGGGTGGGGAGGGGTGGCGGCGGCGGGTGTGGAACGAACGGGAGGGGATGGGAAAGGGGTGGGAGCAAACGAGAGGGGAAGGGAAAGGGGGAGTCGGGGTGGGATCGAAGGAATTGAGAAAAAAACAAGAGGATTCATATTTATATACGAATGATATTTTGAGGATAATTTTAACGAAGTTTAGTGGCTAATGAATATTTCATTCTACAAAAGCCAAAAAATATCTCTTTTATAGCTTATGACTTTTAGGTTTAAAATAGCTTATATTTTTATAAGCTGTATAAAAAAATCACCTTTTTAGTTAGGCTTAGATTATTTTATTTTAAATCACACAAAAACCTAAACAAACATAATCATAGGATCGTTAAACGTCACGTCACGTGGATCGTAGTATTGTATCCAAATGAGTCGGGAGAAAACGGATATATATACCCATCAGAATATTAAAACGTGCCGCGCGCTGTTTCACTTTGCTACTCTGTTGGAGGGTATCTGTTCTTTCCGTTATTCTAGGCACCGGAGAACCACACGGTACGGGAAATTTACCCCTTCAGAAGCACCGCGATAGAGCGCGACGCATGCATCGATCGCGTTGACCGCGCGCTTTGGCGTTCCGCGTTCGGCACGGCCGCGCGGCGCGGCCGGCTGGAATTAGCTCGTTGGAACGTGCTGCAGGGCAGCAACGAACGAGTGAACGATGCAACTTTGGGCCTTTCGGGCCTCCTGATTGTTTACACACGGATAGGATCCAAGTTTAAACAGGCCAATACTTCGTACCTCCGTCCAGGTTTTTTCTCTTTTTAAAAATGTTTAGGTGTTTTGTACCTTAATTAATCATTAGCTTTAACACAAGTAGCTAATAAACAGGAACGAAAGTAGGTGGGCTCATCCGGTGTCGCAGGATACGGATCCCCTCAGAAAAATAGCAGATACTATTATGTATATACTATGTGTGCACCTCCTAACGCAAAAACTACACATCCTGGTTTAGCCCAACCTCCGATCTCTTGCAGTCTTTTGTCATATAAATTACTATTTAATATAGTGTTGTTTAAAAATTATATATAATATTATATGTACGATGAAGTGGTGAACCTCGTTCATTTTTATTCTAGTTCCACTCTACTAATATATATATATATATATATATATATATATATATATATATATAGAAATGGTTTGGTACTCACAGGAGTACATACTCCATCTCTCAATATACCACTTAAATAAATATATTATACTTCTTTATCATTTTCAGTATACTTAAATATTAATTATAAGATACTCCAATGCGACTTGATTGAAAATTTTTCATTGGGGTCCTTTATTTTTTGCTATATACCCTTTTTCATATATGAAAGAAGTATATACACAAATTTAGCTATAAAAGATGGACTTTAATGATTTTTTTTCATAGAACTCACTTTGGGGTATCTTATAATCATTATTGAGTATACTCAAATAGATAAAGAAGTATTATCATTTATTTAAGTGGTATATGAAGATGAAGTATATACTCCCATGTGAGTACCAAACCATTTTCCTATATATATATATATATATATATATATATATATATATATATATATAAACTAGCTAATGCAGCACGCACCCAAGTCCATAGGATTTTATGAAGCGTGCGTTGTCACCGTGGTCAGTTGCTGACGATGCCAGTTTTCTCTAGAAGGGCCGGGATAAGACCAAGAGTGGACTAAAGTGTTTCTTACGAGTGACCAGCACTGGGGTATTCCTTAAGCCGTTGGATGGACCAGCTAGGGTGTTGGTGCACCTAACGTCTGTGTGTGACAGTGTTGCGTGCGTCGACGATCAAGGACGTGACTGTGAGAGCGAGATTCTTCCTCCTCTATGTACATCCATGTCCTAAACATAGTGGATGTTCCCCCACTCACAAATATTGGGCTCGATGACCACTATTAGTCACTACTAGAGGGAGACACTTGATATCAATGAAAGAAAATAAATAAATTATATATATATATATATATATATATATATATAGAGAGAGAGAGAGAGAGAGAGAGACGTGCGTGAGCAAAACTATAGATAACGAACGGTTTCTCCGAAAAAGAAAACGACTAGGGAAAACGAATGTGATGATATTTTTCTCGGATGATAACCCGATCTTTTCCGCACCATTTTAATTCACATGCTCCACTCGAAGTGAGTTTGCGCATTGCTGCTGACGTCATAAACCTAAAACGCCACAACCCGAAAATAAATTCTATGGTAACGGGTCACGGGAGAGACCCGGATGCATCCACTGCTCATCCAAACCCGCCTGCATCCAACGGCCGCGGAGAGGGCCTCATAGAATTGGCTTCACCACGAGTCCACGACCCTTATCGAACAAAAACATATCTATGTTGTGAACTTCTTCTGACTGCTCCTCTGTCCTTGAGAAAGCTAGGCGGTGGCATTAGGTCAGCGCAACTACAGAGAAAAATGCAGCAAGGTACAGTAATCGTACCAGCGCGTGGGGCAGATTTGGTTGGCGTATAGTGATCCAGAAATCTGACACTCCATCTCTTGAGAGTTGCAAGACGGAAGTGGGTACTACTTTGGTAAATCTCGGTCGACGGGAAAAACATGCTTTATTTCTCTGCTTCAAATCATTCTCTAGGACTTTGACGAGCATTGAATAATCATCAATTTATATATCTATTGCATTGAATAATCATCGATTTATAAATCTATTTATCAATAATATTTCTAATAGTCCTCTAGTATACACCTAGTCGGAGATTCTTGCGACAATCAGGCTAGGTTACGACCACCCCTAGTCGGAAGGTCTATTACGACCATAACAAATCACAACCATCTTCTGGTCAATAAATCTCACAGATAGACCTCTGCGCCATATCTTATCGATTAGGGATCATTTATACCATGTTATACTACATGTGGTAGCAAATACAAAACGTGCACGTATGTGTCTCTAACATAACAACACATACTTTTCTTCGTCTTTGACAATAACCGCCTAGCGAACGTGCAAGGAAATGTCTCACTAACAATAACCGCCATCAACGTGCGGATTCCAATAACTGTCAAGGCGTATCCTGATGCACAACAACTGCCACCTCTTCGACACTTTATAAGGGGGTGGTGTCAGAAGAGGGAGAGAAGACAGAAGCAATTGACAACATTCTTAGTTTCGGTGGCTTCTTGTGCTTTGTAATCCCATTCAATGCAAGAACACAAGTAGGGTTGTTATTCTCTCCGGAGAAGACATGAACCTGTTTAAAAACACAATGTCTCTTCTTGCGTGATATCGAGAGTCGTGTCCCCCTCATTTACTCACAAATATCAATAGTAACGGATGAGGCTACAATGATCTTCTTTCGTTCTACTCAGGTGCCTCTGGCAAATGAGTGGAACGAGGATAATTGATTCAATCTCGCAGATTACGCAGGACTCGACATGGATGCATGCTAAAACTACGAGCCGAGCATCTACTCGTCGAGGGCAACATCTACTCCATGGATCTATCACTATAACCAGGAGATCGTGCCACGAACATGCTGCAGGAGGGTGCACTATCATTGATGATCTCACCAGCACCATTGCCCCCATATGGGTAGTTAGAATCCTCACAGAGCAAGGGTCCAAGCGACCACAACTAGTGTCGCCCGACGATGGGCTCCGAACACGGTGAGGCCCTCGCCTCCGAGCATGCAAGCCCGTCGAGGGCGACCAAATATCTTTGGAAAGTCCTCGAACGCACAATTCTAGGGCTCCGACACCATCTATTAATTGTCATTGTGCGGTTACCATTGCCTTGGGTATGGTCAAACACTCTGTAGTTTCATGTTCAATCACACACCTAGAGTCCGACTTGAACTGGAAACGGCTATAACCCATAATTCCCTTTCTTGGTAGGGATTACTTTGAGTCATGAGGCATTATCTTTCGACTACACGTCGAGCTAGGAAGGCTCAACCACCAGCGGCGCGAACAACACCCATGAGGTACATATCCTAATCGCTCTCCACGTGACACCTATGAGGCACAATAATTGCCACCCATTTGATGCTTTATAAGGGGTGGTGACAGCAGAGAGGGAAAGGGAGAGAAGACAAAACCATTGACAACATTCTTAGTTTCAATAGCTTGTTGTACTTTGTATTCTCATTCAATACAAGATCACAAGAGTATAGTTGTTATTCTCTCCAAAAAAAACTGAACCTATCTAAAAAATGCCATGTCTCTTCTTGCGTGATCTCGAGAGCCATGTCCTCCTCATTTACTCACAAATATCGATAGTAAGTCATTGACAGACTTCTTGCAAAAAAAACTTTTGTACGAAGTGTAGGAGTGTAGGTGCTGTGACCACTCACAAGACCCGATCGAGCTATCCACATTTACTTCATATGTATACCTTCAGGGAAGTGAATGCTGAAATGGCATATTTTTTAAACGCAATAGCAAAAGTATCCCCTCCCGTCCGAAATGATAAAAATGGCACCCCTACCATGCTAAAATATAGCAGAAAGCCACATACCGTGCACCCAAACCGTGAAAAGCCACATGTCGAGCTTCCAGTGGGCGGCCTACCACACACTCGGACCATGGTAGGAACATGTGCAGGGCACATACCACGGATTGGGCGTATGATAGCTCGCCTATTGCCAACTGGGAGCTCGACATGTGGCTTTCCGCAATGGGATGCATGACATATGGCTTTACACAACATTTTAGCGGTAGGGGTATCATTTTTGTCATTTCGGGCGGGGAGGGGGGACTAGTTTCACTATTGCATTTCAAAAGAAGCTAAATCATCCAATAACTAGTGCAAAATGCCCCAAGAAAACCACATATGAAGTTAGAGGCAAAAGGTGGTCCTATATATACTCGTTGTGGCTACAGATCAAACGGTAGAAAGAGGAGGCCCTTGGGACCGCACTCACTACGAAGGCGGTGAGGGTCCCAAAGTCCCAAAATTATGGGAAATGGCACAAAGGGAATAATTATATTATATTTTATGTGTCTAAACAATACTCTCTCCCCATTTGATGCATAGGAGGGTCTATTTATAGTATTACAAGTTGGGAGATAGTATATTACAACAATGCTCTTATAAAGGCCCTACGACTGTAGGGGCTTCTTGGTATTTCTCCCCTTTTATGGTAGCTTCGGTGCACGGTGGACTTTCATGGGCGATGTCCACCACATCACCTCTTTTGCTCTATGCAAGGCCTCGACCTCCCCCCTTCATCTTGCCTGAAGACCCCTTGCAACCCTTTGCACGATGCAAATGGGCTAACTTCTGACTCTTTGCCTGGCTATTGGGGGTGGTGAGTCGTCCCTACGATTGGGGCCCCTCGCAATCGAGGGCTTGCTTTGCTTTGGTCGAAATCGTGCCTTTTCCGACCCCAAGGGTTTAGACACTCCATCCCCTTGGTCGGCGAAACTCCATAAATGTGGTAGATGAAGGATGTCTGCGCGATTTTTGGCATAATGGTTCGAAAGTTGAAGGGCGTGACTGTTTTCACGCTTGTCTTTTTGAATTTTGAAAGGGTGTTACTGTGCTCCTCACCCCGCACGCTTTAGACGGTTGTGGGCGGTTGGTTCATTTGTCGTAGTGGGGCATGTGTCACGTTGAGATTGGCTTTTGTCGATTGGTGTAACCACTCGGTGTCGCTACCCTATATAAGGGGCGATCGATGCGCTTTTCCTTTAGCTCGCGAGTTCACATTGTTGCTCCCTCTTGCTTTCTTGCTAGCTTTGGTGAGTGTGTGCACGCCTTTGCTTCATCCCGATTGCTTCATTTTGCCCGTCATGACCAAGGACCAAGTTGAGCAGGGGCGCGACGGTTGCCTCAGAGGATGTGTCGTTTTCAAGCGAGCTTGGGCGATCGGAAGCGATGGATAGGTTTCTCACAACCCTCGTCGTCGATGGGTGGCTCCCAGCGATGATGAGGTTGTAGTTTCCTCCTTGTTCTTTGATGTGGGGCTTCACATCCCCTCGGTGCCTCTCTTGGCAGTGTCCCCCACGTCACCTCCCTTGGTTCATGCGGGGCCTTGACCCCCCCCCCCCCATCCATCTTGTCCGAAGACCCCCTTGGGGCAAAGGCCAAGGTGGTAGACCGATTGGCCGAGGCATCGAGGTGACATCTCTCTTGCAACCCTTTGCACGATGCTAAGGGGCTAACTTCCAACTCTTCACCTGGCCATTAGGGACGGTGGGTCATTCCTACGACAATACTTATGTTTAATATATAGCTTGATGTGCTTTGAACACTGACCACTTGTGCTAAGGAGTATTCCATTCTTCTTTTTTAGGAAGGATTATTTCATTTTATGACCGGCAACATGTCTTCAACTTGTCGGCAGATATGGAATTGAGCGGTAACATTAATTTAATTCGCAAGAAAATTAATAACCTGACAATTTAGGATGAAATTGGGAAGAAACATAGAGACAGGAAACTATTGTGTTGTCAAACGATCAAGTGCAGTTTGCTGTCCTTGTTAGTGGAGGCTCTCTTTTACCAAGTGAAGCAAAAGGGTCAACCTAACTACCCATACTTGATCCGAAATCCTTAGGGTCGAAAAGCGAGCTTTCGCCGTGTCGTCGTGCGCGCGCGCATGGGAGGATTAGTGCTTGTAGTGCGTTAATTTTACAGTAGTACTGCTAACTTGGCTTCATTCCTAGTTAGCTAGCTTCATCGATCGATCCTTCTGTCTTATGGATGTAATTGGCGCCTCGCAAGACAATCTCACCAATCCAAATCGATCGCGGGCCTTTTTTTTTGTCTAAACAAAGAAAGATCACACTTTCTGGCAACCCATCTCATTTCCCGTCAATGCACGTTACACAGGTATCGATCTCCTCTCTATTTTTAAAAATAATAAAAAAGATCTCCTTTCTAACGTAGGTGATGAAAGATCACGCATGCTGCACTCTGCAGCTCGCGGGCGTCTCAAAACCGCGCCGTGCATGGCACGGGTGTGCCGCGCGCACGCAATGTTCGGGCAGAGGCCGGTGCAGCACATGCACGCGCGCAGAGTCGATCAGGATTGGCGCTCGCTCGCGCGCGGCTCGTCGGCTGAGCCTTGGCGCGAGAGGGTGGCAAGGTCGACCGCCGACGCGCCGGGAGATCATCGCGGCCTTGGTTGCCATAGCTTAATTCGACAATGATCACAAGGCCGGACGCCATCCGAAACCATCACATCGCGCCTCCAAAACAAAGAGTGCCAGCGTTGCCATGCGAGTTCTCAATCGTCATCGACTCATCGGAAGACAAACAATTGACAATGATGCTTACCTTACTGTGGTTGCGACTTGTTACTTGAGACAGGTGACCATACGTCAACGTGGGCCTCGTCCTCGAGTGGTTGGCCGGTTCGGTTTAGCTGGCCCCGAGGCTTGAAGCCAATTAGTGGAGTCTGAATACCATGGCGCCACGACGGGAGGAGGGAGGAGGGGCCACAGAGACCGATACAATGGTGGTGGCGTGGAAGGAGGGGGAAGAAAGACCTGGGAGAAGGAGGGAGGTCAGCATGGGAAAAGGAGGGAGGTTGGGGCGGTGGCGACAGCGTGGAAGGCGTTGAGGGACAAGGAGAGAGGTCAGGGGAGGCAGCGGAGGAATGGGAGGAGGAGGCAGTGCGGGCAGGCGGAGGAGCGTGGCAGCGCGGGTAGCCTGGCGGAGACCGAAGCGCTAGGGTTCAGGGGCCGGTGGTGGGAGGCGTTTGAGTAGTGGGGTTTCGGGTTATATACGTGGTAGGAGGCGGGTAAATAACCCTGAACTTTAGGAGTAAACTCGAAACCTTATCCTACCGGAGCCGTGTAAAGCTGCCCTAGGGTGACTTCCGGCTTTCCCATGTTCAAAACGACTTCCAGCTTTTCTGAGCGAAAAGCCAAAGTCGAAACCATCACAAACAGACTCTAAAGTGGCGCCATGGTTCTGGGGTGTTAGGCTAGCTAGATCTGGGTTTTTTTTTCTCTAGTCACACTCAAATTGTAAGTTATCGTACCTGTTAAGGATATAAGGGTATTTATGGTATTTCCTATTGTATTAGGGTTTAGTCTTGTGTCTCTTGTGTACCCTATATATATTGCCTATTGGACCTCTTCAATATACACACAATATTCATAACATAGTATCAGAGCCCACGTCGCCTGTGTTTCGGCTCGGACGCTTGCCCTTGGCGTACTTGCGGTTCCTTGGCGAGAACACGTACCAGCTGCCCCCCAAGCCATCACCCAATTTGCGCGTGAGCTCCTTGGGATACTCGACGTAGACGTTGCAGACGTGCACGACGTTGGTCGGGGGGTCCTCGCCGCGCAGCTTGGCCTGGAGGTAGTCGACGATGAGCTCTGATGCGGCGAAGCGAACCAGACGCAGGGCGCCAGTGCATCGTGCATCATGCGACGTTGCTACTTCACTCGGCTCCACCTTGCGCTCGTAGACGACATCGGATGGGAGATCTTTTATCGACATATTTTGCAAGAGCTGCATGCTACGACAACATTACCAAAACTAAAATTTTAGATTTTTTATATTTTAGTGTCAACCCTTTCTAAATGCAATGCTATTGCATACATCTTGTATTTGAGGGGGTGTAAGGGATATAACGGTATTTATGGTATTTCCTATTGTATTAAGGTTTAATCTTGTGTCCCATATGTACCTATATATATTACCCATTGAAGCTCTTCAATATACACATAGTATTCATAACAGTACCATGATCAAGTGGATCTCATCCCCTCTCTTCTATATATGCCCTGGCCTCTCTTCTTCACCATCACCGTTAACGATTCCGCTGCCTGCTCATTCCCCGCCCCCATGTTGCTATTGTTGACTATCACTGCAAAACCCAACCTAATTCCTCGTCGTACCGCCAGGCCACCACCCATCTTCAAGTCTTGACTATCACTGCAAAACCTAACCTAATTCCTCGTCGTACCACCAGCCCACCACCCATCTTCAAGTCCACTGTTTATTAGAAATAAAATTTAACCAAGGTGTACTTTCCTGGCACGGAGTCAACGGACTGAAGTGAACTGCAAAATGTAAGGTGTAGTTAGAGTAGCCTGGTCTCTAAAATTGGACTTTGAATGTTAATTTCTTTTAGGGGAAATATAGAACCTTTCGTAAAAGTCAACGGTGTTTTTTTCACTTACTCCCGCGCCATTTTCTTATTTGCTCACGAATTTGTAGCCTAATTATGAAAGAATTGCATCGATGTAAGCATCTCATGCTACGATCCGTACATCTCGCCTTGATGTTCGCTGCTACTCGAGGATGACTTGCATGGGTGTTAATAAACCAATATGAGGTATATGGACTAGGTGGAAAAACTATTGACTTTTAGGAGGTTCTTTATTTTCTTCTCCTTTTTAATTTTTTTCTTTTTGCAAGTACAAGAAGACACACACTACACGCACATACACGTGAGTATGCAAGCTGAACACACGCATAGATAGACAGAGGCTTGGAAAAGTATGTGATCTTACAAAACTTCTACCGAAGCACACTCGCGTGTGCGAAAGGTGAGCACTAGTATTTGATCCATAGTGGGTGGAGTCATACATGCACAACTCCACCACCACACCAAGTGATGATTCTCGTTTACTATATATTGTTAGTAGCTACTAATCCATGCATATGAACAAACTTTCAAATATAAATATAACAAGGCCATTTTGTGTCACTAAACACACACACACACACACACACACACACACACACACACACACACACATATATATATATATATATATATATATATATATATATATTGCATTGTAGGTTTTTGAACTTACGAGGTTGTGTCACTTAACTCTCTGAACTTGTATTTTACTTTTCCAACTCTCTGAACTTGCGAGGTTGTGCCACTTAGTTCTCTGAACTTGCGTTGAAGCGAAGTTCGTCGGATGCGATACCAACGACTTCGTCCCTTCGAGTCCAGTGGACTCGTCGCCGCCTCGTTCCACCCATGTTCACCTTCCTCATCACCTCACGTCGACAAAAATGGATTCTTCAGGTCTAGAAACACACCATGCTCGCGTCTTTGTCGGAGCTCTACCGTCGCAGCTTGCCGCCGCTCTCACCCTTGCTTCCTCTGAGTCGGCCTAGAGGGGGAGAGAAGTACATTCCAACGCCAGAGTAGGGGCTACTCACCCTACATGAAGTCTATTTAGTCGTTTGCTAACAAGAAGACTGAACTAGCGAATCATCGTGAGAGAGAGGGGGGAAGTACGGTACCCCTGCTTTGACACTGGGAATGTACTTCTCTCTCTCTCACGACCGACTCAGAGGAGGCAAGGGCGAGGCCGGCGGCAAGCTACGACGGTGAAGCTCCGGCGAAGACACAAACAAAATGTGTTCCTACGCCCGAAGAATCTGTTTTTGTCAGCATGAGGTGATGGGGATGATGAACACAACCGAAACAGGGCGGCGACGAGTCCACTGGACTTGGAGGGGACAAAGTCGCCGATATCGCATCCGTCGAACTTTGTTTCAACGCAAGTTTAGAGAGCTAAATGGCACAACCTCGCAAGTTCAAGGGGCTGAGAAAGTAAAATGTAACTTCAGGGAGCTAAGTGGCACAACCTATTAAGTTCAGATAAGGAATATAGGTAGGCATTCAAGTCATGGTAAAATCGAAAGATACTTATCACAGATAATTTTTAATACAAACCGTATGTGATGAGATACTTATCACAGATGGTTCGTATTAAGAACCGTCTGTAAAGTATCACAGATGGTTCATGATACGAACCGTCTATGATATTAGCTCATCACAAACGGTTCTTAGTGTATCCAGTAACAGAGACGATCGCACTGCTAAAACCGTTTGTGATTACCATTAATATTGACGGTTTTAGAAAATCATCTGTAATGAAGCGTCCAGTATTAACCTTTTTATAGTAGTGTTATAACATATCATCAAAAACAACACAATGTAAGTCAACATCAATAATGCTCTCTTACACCCCTTTTTTCAAAACAAATCTAAAAAAATTGATGAGAGGAGAAGGGAAGTTACAGGGGAGCAATCACAGGAAGAAACAAATGAACCATCCTAGAAGAAGTAATATCCTAATAGTATATGTGTTACTGGTCTTTTTCCCCGGGAAAAGACTCCAAATATCATTTCATTATCATCTTGTTTTTTCAGGGGTAGACAGGCATTGCTTTCTCATCTAAAACCAAAGTGAAACGCCAACCAAACCAGACAATAAATTACCAGCAAACCCTGCATGCAAAATAAATAAAAAAGGCAGCCCCGAAAAATATGTTTGGATGAATTTTGTCAAAAAAAACAAAGTTTCTTGAATTTTGTTTTTTAAAATTCAAAATAAAAAAGATTTAATTTAAAATCCGAAAAAAAAAGAGAGAAACATTTTCGCTCTTACCTAACATCCCCCTCCCCTCCCTCCCTCCCTTAAATACCCCCACCACCATCCAGTTTCCCTTCAAACCTGCAGACCAAATTATATGTCTCTCCTTCAGTAGTCGCTAGTCAGTACTCGCACACGCACATATCACGTACACGACATGGTGAAGGAAACCGCCGAAGTGCAGGGCGGCCACGAGCTGGTGACGGTTACATTGGCCACGACGGTGGCGCCGGCGCTGCCGCTGCAAGAGCACCGCCTGCCGCTTTCCAACCTTGACCTCCTCCTGCCGCCGCTCGAGGTCAGCGTCTTCTTCTGCTATCTCCACCCGGCGCCCACCGCGGCCGCGTTCAAGGAGGCGCTGGCCAAGATGCTGGTGGTGTACTACCCGCTCGCCGGGGAGGTCGTGGCCAACGGCGACGGCGAGCCGGAGCTTCTGTGCAGCGGCCGCGGCGTCGACTTTACGGAGGCGAGCGCCGGTGGCGCCGAGCTGCGGGAGCTCCAGCTTGGCATGGTGGACGAGGGAGTCGAGAAGCTGGTGCCCGCCAAGATGACCGGCGTGATAACTGTTCAGGTATAATCTTCGGCGTCACAAAAGATTACCATGATCAGCTTCAGGTATAATCTGCATGTTCAGGAATTAATGTTAGTAAGTGTCCTATCAAGACAATTCTTACGACATATAATTGAACTATTTCATCATTTTATGAGTCCGGCATCGCGTTTTGTATTGTCGTGTGAACTTTCTATGATCATGTGACGGTTTTGCCTGCTGGACGTACGCTGCGATCCTGTGCATGGAGTATATATTAACTGTTGAGAAGCATATACTACTACTACTACTTACTAATGTATGCTTTACGCCATTCGAAAGTGACACGTACGGCCAGATGACATGATATATATATTATAGGTGATGTACTGGAGATGTTTAATTCATGTGCGAACGGACTTGCACGAAGCCACAAACTGTGTACATAATATATAAGAGAGATTACATCCTTCAACAAAAGTTTATACACATTTTGAAAATGCTATATATCGATCTTACATGTACATGTACGTACGCACATCATCCCCTGGTACTGATTGAAAAGAGAATCTTCATGCCAGACGCAGACGGTGATCGAGTTACTAGATCTCAAAAATATGAAGAATGAATTTTGATATATAGCTACTTATTATTTTGCATCAAAGGTAGAGTAGTACTATATATAGAGAAACATATATGCCTAATATAACTTAGATAGTTTCACGTGCAAGTAACCTTGCAAAAAATCTTGAGACATCCACGGATCCACCTATTAGATCCAGTAACATAACGTTCTTTTCTTCTTCTTCTTCTTTTTTGTTTCAAGGCTTTAACGTGACGTTCATAAATCGCCCGTAACGGTGACATTAATTGCCTTGCATGGCGTATGCACGCAGGTGACCAAGTTCAAGTGCGGCGGCACCGTCGTCGGCTGCACCTTCGACCACCGCGTCTGCGACGCCTACTCCTTCAACATGTTCCTCGTCGCGTGGGCCGCAGCCGCCCGTGGTGGCTCCCCACCTACGGCCCCGTCCTTCCGCCGCTCCCTAGTCGCCCCGCGCAACCCACCGCCGTGCGCTCCGTCCACTGACGCCCTGATCGACCGCTTGTTCTCCCCTCTGAGCTCCGCGCCGCCCCCTTCAACCGTCGCCTCCGTTGCCATCAACCGCATTTACCGCATAGCCGCCGCTGACATCGCCGCTCTGCAGGCCTCTGCCGGGCCAGGACGAACGAAGCTGGAGGCATTCACGGCCCACCTGTGGCAGCTCTGCTCTAGGGCTGCCACCCCGCGACAACGTTCGTGCTGCATGGGCTTGGTTGTGGACGGACGAACTCGCCTGTTCCCGGACGGAGCCATGAAGGCCTACTTCGGCAACGTGCTGACCATACCATACGGAGTCGTAGGTACCGAAGACCTGCGTTGCATGACGCTCGCCGACGTGGCGGACGACGTGCACCGGTGGGTACTGGAGGCCGCGACCGGCGAGCACTTCCGGGGGCTGGTAGACTGGGTCGAGGCGCTGCGGCCGAAGCCTGCCGCGGCGAGGGCGTACTTGGGTGGCACCGGTGGCACCGAGGCGGCGGCGTGCATCGTGTCGTCTGGGATGGGTTTCCCGGTCGGGGAGGCCGACTTCGGGACAGGCCTGCCGGCGTTCGCGTCGTACCACTTCCCATGGCCTGCCGGCGCCGGGTACGTCATGCCGATGCCGAGCGCACGCGGGGACGGCGACTGGGTGGTGTACGTGCACGCGGCGCCGGAGATGGTGAAGGTGATGGCGGAGGAGCCAACGATTTTCAGAGCCCTGGAGAATAGCTACGTGTTTGGATGAGATGGGGGGTATGCATCAGTGGCATGGCAGGTAATTTACTGGAAATTGACGGATGACATCGTCTTTACGTTTGAGCGCGTGTTAGTGTCTATGTTAATTACCTGCGCAGTTAATGGAATCGTATAATATTAGTGTAGTGTCCTGTCATGCATGTTTGGAGTTGATATATCTACTGATGTACACGCGTGGAGTACTTGTGTGACGCAATGGTAAGTTTATTTCTGTAAAATAAACACTCCATGTCACGTAATGTTGTAACAAAGCATATTGTGTGTAACCAAGGTGGGGAAAATGTGTGCTGGTAATAAAATAACTTCAAGTATGCATATGCCCCTTCCAAAATGTTTAGTGTTTAAAACTTGAAGTACGACATCTTCCAAACATGTGCATTAATTTTTTATTTAGCGTATAGCATAAATAAGTAGTCGGATTTATCCAGCTCGCCTTATATCTATTTATTAGCTCCGCCGTGGATGAGATTGATGTGTAATGGTGACAAAGCCAAGTTGATGAAGCGGACGCATCAACCGGCGAAAGCTTGGGACAGGCCGGCCCCGCGCGAATATCAGACTAAGACATTACCATCAGAACAAGGCATGACCATAATTATATAAGTAATCTAGCTTAAAGGCAAAAGCATTACAAAACGGGTGGAAAAGACGGCAAGACAACATTAATTCCTAGCTTGTTTCACTGAAATCAGCAATACATTCTACTAAGTGAACAACAAACGAATCTGAATCAGCAAATTTCCACACACAACCTTACCAGCATTGGTCCATTACCATCAAGCCAACAACTCAACAATTACGCAACGATATTCTGCTTGTCCCGGTCAATTGATGGGCAATTTATGCTGGTGTATATATGCACAGATGAATGAGCACCTTGCACACTCACTACTACCCAAGTCTTCATTTTCCTGCTTAGTTCTAAGCCTGTTCGCAGCTACTATAGGTACAACATTCACTACAGAAATTTGGAACAAAGAAATGAACACAGACAACAAATTCCTCGACACGACATCATGCAGAAATGATCGGAGATTTGTGCGCCACAGAGGACGGGATTCAGCAGCGGAAACGGATCACGACGCAAGAAATATCATCCTTGCTCTTCCTTGAAAGTGCTTCGGTTGTCAGTCGCTTTGCTGCTGCCTGGGGGTCCTTGATTGACTTCACGAGATCAACGGCTTCCTGGTTCTTCATTACCTTCATTCAGCAAAGGTGTAGGTTTAGGAACTGATTTGCAAACATATTTTTAAGAACAGAATTCCCAAATACAGGTGAATCACCCTGGAAACAGGTCATGCATTTATCACACGATAAACAAGCAAGAAACTAGAAGATGAACAACTCTTAATCAAACGATAATCATAATGTTTTTGAGAGAACATGGTAAACACGCAAGTAGACAAGGACTAAAGAAGCAGAATGTAAAGGGAGATAGCATTCATGATGTGAATGTACAGACATCTTTCACAACAGATGCTTAAAAACTCTGAAACATGAAAAGGAACAAGATAATGTAGGAAAGAGTTTGATAAGCAGTTCTAGTACAAACCTTCCACAATCCATCACTGGCAAGTATGACAAACTCTATACTTGGGTTTATTGGTACATGCCTAACATCAGGTTCTGAACTCAAGTGCGCCTTGAGGCTTCGGTCACCAAAGGCCCTTGCAACAGCGAGTTGGCCATTTACCCGAGGAACATCACCTGCGAGCAAGCCATAGAAAACAATAAGGCGCATGCAAATACATCTTGTCTGACTAAGAACAATGATGAGACAATTACACAACTAAAGATCATACCAGGGAATGTTGTTACAAAGCCACCCTGCTTTTCAATCCTCTCCCTTTCATTAGTTGTACTAGGCTCATGGTCAACAGTGAGCTGATTAGCAGTGCCTCTTTCACACAAAACAGCTCTTGAGTCACCTATGTTTGCTATCCACATATCCTTACCATCAACTACAATAGCAGTAACTGCTGTTGAACCGCCTGGTCCAAGTTGTTTGACATTTTCTAGAATATATTTGTTTGTTGAGTGGTATGCATTTTTAATTGCTTCTTGAGGGTTACTCCAGAAGAGAGGCTGCAGCGGTCAGAAAAGGGAAACGGTAAGGCAAAGATATACCCATATAATAAAAGTATTAAGGGTTAAATATTGATATGATAATGCATACTCCTAGTTTTGCTGGCATAGAATAGAAATCCAAATTGTAAAGCTTACCTCTTTCAGTATGTTGCTAAAAAGGTTAGCCTTCAAGTAAATCGGCACACTATCTCCCAAATGGCCATCAAAAATGGCAAAGAGACCAAGTTCGTGGTTCTTTTCATACTTATACTCTGCTGCATGGTAGTCCTCCATGTCATGGCCAGATTTCCCTTCCACCAAGTGGAATCCATGTGTCACTTTGTTGCTTGAGAGTTTACTCCGCCCCTTGCCAGTATCAGTGGATGATGAATTAAGACATGTTGCACTCTTTACAGCCATGCAGAAATCAAAAAAACCAAATACAATGTCAGTATGTTCAATTTACTAAACATTAACAATAATTGAGGACTAGCAAAAAGCAGGACCAACAAAAGGAGATATGAGGGGGAATCCCATGAAAATGATAACATAAAACAACATGCAAAAGTCACAGAAATCAATATTTTACTATACGGACAAGGTTGTACTGGCAGCAGCATAGCAGGTTATAATATCTCGCATAAACCTAGCAGATGTGTCGTGTACTGTGGTATAGTTTTTCTGTTGAAGGACAAAAGCTATTGTTGACGTAAAACCTGAAGCTATTAGCAAAATATTCTTGAATCGATAAAGCAGACTACTAAAGATGAAGAGAACATAATCTAAACTATTCTTGTGCAAAGCCCTTTTCCTTCTTTTCTTTCATTTTGAAAATGCAGGCCAAATCATAGCTTTTTGAAGAACAAGGTTCAAACTTGATTAACCACAACATCTACACTCACACAGTGAGAAATGAACTGAAGTGCTGAAGGATAGAAAGGTAACAAAAGCAGCATCTCTCTCCTGTTTCAGCTCCTAACTGAAATTATGTAAACTGTTCTAAACCTGGTTCTTGGAGGGTGAAAATGTTGGTTTCTAGCCAGTTCCAGATTGATAGGACTTATACTAACCCCCAAAGTTTAATCTGGCCAAAACTTAGTTGAAAATTGACCCGTTTCCACTAAAACCAGAAGAACATTTTTTTTTCAAGTAATATTATGAAACAACATGTTTTGGTGAAAGAACAGTATCAGCCTGAAATGGTCTTAACATGGCATGGGCAAGTAACATTTTTGGCTCCAAATAGACAAAATGTCACAGATCCCAAACTATATATATATAAGGATCTCATCCCTGACTCAAAATCATAACAGAATGTTCACAGGCACAAGAAAGCTCCATGTTCAACAATCAGAACCATAAATGGCAATTGCTGAGAATTGTAATGTAACATCTTCACCGTTTTTTAAGTTCAAAACTTAGAACTTATTCTGTCAAAATGTTTTGAACAAATTGACACAAGCCGATAGAAATTTGAAAGGAAAAAAAAAAGACAAAATAGAGTACTAAGCCTTCGTACAAACAAATCAAAATATTACTTGATCAAATAACTTGACTACCGGCACAGTTGTACAAAGCTAGCAAAAGAACAGCTATGTAAGGTCCAAGTGGAGGACCCAAGGACTAGCAGAGGAAAGGAAACTACAATGAACTCACCGTGTACAAGAAATATTGAACTCCACAGGTGAGAGCCAAGTAGTAAAACAAAAGAATCTCCAAAACCTAGTAGACAACGCACATGGCCAAATCCTAAGGATCATGCGGATAATCTTCCCTACTTTGATTCAATATCTGCAACACTTTCAGGAGCTAGTGCTACTCTATGGGTGGTCCAGGTCTAAACTCGTAAGACTTGTAAGCATGTGGATAAGTGTCGAGTACTGCAAGTTACTAACACTCGCACGTCATTTACCACAATATAATCACATACTCAGAATTTAACTACACCCACATAGACAGAGCTCAAGGTGTGGTTAACTGCACATATCTATCTGTATGACTATCAGGGGCAATTATTTCCGATGCAAGAAGACGAACACTGTTTTTTAAAAAAAATGGCACGTAATAGACAAATATAGCAAAATCAGTAATTGATTTGCTTTAAGAGAACCACTACCATTCCCGATAAGTACAGATTGGAGCTCACGATTTGCACGAACTGGTTTTGTACAACAAGATGCTAACTAGTAGA
Organism: Hsuehochloa calcarea; assembly: GCA_036346395.1. Lineage (NCBI taxonomy): Eukaryota > Viridiplantae > Streptophyta > Magnoliopsida > Poales > Poaceae > Hsuehochloa > Hsuehochloa calcarea. Next base: position 44,543,910 of record CM070599.1, read on the forward strand.
CGCAGAGCAAAGATCCAAAAAGTACAAGTTGCTTACGGCCGCATGACATGCCGCATGCGTACCAAGTCAAAAGGAAGCGAAATTGCACAAGGCGGACTTTGCTTGGAAGTTGCAACCCCAAACCTTGAAATCATGTGACTTCAAGTTACAAGTTGCACCTCTAGCTTTAGCCAGTTAAGTTAACCTCCTCTAGTAGTAGCAAAAACAAAAATAAAAACAACCAAAAATCTAAAAAAAATCCTAATCGCTGGAACTCTCCTCTGCATCGTACTTAAGGGCCGTTGGGATTTATGAATGATTTTGATAGTAATTTTGGAGGATTTTTAAAAAATCTAAACACGTATTTACACATGCTCCTACCAACCGAACATCACGGTATTCAATCAGACACCTACACACCAAAACAGTAACAGAGTACGCATAAAAGGAGAAACTTTTATCACACGGCCAAGAAAGTAAAGTAAGCACGCGGGCATACCCGGATCATGTTTAGTATATCAGGCCGCTTCTTGCCGCCGCAGGCCGAGGACGAGGCCGCCGCGGCCGAGGGGGAGCAGGACGCCGAGGACGAGGCCGCCGCGGCGGAGGGGGAGCAGGACGCCGAGGACGACGCCGTCTGCCGCTCCATCCGCCCGACCATGTCAAGGAAACACCCGCCGCGCGCCGCGCCCGATCACCCCCACAGAGACCCACAGCCACAAGGCGATGTGCGAGAGAGAGAGGGAGGGAGGGAGGGAGGGAGGGGGAAACTTGCTCGCGAAGACGAGACAGCACACGGGGAGAGAGGGAGAGAGATCTTTTCGCTTTTATTCTGGACACGGCCGTTGTTGTGTGCGTGATTCTCTCTCGGCTTGCTTCTTTTGATCCGATTCTGAGGCCGGACACTTGTGGTGTGGCGTGAGGAGAGAGGGGGAGAGAGAGAGAGAGAGGGAGGGAGAAGAGGAGAGAGGAGTCGCTGCGGTTTTGATTAATGATTGTGGAGGTGCCGCGGGAAGTGGGTCCCACTGCGGGAGGAGGGCAAAAATCGGGAAACAGATCCTCTGCATTACCAACCAGCAATGGAGATACGTGCAGTTGGATCTTGTCCGGCCACGTGATTAGAAATCAACGACCTTAATCATGTGCTACAGCCTCCCGATTTGGTACAACACCGATCTGCTACAGTGACCGTTTGATACCATGTCGGTTTCCTACGGTGCGCAACCAATCCTAATCGGCCACTCCTGATCCAAAACCATTGGAGCTACTGTATCATGTGCAGTAGCTCTTCTACCGCAGACAATGGACGTCCCAAAACTCGGCAGAACCGAAGAAACGCAGCCGAGTCCTCCCGACCGACTATGCAAATGCAACTTGCGAATGCAAACCGGCATACGTACGATTGATTGTACATATACGCAGAATCCGGTTTCATGTTTGTGTATTCTTAAAAAAAAAAGTGAGAGAGAAATGAATGAACTAATTGATATTAGTTCAGTTGAAATGTTTGCATGAAAAATACGTAATACGTGTAAAACCATGCATATACTCTCCCTATGAGATATCGACAAATAGTTTTCTAAAAAATCACAGATGACTAATGGTAGCATTCGATTTGAAACGTGTTTTATATGTATTTAATTAATTCCCATGCTACATCTATTTGTTTTTATTCGACGGGAAAGATACGTGCATACTCTTTTTATGGATTAGCGACAAATAGTTCACTAAAAGTCCACTATTGGTCAGGCTTGGCGTTAGCAATGTAATGACGGGATCTCATACATGTTCTGCACGTTGTTAGTTAGAACGTATCATACACGTTTGTTTTTTTACACGAAAAATACACACCTACTCCATACGAGTCATCGAAAAATGTTTTCCTAAAGTTCATTGTTACCTGGGTTAACCTAATTACTTAAAGAAACACCTGAATGGTCATCTTATCCTTTGGATTTCGGAAACAAAGATTCCAATGTTTAATTCATACAAAAGAGCGGTAATAGACAGTAACCACCACGAAAACGACAAAAACTAGATTGGTGGAAACCTTTTACACAATAGTTATTCTTTCGTAAATTTAAATGAAAACAATAATATAGGCAATTTGACAAGACTTCAAAAATGTACAAATTGTCATTTTTGTCGAAATCCTGGATTGGCTTGTTAGCTTTTATTTTTCATTTCGTTTCAGTTATCTCTTTCCTTTTCGGTGCTGGGAGGCTTCCAGGAAGTTTCGCCCGTCCCCCCTCCATCGTGAATAATGCTAGGTGCACACAGCTGTCAACTGAAGTAGTGTGTTGGTCTACCTTTTCATTTTTTTAAATCTTGTTTTAACCAAATCGAGAAGCTCAGCAATCAGCATGATTTCCACGTGTCCTTCCCTTAGCTGTTGTGTTAGGCTGCTTCAAATAATCAATTCAAAAGGGTGGTTATAAGATAACCGCTTTAGACCCTCTCAAAGAGAACAAAGTAGGCATGAACAAGTCATACTTTTCTCTAACAAATTCAATAATAAATTATTTTCGTTCCGCTTTAAGTTATACCTTTGTCAAACAAATTCAATAAAAGAATAATTTATTTTTCAATTCAAGCATACCATACGCCACCAGATATGTTGTATTTAGAAGGCATTACCTGTAAGCATGTTGCCTCTAAAAAAAAATTAAAAAAGGTTGTCCATAACTATATCTCTAAAGGAACAAAATAGGCGTGAACAAGTCATATTTTTCTTCCAACAAATTCAAGATGAAAACATTTCTTTACTTTAAGCTACATCTTTTTGTAACAAATTCAACAAAACACCAAGTTATTTTTATTTCAAATATACTATGCATGTTGCCTAGGGAGCGCTTGGTACGCACGGCAAAACGGGTCCGTGCAGTTGGCCCTGTTGCTGGTTGACTTGGGCAGGCGCGGATCGTTTGTCAGCTACCGCCCTGTGGGGTAGCCTGCGGTGGATGGTAGCCTGCCGGTCAGATGCCAGTAGCCGGCGGGACCTGCCTGCCTGCGCTGTGCCCTGCCTGGTCGGTCATCGCCGGGCCCACCACTTGCATATTAGGACTAATTGCAAATTTGGCTATCTTCCCATGTCAACATAAAAAATAGCATACGGACATCTTTCACCGTGTCCAGGGATCATATTACCCACCACGTGTCACGTGTGAAATCTGAGTCCCTAAAATACGAACTAGGCCGAGTCCAATAGCTACGGACAGCGCGAGTCCGTGACTCCCTGGTACGGAGGAGGCGAGGCACCGCGAGGGCGTGCGAGAGGAGTGAAAAAAATTTTAAAAATTTATTTCTGTTACTGTTTAAAACTTTAATATATATATTTTTTTTCTTTGATTTTTTTCTTTGTTTTTTACCTTGCACTCGCAGCTTTAAATATATTATCACATGTACTAGAAAAAAAATTTAAAAAAATTTTACATGAAATCACGACGCAGCACAACACACGCAGCTTCAAACATGGTATCAATCGTCGCCGTCGCCACCCTTCGCAACCCTCTGTGTCTCGGTGAGTCGATGGACGGTGCATGCGAAATACTATTTGACGACACGATAGCGGACAGTAGTACACCGTCACTGGACGCGGTGGCGGGTAGTAGTAGTACCCCGCGACCGGTCGCAGTGTACTATTGTCCGCCACCACGTCGTCAAATAGTATTTCACATATTTTGTCCATCGACTCACCCAACCACCGAGGGCTGTGAAGGGTGGCAATGACGACGGTTGTTTGAAGATGCGTGTGATGTTCTGCGTCGTAATTTCGTTTGATAATATATTTGAAATCTGGTACATGCGATAATACATTTAAAGCTACGAATGCAAGGTAAAAAAACAAGAAGAAAACATAAAAAGAAAGCATATATATTTTAAAAGTTTTAAATAGTATTTCAAATAGTGTGAAATAATTTTTTAATCGGTTTTTTCACTCCTCATGCAGTGCCTCGCCACCTCCTTGCTAGGGAGGTATGGACTCGCGCCATTCGTGGCTCCAGGGCACGGCATAGGGACCGGACTCGGTCTAGTCCGTGCTATGGGAGCCCGGATTTTACACTGGCATGCGGCGAGGAGTTCAGTGAAGAATGGCATTTTTGTTATTTACTTAGAGAGATGATCACATTTGCTATTACGATGGTAAATAATGTCATATGCAAAAACTCGCATACCAGGCTGGTGACATCACGGCAGTGGCAAGACAGGGGACACGCGCGCTCGCGGTCGCACGGGTCGCTGGCTGGCTGCAGACGTGTGACGCGGAGCGGCCCGTGGCATGTAGGCGGACCTGTCAGCCGTCACGCGCGGCCTCACGGGCCCGGATCGTCTGTGGAGGAGAGGAAAGGTCGCACCAGCACCTGGCGTGGTTTCAGAATTCAGCAGTACAAGCTCAGCTCTTTTGTACTGGTACGGTAGACAGCGAGGTGCGTCAAATGGGTCGTAACTCTCTCCATGGGACGAAATACTTCGTATTGCAAAACAAGCCCAAAGATAAGCTGCATCTCTCAGGGGACAAAAAAGAGAGAGAAGAGCGTACATGTCAACTGATAACCTCAAGAGAAAACGATGCACTGCCTTACCAACCAAACTAAGTCGCTGGTAAGTGGAAGGCACCATGCTTTTTGGGTTACGCATGCCCAGTTGATCACAGCCTCGTGATCACGGATAAGCTTAGCCTCAGGGGCAGTGGCGAAGACTAGCCTTTTCTTCCTCCATTATTCCTCAGTTCCTCTTTACTCTTCTTATTCAATTCGAATCGAGCTTCCTCAGCTCCTCTTTCTTGTTCAATTCGAATCGAGGGCGGGCAGCACACATGGCTTCCATGGCCACCGGTGGAGAGTAGGTACTGGCGCCACGTCGAAGGGTAGACTCGAGCCTAACAAAGCCCCCTTGATTCGCACCTGCTCGGAGGGTAGGGTAAAAGTCAAATCAAATACCCCAAAGGAACAAACATCCAGGATGTTAGCATCACCGAACCACCCCGGCGATCGACGCACATAACAATGGCGTCGCCACCATGGATGCGTGATCGAATCAGATAGCAGTGAATAGGTGAGTGCGTTCTATGATTGCTCGGGAGTGGAGCTAGCCAGTGGCCAACATGTCAAGGTCGTCGCCTGACACATCACCTGAGGAATCTCACGTATGGATAACGAAACGGTACTAGCTTGGCTTAATCAACGTCATAGCCGCTAAGCATCAAGAAACCAGGTGACTTGCCAGCGAAACAGATGTAGGCATGTGGCACATCATGGGTTGCAACCACAATTTATGACTTGTATCTTCTGGTTATCTCAACCACGAACGAGCCCTGTTTTCCCACCATTTCGTGACCCATTGTAGGCATGTAGCACCAAGCTTCTAGCAAAGTATGTTGAGCTATTTTTTTTTCTGGAACCAATCGTATCATCCAAGAATAAATGCAATTTAGTCATAACAATGATGCATAGGATCAACCCGGTCAAGATACCAACAACTCCACAACGACTGACTCTGAACTTTTGGCCAGGGTCATCTGAAATCTTTACAGGCTCCTCAAAAGCATAGCTATCATGCTTACCCCACCAACCAACCAACAGGGCAATGTAAAGCGTCATCGTTCACTTGAAGCAGTCATAACACTTGCCACACTGGTACAGTATTCAACAAGTAAAATGTATCGCGGGAATCAGTTCAACATCAACACAATCAAAGAAAAGTTGTGATGGATACGTACTGTCCTGAGGTGTAACATTTTGCACGTCTATGAACAGGAAATAATACAGGCAATCTTAAGTTTTCATGTGCTGTTAGGTTAATGCGTAAGCAACCATTCCGGGGACAAAAAAAATATGGCACCATCTTGGTTTGGTGCGCCTTTTTTGGGATCAGGTGAGCTTTTTTGTTGCTTTACATAACAATATACAACATATAAACCAAATGGTGAACAAGAGAGGGCAAGGAAGAAACAACACTGATGGTACACTGCATATTTTACATACAAAAGAGGATTGTATTACCTGCTTAATTTATAAGCTAACAACTTCACCAAATTAGACAAATTAGCTTGCCGGCTCCCTAGAAACAAAATTAAATGTGCCAGCCTCTGAAAGCAGCTGCATCTAACAGCAGAAAAGTGGTCAACAGTCAACACCACCAATTTGAATGTGAAAAAAAAAGCCTTTCCGTGTCAATCATCACTATCCTGGGCCCACTGTAAGCCTGCAAAAGACAGCATAAGATTTACCGTTCTCATGAAATAACCACGGGTTTGAATTGAGCTGATACATGACAGAGGAGTGGAAGTGACAAGGATCCATATAGAGCTTTCAACATCTAATAAAAAATACAGTTGTGATGCCATGGAAAAAAAACATTTGAATTCCTGGCATTCTAGAAAAAATTGCTAGCATATTTAACTTCTGTCTGTTCCTTTTGGATTGTCCACCATCATTCCATTTCCTTTTCTTTATCTTTTACTTTTATTGCAGACATTCAGGACTAGCACACATTATACTGTTTGCAGTACTAAATGGAACCTCACTGGAAAACGCTATCAACAAATAAAATCAGCTTCCTGAGCTTCCCCACGATATAATAGTACCTTACTTTACAGTTGCTACAGTATGGTGATTTTACTGTGTGGTTTGATGGCAAGAATAATTGATTCTCCCCATTATACATTTATACTACTGAGTACTGACCACAATAAATACCATGACAGGGATTATGGGAAATCAGAAACATACCTGTTAGTACTGACTCCACTGCTGCATTTGGAATGAGTAGTCCAACGATTCGCTGACTGTCATTTGTTGTCTCTAAACGGACAACACGTATTCTCTTGTGACTTTGATGAACCTGTTCAATTACAGCAGCAAAGCATGAGCATTAAGCAACCACTCCAATGGTACAGCTATTCAGTTAAGCATAAAATATACACAAACAAGAAAATCTAGTTGAGTTCTGAAGGGCAGAGGGTTGAGGTTCAACCATAAACAGAAAATACATATAACTCTTTCAGGATAAGATGTCCAATGTAATCCATAACATGGTTTTCTAATGTTGTTTCTAACCCAGATGAACTTGTCAAATTAAGAAAGATATATTCCTGTGGCCTCTCTTTTCTAAGTAAGGATCCTGGTACTGAGCACTGACCAGGGAACCCAAAACCGGTACCGGCCCATTTCCCGCCGGCCGGCCGGGAACGGTAACCGGCCGGTTACCGTTCAAACCGGAAAAAATCGTTTGAATTTGATTAAAAACCAACCGAATTTCAAAATTTGAAATTGCAAAACCCGAGAAAACCGGTCGAGATTTCTAATCCAGGCACTGACTATGGTACCAGTTTCTATTGGTATTCGAGATTCTGGTTAACATTACCAATAGATTCTGGTTAACATGAAACTTGTCCACTTTCTTCAAATCTGCCAGATCTGACTTTGTCTAATGCCTCATGCAGTTCTGCTGCTACTGTTCTTGTCATCACAATTGCACTTAGACTATTTGTATGCTTATCCTGAAAACTTTCTGCTTAGCTTATTTCTTTGAACATTTGTAGATCTATTTGGAACTAGTTGACCATAGGGGATCCAATACAGATAAATAGGCAAGATGCCAAGACCCACAATCATATAAACCCACTGAATATAGAGGCACCACGCCATTCAACTCAGAGGAATAACTAGCATGGTAAGACTTGTGAATAAGTGACAGAATGAACCTGTTTAGCAAGGGCTTTTTCTATTGTACCCCAAACTGGAAGTATCAGGCCACCCAAAATGTTAACCTCTTGCAACCTTCTTCCTACTGTACAGTAGCTCCCAACTTTGCATTTGGACCCATGCATACACTGAAATGAGGTAAAAAGACACTGCATAAGTAATGCACATAGAAGAGAGAGGGTAAAGGTACAGAAGCAGCTCCACCATTTGGTCATCCTCAAAATAAATTGGGGGCAATTGGAAGTGGAGTATGGAAAACAAACTTAATCCTGAAGTTAAAAGAGGAATAAAACACAATGTATCGACAAACACATCGTTATTCCCTATAAACAGCACCACCAAAGATTAGCGTGCTGGGACAACTCATGATCCTTTGGAGGGTAGCCATCAAAATGTTGCTCACATAAAGAACTAAATCACAAAAACATGCCCAAGCACTCCAGCCCTGTACCCATCAGCATGCTTAAATCTTTCAATATTGCTAAATCAATACCTGTCTATTAATATATATTTTTAAACCCATTAAGTGTAAAAGAATTTATAAGCCCAACACTATATAACAAGACGCTTACACACTTGCACTTCTCTCTGAAGTGTTTTAACTTTTAAGTCGTAGAAGTTCACTACTTGAGTGAAAATATGTGCTCCAACAGTTTACATGGACACATGAAATTGCATTTGGGCCTGAATGACAGAATGACTTCCAGGTAGTGCAGTGCGGGGTCAGGGCCAGACCCAGCAAGGGTCATGAGTGTTCAGTTGAACACCTTTTTGTTGTAAAATACTATGCATGTAATAGGTATATTAGACATATATTGATAATTAGGACAAATACTTCACATTTATATCCCCAGTAGATTTCAGACCACTCCCACAAGGCCACAACTCCCCCTTTGCAATTCGTCTCAAGTAGTGTGGCCTAGCCGGCCAACCCAACAGCCCAATAGGTTCCAACCCATCACATGTATCTCTCGGGTCATCAGGTAGCACTGGCTCGCGAGTCCACTAAGCAACTAGGTGTTGCATGAGGCGTGCAGGCGAGGGCGGCTCTAGGGCTCTGGCTTGACTTTGGCATCGGCACGTGAAGAGCAAGGTAGCAAGTGCCAAAAAAAGCGGGCAACGGTGTGCGCCGAGCAGAGCCTAACCGGGTCATGTGGGAGACGCGGTTCTGGGATTTGGGAAAGGCCTGCGAGGTGGCAACCGCGCCGCTAGGGCCGGTGAGGTAGATCGCACACGTTGATAGAACATACACATCCCCATTCCTGAATTCGCTGATCACAAATCCTAAATTCCTAATTCAATTTTTTTTCTTAATTATTCTGTGATTACTCGAAATTATTTGAGATGTTGTGTCTACTACGAACAATTTGTACTTTGAATTTTTTTTTTCTATTGTGGACCTTTACTTTTTTCCATTGAACAATATTTCGTTAACTCCGAACACCTATCCCAAAAATCCTGGGTCCACCACTGGCGGGGGTGCACGGGTGTGACTCGTGAGATCCGAGGTTCAATCCCCACACACCTAGGGGTGAAACCCTTTAAAAAATACATTTTTTATATTACCTGCTTCGATGAAGCATTGTATTCATCCTGCCAACCTTTGCTAACTTTGTCTATTGATGACACCTTCCTGTACTTGCTTTTCAGTTCAGTTAAAGGCATTTCCCTGCAAAAGTAAAATGGAGTGGTAATGAAAAATATGAATTGACATCCTTCACATAAGATATGATACCTGCTAGGCTGCTAGCTACAAATGGTAATAATGAAGCTGTATGCAGTTTAAAATTTTCACAAGAAAATTATGCCAGAAAAAATATAATGAAGAACAGCATATACCTTAATGCTTCACCAATAGCAGGTCGAATTATTTTGTACATTCCTTCAGTTGAGCTGGTTCGTAAACAAAAATAACAAAGACTCAGGTCATCACATCACATCAATTATTTTCTTTTCACAGACAAGGAAAACTAGTAGTATACTGTATATATATTCAAATGAATCACTGTATCATACACGCATGTTTCTGTCACTTGGTATAAATATTCAAACCTTATTTCAACCTTCCTCGGTTGCCAATAAATAAATTGAAATTTTATTATTATTTACTTTTTTAACTAAAAAATAGTTCACATTTCCCAACAAAACAATAAGGTTTCATTTTCTTTTTATTGACCTTTTTATTCAATTTTTGCTTGACCTCTCTGCAGAATATGCCAATATTGAACATTTGCTAATTCGTCCTGCAGGATCCCAAAACACAGCAAGTATAGAAAGGATCAATTCAATCTTTTTCCTGAATATCCTACACACAGTACTAATTGAATGTTGAATTTCTACAGTTCTATCTTTTCTCCCTCCCTCCCTCCCTCCCTCTCACTCCATTATGGAAGGGGGCTTAATTTTAATAATGCTAACATATAGCTCATAAAAGAACCAAAGAATAAATACATGATCATCCAACCACAACATACCCTTCAAAAGCTAGAGTGAAATGTCTTCTCCCCATCCATTCCCTCCTGGACTCATAAAATACATCATTAGAAGAACCAACACCATCTTTCTGTCTTTCATCAAGCATTGCCTTTGCGGACTTCATACATTCACATGTTCACGAAAGAAATCATGCACAAATGATCAAAGTTGCAGTTTTGCAACAAACCTGGATTGCACTTAAATACAAATACAATCATGTCCAAGTGGTTCTCAAGGAAAAACAAATATTGGCTCCAAATTTGTCTTCTTACCTCCCAAGTAACTCCACGATCAATGGTGAAAGTAAATAGTACTGTTGAAGCACCAGACAAGCTATCAATGTGAACGGTCTGCAGGGAGAACTTGCATTATGATTCATGGGAGTAGGAGCTGCAAAAGAAAATTGTGATCAGAAAGCAGCATTACCTTGGGTGATTCTTTCATTTCAACATTCTTAGCTTTGATATCAACAATTCCAGAATCCAGCTGCCCTTCTATTCGTGCATTGTGAAGGACCACATCAAGTATACTTGTAAAAAGATCAAACAACCTGTCACATAGAATCTGTTAGTATAGTCCAACCAACTATCTAGAGAGACAAACATCCTGCGTGACTATTCACCTGTTCTGGATATTGGGAGCCATGCCCAGAAGACGGTTAAGAAAACGAGCAACATCATGCATATCTGAATCGACAATCCGACCAGAAAGCTTCCCTACATCTTTTCCATTGCCTGAAGAATATCATTTAATGAGCCATATTTTCTTTTCTTGATCAAACTGCTAATCATATTCAACAAGTGCAATTTAAATTTAGAGTGAATTGCATTGGAGCTCCCTAAACTTGTGTTGTTGTCTCATTCAAGACCCTCAACCTGCATTTTACTTTTTGGGCTCCCAAAACTTGCTCCTGTTTGCACTGCAAGTCCAATTCGCTGTTTGATAACAGAAGCCATTGAGGTGGACGCTGACATGCCGAAACAGAGATGGTGTCACCTTCTTCCTCTAGTCGAGATACAGACCAGAGGAGGCGACGGTGACCTCGGGCTCCAGACACACGAAGCAGGAGACGGGACACGAGTCCTCAAGAATGGGCAAAACAGAACGAGGATGACGAGGCAAAGCTTATGGTGGCGGTTGTTCGGGGTTTGGAACAACAAGGAGGTGCCGGCAGTGGTGGTGGTTCTATCATGGTGGCGACAACGTCATGGTGGGTGAGGACGAGAAGTGAGCGCGTCAAAAGGTGGGGGGCAATGAGGGCATGCTCGTGTGCAAAGCAATTTGAATGAGGCTCACCACAGACGACGAACGATAGCAGCGAAACCAACTCGGAGGGGCAGGAGAAAACGGCAGATTCGTCACGCTACATGAGCCAAAATCAAATTGACTTGGGGAGATGAGGAAGGTGTTAGATATGTCTTTTGTATAGGGTGTTCTTTGCATATTTACCTACACTTGTAACATGTATATTTTGGACTTTGGCCCATTGGAATAGATCAAGGATTCATTCCAACATATTATCATAGCCATGGCTCTCTCTCCCCCCAACCTTAATCCTAGCCACTCCTCAGACCGCCGCCACCATCCTTCGGTCATCGCCGCCACCTCTACTTCCCGAGCCGCTGCTACCCTGTTTTTCCTGGCTCGGTCTTCCTCAGCCTCGAGCCGCCACTAGAACATGGTATCAGATCAAGAGTTCATTCCAACAGAAGGTATGGAACACAATGTGATGCGGTTGATTTTCAAAATGCTCACCGGAACAATGGGGACGACGGTGCGTGTCCGCCTCCTCGAGCCACTCCCCCATGGCCCCTCCTTGAGCTGCTTCTCCTCATGCCCCATGGCCTCCTCACCTTGGTTGTGATCGTGCGGATGTGTAAGGGGTAGAGGAGGCAGTGGCGCGCGAGAGTGGGGGAAGCGGCAGCATCGGTGGGGTGGTGGCCGAAGGAGGCGACAAGCGGTGTCAGGTGTTAGAATAATTGAGGCTAGGGTTTGCTATTCATAACTATACATCTTATTCATTGATTGAGAGGTATATAGAGATATTACATGGGCCTCATGGGCTACATAGGCCACGTAGGCCAGAGAGGGAGAAAGATAACACTATCATTCTTAACACCCCCCTTCAAACTCATGGTGGATCAGGAGGATCTGATACACTGAGTTTGAGTAGATGAAGCCGGTGTTGTTCTCTGAGTCTGAACTTTAGTGAAGAAATCTGCGACTTGAAGCTCTGAAGGAACATACTTGAGGGAGATGGTTGCCTGCTGACAGTGAGATCGTGTGAAAGATGCATCAACACCAATGTGCTTTGTCAGCTCATGCTTGACTGGATCACTGGCAATCTGAATTGCACTTGTATTCTCACAAAAGAGACGTATAGGATTGTCACAATGGACACCAAGATCACTCAAGAGCCATCGAAATCAAATAATCTCTGAGGTGGTAGCAGCAAGAGCTAGAAACTCAGCCTTTGCACTAGAGCGTGACACCGTAATCTGTTTCTTAGACTTCCAGGCAATGAGTGAAGTACCAAGAGAGATACAGTATCCAATGATAGATCGGCTGAAAGCATCTAGTCCCCTAAAATTATTTTGGTAATTAATGACAATATATAAATATAGGACTAACTTGTTTATTGAGTATTTACAATGTTTGGTCTCAATGGTGAATACAGCAATCTGGACATGCATGCTAAAGGACAACATTAATATCAATATAGTTCAAAGACAAGGCACAAGTAGTCTAGGATCCTTTTTGTTTTTACCGGTCTAAGGAGAAAAGGGTGGAAGACCGGGTTGTAGGTCAAATGTTGTACTATCAATTGACAATTGACAACCCTTTTATTATTTTTGATGACTCATCATGTGGACTGTTGGAATGAATTTGTTTCTATTCCGAAGGGCCAAGGGCCAAGACATACAAGTTACATGTATATGTAAATATGCAAAGAACACCCTATACAAGACATATATAACACCCCCTGAAACTCATAGTGGATCAACAACACTGAGTTTAGAGAGGTATAAGCTATGTTGAGCTCTAGTCTGTACCTTGGTGAAGAACTCGGCTAACTGAAGCTCCGAATGCACATACTGAAGAGTGAAGAGCAATAACATGGTCATGCACCTGCGATCTCATGTACAAAGCATCTACTCCAATGTGCTTGGTGAGCTCATGCTTCACTGGATCTCGAGCAATGTTGATCGCGCCAGTACTGTCTGATAAGAGAGGAGTTGGTACATAAGCTAAAACACCGAAATCCTCAGGTAGCCACCAAAGCCAAGTGACCTCAGCTGGCAACGTCGCCATGGCTCACAACTCAGCCTCGCCACTCAAACAGGAAACGGTAGTCTGCTTCTTGGTCTTCCAGGCAATCAAAAAGAAACCAAGGAAAACACAATAGGCAAAAAAAGACCAACAATCAAAATGATAGCTAGTCCAGGTCAGATTAGAGTACGCCCAAAGATGCAAGGAGCTAGAGTGAGGAAAGAAAAGGCAGATTAGAGTACGCCCAAAGATGCAAGGAGCTAGAGTGAGGAAAGAAAAGGCAACGACTGATGGTCCCGCGAAGATATCACAGAACACGAAGGTGACAGTAATGGAGCTGAGTGGGAGTATAAATGAACCTACTCAGAATGTGAACTGGGTAAGAAATATCAGGTCGAGTGATCCCAATGTAGACAAGGCTCCCGACAAGATGGCGGCGGCGAGTGGGATCCTCAAGAGGCTCCCCATCAGTGGTCCGAAGGTGAACACTAAACTCCATAGGAGTGTGCACCAAGCGCTGATATGTGAGACAAACGCGAGCAAAGATATCCTAAATGTACTTCTCCTGGTAGAGGTAGTAGCCCTCGGGCGTAGAAGTGGCCCCAATCCCAAGGAAGTAGCGAAATGACCTAAATCATACATCAAGAACTGCCCACTGAAACGCTCCTTCACAAAATCAATGTATTGACAGTCATCACTAGTAATGATCATATCATCCACAGAGGAGCGTCCGACACCGAGGTGTGTACAAAGAGGGCAGGGTCGTGATCACTGGCGGAGAAGCTGACAACAGTGACAACAAAGGAGAAGCGGTCAAACCAAGCACGAAGGACTTGCTTGAGCCCATAGAGAGAGCGACGAAGGGGACAAACCGTATTATCAGGAACAGAGTAACCAGGGGGTGGCTGCATGTAAACCTCGTGTAACTCGCCATTGAGAAAAAGACACTCTTAACGTTCAGTTGAGAGATGGGCCACTGTGGAACAGAGGCCATAACAAGGAGTGCGGACAGTGGTTATGTGGGCGACAGGAGCAAAGGTCTCATCGTAGTCACGGCCATGTTCCTGCTGAAAATCACACGTCGCAAAACGAGCCTTGTAGCGCTCAAGAGAAAGGGTCTTGATCTTGTACACCCACTTGCATGTGACAGGAGGAACACGCGCGCGTAAGGGCACAAGATCCCAAATACCAGTACGCTCCAAAGCAGCAATCTCCTCAGACATCATGAGCTGCCACTCAGGGTGAGCAGCCTCACGGTAAGTCGTAGGCTTAGAAAGAGCAAGACTGCAAGCCGTAGCGCTTAGGAGGCCTGACAGTGCGACGATCACGAAGATCGTATCTGGGAGGAGAAGGCAGAGCAGGACCCAACAAGGACGGAGAAAAAGAGTTGGGAACAGGGCCCAGCAAAGATGGAGGCTCAACTGGAGAAGTGGGTTGAGGGCAGCGAAAATAGTGCAGGGGAGAATGTGGAATCTCAACAAAAGAGCTAGAAGAAAACTCTGGCGGAGAGGGAACAAGTGGAGCCGGAGGAGAGGGAAGCGAAGAAGGTGGAGGCAGAAGTGGAAAGCTGAAGGATTGGAAAAGTCATAAAAGAGATCGACTCATCAAGAGAATCTAAGCTGGCAATAGGGGAACGAGGGTAGTAAGGTTGGGACTCATCGAAGGTGACATCCCGAGAGATCCTCATCCAGCGAGCAACAAGGTCATAGCAGCGACAACCCTTATGCTCAAGGCTGTAGCTAAGAAAAACACTCAACTGACTGAGCAGTTAGCTACGTGCGCTCACGAGGTGGAAGGACAAAGTTGACAGAGCCGAAACAGCGAAGGTGACTGTACTCTGGAGCTCGGCCGTAGAGACGCTCAACAGGAGTAGAGCCTTAAAGAGCAGTGGAAGGTTGCATGTTGATGAGGAAAGCAACAATAGAGACAGCCTCAGCCCAGAAGTGAGGTGGAACCAGGGATTAAAAAACCGTTACTGGACCGAATCCCTGCAGGGGGCGGGAACGGTAACCGACCGGCCGGTTACCGGCTGGGGTCCGGGATCCAAAATCCCGATCGGTTTTTCCGGGTTTTGCAATTTCAAATTTCGAATTTCGATAGGTTTTTAAGCAAATTCAAACGAAATTACGCATGAGAGCACGAGTTGTCTCAAGCAAGTGCCTAAGATTACGCTCAGAGACACCGTTCTGAGCATGAGCATCAAGGCAAGGATACTGGGGAATAATACCCTGCTCAGCGAGAAAGCGACACAAAGCAACATATAGGTATTTCCAACAGAGTCAGCACGAAACACACGAATAACCGAATCAAACTGAGTACAAACCATGGCGGCGAACATCTGGTAAATACGGAACCTAATTGCGAGAGGAAATGAAGTAGATTCAAGTATGACGAGAATAATCATCAATAAAGATCACATAGTATTGATGACCCCCTTTCGAAATGAAGGGAACCGAACCCCAAACATCAAAGTGAGTAAGATCAAAAGGACGAGCAGAAACAGTCACCATAGGGATAGGGGAGCTGCAGCTGCTTGCCAAGCTTGCAACCCATACAAGGTAAAGAGGTGTCACCAGAAATAGACCCAAGAAGACCACAACCTGTTAGAGATGACCGACGCGATCCACAAAGATAACCCAAACTATGGTGCCACTAGGCAAAGCTAGCAGAAGAGGACGCAGCAAAAACAGAGACAGAGGTAGTGGCTAACTGGCTGGTGGAGACAACAGAAGGAAGATTCAGCCAGTCGAACTCCCAAAGACGCTGTGAATCACGACATCGAGGGCCAGCACTAAGCAAAGCCCCCGTGCGACGGTCCTGGACACAAGAAGAGTCGGACTCAAGAATAACACGTCAATCATGATCAGTGATCTGACCAGCTGACATAAGTTGCATAATAATATTGGGAACATGAGAGACTGCAAGAACATGAGCGAAAGAAGTGGAAAGAATGCCCCGGCCTGCAACAGGAAAAGAGGTATCATCTGCAGTCTAAACAGTGGAAGAAAGAGCTATGAGACTCACAGAAATGAGGTGGGTAGAATCCGGTATCATATGAAAAGAAGCAACGGAGACAAGATATCGGATGAGGAGGGTGGCGGAGACAAGGAAGACTGCTGAGAAGCAAGAGCCAGACGAGCCAAGCCCGAGTCTGAGGACGAGCTCAGGGCTGGGGCAACGGCAGCTCGAGGCCAGAGACAAAGGCGGCGACGAAGGCCGGTGAGAGGAAAGGCTAGGGCGCGTCGACGAACGCCGACGACGTGGCCACTGGTTGCTACTCCATCTCCCGCCCATTGGTTTCCTCCTCGCTGCCGTGGAGGTCGATAGCGCCTAGGCGTAGTGGCCTCCGCCTTCACCTCGGCAAGCCGCGCACGGAGAAGGCAGTCGCGTCGCTGGCAACCGCGATGCGCGCGAGGAGGCATCGCTCGGCCTCCGTCCAGGAGGCGCGTCGGCCGGCGAAGATAATTCGGGGCGGTGGTGTGGAGGCGGCGTCGGCCGGGCAAAGGGTCGGATCCGAGTCGGGGTCGAGCGAGCTACAGCGCGGCGGCTACTGGAAGCCGGCGCGGTGGGATCTGGGAGCCGAGGCGAGCTCGAGGGGTCGGATCCAGAGTCGAGGGTCGGAAGCGAGCTACCAGGCGGCGGCGCTGGGGGCCAAAGCAGAGGCAAGCTCAGGCGAGCAGGATGGTGCGCCTCGCCGTCGCCTCCGCCACCCCCGTCGTCCTCGCGCCTTCGAAGGAGCTCCATGGCGTGCTGCCGGCCCAAATCTGGAGCAGAGGGAGGCAGGAACCGAGCCCGTATCCATGGCGCGGAGCTCAGGGCTGGCGTCGGAGCTTGGAGGGCAGAGGAGCACGGAGCAAGGGCCGAAGTCGGAGCTTGGAGGGTGGCGCGGATCCAAGCTCGAGGGGCTCGGGCGACACGGATCCGAGCTCGGGGAGGACCAGGAGAGGCGGTGCGACGTCGAGGGAGGCTTGGGCGGCGGGGTGGCGCTCGAAGCAGAAATGTTTGGGCGGCGTGGCTCGAGGCGGCGCTTGGAGCGGAGGAGCTCCGGTGTGGTGGCGGCGGCGAATCAGCAGCGATGTGGCGGCGGTCACGTGGAAGGAAGGATTAGGATTAGGGTTTCCGTGGCTCTAATGCCATGTTGGAATGAACTCGTTGTCTCGTTTCAATTCCAAAGGGCCAAAGGCCAAGATTTACAAGTTATATATATATATTTAAATATGCAAAGAACACCATCTAACATGGACCAGTCAACATATGCACATGTGTACCCATTTGGATGCACGTCGGACTGACACATGCACCAACTCAGCAAGGTCTGTTATAAAATGGCTGATTGGACTTGTGCAAACGGGAGCAAGTTTAGGGAGCCAGAAACTAAAATGCAAATTCAGGGTGTTGAGTGAGACAACCGAACAAGTTAGGGAGCTCCAATGCAATTTACTCTTAAATTTATAATCAATTTGCAAGCTTGATGAGTTGTAATGGTTAAACATGTTAGTCAGGACTCAGGAGTACACCAACATAAGAGATACTGCATAACTTCAAACTCAAATACCAATGCAAGATTAACAAATATGACAAGCTTGCTAAACAATGACAAAAGGCCAACATTCCATTTTCCAAACAAATTATGCCAAAACAAATAGATGAAAGATAGTAAATGTCACGCTGGCATTTATACGACAAAATTAGGTGACAGATATAAGCGCCTTCAGTTTCAGGAAATGCACACATACAAATGTTATTCATTTAGCAAAGCAAGCACAAAAACTTAGATGTCATTAAAAAAGGATTGTTTTTTAAGATAAACTTACATACTACAGCATCCCTGATAATTCCAACTGATATTAGAGCAGCTTTTGCTTCAGTAATGAATTCTTGGATGCTAGCCTGATTGTCAGAACAGCCCGGAGGAACAACTGGAAAAGAATCCTGGTCACCTTGAAACCAACTCTTAGAATGGTGTATAAGGCATGAAAAGGAAAACAATAATAAAAAATAACTGAAATTATATAAACCTGCTCCATTATTCCCCGATACATCATGGTTAGCGCCTTTTTCCCATAATTGCTATCGTAGTTAAAAGCACTCAGAGAAGGTCCAGCCCTGCAGAAGTTCAAATCTAGCCTCAGAAATGTTTTGGCTAATGTTTATTACAAAGTTGATTGAAATCAGCAAAAACCTGCGATCTCCTTGTGTTAAAGCTCCAAGAGACTCCAGTCTTTTTGCCACAATAGATGCAAATCGTTTTTCACCGCCAAGATTTGTAAAAAGAAGCCTACAGTTGAGATTCCAAATTCGTTTTTAAGTATATAACCCATCTATCATTACAATTGAGGTAATGCTCCATCTTCAGACCATGTGAACAATAAAAAATCGACATAACAAGAACTGGGCCTGGACAATCAATATAAATCGGCACGCTTATCTCAACATTTAACCTGCCTAACCATTCCTTTTCCTGAAGGCAACATATACCCCTCTTTAATGCCTTCATGATCTAAACTTGAACAGATGGCCTACAAAACAAGCTCATATCCAATCCTAAGCAGGTTTCGAAAATAGATACAAGAACCCTGCTCCTACATATCATGCATTGACAAGTCATTAGTTGTGCCAGGTTCCAGCTGACAGCCATTGGCAGTTATTATTATTAAAAGGAATCCTGCACCTACATATAATACATTGACAAGTCAATAACTGTTCTACCTATCCTTAGCAGGTGCTTCCTTCACTAACTAAACAAAATTCCAGTCTGGATCTAACTATTCATGTAGAAGCAGAAAATACCATAAAAATCTTCATTTTAGTCACAATTTGTACCAGACAGCGAATAATAACTTCAGCAGCAAACAGTGCAAAATCAAAAGTCAGATCTACAAGAAAGCCTGCGGCCGTTCAAATAAATAAATAGTAGACCTATATTGTGGTGCAGAAGTTTGATTAGAACGATGGGTTCTCCCAAACTGCTGTATTGCACGGTCTGCACTCCAAGGGAGTTCAAGTGTTATGTGTACTCTTCTGCTCTGCAAAGTTTTAATTAAGCAGTTTTGAGTGACATTCCAATAGATAATCCTCAGGCATAGTTGCAAGTAGAAACAGATGGGCAAAACGGAGCAACATAAAACCTGGTTTTTTGCCCTTCTGTCAGCATGTAGAGAAACACCAGCTGATCCCGCTTCAGATATAATTGCAATTAGTTTTTTGCCATCCATGAACTGCTGCTTTTCATGCATATTGATCATCTCCATTGAGACTTCTTTCCTACAAGCAGTATATATACATATATGGGATTAGCTGAACCAGAAAATGTAAAACAGTATCATAAGTAAGCTATCTCACGCGTTCCGCGCCTGATAAACAACGCCTTTCCCGTCTGAAGCTCTTATTAGCATACCACGACGTCCAGTTATTTCTGCGACATTGTCAGGGCCCCCTAGCTACAAAAAATCCAAATAAAATGGAAAGTTCTTAATATATGTATAGTTTAGTGCTAAGAATGAGCTAAATTAAGATCTTTTACATAAGTCATTCATCTTGCCATTACTTTCAGGTAATCAAGTTCTAGAGCAACATATAAACTAGTAAAATAACATAAAACAGAAGGATGTAGGTGATAAGTAGAAATCAGCCCAAACAAATACGACGAGATCATTAAATAAGATTTCATCTTCAGCCAAAATGGATGCCATGCCACAAAGGAAGCTCTAGTTTTAATTAGTAGGTACTGGAGCTCTATGCTGGGGTGCTTGAGTTGAGATATTCCAACAGTGATTTAACTCACAGGAGCTTACTCAAGAAGTAAGCAAATGGTTTGGCATCTCCAACCTCCCTTTCTCCTGCTCTGAAATGTGATACCATGTGTTACCATAACACCCACTCACAATAATCATCTACCAGACATCCAAAAGACAAAAAAAGAAAAATTAAGAGATGTCATATAACCCTACAAATTAAAGTTAGCAGACACCTAGCTACCTGTATGAAAACTTTTGTAACGCCCCAAGGTCCGAAATCTGTAAAACTCAGACCCCACGTGGATAACCGGAAATACTATGTTTGGATCCTCAAGCATTATATATGCCACTACTCTACACGACTACACTTCAACTCTCCAAGTGGGACTAATCCCATAAATACTACATTTGGGCCACATGGGTCACCACTGATTGGGCCGGGGTATAACAATCTTCTTAAGTAGTAATTGATCCTAAACCTGAGTACATTCCTGCCCCTTTAATGTCACCCAATTATGCATAAAAATGTCAATGCAAGCTCAGAAATTAGAGGAAAGAATCAGGATTGTGATCATTCCCAGCAGGAGTAAGCTAAAAGTACCTGATCAAAGATATCATCCAGAGGATTATTAGGGAGATCCAAGGAACGTATTATATCCAAAATCTTCATTTTTTTCTCTACTGCGGTATCGTACCTGACAATAAGACACAAAACAAGTATTTATAAACTGGGCCATATGAGCACAAGTTAATGAGGATCTTGATCCATCAAATACATACATACCTCTTTGAAAAATCAGCTACATGAGCATCTTGCTCTTTTTCCTCGCCTTTTACCTTCTTGCATGTGTAGCATGACCAGTCATCAGTCAATATCTCAGTCCAAGGTGGAGTCAGACAGCTAGGGTGGACACGTCGAGAACAACCAGAACAATGAAGCAACAGACTCATCTCCTGAAAATTTAGATATTATTATACAAAAAGAACTTCACAAAAGAAACTTAAAATGGCAGTGCACTTCCACAGATATTATATTCTCCTGTACGCATTCTACAATCCTAATCAATTTTTGGTATGATTACCATCTTCAACCATAGAAGTTTTATTTCTAAACAATACTAAATGGTACAAATAAATAAGAAAAGAAAGAATTATGAACACAGCCCAGGTCACTAAGAAAAGTAGCAAAAGGCATCATTCCATATAATGTGTACAGTGCAATGAGTTCAAATGTGGCACAGACTAAATGTGGTACAAACAAATATCTGTATGACTGTATTTAACATGAAAGTACCAAACAATAAGCAATAAAAGTCACCTCCTCTGTGTTGCAGATTTGACACATGTGGAACTCCTCATCAGATTCTGTTGATTCATGATCTGACTCGGCTGAAACATTTTATACAATAGATTAACAATCATCATAAGGATATAAATTATTAGCAAAGTCCACGTAGTTAAGCACAAGTATGCATGTAACAATAGTTATGCTCTAAAATATCATGCTATAGTGGAGCATTGGTTGTGGCTGCTTAAAGCAGCTGTTCCAGCAAGTATGTGTAGCTGCATCAAGGATCCAAAAACCGGAACCGGGCAAAATCCCGCTCGGCGCCTTTTCTCCGTTACCGATCGGTAACCGAAAATCCCGGAAAAATCCTGGCTGGATTTCGTCAAATGGAGTTTGAATTCAGGATGAAACCGCCGGGATTTTGAATTTGAATTTGAATTTGAAAGATTCCGACCGGGATTTTGGATCCCGGTCCCCACCGGAAAAAATCCGGTAACCGCTGGTAACCGGTCGGGTTTTTGATCCATGAGCTGTATGCTATACCACTATAGCAGGCCACAGTAACTACCATAGTGGATAGCATGTAGCAGGCACATAGAGAAAAGTTTCAGCTTTCGTTGGGTAGTCATTTTTTTGCATATTCAGGTTTTTGAAGGGAGCCTTCTTTCACGTTCTATTTGTCATTCTTATTACTAAATATGGCATGGGACATTTCATATTCCTTTCCTCTGCCTATCAGAGACCGTCCCATCCAGTCAAAAAAATTTCGGAACTCATACCAGTTTCCCATCCAATCATCTTAATTGTTACATACATGTGCTTGTGAAGCAATAAATAGTCTAAACCTGATCAGTGATCACCACATACAGCACTCTATGCCCCCCCCCCCCCAACACACAGTTGTAACTTGTAGACCTCATTATTTGGCTTCTCATTCATTTTTTCCACTGTTATATTCAAATCACGTCACAGCTACTACTTCTTCCATTCAATAATTTCCATTTTCGGATGTTTTTTTAGTTACTAAATTTCATTTCTGCAAATATACCAGAACCAGAGCATACCCACTACATCACTGTTATACTTATACCTTAAAACCGAAGCTGCGCCACAAAAAAAACAGGTGCACTGACATTGAAGGTGATACAAAATGTCATACCAGTGGTAGCTGACCGCGATGCTACAAGACATATTTTTCTATTCTTTTTTAATTTTGTAAGGCATGATAAATTTTTAAATTTTAAAGTCTTAAAACTGAATCTTGCTTATCTAAATGGAGCAGTATGAGGACTATGGTATATGTGTATGTATATTAGGAATTTTAGACAGACTTTTTCCACCATCCATTGCTCATCATACAATAAAGTGGGGTGACTGAGAAGAATAAAGTTGACAAAAAAAAGTGTAGGTAAAAGTGTATGTATCATAGTCTTGAGTCTTGACTGCACGCATTATAAAATGTCATATGTTTCTTACAAATATAACTAGACATAGATATTTTATGGACCTCGCTGTGACAGAGCAATACCCGTTATTTTAAACCTTTGGTGCTAATGCTTATGTTTTCCTGCAGAATTCAACCAGATCAAGGATATTAATTAATTCTTACTGCTATGGTCGGTTCATTCTCCATCGATATATAGTTCTTCAAGTGATAGGTCAGGGTGCCTGACCATATAACTCCTCCCCAACATAAGATGCTTTTAGTTGCTTTCTTTTGCTGCTCAGCTCAAATAACTTGATCTTGAATACATCCAGAGTCAAGTCCTATCAATTCCTCCCAGTACAAAAAATGATTTCCTCAACATCTCTGAGGGTATAGATTATATAAATATTTTTGGCGATTTCCAGAAGTAACCATGTTGTTCCCAATACGTACATTAACAGGTGTATCCAATGTCATAAATGAAGGTACTTCCGCAATTACCGAAAGTTTGTTTTAGAAATTTTCAAAAGTAACCACGATGTTCCCAAATCCCAATAAGTAATCACAAGCTGTATCCACTATCATTGGGTACAGGTATTTCCAGAAGTACCAACAAACAGTTACGATCTATTGCACTCTGCGAATAAGATTACCAGGGCAAATTACATCAAAAGGCTGGTCAAAAACATATTAGCCCATTTGCCTGAGATCTTGCACTGCCGTATCATCCCCACAGCCCATGCCCATCAAGGTGCAGCGTGCCCGACTGAACAAGGGCATGTGGGTTTGTTGGTGCAATGGCGGGATCACCCGCCGGCTGAAGCTTCATGGGTGGCCATTCAGGGGTTCCATTGCAGCTACCATACGTTCCAGCTCGAGGAAGAGCTGTTTTTGCGGGACAGCGGAAATGTTGTGGACTCCTTTTGGGGCCGCACATGCCAGTGACGCGGCACAACTCGGGCCAGCGGCAGCAATGGCGCATAGGCTGTGGCTGACACACACCTCAGGAAGCCAGTTAGGATCGTTGTTGGGAAATATATTAGTTATTAAGTATCCCTGATGGATACATTTGGTTAGCAATCACTATTATGAAGGGATAGTGATATATTAGTTGTTAAGTATCCCTGATGGAAAAGGATGTATCTGTTAGATGGAGATGGGGAGTGCAAATGTGAATGGTTGATGGAGATGGGGAGTGCAAATGTGAATGGTTGATTGTATTGCAATAGCCCAACAAGCAATATATAGTACAAGGACACACACAAGAGTAAACCCTACACTTGGAGTAGAATATCACAAATACCTTAACAACCATCCCCCCCCCCCTCCCTCTCTCAAATGAAAGGCATATGCAATAGCATTGCATTTGAAAGGGTCGACACTAAAATAGGGGAAATCCAAAGTCCGGGTCTTGATAATGTCTTCGTGGCGTGCAACTCTTGGAAAATATGTCGAACATCAAAAATCTCTCATCCGGGGTCATGCGACAGCCCCTAAAGCACAAGGTACAGGGACTGAGAAAACAGAGGCAGGTGAGAGCAAAGTCGACCGCGGCAACACAGCAAAGAAGACTATGAAATCAACAAGAATAGAGAGAGCTACAAAATAAAGCCGAAGAGGAATGAATAGAAGCATGGCGGCGCAGATCAAAGCCCGAGACGGCGGTGACGCAGTGCACAAGAAGCGCAGCAAAGACGCAGTGCAGGAGAAGAGTGGCGACCTTAGAAGCTCAGGACAGCGGCTCAGAGAGAAGCGGCGGCATGATAACGAATTCTACAATCTGCAGCGGCTCAAAGAGAAAAGCGGCGGCTGCTGCCATGCGAAAGGGAATGAGTGGGCCAGAAAGCAATCGGCTGACTAAGAAGGACTTTGTGGACTCGCACGACTTAGATGAACTCAAACAAAAAGTATTATGGACTTGGATGGACACCACGAAAGAAACGACACTAAGAAAGAAAAACTCAAAGGATGACCAACAACAGTACTCTTAAACAACGGAAGAAGCTGCAAAAAGCCGAAGCCAGCTGTACCTCGAGGAGAAGCTGGAGCCAGATCAGCCGAAGATGGAGCCGGTGAAGCCGGAGCGGCTCCGGCCAGATCTGGTTTATAACCAGATCGACCACTCTTCCTTTCTTCTTCTCTCTTTCTTCCAGCAGACTTCCCTCCTCTCTTCTCCCTCCGGCCGAGCCTCCTCCTTCCTGGCCTCCTCATGCTCTTCCAGTGGCTGGCGGAGAGGCATAGCACAGGGCAACGGCGCGGCGACCAGAGAGAGCCCGGGGCAATGGCGAGGCGGCCTAGAGGGCAGCGGAGCAGGGGAGGCGCGTGGAGGCTCGGGGGCGCGGATCCCAACAACGGGCGACGAGATCTGCGCGAGCACGAGCAGGTCTGGGGGCTCGGGCGCGGAGACGTCGCGGCCGCCTCCCAACTAGATTTGGGGAGGATGGTGGCGACGCCAAGGCGGCGGCCAAGGCTTGCTCAAAGGCCGTCGGTGCGAGGGTAGGGTTGAGGGCAACCGGATCCAGCGGTGCCCAGGTTCGCCTCGCTTCTCTCCGGCTCCGGGAAATCGGGTGCTCGAGTTGGTGGGGAGATTGACTCGATTCCGAGCCAAGAGAAGAAGAGACGAGTGGTGGTAGAGCTGCAGCTACTTGACTATGTTAGATGAAGACTACAACTGAATGGTTGACGCCCCTGAGAGTGAATATTGCTCCTCCCGGGGTCAGTGGAAGAGGATGGAGGCTAGGAGAGAACCTAATGCTCTGATACCATGTTAGACGGAGAGAGAGTATGCAAATGTGAATGGTTGATTGTATTGCAATAGCCCAAGGGGCAATATATAGTACAAGGATACACACAAGAGTAAACCCTAGACTAGGAGTGGAATATCACAAATACCCTTAACAGTATAATTGTACTCAGAGATTAAGCATTAATCAAATAACTGAAATAAGCCTTCCTCAATATCTTCGGCGTGCTCAGAGCCTCGTTGCTGCTGGCCGAGAACAAGTCCCGCCGCACGCACAAGGGCTATTGCGACAGCCCCCATTACTCTCTACGTTCACGTTTAGAAATTGCTTCTTCACCCTACACTCAGTCCACCGAAGTTGAGCCCATAACATCTAACTTGATTTACATTAATATTTCAATAGCTATGCTATCAGAGAAAGTGACACCCTGCAACTGCAGTAAGCAATAAAGGTTTGCTACGTGGTTGGCAGCTGAAACTATAATCAAGTAACTTCCAATAAACTTACATGGAGAATAATCATCACTGTCATCATCGCTCACATCTTCCACTTTTGCTACTTTCCTAACTCGTCCTGTAAATGATACATCTGGTGCAGAATGCCGCTTACGCTGAATCTCTGTGATTTTTTCTTCACCTACAAGAATTTACATAAATATAATAATAAAGGAGCAGGCAACTAGAAGAACCATAAGAATTAAGAAAACAAAATGAGAAAATAAAAAAGAACTCAATAAGGATGCAAGATGAAATATGAAATACCCTTCTATAGGATGCTAAGCCCAGATTCCTAGATGGAAAAGGATCAAATTCCAAAATTTGTTTATGCAGCTGGCAATGGATGATAAAATAAGAGATATATAGTTGAGCACGAAAAGGATAGACCACTTGGCTGTATACTAATATTCTAGGTAACAACATTTCATACATTACACACAAAATTTTGCATGAAGTTTGGACTAAAGATGTGGTAAAATATGGCCAAGATTAACGTGCTGAAACAACTAGAACAAACCTTGCTGAAAACAATCGGGTTTTGGAGGTAAAGGGTAGTTTTCTTCTACCAGCTTAAGAAGAAGCTCCCGAGGACCAGAAACAAAGTCTTCCATTTCAACACCCTGATTCAAATTTGAAATAATCAAGTATTTGGAGCATCAATTTACTTTGAAAGGAGCTAACTATGCTATAGCGGAAAAAAAAAATGAAATGTTCGGAAGAAACTATAAACGCACATATTTTGTGACGGCTTCCTCCATTCGAGCCTCCCCAGTGCTCTGAAGACCAATCACCACACATTTGTTCTCTGTCAAGGCCTCCTTAGCCAACCTCACAACGGCAGGTACCTTCGCAGACATGCACATATGCCTGAAGAAACGCTGCAAAACAAAGGCCATCAATTTTGCAAGAATAACATGTGCTAGTATTTGAGCACGTGAGGCGATTATCTAGCAGACTCGTTATGGTATCTTATAATTTACTTCTCGGTATCTTATAATTTACTTCTCAACTTTCAGCAATGCCGGAAAGAAGGGCAATATGATGTTAGAAAAACATGCACTCATGGAACTGTCAAGGATGAAAAAAAAAGTAAGGAAGCAACACCTGATGGCTGGCCCAGTACAGCCGCCATATTTGATTTGAAATGCCTTTCTCTTCTGCAAAGAATTCACCTGCTGATAGGAGCTCAAGGCGCAACTCAGTCCAAAATCCGGCTGCCTTTCTGTACATATTCTGCATTATCAATAAGATGGTGCAACTTTATCATGAGCTATACATGCATACACAGGCTCTCTTTTTTTTTTGCAAAGACATGGATACATAGCCTAGGTAAAACCAATTAGCTGAAGTTCCACATGAACATCATAACAATAAACAATGAATAGGAATAGTATAAGGAGTAATAATTTTATGGATAAGCAATCAGAGAACAAGAAGAAAAACATTGATAGGGAGAAGACATGGAAGAGGAAAGCGACCATGCCACCCAAATAAAGTTACGAGGCAGAAAACATGTCAAAATTTTACAGTTTTTACCATCATTCTTTCCTCAAGAGGAGCCTCCACAATATCAAAATCAACCCCCTTATAACTTAGCGTACGGCAAACATACATACCCCTGCAACAAATTTAATGAAAGCGGAACTCAATAAATAATTATAATAAAAAGCATGTGCCAGCCAATACTTAAAACAGAAAAGGTTGAATAAATTCTAGTCAGTTTCCCATTTACACACAGCACAATTGGCACATGCCACATGGTGCCCATTGCAGATGGGCTCTTCATGTCCATGGCAACTGAGATCTGGAAAAAAAAATACTAACCTAGCTTTCATGTCCATAGCAACAAGTTCAAGAGCACCCACACCACCTTTCTCAAGAGCACCTGAAAAAGTTTCCATAAAGGGTGAACAACTACAAACACTTGGCAGATTTCTACTTGATTTCATAGCAGCTCCTTCTAGTAATAAAGCATATTAGCACAGAAAAGTAATATAATATAAGGCATGCAATGCTTCAACTACAAAGACTCGCACAACCCCAAAGAAAGCACAAAGTAACTAACTGACTTACATAACCCACTGCAAAACCTGAATACTCAGTGTCCAAAATATATACTGAAAAATCCAGCAATCGACGCACTCCAGAAATGATAATTTAGATTAACTACCAGTGCAGCTTGAATTGCTTGGAGCAGCAGTAAACCGAAGTTAGTCCCACACACCTCTACTAGTAAGGTCTGTTTCCATAAACTTCTAGTGATCCTTAAAAAAATATGTCAAGTTCCAGCCAAGTCATCCTTTGCACAGTAAAGTGAGATGATGCTAATGAGGTGGTTTCTATATATTTAGAGTCTAGTGTGGCCATAATTTAGGGTCCATTACTGGGGCTTAGTATTATCATCATGTTTGCTGTCACCATGGACACATCAATAGTTCTCTTCAATCCAAGCTAAAATATGATAACAAATACAAATAAAAATATGAAAAGAAGAAAGATTCAAGTAAAAAAAAGGATAAAGCAGTAGACCTAAAAATTGTGGAAAATTCTGAAATGATGTTCCATCACCCCAGAGTCCAAGTCGAACCATATAGCCCAAATTTCGCGGTTCTGATGCACCAGTTGCAGAGCAGTAAACAACTCGAGCTTCAGGTAACTTTTCCTGTGATGTTTGGTGATGTCGCAATATTAGTTTAACAAGCATATAACAAATGTATATTCTTTCAAACATGATGTATTGATATCAAATATTTCCAAACTCTCTGCGCAAAGCATTGAAGCAATATCATGGTACGACTGAGCTAAAGGTTATAAGTTAGATATAGCATTAAGATTTCTAGTGCCTGATGATTAGTGTTATCAGTATTGTGTATCTCTGTCTCTTTGATCTTTGCTCATTAAGTTAAACTTAAGTTCTTAAAAAAGACAAGGACAACGGACAACAAATGTTGTTGTCTAATTCTGAAATACCTTACTTGATAAAAGTGTTTAGCATGATATCTGTTGCATTGCATGTGCCCACTTAATAGTTGCATCAAATTATTTCGCCCATACTGTAAAACTCCAGAACTTGACATGCAGCAACAAATTACGGTAAATTGCACTCTTTTATTTATTAAACTCTGGAACTTGACAAACCCCATCAGATTATGGCAGCAAGAAGGGGAATGTTCTCTTCTTGAACGTAACTTGCCCTTAATTTCCTTAAAATTATGCACAGAATACCTTGCTTAAGACTACATCATTCAGATTAGATTAATGAGCTCTACATCGTCAAAATCATTTTGTTAGTATTGAGCATATTTTGACATTTTACAATATACGCTCATGAAATTCGAAATATAGATAACAATAAATATTTATTTTCCAGTTAGATTATGAATCAAAAGTTCCAGCCATATACACACCTGGATCTCAAGAACTGTTGTACCAGTGCGAGTGGGCTGGCTCCCTGCATCGGGAATCAGATTTTTGGCCTTGTGGCACTGCAAGGGATATATGATTTCAGCACACAAATACACACATAGGTACACAGATCTGGCTATAAAATGAATACTATACAAAAAGATGGAAATTTCGTTCTGCTCAGCTCTTTAAATCAAATCCATTACCTCATCAAACACTAGGAGACCATCAAACTCATGTCCACACCACTGAACCAATTGTTGCAAACGGGAACGGCCTCTTTCAGATGATGCTATTAAGCTACTATAAGTTACAAAAATTACCCCATTCTTGATCCCAATGGCTTTTGAGTCTAGCTTAGAATATGGTAGCTTATTTAAAGGGTGCACTGCATAACAAATATACCAATATCAATTGCTAATATCAACCATAAATGTGAAATGGATACTGGATGGATAAATCAATCTGCATAGCAGTTGGAAGACAAATTCTTATGATAATTGTACATGTTGTGTACTTCCCTCCAATGGTACAAAGAGTGAGTGAGTAGTAGGATCAAATGTTATTAATAACTGTTGCTACTAATATTCCTTGTGGGCTTCCCGTAAAAAAAATGTTCAGTGAGGACAGTGCTGATTCAGGCCCTGGGTATTCAAATACTTAATTGCCTAAATATCGCATTGATATTCTGGCACAAGCCAATTTAAAAGTTCTATATCCTCATTTATCCAATGTTGTCACTAATCACTATACCATGCAAATCGTAGCTACGGAACCTTTCCGACATGTCACTGGCAGGATCATAAAGTATCCCAATCCTGATCGTAGGATATTTAGGATCACGATCCTATGTTTGTGAACAAAATGTAATATTTAGTTTATGCTTAGATAGTTTATATGTTTCCTATTGTTTCCAGCACATAATATTGTTAAATCTAGTAGGATCATCACCCTACGATCTCATCCAATACCGCTGGACCCACAAACGATACTATTTAGTATCCCGAGATACTCAACCTTGGATTTGTTAAATAGTTGGTACTGAGAAATGTTATGAATATATTGTATGTATATTGAAGAGGCCCAATGGGCGATATATATAGGAGTACAAAAGGTATATGCCATATATAGATAAGGCATATAAGAGTCTCTATTCTAACTCCTATTCTAACATATCTCTAACACCCCCCTCAAATGCAAGGCGTATGCAATAGCATTGCATTTGGAAATGGTTGATACTAAAATATGGAAAATCCAAAGTCCGAGTCTTGATAATGTTGTCGTAGCATGCAGCTCTTGGAAAATATGTTGAGTATCAAAAGACATCCTTCCATCCGGTGTCGTGCGATGGCTCATAAAGCACAAGGTGTGGGAGCAAAGTCGACCGCGGCAACATGTCGAAGAAGATGATGAAACCAACATGAATAGAGAGAACTATCAAATCAAGTCAAATAGGAATAGGTGGCATGGCGGCGCAGATCATAGCCCAAGACGGCGGCGGCGCAATGCACAAGAAGTGCAACGAATGCACAGTGCAAAACAAGCACAACGCAATGCACAATAAGCGCAACAGAGACGCAGTGCAGAAGAAGCGCGGTGCAATGTACAAGAAGTACAACGAAGACGCAGTGTGGAAGACGCAGTGTGGAAGAAGCGTGGCGGCCTTGAAAGCTTGGAGCGACGGATCTGCAGCGGCTCAAAGAAAATAGCAGCAGGAGCGGCGGCTGCTGCCATGCATAAGGCAATTCCTATGCTTCTATGACTGATAATAAATTTGTGGACTCGCATGGCTTAGACGAACTCAAAAATTGAGTGCTACGGATTTGGATGAACGCAACGGAAGCAACGACACAAAGCAGAAAAACCTAAGAATAACTAGCAGCAGCACGCAACTAGAAGTAAATAACTAAATACTAGCAGCAGACTCAAGCGAATAACCAGCGGTAGCAACAACGTGTAACCAGAACTAGTAGCAGCAACAGCATCAAGCCCCTCTCTGCCGGAGAGTACTCATCGGAAGGCCATCATCCGGCATTACCCCTGGACTCGGCCCAGGCCCCCCCCATTCCCACACGACGGCCGGAGGCATTGTACCAAGTATTTCCATCCAATTAGAAGAATGGTGGGTTTCAGCAAGGGCTGCGACACCAAGAGATCTGAAGAGACGGTGTGCGTATTGGTGTGTTTAAAGGGGGGCAAGAGGTAGAGGTGTGATGGGGTTTTCTAGTCCGGCGATATCTATTACCAGGACTACCAATTCCTCGGGAGTTAGAGAGGGCAAGCACAGAGCCAACGCTCTTCCAAACCACACCCCACACGCGGTCTCCAGAAGCTTCCTTCCCCTCCGGCCGCCACCATCGCCAAATCCCTTCCGTCCGGAGCCCCTCTTCTCCCTCGCCATCCCAGGAGGACGGCGAGTACAGGCGCTGCTAGAGTCGCTCCAGCGCGGCACCTGGTCGAGAGTCACGACTGGTTTGGAGGAGGACAAGAAGACCAGCGCCAGGCGTCTCGGCAGTGGAAGTGGCGGGGCGAGATGTCGGAGAGGGTGAAGGGGACGGTGAAGTGGTTCAACACCACCAAGGGCTTCGGCTTCATCTCCCCCGACGACGACAACGACGACCTCTTCGTGCACTAGTCCGCCATCAAGTCCGATGACGACGGCCGCACCAAGGCCCTCGACGTCACCGCCCCAGGTGGTGCCGCGCTCCCGGGCGGCTCCCGCCCCAGTGAGGGCGACCGCGGAGGGCATTACGGCGGTGGAGGCGCTACGGAGGCGAGGTGGCTACGGCGACCGCGATTCTGGCGGCAGAAGGCCGGATCCGACGGATCCGAGACCAGAGACGCGGCGGCGGCCACGGCGGCCAAGCAAGAACTGGAGGCGGTGCGATGGCGTCGAGGCGCCAAGAACGCCGACCGAACGTAACCAGAGGCCGCCCCCGGGAGCAAAGATGGTCCTCCCGGGGGCAGCGGCGACGACGGCGACCGAAGGCTAGGAGGCAAGGTAGCGGTAAGAAACTATAACCCTAACCTTGCTCTGATACCAAGTTATGAATATATTGTGTGTATATTGAAGAGGCCCAATGGGCGATATATATAGGAGTACAAGAGGTATATGCCATGTATAGATAAGGCATATAAGAGTCCCTATTCTAACTCCTATTCTAACATATCTCTATCTCTAACAAGAAAAAGATTGGAATGAAAGGGCAACTATGATACATCATACATGTGAATGCAGAGAAATATAACTGAAGAATGGAGAAAGAAGATTGATAGCCCTAAATCTTGCAAACTACAGCTAAATGCTTAATGCTACCAGGAGGTTGATCAACTAAAAGGGAATATGACTTGAAGGGCCTTCCATGCCACCAGTAGGCCTCATAAGGATTACCCATGTCCCATATGACACGCTATAATACATCGGCACATCAAGAAATCGTTGCAGCTACATCGATATGGCTCCAATTGCCATTTTAAAAAAATCTGATATAGCTCAACACATTTTCAAACATGGTCCCTACACGTAAGAACACAGTTTTGGATGCAGTATGGACTTACCCTTTCAGGTTAATATGCCACGTTGAACTTGCTGGACGTAAAAGTGCATTTTTTGGGCTAGCTGCTAAGTGCTAAACTAAAGCTTTAGCGAAACATGTGTGCATCATATGATCACACTTGCATCCAATATCTGTAATTTAACTAATTTCTAATCATTATTGCTTGAACTTTATAGATATTTTGGTGCACGGTATAATAAATAATGATGTATCATTATGATGCATCTATTATTAGATTAAAACAGTCTATGATTTATCAATTAGTACATTATACATAAAAAACCAAATCACATGTCGGCCAACACTCAATGCTAGGATTTCTCAATAAATGCCGTGTTGGTATGTCCACATGTTATTATGTGTGTGTCACGTACTGTTGAAGGTGCAATGTAGATGGCATGACTTAAGGTGAAAAATGCAATTCAATTTTAATATGCTCCATACCTTGTACACATTTTGCACCCACGTCATCTAAATCTCTTCGAGCATCATACTTCAAGTCGGAACCAACAGATACCCACCTGGAAATTGCATCCACAAATACAGATAGAATCAAGCAATGAAGAAGGCAGACACAACTGTAAGAAATTCTTAAAAAAATCAGCAGAGCAGCTACTGAATGATATTTCTTGCCAAAAGTCTTACACTGCCTTATGCCTTCCCTGTTGCCAATTTTCCCAGATTAATCCAGCAATTGTTCGCCCCTTACCAACACCAGCCCCGTCACCAATGAAAAAACCTGCTCTATCACCAGTGGGGAGATGATAAAGGTACCGCTGTCATAAAACAACATAAAGACTTACAAGAGGTGTGATATATAAAAAATTTATAGAAAAATCATAGAATGGTAACTAACCTGACAAGCATAAACTACTGTTTCAATTTGTAAGCAAGATATAGCCTTGGTATCATCCAATTCATCCATGATATTCAAGTTGTAAGTCGGTTCAGGAGGTTGAACAGCCGACAAAGAAGAAGTTTCTACAACTGGATCTGGATGAGGCAGACCAAGAGATAGCTTTGGAGGCCTCTGGAAATAAGTGCACATACAGCGAATTATCAAGCAATTCGATAATAATAATATATTATTATTAATATTATCTATAAGAAGTAGAAAGCATTTTTACACAGTGCAGACTCGGCCATCAAAGTACATGGAATTCTTACATAGTCAGTGAAAGTCTCTCCAACAGTACCACCTTCATCTTCTTCACGCTCAACATCAATTGCAACCTGCTTGACAAAAGCCCGGTAAGTGCAAGGCTGCGAGCCCGATAATACAACCTATCAAGCAGGCACTGACACATGATGCAGCTGAATGTTTATGAGAAATGTCATGAACCGAGCAGCCAAATTTCATGAACAATGGAGAATGCTATACACGAATCAGCAAACATAATGAGCAAATGTGCAATACTATACACACCCAACTAAGAGTAGACAAGATCGTGAGGAAATGCATAGAGAAACTCTGACAACCTGACCCGTTGAACCGATCAGATGTGCCCCGTTCAACTAAAAAATTACAACCAATCAGACAAGCTAATCACCACAGATGAAATCCTATTGCCCAGCCCATTGAACACCAAGCTGAGGTAAAGCAGAAGAGCATAACTATGATATTTGCTGTCTTCATTGATCACCTCAAGCAGATAAAATGTCCAATCTCATGCAAAAGTATATAAATGGAACTCTTCCAATACTGCCTTCCCTATGAACCTATTATCCTTAACAAAATCGCAAACCTACAAAACAGAATTTCTCACTCCGACAAATCATTTAAGTCTAAAACTCCCTGCCACACAATGCCACTCCATACCCCCCCCCCACCCATCACACCCTTGACTCTCCAAGTTCCATCCTTCAAGGAACTGAGAGAGTAAGTAACACACCAACATACCTCATTGATCTCCTCGGGCGGCTCGGTTGCGGGCAGCACCATCGGGATTATCGCGCCAACCACCAGCTGCGGCATGCCTGGCGGCAACACGGGGAGGAACGGCACCGGCGGAGGCATCGGCACTGGAGGCGTGGGCCCCGAGGCCGGGGGGTGCGCGGCGTTGTTGGAGGCGATGAAGTTCTCGAGCTTGGAGGCGAGGAGGTTCTGGAGCTTGGCAAGGTCTACGGCGAGGTCTACGCCACATTGCGGGCAGTGGAAGCGGGCGAGGCCGTGAGGCACGTTGAGGACGGCCTGGCAGCGCGCGCAGGGGAGCTGGATCTTCGTGGGGTCCACCCCCTGCGCCTGCGGCGCCCCCCTCCGGGGCTGCGCCGGAGCGGGAGGGGCGGGGCTAGCGGAAGATTTGGACGGGGGGGAGGACGACGACGAGGGCGACTTGGGCATGAGCTGCGGGGGCAGGCGCTGCGCCATGCGGCATTTGGGGCAGATGAACTCGGTCATGCCGGGGGCGACGGCCAGGACGCCGCGGCAGCCCGCGCAGCGAACCTGGACGAGCGCGGCAGCTGGGGAGGGGGAGGAGCCACCGGCCATCGGCGGTGAGGGTTTGGGGGAGAGAGGAGAATGGGTGGTGTCTGGTATCGGGTTTTTTCCTCGCTCCGGGAGAGGAGGAGAGAAACCGAAACCGAAACCGAAACCGAACCGTGAAGTGGGTTGGTTGGTCCGTCCGTCCGTCCGTCCGTCCGGGGCTCCGGACCTGAGATTGTTTGAATTTTTACGAGTCACGTGCAACAGAAAATAAATTTTTATATAATTTTTATGAGATGGACGTTGGTTTGCTGGGGTTTGTTGCGAGTGCACTATACGCAATTTTTGACACCGGTCCATTAGGGTTTGGCAGTTTGTTGCTGCGAGACAATCCGGACCGTTGGTTGATAGTTGATCTGACGGACGTGATTGATAGTGGGAGGACGGACCGTCATCGATTCCTTCTTTTAAGTAATAGATATTTTCGTTTCTGTTCGGGTAAGTTCTTTGAATTTGCTATAACTAGCGGGTGGTCGGCGAATTTGCGTAACTAGATTTGTTTTGAATTTTGTATAAATGATTGGGAATATATTTATATATCTCGTAAGTTATTTAGTTTTTTAATATATCCTAAACATTAGAAATAACAATATAAATTTGAAGGAAAATACAACTTTAAGAATGCAATTAAAATATAAACTTTGATAGAAGAAAATTATTGAGTATAATAAGTTGTTGTGATTCTTATAAACTAATCATCCTCCATCTTTCATAGATCATGTAGTTATATGCCTATATTTTTTCTGTTGATTACTTTTTTTTCAAATTATATGTATGCACATGTACCTCTATTTAATCTCAAGTAATATGTTGACTATGTGTACAAAAAATTATCTTATTAGTTAACATGGTATTAGAATATCTCCCTCACGCATACATCAATGCACCATAGACGACGTACCTTGAACTTATCTTCCCTTATATGTTAGCTCCCACCGAACCATGTATTTTCTATTTCTTCTCGTCATCACAGTTCTTTGCTTCAACCTCAATAGTAAGCCAAATCTTGATCGATCGCTCTCAGGTGCTACTTATTCCATTGCAATACTTTACCACATAGTTATCTTCTACTTCTCTCTAATTATTGCTTAATGCTAATCGTTGCAACACTAACACGCGTACACATGCAACTGTCGCTGACCCCAGCTGGAGACACGTGCACGCTCTCCCTGGTGACCCGAGCATATTCCCTACGGTTGTATCATCTTTACTCTATGTTTTTTTGCTCCTCTAGTTTTCTACGTTGTGCTTCTACTCGTAAGGATGCATATATGTACGTACACACGCATGATATTATACATGCTTAACGTCCTCTTCTCTCGTGTTGGTTGCTACTCTTCTTCGACGTTGATCAACTCAACGTTGTGGTTTTCTCACTAAACTAGACGACATTCCATCTTTACTAATGTCAGCATGTCTGCTTTAGTCGTTATCTAACGATATAGAGAATCTTTTCATCATCGTCGGCGATAACGTGCCTTTGACCAGTGATGTCACGCTCCTAGCTACCTAATAGCCGCATATCGTCCATAGCTCGTCTTCAACACAAAATTGCATCTTCTCTATGTCAGGGCTTCCCATCATTAGGGGTGAAAATGGGTCAGATACGGGTGAGTATTACTCTTCTCGTATTATAACCCATATTTTTACCATGTATTTGAAGTCGGATACGGATGTGAATTCAGATTTTTTGGGATACAGACACAAGACGAATGCAGATCGGATTCAAATCAAGCACGGATAGGTTGACAGATAGTGTACACATAAAGAAAAAACATAACTTCACCAAGGAAAATGTCAAATTATACTATCTACTCAAGAATTATTTATCCTACTTAACAACATAAAAATAATTAAAGCTAAATTCACATTATATATTAGTCAATGACTAGAGCACCATAAAGGGTATTGATGTTTATCGGATATCTATTTTCTTGATTTATCGTATATCTTTCGAGCATCCTATACAATCTAGATACAAATCGGATATTGCTATTCTCATATCCTAACCTATATTTTGTGTGATTTTTTGGATGCGGATCGGGACTAAAAAATTGTACCCCGACTGATTTTTTCGTATACGACATCACAACAGGAGGGAATTATGCGCCCCATTTCCACCCCCTACTCATCATCGAACTTATTTGGCCACTAACTTCTTCAACAATATTGACGCTCACCACTTGTCATCATGGCTCTTGGTTCCTTCAACACTGGACTTTCTCTTTTATGGCTCCAGCGAGCAGCACGATATTGTTCTCATTTCCGTCGTTGCCGTCTTAGCTCTTTGCTTCCATGTGAATCAATGTCTTATTGCATGACAGATCGATGCCATTGAACTCTTTCATAGTCTCCTCCAACACGATTCATGTTTTCCTCGTTATAACTTTTATTTTTTAAACCAAAATTTTAGCTTTTTATTTTTCTTCCATAGGAAGCAACAATATAAACATGTGACATTAAGAGCGAACATGGTAGTTTTTTTTTTTGCGTCTCCCCCACACCATCTGTACTATCTTATTACTTTTGTTTTTATTCAATATTTCAGTTATTTTTATTGGAGTTCGTATACAAATCAATTTGCCAATTTTCTAAAATTTATTATGAATTTTAGTTATTCAGATATTTTACTTTGGAATTCGTTTGGAAATCAAAATACATTTTAAAAAAATTCTAAATTTCAGTTCTTCTTTCTTGGAATTCGTATCAGAATCCAAATGCTAAATTTTCTTTAATTTTTGTTTCGGACTCCAATTATTTAGTGATATTACTTTGGAATTTGTATCGAAATTAAATTGCTAATTTTATAATTTTCTACTCTGAATTTTAGTTATTTTTTGTTTGATTCCATATACAAATCTAACTGCCAATTATTATTTATTTTTTATTCTGAATTATAATTATTGGAATTCGTATCGAAATCAAATTGCTAATTTTATTTTAATTTTATTCTGAATTTTAGTTTTTTGTTGGATTTCGTATACAAATCTAACTCCAATATTTACTTTTTTATTTTTAATTATATTTTACTTATGGGGTAATTATTTAGGGAATTGATAAACAACATGCACATGATATCTTTCGATCGGATGAGGATGGGCATGAAACTTCTCTCTTTTTTCTTCTCGTAAGTCCCAAAAGTGACGGCTTTTTCCACATGACCCAAATTTTAGTTTGGTCGTGAGGAGAAGCAGAAGACTTAGGCTAGGTTGCGATAGATTTGGATTAGTACTAAAATTATAATCTGGATCTACCACGATTGACGGTGTAGATCTGTAGGACCGTAAAGGCGACTAGAGGGGGGTGAATATGTGTTTTCTTAATTTTTCTCCTTAATCGAATTCAACACGTAATTTTCTCCTCTAGCTATGAAAGCTAAGAAGATCAGTAAATGCACAGAGGAAGCCTTGTGCTGAATCCGATTACCCCCTTAAGCACAAGACTCAATAATGGAAAATTGATATCACTGGGCCGGTCGGACCGGTGTAGAGCTGGCGGTCTGACTGCCAGGCGGTCGGACCGGCGATCAATTGGCGGTCTGACTGTCGGGCGGTCGGACCGGCTGTAAAAAATCGGTCGAACCGATTTAGTCCAGAGGCAATGCACAATGCCCAAATTCAAAACGAAAATTGGTCCAACTTTTGATTCAACCAATGAAACTTGACCAAATTCGGAGCACACCTCCCTAAGGATATATGAGACCTATTTTTAGCGACGATCGTCCAGATCCACTTCAAAGAATCGATCTCTTTAGGTTTTACCAAAGAAGTGTTCAAAACATAGAAATATGAAAATCTTGATCCAAAACTTGCTTATGGGGGATTGATGATCTAGATGATTCTAGAAGTATTCCCACACATCATAGCAAGGTAAAATCGGTCAAGAGACCAAGCATAAACACCCGGATCAAGGAAGCACCACAATCATCAAAAGAGAGAAGAAAACACATGAGACTTCATTCTTGAACAAACAATCATAGATTGATTGATTCAAGATGTTGTTTGTCAAAGTCACTCCCTCAAGGAGGACAATAGCTTAATCCAAGAGCACGCAAACAAATTTCTCTCTAAACCCTAGCCTCTCCTCTCCTCTCCTCTCCAAACCCTATAAAAGTTGGAGTGTTTCTAAATGAATGCTTCTTCTTCTTTTCCATCTCCCCCCTTTCTATTTATAGGAAGGCTTAGGGTTTCTCTCATAGGCTCCCATTAAGGCACAATACAAATGGGACACACACACACACAAATCTGTTGAAGCAATCGTCTGCTTCACCACGTGTAGGTTGATCAGCGGCTCTCATCATGTCGACAAGTCTCTCCCGTCCAAATCCCATCGAAATCTCCAAGGCACTTACACCGACCCCCGCGCCACTTGATCCAACTAGCTGCAACGAAGTGCCCGTTCGAACCATCTTGTTCATTCTGCACCATGCTTGAGTCACACGACCTCACTCGGCATCCATGATCGTTCTGAACCTAAGCTCTCCAAGCGTAGTCCCGATCCACCTCACCGTTGACGTCGTTGACCTGGAAGCCACCTGCACAGCAATAGATAAAAAAATCGTCACCGGGAATAAGTTCTACACAACTTGACCCACATTAGCTCAATAATGCAATATACAACAATAAAGTATTGAAATTCATGCATTAAACACAATAAAAATACAACAATGCCAAAATGGCCGAAGTCCAAGTGAAAGCCGGTCGGACCGCCCTACCATGCCTGGCTTGATGATTTCAATGGCCGGACCGATTCCATAACGGCGGTCGGACCGCCCTAAAAGACTTAGCCAAATTTCAACTTGAAAATCCGCAAGCTCTCTGAAATTTTCCAATAGATAGAACTTTTGATTGGGAGCTTCAAAAATTATGTGACCACATCCAGAAGACTCCTTCGATCGGACCAAGTATTGCTTTGCCGGATCGCCACATCTACGGCCGATCGGCCGTAGCTTGGCGGTCGGACCGCTAATGACTGACAAAGATCAAGTTTTTCAAAAATACGAGATTTTGCAAACCAACAACGCCATTGCCAATTGACTCATCATCCTAAGATCTTGCATATATTCCCACGATATCCACAATATCTTTCTCTTTTTCTACTGATTAACGTGATAATTTCTAGCCATTGAAAGCGAATATGGTCGCTTATTTTGACTCTGCTTTAATAAGATAATTGAATATTTTAAAAGATGTGTCCAGATAAAATCTTAGTTTTTTTTTCTTCTAAAAGTATTTAAATTATGAGCCATTGGATCTAGACACATCTTCCTGCTGTCGGCTCTTTCCCGCCACCGCCACCCCACGCGTCGCCGCCTCACCGTCACTGTCCTAGCGCCGGTGAGGCTTGCCAGCTTGCCCCTCTACCCTTCTTCAGCAAATTGAAAGGATGGACATTCGAGTACTCCCAATGTGAACAAATACTGAGTACTCCTTAGCAATTTTCTTTTTGAAAACGACTAAATTGATGTAGTGCT
Organism: Hsuehochloa calcarea; assembly: GCA_036346395.1. Lineage (NCBI taxonomy): Eukaryota > Viridiplantae > Streptophyta > Magnoliopsida > Poales > Poaceae > Hsuehochloa > Hsuehochloa calcarea. Next base: position 44,584,949 of record CM070599.1, read on the forward strand.
AATAAAGTTTGACTTTGCAAAGGTGAATTTCTATTTTATTTTCCACGGCTTTTTGAACCCAGGCTGGAAAAGAAGAGAGACATTTGTGATGGAAACGTCATATTGCCACTCTTGGTCTGCAGTTCCGCAATAAGTAAGCAGTAGTTCACTGAGTAGCGTCCTCGATTGCGTCCGACAACCATCTGATGCATCAGTGCACCAGTAATCTGGCACGAACAGAAATACATGTAATCGTTAAATTTTGTTAGCGATACCTTGCTATCTTCTTCCATATGCTAAGCAAATCGATGATCTTTTTCGAAAGTTTTTTTGTACGAGACACCATTTATGTGTGAATTATTGAATTGGTGCTTTCACCAGTCCAAATATGTTTTACTATTACTCATACAGAAGTGCCACGGTTTCGATGGATTTGACGTCTTAAATTGATTACATCTTAAAACGAGTACGATATACTACCAAAAAAATCCATACCATGTTTCTGATCTTTTCGGTCCTCTTAATTCCTATAGAAAGGGGGGAGGAATGTTGACGAAGTAGACAACCGAATAATTTTTAAAAAATATATTAATAATTTAAAAGAAATTAAAAAATAGTTATTTTTTTACAAAAATAGGCTATTATTCTCATTTGAAATGACGACACCCTTCCAGGCTACTGGCGTCGGTAGGGTACCTTGGCCGCCTAACCTTTCGACGTACTCGTACCACTACCCGCAGCCGCCCTAGACGAGGCCAGGGGTCACACATGGGGTACACCTCAAGAGGGTCTGTGAGTAGATATTTGTTCTTGTAAATATCCGTCATGTTATGTAAATATTAATTTCTATACAATTTATATTATGCTAGTCTCGTGTTTCGGTACTATTTATTCTTGTGCGTACAGGTAATCATTTGAGGGGGTCAACATCGCGACACCCCCACACCACCCTGCTTCTAGACTTTACACCACTTTTGCAGAGTGAGATAACTGCACAATGTGACGCTACCGTTTTAGATCGAAAAGACTGCACTCTGACACGCCACCTTTTTTCAGAGTTTCAAGACCGCACTCGGCCACACCACACACTACCACTTTTGCAAACTGAGGTGACAACATATTGCAACGCTACATTTTCATATCAAAAAGATAACACTCTGCCACACCACCTTTTCAGATCGAAAAGATTGCACCCTGCCAACCCACACGCTGCCACTTTTGCAGACCAAGATGCCAACACACTACTACGCTGCATTTTCAAACCGAAAATATCACATTTTGTAACACCACCTTTTTAGACCGAAAAGAACACACCACGACACTGCCACTTTTGCAAACCGATATGACAATACACTGAAACACTACCTTTTTAGACTAAAAAGAACACACTCTGTCATGCCACCTTTTCAGACCGAAAAGACCATTATAAAATGAGGGATGAGAAAACTGAAGGAGAAGAGAGCTGGAGGAGAACGCTACACCACCAAACCCAATACTTCACCAAAACATGGTTCACACAATAAAGAGAGAGCAGATGTCAAACTCGTCGGTGGACTTCTACGCGCCGATGCTACGGAGGCGCAAGTAGCTTGCCGAGAGGGCTAAAACCTACCTGAATTATTCTACGAAGGGTGCGCATCACCACTAGAGTTTCCACACCCGCAGTGTGTGTGCGAAAAACCAACTAAGATCATCCAGTCCACAAACCATGCGACCGTCGCCCGGGCGTAGTACACATCTGGGAACATCCTCTTAAGCGAATCTTGCACACACATAGATTTTTCATATCTTACATTCCAATCCACATATTCTTAACTACATCTGCGCATAATGGCAGTCGGAGATGCGATGTAACTTCTTCCTATGGATCGATAACCCAGACATGTACGATAGGGTTTTCATCAAGCAGAAGTACGTGTTGAACTATACGATGCGAGCCGAGACTTTCGAACTCTGTAAACCTTACGTACATGGCCCTATTGAAAGGCGTCAGAGAAGCCCAAGAAAGCAGGGTGGTGGCGGAGGACCCCTGAACAAGAAGCTGAGTACGACCCGGTCGAGTGCACGACGGACAAAGGGAAAGCTCCTGATAGTGAGACCGACAGCCGTCCTAGCGATCCCCATCGCCCGGGCGAACTTCGTATTGAAGAGGTGTCGACGATCAAATCACCGAACTTACTAATATAAAAAGACAGAGGAAAATGACATGTATCTCCTGACAAGGAATGAAGCTTCTCTTTATTGAGATGAACTGGCTATTACAGAATATGTCTACAATCTGGACCAAAGGCTAACTCTTCTAACACTGGAGCACAATGCTTGCTATCACTTTGCAATCTAATCGACTAGTTATCTTCTGAGTGTGATTCCAATTGATGTTTCCTTCGGCTCTGCCTCCTCCTTCCACGGTCCTCCTTATGTAGTTGATGAAGCATTGGCAGTTGTCCTTAGGAGAGACGTCTGTTGAGAAGTGGTGCGTCTGGTCGGAGAGAGGCGTCAGTTGACAATGTAACAACTGTTGTGCGGTTATATGTCAGTGAGTCATTTAACCGTATTCCAGTGTCTTAGAGTTACGTAGCGTCGCGTGGTATGAAATATGTAGCACATGTTCCATTCGTCACACGGTAAAGTATATACCTGGACTCAGATTCAGATACCAGTTCAAAGCCTTGTGAACATTTTGACTGGTCGGAGGCTAGGTTAGGAACCTGGTCCGACCAGGTTATGTATTATGTAATCTCCAGAATCCTTACGACCAGTGAGGTCGTTAGCTTTAGGGGTTACGACCATGAAGATGTATGGTCTTCTATATTCTAAATAATAAATAGAGGTTTTAATCCTCGTCAAGAGGTAAGTTATGTTCAATTTACATCATGATTATTAATTTGGTCATACGTTGTTGACGAGGATCTGATAATCCTCATTTTATCTTTTATCTATAATTCTTATTAGGGGTAAATATGATGTCACGTAGTCCCCAGAAGTACCCCTTATATTTATAAGGGGTAGGCCTACCAAGTGATTGTAAGTTCTCCTACAATCACCCCTATAGTCGTAAGTCTTACTACGACTATGACATGGTCGTAAGTCCTTCTACGACCACTACCTGGTCGTAAGTCCTTATAAGACCATTACCTAGTCGTAAGTGCTTCTACGACTATTGTGCAGTCGTAAGTTCTGCTACGACAGGTACCTAGTCGTAAGTCCTTCTACGACTATTGCCCAGTCGTAAGCTCTACTACGACTTGTACCCAGTCGTAAGTCTTGCTACGACCAAGTCAACCACGACCACCTTATAATCAATAAGACTTACAAGCGAGTGGGTCCAATTGATTAAGGAATCCAGACGATCCACATGCACTATTATTCCGCGCAGTAATAGTGCTTAAATACCCCATTACCTCTGAAAGATAACTGCCCAACGGCGTGAAGGAGCCACTACGCCGGAAATTATTGCCATCATGCGCCCATTACTGGCTTGATTAGGCGCCATTTCAGCAGGGGAAAACGGCTACTCCTTCACGACTATATAAAGGCATCAATCAGAAGGACAGAGGGAGGGAAAAAACAGAGCCAATCGAGGACAATCAAGGAGAAAGACAAGCACTGTTCTTTGTAATAGTCTTAGTTTCTTGCTTGATTGTCGAGAATACAGTCAATACCACACACACACAGGAGTAGGGTTGTTATTCTCCCCGGAGAAGGCCTGAACCTGTATAAAAATCCCGTGTCAATCGCTCTGCGTGATTTCATCTCTAGGAGACCCCCCGAATCAAACAATCTTTACGTAAGATCGGTTCTAAAACACCGACAGTTGGCGCCGTCCGTGGGGATCTTCCGGTAATCTCTTGTCAACATACTCTCTTTTTTCAAATCTCATGCACTCATGGCAGGGGAATGGAACGAGGAGAACTGGTTTGACTTGGCAGATTACGCAGACGTCGACATGGATGCCGGTTTCAACTACGAACCGAATGATGCATCCTCTGATGGTGATGTCGCCTCTGGAGATCATTCTCCAGGAAACCATCCCATCAATGGAGTTGAGGAGGGATCCTTATCCCCCACAACGATACGTCCAACAGAGGAGCCAATTCCCTCAAAGGACAAGGGTCAATCCGACCAGAACCGCACCCAGGAGGACTTACAACACGACGAGAGTTTTTCCTCCAAATGTCCAAGTCCTCCTAAGACGATCCGACCTGGTGAGACAAGTTCTGAGAGCCACCATTCCAGGACTCCACCAACATCTGGTGATCCTCTCTCTCAGGATAACTCCAGAGGGAGCGGGATCAAGCATGCTTTTCCTGCAAATTCGATCGTATCTCCGCAGATCTCATTTGCGGACAAAGGCTGTTATAACCCAGAGTTCCCCTACCTGGAGGGGGTTACTCCAAGTCGCCAGATGGTGTCTCTCGAATACTCCTCAAGCGGGGAGGCCTCGAGCGCAAGTGAGAATCATCAACGGAGGTCTTCGTCCTTCCTCGGATCGTGGTCGACCTTATGGAGGCCGAGATAAGAACACTCCCCGAAGATCACGCACTGCGCCCCTCGTGGTAATGGCGGGGCATGATCGATGTGACGCGCAGAACCAATACTCTGATGAGCGCGAGGGAAATCCTCGACATTCTCGCACTCCATTGAGAAGGCCTCAAGGATCTGATGAGGAGAATTTTGAGGTCATCCGACGGAAGAAGATTGCGACCGTAAGAACTCGACAGTATGCAACCAATATCAGTCGAAGGAGGTGCAAGAACTCCAGGACATCAAAGACTTGCTCGAAAATCCCACTCAAGAGCTTGCTCGAACGCCAGGATACGATCTCTTCGCTGAAGAAATTGCGCAAAGGCTTCGAACCGTGATGACAAGACTGGAAGCACCTCATCGACATCATTCAGGTAGTCGTAGCAATGCGACTTCCTCAGCTACCAATCAATCAAATATTTCACCACGTAGAAATCGACACGGCCATAAGTCGCATCGATCCCCTACTCGGAGAAATATATTTCGATTGACTGATGATCAAGAAGCCCCTCGGAGAGGTGATCGTTCACCACTTCGACAAGGAAACCCGCAACGGATGGAGTACGAGGAGTATTCCCCTCGTAGAATTGAGACCTACTACAGAACAGGTCAGCCTGTTACTGGGTATCGTCGTATACGATCACCTGGTGACATTAACCCTTCTTTCCTGCAAAGAAGACGTCAAGAAGTTATTACCGGATGCCGGGCATTTTCGCCTGACCTCCGAGCTGTTCGCTGGCCACCTCATTTTCGACTAGTAAACATGGAGAAGTTTGATGGATCTCAAAATCCCATCGAATTTTTTTAAATCTATACAACAGCTGTCCGAAAAGCAGGAGGAGGAGAGCATGTAATGGCAAATTACCTTCTAACTGTGCTTGAAGGATCCGCTCGATCGTGGTTATTAAACCAACCACTCGAGTCGATCTACTCTTAGCAACACCTCTGCGACCTTCTCTCGGCGAATTTCCAGGCACATACAACCGCCCTGGAAAGGAAGACGACTTGCACCGGATAAAACAGAACAACGACGAGACTTTGCGTCAATTCATCAAACGCTTTAGTCAGGTTCGTAATTCAATTCCGGAAATTTCTGATTCATCTGTTATCAGGGCTTTTAAGCAAGGAGTCCGTAGTACAAGGATAACAGAGGATATTGCTTTGAATCCTCCCAACAACATTCTTTGAGCTCTTGAGATGGTCGATCGATATCGATCGCTTACGAGGCGGTCGAGTGGAACAACACTATTGATCGAGAAACAAATACTCCTCGAGAGCCAGGTGAAGTTGGTAAGGATAAGAAAGCAAAGAAGTCCAAGAATAAGATAAAGGGCCAGAAACCACAAACCAGTGGTTTCAAGGAGGTCTTGGCTGTGAAAGATAAAGAGCCACGAACCACCAAGTCGTACCCTGATCAAGGCAAAGGTAAGCGCCCTGATCGAAAGAACGACAAACCGAGGTGGTGTCCTTTTCATAAAAAGGAAGGACACGACCTCATCGCTGAAGTTTTCCAAAGAAAGCTCGAGGACTACTACAACGGCAAAGAACCACTCCCCACTCTCGAGCAGGTAGGGAATACGAGTGGTCAAAAGTCGTCGGATGATGAAGAGATGCCGTTCTAGGATCCGCAACATAATGTTATGCACATCTACGGAGGATCATCGACATACGAGTCAAAACGACAACTTAAAGCTGTCGGACGAGAGGTAAACTCTATAAATGCCCCTCTTGTCAATAATTTACCGAAGTGGTCGGAAGTTACCATTTCTTTTGAGAAGGGTGACTGCCGATCACTTCGAATCGATCAGGTCGATATCTGATTGTGGTCGAACCCACCATCAACAACTGTCGGGTCAATCGAGTTTTGGTTGATGGTGGCAGTTCCTTGAACATACTGTTTACTAATGCCCTGGACGAGATGCAAGTACCCAAGACAAAGGTAAGACCGGTACGATACTCTTGTCATGGAATTGTACCGGGGTCTTCGGCCAAACCCATTGGCCAAGTTTCTCTTCCTTTATCATTTGGTTCACCAAGTAATTTCAGGACAGAGAAAATCTCCTTTGATGTGGTCGATTTCGATACGGCATATAACGCCATACTCGGACGACCAACTTTGGCAAAATTCTTAATGGCTACTCATTATGGGTATCAATGTCTTAAGATGCCAGGTCCCAAAGGAGTGATCACAATTTATTGTGACAAGAAGATGGCGTATAACTGCGACCGTCGATCCCTCGAGATGGTTGGTCAAATACCAACTCGAGAAGAAAGTCGACGATTCGACCAAACAAGTCGAAGCCTAAAGTCAGATCAAAGCCGAACGACCAAGTCAAAGAGGTTCCTCGGGCGCAGAGAAACCCTCGAAGACTGCTCAGACGGGGAGACTTCCGACCCCAAATAGGAAGACACCCTCATCACCTTCCTCCGAGCTAACGCAGATGTCTTCGCGTGGCAAGCATCCGACATGCCCGGAGTCCCCAGGGAGGTGATCGAGCACAGGCTACCTTTACGGCCTGATAAAGTACCCGTAAAACAAAAATTACGGAGATTTGCCCCTTTGATGTACTCGTTTCGTTTTAACTGGTCGAAGGAAGAGATACACCTAGTCGAAGTCTTTCCTCTCTGCACATGGTCCTGCCCACTAGAAGGAACTTCCTAGCGTTGCTCAGTCTCCCACTTTTGCTACTGGAAAAGACTTATCGAGTCCACCAAAAAAGGGTGAACGAATTATTAAAGTCCTCTAAGACGTTTGCTTAACTCAAGTTGCTGTTCTTGGTTCGATTAAACTAGTCAGAGATGGTAACATCACCTAGTTGAAGCCTTTCCTCTCTGCACGTGGTCCTGCCCACTAGAAGGAACTTCCTAATGTCGAGCCGTTTCTACTCTTTCGACCAGTGCTTGACAACCATAACAAAAACTATAAGTTAAACAAACCTCTCTCTATTTTCAGAAACCCCATTTCACACACTATTTACTTAGATTGTCTAAACAAGCTAAGCAAATAGTCGGGGGTAGGATAAAGTTATTAATTTGACTTCAATTCTTAGTCTTTCATTCGTCTATTATCTTTTGAGTTACTAACTACTCGACAAGATGATTTGCAGGAAACAAGATGGCCTAGGATAAAGTTATTAATTTAACTTCAGTCCTTGGTTTTTCATTCGTTATCTTTCGGGTTGCTAACCACTCAACAAGATGATTTTCAGGAAACAAGATGAATCATATATTTCTCATCAACAGAAACTGTCTGCCTCACAAAGTTATTACAGATCACTCTGAAGGGGGAGAGCCCAATTGCATTTCCTCCGCCACCTTCTTGCCAACTGATTGCATTTTCTCAATCAGACCACTTGTTCTGAAAAGAATAAAACCGGTCAAACAAAAATAAACTTCTAGAGGAAGAGAACACAAATATAATTATAGGTAAAGCATTTCTTACCTACTAGTCGAGAATCCAACTTCTTGACTTCTTCTTTATGGGAAGCAATGGTTTCAGCGTGCTTTTTCTCCCATGTTTTAATGTCCTCTGCATTCATCTTGGCAATGCGAACGGCCTCGTTATAGATCAGAGTTTTTTCATTGATTTCAGCCTCGAGGCTTCTCAATTCTGCACCAATTTCTGAAAAAGAAATTAGCATTAGAAAAGGGAAAATACTCGAAAAGGACAACAGGTAAAGAATTGCTTACCTGTTACTCGAGTTTTCAGTCCCTCGAGTTCCTGATCCTTGTTCTTGGTAATGAGAGAAAACTCCTGAATGACCAAAGCTTTTTCTCCAACTTCGGTCCGGAGCTTCTTCATCTCATCATCTTTTTCTGGAAAAGAAATGAGAGTTGGATAAAGGTCAAAATCAAAAGCAGTTTTAAGTTCAGCACTTACTGTTTATTTTTTCGTGCAATCTTTTAGTTGCAGAGATGGCTTCTCGAAGTTTCTTCGAGAGGTCTACTACTTCCACCCTCAGCTTTTTCGACTCCTCTTTTTCATAATCGAATGAGTCAGCTAAGGTCTTTGTGTCACTTTTTAGCCTGCAGAAGACAAAAGTGGATATGAACATCAGCCAATCGGTTGTAAGTCCTCCTACAACCACTGACCTAGTCGTAAGTTTTTCTACAACAAAGCCTCTAGTCGTAAGCTCTTTACGACCAGTACCTTGTCATGAGTTTTTCCATGACAACTCTCGTAAACGCTATACGAGTAGTCAAGTCGAAAACGACTATGAATAACAGTAACTTACCATCTCTCTGCCTGTATACAGAGTTCTTCTTTTTCTTGTCGTAGCTCTAAAAGTTGTCGATGATACTCACCAACAACGGCAATTTGCTCTAGAGCTTTCTGCAAAAAGAAGACAGTGAGAAGAAAGGGAAAGCCACATATATAAGTATCCTAAAAATACTTACATTCATGGTCGACATAGCAAAGGTCGAGTACACCATCTCCGGGTTCTGCAGCTTGTCTATCCTTGCGACTTGATCCCACCACACCTTCTCAAGACGCTCATTGTCAAAGGTGTTCCCTCTATTGGGAATATCGTTGGGATGGGGGACTCGGTCGCGAGATCGAAAAGCAGAAGACCCTACGACGGTAGCAGGCCCAAAGAAGTCAGCACAGAAGTTGAAGTATTCTTCTTCCTCTGATTCTGTGGCTGCAGCTTCTCTTTGGATACTGGGAAGAACGCCTGCCACGACTTCCTTCCCAGCGCTGTGCACAGGCTCGTCACCGCCTTGACCAGAGGCTTCTACAGCTGCCCCTGTTGTCTCTACGACCTCAGTAGTCGTAGCTGCCACTTCAACTGAGAGACCATGTGAGAGGTCCTCCACTCTGAGTGATGAGTATTTGACAAGTGTGTTGATTAGATTGAGAGTTGAGGTTTTTGGTTTGGACTATTTAAGTCAGTGTCAGGAAATCGGAACTACCACGTATGGAGCGGAAGTTCAGATTAATCTGAACTACCGGTGTTGGAAATAGGAACTTCCGATTTATCCGGTTTTGCTCTCGGTGAAGGAAATCGGAACTTCCGCACAAGGGGTAGCGGAGTGTCCGATATTTCGACATTAAGTGTTCTCGAGATATCAAATCGAATTAAATATCCGAAAGTCGGTTGTTAGGATATCGAAGTACCGCAGTTGTTGAGCGTGGAACTTAGATATTCTGACAAGCGCGGATGTTCGAAATCGGAACTTCATTTGTGGTAAAATCTTGGAACTTCCGATTGTGTCCGAATCGTGCGAGAGAAGGTTAAATTGTGATTTTGATTTTGTATGAGTTTGAGTCTTATACAAATATTGATGCTATGATATTGTGCAATGCTATGTGATGTGTTTTTATGTCTGTTGTTGACGGGGCATCAAGATGGAGTCGTGGCGAGACACGTGTACGGACTAGGCGCAGGAGGCGTTGAGGTCGAACGGTCGGGATGTGTCAAGACGGCGTGAATCTCGGCGGTTGCGAGTCGTGCACAACAAGGTGTACGGGAGGCTTCGAGAAGGTGCGCAAGGGCGAAGGGTCTTTTCGCAGCGGCAAAAGTGGAGGCGGTTCCGTTCGGTGTAGCGGGCTTAATGGGTTGGAGGCCCATTAGCAGAGGCTATAAATAGGGAGAACCACGAATTAGGGTTAGACCTTGAGAGAGAAAATTAGGTTAGCTCCACCAAAAGGGTGTGTTTTGCTTTTGAGTTGTGGAGTTGATGAACTGAAACCTATTGTAATCATTCCTCTTTGTGTTACCTCTCAGAATCCATGTTTCAATTCAATGAAATCTGAGGTTTCGATTACTTGATTTTGCAACTCTCTCTCTCTGCTCATGTTGAATATTTAGGGTTTTGGCATATCTTTTGATTTGTTTTATAAGATAGCATGAAACTTCATATCTAGAATCGCTTTTGGTATTGCTATTACTTCCTCAAAGTTTCATGCTCTAAGAATCTGAGAATCTCGCTTATCATTGGTTTTGGTCTTTCTTGCCCCTTCTTCAAGAAATCCGTTTTTGGTTCGATTATTGAATCTTTGGTTGCGTTTCTTCTCCATAAGGTCAAGATGGTGTTTAGGATGATGTCCTGTAAAACTTGACCTGAGAAGAGCATTCAAGATTAAGTAGTTTGGATTTTTGGGCAAAACCCGAGAGCTCGTTCTTGGTCGGGATAATCAGAGCTTAGATTTTGTGCAATGAGAATCACATAGCGGAACTTCCGCACTATACATCGCGGAACTACATAGCGGAACTTCCGCACTCTACCGCCTCTAACTTCCGATTTCGGAAGAACGACAAACTTGTTTTTGATTGTTTGATCTTGCTTCAATTACCTTCTTTAGATCTTCAGAGATCTTTGTAGGCTAGTTTTAAATACAGTGAAGGGGAGTATTAATTTTTAAGGCACCATTCACCCCCCCCTCTGTTGCCATTTCGGTCCTTCATCAACAGTCGCAGCCGCTACTTACTTCATCAATCGTAGCTACAACCTCAGCAGTTGTAGGAACCACTCTGGGAGCCACGAGTTCATCAGCCACTTGGGCCAAGGATGATCTTTCGACCACCTCCATTGTTACCTCTTCAGCAACTGAAGAAGTAGCAATGGGCTTCTCAACGGAAGCATTCCCGGGGGCCGAAGGAGTCGGACTGAAATAAAGAAAAGCAAATCAGATTGTGAAAAGGAAAAAGGTAAATGTTGTTCTTACGCTTTAGTACATTTCGCATACCTCTGCACCCTGGTCTTAACCAGGAACTTAGGAGCAATCATCCCAACGGAGGACTTCTTCTTCTCTACGACCACGTCTGGTCGAGGTTCAAGAATGAGCCCAGCTACGACCACGTCTGGTCGTAGAATTTGAACAGGAACCATGTCTCTGGTCTCCTGATTCTCTGGATGGCCGAGATCAGTCTCGACCACTCCAAAAGCAGCACTACCCTCGACTGCAGGCTGTGCTGGAGCGGCATCGTCCTTCACAAAAGACATAAAATCTTTCCAGATCTCATTTTCCAGTTGCTTAACAAAATTAGGAGTGGCGGCAACTGCGAAAGATTTTTTGTCATAGTAGAAGGGTACCCTAGCCCTGCGAGGTTTGCGCTTAAAAGATTCAGCTGCTTCAACCTCCTCGGCTTCGATGGTTGCAGCCTCGGCTTCAATTACGGCTATGTCTGTCACATGCTTTGTAGAGGGTCTGGTCGAAAGACCAGAGCTCGAACTTGCTCCTCCCTTGTCGGCGGATCTTGCAAGTCGACGTCTCTTATATGGAGGAGCCGAGCCTTTGTCTTTCGACAACCCTGCGCTAATGGTCATCAGTGCGACTTCCTCGTCGTCCTGACAATTTTTCATGCCTACTTTCTGTAAAGCAAAACAGAAAAAGAAGAATCACTAACCAGTCGTAAGTTTTTCTACGACCAATGCCAAGTCGTAAGTTTTTCTACGACACTTTCTTGATCGCAAGATATTCTACGATCACCATTAGTCGTAAGTTCTTCTACGACTATAAAAACCTAAAGAAAAAAATCAACTTTTTGATTACCTTTAGGCGCTCTATCTTTTCATCTGCGGGCAAGGCCGCAATGATTCGAGGAACCGCCACTCGGAGTGGCGGAGATTTCTCACAGATGAGTTTGACTCTAGCGTCAATCTATGTCTGTGAAAGATCTGTGCAAACAGATAAGAATATTAGACAATGTTGAGAAAGACCAAACCGAAAGCTAAGTCGGAAGTTTACTTACCCTCATCGTAGTCCCTGGTCGGGTCTCCTCTTCCCGAGTATCTCCACATAGGAGATGCTCATTTCTTCAAGGGACTAATTCGGCGTGTGATGAAATCTTTTACCACATGCCATCCGGTCAGCCCTTCTTCTTTCAAGTCCTTGATGGCTTGAATATAGGGGGCAATCCGACTGATATCTTCAGGAGTCGAATCCCATGAAGATTTCTTCTCGGCAGCCTTCTCCGCGAAAGGGAGGCTGTCTTCTGAGGTGACTTTCCAGTAAAACCACCTCTTTCTCCATCCCGGCCATGAAGACCGAGTGAAACTCTGAATATACTCCCTCGACTTCAAGTCGTGGAGCTTGCATCACAGCCTTCCGATTACACGTTTGTCGAGCCATCCCATAATAATATTGGAAAAGCTCGAGATCCACCGGAATCCCCAAGTACGCCTCGCACAGGTACACGAAGACACTAGCATGGTAATGGAATTAGGACCTAGGTTCACTAATTCCACTCCAAAGTGCTCGAGTACCACCGTAAGAAAGGGGTGAGCAGGCAGTCGGAGGCCGCACTCACAGTATGCTTGGAAGACGGGGATTTGCCCATTTTCCCCCGACGGCCAGTGCTGCCCAATAGCCGGAATCCATTCCACCAGAGCCTTCTCTGGAATCTTCCCGGCGTCGACCAAGACTTTAATCTTCACTGCATCCATCTCCGACTCTTCCCACTCGGAAACTTTCTTGGCCATTTCTCTCAGAAACAAGAAGTTTTGGATTGGGTTGGCGGTGGAGAAGACGAAGTCGAGTCTGAGGCGGAGAAGGCGAAAACCTAAAGAACAGTGGGAACGATTTGGGAAAAAGGTAAAAATCCAAGTCTAACTCCCGGTGAGTTTTTATAACCGCACGATTGCCACCGCTTCAGGAAACGTCTTGTCGGTGTATTAGAACCGATCTTACATAAAGATTGTTTGATTCGGGGGGTCTCCTAGAGATGAAATCACGCAGAGCGATTGACACGGGATTTTTATACAGGTTCAGGCCTTCTCCGGGGAGAATAACAACCCTACTCCTGTGTGTGTATGGTATTGGCTGTATTCTTGATAATCAAGCAAGAAAGTAAGACTATTACAAAAAACAGTACTTGTGTTTCTCCTTGACTCGCTCTGTTTCGCTCTCCCTTTCACCCTCTGATTGATGTCTCTATATAACTGTGAAGGAGTAGCCATTTTGTCCTGCGGAAGAGGCGCCTAATTAATCCAAAGAATGGGCGATGATGGCGAGAATTACCGCGCAAGACGCTTCTTCACGCCGTCTGGCAGTTATCTTTCAGAGGTAATGGTGTATTTAAGGACTATTACTATACGGAATAATAGTGCATGTGGACCGTCCGGATTCCTTAATTAATTGGACCCACTCGCTTGTAGGTTTGATTATAAGGTGGTCGTGGTTGACTTGGTCGTGAGCGTAACTTACGATCGGGTACAAGTCGTGTGCGCTCTTACGATCGATAATAGTCGTAGAAGGACTTACGACTAGGTAATGGTCGTAGAAGGACTTACGACTGGGTAATGGTCGTAGAAGGATTTACGACCATGACATAGTCGTAGTAATACTTACGACTATGGGGGTGATTGTAGGAGAACTTACAATCACTTGGTAGGCCTCCCCCTTATGAATATAAGGGGTACTTCTGGGGACTACGTGACATCATATTTACCCATAATAAGACTTATAGATAAAAGATAAAATGAGGATTATCAGATCCTCGTCATCTAGCCCCCCAGCTTCAAGTGAGAGTAACTTACTTGGTGAAGGATTTGCAAATGGTCCTACGACTATGAAAATGTCGCGGAACCATGGTCGAAGGAAAAATTCTTCGACATTTGAGTGCTACTTTGACCAGGAATTTGCTTGGTCAGAAAGGTTGCTTACGATTATCAAAGAGTTGTAAAAACCCCTATGACTGTGAGGTGGTCATAGTGGGGCAATCGGAGAAAAACCCTTTCCGATTGTTACTTCATTCGACCAGAAAGACTTGGTCAAGAAAGTAATTTCGCTTGGAGGTGACAAAACGAACCTAATTTTCTCGAACAGACCATCTAGGGAATTGCAAACGACTCCCACAGATCTGTCGATGAGACGGTTCCCGAAGCGGTTGCAATCGTGAAGATTGCTTACGACTATCAAAAAGTCGTAAAAACCCCTACGACTGTGAAGTGGTCGTAGTAGAGGGATCGGAGAAAAAACCCTTCCGATTGATACTTCCTTCGACCAGAAAGACTTGGTCAAGAAAGTAATTTTGCTTGGGGGTGACAATACGCACCTAAATTTCTCGAACAGACTATCTAGGGAATTGCAATCGACTCCCATCGACTGCCGATGAGACGATTCCGCGGCGGCGTAATCGTATGGTTATAAAACTCACCGGAGTTAGACTTAGAGTTTTTACTTTTCTCCAAATCGCTCCCATCGTTCTTTAGGTTTTCGCCTTCTCCGCTTCGGACTCGATTTCCTTTCTCACGCTAACCCAATCTAGAACTTCTTGTTTCTGAGAGAAATGGCCAAGAAAGTTTCCGAGTGGGAAGAGTCGAAGATGGATGCAGCGAAGATCAAAGTTTTGGTCGACGCCGGGAAGATTCCAGAGAAGGCTCTGGTGAAATGGATTCCGACTATTGGGCAAAGATCGCCGTCGGGAAAAATGGGCAAATCCCCGTCTTCCAAGCGTACTGTGAGTGCGGCCTCCGACTGTCTGCTCACCCCTTTCTTACGATGGTACTCGAGCATTTTGGAGTGGAATTAGTGAACCTAGGTCCTAATTCCATTACCATGTGAGTGTCTTCATGTACCCGTGCGAGGCGCACTTGGGGATTCCGGCGGACCTCGAGCTTTTCCAGTATTATTATGGAATGGCTCGACAAACCGAATCGCTCAAGTCAAGGGTTCAAGCTCCACGACTTGAAGTCGAGGGAGTACATTCAGAGCTTTACTCGGTCTTCATGGCCGGGATGGAGAAAGAGGTGGTTTTACTGAAAAGTCACCTCAGAAGACAGTCTTTCTTTCGCGGGGAAGGCTGCCGAGAAGAAATCTTCATGGGATTCGACTCCTGAAGATATCAGCCGGATTGCCCCCTATATTCAAGCCATCAAGGACTTGAAAGAAGAAGGGCTGACCGGATGGCATGTGGTGAAAGATTTCATCACACGCCGAATTAGTCCTCTGAAGAAACGAGCATCTCCTATGTGGAGATACTCGGGGAGAGGAGACCCAACCAGGGACTACGACGAGGGTAAGTGAACCTCCGACTTAGCTTTCGGTTTGGTCTTTCTCAATATTGTCTAATATTTTTATCTGTTTACACAGATCTTTCACAGGCAGAGATTGACGCTAGGGTCAAACTCATCTGTGAGAAGTCCCCGCCACTCCGAGTGGCGGTTTCTCGAATCATTGCGGCTTTGCCCGCAGATGAAAAGATAGAGCGCCTAAAGGTAATAAAAAAGTTGATCTTTTTCTTTAGGACTTTATAGTTGTAGAAGAACTTACAACTAGTGGTGATCGTAGAATATCTTACGATCAAGAAAGTGTCGTAGAAAAACTTACGACTTGGCACTGGTCGTAGAAAAACTTACGACTGATCAGTAATTCTTCTTTTTCTGTTTTTCTTTACAGAAAGTAGGCATGGAAAATCGTCAGGACGACGAGGAAGTCGCACTGATGACCATTGGCGCAAGGTTGTCGAAAGACAAGACCTCGGCTCCTCCATCTAAGAGACGTCGACTTGCAAGATCTGCCGACAAGGGAGGAGCAAGCTCGAGCTCTGGTCTTTCGACCAGACTCTCTACAAAGCCTGCGGCAGCCATAGCCATAACTGAAGTCGAGGCTGTAGCTATCGAAGCCGAGGAGGTTGAAGTAGCTGAATCTTTTAAGCGCAAACCTCGCAAGGCTAAGGTACCCTTCTATTATGACAAGGAATCTTTCGCAGTTGCTGCCACTCCTAGTTTTGTTAAGCAACTGGAAAAGGAGATATGTAAAGATTTTATGTCTTTTATGAAGGACGATGCTGCTCCAGCACAACCTGCAGTCGAGGGTAGTGCTGCTTTTGGAATGGTCGAGACTGATCTCGGCCATCCAGAGAACCAGGAGACCAGAGCCCTGGTTCCTGTTCAAACTCTACAACCAGACGTGGTCGTAGCTGGGCCAATTGTTGAACCTCGACCAGACGTGGTCGTGGAGAAGAAGAAGTCCTCCGTTGGGAGGATTGCTCCTAAATTCCTGGTTAAGACCAGGGTGCAGAGGTATGTGAAATGTACTAAAGTGCAAGAACAACATTTACCTTTTTCCTTTTCACAACCTGATTTGCTTTTCTTTATTTTTAGTCCGACTCCTTCAGCCCCCGGGAATGCTTCCGTTGAGAAGCCCTTTGTCAACTCTTCAGTTGCTGGAGAGGTAACAATAGAAGTGGTTGAAGGATCTCCCTTGACCCAGGTGGCTCCCGAAGTGGTTTCTCCAACTGCTGAAGTTGTAACTACGACTACTGAGGTCATAGCTACGACCATTGAGAGGGCAGCTGCGACTACCGAGGTCGTAGAGACCACAGAGGCAGCTGCAAAAGCCTCTGGTCAAGGTGAGGATGACTCTATACACCGTGCCGGAAAGGAAGTCGTGGCAGACATTCATTCCGGTGTCCAAAGAGAAGATGTAGTCACAGAATCAGAGGATGAAGAAAATTTCAACTTCTGTGCTGACTTCTTCGGACCTGCTTCCATCATAGGGTCTGCTGCTTTCAGGTCTCGCGACCGAGTCCCCCATCCCAAGGATATTCCAAATAGAGGAAATACCTTCGACAATGAGCGCCTTGATAAGGTTTGGTGGGATCAAGTCGCGAGTGTAGACAAGCTGCAGAACCCGGAGTTGGTGTACTCGGCCTTCACTAGGTCGACTATGAATGTAAGTATTTTTAGGATACTTATATATGTGTCTTTCCCTTTCTTCTCACTGTCTTCTTTTTGCAGAAAGCTCTGGAGCAAATTGCCGTTGTCGGTGAGTATCATCGACAACTTTTAGAGCTACGACAAGAGAAAGAAGAACTCTGCATACAGGCAGAGAGATGGTAAGTTACTGTTATTCATAGTTGTTTTCGATTTGACTACTCGTATAGTGTTTTACGAGAGTAGTCATGTAAAAACTCATGACAAAGTACTGGTCGTAAAGAGCTTACGACTACTTACGACCAGGTGGTGGTCGTAGAAAGACTTACGACCATGACATAGTCGTAGAAAAACTTACGACTAGGTCGGTGGTTGTAGAAGGACTTACAACCAATTGGCTGATGTTCATCTCCATTTTTATCCTTTGTAGGCTAAAAAGCGACACGAATACCTTAGCTGACTCACTCGATTATGAAAAAGAGGAGTCGAGAAAGCTAAGGGAAGAAGTAATAGTCCTCTCGGATAGACTTCGAGAAGCCATCTCTGCATCTAGAAGATTGCAGGAAAAAATAAATAGTAAGTGCTGAACTTAAGACTGCTTTTGTCTTTGACCTTTACCCAACTCTCATTTATTTTCCAGAAAAAGAAGATGAGATGAGGAAGCTCTGGACCGAAGTTGAAGAAAAGGCTTTGGTCATTCATGAGTTTTATCGCATTACCAAGAACAAGGATCAGGAACTCGAGGGTTTGAAAACTCGAGTAACAGGTAAGCAATTCTTTACATGTTGTCCTTTTCGAGTATTTTCCCTTTTCTAATGCTAATTTCTTGTTCAGAAATTGCTGCCGAATTGAGAAGCCTCGAGGCTGAAATCAATGAGAAGACTCTGATCTACAATGAGTCCGTCCGCATTGCTAAGATTAATGCAGAGGACATCAGATCATGGGAGAAAAAGCACGCTGAAACCATTGCTTCCCATGAAGAAGAGGTCAAGAAATTGGATTCTCAACTAGTAGGTAAGAAATGCTTTTACCTACAATTATCTTTGTGTTATCTTCCTCTAGAAGTTTATTTTTGTTTGACCGGTTTTATTCTTTTCAGAACAAGTGGTCGAAAAAAAGAAACTTCGCGAGGCTTCGACTCGTACCCAACAGGAGAAGGAATCAATGAAGACTAGTCTTCAAGGCAACATCACACTCCTAAACAATGTACTTGGTGAGCTACATTCTGAGGGAAAAACTCCTCGAGAAGATACTGTAGCTGCTCACATAAGTACCATTGGGGAACAAGTCAGAAACTTACAAGAAATGGTGACCACTATGAAGGCTAATCAAGCCGAATCAATAAGGGAGACAGTCGAAGCTGCAGTAAGTTACGCTTTGGCGAAACTTAAAGCTCAAGACCCCCGCCTTAATGTGCAACCAATCGAAGTTTACTCGACCGCTCAATCGAGGCAAGTCGTCTAATTGAGGAAATGTAGTCAGTTGGCAAAAAGGTGGCGGGGGAAATGCAACTAGGCACTCCCCCTTCAGAGTAATCTTGTAACGACTTTGTAAGGCAGACAGTTTCTGTTGACGATAAATATATGATCCAATTTGTTTCCTGCAAATTATCTTATCGAGTAGTTAGTAACTCAAAAGATAATAGACGAATGAAAGACTAAGAATTGAAGTCAAATTAATAACTTTATCCTAGCCCCCGACTATTTGCTTAGTTTGTTTAGACTATCTAAGTAAATAGTGTGTGAAATGGGGTTTCTGAAAACAGAGAGAGGTTTGTTTAACTTATAGTTTTTGTTATGTTTGTCAAGCACTGGTCGAAAGAGTAGAAACGGCTCGACACTAGGAAGTTCCTTCTAGTGGGCAGGACCACGTGCAGAGAGGAAATGCTTCGACTAGGTGATGTTACCACCTCCGACTAGTTTAATCAAACCAGGAACAACAACTTGAGTTAAGCAAACGTCCTAGAGGACTTTAATAATTCGTTCGCCCTTTTTTGGTGGACTCGATAAGTCTTTTCCAGTAGCAAAAGTGGGAGACTGAGCAACGCTAGGAAGTTCCTTCTAGTGGGCAGGACCACGTGCAGAGAGGAAAGACTTCGACTAGGTGTGTCTCTTCCTTCGACCAGTTAAAACGAAACGAGTACACCAAAGATGGTTGAATAAATATAAGAAAGTACAGTCTACTTAGAATATTTTTCGAAATTACTGAAAAAATAAACTAGGATGGGAAGAGTTGGCTTTGAGAACATTTCGGCTAGATATAACCCGAGTTTTCTATTTTGGCAACAAAAGTGAGTAACAAGTCGATGCTAGGAAGTTCCTTCTAGTGGGCAGGACCACATGCAGAGCGGAGAGACTTCGACTAGATGATGTTACTTGCCTTTCGACCAGTTGTAAAGAAAACTGGGTGTTTTTGGATCATAGTCGAAAGATTATAAAAGCATTACTCAAAAAGTAAGACAAAAAGAGGTAAAAGGAACCTGGACTCTTATTGCCTGAGAGGTTGGTTACACATAGAATTTGCGTAACTGGTCGATGTTCCAAGAATTTGAGAGAACCTGTCCGTCTTCCATTGCTAGTCGTACCGACCCTGGCCGAGTGACCTCGACCACTGTATAAGGACCTTCCCACTTGGGAGAAAGTTTATTCCGATTAGACTTGGATTGGCAGAGCCTCAATACCAAGTCACCTACAGCAAGGCTGGACCTTACGATCGTAGTATCTGCGTAGGGTTTGTTGGTAGACTGCAGAACGGATTAGGGCCATGTTTCTCCTTTCTTCGAGTAGATTAATATCATCTGCTCGAAGTTGTTCCTGGTTGGAGTTGTTGAAGGTTTCAACTCGTGTCGACCGCAATTTTAGCTCTGGAGGGAGCATGGCTTCGGCTCCGAACACTAGAAAGAATGATATTTCTCCCGTCGCCGACTAGTGGTCGCATTTAACCGCCCATAATACTGAAGGTAATTCTTGTACCCAAGCCCCGAGCGCTTAACGAGTGGGTCAAGACTCGGTTTTAATTCTCGTATTATTTGGCCGCTTGCACGCTCGATCGCCTGCTGCTTTGGGGATGTGCAATGTAGCATAACACAACTTGGTACCCAATCGTCGCAAAATTCTCAAATTTTGCACTTGCAAATTGTTTACCATTGTTCGTAATTATCCGACTTAACTCCAAATCGGCTAATTACGCATCTCATCATGAACCTTTTGTCGCCTGCTGTTATCCTGATTCATGTGTTCGGCCGATCCATTTTGTGAACGTGTCAATAGCCACAAAAGAAATTCAAACCTCCGGAGTTTTGGGAAATGGTCCTAGGATATCGAGACCCTGTGTCGCAAAAGGCCAAGAAAGAGGTATTGTCTGTAATGCTTGAGGTTGGTGTATCTGCTCACCATGAACCGGCATTGGACACATTTTTAACCACCTCTTTAGCATCGCATGAGTCAGAAAGTAGTAGAAACCTTGTCGAAAGGCCTTACCGACCAACGTTCTGTAGGAAGCATGCGTCCCACAGATTCCACTATGTATATCATGAAGGAGTGTTATTCCTTCGTTTTGCGGAATGCATCGCATGAGTATCCCTTGGGTTCCTCGTTTGTAGAGGACTCCTTCGACCAAAGTATACATTTTGGCTTTTCGGGATAAACGATCGGCCTCAAGAGCATCCTCGGGTACGGAACCCTTGTGAAGATACTCGTAGATGGGAGTCATCCAGGTATCCTCGTAATCTAGTGAAGCCATCTCAATAAGAGGTGTCTCTGGTTCTTCGACCAGAGACGGCTTTTGGAGTTGCTCAAAGAAAACCCCTTTTGGTACTGCAGATCGGGAAGAAGCCATCCGAGCAAGTTGGTCTGCGAGGAAATTATCCTTTCGAGGGATGAATTGTACCTCAAACCTAGAAAATGCTTTTCTAGCTTACGATTCGATAGGTACCGAGACATTGTCGAGTTAGAGCACTGGTACTCTTTCCCGACTTGATTCACGACTAGTTGAGAGTCTCCTCTCACGAGTAGTCGACGAATCGAGAGTGCTTTCGCAGCTCGTATACCAGCTAGCCAACCTTCGTACTCTGCCACATTGTTAGTGGCCTAAAAGTTTAATTGTATGACATACTTTAAGGTTTCTCCGGTAGGAGATACCAGGACCACCCCAGCCCCCGAGCCACTTAAAGTCAGTGACGCATCAAAGTACATCATCAATCGGGTCGTGGAATCAGATCGGGATCCCGAACAGTTCAGATTTGTCCATTCGGCGACAAAGTCCGCCAAGATCCGGATTTTATGGTCGTCGACACGAAATGGAGGTCGAACTCCCCATGTTCGACTGACCATTTTGCCATGCGTCCCGCTGTTTCCTTATTTTTGAGGATCGCTCCCAAAGGAAACTCAGACGGTACAGCTATTTTGTGCGCCTGAAAATAATGCCGTAGTTTCCTTGAAGACATGAGGAGGGCATATAGAAGTTTTTGGACCTGAGGGTAACGCTCCCTAGGCCCGTGTAAAACTTCGCTGACGTAGTAAACTGGTCGTTGTACGTTTTCACGTTCTACGACCAGTACTACGCTTGCTGCCTGTGGCGTGGCAGCTAGGTAAATTAAGAGCGTCTCTTCTGGTTTTGGAGAAACCGAGCAGAGCACTCGAAAGGTACCTCTTGACATCCTCGAAGGCAGTGTTTGCCTCGTTCGACCACTCAAAACCTTCGTGTCTCCTGAGAAGTTTAAAGAAAGGTAGTCCTTTTTCTCCTAGTCGTGCGATGAAATGACTTAAAGCCGCCATGCACCCAGTGAGTTTCTGGACTTCCTTTTTTGTGGTCGGAGGGCGCATTGGGAGAATGGCCTTTATTCTCTCAGGATTTGCTTCAATTCCTCGTTCAGATACTAGGAATCCAAGCAACTTTCCTGAATAAATTCCAAACACACACTTCTCGGGATTAAGTTTTTGTGGATATCATGGGGATATGCTCCAGATCTTAGGATGATGTGACAATTGGCAATGGCGTTAACGGTTTGTCGTTTCACGGGTTTTCGACAAAGTTTCAGATCCGTTCGGGCATTACGATGGGCGGTCCGACCGCCACAAGATGGCGGTCCGAGGTCCCAAATCGGCGGGACGCCATGTGCGGCGGCGGACCGTACGTGACCAAATGGTCGAATGGGTCGGGCCAAAAATAGGTGTTGTAGACAAGTGAGGATCCTAATACACTTGGTCTCATAATTTTGGAGTTCCCAAGCAAAAGTTCTATTGGTTTAAAGTTTCCAAGAGGTTTCGATTTTCGGGGTTGAAAATTGGCTAAGTCCTACGCGCGTCGACCGCCTTGTGGTGGCGGTCGACCGCCGGTTGGCGGCCGACCGCCCCGAGGGGCGGCTCGACCGGCTCCGACTTGTTCATCGGCCAACTTCGTGGCGATGATGTTTTGTTAGGTCAAAGTCATGGGTTTCAGCATATGTGTTGCATGATGCATGTTTTGACTAACGTGGGTCAAGTTGTGAAGAACTTGTTCCGGATTCGATTTGCTTGTTTATTGTTGTGCGTGTTGCTTGGTGGTCAACGACGGTCAACGGCGAGGATGATCGGACTAGGCTTGAGAGCCGAGGTCCGAACGATCGACGATGCCGGGTGAGGTCAATGAACTCAAGTGTGGTGCGAGAATAGACAAGGATGACCGAACAGGCGCCGGCGGTCGGCCCAGTTGGATCAAGCGGCGCGGGGTCGGTGCAAGTGCCATGGTGGTTCCGGTGGAGCCGATGGGAGAGACTTGCCGACATGTTGAGAGCCGCTGATCAACCTACACGCGGCGGCATGGAGGTGCTTCACAAAGATGGGACTCGGTCTTTGCAAAGATCGAGAAGGGTATTTTGGTAATTATACCAAATACCGCTTTGGTGACTTTTGACGACTCATGGCGCAAGATGGCGTGGAGAAGCGGAGTAGGTCAAGAGGAGATGAAGACGGCGCTTCGAGAGGCGTGCGTGTGTGACCCGTTTGTTTTGGGCCTTAACGGGAGCCCATTAGGGTGACTCTTCTAGAAGGTTTAAGTCTCCACTATAAATAGAGGAGGGGGGTGGCTGCACCCCTTTAACCCTTTCATGCTTGAAACCCTAGTTTTGGCTTAGGTGCTTAGGGAAGGTTTAGTGGAGGTTAGGGTTCTAGAGAGAGAGATGTTTTGATCTTGTGTCCATGCGTATCCGTATGAGTGACTGTAATCAATACGGTATCAAATCAATCCAAAGAAGAGTTCTCTCTAAGATGAGTTCATTTGCCTTCTTTCTCTCTATTTGGTGATTTTAAGTCTTTCTTTGATTCGCATATTTTTGGTTAATTTCTTTATATGATCTAGCTTGCTGTGACATGTGGGAACACATCTAAGATCATCTTGATCATCAATCACCCACGAGCAAGTTTTTGGATCTAGTTTTCGTTTTGACTCGGTTTTGAACCATCCATCTCTCAAACTGAAAAAGGTCATAACTTTTCCATGGATCTTCATGATCTTCGATTGAAATAGGTTCCTGACATCCTAGAGAAGGTGTGTACCAAGTTTCATCAAGTTTGGAGTTGTAGATCAAAAGTTACATTTATTTGCAACTTCGTTTTTCGGGCTGATTTCACTGTTCATCTACCGGAGGTCTGACCGCCCTCTGAGAGGTCGGACCGCCCATAGGACCTATCGGACCGCCCTTGAATAGAGGTCGACCGCCCCACACTTAGGAAATTAAGTTTCGTTGTTTTTGGTTGTTTTGCTTGAGGTTTTGATTGATTCAATCCTAGTCTTCCATTGATCGGTATATCGATCTTCATAGCTTCTATAGCTATTGGAGTGAAATTTGTATTGAATCTAATCGTGGTTGAAAAAGTGAGTGTGCTCCTATTCACCCCCCCCTCTAGTCAACTTTTCGGTCCAACAGTTTTAAGCGGTGCTTTCTGAGGTTATCGAATGTTTCTTGTAGGTCAGTGGTATGATTAAATTTCTTAATGCTTTTTACGACTAGATCATCAACATAGGCTTCCAGATTTCAGCCTAATTGAGATGAAAAAGTTGATTGCATCAAGCGTTGAAAAGAAGCACCGGCATTCTTTAGACCGAATGGCATTTTGACATAGCAAAAGGTACCAAATGGTGTAATGAATGCGGTCTTTTCTTCATCGTTTAGACACATATTGATCTGGTGGTATCCAGAGTATGCATCTAAAAAACTTAATATTTCACAACCTGCAGTTGAATCAACAAACTGATCGATACGAGGTAAGGGAAAATCATCTTTTGGACAAGCTTTATTAAGATCAGTGAAGTCTACGCACATACGCCATTTGCCGTTTGACTTTTTGACCATTACAGGGTTAGCCAACCACTCTGGGTGGTTGACTGCTCTTATAAAGCCTGCTTCAGAGTCAAGTCGTCTGATTGAGAAAATGCAATCAGTTGGCAAGAAGGTGGCGGAGGAAATGCAATTGGGCTCTCCCCCTTCAGAGTGATCTGTAATAACTTTGTGAGGCAGACAGTTTCTGTTGATGAGAAATATATGATTCATCTTGTTTCCTGAAAATCATCTTGTCGAGTGGTTAGCAACCCGAAAGATAACGAATGAAAAACCAAGGACTGAAGTTAAATTAATAACTTTATCCTAGGCCATCTTGTTTCCTACAAATCATCTTGTCGAGTAGTTAGTAACTCAAAAGATAATAGACGAATGAAAGACTAAGAATTGAAGTCAAATTAATAACTTTATCCTACCCCCCGACTATTTGCTTAGCTTGTTTAGACAATCTAAGTAAATAGTGTGTGAAATGGGGTTTCTGAAAATAGAGAGAGGTTTGTTTAACTTATAGTTTTTGTTATGGTTGTCAAGCACTGGTCGAAAGAGTAGAAACGGCTCGACATTAGGAAGTTCCTTCTAGTGGGCAGGACCACGTGCAGAGAGGAAAGGCTTCGACTAGGTGATGTTACCATCTCTGACTAGTTTAATCGAACCAAGAACAAAGAACTTGAGTTAAGCAAACGCCTTAGAGGACTTTAATAATTGCGTCGCCCTTTTTGGTGGACTCGATAAGTCTTTTCCAGTAGCAAAAGTGGGAGACTGAGCAACGCTAGGAAGTTCCTTCTAGTGGGCAGGACCATGTGCAGAGAGGAAAGACTTCGACTAGGTGTATCTCTTCCTTCGACCAGTTAAAACGAAACGAGTACATCAAAGGGGCAAATCTCCGTAATTTTTGTTTTACGGGTACTTTATCAGGCCGTAAAGATAGCCTGTGCTCGATCACCTCCCTGGGGACTCCGGGCATGTCGGATGCTTGCCACGCGAAGACATCTGCGTTAGCTCGGAGGAAGGTGATGAGGGTGTCTTCCTATTTGGGGTCGGAAGTCTCCCCGATGCGAACAGTCTTCGAGGGTTTCTCTGCGTCCAGAGGAACCTCTTTGACTTGGTCGTTCGGCTTTGATGCAGCTTTAGGCTTCGACTTGCTGGTCGAATGCTGACTTTCTTCTCGAGTTGGTATTTGACCAACCATCTCGAGGGATCGACGGTCGCAGTTATACGCCATCTTCTTGTCACAATAAATTGTGATCACTCCTTTGGGACCTGGCATCTTAAGACATTGATACCCATAATGAGTAGCCATTAAGAATTTTGCCAAAGTTGGTCGTCCGAGTATGGCGTTATATGCCGTATCGAAATCGACCACATCAAAGGAGATTTTCTCTGTCCTGAAATTACTTGGTGAACCAAATGATAAAGGAAGAGAAACTTGGCCAATGGGTTTGGCCGAAGACCCCGGTACAATTCCATGACAAGAGTATCGTACCGGTCTTACCTTTGTCTTGGGTACTTGCATCTCGTCCAGGGCATTAGTAAACAGTATGTTCAAGGAACTGCCACCATCAACCAAAACTCGATTGACCCGACAGTTGTTGATGGTGGGTTCGACCACAATCGGATATCGACCTAATCGATTCGAAGTGATCGGCAGTCACCCTTCTCAAAAGAAATGGTAACTTCCGACCACTTCGGTAAATTATTAACAAGAGGGGCATTTATAGAGTTTACCTCTCGTCCGACAGCTTTAAGTTGTCGTTTTGACTCGTATGTCGATGATCCTCCGTAGATGTGCTTAACATTATGTTGCGGATCCTAGAACGACATCTCTTCATCATCCGACGACTTTTGACCACTCGTATTCCCTACCTGCTCGAGAGTGGGGAGTGGTTCTTTGCCGTTGTAGTAGTCCTCGAGCTTTCTTTGGAAAACTTCGGCGCTAAGTGAGGTCGTGTCCTTCCTTTTATGAAAAGGACACCACCTCGGTTTGTCGCTCTTTCGATCGTATGCTTACCTTTGCCTTGATCGAGTACGACTTGGTGGTTCGTGGCTCTTTATCTTCACACCAAGACCTCCTTGAAACCACCGGTTTGTGGTTTCGCCCTTTATCTTATTCTGACTTCTTTGCTTTCTTATCCTTACCAACTTCACCGCCTCGAGGAGTATTTGTTTCTCGATCAATAGTGTTGTTCCACTCGACCGCCTCGAAGCGATGATATCGATCACCATCTCAAGAGCTCAAGAATGTTGTTGGGAGGATTCAAAGCAATATCCTCTGTTATCCTTGTACTACGGACTCCTTGCTTAAAAGCCTTGATAACAGATGAATCAGAAATTTCCGGAATTGAATTACGAACCTGACAAAAGCGTTTGATGAATTGACGCAAAGTCTCGCGTTGTTCGCTTTATCCGGCAAGTCGCCTTCCTTTCGAGGCGGTTGTATGTGCCTTGGAAATTCGCCAGTAGAAGGTCGCAGAGGTGTTGCTAAGAGTAGATCGACTCGAGTGGTTGGTTTAATAACCACGATCGAGCGGATCCTTCAAGCACAGTTAGAAGGTAATTTGCCATTACATGCTCTCCTCCTCCTGCTTTTCGGACAGCTGTTGTATAGATTTAAAGAAATTCGATGGGATTTTGAGATCCATCAAACTTCTCCATGTTTACTAGTCGAAAATGAGGTGGCGTGAGAATGTTCTGAGGTCGCGAAAATGCCCACATCCGTAATAACTTCTTGACGTCTTCTTTGCAGGAAAGAAGGGTTAATGTCACCAGGTGATCGTATACGACGATACCCAGTAACAGGCTGACCTGTTTTGTAGTAGGTCTCAATTCTATGAGGGGAATACTCCTCGTACTCCATCCGTTGCGGGTTTCCTTGTCGAAGTGGTGAACGATCACCTCTCCGAGGGGCTTCTTGATCATCAGTCAATCGAAATATATTTCTCCGAGTAGGGGATCGATGCGACTTATGGCCGTGTCGATTTCTACGTGGTGAAATATTTGATTGACTGGTAGCTGAGGAAGTCGCATTGCTACGACTACCTGAATGATGTCGATGAGGTGCTTCCAGTCTTGTCATCACGGTTCGAAGCCTTTGCGCAATTTCTTCAGCAAAGAGATCGTATCCTGGCGTTCGAGCAAGCTCTTGAGTGGGATTTTCGAGCAAGTCTTTGATGTCCTAGAGTTCTTGCACCTCCTTCGACTGATATTGGTTGCGCCCTGGCAGGTTCTTCTGGGCTGCAATCTTCTTCCGTCGGATGACCTCAAAATTCTCCTCATCAGATCCTTGAGGCCTTCTCAATGGAGTGCGAGAATGTCGAGGATTTCCCTCGCGCTCATCAGAGTATTGGTTCTGCCCTTCATCGATCATGCCCTGGCCATTACCACGAGGGGGCGCAGTGCGTGATCTTCGGGGAGTGTTCTTATCTCGGCCTCCATAAGGCTGACCCTGATCTGAGGGAAGGACGAAGACCTCCCGTTGATGATTCTCACTTGCGCTCGAGGCCTCCCCGCTTGAGGAGTATTCGAGAGACACCATCTGGCGACTTGGAGTAACCCCCTCCAGGTAGGGGAACTCTGGGTTATAACAGCCTTTGTCCGCAAATGAGATCTGCGGAGAGACGGTCGAATTTGCAGGAAAAACATGCTTGATCCCGCTCCCTCTGGAGTTATCCTGAGAGAGAGGATCACCAGATGTTGGTGGAGTCCTGGAATGGTGGCTCTCAGAACTTGTCTCACCAGGTCGGATCGTCTTAGGAGGACTTGTACACTTGGAGGAAAAACTCTCGTCGTGTTGTAAGTCCTCCTGGGTGCGGTTCTGGTCGGATTGACCCTTGTCCTTTGAGGGAATTGGCTCCTCTGTTGGACGTATCGTTGTGGGGGATAAGGATCCCTCCTCAACTCTATTGATGGGATGGTTTCCTGGAGAATGATCTCCAGAGGCGACATCACCATCAGAGGATGCATCATTCGGTTCGTAGTTGAAACCGGCATCCATGTCGACGTCTCACAGACCGCCAAGTCAAACCAGTTCTCCTCGTTCCATTCCCCTGCCATGAGTGCATGAGATTTGAAAAAAGAGAGTATGTTGACAAGAGATTACCGGAAGATCCCCACGGACAGCGCCAACTGTCGGTGTTTTAGAACCGATCTTACGTAAAGATTGTTTTATTCGGGGGGTCTCCTAGAGATGAAATCACGCAGAGCGATTGACACGGGATTTTATACGTGTTCAGCCTTCTCCGGGAGAATAACAACCCTACTCCCGTGTGTGTGGTATTGATCAGATAATCGACAATCAAGCAAGAAACTAAGACTATTACAAAGAACAGTACTTGTCTTTCTCCTTGATTGTCCTCGATTGGCTCTGTTTTTTCCCTCCCTCTGTCCTTCTGATTGATGCCTTTATATAGTCGTGAAGGAGTAGCCGTTTTCCCCTGCTGAAGTGGCGCCTAATCAAGCCGAATGGGCGATGATGGCAATAATTTCCGGCGTAGTGGCTCCTTCACGCCGTTGGGCAGTTATCTTTCAGAGGTAATGGGGTATTTAAGCACTATTACTGCGCGGAATAATAGTGCATGTGGATCGTATGGATTCCTTAATCAATTGGACCCACTCGCTTGTAGGTCTTATTGATTATAAGGTGATCGTGGTTGACTTGGTCGTAGCAAGACTTACGACTGGGTACAAGTCGTAGTAGAGCTTACGACTGGGCAATAGTCGTAGAAGGACTTACGACTAGGTACCTGTCGTAGCAGAACTTACGGCTGGACAATAGTCGTAGAAGCACTTACGACTAGGTAATGGTCTTATAAGGACTTACGACCAGGTAGTGGTCGTAGAAGGACTTACGACCATGTCATAGTCGTAGTAAGACTTACGACTATGGGGGTGATTGTAGGAGAACTTACAATCACTTGGTAGGCCTACCCCTTATAAATATAAGGGGTACTTCTGGGGACTACGTGACATCGTATTTACCCCTAATAAGAATTATAGATAAAAGATAAAATGAGGATTATCAGATCCTCGTCAACAACGTATGACCAAATTAATAATCATGATGCAAATTGAACATAACTTACCTCTTGACGAGGATTAAAACCTCTATTTATTATTTAGAATATAGAAGAACATACATCTTCATAGTTGTAACCCCTAAAGCTAACGACCTCACTGGTCGTAAGGATTCTGGAGATTACATAATACATAACCTGGTCGGACCAGGTTCCTAACCTAGCCTCCGACCAGTCAAAATGTTCACAAGGCTTTGAACTGGTATCTGAATCTGAGTCCAGGTATATACTTTACCGTGTGACGAATGGAACATGTGCTACATATTTCATACCACGCGACGCTACGTAACTCTAAGACACTGGAATACGGTTAAATGACTCACTGACATATAACCGCACAACAGTTGTTACATTGTCAATCGACGCTCTCTCCGACCAGACGCACCACTTCTCAACAGACGCTCTCCTAAGGACAATCGCCAATGCTTCATCAACTACATAAGGAGGACCGTGGAAGGAGGAGGCGATAATCAAGGAAACATCAATTGGAATCACACTCGAAAGATAACCAATGATTAGATTGCAAAGTGATAGCAAGCATTGTGCTCCAGTGTTAGAAGAGTTAGCCTTTGGTCCAGATTGTAGACATATTCGTAATAGCCGCCATCTCAATAAAGAGAAGCTTCATTCCTTGTCGAGATACATGTCATTTTCCTCTGCTTTTTATATTAGTAAGTTCGGTGATTTGATCGTCGACACCTCTTCAATACGGTTCGCCGGCGATGGGGATCGCTAGGGCTACCGTTCGGTCTCACTATCGAGCTTTCCTTTGTCCGTCGTGCACTGACCGGTCGTGCTCGACTTCTTGTTCAGGGGTCCTCCGCCACCACCCTGCTTTCTTGGGCTTCTCTGACGCCTTTCAATAGGGCCATGTACGTAAGGTTTACAGAGTTCGAAAGTCTCGGCTCGCATCGTATAGTTCAACACGTACTTCTGCTTGATGAAAACCCTATCGTACATGTCTGGGTTATCGATCCATAGGAAGAAGTTACATCGCATCTCCGACTGCCATTATGCGCAGATGTAGTTAAGAATATGTGGATTGGAATGTAAGATATGAAAAATCTATGTGTGTGCAAGATTCGCTTAAGAGGATGTTCCCAGATGTGTACTACGCCCGGGCGACGGTCGCATGGTTTGTGGACTGGATGATCTTAGTTGGTTTTTCGCACACACACTGCGGGTGTGGAAACTCTAGTGGTGATGCGCACCCTTCGTAGAATAATCCAGGTAAGTTTTAGCCCTCTCGGCAAGCTACTTGCGCCTCCGTATCATCGGCGCGTAGAAGTTCACCGACGAGTTTGACATCTCCTCTCTCTTTATTGTGTGAACCATGTTTTGGTGAAGTATTGGGTTTGGTGGTGTAGCGTTCTCCTCCAGCTCTCTTCTCCTTCAGTTTTCTCATCCCTCATTTTATAATGGTCTTTTCGGTCTGAAAAGGTGGCATGACAGAGTGTGTTCTTTTTAGTCTAAAAAGGTAGTGTTTCAGTGTATTGTCATATCGGTTTGCAAAAGTGGCAGTGTCGTGGTGTGTTCTTTTCAGTCTAAAAAGGTGGTGTTACAAAATGTGATATTTTCGGTTTGAAAATGCAGCGTAGTAGTGTGTTGGCATCTTGGTCTGCAAAAGTGGCAGCGTGTGGGTTGGCAGGGTGCAATCTTTTCGATCTGAAAAGGTGGTGTGGCAGAGTGTTATCTTTTTGATATGAAAATGTAGCGTTGCAATATGTTGTCACCTCAGTTTGCAAAAGTGGTAGTGTGTGGTGTGGCCAAGTGCGGTCTTGAAACTCTGAAAAAAGGTGGCGTGTCAGAGTGCAGTCTTTTCGATCTAAAACGGTAGCGTCACATTGTGCAGTTATCTCACTCTGCAAAAGTGGTGTAAAGTCTAGAAGTAGGGTGGTGTGGGGGTGTCGCGATGTTGACCCCCTCAAATGATTACCTGTACGCACAAGAATAAATAGTACCGAAACACGAGACTAGCATAATATAAATTGTATAGAAATTAATATTTACATAACATGACGGATATTTACAAGAACAAATATCTACTCACAGACCCTCTTGAGGTGTACCCCATGTGTGACCCCTGGCCTCGTCTAGGGCGGCTGCGGGTAGTGGTACGAGTACGTCGAAAGGTTAGGCGGCCAAGGTACCCTACCGACGCCACTAGCCTGGAAGGGTGTCGTGAGAGGGCGCTACATTGGCTGGCTTGCTCTAGGCGCACCATGCTGCTGTGAAGCTCCAAAGGAGACCTGACTGCTCTCGTCGTGCGAAGGCCCACCACCCTGTCGTTGTAGTGTCCACACATACTCGAATTTGAAGTTCCCAGAGTGTGATCCTCGTGCGACACCACCTCCTCGTCCCAAAGGGGTGTACAAACTGCGAAAACAGTACATTATGCATGTAAACATGGCGAAAATGATAAAATAGTATGTTATGCATATAAACAAGATAGACATACCTCGTCACACAAAGGCAGTAGACGACTCCGTGTACTCCTGTCCCGTGTACGGGTAGAACTTATGACCTGTTAGGGAAAATTTACTTTAGTAACTAGTAGAGTTCAAAATAAACAATCAGACGTGTGTGTTTCATGTTGGCCTGCAAACTGTGCCGGGGTACTCCAAACACGGTGTCATGATGACTCGTCGACCACGTTTGGGTGAGGAGTTAATCCGGGGAATTTGTATTCATGTCTTACCATAAGCTGTCGGTGCATGGCAATGCTCCGCGAACTTGTTGTGTGATGAGCACGGCCTCCAGTGTACCGGTTCTTCCCGTTCTAGGAAGACATCTTCAAAAGTTGTTCTTTGGCCCAGTGCTCGCACAACCTCTCCCACCATTTTGGATACATCCATGCAGGGGGGAGGTTTCCACTGTAATGGGGTCATCGTCCTCACTTCCCTCTGCTGTCTGCTGGTCCTCCGGCTGTTCTCTAGTATCTTCCTCGTCTGACTCTGCGTGTCTATTGGACCTGCGTGCGCTCGATGTTTCTTTGGCCTTTTGCACTGCAGCAACTGTGCTCTAACCCTTCGCTTCTCTTCGCACAGGAGGCCAGCCAACTGTCTTACTGCTATGTAGAACTGAGACTTAGGCCGTGCTTTTTTGGGCTAGCCCGAAGCCCGGTCGGCACGGCACGGTCTAAGCACGGCAGGGCACGGCACGAATAGCAGGCCGGGCTGGGCTTGAGATTGCGGCCCGTTGGGCGGCACGACACGACACGATCAGTTAGGCCGTGCTTGGACCGGCACGACACGAAATAGGCCCAACCTTCCCGTTCTTGCATAATCCCTCCCTCAGCATGGCCCAATCACCCCCACACCGGCCTAACCCAATTAATCATTCCCTTCTGCCACCCAGCCTGAGCCATGGGTGTCTTTGTCTTCCTGGACGGTGGAGGCGGCGTTTGTCGCCTTCTCAGACGTCTATAGTTACTTAGGGCTGAGCTTGGGCCGGCACGGCACGATCCTAGCACGGCGGGATTTGGATTGTGTCTGGACCTGACCAGAGGCGAGGCGGGCTGGCACGACACGGTGGAGTGATCGGACCGAATTGGCATGACAAATACACGGCGTTCAGGGTAAGTCTACTTGTCAAATACACGGAGATAGAATGCATTTAGAAACAACTTTGGCAATTTTATCAATACACATACTCAATATTATTTGGTGTCAGAACGGGCCTGTCAACTTCCGTACATGGTTCGATCAGTCCTGTAGGGCAGCGTCCCTCGTGCTTACTTGATGATTTGCCATCAGATCCTAACAGGAGATGGCCACCGTGCGCATCCTCCTGAATAAGTGAATGTTTACGCATTAAAACCACTCAGATGCACTCAACATATAGAATTCATGCAGAAATTCAAGTCACGGTCCTTAAATTAGCAATTGTAAAATCAGGAGTTTTTTTTGGCTTGTATATAACACATATCAATGCAATATTATTCTATTAGGACTACACAAAGCTCTGAAGCAAACGATGGACCGTGCCCTGTGCATAGTTGCATGCAATCTCACGAGCTAAATGATAAATATTTTAATGAGCTACCTATTTAAATGTTAATAAAATTATATTACATTTTCAATATACTTATCTCATTTATTACAATTTTGATATGTATTTTTGAATTCTACATATTTTTACGATTTTTTTTTTAATTTTTTGTTCTAACGGGCCAAACGGACCAAATTTAGCCCGATGGGCTAAATGGGCTCGTGTCAGCTGGAGACTCCAACAGGTCATGCCTGGGCCGCCTCCCCGGCACGTAGGCCGGCTCGACACGATCAATCTAATAGCCGGGTCGAAACAGTAGTGTTTCGGTCATGCCCATGTCCGGGTCGGGCCGGTCGCTCATTTGGCGGTCTGCCGATCCGTCGAGTGGCTATCCCGACAATATCACGGGTCTCTTCGATCTGAGAGGAAGCAAGCTTGGCTCGTTAGGTAGGGATGTAATCGGAGTGGGTATAGACGGATATCGTTTATCCTGTATTCTATTATATTTTTTTTGGAGTTGGACATAGACAGTGCCGAATACGAATACAAATGTGGATAGTCTCGGTCACGAGTACAGAGTGAATACATGCCGAACCAAATACAGATTGTCTCAGTCACAAGTACATAGTGAATACATGTCGAACCATATAAGTATTAAAAATGGAAAGAAAATCCTATAAATATAAATAAATATATATATATATATGTATATTAAAATAATGTCTGCCAAACGGGCCGTATCATGTACGAGTTGAGTTGGATCTAGTACTATTTATACTATAGTGACGACTAGACACGACGCCAACTATTATATGGTATTGATCTAACCCATAAGTAATATGAATCGTACTATATCTAAACCGAATCAACGACGTACCTCTGATTAGGCCGGAGACACGGCCTACAGATCAGACAGATCACACTCCGCCGTCCTTGCGCTATTTCCCCGAGGGCTAAAGGCAAAATAAAAAACGAACCGGGAAAAAATAAAACTAGTAAAACCCTAGCTATCGCTCCGTCCTCCCATGGCGCCGCCGCCGGGGATCCTGGAGGTGCGGTGCGCGGGGTGCGCCGAGACTCTGGAGGTGGAGCACGGCCTGACGGAGTTCGCCTGCCCCGACTGCGGCATGCCTCAGGCGCTCCCGCCGGAGCTCATGCCGGCGCGCCCTCGCCGCGCGCTCCCGATCCCCGGACGAGGCGTCCCCTCCGCCGCGGCCGCCCCGCCTGTGCGCGTCGCGTGTGGCGAGTGCGGCGCCGTGCTCAGCATGCCGCACGGCGCCGGGCGCTTCGCCTGCCCGCTCTGCGGCGCCGAGCTCGGGGCCTCCCCCGCTGCCGCCGTCTCAGTCGTCCCACCTCCCGTAGCTGTCCCAATCACCTCCAACCGGCTGCCGAAGCCCTCAGAGGTACTGCTGGCTATCGTTTGCTCCCAGGGTTTCCGTTGCAAT
Organism: Hsuehochloa calcarea; assembly: GCA_036346395.1. NCBI lineage: Eukaryota > Viridiplantae > Streptophyta > Magnoliopsida > Poales > Poaceae > Hsuehochloa > Hsuehochloa calcarea. The sequence goes on from CM070599.1 coordinate 44,619,874, forward strand.
GCATCGTTGCTTCATCAAATTCCTAAGGTAGCTCAAACGTGAGTAATGGAGCGATGGTTGTTGTTGCTAATGCTAACTTGTGAGGTTAAATTAGCCGAAGAGGCTACTAGTAGCATTGTTACGAGAACGCCTAATGTTTGTGTTGAGTTTGTATTGTTCATTTGCGACCTTTTCCTGTAATAATTCTAAGCAGCGAGGTTAAATTAAGTCAGGAATTTTGGACTAGGATGTGTGACTTTACTTGTAGATCACTTGGTTTAGCAAGGAGTGGCTAATGAGGGGATCCTGCTTTAGTTTTTAGTAGTCTGCATTTACCCATGTTTTGGTTTTTATTGAAGCAGAAGGCATCTGTAGTAAGAGGCTACCTAGGTCCAATCACGGTTGGTGCAATCAACTAGCATTTGATTCCCCCCCCCCCCCCTATCTTCCATGAATTGGAATAAGTGAACAGTATTTGATTCGGTCAATGAATAAGCAAGTTCAGTGAAGATGGATATAAAAGCGGCGATAATGCGACATATAAGAGGACAAGAGGCTAGCTTTTGGATTCACTAGATTTTATAAGAGAAACAACCTCATATTGCATTATTGCCCGATCAACAAAGAGCTTGAGATAGTGGTACAAGTGCAGGAAGTGCTTAAGAGAGCCCAAGGTTGGTGCTAATTTATATGAGTTTAAGTGGGTGACAAAAATCTTTATTTGCTGAAATCACTGTGGTTATGGGATGTGGATTGTGGAGTTTAGTTGCTTTAAAACTTAAATAACCTCAGTCCTTGGGATATTTATAGTTCTAATTTTCCTTTTGACAACCATATACTACCTCCGGCCACAGGAAAGGTGTTCTTTTTTTACTTTTAACGTATTTGGTGAAACTTTGACCATTAGTTTTTATTGCCGTATATTTGCAAAAGATACAAGATAATAAGATTACAAAATTATTTTATGATAAATCTACTTATATAATTTTCGCGCGGCCAGCCCAAATTTGTGAAGTTTCATTGGTCAAAGTTGGCAAAGAATTGACCGCACTTCCCATGGTGACACTTTTTGTGACCAGAGGGAGTATCTCATTATACCCTGTCTCATTGTTCATTTTTCTTCTCCGTGTTGTCCCAGATTGTGGAGCAGGTGCAGGATGGGCCTTCGAGTCAACTAGCTCGTGCAGGAAAGGTTCAAAAGCGCATTCATTCAGAACAGACACATAAACAACATCCCAAGCTTTCTTTTAGAGAGGAGCCCTTCAGTTCATTCAGAGCTGATACAGGGACACAAATTCCTGTAGTAGGGAGGCTACAAAATGAGCCTGCCAATCCTTCAGAGCATAGAGAGGAATCACATACCGAGCCACTCAATGTGACTATTGCCAAGCCTGGCAAGAAGAAATCTAGATTTGCAGTTGGTCCAAAATCTTGTCAACCAGGAAAGGTGCAGGTAGAGCATCCTAATCAGGCCGTCCATGCATCACAGGCACAAGGAATGCCTTCAAACTCTTCCGTTCGTACAGACCAGGCGGAAAGAGGGTTTCCGGATGACACAAATACAATGCACAACAAACAGAAAAATGGTCATGTGGCTGTTCCTAGTGCTATCAAGCATGAGCAGACAAGTTCTCTGCATCAAGTTGTCCATGTGCAGCAGGCAGGTGAAATTTCCAGTGATGTGGTTCATGCGAATCAGGAACAGGTGGACTTTTCCTGCAAAGCAACAGGAAATAATAAAAAGAGTCCCAAAGATCCTAAAAGAAATCAGAAGAGGAAAAATAAGAGTTTGACGAATTCTTCAAATAAGCGGTCTCATCTTAGGCGCAGTAAGCGCTTGGCAAAGGGATCACCAGACCTTATTGATGCTGAGCCTATCCAGAGGCTTGATGCTTCCCCAAATCAAAATCAATTGGAAGCTCCACAGATCAAGAGGACCATAGCTGATCCTGACCCTAGTTCACCGGCTCGGTACCGATGTCCTCAAGCTGGCTCTAATGAGTTGGATAATGTCGATGCTACTACATCATCTACTTTGAATAAGCCACAAACTGAGCGGTTTCCACACAGGTACAGCCAGATGTACTCACCAGAGACTAGGTGGGCGCTTCCAAACCCTAGCTCTAATTCATGGCATGAGCATGAGATACATCAGGAAAGCTTTAATGGGATTGACCAGCTTGATAGAAGTGATGAAGTGCGTTCAAATCCATCAGAAAATAAAAATAAGCATATGGATGGACAATTGGCACAAGAGGCTTGCAGTGGCAAGAACCATTCGGAGAAGGTGCGACTCAATCCTCATAGCAATAACGTTGCAGAGAATGGCAGGCAAAAAAAGAATGGTTTCATTGGTTCTTCTTCAAATGATGGGGAACATCCTGGGGACTGGTCCTTCTCAGGAACATGCCACCAGATAAACTTGGCTGCCTCATGCAGCCGCCTTGCTGCCTTGTTGCCAGTTCCGGCTGCCACTACATTGCCCACCATCACCTCACCTTCACTTGAAAGTCTGTCCCTCTCTCCAACCTACTCGGTTGTCTCTACCTTTTTATCACTAACACGTGCCTCCCACTCTTGCAGAGCTACCACTTAATTGCAGCAGTCCAACAATGCTGCACCACCAACCACAATCCCCCCTCTACTCCCAGGTCCCTCCCCCCTTCCCTTCTTGCTGAGCTTTCTTTCCAATGTGAGGTCAGAAGTGTTATCCGCAGTGCTGTGCTCATTAGACAGCAATGCATAGTGTTACATGTGGTTGCTATTCGACTGTTCCAATGTTTTCCTTTACAGAGGTTGTGGACAAAATTCAGCTCTTTGTTTTTTTAATCTTTCTAATTTATACATGGCATGATGGGATGGGATGGGGTTGGCATTTTAGCATTTGCAATTGATGCATATGAGCAGTTGTATATGCAGGTTTGCAAACTTGTGATGCTGGCTTGAAAACTTGCTTGTTGGTTAAAAAGTGTTGACATGAGTTTCATGTGTAGTTTAGCCTTTCCTTTGTTTTGCTCTGATGTTTTAGTGCTGTGATTATTTAAATTACACATGGGAAGCCTTCCATTGTTTAATGGAATTTCTGGTGGAAAGACCCAAGGATGTAACTTTTGCAAGAGGCTCTTTTTTGGTATCTGAAGTCAAGCAATTTCAGGATGCACAGCATGGTGATATGCTGTCAGGATCTGTTAGTGAATCATCAAAAAAGCGCAGGGGGCGTGCCCCTGCAGTGCTAATGGAACCACCAAAAGAAGCTGATAGGCCTGTGCTGATGCCCTATGGTACAGAGTAAGTATTTCCCATGTTTTTATGTTTATCGATGGTTGAAGAACTTGTACATTCTAATCTTCATGTGTGTGACAAATTGACTTACGCAACCAGCAACTGGAATGTGCACCCACCCTGTCCTAAGGTAGCAACTACCCTCTCCCTTCTTGTCAAGCAGAACTATCCTGGGACCTATGTATCAGCGGATACCAATGGAAAACCCTGTGAGCTTGTGGTTTACCATTGGCATCAATGTCCTTCAGACGTAAGGGCTACTGTGTTGGATGAATTCCTTGTGAGTAACTTATCAGGACATGTTTCAAACTATTTTTTGCTCACTGTGAGATTTGCAAGTGATGATTGCCTGTTATTGGAATACTGCAGAAACGCTACAAGTGGTCCCCTGGCCAGGAAGAGAAGTGTCAAAAGATCTTTGCCCACAAAGCAGCTAGACAATTAGTTAACCTCTTCTGCTATGAGAAGCAAAGGGTTAGAGAGGAGTTGGCAGCAAAAAAGGCCAAAATATCTTCTGCGGTTGTTAGGGCCAGTGAAGAAATGGCATTAGAAGAGAAAGATGGTAGAGAAGATTCTGAGGAACAGCAGGGAGATGAGTCTGTGGTACTTGAGCATGATGATCCGCTGAATTGGAAACCATTCGTCCCTGAATGGATGCTGCCGAAATGGTGGGAAATGTTGTGTGACCATTGGGCCAAAGATGAAGTCATGGAGGTTTCTTATCAAAAAAGAAAGAACCGGAATGCAGGAAACCACCCCTGTAATGCTGCAGGCTCACGAAGCATAGCAATGCATCAGCAGCTTATGGTAAGAACTAAGAATGCAAGTCCTGCTTGTTGACATGTTTCAGCATGAATTGATGATTCTGGTTTGATTGTATAGAGCAGGGACAATGGTAGAAAGCTGGATATTGACCCATCCACCAAGATTCACAGTGGTAAAGGGGAACTTGTTGTCAAGAAGGCATTGCGCCATACTGTGGAGGCCAGACATACTCAGCTAGGCCCCCATCCTGTACAGGAACAGGTGGGGAGCTCGAAGCGTGGGAGGTACTATGGTGCCCCTGGTGTCAGCAAGAAGGCCCAGATTGATTCATTGTCAAAATTCTCTCCAGGTTGTTTCAGCAACCAGGGACAACAGCCAATGTTCACACAGGAACAGGTGCAACAGATGATTAATCAAGCTCTGCAAGGGTTAAATGAAACTTGGGAGAAGAAATTTCTGTCCTTGGAGCAAAACATGCGCAACATGTCCTCGTCACGCGTCGTTCCAGTCGTAGGCAAAAGACAACTGATGATTTAACTCATTTAACGGGGGTTGATGGATATTATTTTTTATGACATCCATTTTCAGGGTGCTAAGGGATCGCTGTTGGCTGTTGCAGGGGACAAGCAGTGCAGCTGGCACGTCAGGTAACAATGAAATTTACGTCCTGCCTATACATACATCTGTAGACCTTAGTATTTGCCAGTGAGAAGATATGTCGAAACCTGTTTCTGTTTATCCTTGGTGGGATTAGCATTACATCCATAGAAAAAGAAAGTGCGTCTAAATTTATGCTACCATGGTCTCCTCAGTTGACCACCAGCTAGCAATTGCTAAGTTTGTATGGCCAAATAATTAAACAAACAGTATAAAATGATAAGCACAAGCACCACAGTAATTATTTTAAAAAAAAACTTTTTGCAAGTTCGAACAGGGAAAGAAGGATTACTGTTTAGTTTTGTTGCCTCATGACCTAGAACTACCCCTTTGAAATTAGATACTTTACGGTTCGAAAGGTGATGAACCGCTTAACCCGCATGCCTGTGCAAGGTAGACAACCTTTCAGCTGGTTTGAATTATATTGGAACTGGCCAAAATCATGATTCAACTAGATGTAGGTTACTTCCATTCCTCTGCTGCATGCAACTTGTCGAACCTGCGCTTGACAAATTCCTTCTGACTTGTTGGATTTGTACTTACAGAAGATATCACATCCAGGACCATTCCCATTGGGGGTTGTAAGCCACTTTTTACACAACTCTTGGCATAAACCGTGTTTCTTTTGGATCCTGTTTGAATCATGGCATTTTGCATTTCTCATATATAGTTGTATGAGCAAAAGCCTAAGACTTGATGTAAATTTTGGTGGTTAGGGTTAGTCCCTGGTGGGTAGTCCTTGTGAGGGGAATAACTTCCTGTTGATATGCTCACTCGCTGGCACTTAAATGCAATCTTTGCTACATTTGTCATTGACTTGCCAGTGATTAGACTGTGTTACTGACGTGTTTGTCTAATTGTGTACGGGCTTCATCCAACTATTCAGCTTAATTGTTTCTAAGATGGCTGCTAGCCCTGCTAGTATGTTCTTTTTTTGGAGGTTCGATGGCTGCTGATATGTGGAAACCGAAAAAGCTGGAATTCTAGCTCGCATGATTTCACGAGTCCTTTTCTGTACAATCGAGGATGCATGTGTCGATCTCACTGAATTCGCCCGTGCTGCTGCCCAGCTTTTTCACCCGGGGTACAAAACTGACCTGGTTCGCATCTGATGCTTTGCAGGATACATTAGATTCTGTGGACGGAGAAAAAGATCAGGCTGCGAGAGACGAGGGCGATAACCAAGACGAGGATGGGCGTTGGAGCTGAGCCAAACGTGAGCTTGTTTGACGGCGCATTGGCACGAGAGCAAGCAGCGCTGCCGGTTGGTCAGGTCTTCGTGTAAATTTTGTGCATATTTCAACTTCTGAACTCTGAAGCCGCTTTCTCGTGCCTTTGTTTCAGAGGTCGCTTCACCACACAGATTCAGTTTCAGTTTCTGGTGTGTGGTATCGCACAATCTTGTGTCGCCGCGTGGCAGGGGACGAGTAGATGGGAAGCTCCTCCTTTTGTTTAGCGCGTAGCCTTTGCTTTACCGCCGGCCACGGGCCCGTCACGCGGAAGCTGTCGAGGGCAAGGCGCCGCGCACGCCACCTTCGCGTGCCCACGCGTTGCCCCCGTGGGCAACGTGACGCTACCACCGCCTGCCTGGTTCCCTAAGCCCGGTTTCCTTGTATCTGCTGGCTTGTTTGCTGTGTTGTGCGGTGCCGTTGTTTATGATCTTTGGTACCACAGTTTGTTAGGCGTGTATTGAGATTGATTAGTTCCTAGGTAGGTGACGGAGTACTGAACACTAGGCTTCGCCGTCTCATCAACGAATCGCTCTTGTATAGTCGATTCGTGCTTGGTGCAACTATAGATATCTTACCCCTCTGTTTTAAATCAGGGAAAGTGAAAGTCCACATATTAAACCTTTAACTATTATGCAAAAAGTAGAACTTTAACTCAACTGTAAAACCCTGACCTTTAGCTCCTCCAACTTTCGAAACTTGCACAAAGCCCGACTTGATTCCACGGTGGTTTCTCGCGTGCTATCCAGATCAATATTTTTTTAAGGATAAAACAATGCTTTGTAAATTTTCGTGGCGATGTTGCGTCGCAGTCCAAAATGATAGACACAGTCTAATCAATTGGTTCGATCGGAACTTGCCATGCTGATATCATAAAGCATATAAGCATGGAGAACCCGTTGGTGTAATGTAATTCTAGCGACAGGGAAATAAAAGGAACCTTGTCGGTGTAAAGCCGTAAACGGACAACGTGATCGAGTGCGCGAACGACTGAACCGGGAGCGAAAAGAGAGAGAGAGAGAGAGAGCAGAGAGAGCAGAAAAAGAATTGCGTGGCGGGGCCCGCGACGCGCCGGCCGCCGTTGAGCGACGATAAATAAATAGATAGCGGATATCCACCCCCGGTGCCTCGGTGAGCTGTGCGTGTGGAATGGAGAAACCTTGGGGTCGGTGGGCCCACTGGGCTATCTCGTGCACTGACTTTTTTTTTCTCTCTTTCTAATATAGCTTCCTTATCAGCGTTCTCTCCTTATCAAATACAAAAATAACATCGTATATCAAAAATAATATCAGGACACGTTGAATTCTTGCTGCAAGGGCCCGAAGCTCTCTAATCCATGCTCCAAGGGAACCGACAGCCTTCGCTAGGTCCATACTACACGTGAGCTCCGGTTCGTGCCATGGACGTACGGATTTGGTGCCGCCGTGCTCCAATTGCATGGACAAAAAACTACAGTCATCTTACGCACAAACTTGGCGATATATCACCCACCGACAACTCCGGCCATGTTATTTTTACGTTTGAACTAGAATTCACGGCAAGGAAGAAAAAAAACACCCCCCGCGGGCCGCAGCCGTGTCGTGTTCGTCCCGTCTGACCTGTCAGGCTGACATGTGGACGCCGTAAGGCCATAACGGTTAACAGGCGTTACGCGCGCGCGCGCGATCCGGTGATTTGGCAGGAGAGCGACGGCGGCGACACGGACGGTGCGAAATCTGCGGACGTGACACCCACCGCAGCTCGCCGCGTTGGTTCGTTCGTTGCCTCGATCCAAAAGGATGGCCGCCGGAAATATTTATGCTCCACTCCCTTGTACACTTGCACGGCACATTTGGCGAGCACTGGAGTACAGCACCAAGCTTCATTAATTAAGCATCAAACTTATCGGTAGTGTCTACACTCGCGTCGACCTGGTCGACACCAACAATCTCTTCAGTCTTCCCTCCTCCGTTGCTACCTCCTCAAACTCTGAGCCGGGTTTCAGGCCGGGATTAGAAAAGCCTGTTGGGCACATCCGAGCTCGTCCCGGCTCAAAAACTGTGATTTTTCAATAAATTAATATTGTTTAAATTTTGTTTTGGAATAAAAATTAATGTTTAATTTGTTTAAAAAATAAACAAAATAATTTTTATTGCCTTTTGTTCGGCTTTTCCGGGCTTAGGCCGAAAATCAAGACTTGAGTCCAAAAAATTCGAACCGAGGGCCAGACCGTACATGAACATGTCTACTCAAGATTCATACAAAAATTGATTTTATAGTTGTTGCTGCATTTGGAAAATAAGGGAAGCATTTTATGCACTAATTACAAGGGATCAAAGTAAATGCTGACTCACCACCACTCTCTCTCTCTCTCTCTCTCTCTTCCATTTAAAAACATGCTCCCCAATTGTTTGAATTTTGAACCATGAACAGCATAGTCTGCTTATACTAATGTGTTGTACAAAAATACATGTCACATATAAGAAGTATTTTACAACTGTGCATGGGACATATACGGTACACATGAGGAGAATTTTACAACAGCACAAGTATTCGGTACTGAACTTTAGTCACTGTGCATAAGCACACAAAGCAATGCACATATGAGGGAGTATTCTACTACAATCACTGTACACATGTGATGATTATTTGTGTACAGTTCGAAGTACACATACTATACACAGGTGTACGAAGGGGTGAGGATGATGAATTACTGTGCACCGTACTAGACGGTGAGGATAACGATGGAGTAGACAAATGCACAAAGGCACGATGACAAACACGTATGTAGGGCAACCACGATAGACGTAGATCACCTCGGCGCGGTCCACGTGAGGGGGCGGCGGGACGGTGCACCTCGTACACGTTGGGGCGGAGGTCCATGAGCAACGCCGTCGGATGGTGCACCGACGAAGAAGATCGACAGTGTGCACAGCGCATCACCAGCTTCGTTCAGAGAGTTTCCTCAGAGAAGAGGGGAATAAAACGGGAAGCGAGGGCGCGGAACCCGTCGCTAGTTAGGCCCTGTTTGGCACAGCTGTGGTTTTCCTAAAAAGCGGCTTCCTACTCTTTGTAGGCTTTTCCTACGCGGCCAATGGTCGTGCTTTTACGATTTGGTGTTTGGTCATCGGCTTTTAGGTAGGTCGGGTCAGCGACTTAGAGATATGAAATGTCTGAAATGCTCATGAGGACAGTAATGACTTATTTGATATCGTTTAACTAAATTAACAACATTAAACGGCATTTAACGACATTTAAGAACATTTAACAGTATTTAACAATAAAACTTCAGAAAGCATGTGAAAATAATCTGGACTAGAAGATCAGTCCCTTATACATAGTTTAAATTGGCAAGTACGACATACAAAATACTGCATATATCTTCCATCTATCCTATCGTCATGCTACCAAAGCTATTGCAATAGCGTCACGGAGGCCGCTCATATCAACATCATCCATAACGATGTATCATCATGTGCTACCGAGGTTAGTGGACATGTCCCCGCCTACATAATCATCATTCCCGCTCGCACGAAAAATCATTATCAATCAAAGCACTATCTCGAATAAAATTATGCAAAGCCATTGTTGCAATGATAATTTTCTTTTGCTTGTGCTCATTGTAACTTAGAATTTTAAGTAGACTCAATCGAATATGCCAGTGGGAAGGCGAACAGGCAAGATTGCTTTAAATACTAGGTATGAGGTGGGTAATTTCTGCGAAGTCTGGGGGTGTTCTTGGAACGCTGGAGGTGGGAAGCTGTGGGAAGCACCTCAACACTGGCTTTTCGCTTTTGGCTTCCATATGTATTGACAGCTTTGAGCTTCCTGTGAAAGCCAGAAAAAAAGCCAACCGTTTGGCACAGCTTCTAGCTTTTCTCACCCAAAAGCCAAAGCAGAAGCTGTACCAAACAGGGCCTTAATCTCTGCCCGTTTCATTCGGTTGGGATCACGGATGGGCACACCAAGCGGGAGGAGCTACTATATGTCTATATCTAGGTAAAACTTTGGGTAGTGAGGTAAATATCTGATGATAATGGGAAGCATTTTATCTCACTTTTTTTAAAAAGAGTATTGGTGTATGACCGCTTAGAATGTTAAGGTCAACATGTTTTCAAGCTAAAGTTTGGAAAACTAGTTGAATTTTTCGCGCAATTGCGTGGCTAGATATTATAACATACTTGTTGAGGATTAAAATATTCATATATTATCTTAATCTATGATAAAGACCATACGTCTTTGTGGTCGTAACTTCTAAGACCACCGACCTAACTGGTCGTAGGTATTACAGAAGTTATATAATAAATCCCCTGGTCGGACAAAGTTCCAAACCTAGTCCACGACCAGGTAAGTGCTCGTAAAGCTATGAACAGGCGTCTAGGTCGAGTCTCCGACCACGCCACTCACTATGTGATGAATGGACCACGTGTTTCATATTCCGCATAATACACCACTATCACGGCTGATGATTTAACGTCTCCTAAATCATTAACCGCGAGCGATTCACGTCTTCACCAACCGCTCTGCGCTTGGTGGAACCGCCAAGCCGCCGCCTCTTCCGACTGCACACGCCGCTCCCCAACGGTGTCTCCTCATGAGATAACCGCCACCACTTCATCAAGTACTTAAGGAGGACCATGGAAGGCCGGAGGAGGGCAGGTAACACAAGACACAGGGAACAACGAGACATACAGAAGACATCAAGCAAGACTTAGCAAAGTGTTGTGTTTTTAGATACTCTCTGTGTTTGTAATCGTGAGTTTATAGCAATAAAGAGCAAGTCAGATCCACTCCCGGAAGTCACGCACATTTTTCCTCTTTTTATATATTCATAAGATCGGCGATTTGATCGTCGACAGCTGGCGTCGTCCGTGGGGAAGATAGTGCAAAACTTCGGAAGAAGGTTCTTTGTTCAACTCATCCGCTTTCTCCATTTTCGTAACTACAAGTATGGCAGGAACTTGGGATGAGGAAAACTGGTTCGACTTGGATGACTACTCCAACCTTGACATGGAAGCCTGCATCCAAGCCATCCAACATGGGGAATCTTCCTCCTCCTCCGATGGTTCGCACGTCGCCGGCGACAGCGAACTTGAGCGGATGGATGAAGATACACCGTTGCGCCAAGAGGCGCTTTCTGAGGAACGGGTTGTTCCGATTAGTTCGGAACGTCCGAATATTTTTCCAAGACCGGTTTCCCCGACCGGCGAAAAAGGTGACAATACATCAGCCCCACAACCCGAGGGTCAATATACCCTTGACACGATTATGGCTGACAGGTATTCACCAACGGCCTCTGGAAATTCCAGGGACCAACCGGCATCTGGTAACGGTGTTGATGAGACCCTCACCGGTAATGGGCCAAGTGAGGACGATAAGACTCAGTATCCGGTCGGCAATCCGCCGAATCAGGCTGAGCCCGCCGCGAAGACCTCCGGAGGTTCTCATCTCCGACCGGTCTCCGTCGTGGAAGTCTCTGGTAGAAGCACTGAGAAGTTCTCCATTAGTCACAGTGGAAGCTCCTCAGAGGATCGTTGCTGGAAGCATGAGGTCAACACGATCGGAAATGCTGATCGAGATGCCACTCGCATCCTGCACACCCCGCCTCGCCACCACCGCTAATGGAGATGGCGCGGCAATCAAGCACCACCTACCGGAGGTAACGGGCCGATGGACGCCCATCGCCTAATACGCGTGGTGCAAATTTCACCAAGGATGACAGCATGACGGGTTAGGCCAAAGGTCCAGAGGAACTTGGGTCTCCGAACACCAACATCTTCGATGAATCCTCCGAGACCTTCTGATGATTCAAAACTTGTGTCGATCCAAAATATTCTTAATATCATCGACCTGCTCGGGTGAAGCTCGGGCTTTACCCAATTGGTGGAGCAGGTATCGGAAATTCTTCAACGAACCGTGCAGCGCACGGAAGCGTGCAGGGGGCAAGGGATATCGCAAAGTCTAACGGTGACTTCATCTCAACGCTCCTCCTCGAGAGAGGCGGCATGGTCATCCACCGGCACCTAAACCTCCTCGGCGATTCCGACCAGTAGGTCATGAAGGAAGAAGGTTGTTTCGAACAACGACCTCTTCCCCTAGCCAAGGAGAGCACCTGATTGGCCCAGATGATCTCCGTCATCATCTGAACCATTCTAATGGTCAAAGGCGTCATGATAACGTCCACGACCGGATCGGGACGACGGAGCCTCGGCGTTCAAATAGAAGAAACCGATCTCCTACCGATCCTAATCCGGCACCTTCTCCAAGAAGGCGCTATGAGTCAGTTACAGGTTGTCGAGCCTTTTCTGCAGGGCTCCAAGCTGTACGTTGGCCTAATGGGTTCCGACCTGCCAACTTGGATAAATTCGATGGATCTCAAAATCCATTAGAGTTTCTCGGATATACACCACCGCCATCGAGCGGTGGTGGTGATCAAAACGTGATGGCTAATTATTTGCCCACGGTTACGGAAGGATCGGCCGGTCTTGGTTGCTTAACCAACCTGGCCGGATCTATTTATACTTGGGAACACTCTGCGATCCGTTGATTGTGAATTTCGAGTGCGACGATGCATCGAAAGGAGGATGATCTCCATCGAACTCGGCAAGAACTAAAGGAAACTCTCCGTCAGTACATCAAGAGGTTCAGCCGGGTTCAAATTTATTCCGTAAATTGCGTAATCTTACGTGATTCAAGCATTCAAGGCAGGTTTAAGGAATCGGCGGTTTACGGAGGACATCGCTATGAATCCTCCACGAACAACCGCCGAACTCTTTGACATGGCTGATAAGTATGCGGCCGCTAGTGAAGCGGTTGAATGGACTGAAGCCATTGATCGAAAAGAGAAAATCCCTCAACCTGGCCTTGAGAAGTCAGAAAAGAATCCCAAGAAGGTTTCCAAGAAGAAGAAGCACCACAAAACGGGCACCAAAGAAGTCCTAGCGGTTCCAGATAAACCGTTCAAGGGTAAGAAGGACTATACCGGTCGGGGCAAAGCCAAAGTTCCGACCGATGGCCATAATAAAGGTAAGAAGTGGTGTCCACTTCACCAACATGCAGGGCATGACTTGCGCTTTGCGACCGTATGCGGCAAAAGAAGCCGGAGGATTTCTATGCGTAAAGGCCCACTTCCGCAATCCAGAGTTGGGGAAACAAGTTCCAAAAAGGACAAGGATGGCGACGAAGAGATGGAGTACCAGGAGCCTCAGCGCACGGTCAATATGATCTTCGGAGGTTCTTCTTCATACGACTCACGCCGTCATCTGAAAGCCATGGAGCGAGAGGTCAACCTATCGAAACCTTCGATCATCACCCAACCATCAAGGTGGTCGGATACCGTGATCTCCTTCAGCAAAGAAGATTGCCTCGTCTCATCAGCTCGACCAGGTAGGTTCCCTATTATCGTAGAACCTACCATTAATAATTGCAAAGTCAATCGAGTTTTGATAGACGGTGGTAGCTCTTTAAATATCTTATTTTCGGGAGCTTTAGAAGATATGCAGGTTCCTAGATCAAAGGTAAAACCGGTGAAATACGCCTTTCATGGTATAGTTCCTGGTTCTACCGTCAAACCGATAGGACAAGTATCCTTACCGGTTACGTTTGGAAGCCCTGATAACTTCCGAACGGAAAAAATTTCATTTGACGTGGTTGATTTCGAAACCGCATATAATGGAATTCTTGGTCGTCCGGCATTAGCGAAATTCTTGATAGCCACGCACTACGGGTATCAAAGTTTGAAAATGCCAGGACCAAAAGGGGTGATCATGGTTCGTGGAGATCACAAAATGGTATACGCATGCGATCGAAGGTCTTTAGAACTGGTCGATGAGTTACCGACCAGAAATTCTGACTCATCATCTGTGCAGGTCAAGCACTCCAGACCCAAGATAACGCCCAAACCGTCCGACCAGACCAAAGAGGTTCTACTCGATAAAGGCGCTTCTTCAGGGAACGCCATGTCAAGCAATGATGGTGGATCCTCACCAAAGGTGCTGATCGGAGCAGGACTCAATCCTAAATAGGAAGAGTCGCTCGTCTCCTTCCTCCGAGCAAACAAGGATGTGTTCGCATGGCAAGCATCTGACATGCCCGGAGTCCCCAGGGAGGTGATCGAGCACAGGCTAGCGCTCCAGCCTGATAAAAATCCGGTCAAGCAGAAGCTCAGACGTTTCGCCCCCAACCGAAAGGACGCCATCCAGTCTGAGATTGACAAGCTCTTAAAGGCTGGATTTATTCGTGAAGTACATCACCCTCAGTGGCTCGCTAATCCTGTAATGGTTAGGAAGAGTAATGGGAAATGGAGGATGTGTATAGACTTCACAGATCTTAATAAAACTTGTCCGAAGGACGATTTTCCCCTTCCTCGCATTGATCAACTTGTAGACTCTACCTCCAAAAGTAGTTATTAAGTTTTTAGATGCCTACTCGTGGTATCACCAGATTAGTATGAGTAAAGAAGATGAAGAAAACTTCCTTCATCACTCCATTTGGCACTTCTTCGTTATGTAAAGATGCCCTTTGGTCTCAAAAATCTTTGGTGCCACTTTTCAAAGATTAATGCGAAAACCTTCACCCATAAATAGGTCGAAATTTGGAAGCCTCGTTGATGACTTGGTAGTAAAAGTGTCAACTCCGCGATCATATGCTTGACCTTAAAGAGACTTTCAATAACTTGAGAAGGCATAACCTCAAGTTGAATCCGAGAAGTGTGTGTTGGGGTTTCATTGAAAGTCGCTCGGTTTCCTAGTTTCGCTAGAGGTATCGAAGCAAACCCGCGAAGATATCGGTCATCCATCGATCGCCCCGACCACGAAGAAGGAAGTCCGAAGCTAACCGTTGTATGGCGTCTAAGTCGTTTCATAGCGAGTTGGGGAAAAGGACTACCTTTCTTCAAACTTCTTCTAAACATGGAAGTTTCAGTGGACGACTTGCGAATGATGCCTTTGAAAAGCTCAAAGAGTACCTTACGAGTGCCGGTCTTAGTTTCTCCAAGACCGGGGAAACACGCTTGATTTACGTGGTCGCAACGCCACAAGTCGTCGGCGGTGTCTTGGTCGTAGAACGTGAAAACGTCCAACGACCGATGTATTACGTAGTGAAGTCTTACATGGGCCAAAGGAAAGATACCCAGTGCAGTAGTTTGCTTTATAGTCTCCTAATGGCTTCAAGGAAACTAAGGTATTACTTTCGTGCCCACAAAGTGGTCGTGCCTCTCTCGGATATCCCTTAGGTCAAGTCCTTGAAATAGGGAATCGTCGGACGAATAGCAAAATGGGCGGTGGAACTAGGGACGCTCGACCTCCATTTCATCTCACGAACGACCATAAAGTCTCGTGCAATAGCGTAATTCATTCTTGAGTGGACAAACCCGAATCTAAGCAAGGACACGAGTACGAGCACCACGACGAGTGGACAATGTACTTCGACGGTTCCTTAATGCTTAAGGGATCGGGTGAGTCGTCTTGATATCCCCTACCGCGAACACATCAAGTATGCCGTTCAGTTTAACTTTTCTGCTACAAACAATGTGGCAGAGTACGAAGGTTTGCTGGCAGGACTTCGAGCAGCTCGTTCGCTCGGGATTCGCAAATTGCTAGTGAAAGGCGATTCTCAACTAGTAGCGAATCAAGTAGGGAAAGAGTACCAATGCTCGAGTACCAAGATGTCTTCCTATCCGCTAAGTACGGAAATTCAAAAGCACTTCTTCGGTTTTCGGATCCAACATATTCCTAGAAAGGAGAACTTTCTAGCGGTCGATTAGCACCGATGGCCTCTACTAGGTCAACCGTCCGGCCGGGAGTTTTTCTCGAGCAACTCGATTCACCCTCGGTGGTCGAGCATTCCGAGAACATCGATAGTTTACATCAGGTCAATCCTATTGACTCTGATAACTTAGATGCTCCATAGATCGGTGACGATCAAGGTAGAGACTGGATGACGTCGATCTACAATTATCTTCAGCATGATCTAATTCCTGAAGATGATGCAGAGGCTGATCGCATAGCACGAAAGGCCAAATCATACACTCTAATCGAACGTACCTTGTATAAACGAGGATCTCATGGAGTGTTGATGAGATGCATATCTCAATCGGCTGGCATTAAGTTGCTAACCAAATTCATGAAGGAGTTTGTGGAGCACATCATTCCTACTGTAACCACAGTCGGTAAAGCCTTGAGCAAGGATACTCTCGCCAATCGCCTTCATGATGCAAAAGAGCTCGTGACGGCGCGTACAATGTCAGTTTCATAGCCGACAAGTACATCAACCGGCACAAGCTTTGCAAACAATCCCTCTTTCTTGGCCTTTTGCAACCTGGGGACTGGACATTCTGGGACCATTCCCAAGAGCACCCGGGCTTCAATTCTGTCGTCATGATTGACACGCTTACAAAATGGATCGGCCGAGCCGCTTGTCAAAGTTACAAGCCGAAGCCGCTAAGAGGTTCATAACAAAAATGTGATTACGATTTGGTGTACCCGATCGTATCATCATCGATAATCTGCACCAGTTCTCAGCGGTAATTTCCGTGAATTCGAAGAACTAGGAATCAAAATCCATTTCGCTTCTGTGGCTCATCCACGAGCAATGGAAGCGATCGGCGTGCCAATGGTATCCTAATACGGGGATAAAACGCCGAGTATTCGACCAGTTAATAAAACGGTCAGGGGCTTGGGTTCAGGAACTTCCTTCTATTTTATGGGCTGTCCGGACCACGACCAGTCGTGCGACCGGTGAAACACCTTTCTTTTTGGTTTATGGGGCCGAAGCTATGCTTCCTCTATAATTGAAAATTGGCTCTGCTCGCACTGATTGTTTCAACTTAAGCAATCAGGAAGAACATCGACTCGACGATATCAATTTCCTTGAAGAACGACGGAACCAAGCCTTGATTCGTTCGACAATCTACCAACAAGCCATGCGAAGGTACTACAATCGTAAGGTGCAACCTCGCAACCTATCTGTAGGTGATCTGGTTCTCAGAAAAATTCCGAGCCAAGCGGGGCGCAATAAGCTTTCCCCTAAATGGGAAGGTCCTTACACTGTGGTCGAAGCTACCCGACCAGGCTCAGTACGATTAGCCATGTCAGACGGCAGGGTTTTGTCAAATTCATGGAACATTGACCAATTGCGTAAGTTTTTTGTTTAATCTTTTCTTTATTTTCTTTCATTTCATTTCGTTTCATTTCATTTAAATTCCTCTAAATTGAATAATTAATTTTGGAGTAGCGGGTGATGTTATTTATATATCGTTGCCTAATCCTGGTCGACTGCGGTTCGTATGCTCTGAATTGTAAAGTGTATAGCTTATGTTTCAAAATTATGTTCTACTCTTGTTTGGCTACTGGTCGGGACACGGAAAACCTCTTAGTCGAAGTCTCTCCTTTTTCGCACGTGGTTCCGCCCACTGGAAGGAGCTTCCTAGCGACGGTCTTTTCCTCGATCCCATTGCGCCAATGGACTAAGAGCATGAGCACGTCTTGCGAAATGTATTTTATACCTTTATTCCCTAGCTAGGTTCATTCCGACCAGTATTGCGCATCGCATAGAAGTAAAACCACCTGTCTCCTTTTTAACATATGTTCTTCATGTTTTTTCCTCTTATCAAGGAGAATTCTTTATTTTTCCGACCATATGTTGTTTTGGTAAAGTACTTCGTTCATTAAAAACAGATTTACAACTAGCTGAAACCTACACGGTTCCGACCATAAAGGTTTCCTAGTATTACCACGATCCGTTTTTTACCGATCGGTACATGCTTACAAGTAATGGTTGAGATTTGGATTTATATTCTTGGCCTCAGGTAGCACTATTATATAGTAAAGATCTTCTACTATATAACAGTCGGGGGCTAGGTAATACATAAATTCACAAGTCGACCGGATAAATAAAAGAATTTTTTCCATTTTGATGACAGAAAGGTAAGTCTTTACACTGTATGCTTTGTTTTTTCTGCAGCTAAACTACTAAGAGAATGCCTAAGCTAACTACTGCTAGATGGAGATCCGACTTCGATCTCTTCTGCGACCTTTTCGCCTAGAGGTTTCATCTCTGCGAGGATCTGATTTGCCTCTGCGGGTAAGCAGTTGAAATCCTCTTCGATGGCTTGAAGGTTAGTTGATGGGTCGGAAGCTTTCAGCTTTGCCAAAGCAAGACTGACTCCACAAGCAATAGACTCCTTAACGGAGTGGGCATAGTTCTCCCTAGTGGTTTTGAGCAAAACCTTGAGCTCTTCCAATAAAGAGCCAAGAAAGTTGACCTTCTCTATTGGGTCACTCAAGGAGGGCAAGCTTGATCCCGCGCTCATGTCAAAGAGCATTTTGTTTAGCGAGGTGATTTCCTCGTCCAAGCTAAGCACGAGAGCCGCCCCCTTGTCTTGCTCAAATTCCAGAGCCTTCTTCACTCTGGTCAATGCTTGTTTTTGTTCTGTATAGACAAAGCAAGTATTAAGTAAAAAGATTGGAAGATATACTAAGTCATGGCTACGACCAGTTACCTTCCTCTCTCTTCCTGGAATCATCCAGAAGCTTTTTATTACTGGTCGTCAAGACTTCGAACGACCGGTTTTTAGCCTGAAGTTCTTCTTCAAGCTTTATTCTCCTGGCCTTTTCAGCCAAAGCATCTTCTTTTATTTTCTCTAAATCTATCAAAAAAAAAATCTCTGATAAGGGAGAATGAATAAAAGGAAAGTCTTAATAAGGAAAAACGAAGAAGAACTCTTACTTTCTATCTCAGAGTGTTTTTCTTCTAACATCCTAACTCGCTCGGTTAGTCCTCCGACCGTAGCGAGGTTTTCGATCATATGCTGCATAAGTAGCATTTCTTCCATAAACCTTCTTGAAATAACTTTGAGAAAGGAAAATTATGGAGAAGATTGAAGACACTTACCCGAATTACGGCATCATTGTAATTGGTAAATATTTTATCGGGCTCCGCCTGTGTTAGGCGATCCGATATTCTCTCCCGGTAATTTTCAAGCTCCTTGCTCACGGTAAATCGAGGAAAGAAAGTGAACTTGTTATACTGGGAGGAGGTACCTTCAGGAACCTGTGGAAGTTATGCAGAAGTTTCTACCTCTACTGATGGCATATCTACCATCAAAGGATCTAGCTCAGGTTCCGGTACCGAAGTTGGCTCGGGGGCTTTCCCGACCATTTCCTCCTCTGGGTTATTCCCGTGAGGAAAGCCTTGGTCGGAACTACCCTCGACCACTTTGTCTGCTGGGTTCGACTGGTCGGAAGCAACCGGAACTCCAGCAGATCTGGACAAAAGAAAGCAAAAAGGGGTTCAAATTCATCAGGGATTACGAGGTATGTTTTCATATGATTATTTATTTAAACATACCTAGTTATCTTTTTTATCTTAACCTTGTAGCGCGCCGGCTTGAAGTCCGTTGCGCCCGCTTTTCTTTTCTTTTCAACCGGTTTCACCATTGAATCGGTAGGTACGGTTGCAACCTCTACACTTCCCAAAGAAGAAATCGAATCACGGTGTCTTCTTATCCGTCGAGAACACGGTCCCCGACTCTGGATCGAAAGTGTAATTTCATCGGTCTCGAGAACAAATTGTCTCATGGACAACTATACGAGACTCAGTAATTGCCGCCTGATGCAACAAACCAAGTTAATCAGGTGAAGAATGTACTTCATCTTGCAGAAGTTATTTCTTTCAGTTGCTTACCTCAGCGTGGCCGCGCCTCGGCGATCACAAGGTCGGTTGGATAATCAATAGGCTCACACGTCTCGTAGCCTCATTGATTTTAAGTCCACCAACTACACATAAAGAGGATTAAACCGATCGAAAATAAGCGCAAAGTTGAAAAAGTTAATACACTTACCCTAAGTCTTTGGTCCTCTCCTCAAGACTAACAAGTGCTAGGATAAAGGAAAATCGCCTTGTCATCGTGTTAGCGCCAAAGACGGATCATTTTGATCCTGCTTTACGACGTCCTCAAAAGACAAGACGCAAATGCAAACGAAGGTCTTAATTTTTGCGAAAATAATCAACTCGCAAAATAAACTGGTCGGTATTTTCTAAAAAATTACCTGGATCAGAATCCCTGGTAGCGTCATCGCCACCAATAAACCAGAGCATCGAACGTGCCCTGGTCTTTAAAGGACTAATCCTCCTAAAGGAAAAGTCCCTTACAACGTGCCAGGAGGTTAAACCCCTGACACTCAAGAGATGGATAGCCTCAACCCATCTCCCAACATTTCCCTCCTTCTTTGAGGAGGAACGCCAACGCGAGTTCTCGACCGCCTTCTTACCACCGTATGTCTGCCGCCTTCTCGCGTAACCTTCATGTAGAACCGACTTTTCTTCCATGACGACCAAGAAGACTTGAGTACATACGAATGTACTCGTCGACCTTGCCGCCATGAAGCCTTAGGTACATTCCCGTGGGTGCTTTGTCGTTTTCTTCGTGTTCGCCATCCCAGAGTAATACTTGAAGAGTTCCATCGTCGGTGGAATCCCCAAGTATGCTTCGCAGAGGTAGACGAAGATACTTAGGTTCGCAATGGCGTTGGGAGCGAGGTTGATCAATTCGACCTCGTAGAACTCCAGCACTTGAGAAAGAAAAGAATGTGCTGGAAGCTTGAGCCCGCACTCAACGTACGCGAGGAATACCGGGATTTCTCCCTCCTCGCCACTTGGGCAGTGCTCTCCAAAAGCTGATCTCCAAGGGATCAAACTCCTGTCGGGTAGCAACCCAACTCTCTCCAAACTCTCCAATCTTCTCTCGCTCAGATCGGAGATCGACCAGTTTGCGATGAGGTCCGACATGATGCTTTCCTTTTTTGGGTGAAGAACTCAAGGAAGATTTTCTTGGAGATAGAAGCGTAAAGGATTAAGGGCCCCTTTGGTTGGGCTTTCAAACCTGCTTTTGCTTTTGTAAAAGCCAAAAGCCAACCAAAGGGGTAAAAAGCCATATGTGCTTTTGCTCAAAAGTAGCTTTCACTTTAGTACAAAATCAAAAGCACCTCTCCCCCTGCTTTCAAGTACTTTTGGGGTAAAAAATTACCCACCTGCCACCGGTTATGAGGGTAACGCTGCTTTTTTCGCCATCTATTTACTGAACAAACCAAAGGGTCCGCTCCTCCCGCATACCCGTCTCCATTGAGCGCCGCCCGGCGTCGTCGTCCGTCTTCCTTTCTCGCTGACGCCACGGCCATGATCCGCCGGCCCGATCGCCGGTCCGCGCCCCGCGCCGATCGCCGGTTCCGCTTGATCGCCGGTCCGCGCCCGCCCCGCCATACAAATACCCGGACGGTCGCGGCCGACGACTCCGATAGTCGCACCCGCCCGCCGTCGCCGCACCCCACACCCACTCACGCAAGCCCGGTGACAAATCGCGGCGTCATCGAAGGTATCACATCATAGCCTATCTTTCGAGTGACTTCGTTAATTCATTCACTTTGGCGGCGTAGTCCGTTGATCATGAAAATTTCATAAAACGTGATTAATATCAAGATCAAGAATACAGATTTCACACAGACCCACGCACCCACGCACCTTTAGGGGCATTACAGTATTTCTTACACGACCTACGCCACAAATTGCTCTAACCAAACGGTCTTCTGCTTTTCCCATTTGCTTTCTCACCGCTTTTCCCTGACCCACGACTCACAAAGCTTTTCCAAAAGCCACAAATTTCAACCAAACACACCCTAAAGCACTCACCGGGGTCATTTTATAGACATTTTCATCAGAATCGACTCTTGAGAAGTCCAACGGCAAATACCTTTTCTTTGACGGACGAAAGGCTTTTTCCTTTTTCCAAAGCAGTCTCTCAACTTTAAAATGAATACAGACCGCCTCGAATCTCACGGCATTTAATGAGAGGTCTGTTCGATATGATTACATCGAAGAACGTGTCCGCACGACCAACATTCATTTAAAAGTTCGGGGGCTAGCTGTTGAGGATTAAAATATTCATATATTATCTTAATCTATGATAAAGACCATACGTCTTCGTGGTCGTAACTTCTAAGACCACCGACCTAACTGGTCGTAGGTATTACAGAAATTATATAATAAATCCCCTGGTCGGACAAAGTTCCAAACCTAGTCCACGACCAGGTAAGTGCTCGTAAAGCTATGAACAGGCGTCTAGGTCGAGTCTCCGACCACGCCACTCACTATGTGATGAATGGACCACGTGTTTCATATTCCGCATAATACACCACTATCACGGCTGATGATTTAACGTCTCCTAAATCATTAACCGCAGAACAGTTCACGTCTTCACCAACCGCCTCTGCAGTTGGTGGAACCGTCAAACTGCCGCCTCTTTCCGACCAGACACGTCGCTCCCCAACGGGTGTCTCCTCATGAGATAACTGCCACCACTTCATCAAGTACTTAAGGAGGACCATGGAAGGCCGGAGGAGGGCAGGTAACACAAGACACAGGGAACAACGAGACATACAGAAGACATCAAGCAAGACTTAGCAAAGTGTTGTGTTTTTAGATACTCTCTGTGTTTGTAATCGTGAGTTTATAGCAATAAAGAGCAAGTCAGATCCACTCCCTGAAGTCACGCACATTTTTCCTCTTTTTATATATTCATAAGATCGGCGATTTGATCGTCGACAATACTGTATTGATTATATAGTCTAATACCTTGAAAAGATAGTTGTAATGTCTATATATAATTAATTTGAATTGTTATAATTTGACCCTACCAAAATAAGTGATGTAGATATCTCTCTCTCTATTAATCAGAGAATTTCTAGAAATGTCCTTTTTCCGATTTAAAGGTTATTGCAGGATTTTATAGACTTCTAAAGCCACACCAAAATAAGTGGTGTAGATATTATCATTTTCTCGCTATTAATGAGATAATTTCTCTCTCTCTCTCTCTCTCTCTCTATATATATATATATATATATATATATATATATATATATATATATATATATTCCGATTTAAGAATTATTGTAGAATTTTCTAAACTTTTAAAATGAAGGAGGTACTTGAATATAGATATATAGATAGATATCGTATACCACACAAAGCGTCTTTCGTAATTAAGCTTGATCCACATAAAATTAAACACATGTTAACCATTATGTCGACAACATTGAGGCGCTGTAAGTATGCCTAGCCCGCTAGCACTGGGCAGAGAACAACAAAAGAAAGCTGGGAATTTTGGATACTATTGGCTCAGGACGCCCGTGTGATTACCCTGGGGTAATCACACTTAGGCACGGATTACTATTAAATGCGCCTAGAACACCGCCCGACGAATAGTAAGCCATTATCAAAGTGCACAATGAGAACAACAAGATGGAAATCTGTTATTTAATTACAACGATTAACCACACAAAGCTAAGGTTTTATATTACACATATTTATTACAAAACCAAAATAAGACCAAGTCTTCCCTTGCTCGCCACGCCTAATGTGTCCCTAGTCGTCCCAGCGCCAAATAAGGCGTCCGCCTCGCCTGCTCCTCATTGCCGTGGTCCAAGTCTCCATGGTCTCATCTCACACTGCACTGCACCTCCTCGTCCCACTCGGGATAAATCCCAGTCGGACTAGGATCTACAAAGGAGAATACTAGCAAGGTTGAGTACAGAGTACTCAGCAAGCATTAGTAGCAAAAGATGCATCTCATGTCAATATCTCTGATGGTTATCACAATTCTACCTCAAGCCATTCTGAAAATAAATCATTAAAATAATAGTGGCAAATTTTATATTGGAAAATGCTACTGGTCACTCGGAAAGAAGAAAGACCCCTGGTGGTTCCCGTAGACTCCAATCCAGAGACTGCATGAATTCATGATTTGTATAGCATCACAGCAGCTTGTACCACTTTACCCATAGTTATTACAACCTAAAGGAACCAGCCCCTGCATTTCCTTAGATGCGGGTCCGAGCTCGTAATCTGAACGTTTTCGTGTTACGTGATTAATTTCTACACCCATTACTTTCGTCGGTGCCGACCTCGTCATCACACCGAGTTACGTAATGTTGGTTGAGGCGCCTCATCCCCGCACTCAACACTCCACCTTAGCGCTATAGCGCCTTGGATCCCCACTTCCGACTTCTCCTACGGTCCCGGGTTCCTCCATATCACACTCACACCTATTACTTACCCATTGTGGAAAGCATAATCACGTAACAAGGTAGCATTTTACGCGCTCACTAAACGGGAAAATGGTTGGCACTTGATTACTGACATCGACCGAGTAAGAGTTTTGTTGGTCCTTATATTTTACCCATATGTAAAGGGTCCCACCTCTTACCTCATCATTATCATCTTTTTCTCATTTTCTTCCTTGCCCCAGGCCCCTTTACCACCATATCATAATATTATCACATTTTCCTTTCATCTTTCTCATCTCTTTCATAATCATCTCAATCAGTTGATTTAAGTTTTGGGAAATAAATTTGTGAGGCAATACATATTCTACAGCAATATACGGTTTACATTTAAAATAGCTATATTGATGTTCAAGAGGATCGCTTGCCTTCGTAGTAATAGTAGGTGTCGGTCTTTGATGAGTCCGGATCGATTCGCTTTGTCACCGGAGCTCGTCTTACAAGCAACGCGTAATACAAATAGAATACCGAGAAATACTTAGTGATTTTTGATGATGTTCAGATAATAAACTGCTAATGCGACCTCTACTGGTTAGCCAGTTTTTAATTTTCAAATATTTTTCCCGAAACCCGAATCAGTTAGCAGTTCTTCCTAAAATCCTATTTTAATTATTCTATTAACCCTAACCCTAATTAACCTAATTACTAAATTACCTAAACCTAACCCTAATCCTATCTAACCCAACCCCGGCCCTCTCTCTCTCTCCCTCCACTCTCTCGCCCTTTCCCCCTTCTCTCTCGCGCTCGGCCTCACCCGACTCTCCCTCTCCCCTCGGCTCCTCCGCGCGCGCTCCGCCACCGCCTCTACTCGCCGCGACTTTTCCCCGCGCCGTCGTGCTCTGCTCGCGCTGGCCCCTCGGTTTCCCTCGGCGCTTTCTCGCGGTCCCTCCGCACCGGCTCGGTCGCGCTTGATTGCCCATGGCTCCACCGGCGCTTCGGCTCCCCCACGCCGCCTCTCGCTGCCTCCACTTCGCACGGATCTCCGGCGGCCCAAGGTGCCACCGCTTCGGGTTTCTCCCCGCGGCTTCATCGGTTTGATTCTCACCCCCTCTCCGCTCTCTCTCTCTCTCTCAACTTTTCCCGACTCCGGCCGCTACCTCTGGTTCGTGGCCCGTCCACGGCCACGGCCGCTCTGGCTCAAATCGCGCACCTCCTCCCGGTTGCGCCTGAGAGCCCGGTCTATTACCCGATTGGTTTTCTGCTTTACTGAAATTTGCTAGGGTTGCTTTCTTTAGCCGAATTGGTTAATGCTAATGCTTATATTAATTTGATGCATGCTCAAATTGATGGATTGGGTGAATCGGCCATGGCTGGGGGTTGCTGGTGAGGGTTCGGCCGTGGCTGGTAATACACACCTCTTCTCTACCCCCTGATCCCCTTGCTCTGTGATGAGAATGGATGGCTTCCTAATGATGATACTGGGATTGGGTTGCACCTTTGAATGATGCTCATGAGGTGCTGTGCATACTACTGGGTGTTGGTCTTTACCTCTTACTGAAGTCTGGGTTGGGAGGGGGATGGTAGTGCCGCTTCTTGGTGCTCTCACAGCTTCTGGTCACTGTGGGTGGCTTCCTTCTTGCTCCCTGGTGCCGGCCTCTTGCTCCTGTGTTCTTGCTCCTTCTGCTGGGCAGAACTGGGAGGAGAATGCACTGGGAAGGCTCTTGAGTGCTGGCTTGGAATGGGGGATGGGTTCAGGAGAATGAACCTGGGGCTGGCTTTGCTGGTGTTGTTGCTCTTGCTTTGTCTTTGGGTGCAATGGTCGGGGAATGTATGGTGGTCTGTCTTTGGCGAGGGTTTGGCCAGGGGGATTGTATTGGGCTGAGGAGTGCACTCGGCTGTTCTTATCTCCTGGCTGTGCAAATTGTTTTCCCCCCTGCTCCTGTTCGCTTTTACTTTTACCATGATCCTATCCTTATGTCTGTGCACTGCGGGCTCAATTGGGGGAATGTATGGCTTCCTGTGGCTGATGGCTGGCCACTATGCTTTTGTGCTTAACTGAGGGGTTTTTCGCCATATGCTTTGGGCTGAGGGAAATTTGGTATTCGTAGGTGTTGGATATTTGAGAACGCCGAATGATGAGACCTACGGTAATAAGACGGCGCCGATTGCTTAGGTTGGGTTTAGGTATCGCGGGTATCCAGGTGCCAACTGATTTGGTTTAGCCTTGGTGACTTGAGAATCAAGCTGCCGGTTAAACCAGGTCAGTTTGGGTAGCCTCGATACTCGAGGTGCCAACTAACCTAGGTTGATCTGGGAACCGCGGTGATTCCTACTGTATTCTGACGGCAAACTACTCGATTTTAACTCTATGCTATGGTTTTTGCCTTGCGAATGGTCTTATGTTTGATCGACGAAAAATGGAGCTGGTAGTGGCATTTCGGATTGAGTCGAGGAAGGCAGTTCGATTGGACGGCGATGGATGATCAATACTCCAAGGAAGGCTTCAGTGATATGCAATGCAAGATCTTTGTTTAATCTTTTTGTAATGAACTCAAAGTTGTAATATGATTCGATTTGTTGTAATATATTCTTTTGATTATGCGACGCAAAATTCTGTACTTTGATTTGTTGTAACCATACTCTTGTAACAATTATGGAATTGAATTGTACTGATGTTATGAAAATCTGAGTTTGCGATTGAACTGAGTTTTAAAGAAGTGATTACTGCGATTGATCCTAATACAAGTCTTTATTGATGATTAAGAGATCCTAATTTTGTCGGGTTCTTACATAGCCCTTAGACCACCACAATTCAAAATGTAGTCTTTTACGTCTGAAATTCTATTTTTGACCCCCTTGGTCAGCCTGCTGCGCCATTGAACTGCAGGAAGCCACCTTGCTGCGGTATGGGGGTGCAGCAGATCAGGCGGGCTAAGGATGTCAAAAATTGAATTTCGGATATAAAAAAGCTATATTTAAAATTACAAAATTACACTTATTCCACCGTCCAACTCCAACGCTGAAGGCTGGCCTCGTCCTGCTCGGGTGCACGTAGAGCACAATACAAATACCCAAACCCCCCGCGAATCTGCCCGCCCGCCCGTCCGCCGCCGCCGCCGTGCCAAGCAAGGAAAGCGCGGTGCAGGTGAGGTCGTGCCCCTCTCCCCTGCCCCAAAACACTAGTTTTTTCATTTCGCCCGATCCATCACATCAGACGTACGTAGCGCTGCACCGCACCGCGGGCCACGCGGCTCGCGACGAGACCAGACCACCGCTGCGACCGCTCGCTCGTACGGGGCAGGCAAGGTATACAGTAGATTAGTAGGGTAGGCGGTGGTGTGACTCGCGCGCACGTCTGGAAATTGCGACGGTTTTGCATGTTTTCTCGTTCGGCGCGTACGTCGTCGAGTTGGAAGGACGGAAAGCGACCAAGAGGGCGACGGAAAGCAATTGGTTCACTCAACACTCAACAGCGCGCTGCCGTCGCTTCCCTGCACGGAGCTGCCAAATTAGACGCGCTAGTGCACTACCGTTCACTTCAGCGCTGCAAAGAAGTACTGTACACGTGACCCGAGTGGATCGAAATTCACGGAGGAAATCTGGACAGAAAGCTAAAAACTCTCTGGTAGTTAAAAGACACAATTCGTCCAACCAAAGTAGCAAACCAACACATAAAAGGAGGCAAACACAATTGCCGCTTTTCACTATCATTCCCAGCATAAAAAAGTTTTTCCTTCTTAAAAAAAAGACACTGCACTATGCATCCAAAGGAAACGGGGACAAGAGGAAAAGGTACGACGCATGACCAGCCACGCCTTAACCAAACCAACACTACACACTGACCACGCAAGCAACTACTCCAAAATGCACCGTCAAAAGATCAAAGAAAATGAGAAGAGAGGGACAAATGCGGGTCCGGCGCGACAAACCTCCTGGGTCAAACCTCCCCTCCCGCTGGCCCCTCCTCACCTCCCGCCCCCCCTATTAATACCACCCCGCCCCACCTTCCCTCTCCCCATTCCCAACCCAACCAAACACACGGCCGGACCACACCAAACAACAACCGAGCACGGTCGAACACTTGGCGCTCCATGGCTCCCAAGAACGCGCGTCCCGCCGCCGCCGCCGTAGCGGACGGCATGGAGCCGAGGTTCCGCGGAGTCCGGAAGCGGCCGTGGGGGCGGTACGCGGCGGAGATCCGCGACCCTGCCAGGAAGGCGCGGGTGTGGCTCGGCACCTTCGACACCGCCGAGGCCGCGGCGCGCGCCTACGACGCCGCGGCGCTCCACTTCCGCGGGCCCAAGGCCAAGACCAACTTCCCCGTCGCCTACGCGCACGTCCCGCCGCCCAAGGCGCTGGCTGCCGGCGCCGTGAGCCCGAGCAGCAGCACGGTCGAGTCGTCCTCCCGGGACTCGCCCGCCGCGGCGCCGCCGACCACGGCACCGGTTGCCCCGCCGTCTCTGGATTTGAGCCTGGGGGTGCCGGCCACGGTGGCGGCGCAGCCGTTCTTGTTCCTGGACCCGAGGGTCGCGGTGACCGTGGCCGTGGCGGCGCCGGTGCCTCGCCGGCCGACCGTGGTCGGCGTCAAGAAGGCGGTAGCTCGTGAGGAAGAGCAGAGCGACACCGGGTCGTCGTCATCCGTGGTGGACGCCTCGCCGGCGGTCGGCGTGGGGATCGATCTGAACCTGCCCCCGCCGGCGGAGGAGGCTTAGGAGGTGGAGCTAGCGCCCGATGACGACATATGCGACTCTGAAAAGTGAAAGCTCTCAATAGAAGTGTAGAACGACACGTACTAGTAAGAGGTTAATTGATCGTCTAATTGTCAGGATGGGTTACTAGGTGTACATAGATTGTGTTCTTTTTTGCATAGACAGTACAATAGACTACTGCCGATGTTGCAATTCCTTTATGAAAGGAAAAAACAAAAGAAGAAACCTAAACATTTCGTTGATGTTCAATGTAAAATATTAATATCTGATTAAGGAGAAATCTACCGCTTTTGTTCATAAACCTTGTGTTGCACACATCTCTAGCCGTCGATCTGGCTAGATTACTTGCAATTTTGCAATAATCCAGGCGTTCTTGTTTCCAATATCTAATTTGTAATCCGAGGGAAAAGAACTTGTTCATCCTAATTTGTGGATCAAGAACTGGAGTCTAAAAGCCAGCTAATCAATCAGACTTTTACACCCAGTATCATTTCATCGAATGGCTCTTCCGTCCTGTATTCAAATCAAACAAGTTAGGACGTGTGTGCCTAAAAATACTACTTGTAACTCTTCTTTTTGGAGCTAGGAAAAGACAGTGGTTATACTAAACGGAAGTTTAGGTGCTCTCAGACCACCGATCTGCAGGTTAGCATGAGAATACTTCTAGCTTCACATGCGTGTACATATTGCGTCGTTGAACGGTTCGCTTGACGAAATTCCGTAGCACACGAAGCGCAACTGCAGCTCCTCCATCTTGAGTCTCGACCGACAACCAGCCCACAGGGAGAGGGGAGAGACCGGGAGAGGACGACTCGGGAGGAGACGCGCAGAAAACCGCGGCAACGACTACGAGACGAGCTGACGAGCGAGCGGTGGGGGTCTGGCCTGCCGCGCCGCGAGGAGAGAGCCCAAGGAGAACGAGTCCACCCGTACGCACGGCGTGCGGAGGGGAGCATCGCGCGCGTCGCGTCGCGTCGCGCGGGGCGGCAGGGGCAGGGGAGGGGAGTCGCACTCACTCCCATCCCATGCCGCAACGCAACAACCGGCCACGCCCCACGCGCCTTTGACGCCTTCCTGTCAGTACTCAGTACTCTACTTGGCTTCGGACCGCGGCAAGCTCGCTCCCCGAGTTACACATGAGCGATCCGTCCAGCCGCCCCCGCGGGCCCCCCTTCCTACCGTGTGCTCGTGTAGTCATGTGGTACCAGCGTCGCGCGCCACTGTGTGCCTTGCCTTTTGTGTTAGCACAACTGCACAGGGATGGTTGGATGGATCTGCTGCAAGGCTGCTCCGCCGCTTGTTTTGCTGCGGTGGTAGATTGGGAAGCTCTTGCAAGTGACCGACCGTCTCAACTCTAGTTAAGTTCACTTTGAAAAATTGAGCGGTAGTGGTCAGAGCAGCTTGATTGGCTTTGCCAGAGAAACAGGTGGCATGTTTGTGGTTAGCTTTACTTGTTGTTACATTAAGTTTGATACTTACCAAGTCAAGGTGGATAAAAGCAGGTATAGTTTAGAGGTTCTTCTTTCTTTTGGAAACTAGTTCAGAGGTTTCCTGATCATATAGACGAGTATTCCACAGAAATAATCCTGTAATTTATAGTAAACTTGCTAGTATTGCACTCCGGAAAAAGAACAGTAGCCTTTGAACATGAAAGTTGGAGTGAAAAGAAAACTCTAGTCTCAAGTCAGTCTCCACCGTCAAGTCATCGACTCAAGTGGTAAGACGAGGAACACTGCTGCCAGAGCCGGCCGGCCATAGACGAACCGGCACGTGTCAGCACGGGACCACAGTTGGGAAGCGTCGGCGGCTTTGGATCTTAGGCGGCGCACGACAGAATAAAATAACCGCCGTACCACGAGCCACCAAGGCTGACGGGTAGACCCGAGTAGCGCCGGCCCTCGCTCCAGCGGAGACGGCGCCAAACTAGCCCGGTGCCCACGCTGCTGAGGGGAAAACAGGTCGTGTCCCCCATCCAGCCACCAGCGTCCTCCCGCTGCCTACGAAACGGTGCACGCAACCTGCCGTTCCGACGGCAGGTCAACAACGCACGCCATCTACAGATATTCTACACTCAATTGCCCCCTCCAGTCCGTGCGGTTAAGCGGCTAACCAACTCCTCTTCCCTTACGCGGGCTGGATGTGTCGCCGCCCAAGGGCGGCACGTCGTCAAAACGGACCGGACGAGCCCGCGCAAACTCAACCACCGCGGCGCTGAGATTTCCTCGGGCGCCCGGAGCCCCGCTCCTTCCTGACCGCAGCCAGCCGCGACGCACCGTAGCCTCTTGAGCCGTGGCTCGTGCCGTCAAGGCACCAACACCTCTCTTCCGTTCCATGTTTCGGCGCCGCACCCGCAAAACCACCAACCATCCCTCTCCAACGCAACGACTCCCACCGACCGTTGCCGTCCGCCGCGCGCGGCCGCTGTCCCTCTCAGCTGGCAAGCGCCGAAACGCACGATCGCTCAGCACGACGGCACAAGCCACAAGCCACAAGGCGGACGCGCCGAACCACGCGAGCCGGACACGGTGGGAACCGAACATCCCAAGGCCCAGAAGGCAAAGCCCAGAACCCTGCCGGTTCTCTCTTGCTGCCAAAAATTATCTTTACAGTTTTACGAATTCTGTACAGCAAAAGAATCACGTACTCCACCACACGAATCTACGCAGATTGAGATCACTAGTGGCTATGGGCACCGATCCTGCTAGCATTTCGTGAGGATCTCTGCTCCGGTCTTGGTTATCAGTATCGTGTGTTCAAACTGCGCGGCCAAGCTGCCATCTGTCGTGACGGCCGTCCAACCGTCGTCCCACATATCGCATTCAATGCTTCCCATGGATAGGATCGGTTCTGGTGAGAGTTAGGCAGAGGCGCAGAGCGTTGAGAGGAAAACCAAATCTAGCTTTGTTGTGTAAAACTCAGAATGATGCGTACCAATTGTTAATGTCTGCCCTTCAACCATCTGTCCTGGCATATTATTACCTGTCAAACGAACACAAACGTCAAATTCTAACAAGTACTACAACCATACTTACGAGAACACACATCAAGATAGAGGCAAGGTTGGAATAGACAAAAAAACATTGATTTTTCTCCAACTACACACAAACTGTGTCAGCACAAAAGATTGTAGCACAACTCTAAAACAGCCTCGTTGAACATTGCACTTTGAGCAGAACCAGTAACACTTCACTTCAAAAAAAACATTACCAATATCGTGTCTGCTTCAATATCTCAATAATCTTCCGAATTTATCTGACTGTCATCAAATTCCACAATCACGTTTGTGGCCCAGCACATGCTTGTCCCACTTTCTTTATTGCGATTATGACCAATTGAAGTAACTAGACGGAAATGGCATAAGAACCCAAACATAATGTCCGCAGACTGGACAAAATTTCTGACATATTTGGTTGCAGCGGATTCTGGAGTGAATCCTTAAGCTTCACCAGAATTTGCTCCTTATTTCAAGAGTGGTTCTTAATTTCTCATTCTATTATCACATAATAGCCTATCTTTGTAATGTTGGCACGTGGAAAACGTGGAAATGCTTCTCAGTTTTCAATCCATATGCACGGGCTACTGTTGAGTTATTATCACTTACGCTGGTGATATATAATTGGTTCTGAATGAAATACTCTCCCAACTCCATGCCCAACAAAACGCTCCACAACACCAAATCCGTGCCTCTCAGCATGCTCACTGAAATGGTCAAGCAAACCAATAAGTGAAAGCTATTAAATATGTATTTGAAATGAAGCAAAATTTGACATAGTTGTATTAAACCATGTGGGAAAATCAAGTTAATTGCATATTTGTTTAGGAATTCATTTTCCAGTTTTGCTGCCTGCACACAAATGATAGGTTGGGAATGCATGCACTTAAAACACAATAGCGTAAATGCTACCAACAAAATGATTTTTAACTTTTTACAAGCACAGGTTAGCCAGTGGAGGAAATAGGAGGAGAAATTGCTCCCAAAAAAAAGGAAGAAAAGGGAACAATGGTGACTCTGTTTTGTATTTGGCACAAAACACATCTTCAATATTTTAGTTCAAAGATCTGAAAGGACACTATTTGGGTATAACTTACCCAGTAACTACACTGAGAAATATGGTCAAACACTACTTTCCATTGAATTATAGACGTGGCTATCCTTGCATTGCTGGCCATGACATAAATATGGTGCGAAAGATCTATACCTTATTCTTCTACCAATTTTCTTAAAGCTGGCACCATGTTTGCAGGATGATATGCCCCTGAGCATGCACTCTTCAGTAACCTGATATTAGCAACAGTAAGTCATTATGGTTATTGAAGTTTACATAAGTAGAGATACCATTCTGACTGAAGAGTCGCCATTTCATAGTTACACTACTAACGATGAGTAGGGTGACCAAATGGACAGGCATGTTAGAGATATGTTGGAATAGGAGTTAGAATAGGGTCTCTTATATGTTTTATCTATATATGGCATATATCTCTTGTACTCCTATATATATTGCTCATTGGACCTCTTCAATACACACAATATATTCATAACATGGTATCAGAGCCTAGGTTAGGGTTAGGGTTTCTTACCACTGCCGCTGCCTCCTAGCCTTCGGCCGCCGTCGTCGCCGCTGCCCCCGGGAGGACCATCTTTGCTCCCGGGGGCGGCCTCTGGTTACGTTCGGCGCCAGGTCATCTCCGGCGGATCTGCGCCCAGACTCTCTTGCCGCCTCAGGCTACGCTCGCCTCGGTCGGCCGGGCCCGCGACTCCCAGCGCCGCCTCTCCGACTTCCTCAGCGAGATCCACGCGGCCGCCTTCATCGTGCTGACGGAGCACCGATACGCTCCGACCGACCACAAGCACGCGTCAGCGTTGAAGTTGCGGAACGAGGCGACGAACGGCGCCTCATCTTCATCTGGCGTTCCTCGACGAAGGCGGTGATTCGCTCAAGAGAGAGCAGAGGATCTTTGCCCCGCCGGATCTTTGCTCGAGAGGAAGCAGAGGATCTGTCGGATCTTCGTGCGAGGATGAGCTTCTTCGCCGGATCTTCGCTCCGCGCCGATCTCGAGCGGTGGCATTGAAGACAAGTCGTGCGAGCTCCAGATGGAGGCGGCTCCCAGGCCATCCTCACCAACGCGCCCGCGCCGCCGCCACCTTCGCCAGCGTCGCCCGGGCCCACGCCGTCGGCCGTGGAGGCATCGCCACCAGCCAGCTTCGCCAGCGTACGCCGGGGCCCCATGCCGTCGGCCGCGGAGCGCTCTTGAGCGCCGCCTCTTCTTCCCAACCGGTGCCTTCTCCTTCTCTTCTTCCGTGCGGATCCGCGCGCATTGCGCGATGACTTGGGGTCGGAGGGCCGCCACGGGGCGGTGTCTTGGTGGTGTGCTCGCCGGACGTCGTGCGCTCGTCTGGATCCAGCGACCTGCTCCCCTTCTCCGTCGCCAAGGTGAGGACGAGGTCGACCTTTGCGTCGACGAGCCAACACGATCGCCCGCTGGTCCGTCGGCCTGTCGACTACGCGTCGACCGAGCCGGTGGCGACTTCATTGGGAGATGATGCAGCCGGGCGTTTGGGCTTCATATGGGTCAAGTCTAACGGAGCCAAGGCGAGCCTCAAGTTGCATCAAGGCACCGTTCCGATGCGATCTTGAGCGAGGCCGAGGACAGGGCTTTCGACCCAGATTCAAGTACCAACGGTGTGGGCCAGCCCACTTTTCAAGGGTCCCAAACCCAACGGGCAACAAGCGCCGGGAATCCGGTTACAAGTATTCTTCTTTGCTGGTTCGATTATTCGCTTGAGTTATTTGAGTCCTTTGAGTCATTTTTTCTTCTGCTGCGTCCATCCAAGTCCGTAGTACTCAATTTTTGAGTTCGTCTTAGCCATGCGAGTCTACAAATTTATTGTCGATCATAGAAGCATAGGAATTGCTTTATGCATGGCGTGTACGCATTCCGCCGCTATTTTCTTGAGCCGCAAATCCGCCGCCTAAGCTTTCAAGGCGCGCGCTTCTTCCACACTGCGTCTTCGTTGTACTTTTTGTGCATTGCGCCGCTCTTCTTCTGCACCGCGCCTCTGTTGCGCTTCTTGTGCATTGCGTTGCGCTTCTTTTGCACTGTGCATTCGTTGCGCTTCTTGTGCACTGCGTCGCCGCCGTCTTGGACTACGATCTGCGCCGCCATGCTTCCACCAATTCCTATTCGACTTGATTTGATAGCTCTCTTTATTCATATCGGTTTCATCATCTTCTTCGATCTGTTACCACAGTCGACTTTGCTCCTGCACCTTGTGCTTTATGAGCCGTCGCACGACACTGGATGAGAGGTCTTTTGATACTCGACATATTTTCTTCTTCCAAGAGCTGCATGCTATGACGACATTATCAAGACTCGGACTTTGGATTTTTCATATTTTAGTATCAACCTTTTCCAAATGCAATGCTATTGCATACGCCTTGCATTTGAGGGGGGGGTGTTAGAGATATGTTAGAATAGGAGTTAGAATAGGGACTCTTATATGCCTTATCTATATATGTCATATATCTCTTGTACTCCTATATATATTGCTCATTGGGCCTCTTCAATACACACAATATATTCATAACAAGGCAAGCGGAGGTTTGCCACAAACCATGACTACAAAAATCATGGATTCCAAGAACAAGCCCTGATGTGTTCTAGAGAAAAAGGTAATATACCTTGACAAGTCGTTTACTGGCTTCATCAACTTCTCCACAAAGAAAAGTTTTCGAGGTGTCCCCATGATAACCCTGAAATGGAGAGGGATATTACTAACATATCAATTTTTTTTTGAAACAGAGGGTTGACCCCCCACACACACACACATTTCTTTTATTACAAACCAAAAGTACCAGTACGAAGTTACATGACCAAGAGAATAAACACATACATTCAAGTAGACAGTGACATCAATGTTAATTATGTCTCCATCCTGTAAAAACATCCAAAAAAACAAATAAATATGTCAGCACAGGTGCTGTGGAGGTGAAAAGCCCTGAACTGGACACAAAACATGACAGAGGTAAGGCTTCTTTCTGAACCTTTAGTTTGCGTGAATCAGGAATTCCATGGCACATGCATTCGTTGACCGATGTGCACACACTTTTTGGAAACCCACCATATCCAAGCGGGGATGGATAGGCTGCAGCATCAATGATCATCTTGTGCACTGCTTTATCAATTTCGTCTGTTGTTACAGAGGGCTGATAGAAAGATGCAATAGATTTCTCACTGAAGCTATAATTTAATATGGAGTACCAAAAAAAAAGACATGATGTAAACAAATCGAACATATAAATTATGAGCAAATTGAGCACCACAGATGTGCTGCAAAAACATAATGGTGAGTCAGTGACATAATTAGCTTCAAGAGAAACAAACATCGTGGAAATGCTGAAATGCATGCTTACTTTCACTAACGTTCCTGCATATTCAAGAACACGAGCAGCAAGCTCACAGGCAGCTTTCATGTGGACGATGCTCTCTTTGTCATGCATTTGTGTCTCACTTGATATCTCTGGCACATTATTTGTACCAGCATAAGGAGGCCTAGGTATGTGGCCAGGTACCGGAAGAGGTGCACTAACAGTTCCATGTGTCAGGGGTGCTCTTTTCTTCAGTTGTTCAGAACCTTGCGTTCCTCGTGACCTTTGAGTTTTAGTAAGCGACTAAGCGTTAGAAACTTAGAATAGTATACAGACGAGCATGCAGTTACAGTGGCACTTATAAGTCCTATCTGATCAGCCACATTTAATTTCTTATAGAAGGCAAGCAGCTAAACCATATAGGTAGATTTTATACCTCGTGTCGTATTTGCTTTCTCCAAACCCCCCTAATCTCTTTGCTTGGACAAGGAAAGGCTTCTGAAGGCATGTTTTTCCTTGAAAAATAGAAGATGAACTGTGAGAGTGAAGCTAGTTTTATAGTACAAACGAAGTTGCATCAAGACAAATTCCAGATGTGCAGTTAGGCTACTTGTAAGCAGCAGCACAGATTTTGAGTAATTAATGCTGGTTATACACACCAACCTATTCTTTTTTTCTTCGAAATTCCCACAAATACAGTTCGTAGGTCGTGAGTTGTAATCTCCTAATACCCCTTACATTAACACTACGTTAATGTAATTTCCTACTACACATGATAGCATTGTTTCAGTAATCAGAAAACAACACTACCTATCCTTCCTAGCATTGTTTCAGTAATAAGAAAATGAATAACCTTCTCTATCCTCCCTAGCATTGTTTCAGTGATACTAGTAACTATCACGCAAAAAGTTGAACCAGTTATAAATAGCCGTGTGTACCATCTCCCACGGCCTTTGTAATCAACAGAGCACTAAGCGAGGTGTCGCAGTGAGATGCTCGCATACAGCAGCAGAAGCTCCAAATCAGAAGCGGCTGAAGGTGCAGAAGATTCTAGAAGCTTCAGGAACCCAACTTGGGGCAAGTTTCTCGCCCACCCAGACCCTTTGCGATGCCAATACCCGACGATATGGGGGGAGAATAAGTACCTCGGCCTCCGGAGAGGAACGGCGGGGAGCGGTGCAGCTCCATGGACGGGACTCTAACCGCCATTAGAGCAGTTATCTCGCCAGATTCTGCGATACGGAGAGGAAGGAATGCAATTTTCTCGGGGGTTTAATTTGGGTGGAGCAATCGCGCGCGGCGAGGGAGAGACCGAGAGAGCCAGAATGTGGAAGAGGATAACATTAACACGGGAGGCAAGTGATTCATTTACCCCTTCCTTTTTCTTCTTCTTCCCAGCAGCCAGAATTGCGCTGGGCGGCTGGGCCCTCTGAACTAAGGGCCCGTTTGGATTGTGGACGAAACACAAGAAAATGGACGATTTTACTCTTTTTTTAGCACAAGTGATTAAGGGACTAGATGAAGACCCGGCGGAGGTAATTGGCGGAGGTAATTGCTTCTCTGTATTTGTAAGACCCAAAACAGCGGCTTTTTCATATTTTACAGAACATACAGTCGGTTGATTCCACCAAGATTATTGCTATGGGTGATCTAGACGGCACGAAGGAAGATCATTCTCGCTGCTACTGTTGGGACGATGAATCGACTTCTCACAGACATGGAGGTATGCAACTTGTCTCAGTACATAGCTCTTAGGGAAACCACCACTGACGTGTGTTCGACAACTCATGAAGCGCGGGCAGCCGGGCATGCGCTTTTTGAGTAGTGAAGGCAAACGCGTATGTACTCTAATTAATACCGTGTCGACTCTAGGAATTAATCGTACGTGGGTGGGAACAAACACACTTGCTCTTGCCATCAAGCTATTATCCTATCTTTGGAAAATGGTGGATTTGAGGGACCGTTGAACGTATACAAATCTCACATAAACGAGTTCTATCTCTCTCTCCTGCTTGGGATTTAATTTCAAAATTTTAAACAAAATCAAAAGAAAATAAATAAATAAATATAAATATATATATATATATATACACACACACACACACACACTAATTACAGGCTCTCCTAGAAACCCTCATATTACTCCTATGATGTAAAAAATATAGAAATTCCCATATTAATCGAAGAAAAATAAAAAGACTAAAAATTTCCACATTTATTAGAGAAAAATAGAAAATCATAACCAACCAATTTATAAAAAGTTAAAAATTCTCACGTTAATCGGAGAAAAAGAACATTGCTAGAAATAAATTTAATTTTTTTAGAATTTTGAGAGATAATTTCAAACTAAAAAACTAGTTAAAATTCATGTTAGTTAGGAGCTAAAAGTTACAAAAATTCTTATCCTTAAAAATAATATTTAAAAAATGTTATGTCTGCACGGATACACGGGCTGATGACTAGTCCCCCTAATCCAAACACCCCCTTATTGTTGAAATTTATCCATTTCTACCTATTTTACTCTGGACTTGTATATATGGTGTGTTTGCATTTATTTGAAAGTGCAACTTATTCTTATTTTATTTTCCTATTACCTATCCGAACGTCATTTCGTGTTTCTTCTAACCGTATACCCAGGGTTAACGAGACCTGAAGTATGGCCATTAGCATCAAGATATGGGTGTCACACTAGTTGACTAACTATTGGTTGGCGCACAATCTGTTATGAAATTCTACACTAATACAAAACACGGATGGTTGTGCTTTATGAGGTTATTGTGACGCGCGTTTGTTGACACGGAAGGTATTTCTTTCGCCGATTATACACAATACTAGAAGATCACATCAAATATTAAGCGTCTCTTACTGTGGACAAGTACCACCCCTTCATACGTTATATAAGGAGTAAAGTCGGTGGACAAAGGAGATAGATCTAGAAAGACAACCAGAGATAAAAGTTATCAATCAAGCCCTAATTTTAGTGACTTCCTCCCTATTGTAAACG
Source organism: Hsuehochloa calcarea (assembly GCA_036346395.1). Lineage (NCBI taxonomy): Eukaryota > Viridiplantae > Streptophyta > Magnoliopsida > Poales > Poaceae > Hsuehochloa > Hsuehochloa calcarea. Next base: position 44,658,898 of record CM070599.1, read on the forward strand.
CAATCAATACAACAACACAAGAGTATAGTTATTATTCTCTCAAGAGAAAGCCTGCACTTGTATAAAATTATCGTGTCCTTTTCTGTGTGGTTTCGCTCTAAGAGAACCCCAACATTCATTCATAAGATTGATACTAAACCATCGTCAACTAGTATTTGCATTTTTGGTTTGTTTGTTACTTCCTTTTCATTATTCGATGTAGTTTTCAGGCCGGCGGCTGTCAGTATTTTGAGTGGGCGGACTTTGTTGTTGCCGTGGTGGAAAGAGTAGTTGAACATCCACATGTAGTTTCATATGATCCAATGGTAAACATGTCACCCGCAGACGAGCATCTGAACATGATTCTTGATCACCTGAAGTGGTTTGAGAAACTTATGTGTGTGTGTATCCAACTGGTAGTGTGCTCAATATGTAGTAAGTAGTAGTCGTTTGCATAAGGGATTCATGTATGAACAATGTTGTATGCTGTTTATGAATTGTAAAAAGTCTTTAACTTTTGGCATCTGGATCTGTATAAATGTAACATGACAAGGGACAATTGTATTATAAAATGATATTTCAATACCACAATGAAATTAAACTTTGTACCCAGGTTCATCTTAGACGAAAAAGTCCACACATCACCACCACCTTTTTGCACACCGAGATGTCCACAAATTGCGACGCTACATTTTCAACCCGAAATGACCACTCTGCCATGCCACCTTTTCAGATATAAAATACTGCACCCTGTCACGCCACACACTACCACCGCTTGCAGGCCGAAAATGACAATACACTGTGACACTATATTTTTAGACCAAAATGACCATTATGCTACGCTCCCTTTTCAATCAAAAAACCGCACCTTGTCACGCCACACACTGCCACCATTTGCAGACCGAAATGACAATCACTGCGACGCTACCTTTTAAGACATAAATAACCACTATGCCACGCCACCTTTTTGGACCGAAAAAATGCACCCTATTATGCCACACACTGTCACCTTTTGTAAGCTGAAATGACAACACACTGCAATACTACCTTTTTAGATAGAAATAACCACACCATACTTTGCCATGCCACCTTTTTAGATAAAAAAGATTGCATCTTGTCATGTCACACACTAATATATTTTCAGACAGAAATGACAACATACTGCAATGCTACCATTTCAAACCAAAATGAACACACCCTGACATGCTACCATTTCATACCGAAATGATGACTCTTCTCTCTCCCCTCAGCACTACAGTCTATCCGCTTATAATAGGAGCGAGAAGAGAGCTGAAGAATACTACACTACCACACCCAACACTTCACTCGAACTTGTTTCATGCAACAACCAACACTTCACTCGAACTTGTTTCACACAACAGAGAGGAAGCATAAGTCGGATTTCTATGCGAAGATGTTGCAAAAGCACAAGTGGCTTATCAAGAGAGCTAAACCCTACTCAGATTACCACCAGAGTTCCCACGTCCGCAATGTGTGTGCAAAGAACCGACGAAGATCATTCAGTCCATACACCCGGCGACGGCCGCCTGGGCGTACTACACGTGCAGTAATACCATCATAAGATAATCTTACACACACATATTTTCACATGTTAAGTTGTATTCCACATATCGCTAACTTCATCCGCGCATAATGACAGTCGGAGATGCGTTGCAACCTTTTTTAATGGATCGATGACCGAACATGTATAATGGGACGTTTATCGAGCAGACGTACATGTTCAACTTTGCGAAGCGACCCGAGACCTTCGAACGCTGGAAATCTTACGTACTCGACCCTATTGAAAAGACATCGGAGGAGCCCAGGAAAACAGGATTGTGGTGAAGGCCCCCTGAACAGGAAGCTGAATACAACTGGGTCGAGCGTGTGATGAAGAGGGGAAGGCTCCTCCTACTAGTGAGACCGACCGTCGTCCTAGCGCTCTCTGTCGCCCGGACACACTCCATATTGAAGAGGTAAGCTATATTCAATTTACATCATGATTATTAATTTGGCATTATGTTCTGCTATCCTAAGATTATTCAATCGTCCAGTCCGTCTTGCAGAGCATGACTTACTTCGAGACTAGCCGCCGCCGCTAGCAGTCTCGAGACAATGGGAAGGGACCGATGGGCCATCAAGACTAATTAACTTTATTCCAATCTACATTTGTTTCGATTCTAAAAAGGCACACATGTACTGTAGGTGTTTTTGGTTTGTTGATTCGTGCATGCTTTCGTTTGTAATGTACGTAATTAAACTCCGCACGCCATCGCAATTAAATTATGAAGTCTTTCAAATTGTATTCACAAATATTTTGTCTATTTCAAATTTCGTACTCTTTCCTAAAGGAATCGGTTCTGCAAACAATACAATCGGGACAACAGCGCGTGTGGCTACCCTAAACCCAAATAATTTTGTCATTTTGCTTCGAAGAGACTGTTTGTGTTATTGCACCGCAGAACTTGCATTCCATATTGCACCGCTGATATCACATTCTCCACTTTATATTTCGTTATCTTTTCCAAATTTGTATTACAAACTACGCAGATATTTAAAGATATTACTAAAAAACTTTATGAAATCCACTAAAATCTGAAGCTAAATTATCTAAATTAGGATAAATGACCCTCCTTAAAAACGTGATTCCAAAACATAAAATTGGAAATTTGCCACTCCATTGGGTTCTTTGGATTTTTGCTACTCTTGGGCACTTTTGCTCTCCCTCCTGGCCGGCCATCACCACCGCTTCTCCAACGAGCATCAGCCCTATCGCCGCCGTCGCGAGCGCAAGCCATGCGACCTTCTTTCCTAACACCGCCCAGCCCTGCCGCACGTTAGATTCGAGCTCACGCCACCTTCTCCCCTCCTTCCTCCTGATCTCGCGACGAGGCGAACTCGAGACCGACGGTGGGGAGCCAAATCCGTTACAACGACCTCGGATCTGGAGGCCAGCTTGCTCGTCGTCGTCGGGGAAGGACAGCAGATACGCGAGCCGAATCCGGCATGGCGACTCGAGGCGAGCCCAAGACCGGCGACGGCGAGCTCGAATCCAGCGTGCAGCGAGGCTAGGCGGTGTCGAGGAAGAAGGTTGCACGGCTTGCATGGCGTCGGCGATGGACTCACGGCGAAGGAGATGACGTGGTTGGAGCTTGCTGGAGAAGCGGCGCGATGGCCGGCTAAAGGGAAGAAGGGATGATAAAAGTGTCTAAGAGTGACAAATATCCAAAGAGCCAAGTTTTGGAGTGACAAATTTCTAATTTTATGTTTTATAGTGATATTTTTTTACAGTGTCATCTTTTAGAGTGACATATATCCAATTTTGTCTATCAGTAATGTTGGCGAAATTGCAATCAAAACATTCAAGCTCTCTGTAATGTACACTCTATACACTAATTCGTGTTTTCCGGCCTAACCATGAGTTGGTGCCTGTTTTTTAAAGCATGAATCTGAACAACGTAGACGGCAGACCGTACTGTCTAGGGCTCAATCAATTCGGGGGGAAAGAGGGAAAAAAGCAAGATTATAATGTATGATCTGAATCACCTATCTGGAAAACATGAGGGCCCTGAAAGCATCGTCCAATGGAACAGGAAATGCAGTGCTCACACGCACGTACTAGTTTGCAAGCCATCAAGCTGCGAGCAAAGCAAAGACAAACTCCCAATAGGCACATAGCAAGATGGTAACGGAGAAACACGCAAGAAGATAATGATAACGTAATAACACTGCTCGACGGACGAAAATGTACACAAGAAAATGCACCTTTTTGGCTAGTTCTGTGCAAATATCAACATCTTGCCACACAAAATCAAACGAGTACAAAACCAAAGAATCTCTGATTCACAAAAGAAAGCACAGGTTAATACATCACCATGTGACGTGCCTTCTACGACATTTTCAGCAACATTTCGATATTGCACAAAAATTACATGGGTGGGTTCCTACGATCCATGTTATCGCCTTCTGAATAAAGCCAGAAGTGCAGGTATCCTCTGTTTGCCATTGTTATTCATTTATGGTTAGTGTGAACTATACTATAAAGCCATGAACAAAATAACGGGTATCGAAGTGGTAGCTTCCGCATTCAGACATAAGATGTCAAGCGCACCTGCAACAGATTCGAGTGTGGAATGCTCATTGACATGATCGCCCTGCGGCAGTTGTTCCTCAAGAACGCAAAAAAGTAGTTTATGATCAACTTCTTGAAGAACCAGGAATCCTTTCTGGCTTTGACGATGGGATTGCCAATGAGATAGACGGCTCCAGATTGCTTGGCCTGCCTGATGAATGCAAGCTCGAGCTCAAGGTTCTGTGTGAAATCCACTACAGGATCGTGTTGAGGCGTTGAGCAACTGGCTTCAGGAATAGCTTCTGCTGAAGGCAAAAAGTCCTGCAGGAGAGGGACGTCAAGCGAGTAGCGGCTACCGTTTGGTGCTGTGATTATCCTTGCAGGGGTTGAAGGTTCTTCATCAGAGTCGATATCATCTTCACTCTGTAGGGATAACTCTACTGCCTCCCGTTGTATGTACTTTTCGAGGCCTTCTATCAGAAGCCGCTCAAATATGCTGCGGTGCTCCTGTTTTTTGTCTTTGTACCCGTATCTGTGCATAGCCAGGTTATCATCATGAGAAGCTTTTGGAGTTCATTCGATATACTGGAGCTGAATAACTCCAGGAGCAATTAAACCAAGACAGTTCATAACTGGATGGTACATACCTACTTTGAATGACAATTAGTAGCAGTCTACTATTTCTAGTCAATAGACTATGAAGGTACAAGGAACGCTGGCACAGTAAATTACAGCAGTAACTAACTGTTTCACCATATTTGGAATCGCAGTTGATAAGTTATACGATTTGCGTGCTAAAGTAAATTAGTAATTATCCCCAAGTAAGAAAAGTCATTAGGCCTATCGCAAAATTATCTTCAGTTGATATTTGTGTGTAGCAGTCGACAAAGTTGTTAGGAATATAGAAAATTACAGTTAGATACACTGGATTTGATAATATTAAGTAAAGTATATATTCAGAGAAAAGAGTATGTCAAAGCACTAATATGAGAATCATGGTAACTGTATCTTAGATGGACCTAAACAAAAAAGTCAATGCAGGATAAAGTATACCTGGCAATACAGCGGAACATGTGATAGCCCCTTGAACAGACACGTTGGAAAAGAAACCTTTCACTTTGGGGAACAACAGGCACTGGCACATTCCTGATGCACACAAATACAATTATCGAGTGGATTGCAGGGAGAGAAGTCAGAAAATGACCAAAAATTGCAGGAACTCCTTTCACTAGCTCACTGCAGACCAAGCCTAGTCCAGGAGCTCTAATAGTACCAAGGTTGGGCCCTAGTTTTCTCATCAAATCCTTTGAAAGCTTCTGTTTGACTTCACTGTCATACTTCAGTTTGCTCCCGTAATTCCAGATGACCATAATCATAAGAAGGACGGATGCAAAAATCAACAGTGCCCAACCTCCATCGCCAACACTACTCAGAGCTGATGAGAAGAAAACCAGCTCCAAGAAGAGGAATGTGATGACAAATGACATCACCTTAACAATATGGGATTGCCATATTAGAAGCATTATGATTGTAACATAAATCGTGGCCATTATCATCACCCCAAGCTCAGCTATGGCTGTTCAAGATGGAAAAGTGTAAAGACTACGTAGAACACAGAGGGGTGTTACAACATATTGAATAGGCGGAGAAGTAAACATATTGGCATTAAAAGTACATCTAATGAACTATCATTACCGTATGCATTGCCAACATCATATATGCTTCTGAATAGCACAATAAAGCCCAAGCAGGAAACCAATAGAAACCAGTTTACAACAGGAATGTATATCTTAGCCATAAATTTTCGAGACGTATGAACAATTTTGAGCCGAGGAAAGCAACCAAGTGCTATTGACTGCTTTAGGCATTGGAATATAGCAGTCGTCATTGTCCTACTGGCAATCAGTGCTGCTAAATTGGCCATTAAGAAAACAGGCCAGAAAGCTCCACCTGCAAAGAGAAGACAGAATAATAAGTTAAGTACATAATTCCTATGGAATATGTGATGGGCCAAATGAAAGCAGAAAAAGCAATTGGTCTAATCAGAAAAATATTTACATAACGCGTGGAAGAACCAATGATGGAGTTTATCCATAAGAAATGACAGCACAAGCTAAATGTTCAGTAACATCCAACTTACTTGGGATAGATGAAAAGAAGATCTGCTCAGATGACTTTTGGTTTGCAATGAGAAAAGCAGCTTGTCCTAAATACGCCAAGACAAGGCAAGGAAGAACAAGAAGCACAAACATAGACTGCAAAGGAGAAACAAGATGGATTTAAACAAAATCATGAGGAATGGTTGCATTGAGTACATCTGAATGAAAAAGGTGTTTAAAAGAAATGTTAGTTGAAGATACAAACATGACCTATAGAAGGGGGAAATGAATTTAAGACAAGGGCATTCATAAGTTCGTAGATAATACCTGAACATATCTTACAGGAAAGTAGCAAAGATTTGAAAAGATTGCCTCGGATCCTGCAATATAGTTTGGATAAGCTTAATTGAGTTTCTTTTAGCTAAGAAAAATAATCTGGTTTTTACTTAGAATTTAAGACAAAATTCTTAACAAACAGGCTACTTTCTAAGACAGCACAGGAACCAAATTCATTTTTTAAATGTATAATATTAAAGAGCATCAGCAAACAAAATGAGAGAATCAAATGAAAGAGTTGAATGTTCCTACTAAAACAGAAGATTGCGTAGGAAAATCAAATAATAGCTGAGTATAGGTCAACTAGCTATGATCTTTACCTGTTGCGCATAAAAGACAGCCACCAAGGGACAGCCAAGCCTGAAAGGGATTTCTCCCAAAATAGTAGATAACGTAGATAGGATTAAATGCTTTAAAAGCTGTCAGGCCATATCTACTGAGATTGTATATGCCGATTCCTCCGAGACAGCCAAACCATATAAGTAAAGAAGGGCCAATTGCAAACCCCATTTTGCTAGTGGCATACCTCTGTATACTATACAAGATTACAAGAAGCGCAACTGAAATCATCACCACAATATCTGCAAATAACATTTTATGGAGTTAAAAAGGGCAATAAGCAGCAGTAATAAAAATAAACAATTCACTTTGGTGCTATTAGATACATAAATTTTTAATAAATCACCTTGAGAGGCATTTGGTATCCCAACTTTCAAGCCACTGACAGCAGATAACACTACATTCAAGGATAAAGAGTAAAATTTTAATGAAAAAAGGACAAAATGAGCATTTGATAGCTGGTGTGTTCTTCATGATGTGCCCAGTGCCGACTAACAAATTGTTCGAAATTGAACATAAAGTATGAACAAAAAGAAAAAGAAATAAACCTGACATGGCTGGTGTGATGACTCCATTTGATATGAACATGGAAGTCCCAAACAGCACTAAACCTAAAAGCAACTTCTTCAACAACAATGAAGATTCGAGTTTCTCCTTTACTTTTATGGATCTCTCAAGCTCTTGTGTTGGAAGCTTGAGTCGGAAACTTGACATCCTTTTCTCAGACTGTACTTGGTTTGGAGTGAGACTAATTTTTGCATTTCTACAAATCAAAGAGTACAAGGCAAATATGCCACCTGCATAGTCACGGAATCGCTGAAAGATGTTAAGCCTCTAACATAGTCATGTATAAAAAGCTTGACCTGACTAACTCAATTCACAACCTCGGATATACCTTCACCATCATCATTGGCCCAAAGGACAACTAGGGCGTACTTCACTAATGGCATCAAAATCAGAGTATACAGAACTAGTGAGAGTGCTCCAAGAACATCCTCCTCTCCAAGAATAGTATACTTGTTGAACATGACATCAAATGTATACAACGGACTTATTCCAATATCTCCAAACACCACGGCAAGAGTCTGAAGAGCAAGAAACACTGTCCTGCCAAAATCAAACTCCTGCACATGTAAATGAAATAACTAAACCATGTGGAACATAATCAAGAAAACATTATCAACAGTGACAACATCTATCTATTATTTTATTAAAGCAGAGTGAAAAGAAGCCACCACGTTCGCTTTCGAGGTCTAGAAATTCCCACATTAATCGGTGGAAAAAGAAAAAGATCTACATCGTCGATCGTGGTGGTTTAGATTATAACGGTCTAGATTAAAAGAAATAGTTGATGTCAAATAAAATAAAATTGAAAGTCGTAATAAAAAATAAAATAAAATTAGCAATTTGATTTCCATACGAATTCCTAAGTAAAGGAGTCCCTGTCAAGTACAATAAAACTTAAATTCGGAATAAAAATACAATAAAATTATCAATTTGATTTCCCTACAGTTTTCTAAGTAAAATCCGTAAATAATTCTAATTTTGAATAAAAAATAAAAATTGGAAATTAGGTTTGTATACAAAATCCAACCAAAAAATGACTAAATTCAGAATAAAAACAAAATAAAATTAGCAATTTGTTTTTGATACAAATTCCAATAATTATAATTCAGAATAAAATTAAACAATAGTTGGCAATTTGATTTGTATACGAAATACCACAAAAAAATAATTGAAATTCCGAATAAAAATAAAATAAAATAAGAAATTTGATTTCAATACGAATTCCAAAGAAAAAAAATCCTAAATAACTGTAATTCGGAATAAAAATTAGCAATTGGATTCAAATACGAATTCCAAGAAAAAAAGAATTGAAATTCGGAATAAAAAAATAAAAGAAAATTTGCAATTTGATTTCCATATGTATTCCAAAATGAAATCCCCAAATAACTAAAATTTCAACTAAATTAAATAAATTTAGCAATTTGATTTGTATACGAACTCCAATAAAATAACTAAAATGTCGAATAAAAACAAAATTATAACGAGGATGACACAAATGGTGCCGGGGGGACACAAAAGAAGCCACCTCGTTCGCTTTCAAGGTCACATGTTTCTATTGTTGCTTCCTATGGAATAAAAATAAAACTAAAACTAAAACTAAAATTTTGATTAAAAAATACAAGTTATAACGCGGATAGCACGAATGGTGTCACCAGAGACCACGAAAGAGTGCATGAGCATCGATCTGTCCTGCAAGAAGACATTGATACACGAGGAAGCGAAGAGTCGAGGCGACAACGACGGAGATGAGGGTAGTATCGTATTGCTCGCCAGGGCCATTAAAGAGAGAGTCCAGTGTTGAAGGAGCCAAGGGCCGCGATGACAAGTGGTAAGTGTCGGCGTTTTTGAAGAAGTTAGTAGCCAAAGAAGCTCGATAATGGAAAATCCATGGCAGAGAGAAGATGAAGCTTTACATTGAGCTATAGACGATATGGGGGTATCGGGTAGCTAGAAGCGTGCCATCACTGGTGAGAGGCACGTTATTGCCGGCGACGGCGAAAAGATTCTCCATATCGTTAGACAACGACTAAAGCAGACATGTTAGCATTAGTAAAGATGGGAGGTTGAAGAATCTAGACCCGCCATTACGAGTTAATGGAGTATTTTGGTGATTAATGACAAATACATATGTGAGACCGAGTTGAAATCCGGTCTGAGAAATTCGTGCATGATGATCGATGATAAAGGCGGTTACGAAAATTCAAAAAAAGGCCGAATTTGAATTTCAAAATTTAAACTTGGTTTTTTACTGGACCGGTTACTGGCCGGTAACCGGAAAAACCGGCGAAAAAATCGGAAAATGGTGAAAAATGGTAATTAGCAAATTTAAATTAGGAATATTGCAAATATTATTGAGAAAGTGTTTCAAGTTGTATATAAAAAGTCCTCCTTTATGGTTTAATAGTGCTAAATATACTAAAAACTAATGTTTCAATACATAATCTAGCATAACAATGCCTAAACCAACTAGGGAAGGACATTATGGAGTCAAAAAATTTAAAAGATCCCGGCCGGTATTTTTTTTCCCGGAGCTGACCGGTATTTCAATCTCTGTGTGAGACTAACACTTTTATTGATATACCTATTGTGTAGTCTTATTGGATAAAAAGGTGAAAGTCATAGAGGTATGCACTCGACATCATATTCTTATATCTTGGTGCATTCCTTGGATCCAAAATATAGGTTGAACTCCACTGAAAGGTTAACTTAAATAATGTGCATATGTTTTATTACACATTCGTGTATGCACACATTTAGTTGGAGTTCACTCTATGTTTTGTGGTTTCATTAGTATTGATTCATATTCATTTTTCCACATATATTAAGGATCTTTAATTTGAAACATATCCTTGAGTATATAAAACTTGTGTAGTTCATATACACTCATATTTATCTACATTCAATTATTTGCAATTGAAGTGATTATCATCAATTACTAACGAGGGAAAGATTGAAGTATCTTGTCCCACCATTATGAGTTAATGGTATGTTGTGGTAATTAATGATAATCATATTGTGGAACTAACATTTTCCATGAGTTAGATGAATAGGTTATGTTTCATGACGATGGAGACTTTGGATGACATCATGAGTTGATCGTCATCAAGTCAAGACTCGGGATGAATGAAATCATCATGTGTTGATGATGGTCAAGTCAAGATCCCGAAGTGAAGAAGATCATCATGTGTTGATGATATTGAAGTCAAGAGCTTGGAGTAGAGGATGCATCATGTGTTGATGTGTATCAAGATCTCGAAGAATAAGGAAATCATCATGTGTTGATGATGTTCAAGAGGAGGAGATGATCATGAGTTGATCATCAAGTCAAGAGAAGACACATCATGTGTTGATGGAGGTCAAGTGAACGAATGCATCATAGGTTGATGCATATTCAAGTCAAGAACTTGAAGTAAAGGAGATCATCATGTGTTGATGATTATCAAAGTCAAGAACCCGGATTTGAAGTGAAGATGTGCGTCATCAAGCTTCAAGTGTATGTGCAAGGCAAAGGTATGACTAGCTAGGGCTAAGGATGTGTTCCTAGTCTTTTACCGGTCTTAGTATTTGGTTGGAGACCGGATTGCTAGACCTAGTATAGGTTGACATAATATTAAGAGGGGTCTTGACTAGTAGTTTGAGTTAGTCATGTGTTGATAACTTATTGCGCTTGCTCTAGCTCATCTATGCATGGTGCTATTGTTTGCGAATGTGTTTTGCAAATAGTTGAAACTCATGCATCATAATCTTTGTAGCATGAGACTATAATTTGCAAATGTGTTTTGCAAATGGTTGAAGTCCATGCAACTACTCCTTGTGGCATGTTGCCGATATCTGCGAATGTGTTTTGCAAATAGTGGAGGCTCATGCATAATCCTTGTAGCATATGACTTTAGTTTGCGAATGTGTTTTGCAAATGGTTTAAGTCCATGTACCTTATTCTTTGTGGCGTTGATTCTAAAAGTTGGCAAATGTGTTTTATAACTTGTTGAGAATTTTGCCTTTAACCCTCGTTGGCATCGCTCATCAATTGATAGATGTGTTTTGCAATTGAGTTTGTTTTAAAGCTAACTTTGCATTTCTAAGGATAATCGGTAGTACCGACGTTTTGTTGGCGGTACTACCGCCCCGCGGTATGATCGAGAAAGTGGTGTGGTACTACCGTAACCCGGCCGGACCGAAGTTTAGTTGGCGGTACGTGTTTTCCAGAGAAACACCTTTTGAACGTGTTTTGCTCTCCTGGAAAGCGTTAGTACCGGAGTTCATTTAAGCGGAACTCTGCATCGCAATCTGACCGCATATCTTGAGCGGAACTACCGCGCGCCGAAAGTTCAGAAAAATAGTTGCGATGCGTGTTCTCGGAGAGAGGTTGTTTGGACCTCTAAAGGAAGCGGTAATCTGCATGCACCGGTGTTCGAAACTACCGTGGCGGAACTACCGCACGTTCAATGGTGGTAGTACCGTGTCGTATTTCTCAACCCTTATTTCAGAGGCTTTTATAGTCGTTACTGCACGTCAGAGGAAGTGCGGTAGTACCGACCGCCTGTGCTGATTTTTTCAGAATCTTGTCTTCAACGGCTAGTTTTTGTGTGTGGGCTATACATACCCACCTTGGCCGATTGTGGGGAGAAGTTTGCTGGTGACATATACATTCTATTGAGCAAAGAGCAAACCCTCTCATCTCTTATGTGTATGTGTTGCATCTAGTGAGCTTAGAGAGCAAACCCTAAGTGCATGTGCTGCATTAGGTAGTAGATTGTGTATCCACTTGTGCTTAGACACTTGATTTGTTCAAGTGAGTGTCTTCGACTTGTTACTCTTGGTGTTTGCCGACACCTAGATGGCTTTGAGGAGTTGCGTCGGTGATCTTCTCAAAGAAGGTTGTGAGAAGGCCCGAGCGGTTGCAAGTGGTTTGGTGCTCGCCATCTCCGGAGTGGAGGAAGAGCAACCCCGAGTGGATCGAGGTGTTGGTGTTAGAGATATATTAGAGATAGGGTGTTAGAGATATGTTAGAGATATCCTTATCTGTACTCTGTACTCCTATATATATTGCCCTTTGGGCCTCTTCAATAATACACACAATATTCCTAACATGGTATCAGAGCAAGGTTAGGGTTAGGATTTTTCTTCTGCATGCTTGTGCCATGCCATCTCTTCTGTTGCCCCCGGGAGGACATCTCTGCTCCCGGGGGCGGCCTTCTCCGAGAAGGCGGTGCGGAGGGCCTGCAAGGCTGCACGGCTGGACTCGAGGTTGATGCCGTCGAGGTGCATCCCGCTGCACGGCTGGTCCTCGCTGCGTCGTCGTTGCTAAGCGGTCACGACCTCGGATCTGCTGGCCTTCTCCCTCCGTTGCGCCTTCACGGCGCTGGATCTGCTGGCCTTCTCCTCCACCATTGCCATTTCTCGGTAGAGGCGGCATGCGACGAGGTCTTGTTGTCGCGCAGGGAGAGCCACAGCTCGTCGTCTCTGGTCGAGACCTCGCCACCCCCGTTGGTCTTCCCCTTGCCGTCGCCATCCTGATCCAATCTGGATCGGGCTGCCGCCGCCGCCTGTCTCTCGGACCGCCGCCCCTCCCTAGTTGGATTCGGAGACTCACCTAGAGCAGCAGCCGGATCCGCCTGGCCGCCTCGCGGATCGATCGAGGAAGACGTCTCCTGGAGGACGAGGAAGTCATCACCACACACGCGCCCGCCTCGGATCCGTAGTTTCGCGCCGCCAAGAAGCCGGATCCGGCGCTTCCACCGCCGGATCTGGTTTCCCTCTTTGTCGGATTGGCGCCTCTCACCACCACCACGTCTCCTCGGCCAAGCCGCCTCGGCTTCTTCGCGCCGGATCCCGCGCCCTCGCGTCGGATCCGCGCCCTGCTCGATTGGGCCGCTGCTCTGGCGCGGTCTCTAAGGCGCCATCGCCTCGGCTTGCCTCGGCCTCGAGCTCCCTCCACCGGTTTTACGTTGGTAGTGCCTCACGGACTGGATGAAGCAGGTGAAAGAGGCCGGAAGCTTAAGGGTGAAGGTTTTGCGGCAACGGAAAGAGAAAGCGTGGACTCGGAGGCCGCGGTTGGAGTTGGAGATCGATGGGTGGATCGGCTGTGCTGCTGACCTGTCGCACGGTTATGCTGCTATGTGCCTGGTCACATGGCAATGCTTATGATAGTTATGCTTAGCCGTTGCTAGTTATGCGAGTTCTTTGCTGCTGCTAGTCTTGCTAGTTCTTACTGCTAGTTATCTATAGGTTTTTCCTGCTTTGTGTCTGTTGTTTCCGTTGCGTTCATCAAAGTCCGTAGCACTCAATTTTTTAGTTCGTCTAAGCCATGCGAGTCCACAAATTTATTGTCAGTCATAGAATCATAGGAATTGCCTTATGCATGGCAGCAGCCGCCGCTCCCGCTGCTATTTTCTTCGAGCCGCTGCAGATCCGCCGCCCCAAGCTTTCAAGGTCGCCGCGCTTCTTTCACACTGCGTTTTCGTTGTACTTCTTGTGCATTGCGCCGCTATTCTTCTGCACTGCGCCTCTGTTGCGCTTCTTGTGCATTGCGTTGTGCTTCTTTTGCACTGTGCATTCGATGCGCTTCTTGTGCATTGCGCCGCCGCCGTCTTGGGCTACGATCTGCGCCGTCATGCTTTCACCTATTCCTATTCGACTTGATTTGACAGCTCTCTCTATATTTGTTGATTTCATCATCTTCTTCGTCGTGTTGCCGCGGTCGACTTTGCTCCTGCACCTTGTGCCTTATGAGCTGTCGCATGACACCGGATGGGAGAAGATCTTTTGATACTCGACATATTTTCCAAGAGCTGCATGCTACGACGACATTATCAAGACTCGGACTTTGGATTTTCCATATTTTAGTATCAACCCTTTACAAATGCAATGCTATTGCATACACCTTTCATTTGGGGGGAGTGTTAGAGATATATTAGAGATAGGGTGTTAGAGATATGTTAGAGATAGAATCTATCTCTAACATATCCTTATCTGTACTCTGTACTCCTATATATATTGCCCTTTGGGCCTCTTCAATAATACACACAATATTCCTAACAGTTGGTTCGTGTTGGAGTCGGTCCAAGTGGTTGGACTTACCTCGGAGGTGTTTGCTTAATTTGTGGAGCCGGTCCAATTAGTTTGAGCTTACCTCAACGTGGATTAGGGGAGACCGGCAGCCTCCGAACACCACGGTAAAACGTCATTGTGTCATTGTGATTTGTTCTCTTGTGCTTTACTATATTGCAATTTACATTCATATAATTAAATTGCTTACTTATATTTGTATGATTGCTATCATTATCAATAGTTTTATTTTGTTGGTGCACTTAATCAAGACTAGTTGATTTAGGTTTTAAATTGTGCTAAACCGATTTGTTGTTAGCTCCCACATTAGAAATTGGTTTTAGCCAAAGAAGATTTTAAAAACCGCCTATTCACCTCCCTCTAGTCGATCTCCTCGATCTTACAGAGGTCGCCACGGTTAGTGAAGAAGCCACAACGTTGAGTTGGCCAACATCGAGGAAGAAGAGCGACTGACATAAGAGAAGAGGGTGCCAACCGCCGAGTATGTATAACATCACGTATGCGTATGTATATACCACAATGGTTAGCATTAGGTAATAGAGAGTATGCGTTGAGTTTGCCAACGTCGAGGAAGAGAAGCGACTGACATAAGAGAAGAGGGTGCCAACTGCCGAGTATGTATAACATCACGTATGCGTATGTATATGCAACAATGGTTAACATCACTAAAGAGAGCGTGACACATGTCCCCAGCTGGAATTGGCGACGATTGCATGTGTAGTGCGTTGATGCCACAATGGTTAGCATTAGGTAATAATTGGGGAGAAGTAGAAGATAATTATGTGGTATAATATTATATTGGAAGTGATAGTAGTGAGAAGGATCGATCAAGATTTGGGTTTACTGTTGGAGGTTGAAGCAAAAAAACTGTGATGACGAGAAGAGATGAAAGTCACACGGTTTAGTAGGGTAGTCAGAGTGTGAGGGAAGATAAGTTCAAGGTAAGTCGCCCATGGTGCATCGGTGTATGAGTGAGTAAGGTACTCTAATACATTATACCATGTAAACTAATAAGATAATTATCGCACACATAATTCACGTATTGCTTGATATTAAATATAGCTATATGTGCATGCATACAATTTGAGAAAAAAAAACTAATAGAGTAAGAATAAGGGACGTGCAACTAATCTATGCATGATAAAGAGGTTAGTTTCTAAGAACCCCAACAACTTATTATATTCAATGATTTTCTTCCATCAAAGTACATACTTCAGTTATGTTCCTCGGATTGTAATTTGTTTCAAGCTTTTGTTGTTGTTTCCAATACTTATGATATTTTGAAAGTCTAAATAACCTACAAGATATGTAAATATATTATCAATCATTTATACAAACTTCGAAACAAATTTAGCTGTACAAATGCGTGGGCACCCTGCTAGTTTCTTTATTAAAGTAGTGAAGATACACAAGTCTGAAAATAAACGATGCCAATTTGCACAACAGGTGAAGGCGACGTTTGTCTCTACTCTCTAGCAAGACTATTTGCAGTTTCCTGATTCAGTTTCACTTAAAGCTATGTCTCCTATGAGCAGGATGTAGTGGGTCGTAGAAATTTCAGCAGTACACGTGGATCAGATGAAATTTACTCTTTAAATAACTAACTAGTGCGTCTGATTCATCATTCATGCACAAGGAAAACCACAGATAAAATCCTTGCGTCTCATCACCATTCTCCCCACATCCGGATTAGTCCCAATAACACTTGATCTTAGCCCAAAAGACCAACAAAGAAAGTTTGCATGAAGGAATTAGTCTCCACATATAAAATTCTACAAAAAAAAAGTTTGATATTTCCGATCAAACACAGATTTATCCCCTGGTCCAAGCATAGCCATTCCGGACAGCATAACGATCATATTTCCGTGTGATTACTGATTAGTTGCAAATCCTTCCCTTTTCCAATTCAAGGTTGAACCAAGGATAAACAAATCAGCATCCAATCGCTATCATTTCCCTGCCATTCTACGAGCGCAGCAACTCCATTTTAATCACGTCACAAAATCATCATCTTCCGAATCCCTCGCCCCAAACGCAAATGACACTTACAAAGCAAAGGAATCAAGCGAACACCCTCACCTCGGAGTCCTCGAGCTGCTGAGCGACGGAGACCTCGTTGCCCTCGACGTCGAACCAGTCCACGGACGGCCCGGTCCGGGTCAGCCTCTGCTTCCCCTCCTCCTCCTCCTCGTCGTCCTCCTCGGACTCGAAACTCCCGCCCCTGCCCACAGCACCGATGGCCGCGGGGCCCCCGCCGCCGCCGTCCTCCTCCTCCTCCTCCGTGGACACCCACCGCCACTCCACCGACGGCGCCTTCCGCATGCCGCCGGTCGCCGACGACTCCGCTGCCATTCCGGGCTAGGGTTAAGGCCGGAGGACTCGATCGGATCGAGAAGACAGGACGCAAAATTCGTACCGAAAAAAAAATGTTTTGTTGTTGCGTGTGGGGAGGTGGAGGTGGAGGTGGGGGTGAAGGGGAGGAGACGGGAGAGAGCGAAAAAACCGGGAGCTGGGAGGAGAGAAACGACGATGGTGAGGACAAGTGGAGAGAGCGGTTTTATTGGCGGGGCCGGGGAGGGGGAGAGAGAGTGCTGCTGAGGTAGCAGCACGTCTAGACCACAGGAGCAGCAATCCTGATGCCCGACCAGGATCACGGTACGAACACCGACGTGTGAGTGTGTGAACAGTCTCTGGCAATTGTACTGTAGATGCTGCATTAAAGTACCGTATTTATTGATGTGGATCTTAGATTATCTCTACCGAGATCTTCAATACAGAGAGTCTATTTATCATAAGCAGAAGTAACTTTCTTCTTTTTGTTGATTATATTATTAGATTCTAATATATATATTTTTTAGGTTTTTTGAATTTAGATGTTGAAATGTATCTGATGCAAAATCTGTTTGTAGAATACATATTTCATGTAAACTTGAACCATAAATATTTTTACATGTAAGGTAATTTTCGTGCTGAAATTGAACTATTTTATCTGATAGCTCCGAGCTTTGGACCGTAAATTTTGCATTCTCTTGTCTGAAAAAAAAGTAGTCTTTTTTTTCCCTTGTAAACGATACTCCTGGGATGAGTTTGCTCGAATCGTCACTACCATCCACAATGACTGAAAAAAAAATCTGGAGAAGTGGACAGACTCTGATGAATATTCTTCCGTAATCTCTTAGCTGCTGTGGTCTTGAAAGGGGACGGGCAAACACCAATGCATCATCATTCATCAAGCTGCAGAAGTGCAGCTACCACTGAACTCTTCTTCTCTCCCTTCCGTAAAGCATCTTTTAAGTTTCCTAAACATTCCAGAACCGAATGAATTATTGATACAGTACTACAGTAGCTTCCATTCGTCTCACATCAAGAAATATCTCCTTATTGGATCGCTGTCACGAATCATATCGGTGATCTATGATCTAGTATTCCATGAACCATGACCTCAACACATCAGAAAACGAAGGATTCTCTCACACCACGATCTGTGTTAGATCTGGAATGCTATTAAACTATACTAATTATTAATTTTAGCATCAATTAATAATAAATTATAGCAAGCATATCAATAATAAAACATATACACGAGTTACATTAAAACAAGCATATTGAATATAACCATCAAAGATAATTAATCTCTAGTAAGCATAACAAGATACTAATCCAAGAACAACTCACAACCAATCGAATAAAGTCTATTGAATGAATATTTAACTCTAACATATCATCTAAGGCCATTCAAATTTAACAAGTCCTAAATATATTTCATCACTCTATAATAAATCAAGTAATTGAGTGTAGATTTATGGTTTCAAGTTCGCTAGTATTTCCATAAGTGAAACGTCCTCAACAGTCACATAAAAATAACAATAGTAATCAGCTAATTAATTTAGCTAATTACGCTCATTTCACTAATTACGATGGAGAGACGTCCGGCCCGTGACCGGCTGAACGAGGGCGATGTGGACACGTCCGGCTGTGACCGGCCGGACGAGACATGCGTGTCGAGTGGAGAGAGCGTCCGGCCGGTGACCGTGCAAATAAGACTTCAAAACTACTAATTCGTTACGATGATGGCTACTTCTATAATTTTTCATCGCAAATGTGCTATATGCGGCGAAAATTCGCATACTTGCATCTCTTTCACAGAACCCCAAAGCCCAAAACATGATCCATTTCCTTATCCCCTTGAAGCCAACAACGGCACAAAACCAACTCTCCCACCTTACCGCCCACTTCCCTCCCTCCACCCCTTTGACTCCCACCTCCAAAACCGCAGGCCGCATCCCGCGCCGCCCACCGGCGGCAGTCACCGCTTGCCACCTCTATAGAAACAGCGCCCCCGAAACCCGAACAACCAGCGCACACCAATCCTTCCCCCATGGCGTCCTCCCTCCTCACCACCCCCTCCCAAACCCTAGCCCTCACCCCGGCCGCCGCCCGCCACCGCAGGTCGAGGCCGGCGCCGGTGTTCTTCCCCTCCCCCTTCCTCCCGCGCAGCACGCGCGCTCTGCGCGTGCGCGCGTCGGTGGCGATCGAGAAGGAGACGCCGGAGAGCGAGCCGCCGCCGACGTTCCTGCGGGAGGACGGCGCGGGGGCGGGGTCCGGGTCGGTGCGCGCGCGGTTCGAGGCCATGATCCGGCGGGTGCAGGGCGAGGTCTGCGCCGCGCTTGAGGAGGCGGACGGCGGCGGGGCGCGGTTCGTCGAGGACGTGTGGTCGCGCCCGGGAGGGGGCGGGGGCATCAGCCGGGTGCTCCAGGACGGGCGCGTGTTTGAGAAGGCCGGGGTGAGCGTCTCCGTCGTGTATGGGGTCATGCCCCCCGATGCGTACCGTGCGGCCAAGGGGGAGGCTGGGAAGAATGGGGCGGCGGATGGGCAGAAGGTTGGGCCCGTGCCCTTCTTTGCCGCTGGCATTAGCTCGGTGAGAAGCTTAACGGGTGCATTGGTGTGAAAAATTGGATCTGTTTTGAAGTAGGACGTAATTTATCAGTTGTGGACATTGCATTGCCGTAGAAAAGCGTGGCATTTTGCCGAGCTTTGTATGTTTGTTTCACATTTTCACACATCGCTTTACTTTTATAGTATTGACATATCATCATACATGGATACTGGATTAATGCGGTGGTCATTTTTATTTGTAGGTTCTTCATCCGAAGAATCCATTTGCTCCAACATTGCATTTTAACTATCGTTATTTTGAAACAGATGCACCAAAAGGTAACTATCCGAGGGGAAAAAACAATATACTACTCTGCTTTAGTATGCATGCGAACTCGTGTTCAAAAGCCGACAATACAAATGATATGACGTTCTTTAAATGTTGCCTTAAGAGAAAACGAACTTAAACTGGAGTCATCTGATTTACTGTAACGAGGAAATATCATATTTTAAAGATCATCTCTATTACAATTAAATTACATTTTGTTAGTCAGTATTCGCTCAAATGGTCTTCATTGTTAGGAACTGTGATTTTCAGTACTCATGAATTATAAACTTCAACTGCAGATGCTCCTGGTGCACCAAGACAATGGTGGTTTGGAGGTGGCACTGATTTGACTCCTTCATATATCAGTGAAGCGGATGTGAAGCATTTTCATTCTGTATGTCAGCACTTCCTACATATTTCAAAGTCATGCTTCCTAGACCCCCCCCCCCCCCCCAAAAAAAAGTGATCATGTAGGTAGCATTTCGGTAGATGAGCTCATTTGGAAGTGATCATGTAGGTAGCACAGGCACTGTACAGACCACTTTCACCTGCTTGAACCTGTCTTTGCAGAGTTTTCTGTTGCGATTCCAGAATTATATGTTACTGTTTTTAATGGCCAAGAAGCTTTTATAATGTTAACCTTGAGAAGAATCAGAATAGCAGATAGAGGCTAACTAATTATGATTATTAGGTATTCTTGTCAGTTGAACACTTTAGTTTCCGCATCATATGCGTTGATGACTCATTTTTCATGTTTTGATCTTTGATTTCAGGTTCAAAAACAAGCATGTGATAAGTTTGATCCAAGTTTTTACCCAAGATTCAAAAAATGGTGTGATGACTATTTTTGTATTAAGGTATGTTCAGTTTCTCATTTGGTGTTTTAGAAATTAAGATTGGAATCAATGGTGTAATTCACAGCGCTTTGTTCAGCCCCTTTTGCAATGGCCTGAATTTAAATCAATATATGCTGACTTGGTTCAGACACCTATGGTTTTCCACAAAAAGGAAAGGAATCTTGATAATATTGCTGCATAATAACTGTATTGGGCAATTGGTGTTGGGTCTGTGTGGTGGCCATGATAAATTGGTAATCCTGAAGAAGATTATTATTTTCTGTTAGCAGACTTTTAATGAAGCAATTAATGGTTCTTCGTGAAGGTTTTTGGACCCTATGTTCCTATATGCTCATTGTTTGCCTTTCAATGCAGCATCGTAATGAACGACGTGGGCTTGGTGGAATATTTTTTGACGATCTTAATGATTATGATCAAGAAATGCTTCTTGGCTTTGCTACAGGTAATACTCCTTACTAGAATGATCAAATCAACTTAATTGTATTCAAGTAGTAACTTGGTACAGTGGTTCCTTAATCTTTCATGGCTGAGATGGAATTTCTATCACTGTGTGTCTGGGAGTAGTTCAAATTGCAGGGCTCCATAGCATTGAATTTTGTTCCTTTTTTTAACTAGAATAAGTCCATTTGACCCCTCGGAACTATCTTGTTTGTCTAAATTTCAACCCCCAACTACGAAATCGGATAACCTACACCCATCAATTGTCAAAACCAGGTATATTATCCTCCTAGGCCATTCCGCCCCGGTTTTCATCCGATGTGGCACATACGTGGCAGTGGTTTTGATACATGATCTGGCATCCAGTCAGCAAATCAACAAATAAATAAAAAATCCAAAAATCACCCATCCAAATAAATAAAAATGATGGACCCACCCATCAGGCCCCCATCCTCCCCTTCCTCCTCCTTCCCTTCTCTCTTTCTCCTCCTCCTTGGCTGCAGCCATGAGCGCCTCTGAAGCCCAGATCCCTCCTACTCCCCACCATCATCTCCTCTCACTTCCAGATCCAAACCACTGCTGCCTCAATACTCCATATTTGGGGGTGTATTTGTGGGAGATGGTGGTGGTTGGTGCTCGAATTTGGGAGGGACTGGGGCCTACAAGCTCGATCCTGGTGCAGCATCTCGTTGTCCCTGTACTCGTACAGGCAGATGGAGCACATGATGTCGGTGTCGACCTCGGCGCTAGCACCCACGGTGACCTAGGAGTTGGGGGACTCGGACCCCTCTGCGACGGAGTTGATTTTTCAGTGGGGCAGTGGTGGAAGGGCATTGCTTTGTGTCGCGTTGTCGTCGTCCTCCTCCGCTCCCTCTCCTCCCCCGTCCCGGCCTGCTCGAAGAAATGCGCAGCCTCCTCAGTTTCCAACACCGCCCCGATGCAGACTGCTTCACCACGGCTGCCGCCGCGCTCTCATCTACCTCCGGCCCCAGTGTTGTGCTTACTGTGCTGGACACTATGGCCGCGGACCGCTCCAGAGAAGAGGAAGAGAAGGAAGAAGAAACAGGAGGATGCTATGTGGACGTACACATGTAGATGCCATGTTGGCGAAACCGGGGTGGAATAGCCTGGGGGGTTTGTCAAATGAACTTATTCATTTTTATTAGCTGACTGGT
The DNA here is from genome assembly GCA_036346395.1 of Hsuehochloa calcarea. Taxonomy (NCBI): domain Eukaryota; kingdom Viridiplantae; phylum Streptophyta; class Magnoliopsida; order Poales; family Poaceae; genus Hsuehochloa; species Hsuehochloa calcarea. Next base: position 44,681,031 of record CM070599.1, read on the forward strand.
TAAAATGGACCGTTTTAGTTGCTGTGCAATATGCACTCTTAGTTTTTGACAGGAAGCATGCACTCTTAATTGTTGCTGCGAGTTATAATAACAAGAGAAGTGATTTGCCTTTCTCTACAGAATGTGCGGACTCTGTAATTCCTGCATACATACCCATCGTAGAACGCCGAAAGGACACTCCATTTAATGAGGAGCACAAGGCATGGCAGCAACTGCGGAGAGGTCGCTACGTGGAGTTTAACCTTGTAAGTGGTTTTAGATGAACACAGCCAAGAGTCTTGCTATGCTATGGGACACCTTTCTTCTGTCTTTATAATATGCTTCTCTTGAAGGTATATGATCGTGGTACCACATTTGGCCTCAAGACTGGAGGAAGGATTGAGAGTATACTGATGTCTCTTCCACTTACTGCACGATGGCAGTATGATCATGTAAGCATAACATGCGACAGAAATTGTTTATTAAAAGGAAATGGTTTAGAGATATTTTGGGGGTATTGTTGTCACATTCTTAGCATTTCTAACCTGCCATTTTTTGTTTGCAGAAACCGGAAGAAGGGACTGAAGAATGGAAACTTCTCGACGCATGCATAAATCCAAAGGAATGGCTCTGATCAGCTGGAGTTTGTTTATTCTTCCAGCCGTTAGCATTCCTCGCACTGTAGTCTCAAGAGTTCCGATCATGTGTAGTTTTTTTGTGTGTAGAATCTTGAATAAATATGATGCATGTATCAGTATTCAGTACAGTGCACGACCTTATGCACGGGCGCGTCGAATGGATTGCCCACCTGGCCACCTCCCGCCCTCCGCGCTGCGCCGTGCCCTGCCCTGCGCTCGGCGCTCTTCGCATGTCGACGACACCCATATTTCCGCGGCGGCGCTTGTGTCGCCGGCCTCTTGCCATTGTGCCGCCGCTCCCATCCAGGTATCCATCAGCGCGACCGGCTTGGCGTCGGTGGCTGCAGCGTTATAAGATCATTGACTCTCTGTAGTTTTGTCACGTAAGATTTAAACTAACGTGGATAAAAGAGAATTAAGAGAGAGAAATGTATTGTTTACAATACTGATTGTATAACAAGAATCAAATAGGAAATGTCTTAGGTTCATAAAAATATTAAAAGATTGTCATTTATAAAAATAAATGAAAAGATAAATCATTATATAAGCTGTCTATAGTTCTATTTATAAATGATATAAAAAATTGTTATAAACAATGATACAAACAAAACAACCGGTTATTGCTGCAGCATGCTCGCGGGCAGCGGCAGCGTGACGCGCAAAGTCAAGCTCTCCGGCGCGTACGAACGCGCGCCGGCAGCTGTCATCCTGCGACTACGTCGACCCGTGCGTCGTCCGGCTGTGCGCGGGCAGGTCGATGGCTTGCCTCCGCTATCCGGCTACGAGCAAAGGGTCAGTCCGGCTAGTTGCTTTGCTTTGTTTTTATTTAAAGATTGAGAAGAAGAGGAAAAGGGAAAAATGTAATGAACTGAGTTGATAGTGTAAAAATTGATAAATAACTGTTCTGGTGGCTACAGTTGTGCTGCTTGGAAATAGTGAAAAGGCAAATTACTAGCATCATCATTGGCTCTCAAATACGGCACCAAAATACATAGCACCCAACTTTTCTAAAATTGCCACGAGAAAGAACAGATCGGTCTTCAATGAACTACACCAAAACAACTAGATCCGCTCAGTGAGATCTCTCAACACTTCTCAATAACTTCACGAATTCATAGCCCCTTGGACTAAAATTCAGCAAGTCAACCTACATCCAAACACTCAAGACGGTATTGTCTGGACTTGGATGGTGAACGACGAATACTCATTTGGAAAGCAATTCAGTACTCCTTTGGAAAGCTGGTATGGAGCTAAAACGGAGAATAAATGTAAGTTCTTCACTTGGACCTTAAGCCACGACAAAATCCTAACGGCTGATAACCTAGCAAAGAGAGGATGGCCTCATCAACCTCTCTGTAGCTTGTGCAACTAAGCCCTTGAAGTGTCGTCGCAACTTTGCCTGTTGTGCCCCCTATGCTCTTGAGACCTGGACTAGGGTGCTCAGCCTTTCAAACTGCAACATACTGAGCCATGCACCTCCTCAGAATTTTAGCGTCTTGATGGTATGGTGGCAATAAGCTAATCAACAGGCACTAAAGGAAATAGAAAAAAAAATTCAACGGTATAGCCATTCATATAGTCTGGAACATTTGGAAAGAAATAAATCAAAGGATATTTCAAAACGTGGCTTTGAGCCCGCATGAGCTCGCTTTCAGGATCAAAGAGGATATCTAATTGTGAGAGTAAGCTTTTCCTGTTTAGTCCCCCCACCTCTAGCCGAAACTTCGCAGTTGTCAGTCGCGAGTTTTCGATTCTCTCTTTCCTGCGCCTTTGTATTTCTTTTTTCCTCCTGGATCCTTGAACTCCGATCTTGTTTCTTCTTTTTTCCTTTAATGAATTTGGCAGAGCTCCTGCCTTTTGCTAAAAAAAAGTTGATAGTGTAATTTGGTATTTTTGTTCTGAAAAGAACTGGAGCAGCCTCCTTTAGTTTCAGTTAATTTTCTTAGCAATTACATTATAGTACAAGAAACAACTCAAAATCCTGATGAAAAAGCTAATTAAGGAATGAGAACGCTTGTCAGTTCCATTTTCAGAACTAGTTTGCTAACCACTTGCTCGCCATGGTATATTCCCAAACGCATTAAATTTCAAGCAATTGGAGCGCTGAGTGGAGTCCATGGATCAACCTAAAAACTGGAAAGGGACGCCAAAAATTGATTGTACACATGTGTATACATAACAAATTAATCTGTTTTAGCTCTTTTATTCGTAATGGTGTACCGGAGTGTATCCGTGAGACTCTTTATAACGATATTTTATGATTAATAAATTGTCAGCATTCTCTCTAAAAAACAAATTAATGTGCTAGTATTCTTCTAAAATTATGCTAATGCCCCCAAAAAGAGGAATAGATATGCTGACGGCCCAGTCCACCACCATTTAACTTTATTATTATACAGCATTACTAGCATTATTAGTCCTGTGTTGCAAAAAGAATAAGCACTTGAAAGATTATTCATAATTATTATGTCATCTGCTTACCTCCTGATTGTTTATTTCTTATCAGGCTCTTATCCTCTCATCACAATATCCCACTGGCTGGAGACAAATGTCCAATTTCAGTAATTGCACATGGCCCCACCCTCTTAAGATATTTGAGCCTCAAAGTTTTGGCTAGTGGACTAGTCTACTAGAGGCATAGAACGCATTAGACCAATAACATGCTAGATCTCGCCATACCGTACTTGCTGCCTTCGTTCAGAAATACATGATGTTTCAGAATGTTTACAGTCAAACTTTCTAAACTTTGACCACTGATATATATAAAAAAACTATTTGTATTGGTATTAGTTAAGAAAAATATTTTTATAATATAATATTTTTACATTATTTTATGACTATATTCATATCATGTTGGAAAACCGTATCGATGTTTAAAATATCATATATTCTTAGACAGATGAGAGTGATTCTTTTTATGGGGCTGCTTAAACTAATGTCCCTTCCTTTTTGTGATTTTCCCGGAGCACAAGGATTAGGGTAGTACATTTCGGCTAGCTTAACGCACAAAGTAAAGAGACAAACCGACTCTATGTTTAGTAATTGTTCATAAATAACTCATCTGCACGTGAAGCCGTGAAGGAATAGCAAGCTTGATGCACTGATGTCCAAAGCTACTAAATCTGGTACAGAAAACAAATGATCGGATTGAAACCTGCATGAGTGGCGTCATTGGAAAGATTACTCATTGCGCCTTTCCATATCAAGTGCTGAACATGGGTGCATCAAAATATTCAGAACTCATGTCACACCATTCTCTCTCTAAACTGTTCTAATTTTTGCAGCAATTCGTTAGTGCATGAAACTGAGGTGTGTGACGGATGAATAAATCAGAAATAAATTGCAAGGCCAGACATTCCCTGAAAAGAAGCAAAAAAAGGGGGCCTTTCGCCACCGAGAGGGCAGTGTGCAGTGCCATGATGCAGCCTTTTCTTTCTCGCCTCACCATGTCCCATCTCTCATCTCTGCCTGTTGCCATACTGAGAAGACTCCTATCTTACCATGCCCCTCTCATAGCTTTACAGAGCTGCATTCCACTGTGTGTGTTTGTATGCCTGAAATGGACCGTGCGAGTTGCGTGCCATGGGCAGCTTGCAATCATGAGAAGCATGGCATGAGGAGGTGAGATTGCAATTGCATTGCGCTGCATGATAAACTTTTGTCCAATTCACACAGGAAGCAAAAGAAGATCGGGTTTCGATCGGTGTCTGCTACTGACAAATTATTAAGCCTATCGTTTGCTTCTCTATATCCTTCCTTTTGTCGACCAAGGAAAGAGCTTGTGGAGCGTGGCTGACATCGATATACACCGGCCATGCGCTGCTCGGCTGTTGGAGCACTTGTTTTCTCCGCACAAGTCTGAATCCCTGAGTCTTCCACAACGGTAACCTATTTTCAGATAATGAACAGTAATTCTCAGAGTTTCAATATGATTTCAAAAGCTCTCCAAATTTCAAAGTTCAAACTTCAAAACTCAAGTATTGCTTCAGTTTCAAATATCAGCATCTTCAGTTTTCAAACCCCAATTCTCCCCTCCCTCTCTCCCCTTTCTTTCCCAGTTCTCCCTCCACTGTTGCCCGGGCGCCTCGTGTTCGCTCGCGTCAGCGCTCGTGCCCAGTTTCCCCGCCTCCGCTTCCGCTTGCCAGTGCCGCGTCGGCGCCGTGCGTACCCCGATGCGCCGCTCTGTCCCGTCCCGGCGCTCCGCTCCGGCTCTGCCGTGCCAGCGCGTCGTCAGCGCCGGGGAACGTCGCGCCTGTGTCAGCGCCCATCGTGCTCGCCACGTCCCATCCCAGCGCGTCGCGCACGCCGCGTCCCATCCCCTCTTCTCCGCCGTGCCCGCACGTGCCCTCGCCCGGTTCTCCGCTGCCGCGCCGCCCTCGGCCTTTGCATCGCTTTCTTGCCTCGCCAATGGCACCGCCCTCTCCCTCCGGCTATAAAGACCTCTGCACCCTCCCTTTCCCCTCCCCCACCTTGCTTCCCCTCCAACACACGAGCGCACCGAAGTGTCGAAGCTCCAGTCCCCTGCCGCTTCGCCTCATCGTCGTCTAACCGAATCAGTGAAACCATTATTCACCTCTTCGCGTCATTTCGTGTTCCAGAGATCAAGATAGCTTCCCCCCTTGCTAATTTGGTTCTTGGTCCACAGGAGGCGACAAATTTCTTGATCTTCATCAGCTCTGGCCGTGACCTTTCCCGCATCCGATCTCAGGGCTCCGACCACCTCCAGACCTCTTCCTTGGTGTGGTTAGATTCCTTGGCTGCCCTAGCCGGTGCTTCCACCATCTTTCGTCAAGAATCGTAGGTTGCCGTTTGGATCTAACTTGATTGCGCCACCGCCACTCCCCCTTGCCGCGCCGCAGCTACGGTGGTCCCCTCACCGTGCCACCGCCACCATCATCTCTGCCTGGTCGAGAGCAACCCATTTTTTCCCTTCCCCAGCGCCACCGCTTCTCCCTCCGCCAGCGACGAGCCGCGCCGACCCGGTTCTCCCCCTGCCCTGTTTTGTCGGAACAAAGGCGGCACTGTAGCGCGTTTAATTGCAGAGGATTACTGTTGGGAGTTTAAGTCTAATCAATGATTAGCAAGTTTTTAATGATGCTTTAATATCGCTTGTGTCACTGTCGCGTGGGCCCGACAAATATTGATGGCAGCTTTAATTAAACCGGTTTCCTTTTTAGTGGCTGACAAGTGGGCCCGGTGCATAGTATCCCCGTGGACTCGTGAACCGTGCGTGTGAACTCGGTCCATGTACTGTTTTCGTGCATCTGAGAGACCGTGCCCTGGGTCCCGCTGTCGGCTTTTCTCTCTCCTCCCTTTTTCTGTTATTTTATTTTATTTAAAATTTCAATGAGAGACTTCAAAAATTAAATTCATTTCTCCTTCGTTATAACTCAAAAAATTATAAAATTTGTTTCTACAAATTTGTAAATTCAAGATCTACATTTTGGTTCTGGTTTGATTCATTTTGGAGTTTATTTATTATTTATAGTTATTTATTTGCTTTCTTTCTTTGTTTGTTCTTTTTCGGCACGTTCGTCCGAGTAGAGTTCGAAGAAGTCGGAGATCTCCATCTCGATCAAGCACAAGATTACCAAAACCCTCTATCCTTTGACCCAGGCGAGTCAATACTTTGATCATGTTAAACCTATATTTTATGCAAATTATATTCATTTAAAATATCAAATTGCACGCTTTAATTCCTTATGCAAATGTATGTCAAATGATCATAAGGTAGTTAAATGTCAACTTGATAATTAAATAATTATTATACCATCCCTTGACAATTGAATTCCCTAATCCTTGTCACCTTAGTAATTATGTGGTAATCTATTAATTATAGTTTGTACTTAAGCACCATGCTAGTCTTACTTAAGTACCGGGGTATTAACTACTCCGATCATCATCTTTTAATCATGAATCTGGTTTTGGGCAGTCATTGGGGAAAAAGACTGAAATAGTTGAGATAATTTGGTTTATACTTCTCACAACCCTAAAAACTTGCTAATACCATATCTGAGCGGATGGTATGATGGAGGGTATTTTGCTAGATACTAATGTAGCCCAAGATATGTTGGTATGTGGTTGGTACGTGGAATGAATCGCCCAGATAACTTGAAGGACTTAATCCTGTGAGCCCAAATGATTTGAAGGACTTAATCCTGTGAGCCTAGATGACTTTAAGGACTTAATTCTGTGATGACCTCCTAGTGTATCATGGAGGTTACGCCTATTACGATGATCAAGATATCGATAGGCAAGGCAATGACGAAGAGTAGTTTAGTTCCTTAGTCTAGGTTTCGCATCAGTCTAGCTGGCTCCGCCGGTACTTGCGTACAATCAATATTTCTCACGACCTTGGTTAATATCGGTCGTACGTGAACTGCCCCAGTCGTCTGCCTGTGGAGAGACGTGCTCTACTATTTTGCTTCCGCTACCGTTTTTCTAAAATTTATGTAATGTACTCATTTGCCTGTTCGACCCCTTTTGTAAACGTGACTCGATGAGGTCTATTTGAACTCCGATGTCTGTAATATTATAAATTGTTCGGTCTACGTTATGTATGAAATGAATCAGCAATGCATTCTGTAAGTGTTACCTACTGATTTAGGGAGTAGCGTAGTATTTTCACAGAGAATTTTGGATTATGAAATCCGGATCCGACAACAACGCGATGTGCTTTGCTGTCAGAAACTTCTTCCCTGACCAGAGCGATAAGCAGACAACCGAAGCATGGGAGGATGAGGCATCGGCTCATGGGTCCTCCTTGTCTGAATTTGGAGTACTTTTCTTTGCAGGGTGGGTAATGCTTGTCTAACCAAACCATTTAAATCTTGAGAATTGCTTCAGTTCTGACTTGGAGCAGATATTGCTGCTTGACGTCAGTTCTGAACTGGGATGGTTTGTCATATATATGAACTGGTGACTAACCAATCAACTCGCCCTTTTGTTAGTCTGAATAAAAACGCCTTATTTCGTGTTCTTTTGTGCTACAAGCACTAGATGAACAGTGCAAACTGGTGGTGCAGAATAGAACACAAGAATATTGGTTGGTAAAAAATATCATATACTACTAAGCAAAAAAGTAGGTGAACCAAACTTTACAAATCAGTATTAGTTGGATAGCCAATCAATGGTGTCCCCAGCTTGCAAGAAGTTTGATGCCACTCAATATTAAAATTGCTCTAGTCTATGGATAACTTGCTAGCTCAATGGAGGATATAAAGCAAATAAATAAATAAATTAGAAAGCACCACCGCTAACCTTATAATCTTCAAATTTCTTTGTTCGTGTTTTTTTTTTTTGGAAAATTATCTGGATCTACGAGTTTTTTTTAAAATAATTAGTTAATTACAAAGTTGACTGAAGTTTCAAGAGACATCCATTATTGACCCAGCTAAACAAAAATATGCAAATTTCCATATCTCATGGATGCTTTCTCCTGGAAGTAAGCATAAAATTTGTCTCAGAAGTATATATGTAATCAAACCAGACTACTAAATAGAAAGGATATATATCCTGCAAGATTAATGGAACTTGTACGGTTGTACTATTGCAATGTCATCAAACCAGATAACTAAATACTGGAAAGTATATATATCCTGGAAAATTAATGCAACTTGTACCATTGCAAAATCATAGGGGGAAATCATTGCTCATAATGCTCAAGCAGATAAACTTTATAATGATTACTGAGATATGATTTCTCAACAAAAGTGAAAAGATTGCAGCCCTCAAATACAACCTTTGCTTGTGTTTCCAAACAGAACTAAGATGAACTCATGCATCTTTCCTAGGTTTGGCTTCCAACCAAAGCAAGACATGCCTGCCTGCCTATGTAATAACCTACCAAGCTCCTACAAATATTCACAAGAAAGTGGTCAAATAGTTTTGTTCATTGGACGATGAGATAGATGTGGTACCTAAAAGTAAAATAGAGGTCAGAAATAGATTTGTCTTTTTTTAGGAAACAAAATAGACTTTTCCTGACTTGCTGTTTTTGTGCAGGTTCCAAAAGAATGGATCGTGGGTGTGTCCAACAGACCTGTCCAAACGAGGGTTAGGCTCGGCCCATTTAGCTTATCTAGAAAAATGGGGATTCCCATGTTCCCCACCCGCTGTCGCCGCCTCTTGTCGTGGGGCCATGTGCCGCCGCCTCGCGTTGTCTCCTTCGTCGCCGCACTCGCTTCGTGCATTCCTGGCCAACGCGCACATCACCGTGGTTTGCGTCGGCGTGAGGAAGGTTGGCGGGGGAGTGGGGGCTGCACGTGGTGCAATGGTACGAGAAGGTGGCCGCGTGGCAGAGGTGGAGGGGAGAAGAAGGTTGGCCAAGTCGTGTCGTGTTAAAGTCGGGCTAATAATATAGTGCTTCGGACCAGCCTGACAAGCACAACCTATTTGAATAGGTCTAGTGTCACATGTGAGTCCAACCACCTTTCACATGCCTTCGTAACAGAATCGTAAGGGTCTATTTTTGACGGCCTCCATTAGCTGCACCATTAAGAATTGCATGAGTTCGGAGGGCTAATTGCAGCCACTAGCAGTTATTTGTGATGGTATTAAAAATGCGTGTCTTGTGTCACCGTAATCAAACTTTGATGCTTCTTGATTGGTGAGAACGTGTGCAATAGCTGCTAACATCACTTAGGTCATGCCAAGTTTGTTGGTTCAAAAAATTATTCCCATCTTTTTTCAAGCAAGTCCCAAATGGCTATTACATTCTTTACCCCCGTAACATTAGCTAATTAGAGTTAGCCCCCCTAATTCCCATTATCTTATTAGCACCCGATACAATGCCAATATTTCCTTGTCACCATCACGGCGACATCATCTTAGAAATATAGTCATGTCATCTTTTTACAGTAAAAAATCATGCATCAAACTATCACGGGAACACAGCAACTTAAATACCTCTGTACAAAGGATGCTAAGTACACAACACAACCATTTAAGGCATCTTTACATATACAACTATTAGTTTTTTTTTTCTCCCAAAAAAAGTAGTGGTGACTGGAGAAAAATCAGATTCCTTCAAAATCTAGTAAGCTCATCGGTTTGACCTTTCCCTCCGTACAGTACCACGTACCAAGAGCTGCCGTACATGGTGATATAACTCACAAATAAGACGTGCTTATGCTTCAATAAGAACAAAGCAGGACATGCAACAGTTTTGTTAGTGTTTCCCAAAGTGAAGTTTTAGCGTTGCTTGAATCAAGCGCTTAATTAACGAGATTTGGAACCATGCGAAAACTGCAGGCAATGAAATGATCATAATTGTTGAGACATGGTAGATTGGGAGTGGGCCCAAAGTTTACCAAAGTAGTTGTAAACAAATCTTGTATATCTACGTTTCACCTTCCACTAACACTGAAATGACCATAACAATTAATGTTCTGGTGCACGCATGCGCCGCGGCCGATTTGTGCTCACACTCGCATGTGCTGGCCGTGCGTTTCCCCTCGTCCTCGGGTTTCGCTTTCGGCGCACGCAGTGGAGCAACAAATTTACCCCCGCGGCCCGCGCTGGTCGCCTAGTCTGTTAAAGAAAACGGCGCTGGCCGATCGACGAATCACAGGGAGAGCTCCACGTTAGCGAGCGCGCCACCCCACGAGCTGACGCGACGCATCCGGCCAACGACACACGCTAGCGCGAAAGGCGCCCACTTTTTGCTCGCACGCCCTCGGACAGTTGCCGATTTGGGCTTGGGGTTTTGTTGTAGTGAGATCTACTTTCAAATCTTTCACTATAATCAACAATAGGTACAATGAGTCTTATCTAGAACATCTTGAGGTACACAACAGAAGCAACAACATCATTAAGATATAATCTTGATATCATCATCAACGATCATACACAATTAACAGGAGGTACACTAACAACCAAGCAGAGAAGACATAGTTTCTGTCCCCTTCGATTATCAGCTCATATCTCACAAGACACAGATCCAAACCACATAAAACTTGGTAGGAATGTGGATCCACGAGTCCCTAATAGACTTTCCAAATTTTAGCCAAATCGGACAAATTTTCACCACTCAAACAGAATTTTCACCAAATCTGCTCAGTACTGAATCTGCTGCTACCAGAACTGACAAAACCCCTCTCAACTCAAGTGCTCCTCTCAACCAATCCTCAATCCAACCGTACAAATCAAACAGATACGAGTCAGGGACACATAAACCAAATTTGAGGCATATCCGACCAAGTTTACTATTTCAATCGATGTCTTGATGAAGACTGCGCGGGATCACCCCGGATAGAACAGAACTCCTCTTCTTATTTTCCCTCTTGTCTCTTGTTTTGTTGTGTGCATATGCTTCTCACATCCTAAGCCTCTTCTTCCAGCAGCAGCTCAAAAAAATGGCTAGGGTTTTTTTCCCACACCAAGAAGGAGGCATCTCAACCGTTAGTCAAAAGAGCAATCAACGACTCACAAGCTTCCAAATTTATGGGCTGAATTTTGGGCTTCTTCTTCATGTGGAGGGACTCCAGCCCAACAGCAATAGCATTTGTATGAAAGTAAATTTATTCAGCACTATTGTAAGTGGTTAACTATGACCGGTGAGTTAGCTCCACTCCCTTGGTTTGGTTGGACAGAGAAAAAGAAATAAATCGAGATAGATCGCACATCTGATAGTTGACAACGCACTAGACATTTAAATTCCAAATAAAATACATTTCAGACATATCTATTTACTCACGCATTGACATCTATCTATTATATTATTAAAGCGATAGAAAAAGAAACCACCACGTTCACTCTCAAGGGTTAGGAATTCCAATGTAAATTTGTGAAAAAAGAGAAACATCTACACAGTTGATTATGGTGGGTCTAAATTATAACGATCTAAATTAAACGAAAGAGTTTATGTCAAGTACAATACACAAATAAGAGTACATCTCAAGTATAACTCCAAAATAACTAAAATTCAAAATAAACAATAAAATAAAATAAACAATTCAATTTTGATATGAATTTATATATAAAACCACTATGTAAACATAATTCAAAATAAAAAACTTAAAAATAGTAATAGGATTAATATACGAATTCTAACAAAAAAATAACTGGAATTTGGAATTAAAAATACACTAAAATTAGCAAATTCATTTCAATTCGAATTCTAAAGTAAAATCACCAATAATTGTGTATGTGTGTGTATATATATCAATTAGATTAGTACACAAATTCCAACAAAAATTAATTAAAAATTAAGATAAAAAATAAAAAAAATTGCAATTTGATTTCCATATGAATTCCAAAGTAAAATAATTAAATAAACAAAATTCAGAACAAAAAAACATCTGTAATTTGATTTCCATACGAATTCCTAAGTAAAATCCTAAATAGATATAACTCGGAATAAAAATTAAACAAAAAATAGCAATTAGGTTAGTATATGAATTTCAACAAAAAAATAATTTGATTTTGGAATAAAAAAATAAAATTAGCATCTTTATTTCGATACAAATCTGAAGTAAAATCTTTAAATAATTGTAATTCGGCATAAAAATTAAATAAAAATTAACAATTGGATTAATTAACTAATTACAACAAAAATAATTGAAATTAGGGACAACAAATAAAAGAAAATATGTAATTTGATTTTCATACGAATTCCAAAGTAAAATATCTTAATAACTAAAATTTTGAATAAATTAAATATAAGTTATAATGAGGATTTCGTGAATGGTGTCGAAGGAGTCTACGAAATGGTACAATGACATCAATTTGTCCTACAAGAAAACATTGATCCACAAGGAAGCGAATTGCCGAGACAGCGGCGACGAAGATGAGAATAATTCTATGCTGCTCACCTTAGCTGCTCGACAAGGACAATGTTGTGCTACTCACTGGAGTCGTTGAAGATAAAAACCGGAGTCAAAGGAGCCAAGTGTTGTGACGACGAATGGTGAGTATCGACATTGTTTAAGAAGTCAATAGCCAAAGAAACTCGATAATAGGGAAGACACAACAGAGAGGAGATGCAGCTTTGGATTAAAGACAAGCTATCAATGATATGTGATCATCGGGTAGGAGCATGCCATCATTGGTGAGTGACATGGAGTCACTGGTGATGGCGAGAAGGTTCTCCATTTCGTTAGACAATGACTAAGGCAGATATACCGACATCTGTGAATACGAGAGGTCATCACAATAAGTGAGGAAGTCACATCGCTGAATTGGACAACATCGAATAAGAGGAGTGACCGACACAACACAGGAGAAGAAGATATCGAGCATATATAATATCGTGCATGTGTATATACATGCATGCATCCTACGAGTAGAAGCATGGGCGTACAGAAACAAAGGAGCAAAGAGCTTGGAGTAGAGATAGCGCAACAGTAAGGAATAGGCTTGGGGCCACTGGGAGAGCATGATGGGTGTCCTGGCAGGGATCGAAGATATTTGCACGCATATACGTGTAGATATCACAATAGTTATCATTAAGCGATAATTGGATAGGAGTAGAAGATAATTATGTTGTAGAGTATACATTAGAAGTGGTAGCAGCTGAGAGATATCGATCAAGAATTGGACTTGCTCTTGGGGTTGAAGAAAAAAAATTATAGCGAGGAGAAGAGATAGAAGACACATGGTTCGGTGGGGCAACCAACGTAAGGGAAGATAAGTTCAAGATAGGTCACCCATGGTGCATCGATGTATATGCGAGAAAGGTACTCTAATACCATGTAAACTAATAAGATAATTTTGTTGTACACATAATCAATATATTACTTGAGAGTAGCAGAGGTACATGTGCATGCAAACATTTTAGAAAAGAGTTAAGGGCATGCAGCTACATGATGCATACATAATAGAGAGTGGTTAACTTATTATAATCATAATTTTGTTCCATCAAAGCTCATACTTCAATTATGTTACTCAAGTTGTATTTTTTTCAAACTTCTATTGTGATTTTCTAATATTTATGATATCTTAAAAATATAAATAACTGCAAAATATGTAAATATATTATGAAGTATCTAAGTTATATCATTTGTCATTACAAACTTTAAAACAAATTTAGCCGCACAAATGCGCGGGCCACTCTGCTAGTTATAACAAAATATTAAAAATATAGTGGATAAACAGTGATACATCGCCGAGAAATAAATGTTGTTTATGTAGCACCTACAATGTAAAAAGGAAATCATAATTAATAAGAAAAGAAATGGTTAAAAACACATCCCTTGATGAAGTGGTAGAGTTACGAGTACACGACTTCACCCTCCAAAATTTAAATCTTGATGCTCATCTATTACATACATGGTTATAGTTTAGTAGGAATTACACGGTATCACGAATTTATATCTGGTCTCCATCTGTCTATGCCAACTAGCAAGTTGCAAGTTTTCAAGTCCTCCATCACACTTCACACAAAGTCACAACCCCTCTCTCCTCCTCCCCTTCTCTGAATGTCTCCCACAATTAACCTTAATTCTACGCAGCACCAAGCAACCACCTCTGCTTTCCATGCATCAGCTCTCCCCGGCCATGCCGCACCGCCGCCGCCTCCTTAACCCTGCACCTCCACCGCCCCTTCCCCCCGCTCCCCCCACCTTCCACCTCGCCGACGACTCGCGGCTGCCGCTTCTCGCCGACTACTCGCTCCTCCAGTCAGTCGACGTAGCCCCCGCGGCCCCGCTGTCCACCGAGTGGAGCACCGGCAGCGCCTTCACCACCGACCCCGCCACCACCACCGCCTCCACGGCCACGGCGCCGGGCTCCTCCCTGCCGGGGTCGAATGCCGGCGGGAGGGACACGTGGGTCCGTCGCGCCAGGGAGAGCTACTACCTCCAGCTCTCCCTCGCCATCCGCCTCACCTCCGAGGCCTTCCTCGCAGGCGTCCCGCCCGAGCTTCTCCTGCGCTGCGGGTCCGGCGCCGGCGATGCGGATCAGCACGTCGCCGCTGACGTGGCGCCGGATGCCGCCGCCGTCTCCTACCGGCTTTGGGTACGTATATAGCTCTATATCGGACCTCGGTCGTACCTCGTACGACACATATGATGGTGCAATGCAAGTAGATGAAGAAACACCAAGCTAGTCCTGCACATGCTGTTCGTTTCTTTAATTTGCCCTTCTTGTTATTTGGACACAACAAAGTTTTGACTTTGATTGATGATTAGGCGTTTTAGCGATTATATCATTAGCAATTTTTCTGATGGTTTAGTGCTTACTGGTGCTACTTAATTTGATGGTTTTGCTCATTTTTTTGTTTGGAAAGAATAAAATTAAAGATGTGTTGTTCGTTTGTTGCAAATACATTTCAGTGGGTAGAGCTTTCTGCTTTGTGATTTAGGACTAGTGGTATTCACTTAGTGCCAATAATATCCTTGAGAGATGCTCATGCCGGTGATCAGTTAATGTATCGCAAGATTATATAAATTCATGCACATTAGCAAAAACAAGCACATCACTAATCGTTAACAGTGCAGTACGTCTCTTCTCCGTTGAAGTCTTTATTTTGATGCTCCGCACATTAAATATTGCAAGTTGATCGAAGCAAATTGAGGAGTGCAACCTACCTTCTAGCTAGTTGGAGTAGTTAGCTATTATAATCCTGATCCTAGTTACGTCCGTGCCTACTAGTGGAGTACTACAGTTCTCAGTTTCATTAATTAATCCTATACAAAGCTTAATTAACTAATTCATCTGATGGGAGTGTATGTGTGTGCAATTAATTGTGTTTGTTGATGATTAATTAGGAGTAATTTAGGCTTAATTAAGAGCTAGCAGCAACGCAATGTATTATACGCATGTGCAGGTGAACGGGTGCCTTTCGTGGGGCGACAAGATAGCGCACGGGTTCTACAACATCCTGGGCATCGACCCGCACCTGTGGGCGACGTGCAACGCCACGGACGAGGGCCGCCGGCTGCCGACGCTGGCGGCGCTGCGGGAGGTGGACACCAGCGAGTCGTCGCTGGAGGTGGTGCTCGTCGACAAGTGCGGCGACTCGGTGCTCGTCGATCTCGAGAGGCGCGCCCTCGACCTCTACCGCTCGCTCGGCATAACGCTCGACCTCGTCCGGCGCCTCGCCGTCCTCGTCTCCGACCACATGGGGTAAGTCAGTGGCTAGCTTGCTGCCATTGTTGCATGCATGCATGGCATGGGTTTGCCTATAGGAAAAGGTTCGCCTGATAAATATCAGCGGTGTGCACGTAGATGCATGTCTCGCTCGCTCGTGTCCCCGTGCTACTTGTGCATGCTCTCCCTGTGATAGTCTGATAGATCACAAGACATGCAATTCAACATGTTCGTCCGTGAACCTGGGCACCGGCGAACATGTGAACGAAGAACGATACTTCATTTTCAGTAAAGCTTTAGGACAAATTCTAACTCGTAACTCCTATCATCCTATGTAGTACAGTAAAGCTTCATGAATGGATGATGCTGCCACAAGATTGTACCGAATTTTTTTTTTTGGGGGGTGTCATCTAGGGGTGAAAACGGATCGGATACGGACGGATAATGGCTCTGTCATATTTGTTTTCATATTTTTTTCCGGATCCGGATATGAATACGGATACTCCGGATACGAATACGGATACGAATAATATCGAATACAAATACGGGGCGAATACGAATTGAAACGAATACGATCGCGGATTATTTTCGGAACATGAAAACCCATTAAATTGTATGCCAGAAATTAACGAAAATATATAACTAGTTCATTTGATGCAACACATTCATGAATTATTCATATTTTCAGCAACCACGCATAACGTTGGCACTAACAAGTTGCATTAACTAGTTCATCATAAATATAACACTTAGTTTACCATATTTAGCTTATAAGTCAGAACTCACAAAGTCGCAAGTCATCACACATTCACACTTAGCTTATCACATACATAAAACTTAGTTCACACTAACATTGATGAGGCTAGATAGTTAATCTATACATAAATGACTGTAACATCCCAAAGTATGTTACCAAAAATAAAATTAATAAATTTATTAGTTTATTGGATTTTTTGAGATTTAAAAGAGTTTTCTTGGTTAAAAAGAAAAATAAATGAAATAAAGTTAATTATTTAATTTCCTAGTTTTCAATGTCAAAAAAAATTATTGAGATTTCTGGGATTTTATTGTATTTAAAGTGAAAATGAAAAAATAATAATTAATTTCTTGAATTTTCTGGATTTTAAAAAGGTTGTTCATATTTTTCAAAAATTAAAAATAATTTATGTGCAAAAATAAAAAATAACTTTAACTTGGAATTAATTTTATTAAGTTCAAAATAATTTAAGGAATTTTTGTGATTTTTTCTAGAATTTTTTAACTCTATTTGCTATTTTCTAAAAGGCTATTTGATTTGTTGCATTTTCTGAAATTCGAAAATCAATTAAAATCTAATTTTCCCTTTTGGGCTGAAATCCTCTTCTATTGGGCCGAAATCCGGATATCCGGACTTATCTTATCCGGATAATCCGTATCCGTATCCGTATCCGCCGGATAGCATGCCTACCGTATTCGTTTCCGTTTCCGACAAAAAAATCCGAATCCGTATCCGATCCGAAAATTATCCGAGAAAAATCCGATCCGAGACAATCCGAATCCGTTTTCGTCCGGATCGGTCGGAAACTATCCGATCCGTTTTCATCCCTAGTGTCATCTGAGGCTCTGAGCTCGATTTTAGTCCAAAGAAGCCGATCGACTAGATGTATTTTTTCACTTTAAAATGTATAACTTCGTTGTACAAGTTGCTACTTAAAATGTACATAACCATCGATTAACAGCCGTCCTTATCAGTCATCAAACATCTACTGCAGGTTCTCAATTCGGTATATTGAAAAATGAATTTTATTTATCAAAATTTCCAGTAGTTTGAGCTGACAATAGCACATGGCTAGAGTCAAGTCAGTTTTGAATTTCAGCTAGTAGTACTGCATGTGCCGGTGCATATAGCTCGCATTATTTTGGCATACTGCATGTGCTGGTTGTTTTGCAGGGGTGCATTGAGATCGGAGGACGGGGACCTGTACATACGGTGGAAGGTAGTCAGCAAGCAGTTGAGGAAGCGACAGAAGTGTGTCGTCGTCCCCATCGGCGGCTTGTCCATCGGGCTCTGCAGACACCGTGCCATTCTTTTCAAGGTACGTGCTATCAGGCAGGCCGTACTGCACTTGCTATGATTCATGTTTATTTGGGAAGATTGGACAGGAGCTCTGCCATTCGATGGTTCATAATACCTTTAGAGAAAAGGGGGTTTCAGTAGCATCTCCCTCTACAAATTTGCAGGGACTAGCGGATTTCATCGGCCTGCCATGCCGGATTGCGCAAGGTTGCAAGTACTGCTCTGCACCTCACCGATCCTCTTGCCTTGTCAAAATCGACAACGAGAGAAGATATGTAAGGTACGTATCCGTTCCTTTTCCTGTCTTTTTTGCAGATATACTGTAGCATGGCTGAACTTAGACAGCTGGGACATGTTTATGCTAATCTATGGTATACATCGGTGAGGAAGAATATCTTTGACAAAGACTTGCTTGATTTATTTTGCAATTCTGTTGGTGGCTTCAGAGAATACGTCGTGGATCTCGTCGTCGAGCCAGGAAGCATCTGCAGCCCAGACTCATCCATCAACGGGCAATTACTCTCCTCCGTGTCTTCACCTTTCAAGACTTCTTGTACAACAGGTTCAGCAAACTACGCAACACCCGTTGCGGCTTGGAATCACGAGATAGCTGAAGAACGTCGAAACTCGATACTATCAAATCCTCAGTACTCGGGTACAAAATCCTACCATCACATACGAATTGAACATTTAGGTTATGCAGCTGTATGCCTGTACACGCTGATCAATCCTGTACTCTACATGCAGTTGCAGGGTACTGCGTGGCCGAGGAGAAGAACTCTGTTCAGGCAGCCAGCAAAGAAGGCGTTCTGTCGAAATGTGGTCAGATCACGCAGAACGGCAATTGGGATAACATATCAGTGTTTGAAGTGTCGAACCAATTGAAGGTGATGGAGATCGGTACCGAGGATGGAAAAAAGGAGAACATCCCGGGTGTTACGCTTCCGAAACGCGTGAGCATTGAGCCATCTTTCGCCGTGGATTGGCTTGAGATATCATGGGATGAGCTCGAGCTCAAGGAACGCGTAGGCGCCGGTACTTCTTTACCTCCATGATTCATACTGACTTGATGCGTGCTGTGAATTTGATCACTGTTGGGTGCAATGCAGGTTCCTTTGGTACCGTTTATCGCGCTGACTGGCACGGTTCTGTAAGTACCTTAACTTCTCATTGTGAAAGCCTGTTTTTCTTACTTTTGCAATGAGCTAATAAGTGTCCTTTGGAGATCATAAATTTGAGGTTGTATAATTGGATATGTAGGATGTTGCAGTAAAGGTGCTTACCGATCAGGATGTCGGCGAAACTCAGCTGAAGGAATTCCTTAGAGAGGTCATTTCACTATTTTTGTCTTTTGCATCAAAATTTCAACTTATGGTCCGTATGAATCACAATCTATCTCCTCTTCAACTCGGGACTTACTGTTAAGCCTTGCAGATTGCTATCATGAAACGTGTTCGCCATCCGAACGTGGTATTGTTTATGGGTGCAGTGACAAAATGCCCGCATCTGTCGATAGTAACGGAGTATTTGCCTAGGTAAACCTTCTATCAGTTTCAGTTGTCACAGACAATATGAATAATCTTCTTGCACCAAATAAGATCCTTGATGGTGTAAACAGAGGGAGCCTCTTCCGTCTCATTAACAATGGAGAAATGCACGATTTAAGGCGTCGTTTGCGCATGGCGTTAGACGTTGTATGTATCACGTTGTGTTACTTTTACAGACGACAAGCTCCTGAAATGCATGTGGTTTCTCTGTAATGTGGGTATGTGACACATGCTGTATTCGCAATGCAGGCAAAAGGCATCAACTATCTCCATTGCCTGAATCCTCCTATTGTACATTGGGATCTGAAGACACCAAACATGTTGGTGGATAAGAACTGGTCCGTGAAGGTTAGTCGGAGTTCAATTCCCAAATAGTATAGCAAGATCGAAAACCATTGTTCTACTTTTGTCTCTTTACTGTCCTTAATACGACTTCAGGTAGGTGACTTTGGCTTGTCCAGATTTAAGGCGAACACCTTCATATCGTCCAAATCAGTAGCTGGAACAGTAAGTTTCATAAGACAATCCTAGCTCAATTAATCTGCCAGTACAATTTTTTGGTTTCTTATCACCGAATTCTGCTAAACTGCAGCCAGAATGGATGGCGCCAGAGTTTCTCCGTGGTGAGCCATCCAACGAAAAGTGCGACGTGTACAGCTTCGGTGTGATCTTATGGGAGCTCCTGACGATGCAGCAACCATGGAGCGGCCTAGGCCCCGCACAGGTAATCTTCCATCTCTTTACCCTGTTCTGTATGGTGTAGAAAGGCTATGGTTTGTGATTCAGTACAACAACCTTTGCAGGTAGTAGGAGCAGTTGCATTCCAGAACAGAAGGCTCCCGATTCCACAAGATACCATCCCGGAACTAGCTGCTCTTGTTGAATCCTGCTGGGATGAGTAAGCCTTTCCTATAACCCTTTGTAATCTGATAAAATCTTTCGAGTGACAAGATCAATTTGTGCTTGACTGCATACTTTGTTTTGGAACTAGACGTCGCCAGTAGTGTAATTTTGCTTCCTTTCTTCAGTGATCCAAGACAGCGCCCTTCGTTTTCGAGCATTGTGGATACGTTGAAGAAGCTACTCAAGTCGATGATTTGAGCTTCTTGAAGAGCACCATGTTGTCGATTTGTCCTCCTTTTTTTGCCTTCTTTTTCTGCCTCTCTGTTGATGCTAATCTATAGCAAGGAATAAGGCAGTTGCCTAAAGGCATATATGAGCTCTCTACAGGAAGGAGAGGGTAGCTGAAGCAGCACAAGTGCAATGTTGCTTCGAGTTCGTTAGGTCACTTTTCTATTCCCTCTGTTGCCATGGGGTGGTATTTGTACAGAGATCTCTACTAGTAGTTGAAATTCCTCAGGGTGCGTGCGTGGTCTGAAATTCTAGTGTCTCTGAATGTTGTCAATGTTTTCTACTAGTTGAGCAGCAGGACTGTGCCTCAGGCGAAGGGGAAATCAATTTGATAACAAACAGGAGCTCACATGAGGAATATGGTGAGTTTCCATACAGGCATCGAACTGAACTGAACTGAACTTTCAGTACTGGAAGCATCAAACTGGCACTGAACATCTTTAGGTTTCTTCTTGGCCCGGACAGTGACATGTCAAACTGTCGTGAAACTCTCGCAACTGTTTTCAGCATCGTCAAGCAGTCATCAGGTGCGTTTTAAACAGAAATTCCACAGAGTAATCGTCTCAAATAAAACCAAAAAAAATTCTACGAGTCACGGAACATAGTAGCATCTAAGTTGATCGTTGCTTTGGGACTACCTACATCTCTCGAAGTCCACCTTGTGTCGCAAACTAGACTATCTGCTCCAGCTCCTGCGCAAAGCCAAGAGTTTTCTTGATCATCTGAAATGAGGGTGTGCCCACACGAGGTTTGGATTTTACCATGTGAAAAAGGACCGAACGATTCTCGACTTCCCATTCAGGTTGTCCCTGTCATCAACATGATTATTCAGACACAGAACCAATAGTAGTAGCATTCATAATCTATATGGTTTGATCAGTGCAATAGCTGGGTAGAATTTTGGTCTTCACTCATGCATCTAACACAGCGTGTCTATTATCCTTAAATCATTCAAATACCAGTTATTCACTATCGCATCGCTCATATAGAAACATGAATATAGGACAAAAGACAGAAGATAAAAAGAACAATTAGTTACCTGTGATATGTACTCGAAAAGCTCTTGGTCAGAGGTAAACATTAGCATTTTCTTCGCATCACTTACTGACAAGTAATCATATGCCTGACCACTGCAATCAGCTATTTCATCTCTAAAAAAGAGGATGTAGAAAACACAATAAGGAACTTCACAACAGAAACCACATAGGAAAAACCGACGAGGTAAATCCACTCACCTAATAGTTTCAGCAAGAAGGTCCATAAAGTAGACATATGTCTCATGTGGCACAGCTTGTCGAGCATTGAACAATTGGTTGTAGGCACCTTCCATAAAGGATTTCTCAAGCTCCACTGCGTATTTGATACAAGGATGGTCTAGAGCTTTCAGGGGCAGAAGTTCCAGCTCAGTGTGGAATTCAGCTATACAGTTCTCAGCCAACAGCCTCACAAGATTAAGCCCCAAAATTGGGTATTCATCTGATGAGGGGGGGATTATGCCACTGGATGAGCAATCACAAAAAAAAAACAATATAAATAAAGACTCAACAAACAAAAGTTCAGAAATGCAGTGCTACAAAATAGAAGGCCTGTGTGGAAATGTTCGGTAAAATCTTTTAGTCACAAGATAATTGTGCTCCTAAAACTATAGGAGGTCACACAGAATAGGACAAATGAACTTCTAGACAAGTGTCAAACATGGAGACCATGTGCTGAGGGACAGCAATTCAACCTTTACATATTTATTACTTACATCAAAGGCATTCTGCTGACACCTCCCATTCCTGACAGGTACTTTCAGGAATAGAATACTATGCTACTGATTAAACCTAGGGCTGATGGTTACAAACTACAACTAACACTGGAATGAAGTAGATTGTATCAAGGAAATGCATGCCCAGCGTCTGAATGATACAAATATCAACGTGATGGCAGAAGAAAAATAAGAGCAACATATTTAAAATGCTTGACTACGTAGGATAAATCTCAACAGTAAATAGGACAAGAAATTGTTAAAGAAGAAACAAACCACGTATCCATGTAAAAAGCTTTAAGTTGGCATAAGTCCCTCTCAAATGCATCTGGGTCTTTAACTTTCATGCTCAAGATAACAGCATGCTCGTATATAGCCCCTGAAAAGTTTCATAATCATAGTCACCACAACAGATTTATGCAAAAATTTGATCTATGAGCAAAAAGGTACATTGCAAAATAGTTTTATCACAAAAATAATGTGAACAACACTTCCTAGAATGGATATACAGAACATCTATGAGCAATAAGAAAGTTATCTTCAGGAGAAGGCTTTTTAGTTGTGCTCCATGACCAGTGAGCAGACATGCTACTTGAACTGAATGCACCACAAAATTCTTTCAACTCCGGAGCACATTTCAAATTGGATGAAACCGCATATGCAACGTTTTAGGTTCCATGTGCAAGGAGCAGTTTTCTTAAATTGGTTCAAAATCCAACCTTCACTGATAAACCCAATGGTTCAACTTGTACAATTCAGATGATCACACACAAATTGACAGTAAAAAGGCCAGGGTATAATTTCTCGACAACCAAGTGCTTCAAATATTACTTGCGATTTTCAGCTCCACAGCCGCATTAGGTGTCTTCTCAAATGATGGTGGCAGGCTAGGAAAATTTGTGAGGAGCACCTGAAATGAAGGAAACAAAGAGGTGTATCACCTGATGATAAACTGCAAATTTAAGGAAAATTTTCGGGGGGAAAAACAGCAATTTATCATACTGTGAACCCCCAAAACCAGCACGTACATGAGTACATTGCCACATTTGTGGCACTTGGTGCTGTATATATATATCCACAATTGCACATCCTCTCCCCAATCCCTCTCCTAATTTGCAACAAGTCACAAGAAGTCCTAAATGATAGTACAAGTTGGGAATTTCAGAGACCCACGGAAAGTACATCCAGATCCATCCATCTCCTAAGGCCGATCAAACCCAGGTCGAAACGATCCGCCGGGGGGAGGGGGCGCCTTAATGATCACCAAAACCGCTAATAAACCCCATCTTCCGCGCTACAGAACACCAAACATAAGCAAAATCTCCAAAAAAAAATCCCTACACATCCATCATAATACTCCCAATTGCAGTAAAATCTCGTATCCACCGGATCAATGTAGTTCGAAATTCCACTGAAAATCGCCCCTAAAAAAAGGAAAGCGAACCAAGAAGTCGAGCCCATGTATATACCTTGAGCTCCGGGAGCAGAGCGACGCAGGATTCGAGCTCGCCCCTCGCGTACGCGAAATTGAGCCACGCGAACTTGCAGGTCACCTCCTCCAGCTCCGCCGAATCCATCGATGGCAGCAGTAGCTTCTCTCTTCCCCCTCTCCCCTCCCCTTTTGGTCTCGCTTTTGTTTCTTTCTTCCAGTTTTATTGCAGTGTGGGCCGGTCTTTCTTGCGGGAGGAGCCAGTGCGGCACGGGGAGTTCACCACGCCGTTGCTACAGGGTCTCGCGAACCGTCGGATGGCGAATCGACGGTCAGGCTCGGGCATGGGGTGGATGGATCATGAGAGGAACGGAAGTACGGAACTGACGTACTGTGTTGTGCGTGGTGAGAATACGTTTTATGTATCCAAAAGCAGGAGTTTGCCTGCTAGGCGGAAACTGGTCGATGAGCGAGAAAAAAAAAATGGAATCTGGTGGAGTGGTCGATGAGCAAGAAATAAAAATGGAATCTGGTGGAGGTGCGGGGAATCGAACCCCGTGCCTCTCGCATGCGAAGCGAGCGCTCTACCATATGAGCTACACCCCCGTGATGACATGTTGGCTCTTTTGTTTGCTTACTGCATTATAAAGAGCATGACCGATCGACAAAACGGCCATCCTCCCGCCGCGCCTCCACCACGTGCATCGTACACGTACGTTTAAAAACGTTGTACGTATAGCATTGCTTCCGATTAAAATGTCCGTCAGTAAATTTCAGACTACGTGGACGAGACTGCTGTCAATAATAACATTTAACCATCCCTTGATGAACAGCACTTCTCTTGCATGCTTCAATACGATTCTGATCGATTTCCTGCCACTGTGTAGCCTCTATGTTGCAAAGGAACCCATGAGGAATGAACGCATAGCACGTACACACGTGTGCAGCAGCTTCGGCCACGATGGCTATCTCGCATCCATAGCATATACTCAACTCGTAGCTATTACAAAGTGATTGAGAGAAAACAAAAGTCTTCTTTATTCTGATCATATGTATGTATATATACATGATGAAGAGTTGCCAATAAACCAAAGGTGTCGATTCTAAAAACTATTTCAGACATTGGGCATAAGCTGCATGCGCTTTTATTTTGTTTCACAACACTCCCCCTTGACCAATGTGTCTTCATATGATCTTCTAATTCATCATCTTGGAAAAACTCCTCCAAAAACCCTGTAGGAAAAATATGAGGAGAACCGATAGAATAGATATGTCATGAAAAACTCCTTTAAAACCCAGTGGGAAAATTTAAGGAGAAAAGTTGATATGACATATATCTGTTCATATCTTCCTAAACCCCCTGTGAGGAAAAGAGATATATTAATGATAATGTTGTCATCTATATTGTAAGCTTGTATGCTACAATCATATATCGAACATATCCGATATTGCAAAATAAAGTTTGTATGTATTCTATATATTACTTCAAGAATTTTATTAAATTCTTTTCTTTGTGTATATAGATTTTGGAGTCAATCAGGTGACAACTAGAATGATGTGTTATCAGGGAACAGGGGCTGACAGGGCATGGCCGCGCCTGTGGTTGTGTGCTTACTAATGTACGTCCTTAGTAATTAATTAAATTTTCTCTCTAATGATATGTCCCTAAGACACCCAATGAAGCATGCTGTTGGTGGGCTGTCCTGTTAGTGTTCTTTTTCTCAATTATGTAACCCATGCACTCGCTTATATATCTATTTAAGTATTTTTAGTTTATCATATGTTAATGATGCTATGTTATGTGCATATATATATAGAGAGAGACGATTACAAAGAAGACGCATACGTACACACACCACCATGCACGCACATCACACGCAAGCGTGCCACCTCAGCACACGCCTAGACAGACGACGAAGACAGAAGATAAATATGTGACCTCACAACATTTGTATTGAAGCGTACCTGTGTGTGCGTAAAGATACGTGACCAGGATTTGAACTCTGGTGGGTGAAGTCGTACACCCACACCACCACCACAAATGAGCGATATCACTTGAAAAATACAAATTCCAAACGCATTAGTTTCTAAAAATTCTCAAAAAAAATAATCCAAAGGTGAGGGGTTATATATTTTTTCGCAAAACTTTAACACCAAACTCAATCACATTTGCCTTTATCTTTTTCGTATATAGAAAGTACGTTTGAGTTTGATCTTCAAATTTTGTAGAGAAATAGAACATAATATCCCCCTGCATCTCATAGTTTTTTTTTGAATGTTTGAAAACTTCTAGATTTGATTATTTTTTTTAAAAAAAAATATCCAATCGTATTTTCACCGGATACGCTGCGCACAAAAATACTTACAAAATCACTTACATTAATCTAATTAGTATATATCATAATTAATTAAGGCTGTCTAGGCAGCCGTTCTGCGGTGGTCGGTCACTAGACCCTCAGCCTCACCCGCAGCTGCTTTGCTTTCTCTTCCACACGTACTGCTACGTAGGATATAAACGCGATAACGACTCGTCTTCTTTTCTCGATCGCCACCGAAATTTGCCGTGGGCAATTCATACATTCACTTAATATAGCGAGTTTATTTTCAACTTGGCCTTTATTTTCAGTCACTTCTGAGCCACACTGACCAGCTAGCTTGGACAGTTGAGCGAGTACGGCTGAAATATACATCCGAAAAGTTCAGCTTCTTTATGTCAATTTCGTGAGTTCAATGCGGTCACAGTCCAAACAGCACATGAGAAGCATTTGACCTCACCATATTGTACTGTTTTTTTTTCGATGCATGGGTGCTAGTATTTCTTTTGAGACTAGCTAGAGCAAGAACAAAGTATGGACTTATGCTTTTTTAAAGTATAGTATAATTAAGTCATATATTTTAACCATTGAATCAAAACAGAATCAAACATACAGATACACATCCCAAAGTTGGATATATAATTTTTTGGTAAGAGTGAGAGAGAGAGAGAAGATTTGGTGTGGTCCAAAAAAGTAATTTTTCAAAAGAAAAGGTTAAACAAGCTTTGATATTTTTAAGTACTTGGTAACTGTTACTTAGATTCAAAGACTAAAATTTACGTGCAAAGAGTAAAATATTGATGTTTTATACTCATGATTATTTATTCAAAGCCGATAAAGAAAATTTAAACACAGGTAAGTTACACCTAAAATGTTCGGTTGATTTCAATACAATTTTTTTTTCTCTAAAATAATCGTTAACACTAAGAGCTGTATCTCATGATGCTTCCAGAAGGAGTCACACGAGTGTCAATGAGAATACAAATATCATGACACTTTTTGTCGATGATCCAGATGCAGGGTCTCCTATCGAGTTTACCAGGAAAAATAATATGAGCGCACAATCTATACAAATACTCATACAAATGAGTATTTGTATGAGAATACAATACGAAAGAGAACGTTGATAGCTTAATGATTGCTTTAAGAGTTATGTTACGGAATATGTGGGTTGCCTCCGTTATAACTATTGAAGGGGTGACAGTTAATGCCGCTAAATACGCCTTATATCTTCACGCGCGTTCTTTTTGTTGAGTCTTGAACTGTCACATCTCTTAGCTAATTACCGTAAGTTGTCAGATGCACTAATAACCACTCTCACATTAGTCGCGTGGAAAATTGTTATGTCTCCCAACTAGGGCCCAAATCATATAGTTGATCGTGTAGTGTCCATAATTGATCGTCTCATGACTCAAGCCGGTCTCGGCCAATTTGGCTGTAATAAAAGGGTTTATAATCTTTTAACATTGGTTGTAGATTCATAATAGTTATAAAGTGGGCCTCTAATAGGTGATCTTGCTTTTACAGCGACTCTAATTTTAACCGAAAATATCGACCTGATCAATATTCCTCATCAACTTTACTCATGCGTCATGGGAAGGGTCATGAAACACCAATCATGATAAATCTTGGTGACACCTTACTCTTGTGTTACCGAGAGAGTCTCTAAACTACAATTTTGTTGTAGTGTTGTCTAGATCATGCACACAAACGACTCAATAGAACTTGGCTAGAACTGAGTTTTTGACCTCTAGACACATTTACGGGCATTTGGCATTACATAATAGGAAAAAACTTGCACATGGATCGCTTGTATACATTCCTAGCATGCTTATGGGCCGGGAGGGAGCAACATGTTACCAACTTTTTATCCAAACCTGCCTAACGTGGCGTCTATATATGCATCGATCGGACGTATTTTTTGCTACTGTACAAAGTAATGACGACCGTTCACTGGTCAGTTCCCAACTCCCAACCGTCTATTACTTGCCCAATGTGCTTTTCATATTTCGTGATTCTTGCGTCTCTGACGGTCGCACCATCTCCAACCGTTAGATGTACTATGCTTTACTTCAGAGATGTAGACGCAAATTGAATTGTTTCCTGGTATTTTCATGGGAGTTCTCGGCTCTTTTAGCCTTTTTATTGGAACGAAATATCAAATTAGCTCCTACAAGCGAAATGGAAAAAATGGCACCAGTACGGCTCGAAAACGGCGTGACAGGGAGAGCACTCATACTGTAGCAGCAGTACTCGTAGGTGTCCATTCAAATTTACGGTGTGTCACTGCAGCATGCTTTTCGGCCCGCCACACGCGGGAGGGTAGGGTGGAAGGTGGCATGCCACATCGTTTTTTTTTTTGGTAAAGTTTTTTTTTTTTGGAAGTTTCTGGCTTTCGAATAAGAGTTGGGCAATCTGCCTTTAGTCTTTCTTTTTTTTTTTTACCAGGCCCAGACCACGGTGTAGTTTCGGTCTCGCGGCGATTGCATTTTGTTGAGTAACCGTCGCTGGCGAGTCCAGTCCGAACGGGTACCTCGTATACAATGATCAAAATCGTAAGAACGATGAAGAACACAATAACACAACAGTAGAATGAACACAGAGATATGCGGGACTTCAGGGTCTGCTTTATTGCTTCGGATCAATCAGGGTTACAATGAGAGGGGGGTGGCCCTCTATTTATAGACTACGGGATGAGGAGTTCAACCGGGCGGGACTCTCCGGTCCTGGGCCCGTCTTGGGCCAGACTCTCCAGTCCCGGCCGGCTTAACACTCCCCCTTGAACACTCATCCAACATGTTCATGTCTCGTCAAAACTCCATAAAAACCCAGTGGGAAAAATTTGAAGAAAGAGTACATGTCATGCGTTCTGCTGTGTTGCACGAATTACCTCATTAAAAATCTTAGCCGAGAAACTTCAGGAAAACTCGTTAAGGGAAAAAGAGTACAATCCACCCTGCTTTATTCAATCTCCAGGATTTATTCTTTGGGTACTTGATCTTCGTGATCAAGATTCAATAATGAGTTCGTGAAGATTCTCCCCCTGAATTCTGCACTTGTCTAAGTCTTATCATTCCAATTCCACGTATGCATCTTTCAAATCTTTCGAACAATTCAGTTTCTATTGCCTTCTTCCAATCCTCTCAATCTGATCTTTTCTTATATTCAACGAGCGATGCAGGCTCTAGATCAAGATTGATGATTGTGACAATTTTCTTTGCAACATTGGCTGTTGGCTTATTCATAGATTCTCCCAAGATCATAAAGTTTATAGCTATGTCTTCAAGGGGCGATATTTCTAATGCTTCTATTTGCTTACCGCTACTTTCAATTGCGGGCAAGTCCTTTAGTTTTTCAGCTCCGATGTGTGCGCACACATCCATGCTGATGTCTCCCTTCATGGGGATGTTCAATTCTAGTATGCCTTTTCTGAAGGTTCCATACCGGTGCCAGGTCTCAACTGGCTCCCCTTCTGATTCTGGGGTACTTTGGTGATCGGCTGTGTCAAGTCCTTCTTATCCTTTTCACCAGCGTCCCGGTTGCCATTCGAGGGGAGTTCTCGTCCTTCGAGGCCTTAGGGCGGGATTAGGGATACCTTCATCGGTATTTCAACCCTCTCCGGTGCATTGCGTGCGTGCATATGCGACTTGGTCACGCTCTTCAAATCACTAAAGTGGTTAGGCGGTTGATTCGCTAATGCTTGCAAATCAATTATCTTACGGATCGCAATTATCTTCTAGACTTCAATTGTCTTCTAAACTTCTCTATTTGCTTCACTAGTGCGCGGGTCATATGCATGGATTTCAAATATCTTCTAGACTTCAATTGTCTTCGGACTTCTATTTCTCGACATTTTACATCAAGGGTTGATTTCCTCCCTAATGACGAGAAATAATTCTCATCTAATATGCTATCGTGAAGCGGTGCATGCAAATCTCTAGTCGTGGGGTCCAAATACGATTATGGATGATGTCTCATAACCAACGATATCCCGGACTTTTAGAGAGTGCCCATTTCAGCTTCTTTGTGGTGGTGGTATAGGTACATAAATCTTGCAACCAAACCTTCAAAGATGAGAAATTTTCGTGTTGACCCTTGCGCTAGTTGCATAGGTGAATGGATGTTATATGTCCGTGGTCTAAAATTGATGAGAGTTCTTTGCGTGCGAGGCTGCGTGTCCACAACATGTAGTTGGTAAATAACAATTACGCTAGTCCATTCGGGTGTGGACATGCGATGCAGGATGCTCAATTTTAATTCTCATTTTCACACAATAATCATCATATGCCTTTGAAGTAAATTCTCGGCGTTGTCCATTCTGGTGGACTTCACATGATGATAAGGAAATTATTCTTAATGTTAATTATCTACGAGATTAGCTTTGCAGAAGCGGGGTTTCTCGTAGACATTAAACAAACGTGCGACCGTTTCGAGGAAGCATCGATAAGCACCATAAAATACCTAAATGACCCTTATAGGGGCTGTTTAGGACCGTAAATGTCTCCCTGGATACGGTCCAGGAATGCAGGGATTTCGTCCTTTACTTTCAGAGTAGAGGGTCTAGTAGTCAGTTTCCCGATGGTACATGCAGGGCACACAAAATCTTCAAGATTCGGGAAGTTCTTTAAATTGACACTATGTCCCTGTGAATTGTTAATTATATTTCTCATCATCCTAAGACCTAAGTGACATAATCTATCATGCCAGAGATAGAAGAGGTTTAGAGCTTCTAAATATAGTTTTCAGGGCAGTATAGGCTGCAGATGCCTTAATATTAGTGTAGTATAGCCCATTTTCAAATGAAGGAAGTCATTCTGATACCTTTTTTTCACACGCTTTGTAATGAGCAGGTATTCCTTACCATGCTCTTCTTCAGTCTCTACGTGGAAACCGTTAGCGTGAATATCCTTGAGAGTTCTAGTCGATTATGGGCACAACAAGGCTTCTTTAATGACCAAAGTTGTGTCCGTCGGGAGTATAATTGTGGCCCTTCCTGAGCCTATTATACATGTATTGCTGCCTGCGATTGTCGTAAGGCTACGAGCATTCTTACTGATCGACTGAAAAATTCATCTCTCTCAAGGTGGTATTCATTGTCTTTGCTACCGCTAAGCACACTTCCTCCATAGGGCGCTACATGCGATCTAATATAATGTACTTTATTAATATGTAGCGTAAATCCAAAGAACACATAAAATAAAAATACTTCAGATATTAGAACATAACTTGCTATCATAAATACGGGAAATATAAGTCTTGCAGGACTCATCATAAGAATTTAATGCTTTGCTCTTCTAGAGCCTACAACCATTATTCAAAATTTCATCATAATCACAAAATACAAGTGACTGTAAAAGGATCTAAGTGCAATGCGTGCACTAGATCGAATCAGCGAAGTATTCAGAAACTTCTGCCTTAATCTGCTACATGGCGATCTTCTCTTGGGCAATTACGGTTGTGGCCGCTGCTATGTCCAAAGGAGGCATGATGAGGGCTGCTACTAGGCTGTCCACATCCATAAGTGCAACTAATGGGTGTGGATCTTTCGTGCTTGCAATGGTGAGGTGTGCCTCATGCTCTCCTTTACCTTTTTTTTTTAGACTGTAAAAACACCAATTACGTACGACTCACGACTTTACCCTTCTTACCCCTCTCCTTCGTGAGAGGCTTCATTACCTTGTAGCTACTAGTATTGGCTTCATGGCCAACATTGCTACTAGGTGGCTGTGAGATGTAGTTCTTCCTTAGAACATCATCTTGTGCTTTCGCAATTTTCACGGTGTCAATTAATGCGGCATACTTCTTGTAGCCATTTTGACAATAATTGCGTGCGGATTGCACCGCATTCGGGTGAAGGTAGAGAGGGTCTTGTCAATCTTCTGCTCATCTGTGATTACCTTATCACAGAGTTGAAGACTGTACAAATTCTGGCCATGCTGGGCCAACTCTTTCGAACTTCTGGTTCGTGATGCCAGTCATTTTTCATATTCATGCAAAAAGTTCATAGGATTACTGCTGGTAATTTACATAAAATGGTTGTAAAATTCTCATAATGCTCTTCGAACTCCCAGTTCGTGTTTAGATTTTCCATGCATTTTCATGATTTATCGCTATTTTCGATGATTAAAAGCAATATTAATAATCACAAATAATCAAAAACAATAAATACTGATAAATAAATTGCATAGAAATAATAATAACAAGGTAAAATATGCTTCAAATGCAAAACCGATTCAAAATTTGAATTCAGAGGCCCTTTTCATTTGAAATATGAATTTTCGTAATCTGCAATTTCGAGGCTAAAACGTGAAAATTTCAATTCGAGAAATTTTTCGCGTAATTCTGAAAATCCGAGGCCTTTTGCAAAATAGCCCTTTTTTCATTTTCTTCCTTTGTTTTTCTTTTCTCGGTTTATACTGGGCTACCTAAAAGGTCGGCTTTTTTGCTTGAGATAAGGATCTGGCGGGGGACTCGGGGTAGGGTTTCCCTACCCCGAGTCCTCAGTGGGCGGCGGCTCCTTCATGGGAGCCGCGCTCTCTCGAGCGTGGCGGCTCCCATGGAGGAGCCATCAGCAGCGGCGGCGGCCCTTCATGGGAGCCGCCGCTTGGCGGCGACTCCTTCATGGGAGCCGCGCTTCTTCTCGGCGGCGGCTCCCATGGAGGAGCCATCACGCGGCGGCAGCAGCGGCTCCTTCATGGGAGCCGCGCTTCTTCTTCTTCCGGCGGCGGCGGGGCCGGCACTCGTCGCGGGAGCGGCTCATGGCCGGAGAGCCACGTCTTGGGCGGCGGCGGGCGGGCAAAAAAGCCGCGTCAGTGCGGCGGACGCAGAGGCGGCCGATCGCCGGCTTCAGCGCGGCCTCCCCTTGAGGCGGCTTCTAGCCGGCCGTGGCTGCCGGCGGCGGATCGGCGGCGCTTCTGGCGGCGGGACGCTTCTCGGCTGCTGCGGCGACGTGGCGGCTCCGTCCCCCTTTTTGTTTCTTTCTTCTCGTGATGTGGCTTCGGCGAGGGTGAGGCGTCGCGGCGGCGCCATGCGGCGCGGCCGGGCGGCAACGTCTTTGGGGTACAACGCATGGTCGCAGCGGTGGTGAAGCGGCCGTGGCGCGGGCGCGGCTTCGATCTTTGCTTCATGGCTAGCGTCGCGCGCGCGAGCTCGATCTCGCTTCATGCTTAGCGTGCGTGGCTTCAGGCCGGCGCTACGCGATGCGGCTTCGGGCCGACTGCCATGCGTGGGGGAAAAAAAATTCTTTGTGTACTGTTCATATAACGAGTAGTGTTCATGCGATGACAGTGTTGATGCCATGTAATTTTCGTACCGATTGGCGACTTCGAGTCGGTTCGTGGTGAATTTGCAATTTCAATCTACGGTACAATCGACATCCGATCTTTCATGCAATCTACCGATCGACATTGTGTCGGCGACTTCAAATCAGCTCGCGGTAGATTAGAACAGATTTGCACCGTAGAAAAACAATCTAGAAAGCAAATTTGCAGAATTGAAAGCAATCTAGAAAATACGATTCAATCTACGAGTGTCGTTCTTCGACAGTTACCTTCGATGCGAGGAGAGTCGATCGTCGCGATAACGTGTTGAGTAACCGTCATTGGCGAGTCCAAATCGACGGGTACCTCGTATACAATGATCGAATCGTAAGAACGATGAAGAACACAAGAACACAACATAGAATGAACACGAGATATGCGGGACTTGAGTCGCTTTATTGCTTCGGATCAATCAGGGTTACAATGAGAGGGGGGTGGCCCTCTATTTATAGACTACGGGATGAGGAGTTCAACTGGGCCAGGACTCTCCGGGGTCCTAGGCCCGTACTGGGCCAGGACTCTCCAGAGTCCTGGGCCCGATTTCTTAACACATTTGACGCAAGGCGAAACTGCTGTATCGTCTCGCTATCTATACATGCATAGATATACAGGAGACGTAGATCGATCCCCAGTACTTAAACCTCCCCGAAGTCGCCGTTTTAACTTCGCAGAGATTGCATGCATGCATAGGACGTTCCCAGCGCGGCGCCCAAAACCTCCTTTCCGCGTCGTTGTTCGTGACAGCAAACGAATGGCAGCGCTCATTCAAGCGCTTGCTCCCTGAGCACCCGTATTTTTGGCCTAATTAAGGCGTCCTCCCGTCATTCCGCCGCGCGATCCTTAATTCCTGACGCTTTTCGGACCACGGGGCACCGCGCCGGGTGCTAAGATTAAATTCTCCATCCATCCATCCATCCATCCGTCAGCTGCTGCTAACTGCTCCGTGTTTCAACTCCCAACCAATTCCCCCGCCCGTATTTATACTCCAACTTGAGCGCTGTGCCCAGCCGCTATATATTTTCCCCCTACACGCGTCCGCCGGACCGTGCACGGCCACAGGCGTTAGTCTAGCAGCGAATTGCAGTGGTTTTGCAGTGCGATCGGCATGGTGTTCGAGGAGGCGGCGGCGGGCGGGGAGGCGGGGGCGGTGCACGGGCACCGGCTGTCGACGGTGGTGCCGAGCTCGGTGACGGGGGAGGTGAACTACAAGCTGGCGGACAACGACCTGGCCTTCAAGCTGCACTACCTGCGCGGGGTGTACTACTACGCGGCCGGGGACGTCGTGCGGGGGATCACCACCAAGGTGCTCAAGGACCCCATGTTCCCGTGGCTCGATGCCTACTACCCCGTCGCAGGCCGCGTCCGCCGCGCCGAGGACGGTGCCGAGGAGGCCGGCGCCCCGGGCGCGCGCCGCCCGTACATCAAGTCCAACGACTGCGGCGTCCGCATCGTCGAGGCCAAGTGCGAACGCGCGCTCGACGAGTGGCTCCGCGACGACGCGCCCGACCGCCTCAGGCAGCTCTGCTGCGACAAGGTGCTCGGCCCGGAGCTCTTCTTCTCCCCGCTGCTCTACGTCCAGGTAACTATCAATCGTTGTTGACCTTATCGACACATACATATGTTTTGATAATTTGCATATTGGATTAAACAACTCAACCGTAGGAATCTTTGTAAGTAGTTAAGTGGTATACTACTAGTTATTGCTAGCCTATTTGCACACAAGTTTACGGGATTGTTAATTAACAGTTATAAATATGATTAGCCAGGGACGGAGACAGGGGCGCTAGGGTAGTAGCCCTGCCCCCTTCATGCTCCTTGATTGTTCTTAAGGACACATGGATGTGTCGGAGTAAAGTTTTATTTAGCCCCTTCAATACAAAAATGTTATTAATTAGTCTTCGTTATATTTTCGTGCTCCGTCCACATGTGATTAGTTCGTGCGGTCCCGAGACTTGGTTGGTTTGGGATGTAGCTTTCGGTATGGTTCGCAGCTGCGGCCGTAGCTGTTAACCATCAAACATTTATATGCTAGAAATGGCGACCTTAGCTAGCCAATGGCTGCAACTCTCTGTACTACAGTTGACCGGCTCTGGCATCTAATACTAAAATCACAAGTGGCATGGTACTACTACTAGAAGGTTTCTCTGAACCTGTCCGAATCTTAGCTAGCTCGGATGGTAGTTACCACCAGTCCTGTGGTAAAAATCTTCAGTTCAGTGCGCACAGCGGCGTCGGAAAGATGCGGCGAGTTCGTGTATTTACGGTGCTTTTGAGATTGGCAAAATTTGGAAAGCTTTTCATGCACCAGCTGGTATATGCCGTGAAATTGCCGGGGGAATAGAGTAATTGCAGCAGCTAGCGCGGACCACCTTGTCATCAATCTACTGTTCGGTGGGGACGAAAGGTCGCTTTGTCCCGGATGTTCTTAAAAATTATTCTAAGTAGTACAGGAATCACACAAAGCAAGTGAAGCGGTTATAACGGTGAACTGTTGATGTGCAGTTTTTTCTTGATATGCAAACATAACTGAAGTTGCATGAACAAAATTTATCAAATTAATCTTCCAAAATGAGTAATGGTGACGAACTGATGATATAGACATGCCACCTGTGCTAGGACCTGAGAAAATTGCCTTGTAAAGTTAAACTTACTAGTCCACTGTAGAGATTATACACAATCTTGTAAATTATTAATTACTGCACCTTTTCCCGTACCATGCATTCTGAATCTGCCAATAGGTATCAACGGTATTAACTGCACAAAGTCAGTCAGACCCAGACTTTTTACTAATTCAATTTCCCTTGAAGTTTGATTACTCCACATTTCAGTATCCAGTTCTCAGAACTGGTAATCCCAGCACCACCATCAATCCATCGTACCAAAGGAACAAAAAAGATAAAGTGAGCTGAATTGATCCCAACAGTTTTAATGCTGATCAATTTGGCTGGCGAGATGTCCTTTCGCTTAATGGCTGGTCAGTTGAAAGATTGAAACGATGGCTTGAATAGTTTGATCCATCAGAGTTCAATGAGAGACGGTATTCTTGTGCTTCAGCGGTGAAGTTCCTACAGTGAGGGATTCGAAAATCGCCGCCGATAATTGGTTTACCGGCGGGCGGGTTCCGATAGAATTTCAAACTGGTGCCGAAATTTTCGGTTTGATTGAATTTTGTACGAATTTGATTGAATTTTACTCGAATTTGACATTTTAAAATTTTAAAATCCGAAAAATTCAAAAAAAAAAAAAATTCGGCCAAAATTTTCCGATTATCGGTCGTATCGGCCTTACCGGCCACCTCCAGTATTTTCTTTGTACCGGTAATGAAATCTACAGTAGCATCTCAAGTAAACCACACCCATGTTGATTTGACAACACAAATCTAAGTAACATGGATGGCCCAGTACTGAACACTCACACCAGAGCTGTAGAATGATGGTTTAAGAGGCGTGTTTGCAAACAGAATAAGATTTTATGGATCACCGTCAAAGGCCGGTGGTGCATTATGACCAGCTTTACCATGTAGGACCACTGCGTCACATCTTTTAATTTCGGCCTGATCATATAATTTCGATCCCCAAACTTTTCAGTCCAACTTGCTTAACCAGATAGTACGCCTTGATTTCTTCTCTTATTAAAGGCAACTTAATTTTGGTTTACAAATATAAAGCTCAAACTACTTACAAAAAATTTGTTTAAATCTTTGTCCCTGCGAGATACTTAAAATCTTAGATCTTATTGTGACACCATGTATTGATGCACGGTACAGTACTAACTGATTTGTGCTCCACGTTGTAACTAGTGACGACAATGCTTCCTTGGATTGGATTGATACGCAGGTCACAAACTTCAAATGTGGAGCGATGGCTCTGGGGTTCAGCTGGGCACACCTCATCGGCGACGTGGCGTCGGCGGCCACCTGCTTCAACAAGTGGGCGCAGATACTGAGCGACAAGAAGCTGGACGACACCAACCTCGAACCCGCGAACAAGCCGCAAGACCGCGCACCCGCCAGCGCCGCCGCGCCGCGCTCCGTCAAGCCGGTCGGGCCCATCGAGGACTACTGGCTGGTCCCCGCCGGCTGCGAGATGGCGTGCTACTCCTTCCACGTCGCCGAACCAACGCTCATAAGGTTGCAGCAGCAGGAGTCCGCGGGCCACCATGCAGGCGCCTTCGAGCTCATCTCTGCGCTCCTGTGGAATATGGTGGCGAAGATTAGGGCCACCAAAGAAGTGAAGACCGTGACCGTGGTCAAGACCGACATGTCCGCCAGGAGCGGCAAGGCGCTGGGCAACGAGCAGAAGGTCGGCTACGTGGAGGCGGGCTCGTCGCCAGCGAAGACCGACGTCGCCGAGCTGGCGACGCTGCTGGCCAAGAAGCAGGTCGACGAGACCGCGGCGGTCGCGGCGTTCCCGGGGGACATCATCATCTACGGCGCCAAACTGACGTTCGTGGACATGGAGCAGGTGGACGTGTACGGGCTGGAGATCAAGGGGCAGAGGCCCGCGCACGTGGAGTACGGCATGGACGGGGTCGGCGAGGAGGGCGCCGTCCTGGTGCAGCCGGACGCCAACGGGCGTGGCCGGGTCGTCACGGCGGTGCTCCCCAAGGACGAGGTCGAGAGCCTCCGCGCCGCGCTCGGAGGCACGCTGCTGCAAGCTGCTTGAGCCGCCGGCTCGGTCCGAAACTTCAGTTTGGTGATGCATGCTTGTCTGTATTGTACGATATTTCCTATAAGTTGGTCGAATAGCTGAATCGAAATCAATATTCAGTACTACATTATTAATACTTCCTGAAACCTGTGCAATTAATCCGGTATGAAACCGATGAAATCATGATACGAGATTTGAATAATGATATAGGTATCTGTTGTCAATCATATCCTCTATGTTATATTTTTATCTATATATAAATAACACAAAAGATAGGTACTACAATGTGTTGTTTTTTTATACACTTTTATAAACTTCTCACTGTATAATATGTTTTGTTTCTACTATTATAGTCGACAACCGCATAATAAATGATATATTTCTATCTCATCATTCTCTCTCTTCCACCTCATAAAAAATCATAGGTGACATCTCTTATAGACAATTGATGATTGACCATTGTACATGAGCTTAATTAGGGGTGTCAATCGGATTCAGATTATCCGTTTTATCCAATATCTGTATTCGAACTATTTAATTCGTAAAGCGTGACAACTAGATCTTGATTATCCGTTGACCTGGACGCATGTGCCCTGTGCAGCCGTGGCCATCTGCCACCTGCGACACTGCTATTGGCTACTGCCGCACATGCACAGTGTAGTTCAATGGTTTACCAGCACTCATGTAACTTATGATGCTCTTGTTATAACTTATTACTACTGAACCTACCGTGGATTCAGTGATCCGTGCATGCAACACTGCGATGGTCTCTGCCGTACCAACGCGAATGCCAACATGCTGACGAACCAAGCATTACTAAGCGCGTGTTTGGTGTTAAGTTGCATGCACTAACTAATTCACCCAAAAGCTTAAGCTGACGAGGAAAGACGTACAATTCACTTATACTTCAACACTCCCCCTCACGTGTAAACTCCTTTAGACCTAAGACGTGGAATAGAAGTGGGTTGCAATTATTATTATTAATTGCACCAACCGGTCTTGAACTCAAGACCTCTTGGCTCTGATACCATGTTAAATTGCATGCACTAACCAATTCACCCAAAAACTTAAGCTGATGAGGAAAGGCGTACAATTCACTTACACTTCAACATTTGGTTTTGCACACCGGCGCAAAATTGTCGATCAAGAGTCTCTAGTAGTGAATTGACAGTCGAAACATGAACAATCGAATAACAATTAACAAAGCTTATCACATCACTACAAATGAATCTGCTGCGCGCAGTTGATTCCTTGACCGACATCCTGGCCTGGGGGTCGCGATGGGAGAGGTTCCTCGCTCGTAGCCTCTGAGGCTAGGGTAAAAGGGTGGTCCGGCTTCCGGTTGAGACCATCGGTCCCATCCGGGGGTACCACTCCCCCGTGGATAGGGTCGAGGAACGTCCGTGTTAGGGTAATCTTGTTGCATTTTGTGTGTTGCATGAGTTTAGTTGTAGTCCATGGTAGGAGTGTATGCATATCTTGATTAGCTAGTCATTGAGACGTGGACATACGTGTTAGGAGGGAGTGATTAGCGGCTAAGGAGAAGTGTGCAAAGTGCTTGTGTGCAGCTGAGTCGTGTGACCAGTAGGGCGAGTCTTAGGTTGTGTGTGCATGTAGTGGATGCATGAAGTTGAGTAGTGGCTTGGAATATGTCAAGTTTGTTGCTTGGCCGGTGAGTTAAATTGCATCATCTCTTGTATAAATAGTTGTTAGTATTAATGAAATATTGGAGTTGGTTTGGAGTGAGTCCATACCCACCCATGCGTGTGAGTGTTTGTGTCTCTTCTTCCTCCTTGTAGTTCTCTGGGCCAACATTTGGTATCAGAGCTTGTGTTCGTGTACACCTTAATCCATGTCAAGTCCAAGCTCGCCGAGAAGCGTCACCGGCAACAGGGGCGCTCTGAAGATCGGCGATGGGAGCGTGCCAAAGGCGTCGGCGCGCGAGGGCAGCATCTCCCTCCCGTATCTTATGCTCACGAGGAGCAACTACACGACTTGGGTTGTGAAGATGAAGGTGTTCATGCGCGCTCAGGGCGTGTGGAACGCAATCGTGGATGAGGAGGTGAACGAGAGGCAAGATCAAATGGCGCTCGCGGCAATCTTCCTCGCAGTGCTGGAAGATATGCTGCTGCTCCTAGCGGAGAAGGAGATCGCAAAGGAGGCCTGGAACACTTTGAAGACGATGCATCTTGGTGCCGATCGCGTCAAGGAGGCGCGTGTACAAAACCTCAAAAGCGAGTTTGATAACTTGCGCATGAGGGACACCGAACAGATTGATGACTTCGCGATGAGGTTGACGATAATCGTCAGCAAGATACGAGGTCTAGGCGACAAGATGAAAAATGCCTACATTGTGCGGAAGTTTCTTCGTGCCGTGCCCAAGAAATTCTCTCCCGTCGTCACCACGATTGAGCAATTCGGTGACATAAAAAATATGTTGATCGAAGAGCTAATCGGGCGCTTGAAGACGCAAGAAGAGGGAGAGCGTCGCTACAACAACAACGATGGAGATGATGAGCACTTGCTCCTGACGCGTGCAGAGTGGGAGGCCCGATCATCGAAGCATGAAGGTGAAAGCTCCTCAGGTGGTTCTAGTGGCGTCAGTGGCCGTCGATACCGAAGAGTTGCCAAGGCAAAAGTAAGGTGTTTTAATTGTAATGATTATGGACACTTTGCTTCAAAATGTCGTAAGCCCAACAAGAAGGAGAAAGTGGAGGCACATCTCATTGAGCGCGGACGCTGACGACGAACCGGCGCTGCTGTGATGAAGATGTAACAAGCTTAAGGGGGTGATTGTTAGGTTAATCTTGTTGTATATGTGTGTTGCATGAGTTTGGTTGTAGTCCATGGTAGGAGTGTATGCATATATTGATTAGCCGGTCATTGAGACGTGGACATGCATGTTAGGAGGGAGTGATTAGTGGCTAAGGAGAAGTGTGCAAAGTGCTTGTGTGCAGCTGAGTCGTGTGACCAGTAGGCCAAGTCTTAGGCTGTGTGTGCATGTAGTGGATGCATGAAGTTGAGTAGTGGCTTGGAATATGTCAAGTTTGTTGCTTGGCCGGTGAGTTAAATTGCATCATCTCTTGTATAAATAGTTGTTAGTATTAATGAAATATTGAAGTTGGTTTGGAGTGAGTCCATACTCTCCCATGCGTGTAAGTGTTTGTGCCTCTTCTTCCTCCTTGTAGTTCTCTGGGCCAACAGTCCGGGCGTCGTGGTCGGCGACGGCTTCCTCTGAGTTGCCGTGGCTTCCATTCCCCGTCTCCGACGTGTCCACTGGTACTAGGCGGTCGACTAGCCCGAACGCGACGCTGGAGTCTCCAAAGGTGGCTACGAGGACCATCTGCGTGTGTGAGGTCGGCGCATCCTGGGAGACCAAGGACCCCGGTGGCAAGGTTGGGGCCTCTTCGGCCACGGCCCGCTTGGGGTGGGATTCTTCTGAGCTTGGTGCGGCGCTGACACTTGGGGCGTGGTCACCCCCAATAGAGGATTGGGGGGTGGCAAGCGGAGACCTCCAGGTGCCGGCGGTGGCTTGGTAGGTCACGGTGGGGGCCGGCCAGGAGGAGCAACCCGGGGCCAAGCCGAGACGGTCCGCCGCGCCGGTCGCGGCCTTGACGTAGTCTTCCGCTTTGCATAGCCAGTTGCCCTGTGCACCCTCGAAGGAGCGTGGTTGAGGCGGTTGCGCGGCGGGGACACTGTTGTCGAAGACTTCATGGAGGGCTTCCCTTGGGTGCTTGGAGTAGGTGGAGAAGAAGTCCTGAAGAGTGTGATCGGTTGCTAGCTTTACTTGCTCCGACGATGGCTTGGGGGTGGCGGAGTACTTCGGACCGATCGAGGAA
The DNA here is from genome assembly GCA_036346395.1 of Hsuehochloa calcarea. Lineage (NCBI taxonomy): Eukaryota > Viridiplantae > Streptophyta > Magnoliopsida > Poales > Poaceae > Hsuehochloa > Hsuehochloa calcarea. The sequence continues at coordinate 44,722,713 of CM070599.1, forward strand.
GGTCCGGGTTGACGTGCTGCTCCCCCGGGAAAGTCGCGTCGCCGAGCACCATCTCTGTAGGAGCCTTCCTCGCGTCTGCGTCAGGACGACTGTTCGCGCTCCCGACCCGAGCCCATGCGCAGCTTGTCGACCCCCGCGCTGGGGCGCCTGTGACCATGGCGGCTGCCTCGGTTGTACGACCGTCCTCGCTATCGTCCTTGCGCCTTTGGTTGAAATGCGACGGATGTTCGTCGGTGGTCGAATGGATGTTCGTCCTTGCCTTGCTCCAATTTCAGGCCGCACAGCCTGTATTTTGTGTATGCGCCGGCCCAACTTTTGGAACAGCTCCTCCCTACTAAGCCCAGCCCAGGTTACACGGTAACCTCTTCCTACAAAACCCAAAACAAAGGCCGCCTCTGCCTCCTCTCTTGCTTCGCCGACTCCAAAACCCTAACCAGGCTAGAGAGTTCTTCTGCTCCCTCCGTTGCGGCGGCGAGAGAGAGAGATGGCGAAGTCGCTGCGATCGAAGCGGGAGAAGCGGCTGCGGACGCTGCGGCGCGAGATCGCGGAGCCCTTCTACGACAAGAAGGAGGCCGCCAAGCTCGCCGCGCAGGCCGCCGCCCTCGCCGCCCCCACTGTCCCGGTCCGCGCGCCCCCGCCGTCCCAGGACTCCGGAAGCTCTCGCGCCGCCTCCAGATCGGCCTCGGCCATGGGTGAGCCCTCTTGCCCTTGCTGGTTCGCCAATTGATTGGGCGTCTGGTGTTAGTTTCATGGGAAAGGCGGAATCTTTATCGCCTTGTATGCTAGAATCCGCGTGCTTGTTGTTGGTTAGTAAATATTAATTCAATTCGTCAGGTAGAAAATATAGTAGTAGTTCTATTTGTTCGCAGTAAGGTCTCGGCTGTGTTATAGCAGTGATTAGCAGAAAGGCGCGATTCTTACGCAGATTGCCTTTCAAGAGCTGCATCTGCTAGTTTCTGGGGTGAGAAACTGTGGAATTGACCTCAGTGACAATTGAGTTCGTTGCTATGTTTGGTTGGTTTCTTTGGAGGAAGGTAGGAACGGCCTTTGAGGGCTGTTTCGATGTCTGGTTCAAAACTCTCCTAAGTAGCAACCAGAGTAGAGTTATCTTGGAAAGGCTTGGGTTAATTATTTGCGATTAGTGATTTGCATGAAGGTTTGACCCACGCGAATTACCTGCTGATATGTTTATATCTTGTGTTGATTGGGGAGGATTTGAACTTCTGCTTCTTGTTATTCGTCTGTTTGTGTTGCTTCCTCATGCCTGGATTGGATTACAATTGTCTTAATTGTAAAGAGCTGTGGCTATTGGTGTTGCATAGTTTCACATAGCTTGGGTTTGATGTTAGATGCAACTTCTGGAGTAACATGACTACTTATATCAGGGGAAGCTGGTGATCTTTTTGGCATTTTTTTGATACATTGTTACCCTCTGGGCTGGATGCTGTGAGGTTGTGGAAAGAACAGAATTGTTACTGAATGAACATAAATTTTGATCATCTATGTGCAAAAAGCTGGGAATATCAAGTTTGATATTTGATTCAGCCTCACTAAGAAATCTGCGTCTGCATTTACTTGACACAAAAAAGTGCCTGTGAGTAGATTTCATGTAGTTTTGCATGATTGGGGACTGAGCTACTGTAGTCTTGCTAGCAGTTTGAACTTTGGAGACGTCAAATGTTTGTATTGTCTGAATAGAAACTAAACCATCTAATCATCTATTTCTCAAAATTCTTGGCTTTCACTTATTTGTCTTTGCGATATATCCTTGGTCGCTGAGGCACTGTAGTTAGGAAGTTGGTTCTGCAATTTCACTTGCACCTCATCTTTTTTTGTGTTCTTGACTTACACGATCTCTTCTCATGAATAATACAGATGTGGAGATGGCTGATGGAGGAAACAACAGGTCTACATCCTTCTTGAAGCCAATCGGCTGCATTAGCAAGAAGAAGGTACAACTTCACTTGAAGATCAAGAAAGACAAGAGAAAAGCTAGAAAGAAGGGAAGGTTTGGGAAGAAGTAGAAGATGTGAGAGCTGCTCTGCTATGAATCATGCAATTTTGTTGTTAATCTGAACAACGCATGTAATGGTAATTCTACTTGTGCACCTAAGTGTTAACCATCCATTCTTGGGTGGCTACCAATGTACTGAAATACTGCAATGAGCACTTAGCGAAAATAGTGTTGCCATGTTCAGCAGTTTTTATCCTGTTGTTTGAGCTTGAAGTCATCAAATTTCCAGATTGCGAATATTCTGATATACCTTTTGTGGTGAACTATATTGAGTTGCTGGTAAAGACTGATTTGGGGTGAAGTATCAGGTGAAAATGTTCATCTTTCTAGAAATCTGATAGTCTCGTTTTGAACCGTTGGATTGTCTACCTACGGCTAGATGACACACATCCCCTCCCACCTCTGATCGATTTGCAAAAAAAAACTCCTGTTCATCTCACACGACGTCCTCATCCCTTGCCCCCTCTTCCTTTTTCTCTCTCCCCTATCTCCATCCCATCTCCCCAAACCGGCGAGGAACTCGACGACGTCGCCGAGAAGGACGTGTGGTGAGGTGGAAGGCAACGGCGCGGCATCGAGATTGGACGAACCGTGTTGGCTTGAGTGGTTTTTCGGATTTCATGATGATGGTTTTGGAAGGAAAAAAAATTACATAAAATTGCCCGAACCAATAAATTTTCTTAAAGATTTTCAGCATAAAAAAAATGCACGAGACAATAATTTTTCAAATTCATCTCCGAATCCATACACAGAGCAAGCAGGTATAGAAACACAAATACACAATCCTCCTCGGTCCTAATCAGCATTGCAACACAAAATTAGGAGATATTGTTGTTCAAATTGGGGGAACTCAGAAATTGCAATAAAAAAATGGAGAAATAAAAAGGCAAAATTTGAATCGGGCCGCCGATGCGCCGCCGGCGTTGAGGACGGCGTCCTCCATGCCGCTCGGGACGAGGCTGATCCGGAGGTGCGCCGCCGTGTTCCCCGTTGCGCAAACTCTTATAGGCGGAGAGAGAGAAGGGGTAGGGGACGGTGGCGAGGTTGACGACGGTGGGCGGATCCAGGCATTCGGCGAAGACGGGCTAGGGGGCGAGCGGATCCGCTTCGGTAGGCTCAAGGGCGAGTGGATCTGGTGCGCTGGGCTCGGGGGCGAGCCAATCTGGCGGATGGCATTTTGTAAAACATGCTTGTGGTGTTGGTGGGATGAGTTGGGAAATCTATTTGTCGGTACATAATCCCACGGTTGAGTTTAGAAATTTCTATATTTTCAATTTTTAACCTATTTTTACCTTATATGCCCTTGTGGTAAGAGGAGGTCAAATGGGCGGTACGGCTCGATACATACTGTTTGGACACAAGCCCACCGGCCTAGCTAAGTAAACGGGTCGTGTCGTGCCAACCTATAGGCTCGGCCCCCAACCCAGGCACGATATACCGAGCTCATAGGTTGTGTCGTGCTGACCTGAGCATGGTTAGCCTAATGGGCCAACGGAGCCATGTAGCCCTGACGAGGATTAAATTCTTATATATTAATTAAAAGCTACATGACTTACGTGGTCGTAAACCTCATAACTAACGACTCCTATGGTCGTTAGAATCTTAGGGGTCACCCAATGGGTAAACTTGGTCGGAGCGGGTCATGTACTCATTGCTCGACACAATAGCTGCTTGTAGAACCTTTGAACTGACACTTGGACCCGGCTCTAAGTACATCTCTTCCGTGTAATGAATGGAACATATGTTTTAATTGCTCCAATCCATACGACGTTTCTGGCCCTAGGTTATTGACAATAACCACAGGCACCTCCTATAAAAGATTCAGTTCATTGCAATAAAGAGCAATCACATTCTCATCTAAGAACTCTGAGCTATTTTTCTTTTTTTATTTCGTAAGATCGACAACTTGACCGTTGACAAGCCCATGTAGATAAAACCGCCGTAGCGCGCCGCCACCTCCGCCGCTCCGCTGTTGCACGCCGCCGGCCCGCCACCTCCTCCGCCGCTGGCTGGCATGAAGACCCATGCACGGCACGCCGCGTTAGGCCATGCCGGCCCTGCCCGACTACAATGGCGGACCTCATGCCAACCCATCTGGTACGATCCATTTAGCCACCTCTACTCATGATATGGCAACAATGGAGGCGTGTACTCGTTCTCAACTTGTAATACCAAGAGGTGAATTGGATTGGATTTTTTTTTTTTGAAGAACATGGATTGGATAATTTCAATTTGCCCTAATTGCAATGCAATTTATTGGTCCAGTAAATCCATTGCTATCCTTAACACATGCCTACGAAATCATAAGAATGCCAAGCTCCCGTGAGCCCATGTTCCATTATTTTGACACCGGTGTTGAGCAGATAAGTACCATATGAACTGTCTGATGCTACAATGCATATGATCAGGTCAACATATAAATCCAGTCGGTCATGTACTCATGTGCACATCATATTGTTCTTAAAACTAAGCATCAGTAGTGGACTTGTTCTCTAACATCACACACGGTTAGGAGACAGTGACACACGGTTAGGACACAGTAAGCAAAACTGGATGAATGGGTAGGAATCGAACATGTGGCATCCCATGTAACAAGTAACAACTATAAAAATGCCATTTGGTTATCAGTTTTATCATGAGTTAGGTACATGGGATTGGACGAATGATCTGATATGTGAAGAAGCCTTTGTGTTGATCTTCACACGTCTAATCTAACCTACTTCGCCCAGTTGTTCTACTGTTCTTCCCATCATTATCCCCACTTGCTGACTGACCCCAGGAACTGGTTGGTTACACTTCTCCAATGTCAGTGTCACCGCCCATGGAGTCATGGGTCACAAAAAAAATTATTCAGAAAAATAATAAGTTGAATCACCAACCCAACCATATCTTTTTTCCAGGAGCATAATTAGCATATCATAGTGTACTGCTGTGCAAAGCAAGCAATGTCATACTTCTTTTATTACCAAAGGAAATGTTTTTTCTCAACAGACTTGCAGGTCAATACAACGTAATGTACAGCGACATAGCGTAGAAAACTTCAACCTTCAACTTTTAGGACTCCAATTCACAGTCTACGCCCCGACTTGACAGGGAAAAAAACGTTTTTTTCCGTCCCAGGACCATTTCGTTTCGTCAGTAAATTAACTCGTAATTTCATTAGTCTCCTCCGGTCCTCTGATCCTGTCTACCTCCCATGACTTCGCTACGTCTCCCGCTTTAAATAACCTACAAAAGATCCAAGAACGCACAGCGAGAGACCGAGAAACATGGCGATGGCGCTCCACGGCCAGGGGAGGAGGCTCGCAGCCGCCCTGTGGTTCGTCGTGGTTGCGGCGGCGAGCGTGGCGTCGGCCCGGTTCGTCGTGGAGAAGAACAGCGTCAAGGTGCTGTCGCCGCGCTCGCTCCGGGGCCGCCACGAGGCCGCGATCGCCAACTACGGCGTCCCGGACTACGGCGCCACGCTCACCGGCGTGGTGCTCTACCCCGACGCGAAGCTGGCCACCGGGTGCAAGCCGTTCGGCAAGACGGCGTTCAGGTCCCGGTCCGGCCGCCCTGTCGTGCTCCTCGTCGACCGCGGAGGCTGCTACTTCGCGCTCAAGACGTGGAACGCGCAGCAGGCGGGCGCGGCGGCCGTCCTGGTGGCGGACAGCGCCGATGAGCCGCTGCTGACGATGGACACCCCGGAGGAGGAGACCCCCGACATGGAGTACCTCTCCAGCATCACCGTCCCCTCGGCGCTCATCTCCAAGGCCTTCGGCGACGCCCTCCGCGCCGTCGCCTCCAAGGGTCCGGACGGCGACGAGGTGGTGGTCCGGCTGGACTGGCGCGAGTCGATGCCGCACCCGGACAAGCGCGTGGAATACGAGTTCTGGACCAACAGCAACGACGAGTGCGGGCCGCGATGCGACGAGCAGACGGCGTTCGTGAGCAGGTTCCGCGGCCACGCCCAGCTGCTGGAGAAGGGCGGCTATACGCTCTTCACCCCGCACTACATGACCTGGTTCTGCCCCGACGCCTTCCTCGAGACGAAGCAGTGCAAGGCTCAGTGCATCAACCGCGGCCGCTACTGCGCGCCGGACCCGGAGGAGGACCTGGAGGCCGGGTACGACGGGCGGGACGTGGTGGTGGAGAACCTGAGGCAGCTGTGCGTGCACCGCGTGGCCAACGCGCACAACCGCTCGTGGGTGTGGTGGGACTACGTCGCCGACTACCACCTCCGCTGCTCCATGAAGGACAACAAGTACACCCGCCGCTGCGCCGAGGACGTCGTCAGCTCGCTCGGTTTGCCGATGGACATGATCGACAAGTGCATGGGGGATCCCGAGGCCAACGCCGACAACGACGTGCTCAAGACTGAGCAGATTGTCCAGGTTGAATGATCAGCTGGTGCTGACCGACAACTGGAAACTTTTTGGTGTCTGACTGACAAGCGTCCGGTTCTGGGAATGCAGTGTTCTTGATGTATAACAACAGTTTGCTTACCTTGTTGTTCCTGTAGGTTGGACACGGCGCTCGAGGGGACGTGACGATCTTGCCGACGCTGGTGATCAACAATGTGCAGTATCGGGGTATGAATTTTTCCAAATTCGTCACAAGATTACGCTGTACTGTGCCTAAACTCTGTGCTCGATCCAACTTATGGTTTCAGAAGTCTAATATATACGGTGGATTTTGTTCAGGTTTCTCCTCATTTCAAGAAACGCTGTTGCTTTTCTCTGAAACAAATCATTTTTTCTTTACAGGAAAATTGGAAAGCAATGCCGTTCTTAAGGCGATTTGTGCTGGCTTCAAGGAGTCTACTGAGCCTCATGTCTGCCTGACACCAGGTTTACAATCACATCCACACTTGCTAAAGGCATACCTGATTGATTGCTTCAGTTCAATGCTAATTTGTACATTATAGATATGGAAACTGACGAGTGCCTAAACAACAACGGCGGCTGCTGGCGCGACGAGAAGACGAACATCACTGCCTGCAAGGTGGCTCCACAAGTTCTTTGAAGAGCAGAACACTTATGGTGATATCAATTGAAGTGCTTAACTGTTAACACTTCTACTCACTCCGTCTGTGTATTGGCAGGACACTTACAGAGGAAGAATTTGCCAATGCCCCGTAGTGGATGGTGTCCAGTACCAAGGAGATGGGTACACCGACTGTAAACGTACTACTACTACTACTTCTCGTGTTTCCCCTTCAATCATCAGTGTTCCTCACACGATCATCTCAATGCGCCACTGGACATGACTGAATTTTCTGCCACTGTTCAACTACGTTTTCAGCTGTCGGACCGGGGCGGTGCGCCATGAACAACGGCGGATGCTGGAAAGACACAAGACACGACAAAACTTTCTCTGCCTGCTCGGTACTCTTGACGATAACACCCTGCTTCTGCACCACTTTGGGTGTGATCTTCAGGCCAAGGTGTCGGTTTCTAGCTACCGACTGATCTGACGTTTCCGATGTGCGTGTGCAGGATTCAGACTTGAGCGGATGCAAGTGCCCGCCGGGATTTAAGGGCGACGGGCTCCACTGCCAAGGTACATACATACCTTGTTTACTTCCCTGCATTTTTTTTGAAAGAATTGCGTCAAATGGTGTATTCTTCTTCTTGATTCGTTTTTGCCATTGCAGATGTTGACGAGTGCAGCGAGAAACTTGCGTGCTCATGCCCTCACTGCTCCTGCAAGAACACGTGGGGTGGATTCGACTGCAAGTGCAAGGGTAACCTCGTGTACATAAATGGTGAAGACACCTGCATTGGTTAGTCTTTTTCTAATCTTTGTTTTCTTGCTGCTGCTGCTTCTCCTCATTGTGTCCTTGCTTAGAGAGTACTATTTATCGCTGAATGTAGCAAAGAACATGTCGGCGTTTGGGTGGCTGGTGACCACACTGGTTCTGTCGTGCCTCGTCGGCGCCGGCGTCGCGGGATACGTCTTCTACAAGTACAGGCTCAGGGTATGTAACTATGGATCAAACAATCTCCTCTCAAATCTGGCAGAAACGTGTTCTTCCAAAGTATGTCCAATGGCAAGTATTGAATCTTGAATGTGGATGCATTCTGTTGCAGCGGTACATGGATTCAGAAATCATGGCGATCATGTCGCAGTACATGCCTCTCGACAGCCAAAACAACGAGAACCAGCCACTGAGGGAGGAGGCCGAGCAAGCATAGTTAGGCAAGTATTAGCATCTTTGCTTTAACATCCCAATTTACCAGAAAGAAAATGTAGTGTATCACCTCACGTAGAATCTCTACTAAAGAAGACCTCCTCAGCCGCTTTCTGTCAGTTAATCTAACTGGTTTTTTTTTGCCATACTTGCAGTTGCAGAGGTTGACTCCAACGATTCGCACTAGCTTTGAGATTTCAAGATTTTACGGTGTGATAAATACCAAGATGTACATGACAGAAGTTCATATAGCTTTACTTGACAGGAGCCCTTTCATTTTTCTGCTTGGTGCTTTGTAGAGAACTGTGCCATATAGTTTTTTATATGAAACACATCATGAGATGGCATGTGACGAGTATGTCCATTGCTGTATACGATTTGGGATCAAGCTGTACACTGCAGACCGGACAAGTATAGCTGTTGGTGATGCAGATTTATTAGAATATCGTGTGAATAATAGATCAGCCATCATTTTAACTTAAATGCTAGAACGCCTCCGTATTTCTGATTTGCGGCATCATTATGTCATAAACTGAATCATTTTAACTTCTTTTAGATCGAATTTACAGCGCAGTTGCATTTCCAGGTTGTGCATACGGGTTGCCGCATATTCTTTTCTTCAGCACTTCAACAGAATGGCAAGATAAAAACAAAATCTTGAACAACCCAAAATAGAGAAGAACAAACAAGGCTTGCATTAAATGAATGATACTACCATACAACATGGTCAAAATTTCGTTACTTCGTTCTTGCTCAAGAACATTATTCTACTATCCTTGAAAACTTAACAGAGCCTTCGTCCACAAGACTGGTTTGTTTCCTCTTCTTGGACAGCCTCTGGAAACCGCTTTGTTCATCCACAAACTGAGCTGCAGTTCTTGCTCGCAATTCTTCAAGAGTCTCTCCCTCTTTTGCTCGCTCAATCACCTGAAATGAAGGCAAGGTCAATGTACACTTCATTACAGTGTAGTACAGGATGGGAGCTTGAAGGGGACATGTTGGTTACCAGATGTCGGCCATACAGATGTGTGCTTGCAAGGGCTTGCAGAGCGTTCTGTGCCTCTTGTTTTGTGACAAATTCAACAAATGCAAAACCTCTGTGACTTCCAAACTTCATAGGCAGCCTGAGGCGTTTGATCTGATTTTTTTTTCAACAATGTAATTAATAAGGTTTCAAGATAAATATAAGAAGCATTAATCAATCTGAAAGCAATTAACTCTTTTTTCTGTTAATCAAAGAGAGCTGAAAAGATGAACATTATTAATGTTGGAATATTATTCTTGATGATATATAGTTGCAATTTCCTATGAGATTGATCTCATCCCTACAAAATTATCCTTGGTCTCAAGCAAGGTTTTCAAATAAATTTTGACAACAAAGGAAGGACATTTACCTGGCCAAATGGACTAAATAATTGTCGTAAGTCCTTTTCAGTTGCTTCAAACGCTACATTTCGCACAAGAAGTTTAGTTGAACTCTTGTCCTTTTCATTTTTCTTTGTAGCCTGACCAGATCTCCCATGACACAGTTGCAACATCAGAGCATGCCCATCCAAAACCGTTCCCTATTAACACGCGGAACATTTTAGCATGCTAAATACTTTTACGGGCACATTATAACAAACAAACAAAAAAATTCGTGAGAGGGAAAGGGGGAGAGGCGAGGTACCTGTAGATCCTTGCACACACTGGTCGCAGTTTCAACTGAGTCAAACTCAACAAAACCAAATCCCATAGAAACATTCTTGCCATTCTTAACATGCTTTTTTACCTAAACAGAGACAAAAAAACATGGTTACGAGAGTGAGACATGCAAGAGTGCGTTTGATATTCATAACCATACATCCATACCTTTGCGCTTTTAAGACTCCCACTCTTTAATTTACTGAAATGCTGCTTCAAGGATTCATCCGATGTCTTGAAATTCAAATTCTTGACAAACACAGATCGCGACTGCAGTGAATAATTGTATATTACTAAGGGTTTTAACCATGTCCAACCAAAAGCAAATAAATTTACTTTAGCAGACTTGGCATGCAACCATGCACATGGACAGGTGGGCGCAGCCACAAACGCAGAACTATTCTGGCATAGCAACCTCTAGCAGCGTACAGCAAAAAGGGCCAAGTATACAAGAAAACATGCTCTTCATGAGTCATAACAAAGAGAGGTTAGAGAAAATTACAAACCTCCACCCTGTCGGGATCAATCTCTTCAGCACTCACTCCTTCCACAGTTTGCTCTACAATAGCTTTAGTAACAATCCTCTCACCAACGGCATGCGTCTCCTCCTCTTCCACAGGTGTTGAGGCAGGAGATAAAATATTGTCAGGCGCCCACTCCAAATACAGTGGAGTATCCCTGAAGTACAAAAGTAAGACTAACTTATAAAATATACACCTGCAGATTTATATAATCAACCTAAGAGCTAGAATTATATAAAATTGATAGAAATGTCAGAACGACCCCATGGGTAAACAAAACCAACAAAATTAAAGATGAAGAAGCTATAGTTCAGCAGGAAGCTTATCATACTATAACCAGAAAGCAGTAAGAGATCTCCATCCTATCACCTGATACACAAATTTCAGGTATGACTGTTCATCAGTAATACTGCAGGCAAGTCCAAATACAGAAAAAGTGGCATCTACTTGCATCAATGTCGGTGATAGCCATCCATAGCGGTGTATGGTGACACAAATTATTTTTGTAGCAGAATTGCAGGATCTTCTTCATCAGTTTCAATGAAAATTTCAACTAAGTTATGAATGGCACATATAAAAGGCAGATTAAGCAGGAGAATACAAATTAAAGAAGAACCCTCATCATTGAAGTAAAGTAGTAAACAATGCCGCAGCCTGAAGTCAAGCTGAGAATATCAGATGCAAAAGCAGTGCTGCATAGCACACTGAATTTCTTTAAAGCGGATATATCAACTACTCGTGCATTACTTTTCTTAAGCGAAAAGATTACATAAAATTAAGAACAGCAATTTATCTCACTTAAGTAGTCAAGTACACATTAACTACACTCCAGATAAACTAATAGCTAAAAGAATTGGATGTGGTATACCTTTATAGAGGAATGAAGAATCAATCTTTCAAAATGTAAAAGTTTGTAAGCTCAAATATTTATAACTAACGATGAATAAACTAGCACCACTACAGAAACTTACTTGTATCGTGTGTACAGTAACTTTTTGAAAGCGTGCCGAGCCTCTGTTGCTTCAACAAAAACTACCTGAGACACCAAAAGATTAAACTCAAGATGAATAAATGAACTAAAGGGGCGCCATTATCTGCCATGCAGGTAATAAAGCTCACTTGGTAATTCTGAGAGCAAATAATATATAAATATGACACTCAACGTAGCATTCCAAAGTGACACAAGTCAACAAATACATGTGCAGTGGAAACACAAGTGTCATGATATATAACAACCAGCATGACCAACAAACAGTTGAACACCACAAGCAGAATGTTAGTAACATACCAAGGCGAATACTCTGGATGGAGGGAGAATGATTTTATCCAAACTTCCATGTTTGCGAAACATCATGGCGAGATCTTCCTCAGAAGAACTATATGGCAAGTTTTTTACCAATATCACATGGTTGCTTCTTTTGAACTTCTCATTTCTTTTGGAAGCAAGTTCTTCCAATGCAGCAACATTAACTCCAGACCTAGATAGATATTTCTTGGTCTCCGCAATGACATGTGTCTCACCAAGAGCAATACGAACAGCAAGGTCATCCGCTTCTCTATCAAGTAACTCACTCTTACTGATTCCATTCTTCCTTGCTATGTTTTCAACGACCTAAATAGATAAGCAATGGGTTCAATCAGTTCAAATGACAGATCAGAGCTCGAAAGTTTTCAAAATTCAACAAAACTATCAACCTAAAAAGAATATCAAGGCAATATTTGATAACAATATCATGTCATTCAGTACCTAACTACAAAATTGTCTCAATAGCAAAATATAAATGGAATGTTGAGTTGACTAAAACAAAAACCAGTAAATCAATGTCAAGGCTGGAAGATAACCATACAGTATCTTGACGCATATAAAAGCTGTTCCATGCTCTCGTATCCCCACCGACTTCAGAAGCTTTCTTTTGTTCCAATTTTTGCTGCTTGAGACTCATTTTCTCCTCAATAGCGACATGATTAAACCTTTGACAATTTAAGAGCAAATGGATAAAAAGGTTATTTGTGTAACTAACCAAAGAAAGGAAACAACACAAAAGGAACTTCTTTTCTTACTCAAACTTCTTATTATTTAGTGGTTTAGCAGCCTTAACACGTAACAGTCGCCCCTGAAAACTTGAGTTATCTAATTCATCAAGTGCCCTGAAAAGCACATAACAATCAAGGTCACTCACCATGCAAGCATGCAACGAAAAATATGTGTCTGTAACAAGAAAAGACAACAAAAAAGTTTTATGTAAACTAAACTGTCAAAAATAAGTTCATCCTTCTACATTGGAAACAATAAAGTTGCTAACCAAATAAGTTCATCCTTCTACCTGACTGCTGAGTCTGGAAGGCTAAAAAGCACATAACCTCTGCCCATTGAAAGCTTAGTAGTTTTATCAACAACAATATGTGCCTGTTCAACATCGCCATACTGGCTGCATAGCTCCACCAAATCATCTTCACTGAAACCATAAGCAATAACATCCTTTAAAGAAAAATCAAGCAGCTATGTTTTGAATATAACACACAAATGCTGATCTGAAGTAACAAGACCAAGCAAGAACTTACGTAGTTGCATATGGAAGATTGCAGAAAAATAAACGACCAGTCTCCAGTGCCAACTTCTTTTCATCAGTAGTTGAAGCAGCTTCTGAATCTTCCTTTTCACGATTGTCATGATTTTCAACTTTTTGTTGGCTGTCAACATGTTCACCCTCTTGGTTGTCAGGATCTTCCACTTCTTGCATGACAGTACCTTCCACGGGTGTTTTATCTACATTATTTTTCTGGTTCAGATTACCGTTCTGATCCACCAATTGATCCCTTTCATCTGCATCATGTAATTCATCATATGAGTCTTCATCACCAGTGCTGGTCTCTGACTGATCACCAGAATCTTCGTCATCAGATTCAGAATCTGACCATTTTTTCTTGATTTTACTCTTGAAGAAGTCCAAATCTGTCACATCGTTGTCTCGTTTACTTTTTATTTGTAGCTCCTCTGAAGCGTCTTCTGAGGACGAATCATTTGCCATTTTCTCGTCAAAAGCATCTTCAGAAGGTGAATCATTCTCAGAAGCTGGAACAATCTTTTGAGGTTTCTTAGACTCTTCAGTAGCTATCATGCTATCTTTGGCAGCAGCATCAAGGGTACCCGTGACCGTGGTATCATTTGCCCACATCTTTGCTTTAGAACGGGGCTGCATAACTTCAAGAAACTCTTGGAACTTGGGATCACTAGCTACATTGCCTTTAGAACCTCCCACATCAACAGATGTTCCTTTGCCTTTAGAACTTTTCGGCAGTGTATTAGCATCCCCAGTGTTAGTCTTGTCTTTACTATTATATTCAGGCTTCTTTAAAGAATGGCGGCTCCAAGGGCGAGGAGCATCCGGATCACCAACCTTACGAGCAACCTGTCACACACAATAATATCGGTAAGGCGTGTTAATTTCCTCATCTTAACCTACCATAGCCTCATTCATTCTCCCACATACAATTCGTCCAATAGATACCATCCCAAAGAAAAAAGACTGAAAACCGTTGAGAAAGTAAAGTACCTCGCAGGTGATCTTACAAGTGTCAATGTATGTATTGTTGAAATATTTGAGGGCCTCCTCTGCCTCTTCATTGGTTCTGAAACCAATAAAAGCAAACTGTCTGCTCTTTCCATCCCTATCAAAAAGCAAAACCATTCAAATTTATGCAGCATCTTCGCATTAAAAATATACTTTCTCTAAGCAGACAGTAACATATGGTGTGGTGCATGGATCAAAATCGGTAACGGCAAAAAACCCGCTCAGGTTAATCAAACAAATATTTCTCCGGTTTTTCCGTAAATCCGTAACGCCGGTACACAGACAAAGCCTCAAATCAGGTTAATCATATCTACACAGACAAAGCCTCAAAGGTGATAATCGCACTGAGGCACCATAACCTAAACCCACTGAGGAGTAATGTGCAAAGGAAGCCAGCCCAGGTATGAATAATGCAGGAAGCAAGTAGCAACATAGTGATATTTGGATTCTCTTGCCCAAAAAGAGCTATTTTTATATATAACAACTGTTCATCTTATCTTGTGTAGGAATATGTGCATTCAGTAAAAAGGAAAAGAACTATCATTTTTTATATAACAACTGTTCATCTTATCTTGTGTAGGAATATATGCATTGGGTAAAACGGAACAAAGTTTAGCCTTTTCGCCACCAAACCATCCGGTCCTCTATACAAACACATAACATGGTCAAACTGCCATAGCAGCAGCAGCAACGACCTCAATTCCTAACGAGCAGCCCATCCAACCAAAACCCCGAAAAAGATGTGAATTTTCAGCGCGCTTACTTGGTTCGGATGACCTTGGCGTCGGTGACCTCGCCCTTCCGCGAGAACACATCCCGCAGCCGCCTCTCGTCGGCGCCCTTGGGCAGGTTCTTCACGCACAGCCGCGACGACCTGCACAACACCACCACCTATGCCAGGTCAAACACCACGCGACGCGGCACGACGCAATAGGGCAGCAGTTAAGCGAGCTGCTAGGGCGAAGAGGGACTCACATGGCGACCGCCGGCGGGGGGGTCCGGCGCGGTAGGGTTTTGGGGGTGGGACGGGAGGCGGTAGTGGGAATCGCCGATCGCGGGATCCGGTAAGGAGTCTCCGGTCCGGTGTGCGGCGCACTCGCGTGAAGGTGGGATTGGACGACGGGTCGGGTTGGCGGCCGGCCTACCTCACCTGATTGGGTAGGTAATGGCCTGATGGGCCAACGACGTACACGCCTGGCAGCGCTCTAAGCTTTGGGTCCAGTAACGACGACTATGCAGCGGTACACACAAGTTCTCATGATTGATCAGTACAAAATTGTTTGTCTGACACACGTTATCATATACCGGCATATATTATGTACTTTCCACCCTTCTGGTACTCCCATGCTACCTCATCTTCAATACACGGTGTGAGATAGTCATGAAAACTTCCAGAACAAATTGGTTAGATAGGTTATGATGTAGTCAAGTATCCTATAAAAATTCAACCAAAAATGTCATTTGCATTAGCAGAATTTATGTTTCTTGTTTCTCAAAGATCGAATTTACATTTGATTTTTTTGTGGCATAATAGATTGATATCGATTTTTTCATAATTTTTTATAACTATTTGCATTGTATTTTGAAGAGGGGAAGCATGGGGTACGCGAAGCTTGGAAAGTACAGGACTTATCCTCATCATGCACCTATTATGTTATATTATTAAAACAATGTTAAAATAAACTTATATGATTGCTCTGACAAACTAGAAATTCTCACATTGATAGAAGGGAAAAGAGAAATATCTGCATTATTTATCTTGGTGGTCCGGATTATAACAATATATATTAATCAAACACTCAACCTGCTATTTTTGTTTTCCGTTTTGGACATCCACACAGTCTCCAATACACATATTTGACTCTTTTTTCCCTAATTAAGTCGGTATAATAAATTAAAAAAAATTGATATTGTACTTATGACTATCCTTGGAAAAAAAATACTTTTGATGATGAATCTACTCATATCATTTTTCATGTGACAAATCTAAATATTTTAGTATATAGTAACAGACAATGTTTAAAAATGTTGCTGCACACGTACTAGGACTAAGAAGGAACATAGGAGTATACATTAAACATATATATTGTAACATCTAGCCGGGTAATTACATGGGAATTCGACTATTTTCTTATTATCTCGGTGTCATAGCAACAGACCTAGACAATAAAGAAAAGAGGGCCTCGGCTATCCCACAAATACGAAGGGGAAACCTGAGGATTCTTAACAAAGGGGGTCGGTGTCAAGAATGTATTAACGTGTTTTTGTTGCCTTGAAAAAGTCCTCCATTACATAGGGACAAAACCCTATTTATATAGTTATAAAGGAGGGTACATAGGATTACAAATTACATCCCTACAAAGGTCCCCTATGTATAGGGGCTTCAGAGTCCATATGCCTTCCTAGGCGTAGCCTATGGTGCATGGTGGTCCTTCTTGGATGGGGTCCATTGCGCGTGTACTTCACAGCAAGGCAGCACGGGGCGCTCAAAAGGGCAAGTGGGTGACTGGCGATCTCACTAAGGCCAACGTTTTGCATGTAAGCATTGTGATGAGTTCATGGAAAGTGACCCGTTCCTCACAAGCATTTATTCTCCCTCTCTTATATTGATTTAATATTTAATAGTGAAAAACAGTTGAAATACTAAATCGGTACATCGAGCAGCTTCTATTTTTTTCTCACGTTCAAATTATTATGAAGTTATTTTCCAAATTGATTACTATAGTGATGACATGTGAAAAGATACTAGTATACTATTTCTTCCGTTGTTTTTTACTTGAGAAATTTTGATAAATACCACTGCTTAGTGGCTTTATTAGAGATATGTCACTCCTCAGTTGGAAATTCGAATTATGCCAATGGAAAGCTAGTGTTGTCCCATAAATGCCATTATGGAGATTTTTCCGCATTTTCCCTCAAATAAATGACTAAATTTGGAATCCCAAATTTGTATGGACAATAACGCCCCTAGCTTCGAGTAAGCAATATTGTATGTAAATTCACTCGACCGATCCATCTATTCTTATTTGGACTGAACCATTTGTTCGCATCGTGCCCTTTCATGTGCCAACATGGAGCCGAGGTAGAGGCAGGCAGCGACCTCCACGGCGAGTAGGGTGGCTGGGCGGCGTCTACCACAACGACAAGGGTGGCGACCTGAACGAGAACGAGGGGGCCTGGACGACGACCTCCACACCGACGAGATTGGCTAGCAATAGTTATTCCAAAGCAAGCGGTGGCGGCCAGGAGGCAGTATGGAATCAGAGTCCCCGTTCTCCCCGGATCCCCCATGTCGGATCATAAAATAGCAACACAAAGCCAACAGAGCCAACATTATCCCAGATTCCCAGCTCGAAGACTACACATTTTGTTGTTCAGGACAGCCAAAACAACAACCATTTGTTGCTTCACAACATTCAAATCGCTCACATTTGTTTTTAAAACAGTGATAGGTGAACATCTTAATTTCCAGCTTCATTAAGGAAACCATAAAACATAGTTCTTACAACCACTTATCCAGATAAAAAAAAACAAGTAGGTTGCGTACAACACTACTAAACTAGAGGACGCTAACATCAGTTCAGCAAACACCGCCTGAGCCCTGAGATACAAACCTCAACATAACGACTCATACCGCCATAGCACTACAAAATGAGAAACTACCAAGACATGGTAGGAAATTGGCATTGCACTCTCTGCGCCAAATACACAAAAGTTACAAATTTCATGCACCAAAGGGCCAGAGTCGCCAGCATAACGACACGCGCACTGCATCCATGCGCCTAGGGTACGGTGGCGCTGAGTCCGTTCGCTCGAGGCACAAGCGCAAGGCGCACAGGGGCAGGGCGCACGGACGCGAGGTGGCTCCGCTCCCGGGGAACACGGACTCGCCGGAACCATGCCTCAGGGGCACGGACGCAGCGACGTGTCACTCCGCCGGCGACTCTGACCCTTTGGCGCACAGGCACAATGCCAATTTTACATTTGACACGGAAAGGGAGCCACATTTACTATTGTGCTCGTAAAACATGCTATATTAGCCAAAAACTCTGCTACTGCCATGCCTGGAGATGATGGCTCGTTTGTCGGGTGAGTGTGACTGGTGTACGGCGGGGCGGGATAGGGATCCTCTACATTACCACTCTTAATGCATAGGTACTATAGTGCACATGAATTAAGAGTGATTTTAACCGTCCGATTGAAAAGCAAAGAGTGAGACCCACCGCTATAGTGTTTTTCCTGATGCAGCAAACTCATCACCGCCCTTATAACCCTGTGCTACAGTGTTCACTACATTACTATGACAGAGCATTGTTCATGTACCGTAAAACATTGTCTACGCAATGTCCTCTGTATTTACTGCCGAGGATCCAGATCCACCTCGTCGGCCGGCCGAGCGGGACGCTGTTGCGAGGGCGAGGCAGCACGGATCCACAGATCGCGTGGCTCGTGTGCGGTGCGAGTGGGATTTTCGCCGCGACGCCGCGAGAGGAAGGAGTCATGGGATCTCATCATATTGGGCTTTGCCCGGTTAGTCCGAGTTGTCGAATAGCGTGGGCGTTCAAGTCCCTCTCGATGTCATGCCGTGCGACTGTTGGCAGTGGGCTAGATTTGTTGGGCTGGACTCCTGAGGATGGCTGAATGCTAGCAGAACTTGGGCTTAAGTTTTAGCTGGGCTGGGGTTAGGGCCACCAACCTGTTTATGCCTTCTTCCATTGAGCTGCATGCCTGCACCGGTGTGGACCAGAGACCTGTACTCGCTGCCGGGATTGCTCGATCCCAGCGCCGGTGACTACAGTCGTGGCATCGGAGGTGCGACCGCAGTCGCCTCCGTTCCTGGTGCTCGCAAAGTCGGACAACTATTCATACTGACCAGGAAACACGTATATCGCACTATTAGACATGATGGTGTCTCGGCTTCCTACATGCATGATGTCTTCTCTTCCGAAGGATCACGCGTTCACATTATAGCTGTACACGTTCACATGATAACTATACGCGTTCACATGATAGATGTAATCTATATATGTGTAACTCATGTACTCTGGTTTCAACAATCAAAGATATCGTCACTTTCATCGCTTACATGGTATCAGAGCGATGCCGCTCCTGAGCCGCCGCCTCCACAGCTTCCGTCGCCCCGTCCCTGGGAGATGATCTCATCCCCATGATCTCTCCCAGGGGCTATGTAACCCATAGTTTAAGTCATGTCACCGATCATCCGATCGGCTACCAATTAGAGTTTTCCCGGTCATCTTCAAATCGGGTTTTCTATATATTTTTTCCGATCATAGATCGGTTTGCGTCGCCCTGCCGACCTGTCGACGTTCCTCGGCTCCGGACTTCACCGCATCGGCTTTGACCTCTCCGGTGCCTCCTCTCTTCTGATGACATCGTGACGTGACGCGGCGAGCTCGTCGACACGACCCTCTCTCCACGGCCTTCCGAGCGCCCGTCTACCGTCGTCATCACGCCAGATTATCGTTG
Organism: Hsuehochloa calcarea; assembly: GCA_036346395.1. Classification (NCBI taxonomy): domain Eukaryota; kingdom Viridiplantae; phylum Streptophyta; class Magnoliopsida; order Poales; family Poaceae; genus Hsuehochloa; species Hsuehochloa calcarea. The sequence continues at coordinate 44,742,162 of CM070599.1, forward strand.
CTAGACCGTCGTCCGTGAGACTTCCGTCTTCACCGAATTTAGGTCCAGTCTGAATGTCCGTCTTAGCGACGTTCCGACTGCGGCGCGTGTTAGACAGGATGGTGCATCGGCTTCCTACATGTGTAACGCCTTCTATTCCGAGGGATCACGCGTTCACATGCTAACTGTACGCATTCATATAATAGCTATACACGTTCACATGATAATTATAATCTATATATGTGTAACTGATATACTCTTATTTTAACAATAAAAAATAACGTTACTTTTTTCAGTTACACGCACGGCTCCATCGAACTGGTCAGCCCGTTTACATTGGCGTCACCTGAGGGGAGGAGGAGAGGAGACGCTCGGTAATCGGTCGTCACTTCACTGAAAATGGCAGTATGGCATCAACCAGGAAAAAGGGACATGAGCACGTGAAAGCTCACATGAACGTGTTCGAGATCGAAACGGAAGACAAACGTGGAGTTGATTGTTTCGAAACGTCAAATCCTGGCACGGCTGGGGAGTCAGTCCGCCAGGGCCACACCATGGGGCATACTACCGGTCCGTGCACATAAATACACACGCGTCGATCACCCTCATTTTCCCATTCCGACGCCTCTTTCCTCAGCTCATCCGTCGCTCTCGCACTCTGCGTTACAATTCCGTGTGTCATGGACAAGTTCGTGAGGCTGTCCAGCTCTTCTCTCCCACTAAATGCTTGCTGCTTCTCGGGCTCCAACCGGCTTCCTACCGGGACGACGCCGATGAAACCGACTAGAGCTTCGTGGCATGCTGTCACTAGAGGTACATTGCCATCTTCTTGGCCCCATCTGGCGTCCTGTTTGATCAAGAAATTTACCGGTTTTTTTTCTTCTTTTCTTGAGACTTGAGAGAGTAGCGCAGTCCTACTGATTTGGTAACACCCATCTCCCTTATTTCCCCCTCTAAACAGCACATGCTAAGGACAGGTTGGAGCTACGAGAAGATGCAGCAAGCGTGCAAAACGTGGTACAGATTTCTTAATTGATTGTTACTCTCTTTTTTTAACCGTAATATTTGAATCTCATGTGATGGTGCTTTTGTTTCAGCTAGAATCAGTGAATGTCATGCATCATAGGAAGGCAAGAGAGACCAGAATAAAGAAGCAGCTCCAGAAAGCCGAACTGTCGCCGTCTTCCTACGACACGGCATGGGTGGCTATGGTGTCCTCGCCGGGCTCCCATCAGGTTCCACGCTTCCCACAATGTGTTGAATGGATACTGCGAAACCAGCAGGGCAATGGATCTTGGGGTTCCGGCCAAATAGACTCCTCAACCAACAAGGATGTTCTCTCGTCGACATTGGCTTGTGTTCTTGCACTTCAGAGATGGAATGTTGGCAGGGAGCATATCAGGAGAGGTATAGAGAACTATGCACTTAGTCGCCAGTTGCCAATATTGTTTTAGAAAAAAAATTTGTATATATCTTTGATTTTTGAAACGTTTAGATATGACAAAGGTGACGATGATGACAGGACTACATTTTATTGGAAAGAATGTCGCCGTTGTTATGGATGAGCAGATGGTTGCTCCTATTGGTTTCAACATCATTTTCCCTGGTATGCTCAGCTCCGCAGTTGAGATGGGTTTGGAAGTTCCTATTAGACCAACTGACATCGATAGGATTCTTCATCTCCAGGAAATGGAATTGAAAAGGTTTGGAAAATTACGTTTTGTTTTGGCATTTTTATTTGGGCAAATTTGTTCAATGCCATCGCAATCGGTCGCGAGTTGCAAAATACCATCGCGAACGAGGTCAACTGAAAAATGCCATCGTAAACACGAAAACTTTGAAAAATGCCATCGCCGTCATGTTTTCCGTCCAAAACAGTCGTTAGAGCATTTCTTAGAGAGAGAAAATTTTAGAAATACCAACATTACCCCTTGTAGAGAATAGTTCGAGAAAATACATATTAAATCTGCAAAAATACCAAACAAAGCTAAAAAAATATCGGAAAATACATAGAAATTATCTTAGATATTTTGCACTTACAAAAAATATTTTCAACTTAAATTTGGTTTTCATTTTTACATAGTAAATAGATTTAAAAAGCTAAAAATACTTTTAAACTAGAAAAATAGCAAGATGGTTCTACAAATTATATAAAAATTTTAGAGTAGTTCAATAGGGTATTTTGAGCTTAATTAATTTATTATAAATTTAAATTTTGGTTTTTATTTTTACACAGTAAATAATTTTTAAAGGCTAAAAATACATTTTAAACTAGAAAATAGCAAAATAGCTCTAAAAATTCTATAAAAATTTCAGAGTAGCTAAATAGAGTATTTTGAGATTAATTAAAATATTCTCAACATAATTTTAGTTTTTATTTTCGAAATACAATTAAATTATTTATTTTTAATTATTTTCCAATAAATAATTAAATGTTACTTCATTCAATTTTGCCTATCCCCAAGCCAAGCCCCGCCACCACTGTTCTTCACCATAGGCGGTGGCTTGTGGAGGAGAAGTAAGGGTAGAATGACATGTGGGACTAGCCTTAGAAGAAAAATGAAGAGGGGTAGAAGAGTTATTTCGTACCCTTAGGATGGAAAACGTGATGTTCATGGTATGTTTTGAGTTTTTCATGTTTGCGATGGTATTTTCCAGTTGACCTCGATCGTGATGGTATTTTGCAACTCGCAAACGATTGCGATGGCACTGAACAAATTTACCTTTTTTATTTTGAGTACATATGGACTCTGAAGTTGGTAAATTTCTTCTTGAAAGTAGTCTTATTCTTAGGAACCATAATTTCCTACCATTCTTGTTTTGTTTTGTTCACCAAATCAGTTTGACTAGTATCTCAAAGTAACAGAATGAAAATTCTGATATTTGATTTAATTTAGAGAGGCTGGAAGCAACTCTTGTGGAAGAAAAGCGTACATGGCGTATGTTGCAGAAGGATTAGGAAACATGCAGGACTGGAATGAAGTTATGAAGTTCCAGCGGAACAACGGATCATTGTTCAACTCCCCTTCCACTACTGCTGCTGCATTAGTCCACAGCTATGATGCTAAAGCCCTCCGGTACATAAATTTGCTTGTAAACAAATTTGGCAGTGCAGATGGGTCAGGTGGGTCAGCACACTATTTTTTTTGCCGAGAACTATTTCATGTATTGCTAAATACCTAATACCGGTAGATTTTCGCAGTACCAGCAACATATCCGAAAAATATACATAGCCAACTTTCTATGGTGGATATGCTTGAAAAGATGGGAATATATCGGCATTTTGCTGGTGATATTAAGAGTATCCTGGACATGACATACAGGTACTACAGATCTAGTAAAGACTAGTTGTCTGTTTCTACTTTTATCAGCTCATGTACTTGACAAGAGCCAGTTTACAGTTGTTGGTTACAGAGAGATGAGGAAATTATGCTGGATATGGCAACATGCGCGATGGCATTTCGTATTCTACGGATGAATGGATATGGTGTCTCTTCCGGTATTTCCTAGTGCTGGAATTTTTTCCTTGTTAACATCTTTTAATTTTTATTCTTTGGGCTCTCTTTCAACACACTGATCCACCTGAAAACATGGTGCAGAGGGCCTGTCTCATTTTGCTGAAGCTTCCAGTTTCTATAACTCACTTCAGGGATATTTGAATGACACAAGATCTTTGTTGGAATTATACAAGGCTTCAAAAGTCAGTATCTCGGAAAATGAGTTGATTCTAGATAGTATAGGATCCTGGTCAGGTTGCTTACTGAAGGAACAACTGAACTCTAGTGCGGTGCAAAGAACTCCACTCTTTAAAGAGGTACTTTCATGGATTTCCTGTCTCTGTTGGAGGTTTGCTTATACGCTTAATGCTATAATTTTTGTGTTTTTAGGTGGAACATGCTCTCAATTGTCCCTTCTACACCATGTTGGATCGTCTAGACCATAAGAGGAGCATTGAACATTTTGACACTATGGGCTATCAGATGCTAAAAACATCATACCTGTAAGTTTATTGTTTCACAAAAGAAGCTCCCAACAAATTTGAGTAATGTATACACTGGAGACCAATCTGAGATGTATTGTTGAAACAGGCCTTCTCAAACCAATCAAGATCTTCTAGCTTTGGGTGTCAGAGATTTCAGTACAACTCAATCCATTTACCAGGAAGAACTTCAGCATCTCGACAGGTATATCTGACAGTCATGCTCTATTGTCTTATGCGAACCAAAAACCTTCAGCTTATTTTGGTGAATTGCAAAAAAAATTCGCGACAGTTGGGTTAAAGAGAACAGGCTGGACCAGCTACAATTTGCACGGCAGAAATTAGCATATTTCTATCTGTCTGCTGCGGGTACTATTTTCACTCCAGAGCTATCCGATGCTCGCATTTTATGGGCCAAAAATGGTGTGCTCACGACTGTCGTCGACGACTTCTTTGACGTTGGAGGATCAAAAGAAGAATTGGAAAACCTCGTGGAATTAGTTGAGATGTACGATCCTTTACATTGATGTCTTTATCCTACCTTTCCTTATGTAATTCTCAGGCTTAATTTGTCTTTGCCATTTTGCTAATGTTTGTCATAGGTGGGATGAGCATCACAAAAAGGAGTACTACTCTGAACAAGTAGAGATTGTATTTTCTGCGATCTACACTTCAGTTAACCAGCTAGGAGCAAAGGCTTCTGCAGTACAAGACCGTGATGTTACCAAACACCTAATAGAAATAGTAAGTCTCGTGTCAAATATACTTTGGCGAATTATTCAGTCTTGAGTATTCACAAGGTAACCCAAATGACCTCTGCAGTGGATAGATTTACTGAGATCTATGATGACCGAGGTAGAATGGCGAACGAGCCAGTACGTGCCAACAGCAGAGGAATATATGAAAAACGCGGTTGTGACATTTGCACTGGGTCCCATAGTACTACCAGCATTGTATTTTGTTGGGCCAAAGATCTCGGAGTCTGTTGTCAGAGATCCAGAATACAATGAATTATTCAGGCTAATGAGCGCATGTGGCCGTCTCCTGAATGATGTTCAATCCTATGAGGTACAGTATATTGCTGTGTCTACTGTTTTCTTTGTCGAAATATATACATCAATCTCTTGAATTTTCATGATTAATTTGCTACACTGATGGAAAATAATAGTGTGCATACCTAAAAACATACTTGGTCATTTTCAGTCTCAAATTGTTGCTGTTATTTGGTAAGAGAACAATAATTAGCCATTAACCCGTGATTTCCATTCAGTGATCTTTGTTATTAGAAGATGGTGTCAATTAACATCCAGTAAACTTCTGCTGCAGAGGGAGGGCAGCCAGGGCAAGCTGAACAGTGTTTCACTACTTGCTCTTCATGGTGGCGGTTCAATGTCCATAGAAGAGGCTAGAAGGGAGATACAAAAGCCCATAGACACTTGCAGGAGAGACTTACTAAGATTGGTTCTTAGGGAAGGAAGTGCTCTTCCTAGGCCCTGCAAGGAGCTGTTCTGGAAGATGTGCAAGGTTTGCTACTTTTTCTACTTCAGGACTGATGCATTTAGCTCACCAAAGGAAAAGGCCGGTGCAGTGAATGCAGTGATCCATGAGCCACTCAATCTGAAAGGAGTAGAAGGCAAAGAGTGTTTGTATTTTTAGCGAGGAAAAAAAATCGAGTAGTCGAAGTTCCTTATGCTGTTCATTTGGTGCAGTAGCACACAATATTCGCTATGTGGTGTAGCTGTGTGGCTTGTGGCTTGTGGGAGTGACAACTCGTTGTACTTATAAGCTGTGAAACGTGATTGGTTACAAGGTGTCGCGCCATCGATGGAATCCTTGATTTGTTGGGACTCTTGTTTCATCGTCTGCTAACAGTTTACAGGCAGGCTGGAGCGGAGAAAAATTATACAGGAGCTTGGTCCTTTTCTCGTCGGAAGGATCTCATTCCTCCCACACGACACGTGTCTTATCACAATCTCAAAGCAAACCTCTCTACTCCCCTCCTCCCGAGCCCGCACGAGGCGCACGGAAGAGAATCTCAGTTTTTCCGTTGCATAACGTAAAAAATATCAACACAGACACAGTTCACTTTCCCTTCATGATGTGAATATTATATTTAAAAAAATGAGCAATCACATTCAGGTTGCTATATTCCACAATATCACAGAACTCTTGGTATTGAATTTCAGTCTTCAGAGGTATACTGAAGCACAACATTGAATTTTTCCAAAGTACGTACATCCATAATTTCCATATCTTGCAGCCACATAGGACTACACAGTTACACACAGTTGATTCAATATTTGCAACGCTCGATCTAATCATAATCATAAGAAGTTTTAGCGGCTGAAATGAAGTTGCTCTTTGCTGCTCCCGGTCGAAGCCATAGACGTGGCCAGGCACTCGGAGAAGACGTGCAGCACTTGCTGAGGGGAATGTGCCAATGGTACACGCGTAAAGCTCTGTGCCATAAACTATTGGTAATTAGCACATCACAGCAACTCAAGTCTTTAATATTTCCGATGTCTATGCATGTTTGCCTTGTTTTGAATTAATAATTTCTTGTTTATATTCTCATTCTTAGGTTGGTGTTGCTGAGATGGAGGTTGTAGTGGGGAGGACCGGGGAAATACTTGTGCTTTCACTTCCGACACATTTTTCAGTCAAGCGACAATGACCTTGGCTTATCGTTAGGTAGTACTAAACTACTATATAATAGTTCGACGTACGTATTGAATATTCTTTTTGTTACTAATACTATATAGCTCGCGCACGTTAGTCCCCAGAGAAGCGACTCGTGAAGTTGCTCAGGGATCGCTACCCTTTATTTTATTTGAGTGAATACACATTCAACACGTTTTAAGGAAAGGATTCTTTGCTAATTTTATTTAGTTGATAATGCCTTACAAGTTACAAGACAATTTCGAAGTCATTCTCTCTCCAAGTCATTCTAGTTTGTACCGATCTGTCAACTAAGCTCGTACCGATCACGATCGACCCAGCTTGACGCACGCTCACCGCATGGCGCAATTTGGCCTAGCTTGTGCTATCATCTTAATTATTAAAATAGTCTTAACATCAAATTTATGAATTTAACACACTGTTCGATCTCCCCATCCAAACAAGGCCGTGTTCTGTTATGTACGCGCATGGCGTGTTGGGCTCTTGCATGTTCTTAACACTTGATAGTGGATGTGTAGAGTACTAGTAGTAGTAGTAGTACATCTCCGGTCCGCATTAAGGCTCGATGTACTGATGGACAAAGGAATTAGTGCGTCGTGGGGATCTAATTGAGCTATTGGTTCCTCCAAGTTTCATGGTACAAACAAAGTCGTATGCAATCTCAGGCACAGAACATGTAGCCAGGGAATGTTAGGCAACGCCCAGCGGTCCAAGGCCGAAAGCCGGCGGCGCGGCCGCTCGGCTCACTGGCCTGGTCAGCGCGCCCTCTCGGCCGGACGGCAGAATGTTTGGGCCCTCGGCCCAGAGGTGAGGAGACACACACGAATCGCGTCGGCCCGTGAGAACTGAGGAGGAGCGACCCGGTTGGCAGAGAGGTGGGGATCCTGGGCCTTAGATTTGGCTAGGCTGCGGCCTCCGAGCACTGATCATTCTGTCTCCCCTCGGCAAAACTCCCGATGCTCCACAAGGATGGGCAAAAACTAATCTGCCTACAATCTTCTATCAAAGACAAAACAAAAATCTGCCTGCCACGCCGTGACAACGGCGTGCAGCTGCCATCTGCCACCGTGCTACAGTCCGACGATCCGTCCGCTCTGCTCACGCGTAATCCCTGCTTCGCCTCCGCCTGGCTTGATAACACCGCGCGACTCCACCAAACAGCCCGCCCGCCCGCCGGTCACAGCAGCTCGCAGTGGCGCAGCGTGTCAAAAGCAAATCAGTCGAGGATACGTGGTCCGATCGACAGGATGCGATGTAAGACACGTGATTTATGTGTTTTACATACACATCAATCATCGATACTTGAACAGGATACTGCTGCTGAGTCCACTTGGGATCATGGGAGCGAAAGAAGCAACCCGATTTTTTATGCCTTCCCGGTATAGCTTCCAGGAATATCCCCTTTTTTTCTCTTTCGTTTCCTTCAGCCATGTGCAACGCATGCCATAGCCAAACAGGACAAATTTCAGCTCGGAAGGATCGCCCAACTAGCGCCGTCAAAAGATCCATGATCTCATGGTAACTCCCATTATTGGCTTCCTTCCCTGATCCATGATCCCATGCTAACTCCCATTATTGGCTTCCTTCCCTGGGGACCGCTCGGTCTAATGCTCGTCCTAACACGACCTTTGCGCTTATAACCAGCTGCGAAGCCAACATAAAAATGAAGAGGGAGTGACAAAGCTTCCCTCTTTGTCGGCGCGGATGTCATAGATTGACACGGTGTGCGGATTAGGATTAATTTTTAGGTATGACAATGTGTTGTAAGCGCGAATCAAAGCGTATTACTCAAAAGCAAAACAATCCATATGCAATGCAAATTATATTGTAATTGCATCAATACGAACATATGACACTAATTGATATCAACAAGCGAAGATAAACGTAGGACATCGAGAAATACCTCACTAATAAAGCCTACTTAACAATTTACCCAGAAGCAGAGTCGCCTGGTGCCCACGACGCACCGCCTGCCGCCCGACAACAATGCCTGCGCCACCACGCTGCGCCCACACCACATCCATATGAACGGCAAGATAAAGGTAGTGCCAATTAATAAAGGGAGTATCTTTTTAAATTTATTTCTAACCAATTAAAAAACAATCATTCAAAATCAAGCAGTACTACAGTACTGTTCAATAATCAATATTGATATCTCTAATCTCTTCAACATCTTTCTGTGATCCTGTCCAATTCAATTTTAACAACCAATTCCTTATTCAATATTCATCTCTACTACTTAAAAGAAGGAATTGGTGGCGGTCCGTCCTCCCTCATGCGATGTGAGCCGTTAGATCTATCTTTCTTTATGAGATGCGAGCTGTTGAATCTCGTTCTTTCTCGGTTCCTCCTCCCCACTCCCCCCACACCCCAACTGCCCAAGCTGGTGCGCAAGAAGCCAAAAGATTTTATAGATTTTTCCAAGAACGGGTTACCGGCGGATCACTTGCATTGTAGGCTGAGCACGACGACAGTTGATGAGATATGATTTTTTTAATCCGTAGTAAAGCACTAGCATTGGACTAGTATCATCTAATATTCTAATTCATATTGTTTTACCGTTATGAGTTCCAAAGTTGGAACCTCTTATGTAGTCATGCTCATGCAGTCATTCACAATTCACAAATCAAGTAAATCACAACAAGTCAACCACTGATTACACATTACTAAACCATAAATCCACAACCACTTACAGTTAAATTTTGACATTGCGCTAGCCGTTAGGGAGCAGTGGCGGTGAAAGCAGCAGGGAGGACCGACCGCAAGACGACAGTCGATAGCAGAGCGATGGTCGAAGCGGCAAGACCGCCCGCACCGGTGCTTGGGAGGCTGGGAGGGAGAAGCGTCGACAGTCGCTCGCCGCCTTGCCCCACCCGGTGCGGCGCCTAGAGTCGAGTAGCGTACTCGCGAAGCGTCACAGCGCCCCCGCCCCCGCGCCTCGTGCTTGTGGCCTACACTCGCACTGGCTGCCTCGGTCCTCGCCTAGTCGCTCCATGCACAATCCCAAATCTAAGGTAAAACCCGTGAAGTATGCCTTCCATGGCATAGTTCCTAGTTCTACCGCCAAACCGATAGGACAGCTGTCCCTACCGGTTACGTTCGGAAGACCCGACAACTTCTGAACAGAAAAGGTTCCATTTGATGTGGTAGATTTTGAAACCGCATACAATGGAATCCTTGGTCGTCTAGGTTTAGAAAAGTTTTTGATAGCCATGCACTATGGTTATGAAAGTTTAAAAATGCCAGGACGAAGGGAGTTATCATGGTTCGAGGAGATCAAAAAATGGTTTATGTATGTGATAAAAATCCTTAGAACTGGACGATGAGTTTTCGATCAGAGAAACTAATTCGCCTACCATGTAAGTCAAGCACTCGAGGCCCAAGATAGCCCCAAAGCCTTCCGATTAGAACAACGAGGTGCCAATCGATAAAGGTGTTCCTCTAGAAGGCACCAACGCATCATCTGGCTCAAGAAACGGTGATGCGTCCACCCAAAAGGTACTGGTCGGGCCGGACTCGACTCCAAATAGGAAGAGTCACTCGTCTCCTTCCTCCGAGCAAACCAGGACGTATTCGCCCGGCAGGCGTCCGACATGCCCGGAGTCCCCAGGGAGGTGATCGAGCACAGGCTAGCTCTCCAGCCTCATAAAAACCGATCAAGCAGAAGCTAAGACGTTTCGCATCCGACGGAGGGAGGCAATCCGGTCGGAGATCGACAAGCTTCTAAAGGCTGGATTTATTCGTGAAGTCAACCACCCAGAGTGGCTCACCAACCCTATAATGGTTAGAAAAAGCAATACAAAATAGTGAATATGTATTGACTTCACAGATCTTAATAAGTTCAGTCTGAAGGATAACTTTCCACTTCCACGCATTGATCAACTTGTAGACACTACTTCTGGGTGTGAGTTGTTAAGTTTTTTAGATGTGTACTCATGGTACCACCATATTAATATGAGTAAAGATGATGAAGAGAAAACTTCCTTCATCACTCCATATGACACTTACTTGCTATGTTAAGATGTCATTTGGTCTCAAACATGCTGGTGCAACTTTTCAAAGATTGATGCAAAATGCATTTAATCCTCAGATAGGTCGAAATTTAGAAGTTTACGTTGATGACTTGGTTGTGAAAAGCATCGACACTAGCGACCATATTTCCGACCTGCACGAGACTTTTAATAACTTAAGAAGGCATGACCTTAAGTTGAATCCAGAGAAGTGTGTGTTTGTAGTTTTTTCGGGGAGTTTCTTGGATTCCTGGTTTCAGCTAGAGGTATTCAATCAAACCCAGCAAAAATATCGGCCATCAACCAGATGTGCCCTCCGACCACAAGGAAGGAAGTCCAAAAACTAACCAGGTGTATGGCAGCGTTAAATTATTTAATAGCACGGTTAGGTGAGAAAGGATTAACTTTCTTCAAACTTCTTTGAAAGCATGGAATTTTCGAGTGGACTAAAGAAGCTGACGATGCCTTTGAAAAACTTAAGAAGTACCTTACGAGTATCTCGATCTTAGTTTCTCCTAGATTGGGAGAAACATTATTGATTTACGTGGCTGCAACACCACAGACCGTCAATGGTGTACTGGTCGTAGGACGTGACAACTTCCAATGACCGATTTATTACGTAAAACAAAGTTTTATATGGGCCAAAAGAAAGATACCACAGGTACGAAAGTTGCTCTACGGTCTCCTTATGGCTTCAAGGAAACTAATGCATTACTTTCAAGCCCACAAATTCATCGTACCAACTAGATATCCCTTTGGTCAAGTTCTCGAAAACAGGGAATAATCAGGACGAATAGCAAAATGGGCGTGCGTGTGTGACCCGTTTGTTTTGGGCCTTAGCGGAGCCCAATTGAGTCAAACTTCTAGAAGGTCTAAGCCTCCACTATAAATAGAGGAGGGAGGTGGCTGCACCTCCTCTTCGTCTCTTTTGTTATTTTGAAACCCTAATTCGCTTAGGGAGAGGTTTTGTGGAGGCTAGGGTTCTAGAGAATTTTGATGTAATTTTCGTGCTCATGTATTGAGCATTGTCCTCCATTGATGGAGTGACTATAAACCTAAATCATATCAAATTAATCCAAGAAAAGTTTGATCAATGTTTTGTTTCATTGCTTTCCTTCTCTCTTTTTGATGATTTGAGTCTTTCTTTGATCCGTGAGTTTTTGATTTATTTCTTCATGTGATCTAGCTTGCTGTGACATATGGGAATATATCTATGATCATCTTGATCATCAATCACCCACGAGCAAGTTTTTGGATATAGTTTTCGATTTGACTCAGTTTTCAACCACCCTCCTCTCAAACGGAAAAGGATCGTAATTCTTTCAAGAATTTCCACAATCTTTGATTGGAATAGGTTATTGACATCATAGAGAAGGTGTGTTCCAAGTTTCATCGAGTTTGGAGTTGTAGATCAAAAGTTACATCTATTTGCAACTTCGTTTGTCGGGTTGTTTGATCTGTTCTTCGGGCCGGTGATCAGACCGTCAGGGCCACCGGTCAGACCGCCAAGGGTCAGCGGTCAGACCGCCATTGACCCAGCGGTCAGACTGCCAGCACTGAGTTTTGTTTTAAGCTTGTGTTATTTTTCGTGGTTTTGCTTAGGGGGTTAAATTGGATTCAATACTAGCCTTCCGTTGTACTGGTATATTAATCTCCATAGCTTCCATAGCTACTGGAGTAAAATCTTATTGATTCAATTATTTGTGAAAAAGTGAGTGTACTCCTATTCACCCCCCTCTAGTAGCATTTTCGGTCCAACAAGTGCTATTAGAGCCCGGTTAGTTCAATCTTGATCTAATCGGTCACTGAACTTGGCGATGGATAGATACTCCACCAAGCCACATATCTTCGATGGGCACGACTATGCCTATTGGAAGAATCGCATGCGAGTCTTCTTGAGAGCGAAGGAAAAGCTATATGGGAGGTTATTCGAGCTCCGCTCGTTGTTCCCGAAGTTGCTACGCCGGCTTCAGCAGCCCTCTTGGCTAACAACAATAAGGCTAAAAACCTCTTATATGGTGGGTTTGGTAGACAAGAGTATGATCGGATTTGCAATCTTGAGACTGCGTACGAGATTTAGAACACCCTCGAAACCTACCATGAGGGTTCGTCCCAAATCAAGTAAGTTCGCCAAACAGTCTATAAGCGTTAATATAACAAATTTGAGATGCGTACTGGAGAGAGTATTGATGATATTTTCAGTTACTTTAATAAAGTGATTAATCAGATAAAAGCTGTTGGTATTGAATATTCTCAGTATAAAAATGTCACCCACCTCTTGGCTGCAATCAACACCAAGGAGTGGGAGATAAAGGCTACCGCCATTGAGGAGAACGTCAACCTTTCTGATCTGACTTTGGAGCTGCTCTATAGCAAGCTCAAGACTCATGAGATCAAGAGGATTGATCATTCCAAGAAGAAAAATATGGCTTTGGTAGCAGACCCACTCAAGAGAGCTTCAGATGGGTCTTCTTCTGGATTTTCGCTTGCTGGTTTATCTGCAATCCATGAAGAGGAGTTTGAGAGTCTCCCTGAGGCTGAGTTAGCCCTCATAGTGAAAAAGGCCACACAGACCTATAACAATATGAGAAACAGAAATAGAGTAGGTCCCGTAACTTGCTATGAGTGTGGTGAGCTTAATTATATCCGGGCAAATTGCCCCAAGCTGAAAGGAAATAGCAACCATAAGGAGGGAAAACCAGCTTGGAAGAAGCCTCAATGGAACAACTTAAGGTATGATGTTGCCAAACTGACGAAGGCCACTCACTAAGTTCTTGCCGCTTTTGGAGAACAATCCTTAAGCGATGTGGACTCCGGGAGCGAGGAGGATAAGGAGGAGGAGATCCCTCAAAACAAGAAGAAGGGGAAGGCCAAGGACTTCGCCGGTTTGTGCTTCATGGCCGACTCCGCTGACGACGACAACGATGAGGTACCTCCTTCCTATGATGTCCTTTCTGATAGATGTGAAACTATTTTTGAGTAACTCATGAGTCAGGATAAGGCCTTATAGTTTCTCATGGCCAAGAACAAGGACTTAGACACACTAGTAGATAATTTGACATTAGAACTTACTAATGCTAAGACTTTTAAATCTGATGAATGTTCATCCTGCCATGCCCTACACTCAGAATTTGCTAAACCGCAATCTGCTCATGATATTGCTTTGCAACAACTTGAAAATGATAGGACTGAGCTAGTTGAGGTTAAATCTGCTTCCTGTGAAAAATGGTTAGACTCTAGCAAGTTGGTTGCTTCTGGTGTGGTTGATTCTAGCCTTTGCACTTTCTGCATAGAACGCGAACATGAAGTCAAAGATATATTAGAAGTAGTTAGAGCTAAATATGCCAAGCTTAAGGACAGTATTGAGTCTGCTACATGTGCTTCGTGTCCAGCTCTTAAACTTGAAATTGTTTTATATAAGGAGAAATATGCTAGAGCTATTAAAGGTAAAACATGTGAATCATGTGTTAATCTTGAAAAAGAAAATGCTTATCTTAAGGATACCTTAGAAAAATTCTCTAAAGGTAATAAATAATTAAACATGATTCTGGACAAGTCTAAAACTCTTTATAAGAAGCAAGGATTAGGATACAACTCTGTTCAAAATAATTCTAACACAAAAGTTACTCAAGTTTTGGAAAATGGGTTAGTTAAATTCAAAACCCAACCTGCAAAAACTATCTTTAAATCTGCAGGTTTTGCCCAACCATCTGTTAAGTCAAAGGGTGCTTCTCCCAGTGGTATCAAGTACCATTGTACCTATTGCAAAAAGGATGGGCATTTGGTTGAGTTCTATTGGCGTAGTTTGAAAAATGATAAGAAAATTTTTACTAGAATTTCATCCAATCAACCTAGAGATTTTATAAGACATGATAACATAGCAAAGAAGAAATATGTTTTAGGATTTGTGTCACATGCTCATCATCATGCTCCTAGACAGGATAACTCTCATGTTAGTTTAACCATTGCTCGTAACAGAACTTCAAATAAAATCAAAGATAGCATTTCTGCTTTGCATACTACTCGCAGACGCGTGTCTCAGTACTGGGTTCCTAAGCCTTGTTTAACTAACCTCAGTATCGAGACACATCGTTCTTCTGTGCCTTGATTTTCAGGATTTCCGCGGAAAGAGGAAGGACCCGTGGTTTGTCGACTCCAGTTGTTCACGCCACATGACCGGAGACTCAAGATGATTCACCTCCTTCACGCGGTCGATGGGTGATGATCTCATCACTTTTAGAGATGATGGACAAGCTAAGCCTTGGAGCTAGATCAGATATTTCAGCACAAGAACCTATTGTGACTACTTCGCCATCAGATGAGGCTCCTACTACATCTTCGTCATCAACAGTACCTGTAGAGGTCGAAGAGATGCTTTCCTCTCCGGGTGCACCACTTCACGGTTTGCCTCTGTGCGAGGTTTCAGGCGTCTTCGAGAGCTTCCCATAGCCAAGCCGTTAAGCGCATATTCAGGTATTTACACTCTACCCTCTTGTATGGCATTTGGTATTCCTTTTCTTCGACTTTGTCCATTCGGGGTTTTCTGATTCTGATTTTGCGGGTTATCGGCTAGATTGGAAGAGCACCTCAGGCACTTGTCACTTCCTAGGCACTTCTCTTGTGTCTTGGTCTTCTAGGAAGCAGTTTTCTGTTACACAATCCACTGCTGAAGCTGAATATGTAGCTGCTGCTAGTTGCTGTAGTCAGATTTTGTGGATGGTATCTACTCTTAAGGACTATGGGTTAAATTTTGCCAATGTTCCTCTTTTCTATGATAACACTTCTGCTATTAATATTGCTAAAAACCCTGTGCAACACTCTAAGACCAAGCACACAGACATTCGCTACCACTTCCTTAGAGACCATGTCGAAAAAGGTGATATTGTGCTACACCTTGTGTTGTCCGAGGCTCAACTGGCTGAGACATAGGTATTTTTTATATATTTATAACCAAACTTTGGTTGCATACTGTTGTTGTTTACAATGATCAAGGATCTCTGTTACTCTCTGGCTCTGATATCTAAGTCAAACGCTACAAGGGTCCTAGTCGTGACCATTACGTCAATGGTTCTCACGTGCGACTACACACTTTTCTTAAAGAAATATACAAGTACAAAGAACTTAACACAAACAACTACATATAGTGCTTTACATGCTTAAGATTTTGAAGACTACATTTCTTCACTTCAATATTTTGTTCTACTCTTGTTTGGCTACTGGTCGAAACACAGAAAACCTCCTAGTCGAAGTCTTTCCTCTTCGCACGTGGTCCTGCCCACTGGAAGGAGCTTTCTAATGACGGTCCTTTTCCTAGGATCTTCGCTGCCAGTCGGACTTGACTATAAGCACGTTTCACGGAGTGTTTCTCGTGTCTTCGGTTCTTAGCAATCATTACGACCAGTTTGAATACTACATATAAATAGGATGACTTATAGTTTATTGCATACGTCCTTGCATATTTTCGTTTCCTCAAGACAAGTCTTATCTTCCGACCATGTAACCTATCATTTGGAATTTTGATTATGAAAAATAGTTCTACAACTAGTTGAAGTCACACACTGGTTCCGACCACAGTTGATTTTATAGTATTAATACAATCAGTTTTTATCATATAATCAATGCATACTATCAATAGTGGTCGTGACTTTTACTCTTATGCTTGGCTTATTGCTTCGTTACTAAAGATCTTCTACTATACAAGCAGTCGGAGGCTAGAAAATATGTGAGTACTTCATAAGTTAAAAGGATAAACAAAAGACTTTATTGATGAAAGAAAGGTGAGTTTTTACATTTATACTTCCTATATTACAATAACCTACTACTTAGGATCACCAGACTTATCACTGCATGTCGGAGATCCGACCTCTATTTCTTCTGCAACCTTATTTCCTTGAAAAGTTTGGTTGCATCGTCTCCCGAGCAGTTGAAGTCTTCATCAACAGCTTGGGATTTATGGTGGGGTCGGAGGCCTTCAGTTTTGCCGAAGCAAAACTGACTCCATTATTGATAGCTTCAAATAAAGTCTGTATATGGTTATTCCGAGTAATTTTGAGCAAGCTTCTTAATCTCCGAGTTGTTGGCCAAGGAAGTTGATCTTCTCTGTGGGTTCTCCTAAGCTGGGCAGTTGTGTTCCCGATCCCATATCAAAGAGCATCCTGTTGAAGGCCCCGACCTTCTTATCAAGATTATGCCCAAAAGCTGCCTCCTTGTCACGTTCAAACTCAAGAGCTTTTATGCTCTCTTCAATACTTGAATTTGCTCTGCACGAGTAGACCAAAGAATAAATACATATCATTAAGGATAGTACGCTGGTCAAGTTTATGACCGGTTCCTTTCAACCTTCTTCTTGAATGTCTCAAAGACTTCCTTGTGCCTGGTCGTCGATATTCGATCGACCGGTCTTTGTTTTGACATTCTTCTTTAAGCTTGGATATTATAGCTTCTTTTGTCATAACCTCTTTTATAAGCTTCTCCGAATATATCAAATATAATAAAGAGAGAAGTTAATCAATAGAGAAGCAACTAACTGGTAAAGAAGGAGAAAAGAAGATATGAAAAGATGCTTACTTTCCCTCCTTGGAATTTTTGGCCGCGTCGTCACGGCCGATATACCATAGCATTGAATGTGCTCAGATTTCAGGGGCTAATCCGGCGCATAGATAAATCTATCACTATGTGCTAAGAAGTGCGCATAGATAAATCTATCACTATGTGCCAAGAAGTTAAACACCTGATACTAAGGTGTTGGATGGCTTCAACACATCTCCTCACCTTTCCTTCATTCTTCACGGAGGAGCATCATTCGGGTTCTCGACCGCTTTCTTACCGGTATAGTAGAGACTATCCTTTTGGGTAACCGTCATATAGAACTAGTTGTTCTTCCATGACGACAACACGGATTTTGAGTACATACGGATGTACTCATTAGCTTTTCCTTCGTGGAGACGCAAGGTGCATTCCCCAGACGTCCCTATCGTCTTCCCCGACTTCGCCATCCTGTAGAAGTACTTGAAGAGCTCTAGGTTTGCGGGAATTCCCAAGTACGCTTTATAGGGGCAGACGAAGACACTGAGGTTAGCAATCGCATTGGGAGATGTTGGACCGAAAAGGCGACCAGAGGGGGGGTGAATAGGAGCACGCTCACTTTTTCACAAAATATGAATTCAACACAATTTCACTCCAATAGCTATGATGAAGCTATGAAGATCAATATACCAGTACAGCGGAAGACTAGTATTGAATCCAATTAAACCCCTAAACAATGCGACAAAAATCAGCAAGAATCAAAACTAACAGAGACTGGCCGGTCTGACCGCTGTTATACTGGCGGTCTGACCGGTACCAAATCGGTCTGACCTCTGGTGTGGGGCGGTCGGACCGGCACCAAATCGGTCTGACCTCTTGTGTGGGGCGGTCGACCGTGGCAGCTCGAGCAGTAAAAATAACCCGATGACGAAGTTGCAATTAGGTCTAACTTTTGATTCTCAACTCCAAACTACACGAAACTTTGCACACACCTTCTCTATGATATTAAAGACCTATTCCAATCAACAATTATGATAATTCTTGGACGAACAAAGATCTTTTATGATCTGATTGAAGAAGGGTGCAAAACCGGGCAAAAGTGAAAACTAGATCCAATCGCTTGCTCGTGGGTAATTGATGATCAAATTGATCCTAGATGGGTTCCCACACATCACAGCAAGCTAATCCACGTGAAAGAATCAATCACAAACTCGCGGATCAAAGAAAGCCCTAAAATCATGAAATTGAAAGCAAGAACGAAAATAGTCTTATCTCAAGCAAACCTTGCATAGATTAAGAACGTGATCGTTGCGGGATTACACCCACACCATCATGGATCAGTGGTCAATCCAAGATCACGAAATTCACCTCAAACCATAAAGAGCACTAGCCTCCACCTCAACTCCCCCTAAGCCAATTAGGGTTTGAAACATAAAAGAGGCGAGAGATGAAAGAGCTAAGTGGTGCAGCCACCACCTCCCCCTATTTATAGTGGAGGCCTAGACTCCTAGGGTATGACTCCATTGGGCTCCCGTTAAGGCCCACTAACAAACGGGTCACACACGCACGCTTCGCAAAGTGCCGTCTTTAACCTTTGACCTAAACCGCTTCACCATGCGCCATGGATTTGCCAATAGGTCACCCTTGTCCATCTTGTGTCACGCTTGAGTCATTGACTCACCCGCATCGCCGATCGCTCGACCTCAACTCTCCAAGTCTAGTCCCGATCCTCCTCGCCGCTGACCGTCGTTGACCACCAAGCTACCCGCACAACCATAGACAAGCAAACACGACCGGAACAAGTTCTTCACAACTTGACCCATGTTAGTCAAAACATGCATCATGCAAACCATATGCCACGATACCAATGATTTTGACCTAACAAAACAACATCGCCAGAAGTTGGCGTGACGTTCAAGTAGAAACCGGTCTCGATCGCTCCATGTGAGCGGTCCGGACCGCCTCCGCCGGTCCGGACCGCTCCTCGTGAGCGGCCGGACCGCCTCAGTGACTTAGCCAAATTCATGCCCAAATTCAAACCTTCGGAAATTTAAAACGAATAGAACTTCTTCTCCGAGACTCCAAAATCATGAGACCAAGTGCATTGGGATCCCTCACTTGCCTACAACACCTATTTTTGGCCCAAATTGTTTGACCACTTTTAGGTCATGCAATGGTCCGATCATTTCACATGGCGGGTCCGACCGATTTGGGACCGGTCGGACCGCCATGCTAGGACCGGTCGGACCGCCCCTGTCCAGAATGCCTGAAGCTTTGTCGAAAACTCGTGAAACGACAAACCGTAAACACCATTGCCAATTGTCACATCATCCTAAGATCTGGAGCCTATTCCCATGATATCCACAGGAGAAAGGTTCACCAATTCAATTCCATAATGCTCCAGGATTGTGGGGAGGAATGAATAAACCGGGAGCCTGAATCTGTATTCGATATATGCAAGAAAGACAAGGATTTCCCCATCTTCGCCGCTCGGAGAGTGCTCTCCAGCCGCTGATCTCCAATAAATCATACTCTTATTTGGAAGCATCCCAATCTTCTTTAAGGCCTCAAGCTTCTTTCCACTCAGGGCAAAAACCGACCAGTTGGTAATCAAGTCCGACATGGTTAGGTATTGGATCAAAGAAATAAAGGAGGTCGTGGAAGGTTGAAGGCAAAAGAGGTCGGGGGAGTTTCTTCTCTTAGAAGATTAAAATGGAATGCAGGAGGCGTCAAAACCTTAAAGCCTTGTGCCGAGGGGATTTTATAGCCTCTATTCTCTAACTCCACCAGGAAATTACCCAAAAGTTCAACACACAAAAAATACTCTTCGGTTTCCAAGGCAGTTTCTCAAACTTTAAAATGAATACAGACCACCTCGAATGTCACGACATTAAATGAGGGTCTGCCCGATACGACTTCATTAAGAAAAAAATATTCACACGCCCAATTCATTTAAAGTTCGGGGACTAGCCGACGAGGATTAAAATCTCTATGTATTACTTTAAATACATAAATAAAAGACAATATATCTTTGTGGTCGTAAACATTAAGACTAACGACCCTGTGGTTGTAAGAGTCGTAACCTCTGAAGATAACGACCTCTGTGGTCGTTAGAATTCCAGGGGTTACTTATAGATACACTGGTCATATGAGGTCTTGTATTTAGTTCCCGACCATATGATTTCTCGTACAAGCAATAAACTGACATCTAATTCGGCTCTAAGCATATCATTTACCGTGTGAATGAATAGAGCACATGTCGTATTGGCTCTATACCACGCGACGTTTCATGATCCTAAGACACTAGTGATAAACTGCCATGCGGTTTAGTGTCTCAAGATATTAAATCACCAAACGGTTGATACTTCATCAACTATCGCCTTACTTCGACCAATCACGATACTCCCAACAGGCTCCTATACCAGAATTAATTGTCGCCACTTCATCAACTATTTAAGGAAGGGCGTGAATGACGGAAAGGGGATCAAAGCCAATTCGGAAGGCCAATAGGCGATTGAATATCATCTGAAGCATTAGCATAGCAAGTTCTGCGCTGAGTGTAATTAGGATTGGTCCATTGCCTAGTCAAGAACACGCTTTGTAAAGGATCCAGTTCAAAGCAATAAAAAGCAATCCCATCATCCCCAAAAACTCTTTGCTATTTTCCTATGTTTTGTTTTGTAAGATTGGCGACTCGATCGTTGACATATCTGATCTAATTGTAACACTTCAATAAATATCTAGTTGACCTGTATATCGACATACCAAAATTAATTACATTATATATTTAAAATAAGGCTGAAAACGAGCCAAGCCAGACCCGCCCAAGCTCGTTTCAACAGTAGGCTCAGCTCGGCTCGCACGACAGCTCGAGACGGCTCGCGAGGAGGGCTCACGACCAGGGCTTGTGAGCCGGCTCGGCGGCTCATTTTCAGCCCTATTGTCGCGCGACAGTGTGAGCGGTCAGAAATTTCGAGGACTCCCAATCTAGCAGCATTAGATGTGCTATTATGTTGTACTACCTATGAAACCTACTTAGTTAAGTTCTTACCATTCCAGTGAAAGCTTGCAACCAAAGAATATGTTTTCAAAGGGTTATTATATCCAACACACCACATAAAATAAATAGTGAATTTTAAAAAAACCACCTCAATGCCAAATTCACCCTCACTCTGTCACTGATGTCTATTGTTCAAAGGAGTTGCCATTCGTTTAGGGTGGATGGATACAATTAAACAAATTTATAGAAAAATTTGCTGCAACATGGCATAAAAGTAAAACCGCACCTGCGAATTGCAATGACACCACAATAATCAATATCTGAATCTCCACAAAACTAACTAGTTGCATGCCACATAGATCACTTGAGGGCAGTGCATTGTCAGATTGTCTAAGATTGTTGCTTCATTGGCAATTCAGCATATCACCCACACAGATGACTTGCAGGCAATGCACAATACAATGATCGAAGGCCGAATGAACAAAATATTAACACTTGACAAAAGTTGTTGCATAACAGTCCGTCCATCATCCATCCACCATACATAACAGTCCGTCCATCCATCCTACATCCATCATCCATATTTAACAGACCATCCATCATCCATATTTAACAGACCATCCATCATCCATATTTAACAGTCCATCCATGTCAACATAACGGTCCATATAACAGTCCATGGCACTTGTACAAAGATAACAAGAGTACAAAATAACAGTCTAAAGTCTAAACTCCAAACCACACGACCAAAAACAAAATGGCATGTTGACCCGATGCCATGGCGTCATCTTGACATCCAAGGCAAATCATCCAACGAGCCTACAAATACAATTTATAATTAGACAATGAGCACTTTATATATCTAAACACATTTGTATATATGTTATGTACCAATGAAATAAAAGAGCACTTAGAATTAGTAGCACTCACTAGTTGCTCTCTACGATGCTTTAAGGAAGTAGAATGTTTCAACATCATCTTCATCATCTTCTTCCTTAAAACATCAATAATAGTAGAGTTAGCCATGATATGAACAATTTTTTATAGAAAAAACATATTAAAGTATGCAAGAACCTACCACAAATATAGGAGGTCTCATGTCATCAAGTGCACCTCTTATCCAGCTAGAGGCACACACCAAATACTGGACCATAACTGGACGTAGAGAACTCCGATAGTTATCTAGTACTCTACCTGCAGCATTGAAAGTTGATTATGAAGATACACTACTAACTGATATAGTCAAGAAATTATTAGCCATCTGTGACACTACTAGGAATCTATGTGCATTCAAATTCCATCACCCAAGCAATTTGAAGCCTTTGTTATCTAAAGTCTCATTCGCTTCATCTAGATAGATAAGCAACTCTGGCTTTAAAGGCTCGATAGAAGTAGAACGCAAGAAAGACAAAAACTAAGATGAGTCTAAGGATAAAGAGTTGTTTGTACCCATAGCTGAAGAGGAGGTTACATCACCTCTACTAGCCACCTTGTTGTGCTGATGATCCACCTCAAACTATGAATACAAATCTTCCAAATCGACCTTCACATCATCAAGCTCATTTGCAGCCTTTGTGGGCTCATACATTTGGTTGATCTTAAACCTAGGATCATGAATAGTAGAAAGGACTATGACATTCTTCTTTTCTTCATAATACTTATCAAACTTATCCAACATTGCAGCAACCATGAGCTTCAAATTATCATCTCCAGAAGCAATTGCAGCTCTTAATGCAACCTTCATATTAACTATGTAAGGATAAAAAATATTTGTTGTTGGATAAGTTGATCCAGAAAATGTACTAGTCACTTCATCCAAGGACTTCAATATTGGTGCAATTTTCTCATACAATGCCCAATCAGCGCTCAATGGCTGCTATAGGTAATTTGCATCCGTGTAGGCATAACACACTAAACCATCCTTATAAGCAACACAGACTGACAACATTTTGTATGTGAAACTTCATCATGTGGATACATCATGGCTCAACCCAGGATAGCCTGAGCTATGGCAACCATGCTATGTGGAGGATCCAACTCAATAAAGTTCAGTACATGACATTGCATAACCCAATTTTTGTCTATGTAATGTGCTACCAAACTCATGTAGTAAAGGTTTTGGTTAGAGGTCCACAAATCACAAGTTAAACTTATATGAGAGTTACTTATGAGACTCTTCCTAAGGACTTCCCTCACCGAGTCATAAATCTTGATGCATTCACTTCTTATAGTCTTTGTACCGATGGATTGATACGATGGATTTAAGTAACACATCAAAACATTAAACCAAGTGTACTCGACCATCCTAAAAGATACTCATGGACAATTATCATCTCAGAAATGATTCAACGAGTTTCATCTTGACCATATTCCCTGTGAGTAGCAATAAGAGGTAAACCAAGGTCACCTGCTGTGGCGGGACAAAAGTTCAGATTAGCTTGAGTCTTCATCTTAGCCACCTTGTTCTGATATGGCGTGCATTTTGGTATGAGCCTCATCAGATATGAAGCATCTCCCTTGCTTGTAAGACATGTGTTTGTAGCAAAATCTACACTTTGCCTTTGTATCGATCTCCTTTTCTTTGTCTTGGTTGGAACTGTCACCAACTTGAAAATCTTTCAACAATCTGATCTTTGTTTTTGTCCCCCAGTTGCCTTCAGAGATCGTTTTCGCCTTTTTGACCCCCCTCTTTGATCTTCCTTGAGACACGGTACTATCTTCTGTCAAAGTCACAGCTTGTTCATCATCATTCGAACTTGAAGAATGCACCGAAATATGTTCTTGTTCCTCCTCCTCATCTGATGGTAGACCAAGGTGATCATCATCAGCCATTTCCTCCCAATCCGTGTCCTCGCTCGATGACGGTAAAACAGTCAATATATCAATATATGAATATATGAGTTATGACTTAGGAGTTATGAACATATAAATATACAAGAGCAAAATCAAACATCAACATACATCAATTCACCTTAACAAATTTCATGTAATGGTTTCAATATTTGTAATGGTTTTAATTCACGTCAATTCACCAGAAGACAGCAGTCCAGAACAACCTAATTCAATTCACATCAATTGATGTCTGCTAGCTTGTTTCAACAGACTAACATCATCAAGCAATCAGACATCAAGTTTTTTCTAATATGGTGCACATTTTGACAGAGACAGAGACACATCACCAACTGAACAAAAATCCTCAAACACACGTCAAGCATGAACACGTATCACCGAGAGCATCAACACACATCTTGACATCAAAAGCATCAACACACATCGTCAAAATTTCTGGAAAGCATCAACACTAATCGCGCGACCACCCAAACGCTTCTCCTCGCCCTCGACCTCCCCCGCCGCATCGGGCCCTCTTCCCTGTGGCTTCCAGCGCCGCTCTCGTCACCTCCGCTGCCACCACCCACCATCGCCTCCCGCGGACGGCGCCGCACCGCCTCCACTTCCCGCCGCCGTCGTCGCACCCCCACCCAACCTAAATCCTCCATCGTCGTCGTCGTGCCGCCCGCCGCTACCGTCCACGCCCTCCTCCGAACCCGCGGCCAGTGCCGCCACTGTCGCCTCGCCTCACCGCCACTATTGTCGGGCCGCCGCCCCTTCGCCCCCACGCCTCTCCACCCCCAGCGGACGCCCCACGCCCACGCCCGCGCCCGGCCCCCTCACCCCACGCCCCTCCGCCCCCAACGCCCGGCCCCCCTACTCCGCCCTAGCCCCCTTCCTCTCCCCCGCCTCTGCTTCGTCCTTGCTTTGAGGATTCAATAACTGCTTTTCTTCGATTTACCGACGAATATATCGGTGGATTTGATTCGATTCGATCGGGTTTCTGTGATGCTTTTGCTGCAGGGCTTATGCGGGTCGTGCTGGTCGTTCAGCACGTCGGGGGCGCTGGAGGGGGCGCACTACCTCGCCACCGGGAAAGATGGAGGTGCTCAGCGAGCAGCAGATGGTCGACTGCGACCACGAGGTATCTACTTCTTTGCACATCAAAGTCTTGCTTCTTGTCGCATAATTGTTCTCTTTCGTTAGGTAAAAATGTTCTATTATGTATTCTTCGTTCTTGTGTGATTGGGCTAAAAGGATGATGCAAGGGTATCCTTGTG
Source organism: Hsuehochloa calcarea (assembly GCA_036346395.1). Lineage (NCBI taxonomy): Eukaryota > Viridiplantae > Streptophyta > Magnoliopsida > Poales > Poaceae > Hsuehochloa > Hsuehochloa calcarea. The sequence continues at coordinate 44,767,443 of CM070599.1, forward strand.
AATCGTCTTGTTGCCTTGTTCTGTGTTTACTGTTGCTGTGTCCTTTCCTTGATGTCCTCTGTTGTGGTTGGTGAGCATCAGAGAATAGGAAGAATAATTGACAAACAAATGTATGGAGGACTAGAAGAAAGTTGGGGGTTTCAGTTCGTTCTCACTTCCTACGATTTGTGTTTGCACCAAATTGAAATTGGTCTACTTAATTAGGTTGGACCTCACAAAGTTTTTCCTTGGCTGTTAGTCCAAAGCACCAACTGTATCAACCATCCTCTAATTTTTCTTGTTTCAATGGTGAATGGTTCTAGCATTTCACTTCTGAAAACATTGAAGCACTGGCAAAGCCAACATGGCGCAACTGGGGAAGAGAATATGATTGCTCTTTATTGCAATGAACTGGATCTTTACAGGAGATACCTTTGGGAAGGCGATAGACCAGCCCTAATTACACTGAGTATGTTGCTTGCTATGCTTCAATTGTCTTCAGAGCGAATACAATTGCCTCTTAATCTTCTGGATCGTGAGTCTTGTCATTCTTTGCCGTTCATCACCCGTCTTTAAATACTTAGCGAAGAGGTGATAGTTACTTCTGGAGAAGACACCTTTTAGAAGTGACGTGTCTGGTCGGGAGAGGCAGTTCTTGTTTGTAAACCACCAACTGATCGTCGGTTATTGTTAGCAGTAGATGAAACTGTGCAATAGATATTATTAGTGACTTAGGGTTGTAAAGTGTTGTGTGGTTTGGAGCAAATAAGGCACGTGTTCCATTCATCACACGGAAGGAATATGCTAAGGATCAGGTCCAAACACTAGTTCAAGGATTCTATGTGTAGTTAACTGGGTCGGGCAATAGGCGCAGGGCTTCTTCGACCAAGGTACTCATAGAGCAACCTCTGGGATTCTTACGACCACAAATACTATGTGGCTCTTAATTAAATATTAAACCAATATTGAGGAATTTAATCCTCGTCAGCTAGTCCTCGAACTTTAAGTGAATTTATAAAGTGAATCCCTAACTTTAAGTGAATTTATAAAGTGAACCCCTTTAGGCAGAATCTATATCGGGAAAATCTTCGTTTAATGGCGTGGATAACGAAGTGGCCTGTTTTCACTTTAAAGTTGAGGAACTGCTTGGGAAATCAAAGAGGTTTGTGACTGTTGGGCTTCGGTCAACTCCCTTTGGAGTAAAGTGATGCGCTATAAAATCCACCAATCGCCTCATAGGGTTTACACTCTTAAGAATTTCCTTGACTTCCTTCTATCTTGCCAAAAATCGACAATGTCGAATTCCATCACCAATTGGGTAGCTTCCGAGTTGAGCGAGAAGAAACTCAAGGCTCTGGAGAAGAACGGGATGCTTCACGAACAGAGCTTGTTCTCTTGGAGATCAGCGGTCGGGGATCACTTTTCTAGCAGCGAGGAAGAAGAGATCCCCGTGTTAGTTGCTTGATTCTTGCTCTTGGTGATGGCAAGATCCTTACTCTCATTGAGAGGATGACACTTGGAGATGGGGCAATTTTCTAGTTTTATTTCTCACATTGCCATGCCAACTTTGAGGGGTTGGGGATACAAATTTATAGGGCATCAACCCGATAAGCATATGCTAAGATGCTAGTCTAAGATCTTTATCTAGATGCTAGTCGAGATCTTTGTCCTAGATGCCAAGCATATGCTAAGATGCTAGTCTAAGATCTTTGTCCTAGAAGAGGCGACAAAAACCACCATGTCTTTGCATTGCAAGCACCGGACAAACCGAGACTTATCCATCACTCTCCCCTAAGTCTTGTGTGTCTCCTTGTGAGAATCCGAGGCCATCCAGATCTGGCGCGAAGTTCACGGAACTTGATCCGCCAAGAGGCTTGGTCGAGAAAGTCGGCGAGCTTGTCTTGGGTGTTGATGTAGTTGGCGGACACTCCCTTCATCCAGGTGACCGATGAAGTGATACCTCACCGGATGTGCTTGCTGCGCTCATGGAAGACGGGGTTCTTCGCCAAGGCCAAAGCGGACTTCTTTGTCCACGAGCTCTCTGCCTCCGCGTCTCCGCAAGGAGATCGCGGCGGTAGAGCCCGACCCGTACGAGCTGAGTAGAAGCGGTAGTGGTAGCGCAATGTACTTTGCCTCATGACTAGACAAAGCCACCGCTTTCTTTGACGATTGGCCGGCGCGGTGATCGGACACTGCAGAAATCTGACGTCCTGGTGCTCTTGCTCGATGTCGATGTCGCGGCGTGGTCATTGTCGGCTATGCAGATGAAGTCTTGGCCGTCTTGCGCACCTTAGGTAGTCTGGCCGTGGTCGGAGGTGCCGCTGACGTGCGGAGGATCCTTTTCATTCTTTGGTGCTCCGTCGTCGGTCATTGCATGGCCGGTGGCGTGGCCGATGGCAGCCAAGTCGATCGGCGATGTGGACAAGGTAGCGAAGGCGCCCGCAATCTGGCCGTGCTGCGTCGCGTCCGCCTCTCCGCCGTACTCTCCGCGACAGCCTCTCCTCGCGGAGTGTAGTGGTGCTGGTTCGCGATCGGTGAGCCGCCAGCTCCACGATGCGCTTGCGTGGCGGTCTGGCGAAGAGATCTGGGAGGCTGTCTGGTGGACCTCGATCCGAGTGAGAGAGAGGGCAGGTCGCTCATCCGGAAGGTGGCCTTCATCTGCCTTGAATGCCTCGATCTCCTCCTGCCGGTGCCGGTGATCGGAAGGTCGTCGGCGTGGCGCCTATCGGCAGGGCATTGCCTCTTGCTCCTTGATGGACCGCTGACCTCGTGGCCTTCTGCTGAATCCCATTTGCTTGAGGTGGAGTCGACTTGGCATTCCAGCTCGCGGTGCTGCCCTGGCCGTAGAGGGCCTCGCGTGCGGAGGACCTTCTTTCCCTGCAGGGGATGATGAATCTGGCGGTGGCGGGCGTGAACCTCCTCCTTCAAGTCACCGTTGAGAAGCGGACTTGGCGTCCATGTGATGAACGCGCGACCTCACAGGCTGCGAGGGCAGGAGGAGACGCGACGGACTCCATCCAGTGCAGCATGAAAGGCATCGTCGAAGTCGACTCCTCTGGCTGGGCGAAGCCACGTGCCCGCGCGCGCCTTGTCTTGATCCGCTTGGTGGTGGTGGAAGATCCGCTGGGAAATCAAAGAGGTTTGTGACTGTTGGGCTTCGGTCAACTCCCTTTTGCAGGTAAAGTGGTACGCCTATAAAATCCCTGCAATGCGCCTCCTTAGGGGTTTTACACTCTTAAGAATTTCCTTCGACTTCCTTCTATCTTGCCAAAAATCGACAATGTCGAATTCCATCACCAACTGGGTAGCTTCCGAGTTGAGCGAGAAGAAACTCAAGGCTATGGAGAAGAACGGGATGCTTCCCGAACAGAGCTTGTTCTCTCTGAGATCGATCGTGATCACTTTATAGCGTGTTTTCTCGTTTACATCGAGTGCGGATTCAGATTTCCAGCGCACTCGTTCCTCTCCCAAATTCTTGAGTGTAGAGTTGAGTTGGTGAATCTTGCTCCTAACTCGATCGCCAACCTCAATATCTTCATTTACCTCTGCGAACCGTACCTGGGGATCCCGCTAGATCTGAAGGTCTTCAGGTATTTCTACAAGATGGTGAAGTCAGGGAAGTCAATGGCATTTCCTGGGGAGTGCTCTCTGCGCCTCCATGACGAGAAGGCTGAGGAATACATCCGCATGTATTCCAAGTCTTCATGGTCGTGATGGAAAAAGAATTAGTTTTGCATGGCGACCACCAAGTGAGATAGCCTTTGCTTTGCCGGTAAGGCGGCGGTCGAGAACCCACGGTGTCGATCCTTCGCGAAGGAGGGAAAAGTAGGGAAATAGATTGAAGCCATCTAACACCTTAACATTAGAGGATTAACTTTTTGGCATGTGGTGAAGGATTTCACTATGCGCCGGATAAGTCCTCTAATGTTCCGAGAACGTACCAAGCTTCGGTACATTGGTCGGGAAGATACGAACATGGATTTTTCTGAATGTAAGTTCTGAGTAATTCCGACTAGTCTTGTTTTGTTTTTAGTTGATTTATTTTGTAACCTTAAAAGTCTTTCCCATATCCTTTTTTTTACAGCCCTTTCCCCTGAAGAAATAAAGGAGCGGATCAAGATGATCTGTGCTAGGGAGCCTACTGATAAGGCTGATGTTCCCCGGATCTTAGCAGTTGTCTCTCCAAAAGAGAGAATAGAGACTCAAGGTAAAAAATAACTTCTTTTCATCTTTTTATGTATTTTTCGATCGGTATGCTATCATGCCTCTTTTGCTTTAATGTGCGATGGTCGGGCCGGATATCAACGAGCTCGCCGAGAGCTCGAATTTAGTCATCGCTCCAACCACTTCCACTCCAATGAGCACTCAGTTGGTGGCCCTTCGGAGGTAAAAAAGAGCACCAAAAAGAAATATACATTTTAGATGAAGTATTCCATCGCCAAACTAACCTTGATTTATGATTAGGCGGGAGAAAAGGAAAATCCACCGACCGAAGGTGCGGTGATAGTAAACTCCGGAGTTGTCGTGATCGACCAAATAGTTGCTCCTGAAGCAACTGTTCCGGAGGTTGATGAAACCACGATCTCCGAACAGATGGTTGGGGAAATTATTTCTGACCAGATGGTCGGGGATATTACATCCGACCTCCAGTCGGAGAGCGCAAAGGGTCCGACCAGCCCTACTGGAACAGAGCTGGTAAAATCGGTCGAAAAGAAGAAAAGGAAGGCGAGTGCTCTGGATTTTGCTCCGGGGCGTTTCAACTTCAAAACCAAGAAGACCAGGTACGAAACATGAAAAATTTACATAGATGCATACATTTAGATTTTCTTGTATTCTGTAATCTTTTATCCACATTTCTTCTCTTTTGTAGATCCGCTGGTGTTCCGATCACCTCTGATCAGGGCACCTTTCGGGAGAAACTCCTGAAGTAAGGATGGTCGAGTCAGCCCCTGAGCGGGTGGAGGCGCCAATGCCCGCTCCTACCGCCCAGGACTCCTTGACGGTTCCGATCCCGTCTAAGGAGACAGAGGCTGAAAAGAGCCCCAGCAGGCTCCACCCACTGCTGGGACTGGTCATGAGGAGAGGAGTTCTTCCCTAATTAGGAGTTCTCGTCTTAGTGACATCCTCGACCGACCTCGAATTTTTGATGATAAAAAATTGAGGCGACTTGGAGGAAGATTTCAAACTATCATTCAAAGACAGGTCCTGAAACTATTTACTCCGAGTATGTGGGCAAGGCGGTCCAGGTAAATACCTACAACCACCCTCATAGCATTTTTATGGAGTTTATTTAAAACTTAAAGAAGTTTTACTACTTTTTTTACAACATATGGTGGAGAATGTTGCTGTGGTCGGAGAACCGACCCAACGAATAACTCTCTTGAAAAAGGAAAATGTCGATTTGAAATGTAAGTGTTTCTTCTTCCCCTTTTTTTGTTATTTTGTTCCTTGTTGTTTCTCAACTCTCTTCTATCATAATTGATAGAATTGGATGCATACAAAAAAGAGGTTATGACTAAAGAAACCATCATAGCTATGCTTGAAAAGAGATGCAAAACCTAAGACCGGTCAAGACTAGTCGACCAGGTTCAATGATACCTCCCTCAAGCATGAGGAAGCTATTGAAGTCTTCGAGAAGAAGACTCAGACTCAAGATAACTGCTTGTAAACCTGACCAGTTTACTATGTGTTTTAAGTTTTTTTTTAACTTTGATTTACTCATGCAGAGCAAGTTCAAAAATTAGAACGAACAGAAAAATCTCTTGAGTTTGAGCCGAACAAGGAGATGGAGCTCGAGAGGAATCTTCAAGAGAAGATCCTTGGCTTTAACAAGATGCTTTTTGATATTGGATCGGAAACATTTTTGTCGTCCTCCAGGGAGCCAACCGCGAAGGCAAACTACTGTCTTGGTCGACAGCTTGAAGTTCTCCAAGATCTGCTTGCTACCTCTTAGAGAAACCACGCAAGACTATGAAAGACACTATTGCTGACGGAGTTAGCTTTGCATTGGCAAAGCTTAAAGCCTCTGACCCCTCCACCAATCTCCAAGCTCTTGAAGCAGACTTGAACTGCTCGGAGGATGATGCAACCAAGATCTTCGGATCTCCGTCTCATAGCGACCAGTCAGGTGGTCCGATGAGTAAATAGATGTAATATAAAATTGTAATAAAAAACTTACCTTTTTGTTGTCAGTAAAGTTTATGTTTTATCTCTCAACTTGTGTACTTATATATTTCCTAGCCCCTGACGCTTCTATAGTAGAAAACCTTACTAATGAAGCAGTAGACTAAGAAAAAGTGCACATGTTGCGACCAACTTACAAGGCATGCACTGATTATGTTGTAAAAATGACCCAATTGATACTATGAAATCACTTTGATCAGAACTAGTGTATGATTTCGACCAGTTTTAGATCTATTTCCATAATCGAAACACCATATAGTACATTGTGTGGTCGGAAGATGTCATAAAATTTATATTGATGATGTAATGATAAGAAATTATGCAAAAATATATGCAGAAAATGATAAGTGTTATTATTTATATGCAAAAATACATTGTATGGTTAGAAAGCTGGTTGTAAATAGTGCTAAGAACTAAAGACATGATTGATACTTCACGAAACATACTCATACTTAAGTTCTGATCGGTAGCAAAGATCATAGGAAAAATGTCGTCGTTAGGAAACACCTTCCAGTGGCCTGGACCACATGCATAGAGGAGAGATTTCAACTAGGAGGTTTTCTGTGTCTCGACTAGGTTCAAAACAAGAAAAGAGCAGAATGTTGAAGGGAAAAAAGAAAGCCTTTGAATCATTAGCATGTAAATAACTATAACGAGTTGTCCGTGTTATGTTCCTTTTACTTGTTATGTGAGAACAGAGTGTAAAGTTATTCGTGAGAACCATCTCTGTGATGGTCACGAAAAGAACCCTAATGACATTTGACGAACGTGTCAAAGTCAAAAAGGAAAAGATATCATTTAGAAGGATGTTGGAGAGTAATTGATCTTCTCCGATGATCTTAGACAACAAATAGTGTGTGATCAGACAATAGATAATTGAAATATAAACAACAATGCTCATCGGAAAGTAGAGAAACAATGCAACTGTATTGAATTTATAAATGAAAAGGACATTTGTACATAAAACTTACACAATTGATCAATGTTCCAAGAATTAGATATAACACGTCCGTCTGACATAGCAAGTTGTACATAACCTGATCTGTTTACTCCGACTATAGTGTATGGACCTTCCCATTTAGGAGAAAGCTTGTTGCGATTTGTTTGGCTCTGAATTTTTCTAAGAACCAGATCACCTATAGATAGATTGCGAGGTTGCACCTTACGACTGTGAGGTTGCACCTTACGACTGTGGTACCTTCTCATGTCTTGTTGGTAAACTGCCGACCGTATCAAGGCTTTGTTTCATCTTTCTTTAAGGAAATTGATATCGTCGATTTGTCGTTCTTTTTTATTGTCGTTGCTATAACAATCGGTTCGAGTAGAGCCAATTTTCAGTTCTGGAGAAAGCATGGCTTCAACACCATAAACCAGGAAAATGGTGTTTAACTGGTCACACGACTGGTCGTGGTCCGAACAACCTATAAGAACCCAAGCTCTTGACCGTTTGATTAATTGGTCGAATACTCTACTCCTTGTATTATTATGCCATTAGCTCGCCTGACTGCTCTGTTACTTTGTGGGTAAGCTACGAAAGCGTCATGTATCTTGATACCTAGATCTTCGCAGAATTCTCTAAAATTCCCGCTGAGAACTGGGTACCATTATTTGTGATTATACGATTGGGTATACCAAATCGTGTGATCACATTGTTTTGCGAGAAATTTCTTGGCAGCTTCAGTTGTTATTTTAACAACTGGCTCAGTTTCTATCCATTTTGTGAATGTATCAATCATGACAAAAAGGATTCAAAGCCCCTGGATGCCTTTAGTAAAGGTCCCAGAATGTCCAATCCCCAGGTTGCAAAAGGCCAAGAAAGGGGTATTGTTTGTAAAGCTTGTGTCGGCTGATGTACTTGTCGACTATGAAATTGACATTGTACACACTTTGTCACAAGTTCTTTTGCATCATGAAGGGCAGTTGACCAGTAGTATCCTTGTCTAGAGGCTTTACCGATTATAGTTATGTACAATGATGCGCTCCACAGACTCCTCCATGTATGTCGGATAGTAATTTCATACCATCCGCTTGAGATATGCATCTCATCAACACTCCTTGAGCTCCCCATTTGTAAAAGGTACATTCGATCAGAGTGTATGATTTGATTTTTCGAGCTATACGATCAGCCTCTACATCATCTTCAGGAAGTGTGTCATATTGAAGATAATTGTAGATTGATGTCATCTAATCACTATTGAGATCGATCTGTACGACTTCCAATTGAGCGTGTGTCTTCGGAATGCTCGACCACCGAGGGTATATCGAGTTGCTCGAGAAAAACTCCGGGCAAGACAAATGATCTTGAGGAAGCCATCCGTGCCAACTGGTCTGCTAGAAAGTTGGTCTGCTAGAAAGTTGTCCTTTCTAGGAATATGTTGGATCTGAAAACCGAAAAAGTACTTTTCGAGTTTCTGTACTTCCGCTAAATAAGATGACATCTTAGGACTTAAGCATTGATACTCTTTCTCAACTTGATTCGCGCCAATTGAGAATCGCTTTTCACTAGTAATATGTGAATCTCGAGCGCTTTTACTACCCGAGATATTATGACAACTCCAGCTCCCGAGCTTTTGAGCATCAAGGAACCGTCAAAGTATATGATCCACTCTTCGTGGTGTTCGTACTAGGGCCCTTGGGTGGGTTCAGGGTTCGTCCATTCGGCAATGAATTCTGCTAAAGTCTGGGACTTAATTGCTGCCCGTGAATTGAAATGGAGGTTGAAGCCCCCAAGCTCGACCGCCCATTTTGCTATTCATCCTGATGATTCACTGTTTTCGAGAACTTGACCAAGAGGATATACAGTAATGCTTTAGTTTCCATGAAGCCATAAGGAAACCATATAGCAGCTTTTGTACACGCGGATAGTGCTCCTTTGGTCCATGTAAGACTTCGCGTACGTAATATACCGGCCGTTGGATAGTGTCACGTTCAACGACCAGTACAATACTGACAGCTTGGGGCGTTGCAACCAAGTATATCAGCGATGTTTCTCCCGATCTTGGGGATACTAAGATCAGAGCATTCATAAGGTACCTTTTGAGTTCCTCAAAGACATCGTTCGCATTTTTAGTCCATTCGAAACTTTTATGTTTCAGAAGAAGCTTAAAGAAAGGTAATCCTTTTTCTCCTAACCGTGCTATGAAACAACTTAAGGTTGCCATACAATCGGTTAGTTTTTGGACCCCCCTTCTTTGTGGTCAGAGGATGTATCTGTTCGATGGCCACTATTTTTGCTGGATTTACTTTAATTCCTCTAGCCGAAACTAGGAATCCAAGAAGTTTTTCTAGAAGAAATTCCAAACACACTTCACAGTATTTAACTTAAGGTTATGCCTTCTTAAGTTATTGAAAGTTTCTTGCAGATCGGAGACATAATCTCTAACATTGATGCTCTCTGCGACCAGGTCATCAACATAAGCATCTAAAGTTTGACCTATCTGCGAACTAAAGGTCTTTTTCATTAGCCTTTGAAAAGTAGCACCAGCATTTTTAAGACCAAATGACATTTTGACATAACAATAAGTGCCATATGGTGTGATGAATGAAATTTTCTCATTAATTTGGTGGTACCCTAAATACACATCTAAAAAGCTTAATAACTCGTACCTAGAAGTAGAGTCTACAAGCTGATCGATACGTGGAAGGGAAAATCATCATTCAGACAAGCTTTATTAAGATCTGTGAAATCGATACACATTCTCCATTTCCCATTACTTTTTCTAACCATTACATAGTTGGCGAGCCACTATGGGTGATCGACCTTACGAATAAATCCAGTCTTGAGAAGCTTATCAATCTCCGACTGGATTGCCTTCTTCCGATCTGGTGCAAAGCACCTTAGCTTTTGTTTGATCGGTTTTTTGTCAGGCCGAAGAGCTAGCATGTGCTCGATCACCCCCCTGGGGACTCCAGGCATGTCGGATGTCTGCAAAGCGAATACATCTGAATTGGTTCAGAGGAAGGAGACGAGCAACTCTTCCTATTTTGGATTGAGTCCTGTACCGACTAGTACCTTTTGGGTGGTTGCACTAGCATAACCTCCTTTGGCCCAAACAACGCTTTGACGCTTTCTGGAGAATTGCCCTTGTCGAGTGGAACTTTCTTGGTCTGGTCGGAGGGTTTTGGGGCCATCTTTGGTCTTGAGTGCTTGACCTGCGTGGAAGGTGGATTAGTATCCCTGGTCGGAAGTTCATCGACCAGTTCTAGGGATTTTCGATTGCATCTTTCTCGCCTTCGAATCGTATGCCATCTTTCTTGAGTGCTTGACCTTGGATTAGTATCCTGGTGGAACATCGACTAATGACCCATTTTGGTCATGATATCTTTAAACTCTGATAACTTCAATGCATGGCAATCAGGAATTTTGTCAATGCCTGATGACCAAGAATTTCATCGTATGCAGTTTCAAAATCAACTACATTAAAAGAAATCTTCTCTGTTCGGAAGTTATTTGGTCTTCCGAACGTAACCGGTAGGGAAAGTTGCCCTATCGGTTTAGCAGTAGACCCTGGAACTCTACCATGGAAGACATATTTCATAGGTTTCACTTTTGACTTGGGAATTTGTATTTCTTTTAATGCTCCTGTAAATAAAATATTTAAAGAACTACCACCATCTACTAAAACTTGATTGACTTTGCAATTATGTATAGTAAGTTTTACAACAGTAGGAAACCTACCTAGTTGAGTTGAAGGGATGGGGCAGTCTTCTTTGTTGAAGATGATGACTGTCTCCGACCACCTGGGTGGCTTGATAGTGATTGGAGATTCGGCGAGGTTTACTTCTGTTCCATGGCCTTTAGATGGTGTCTGGAATCTTATGAGGAGGACCCGCCAAAGATCATATCAACGGTGTGCTGTGGCTCCTGATACTCCATCTCTTCATTGCCATCCTTGTCCTTCTTGGAGCTTGGCTCTCTAAGCTCCTGTATTGAGGGAAAAGGACCCTTACATGAATAATAGTCTTCTAGCTTCTTCTACTAGGCTCGGCAAGTGCGCAAATCATGCCCTGCCGCCTGATGAAGTGGACACCACTTCTTGTTCTTTTTGTATTTATCGGTCGGAGCTTTTGCCTTGTTACTATCGGAATAATCCTTCTAACAATTGGTAAATTTTTCTCACCCTTGGTAATTTTTTTGGGAATTGTAAGGACATCTTTATTGTTGGGCTTGCGATTCTTCTTACCTTTAAGAGCATTCTTATGTTTCTTCTCTTGTTTATACAGTCGAGTTGAGGATTTCTCTTTTCGATCAATGACTTTTGTTCCATTCGACCGCCTTACTGGCGTCTGCGTACCTATCAACCATGTTGAATAGATTGACAGTCGTTCGTGGAGGATTCATTGCAATGTCCTTCGTAATCCGTCGATTCCTTAACCCCGCCTTGAAAGCCTGGATAACAGATGAATCTGCGACTTCAGGAATGGAGTTACGAACCTGGCTAAATCTCTTGATGTACTGCCGAAGTGTTTCATTAGGTTCCTTCCTAATCCGATGAAGATCGTCTTCCTTTCTGGGGCTATCGTAAGTCCCCTGAAAGTTTGCGATCAATAGGTCGCAGAGTTGCTCCTAGGTGTAAATTGATATGACCGATAGGTTGAGCAACCACAACCGACAGATCCCTCGAGTACCGTGGGCAAATAGTTTGCCATCACATTGTCGTCACCACCAGCAACTCTGATGGCGGTAGTGTAGATATGGAGAAAGTCCAATGGATTTGAGTTCCATTGAATTTCTCTAAGTTTGCTGGTCGGAACTTGTTCGACCAGCATACTGCTTGGAGTCCTGCCGAGAATGCTCGACTGCCCGTAATAGAGTCATGACGCATTCTTTGAAAAGGAGCCCGACGAGGATTAAAACCTCGATGTATTATTTTAATACATAAGAGAAGACCATTCGTCTTCATGGTCGTAACCCCTAAGGCTAACGACCTTACTGGTCGTAAGGATTTCGGAGGTTATATAATAAATACCCTGGTCGAACAAGGTCCCAAACCTAGTCTCCGACCAGCCAATTACTCGTAAGGCTATGAACTGGTATCATCTGGACCTGAATCCAGGTATATCCCTTACCGTGTGATGAATGGAACACATGCTATATATTCCATACCACGCGACGTTACATGATTCTAAGACATTGGAGTACGGTTGAATGTCTCACCGACATATAACCGCACAACAGTTGATACTTTGTCAACCGACACCTCTCTCCAACCAGACGCGTTACTTCCCAACAGGCGTCTCTCTACAGGATAACTGCCACCGTTTCATTAACTACTTAAGGAGGACCGCGAAGATGGAGGAGAGATCGGATAAAAGGCAATTGAGAAGATTAGCGAGTCGATTTGATTACAACACCATAGCAAGCATTGCGCTCTAGTGTAATTAGGATTAGCCTTTTGTTTGATCACATGCATTCCTTGTAATAGCTAGTTCATAGCAATAAAGAGTGATCCTATTATAATCCAGGAGATACACACCATTTTCCTCTGTTTTTATATATTCATAAGATCGAAGATTTGATCGTCAACAGAGCCGGATTATAGTCAGTTGGGGACCGATTCCTCATGTTGGCATACCGAGTATCATGTGTCCCAATCCGGTCGTGGACGTTGGTATAACTCTTTCGACCGACTGCCTGGTTTAGATGATGTCGAAGATCACTCGAGTCGAGCGGCCGCTCCTCTTGACGAGGGGGAGGAGCGGCTACATGGAAGAGCCGTCTTCCCTCGTGATTTCCTTATCGGAATCTTTGAGGTCCAGGTATCGAACGGTTTCCAGTTCGACCAGGCTGACCCCTGCTAAGGAAGGAACGCTGGGACGAAGTCAAAGTATGACTTTGTGAATTCCTTTGTTCCGTGTACATTTTTGTACGTTGCATGGTCTGTGAAGGATCTACGATACCTGCCTTGCAAGTTGAATATACCTCGGAGCCTCTGCCAGAGCAGGGTTTTGGTTATTTAAAATATCACGAATTTGTTGTAGGTTTTGGATCGTTACCGAGGGTCTTGAAGGATTCCTACTAGCAGAAAGTGTCCGATGACCTAAACTTCCTTTCGGCCCTCTTGTTTGCTCGGTCCTACCCATTATACGTAATGGGGTAGAAGCAGGTGGATTAAATGATTGACGTCCACCAGTTCCATTGCATCCGCCATCTCGGGTTGGTATTTGAGTGCCTGCAACATTTCCGCCAACGGGTGTTGGTAGGTTACGCTGTGGAGGATTGTGCACGGCATCTTGATTGGTATCACTGATTGCGTTAACTTCGTGCCTCCAACAGTACTCTCCCGACGAGCTCCCATCGTAACTAAGGGAGAGTCTTCTAGTGCTTAGGCAAGAAGCATCTTCTGGATCGTGAGTCTTGTCTTTCTTTGCTGTTCATCACCCACCTTTAAATACTTAGTGAAGAGGTGGCAGTTACTCCTGGAGAAGACGCCTTTTAAAAGTGATGCCTTTGGTCGTGAGAGGCAATTCTTGTTTGTAAACCACTGACTGATCGCCGGTTATTGTTAGTAGGAGTTGAAACTGTGTAATAGTTATTGTCAGTGACTTTGGGCTATAAAGTATCGTGTGGTTTGGAGCAAATAAGACACGTGTTCCATTCATGACACAGAACGAATATACTAAGGATCAGGTCTAAGCAAAAGTTCAAGGATTCTATGAGTAGTTAACTGGTCGGGCAATAGGCGCAGGGCTTCTCCAACCAGGGTACTCATAGAGTAACTTCTGGGATTCTTACGACCACAGGAGTCGTTAAGTACAAAAGTTACGACCACAAAGACTATGTTGCTCTTAATTAAATATTAAACCAATATTGAGGAATTTAATCCTCGTCAGTGTCCTAGTCCACTCCCAACGCAGGCAGCCACAATCGAGCTGTGTCGCGAACTTGGGCAGCACTGCCAGGGTGCGGCGACGCCGGCGAGTGTGTGGCGGTGCGCGGTGTGGCGACCCTCGATGGTCCAGCCAGGGTGTAACGACTGTCGAGGTTCCACTGCTCTTGCAGCCAGCACAACATTTAGTCTGCATATGAGACCAATGTTCTACTAATCCGGTGCTTTGTTATTTGTTAAGTATATTTCAAAGTATTGCTTAAATTTCCATTCTTCTTTGTCGCACCTTTCCTTTTAAGGTTTTGATGCTTGGCTAAATACTTTAATGATTTTTATGATTTCACGCTGTTTAGTTCCATGGTTGGATCTCAGTTGAAAGCAAACTGTAGGTGGAAAGATGTAGTGACACGAGACTAGTTCTTATTCACAGTTTCAGACATATTTTTTAGAATAATACCCCTTTCAAGGCAAAATTTCCCCATTTTGGATGATGTATTTAACATGAGACTTCAAATTATGAAATTGTTAACATCGATAAAGAAACTGCAATTTAAGACATGGCATAATCTAGGACTACACTAAATTTCATATCATCTTGCTTTTGCTTGCGATATTGTATTTGTACTTTCTATTATCTCTTTATGTTGTACTCCATATTTGTGTAAATTCTGTTAGTTAAGACTAGATAACTTGTACTTGTTTCCAATGATTAATTATATTGAATCATGCTAAAAGTTTGTCCCGGGTCTCCAAAATTCCTGGCTCCGCAACTTTCCTAATTAATATGCGACATTTATCTCATTTCTTCAAACAGCATACGTTGAGAGGGGGTTGGTAGGAGAAAATGCAAGCCTGAAAAGCGTGGTATGAACCTCGCTGGTGATTGTTATATTTGAGTGTCCTGCCTTGAGATTCTTGTTTCAAGTAATTAAATAACGTAATCAAATGCAGCACACCAAGGAACGGGAGGCTAGAATAAGGAAGCAGCTCCAGAGAGTCAAATTACCACCATCTTCATATGACACGGCATGGGTAGCTATGGTGCCCTTGAGGGGTTCCCCTAAGGCTCCACGCTTCCCACAATGTGTTGAATGGATATTAGAAAACCAACAGGATAATGGATCCTGGGGTACCTACCAATTTGACTCGTCAGTCGACAAGGGCATTCTCTTATCCACATTGGCATGTGTTCTTGCACTTACGAGATGGAATGTTGGCAGGGAGGACATCAAGAGAGGTACAAACAAATATTCTCTTACCTGTCAATGTTGTTTTAATCTCCTCCATCTTCAAGTTCAAGATTGGAAAGGTCTTAACTCTTGATGCTATGAAAATGACGCTGACAGGACTAAATTTTATTGGAAGAAATTTCTCCACTGTTATGGACGAGCAGATTGCCGCTCCTGTAGGTTTCAACATCACTTTTGCTGGTATGCTTAGTCTCGGCATTGGGATGGGTTTGGAATTTCCTGTCCAACAAACTGATCTTGATGGGATTCTTCACCTCCGGGAGATGGAATTGAAAAGGTTTGTCAATGGCAAAATGCTGGCATGAAAATTTATGTTGTATTACTTTCCTGTTTTTATTTCAGGGCAGCTGGTTTAGTTGTTTGTAAAGTTGGCATGTATGGATTGGTTATGTGAATTGATATGTACTGTCAGCTTAGTTTTTCCCATTCTTTTTGAAAGACGGAATAAAGTAGGCTTTTTAAGAAGATTTCTCTTTGGAAGTTTTTTGAAGAACCAAAATTTTGCAGGAAATTAGCTATCTTAATTTGACTAGTGCAGTAGTACCTCTGAGTAACACACCAAAAATCCTGATAGTTGATTTATTTTAGAGAGGCTGGGGACATTTCTCATGGAAGAAAGGCATATATGGCTTATGTCGCAGAAGGATTAGGAAACCTGCTTGAGTGGAATGAAATCATGAAGTTCCAGAGGAAGAATGGTTCGTTGTTCAATTGCCCTTCCACAACTGCTGCCGCATTAGTCCACAACTATGACGATAAAGCTGTCCAGTACCTAAATTTACTTGTCAATAAATTTGGCAGTGCAGGTGATTCTGCATACTTTTCCTTGTCAAGACCCTGCTAGGGTGTAGATTGTTACTAAATACCTAATAACATTAGACTTTTGCAGTACCAGCAGTGTATCCGCTAAATATATATTGTCAACTTTCAATGGTGGATGCTCTTGAAAAGATGGGAATATCTCAGTATTTTGTGAGCGAGATAAAGAGCATCCTAGACATGACATACAGGTAATGACCTTGAGTAAAGCATTTAAGTCTGTTTGTTACTTGACTGTAGCCTGTTTGCAGTTGCTGGTTACAGAGAGATGATGAAATTATGCTGGACATAACAACATGTGCAATGGCATTTCGCCTTTTAAGAATGAATGGGTATGACATTTCCTCAGGTGTGTTCTTAGAATGGAATCTCTTTTCTTATTGATCTCATCTAACTTTGGTCTTGATTTAACAAACACTGATTTAAATCTGGTGCAGTTGAGTTGTCTCATGTTGCTGAAGCTTCCACTTTCCGTGATTCACTTCAAGGATATCTAAATGATACAAAATCTACACTGGAATTATACAAGGCTTCAAAAGTCAGTATAGCAGAGAATGAATTGATCTTAGATAACATAGGCTCCTGGTCTGGCAGTTTATTGAAGGAAAAACTGTGCTCTAATGGGGTACAAAGAACTCAAGTCTTTCAAGAGGTGCTTTCATGAAATTTGAAATTCCATTTCACTTGGGGATTCTGTTTGTGTTTAATTCTATAATTTTGTGATTTCAGATGGAGTACACACTTAAGTTTCCCTTCTACACCACACTGGAACGTCTAGACCACAAGAGAAACATCGAACATTTTGATGATAAGGGTTCTCAGATGCTAAAGACAGAATACTTGTAAGATTTTCATTTCACAAAAAAAAAGCGGTTCGTAAAATATGAGTAATATATATGTTAGACACCAATTTCGAATATGTTTCTTAATCAGGCCTTGTTGTGGCAATCAAGATCTTCTAGCTTTGGCTGTTGAAGATTTCAGTACCTCTCAATCTATTTACCAGGATGAACTTAAGCATCTTGATAGGTAATCCAGCCTGTTGTCATATTATGCTCTGTTATCTTCTTAACTTAGACAATTTGCAAAATTTTGTTGGACCAGTTGGGTGAAAGACAGCAGACTTGATCAGCTACAATTTGCACGGCAGAAGTTGACATACTGCTATCTCTCTGCTGCTGCTACCATATTCCCTCCTGAATTGTCTGATGCCCGCATGTCATGGGCCAAAAATGGTGTGCTCACAACTGTTGTTGACGACTTCTTCGATGTTGGAGGATCAAAAGAAGAATTGGAAAACCTCATAGCATTAGTTGAGAAGTATAATCCTATAACTAGATGTATTTCTCTGCAATTTCTTAAGTAGTAGCTAAGTCATGTTACCTGTTTTGTCAATGGTTATGACAGGTGGGATGGGCATCACAAAGATGAGTTCTACTCTGAACAAGTGAAAATAGTATTTTGTGCTCTTTATACTACAGTGAACCAGCTTGGAGCAAAGGCTTCTGTAATACAAGATCGTGATGTTACAAAAAACCTGATAGAAATAGTGAGTGTCATGTGTGACCCCCTGATTATGCGTTACATAGTTTTAGTGTTGACAAATTGGAACTTATCTGCAGTGGCTACACCTATTGAGGTCTATGATGACCGAGGCTGAATGGCAGAGGTGCCAATATGTACCAACGGTTGAAGAATACATTGCAAATGCTGTTGTCTCATTCGCACTTGGCCCCATTGTGCTCCCGGCATTGTATTTTGTTGGACCAAAGATCTTGGAGTATGTTGTCATAGATCAAGAGTACAATGAATTATTTAGGCTAATGAGCACTTGCGGCCGTCTCCTGAATGACAGTCAAGGCTTTGAGGTATTTCCGCGAGATCAATTAAAATTTTATTTTATGCTATATGATTCCTTTATACATAAATTTTTCTATCTATCTTATTACATGCAAATAATTGATGAGATTAGAGGCATCACGTTAATCCTGAAGGACTACAAATTCTCATAATTATCAAGATGTATGGTTATTTTCAGCCTCCAATTGTAGCTATTATTTGTTAAGAGAATAGTAATTAGCCATAATTGCTGTTTAGTTCACGCTTGTAAATTGTAATTGGACAATTCTGACAATTTTTTTATCTACTGCTGCAGAGGGAGGGTAGCGAGGGAAAACTGAATAGTGTTTCACTAATTGTTCTTCAGAGTGGTGGTTCTATGTCCATAGAAGCGGCTAAAAAGGCGATACAAAAGTCCATAGATACTTCTAGGAGAGACTTGCTAAGACTGGTCCTTAGGGAAGAAAGTGCTGTTCCTAGGCCATGCAAAGAGCTATTCTGGAAGATGTGCAAGATACTTCACTTGTTCTACTTTCAGACTGATGGATTTAGCTCGCCCAAGGAAATGGTCAGTGCAGTGAATGCAGTTATCCATGAGCCACTCAAACTCCAAGATAGCAATCCATCTTTGGCTGTTTCATCAGGAAAATAAGGGTTTCCTGTATTTTATCCAATTCATATGTATCAGGTGGAGTATATATTATCCTTTTTATCCTGTTTCACCAGAGCTCGAGCTTTGTGCGAGCAACAGATACGTTGTACTGACTTTTTAAAGTGGGTATCTTCGAGTGCTATAGAACCAATTTTTCCTTGAAATAAAGATACGGTCTTCCAAGTGCTCAGAGCAGGGATTAAAATTCCGGCGGTTATCCGCTGGTAACCACCGGTCACCGGAAATACTGGGTACCGGTGGGTACGGGATAAACAGTAACCGACCGAAAATATTTAAATTCAAATTTGAATTTATGACTGCATAATATACTTTCTAGGTTGGTTTAGACCTTTTTTTACTAAATTACGTATTGTATCAGCTAAATATGTTTGAATTATTGTTCTGACCGGTTTACACTCTATATGAGCTAAATGTACTAGATTACATATTGTATAAGATAAGAACATGTTTGGTATGGTTCTACTCTAAGTTTTTATAGTTTCAACTTTAGCTTCACTCTTAGATTCACTTCTATAGGAAGTTGGAACGATATGAGGAGGTGTTTGGTTAAAAAGTTAGCTTTAACTTTAGGAATGTGAATGTTTTTTTTGTAAAAAGATTGCACTATCCTTGTTTGTGACTTAATATTTTTTTCGTATTGGTTAATTTATAATAGTTTAATAAGTTGATTTCTGTCATGTTTTGCTTTTATTTTTATATGTGTTTGTCATGTTGTGTTATCTTTTTTTTGCCTATATTCAAAAATTTACTTAAAAATAAAATAAAATACATACATCAGCACACATAGAGATAAGGGGAAGTGGTAGGACACACACCTAACCCTCGTAGCTATTGCCAAAAGTCTGGCACTTCCTATTTCCATTCAGCAATATGCATTGCATTGAATCTTCAATAACCAATTTGCAGGATTTTCAAAGAAAACTTAGAAGTTAATTTTGCATTCAACAATTCGACCAACATATTACCGTTGAACAATGTGCTTTGCATTGAACTCAATATATTGGCATTGAACAATTTTCAAATGAAATATTCATACAATATGTAACCCGCACTATTTTATTCAACAATCTGATACAACTGGGTAGAGATAGACCGCCGGTTACCGGCCGGGGGCTGGGATCCAAAATCACGGTCGGTTTTTTTCGGTTTCGCAAATTAAAATTTTAAATTTTAGTTGGTTTTTAAGCAAATTCAAACGAATTTCGTCCGAGTTTTTCCTCGAAAATCCGGTTACCGACCGTTTTTTTTCCGGCCGGCGATCGGAATTTCCCCCTTAAACGGTTTTTGGATCCCTGCAATTGGGGTACAATTTTAGAGAATTCAACACTGGAGGATATCCTCAAGGAAAGCACTAAGCGATGCTCGTGGCATATGTGGTTTAAGTGAGGCTGAACATTCATGCCGGCGTTGTGTCTTGACAGTGTTCTAGTCGTTAGAGCCTGCAGAGCGCAAGTGCGGAACAGTACTGCTCGAAAGCTAGTGATTGGCTTATCAGATGGATATATATACTTCGTACACTTCTTTTCGTCGGTCGCCACCAGGGCTTAGGTTGACCAAATAAGTTGGAGGGCTGCCTTCATGTGTACGCTCTTTTGCATTTTTATGTGAGGCTCCCAGCTCTCATGTGGCTTCTGTATCATTTTTTTTTCAGTGTCTTGCGTGCTGTGTGATTCGTCTATTCAGTGAGAGCAACACCGTAAATTCATAATGTCAATGCGAGCTTTTCCATTGTTTAAGTATGTACCGAGAAAAATGTATTGAGCTCGATGCACCGATTTTTTTTTTCTCTCTCCACATATTGTGTCTAATCCGACCGGCATGGTACCGTCTCATTGACTGGTTTCTAGGCTGCGGCCTCCTAATCAGGACCAGCCAATTCGGCGGCCCGCCGCGCACATACATGGGCCGCGGCGGGCCGAAGCAGATTGGCATGTGCAATCTGGGCTGCCCACGTGAACGATTTTTTCTCAAATCGTTTGGGTCGTCCCACGGTCACACTCACACTCACACTCGCAGTCACAGCGACTACTGTAGATGCCCCTGGTCCGGGGGGCATCCATCCGATCCGCGGTACCAAAAAAAAAAACCACCCCACCCAAATCGCGTGAGAAAAAGTCACGAAAATTTGGATGGACATACGCTGACATTGCGACATGCACGCGACATGCAGTCGGGTCAGTAATCTACGCGCGGCCTGCCGTCTGCCCTGTTGGCCACGCCTTCCTCCTAGCACGCACGACGGGTTTAATTTCATTCTCATGGATGCGCGCCGTACGTGATATGTATGGCAGGCAGGCATGCCTCGTCGATCGTGCACACACACAGACAGATCAACGATGTCTCGATCGATCGGCACGTCGATCCAGGCTTCTCTATTTACGTACGAACCCAACCCTGTCTGATTAATTAAGCTGGTCGTATGATTAATGTGTCCTGTCAACCGAGGCCTTATTCGGATTTGACAAATAAACCACCACATCGCTGGCGCCTCAGCAAGCAGTAACAGGAGAGGAGCCCAGAAGTTGAGCTTACCAACAGATTAACTAGCTGGATAGTGGGTATATACTGGTTCTTAATTAGACCTGTGCAGCAGATTGTCGGACAAAAACGACAAAAAGTAGGAACGTTCATTCCTCCAACCATGGAGTACTTTTAAGTAGACCTACATGCCTGCCCCATTTCTTCGTGGTCCCACGCGTTCTGGCACAAAAGTATGGTTGGTTTAGTCAAGTACGTACCCAGTGCATGGCAGCAGTGTGTTGGCCCATGCAAAATAGTACCGTCATTTCTTTCACGGGAGAATCAAGATGAACATATATGGCACATAATTGCTAGTACTCGACATGCATGAACACGGGACAAGTTGTTCTTGGAACCCTCCGGGTATATATGAACTATTGCGATGAGTTCACCACTACCACACTAGCTATCTGCATCTCTCGATCTGTTCGTAGCCAAGAGGCTCGCGTGCTTCTAAATCTACACTGTTCTTCTGTCCACTAACTCGGACAGGGCTATAAGATTTGACCGTATCTTTCGAAAATATATTCCTATCAAATTCGATATATAATCGTCGCTTGCGTGATTTCTTTGACCAAAATAATGAAAGAAAGAAAAAAAGACAAATTAACTCTCTCGTGTGCATGTGCAGTGAGATATATAGCTGCTAGACGTAACATCACAATCACATTCAATAAAGTTAGTCGAAGAAGAGTGTTCATCACATGTTATTCGTCTCAACTCTTGAAAATATACTACAATTTCAAATTTCAAAATATCTCTGTACGCGCAGTTGTTACCTTCTGAATTTTTTTCCCTAAGACTCGATCAATACTGATATATACGTAGTTGCCGTCCCACAATTTGTAATCCCCCAAGTGTGCACGCGCATAAAAGACCCCATCCGTCCATCAGATCAGGTGATTGATTTGGCTAATTGCCCTCATATATATATACTTCGTGCAACCTCAAGAGACAAATTCGACACTAGTTACATATCTAGATTACGTGCAACAACAGTCGGTGATATATACTTGTATCATGGCCTTTAGATGTAAGACGTACATATAGATGCAAGTCACACCGGCTGTACTAATCACGGGTTGAAACAGAAAAAAGATACAATTGCATATAATCTAGGAGAGCGTAAAGCTTCTAGCAGATTTAAGACTAGGAACCGGAGCCTTTCCAAATAGGGCACTGCTAGACTTGCTAGTTCTCTACTAGTGGTAAATAAGTAACATACTAGTTCAATGTTAAAAAAATTATATCTCGTCAACCGTCGTCGTGCTCAGCCTACAATGCAAGTGATCCATCCGTAACCCGTTCTTGAAAAGATCGATGGAATCTTTGGGCTTCTTACGCGCCAGCTTGGACAGTTGGGGTGTGGGGAGAGTGGAGAGGAGAGGATGCTATGAGTGGCCAACCGTAGTATACGCACGGGAGGAACAGAGAAAGAACGAGATCCAACGGCTCACATCTCACGAAGAAAGATAAATCTAACGGTTCACATCGCGCATGAGAGAGGACGGACCGCCACCAATTTCTTCTTTTAAGTAGTAGAAGTAGTAGAGATATAGGTTTTTGGAAGGAAATCAAAGCGTCCAAAGAAGACACGAGTTGAGTGAGAAGGATCACAAATCGAAGCTAGCTCGTATATATATATATGCAATTCTTCAAATTCAAAGTAGGAGATTAATGGTGGTGAAAGACTAAAGAGATCGATAGATCGAGCAAGAGATGGATGATATATAGATAGCTACGCATGGATGTCGGCACGGGGAAGGCGCCAAACCGTGAGCGCCCCGCCCTCCCCTCCAAGGGGCCTGCCTCTATTGCTTGACGTTGCCCTTCTTGGAATCAACCGGTAGGTTCATCCTCTCATCAACAAAATCAACGGCCGATGGAGTAGAACATATCGCACGATACCCCGTCAGATTTTCCTGCCTATCCATCGTCTCTCTCTCTCTCTCGTATAATCGCGTACGATACCCCGTCAGATTTTCTTACAGATATATGCGTACGATAATTGAGTCTACTGCGTACTGTACTCGTACGCGCGGATGGCGGAGAGGTATCGACCAATGGATCTTCCGCTTGCATCTAGAAGTCCAAACTGTGTGACTCGGTGGATCCAGTTGCGGAGATGTGCACCCTTCGGCGCACAGTAGGGGTAGAGGTAGTGCTCTCTCTCTCTCTCTCTCTCTCTCTCTCTCTGTGTAGTCTCTCTTTCTCTCGTTTTGAGGAAGTTTTCGTATATATCCTCTAGATTTGTAGTGTGGTACAGATGATTGAATGAAATAATATAAGAAAAGAACACGGTATAGCTAGCTTGGCCACCCATAGCTGGTGCTCTAAATATCTCAATGTACTCTACGGATAGAGGAATACATAAAGTTGAACAATATCTGAAGACAGTGCCAATGGGCTGAATGGAGAGAGGGCCCATGCATGCATATGGTGCATGTTGGGAAACAAGAAGAGAGAACCTGCTGCTTGTACGAGTTGATTAGTAGCCAATTCCAAATTCTAACTAGGCAATTAATTATTTCCTTAGTGTAAATGTGTAATTGATTAGTGGAACATCTTGTCTTGTAGGACATATCTATGCCGGGTTATGTACTGGATCTCCCGGAGATGTGCTGTAAATTAAGCAGTTTTTGTAAATATTTAAAAATAATTTCAGCAATACTTATGATCATAAAAGCATATTTTCAGCAACATATAACTGACAGAGGCAACATGCATGTAAGAATTGAATATAATATGCAACATTCTCATGACAATTAAACAAGATAATATACTCAAGAGATATAACTAGTGGGCAACTAAAATCAGCATACTGCTTAGATTTAATTAGTTACTTAAGTTTATTTCTCTCACATGTCGGACTACTCAAGAATTAATTCTTGGCATCCTCGCCACTTAGGTCAAGTTTCAATCGCAAATTAAATATGACGATATCTCTTAAATAAACTAGGCCTTGAGCTCACATAAAATCTTGCTAAACTAATCGGTCATATAAAACATTTAACAGTTCAATGTTCACTGGACAGCAAGTAAATGAGCTAAAAAGACAAGCTTTCTAGATACCAGTTGACAATGATAAATAACAGTGAATAGACAAGCAAGATATATATGACAAAATAGTAAACAACAAGTAATCTACAAGCTTAAGACCAAATTCATATCCAAATTATCATATTTAATCTCACAGTGACCTCAAATCCTCATCGAGCATATACCAACCCCACAAGCATTACCATGCAAAGTCCCCTAGTACTAGTGTAAAACAAATATAATCTGAAACTAGCACTAGCATAGCACACTATGCATAGTAAAGCAAATAATATGAAAGTGCAAACTCACTAAGTGGATGGCACTCAAAGCCACCAAGTCGACCGGCAAGGCATGCTAAGACGCTGTCTTAGAAAAACCAATCGTCCCGCTATGCCGCGGTGTACGGACGTGATCGTCGGAGATACAATACCGCTCTTCACAATTCGAGACACACCAATAGTAAGTCAAGGTACAAGGGAAAATGCCACACAAGAATCAATAGCAATATGCACCAGCCGAATGCACCAAGGAGCAAATCCACCACATCGAAACCTTCCTTCTCACCCAAACCACGCACAGAGCCGTCTAGACCCAACCTCAACGGCATGCTACCCCAGCTTCCTCAACTACCTCAATACGGAGGCGGCGTAAGGAGACAGACAGGGAGTGCTCAAGGATAAGGAGGCCGAACCTCACTACCAGCGGCGCCATGCTCAACACAGTGGGGTAGCAGCTCACATGCCCAAGCCCGAAACAAAAATGAGAGAGAGGAGAGGAAAACCAAAATCAGGAGAACTCGATATACCATGTGGGAAAAAAAAAGAAGGCGAAGGAGCCCTTAAGAATAGGAGGAGCATCACAGCGCTGCCAACGGCTGATGTGAAAACCGCCCCCAGTGCACCGTCGGACCGAAGAGAGGGGATCGATCCCCTCTCAAGCGTTGCCTCTGGTTGGAGACCAAGTCTCCAACCTTATCCCTCCCTATTCTCCCTGTGACAGGTGTGCCCACCTTTTCTTTTATTTATTTTCTCTAATTGAGAAATTACAAGAAGCCCCTTACATACAACATGATGTTTCTTTCCTCTAGCTTGTACTCTCCTGTCTAACAAAATTACCACATTAAGGAAGAGGAAAAGTTCATTTGACACCGCTAAACCAGACACTCGACCCCCTTAACTATCAATACCGTTTATTTTACCCTCTTATTCCATTCCACTATGGTTTTAAGCTGACATGGCAGTGGTTTTTGACAAGTGGGCTGGTTTTTAGGTGACATTGCAGCTAGTCATCACTGTCAACAAATAAAAATAAGGTGGACCCACATGTCATCCTCCATCTTCTTCTTCCTCCCATCTCTCTTTCATCTCCAGCCATCGTCCATCCTGTAGTCCCATGCCCGAGCTCCAAAATCCGTCACCCCTAAACAAAGGCCGCAACCCCGTGGACTTTCTTGCCTCTCGTGTTGTGCCCTCCGTGGAGTAGCTCCGGTCACCATCGCCATGTCGACTCCTCTCCGACCCATCGCACTCAACCTCTACGACTGGAGTGGGCAGAGGAGGCGGTCCGACGACGAGGGCACCTGGATTCGTGTGATCCACCTACTCGACTGGACCAACTCTGTCGGAGTGTTTCCCACGCTCGACCGCACCACCAACTCTGTCACCGCACCGGTGACCGTCGCTCCAGGGTTCCCCGAGACTCTCCGCCCACATCACCAAATCTAGGAGCTCGGGTTGGGCGGTGGTGGAGCTCGAGAACAATGGTGGCGCACCTCGAGCGTGGCACAGTGGTGAAGCTCGAGGACAATGACGGCGGTGGAGTCCGTAAACAGAGGCGACACACCTCGAGGACGGCAGCGACGACATGGGGAAGGGCGGTGTTGCACACCACGAACAACGGTGATTGTGTTGTTGGAGCTCGCGACCGACGGCGACGCATCGGTGTGAGGAAGGCGGTGCTGAACCTCGCGGACGATTGTGACACTACTACACAAAACCTCATCACAGACGGTTCTAAACCATCATCACAGATGGTTTTTGAATCGTCTGAATTTATGTGTCTGTGATGGCATGAGGTCATCACAAACGGTTTTTGAACCGTCTGTGAAAAAGGCTATCACAGACGGTTCTATTCACGAACCGTCTGTGATAGACTATCACAGACGGTTCGTGAATAGAACCGTCTGTGATAGTCTATTTTCACAAATGGTTCTGAACAAGCTATGGTAAATCTAAAATCACAGACGGTTCGTCTTGGAACCGTCTGTGATTATTTTATCACATACGGTTTTTTGAAACCGTCTGTGATGAGGCGTCTTCTATAGCCTGTTTTGTAGTAGTGTGACAGCTTTGCTGGAGCTCGTGCCCGATGGCGACAACGACGCATTGGCGTGGGGAGCACAACAAGAGTAGGTGGTGACATCGAGGAGGAAGTTGGAGGGAGGAGGAAGGGAGCATCCATCACGGACTTTGTAATTTACCTGAGACCCAAGTCAATCAAAGTGGAGGAGGTGAACAAATCCCTCGCCTAGCTGTGTTGGTCACTAGCAGGGTGAGCACTAGTCAAAACGCGGAGGAGGCGACGGCGGGGTGGGGAGAGCGAGACGAAGAGGCGATTTGGGAGGCAGGAACGGTGGAAACGCGACCCATCGGTGTATGTCGAATCGGACGGGAGGAAGGGACAGGGAGAGAGACAGAGAAAGAGGGGAGAAGATAGAGTTGAAGAAGATGATGTTAGACAGAGAGAGTGAAGAGGGGGGAGATGGAGAAAGAGAGAGGAGGTGATTTGGCTGATGAGGTGGTAAAATACGGTGACATGAATGCTAACGTAGATGCCACGTCATCAAACCAGAAGTGGTTTTGATCTCAGTGAGTAAACTGAACAGTTTTGAGAGTAAGAGGTTGTCGTGTGTCTGAATTGATTGTTGATTTTTAAACTTTCGTAAGAGTGCAGAGTCAAATAGACTTTTTCCAAAATAACAGAACAGGTAACAAGCGACAGTTAAAACCTGGCCTCGGCTGTTGATTTAACCGCGACATGCAGAACCCACAACTTCACATGCACGCGCGACTCCAAGAACGAAAAGACAAACGACCGCGTTCCATGATTTCGTCGAAGCAGCAACCCAGCTCGACGCCAACCGCAATCTCAGCCACCGAGACGACACCAAGACGCCATCACTTGACGACCTCACGTACGCCTATATAAGCAGTCTCCCCGTTCTCCCGTTTCCCTCGCACAAACTAAGTCTAGCCGAAGAGCCGCCATGGCCGCCAAGAACCACCGCATTGTGCACCTCCTGCTCCTGGCGCTCTTCCTGATCGCCCAGCTCGCGCCGGCCGCGGCATGCCCCTACTGCCCGAGGCCGAAGCCTCCCCGTCCACCGCCGCCCCCGAAGGTGAAGCCCCCGCCGTCGTCCGTGCCGTGCCCGCCGCCGCCGGGCACGCCCAAGCCCACGCCGTCGACCCCGCCGTACACGCCCTCGCCGACGGGCAAGTGCCCGATCAACACGCTGAAGCTGCTGGCGTGCGTGGACGCGCTCAACGGCCTGGTTCACGCGGTGGTCGGCGGCAGCGCCAGCGAGGCATGCTGCCCGCTGCTGTCCGGCGTCGCCGACCTCGACGCCGCGCTCTGCCTCTGCACCGCCATCAAGGCCAAGGCGCTCAACGTCAGCCTCGTGCTGCCCATCGCCATCGAGGTGCTCGTCAACGACTGCGGCAAGCACGTGCCCTCCAGCTTCCAGTGCCCTTAAGTTCCTTGATTAGTACCACCAGCATCTGCATGCATGGATTAAGTTATCAAAGTACGTACTTATACGAGTCTTGCATCCCTGGTTATACATACAATATATATCACACGTATAGTCTATATATACATGAGCTCTGACTTGTGGTGTGGAGCTGTGGGATTTGCATTGTGTAATTGTGTACCAAATAGTGCACCAAGCGTATATAAGTGTGAGTTGTGATCTTTTGGTTTGTAGTAATTTGGAAGATCTATGAATAAAGTGTGTGTAATTTATATGAACTTTCGGATGTATGCATGTTTTTTTAAGGTAGATGTATGCATGGTTGACGAAACCTGTCAACATTCTACTAAATTAAAGGTGTTGTGGTTAAAAAAAAAGGATGATGTTTTTTTCTCTAGTTTAGTGTGCTTATTTTAACCGATGTTCAATATGAATGCATTGGTAGAACGTTCATGTTTTTCCCCTTAAAAAAACTTGCATGGTTTCTTTTAAGTTGACGGGAAAGAAAAGAAAGTTTGTCTGTGATAAAAAAAAGGAGCCGAGTGAGTTGTATTGTCAAGTAGTGGTGGTTTTCAATCTTCTTTCTTTCTTTTTTGAAATCTGGAGGTTTAATTTCAATCCGGATCGGAGGTTTTGCTTGGATGTTGCTCATCTTGTTCTGGAAGTGGCAAGGAATCCCATCCTACATTCCTACAGTCATGTTGGAGTACCATCGATCCGACTCATTTCTTCAGGACAAAAAAACATTACTTGTGGGATAGAAAAACAAAGGGTTATTTTTATTGACATGACCATCGATCAGCAATGAAGTGCACCTGATGAGGGATTATATTACAGTGCAGTTTGTACAATGAACCGCATGCTTTAGATGGACCTCTTAAAGGAGCTCAATAAATTGTATTACTCGCTTGCCGATCGCCAAATGCCAAATAACCAACTTGCGGCGCAAAGTCGTCAAAGCACTGTATGCTCGATTCGACAATGGCTTATGCTTTTTACCCACTCATGAGTACCGGCACCGATCTGTTTACCAACCATGTAAATAAAAGGATGGTCAAACATCATCTCGCATTCTTCAAATGGAGAGCTAAATCGATCCTTATATGCCATTCAAAATTTCTAAGATCTTTGATCGTGTTACTGACACGTGAATTATAGATTTACTGAAGTGTGTTACTGACATGTGAAGTATAGATCTACGTATCAGTGACACCGAATGACGTATAAAGGACAATACAAACTTTCGATGACAAATAAATGATCAATGGGCTGTTTCTCCAGAGACATACGTCCGGCAGACAAGATTGAGCGAGCGTGCACGCATGCGTAGTCGTACTACCAATACAAACGTCAAAACTCAGGCATGCCAAATTGCTAGCACGCGAAATCAGCGAGCACAGCGCACAAGTCGTTTAGATGGCTCGATGAACGTGGCTCACAACAAGAATCCACCATGTACTAATCCAGCAGAATATAACAGAACGTCGATGTTGACGACAAATGTCACCACTCAAGATCCTACATGTTCGTTTATACAGAAGAAGACGTTCGGGTACAAGATTGGCCGGGTAGTATTACCAATGAGTAGAGTAAAACAGATACGGAAAACAAAACGCACTTCACTGTGTTAAGGCACTCGGAACGGAACACGGGATCAATGTGCTATCTGCAAATCTGGCAGGGATTTGGCGGACGAGTTCAGGCGACGGCTTGGAGAGCCCTCTCGAAGTTATCTTCCGACGATGCGGCACGCTTAACTAGCACGTGATCAGGATGTGATAGTTTCAGTTGGCTGCAGAAGCAAAGAAAGTTAGAAGCAAGATGATGCACTTGCTCATTAAAATAGTAAATTCTGTCAATCACTGAGCAGGTGCTAAATAATGAAACAAAGCAAGGAAAATGCTCCACGGGTTGTCGTCCAAAATCTACCAGAACAAGGTATCACACCGGTAGTTTTTATAAGATCAATTGTGAAGTCATTAATCTTGATGTTCCTCTCAACTGTTAACATATCAGTCTCTTACATATATCATAAACCATAAATTGATTTTTTTAAAAAAAAGTTTAGGATGTCCCTAAGTGATTTATAAACATCCCTTTGAAATCAACAATGGGCAGGGGATCTTAGGTCCTGTTTGGTACAGCTTCAGATTCTTATTTTCCAGATTCTGCTATCGATTCTCTAGAATCCACTTCTCTGATAATCTGGAGCTGTCTGTTGAAACCGTTTGGCTAGTAGGTTAGCTCCAAAAACTATATAAGGGAGGATTAGAGGCAAATAGACCATATCACCCCTGGTTGTAATACTTCAATTGTATTTGTGTAACTCAGTGTTATTTGTGGGTAAAAACCTTCAACTTCAAAGGGTATTTTCGTTTCTAAAGGTTGGATTCTCACGAGAATCTGCTGGGAGACTGCTTCTCGTTGCTAGTTCATTTTCAAGACAGCTCCTCGCGAGAAGCAGAATATAGTGGTTTTGAGAATCAGTGTGTTTGGTACGGCTCCACGAGAATCGATTGAGAAACTATGAGTGGAAGTTGTACCAAACAGAGCCTTAGCATGATAGCCTGCCACTTCTTTTCATACTAGATACCAAGCATCTGAAACAAGCAGAGAAGTTGTCTGGAATCCGTGGGAAAAGTTGGACTGTTGAACACACCCAATATAGGTCAGTTTCAAATTGCTGGGGAGACCTCATCGGGATATATTAGATCAGAACAAGTGGCTACACCATGTTAATACAAGATATGCAAAATCAGGATCAGAGGCCAAAAAATATAGCTGTTCTGCACAAAACTAGAACAGACAAATTCAACCACCAGAATAAGAGAAAACAATTTGCTAGTTCAAACGGGAAAAGTATCTCATGACAATCTGACTGTGGTCCTACTCCTGACAGTCTTGCAACACCCGAGATCAAACAATTGTACAGTCCATGTTTTTCAAATAGCTGGGCCAATCGTACAATTGCTAGCACTTGACTAAAATAGTTGAGTGGCTACTGTTCCAAAGCTGACAAGTAACAAGTGAGAACAAAATACAAATATTGCTCCAAGGTGGCAGCTTTGTGAACACTAGATATTTCGACCAGAATGCTAATTTCTACTGCCTTTTGCATTCTCAATTTAACTATGTAACTGCTAATCTTGAAAGTTTAGGCCTCTTTAACGTTAAGCTTAAAACAAGTAGGTGGAAACATGAATTCTACACAGGGTCTCAGTTTGTCTTGCTAGATTTTTTTTAAAAAAATTTGTTTGCTAATAATTGTTCCCCTTGATACATATTGAAGAGTTTATATGTGCAATCCATATGCAATCGCTAACAAGTATTTTCTAAAATTAATTTGGCATGCATCTACCAAATTAGCTAGGATCCATAAGGAAAGCACGCTTGACATAGCATGACAATGCCATTGTACTACACCAATGAACTAAAAAGCAGCTGCGCAGGAGTAGAAACTGTATGTTTGGGTTACACTTAGTACCTGAGGAATCGTGATGACGGCTTGCCAAGGTGGAGATTACATACAATAAGATTGCCAAGCGTTTCTGGATCCTTTGCATCCTACAAGAATAAAAACAGGTGTTTTTAAGTACCTTGTCTTGAACATTACATCCTTGTGCGTGTAAAAATACCAAATTTCACATGTTTTGTTGCTTATTCTTTCATTGAAATGGGGGTCATCAATGCTAACCTTGTTCAATGCTTCAAGCAATAGAGTCTCAGCCTCCTCAAAGCTCCCCATGTGCATACAGCAAACTGCCTTGCCATTTAGAACCATTCCTGTCATCGGGTATTTTTCAGCAAAGTCTTGAAATATGAGATAAGCTTCACGGATCTTAGAGCCACCCTGCACCATAGATTAAAATGATGATAAACACCTGTTTCCAGCAGAGCCCAATGCAAAGCTAAAACTTCAGTACTTCATGACATTAGACTGTGAAATTACTTACAACAGCAATGTCCAGCCATGCATTTGCAAGTTGTGTCAGTGTATGGTCTTCATCAATTTGTTGCATGATCTTCAATTGCTTCTCAGCATAGTCTGAACGGTGCATCTTAATGAAGATTTGCACATTCAATGCATGCCTGTAATCAAGACATCAGATCATCAACACTCGGTATACTTTCATGGATTTAGGACACACTAAAACATAATATGTCAACCACCTAGGTCCACAGTGAATTCATAAATTAGCAATGTCAAAAATACAAATCTGGGAAGCCATACTACATGTGTCAGACAACCAAACACAGTACAGTACATCCCAAAAATATGACCATCTAATCATCTATCAATAATCTTGCTACCCAAAAGCACATCCAAGATATAATAATGAGTCTTCCATCCAACAGTCCAGCTTTAAATCATCACATTCAACAAGATATTCATCAAACGAATCTAGTCATGGAAGGCTCGGGACATAAGCATCAAAAGAATGTCCAACAACATCACTGAAGTAATGACCGATGTGACGAAAACTGCAATATAGCTTACTTTTAAAAAATAAGATTTTGATTTTTTTCTTACTGGAAACTAAATAAACTTGCATACCATTCGCCTGAGGAGATCAAAATTCACAAAGAGCATTTGTTTCTGCTCACTCTCATCTATGGTTATGCAACAATGAATTCACTACTGAAAGGCTAAACCATCTAAAGATAAGAGGGGAAAAGAAACTCACAGGTCCAGAGTTCCCCCAGAGTGTGTGTGCTTGAGAGCCTCATTGTAGTCTTGCTCATGTGTAAATATAATTCCAGCAACCAAACGCAGAACAGGATTGCTTCCTATTGCTGAATCACTCAACCATTCCTTGAGACTGGAGATTGCACCTTCCTTCAAAGTTGCACAAAGAAATAACATATAGACATTTCAGTATATATGGAATGGGAAGAAAAAATAATAGGAAAGACTAAGAAATTACCACCCATATTTCTATGTTCAAGCTATACAAATAAAATTTTAGTATAATATGCACCAAAAGCAGGCTGTTTAAAATTTGAAATACATTATGAGCATACCATCATCTTGTTGGAACCTTAATATATACATGAGGTTTCACTATCGTGGAACACTACAGATTTAAACAGGAGCACCTTTAAAGTACAAAACAACAGACGCATGCATGCATCATGCACAAGTGTGCCATCCGCGCTATAATGATTTTTTCACCAACTATCAATTTGCCACGTGTAGTTACTTCTGGTTTGGGGAAAACATACACTCATAGGTAAAAATCATCTCATGCAATATCTTTGCCTGATCTAATTTTGGTTTGACTAAGAAGCAAATGCTTTCAGAAATGATTTTTTTCTATCACTGTCCTCTTAAATTTTATCAAGGTCTGAAGCTAAGATAGTGTCTTTATTTCTCCAGCATTACATAAAGCGAATTTGCATTTTCTAATTAAATGGTGCAGAGATTAGCTGCCCTTCACACTTTAGCAACCTTATACAGTACATGTCATCAGAGCTCATAGGTCGCGGCATAAGTTGCATCAACAATTCTTCCAGGCAACATGTCACGTGCCCAACATATGTAACACACCAACACATCGAACAGTGTTGATGAAGTGTTGGTACTACTAAATTGTCAATGTTGTATTAGTGACATGTCATCGACAACGTGTTCTGGTAGGGTGGGAAGGAGAAGGCATTTCCCCCCAGCACAGAGTACCAATCTGATATATATTATTGAATGCTCGTAAATCCCTGATGCATCGTGGGTCTCTAGGAAAACGTTCTCAAAACACCCATTGTGCAATTGAGCTAACGTTAACAGTTTCAGACACTAAACAGCATGTAATTCAGTATAAATGGTATTGACCAACAAGGGTGGAGAGGAGAGACTCGTCAATCCCCCAGCCTCTTGGAATGCAAAACGATGCATTGGATCTAACCCCGGATCACATCACTCAATGTAAACTGACAGATCCGATCCTTAAATGACAGCAAACCACAGAGCAACAACCCCAGATCTAAATCCAAAGACCAAAAGCGGGGACATAGCACAATCGACGGATCAGATCCAACGCGCTAACCTTATCGCCGGAGAGGTACAGCGCGAGCAGCTTTACCGCCTGCAACGACGTGGCCGCGGAGGAGTCGATCTCGCTGATCACCAGCTGCGCGGAGCCACACGCAAACGTACACAGATCAGAGCCAGCCAAACGTACCAGAGAATCACGGCGGATCGCGGATAGGCGCTCTTACCTGGTAGGATCCGAGGGCGATGTAGGACCGGAAGACGATGGCGTCGCGCTCTGCGGCGGCGTCGGCGTCGAGGCCCGGGACGTCGCTGTTGTTGATGGCGGCCTGGTAGGCGCCGAGGTAGAAGAGGTTGCGCAGGTTGAAGAGGAGGTCGGGGGAGGCCATCGGTGGGCGCAGTGCTCTACGCCGGCGACGAGGTGGAGGCGATTCGACGGCGACGAGGGGAGGCGAGTGGGAGATCTCTCGAGAGGGCGCTCTCGCCTTGGCCTGTTCGGTCTCTGGGTTTGGTAATTGGTGGTGCTTCGAGTTAGTGGGAAGAAGAACGAGGGCGCATTTATAAGTGGGCTCGAGTTGCTCACGCTGTTTCTGGGCCCGTTAGTTTTGGGCCTTCATGGCACATGGAGCCCACTAAAATTTTCTAATAAGTTTTGTTTTGTGTCGCTTCAATTGCACCGCCAGTTCAAAAAAGGTGTGGATTAGAGGTGCATTTGAAATGAATTACACGTAAATATCCCTTAAAAAAATACTAGTATCACAATACAAACAAAGCAAACAGTGCAACTTTCAAAGTACATGGCGCGTTCGAGTGTAACTCCCTTCAGGGAGGCCAATAGATATATGCATGTCATGTATTTGATCAGATCAGATCAGATCAGAATACTAACCTGGCTACTAGGAATAGGATGTCTTGCCGCCTCTCTTTCGTTGCATTCAACGCTGCCGACGCATCACTGAGCTCGCCACCATGTGCATCAGTTGCGCACCATACTCGAAGGGCAAAAATAAAAATTCAAATATTGATTTGAAAATTTTGGCTGAATTTTTTTTTTATTTTCGGTCACTTCGGTACTACCTGTGACCCATTAAAAAATTAAAACCGAACGTCCCACACGAACTCCCCCCACGGCCGCCACTCCCTCGGTCCTCGCCCCTCGACACCGTAGTGGCAGCCATCGACGGCCATCTCGCTCCCACCTATCCTAATATTAGTCCAATGCCCGTGCTTTACTAAGGATTAAAAAAAATCATATCTCGCCAACTGTCGTTGTGCTCAGCCTACAATGCAAGTGATCCGCCGGTAACCCGTTCTTGGAAAGATCGATAGAATCTTTTGGCTTTTTGCGCACCACCTTGTGCAGTTGGGGTGTAGGGGGAGTAGAGAGGAGGCTATGGGTGGTCAACCGTACGCACGGGAGAAATCAAGAAAGAACGAGATCCAACGACACACATCTCACAAAGAAAGATAGATCTAACGGTTCACATCGCATGAGGGATGATAGATCACAACTAATTTCTTTTTTTAAATAATAGAGATAATTTCATGTGATAATTTTCAGGGGAGTCCTGATGGTCTTTTTGAGGGTCACTGAACTGTTTTGACAAGGGCCGCAACGTTGGTTGGTCTACATACACTACGCTACACTAGGCTCTGCCCCTGCACAGTATGATACTGTGGTGTGTGCCAAAATTAGACTGGAGCTTTCCACCAACGTGCTGCGACTTTGCCCCCAGACGACCTGACAGACATCCAAATCGGGCACTCCATCCGCTGCCCACTAGCTGACGTGTCGCAAGATTAGATAATGAACATCAGGGGCAATGTAGATGCACTAGTGACAAGACCTACCCCTTAAGTCACATAAATATTTCTTCCTGAGCTACACCTCTATCAGAGAGCAATAATATAGCCATGCACCACTAGAGCCTAGAAAAGAAAGTTAGAAGCAACCGTGCCCTTTTTAAACAAGAACAGTGGTTACATGCACACGTACGCGGCAAGAAATTTGGGGATTCTGCCGGGCAAAATATTGAGGAGAACATGACAGAACTTTCCGAAAGCCGCTAGCTAGCTTTTACATGCATGATGCAACGTATGCATAATATCAAGAAACATAGCACAAATTTTGCAGCAAGTAATTAAACACACCTACATTTTTCGTGCTTAGTTCAACACTAGTTAAGTGTCCATTTTATTGCTACGAAACATCTCATAAATATAATTATTTATCAATTAAGTAGATATAATATATCTCAATTCGTCAAGGCGCAGAGCAGAAGAGGGGGGGGGGCGGAGAGGAGGAAGTGGGGCCGTCCAGATCCGACCGATGGAAGCAGCGACAGGGTCGAGGCGCGGGAAGCATAGCTGAATAGCGGGGGTGGAGGCGAGGGCGGAGAGGAGGAAGCGCAGACGGCGTCGCAGGCGATGCCGGGAGAGGAGGAGCAGGGAGCGCACGATGCGAAGAGATAGTTTGCTGATAACACGGCCCACATGTCAGTAAATAGGGACAAGGGTGAGAGGATGGGAAGAACGGCGCCAACCAAATCTAATTTTTAAGTAGTAGAGATAGAGATAGAGTTCCTCTTGTCCACCAACCTCATATACCGCTTACTGCCGATCCCACAACCGGTAGGGCTCTTCTTTCATCCCCTCTCGGCCATCCCACGTCCACCACCTCGACTTAACGTGAACCTTAACCCCTGATGCGAACTGCCATAAGTGGCCGAATCATGCTGGTGGACCGGCCCAATATGCTACTGATCGATACACCAATCAGGAAAGAGAGGCAAGAGCAAGCGCCGCGCTTCCACCTGGGCATCAAAACCCC
This sequence comes from Hsuehochloa calcarea, assembly GCA_036346395.1. NCBI lineage: Eukaryota > Viridiplantae > Streptophyta > Magnoliopsida > Poales > Poaceae > Hsuehochloa > Hsuehochloa calcarea. The sequence continues at coordinate 44,804,138 of CM070599.1, forward strand.
TACGACTTTGCAGGCACCCGCCTATATAGGCCCCATTTATAATAGTTGGCATCTTTTCGAAAGTTGCTAGCTAGCTAGGGGTGATATATGTGGATATCATGGGGATATGATCCAGATCTTAGGATGATGTGATAATTGACAATGACGTTAACGGTTTGTCGTTTCACGTATTTTCGGCAAAAGTTCAGGACTGTCAGGTCTCAACCGGTCTGATCGGCCAGGGCGGCGGTCATACCTGATGAGTCACGGCGGCCCGATCTTCCGATAGGTTCGATTTGGTTCGTCGTGAGGACGTTGACGCTTTGAGGCTTCCGACCAACAGATCGTCACCTCGCAATTCGCTACACCCGCACGCCTGTCGTTATCGACCACGCTTGCACGCGATCGACCTTACCACGAAGGTTATTGTTCCTGCAAGCAATCGAAGCAACTCACAAGAACAAGGTAGATGTAATCTGAATTGTATTGCGGATATAGATGAAGTTTACAAGTGGGGTTCCTCAAACCGATAATTGACTTAAACCGCAGCTTGGCGAGAATAATCTAAGAAAACCCGCCTAAACTATGGCGGCTCATCGATATATATAGGGGACGTGAGGAGGTCGACCTAGGGTTGTGCGGCCGTGGGGTGAGGCGTACACAACCTGGACTCCGACCTCGTCACGTTTACAAAGTTCTATTAGTTTCCAAAACGGTGACGCAACACCTAATGTCGTGTATCTCTGGTCAAGACTTGGCCGTAGGATCGCCCTATGGGGTCTTGAGGAATACGTGCTATCTTTGGTCGTAAATTGTGTCCAACGAGTCCAACTGGTCGTAGGTCTTCTTGAACTGGTCGTAAATTGTGTCCAACAAAGTCCTATTAGTTTCCAAAACGGTGACGCAACACCTAATGTCGTGTATCTCTGGTCGAAGACTTGGCCGTAGGACTGGCCCTATGGGGGTCTTGAGGAATACGTGCTATCTTTGGTCGTAAATTGTGTCCAACGAGTCCAACTGGTCGTAGGCCTTCTTGAAGTGGTCGAAATGGCAAGTGAATCGGTCGTAGACCTTCTTGAATTGGTCGTAGTCCTAGATTCCTAAGTACAAGTAAATCATCTCCATTAGGCAGCATCATAGAGTTCTCAAATAATACACTCAGCCCTAGAAACGAATTTACCTGATAAGTAGGTTGATGAACACGTTCCCGAGTAATTGGACAGACTCTTGTAATTGGAATAGCAAGCATAGCAATTGTGGTTGTATCCATAGGGGTCATGCCCTTATCATCCTCCCCTTCTTGAAAACAAAGCCGTCATCGGCTTTTGATAAGCTGAAAAATAGGATAACAAAGAAAACAAGGTGTATGCATGGTATATGTATACGTCATCCGTTTTAACGGTTCTTCGTTGTTGCACAATTAATGTTTTAAAATAGTAGTATTCATAAAAGCTCATTGTATTATTAGGCCAAGAATAATCATATATATTAACGAGCAAAACAAAATTTCTCACACAGCAATTATTGCAACTAGTTTTGCAAATGTAAGTGAAGCATTTATACAATTCAAATATCTGAAGTTGTAAACTTGTAGTGGTAGTATATATGAGCAAATCTACAACCTTCGGGTTTATACAAAGTTCATCCATATAAGCATATTTCAATTGAGCGTTAGCAAATTCATCTAGTAAGGGTGAAAAGATTTGAAAGTTTTTCCATACTTCAACATCATTATGCAGATTGTCAATACTAGATGGTGCAATAAGAGATGAACACATAGCCATTGGATGATCACTAAAGTTTATTTTCTTCTCATAATAAACAATATCTGGCACACAAGAATTGTGGTTCAAAACAGTAAGTTTCAATTCATCTATGTGATCACTAGTTATGCATATTCGATATACAAGAAATTGATTGTTTACATCATAATCTCCAATCGATTAATCTTATATCCGTGGGTATACGCACTAGACAAGGAGATTGTACTTGCAATTTGTAAACTTTCTCCATAGCATGTGACAATTTCATAGGTGGCTCCAACATAATGTAACATAAAGAATCAGCAGGATAAATTCTAGTCAAAACTTCTTTATGTCTAATCAATTCTACAATATCACGATATGTGATGGACTCATCACATGAATCACTCAACACAGTAGGCAATTCAATTATGTTATTACATGGTGCACTCAAGTCAACAGGTAAATCAACAAGTTTACCACATGGTGCACAAAAATCAATACAATTTGAATTCTCTACGTGGAATATGGGCATATCAGAATTGTTTTCCACTAATTTTTGCTCTAAAATATCATGAACAGCGGGCAATTGTAGTTCTTTACAAACATACCCACCTTGTGTGATGATAGTACCATGATCCTTACCTTTTTGGCTCTCCTCAAATGATATAGGTGCATCCATCTCCTCATCTTCCTTCTCAACCAATGGAGTCGATGGTTCAATCAGCTCATTCTCCTCTTCTAATGGTTCCCAACTTCCGCAAGTTGTTAGTCACGAAAAAGACACAAACACAGCTTGTTCTCATGTTTTCTATCATCAAGTATTCTTAATTTCTCCTCAATCGACATTCAACCTTACAAGCAAGTATAAATAATCGAGAGAGAATTATATTCTTTATGAACAAGAATGCCCGAATTTCATGATTAAGTCCACTTAAGAATCTATTTTCTAGCTTCAAAGATGTTCCTCTAACCCACAACGTCATAAATGAGCTTTCAATTCATGATAGTATTCCTTACAGTTCTACTACCTTGATTTAAACGCTGTAATTTCTTACATATATCACGCTTAAAGGCGGAGGAACAAATCTAGCACGCATAGCTACCTTCAATCTATCCCATGTATCGTGTTGAACCGAATTAACTACTTGATCCCACCAAAAGATAGCAAAATCTTTAAATTTACTTGTGGCTTGCCTAACTCTATGCACTTCAGAACTAAGTGAGTATTAAATTTCGTTTCTACCGTCATCTCCCAATCTAGATATATTTCAAGATCGTAAGCACCCGCAAAAGATGGAATAGAGAACTTAACTTTAGCATATGGATCATCATTAACACGTGCATTATGTTGTCAACATTATTACCTCTCATACCTTGACAGCTGAAGTTCGCCGGTTCCCGTTGTCGTGCATCAAAGGCGCCGTGGTCGTGCATCTCATTATCATTATCAAACTCATGGTCATGGGTCGCACCAGAGGTTCCACACGACCGGTGTTTGGTGGTCGGTTCACCATTCTTTCGAGGCGTGTAGTGAGCGCCGCAATACTATCGCTGATTGAGCGTTGTAAAGTGGTCGTGGTAGCTTGAAGCTTCCTGTCGATGAACACATTCATGGTGGTGCGTTGTTCATCCAAGAGCGCCATGAACTCTCCTCAAAACACACTCTTGCGCATCCAATTCTTCACCTGACATGGTTAGTAGGAGACAAAAGACAACACAAAAGGTATTATCCCTATCAACTACTAGGTGGTCGGAAGGTGGAGTCACACACTCTCACGCGTCTTACCAAGCTCTTACGAGTTTCTTACCAAATTACCGCAGGTGGTCTGATCGGAGAAGGTGGGATGTATGACCACGGCAGAGGCGAATGCGAGGATCCAATCTGAGGGCCGGAAGTATGTGGAGTTCGGAAAGGCAATGTTTAGTAGCAAGGAATAGCAATAATAAAATCAGATTAGCAAAGCTGAATCAAAGCCCACAGTACTCGTCACAGTTGCTGGCCCAAACGCGTTCCTAGAACTAGCTCAAACAAACGGAAGGATAGGGTAGATACAAACACAATCGGATCCAAAATCACAAAGCAACCCCTTTTTTCACTCTTTGTTTTCTTTCTCTTTTTTTGCACTCTTTGCTTTCTTTCTTTCTTTTTTTTCTTTTTTTTTTCTTTTTTTTTGGACTGCAAAAACCCAACCTAGGTTTTTTTTTTTGCGAATGTGACCTTGACTCAAAACTCCTCAAAACCCTTTTCGGGTCTATGGATATATATGGGTCACAAACTTTTCCTGAGAGCAGGTAAAAGGTAATTAAAAGATACTCTCTCTCTCTCTCTGAACTTTAGCTATGGGAAAAATTCGACCAGTCGATTGTTTTCGACCAGTTGGTGGGGTGTCCGAGAGCAACAAGATAATAAATAGGGTTGTCGGACACGAGTGGTTGGTCGAATCCGACCAGGCGTTCGTTTCCGACCAGGTGGAGAAGCCGAATCCGAGTAGGTGGTCGTATGGGGGTGGTGTTGTGGTCGTATTGGGGGTGTCTAGATGATCGACACAAAGAAAGACTCGACGCTAGAAACTAGATTACGACGACTAGACCAAAGAACAAAGACACCGACGATGGACTCGAATTCAACAACGCTGGCGAAAACACAATTGCGAAGGCACAAAGTGGTTTGGACAGCGGAATAATTACGATCTAAATTTTTTTTTGTAGGGCAATTTTCTGGACTCTAGGTGATGGAACAAAACTCACAAAAAGGGATAAACGAGATTACCTAACGGGCAACCTTAGCTCTGATACCACTTGATGAGTCACGGCGGCCCGATCTTCCGATAGGTTCGATTTGGTTCGTCGTGAGGACGTTGACGCTTTGAGGCTTCCGACCAACATATCGTCACCTCGCAATTCGCTACACCCGCACGCCTGTCGTTATCGACCACGCTTGCACGCGATCGACCTTACCACGAAGGTTATTGTTCCTGTAAGCAATCGAAGCAACTCACAAGAACAAGGTAGATGCATTCTGAATTGTATTGCGGATATAGATGAAGTTTACAAGTGGGGTTCCTCAAACCGATAATCGGCGAAACCGCAGCTTGGCGAATAATCTAAGAAAACCCGCCTAAACTATGGCGGCTCTTCGTATATATATAGGGGACGTGAGGAGGTCGACCTAGGGTTGTGCGGCCGTGGGGTGAGGCGTACACAACCTGGACTCCGACCTCGTCACGTTTACAAAGTCCTATTAGTTTCCAAAACGGTGACGCAACACCTAATGTCGTGTATCTCGTGTCGAAGACTTGGTCGTAGGACTGGCCCTATGGGGGTCTTGAGGAATACGTGCTATCTTTGGTCGTAAATTGTGTCCAACGAGTCCAACTGGTCGTAGGTCTTCTTGAACTGGTCGTAAATTGTGTCCAACGAGTCCAACTGGTCGTAGGCCTTCTTGAAGTGGTCGTAAACCGTGCGGAACTGGTCGTAGACCTTCTTGAATTGGTCGTAGTCCTAGATTCCTAAGTACAAGTAAATCATCTCCATTAGGCAGCATCATAGAGTTCTCAAATAATACACTCAGCCCTAGAAATGAATTTACCTGATAAGTAGGTTGACGAACACGTTCCCGAGTAATTGGACAGACTCTTGTAATTGGAATAGCAAGCATAGCAATTGTGGTTGTATCCATAGGGGTCATGGCCTTATCAATACCGGTCCAAGATCGGTCTGACCGGCCCTAGCGGCGGTCGGACCGGCGATGTCAGAAAGTGGTGGATTGAGCTGGGCCAAAATAGAGGGTCTAGGCAAGAGAGGAGATTCTAGTGCACTTGGTCCCATAATTTTTGGAGTCTCCAGTCAAAAGTTCTATTTGTTTAAAAATTTCAGTAGGTTTCGGTTTTCTAGAGGGGAAATTCGGCTATACCACCAAGGCGGTCCGACCGCCCATAGGTGGCGGCCCGACCGGCCATAAATGGCGATCGACCGGCCAGGTGGGCGGTCCGACCGCCTTGGGGCGATCCCGACCGGTTTGCACTTGGCTCGTCGCCCGTCGTGGCGGCGATATTCGGTTGTTAGGTCAAAGTCATGAGTTTCAGGGCATATATGTTGCATGATGCATGTTTTGACTAACATGGGTCAAGTTGTGAAAAACTTGTTCCCAAATTCGGTTTACTTGTCTATTGTTGTGCAGATTGCTTGGTGGTCAACGACGGTCAACGGCGAGGATGATCGGAGCTGAGGTCCAGAACGATCGACGATGTCGGGTGAGGTCAATGTACTCAAGTGTGGTGCAAGATGGATAAGGGTGACCTATTGGCTAATCTGAGGTGCAAGATGGCGCAAGGTGTAGCTAGTTAGGTTAAGGGTGATAAAGACGACGCATTTAAATGCGTGTGTAAGTGTCCCGTTTGTTTTGGGCCTTAACAGGAGCCCAATTAAGTCAAACTTCTAGAAGGTCTAAGCCTCCACTATATATAGGAGAAGGAGGTGGCTACACCTCCTCTTCGTCTCTTTTGCTATTTTTGTAAACCCTAATTTTCTTAGGGAGAGCTTTTGTGGAGGCTAGGGTTCTTGATGTTTTGATGTGATTTTCATGCTCTTGGATTGAGCATTGTCCTCCATTGATGAAGTGGTTGTAAGCCCAGATCATATCATTCAATCAAAAGAAAGTTTGATCAATGTTTTGTCTCATTGCGTTCTTTCTTTATATTTGATGATTTTGAGTCTTTCTTTGATCCGCGAGTTTTTGATTGAATTTTTTACGTGATCTAGCTTGTTGTGACGTGTTGGAACTTATCTAGGATCATCTTGATCATCAATCACCCACGAGCAAGATCTTGGATCAAGTTTTCGTTTTGACCCGGTTTTGAACCCTTCTTCAATCAAATCGAAAAGGATCGCTATTCTTTCAAGAATTATCATAATCTTCGATTGGAATAGTTTCCTGATATCATAGAGAAGGTGTGTTCCAAGTTTTATCAAGTTTGGATTAGTAGATCAAAAGTTTAATCTATTTTCATCTTCGTCATCGGCGTTTCGCTCGCTCGAGGCCGCGGTCGACCACCCGTGTACCACCGGCCGATCGGCAGAAATCGATCCGACCGCCTTGAGCCAGCCGGTTCGACCGGCAAGCTGTAATCGTGATTGATTATCTTGTGCTTGATCTTTTGTAGTATTGCTTAGGGGTGTTTATTGGATTCAATATTAGTCTTCCGCTGTACTGATATACTGATTTACATAGCTTCCATAGCTACTGGAGTGAAATAGTGTTGAATCCAGTATTTATGAAAAAGTGAGTGTGCTCCTATTCACCCCCCTCTAATCACCTTTTCGGTCTAACAATATCGAACTAGGTACTCGTCTTACCAAGTTTTCTAAATTGATATAGTTTAATTTAATATTATTTTATTTGTAGTTTATGAATATTTTTAGAATCAGAATAACGAGTTGAGCCGAGCAGAGCCATAATGAAATCCAATTTCATTCGTAACAGACTCATTTCAGTGTTTAACTAATTAACGGGTGTAATTGGGAAAATTTTGAACTGAGTCAACAAGCTTTTTCCACCCCTATAGCTAGCTTTTACATGCATGATGCAATTTGTACCTATCCTAATATAATTTCATGTGATATTATGCATATGTTGTGCTTGTTTCTTACATCTCGCACATATAGTTCGCCTAATCATTTACTACTTGGGATGTCCATGAATAAATCATGAAATGCATTGTAAACTCTTCCGCATAAAACTTCATGAATTGCATGTCGGATCCCGAGCTTTGAATATCCAAAGCCTCATGTGTACCATACTAGTCCCATGACCAGTAGCTAGTACACACATTCATAACATTGACAATCACATGCATGCATTCATACATACAAAATAAAACAAAATGTGGTACATAACTTAAGTGATTATATTATTTACAACACAATGGTCGATCGGTCAAATAAAAACTTAAGTAGCAAAAGTAACAGCGGAAGAAAAAAATATGTAATAAGTCCAAATTTTCTAGCAGCGTGCTCATTCGAACCCTCAGTCAACCGATAAGAGACAAGTCCTAAAAAGACCTATCACTGAACCCACTGGTTCCGGGTGCAAAGAAGATGTCATCCAGCGTAGGATCATCCTCTATCTCTGAACAATAATTTAAGTAAGATTGAGTACATTTGTGTACTTAGCAAAACTTGTAGTGTATCACAAAGTTTATATATATACATTGCTAATAAGGGATAAGGCTCTATGATACAAGTTATTTTCAGCAGTAAGCAAGTTTTATTTACAATATTGATACGTAGTATTTTGCAGCGAAAAATTAAAGAGCGGTTAAGTAGATAAAGGACAACAAGTAAGTAATTGAATAAATAACAACTTGCAACCCTCCTCGCCTGCGAGCAACATCTTATTTTCAGCCATAGACATGGCACTCAACTCAAGTATAAACCAACAAATCATTCCCCACATTTTCCAACAAGAATGTTTTATGAAAACCAATATTATATCCGATGTAACTGCACTAAGTATGCTCATGACCGCGAGCACGGCTATTCAAATAGATTTACATTATGTAGAGATGTACAACTTTACTCACAACACGTGAATTCTCTAGTTTGTTCGATATCTGTCGATACCAAACCTACCCCCGAATCACGGCGGGTCGCGGATGCCACTCTTACCTGGTAGGATCCGATGGCGATGTAGGATCGGAAGACGATGGCGTCGAGGCCCGAGACGTCGCTATTGTTGATGGCGGCCTGGTAGGCGTCGAGGTAGAAGAGGTTGCACAGGTTGAAGAGGAGGTTGGGGGAGGCCATTGGTGGGCACGGTGCTCGACGACAGCGACGAGGCGGAGGCGATTCGACCACGACGAGGGGAGGTGAGTGGGCGATCTCTCGAGAGGGCGCTCTCGCCTTGGCCTGTTCAGTCTCTGGGTTTGGTGGTGCTTCAAGTTAGTGTGAAGAAGAATAAAGGTGTATTTATAAGTGGGCTCGAGTAGGGCCTTCATGTAAGCCTGGAGTGAAGCTTGAAGTGGAGGCCTGTGTGTATAGCGGAAACTAGGCCATTGCTCAGGTTGTTTCTAGGCCCGTTAGTTTTGGGCCTTCATAGCACATGAAAGGAAAGCCCACTATAATTTTCTAATAAGTTTTGTTTTGTGTCGCTTCAATTGCACTACCAATTAAAAAAGGTGTGAATTAGAGGCGCATTTTAACTACACGTAAATATCCCTTAAAATATAGTAGTATCACAATACAAACAAGCGAACAGTGCAACTTTCAAAGTACACGTGTTAAAAATTATGGCGCGCTCGACTGTACTAGGGGTCCGTGGTGGTGGGAGGGGGTGCTTGAGCACCCACTAGCACCCACGGTGGACTCGCCCTAGACTGAAAGGGAGGTATTTTTTTTTTCTCTTCCTCTGGCTATCTCCTCTCCTCTAAAACCTTCTCTCCCTCCCAATTCCACTTCCTTAAACCTCATTCTCCGCTCTATCTCTTCCTATGATTACTGAAGTTTTAGAATCCAATAGCAAGACGTACGTGGGATTGGCTTTGCCGCGGGTTAGGCAGTGCACGGTTTGCTGGGTTGGAATTAGGTGTAGCGGGCACTCAGAGACAACGAGGAATGCTTCTGGTATCATTCCATGTCGAATGCTCTGCACGCTGAAGCGTTGGCCTGCCTGACGGTATCATTCTAGTCCGAGACTGGAACATTAATCACCTGGTTGTGGAAATTGATTCTCTGGATCTTGTTCAACTTTGGCGTTCACGGGAGAAGCAGAGATAGGAGATTATGGCTATTTTAGCCGAAATCCAAGAGTAAGTTCTTTGTTTTCTTCATTGATTTAGTTCATGTAAGGAGGAATGCAAACTTGGCTGTGCATTTTTTGTGCCAAGCAAGCTACTCCACATATGGCCCGATATATATAGTTGAACCGTACTCCTGAGTTCTTGCTGCAAGCCTTGCAACATATTATAGCCTTATTAAATAACGAAGAGAATTGCTCTTGCTGGTCTAAAAAAAGTACACAACAATAATTGAGTTGATGTATGGGCTTTCCACTGTAAAAGTTGAGTCTATTTGGAAGATAAAAACTGATCTCATAAGAATTACGAAACATTTGCTATGTATAGGAATTTTCATATCATCGTGATCTATAGGATCGCGTAGAATCAAGTCGGATCGTTGGGATTGTGGCCAGGATTGGGTAGGATCATGATCGTAACAACAAACTATATTAACATATAAAAGTTCATATTACTTATTGCTAATTTAAGTTGCAATAGTTTATTTTGTTTTTGCTTTTGTTGTTTACGTGTTGTTCTAAGGTAAAAAAATCATTAATATATTAGATTTTAAATGATCACTTTACTAAAAATAATTCAAACAATTCAAAAACAAGCTTAATTGCATGTAAAATGAATAAGTGTACTCAAATTTACGAAACTTAATTAAAAAACTATATTATCTTTGCATGTTTGAAAACATTACTCAATTTTTATATATATATATATATATATATATATATATATATATATATATATATATATATATATATATATACTTTTAGAAATACGATAGGACCGTAATTCTACTATCTGATCATATTATCCAACCCTGTCAAACGAAAACCCATCCTACCTAGATAGGATCACGATCCTGAAAACCTGCCCGGGCTTTGCTGTCTCTGTCCCCTGCCCGGCGTGCAACGCAGCAGCACGGTTTCGCGTCGGTATAAAAGAGCAGCGCAGACAGCACACCGCTACTTGCAACGCCATAACGCGGCTCTCAACCGCTCAAGCTCCTCCAGTCCGCAATTAAAAGCGCCGCGCGCGCCCTCCCAGGAGAAGCTTCTTCCGGGCCGCAATGGCGCCGACGGCGGCGGCGGAGCAGCAGCACCCGAGGAAGGCGCTGGGGCTCGCGGCGCACGACGCCTCCAGCCACCTCTCACCCATCCGCATCTCGCGAAGGTATTGTAGATGCTACCCTGCGCTGCGCGCTGCCTCTTGTCTGAAAATACTTTGGCAGTTGCCATTTCTGGAGCTTTTTTCCCTCCGATTTCTCCGCTTGTGCAAGTGTGTGGTAACTGAGCATGGATTAGTAGAACGATGGGATGCATCGACAAGTCGTGGTGTTGCTCGTGTTAGTTTGTGGTTCTTTTGGGGGTATTATCGAGTCCATGATGACTACAACTGCGAATAGTTGTGCTCCATGCGGAAAAGGAACAATTTTTTATGGCGCATTCTCCCTGAAAGTGTTTAATTAGTTAGCTTCTTACTGTTCTTGGAATATTTTAGCTCAACCCTTTTGTTCCAAACAACCCACAGTAAAATCTTTTTTAATTACTATAGTACAAACCCTTGTAGGTTGCAATTCCAACACTACACCTCTTCCTGAACTCTAACCAACCCTATGGACTGTGGTGACGGGTGAATTTGTGATAGCTAAGCACCATATATGTAGAGTCATACATGTTTTACCTCTAGCCATCCACCAACTATTATTGCTTGCTTCACCTACAAGTCTATAACTATCTCCCTACTTAAAATCGTGGCCATATATGGTGGATTTTTTCTAAATAATATATTTTAAAAAAGAATTACAAAATTTAAAAGTCAAAAAAAGAAATTACAAAATTAGACATCTGCCGCCCCTTCAATTGGCAACAGAACACGGAGCTGAATTGGTGACAGGGTCATGTTGCCAAGCCAATTGAAATGGCGATAACTACCTGCCGCCAATTGAAACGACGATATAGACATAGTTTTGGAGTTTTTTTTTACTATTTATTTTTGTAATTCTTTTTTGAAAAAATGTATTATTTTTTTTAAAAAAAAATCATATATGGTGTGCATCTGGTTCCAGATCTGGTCAGATCCCAACTGCACGCACCCTTTCTTCAGCTTTTTTTGGAGGTGAATTAATACAGAGGGCGACAATGCCATTCCTGCAGGAATTTATTGTACCCGCTACCATCTCTTCACTGTGCAACCTTTCTGGTTGCCACTGTTTATTTTTTCTGAACAATTTTCTGGTTGCTACTATGACAGATCTCATCTATCTTAGATCGTATTCCTATAGTATATCCTTCTGGAGTCTGGGCCTCGTAGCTGGTAGTAAATGTCCATTTACGAGCGTTGCTACGTGCATGGATCGAGTTTTTCAACCAGTAGGCCCTGCTGCACATGGCGAGTTCAAGGGTACAGCGTGTCGTCTTCGTTTCTGAATATCACACGGTGCTTCCTGATCTACACTACGGTTGCTAGCGCAGATTCAGTATATGTAGGGAGAGAAATTAGGGTGTAGACTTATAGAAGATGGTAGATGTTACCACATTTGTATGTACACATGCATGTCCAAAAAAAAACACAAGGGTCCAACCAGCTGTTTGATGGTAAAGAGGCTGCCTGCCTTCTCTTTTGTGCCAGGTCACTTGTCAGTGTTCTTGTGAGTTGTGACCATGGATCTTCTTTCAGCTACAACAGTACAAGCCTTTGTGGGAGGTAGGACATGTGGACAGCTGTTTAATTGATTTGAAGCTACGGACACATTTAATCTCCTAATACTGTGAAATAAGTAAAAGTGAAACTGTAGTTTCCTAATCACTGACTAGTTGAAATCTTAGGTATGAAGTTGAATTGGACACTTCATGGGCTGCATTTGGGGCTAGAAAGATAGCTATGAAACATTTAGGGTTAGGTGTCTCCTTTTGAGTTCTGAATCTAAACTCTGAAGACAGCCATTGCAATTTTGCAAGAAGCTAATGGGTGCAATAGAGAAATAGTTTGTGTTCTGACTTGAGCCCTCCGATGGAATAGATTATCTGAACTGGCTTGTGATGGCGTTTTATATCTTGCCATTCTGCAGGAACACTGGAGATGACGATGTCGCTATAAAGGTACTGTACTGTGGGATATGCCACTCTGACCTGCACACCATCAAGAACGAGTGGAGAAACGCCGTCTACCCAGTTGTTGCCGGGTACGCGCTGTTATTACTTCGCCAATTATGGTAGTGTCCACGTCATAACATGCTTGACTGAACTAGGCTGAACTGTCGTTGAATCTGACAATATCATGCCAAACAAGAGGCATCTGAATACTCTCGAGTCTGAGCTTCATTCAACAATTGTAAGTTTGTAACTGCTAGTTGCTCTGAAAACACAAGTAATAGTAGTGCAAAAATGCAGGCACGAGATCGTTGGGCTGATCACCGAGGTCGGCAAGAATGTGCAGAAGTTCAAGGTGGGCGACAAGGTCGGCGTCGGGTGCATGGTCAACAGCTGCCAGTCCTGCGAGAGCTGCAAGGAGGGGTCCGAGAACTACTGCTCCAAGATCGTCTTCACCTACAACTCCCTCGACAGGGACGGCACCACCACCTACGGGGGCTACTCCGACCTGGTCGTCGTGAACGAGCGCTTCGTCGTCCGGTTCCCGGACAGCCTGCCCCTCGACAGCGGCGCGCCGCTGCTCTGCGCCGGGATAACAGTGTACGCGCCCATGAAGCACCACGGGCTGTGCGAGCCGGGCAAGCACATCGGCGTGCTCGGCCTCGGCGGGCTCGGGCACGTCGCCGTCAAGTTCGCGAAGGCGTTCGGGATGAAGGTGACCGTGATCAGCACGTCGCCGGAGAAGAGGCAGGAGGCGTTGGAAAAGCTCGGCGCGGATGACTTTGTTGTCAGCAGCAATGCTAACGAGATGAAGGTAAGAGACGCGGGTAGGGGGCTAGGGGCATGCGGTTTAACTGGTTTGATTAATGGACGAATTAAATGAACAAGTTGCACATGTGCCACTTTGCATTGGATTAGGAAGGAACTAAGTATTTACTGCATCTCCTACACAAACTTTATTCAACTCACGTGGCGGGACCTGGATATTGATAATGCCTCACTGCTATACAAGTCTGTAAGCAGCATTCCTTGGATAAAATTCAGTTGTCTGATCAGAAAACATCTAAAGTTCTGATGGTTCAAATTCAAGACGGATTGTGCTAGATCATACTCTTTCCTTTACTTGCGTATTTACGTCGTTTGTATTTGGACCTGTGTTTGCAGGCTGTGACGGGCACCATGCACGGCATCATAAACACGGCGTGCGCAAGCATGCCCATGTACCCTTACTTTGGGCTCCTGAAGCCCCACGGCAAGATGATCTTGGTTGGCCTGCCTGAGAAGCCTCTGCAGGTCCCAGCCTTCGCTTTGGTTGGCGGTAAGTCGCTCTTCTGAACTTCTGGCGTCCGCAGCTTTTGATTCCTTTCAAATTCATCCAAAATATGGCAATACATTTTTGCATCATGCGCAATACGACCGACGATCTTCCACGGCGACGACGACGGTCGTCGTGACAATCCGTGCAAACAGGCGGCAAGACTCTGGCCGGGAGCTGCATGGGGAGCATCAAGGACACGCAGGAGATGATCGACTTCGCCGCCAAGCACAGGGTGACCGCCGACATCGAGCTGATCGGCGCGGACGGCGTGAACACGGCCATGGAGCGCCTGGCCAAGGGCGACATCAGGTACCGCTTCGTCATCGACGTCGGCAACACCCTCAAGTCGGACTGACTAGGGAGGTCACTGGTCTCAGCTCTGTAGCATAATCTACCTGCGAGATCAGTAGTATAATCTTAGCTACAGCACCTGATCCCTACTTGTGCCAATAAATGTAGCAAGAGTGGTATATTGTTGTGCTTAATCTGCCTTGATATAGTGCTGTACCTTGCATATGTTGTGTCATGGGGATGGATTCATGGATTAGGGAGATAACAATGAATTATGTGCCTGTAAGGTCTGCTCTTTCTTTACATCGTACCCCTCGGTCTACAAAAGGAAGTCGTTTTGGGTTACATGCAGTTAAACATTATAAACTTTGGCAATCATTTTTTTAATATTTAAAATGAACAAATGAAAATGATATGTGTAAATTTATCAAAAAAAGTACTTTCATAATATTAAAACTTTAATAGGTTTTGTAAATATATTACAATCGAAATGAGTGATCAAAGCTACATTTTGAAAACCGTGCCAATGTTCAAAACGACATGTCAATGTACTTTGTTTTGTGACAGGAGGGAGTATATGAATAAACATCTGGAACTTGCTCTGGAGCAGTTCAAACTTCAAACAGAAAGAAACCTTACACTTCGCACAGGAACAATATGAATTCTATCTATCTCTCTCTCTTTCTCCCAAAACGAAGGAAACCATTTGCAATTTTGCACTATTGTACTTGAACACCGATAGACAATAATGAACATTCTCATGCTTTGACAAAAAGTTATAGTACACGACATGCCAATATGGTTTCTGCTCGGAGTTTGTGTGCAAACCAGACTCACTCACATCATCACCTTGACATGCCAAGGGACCTGGGGAGGGACAGCGACCGGACCTCTGGCGCCGAGCTCGGGAACATCACGTTGAGCCTGTGCATCAGAATGTCGGCCTTGGACGGTATCTCGTTGAGCAAGAACTGCTGCACGATCGGCTTCTTGAACCACTCGAGCACCGAGTCACCGGGTGCGCGCAGGACGACCTTGCTCACCTCGAACGGCGACTCCAGCGATGCTACCACCTGGGCAACCACCATCTTGAGCGTCGGCCCTGTCACCAGCTTGATGCGTCGTGGCACGACCCCGTAGTAGAGCATCCGCTTCCTGAACCGGTGCAGCGTGTGCACGGTCGCCACGAGCGCTGCACCCACGGACAAGTTCCGGACGTCCAGAGACCAGGCGATGTGCTGGTCGAAGACGATGGCCTTGGCGAACAGCTTGTTCTCATAGGCGACCTTCCAGACGCAGCGTGCGCGGTTCATCTGCCCCATGAGCACCAGGTAGTTGAGGAGCACGTTTACAAAGTACCTGGCCGCGCTCTCCTCGTTATCGTAGTCGATCCCCTGGAAGAACTCGCGGACGAACGAGAGCACGGGCTTCTTACGCTGCTCCGGCCCGGTGAACAGCCCACACATGAAATCGTGCGCCTTGTGCTTGCTCACGCTCAGGATGTCCATGATTGCCCGCTCGCTGCCCTCGTCCTGGCACCGCACTAAATGTGCGAGAATTGAAGTGTAGAGTATCAAGTCCACCTTCGCCGCCCCAGCAACAAACGTCTCGAGCAGTGGCCGTGCCGAGTCATACAGCCCCGTCTTCATGCAAGACTCAAAGAGCTGCCTTATGATGAAATTGTTGGTCCGTATCCCAGCCGAGCCCATGAACCGTAGCCACCGCAGTGCGAGGTCCGTCGACCCATCCTTGATGTAAATCATCAACAGGTCGCTCGCGGTCACCTCGATCGGGAACCCTGACGCCTTCATCTCCAGCAACACCTTTGCAGCCAAATCCAGCAGCCTCTTATTGGCCAACATTGTCAGCAATGCTGTAAATGTGCTCAGCCCCGGCCTTGTCCCTGCATTTGCCATTGAGTGGTACAACCGCATTGCTACATCCACCTGCCCCGCCGAAGCATGCATTTCCACCAGACAAGCATACGTGGCCGGCGTAGGGAAGAAGCCGGACTTCTCCATATCGCCAAACAACCGTGCAGCGGCATCCAGCCTCCCGGACCGTGCATTCGCCTCAACCACCATGGTGTACAACCCAAAGCTCGGGCGGAGCCCTCCCCGCCTCATCTCCTCCCAAAGCTCCATTCCCGCGTCCAACTTCCCGGCCCGCACCAGCCCCTCCACCATGGCAGTGCTCACCGCCGTGCTCGCCCGGTGTCCCACTGCCACCATCTCCCTGTACATCCCCATCGCGGCGTCGAGCCTCCCTGCCTTGGCCAGCACGTCCACCATCACGCCATACACTACAGCCGACGCCCGCCCAACCCCCTCCCTCTGCCTCATTTCATCAAACATCTTGCGCGCGGCGTCGATCCTCCCGGCGCGCGCCAGCGCCGGCACCGCGAGCTCGTACGTGCCCTCGTCGAGCGCGCGGCCCGAGGCGGCCATTTCGTTGAGCACCTCGAAGGCCTTGAAGGCGAGGCCCCTGGTGAGCAGCACCGAGAGCAGGGCGTTGAAGGTGGGCGTCTCGAGGGCCCTGACGCCGGCGTCGCGGAGGCGCTTGAAACAGTGGAACGCGGGCTCGAGGAGGCCGTGGGTGGCGAGCGCGGAGACGACGGCGTTGAGGGTCTTGGGGAAGGCGGCGGGGTCCGGGAGCGCGAGGGCGAGGGCGTCGTCGAAGAGGGCGAGGAGGTCGGCGGAGTGGGTGGCCGGCGGGAGGCGCGCGGCCAGGAGAGAGGAGAGGTCATCGGATGGGAGGAACCAGGGCTGGAGACGGGCCCAGGCGACGAGGGAGAGGAGCGGGGTGGGGTCGGAGGCGGGGAGGGAGTTGGCGGCGAGGAGGAGGAGGGAGGGGTCGGGTGGGGAGGGGAGCATGGAGAGCGCGGCGGAGAGGGAGGGACCCGAGCGGAGACGGAGGGCGAGCGCGGCGAGGCGAGCGGCTGCGGCGGGGCGCGGGAGCGGGTGGGCGGAGGAGCCGGAGAGGATAGTGGGGTCGGCGCCCGGGACGGCGGGGCGCGCGCCCGGCGCGGACGAGAGGATCTCCCCCGACTCGTCCAGGTAGTCCACCGTGTCCGTCCACTCGGCGCCGGGCGGCTCCGATGACACGCGGCGCAGCGCGAGGGAGAGGGGTGGGGTCACCGCGCGGCGGCGGAGGCGGGCGAGGCCGACGCGGAGGAGCATCTTTCTGGTGGGTTTCTTGGCCTTCGGCTCGGCGGTTTGGGACTACACGCAGCCGCAGGTGAAAAAACGCTGAAGCGGCCGAGCGACGCCGCAAGTAGAGAATACAAAGTAGAAGCTGCGTCCGGCCCAATGTCAGGTCGTGATGCGGCCCAAGGTGCAAACGTTTCGGCCGAAACTAATCCCACCACAAATGGGCCGACCCAACCAAATGTTTCGGCCCAACCAAATTGCAATTTTTCTGGAAGGCATCGTCTTCCCCAGTCCCCGTATCATAGTCCCAACTCCGAACTCATCTCACAGCGGCTGCCGCTCCTCCGCCCCGATCGCACGCACGCAGGTAAGGAGCGACCGTCCCCGGTCCCCCCTCCGGCGAGATGCCGCCGCGCCGCCGTTCACTTCCCCTCCGGTCTCCCTTGCTAACTCTGCTGCTCACGCTTTGTCGCAGGTACCGACGAGACGAGCAGGAGCTATTCTCTTCCTTAAGGTGCGATCTCGCTCCCAGTTCTGCTGATTGCTCGTTCTTATGCGATTTCTGAACGCTAATGAGCTCCCCGCTTTCTCAATGTTTCGGTTGCATCTATTATTGCGCGCTCGTGTTGGGTTAGCTCAGATTGGTTATTTACCACTAACACTACGAAGGCTTTTTTGGCCTTGCCCTTGCTGTTTAACTATGTAGTTTAACGCTGTAGTTCATGTCACTTATCGATTGGTCTCGGCCACGTCTATGGATCGAAATAGCTGATGTGTGTTAAATCTTATAGATGTACTTAGAACAACATATCGGTTTCAGCAGTCAGCTGTATGTTGAACTCATGGTGCATGTGTATCTTGCCTTTGTATCAGCGTTCCCATTAGGAGAAACAATGTCAGGAGTGATCACAAAGTTCGCTGTTACATCTATGGTGATGTGGATGGCCCCAGTTACAATTATGTATGGGTTTTACTACCAGATTTTTCCAGGTTTGACTGTTGTTACTCCTACCTTATGTTATACTTCATCTTTTCTATGGAAGTGAAGTGCATACATTTATAACGAAACGATGTTTTGCTCCTTGTTCAGGGGTGAGTCAGCTTTCATCCTCAGCGCAGACTCTGGCCAGTGGATTCCTTGCTGTCATATCGGTTAATCTGGTGATCGGCTTTTACATATGCATGGCGATGAAGGAAATTCCCCACCAAGAGCCACAACCTGATCCAACCTTCCTGGCAAACGCTAAAGCAAGTATTAACCAGCCAACATCTTCTCAAGTGAGTGATGATACCCAGGGGAAGGGAAAGGTGGAGTAGGCAGTAGCACAACTTGACTTGGATTTTGTGTCCATTACTCACATGTTATTCAGAATAAGTTGTGTTATGTCCTTATGCAATACCGTGGCCTTTTAGTTCGATGTTACCGCTGTAAATTTTGAGAACTATGAAACCACAAGAAGATGAACCTTTTGTACCCATTATCGATAGATATTGTGTTCACCTTGCTATTTTTGTTATGATGCTGAGTCTACTGTTGGTCATAATTCTGGTACCTATTTTTAGTCATTTGGTTAGATCTTCTTTAGCATACACTAAGTTGTTTGTACGCAAATGATTTAGTGCAGTAAGGCTATTATGCTACAGGGAGAGAAATTATTTTATTAATGCTTAGGTTATTTGCTCTTATGAATATTTGGTATTAGAATGTCAGCTGTTTAGTTCTGTTAACTGCTGTCTTGCTGACAGCATAGCAAATTTGATCCAACATCTTGACTCTCCTGAGAGTAGATATTTGAGTAAAATTGACATTAGTTATCTAACCAAGAAGTATTTTTGAACAATTAATTGAGCTGGATAAAAGGATAAAATACACTTTGTTTTATTACGAACAAACATTGCATAGTTTTTGTGTCACAAAACAGAATAGACTCTTCATATATTTTCATTCACTTCCTTAAGGATGTGAATCTTCTATGAAGCCTTACTGCTTTAGTCCAACATAGGACCAGGGAGCACTAGCCCCAGTAGCACTTCAGTCTTGTGGGTTACATGTGTCTTTCTCACAGGAGCATACAACTGTTGACTAAATTGTGTAGACCTTTTTGTTTTTCAAAAATCTTACATATGTTCTGAAGCTTTGAAATTGAACCCCTCTAGTCAGGTTGTTTTGTGACCAAACTGGGTATGTTTTGTTGCTTCTGGTTAATGGTAAAACTATGAATGCAGTCGTTGATTGTATGATAGAAGGGAGTCAGTTGGTCTAAAATGGAAAGTTAAGGACCTATTGTGCAACTAATGGCTTTCGTGGCTTAGGAGTTAGGACTAAGCTAACTCATCATGTAATATCATATTATGAAGTACGAAGAGACTATCTAAGAGTATATTTTTCCGGAAAATAGAAAACTCAGGGATGAATCCGATCAATTCTTCACAAGAGTATATTATTTTTGGGAAATGGCGAACTCCTGGATGAATACAATCAAGCCAAGCTTTAGCAGAGCATACAAGTGGAAACACGGTTTCCCGTTGCTCTGAAGATTTATGCCCATATGGCAAGCATGGACATCAGCCCTGCACCTAGGAAAAGTGCAAGATATGTCATCAGCTGAAGCTTTGTATTCGTCTGTAGCTTCGGGTTATTGAAATCTGTGGCTAGAAGGTCAACCAGGGACATGTAGATCAAAATCCCTGCTGAGGCTGAGTTGAAGACTCCTTCTACAATGAAGGCAGTAGAGCTATGCGCATTGTAGCTAGATGAAATTGCAATCCCTAGCACAATGCCCACAGGTGCGGTCAGGGAGAAAAACGTTGCCATTATGATGGTTGCCCTTACCTTGAAATTAGCCTGCAATGAGAAGTGGGGATCAAAGATGTTAGTTTTTTGTTGCTGTGAAACACAATATATAGTTGATGTTCTTTATCCTTTGTGTTCAATTATTTGCTTTCTTGAAAATCTATGTGTTATGGACTGATTTTGGGAGGGCTGGTTGGGGTAGAGATTGAAGAAGATAGATTGGTACAGCAAGAGGATAGAGGAAGAAGAAACCTTCGGCAGGGATAGAGATAGAGGGAGACGTGGTGGGGTTTGGGGGGTTGTAATTTGCGTAATCTTTGCTTGCCTTCATCAATAACAGTCGGCCACCTTATATGGTTGGCCTCCTAACAACCTTTGCTACCATAGCAAATAGGACAGATAAGATGTGATCCTTAAAAAGGAAACTAAATATAATAGGATCAATCAGCCTGATCCTGATTGGCTTTCCTTCCGCGCGCCTTGTATGGCCCACGACCATGACATTTCTCCCCTCCTCTCAAGACAGTTCACCCTCGAGCTGTGCTTCAGGGCCGGTTGGTGTGCAGCAGCTAGTACCTCCTTTCATACACCCGATTTTGCAACTCCACATCTATGAGGATGAGATCTGACATCCCCGCCGTGAACAGCTGCACTTGACGCCACTTGTTGCCTCAACGTAAGGGTGTCCGTGCGACAGAGCAGTGCCATGAATTTCTCCTGATACTCCTCCACCGTTCCTGTCATGCGTAGGTCAGTGAGCTCTCCCAACGGGTTGCTTCGTATTGAAGGTCCAAAGCGAAAATGCACGCTGTCCTTGAAGTGTGGCCAGGTCGGCACACCTTCACCACGTTCCAGTTGGTAGTACCACTGTTGGGCCACCCCGTCATGCGGTACGACGCCAACCAAACCTTCTCCTCCTCCATGGTGCGCTGGCCAAGAAAAAAATGTTCGCAGCGATTTAGCCAGCCCAAGGGGTCCTCCTTCCCATCATAGGTGGGGAACTCGAGCTTGTGATACCGCGGCGCCCTTGCGGCCTCAATGACCGGCCTTGGTGGTGGCGGAGGCCGCGGTGGAGGCAGTAAAGAGGACGAGGGCAGCAAGCCAATGACCATGCCCCCAGCATTCTCTCCAGGCGCCGCCTCCCATGATGGCGGTTGCGCAGGCTTGGGCGATAGCCCTGTCGACCACCGAAGTTGAGGACCGGTTTCTTCTCCAAAATCGTGATCCTTGCCTCCTGCACTGCTAGTTTGGTAGCCACATCGGCGTCATCCAAGGCAGTGAGGCGCACGCCCTGCGCCTTCACCTGGTCAGTCACCTCGGTGCACATGGTGCTCACCTTTTGCTCCAGGATAGCCATGCGCTCATGGTTGGCAGCAACTTGCTGCTGCATGTGCACCACAGTTGAGTTGTCTGCTTGGCCATCACCTCCAGTTGGTCGGTCATGGCCTTCATCTACGCCACAAGTTGCGCCATGGTTATAGAGTTCGCTCCGTCGAAAGCCATGGCAGCAGGTGCCGAGATCAACGACTTTGATACCAAGTAGTTATGGACTGATTTTGGGAGGGCTAGTCGGGGTAGAGATTGAAGAAGATAGATTGATACAGCAAGAGGACAGACGAAGAAGAAGCCTTTGGCGGGATAGAGATAGAAGGAGACGTGAGAGGGGGGATAATTTGCTTAATCTTTGCTTGCCTTCATCAATAGTAGTCGGCCACCTTATATGGTTGGCCTCCTAACAACCTTTGCTAGCAATAAGATGTGATCCTAACAAAAGGAAACTAATCCAACAATAAGGAAACTAAAGATAATAGGATCAATCAGCTTGATCCTGATTGACTTTCCTTCCGCGCCTTGCATGGCCCACGACCATGACACTATGCTTGTTTTAACTTATGATGAAGTAATATATCCTTAATAGAGTCTGTTTGCATGACCTAATTAGTGAAATTGTGTTTGCTCTCTGAACAGTTCGAGATTTGTTTTATTTTGCTTTTGCAACATAAATCTGTTACATGATTTATCGCTTTGGATATATATTATGTTGATTGTTATTGGAAGAAAACAATTAAAAATGTTCCATGCTTGTATTTTGTCATGTTGCTATCAGGGAGCCATTTCATTTGAACTTTATATATATCTGCTGGTCTCTTGTTTCCCTCCCATTTCTGCGAAAGGGGCCTTCTAGTGGTGTATATGTTTGGACATGCTCATATGGAATTGTTTTTTCGAACAAGTTGTAGATTCCTGTTATCTTAGTAAAAAAAATGGAAGCTGAGAAAACAAGTTAGATTTTTATCAGTGAGATCTCTAGTATCTGGGTTATGTACATGGACATACCTGAACTATGCAACCACCCAAGCCTATACCTTCAAAGAACTGATGGAAGCTGAGGGCACCAACCAGAGGCCTGATGGTGGATGGCCTCACAGATGCACCTAAGGACACCCCAATGATCACTGAATGCACCAAGATTCCCAGCTCAAGAACCTGCATGGTTAGAAATTTGTGTGTTTATTTCAAGAGGAACTGTCTGGTTCATAAAAACATCTACTTAGTTGGCGAGCGGTGTGCAAAGGAAGTCGGTTCTTGGACTAGAAAGGAAAACTTTGTCCTGAAGCACATATTATCAGATCCATTGAAAAGGTACTGATCCCCTCATCCACATATCTGTTTTTTATGTGTGTGTTATGGAAAGGAGTAGAAATAGAAACCCAGAATTGATTTTGGTCAATCAGCAACGTGTCATTATGGGAATTATTTTTATGCAATGTTCAATTCTGATATCATATTGGTTAGAATGAGATATCTGCAGCTCAGCTAACCACTACTACAATATCTTGATCTTATTATCTGCATGATTCATTGAAAAACAATGTAACTAATGGAGCGTAGCTTCTTCTCATTATTTATTACCAGGGAGGCTTGTGAGCTTCAAGTGACTGATCTTACCTGAGATACCACCCTGTGCCGGATTGTGTCAGCTATTGATGCCTCCTCTGGTGAGCTGATGACCACTGCCTCACCATGTGAATGGCCGTGTGTAGCATGCGTGTGCACATGTACGTGCTGCGCATGCTCGGTCCTCCTCTCCTCGTCTCCAGCATGCTCATGTATGTCAATTGGGCGTGCCTTACTGAAGTGAGACCGGCGGTAGTACCCAGCAGCCAATGAGTCTATCACCATTGTGGCCACCGCTGCAGACATCGCCACGAGCCCTGCAAAGGGGAAGTTGTTCCTATCCCTGCCACCCTTGAGGAGGCACGGGGACGTGAGCCCGTCGAATGCCGCTGGCAGAATGTGCACCATGCCGGTGGCAAGGATGACGCCAGCCGCAAACGCCTTGACCGCGAAAAAGATGTCACCATCAGGGCGTAGCGCAGCCATGGAGCGGCCAAGCACCGGTACCAACACGCCAGCTGCGCCGGCTGTCAGGATGGATGCAATGGCGATCAGCTTCAGCTTCATTGCACTCTGCCTGTCAGTCCCATCCGTTGCATTAGTGCAGTCGCAGGCGCTGGCCGCAGCCTGCTGTGCAAAGAGCAGGAGCCATGGAAGCACTTGCAAGGTATGCTTCTGGGCCAACATGGTGCTGACTATGTTGATTATGTCTATATGATGTATATTCTGTTGTGAGTTGCAAGGAGATGGAGGCAACGTTGGGCACTTTATAGGGAGATATGCCATCCTGTGGCCAAGTGGAGTCTGCTACTCCCAAATTTCCACATCATGTGGCCATGTGTCAAAAACTGTAGTGCGTTCATACTGGAGCCTATAGTATCCAGAAGCTGGATTCTCTGCACTTTGGTCGAAGCTGATCCATCTCCTGTCATCAATGCGGAAGGACTGAATCCCCCACAACATATTGCTGCCGTCAGTACTTGTCACTGTATCATGATGTATAACGACCGGTGAATCACCAGACATGCAAAAAGTAGATCCAACCTAGGTTCCCAAAGATCATTTGAAACTTTTTTTCATCCATAGTCGTCAGTCTCAGCAGTTCAGATTAAACACTTCGCAGGTGATTTTTTAGGAGTGTGCTGATCTTTTTCGGCGGTGGACTTGACTGAGAGGCTGTTTGGTTTGCGTCTAATCATCAGTGAGAATAATTGGTCATGAACTGAGGGGGTGGACCGGTGAAGTGACTACGAATAATTGGTCATGGTCATCAGTTAATTTCCTTTATTAACAATAGTGTAAAAAAACTTCTCATGCAAGAACAAAATCGCCGTAAATCACCGATAACTTGCCACGGTGCTCCACGTATTAAAAGTTTAGAACGCCTATAGTGCTGAATACACAAGCCGCTCTTTGCACATGATCTACTACAGTGTACACCAATTGCTCTGGATCTACACCAGAGGTAAAATACCCGGCCGGTATCCGGCCGGTTTACCGGTCGAAACCAGGGAAAAAAATACCGATCGAAATTTTTTTTTCTCCTCTCCTCTCCATTGGTTTCTCCTCCTTTTGCTGCTGCTGCTACATATGCTGCTCCCCCATTATCTCCCTTATCTCCATTATGAGCAGGCCCATTTGTCTCCCTCCCTTACCATTTTTGCCTAATTACTCAACCTGAGTGCCTCCCTCCCTCCCTTCATTTGCAGCAGCACAAGCCTCCCTCTCTCCTTCCCTCTCCCTCCATTTGCAGCAGCACAAGCAGCCCCCTCTCTCTCCATTTGCAGCAGCACAAGCCTCCCTCTCTCCCTCCATTTGCAGTAGCACGAGCAGCCCTCTCTCCCTCCATTTACATTAGCACAAGCCTCCCTCTCTCCTTCTATTTGCAGTAGCATAAGTAGCCCTCTCTCCCTCCATTTGCATAAGCACAAGCAGCAGCACACAGCTACACGCAGCAGCACAAGCAGCAGCAGGTATGGAACCTTCATTCTCTGTTTTTTTCCTTGTCATTTGTCTTCTTTCCATCTCCTATTTGGCTGGTTGCATGCTCACATAGGAACCACAGTCATCGATTTGAAGTTCTAAATTAGGTTTAGATGAGAGCTTATTCAACTAAGCCTTTTAGGGAATATTTTTAGTATAGGTAGCCCAGTACCTTTCAAGTATTGTAAAGTAAAATGAATTAGATTTCTGGATGTTATCACACAGGCTACAAAGGAAGGGATGTATCAAGGGTGTGGACCAAGGGTGCTGGAAATGACATGAGAAAAAATAGTATTATTTGAAGTAGGTTCGATGCACTGGAAATGACAGGAGAAACACAAGAGATCTGTTACCCTACTTTAGTGACATCTAGGAAACTTCCTTCTCTATTGACAAACCAAGAATGCACCAGTTTGCTCTCTGGTAATCATTTACTCCACAATCTAACATTTTTCATCCTGTCTGGATTATTGTAGGTGATATCTTCTAAATCCATCAATGTTTGGGAACATAGAGAGAGACCAGGAGGTGTTGGTTGGAAGTGCAGATATTGTAATATAACAAAATCAGGCGGAGGTGTCACTCGCCTAAAACAACATATTACTGGGAGACACGGAGATGTTGTTGCTTGCAATAGGGTTCCAGCAGAAGTCCGAAGGCTTATGCTGGCAAGTCTTAAAGAAGCGAAGGTAAGAAAGAAATCTCTTAAAGATGAACGACTGCGAATGGAGCAAGCCGCAGGAGAGCCTGTAGCTCATGGTCCATCATATGAAGATGCCTTCGATGATAATGAGGAAATGCAAATAGAATGGACTCGTCGAGAGTCGTTAGAGGTACATCAGCTGCAATAAAGGGTAAAAACCAGGGGTGCGACATTTGAACATGGTGGTGGTAGTGGAAGTGGTACAGGAAGTGGAAGTGGAAGTGGAAGGGCAGAGGTAGTGGTACAGAAAGCAATGTTTTTGAGGATGTTTGGCAGGTCACAGTCCATGAGAGTTGATTATGATATTTTGCGCAGTCGGTCACCCGTCCAACCCCGCATTGATACAGCACTTCGTGGAGAAGCAAAGTCAAAACTTGAAAAAATTTATTCTAAGTGGTTCCATAGTAATTATATTGCAGGAGTTAAGACAGAGTATCCTTATTTTCGTGCCGCCATCAAAGAGACACAAAAACTTGGCCAAGGGGTTCCGTCACCAAGAGGGCATGAAATCGATGTGACATATCTTGATGCTAATGAATAAGAGGTAAAGGAGTATGTAGCACAGTTCAAAGAAGATTGGGATATATATGGAGTCTCTATTATGTGTGATTCATGGACTGGAGCTACACAAATGAGTATTATTAACTTCATGTTGTACTGCAATGGAAGAATATTTTTTCATAAGTCAGTGAATGCAACTAGTGATATACAAAATGCTGACTTTTTGTATCGTGAGATTTGTAGAGTTGTGGAAGAAGTTGGCGTTAAACATGTTATGCAAATTGTGACTGACAATGGTGCGAACTACAAGAAATAATGCCAACTGGTAATTGAAGAGTATCCAACTTTAGTCTGGCAGCCATATGCAGCGCACACCATCAACCTTATGTTGAAGGATATTGGCCAGTTCGAGGAGGTTGATGCAGTTGTCAAGGCGGCTAAGAGGATTTGTCGGTTCCTATACAACCACAGTCGCCTCCATAATGAAATATGCCAACAAATTAAAGGAGAGATAGTTCGTTCAAACGCCACAAGGTTTGGAACGACATTTATTTTCTTGAAAAGTTTTTGGGATAGAAAAATAAAGTTCACGAATGGATGGTGTCAAATCTATGGGCCTCCAATCATTTGAGCACGACCGTGGAAGGAGAATACATTTATTCCTATCTCACAAGTAGACAATGGTGATCGAGTATGGATTGGGTCATAAAATTGGTAGAACCAATTTACCGACTACTCAGATATGTAGACCAGCAGAAACCTACAATAGTGGCATGAATGGTTGCAAAGACGTATGATCTCAATTTTGAACTTCAAGACGTATTAAAACAAGATAAGTCCACTTATGATCGTGTCATAAAGCTTATTAATAGAAGAATTACAATGATGAAGAACCGCACATATATAGTTTCAAGCAAGTTCATAGTTTCCTAAATCCAAACAAGAATTGTAATTTGTTGTATTTTTCTAACATTCTAAATGTTTTTTTGCACAGCATCGTTGCTAAACCCGCAGAGCCACAACTTATATAGTCTGAGGAAGAATTCAGCCCTCGTCGCTTCCCTGACAATGGCAATTCAAAGAATAGCCGATACACCCGACGACGCAGTGCAGGCTCTAGACGAGCTAGAATTATATCATAATCGAGGAGGTTTATTTGCTTCAAATGAGGCTTACATGAGTGCTAATCGTCATTCTGCAGATATGTTGTTATGAACTTACATATACATGAAAAAAATACTCATCACTATGAGTTTAACATAAATTTTATGTTACTTGTAGCTACATGTTGGATGACGTTTGGAGTGCAGACACCAACATTAACAAAATATGCCTTGCGGGTTGTCCGCAATGTGTTTTGTCCAGTGGATGTGAATGTAATTGGAGCACATTTGCATTGTTACATACACAATTGAGGAACCGTCTTGGGTACAAGAAACTACATAAACTCGTGTATGTCCACTACAATCTAAGGCTACGATTGCAAGAGTACGAGACTAGGAATGAAGATAGAGATGTAGATCCTTTTGGTGATCTAATAAATGCCACTTTGTACGACAGAGAGAACTCAATCCATGAGTGGCTTAATAGCTCTATGATACAATCGGAGCCCGTACTAGACAAAGAAGGTGAGCTCCCCATGCCATCTACCGTTGTAGTTGATGCCATCCCTAAAAAGAAATTGGATAAAGCACTAGATGATGAACCGTTAAAGCAATGAACAAAAGAAACATATTGGCAAGAGTCATCTTGGGAAAAGGAAATATTGTAGCCAACCAACTGAAAAATTAGTTGCAGACTTTTCCTCACTTACACAAACAAGGAAACAAGTGTCTAATAAGAAGAAGAAAAATGCCATTGGGGAGGATATTGTGGGAAGCGACGAAGAAACAGAAAGTCCACCATCTGATGAAGTCCAGTACTAAGAGTTTAGTGATAGTAGCTCTCCGTCGTCCGATGATGGTGCTGATGGTGGGACAACTCATGATGCAGGACAAGACCAACCATTGGAATTCACCTGCGAGCAAAACTTCACACATGCTACTCATGATGAAGACCATGATTGTCATGCTTCAAGACAAATTGATAAGATCTACACGAGGGCTAAGGGTCGTCAAAAAGATCAATCTCAGCCACATGACTCTTCTTCCTATGAATCTCATGCTAGCTCAAGGTCTACTCGGACTTATGGACGTCGAGATGCCAATCTATTACCTTTTGGTGATGATTCTCATTTGTCAGACATATCTTCTGATCCTATTTCCCATTACGGTCTTGTGTCCTTCAATACCAATGCCAGAATGGTTTTCCAGTGGGTCGAACTCGAATATTACAAACAACTTTACAATCATTGACTATAATATGCCCACAAAACACACACTTGGGATCAATACAAAGTTCACCTAGCTCAATTTGAAGGACTTGTACTCTATGATAACAATGACTATATTGCACAATCTTCGCGTTTCTTGACAATGTATTGGTATGAATTACTACTCATTATTATTTTTAGTATGCTAGTCAAGTTATCATTCATTACCATTAGCTTATATATTTTTTTACATGCTTTAGAACACTTGGACGAGAGGACTGCTATAGAGAGTGAAGCTACCGAGGATGACTTTTTATGTACAACTTGAAACACTTTCTCATTAATATTTGCATTATTCTAAATTTCAATTTGCTAATTACTATTTTTCTATATTTTTCGTTTTTTTCTGTTTTTTCGCCGGTTTTCTCGGTTACCGGCTGGTAACCAGACCGATAACCGGTCCGGTTAAAACTCGGGTTTAAATTTTGAAATTCAAATTCAACATGTTTTTTTGAATTTTCCGGTAACCGGCGGGTTACCAGTAACGGTCATCGGCCGGGAAATCCCTCGAAAACGGGATTTCGATCCCTGATCTACACCATCAAGCTAAATTCAATTAGTACGCAACTAGTATAGTAATGCTCCACAATTTGCCAAATGCAGGTCCCAGCAATGGGACTATGCATGCTTGGGTAGATTTAAGTACGAATATCCTTTGGAACCATAATGGAGAAATCGTTCTGAATGAAGGAAAAATTCGATGACTGGTTACTTCATTTCCCGGCACAGTGTAGCACAGCACACCCCAACGAGCCAACTCGATTACTGGTAGCTTTTGAGTCAGCAATGTCGTCGTAAACAGGCAGAAGTCTCTTCGCACGAGTCCTCCTGAACCCAACTGATTTATTCGATCTCAGTGACATCGCACTGTTTCAGTCAACATCCCGAGGGACGAGCAATTCTATTGCCACCGATTTCCCTTACAGTTCTAAATTCGCCAAGTGGATTTGATTTCAATCCAAGTTATATCCATATCAAATCTGACGTGCGAGTACGGTCGAAGATTTTCAAACAGATAATGTCGTCAAACATATGGTTGGATCCCTGACGAGATCGAACAAAATCCAGCAGACGGATCTAGGAGGAATTGAGCTTGATGTGGGGGTGCCTCACTCCTTAGTGGACGCCTCGGTGAACCAGTTCTCTGTACGACTGGACCAAAATGCACGCAGTGTACAGCCGTTTGGCTCTTTAACTGCCCATTGGCTTGGGTCACATCATTACGACGTTACAATGTTAGATGGTTCCACTAACCTTGGCACACAACACAGGTCTTCTCCTCCCTATCAAACCAAAGTTGAGGAATATTTGTGCATACCAAACATGAACCATCAAATAAGGAGGGACCCCCTGGCCGGAAGGCTGATGAAAGCTGAGTTTTTTTTAGAAAAAAATGGAAAAGAAAGCTGAATTTGATAGAAAAGAAAAGCTGTTGTGACAGCAATGCACACCCAACATGGGTAGATTTCTGCTTCATCGAGTTGCCATGTTCTTCGCATGGTCGGTGCTGCTGCCGTATCTCAGGGTTGACCTATGAACAAGCTGGATAGATGTTATCGGTTTTGCATGCGAGCTAGCTATTAATGCTCCCTGGAAAGCAAACTGAAGATTCAAAAAGAGATGTGATTTTTAATAACTTGGTCTAGATTTGCCCTTGATTCCTTTACTTGCTTTAGGATTTGTGGTTTTCATGCATCCAGGGAAGTGCAAAAGCATTTGAATGCATGATTAAGGTATTTTTGCTGTTGTTGCAGAAGATGCATGCATTCTTTATTTTCACTACGATGGATTGGATTTAGGATGAGAACCTCTCTAAACATGCAAACTTCATTGTAACCCATCTAATATGTGGAAGAGGATTATCATAGATTCGATCAAGATAGACAGGTTAGCAGCTTTTGTCCTTAATTAGCTTAATTAGATCCGACTGGCATGATATATATATATATATATATATATATATATATATATATATATATATATATATATATATATATATATATATATATCGATGCGAGGGGTCTGCGACGATTGGAGGCGGCACCATGGCAACCTATGGGAGCTCGAGGTCGCTGACGACTGGAGGATGCGCCATGGCTAGCTCAGGAAGCTCGAGGCCGGCGGCAAGTTCTGGTGGTGGTGGAGGCAGATTCGACGGTGGCTCCAGTGGTGAGGGCTTCAGCCCTGAGAGGCTACTTGGGGCAGTGGTAGTCCGTGCGGCCTGGCCGGCGGTGGCGTACATCGGGCAATGCCTGGTGAACCTAGCGATGAGGGGACATCGGTGGTTCAGCGGGCACGACTTGAGATGGAGGCGGCGGAGAGCCCTAGCTATGTGGGCATCCATTGGTGTGGAGAGGGGCTACAACCTAGGTCCCCCCAACCTCCTTCTCCGTTCGGCAACCCAAGGACGGTGATGGGGAGGCATCCCTGGTGGCTGACTCTGGCAGGAAACAACGCGTGTGTGTGTGTGTGTGTGTGTGTGTGTGAGAGAGAGAGAAAGAGGGTGGGGGCAGAAGGTTATATTAATCAACTGAGTCAGCGGCTGGTGTCAGCATGGATTCCGATGTGGCACCAAACGCTTTAAAACAAATGAAGAGGTATCTTTTACGTGGTATTGATAATTCGAGGACATGTTTTACCTGATATTGTAGATGATGGACGAAAATTAAACGGACCAAAGTGTTGAGAGACGAAATATATACTTATTCCTCTAACTTTTCAAGTCTTTTCCTTGCGTTGATTTTTTTTTAAAGTCTGTTCCTTGCATGTACACATCAATCGCTATGCCTCTAATGATGCAGCACATTTGTGCCGAAAAGCTAATTAAAGCGAGCAATTGGGATGGCAATAACCAGATGCAGATGGGATCTATCTTCTCGGTGCAGCATGTCCAATGATGAGGGGGTGCATCATATGTAAGCTTCTCTTTCTGTGTAAACACGTGATCAATATATATATATATATATATATATATATATATATATATATATATATATATATATATATAGGATAAATACTTTCTACTCCCGGTGTAGTTACTCCCACCTCTGATATACCACTTAAAAGAATTTGACATACTCCTTTATCACTTTGGGTATACTCATGTACTAATTAGAAGATATTCCAATGCGAACCACATGAAAAATTTGTAAGAAAGTTCTTAGTTTTTAGCATATTTTGTAAATACCTTCATATTTGCACTAAAAAGGAGTATGTCTAAAAATTTGTACATACCACCCTCAAAATGTGTGAATACCACCTAGGTGGTCTTATATACTCAGATACTACACATACATACTCTCGTTTATGCAAGATACTCTCTACGTTGTGAGATACGGAATAGGAGTAACTACTCCCGGGAGTAGGAAAAGGCTTCATATATATATATATATATATATATATATATATATATATATATAGAGAGAGAGAGAGAGAGAGAGAGAGAGTAGCGGAAGGTTACATTAATCCACTGAGTCAGCGACCGATGCTAGTGTGGACGCCGGCATGGCACCAAACTGCTCTGAAACGGATGCATTGAGTATCTTTTGCACGGAATTGACTGTTCGAGGATGCATTTTATCAAATATTGTAGATGATGGACGAAAAGAGTGGAGAGACGACTTATTCCAAAGTTATATATTGCCCATGCGTGTGGGTCTCTTAACTGATCGATCTACACTCGTGGGTTCTACTGTTGGAAAGCATCTATGCCGGATGCTTCTTGTTCCCTTCGCTCCGTATCATCCCAAGATTATCATCTTTCTTTTTATCACCCGTTCTAATATTCAGAAAACGACAATTCAGTGAAGTGCTTCCAAAGGCAGATCAGCCCACACATATCGTTCCTACAATTCAATTCTGAACATTGCGATCGAAGTTGGCATAAAGTCGAGTAGCCTGAATGTATCAAACAAGATACACGCATCTTTCGCAAAAACCAAATGTCATATAGGTTTAGGTTACCATGTAATCTACAGGGCATATTTGATCTTTATCGAAGATAATTTGTAAAAAAGCAGGTATTGAACTGTCCTTGTTTCCTCTTTTCTGCTGACCTCTGGGCTGTGGCTCGGTGATGGCCGATGCACTAAGGCGAAAAGGAAATGGAGAAAGCGATGTAACACGCACACGGACAGCGAATTAGGTAGGAAACGTGATTCTTGTACAGCATGAACAGCGGGAGCATTATCAATATCCGAAGGCGCCAATAATGCTCGCGAGATACACGATGGTGCAGTTGACTCAGACCCCGAAACAGCTCATGATTCTAACAGTTCTGAGACGAACAAGGGAACATCTAGCTTTGGCAGCTTCAGAGGCAGCAGTAGATCAACCAAATGTGTGGCCTGTGTGTTTATCAGTACTTACCGCTGGTTGGTTAAAGTTGAAGTACATATAAAAAAAATAAGATAGGAGTAATGTGATGAAGCAGATGGTACTTGTTGGCACCGTCGGTGTCTACGCACGTGAAAACACCTGGACATACATATGAGTAGACTGAAAAACTCCAAAGAGAAGATGAACAGGCAAAACGTTTTAGTTGTCAAAAATTATAAAAATGACCTCTATAATCTCAA
The DNA here is from genome assembly GCA_036346395.1 of Hsuehochloa calcarea. Classification (NCBI taxonomy): domain Eukaryota; kingdom Viridiplantae; phylum Streptophyta; class Magnoliopsida; order Poales; family Poaceae; genus Hsuehochloa; species Hsuehochloa calcarea. The sequence continues at coordinate 44,837,323 of CM070599.1, forward strand.
AATTTCAAATCTAGCCATTCTCCATGGAACTACTAGTGGCCACTGCAATGCGGTCGGGACAGAAGAAGAAAACTCTGTTGTACCGCCGTGCGGGACCGCAGCAGTGCCTCCCCACCAGCGGATCGACTGCTGCCGTGGCGCAAAAACGCCTCCATAATCTCACCAAATCTAGCCCTCGACCCACTGCTGCTGCGTGGGAGCACTGTTGTTGTCGGGACATGCCGGCCTCCCCCACTTCAGTGCCGCCACGCCACGCGCGCCGCGCGGACGCCACCCAGACTCCACTTTGTCGGACATCTTGCCACGCCACGTGCGGCCGCAAGACTCGCTAAACCGTAAGAACATAACGCAATGCTGCCCCACGATACATACTCGGCCCCGCTACCTCGCGGACGCGAATTTTGTTCAACCCAATTGCAATTTACCTGTAGACTATATATATGGATGTTTTGGCTACGATTCCCCTCACTCTTCCCTTCCTCTTATCCTTTCTTGCAGTTTTGGTTTGCCATCATTTGCCTATACACGGATGTCTACGGCCTCGTCAAACTTCCGAGTGAGCAAACAATTAGAAACACTACGACATCACTTGGTTTGCCCTCCTTGCACGGATCCGGTGAATGTGTTCACCTCCCAAACGCCAACCAATCCATCCAGAGTGTTCATGAAGTGTTCAAATCTTATGGTAACTTGTGGCTGATCATCCCCAATGAATTTCTTTCTAGACAGTATATTTTTTCACTTGCAGTTGTAATTCTTTTTACAGAACACAACATGTCGGTTCTGACTGTGGACTGATGAAGCAGTGCCAGAGGTTCGAGACATTGCAATCCAAATTGCAGCCCTGCAAGAGGATACCCGTCGTGTGGCTGCATTTCGTTAAGGGTTGAGAAATCGCTTCAGAAATTAGTTAATATAGCTAGTTTTGCTGTTTTGCTTCTATTATTTCTTGCTCTTGCCAAGTAGATTGTAATATCTACTCTTTATCTATGCATCTCTGCACTACATGATGCATACCTTTGCGGCGTTGTTGTACTCTTTTGTAATGATGTATGCATCTGTCTAGTTCCGTTATGAATATTTTGTGTGCGAATTAATCAAACCCTAATTTTGAAATCCTACATTCCAAATTTTAGAGACCTAAATCTGTCCGGTTGCAGATAATTTCATAATACTTACACCAACGCAATGACAACACTCTGCCTCGCCAGCTTTTCAGACCGAAATGACCGCACTCTGCAAAGTAGGACGTGACAACACTCTGCCTCGCCAGCTTTTCAGACCGAAATGACCGCACTCTGCAAAGTAGGACGTGACAACACTCTGCCTCGCCAGCTTTTCATACCGAAATGATCGCACTCTGCAAAGTAGGACGTGATAACACTCTGCCTCGCTAGCTTTTCAGACCGAAATGACAGCACGCTGCAAAGTAGAACGTGAAACACTCTGCAAAAAGATAAGACAACACTCTGCCACGTCAGCTACCCACGTCAATTTAACCACACCATGTCAACACTGTGGCATATAAAAGGAGGTGAAAAACATCTACTACACAACCAAACCCAACTGACGAGGATTAAAACCTCTATTTATTATTTAGTATATAGAGACCATACGTCTTCATGGTCGTAAATCTTAAGGCTAACGACCTCACTGGTGAAAGATCTAGACCCGCCATTATGAGTTAATGGATTGTTTTGGTGATTAATGACAAATCCAAATATGAGACTAACTCTTTTATCAAGTATTATCTTTGTGTAGTCTCATTTGGATATAAAGGTGAAACACAACGAGGTATGCAATCGACATCTCAATTTATATAATGTTGCATTTCTCGGATCCAAAATATAGGATTGAACTCAACCTTAAGTTAAAATTGAATATGTGCATATGACCTTATTACACATTTGTGTATGCACACATTTAGGGGGAGTTTTATCCTATACTTTGTGGTTTCATTAGTATTGATCCATATTCCATTTTCCACATATATTGGGATCTTTACGTTGAAACAAAACCTTTTGAGTATACAACACTTGTGTAGTTCGTATATACTCATGTCATGAGTATATAGAACTTGTGTAGTTCTTGTATACTCATGTTAGAGTATATATAACTTGTGTAGTTTATATACTCAATTGTTCTCTCATTTATCATCATTAAATTTATGAGAATTTAAGTGGTTATCATCAATTACCAAAGAGGGAAAGATTGAGGTATCTTGTCCCACCATTATGAGTTAATGGTATGGTGTGGTAATTAGTGATGATCACATTGTGGAACTAACATTTTCCATGAGTTGGATATATAGGTTATGTTCCAGGATGATGAAGACATTGGGATGATCATGAGTTGATCATCAAGTCAAGAGCTTGGTGTAAATGATGCATCATGAGTTGATGCTTATCAAGAAGAGATGATCATGAGTTGACCATCAAGACAAGAGAAGATCCATCATGTGTTGATGGAGGTCAAGTAAAGGAATGCATCATGCGTTGATGCATGTGAAGACTCGGGATGGAGAAATCATCATGTGTTGATGATGTTCAAGACAAGATCCCGAAGTGAAGAAATCATCATGAGTTGATGAGTGTCAAAGTTAAAGACCCGGACTTGAAGTGTTGATGTGCGTCATCAAGCTTCAAGAAGATGCAAGGCAAAGGTATGACTAGCTAGGGCTAAGGATGTGTTCCTAGTCTTTTACCGGTCCTGGTGTTTGGTTGGAAGACCGGATTGCTAGTATAGGTTTGCCGTACTATTAAGAGGGATCTTGACTAGTAGTTTGAGTTAGTCATGTGTTGATAGCTCATTATATTTGCTCTAGCTCATCTATGCATGGAGCTATTATTTGCGAATGTGTTTTGCAAATAGCCGATGCTCATGCATTCAACCCTTGTAGCATGTGACTTAAGTTTGCAAATGCGTTTTGCAAATGGTGAAAGTCCATGTACCTTTTCCTTGTGGTATGATTCCAAAAGTTGGCGAATGTGTTTTGCAACTTGTTGGGAATCTTGCTTGTGACCCTTGTTGGCATGGCTTGTCAATTAGCAAATGTGTTTTGCAATTGAAGTTGTTGAAAAAGCCATTTCGATTTACGCCGGAAAATCGGAGTTCCGTTTCTTAACGGCGAAGTTCCGCACTCGGATGGTCCGATTTTCCGCGGCCGATTTTTCCAGAGCGCCGTTTAGGGACTTAGCCAATATTCAATGTGCGTAGTTCCGCTATGTGTTGAGCGAACTTCAAGAATCGAACTTCCGATATGTAGTTGGCGGTAGTTCGGACTTAAAATCAAACGGCTCGAGATCTTGTGTCTTGACCGACCACTAGACAAGAGTCCATCGTGGCCTTCCACGTGTCATGATCTCGTGGTGATCTGATTTAGTGTGGATCGCGTTGTACCGATGGCTTGAACGGTACGACCGCATCCCGCTGTTCCGATGATATTACTGCGTTGCAAAATAACAAGACGAGTGTAATCTCCTTTGAAAACCTCTTTGAGAATCGGTTTGCATCAAGACGATAATCGGATGAACCGCAATACGGATGTTCCGAAATGTATTTGGCGGTTGCAAAATTCCAGAACAGATGCAAAATCTCTGGTTTAGAAATCCTGAAATCGGATGATCCGGGTGTTTGCCTGCGGATGAACCGCAACTAAATCCAACGGCTATATCAGTGCATTTAATGCGTGTAACATAGCCGTTACTTCGTACATTGAGCATAGCGCGGTTGTACCGATGCTAACACGCCGTTGTTCCGATATGTGCTGAACTTTTGGGAACTTCTTCCCAACGGCTAGTTTTTGTGTGTGGGCTATATATAGCCACCTTGGCCGGTTGTGGGAGGGTGTGGAAGTTGCTAAGAACTATTGTGAACTCTTTGTGAGCCTCTTGAGCTAAGAGCAAACCTCTATTCTCTTTTGTGCATGTGTTGCACTTGGTGAGATTAGAGAGTAAACCCTAAGTGCATGTGTTGCCTTAGGTAGTGGATTGTGTATCCACGTGAGCGTTGACACTTGATTGGTTCAAGTGAAAGTTTGGATTTGTTACTCTTGGTGTTTGCCGACACCTAGACGGCGTGGAGGCGTCGTGCTCGGTGACCTTCTCAAGAAGCTTGTGAGAAGGCCCGACGGTTGTGAGTGGTTTGGTGCTCGCCATCTCCGGAGTGGAGGAAGAGCAACCATAGTTGAGCGAGGTGTTGGTTCGATTTGGAACCGGTCCAAGTGTTGGACTTACCTCGGAGGTGTGTGCTCATTTGAGGAGCCGGTCCAACGCGGGTTGGGCTTACCTCAACGTGGATTAGGGGAGACCGGCAAGTCTCCGAACACCACGGTAAAACATAATCGTGTCATCTTGTGCTTACTTGTGTTTTACTTTGAGCTATTTACATTCTTGCTTTAAATTGCTTATATATCTTGTATGATTGCTCATATCGTTTTGTGTTCATATTGTCGGTGCATTTAGTTGAGCCTAGTTGATTTAGGTTTTAATTGAGCAAAACCAATTCGCTATTAGCTTCCGCATTTATATATTGGTTTAGCGCAAAAGATTTTTAAAAACCGCCTATTCACCCCCCTCTAGTCGGCCACCTCGATCTTACAACTGGTCGTAAGAATTCAGAGGTTACATAATACCCAATCTGGTCGGACATGGTTCCAAACCTAGTCTCCGACCAGTCAAATGCTCACAAGGCTTTGAACTGATGTCTGGATCTACGATCAGACATATGCTTTACCGTGTGACGAATGGAACATGTGCTATATATTCCATACCACGCGACGTTACGATACTGAAGTACGGTTATATGACTCATGGACATATAACCGCACGACAGTTGATACATTACCAACAAACATCTCTCTTCGACCAGACGCGTTGTTTCCCGAACAGGCGTCTTCTCCACAGGCAACTGTCAACCCTTCATCAACTATATAAGGAGTAATGCGGACTGAAGATGGAGAGGCCAGAACAGTGAAGATCATTTGGGAGACACCATCAAAAGCCTTGTATTCCCAAATTAGTCTTTAGTCTAAGTTTTATACACCCTTTGTAATAGCAGTTCAAAGCAATAAAGAGCAGTCTCACTACTTTCTAGAAGATACGCGCCATTTTCCTTATTTCATTTATATATTCATAAGGTCGGCGATTTGATCGTCGACACTAACGCTACACCAGAGCTTTCTTCGCCACGGATGGGCAGGAGGCATAAGCAATGGGACGAGATCCGCGAGCTAGCACGGGCTTCTACGACACGGGCCGAACAAGATAGGGATACTGCGGCTCGGGTCCAACAAGAGCAGCTTGCCAGGATGGCAGCTCTCCGCAATGAAGCCTCCTGTAGCAGCAACCCTTGCCAGAACGTCCCAACCGAGCGTTCGCCGCAACACCCGCCAAAAGGGGTGACGCCGCCCCTCTGTTGGTGTAGGGACACATGCAAATTCTTTAAATCAAAGCACCGCCACCTCGGCATGCGTTACTGGGGTTGTCCCAACAACTTCTCTGACTATCCCGACCGTCGTTGGGATACGAGAAGCTATCGGCAGCCGGTAAGGAGTTCTTATAGTAAGTTCTCCTACCAATTCTCTTTCAGAATACGCACTAACAATCTCTCCCGTCTGCCCGTAGTCCCTGGAACCGCTATGTCGCTTCCGCAAGTGGATCGACCTAGAGATCCACCCACACGACCAGTGGCAGCTCGACTTCGATGAGTGGAATGCCGAAAGGGGACGCGAGATCCGGGAGGAGCGTCGAATTGAAGAGCACAACGAGCGTATCCGCCGGGAGACGCAGGCCCATCTCGAGGCGTGCAGGTGCAGGGAGCGTGAGGCACGCGAGAGGGAGCGCGAAAAAGCGGGAAATGACGGCCAAGGCCAGTGCAGTGGACGAGGAGTACAACGCCGAGCTTGGAAGGAATGGCAAATGGCCCCGGTCCACACAGTAGGTTAGGCCATTCCGTAGTAGTCCCCCTCCTACTCGCTATGTTTTTTACTATTCCCTAAAGGCATGCGTACTTACATGGTCCGGAGGCTTGTGTCGCAATGTACTGTAATAGTAGCGTGCATGACTAAAGCAATTAGTCGAACCATCATGCCATGTGACCACATGTAACGTGCTTCTGTCCGCGGACTGCAATGTAGTTCTGGTTCTGTGCCTCCACTGAGCCAATACTATATTGCAAGTATGCCTCTTCTGGTGGAATTCCAAAAATAACCATTCATATCGACATCGATTCTTCTATGCTTTAGGGCATCTTCATAATCACAACGTTCTCAGTCCCTTCAGTTAAGTTTTCAGCATCTTCGAAAATGTGATCAAGAACCATAGCGATCGAAAGTAGTCATGTGGTACTAAACTTCACACATTTCAAGTCACATGAAATCATGAAACCCTAATTTTCTAAACATCTCGTCCTAATTTTCCAGACCTAAACCCTGAATTTGTCAAGATAATTTTGGAGCATATAAAATTACATAAAATTTACACAATCAAGTCCTCTATATAGGGAGTTTGACAAAAAAAATTCATAATGTTTGGACCTCAGTTTCTATATTACAAAATTTCTACAAACATTATACCTAAAAGAATTTTGCAGAGAAAATAAAAATGGATAAAATTTCCTACAATATTCTTTTGCATCCTATCTGGTTGAGCACAGAATCATGGATGGTGTCCCAATTCTCAAGCAAATAAGCAAGCAAACCCTTAAAGATTTAAACAGTGCATAACTTGCAAGTTCCAAGCACAACGCACACACCAAACAGAGACATACATTGATACACAATTAGTCAATTCATATGAGCAAATAGACATACCCACACACCAAACAGAGACTCACACATAGACAATACTGCTGAATGCGGGAGCAGCGAGACTGAGGGAGGACCGGAGGAGCAGCGAGAGCAATGAAAGGGATGCGGAATTACTGATGGGGAATTGGGGATTTGAGGGTGGCGACTGGTAATAGGGAAGGTGAAAGGCCGAAGGAGGATGGGGAAGGCGCCGAATGGGATGCTGGCATGCTGCTACTGCTAGGGTTATGAGTCCTAGTTATGACTTACGACCTATGGGGGATGGGACTGTGCAGTAGTGGGTTGGTGAACCACATATTATAGGGTTATCGGGGGCCCATACGGGTAGCTGGAATGTGGAGTAGAGGAATGGTTCCGGCCCTGCTTTACCGAATGAGAAATTGTATTTTCATATTAGCATCCCGTGGGGAAGAAATAGCTCCAACTCCGATTCCTAATGGGTGAATTCCCAGTCGGGGAATGATGCACTATTGCCATCCCTAGAGGTGTCCACTCATATTAGATTAGAAGTGTCTATTATATATATATATATAATTTTTGGAATCGTTGTCCTGCCTCAGCTGGTGGGATGGTAAATGGGCTGGCTGCATGCGTGGGAACGGCAAAGGCAGAGACCGGGCAGATTGGGCCTTCGGCTAAAGGTAATTTTGTGAGCCTTCTCCTTTGTTACTACCTACTGAGGCCCAATCATATGGGGCTAAATGTAACGCCATGAGCCCATAAGTCTCAAGGCCCCAACTTTGTTTCCGGGCTGGTCCTTAGTCTTATTGGGTGGCCCAAACACAATAATTACATTTCACTCAAAATGATTAGACATGCTCTTTCGTTTTAGACTTCACAGTGAAAACTACATATCTTTTTAACCGATCTACGCGTGAAAGGTTCCATCACCTAAGTGGCTATACAACGGAACTCTTGTTGAAATATACGACATTTTAGAAAGTGTGTAGTACCATTGTAATTTTGAAATTCTATAAAAATAGAAACAACAACTTTGGTAGCTATTTTTATATCTAGTTTACATGTAAGCATTACATGATATGCCTTATATACCGCATTGGACAACCCTCTCAACAATTAAGAGATCCATTCGAAGAATACGGGGACTAATTGAAGTAAGAAGTCTCCCCATCTGAAAGACTACTTATTTCAATGAAATTATTTCATTTTTTGGTCGAAATCTTATGTGGTTCTGGAAAGAAGATAGCGAAAAAATACATCTCTAAAGTCGAAACTAAAAGCGATATTGGGGATAAACAACGACTAATTAAGAGACATACAAAGCAATTGATCATGATCAAATTTGCAAGCCCACTTGGATATTGAGCATTGTCAAGTTTTCTAAACTTTGACCACTAATTTATCTGTATTGGTCACGGGAAACTGACATCATCATATTAGGCATGAAACATATTTGCATAAAATAATATTTTCATATTATTTATGAATATATTCATAAAAAAGTAATGATCAAAATTATATAATAAAGACTATATCAATGTCTAAAACATCGTATATTATTGAACAGATCTAGTAGTATTTTTAGGCAAAGCTATACACTGATTCGCCAACAAACTTGCCTAATTAGCTAGATGGTAGAAGTTTATCGGTTCATGTAGCCGCCGGCTTCGATCGGATGATATGCGTACGTACTAGCATCATCATACAATTAAGTTTGCTTCCTCGTAGCTTTCGTTAGTACGTACCATGTGAGTCGCTGTCGCACTCTAATAAAATGGATTAATTAGAAGCACGCAATTAAGTTTGCTTCGCGTAGCTTTCGTTAGGTGTGGGGCAGGTAACACGCACCAAACGCCCGGGAAGCTTTCAATTTCTTTAATTAATTAATTCCATCTACGTACGCACGTATATAAGTACCTTTCTCAGAATATATATACATCGATTACAACTGCTTCATGAATGAATAATCAGGTCAGGCTAGTTGCCATTGACGACAAAGCCTCGTTTATTGATCTCCACGAAATTATAAAATTAATGGAGCCGAATCCTCTACATTACGGTAGAGAAAACAGTAAACTACAACTACAGTAAAATAAATGAGCTACAGCAGATAATGTATAGTACCGTATCAAATGTAGCAGCACCTGATTTTGCCGTGGAACCAAAATTTTTCTAAGTGTGGTACTGTAGCGCTGTATGTGAATCGTTAAATTCCAATTTAACGGTTAGGTTAGTTCTAATGCATATCACTGTTCGAGTTTAGACCTCTGACGTAGTTTAATACCTTGTGTTTTGCAGCGCGTGACAGCTAGTCTAATCCGGGCGTCTTATCACTCAGATAGTTTTAATTCTTCAGTAAAAATGTTACAGTGTTCGTGTACAAATGCTGTAGAAGATTACATGTGGCTACCGCGGTGGACTGCGATGTAGTAGCGTTGATTTAATTGGAGATGCGTACGTAGAGGCGCCTGGGCCGGGAGGGCAAGAAAGAGTATATCAAACAGCGTGCCAAACACGAACTGCCGTAGAGAGACTCGCCAAAAATCAAGACATCAAATTGCCGTTCATGCATGACAGCAGAAAATTAAGCGGCCAGGTGTTTGTCCATTGTGAGACATCCGATTGCCGTTTCACTATATTTGTCTAAGACATCGGGAGTATTTCTCTGTATCTACTTAAATACTTAAATATATATATTAAATAATTATGGTATATCATTTACTAGGAGTATATACAATCATTTCTCATTAAATATTTGTTAGATTTAGTTTAGTATGTGCGTATGGTTGTCTATGTAGTGAAATGGAGAGAATATTGTGGACAAAAAGACAAGGATGAAAGTGCGGTTCCGTTTCACTTCAAGAGCTTTGAGATCCGTGTCGAACTGCTGATGCGCATCGTCTTCAGTCACGCACTTGGGAGCCAGCAGAGGGCGGAACCGCGGAAGGCCATTGACGTAAACACACCGAGCGCCGGAAACGCGTGGTTTCGCTCGCTCGCTCGCAGCCGTTGGGCGCCGGGTTGCTTTTCAGCGCGTCGTCATCGGCCGAATACGATCGCTTTGTCGCGGACAGACAGCAGCGTTCCAAATGGCCGTGGGTCTTTGTACCTGTCCTGTTTCGCTATATGTCCGCTATATTTACAGACCAAAAAATATTAAATTTAATAATTAATTAATAAAAAAATATCATGCATATCTTCATTAAATGATATATCACAAACACTTAACATCTTTCGAAGCATTTATGTAGGTGTAGATAGAGAGAGAAAAATACAGTAACTATATTTTGAAGTCTCTCATGAATAAATATATTAAAATAGTTGCTCCTGAAATCATGAACAAAAAAATTGAAACGGATGGAGTAACTCTTAGTCTTAACCCCAAGGTATCATCTGCCCAGTTAACACTAACGCACGACCTGACATACTTGTAGAATCGAATAATTGTTACGTCTGCTTCGTTACCGATGCTTACCACACTGGAAATTTCCTGTAAAGACTCCTTTTTTTTTTGGGGGGTTGGTTACTTTTGGGTTCTGAAACTTGAAATTGGCTTGCATGTTGTTGATCGATTGTCAAATTGTAACTACTTTGCATCTGCATGCATGTTGTGCACTAGCTAGGAGTCGAAATGTTGAGGCTCCTCGATCGTGTGCATCAACGTGCGCAATCGAGATTTAGATGGAGCTTTAATTTGAATGAAAAACGCGAGGTATTATGATACTACCACCACTACTTCCTTGTCAGGATCTACTTTCTCAGATATCATTGCACCACCTTCCAAGTGTAAAGATCAAGTCATTCAAGTTAGTTGGAAAAAAGATTTTGGAAAGGCCGGGGGCAAAAATCAAGGAGCTTTCTTGCAGTGCTTATTGCCAATTCTACCATCTCATCTCTCAACTAGTTTGTAGCACCATCCCAACAAGTGACACAATTAGAGTATAAATTAGAACATATTGCTAGCGAGTTTTTAGCTAATTTGGCATGTTTTGATGATAAAATAGCAAATCTAGACGACATAGTAAAAATAACACCGCAGATGCGTAGTCATGCGACATATGTCGCCTACAGAGCTCCGGGAGCACTTGAGTTCACCTGAAGTGAGCACTTCAGGTCTTGCGGCGAGAAGACAACAAGAAGCACGGCACATCACCTACCACAGTCCCGGTTAGCGACATGTTGTCTTCCGTAGTGGTTTTATGTTGTACAGGTGCTATTTTTATCATTTCGTCCGTACAATCGCTGGTTTTGCTAATTCATTTCAAAAAGAGACTAAGCCAAAAACTCACTGCCAGCTTCTAAAAAAATTGAGAGAGCATCTTGAGCATGGCGGGGAACAAAGGAAAAGCAGAGCTCCTAAGTAAAGGAAAGGTAAGGAGAGAAAGGTTGTGAAAGCAAGGCAACCAAAGGAGGAAGAGCAGGAGAGAAAAGAATACCCACACACCAAATCAACTTTTGTCCATCATCTCCTTCGATTCGATTAAAGAACGCTGAACACACCAAGATGAAGATGCACCACTCACCCCTTCTACTTCTAGATGCACATTGGACACTATAATATTTGTACTTTATTCACCATCGTCATGCTAGTAGTTACCGTTGGTAAAACCTGGCCCAAGTACTAAAGGTTTGATCTGGTACTCCTAGACAAGAAGCAGACAGCCGCTGACAAACAGATCTAGCTAAATTGTACTTGTTCATGTTCAGATAACCTAGTGCCTGGACCAAGCTGTAAAAAAATATTTATAAAAATGAAAATAACATGATATAACTTTGTCAGTCAGAAAAGAAAAACTCTTGTTTCCGATAACTACGAGAGCTAGAAAAGAAAAACTCTTGTTTCCTACTTTCCATTTATTCAATGGCATGCCCCATGCCCAGTTCTATTGGCACGAGGACCCATTCATTGAATGGATGGACTTGTCAATTATCGAAGCCTTGCACTTTTGCCATTACTCCTTGTCGTTTCAGGCTCTTCCTCCTCCTCCTTCAGTTTCTACAAAGACGGTACCCTTCCACCAACCTTGTAACCATCGCGGCAGCATTTTCACATACGAAGTTGCTGAATGCTGATACCTATATATGTCTTGTGTCACCACATACACTTGTACTCCCTCTCTCTCCTCTCAAAGCACTGCCATTTCAGTTTTCAGCACTAGGAGGCAAACGCATAGTGACACACACACACACACACAGACAGAGAGGGAGGGAGTTGTTGGGCGCCATTGATGCTGTAGCAGCCTAGCAGGGTGGTCAGGTCCAAGAAAGGGAGAGGGAGGAAGCATGGAGCTTCTTGCAAGAAGCAGCGGTGGTTTCTTGGTGGTTCTTGCGGCTCTGCTTCTTCTCGAATTGATGGGCGGTGCAAATGCGTGGCCTCACCACGGCGCCGTGGGTGCCGGCGTGGGCGCCGGCGAGCTGCGGTACAGGGATCTTGCGATGAGGAGGATGGAGAGCGTCAGATCCTCCTTCGGGGCGAGGAGGGAGTTAGCAACGGTCAGTAGTAACATGCCTGATGCCCTTCCATTTTGACTTGATTGCGTGATTAATCGCTCCCAACTATCTGCTTCTGATCAGTTTTTCAATGAGAGTTGTTCATGGATGCAATCAATGCCCTTCCGTTTGATCATCTTGTTGGGGAGCAGTTTGTTAACGTTCTCTTTCGCAGTTACTACTCCATTTGTGTACTAGTGGTAAATTAATTAGACGGGACCAAAGCTAGTAAATGAATTCACAGTTTTTAAGGTGTTTGTAGAACTACTATCAGAGAGGGAGAGAGGGGTGTCGGTTTGCAGTTTTTTCATCTGCTTTTGCAAGAAAACGAGCAGTTTTCACTCAAAAGGGGGCTTTTCGAAACTTCTTTCCGTCATTTTTCTGCCGACGAAAGTCGCTGTCGATATTCTCGAAGAGATCTAATCTTATCACCCAGAGAAATACGTTTCAGAAACTATATTCACACGTCAAACTCACCAATGAACTAAGTACATGTACTAGTTAAAAAAAACTCGTTTGGTATGTCTATGCGCAAGACTGCAGAGTCATTTCATCTCTGCAGGGGCGTCATGACTTGACTGCAATCAAACACGCAGTGTGAATCTACCTCTCAGTCTCTGCATATGGCATCAACTTAATCAGGACAACTTCCAATTTCTCGTGCAATTTCGTCACGAATGTTAGGCAGTGTGCTAACTCAGCAGCAAAGAAACTTTTCACCTCAACAAATCATCTTTTCCTTCCATGTTTGGTACGACTAGCAGTGGCGGATTAGACCTCAAACCTTTAGAGCAATAGTCTTGAGACTTAAAATCAAAAGTCTATTAAAAAATAATTTAAAAATTAGCAAAATAAATTTTTAGACAAAAAAGCCCAAAATTCGCCCGTTGCCAGCTCCGACCCCGACGACCAGTAGTAGCTGCGCCCACACCACCACCACCACCACCCGACAAGTGTCAAACGCTTTGCAGCTACTCGTGCTCGCATGATTGGCGCTTAGGTGTGGTGTGGCGCCCACACCACACTAAACATGTCCGGCACTGTCACGTCTGACACGGTGTACGTGTTTGTGCACTGACGATGATGTGTGCATTTCGGTGCAGTCCTCGGCGAGCGCGGCGCGGGTGTACCACGTGACGGACTACGGCGCCGATCCCACCGGCGGCGCCGACGCGACGGCGGCCATCAACAAGGCCATCGCCGACGCGTTCCGCCCGCCGTCCAACGCCACCATGACCGGCGGCATCCCTGACCTCGGCGGCGCCGAGATCCACCTCGACGGCGGGACGTACCTCGTCAAGGGCCCCCTCACGCTGCCGGCCTCCGGCGGCGGCAACTTCAAGGTAAATGCTACTCGTTGTATTGCGATGGGTTTTCGGCTAGTTATTATGTCGGCAATATTGTATCTGACTAGTGTACACGTGTCAGATCCACAGCGGAAAGCTGCGCGCGGCGGACGACTTCCCGACCGATCGGTACCTGATCGAGCTGTCGGCGAAGGCCGGGTCGGGCTCGGGCTCGGGCTCGCCGTCGTTGAGCTACTACTACGAGTACGCGACGCTGAGGGACCTGATGCTGGACTGCAACTACCGCGGCGGCGGCGTCTCGGTGGTCGACTCGCTCCGAGTCGGCATCGACAACTGCTACGTCGCGCACTTTGGATCGGACGGGATCGCCGTGCACGGCGGCCACGAGACGTTCATCCGGAACTGCTTCCTCGGCCAGCACATGACTGCCGGACAGGACCCCGGCGAGAGGGGGTTCACCGGCACCGGCATCAGGCTGGACGGCAACGACAACTCGGTCGCCGACGTGGTCATCTTCTCCGCGGGGACCGGGATCATGGTCACCGCGGGCGCCAACACCATCTCCGGCGTGCACTGCTACAACAAGGCCACCGGGTTCGGTGGCACCGGCATCTACCTCAAGGTCCCCGGGCTGACCCAGACGTGGGTGAGCAACTGCTACATGGACTACACCGCCATCGTCGCCGAGGACCCCGTGCTGCTGCACGTGTCGGGCTCCTTCTTCCTCGGCGACGCCAACGTCGTGCTCAAGGCGGTGAACGGCATCGCCAAGGGCGTGCAGATCGTGGGCAACATGTTCAACGGGAGGAACGATGGAGTGGACATCGTGCAGCTCGACGGCAAGTTCGCGACGGTGGAGCAGGTGTACGTGCAGCAGAACGCGGCCACCGGCATGACGGTGAAGTCGACGTCGGCGCGGGGGTCGGTGGAGGGGAACGGGAGCTCGTGGACGGTGGACTTCTCGCCGGTACTGCTGTTCCCGGACCGGATCGGGCACGTGCAGTACTCGCTGGTGGCCGGCAACGCGTTCCCGGGGCACACGCTCAGGAACGTGTCCGGCAACCAGGTCGTCGTCGCCACGGACAAGGCCGTGTCGGCCACCGTCCACGTGCTCGTCGACCAGAACAGCAGCTGAAGCCAAGTGTCCATGCTGATGCTGGGACTGCATGCGAGCAAGGCGCGATTCATTTCTTCTTACGACTTGTGTCCCATTCGTGTTGTGATCAGAGAGAGGGTAACTAATAGTTATAGCCATTGTTTCAGAAATTAATGGTACAGAATGGATCATTTCATCTTGCTTCTTGCTTCTTGCTTGTCCAAAATGCCTCGAGCACTCAAGAATGATTAGCAATTAAGAATCATGCTACCTTCTCAATGCTAAACATGGCAGAGAAAACTATCGACTTTTCAGTTCACTGAGTTCGCTGACAAGAATGCTGCTGCAAAGCAGTAGTACTGTATACCATTACCTGGTCCGTTTGTTTTGCTGGTCACCTGTCAAGCTCAAGTGTACCAGTAAATGGGCGTTCATTCATGGAATTTTTTTTCTTCTAAATAAACTATTTTTTAATGATTTTATAAAAATAACCCACGCTTTATTTTTTACAGAAAATAACCCCCAGTCGCTGACCCACCAGGCGACTAGGCCCAATTGTGCGATGGGCCAGTGATTAGGTGACGAAGAGGCCCAGACGCACGACCGAACCGCAACTGGGTCATTGGTCCACCACGTGTCTTGGTCGCGTGCTGGTGGCGTGACCGAGGCCCATGCTGGGCACAGTCGCTGGGCCAAAACGTGACTAAGATCAGTCGTAGATCAGACCAGCAACTGAGTACATTTTTAAGAAATAATTTAAATAAACTTTATTTTAATTTTTATGAAATTAAATAGTCAGGTTTACAACATATCAAATCAAGTAGCAGCATGTTTAAAGTAAAGGTAGTTTGCAACAAACGGGACACAACCATGGAATGGATTATACAAATCGACCAAGACGATAGGAATAAAGCACTCCTAACATAGGCACAAATTGTATCAAGTAGTAACTCCAGCTTCATCATCTACAACATATCGACCTCCCCGATGGCCTCTCCCATGACCACCAGTAGCTGTGCCGTCGTGACCTTCACCCGACCCATTATGCTTTGTGCACTTGTTTTTCCTATGCCCGTAATCTCCGCAAAGGATACACCTCTCAATAAGGCCTCCGGCTTCAGGCTTGTCCATATCGTTTCGGATATGACGACTCTACCGACGGCCCTTGCCACCTTTTAGCAAGTCCAAATCAGAGACCTATCTCCTATTTTGTATATCGTCTTCTATGAATGTTATGGAGCAAGGCGCGACGCACTGCAGCAGATGCGTGAACGGTGCGAGGGTACTGTAGTGGTGCGTGAACAATGACGAGGTGATGTAGAGCGCGTGAACATTGCCCTTGATACTGTAGCACATTATTTCCCATACATGGCTGATGAGTTTTCTATGATAAAGAATATTTGGTTAGGTAGATTGTTTTGGGATTCCTTATCTATAAAGTTATTGTTAGGGATATGATCTTATCTATTAGAAAAAATATTTTAAATAGTTTGAAAGATTATATTGAATTGAAAGGTTTCCTTATAGATTATTTCTTAGGCGTCAAATCGGGTTGTCCTTATAAAAAAAGATAGCATGTATCCATTATCAATCAAGCAATGAATAAACAAAGTTCTTAGTCTCTTCCCTTGTTCTTCAACTAAGCCTCAGAGCCCTAGCGGTGGCATGGCTAACTGTTCAAGGGCAAGTGCCCTATCATCAGTCCTTGGATCCATACCCAACCAATCGGCGTCACAACATTTGGTATCAGAGCCATCCACCATGGCTTTCGGTGCTGAAATATCTCCCTTCACCATGTTGAAGGCTGGCAATGAAAAGATAATAGCCTCAATTGACAACATGATAATCACCCTCCAAGAAACATGGGCATTGATGGTCAAGTTGATGGAGCAGGAGGAGGTGTCGTGTGCCATTGCAATGGCGATGCTACCATCACCTTCCTCAACGGTGCCACCAACGCCATCCCAGTAGGCATCACTGCCCTTGGTTGCACCCCTAGTGCGGCGCCGCTGGAGGAAGGATGTTGTTGTCCAGCGACGATCTTTTCCACACAATCGCCTGATGTTGTGCCATAGGCAATGCAGAGCGCAACGACTGGGGGGACAGTGTCGCCGTCGTGTCATTTCCGCCATCGTCACGCTCCATGGCACTAAGGGCGTAACCGCTCCCTATGTCGGTTGCCCATACCGCCGACGTCTTCCTCAACGCCATGACATGCTAAGGCGCTTTTTCCTTGGGTGTCATACGTCAGAGTATCACTGATCTGTTCTCAAGCGAATCGACGCTGATACCGGATACTCTTGTCAGCATGGGGCCACCAAGGACTTCAATCGTGGCCACCACCGCAGCTCGAGGACAAGCTGCCTCGCCGCGAGGGGTGTAATATTATGGAGCAAGACGCGGCGCACCGCAGCAGCCGCGATAATGGTACCGAGGGTACTGTAGCGACGCGTGAACATGGGAGGCACTGTAGCGCGTGTGAACAGTACCCCCGCCGATGCTATAGCACGTTATTTTCCATACATGACTGGTGAGTTTTCTAGGATAAAGAATATTTGGTTAGGTAGCTTATTTTGGGATTCCTTGTATATCAAGTTATTATTAGGGATATGATCTTATCTATTATGAATGTCATTTTTAATAGTTGGAAAGATTAGATTGAATCGAAAGTTTTCTTATAGATTATTTCTTATGCATCAAAGAAAGTATCTAGGCCCTTAAAGTTGGTTTTAGTAATTAATGTCAATATTATGTTAAAGGACTAACATGTGTTCTGAGATGTGTTAAAGGTTAAATCCCGATGATTGTTTGGTGATAAGGTTATTGGCAATGCTAATGTGATGAAAGATCAACATGGATCAAGACAAATGTATTTTATAGCCTAAGTACCCTTTTGTAGTTTTTATCAGTCTCAATGTTTGAAGAAAAGACTGGGTTTATAGGATAACCGCCGTACTATAAAGAGGGATTATGACTAGTAGCTTGAGATACTGTTTTTGTACCATTATGATCAACTAGGGTTCATGCGTTGCTTTGATTTGAGCTTCTGAAAAACTGTTTTGAAAATTGGTATGACCGCTGGTGATAAGCGGTGCTACTGCAGGTCGGTAGTACCGATATGTACATAGCGGTACATATTTTCCAGAGAGCATATTTTTAAGTATTTTTGATCATCTCTGATAATCGGAACGACCACATTTGAACTGCGGTATTACCGCAGGTCGGTAGTACCGAAATATAGATAGCGGTACGTAAAATACAGAGAGTGTGTTTTCAAGTGTTTTGACCCTCTCCGAAAATCAGAACGATCGTACTTCAACTGCGGTACTACCGCAGGTCGGTAGTACCGATATTTATATGGCGGTACGTAAATTACGGAGAGCGTATTTTTTGGAGTTTTGATCTCCCTTAAGAATGAGTATGACTACAAATTGTTGAGTGGTACTACCAGAGTGCGGTAGTACCGATATTTACATGGCGATGCGTTTTTTCTCCAGAGAATGTGTTTTCTGAGATTTATTGAGCTCTGAAAAACGGTAGTTCTGTTCTAGTCGAGCGGTACTACTGCGTGTACCGATTTCTAGTTGGCGGTAGTATCATAATTTTATGTGTAACGGCTAGTTTATAACATTAAATGCTACTGTTCCGATCGTTGAGCCAAAAATCGATATTACCTGGTTTCAGCAGCGGTACTACCACAAATCCTGATTTTTTCAGGAAAGTGGTTGTAACGGCTAGATTTGTTGGTGAGGGGTATAAATACACCCCCACCTGCACCAAGCTTAGAATCTTTGGCCATATTAAATACACTTAAGGCTTTGGTGCTCTCTCCTCTACTCATTTGCATTGAATTCACATTTTGAGGTAGTTGAGAGCTATTAAGTGCATTGCATCATTAGTTGATCACTTTGGTATTTGATTATCTTCAAACGAGTGTGACGATTTGTTACTCTTGGTGCTTACCGGCACCTAGATGACTTGGAGAAGAAGTTGCGCGGTGATCACTTCAAAGAAGCTTTTGAAGTGACCCGACAAGGGATTGTGAAGTGGTTGCGTGCTCACTATCTCCGGAGCGGATGAAGAGCAACGATAGTGATTGAGGGTCAAGGCTTAATTCGTTGAGCCAGCTTGAGTCGTTCAAGCTTTCTTAATGTTGATCAGTGAAGACCGATAAGTCTTTGATACCAAAGGAAAAACTTCATTGCCTTCATTGTGGCTTATTCTTGTCTTTAATACTTCCGCATTTACAATTCTAGCATATCACTTGCATAGATTTGCCTAGTTAGAATTGTATCTAGTTTTGACATAAGTTCATAATTATCTTAAAAGGCTTAGTAGCTCTTTCATTATATTTGTGCTAGAAAGCTTTGTTAAGATTATTTTGTTCAAAATTGTTAATTAGTTGAATATTTTTAAAAACCTCCTATTCACTCCCCTCTAATCGGTTATGCTTGATCCTACAGTTAAGTCGGATTGTTCCTATAAAAGAGATAGTATGTATCCATTATCAATACATCAATGAATAAACAAAGTTCTTATTCTCTTCCCCTGTTCTTTAACTAAGCCTCAGAGTCTTGGCGGTAGCATGACCAATCGTTCAAGGGCGAGTTACCATCTACACAGAATCCATGTATCTCCCCGCTAAACTTGAACCACATTTTATTTCATGAAGAAGCCCGACATGTACCACGTGAAGTCCATCTTGATCATACCACATGCAGCCAACACATGAGAGCATGACTTATAGAGTAGCATTTACTTGTTACACATGCACTAACAAAGTGTTGTTGTCCTTGTGTCCAAGGCTCACCTCGTGTGTGACGACGCCACTCGTCGTTCCAAGCACACTTTATTTCCTTAGCAATACAACCGAAGCTCCGTGGTGTTCATAATGAGGACTGAGTGCATGCGTGCCTTCTCACTCTTCTCGTCCATATACTCCATCATCTTGGTATAATATGGTGTCTGTGTACATCCGTTGCATTACCATGTACCCCTCCAATTTTTTCGAAACCTTATCCTTCACAGTGATGTATGTTCCAGGGGTTTATGTCCCCTAGCACCTCAAGTAGTCGAGAGAGATTGTCATAGGCCGACTCAAACATACCGAACCAATGCCTCAGTCGCGCGACTGAGCCTCCCTGTCACCTAATCGGTGGCCCACCGTGTGATTGGGCCTAGCCGCCTGGTGGGCTGGCGACTAATGATTATTTCTATAAAAAAGATAAAGTGTGGTTTATTTTCGTAAATGATTAAAAAATGGTTTATTTAGAGAAAAAAATCTTCATTCATGCACGCTTAATCGTTCCCGTTTCTGATTCAGAAGTGGCCTCGAGACCAAAAGTACTAGGATGCTGAGTTTCAAGAGCGTTACAAGTAGCTCACCTGCTTTTCTGGCTAATTCAGTCTGTCGGCACTGGTCATTTCTTGATTTCTTCATGTGTGATTCAACTACAAGGACATTGTAGGTAGCTTATCACTTCTCTTAATTTTTATTTATGAATTTGCTGTTAGCATTTATCTTCCCCTCAATCAAGTGTCAGTAAGCATCACCCAACAAGACATAAATAGCTTACCAGATTTGTTTTCTTGTTAGTTGTCAATCTATCATGTTTAATCGATGCATGCTTCAACATCACTAACCTTCCTGTCAGAACAACCAAAGGAAAGAAAGATCACTTGATGCTAAGTTTCCAAGAGATGGTACCTCAACACTTCTAATATACCAAACTGGTGTTTCCTTGATTTCCAGTTCTTCTGAAATGTCAAGGAAATATTGCCCTTTGAGCCGTTCTTGATGTGGTTAGTTAACAGCTTTCTCTTGTCAGACGTCAGTGTGCCGTGTCTCTTGATCTTCTTCTCATTCATAAATCATCCACATGGACAGTTTATGTTGGTTTTTCTAGTATTTAAGTAGCTCATTAGTTCCTCTTGTCGAATATTGTGTGTGTACACATCACAAACTTCTGAATTATAGAACACCAAATGCATGGTACTATTGAAACTGAAACTAAAGGTCTCACTTCTGTAGCCAACTCTGAAGTATCTGACAGATCAGAAGTCTCAAGGTCTTCTTTTACTGCAAACATAAAGTCAGATGAATTTTGACAGTTCCTACTGAGTTAGCAAGTGCATTTTCCCCTAATATATATCATTTTCCAACTACCACAATAGGCTAAACAAATCCATGTGGTGATTTCTATCCTTTTGGTGCACTGGAATATAGTGTGGACTGTGGAGCAGGTGAGAGTTCTACACCTTTGGTCCCAGACCATATGAATTGTAGCCTCTGGAAATCTGGATTGTAGCACGATTCTTTGGTCACTAATCCAACATTATAAGCTATGCAAAAAGTTACTTAAGCGAGTTAGTTAGAGTAGCTCAATCTAAAACTATTCCATTGTCATCATTAACTTGCTTAAAATTTTGGCAACTCTGTATCTGTACGGATGCTTTGCATGCTAAGTTTCACTTTTTGTGTGTGGCATGTTTCTGCTCATTTATTCGAACTTGTCAAACTGATAAGTAATATCTTATATATTGGTCAAGAAAAGGTGATGTATGTGCAACCGAATGACCTGGAGTCAAGGTCTGAACTATTGAATTCAGTTCAGCTTATTTGACTGGCAATCCACCTAAGTCCAACAACTAGATTTCGTCTCTAATAGATCTAGAAACTGGGGAATTGCAGCAACTAAAATATACTATTTTGGAACAGATACAACACTTTTCCATTGGGATCTGCATGCCGTGATTGTGTGAGGATTAGTCTGATTCTGATAGGGTAGTTGAGCCTCTGAAGGAGTAAAGAAACCTGGCTGAGACTTGAGACATCATTTGAGTTTCATCCATCGTACTGATTGTTGTTGGTGAGCTAATCTGACGAAGCGAAGTACCTAATGATATTGGGTCAACAGTTGATACGAAAAGTACCAAGAAATCATCAAGGCTCTACCTTTTTGTTAAGGGAAGTAATTCATGGTACAGTACTTCAATGAATAATGTTTGCAAATTGTGAAACTTTGGACTTTGGAAAACCAGACATTTTTCGGCCATACAAGAAACTTTCTTATGCTATGTGATGAGGAAATGTGGACAATTCACTTATACTTCAACACTCCCCCTCACGTGTTGGCCCCTCAAGCTTAAGACGTGGAATAGAAGTGGGTTGCAATTATTATTTTTCATTGCACCAACCGGGTCTTAAACTCAAGATCTCTTGACTCTGATACCATATTAAGTTGCATGCACCAACCAATTCACCCAAAAGCTTAAGCTGATGAGGAAATATGAACAATTCACTTATACTTCAACACTATGTACCCTTCATATGAGACTTACTCTCAACCTAACTTGATGGAGCCTGGATTCAAGGATGCTTCGCTCCCTCTTTTTTCAATGAAAGGTGATATGTTTTCGCTTTTCTGAAGTGGATGCATTTTTTCAGATGTAGACATTCAGAATTCCTTATCAAATTCTTCTCTTTTCACCAGCAAACTTCAGGGCATACGATTTTTTCAGATGCTGACATTTAGAATAGCTTATTAAGCTACAGTAACATTTCTATTAAGGCTTATAATAGTTTGATATAATTATTTCTTGTAGCAGAAAGCACACACTAATCGTAGCGAATAGCAAGCCAACATACCTGTGCTATAGCCTGTAAGGCTCTAAGCCTAAAAGATGATCCAAAAAACATTATCCTGCTATCTTCAAAGTTCCAATATTAGTATTCACTCTGTGGCAATACGTGAGACTTCAAATATTTGCGAAATCTCAGTGGCATCTCACATAGAGGGTCCCTTCATAGTTCATGGATGCTAACACTAGTTCACAACTCAATCTGCCTAACTCCCTCAGCAAGATGCAAGCAGTTCAAAAATGGCAAATGTATCACAGCATGTTGTTGGCAATATTTCATTTTCATAATTTAGGAAACAAAACTTGCCAAAACCTGTGAACAAAAGTTACCAACTTCAGTATTTGAATCTCACGAGACATAGAAAGTGGAGGCAATATCCTAAAATGTGCGACAAGGATGATGAGATATATCTAGCATGTATTTTTATCTAAAATTGTTATTCTAGAGCTACAGTGTACAAAGAGATATTAATAGCACTGTGATATATGTATCCACCTTCTATACATTTTCCCTAAGAAAAATCACTACCGAGCAACTAGTCCTGAAGCACATTCCATCCTATGAACAAGTGACTAGACCTTCAATGCCAATGCATGTGGAACTGTCGCCTTCCCGCTCCACAGTCTCCACCACAGCTTGGTAAAGCTTGGTCCATGAGCACCCATCGCCTGTCCCAACCATGTCCCAGAATGTCAAATTGGGGCTTGGCGGGCATGTGGCCACTACTATGTCAGCAATGCTTCCCGCTTTGGCTACTGGCCGGGGGAAATCCAATGCCAAGTTGTCGACTTTGTGCTCGTAAATCTTCCCATTCCTGTCAACCTTGTACCTCGAAGTGCCACTGAAACAGCCATATGATTCCCACGGGACACGCGGGGTGCCCCACAGCTCCCACCGGACAACTATAGAGTTCTCTGTCAGTTGCCAAATGCGCGATATGTCAAGCCCAATTTCACGGAACAGTAGGCACCCGTGGAATCTGAGAGCCCAGAAGATAGTCTTGTAGTTGTCAATCCCATGGAAAGTGTTCGACGAGTCGACAAATGTGATGTCTTCACTGCAATATGATGTAAAGAACATTTTTAATCACCACTTTACAGGACGGTGAGTAGAGTATGCCTACAAAGCATATTAGATTTGCAAGACATACAATTTATGCAGGTCTAACGTTCTTGCCAGACATGATCAGAGTCACAACTAATTAGTAGGATTCATACTGATAAGTGATAATGGCATAATTGCTGACGATGGACTATTATCTGTCACTGCCCTATAACGACGTGACCTCAGAAACCAATCGATTGATTCAATTCTCAATATTGAATATGACAAATTATCAGTACAAAAGGCTAATATTGCAACAGTAGAACAAATCAACAACCAAATATTTCCATCATTTCTGAATGATGACTCGTATCACTGTCAAGCTCTATCATTTTTTTTTTGCATGATTAGCCATTTTATGAACACTGAATAGTCACTAGCTGCACAATTCTAGTCCAAATATGACCTTTAATTCCCTGGACATGTCGAGCTACCATTAGCAGTACAATCGGTAACGAACGAGCAAACCCCAATTGTTACTACAGACATAACGATAATTCTCGGAGAACCAAGTCAAGTTTAACCAAAATAGTCACAGGAAAGAAAAGGCCTCACCGGTAGATATCGTAGTTGGGTTCCCGGACGAACACGGCCGGCAGGTCGTCCCGCAGCGTGCGCACCGCCGTCCCAAGGTTGAGGTAAAAATCCGACCTTTGCGGGTCCTCCCCGCCGCTCCTGCCGCTGTTCTTGCTCCGGTTCTTGATCCCCGTGGACTTGGCTGTGGGGACGGAGGCGGCTGCTTGCTGCGAGGCGCTGAGGAGGAGCAGGAGGTTGAGGTGGCTCGGCGCCGTGGCCTGCGCTGAACCGGAGCTGTGGAGCTTGCTGCCGCCGTGGTTGGGCAGACCGAGCTGGGATTTGAGCGGATTCGGGGGCGATTTGCAGGACGGCGTGGTGAGCTTGGGGAGGAGGAAGGCCATGGCTTCCTGCTCTCCTCGATTTTTCTTGGCTCTTTACTTTGTCTACTTCTCTTCTTCTACGAGGCTGCTTGGTGTTCCATGTAGAAGCTTCCAATTGCGTTGCGTTCCTGTGTGTGTCGAGATGGGAGGGAGATTTGAGTGGTTCCCAGGGCTGCAGCGAGCTTGCGTGGGGGAGAGACGGGGTCCGACGTGGTGTGGCAATCTGGCTTTTCTTCCTTTGTTTTTTTGCTTGTCCTTTTAAGAAATATTGTCACATTTCTCTGTATTTATACAACAAATATCAACAATATCTTTCTGAATATTTGGGATGTGTAAACACTAATTTGTGGATGCCCGCAGAGAACTTATTATACGTACACACGGATCCCCATCTAAGTGGCAGATGTGACTATCCGATGAGATATGCTATCCGCTGAGATATGTTGATCACTGAAAAGGATATGCGCTCCACTTCTCCTTCGACTCTTCGCCCTTTCCCAAATCCTAGATCTATTGTCTCCGCATCCCGTGTCACCTCTTGTGAGACCCTCCGCCAAGCATGGCGCCTCCCGACCACCTCCTTGTCCTCTCGCTCGTGTGTTGCACCTCCTTTTCCGCCAAGCATGCATCCCCCTCCTCCCCTTCATGTGTTGCCTCTCCTTCTCCGCCAAGCATGGCCCCTCCCGACCATCAGACCAATGGACTTGGGTAGAGCCATCGCCATTACGTCTTCGTCACATCGCCTCCTCGTTGAAGAAAGGTCCTCAAAACACTAAAGCTTTTATTCAAATTCAAGTTAAAAGTTCAAGACCCCCTTTCTTTTCAGTTGAAAGTTTCAACACACGCTTTGAAAAATTCTGGTTTAATGTGTTTCAATTCCAACTTGAAAATTTCAAAACAAGAATCTATCTGCTGCAAATACAAGTAGAAGGAGATTTTACGGTACCTTCCCCTAAATGTCCATGTAAGAGACCCCCTTTTGAATGATTGTATAAAAACGATATTATTACATTTGCCACACAAAGGAGTAATTTACTATTCTCTTTCTTACGACTAACTAGTTGCTATAATTGAGGAAAGTATATAGAATACTATTCAAAGTTGTATATCCAAAACCATAAACATTTGAAAACATTAGTGCACGAAACGAGGAATGTTTGTAACATCCTCGAAGGGTGGCTGCGAAAGTTAAAGTTTATGTTGAGTTGATAGTGTTGCATATTTTCAATCCGGAGTCAGGCCATAGGCGCGAGTCCTTGTATTATGTCCCTAGATGGACTCCGCCGCCGGCAGGTACGGTCCTTATTACTATCGATGCAACACTTTTTGCTTATTCTCGTCGGATGGGGGTTGGCGTGGTAGTCCAAAACCACATTGGTGAATGCTTAGTTGCCTGCGGCGAGTGCCTTGATGGGATCACTACGCCAGAGTTAGCAGAAGCATTAGTGTTTCATCGTGCAACAACCCTTGCACGTAATGAAGGATATCGAAATGTCATCCTTGCTTCTGACTGCTTGTCTGTGGTACAACGGTTGAATATGTCGATGCAGGATTGGTCCTCTATTGGTGTGGTTATATCTGATATCAAGGTTATGGTAGAGGGCTTTTCCTCGGTTGTTTTTCGTCATGTTAATTGTGTGGTGAATGTGGCGACACATACTCTAGTTAGATCTTGTGAGCACTCTGTTAACTCTTTTATTCGTAATGGTGTACCAGAGTGTATTCGGAAGACTCTTTATAACTATGTTTTATGATCAATAAATTGCCAACATTATGTAAAAACATAACCATCCTCCTTATTACTACATGTGTCTTCACAAAATATAAAAGCAACCATATGTATTAACCTACCATACCTGTCAAACTAATGTAGGTATTGCACATTATATAATGTATAATTCCATGACAATTCTACACTTGCATCAAGAAAAATGATCCTAATGATTGTTGCAGCTCATACCATAGATCAACTTCAACATCATCAGCAAATATAGCATACGCATGCACTTCTTTCCAGTATGCCCCTTATGGCATCAAACAAAAGCATTTTATGTTTTTAACTGATAGGTAGTGCCACGGTGAGAAAGCTTCACATAATGGGATTCTTCCTCTCTTGTTTCTTAAATGTTGACCCGTCAAAGCAAAAGTAGTTCTGGTACAAGCACAGAAAAGAAGTAGCTTGCCGCGCTTATGTAAACTATGTTCACAACATTGCAGGATAAGCACAACAACTTAACTGCTAACGATAGTACAAGTACAACACAACAATTCCTTTTTTTTTGGAGGGTTTAACTACACCATACTACCTTCTTCTAGACACCTGAGACATCTTCCCTACTTGCAATTCACTAGAAGATACGGTATTTTTTTGTGAATTGAAGCAACTACATTGGTTTTTACATCCCCATCTTGTGATCGAGGCCTGGCTGAGGAGCCCCTCTCATGCTTCCGCCGCCTGTCACATTATGCAGCAGTTGTTGCAGCCAACGCCTTGTTGCAGGGTCATCCTGTGTTTGTCATAGATAAACAGTTAGAATTTGATTGAAACTTTCATTTTAGTGTATCATTTCTTTTGTGGTGAAATAACGAATTGGTGATGGATGATGGATTAGTAGCATGACTCACCCTAAGAAAGTTATTGAATGCGCCATCTTCCAACATGTTAAGGAGGCAACTTTGCAGTGCAGCACAGGCCCTGCGTATAAACATGGAAGAAAAACATTAACACATGTGAAGATAGATATAAAATCATTTTGTAACATACAAATGAAAGCACAAACCTGAGATTGTCTGAGACCCTAAGGTAGCATCGGATAATGTGCTTCAACAACCTTGTGGAAGGCTGATCAACAAGTGAAACCACCATTTTGCTAAAACACTACCTAGAGCAAAGAAACGCTTAGCAGTGGCACAAATGTAATGCAGTCCAACATCATCCAGCGGAATCTTTTGAACAATGAAGGTAGCCACCTGCATAGATATTTGACTAAATTAGTGAAACAGAAATGATGGCTATAACTTTAGCCAAATAAGGGCATGTTTGCCCAGCTTGGCCTATGGGGTTATTTTTGGGCCTTAAATTCAACTTTGAAATCCACCTAAAAAAAGCTTAAGCACCTCATAAGTTCATATTCAACTTCTTGTGGTTTATACAGAAGGGATGTTACAAAACATTGACATATTTACGTGCCAACCAAATTACAAATCATTAGGTTCAAGTGTTAACTGATAAAACTAAGGCACTAAAATTAGTAGCATAGGATAGTTACTGAACTACCAAAAAGCTTTTGAGGCTTCTCGCATAATCCAACTTTTAGTCTTATAAACTGTAAGCTGGTTTTTATCAGACAAGCCTGGTCTGGGCAAGAAGATTCTAAATATAATTGATAGCCTACTTTACAGGCCAGACCTGACCAAACTGTGAACTAATGGCAGGATAATTTTCCACACAAAAGCAATTTCACCTTTGCTAGGGCTAAACAGAAGACAAAGATGATGATATTTTAGATGGGGATTACAAGCTACATACAGTTTTTGAGAGCTCACTGCCCATCTCCATGGTACACAAACACAGAGGAATTATTTCAGTTTGCAGTAGAAAACTGATAACTTCAGTGTCATCAACCTGCATGTATCACAAGGTAAACCAGCTTCATTCCCATTTACAGAATTAGTTTTTGTAAACACATGCAGTTTATTCCAAAAATAGATAGGAGAAAACATTACATAACACATTCGCTTGTTTTAAAGCTATACAGTTGGTTATCCTTTTGTTCCACATAAAACAAGAAGGATGCACTCCTTATCAGTTTCAACTTTCATGCTCGGGTATTGGAACAATAACAACACAGATCTTCATTGACGTGGCATTGCAAAATTAGTTAAATGGATAATGTGTAATACATAGCATGTTCTTATCTACCATTGGATGCATTATAATGAATTTGGTAATTTATATAAACTTGCATGGATAAATTAACTTAACATGAGCACCAATGGCACCCAAACTGGTAAGCCTCAAGTACTCAAAAGGCCTTGTTTTGCTGGTAGTATTCAGGAACGGGTACAGGTACAGTGGAATGTGAGTTGAAAAGAACGAAGGAAGAAGAGAGAGGGAAAGCGAATCGTTATGCACATCATCAGCATATTTAAACTTTTATATGCAAAGGGTTGTGCTAGTTACCGTTTAAGAAGAGGATCCTGGTCTCATGGTGCGATGCAACACACTGCAATAATTTTAAACAACCAAAAAAAGTTAGAAAAGATATGGCATAGATCTAACATGGGCAACTTAAATCAATTTTACAACAAGATGGAATTTCCCCCATTCTTTTCTACAATACAATATGCCACGGGATAGCATCAATATAGCAACTAAATTTTATGTTATTATCCACTTTTTTTGTTGTCAAAGTGTACCTGAAGAAGTGCAAGTGCGTTGCAGACACGGTTTGATGCACCTGGTGGTAATGTTGGGGGTGAAAGTGCAGGGTAGATCGATACAATTTCCTGCATGTTTTTTTTCCAAGTTTCCAAATATACCAAGTGAGAAAGATTGGTTGAAACTTCAACAAGTTGCATTCAAAATAACAAGTGCCGATTTGAAGAACAAACAATGACTGATTTCAGCAAAAAAATGATAACATAAACAAGACATGAGGCATAACATAGCTCAAAGCTCTCAGTTCCTTTTCATTTCAATTTTCAAGCATGCAAATCCTAGACATAAAAGGACAGAGGAATTATGCATACCTAAAGTAATGCAACAACTGTGCCAA
Organism: Hsuehochloa calcarea; assembly: GCA_036346395.1. Lineage (NCBI taxonomy): Eukaryota > Viridiplantae > Streptophyta > Magnoliopsida > Poales > Poaceae > Hsuehochloa > Hsuehochloa calcarea. The sequence goes on from CM070599.1 coordinate 44,866,405, forward strand.
TGGAGTGCCACAACAGTGGGGCCAGATCTTGAAATATCTATATTTTCTGAAAAATGGGTGCATTTAGTTATTGATATTTTTTTGCATTACAAATGCCTTTGCATGTCATGACTAAACATGTAGCCTACAATAGTTCAGTTCAGAACAATCACAGAATTAATTAGCTATAAAGGACCGTTGATAAAATTTATTATTATAGAAGAGAAGTATTTCTACATCAAAACAACATTGTTGACAATGAAGCTATTCATTTTGGAATTTGGTTCATGCCCTAGCAACTCAACAACTAATTTTACAATAACAATATACAGTTCACGGCTTCACGTCAGTGTGTCTGAGCTAATAAAGGTAATCTATACATAAATATATTTGTTCTCATAACAAAACTCTTGAATGTCACCCAAAACACTGTCTACAAGTTGATATCTTGATCAAAATACAGTATAGAAAGCCAATCACATCATAACGTGCATTAGCCATATGCTAACCCTTAAACCAAACCACCAAAACTAACTAAACCATTCAATTCCGCAATGCCTAAACAACACGATTAAGCCAATACGGCACAACCTATTCCACGGGCATAAACTGAATCCCACAACAAATTGCCACCAGAAACCCAACTAGAGATCACAAAGTACAACTCCTTCCACATGAAGGGGTGCTAGAATCCTAGAAGAAGATGTGATGATAACCTTAGAGAGCTCGAGAAGGGCATTCTCGCGGAGCTCGGGGTCGCAGAGGTCAAGCACCAGCTGCTCGGTCGACGCCATCATCCTATCCTTGGCCACCCGCCCCACGGCAGCACCACTCTGCCCCACCAATTGGAGAAGGTGACGGCGGCGAGGCCCTGACAAAGGAGGGGGTATGGAGAGGGAAGGCTGCAGATTCGCCATTTCACAGCAACTACACAAGAGAAGTGACACCATTACATATTTCTTCACAAAATTCTAAACAAATCAATCAATTCAAATTCCAGCAATGAATTCATATAGACAAATCGAATGGCATGAGATCTCACAAATAAATTCGGATTAGGGAAAAGTGAAAATAATCCAAGTTAGAGATTACCAACAGCAACAACAACAAAATCAATCGAATTTCACAACAACTACACAAGATAAGTGAAAAACCATTACATATCTCTTCACAAAATTCTAGCACAACCAATCAATTCGAATTCCAGCAACGAACTCATGTACACAAATCGAATGGCATGGAATCTCACAAGTAGATTCGGATTTGATTGCTGGCAGGTGACATCATAGAACGAAATAGAGAAAAGTGAAACAACAACAAAACAAATCGATCAAATTCGAGACGGATCTCTACTCTACTCGACAACACTCCACTCGAAACCAGTAGGTAGGGGATGCCTCACCTCAGCACTGACCACCGGAGCTCGCCGCGACGGAAGGGGAAGGCTGGAGGAGACGTCAAGGGCGGCAGTGACTATAAATAGGGGTGCAACGAAGCGAATAGTTTCAGGCACTCCGTCTAACCGAAAGCATTCAGACAGGGGTGTCTGCCGTGCCGACCCATGTTACAACCGTTGGTTTGGCTCAGACACGGCATGGTCCGACCAGAGGTGGCGTGTTTGGGTCCAGCGGGCTGGCTCAGCACAACATAAATAGTTATGTACCCGGTATGGTCGGCTCCTCTCCCGTATCCATGCTCACTCTCGACCAAACCCCACCACGCCATCGAAGATGGAGGCCACCACGTCGTCCCTCCCGCTCCTCTCGGCCATGCCGCCGTTGCCATTCCCGTCGTCCCTCCCGCTTGACAAATAGTTGCTAATTGATACTCGTCGTCTTGCTATGTAGTTATATTTTAGACATGTGATGTACCGCTAAGTGCCATCACTATCGGTAGCCTATCACTATTTCACTATGCTGTCACGTGAATTTGCTTACTAAACAACGTCCACATGACTTGCTACTTGCTAGATCCTTAACTAGCTCCTATGTGTGGTTAAGTTTGCGTGTTGATGCTAACGTAGTTGCATTTTATACGTAGCACAATCAATTGATCTTTAGATGTATGATATATATGATTTATGTTTTCGTGCAATATCCGACTAAATATTTGTGATCGAGATAATTTGTATTTGGTTTGATATTTATTCGCTCTGTATTTATCAACAGAGACTATCCGTACTATTCAATATTGTCCTATAGAATAGTATATAGGATGCACGCTATCAAAACAGCGTGATCAAACGGAGGATGGAGACAGGCCGAGGGTACGAGAGGAGAAGGTGGGCCTTGCATGGGCCTAGAACAGTTAGACCAGCCTGTAAGGTAATGGGCCACATGGGCTGGAATTCCTCGATACCTTTCAATTCTGGTACAACTTGTAGGGGTTTTTACGCAACATATAAGCCTCTTGTCGGCACACAGAGCACAAAAATATACAGGGGTGATTCTGCATATTTCACACCAGCGTCGCTGCGCTATAAGACTTGATCCCTAGGGTTTGTCTGCCGCGCCGCCACCTCCTCTCATCTCAAGTCTCGGCTCCGCTTCCGCCTCTCCGGATCTCCCTCGGGCCGCCGCCGCCTCCACAGCCACCGCGCAGCCATGGCGGAGCAGGTAAGGCTCCTCCCGCTCTGCCCGTAGAGATCTTCCGTCACTTGCTAGGGCCAGTTCTAGGATATCATGTAATGCGCGTGTTGCCTTGTGAAACTCGATCTCTCCGTTGATGAGTTTGTGTGGTCGTGGAATGGCAGTGATGCGAAGTTGGTAGCCTCGCACATCTCAAGTGATATTGTGATAGTATGTAGTGATGCGCGCCCCCTTGAGCAGATCTATTGCTTCTTGCGGATTGGTAGTTTGCGGTCGCCAGAACTTGACTAGGTTTTGTGATTTCGTGTGGACTAGTTCTGAGATAGTTATGTATAGTTTTGATATGTGTTATTGTGCTATCGCCTTGTGGTTATTGGCGGGATATGGTTATTGCAGTATATCGTGATCAGCGTTGGAGTTTGCTGAGATGTTGTGTATGGTATTTTGATTACCGCAATCGTGTGCGTTTTAACATTTCAACACTGTAGCATGGCGTGTCCATGGTGATACGTCTGTGCTTAAATTCATGATGCAGCAACGCGTTGATAACGGTGCGAGTGTTGTATGGTTCATGTGGAACTTAGCAATTACTGAATTAATCAGGAACGTATTTGTTCACTGGTTTTCCATTTATTACTGCGTATAGTTGATGTAAGTAGTTTCTAGCTATGGTTGGGCACTTTTGATGCTTTACATCTGTTCCCATTGTACAGACTGAGAAGGCTTTCCTCAAGCAGCCAAAGGTTTTCCTCAGGTGAGGGTTTTGCTTCTACTTCCATGCTTTCTGTTCTCTATGAGCAATGCACATGTATTAACAAAGCTTTTCTGCTTAATTTTAGCACAAAGAAATCTGGCAAGGATAAGAAGCCAGGCAAGGGGGGCAACCGCTTCTGGAAGAGCATTGGCCTTGGCTTCAAGACCCCCAGAGAAGCAATTGAAGGTACAAATGCTCCTTTTCTAGCTCTGTCTTCTGAATCCTAGGTGGGTATTGTTAGTTTTGATAGTGGAGGGATGTCCAAGATTGGGCCTCTGTACCATTCTTCCTGTCTAAATAGTTGCATGTTGTTACCGAAAGAATTGTAGTTTGTTAAGACTAAATTATTGTTAGAATGTGGTTTTTCTCTTTTTCCACATATATATGCTGGTACATGTACTATCACCACTGTCAAATATACCTCGAGATTGATGCAAACTTTCAAAATTCAAACCACCATTCCATCATCTAATAATTGAATATCCTTTGCACGAATCTTGAGACACTTTTGAGGCTTAAGATAGTGCATGTACCCACGTGTACATGTGGTTTTGCATTTTTGTTATTGTTAATGAAAGAATTGTAGCGTGTCAGTTTTAAATTGGTAGTCCCACAGCCAAATTTCTTTTGGTAATGTGGAAACATTATTGGGCCATGAAGGCGATTTCTAGGTGTTTTTTATATGCTGCTGTCAATATGTTGAAATATTGACTTGTACTGTGATAGTGTGATGTACCTGAATGATGCATAAATGAGATGTACACTTTCTTGTAAGTGTTGAACAGTCAATTAATTTCTATTCCCTTCCAGGGACCTATATTGACAAAAAGTGCCCATTCACTGGAACGGTTTCTATCAGAGGCAGAATTATTGCTGGAACATGCCATAGTGCCAAGATGAACAGGACCATCATTGTTCGCAGGAACTACCTCCACTTTGTCAAGAAATATCAGAGGCAAGTAAACTATTGGGGGATTCAAAACTCATGTTTTTCCCTTCCCAGTGACATTTCTAACTTAGTAAGACAAACTGTCCACCTTGCAGGTATGAGAAGAGGCACTCCAACATTCCAGCTCACATTTCTCCATGCTTCCGTGTCAAGGAAGGTGATCATGTCATCATTGGCCAGTGCAGGTAATACTCTCATAACTTGGTATTTGACTTGTATGAAGCAGCTTTCTTGGTTTGTCTAGACTCTAGATTGATTAGATAAACACTATTAAGGCATGTACAATAGTATAAACAACTGATGATGTCTATAGTATCCCTCTATATCATCTATAGACAACTGATGTTTATAGTAAGCCTCTATGTCATCTATAAATAGCACTAAAAACAGTTCTTACAATGAGTTGTCTTTTTATATGTCTCTATAGACCACTTTTCTATGTACAATATGTTTTGTTTGACCTCTTTCTATCTCATCCTTCTCTTTTTTACACCTCATAAAAAATCCTAGCTGACATCTGTTATAGACAGGCCATGTACAATAATCCGTACAGGCCATGTACAACAATTCGTCATCAACCGGCTATAAGAGATGTCTTCTAGCATTTATTACTAACAAAACTACTGTTATGTTATGATACTCCGCTGTCTTTTAGTTTGCTCAATAATTATCATTAACTATTAAGCATGATTTTGTCCATTGCTGAAGTGTCAATTCTGTATTTTCAACAGGCCCCTGTCAAAAACTGTGAGGTTCAACGTCCTGAAAGTCATTCCAGCTGGATCCACTGGCGGTGGCGGGAAGAAGGCCTTCATTGCAGCCTGAGCTTAGACTCTGATTTATGAGTAGTCAATAGACATGTTTTTTTTGCTTAAAGCCCTGCTAGGCTGGTGTTGATTTGGAGATTGTTTTTCCATCAAAATGAAGTCTCTCATCATCTGAACATGTTTTATGGAATCTACTCTTGCAAAAGTTTTTGTTTCGATATCATTTGAAGCAATGCTGCGTTAGCATTATGCTATCATCGCTTGTTCCCATCAGTCTTTAGGCTTGACGACTTGAGGTTTGGTGATGTGGTGCAATGTCGCATAACTACACTAGCTACATGAGAAAAATGCCATTACCAAACAAATAAAAAAAAACAGATGCCATTAGAATTTAAGCTACATTACAATACTCATCCTTGTCAGCGTATGAATTTCTAATGCAATAGCTGAAAGTCTGCATCCATCCTTTCCATGCCCATAAGTTCATAGCTGAATTTCTAATATTCTTCCACGGCAGATCGCTTCCAAGTTTTCTCCAGCATAGGAGGAAAGCGGAGAAACTTCGACGCCTACAAGTAAAAACAATAATGAGAAAAATAGTCAAGGAAGTAAATTGTCTAGAAGTGTTTTGTTATGGTCTCTTCTCGATAAGTTTCTGGATATAGGCAGGAGCAGAAAATTACCTGTCATATACAAAGGCACAGAATGGGTCAAAAAACCACCAGCGGCAACAACCCATCTGCTATGGAGACGAAGCAGCATTAGTTTTGCACTATCAGGGGTGTCATAAGTTGTGCAGTTCTCATTCTTTACCGGCGCAAATTCCTCTTCCCGCAAGACCTGAGTTTTCAGAGATGCGCCCTAAGTTTTCCAGCTTAAAAACAAAATAGTAGGAAAAACTTCAAATGTAATTAAAACGTAGGTGATCGAGAGAGGTCGAACCTCAAAAAGTGCAGTGGACGGGAAGTAAATGCATCGAATATAAATTGTTCAAGCTTCAGGGCCATTGTGTACCCATGGATAGAAGGAATCTTCTTCTCAGCAGGATGATAACTGGCCACAAAGTTTGCTAAATGTGAGGCGCAACAATAGAATAGAATGTAGCTCTCAACTGCGGAATTATCATCAAATCAGCAAATAGCTTGCCATGGCATGCCCAACAGATTATCATCCAATCAGCAAATGTAGCCGGTGCTTGTAGTTTTAGCTGTAACTCTCACTCTCAGGAAGAGAGATACTCAGCAAATATATATAACTAATGTAGTCATCCGGTATTCATAACAAACTTGCAAAATTTGGAAAGGAGGCAAACATAATGAATCCATGATGCTTCAGAATTCAAATAGGATATAGAACACTCACACACTGTCCTTTTCAAGACTGTTTGCTACTTGATCCAGAAAGTCCAAAGTGAACATATGCAATCACACCTACAAAGAGAAAAGAATATGCAGTTGTTATGCCTCAAGAGCGAGCGAGGGAGAAGCGAAAGATAGAAACATACATTGTGAAACAGCCATGAGTTTTGAAATTTGAAAATTTCTGAAACTTTTGTTCAAATTTTGAAAACCTTCTGTTTTTGGAAACTCCAGCCGATTTTTCGCTTTCCTCTTTCGGAAATTCGCCTTCTTCCCCGGCGCTTTCTTCTTCCTTCTTCCTCCCCGTTCTTCTTCTCCCCTGCGTCACACGCCGACGCCATCACCGCCCCGCTGCTGCCGTCACCGCCACCTCCCGCGCCACCTCTCCTCTCCAGAGCCTTCCCCCGCCTTCGCCGCCTCCACCTAGCCCCGCCCCGCTGCAACCTCTTCCCTCTCGGCGCCGCATGAAGGTTCTCCCGCCGCCACCTCGCCTCCACTGTCGCGACCGCCTCACTGCTCCCACCGCCTCTCCGAGCTATAAAAGCTGCGCCCCGGCTCGCTCATCTCCTCATCCCCACCTCCAGCACCTCCCCTAGCCACTCTCTTCCCCAACGCCGGCGCAATTAAAGAAACCGCCGCCTCCTCCTCTCTCCGCCCGAAGCGAAGCTTCGGTAAAATCCGCGCCTCCCTTCCTCCCCTCCCCTCCCACCTCCGTGGTAGCACCCCCGCACCGCCGCCAACCACTCCCCCACCTCGCCCCACCTTCCCCCTCGCCGGAGCTCGCCGGCACTGTGCTCCTCCGCCACCACCTCTCGATCGCCGTCGCCACCCCATTCCCGCACCCCCACCGCCCCCACAAAACCCCAAAACGGGCGAGGTGTATGTTCACATCCTGATATTGCTTATGCAGTTCATATCTTGAGTTAGTTCATGACCCGTCCTAGCCATCTTCACTACATTCATTTTCTTCGTGTTCTTCGCTAATTGCGTGGGACTATCTCTCATCGTTTGTTTTTTCCTAGATCTACCTCACTACAGCTTCAGACGTACTCTGATGTGACTTGGGCTAGTGATCCTTCTAATCGTCGTTCTCTTTCCGTTTACTTTTTTTTCTTGGCTCCACCCTGATTGCCTGGAAGATAAAGAAACAGACTATTATTTCTCGTTCGAGTGCAGAGGCTGAGTTGAGAGCTATGACAGCATTAACAACAGAGGTTACTTGGTTAAGGTGTCTACTTGTAGATTTTAGAGTGTCTGTGATGAGACCTACGACTCTTTTATCTGACAGTACAGGTGCTATTAGTATTGACTGGGACCCAGTGAAGCATGAGCTCACCAAGCACATTGGTGTTGATGCTTCATACACTCGCTCACAGGTGCAAGAGAGAATACTTGCTTTATAGTTTGTGTCCCCCAGAGTGACAGGTTGCTGACTTCTTCACGAAGCCACAAACTAGGGTACAATATTTGTATTTTCTCTCCAAACTCAGTGTGTGTGATCCACCATGAGTTTAAAGGGATTGTTATAATAGAATTTTTTGTATTCATTATCTGTATATGGTACCCCCTTGTACTCCCTATATATATTGCTCATTGGGCCCTCTTGAATATACACACAATATTCATAACACCCGCTACCTCCTCCTGTTGCTGGCGCTACCTCCCTGCTGCCACCTTCTCTCCTTCCTTCCCACCCAGTTAGACCTGTTCAAACGTCGGGCTGGGCTTCGAGCCGGGCTTTTTAAGCCCGGTCTAAAATAGGCAAGCCCGAGTTCAACCTGAAAGTTGAGTTTTCCATTAAAAATATTATTTTAATTATTTTTTAAATAAAAATAATATTAATGCACGAGATGGAGGCAGAACGTGTTGAGGAAGATAATCGAGTCATGAGTCCACGAATCGACACACAACTTTTTTTTTTGTATTCGGGAAGGAATCGAGTTTTGGGCCTACGCACAAACTTGTTTTATAAGAAAGGAAAGAAAAACACATCATCATTAGAGTCTTTTTACTAACTCTTTTTAAGTAGTAAAATACTCCATTTGCAAGCCTTGTCAGCTTTGTTTTGCACAAGCTAGGAACTTTTAAGCAGATAAGGTACTACTTGTACAGATGATAAAGTGCCACCAGACAGTCTGCATTATTACAAGATCATCTCCAAAGATTCCAGCCAATAAATGTTAGCAAAGGGCAGTACATCAAATTTTGCAGGGAAACTTTGACTTGTAGTCTCACAAGTTAGTGCGTGGACCTCTCAGAACAGCAAATTCTTTTGCTGTCTGATTATTGTTCTGGAAATAATTGAAGGACCACAAGCACAGGTAAGACCAATGATCTGTACTTCCATGGCATCCAATGCATCTCCCAACAACTGGTGCAAGCATCAACAATTATTATCCAACCAGAGTGGCAAACCAAACAGAGAACAACCACAGATGCCAGCCACACTCACTTGAAGAATCAATGGAGGGAGTACATCACAACAACACTTGCCACTCCATCAAAAGAGAAGTTTAGGGCAATTGAAACACAGACCAAATTTGGGCAGAGCTTAGGCAAATAAAAATGTCTTACAAGTTACAGGTAGTAGTACACTGGGAGGGTTTTCTGCAGACAGTAGAAACCCCGGCCATGAGGGGGATCAGTACTATCAGCTTCTCTAGTCTGCCCTTACGAGTTACGATACAACAAATGGATTAGTGGTCAGGTTACTACACAAATTCAAACAACAGAAAGTATTGTCAAGTCTAGCATACGATGGTTATATTAGGCTATTAGTGATGGATTCTCTACTACAGTTACAACAAACTACAGTCTTTCTTACAATATGCATACTTGTCGAGACCTAACGAAGGGCGCTAAGAAGCCTATCACTACGACTTAGGCTTCCTTCTGATACACTTTTGGCAGTTGAGAACGTTGTAGCATAATTTCCCAGATGGAATTTACTGGGGAGGGAACCAGCTACTACTGCTGTAGAGCTTATCTGATGGCCTTGGCCTTGGCAGGCTGACACGGTCGACTTGCGCGTGGTTTCTAGCACCATCATAAACAGAAGAGGAACAATTGGGTGTCGTCCCTTTGTTCAAGTCCTGCGGTGGAAGCAAGTAATTTGCAACAGCTAGAGTGTCGTCGAGAACAGGGATATCACCTGTAAGAGTCCTGAATGCAAACTCAAGGCATGGGTCTGACCAGATACTTCCAAGTAGCGAGGAAAGGGCAGGTCCGGGCATAGCCTCAGCTGTTTCAACCAGTCCAATCTGTTGTGGCCGAACAGGTACCTCAGATGGTGCATTCTGGCATTCATCTGTTAAAGTGCAATATGCAACAGATGCTCCTAGTATTTGTTCGGGAGCTAAAGGATACTTGTTTTCAGCATTTTCAGAAGCACTTGCAGAATGTGATCCATCTTTCTTCTGAGGAAGTAAAGAGGAATTAGCCTTTGGTTTAGGATGTTTGGCCCGCTTTGGTTGTAACTGATCGGCAATGTCTGTCTGTGTGCTGACAGGTCCATCTTTGGGCACATTATTTGCATCCTGGTTGATTTTCAGTGCAGCTAAACGAGGTGACGCTCGAAGAGGTGCAGCAACCCGTTTCACAGGTTTAGTTTTGTGCTTCTTTTCCTTAGGTTTCCACTCGACATTTTCTTCTTCTCCTGTAGCAGATTCATGCTCCAGAAACTGGTCAGGCACTCCTGCCTTCTGAAGCTTCAACTCTGTCAGCTTCCCTTTGGATACACCCTTGGGCTCTGATGATGGCATATTTTCAGAATTCTCTCTACCCTCTGGATTAGGCTCATCAGCAGTATCTAGCTGTCTGTAATATGATGGTCTTCCTATCTGAATTTTACAAAATAAAGCTTATAAGATGGAGGCAGTAATAGTCAAACAGGAAAAAGAACACATATGTAACAAACAAAAATCCTTCCAATTCACTCTGCTACAGTACAATGAAAATCAGAGGGCATTGGCAGTTTGGCACCACTATGATTTACCATAAGATGTGTCATAATTTCAATTTATAAATGTGCATGACTAGAAGTTCGTAACTTCAATTTTATGATTGTGCATGACTAGAAGTCTAGAACACATCACATGACTAGAGTTGAGTCTTAGTCTAAGACAGATATTTTCACTGTTTATCAAGAACAACAATGTCGATGTTTAGGTCTGTATGAGAAACTTAATATTACCTAAAATCCCTGTTATTTTCCATCTTTCAATAATGTAGCTGAAACAAGAGAAGGAACATACATGTTGAGATTGGTTCCCTGCAACATGCAGGTCCTCAATTTTTCTCTTGTTTGGCACCATAACACAATTACAGATGTCTCCAGATTCAAGATAGCGGTAAACATCCTTCAGAGAACGAAATTCATACCCATTGGTTGGATCAATATAGAACTGTAGAGATCAAATGAATAGAGCAGTTACAACTACAGAACAAAGGGTTAAATAGAGAGTAAACAAAATGATGTCAAGAAAATACAGATTTAAGTATACCAATTTATGGCAGAACTAGAGCTTAAAAGCTATTGTAAGAAAACAACTCAAGAAGCAGTTATCAACTACTTGTTATCCACATAGAGTACATTCAGTAACAACTCATTAAGACCTTTAGCTTCTTGAACTATAAGGCCCAAAGTCAGGTAAGAGGCTAGCAGCTTCCATTGTTCATGTTCATATTGTCCAATGAAATTTTATGTGCAAAATTGAGTAAAAAAATCCAAAACATTTAGGAAAATGCTAACTGAGCACTAACACGCACTAACATCAATTGGTGTGACAGCATAACACAAACAAAACAATGAAAAAAGCTAACCAACCGGTAATTTCCACATAGCACCATAAAGTATTCAGTTGTCAACCAAACATATGCCATAAGCAGTACAAGAGAAATACTGTTATGTTTTGGTCTCTCACATGGCTATAGTTAGTTCTTGGTTTTCGTACAAATGTACTAAAGCATGTATTGTACATATTAGATTTGTGTTGCAGAAAGGTTGTTCTTTACCCAGCTTCACTGCATTGCTCATAAAGACAGCTGGCAAACAGCAGCGCAATACACCATACATCACCAGCAGATTTCATAAATTGCTTGTGAAAAAGGAAAGGTAAGTGGTGTAAGCTCTGCTAAAAGAAAACTGCATAAATCCTAGTGCAAATGAGGAGTTAAGGGGTTGCTCTTCACCAAATCATTAGCAACCACTTGTTTGTTAGGATCTTTGTAGGTTCTTTGTGGAAGCAAAAGGCATCAGAAGGAAACCATAAATGCATATGAAATAACTGTTACAAAAATAAGGTCCCTCTGAGGAAACTTATCAAGTTAAGATTTTTCACAATTTAATCAAGGGAACTATAGTTTACCATGTCACCCTTGCTTCTAGATCCAGATCGAGTCTTTCTAGGCCTGTATTCTTTCAACCAACCATCAGGTAACCCCTTCCCGGCAAGCTCATTCTGGCTATCAACCTAGGCAGGTAAGTAAGAAGTGGGAATTAGGCAAAATTGTCAAATAGGACTGAACAGTTCAACAGACCAAAAAGAGTTTAAAATTTCCATACCGATACAGTGGATTTTGCCCTGACAATCCCACTTCGCGTTGTAGGATGAGAGCCCTCGCTGGAATCCATAGTCTATCTCCTATTTGGATAGTGCAATCCACAAAATCCTGTTTAGTTAAAACTTCCTAAGTCATGCAAAGAAATGCTAAGTATTTAGATGTGGAGCTTATTGCAAAAAAATGGCTTTGTTACAAGCAGTCGAGCATTCATGTGCTTTATTGACTACCCTCCCTCAAGTCTTTTGCTAGGAAAGTGATGGCACAAGGCTATGGGAGAACCACATAGAAAGTCCTTACAGAACATTAACTTCAAAGTTCAGACAACTGGGTTCCAAATGAACCAGGGAAACTGAACTTGTTCTAATCCACTCCTCACTCACCTCGATGACCAACTATGCCCATGTTTCATGTTTGGAGCGAGCTACTGAGCCTCATAGAAGCAGCTAGTCACATAAGCCCGGACAGGAGGGCTAAAATTTAGCAAGATGTCGAGTCCATCTAAATCACACACTGTAGAATGTAGATAGCTTACCAAACCTACCTAGCAACTTTCTTTGGAGATTAGCAGCGCAGCAGCTCCCACACAAAGCTCTGAACACTAGAAAATTAGCTAAAGAAGAAGCAAAGAATTGTGTAGTAGGTCTTGGTTTATTACAGGAAAAAAATGGCGTTTCTCTCGGTTCCTTCATTATTTTATTGTCCAGATCGCACACTAGCACGGAGCTGTAGAAAACCAAACAATTCAAGAAGAAAAAGAAAATATAGTCTCGAGCTAATATCTTACTCAATTTACTGAACAACTCTCACACAAGCGCCAAGAACCTACCTTTTGTACAGTCTCATAATCCAGATCCAAATCCTCACACAGATTACCTAACCAAGCAGCACAGGAGCCACCAAAACAATCACATGCTATCTTCAAGAACAGGTCCATGTTCTTAACAATCCAAACGCTAACCTCCACGAAACCCAACGATCCCCCGTAAAACATAGTAAATTTAGCCAAAAACAACTATTTCGCACCAACTGACTCAAGTTATTTAGCACACGAGCTAGCAAACTGCACGGGCCAAGAAATGAAGAAGCGGAGCAAGAACGCACCGGTCACCAGCTCGCGCTAGGGCCCGGCCGCTGCGGCCATGGAGCTCGATTCGCGCAGAGGTCGTCGCCGCCAAGTAGTTGTGACTTGGGAGTAGGAGAGGAGAAGATGAGGAGACTCGCGAAGAGCAAACAGGAGAAGGCGAGGTGGCTCCACTGGTCCACTCCACTCACTAGGAGCAGGAGGGTAGGAAAAAACTGCAGATTTGTTTGCTTCCTTCCTCGCTCCTGTGAATGCGATGCGGTGGTGTCATGTGTCGACTGTGACAGTGTCCTCGGTGTATTAAATCTTTTCGCACTCCGCTGATTGCAAAATATATATTCTCGAATGAATGCCACGGTCGCGCCACTGCTGGATAAGGACCGATTGATGGAACCTTTTCTCGTTTTCCCAGAGTTTTTGGCTGGAATTAGCGTTGAGTGTTATTTTTGTTATTTTAAATTAAGAGGGATAGTTTTATTATTTTATTTTATTTTTAAAAAACTAGATAAGTTAAAATTTTGTTTTACCCTAGCTTGTTTGTACAGTGCAATCTCATTTGTACAGTGCAGTACTAACTGTACTCAGCTCTCTTTGGCTTATTTTTTATTGCCTATGTAAATGAGGCAAAAAGTATTATTTCCAGTCTCCATAATGTTCTTTCTCTCCTTGTGGTGATGTTCTAGTGAAGAAGTTTCTTTCATTCAAGGCGCTTTCTGCTTCTGGCCGCATGGTGTAGCAGCTTCGCTGCATTACTACTAGCATTTATACCCTCTACTTACCTTACCAATTCAGGTCTAGCCCCCAGTCAATTTTTGCCGTACGGACGAGATAGACTTTGATAGCAACTCAGGTCAGTCCTGTTGGTCTCACTCAATTATTGGTCTAATTCTCACAAAATCGCATCACATCTGCTATGAATATTGTATGTATATATTTAGAGACTCAATGGAGGCAATATAAAATAAAAGGTAGATAAGAAAATATAAAAGAGTTCATATCTCTAATACCTCTCAAATGCAAGACGTATGCGATAGCATTGCATTTTGAAATAGTTGATACTAAAATATGATAAATTCGTAGCGTGTAGCTCTTGAAAAATATATCGGCAAAAGATCTCCTCTCATCCGGTGTCGTGCGACAACCCATAAAGCACAAGGTGCGGGAGCAAAGTCGACCGCGGCAACACGACGAAAAAGATGATAAAACCGACATGAATAGAGAAAGCTATCAAATCAAGTCGAATATGAATAGATAGAAGCATGTCGGCGCAGATCGAAACTGTAACATCCCAAAAATGGATTTGGGTTCAAATGTAAGAAAATCAGGAGAAATTAAAACTTTTCTTGCATCTTGAAGCCCTTGGTTGTTTCTGTAATTCTTTTGAGAAGAATTATAGAAAATCAAAACCAAATCCTCAATTGACTTCAACCAAAAACCTCATTGGCGTAGATCTCATACCAAACCCTTGGAGATAGTTCTCCTGAGTTCTAGGGAGGCTTGGCAACACCTCTGAATTATCTCATGATTTTTAGAAATTATTTGGTAATTCGGGAGGCGAGTCAAATTCGGTCAAACCCTATTTCTCCTCTTACGAATTTCGAGGAAAATTCAATGCATAAAAACCCTGAAAATTTTATGGGAGGTTCCTCCCGCCACAAGAATCTCCGCTTAAAATTTGTAAAGTTTGGAGCTTGCTTGCTACCTTAAATAATCCTCAAAATCGCTTATTCAAATTCAAACCCTAACTGGTTTTCACTGCTCCTTGGGTGCGAGTTGGACTCGCTCGAGCCACTTGACTCGGTTCAGCCCACTAGCATTGTACCAACCCGATCGTTCGGTATTTGGGGTCGTGAGCCGTTGAATCAAGATCGAACGGCCTTCGACCACCGAACGGTGGAGCCGCCATAACCAATCCCGCCTAACCCACCATTGGATCGGCATCGACGGTCTTCGACCAGAGAGAGTGTGATCGCTTCAATCCGCTCGATCTAGCCTAGCTGCTCGATTTCAATCCGACGACCAACGAGTCGTCTCCTTCTCTCGTCTGCGCGTGAGCCTCTGCCATTGCGTGCGCAGAGAGAAAAGCGCGGCGTGCGATCCACTCTATGTCCACCTTTAAACGGCTAGCTCTGCGTGCATTAAATGCCCGTCGACTCCTACCTCGAGAGCCATGACCCAACCGCCCTATCGCTCTCAAGTGCTCTCATGGCGTTGTTGACCCGACCGAAAAATCCGCCGCTGCTCTCCGCCATTGCCCTATTTAAACTCCTTTGTGCTTCACCCTTAGCTTCCTTTAGCACTTTCGCAACTCCAGCTAGCATTCGCCATCTTGCTTGAGCGGCAGTTCCTCGCCATCTCCTTGACCGCTATTGTTGGGTGTGGAGCTTAGGTGGAGGCGCGTGGGGTTTCCTTTTTCAAGCCTTGGCCCTCTGTTTCCCCTTCGCTCTCTGAGCTTGACCTCACACGGTGTGGTTCTCTCTTTGCTCAGTCGCTGGGCCTAGCGAGGACCTCACCGCACCTGCTCGGTCACTGTCGCGGAGCCACCCGTGGGACTCGGTCGTTCTTCACTCGGGTAAGTTCGCTTTACCCTATAGGAGCTTAGGTGTGTCCGCATTGTCTTTTGATATTGTCCGTTCGGGAGTCCTCCCGAGCCATACCCACTCAACCCCGCCCTTGGTTGGCGCCGCCGTGGTCGAAATTCGACCAACATCGTAGTTTGGTCGATTCGACCGGATGCGCTTTATTGATGGGTAAATATCGCCGCAGTAGTCCCTGGACCTTATATTTGTAAGGAAAGGCCTATCGAGTGATTGTAAGTTCTCCTACAATCACCCCGTAGTCGTTAGTCTCACTACGACTATGGCATGGTCATAGGTCCTTCGCGCCTTTACCCAATCGAAAGTTGTGTCGTGACTGCACTCGTCGTAAGTCATACTACGACTATGTCCGGGTCATAAGTACTTCTGCGGCGTGTACCTAGTCGTAAGTCTGTCTACGACTAGTACCCAGTCGTACGTCCTTCTACGACCGCCATCTGGTCGTAAATCCTTCCACGACTATGGTTCGGTCGTAGGTTCTGCTACGACCACCACCTGGTCGTAAGACCTTCTCTTGGTCGTATCTTTAGCATTAAGAATCTAAATCAATTGATTCTTGTTGCTAAATTCTTTATAAACCAGTACCTAGCTTCGGTAAGATTTTCAGAAATTTTGTAGAAAAGTTTGTCACGAGTCCTTGCATTTTATTCGTTCTTATCGATTGCTTTTCGCTTTTCCCGTTAGGATCCGAAGAGCACATTGACAACATAAGTGATCCCCAGCTACATCTTGACCCGCAGCAAACAGGCAAGCGGTTTGATCATGTTAATCCTACTATTTTTCAAGTCTACTATATTGATTTCAACTCGTATGTATGCATTGCTATTTTGTTGTTAAATTATGGTTAGTATCCTATAGTCGCATAATCTGTAGGACTGGTTTATCCTCTACTACCAGTGAGCTTAGGTTATTGGCTGTGGTCGGAGTTCGATGGATGGACTCTTGTCACTTAGTAGCTTTCGTTTTGAAATTGCTTAGAAATGCTTAGATGCCGGTAGTATTGGGCAGTCATCGACTTAGTCGATGACGTTGATCACACACATCTTACTACTATTCCATTATGTCCAGCACTCTGTGTTTTGTTATTTTGTAAAGTCAAAAACTGAAAATAAAACTGTTTTCGACTTGGGCACAATGGTATGTTGGTGTGATCTGCTGGTGTGAATGGAATGGTGTCTAGGTCATCAAGGACCGAGTTACTTGTGTCACTAAGCCAAGCGCTTATGCGTGCTAACCACGCGAGAGGGATATGGGACCTCTCTTGACTTAGTACTTTGGCGTGGGTTATCTCCGAGTCGCAGGAGGGGGTTGTGTGTGTTGTGTGAAACATGATATGTGGTCGTGTTCTTGTGTTGGGTGTGCGGTGGTGGAGATTCCGGGTAGGTTCTCCACCTCGAGGAGCGTCGTAGTGGTCCAAGGCTTTACCCGGGAAGGGTAGTTGACCGAGGCTTTACGATGGCTCCGACACAACGTATGGGTTTCTATCCATACGGGCGGCTCGAGTAATTCACAATATTGGAAACGTCTCAGAGGACTTAGCCGCGTTTAAGATACCTTCTAAGTGTGCTTAATAGCTTGGCAAAAGGCGGTCGACGTGTGGGTGCAGTGGTACACCCTGCGCAGGATAAAACTATTCGAATAGCCTCGTCCTAGGTTATGGACATGCTTGGTGAGGTCGTGCAAGAACTAGACTACAACCTTTTTAAAAATGTAAAACTAGTCGTGGGTGGTATGAATGGGTAATTCATGCTATTGTCGTGGTGATGACGGCTAGTCACTTCCGTGATTGTTGTTGTCATCTATCTATCATTATCTCGTTGTCGCTTGCCATTATTTGAACATTAAAAACCGATTTGTTAAAATTGCTTGCAATCTATTACACTATTGCAAATAAAAACTTGCTTTATGCTAAATGAAACATACAGCCTACTTTTGACTAAGCCTGCATGTAGTATATGTATAGGTTTGTTATTCCACATGTAAGTCTTGCGAGTACATTCAAAGTACTCACCTACTGCTGTCACGCTTTTGTTTGCAGGGGAAGAAGGTGAGCCCCAAGGGCCTCACTTTTGTGAGATGTGCGGTGGTTTCAACGACTAGCTTGGCGGTCCGGTCGGTTGCCTTGTGGGTTATAGGCACACTGGTCGGCTCTTTTGTTTATAGCCATCTTATGGCACTTTTGCTTCCGCTGTTAAATTTCCTTATGTATATGTCATTTGGCCGATCGGCCTCTCTTTTGTAATGACTATCCTTTATTTATGTTCTCTTCTGGTTTGTCATTTTTTGCTTTGGTTCTATGTGAATGAATGGAATTGATGCATGAACTTTGTAAAGAGGTATGTATACTGCACTCTGGGAAGTATACATGTCTCGAGTCTCGAATTATCTGATTTGTGATGCTAGGACCAAGTGGCTGGTTAAGCATTACAAGCCGGATAAACCGGGGTCTCACAGAAACCCAAGACGACGGCGGCGCGAAAGAAGCGTGGCAGCCTTAGAAACTCGTGGCGGCGTCATCATAATAACGTTTACATGTTAGATCGAGGTGGCCGACTAGAGGGGGGTGAATAAGCGGTTTTAAAAATCTTTCGCGCTAAACCAATATATAAATGTGAAAGCTAATAGCGAATTGGTTTTGCACAATTAAAGCCTAAATCAACTAGGCTCAACTAAGTGCACCAACAATATGAACACAATACAATATGAGCAATCATACAAGATATATAAGCAATTAAAGCAAGAATGTAAATTGCTCAAAGTAAAGCACAAGTAAAAACAGGATGACACGATTATGTTTTACCGTGGTGTTCGGAGACTTGCCGGTCTCCCCTAATCCACGTTGAGGTTAGCCCAAACAAATTGGACCGGCTCCACTGATTAAGCCAATACCTCCGAGGTAAGTCCAAACACTTGGACCGGTTCCTAACCGAACCAACACCTCACTCAACTATGGTTGCTCTTCCTCCACTCCGGAGATGGTGAGCACCAAACCACTCACAAACCGTCGGGTCTTCTCACAAGCTTCTTGAGAAGATCACCGCGCACGACGCCTCCACGCCGTCTAGGTGTCGGCAAACACCAAGAGTAACGAATCCAAACTTTCACTTGAACTAATCAAGTGTCAATGCTCACGTGGATACACAATCCACTACCTAAGGCAACACATGCACTTAGGGTTTACTCTCTAATCTCACCAAGTGCAACACATGCACAAAAGAGAATAGAGGCTTGCTCTTAGCTCAAAGAATGAGTATATCACTTAACAATAGCACCAGCAACATCTCCCAACCGGCCAAGGTGGCTATATATAGCCCACACACAAAAACTAGCCGTTGGGAGACAAACCCTTGAAAAATCAGGGAAATCGGAAGTTCCGCCATGTAAAGGCCTAACTACCGCACTGAAGAAAAAGCACTGCAACGGCTATGTCAGACGAGAAACTAGCTGTTTGATTTTTAGTGCAGAACTACCGCCAACCAAGTTGCGAAAGTTCCGATCTTCGGAAGTTCCGCACAACACATAGCGGAATTACCGCACATCCAAATTTTGGCTAAGTCCCAAAATGGTGCTTCTCGAAAAAAGCGAACCGCAAGAATTTCGAGCAACGATAATCGGAACTTCCGTCAGATCACAATGAACTTCCGCGATCGAGAAATCGGCTAAGTCCCTAAAAGGGTGCTCTCGAAAAACGAATCAATAAAATCGGACCGTCCGGCCTGCGGAACTTCCGCAGTTATACAACCGGAACTTCCGATTATCCTGAGAGAAAACAGCAATGGCTTTTTCAACAACTTCAATTGCAAAACACATTTACCAATTGATAAGCCATGCCAACAAGGATCACAAGCAAGATTCCCAACAAGTTGCAAAACACATTTGCCAACTTTTGGAATCATACCACAAGGAAAAAGGTACATGGACTTACACTATTTACAAAACACATTTGTAAACTTAAGTCACATGCTACAAGAAATCAAACATGAGCATCAACTATTTGCAAAACACATTCGCAAATAACAGTATCATGCCATAAGACTAAGGTGCATGAACTTCAACCATTTGCAAAACACATTTGCAAAGTATAGTCCCATGCTACAAAGATTGAATGCATGAGTCTTGGCTATTTGCAAAACACATTCGCAAATAATAGCATCATGCATAGATGAGCTAGAGCAAACACAATGAGCTATCAACACATGACTAACTCATGCTACTAGTCAAGACCCCTCTTAATAGTACGGCAATTCTATACTAGCAATCCGGTCTATCAACCAAACACCTAGACCGGTAAAAGACTAGAAACACATCCTTAGCTCTAGCTAGTCATACCTTTGCCTTGCATCTTCTTGAAGCTTGATGACGCACATCAACACTTCAAATCCGGATCCTTGACTTTGACAATCATCAACACATGATGATTTCTTTACTTCGGGATCTTGTCTTGAACATCATCAACACATGATGATTTCTTCATCTCGAGTCTTCTCATGCATCAACACATGATACATTCCTTCACTTGACCTCCATCAACACATGATGATTGGTCTTCTCTTGACTTGATGTGCATCAATACATGATGCATCCTTTGCTTGAATCTCGACTTGATGATCAACTCATGATCATCCCAAGTCTTCATCCTCCTGGAACATAACCTATATATCCAACTCATGGAAAATGTTAGTTCCACAATATGATTATCATTAATTACCACATCATACCATTAACTCATAATGGTGGGACAAGATACCTCAATCTTTCCCTCTTTGGTAATTGATGATAACCACTTAATTTCTCATAAATTGAATGATGATAAATGAGAGAACAAATTGAGTATATATCAACTACACAAGTTATATATACACTCTAACTTGAGTATACAAGAACTACACAAGTTCTATATACTCATAATCATGAGTATACAAGAACTACGCAAGTTTTGCATACTCAAACGGATTTGTTTCAAAGTAAAGATCCCAAATATATGTGGAGAATGGAATATGGATCAATACTAATGAAACCACAAAATAGAGAATAAAACTCTCCCTAAATGTGTGCATACACAAATGTGTAATAAGATCATATGCACATATTCAAGTTTCATTTATGGTTGAGTTCAATCCTATATTTTGGATCCGAGGAATGCAACAATATATAAGATTGAGATGTCGATTGCATACCTCGTTGTATTTCACCTTTATATCCAAATGAGACTACACAAAGATAATACTTGACAAGAGAGTTAGTCTCATATTTGGATTTGTCATTAATCACCAAAACACTCTATTAACTCATAATGGCGGGTCTAGATCTTTCAACGATCTGCACGTGGCTCAGAAAGAAGAGTGGGAGTGGCGGCGGCTGCCATGTCTAAGGCAATTCCTATGCTTGTATGACTGACAATAAATTTATGGATTTGCATGGCGTAGACGAACTTAAATATATAGTGGTATGGACTTGGATGGACACAACAGAAGAAATGATACAAAGAAATAAGAAAAAATAAAACTAATTAGCAGCAGATAGCAGCAGTCTGGCTATGTAGTGGGATTTCGGACCGGGTGTAGGCACCAGCCCGTGACCAAGACACGTGTCGAACGAAGTATAGTGGGCTGGAGGTAGCGTAGGAACTGGGTGGACTCAGTCCACGCATTAATTGGATGCACATCTCGTGGAGCACACAGCCTCCCATGGTCCCATCCCGATAGCATCCCAATCAGCCAAGTGGAGCACCAATACAAGTCCTCCCGATAGCATCCCAATCAGCCAGAAAAGCAAAGCACACTCCACCCATCTCCAACTAGCAAGTAGCAAACCACTGCAGCAGCACCGCAAGAGGCGAAGCCAAGAGAAGCACATCTCGATCGAGGGAGTCCCCTGTGCGCGCAGAGGAGGCTCCATCAGGGGAGCGAGCCGCATAGCTGCTGACGATGCGTGCGTACTCTAGAGACCCCGCTCGGCCCAAAGGTATGCCCGCCGACGCAGAGTCCAGGAAAAAAGAGGGGCGCACCATCATCAGGCCGTAGCGGGACGGCGAGGCGGGGCGTACCCAGCATGTACAACAGCGGCGCGGTGGCCATGCGCAGTGTTGGAGTCAGAGCACCTAGCGGTCAGGCAATGAAGACGAGGCGGCTTGCACGGAAGGAGGACCCTATCCAAATCGGATATGGACAGGCGACGACCGAGAACACAAGGAAAGAAAAACTACGACTAATGTGACCACCTCCGGGAGTAGAGATTGCTCCTCACGGGGGCAGTAGGCAGGAAACGGATATGAGGCTAGAGTTTAGAACATTTGTTCTGATACCATATTATGAATATTGTGTGCATGTATTTAGAGATCTAATGGGCAATATATATAAAGTATACAAGAGGTGTATACTATATACAGATAAGATAATACAAAATGTAAATACAAAAATACAAAAAAGTTCGCACCTCTAACATATCTATAACACATTCTTCGTGATCAGGATGACAAATGCGGCAGAGAGAGAGAATAAACAAAGCAAACAGACGAGGACCGACCGTGGATTATCTTACCTAACAATCGCCAATCCAGACGAATGAGATGCTCTGATGTCTCCAGAGCAAACCGGAGGACAACCAAGAGAGGAAGCACGAAGGAATCCGGTCCCTTTCCTGCGCCACGTGGAAAACGATGGATCGCGCGTTGTTGGTTTATGCAACTCCAAAATGTTTCAGTCATTGCAAGCCGTAAGAGATTGTAACATTTCAGAAGAATTTTCTCCATTTCCTTTCATCAATCTCTTGTCATAATCAGGATGCTACACTCGAGGTTAATGTTTAGTGACTTTAGTCGTTCCAAAATTCAGGTGTAGCTTATTCCGAGAAGTTATTGTTGGCACTAGTGATACATCAGCTTATGCAGCTGAACTGCTGAAGGCGAAAACACTTCCTTCAAGCTCACCGAGCAAAGGCCTGCAGCTTCCTAAAAGCAAAGCTTGCACTCGATCTTACTGCACTCTGAATAGTACTATCTTCTTGGCTGAGATGAACTGCCATGGACTTTGAAGTTAGTGCTTGAAGTGCCTAACGCCGGTGAAGACGAGAGAAACGTCGTACTTGTTGCAGCACTCGACGGCGTCCTTGTCCCTGATACTGCCTCCGGGCTGAGCAATGATTCCAATCCCGTTCTGGCATGCCTCCTCAACGGCATCGCTCCAAGCTTGCACGATTGACAACGGCGTCACTCGCCAAATATCAAGGGCAAAATAGTACCAGGGAATGGAGGAAACAACTGTACTGTTTCTTACCGAAGGGGAAGAAGGCGTCGCTTGCCAGTGCAGCTCCTTTGGCCTCTTCTCCTGCCTTGCTGAATGCAATTCTAAGACTCTCTCGTCTGTTTGGCTGACCACTCCCCATCCCCAACATGCAGTTGTTCTACAGCGACAACAACAAGGGCATCAGTGAGTCAGTTTAGTGATGGAACAAGTGTAAGTATAAACTCGCTGAATTTACACTGATGACTCGAGGAATACACAAACCTTGGCTATCACAATGGCATTGCTCTTGACATGCTTAGCACACAGCCAGGCAAATTTGGCATCAGAAAGCTCATTCTCTTGTGGAGCTCTCTCAGACACTGTGGTAAATGTGATGTCTTCAGGGGTTAGATCATCAGACTCTTGAGCCAACCACCCACCACTGACTTGTCTAAGTGAAAGCATCCCTTTCCCACTTCTCTTTGCCTCGAGTATTCTCAGCGTCTTTGATTTTCCTTTGAGAATCTCAAGACCCTTTTCTGTGTAGCTGGGTGCAACCACTATCTCATAGAACATTCGTGTTTGGCCATCTGTAGGACTCCTGAACTCACGTATTTCCTTTGCAAGGTCCTAAATATATATAACAGTAAATGAATGAAAGTGATCAATAACAGAAGTACGAGTTAGAAAGATTCAGCCTTCTGATTACCTCATCAATTGTAGTATTGAACGCAACTATCCCACCAAATGCACTAACGGGATCTGCCCTTACAGCCAATCTGTACGCTTCAGGGATATCCTGTCGGGACGCTACTCCACATGGATTTGTGTGCTTCACCACAACACAAGTAGGACTATGAAACTCCGATACACAGTTCCATGCAGCATCCGCATCCAAGTAGTTGTTGTAAGACATTTCCTGTAAAGGAAGATTCAATTTTGAGAACTCTTTAAGATATGTAGGATATAGGTTATACTGCGTAACAGGATATCCTTTAACTTAAAAAGCACATGGATAATGAAACATCGTATTATAACTGGACAAGCCTAGAAGAAAATGCTATCTTGCATGTTATGTTAATTAGGTTCTGTATAGGCTTTCCTGTTCGGAATTTCATCAATTTACTTGTCACTTCAGTGCCAGAATAACAACTAAAGTTTGTGATAAACATCCTCACCTTTCCATGGTGTTGAATAGCAGTTGCAATACCACCAGCATTGACTAGAGAAAGGCTCTTGTCAGCATAAAAGGCAGCCTTCTGATGAGGATTTTCACCATACCGAAGAGGGGATTTCAGTGACAGAGGCACGGTAAAGCTTGGAGAGAACGCATCTCCTACAAACAACATGATGTGCTTACTGTCAAATAGTCATTAGTCAATATAAGCAATCAAATCCTTCAATCAATTACAGGGCCAATACCTTTGTGGGATTGCTTCCAAAACCACTCTGAAACAGCAGAATCATAAGAAGCAACATGCTGAAAAGCTTTCCATGCCAACATCTTCCGGAACTGCTGGTCATCTTGATTTCCTTGAAGATATTCCAGTAGAGCAGGATAATCTTTATGATCCACCACAACAAGAACATCCTTATGGTTCTGTTAAACATAGACCAACACGTTAAACAGAAATTGGTGTCGCTAAAACACACCGACCATTTCAAATGCCAATATCAGCACCATATATTACACTGAATATATGTTGCATAAATTTCAATCCTCCAATAAAATTTACTCAGTAAATGGTTTGGAAGGACCAGAATAGTTAGTTACCTTAGCTGCAGCTCTAATCAATGTAGGCCCACCAATATCAATATTTTCAACGCCATCCTCAAAAGAAATGGCACCAGAGGTGACTTTGTCATAGAAAGGATACAAATTCACCACAACCACATCAAATGTCCCTGTGCCCCCAAAAAAAGTGTTAGTTAATACTTCATATAAAGTAAAATGGGTGAACCAAGTGAACAACAATATTGAGACCTCAACATGCAACATTTGAATGGCATATGCAATGTTGAAATGAGATAATATCATAATACAGACAGATTAATAAAACTCACCAATTCCATGCTCCTTTAATGTCTTCAAATGATGCTCCTGGTCTCTTCGAGCGAGAATACCACCATGTATACTTGGGTGCAATGTTTTCACTCTTCCATCAAGCTGAAACAACCAAACAATATATGACCATGAACAAAGAATTGTACTCATTACAGCAAACAGATTTTTTTAGGAATCAGCTAACAGCGTTTCATATGTCTCTTCATATAATATCAATACTCAATATAACACTAAAAGCACCAATTACTAACAACACTTTATACCATTTCAGGAAAATGTGTAATTTCTTCAACTTTTGTCACGTTAACTCCTGCTGTTTCCAAGCTGGATGCTGTTCCACCAGTGGAAACAATTGAGTACCTACAAAAGCAAAATGTTGATAAGATGCTTCGCTGCTAGTATAATGAATCTAAACTTGAAAATTTTCAGTTGAGTTTGTATGCTCCTGTTTAATGTCATCTATTGGTAATTTGGTAGGAAGTCTATTCAAGACAGAACCAAATACTAACAATAGCCTCAACAAAAAACATCATAAAACATTATCGCTGATCACTATTCTGTACTTTTTGAGAAAGGACAAACTGTGATAATCATTTAACAAGTAATCCTGGTGACGCTGACTCAAGTTTTACAGTGTAACAGGATTTTATCCAACAAGAAGAAACAGTAGGAGCTTCAATCATAAAATTCAGGAGACAAATGTCAAAAGGCTGAATGGTTACCCCAAGCCCTGAAGACCGTTTCCAAGATAAGTCAAGTCTGTTTTATCCGAGAGCGATATCAATACTTGTTTCATTCCTGTCACTGTAGGAGCTTGCCATCAGCTAACAAACAGAAAATAATCTTAAGCTGTGAATTAGGAAAAGGGTAATGTAAGAACTGGAACATGTGCAATATCTTATGGGCATACAGAGTATATCCATTGATTGAAACTACTGAACAAAGAATAAGGTTTAATTAATCTCCACTGAACAATGAGCCAATTAGATATTCAGTAGTTTATACTTTATAGAACCAATAAGTAAGTCAGTGGCCAGTATAGGGCTTTGGGTGGCAAACAGAGCTAGAATTTAAGCATGGTTTTGGTGAGGATTTTCCAGATCAGACAAATTTTAGGATTACATGCGGAATGCTCTTGATCAAGAAAAACACAATTTACCAATACATTAGCAAAGAAACTGACAGAAGCATCGAATCTAAAAGCTTAAAGAAGCTATTAGTGGTGAGTACCGCACGAACCAGCCCAAAAATATCACTTTTGTTCAGTCAAAATATACAAAGATCAACTTTTTATCCCACGACGAAGACCAAAACAGTACAAATCGCAGGAGAGGAAAAAAAGACGCCCACCGCTTAGCTTGGCCTCCGCCGCTGCCATGGCAGTCCCCACCGACCGCGCCGCCGCCGCCGAAAACAACGGCGACCCCACGGGCACGCGGCCCTGCAAGGAAACCAAGCACCACGTTCGCTAAGCATACAGTAAATCGGGGGTGAAGAAAGAAGGAGCTGGGAATAGGGGCGGAGAGAGTACGGGGCGGTGGGGAGCGGGGACGAAGCCGTGGTGGCGGCGGCGGAGAGGGGATACGCGTAAGCCGCCGGCGAGCTTGGCGGCGGCGGGAGAGGAGAGCAGATAGGGTGGCATCGTTGTGGTCTGTCTATTGGGCGGCGGCGCGGCACTTCGAGCTCTGCGAAAAGAACGGCAAAAGGGACGGTTTTGTAAAGGAAAGGAGAGCCTTGTCTAGAGGTGGTAATTGAGATGCCCTTGCTTCGGTTTGCGGCTCCTGATAATTGTCCCTGCACTACGGACTTGGAGGGAATCACTTCCTTGTGTTAAGAAACTTTGGGTCGGTCTATAAGACGGTCTATGTATGAGTATTTTATCAAAAATTATATCATGTGTTGTCTCGTGTTTTCTCTGTCACAAGCAGTGCGCTTCTCCCCGCCCGCTAGCCGCGCGCATGTTGCACTGCGCCGACGACAACCTGTGCTTTAGCAATGAGGAGGAAAAGCGATCGCTCACTCGGCAGTGTGCGGGCGCGCGCGTGTGCCACTGGTTTGACGGTAAGTTGCGCCCTTGGGTCACCGTGCAACTTTGCCAGCCGAAGCCAGCGTAATAAAACAAACATGATTTGCGTAGTCATTAGTATTTACTCGTCATTAATTTAGTCTTAGTTACTTAGTCGTAGTTAATTACTGGTAATTAATTAATTGTAATTATTTTAGCCATACTTAATTAGTCATAATTACTCATAATTTGTTTAATCGTAATTAAATTAATCATAAATAATTTAAGTCATCGAACAAGGGGTGAAAACGGATGGGATACAGACGGATATTGGCTCTGCCATATTTGTTTTCATTTTTTTTTCCCAGATTCGGATACGAATACGAATACTCCGGATACGAATACAGATACAAATAATATCAAATACAAATACAGAGCGAATACGAATTGAAACGAATACGGCCGTGGATATTTTTCGGAATATGAAAACCCCTTAAATTGCATACTAGAAATTAACGAAAACATATAACTAGTTTATTTGATGCAAACATTCATGAATTGTTCATATTTTCAGCAACCAAACATAACATTGGCACTAGCAAGTTGCATTAGCTAGTTCATCACAAATATAACACTTAGTTTACCATATTTAGTTAATAAGTCATAACTCACAAAGTCACAAATCATCACACATTCACACTTAGTTCACACTAACATTGATCAGGCTAGATGATTAATCTATACACAAATGACTGTAACATCCCAAATTATGTTACCAATTTTTTTTAATAAAGTTATTTTTTATTGGATTTTTTGATATTTAAAAGAGTTTTCTTGGTTAAAAAGGAAAAAAATAAAATAAAGTCAATTATTTAATTTTCTAGTTTTCAATGTCAAAAATAAAATTTATTAAGATTTCTGGGATTTTATTAGATTTAAACTGAAAATGAAAAAAAAAATTCTTGAATTTTCTGGATTTTAAAAAGGTTTTTCCTATTTTTCAGGAATTAAAATTATTTATGTGCAAAAATAAAAACCAACTTTAACTTGAAATTAATTTTATTAAGTTCAAAATAATTCTATGATTTTTTATGATTTTTTCTATAATTTTTTAACTCTATTTGCTATTTTCTAAAAGGCTATTTGATTTGTTGCATTTTCTAAAATTCAGAAATCAATTAAAATCTTATTTTCTATTTTGGGCCGAAATCCTCTTCTTTTGGGGCCGAAATCCAGATATCCGAACTTGGTCTTATCCGGATAATCCGTATCTGTATCCGCCGGATAGCATGGCTACCTTATTCGTTTCCGTTTAGATAAAAAAATCCAAATATGTTTCCGATCCGAAAATTATCCGAGAAAAATCCGATCCGAGACAATCCGAATCCGTTTCCGTCCGAATCGGTCGGAAATTATCCAATCCATTTTCATCCCTAGTCGGAACTACTTAAACCCTTCTACGACGAGCATCACCAATGCAAATTTGTGGATCACCAGGGACATGGATGGCACTCCACCCCTCGTGATTCGGTCGGAAAGGCATTATTGGGAGCTCCACGCTCGCTACGTCTCAGTCCTTTAGAACACGAGCTTGTTGCCCTTTGCGAGACTGCTCTCGGTCGAGTGCTACTTCACCCTTCACCCTGGACAACAGTCTGATGTCGGCACTTGTCGATAGGTGGAGACCCGAGATGCATACCTTCCACTTTCGGTAGGAAGAAAGAGGAAGGAAGGGACATGAGTAAAGGGGAGGAGAGGAGCTAGCGAAGCGCTGCCCGTTCGGTCACCCACTTTTCAAGTAATTTTTTTTAACCAAATGAATTACATAGTTTTAGATGTACGGTCACGTAGTGTAGTATGTTGTACTTAATCCTTTTCAGTTAGTAGTTTAGTTTTAGATATGTGATTAATCGTAGAAATCTTGTTTATGGTGCAGCACATCAAATATGTCAAACACCACCAACTTCAAAATTTACTATGATCAAGGGACTATTCTTGAGAGTCTTGAGGGGATTGATTTGCATTGTTTCCAATCGGCGATCGTGCCCCCTAACAAGACCAGAGCAGCGTACATGGGCGTTGTGATGCGGTGATTATTCCACTCATTCGATGTGGACCATGCTGTGTATAATCTGAGATTGAGTTGTCTTACCCCTGAGCATCACATGGCACATATTGAAAGTTAGTGCAGCTCAAGTGAACAAAGTTGTGGTAGTCATATGTACGCATGTCGGGGGAGAAATGGCGGGATTTGATCCTTCTAATCCAGTCATATGCCAAGCCCACTCCTGCACCGGCGGCTGAACAAAAAAAGATAGTGATGTCGAAGAAGAAGTCGAAGACTCCAGCCACAACGCGACGTACACAAATGGTCGAATGTGGGGGAGTGAGTCTGACGGCTGAATCCGGTGTACAGCAACCATCACCAAATCTGGAAAATGAATCCGACAATAGAAGCTGGCCAAATTGCAAGCACGATAAACCATGCACCATTGAAACTTCCTGGCACCATGGAGACCCGGGGCGACGGTTCTACCGCTGCCCTATCTTCGCGATACATTCGTTGATGAGTTATACCAATGCCATACAAACTACTCTGAATTATCACTGCATCGATCGGTGATGACAAAAAAAAATTCAGGAGTCCTCAAAGGACTGCGGGTTCACCCAATGGTTGGACAAGAAGTTCCCTGAAAAGGCAACCGAACACATCAACTACCTTCCAGGCAGCGTTGATTCCCTCGAGCAGCAAGTCGATAACCTCCAGAACGAGCTCGACGAACTTCGTCGCCGACACCGGAAAAAATCCACCAAGGAAGCCGTCGGTCCTGGAAACAAGTGCCGCTGCGACAAGATCCCTTGCGACTGCGCTTGCCGCAATCGAGACGACCAACGACGGCCACGCAAAATTCGTAGATTGTCCAGGGACAATTAACCATGCTTCTGTGAGTTGTACGAGGCCCCAATAACCATGCTTCTGTGGTCCAGGCTAGTTTCATTTGTCATGCAAATCTTGGTTGTCCATTTCCATTGTTCGATCATCGGCAACCATCGCGCTCTGCAAATGCGATCTATGATCTAGATGGTTTGGTCTGCTGTCTCCTTTTGCACTACTGTTTGTTGCTTAATTTGGACGAGTTTCTGAATATTCTGAAATTATGGTGTGGATATCGTGGGGATATGTACATGATCTTAGGACGATGAGTCAATTGGCAATGACGTTGTTGGTTTGCCGAATCTCGCGTTTTCGGATAAGCTTCAATGATGTCCAGACCTCAGGCAGTCAGACTGGCAGTACTAGCGGTCAGATCGGTCGTGTGGCGATCCGATTAGCGATCAAGGCGGTCGAGCCGCCGTGTGGCGATCCGATGACGACTCTGGCGGTCGGCCGGCTGGACTTTTGAGTGAGTTTGGAGCTAGGCCAAAAATAGAGTGTGTAGGCTAGAGAGGGGAGTCTCCTACACTTGGTCTCATAATTTTTAGAGCTTTCAGTCAAAATATATATTCGGTTGAAAATTCCAGAGAGTTCTCAGATTTCCAGGTGAAAATTTGGCTAAGTCTTTTCGGGCGGTCAGACCAGCTCATACAAATCGGTCTGACCGGTGTGAGACCGATCAAACTGGTTTCCACTTGTTCGTCGGCCATCTTGGTGGCGTTGTGTTTTGATTATGTCTAGTGCATGAGTTTCAATGCTTTAATGTTGTATATTGCATGTTTTGAGCTAACGTGGGTCAAGTTGTGAAAAATTTATTCCCGAAGATGATTTCTTGGTCTATTGCTGTGCAGGTGACTTGCAGGTCAACGACGGTCAACGGCGAGGAGGATCGGGACTAAGCTGGGAGAGCTGAGGCCCAAAGCGATCATGGATGCCGGGTGAAGTCGTGTGACTCAAGCATGGTGCAGAATGGATAAGATGGTTCGAACGGGCAGTTTGTGTGCAGCTGGTTGGATCAAGCGACGCGGGGGTCGGTGCAAGTGCCTTGGAGGTTCCGATGGGATTCAGACGGGAGAGACTTGTCGACATGATGAGAGTCGCTGATCAACCTACGTGGTGAAGCAGGCGATTGCTTTGACTGTAATGCGTGTGTATGTGTCCCGTTTGTATTGGGCCTTAACAAGAGCCCATTAGATGAACTCTTCTAGAACCTAGGTCTCACTATAAATAGAGGGGGTGGTTGTAAAACAGCCCTAAGCATCTCATTTGCAAAAACCCTAGTGTGTTTTAGGGTTTGGAGAAGAGAGGAGAGGCTAGGTCCTAGAGAGGTGATTTGTGTGTGTGCTCTTGGATTGAGCTCCTGTCTTCCTTGAGGGAGTGGCTGTAACAAGCAACATCTTGAATCAATCTATGGATGTTTGTTCAAAGATGAGTTCTCTTGTGTTTTCTTCTCTCTTTTGATGATTTTAGTGCTTCCTTGATCTGGTTGTTTTTTGTTAGTCTCTTGACCTCTTTTACCTTGCTATGATGTGTGAGAATACTCCTAGGATCATCTAAATCATCAATCCCCCACGAGCAAGATTTGGATCAAGTTTTTTTGTTTTGCTCGGTTTCAAACCCTCCTTTGGTAAAACTTAAAAATATCAAAACTTTGACGTGGATCTGGACGATCGTTACTAGGAATATGTTCCAGATATCCTTAAGGATGTGTGTTCCAAATTTGGTCAAGTTTCATCGGGTA
Source organism: Hsuehochloa calcarea (assembly GCA_036346395.1). Lineage (NCBI taxonomy): Eukaryota > Viridiplantae > Streptophyta > Magnoliopsida > Poales > Poaceae > Hsuehochloa > Hsuehochloa calcarea. Next base: position 44,898,009 of record CM070599.1, read on the forward strand.
AATCAAAAGTTATACCAATTTTTGCTTTGGTTTTGGGTTGTCTGCACGGGTTCTGAACAGAATCGGTCAGACCGATATCACAACAGCGGTCAGACCGCTAGTTGGCCACCGGTCTGACCGCCCCAGTGAGTTTAATCTCCATATTTTGAGTCTTTTGCTTAAGGGGTTAATCGGATTCAGCGCAAGGCTTCCTCTGTGCTATTACTAATCTTTTTAGCTTTCATAGCTATCGAAGAAAAGTTTATATTGAATTTGATTAAAGCGAAAATCAAGAAAGCGTCTATTCACCCTTCTTTAATCGTATTTTCGGTCCTACGTATGGTTATGTTACTTTATTAATTAGTATCCCCAACGCATTTGCATGAACATGTTATTTTGCCATACATTGGTTCGAGTGTCATGTCCAATTCAACCATACTGAAATCTGAAAATTTGGCACAAGTGGGAATCCTAAACCTGTAAGTGCGCCTGAATCCATCAAGGCTTATCGAACCGGTGAGTTACCACTGTGACTGTCCAGTCAAACAAAACTTATCACCGTATCTCATGGCACAAAAGGATTTGCATCTTACAAAATTACAACACAAAACATGACAATCTGCATCATGAATACTGTCTGAAATGTGCAAAATGAATAGAAACAAAAATATGAAGCTATCTCTAACTCCATGAACAAGAACTGATTATTTACAATGTACATCCGCCCCCCTCCACCCTCCACGAAGCAGTGCTACATCAGCGCTGCTCACTTGGAATCCAACACAAATCGAACGAAAATTTAAAGTTTCATATATAGTATATTTGCCCAACATTAAGCAGACTCTCATGAGGAACATTGAATACCACACTGTTCTCCCTGCAGATCCTCCTCATGAAAGCATACATGTAATCCACGGCAATCTTCTTGAAGATCCCTGAATCTCTCCGTGCGCGCACAATGGTGTTCCCTAGAATGTGCACAACACCAGCATCCTTGCACCGGTTCAAGAACTCCAGTTCGTCGCCGACCGTCTGGCTGGCCTGACTTGAATACCCCAATAGACTGTTCCCCCTGAGGGGTGACTGCGCCGGCACAATAGAATCCTGTGATGAGTAGCTCAGGTCACCATTGGAGCACATTGTGTTGCTCGTTTTCTCAGTCAGAAATGCATTATTGATTGATCCCTCAGTCTTCTGCTCCGGCACGCTGAACTCATCGGAATCAGAATAATCATCCATCATGCTCTCAAGTCGGACGAAGAGCAGAAGGCGGTCAAAGAGCATCTTCTCAAAGTCTTCATCTTTCTTGTGGGGGTCTTTGTATCCGTACCTTGCAACACAACGGAATATATGGAAGTTCTTAGGCCCAATTCTCCTCACAAGGAACCGCTCCTCGACCGGGACAGTATAGACTGGAAGATACTTGACACAGACGAAGACAACAACCGAGTGGATAGCAGGAAGGTTGGTGATGAAGTGGGAGAAGATGTGCGGGACACCGCTTGCCAGCTCAGTGTACACAAAGCCTATCCCTGGAACCCTGACCAGACCAAGGCTTGGACCGAGGCCAAGAATCCAGGCCATTGAGACCTTGCTATGCATCTCAAATTCATACCGCTTCACAGTGCAAAAATGCCACACATACATGATGACGAAGAAGGCTGTTGCAATGACAAGCGGGACCCAACCACCTTGGTCGATCTTTAATATGCAAGCTGACAAGTAGGGAACCTCCACCATCAAAGAGAGCACAATAAAGGTGACGACAAGAATCCAATGACTCTTCCACACCAGCAGCATTATTGGTACCATGAGGAATGTTGTCACTAGCATAACTATAACCACCGCAGTGCCTGCTCAAACAACGTGAAATGGAAATCAGGTGTCATCTAATGTATGCAATGCAGATTATATCATGAAAATTCAGTAACAGTTGTTCTCACGTCAGAACAATTTTGGTCTTCTATTTGCAGCCAGTGTCACTATTCTATGCCAATCTTTCTTTTTAATTGTCTATGTATCTTCTCCAATCTTGGGAGTATATTCCACTGTGTTGGAAATATGGAATGTGTTAAGGGTATTAGTGGTATTCCTTATTGTATTAAGGTCTAGTCCTGTGTCCCCTTTGTACCATATATATATTGCATATTATGACTCTTCAATACACACACAATATTTATAACATGGTATTAGAGCTAAGATTAGGGTTAGAGTTTTTTACCTAGCCGCCTCCTAGTCTCTACCTGTTCTCCGCTGCAGCTGCCCTTGGGGGGACCGATCTTTGCTCCCGGGGACGGCCTCTCATCGTCGCCTACTCGGGTCTGCCTCCCGCAGCCGGATCTTCCCTGTGCTGCTGCTTGGCGACGTCGTCCGCTGGTTGTGGTGCTCCGCCGACCTCTGGCTCAGCGTCTCCGATGTCGAGGCCGAGACCACCGCCGTGGGTCTGCTCATCTTCATCGACCTCTCTTGGGTGCTCTTCTTGCCGCCCACGCCGTCGCTGCTCCAGTGCTACCTGGTCCTCCTCGACGCGTCGCTGCTCTCACCAACGCCGACTCCACCCTCCGAGCTCCTCTGCTCGCACTGCCTGAACCCTGCCCGTGCCGCCCGAGCCCTGCCCGTGCGCTGCTCAGAGCTTTCGGTGGAGGGGAAGGCCGAGTTGCTTCAAGTTGGATGAGGAGATGCGTTGGTTTTCTGGTTTGGGGAGGAGGCTTTAGCTGGGAAAAGTGGTGGTACTGTGCTGTTGGTGGAGAAGGGGTTTTAGTTGGGCTTTAGCTGGTGCAACTGTTGAGTGTCTGTTTCATCTTCTAGCGGCTTCTACATGTGTGTTCACACGTAGAGTTCTGTCGAGCGTGAGTTTCAGCCGAAGGTTTTGCTGAACGTCTCATTACGATCGGTTGAATTTTCTTCGCTTTGGTTGACAATTGACGAGTCCAAGATCGTTCCCCGCCTCGGATGCACAAGCGTTGTGCCCGTCGATTCCTTTGAGTTTTTTTTTCTTTCTTTCTTTGTGTGGTTTCTTCCGCTGTGTCCATCCAAGTCCGTATCACTTAATCTTTGAGTTCGTCTGAGCCATACGAGTACACAAATTTATTATCAGTCATAGAAGCATATGAATTTTTTTGCATGGTAGTAGCTGCGGCTCTCTTCTTTGAGCCCCCTGCAGATCCACCGTCCCAAGCTTTTAAGGCAACCGCGCTTCTTTCGCACTGCGTCTTCGTTGTGCTTCTTGTGCATTGCCTCGCGCTTCTTCCACACTATGCCTCCATTGTGCTTCTTGTGCATTGTGTCGCATTTCTTTTGCACTTTGCCTTCGTCGCGCTTCTTGTGTACTGCGCCCCGCCGTCTTAGGCTACGATATGCGCCGCTATGCTTCTATCTATTCCTCTTTCGGCTTGATTTGACAGCTTTCTCTATTCATGTCGGTTTATCATCTTCTTCGTCGTGTTGCCACAATCGACTTTGCTCCCGCACCTTCTGGTTTATGGGCTATCACACGACACCGGATGGGAGGAGATCTTTTGTCGACATATTTTCCAACAGCTACATGCTACGATAACATTATCAAGACTCAGACTTCAGTTTTTCCCTATTGTAGTGCCAACCCTTTCAAAATGCAATGCTATTATTGCATACACCTTGCATTTGAAGGGGAGTGTTAAGGGAATTAGTGGTATTCCTTATTGTATTAGTGTTTAGCCTTGTGTCCCCTTTGTACCCTATATATATTGCTCATTGGGACTCTTCAATACACACACAATATTTATAACAGAATGAACGTTGCATCATTGGGATTTCAGAATATTTCTGTCAACAAACTGCCAATCGTGTCCAGAGTTGAAATGAATTAGGATGAGCTTTTTGAAAATTTAGTCCAATATTTAGCACATTGTTTGTAAAAATGTTGAGTTTTAAGCATGAAAAAGTTGCATCAGGATGCCAACATTTTAACTCTTATCATTCCATGACATGCCAAAAGATCTAACATCAAAATTCATATAAAAAGCAAACCTTACCATATGCATTTCCTATCTGGATTTGGTTCTTGAATCCAGCAGTCACAGCAATGCAAAGAATCAGGAGTATCCAGTTGATGTCAGGGATGTAAATCTGCCCAAGGAATTTCTTCGAGGTGTGGACTACCTTTACACGAGGAAAACAGCCTAGTGCTAGAGCTTGCTTTATCATCGAGTAGGTTGCAGATATGGTGGCTTGACTAGCAACTATCGCTGCAGCAGTTGCTATAACAAAGGCTGGCCAGTATATGGCATCTGCAATGATTAAACATCTCACTATGAGCACCATATTACATACAGCACTAGAACACAGTATGCACTATCGACAATGGGTACGCACTACGCCAATGTGCACACTACAGACATGATGTGGTGGCACACTGACACCTGTCTTTAAGATTAGTGAATAGGATGTGTTGGAGATGAGGAGGACCTGGAATGGAGTGATAAAAGGCGTCAGCCACATGATCCTTGTGGGAAATTATATAAGCAGCCTGCCCTGTGTATGCCAGTAGGAGGCACGGGAATACAACCAAGGTGAATGCAATCTGCAAATAAGTGTGTTTACTTTACTGAGCACACAATTGCATACATATATGGCAATGCCTCACTGAAGACATGTTACCTGAATGGCCAATACGGGAAAATGACAGAGATCAGCAAATAATGCTTCAGTTCCTGAAGAGAAACATTTTGCTTTATGTTACAACGGATCTACTATAAGTTGATCGAAGGTAAACAATGTTGCTAAAAAATATATAAAGGCCTGACCTGTAATACTAAGCATGATTCCTCCCAGAGAGGTCCAGCTGTCAGAATTCCCTCGCCGTCGAAAATACCGGTATATATAGACTGGATTGTATGCTTTTAACACGGAGCTATCATACTTGTGTATGTTCAGTGCTCCAACACTTCCAATTAGAATGAACCAGAGGAGCACTATAGGTGCAAAGAGCCATCCAACTTTGTCTGTGCCATAGTGTTGCATGCTAAATAATCCAATTAAGATGACCACAGCAACAAGTACAACAACATCTGTCAGATGCAGAGGAAACCAAAGATCAAACGATTTTACAACATCAATTTATGTAAAAAATAGATTATTAGATTGGATTTTGGGGTACTTGTAGTAAGATGAAGGAGGACTGATGCATATGAGAACATAACACATAAAACAGATACAAATGCATTGGATTCCTTCATCATTGCAGTAAGAACATTCTTCTACTTACTAATATTACTTAAAAATTTACAGAAGTTACAGTATGCAAGGATCTGGATAAACCATATTAAACACACGACATTACCAGTACTCATATTCGGATTTTGAACTTTTATTCCACCTGATGCAGAAAGAACTGTGAAAAACACAAAATCATAAATCAGATTCCAAGATCCATTGGATTTACTAAGAAGAATATGATGCTGAGTATTGCCTCAGAAAAAATTAAGCTGAGTACCTGATATAGCAGGAGTAAGGATTCCATCTCCAATAGCTGTACAAGTACCAATGAGAACAAGAATAAGAAGACAATTTCTTTTATACGCATGTGCCTCTAGCCATCTCTTTATTTTTGCTGCTAGTGAATTCTCCTCATAAGTTTGCCGACTATATGTCGTTAGGTCCTCATCAGTCCTGTCTTGGTTGGGTATAGTGTTGATCTTTGCATGACGGCATATTAGGGAATAAAGAGCAAATGTACCACCTGTGAAAAAAAACAGTAACTTGTCATCTCTCAAAATATGCAAACAAGTTATCAAGTGAAGAAGAAGCAGAATTGCACAAGAAACAGTTGTTTCCAACATCGAGCAATAGTAAAGTGATCTCAGGCTAAGAGTTTCATCATTTGAAGAATGCAATTTAGCAGTCAATCAGGCATCTCTCCTGACTATAGAGGCATTCTGCTATAAATAAAATGCATTGTTCACAAACCATTGCCACGTATAAACTTCTGATGTGTTCGTTATGTTAGATGTGTATTATTACGTGTATTTTCCTGTTGTATAAGGGATTATCTACATATATCTTATACATGTACTTGTATATATATTGACACATTAGCCTCATGATGAAAATAAGCGCTATTCATAACATAGTATAAGAGCAAACCTAGGGTTTTGTTTTTCGTTAAGCCACCGCTGGTTCTTCTTCCAGCCGCCGCCTGGCTTTGCCATCTCCAACCGTAGCTTGTCGTCTTCCGCCGCCACCGCTGGTTCCTCTTCATCGCTTCGCCCGAGCCCGGTTGCTGAGTCTTTGCCGCCCGTCACTGGTCGCCCAAGCCGCCACCGCCTGGGTTCATCTTGGGGAGGCGCAGATTGGGGCTCTGTTGACTCGGTCCGCCTGGATTCATCTCGGGGAGGAGAAGATCGGGGCTCTACCGTCTTGGGCCGCCCGGATTCGTCTCGGGGAGGAGCAGACCGGGGCCGGGCTTCGAGGAGGCGACTTCGGACCGATCCGGAGTCTCCCTCGCCCGTGAGTCACTCGGAGCCAGCGTCTTCCTCGCCCGTGAGTTGCTCGGAGCTCCACCCCGTCGCCGCCGGGGAGCCTCCTCCATCGCCGCAAGACACCGAGTCTCTCTCTCTCTCGGATTTGTTTTCCATACAGAGTGGAAAGAGTAGAGTTTTCGATTAAAAGGAAAAAAGAAGGGAAAAAATATCATCCTCTCATAGCATTGTTTCTGTTCCTCGTCGCCCCGTGATCTTCGATGGTCTCAATTATCAGGACTAGCTTCAGCACATGCACCTTCATATGTGTGGTTAGAGTCTTTGGGATTTTCTCACCAGTAAGTTGCCTTGTCCACCTCGACCTATTCCACCTATTGAGCCTGTGCTTCCGAAGGACGCTTCCAAAGACACTCGTCAAGAGGCATCTGCTACTTTTGAGGATGCCATAGAGACTTTTCAGACTCAGTATGTTGCCTATAAGATATAGATTGATGAGGATGCACGTGTCTCTACTATTCTAGTTGCTAGCATGGAAGTGCATCCCACTAGGGATGTGATTGGCTTGGCTTCAACATAGTTGATGTAGGTGCATCTGCGCAACCGCTACGAGCCGTCTGGTGATTCTTTGCATCTTGCTGTTGTGCGTCACGAGCAGTCGTTGCAGTAGGGAGATGCCACTGTGGACGAGTTCTATGCCCAGTTGTCCGGGGTATGGCGTCAGATTGACTCTTTGGGACCGGATGTTTGCCACACTTGCTAGTGTTGTTAGTGTCAGCAGTCTCACTGGAGCTTCGTCGTATCTACGACTTCTTGACACGTCTACGGGCTGAGTATGAGCAGACTCGTGCTCAGTTGCTGGCGTGCCACCCTTGTGTAACTCTGTTGGAGGCCCTTGCATCTGTTCGTGTTGAGAAAATTCTCCTTCGTGCTACGGGCCTGCTGCCATCACCGTCGTTTCCTTCGATTCTGGCAGCTCCTCCAGCTTCTACACCCACTACGTCTCCAACTGCTCCTTCATCAGTAGTGCCCTCACCAGTGATAGCTGCTGTTGGTAGGAGACTCCACTGCACCTATTGCAACAAGGATGGACATGTGGAGTAGTTCTACTACAGGAAGAAGAATGATTTACGTCGTGGTGTCCGTCCTCCAAAGGGCACTAGCGGTTCCTCCTATGAGAGGAGCCCTGGTGCTTCTGATACTTATGAGCTTCTTACACTGCTGCGTCACATGGCTATTTTTGCACCATTTGATTCTGCTGGTTTTGCTGCACAATCTTCTAGTGAGAAATCACCTTCTACTTCTTCTTCCTCGAGTATATCACCACAGATTCTTAACTCTAGTGCTTCTTATCATATGATATCTGATTCCACCAGTCTCACTTCCATTGGTCCTTTAGCTACTTCTATTACTGTTCAGACAGTAGATAGTACCTCTCTCTCTCTGTAGTAGGACGAGGCACTCTTTCGAATTCCGCTTTTATTGTTCCTGTTGTTTCTTATGTTCCCAAACTAACCATGCAGCTCATATTTTCCGGTCAGCTCACTGATCATAGTTGTCGTATTATTCACGATTCTGATTTTTGTTTTGTTCAGGATCGACGCACGGGGACTCTAGTCGGTGGCCCTTGCCGACGTGACTCACGGTGTCTCTGGGAGCTTATCTGGTTTCATTTTCCTTCCGTTGCCCCAGTTAGTCTTGTCGCCTCCACCACCGCCTCCACTTCTGCCGCATCATCCACTACGTCTTTTGCTCGGTAGCATCATCATTTGGGACATCTTTACGGGCAGCGTTTATCTTCTTTAGTTCATCATGGTCTTTTAGGGTCTGTGTCCGGTGATGCTTCTCTAAATTGTCGGGGTTATAAGCTTGGTAAACAGCTTCAACTCCCCTATCCTTCTAATGAGTCAGTGTCACAACGTCCTTTTGATCTTGTTCATTATGATGTATTGAGTCCGGCTTCTTTCATTTCGAAAGGAGATCATCGATATTATATGTGGATATCATGGGGATATGTTCCAGATCTTAGGATGATATGACAATTGGCAATAGCATTTACGGTTTGTCGTTTCATATGTTTTCGACAAGTTTTAGAACTGTCAGGCAGTAACCGGTCTGACCGGTCATAGCGTGGCGGTCAGACCGGTACCAAATCGGTCCGACCGGCCATAGGCAGCGATCGGACCGGTGATCTTAAAAAGTGTTATTTTGAGCTGAGCCAAAAATAGAGTGTGTAGGCAAGAGAGGGGATTCTATTGCACTTGGTCTCATAATTTTTGGAGTCTCCAGTCAAAAGTTCTATGGTTTGAAAATTCCAGTAGGTTTCGATTTTTCAGAGAGGAAAAACGGCTAAGTCCCAGCTGGCGGTCTGAACGACCTATATGTGGCGATCGACCGCCGGTAGGGCGGCGGTCGACCGCCCACGGGCGGTCGACCGATTTCACTTTGTTCGTCGCCCGGTGTGGCGGCGATATTCGTGTGTTAGGTCAAAGTCATGAGTTTCAGGGCATATATGGTGCATGATGCATGTTTTGACTAACATGGGTCAAGTTGTGAAGAACTTGTTCCCAAATTCGGTTTACTTGTCTATTGTTGTGCAGGTTGCTTGGTGGTCAACGACGGTCAACGACGAGGATGATCGGGACTAGGCTTGGAGAGCTGAGGTCCAGAACGATCGACGATGCCGGGTGAGGTCAATGTACTCAAGCGTGGTGCAAGATGGACAAGGGTGACCTATTAGCTAATCCGAGGCGCAAGATGGCGCAAGGTGTAGCTAGTTAGGTCAAGAGGAGATAAAAACAGCGCTTTAAAATGTGTACGTATGTGTCCCGTTTGTTTTGGGCCTTAACGGGAGCCCAATAGGATCAAGCATCTAGAAGGTCTAAGCCTCCACTATAAATAGGAGAGGGTGGTGGCTGCACCACCTCTTCGCCGCTTTTGCAATTCTTGTAAACCCTAATTTTTTAGGGAGAGCTTTTATGGAGGCTAGGGTTCTTGATTTTTTATGTGATTTTCGTGCTCTTGGATTGAGCATTGTCCTCCATTGATGGAGTGGATGTAAGCTCTGATCATATCAATCAATCAAAGGAAAGTTTGATCAATGTTTTGTCTCATTGCGTTCTTTCTCTCTATTCGATGATTTTAGGTCTTTCTTTGATCCGTGAGTTTTTTCTTGGTTTCTTCACGTGATCTAACTTGCTGTGACGTGTGGGAATCTATCTAGGATCATCTTGATCATCAATCACCCACGAGCAAGAGGTTTGACCTAGTTTTCGTTTTAACCCATTTTTTAACCCTTCTTTGATCAAACGGAAAAAGATCTTGATTCCTCCAAGAATTATCATAATCTTCGATTGAAATAGGTCCCTGATATCATAGAGAAGGTGTGTTCTAAGTTTCATCAAGTTTGGATTAGTAGATCAAAAGTTTCATCTATTTGTATCTTCGTCATCGGTCGTTCTTACGCTCGAAGGAAATCGGTCGATCCGCCCATAGCCACCAATCGATCGTCGAATCGGTCCGACCCTTGATTAGGCGTCGTCCGACCGCCAGTAGATTATTTCACTTCAATCTTTGTTGATTTTATCCTATCGCTTTGGGGTTTTTATTGGATTCAATATTAGTCTTCCGCTGTACTGATATACTGATCTTCATAGCTTCTATAGCTACTGGAGTAAAGTTTTATTAATCCATTATTTGTGAAAAAGTGAGCGTGCTCCTATTCACCCCCCCTCTAGTCGCCTTTTCGGTCCAACATTATATAATTTTTATTAATGACTTTTCTCGACATATGGATATACTTTATGTCATCTCGTAGTGAGGTTCTATCCATCTACAAGAATTTTGCCACAATTATCCATACTTGGTTTGACTCTTCTATTTTTTTTTTTCGTGCTGATTTTGCTGGAGAATACTTGTCGGGAGTTCTTCGTCGGGAGTTCTTCGTAGTTTTCTTACTGAGTAGGGCACTTTCTCTCAGTTTTCTTGCCCTGATGCTTATGCCCAGAATGGTGTGGCTGAACGAAGGCATCGTCATCTTCTTGAGACCACCCGTGCTCTTATGCTTGCTTTTGCTATTTCACCACACTTCTGGGTTGAGGCTGTTTCTATTGCCACTTTCTTGATCAATATTCAACCTTCTTCTGCTCTTCAGGGAAGGATCCCAGTTGAGTGTCTCTATGGCAAGACTCCATATTATTTTGCTCTTCACCTCTTTGGGTGTATGCGCTATATTTTTCTTGCACCTCGTGAGTGCACCAAGCTGACCGCTTAGTCCATGGAGTGTGTTTTTCTAGGCTATAGCCATGAGCATAAGGGACATCATTGTTGGGATCCTTTTGACCGATAGATGAGGATTTCTCGGGACGTCACTTTTGATTAGTCTTGTCCTTTCCACCCTCGTCATTCTCCTTCCACCACTCCAGCATCTCTCGTCGAGCCACTTTCTTTTCTGACTTTTCTTACGAACCCTATAGCCACCTCACCTCCACTACAGCCTTTGGTCTCTCCTGGGCCTCCTTCCCCGTCGGTGTCTCCTTGACCGCCGGCGCCTCCTTCGCTACCGATACCCTCTCCAGAGGTTCCTCCTGGCCTTGTTCCTTCTTATCCTCTCTACTACACTCGTCGTCCGCGAGTTGAGGATTCTTCTGATGCGTCATCTTGTTTTGATGGGTCATCTTCTTCGGCCTCTCCTTGATATGCTCTTCGTGATCGCCAGTCTATTCGGTCTCCTGCGCTTTGGTTTTGGTGCTTCTACTCTTGCCGAACCGACCACTTATCGTGATGTTGCTGTTCATCAAGAGTGGCAGCATGCGATGGCAGAGGAGATTGCTACCCTTGAGTGTACTGACACGTGAGATCCTGCCCCTCTTCCTGCGCATGTTACTCCTGTCACGTGCAAGTGGGTCTACAAGATTAAAACCCGCTCTGATGGTTCTCTTGAACGCTACAAGGCTCGTCTCGTGGCACGTGGGTTTCATCAGGAGCATAGTCGTGATTATGACGAGACTTTTGCTCATGTGGCTCACATGACCACCGTTCGCACTCTTCTTGTTGTGGCGTCTGTTCGGGCATGATCCATCTCCCAGCTTGATGTCAAGAATGTTTTTCTCAATGATGAGTTGCGTGAGGAGGTTTATATGCAGCCACCGCCGGGGCATTCTGTTCCTAAGGGTATGGTTTGTCGCCTTCGACAATCTCTTTATGGCCTCAAGCAAGTTCCTCGTTCTTGGTTTGATCGTTTCTCTTCTGTTGTCATTGCGGCTAGTTTTTCTGCCAGTGCGCATGATCCTGCTTCTTCTTTTATATGTTGATGATATGATCATTACAGGAGATGATTCTCAATACATCACTTTTGTCAAGGAGCATCTTAGTGAGCAGTTTCTCATATCTATCCGGGTCATCTTCTCTACTTTCTTGGGGTTGAGGTTATTTCTACACATGAGGGCTTCTATCTGTCTCAAGAAAAGTATATCCAGGATCTTCTCGATCGTGTTTCTCTTAATGATCAGCGCACGGTTGAGACTCACATGGAGCTTAATGTTCATCTTAGGTCTACTGAAGGTGAGTCTCTTACTGATCATACTCGCTATCGTCATCTTGTTGAGAGTTTTGTTTATCTGGGTGTCACTCATCCTGACATTTCATACCCTGCGCATATCTTGAGTCAGTTTGTTTCTGCTCCTACTCAGCTCCACTATAGTCATCTTCTTCGTGTTCTACGATATCTTCGTGGAACCATCACCCGTCGTCTGTTCTTCCCTCGCTCCAATTCTTTACAACTCCAGGTATATTCTGATGCCACCTGGGCTAGTGATCACTCTAATCGTCGGTCTCTCTCTACCTATTGTGTTTTTCTTGGTGGTTCTCTCATTACTTGGAAGACTAAGAAGCAGACAACAGTTTCTCGTTCGAGTGCTGAGGTTGAGTTGAGAGCAATGACTTTGTTGACTGCGGAGGTTACTTGGCTACAGAGATTACTTGAGAATTTTGGTGTTTTTGTTTCAGCACCAACTCCTTTTGTCTGACAATACATGTACTATTAGCATTGCTAAAGATTCGGTGAAGCATGAGCTTACAAAACATATTGGTGTTGATGCTTCCTATGTGCGGACAAAGTGCAGGATCAAGTTGTTGCTCTTCAGTGTGTGCCTTCAGAGTTTTAGTTGGCAGACTTCTTCACAAAGACACAGACCAGAGCCCAGCACAACTTCTATCTCTCCAAACTTCATGTTGTTGATTCACCATAAGTTTGAGGGGGTGTTAGATGTATATTGTCACCTTTGTATTTTCTCTGTTGTATAAGGGGTTATCTGCATATATGACATACATATACTTGTATATATATTGATCTATTGGCCTCATGATGAAAACAAGCACTATTCATAACAAGTTAATGTGTAGAAATCACACATTTGAGATGTGTTGAAGTTAGCATGTTACTTAGACTCAATGAGGATCAGCTATCTCACCTTGACCGTTGTCATTTGCCCGCAAGACAACAAAAACATACTTCAGAAGAGGAATGAGAGTAAGGGTGTAAATGATCAAGGAAAGCGCCCCAATAACATCCTCATTGTCTTCTACCCCGTGAGGAAAGATATTATAGAACACATACAACGGTGATGTGCCCAAGTCACCAAAGACCACACCAAGGCTCTGAAATGCAAGCCGTAGTAACAAAACTGACGACAACTTCTGCATGAAGGGAAATAATAATCAATAGAAATTTTTGATTTAGCAGTCTAGTTACTTCAATAAATAACAAACATTAGTTTATAGGACTAAAGATTTTCTGCTAGTTGTTTCATCGAGGTGGAATGAGCCAAAAACTTGTGTGAAACTAAAACATCGCTCCTATCTTAGGAAATTGGTACTTCCATTATATGAATCAAACCAGTTCACTTCATGCCCTACAAATGACAAAGTACATGTTTGTGCAGTACAATTCATCTCAAAGTAGCGCATCTGTTCCAGATGTGCTCAAAATACAAAATGCACAATGAGATGAATTAGTCACACGCAGTCACCAATTTTACATCTATCGCGAATATTCTTAATTCTGAAACATTTAATTCTTGGCAATAAAACAAATTAACATGTAGCTAATTCAAGAAGAGAAACGTCAGACCTTTTCTGTGTACATATTCTTCAGTCTGCCTGCTTCCTCATCCATGGGCTTATCAAGGTTCTGATCTAGTTCCCACATGCTCCCCCTATTTGTCCCCTCACTCTCTAACAGCGACGCCATTGATCTCTTTTGAACTCAGTCACAGCTCCTCAAATCCTCACAGCAAGCATGGCCCCAGGAACCAAGTTCTCCACTTCCAGTATTTACATCAACCAAAATGGAAATTTAGCTTACCAGTAAGAATTCAGCCTCCAACAGGACCAAGTACAATCTTTGATCTCTCACTCAAAATTCAATCTCAGATCTCCACACCAACATCTCCCACCTTCTATTCTTGCATCAATAGAAAAATTGGAGCTGTAGCTTATCATACAGTCACTAAGCTTCCAACCAAATCTCCTCACCAAGCAGCTCCTCTCAGTCTCTCCCAGAAGAATATCCTTCAACGCTTTGATATTCGCAGAAAACAAGAATGGAAGCTTTGGTCCAACAACGAAGTGCCAAGAATCACAGTGCGGAAACTTCAATTCAGAACTCCAAGACTATAACACAAACCGAAATCACCGGACAGAAACGGGCCACAGATTCCTAGAACCACGAAAATTCCAACCAAAGACTCAAACCTCTACTCCCGAAGACCTCGCCAATATCAAATTTTGACGCGGCGGGCGCCAAAGACCAGCCCGGACACCGAGGCGGTCGGGCTGCAAATGGCAAAACACAACGCCCGCGACAGGGGAGAACGGGAAGAAGAATTAGAGGTGGAGAGAGCAGCAACCAACCAAACAGAGCAAAAGAAGGAAAGAAATGTTGCCAGGAGCAGCATATGTCTGGACACAGAGAAGAGGAGAGGAGAAGAGGCAGGTGGGCGCCCACGAATTCGGACAGGAATTTAACTGATAAAAAGTTCTTGTATTTGGATTTGCAATATTACAGTTACAGACAATTAGAAGAAGAGGAGGAGCATACGGAGTTCTGCCTTGTGGTTCTTGCAGCCACTCCTGGCTGCTTGCTGTAAGCCTGGAGAACTGTAACAAACTGCAGATGCTGACCTGGCGACCGCTTGATTAATTAGTTCCTAATATTTTAGGTTTGGAGATCCAAACTTGTCACTTTGTGTGATAAATTAGTAGTTTTATGAGTTGCTTCTTGTTTGGTAGTAGTCAGGTTGTTGCTGCTTACTTGCAGCTTGGAATATATCTCAGTTTTCTTATTTGACTTTGTTGAGTTGTTTATGTTTTGAGGATTTTTATTTAGTATCTTGAGTTCTAGACTGCCTGCATCAGCCAATACTTAGTGAGTGGAATGCCATTTATTTAATTTGGTGATTCACAATTGGAATCCACCTTATTTTATTTTATTTAACTAGTTAAGAAGCACACCTAAACCTTTACTCAAGCTGTATTCATTCCTTTGTTGTTCTTATACTTACCTAATAACATTGGGGGAAAACATGAGCTATGTTACAAAATAAGAAAGTTGTATCTGAGAGCGCCGAAGGTGATCTACCTAACCTGCTGCGGTACTATTTTTATAATTTTGTGCGAGCAGATGCTACTTTTTGCTATTACTAATAAAAAAAAGTTGCTAAATCAGCAAAAAAAACTCGGGAAATAAAGTGTATTTTTTCCTGGATATTTTGAGTGGGGTAATGTGAACAAAAAAAAATCCAGAGGCATTGGACGAGAACAATTTGTAAATGAAACATTCACATCTGAATTAACCAACAGCTGGTCCCTTGAGAGAAACTTGTGAAAGGTTTGTGCACGGCCCTTGAAACATACTGATAGGATTGCAGGAATCTTACTGTGTTTGTGCCATATATTCTTAGTAGATAAGTGCTACAATTATGCAAGGGAATTGGAATGGAATGCAATGATTATGTTAAGTGATAATGCAAGGGGAATTATGCTTAAGGAATTGATTCCCGATAAGTTTTCTTCCGGTAGAAAACCCGAGGCGATCTTCTTTGCCGTTCTGTAAGTGATTAACCACCACATGTAAAAGTCACAAACTAATGTGCGCATCTAAAACTAGATATCTTACTCCATTTAGAGGTTATGTCTAAAAAAACTCTGGATAAATCCCGTCCACGCGTCACTGACAGGTGAGTCTACCGATAGGGAGCTTTTTGGCATAAAAATGTTTGCACGCCTGCCGTTTCAGTTAGTTCCGGATGTGCCAAGAAGCAGCATGCAGTGATGGCCGATGGGCATCAAACAAATAAGCTCCAATCTGCCGAACTGAACACACGCATGCAAAGTAGACAAGCCACGAACTCAGACGGAACTGAGCAAAATGCACATCACCAGGTATGCATGCATGTTTATCCATATCAACATCCTGAAAATGACACTTCTACCCTCCTTCCAAAAGGGAGAGGCATGGCCTATAGGGTGCAAGCATGACAGGTCAAAAGTCTATGAACAATCTGATGGCTTCTCTGAATATATGAGAAGATTGTTGTTAGTGGGTGTTATTCTCTGCAGGTGTCAGGTGTGTGATGCTCCACCACCATGCTTGTTGCTGTCTGGGTTGATAATATATATGGTTATTCCTCTCACACACTGACCTATTTTCTTCTCTCCAAAATTAAAGAAAGACTTAAAAAGTTGTTCTTAGTGGAGACACCATATCAAAAAATATATTCTTTCTCTCCAGAGACAAGGAAAAGAAATTAAGCCTGTGACTTTGTAAAGAGGTGATGTTAAGTTTCACTCACTTGACACTAGCTAGGTTTTTCTTTTACTGAAACATATGGATTGGACTAACAATCTGCTACGTTATGCCGAAGTAAAATGTGTCACATGACGCAAAAACATAATAATGGAGAAGAGGGATCGACTGAATTAATGATAGAGAAGTGTGCTTATGACCCGACGTAATTTGGCGACTAGTGTTACTGTTAAACAATCATAATATTCCAAAGTACGATATTTAGTCTAGCACTCTAGCTTATTACGATGTTTAACTTCTTGTACTGTTTGAGGCTCCCTTTAATTTCTTGTCGCCATTGCCGTGGTCAAATGAATCAGCATCTCGTATATAGGATATATGCACGCTATAAATGAAAAAAAAAATCAAGAGTTTGGTGCAACATTAGTGAGGTATTAACTAGGGGAGTTCATTGGAATATCGTTAGCAGCATCTTGTAATAAAATAATATGCATTATGCACTCACACAAAACTACAATATTTGTCACTTATCGTAGCATCATAACTAGGGGAGTTCATATCTGAACACAAAAGTAGCATGGCTCTACAACTCTATCCATCAAGGTTCAAATTTTAACATCTGCTTTTATACACACGCGTATGTGAGTGTACTTTCAGTAGAAATTTTGAGAGATCATGAATTTATCCTCGTCATCTGTATTTCTAGACGTGTGTTAATACCATATCTAATGTTGTGGTTTAGCCAGGTTCAAAGGAGGAGAGAGAAGATATTGAATCGATTCAATACATTAGAGAGGTTGACTCCAACAAAAAATATATTAGAACCACACTCTACTTAAGAGTCGATTCAAAGTATTAAACAACTCATTTATGAAAGAGAGAGAGAGAGAGAGTTCGGTTGAGAAGGGATATTATTATTTTATGGTTTTTTAAATGTAACGTGGATCCTAATATTAGTAGTAATTGGTTCAATACATTGGAGAAAAATAAGCTCAGTTCATATAATGCTCACGTGGTATGACTTTGAATCGATATCGGTTCAATAGACTCACTACTACAAAACAGATCATACTAGATGCATCATCGTAGACGATTTCTTTGAAACCATCTGTACTGTAATTATCACAGACGGTTCCTTACCTAACTATCACAGACGGTTTGTAAATAGAATCGTCTATAATAATCTCGTACATCACAGACGGTTCTATTTACAAACCGTCTGTGATAGTGATACATCATAGACAATTCTTAATAAGAACCGTCTCTGATACTTTTGTTTTGTTGGACGAGAAACGAAAATTTGGACTTAATGGACGGGCTGCCGAAACTCACTTTATATTAACCGAGTCTCCTCACACCTCACACCTTCATCTCCTCCTCTATCGTCTCTCCTCCTCACACCTTGCGCCCTGACCTCCCCTGAGCTCATCGCCCGTAGCTCCTCCACCTCGCCCCGACCTCATCATCGCCGGCCTCCCCTGACCTCATAGCACATGGGCTCTCCCGACATCGTCGCCCCGGTCTCCTCCACCTTCCATGGCCTTGTCGTCGCCGGCCTCCCCCAACCTCATCACCCACAGCCTCGCTCGACATTGTCGCCCCCGGCCTCCTCCTCACACCGTCGCCCTCGGACTCCTCCACTTCGTCACCCCGGCCTCCCACAACCTCGTCGCCCCCGGCCTCCTCCACCTCGCCCCGGCCTCGTCATCGCCGACCTCCCTCGACCTCATCGCCCACAGCCTCCCTCAACATCGTCGCCCCCGACCTCCACCTCACATCGTGCACTGTCCGATAAAACAACCATAACTTTTGCATACAAACTCGGATTGTGACATTCTTTGGCTCGTTGGAAAGCTAACAAAAGTTCAATCCAAAATTCCATAAGCCCATATCAAATTCATTCGCAAGGCTCGGGAGGCTACAGAAAAAGTGAACCGCCCCCCCAAAAAAGGTCGTTTAGGGCCTCAAAACAGCCTCCAAAGTTTCAGCACATGTTTTCAATTTTTTTTTTTTTGCAATAGAAAAAGCTACCACAAACGATTCTAACAATAACCGTCTATGAAAAAGCTATCACAAACGATTCGAATAAGAATCATCTGTGATAATCAATTACCACAGACGGTTCTTGTTCAAAATTGTCTGTGAAAAAGTTATCACAGACGAAAAAACTATCACAGACGGTTATTGTTTGCGTGATGATGCAAATCATCACGCAGACGGTTCAAAATCGTCTATGATGACAGTTTGGAGTCGTCTGTGATGACCCTCTCTGTAGTAGTGACTAAAGATGCTATAAAGGGGCGCACTCGCATGTGCGTGGTGGTGTGCGCGCGTCTTCCTTGTAATAAAATATATATATTGACAGACCTAGGTCTTATACACATAAGCAGGAACAGGGAGTGATCACTATTGGAGTTAATATCCAATTCATCCGTGATTAGATATTCGATTGTGGTGTAATAAGCCGAATGCAAGAGAATAATGTGCTATATGTATTTGCCGCTACAAAAGGCAGTAGTCATATGAAAGAAAAATCTCAAATTAATTTGCCAGTCTTCTCCATGTATCATGCCTGCAAGTTTATACATGGTTGCTAACTCTATATCATATCTTGACTTTAGGAGTTAAGTATTAGAAGCCCTCCCTTTCTTTTCATATACTATTGTATGGAGGTGGTATTGTGCTACTAACAGATAACACGTACTACTTTGTACACGTGTGTGTATATATATGTATAGAGAGAGAGAGAGCATCTTTGTACCAATGGCGTCCTTGTCTAGTATATTATTATTATTATCACCACCAACGACATTTTCCATTAATTTGATGGATATATGTGTATGGATTATTTATCTTACGAATTAATTTAGCTCAAAGCTACAAACATGATAGTTAGCAATGGGTTGGATCGAATCAAAATGGCACATATCTACAACCTTCATGCATGTTGAGGATCATTTGATCCTCACGTGGGCTTAGGCAGCACGTGGGCTTGTAGGCAGTTTAACATGCACAAGGTATCTGTGTGTGTGTGTGTGTGTAAATCACCATAGGTTTTAGTGTAATATTATGTCCTTGTTTTATTATAGACATTGTCATCAATTGCCATAATCAATTAAACAATACTATACACTTCTAAGTTCTCAAGATAAAAATGATGTTTTCATAGAGAAAATAAAGGTGGTCGACCGACTACACTTCAAAAATATATCAAACATGGATTAACACTTTGACTCATATACTAATTATAAGATACTCAATCTGAATCACACGAAAAATTTGTAAGGAGTCCATAGTTTGTAGCATATTTTATAAATACCTTATATTCGTGTGAATACCATTTAGATGGTCTTATATATCTTTCGTATCTTCTGCATACATATTCTTTCACTTTTGATATATCACCTAAAAGAATTTATACTAATCTGTTTAATATCTTCTCGATAACATTCTATCGGTAGGTTTCTGGAACCTACATATTTGTGCATGATATGCTGTACGTACGTTCATCCTCTCCCCACCTCATTTCCTCTTCGTCTGCAGTACTTTTCTGCTTCAGTTTGGTATGTAGCATATCATGATCTGGCATCGATCACGACCTCCTTGATTGTCCTGGTGTGGGGTGGCTGGCTAGCTGCTGATGAGATGTCGCCTTAGCTATGTGCTTCTAGATATTTAGCTAGCTATATAGACACACACACAGAGAGAGTAAGGTACCCACAAAAAGAAGCTAGCCCACCATGTTCTGCAACATCAGTCTATCAATCAATCAGAATGTGGACCATGAGCTCGCAGCATCAATCAGTTAATTGGAACGTACGCGAATACGTGTTTGGACATTTGGTGCAGCAATTTATACATGAAAACAACCTATATATATCCTGTCTGAAGATCAGAAAAAAGGGGAAAAGAAACAATTGTTTTCCCGCCTGCCGTTTCCATAGCTAGCAACGCTCCCGAATGAAAGCCAATGATGCATAGCAAGTCGATCTGGCTGAAATGAATGATCGATCCCCAGAAAAATAATGCAAACTGGGACAAGAATTACGTGGTGTGATCTTAGCCAAATCGATCTATGTACATCGCGCTAATGACTCTTTGAAGAAAAACGTGAGGACTATTGAGGAACCGTCGCTGACGAGTCTAGTATGAATGATTACCTCGTAGACAAACTTAGAATCGTAAGAACAGTGCAAAAAACGTAAGAACGAAATAGTATATTGAAACAGAGATATGAGGGAACTTCAGACTTCTCTTTATTGCTCTTATGTAATCGTGTACAATGTTGAGAGTCCCCCTCCTTTATATAAGCAACTGGGCAGATGAGGAGCCCACCTGGGCCAGGACTCTCCGGAGCTGGGCCCGGTTTTTTAACACTCCCCCTTGGGCACTTATCCGACATGTTCATGTCTCATCAAAACTCCATAAAAACCCAGTGGAAAAAATATGAAGAAAGAGTGCATAACATGCGTTCCGCTGTGTTGCACGAATTACCTCGTTAAAAACTTTAGCCGAGAAACTTCAGGAAAACTCGTTAAGAGAAAAAGAGTACAATCCACCCAATTGCATTTAATCACTAGGATTTATTCTTTGGGTACTCGATCTTCGTGATAAAGCTTTAATAATGAGTTCGTGAAGATTCCCCCCCTAAATTCTGCACTTCTCTAAGCCTCATCATTCCAATTCCACATATGCATCTTTCAAAGCTAGACGTTGGAAGTGACTTAGTAAATAAATCTGCAAGATTTTCACATGACTTAGTATGCAGTACCTTAATTTCGTCCATCTTTTGCAATTCATGAGCATAGAAGAACTTAGGGTTGATATGCTTTGTGAGGGGACTCTTCACATAACCCATCTGCACTTGTGCAACACAAGCTGCATTATCTTCATAGATAATAGTGGGAGTTTGCGCAGTATTCAATCCACATGACTACTGGATATGGTGAATCATCTATCGAAGCCAAAAACCATTCTCGTGAGGCTTCGTACAGTGCTACGATTTCCGAGTGGTTCGTCGAAGTAGATACAAGACTTTGCTTAGACAATTTTCATGAAATTGCAGTTCCACCACATAGGAATACATAGTATGTTTGTGATTTAGCTGTATGCGGGTCTGACAGGTACCCAGCATCTGCATAGCCAGTCATAGTTAGGTCTTGGTTCTTTCTATAGAACAGACCAAGATCTTTACTTCCTTAAAGGTATCGGAAGATGTCCTTTATTCCCTGCCAATGCCTTTTTGTAGGTTCTGTACTATACCTTGCTAGTAGGTTCACTGCAAATGCAATGTCCGGTCTAGTACAGTTTGATAAATACATGAGTGCTCATATTGCACTCAAGTACTGGAATTTTGGTCCTAGGACTTCCTCCCCCACTTCTTTAGGTCTGTACGGGTCCTTGTCCTGCTGCAAGGATTTCCCGACCATCGATACTTTCGAAGGATATGTCTTTTCAAAGCCGAACCGTTTCAACACTTTCTGAGTGTAGGTTGACTGATGTACTAAAATCCCTTTAGAGGTATGCTCAAGCTGCAAGCCTAGGCAATATTTGGTTTTACCCAAATCTTTCATTTCAAACTCCAACTCCAGGTAAAAGCTTGCTTTCTTAATATCCTCCAGGGTCCCGATGATATTCAGATCATCTACATATACTGAGATTATACATAATCCATTCTGAGATCGTCATATAAAAACACAGGAACAATCCTCAATGTTCGTATAGCCTTTCTTGCAGATAAAGTAACTCAAGCAATTATACCACATTCTGCCTAATTGCTTTAGTCCATACAGTGACTTTCTGAGTTACACACTGTATAGATTTCTATTTGCTCTGTCTTGATTCAGGATAGGAATACCTTCAGATATCTTCATATAAATGTCTGAATCCAAGTTCCCATAAAGGTATGCAGTTACCACATCCATCAATTCATTTCTAAATTCAAGTTTACTGTCATTGATATTAAATATCTAAAGGTAGTTCCTCCCAAGACTGGGGAATAAGTTTCTTCATAATCGACTCCTGGTCGCTGAGTGAAACCTTGTGCAACAAGCCTTGTTTTATGTCTTATAACTTCATTGTTTTCATTTCTCTTTCGAACAAATACCCACTTATGCCCTACGGGGTGCACATGGGAAGGCGTGTGGCTTATAGGCCCAAATACCTCTCTTTTATTCAAGGATAATAATTCTGCTTCTATTGCCTTCTTACAATCTTTTCAATCTGATCTTTTCTTACATTCAGCGAGCGATGCAGGCTCTAGATCGAGATCGATGATTATGATAGTTTTCTTTGCAAAATAAATATCGACATTGGTTCTTGTTCTATTAATAGATTCTCCCGTGGTCACATAATTTATAGCTATTTCTTCATGGGGTGATTCTACTAATGCTTCTACTTGCCCACCGCTTATTCCAATTACGGGGGCAAGTCTCTTCTCCATTTATTCAAATCCGGTATACCGCACATCCATCTTGATGTCTCAATTCCCCTCGTGGTAATATTCAAATCCTTATACTTTTTCGTTAACCCCATTACTTGGATTCGAGGACTCGGAGGTTCCCTTTTATCGAGGCCTGTCGGGATTAGGGATCTCAATTTTCTTTGGCTCCTCTTACGGCGACTTGTGGGGAATTTCGATGATCGGTTGTGTAAAGTTCTTTTTATGATGATATATGCTGACGGTCTAAAGTTGATGAGCGCTGCTGCGTGTAGGACTGCGTGTCCCCAACATGTGGTTGGTAAATTACAATTTTGCAAGAGCGGTCGGGCAATAAATTTAATTCTTTTAATTAATTCCTCTGCTAGTCCATTTTTGGTGTGGACATGTGGTACGAAATGCTCAACGGTAATTCTCATTGTCATACAATAATCATCAAATGCCTTTAAAGTAAATTCTCAGGCGTTGTCCATTCTGATGGACTTCACATGATGATTAGATAAATTATTCTTAATTTTAATTATCTGTGAGATTAGCTTTGCAAAATTATGGTTTCTCGTAGATAATAAGCATACATGAGACCATTTTAAGGAAGCATCGGTGAGCACCATGAAGTACCTAAATAGCCCTGACAGGGATTGTATAGGACCGCAAATGTCTCCCTAGATATGGTCCAGAAATGCAGGGATTTCATCATTTACTTTTAGAGTAGAGGGTATAGTAATTAGTTTCCCGATACTTTAAAGCTTAAGAGAGTCCTAGTCGATTCTGGGTACAACAATGCTTATTCGATGATCAATGTTGTGCCCATCGAGAGTATAATTGTGGCTCTTTCTGAGTCTATTATACAAGTATCGTTGCCTGTGATTGTCGTAAAACTATCAGCACTCTTGATGGTCGACTAAAAAATGTTGTCTCTCTTAATGTGGTATTCGTTGTGCCGCTATCTGCTAAGCACACTTCCTCCATAGGGTGCCACACACGTTCTGATATATAAAGTATTTATTAATATAGGGTAGGAAGCAATCCACACATAAGTAAAATACTTCAAAACAGAACACAACTTGCTATTATTAATACAGAAAAAATCATGCATGACTCATCATAAGGATTTATTGCTTTGCTCTCCTAGAACTTACAACCATTATTCAAAATTTAATGCTCTATCACAACCATAAATTGCAGATGACTATAAAATCTAAGTGCAATGCGTGCACTAAATTGAATGAGTGAAGTATGAAGAAACTTCTGCCTGAACTGCTCCATGTCCAACTTCTCTTCTTCGGCAACAATAGCTGCTACCGCTGTGATGTCCAAAGAAGGTGTGATGGGGGCTGCTACTGAAATATCCATATCCATGGGTGCATCCCATGATTGTGGATCCTTTGTGCCTGCAATGGCGAGATGTGCCTCATACTGTCGTTTGCCATCCTTCTCATTTGTTGAAACTTTGATCATGCTGATCATTGGGCTTTTCATCACGCTTCTTTTGTTCGCCCTTCTTGGCTTGAGCGTTATGTTTGGTTTTGTAACCCATGACCTTACCCTTTTTGCCTCTTTCTTTTGAGTGATGCTTTCTCACCTTGTAGCTGCTTGCATTGACTTCATGGTCAACTTTGCTACTAGGCGGCTGTGAGATGTAGTTCTTTCTGAGAATATCATCTTGAGGTTCCACAACTTGCATGATGTCAATCAGTTCGACATACTACTTGTAGCCGTCCTAACGATAGTTGTATAGCCGCGTTGACGATAGAGAGTTTTCGATCTTCTTCTCGTCTGTAGTTACCTTACACAGATTTGAAGACTTGTACAAATTCTGTGCAATGCAGAATTGTACTCCCCATAATCTTGTAGTCAGCAAAACGAAGTCGGTTCCATTCTTGCTCTACCGGAGGAAGAATGGTGTAATTCAGCTTTTCGAACCACTTCTTCAATGCGGTCCATAAAACTAGTGTGTTCTTTTATGGCATATACTCATTCTTGAGCGTTAGGCAGAGATGGTGTCTGAGAAAATGAAGTGCTTGATCATTCTCCTTAGCAGTTAGAGTGGCGTCCTTCGAGGTGCCAAGTCCAATAGCAACATGAAGCTTCTTGTCTCTAAGTGATTTTCTCTTGGAATTCTGCAATTTGAATTCCCGAGACCTTTTCTCTTGGAAAATGATTTTTTGACAAATTCTGCAATTTCTAGGGGTTAAAATGCTAAATTTTAGTTTTGAGAAAATTTAGCGTAATTTTCATAAAGTCAGAGGTGTTTTATACAAAATTTTGTTATTCGTGAAAAATATATCGTAATTTTTAGAATGCTAAGGTATTTTTTTTGCAAAAATAGGATTATCTTTTTCTTTTTTTTTGCCTTGCCTTCGAAAAAAAATTTTCCCATTTTTCACTAGGGGGCATGGCTCGGACGCGTCGATCGAAAAATGGGCGACTTCATTCGCCCACCGATCGGCTTGGCCGGCGACTTCAAGTCGGATCGCGGTAGATTAGAGCGAATTTGCAAATTTCAATCTACGGTATAATCGATATCCACTTTTTCATGCAATATACCGATCGGCTTGGTCGGCGACTTCAAGTCGGCTCACGGTAGATTAGAGCAGATTTGCACCGTAGGTTACAATCTAGAAAGCCAAATTTGCATAATTGAAATCAATCTAGAAAAACGATTCGATCTACGAGTGTTGTATTACGACGGTTACCTTTCGATCCGATGAGAGTCGATCTTGCTGATAACATATTGAGGAACTGTCGCTGGCGAGTCTAGTTCGAGCGATTACGTCGTAAACAAACTCGAATCGTAAGAACAATGCAAAACGAAATAGTAAATTCAAACAGGATATGAGGGAGTTTTAAGTTTCTATTTATCACTCTTATGTAATCGTGTATAATATTAAGAATCATCCTCCTTTATACAGATAACTCAGAAGATAAGGAGCCCACCTGAATCAGAACTATCCGCTCCTGACTCCTTGACGCGGCTGTTAACGTTCGCTCGTTTTTCCCGAAACTTTCGCGCCTAGTCGGATAACTTGTTGGTGCAGCGTACGATGTGGACTCCTGTCGCGCCACGGCTGCGTCTGGACCGCCGGTTAGTCAGCACTCAGAAGGTAGGTGTGCCTGTCGTCTCGTCTTCTCGGAAAAGGACGACGCCTCCCGCGCACCTCCGTTTACTACAGAGGTGGAGAAAATGTGCACCGTTTCGGTTCAGGCTGCTAAGGCCGGGAAGGCCTTGGCAGTGGCTCAGTACGCGTCGATCCTGCAATTGATCAGACCCTTTCTTTCTTACTTTCTTGTTCGTTTTGTCTTTAATTGGTATTTTTTCTCCGCAGAACAGGAGGCACTACAGTAGCAGTGAATGAAGATCATGTTGACGAGAAGTGCTGGCAGCATGCATGTCAGAAGGGACTATTTTATAGCCCATGTCCAGATCGAACGTCGGCCGTTGCATCCCTAGTTACATGCTCGCTGGCATGTGTACCTACGTACGCTCGGATTGCGAGGGGATAACAAACGTATGCGTGCGATCGATTGCGTGCGCGGCGGAGCCACGGCGTGCAGTAGTACTACAGCCCGCGGTGCCTGCGGCGTCCCTCGAGCCTGCGTGCAGCAGCATGCGCGTGGCGACGGCAGGGCGCGCGTTGCACTTTCGGTTGACGAGGAGACGCGCGCCGTCGGGGTGCGGTGCGAAACGGCATTTGGCACGAGCGCGCCACGCCCATGACGTGCGTTTAGGTCGGAGTCGTCCCTCGGCTCGGGTGATTCTGGGCCGCGCGAGCGACAGCTCCACGGGCTTGCGGGGATAGAGTTGGTGTACGTACGGTTTTCGACCTTTTTCTTTCCTTATTTTCTCTGGGCTTCACCGGTGCTTGGGGCTGGAAGTCACCAAAGGCAGAAGGCCGGTGAACAGGTGTCCGTAGCACCCCTTAAAAAAAGTTGTCCGGAGCGTATGCAGCATCTCTGCGAGACAGATACTGCGCGTATCGTACACGCTCATCACTGGTCACCCTCTGACTCTTCCGACTCTTCGAGGGCTTGTTCGGGACGGTTTCGATTTGGCTTTTCGCTATAAAAAATCAGAAGTCGTCAAACCGATAGCTTTTAGGAACTGTCTTTTTGTAAAAGCCGGGCGAAAACCGGTTTGAGACAGCTTCTCACGACTTCAACAGGATGAACTTCCAATTTTGCTCTTAAAACATGGTAAATTTACCCTTTTTATACCACATATAAAATCCGAAACCCAGCCTACCCCTCACTTATTCCCCACCGCCCACCTGCACCCGTCCCTCTCGCTCCTGAACCCTAGTGTTGTCTCCGTCGCGCGCCGCTAGACCTGTTCAAACACTAGGTCAGACCGGGCTTGGAAAAGCCTAGCCTTGAATGGGTAGGCCCGAGCTTGGCCCGAAACTGCATTTCCAGTAAAATAATATATATTTTTGGTAATAAAAACTAATATTTTAATTCATTTCGAGAATAAAAAACTTTTATCATTATCGGGCTTTTCAGGCTTCAGGCCAGGCCTTTCGACCGAAAACCAGGGCCTGAGCTTGGAAAATTCGAGCTAGGCTCGAGTCGAGCCGCCCAAGACCAATCTACGTGTCACCTTCATCCCGCGCCGGCCTCCTCCTCCCCCAGCGCAACCCCCACCGACCTCCTCCTCCCACGGTGTTGCCGCCCCGACCTCCTCCAGTCGCCTCCTTCATTTTTTTTCCTTTTTTTCTTTGTGTGTAAATTATCGTTAAGATTTACTTATATGCAAAGTGTCGTTAAAATTCAATGTTTGTATTTAATACTTGGCAATCGAGGCTTTAGTGTGTTTCATTCTTAAATTTATATTTCTATACGGATGTGGAAAAAAAAATCAAATCTACTCATAATGTCTGTTAAATAGCATAAAAAAGTCATCATTTGCCTTAGTACATTTTATGCATTTATCAATTTAGAAGCTTCAACTAGCCGTTTGCCCGTGTTGAAAGTTGTTTTTCGTATGAGCTGCAGCCACGCTGTCTTCCCTCTTCTTCGATCTACTCCGTCGTTGTTGAAGGTACATAAGGGACAATGAAAGAAATCATTGGAGAAAAGGGAATTGATAGTACACAGACACCCGATGTACATCGGACACACTCTCTCTATGCACTTCACTTTTGAGTCCACTTCACGTCTGATCCTCATCTATCTCGGCTCTTCTCCACTCGTCTCTTATCTTTCTCTCCTCGTTCCCCTTCTCTCATTCTGCTGACAGCCAAGTGCTCTCTTAGAGCTTCTTCTTCTCGCCCTTTCTTTGTTCTTTTGCTCTCCTGGAGCTTATTCTTCTTTCTTTGCTCTCTCGTGTGGCTTTGCTTTGGAAAAAAAATCTTCCTACGACGTCTCCTCCTGGCTCGACCTCGCCTCCCTGCCCATGCCTCTGCACCTCACCGCCGCACTGCGCCTCTCCATGGCGTCGCCACCTTTGACCCGTGCCCTTCTGATGACTTGGCCCGTGCCCATGGCGGCTCTTTTCTTCCTCTTTTTTACTGATGTTCTGATGTTGCGGTCCGTTGAAAATAATATTATATAATGTTCATTAAAATGTTGTATCTGTAGAAAAAAATGTTACATATAGAAAAAAAAATTGTATATTATTCACGATGATGTTGTAATTTTTTTCAACACGTTTTTCTTCAGATGATTTGTTTTGATTTGTGATGTTGTAACTGTTGTCTGAAGATATTGCAACCGTTATCTCAAAATATTACAACTATTATCCAAAAATATTGCATGTAGCGCCCTTGGCAAAAAAAAAAAAACACACACACACACAGCCACGCATCATACAATAGTTGCCACGCGCGTGTCAAAGACAAGGTCGGTGCGTGCGACCCTTGGTTGCTTCTGCGGGAGCCTGCATGAACGCGGCGATCGAGGGCGCGCGTTGCACTTGCACACGGCCGGGGGCAGTCGGGCAGACGCGAGCTGAGGAGGAGATGTGCGACGCCCGCTGCGCCCGTCCCGAGTCCCCGACGTGCGGTGCGGGACGCCACGAGCGCGCCACGCCCACGCGCGCAGTGACGCGCGGTGCGGAGCACACGAGGTGGCCCGCGAGCTGGACTCGTCCGTCCCGCACCTGGACCGCTCGGGTGGCACATTGCTGGGCCGCGTGCGGACGCGCAAGGGGAGGCGCTACCTACCTAGTTGTTCCCTCCCAATTTTATTTTATTTTATTTTACCTCGCTGCTGACTCGCCAGTCCCAAGAGAGAATAAAAGACACCATAAAAAATCACAGCCACGCATCAGACAATACCACTGCGTGTGTGTCAACAAGGAACAACAAGGTACAAAGCCGGCAATTAGCGGCGCACTAACCACTCATCTTTCTCCATCTGCGTATCCAAGGACACCGGAATTGGGAGGAGGACGCCGCGCGCGGAGGGGAAGAAGAAGAGATGGCGATGGACTCGCCGTTCCGGGCGGACGTGCTGAGGGGCAAGGCGGCGCTGGTCACCGGCGGCGGCTCCGGTATCTGCTTCGAGATCGCCGCCCAGCTCGCCCGCCACGGCGCCCACGTCGCCATCATGGGCCGCCGCCGCGAGGTCCTCGACAAGGCCGTTGCCGCCCTCCGCTCCCACGGCCTCCGGGTGCGCCCAATCCGCTCCCTCCTCCGCTCTACCCTACCTTCCTACTTACCCTTGTTATGCACGGCGTTTGGTTTCTTGCTTAAAGTTCGGTGCTTTCTGGTCGTTAGTTGCAAACAGTTTGGTCTTTTCTTGTCTCCTTAGTTGCGTGATATGCTTCCTGCCATGATTAAAAGATAGTGTTAGTCTGTAGTAATGCGATCTTGGTGTGACGTGCAGGCTGTTGGCTTTGAGGGAGATGTCCGCAAGCAGGAGGATGCAGTGAGAGTGCTCGCAGCGACAGTTGAGCATTTCGGCAAGCTTGACATTCTTGTCAATGGTGCGGCTGGCAACTTCCTTGCTTCCCCGGAAGATCTGACGCCCAAGGGATTCCGAACTGGTACTTCATCAAACTATGTGCTCTTGGTTTACTTTAGTGTTGCTGTTTGACCCAATTGAGTGCTCATTGGCAGCACTACATCGAGGGTTCTCTTGCATGCCGTTTGAAAAGCTACGAGTTCTTACAGTCTTACTAGTTTTTTCAATTGTGCTAGGCTGCTAGCTAAACTACTTTTGTGCTATTTGTTAGAGATATATCAGAGATAAGATGTGTCTATCCTTTGTACCATATATATATTACTCATTGGGCTTCTTCAATATACACATAATATTTATAACATGGTATCAGAGTCAGGTTAGATTTAGGGTTTACTGCAGCCGCCGCCGCCTCTAGGTTCTCGTCGTTCTCCACTGTCGCTGCCCCCGGGAGGACCAATCTTTGTTCCCGGGGGCGGCTTCTCGTCGCTGCCTCTCCCGGTCGGATTGGTGCCGATCCATAGCAGAGGAGCTCCTCTTCCTCGTGCCGGCTGCTCATGCAGCCCCTGGATCGGGCCACAGCCGCCACCGCCTCGACCCGCGTCGATCGGATCTGCGCAGGATCGGGCCGCCGCGGCCTCGGCTCTCCCGTGCGACGCACGGAGATCCCGCCACGCCTCGGCTCAACGCTCCACTCCTTCCCCCAATTCCCCTCTTCTTCTCTCTCCTCCTTGTCTCGCTCCCGTCGCCAAGATAGCGATCAGGAGGTGCTGAGACTGATGTTCGTTCGATGGATGATGATTGTTCCGATGGATAGTGCTGCCACAACCCCGCCTTCGCGGGACCTCGCGCAGCATCTCTTCAAGAAGAATGCCGAACTCAAAGGTCATCTCGAGAAGTCAGCACAGTCCAAAGTCCCATCGGATCCCAACATATGGCTTCAGGTCGCGAGAATTTTGAGAAGATAATTCTTGCATATCATGACTTCTCTGAAAAGTACGAGATAGAATATCTCTTGTGGCGGTTGCACTACAAAAGAATTGATGAGTTCAGGCACCACATTAATTCTGCTGGCTCAACTGCATCTCAGAGTGGGAAGAACAATGGCAGCACAGATCGAATCAAGAGAATTAACTCGGCCTTCAGAAGCTTCCTTTCAGAAGCAACTGGCTTTTGTCATGACTTGATATTGAAGATCAAATCAAATTATGGCCTTCCTCTTGGTTACTTCTCTGAGTGCCTTGAGAATAACCCTGCAAAAGATGATAAGAAAACAGGCGATGTGAAGAAAGCCGTGATGTCATGGCATCGCTGTCTGATATATCTGGGGGACTTGGCCCGTTACAGGGGTATGTTTGGTGATGCTGATTCTACGAGTCGTGAATATGCTGCGGCTTCTAGTTACTACAAGGAGGCAACTTCAATCTTCCCTTCCAGCGACAACCCACACCATCAGCTTGCGATATTAGCATCTTACTCAACCAATGAGGTAGTGGCTGTCTATAGGTACTTTTGAAGCTTAGCTGCAGATACCCCTTTTTCTACAGCACGAGACAACTTGATTCTTGCTTTTGAGAAGACTCGCCAAAGCTATGCACAGCTGCCGAATTCCGCTGCGCCGACGCCCTCCATCGCGGGCTCGCGCTTCTCCCCTCGCCTCGGCTTTCTCTCCTTTTGGCCGACCTGCCAAAGGATTATTACAGTGGGGAACCGCATGGGTTTGCATTTGTCGAGTTTGTCGACCCTTATGACGCCTCCGAGGCTCAATATCACATGAATCGCCAGGTATTTTTTTTGGCCGAGAGATAACTGTTGTTCTTGCTGCTGAATCGCGGAAAAGACTAGACGATATGCGCAATAGAGCTATTGGGAGGCTTGATTGTGCCGGGTCATCAAACTACATGATTCTGCTACTGCTAGCTATTATTTGTGTCGTTTCTTCCGTTGCGTTCATCCAAGTCCGTAACTCTTTATCTGTGAGTTCGTCTAAGCCACGCGAGTCCACAAATTTATTGTCAGCCATAGAAGTATATGAATTTCTTTAGCATGGTAGCAGCCGCTGCTCTTTTCTTCGAGCCGCTGCTGATCCGCCGCCCCAAGCTTTCAAGGCCGCCGCGCTTCTTCCGCACTGCGTCTTCGTTGTACTTCTTGTGCATTGCGCCGCACTTCTTCTGCATTGCGTCTCTGTTGTGCTTCTTGTGCATTGCGTTGCGCTTCTTTTGCATTGTGCATTCGTTGTTTTCTTGTGCATTGCGTCACCGTTGTCTTGGGCTATGTTCTGGGCCATCATGCTTCTATCTATTCCTATTCAGCTTGATTTGACAGATTTATCTCTTTGTCGGTTTCATCATCTTCTTCGTCATGTTGTCGTGGTCGACTTTGCTCCCGCACCTTGTGCTTTATAAGCTGTCGCACGACCTCGGATGAGAGGAGATCTTTTATCGACATATTTTCCAAGAGCTGCATGCTACGACGACATTATCAAGACTCGGATTTTGGATTTTTCGTATTTTGGTGTCAACCCTTTTCCAAATGCAATGCTTAGAGATAAGATCTGTTTTTTGTATTTTCTTACCTGTATAGGGTATATCCCTTTGTACCCTATATATATTGCCAATTGGGACTCTTCAATATACACACAAGATTCATAACAATATTAGCTTGCCTATTATGTACTAAGTGCTTAATATTCATTTTTTTCAGAGAAGTTAGTATTGACTGAAATTTCTGTCTGCAGTTGTTGACATTGACACTGTGGGTACATACACAATGTGCTATGAAGCCCTGAAGTATCTGAAAAAAGGTGGGCCGGGGAAAGGCCCCTCCACTGGTGGCCTCATCATTAACATAAGTGCGACGTTGCATTACACTGCGGCTTGGTACCAAATTCATGTCTCCGCTGCTAAGGTACTTGGATCTTCTTTGATCCACTTCGAGAAAATGATTGAAATAAGTAGACTTGTCCTGACAGATCGGCTTCTGCAGGCAGGTGTTGATAGTATGACAAGGTCATTGGCTCTGGAATGGGGAACAGATTATGACATCAGGGTCAATGGAATTGCACCAGGGCCAATCAAAGGCACTCCAGGACTGAGGAAGCTTGCACCTGAGGAAATGGGCAAGGGGGAACGGGAAATGATGCCTTTATTTAAGTTGGGGGAGAAATGGGACATTGCAATGGCCGCACTCTACCTTGCTTCCGACGCAGGTCAGTTGTGTTCTTCCATTTTTTTCTAACCAAATAATCAAAAGTTCCTTTACCCACAAAAGCTCAATAATTTCTGAGCATCTGCTTACCTGAAGGTCATCTGGAAGAGATTGGTCTCTCCAGGGTATTGCTGGTTTACATCAATTAATGTTTCTTACGTTAGCGCTGTCATTCCCAGGGTCGACGCGTTTTACTAAAACAGCAAATCAGTAAAGTAATGCCATTTGATGTATTCTACCATTCAATTTGCAGGCAAATATGTAAATGGGACTACAATGGTGGTTGATGGAGGTCTTTGGTTAAGTCACCCTCGCCATGTTCCCAAGGAGGAAGTGAAGGAACTCTCAAAGATTGTTGAGAAGAAGGTTAGGACGTATGGTGTTGGTGTGCCATCCAGCAAATTGTAATGGCATCTTTGGTTTATGCCACCGTCTTATGTATGCCCTGTAGCATCCTTCAGTATTGTTACCAGCAAACTTTACTGTCCATGTGACTCCTGTAACCTTCTGAACCCAGTTTGTTTTCGATGAGCAAGTTCAATATTTACCTTTGACCTTTGTTGTTATCTTTCAAATTGCATTAGAAATTTTGTGATTGATTTGGGACCCCCAGCCAAAAGATGTCCATTGCCAAAACTTCCCATGACGTGTTAAAAAATGCACATCTGAACAAGTTGCAACATCATTTCATATTGTTGATAAAAGTGTAATGCTGAAGATTTGAACTACTTCCGTATCCTCCATGTTTAATTTAGCCCAGAACCTAAGTTAATTCGGGGAAGCGAGGCAAGTTTGTTTTGAGAAATAATTTGTATGTGTAACACAACAAATAACAACTATATTCCTTACCAGGTGTGAACATGGTTCAAATCTCCAAGAAAACAAAACAGATGCTGACAGGCCAGGCAAATATGTGTTGAGCCTCCTTCTGTGCCTCAACTGCCTCACGAGAAAGAGAGCATAATTTCTTTACCTTATTAGTCAGCATGGTGGTGCCTGGTACTTCCTTGGAAGTACTCCATTTAAGAAAAAGCTCTCTTCTGCTGGTTCTTGGTCATGACTCATGAACGACTCTCTGAACTGTGATAATGCCAGTTCACAAGTTCCCTTCTGAAACTCTCCCCCCAGGACACTAGAAGAAAAAAGAAAGATAAGCAAACAAGTACACTTAACACTCTCTTCAAAGAATTTGAATAATAATCACAATAGCAAAGTATTCTGAATGTTCAATATCTGTGAAAGAAAGTGATAATATCTGTGAAATAATTACAATAGCAATGTAAGTTTAGTGTGGGTCTCTTCTTTTAGGAAACTGCATTCGCAATGAAGTAGTCACTGAAACACCTCTCCAGAGAGAAATATGTTGATCATTTGTTATCTTTTGACACGCAAACTGGTAAGCTCAGGGACTTAGGTTGGTACAAACCGATGGTAGGGGATATGTGACATATGTCATGTATTTGACTATGTCTGACATGCAGTAGGTTAGGTGTAGTGTGGACCAGAAGCTACCTTATTGGAAGCATTATTGATCCTAGTTATTCTGTGTCTTGGTCAATTCTAGCTTGGCCTTATTATAGGAGAAACCTGGATGCAAGCTCATCACTTGCTATGTTAAGTAAGGGGCAGTTACCAGTCCACAGCAAGGCTCTTTTCAGGCTTTCAGCATTTCCATTTTCCGTCTTTGGGTACCATCTCTGATGCACACACAAACTCACAAATACACTCCATCAACATGCATTACTCGCATATATATTTGAGCTAGTTATCCAAATTGTGCTAATTTAAGGACTCTTCATGCACCAGTTAAGTGAGAGATATCTGTAGCGTACATGCAGGCTAAAAGTCTGTTTGTACATACTATTTGATAGAGGGCATAAATTGTAGAAAGTGTAGCTACATTGCTTGATTTACTTGCTCTCTTCATTTATAGTGTGATATGTTCCTTTGCTGTAATATTGTAGTATATAGTGGGATAGCTTGACAAGAGATGACCCAAATAACACTAGTCTTCTCGGAGACCTGAGACCTTAGCTTAGCTACAAATGAAGGGGAGAAAGCTCTCCGCCAGTGGCTTATGTAGTGGTCGAAGACTTGAGATAAGAACTTTTCAGACATATAAAGGTGTCCCGGCCACTTGGTTTTCCTCTCTATCTTCCGAAGAAGCACATACAGGTGATGCCACTCCTCCATATACTTCTCTCTCTTACTCTGCAGCCATACGTAGTCCAAGAACATGTCTTGCAATGCAGTTTATTTGACTTCTAATAGTGTAGAATATGTATTATGCTGTCTATGTACATAGATTTCCCCCCTCATCTCATGCATTTGAATCCATTTGATATTCATGATGGTTTAATTCTTAGAAGCCAACTGCAAATTTGTGGAACTTGAAAAACTAGATTGGTTTGCCATATACCTTTCCTTCTGAAATCTTGCATCTGAAAAAATTTACTTACATCTCATCTCCTGCATTTGAAGCCATTTGGTACATCTCTTCTCATGCATTTGAAATCATTTACTTAATTCCTGTCTTGACTGAACTTTGGTATCATAATCTGATTAACACTTTCTGGTAGGTTGAATAGGAGAAAAGAAGCACCGAACTGGACCAATGGGGCGTGGGAAAGTAGAGCTTAAAAAGATTGAGAATCCAACAAACCGCCAAGTTACCTTCTCCAAGAGGCGGACGGGGCTACTCAAGAAGGCAAATGAGCTATCCATTCTTTGTGATGCACAAATTGGGGTAATTATATTCTCCGGCAGTGGCAAGATGTACGAGTACTCCAGTCCCCCATGGAGGTGTGCAAAATATTTTTCACCACTTCATTTATTGCATGTTCTTTGCATTTTGATCATTCTCTGTTCCTTTTCATTTTTAGGGGAAACATAAATTTCTGATATTGTGTAGGTCTCATGATGCTGTTCTAGTGTTGTCATATTTTGAAAATATTTTTCTTGCAGCTGAAGTTTCTTAGGTTTGTTCAATTAATCTTCTGCAGTTTTTCAAATTGTGTATACTTCTTTTTGAACTTTCTGCTGGAAACTTTTGTTATTGACAACCTGCAAGATTTCAGCATGTTCTGCACTAAAATTTTAGTAATAAAGTCAAGGCTCAATTTGTTAGTTCTTAACCGATCTGTACGGATTCCTGCCAACTACAATATTTCCAACTTAGCATGGACCATTTGAAGTGTATGATGAAAAAATGATGATGATCAAGTACATACATCCTTGCTTCCTTTTTTTTTTACAGAATTGCAAATATCTTTGATAGATATCTGAAAGCCCCTAGCACTCGTTTTGAGGAGATGGACATCCAGCAGGTACAGAAATTATTTCAAACCAATATTGTTAGTTTATACTGGCGTAACCTAATAATGTTCCTTTTTCCATAAAGAAAATCATCCATGAGATGACAAGAATGAAGGATGAGAACAACAGGCTTAGGATCATGATGAGACAGTATATGGGTGAGGACTTGGCTTCATTGACTTTGCAAGATGTGATTAATCTTGAACAACAGATTGAGTTCTCTCTGTACAAAGTTCGTCTAAGGAAGGTAACAACTAAACAAACTTGATGCAATAGTTGTAGGTTCTCTTATTTGACAAAAAACTACATTCCTCAGTGCTCAGTGCTAACACCCTAATTTCTAGCAGCAACAGCTACTTGACCAGCAGCTGCTTGAGATGCGCCACAGGGTATGCAAAAGATGATGCATTGATTCAGTATTAGTTCTTCCATCTCGTAGTACACCCTTTTAAAAGAACTAAGTTTTGATTGAGTTTTTTTATTCCAATAGGAGATGCGCATTTCAGAAAACCAGAGCAGCCATCTGTGCCACATGGTAAGATATCAGCTTTCTCAAGTGATTTTGTGTTCCAATTTATTTACTGCTGAGCTTGTTTGTGTCTCTGAAAAAAGAGTCTGGCAAGGGAGCAGAGCCTGGCAACTGAGATGATCAATCCAAAGCCGTTTCCGTTCTGGGATGTGGGCAGCCAGCTCTACGGTCATGACGCTGAGTCCTCCATTACAGCACTGCAGCTTTCACCTCAGTTGCATGAGTTCAAGCTCCAGCCATTGCAGCCCAACCTGCAGGAGGCCAACCTTCATGGCTACGTTCTTCGGCTGTGGTAAGGCGTTGTCTGCCCTGTATACGGCTGCTCTCAGTTATTGAAGAGACGGGTTCTTCTGCATCAGTAGTTTACTTTTGAAGACGTCGTATACTGTTTGGAATGTGTTGATCAATCATGAAACTGAATGATCTGTAAGCAAGTTCATAAACTTGATCGATTGCATTCATATCTGCAGATTCCTCAGGACAACGTGGAGCCTGGATGCAACTGAGTAGCTGATTGAGGATAACGAGCTTCTCTGTCTGAATCTGCTCTAGAACTTTAGCCTAACTAGCTGAAAATAAACTTAATCCACTTCTGTGTTATTGCACTTCTTGCTTTTGTTTGGCTGTTGCAAATGAGGAGTTTGGGACTGTTTTTAAGAATTGCTTCTGTGTTTCTATTGAGGTGTGTAATCATTCCGAACATACGACTTCACAGCTACTAGAATGTTCTGCAGATTTACGGCAAGTACATTATAATATTCTCTTGCTTTTTTAATATGCACTGAAATTACTGCCTTTTAGTTTTAGGCTCTAGCTCGTTCCATGATATTATATATGGTTCTATCAGTAGTGTCCCTACAGGTTCTCGCAATTTGCGAGTCGGCGGCTGAATGTGCAGTTGTGGTGTAAGTTATTTAAGTTAAGTAGTTCTCACCTATCAAACTTACCAGAGTGAGCACAAGTCGATACACTTGCGATATGACCACAAGTTATACATTTTGGATGTGCATGAAAAAAATCAAAAGAAAACTGAAGCAAAATGCCATAGAAAAATTGCCCCTACCTCACATGCCACCGCTTTCCAAAACTATACTGGCCCGCCAATTTTTCTCATAATGCCGGTTTTGCCCTTGCACTCACAGAGACTCGGGTGAGCCAGCCGTCGATGGCAATTTTGTATTTTGTACATTCTCATCTACACAAGGGGCAAAGTGGTCTTTTGCGTAGGTCAACTGGGGTTTAACTGTCAGTTAAGTTAGCTACATTGCTTGATCTACTTGTTCTTTTCGTTTATAGTATGATATATGTTCCTTTGCTGTAGTAGTGTAGTATATAGTAGGACAGCCTGACAAGAGGTGACCCGAATAATACTAGCCTTTGAGACTTGAGATAAGAACTTTTCAGACATATAAAGGTGCCCCGACCCCTTCGCTTTCCTCTATCTTCTGAAGCAGCACATACATGTGATACCACTCCATACACTTCTCTCTCTTAATCTGCAATTCATACCTAGTGCAAGAATATGTCTTGCAAACGCAGTTTTCGAATAATAGTACTTTTCTAGCTTGGTAGGGTACTACATTTCACCAACAGTACTAAGTTGCGACTATTTTGGTTTTTTTGGGCCCTCTGAAAGCATCATAGTTTCTGTTGGCTCGATTCATGCATTTTACAACACTTGGCAATGCATTTGACAAGTAAATAGCAGGCGGTGTTTCTGTGTTGTGTTGTATCATCTGGTGATTAAGGTGCTGTCTTGGACACTATTAACGGGTGGAATACTTGTTAGAGTGCAGGCGTCGTTGATTGAAACCGAAGCTGAAGCTGAATTATCTGTGTGAAAAGACCGTCGATTAACGACCTACCATTGCTGTTAAAGAACACACTACTGTTAGGTTGTTTTGTTGCTGCTGCTACAGTGCTACCTGCGCTATGTTATGATATCAACTTGGGGCTTGCAAGTCTCCTAGAAACTTAATTTATTGCTATATATGTTGTTGTGCAACGTACTATGTTTCTGAGTACCTATTGTATGAAACTATGAATTGAAGTAACACTGGTTAGAGCAATCGATCATCAGTGCTAGTGAATCAGACCTATGCTATGTAAGCTGCAGCGTAAAATGTGTTTGGTTAGACCACAACAGTCCTCTGCTGTCCACGCTGGCGTTGAGGTCAGCCCAGAAGCTCACTTCCCTCATTGGTGAGGGCAGGTGTCAGCTTGCACTGGCATTTGATAGCAGGGCGAAGAAGGCCTTGTGTTGCTCCTACCTGCGAATTTTTTTATATTATTTTAAAGTTAACCATTCGCGAACTTTGTTTCTAACTATGATCCCTTTAGTCACGCTATCACCTGTGGGATAGTATTATTTGGTCACGGGCAGACTTATTCTATAGCGTAAAAATATTATTTTGTCACGTTACGGAAGGTGGCGTGACCAAATTGGTCAAATAAAGTTCACGGAGGGTTAATTTTAAAATAAATTTTTTAAAAAAATTTATTAATAAAAAAGTTAACTATCAAAAGTCCAAAATTATACACAGACAGCAATCTTGTGAAAAAAATTAACTAGATTAGTGATGCAAGTCATGATAGATGTACTAAGAGGTAGCATAGGTACGAGAACAGAGCATATGCTTCAGCCTCCTCGCGCCCTATGGTGAATCCGCCGGTGCCTACGGATGGAGCGTGACGTGCAAACGAGGGTGGCATCGTCGTTCGTGCCCCCGCAGGATCGTACTTCTACCCCGTAATACCTACTTAGTGGTGAGTGGGCTACCTAGCACAACACGTAGCTAGCATATCCACCCCTACGTGCATCACATCATCGGTCATCACATATTCATATGCACACAAGCGCTTAATTTGGCTCGGATGAACAGCAAGCTAGGCTCGGCTTGTTTCAAAAACGAGCCAGAAGGGTGGCTTAGCTCGGCTCGTGACCAGGTTCGAGCCGGCTTGTTTGAGCTCGCGAGCCAAGCTCCAGAACAGCGGTACATCCAAAATGCATTACAAAATTTTTTATCATTGCTTCAGTTCATCCAATAGTTACAAGACCCATTGCATAAGTTCATCCAAAATAAGCACATCCTATTCCTAACAAATGAAATCGCAAGAATAACAAGCTCGGCGACCGCCTCCACCCTCCGCACTCGCCTGGGCCGAGCCAAACTAGGCTTGTGAGCCGAGCTTGGCTCGTTTGTTTGGCGAGCTGGACAGGCGGCTCGGCTCGGCTCGAAAATTCACGAGCTCGAGTCGAGCCGAGCCGAGCCCGAGCAGACTTGCGAGCCTCGAGCTATTTTTCTAACCCTAATTTGTATAGTTTTCTTATGTTGTTTTTTTAGTTATCGTTTTCTTGCTGGAAATGGATGAAGCCCGGTTCGGTTGACCTTTCCTACGGCTTCACGAATCATGGGTGTGCCTCCTTTAACACGAATATGTCCACCTAAGTGGGAAAATATATGTTTTGTGCTCCGTGAGGCCTTAGTGCCTCTGATAAATTTTTAGCTTGTGTAGAGAACACGCACGTATATGGTGTGCGTTGGATGTGTACGTGTCCGCTTTATATTTGAAGAAAAAAAAGGAACCATGAGTGTGATTCGTGCCCTTTGCTATGGCCTCTATACTCTACAGTAGTTTCTCCATTGCAATCACTTAACTAATATTGTACTAAATAATAATGTGTTCGACGATTTTTAGGATCAATAATTCAACATAACCAATAGCAATGTACATTGATAAATAAGTAGCGATCAAATGCTCACAAAAAATGAAGAAACACACTAATAATATTAGCTAATTGTAGCAAAGTGAAGGGACTAAGAGCGAAACCACAAACAAAAGATGGTTAGCATCGGCAAAAGACATTATTAAACCTCAATGACTTATAAAAGAAGATAACAAAATAAACTAAAATTTTCAAGTAAAAAATAGTAGAATGATCATATGAAAGTAAAACATTACATTTTAATATTTACATTTTTCAAGTTCACAAAGTGACGAACCACGATGTGATTGGTAACTTTCTCCACATAGCAAATAAGGTTGTCACTAATGAAATTATCACCTATGGGATTGCAAAAACTCAATTAGATATCGGTATCATGGTATGTTCAATAGTTAAAGAACAACATATGAGAAACATATGTCCAGGAGTTTAAAAAAACACATACGTCCACGACCAGGATCAGGACAAGAGCATGTTCCCTTGACATTATAGTAAAAAAAAACTGTTAAATCCAAAGCTTGGTCCAATATCAGCACATGTATGGTTGATCACAAGCACTCAGCACATGTATGGTTGATCACAATCACTTCCAATTTTGCCTATGAACTAAGCCGGTATTCCAAAAACCTAAATTGAAACCTAAGTTTTATCCTACATTTCAATAAAAATCAACCACCAATCATAACATTGAAACTATAACGCACAAAAAGTTAGTCTCTTTGCGAGGAAGAAATCGGAAGAACCAAACAAGCGGGACATACCCAGGCCGATTTTCGGCGGTCCTGCTCCAGAGTTGAAAGACCTGGTGCTATTGCCGTCCGGCCCATTGGGGCCGCAAAACGTACTCCCCATCGGCTTCAGGTATTTCCGCCTCCAACTTCAGTCCCCGTGCTGCATCGCGTTCCACACTTACCTCTGTCAATTTGATCGTCCCGTAAGCTTTCCTTGTTTCCGTCGGAGGCGTCACCTGAAGAAATATCCTTCTCTTTACAAACATATTGTCATTAAGAAATGTAACTCGTAACGTCTACGTATAAGCCATATTTAATAATGAGAAATTTTACAGTGCTTCCTTAAGAGGGTGTAATATATGTTAAGTCTGGTCATTTATTTCTTAGAGCTATATGGACTTTTATTAGTCTCTAAGAATTTTTTTTTCATATGTATTTTTTTAAGCCAAAAGGAGCTTTCCTGCGCATATTGAAAAGAATGCCTGACGCATTCGTGGCAGATGGCGAGAGGAATCCATAATTAAGCACTACTACACCATGTCAGAAACTCACAATTCCGCATGCCGCCGCCGTGCCGAACGATTTCATGACTATCGCCGCCAGTGCAATCAAATCACGCTATCGCGGGCGCGACCAAACCCACCATTTGCATTGTTCAGTACTCACACCCTCTCGACTGCATGGAGATTGCCTTGCATGGATGGCATCAATTAGTTAGATTCGTATGCTTAGCGTTGATCGTACTGGATTAATGGCAGCCAAAGTGTTATGGCTAAGGCCAACGCGGCGGCGCGGCCCAAATTGAAGTTGCGGGAGTTTTGTCGTGTGTTAGTTAGGGTTGCAGGCTTGCGATTCAAGAACTAGCAGCTGCAAGAGGATGTAAAATACTGATTTGCTATACATGCCCTTTGGAATATTTTACGATTTTACCATTAAAGGAATTATACTTCCTCGTACTTAGTTGAAGTATAAGTAAATCATAACTAATCTGATCCGGTAGATTGAAAAGAATGGATGGTCTATATTGATATTGGTGGGTACCGTAAAAGAGCTCTTAATAATACATGTTTTACAATGGCAGGAATGTTAACGAAGGCAGTGGACTGGCTAGCGGATGTTATTGGTAAAACTAGTCTCTGCTCTAACTCCAGTTTGCATATGCAATTATGCATCAACCGTTGTGCTTAACTTTTTGTTGATTAGTTTTTGGTAGCTTGAGCACACATGTAAGTTATGATGTTATTCCAATCTCCATGATAAACTGTCACAAATAGAGCCGGTCAGATCTGTTTCTACTGTTCCTTAGTTAATTTGGTTCCTTAGTTAATTTGGGAAAACCACTTGGATTATGTGTTCTTTTATCAACTGATGAACTTGTGTGATATTCAAACGAAAGTTTACAAGCTGGTAAATGCCCGGAGCTCTATCAAGGGTGCCCGCTTCAATCAAGTGGGAAGGAAGGCAATTTCACACTTTTATCCACCAATTCTTCTTTAGCTTATCCACTTGTCATTGTCTTCACTTACTATCTGGGCTTTGTACTGGATGTGTAATTTGATGAATCATTTATAGCGTCATCTGCGTAACATTACCTCGAGCAGCTTTTGATCTCTCCTTCACTTCCTACTTTAACTAGTCTCGCTCTACTTATTAATAGTCTTGGACACTATTAATTAACGGGTCGAATATTTGCTAGTAAAACAGGAAACAAATCAGTAGTTAAGCCGTTTGACGTCTTTCTACTTGGTATCAGAGCCCGATCCAAAAGAGACCACCATGTCTTCCTCGTCGACAGATATCTTCTCTGGCACCACTGATCTCATCACCGAGCAACAATGTGTCCATTCCAGCTCTTGGCCATCTCATCAGCATTAAGCTGACTCGAGGAAACTTTCTTATGTGGAAAACACAGGTTGAACCCTTCCTATGTGGCCAGAATCTTTACGGCTATGTAGATGGGAGTATCACTGCACCAACCATGATGCTGACAGAAGGAACAGGCGATGTCATGCGTCAAGTACCCAATCCTGCCTACCTTTCATGGTTTCGGCAAGATAAGGTTGTACTGAGCGCCCTCTTATCGTCGATGACGGAGGATATCCTTGGTCAAGTTGCATGCCTCAGCACCTTAGCTGAAGTATGGGCGCAATGTTCTCGTCACAGAACAGAGCCCGGGTGATGCAAGTTCGATTCCAGCTGTCGAATCTCAAAAAGAAGGATATGCCAGCGTCTGAGTATTTTCACAAGATGAAGGGCTATGCTGATGTTTTGGCATCAATTGGTAAGCTTCTCTCTGATGACGAAATAATTGGCTATATTCTGGCAGGTCTAGGATCAGATTACGATCCTCTGGTCACTTCAATCACAACTCGAAATGACCCGGTGAGTCTTAATGATCTTTATGCATACCTTTTGAGATATGAGCATCGGCACGATCAGAACAACTCTCAACAAGAGATTCACTAGTCTGCCAACAACGTGATGCGCCACCATGACAATAGCAACAACAACTGTGGTGGCAGTCGCAGTGGACAAGGCCATGGCCACGGTCGCAATCAATCACAGGGTCGAGGCCAAGGCGGCGAAAGAAGCAAGTCTACATGCCAGGTATGTAAAAAATACGGGCATGATGCGATGCGATGCCGTCAGCGATTCAACCATGCGTATCAACCAGAGGATCATCATCACACTGGAAATGCGGCCACCTTCAGGTTGTACAACGTTGACACCAACTGGTATGCAGATACCGGCGCCACAGATCACCTCACAAGTGATCTAGACAGGCTCACGGTGCATGAACGCTACACCGACAAAGATCAAATCCAAGTCGCCAACGGCGCAGGTCTGAAAATTTTGCATATCGGTCATTCTGTTTTATCTGGCTCAAATAAATCTCTTTCTCTCAACAATGTTCTTCATGTTCCACACATTAGCAAACATTTGCTCTCCGTTCACAGATTAGCCTCAGATAATCATGCCTTTGTTGAATTCCATCCTGATTTTTTCTTCGTAAAGGACAAGGTCACGAAGAAGGTGCTTCTTCACGGTAGAAGTCAAGGAGGTCTCTATCCAGTGTTTGTCAGTCCCTTGTCGTCACCTTCGTTGATTTTC
The DNA here is from genome assembly GCA_036346395.1 of Hsuehochloa calcarea. Lineage (NCBI taxonomy): Eukaryota > Viridiplantae > Streptophyta > Magnoliopsida > Poales > Poaceae > Hsuehochloa > Hsuehochloa calcarea. The sequence goes on from CM070599.1 coordinate 44,942,207, forward strand.
AGTCGGCAAGGATGTTCAGGTGTCAAGCTGTCTCCAGCACAATGGCACAGGAGGCTCGGTCATCCTTCACATTCTGTAGTCAACTCTATTCTTAGATAAAATAAATTGGCTTGTTCTCTTCCTAAAGAGTTGCCAGTATGTGATGCTTGTTAACAAGCCAAGATTCACAAACTACCTTATAATAAATCTGTTCGTGTAACTACTTCTCCTCTCGAGCTAGTTCATTCCGATGTTTGGGGACCAGCTCGACTTTCAGTAGGTGGTTTTAAGTACTACGTAAGCTTCCTTGATGATTTTAGCCGGTTCAGCTGGATTTACTTAAACATAAGTCTGAAGTTGAACATGCCTTCTATAATTTTCAAAATCATGTGGAATGCTTATTGCAAGCAAAGATCTTGTTGGACCGTAAAAGGCGACTAGGGGGTGAATCAATATACCATCTGAAAGACTAGTATTGAATCCAATTAAACCCTAAGCAATATAACAAAATCAACTAAGATTATCAAGACTCACAACGCGGCGGTCGATCGTTATACTCAACCGGTCGGACCGATTCTTTGGCGGTCCGACCGGCGTTATCTTGGCGGTCGGACCGCTCCAAAATCGATCGACCGGTGATGACGGGCGATCGACCGCCGACTCGAACCGATCCGCAATGATAAAATCGGCCGATGACGGTTGCAATTAGATGAAACTTTGATTCTCAACTCCAATCTTTATGAAACTTTGCACACACCTTCTATATGCTATTGAGGACCTATTCCAATCGAATATTATGATAATTCTTGGAATGATCTTGAGCAATTGTCAATTGATTAACGAAGGTCTAAAACCGGGCAGAACGAAAACTTGATCCTAAAGCTTGTTCGTGAGAGATTGATGATCAAGATGATGCTAGATAGATTCACACATATCACGCAAGCTAATTCACGTGAAAGAATCAATCACAAACTCGCGGATCAAAGAAAGCCCTAAAATCACCAAATTGAAAGCAAGAACGAAAAGAGACTTATCTCAAGCAAACCTTGCATAGATTGATTTCGTGATTGAAGCTGGATTACATCCACACCATCATGGATCAGTAGACAATCAAGGATCACGAAATTCACCACAAACCATCAAGAGCCCTAGCCTCCACCTCAACTCCCTAAAGACAATTAGGGTTTTGAAACATAAAAGCGAGAGAGCAAGAAGTGCACCACCATCTCCTCCTATTTATAGTGGAGGCCTAAAACTCTTAGGGTTTGACTTAATTGGGCTCCGTTAAGGCCCACTAACAAGCGGGTCACACACGCACGCTTCTCGGCGCCGTCTTTAACTTTGACCTAAACCGCTTCACCATGTGCCATGGATTCGCCAATAGGTCACCCTTGTCCATCTTGTGTCACGCTTGAGTCGTTGACCTCACCCGGCATCGTCGATCGTTCTGGACCTCAACTCTTCAAGTCTAGTCCCGATTTTCCTCGCCGTTGACCGTCGTTGACCACCAAGCTACCCGCACAACCACGCACAAGAAAACACGTATTCGGAACAAGTTCTTCACAACTTGACCCATGTTAGTCAAAACATGCATCATGCAAATCATATGCCATGAAACCAATGACTTTGACCTAACAAAACAACATCGCCACGGTTGGCCGACGTTCAAGAAAGCGGTCGACCGCTCGGGTGAGCGGTCGGACCGCCCATGGCGGTCGGACCGCTCCTCGTGAGCCGGCGGACCGCCATGGGACTTAGCGAATTTCATACCTCAAAACCGAAACCTTCGAAACTTAAATCAATAGAACTTCTTCGGAGACTCCAAAATTATGAGACCAAGTGCATTGGGATCCTCACTTGCCTACAACACCTATTTTGGCCCGACTTGTTTTGACCACTTTGGTCACGCCGTCCGATCACCCACATGGCCGGTCCGACCGATTTGGGCCGGTCGGACCGCAGTGCAAGGACCGGTCGGACCGCCGTCATCGATCAGCACTTTAACTTTGTAAAACGCGTGAAACGACAAACCGTAAACGCCATTGCCAATTGTCACATCATCCTAAGATCTGGAACATATCCCCATGAAATCCACAGATCTGAACTGTGCAGTAGGACTGGGGAGGAGAATATCAGAAAGTTCACCAATTTTTTCTTAAACTTGGCATCTCTCATAGAGTGTCTTGTCCACATACATCCCCACAGAATGGAGTAGCAGAACGAAAGCACTGGCATATCGTTGAAACCGGCCTTGCTCTTCTTGCTCAGGCATCCCTTCCTATTCGTTTTTGGGATAAAGCCTTCCCACTGCTTGTTTTCTCATTAATAGAATGCCTAGCCGGGTTATCAACAACTCCACCCCCCTTGCTTGTCTCCTCAATAAAACCCCTGATTACTCTTTTCTTCGCACGTTTGACCGTGCTTGTTGGCCCAACTTGCGTCCTTATAACAATCATAAACTTGATTTTCGATCCAAACAGTGCGTGTTCTTGGGATATAGCAACATGCATAAGGGGTACAAATGTCTTGACCGCTCCACTGGTCGGATTTATATCTCACGTGACATTGTGTTTGATGAATCTGTGTTTCCCTTTGCTGCTTCCACAAAAATTCCTAGTACTGTCCCTTCCACTGATCACCCTCCCTTGATGTTTCCTTTATCCGAGCCAGTAGTCCAGGATGATCGAATGCGTAATTATAACCTGAATGTGTTGGAACCTAATGTTGGTCCTGCAGGCCACTCCTCTCCAGGTGATGCATCTCCAAGTTCACTTGATGAGCAGTCTGCTAATGACGAGCTGCCAACGGCAGTGCATGCCCCTGCTGTGTCACCTCAAGAGGAGCCTGTTCAAGCTCCCATGCCTGCTCCACCTGCTGGTACTCATCCGATGCAAACTCGGAGGAAAAACAATATCATCCAGCCCAAGCAGCTCACTGATGGGACTGTGAGATATTCATTACACTATCGTGCATTTCTTGCCGAGCCGGTCTCGCATCGGATAGCTTTATCTGATCCTCAGTGGCGTTCAGCCATGGAAGCAGAATTTGCTGCTCTTCAACAGAACGCGACTTGGTGTCTTGTTCCTCGGCCACCAGGCACAAACATCATTGGATGCAAATGAGTTTTCAAGTTGAAACAGCATCAGGATGGTTCCATTGATAAGCACGAAGCCCGGCTTGTAGCACGCGGTTTCACTCAGCGTTATGGCATCGACTATCTTGATACTTTTAGTCCGGTTGTCAAACCGACTATAGTACGCTTGGTGCTCTCTGTGGCTATCTCCAAGGGTTGGCATTTTGCATCAACTTGATGTCAATAATGCTTTCTTGCATGGTGTTCTTAATGAGGATGTGTATATGCATCAGCCACCGGGCTTTGAAGATCGACATCATCATTCACATGTCAGCAAGCTTACCAAATCTCTGTATGGCTTGAAGCAGTTGCCTAGAGCGTGGTATTCTCATCTCAGTGACAAGCTCCAACAACTTGGTTTTATCCCTTCCAAAGCAGACACTTCTTTGTTTATTTTCTGTCATGGAGGCATTACTATTTATATGCTTGTTTATGTGGACGATATTGTTATTACCAGTTCTTGTTCAACAGCGACTGAACAACTCCTTCATAATCTTGCTGCTGATTTTCCTATCAAGGATCTTGGGCAGTTGAGTTACTTTCTTGGCATAGAAGCTGCTACACATTCAGGGGGAATGAACTTGACACAGAAGAAGTACGCTCTGGACCTTCTTCATCGTACTCATCTGGAGAATTGCAAAGCTGCTTCTACTCCAATGCCGGTACAAGATAAACTATCCAGTGCGTCTGGGCGTCAACTTAATGAAGACGATGCCTTCAAATATCGCAGCATGGTGGGTGGCTTACAATATCTCACCTTAACAAGGCCGGACATTTCTTTTGCCGTTAACAAGGTTTGCCAATACATGTCAAAACCAACTGATGTGCATTGGGAGGCAGTCAAGAGAATTCTCCGGTATGTGAAAGGAACAGTCTCTACTGGACTGAGTCTACGACGATCGCAGTCTACACTTCTCAGTGTATTTACTGATGCCGATCGGGCAGGTTGCACCGATGATCGCTGCTCAACCGGAGGATGTGCAGTATTCTTCTACACAAATTTGATTTCGTGGAGTGCGCGAAAACATCCTATTGTCTCTCGCTCAAGCACTGAAGCTGAGTACAAAGCTCTAGCCAATGGAACTGCAGAAGTAACCTGGCTGCAATCTCTGCTCAAAGAATTGAATATACCACAGCTAAGAGCACCGATATTGTGGTGTGATAATCTCGGCGCAACTTACTTGACAGCAAATCCAGTGTTTCATGCTAGAACGAAACACATCGAAGTGGATTTTCACTTTGTCAGAGAAAAAGTGGCGCTTGGAGCGTTAGAGGTGCGCTTCGTGTCCTCGGCTGATCAAGTAGCAGACACCTTCACAAAACCAGCGACCAAACAGATGTTGGATCGATTGAGGTACAATCTCAACCTTAGCTCCGCCGGATGAGATTGAGGGGGGATGTAAAACAGGAAACAAATCAGTAGTTAAGCCGTTGTCAAATGACACTGTAGCTTATCAGGAAGCCGTGATCCTAGCGCTAGGCTGTTGCCGGAATCAGCTAGGTAGTTTCCTGATTATAGCGATCCTGCTATACGGTTGTAATCCTACCATGTATACACAATCATGTATAAAAGGAGAAGCAATTCTATGTGATTAATACGCTGAAAAATACATATTTCTACTTTGCTTGAGTACAGGCGCGGTGATTGAAGCTGAGTGTAAAGCTCGCCAGCTGGAATTCTCAGCGTGAGCTTGAATGAGTTGCGGCATCGGCGTTACACACTTATTGGTGCTTTTTGGGTGAAGAAGAGAGATGTTGTTGGAACATTAGGTTGTCTTGTTGCTGCTACTGCATGCTACTTTCGCTCTGTTATGCTACTAAATTAGGATTGCAGGAATGCAAGTCAGTCTCCTTAGAACTCTGAATGTTACGTTATCATGCAACTCTAGTTCTGAGTGCCTGCTATGAAGCACCAACTACTATTGTATGAAGTAAATCTGGTTAAAACAGTCTATCATCGTTGCTGGTAAATCACACTTAAATTATGCTAAGCTGCAGCGTGGAATGTGTTTGACTAGCTCTCATGTAAGACCTATGCTATATATATCGTCGTTACGGTGAACGGTGAAAGCGACCGACAAACTATAGTTATGTCGATCGCTTTCACTGTTCACCGTAACTTGTTTTTTCATTTTTCGTTTGAACAAGAGTTCGGCTGTCGAGCGAGATTCTAGCCGAATCGGGTGTTCAGATAGCCTGTGTCCCTTCAAGCTACTATGTTTTCAGTTTCTTCAGTCTAATGAAATGATGTGCAAAGCTTTGCACATCCTTGAAAAAAAAGGTATCACGTAGTTTGCATGCATCTTGTTTTTCTTTCTTGTGTGTGCCTGCCCTGCAAGATACCAAGGTCGCAGGTTGTTTGCATCTAGTTTTTCAGTAAGCTGGTCCAAGGAAAGCGCCATATATAGAAAATGGGAACTCAGATCGATCTGCCACACTGCTACAACCGGGTTTTCGCTACCCTTTTTTTTAAACGGGGGCGGTATGGCCGAAAATCTTTTCAAACCAAAATTTGTTTTTTGGATTTTAGATAAAATGACCAATTCAAGCAAGTTTGAGCAAAATTTAAGCAAATTGATTTTTTAGGGGCCGGTTTGGAATCCTATCGGGAGCCGGTAGCACCGATTTTCTTTCGAAAATCACAAGCCTGGCTGCAACTGCAGATCTCCCACTCACAAGATTTTTTTTTGCAGAAAACTGATGGGTCTTATCCCACGCTAAGCTATCCGATTGATTGATACAGTCGTGGTGTAGCTTGTTTCCAGGATGCGTATGATCAAGACGAATAGCCTTTGACCTAGAATTTTATTAGTCCAAAAAACATCGAGCTAAAAATATACATTTATGACATGTTTCTCATAGTTTATTTTCTGTCTTATGATATTGACGATATTGATTAAAATCTTTATGTATTACTTTAATACGTAATTAAAATACTATACGTCTTCATAGTCGTAAGCCCTAAGGTTAACAATCCTCATGGTCATAAGGATTCCAGAGGTTATTTATAGGTACCCTGGTTGGACGTGGCCCTGTACCTAGTCCCCGACCAAATGACTGCTCGTAGAAGTTTTGAACTGGTATCTAGATCTAACTCCAAGTATATTCTTACCGTGTGACGAATGGAACACAAGTCATATTTTCTCCATACCACGTGACGGTTCATGTTCCTAAGATACTGACAATAACTACCACGGTTGAGTGTCTCACAGACGCTAACCGACGATCGCTTCGTTTGATGCGACAAACCGCCCCTCGACTGGCGTGTCACTAACATGTGTCTTCTCTAGGAGTAATTTTCACTTCTTCGTTGGTTATTTAAAGATGGAGCACGGAGGAACAAAGTCATCGGATTGAAGCATGGCAATCAACACTAGATTCATGTTTCAACTCTGATTCAATAGCATAACAAGCATTACGCTCAGTGTAATTAGGATTAGTCCACCACCTTGTCGAAGGCACCCCCTGTAAAGGATCCAATTCATAGCAATAAAGGGCAATCTCATTCTCTTCCAAGAACTCTTTGATATTTTTCTCTATTTTATTTTGTAAGATCGGCGACTCGATCTTTGACAGTTAGCACCATCCGTGGGGAAGAAGGCGTTGGGTTCTTGAAGATCACTTTGCTCAAGTATTCTTCATTCACTCCTTTTGCTCTGTCATCACTCATGCGAACATGACAGGACTTGAGATGAGGAAAACTGGTTCGACTTGGCGGACTACTTCGACCTCGACATAGACGCATGCATGCGCGTCATGGAAGAAAACATGATGTCTTCATCCTCCTCCTCCGCTGGCTCGCCACTCGCTGAGACCAGCGAGATTGATCGGATGGATGAGGATTCACCACCGCCATCGGTGGCGCTTCCGAAGGAACCGGACGTTCTGACTAGTTCGGAACATCCGAATACCTCTACAAGCCCGGTCAATCCGACCAGCAAGAACGGTGACAGTAGCCCACGTACTCTCGATGTTATCATGGGCGACCGGTATTCGCGAAAGGCTCCTATGTATTCCGAGGGCCAACCGACACTTGGTGAGAATGTCAATGAAGTTAACATTGCCACTGGTCTAAGGCCAAGTTGGGATAATAAAACTCAGCATACAATCGGCAATCCGCCGGATCAAACTAAATCCACAACAAAGCCCACCAGAGATAGTAATCTCCGACTGCTCTCCGTCGTGCAGGCTTCTTGCCTAAGCTCTGGAAGGTTTTCCCTTAGCTACAACGGAGCTCGTCGGTAGATCGTTGTTCCAGGCACGAAGTTAATGCAATCGGAGATACCAATCAAGCTCCCGTGTGCCATCCTCCACGGCCTAACCCACCATCACATACTAATGGAGATGGTACGGGTGCTCAAACACCACTTGCTGGAGGCAATCGAACCGACAGACGTCAATAAGTTAATTCGCATGTTCCTACCTCACAGCATGTGATAGGTCGGACAAGGCAAGATAGGAGGTTGAAAGGACATTCGACTCATCTAACACCCAATGCTAGTCAGAATCCTCCAAGACCTCCGGTAACGCTTCAAAACCTGCAACAAGTTCATGATATTTTGAGTAACCCAGATCCTGCTCTAGCAGAGACTTCAGGTTATGTTCAACTTGCAGGACAGGTATCAGAGATCCTCCAGCAAACCATGCAGTGTACAGAAATGTACCGGGAGCAAAGGGGCTCTCAAAGTCACACCATAACTTCGTCTCAGCGCTCCTCCCTCAGCAGAGGACATCATGGTCGGAAGGAGGACTGGACAGTACCAAGACCCCCTCGTAGGTTTCGATCGGGGAATCATGAGGGAAGATGGCTCTTCTCAGCAGCCACTCCTCCTCGTCATCAAGAGGAACGACCTCTTGGTTCTGATAACCATCGTCACCATTTGAACCAAGCAGGTGGTCAGAGGTGTTCTGCTAACATCCACACCGGACTGGAACACCGGATACTAGATATGCTAATATAAGGAACTGGTCTCTAACCAATTACAATCCGACTCCTTTCCAAAGAAGGCACCACGACTCCATAATAGGTTGTCAAGCCTTGTCAGTAGGCTCCAACTTGTACGCTGGCTGGATAGGTTTCGACCAGCCAACATAAAGAAGTTCAATGGGACTCAGAACCCAATAGAATTTCTTCAGATCTATACTACCGCCATCAAAACTGCTAGTGGTAATGACAATATGATGGCAAATTACTTGCCCATGGTCCTTGAAGAGTTTGCCCGGTCATAGTTGCTTAACCCGTCGATCGGATATATCTATAATTGGGAGTAGCTTTGTGATATGCTGATTGCCAACTTCCAAGGGACGTACGATCGCCCCGAAAAAGAAGACGATCTCCATTGGATCAGGCAAAAGACCAATGAAACTCTTCGACAATATATCAAGAGGTTTAACTAGGTTCAAAACTCTACCCCATAGGTTGTAGAATCTTCTGTTATCGAGGCTTTTAAAGCAGAGATGAGGAATTGACGGTTTATAGAAAATATCGCCATGAATCCTCCACAATCGGCCGTCGAGCTTTCCGACATGGTTGACAAATATGCAACCGCTAGCAAGGAGGTTGAATGGTGCGAAGCTATTGATTGAAAAGATAAAATCCCTCAACCTCGCTTGGAGAAACAGGAGAAGAAAAATAAGAAGTCTCTCAAGGGTAAGAAGAACCGCAAGCTTGACAATAAAGAAGTCCTTGCGATTCCAGAAATTTTTTCAAAGGCAAGAAAGACTTTTCCTGTCAGAACAAGGCAAAGGCTCCGACTGACGACTACAAGAAAAACAAGAAGTGGTGTCCACTTCACCAGGCAGTAGGGCAAGATCTATGCACCTGCCGAGCTTAGCAAAAGAAACTGGAGGATTATTACTCAGTTAAAGGTCTCTTCCCTTCTTTACATGAACTCAGAGAACCAAGCTCCAAGAAGGACAAAGATGGCGATGAAGAAATGGAGTATCAGGAGCCGCAACACACCGTGGATATGATCTTCGGAGGATCCTCTTTGTACGACTTAAGGCGCCATCTGAAGGGCGTGGAGCGGGAAGTGAACCTTACTGAGTCTTTGATCGACGTCAAGCCATCTAGGTGGTCGGAGACAACTATCTCCTTCAGTAAAAAGACTGCCACATCCCGTCGATTCGACCAGGTAGGTTCCCTATCGTAGTTGAACTTACAATTAATAATTGTAAAGTTAATCGAGTCTTGATAGATGGAGGTAGTTCTTTAAATATTCTATTTACAGGAGCATTGGAAGAAATGCAAATTCCCAAGTCAAAAGTAAAACATGTGAAGTATGCTTTTCACAGCATAGTTCCTGGTTCTACCGCTAAACCGATAGAACAACTATCCCTACCGGTCACGTTCGGAAAACCTGACAACTTTCTAACAGAAAAGATCCCATTTGATGTGGTGAATTTTGAAACAACATACAATAGGATCCTTGGTCATATGACATTGGCTAAATTTCTGATAGCTACGTATTAAAGATGCTAGGACCAAAAGGAGTTATCACGATTCGAAGAGATAGAAAAATGGCTTATGCATGTGATCGAAATCCCTAGAACTGGTCGACGAGCTTCTGACCAGAGAAACTAATATGCATTCCATGCAGGTCAAGCACTCAAGACCCAAGATAACCCCAAAGCCTTCTGACCAGACCAAGAAGGTACAAAGGCGCTTCTCCAGAAAACGTAAAAATGTCGCCTCGGTCAGGAAATGCTAATGTACCTTCCCAAAAGGTCCTGGTCGGGGCAGGACACAACCTTAAATTGGAAGAGTCCCCATGGAGGTGATCGAGCATAGACTAGCTCTCCATCTTGATAAAAAAACTGGTCAAGCAAAAGCTAAGACGCTTTGCACCTAATCGGAAGGAGGCAGTTTGATCCGAGATTGATAAGCTCCTCAAAGCTGGGTTTATTCGTGAGGTCGATCACCCAGAGTGACTCACTAACCCTGTAATGGTTAGAAAAAGCAATGGGAAATGGTGAATGCGTATTGACTTCACAAATCTTAATAAAGCTTGTCCGAATGATGACTTTCTCCTTCCTCGCATTGATCAACTTGTAGATTCTTCTTTTGGGTGTGAGTTGTTAAGTTTTTTTATATGCGTACTCATGGTACTACCAGATTAACATGAGTAAAGATGATGAAGAGAAACCATCCTTCATCACGCCATATGGCATTTGCTGCTACATTAAGATGACATTTGGTCTCAAGAATGCTGGTGTGACTTTTCAGATGTTAATGCAAAAAACTTTTAACCCTCAAATAGGTCGAAATCTAGAAGCATATGTTGATGACTTAGTTGTGAAAAGCATCAACGATGGCGACCACATTTTGGACCTACACGAAACTTTCAACAACTTAAGAAGGCATAACCTTAAGTTGAATCCAGAGAAATATGTGTTCGAGTTTCTTTTGGAAAGCTTCTTGGTTTCCTAGTTTCTGCTAGAGGGATTGAAGTGAATCTAGCAAAAATATCGGCCATCGACTAGATGCGCCCCCCGACCATAAATAAAGAAGTCCAAAAACTAACTGGCTGTATGGCAACACTAAGTCGTTTCATAGCATGGCTATGTGAAAATGGTTATATTTCTTTATGCTTCTTTGGAAACACGAAAGTTCAAGTGGATGAAAGAAGCAAATGATGCCTTGAGGAACTCAAGAGGTACCTTACGAATACTCTGGTCTTAATATCTCCAAGATCAGGAGAAGAGAAACATTGCTGATTTACGTGGCTACAACACCACAAGCAGTCAGCGGTGTACTGGTAGTAGAGCGCGACAACGTCCAACGACCGATATATTATGTAAGTGAAGTCTTACATAGACCTAAGGAAAGATACCAACAGGTACAAAAGTTGATCTATGGTCTCCTTACAGCCTCAAGGAAATTAAGGCATTACTTTCAGGCCCACAAAGTGGTCGTACCTACCGGGTATTACCTTGGTCAAGTTATCGAAAACAAGGAATCTTCATGATGAATACCAAAATGGGCGGTCAAGCTTGGGACGTTCGACCTCCACTTTATCTCTCGTACAACAATTAAGTCCCAGGCAATAGCAAAATTCATTGCCAAGTGGACGAAACTTTAGTTTTTCTTAAGCAACTCGATTCGCCCTCGGTGGTCGAGCATTCCAAGGACATAGGTGATCCGTTAGAGGTCGTACAAATCGATCATGAGAACATGGATGCTCCATAGGTCGAACAGCTCGACCATGGTAGAAATTAGATGATGTCGATCTATAATTATCTTCAGCATGGTATTATTCCTAAAGATGATGCTGAGGCCGATCTTATAGCTCGAAAGGCCAAATCATACGCTATGATCGAAAATACCTTGTACAAACGAGGATCTCGTGGAGTATTTATGAGATGCATATCCCAAATGGATATCATTAAGTTGCTATCCGACATTCATGTAGGAGTCTATGGAGCACATCATTCCTATAGAACACTGGTCGGTAAAGCCTTCAGATAATGATACTACTGACCAACTGCCCTTCATGATGCAAAAGAGCTTGTGATGAAGTGCGTGCAATGTCAATTTCATAGTTGACAAGTACATCAGCTGGTACAAGCTTTGCAGATAATTCATCTTTCTTGGCATTTTGCGACCTAGGAACTAGACATTTTTGGACATTTTCAAGAGCATCTGGGGGCTTTAAATAACTTTTCATCATGATTGATAGGTTTACAAAATATATAGAAGCCGAGCCAGTTGTTAAAACAACAAATGAGGCTGCTAAGAGGTTCCTCACAAAAAATGTGATCACACGATTTGGCATACCTAGCCGTATAATCACGGATAATTATACCCAGTTTTCTAGCAAAAATTTCTAGGAATTCTGCAAGAATCTAGGTATCAAAATACATTTCGCTTCTGTCGCTCATCCGCAGAGCAACAGAGCAGTCGAGTGAGCTAATGATATAATATTGCGAGGAGTTAAACACCGACTTTTTAACCAGTTTACAAAATGGTCAGGGGTTTGGGTTCAAGAACTTCCTTCTGTATTATGGATCGTTCGAACCACGACCACTCGTGCGACTGGTGAAACGCCATTCTTTGTAGTTTACGTTGCTGAATCCACACTTCATCCGGTACTGAAAATTGGCTCCGCTCAAACCGATTGTATTAACGAAAATGATCAAGAACAACGAAGACTAGACGACATCAATTTCCTTGAAGAACGACGAAACCAAGCCCTCATACGATCAACGGTCTACCAACAAGCCATGCGAAGGTACCACGATTGTACAGTGCAACCTCGTAGCTTAGCTGTAGGTGATCTGATTCTCAAAAAAATTCAGAGATAGGACAATCACAATAAACCTTCTCCAAAATGGGAAGGTCCTTACATAGTGGTCGAAGTCACCCGACTTGGCTTAGTACGACTGACGATGTTAGACAGGAGTGTTTTGTCAAATTCTTGGAACATTGATCAATTACGTAAGTTCTTTGTATAATTTTTATATTATTTCAAATTCAATACATATTCATTTCTTTTTTCTAATGAGTGAAACTGTTTATATACGACCTTTTTCTTATGATCCTCGTTGCCAGTCGGGCTTGAGCATGAGCACGTTTTGTGAAGTGTCTATTATGTCTTTAAATCTTAGCAACCTTTATGACCTATTTTGGATAATATATATAAATAAGACCACTTATCATTTATGCATACATTTTTTCATGGTTGTTTATTATCAAGATAAGTCTGGCAACATCTTTTGACCATAAAATATACTATACAATATTTTTGATTATGGAAATAGATCTGTAGCTAGTCGAAGTCACACACAGGTTCCGGCTAAGTTGATTTTCTAGTGTTACTTAGATTTTTTTTGCAACATAATCAATACATACTTTGTATTATGGTCTTAGCTTTTACTCTCTTTCTTGGTCTACTGCTTCTTTAGTAAACTTTTCTACTAATACAAGCAGTCGGGGGCTAGGAAATATATGAGTACCAAAGTGAAAATATAAAACAAAGACTTTATTGATGATAAAAAGCTAAGTTTTTACATTCACAATTTAAACAATTACAATCATCTACTTCTCGGGATTGTTAGACTGGTTGCTACGTGACGGAGATCCGACCACTATTTTTTCGGCAACCTTGTTTCCAAGAGGTAAAATCTCCTCTATTAACTTGGCTGCTTCATCAACCGAGCAGTTGAAGTTTTCTTCAACAGCTTGAAGATGAACGGATGGGTTGGAAGCTTTCATCTTTACCAAAGCAAGACTGACTCCATTGGCAACAATATCTTTCATAGTGTGTACATGATTTTCCCGAGTAGATGCAAGCAAACCTCTGAGATCTTCAAGGAGTCAGCCAAGATTGTTGATCTTCTCCGCTGGATCTCTCAAGGTAGGTAGACTTGATCCCGACCTCATGTAAAAAATCATCTCGTTAAAAGCATTGACTTGTTCATCAAGACTTTGCCCAAGAGCTGCCTCCTTGTCATACTCAAATTCAAGAGCTTTTTCCATTCTTTTTAGCTTCTGATTTTGCTCTACTCGAACAGATCAAAGTTTTTTTAAAAATAAAACTTAAAATGCATAGCAAACTGATTAGGTTTTACGACTAGTTACCTTGAATTTTCTTCTAGCAAATTTCAATGACTTCTTTCTGCCTGGTTGTCAAATATTCAATCGACCGGTCCTTAACTCGATCTTCTTCTTCAAGCTTTGTTATTTTGGTATCTTTAGTCACAATTTTTTTCTTATTTACCTCCAATTCTGTCAATCATGATAAGAAGAGAGTTCATAAATAATAAAGAGGGAACAAAAGGAAAAGAAGAGAGTCAGGGAAAAATGCTTACTTTTTAACTCAATTTTTTTTCAAATTAGTAATTCGCTTTGTCAGTCCTTCGACGACAACAGTATCATCAATCATGTTCTGCCAAAGATAGCATACTTTTTTATTTTTTTATAAATTTTAAGAAGAGACAAAGAGAGTGGTCGAAGACGCTTACCTTGAGCGTCGTGTCAGCATATTGGTAGTAGATAAGCATAGGATCAATATCCAACTGGCGATCCAACACCCTCTTTCAGGCCTCCTCGAACAACTAGTTATCAGAAATTCAACGGTGACCGAAGAAAAAACTGGGACAATGAGACCTTACGACCGGTGAAGGAATCCTCACCCCTTGAGCGATCTCAACAGGAGACGAAACCTGCTGAATCTCTTCTTCAACTCTTGTCTCCTCAGGCACGATTGGAGCCGTTCTGGAGACTGGAGCATCTAGAGCTGCCACTTGCTCGAGGGTTGGCTTGACCTCTTCCTCCTCATGGATGTTCTCCTGAGGGGTGTTCTGGTCGGAAACAACAGGAACACCAAAAGACCTGTCAAAATGGAAGAAAGGAAAGTCAAAATTTAATAATACCTGAAGCTACGAATAGGTATGTACTTTCATAAGTATCTTTCATATATACATACTTGGTTGTCTTCTTGGTCTTGGTCTTGATCTTGAAACGTCTGGGAGTATATTCCGTGGTGCTTGCCTTCCTCTTCTTCCCCACTGATTTTACTGGATCTGAACTAGTAGGGTTGATTAAACCCCTCACATCCCCGACCTCCGGTCGGAAGTGATAGCCTCGACTAGATGATTGAGGTCTCCGACCAGCTGGTCAGAGACGGTGTCTTCGTTGGCTTATGTGATAGTTGCTTTAGTGGCAACCGTCTGGTTGTGAACGACCACTTTGGGGCCTACGACCTCTACTGTCTCGACCTGCGGGTCCTCATTTTCTCACCTAATTAAAAAGACAATTTTAATTAGGTGATGAATTATTTCCATCTGAAATATATATTCCTTGTCAAAAGCTCTATTACCTTCGGAGATCATCATCTTCGCTGAACTCTGAGGCAGAGTCGGTCGGAACAAGTGATGATGGAGAATCTGCATTAAGTTCTTTCAGCCTTAGCCCGATCGCCTACATAATTAGAATAGAATTATATACTGATAGGAGAATATATAAACGATGAAGAATAAGTTGTTATTTACCTTGAGTCTCTTTACTTCTCTTCTAAAAAGATAAGTGCCAAGATATTGGAAAACACGACCTTGGCATCAGGCTCCCTAGCGCAGATCATTTTGATCTGCTCTCTAATCTCAATAAGGGAAAGCGTTTCAAGAAATAAAAGGATTTCAAGGTTAAGAAACAGACAACTAATAAACTATACTAGACGGGATTCTCAGAACTTACCTTCCCTGGTATCCTTGGTCGCTTCGTCATGACTGATGTGCCAGAGTAGGGAAAGTGATTGGAGAAAAGTCCCAAATCACATGCCAAGCAGTTAAGCCCCTGGCGATGGGTTCTTGGATTGCTTCTACACACCTTCCGACCCTCATTCTTTATGGTTGAACGACAGTTGGGTTTCTCCCTTGCCAATTTGCCGGTGAAATAAAGGTCGTCCTCCTTCATGACCATCATACAAAACCAACTTTTCTTCTATGAATACCACGAGGACTTCGAGTACACTTTGATGCACTCATCGGCCTTCCCGTCGTGAAGGCGTAGCAAGCATTCCCCAGGGGTTCCCGTCGTCTTCCCCGACCTCGTCACCTTGTAAAAATACCTAAAGACCGTCAAATCTGTTAGATCCCCTGATACACCTCGCAGAGGTAGATGAAGATACTGAGGTTGGCGATTGAGTTGGGGGCTAGATTGATCAGTACTCAAGAACTTGCGAAAGTAACTTGTGTACCGAAAATCTGAGCCCACACTCAATGCATGCAAGAAAAACAATGATTTCCCCTTTTTCTCCACTCGGGTAATACTCTCCGATCGTTGGTCTCCAATTAACCAAACTCTTGTCTGGAATCACCCCGATCTCCTCCAAAGCCTTGAGCTTCTTCCTACTTAGATCTGAAACCAACCACTTGGTGATTAAGTCTAACATGATTGGATGAGCAGTGGTCGGAGAAGATTTTCAGACGAAAAGAACAAAGGAGGTCGGAAGTGATCCTTCGTAGGAAGATGAAGAGGATTTTTATGAAAATATGAAGTCCTCTAGGCGGCGTGCCGAAGGGAATTTATAGCCGCAACTTCTTAACTGCAAAAAGGAGTTATCCAAAAGTCCAATTGACACAAACCAATGTCCAAAGGATAGAAAAACTTTTCAATTCCCAAGACAATTTCTCAACTTTAAAGTGAATAGAGACCACCTCGTTTGTCACGACATTAAATGAGAGTCTGTCCGATACAACTTCTCATCGGAGGTTCACACAACCAATTCATTTTAAAGTTTGAGGGCTAGTTGATGAGGATTAAAATCTCTATGTATCACTTTAATACATAATTAAAAGAGCATACGTCTTTATGATCGTAACCCCTAAGGCTAACGACCCCCGTGGTCGTAAGGATTCCAGAGGTTACTTATGGGTATCCTAGTCGGATGAGGTTTTGTACCCAGTCCCCGACCAGATGACTGTTCGTAGAAGTTTTGAACTGGTATCTGGATCTAACTCCAAGTATAATCATGTCGTGTGACGAATGGAAAATATGTCATATTTGCTCTATACCACGTGACGGTTCATGGTCCTAAGACACTGACAATAACTATCATACGGTTGAGTGTCTCACAAACACTAACCGACGACCAGTTACTATTTCATTACCAACAACCGTTCCTTCGACCAGACGTGTCACTTCTAATATGTGTCTTCTTCAGGAGTAACTGCCACATCTTCGTTGGTTATTTAAAGACGCGACATGGAGGAACAAAGGCATCGGATTGAAGCATCGCAATCAACACTAGATTCATGTTTTAACTCTGATTCAATAGCATAGCAAGCATTACGCCTATTGTAATTAGGATTAGTCTACCGCCTTGTCGAAGGCACCCCTGTAAAGGATCCATTTCATTGCAATAAAGAATAATTATATTCTTTTCAAAAATTTATTATCAATTTTTTCTATTTTATTTTATAAGATCGACAACTTGATCGTCGACGGATATGCTCTAAAATTAGAGTTCTTTTAGTTCATTCCACGAAGATTGAGATCACATAGTTTAACATTCAATGGTAGATGGCTTCCCCTTGAAATGAGCACCACGCCCATAGGCCAAGCAGCATCAATATACGCCAAGATCGACACTATAATAGTGATAGGAAAGAAAACATCATGAGATGCATCACATGCTTATACTTGTTTTCCCCCTTCCATCCTACCACAGCAGCACTGTATATATATATATATGTGACAGAAAGCAGCCTCGTGCATGATCTGAAGTAGTATAAAATAAGTTTTTCTATGGAGAAATTTTGTGCTACTCGAAGAATTCTAAGCTGACGAGGCTAATAATTAGATATATATGCCGTAACACACACGTTGATGTAACGCATTATCGCTTGCCATGCCATCTGAAAGTTGGCAACTGGATTTCCGGAATAATGTGATGGAAGATCTTCAGTAGCTTTCACGCAATAGGCTCGCCTGATCGAGTTGAAATTTGTCTTCAGTTAAGCGATCAACAAGAGTAAAATCGAAAGCTCAAATTGGGCTGCACATCGGTTCAACTGTAGAAGATACCACCTCTCCCAGGATAACTTGCGAAAAAGAAAAGCGACAATTTAGGATTTGGCACTCCATAGAGCGGCCCTTTAGAATTTACCATTCGAGAGAGCGATACTTTATAATTTGCCACTCTAAATAGTATAATTTATCATTTTTCAACATATATAGTCAATTCATTTATAATCACTTTTGACGGTTTTGTTCTTCTCTAAACAACTATGTCCCGCTTCTTCCTCCTCCCCTTCTTCTCCTCTATGCGCTCCACCCCATCCATGGCGCTCTTCGCCCTCCACTCCCTTGCCTCCGTGGCACTCTCCGAGCTCCCGCTCCACCAATCCTTCTGCTCCCGCCCTACCTCCACTTCCTCCTGTTAGACCATGTGGTCTGTTGTAAATTTGGTGATGATGAATAATTGACTTTTGGGTTGCCTTGATATTTGTGTGTGTGAAAGTTTCGGTTGTTGGAATTTTTAGTTTGGGTGGTCCAATCGGTGATACTCGATGATCCCTTTCTACTGGATCCAGAGTACTGTAGCTCCGAGTACCGAGTAATAGAGTTCAGAATATTGTAGCTCCGAGTACAGAGTGGTAGAACTCATAGTACTGTAGCTCCCAAGCACCGGATAATATATTCAGTCGTAAGTTGAGGTGTATACCGAGTACGAAGAACTGTCGAAGTTGGATGGTCGAAGCTACAGTGTATGGTCGATGGTCGAAACTACATTGCATGGTCGATGGTTGAAGCTACAGTGTATGGCTGATGGTCGAAGCTACAGTGCATGGTCGAAGGTCGAAGCTACAGTGCATGGTTGAAGGTCGAAGCTATAGTGCATGGTCGATGGTCGGTAGTCGTAGTCTTTGTGATCAGTGATCGTAGGCTTCTGATCGGTGGTCGTAGGCTTCTGGTAAGTGATCGTAGGCTTTGCGATCAGTGGTCGTAGGCTTCTGATCGGTGGTCGTAGGCTTTTGGTCGGTGGTCGTAGGCTTCAACTCTCGTAATCTTTGAGTACCTTGAGCACTCGTGTCTAGTCGGCCAGCGGTATGACCGGCGTGTACACAGCGGTAAGACCGGTTTTTACGGAGTGGTTTCGAGCTGTTTTATGAAAGTATAGAAATTAAGGTCGTGGATGATCTGGTTCGTGTTTATTGATATATGAGTATGATATGCGCGTGTGACCTGATATTGGTCAAGTTGGAGAACTTGTGCTGGAAAAACGTTCTTTGATCTTTGCATGTGCAGGTTGGGTGTGGAGACGGTCATGGTCGATGACGAGGAAGACCAGAACTAGGATTGGGAAATCCAAGGTTCAGGTGGTCGTGGATGTCACGAGGTGGTCGTGCTTACGCTAGGGCACATTAGAGATCAAAAGGAATGCATGATGCGTGGAGAAACTACAGGGGGTGCAGTCCAGGAAGCTTCGACGCGTGAGGAGTTATGGAAGACGTTCATAACTAGAAGGTTTAGAGATATTGGAAAATCCGGGATTTGATGGGTTTCTGTAGAACCGGAAAGGCGACTAGGGGGGGTGAATAGGCGCTTTCAAAACTTTCTCGCCTAAATCAAAACCAACACGAACTTTACTCCTTTAGCTATGAAAGCTAAGAAGTTCAGTGTGCACACAACTGAAGCCTTGTGTTGAATTTGATAAACCCCTCAAGCACACGACACAAAAGGAGAAAAGAACTCAATGTTCTTCATCGACACGCGGTCCGACCGGCTACCACGGCGGTCGGACCGACGGTCATCCAATGATCGACCGGCAACTAACCAAATGGTCGGACCGGTGGATACGGTTCGACCCGCCAAACCAATGGCTCGAATACACGGCGGTCGAACCGCCGTTGAAAGGCCGGTCGGACCGGTAGAGTCCAGTACCTACTGAAAAACTCCACCCAAATCCAAAACGAAATTTGATCCAACTTTTGATTCAACCAATAAAACTTGACCAAATTTCTAGCACACCTTCCTAATGATATTAGAGACCTATTTCTAGCGACGATCCGTCAGATCCACTTCGCAGAATCGATCTCTTGAGATTTTACCAAATAGGTGCACAAACCCTAGAAGTGAAAAATCTTGATTCAAGACTTGCTTGTGGGGGTTTGATGATCTAGATGACTCTAGGAGTAATCCCACACATCAAAGCAAGATAAAGTAGGCCAAGAGACCAAGTATGAACCTTTGAATCAAGGAAGCACCAAAAACATCCAAAAGAGAGAAGAACACAAAGGGAGCAATTGATCTTTCAATTAAGCAACACAAGATTGTTCACTCACAATAGATGCTTACAAAGCCTCTCCACCAAGGAGGACAAGAGCTCAACAAGGAGCACACTCCAAACCCTAGTTCTCCTCTCCTCTCCTCCAAACCCTAGAAAAAGGAAGAAAGGGGCTAAATGAATGCTTGCTTAGGTTTTCCACCTCTCCCCTTCCTATTTATACTAGAGAGCTAGGGTTTCCCTTTTTGGGTCTCTTACACATGGGACCCACACACACATAACTCTTGAAGCAATCGCCTGCTTCACCACGTGTAGGTTGATCAGCGGTTCTCATCGACGCCAAGCCTCTCTTGTCCGAATCCCATCGGAACCTCCCAGAGACTCGCACCGATATCCGCACCGCCTGATCCAACCAAATTGCTTGAACCACCCGCTCGATCCATCTTGTCCATTCTGCACCATGCTTGAGTCACACAACCTCACCCAGTATCCCTGATCGTTCTGGACCTCAGCTCTTCAAGCGTAGTCCCGATCCACTCACCGCTGACGCCGTTGACTGCAAGCCACCGCACGACAATAGACAAACAAA
This sequence comes from Hsuehochloa calcarea, assembly GCA_036346395.1. Taxonomy (NCBI): domain Eukaryota; kingdom Viridiplantae; phylum Streptophyta; class Magnoliopsida; order Poales; family Poaceae; genus Hsuehochloa; species Hsuehochloa calcarea. The sequence continues at coordinate 44,962,635 of CM070599.1, forward strand.
TCGCTTCCGAACAAGTTCTTCACAACTTGACCCACGCCGATTCCGCAATGCGATATACAACAATAAAGCATTGAAGTTCATATAAAACACACTTGAAACCAACTCAATGCAACACTTGGCTCACCTCCAGGATCGCCGGCCCGATCAGCCCACGGGGCGGTCCGACCGATTTCATGTCTTGGCCGGACCGCTCGCAACAATGGTCGGACGGTCCAAAGGACTTAGCCAAAATTCAAGCGAGAAATTCAAACCTTTTGGAAATTTCAAACGAATAGAACTTTTGACTGGGAGCTCCAAAAATGATGGGACCACATCCAGAAGACTCCCCTCACTTGCCTACACAACCTATTTTTGGCCCAGCTCCAAAAACCCAACTTTCAAAGCGGCGGTCGGACCGGCCACCATGGCCGGTCGGACTCCTCCACGGGCGGTCTACGACCGCCAAGACAACCGGTCGACCGCCAAGGGCTCGACAAAGATTGGAGCAAACCCGAAAACGCGAGATTTTGCAAACCAACAACGCCATTGCCAATTGACTCATCATCCTGAGATCGTGCACATATCCTCACGATATCCACAGTTTCAGTTCCCATGATTTTCAGAAGAGATAGGATTATATGTTTGTGTTGATAAGGACACGGTTTAGGGCTCCAGCAAATAAAGGTCAAAGAAGTTAAGAGTAAAACTAGACTTTGGAGGCTTTTGGTGACGACTTTCGAATAAAGCTTTTTGTGTTTTTTGTGTTAGAGTTTGAGGGTTGCTGTGAGAGCACTTTGTAACCATAGCACATGTTTCAGAAATAACAAATCAGATCTACTCAAGAAAGATTAGTCATACCGGTTGCATGTTCTTCTGTCTTTGACTAGTTCATGTGTTGATCGATCTTCGACTTGTTCTTGTCCATCGTCTTCGATCTGTTCTTGTTCTTTTCAGTGCGTGAATCTCCCGAGCCGGATGGTGGAAGAAATCTGATAGTCGAATCCTTTCGACTAGGTGATCGCAACCTTTTCGACTAGTTTGACTTCACCTTCTTTAATCACGAGTTGTGTTGTTCACCCGGTTATCAACAATATCATTGATTGGCAGAACAGATCAGAGCTGTTTCGACCACTACGACGAGGAGACAAACTCGTACGAGTATATTGTATTCGGTTGTCGGTTGAATCCAAAGCAAATCCTCTTTAGTAGTTCGAAAAGAAGACACTACAATCATCCACCCCCTCTGATTGTCGTATCCGATCCTACACCTCCCCATTAGCCTAATTCTCCTCCTCCTCCTCCACCTCAGCCTCCTCTTCCTCATCCAGTGGTGGTGGTGGCACCCTCCCGCTCCTAGCCGTGACACGCCATGGCTACAAAAGTAAGCCCTCGCTGACCCGTATGCACCCTGCACCTGACCACCTCCATCGATCACATCGTCCACCGCTTCCACAACCCCAACCTCGCCACTGACGACGACGAGCCCTCCACCGCTACGGCCACTGCTCCCCTCGACAATAGCAAGCGCCTTAGCGACCTGCTGAACTGTAGCTAGGCACGTCTGATCGCCGGTTCGCTGCCTCTAGCTTCGACGATGCCATCCTCTTGTAGAAAAGGGACGAGGAAAGCACCGGTGGAAGGAGGGAGGAGGAGGAGGGTTAGGTGGGTGGTGAGGGAGGGGAAGAGGCTAGGGTCGGTGCTGCCCTGGCAAGGGAAGAAGAAAAGGGTAGGATTGAGGGAGATGAATTGGTCACTCTATATATAGTGGCAAATAATAAATTGTATTATATAAAGTGGTAAATCCTAAAGTACCACTTCATAGAGTGATAAATCATCGATCGTCCCTTGTCATATGCTATGGAATTGATAATTAAGCTCGTGACATGGCCACATGCTCCACGGATGGGTATCAAGACGAAGAGCCTTCAAATACTACTACTCTAATTTTGCTGGTTAGTTATAACTGTCAACTTACCTTAATAAACCATTGTATCAATCCCGTGCCTGAAATTTGATCCGATCGAGCAAGCATTGCCACGTTCCACGTTGTTCATAACCCTCTGTTCTTTTACATATTACTATGTTAATGACTTCTTACTTCCAACTTTATGTTTTTAAATTTAATAAAATTATGGCAGTTCTACGTATTAATAGCCAATATAATGATATATCATTTTATATGACCGATTTTAATATATTTATAGTTAAATTTTTAGAAATTTTGTTGAATTAAGAAAATGACATCTACAAAAAGAATCAAGGTGGTTTTTTCTTTTACTGTTTGTTAAGTTGTTAGCGCTAGAGATGGTTAGATTGGTCGTGTTTCTCGGGCTGACCCAAAACACAGAACTGTTAGCCTGCCCTGGACACGACACGGCCTGACAAGCCGCTCGCCACTCCGTCCCGTTCATTTATTTAGAGCGTGTACAATAGTCCACGCCACTTGTTACTAAGGGGTTGCCACATCAGCATTTAGGTGATGTGGAGGAGAGAAGCTAAGGTTATTTCTAAATAAAGAAATCAGTAAATTGTTAATACCAAAACACAAGAAACAACCAAATACTCTATTGGAGACTTACTTGTTATCTAAAAACGCGATTTTGTGGGTCCCATTGTCTCCAAGCAAAATATTCATGAGATCACTTGTACAGCTCGACTTCATTATTAATATGATAAATGAGCAAAAACATATATGCTATAAAGTTGTATTTCATTATTGATCATCAAGAATCATACGTATTTATAATAATTAAAATTTTAAATATAAACTCAAGAAATAATTTATTAGAAGATTAACTTCTTTTTATTAGACTGAGCACCTTTTCTCCGTTCAGTGACAAGATAAGAAACGAGCTATCGTAAATGGACTTAACTGAACAGATGAGCTGGACAGGTTACATCATCACGTACCCATCTTTCGTTTTGTCTGCTATTGCTTCGCTTACCGAGAAAAACTTGGCCACGTCTCCTTCCGAAAGCTCTCCTATAATAATAATATCCCCTTCGTCCCCTCGCTTCTCGCTTTGTTTCTCCCAAGAACCCGTGAGGGCGCGTCCATCTATTCTCGGGAGGAAGATGATTGCGCGCGGCCTGCTCCGATCCAATGCGTCCACCCAGGTGACGATTCGTGCCCCTCTCTCGTGCTACATGCGAAAGCCGGCTTCTTCCTTCGATGCGCTAGGGTAGGATTGCACCGGCCTGGAGCGGGGCCGCGAGTGGAATGGTTTCAGGGTCCGCATGGAGCCGCCGCCTTTTAGGAATCCAACTTGTCGATGATCGCTTTTTGAAAGTGGGGGTTTTAGTGGGTGAATATACCTGGTTGATAAAAATAAAGAGTCTTGTATTCGAATTCGGATCAGGGACGGGTAGAGATTCCAAAGGGCGAATCTGTAATTTTGTTCTTGGTTCGCTCTCCGTCCTGAATTATACTGCTCTTACTTTTCGAAAAAGTGATAGTATATACGGTTTCTGATTGGAATTTGCAACAGTTTATAGCTAGCAGTCGAGTTATTATTGGAATATTAAATTATAGTTTTAAAACTTTTGTTTTTTAGTGTGTTCATTTATCCTGCAGCCTTGAGAAAGCAACCCTTTTCCCCCCTTAGGTTTCCCTTTTCGTCTTTATGCTTGTGATTACGTATGAGTTCACTGTACCTGATTCTTTTTCAGTTACCTTTTCCCTTCCTCGTGTCGTATGTTTATTACAGCTTTTATGCGACATACATCGTCAACTCAAATTGGCTAGTTGGGTTCAGTTTTTTTTTTCTTGGCTGAAAGCATTCTTGTATTTGATTTTTAAGTAGAAACTGTGATGGCTTTTCTCAATGCTAGACATTGAGGAGCTCGAGTACTGTGACAAGAATATTCGACGACTTTGTGTTGTTCAGACTACAGACATCACCTGCCGACGTTTGCTATTGTCATAGCTCATGTGTGATCCTTTTTATTCCTCATTCACAGGCAAGCAACTTAGTGAAGTATGTAACTAGCACAGGAAGTTGGCAAGGGCATGCAGATAGTTTGTCAGATGCATCAATCAGATATTTCAGTTCAGTACCATCTCCTCAGTCTAACTCAACTGAAGAAAATGGGTATACATTTTTTTCATGTGTAGAATTGTTACATAGTTTGACTCTGTTGTGCACTGGGATGTATGCAGAGTTGGATTCTTATGTTTTACTAGCTATTCTTGATTTGCAAAGTATGATTATCTTTCCAGGTTTAAGGGGCATGGCATGCTGGCACCTTTCACAGCTGGCTGGCAGAGCAGCGATTTGCATCCACTAGTTATTGAGAGATCTGAGGTTGTGACACTCAACTCTGGCATTATATCGGTGTACTTCTCTTGAAATGTAGCATTGAATTTTGGAAAAGGAAGCTTAACATGCTGATTGCTCTACTCTAAAGTGTTGAGCTATATCTGTCAGCTTACCTTGTATAAACATACATATGCAGGGTTCATACGTTTATGATATCAATGGGAAGAAGTATCTAGATTCTCTTGCAGGACTATGGTGTACAGCTTTAGGTATGTTCAATCTTTGGAGTGTGAATTTTTTTTACCATGTACCACAGAACTGATGTATTCTTTTGGATAATGTCTGTCTCACCATTTATTTTTGTGGCTTTAGTAATGTTTAGAGTCTAATTCCATTTCTGTTTCGTGGACTGTTCACAATGTCTTCAGGTGGTAATGAGCCACGATTAGTCAAAGCTGCAACCGAGCAATTACACAAGTTACCCTTCTACCACTCCTTTTGGAACCGTACAACCAAACCATCATTGGTACATACTCTGCATCTTTCATTAATTATTGGTTCATATTTAGATAGAGGAGGGAATGTTAGTATTGGATGTCTTAGTTTTGTTGAGAACAGTTACTAAATTTGCAAATACTGATGATTGGAGAACTGATACTTTCAGGATCTTGCAAAGGACGTTCTTAGCATGTTCACCGCAAGGGAAATGGGAAAAGTGTTCTTCACAAATAGCGGTTCAGAAGCAAATGACTCTCAGGTATGGTTGCTAGAAGTACTGAACATTTCCTACTCTCTTCATACTGTCGATGGTGTTCATCTTACTGTTTTTTCACATCTACACTGTGAATCATCGAAACTGATTTACATTATGTCACACAAGCGACTGCTGCATGAACTTTTGATCTTAACGTACCAAAAACATCTTTCTGGAAAAACAAACAAAAAGGCACTGAAACATAAACAGTACTCTCCTTCTGTTTTTAGTTTAAAAAAGCATAAACAGTTGGTGGAATTGTGAAATTTACATGATCTTTGCACATTTCTCAAAAAAAAAAGATGTTTGCACTCTTCCATTTACTAGTAGGCTGGTAGCTATTACTCCTTGTCCTTCGTCGTCGGCTGTGGTTTTCTGAGAGATGGCCATTGCCTTAGTGGTTTATTTACTTAAATATATCTAGCTAATTTACATGCTCATATTGAATGGCATTAGACATTTCATGATAAACACTAGAAATTTTTATGCTGATCTTATAGTTTGTTATGTTCCTCTCTTGATATTCTTGTGGGCTCGTAGCATTGTTTCCCACAACTACAATGTTTACACCATTCCTTATTTCCTTTACAGGTCAAACTGGTATGGTATTATAACAATGCATTGGGGAGGCCAAACAAGAAGAAATTTATTGCACGATCAAAATCGTAAGTAACAAAATTATCAGCTTTTGTTCCTCAAACGAAGAAATGTATTGTTTTGCTTCATTTCTTCAGTAAACAATTTGCATTGGCATCAATGTCCATCCCAGATCATCATTTCTATATTCTTGAGATCTCAATGTTAAGTTTCGTGAAACACGGAGGCATTTTGGATGTCATTCTTACTGCTGGTATACTTACTGCAGATATCATGGATCAACATTAATATCAGCTAGTCTATCTGGGTAAGTATTGTCCTACAGGAAAAATAAACAGTTTGCCTTCATATATCCATAAAATTTATCTAACAATACTATTAGAATGTTCCTAATAAACCTACTTGTCCATTGGTTATTGATAAAAATCATTTCCTAATTGTTTTTGCATCTTTAGTCTTCCTGCCCTGCACCAGAAGTTTGATCTACCAGCACCTTTTGTTCTGCACACAGACTGCCCTCACTATTGGCGCTTCCATCTTCCTGGTACTCTACTGTAAAGTTTTCTGCATGATTAGCCCAGCATATTATGCTAATGAAATGATTTTGGTTGGAAACAGGTGAGACAGAAGAAGAGTTTGCAACTAGACTTGCCAATAATTTAGAGAATCTTATCCTCAAAGAAGGACCAGAAACAGTATAATCTTCCCCAAAGCTTACATTATACTAATAGGTCCAAAGTTTACTACTTTACTGAGCTAGTATCTTTTTCTCCTTGTTTCAGATTGCTGCGTTCATTGCTGAGCCCGTGATGGGTGCTGGTGGTGTCATCCCTCCTCCAAAGACCTATTTTGAGAAGGTGATTCTGAACACCATGAAATCCAATCTTTTGATAACCTATATGAAAAAGAAAACCCTTAATTGGTTTCATTTATTTGAAATTGGTTTCATTTATTTGAAATTTTGAACCCACTGTTAAACAGTGGAGCTAAGATTGAACATTTACCGAACTTTCTGAAAGTATAGTTGCTTCATTATCCTATCCTTTTCCCTTTTCGTGCCTTCATTATATTGCAGTGGTTCCACACAAAAAAATGTTGCTTGATGAACTGCTAGGGTTAGTGTATTATAGTTAGCTCCACATCAAAGACCTGTATTATTGTTTTGCTTGTTTGTCTTATCTCATTTTGTTGTCTATCAATAGGTTCAAGCAGTGGTTAAGAAGTATGACGTCCTTTTCATAGCAGATGAGGTACTTTACAATATCTCCTGTAAATTGGAACACAAAAATAGATAGTAAAAAGAACGTAAGGATCTTTTTTGTGTGACTGTTATTAAGTGAGAATCCATTCTAGGTCATTACTGCATTTGGAAGGTTGGGAACCATGTTTGGATCTGATATGTATAACATCAAGCCAGATCTTGTCTCCTTGGCCAAGGTGAGTTCTCCAGTACCAGTATACCAGTGAACACTGCTTATCTTACGCAGGCTGAGTCATGCCAAATTCATTGTAACAGGCTCTTTCATCTGCCTATGCACCAATTGGAGCAACTCTTGTTAGCCCGGAAATATCAGATGTGATTCATTCTCAGAGCAACAAGCTTGGTAAGTTAATGCCATTGCATGAGCTCAATCCTCCCATTTCTGCATAGACATGTGCTGAGCTTTACTGAAACATGACATGTGCTGAGCTGTTGCCTTTTTGTTACAGGTTCATTTGCTCATGGCTTTACATACTCCGGCCATCCAGTTGCATGTGCTGTCGCCATAGAAGCACTGAAAATTTATCGGTAGACTGTATTTTCAATAACATCACACAGCGCCCCTGCCCCTATTGAGTTTCTTGTTCCTGACGTATCTTTCGCAAAATTGGAATTAGGGAGAGGAATATTCCTGATCATGTCAAGCAAATTTCTCCGAGGTTCCAAGAGGGAATCAAGGCCTTTGCAGGAAGTCCAATTGTTGGGGAGGTACCCATTTCTCCTAGTATATTCTCATACTGCAGAGGTTCCTTGTTCGAACACATAGTTGACGTGCTCCTGTGTGCAGATACGTGGTGTAGGGTTGATACTCGGAACTGAATTTGCTGACAACAAATCACCAAACGACCCATTCCCTGCTGAATGGGGTAAGTAACAGTAACAACTAACGGTTGGTTAATCTAATTTGTCAATAGAATCTTTCAGCATGTCAAATCATATATTCTCGAAAACGCGTGTCAAATCATAGTTTTGAACTACTTAACCTGAAGCATTATGATAGACATCGTACTAGAAAAGTTAGGATAACTACTCGTATTCGAGGACATCCAAGATACATCATCTCCTAACAAAGAAGTATACTTCAACAAATTATTTCCCTGGAGCAAGTCAAGGTTCTTATGATTGGATGGCATTTTTCAGGTGTCGGTGCAATCTTCGGAGAGGAATGTGAGAAGCGCAGCATGCTGGTTAGGGTTGCCGGCGACAACATTATGATGTCACCACCATTGATAATGACCCCTAGTGAAGTCGATGAAGTAAGATCCCCCCATTCTCCTCGTTTCAGATTACAGAGGAACGAAAGCAAACACTGAACTGTCCCACTCAACTGTTTTCAGCTGGTGAGCATATACGGGGAGTCCCTGAAGGCCACAGAGGAGAGAGTGGCAGAGCTCAAATCTAAGAAGAACTAGCTGATGCCATTTCTTCATCTTGCACGACGATGATGATAATGTTGGCGGCGATGATGATCTCGGCTGATGACGGAATAAATTCCTCGCTGTCAGATGGTAATAATTGCACTGGAACGAACGTTGTTATTGATGTGCAAAATGACAACTATTCTTTCACCAAGCAACGGTGATTGATAACGAGATTATGCACAAGACATATTTTAAATATTGTCATGTCGAAGTGTGCCACGTTGGAATTTCTAGATGTATTAAACAGCCACGGTTTGGAACATAAGTTTTTTTAATAGAAATTCGGAGGAATTGTACCTTGAAAAGTGACACATAACAAAGAGAAATTAGCCTTTCACAAAGCCGGGTCGTAGCTGAGTTGGAACTGGTAGTCGAAAGTTGAAACGGTGGTCGGGCAACGGCTGCTTTGGGTTTCTTTAACTGGGCCCTGCTGTCAATGGGTGGGTCCCCGCACGAAAGATTGTCTCTTTCAGAATCCAGTCACCTCCACGGGTGGTGGTGACCTCATCTGACTCTGCTCTGCAAAGCGATGAAACGGATCATTATTTCGAACAGTACACGGGGGCTCTGTTCTACTGTCACTCCGGGCCCTTGGGCCCACATGTCATTTGGGGGCAAGGGCGTGCCTAGCTGGGCCAGCCAAGTACACATGGCGGGCCCCGCTGTGGGCCGCCTCACAGCTGGAAAGCCGAGTGGGCGGTGACCGCGGGCCCGGGAAAAGCAATGGCGTCCACGTCAGCATGGAATACTACACGCCTGATCTTGACGTTAATGCCCCCGTCTATTTGTAGATTTAGGCTCGGCCAATTTTTTTTTAAAAGGAGGCTCGGCCGTATCTTTGCCTGAAAGTTGAAAGGAACAGGAGACGATTTTTTTTTTTTTGCCGTTTTGTCGCAAATCCGGAAGTATTTACAGGGATATCGTCGCCGATTTTTTTGTGTAAACATCACATTGCCGTATGGTCATCGTGCGGTGTGTCCTACCCTGCCGCCACGCATGCTCCCCCTCGTCGTGCCGATTCTTTCACGAAGAAATTCGGGTTTCAACGCCGTGTGATGTTGTAGGAATTTAAAAATATAGCAAATGAGCAAAAAAAATTATGAATTTTATCGTGGAGCCTCCCGACACAATGTAATTATTTATGTAATCTTTTCGTTCTTAAATTTTCTCACAAATTTATTTTAGTGTACTGTTAGTAGGAATTTATAAATATAGAAAACAAGTGATAAAAATTATAAAATTTGTTTTGAAGGCTCCTTACATAGTGGACTTGATTGTGTAATATTTAGACAATTTTCTATGTGTTCTGAAATTATCTCAAACATTAAGGATGACGAAGGGGGTATTATCGCATGTAACCCGATCAAATATGATATTATTTGTTAATTTAACAGTTTAATGTGGATGATATTATTTAATATTATATTGTACCACGGACTAGATAACCTTATAAATGAACCAAATGAGGGAAATACGTGGTATGTAGATCATATAACAATGTATCATAGGCTCCGACTCGTGTGCGTTTCGAAGGCTACGGTTTATTGTTATATGATCTACATGCCACACATTTTTCTCAATTGGTTAATGTATAAGCCTATCTAGTATGTGGTACAGTACAGTGCTAAATAATATCATCCGTATTTAACTGATAAATTAACAAAAAATATCATATTTAACAATGTTATTCCTGAGGGTAGTCGGGTCTATCATCTATGAAATGATGTCTGCAACTAGTCTCCGCGACGCCATAGCCACTGCCCCTTGTCTCGGGGCTGCATACGGTGGTGACGAGTGTCAAAGTCGTCATTGTCCTACGATTCCATGATGTAAGTGGTTCGTACAATAGCAAATGTAACAAAGATGCAAAATGTATGTAGTTGACGTCTTTGATATAGAGTGCGCCCGGCGACCGGATACGCTACTTCGTCGGCTGGTCTTAGTCGAAGGAGCCTACCCTTTCCCCTTGTCATGGGACTCCCCATGTTGGTGTCGTTTGTTGAAGTCGCCTATGTCCTGCGATTCCATGATGTAAGTGCACCGTATAGTAAAAAAAATATAGCAATGATTTAAATTGTACATAACTCACGTCGTCGATATGGAGTGCGCCCGGGCGATCAAAAACGCTATGGCGGCCAGGCTCAGCCGTAGGAGCCTTCACATTCCCCTTGTCTCGAGACTCCCCACGTCAGTGCTGTGTGTCGAAGTCCCCCTATGTTCTGCGATATGAACTGCATGATTGTATGTTGTTAAAAGAATAAAAGGGCAAATACAAAATTAGGATGTGAATTGTACGTAATTCACCTCTTCGATATGGAGTGCTCCCGGGCCATAGGAGAAGCTACGAAGATCGTTGGTCTCAGTAGCAGGAGCCTTCCCTTGTCCATCGGGCGAGTCCTGGGCTCCTCTGGTGCCTCCTCAGTAGGGTTTGGTACGTAAGGTTTCCATCGCACGAAGGTCTCGGCCCGCATCGAGAAGTTCAACATATACTTATGTTGGATGAACGCCTATCGTACATCTCTGGGCCGTCGATCCACTGGAAGAAGTAGCGGCACATCTCTGGGCTACCATTACACGGGGATGAAGTTAAAATTTATAGAAATCACCGTAAATAGTGAAAAATTGATGTGTGCGAAAGAAACGCTTACGAGGTGGTAGCCACATGTGTAGTACGCCCGGGCGAAGGTGTGTGGGTATGTGAACTGAATGATCACCGCCGGCTCGCCATACACACACTGCGGGACCAGAAACCGTGGTGGTACCGGGACATCTTTCATCGAATAATCTAGGTATTGTAGACGTTTGACCTTCTGCGCTAGCGACTTGCGCTTCTGCAATATTATCGCGTAGAGGTTTGCCGATGAGTCCGACATATCTGGGTATCGTAGAAGTTTCGTTGTGCATAACAAAACAAGGCGAACAATACATTAAACTACGATACTGAATGACGACCAGGCGAGCTCGGTCTCTTGGGGTAATCCTTCATTGAGTGCCTAGGGGTCTTGCATATCCTGCACATGATTGTGCGGCTAATACTTGTACGTTGGCTGCCATCCATGTGTTCCAGAAGCGTCGTCGTCTGCCGTTGTACCTTCCATATTGTCTTCAATGCCTTGTTCGGGCCCCATTGTACCATGTTCGGTCAAAGATCCTTGTAGTTCATGTCCAAGCAGTACGAGTGAAACTCTACACTCCATGTACCGAAAAGGAGCTGCATGTCTAGTACTCGGAGATGTACGGCGTAGACATCTGTCTCATTTGTGCACAAGCCTTGTACACATGTGAGCATGACTTGTGGAGAAGCTTCGGCTTGTTGCAGGTGCATGTCGCCACATCACCTAGGGTGCATGCCTATTTCCTTTCCCCCCTGGCATGTCTGTTGACATATTTTTGCTGAAGTCTAATCTTGTACTTCCTCCTGAGGCCATCGATCACCTAGATGTCGTGCATTTGAGCCTTCTCCATCTTTTGATCCATGTGCCTCTGCATGTTCTCGGACCACTGCTTGCCTTCCTCCACCTGTCGCTTGGCTGTGGTGGCTCTGTTGACGAAATAACCAACAGTGTAAGTCCATGTCTCCTCGACGATCGCGGTGATAGGGAGGCACCACACACCTTTGAAGATATTGTTGTACACCTCAGACATATTGGTCGTCATAATCCCGTACCTCGCACCGTCTATGTCATAGAGAGGGACCATTTCTCCAATTCAGGAGCGTGGCCATGAATCCATTCGGAGAAACTTATGACACTATTGGGTTGCTCCCTTTAGTATCTCCGGAGTGGACTCCCTTGTATGCCTCATAGTCCAGTGTTTGAGCTCTCTCCAGATGACTCAAACTTTCGCCTCTGGTTTTGCAGACACAATGCCTTGAACGTCTTCATAACTTTCTGACTGCGGAACCGCGTAAACTAGTTAGATGTAAGATGCCTCATGCACCATCTGGATTACACGTCGTCCCACTAGTGAGGGGGGTCCATCCCATCCGCATGGTGTTGATGGTCGCCAACAACCCAGCATTGTGGCATGTGATTAGGCATATGTTGCGGCGGTCTCCCACCACCGCCCTCTTCACGTTGGCTAGGAACTATAGCCAACTGGATGTGTTCTCGCTCTCCACAATGGAAAATGCCACCGGGAGAAGCTGGTCATTCTCGTCGGCCGCCACCGCGGTAAGAATGGTGCCCTTGTACCTTCTTGTGAGAAAAGTGTCACCATCGTGAGCACTGGACGACAGAACTAGAAGCCCTGAACGGCCTGGGCGAAAGCCCAGAACACTCGGTCCAGTATGAAGCAGTTGGGCCCTCTGTCAGCATCTTCCCTCTCAAGCTTGTTTATGTATGTGACGACGTTTGATTCAGCAATCTGGTCAAGCAATCTCAGCACAAGGTTGCACACCTCTTCGTATGTCTCGTACATGGACTCGATGACCTTTTACTTCGCTCGTTGGATTTTGCTGTAGCTAACTGCATAACCAACCTGATTGGTGACCTTCGACATCAGCATCTTGGGGGAGACGGACACGTCCACCGCAACTAGGTGCCCGATGAGGCTTGCAACATATGCGGAAGTCACGTTCCGATGTTGCCGCAGGGGCTCGCTAAGCTCGCAAGTGTGGTCAATCAATGCCTTGATCCCAAAGACCGAGCCGAAGATCTTTACTCGTTGAGCGCCGACCTTCCCAGGGTAGCCTTCCACTACGTACTTCACTGCGTACTACCCTGGTTAGACCGGTGTACTCGGTACACACAACCGATGGACAAAGTGTACCATGCTATAACTTGTTACATGGCACGTCTTGCTAGGGAAGCACTGCCCAACTAAGAGGGTGTCGGCATCAAGCCCGCAGTGGGAGCCTTCTTCTTGCGGTAGTACGAGCAAATGCACCGCGATATCATCAAATATCAATGCCATGTAAGGCACCTATGATGACACAATTCCCCCGATTTGACCACCGGCTTGGTGTGCATCCTCGTCGCTACCATCTGAGTCTGGCTCGGCGTCCTCGTCGGACTCCAACCCGAGAGGTTGGTCCGATAGATACTCATGGCAGTCAATGCGGGCCGACCACCACAATTCTGTCCCCTTATTTTGCACAAAATTATGCGTGAGTCTTCCTCCGAGACAGCACATTCTGTGCAACCGTCTTCAAGCTTGCCCTGTGGTTGCCCGCTTGTAGAGACCCAGCACCATCAAGGTTTCCCAGCGACTGCGTACAAAATTCACGTATACCATCAGCTTCCCGTAAATGGCCGCCGGTGGGAGCAAATATGCATATACTGGCGCCATGCTACGCTTCCATTCTTTGACGAGCTCCCACATGACATTCGTGCACGTGATCCCCTCGATCACAACTTTCTTCGTCATTGCCTCCGTGACGAACTCCCTCCGGATGCAGCTTCGAAGCTCGTGAATATTTATCACGTCGAGCCCTCCGTCCGGATCACCTTGTACTGGCATCTCGACAGGTACAACCCATCGGGTCCGGCCCATACGAGACCATCGCCATAAAACACTATAAAGTATTGCATGTTCAAAATTACCTAAAGTAACAAATAATGACAACACATTGCATGCAAGTGATTGATTACATATGTGTAATTAAATACAAATACTTAATTAATTACTAGTAATACGATTACTCCTCCAAAACTTAATTATGAACTGCATGTTCATTGCCATTTAATTACTTACGACTATCTATTTTTCACTCAATTACTTATGTCTAACTAATTGTAGTAAACTAATTACAACTAATTAATTACCACTAAATAAATTATGAATAGTTAATTTTGACTAATTTAATATGTCGAAAGATAACACTGAACTAAGTACGACTAATTATTTTCCATTAAACTAATTAAGTACGACCGATAAATTAGCACTGAACTAACTAACTATGACTGGTTAATTATCACAAAACTAGCTAATTACAACTGATTAATTACCACCAAATAAATTATGAGTAGTTAATTTCTACTAATTTAATATGCTGGACTGATAACTACTGAACTAAATACGACTAAATATTTACCACTAAACTAATTAACTGCAACTAAACTAACTAATTAAGACTAATCAATTAGCACTGAACTAACTAATTATGATTGATTAATTACCATTAAATAAATTACGAGTAGTTAATTTACACTAATTTAATATGTCATATTGATAACCACTAGACTAATTACTAGTAAACTAATTAATTACCACTAAACTAACTAATTATAACTAATTAATTACCACTAAACTATTTAATTACGCCTATTAAATTAAGACCGATCAACTACGACTATAGTAATGACGACAAAGGCATCTGACAAATAATTATCTGCCCATCGGGGGAAGCAATCAAAATAACTAAGCAACGAGCGACGAGAAGTTGCTCTCAAAAAGATTTAATTATGTTACGTTATCTGAGTTCTCAGCGACGAGCGCGAGAACGAGAAGCGAAATACAATTGAGATGAGCGACTGCGAGAGCTCGATATTTATAGCCGAGCGAAGGAGCAGTCGTTGTGTTGGCGTTGGGAATTCCTGATGCATTGTCTACGCGCACCACTGTGGGCAAGGGGGCACAGCGATGGGACAACAGATGTGCAAAGGAGGGGGGACAACCGGTGGGAAAGGACATGTTTTTAGGATTTTTTAGACCCACCGCAGGTGGTCGTGCGGAGAGGAAGGGAGGTCGGGGCGGCGGCCATCAAGATGGCCCGTCGGCGGCAGCGCACGTGGCGGGAGGAGAGGGCATGCCGCACGGTGGGAGTGCGGCAAGGCGACATTTTTGTCAAAAGATTTTGGCGATGTTTCATTCTTTCAAATACAGGGCAAAAATGAGCCAATATAGGAAAAAAACTCACAATAGACTCTCACCAATAATATACTGTATATATACGTAATTATTTTGCTACAAGTTTGTATAAAAACAAATTGTAAGGTGAAGATTAAAAGTAAGTGCCGAATTAATGACAAGAAGAATAAGAAAGGACCGATGGACGGTGACATGATGACATGAAAAGGAGGGACATGGGTATGAATTGCTGAAGATTCTTGGTTTTTCAGTGGCAAACCTTGACCGGTAGTTGACGAGATTAACAGTTGAAAACAAAAGTGTTTGAACATCATGATGGACCTTAGAGCTAGCAGCCATTCTTACTTTGGAGGTTGTCAAATTCTGCCAAGTTGATGCGAATGGTTTGCCAAAAGTTTCTGACGAGTTGGACAAAATGGCAATTCAGAGTTTCAGACTACCTGGAAAAGCCAACATGCATGCTGCATCTCAAGAGTCATTAAGACAGAATACACTAATTTGACCAATTAGATATTGTTTTCACAGACAGTAATGAGCGTGTAATGATTCTTGCATCGGTCTCCCTTTTCCATCTTCCAGAATCCAGACCATGCCCACATGGACCAAGTCACTTGCATTATGCAGCTTTACATGCCTCCAAGAATGGCCAAAACCTTAACGTGATTGGAACCATTCACCATTGGCCTGCAAGATCCGGAGATGCAACAGTGTCAATATCCTTCTAATATCAAATGTCAGCACACGCGATATTCCAAGAATTTTAGTTCTGAAGCTCGCAAGATTACAAAAGGAGAACAGTTGCAGAGATCCTGAAAGGTTGTGAATGCTGGAACAGGTACAGGTCATTAAAGCAAGCAATGGCAAAAGCGATGGAATGATTGATCTGCTGAGTGCTAATCTGCATGTGGAAGACCGTCAATTGAAGCAATTGGACTAGATGGACATTGCATTGACCAGTTGTAAGTTGTAATAAGCTCCAATTTGCTGATACTACTGAATTTAATCGATTTCAGGTTCTTGACCTACAAAATTCTCCTGATGGAGCCGACCAATTGGAAAATATGTGTTGAACCGAACATTATACTTGTCAACCAAGGTTAACTATCCTTGGCTTACTAAACTACCAATCTATGGATCTAACCATATGACACTTCCACATGGAAAACTGTGAGATCTGAACATTAATTAGAAGATCTAAACAAAAAGGTTAAAGAAACTTCCCGAGCAATAAGAATGTAAAGAGCAGAAGTCCTTTCGACTAACTACACTAAACTAACCAAAGTATTTTATTTCCAAATTTTCTTGTACTGAACAAGAGAACTATATGCAGGCAGTGACAGCATCAGCAGTTCAGCACGACAAAAGGAGTTGCTGTGGTCGGTTTGGACTGCCGATTATTACATGCTGCCGTCCACTGCATTGTGGGCCCGGTGAGACCAACCAAAGAGAGGCAAAAGCCAAAGGTCTCCTCTCCTCCATTTTTCGTTTTCTTTCATGGAGTTTGTGGTTGGGCTGAACTGGACCATCTTTGGTTTGTGACATGATGCCATTACTCAAACTATTTCTTTTTCTTCTCTCCTGTGTGCCAACCTTGCACACTCTCTTTAAGTTTAAGGTGGGCAACCTTATCGTCCTGGAATATAGAAAAATAAATGTTTGATAAATTTGGCCGTAACTTTTATATCTTGCATGATGTAGACTCGAAGGTTATCACCAATGCTTACTAACATAAGCATATGTCATTGTATTAACACCTTTTTGTGTACTGAATTGGTCTCTTTGGTGCAGGAAGTCATTAAGAATCTTATATGATTCACAGCATTTTCATTTGCACTCACCATGGGAAGTTCTCCTGTAGAAATCTCATGAACCAGGCATCCTCCTCCATCAAAGATGGCTTCAATAGCATGAGGCAATTCCTTGCACAAATTCAGCCAGAAAAGGTCCATGCATGATCTTGTTAACTATACCAAATCATTCAATTGTTAAATAATTGGTACTAGTCATCTAATTGGGTTAGGAAGACGTCAGTGTGATGGGAAGCTACGAGGCACACCTGAAAATGATTGGAGTTTCTTGTTTGCGGATGAACAGATGGATATGCTTGCAATGTGATCCAAACTCTAAAGACTTGCACGATGGAAGTGTTAGATGTGTATTATATAAGGGTTATTTGCATATATGTCACACATGTACTTGCATATATATTGGCACATTAGCCTCATAATGAATACAAGCGCTATTGATAATATGATATCAAAGCGTACCTAGGGGTTTTTTTTTGAGCTACCGCCGCCACTGGTTTTCTTTTTCCAGCCGCCGTCGTTGCAAGCGCCGCCGTTGGTGTCGCCCCGATTGGTGCCGATCCGTCGCCGCCATCGTCGCTCCGGGAGTCGCCGCCTCGCCGCCCATCGGCGTCGTCCCGATTGGCGCCGATCCGCCGCCACCGTCACTGCGCCTCGTCTTCGCTCGGGAGATCCCGATTCGAAGTTGCTCGGTGTCGTCTTCCTCAGCGTCGCCTGACGTCGTCTTCCTTGGCGTCGCCTGGCATCGCCTCGACTTCGCAGGTCTTCCTCACCGGCGGTGTCGCCTCATCTTCATCGTTGTAGGTGTCACCTCGTCCTCGGCTTCTTCTTCCCGATCCGAGTGTCGTCTCGTCTTCGCCGATCTTCCTCTCTCGTCGCCGAGTCGCCCGTCGCCGACGCACCGTCGTCGCCTCTTGAGCAGTAGCAGGGGGAACCCTAGTTCCCCCGTGCTCTTTGCGCCGAGCGACGTTTCGGCTGATTTATCTCAGCCAGCCCGTAAGAAAAAGGAGCCCGATAAGAAAGAAAAAAAGGAAGAAACAACAATATGTCGTTCTAACCGCCGCGTCGTCCAGCGCCGTCTGTTAGATTTCGTTGTGTTGGCGCCGCGTCGTCCAGCACCGCCTACCACTGGGCACTATTTTTGTTCCTCGTTGTCCGGTGATTTTCGATGGTCTCAATTATCGAGACTGGTTTCAACACATGTGTCTCCATATGCGTGGTAAGCGTCTTTGGGATTTTCTCACCGACGAGTTGCCTTGTCCGCCTCGCCATGTTCCACTGTTGAACCTGTGCTCCCGAAGGATGCTTTCGAAGACACTCGTAAAGGGATATCTGATACTTTTGAGGATGTTATGGAGACTTTTCAGACTCAATATGCTGTCTACAAGACATGGATTGATGAGGATGCTTGTGCCTCTGCTATTCTAGTTGTTAGTATGGAAGTGAATCTTACTGGGGATGTTGTTGGCTTGGCATCAGCACAGTTGATGTGGACACATCTGCGCAACCACTATGAGCCATCTGGTGATTACTTGTATCTTTTTGTTGTGCATAAAGAGCACCTGCTGCAGCAGAGAGATGCCACTGTGGACGAATTATATGCCCAATTGTCTATGGCGTCAGATTGACTCTTTGGGACCAAATGTCCACCACACGTGTTAGTGCTGTCAATGTCAGCAGCCTCACCTAGAGTTTCGTCGTATCTACGATTTCTTTACTCGTCTCCGAGCTGAGTATGAGCAGACTCGTACTCAGTTGCTGGCACGTCACCCTCGTGTGACTCTGTTGGAGGCCCATGCATTTGCTCATGCCGAGGAGTTTTGTCTTTGTGTTGCGGGTCTATTGTCGTCACCGTCGTTTTCTTTGATCCTGGCAGCTTCTACACCCGCTACGTTTCCAACTACTCCTTCACCAGTGACAACTGTTGTTGGTAGGGGACTACACTGCACTTACTGCAATAAGGATGTACATGTATAACAGACCTGCTACAAGAAGAAGAATTATTTACGTCGTTGTGGCCGTCCTCCATAGGGAACTGGTGGTTTCTCTTCTCAGAGGAGCCCTAGTGTTTCTGATTCTCATGAGTTTCTCACACTGCTGTGTCGTGTGGCTACTCTTGCAACATCTGGTTCTAGTGTACAGTTTTCTAATGAGAGACCACCTTCTACTTCTTCCTCATGTATATCACCTTGGATTTTTGACTCTGGTGCTTCCTTTCATATGATATCTGATTCCACCAGTCTCACTTCCATTCATCCTTTAGTTGTTCCTATCACTGTTCAGACACCAAATGGTACCTCTCTTTGTGTCGCAGTATGAGACACTGTTTTGAATTCCTCTTTTCGTATTCCTATTGTTTCTCATGTTCCCAAACTATACATGCAGCATATATCCGCCGGTCAGCTCACTGATCATGGTTGTCGTGTTATTCTCGATTTTGATTCTTGTTGTGTTCAGGATCGATGCACGGGATTTTGGTTGGCACTGGCCCTCATCGCCGTGACTCACAGCGTCTCTGAGAGCTTGACTGGTTTAATCTTCCTCCCACTGCCTCTGCCAGTCTTGTCGCCTCCACCATCGCCGCTGCTTCTGCTGCATCCTCCATTGGGTCTTTTGCTCAGTGGCATCATCGTTTGAGACATCTTTGCGGGTAGTGTCTATCTTCTTTACTTTGACGCATTGTTTTAGGGCATGTGTCTCGTGATGCTTCTCTAAATTCTCAGGGTTGTAAGCTTGGTAAACAATTTTGACTTCCCTATCCTTCCAGTGAGTCAGTGTCACAGCGTCCTTTTGATCTTGTTCATTCTGATATATGGGGTCCAGCTCCTTTCGTTTCGAAATGAGGTCATTGATATTATATGATTTTTATTGATGACTTTTCTTGCCACACATGGATATACTTCATGTCATCTCGTAGTGAGGTTTTATCCATTTATAAGACTTTTACCACCATGATCCATACTCAGTTTGATTATTCTATTCGTGTTTTTCATGCTGACTCTCTTGGGAATATTTGTCAGGAGTCCTTCGTGGTTTTCTTAATGAGCAAGACACTCCATCTCAGTTTTTTTGCCCTGGTGCTCATGCTCAGAATGGTGTGGCTGAACGGAAGCATCGTCATCTTCTTGTGCTCTTATGCTTGCTTCTGTTGTCCCACCATACTTTTCGGCTGAGGCTATTTCTACTGCCACTTTCTTGATTAACATTCAACCATTTTCTGCTCTTCAGGGTGGGATCCCAGTTGAGCGACTTTGTGGGAAACCTCCTGACTATTCTAGTCTTCACCTCTTTGGGTGTGTGCGCTATGTTCCTCTTGCCCCTCGTGAGCGCACCAAGCTGACCGCTCAGTCTGTGGAGTGTGTTTTTCTAGGCTATAACAATGAGCATAAGGGATAACGTTGTTGGGATCCTATTAGCCGACGGATGCGGGTTTCTCGGGATGTCACTTTTGATGAGTCTCGTCCTTCTCCTTCCACCACTCCAGCATCTCTTGTCGAGCCTCTTTCTTTCCTGACTTTTTCTGTCACTCCCATAGTCACCACACCTTCATCACAGCCTTTGGCCTCTTCGGTGCCTCTTCCACCATCTCCTTCGCCACTGCCACCCTCTCCAGAGGCTCCTCCTGGCCTTGTTCCTTCATATCCTCTCTACTACACTCGTCATCCGCGAGTTGAGGATTCTCCTGATGTGCCATCTTCTTCTTATGGGTCATCTTCTTCGGCCTCTCCTCCTCGATATGATGTTCGTTATCGTCAGTCTATTAGGCATCCTGCGTGCTTTTATTTAGCGGCTCTTGCCGAACCGACTTCTTATCGTGATATTGTTGTTCATCAGGAGTGGCAACATGCGACAGCCGAGGAGATTACTACCCTTGAGCGTACTGACACGTGGGATCTTGTCCCTCTTCCCGCGCATGTTACTCATATCACATGCAAGTGAGTCTATAAGGTTAAGACCCACTCTGATGGTTCTCTTGCGTGCTATAAGACTCGTCTAATGGTATGTGGTTTTCAGCAGGAGTATGGTCATGATTAGGGATGGCAATTGTGTCCGATTACCCGTTTGTCCGTGGCGAATACCCTAATGTAGGCGGGTATGAACGTCTTTCTTTGCCCACGGGTATGAAAATGGGCATGCGTAAGTTCCCCCCGTGCTCGCTTTGCCCGATTACCCGCAACCTACACTGACAGGTGGGACCGTGGGGACCCCACTGTTTAAAACCCTAGCCACTCTTCCTAGCTCCCACCTGCTAGGGCCAGAAGCCCAGACTCCTCACGCGCCCCCGATACCGGGCTCCCCCAGTCCCCCGTCCTCCTCTCGGGCTCCCGGTCGGCCGTTGCCAACGACACCGGTCATCCTCCCGATCAGCCGCTGCCCTCATCCTCCTCACGGCCAACCACCGGCCCCGTCCTCCTCGCGGCCGGCCGCAATCCAGATCCGCCCCCGTCGCCTGTCGAACTCCAGATCCACCCTTGTCTCCCGGGGGTGACGGCGGTGACGTTCCGGTGGGTGTTGCAGATGCACCGTGATGTGCAGCGGGCGGCGCGGTTCTACTAGGAGGGGCTCGGCTTCGGATTCAAAGTCTGCATGGTTCGCTTTGCCGAGCTCCAGTCCAGGCCGCTCAAGCTCGCGCTCATGCACACCTATGACATGTTTCGACTACTCTACTACCCTCTCATGTCCTTTACTCTTCTTCGTAGGCTTTGGGGGTTGAGGTGGATGCAGATTTGGATTTGGAGGTGTTTGATGAAATGGAACTAATGGGGTTCCTTGTCGTTGCACGACGTTCTTGTGTTTGTTGAATTGCTTGTGGAGTACTTCATGTATCAGCTGATGAAAGCATTGGAGATGGCGCGCGGTGTTGCACACTGCAAAATGTCAGGTGCCACTCCCTCGGTCTTCGTTGCCCCCAAGTGCCACCTCTGTCGGTCGGCATCCCCACCTCCTCCCCAAGCGCCGCCCCCTCCTACTAGACTCCCTCCTACCGTCCTGCTGTCGGGTGCAATATTTTTCTGTACATACAAACTCAGGTGCATGAAGTTCATTGCATTCCTCTATAGAAAGTCCTTGGTTTTCAAGTTTTTCTGGCTTGGGATTGAGATGTGAGAGGGAGGGTGAATGATTATACACTACTTGTAGCAGATATTGTAGCAGATCTAATGACTACATGGATGCTAATGTACAACGCTACATGGTTTTGGACCATATTTTTTTTAGTATCATACATTCATACTATTGGTCTTTTGTGTGCCTAAGATTTACTTGAAGGTTTGTGAATTGTGACACAAAATTGAATTGGACATTGCACACTGAGTCAACTTGAGTTTTGCATGGAATGCCTTTTTTTTGGCTTCATTCACTCTTGAGCTAGTAGTTGACTAGTTTTTGGTAAGAATGGCCATATTTTCAATATGCATAAAAGAAGTATCTGTCATATATATTGCTCATGTCATTTTAGTTGTGCATTAACATCTCGGTTGGGCATTTGTCATTGAACTCCCTATGTAAATGTCAGGTACTACGAAGTACAAACAATACATGCTTTGTAAATGTCAGTTGCACATTGCTATAGCTATTAGTCGACTACTACAAAGTACGAACAATACATGCAATTGCGATAGAAATTTGGTACACAACATGTACTTGATGTGTGAATTGTGATGAACTTGATGTGTGCATTGTTTATGTGTGGCGAGCATGCCCACGGGCGATGGGTACCCACGGGCAGCGGTGTATTGTTCGCGGGTAAACGGGCATGACCGCGGGCGATGGGTATGGGCGAGATTCTTCGCTAGTCGTCCTTCGCGGGTATGCTTGCAGGGGAAATCAGGGTCGGGGCATGGGTATGGGCGAGCACTACCCGTACCCACCGCGCCCGATTGCCATCCCTAGTCGTGATTATAGTGAGACATTCGCTCTTGTGGCTCACATGATCACCGTACGCACTTTTTCTACTGTGGCATCTGTTCGGGTATGGTCCATCTCCCAGCTTGATGTCAAGAATATCTTTCTCAATGGTGAGCTGCATGAGGAGGTTTATATGCAGCCACCACCGGGGTATTCTATTTATGAGGGTATGGTTTGTCACCTTCGCCGATCTCTTTACGGCCTCAAGCAAGCTCCTCGTGCCTGGTTTGATCGTTTCTCTTATGTTGTCACTGCAGCTGGTTTATCTGCCAGTGCTCATGATCCCGCTCTTTTTATTCACACTTCACCTCGTGGTCGGGCGCTTCTCCTTTTATTTGTTGATGATATGATCATTACTGGAGATGATTCTCAGTACATCACTTTTGTCAAGGAGCGTATTCATGAACAATTTCTCACGTATAATCTGGGTCCTCTTCGTTACTTTCTTGGGATTGAGGTTATTTCTACGCCTGAGGGCTTCTATATGTCCCAAGAAAAGTATATCCAGGATCTTCTTGATCGTTCTTCTCTTACGGATCACCACACTACTGAGACTTCCATGGAGCTTAATGTTCATCTTCGATTCACTGATGGTGAGTCTCTTACTGATCCTACTACTTGCTATCGTCACCTTGTTGAGAATCTTGTTTATCTGGGTGTCACTCGTCCTTACATTTTGTACTCTGTGCATATCTTGAGTCGGTTTGTTTCTACTCCCACTCAGCTCCACTATAGTCATCTTCTTCGTGTTCTACGATATCTTTATGAAACCATCACTAGTCGTCTGTTTTTCCCTTGTTCCAGCTCTTTACAGCTTCAGGTATATTCTGATGCTACCTGGGCTAGTGACCACTCTGATCGCCGGTCTCTTTCTGCCTATTGTGTTTTTCTTGGTGGTTCTCTTATTGCTTGGAAGAACTAAGAAGCAGGCAATAGTTTTTCGTTCGAGAGCTGAGGTAGAGTTGCGAGCTATGGCATTGTTGATTGCGGAGGTTACTTGACTACAGTGGTTACTCGAGGATTTTAGTGTTTCTGTTTCAGCACCCACTCATCTTTCGCCTGATAGTACAGGGGCTATTAGCATTGCTACAAATCCAATGAAGCATGAGCTTACTAAACATATTGGTGTTGTTGCTTCCTATATGCGGACACAGGTGTAGGATCATATTGTTGCTCTTTAGTATGTTCCTTCATAACTTCAGTTGACAGACTTCTTCACAAAGGAGCAGATCAGAACTCAACACAGTTTCTATCTCGTCAAACTTAATGTTGTTGATCCACTATAAGTTTGAGGGAGTGTTATATATATATTGTATAAAAGGTTATTTGTATATATACTACACCTGTATTTGTATATATATTGGTTTATTAACTTTACAATTAATACAAACATTATTGATGGCAGGAAGCGTCTTCTGGAGTGCACCATCCATGTATCGTTTTCTCTCAAGCAAGGTGATGCTAAACATAAATATAACCAACCTTCAATGAGAATTCGTCCTCCCAAAAGGAAAAGCTTTGAAGTGGGGTGTGAAAATGACCTGATGTGAAAACACAATCAGTTGTCATTTTGATCGCTCATTTCCGTTGGACCCATGAGTAGACAACGATAAAAGAGAGACAAAGACCAATCACTTGTCTACATAGGCGGCTAGATGACTATACACTCACTTATTCATCACAAAATCTAAATGACGCTTGACAAGTAAACTCAACTCTTTAGATGAAGGACAAGAAACTCAATTTCTTGCTTGCCTTCATTTGCATATTCTGGTTTACACCCAGGGGCTAGGGCGGAACTAGAGCATAAATAACCAAAGTTCATTTCATCGTGCATATGATAACATATATAATTGTTAAATAACATTATACTAAATAGTAATGTGTCCAACAATTAGATATTATCGTGTTCAAGAACAATAGAGTAGAAACATATCTTCAGAAGCTTACTTGACATTGTAGTCAAATACCCAAGTCAAATCCAAAGCTTGATCAAAGATGAGCACATTGATCATGATCACTTGCAATTTTACCTTCTATTTTCAATGAACTAGGTCAGGGTTCTAAAACCTCAAATTGAAACCCTAAATCTTAACCCTATAATTTGATTAAAAAAATCAACAATCATCGTATTGAAACTCTAACTAACAAATTTAGTGTGTTTGCTTGAAATAAATCAAAAGAATGGAGAGAAAATTTGAATACAACAGTACCATATGCATATTCGCAACTCCATGCTTGCCGTGGTCGGTGTTTTGTTGCCAGTGTCGACGGTCCAGTCGATGGGCAACGAAGCCACAGGCCGAGCCGCCGCAGCCAACAAGGGCGACATCCGAGTCTCCGAGCCACCCGAGCCCCGTTTGCACCAAACATTCCAAGTATATATATGAAAGAACAACTTACACTTCCCATTTTCAAATCAATGAAATGTGTTATCGCATTTTTGGACATAACTTAACAGCATTAAAGATCCAACTTTAGCCTTTGGAAATATATAGCTGTTGCTACTTTGCTACTAATCCTCAGCTATTACCATTTCTGATTTGTCAAGAAAAGTACTAACTATTTAAAATGTTCTACGCAGGCCGAGGCTGTCGTGCGGAGGGGCAATCTAGTTATTTTGCCATCTACGTCCCAATCCCCTCTCACCCACTGACAGGTAGTGTCCCACACGTACGGACCCACCGGGCAGAGACTGTTTAGGAGGTGACCTCACGGGTCGGTGAGCCTAGCAACCCCGCAGGCCTGCAGGTGGGTCCCACCCGTAGGACCCCCGCCAACCTTTGCGCATACTGCGCACCTACAAATAAACCCCGCATGATGAAAAAATTAGTTAAAACCCCGACAGGATTTTTTTTTTTAAAAAGATTCTCTCTGACCCCCTCGATCGTTCTGGTCTAATAAATCTCTCCCTCTCTCATTCCTCCGGGGGTTTAAGTTTCGGTTCTTGATCGTTGTTGCTTAAGGCCATCGGGGAAACAGAGAAGCAAGAAGGATTGCACCACGGGGACCTCTTCCGAGGTGAGCTTTTGTTTCTTTTTATTATTATTTTAGATTTTTTTCCTTTTATTTCTTTAGTTCGATTGCGTCCGTAGTCGGTGATCATCCATCATCGATCCATTGGTTTTGTTTGGGAGCTTTGGTTTTGCTTACTGCCATTGTGATCTATCTTCTCATGTTGATTTGGAGTGACCTTGTTGGCACAGGGACCGATTGTTGAACACAAAACACACACGCGAACGCCCGAACGCGTGAGTAGTAGTCGGCGCGGCTGACAATCCTTGTATGAATCGTGCTTGTGGAGTGAGGATAGCTGTTGGAATTGTTGATGATTTCTTTCTTCGATTTTGTTTTTCTTCGTTTGTCTCGTTCTTGGCCGTTTTCGCCATTTCGATCGGTTCTTGGATTTCTGGTCAGTTCCTGCTCGTTTTTTTTTCTGGGGCCATCTTTTCTCGCGGCGGAGGATGGCGGATTTGTTCTTGTGAAGTCGACGGTGTTTTACTGGTTTTGATCGGATCGTTCTTTTTGACTTTCTAAGCGCTGCAGATGGCATGTCTCTGCTCGGGGTAGGCAGTGATCGTGGCCTCGTGGGAAAGTTGTTGAGCTCGAATTGTCGTTTTTTGGCTTTGGCCTTTTCTTTGTTGGTTACTGGGTTATTTGTTGGTTATTGCGTTTGGTAGCTAGAAGCTTGTTCTTCAAAGGTCAGTGAGTTCGAAGCGAAGTTTTGATTTTTGATCGATCGGATCTTGTGCTAGTTTATGCCCTGTGCATGTAATTTTGTTCCTGATCGGCCTTGTGTGCAGTTGGTAGGCTTTGGTGGAAAAAGAGATCAGCTAATTGTTAACGATACCGCAGTGTTTACTTTACCAAAAAAAGGATTCTTGCAGTTGCTTTTTCTCTATATCCTTCATCATTCAGTGTGTACGCAAAATCCATTGTTTTAATCCCATTTAGCTCCTTTTATGAAGACCCATTGATCCTTTTGAGCCTGCTTTGTGTATGATTCGATTTGTAGGTTAGAGCACATTAGCTCGGTGTATGTATATTCGTGATGTAAGGATTGATGCTAGTACTTCTTGTGTAACTTGCAGAGAGCAATAGCTAAGCTAGTTGCCCGAGATGGAAGTCGAACAGGCTTCCGAAGTAAGCTCTGGAGAGACGACTGTTCTTAAATCGCCTGATAAGACTCCAGTAAGAAAATATATCACTAATGCCGAGCCCATGCTTGCGATTCCTAGCGCACTTGCAGAAACGAGTGTTGTTACATATCTTATTAGATTTATTTAGGATGTATTATGCTTGTCCTTTTCAGTAGCTTGTTTACCATGTCCAGTTTAGTTGTTTGACTCCCAATACTATCACACTAGCATTTTGTTGTGGTACATAAAAGTGTGGTTTCTGTACATTTGTTTGGGTGACTAAATAGGATGTTGTGTTCAATCATTTTTAAATTCATTACATTGGTCTCTGGTCTCCTGAAGTTGAATATGTGAAAAATCCTGGAGTTGCAAATAATAGATGATAATTGGTGGTTATAAGAAAACACTAATATTTCACGACTTTGTGTATTGAACATTGTAATGCAGTTTTCATTATTGGTTACATGAGGTTATATTAGAAAGTTCACTGTAGTTTTCAGTTTGAGGTCTTAAATATTTGCATTGCATTGAATAAGATTATAGGAGGGTGGAGATTAGAAAGTCACCAGGAAAGCAACTGCTTAGAGGCTCGAGATTAGTGGAAGTCTCACACTTTTACTAGGATGGCATTGGTATTTTTCTTTCAATGAAGACATGTCTATGTTTCACTGACGAATTGGTTATTGTTAGATTTAAAATTCGAAAGAGATCACTGAATTCTCACAATGCCATTGTCGCAGGTACGTGGTGATGACAAAGAAAATCTTGTAGATGGGAATTCAAATCTGCAAGTGAAGGAAACACACAATGATGAAGATGATGGAGCAGGATCCGATGGTTTTGAACTGATAGATGTGAATGAAAACTTTGAATCTGCAAAAGTGGTGGAGGAAGAAAGGGCAAGTCCAAGAACTAGAACAGATGATGTCTCAGCTTTGACAAAGGAAAGTCCCATAGAGGAAGATAAAACTAGAGCACTTGAAGAACAAACACTTCCAGGAAACTTGAGACCTCAAGAATCTGCTTTGTTGAACCAAGAAACAAAACGATTGGAAGAATTAACAAGGCATATTGAAGAGCTTGAATTTGAAAAGGACAGATTGATAAAGGATATGACAGAAGCAGAAACTAAGCAGAGTCTGCACTACAATTCTCTACAGGAAGCACAAAAATCTCTCACTGAGAAAGACAAGGAGCTGGCTGATGCAACACAATCGCTGAGGGTGCTGGGGTCTGAGCTTGAAAGCTCCAAAAAGAGGATTAAAGAAATTGAAGCCGAATTAGATTCATCAGCTGATAAGCTCCAAAAACTTGAAGAGCTGAAGGATGAAAGATGCTTGCATGCTGCACAGGAGGCAAAGAGGGCCTCAGAACTTGATAAGATGCTGGAAACTGCGCAGTTGAACATCAAAGAGATGGAAAACCAGATCATTAGTCTTCAAGAGGAGATAAAGGGACATCAAGACAAGGCCATAGATCATCCGCAAGTAGAAGAATCACCGAGAAGCACAATCTCAGAACTCAAGATGGTACAGGAGGCATTGGAGTTATCAAAATCACAAGTGGCTGATTTGGAGCAGAAGCTTGACTCTCAGGATGTTAACATCGGTAAACTCACTGAAGAGTTGAGTCTCCATTATTCTTCAGAAGAATCACTGAAGGAAAAGAGTCTTAAACTAGAGAATGAACTTTCTGCTGCGCATGAAGAGCTACAAGCAAAGCTTCAGAGTTTGCAGGAAATGGAGATGAGACTCGAAGAGCATGCAAAGGAAAAACAGACAAGTGAAGCTGCACTGGAGAAGCAACAGGCGCAGATACTCAACCTGCAGTCTGGGCTTGATGAATTGAAGAATGAAAATGAAACTCTCCAAGGGACTCTAGCTGATCTTAATTCAAAACTTTCAGAGAGAGACTCCATGCTGCATCAGGCTGAAGATGAGCATGCTAAAGCACAGTTGCTCCTCTCAGAAACATTGTCACATAAAGAAGAATTGGAGGTGAATCTGAAATCTCTCAATGAGCTGCATGGTGAGTCCAAAGCTGTTGTGGACAATGCAAACCAGAAGATTCTCGAGCTCAGAGCACAAATCCAGGCACTGCATGCAGCTGAAGAGGCTATGAAGTCACAGCTGGAAGAGGCTGAGGCAAGGGTAGAAGTTGCTGAGAAGAAAAGTTTGGGTCTTGAGCAACAGCTCAGCAAATCTGAGAATAAATTAGTTGCTTCAAGTGAACATGTAATGTTGCTGGAAGAGCGCGTTCAACAAGAGGCAGCCTTCTCAGCACAAAAAGAAAGGCAGCTTGAAGAAGCAGTGAACAGTGCAGAGGCATACAAAGGAAAAAATAATGAGTTGCAGTCTTCTCTGGATTCCTCGACATCTAAAAATCAACTACTTGAACAAGAAGTCAAGGACCTGACTGACAAATTTTCAGAGCATCAAGAACAAGCTCATTCTGTTCATCAAAGAAGTCTTGAACTGGAGACCTTGCTTCATACATCAAAGTCCGATGCTGAAGGTGCACACTCCCGGACGCAGGAGCTGGAGCAGGAGTTGAACACCACACATGCAAAGTTCAAGGAGGTTGAAGCAGAACTAGAACCGTACAGAAGCAAGGTTTTTCAACTTTCCGATGATTTAGAAGCTTACCAGACAAAAGCAGCTACCCTTGAAGCTGTGATGGAAGCTGCAAGCGGAAAGGAGAAAGAGCTTATGGAGTCGTTGAGCCAAATCACAGAAGAAAAGAAGAAACTTGAAGAACTAACAACGGAATATGAAGAAAATCTTCAAGGACACTTAAAGGAAAAACAATATTTTGAAGAGAGGTTGCAGAGCCAAGAATTGAAGGTGCTGGATTTAGAAGATTTGTTGGCAAAATTGAGAGAAGAAAAAGAGAGTCACGAGAACACCATTGCAGATCTTAGCCTGCAACTATCCAATAAGAACGACATGTACATGCAATTGGAGTCCCAGTTAAGCCAGGATGGGGATGATCATAGCAAAACGAGATCACTTCTCTCTGAAGCACAATCACACAAAGAGGAGCTGGAGCTAAATTTGAAATCTCTTAATGACCTGCACATTGAATCCAAAACAGCTGCAGAGTCTGCAATACAGAGAATTGCAGAGCTTGAAACTCAAGTTCAGGAATTAAGTGCTGCTGAACAAAGTTCGAAGTTGCAGCTTACTGAGTTTGAGTCAAAGTTAGCATCTGCTGAGAAGAAGAGTATGGATCTTGAGCAAGAGCTTAAAGATTCTACAGAGGAATGCAACAATTGCCGTGTGAAGGTTGATGAACTTTCTTGGGAGTTTGAAGCATACAAGGAGAAATCAACTAGTCTCGAGGCTTCATTGGTAGAAGCAAAACAAAAGGAGGCTGAGTTGTCAGAGAAGTTAGCTCAAGTTAATGAAGAAAAGGAGAAGTTTGAAGAACTGTCTAAAAAAGCCACCATAAAGCATTTGGAAGCAGAGAAGCAGGTCCAGACTTTGCAGGGTGAACTAGAATCTGCCCGAGGTAAACTGGAAGAGGTGGATAATGGTCTTCAGGCTCTGGGTATCAGAGAAAGCTCAGTACTTGAGAAGCTTAAATCTGCAGAGGAGCAGCTAGAGCACAAAGGGAGGGCACTAGAACATGCCACTTGCAAGAAAATAGATCTCGAAGCTCTGTACCAGTCTTTACTTGAAGATACAGAGATGAAGCTCCAACAAGCAGTGGAGAACTTGACTCAGAAGGAGACAGAATGCCAGCAACTGTCTGAGAAGTTGAAGTTGGCCGAGGAACAAGCAGCATCTTATCAAGCAAAAGCGACTGCAGCCACTGAAGAGGTGGAGTCTATGAAGGTGGAGCTCGAAGCCTTTGAAATGGAGATGTCTACTCTTGAGACCACCATTGAGGAACTCAAGACCAAGGCGTCCGATGCCGAGTCAAAGGCTGAACAGGCGTTGGCTGAGAGTGCGATGGTGGGTGGGGCAAATCAGGCCCTAAAAGAGGAACTTGATGCTAAGCTAGCCATGCTTCATGAACTGCAAGAGCAGTTTAATTCTACACATGCTGAAAAGGAAGATGTTGTTGCAAAGCTAGCTGTGCATGAAAGGACGATAGAACATTTGACTGAGGTGCACAGTAGAGGCTTAGAACTCCATTCCGCAGCTGAATCAAGGAATGCAGAGATTGAAGCTCAAATGCGTGAAGCTCTCGAGACAATAGGACAGAAAGATTCAGAAGTTAAAGACTTGAACGAGAGGCTGGTTGCACTTGAGTCTGAGATTGAAAGTTTGATGCATGTGAATGAAGCCTTGAAACAGGAAATCAATGCTAAGCTAGTCATGGTTGATGAGCTGCAGGAAAAGTTTAGGTCCATAAGTTCCGAGAAAGAAGCAGCTGCAGAGAAGCTGGCTGATCATGAGAAAACAATAGAACATTTGACAGAAGAGCATTCAAGGGGCTTGGAGCTCCAGTCTGCAGCTGAATCGAGGAATGCAGAAATTGAGAATCAACTGCGTGAAGTTCTTGAGACGATAGCACATAAAGAAGCCGAAGTTACGGACTTGAAGGAAAAGCTGGTTTCTCTTGAAGCTGAGCATGAAAAACTGACTGGTATGAATGAGGCCTTAAAGGGGGAATTGGATGCTAAGTTGGCTATGTTTGATGAGTTACAGGAACTGTTTAGCTCTACTCATGCTGAAAAGGAAGAAGCTGTAGAGAAGCTAGCTGTTAATGAGAGAACAATCACACACCTGACAGAGGTGCACACGAGAAGATTGGAACTCCACTCTGCAGCTGAATCGAAGAATGAAGAAATTGAAGTTCAGCTACGTGAAGCCCTTGAGACGATAGAGCGGAAAGAAGCTGAAGTTAAAGACTTGAGCAAGAAGCTGGATGCTCTCGAAATTGAGTTGGGATATTATGAGGAGCAGGCAACCGAAGCTGCTGCCACTGAAGAAAATCATAAGATTAAATTTGATGAAGCTGTGCACAAAATAAAGGGCCTGGAAGAACAACTTGCAGAAACACAAAACAAGGCTGAGCATTTCCGTACAGAGGAAGAAAACTTGGTTATTGCAAATAGTAGTTTGAATGAGGAGCTGGAAGTACATCAGAACAAGCTGAATGAATTACAGCTGGCACTTGCTGCGGCAGTAGCTGAAAAGGAGGGGTCATCTGAAGAGATTCATTCATTGCGGAAAACACTAGATGGCATGATTCAACGCAAAGAAGAACTGGAAAGCCAGGTGATCAAGTGTTCTATATTTGTTGTTACCACTGCTTACCTCGTGTAGCTTCAAAATATTCTGTCATACTACATAGCTGTTTTCTAGTCATTACAAATTCTCTTCAAAAGCACTAGAAAAAGAACCTTTCTTGTTCTTTAAACAAAATAGAATTTCAGGTATCTTCTACTTTGGAAGAGCATGAAGAACTGAAGAGCGAGTACCAAAATACTCTGGAAGAGAAGCAGATGTTGAACGAGAAGTATGAAATTGCAAAGAAAGAGGTTGAGGAAGCAATATCCATGTTGGAGGAGCAAATGAATGTAGACAAGTCAGAAAAAGAATTGCACATCTCAAAACTTGAGAGACAGATTACATTGTCTGAGCTAAAATACATGGAGGAGGTATTTCTCTATTTGTCTCCCTCTAAACTACTTGGGGTTTTGACTTTGGAAACATTATCTGTATAATGTGTTAAATCTTTTCAGATCCAAACCATCCAAGTGGAAACAACTGAAAAGGATGAAGCACTAACAGCTAAGATGCAGGAGCATGCAAACTTACTCCATGAAAAAGATGAGTTGGAACAACAATTGCTTGAAGTTAGAAAGGAACTAGATGATGCTTACCATACCATAGCAAATCAGGTAAATTGGCATTGTTAGATGCATTTCTAAAGAGCTCCCGCCCTTGTTTTTTTTAAGGACGCATGTATAAAATATAATATTTTTCTTACTGTCAAGCCTTTCTGCTAAATGCATAAGGGATTGTTGGATCTATCAGTTCCCTACTTGTTTACAGATGAAGCTTGTGTGCCATGACAAGTCTTTCTGCTAAATCAGTGCGCATATATGATACTGCTTCTTCAGCAGTCATAAATTGTTCCTAAATCTATCTCGACATGTTCACATGACTCGTAGAGAATTTTAAGTGGTTCACTTGAAATATTTGTTATCCGGCTTAATTGATAACAGTGTGGTACTTGCCTCTTTGTATCACTATGTGATCAATAGTATTTTTATGTAGTGAAGTTGTTGATTAGAGAGCATCCAAACATTCTGACACTTCTCTTCAAAATTGTATGGTTGTTTGAACTAGTCTTGACATGAAAAATCTTTGTTTTTTTGCAGGAAGAGCAAGCTTCAGTGAGGGAGATAAAGTGGGATGCGTATAAGAAGTATTCAGAGGATCAACTGGAAGCTGACCAGCAGCGTGCTGTAGAGCTGGAAGTGCAAGTATCAGCACTTAAGCAGCAGCTGCAAGAAGCACAGATCCATTACAAGCACAAGGTGGGATTTTATCTGGTTGCCTATTCTATGCTATAATAGTAGTTCACATGCTGCATGTGACAGAGAATGTTATGGCTCCAAAATCAAGGATATTTTGATTAAATTATATCATTTGTTTTTAGTCTTCACATCCTTCAATGTGAAGTCTCGGGTTCTGAGGCATCCAGTTTAGTTTGTCATTTCTCATTCAAAATGGAAGCATCATGACTGAAGGCTTGCATGATAATGGATTCTGAGGAAACATGGATAGACAGAGACATTTTTATGGCAACTACACAAGATAGTAAAGCTATATTTTATCACATCAAGTTTTATTTGGATAATTTGATATCTCTTGATATCTTAAAATGATTAGTGTCTCTTTTGACAGGAAGAACAAGATTCTCTAAGGGAAGTTCAATGGGAAGTAGATCAACAAAATTCAGTGGATGAGCTAAAAGCTCAGCGTCAGTATGCTGCAGATTTAGAGAAACAAATCGGAGATCTTACGCAGCAGTTACAAATAGCCGAAACACAGTACAAGCAGAAGGTAAGCTTCCATCCTTATTGGAGTAGTTAATAGTAAAAAAAAATCATCACAATATACGAGGACAGATTTGAAATAGCACAAAGAACCTTTACAATCTTGTGGTAGTCATATTTACATATTCTTGCTGATACAAAACCTGATAAAGTCACTCCATACTGTCTACCAGAGGTAAAAAAACCCGGCCGGTAACCGGTTTACCGGCGGGCAGCGGTAAAAAAAAAGATCGCCAAAATTTTTTGATTTCAAATTTGAATTTTTTATTCCATAATGTCCTTCCCCAGTGGATTTAGGCATTGTTATGCTATATTATCTAGTGAAACATTGATTTTTAGTATATTTAGCACTTATAATATACAAAAGAGCCTTTGATGCTCCTTGGATGCTCCATCCTGTCATGGTGGCTTTGGACAGCAGCACATGCTATTGCCCCCCTCTTGCATAGTGAATTGCTAATCAATGGACCAAAATTGTTGGACCCGGATTTTCTAATCCCGAATCCTCTGCGAATACACCGTGCTATTCCCTGGATCAGTAGATAACACTCACAGATACATCACTGAATCATTTCATACATGGCGTAAAACCATACCATTCATTAACTTAACACATCAGAGTTTACATAGACCGCATCGGGTCTAGTTTTACAATAAAGGCCGAACAGGCCAAATGATTACATCAAAAGTAGCGGAAGCGACAACGGAAGCAAAAAGGGTGAGGGCACATCTCTCCACAGGCAAGCGACTGGGAAAACCTGTGTACATCCGATATTACCCGAAAACTCAGATAATATATGATGCACATAAGTACCAGCAGAGTCAGCTAGACTGGGGCGAGGCTAGAACAACTAAGAACTAAACTACGCTTCAAGAACTCATGGGTCTTCAGACATCTGGTTCCTCGTAGTAGTCGTAATCTCCAATATTTCCTGCTTCTGAGGGTTTGGGGAAAGAACGAGAATGAGCACAACTACCGTGCTCGCGAGCCAACACACAGAATGCAATAGTATACATGTAAGGCTTAACAAGGATGGCTCATGTTCTTTTATTTGCTAAAGCAATATTTTCAATTATCATAAGTACAAAACCCTATGAATTAGCATTTTAAACAAATTGCATTTTCATTAAAGAGAAAAGTGCAATATTAAATAACAGTAGAGGTTACTCCACCTCATGCTAAATTTTGATAGCGGTTACTTCCACCGATTATCAACACTAGGTAAGGCTACCCAGGAAAAATTCAAAACAAGGAGTAGATGAGCCCAACACATTTCCATTCCACCCACAAATATTTTTGAAATAGAACTAACTCAGGTTAAGTTCTCATGTCCGCCTTTGACCGTAGGCGCGGCTGTTTAAACAGTTTAGACTCTGCAGATGTTGTACACTGTACCCACAAGAGATAATCATACTCGTTACCCCACATGATTCCTTAGTCATGTAGTTGAGCGATCGTCACAGTAACGTTTCAAACTACCTTGCCCCTTCCGTCATCTCACCCCTATGGTCAATTCCATAAATTGTGCGGGATGCTTACCACAACGACTAGCGCAGCTGGCCCCGGCCACAACGACTAGCGCAGCTGATAACTTCACCGTATTCAAGCTAGCATACGTCCTGCCGCTTGCACACTTCTAAACACCAGTTGTGAGATGACATTCAGGGTTCAATAATTTTACTAAGCCAAGTTGCACTTTGCAGACTTGCGGTTGTACTTGTTTTACACAGGAGGTCATGACAAGATTAAGTCCTTAAGGTTATTTGGGCGGTTCATTCCAATGTTAACCACGTTCCCTGGGCTACATTAGCACCCTTCAACATCCTATTCATCATGCCATCCGCCCAGATAGTAACAGCAATTTATTAGGGTTTTGAGGAGGGAAAACCAATTAACACAACACACCAGTCATTTACATCCAATGACTGCCCAAAGCCATTTTCATGATTTAAAGATGATGAGCGGGACATTTATTGTCCCGGTACTTAAGCAAGACTAGCATGTCGCTTAAGTACAACCTATACTAGTATTTACCATATATTTACTAGGGTGACAAAGAATATTGTACTCGATTTATCAAAGGATGGCTTAATAAGTAATTAATCAGCAAATGGGTATTTAACTACCTTAAGCTTTAACATACATTTGATTACAAAAGTAAAGCATGCAACTTTGATATTTTAAATAAACATAGTTTGCATAAAATGTAGGCTCAGAATGATCAAAGTATTGACTCGCCTTGGTTAAAGGCAGAGGGTCCTGGTATTCTTGAGCTTGATCGAAGTAGAGGTCTCCGGCGTCTTCGAACCCTAATCGGACGAAAGTACCGGAAAAGAACACAACAGCAAAGAGAGCAAATAAATACCAAACTCATAATAAATAAACTCCAAAAATGAACAAGACCAGTGCCATTAGCAAGATCTTGATTTTAGAAAATTTTAGAAACCGGTTCATAATTTTTGGAGTTATACAGAAAAAGATATAAATTTTTGAAGTTTTTAAACAGTTTTTCAATTAAACAGAAAATCGGAAAAACCGGGAAAATCCGTCGCCGACACGCGTGGCGGTGTGCTCGGCCCACGGCATCGTGCTCGTGGATCGAGTCCACGCGCACGCGCACGGTAACGGCAAATGGGCCCGCCTGCCGGCGGCACTAGCAAGGCGGGCCCACTGTCACGGAGGCGGCGCGGTAAAGCGCGACGCTGCTCGGCCGAACGCGTCGCCTCGCGTTCCGCGCGAGCGAAAAAAGGGAGGAGAGGGAGCGACGGGAGAAAGAGGGGGCGAGGGCGGCGCGCACGCGGCGGCGGGCGGCGAGAGAGAGAGAGAGCGGGGAGCGGAGCGGCCGAGCTGGAGGCGAGGATGCGGCGGCTCAGGCGACACCGAGGCGACGGCACCGAGGCGAGGCGGCGGAGGAGGCACCGAGGGCGGCCGAAGGAGAGGTCCGGCGGAGGAGGCGACGGCCGCCGGGAGGAGGTGAAGGGGAGGAGGAGGAAGGAGGAGAGGGCGGCTCGGCTTTATAGCCGTGAGGAGGCGAGAGGGGCTCAGCCGCAGCTGAGCGGATTGGCGCGAGGCGCGAGAGAGGAGGGCAAGCGAGCGAGGCAGCAGCGGAGATTGACCAAGGGAGGCGGCGAGGGGACTGGACGGGGGAAGGAGGCGTGCTCGGGCGGCCGGAGGGGACGGGACCAGAGGAGCAGGCGGCTCGGCGGCAGAAGGGGAAGAAGCAAGCGCGTCGATTGGGGGAGAGGGCG
The DNA here is from genome assembly GCA_036346395.1 of Hsuehochloa calcarea. Lineage (NCBI taxonomy): Eukaryota > Viridiplantae > Streptophyta > Magnoliopsida > Poales > Poaceae > Hsuehochloa > Hsuehochloa calcarea. The sequence goes on from CM070599.1 coordinate 44,999,834, forward strand.
GTGGCGTGCGTGCACGGGCGAGGCAGCGGGAGACCGGGACGAGACGGCCAGACGGCGCGCAAAACGAGGTAAGCAAATCCTCAGAGATTGCTTCTCTGCCAGATTTTGAATCCTTGCAAAATTCTTGATTTTGAAAATGAGGATGTTACAAAAATGCCCATAGCAAAAAATATCTTGAGAGCCTTAGAGATGAGGCAATGGCATAGTGGTCATTAACTAGCCACAAGGGAAGCCGGCTCTAGAGAGTGAAGCTACTAAGGAAGACTTTTTATGTACAACTTGATACACTTTTTCATTAATATTTTACATTATTCCAAATTTAAATTTGCTAATTACCATTTTTCACCATTTTCAGGTTTTTCCCGGTATTTTCGCCGGTTTTCCCGGTAACCGGTCCGGAGAAAACCAAAGGTTTAAAATTTGAAATTCAAATTTGGTCCGGTTTTTTTAAAATTTCCCGGTAACCGGCCGGTTACCGGTACCGGCCGTCGGCCGGGAACTTCCCCGGAAACGGGATTTCGATCCCTGCTGTCTACTGTTTCCACTGATGAATGTCGGCCGGGAACTTCCACGGAAACGGGATTTCGATCCCTGCTGTCTACTGTTTCCACTGATGAATGGCACTGCCTTAGCATCAGAAAACTTACCTTTGCCGTTGGAACTTGGAGTTTCCACAATTGCTTTGGCATTTTATATGTTTATAGCTTTATATACTTGATGCATTTGCACGTTTACAGCTACTTTTGTCCATGTATTAAAGTGTCTGAGTTTTCCAGGTTACAGAAGAGAGGGAGAATCTTGCTCTCGTTAACACCGAGCTCAACAAGATGACACAAAAGGTGAGCAAGAGTGCTGAAATGGAGAAGGTACAGGACCTTGAGCAAAAGTTGCAGCTAACTTATTCCAAATCGGAGGAGCAGGTAAGCAGAAACAATGCTATGAAATCTTTTAGTTACCACTGATCAGTTTCTATTAGGAATTAATCACATCATCTCTTTTGCAGGCAAATGATACTGTGGAATCAAGATCCCGAGGATTCAGCCTGGACTCATCAACACTGTCAAACAAACAACATGACAGATCTCAGGCTCCTGACACGGCCTCTCCAAACCAAACACAGCAAGAAATGCAAGAACCTTCTGGCATCATGGCCTTCAAGTTCATCCTGGGAGTTGCCCTGTTGTCCGTCCTCATCGGTGTATTTCTTGGGAAGAGATACTAGTGCTGCTTTTGTGAACGTTTCTTGGTGCCCATGGCAAATCTCATTGTTAATACTGCTTTCCATAAACCACAGTTATTCTAGCTGAACAGTGCGTCAGCCGAAGTTTGAGAGTTTGGTGGCCTTCATGGATGGATGACTTTTAGGGAGAAGTCAGAAATCTTGGAAGTTTTTTTTCCCTCCTCGTTTTGAGTTTTCCCTTTAGTTTCTTTTTGGGTAAGGGGGCTAGGAATTTGATTTTTGTTCATTCCTACCCTTTGCATGCAAAAGGCCATCTGCATGCAATTAGTTTTGCCGTCAATGAGCTTGTATTTACATTACTCTCTAAAGAAAATCAGAAGTTCAGGGATTCGAAACATGATGCCTTTGCTAAGTTGTTCATATTTTCCCTAAAAAAAAGTTATTCATATTTTCATACGAAGAGTGTAAGTTGTATTATGCTGTACTATCACTCCAGTGTTTTTTTATCTATATCTGAATTGCTGGTCAGCAAGAAGTGTCGCGTTTCTCCAAGATCAAAAGGTTTTCAGACCCGGACATTTCTTTTCTTTCTTGCAGTTATATGGAAAATCATCTTTGTGTGTACTGCTACTGCCCAATGTATGTCCAGATTCCACTTGCACTGCATAGTGCTACTTTATTTTGGAGATGGGTGAATGAATCTGGTCATATTTGCATTTTTTTCATGTGCATGCATGAGGTCGTACTGTGGCATTGTAGGTGAGGGAGGAGTCCAATGCATGTTAATATGACACTGAATGAGATCAGAAAATTTAGTTTTCAAGGCATCATCTCCCTTTCTCACAGTTCCATTACTAGCAGATCAGGAGAAGAACAATCTGACGTGTTTTCTTTCATTCTCATTAGAACATATGATAGCCTGACACTAATTAACACTGAACTTTGGGATCAATTTTTTCATGTGAATTGACACAAGCATTGAGCCAGGATTGAAAGGGGGAAAACACAAGCACACCTTCAAGTTACAGTAATGTGTAACAACATGCTTCCATGGTGATATTGAAGATTTTTTTAAACAGCCAGCGGTAGTTGTGCTCGGAATTTTTTTGAAAAAAAAGGCATGTCAGGATAGCATAATTAGAATGGTTAGATAAGATCGTAAGACAGGAAAATTGTGTCATGGCAAAGGTGGTTGGGACAGGAAATCGGTGGTAATCGGACGGCTACTATCAATTTTGGATATCTTTGCGACTACGACGACTAAATAAGGAGGATGGTATATAGTTAGATGTATATTATTACTTTTGTATTTTTTATTGTATAAAGGGTTACCTGTATATATATATCTATATATATATATTAGTCTTATGATGAATACAAGCGCTACTTTTTTTAGAACACGCAAAAACTTTGCGCGTCATTTCATTAAGTAGAGAACACACATAATATAATAACCAAACCACGAGTTAAAAAAAAAGGAAGAAGAGAAGGCTAAAAAAGAATAGCAAAAGAAAACAACAGAGCAAAGGAAAACAGAAATACCAAGGCTAAGGGGCAGCCCCCGATCTAAACGAATTACTCCTGAAGCGGTAGTGCCTCCAAGCAACAACCTCCCACCAAGCGCCAGTTGACAAGCTCTTCCGAAATACGATGTACTAGAGTGTGAAGTTTTGTATGATCTTGGTTGAAGATCCCGCAATCCGCTCTTCCCAAATCATCCAAACCACTAAAATGATGCAAGAATCAAGGCACTTCTTCTGTTTGCTCTGGAGCTTGGCACACATAGCTATCTAGAAGTCTACAATGCTGCCATGACTGACCGGGATGAAGCGACTAAGGCCCAGCCGCGAAAAGAAATGGTCCCAAATCTGTGCCATAATCGCACAACCTACAACGAGGTGGTCAATTGTCTATGGCGAGTGAAGGCAAAATACACACACGCCTTGGTTTTGAAGATCATAACATTGAAGTCGATCGGTCGTCCAACACCGACGGCGGATAGCTAACTAAAGAAAGATTTTGCACTTTAGCGGTGCCCAAGACTTCCATATAGCATCCTTGCAAGCTAAGATTAAGGATTAGCGCTATTCATAACATGGTATTAGAGCATACCTAAAGTTTTCTTTGTCATGTCGCTGTTGGTTCATCTTCCAGCCGCCGCCTGGCTTTGCCATCTCCACCGCGCTTACCGTCGTCACCGTCTTTTGCAGTTTCCATCGACGCCTCACGTCCATTGCTTCCTCCGCTCGTCACCACCCGGCGACATCACCGTCGCTGCTCTGCCCATCACCACACAGCCTCGCCGCTCGCACTCTTCACCGTCTACTCCCGGCGCTCGCCTTCATCGACCGAGGCATCACCTTGATCCGCCAACAAAGCTCCAGCACCGCTGCGGAATCCCATCGATCCACCGGCTCCTCTGCCTGGGTAGCCGTCGATTTCATTCCGCAAAAGCTGCTGCCGCCGCCATCGGGGAAACCCTAGTCCCCCCCCCCGCGTGTATGCTATGCCTTCTGTTTTTCCTTCGTAAGCTCCTGTGTTAGGGTGAGCCGCCCGACCTGAAAAGAAAAGAAGAAATAAAAAAGGAAAAAGAAGAAAAAAACAATAACATGTCGTCCTCTTCAGGCACTAGTTATGTGCCACGTTGCTCGGTGATCTTCGATGGTCTCAATTATCGGAGACTGGTTTTAGCACATGCGCCTTCACATGCGTGGTCAACATTTTTGGGATTTTCTCACCAGCGAGCTGCCTTGTCCGCCTCGCCCTATTCCACCTGTTGAACTTGTGTTCCTGAAGGATGCTTCTGTAGACACTCGTAAAGAGACATCTGATGCTTTTGAGGATGTCATGGAAACTCTTCAGACTCAGTATGCTACCTACAAGACATGGATTGATGATCGCTAACATGGAAGTGCATCTTACTAGGGGATGTGGTTGGCTTGGCTTCAGCACAGTTGATGTGGGAGCATCTGCGCAACCACTACGAGCCGTCTGGTGATTCCTTATATCTTTTTGTTGTACGTCAGAAGCAATCGCTGCAGTAGGGAGATGCCATTATGGACGGATTCTATGTCCAATGTCTGCGGTATGGCGTCAGATTAACTCTTTGGGATCAGATGTTTGTCACACTTGTCAGTGCTGTCAGCGTCAATAGTCTCACCTGGAGCTTCGTCGTATCTATGACTTCTTGACCGTCTCCAGACTGAGTATGAGCAGACTCGTGCTTAGTTGCTGGTGTGCCACCCTCGTGTGACTCTGTTGGAGACCCTTGCAGCTATTCATGCTAAGGAAATTTGCCTTCGCGTTGCGGGTCTACTGCCATCACCATCGTTTCCTTCGATTCTGGCTGCTCCTCCAATTTCTACACCCGCTACGTCTCTAGCTCCTTCTTCACCAGTGGTGCCTTCATTAGTGACAACTGTTGTTGGTAGGATACTACACTGCATCTATTGCAACAAGGATGGACATGTGGAGCAGTTCTTCTACAGGAAGAAGAATGGTTTACGTCGTGATGGCCGTCCTCCAAAGGGCACTGGTGGTTCCTCCTGTCAGAGGAGCTATGGTGCTTCTGATTCTCAGGAGTTTCTCACACTGCTACGTCACATGGTTGCTTTTACACCGTCTAGTTCTACTGGCTCTGCTGCACAGTATTCTAGTGAGAGACCACCTTATACTCCTTCTTCCTTAGGTATATTACCTTGGATTCTTGACTCTGGTGCTTCCTTTCATATGACATTTGATTCCACCAGTCTCACTTCCATTGGTCCTTTAGCTGCTCCTATCATTGTTCAGACAGCAGATGGTACCTCTCTCTCTCTCGCAGGATGAGACACTCTTTCGAATTCCTCTTTTTATGTTCCTGCTATTTATTATGTTCTCAAACTAACTATGCAACTCATATCTGTCAGTCAGCTCACCGATCATGGTTGTTGTGTTATTCTCGATTCTGATTCTTGTTATGATCAGGATCGAAGCACAGGAACTCTAGTTGGTACTGGTCCTCGCCGCCATGACTCACGACGTCTCTAGGAGTTTGATTGGCTTTATCTTCCTTTCGCTGCCCCTATCAATCTTGTTGCCTCCACCACCGCCTCTGCTTCTGCTGCCTCCTCCACCACATCTTTTGCTCAGTGACATCATCGTTTGGAATATCTTTGTGGGTCACGTCTATCTACTTTAGTTTATCGTGGCCTTTTAGGGTCTGTGTTTAGTGACACTTCTCTAAATTGTCAGGGTTGTAAGCTTGGTAAATAGCTTCACCTCCCCTATCCTTTAGTGAGTTAGTGTCACAACGTCCTTTGATCTTGTACATTCTGATGTATGAGGTCCGGATCTTTTCATTTCGAAAGGAGGTTATCAATATTATATAATTTTTATTGATGACTTTCCTCGACACACATGGATATACATTATGTCATCTCGTAATGAGGTTGTGTCCATCTACAAGAATTTTGCTACCATGATCCGTACTCGGTTTGACTCAGCACTTCATGGTTTTCTTGCTAAGCAGGCTCTCTCTTTCAGTTTTATTGCCCTGGTACTCATGCTTAGAACGGCGTAACTGAACAAAAGCATCGTCATCTTCTTGAGACATCTCACGCTCTTATGCTTGCTTTTGCTGTTGCACCACACTCCTGGGCTGATACTGTTTCTACTGCCACTTTCTTGATTAATATTTAGTCTTGTTCTGCTCTTCAGGGTGGTATTCCCGTTGAGCATCTCTGTAGTAAGACTCCTGATTATTCTAGTCTTCGCCTCTTTGGGTGTGTATGTGTGCTATGTTCTTATTGCACCTCGTGAGCGCATCAAGCTGACTGCTCAGTCTGTGGAGTGCATTTTTCTGGGCTATAGCGCATGAGCATAAGGAATATCGTCGTTGGGATCCTGTTGGCCGACGGATGCGGGTTTCTCGGGACGTCGCTCTTGATGAGTCTCGCCCTTCCTACCCTCATCCTTCTCCTTCCACCACTCTAGCATCTCTTGTCAAGCCACTTTCTTTCCTGACTTTTCTTGCCACCCCATAGTCACCACACCTCTACTACAGCCTTTGGCCTCTCCGGTGTCTCTTTCACCGTCGGCGTCTTCTTCACCACCGGCGCCTCCTTCGCCACCGTCACCCTCTCCAGAGGCTCTTCCTGGCCTTGTTCCTTCTTATCCTCTCTACTACACTCGTCGTCGTGAGTTGATGATTCTTCTGATGTGTCATCTTCTTTGATGAATCATCTTCTTCATCCTCTCCTCCTCGATATGCTCTTCGTGATCGCCAGTCTATTCACTTCCCACGCGCTTTTGTTTAGTAACTCTTACTGAATCGATCTCTTATCGTGATGTTGCTGTTTATCATGAGTGAGTTGCGTGAGGAGGTTTATATGCTACCACCGCGGGTATTATGTTCCTGAGGGTATGATTTGTCGCCTTCACCGATCTCTTTATGGCCTCAAGCAAGCTCCTCGTGCCTGGTTTGATCGTTTCTCTTATGTTGTCACTGCGACTGGGTTTTCTGCTAGTGCTCATGATCCTGCTCTTTTTATTCACATTCCGTCTCGCAGTCAGATGCTTCTTCTTTTATATATTGATGATATGATCATTACTGGAGATGATTCTTAGTACACCACTTTTATCAAGGAGCGTCTTAGTGGGGCAGTTTTTCATGTCTAATTTGGGTTATCTTTGCTACTTTCTTGGGGTTGATGTTATTTCTACGACTGAGGGCTTCTATCTATCCTAAGAAAAGTATATACATGATCTTCTTGATCGTGCTTCTCTTACTGATTAGAACACCGCTGAGACTCCCATGGAACTTAATGTTCATCTTTGGCACACTGATGATGAGCATCTTTCTGATCCTACTCGCTATCGTCACATTGTTAGGAGTCTTGTTTATCTGGGTATCACTCGTCCTGACATTTCGTACCATGTGCATATCTTAAGTCAGTCTGTTTCTACTCCCACTCAGCTCCATTATAGTCATATTCTTCGTGTTCTACGATATCTCTGTAGAACTATCACTCGTCGTCTATTTTACCCTCGCTCTAGCTCTTTACAGTTCCAGGCATATTCTGATGCCACCTAGGCTATTGATCACTCTGATCACCGGTCTCTATTTGCCTATTGTGTTTTTCTTGGCAGTTCTCTTATTTCTTGGAAGACTAAGAAGCAGACAACAGTTTCTCGTTCGAGTGCTGAGGCTGAGTTGCGAGTTATGGCTTTGTTGACTGTGGAGGTTACTTGACTACGGTGGTTACTTGAGAATTTTGGTGTTTCTCTTTCAGCACCTACTCCTCTTTTGTCTGATAGTACAAGTGCTATTAGCATTGCTAAAGATCCAGTGAAGCATGAACTTACAAAGCATATTGGTGTTGATGCTTCCTACATGCGGACACAAGTGCATGACTAGGTTATTGCTATATATTAAGTATATGCCTTCAGAGCTTCAATTAGCAGACTTCTTCACAGATGCACAAACCAGAGCCCAACACAGTTTCTGTCTCTTCAAACTTCACGTTATTGATCCACCATAAGTTTGAGATGGATGTTAGATATAAAAAAACTCACCATAAAGAATCCCGTTTGAGATCTTCTCACGGATGTTAGATATATCCATTATCAACGCCATGGCGGGTCCTTAACTGTGCTTTGGCGTGGATTTTCCCCAGCTCAAATTCGCCCCACTGAGCCAACCCAGACTAGACCTAACCACTGTAGAGGCCCTTTCACCGTATTTTCCTGTTGTATAAGTAGTTACCTGCATATATATCATATATGTATTTGTATATATATTGGCCTATTGATCTCAAGATAAATACAAGCGCTATTCATGATATATATCACATAGTTATCCAAGGGTCACGTCGGTTTACAAATTCCGATTGGCTTCTATTTTCTCTTTTCTTTTCCTCGTAAAATTGTTGTTTATTTCTCTCTATTCTCCCTTTTAATTTTGGAAACTAGCCAAAACTAGTGCTTTTCAATCGGTCACAGTGCTGACATGGTTTATAACGATAGTCTTAAAGTCCCAACTGTATGGAAACTGTTAAGGATTGGCATCCACAGGCTAAAAATTTCCATGTTTGAAAAGTCTCCAGAAAGATCTGATCATAGCCATGTGACAGATTACTATGTCCATTAGCTTTCTATCCAGTCGGGGGCAAAACCTCTATATTCTCCCTTTTAATTTTGGAAACTAGCCAAAACTAGTGCTTTTCAATCGGCTACAGTGCTGACATGGTTTATAATGATAGTCTTAAAGACCCTACTGTATGGAAACTGTTAAGGATTGGCATCCACAGGCTAAAAATTTCCATGTTTGAAAAGTCTCCAGAAAGATCTGACCATAGCCATGTGACAGATTTAGTAAAGTCCATTAGCTTTCTATCCTATCCTGATGGAGAACAGTGGGGGGGGGGGCAAAACCGCTTATTATTAATCTATGCTGCTTTGCAATAGTATTTTGTCTGAACTTTCAGCCTTTGCAATGTGTAATCCTGACACTTTGCAGGGATCAAAGGAATGGCTAGGACAGTGAATCAGTGATGGTCATCATTTGGAAGGCATACTAATCACCATTCCTTTTGTTGATGGGCACTGAGTCCAAAGGAATCCATCTAATTTGGGTAGGATAGGAATGAACTGAAACCAGAGTAGATGGCTCAAAGAGAAAGAAGTAAAATAAAATGAATGTTCTCCGGTGGGCTAGTGCTACAAAAACAAAAACTTTCCACCTGATAAACTATGTGCAACTGCACCCACATGATGCTTGCTCCTTCAGAGGATCGCCCCCAACCGAACTTTCTGGGAGGAAAAAGAGAAAGGTGAAAGATGGCAAAGGCAGGAATAGATGCCATTTTAAAGCCTACCTATGAGGTGAAGCCATAGCATGCCACCCCCGCTATGAGAAGTGACGGTTTCACTTGGATTGGCAAATGGCATATGCAACTTGCATTCACCATTCCCCAGGAACGAATGAACAAATGAAAGAAAGAAGATAGAAAGGAGCCATCGTTAGTTCTTTACCCACCCACCTTGTGAGATTGTGCTGAAACAGATGATTGGTGAGTGAAATTGCATTTTAGTTCTGATCGTGAACAGCAAAGTTATATTTGGAATATTCTAAAATATTGCTAGCATTAATACTTGTACTGTCTTCTGGTGTGCGATTAAAGAGAGATGCTATATGTACTGAAAATATTTATCCACACAAGACGGTACCGTGGTACATGCGAAGGACAGCGTCAAATTAAGCCTGCTCCCCCTGTGCTTATTGGTTCTTCTTCCTAGCGCCTAGCAACCAGTATTTGCAAGTACAGTTTGCGTACTAGTTCGAGAATTTCGCGCCATCTCGTTCGCTTATTTCCAATTGGACGACCAGGATGTAATCCAACCGGACGAGACAAGTTCCCGCCCGGAAATCTCGTATCGTTGGATCTGAATCGATGATGAGCATGCTACTGTTGATGATGCTCTCCAGGCCAGCATGGCGCCGAGGGGTGGCTTGGCTTGGACCATTCTCTTCCCTCCCCTCCCCTCCCCTCCCCTCAGTAGCTGCTGCATGATGAGAGGTATCAATGTGGTCAAACTTGGAGGCAGGCAGCTGTGGTCTCCCACCCTGCAGCTGAAAATGGGTCAGCAACCCTTATCCTGCCCTCTGCCTGCTCTCCTCCCTCATCTCTTGCACCAATGCAGCCTGCTGCAATGTGCAGTGCGTACATGGCCAAAACTTCACTGCCCCTATTCTTTCTAATTTGCCTTTTGGACCTTTACTTTCTTCGTTACCCATTTCACTCTTAATTTCACACGCACAAAAAAAAAACACTCTCTCTGGGTCCTTACCCCTCACGAGGCACAAGCAGGGGCCGACCTAACACTGAGTACCCTTATCGTCTGCGATTATCCTCTGTAAAAAGACTAGGTTCCTATGAGCATTCCTTTTATTTTAATCCTGGATCCGGCTACTAGATACTGGACCTTCAAGGCTCATTCAGGTACAGTCCATCACTCAAAGTACGGAACAAGATGGTTACGAGCTGCCACGGGGACGTTGACATATGAGCTCTGCCGACGGTTACGATTCGGCGAAGCCTATCTGTCAGTGACTGGTCTTGACGATGCTATGAAGAAGAAGAAGAAAAAACCCGGCCGGTACGCGCGCTGGAGCTCGTCCGGCCGCATATAAATCAGACGGCGAAAAGAGCCGTATGTGGCCTGAGTGTAGCCACAAGGCCGCGGGCGCCACGGCGACAGCGTCCGGGCACTGTCTACAGGAAGCTGTTGCCTTCCGACGATATGGGACATGGGCAAAGACAAGCTATGTTAAGAAACAACCGTATGTATTTGCCCCAGGCTTCACCAGATCATCAGAAAATTCAGAGAGAGAGAGAGAAAGCTGAGACGCTGCCATGGTTGTGTAATATATGTGGTTTAATTCGGTGTGGCTGGTTGCGGTTAAGTTTGGCAGTAGATATGTGGCCCTTTCCGGTCCAGTTATACCCGCCAGGTCAGGACCATTCTGGTGAAGCAAAGACAAGAGAGATATTAGTGCCACTAATTACTTTTTTCTTACCTCGTATTGCACGCCATCTCACGTTAACTAGCTTGCGGTAGCTAGTTCTGGGTTGCTTCTTTCCCTGTAGGCCGTGTTAACCGGAAAGGTTCGTCTCTTTCCTGTAGATTCAAGCTTGTCTTCCATGCATGCATGAGAACCATAAACCCTTTTAAAATGGTACTTTTAATGTTGTTTTAGGATGCGTTACGATCAATCTTTTAAAATTTTGTCCACACAAAAATATTTTGATGTGTAATGTTGAAATGATCACTAGATCTGTCATAAAATGATTTTAAATCATTATTATTTTTTAATAATTTTGATAATGTACAATTAGAGAAAGTAATAGCCAAATGTGTGTATTAGTGACCGGTGTCCAAAATGACAACTAAAAAGGAATAGAGGTAGTAATATTTAGATCTTGCCCTTTATTTTGTTGTTGCATACCCAGAAATATTGTGTTGGTGTTATCCCATCTTTTATCGCCTGGAGCCGAGGACTTTCCATGGGAAAAAAAATCAAGATGTTATAGAAAAAAAAAAGTAACCCAACCCAAAAGGGTGTATGCCCCTTGTTAATTACTTTCTTTCTCAATCAACACAATTATTACTTGTGTTCACATAAATTGCAAAATGTAACAAACTTATCCAAAAGCAAATCCTTATTCATCAACGAGTTGCCGTCGATATCTCAATCGATTGTGATCGGAAACCAGTATTTCCAATATAGAAACACCTTCAATTTGGCCTTGCAAAATTTTGACAAGTCCCTGGAAAGTTCTAGAACTATACAACCAATAACTTATCCAGATCTATACAGTTGCAAGCGCTTCTCGACTATCGACTTTCGGATTTGAGCCTCATCGATCATCCCAACCAGAAATATACCTGTTTGTTAGAAAGCTATGTAGATCTTTTCCCAAAGAGGTACTCCCGTTCCGATAAAGAAACTAATGGACTATTCTATATATGTGCTCCTGCAAAAAGCAACCAAACCCTAACCCCATGATCAGGGGGGGATCGCAGAGGGCCACGTCGCGGCGTCCCCGCCGCCTGCGATCCGGGCCGTCCGCGTACCAGGAGACATGGACGACTATGCAGCCACAGCTCCAAACCAACACCCACAGCGACACGTCGCACGGGCTCAATAGTGAGAGTGTGGCGAGCCAGCAGTGTAGCTGTTGTTCATCTCATATGTGACTGACCTGCCATGATCGCCACCTAGCTGCCCAGCTCTCTCCCCTCCCCCTTCCTCCTCCCCCCCATATTCCCAGCACCCCCTCCTCCTCTCTCCCGCACTTCCCTCTCTAGACTCTCTCTCTCTCTCTCTCTCTCTCTCTCTCTCTCTCTCGACTCTTCTTCCTCTCTAGTCTCTTATTGCGTAGTTTGTGTGCGCACGCATACACACGCTCGAACAGTAGGGCAGGGAGGCCTGCAAAGCTGGCATCTGCCCCCTGCCTCGCCCCAAACAGTGGAGATTCCCGTTTCCATTTGCCAATTATGGACAAGCGGGCAGCAGCGGAGGGAGGAGGATAGCACAGCACAGAAAGAAGAGGCGCAAGACTGAGGCCACTGGCCATTTGCTCCGGCTGAGGTGAGCGGCTCGAATCCCCCCTGAAATCCTACCAAGACCGGATCTTTGGATGGCCCTTCCTTTTTGCAGCTTTGTTTCGATCGGTTTTCTTGATTCATGATTGCATTTGCGTGTTAATTTGGTTAGATATTGTGTTCGGGGAGTTCCATGGGTGGGTGGTTAATCTGTTCTAGGCTGCCTCTAGTGCCATGGAAACGGGGGTTCTTGATGCTGCGCGGTAACTGCTGGGTAGGGTTCCTCTTCTTTTGCCTTTACTTTCTTTGCCCCCTTTTGAGTTCGATAGGAGCATCGGTAAGCGTGTTGCTGGTTGCTGCTAATCAGCTTTAGGTGCCAAATGTCACGGAAAGCGAGCTCTTGGCCTTCTAGACTTGTTATCTTTGAAGTGTTCGATCGCCGCCTTGTTGTGTGGTGTCTTGTAACTGGCTCTAATTCAGTGTTCGATCCCTAATATCCAAATGCCGTGGAGAAAGCATTGCTCCAGTCACACGGATTTGGGACTCGTTCTTGGTTAGAACTTACAACAAGGAGTGCTTGCTGCTTCGGCCTCCAATTTCTCCTCGGCGTGTGGTTTTGTGCCTTTTGTTCCTGCTTTTCTCTTTCAAGAAAGTACATGATGCCTTTGCCCAACTTCATTTTCAGTGCCGACTACTAAATTTTGTGTAGGCCCTACCTTTTGCTCCAATATGATACTATCATTGTCATGCGGCTTTATGCCAATTCCTGCGATTAAAGCGAGAATATGTGCCATGCCTTGGCCTTCATGGACCTGATTTCACAAATTGTCCGGTCACTGTTGCCTTTCGAGAACAAGGGGTGGAGACTCCGGCCCTGGCTTTTGCAGATACCTCTTATCTGCTTATTTCTATGGCAGATGCGCCATACAGACGGATCATATTCTTCGTATGACGGATTGGTGGAGTATGCTCGTTCTGTCATCTGTGGGAAACACAAAAATTCAGATTGCTTTTATTTGCGTGGTTCTCCTTGCAATTTGCAGAACCTATTCCCCAAGGATAGCAGGCTGCTCCATAACAAGTAGTTGTTTATTCTCTTGTGTTTATCTTGGATGCTAGCTAGCCTCACAGATTGCTTATCTTGACCATAGATTTCCCTGTCCATTATAAATCTGTAGATTGGAAACGCATTTGCATGCTTACTGGCTTTCCAGTCTTTTTCCTGCCATTTCTATCTTGGGTTATTAGCCTTGAAGATCATGTTTTCTGACTCGTTTGTTCTCATTTTTAGGGTCATAGCTCCTCCTATCTATTATAGGTTTGCGAACTGTTCAGCACAATGAGGCCTTCAGATGACAGGGTGCAGCTGTCAGATTTGGCGCAATCGGAAGAATCGTCACTTGACGTGGAGGGGTATTGCTACCATCACCAGTCATTTCCTTGTTCTCCATCAATGCAACCAATTGCTTCTGGGTGCACACACACAGAAAACAGCGCGGCATACTTCTTATGGCCGACATCAAACCTACAGCATTGTGCGGCTGAGGGACGGGCGAACTACTTTGGGAACCTTCAGAAAGGGCTACTGCCGGTGCACCCTGGCAGGTTGCCCAAGGGCCAGCAAGCGAATAGCTTGCTCGACTTGATGACTATAAGAGCTTTCCACAGCAAGATATTGCGCCGTTTTAGCCTTGGGACAGCAGTGGGCTTCCGCATCAGGAAAGGGGCTCTGACAGATATCCCTGCGATTCTTGTCTTTGTTGCTCGAAAGATTCACATGAAGTGGCTTAATCCGACCCAATGCCTTCCTGCTATTCTTCAGGTACGAAAACCTTATTTCTATTGGAATCTGGAGAGCGGTTTTACTATTCGCAATGGTACATCTTATTTATTATTGAGACGACATATATAGATATAATTAGTTGGGCCTAATGGGCTATATGGGCCAAAAGAGAGACAACTAACATGTACAAGACTCTTAGCACCCTTTAAACTCAAGGTGGATTAGGAAGATCTGGTGCACTAAGTTTGAGTAGATGAAACAAATATTGTTCTCGAGTACTATCGAGTTTTAGTGAAGAAATCTGTAACTTGAAGCTATGAGAATACATATTAGAGATTGATGGCCGACTGCTGACAATGAGACCGTGTGAATGATACATCAACACCAATGTGTTTTGTCAACTAATGCTTGACCAGATCACTAGCAATCTGAATGACACTTGTATTGTCACAAAATAAAGGTGTATAATTATCACAAAGAACACCAAGATCAGCCAAAAGTCATCGAAGCCAAACAATCTCTGAGATGGTAGCTGCAAGGGCTCGAAGCTCAGTCTCTGCATTAGAACGTAACATCGCAGTCTGCTTCTTGGACATCCTGACAATGAGCGAAGTACCAGGAGAGATGCAATAGCCAGTGATAGATTGCCGATCAACAGGATCACTCGCCCAAGTGGAGTCAGAGTAAGCGTGGAGCTGGAGCTAACTCGAACTGATATAGAACAGACGTCTGGACGCAGTCCCCCTCAAGTATCTCAGCACACGAAGAATATGATCATAGTGGACTGAGGTGGGAGCACTAACAAACTAACCGAGCACATGAACAACATGGACAATGTCTAGCCTAGTGACAGTGAGATAAGTTTCCAACGAGCTGACTATAGCGGGAAGGATCTGTCAGTGGTACACCGTCTGTAGATGAAGCTCCATGGGTGTGGCAACATTGCGAGTATAAGTCATACCAGAGCGAGCAAGCAGATCTTGAACGTAGAGATGCTGAGAAAGGTAGTAGCCATCGCCATCAGAATGAACCTCAATCCCCGTAAAATAGCTCAATGGTCTCAAATCTGACATCATAAACTGTTCACTCAAAATCTTCTTAACAAAAGCTACATAGTCCATGTCATCTCCTGTGATTAGTATATCATACAGAAGCAAAATACGACCCCGCTGAGAAATATGAATAAACAAGGCATGGTCATGCTCACCTGGAGTGAAACTAGCAGCCCAAATCATATAATTAAAACACTTAAACCAAGCACGAAGGGCCTGTTTGAGACCATATAGAGATTGTCTAAGACGACAAACATAGCATGTAGTAGTCTCAACAACTGGGGGTGGCTGAATATAGATCTCCTCATGTAGATAACCATGAATAAAGACATTCTTGATATCTATATGAGATATAGTCCATGAGCGTACCGCTGCAACAACAATGAGAGTACGTACTGTAGTCATATGAGCAACTAGAGCAAAAGTCTTATCATAATTTCGATCATAAGCATGTTAAAAATCTCTTGCAACAAAACGAGCCTTGTATCGCTTCACTGAGCCATCTGACTTATTTTTACTTTGTACACCCACTTGCAAGTTATAGGAATAACTCCAGATAGTAGAGAAACAAGATCTCAAGTGCTTGTACACTCTAATGTTGTAAGCTCATCAGTCTTAGGCCTGCTTGGCACAAATGGCTTTCTTAAAAGCGCTTCCTACTGTCTTGTAGGCTTTTCCTTGCAAGTGAATGGATGTGCTTTTCTGATTTGGTGTTTGGTCGTCGCTTTTTAGGTAGGTATTGCAGACTCCGAGATATGAAATGTCTGAAATGCTCATGAGGACAATAATGACTTATTTGATGTCGTTTAACTAAATTAACAACATTAAACGGCATTTAACGATATTTAAGAACATTTAACAGTATTTAACAATAAAACTTCAGAAAGCATGTGAAAATAATCTGGACTAGAAGATCAGTCCCTTATACATAGTTTAAATTGGCAAGTACTACATACAAAATCCTGCATATATCTTCCATCTATCCTATCGTCATGCTACCAAAGCTATTGCAATAGCGTCACGAGGCCGTTCATATCAACATCATCCATAACAATTTGTATCATCATATGCGGCGAGGTTAGTGGACATGTCCCCGCTACATAATCATCATTCACATGCGCACGAGCAAAATCATTATCAATCAAAGCACTATCTCGAATAAAATTATGCAAAGCCATTGTTGCAATGATAATTTTCTTTTGCTTGTGCTCATTGTAACTTAGAATTTTAAGTAGACTCAATCGAATATGCCAGTGGTAAGGTGAACAGGCAAGATTGCTTTAAATACTAGGTATGAGGTGGGTAATTTCTGCGAAGTCTGGGGGTATTCTTGGAACGCTGGAGGTGAGAAGCTGTGGGAAACACCTCAACACTGGCTTTTCGCTTTTGGCTTCCATATGTATTGACAGCTTTGAGCTTCTGTGAAAGCGGAAAAAAAAACCGTTTAGCACGACTTAAGCTTTTCTCACCCAAAAGCCAAAGCAGAAGCTGTACCAAACAGGGCCTTAACCAACTGCTACTCAGGTATACAGGCTATCTCCTGATAGGTGTTCGGCTCATATACTGCACATGCACGAGAAAACCCCATCTCTTTGGTGCCTGAAGAGAGGAACGAATACGTATGACATACCGTGATGTAGTAGAACGATCGTCAGAGTCCATGGTACTGGCAGAAAGGTCAAGTGGGGGAGAGGAGGACTGACGATCAGAACGTTCAAGAGGAATGAAAGTCTGAGGGTTAAAAGGAACTCTCTGTCAGCGACTACAGTGAAAGGAAAAAGTGGAAGTGTCAGAAACTGGTGGAGCTGGTGGAGAAGACACACTAGAAGGTAAAACTGGTGGAGAAAGTGTATCCAGAGAATGCAAGACTAGTGAAATAACGGGAGGTAGACACAAAAAAGGAGGTGGAATCGGTAGAAGGAGTGGGATGTGTACAAGGATGATAAAAGAAGGGTCGACCCTTATCAAAGGTCACATCATGAGAGATAGAAGGTCTACCCTTATCGAAGGTCACATCATGAGATATGCGAATACAACATACTGAAGTATCATAGCAACGATAGCCCTTATGCTTAGGACTATAACCCAGAAAGATACTCAAACGACTGAGCACTCAACTTTGTGAGCTCACGAGGTGCTAGAATGACATAACAGATACAACCAGAGACACAAAGATGAGCATAGTGAGCAGGTGCTCTATATAGCACCTCACGAGGACACTTGCCCTAAAGCTTGGAAGAGTGCTGACGATTGATGAGATGGACTACCATAGAGACCGCTTTCCCCCAGCAGTGAGAGGGGGCAAAGGAGGAAATGAGAAAAGTACGAGTAGCCTCAATGATGTGACGGTACTTGAGCTCAACAATACCATTCTGAGCATGAGCACCAGAACATGAGCGCTAAGGAAGAGTACCTTCAGAAGAAAGGAACTAACAAAAAACTGATGATAGATACTGTCCTCCAGAGTCAGAACAAAAAACATGAATGGAAGAAGAGAACTGAGTATGAACCAACCGAGCAAAAAGACTAATAGATAGAAATCAACCGCAAACGGTGTTTCATGAAGTAGATCCAAGTGTGTCGAGTGTGGCCATCAATGAAGATGATATAATAACTATGACCATCCTTCGAAGCAAATGGAGAAGGACCCCAAACATCCGAATGGACCAAATCAAAGGAACGATCAGATCTAGAAAGGCTGGAAGGATATGAGAGTTGTACTTGTTTGCCAAGTCTACAATCCTTGCACTGAAAATTGGTGTCAACAGAAACAGGACCAAGAACACCTTGATGAATCAAGATAGAGGCATAGCTACACAAGTGCCCCAAGCGAGGATGCCATTGATGAAAGGACTTGCAAACAAAAGTAGATGCAGAAGGGCAAAGTGTAGATGGGCCAACAACAAAGGATAAAGGAATAGGACCAGGAGCAGTACCAGAAATGGAGGATAAAGGGAGATTTAGACGATCAAGAACATAGAGCCCTGCAGAACCCCTCTTACGATGACCTGTACTGATGACAACTCTTATTTGACGATCTTGCACAAAGCAGGAGCTATCATCAAACCCAACAAAATAATTTATATCTGTGAGCTGCCCGACAAAGATGAGATTCATGGAGAACGTAGGGACAAGTGTGACACCTGAAACTGTGAAGTAAGAGGTGGAAATAGTCCCTTGATGAGTGATCGAGTATGACATTCCATCAGTTGTCTGAATCTTGATACCTTTTGTAGCAAGACGACATGATGTGAGCTGAGATGCATCAGATGTCATGATGAACCATGGAGGTTCTGATTTGGCCCGATCTTTCGATGAGAAGATAAATTTGGTGGAAGTCGCTCAACTCTCGCGATCCTGCCTACGAACTCGCAAGACTCGAAACCACGCAATCGCTGAACTGC
Source organism: Hsuehochloa calcarea (assembly GCA_036346395.1). Classification (NCBI taxonomy): domain Eukaryota; kingdom Viridiplantae; phylum Streptophyta; class Magnoliopsida; order Poales; family Poaceae; genus Hsuehochloa; species Hsuehochloa calcarea. Next base: position 45,018,341 of record CM070599.1, read on the forward strand.
TCGACAAGTCGTTATCAACCGTGCACGAATACCCAGATGACCTGATCACGAAGATAAACTAAATGTGTTTGTGTATGAAGCCAGTTTTAAAGGCACAAGTAGCCACTGCTTGGAGACTTCATAGAGAAGAGATCAGAAATGGAATGGTAGGACGTACCTGGGATGCAAGGGAGGAAAACTTGACCGGCATGAACACGGTTACATAGATAAAGGTGAAATGAATTGCGAGAGGCAAGTGAAGAGGTGTTGTAGTAGTTTTTGACTCATTTGGTCTTGTTTTGAAATAGAATGCACATCAATTAATAAATAATTGATGATCAGAGGCACAAGCTATGTAAAAATTCCAGAAATTTATATGTTAATTGCAGCTTTACAAATTAGCCTAATATTTACAAATCTGAAAAGTTAATTGCAGCTTCCAAAAGAAGAATACTATATAGGAACATATCATAAGATTAGTTACATGTACAAAAATTTGTATGTGTAAAGACTGAAGTTTTGCCCCATCCAAACCAAATCTCATGAACCAACATCATACACAGAGAACCCACCCATATTATCGAACCATCACAGAACACCCACCATAGCCCACATCATTCATCACCCACATCACAGAGCAGGGGGGAGGGATAGAGAGTAAAGGGGAGTAGTTACTATAGTGCAACTGGCAAATCGACCACCGACAGTAGCTCACCACATCCATCTCCTTCATGTATGCATAAGCAACAACAACTCACATCAGTAAACAAGTCAAACTCAAACAAAAAAACTGAAGTAACAGGGAATGAAAATTTTTGTATGTGTAAAGACTGATGTTTTGCCCCATCCGAACCATATCTCATGAACCAACATCATACACAGAGAACCCACCCATATCATCCAACCATCACAGAACACCCACCATAGCCCACATCATTCATCACCCACATCACAGAGCAACAGGAGGGAAAGGGATAGAGAGTAAATGGAAGTAGTTACCCCAGTGCAACCGGCAAATTGACCACCGGCAGTAGCTAACCACATCCATCTCCTTTATGTATGCATAAGCAACAGCAGCCCACATCAGTAAACAAGTCAAACTCAAACCAAAAAACTGAAGCAAAAGAGAATGGAGAGGTAGCCGAGGGAGGTCAGTGGAGAGGTAGCCGGAGGAGGTCGGTGGAGAGGTCGAAGAGGGGAAGGCAGATCTGGCGGCAGGGAGGTGGATTTGGCCGGCGGGAGGTTGATTGGACTTGCGGCGGCGTCACTGTAGTTGTGTTACGACGGTGACACTGCACAAGACTCTTACGATAAGAGTGTCTTGTGCAGTGAACCGTGGTGTCACAACCGGCGGCGACAGGAAGAAGGGTGGGGTCGGGGAGAAGGAACGACTTGGGGGCGGCCATCGGGGAGGAGGCTTTAGGCTGCGGCATCGAGGTCGGGGGCACTCGGGTGGGGAGGGGAACGGGCGAGAGTAAGGGCACTGGGGAGTGGCGAGTTAAGGTGCAAACCCTAGTGAGCTCTTATTAATAAAAGGATATCACAGACGGTTCTATTAAGGAACCACCAGTGATACTTATCACATACAGTTCCATAATAGAACCGTCTGTGATATAGTCTCACATCACATACGGTTCCATAATAGAATCGTCCGTGATATGGTCTTACATCACAGACGGTTCCATAATAGAACCGTCTGCGATAATATTCATACATAAATACAAATTCAAAAATACATATGACACATTCACATATTAGTAAAGAATTATATATGAATTTGCTAAAACCAATAATTTTACGACAAGTAGTTCAACACCTCTACAAAGAACTTGGCACACTCATGCCTAATCCTGCAGTCGTCGCTGTAGAAGATGACATAGTCGTCCCACCCTTCCATCACGCCGCAGCCGATGCTCGTGCACGGGTGGTCGTCCTCTGACAGCACCCACACCCGGCCCGGCCATCTTCTTCCATGCCGCCTCTTGGACCATGTCCGCAGCGAGCCTCTCCCACCGCCTGTACCCCTGGTTAGTCCTCTTGGCCATTTCACACCCACCGCCGGCTGGCTCGCTCACGACCTGGCTAATGTAGTGCTTCCCAACATCGCATGTCTCACCAGCCGTATAAAGGAGGAGGTCGAGCACGTATGCCGCAGCCTTGTAGCCGGCGACGACCGCCCGTTCAAGGAACACGAGGCTGCGCTGCATGTCTTGGGGCACAAAGACAAGCGCGGGGCCAACGATGAAGCAGGCCTCTGGGTTGCTGGCGTCGGCCAGGTGGTTGACGACGGCCAGGTAGCGCTTGTTGTCCTACCACTTCATCGTCTCTTGCTCTAGCACCACGCGTCTCCCCACGGCGCGCTCCTTGGACACTTTGTACATGGTCTTGTAACTAAAATTCATAACGACAGAATCTTAATACAAGAATTACTTCATAAGATAAAATTAAAAGGCCAAATTAAGGTCGTTGTTGCTAGTCAAATTCAGTTCAGAACCGGATATTGGACACAAAACGAAATCAACACGATATTATTTTGCGTCATATCAATTGATACAACTTTTTGGTTTTTCTCATTTCTATATATTTTCAAAGGAATTACAATCAGGCTCTCTATCGGAACCTGAAATCAAAACGAACACATGAAGCTTTCCGACAATTAACTAGGATATGATACACTACAGTCATCTTCAGAAACTAACTCTGAATAAAAACCAAACAGAATACTGACTCCTTCTGACCTACCAAAAACAAAAGAATAGAATACGTACATGACTCGTAGGCTGAGAGGTCAACAACGGGCTGAGGGGAGCTCGCGGCCACGAGGCCGGCGATCTGGACAACGACATCGTGAGGAAAAGCGACGGCGATGGCCGACCTCCTCGCCTTGGTCCTCGCCATGGTCCTCACCATGGCGTACGTATCCAATACCATCCGTGCTCAGCATGGCGTGCGATGATCATTATTATAAAACGTTGAAGAGACGCATGGTAACGTCGGCGCGCGAGACGAAGAGACGCATCGCGCGGGAGCTGAAAGATTGAATGATCACATATGGTTTTTAAAACGTCTGTAATCACATACGGTTCTTATTAAAATCTGTTTGTGATGAGCCCTCCAGCTTCAATTGTTTCTAATTACAAACGGTTCCAATAAATACCAGTTTGTGAATTTAGTAATATCACAGACGGTTTTTGCTCAGAACCGTCCGTGATACTTCACAGACGGTTTTCAACACGAACTATATGTGATATTACCTATTCGCATACGGTTTTTAGCGTAGTCAGTAACACAGACAACCGTTAAACAAACCGTCTGTGATTGTATTTAATACAGACGGTTTTGATCAATCGTCTGTAATGAAGCGTCCAATATTAACCTTTTTTGTAGCAGTGAGCATAGAAAAATTCAGTAGTCGAGCTTGATGCGGCAGAGCAGAGCACCTGTGTCCAGTAGCACAGCACAGGAAGCATAGCAGAGCACCTCAGCACAGCAAGCAGATCACAACTCACAGGAGCACAGTAGAGCTCGGGTAGAAGCACAGCAAGCACAGCACAACTCACAGGAGCAGAGCAGAACTCGAAGTGGAGAGGTAGAGCACGGGGTGGCGGCGATGAGGAGACCTCTAGGCTGGAGGTCGGTGACGCGCGACGGCCCAGGGGATGGCGATGAGGAGACCTCCGGGGTCCAGACAGAGCCGACGCGCGGCGTCCTCCGAGTCTGGAACTGGGGAAGAAGATGGCGGCAGGCGGATCTGTCGGAGATGACGTCCCCAGCGGCGGGGTGCTCGGATCCGGCGTGGAACAAGCTCGATGACGACGAAACGAGGGCCGGCAACACCGGCCAGAAGAAGGACCAGTGCGGCAGCCTCGGGTGACGTGGTGGTCGGGGGGCGACGGGCGATGTTGGGGCAATCGACAACAGAGGTGAAGGGTGAAGGGAAGTGAACTGCGGGAGAGGGAGCGGAAGAGAGGTAGCACGCAGGTGACGACTCGCCGGAGGCTCTCTGGCGGCAGCGAGAATGGCGGCTGCCGGACCAGGTCTAGTCGCTAACCTAGGCTTTGATATGTTAGAATTTGAAAAGGATTTTATTATTCACAACTGAATTAGCACATGGGCCAAGAGAGAGAGAGAGGTGATTAATATGTACAAAACTCTTAACAACTTCATGTGTCTTTTAGATTATTGTTCTTAGAATTGGTTTTGTCATGGACTAAATATCTTTCGCTTAGTTGGATCATTAACAGGGTCCAGGAGGTGTTTGGTGTGATGTTGATGTCCTCGAATTTTCATACTATGGTGCACCGGCTCAAACACCTAAAGAACAAATGTTTAGTGAGCTTGTTGATAGGCTGTGTGGCAGTGATGAATGTATCGGTTCGGGCTCTCAGGTACATCTGTGCTCTTATCTGTATTTGTTGATTTCCCTAAATACCATGTGCTTTAAGCAGAGCATGCTACCATGTGGACAAATTAAATTGGACAAAAACATGTACTACAAATTGTACTATTCATCTTGTACGGGGACTGTTCAAATTTGTCAAGATTCTTCTCAGCATTTTACTAGTACAAAGCAGATAAAATTGCATGACACATATAAGGTTATCCCAAGGACTGACAGTTACTTTGTCAGTTAGTCCTATACTCCTATTATGTACGACACCAGGTTAAGACATCTACTATAAATCCTGTCAATGTTCACTTCATCCTACTGGATGTTCTGATAACCCCCTTTGGTGATCAGCAGTGAGAAGCAATTTTCCCTGTGAAAGTCTCAAGCGCATCATGTCATTTGAGATAATGCATAATGTAAGTTGTTGCATATGCAGCTTAAGGATTAGGGATCCCACACAAACCTAGTTGCCCTAGGCTTCAACAGTTAGGCCTTTTATGTGTTGGTGTGTTTCTTTCGTCTAAAATTCTAAATTTCCAACCTAGTCATCACTTCTCTTTAAAACACAAGGACTATTTTTTAGTGAGATCCCAACATGTGAGGGCATCCTAAAAAACTTAATTTAGGTAGAGCGAAAAGGCACTGCAATAATATAACAAACATCGGCAATTGTCCAGTGCGTGACTGAGAGAACCCGTCTCCTCCCGCGTCGTCTGCCACTCCGGCGGCGGTGGCCACATCTAAGCCTCCTCTGCGCAGCCTATCGTCCCTCCCCCCTATGGCTCCCTCTTCGTCCTCTGACCTAGACTTTCAAGTGGCGGTGCTCGAGAAGCTATTTGAGGAGCGCAGGTGGCTGGACTCCTCTCTTTCTAGCCCCGACTCGGCCGAATCCCGGCGTCGCTCGCCGCCGCCCAGGACTCCATACCTGGTCGTTGTCCTCCCAGTTTCCGACGAGCCTGTGTTGCCTCGCTCCCCTTCCGCACCTGAGCTACGCCCTCTCAACGGGAGTGCTAGGGGCAAGGGCATCCTTTTCCTGTACGGTGGGCTCCCGCCGAGCCACGAGGTTGTTAAACCGTCTGCCATTCCACAGGCCCCAGAGGTCGCCCCTCCCATCCAGGCCGCGGAGCGTGGCTCATGGCAAGAAGTGCAGCGTCGCCATTCCTGGCGTAGAAGACAACAACCTCGACACCGTCAAGCCCCCACTTCTAGGCTAGTTCCGCGTGATCTGATTGGCTTGTGCTTCAATTGCTTCGCGCGTGACCATGTCGCCGCGGAGTGTCAGAATCCTACTCACTGCTTTCGGTGCAAAGACACTGGTCATACTTCTGGCCACTGCAAACGGCCTCTTAGCCCCCAGACTGCCGGCGGACTTGGACGGCCGCTAGTTGGAGTTCCTCCTTCTGGAGGGGGGGGCAAGACCGCCAGTGTCGGCCGGCCATGGGTTGCTTCGTCGTTCTCCGACGCCCACCGCTGTCAGCTCGCCTAGCCGCAGCGTCGCCGGGTGGTTCGTGGAGGCACTCATATCCTTGGTGCCGTTGCGGGCAGGGAGTCTGCCGTGCTAGGACCAGCCAGGGCGGGTTCAGTTCGGGTGCTGTACGGTAACATCGATGACGTTTTCCCACCCGGGGACCCCCTCCATCGTCCTGCCAACGAGGTTTGTGTCGTCCCTTTCTCCCCCCTCCATGCGAGACATGGAGCATTGCCTCGAGCGCGCGGTTGTTGTCTGTGTGGGAGGGACTTGACCGAAGGTTGCCCTTGCTGAGGTTGCCCTCGCGATCTCTAGAGCAGGGATTGCCCCAGTCCTATTTTTTGGTTCATCCTTTTCCCCAGAAAGCTTCCTGGTCATCTGCAACACCTTCGCCAATAAATAGCGTCTCCTTCGCAGCGGCTCCATCAAAACGGGTCGCGCTCTTCTTCTCCAGCCATTGGCCGAGGTTGGCGCGGGCTATTTCAAGGCCTTTGTGTTTTTGGGTTTTGATCTCCCTGGAAGGTCTCCCTATCCATGCATGGAGTCTGATGACTGCCTCGGCCATCCTCTCACCCTCTTGTTGGATCAAGTCCTTCGATGAATCTTCCACGTCGCTTCAAGACCTGTCTTCTTTCCGCCTAGCGGCATGGTCGCTTAATCCTAGTGCCATTCCTAAGGAAAAATTGGTCGTCATCGCGGAGCCGGACATGCTTCCAGACAGGTTAGTGCTTGACCATGGGGCACAGGTGTTCCACAAGCCATCAGTCTCTAGAGAACTGTGCGAGGCTTTGTCTTACAGTGTCATCATCCACATTCACTCTGTCAAAGATTTCTCCTTTGCGGCTGTGAAGGACAAGCGCTTCGCACCATCAAGTGATGACTCCGGCTTTGGGGGCTGCCAGAGGATGACTCTGATGACTGCAATCCCCGTCATCATATTTTCCAAGTTCACACCGACAAAATCGACAGCTCAAGTCTCGCCGGAGGTCGGGACGATGCAGCGGGTGGGCACGCTGGCTAGGCAGGGGCTGCATGCGCTCCTGGAAATTACCGCACAAGTCAGACGTGGGTCCCACAGCTCCGGAGCAGGGTGCCTTGGTCCGCACTTAACCAAGTCGAGATCGGAACGACTAACTAGTCCGCGTTTACCAAGTCGAGATCGATTCAAGACAACTTCCTCCTGGTGCGACAGTCTGCATGCCTCCTCGACCAGCAAAAGAGAGCAACTTTCTTGTTCAAGCTGGATATTGCGTGGGCTTTCGACTCCTTGTCTTGGCCTTTCCTGTTGGAGATCCTTACGCGCAAGGGGTTTGGGCCAAAGTGGCATGAGTGGCTAAGCATCATGTTCAGATCAGCTTACACTAGGGTTCTCATTATTGGTAACCCAGGTCGACCCATCTCGCATGATCGTGGGCTGCGTCAGGGCGATCCATTGTCGCCCATGTTCTTCATCATCGCCATGGATGTCCTGAACAACCTCCTCGTGGTGGCCGAATCTACCTCCTTGCTCCATCCGGTCGACGGCTCGCGAGGCATCCTGCACCGGCTGTCGCTTTGCGCCGATGACGCGGTGGTCTTCCTCACCCTGGTCGCTTCCGATCTGCACGTCATCAAACACATCCTACAGCTGTTCGACGAGGCGTCGGGCTTGCAAACAAATCTTACCAAGAGTTCCATCTCGCCAATTCGGTGCAGCACCGAAGAAGTGCAGCTCATCACCAATGAATTGACATGTGCAGTTTCAGATTTCCCATGCAAATATCTTGGGCTGCCACTGTCTTTGAGAAGACTATCAAGAGAAGATTTTCAACCATTAATCTATAAGGTCGCAAACTGCCTACAAGCCTGGCAAGCATGTCCCAAGGAGAGTGGCTAGAGTTGGTCAGGTCGGTGCTGACATCTATCCCAGTGTACAGTTTCATGGCTCTCGACCCACCCCTCGCGGTAATCAAAGAAATTGACAAAAGGGGAAGAGCCTTTCTTTGGAAAGGCACAAAAAACGTGTCGGGAGGTCACTGTCTAGTCGCTTGGCCGTCCGCCTGTCGACCCCTCCAGTACGGAGGACTAGGCCTACATAATCTGCATGTACTAGGCAAGTCCCTCTGCCTACGATGGCTTTGGCTACAAAGGACATGGCCGACAAAACATTGGAAGGGCCTATTGGCGCGAGCTGGACGTGTTGAGGAAGATATGTTCAATGCATTGCTCACCGTGCAACTTGGCAACGGTATTAACACCTTGTTCTGGTCGGATTGCTGGCTCGGTGGTCGTAGCATCCCCTCCCTCTTCCCACGCTTGGCTAGGGCGATTCCCACTCGCCTGCGGAGAACTAGATCGGTCGCTCAAGCACTACATGACAACTGCTGGATCTCAGACATTAGGGAGTTGGATCCTCACTGTGTTGACGAGATCCTTCGTTTTTGGGGAGCTTTGCAGACCATTAACCTCTACGAGGATTAGCAAGATAGGATCATCTGACGTTGGGAAGCCTCAGGTCACTATTCCTCCAAGTCAGCCTACAAGGCATTCTTCTTGGGCTCGAGCGGGTTCCCCAGTGCGGAGGCTATCTGGCGCACACGAGCCCCCTCTAAAGTGCAAATTTTTCGTGTGGTTAGCAGTCCACCACCGTTGCTGGACAGCGGATCGCCTTCAGCGTCGTGAACTTCCAAACTAAGGTGCTTGTGTTTTCCACAAACACTCCCTAGAGACCATCGACCACCTTCTCGTCGGGTGTGCCATCACCTCTCAGGTCTGGGTGCACTTCCTCACGTGCATGGGTTTGCCGGGAGCTGTACCAGTTGGTCAGTTTTCTTTCCAACAACACTGGCTTTCCACTCGGAGTGCCCTCTCTCCACAAGCAAGAAAGAGTTTGGACTCTTATATCATCCTAATTTCCTGGATGCTTTGGAAGGAACAGAACAACAGGGTATTCAATAACGACACGAGTCCCTTACACCTTTTGCTACAGTGGATTCACGACGAGCATCGCCATTGGCGCATGGTGGAAGCTAGCAGTCGGGAGGCGCCTTCCGCTGGGAGTAGTTCCCCTTAGGTCGTTTTGTTTTTTTTGTTTTTAGTTCTTCCTTCTTTCTCCTGTCCAGTTTTTTTTTCCTTTCTTTTTGTCGTGCCTGTTTTGTTTTGTTTTGTTTTGTTTTTCCTAGTCCTTCTGTGCCTGCTGGGGCTTTTATCCTGTATCTCCGCTCTTCTTCTTAATGGAATAACGCTCAAGGCTTTTGCGCGTTCTTGAAGAAAAAAAATTGAGTGACAATTCTTTTGCAAAATATACTTGAACTACGTAATCTAGATGGTAGAGCAGCAGATAGTGCTTGCCATGATGATGAAATTGATGATTCAAGAGGGCATGCATCTGAAAAGTTTCTCCTCACAGTTCTCATTCGGTGTTTCAGATTGCAAGCCAGGAAACTTTTGGGACTTTGGGTGCAATTGTGAAGCGGCGTACCAGCAACAAGCAGGTTGGTTTCCTCACAAACCGACATGTCGCCGTTGACTTGGACTATCCTAACCAGAAGATGTTTCACCCGTTGCCACCCAATCTTGGGCCTGGTGTTTATCTTGGAGCTGTCGAAAGGGCAACATCTTTCATCACCGATGATGTTTGGTATGGAATTTATGCTGGAACAAACCCAGGTAGTGCAGTTACAAATTATCTGGTTGATATAGGGAGTTTATGTATTATTTGCAGCACTTAATTGCGAAGTATATGGTCATAGAGCATACGCCTAGTTCATGTTTTGTCTATTTTAACAGTAGTATCCTAAATACAGCAAAAAATAAAACACATTAATTCATTGCACAAACACACAGAAAAATGTACGATACAGCATTAATGATTGATCTGTTCATATCAAGCAGGATTTGTCTTTCTGATTTTACCAATTTTGTTAGTCAAATTAATACCAACTTGCACTTTAGACTACCTCTTAGGAACAAAACAATATTTAGTTTTTTATGTGAAAAATAATACTTAGTTTTGTGTTATGTTTGTAAACTAATACAATTCTCTTTTTATTTATTGTTCCAAATGATGTATATACCGTTCTAATTCCCAAACATATGGACCTGCAGAGACATTTGTACGAGCTGACGGGGCATTCATCCCATTTGCTGATGACTTTGATATTTCCACAGTCACAACTTTAGTTAGGGGAGTCGGTGAGATTGGGGATGTAAAGGTTATAGATATGCAGTGTCCTATCAATAGCCTCATAGGGAGGCAAGTTTGCAAAGTCGGCAGAAGCTCTGGTCACACAACTGGGACTGTGATGGCTTATGCCCTCGAGTATAACGATGAGAAAGGAATATGCTTCCTCACTGACCTGCTTGTTGTTGGTGAGAACCGCCAAACATTCGATTTGGAAGGTGATAGTGGAAGCCTTATTATCCTGACCAGCCAGGATGGTGAGAAGCCGCGTCCTATTGGCATAATATGGGGTGGCACAGCAAACCGTGGGAGGCTAAAGCTTACATGTGACCACGGCCCTGAAAATTGGACTAGCGGAGTTGATCTTGGCCGTCTTCTTGATCGTCTGGAACTTGATCTTATCATAACCAACGAATCGCTCCAAGGTCAATTCTTTTCCTCCGTGTTTTCAGTTATCTACGTTTCATTAGAAGTTTGCAGTCTTGTCCAGATATTCAAAATACATTGAGCTGTACAAAATTATCATCACATGCTCTACAAAAAAAATGCTATTCGTTAAAAAGAAGGCTTTGTTGGTGGCAGTGTGATGTTATTGGTATTTTCATACTCGCAACATTGAGTTGTTTTTCCTCCATGATACAAGACTGACAGAATTTATCCACAATAAAGATGCCGTGCAGCAGCAAAGGATTGCTTTGGTGGCTGCAGTTAACTCTGCTGTCGGGGAGTCTTCCACAGTGGTGGTTGCCGTCGCAGAAGAAAGGGTCGAAGAGATCTTTGAGCCATTAGGGATCCAAATTCAGCAGCTGCCTCGCCATGCATTGCCAGTATCTGGAACTGAAGGGGAGGAGGAAGCCAACACATTGGTCAATGTGGAAGAGCATCAGTTCATCTCAAACTTTGTTGGTATGTCTCCCGTGCGCCACGACCAAGATGCTCCAAGGAACATCACCAATCTGAATAATCCTTCAGAGGAAGAGCTCGCCATGTCGCTGCACCTAGGCGACCGGGAATGAGCATATGGACAATCAAAACAAGTAGATGAAAGATCTCCTGCAGTTGAGCAAATTGAACCTGCAATGTTAGCTTAAATTAGTAGCTTCTTGGGAATCATATCATGTACTATGACGCTTGGTTCAGCCCTTGTAGGATGTTAGGTGCTAGCCCTGCAGTTTTGCTGTGCTCATGAGATTTGATGTACACAATGCTGAATCCCTTATCTTGGAGAACAATGTGCAGGGAGTGATGAGAATCTGAGATGATCTCATTTGCCTATTATGCTTATAAAATCTCAATATCCATTTTCCAGAAACCGTCTGCTTTTCTTTCTTTTCTTTTCTTTTTCTTTTTTTTTTTTTTTTTGCAAAGAGAAGAAGAATAAATCTGCTGCTTTTGTTGGTGTCTACATATTAATGTCTACTAGTAGCCTGTTCGAGCCCAAGGGCGCGCGAGAATGGATATTGATGAAACGCAGAGGGTATGATGGTGTTGGTTGGACGGTGTGCAATGGTTACTGGGGAGTGGATGTATCTAGAGATGAAAACGGATCGGATATAGATGGATAATAGTTTTGTTATATTTGTTTTCATATTTTTTTCGGATCCGAATACGAATACTCTGGATATAAATACGAATACGGAGTGAATACGAATTGAAACAAATACGGCCGCGGATATTTTTTGAAACATGAAAACCCCTTAAATTGTATACAAAAAGTTAACGAAAACATATAATTACTTTATTTGATGCAAACATTCATGAATTGTTCATATTTTCAGCAACCATACATAACATTGGCACTAGCAAGTTGTATTAACTAGTTCATCACAAATATAACACTTAGTTTACGATATTTAGCTCATAAGTCATTACTCACAAAGTCACAAGTCATCACACATTCACACTTAGTTCATCACATACATAAAACTTAGTTCACACTAACATTGATTATGCTGGATGGTTAATCTATACACAAAAGACTGTAACATCCCAAAGGAAAATAATAAAATAAAATAAATATTTAATTTCCTAGTTTTCAATGTCAAAAATAAAATTTAATGAGATTTTTGGATTTTATTGGATTTAAAGTGAAAATGGAAAACAAAAATAATTTCTTGATTTTTCTGGATTTTAAAAAGGTTTTTCCTATATTTTAGAAATTAAAAATAATTTATGTGCAAAAATAAAAACCAACTTTAACTTGGAATTAATTTTATTAAGTTAAAAATAATTCAAGGAATTTTTGTGATTTTTTAAGAATTTTTTAACTCTATTTGCTATTTTGTAAAAGGCTATTTGATTTGTTGCATTTTCTGAAATTTAGAAATCAATTAAAATCTCATTTTCTCTTTTGGGCTGAAATCTTCTTCTTTTGGGCCGAAATCCGGATATCCGAACTTGGTCTTATCCAGATAATCCGTATTTGTATCCGTATCCGCCGGATAGCATGCCTACCGTACTCGTTTCCGTTTCCGACAAAAAAAAAATCCGAATTTGTTTCCGATCCGAAAATTATTGTAATACCCTGGCCTACTCATAGCGTGGTCCATGTGGCCCATGAGGAGATGTGTGGTGGGATTAGTCCCATATTGCTTGTCTCAAGTGAGTTTTAGTAGTATATAATGCCTGTTGGATCCAAACGTAGCACCTCCGGGTTCCTAAGTTCCTAACGAAACATCAAGACCGGTAAAAGACTAGAAACATATCCTTAGCCCTAACTAGTCATACCTTTGCCTTAAGTATCTTCTTAAAGCTTGAAGATGCACATCTTTACTTCAATTATGGGTTCTTGACTTTGGTAATCATCAACATATAATGATCTTCTTTACTTCAAGTTCTTGACTTGAATATGCATAAACCCATGATGCATTCTTTCACTTGATCTCCATCAACACATGATGGGTCTTCTCTTAACTTGATGATCAACTTATGATCATCTCCTCTTCTTGAACATCATCGACATACGATGTTTCCTTTTCTTCAAGATCTTTATACGCATCAACACATGATGTATCTTCTTCTTAAACCTTGACTTCATGACGATCAACTCATGATGTCATCTCAAGTCGTCATGATCATGGAACATAGCCTATTCATCCAACTCATGGAAAATATTAGTTCCATAATATGATTATCATTAATTACCACAACATACTATTAATTCATAATAGTGGCACAAGATACTTCAATCTTTCCCTCTTTGGTAATTGATGATAACCACTTCAATTGCAAATAATTGAATGTAGATAAATATGAGTATATATGAACTACACAAGTTTTATATACTCAAGGATATGTTTCAAAGTAGATATCCCCAATATGTGGTTAAAAAATATGAATCAATAATAATGAAACAACAAAACATAGAGTGAACTTCTCCTAAATATGTGCATACACAAATATGTAATAAAAATATATGCACATATTCAAGTTAGACTTTTAGTGGAGTTCAACCTATATTTTGGATTCGAGGAATGCACTGATATATAAGAATATGATGTCGAGTGCATACCTCTATGATTTTTACCTTTTTATCTAAATAAGACTACACAATATGTATATCAATAAAAGTGTTAGTCTCATATATAGATTTGTCATTAATCATCAAAATACTCTATTAACTCATAATGGCGGGTCTAGATTCTTCAGTAGCCCCACACAATTCCTTAGTCATGTGGTCGAGAGACCATCACAGTAACTTTTCAAATCACCTCGCCCGTTCCATCATCTCACCCATATGGGGTTACGCCCATACGTTGTGCGGGATGTTCACCATAATGACTAGTGCAACTGGAAACTTCACCTTACCACGGTGTCCCTTTCAAGCCGGAACGCATCCGCCGCTCGTACTGCCCCGATCCTCTCCAGCGAGATGACTTTCAGGGTTCGATAACTTTACTAAGCCAAGTTGCACTTTGCAGACTTTGTGGTTGCACATGTTTTACGATGGGATGTCATCACCGGATTAAGTCCTTAAAATTATCTTGGCGGTTCATACCATATTCCACATATTTTCGTGCTACATCCGCACCCATCATCATACCATTCGCCCAGATGTAGGATAGCAGTTTGGGATTTTGAGGAGGAAAAACTAATTTATCACAAATACTTCAGCAATGTACCTCCCATGACTGCCCAAAACTATTTTATGATTTAAGAGATGATGGTTGGGACATTTTAATGCCCCGGTACTTAAGCAAGACTAACATGTTGCTTAAGTACAACCTATAGCTAGTAAATTACCACATAGTTACTAGGGAACACGGAATAATGGATTCAATTGTCAAAGGATGGAGTAGTAATTAATTAACCAATAAGTGGACATTTAACTAACTTAAGAGTGAACATACGTTGCTAAAAAACATAAAAAGCATGCAGTTTTGATAATTTAAAGGAATATAGTTTGCATACAAAAAAAACTAGGCTCGGAATGATCAAAGTATTGACTCGCCTAAGTTATGGACAAGATAGTCTTGGTGGTCTTGAGCTTGATCAAACTAGAGATCTCCTACTTCCCCGAACTCTACTCGGACGAACGTACCAAAAAAATCAACAAGAAGAGAGGACAAATGAATACACAAGAAATAATAAATGACCTCCAAATTAAGGAAGACCAGTGCCAAAATCAAGATCTTGAATTTAGACGAATTTAGAAACAAAGAACATTGTAATCGGAGTTATACGGAGGAGAACGGAGTTCTCGAAGCTTTGCTTTCGAGTACTTATTATCCGATTCCACAACGTCGGAGGGAGGGCGTTCGACTACACTACGTGGTAGGAAGGATTCGACTGTTCAACGCGGTCGAAAGAAGGAATGACACGACCGCTCAACACGGTCGAAAGAAAAGAAGGATTCGACTACTCGAAGCGGTCGAAAGAAAAGAACACGATAGAGAATAGGGCACGGAAAACTCACCAAGACCGAGAGAGAGGCTGGAGGGAGGGGGTCGACGGACAGCGAACAACGACAAGGAAGCTCGCAATCGAAGGCGAAGGAGGACAGCGGTGAAGGGGTCAGCCGGGGCTGAAAAGGAGAAGAGGAAGGCGGCGGCTCCTGTGAAACAAAACTGAAGTGAGTGAGGAGGTTGCTTCAAGGAGCTCTGGGGCATGAAACGACGTGGGTAGAGGAGGGGCGACACCGATGCGGCGAGGACCGAGAGAAGGTGCGCGGTGGCTTGATTTTGGAGCTGGGGCTTCAGCCAACCACAACAACAAAAGTGAGAGATAGAGAAAGAAAGATAGAGTTGAGAGGGAAACAAGAGGAGCCAAAATGGCTCCCTGGTGCTCCATTTATAGAGGAAGGAAGGGGGGTTGGGCGTCAAGATGGAGCAGCAGGATTTGCGTCGGTGTGGCGGAGACAATGGCAATTAACGCACAGACGACACTTAATGCGCAGACGACACTGCAGTGACAATGGCATTTAATACGCTGACAGCACGGCAGCGACAACGGCATTTAATGCGCACGACGCTGCGGAAAAAGAGAAGATGCTAGCCTATACCGAATGGCTTGTCAAGACCGAAAGGCTAGTTGACAACGAGGAGGTGGTCGACTACGAGGAGGTGGTCGCAACTGGGACCGAGCGGGGACAAGGTGCACGGGGACGCGGTAGAGTGGGCACATAGTCGAAAGAAGCTTTCGACCACCTAGTCGAAAAGAAGGAAAAAGGGGTAGGGGAGGAGAGGGGCCAGATGAGCTGGGCTCAACAGAGAGGATTCGAAAGGAAACTGAGATTCAAGGTGAAACTCAAAATCCAATTTTTTGAAATGAGAAAGAAACCATATAATTTTTGCAAATACACTATAACTTGAAATAGGTTTTGGAAACCAAGGAGACAAACGAGAAGATACTAAACGACATTCAAAAGTGAGATGTTACACAATCTCAACAAAATTTATTTCCTTGAGTCCTACCATACCCTCAGAGAGGAGGCAAGAAAGTCTCACATGGTGTAGTATAAAAAATCCATAGGTAGGCTCATTTATTATAATTTCCCATGATGTGCGCACTCTAATCCTAAAATTGTAAACCGGTTTGACAATCGAGGAGCTACACTCTGTTATCATGTACATAAATGGTTCTTGATTTCATTGATCACCCAAATCCAAGAACTACATTTCCTAACCCCTGTAGTACCGTTTCTTGATTCATACAACTCGTTGTTCTTGCGAAAAATACATAGCCTCAAATTCGATCCTAGAACAAGGAAGCCATCTACAACAATTAATTGAGCTGGGGGCTCATTAGCGCCATGATCCAGTGGCTGGGACTGGGAGGAGAAGAAGATGGCAGTGTTGCTGTTGCAGCTGCCGTTGCCTTCCATCTCGCGGTTCAACACCTCTGTGAAGGCCTCGATGTTGGAGCCCGAGTGCATACCCTTGACCTGCGCAATCCCATCAACAAGAAACCACAATTTAAATCCTTCTCTTTCCCAAGAACTCGAGGAAAATGGCAAGAAAGGCGGGGGGAGGTTGGGGCCAGTTCGTTCCTCAGGGTAGACGGCTGCGGCGCGGTGCAGGGCCCCTCGGTGGAGATCTTGTACGGACAGTAGAGCCTAAGCAACGCCTCCTAGGGGACGCTCGTACCGGAGCCGGCTGAGGCCTCGATGAAGGCAAAGGTCGTGTTGTACTCCTCGTCAAGCTCCGTGCTCTTCACGCCCTCCCAATCGCTACCGCTGGCGCTCTGGAAGAGGCAGCGGCGGCCAGGTGGGAGGAGACAAGGAAGAAGAGAGGACGGAAAAGGAAAGTGACGCACGGGAGAGGCAGCGGCGGGGAGAAAGAGGAAAGGAGGCGCAGGGACACGAGCCTCAGCCGAATAGAATGCGTGCGAACACAACGCTGGAGGCAATCAGACGGCTGGAACGAGGCGCGCGCGGAATCCGACGATCCACAAAAAACTGGCGACGTCGCCTGTGCCCTTGCGTCTCAAAAAAGCCTCCCAGTTAGCGTGGAGTGATGTTAGGATGGACCAGGAGTAGCAACAATTCGCAGACTAAACTAAGCACGAACCTTATCGCACATTCCTGGGAACCGGATATACCGAGATCTAACCACGACCTCAGCCGAGAAAAGTCTCCTGTATCA
This sequence comes from Hsuehochloa calcarea, assembly GCA_036346395.1. NCBI lineage: Eukaryota > Viridiplantae > Streptophyta > Magnoliopsida > Poales > Poaceae > Hsuehochloa > Hsuehochloa calcarea. Next base: position 45,035,422 of record CM070599.1, read on the forward strand.
TTCTCGCGTTCAGAGACGTCCTCACCGAAGAGCCAACGTGTCGTCGCGAGTCGCCACATACTTAACCGTAATAAACTAGAGCTTCTCCGAGCCGCTTGTCACAAAACAACGTCCTACCTACACTCACTGACAATGTGACCAACAAGGACAGGATACACCTGTCAGTGAGAGAGCACTAATCAACCGAAGCGCCAAACGATCGCTTGTTTCGTGTTGCCTCCTCCTCCCTTGTGTTTGGCTATTAGAATACGGAAGGGGACCGCGAAACCCTCACGCCTACGGAATCCCACTCCCACCCAATTCCGGGAAGCATATAACGCCACGGAAGATCCCGCGATCCATCCACCGGAGCCGTATTCCGACGTCGTCACCCCCCAATTGCTCCCATTCGTTCCCGCGATCGGAGTGGATTTGGCGGGAAATCAACCCCAGTCTCTCGGTGCTCCAATTGGAGCAATTGGGGATTTGATGTTTATCTTATCGATATAGAAGCCTTGGAAAAAAAATCCAATCTTTTTGGTGCCCATGGGCATGGCTGTGCTGGAGGATTTGATCCGGGCAATAGAGCTGTGGCTGCGGATCTCCAAGGAGCAGGTGCCCCTGGTGGATCCCACCCTCAACCCGGTGCTGCTTGTCCCTGGCATCGGCGGTTCGATTCTAGAAGCTGTTGATGAGGCCGGGAACAAGGAGAGGGTATGGGTGCGCATCCTCGCCGCGGATCATGAGTTCCGGGCGAAGCTGTGGTCCAAGTTTGATGCCTCCACTGGTATGACCCAAACAGCTATACCTTTCTTATCACTATCAGTTATAGTTTGGATTGAATGAGCTGATAGATTGCACGGGAATGTTATGAACTTAGTTATTTTACATGGTTGACTAAATTAAGCTATTAATGATAGTTAGAATGTTAAATAGACATGAATCGTACGTGGGTATGCTTTGCTAGGATGCACGGACACGGACACGCGTGTCGGATACGACACGTATCGGACACGGGATTCGCCATTTTCAAAAAAATAGCGACACGGGGATACGGCTGTATATATATATATATATATATATATATATATATATATATATATATATATATATATATATTATTGAATGTTTTTTTCACGTGTTTATCAAACAGAAAGTGTAAAATGTTAGGAATATATACCTCAAAGATGATCATCGCTCTTGTTCTTTTCAGTTTTTCGTATTAATACAAGAAATTCATAATTCATGTAACCTGTGAATAAAAAAAACTTGATTAGTAAATATAAGTAAGTAAGTAACAATATAACAAATACAATGCAACAACAAACACCTAAGTACCTAACAATCTAACATTATAATAACCATCAAATAATTGACAAATGACAGAGTACAACCAACAATCCAACAAGAAGTAGCCAAGTTCAAACATAGAAAGTTAGAAACTTAAAAGACAGAGTACAACCAACATAGGAGTGGTTCAACTTAAGTTACATAACAAACTCAAATTAAAGGCTTATGAAAAGATAGCATGAGACTCCCAGAATCCCAGTCTCCTAGACTTCCTCTTGTTCATCCTCATCTGGGTTCACCACATTAGACCCATCTTCAAAAGACACGCTCTCCAACTCTGGTTCTTCAAGAGAGAGATTAGCAACTTCTAGAATGCCGACACCACTAAGAGATTCAAAGCTATCTCCCCCCACATCCCACATCCTTGCTGCCCCAGTTTTGTAAGATGATGTTCTCCTGGACAAAAGTCTCAAATTATTGTGCACAAAGACCAAATCTTCAGCACGCTCAGGAGTTAGCTTGTTTCTATGCATGCTGTGGATGAAATTATATGTGCTCCAATTCCTTTCGCAGCAAGAAGATGAGGCCGGTTGGTTAACTATTTTGAGAGCCAAACTTTGCAACATAGGAATAGATTGTCCATGATTTGCCCACCAATTCATTGGATCAAGGATCCCTCTACCGTAAATGGAATCAAAGTCATTAAATTCTGCAGAACAAGTCGAAAATCTAGCATATTCCTCTTTAACTTGTCTGAGGTGGTCAAGTATAGGAAAAAACTTCTTAAAACACTTCATTCTCATTTGTGAAATCTCAAGATCCTTGTGGGGGTACACGGCCAACACCTTCGTTGATCCACTTCTCACTATACTATCTACAAAAAGAAAATGAATGGATTAAAACTTTTGCAAGAACTAAATATTAGCAAATAGCAATCACAAATAGATTTTTTATATCACCTTGGATTAAGTGAATGCGCCAAGCAATGGAGTGGAGTGTTGCCTTTTGCCCACCGATCAACAAATATGCTATGAACAACCGAGTAAAAGGTGGACTCCTCATTATCTTGCTTTCCTTCCCACTTATATATTGCTTTCTTTACATTCTCTATCATTGTGTCCCACATCTCATAAATCAGATGAAGACATGGTGTGTCAGTGTCCGCCACACGTAGCATTTCATATATAGGCTCAGTGAATTCAATAATGTAGTTCATCTTGCCCCACCACACATCATTGAGCACTTTGTCTCTAACAAATTGTGCCATCCCGACATTGTCATCTTTGTAAGCCTCCCATGCTTCACTAATTACCATTCTTTGAAGTGCCCTCTTGACCATGCAAAACGCTCAACATGACCACAATCGAGGCAAATCTTGTTTCAAAGAATGGCAAGCATCTTGATTGCTAAACTCATTGAACATTGAAAGCCTCATGCCATGGTTCATTATGAAATTCTTGATCATATTAGCATCCTGAGCAATTTCAGTTATCCAATGGCACTCATCAAAGATGAGGACTTCATCATCAGTTCTTGGCATTTTAGCAGCACAAATACTTTTCAAAGCAAGATTAAGAGTATGAACAACACAGGGTGTCCAGAAGATGTGATTGTACTTCTGCTGAATAATCAAACCCGCACCTTTGCAATTTGCGGCATTATCGGTGATGACTTGGACCACATTTCTTGTACCCACTTCTTCAATAATAGCAATCAACTTCTCTCGCAATGTACTCCTTTGTCTTCACCTCGCCTTGATATTGATAGCTCGCAAGACCATCGGTGCGCTCGTAAGCAATGATAAAGTTTATGAGTGGTCGCCTCTGTGCATCCGACCACCCATCGAGCAGATAGTCACTCCTTTTCGGACCATGTGCTCTTTGTCCGCTCTAATAAGGACTCAATCTGAGCCCTTTCTTGTTGAAGAAGAGTGGTCCTCAACTTGTTGTGTCCAGGAGGAATATAACCAGAAATGTTGTGGTCTGCTGCGTAGGTATATGAACTTTGATAATGTGGATTTACGGCTACATTGAAAGACAATCTCAGTAAAAAAACATAACCCTAAATTAGCTGAAAGCTTCTAAAGGAATTGTGTCAATTGGATAAATTCAAGCAATGCTTTTGATTACAAACCTGAAGAATAAAACATCCTCGCAATCATAGCATCCAGTTGTTGGCGAGTTTCATTGTTGAAAGCTTTCTCCAAAGTTGAGCACAAGTTGCCCTCCGCTTAGAACCCATGCTAGATGAAAGCAACACTATCAGCAGTACTAGTGATGTTCGTTGGCAAAGGAACATGTCTTGGCTTTGTTTTTGCTAACTCCTCTTCGGCCCTTGCAACTTCATTTCTAAGTTGTGTAAGGATAGGTACGGTTACCTTTGGGCACATTTTGATTCCACCATTAGATATTTTAAGCAAATGCGCTTTCACCCTAGAGTAGCTCCCGGTGTACACAAGTTTACAATACTTGCATTTGAATCTCACGTTACCTCCACCTCCTCCACCAGTCCTTTCTAGGCACTCGACATGATTCCACAACGGAGTCTTCACATTCTGCTGCTCAGCACTTGAACCAGCCGGTTCCATCTTGTATTTCTGCACAACAGCATGCCAGTATGCACAACAACACAAGGAGTCAAGCACTCACCACTGCTATTATTGTCAATGTCATAGCAGCATAATTGGATCACTAGTTTGTTCTCTCCAGTATTTGAGCCATGACAAAGTAATGGACAAATTTGGATCTGTAGAGTGTAGACTCACCGAAAGTCCAAATCTGGCAGCAGCAGCACGAGCCGGTGAGCAGCAGCAGGAGGCGTCCGGGAGGAGAAGCCGAGCAGGGACAGGCGTCGGCGCAGGCGCGGCGTCAGCGCGCGTCGGTCAGAGCGTCTGTGGCGTCAGCGTCAGCCTTGGCGAGCCGCAGCAGGCGGCAGCGCGGGCAGCGCCGGCGAGCGAGCAAAGAAGCGGCGTCAGCGCGGCGAGGCGCAGAGGCGGCGTCAGCGCAGCGAGGCAAAGGGCGCGGGCGCAGAGGCGCGGCGGCTTTGCGCAGCGAGGCGCGGAGAGGCGCGCGCAGCGCGCGCAAGCGCAGCGCAGACGGCACGACGCGATCGCCGCAGCGTCGTCGGCCGCCGGGAAGCCATGGATCGAGATGGCAATGTGGGAGAGCCGGGAGGAGGGTAGGGTTAGGGAGATGGGCGGCCGATGAGCGGTCGTGATTGGGCGAATGAATGGGCGATCGTGTCCGACACGCGCCAAGCGTGTCGGATACGTGTCCGAATTTATTTTTATTTATTTTCGCGACACGAATTTCCGACACGCTTACAATACGTGTCGGAGCCGTGTCCATGTCCGACACGGTGTCCGACACGGACACGGCTGTAATGCGCCGTGTCGGTGCTTTGGAGATGCTTTGATAAGCTGCATGATCTTTGACCAAGTCGCATAAGCTCAACTTGGATGATGATTAGAAAACAAAGCTCTAGAAATTTATGTATCTTGTTTGGCTTGATAAACAAAACTGGGACACTCCATCTGGGTTTATATTTTTTGTTGCCTTTGGATTGGTTCTTGAACAACTTGTTAATATTGTGGCCTTCACTGACGAACTGCTGACCCAATACCTCTATTCCTTCTCATTGCATATTATGCTGATTCAGTAGAGCATTTCCCTCTCGATGTATGATGTCAAACTTTCTAATGGAGCAGGCAAAACTGTTTCTGTGGATGACAAAACAAGCATCGTTGTCCCTGAGGATAGATATGGATTATACGCCATTGACACATTGGACCCAGATATGGTAAGATATTATTTCATTTTCATCTATTTGAATAAAGCTTTACCTTTGTTTTGTTAATTTACTTACGCTGGCAGTGAAACAACCATACTTTGTAGAAGTATATATGTAATGCCTTTTAACTTTCTATCTCGTAGCCCCCTCCTGCTCTACGCCTCTACCAGTAGTAATCACTTAATGCTTTATTCTTATTAAAATGGCCATTTAGTGATGCTTTTCTCATTTGTCTGTTGTTTGCTAAACAACAACTTGTAAGTGTTCTAGGAATTTGAAGCCACTTGATTGTGAACTTGGACCTTCACACCCCCAACAGAATGCATATACTGCAGTGGATATCTGATGCATCACTTATATGCATTTTAAATTTGCAGATTATTTGTGATGACAGTGTTTGCTACTATCATGACATGATAGTGGAAATGATTAAATGGGGATATCAAGAGGGCAAAACACTGTTTGGATTTGGTTACGATTTCCGCCAAAGTAACAGGTAAGTTTTGCACTCCTATTCCTGTTTTGTATATGCTACCCTATGTACAATTGTATATGATTTCCACCAAAAGTCATGCTATTCGATGAACATAATGATTATGGGGTTTCTTGTTCTTTCTGGTAATGGTAAGTGATTTTCCCCCCTTTTTTCTGCAGGCTTTCAGAAACGCTTGACAGATTTTCCAGAAAGTTGGAGTCAGTATACACAGCTTCTGGAGGAAAAAAGATCAATCTCATTACTCATTCAATGGGAGGATTGCTTGTCAAATGCTTCATGTCTCTTCATAGTGATGTGGGTACTTCTCCATATATTTTGGATCTGTGCTTGAAATTTTTCATGCTCAGCATCATGCGTACAAGGCTATAACTGCCTTGTCTAAATAATGCTTTTTCCTTTCTATAGGTCTTTGAAAAATACGTAAAAAGTTGGATTGCAATTGCTGCACCATTTCAAGGTACTAGTCACTTGAGCATCTAAATTTTGAGGTTATCTTGATTCAATATAAAGTACATTCGGAATATCTATTGAATGTTCTCAGTTGCTACGGTGAAAGCTTGATAATTAGATCATTTTTCATGGAATGCCTATCAATTGTGCAATCAGCAAGTGAACGTCACCTGTATGTTTATGGAGCAATTGTGGCTACTACCTCAGTCTACCCTAAACCATAGGGAGCTCCAGAACGACCCCAAAGTATTGCAAGGGATTTGCTAAGCAGGCGCTATAGCTGCGTATTTTCCAATACCTTTACCAGTTGCAGTGTTAATTCTTTTACAGCCTTACATGACCTATTAGTTATTACCTTAAATCATGTTCTGGAGCAACTTTACATGCCAAAGCAACTTGCTACTTCATGGCAGGTGCACCTGGGTACATAACTACTAGTCTGTTGAATGGAATGTCTTTTGTCGAAGGATGGGAATCAAATTTCTTTATCTCCAAATGGAGTATGCAGCAATTGGTATGCTTTGATAGCCTATCCATTCGTCTCATCCTCTGCATGTGTTCATGCTGACACCATGATTTTGCCTTTTGAAAAAAAAAAGACTGAAAGTAGCTTTTCTGCTTCAGTTGATTGAATGTCCATCAATATATGAGTTGTTGGCAAATTCGACCTTCCACTGGGAATACACTCCATTGCTACAGATCTGGAGAGAGAAGTTGGATAATAGTGGCAAGAAAAATGCCTTATTAGAGTCGTATGAGCCAGATGAAGCGATAAAGATGATTGAAAAGGCTCTTTCCAAGCATGAGGTGAGTCTCTTGCATTTTACATTGCAATATAATTTAGCCAATATTGATGCTTCTTCTTTCTGACAATTAAATTGTTATTGTAGATTATCTCTGATGGTATGCACATTCCTTTGCCCTTAAATTTGGATATATTGAAGTGGGCAAAGGAAACTCAGGATATTTTATGCCAGGCGAAGCTTCCAAAATCAGTGAAGTTCTACAATATTTACGGGATAGATTATGACACTGCTCATATTGTTTGGTACTTTACTATCTGGATACTTCTGGTTTTAGTTTCAGTTTTGTTTCTGTACCAATTAGAATCTCCATTGCTTCCACTGAAATTTGTTGGGCTGATGGGTTAATTGTTGTTCATAAATTGGTCAATAAATAGGAGTGTACCGGATGTGTCTGCTTATACTAGCACATACTAGCATGTTAGAAGTGCTTAATAACACAAGGTCAAGACTAGTAGTATCAATGGAATTGATTATTTGTTGCTCTTTCTATTGTGCCAAATAAGACCTGTTTTTAAAGTGTATGTCCTTTTATACACAACAAAAATATGTCTCAGAAAATGCAGGTAGGAATTATATAGTCGAGCTAGATTATACATTTATGTTAATAGGAATATACCCCAGGGCATGATCACACCATCTCTGTAGGATGTTCACATAACTTGAAGTTGTGTACTGTGTATATCAAGTTAATAATACCCATCTCTTTTGCAGCTACGGGAGTGAACACCATCCGATTTCCAATCTTAGTCATCTCTTATATACTCAGGTTAGTTCTTTTGGTAAATGTTGTGTTCTGTGCATACCAAATTTCTGGCTTCCTGGAGCACTAAACAATCCCCTTGATATTGTGTCTGAACGATGTGTTCTTTCAGGGCAAGTACATCTATGTTGATGGTGATGGATCAGTGCCAGCAGAATCAGCAAAGGTCTGATATTATTGACATTTTGGTTTTATCATTGAGCATTTGAAGGAAAGTATGCACTGAGAAAATTGTGCACAATCGTCATCTTCTTTGCAGGCGGATGGCCTTGATGCAGTGGCAAGAGTTGGGGTTGCTGCTGACCACCGAGGAATTGTCTGTGATCGCCACGTGTTCCGGATAGTTCAGCACTGGCTGCACGCCGGTGAACCTGACCCGTTCTACGACCCCCTCAACGACTACGTCATCCTTCCTACAGCCTTTGAGATCGAGAAGCATCACGAGAAACGCGGGGAGGTCACATCGGTTAGTGAGGATTGGGAGATCATCTCCCCAGCGATGACGAAACCAAGAGGCCAGCTGAGCTCCCTCCCATGGTCAGCACATTAACTGCGTCTCGTGAGGGTGAGGAGGGCTCAATGGAAGAGGCGCAGGCTACCGTTGTTGTTCACCCGAAGAGCAAAGGGCGGCAGCATGTGGAAGTTAGAGCTGTTGGAGTCAGCCATGATGGCTAGTCAGTGAACACGCAGGCTGTCAAGTAGCTAGACCGGCAGCACATACTGTAAAGTTGTGGATGTACATAAGATGTGCCTAGGAAACACGTATGTAAATATATTGCCTGTAAATATCAGAACTGAAAAACACGGGCACTGGTTATGAATACAGAGGAGAAAGAAAATGATCAAATTGGGGTTACCAGCTTATCGCCTTGATTATATCTATCTAGTGGTTGAAATGTTCACACTTTTCTGCTTGTCTCGGTCGAAGTGATAAGACAACCTGAGCACTGTTTTGTTTTATGCAGATTTAGCTTATTGGTTATGTCAAATCTTTTGTTTGAACCTTGCAGCATCAACTGCAGTTCTCGTCTTTTCTTAAGCTGTGAGGGTCAAATGTATTGCAAAGAGTATGCAGTATTTTGCTGTTTCTTCCGATGAACAGAATTGTATCTGACATTTATCATCCTTGGCGGTGCCGTCGCTTGCTTTGCTTTGGATTTTTATGCGGTTACAGTTACCCTCATGTGAATTCATCCAATTAATATGTCATAGCAATGGTAAAAGTTCACCCCTTTCCCCTGTTGGATGCTGGAAATTACTGAAACATGTCCATACAATACATTTCCAAATCATAGCCAACAAAGCATACAAGAAACAGTGCAATTAACAAGCAAACCAAGCTACTGATAAGCAATATCATCATACAAATTGGTCCGATATTTTTCACAACACATGAACTCTAAATTAAGCCCAGGATGAACTAGTAAGATGTAAACCATATATGTCGATCGTAAATTCATAACACCACACATATGATGGAAACAGCGATCATGGACAGCTCTATATCATGGACGAACTTCCTGATCTTAACACAATCTTGTTATCAGAAGCACATGTCGAGCAGGCAGCAGCAGCAAAGAACAGCACAACTGCAAATCATTCACACGCACACGCATCATCAATCAATCACAGATTAGGAAAAAAACAGATGCAATTCAAGCATGATGCATGCATCCATGAAATCTTTTTGGAGGGAAGGATGCACATGCATGCATGAATCTTGACGTGCCTGACAGACTGAAACGACTAAATCCTCTTTAGTTCTTAGTTCTTACCATCCTTTCCAGAAGCCGTCGCTGCCGCGGTTCTGCTTGTCCGGCGGCGGGGGCTGCTGGTACGCGCCGCCGTCCTTGGGCGGGTAGTCGGCGGCGACAGGAGGCGGCGCGCCGTAGGCCGGCGGGGGGTAGCCCTCGGCGGGGGGCGGGTAGGCCTGCTGGCCCGGTGGAGGATACGCAGTGCCCGGTGGCGGGTACGCTGCACAAGGTTCATCGCATCACATGAGAGATCAGATATGCAGCATGCAGCAGTGCTACCAAACTTGACCATTTAAACGAACTTAAAATCCCAAAAGATGTGTTTCATGCATGCATCATCTGATCTCCATGTATGTGTTTTTGCTGCAAGATCTCTATATATGCATATGAAACGAGATATAGGTAATCTCAGATGTTGGTAGATGATCTCATACAAATTGTTGATTACTAACAAAGATCAGAAGTTCTTCAGTCAGAGCAAGGAAGAGATCCAGAAGCACAGTTCGTACCTGCGGTGCCGGGGGGAGGAGCTTGGTAGCTCATGGTCAGTCTCCAAGGAGCAACAAGTCAAGCAGACTTGGCACGCTATGTGCTCTGAATTGTGATAGCAGTAGTGTAGTACTAATCCCAAGCAAGAGCAATAGTGCAAGATGAGATGGAGATGAGAAATTGGAGCTTGCTCTTTATATAACGTTTGTTTGTACCCCTGTAAAACCTATACTACATTACTGCTAATTTAGGATTACTTAGCCGCGTAATCCTAAGAGAAACAGATAGACGTAGGCGTAAGGCGCTTCAAAGGGTCGCCGGTCTCAGATGCATGGCTGCTTACTCAGTTTCTCATCTTCCAAATAACGCGTTGTTTAATTACGTCATAATAAGGTAGTCTACACATCGGTTTCTGCTCACAGGAAGAAACATCGGTTTCAGATTGCTGAACGTGCACTATGCTTCTGTCAAAGATGGCGGAGGAGAACGACGACGTAAATTCTTCTGCTGTTTTCACTTGTTTACTGGAGATGTAAACAAGTATATATCTTCCAGTAAAGAGCATGTACTATTCTTTGAACATAGCTTCTCACAATGTACTAGTAATTAACTATACAATGTTAAATCTTGAGTTTTTGACTAATATAGCACTGTTTGCACGCGAAATAGCAAATTTAGTTTCCTTCAAAGATCAAAGCCAAAAATAGCACAACGGACTCGCCGATGGACGACATGTATCAAGTCCATACTCGAGGGGAGGGGACTTCCCTTGTCCACACGGTTTAGTTGTAAAACCTTATTGTTGTAATTAATTAATTTATAATTAATTAGTCATAGTTAATTTATTCATAATTAATTACTCGTAATTTTTTAATTAGCTAGTCACAATTAATTAGTCATAGTTAAATATTATTACTTAATTAGTCGAATTAATTTAGTCATGATTAATTAGTTACAGTTAGTTAATCCAAATAAATTGGTCGTACATAATTAATCGTAGTTACTTAGTCGTAAGTATTACTAGTTTTTTTCCCATAAATTTAGTAGTTTTTTTTATTATGCACTGATTAGGTTAAATTTGTACATAAGAATTATCGAAATGTAGTTATTTTGAAGAGGTAGAGAAATGTAGATTAAATAGTGTGATGTGTTTATTTGATTGCGTATAGTATAGAACGGTGAATTAGTCTTAACATATGCATTAGGTTCTTGTGATTTTAGGTAATGTCGAACATGCAAAATGTGCTTGTGTTTTTTTGGCGATGGTCTCGTACGGGGCGGATTGGGTGGGTTGGACATGTTAAGATGCCTAATCAGTGTCTACTTAACAACATGTTGTAATCCCTAACGGTTTGCACTAATAAATTATCATTTCGAAAAAGCCCAAAACTAACATTCCAAATAAGGCACATGAAATCGGACACGTGAAATCATGTGTTTTCCTTATATGCCTAACTTTCTATATATTATCATACATACCAAAAAATATTGTCATGTGAAATCATGCGATGTATTATCATATGTACTATAAATTAGTTACACTTGAATCATGGTTAGTGGAATCATGTGTTTATTATTAATTTAGTTATAATTAATTGCTAATTAATAATTATGGCTAATTTATTTGTACTAACTAACTATGATTATTTAATTATAACTAACTAATTAAAAATATTTAATTATGACTAATTAATTATGAATAAATTAATTACAACATAGGCGTCTGGGCCAGGGATTACAACTAAATCGTGTAGACGGAGGAAGTCCCCTCCCTTGAGGCACTTACTTGGAAAGTCACCTCCCTTGGGGCACGGATTTGATATAAGTCGCCTGCCAGCGAGTTCACGGTACCATTTTTAACTTTGATCTTAAAAGAGAACTAGATTTGTTATTTCACATATAAACAGTGCTATATTAACCCAAAAAAAATCCTAAATCTTCTGCCATGGAATGCTCCGAGGATATAGTCTTAACCTCTAAGCTTCCATGCATGCACATGCAGTTCCGATCGCTTTGGCCGGTTAGGATTAATTGATAGCCGGAGAGGCGTAAGCTTCCCATTTGGATGTTTCTGATAGAGTGCTTGGATGTTTCTGATAGAGTAGCTTTGGGCCCGTCAACCTTCAAACTACTCCACTATTAAGTTGCACAGTGCACATATCTTCCAAACGAATCATGTTCTCGATTAGGTGAAGATTGATGTTTGGAGTTTTATATGCTAGTCCTTTTGGACAACAACAATAATTCTTGCTAGTTTCCAGCCTCTCTTCTCCCCAGCTGGTCAAATTTGATGATCTATGCATCATTGACATGCAAAGGTTCACCATAGCCCACAAATCAAACCGAATATATATTTTTAGTTTTTAGTGTGCTACAAACTTGAACATAAACTAGCCTATTGGCAGGGAAAGCTTTTATCAATAGGGGGAGGTTGGTGTTAGTGAACTCATCTCTTAACAGTTTACCTTTGTATATGATGTCTCTGTACAAGCTCCCAGTGAAGGTTAGGAAAAGAATGGACCTTTTTAGATCCAGATTCTTATGGCAATCAGATGGAGGTAGGAAAAATATCACTTGTTCGTTGGCCAATGGTATATCTACCTAAAGATCGGGGTGGTTTGGGCATACTACATCTGGGTGACATGAATTCAGCTTTGCTGGGTAAATGGTTATAGAGGTTGGAGAATGAGGATGGTCAATGGCAAAACTTGATTAGAAGAAAATACCTTAGTAAGAACACGTTGGCTCAGATGACGCCTAAGGTGGGGATTTATGGTTCTGGAAAGGTCTTTTAGGGGTAAGGGATATCTTTTTATCTTGCTACAATAGAAAACTAGGAGATGGTACTAAAACTAGATTTTAGGAGGATCTGTGGTTTGGGGATATGCCCTTCTTAGTAAAGTATGAAAGATTATACAATATTACCCATGTCCAAAAATATCTCGGTAGCAAAGACCCTTGAGCAGGAGTGTAAACATATCAAATTTAGAAGGTCGGTGTGTGGAGAATGGCTTGTTCTGTGGAATAGGCTTACAACATATTGCAATGGTGTGATACTAAAGGAGGAATGTGATAGATTGGTGTGGATGTTGTCTCCTTCGGGGACCTTTTCGGTCAAATAATTTTACAATTTTCTGATGGTGCAGAGTATTGACTTCTCACATAAATTCATCTGGGATGTGAAGCTACCCCTAAGGTTTAAAATTTTCCTTTGGTTAGTGATGAAGGGCGGGAGGTGCTTCTCAAGGGCGCTAGAGCAATTGGGAAGGTTGCTACTAAAGTTTTTGGTGTTAAAAGCATATGGGCGCCATGGATTAGCGGATAGCTCATGGAAGTGGATAAAACTCTGATTTTGTTAGGGTGCTCTCTGAGGTTCTCCCCAAACCTTATTAATTTCTCTTAGTCTCCAATGTGCTTCTCCTTCTAAAAGTCCTGTATATCCTACTGTTTTGTGAATCTTGTAGTTTGGCTTCCTTTAAATGGAAATAGAGTGCAAACCTTTTATAATAAAAAAAATTGCGCATGAAAATAAAAATAATTCATCCCTTTCTATCTCTTGAATTTGCAGTTGCACACATCTAGAATTTTTCGTGTTAGTTTTTTTAAAAGAATTGTAACAAATTCCTGGCGGGCCTCGTGACCGGGCGTTTAGGCCCAATACATGTACGGTACTGGGCTAACTATGTGGGCCTTCGCACAAATCGTCTCATTTGTCCAATTAGTAAAGGCCCATGTATCACTCAGGCCCACGTACTTGTACAAGTAGAATATGCCCTTCATATCGCTCCACCGCTCGTAGTTGGCTTGCCGCGCCCGCCCTTCTCGTCGCCGCCGGTGACCTCCGGCCGTACATGGGTGAGCGAGCTCCAGCCTCTTCGGGTTTCTTTATCTTCTTCTTTACTAGTTGAATGCTTTCTTGAGCGCTACAGTTGCAGGGAACCTTGGAGCTAGGGGAGATGATGTTCTTTGTCTAGTATAGTTTTCTGTGCGTACCACATGTTCGATGATTTGCATCACTATGTGTGTCGTTGGGAAGTGGTAACTATCGATGCGCCACCCGGTTGTTCCATCTGGGTGGTCGGTGTTAACACCAATTGTTATGTTGTTCAGTTGTTCTGAGATGGTTCTGGTCTGAGCATTCTTTGGCTTTTAATGATTTATGCGCTTCTGGTTGGTCATGAGGTTGTTATGCGTTGCTTATATGGTTCTGGTGCCACCAATTCATTAGAAGCTTGCCACTTGTGCTGGTGATTTTGGTTGATTTACTATTGATATATGGTAGCTTTAGGTGTCTCGTAGTACTAGATTAAGCAGTTAATCCTTTATGTTTTACCTGGTTGATTAATTCATGTTAAATTGCCTTCTGTTGCCTTCCGTGTCTTGTTCTTAATCTTACCCGACCGTTGATGTGTGCAGTCTAGCTGTTTGTATTCCTAGGAGCTGAGCAAGTTGCAGCGCCCTTTTGGGGCTTGGGGTTTTTGTCATGGAGATACTTAACTGTAAGGGTATGTTCATCACTATCAAACAATCCTCATTGCTTCCACAATTTCATTACTTTTTCAAGTTCTTGATTCTAACAGTTGGGATTGTGTATTACCAGTTTCTTAATTCTACCTTTGAATCCTTAATTCAGGTGCTCGCTTTGGCTTGATAGATATCAACAGGACCAGAACAAACCAGTTGGTAAAGGTACTGATTCCATGCTCTGGCTTTACAATTAGTTTCTATTCGATTACAATTGTGAAGCTTGAAAAAAAATCTTATATGGTCTGTAGGTTAGCCCATCGAGCATATGAATTGCTTCATCCTTGAGCATATGAATTGCTTCATCCTTTCTAGGTAATCAAAAGGGAAGTTTATGTTACATTGCTGATCCTATGAATGGTAACCATCAGAAGTGCAGTGAGCAATACTTTGTCGGCACCTGTGGTGCACCATAACTTCCATGCCTTGATCTAGCTTATTGATCAATGAGTCCTAAACATGTAATTATTTTTTCAATATTTCAATCATAAGGCGATAGGGAGGGTCGTCACTGAACAATCTTGCAGAACAACAATCAATTTACGAACATGTCATTTTTATTGTTGGATGTTGATTATGGATAAGTCTGCTCAAGTGTCAAGGTCTTCATTGACCTAATCAACATTACAGACCCATACAAGTTCAACATTACAGACCCATACAACTATACAAGTATAGCATCAGTTATCACCTTTTTTTTTACCTTGAAAGCTCTATACACCCATCTAGGAACATAAATTATCCAGATGCATAGGGCGTATCATTTTAAATTATTGATATCTTGTGCAGCCAGGCATGTCATAGTGCCATTTGACAATGAATTTTGCTTGACGAGGTTCCACATCAACCCGCAATATTAATGTTATTATTATATTACATTATGGCAGATAATCTCCAGAATGGCCTGTTGATACATTTAACAATCTTTAGGGTTTTGGTAGAATGCTCTTAAACCTATATGTGGTGAAGTGCTGCTGCAATGGAAAAAGTTTACGCTTATCCTCTGTTTGCAAACAATGGGGTCAGTTTGTACGCATCCCTTTTGTTTACAAATTGTCACAGGTAGGATCCTAACCTCAACGAGTTGGCTGGGTGTCGCAACAATGTCAGACTCGAGGAGGCGCTAGAGCTCTACCACCCGAGGTACACGCCACGAAGCGCCGGCAGAGGTCGAGGCTCGTGCTACCGCCATCCTAGCGGGTAGCATGCCCGTGACCATTTCTATGAATGTGGCGAGCCGCCAACGACACGCCTTATGTGGAGCGCCCGAGCTCACTACCACCGACGAGTGATGCTATGTATCTCTCGGCCAGCACTGCACATTCTCTTCAGCAGCCTTGATGCCACCGCTGATGACTTCTACCGGTTGTCGAGGTGTGGCGCCACTTGACTCTGGGGCCGGATGTCCGCGACTGCCCTCGCCAGCAGCGGTCACACCACCAGAGACTCACCGCTCTACGACTTCATGACGCCGCCTCCTACCCGAGTTCGAGACTATGCGCCGCCAGCCCCGACTCGCCACCGCGTTCGAAGCTTGGTGGAGGCCCTCACGAGTGTGCGCGTCCGAGGAGACTCGCCATCGTGGCATGGCTCGATGCACCTGCTTTGTCCGCTTCAAAGATCCGCTCCTTTGCCGCCTCTTCAAGACTCGATCAGGACTCCCTTCTCCACCTCTCCAAAGGCTGCTGCTTTCTATCGCGGTCTCATCGCACTTACCATCGCTGCGGCCGCCATGTATCGAATTGTTACAAGCGGAGGAGGGACCGAGTCGCCGGGCGACGCCCTCGAAGGGCTCGAGGTTCCTCTCCTCGTGGATGGCCCTCTCGCCAGGCTCCTCCGTGACGCCACACGCAGCCTTCTTCATCGCTTCACGCCTTTGGGCCATCCTGACTTCCTGCCCCGCTTGTCTCGCCTCTTGCTTCTCGCCAGCCTTCCTCGCCTCCGCCTCCTCCCTCGCTGTATCTTGTCTCCGTGGATCTTGACTCGTGCTTTTTTCACATGACACCGAATCTACCCACCTTATTTCAGGCGGTCCACCGATTTTTCTTCCACTGCTCAGATCGCAGATGGTACCTCTCTTCCTCGCATGTGCCGAGGCATCCTTTCCACTTCTTCTTTTCATGTTCCCGCAGCCTCTCATGTTCCTCACTACTATGCGATTTTATGCCTACCGGTCGATCACCGATCACAACCGCCGTGTTGTTCTTGAGTCCGACTCTTGTTGTGTTCAGACCGCCGACGGGACTCGCTGGTATCGCCCCTCGGCCGTGATTCGCAGCTGTTTTGGGAGCTCGACCGGCTTCATCTTCCTTCCGCTGACTCCACCACCACCGGCCACTACCACTACCTCTCGCGCTTGTCGCCCCTCCACTACATCTTTTGCTCGCTGGCACCATCGCTCCTGGTCATCTCTCGTGGCTCGCGCTCATCGCCTTTAGTTGGTCGTGGTGTTCTTGGTCCGCTTTCGGGACACATCGTTACATTGTATGGGTTGCAAGCTTGGCAAGCACCGCAGCTCCCTATCCCACTAGTGATTCTATTTCACCGCCTTTTGATCTTGTTCACTCGATGTTTGGGGTCCGGCTCCTTCGCTTCGAAGGGGTCATCGCTATTATGTGACCTTTATTGATGATTATTCTCGTTATACTTGGATCTACTTCATGTCCGAAAGCGCAATTGTGTTCTTTCTATTTATCGATGTTCGCCACTATGGTTCGTGACTCGCTTGATTCACCATTCGTGTTTTCGTGGCCGACTACCGGTGAGTATCTCTCTCCGCTTATGCGTCTTTTCTCGAAAGGTGGCACTCTTCCTCAAGATTTTGTCCCGTGCTCACGCCGTATGGTGTCTTCGAGCGAAACATCGCCACTTGCTTGAGACCGCCGCGCCTCATGCTTGCCTCCTCCGCTCTCCTCACTGGCCGAGGTCGCTTTCACCGCCGCTTTCGATCAACCTATGCCTTCTACCGCTTCTTCGTGGTTCTACTCGTTGAGCGCCTTTGGTCGAGCCCGCAGTACAACCATCTTCGCAGCTTTAGTGGTCTGCTTTCGCTCTTCTTCCACCTCGTGAGCGCACTGCCGATCGCCACCACCTTGAGTGTGTTTTCTTGGCTACGCCTTGAGCATAAGGGTTATCGTTGTTATGACCTCGTTGCTCGAGGATGAGGATTTCTGATGTCACTTTGACGAGTCCCGCCCTTACTACCCTCATTCCCCACCACACCGGATTCTCTTGCCGAGTCGATCTCCTTTCCGATTTTTCCGACTCTCCTTTCCACCACTGTTTCACCTCATCCTCCATCTACTCCTCCGGCTCCATCTATTCCGCCTCCACCGGATCTTCCTTCTCGCTCCTTTGTTGAGGCTCCATCTTTACCTCAAGAACATGTTGTGAGTACTCTCCTGGTACTGCTAGCAAGCGGCATGAGAGGTATCAGCGACAAGTGTTACTTGAACACGGACATGGGTGTTAGAATCCGACTCGGATTCGGGTGTCTAATTTGACACGCTCTAGAAAATAGGATTCGGGGATTTGTCTAATATCTATTCTTTTATCTTTAAAAATAAAAAATAAAATAATTTATACAATGAAATATTTAATTTAGGTACACTACCACAAAACTATATAACTGCCACAAAAGATCCTAGACATTGTTGACATCACCTAGTCACAAGAAAGACCAGCTACACGCCACTAACCCTTTTAAAAGTGTAGCAAAGCTATTCAATATCTCGTTAGATGTAAAAATGAATAAAGAAGTACTGCAGCCAAGGTCTCTCGCAAGCAGGGATAAAAAAACCGGCCGGTAACCAGTAAAAAAAATACCGGCCGAAATTTTTAAATTTTGAATTTGATTTTTTGACTCCATAATGTCCTTCCCTAGTTGGTTTAGGCATTCTTATGCTAGATTATGTATTGAAACATTAGTTTTTAGTATATTTAGCACTATTAAAACATAAATGAGGACTTTTTATGTACAACTTGAAACACTTTCTCATTAATTGGATTGCATACAACCATGAGAGAATTGGATTGTATCATTATTTGCTCAGGATTGGATTGATTATTTAATCCTATACTTTCAAATCATTTAGTGACGCGATATGATTAATAAGAGATACGAAAAAGTATTTGTTAATAGTTTGTTCAGCGACACAGGTTTCATATGTATGATTACTAGTAGCAATATACTGGTATTTGTTTGGCCAGGACTGGCCGATCAAGTCCAACTTTCATATTTCTGCTAAAAAATACTAGCTCCTAAGGGTAGCTCATGTAACTAAAAAGCTATCCTTTTAGGAGGTGGAGTCATATAACTAGAAAGCTATCATTGGAAAATCAAGCTTTTTGTGTACAATTTGAAACACTTTCTCATTAATATTTGCATTATTCTAAATTTAAATTTGCTAATTACCATTTTCACCATTTTCCGGTTTTCCTGGTTTTTCCCGGTTTTTACCGGTTTTTTTAAGCACTGCGCAGAATCGTCCGAGAAAATCCAGATTCAAATTTTGAAATTGAATTGGGCCGGTTTTTTGAATTTACGTGTAAATCGCCTCTACGGCGGTTCGGCATCGACGCCATCGGCCGATTTTCCTCGATCAGAGATTTCAATCCTCGCCGCAATCGCTCTAGCCTTCTTCTCTTTCTTCCTTCTCATCAGACCAACCTCACTCTCCTTCAAATGCTCCTTCTACCAAGCACTACCACTCCATTATCGACTCTCTTTCCTCTTAACAACTCTCAAAATCATGCCAGACCACCGGCATCTCTTTTCTCTCTTGGACTCTCCATGGGGTGTCTGATATGCGTGACAAGAAGTCTGACATGCGCCGACACGGGATGCATGTTGGCACGGCAAAAAAAAATTGGCACGACAAAAAAATATTGGACTCGCGTGTCCTGGTAACACTAGTACTGCCGACAACCACAAAATGTTGATCTCCCATAAATACACTCAAAGAACAAAAGGAAGCCTTTTCCTGTTCCAATTAAAAAGATGCTGCAAGCTTCTCGACGAGACAAGAAGCTTGCACAGATGAGGATAGAGAAACCTCTTGAGCCCCGAAGAATGGTTTGCTTGTACCGGAGCTTGTGCCTGTTGCTTATGAAGTCCTCGATAACTGGAAAGTGCTCGTCAGAGACCTCTCTCTGTTGAACGTTGTTACAGTTTACGGTTGGAGGTAACTACAAAATGCTGATCTGTGTCATAAGCTGTTTATATATGCATTAATATTTTAAGACTTACGTAGGCATGGCATAAAATCACTGTCGTGTGACATGATTTGCCAAGTATCTTCAACTTTTATCACCTGGCTGTTGTATTTTGTAGAAAATGTCCTCAAGTCCATGTTGGTCCAGTTGGCCACCAGATTCAAGATTGCTATGGAACAGGAAGCCAGCGTCAGAATAGTCACCACTCTTGGGTCAGAGGCTCCATCAACGACATTCTAATCCCGATCGAATCTTACCATCTTTTCGACCCATTTGGGCGGAGGGTCAAGCATGAGACCAGGTTTGACTACCACAGGATTCCAGCAATCGTTGGGCTATGCATTCAGGCTGGTGTCGACTGACTGCAATATCCCTCAAGGAGACGGACTGCTCCTGTTCTGGTGATTGGCAAGAAGGTGATTGACCGTGGTGGGTTTGTTGATGAGCCTAAGCCACACCGATCAGAGGACTGTATCTCTGCTTGCTGAGCTTGACACATTTAGCAATCAACGGGGCCAGTCACCTACGCCATCCGATGTGAAAGAGTTCGCAGAGAGGACACTGAAAGCATACCTCAACGTCCGGCAAGGCGTGGTGCAACTGATGGGCAAGTATACAGTAAAAGCATGCGGGTACTGCTCTGAGGTCCACGTTGGTCCATGGGGGCACAATGTGAAGCTCTGCGGGGCTTTCAAGCACCAGTGGCGGGACGGCAAGCACGGGTGGCAGGATGCGGTGGTCGACGAGGTCATCCCACCAAACTACGTGTGGCATGTCCCTGACCCCACTTGCCCTCCTCTCAGATCATCTCTAAGGAGTTTCTATGGCAAAACTCCGGCCGTTGTTGAGTTGTGTGTGCAGGCCGGAGCTGAACTACCTGACGAGTACCGGCCGATGATGAGGACTGGTATCGTTATCACAGACCACGAGGAAGCTCGGATGGCTGCATGAGAACAGTGCTCAACCCTGCACTTCTGCAGTTGTCCAGAGTCCATATTCTGTAATTGTATTGCTCAGGGAGCAGCAAATGCATAAGGTATATAATATAATGAGGGCTTGTTTAGCACGGCGGCAACTTTTCCGGTGGCGGACCAGTATTTCAATGAAAAAAAATCAAGGTCAACAGTAGCGGCGCACTGGGAGGATGGCGGCGCATTGGGGAGGCTTAGGGAGGAGGCGGCGACAGAGGGGGAGGACGAGGGCGGCGCCGGGTCAGGGGAGGAGGAGGGGGAGGGCGGCGGCGCGTGGGAGGTGGGGTGCGCAGGCGGGGTGTCGCGCTAGGGTTAAGGTTTAGGTCGGCCGGGGGGGGGGGGGTTGTGCAATAAGAAAAGTGGGTAAATTCCACCCAACTTCATGGGTAATTTCGAAAGGGGGATCGCAAGAAGTTGCCACGTGGCTGTTTCTGGATTTATCACGTTATACGCGGCTTCCGACTTCTGAAAAGCTGGTGGAAAAGCCATCTGTTTGGGACAACTTTCGACTTTTTCGGGTGAGAAGTTGAAGCCGAAGCCGAAGCCGTCCCAAATAGGCACGGAGTAAATTGCATTGTAGCTTCTGAACCTGCGCCATTGTTTCACTTAGCCTCATAAATTTGCAAATTATTTTGTGGGCTCTCTGAAGGTGTATCCGTTTGCATCACATGTCCAATTGGTTGTTACATAATGGAAGCGCTGAGGTGGATGTTGACATGGCACGTGAGAGTAAGAGAAAGAGATGACATCATCCTCTTCCTCTGGTTGAGACAGGGACGAGAGAGGGAGGCGACAGTGAGGTCGGGCTCCACATGTTGGCACCAGGAGACCGGCACCGACAGTGAGTCCCCACGAATGGGCAAAATGGAATGAGGATGATGAGGCGAAGCTAATGGAAGTGGTGGTGGTGGTGGTGGTTTGGGGTTTGGAACAGTGGGGAGGTGGCGGCGGCGGCGGTTCTATCATGGCGGCGGTGGAACCACAGTGGTCTAGGACGAGAGCGTGTCAAAAGATGGGGAAAATGAGGGGATGCTCTTGCACAAAGCAATTGGGCTAAGAATCACCGAAGACAACGAATGGTGGTGGCAAAACCAACTCGGAGGAGAGAAAGAAATTGGTCAATTTGTCGCGCTGCGTGAGCGGAAATCAAAGTAACTAGGGGAAATGAGGGAGGAAGAGATGGAACACGACGTTACACGGTTGGATTTTCAAAAGTCTCACTGAAACAATCGAAACACGACGGCTAGTCACGGTCGGTTCTTGGGGGGCACCGGTGGTAAGGTTTGAGCCTTCCTCGGGCGGTTTTTACGGAGATTGTGAACAACGGAGAGGAGAATATTGTGCAGATCCGAGTTGTAGAGCTGCGGTGCTCGTCGCTGTCGACCTTGCCGGTGTTGTCCTCGTCGTCGTCGCTGTGCCCACACGTCGTCGTCCTGTTCCCGTTCCCGTCGTCCCTTCCCAAGTCGCTCCTCCTGCTTTCGTGCCTTCCTGCGGACACCAACAACTAAAATGAAGCGAACGCCTGCTCCAACTAGTGTTCAAATTTAGGCCAAAATCGCCCAAAAATTGGCAATTTCAGATTTATCGGTGAAGACCGGTAGGAATACAAATCGGTCCTAAAAAACAGTTTGGACGAATTTTGTCCAAAAAAAAAACTAATTTGCTTGAATTTTGTTCGAATTTGTTTTTAAATTTAAAATATGAAACTCTCTCCAGCTGCTTAGCGCCCAACCTCAGCCTTGTGCCCACGTAGGACGCCAGCTCAAAAGAATTGTTATCAAACGATCACGTAAGACGCCAACTCAGCACTTCCGTCATCTAACGGCCAATTGGGCCTGCGGTGCAAACGGATACAAGCTGAGGGAACCATAGAGTAATTTGCAAGTTCAAGGGTCTGAGTGGGATGATGACGTAAGTAGAGATGGCCAAATGGATCATACCAGCCGAGTCGGACCAAAGCATGGGATTGTTGGCCCGGTCCAAGCTCGACATGGCCCGACGAAGTGTGTCATGCTTGGCCCGTGCTTGGGTCAACACCTCAATCCATAAGCCAGCACAACATGACCCGTTTAGTTAGTCGGGCCAACTATGACTACCCATTTAGCCACCTCTAGACATAAGTTCAGTAGTTACAATGCAATTTCCTTTAATATAATAGTACAGCTGAACATACTTTCAAATTGATTCATAAATCTGGTAAAGTGTTCACCAAAAGGTGATCCCCGAATATCCTGTCTTTGCCCGTCTTTTCAACGATACTATTCAATTCCTATATCTTATGAACCATTTGATCTCTGCTTTGCAGGTTAAACGCATGAGCTAGGGTGCACGACGACCAGACTGAAAGTGAAAAGGATGGGTTCTGCAACATGTATGATGTACTTCATACCAACTTGTTTAATGGCGGCAGATGCTTTATTCTTGCCTATGCTAGACTGTGAGGCACTTACAATGGCTCCATCCATGGCCATACAGAATTACAGATGGCCTCCCCTTTCTCTGCCGGTACTATGCTCAATCGTGAGCTCATCCTTGGATTAAATTAATCGCGGCTGTTTGTTAGGGTATTTGTGCGCCTGGCTGTAATTAATCATGGACTAAAAGCTGTGCACATGTGCCGCCCCCAGATCAACACTCCCGGTATGGCTACATGTATACTGTCAGTATCAGTATAGTGTGTCCTTTCTCTTTCTTCTCCCTTGTACTTTGTAACATGCTTGCACATATAGCACCACTTGATAATGGTGTTCATGTTATGTTTGAAAATGTATGTCAAATGGAATGTGAGAAGTATAGTTGTGGAAAATATATATCCCCGGTAACAAGTTCTGTGATAATTTCAGTAATGAGTGGTGCTTCCATGCTCATCCGAGAAGTGAAACTGCACGGATCCTAAAGCATTTGCAATTATAACTTGGTTCAAACCAATTTGCCAGCAAGGTTACATGAACTTAACTGCTTAACATTTGTGCATTTTTTTATTTTAAAATAGGAACGGTTTACACAGAATTCGGCTGTTTTCTCTTAAAAAAATTATCACATTCTAAAAGTTCATTTACAACGCTATTATATATAAATTACAGTAAATTATTTATATAATTTTGATTCTTTGTCACTGTAATTATTATTGAAAGTCTTAATAACTCATATTTTCATCATATGATTGGCGATGTAGTGAACTCTATGTTCTGAAGAAAAAAAATTATAATAAATTCGGACCTAATTCATCAGATGAAAAAGTACAAATATCAAAGCATATCTAACAAAAGGAAAAGTGACCGTTTTGGATTTAAAAAAATTATCGAAAGTTATATAGCAGTTCCCTTTAAAATAAAGTATATGCATTGAGAAAAGAACCTTCATGGCTTCATGTCACATTTATAGTGGTCAAAGAAGATGTCAGCAGCACATAATAATCTCTGATGCTGGCGCAAGCGCAAGCACACAGAAAAGAGGAGCGGCTGCAGTGCGAGTACACATGATTGAGTTGTCCCAGTATATACCCCTTCTCCCTTGTGCTAGGGTGATTAAAATAGCAGAAGTAAATACAGCTAGGAATCAACCAATGGACCATGGACGTATGGCCGGGTATCTAATGGTCTAGTTGGTTGCAGAAGCTGCATATGTGGCCGTGTATAAATACAAGGCAGCAACCACACCAATCTGCCTCAGCATTCAGCTCCAAATCAATCAATCTCTCCTGAGCTCCTGCACCGTAGTCATCATCACCATGGCTAGGGAAGAAGAGCTCAAGGTACCACCAATCCATATACGCAGACATATCACAGCTTAGTTCTTCAGTGAGTCTATGCATCCATTGATCCATGTAACTTACTAGCTATGGACACTTGGGTTTGTCATGTGCAGAGAGTTGATTTGAAGGTGAACGTGAGCTGCTGCGAGGGCTGCAGGAGGAAGGTGATGAAAGCCATGAGTCTGAAAGGTCTCGAGATCATTTTCAACTCTAAAATCTCACTTACAAGTTCTTCACTGTGTTGCTGTTTGCATTTGCCTCTACTCTTTGTGCTCTTGAGACATGCTGAATTATGTTGCGTGCATGGTTGTGCAGGCGTGCTGAGGACAGAGATCCACCCTTCGCTCGACAAGGTGACTGTCGTCGGCGACGTGGACAGCAGAGTCCTCGTCAAGAAGCTCGCCAAGATCGGCAAGATCGCCGAGGTGGTTTCGGCGGCGCCGTTGCCACCGGAGGAACACAAGAAGCGCGAGGACAATGGCAGGAAGGACAGCGACTGCGGCGACAAGCCAGCACCGGCAGACGAGAAGAGCAAACGCAAGGACGACGGCAAGGACACAGGCGACAAGGCGGCGGCGACGTCGTCCAAGCAAGAATGCAACAAGTGCAAGCAGCAGGGAGCTGCACGCGCCGATGACACTGATCGCGCTAATGGGAAAATGCCGTCCAAGGATGCCGCCGCCGCCAAGAGCAGCGATGAAGGCGACGGTTTCGTCGGCGCCAATTCCTCTGTTCCCGACATACAAGCGACAACGTACCACCACCAGTACTACCGCGCCGAGCCCTCCATGGTCATGCCGGTGCACATGCCGTACTACGCGGCGAACCCGACGCCATACTACGCGGCGAACCCGACGCCGTACTACGGCGGCTACGAGGCTATGCTGCCTCCGCGAATGCCGGTGCAGATGCCCCAGCGGCCTCCCCAGCTCCGGCCGCAGCCGTCCCGCTTCGACGAGGACTTCTTCAACGACGACAACACGGTCGGCTGCCGCGTGATGTGAACGTGATCGATCGAGCCCCCATGGACGCTCTCCCCCTCCCGCCATGCGTGCATGTACAACCGATCCACCGGATCGACCGCCACGAATCAATTCGTTCCACCGATTTCTTTGTTGAGCAAATCACATCGCAATGCATTTTGCCGCGACTTTGATTCCTTTTTCTCTTCTCCGAGCACATGAAAAAAAACCCAAGAAACCACGCATGCGTGTGACGGCAACAGGGGACCTGCATGCTGTAATGCTGGCTGTTCCAGGATTCTGTCGCTGTTGGCGTGGTGGACGATCTCCGGTTCGTGCGAGTACAAGAGGACGGCAAAGGAGGAAGGAAAAAAGCTTGGGAATATATGGTTGCGCGCCCGCCCCGCCGAGCCTTTATTTATTCGCGCATCGGGGGAAGCGGTCGCAGCTCAACGTTGGGGGTAGGTAGGGAGAGAGAGAGAGAAGGAGTGAGGCTGCTTTGCCGAATTCTCTGGCCCGCGTGTCCCGTTGGTCTCGGATTCCATGGAACTGGACCTCCCATTGCTGGCTGATCTTAGAGAGAGAAAAGAGTTGGTGCTTGTGTTGTTGGTGGAAAGCTAGCTACTGCTTGCTTGCTTGACCCGTTTGTTCGTTCAACCACGGAATAAAGTGAGGGGGAGAAGGAAAACCGGACCGCACATTACACACGGTCCCAGCTAGTTTGTTTTTTTTTCCTTGAGAGGGTGAGAACAATAGGCTAGTGTAATCATCTTGAGTTATGAGTTCAAACGTGGACCGATATTAGTGGAAAATCTATAGAAACAATACAACCCGAACAATATTAGAGGAGAATCCATACAAATAATCCACGGGTTCAAAGGAAGCTCAAGTGTGTTTAGCGCAGATAGCATTCTTAAGTTCGTACAATACGTTATTTGAATGACTTGCAATTGCAGTTTGGTTTCATATACCCACCCTCATCTACTTAGTCGGTCCAAGAAAACCAAGCTTTGGTCCCGTCGATTGCTTACTTTAGCTAGGCGTTTACCCAACGTAATGGGCCCATCCTGTGTAATGACCAACCCTGCCCCGATCGAATCTAAGCTCGACACAGGCCCAAACTCAGCCCCGGGCTATCAGGCTATCGCAGCCTGATCCACGCTCGTGCTAGACCTAGCAATATGTCGGCTACTTAAGGATTTGGTAGTGGTCCGTTTTTCTCTTTGCCTCTCACCCACCCACATGTTGACCACCAAATATTAGCCCATTAACACATAAAACCAACCCGTCGGCACTGCCCCCACCATCGCCACTCCTCTCCTTGCATCAGCGCCGCCGCCTGCCACATATTTCATCTGCACTGCCGTCGCTTAGCCTCGCCGTCATCACCGCTCCTTCTTGCTGCTCCCGTGCCACCATCGTGTCTACACCATCTTGCATCAACACCACCACACCGGTCATAATCACGCCGCCACCGCCCCTCCTATCATCGGCACCGGCGCTGTCCTCTCCACTTCGGTTTGCTAGCGATTCCGAAGCAGCCGTCTGTCGGTGGTTTAGTGTCGATCTTACAAATAAATGCTAGGAACTCTCTTTGAGTTAAACCACACAGAAAAAGATAGTAATTTTATACAGGTTCAGACCTTCTCCTAAGAGAATAATAACTATACTCATATGTTGCTATATTGATAATGCTTTACAATAGGGAAGAAATCACTAGAACTATAGCTTAATAACTTCTATCTACTGATCTTGTCTTGTGTTCGTTGTCATTATTTTTCTCCTTTGTCCACTGGCTTTACTCCTTATATAGTGCTTGAATGGGTGACAGTTGTCTCATATCAAGGGACGTCTCACCATTTGATGAAATACGCATGTTCAGTGATGGTTATTGTAAGAGACTAATCATCCCACATCGTCTTACAGTTATGTCATAGACAAGCTTAATACGTGTAGTTACCCGGAGAATAACAACATATATTAACTACTGTGTGTATTAAATACAACGTATAAGTGTCTCTAGTCGTTTGGTCCTATATGTCTGTAGGCTTTGTTGACCATAGGATGGTCGTAGTTGGTCTGGTAGTAGTAAAGCTTGCGACCATGAAGTGACCATAGTAAGGTTTACAATCATGATGTGGCGTAGGAAATCTTACGACCACTAGGTAGTCGTAGAAGAACTTACACTACTAAAAAATGTTAATACTAGGACGCCTCATCACAGACGTGTGACCAAAACCGTCTGTATTAAATACAATCACAGACGGTTTTAGTTTAGCGACCGTTTGTGTTACTGGCTACACTAAAAACCGTCTGTGAATAGGTAATATCACAGATGGTTCGTGTTGAAAACCGTCTGTGACTTCCCGTACTCATCACAGATGGTGTGTATTAAAAACTATCTGTGATAAGTATCTCCCTGATTTTACCATAACTTGAAATGTCTAACTCGATGCAAATAACAAAGATGATCAAGAACACGAGACATAGATTTTTACGTGAAAAACCTTTACGAGAAAAATCACGAGCGCACGAAGGCGAAATCACTATATGAGATATTACAAGCACATGATGACATGACAAGACCGATCGTCCGAAACATGCAACTTGATGCATTCTTAACATGAAACTACATGGGTATATTTATATGGTAAGGAAGAATAATCCGAAATGGACAAAAAAACAAGAGTTGTAGTTGGTTGCGGCCCCTTACTACATCCAGCGTGGGCCGGCTCTCTCCCTAGCTCCACCCAATGCGTGTGGGTGTTTTTTTAATAATAAATTTTTAAATATAATTATAGAAATAAATGCTTATTTAATAAATTTATAAAAGGGGCTTCTATCGCCGTTTCAAATGGCGACAGACCCCTGTCGCCAACCAAATAGTGTTAAATGTCTTTGTAGCCAATTGGAATGGCAACATAGATGTAAGTCACTATTTGAAATGGCGACATAGACATAAGTCACCATTTGAAATTGCGACACATTCATGTCGCCAAACCAAATGGCGACATGAGCTGGAATTTTGTTTTTGCAGAAATAATTGAAGTAAATTTATATTTATATTTTGAGAGGATGCAACTTCATATTTTCTTGGATTTTACTAAGTTTTTTTGGTAATATCTTGTAGTGCTTAAAGAAGCAATAGTTTGTTGACTAGATAAACCCCTTATATGTTAATTGCACCCGAGTTGTTGTTATTGAGTGTAGTGTTTGCACAATAGGTTATTTTCAAAAAAGAGAGAACACAATACTAAGTAGAAAACAACTTAGGAGTTAAATTTAGAAAATGAGATTTGAGCTGCGATAATAAGACTTCATAATCTAGGTGTGAATTACATGGTGTGGAGGGTTTGGTTACGTGCATTTGTTTCTCCTGCTACTCTTATGGTCGAAACGACAACATGCACAAATTATCAACCAATCTACACGTAGGATACACGTACGAATTTTCGAATCGAAAAATAAAATTGAAAAATAAGTCAGTCTTGACAGCCCATCGACGTCTTCCCCTTGTCTGTTGCAGCCCTGTGACCGCAGCTAGTCCCGAATTCAAGCCTATACTGGGCTTCCATGAGCTCCTCGGGAGTAACCACATGCTTTGGAGGAGCATCGGGAGCTCGGCCAACCCTCAATGGGACTATGGGTACCTTCCCCTTGTCTGTCGCGCGCTCGGCTCGATCGTCCTCAGCGTGTTGTTTGGGCGTCTTCACCACCACCCTGGTTTCTTGGGCTTCATCGGTGCATTTCCCTTGTCTTCCCTGCTCTCATGTACGTTAGGTTTCTAGTGGTGGAAGATCTCGAGTGGGAGCGCATAGTTCAGCATGTACTTTTGCTCAATGAAAGCCCTACCGTACTTGTCCATGTTGTCGATCCACTGAAAGAAAAAGCAACACTCCTCCGGTTGCCATTATGCATGGATGAAGTTAGCGATATGTGAAATGCAACATACAATAGGAAAAATCGATGTGTGTTAGATTCTTTTACATGGATGTCCCCGCACGTGTAGTACGCCCGAGTGACGATCGCTGAGTGTGTGGACTGAATGTATATGCATCGGGTTACCGTAGTCACACTATGGGCATAGAAACTCCGGTAGCACAGACGCATCCTTCATCAAATGGTCCAGGTAGGTTTCCATCTTCCCGGCAAACCACTTTCGCTTCCACAACATCTCCCCATAGCCTGACATCTCCAAGCCCGACGCACTGAAATCCACTAGCTCTCTTCTCCCTCCTTTCTCTCTGTTGTGCGAAACTAGTTGAAGTGGAGTGTTTGATATGGATGTGGAGTGTACCCCGCTTTTATCGGTAAGGGTGTAGCATTGAGGGGGGTAAATAATGGTGAATGGCATGGTGCTGTCTGTTTTGATCTGAAAATGAGACGTGGCAGGGTGTAGTCACTTTGGTCTGAAAAGGTGGGATGGCTTGTGAGTGATGTATAATCATTAAGAAAAACTAGTCAGAGTCGTCGTTTTGGTCTGAAAATGTGGCATGACAGGGCGTGGTCAATTCGGTCTGAAAAGGCGGCATGGTAGTGTGTGACCATTTCGGTCTGAAAAAGGTAGGATGACTGGTGAGTGATGTCTACTCACTGAAGAAAGTCGGCACGGGTTGTCGTTTTGGTCTGAAAAGTTGGCATGAGAGGGTGTGGTCACGTGTAAAAGTCATTAAATACTATTGTTGTTTCTTAACGGCGATAGAGGCATTTAATACTGTCTAGTGTGTTCCTGTCGCCAATCCAACCGATGACAGGGGCTTGTCGACAGAAGCCCATTTTTTCTATTTTATTAAAGAATACAATGATGCACCATTGATACAATATAACGATAATGAGTGATAAAGAATACAACGATGCACCATCGATCACTGTCTACCACACTTTTCACTTTACCCCCTTAGTGCTGGATAGTGAGGCGGTAGTAGGGCACTAGAGGCCACAATCCCAAGACAAATAATTCAAAACATATCTCAAAATCACAACATTCATACATTACACTCATCGTCATCACATGTGTACGCCAAACCGACCCAATTAACCCAAAACTACCGAATGCATTACACGTTGTTCTAGTAGTAAATTGACTTTAACTTATTCATACGAACTCCAAATTCAACCAACTAAGACTTTATAAAACCCTCCCAAAAAATAGTATAACTTCCTAATTATGACATACCCCTAATTATACCATTTTATTCCTCGTTTCTTTTCCCGAAGACCGTCCTAGAATCTGTTAGGACATTCTGCTTCATAATTTTATATCTTTAATTATAAAACTTGAAAATATATGAACGATAGCAGTTTTGAAAACTACTACAAATATACTAAATTATTCAAGTCATCACCACATTTTAATTTTGACATCTACTAGATGAAACTGACCCATCTTCACAACATCTGTCAGCTACGTTCAAATTCTGGACAGCGAAATTCTCGAGGCCATAACTTTTCATTCGTTACTCCGATTCTAATGATCCAAACCTTTCTAGAAATCTAATGAGATTATCTAGCTTTTTTCTAGTTGTACCAACATCTAAATTTGAGCCTAAATAGCCCGAATCGCCATAGCAAGGTTCTGCATATAACCTCAACGAACCAGGATACGTTGAAAAATAATCTTATTCTAAGCAAAATGATCTACAACCTTAACAAAGACTAAACCATGGTAAATACTAGGGATTAACATGCATTACCCTTTAAGAATATGAAGGATCACGAAAACCCCTTGTTCCTTATATTCTCCTTCTTTCCCTCATCCTTACTCTTTCCTTCCTTGTTTACCTTCCCCTTCCCCTTAGAAGTAGCCACTCAGGCAGCAGGGTGGCACGACAATGGTGGAGGCATCGCACGGGGCTAGAAATACCTATGTCGTGCCCCTCAGGGCCGAAAATACCTCTGTCGTGCCCTGGGGGTACGATTTTCTCCTCGTCGGGCCATGTGGTGCGTCCAGTGCCTAGTGGGCCGAAATCTCCCATACTATGGCCCAGGGGCATGGCATCGTTCTCCTCAGTACACTGGAGACACGGCACATGCCTGATCACCTGCGTGTACTTGCCTGTAGCCCCGCGTGCAGGAATTCATCCCATCCATGTCCCATCTATGTCCCATCTGCATGCATGCATAGAAGAAAAGGCCACACGTGGGAGGGAATCCGATTCCTCCCATCGCTTCGCGGTCGGCGTAATTTATGTGTCGCGCGGCTATAAAATGCAACGCAAACTGCAAGAGACCTCACCAGAAGCAACACTATCTCATTCTCCTCCTCGCTCTCTCATTCCCAGCTCGCTCTCATTCTCCTCCTTCGACAATTAAGGATTTTTTAGAGCAGTCATTAGCGGACGTATTATTACAGAAAGATCGACATCAGGAGTAGGTTTTTTTGTTGCATGCATGTTTTTATTAACTGTAGTTAATTAGTCGTAGTTAATTATTCACAATTAATTAGTCATAATTAATTTGGTCATAGTTAATTAGTCGTAATTATTTAGCCGTAGTTCATTAGGCGTAATTTTTTTAGTCATTACTATTTAGTCGTAATTAATTTTATCTTAGTTAATTAGTCGCAATTAATTAGGTCCTAATTAATTATTTGTAACTAATTAGAACATAATTAAATAGTTATAGTTAAATAGATTAATTCAATTTGTAATAATTAAATTAATCTTTCATAATTATTTGGTATATAGTTAATTAATTAGCAGTAAATGATTAGTGTTAGTTAATTAGTTGCAACTAATTAGTCATAATTAATTGAGTCATAATTAATTACTTGTGATTAATTTCATCGTAATTAATTTAGTCATAATTAATTTAGTTGTTATTATTTAGTTATAACTATTTATTTGTAATTTATTTGTGTTAATTTATTTATTATTAATTTATTAACTATTAATTTGTGTATTTTTTCTCTTGCAAGCAAGGCCTATACCGGAGCTACTTCAACCGTTCTACGACGAACACCACCAGAGCAAGTTGTGGACCACCGGGGATAGGGATGGCCCTCCACCCCTTGTGCTTCGGTTGGAGAAGCATTATTGGGACCTTGACGCTCGCTACGTTCCAATCCTTACGGCTGAAGGATCTAGACCCGCCATTATGAGTTAATGGAGTGTTTTGGTGATTAATGATAAATCTAATTGTGAGACTAACATTTCTATTTCTATATCTAGTGTGTAGTCTCATTTGGATGTAAATGTGAAATTCAACGAGGTATGCATTCGACTTACACTCTTATATAATGTTGCATTCCTCGGATCCAAAATATAGGTTGAACTCCACCATAAGTATAACTTGAATATGTGCATATGTTTCTATTTACACATTTGTGTATGCACACATTTAGGGGGGGCTCATTCTATATTTTGTGGTTTCATTAGTATTGATCTATATTCCGCTTTCCACATATATTTGGATCTTTACTTTGAAATATATCCGTTTGAGTATACAAAACTTGTGTAGTTTTTGTATATTCATGTTTTGAGTATATATAACTTGTGTAGTTCTCAAATACTCATGTTGTGAGTATATAGAACTTGTGTAGTTTTCGTATACTCATGTTTTGAGTATGTAGAACTTGTGTAGCTCTCACATACTCATATTTGAGTACATATAACTTGTGTAGTTAATATATACTCATGTTGTGTTACATTATATAAATTCAATTTATGTGCAATTGAAATGGTTATCATCAATTACCAAAGAGGAAAAGATTGAAGTATCTTATCCCACCATTATGAGTTAATGATATGATGTGGTAATTAATGATAATCATATTGTGGAACTAACATTTTCCATGAGTTGGATGAATAGGTTATGTTCCAGAGTGATGAAGACTTGGGATGATCATGAGTTGATCATCGAGTCAAGATTCAAGTAAAGGATGTATCATTTGTTAATGCATATGAAGAGCTTGAAGAAAAAGAAAATCATCGTGTGTCGATGATGTTCAAAGAGAAGACCCATCATGTGTTGATGGAGGTGTAATGAAGGATGCATCATGTGTTGATGGAGGTGTAATGAAGGATGCATCATGTGTTGATGCACATCAAGTCAAGAGAAGACCCATCATGTGTTGATGGAGGTCAAGTGAATTACATCACGTGTTGATGCATGTCAAGACTCGGGATGAAGAAATCATCATGTGTTAATGATGTTCAAGACAAGTTCCCGAAGTGAAGAAGATCATCATGTGTTGATGATTGTCAAAGTTAAGGATCCGAACTTGAAGTGTTGATGTGTGTCATCAAGCTTCAAGAAGATGCAAGGCAAATATATGACTAGTTAGGGCTAAGGATGTGTTCCTAGTCTTTTACCGGTCTTGGTGTTTGGTTGGAAGACCGGATTGCTAGTATAGGTTGTCGTACTATTAAGATGGGTCTTGACTAGTAGCATGAGTTAGTCATGTGTTGATAGCTCATTGTGTTTGATCTTGCTCATCTATGCATGAAGCTATTATTTGCGAATGTGTTTTGCAAATGATTGATACTCATGCATTTAATCTTTGTAGCATGGGACTATAGTTTGCAAATGGTTGAAGTCCATGCACCTTAGCCTTGTGGTATGATGCTGTTATTTGCGAATGTGTTTTGCAAATAGTTGATGCTCATGTTTGATTTCTTGTAGCATGTGACTTATGTTTGCAAATGTGTTTTGCAAATGGTGTAAGTCAATGTATCTTATTCCTTGTCATGAGTATTTTAAACGCTGGCAAATGTGTTTTGCAACTTGTTGAGAATATCATCTTTGAAACCTTGTTGGAAATACACTCAAATGGGTGAATGTGTTTTGCCATTTGAGCGAAGTCAATGTGTTTGGCCTCTGTGGTCTGGAGGTCTGACCTCCAGTGGTCACCGGTCTGACCGGTGGCATATCGGTCAGACCGCTGGGCAGTTGGCGGTCCGACCGATTTTATCTTGAGTTGATTCTCTGTGCAGTAGTTCCGCCATTGAGAAAATTACACTACCGTGGTGCGGAAGTACTAGAGTTTCCATGGTACTTTTATTCCAGAGAAGCGCCTTTTGGAGGTGTGCCAATTTTCCTCGGGCGGTTTGATCGGCCAACCTTGGCGATCTAATCGATTTGGCGGCTGTCTGACCGGCCATTAGTTGGAGGTCCGACCGGTCGTAGGTCCAACGGCTAATTTTATAGCCGTTGGCACATGGGTGGTCCGACCGGCCATTAGTTGGCGCTCAGACCGGCCCTGCATAGATTCGAGAGAATCTTTCCACCAACGGCAAGTTTTTGGGTGTGGGCTATAAATACCCACCTTATCCGGTTGGGGATGGTTGTTGGTTGTTGCTGGTGTTACTGTGAGTGTTGTACTCAATCCTTTGAGCTAAGAGCAAGACTTTTTTTTCTTTTTTGTG
This sequence comes from Hsuehochloa calcarea, assembly GCA_036346395.1. Lineage (NCBI taxonomy): Eukaryota > Viridiplantae > Streptophyta > Magnoliopsida > Poales > Poaceae > Hsuehochloa > Hsuehochloa calcarea. The sequence goes on from CM070599.1 coordinate 45,070,025, forward strand.
CATGTGTTGCACTTAGTGAGGTTTGAGAGTAAACCCTAAGTGCATGTGTTACCTTATGTAGTGGATTGTGTATCCACTTGAGCGTTGACACTTGATTAGTTCAAGTGAAAGTTGAGATTTGTTTCTCTTGGTGTTTGCCGACACCTAGACGGCATGGAGGCGTCGTGTCCAGTGATCTTCTCAAGAAGCTTGTGAGAAGGTCCGGCGTGTTGTGAGTGGTTTGGTGCTCGCCATCTCCGGAGTGGAGGAAGAGCAACCCTAGTAGAGCGAGGTGTTGGTTCGTGTTGGAACCGGTCCAAGTGGTTGGACTTACCTCGGAGGTGTTGGCTTAATTAGTGGAGCCGGTCCAATTTGATTGAGCTTACCTCAACGTGGATTAGGGGAGACCGGCAAGTCTTCGAACACCACGGTAAAACATAATTGTGTCATCTTGGTTTGTCTTGTGTTTTACTTTGAGCAATTTACATTACTTGCTTTAATTGCTTATATATCTTTGTATGATTGCTCTCATTCAATTGTATTCATATTGTTAGTGCACTTATTGGAGCTTAGTTGATTTAGGTTTTAATTGTGCAAAACCAATTTGTTATTAGCTTCCGCATTATTAATTGGTTTTAGCCAAAAGAATTTTTAAAACCAACTATTCACCCGCTCTAGTCGGCCTCCTCGATCTTACAACGACATGGGTTTGTTACCCTTTACGAGAATGCTCTAGGTTGGACGTTACTTCACCCTGGACGGTAGTCTCATGTCGGCACTTGTCGACAGATGGAGACCCGAGACGCACACCTTCCACTTTTGGTAGGGAGAGATGACGGTCACTCTCCAAGATGTCTTTTTCTTTACCGGTCTCCCGATCAAGGGAGAGCCACTTGTTCGAGCCCGTCCGCCAACAGATTGGAAGGCCGGGTTGGCGCTTCGGTTCGGCATAACTGTCCTAGACATGGCCCATATTGTCCCTCAGAAATGGCTAAAGCATTTTAGTCAATGCCCTGCAAATGCACCTGATAAGGTTATTAGGACGCACCTCGTGGCTTACCTTCTTCATCTTTTCGGTTTGGCCCTATTTCCTACCACACAGGGTGATTAAGTGTACCCAGCTTTGTTTGCATCTCCGAGTCTTTGGCTGATGCGGGGCCTGGGACGATACCCCATTACAGCTTCGAATTAGCCATCCTTTGCGCCACATACAGGGGGTTGTCTGATGCTTCGCAGAGTGACATCAATGTGAACCGAGCCTTGTCGTCTGCTACGAGCTCCCACAGCTATGGAGTTAGGAGCACTTTCCTATTGAGCGGCCCTCCATCCAGAATGTAATGCACCCGTACCCCGAGTTGAATGACCCCATAGACAGGCTCACTATAGATACCCAATGGACTGCTACCAAATTACACTGGGATAGAAACAGTCTGATGAGGTGCTACCCCGTGTTTCACAACGAGTTTGAGTCGTTGCATGATGACAACATCATATGGTTTCCATGGAGCCCACATTTCGTGAACACGGTAGCACCGCATGGACTGTCCGTGCAATGCACGCAGGACGCCGGATTATGGATGACGACCTGCCACCTTGTGTTTTCCCATACGGTGTCGCTTTACGCGCCGCAGCGCGTAATGCGACAGTTTGATCTCTGCCAGGTTGTGCCCCCTCCCGACGGGAGGATGCTGCAACGAGTTGTCCACTTGTGAGTGCAACTCCATCCAAGAAATTTTGATAGTTCGTACCTATATCCGCTCTTCTTACATAAATCATTCTCGAATGTAGGAAATCGAGGGCGGACCGATATTCTGAGGACTGGTAGGCAATCCAACATGACTGGATTATGGCTTGAACGGAGGCGGTGTATAATGAGGTTCTACAGGAGCAGCGACCGTACGACGTTCGTACATACCATGAGTACATCGTGTGGTACGTACCACAGTTGCGCACCAGACTCACCCGTCCTTGTAACACCCCAGCCCAACCTGAGCCTGGAATGCTACCACCATAACAAAACTACAAATGAAACTAAGATATTTTTTTCTAATTTCCGGCAGAATCTCCTAAGTAAATTGAACCAACTAGACATCCGCACAATCAGCAATAATATAGAGCAATTATCCAAACACGCATACTAAACAAGTTCATGAAAGAAACGACCATAAAACACTATCCAACTCCAAGAGAGGTTGACCACGACATAGGACGTAAAGAAGTAAACCTCACAAAAAAACTAATCAAAGTCAAAGCTATAACTTAAATGTTTTGTTCAACTTTATTCGTGCAAGCAGTGCACCATAATAATTTCTACTCCGCCCATGCATGCCGCCCACAAACGATGTACCTAAAAACAACACGGCAAGGGTGAGTCCAAGACTCAAAGAAGTGCAATGATACAAAACAAAACAAAATCATTCATTATCCAACAATGTATCAACGCCATGAAACAAATCAACATATGAATGAATGAATGAATGCACATGCGCTTCTCTTTGCTCATATCAGATAGTGAGTGAACACCGTCGGTGTTCACTTATGCCCGCTTCTACAACACGCTGGGATCCAAAGCCCGCTTGAGAACAAGTCAACCCGGATCCACAATGCCCACTTTGGAATGGTGGGTCTTATAATTACCACCCACTCCAGTGGTGTCGCAAGTCCACAACTTGCATTCATGAGTGCACATGATGAACAATAAAATGACAGTAATCGAATTTCAGTAATCTAGCCATCATGAATAAATACATATCACCATAAAATAGTACATCGAACAAGCATATGTTACCATGATTCATCATATAGAACAATCACATAACAACCACATTATAGGTGCACTTGCCTGTTTCTTTCTTTCCCGCTACGGCACACAAGGAAGCAAAATTGGTGTCTCTACTCTAGAACTCTGCCTCCTACACAAGCATAGCGGTAACAATAAATACGATGAATGCTGAACTCCGTTTACACCCCTTAATCCAACTCCTCAAGACCTATGACTCAAAGAGAGGTTCTACCCAAATTTCCCGGCAATCTAGCATAATGCTTCCCAGGACAGCAGTACGAGAAAAATCTTAATTAAATATCTGTAACTCCGAATGACTTGAAACCAGTGCTCAAATATTCTTAACGTAACAGGCTACAAAACTCTAGTAGGTGGGGTTCTTTGATTCAGCCAAACTAGTGGTCTAAACAACCGTTGAAAACCATTAATAGACATCTGTCCAGAATACAGCACAACAGTAAACATCATGGCATAACTTTCACTCTACAGATCCAATTGAGATGATCTTTATCAATTTGGAAATATTATTAAACAGGATACAATAACCTAGTTGGGTAAGACTCCTGGTTCAGCCTTCTAATAATCCTAATGTTCTGATGAAGTTTGTTGTTCCCTCAGTCTGACAATCAGACAACAGCGACGGTAAAAATTCAATAACTTTTGATTAACACCTCTGAAAAATATGTTCTTTATCAATCCTGAAAGCTTACTAGAATGGCTACAACTTTCGTTTTTGGTGGCTCTTCATATTCGGGATAAAAAAAATACAATCTGACTAAATATGCAGACTGCCAAATCTCGTCAGCCTTCCTGTATAGTCTCACAAAAACGGACATATCTCCTAAACTGTAACTCCAAATCAGATGATCTTGGTGCCAAAAGAAAGCTAAGATCAAGGGCTACAACTTTATAAAAGGTGGATATATCAGAAAATGTACAAAACTTACCCAAATCTGACGAACCACTATGGCGCAGGGGGAGGGTGGGGAGAGCCGGCAGCTGCTAGGGGGAGGAAAGGGGTGGGGCACTAGGGTTTTGGGGGGTGGGCACCCCCCCTCTTGGCCGGCCACAAGGAGGCCTCTCCTGGGCCGCTGTCCAGGCCCAGGTTGGCGAAAAATATCAAATGACCCCCTGTCGTTTCATGTTTTACTATTCCTCTTATTCCCTTTTCTCGTCTCTGCTAAATCTGTGATTTACCGATTCGATTTCCAGGGTATTACAGTCCTCAACTAGAGCGTCCAGAGCAGGTCAAGCACGAGAAAGAGGCTTCATTACTCGTTAGATCGACACAACACTTCACGGCGTGACGACACTATAAAACACTCAAACCTATGCTCGCTTCATTCTTAATATTTCTACTATTTGGAACTGAAAGCTGTTGTCTATCCCTTTAGTTCGATTGGATTAAGCGGATCTCACGCGCATTAGGTTCCGCCATTCGCAGCTTAGATCACACCGTTCCAGGGCTTCTCTACTTTCAATTCCATCTTGGCAGAGTCCAAGCAAATTACCAAGAAAGTGAGTTGCGGTCGATCGAGAGACGGCGTCCATTAGGGTGCACACTGAGTGGGTCGAGTGTGCTCACCTGCTAGGCCGGCAAAGACTAGTGAGACTGGCGGGCGTCTTAGCGCTCCCAGTCGGTCATCCGCACTGCCGATCGGGGAGGTAAGTTAGGTTCAATTTAACTCCTAATTATTTATTATGACTTAGGTTGGGCTAACATCATGCCGTCTTCTAGCCACATGTACGTAGGGATGCATCACTTCTGTGATCGACGTCCGCACGGCCTACTTAGACTAGCGGCAGTCCAAGCGCTCCCCGGCGGTCATCCTCACTGCACATCTGGGGGTACGTGATGTTCAGCTTAGGTCTGGAATATTGATTATGCCTAACGTCATTCCATCTTGCAATATTCGGTTGAGCGTGGGGGTGGTGACGAATCAACCGATGAGGATGCGACCATCCCAGCTACTACCAGGGAGTACACGACCCCAGGATTTCGAGCATACCACCCAGGGTGCCCACTCCTGGTCTATGCTCAGTAGAACCTTGACCAGTACGGAGTACCGTACCAAGGCCAGGGCTCCTCTGGGGTTGCTGGTACATCGTACGGTCAAGGCCAAAGCTCCTCTGCACCGAGGGTTGTTTAGACATCGTACCTGGGGGGCCGCGCTCTGGGGGTGAATTTATTGATTCGTTCATTACGGATATGATGGCAGGTGTGGAGAGTTTGGCATGACTCGGTTGGATGACATTGATGTTGGACAGAGTTAGCTAGGCCAGTGTCATTTTGCTGAAGCACCTTCGCCCATTCAATGGTCTCTGTACGCCATCCAAACCGATACACGCTCTTTGGACCGGTTCACGTATCCCAAGGGACTTGCTAACGCAAAACCAAGACGTGCACACGAACGTAGACACAATGAGCAGAGAGTGGCTCAGACGAATGAGCCATATTGTATCATGTGTGTGCATTGTATAGATGTTGTGCGCTTATATTGTACTATATTTTGTATAGATTTTTTGCATAACATATTTGTGTATATTATGCGTGTATTATCGGAGTACATCGGTTCCAAAGATGAATGCAACGCCGGAGATTCACATGAAACCCTAAAACACCCGAGATTCACATAAAACCATTCTTAGTCACTGTAATTATTCTCGGAAGTCTTAATAACTCATATTTCCTCCATCACATGATTGAAAATCTAACATATACTTTGAGCAAAAACAAAGACAAGAAATGATATTCTATACCAACAAAATACGGCAATGTGGTGAACCCGTTATGTTCTGAAGAAAAAAAATGATATGTTAGCAAATCTCAAAGCATATCAGACGAATGAAATTCGGCTATTTTAACAAAAGAAATCAGTTGAATGTTGTTTAGCAAAACCGCTCATGAAATAATAAAAAACCAGAGTTCCGTGCCTCTGGGCCACGACAGAGGCTGCATTATGCCTCTAGGCCATGACAGAGGGAGATTTCAGCCCCATAGGCACTAGACGCGCCAGGACGGGCCACGTGACGCGTCGAGTAGAAAACCGTGCCCCCAGGGCTCGACAGAGGTATTTTCGGCCCCCAGGGATGTGACAGAGGCTATTTCGGTCCCCTGGGCATCGGTATTTCACACGTGGCACAACAGGTGTGAGTTCAACTCCCCTGAGCATGGTAGAGGTGCCATTTTTTTCATTACGGCAGGGATATCGCTGCTTTTGTTATTCACTCCGCCAAAAAGTGTTATAAGCGTCAAAAACTCAGATTCGATGACTATGCACGGTGATGTCGGTACAGGGGGTGTAAACAGAGCGGATAATTCCCGACCGACCAATTAGCCGTAGGCTCGCAGAGCGAATACAGAATGAAAAATGAGTATTCGACATTATCCATGTCGAACTCTGACTCCGAGAAAAAAACAGAATATAATACAGGATGAGCGATATTCATTCGTATGTGTCCGTGTGTCAGGTAGTATGAGGAAAGTACGTCGTGACTTCACTTAGGAACGAGATAATAGATAGGTGGATTCATCTGAGTAGACAAGAGATATTGAATATTTTCCCTTCAGCACTTAACGATTAGTCTCTCTGTGTTCGATCTAATTGCACTTTTACTGTCCAATATCCTATGTAAGAGTGCAAAAATATACAAAATATGATAAATAATACGTGATATCCGTTCATATCTGCCTCAATTGCATCCTACGTCGGTGTAGTGTGTGTCCGCGTGTACTTTTAAGTACGCTGGTATTGCAGTGGACGTGTATACTAGTACTATACTAGTGTTTAGTTGTACTCAGGAAGCTCACCTACAACAAGCTTGCTAAGGAAGGACGAACTTTCTAGACTATGGCTGTTACAGGAGTCGTTCAACTGGGACCCAAGGACCTGGCGGCAACGAGCAAAAAGCCAAAACCCTGCCTTTTCCATTCCGCCCCTCCGGTAGCTTAGCGAGCAGCCCAGCAGTACGAGTGGGCGTTCCTGCCTTCGCTCTGAAGGACCAGGGTCAAATCAGGCAGCGCAAGGACGGCCAAGATTCTTTACTTCACCTCCTCCAGCACTAAAGTAGTCTTCTGAGTTCTGATTTGCCATGTCGTCGTCGTCGTCATCATCCAGCCATCGTACGTCCCCTCTTTTCAATGGAGATTTTGGAGAGAGGCCCCTCTCCTGTCCAGTCGGTAAAGGTGACAAGAAAGAAATTCATGGAGTCTTTGCCTAAAGTTAAGGTGACACGGGAAAATCCCAGTCTTTACCGGAAATGACGCGTTTTAATTGAAATAGTAAAATTAAGAAATAACAAAAATAACATTTTTATCATAATCCCATACCGGAACAGACCACCTATCGCGCTCTCAAATTGTAGAGTCCATGGTAGGGACGAGCGCTAGCGCGGCAGATGGCCCACGCTATCCCTGCCACAGACTAAAATCGCGACAGACAACTTGTCACGGTCTGGAATCACGACACGTGACTTATCGCAGCGATTTTGTATGGTATAGATGCTATTTTTTTATTTTGCTTGTGAGAGACTAGTTTTACGATTTCGTTTTAAAAGAGGCTAAATAAACTAAAAACATGGGCACGGTAGACTTATAGTACTAGGGGATTCAGGTGTCGAAATCGGGGATGCTCCTGTTCATTTATAAGAGAAAAAGGAAATAGATTGTCCGCCAATTAATTTGTAGATTTGCGCCTAAGCATGTAGAGTTGTAGCTATCTTGGCTTCTTGTACACAATTTGAACAACCGATTCGGATTCTTTTTGCATTGGCAGGTCTGATATCGAAGCAAATCTTTGAGATCGTAATGGAATCGTACCTTGGAAAATCGCATCCTAACGACCTTGAATCGAACAAGCTACAAAGTTGAAAACATATCGGAAGCAAAACACTCTTTAAAGAGAGAGTAGGAACTAAATTTAGAATGCATAAATCAAAGCTTGATCTTTGATTGTGTGTACCATAAAAACAATGAAAGGTATGATTGCAGAGAGGGCATATCTCATACACATGGGTGTATTGGTGAACACATAGATAAAGCATATCTGAACCATCCAATACGAAATGGACAGCCCAGATCCAGCAGGAAAATTCCCCCCCCCCTTCACGCCGTTTTGAGAAAACCCCCCACCCGAGGTTTTGCGAAACCCTCCGCACTTAAGTGAGAGGTGGAATTTAGCTCATTGTATCTGAGTCGTCCATTTCATATTGGACGGTTCGGATATGATATGTCCATATGTTCACAGATGCACCCATGTGCATGAGATATACCTCGATAGCAGAGATGACATAGTTCATAAAATGACCGTTGAATCTTTAAAATTATCCGTTTGATCAAATACAATGGAATAGCTCAGTAATCCTCCATTCTATTCTAGAAGGGATTCAGATTTACTAGCATAACAGTTAATAGTTAAACTTAATTCGTCCCAAAAAATAGTGAATTAGTTAATGTTAGTATTGCTCTCAACAATTTCGCCAGAGCGCAGGTACCTAACAGCAAAAAGGCCACATCCTTCCTAAGTCCTAACAGAACGGCCACGACCGAGACCCACGAGGCCACGACTCCACGTCTCCACGCGGCAGCTTCCTTACACGTCACTCTTGACTTGTATTGTCTACATGTTTTCCATGTTACCCCTCTATACACCACCAAATTACCTCGACCTTGCACATCATCGCCTAACTATCAGGGGTACATTAGACATTTCTTCTACTAATTCGCGCGCCCACGATTAATTCCCCAGCACCTCCTACTCCTAATTAGTATAACTAGACTCCAAGTCCTGGTTTCCCCACATCGTCTGCTTTAGCGAAGTCCTAGAAATTTTTTTGCTTCGACTTCGTAACCAAAATCCTACCCATTTGATCGATCGGTTGCTGCGTCGCTTGATATCCGCGTGGAGATGGAGTACGAGCACGGCAGTGGTGGCCGCGGCCGCGGCCGCGGGAGAGCTCGCGGCGGAGGGCCTGGTGGCGCCCGAGGTGGATACGGGCCTCACGGAGGCGGCGGAGGCTACGGAGGAGGAGGTGGAGGCTACGAGCCTCCCAGAGGCGGAGGCGGCGGCGGAGGATACGGGCCTCGCGGAGGAGGCTACGGTTCTCACGGAGGGGGCGAGGGCCGCGGAGGAGGCTACGGCGGAGGCGAGCGCGGTGGGCGTGGGCCTGGCGGTGGTGGACGTGGGTACGGGTCCGTCGGTGGGCGTGGCGGGGATGCGTGGGCGCAGTCGGGGAGAGGGCGCGGAGGGGGCCGCGGGGAGTACGTCCCGGCGAGGGCGCCGGCGCCGGCGCCGGCGCCAGCACCAGCGCCGAGGAGGATCGAGGCCGAGGAGGCGGGGAGCTCGTCTGGATCCGTTGGTAAGCGCCTCTCCTGATTTACTTGCGTGCTTTGCGCAGTTTGGCATGCTTTGCTCCTTCGTAAAATATTCGAAACTTCAGGCGGTTGATCAAATGATCTGTGGTTTCGTAGTAGATTACTCTACAGTCTTCACAGTTTGATTTCGCTTATTTATACGATTGATCAAGGCGTGCCTTTCGCTATGTGTCGATGGTAGAGTAGAGCGCTGATCATCGTGTACTAGACTGATGGGCGTGTGGTCGCAATTTTTGTTGGCCACGTGCAGATTTGGTGCAGCATTTTTCAGCCTTGTGATGGTAGATTAGTTTTGCGATTATGCAGTTACTCAAGTTAGCTTAGGTTCCATATAGTTATGTTTTGTACATGCCGAGATGGCTGCTCCTGCAGGTTTGTGAATTGAGATAGACTTGCAATGAGGATGATCTCTCTCCTTATGATAAGCTCCTTTTGGGACATTGGTTGTCTTAGAGCTTGGCTCATAGCAGCTAGCCTGCTAGCAATTAATATTATGTCCTAAAGTTTGTATTTATAGGAAGCATTTGATTATTAGCTTGAGAAGGTCATTGCAATCCTGTTGTGTGGAAAAAGCAAGAGGGGGATGTGGTGATGAACTTGTCTACACACAAACAAAACTTTTGAACCCATTTGCAAACTTTACTTCTCCGCCATTTTGAGACGGGAGTCGATTGTTTCAGAGAATTCTCATCTTATAAGAACAGAGGAAATCATTGTAGCTAACACTGAAGGAGAGGAGCGTTATTTGGTTTGCCAGCTTGCAGTTTCAGAATATTCAGGACATCATTTAATTCTTGTATCCTTAGACAGGAAATGCATCAAGAAAGCTTCAGGACTTGTTGCTGGAAATGCAGGGTCCTGCGTCGCTGGACACTTCACCTTTTTTTTTCTCTTCTCTTAGGACTGTGTTACTTCACAAGTAGGCTTGGTAGGTGTTAATAGAAGTTGCTTAATGTTATGCTTTGGAGAGAGAATGGAAACAGAAAGGTCGCTATGGGGGGAACTTTTCGCAGTATGGCTGTATGGGAACGAAAGGAAATGAATTGTAGTACAGGGAAACATTTACTATCCAAAGTTCAGAAGGAAGGGCGATTTTTCCTATCTGAATGTGAACTACATGCTACATTATTCCAACATTTTAATTTGGGAAAACGTTGTGCCAAAACATAAATTGTAAGGGGAAACTATAGCTTGGTTGATCCTTTTTTTTTCTCTAACTGCATCACGCATTAACATTTTCCTCATGTAAACTTGCCTTTTCTGTTTCTAACTACTCTTCCTTTTCCTCTAGAACGCATTGTCTCCAGTGAAGTGGCAAAAGTAGAGCCATTAGCACCTCTAGTTGCTGTGTCTCCTAATGGCACACGAATGCCAATGCGAAGACCTGATGATGGAGGGTCATCATCTAAAGCCATGGTCAAACTTTTGGTGAACCACTTCATAGTCAACTATCGAAAGGTATCAACCATTTTTCACTACAACATAGACATCAAGCTTGATCAAGCATCTCCCAAGGCCTCAGGCAAGGAGCTCTCCAAGGCAGATTTTCTTTCTGCCAAGGCCGAGCTTTTCAAGGATGACAGCTTTCGGCGGCTGTCATCAGCTGTTGCTTATGATGGTAAGAGAAACCTATTTACTTCTGCTGAACTGCCAGCAGGTTCATTCCGTGTGAGAGTTCGGTCACGGACCTACATTGTATCAGTAGAGTTCAAGAAGCAGCTGCCCTTAAGCCAACTCTCGGAGCTGCCCGTGCCTAGAGAGGTCTTGCAGGCTCTTGATGTCATTGTGCGTGAGGCCTCTAGCTGGCGCAAGATTATCCTTGGTCAGGGATTTTACTCACAGGACAGCAGTCAGGACATCGGGCGAGGTGTCGTAGCTCTGAAAGGAACCCAACAGACCCTCAAATACACTCAGAAAGGGCTTATCCTATGTGTGGACTATTCGGTTATGCCATTTCGCAAAGCAGGGCATGTGCTGGATCTTGTTAAGCGGTTCGTGCGCTCCCTTGACAACAGGACAAGACTTAACAAGCATGACTTCGAAGATTTGGAGTATGAGCTCAAAGGCCAACGTGTTACTGTGAGTCACCGGAAGACTACTCAGAAGTACACTGTTAAAGGCTTGACAGATTTGCCTGCAAGCCAAATCACCTTTGTGGATGCTGAATCAGGGCAAACAAAGAAGCTTGTTGATTATTTTGTGCAGCAGTATAGCAAGGTGATTGAATATCAGATGCTCCCATGCTTGGATTTGAGCAAGAGCAAGGACAAACCAAATTATGTGCCGATTGAGCTTTGCATTCTTCTTGAAGGGCAGAGGTATCCAAAGGAAAACCTGGATAGGGATTCTGATAAAGTACTGAAAGATATGGCTTTAATTCCTGCATTTAAGCGGAAGCAGGAGATTCTGGACATGGTGAAAGCTAGAGAGGGGCCTTGCAGGTACTTGCTTGACTTTAGACTCCCTTTCACTGTTTGTAAATGCCTAACCATCTTTTTTTTTTGTCAATCTGAAAACTTAACATATTGCTATGTTTGATTGGTACCGTTAAAGTATATTCAATGCAATAAATTTTGTTAGGAATTCAATGCAATATTTTTTTCTGCATAAAGAATACCTCTACCACAAAACATGTGCTAATATATCCGCTAAAGAAGCAGGAGACTGTAACCAGGGAAGGGAATCCCGGTACCGGACTACTTCCCGCCGGCCGGCCGGGAACGGTAACCGGCTAGTTACCGTTCAAATAGGAAAAAAACCGGATAAAAATCGTTTGAATTTGATTAAAAACCAGCCGAATTTTAAAAATTGAAATTTGAACTTGTAAAACTCGAGAAAACCGGCCGGGATTTTCCCCCCGCCGCCCGGCAGGTAACCGGCAGTTACCGGCCGGGAATTTTTTCCCTGACTGTAACTATGTCATTGTTCTCCTAATCTAATTTGTGCCGGTTACCGGCCGGGAATTTTTTCCCTGACTGTAACTATGTCATTGTTCTCCTAATCTAATTTGTGTTCCTGATACGCCGGTTACCGGCTGGGAATTTTTTCCCTGACTGTAACTATATGTCATTGTTCTCCTAATATAATTTGTGTTCCTGATACTTAGCTGTTTTCATTTTTATTTGGCAAATACACAACAACATAAACTTGAGAAGTGATCTTATCTTAGAAAACGAAATAACTGAACTTTATCTCTGTTTTTTTCAGCAAAAGAACTGATCTTTATCTTTGCAAAGACACGCCAACATAAACTCGATGAGTGATCTTTGTCTTTATTTTTTGGAAAACGAAAGAACTTATATCTATCTTTTTCTTTTAAACAAAATAACTGATGTTATTCTTCCAAATAAATGAACTGATGTTTATTATCAGGTAATAACTCTCATTTTCTTTCCAGGGGAGAAATAGCTCAGCAATTTGGGATTTCTTTGGACGTACAGATGATGGAAGTCACTGGTAGGATCCTTCCTCCCCCCAACCTAAAACTCGGCGCCTCCAATGGCCAGACCTGCAAATTCAGTATTGATCAGCCTAGCTGCCAGTGGAACCTTATGAAGCACAGACTAGTAGATGGCCGGGATCTCCAGTGTTGGGGCATCGTCGACTTCAGTGCACAGCCGTCTCACCCCAGGCAGCAACCCGTCAACGGAAAGATGTTTGTTGAAAAGATTGTCACGAAGTGCTGTAACCTCGGCATTCGGATGAACTCTCATCCATGCTTTGTGCATCTGTCAGAAATGGCAGTGCTATCCAATCCACGCCAACTACGCGAGGAGCTTAACAAAGCGAAGCAGGCTGCGGAGAGAAAGAACCAAAAGCTGCAGCTCCTCTTCTGCCCAATGTCTGAGCAGCATCAGGGGTACAAGACACTGAAACTGATCTGCGAGACGCAGCTGGGTATCCTGACCCAGTGTTTCTTGAGCCACCTTGCGAACAAGCCCCAGGGCCAGGACCAGTACATGACCAACTTGGCTCTCAAGATCAACGGCAAGCTCGGGGGCAGTAACGTCCAGCTTTTCGACGCTCTCCCACGGGTCACCGGCTTTCCTTTCATGTTCATCGGTGCGGACGTGAACCACCCGTCGGCCGGGAATGTGGAGAGCCCGTCCATAGCAGCCGTGGTCGCGTCCATTGACCCGGGCGCCAGCAAGTACGTGCCAAGAATTCGCGCTCAGCCGCACCGCTGCGAGGTGATCAAGAACCTCGGTGATATCTGCCGTGAGCTCATCGGCGTCTACGAGAAGCGGAACCGCGTCAAGCCACAGAAGATCATTTACTTCCGTGACGGCGTGAGTGATGGGCAGTTCGAGATGGTCCTGAACGAGGAGCTGGCAGACATGGAGAAGGCGATCAAGGGGAACGGCTACTCCCCGACCATCACCGTGATCGTGGCCAAGAAGCGGCATCACACGCGGTTGTTTCCCAAGGACAGGAATGAGCTGCAGACCAAGAACGGCAACGTGCTCCCCGGCACGGTGGTGGACACCAACGTGGTCGACCCGGCGGCGTACGACTTCTACCTGTGCAGCCACAATGGGCTTCTGGGGACGAGCCGGCCGACGCACTACTACAGCCTGATGGACGAGCACGGTTTCGCGTCGGACGACCTGCAGAAGCTGGTGTACAACCTGTGCTTCGTGTTCGCGCGCTGCACCAAGCCGGTGTCTTTGGCGACGCCCGTCTACTACGCCGACCTCGCGGCGTACCGCGGCAGGCTCTACTACGAGGGCATGATGGCGTCCCAGCCCCTGGCGTGTGGGTCGTCCTCCTCCTCGGCGTCGTCATCCTCCGCGGGAGCATCTGACTTCAGGAACTTCCCGGCGCTGCACAAGGATCTGGAGGACAACATGTTCTTCATCTGACACCAGATTTTCGACGGTGTCGTGGAGCATGGTTTGAACTTACGTTTGGTTGTGTCGTGTCATTTTTTTTACCGCACTAAGCGAAAGGTGTGTCGTGTCTGTTTTTTACCGCACTAAGCGAAAGGTGTGACTTCAGGGTCTAACCATAGGTGTGTTTTGTTTCACCCCTTCTACAGTGACATGTTAGGCTGTTACTGAATTTTCAGTAACAGCCAACAACGGCTTTGATAAACTTGTGCTGAATGCTGTCTTGTACATTCTGTTAGGCTGTTACTGAATTACTGGAAGTACCGGGACAGATCAGGACTAAATTTTATATAGAACGAAGTCTCAAGTGTAGACTAAAGAGGCAAAGAGTATTGTCCAAATCCAAGAGAATCTATACATAAATTGTAATCGTATTAATAAAAGTACACGATACTATATGGAATCAACAACTAACAACTACAATCCGAATGCAAATATGATAAGATGAAGGTAAGATATAGAAAAACACTTTACAAATAAAGTTTACTCAGCAATTTACCAGTAAATTATTGAATATAATAGTTTGAACAAAAATGAACTATAGAAGAAACAATCTGAGAAGGATTAGTGCTGTTACGATTAGTTGGATGCTGATATTGGGAAACAGCGCTTCTGTGTATTTTTGTACTTTGCATATTGATATTTTAAGGCATGTTGCCTTAACGTTCGTTCGTGACGATTTGCAGGGAATTACTGTTTTGTACAGTACGATGAACAATGTACTTACATGTCAGAGCCCATCTGGCTACGTGTATGCTTACATGTCGATTCCATGTTTCTTCCATTCTGTCTGATTTCTGTGTTACTTTCTTTGCTTGGAATTTTTCTGTCTTGCATGTACACTCTAAACTCTGATATTAAGCTATTACTTTATTTCTGTGTAACTTTCTTTGCTACACATACCAATATAACATCATGCACCAACATAGAGTTTCAAGGTCAAACCTCGCTAGTTATAAGCCCAGACGACATAATGCACTTAACATTCCTGGGGGCAATCTAATGTTTTATGTACTAGGTAGCCAATTATATACAACAGCTCCCTTTGGAATGCTCAAGTGAAGAAAAAATATGGGCCTATTACACTGAAATTCACCATGGCAGTTCTCTATGCCACATGAGCACATAGTAGTCAAAATGGATGGCAAAAACTCGTCACTGAGATTCCAGCCTTCCAGGGGTCCTATGTTCTTTCAACCTAGGTGAACAGCCTCCTCTTCCATGCAGGAAAGGCTGGCAGGCTAGCATGATATAACTGAAGTGCCGATAAGCAGGAAGCAATCACTCCTTAACCACTGACAATCTAACTGTGATGGTGCATGCAAGTGATACGAAGATGTACATCAGAGAAAATCCCACACAGGAATTGACGACTGCTCCTGATCGCCATTCTGATGGTCAATTTGGGGATTTGTCCCCACAAATTGCAACGCATGCATGTCACCAGGATAGCCCTGCAGGAGTGTACATTGTACAAACACTTCAGTAAAGATGGCACCAAGAATGATATGAACATTATGAATAAATAACAAAATCATATATCTGCAGCATAATTGTGCATATGATGTACACTCTAAACTCTAATATTAAGCTGTTACTTTATTCAGTGGACAAGAATATCAAATGCCAAAAAAAGCGATACATCAAGCATAGGCTTCTGTACAAACGACGATAGTACAGAACTCACTTGAGTTAGTTGACCGTTCCCAGGAAATGGCTGCTGCTGCAGGGTTGAAACCGAGGAAACCTGCATGCCACAAGAAAATGAGAAACCTGATTTGTAATCAACATAACAAGAAATTTTTAACAGAGATGAACGCAGACCTGACCAAACTGATTCAAATTGTCATGAAGATTCTGTGAGATACTAAGCCCAAAGTTGTGACCAAGTACATAATGTCCCTGCACGAGGAAAGCACCAGCTAAAACAAAAAATTCTTCCATATATACAGGGGATACATGAAAATACTAGGTACCCTTTTGAAGAACTCACCTGCATTAATTGATCTGGGAGGAACTGATTTGAAACATTCCCTGGTTCTGCTTGCGTACTGTCTGGTGTATTATTCAGCTCTTCATCCCTTGGTCCAGCCACTGCTTCATCAGGATGCCCTATGTCCATAGCAACAAATGGAAATGTTTAAATTTACTTGAGCAATTATAAAAAAGTTAAGATCCACAAAGAAACTGTACACACACCTTTTCTTGCTTTCTGCCTTTTATTGGTTTCCAGATCATTTCCACGACGAGCAACTTTCTTCTTCTGTCCAATAGATTTCTGAGCTTCATTGCTACTACTAAGAAGATAATCATTCTGAACCATATGAGTTAATTGGTCCTTAATGGAATGGCCAACAGATGACTTTTCAGCCAGTGTAGATTGCAAAGTTCGTTCAACTTCTTCAATAAGTTGATCTGACTGGCTTGCAACCAGTGCAAATGTCTCTACGTTCTCTGCAGCCTTGGCAGCAATCTTATAGAACAAGCGGCAAAGAGCTCCATAACGCTCTGGAACAGAAGATTTCATGACACTATCAAAATTAAATCCATCAGTTTCATCAATGGTCCCCAACTTTGCGTCTTTTCTCCATCTCTTAAGAAAATACTGCAGGGGGATCTCTTTAACATTTCTCAACTCATATACCTTTAATATATGGCAGCATAATATTCCAGTATTTTCAAATTTTTTACAAGTACATGCAACTGTACCATCTGATGAGTCAAACTGTACAAGCTGGTCTTTAGTTTTGTTCTTAACAGTACTCATATACTCGGAAAGAGAGCCAAACTCCCCGCAACCATAAGCCATACAGTCCATACATAGTTCATATTCCTTTCTAAATAACTCAAAAGCTATTGGGGTATACAAATTCGCAGCCTGCCATAGCAATGGCGGAGATATCCTCGGTGCCCCTAGACTGGCTTGGTGATCAGCTTGTTTCTCATTTTGTCGCCTCTTCTCCGCTGAACTTTCGAAGAACTTCAAAAAAACAGAGAGCTCTTTCTCGCAATCCAAGTATTCTTTGAGCCTAATGCCAAAAGTTTCTGCTCGTACCATGCTTTTAATGTCCCCAGAGAATATTTGCCGACCGTATGGCAAGGCCCAATTTTCCCGATCTTCATAAAGCTTATTTAACCATTCGTTTGATTTAAGGTTGTACTTCTCGATTATCACATTCCATGTCTCAGAAAACTCTTGGTCATCCTCGACATCAAATACACAGTGGCTAAAATCATGTGCGAAGTCTTCTGAAGAATTAAAAATATATGCTAAGGACTTAACAGCATTCTGGTATATTTGCCACACACAAGAACGGTGAATTGTACCGGGCCAAGTGAGACCCAGTGCTTCCTTCAAAGCAGGAGATCGATCTGTCAAAATTGTCTTTGGCTGTTTACCACACATGGCACTCTTAAAGGTCTCAAGAAGCCACTTGAAAGATTCAACGGTTTCATCATACAGAAAAGCAGCACCAAATATGACCATTAGCCTATGATGGTTCATACCTAAAAACAAAGCTAATGGCCTGCTGTAGTCATTTACTTTGTAGGTCATGTCAAAGCAGATCACATCACAGAAATAGTGGTAGTCCATGATTGATCTCGCATCAGCCCAGAAGACATTAGCAGCTTTGTCATTTTCATCCACCTGAATGGCATAGTAAAAAGATGGATTATCACTCTTCATACTTCGAAAATAAGCCATAAGAGCTCCGAAATCCCCTGAGTTCATATCTTTTGTAGACTTGGTCCGAATATAATTCTTGTACCCTGGAGGAATGTTGCTAGCATTTCGATTTCCAGGTTGAACCTTGGTCAACACTCTCTGTGACTTCAGCATCTCAATGTCAAATGGTGCAGCAAGCTGGTGATTATGATCCTGCACAAATTCTGTCACTCGGTATTTGCCACTGGACGTTAATTTAATAGCTATTCGTGCAGGGCAACCCGTCCTCGTCTCTGGGCGAGGTCTTTTGGCATCGTTCTTTGAGCGAAAGCCCTCTCTAGAACAGATATAGACCCTTGACCTAGTGACATTTTTCACTGTTTTATCCCACAATCCTTTTCGGACACTAAATCCTACATTTCCTGCGTAAGTAACATAATACTCATATGCTTTCTCTTCATTCTCGAAAACCATTCCAACTATGGGTACTCCTCCAGCATTCGCAACAACTTCTGGTGGCAATTCCGGCTGTTCTTCTGCCTTTCCTTCTGGTTTATCTGCAGTCTGGGAGAAACAAGCGCACTTACAGAGCAGAAATGCAGATGACTATATAGCTCATCTTTCTATCACAACACTGAAGCGTTTGTAATATTAATAAAAGAATACTATTCTTCACCACTGATACCATGCAAAGTTCTATGCTGCCATCATTGCAAAATCAACACAAAGAACATTAATCTCCACTTAGCATACCCAGTCTACCACCTAGTACCTCAGTTATGCAATCCATGTACTCCATACTATAGACACTCAAGCACAAATGTCTTAATTTCACATACCCAAGCTACAGTCTACAGTGCATTAACGCTACCTAATACCAACGAACACTTTCTGAACTTCGATGATGGCACAGTAAAGCGCACATCTACATTAGCCTACCTGCAATGTGCAATTCCAAAATGTGTACAAGAAATGCACAATCTCTAATCCATTCTCGAGAAACCAGAAATCCCACTGTACCTGCGCGTCCTCCTTGCCGAGGAACTTCCCTCCAGCCCCCCTCCGACGCCGCTCCGCCAGAGCCTGCCTCGATGGGATCTGCAGGCAACAACGGCAGCAGCAAAAAACTTTCATCTTTAGTCTAGGGAAGTGCGCTCCCCAATCCAATCGACCCACTAGACCGAACTCTTATGATATGAATCCCACCTTAGTGGCCGCGCGGTTGACGCCCTGGCGGCCGCTCCGCTTCTGCATGTAGCGAAGGATGATGTCGTGGCGCTCCTCGTGCGTGTAGCGGGTGACCCGGATGCCCAGCTCCCGCAGCAGCCGCGACGGCTGCGCTGATGGGGTCCCCGACTTGCCGCCATCCTTGTCGTCTCCGGCGGCGGGAGTTTCTTTACCGCCGGCCTTGGGCTGGTTCTTGGGAGCGGCATGGCTCTTCTTGGAGTTGGAAGAGAGGTCGAGGTAGGTGCGCACGATGTGGGAGATACGGGACGTCGGGTGGCGTGGTTGGGCCGGTGCTGACGAGGATGGGGTGGGTTCGCCGGCGGCGGCGGCGGGGTCGCCGGAGGTGGGGGCAGTGGCCATGGTGGTGGGATCGGAGGGGAAGGGGAGATGGTCCGATGGAGTTGGGCTGTGCTGTGTAGCCTGTAGCCTGTAGGAGATGAGTGGGAACGAGGAGTAGCCAAACCGGCCGAGCCTGCCAGCATAACTCGTATTGTTTATGGGTTGGACTAGTCTCACACGAAGGCTCATATTTGGATCCACACGAAGGTATAATGAGCTGATTCAGCACATTATGAACAGTGCTACACAACCTCAGCACGGCTCGATTGCGGAAAGGCCGCCGACGCCGAGGGAGACCGCCAGGCCAGCGAGACAGCGACGGCGAGGGAGGGAGCCAGGGAGGAGGAGGGCAGGGCGTCGCCGGCGTGGAGGAAAGAGAAGGCACCTGATGCTTGGGCCGGCTCAGGAAGGGACAAGGGAGGTAGAGGTGGAGTGAAGGGCGCTGCCGGCTCGGGAAGAGAGGAGCCGAGGAGGGAAGAGGAGGCCGGAGCGGAGGGAGGAGGAGGCCAGGGTGTCGCTGGCGCGGAGGAAGAAAGAGCGGAGCGAGGTGGAGCTGAGGAGTGGAGGTCGGAGGGCACCGTCGGCGTGGAGGGCAGAGGCATGGAGGGCGTCGTCGCTGCTATACCGCTGCCGCGGTAGTGCCCCAGTGATGCGTGCCCGCGCCCGCACACGGCAGGGAGCCAGGGAGACCAAGGGGTGGGGGAAAAGAGGCGGTGTCGGGCAGTGGTCAGTAACTGGGCAGGGTAGGCAGTGTGCTCATGGGCCGTGCCTAGCACGGCCCGAGAAGAATTCGGCTGTTGGGGCATTTCTGCCTGTTTTTTGTGATCGTTTTTTTCCCCCGTTTTGGTCTTAAAAATAGAAAAAAAAAATCAAAACATCCTGAATTTTTTTCTATAAATAGCCACCATACCCCCCCCTCATTTAGCACCCCTCCATTTCTCATTCTCTCTTTAAAATTCTGTTGTGCAAATTCAAATTCGTGTTGAACTAATTTGACAAAATTCAAAAAAAATATGCCAAATTTTGGAAAATTCAATTTTCGGCAGCAAGTTAGCAAAAGAGGTACAATACTATTTTTTGCATACTTTTATTGTTATTGTTTGTTATGCTAAGATGAAAGTAATAATAGTGTTAGTTTCGATATTACACTTTTCATTATAGACAGTCCTTACGACAGCTTTGCTCTTGGTGATTACGAACTTTCACTAGAGGAAATTGTGTCCATGGGGAAGGTTGTGATTGTCTCAAGCGAACCAAAAGCGCAAGACAGAGTTCCGTCATCAGGCTCCATGGCAGCATCAGGCTCCACGCCAACCGGAGCAAAAAAGGTCGAGGCTGTCTACACCAGGAGTGTGGGAGATTTTCAACAGGACAACCAAGCAAGACTTACAGGGAAATAAGGTACCATTTTATATTTACAAAATTTATCGCAATGAATTGTCTGCAAAATCTACAGGTGGAACGAGGCAATTGCTTAGACATGCTACAAGATGTCGAGCCAAGTAAGGATTGGTGATGAGGCAAACACAGTTGCAGTACAATCCCGACGGTACGATACGTAGGACTACGATCCTCAGGTAGCCCGTCAATCTCTCTATCGTTTAATTACTTATGAGAATTTACCGTTAGGCTTTAGAGAGTCTGCTACTTCCAAAATTACATTAGAACTGCACATAATCCTATATCTTCTTCTGTTTCTAGACAGACAACAATTAGGGATTTAGTAAAATACTACAATGAACACCGTAATAAAATAAAGGAATTGTTTAGTACGTGCACATTTTCGATGACCCTGACCTCGAACATATGAAGTGGTCGGGCTAGGGAGAATTACCTTAGTGTAGTTGCTCATTATGTTAATAACGACTAAGTAATGAAACAAAATATAGCTTTGAATTAATTGATGTAGCACACACGGGCGAGAATATTGCGGACTATATTATAAAAGTCGTGGAAGACTTTGGTCTTACAGACAAAATATTCTCAATTACTTTAGACAACGTCACTTCAAACTCTAGGACCATAGACATTCTTACTCCAGTGTTAGGTACATACGCCAATTCCTTCTTGCTACATCAACGATGCACTTGTCATATTATCAACCTTATAATCAAATGTGGTTTGAAGAGGTTGAGTCTGTATATTAAACTTTTCGCAATGCAATTTCTTTCTTGAATAATTCTAATGTAAGAATAGCACAATATAAGAACTTCTGCAGGACGATGGGTGTATGTATAATAAAGTTCAGTTTGGACATGGAGGTAAGGTGGAACTTTACTTACCTTATGCTTAAGAGTCTTTTACCGTACAAGAGTACTTTTTTCTATTTTTATCCAAACGCACTATCAGAGCACTGACGGTAGTATACTATTAACTGAGCAACATTGGTTCGTTGCTGAGAAGATACTGTTGTTTTTAGAAAAAAATTATGAGACCACTGTTGCTTTGTCCGCTGTGTACTATCCAACATCTCCTCTCATTGTCCATAGTATTTTACAGATTGCTACTCAATTGAAAATGAATGAAAATAACTTAGTTTTACATGATGCTATTGTTTCCATGAAATCTAAATACCTTAAATATTAGAGAGAAATCCCTTACCTATATGCATTTGCATTTCTTTTAGATCCTAGAGGTAAAGTCGATGCATTTTGTAGTGTACTTGCTCTTCTTAGTGAGGCCACAAGGCTAGACTATAATGATTATTTTACAGAAGTTCATTTTCGGTTATATGAGGTTTACCAAAGGTATGAAAATAAATTCCAGGGAGTCCGCTCGCAACGACCTCCAATAGCCCCCGCCTCAAGTAGCAAGATAAATATGTGGAGCAAGATCTTCGATGTCTCTTCCTCCAGGTCCAGGTCGTCTTCTTCTATACTGCAGTCTGCTCAGCCAAGACCCACAAAGAGCAGGGAACTATCAACCTTTCTAGACAACGATATGATGGATTTCAACTCAAAAGGCTTCGAAATCTTGCAATAGTGGCAAGCCCATAAGTTAACATATCACGTGCTATCCATACTTGCACATGATGTGTTAATTGTTCATGTCTCGATGGTTTCCTCCGAGTCTGCTTTCAGTCTTTCTGGAAGAATATTGGAGAGAAGAATAAGTCTCACAAGTGAGATAGTGGAGATCCTTCTAACTGTGAAGAACTGGGAACAAGTGATTCACGAACACAACACTCTGTAGATAATCCAGAGTTGTTGAAGGTTTTTAAAAATCTGTACTTAGACAATGACACCGACATATAAAACAAGGATGTGTCATGTATGTAGAGTTATAGGTTGTACTATTTTTCCATTGTCAAGGTTTTATCATTTTGAGTTTTTACTTGATGAATGTTTTAACGAGGCAGCCAAGTTGAACATTAATAAAGCCCTTTGTTACATTTTCAATATGGTTGTCTTATTATTATTTTTTCAATTTTCATGTCTACTTATGAATTCTACACATTTTCTATTTTTTTGGATTTTTTTTATTTTATCGGGCTAAATAGGCGAGACTTAGCCCGTTGGGCCAAACGGGCCGTGTTGACCCAGCATAAACGGCAGACGAGCCATGCCTAGGCCGTCTCCTCGGCACGTGGGCAAGACAGTCGTGCCTGGGATCGTGCGATCTTGCGTCAAGGCAAAATTTATTGGCTGTGTCTCAGAGGTGTATGACATGTGGGACCTCCATTTCAATGCTTAGGGGAAATGCCTGGGACCGTCCTGTCAGTGAGATGATTCGTGCTTCAGCTCTTTATCTTCTTTTTCTTTCTATTTATCAATTTTTGTTCTTTCTCTGTATACCACATCACAAATTCACAACCACGGGGAAGAAAATGATCAAGTAGACCACAAATTCACAACTCACCACATGAAGCATCACATGATGATGAACATTGTAACATCCCAATTTTCTGAGCTTTAAAAACCTTTTGATTAGTTTGTAGTTGAAAAATTCACCATTGAGTTTTATTTGAATTTTAATTAAAGCTTAATATAGACTTTCAATATCAAAATAATTTATATATGATTAATTCCAACATCAACAATTCTCAAAACTATTTCATTTGGGTTCTATGTGATTGGATATATTTTCTAGATTTTTTTCGAGTTCATTTGCTATTTGGCTTTTTTGTATTTTCTAAAATAGAAAACCTATTTAAAATCACAGAATAGTAACCGGGCCGAATCTCTCCAGCCCAGTTTTCTTTTCTCGTGTGTGGCCCACGTAGTGGCCCAATTGCGTGTCCGCTGACATGTGGGCCTGCGCCTAACTCTCCTCCCGTGACTGACTGGTGGGCCCCGTCGCGTCATCGTCCTCCTCGGGTCATCTTCTCGCGCGAGCTTACGCGTTCTTCCGCCATTGCCGCATCTTCAAGCTCCATCCGACAACGGCCATTTCCGCCCCGATTTTCCACGCCGACCTTGCCATTTTAAACCCCTTATCTGCTCTCATCCAAAACCAACAAAATCATATCTCGTATCGGTTTCAATCCCGAGATTCGCTCTGTTCATCTCGGACTCATTTTGAACTCCACCACCAATACGCCTCCCGACTCGGCCTCACCCTATAAATAGGACCCCGAGGATCGCCCTTGCTCCCTCGTCCAGAACCCACAAGTCTCCACCCCTCCAAAACCCTAGCGACGACACAATCAGAGCTTTATATTTTCGGCCGAAGGTTTTTGTTTTTTTGAATTGCGCTGCCGTCATCGCCGCCTCGTCAACATCGACTGCACTGCTGAGTCCGCCATCGTCCGGGCTACCTCTAGAACTCATCCCCACTGCCGGAGCATTCGTCCGACAATACCTGCAGCCTTCATCCGCTTGGAGCTCGCCGCCAACCACCATCGTCCACCGCGATCACCAGTAAGCGCACCAACGAGTTCGCATTAGTGTCCTCTACGTGTTGGTACCACTCACCGCCGGCGAGCCGCTGCCGTTCGCGACGACCATCGGGTCCAGAGCTGCGCCGTCGCCGATATGACGTGTTCATCCACTTGCACAACCACATCAACCTTCGCGCATACATGTCATCCTACGTGGTGCTGCATTAGCGGCCACGTGCGTGTGTCCGGTGCACCACAACCCTAGATCCAAACCTCTGTGGACTTGGTCCATATGCACGGTTCCACTGTCATGTGGGTCCCACATGTCAGATTTCTTTTAATTCTAAAAATTCCCAGGGCTGACGTCATGCTTGCATCATAATCCGATTTTTCAGTAGAAAAATAATTCAGAAATTCCAATTTAGGTTATTTCTCTAGGTTTTGATCTTTCAAAGGCCATATATTCTTCATCCGAACTCCGATTGAGCCCATTCAAATTCCTAAATTCATCTAAATTCGAGCTCTATTTATCTGAGATTTTTATTTAATTTTTGAAGTTTGTTTTCTCTATTTATTTATTTTATTTATTTCATTTACGAGTAGACGTTAATTCTTCGAGGACTTTTGAAGAAGAATGAGTGCACCAAGATCAAGACCAGTACCTAGAGCTATTCCAAGGCAAGTTATACCTTTGATAATATTCCACCCAGTTTTCAAAATACTTTGATTCAAATTATTTTATTTTACTTTAAGTATTTATTTAAACGCTTTTTGGTTTACTTTATTAATCCAATTTGTTATATTCACCTTGTCTATTGTTATGTCATTATCTTTTGTCACCCTAGGTTGGTTCTTTACTAGTTAGTATTATCATAGCACCAACGTGGGTTGGTTAGATACGAGTAGATTGCTTAGCCATGCTATGAGTCATCATTTCATGTGAGTTGCAAATATAAACGTGACTAAGTGATTGTGGAACTTTGTGTAAAATTGTGTGTGTTGTGTGCTATTACTCGTTGATGGCATGTGTTGCACTTAACTAACAGGGTGGGAAAAGATTTAGACTGAGGCAAGTGGTGGATACTGTGTGATATGGTGGAAGATGTGTGCATGGGAATATTGGTCTGTATGACATAGTTAGAAATTAAAAGTCTTGCCTTGGTCAATTAAGGACTTTAACTTTGTGCGCCATTGAACTGAGCCTTCGTACAACCACATTGTAAGATCGAGGTGGCCGACTAGAGGGGGGTGAATAGGCGGTTTTAAAAATCTATCGCGCTAAACCAATATATAAATGCGGAAGCTAATATCGAATTGGTTTTGCACAATTAAAACCTAAAACAACTAGGCTCAACTAAGTGCACCGACAATATGAACACAATACAATATGAGCAATCATACAAGATATATAAGCAATTAAAGCAAGAATGTAAATAGCTCAAAGTAAAACACAAGTAAAAACAAGATGACACGATTATGTTTTACCGTGGTGTTCGGAGACTTGCCGGTCTCCCCTAATCCACGTTGAGGTAAGCCCAACCCGCGTTGGACCGGCTCCTCAAATGAGCACACACCTCCGAGGTAAGTCCAACACTTGGACCGGTTCCAAACCGAACCAACACTCGCTCAATCGTGGTTGCTCTTCCTCCACTCCGAGATGGCGAGCACCAAACCACTCACAACCGTCGGGCCTTCTCACAAGCTTCTTGAGAAGGTCACCGAGCACGACGCCTCCACGCCGTCTAGGTGTCGGCAAACACCAAGAGAAACAAGTCTCAACGATCACTTGAACTAATCAAGTGTCAACGCTCAAGTGGATACTCAATCCACTACCTAAGGCAACACATGCACTTAGGGTTTGCTCTCAACACTCACTAAGTGCAACACATGCACAAAAGAGATGAGAGGCTTGCTCTTAGCTCAATAGAATGAATATGGGCACCAAAGAACCTCTCCCAACCGGCCAAGGTGGCTATATATAGCCCACACACAAAAACTAGCCGTTGGAGGCAAAGTTGCAGAAAATCGGAAATCGGAAGTTCCGCCAACTAATATGCGGAACTACCGCTTTCTACTGTTCATGGGTCAGACGGTGCATAACGGCTCAAAACTAGCCGTTAAAACTTTTGGTGCGGAAGTTCAAGAAGACAAATATCGGAACTTCCGATAATATCGGAAGTTCCGCAAGACAAAAATCGGAACTTCCGCAGCCCAATTTCAGCACGAGACGATACTCGGTAAAAATGTCATAACTTTTGACTCGATGTCGGAATTGAGTGATCTCGGACTCTATGGAAAGCTTATTCAGAGGGCTACACAACCCATCTATTTGATTGATCTCAAACACATTTGATCAAATCAAAAGCACAACTCAAAGAGCCACTATCATGATCTAAGTCCAAATAAATAGCAATAAGCAATCTTAGACCATGCCAAGGAATATGCATGAATCCCAACAATTTGCAAAACACATTTGCAAACTTAGATCATGCCACAAGGTGTAGGTACATGGACTTCAACCATTTGCAAAACACATTCGCAAAAGTATAGTCACATGCTACAAGGATTAATCAGATAGGCCTCAACTATTTGCAAAACACATTCGCAAATAATAGCATCATGCCATGTAGAGCTAGAGCAAGTAAGATTGAGCTATCAACACATGATGAGACTCAAGCTACTAGACAAGACCCTCTTAATAGTACGGCAACCTATACTAGCAATCCGGTCTTCCAACCAAACACCAAGACCGGTAAAAGACTAGGAACACATCCTTAGCCCTAGCTAGTCATACCTTTGCCATGAGCATCTTCTTGAAGCTTGATGACGCACATCTTCACTTCAAGTCCGGTCATCGTCTTGACATGCATCAACCCATGATGCATCCTTTACTTGACCTCCATCAACACATGATGGGTCTTCTCTGACTTGACGATCAACTCATGATCATCTCCTTCTTCGAGATCTTGTTATGCATCAACACACGATACATCCTCTTCTTGAACCTTGACTTGATGACGATCAACTCATGATGTCATCCAAAGTCTTCGTCACCCTAGAACATAGCCTATTCATCCAACTCATGAAAAATGTTAGTCCCACAATGATTAACAATAATTATCAAGATATACATGCAACAAATGCTTCTAAACAAACTATTGTAGAAAGGTGCGGTACTACCGCCAACTATCATGCAGTAGTTCCGATTATCGGAAGTTCCGCTCATTTCATTGCGAACTACCGCACTTGCGAAAATGGCTAAGTCCTAAAAAGGGTACTCTCGAAAAATCAAACCGCGCTTTTTCGGACCATCCGATTAATCGGAACTTCCGCTCTTATCATTGCGGAACTTCCGCACTCGAGAAATCGGCTAAGTCCCAAACCGGATGCTCTCGGAAAAATCAAGCACTGAAATCGGATCGTCGATAATCGGAACTTCCGCACGTATAACGCCTAACTTCCGATTGTGCCTGAGAGAAAGATTTTGCTTTTAAAACCAAACCAAAAGACAATGCATGATCCTAAGTTGATCTTTTACCATCTTTGCATTTCCTTTTCATGTCTTCATTCGCACTCGGACTAAGCCTTGAACACATCTTAGCACACACATTAGTCCCACAACACAATTGCAAATAATTGAATATAAAGCAATATGAGTATATATGAACTACACAAGTTTTATATACTCAAAGGATTTGTTTCAAAGTAATGATCCTTAATATGTGAGGAGAATGGAATATGGATCAATACTTATGAAACCACAAAATATAGAGTGAACTCCCCCTAAATGTGTGCATACACAAATGTGTAATAAGAACATATGCACATATTCAAGTTTAACTTATGGTTGAGTTCAACCTATATTTTGGATTCGAGGAATGCAACAATATATAAGATTAAGATGTCGATTGCATACCTCATTGAATTTCACCTTTATATCCAAATGAGACTACACAAGATATTACTAGATAAAAGAGTTAGTCTCATATTTGTATTTGTCATTAATCACCAAAACAATCCATTAACTCATAATGGCGGGTCTAGATCTTTCAATCTCCCCCTTTTTGGTGATTGATGACAAATCCTTTTTCAATAACAACATTTGGATATAAATAGACATAACAGAGAATTTAAGTTAATGAACTATGTCTATGCATGCCATAAGGTAAAATTTTAAAACGTCAATCATTATGCATATGAGAATGATATACTATACATTTAATGCATTCTCCCCCTTTTTGGCAATTCTCCCTCTTTTGGCATTTTAAACAAATGAAACATCCAAATGGAAGAGTATTGATATAAACATTCTCCCCCTTTTGGCATTAATCACTAAAAAGGACACAAAGGGAGGTTTGCAAATCGATACCACTTGCAAATATCGAGGTTGGTCACAAAAAGTATGAATTGAACTTATATGACCAAAGGAGATTTTGTTCTCAAGATATGAGAGGAGAAACAAAGATAGGTTATAAACCTATTGATCATAATATTTTCCCCTTTTAAATCAGAATATTGAGAACCACTTGAAATGATTCGACTTGAAATGATATTTGAAATACATTCAAATAATCTCCTTCTTTGAAGTCTTCTCAAGAACATTTTCAAATTCCAAAACGAGAAGATCAAAGATGGCCAATACTGAAAATATGTGGAAACAAGCTCAGAAAAATATGAAATTAATCATGGAGCTAGTGCTGGCATATACACACAATTTTCATTTTGGGAGGCTTAACCAAATGTCAACCAATTTAAAGATATGAAAATCACAAAGTTTCATAAAACTGAAAAATTCAGGATTTTCAGATTTTGACAATTCATTTGAGCCTCAAAAGACAGCTGAGAAAATGGGTAAAATGGTTCCAATAAATTTGAGAAATTTTTTCAACATAGAACCACTATATAGGATCAAATTTCATTATTATAGCTTCCTCTAATTGTGAACCCATTTAAAGATACAAAATTCACAAATCTGCTCAAAACCATGCACAAATATGAAATTTCAGCTTTTGAGCAAAGAGAGAAAAGTCAAAACTTTTTCAATTCAAGTCGAAATACCTTCAAATTTGGCAGAAATAAACTTTAGACTCCTGAGAAACTTATCCAAGAAGAATTTTCGAAAAGGAGTCTCCAATCAAAAGATATGCCAATTTAAGCTTTGAAGGTAAGATTTTAGTTTAAAGAGAAGAAAAGTCAATACTTTTACAAATGAAGTCCAAATTCTTTGAAAAGCTCCAGATTTTAACTTTGGACTATTTAGAGTGTTTTCCAACAAGAAGTTTTAAAAAAGGACTTTTCTTTCAAAAGATATGGCAAAATGCGCATTGAAGGTATATAAAGAGAGCAATTTTGCTTTTAAGATCCAAAATGCAAACCAATTTGGATTTCATGGAGTTTTTCACTTTGTTAGCTTTGTATGAGTTAGAAATACTATTTCAAGCCAATATACACAAAGAAATCCGGCTCAAATAGCAAAACTCACTATATGCAAGAATAGGTCATTTTGGGTCAAAGCGAGTTTTTCGGTGAATTTCAAATGAGTATAGATTTTCAACAGTTGGTCTTTTGTAAAAACTTTGAACTTGAGAAATGTTTGAAATGACCAACCCTATGAGTTTGGTATTGAAAACTTTTTCAAAAACTCAATAGATTTTGATTTAAGGAAATATGTCATTTAATTCAAAATCAAGATCATATAAGATCCTTTTGAGGCCAAATTTTCTATTTTATTTCCAAAGTAGGAATTTTTACTTCAAAAGTATTTGAAAACATTTGAAATACATTTTTAGATACTTTTGTGTAGTTTTTCACAAGATTGACCGTTTTGAGAAAAAAGCCACTTGTAAAAAAAAATATTTGGACTTTCGAATGGAAGGCTTGATTTTGAAAAGCTAATCTTGCATATGATTTATAATGTCACTCCAAGAATACCAAATGAAGCAAATGAGAATGAAACACATTCATTCACAAGATCCAATAAATCATTTTGGGCAAATAAGATAGTTTTCTCAAATTACACAAAATTTTAAGAAACCCAAAATCTTTTAAGAGATTTTTCACAAAGAAAAACTCCCCCTTACACAAAGGGTTCTTTTTGGCATTTATTTCTTCTCATTTGACATACAAATGATTTTCTTGTTTCCTTGTCATCTTCTCCTTTGACACACAAAGGATTATCTTCCATCTTGTAAGAGTGAATGATATCAAGGACAATTAATTCCATTTGTAGAAACTTGATACCACTTGTAAAAGCACTTGATACCAAGAGTAATTGATTCCATTTGTAGATACTTGATATCACTTGTATGCATGAATCTTATTTCTCTTATCTTCAATTTGAAAAGATACCACTTGTAACACATACCACAAAACGGAGAAAGCTTTAGATAAGAGAAGATTTTGATCGGCAAGGATGAAAAGAGGACATCATTTTAACGAATAAGATGATATCACTTGAAAGATAAATCTCATGCCGAGATCAAGATGATCAAAAGGAGCTACCACTTGGAAATAATACCACTTGAGAGATGCAATTGTATTTGAGTGGTGGGTAGCTAGCAAGGATATCAAGGATCAACTTGACCACAGGAAGCAGCCAAAGAAGGTTCAGAATTTGAATGGAATCAAATAGCTGACTTGTCATAACAATCGGAAGTTCCGCCAACTAATGTGCGGAAGTTCCGGAAATCGGAAGTTCCGCACCTGGAGTGCCGGAAGTTCCGATTATCCTGACACTTCAAGGATTGATCTTAGAATTTGATATTTATGCAAACGAACCCTAGTTTTGCACTCAAATAAATGTCATTCAGGATCATTATGCATTAAAGAGACTAATGTCTATCTAAAGAAATAATTTTATGAATTAAGATTTGATTTTGCAATTGAAGCTTTATTTTCAAGAAATTTTTCAAAACAAACCAAAACGAGCATTTGGTTGATTTTAAAGCATTCAATTTTATGAATGAGTTATAAATACCATTATGAACATATTCATGTGAAGAATTTTGGTTCATATGGCCAAACTCACTTAAGTGCTAGAAAGTGACCTTTTTGGTCAAAGTATGTTTTTGGACGAATTTCGAAATCGAATAACTTTTGCTAGGTTGGTCTTTTGGAAATCATTTGAATACCAAAAACGTTTAGAATGGCCAACTCTAGGATTTTTCTTTTGGCAAGATCTTCAAATTCTTTTTAGAATAGATTTCACACAAAGTCTAGTTTTGGTCAAAAACAAGATACCATAATGTAGGATTTTGGCTAGAAATGCATTTTTACTCAAAATAGGTTTTTCTAGAGCCAAAACCTTTGGTAAACCTTTGAAAAGCATTTGTATACCTTTTGCAACTATTTTTTCAAAGAATTACTAATAATTATGAAATTTTTGACTTTTGGCTAAAAGGCTTATTTTTTTTTAAAAAAAAAACAATACTAGCACTCAATTTATTTGGGCACACTTAGGGATGTGAAATACATGATAATGATTTAGCACTCCCCCTTAATGTGCCACTACAACTTGCTCAAGATATTAATAATGAACATTATGAACATAGAGCAAGAGTACCCCTCTTAAAATGATTTTCATGCAATGCAACCTACACAAGGCATAAGGGGCTAGATACTTCAATGTAAATACTTGTTACCGAGATGACATTGGTTCTTGATGTGAAACGATTATCCTCAACCTTGGCTCCAATTTGATATATGATGACATCCATCTTTATATGAATAAGCCAAGTCTCCAATGCCTCTCCAAGTACCTATTAAGCATTTAAGCGCATTTTGGTACCCAAAACTAGGTTGGGTCCACGAATGTTAGTCACAATAGATTTGGGCACCCAAATGGCCCTAGCATTAGTTTTATGTGTACTAACTATTCTAGCAAACACATTGCCATTAATATCCTTCCTAAGCAAATATTGATCATTATAAATAATGGGCTTAGGAGTGATACCTTTGGGACATTGTTTACCAATATGCCCCTTTTCCCGGCAATTGTAGCAAGTTGGGACTTTGTTTCCCCTAGTTGTCTTTATTTCTTGCTTCTTGCCGGTTTGCCTCAATTTTGAATGTCTTGTTTTGACATCCTTTTGATTAGGGCACACCGAGGCATAGTGGCCCTTTCCGTTGCATCCATGACACTTGACATATTTCTTCGTATGTCTCGCATTGTGCCTTATCTTGCTATTCTCCCTTTTCTTGGGAGTGTAGCCAACACCACTCTTATCTTGCAAGCATTTTTGCTTGCTCAATATTTCGTCGAGAGTGGTCTTCCCTTTATAGCTTCTTTCCAAGTCATTCTTCAAATTTGTGACTTGGGCCTTGAGCTCATTATTTTCCTTTACAAGATTAGTCTCAACAAGCATAGAGGAAATAGGAGTATCTAATTTAGAGCAACAAGGTATTTCAAGTAAATCCTCACATGAGGTGGATATATCAACCTTAGATAACATGCAAGAGTTAACAACTACACATGGCATATCATCTAATAAATTACATGCAATGCCTATATCCACCTAGTGGCCCAAGTAAATCTCTCCAGCCCAGTTTTCTTTTCTCGTGTGTGGCCCACGTAGTGGCCCAATTGCGTGTCCGCTGACATGTGGGCCTGCGCCTAACTCTCCTCCCGTGACTGACTGGTGGGCCCCGTCGCGTCATCGTCCTCCTCGGGTCATCTTCTCGCGCGAGCTTACGCGTTCTTCCGCCATTGCCGCATCTTCAAGCTCCATCTGACAACGGCCATTTCCGCCCCGATTTTCCACGCCGACCTTGCCATTTTAAACCCCTTATCTGCTCTCATCCAAAACCAACAAAATCATATCTCGTATCGGTTTCAATCCCGAGATTCGCTCTGTTCATCTCGGACTCATTTTGAACTCCACCACCAATACGCCTCCCTGGACTCGGCCTCACCCTATAAATAGGACCCCGAGGATCGCCCTTGCTCCCTCGTCCAGAACCCACAAGTCTCCACCCCTCCAAAACCCTAGCGACGACACAATCAGAGCTTTATATTTTCGGCCGAAGGTTTTTGTTTTTTTGAATTGCGCTGCCGTCATCGCCGCCTCGTCAACATCGACTGCACTGCTGAGTCCGCCATCGTCCGGGCTACCTCTAGAACTCATCCCCACTGCCGGAGCATTCGTCCGACAATACCTGCAGCCTTCATCCGCTTGGAGCTCGCCGCCAACCACCATCGTCCACCGCGATCACCAGTAAGCGCACCAACGAGTTCGCATTAGTGTCCTCTACGTGTTGGTACCACTCACCGCCGGCGAGCCGCTGCCGTTCGCCGACGACCATCGGGTCCAGAGCTGCGCCGTCGCCGATATGACGTGTTCATCCACTTGCACAACCACATCAACCTTCGCGCATACATGTCATCCTACGTGGTCTTTGCATTAAGCGCCACGCGTGCGTGT
Source organism: Hsuehochloa calcarea (assembly GCA_036346395.1). Classification (NCBI taxonomy): domain Eukaryota; kingdom Viridiplantae; phylum Streptophyta; class Magnoliopsida; order Poales; family Poaceae; genus Hsuehochloa; species Hsuehochloa calcarea. The sequence goes on from CM070599.1 coordinate 45,103,519, forward strand.
GTCCTGCACCACAACCCTAGATCCAAACCTCTGTGGACTTGGTCCATATGCACGGTTCCACTGTCATGTGGGTCCCACATGTCAGATTTCTTTTAATTCTAAAAATTCCCAGGGCTGACGTCATGCTTGCATCATAATCCGATTTTTCAGTAGAAAAATAATTCAGAAATTCCAATTTAGGTTATTTCTCTAGGTTTTGATCTTTCAAAGGCCATATATTCTTCATCCGAACTCCGATTGAGCCCATTCAAATTCCTAAATTCATCTAAATTCGAGCTCTATTTATCTGAGATTTTTATTTAATTTTTGAAGTTTGTTTTCTCTATTTATTTATTTTATTTATTTCATTTACGAGTAGACGTTAATTCTTCGAGGACTTTTGAAGAAGAATGAGTGCACCAAGATCAAGACCAGTACCTAGAGCTATTCCAAGGCAAGTTATACCTTTGATAATATTCCACCCAGTTTTCAAAATACTTTGATTCAAATTATTTTATTTTACTTTAAGTATTTATTTAAACGCTTTTTGGTTTACTTTATTAATCCAATTTGTTATATTCACCTTGTCTATTGTTATGTCATTATCTTTTGTCACCCTAGGTTGGTTCTTTACTAGTTAGTATTATCATAGCACCAACGTGGGTTGGTTAGATACGAGTAGATTGCTTAGCCATGCTATGAGTCATCATTTCATGTGAGTTGCAAATATAAACGTGACTAAGTGATTGTGGAACTTTGTGTAAAATTGTGTGTGTTGTGTGCTATTACTCGTTGATGGCATGTGTTGCACTTAACTAACAGGGTGGGAAAAGATTTAGACTGAGGCAAGTGGTGGATACTGTGTGATATGGTGGAAGATGTGTGCATGGGAATATTGGTGCAGATGACATAGTTAGAAATTAAAAGTCTTGCCTTGGTCAATTAAGGACTTTAACTTTGTGCGCCATTGAACTGAGCCTTCGTACAACCACATTGTAAGATCGAGGTGGCCGACTAGAGGGGGGTGAATAGGCGGTTTTAAAAATCTATCGCGCTAAACCAATATATAAATGCGGAAGCTAATATCGAATTGGTTTTGCACAATTAAAACCTAAAACAACTAGGCTCAACTAAGTGCACCGACAATATGAACACAATACAATATGAGCAATCATACAAGATATATAAGCAATTAAAGCAAGAATGTAAATAGCTCAAAGTAAAACACAAGTAAAAACAAGATGACACGATTATGTTTTACCGTGGTGTTCGGAGACTTGCCGGTCTCCCCTAATCCACGTTGAGGTAAGCCCAACCCGCGTTGGACCGGCTCCTCAAATGAGCACACACCTCCGAGGTAAGTCCAACACTTGGACCGGTTCCAAACCGAACCAACACTCGCTCAAGCGTGGTTGCTCTTCCTCCACTCCGAGATGGCGAGCACCAAACCACTCACAACCGTCGGGCCTTCTCACAAGCTTCTTGAGAAGGTCACCGAGCACGACGCCCCACGCCGCCTAGGTGTCGGCAAACACCAAGAGAAACAAGTCTCAACGATCACTTGAACTAATCAAGTGTCAACGCCAAGTGGATACTCAATCCACTACCTAAGGCAACACATGCACTTAGGGTTTGCTCTCAACACTCACTAAGTGCAACACATGCACAAAAGAGATGAGAGGCTTGCTCTTAGCTCAATAGAATGAATATGGGCACCAAAACCTCTCCCAACCGGCCAAGGTGGCTATATATAGCCCACACACAAAAACTAGCCGTTGGAGGCAAAGTTGCGAAAAATCGGAAATCGGAAGTTCCGCCAACTAATATGCGGAACTACCGCTTTCTCTGTTCATGGGCAGACGGTGCATAACGGCTCAAAACTAGCCGTTAAAACTTTTGGTGCGGAAGTTCCGCGATAGAAATATCGGAACTTCCGATAATATCGGAAGTTCCGCAAGACAAAAATCGGAACTTCCGCAGCCCAATTTCAGCACGCACGATACTCGGTAAAAATGTCATAACTTTTGACTCCGATGTCGGAATTGAGTGATCTCGGACTCTATGGAAAGCTTATTCAGAGGGCTACACAACCCATCTATTTGATTGATCTCAAACACATTTGATCAAATCAAAAAGCACAACTCCAAAGAGCCACTATCATGATCTAAGTCCAAATAAATAGCAATAAGCAATCTTAGACCATGCCAAGGGAATATGCATGAATCCCAACAATTTGCAAAACACATTTGCAAACTTAGATCATGCCACAAGGTGTAGGTACATGGACTTCAACCATTTGCAAAACACATTCGCAAAAGTATAGTCACATGCTACAAGGATTAATCAGATAGGCCTCAACTATTTGCAAAACACATTCGCAAATAATAGCATCATGCCATGTAGAGCTAGAGCAAGTAAGATTGAGCTATCAACACATGATGAGACTCAAGCTACTAGACAAGACCCCTCTTAATAGTACGGCAACCTATACTAGCAATCCGGTCTTCCAACCAAACACCAAGACCGTAAAAGACTAGGAACACATCCTTAGCCCTAGCTAGTCATACCTTTGCCATGAGCATCTTCTTGAAGCTTGATGACGCACATCTTCACTTCAAGTCCGGTCATCGTCTTGACATGCATCAACCCATGATGCATCCTTTACTTGACCTCCATCAACACATGATGGGTCTTCTCTTGACTTGACGATCAACTCATGATCATCTCCTTCTTCGAGATCTTGTTATGCATCAACACACGATACATCCTCTTCTTGAACCTTGACTTGATGACGATCAACTCATGATGTCATCCAAAGTCTTCGTCACCCTAGAACATAGCCTATTCATCCAACTCATGAAAAATGTTAGTCCCACAATGATTAACAATAATTATCAAGATATACATGCAACAAATGCTTCTAAACAAACTATTGTAGAAAGGTGCGGTACTACCGCTATATCATGCGGTAGTTCCGATTATCGGAAGTTCCGCTCATTTCATTGCGGAACTACCGCACTTGCGAAAATGGCTAAGTCCCTAAAAGGGTACTCTCGGAAAAATCAAACCGCTTTTTGGACCATCCGATTAATCGGAACTTCCGCTCTTATCATTGCGAACTTCCGCACCTCGAGAAATCGGCTAAGTCCCAAACCGATGCTCTGGAAAAATCAAGCCGAAATCGGATCGTCGATAATCGGAACTTCCGCACGATAACGCCGGAACTTCCGATTGTGCCTGAGAAGAAAGATTTTGCTTTTAAAACCAAACCAAAAGACAATGCATGATCCTAAGTTGATCTTTTACCATCTTTGCATTTCCTTTTCATGTCTTCATTCGGACTCGGGACTAAGCCTTGAACACATCTTAGCACACACATTAGTCCCACAACACAATTGCAAATAATTGAATATAAAGCAATATGAGTATATATGAACTACACAAGTTTTATATACTCAAAGGATTTGTTTCAAAGTAATGATCCTTAATATGTGAGGAGAATGGAATATGGATCAATACTTATGAAACCACAAAATATAGAGTGAACTCCCCCTAAATGTGTGCATACACAAATGTGTAATAAGAACATATGCACATATTCAAGTTTAACTTATGGTTGAGTTCAACCTATATTTTGGATTCGAGGAATGCAACAATATATAAGATTAAGATGTCGATTGCATACCTCATTGAATTTCACCTTTATATCCAAATGAGACTACACAAGATATTACTAGATAAAAGAGTTAGTCTCATATTTGTATTTGTCATTAATCACCAAAACAATCCATTAACTCATAATGGCGGGTCTAGATCTTTCACACATGCCTGATGGGATGGGCCTAACTTGGTAGGTTATGGAATTTTGACATTGATTACTCAGGCTGATAGGTTAGGCTGTGTGCTAGGGTGGAGGTGTGTTTCTGTCTCAATAACGACTCACATCACGGGACGGTTTGACACTTCCCTGTCTAACGATGTGTGTCGTACCAAGAGCTGTGTGCATAAATTGGATGGCGGTAAAGCACATTGGGAGTGTCAATACTTGAGATGAAGTTTCTGAAATATTTTGCTATGATTAGTGCTAGTTACACTGATTATATCATGTGGGTAAAGTGTTTCTGTCTCAATGACGACTCACATCGCGGGATGGTTTGCCACTTCCTTGTCCAACGGTGTGTGTCGTACTAAGAGCTGTGTGCATAAATTGGATGGCGGTAAAGCACATCGGGAGTGTCAATGCCTAATATGAAGTTTCTGAAAGGTTTTATTATGATTAGTGGTAGCTACACTGATTATATCGTGTGGGTAAAGTGTACAACCTCTGCAGAGTGTTAATCAATCTTTTCGAATAGCCGCGTCTGCGGTCATAGACATGCTTGGGGATTTCACACGAGGGTTAGATTTTAATAAAATATTTGGGAATGGAGCTGTGTGATCTAAGTCATATGATTGTGTGAATAACTTGTTTAGACTTTTCTGTTCTTTGTGAAAATAACTGTTAAATTAATGTTGTTTATTTATTTTAAATTATGCTTTCAATCTATTATTCATATTCAATTGCAAATGTTGCATTTATGCAAAAGAACCACATAATCCATTCCTTTGGAATAAACCATTATCTATAGATTGCATTATGTGGTATGACTTGCAAGTACGGTTGTGTACTCATACTTGCTGCAAATATTTAACAAAAGTAGATAAGTCTTCGCCTGCCTTTGAGGAGGAGTTCTACGAAGGTGTTGATCGTTAGGGTCTTAATCCTAGTCGGTTACCTGTGGAGAATTGATAGGATTCCGCTGGAGTTTATTTGTTCTGCTACTTATTTCTCTATTGCCAGCCCTGCAATGTTTAATAAATGTAAAATCGACCATAAGGTCAAAACCATTATTTGCTATTCAAATTACTCGTTTATGCTATTATTTCGTTTTGTGTGGATTGATATTCATCTATATTGACACTACGTGCATTAGCGTGATCTGGGACTAGTGCAGAATACACAGAGGGTCAATAATTGTATTTTTTGGTCCCGACAGAGGTGGTATCAGAGCCATACTGACTGCATGTCTTGACCTTTGTTAGATCGGCCGTCTTAGAGTGTCCAAACTATTTTCTAAAGCAAAATTAACTTGCAAGATTAATCGAACTGCTTAACTTCTCTTATTCCTTTCTTGACTCCACTATTGCTGAAATTCTTCCTCTCCCTGTTGTTTTTAAGTTGTTCTTACCCTCTTGTCTATCTTGTTAGATGACTCATCTTCAGAACTATGGTGAGCACAAGGGAGGACTTGCCTCTGAGCTCTGGAAGCTGTTGCAAGTGTTTGGAGGATTCGACCGTCCGGTGTACCATGGCAGCAACTGGGTAGTGGACGGCCAATGTCGTAGAGTGATCTGCCGCTTGACTATCTACGCTAGGAGGGACACCAAAGCAAAACAACCCCTAAACATCTCAGTGCAAAGGATGGTGTGGATCGAAGCAATTCAAAAGTCTTCGTGCCTCGCTATCCTAATGATGTGCAACATCTACGCTCGCGAACTTCAAGATATTGTCTTCTGCTATGACCCTCGTACCTCTGCAGTGGATCTTCTTGCACGTTACCTGTGTACAGATGGAGAGAGCAGCGCCACCGTGGTGCGTCTTGCTCAGTTTGTCGCTGCTTAGGAGGAGTCACTGGAGTTGGCTGCCACGGAGCTGGAGTGCGTCTACGAGGCCTTGCAAATGGTAGAAGAAAGGATCGCCACCTTGGAGGAAGCCCTCTAAGGTCAGCACAAGCACGCGGAGGATCAAGAAGAGGAGGACCCAGAGAAAGCTAAGGATCCAGCGGAGGCCACAGAGCCGGAGAAGCTAGCCGTGCCTGCACCAGGGACACCTGTTCATGGTGCACTATTCCCGGGGCACCAAGACTAGTTCGCAAGGATGTCAGTGTAGTTCCAGGTCTATAGTAGGCGGGAGCATTGTCAAGGCTATGGAGGCTATCTCATCGAGTAGTCCGCTTGAGTTTTTAGGCTTAGCCTGTTTAAGGATAGGAGAGTCACCCTTTAGGCGATAGATTATGTATTTAGGTTCATTCTTATTTCTTGTGTGCGAGTATGAGCTGCAGAGGCCCTTAGGCATTTGTTGCAACTATGCTAAGATCTTAAATAATATAAGTATTCCAGTTGAGTTTTCTTGAGTTTAACCTACCCCTGCCTAGTTCCCAACTCATCTTATGCTTGCTATCTTATCTAACCCATGGAGCTTCACCAGGTGGTTCAGACTTGTCATGCTGCTGCAAGTGGTTCTGACACCCCTGTGTCAGAAGAAAATGAGCATACTCCTGCAGGAGCAGTTCCACCTCAAGCACCCCCAATCGACTTGTGGAATTTTAGAGCTTTCATGGCAGCTCAGACCCAAATGATGTACACTATGATGAATCAGATTCAGAATATGAACAATCAGAACAGCAACAACAATCACCACAATGGAGCCCCTGCCGCTCATTGTCACCATGGACCATCCAAGCTAGCCGAGTTCATGAGAATTCGTCCACCAACGTTTTCCAGGCATGTCTCGCAGGTTGAAGCTGATGATTGGCTTCGTGTCATTGAGAGGAAGCTGCTGATCACCCAATGCAGCGATCATGAAAAGGTTCTATATGCCACTCACTAGATGGAAGACATAGCTGCCGAATGGTGGGAAAACTTCTATGCAGCGCATGAGATGCCGCAAAATATTACCTTGGAAGAGTTTTCAGCTGCTTTTCGCTAGTACCATGTACTAGAAGGAATCATAGATCTGAAGAAGGATGAGTTCCGCACTCTCAAGCAAGGAGGGATGTCAGTAACTGACTATCTCAATAAATTTTCTCAACTTGCCTGCTATATCACGAAAGATATCGCCACAGATAAGGCCCGTCAGAGTTATTTTCTGAAGGGACTAAATTCTGGATTGCAAGTTAACTTGATTACCCATACTTTCTCATACTTCCAAGAGCTAGTCAACAAAGCTTTGATTCTAGAAGACAAACACAAAGAACTGGAAAACAACCACAAACACGGGATGGCTCAGCAAGGGAGTCACCAGTTACATCAGAAAGCAAGAACAGTTCCGCAGCAATTTAACCATTTTCCGCCGCATAACTCTTTCAAGACGTGTGCACCAACTTCAGCACCTCGTCCAGTGGTTCCAAATTTTCGCAACCCGGTACCAGCCAAACCCAATCCAGGGAACAACCCGCAGAGTGGAGCTAGAGTTTATTTTTTCCTACCGTTAGCCATGGAACTTCACCAACCAATGTCCGCAAAAGGGAGCAATAACTCCAGTACACTTCAACATTGGAGCTACACCAGCCAAGACAACAGTGCAGAGCAACAATCAGGGACATCTCAAGTTGTCGGCCAATCCGGAGGAGCACCTCAATCCGTGGTCAGAGGTCGTGTCAACTACATCACTCTAGAAGAAGCCCACGTAGCACCCGACGTCGTACTGGGTAAGTTTCTGGTAAACTCAGTACCTGTATCAGTTTTGTTTGATTCTAGAGCCTCGCATTCATTTGTTTCTGGAGTTTTTGCAACCAAGAATAATTTGAAAGTTAAGCATCTTAAGCATACTCTGTTAGTCCAGTCGTCTGGAGCAGAGCTAAGCTCTAAAGTGGGATGTTTAGGGGCTAAGTTATTCATAGCTGGAGTTGAGTTTCTAGCCAACCTAATTGTTCTAGACACCTAAACTTTAGATGTCATTCTTGGCATGGATTGGTTAACAAAGCACAAAGTTGTGCTAGATTGTGGCCAAAGAGTTGTAACAACCGAGGATACCAATGGAAAGAAAGTGGAGTTTCTAACCACCTTCGTCCGTGATGGATATCTGTTAGTCAACAGTCTGAAGACCGTAACTTTGGAAGAGGTGCCTATTGTCAGAGAATATCCGGGTGTATTTCCAGAAGAGTTACCAGGAATGCCACCAGACCGTGACATTGAGTTTTTCATTAATCTAGTACCGAGAACAACACCAACTTCGAAGAGACCCTATCGGATGCCAGCCGATGAGTTGGTAGAGATGAAGAAGCAGATTGAAGAACTTCTTGATAAAGGTTTCGTAAGACCTAGTTCATCACCATGGAGAGCGCTAGTCTTGTTCGTCAAAAATAATGATGGAAGCATGAAGATGTGCATTGATTAACGTGCTCTGAATGAAGTCACCATCAATAACAAGTACCCATTGCCCCGAATTGATAATTTGTTTGATCAAATAAAAGGAGTCGGAGTGTTCTCTAAGATTGACTTGCGATCAGGTTACCATCAGTTGAAGATTTGTCCGAATGACATACTGAAGACCGCTTTCTCAATATGATACATATATTATGAGTTCTTAGTCATGTCCTTTTGTTTGACTAATACCCCTGCCTACTTCATGAACACGATGAACAAGGTATTCATGAAATATTTAGACAAGTTTGTAATGGTATTCATTGATGATATATTGGTTTACTCCAAGTCAGAAGAAGAACACGCTGAACACCTGGGGTTAATCCTGGAGAAACTTAGAGAGAATCAATTGTATGCTAAGTTCAGCAAGTGTGATTTCTGGAAGAAGAAAGTTGATTTCCTTGGTCACGTACTGACAGCGGAAGGAGTAGCAGTTGACCCTGGTAAAGTTAAAGCAGTGTTACATTGGGAGCAGCCCAAGACCTAACTCAGATTCGCAGTTTATTGAGAATGGCGGGATATTATCGTCGTTTCATCGAATGATTCTCAACGATTGCTAAGTGTAACGTCCCAAAATTTAGCTTTTCAAAAAATCTTTCGAGTAGTTTAGGTCCCTGAAATTTTTTATTAATTTTATTTGAATTAATAAAGTTTAATTTGAATTTTTCTAAATTAAAAATATTGATTTTGACTAATATAAACATCAATTAAATAAAAATCTATTTTATTTGGCTTCCTTATGTTACAAGGAATTTTCTGGTATTTTTGGAGATTTTTATGAATTAGTTTCCTATTTTATTTGCTCTCCTTGATTTGTGTGCTGTTTATTTAAATCTGAAAATTCTGGATTTTCTCTCTCCTCCCCACGTGAACAGTACCATCCGAAATTCCAGCCGAGCGTCGGGATCCAGCCGAACTGTCGAAGTCGGTTTTCGTTCAGTTTCTAATTCTATTTTCAAAAATCAATATCTTTTCGCTCGGTGCATATAAATACGAGCCGTCTGCGCCCACACGTCCGTCTCGACGTTCTCTTTCAATCCCCTGATTTGGTTTCCTCCGAATCGATCTGTGTTCGTCGCAGTTCGCAGAATACGAAGTTCGTCCCAAAAGTCTTCTCCAGCGAGTTTCTCCTCTGTCCAACGTCCGCCGGCCGAACCGTCTGCGGTGTTGGGTTCGCGTCGTCGTGCTCTACGTCATGGTGCCAGCCCCTTCGCCCGAAGTTCGTCCGGATTCCGCCGCCCGCCGTATCCCAACCGTATTCTTCGCGTATTCAGCTTTCTCGGTGAGTATTTCCAAAATCCGACCGCACCATCGCATCCGGCTCGTCGTTTCCTTTCCGTTTTGCCCCTTCGCCGCTGCCACGTCGCCGTCGGCCGCCGGCCATCTTGATCGCCACATGTAGTCTGTGCACTGTTTTGGTTTTGTGTACATAACTATTAGTTCTTCATGCATGAGTCCAATTCTACGGGTGATGTTCTCTGGTTCGTTCATTTATCCTTCTCTGTGTATATTTGATTCACTTGTCATCCAATCAATCCAGCAATGCATTGATTCTTCTCTTATTTTTGTTTCTCTTTATCTTGTGCTTGCTGCCTCCGTGCGCACGCAACCAGGTCGACGCCCCTGCATTCTCTCTGGACAACGCATACAAATCACCAACACAGAGGCTCTCCTTTCTTTCCTCTCTTCCATGTGGGCCAAGGTAAATATTTTTCCAATGTGCTTCTCTCGACCATGAAAGCAATAAGCATAGGTCTGCACAAGATGCATGTGCGCCACAAAACAAAGACCTTCTGATGTGTGGCCTTTCGCCATCCAATCAATTCAATCTATATATTATTTCTTTCTCTCTATGAAGAATGGGCCCATATGGCAGTACAAGGAAGTAATTTCATTTCTCTTACATATTGACCCTACTTGTCATCCATCATCCAAGCCTATATATATATGTATTGTATGTATACACGTGCATGTGTGTGTGTGTATATATATATATATGTGTGTGTGTGTGTGTGTGTGTGTGTGTGTGTGTGTGTGTGTGTGTGTACAGAAATATATATCTCCTCTCACTTCCATGTTGACCCTACCTGTTATCCACTCAATTAAAACATTAATTGTTTCTCTCTCTTACATGCGGGTTCCGCATGTCAGTCAACCTTTGGTCAACCCTCCTCCATGAGCTTGGTCCACCGTGGACTAGCGTATCTCCGTGGACCTGGTCTATAGACCAGTGACCCACATGTCAACCCCTAATCCTATTTTTGAGAATTAATTTAATTCTTGAAAAAAATCCTTTATCTTATTGGTCCCACATGTCGTTCTCACTACCTTATTTCTAGAATTATTTTTAATTCTAGAAATCCATAAATATTAGTCGGTCCCACATGCCATACACTCAATCATTCTCTAATATTTTTGGAATGGAATATTCTGATAATATTCCACTTGTCAGCCTGTCTCTCTTTTTATTTTCATCATTCCAAAAGCCATATCTTATTCATCCGAATTCCGCTTGAACCCATTCAAATTTCTACATTCATCTAAATTCAATATCTATCTTCCAGTACCATTCAATTTCAATTTGGAATTTATTTGATTTATCTTTTGAATTGTGTTTGTTTTGCGCTATCTTTATCGTTAGACGTTGAAGCCCGGAATCGTCTGAATGAGCTGAAGAGCAAGGAAATAGAAGATTGAAGGTAAATAAAGACCATCATTGCTATAGCAAGGCAAGTTATACCTTTGATCATATTGAACCCAGTTTTCAAAGTACTTTGTTTCAATGTATTGCATTCTATTTCAAGTATTTATTTAAATGCTTTTGGGTGTAGCTATTAATCCAATTTGTTATATCCACCTTGTCTATTGTATGCTATGATCTTTTATCACCCTAGGTTGGTTCATTATTAGTTGGTATTATCTTAGCATCAACGTGGGTTGGTTAGATACGAGTAGACTGCTTAGCCATGCCACGAGTCATCATTTTATGTGAGTCGCAATTATGAATTTGACTAAGTGATTATGGAACTGTGTGATAAAACCGTGTGTGCTGTGTGCTATTACTCGTTGATGGCATGTGTTGCACTTAATCAACCGGGTGGGAAAAGATTTAGACCGAGGCAAGTGGTGGATCTGTGTGAATGGTGGGGTTGTGTGCTTATTAAACTGTGTGATTTGGGAAAAACTGGAAGTCTTGCCTTGGTCAATTAAGGACTTAACTTTGTGCGCCATTGAGCTGTGCCTTACTGTACGACCACATGCCTAGTATGGGCTGAGCCTGACTTAGTAAGTTATGGAGTCTTGACATTGACAACTCAGGTTGTATTTAAGCTTGTGATGGGCTGGAGGTGTGATATGTCACATCGCGGACGGTTCACGCATCCCCGCCCAACGGTGTGTGTCGTTCCAAGGGCTGTGTGTACAAATTGGACAGCGGTAAAGCACATCGGGAGTGTCATTGTTTGAGATGAAGTCTCTGAAAGGTTTTGTTGTGATCAACTCTGATCCGATTGGTTACATCTTGTGGGTAAAGTGTACAAACTCTGCAGAGTGTTTAATCAATCAATTCGAATAACCGCGTCCTCGGTTATGGACATGCTCGGGAATTTCACACGAGGGGTAGATTTTCATAAAACAATTGGGAAGGGTCAGCTGTGTGAGATAACTTGTGCAGCTGTGTGAATAACTTGATTAGACTATGTGTCCTTTGTGAAATCAATTGTTAACTTATTATTGTCTATTTGTTTTGAATTATGCTTTCAATCTATTATTTGTATTCAATTGCAAATGTTGCATTTCTGCAAAATAACCACAGAAGCCATTCCTTTGGAATAAGCCATCATGTATAATTGCATTCTGTGGTATGACTTGCAAGTACGGTGTGTACTCATACTTGCTATAAACAATCAACAGAAGTGGAAGAATCATCAGTCAACAAGGTCTACCTCAAGGATCGTGGAGAACTAGGTCGCTACCCGACCGATTGCTGTGGGCATATGGATGGGCTTCACTGAAGTTATTTCGTTACGTTCCGCTGCAGCTTTATTGAGCTATTTGTCTTTTGAGACATTAATTGTAAGCTTTGACCTTAAGGTCTTTACTCTGATAATTATTGTTATTTGTCTATTTATTAGTCATCTTTGTATATGGAATTGATATTTCATCGATGTTGCCACTGTGTGCACTAGCGTGATCCTGGACTAGTGCAGTATACACAGAGGGTTCAGATTTGCATATTTGGGTCCCGACACTAAGCTTCTTACACAATTGTTGAAGAAGGAGAAAAAGTTCACTTGGACCCCAGCTTGTGAAGAAAGTTTTCAAGAATTTTAGAAGTGTTCGACTTCAGCCCCAGTGCTAACTCTGCCGGATATTCGGAAAGATTTTGATATCTATTGTGTTGCTTCACGTCAAGGATTAGGATGCGTTCTGATGCAAGAAGGGAGAGCTGTAGCTTATGCATCACGGCAATTGAGACCCCATGAGGAGAATTATCCTACTCATAATCTGGAATTAGCTATCATAATGCACGCTTTAAAGATTTGACGTCAGTACCTCATCAGTAATCGCTGTGAAGTTTACACAGATCATAAGAGTTTGAAGTATATTTTCACTAAGTCTGACTTGAACATGAGACAGAGAAGATAGTTGGAGTTAATAAAGGATTATAATCTTAGAATCCACTATTATCCTGGTAAGGCCAATGTCGTTGCAGATGCTTTAAGCCGTAAAAGCTACTGTAGTGTTTTGGAAGTGAGAGAGATTCGTTCAGAACTTCTTGAGGAATTTCAGAAGCTGAAGCTAGAAGTGGTACCTGAAGGATTTGTAGCCAGCCTAGAGGTACAGTCTACGTTGAGAAAGCAGATTTGTGAAGCTCAACCAAAAGATCTCGTGTTTTCGGACATCAAGCTCAAAATGGCAGAAGGAAAATTCAAAGACTTCACCAAAGATGATCAAGATATATTATAGATCAATGGACGTATCTGCGTGCCAGATGTTGATGGTTTGAGGCAACTAATTAATATATCAATGGACGTATCTGCGTGCCAGATGTTGATGGTTTGAGGCAACTAATCTTGAAGGAAGCTCATGACTCAAAGTATTCGATTAATCCTGGTAGCACTAAGATGTACCAGAATATTAATAATAAATTTTGGTGGCCAAATTTAAAACAGGAATCACGGAGCTCGTTGCCTTATGTGACGTATGTCAGAAAGTAAAGATAGAACATCAACGACCAGCAGGTTTGTTACAACCCCTGAAGATTCCAGAGTGAAAGTGAAATCAGAATGGATTTCATTACCGGTTTACCCAACCCTCAATCGGGTTATGATTCGATTTGGGTAATAGTTGATCGTTTGACTAAAGTCGTCAATTTCGTGCCAGTCAAAACTACTTAAGAGATCGTCTTGCAGAGTTATATATGTTAAGAATTGTTAGTTCACATGGTGTGCCTAAGAAGATAGTGTCAGATCGAGGATCCCAGTTCACCTTGCGTTTTTGGCAGAGTCTGCATGAAGCTTTGGGAACTCACTTGAACTTCAGTACCGCTTATCATCCCTAGACAGATGGACAGATTGAAAGAGTCAATCAATATTAGAGTATATGTTGAGAGTTTGTGTTATAGCTAATGCTACCAGTGGGATAAGAGTTTGTTGTATGTAGAATTCTCGTACAACAACAGTTATCAAGCCAGTCCGCAAATGTCACCATTTGAAGCTTTGTATGGTCGTGCTTGCAGAACCCCTTTGAATTAGTCAGAAACAGTTGAACGTTTGGTATTTGGACCAAAGATTATTCAGGAAGCAGAAGAATAAGTGTCTATGATCAAAGAAGATTAAAGATAGCCAGTCGAGGTAGAAGAGTGATGCTGATAAACGTCGTTGTGATCTATGCTTCGAGCCAGAGGATTTTGTTTATCTTCGAGTTACTCCACTCAGAGGTGTAAAAGGTTTCATGCCAAAGGGAAGCTTGCCCCTAGGTATGTTGGTCTGTTCAAGATTTTGGATCACCGTGGAGAAGTAGCGTATCAGTTAGAGCTACCGCAGTCGTTAGCAAAAGTGCATGATGTCTTTCATGTCTCGCAGTTGAAGAAGTGTCTTCGCGTGCTAGAAGAACAAACCCCGTTAGATTCAATTGAGTTGAAAGAAGATCACACTTATAGAGAGCAACCAGTCAAGATTTTGAATGTCACAGAGCGTTGTACCAGAAACAAAACCGTTCGTTTTTGCAAAGTGCAGTGTGGCAACCACTCAGAAGGAGAAGCAACGTGGGAGCGTGAAGAAGAGCTGAAAACCGAGTTTCCCAGCCTTTTCTCTAGTTAGCCTGAATCTCAGAGTCGAGATTCCTTTAAGGGGGAAGGTTTGTAACATCCAAATTTTCTGAGCTTTAAAAACCTTTTGATTAGTTAGTAGTTGAAAAATTCAACCTTGAGTTTTATTTGAATTTTAATTAAAGCTTAATATGAACTTTCAATATCAAAATAATTTAATTGATTAATTCCAACATCAACAATTGTCAAAACTATTTTATTTGGGTTCTATGTGCTTGGATTTATTTTCTATATTTTTTTTAGATTTTTTCAAGTTCATTTGCTATTTTCTGTTTGCTATTTGGATTTTCTGTATTTTCTAAAATAGAAAACCTATTTAAAATCCCAAAATAGTAACCGGGTTGAATATCTCCGGCCCAGTTTTCTTTTCCCGCGTGTGGCCAGTGTAGCGGCCCAATCGCGCGTTCGCTCACGCCCGCTGACGCGTGGGCTCGCGCCTTCCTCTCTTCCCGTGACTGACCGGTGGGCCCACCGCGTCATCGTCCTCCTCGGGTCATCTTCTCGTGCGAGCCGATACCGCATCTTCAAGCTTCATTCGACAACAGCCATTTTCGCCCCGATTTTCCACGCAGACCTTGCCATTTTAAACCCCTTATCTCCTCACATCCAAAACCAACAAAATCATATCCCATATCGGTTTCAATCCCGAGATTCGCTCGTGTTTATCTCGGACTCGTTTTGGACTCCGCTGCCAATACACCTTCCTGGACTCACCCTCACCGTATAAATAGGACCCCGATGATTGCCCTTGCGCCCTCGTCTAGAACCCCCAAGTCTCCACCCCTCTGAAACCCTAGCGACGCTGCAATCGGAGCTTTAGGTTTTCGACCGAAGCTTTTTGTTTTTCTAATTGCACCGCCGTCGTCGCCTCCTCGTCGACGTCGAATGCACTGCTGAGTCCGCCGTCGCCCGGGCTACCTCCAGAACTCATCCCCGCTGCCGGAGCGTCGCTAGAGCCTTCTTCCGACAATACCCGCAGCCCTCCTCCGCTTGGAGCTCGCTGTCGGCCACCACCGTCCACCCTAATGACCAGTAAGCGCACCAACGAGTTCGCATTAGCGTCCTCTACGTGTTGGTACCACTCACCGTCGGCGAGCCACCGTCGTTCGCCGACGACCATCGGGTCCAGAGCCGCGCCGCCGTCGATCCAACGTGTTTGTCCACGTGCACAGCCACATCAACCTTCGTGCATATGTGTCGTCCTACGTGGTGCTGCATCAGCAGCCACGTGCGCGCTTGCGTGTCCAGTGCACCACAACACAGATCCAATTCTCGGTGGACTTGGTCCATGTGCACCGTTCCACTGTCATGTGGATCCCACATGTAAGATTTCTTTTAATTCCAAAAATTCCCAGGGTTGATATCATGCTTGCGTCATAATCCGATTTTTCAGCAGAAAAATAATTCGGATATTTCAGAAATTCTAATTTAGGTTATTTCTTTATGTTTTGATCTTCCAAATGCCATATCTTCTTCATCCGAACTCCGACTGAACCCATTCTCCTAAATTCATCTAAATTCGAGGTCTATTTATCTGAGATTTTTATTTAATTTTTGGAGTTTATTTTTTCTCTGCTATTTATTTCATTTGCGAGTAGACGTTAATTCTTCGGAGACTTTTAAAGAAGAAGGAGTGCACCAAGATCAAGACCAGTATCCAGATCTATTACAAGGCAAGTTATACATTTGTTCATATTGCACCCAGTTTTCAAAATACTTTGATTCAAATTATTGCATTTTACTTTAAGTATTTATTTAAATGCTTTTGAGTTTAGTAATTAATCCAATTTGTTACATTCACCTTTTCTATTGTTATTTCATGAACTTTTGTTACCCTAGGTTAGTTCATTACTAGTTGGTATTGTTATAGCACCAACGTGGGTTGGTTAGATACGAGTAGATTGCTTAGTCATGCCACGAGTCATCATTTCATGTGAGTTGTAAATATAAACGCGACTAAGTGATTATGGAACTTTGTGTAAAATTATGTGCGCTGTGTGTTATTACTCGTTGATGGTATGTGTTGCACTTAACTAACAGGGTGGGAAAAGATTTAGACTGCGGCAGGTGGTGGATACTGTGTGATATAGTGGAAGTTGTGTGCATGGGAATATTGGTCTGTGTGACATAGTTAGAAATTGAAAGTCTTACCTTGGTCAATTAAGAACTTAACTTTGTGCGTCATTGAACTGGGCCTTCCGTATAACCACATACCTAATGGGATGAGCCTAATTTAGTAGGTAATGGAATCTTGATATTGATTACTCAAGCTGATATGTTAGGTTGTGTGTCAGGATGGAGGTGTGTTTCTGTCTCAGTGACGACTCACATCGCGGGACGGTTCACCGCTTCCCTGTCCAACGGTGTGTGTCGTACCAAGAGCTGTGTGCATAAACTGGACGGCGGTAAAGCACATCGGAAGTGTCATTGCTTGAGATGAAGTTTCTGAAAGGTTTTGTTATTATTAGTGCTAGCTACACTGATTATATCGTGTGGGTAAAGTGTGCAACCTCTGCAGAGTATTAGTCAATCTATTCGAATAGCCCCGTCCACGGTCATGGACATGTTCAGGGATTTCACACGAGAGTTAGATTTAAAAAAATATTTGGGAAGGGAGTTGTGTGATCTAAGTCATATGGCTGTGTGAATAACTTGTTTAGACTTTCTGTTCTTTGTGAAAACAACTGTTAAATTAACATTCTTTATTTGTTTTAAATGATGCTTTCAATCTATTATTCATATTCAACTACAAATGTTGCATTCCTGCAAAAGAATCACAGAAGTCATTCCTTTGGAATAAACCATCATCTATAAATTGCATTCTATGGTATGACTTGCGAATACGGTTGTGTACTCATGCTTGCTGCAAACATTCAACAGAAGTGGAGTCTACGTCTACCTTTGAGGAGGAGTTCTACTAAGGTATTGATTGTTAGAGTTTTGATCCCAGTTGGTTGCCTGTGGCGAATTGATGAAATTTTGCGTGAGTTTATTTGTTCCGCTGCTTATTTCTCGATTGCTAGCCCCACGATGCTTAATAAATGTAAACTCAATCATAAGGTTACAACCATTATTTGCTATAAGGTTAAAACAATTATTTGCTATTCAAATTACTCGTTTAGCTATTATTTCGTTTGTGTGGATTGATATTTATCTATGTTGACATTATGTGCACTAGCGTAATACGAGACTAGTGCAGAATACACACAAGATCCAAAATTGCATTTTTGGGTTCCGATAAACACGGTGAAAGATCAATTGATCAATAATGGAATGGACGATCCAACAAAATTTGTTCAACAAACAACGGAAGTAACACTTGTTCTGTTATTGCATCGCATGAATTCTGCATACACTTGCAGTTTGCACAAATGCAACAAAGAACAGTTTCATACAGCTTTCTTTCTACAAGGGAAGGCCCTCAAGGAATTTGCAACTGGGTTTACAGCAGGAAGGCAGGAAGTGCTACAAAGGAATTTTGATGGCTATGATATTTTTCAGTTTCAACTTTGTCCATTTACATCATGTTATTGAGGATGACCAGCTCAAATTATGGTGGCCTATGTACAGATTCCTGGCAATTTGATCTTGTGATCAACGGAAGAACGGTGTTTCTTCCAACAATTACATGCTTTCCTGGAAACAGATGGCATGAAATAGACATGATTATCGCACCAGAACATTAGATTCCTTGCTCGTAAGAGACATAAGAATGACAGAAACCTGGTTGTTTAAGAGAAGAAAGGCAGCAGCCTGTGACAGGTTCATGATCGGTTGCGATTAAGCATATTCTGGAAAGAAATGTATAAATCTTTGTGCTCTGTTCCAAAAATCTCTTCTGCTTTTGACAGGGTGTCCTGCATAAATTAAACAAGAAAAAACATCACATTTACATATTTTGTGGATATTAATGAATGGAGCAATTGTAAATACTGGTAAACAACGCTACCTCTCCCGACTGTTTCTGAGCATTAAATTCCTTGATATTTGCCAAAAATGCTCCAAATTGCTCATAAGAAAGCCGCGTCCTGGGATTGGTGGCCACAAGTGTTACGAGAGAAACAAACTATATGTACTGAATACAGTCAACATCTTAATAACCAACCGTGCTTGTCGGAAGAATTCCTTTCCATCTATACGAGGTTGCCCTGGAAACATAAAAACAATGAATACGAATGTTCAGTAACTATCCCAAATGAAAACCAGATTTCCATTGATAATTCACTGTCTAGAACCTGTGAATGAGCAGCGTTGAGGAGGAGAGGTGGGTGCTGAATACTGATGACTTGATGATCCATCCCATGATGAAAATGTCAATTGGCCTTCAGACCGAGATCTTGCAGGTGATGTTGGACCAGAAAAGAATTTGGGAGAGGATGGGCCAGTTGAATATGCTCGGGGGGGACCACCAGAGGACAGAATCATTGGTGTTGAACCAGGAGTTAATTTTGGTACATATGGCGTGATTGAGAACTGGTATCCTGCTAATTCTTTCATAGTAAGTGGCTTGGTTGACTGTTGAGAGATAAGATGTGATATGTTGTTATGGTTTAGTTGTTTAATAGAAAGAGTTAGCTAATGCCACCTTGGGCTGATTCAGTCATTGTGGATCTGCTGGAAGTATCTGAAGAGGTGTGGCTACTTGAAACTTCATCTGTAAAGTCGACATAAAAATGAAATCAAGGAAAAGGCATGCAATTGTGGCTCAACAGAAGAAGCTATGAGCTTTGTGAGGTTGAGCAACACCTTTCCAGGAAGGAATTCGAGCTGTCAAATTATTCTCTGCATCTACATCACGGTCATCACCTGTTTCTGACAATTGCTGTGAAATTATGCAGGTAAAATTATTTTCCACAAAACAAGCCCCAGCAGAAGAGAAACTTTACAACACAACAAATAATTTTGAATAAGTGGGAAAGAAACCTTTTTATCAATAATACTCACCAATAAATTATCTTCGCTCAGTGATTTCATCAACTGCTTCTTAAATGCCTCCAACTGCAAAGATAGAATAATCTTCAATAATTTGTCAACTAGCAAAGCAAAATTTTCATGTTGAATAATCAGGGTTAGACTAACTTTATACTGATTAGCTCGTACCAAAAAATGTGATCATTCAAGACAATAGTAAATAAATAGTTAAGAAGGGCTATATATTCTGCTCAGTCCAACACTTCTTGCTTCCACACCACAGTGTGGCGTCAAATTGCAAAATTTTGTGATTGACAGTGAAGGAGTCAGTCGGTCACAGATCCTATTCTTATTTCTTTTGAATCAATTACCACAAATTTGAGTCAGCAGTTCTAAAAATTTCATGTCAAAATTATTTACTCCTATGAGCTCACCACGTTAGTTTGTTTGCCGCAACACCTTAATGCTTGGAGCAAAGCATTGTCTATTTTCCATCTGTAGCATCTCCCCCTATACAAGTAAAACTGTACCAAATCGTTCGCCACACTAAAATTGACAGAACTAACAAGATCTCCACAGTCCGAATTTTGCAGTCCAGCCAAAGTTGCACTCTGATTGAAGCCACGAAATTTTCTTATGCAATCTTGAGAACAACCAAAAGACTAATCAAAGGCGGTAACCTTCCTTCAGAGTACATATTAAACAAGTACACAAACACTCCACTGCGGTGCCTCCCTCTCTCTCCCCCCAAAAAAAACAACTATCCACTGCAGTGCATAACAAAGATAATAGATTTGACCAAAATTTGTGACATCCTCACTACGGCCAACACTTGAAGCACACATTTGATATTTCATCCAATTTCATAAAATTGTGGCGCTTGTATGACCCCACCTTCGCCAATTGTCCACTATCATGGGCACTGAAAGACATATCACTAAGATAAGCAAACAACACTAACATGCCACGGCTTTAGTCTAAAATCTAAATTCCACTAAATAGGCACTAAAATTCACACCTCTAAGGCTCTAATCAAAATTTACAGGTTTCCATTACAATCCACACTAAAAACAAACCTTCTAATCAGAAACAATAGAATTCCCACTAAAATGTGAAATATTTTTTAAATTAAAAAAGGCACCTTTGCCAAGTTCCTTGCCATCTTCTTGGCCGTCGCGGCGAGCGTGTCCCTCTCCTTCACCAGCTTCGCCTGCATACCAAGAACCAAACACAACCAGCTAAGTACAAATCTTAATTCCCCGGGCACAAACGTTTCGGCGACGCGAACGTACGTTCTCGTCGAGGGCGGCGAGGAGGCGGGCGTCCGAGTCAGCAAGGCGGGCGCGGAGGTCGGCCTCCGCGCGGTCGCGGTCGGCGAGGTCCCGGCGGAGGCGCGCGACGTCGGCCTCGAGGCGCGAGACGCGGGAGGCAATGGCCATGGAGGTGATCTTGCGCGCCACGTCCAGCTGCTCGTACGGGTCGGTGGGGATCACGGCCAGGATATAGTCCGGCAGGTGGAAGTCTACCCCCGCCGCCGCCTCGTGCCTCGCCATCTCCGCCGCCAGAGAGGGGTTGGTAGGTCAGTCTTTGGTCGGTGGTGGTGGTCGCAGGCGTCGGGGAAGAGCAAGACTGGAAATTAAAGTTTTTTTTCTATTTTTTAATTTCATTTTTTGGGACGTGATGGGGCTTGGCTGGCTGGCTATATACCGTTGGGATTTAGGACTTGAAATTTAGACACAATTAGTACTATTGAAAATTTTAAAGTAGGCTATGTAGTCTTAAAATTTTAATTTTAACCTCTTTATCGTCATTGCTGCCGTGTGGGATGGCTTGCTGCTGCCTTCTGTGACGGCAGCAGCAAAGACCCCACCATCAGCAGCACCTTGCAAAAAAAAAATCAAATAATTGTACCAAAAAATTTAATTTAATTGAAGATTATTTTATTCATTTAAATTATTTTTTATTTTCTAAAATTTCTAATTAAATTCTAATTAATCCAATAAAATATAAATGGTTTAAAATACAAATGGAAAAACCGAAAAGAAATAATATCTTGGTCGCTACGGTTATTGATCACATTACTTCTGTATAGTGGAGTTAAAGTAAACTACTTTGTGAAGCTTGTACATAATGCAATTGAAGGGGCTGAGAACACTCGTTGTGATTATGAAGATGCCCTAAAACATGGAGGAATAGCTGTCGGTGCGAATGGTTATTTCTGGGATTCCACTAGAAGAGGCATACTTGCAATATAGACTTGCTGTGATGGCTCTGCGGAGGCACGGAACGGGAATTACATTAGAGTTCGTAGACAGAAGCACGTTACACGTGGTTACATGGCATGATGGTTCGGCTAATTGCTTTAGTCATCCTCGCTACTACTACGGTATATTGTGACACAAGCATCCGGACCATGTAAGTATACATGCCTTTAAGGGATAGTACAAAACATAGCGGGTAGGACGGGGAACTACTATGGAATGGCTGGACCTACTGCGTGGACCAGGGCCATTTGCTCTTCCTTCCGAGCTCGGTGTTGTACTCCTCGCCGACCGCCTTGACCTCATACCGCATTTCCTCTTTTCTTGCGCTCCTCTCGCGAGCCTCGCGCCTCTCGCTGCCGCGCGCCGAGATGGGCCCACGTCTCCCACCGGATACGCTGGTTGTGCTCTTCAGTGCGGCGCTCCTACTCCCGAATCTCGCGTGCTCTTTTGGCATCCTACTCCTCGTAGTCGATTTGCCACTGGTCGTGTGGGTGCATCTCTAGGTCGATCCACTTGCGGTAGCCACATAGCGGATCTGGGGACTACGGGTAAACGAGAGAGGTTGTTAGTGCATACTTTAAAAGAGAATTGGTAGGGGAACTTAGTGTAACTAGTCCTTACCGGCTACCGATAGCTGCTCGTATCCCAACAACGGTCGAAATAGCCACAGGAGTAGTTCGGACAACCCCAGTAACGCATACCCAGGCTGGGCCACTGCTTGAATTTAAAGAACTTGCATGTGCCCCTACACCAACAGAGGGGCGGCGTCTCCCCCTCTGGCGGGTGTTGCGCGAAGGCTCGGTTGGAACGTTTTGGAAGGGGTTGATGCTACGGGGGGTATCATTGCGGAGAGCTGTCATCCTGGCAAGCTCCTCTTGCCGAACCCAGGCAGCAGCAGCCCTTGCTTGTTCGTCCCGTGCCCCAGCAGCCATTGCTTGTTCGCGGATCTCATCCTATTGCCTCTTTATCTTGTCCATCCAGGCATAGTGAAGCAAGCTCTGGTGTAGCGTTGGGTTTGGTTGTGTAGTGTTGTTTCCCAGGTCTCTTCCACCTCCTTTTATAAGACACATGGCTGGCATGGTGTGGTTAAATTCGTTGAGTAGCCTGCGAGGCAGAGTGTTACCTTGTCTTTTTGCAAACTTGTTAGCGGTCCCCAAGAGGAATTGTCGGGTCACGTCACTTCGTAAAGCTGCCTCGTTGGGTCACGTCCTGCTTTGCAGAGAAAAGTTATGTCCTGTTTTGCAGAGTGCTATTTTTTCGATCTGAAAAGCTGGCGAGGCAGAGTGTTATCACGTCTTACTTTGAAGAGGGTTGTCACATCCTGCTTTGCAGAGAGAAGTTGTGTGGTCTTATCGTTGTGAAAACTAAGTGTTCTGAAATTGTCTCCAACATTACAAATTTAAGTCTCCAAAATTTGGATTAGAGGTTTTGGAAATTATGGTTTTATGAATTCCCACAGAAAGTATTAGTAACGGAATTAGTCACAGGCATAGATGATACGAAGTAGTACAACAACGTCACAAAGGCATACATCATATAATGCAGGATACACGACATTTGATCTATGCGTAGATAATGTTACTAGTTTATTCTCATTCATGACGGACTTCGATGCATAGATAAAGAGTGGACATTACAATCTCATTACAATTGTACTTCTACTTGGCAAGAACAAGAAATAATGGAAGAAAGACCATAAAACTAAGTATTTTAATTAATCTCTGAAGCATTTTCTCAACTCTTTCAATCCTTTCATCTAGTATTTTTAGTCTATTCTCTTCATTTTGTGTTAGTGGATCGGAGGGTCGAGCCATTGGACAAAGTACAGCAACACCACGAGAGTCATTTTGCAAGGCAGCAATTTGTATTGCAATATCTCAAACCACTGGGATAGCTTCATCAGCCCACTGCCAAAACCGATATGTTGTGCTCTAAAAAAGAATTGCAGCTTCAAGTGGAAAAAAATAACATGCTGTTTGGAATGGAATTCATTCGGGATGATTAGGCACAAGTTACCGTAAGATTTGAACACTTCATGAACACACGGGATGGATTCATTGGCGTATGCGAGGTGAACACATTCACCAGATCCCTGCAACGAGGGCAAACCAGGTGCTGCTGTAGTGATTCTAATTGTCTACTCACTCGGAAGTTAGATGAGACCGAAGACATCTCGTTTAAGACTGAAAGAAAAGAGAAGAGGAAATGAAGAGCGGAGTGAATGGCAACCAAAGCATTCGTATATAGCATGCGGCAGAATTGCAATTGAATTGGGTAGAAGGATATTGGTGTCCGCGAGGTAGCGGGCCTGAGGAGGAATCGCGTTGCAATGTTGCGTTGCGTCAGGTCTTTTAGGTTTAGTACATAAAAATCGGGAGGAAGAGTTGTTATTTGTACTGACTATTTCGAAGAACATTTTGTGTCGATTAATCACAATATCATAATGCACACTGACACTACATAAATCATAATGGCACAATGCATAATGATATTACATAACATGCATTATATGGTCATGACATTACGTATGGTACATCGTCACGCCGCTTGCCCGGACGACGTAGCTGATCCTCAGGGAAGGTGAACCTGTCAGGGGAGCGGCGTACATCTTGTAAGCCATAGGATGGGTGTTGCGTGGGAGGCGTCGCTGTGGTGTTCTGAGTGTAGGTGTCTGGTTCAGACATAAACATATCGTCCACCCACTGGTGCTCATCCTGCTGGAAGGGTACTTAGTGAGTTAGTCTTTGGTTTCGTGCAACATGAAATTGTTGTAACTACGTTAAAGTGTACCTAAGTAGGTTGTTGCATGGACGAGGATCCTCCTGGCCAGTCTATGCCGTAATACTGCATGTTGTACCCTTGATACGTCTCGGCGAACCACTGGTCGTGCTCCCGCACGTGCGACAGAATGCCATGCGCTAATGATCCCAAACCATCGTCCCGGTGCTGCGGCGAGTCAGGGTCGCTGTCTACAGTGGAACAACATCGCGTCAGCGAGGTAGTCCTGTCCTGCGCCTCCCTCCGTATTCACCCCCTCCCCCCTCTAGTCGCCTTTTCGGTCCAACACACTGGAGCGCAATGCTTGCTATGGTGTTGAATCCAGTATTTGTGAAAAAAATGAGTGTACTCCTATTCACCCCCTCCCCCTCTAGTCGCCTTTTCGGTCCAACACACTGGAGCGCAATGCTTGCTATGGTGTTGTAATCAAATCGACTGCTAATCTTCTCAATTGCCTTTATTCCGATCTCCTCCCTCCATCTTCCGCGGTCCTCCTTAAGTAGTTAATGAAGCGGTGATAGTTATCCTTTAGAGAGACACCTGTTGGGAATTAACACGTCTGGTCGGATAGAGGTGTCAGTTGACAAGGTATCAACTGTTGTGCGGTTATATGTCGGTGAGACATTCAACCGTAGTCCACTGTCTTATAATTATGTAACGTTGTGTGGTATGGAATATATAGCACATGTTCCATTCATCACACGGTAAAGATATACCTGGATTCAGGTCCAGATGACACCAGTTCATAGCTTTACGAGAAGTTAACTGGTCGGAGACTAGGTACATGACCTTGTCCGACCAGGGTATTCATTATGTAACCTCTGAAATCCTCACGACTAGTGAGGCCATTAGCCTTAGGTGTTACGACTATGAAGACATATGGTTTCTCTTTATGTATTAAAGTAATACATATAGGTTTTAATCCTCGTCAGAGATGTAATGCTCCGAGGCCTGGCGCCACGCCGCGTACACATGAGAGCATGGTTTGTGGAGAAGCCGTGGCTTGTTGCAGGTGCACGACGCTTCGTCACCAATCGTGCACACCTGCTTTTGATCCCCTCTAGCGTGGCCCATTACGTACTTCTCCCTGAGCCAGATCTCGAACTTCTGCCTGACACCATCCATTGTATGAGCAACATGCGAACGAGCCTTGCTGACCTTCTTCTCCATGTACGCATGCATTACTTCGAAGAATTTCTTGCCATCCTCCAGATGCTTCTTGGCCATCATGACTCTGTTAACAAAGTACCTGATGGTACGGTTCCAGCTCTCCTCCACGATCGCAGTGATTGGCAGGGATCAGACACCCTTAAGAACACTATTGTACACCCCAGACATGTTGGTCGTCATGATCCCGTACCTTACACCATCGGTGTCGTGCAGCAGGAACCTTTTCTCCAAGTCGGGTGCGTGTGAGTTAACCCACTGTGTGAACTCCCCAACTCTCGCGAACCCTCTGCTGCTGCCCTAGTCTTGGCATCCGCTGAGTTCCTTAGATGCTTCCCGATCTCCTCATCGAGTTGTCTCCACACCGCTTCGAACTTCCTCCTTTGCTTCTGCATGCAGACATTCTTGAACATCTTCATCAGGTCCTTGCTTTGAAACCTTGTGTGGAAGTTAGCCGTGAGATTTCTCATGCACCAACGGCTCCTGACATCGTTCCACTGGAACAACAGTTGCGTCCCTTTTTGCATCATGCTTAACGCGGACAGCAACCCAGCATTGCGGCCCGAGATGACACACATATCTGGGCGGTCTTAGACCACCGTCTACTTTACATTGCACAGGAACTACAACCAGCTATCGGTGTTCTTGCTCTCAACAATTGCGAAGGCCACAGGGAGTAACTGGTTGTTCGCATCGGCTGCAACGACGGTGAGGATGGTACCCTTGTACTTTTCACATAGGAAGGTGCCGTCCATTGTCAGCATGGGACGACAATGCTGGAACCCTTCGATCGCCTGACGGAAGGTCCAGAAGTCCATTTCAAGAACAAAACAATTCAGCCCCTTCGTCGGATGCACCCGCTCAAGCTTGTTTATGTATGTCCCGGGATTAGATTCTGCGATTTGATGCAGTATTCTTGGGACTAGATTGTAAGCCTTTTCGCATGTACCGAATATTTGCTCCACGACCTTCCGTTTCACCCCACCATATTGGCAACATCTGCCAGTAGGAGCTTTGGTGAAATGGACACATATCCAGCAACGAGGTGGCTTATCAGGCTGGCAACATACGAGAACATCATGTTGTGGTGCCTATGAAGTGGCTCAGCTAGCTCGCATGTGTGGTCCTTCAGCACCACTATCCGAAAGCACGTGGCCGCGGCCGTGAACCGCTACGCACGGACCTTGCCAGCACAGGATTCATCAACACACCTAACGATGTAGGTGTTGAGGTTGGACCTCTGCACCCGATACTTCCGACCAATGTTAACGACATATCTAGCAATAGCATGTTGGGTGGCGCTCTTGTTAGAAAAGCACTGCCCTAGGAGCAAGGTGTCCTCGTTGAACCCCCACTCGGCACCCTCCGACTGTGGCAGAACCAACGATGTCATTGCAACGTCGTCCAATCATGAGGGGACGTAAGCAATATTGGTGGTGACAACACCATCAACTGCACCTCCCGTAGCAGCTTCTCCGTCTTCGGAACTGGTTGTTTCCACGTCATCCTCCTCGCTTTCCACCCCATCCACCTAGCCGGACAGGTACTCGTGGCAATCAATACAGGCCGCCCACCATCTCTCCACTCCCTCATTGGGCTCAAAATTGTCGGCACACCTCCTCAGGTCTCCATCGCCCACTTCCTCGCCCGCATCTCCTCCAACACTGAAGACCAACGTAGACTCCTCATCACCAACAGCTTCACCGGAACCACCCACGCCGGATGTCCCCGTCCTCTCCACGAACTAAACGTAGACCATCGGCCACGCATACATCGCAGCAGCGGGGTTGCAAACAACCCCCATGTAATTTGCACATGAAGCGTCACATGTCACCTTCATAAGTTAACAAACGGTCTCGCCTCCACCACCCACCACCGAGGCATACAAAGCCTCGATGCGCAGTTTCTTCCTTCCAGTGGCGCATCGAACGCGGAACGCACGCACCTTCTTAGCTCCGAGAGGCTCATGTCCTTCAGAGTCGGCGCCCGGATCACGGTCCGATCATAATTTGTCAGGTCCGCATCGTACGGTCCGTCGCGTACGAGATCGTACCCGTGGAACACGAACAGAGCTTGAATCTCTGCCATGAAGTACCTATAATAGGTGCATATGAAACCACTTATATGCAATGCTCAAACCATCCAATTATTTGTGGGTTTTTCAAACGAATTCTTCTACAAATTTGGTCATGCCCACTTTACACCAACCTTTTATCCTCCACGTTTTCAATTATATTTCTGTTGCGTCTCATGCATATTTGAATTACATGTTAAACTATCTCAGAATATTTTCAAATTTTAGGTTCAACTTCCTGATACTTCTGTTATTTTTTTCATAATTTAATGTACTGCTGGACATAAAAATTACATGGTTGTAGGTTCAATTCTATTTCTATTTAAATATTTCATGAAAAATTACAGAATACTAGTGGACCTAAAAATTACATGGTTAGCTAGGGAGTAAAATTTCAAGACCAACAAAAATTTATTCATCCCAATTGGAGTTCGTATGAATTTTCTATCTATGGAATGTTGAAGTTAATTTAATTTCTAATGTAAAAAAATTCCTAACTGATTTTTTTTTCTAATTCTGAAATTTTTTGTGGCACTAACAAGTTTCAAACCTATTCCAAGTTAAAGTACGATAAAAAATAAAACAAACAGAATTGGTTTCACTAAATTTGGAGTTAATTTCAAATAGTTATGAATTTTTTTAACTTGTTCGAATTTACAGTGTAAAAATAAATCACTTCATAATTTCCTAATGCATTTAAAACTTTTTATACCCGGGCTAGACATAGCCTATAACAATGACATGTGGGGTCTACTACATAGTATTCTTTTTTATTTAATTTCTGAATTAAAAACTTATTGACAGGGGGCCCATTTGTCATTCTCGCGGTCTACTCTATAGTGCTTGCACGGAATGTCAACATGCCCGGTCAAGAGTCAATAGGCCACGCGCTCCGTGGGACCCGACCGTCAGCGACTCTATTTTAATTCTATTTCTATTTCGTTAAACGACCTCTAAATATTTTGATATTTTACGATCAAGTTTGTGATACTATGCAAATCACCGAGTTAAAATTTACAACACTAATAACAATAAGTCTACTAAGCCAACTAATTACCGGCTAATCACATTGCTAACTAATAAGTGTTCTAATTACGTGCTAATCACACTAATTCTTCCAATTTGATGTCCCAACACTAAGTCAAAATACACCTATAACTACTTAGTTGCAACAATAAGAAACTACAATTCATCTAATTGTAGCCTAATCACATTGCTAAAACTAGCTAAAACTAAAGCTGGATGCGAATGACACTTACCTTTTCTTGATGCTCAAAAGGCGACTCACAACTTCTGTAACTGAACGATTTTCAACTTCTCTCTGGTTGGCTTTCTCCCTTCTCATGCTCTCTTTCTCTCTTCTTCGCTTTTCCTTCATCTTCATTTATATGGCTCGACTGCGCGCGACCGCCTGCGGCGTGTCGCGCGCAGCAGCCAGCCAGGGGGTCGTCCGCTGTGCGCGCGGGCGAGGTCGCCTCGCCGCCAAGATCGCGCGCTTCACCGCCGTCCCTGCACGACGGTAGGTTTCGCTGATCGGGGACAACAAGAGGTTTCATTGCGGTCGGGGACGGCAGCAGCAAGCTACTGTCATCTGGGACGACAACACCTCAGTTGCTGCTGTCCCACACAGCAGCAGGCGCTATAAGGGGGCTAAAATTGGAATTTTGATGCTACGGGGGTACTTTAGGAATTTTAGTGGTCTAACAGGGCTAATAGTATCCAAATTTCTTGGGACTTGGGAGTTCCAAGTAGAGGTGGGCATTGGGCCGGGCCGTGCCGACTCGGCCCGGTCAACCTATCGTGCTGTGTCGTGTCGACCCACCTCGCCTTCAGCCAGGTTCAGGCACGGCCTAAAGCCCATCGTGCTGGGGTCGTGCCGTGCTAGTCCAAGCTTAGCTCTAAATAACTATAGATGGCGGAGGCGGAGGCGGCGATGGCGGCGACGACCATGCCACCACCATCTTCATTTCTCTCGTGCCCGCCTCATTAAAAACCTAGTTAAAATTGAATTAATTGTATAAAAACCTGGGCACGTAAATATTTCAAGAAAAAAGTGAATTTTTCTTGACATTTTACAGATACAATGTTACTATCTCGTTAAAAACCATACGCCTCAAAGTGGGGTTCCCCGAGTAAGGAAACGAGTACAGTAACAACATGCGTATATACTAACTACTCATCAATGTCGAGATCGTTTTGCGTTCGAGGTCAGCATACGCCTACACGATCTTAAGATCCTCCGTTTGATGCTGTTGTTGTTCTTTAGCTAATTCCCAGTCCTTAACGCATGTGATTGCTTCAACCATTCTAGGCGTGAGGGATGATCTTCTTTTTTCAATTATTCTCCCTAACATGTTGAACATTGCTTTTGAAGAGACAGTGGACATCGGCACCAACAACACATCCCGTGCGAAATATGACAGCACAGGAAATATCCACTTGTTCTTCCACCACTCGAGCAAGTCTATCTTTCCACTGGAAAGTTCAAGATCGATGTTTGCAAAATCATGCTCCAGGTAGTGGTTTAGCTCTGAGATAGAATTCCACAAGGGGGCTGCCTGAGAGTACGTGAGTTATCAAGAGTTATAGAAGCAATCTTATTATCTATCTTAAAATCATCAAGTACGTGTAGTACACGCTCGACAATAGCCTCTCCTGTGTGTGATTCGTTAATTACCTTAAACCATATGACTCTCTTATTTAGCTTGTAATTGTCGTCTAAATAATGGGCTACACCACTAAGGTAGGCACTTCTCTAGTGTGATGATGTCCAAATGTCTAAAGTTATAGCAAAAGATAACTGAATTTGTAGGAATTGTTTTTTAGCTCTGCTAGTTCCTTATGATACATCCGTAAAATATCAGATGTAGTGGTTCTCCTACTAACATGTTGGTACTATAGGCAAGAACCACGTTGGACCATTCTTTCGAACACGCGACTTTCACCCATCCTAATCGGTTGATCTTCCGCAATAATATATCTAGCAATTTCCTCATGGACAGAAAGCGGGTTGTATACCCAAGTACTTACAGAGCCATCGACCTCGAAGTTTAGCTGCATTTGTACTCCTCCCCCTCGGCTCTGCGCCCCAATCTTACGCAAACATGCTTTATAGTGTCGGTTCAAGTGCCCTGTCCCTGCAGCTGTACGAGCAGTTAATTTAGCTTCGCAATAATTACAGGTTACGATATCTACCGTTTGGCCGTCTTGGATTTTCTCGACTCGTGTCATGTGCTTCAAAGATTTCGCCTTCGCCCGCACTCCGCCAATGTTGCCGTCCATGGACGCGGGAGAGAAATCTGGAGTCCCCATTGGCTCCGGACCGCCCTGGTGAAGGATCTAGACCCACTATTATGAGTTAATGTAATATTTTAGTGATTAATGACAAATCTAAATATGAGACTAACTCTCTTGTCTAGTATTATTTTGTGTAGTCTCATTTGGATATAAAGGTGAAATTCAACGAGGTATGCAATCGACATCTTAATCTTATATATTGTTGCATTCCTTGGATCCAAAATATATGTGCATATGTGCATTCTTAATCTTAATGTTATATATTGTTGAACTCCATCATAAGTATAACTTGAATATGTGCATATGATTCTTATAACACATTTGTGTATGCACACATTTAGAGGGAGTTCACTCTATATTTTGTGATTTCATAAGTATTGATCCATATTCCATTCTTCACATATATTAAGGATCTTTACTTTGAAACAAATCCTTTGAGTATATAAAACTTGTGTAGTTCATATATACTCATATTGCTTTATATTCAATTATTTACAATTGTGTTGTGGGACTAATGTGTGTATTAAGTTGTATTCAAGGCTTAGTCCTGGAATTTGAATGATGATATGAAAAAGAAATGCAAAGATGATAAAAGATCAACATGGCTCAAGACAAAGGAGTCATGCATTCAAAATCTGTTTTTTGAACAACATCGTTAGTTCCGGCGTGTTAACTGCGGAACTACCGCATGCCGGTAGTGCTGAATTTTTGGCGGCATGTTTTTTTTTCTAGAGAGCACCCTTTTTTGACTCCTTTGATTTTTTAGAAGAGCGGTAGTACCGGCATTATAAATGCGAAACTACCGCACCGCGGAAGTACTGATTTTTTTGGCGAAACGTTTTTCCCAGAAGGGGTGTTTTTGCGCTTCACCAAAAATGGTACTACCGCAAGTGGTGTGCGGAACTATCGATCAT
Source organism: Hsuehochloa calcarea (assembly GCA_036346395.1). Lineage (NCBI taxonomy): Eukaryota > Viridiplantae > Streptophyta > Magnoliopsida > Poales > Poaceae > Hsuehochloa > Hsuehochloa calcarea. The sequence continues at coordinate 45,135,418 of CM070599.1, forward strand.
CGGAACTACCGCATGATAGTTGGCGGTAGTTCTGCACCTTTCTACAATATCTTATTTAGAAACATTTGTTGCATGTATATCTTGATAATTATTGTTAATCATTGTGGGACTAACATTTTCCATGAGTTGGATGAATAGGATATGTTCCATGGTGATGAAGACTCTGGATGGCATCATGAGTTGATCGTCATCAAGTCAAAGTTCAAGAAGAGGATGTATCATGTGTTGATGCCTAACAAGATCTCGAAGAAGAAGATGATTATGAGTTGATCGTCAAGTCAAGAGAAGACCCATCATGTGTTGATGGAGGTCAAGTAAAGGATGCATCATGGGTTGATGCATGTCAAGACGATGACCCGGACTTGAAGTGAAGATGTGCGTCATCAAGCTTCAAGAAGATGCTCACGGCAAAGGTATGACTAGCTAGGGCTAAGGATGTGTTCCTAGTCTTTTACCGGTCTTGGTGTTTGGTTGGAAGACCGGATTGCTAGTATAGGTTGCCGTACTATTAAGAGGGGTCTTGTCTAGTAGCTTGAGTCTCATCATGTGTTGATAGCTCAATCTTGCTTGCTCCAGCTCTACATGGCATGATGCTATTATTTGCGAATGTGTTTTGCAAATAGTTGAGGCTTATGCATTTAATCCTTGTAGCATGTGACTATACTTTTGCGAATGTGTTTTGCAAATAGTTGAAGTCCATGTACCTACACCTTGTGGAATGATCTAAGTTCACAAATATGTTTAGAAAATTGTTGGGATTCATGCATTTTCCCTTGGCATGGTCTAAGATTGCTTATTGTTATTTCTTTGGACTTAGATCATGGTAGTGGCTCTTTGGAGTTGTGCTTTTTGATTTGATCAAATATGTTTGAGATCAATCAAATAGGTGGGTTGTGTAGCCCTCTGGATAAGCTTTCCATAGAGTCCAAGATCACTCAATTCTGACATCGGAATCAAAAGTTATGACCCTTTTACCGAGTGTTGTCTGTGCTAAAATTGCACTGCGGAACTACCGTTTTTTTACTGAGGAACTACCGCAGAACGGTAGTTCCGCATTTGTACTGCGGAACTACCACACCAAAAATTTTAACGGCTAGTTTTTGAGCCGTTATACACCCGTACGACCCATGAACAGTAGAAATCGGTAGTACCGGAGTTTGTACAACAGAACTACCGCAAATCCTGATTTTTGAGGATTTTGCTCCCAACGGCTAGTTTTTGTGTGTGTGCTATAAATACCCACATTGACTGGTTGAGAGACAATCTTTGGCACTCCATTTCACTCACTTGAGCTAGTGTGAGCTTCTCCTCTCAATTGTGCATATGTTGCACCTTGTGAGCAAGAAGAGAGGTCTCTAGTTGCATGTGTTGCATCTAGAAGTGGATTTTGTATCCACTTGAGCCTGTGCATTCATTGCACGTGGTGAGAGTCAAGCAAGAGGCTTGTCTTATTACTCTTGGTGTTTGTCGACACCTAGACGACGTGGAGACGTCGTGGACCGGTGATCTTCTCAAGAAGGTTGTGAGAAGACTCGGCGTGTTGTGAAGGTTGGAGCTCACCTACCCGGAGCAGGAAAGAGCTACCACTAGTGAAATTGAGGTGTTTGGCTTAATTCGTGGAGCCGGTCCAATTTGTTTGGGCTTACCTCAACGTGGATTAGGAGAGACCGGTAAGTCTCCGAACACCACGGTAAAACATCGTTGTGTCAATGTGGTTTGCCTTCTTGTGCTTTACTTTGTGCAATTCATATTCCTTGTATTAAATTACTTATATATCTTTGTATGATTGCTAGTTTTCTATTGTCATATATTGTTGGTGCACTTAGTCAAAGCGAGTTGATTTAGGTTTTAATTGTGCAAAACTAAATTGTTGTGAGCTTCCGCATTAGATATTGGTTTTAGCTAAAAGAATTTTAAAACTGCTTATTCACCCCCCTCTAGTCGGCCTCCTCGATCTTACACCTCGTACTCCTCGTAGCCCTCCGTACTGTCCACATGACGGTCATCCATGCCATAGTCTCCCGTGCTTGGCGAGAACTGGCGAGCATCAACGGGAATCGGAGCCTAGGGGAGCGGCGGCGAGAGCTTACACTAAGTCGCTCTACTACCCTTTTCGTGCTACGACTCCTCGGTAGCATACCGCTTGGGAGCTCCTTGGTGCTCTGACTCTTTGGTAGCATAATGGATGGATAGATGATGAATAAATAGGGAGAGTATATAGATGTTGAAGAAATAAGGAGAGTAGATGGATGATGAAGAAATGAGGTGAGCTGAGAATGGATGAATAAATGAGCACGGAGCTTTGTTTTACAGGCACGGTCGCGCGGAGCGTCGGAGAGAAGAAACACTCGTAGAGCTGTTGCTTCTTTGTGCTTTTCACATCAAATTTATGTCATGTCTCGTGTTCACTCTGTCTCTCACGGCTTGCCTGTTGCTTCTCTGTGGTTGCCCGTTGTCTCTCGCGATTGAAAAAAGATATGACTGTGCTTGCTTGTTGTCTCTCGCTTTGTCTCTATCGATTTGAAAGAAAGCAAAGCTTCACCACCACCCATATTCCCTCTATTCTTTATTTCCTCTCTCTCTTTTGCTTATTTCCCCAGATTCTCTCTCTCCCTCTCTGTCTCTTTTTCCCAGTTTCCCAGCTAGCTCAGACGCTCGGTTCCACACTCCCACTTCCATCGCCCCCATCGCCCCCTCGCCCCCATCACCGGGCTCGGCCCCGCACCCCTAGTGCTCGCGCCTCTCCGGCTCCCCCGTGCCCCGACGCCGCCGACCTCTACTGCTGCCTCGTGGCCTGGCCTAGACGTCTTGGTCTAGCGCGGAGGCGCGGCGGGAGGCGAGGAGGGGCGGGAGAGCGGCGGGAGGCACGAGGAGGCGTGCTGGTCGTGGGAGGCTCCCCGAGGCCCGGCGCCCCTGGTGCTCACGCCTCTTCGGCTCTCCCTGGCGAAGCTCCCCGAGGCGGCCGTGGGAGGCGTGCCGACCGTGCCGGACCAAGCACGACACGATTTGCCGCACTGTGCTGTGTCGCCCGATGGGCAGACTTTCTAGGCCCAGCTCGGCCCACCGTTCAAACCGTGCCAGCCCGACCTACCACGTGTCGGGCCGTGCCGGGCCGGCCGGGCCTCGTGCTGGCCCAGAAATGCACGGCCCGACTCCCAGCTCTAGTTCCAAGTCATTTTCTCGCACTTGCATTATTTTTTCCTTCTATTTTCTAATGATCTTTGTTTTTGCAAGACCCTTTTAAAAAATTTCTACTAATTTTAGGAACTTTTTTATTAATTTTATTTTAAACTTAATTTTTCGCGAACTTTATTTCCAATTTTGATTGCTTTGGTCATGCCATCACCTGTGGCGTGATAAAGTAATATTATCACGCTATAGGATAAGTGCGTTAGAATAGCACTTCTTGTCACTCCACTGGTGGTGGTATGACCAAACAACACTATCACGTCACGGGTGGTGGCGTGACAAGAGTTTGCCCAGATACGACCTGACGTGATAGTGTTGTTTTGTTACACTACAGGTGGTGGCATGACTAGGGCTGGAAAAATAGCTCTCGGCTCATGAGCCAGCTCGGCTCGGCTCGAGCTCGGGAATTGTCAAGCCGAGCCAAGCTCAACATCTGGCTTGCAATTTTTCCGAGCCGAGCTCGAGCCGCTCCCGAGCGGCTCGGCCGGCTCGTTTGCTTCCTCGGCTCTACCGCCCAGTCCTCCCTCCCGAGTCCCTAAATAAATCCCCCATCCAGCCATCCTCCTCGCCCGGCCATCCCATCCTCTAGCCCTCCACATCCGGCACCCCGCTGTCATCACTCGTCCTCCCCGCTCTAGTCCTCCGCGCCGCCGCTGTTGGAAATATACCCTAGAGGCAATCATAGAGATGATGATATTTCATTATGTTCATGATTTTGATAATATGTTATCAAGTTCCTTGAATGAATCATTTGTTATAAATCAATAAGTACGTGACTTGTTGGTGGAACTCTTTAACTTATATGATGTCATTCTAAATGTATCCCTGGTCGGAGGTCACTGGTCGGAACACTAGTGACTCTATGACTAGCACATGTATTGATTGATGACCTTGTTTCACGGGTCATAGATATGGAGATATCGAAATAATAATGTGAGCACATGTTAGAGAACATGGTGTTGGATAGACCCATCATTGAGACACTATTGAGATTGTTATGAATCTTTGTGTCATTAGTTGGTCTCAAGTAATGATGATGTATAATCCTTAGACCTAAGATCAACATGGTTTCCTACATGTGTAATAGCACTCTTAGGGGTTGCCAAACGCTACTTCGTAACTGGGTAGTTATAAAGGTAGCTTTCGGGTATGCTATGAAACATGCGGAGAGATGTGACTGGTCGAGATGGGATTTGCCCATCCTAACATAACATGAGAGATGTCTCTGGGCCCCTCGTGGTGATCGGATAAAGAAAGTGCATGGTCATGCCACTAGTGGTCGAAGTGTCGACCACATGATGTTATCCGACACTCGATCGAGAAAGTATTGAACAGTCCATGGATGACACATAATCTCACCTGGAGTTCAACCAGACATCGTGAGGCAAAGGAAGAATGCATGAGTAGGTCACCTTCTTCTTTTTGCCGGATCTAGGGTTTTCCACAAGTCGCGAATACAGCAAAGTATTCTCTCTTTTTTTTGGTGTAGATTAGAGGAGTTCTAACCCACGAATTTTCTGTTTTAGATGCAAAAACTAAGAACCATAAAAGAACGATTAAGCGACGCAAAGGAAAAACACGAGAAGCAATCTAGACAACGACCAACTAGACAATAACTAGAACTAAAGATCAACAACTAGACACGATAATGCAACCAAATATTCAACAAGCAAACTGAAAAGAAAAAATTGCAAAGGCTCAGAGGCCTCGGTATGGATGATAGATGCATTTTTTTTCTTTTGGCAGTTTTCTGGACTCTAGGTATGAAAAATAAATCTACTACTAGAAAACTGGAAACTCTCACCGATTAACCTGGCTCTGATACCACTTGATGAACCCTAATGTTTGATTTGTTGGCCCGATATTTCGATGAGAACGATAAATCCGGTAGGCGTCGCTCAACTCTGACGATCTCGGCTACAAACACGCAAGGCTCGAAACCACGCAATCACTGAACTGATCGATAAGTTGTTATCAACCGTGCACGAATACCCGGTTGACCTAACCACGAAGGTCGATTCCTGCATACACCGAAGAAGCACGCAAGAACAAGATAAAGTAATCTAAAATTACAAATAAATATTGAAATATTGAAATTGGGATTTCAAAAGCGGTATTATGGTTGGTCTAGTCGACACAAGCCAATACACGAAATTGCAACAAGGCTAACTTTTAACTAAACAAAATCCAAGGAAACTAAAGGGGATGCGTCCTCCTTAAATAGGGGATGAGGAGCCATAAATCTAAAAGAAATAGAGGAGTGGGACTAAAGGCACCAATTACTGTTCATTTGAACAGTAATCACACCCCCAGGTGGGCCGGCGGCATATGAGTCAATTCCGGTACGATTACAAGGCCTAAATTGGTGATATAGCACCTTCTTTTGACTATTTCAAAATCTACAGAAGGAATTTAGAGGTGAGGCTAGATCCGTTGGAAATATCTTGTCGTTAGCTTTCCAACAAGCCCAAGAACACCCGAATCGGACTCTGTTTGCAAAAGTTATGTCTGTTTTAAGTTGGTGTTGTCAGACTAATTCGGATGTCGAATCGATTCGAACAGGTCCACTGAATCGCTTGCTTGTCTTGGACCAAAAGTGACATGGTGCTGCACATATATATATTTCATCATTAGGTAGCATCATATAGTTCATATAATATAAAGACACTCCTAAAAACAAGCTCACCTGATAATTTAAGTGAAGCGTATGAGCTCTTGTAGTTGGAACAACAAGCATAGCAAATATGGTTGTATCCATAGGGTTCATGTCCTCATCATCCTCCCTTTTTTGAAAACAAAGCCGTCCTCGGCTTTTGATAAGCTGAAAATAGGGTAACAAAGAAGCCAATGTGTATGCATGGTATATGTATATGTCATCTGTTTTAACAGGTCTTCGTTGCTGCACAATTAATGTTAGACGATAACAGCGATTATAAAAGATCATTGTATTATTAACCCAAGAGTAATCATATATGTGAATGATCAAAACAAAATTTCTCACATAGCAATTGTTGCAACTAGTTTTGCAAATGTAAGTGAAGCATTTATACAGTTCAAATCTCTAAATTTGTAAACTTGCAGTGATAGCACATAAGGGCAAATCTAGCACTTTTGGAATCAAACTAAATCCATTCATATAATCATATTTCAATTGAGTGTTAGCAAATCCATCTAGCAAGGGTGAAAAGATTTGAAAGTTCTTCCATACTTCAACATTATTATGCACATTGTCAATACTATTTGGTGCAATAAGAGGCGAACACATAGGGATTAAATGATCACTAAATTTTATTTTTCTCTCACAATGAACAAGATTCAGCACACAATAATTATTGTTTAAAACAACAAACTTCAATTCATCCATGTGATCACAAGTTATGCATATTCGATATAACATAAATTGATTGTCTACACCATAATCTCCAACTAATTTAAAACAGTAGGTGTAGGTGCTAGACAGAGAATTTAGCGAAGAAAGTTTAAAAACTTTCTTCATAGCACATTCCAAACTAACGGGCTCATTAAGCATGATATAACACAACGCATCAGAAGTGGATATTCTATCAAGTACTTCCTTATGTGTAATTAATTCGACTGCATGTAAATTATGTGACTTCGATTAGCACATGGTTCGTTCAAGTTAACACAAGGAATATCAAAAGATTGCACTACAACGGTATATAATCACAAGGTCGCTCTATGTCATGTCAGAACATCAAATCGGTACCTTTATCATTATTGTCCTCCTCGACATCAGAGGTACCTCAAACTTCTCCTCGATGACATAAGATGCGCGGATCATCCTTCATATCTTCAAGCGCCTCTGCGGTATCTCGTGGATGGAGTAGGAGGCAAAACAATGTTAGCATTTTCGCCATTTTAGGTTGCACCCGCTTGTGACCGTGGGTGGTGGAGGTACAAAACGACGTTGCAATTTCTTCTTCATCTGCTCCCATGTGTACATGAAGTGGTACTCGATATTCGACCACCAATGTTGAACATCACCGATTAGCGCCGTCCTTGCCCTTCTCATCTTCTCATAAGGATCAAGGTCATGTCTTTCAAAGTAGCTTTCCAACATAGTAACCCATATGAAATAGTCCAACGATGTACTCTCAGCGGTGAGTGGCATGATGCATAATGGTAGTTGTTTACCTTTGAGTTCAAATCTTCCCGTGATGTGATCATAATCTACCAACTTCAACCAACCTGTCATTGTTAGTAGAAAACGAGGAAACAAATCACAGTGTATATGCTCCTATCAACTACTAGATTTTGGCATTTCAACAGTTGCTCTCTCACAACGCCTTACCAAGTTCTTACTAGCTCTTACCAATGCAGCAAGGAAGTGGTACAACCGGTGGCTGGTTCATGATATTGTCACTTGCGATTAGCCCAACGATTGCAATGAACGGAACCTGCTAAGTTAGAAGGAAGTGGAGCTCGGAAGGTTTCAATATGGTAGCAAGGATCAGCAATAATCAAATTAGTTAATGCAAGTTAAAAAAATTATTCAAAGTACTAGTCAATGTTGCTGATCCTAGTCTAATCAAAGTTCAGCTAATAAAACCCCACTAAAAGATGTGTATGTACGCACACGCAATGATAAATATGACTTGATGTAAGCAATGAAAAACCTCACAACAAGTGCTAGGAGAGACGCTAACCAACTACTCAAACTTCTTTGTAGGGCACAAGATTGTTCACACGATGTAGAGCACAAAAACGGAATAACGTGCAGCATAAACAACCCTTTAGTTCAAGCAGAAAACAATAGTTAGTCTCGAGAGATAAAAAAGTAAAGTTTTATATGGCTTATATATACTCATTTGAAAGATTTCGAGGAGATCTACAAATTTGCAGTTGAGGCGAATGCCAAATTCTGAAGGGACGATCAAAAGAAATGGCAAAAACCGAAACCGAAAAATTGTGACGCAAATTCGGGGCCGAAGATTACCGATTTTGGGTTCCCTGGAGGGAGACTAGTGTATTAAGTTGAAAGTATGCGCCTCGTCGTTAGCTTTCCAACGAGTCCAAGAACCTCCAAATCTGACACCATATGCAAAAGTTATGCCCGTTTTACTGAAAGTCTCTCGGAAACGGAATCATAGTCGGACTGGAAACCGACTCGGTTTCAATATTTAAAATGCTATATCTTTTGATTCCGTGGGCTAATCTTGCTGAAATTTTTTGTGCAAGTTTGTGGCTATATTTGAAAGGACTCCACCAGTTTTCACTGGTTTTGGTGTAAGATTGTTTTTTTTTCTACCACGGCTTTTGTTTTGTGTGGCGGCCTCTTTCTCCTTCTATTTTTTTTGCCGGATCTAGGGTTTTCCACAAATCGCGAATACAGCAAAGTATTCTCTCTTTTTTTGGTGTAGATTAGAGGAGTTCTAACCCACGAATTTTCTGTTTTAGATGCAAAAACTAAGAACCCTAAAAGAACGATTAAGCGACGCAAAGGAAAAACACGAGAAACAATCTAGGCAACAACCAACTAGACAATAACTAGAACTAAAGATCAGCAACTAGACACGACAATGCAACCAAATATTCAACAAGCAAACTGAAAAGAAAAAATTACAAAGGCTCGAAGGGCTCGGTATGGATGATAGATGCAATTTTTTTTCTTTCGGCAATTTTCTGGACTCTAGGTATGAAAAACAAATCTACTACTAGAAAACTGAAAACTCTCACCGATTAACCTGGCTCTGATACCACTTGATGAACCCTAATGTTTGATTTGTTGGCCCGATCTTTCGATGAGAACGATAAGTCCGGTAGGCGTCGCTCAACTCTGACGATCTCGCCTACGAACACGCAAGGCTCGAAACCACGCAATCACTGAACTGATCGACAAGTTGTTATCAACCATGCACGAATACCCGGTTGACCTGACCACGAAGGTCGATTCCTGCATACACCGAAGAAACACGCAAAAACAAGATAAAGCAATCTAAAATTACAAATAAATATTGAAATATTGAAATTGGGATTTCAAAAGCGGTATTATGGTTGGTCTAGTCGACACAAGCCAATACACGAAATTGCAACAAGGCTAACTTTTAACTAAACAAAATCTAAGGAAACTAAAGGGGATGCGTCCTCTTTAAATAGGGGATGAGGAGCTATAAATCTAAAAGAAATAGAGGGGTGGGACTAAAGGCATGAATTACTATTCATTTGAACAGTAATCACACCCCCAGGTGGGCCGGCGGCATATGAGTCAATTCCGGTACGATTACAAGGCCCAAATTGGTGATATAGCACCTTCTTTTGACTATTTCAAAATCTACAGAAGGAATTTAGAGGTGAGGCTAGATCCGTTGGAAATATCTTGTCGTTAGCTTTCCAACAAGCCCAAGAACACCCGAATCGGACTCCGTTTACAAAAGTTATGTCTGTTTTAAGTTGGTGCTATTAGGCTGATTCCGGAGGCTGAACTGGATTCCAGAACGGGTCCAGCTCGAACTGCTTGCTTGTCTTGGACCAAAAATGACATGGTGTTGCACATATATATATTTCATTATTAGGTAGCATCATATAGTTCATATAATATAAAGGTACTCCTAAAAACAAGCTCACCTGATAATTTAAGTGAAGCGTACGAGCTCTTGTAGTTGGAACAACAAGCATAGCAAATATGGTTGTATCCATAGGGGTCATGTCCTCATCAGGTACGACCACTCGAAGAAGCAGACGCGTGTCGAGTACGACTACTCGAAGGAGGAGACGCGTCGTAAGTACGACTACGACTACATCAACTCGCTACAACGACTCTACTTCCGCTACGAGTCGGCGCGTCTAGCGGTAATCTCGTGATCTATTACTTGCGGTGGTTCCTTGGTTGCGCGGTAAAATTTTATTTGTGCTATCGTAGCCTTGCCGCGTTACCCAACAGCCGCCAGTCCGCCACGGTCCTCCGCGCTGCTGCCCCTCCTCCTTTCGCATCACCTCCTCCCGTTCTTCTCCCCTCCACCGTCTCGCTCCCACCTCCGAACCCAATCCCGCAAGCCCGAGAAGCCAACAGCCGGGGCAATGAGAGCCCTCACCACCTTCTCCATGGGGGCAGCCCAGCCCTGGACAGGCAACAGCCTGGAACAACGGGCGGAGGAGGCGTCGAAGCTACTGTTCGTCGAGATGGCCATGGGCGTCGAATACGACCAGCACGGCCATGACATCACCGCCGTCGCCGTTTCGTCCAATGCCGAGCCGGTGCGCCGCCGACCTCCCCAAGGATTCTTGCATCACGAGTTGTATTCCTTGATTTTTGCTGAATTGAGATGCTTTGGGTGTGGATTGCGTGTGGAGGGTCGATACTTGATACCTAGGGCTGGGGTGAACACTAGGGCGGAGGGGAGGAGGAGCGCCAGTGGCCTTTTGCCCTTCTCTGTGTTGGTCTAGATGGGGGAGGAGTCAGGAGGTGCGACGGTGTGGGGTGGTCTGGTGTTGATGTGCCGAGCGCAGGTGGTACAGCTGTTTGGTTCGGGCTCGAGCCGCTCGCGAGCCAGCTCGAGCCGTCTTCCGAGCCGAGCCGGACTCATGGCTCGTGGTCAAAACGAGCCGAGCCGAGCCTACTGTTGAAACGAGCTTGGCCGAGCCTGGCTCGTTTCCAGCCTTAGGCGTGACTAAAGGGGTCAAAATTGAAAATAAAGTATGTGGGGATTAATTTTAAAAAGGTTAATTAATAAAACTATTCCTTAGCTAACCCATTTGTAGCCTGTTCTTGAATTAAGTGGCCGTTTAGACAGTGGGAATGAGACTGGAATATAAGGTAGGATAAATCTATCTATCAATTTCTCGATCCAACGGCTAAACTTATCCCACCTCATAACCCAATCCCATTCCCGCCCCTCACGTGCTACCATCCAAATGGCCACTGAAACTATTCCATTTTGTATTAACAAGCAATACATTTTTTTTAACTCGCCTCCATGCAAGGTTAATAGTCCTGCAGGAAAGAAGAAAAGAGGCTAAGATATATATATTAAAAAAACTTGTGCAAGTGGGTGAGATATCTAGAAGTTCAGAATCTAGAAATTCCTTGTGCCATGCTGTGCAGGCCCGACACAGAAATGGTTGGTTAGTGTGAGCTCTCACGGGCCTGGACCAATTTGGTTAGCGCAGCCGCGCGGTTGAGAGCGTAGGAGATAGCAATTAGTACCACATCGCTGCCCTGTGAGAGGTGTGCAGCGAGGGAGAAGCATATAAGGAGGGCAAGGGTGACCTTAAGGAAACACGCAGCTGCGCGGTGAGCACAAAGCGAACTATTCTTTCGCCTTTTACTAAAGAATACCGTGTGCGCGCCGCAAACAGCAGCATACGCAAATTTTTGGAGGGGATTCTCTAGGAGGGCCCCCACAATTCTGCATGTAAAGTTTTTGTAGTTTCATATATTTTGTATCTATGTTCTACATGGATTTTCAAGCAACACTGAATACGACCAAACTGAAGATTGAGGCGTTATGACTAACGGGTTGCGTAGGAATTTAGATTTTTTAAGGGCCCCCACAATTCCGAATGTAAAGAATCAGAATTTTTATAAATTTTGATCTCTACACGGATTTTCAGGGAAAACATTAAACGGCTTACGGAAGATGGAATACGTTGGGGATTTAGTACGTTCTTTGATAAATCAACCACATTTTTCTTTGTAAATTTGCAATTCGAAAAAAATATGCTAGTATTGGTTTTAATCGGAACGGTGGGCATAAAATTTGCTGATTGAAATTATGAAACGATGTCCGAGGGCAACATATTGCTGACTGAAATTATGAAACGACACAACATAGAGGTTCATAACTTCATATTCATTGAATGCGGTAAACAGGCGACAAGACTACGATTCCACGAAGACGAACACCGCACTACAGGGTTTAGCTTGAATCCAAGGGTTTTTTGTACAGCAGCAACTTGCTTTACCCATTGCCTTAAAACATGCTCTGCTCCACCGACTTGAGGATTTATCAGCTAAGGCTTCAAATCCAAATCCTGAAACCTGCATCACGGTGCGGACAATAGTGAACAAACACGAGAATTACAACTAAAAATTTAGCCAAATTCGAATTTGTGAAAACTACCTGAGCTTCAGTTCACAATATGAGGCCAGTGGGTTCTGTTGTTCTGTTGCCCATCCTCCATTGAGTTCCAGTTAAACAAACACCGACCGGTATACACTTGTTCATCGAAACAATTCGAGATGATAATGAACAAGTGGGACTTCGGTTAGTAGGGATGCTGTCAAACGGCTATCCACAGACCATAGCTTAAACTTATTGGTAATCTCGTTCACTTCACAGACCGCACACCGATGGTTCTGACTTTGAATTTATACTGAGGCAGCTCGTCTTCTTCATCATCCTCTTCATCTTCACTCAAATCATCCTCAACTTTGTCCCATTTTGAGTAATCAAGTCCTGAATGGCCCTTTGGTTTTGGGATGGTCTCCCAACCCTGCGGTTTTGAAGGTAGATCAGGAGGCACCTGAACCTTTGGAGGTTGAGTTGCAGGTTTCTTTTCAAGAATCAATTCAGTAGAAGGTTGATCAGACTCGGTGATGGAAGTCTCGATCTTTTTATTTTCTTTTGGAGGAAGTTCTTTATCTTCTTCAAGATATAGGGACTCCTCTTCAGACTCTGGAATCGGGGCTAGTGACTTCAGAGTTCAAATAATACAGAAGACAAGCAATAAAAATTAGTCAGGTAAGTAAACAAGTCATTGAACAAGTAAATTGTTTGAGCCATTCAGGAAACGTTTATGGGGGAAAAAGGGAGAAGCTTATGTGCTGAAAAGATACTTTTTAAACAACAGATTTGTTCAAATACAAAATAACAGCAATGCTAATGTAACATACTTTTCAATTTTTAAATGTTCTATTCCTTTTATTTTGTATTTGAATTAGGAAGAAAATTTGTTTTAGTTTTATCCAATGACACTGCATTTGGAGTAATTCTTATTCTTACGCAAAAAAGAAGAAAAAACTAGAGCAAAGTGAATTAGCAGAAGAAAGTGAATAAAAAACATACTAGTTGGGTCTTCAGTCGTGCCTGAAGGTTCCGGTATACTTCAGATGATGGATTTATCTCGATCAGCCTGTTCACATCAAATAGAGCCGACTGGTAATCTTTCAGAGTGACAAGAGTCTGGGCACGTAACATGAGAGCTCCAGCATGCTCCCTATCCAACTCAAGGACAGATGTGCACTCTTCCGCGGCCTATACCATTATCATAAAAGAAGAAACTCAATGTTGATAACAACGATGATAATATAGGGAAAAACAATAAATGATGTCAGGAGTCAACTTATTCCAGAGAAATACCCACAGCCCAATAAGTATTACAGAAGGTGAAATAAATCATAATTTTGGGCCATCATTAGTTAATGCAGGCTTCACAAGAGGCATAATTTTGCACATGCACATAGTAGATCATCAATACAGGTATTTAATTATCCAGTGAATTTTCAAGTACTGAAATTAACTTCTGTACACATAAATCATTCATTCTAGAGAATATTGAAAACCTAGTCTGTCAGATGTATCAGACTCTGAAACTTTGTAAAAGAACTAGATGGTTCAGAGCCTCAGGTACAGTAGCTTGTTGTTACCTTGTTGGTAGATTGCCTGTGTCCGTCAGCTTTATACTTCTGCTATTTTTGGGACGGCGACACCAAGCAAAACATCAGCCCAGTAGCTTCTCTCAGTTAAAACAGTATACTGGATTGGAAGCGTCTTACAGCACTAAATTTAGTAGCACTTCAGCTAAATTTACACGCCACCACGGTAAATAAACTACAATTGATAAGTAGGACATCTTGGTTACGAAAGTATCTCCCCCCCCGCCCCCCCCCCCACAAAACAAATGTATGGCGTCTGTTCCACACAAGAATGGAACCCCTCCATGTTCCATAGTCCAAACTTCACATTTTAATCACAAAAAAGGCACCAGTAAACAAAATTACCGATCCTAAAAACCAGAAGTTCGCCGGTATCCTGAAACCCACAACCAAATACGAGGGCTAAAGATCGCACCTTTACCCAAAGGGACACCCAAATCTATCAAAGTCAAATTAAGCCAACAACGTAATAATCCACAAAAGAAGCCGAGGAAACGATACCTTCTGGAAGTCGTGGAGTTTGAGGTAGCACGCCGCGCGGTTGCTGTGCAGCGCGATGCGCTGCGCTGGGCCCCGCGCCGCCGCCAGCGCCGCCGAGTACAGCTCGAGCGCCTCCCGCTGGCGGCCGCCCCTGTAGAGCTCGTGCGCCCTCTCCACAGCCGCCGCCCCGCCCCCGCCCCCGCCATCGCCGGCGCGGCAATTTGGCCCCGATTTGGGCTCGAGCTGGAGCTGATTTGGGGGGAGGCGAATTTGGGGAATATTACGAGGAGAAATTGATGAGATGACGAGCGGAGGGCAGATTTGAATGTGGATGGATAATAGCGGGTTGTCGGGTTGCTGCCCGCGAGGAACACGGCCTCCGGGACTCTCTACTCTTCTTTCTGGAAATTGATGGATTTCTCTCCCTTCTTAAACCTCGATCCTTCCAAATCCATGATTCCTTCGTGCAGGGAGGACGTGTAGCTTGGGTTGGTGTGGGCTTTGCCGTCTTCGGGTTCTCTTTCTTGTCTAGTTACGGACTTTTGGTATCTGCTGCATTTGAGAGGTATATCAATTGTTTATAACTCTTATAATGTAAAATTTAAACTGATATAAATGAAAGAGAATAAAAGAGAGAAATATATTATCTATAATTCTGTAGCCGACTGTATCACCAAAACAATTTAAACTGATATAAATGAAAGAGAATAAAGAGAGAGAAATATGTTGTCTACGATCCTGTAGCCGACTGTATCACCAAAACAAAAGAAAGCATTAAAAGATTATGTCTTGTCCACCATCTTTTAACCGACTGTATCACTATAACTCATTGTATAAGTTGTCTTTAGTGCTATTTACAAGGGACATAAAAAACTACTACATACAGCAGTTATTTGTACCATTTTACATGCTTTAAGTGCCGCAACATGAGTAGTTTTGTATGACATGAAAAATTGAATCCTTTAATGAAATGGCCGCCTTCTTTTTAGGGTTGGTCTAGCATAGGTGTTGGTTTTCCCCTTCCAGCTAATAACTTTTTGAGGATACACACCGGTGACATGTTGTTAGTGGGACTTGAAGTCTCAAACCGTGATCCTATGTAACCCATCACTAGTCCAATCCAATATTATTATGCCTTCAAAGGTGTATGGTGGCTTTTTCTTTTTTAAAAAAATTTCTTATTAAAACACAAAAGTAGTGTGAAAATGCGCATGAATGATATGAGTACCGTAGCATGAAATGCATGATACACACACTACTGTATTATTGTAGAAGAAAAAAAAGGAACGAGAAAAGGAAAAGCGCGAGACAAACTCATGAAGCCGTCGGAAAGGTCAACCGGACACGGCTTGATCCATGGTCCAGAGTATTAAACCCCTGTACCATCATGTGATGCGGTGCGTGATGCACGGGTAGACCTTAGGAAGATGCCCTCCAACGTTCCGTAGGCGTAGGCTCTTCCAATATGTAACGTGGCTACGTGTGCTATTGCGCTAGGTAGACTTGGCAATTAATCCGTAAATAAGGGAAAACACTTGCCATTCATCGTACGCGACGCAACGTTGGAAGCAAAGCTTTTCCAGACTGCGCAAAATTGACAACCTCGATACCATTTTGCAGTGCCTTCACAAGAAATCTGTTGCCTCACAAAAGTAGATCCCTAAAAAATATCATACATGTCGGCCAAAAAAAGATAGCAGGAAGGAGCAACTGAGCAAGAACACAAGGCCATAGTTCACCTTGCTATCACCCCGACGACCAAAAACCAGCGCCTTCGTGCATGCTGTCACCTGCCCTCATCAGTGATGGAAGTGAAGAACGGCGATGGGGTCGGTGGCGTGGCATCCCCTGGTTCTGGGTTCGCCTCAACGCCGGCATGGCCACCAGAAGACGGCTGCGTCGATGACGAACCGACCTGCTGGCTGCTCGTGTAGCTGCTGCTCCCAACCTTGATCTGCCATTCCGTGATGTAACTAGGCTTTGTAGCCCCTTCGGTTATTTCAGCGTCTCCGGTGAGCATGGAAACTACTCTCGACATGGACGGTCGTTTGTGAGGTGATCCCTGGGTGCAAAGAAGCGCGACGCGGATAACTCGGAGCACCTCTTCACTGTTGAATTTGGAGAGCTTAGGGTCTACGAAGTCAAGGGAGTTGTCGTTCTCATACAATTCCCAGACCTGAAAGCAGTGAGAATATGAGATGCTACATTGTGGTATATCAACATTTTGTCGCTTGTACTATCAAAAGGTATGAATTCAAGGCATTCAGCAAAAAGTTGAAGATACTGAGCTCTTGCACTATCACAGGATTTGAAAATCAAGATTCTTCAAGCACATTATGTTCAACTATAGCAAAAGGCTGAGCACATTGAATCCTTGGACTTATATTTAGATAGAGTTGGGGGATCTGTTTAAGATTTTTATGGTAAGTGCAGGTATTAGAGTATGACGGCATAGTATGGTGCCAAACTATGTGTTAGGGGTTCAACTAAAATTTTACTATAGTACATGCACTTTTGTAGAAGAACTATACTATATGAACTTGATGTTCTCAATCATGGTACAAGTTTCAATTGTGGATTTTACCAATAATACAGTGACCTAAGTGCAGTTGTCTTTCTTGGGTTTAAAGTTCATACTGAACATACCCTTTCAAATATATAAGTTCTGTCTTCCTCGAGCGTACTTTGATAGTTTGATTCACCAGCAACAGTCTCCAATGCTACCACACCGAATGCAAACACATCAACCTTCTCAGTCATATGACCTCTCATGGCATACTCAGGTGCAAGATAACCACTTGAGAAAGGAAAGCCAACCAATTGCCGTTAGAACATATTTGCAAATAATCTGACAACATAGCAGTGCGAGATGAAAATGTACTTACAATGTGCCTGCAACTTTTGTGCTGACGTGAGTCTTCTTGTCATCATAAAGCTTGGCAAGCCCAAAATCCGAGATCCTAGGGTTTAGATCAGCATCTAGTAAGACGTTACTGGCCTTTATGTCCCTGTGCACAATGCGGACACTGGATTCCTCATGGAGATAAGCTATACCCCTTGCTATGCCTAAACATATCTCAAATCGTGTTGGCCAATCTAGGTTCAAGCTTCCCTTTCCTGAAGATAAAAAGGTTGAGGCTTTAAAATTTCAACATTGAAGTTAAACTCTTAGTCATGTCAAATAAAATGAACTCATACCAAACAGCGCTTGATCAAGGCTTCCATTCTCCATGTACTCGTAAACCAACAGTGGCTTATTGCTCTCAAGGCAGCAACCATACAACCTCACAAAGTTACGGTGTTGCACTCGAGATATAGTTTCTATTTCTGTAGCAAATTGCCTTTTACCCTGATTAGATGATTGCGAGAGCTGCTTCACTGCCACCACTCTTCCATCACCTAACTTACCCTGCAAAAATGTTGCACTTCTTAAGTATGCAAGGTATTTCATAGCTCAGGGGTTAAACAAGTTTAGTTAATGGATGCACTTGAAAAGTATCAATATTTTGGCTTTGCTGTATACTACTATTAAGATTATCAGGAAGCAGCTTTTAATCATTACCAAATTCACACATGACATACAACTCCAGGCATATACTACACAAACGAACCTTGTGAACTGATCCATATCCTCCTTCACCAAGTATGTTACTAGAACTAAAATTTTCCGTAGCTGATCTTAGCTCACTATAACTGAAGACATTTGGTCTTCCAACTATAGTGTACAGCTCTGCAGAACAAGGTACAATCAAGCTTATTAGCATAGTTTCTTCTTACAGTCAGGTAAACAATGTGATACTGACATATCAAATACCTTCTAGCTCCAACAATAATTTTCTCCTTTTCTGCCTCCATACAAAGATTCCGGCAAGTGCAGCCAATGCAAGAACCGCAACACCAACTACAACTCCAACAATCACATCAGTTTTACTGCTGCTCTTGTTGTCCACAGAGCTACGCACCGTAGGGATGAAATCTGAAGAAAGTTAACTTAGTTTTGAGCATGGAAAACTTCGAATAACTTAATTGAGATGGAGCAAGCACAATTTAAAACAGTTATGATTACAGCAAGTACTAAAGTAGATCATGTGCAATCTCAAATCTTATCATGGGTGTTTCAATATTCATTCTAGTTTTATTTGAAATAAAATATATTCAACTTAATTTTGGCACATATTTATCACTGTATATATGTCGGTCTTATAGCCAATGTTTGCTGGCACAAACTACTACCTCCGGTCACAGAAACCTTGATCATTCTGTAGAGATCATGTTGTTTGGTTCTAGTCTAGGTGATGAATAATTGGCATTGTTGTTGAAAGGTTAACCTTTTGTTTTGCAAAAGTTCACCTGTCGTTAAGAGACCAGCGGTCTGACCGGCCGGGTGGCAGAGGTGCAGCTTTGGCGAAATGGACACCAAACACTTGTGTGGGAGTGTTAGGGGATGTATTTGCACCAGATGCCATTGAAAATGAAAACTGGACGCGAAACTAGATAGAGATTAACTGAAAAGTCCAGAGTGGGTGTTTTCTGGTGTTGGGAAGCGATCAAACCAGCCACTCCATGGTGGGCAGACCACTGGCAGACAGACCGATGTCTTGTTACTAGTGGGCGCGGTCAGACCGGCTGGCGCGGTTAGACCGACCAGTGGTTGGCGGTCAGACTGGCCAAGTGACGGTGATCTGACCAGTCGTGGCGGTTCTATGCACAGTGAGCTGTGTTTTTGAGCTTAAATTTGAGAGTGGGTCCTAGGATCTTGAGATTGGTGTATATGCTTGCATTATACTTGTATGGACTAATGTGGATCAAGTTGTGAAGAACTTGTGCTCGGAAATGGTTGTTTGATCTATTGTTGTGTAGGTAGATTGGAGTCAACTATGGTCAATAGCGACGAGGACCGAGACTTGGTTAGGAGAACCAAGGTCCAGAACGGTCATAGATGCCAGGTGAGATGGTTGGACTCAAGCAAAGTGCAAGATGGATAAGAACCATGAAAGACAAAGTTTGAGCAAAGACCTTTTGAGGTAAAGTGATGCTTCCAGGAGCGAAGCTTTGAAGGTATGTATTCTTGACTCATCAATTGATGATTTTTTGTGTCGTGCGGTGCTACATGATAGTTTGCTTGTCGGTGATGGTTGTAGGACACCGGAGCTGCATCATGGTGAGGCGGGCGGGACTGGGACTAAGCTAGGAGAGTTTAGGTCCAGAATGAACAAGGTGTCGCTGGAAGATTACCGAGGCTACTGGATTGGTTACAAGCCGAGAAGATAAGGAACCAGAGCGAGATCTACCGGTGATGAACATGATGGGCAATGACAAGGTGAACCAGGACTGAGCTCAGGGAGTCTATGAGGTCTAGAACGGTCAGGAAAGCCGGGTGTGGTCATGGTGCATGGTAAGGCATGTGGTGCGTCAAGTGACTTAGGCCTGTTTGCAAGCGAGGACAGTTCGGTGGGATTTGGACGCATGAGAGGCTTGGCGGTAAGTCATTGGGGCCACATGGATGATGGTGAAGCATGGATGATGCTTCAATGTGAAGGATTCGGGAAAGGTGGGTAGAGGGTCATTTTGGTAAATTGCCCAATACCGAAAAAGTGGTGGTGTGCGAAACCACAGCGATGGTCTAAGTGGACTAGGTCAAGGATACTCTATGGAGGGCAAGTCATGATGGATTTGGCCTAATGGAGCTTAAGATGAAAACAACATTTTGAGAAGCGTGCGTGAGTGAGAGATTCGTTTGTGTTTGGGCTTAACGGGTGCCTATTAGGGTTTCTCTCTAGTCCTAGCCTCCACTATATAAGGGTTGAGGCTAGATTGCAACAACCAAGCCAAGGAACCCTAACGTGAAAACTTAGGGAAAGTTGAGAGAGGAGGTGCCTAGGGTTTGATAGATGTACTGAGAGAGATGAGAGCACTTGTGTGTGTGTGTGTTGTCCTAGTGGATTTGTTCTTCCAAGGGAGTGGCTGTAAATATTCATCTCCAAGTAGAAATCAAATCTCTAAATTCGTCCAAATCTTCCTCTCATATGCTTAAGTGTTGATTTTGTGATTTGGCTTGGTTTTTGGTGTATCTCTCTCCCCTCTTGATCTTACTTGATGCCAAGGACGTGTAAGTGATGGAGATGTCTCTTGGAAACTAGATCCCATCCATCTAGGCACTTGTTCTTTTTAAGTTCTTGAGTTTGCCTAGTTTTAATGGAAGAAAGAGTGATTTTGACGGTTTTGCTCTTGAGGAGTTTTGACTTGATTCTTGTTGTGATTGAGGATGTTAGGACGTATGGGAAACCATACTTAGCTATCTTGTATTGATTCCTCCCACGAGCTCCTCTCAATCATCATTTTTGTATTTGGCCCGGTTTCTGTGTAGCTTGTCTTCGGACCGAAAAAGGTCAAAGCTTTGGAAAGATTTGCTTCAATCTCTTGTATGCAAAGTTCCAAGTAATTTGGAACTGTGGATTGAAAGTTACATCGATTCTTGGATTAGAAATCATGCTGTTTTTCAGCTCTATCCCGAGGGAGAGGTCAGACCACCTAAGAGGAGCGGTCAGACTGCCCACTACTTGGAGGTCAGATTGACCGAGCAAGTTTTGGTTCATTTTGTTTTGCTTTTCTTGGATATCTCATTGTGAGGGTTTAGGCTCCGATCTTCATAGCTCTGCATAACTATTGGAGTAAAAGAAGCGTAAACTTCTTAAGGCAAAAGATTTGAAAGAGGTCGTTATTTGTGTTGTGCCTATTCACCCCTTCCTAGTCACCTGCTTGTTCCAGCAAGTGGTATCAGAGCAAGGTTTGCTCTGTGGTTGGTTTTAACCGATCTTCAGCATGATAGCTAGTGGTGTTTCTTGCAAGTATTTGTGTGCTTCCTCTTGTGATCCTTTGGCTGATGATCGTATCAGACATAAGTCCTTTTGGAGAAGGCTTGAGTACGACATGGAGTCTGATGAGGAGAAGTAACTTGATGGCATGTGTGGAGTGGCGATCCAGAAGAGAGTCAAGGATGATCATGACAAGAGCAAAGATGATGCAGAGCTTTCCAAGGAGGATCTCTTACATGAGCTAAGTAAGGTGAGCAAAGAAAAACTTATTGATGGGTTGGTGTCCTATGAATCTAAAATTCATGCTCTTAGGAAGAAAGTGAAATTGCTAGAAATAGAGAAGGGTGATTTGTCTCATGAGCTTGCAAAAGTGAAAACCTCCTTATATGCTTTTGATTCCTTGCTTTTATATATGGATAACTTGAACAATTCTCTTGCATGTCTAAAATATGAAAATGAATTGTTGAAATCAAATGCTCCTATGTCATGTGATTCTTATGTCGTCTTACATCATTAACTTGATAGTGCTAAGTTAGAAATAGGCAACCTTAGATCCTTGGCTATAAATGAATGTGATTCTTGTGTAGGCATGCTTGCTGAAAATAAGGACTTGATATTGGCTCATTCTATATGTGTAGAACAACTTGATTTTGCTAGGCCTGAAAATGAAAAATTGAAATCGAGCATTTCCATATGTCTTGAGCAATTAGAGAATGGTAGTGTTGAAATTGTTGAGATTGGAGCTAGCCCTTGTAGCATGTGCTTAGAGTATGAAAAATTGCTTAAGGATGGTTTAGTCTCTTGCAAGAATTGTGCTAGTTTTAAAATTCAAATTGATGCTTTGAATTGCATGCTTAATAGGAAAGCATAATTAATCTCTTGCACATCTTGCATTGCCTTGAGAAATGAGCTTGACTCTTTGAAGAGAGTGTGCGATGATATGATCGCCAATTAGTCATGTGACTCTTGTATTTGCCTCCACTCCGAGATTGATGTTTTGAAGATTTCTCTTGCTTCTTTCCATTCGGAGTTAGAGTATTCTCGTGTTGAGCATGAGTCATTTGATGTTGGCATGTGTGATATTGCTTTGAGTAGCTCTTCCTTAGCAAGTTCTACTCTTGTTGATTCTTGTAGTGTTGTCCATGGGACTTCTAAAGACAATGGTGCTTCTTCCTCACATGGTAGTATGGTACTACATCAACCAAAGAGAAGTATCATTGCACCTTTTGTAAGAAATATGGACACATTGTTTAGTTTTGCTTCCACCATGTCAAACATGAGCGTCGAGTGCATGGTCGGGCCTTTAGTAACACACATTGCTCCTCCCATGGCATGTGTGTGTCTAGTGCCGACATGAGGGAGAGTAGTGATGGTGGCTCTTCTAGTTTATCCCAAGGGACTTCTTTGAGCGACAATGGTTCTTCGTCCTCTTGAACCGTGTCTCCTAGTAGACCTTTACATCATTGCTTATTTTGTGAGAAGGATGGGCATCTTGTGAATTTCTATTTTCGGTGTGCCAAACACATGCGTCGAGCTGTCTTGATCGTTGTCTTCTTTATTATTCATTGCCATTATGTTGTTTATTACATTACACTGCTTATTTACACATCTTGAGAATGAATATGGGTTGTTATTATTGATGATATGAATTGTTGATGATACGATGTGGTAAGAACATGGAGGTAAAGATGATGAATTATGTTGATGAATAATTAAAGATATTGCATCATTTACATTCATCGTGATAAAAGTGCATGAGCTAGGTCAGTGAGAAAGTCGTGTAACTAGTCTGGTCAGGTCAGTGAGAAAGATACATGACTAGTCCGAAGTGCTCTAGATAAAATCCTACTTCGGTGGAGGCTCCACGGGAGTGGAGAAGATCCCTGATCCTTTTTGAGGAGGGCTTGAAAGTGAACACTATCACGAGTGTTCACTCATGCTATACCGGTATAAACAAAGAAAAGAGTATATGGACTCCAAAGCACCGACACGGCGCATTACAGCCGTGTCCGTGTCGGACACCGTGTCGGACACGGACACGGCTCCGACACGGCTCCGACACGTATTGTAAGCGTGTCGGAAATTCGTGTCGCGAAAATAAATAGAAATAAATTCGGACATGTATCCGACACGTTTGGCCGCGTGTCGGACACGTATCGGCCCATTCATTCGGCCCAATCACGCACTATTCATCGCTGGCCCATCTCCCTAACCCTACCCCTCCTCCTGGCTCTCCCCATCTCGCGTTGCCATCTCAGTCCCGCAGCTTCCCCAGCAACAACGCCGCCACTGCGATCGCGCGCCGTCATTGCTGCGCTGCGCTGCTGCGTCGCCGCGCTGCGCCGCCCTCTGCTGCGCCTCGCTGCTGCCGCCGCCGCCCTTTGCCTCGCTGCGCGCCGCGCTGCTGCGCTGCTCCTGCGCCTCGCTGCGCGCTGCTTCTCGCCGCTGCGACGCTGCGCTGCTGCGCGCCTCTGCTGACGCTGCCGCGCCGCTGCCGCCTGCGCTGCTGCTGCGCCTGCCTGCTGCTGCCGCGCGCCGCCGCCGCCTGCGCCTGCGCTGCGCAAAGCCTCCGCCCTCCTCTGCTGGCCGCTTCGCTTTGCCTCGCTGCTGGCTGGCCCCCTTTGCCTCGCTGCAAGCTGACGCCACAGACGCTTGCACCGACGCCGCCGACGCTGCCTCTCGCTTAACGCTTTGTCCTCTCGGCTTCTCCTCCCGGACGCCTCCTGCTGCTGCGCCTCCTGCTGCTGCTCATCGGCTCGTGCTGCTGCTCCCAGATTTGGACTTTCGGTGAGTCTACACTCTACAGATCCAAATTTGTCCATTACTTTGTCATGGCTCAAATACTGGAGAGAACAAACTAGTGATCCAATTATGCTGCTATGACATTGACAATAATAGCAGTGGTGAGTGCTTGACTCCTTGTGTTGTTGTGCATACTGGCATGCTGTTGTGCAGAAATACAAGATGGAACCGGCTGGTCCGTATTACGAAAAACTGAAAAGAACAAGAGCGATGATCATCTTTGAGGTACATATTCCTAACATTTTACACTTTCTGTTTGATAAACACGTGAAAAAACATTAAATAATATATATATATATATATATAGGTACATATTCCTAACATTTTACACTTTCTGTTTGATAAACACGTGAAAAAACATTAAATAATATATATATATATATATATATATATATATATATATATATATATACAGCCGTGTCCCCGTGTCGCTATTTTTTAGAAAATGGCGAATCCCGTGTCCGATACGTGTCGTGTCCGACACGCGTGTCCGTGTCCGTGCATCCTAGTATATGGACATGTGGTATATAATTGCATCGCATTAAATGAAAAGTGGATATGATATTTGACCAAGGCCAAAAAGAGAAATAAAAGGATAATGCTAATGATGATATTGATTATGGTTGATAAAATCATTGTTCATTGTTTTATTATTGTGCTTACTGAGTCGTAGACTCACTCTTGCTCTAATGTTGTTTTAGGTGACCATTGATGGTATTTGACTTGGGAAGGGATAGCGCACTTGGAACAATTGCATACACTCAAACACTTGATTCATTTGTCATGAGAAATCTTTACTATATTACGATGGAATGTATTTTTGGACATGATAGACATTGAATAATTCTAGATAATTGATTGGAAATTGTTTATTCATTCAAGAGACTTTATTTGATTGGTTTTGCTTAATTCTTAGACTATTATTCTGCTATGCTATCTAGAGTTTAAATAATTGTGCTTGTCGTGTTGTTATTCATACGTTATTGTGACCCATGGATGGATTTTAATATTGAATCGCTTGCTGAAATTCATTGTTAATTGATGTTAAAATTAATAGTTAAGTGTACTTTAGTGGTATTCCGGGCTTAGTGTTGGGCCGGGGTGTTACATTCGAGCCCATGTGCCTTACATTTGTGTATGGCACTCCTATCCTACTTTGCACAACATCTGGTTCTTTTCAGGTGTTGGGCTTGTTGAGTGCAGGGTAGATAGGAGGTTCACTTCTGGCACGTGTCCTTCTTAGACACCTTTCTTATCTCTTGGTCTACTAGGATGCACTCTTTTCACAACCTAGGTCGAGCCTGTTACTCCAGTCACTAGTTTTTAGCAGGCTTTGGGTAGCTTGTTCTTGATGGACTTTTGCGATAGCTAGTGTTGGTGTTTCACTCCCTAGTTGTGAGACATTCTTTCTCTAAAGACCATGTGGAGTAAGAGGTTCATTGTGCTAGATTTTGATTTTTGAGGCCCAATTAGCAGATATCCTCACTAAGCCCTTATATCCTACTAGGTTTGCCATCTTGAGGAGTGAATTGGGGATAGTTTACTCTTATGGGCTGGTTTGAGGGGGAGTTGATTTTCGCTTTGATCTGTCTTTGGCTTTTATTGCTTTTACTTTTGCATCTCATGCATCGTAAGATATTGCATTCATAAATATGAAAAATGATCCAATTTAATATAGCTTTGTTGCTTCAACATGTAGTTTCGTGAAGCTTTGCTTATTACTCTTGTTGATGTTGCTAGCTTTTAATTGATGTCATGCTACATCTTGTATGCTTGTCTTAGCATGATTAATTTGCTTAGCTAGCCTTGGAATATGACTTAGAATTACAAAGTCTAGTCTTAATCTAAAATCACCAATTGGTATCTAAATTCAACATGTGGTATGAGTCGAGCCAGGCTTTATGTCTTTTGAGATCTTGAACATGTCTGTTGGCTGTAATCTAGAATTACTTGGATTATCTTGGATATGTCTTGAACTTACAAGTAAATCTTAGACAATTAATGGTTTTTACTCAATTTTAATGCTCTAACTAAAAATGCTTTGATATCATGATAATAGTTCACTACTCGGCAATGGTTTGTTACACACCTAGAGGAATCATTAATGTACTCTGTGACAATGATTTTTTATGCCAAACATGTCTTTCATATGTGATATATTTTCTAAAAAATGATCGGTTACACGCCTAGAGCACTCTTAGCTCGACAGTGGTCTGTTACACCCCACTAGAGCCTTTTCATGCTAAAATTGCAATTCAAATAAAATTGAGCAAGTTAATTCAAGTTGTAGGCTTTTAATCCTTATAGTAGTCAATGCTTATTTCTTTATCTTGGATTACATGCTTGTTGCGGCTTGGTTTGTACTTTTGCACTCTAAAATTGTGCCCAATTCAGATTCTCATCAAGTGATTTCAGCTTATTCATTAGACTAGATGGCTCTTGGATGGATGTCTTGATGTCAATCTGTAGTTTGTCTCTCATGATATGCTATCTTTCATACATGATATTTCTTGTGCATTAGTAGATGCTAGCTTCTTCATATTCAGTAATCTTAAAAGCTTCATGTCCTGTGGGACAACACACAATTATTTTCAAAAATCTACATGGTATCAGAGCCATCCCCGTTCCCATTCATCACCACTGAACCCTAACCCT
The DNA here is from genome assembly GCA_036346395.1 of Hsuehochloa calcarea. NCBI lineage: Eukaryota > Viridiplantae > Streptophyta > Magnoliopsida > Poales > Poaceae > Hsuehochloa > Hsuehochloa calcarea. The sequence goes on from CM070599.1 coordinate 45,161,974, forward strand.
CGCTTAGCTCAGCCATCACCGCTGTCACCCTTGTCACCTCCGCCTCCTACAATTGGCCACCACATCACCTCGCGAGCGAGCCAAGCTGCTGCTGGGGAGCAGATCTGGCGCTCGAACGCGCAAGCCACCACCACCGCTTGCGGAGCAGACACTTGAGCCAATGAAGCATCGCCGCCTTGTCGTCTTCTCTTGGTTTTTTTGCTACTGCTGCCGAGGAGGAAGAAGGGAAGACACCATCGGCCGAAGAGAGAAGAAGGGAGGAGAAAAGGAAAAAGGAAAGCCGTCGGTGGAGGAAGAAAGGAAGAAAATCGTCAGCTAAAGAGAGAAGTAGCCGAAGAGAGAAGGGAGATAAAAAAGGTTCTATTCAGAAAAAAGTTTCCATGTTCGATTTTTTTATGTTACAGCTCTGCATGATTTGGGTAACTATGAAGGCAGACATCGAGGTTTGGCAGAACATTGATGCGTGAAGAATTGTTATGATCGTGGGAGATACGCACGACATATCTTGGTAGTGGTTGACATTACTTTGGAAGTTTGAGAAGATGACCCCTGTGGAAATTGAGGCCGCGGGGAAGGTGGAAGAAGCTGCAATGAGGGCGGTAGAAGAAAAGAGGATGATAGTCGTTGAGACTACTTCCCCGCTAATCACGCAAGGTGACATTAGAAGTATATTACAGGACCTCTTCACGACGGGTATGACAGGTCTGAGGGCTGGTGCACGGTCATCTGACTTAAAGCTGGAGCTGATGCCGAATGATGTAAAGTTGGAAGGAAGTAAGAATTAGCTGAGTTGATCTAGAAGGGCTCAACTAATTTTGAGGACGAAGGGGGTAGAGCACTACATGCAGAGATTTGTGTTGAGCCTACGGACAAGATGAGCATGGATCGGAGGGTGTGGAACACCACCAACTTTGTGGTAATGGCTTGGTTGCTAACTTCGATGTCTCCATCCATCGCTCAGATGGTGGAGATGATGCAAAGTGCACCGACAATATGGAAGACGTTAAGCAACATGTAATCTGGGGCAGAAAATATGATAATGACGGTGGAGGTCCAGAGCAAGGTGGAGGCCCTATAACAGGATGAAAAGATCGTGTAGGAATATGCTAGTGAACTGCAGCAGCTATGGGCAGATTTAGACCATTATAATCTGCTGCAGTTAATATGTGCTGGTGATACTGAGGCCGACAGGGTGTGGCTACAACGCAGACGGGTTACACACTTTCTGAAGGACTAGACCCAAATTTTGAGAGTAGGAGGGGTGTCATGTTTCACTTGGCAAACTTGACTACTATGGAGAAGGCTATTTCGACTATAGTGCAGGAGGATATTCGACTACGAGCAGTGGCGAAGCTGGGCCTCGGGCCTTCGGGGCAATGGCCCGAGGCCCAGCCTCAAATTCCCACATGAATTCCCATTAGCATACCTCAGCGCAATGGCCATGCGCTAGCTATGCCCCTGTCCGGTCCGAGGCTTGGCCATGGCCTAGCTACGCCCCTGACTACGAGTAATGGGGGACAACAACCCTGTTAGGTCCGTATATGCCATACCCGATGATAGGGGGTGCTACAACTCTGGGGTGAGAGGACATCTGAGCCGTGCTTGTCCTTCTCCATGGTATGGAGGCTGAGGTGGAGGTCGTGATGGTCGTGGAGGTTGAATCGGAGATTATGGAGTCGACGTGATCATGGAGGTGGAGGTGGAGGTGGAGGTGGAGGTGGAGGTGGAGGTGGCGATTATGGAGGTCACGGAAGGGGCCAAGTTGGCCCAAGGTCTAATGTGGCACTGACAGAGGAGAGCGCGTATGTTACTCTGACAGACGAGCAAGCTATGCAGTGGGAGAAGTGGCAGAAGGGAAAGTCATTGGAGACTCCTTGTGATTCCACTGCAACAACTACCACTTTCTTTGGTAATTTTGCCAACTACACCCACGTGGGCGAAGGTACTCAGGCACATGCATTTGAATCCACATATAAGCACTCTCATATTGATTAGATCATAGATTCAGGGGGCATCCAAGCATGTCACGGGTTCACTTAGTGCATTTGCATCTTACATTCTATAAACTCATTCTGAAATTGTCCAAACAACTGATGAAACCTCCCAACTTATTCAGGGTGTAGGATCTGTAAAGTGCACATCATCTATTGCTTTTATCATCTATTTTGCATGTTCCCTCCTTTCCAGTCAATCTTCTTTCAGTCAGTTCTATCATTGACCAATTCAAATGGACTGTCATATTTGATGAGGATTTGTGTTTGTTCCAGGAGAAGAGAACTGGAAAAAGGATTGGGATTGTAATAAGGCGTAATGGGTTGTGGTATATTGATCAATTGATACAACATTGGTTGTGGTTGTAGGAGGAGTTGATGGAGAAGTTTTGTTACATCATTGTCGCTTGGGACATCCGCCGTTTGAGAGATAAAGTCGGTTGTACCATGATTTGTTCTATAAAGTAGACAAGAGTAAACTTGTGTGTAATGCTTGTAAGTTTGGAAAGAATACAATCTACATATAGTAGCATTGGTATTTATAGTTATGAACCTTTTATATTAATACATTCTGATGTTTTGGGTCCATGCTTAGTTACTTCTGTGAGTGGTTTTAAGTAGTTTGTCACATTTATTGATTGCTATACTCGTATAACTTGGATTTATACAATGAAGCACAAGAGCGAGGTCCTTCGGTGTTTTCAAGACTTCCGTAGGATGGTTGTTACTCGGTTCAATACAAAGGTTTGGTTTCTTCAAACATGCAATAGAACCGAGTATGTCAACAAGGAGTTTGCAGTGTATCTCTCAGAGGAGGGGATACTTCATCAAACTACTTGTCCAGGAACCCCCACCTCAGAATGGAGTGTCTGAAAGGAAGAATCAATATTTATTGGAGGTAGCACGTTCACTCATGTTTCAAATGAATATGCCAAAGGGACTATGGAGCGAGGCAGTGATGACGACAGCATACCTCATCAATCGCATAACATCTCGAATACTTGGGATGAAGTCACCAGCTGAACTTCTTTTGGGTCAGCGGGACTTCAAGGTGCCTCCCAAGGTGTTTGGTTGTATGTGCTTTGTACAAGATCATCGACTAGCGGTTGGCAAGCTGGATCCACAAGCAATGAAGTGTATATTTATAGGTTATTCATCGAGTCAGAAGGGCTATAAATGCTGGAGCCCAAGTGAGTGAAGGTTGTTCATGAGTATGGATGTGGCATTCCACGAGTTTGAGTCGTATTACACGAGTGGAGGTATTCTTGGTCAATTTTTGAAGGAGTTCTCTCCTATCACTGAGGGTGACGGTCGAGAGGGGGAGAACATGGAGACTGGTAGTCAACGAGAATAAGAAGTCATTCTGGGGACAATTTTGTGCCCAGGTTTTTAATGGAATATGCGAGAGATGTGATAGCCTCAAAAGAATTGAATGTTTATCAGCGAAGACACTTTCAGAAACAGGGGAGAAGTAGAGGGACAAGCAGTCAGCACCTGAGACAGTAGCGGAGCTAGCAGAGGCGCAACCAGAACAACCACAACCTGAACAACCTTGCCAGTTGATCCAGTCCCAAATCCCTCCTCAGGTCTATCTCTATCAAGTTCTTTGCCTCCTTTTGGGGCGAGTGGTAATGTTCCTTCTAATCACTCTCATTTAGAGTTAACACTTGTGCAATGTAGGGTAGAGCTAATGCCGGAAAGCCTCCTGTTCGGTATGGTTTTGAGCATGACATTGCAAACTCTATCTCATATTCTCATATCTCACCTGCATACAAAGTATTCATTGTATCTCTTCAAACAATGTCTGTTTCAAAGGATTGGCGAGCTGCTAAGTAGAATCCTAAGTGGAAGGATGTCATAAAGGAGTAGTTTAATGCACTTCAGAAGATAATACATGGGACCTTGTTCTACTTCCATTGCGAAAGAGGGCAATAAGATTCAAATGGGTGTTTGCGATTAAGAAAACTCATGAAGGCAAGATAGAGAGATACAAGACATATTTGGTTGTAAACGGTTATAGTCAAACATATTAGATAAACTATGACCAGACCTTTGCACCAGTGGCAAAGATGAGCACGATAAAAACATTGATCTCCTGTGCAACTAACTTTGGATGACCCTTGCATCAGTTGGATGTGAAGAATGCTTTTTTATATGGTGATTTACAAGAGAAGGTATACATGGAGATTCCTGCAGGCTTTGAGAACAGGCAGACTAATGGGAAGGTGTGTAAATTCAAGAAGTCTTTACACGGTCTGAAGCAGTCTCCAAGGACGTGGTTTGATAGATTCAGACGTGCAATCTGTAGTATATGTATTATCAGTGCAGTGGAGATCATACTATGTTCTATAGGCATAGAGGATCACATATCACCATATTGGTAGTCTATGTTGATGATATTGTGATCACCGGAGATGATGCCGAGGAAATCAAGTCCTTGAAAAAAAAGACTAGGAGAAACATTTGAGGTGAAAGACCTTGAAATTTCTCGATATTTTCTTAGGATTGAGATTGTCCATTCTTCGAAGGGTATAGTTTTCTCCCAAATGAAGTATGCCCTTGATCTGCTGGCAGAAACATGTATGTTTGGGTGTCACCCTATTACTTCACCTATTGATAGGAATCACAAGCTATGTGCAAGTCGGGGGATCTAGACATCCAATTGACAAGGAAGCTTACCAAAGGCTTATTGGGCGTCTCATCTATTTGTGTCATACAAGACCTGATATTTTATATGCAGTGAGTATGGTTAATCGATATATGCACAATACCACAACATGACACATGGATGTTGTCTATTGAATGCTACAATATTTGAAGAGTAGCATTGGGAAAGGCCTTTGGTTCTGGAAGAATTCACACATGAATGTGAAAGGGTATTGCAGTGCTAATTAGGCTAGCAGTGTGAATGACAGGAGGTCTACCTCTGGATATTGCATCTTTGTAGGAGGTAACCTTGTGTCATGGAGGATCAAGAAGCAAGAGGTTGTGGCTCGTTCTACTGCAGGGGCAGAGTACAAAGCAATGACATTGAGTGTGAGTCAAGGTTGTCAGAATAGCGATCCTGAATCAGATCGAAAGTGCTCCAATGGAATCGCATTGTAGAATCTACGATCCTACCTGATTCTACCAAAAACTACATTTTTAAAATCTATCGTGTATTCTCATAGTGATAAAAGTGCTTATGTAGTCATTTGAGACCCACTTTAATTAATAGTTGCCTATCCTCTTCACATGCACAACTTGATTGTTCCCTCTTGTTCCTTGTTGAAACTTAGTCTCTCAAACATCATTAGTTATTTTTTTTGCAATATTTGTCTGCCAAAATGACATATAGTTTTATCCCTTGTAGAGTTAGTATTTTTGCTAGAATTTAATAGCAGCTGACATTTTACCCAAAACAGGTAAAAGAAATAATGAATTTTTATTCTTCCAAGCAACCAGATCTAAACGTCAGAAACAATACGCCATATCCAAATCTTAACACAAGAAACAATCTTAAAGAGGAAATAATACTTACTTGTTTCCTACTTGCCTCTACTCCTCACTGGAGCACTTAACTCCAAATTTTTTTAGGCCACAATTTTGTGCAGTTTGCCACAAGCATGTTGTTGCCTGATTTGAGGTCGCTAAGACACCAACCAGGCTGCCTTCTTTGAGCACACCGGGTTTCCATGACGCCAGCCGCCTCTTCATGCTCGTCGGTAAGGCCGATGCGGGCAACTTGATTCGAGAGGGGGGAGAGAGAGAGAAGCAGCCGCAATAAACTTGATTTGAGAGGAGAGAGAGAAGCAGTCGCAATAAGGACCTGTTTGGCACGGCTGTGGTTTTTCTGAAAAGCGGCTTTCGGCTAGGTTGCAAGGCTGAATGGCTGGGCTAAAAAGGTTTGGTATTTAGCTGTCTGGTTTTTAAGTAGGCTGGTTGTAGCTTCCGAGATGGAGAATGTTTGAAATGCCCCCGAGGCAAGTAATAGCTTGTTTGATACTATTTAACGACAATTAATGCAATTGATGTCAATTAATGATATTTAACAACAACTAATGATAATTAACAATAATTAACGCAATTGACTATAATTAACCACCAAAGCCTCAAGTGATGATGGTCCCAGATTGACATCTTGTCATGAATCGAAGGGCATCTGCGAAAATCTCACCTGTGAGGCTGTGAGGATGGTCCATGAAACTTCATTGTTGCACAGGGTTTTGATTCTTGAGCTTCTCGTCATCCATTAATAGAAACAACATTTTTCAATCCAGTACTGTAGCATAAATATATGTTCCGACGACCGCCTCAAGTTGCGCCGCGGCCTCGCCACTGGCCTCTGTCTCGCGAGGGCCCTCGTCTCGATAGCCTCGAGAGACTCCTGGATGGTGGTGAGGCGAGTGTGCAGCGCCACTTCCTCCTCTGCCGCGGTGAGGAAGGGCCCCGCAAGGACGACCCAACGTACCTCGAGCTTCCCGTTGGCGAGGGCGCTGGCATTGGCGGTGAGCTCGTCGATGCTCACGGTGAGCGCAGCCACCTGCCCCCGCTTTCTCGACGGACTCCCTGAGGAGCTTGGCGTTGAGGTCCTTAAGCTTCGTGACCTTCCCCTTCCGCTCCGGTGAGGAGTCCCGCCTCTCCTCAGGCGCCTTCTCCTCCTTCGACCTCGTCTTCCGCATCAGCTCTCTGCTAATGGCTGCCTCTACCGATGGGCGACGGGGCGGTCTGTGGCGGCGCAGGGCACAGGCGAGCACGCGGGGTGCGTGAGTGGGGTGGGGAACAGGGGATTTGGGATGCCTCCAAAATTTTATACTTGGTACGGGGCAGGTAATAAACACTGAACTTCATAGGCAATTTCGAGACGAAGACATGAGGAAGCCGCGGGAAGCTCCTCGCGGCCGGCTTCTGGCTTTCGGCTTCCACACGTTGTGACGGCTTCTAGCTTTCGAGAAAAGCGGGGGAAGAAAGCCGTTCGTTTTGGGATGGTTTTTGGCTTTTCTGGGTGAAAAGCGAAAGCTGAAGCCATCCCAAATACCCCCTAAGGAAGAGATTGAGTAGAGAAATGCAAGGAAACCAATAGTTGTAGGGTTCCGTGTTGTTGTTACGAAGGGATATCCATCATCCGATCTAAATAATGGGCCAGGATGCAACCAAACTGCTGAGTAGTTCAAAATGTGAAATGGACTGTGATCCTACGTGATCCTATACATTCTACTACTAGGAGCGCGATTCTACCGTGATTCTACTAGATACGACTCGTGATACGACTTAAGTCGTATTGTGTTGGTAGAATCGTAGGATCGGACGATTCTACGACTAGAAGCGTGATTTTAACAACCTTGGTGTGAGTGAAATGATATGAATGAAAAATTTATTGTATGAGATTCGAGTATGGAGGAATAATCTCTTGGTGGTGCATTTGTGACAATAAATTTGCAATCAACATTGCTTACAATCAAGTACAACATGATCATATCAAGCACGTTGAGATTAATAGGCTCTTCATCAAGGAGAAACTTAATAGCACAATGCTGAAGTTGAAGTATGACAAGTCTGGTGAACAGTTGGCTGACTGTTTCATTAAAGGGCTAGGTCCTAGCGAGGGTGTTACAATATGTAACAGGATGGACATGATTGATATCTTCGGCCCATTTTGAGAGGGAGTATTGATGAGTTCGTATTAGAGTTTATAAAGAAGTTGTATTAGAGTCAGATTGAATCTTTAGACTATAAATAAAGGTGTGAAGGCAACACACAATTATTCTAAAAAATCTACCCACCGCATAGCTATTGTAGTGAAAGAACCGTAAACTTCTTTTTGCAAAAGATTTAAAAGAGGCCGTTGTTTGTGTAACACCTATTCAACTCCTTCTAGTCGCCTCCACTATCCAACACATTCACTTATATTAATATATTCAGTTACAAATGTAAAACATCGTGAAAGTCCCTTTGACAAAAAAAAAATCATGTTCTGATTCTAGACATTAAATATATCAGTGGTCTTAAAAAAGTTGACAGCGTGCGTACCGCAGTGGCATGTTTTTTATGACCAGAGGTGGTATACTAGTATTTGTTAGTTTAGTTGACTTCAAAATGGCATTGTGGACAATAGTATAACTGCGATGTAGAACAATAAGTTCTAGTTAAGGTCAGTACTTGGAGTTGCGCTCAAAGCCGATATTGCAGGCCCATAGTAGCCTTGAGTAGGAATGCAGCAAGTACCCTTGCCAGCCCAGAAGAGATGAATCTCAAGGAAGTTTTTCGTCACATGAACAACGTACTGCTTCTTAACAACAGTGAAAGATTTCCCTCCTGCAGCCTTTCTTATGTCGAAGTTCTGCTCCTTGCGCTCTCCCTATGCAAACGTCAGGCAAAAGAAAGTATCGACCACAGCATATGAACTAAAAGCATCATATACCAGCGAGATTTTAAGTTTGTAAGCTACCTGGACATAGATATCAAAAACCCTCCTCCCTCTGCTTTTCCAAGACTGTATGTCAGGGAAGTCAACCTCTGCAAATTGAAGTGTTACTGTGTAGTTTCCATTCTCGAGTCCAATGCCATAGTATCTCAAAGATGATGGCGACATCCTTGCTGTTTGGAACAGTATTGAATCTAGTGTGTTCTGAAATTGGCGTGAACTGTAGATTATGTAACTTCCATTGGGTGGATCCATGAATCTTCCACTGCTGCTTACACCCCATGTAGGTGCACCCGCAACGTAATAGGATGCAGCACCAAGACTAGCATTATCAGCTTGATACATGGAATTGTCTGAGCCTGATATGGTTCTACTACCACCACAGTCCACCGCAAAGGAGGCAGCTGCACGTAAGTTATCAAAACAATTGTCTTTACGTATGAATGTGCAATTACGAGTCTAATATTCCTGGAGTAGGCTCAAAATTGAAAAGAGTTGAAGGCTTACACTGCGGAGAACCAAGAAAACAGGGGGTATTTCTCTGAAGACAATTCAACCCCCATGGCAAAACACTGCAGATGAAATGAGTCACTATTTTGAATTCCGATTACAAACGGAGATGAATAAATGATTTTACTTGAGTCTTGGCAGGAGTAAATGAAATGTGGCAACTAGCAAGTACCTGTTATTGGAGCTATCCATCACGAAGTCGTTTGCCACCAAATTCCTTAGTACAATGCACAACAGATGGGGTGGAAAATCAGACATCGTTGTTTAATTGTGTCAGGCTGGCTTTGTATGTTCAATCAGTAAAAAGTACATAACTCATAAATTCACAACATGAAACATACAATTGTAAATTTTTCTGAGTAGCCCACGAAGGAAAGCTTCCTGAGAGGTGGTTGTATGAAAAATCTCTGCAAACAAACAAGCAATAAAATTTAGAAATTAGATCAAGACACATTTCTGCCACTGAGACAAATGGGGGGAAAAACAGAGCACGTAACCATACAAATTCGTAAGTGTGGGACTTTTCGTGGATAGCAGACTTCCTGAAAGGCTATTATTCCCAAGAAATCTGATTCAAACACATTTTGGAAGCAGGATATTTGCAAACATCAGTAGGAGGTAAAAATAAAAACAGGGTTCCATTCAAACAGCAAGTAACGCTTACAGAAAACTAAGCGAAGGAAGGTTCAAGATTGACTTAGGAATTTGGCCTGTGATATTGTTAAAGCTCAAATCCCTGCACCAATGGAAAAAGGAGTATTAGACAACAAAATGGCGCACTTCACCTTTTAAAAAATGCCACACTTCCAACTGAAATTATACTATAATAGAAAGAAGTTACTACTTGACAGTGATTTTCTCATAGGGGAAAATGCTTACAGTAAATTTAAACTTCCAAATTTGGAGAAGTCTACCGATGCAAGTGTGTCTGATATCTTGCTGTTCCTTAATACTCTGCAGGTCAGAAAATTGAATTTTCAGGATCTTAAACTTACAATGAAAGTATAGTGGAGAGCACGTGCCGTACAGATCACCCAAAGATGTCATGTTTCCAACGAACGCCAGTGAAGAGCTTCCATTTACTATATCACCTATTCTTCTGTTACATTTAGACAACCAATGCGTGATGCGTCTATCACTTCCATGAGCTTATCTTTGCAACAAGAACACGGCCACTAATAGAAACTATTAGAAACTTACAGGCTTGTCAACTTGACAAGATTAGAAAGACTTCTGGGAATTGGGCCTTGAAAAGAGTTCCCTTGGAGCCTCCTAAAAGTTCATATATATTTGGTTAGTAGAGAAGTAATACGAACTATCCTGGCTCCTCAGAGAAATAAGTTGCATTTTGCATAAACAGTTGATACAGGTAAATATGCAACTTCTTGAGACTTTCCAGAACTATGAATGTCTTCCCTACTATTTATGCCAAGAAAACAGTTAGAAAAACATTAAGATACTGGTAATTGGTCAAAGATAGATCTTACAGTTGGGTCATGTTGGTCAAGCTCCCAAGATAATCAGGTATCTGCCCCGTGAAATTATTGTCTGATGCCCACCTGGATGCATCATGACAAGAGTGTCCAAGATTATTGGTTGAATCCTTAGTAGAAATTACAAATCCACAAGCTGATATCTTATTTTACAAAATTACAAGGTTGACAGGTTCGTAAGTTGGGATAATGTCAATGGTAGAGGACCACTGAAGTCGTTGCTATCGATGTACCTGCAATTCAAAGACACAGAACATTTTTCATTCAACCAGATTATTATCACTCTGAACAATAAAGAAAACACTTGCTTCAAAAAAACAATTAATGAAAACAGTGATGATCATGTAAAAGACAATGTAAAAATGACCAAATGGATAACTTACAGTTGCTGAAGTTTTGCCAATTTCCCCAGCTCATCAGGAAGTGGACCGTTAAAATTATTTGAGCCCAATGCCCTGAAAGCATAAGATAAACTAGGTTAGCTCCATAACAACGTTGAAAAAGGAATTGCTGCTGAATTCTTGTTAAATATCTAAATGCTTCTGAATATTTGATGAGAAAGACGCTCTGTATTGTCAGATTCTTTCTTCCACAATATTGTTTTCAAATTTGCATTAATGAGAATACACATCAAACCGTACTCTATTGCTATATTTGGTCATAATGTTGGAGTGCTGTCCTATATACGCAAACTTAAAGCCCTCGATATACAATATCATGCGTTTTGTGCAACTAAGTACACCCAGGACAACAAATGCAAAGCATTGATTGAAGGTCAACACCTGATTAGAAGATATCTATGTTTAAAATTACACATTAGAACTGTTGGAATAGCAACTTGTATTATCAGGGGCCAATTGGCCAGTATATATACACAATACATGTTACAGATAAGGAAACCAAATCAAATCTAAGTCATACTCTAACACAAATATATCTCTAACTATATCTCTAACACCCCCCATCAAACTCATGGTGGATCAACAACACTGAGTTTGGAGAGGTAGAAGCCGTGCTGTGCTCGAGTCTGGGCCTTCGTGAATAAATCCGCTATCTGAAGCTCTGAAGGCACATACTGAAGAGCAATCACCTGATCATGCACACAAGACCTCATGAAGGAAGCATCAACACCAATATGCTTGGTGAGCTCATGCTTCACAGGGTCACGGCAATCTTGATAGCACTGCATTGTCGACAAGAGAGGAGTCGGTGTAGTAACAGAAACATCAAAATCCTCAAGTAACCACCGTAGCCAAGTAATCTCTGCTTTCAAGAGAGTCATAGCTCGCAACTCAGCCTCTGCACTCGAACGGGACACTGCAGTCTGTTTCTTCGTCTTCCAGGCAATAAGCGAACCACCAAGAAAAACACGATGCAGAGATAGACCGCGATCGGAGGATCGCCGCCCAAGTAGCATCCGAATAAGCTGAAGTCAGAACGAGCAGTGGAGCATGGAAAGAAGAGACGGCGAGAGATAGTCCCACGAAGGTATCGCGAGAACTCGAAGAAGGTGGTGTAGTGGACTGAGTGGGAGCGAAACAAACCGACTCGAATGTGAATCGGATAAGTGATATCCGGACGAGTAACAACAAGGTAGACAAGACTCCCAACAAGATGGCGATAGCGAGTCGGATCGAAAGAGGCTCGCCATCGAGGGTCGGAGGTGAACATTGAGCTCCATAGGAGTCTCAGCAGACGCCGATCGATGAGGAGACGCGATCAAGAAGATCTGAATATACTTCTCTTGGGACATAAAGAAACCATCCGAGTGGAAGTAACCTCAATCCCAAGGAAGTAACGAAGAGGACCAAGATCCGACATAAGGAATCGCCACTAAGACGAGCCTTGACAAAGGCAATGTACTCGAGTCATCTCCGATAATGATCATATCATCAACGTCTGAAGAAGAAGAGTCCGACCACGAGGCGAAGTGTGGACAAAGAGCGCAGATCATGATCACTTGTCGAAAAACCAGCAGCGATGACCACATAGGAGAAGCGCTCAAACCGAGCACGAGGACTTGCTTAAGGCCATAGAGAGAGCGACGAAGCGGCATGGACCATGCCCTCGAGAATGAATACCCGGTGGCGGATGCATGTAGACCTCCTCACGCAACTTCGCCATTAAGAAAGGCATTCTTGACATCAAGTTGAGAAGCAGACCGATGGCGACAGACACCACCGAAAGAAGAGCGCGGACGGTGGTCATGTGGGCCACAGGAGCAAAAGTCTCGTCGTAGTCACGACCATGCTCTCTTTGGAAGCCACGAGCAACAAGACGCGCCTTATAGCGCTCAAGAGAGCCATCAGAGCGAGTCTTAATCTTATAGACCCACTTACATGTGATGGGACGAAAGTGAGATGGAAAAGAAACAAGATCCCAAGTACCAGTACGCTCGAGGGCAGCAATCTCCTCGGCCATGACATGCTGCCACTCGGGATAAATATGACATCCGGTGGGAGGCGGGCTCACAAGTAGGCTGCGCCCGAAAGGCAAAGCAGGCGGGGCGAATCGATGGCGATCGCGGAGGCGTAGCGAGGAGAAGACGACCCATCGGGGAAGATGAAGCATCGAAGAAGATGAAACATCAGGAGAAGTGGGCTCATCTGGAAGATTCTTAATACGAGGTCGATGAGTGTAGACGAGTGTAGTGGGGGGAGCCTGAGGAGCCGCAGGAGACAAAACAGGCGGCGACAATGGCGGAGAGGCCATAGAAGAAATATGTGGAGACGAGATAGGTGTATCTGGAAAGGTCAAAAAAGACAGAGACTCCACGAGAGGAAGTTGAAGGAGAGACAGACATGGGTAGAAGGGGCGAGACTCGTCGAAAGTCACATCCCGAGAAATCCGCGATCCGTCGACCAGCAGATCCCAAAGACCGATAGCCCTTGTGCTCGACCTTTCGCACCCGAAAGACACACTCAATGGATGAGCGATCGGTTTAGTGCGTTCTCGGCGAGGAGAGCGTAGCAAACGCACCAAACGAGCGAAGGCGAGTAGTCGGAAGGAGACCACGAGGCGCTCAATAGGGATTGCGCCGAAGAAGCGAGAAGAAATTTGGATGTTGGCGAGATAGGTGGCGATGGAAACGACCTCGCCCAAAAGTGAGGTGGAATAGGCGGCAATCATCGATTGCACGAGCCGACTCAAGGAGGTGGCGATGCTTGCGCTCAAGCAACACCATTCGAGCATGAGCACCGGGACAAGAGAATCAAGTGAGAGTGCCTGCGTCAAGAAGAAAAGCTGCGCAGTGATGAGAGAGGTACTCGCCAAGGTAGTCGGCCACGAAAGACACGAATAGGAGTGGAGAATCGTATGCGAACCATAGTAGCAAACTGTTTATAGATAGACAAGACCTAACTACGAGAAGACATGAAATATATCCAAGTGTGGCGAGAGAAATCATCTATAAATATGATATAGTATCGATGACCCTTTCAAAGCGAAGGGAGCGGACCCCAAACATCCGAATGAACAAGATCAAATGGGCGTTGAGACACCGACTCACTATGAGGATAAGGAAGTCAAGATGTTTGCCTAACTTACACCACGACAATGTAGAACCGTCTCTGAGACGGACCCGAAGACCACGGCGAACTAAAGGCGACAGGCGAGAGCCACACAGATGGCCAAGGCGGTGATGCCATTGTTGGAAAGAGCCAGTGACGCGGAGTGGCGAGAGGAGAGAGGCTCAGCGGCGGCGGTGGCGTGGAAGAAAGGTGAAGCAGTCAAGCTCCCGAGACGCTGCGAGTCAAGGCGCCGAGGGCCGAACCAACGAGCTCCGTGTGGCGGTCCCGAACACAACAAGAGTCGAGTCGAGAATGATTTGATAACCAAGGTCGATGTCATCCGTGAAAGAAGCTGCATGGTTAGACGAGGAACATGAACAACAGAAGGAACATGAAAAGATGAGTTGCTAAGAGGTCCTCGACCAGAGACAGAAAGAGAGGTACCATCAGCAGTAAGAACAGCGGGGGAATCAAGAGGTGTAACAAAGATAGAGTGGAAGAATCGGAAGTCATGTGGAAGGATGCTCGGAATCAAGGATCCACGGGGAGGTACACGTGCTGTGTAGGAGGTGGTTTCGATGCAGAAGAGTCAGTCGCAGAACCTGCAGAACCTGTCGAGGAAGACCTTGAAGCGGCAAGCAGTCGTCGAAGTCTGGCTATCTGCTGCTCAGTGAGAGAAAACGCGGAAGTAGTCGATCCAGACGTCGATGTAGAAGTACCGGTGCGAGTGCTAGGAGAAGAACGGCGTGAAATGTGCCTGTTTCTTGTAGCACCGAGACTCAATGTGGCCGATCTTGTCGCGATAGGAGCGGCGAGGCGACCACCGCCGATGGGGCGGCCACCACCATGGCGGCCATTGGAAGCGGCGTCTTGAAGCGTGAAGCGATCGGTGTAGCAGTGTGCGGGCGGCGAGCACGGAGGAGTGGCATCGAGCCGGCACCGCTCGGACGAGTCTCTTACGCACGTATCTCGGTAAGGGCCTCGGAAGAGTGACACGAGGTGGCGTGCAAGTAGCCGGGCACGCCTCTGCTCGAACTTCGGGGCGAAGCGAGTAAGGAACTTCGTGACACAGCTGAAACTCCAGTCGGCCGGACACGATAGCGGCATGAGCGAGAACGACGGCCAAGCGGTCGAAGAGAGTCGATTGGCGCTTGGTGCGAGAACTACGAGTGTAGAAGGCGTCAACGGTAGCATCACCTGCTGAAGAGAGTGCTCTGACGAACTCTCGACAAGTAGAGGGCATCTCGGAGGGTTCGTGAGCGCTGTCGAAGATGAGTCCACATCCGACACGGTAGATGAAAATCCCACAATCTCGGAAGAAAATGAATGAACATCGGCGATGAAGACGGCCGAAAGGCGTCGTCGTCACACCACCGAGTGTAGGTAGTCAAGCGATCCATGTAGGAGTCGAGCCTCTTGGTAGCGAGGCGCCTTCTCATCGGCAAGGCCGGCCAGACTCAATAGCGGCTTTGTCGGTTTGTCGGGAAGCGCAGAGACGTAGGCTCCGTCGGAGGAGTAGGCATGGCGGGCGGTGACATCGCGGAGAGGGCGCCCAAAGACGAAGATCACGCATATGGATGCGCATGTGAGACACGAAGTCGGTGTAGTTAACACCGTCGAAGATCACCGGGCAGCGAGGGAGGGAAACGGTACCCATTGGTAGGCGGCGCTGACGGCGCGGCGACCAAGGTAACGTAGTCTAATAAGCGGCTACCGGGCGGCGCGGCGATTAGACCAACGTTTTTCTCTTTTGTTTTTGTTTTTTTTTACGACGCTGTTTGGCGTCTGTTCCTTTTAAAGGAAAAAGCAACAGCCCACGAGTCGGCCCAAAGAAAAAAAAAGATCGAGCGAGAGAGAGGGGGGCTAGGGTTCCCCCTCCCCTGTGGCGGCGACGGCGGCAGTGGCACGCGGCGGCGATCTTCCGGCGGCGGCGGTGGTTCGGTTGTCCGAGGAGCGGCGATTCAGCAATGAGCCGGGCCGGGAAAGCAATGAGGCGCGGCGAGATCCTTGTCGCCGATTACTGAGGAGGCGGCGGCCCTTGCCGGCCGGGCCGGAGAGAGGGCCGAGGAGGCGGCAAGGCCCTTGCGCCGGCCGGGCCGGGAAGCGGCCAGAGAGCGGCGGTAAGGACCTGCGGCGACAGCCTCCGGCGGCAGCGGCCTTCACGACAACGAAGAGGACGAGATCGGCGGATCTGCCGGTGGCGATGTCGGGAGGCGGTCGTCGGCGAGGCAGCGGCTTAGCGCGAGCTCTGGCGCCTTGAACAACGGCGCCGCCGTGGCAGCGGCGCCGGCAGCGAGGGCGCGAGCGAGGCTCGGGCGGAGCGAGTCTTGGCGAGCTCAAGGCGGCGTGATGGAGTGCGGAGGAGCTCCCCTGTCGCGTCGGGCGAGAGGCGGAGGGAGGCGTCGGGGATGAGATGATGCCGACGAAGCGACGAGACGAAGTTGCACGGGCGAGAGGAAAGCCGGCGGCAGCGACTAGAGGTAACCCTAATGCTCTGATACCATGTTGGAATAGCAATTTGTATTATCAGGGGCCAATTGGCCAGTATATATACACAATACATGTTACAGATAAGGAAACCAAATCAAATCTAGAGTCCTACTCTAACACAAATATATCTCTAACTATATCTCTAACAAGAACAAGATTGTATCTTACAGTGATACGAGATTTGTAAGATTCCCAAGCTCCTTTGGGATAGGTCCAGATAAGGCATTGATGCCCACAGTCCTTGCGATTTTGGAGGAAAAGAATGTAAGATTGGTGGAAAGCACGATTTGTAATGCAATACTGTTTTGAGTTCAAAGTCTTACATGTACTTGAGAGCAGTCAGTTCTCCGATGAACGCTGGTAATTGGCCGGTGAAGTAGTTTCTTCTGAAGTCCCTGAAATGACAAGATCAGAGGCCAACAATGTTAATTACGCATATCTTACACTAAGTTTGGGTCATTCAAATTGTTCATTAATTCGGCTAGTTATTAATCTTGAGTCTTCATTGCAAACTGGAAATCAGTATCAATTTGATAATTTGTAAAAGATATTGGTGTTTCATGGTTGTAAAACTTGGCATTTTTCCAGCCAATTACTGAAACTGAAAATATTTGGGAAAGAAAAGAAACCGGGCCCGGGCCGCCTATGAACAGATCTAGCCGTACGTAACTATACATGAGCAGGCTAGGCTAGGCCTGAAGAAAGCCTGGCTGCTTCCTGGCCAACGGGGCCCGGTCCAATAGTTAACTACAGCAAGAATTTTCCTACAAACTACTAGTATCAGTGCTTCAAAAACAAAACAAAAAAAACTATACATGAGCAGGCTGGGCTGGGCCTGAAGAAAGCCTGGCTGCTTCCTGGCCAACTGGGCCCGGTCCAATAGTTAACTACAGCAAGAATTTTCCAACAAACTACTAGTATCAGTGCTTCAAAAACAAAACAAAACAAAAAACAGTAGTACTCCCTCGTTCAGAAATATATCACGTTTTAGAAAATGTGCAGTTAAACTTTCTTAATTTTGACCGCTAATATGTAAAAAAAACTATTTGTACTTGTTGAAAATAATATCATTAGATTAGTCATGAAAAATATTTTCATAATACAATAATTTTATATAATTTTATGAATATATTCATATAAAAAGGTAATAGTCAAAGTTGCATATTGAAAACTGTCGTGGGAGAGCACCAAGGGGTGCCCCGCACCCCATGGTCGTCAGGAGTACCGGTGTGCCACCGGGGATACTGTGCATGTGTAGCCTAGTCTGTATAATGTATTTAGATGAATGTACATGTATACTCTCTCTCTCCCCACGTGTTGTGAGGGCAAGAAGGTAAATGTCCTTTCTTGCCCTCCTATATAGAGGCCCATGGGCATGTAAAAAGGGGGGAATCCTCATTTGGGCACATGAACAACACACTCATACATACTCTGGTTTTGGCTCCTCTCCCTTCGGTCCTCTCTCAAGATAAAAAGGGTACCTTGTACCCACTGTCTAGCCTTTTTTCTACGACAGTTGGCGCCGTTCGTGCGGATCGAATAAGAAGCTACACAAAAAAAACTTTCCCCATTACCCGAAGCCCTCCGACCAAAGATAATTCCTCAGCCCGAAGGCCCGGAGCTCCCCCACCCCTCCGCTCATTACCCGGACCACTCCGCCCGGAGCTCCCCCACCCCTTCGCTCATTACCCGGAGCACTCCGCCTCGGCTCCCCCACCACTCCTCCTGCTCGGCCACCGCCTCGGAGCCCCCCCCTTCGGCCTCCGCCTCCGCTGCCTCCGGAGGCCCCCCGACCATCCGACTTCGCCATCCCCGGAGGGCCCCTCGGGAGCCCCCCTTCGGCCTTCGCCGCCGCCGAGAGCCTCGACCCGCCGGACTCCGCCGATCTGCCCTCGGAGCCCAGACCCTTCCGGCCGCCATCCCGGAGGCCCCCTGAGCCCCCGGCGCCTTCGCGCGCCTCGAGCCCCGACCGCCGGATTCAACCGCGCCTCGGAGGACTCCGCCGCCTCCTCGAGGCCCCCGGTCTCCGCCCGCGTCCGGAGGCCCCCTCTTCGCCTCTCCGCCTCGCCTCCGCCCGGAGGCCTCCGGCCGCCATCCGGAGGCCCGCCTCGCCTTGCGCCCCGAGCCCCGGACTCCGGACTCGCGTCTGCATCCGAAGGCCCCGACCCTCGGCCGACATCCCCGAGGCCTCGAGAGCCCCATTCGGCCTTCGCGCGCCTCGCGGCCCGACCGCCGGATTCCACGCGCCTCGGAGGACTCGCGCCGCCTCGAGGCCCCCCGGTCTCGTCGCCGCCTCCGGAGGCCCCGCCTCTTCGGCCTCCGCGCCTCCGGAGGCCCCCAACCTTCCGGCCGCCGTCCCGGAGGCCACCTCGGAGCCCCCCGGCCTTCGTCGCGCCTCGGAGCCCCCTTCGCCGCCCGCCTCGGGAGCCCTCGACGCCGGACTCGCCGTCTCGCCTCGGAGGCCCCTGACCTCGGCTTCACCATCCCGGAGGTCCCCTGAGCCCCCTTCGGCCTTCGCCGCCCGCGGGGCCCCAGGCCGCCAGATTCCACCACCGCCTCCGGAGGACTCCGCGCCGCCTCGAGCCCCCAACCATCCGGCCGCCATCCCCGGAGGCCCTCCAGAGCCCCCCGGCCTTCACGCCGCCTCAGAGCCCCGACCGCCGAATTCAACCGCGCCTCGGAGGACTCCGCCGCCGCCTCGGAGGCCCCCAACCCTCCCGGCCGCCAGGCCCGAGGCCCCTCCGAGGCCCTCGCCGCCTCGAGCCCCGACCGCCGCCACCGCCGCCTCGGAGGCCCCCTCCGTCTGCGCCGCCGCCTCGGAGGCCCCACGCTTGACCTCCGCGCCTCGGAGGCCCCCAACCTCCGGCCGCCATCCCCGAGGCCCTCGGGAGCCCCGCCGGCCTTCGCCGCGCCTGGGAGCCCCGACCGCCAATTCCACCGCGCGCCTCGGAGGCCCCTCGGTCTCCGCCGCCGCCTCCGGAGGCCCCACGCCTCTTCGGCCTCCGCCTCCGCTGCCTCCGGAGGCCCCCTCGAGAGCCCCCCTTCGGCCTTCGCCGCCGCCTCGGGAGCCCCCGAACCTTCAAGCCCCGGCGGCACACTAACTCACCCTCGTGGGTGTGCAGTGTATAAAAAAAACTTCGCGCATGGCCCCGATGCACAATAGCTCACTCTTCGGAGTGTGCAGTGCATAAGCCCACCACAGTGGTAACAAAGACGCCGTGCATGGCCCTGAGCCCCGGCGCACACTAACTCACCCTCACGGGTGTGCAGTGTATAAAAAAGACGCCGCGCATGGCCCCGAGCCCCGGCGCACACTAACTCACCCTCGCGGGTGTGCAGTGTATAAAAAAGACGCCGCGCATGGCCCCGAGCCTCGGCGCACACTAACTCACCCTCGCGGGTGTGCAGTGTATAAAAAAAAGACGCCGCGCATGGCCCCGGGCCCCAGCGCACACTAACTCATGCTCGCGGGTGTGCAGTGTATAAAAAAAGATGCCGCGCATGGCCCCAAGCCCCGGCGCACACTAACTCACCCTCGCGGGTGTGCAGTGTATAGAAAAAGACGCCGCACATGGCCCCGAGCCCCGGCGCACACTAGCTCACTCTCCGAGTGTGCAGTGCATAAGCCCACCACAGTAGCAACAAAGACGCCGTGCATGGCCCCGAGCCCCGGCGCACACTAGCTCACTCTCCGGAGTGTGCAGTGCATAAGCCCACCACAGTGGCAACAAAGACGCCGCGTATGGCCCCGAGCCCCGGCGCACATTAGCTCACTCTCCGGAGTGTGCAGTGCATAAGCCCACCACAGTGGCAACAAAGACACCGCGCATGGCCCCGAGCCCCGGCGCACACTAACTCACCCTCACAGGTGCAGTGTAAAAAAACGCCGCGCATGGCCCCGAGCCCCGGCGCACACCAGCTCACTCTCCGGAGGGTGCAGTGCATAAGCCCACCACAGTCGCTCCGATGGCCCCGCCTCGGGAACTAGGGAGTCTCCCGCTGCGAGGGCCTCGTCCCGGCGGAGAGACACTTCACACCGCGCTCTAACGCGCAAAGCCCTAGTCGCTCCGATGGCCCCGCCTCGGGGACTAGGGAGTCTCCCGCTGCGAGGGCCTCGTCCCGGCGGAGAAACACTTCACACCGCGCTCCAACGCGCAAAGCCCTAGTCGCTCCAATGGCCCCACCTCAGGGACCAGGGAGTCTCCCGCCGCGAGGGCCTCGTCCCGACGGAGACACACTTCACACTGCGCTCCAACACGCAAAGCCCTAGTCGCTTCGATGGCCCCACCTCGGGAACTAGGAAGTTTCCCGCCGCGAGGGCCTCACCCCACCGGAGAGACACTTCACACCGCGCTCCAACGTGCAAAGCCCTAGTTGCTCTGATGACTCCGAAAAAGTATGGGGGACGACGATCGGCTCCGCCTCCCCCTCGCTTCCTTTGGACTCTGGAACGAGCCCAAACAAAAAAGTATGGGGGACGGCGATCGACTCCGCCTCCCCCTCGCTTCCTTTGGACTCTGGAACGAGCCCAAACAAAAAAGTATGGGGGACGGCGATCGGCTCCGCCTCCCCCTCGCTTCCTTTGGAATCTGGAACGAGCCCAAACAAAAAAGTATGGGGAACGGCGATCGGCTCCGCCTCCGCCTCCGCCTCCCCCTCGCTTCCTTTGGAATCTAAAACGAGCCCAAACAAAAAAGTATGGGAGACGACGATCGACTACGCCTCCCTCGCTTCCTTTGGACTCTGAAACGACCCAAACAAAAAAAGAACACCTTCGCACCCCTCCAAGTCACGGGCGCACTTGACGAGGAGCGGGCGAAGAGGGACGATACTGGCCCCAACAGACCCGGCGCGGCGATCATACCGGTGAAAATCGGGCTGCGAGCTCTGATGAAGGCCTCACCTCAACGCGCCGCCTGCCTCGTAGGCCATGCCTCGGTATGGCGGCCCTGCGCCGACTTCGGCACCACCGGAGCACATTTGGCACCTCCGGAGCAACTTCGGCGTTAGCGACCTCTGGGGAAACTAGAGCGCCTGGGTAAAGTACGACGATCAGTTTCGCCTCCCCCTCGCTACCTTCGGGCTTTCCAATGATCCCACTCCAAAAGAAAGCGGTTACACCGGAGAAGTGATCAAATATGGGGACATCAACAGCCACGCCCCGATGCGCCGCCTGCCTCGAGGCCCATGCCTTGGCGGGGCGGCTCCGCGCCGACTTCGCCCGCAGAGGCTCCTCCATTGCTCGCCGCCCGCCTCGAGGCCTATGCCTCGGCGAGGCGGCTCCAGATCGACTTCCCAAGACTGGCTCGCCGCCTCGCTCACGCCGCCTCGAGGTTTTGCCTCGGTGGGGCGGCTCGGCTCGCCGCCCGCCTCGAGGCCCATGCCTCGGCGGGGTGGCTCAGATCGACCGCTCGCGGGGACTACGCCCGCTGCTCGGCTTGCCCGCCTCGAGGTTTTGCCTCGGTGGGCGGCTCCGGCTCGCCGCCCGCCTCGAGGCCCATGCCTCGGAGGCGGCTCGCGCCGACCGCCGCGAGGACTCCGCCGCGACTCACCGCCCCGCCTCGAGGTTTTGCCTCGGTGGGGCGGCTCGGCTCATTGCCCGCCTCGAGGCCCATGCCTCGGCGGCGGCTCAGCATCGACCGCGCGCGACGGCTCCGCCCTTCTCGCTGGCGCCTCGAGGTTTTGCCTAGGTGGGGCGGCTCGGCTCGCCGCCCGCCTCGAGGCCCATGCCTCGGCGGGCGGCTCCACGCCGATTCGCCCGTAGGGACTCCGCCACGCCCGCCTCGAGGTTTTGCCTCGGTGGGGCGGCTCGCTCGCCGCTCGCCTCGAGGCCCATGCCTCGGCGGGGCGGCTCTGCATCGACCGCCAGACGGGCTCGCCATTGCTCATTGCCCGCCTCGAGGTTTTTGCCTCGGTGGGCCGGCTCCGGCTCACCGCCCGCCTCGAGGCCCATGCCTCGGTGGGGCGGCTCCGCATCGACTTCGCCCACACGGGCTCCGCCCCACCTGCCTCGTAGGCCATGCCTCGGTATGGTGGCCCTGCGTCGACTTCGGCACCACCGGAGCACATTTGGCACCTCCAGAGCAACTTCGGCGTTAGCGACCTCTGGGGAAACTGGAGCGCCTTGGGTAAAGTACGGCGATCGTCTTTGCCTTCCCCTCACTACCTTCGGGCTTTCCAACGAGCCCACTCCAAAAGAAAGCTGTTACACCGGAGAAGTGATCAAATACGGGGACAGCAACAGCCACGCCCCGATGCGCCACCCGCTTCGAGGCCCATGCCTTGGCGGGGTGGCTCCGTGCCGACTTCGCTCGCAGAGGCTCCGCCCCGCTCGCCGCCCTCCGAGGCCCATGCCTCGGCGGGTGGCTCACAGATCGACTTCGCCATGACGGCTCCGCCACGTCATTGCCCAAATGAGGACCCCCCCCTTTTTACATGCCCATGGGGCTCTATATATAGGAGGGCAAGAAGGGACATTTACCTTCTTGCCCTCATAACACGTGGAGAGAGAGAGCATACAGGTACATTCGTCTAAATACGTTATACATACTAGGCTACACATGCACAGTTTCCCCGGCGGCACATCAATACTCTTAACGACCCTGGGGTGCGGGGCACCCCTTGGTGCCCTCCTACGACAAAAACCATGTTGACGTCCAAAATGTAATATATTCTTGAAGAGAGGGACAGCCATATTAACTCATCATATTTGGCATGAAAGAAAATGCCATCATAAATTTCGTCAAATAAGCTGATATAATGGGTAGGTTGAACAAGCACATTATGTACGCAAGGTGCCAAGCTACTTTTGGCCTAAAGTCAAATTTTTCTGTTTTTTCAAAGAATTTCACATATCATTTTGACACTGTGTCTCGCCCTCGACCATTATCCCGGAGGCCCGAGGCCTAGCTTCACCCCTGTACGTACTACTAGACACGTGCTTAGAGATAACACTTTTGGGTGAGTAGGCTTAAAGTTGACAGGTCAGCACATACAGTTTGATGAGATGAGTGAGGTTCCGCAGTTCTTCTGGAATCGGACCAACCGCATCCAGCGCGTTTATTTTCCTGCTCCATCCAAGAACAAACAGTATCATTTCACTTTACATGTTCTTTTGATTAGTTGAGCCATCAGCCGAATCTGTCATGGAGAAAGGAAGCATGGATGGTGTGGCAAGAAGTAATTCAGCTTACAATCTGGTGATGTGACAGAGTGTGTTATTCTGGTCGGAGCAGTCGCACTTGATGGCCGGGTTGAAGTTTGGGTTGTCGTCCAGCGGCGTCTCGTCCGTCGCCGCGCCGCTGCACGGGTTGCCGCTGATGTTCCACGACGCCGGCGCGCTCAACCCCAGCTTGCTCAGTATCGCGTTCACCGCAGCCGCTGCATGGAAAAACCAGCCGTAAATTTCAAACCAAATTATAAAGGAACCTTTTAGCACTTGAGGAACAACTAACTTGGAAAAATGAACCTTTTACTTCAAGAGCATGTACGCACCTTCGGTTGGGTCAGTCTCTGGTGGTTGCTGAGCCTGAGCGGATGCCCTCCAACAACACAGAAGCAGCAAGAACAGCACAGAGCCATGGAGGAAACAAGAGCTCAACCTAGGCTTCATATCTTCCTCTCTCTGCTCGGATTGCTTTCAACTGAACTGAAGGGGGGATGAATCCAACTAAGAAAGTTGCCTTCAACTTGGACTTCAACACCATATTGCCTTGTTAATTAAGCTTCAAGATAGAGAAAGCAACGCCCTTAGCCACAAATATCAAACCATAAATCTGCCACGCCAACGAGATGGTGCAGATTGTACTTGTTTTTTTAATATATACTAAAGGAATACACCGCGTTGCAGTGGAAATATGTAGAAATCAATTTTGTTGGTGGTAACGTTTGAACAAATCAAGATAAAACATGATAGAGCTAAAAGAATTAGAAAACAATGCAAATGAGAGAACATCTTGTTGAAGTTTATGGGCTTGGCCCACATATAATTTTAACAAACAATAGAAAAATCTCAAAGACCCACTCATGCATAGTGAAAGGTGGGAAGTTTAGTTCCATATTGTTTTGCTAGTCTAGGTGAGAGGAGACCAATATAGAAGGTAGAGTTGGTCTTACCTAGTTAAAGCAAACAAAATGAGAACACACACGTGCTCTCACCTCACGCCACGCAAAACCATGCATACAAATTAGAAACTGAAAGTTTGAATTGCATTGTTTCAATGAGATTTTTATGGAGCGCTTTAACTACGTTTAATACAGAATTATTGCTTCAATTTCTTTCTTGAAGCTGAGTCAATATATATGAAGGAGAGATCTCTCTTCTCATAATAGAACAGATGGAGAGAGATCAGTATCAGTTGTTTTGCCATATTCCTCTGTGCTGTGCAACCTCGGCTACTCCATTCCTTCCTCGGCATGCACCGACATAGGGAGAGCAGTGTCTCCGAAGCCGGCGTCCCTCGTGATCTTCCACGGGTTATGGCGAATCAGGTTTTTAGGAAGCGTTCGTGTAACTGCTCACGACTTTCTCCATCATCTGCTTTACGTCGTCTTCTTCGCATCAGACTCTACCGCGACCTTCGTCAGAGCGATTATCTATAAGTCACGGTGATATCATTTGATATGGCTAAACCTTCGTTAGAGTGTTTTTGTTCTAGGTTTTGTCTTGTTATTGCATATATATGAGATAGATATATTTTAGTTTTTGATCATATTGTTGTTTATAGTATCAAATATGCCTAGTTTATACGCTATTATTGCATCGATTATTATTTTAGAAATTAAACTAATTACAAAAGTATGTATATACCTAACACATCTAAGATATTCAATTTGCATTCAAAGGTTGTGAACAATAAGGGTGATGTAGCTGCATGAGAGAAGAAATAAATAGCACTGATTGTAGTCAGTGGGGATTACTTGTTTAATACATATATAGATCCTTTGTCCAACGTAGCTCTGCTACAAAATAATACAAATGGATTATGCACGCCGGTGTGATAGTTTATTGTCTTTTTACCACAACTTGCCCAATTATAAACCGGTAGCTGCTCATTTCTAATTAGACACATAAAAGTGGAGAAAAATAGATATTTAATTAGCTGATGCGGACATCGAAAAACACAACTTTACCACTTTTGCCAAGCTGATTCAGACATCTTGCCAAAATGCAATGAACGAAGGCTCCCCGCACCATATCCACAGATGCCGCGATCATCCTCAAGGATACTCCTCCAGGGACGGAGACAGGCCCCCCCTCACGCAATAAACATGCAACTGTGTCTTATTTTATTGCAGTATTAAGCCCACAATAACGATAATATAAGATCTTATTTGGTACAGCTTTCACTCCTAACTTTTTAATCGATTCTTGTGGAGCTATATCAAACACTTTAATTCTCAAAATCACTAGATTCTGCTTCTCACGAAGAGTTATATCAAAAATGAACTAGCAACGAGAAGCAGCAGCCTTCTAGCAGATTCTCGTGAGAATCCAACCTTCATAAACGAAAATACCATTTGAAGTTAAAAGATTTTTACCCGTAAATGCCACTGAGTTACACAAATACAATTGAAGTATTACACCCAGGGTGACATGGTCTATTTGCCGCTAATCCTCCCTCATATGGTTTTTGGAGCTAATCTACCAGCCAAACGGTTTTAACAGACGGCTCTAGATTATCAGAGAAGTGGATTATCAGAGAATCAGAAGCAGAATCTGACAAATGAGAATATGGAGTTGTACCAAACAGGGCCTAAGTATGTACGGATGGCTGCACATGCACGATCGACTAATTTCGAGTTTTCGACGAAATGGTATATTTTTTATTCGTAATAGCAAAACTAGTAACGAAGATTCTCGTTTAGGCAACTTTTTCGATCAAAGTCGGAGTTTCTGTCAAAGTAGACCCACGTATCAAAGGCTAACTTTATAGCGGTTATATACCTACAACCAGTACTTAAAGAAAGTCTAATACCATTACTACGGTCAAACTATCAGAGTGAGTGATTGAACGACCAACTATGAACATCGACCGACCAGTTATACGGTTTTAGACAATCCCCAACCAGCAAACTTGTTGGAAGACATGACAGTTTCTCATGTGACAAACGTGAAAGCGGTTATTGGCGTATCTGGCAACTTACGATAATTACCTAAGAGATGTGACGGTTCAAAACAGAACTGAAGAACACACGTGAAGATTAGAGACATCTTTAACGATATTAACTGACACCCCTTCAATGACTATTAAAGGGATAGCTCATATATTCTGTAAGCACAATTCAATAGAGATGTTAGAACAATATTATATCATGTAATCATTCAGATTCTATGTTCATTGATTCTGTAATATCCTCATACATATACTCAGTGTCCACATCAACCAAAAACTTTCAAATTAGTGAGTTTTCGGCTCATGGAGCCTCTCTTAAAACATAACAGCAAAACTAGCTCTGAACCCGACGGTATTGGTGCGCGGCACGTCAATGATCACACCATGGGTGTCTTAATCAATCAACATCCAGCAACCAAGCACACTAAAACCTTGGTGTCTTAATCAATCAAATCATTCCAAGACTTAATGTTTGGTCAAGACCTCTAGAATGAAATATTTATTTTCACGGACAACTTGTAGGGAAAAAAATCAACGGGATCATTTCGACGGAATAATGTCGGCAGCGTTTCATCACCGATGTATACGTGTTGAGTTTTAGCTCTCACCAACTCACCATGCGTTTGGAGTCAAGGGAGCAAATATTTGAAGCACAGCGTGTAAACTAGGTTGGATAATGAGCTGATTCGGTTCAATTCGGTCAAACTCGTTAAGAAGTGTAGCTCGGCTCGGCTCTAGCTCTCACCATGCGTTTGGAGTCAAGGGAGCAAATATTTGAAGCACAGCGTGTAAACTAGGTTGGATAATGAGCTGATTCGGTTCAATTCGGTCAAACTCGTTAAGAAGTGTAGCTCGGCTCGGCTCGATCCCTTGATTCGAGCTGGCTTGTTAAGCTTGCAAGCCGAGTACCTCGTGCTATCAATAGATTCATGGACTCCAAGCTCCGCTACCGACTCCATCTCCTTATAAAGTGATGTCGAGGCGTGCCGACGAGGGTGTGGCATGCCGGCACGGCGGGAGCGTCGCGGCTTGGCAAGGACGCGGTGAGTTGGGATGGACAGCGCACGTTGTGGGGCTCTGCGACCCACTGCGGCCGTGGCAAACCGTGAGGGTGATGTGAGGATGCTAGGGAGACAGCGAGGATGAGGCGTGTGGCGACGGTGAACGAGCAAGGAAGGCGGCGCGACGTGAGTGCGTGAGCGCATAACCGTCTTCTGAAGTTATGTATTCTAATTTTCAAATAATGCAAATACTAGTAGTAACCATCAATCTAATAAGACCACAACATATGAGCATCGGCTATATTTTCATCTCGACTTCGCCACTGAGTCACTGGTAAATGCATATACTCTTATGCTAAAATACACATATATACCATACCTGGATGTCGTTGTTCAACCGGTAAGAAACTAAAATTATCATATTGGTCGTAATTATATATGTAACATCCTAAAGTTCTGTTGTCTAATTTAAAATTAATAAATTTATTATTTTATTAGATTCATTTAAAAGAGTTTTTCTGTTTTTCCTGAATTTTCTAAATTTTAAAATCCAAAAATAAAATACACATATATACCGTACTCGGATGTCGCTGTTCAACTTATAAGAAACTAAAAGTATCCGATTGCTCGTAATCATATATAGTATATGTAAGATCTAATTCCATCACGTGCATCTGATGCTCTTTCAGCGCTTTGTTACTCCTATCCAGCGGGTAGATATGTTTACTATTTGGTCCGATGACTTCCTGCGTCGTACCCTACCAACCACTGAAAATGTTTACCTACGTACGACACTATGCTAAATCAAGAGCTAGCACGTGTATTGCTTTGCCCCTTACGCAATTAATAAACATGCAACCGTGTCTTATTTTATTGCAGTATTACGTCCGCATCAACGATAATACTAGGTCAAGACCTATATAATGAAATATTTATTTTTCACAGACAGCTTGTCGGAAAAAGATTAACGGGATCATTTCAACGGAACAACGTCAGCAGCGTTTTATGACGGATGTGTACGTGTTTGAGTTTTAGCTCACCAAGTCACCACGCGTTTGCAGTCAAGGGAGCGAATCTTTGAAGAACATAGCGTGTAAACCAACGAGGCACCAGTGCACCATCACTGCCGGCAAAGGCATATTTACCCAAAGGCTTCGTGATCTGTACTGGACATCTCATCAGTATGATGTTTAATTAAGGGCATGTTTCAAAAGCACAAAAAACCACAAATGTCTGTAGACAAGGGTATAATTATCATAAAACCTCTATAAGATTGAAACAGATCCTTTACATTGGGAAGTAAAATACAGAGATACTACAGTACTCTACATTAGAGCCATATATGCACCGTCGGATCAGCAGCAAAGATCGTATGATACAGTATCATCTCTACAGTACTAAACAGTGTGTGCTACAATAAAATAGTGTTAGCACGGTCCAGTACCATTCATACATTTGATTTTGAGTTCTTTTACGTTATACTCGATTTAATACGAGTCGTCTTTTCTTTTTTATTCAATAGTTTAGATTAGTTAAAATTTAGTTATTATACATCAGATAACAAAGGGCTAGTATATATATACAAGTACAGGTTACATATAAGGAAATCAAATAATATCTAGAATCTTACTCTAACACATATATATCTCTAACACCCCCTCAAACTCATGGTGGATCAACAACACTAAGTTTGGAAAGGTAGAAGCCGTGCTGTGCTCGAGTCTGGGCATTCGTGAAGAAATCCGCTATCTGAAGCTCTGAAAGCACATACTGAAGAGCAATCACCTGATCATGCACACAAGACCTCATGAAGGAGGCATCAACACTAATATGCTTGGTGAGCTCATGCTTCACAGGATCACGGACAATACTGATAACACATGTACTGTCTGAAAAAAGAGGAGTCGACGTAGTGACAGAAATACCAAAATCCTCAAGTAACCACCGTAGTCGAGTAATCTCTGCTGTCAAAAGAGTCATAGCTCGCAACTCAGCCTCTGCACTCGAACGGGACACTGCAGTCTGTTTCTTCGTCTTCCAGGCAATGAGAGAACCACCAAGAAAAACACAGTAAGCAGAGATAGACCAGCGATTAGAGGGATCGCTGACCCAAGTAGCATCCGAATAAGCCTGAAGCTGGAGCGTGGAAAGAAGAGACGGCGAGAGATAGTCCCAAGAAGGTATTGCAGAACTCGAAGAAGGTGACTGTAGTGGACCTGAGTGGGAGCGGAAACGAACTGACTCAAAATATGAACTGGATAAGTGATATTCGGACGAGTAACAGCAAGGTAGACAAGACTCCCAACAAGATGACGATAGCGAGTCGGATCAGAAAGAGGCTCGCCATCAGAGGGCCGGAGATTAACGTTGAGCTCCATGGGAGTCTCAACAGTACGCTGATCAGTGAGAGAAGCGCGATCAAGAAGATCCTGAATATACTTCTTTTGAGACACAAAGAAACCATCTGGAGTGGAAGTAACCTCAATCCCAAGGAAGTAACGAAGAGGACCAAGATCCGACATAAGGAACTGCTCACTCAGACGAGCCTTGACAAAGGCAATGTACTCAGAATCATCTCCGATGATGATCATATCATCAACATATAGAAGAAGAAGAGTCCGACCACGAGATGAAGTGTGGACAAAAAGAGCAGGATCATGATCACTAGCTGAGAAGCCAGCAGCAGTGACCACAGAGGAGAAGCGCTCAAACCAAGCATGAGGGGCTTGTTTAAGGCCATAGAGAGAGCGACGAAGACGACATACCATATCCTCAGGAACAGAATACCCAGGTGGCGGATGCATGTAGACCTCCTCACGCAACTCACCATTAAGAAAGGCGTTCTTGACATCAAGCTGAGAAACGGACCAATGGCGAATAGACGCCACCGAAAGAAGAGTGCGGATAGTGGTCATGTGGGCCACAGGAGCAAAAGTCTCGTCGTAGTCACGACCATGCTCCTGCTGGAAGCCACGAGTAATAAGACGCGCCTTATAGCGCTCAAGAGAGCCATCGGAGCGAGTCTTAATCTTATAGACTCACTTACACGTGATGGGACGAGAGTGAGATGGAAAAGGAACAAGATCCCAAGTACCAGTACGCTCGAGAGCAGCAATCTCCTTGGGCATAGCATGCTGCCACTCAGGATGAGTAACAGCATCCCAGTAGGAGACGGGCTCATGGGTAGCTGCACCAGCAAGACCAAAACAGGCAGGAGGCCGAATCGACCGACGATCGCGGAGACCGTAGCGAGGAGATGATGGCCCATCAGGGGAAGATGGAGCATCAGGAGAAGATGAAACATCAGGGGAAGACGGTTCATCT
The DNA here is from genome assembly GCA_036346395.1 of Hsuehochloa calcarea. Taxonomy (NCBI): domain Eukaryota; kingdom Viridiplantae; phylum Streptophyta; class Magnoliopsida; order Poales; family Poaceae; genus Hsuehochloa; species Hsuehochloa calcarea. The sequence goes on from CM070599.1 coordinate 45,192,810, forward strand.
GGAAGAGTCTCAATACGAGGTCGACGAGTGTAAAAGAGAGTGGGAGGAGCCTGAGGAGCCACAGGCGACGAAGCAGGAGGCGACAACGGCGGAGAGGCCTTAGGAGATATATGTGGAGACTCAGTGGGAGGGGTGGAAGAGGGCAAGACAGAGATGGGTGTATCTGGAAAGGTAAAAAAAGACAGGGACTCCACAGAGAAAACCGAAAGAGAGGCAGGACGTGGGTAGAAGGGACAAGACTCGTCAAAAGTCACATCCCGAGAAATCCGCATCCGTCGACCAACAGGATCCCAGCACCGATAGCCCTTGTGCTCAGCACTGTATCCCATAAAACACACTCAATAGACTGAGCAGTCAGTTTGGTGCGTTCTTGAGGTGCAAGGAGAACGTAGCAAACGCAACCAAACAGACGAAGAGCAGAGTAGTCTGGAGAAAGATCACAGAGATGCTTAACCGGGATCTCACCCTGACGAGCAGAAGAGGGCTGGATGTTGACGAGATAGGTGGTAGTGGAAACAGCCTCAGCCCAAAAGTGAGGTGGAATAGAGGCGGCAATCATCAGTGTACGAGCCGTCTCAAGGAGGTGACGATACTTGCGCTCAGCGACACCATTCTGAGCATGAGCACCAGGACAAGAGAACTGAGCGAGAGTGCCCTGCTCAGCAAGGAAGCTACGCAAGTAATGAGAGAGGTACTCGCCAGCAGAGTCAGCACGGAAGACTCGAATAGGAGTGGAGAACTGTGTGCGAAGCATAGTGGCAAATTATTTATAGATAGACAAAGCCTCACTACGGGAAGACATAAAATATATCCAAGTGTGACGAGAGAAGTCATCTATAAAAATGATATAATATCGATGGCCCCCTTTCGAAAGGAAGGAGCGGACTAAACATCTGAATGAACAAGATCAAAAGGACGCCGAGATCTTGACTCACTATGAGAATAGAAGTGAATATGTTTCCCTAACTTACAGCCCTGACAATCTAAAGATACGTCTCCTGAGACAGACCCCAGAAGACCACGACGAACTAAGGATGACAGACAAGATCCACACAGATGACCAAGACGGTGGTGCCACTGCTGGAAAGAGCTGGTAGACGGAGTGGCGTGGCCGAGAGACCGGCGGTGGCGGTGGCGTGAAGGAAGGTGAAGCCAGTCAAGCTCCCAGAGACGCTGAGAGTCAAGGCGCCGAGGGCCAGAACCAACCAGAGCCCCCCGTGTGGCGGTCCTGAACATAACAAGAGTCAGAGTTAAGAATGCCCCGACAACCAAGGTCGATGTCATCCCCAGTGAAAAGAAGTCGCATGGTTAGGCGGGGAACATAAGCAACAGAAGGAACATGAAAGGATGAGTTGCTAAAAGGTCCTCGACCAGAGACAGAAAAAGAGGTACCATCAGCAGTAAGAACACTGACAGAGGAATCAGGATGTGTAATAAAAGACAGAGTGGAAGAATCAGAAGTCATGTGAAAAGATGCTCATGAATAAAAAATCCATGGGGAGGTACCTGACTGTGTAGAAGGTGGTTTCTCATGGCCCGAAGAGTCAGTAGTAGAACCTGCAGAAGGCGGGTAAGGAACTCGTGAGATCTGCCTGAAACTCTAGGTCAAGACGCATACAAGCGGCGATGAACATGAGTGACAACCAAGAAGACAAAGAGAGTCTAGGCGGCGCTGCACGCAGAGCTCTGAGCGTAGAAGGCGTCAACAGTAGCATCACCCTGCTGAAGAGAGTGCTCCTGGCGAACCACTGACAGGTAGAGAGCATCTCCAGAGGGTTCGTAGCGTTGACGAAGGTGAGTCCACATCCGACGGTACGAAGGAGTCCCACAACCTCGAAGAAAAGCGAAGCCGACATCGGCGATGAAGACAACGATGAGCTCGGCGTCGTCGTCGCACCACTGAGTGTAGGCAATCAATCGATCCATGTAGGAATCCAGAGCCTCTTGGTAGGCGGATCGACCTTCTCATCGCAAGGCGGCGACCTTGTCACCGTCGAAGCGGCGCAATAGACGTAGGCTCCGTCGGGGGAATAGGGCAAGGCGGGCAGGTGACATCGCCAGAGAGAACGCCCCAGAGACGAAGACCACGCATGTGGATGCGTATGTGAGACATGAAGTCGGTGTAATTAACACCATCGAAGATCACCGAAGACGACGACGAATGGGCACGAGCACCGCTCGACAACTGGGCGCGCGGGGTCGGGAGCGGACCGGAGTGCGGCGACGGAGGGCGGGGCGACAGCGGTGAGGAGATTGCTGCTCTCGGTGGAGGCAACGACGACCCGACATCAGCGGTTCTAGCGGCAGTCGGTGGCGGAGAAGGAGACCCAGGCGGAGTCGGTAGCGGCACGACGACCGCAAGCGGTGATGATGACGGCGCGGGAGGCCGACGACCGCAAGCGGCGATGGCGACGGCGCAGGAGGCCGGTCTCGGGGAGGGAAGCCGGCAGAGGCGGCTAGGGCAGGTGGATGGAAGCCAGCAGAGGCGGCTACGGCAGGACGAGTTGCACGTCTGGAGAGGTAAGCCTAGGGCTCTGATACCATGTTAGGAATAGCAACTTGTATTATCAGGGGGCCAAAGGGCCAGTATATATATACAAGTACAGGTTACATATAAGGAAACCAAATAATATCTAGAATCCTACTCTAACACATATATATCTATAACAATATGCACCGTCAGATCAGCAGCAAAGATCGTATGATACAGTATCATCTCTACAATACTAAATAGTGTGTGCTACAGTAAAATAGTTTTAGCATGGTCCAGTACCATTCATACATTTGATTTTGAGTTCTTTTACGGTATACTCAATTTAATACGAGACGTTCTTTCTTTTTTATTCAATAGTTCAGATTATTTAATATTTAGTTATTATACACTTGGTAGTATGAGTAGTAGAATCCCAAGAAAGGTAGAATTGTAGTTGCTCATGTGAGAATTACATTACACAAGAGTAATATTTTCAACCCTAGTTAGAAAGTTCATAATACCCACAAAAAATTATAAATATAAAGAGAAATTTATTATCCCTTTAACAAATCAATTGTTAGATTTAATTTGTACTACCATTATATACTATTGGTAAAATGTATCGTAAAATTAATTTTTAATTCAATGGCTAGATGACTCATGCAAACACTGTACAGCGTGAGTTTTCTTGTTACCGGTAGACAATTCGTTTCCTATAGAATTTCCCAGACGAAACTAACATTCTCGCCAGTGCGCATCAAGTGGCACGTGGGCAAATCAAAAGTTTACCTTCAGGCGGCAGACAGCAAAAGACAGTCACAAGCAAGCACGTGGGCACGTACCTTGTTCAAACTTCAAAGTTGAGGAGCTTGAGGTTGGTAGTGCAGCCACCGTCGCTGGTCCAGTCGACTGGTTTAGGTGGGATCGATTTGCAGCCGAGCCCTTTATTGCATATCTTAAACTCTTATAGGGACCAAAGAAAACAGAATTTGATCACACCCACAAAACTAGAAACCAGCCGCAATATAAATATTGTTTTCGAGAGAGAGTAAACAGTACTACAACGGTAGAACATAGAAAAATGGTATAGTAACAGTGGAAGTGGTATTTGCAACAAAAATAATGTAACAATTGCTTTGGACGTTCATTTTTAATGGGACAGTGAAGATTATGTATATTTGTGTGTGTATATATGTAAACATTGTTTTCAGAGAGAGTGAATAGTACTACAACCGTAGAATATAACAAAATGATGTAGTAACAGTGGGAGGAGTATTTGCAACAAAAATATTGTAGCAATTGCTTTGGACTCTATTTTCAATGGGACAGTGAAGATTATGTGTGTTTGTGTGTGTATATGTAAACATTGTTTCCCGGATAGAGTAAACAATACTACAACGATAGAATGTAGCAAAATGATGTGGCAACAGTGGGAGGAGTATTTGCAACAAAAATTTGTAGCAATTGCTTTGGACGTTCATTTTCGACGGAATAGTAAAGATTATGTGCGTTTGTGTGTGTCTATATATATATTAGGTCTTCTATATTGACTAATTTAATGCATAGAATCCCAATTCAAACTATACAAGTAGCAAAAATATTATAGCGATTGATCTGAATCTTCAATTTTTGATTAGATGATGGAGATCACTCCTAATACCAAGTTACTATAAATCATCCGACTGCTTCAGTGCATAGGATCCCAATCCAAACTATAGAGGTCGAAATCTAACTGAACAATAAATTGCAATGCAACCAGCAAACGAGGTAAAAGTAGCCTATACTACGCAAACTGACGTAACATCATGTACGAAAACCTATAGCTTCACAATTGTAACATCATGTACGAAAACCAAGAACTGGGCGTGAGAATCTGGCGGCGTCGTTGTGCACCAAAGTGACATGCGGCGTCGTTGTGCACCAAAGCGACATCACCGGCCTTCCTCCATGACAGTGACAGAGCTCAAGAACGGCGCCGAGTTGTGCGGCCTGGCTTCCCTCGGCACCGAGCTCGACTGCCCGCTGACCTCGGTGCTCATGAAGCTGCTGTTGCCACCCTTGATCTGCCACTCCGTAATGTAGCTCGGCTTCGTCACCACCTCGGCCACCTCGATGCCGCCGGTGAGCATCGACACCACCCTCGACATGGATGGCCGCTGGTGAGGTGAGCCCTGGGTGCAGAGGAGGGCGACGTGGATGGCCCGGAGCACCTCCTCGCTGTCGAATTCTGCGAGCTTGGGGTCCACCATGTCGAGAGGGTGGTTGTTCTCATACAGTTCCCAGACCTGAAAGCATAGAGATCGGATGATACAACGGATGACTTCAATGATGTTTTGCCGGAACAAAAATTAGAATTTTGTTTGTTGCACTATAAAAGAAATCTGCAATCAAACCACTGTAAAATGGTAGGAAATATTGAGCTCTTGTACTTCAATAAGATCCGCAATCAAGCTTTCATCCTATGTTCAAGTATATAAAAATACTGAGCAGACTAAATCTTGAATTAACATATGTGGATATTGTGTAACGATTTGACTGCAGTTCTTTTAGATAATGAACTCAATAATATGACAAAACTGTGATTAGAGGGTCTGATTGAAAAATCTTATGAAGGCATGTGAGCGTTATCAATCTTTAGTACAAATTTTATTATAGGTTTTACCAATAATACAGAGACCAGAGTGTTGCCTTGCCTTTCCTACTTAGGGTCTAGAGTTCATCAGTGAGCTTACCCATTCTAAAATATAAACCTTGTCTTCGTCCAGCGTGTCATCATAGTTTGGCCTTCCAGCTAAAGTCTCCAATGCCACCACACCAAATGCAAACACATCAACTTTCTCTGTCATATGGCCTCTCATGGCATACTCAGGTGCAAGATAACCGCTTGACAAAGGAGAGTAAAAATTGCCATTAGCATACATATGAAAATAATCTGTAATCGTATAGGTGGGGCAAGATAGAAATGTACTTACAATGTACCGGCAACTTTCGTGCTGACATGTGTCTTCTTGTCATCATAAAGTTTGGCGAGCCCGAAGTCCGAGATCTTAGGATTGAGATTGGCGTCAAGTAAGACATTGCTGGCCTTTATGTCCCTGTGCACCACACGGATGCTAGACTCTTCATGAAGATAAGCCAGACCTCTTGCAATGCCTAAGCATATCTCAAAGCGTGTTGGCCAGTCTAGGTTCAACCTCTTATTTCCTGCAAATGAAGGTTTAATTTTTTAGGTCTCTATAATAAACCTGACCTTCCAGATTCCTAGCTAGTTGCATAAAATCGAAAGAACTTGTACCAAACAGTGCTTTATCAAGGCTTTTATTTTCCAGGTACTCATAGACCAGAAGTGGATTATTGCCCTCAAGGCAGCAACCATACAACTTCACCAGATTACGGTGTTGCACTCGAGATATAGTTTCTATTTCTGTTGCAAATTGCTTTTTCCCCTGATGAGATGTTTGAGATAGCTGCTTCACTGCCACTACCCTTCCATCAGTTAACTTTCCCTGCAAGAAGGTGACATTTTTCAGCAATGCAAGTTTCAGGTAGTGCATTGTCTCAAACATCATTTATTATGGATGCAGTGAAAGAGATTTATCAACATGTATGTGCAGAAACTGGAAATAAATAATAAAAAAAAAAAAACAAACGGATCTATCTTTTGATGTTTACTCAATTACTTGTACTACCTATATTGTCAAAAAGTTACTTTTAGAATGAAATAATCATAGAAAATTCAAGCCTATGTATATACTGGATGAACCAACCTTATAGACTGACCCATATCCTCCTTCACCAAGAAGGTTACTAGAACTGAAATTTTCAGTAGCCGACCTCAGTTCACCATAACTGAAGACATTAGGTCTTCCCACAATACTGTACAGCTCTGCAAAACATCACAAAATATATGATGAGCTTATTTGGAGAAGTTCTTTGCTCGGGTAAGAATACATTGTGAGCCTAATATATCTCCCATACCTTGTTGCTCCAATGATAGTTTTCTCCTTTTCTGCCTCCACACAAAGATTCCGGCAAGCGCTACCAGTCCTAAAACTGTGACACCAACTACAACTCCAACAATCACACCTGTTTTACTACTATTCTTCTTTTGTGAAGCATTAAGCACTGTAGGGGTGAAATCTGACAGAAAGTTCACTTGTTAGAAAAATGTAATTACAACAGAATCAATATATTAAAAGTATGGTTAAATAAAAAGGTATATTGTGTGTATACTAGTTGGTGTATTACATCTTGAATGTCAGGCTATACATGTATCAGGTTCCACCTCTCAAAACCTTTCTTTAAAAAATCTAGGCCATAGTTTACATTCCTGAGTAGTTTTTTTAGTATATTTGATTTAGTAGTTCCCTTTTGGATTTTTGCTAATTTAATACAAAATAAGCTTTACACAAATAAAAGTGTCCGTTTAATTTTTCATTTATTTCAGTCAAATAAGCCTGAACGCTTTCAATTTTGAACAAAGCCTAACTGGGATGTGTTTCCACGATATTCAAAATAAAATGAGAAAAACTTCACATCAAGTACAAACTAAATGTAAGTATGTACAAAAGTACAATATCAACCCTCATTTTTATGTTAGAGTGCTCTGAATTTTCGTTTGTTTTTATTTGACACTGCATGTGATCACATTCAGCATAACTTATTGATTTGTCCAACTTGTAGTTGAAACCAGGCATTAGTTGACCCTGTAGAATTTATGGTAGACAGTATTAGAACCATTATTTCAAAGTCACAAGTCAAGGGGAATACTTGGAGTTGCACTCAAAGCTGAGATTGCAGGCCCGTAGTAGCCTTGAGTGGGAATGCAGCAAGTGCCCTTGCCAGCCCAGAAGAGATGAATCTCAAGAAAGTTCTTAGTGACAGGAACAATGTACTGCTTCCTAACAGCAGTGTAAGATTTCCCGCCTGCTGCTTTCTTTATGTCAAAGTTATGTGCCTTACGCTCACCCTGTACCACCAACAAGAAAAAAATTACTGGCCAGGTTATAAGCTAAGAGTATTGGTTGGTTATCACTTATCAACAAGATTGGAACCTACCTGGACATATATATCAAAAACCCTTCTCCCTACGCTCTTCCAAGACTGTGAGTCTGGGAAGTCAAACTCTGCAAATTGTAGTGTGACTGTATAGTTTCCATTCTCAAGTCCAATACCATAGTATCTTAAAGATGACGGCGACATCCTTGCAGTTTGGAACAGTTCTGAATCTAGTGTGTTCTGAAACTGGCGTGAACTGTAGATTATGTAATTTCCGTTTGGTGCATCCAAGAATTGTCCAACATTACTAACACCCCATGTTGGTGCTCCTGTAACATTATATGATGCAGGTCCAAGGCTAGCACCATCAGGTTGATACATGGAATTATCTGAGCCTGATATGGATCTAGTGCTACCACAGTCCACAGCAAAGGAGGCAGCTGCAAGCAAGTTAAATGATTTAATATTGACATTAATTTAGTATATCTGCAGTTGCAGATCCAGTGTTCCTCAAGTAGGCACATCTTTGATTTGCAAAGAGTGGAAGGCTCACACTGTGGAGAACCAAGAAAACAGGGTGTATTTCGCTGAAGGCACTCCAGCCCTGCAGGTAAGACACTGCAAATGCAAAACATCAACATTTTGAATACAAACTCCAAGCTGAGAGAACCTAGTAAATATACTTGAGGTCTTGAGGAGATATTGGAATATGGACAAACCTGTTATTGGATCTATCGATCACAAAATTGTTTGCCACCAAATTCCTAAGTAGAGTGAACAATAGGCAAAAATTAGAAGGCATTGTTCATGCTTCATAGCATATTTAGGGCTTGTTTCATACAGCCTAAATCAAAATAAACTTAAGCTAAGGATAAATAACTGGCTCGGTTTTGTGCTAAGATGTAAGATTGATAAATCTCGTTCCACAAAGAATATGAATCATAAGTGGCTTAAGATCCAACAATTTTATGAAGACTTATAAGCTAGATGCACCAAAACAGCTTTTCAGATTTATCAAATATGATGCTAGCTTATTTCATATGTATACTATAAGCCTAATAAGCCAGCTCATAAGCCTAACGTAGACCTAACATGCCCTTGATTAGGCTGGATTTTGTTCGGTCAGTCAATGGAAGTTTCAGAACTTGGAACTTACAATTGTAAATTTTTCTGACTAGCCCAAGAAGGAAAGTTTCCTGACAGCTGGTTGTAAGAAAAATCTCTACACAAAATAAAAATATAAAAGCACCATTAGATATTAAATAAACACCTTCCTGCTTTTATTGTGCAAATAAACCTGGACCACATTGACATACAAATTTTTAGGCAAAGATCCTATTGAGCTTGGAAGGCTCCCTGAAAGGCTATTATTCCCGAGAAATCTGGTCAGAACAAAACTTGCAAACATTAGCAAGATAAATAAAGAAAGCCTTCTGCTCCTAGAAATAAGCTTTGGAAGGCAAGATAATCCATACAAGTAGTTGAGCGAACTCAGATTCAACAGGGTTTGCGGTACTTGGCCTGTGATATTGTTAAAACTCAAATCCCTGTAACAGTAAAAAACGAGAAAAAGGCAAAAAGGTCATCAAACAATGTATAATCCATAGCAACACATTTAAGATTTTGCACAAAAGGCACTTGACTGTAGTTTATTGTAGAAACAAAATGTTTACAGTGATTTTAAACTCGTGAACTTCGAAAAGTCTTTTGATGCAAGACTATCAGATATCCTGCAATTCCTCAAAATCCTGCAAAGAAACATGTTACATCGTTTTGGGATTATCAACTTGGTTGAACAACATCAAAATTTGAGCTGTAATTTGAGTCATTAAGTGAATGACAAGTTATGCATACAGGGTGCTCAAAGATGTCATGTTACTGATGAATGCCAGTGAAGAAGAACTTCCATTTACTATATCACCGATTCGTCTGCACCACAGAAATAGATTATTCATTTTTCCCAGATGCAACTTTGATATTTAAGAATGACACTTCGCTATTATCGCTGGCAGTAGGCACTTACAAGCTTGTCAATTGCACAAGATTAGAAAGAGTTGCTGGAAGCGGACCTTGAAAAGAATTGCCTTGAAACCGCCTACAAATATATAGTTCTAGTTAGTACTTTAAAGCATCATTTCTTTACGGATGCAGTAACCTAGTAGTGAAAGAAGGGAGATGCCAATTCTTTGGTAAAACAAAAGAAAGTGAATTTACGCAGCTAGTAGTACAATTTATTTATGAAGAAAAGATAAGTATTGTGCTTGCTAATACCAGTACCTTATTAGAAACTAGCACCCATCTTATTGTGAATAGTGACGGAAGGAAGATGCAATGTTTACCAATACTCGCCTAACATATAAACTTAAATAGATTATTTTTTAAGAGACCTCGAGATGAAGATTCAGCATGGTAAAAAAAAGATACTCTGGAAACTAAAAAAATGCCATCTCTTGCACAAATCACAATGAACCAAGTAGGTTTAACATGAATCTATCACTTTCACACCAACTTAAGTTTTGCACAAACTAAAGCTCGACCTGTAGAGACTGTAACACTGTATTACTGTACACATATTATTTGAAACAATATGAACAATGCAACGACATATCCAAATTGGTTTTATACTATTTTTTAGTTATAAAATATAATTTCTAGGAGTGGAGATAGCAATCTTACAGGTCCGCTAAATTCCAACTCCCAATATAATCTGGTATTTGCCCAGTAAAATCATTATCTGATGCCCACCTGAACACAGAGAAGAATAGCACATAAGATTGAATGGCATAAAACATTAATGTCAACAGCGCGTCTTTTATAGGCATACAGTGTTTTCATTTTTGTAAGCTTGGAAAATGATGATGGCAGCGGACCACTTAAGCCAGCACTGTCAATGTACCTGCAATTGCGAGATACAAAAACAGCACACATTAGACATGGAGTCGACTAGTTCAAGCGAAATGGAAAACATAATTTGCTAGAAGAAAAGGGACGGACTCCCAAAAAATACTATAGGACGTACAGTTGCTCAAGTTTGGCCAGGTTCCCTAATTCCGAAGGAAGGGAGCCATTAAAATTGTTTGAGCTAAAGCTCCTGAAAATACACCGCAAAATCCATGTTAGCCATACAAAATTGTCGACTGGAAATTTTCTATTATGGGAAGCATGCACACTGTCAGCATAGTTACCCTTCCCAACAGAGTTTAACTCCAATTCTGCAACACAAGTATAGTTTATATATATATATAAACAAGGGCACCAACACAAGTCTATTACAAGAAAGAAAGAAAGAAAGATGCCATTTGTACTTTTAAAACAAGGGCACCAACACAAGTATATTACAAGAAAGATGACATTCGTATTTTGATTCACAATTTTGGACTCTGTTACTGAATAGTGCAAACTTGATGGTGTTAGCATGTATTCTCAATGTAAACCATTCTTCAATTCATGATTATTATAGAATTGAATATATTAAAGATGAGGGTGCAAAAGATAAACTGAGAGTTATGGATTTTTTTTTCATGATTGCAAATTCAGTAGAGATTTCTGATGAAATAGGGTCATGAGATTATGAAAATATATATCTTACAGAGATACAAGATTCGTAAGGTTTCCGAGCTCCTTTGGAACAGGTCCATATAATGCATTGATGCCCAGACTCCTTGTGTGTTCAAGGGAGAAAGTGTAAGATTTGATGCAAAGAAAAAATATAAAATGAAATAATGTTTTAAGTTCTAATCTCACAGGTACTGCATAGCAGTCAATTCCCCAATGAACGATGGTAAAGGCCCTGTTAAGTAATTTTGTCCTAAATTCCTGAAACAAACAGCAGATCAGATATCAACAACGTCAATTTTATAAACCTTGGGAAGATATTAGCTAATGCAGTATTGTTACTTGCAAATTTGAGTTTCGTGTAAGGTTGGACTATTGTGAACTAAAAGATATCTTTTTGAGTTGCTACAACAGCTTAAGGCTTATGAGAAACAGTATCCACTATAAACGATAATGACAATCTCCGAGTGAACTCTAGCAATCCTCTACAGGCACTGCAGGAGAAACATGATGGTAATAGGAAAATTAGAATGTGTAAACTGTAAAGTACCTAGTGGCAAAAATGTTTGATGGCAGAATACATATTAAGCAATCATCTGTTATGCACTAGCGAATAACAAACTCCCCCAATGAACTACAGTTAAACCATCTTATTCTATGATTCAGATACAGTGTTTTGGCTCACAGACCATTTCATGTAAGAAAGTTGAGAGTTCATACAAATTGGTCAAGCGCGTGAGGTTCCGCAGCTCTTCTGGTATCGGGCCAACTGCATCCAGCGCGTATATTCTCCTGCATCGACAAGTAACCCAACGGTTTACACCTTCTCAATTCAGCCATTGCCACTGTTCGTCAGACAAAAGGACATAGTATAACAACAACAAACATACGAAGAATCACCGAATTATCTAACCAACACTTCGCAGTAGCAGAGATGAGGACACTAGCGCAGCTAGACGTATGCGTCGCAAGCCTCAGGACGAGCAGCCTCAATCAGGCAATTCATCGAACACCAGGCGCGCGGCTGGACTCTAGCGAGGAGTGGCAAAGCGTGGCCAGACTTACAGCTTGGTGATGTGGCAGACGGTGTTGTTCTGGTCGGAGCAGTCGCACTTGATGCCCGGGTTGAAGTTGGGGTTGTCGTCGAGGACGGTGCCGTCCGTCGCCGCGCCGGTGCACGGGTCGCCGCTGATGTTCCATTGCGCCTGCGACTGCGACGACGACGCCGTCTGCGCGAGCTTCGCGAACAACGCGTTCAGCGCCGCCGCTGCGAAACAAAGCCATATCAAAAACGGGTTCATATCCCAACCGGGGGACAACGATTATCTCCTTCTCGACCGTCCGATGGCCCAGACCATGCCGATCTGACGGTCAGGAAGCAGGAACCGCGCCGAAATTGCAAAACCAGGGAACAGCCACGCATGGTTTCTGACTTTGTGTGGACAAGCGCAAGTCAAAAGCTAAAATTATCGACCGACGTGGCCGAATCGACCCTCCAACCGAAACATTTGGAACGTGCAAGTTTATTGGGACAGAGTGGATAGATCATTATCCAAAAGCATCCGGGCTTGATTAGGACGGATCATGCTTGCGATTTGCAAATGAGGCGAATCTTCTCACGTAGCAACTCAACTCAACAGGCAAGACATGGAGATATTCAGGAGAAGCCTCCCCAGCTTCCTTCCATCAGCGCGAGAAAAGGTCAAACGGAGCAAAAACAGAGACGAACCATGGAGCGATTGATCATTCAGACAGCAAAAAACCGGTGAAAAGAACAAACGAGGAAAAGAAGAGCCAGGCAACCGATTGATTGATTGATTGATTGATTCGATGTGATCGAATAAGCCTCATCAGGAATCAGCAACTCAAAAAAAAACTCTCATTTCAGGAATGATCGAATCGGGGACACACACACACGCACGCACATATATATATATATATATATATATATATACTCACCTTCAGTCGGATCAGTCCTTGTCCCTGGCGCTTGCTGAGCTTGGGCAACTGCCGCTGCAAGAAGCAGCAAGAGCACGGAGCCATGGAGATGGAGCCGGCTCGCCTTGAACCTCGACCTCATCTCCCTCCCTCCCTCCCTCTCCTCTCCTCTCCCTCTCCCTCTCTTTCTTCTCTAGCTTAGTTAGCTTGACCCCTTCTGAGAGAGGACGCGATGAGAGTGAAGAGTTGAGAGCGCAAACGTAGAAAGGGGCATGTGCTAGGACCCTTTAAGACAAATACACGCACGGTGCGTGTAGATCCAAGAAGCAACTAGTTAGGGAGGCGACCCTGATAGCCTGATTAAACACAAGTGCGCAACTAGCCACTGCTGTCTAAATACAAGTGCGCAACTAGCCAACAACTCCCAAGTGGAAGAATTAGGGAGGCGACCGCGATAGCTTGATTAGCTGAACATGTGAGTGGTTGCAATATTATATACAATAATTCTCGGTGAGATCCCTCTTTGCCCCTGTACGGATCCATGTTGGGTGGTGCTTCTATGCGGCCGCCGCCACATGTGCGGGCGTTGAATGGGAGACAAGCGGGGAGTCTCTTATTTGTTTGCATAATAGCTGCTTCGACACTTAACTGCACGCGCGCCGCGGAATAAGAACAGGTCATATGTGCTGGAGGTTGTACTGAAAATTCTACATATGAGTGGTTACTCGCTTTGGATATTGGTACAGTTGCAAGTGTGATACTTTAACCATTAATCTCTATGAAAATATATTATTTCAAATAAAAATAACTATACGTTACGAATGTACATTTCATAATGGAGCTAGCAATACCAACTTTATGTTATTAATTTTGATAAATCTTTATATATCGATGATTGTTCTAAAATAATTTATATTTGGAATCGGACGTGGTACCTACAGTTTTGCGGTGGACGAGTTCCAAGAGGAAGGAAAAGTCCTGGTGCGACTTTGATGGTTGAGATAGGTGCGTGGATGGACGAACGCGCGTGCACCCAAGCAGAACAGATGAACAGGTAAATGTGCTCACACGTGGCGTGACCTTGCCCTGTATTGTTTTTTTTTTTTTGAGAGAGAGAGGATCATCTCCTCTCCTCTCCTCTCCTCTCCTCTGTAGGTGGGCTGGATGTGTTGGGTTAGTTGGGCCAAGGGGGTGATGTGATTTAGGTTGTGGGCTCCTTTGATTATGGATATGCGCAGTGCGGCTGGCTGAGGGGAGCCAGCACCAGAGGCGCAAGGCCAAGGTCGTGTGCCTGTGTGTTTCTAAGAGAGACGCAAGATTGAGTTAGGGTTTATCAATAAATAGATCTTTTGATGTTGAGCTAAGTCATTGTGGGCGAAGGTTGGAAGACACTGGCCGAATGGGGAATTGCTTTGGTTTTAGTGGACTATGTGAATACCAAGTAGGCTGCGAGTGAGGTGACAACGGAATAAGCTTTCGAGGACGTTACATGTTAATTTAGCCTAATTTCTAGTATATATATATATATATATGTATTATACTTTATATATACTGAATTTTTGCTCATGAAATTTGGATGTTCAACTCAATACCCATTAACCCAGCTGGTCCGCCCTCTCAAAAAATTTGGTACGTACGGACGGCGAGTTCACCGGCAACGGCAACGGCAACGGCGACGGGGGCAGAGAGTAGCATGACACGAGTCTCAAGTTCTGGTTGAGCACCGAGTACGCACGTCCAAGCAATAGCTGCGGATTAACCTAAACAAACCTACGAATTCCGTAACGCGAAACAGCGTAAGCTAAATACAGTTATCGCATGCGGAAGCAGTCCAAACACCAAAGTAGACGGAACTCCATGTTAAGTATTCCACCTGTTAGTTCCCGTGACACCAAGACGGTACTTTACCTGATGATGATACATATTGCAATACAATACAAAAATAGCACCACAGCATCATTTTCCATTCATAGATGCATGGTGACAGTTGGGATTGCATAGTACAAATTGAAATACTAGCATGTATACAATCGCGTTACAACTTTAAGTGCGTGCATCATATTGCTAAATAAATTCAGCCACGCAGAACTAGGTTCACTTATCTACGTACTGTGATTTTCGAGGGACCAAAATTCTTGCAAATTTAAAAAATGTGGCTTGTCCTACTTCGTCACAAAAATCAAATAATGCTCCAAAGTTGGAGAACGTTAGAAAAGACTTCAATCTATTCCGATAGTCCCATAGACCAAATATATACAAATTACAGTGTAAGAAAATATGCAACAAGCACCCTATATAACTAACATCTAACACCCCTTCAAACTCATGATGGGTCAACAACACTGAGTTTGGAGAGGTAGAAACTATTATGAACTCTAGTCTGTGCTTTGGTGAAGAAATTTGTTAACTGAAACTCCGATGGCACATACTGAAGAGCAATAACTTGGTCTTACACCTACGATCTTATGTACGAAGCATCTAATCCAATATGTTTGTTGAGATCATGCTTCACGGGATCTCAAGCAATACTAACTGCACCAGTACTATATCGGACAAGAGAGGGGTCAGTGCAGGAATTGAAACACCAGAATCCTCAAGTAGCCAACGAAGTCAAGTGATCTCTGCAGTCAACGATGCCATGGCTCTCAACTCGGCCTCAGCACTCGGACAGAAAACGACAGTCTACTTCTTGGTCTTCCAGACAATCAAAGAGGAATCGAGGAAAACACAATAGGCAGAAAAAGATTGATGTTCAAAATGATCGCTAGCACAGGTCACATTAGATTACGTTTGAAGCTGCAAAGAACTGAAGCGAGGAAAGAAAAGACATTGAGTGATGGTCTCACGAAGATATCGTAGAACACGAAGAAGGTGGCTGTTAACGAGCTAAGTAGAAGCAAAGATGAACTTCATGATGTGAACTGTGTGATAAATGTCAGGTCGAGTGATACCAAGATAAACAAGACTCCCTACAAGATGGCGGTAGCGAGCGGGTCCTCAAGAGGTGCACTATCAGTAGGCCAAAGATGAACACCATGCTCCACATGAGTATCTGCCATGCACTGATCAGTGAGACAAGCACGAGCAATGATATCCTAAATGTACTTCTCCTGGGAGAAGTAGTAGTCATCAAGTATAGAAATGACCTCAATCCCAAGGAAGTAACGAAGAGGACCGAAATCAGACATCAAGAACTGCTCACTGAGACGCTCTTTTACAAAGGCGATGTACTGAGAGTCATCTCCAGTCATGATTATATCATCCACATAAAGAAGGAGGAGAGTCCGACCCTGAGGAGAGGTGTGAACAAAGAGGGTAGGGTCGTGATCACTGGCGGAGAAGCCGACAGCAGTAACAACAGAGGAGAAATAGTCAAACCAAACACGAGGGGCTTTCTTGAGCCCATAAAGAGAGTGACGAAGGCGATAAACCTTACTATCGAGACAGAATACCCAGGGATGGCTGCATGTAAACCTCCTCACGTAGCTCATCATTGAGAAATATATTCTTTACGTCCAGCTGAGATAGGCCATTGTCGAATAGAGGCCACAGTAATGAGAGTGCGAACAGTGGTCATGTAAGCAACAAGAGCGAAAATCTCATCGTAGTCACGACCATGCTCCTGTTGAAAACCACGTGCCACAAGATGAGTCTTGTAGCGCTCAAGAGAACCATCCGAGTAGGTCTTGATCTTGTACACCTACTTGTATGTGATGAGAATGACACACGCAGGTAAGGGAACAAGATCCCAAGTGCCAGTACGCTCCAAGAAAGCAATCTCGTCAGACATCTCGAACTGCCACTCAGGATGAGCAGCGGCCTCGCGATAGGTCATAGACTCACAAAGAGCAGTGGCTGCAAAACCATAGCGCTCAGGAGGCTTGATAGTGTGACGATCACGAAGATCGTATCTAGGAGGAGAAGGCGGAGTTGGACACAGCAAGGACGGAGAAGAAGTGTGGGAATAGGGCCCAACAAACATGGAGGCTCAACTGGAGAATGAATAGGCCGAGGACGGCGAGAATAGTGTAGAGGAAATTATGGAATCTCAACAAAAGGCGGGAAGGAAACTCCGGCGGAGGTGGAACAGGTGGAGCCAAGAGAGGGAGGCGAAGAAGGCGGAAGATGAGGCAAAATAGTAGTGGAAGGCTGAGAGTCAAGAAAAGTCAGAAAGGAGATCGACTCAACAAGAGAATCTGACCTGAAAGTGGGAGGACAAGGGTAGTAAGGCCGGATTTGTCAAAGTGACACCCCGAGAGATCCTCATCCTATGAGCAACAGGGTTGTAGCAATGATAACTCTTATGCTCAAGACTATAGCCAAGAAAAACACACTCAACTGATTGAGCAATCAGCTTGGTGCGCTCACGAGGTGGAAGAATGAAAAATAGACACAACCGAAACTACGAAGGTGGCTATATTCGAGCTCGACCATAGAGACGCTCGACAGTAGTAGAACCCTGAAGAGCAGGGAAGGCTGCATATTGATGAAAAAATAAAGTGGAAATAGCCTTAGCCTAGAAGTGAAGGCGAACAGAAGAGGCAAACATGAGAGCGCGAGTTGTCTCAAGCAAGTGACGATGCTTACACTCAGAGACATCATTCATAGCGTGAGCACCAGGACAAGAGTATTAGGGAAGAGTACCAAACTCAGCAATAAAATAACGCAAAACAGCAGATAGGCACTCATCAGCAGAGTCGGCACAAATCACACGAATGCCCGAATCAAACTGAGTGCGAACCATGGTGGAGAATATCTGGTAAATAGAGATAACCTGACTATGAGAGGATATGAGGTAGATCCAAGTATGACAAGAATAGTAATCAATAAAGATCACATAGTATTGATGACCCCCTTTCGAAACGAAGAGAATCGGACCCCAAACACCAGAGTGAATAAGATCAAAATGACAAATAAAAATAGAATCACTAGAGAGATAGGGGAGCTGCAGCTGCTTGCCAAGCTTGCAACCCATACAGTGTAAAGAGGTGTCCCAAGAAACATACCCAAAAACACCACAACCTACTAGTGACGATAGACATGATTCGTAGAGATGACCGAGATGATAGTGCCACTGAGCAAAGGAGGTAGTGAAGGACGCGACAAGACCATAGGTAGTGGCTAACTGGCTGGTGGAGATAACAGAAGGAAGATAGAGTCAGTCGAGCTCATAAAAGACACTATGAATCACGGTGCTGAGGGCTAGTACCAAGCAGAGTCCCCATGCGGTGGTCCCGCACCGACCGCACGGCTGAGCCGCGCCTCACCGCCCCCACGTCGGCCTCAAGTAGCGTTCCACGCCCGGCCACTCGTCACCCAGTAGCCACCGGCTCCTGCGCCGCCGTATCACGCGCCGTCATTGGACGCGCCCGCCTCCCGCAAGCAACTGAGGCCGCCAGTTCTGCATGCCATCTTCGCCGCGCTGCGCCTCACCGTCCCCGCATGGTGCCCATATGAAGCCACCAGCCTTGGGCGGTTTGGGCTGAGTAAGAATGGGCGGTCGAAAATGGGTCGTAATGGGCCAATGAAAGAAAGCCTGGCCGAAGAAATTTCTAAAAAATCGGAGAAATGAAAATATGAAAATCTTGCAGAAGGGCCCTCGGAATTATGAAAATTACGAGGGATTTTTCACAGATAAAGAAATTCTTGTAGAATAACCCCTTAGAAATTGAAAAATTGTGCAAAAATTTCTCACAATTGAAATTTTGTAGTTTAGCCTCTTGAAAATTATATATTTCACCGAAAAATCATGTTCCAGCAGAAAAGGGCCGAATTCAAATTTTGAATCCGTTTTGAGCATTTGAAGCATGTTTAACTTTGTTATTATTATTTATATGTAATTTATATATTGTATTTGCTATTTTGATTATCTGTGATTGTTTATATTACTTTTAATCACTCAAAATAGCACTGAATCATGAAAAATGCATAGGAAAAATATGAGATCACGAATCGAAAGTTTGAAGAGTATTATGAGAATTTTGCAATCATTTTAGGCAAATTACCAGTAATAATCTTATGAACTCTTTGCATAAATATATAGATGACTAGCATCACGAACCGAAAGTTCGAAGAGCTAGCCCAACATGGCCATAATTTATACATAATTTGTACTAGTTTTGAACTATATGATTAGGTAATCATGGATGAGCAGAAGATTGAGAATGCTCACTCTACCTTTCACCCGAATGTAGTGCAATCCGGATGCAACTGTCATTAAGACAACTACAAGGAGTATGCCAAATTAATTGACATGATGCAAGTTGCGAAAGCTCAAGATGATATTATAAGGAAGAACTACATCTCACCGCCATCTAGTAGCAATGTTGGCCATGAAGCCAATGTTAGTAACTACGAGGTGAGGAAGTCTCTCACAGAGGAGAGGGCAAGAAGGGTAAGATCGTGGGTCACACGTTATTGATGCTTTCCAGACTAAGAAGAAGGGCAAAGGACAGCATGAGGCACACCTCGCCATTGCAGGCACAGAGGATCCATAGCCATTAGTTGCACTCATGGATGTGGACATCCCAATAGCAGCCTCTATCACCCCTCCTTTGGACATTACATCGGCCGTAGTCGTATTTGCCCAAGAGGAGAAGATCGCCATGGAACAGATTGCGACAGGGCATTGAATTATTTTATCATTTGAATAATGGTTGTAGGATCTAGGAGTGCAAAGCATTAAATTCTTATGATGAGTCCCGGAAGGATTATCTTTCCCGTGTTTATAATAGCAAGTTATGTTTTGCTATTTGAAGTGTTAGAACGCGTGTGGCGCCCTATGGAATAAGTGTGCTTAGCGGATAGCGGCACAACGAATACCATCTTGAGAGAAACAAAATTCTTTCGGTCGATCGTCAAGAATGCTAGTAGTCTTACGAAAAATCGCGGGCAGCGATACTTGTGTAAATGGCTCAAGAAGGGCCACAATTATACTCTTGATGGGCACAACTTTGGTCATTGAATAAGGCATGTTATACCCAGAATCGACTAGAACTCTCAAGGCTATTCGCGCTAACGGTTTTCACGTAGAGACTGAAGAACAGTATAGTAAAGAATACCTACTCATTACAAAGCGTGAAGAAAGTGAAAAGGGTATTAGAATGACTTTTTTCATATAAAACTGTGCTATACTACACTAATATTAAGGCACCCGCAACCTGTACTACCCTAAGAACTGTATTTAGAAGCTCTTAACCTTTTTGTCTCTAGCATGATAGATTATGCCACCTAGGTCTTAGAATGATGAGAAATATAATTAACAATTCACAGAGACATAATATCAATGTAAAAATTTTGAATCAGAAAGATTTTGTGTGCCACGCATGTGCTACCAGGAAAGTAATTACTAGACCTTCTACTCTGAAAGTGAAGGAATATTTATTGTTTACGAGAGACCACGCTTTTGCAAAGCTAATCTCGCAGAGAATAAAAATTAAATGTGAAGTCTATCAGAATGGACAACGCTAGAGAATTTACTTCGAAAGCATTTGATGATTATTGCATGGCAATGGGAATTAAAGTTGAGTATTTTGTACCGAATATCCACACCCAGAATGGACTAGCAGAGATATTAATTAAAAAATTAAATTTATTGTCCGACTGCTTTTGCAGAATTATAATTTATCTACTACATGCTGGGACACGCAGTCCTGCACACAACAACTCTCATCATTTTTAGATTGTTGGCGTATAACATCCATTCACCTATGCAACTAACGCAAGGGTCAGCACAGAAAATTTATCATCTTCGCATATTTGATTGTAAGATTTATGTACCTATACCACTACCTCAACGAACTGCAATGGGCCCTCTCCGAAAGTCTGTGATATACATTGGTTATTAGATAGCATCCATAATCAGGTATTTGGACCCTATGATAAGAGATTTGCAAGCAGTCTACTTCGCTGATAGCATATTTGATAATGATAGTTTTTCGTTATTAGGGGGAGGAAAAAACTCTTTGATGAAAAATATCAGAAAAAAATATGGCAAGCCATAGGAATCTATACACATGACCCACGCACTAGTGAAGAAAATATTGAAATCCCATAACATAATTGAAGGAGCGTGACCAAGTCATATGTGCCTGCACGCAATGCATTGGAGAGGGTTGAAATATCGAAGAAAGAAAAATGTATTCCTAATCCCGTCCCGATGCCTCAGAAAAGGACAAGAACTCCGGCCCCTCGAATCCCAAGTAACCGGGGACGCCTAGTGAAAAAAGGATACAACCGTTCACTGAAGTTCCCAGAACCAGAAGAGGGGCCAGTTGAGACCTGGCACCAATATGGAACTTTCAGGAATGACATACCAGATTTGAACATTCCCACGGAGGGAGATACCTGCATGTATGTGTGCACACACACCGGAGCTGAAAAACTAAAGGTATTTGCCCCCGTAATTAAAAGCAGCGGTGAGCAAGTAGAAACATTAGAAGAATCACCTTATGAAGAAACAACTATAAACTTTGTGACCATGAGAGAATCTATGAATAAGACAACATCCAATGTCGATATTTATTTTGTAAAGAAAATTACCACAATCATCGATCTTGATCCAGAGCTTCTATCGCTCGTTGAATGTAAGAAAAAATCAGATTGAGAAGGTTGGAGGAACGCAATAAAAAAGAGTTATTGTCTCTGAATAAAAGAGATGTATTTAGGCATATAAGCCACACGCCTCGCTATGTGCACCTAGTAGGGCATAAGTGGGTATTTATTTGAAAGAGAAATAAAAATAATAAAGTTCTAATAAAGGCTCGTGCACAAGGTTTCACTCTACGTCCAGGAGTTGATTATGAAGAAACATATTCCCCGTTATAGGCGGAACTACCTTTAGACATTTATTCTAAAAATGACAGTAAACTTGAATTTAGAAATAAAATTGATGGATTTGGTACCCGCATACCTTTATAGAAATTTGAATTCGGATATTTATATGAAGGTACCTGAATGTATCCTTGTCCTAACCAAGATAGGGAAAATAGAAATATGTATAGTGTGAAACTCAAAAATTCGTTGTACGGACTTAAACAATCAGGCAGAATGTGGTATAATCGCTTGAAGCAACTTTCTATGCAAGAAAGGCTACACGAACATTGAGAATTGTCCATGTGTATTTATACGACGATCACATGATGAATTTTGTATAATCTCAGTATATGTATAGGATTTGAATACCATCGGAACCCTAAAAGGTATTAAGAAAGTAAGCTCTTACCTGGAATCGAGTTTGAAATGAAAGATTTGGTAAAATCAAATATTGCCTAGGCTAGCATGCCCATGAAGGGATATTAGTGCATCAGTCAACCTACACTCAAAAGGTGTTAGAAAGTTTCGGCTTTGAAAAGGCATACCCTTCGAAAGTGTCAATGGACGGGAGATCTTTGCAGGAAGACAAAGGCTCGTACAGATCTAGAGAAGAGGGGGAGGAATCTTGGGACTGGAATTCCCGTACTTAAGTGTAATATGAGCACTCATGTATTTAACACACTGCAATAGACCAGACATTGCATTTGCCGTGAACTTATTAGCAAGGTATAGTGCAGAACCTACCAAAAGGTATTGGCAGGGAATAAAAGGCATCTTCCGATACCTCCAAGGAATCAAAGACCTTGGTCTGTTCTACATAAATAACCAAGACTTGTCTATGAATATCTATGTAGATGTTGTTACCTGTTGGACCCGCATATAGCCAAGTCGCAAACATACTATGTATTCTTGTGTGGTGGAACTGTATTTTCATGAAAATCATCTAAACAAAGTCTTGTATCGACTTCGACGAACCATTCAAAATCATAGCACTGCACAAGGCATCACGAGAATATGCTTGGCTTCGGCGGATGATTCACCACATCCAGTAGTCATGTGGATTGAATACCGCACAAACCCCAACTATTATCTATGAAGATAATGCAACTTGTATTGTACAAGTGCAAATGGTTTATGTGAAGAATCATCTCACAAAGCATATCAACCTCAAGTTCTTCTATGCTCATGAATTGCAAAAGATGGACAAAATTAAAGTAATGCATACTAAGTCATGTGAAAATCTTGCAGATTTATTCAATAAGTCATTTCCAGCATCTACCTTTGAAAAATGCATATATGGAATTGGAATGATGAGACTTAGAGAAGTGCAGAATTCAGGGGGGAATCTTCACGAACTCATTATTGAAACTTGATCGTGAAGACCGAGTACCCAAAAAATAAATCATAAAGATTAAATGAAATTGGGTAGACTGTACTATTTTTCCTTTGACGAGTTTTCCTAAAGTTTATCGGCTAAGGTTTTTAATGAGACAATTTGTGCAACACAATAGAACATGTATCATGTACTCTTTCTTCAAAAAATTTCATTGAGTTTTTATGGAGTTTTGACTGCATGAACATGTGAGGATGGGTGCCTAGGGGGAGTGTTGGGAAACCATGGGCTTGGCCCAATAGCCGCCCATGGGTGGGCGCACCATCCAAAACCCTATCAGGGTTTGTAGTCTATAAATAGGGGTGCCAACTATTATAAAAGGTTGATTGCTTGAAGAAGGAATAAAAAAGAAGAATACCCCCTAGGACCCTACATCTTTGTCTCTTTGTGTGTGTTCGCTCTACTATTTGTTATTGCATTGTTTAATATGATTCTACATTTTCTTCAATGTGATCGTTCGAACTGGACTCACCAGTGACAATTCCTCAACACAAACAATGTATAATCCATAGCAAGGTGAGGGGCTACCGCACCCCTAGGACCCAAAGGTTAGGACGGGGCATTTAAAGACAAAGGGCGGGGGGCTATCGAATTTGATGCAATTGTATATTGAGGAATTATTTATAGAGATACATAAAAGGATAATTTATTGTAGAAACTGTTTTTAGTGTGTGTATATATGACATAAATAGATACTATAAACAAAATCGAAGGGCGTTTTAATTAATCGTCCTGTACCTTCTCTTCTTCTGAAGATAGAACCGGCCACCCGGCATGATCAGATGGTGACACCTGGCCTACTTTTTTCGCATGACGCCTCAGACAAAACTAGCAAGACTATATTATTAGATTACGACAATCAAGTTGACAGTTACTACCGAAACTAGAAATCAAGTGTAGTACGATATTACGCCGATGCCGATCGATCGAAAGAAGAGAACATGCATTGCATGCACTGGATCGACCAGAATACAGAACACGTTGGGGATCGACAAGATTGAAGCTGGAACAAGTGGTGGCATATACGTACCCGAACCCAATGGGGAACCTGAACATGCATTGTATCTTGTGCGGACGGCGCGCCCATCAGCCCATCGCCGCCTCTCATTTAACTCGGGGAACCTGAAAAGCCAACTGCTTGACCGTCTCCGCCGCCTGGAGCCTCACGCGTTGCCAATCCAAGAAAGCCCTGTAGAATAACCCAGAACGGAAGCATGCATCATCACATTACAATTGCGCAGTAATTTGAGCTACATAATCCATACGACGTGCGTTAGTTCGAGAGAGAGGGGTGAGAGCAGAGACCTGGCATGGTCATGGCGCGAGGGCACGAAATCGCGCACGATCGTGGCGTAGACGGGGTCCGGGAAGACAAAGACACACGTGGTTTGCGGAGATTGGTTGGGCTAGGGAACTAGGCTAAGGAGGATCCTCTGGAAACGCGCGGTCAGATCGTCATCCCACAGCCGTGTGCCGCCCGCGAAGTCGGTGAGGGTGCAGACTGCAGAGGTGGTCGAGGGAATCTTCGAACGCCGCGAACCGGATGACGTACCGGATATTCTGAGCATACCGGCCTTCCGCCACGAGCCGCTGCAGATCACCGACGTGGAAGAACACACCCGACCTGTCGTTCGCCCGGAGATTGAAATCGAATCATCGCCAATCCAAACCAATCCAAACTATGTAACCAACGACGTTTCATCACAAGATCGAATTCGACGCAATTAACAAGTGTTGATAGCGGGAACCAACTCTTTCAGTAGGAATTTTATGAGATTTACAGAATCGACCTCCCTCTGTTTAGGCACGGCGGTGTGCGTTTTCCGGTATTCGCAAAAATAAGTGTTAATAGCGTGCATGCAAGGCAAGTACATACGCTTTGTAGGCGTCGTCCATGTTGCGCGACCAGAGGAAGGCGAGGAGTCGCCGGAGACGGAAGGTCGTCAGGAAGGTGTATTCCAGGGAACGCATCAAGGGGCGCTCGCCGGAGCCCTCGCCGGGGATCTCCATCACGCACAGATGACTTCAGACGCACACAAGACAGAACTAGTCTCTCCTGGAGGAGCGACCTTCGTCGGAGTGTCTACTTATTTCACCGATAAGGTCGGGTCGTAGCTAGTGGGCCATGCTATGTCAGTAGGTGAAGTTATCTGTAGGAACATATCGGCTCGGAGCTCGGGGCGCAGTCGAGGCTCGGAGCCAACTGACCATCCTCCTGATGGGGAGCCCCGACGAGGCCTCCGGCTCCGGCGAGCGTGCCGAGATGCGTTCCCTGGTGCGTGTTGCGGTTCCGTCTCCGGCGACTCCTCTCCTTCAACCACTTCGGCGACGCCACACACCTCCCCCCCCCCTGATGCGCTGAGGATACACCAGCACGAGATTACGGAGCCTGAAATGGTCATAGCTACATGGGCTGTAGGCATTTCTCTAAGGCCTAACAGGCCCGGCGTTGAGGACCAAAAGACACATAAATCAAGTACGTCCTAGGCCCAAATATTTTTGTCTTTTGATGGCTCTTCCCGCTTCCCCCAAATCCCAATCCGCCCCCCCCCCAAACCCTAACCCGAACCCCTCCTCCTCTCCTCGCCGGAGACGCCTCTTCCTGCAAGTCTCCGGCGAATCGGCATCATTGGTGCCTTGGTGGGAGCTCGGAGCGCTCG
This sequence comes from Hsuehochloa calcarea, assembly GCA_036346395.1. Classification (NCBI taxonomy): domain Eukaryota; kingdom Viridiplantae; phylum Streptophyta; class Magnoliopsida; order Poales; family Poaceae; genus Hsuehochloa; species Hsuehochloa calcarea. The sequence goes on from CM070599.1 coordinate 45,218,641, forward strand.
CAGGCGGCTGCGTAACCTCTCGATGACAGAGAAGAAAGGGAACCAAAGCAGGAGGAGGCGTCGAGAGGTAGAAGACGATGCTTAAATCATTAAGAAGAATAGACGGTGGAGATGGAGAGATACTGCTTTGAGTTTAGATCAACGGTTCGTAATTATCCTTGTATTTATCGCTCACGTCATCGGTTTACTGCGTTGTCATTCGGGTTTTAACCCAAAACTTCTTTCGTTAATCCTTTCCTTTACCCTTCTCGTCAGAAGACTATTTAAACCTTGTAATCAAGGCATGGAAGGCATGAATGCTATCCAAATCATCTAGTCTACTTTAGTTCTAGAACGTAGCTGCTACACTTTCCCCTTTCCTTTGTCATTTTCCGATTCAATCTGTTGGGATCTGACAAATTGGTATCAGAGCTCGTCTTGATCTTTGGCGGAGAATCAATCTGAAGAACCTAGGTTGGTGTACTACGGTCGCCGTAAAATTCCTGGTCAATCAGATTCAATCGGTGGTAGAAAATCAAGAACAGGCAAGAGTTTGGGAGAGTCTGTGGGGAAAAACTCCTCCATCTCAGCTTCAGATTTCGGAAAGGGAAAATGACCAAAACAGCAGTGAGATCGGAAGGTGAGTCATCGGAACTAATCTTGGTAAGGCAAGAAGCGATGGAAGCCAAAAGTAAGGTGGAGTCGATAGAACATCATTTGGGAGAACTGCAGTCGCAAGTCACAGGTATACAATCTCAAATGAATAGGATGGAATCGTTGCTTCAGGGACTGTCTGTAACACAGCATCAGGCGCAAGAAAACTTCAGTAGAACGGGGACCTATCCGGCGAGAAAAGAAGATACCGCTACTGTGAGAGAGCTGGTAGATCCAAAAGGGGGCCAAGAAACTGAGTTGGAAACGATGGGAAGGTTCAGGGCTGTGAACCAGGTACCTTTAAGCAGTACTCGAGGGGTAAATATCATTGGCCACCATGAGGTAAATCCCTATCATATTCCTACTGGTCATTCAGCGGCAACTATTAATTGGGGACAGAACCCCTCTCCAATTGCTACCCCAGTATCACCCATTCTGAACAACCAAAACCAGGGTAGAGATAATCATTATGGTAGGCCATGGAATACGGATCTGGGTACAGAAAGGGCCAACAACTTTTATAAGTCTATTGCTAGGGGTCCTAACATAGAATTCCCTAGATTTGATGGTAATCATCCTCTGGAATGGATTAGGCAAACTGAAACATACTTTGCTATGGCTAATGTACCAGATGAAGCCAAATTTGACTTAGCTCAGATGTATATGGGTGGAAGAGCTGATAATTGGATAAGAAGCACTGGACTGTTATGGAATCCTCCTCCCTGGCCTACATTTTGTAGAATGGTATGTGACAGGTTTGCACAGTACAGTGGCTATGAGGTCTTAGAGAATTTCCATTCAGTCAAGCAGTACTCTCTCAGCATTTCTGATTATATAGACAGGTTTGAAGAGTTGATGGCAGTTTATAAAAATGAGAATCCGCTGCAGAATGAATCCTTCTTTGTAAAATGCTTTATCAATGGGTTAAGGCCTGATATTAAGCATTACCTTAAACCTCTGAAACCTCAATTTCTGTGTGAAGCTTACTGGATGGCTAAAGATATGGAAAAGGGGGTTGGGGCTTTGGTCAGGAGAGGAATGACCAATCCAGTTGCTAGCTCTCCAAAGAATGTGTTCAATGCCAACTCATCCAAAAACAAGATTCAGGCTGCTCATAACTTCCAGAAGAAAGAGGTGGGCAGTAAAACTAATGCTCCGTTTATTCCTGGTATTTGCAAGTATTGTGGTGACAAATGGTTTCTTGGTCATAAATGTAAACAGTACCAGAATGTGAACTTAATGGTGTCCGAAACTGAAGAGAATTTGCCGTCCAGTGTGGAATCCGAAGACAACCCTCCAGATACTAATGAGTGTACTGTTGAAGAAACAGAACCTGAGGGACTCCTAATGCATATCAGAGTCTCACTCAAAGCCATCCAAGGTCATTCAAATATCACTACTTATACAGTAGAGATCAGTATAGGGGGAAGAAGAGGAATAGCACTCTTGGACAGTGGTAGTACTCACACTTTTATGGATTTGAGGTTTGCCTCGAGAACCACTTGCAGAATCATGTGTAACAACCTGATGAGAGTGACAGTAGCTGGAGGGGGAACCATATTAACTGGGTCACATGTGCCAGAAGTGGAGTATAGCATCAATAGCCAGGTTTTTTGCAATTCATTCAAGATCCTCAAACTAAGAAGTTATGATGTAGTACTTGGCTGTGACTGGATGTATCAACACAGCCCAATCAGTATCGATTTAAAGTCAAGAAGATTGACCATCATGAAAGAGGGAAAAACGACTTTAGTTCTGGATGATCAATCAGTACTAGCGTCAGTGGGGTTACTGACTTCCAGTGAACTGAACAAAATGGCAGAAAAGGGAACTATGGGGTATGTCATTGAGTTCTGAGACCGAGGGGTGGAAGGAGAAACTAAATCGGTGAGACCTTTATACCAGAAAGTGATTGAGACTTATATGGACGTATTTAGGGAACCACAGGGCTTACCTCCAGAAAGAGGGTGTGACCACCATATCCCTATTAAAGAAGGTTCAGTACCTCCTAATATCAGACCTTACCGAGTTCCGCACCGGCAAAAGAATGAAATGGAACAACAAGTTAAACAGTTACTAGAATCATCAATCATCAGGCCAAGCACAAGCCCTTATGCGTCTCCAGCAATTCTAGTCAAGAAGAAAGATGGGACCTGGAGGCTTTGCATTGATTATAGAAAATTGAATGCGCAGACGGTTAAGAACAAATATCCTATTCCAGTAATTGAAGATCTGCTAGATGAACTCTTTGGGGCAAAAGTATTCAGCAAGCTGGATTTAAAATCAGGGTATCATCAGATAAGGATGAACAAGGATGATATTTGCAAAACTGCATTCAACACCTTTCTAGGCCATTATGAATATCTAGTAATGCCTTTTGGGCTCACTAATGCACCAGCTACATTCCAATGCCTCATGAACAGCATTTTTGCTCCATATTTGAGGAAATTCATCCTAGTATTCTTTGATGATATACTAATTTATAGCAAGGGTGAAGAGGAACACAAGAATCACTTAACTATTGTACTGGAGTTATTGAGGCAGCACCAGCTCTCTGCTAATTTCACTAAATGTGTATTTGCAGTTTCCCAAGTGACATATTTAGGCCATGTAATCTCTGGTGAGGGGGTAGCTACTGACCCAGGTAAAATCAGCATAATTGTGGAATGGCCGAAACCCAAGGACACCACACAGCTGAGGAGTTTTTTAGGCATGACTGGATACTATAGAAGATTCATCAAGAATTATGGTATCATTTGTAGACCACTATATGATATGCTGAAGAAGGGTGGATTTAATTGGAAGGAACCCCAGGATGGAGCTTTTGAGAAATTGAAACTCGCATTGACGACCACACCTGTCCTGGCACTACCAGATTTCTCTGAAACATTTATTCTGGAAACTGATGCAAGTGGGGTTGGAATTGGGGGAGTCTTGATGCAGAGAGGAAGGCCCTTGGCTTATTTCAGCAAGACTCTTGGTGTTAGAGCTGCTGCCATGTCCACCTATGACCGGGAAGCACTAGCAATCTTAGAATCCTTGAAGAGGTGGAGACACTACTTTTTGGGAACTCAGCTGATAATCAGAACAGACCAGCAAAGCTTGAAGTTTATGGTGAGCAAAGGTTGGCTGAGGGGATCCAACACAAGTTAATGTTGAGGTTACTTGAATTTGACTACGTGATAGAATATAAGAGAGGAAAGGAGAATAAAGTGGCAGATGCCTTATCAAGGAGAGGTACTAGTGTTATGGCCATCTCAATTGCAGTGCCTACTTGGATAGAGCCCGTAAATGAAGCCGCGGGATGCGTCGGCGTCGCCGAGCATTATTCACTCTCCATAAGTCCGCCACGGCGTCCAGGTCAACGATCCAAAGCCGAGCATTGTCGTACATGTTGGAACCATTACAGTTCGACATGGCATGGACACACATATCCATGGACTTTGTCGAAGGTCTACCAAGTTCAAAGGGAAGGAAGTTATATTTGTTGTGGTCGACATGATTCACAAAGTATGGACATTTTGTTCCGCTCTCTCACGTATTCGGTAAGACAAACCGTAACACAAGCATTATTCACTTGACAATATCTTCAAATTGCATGGATTTCCGGTGGCTATTGTTTACGATAGGGACGGATTTTCACTACCAAGTGAACTTTGGCAAGAATTGTTTAAATCTTTGAAGGTTCAACTAAGGTTTAGTTCAACTAAGGTTTAGTACGCAGTATCACCCTGGCAAACCGACGGCAAACCGAGAGGGTCAATCGATGTGTAGAGTCCTATTTGCGGTGTATGGCAATGCAGAGCCAAGGAAATGGGTGGTGGCTATCCTTAGCCGAATGGTGGTACAATCGACTTTTCATACATCTCTCAAGTTATCCCCATTCCGGGCATTATACGGTTTTCCTCCACCAATGATTAATGAGGTAGCCGTTCTGGGCACGATGATGGGAAGCTAGGAACTTTATAGAAGAAAAGCAAAACATGCTCGAGAAGGTTGAAGGAGAATTTAACTCGAGCTCAAGCAAGAATGAAGAAGTATCTGGATTTGAAAAGAAGTGAGAGACAATTGGTACATGGGGGATATGGTGTATCGAAAATCGACCTTATAGATCTCACGCCTTTGGCCTCAAACAATCTCTGAAACTTACCGGCAGTACTACGGGCCATTTCGAGTAACGCAAAGGTCGGCAATGTGGCGTCTGGACTTCAATTGCGAGAAGGAGTCGGGATACATCCCGTGTTTCACATCGACCAACTTAAACGACATTGTGGTAAAAGTGCAATACCATCGGGCTTACCATTGGTGGGAGAAGGCGGCAGAGTCAAGGCAGAGCCGACACGGGTTCTTGAAACGAGGCTATGCCGAAACCATACCTTAGTTACTCAATGGTTAGTTCGGTGGGCTAATTTGCGGTAGAATGCTTCCAGGAAGATGCTAACTTTATCAAGGGGACATTTCCTGATTTCTACTCACAGACCATTCGCGCTTGGTTTCCTGATGGCAACACTTGAGGACAAGTGTGTGGCTTAGAGGGAGGCAATGTCAGAACCTCAGTACAGGAGAAGAAAAGGGGAACCAAAACAGAGGAGGGCGTCGAGAGGTAGAAGACGATGCTTAAATCATTAAGAAGAATAGACGGTGGAGATGGAGAGATACCGTTTCGAGTTTAGATCAACGGTTCAGAATTATCCTTGTATTTACTGTTCACGTCATCAGTTTTACCTGCGTTGTCATTCGGGTTTTAACCCAAAACTTGCTGTTAATCCTTTCCTTTACCCTTACTGTCTGTAAGACTATTTAAACCTTGTAATCAAGGCATGGAAGGCATGAATGCTATCCAAATCATCTAGTCTACTTTAGTTCTAGAACGTAGCTGCTACACTTTCCCCTTTCCTTTGTCATTTTCCGATTCAATCTGTTGGGATCTGACACGCCCTCCTTTGCCCGTCGAAGCCGCGGGTCGCGTCGGCGTCGCCGAGCTCACATGGCGTCTCCTTTTCTCCTGATACGTCTTCCCCGAGGAGCCCATCGCCGTTCTCACAGGTGAGGATCCCTGGTACCTCCTGCTCGTCTTCCGTCGCGACGGATCCGTCGTTTGGTTCCTCGCGATCTCGCGTTAGGTTTTGTTTTATATCTAGGGTTTGCGCTTGATGCGATTGCTTCGGAGAGACGCATTGGGTTTGGATTTGGTGGATAGGGAGAATCGGTGGGGCTCTGTTTTTTTGTTTGGTCTATGCTCTCTAGGCCTAGGGTTTTGCTCGCGTGTGCTTGGGTTTGGTTGTGGTGGGCTATAGAAAATAGGGTGCATGTTGATTTGGAGCGTTTTCCAGGGTTTGTACGCCGTATAATTTGGGGAGTTATTGCAGATTTGTCTCTTGCTTGCAAGAGTATTGCTCATGAATAGCGATGGATAGAAGGGATTAGGGAAAACTTCTTGCGATGATAGAGAGAATGCGTGAGGGTTTGTTTCCATGTCTCTCTCTGCTGATGGAAGGAATTTGGAAGCACTATTTGTGACTGGATGGGGAGAGTTGGGAAATAGGAAGCCTTTTTTTCCAGATCCTTCTCTGTTTTTAGGAGTTGTTGCCTGTAAACTATTCTCGATTGGATGGATAGAAGGCAGCGGACAAAATGTTTTGTTTTGGTTGTCCTGGACAGAGTTGATTTATTTCTGACTTATTTGACCATCTGGCGTCATTAGTATACTTGCCTAGGTTAAGGCTTTAAAATTGTATCAGTTTGCAAAGGCAGGATTTGGATTTGAATTGTTAGGTCTTAGGTAACGAATTAGGTTTTGGCAGTTCTGTAGCTTGTCAATGGGATCCAATTTGATGATGCCACATAGCTTGCCATAGATTAACTATTAACTGACCATGCCCATCGCAGTGCATGCAAAACGTCCTGATGGGGAGCCCTGACGCGGCCTCCGGCTCCGGTGAGCGTGCCGTGATGCGTTCCCTGGAGTAATCCCTGCGTGTCACGGTTCCGTCTCCGGCGACTCCTCTCCTTCCTCGCCTTCAACCAGTTGGGCGACGGCTACGAAGCGTACGCGCGTAACACACTTCTTCTCCCATTTCCGTAATCAAGATGCATGCACAGTGATTTCGATTCGATTCGGTTCGATTTCATTGCAGGGTGAACAAGGACACGAATCTGATCTTCCACGAGGAGGATCTGCAGCGGCTGGTGGAGGAAGGCCGGTGGGGCGAGGCGACCACCTTCGTGTTCCGCTTCGTCTAGTACGACGGCCTGGGCGTCGCTTGCCAGACTCTCGCGGTCTTCATCTACCACATCGCCGGCCTCCGGAAGCCGCTCCCCTACATGGCCCGCTGATACTAGCGCATCTCCAACGATCCTTCTGCCCTCGCCAAGTACCCCTGCTTCGCCGTGTTCAAGCGCGCCGTCGTCTCCATGCGCTTTGACCATCTCAGGTTAATTTGCAGCATCTTCCATCTACTTTCTGTCTCGCGCGCGGCCTCTCCATCATCTGAATTCATTGAAGCGCAATGATACATATGACATGGGTCCGTGGACTGGCAACTCGTGATGCTCAAGGCGGCCGAGATCGTCAAGGACATTGTGACGCCCGTATTATTACTCACAGGGTAATTATACGGATTCTTATTCTATTCGCCGGCTTGGTAAACACCGCTCCAACAAATAGCAAATCTTTTATCAGAGATACGCAGCAGAATAATAAGATAGAAACTGTACATCTTTATTACAGTAGTAGCCACTCAAGGCTATGGTAGTTTCTCACAAACACAAAAAGTTTCTCGTCCGCTCAAGTACCACCTCCTATTTGTCCACACGCCAAAATGGCGCCCATCTCGCCCAAGTCCTTGTAGTCGGTGACTTCTCCTCCCGCGGCTGCATCGGTACCTGCAAATCCTTCGTCCCACTCGCGATAGTTCCCGGCCGGAGCAGGTTGAGTACAAATGTACTCAGTAAACATTAATAGCAAAAAATACACTGTATGACTGACCTCTGTTCATTATCACATTTTCTAAATCATCTCTTTTATGAAAATACTCCTTGAAACATTAGGTGGCAAATTTTAATTCTGAAAACACTACTTGTCACTCGAAAGAAGATAGACCCCTAGCGGTTCCCGTAGACTCCAATCCAGGAGACTGGCATGAATTCATGATTTGATATAGCACTACGCAGGCTTGTACCACTTTATCCATAGCTACTCTGAACTCTCTCTGAGCTAGGTCCACCACATTTTCTTTGATGCGATTTCGAGTTCAGAATACATAACGTTTTTCAGGTTACGTGATTAGATCTCCACCCATTACTTTCCGTCGGTGCTGATTTAGTCACGGTGATGACCTTGTTCTAGTAATGTTGGTTGGGGCGGCTCTCGTCCGGGCCCAACACTCCACCTTAGGGCTGCTCTCTTCCGTGCCCAATACTCCAATGTAACCCATTGTGGAGAACTTAATTACGTAACAAGGTAGTATTTTCTACCCGCCGAAACGGGAAAATAGTTGGCACTTAATTTACGGCTTCTGCCTGAGTAAGAGTTTTGTTGATCCTTATATTTTCACTATATGTAAAGGGGTCGCACCTCTTACCTCCTCCTCATCATCATCATCGTCGTCGCGATTCCCCTGCCAGGACCCCCTTTACCAACCTAGTAATTCTCATTTCTCATCTGATCTCATTCATCATATCTGTTCTCTTATATTTTCTCATCATCTTAATCCGCTTTAATTTTGAGAAATAGTTTTGATGCAATACATATATGATAGAGCACTATATGGTTTACATTTAATATAACTATGTTTATGTTCAAGAGAATAGCTTGCCTTTGGAGTTGTAGGAAAGGTCGGCGTCGACGAATCTTTGATCAGCTTCCCCTGTCGGCACTGGTTTGCCCTCTGTAGCAATGCGACAGCACGAATAATATATAAATAAATACTTAGTTGAGTTTGAGTGATAGTAGGCGTATAAAATGCTAATACAACTCCTATGTTAGCCAATTTTAATTTAATAAAACTTTTCGGATACCGACCCAGTTAGCACTCTCCCACTAAAATTGTTCTATGGTTAAACTCGATCTACAGCTGAAATCGTCGAACTCGCGTTCTACACTCGACACGCACTACTACTTGAGCTTACACTCTGTTACGCCGACAAGAATCTACCCGAGTGCACAAGACTATCAACACCTCCTTACACACAAATGGGTTACTCTAAATAATTGAATAAACACGAGCTAAACCGATCTTCCTAAAAAAATTTCTATACTTAAAACTATACACCTAATTCCTAACCCTAATCTCTAATAACCTCATTACCTAACTACTTAATTACTAAACCACCTCCCTAATTACCTACCTCCTAACCTAACCCTAATCCTAACCGACTAAACCCCCACTCTGCCGACACTACACCCCCCCCACCCGGCCGCCGCCTCTCTCAAACCTCATCCTCGCCCCACTCTCTCTCATCTCCCTCTCTCTCGGGTGTTCTCCGCCGCCACCGCCTCCATCCGGCCGGCCACCGCCTCCGACTCGCCTAGCTCCGACTCAGCTCCCTGTGCCTCCTCCGGCTTCACCGGTCTGCTCCCCCGCTCCGGTTCCCTGCGTCGTCTCCCTCTTCATCCGGCGCCGCCCTTCGTCGCCTCTGCTCCACCGGCTTCGGCTCTGGACCGGCGCCGCCTCCAGATCCACTCTCCTCTCGGCTCGCCCCGGCGCACTGCTCCTCCCCAAGGTGCCCTAAGCCCGCTCCTCACTCGGTCTCCAGCCTGGCGCACTCCGGCCCGGCCCGGCGCCGCCACCTATGCTGCTCGACCTCGCGCGCTCCCTCTACAACGTCTCCTCCCTCTGGTTGGCTCAGTGCTTGGCGTCGCCGTTTCTGGCTCCCTCTTCGGCTCGGCCCTCATGGCGCCACCGCGCTCCAACGCCGCTCCCTCTATCTCTCTGGTCTCCCCCACGGCGCTGCGCCGCCTCGGCTCGATCCCCGGCTTGGTGTGCTCCTACCCAGCCGGCTCGGCTTCCAGCCGTCGGCCGCCGGTCCACTGCTATGCTAAGGTAGCACTACTCCCTTAACCCCTCTCTACTCCCTTCCCCCTATTGCTCGGGGTGGAAAGAACAGAGAGCTATACATTGAGATTTGATGGTATGTGTGAATGATGAGCAGGTGCAGAGCATCCTGAGGTGTAACTGAGGTTACCTCCTGCTGGGATTTGGGTTGGGGAAAGAGGATGGCAGTGCTGGCATGTGTTGGTGCTCTCCTCTTCTTCCAAGCTCCCTGGCTACGTTCTTCCTCTGGCTCTCTTGGTGCTGCTGCTGGTCTTGTCAGCTGGGATGTGCAGAGTGAGCTTGTCTTCGGTTCTTGCTTCTGCTAGCTAGGGAATGGAATGGATGTGGTTGCTTGAGCTCTAGTTCCTGCCTTGCTCTTGGCAGTGAGAGGTGGTGGGTTTGTGAATGGGTGATGGCTTGTGCTGCTGCTCTGTGTGAGGGCTTGGCCAGGGGGAATATATTCTGCTGCTTTGTGCTTGATATTTCGGTTGGCTGGCTTTGCAGGGGATGCACTTCGGCCAGGGGAAATGTATAGGCGAGGGGAAGAGTCTGGAAATGACTGTGCTGCCCGTGAGGTGAGGTGTCCTTGAGGAACAAAGGAGGGGAATGCAGACTCTGAGTAAAGGGGCTGGTTTGACTGTGCTAGAGTTGTGCTACACTCTCGCCAGGGGTGCTGGGTTGGATACATCCAGTGATGCTTTGACTGAAGGTGCGGTTTATGGGGGATGTGCACCGAGGATTATACTGTGGTTACCGCAATTGCAATTAGTGGGTGTTGGATTCTAATAATGCCGGATGAGGAGACCCACGAAAGTGACAGGTGCCGAATGACCTCGGGTGGTCAGGATATCTTGACGACCAAAGGGTCGACTAACTCCGGTTGGTCTGGGTATCTTGATGGTCAAGAGACCGACTACTCAGGTTGTTCCGGATATCCTATTGCACTTTGGGGAAATCTGACGGTCACTTCCTATAATCTAACTTCCTATATTCTAATGCTCACGAAAAAGCTCTCAACTCAGCTTACTAAATGATTTCTGATTTTCCTAACGAGCGAGGAAAATGGATCGCGAGATGATTCTACGGACGAGTGCTCAAAGGACACGGCGACGAGAATGGCTGCTACTACAAGAATGCAAGAAAAGGATTAGGTTTTAATTACTTGCTGCCAAAAACACTGATATAGAAATACTTCATGCTAACAAATGTGTTAATTATGCGGGTTGTCACAGACATAGTCGATCAGACTCCAGAGTTCAACGGCATGCGCCTGTTACCGCGCGGTCCTGCCAGGCCGCACAACATACCGCCCATCGGGCTCCGGTAAGCCCTGCTTCCGGCTTGAATTCTTCATGACTCGTGTTCTGATCGATCCAATGCGGCGCATTTTTCGATCTCAATGTAGTAGCTATCCCCAGAGGCATAAGATGAAGAAAGTAGGCCGGGTGCCGGCATCTGATCTTGCCCGCTTCTATCTTCAGACGAAGACGAGTTACCACGTAAGTAGTACGAATTACAACGCTCTTATGATGTACGAATTACAACGCTCTTATGATGTTTCTGATTTTTGACATTCACTACATGCTGTGTGGGTGTACATATGTTCTTGCTTAATTTTTGCAGCCTGCCTTCTTCAGCTCAGGGGCCAAGCCTTTCAGGTCTGTTACTTGACAGTGATAGTAAATTCCTAGCACCCCTGGGCGCCAATAATTAAGGGTAGCTCATAATTCAATTCCAATATGTTTTGTCAATGGCAGGATCATCACGTAACAAAGTGGAGTGGCTGATGGCGTCTTGGCAGGAAAAACTGGTTCCACAACATCCTTTTGGGCATATTTACAGAGCCGCTTTGATGATGCAATGCAAAATAACATCACAGATGCTAAAAAATATTTGACACCCGTTAGTTGATGTTGATGTTGCACGGGTAAATAGACAAATATGCCCTCTTGATTCTGCCTGTCCTCCCTAGCCGACAGCCTCCTCCTAGCGTCCCACCCGTGCCACCATCATCACTACCAGCCACGGTGACCGTTGACGCGAGCTCCTCGACGCCCCGAGCATCGCGGCCTCGCGCTCCTTGGCCGCCCTCCTCCTCCCGGCGAGGTCCAGCTCGCCGACGGATGGCCGGCGCGACATGTCGTGGGAGCCATGGAAGAGATCCACCCTAGCCTCCTCGTCGTTGAGGTCCCCCGCCCCAGATGTTCGTCTCTCCCTCCTCACGGTCGCATAAGCCACCGGTGTAGTCACTGAGGGCGGGGGAGCACGGGCTGCTGCGGCTGAGCCCGCTCAGTGCGCACCACGGCTAGGCGACGCAGCTGGTGGCGGTCTGGCGGAGAAGCTGCAGCGGATGGGGGAGGAGAGCAGCCAAACCGACGGGGAGGAGGCGGGGAAGAGCAGGGGAGGTGGGGGAGCACGCGTCGCCGCGTCTGAGCACGACCCACGCGTGCCATGGCAAGGCGGCGTAGTCGGCGGTGGTTAGGGGAGGAGAGTAGCCAGACCGGTGGGGAGGATGATGGGGAAGAGCAGGGGAGGTGGGACACTCCTGCAGTTGTGGTGACCGACGACGGGGAGATGCGGCTGCAGCAGCGAAAGCGTGGGGAAGGTGAAGTCGTCGTCTTCTTGCTCTGGCACCATGGCGACAGGCATGAGCATGGCTGCCGCCTTGGCAGGAACTCGGACGACGCAGCCTCCGGCGTGCCCACTTCCTCCCCATCAGCACGAACTCACTGGAGCCCTTCCTTCAGCAGAGAGAAAGGGAGAAGTGGAGCCCTTCCTACGCCGGAGAGAAAGGGAGTGGACGATGCTGTCGTCCGGTGAGGAGGGAAGAAGAGGGGTAAAATGGATATTAAAGTTATATTCTCTTGCATTATATATTTAAAGACAACGTAAAATGTGATGATGGTGTCATTCTTAAAATTTTATGTTGTTTTCGATGTTTTTTTTCATATTTCTTTAAATACCAACGATTGGTGTGCTGCTGAGCCAATTTTTCCTTCTTGGTAAACCATCCCTTCGCCGGAACCAATTGGATTACGTACGCATGTAACGGCTGACACCAAGGGACAATGGCCAAAGTTGAAGGATGCAGCTATAATTTGCACAGCACACCTTGGGGCTTCAAAAGTGGCATAGAACCTGACATTTTTTATATGCTATCAGCTTATCATGCATGGACATCTCAGTTCTTGAGTGCCTGGTAGGCAATTATTTTGCTGAAGAGGAATCAACCTGAGTAGTCTAATGAAGTATTTATGCAAGCATATATACGGTCTACTTCTGTATGCCCTTACAAAATTAAACTGCTTGCTTTTCGGGGGTTTAAAAAGACAACCCTAATGGAGCATACGAAATTCACAAATCAAGATACAGAATTGCACTGCAACGACATTTTCCGGAAAGCTACAAATTTGTCACTTGCCAAAACGGACAAGTGCTTAATTTATCACCAGGAAAGCCGTTCAGTTAGCAGTCGCTAAAATAAAATTAAGCTAAAGTGCCATTCCTGTGATCCATGCTGATCGTCAATCAAGAGCAATCAAACTAGTTGCTACTTAAATCCCACTTTGGATGGCCCTCCGCTCGACCGCGTTCCGCATCCGCCATCGGATTCGATCATGAATGATATGTAGCAGCGTACAGTTGCTGTTTGTTTACTGATCCTGGACAGCAACTAGCTGCTAGCTATAGTGTCCTTCCTTTGTGATTTATTTCCACTCTTATCACCTCCACACGCTCTTCCTTTAATTGGTTATTCTCCGTGCACTTTTGGAAATTTTGTATGCGCAGATCGATCAATTATATACTAGCTTGATGGACCATCTCTAATTCTTTTTCTTTGATTTGGGCCTTTGGGTGAGCATCGAATTTTCTCGTACCAGGGAAAAAGCAAAGGTACTGTTCTTTTGACTAAAAAAAAATGATGTATGCTCAAGAAATTATGTGCTCTGATATTTAATTTGTCCTTGGGGAGTAGTTGGGATATATATCAGCATGGCAGCCAGTGTCCCAAATGTTCGCAAAAGGAAACAAATATCATAAGAAAAGAAAACTGGTAATTGAGATTTGCGTTTGGTTTTCCTATGAAGAATTTGGTTAAAACCGCTATAAAATCACCCCCTACATGCATAAGCTTGTCGAGGCTGAAGACAATCCCCTAAGAATGACACATAAGACAAAATTACAGCTAACCCCATATCATCTGGCCTTCATCTGATCTCAGTATCCTAGTAAAAACTAGCAACTTAGAGACTGTTAAAAATCACTGAGGAAATTAATTAGTTGAAGAACAAACCAATATATACTGAGATGAAAAAAGATTGGAAGAACAGAAAGGCGAGGATCTGTACTAGTCCATAGAATAAACATCTCACCGATCTGGATTTTACAAATTTACATACATATTATTACACAAAAAAGGAAAAGTGTCAAAGAAGAAGCAAAGAAACAAATTAATCTAGCTAGGAGCTCCATGAAAAAGGCAAGAACAACTAAACAGCACAAGTGCACAACACACGCCTGCACAGTAGCCACGCCTCAAGAACCGGAAGGAGACACTAAAAGCTCTAAACCACCACGGTGTAGTAGGCGAGCGTGAGCCCCCCGTCGCCGCCGCAGAGCGCGCCGAGGAGGAGGCGGAAGGCGGCCGCGGGGCACGGGATGCGCAGCGGGCCTCGGCGCGCGTAGCCGTACTCCTGCGCGGCCCGGCGGAGCAGCTCGGCGATGGGTGGGTGTCCCAGCAGCTCGGCCGGCACGACGAATCGCTCCGTCTCCTCCCCCTCCGCGCCCACCTCCACCGGCACGTGCCCCGCCGGTACTTTCCCCGCCCCCGACCCCGCAACCGCCGCCCTCTCCGCCACGGCCCCCGGCGCCACCCTGCACGCCCCCGTCGACACGCACCGCAGAAGCCCCCTCATCGTCATAGCTAGGCTCACAGTCACAGCTAGCTCCCGAGCTCACGCGCTAGTAATGGAAATCGAGGAGAGGTTGCAGTACAAGAGCGCACAGTGCAGAGATGAAGGAGGCGGGGTGGTGCAGGCGCTGCTATATAGAGAGGCGCGTGAGCGGGCAGCGTCTGGGTCTCTGAGGCGGACAGGTGGGCCACGGGAGTTCAAGGACCCACGTGGAGGTGGGAGGGAGGGGGGAGTGTACGAATAGGACCACGGGGAGTACCTGCGGTGTGAGGACTGAGGAGAGAGAGAGAGAGAGAGAGAGGGGTTGGGGTTGAGTGGGATGGGATGGGAGCTGGGATCGGGTGTTTGGGTGTGGGACACGGGACAGCGTGGGGTGAGGTGATGGTTGTACGATACGTCGTGCTGACAGTATGGGGCCCGAAGGTATTCTCACGTGAGGGTGGCGTGGTGGATGGGACCCACGCCGTAGTGAGGGGATCCGGTTGACGAATATCTGCCTGCGCCTCACGAGGTTAAATGCGGGAACTTTGGCCTAAATGGCATGCGTGGAGGCTTAATTGCCGGAGTGGCTCTTCCTATTTTGCATGGTATTTATAAATTTGGCATCTTATTTGCAGGGTCATCGTAAGTACAAGATGTCACGTGTTGGTATGATGCGTGTTCGTACGATGGCTTTCAAACGAGATGTTAAATTTGTAAATACCGCACGAGGAGAGTCATTCTCGCAATCACGCATTGAAACAGTGCCATTTAGGCCATCAAATCATTACATGTCTATGGAAACAAACTGGAGTATGAGTGAGAAAATCACTGAGTATCTACCATTCGTGGCATCATAATGCGGTTTTCATCGTTCGATCAAAAATTAAAGGTTCGGATTAATCGCACATGTCTTTGCTACGCCAGGGTCCTGTTTATTCTTTCAAAAAAATGTTGTTCACGCAGGGACATAGGTCCTTTGCATTATAGAAGAGGATCTAGATCCATCGGAGTATACATGCTAAATGTACGCCATTTGCTCCAGCTAATTACTGCACCCTTACTCCTGCTGTGCCATTACCGTCTACCATTCTCAAACGTCAGTTGCCTTATCAATGCTACGGATGGAAATGGGGAGTGGGGGGCGCTCCCGCTCCAATCCCCGCTATCCATCTTTCCGCCCTGCCCCATTATGCATGGTAGGGCAAGAGTCCCCACCCCCACCCTAACATCTAAGGAAAATTTGAAATCTAGTAAGGCCAAAAGTTATTGCAAGAATTGCAAAAGTTTAAAATCCTAGATAATCTACCATACATAATACATATAAAAGTACAAATATGATATAAAAATCATTTCAAAATACAAATATAAAGTCTAAAAAATACAAATATAGTCCAATTAGAAAAAACACTGCACATGTTGGGTCTTCACAGATCACCACCCCAAAGTGAAATTGGCACCCCTAGTCACAGATCGCCTGACAGGCTGATACTACACTTGACGCGCGAATTCACTGCGAAACCCATACACACAGGCTAGCTTGTAGCCAAGCGACATCAACTCATCAAAGCGTCCGCGACGAAGGGACGGAACGGGCGAGAGGTCCCTATCGCTGGAATTCGATCGGTGAGGGCGAGGGCGAGGGCGAGGGCACGTGGGGCTTCCGTGCCCCGTCCCTGTACGGTTCCGTAGCAGCACGGAAGGGAGGACGATGCACGTGTGCCCCCGGCCGTGCGTGTTTCCATCCGTCAATTTCTTTACCTGAATCCACTCTCCGCAGTTCCAGCACACGGAAAGGAGAGAATCACCGACAAAACAGCGCTGCGGTAGTGCGGAAGTACAGACATCGCGCATGGAAAACGCATCTCATAATTAGTATAGCTTGTCCCATCCGCAGAGGGAACTCTAGATGCAATCTTCAATTTCCTTTTGAGACTTTTGACGAACGGAGAAAAGGACGTTACTGTATGGTGATCCATGATCATTCAATCTTCAGTCCTCTCTGTGTAATGAATTCAATGTACTATTTAGCTACGGGTCGAGAATAAAATTTTAGGTGCATGGTAGATTTCTGTTTGCACCGCTAATTGCACCTGATACAATTATATAATGATAGTTATTCAAATATAAGTAAATTAAACATTCAACCAATTAAAAATCCTATTTTATTTTATTTTAAACTAATTTCCTCGAACACCAGTAACCGCGCGCTGCTTCAGACCTCGCACCCTATCTAGCAACCACTAGGGCTAGCTTAACGCCGACTAAACTACCCGAGTTTCCTTTTTCCAGAGCGCACAAGGGAGCTCTGACAATGCGATTAGTACATACTAAGCTAAGCCATACCCAATTTCTCATCGCACGGCCAAATTCTCTTCCTCGATCCTTTGGCCTAGCTCCCTAAAAGTGTTCGTTTTTTGTCTAATGAATTAAGTTCCTCCGGCGTTTCACATGAAACGGTTCAGTTCCCGCTAATTATCTAACCGACAGACAAAGTACAGCAACAACATTGTTTGGAACAATGTCTGTCGTAACTGTCATCGGGCAGAAAAGCAGGAAACAAATGACATCCATTGCTTACTGCAGAAGTGAACGAGACAGCACAAAACCTTTCGCCGGCAGCTGTGACTCGTACAGCAGAATATTCCTGAAGCAAACAGATCAAAGCTAATATGGTCGATGAGCAGCTTCCTTAATTTTCTCCGAGACGAGAGTGAGAGACAGCATGCAAGACAAGGCCGCGCGCGCTTGCTCCTTGAGCCATCTGACGTGTTTTCCCTCGCTGTCCAGTTTGGGTCGAAACGTAAAGGTTGTGACCCAGCAAACAGGGAAGGGATCAAGATGCGTGCGAATGCTTTTGTTCGGGGAAAAAGTGGCTAGGCCAGTTTCTTGGCTGGACCGTACACCCTACCACCCGCAACCGTACGTCCTAACAGGTTGGTTACATCTCATTTATTAGCTAGCGTTTTGGTGTTATGTTTTAAACAAACAGTATATCAGCTGTACGACGATGTAGCTACACCGTGCAGATGCTCGTACGATCCGACGTGGATGTCTGCCATTGAGACGTACGGAAGGACGACTCTGCTGTTGTGAGGTCGTGTGAGCATCGTACAAGTGTAGTAACAGAAAGTGCTGTATGCATAGTAACAGATGAACCGTCGTGTTAACAGATCGATCGTAGAGCTTTGTTAAAGGAACGAACGGAGGAGAAGTGTTGTTTGGTGCCTAGATGAACGTGCTGCATGCCGAGCTCGAGGGAGAGAGAGAAAAAAAATATAGGACTGCTATACGTAGCAGTGTAGCACGATCTCCTCGTATGATCCTCGTCCGATCTCTCAGCAGCACCTGCAGCAGCAGTGGGGCCTACTGATTTGGCTCATGTCGTACTGACCTCGTAACAAAAAGCATCCTATGTGAAGCTTTCCTCGGGGGAAAAAAAATAGATCAGGTGCGTGAAAAAGAGAGATTGCAAATCGTGGACGAGCCCAAACGTGAAAGAAGAACAGGGGGAGAAGTTTCCCCACCTGCTAGTTGGGCTCGGCTCAAGCAGCCCAACCCAATCAGCTGCATGGTGCGTCCGGTCCTCCCACATCGATCAGGGCCGTTAGATTGCAATCCTACGTCCGTGCTAGCCTCAGTTAATTGCATGGCCAGCAAAGAATCACCCAAGAAACCAGTACTCTAAAAAAAATCCATGGGTGGTGATAAGTGTACTGTATATGGACTGTGTGCTTCCCTTGTACCGTTAAAAATCCTGGGCAGCATTATGCAGATTAATGTATCCCACACTGTCAAAATCACAATTTGATAGTATTGAGTTGCAGATGAGAGGGTGGGGGAGGTTGTTGAATGGCAGGGCAGACACAATGATGCAAGACAAGTCTTGTCTGATGAGACAGTTTGGATCTACACAGCAAAAAAGATAAGACACGAGCCATTGATAATCGATGCATGTTTTTTTTTGTTTTGTTTGCGAAACACATGATTGATGCATAATGGTGAACGATTCTCACGTGCAGACGCTCGCAAGCCGTTGTTCAACTACGACTCAGGTATAATCAGCCAACTCTGGTAAGCAATTTTCGGGTTGTTCATAGCTCAGTGCGAGTCAGGAACAGTAAAAAATATATACATGATCAGATAGTAGCCCCTAACATATTTTCGCTCCCCTTACTGCTAAGACAACTACTTAACTGACAACAAGCGTTAGCTAGAATCCCTTCTTCAGTCAGTCTGACGCTCTCCTGATCCTTTTGGTGTGAGGCGCCAAGATCCACTGTTTCCCTTCAGCTGGTCCATAAGGCATTTGATTTCCCGACCTTCAGTTTGCCCCGCTTGCTCCGTTGCAGAAAAAAAAAGGCAAGAATTTTGTCCATGGCGTCATTGAGCTATCAAATTACCTCCCCTTCCTCTCGGACCTCCCCCAGATTCCTCTGCATCGAAGTATTCAGTATAGATGATGTACAGTGTATAGATATTATGAGCGATCTCCATCGTCCGATAAAAAAAATCAAAGGTTAAGATCAATAAACACAATGCTTGTGCTAAAGAAAATTCACTGAAGCAAACATGTCACTATTGAAGCGATGCAACGTTATAGTACTATTTATGCACTTACAAAACACTATTGACGTGGTGGGCATCTGCAGCCATGCCGAGAATCCGGATTCCCCATGGAATGAATATAGAACTGGTTACCCTTGATGCAGCTCTGGACCGCGTTTACCAGCTTTTAGACTCTCCTCTAAAGATCACATAAGCTCATCGATCAGTTGCTGCATAGATAGATAGATAGTCATAGACACATATCATACCCCCAAAAAAAAATCAATGCAATAGTAGAAACAGACGAGAGTAGTTCTATCTAGTTGCAGCAGTTTGTCACTATGAGAAGTCAAATGACATCATGATAACCTACATGTGTCCTCAAGCTACCAAATCCTAATCAATAACAAGCTGAGCACAATGATTGATTGATGGATATATAAACTGGAATCAGAGTAAAGAAAAGGTAAGACGCATGAAGAGCAGAGAATTGTTTTACCAAGGATATCCGCCAGCCCATTGCCTTAGCTGAAGAATCTGCCATGAAAAACATCAGTATTAGCTGCCGCACATGTATAGAAGCTACGAGCTACATCAATTGATTAAACTTTACATGTTTGTAAAGAGGACATTATATATACAAGGGCTTCTTTGACAGCGACTTGAAGAAGGCAGCCTGCACAAATTAAGCAAGGAACACGTGTGTGTGTGTGAATGTAGTCAGAAATCAGAAAGAGCAAAACTGAGAAGCTATCGTCTTAATTCGTCCCCAGATGTATAATTAATTATGTTGTACCTTACCTCCTCTTATCAAGGTAGAGCCTGGCAAGAACAGATGCTGGCACCCGGCCAGCTTGTTTCTTCACGCGCCGCCTCGGACGAATACTAGCACGATCAAATTTACACTGGTTACTACTGAAGCTGGAAATCAGGATTAGAACACGACAGAGTTTTTTCTTGAAAGAGTGAACACGACAGAGTCGGGACTGAAGCTGGAGGAATCGGTTAGCAGAATTTGGGGGCCTGTGTCAAATTTAAAATTAACCATCACAGTTAAAAATTCAATTACTAAAATAGAATGTATATATATATACACACACACGCGCACTTAGAATTAACCCATAAAATTAGCTCTTTGGTCCCTTTTTTTTGTTTTATGCATTTCATAACAAGATTCATGTCTCTTGATTTTAGAAGGGATGGATGGAAGCTAAAACAACACTCGTATGCATAAATACAAGAAAGGACAATAATAGTAGGTCTTAAAAACTTAGTAACAAAACTGAAGTTTTAGACTCAATTATACAGGACTTAACAAACTAATTGATACGATGCATATGGCTCCTGTAGGACACGATGTAGCATGAAAGGTCGGCTTCGACGACCAAGAAATGTAGCATAAGAGCCAAATCAATGAATGAAGATGAGGAGAATGAAACGATAACATAAATGATGCGGGGTGCCCGATCTTCTCGACGTAGAATCTCTTGATAACTTGTGTACCCTGACGAACCACCAGCTGATCCCCCGCGCCAATGCACGGACTTGCAACTCTATGGAAAATTCGCCCAAACACACACTTGATTGGATCCTCGCTGACCACAAGCGAAGATCGTCGAACCCTCAATTCCCAACGGAAAAGCAAGAACGACCCCTTGTTCTCAACGCCCAATTCCCTCTGTTTTGGCTATAAGCACAACAGGAGAATCAAGCAAAAGCTTTGAAAATATATTAATCGTGGTCTGAGGTTACAATGGGGTCTACCCTCTATATATAGTGCTCCTACTCCTCCTCATGGCTGGCCAAGAGGCCCTACTCTATTCTAATTCGGATTTGGAGTCCTACTCCAATTCCGACACATTCAAAACAGAAAGAAACTCTGATTTTACAACCGTCATATTGTTTCGGTCATATCTTTTGATACAGGACGAATTTCGGAGTGAGGAGGATCCGTTGGATCGGGCTTGAAGTTAGCTTTCCAACAAGCCCAAAACACTCAAATCCGACTTCGTATGAGAAAGTTATGGCCTTTTACTCGGACTGTCCTGCTAATTCCGAATCCGAATTTGAGGCTGATTCCGAATCCGAATTGAATTCTGAGTTGATTCCGAATTTGAATTTGGTTGGGCTTGTGGAAGTTTCGAATTTGACTTGGATTCTTAGGCTTCTCTCCCATTGCTTCTCTCCCACGAGCTTCTCCTCCATTGTGACGACCTTTCTTCAAGAACGACCTCATATCCTTCATCTCCGTTCATTATTGAATCTTCCAATCGAGCATAAGCAAAATACTAGTTTTAGGTAGTATGAAATTCTCAACTAATTTAAAAGGAAATTCAGTGAACAGATTCACTGTTGGATAAGCTTCTCTTGTTTTCAACTCTCTTAGCAAGCTCATGTTGTTACGAGGTATTTAATGAATTGAAAATATTATATGAAACAACATAGCTAAGGATGTCGCATCATCCTCCCTTTCTTCAAAAAAGCCGTCCTCGGCTTTTGATAACTGAAAATGTGCTAGGCGAAGAAAACAATGTATATGCATGGTATATGTATTTATCATCCAAACAAGTTCCGTGTAGCGCATGATGATTTGCCGAACATGTATTAAACAAAGAGAACAACGTATATCGTGATATATGTATGAATCAATTGTTGTGTTATTCGCGTTGTTTTGTACAATCGATAGCTCGAATCACATTTCAAATTGCACAACTTACTCATATGATAAAATTTCACCTTCCCAATACCAAAGTCAAGTAAAGTGGGTGAAAACCAATTGATATCATTCCATAATTCAACTGCGCTACTATGATTAGTTATACATTCAAGAGATAAACAAGTTGGCATCATGTTGCATTCTAAACAATAGACACTTGTATTTAAACCCATCTTAAAGATATCATGACATTGCTTAATAGATGGTTTGCATAAAACATGTGATTGTAAATCAACAAGATTATCATAGGTAATGTATATTTGATAAACTTGAAACATGTTGTCTACACCAACATCACCAATCAAATTGAATTTATATGTGTGTATGTAGCTATTTACTAGTGATCTTAAGTGTGAAATTTCAAGAACCTTCTTAATCACACTAGATACATGTTTAGGACTATCGAATATGATATAACACAAAGAATTATTAATGTGTATTCTACTAAGAACTTCTTTTGAGTAATCAATTTCACATTATGCAAATTAAGCATATCAAATTTAGAACGTGGAATCATCAAATGAATAATGAAGTTCTCGGTTTCGCACCTTGTTTTCATAAGCGACCAATTCAAGACAAATAGTGTTACCTTGATCTTGGTATTCCCTCTCCATCTATGGTTAGCTCTTTATCTTTCTCTTCCAATGGTGAGGGCTCTTGAATCTCCAACTCCTTATTTGCTTGGTCCACTGCAGAATGTGGGATACAACACTAGAAATAGAGGTAAGTTGTTAGGTTCAAAAATAATCTCATTTATCCTATCATCTATCTCTCCTTTTCTTTTGGTGTATCTCTCACACTCTCAATTGGGATGCTCTCAACCTCGCGTATGGTGGACTCACACAGCTCACTCTTTTATCACTCTCACTCAATTTGGCTATGTGGCTCTCATTCTCACATGGGTTTTGATACATCTCATCCTTGTAAGGCTGTGGGCGGCAAGGGCACAACTACCACCAACCACGACCTCCTCACGTGTTGCGGGTTGTGACGGGCAAGCACTACTCATCACCTCGGTCGAAGAAAAATTCGATGCTCGATCTTCTTCTTAAGTGACACACCAGTGGATGAATTAGAACTAAAGAGCCGGTGCAGATTTAATTGATGTGCTTGAATGTGTTTAAGTCTCTTTTCTGCCTTCATAGCAAATTTCACAAGATCTTGCAGACTACGAAAATATTCATCTTGAAGTGCAGCAACGATCTGATAATTCAAGCCTGCTTTGAAGTATGTCTTTTCTTGATATGGACTAGTGATATTGGCACGACGCATTGCATGATTCAACTCAATATAGTAATCTTTGACAACTTTGCATTCTTGTTTAATGCTCTCCACGTGTCGTAGTAGTTCCCGCTCATAATAGGATGGAACAAATTCTCTTCTCATGATGCTTTTTAAACAGACCCAAGATGTAATAAATCGTTTTCCACCTAGTTGTTGCCACCAACTAAAGGCATAGTCCGTAAAAAACAAAGTGGCCACTCTCACTTCCTTGGCTTCTGATTCGAACTTATGGGATTCAAGCTCGAACTCCATGTCTTGTACCCACTCAAGATACTCCTCTGGATCATTACTACCATAGAAGGGAAGATACGTATACTCGCGATCTGCCATTGTTAGCAGCAAAGCAAAGAATATGTATGTATGTGTATGCGTATATGTAGAGGTTACTCAACTCACAATCATAACAAGGTGAAGTTTCTTTACCGTTCCGAAAGGAATTAAGATCAACAATACTTACACTTCAGGGTAGTAGGAACCACAAGGTGATGTGTGAGCGAATTTCAAGAGCAAGTCAAAGCACGACAACGGGTGTTTTGTGGAGCTTGGTATGGATACCTACTTAATTTGAAAATTCTAGGTATTGTAAGGCTAAGTAAATATCCAAACTAGAATTCAATGCCTAGTTGCCGATCACAAAGATATAAGTGAAAATCACAACAACTCACACGCAAAGATATTGGAACTTAGTGCAATCAAGGAATGAGCTATATAAGATATAAGTGAAGAACAAAATAGCTCGTATTGCACAAGTTATAGAAAGACGCTAGCTAGTTGCAAATAATGAAACTAGGGCACAAGATTGCACAAAATATTGATATTCTAACAATTGAATCAAGAATGAGTGGGGATTTTCGCTCAAGTTTATGGTTCGGCTATGCGCTTTCTTTTTCTTTTTCCTTTTCTCTTTTCTCTTTTGTTTTCTCTTCTTTCTTTTTTTTCTTCTTCTCTTTTCCTTCCTTTTTTTGAACTATTGCCAAAATTCTTGTTCTTCCAAAATGAGCAAAAATTCATTCCCACCTTTTGATCTTTGAACAATTGCAAGAACACAAATATTAATATGCGACCCTAAGCAACGATTTAGCTAGTCTTAAATAGGTTCAAAGTATTCGCAAAGGATTGAAAGGTTCACAAAGGATAAATTGGTTACTCACTTTTTTGGTTGTTTTTTTTTATAAACACGACAAAAAAATCAAACTAAACTCAAATAAAAGCAACGCAAAAGAATTCAAGATCGACAAACTAAACTTGATTCTAATGGACAAAACTTAACAACACTCACTAGAATAACAAATTAAATACTACGGTTGAATTTTTTTGTATGGCTTTTTCGTGTATGGGAAAAAGATAATCGGATAAAGATCCTACCGAGTCAGCGGAGCTCGATACCACGATACGGGTGCCCGATCTTCTCGACGAGAATCTCTTGATAACTTGTGTACCTGACGAACCACCGGTGATCCCCGCGCCAATGCACGGACTTGCAACTCTATGGAAAATTCGCCAAACACACACTTGATTGGATCCTCGTGACCACAAGCGAAGATCGTCGAACCCTCAATTCCCAGCGGAAAAGCAAGAACGACCTCTTGTTCTCAACGCCCAATTCCCTCTGTTTTGGCTATAAGCACAGCAGAGAATCAAGCAAAAGCTTTGAAAATATATTAATCGTGGTGCGAGGTTACAATGGGGTCTACCCTCTATATATAGTGCTCCTACTCCTCCTCATGGCTGGCCAAGAGGCCCTACTCCTATTCTAATTCGGATTTGGAGTCCTACTCCAATTCCGACACATTCCAAAACAGAAAAGGAAACTCTGATTTTACAACCGTCATATTGTTTCGGTCATATCTTTTTATACAGGACGAATTTCGGAGTGAGGGAGGATCCGTTGGATCGGGCTTGAAGTTAGCTTTCCAACAAGCCCAAAAACACTCAAATCCGACTTCGTATGAGAAAGTTATGGCCTTTTTACTCCGGACTGTCCTGCTAATTCCGAATCCGAATTTGAGGCTGATTCCGAATCCGAATTGAATTCTGAGTTGATTCCGAATTTGAATTTGGTTGGGCTTGTGGAAGTTTCGAATTTGACTTGGATTCTTAGGCTTCTCTCCCCTTGCTTGTCTCCCACGAGCTTCTCCTCCATTGTGACGGCCTTTCTTCAAGAACAGCCTCATATCCTTCATCTCCGTTCATTATTGAATCTTCCAATCTGAGCATAAGCAAAATACTAGTTTTAGGTAGTATGAAATTCTCAACTAATTTAAAAGGAAATTCAGTGAGCAGATTCACCTGTTGGATAAGCTTCTCTTGTTTTTCAACTCTCTTAGCAAGCTCATGTTGTTCTGAGGTATTTAATGAATTGAAAATATTATATGAAACAACATAGCTAAGGATGTCTGCATCAATAAATTATGTGTTTTGAGTCCACAAATAATATCATAATAAATAGATAAGAATGGAGTGGATTGATCCATCGTCACTAACGGAATTATTTTGAGGGAAATCACGAGTTGGTTAGGAGAGGGGGGGGGTTAATTTTCATATGCAAATAAGAGATAGAAATAGTAGTTATGCGAACGCAAATGGGAAATGAAAAGAGCAATAGAGAGGTGGGAAAGTTCAAGTAAGAATGCAATAAAAAGACTTGAATAATTCTTTATCTTACACAAGAGTGACTATAGTAGAGTAATATATTTTTGTTGAGATATTAACAAGTAATAACTGAAAATTAATTCAAAATCGGGGCCTGTGCAGTTGATCACCATGCTCCTGCCTATGGTACAGGCCCGCCGGTTAGCAACGTACCCGATCCGGATCGGGATCCTCTACAGTACTGCAGTCTGCAGAGAGATATGGTAGCAACAGTAATACGAGTCTGTTGCTACAGTCTCAGCAGTACGTTGTAGCTAGTACTGTAGAAATAACACCAATTATACTGTTTGTAGAAGTTACTATAAACTAACAATTGTAGCAATTTTCATCAATAGGTGGACGGTAGAGAAGAGATTTAATGCCACTTGTACTGTATATCTTACCCGTAGCATATACCCAACCCTGATGAGCAGAAGGTTGTGAGGCTCCATTGGGCCGCCCGGCAATAGCACCAGGTCCTTCAACTCTCGAGTTTTATAAGCCAAGTCCTTAACAATCTCTGCCGCCTTGAGCCTCACCCGTCCCCGAAGTAACAAGGTACCTGAGTTGGCCGGAGTAGAGCAGGGACAAGAAGGTGCAGCGGAGCCTGATGGTGGCGTGGTCGAGGGTGCTATGACGTAGTGATCGAAGTGCGCGGCCGCGGCCTTGTGCATGAGGAGGAAGCTGACGAGGACGTGTCCCTCGACGCCCAGCACAAGGGTGGACGGCACGCAGGCGCAGCGGCCGAGGTACTTGATGGCATCCTTCCACGGGCCCTGCTCCACGAGGCGCTGCAGACACGGCACGCTCAAGAACATGTCAGTCTCGCGGATCAGCCTGCAATGCATGCATGCGCACTCGATCACGTTCAGGATCTATCAAGGCAAGCAGGTGTTCTCTTGGAAATTAACAAAGAAGGCGACTTGGATCTACACAGCAACAAGAAAGACCACTGACTTATCTTTTTTTTCGAAAGAGAAGACCGATCGATCCTCGCCTCACGTGCCGCGTGACTGGGAAGAAAAACCGTAGGAAAAATAATGGAAAATATCGAGGAATCGTCGCTGACACTCCTAAATAAATTTAGAATGGTAAGATCAATACAAGAATATAATAATATAATAGTAAATTAAATGTAGAGATATGAGTGACCTTCGGTTTCTCTTTATTACTCATCTGTAAAATTGAAGTACAATAGTTGTGAGACCCTTTTTATATAGTCCACCGGAAGGATGCAAAGTCCACCATAGACCAGGCTCTGCTTGGTCTGTGTTCGGTTTCTTAACACCCCCTTGGGCACTCATCCATCATGTTCATGTCTCGTCAAAACTCCATAAAAACTTAGAGAAAAAATTTAGAGAATGAGCACATGATACAAATTCTACTGCGTTGTATGAATTGCCTTATTAAAAACTATGACCAAGAAACTTAAGAAAAACTTGTCAAGAGAAAAAAAGAGTACAATCCACTCAATTTCATTTAATCTACAGGATTTACTCTTTGGGTACTCGATCTCTGTGATCAAGTTTCAATAATGAGTTCATCAAAATTCCCTCTGAATTCTGCACTTCTCAAAGTCTTATAATTCCAATTTCTATATGCATCTTTCAAAGCTAGATACTAGAAGTGATTTAGTGAATAAATCTACAAAATTTTTACATGACATAGTATGTAGTACTTTAATTCCGTCCATCTTTTGCCATTCATGAGTATAGAACAACTCGGAGTTGATGTACTTTGTGATATGACTATTCACATAACCCATCTGCACTTGTACAACATAAGCTGCATTATCTTTATAGATAATAGTGGGAGTATGTGCGGTATTCAATCCACACAATTGCTGATGTGGTGAATCATCCGTCGAATCTAAGAACATTCTCGTGAGGCCTTGTATAGTGCTATCATTTCCCAGTGGTTCATTGAAGTTGATACAAGACTTTGTTAATTACTGTTCGTGCAATGTGATGTTTAGTGCAATCCACGTCATCTCTTTCATGCGATCTACTGATCAGTTTGGCTAACGACTTCAAGTCGGCTCGCGGTAGAATAGAGTGAATTTGTAATCTACGATCCACTGGGCAATCAATATCTGCTCTTTCATGCAATCCACCGATCGGCATTGTGCCGGCGACTTCAAGTCAACCGCGGTAGATTAGAGCGGATTTGTACAGTAAGATAAAACAATATAAAAAGCAAAAATTGTAGAATTGAAAGCAATTTAGAAAACGATCTACGAGCGTCGTTGTTGTCGATTACCTTTTTAATCCGTACAGGCCGAAGAGTGTAGTCGTGTTGATAATGTGTTGAGAAACCGTCGTTGGCGAGTCCAGTTCGAGCGATTACCTCGTAGACAAACTTAAAATCCTAAGAACAATGCAATAAACATAAGAACATATATGAGAGAACTTCTGACCTTTTTTTTCTGTAAAACTATAGTACAATGGTTGAAAACTCCATTTTATATAGTGTAATAAAGGATAAGTTCTATCATAGATCAAACCTGCCTAATCTGAACCCGATTTCTTAACCGAACGAACTCTCGAGTTCTACTTCTAGGCATCATGTTTAGCGCAAAGTCTCGCGCGTGTCTCCATCGCTGTCGTGAGGTAGGTCAACACTTTCAGCTCGCTAAGTTCCTCCGTGCGGCCAAGTCAATTATTTGGGCTTGGCAACGATTTCAAAGGGAGGACAGGGAGATCAAAGATTGGACTCTGAAAGACGTCCCCGTCTCAATTATTTAGGCTGCTACTCGCTCTCACGTAGCTGGTGATCGAGGCTGACGGGCTGTCTGTTTCAGATCTCCAGATCGATTGCCCTGACATGACATCTGATTCAGCTTCTCAAACGCTAAAATTTGCTTAAATCCCAGCACACGTTGATACGGAGACCGCTATAAGTGGTTGATTGCTTGCTCATTTGCATAGGATTAGGAAACAGCAGGTGATTGAGAGAAAGGAGGGTAAGGTGCTACTAATCACGATATGGTCGTGAGGCTTTCCTCCGTTGTGGTCAACGGTTACGTAAATCCGTCCGTGCTTTCCGTAGAATGATTTGGCAGCCATCTAAGGTAGAAATTATTGGAAGACTCTGTTGGCGCCAAAGAGATTTTCGATTGAATCCGGCACGCAACGTTCAAAAGAAGAAGAAGAGCGTACGGGTCGACAAACTGAGAATTCAAATTTGATTAGCGCATGGCCTAAAATGGGAAGACTCAACATTCGGGCATTGAAGTTTTGATGCGTCGCCTCGGCGCGTGCTACTTGCGTTACCGAGTTACTCCGTCCGGTTCACAAAATTACAAGTGTTTTGTATATCAACACAGTATCCGAAATACAAATTTGATCACTAATTACTATTATAATATATTTATAAACACAGTTAAATTACAATATTATAAAAATACTTTTCGAGATTAATATATTTATAAACCCAGTAAAATTACAATATTATGAAAATACTTTTCGAGATTAATATATTTATAAATCCAGTAAAATTACAATATTATAAAAATACTTTTCAAGGTAAACCCACATATACGATTTTTATGTATCTAATCTAGATATTCTAAAAAACATAGATATTCAAAGTTTCTAAAATTTAACATCACACATTCCAAAACGATTTGCTTTTGCCAACCGGTGGGAATACTCAACAAAGAATCCGCTATTTGTATACAACTTGCATCTTCGTAAAACATGGGCTTTAATTTATTTGACTATCCCCCGGGGGTGAAAAATATGGGCTTTATTTATCTTAGGATGAATTTGATTTTCCCTGGTCTGGGCAGCAAATACGTTGTCACGGAATCGTGTGCCTGTCAGATAGTGCATAATCTGGACCAAGTCAGAGTCAATGTTTTTGTATAATAAAACAAGGTGTTTGAATTCTGTCATGTACACGGTAACACCCTGGCAGGCAGGCCGGCTCCATCCATGACCGACGTCAACCTTTCCTGCGTGGCCACGTGAGCGAGCGCGACCCCAGACTGGCCCGGTTCAATCCCGGCCGGTTTGGCTTGAACCTACCGGTTTGGTCCAATAACCAAGCCAATACTACGTGGAAAATAAGCGAATACTATGCTTGGCATTATAAATAATATATTGTCTTGCCTTTTAAAATTAATTATTCAAAATATGCTCTTGATATCCACCAACTGTTGTACAAATAGCGGATGCTGGATATCTTATGATTGACGTGAAGTGGGGAAGGAATTTGGGCACTAGAGGTATACTTAATATGAATAGAGGCATAAGAATAATATGGAAAATAAGATCCATGTTAGGCATAATGACATATCCTAGGTCAAAGAAGCAAAATAAGCCTGAAGCGATTAAATAATCTAGATTATTTGAGAGATTAATAAATTATATAATGATGGTCAAGTATCTGGTAGATATGAAGAATGTCATTCATGTTATCTTGTTAATGACCATAATATTTGTAGCCCATGGTCGGGTGGTTGATTTGTACATTCAGCAATACGCCAACTACCAGCACACAGGTGCATACACGGCCTGATGCCACTGTGCCACTAAATTGTCGCTTATCGCTGCACAAGAAGGGTGACCGCTTACCGTAGTGCAGGAAGTGTTGTCACTCACCACACATCGAGCATACTAAAGCGAACTATACTCACCGACCATGACAAATGCATATCGTTAAAAGCGATCACAAACAACATTGTCATTGTCAATCATATTATTTGCCAGGAGCAAACATAACTCACGAATAAAAGATAAATGACATATTGGATTGAAACGGTCCAAAATGATCTAAATTGGTTATATTTACTTTGGTATTATAAATAGAAGTCAGGCATACTGCTTATCACACACTTGACCAAATTATCATATTCCTGTAGAATAATAAATATCCTGCAGAATAGTGAACATTTTGGGTGATTCGGCTAGGTTTGTATTCCAGACGAAAATCTAGTATTGCCGCACAGATTAATTCTAATCAATGTTTTATGTTGCAGCATTATATGTAGATTTATGTTACGCTGTTAGAACATACTACTTGTGACCATAAGAAAACATGTTTTGAATTTATAAAACTTAAATTTTACTGACCCAAAATATTTTGATCATGATATAAGTAATTGGATCAAAATTTGGGCAAAGAATAAAAAAAAAACTAGACTCTCAGACCCCGTAAGGGATTTGTAACGTAGAATTGGAACCAACTAGCAGTTGGGATAACCCACAAAATTGTTAGGGTCATGCAATTTTTCATGCCACTTCATTAATAAAAGTCTAGCTCACTGCATATAATGGTTAACCCCTATTGAAGTAAGTGCGTGTTGAAAGAATGAAATATTTCCGATATAATATCACAATCATAACATACATCAATGGGTCTCCACTAGTAGATGGGGATATAGGTTGGATATGAAATTCCATTAATCTAGTTCCCATGATAGGTGGATTTTGTATTATGCTATTAATAAAGATCTAAAATCGTCTTTAGGGGAAGAGAAAAGCCCAAAAATGTTGAATGCCTTGATATTTCCAAGGACAAAAATATCTTTGGAATTAATACACACACTAGCCAAACTAAACTAGAGGTTTAGTTGACACTCCTGTAAGCTAGAAGCGGGAGCTTGCCATATAATTGTTCAAGAAACTATAAAGAGTAACCAAGTTGTGTTTGCAGGAAGCTAACTCGCCACTAAGAGTGGCATACCCCATGGTTTAAATAGTATATCCACCTAGGCGGAATGACTTGTTGATCAATGATCTAAATCTACAGGAACACATGCGGATTATATGGTCTAATGACACTAGTCAAGTAATGGTTAAACACTCAAGACTCCTAGAGAGAATTCACCTGGAAAATGAACTCGTGAAGAGGTTGAGCAAGAAGTTTAGAAGAAAGATACTCATCATGATGATGAAACCCAACAACGTAAGCACGTGCTAACCATAATATTGGGAATGTGGAACAACCAAGAATCTTCCATTTGGGAAATGGTGTAGATTTGGTTAATAAGGAAATCACCTCAAATTACGAGGACATGGGAGAAAAAAATAGATATCGACAATATTGCATCTTAGATTGCTAAATTTTCTCTGGAGGAGAACACGAATCTGGAAATAAAGTCCATAGCAAAGTGTAGGAAGCACTCATATCAAGTCAAATAAAGAAAGCAATTGTGATTGAACCATAAATCGCTAAATGTATATCTTGGAACATGAAGCTTAGACTTCATGGGTCATTATGAAAATAATGAGGTGGTGAACAGTGATGGTTCAAAGGTCTTTGTAGAAGACTGGCCGATGCTCTCCCGTTCTGAATGAAAACATATTCTGCTACATAGTATTTCTGGAAAATGACATGAATGAAAGTTATGCAGTTAATGGATTTTGAAAATTCGTATAAAGAGATCCTCGAAGGACTCAAAATTCCTAATGAAAAGGAAAGAAAATCGCAACATACGTAAATATCATACTTAATAATAATAAGTCTCATCTTGAAGAATGAGCATTTTCCTTGAAGGAATAAGTTAATAAGTGACTCACAAGTCGATATCTGATATCACACCAATGAATATATGATCCTAGGAGTGAACAAAGACCCATATAAACCCGAGTGAATGAAATGAGTGACCATAAGATCAGAAGTACACCATATAAACACTTGTAAAGTTCACATTCCACTAGAAGATAGTGGAATGGCGATATCCTCTAGTACCACGAAGTTACGAGTACACTGGTGATATTGGCAACATGATTAATTCGCTAAATGCCAAAATTTAGACTTGTTATACCATACTCTATAATGGTACAAGCCAATTCTTATAGTTTTGCAGAACATACTAATTGGTTGTAACTTTGAAAATCCACTCAGAGAGAATTGCAAAGTATTTAGCCCCAAATGAAGATGCTTGATAAGTAATATCCAGAAGGTATGTTTCATTGTAACTAATTTTACAATTAACTAATGGCTATTTGAAAGTGTTAAGCACATTGTTGCCGAATTATTTTATCCTCGCAATCTCTGGAAGAATAGTGGGATAAATGTCTAGAAGACTAAGTATTGTGATAATTGGGATAATATAGCAGATTTATTCACAATATCATTAGTTATGATCATTTTTGAAAAATGTTATTACAACATTGGAATAGGAAGATTCCAACAGATGTCGTATTGAGGGGGGGGGGGGCAGATATGCTGAACTATAATCAACATACTTTAGACTATGAAAGTCTTAGCTTTAATTTACCTAGAAGAAATCAATTTGATGATCAACACTTGAAGTTACCTTGAAGGTTTTACAGCTTAGAGAAGTGTAGAATTGAGGGGGGGCACTTGCAATAGGGATAGTAATCCAGAAGATGATATGATTAAGAAGATCAACCGTTGTACTCTTTTCCTCTTTGTGAGTTTTTACAAGAAAGTTTCTCACATGAAAGTTTTTAATAAGACAACTAGTGCAATATAGGTCGCATATGCGATGTACTCTTTTGTCCTATCATTTTTTCCCATTGGATTTTTAGAATGAGTTTTTAAGAAGACATGTGTGTCCGATATTCGTCTAAGGGGAGTACTACAAAACCTACGGGCGTGGTCAGCCATGTGGGCCCACTGTTTTCTTATCTTCCAAGAAGAATAGAGCCATACCAAATATCCCCGAAAGGCTCTAGTCTATAAATATAAGAAAGTTGCTTGTTATTATGTACACAAAATATCAATAAAGAAGTTCATCGTATTGCTCTCTCGCGTATCCTTGTCTCTTTTGCTCATCTTTTTTTTTAATGTTTGCTAATTGCCTGCGATTGTTCTTGATGATTAATTGTGTGGATCGTTCGACGAGGCTAGTTATTTAAAAATGCGTATAGACCGAACGAAAATCGGTTGGTCTGGATGGGCCCAGACAAACCGGACCGGACCAGTGGTGGTGGGACTCGTTTTCGAACGATACGAAACACGGGTCAAGAGTTGGATAGTGCGACGTCGCCGTCACGTGACATTCCTAATCCTATCGCCCCACACGTTGACCACGAATGCCCACTCATCACCTATATATATACCAATTCTTCGAGCAAACACACGTCTATTACACAATTATGATTCTCTGACATATATAATTGCACCGGCCGCGCGTGCTCGACGATCCAAGCTTGCTCCTCTCCCTCTCCCTCTCCCTCTCCGTCATGAGCTGGAGGAGGAACAAGGACGCCGTCGGCGAGGAGAAGGCATGCGTGCCGGTGCCGAGGGGGTGCGTGGCGATGCTGGTCGGGGACGGCGACGGCGACGCGGCCGAGCGGGTCGTGGTGGATGTGCGCGCGCTGGGGCAGCCGTGCGTGCGGGCGCTGCTGGAGATGGCGGCGCGGGAGTTCGGGTACGACCAGAAGGGTGTGCTGCGCATCCCCTGCTCCGCCGAGGAGTTCCGACGCGCCGTCGCGGCCGACACCGCCGGAGCTCGGTGCGGCAGACGGTGATCGAGGCCGCGTGCGCGTACGTGGTCAACTGGCCATGTGCATGCGTGTCTGCGGACGTGTATATGGTATAAGTAACTACGGTATGTATAGGGGCCCTCATGTATGTAGCTTTTGATGGATCAAGTCGACCAACACCCACTTACATAGGGGTAGAGTAGGATACATGCTCTTAGATGATGAGGTTGCAAGTGTTTAATTTGGGGATCGAGATGAGCAAATTCGTTTTTGTTACGCTTTTAGATTCGCGCGGACTACTTTCTGAACTTGATTTCGTTGCCCAGCCACGTCAAGTGGCCGCGCGTGTTGGCCAAGCCCTTTCTCGACACGAAGCTGCGGCGCCGCGCGGTGCACACATGCTACCTACCTTGTTAATCCGTTTTGTGTTAAAGAAGTGCTGCTAGCTCATGGTATGGCAGTGTCACTGGGGTTTCGTAAGATTTTATCGGTTTCAAGTTTTATGACGTTTTAAGTTTTAGGTTTCATGATATTTTAATTTTCACTCGTAGAGATAGTTGTTAGCTTACACCGTATCGTTAGAATGCTTTTCAAACGGATAGCAGTTTCCTCAAATTTCACAAGGAAACTCTATGAAACTTCGATAAAACTTTAATAAAACCTCACGTTTCCAAAACTTAAACTTCAATGATACTTTAGATTCATGTTGAAACTTCGATGAAACCTCAATTTTCAAAACAAAAATTTTCAAAGTTTCAACCATCAAATCATAAACTTGAAGCTTTAGAGGTGGGTTTCAAGAAGTTTTATAATTTTTTTAGTAGGTTTCAAACTTCATAGAGATTTAATGCAGGTTTTAAGGAGTTTCAAACGTAAACCTGGATTTTTGCAAGCTATGACGCAAATTGAGCCACCGCCTGCTACCTTTGTTGTGCCCTCCTTGACCTCCACCGCCGATTCGCTCCTCGATCTCTACGCCCACTCCTCAATCGTCGTCGGCAGACCTGCATGCATCGCAGCCACGGCGACCGCAAAGCACTGCCCACTTGTTTGCTTCACCATGAGCCGGCATGCTCGCCGCCGCACGCCGGCCGTTGCCACTCGCGCCTACTCGCCACCAGTCTCGCACACGATACCCACTTGCCGTCACCGCACACTGACC
Source organism: Hsuehochloa calcarea (assembly GCA_036346395.1). Classification (NCBI taxonomy): domain Eukaryota; kingdom Viridiplantae; phylum Streptophyta; class Magnoliopsida; order Poales; family Poaceae; genus Hsuehochloa; species Hsuehochloa calcarea. The sequence continues at coordinate 45,253,944 of CM070599.1, forward strand.
GTTGCTATCACATCCGCCACAGCTCTTGCACGGTCACCGCTGCTAGCGAATCAAGGGAGAGAGAGGGAAAGCGACAGACACATGAGAAGTGCACAAGAAAGGAAACTTACAGAGGATATGCGTAAAGCAAACGTGGAATCGAACGGCTCTTGCGCATCGCTTAGGAGCAAAGCAACGATCCTGTTGGATGAGATTAAAACGCTACAACATTTTCTGCCTTTTCCGTTTGTGTCAGGGCGCGTTAAGTTTTACCAAACGGCCGGGCCGGGCATGCTGATCTGATGATCTGATCTGCCACCGCGTGATGTGGCGGCCTAGCGAGGCAGCAAATTAACAGGCAGGGCCTTGGCAATCGCCTCCACCCCACCACGCCGCGGGCCTCCCGTGCGCACCGCTGTCTGGGTCGATCGATGCATCCGCCGGCCTCTGCTCCCCCGGCCGCGCGTGCGTTTTGACGCACAATGTATGATCTGAACTAAATAATGTCCAAGGCAAAACTAAACGACGGCAAGATGCCTACTGCCCCGATCGCCGTGGTGAAACAGCCATTACATTAATCAGGCATACGTATGGACGGATAAAGATTAAGTAGCTTTCGTAGCCTGACGAATGATTTGCTCGAATCGATCGTCGGAAGAGAAACGCAAGCTGCTAACAGCATTTCTCCTGCAGTTTCGTTCTCCGCCGCGAGCGTGGACAATTAGTTAATCTGCCTAATTGTCAAAATGCTGACAAGTCAGATGGAATGGCGTCGTCGGAGAACATTAAAGAAGGGCTTGACTTGATGGATGAATGAAGGATAATCCATGTACCAGACAGGTCTCATCAAAAGGTATAGAAAGTAGAAACATCCAAAGGTCTCATCAAAAGGTATAGAAAGTAGAAACATGCAAAGTTCATCGAGAATAAACGTGTCGATATAAAGAACGCAACACTTTGGCTAAATGTCTCCGATGTTGCGCAAGATTTGTCGTATTAAGAGAAAGGCGATGCTTATCGCTGCTCACCATTAAAATCCTCAGCGATAATGGGTCATTGCTCACACTGCAACGAAGCAACTTTCAATGGCTTGCTGCTGCCGCCGCTGCTGCCAGGGCCTTGCTTACTTGGGAAAATACTTGTGTAAATTACTTAATTAGTGTAGCAGATCGGCTTTAGTTCAAATTTGCTTTTGCTGAAGGTCACGCTAGGATTTGTTAAAGGTGCAGACTAGTTCAAAAAAAAATTGCAAACAAATTCATGCAATGTAGCGCTGTTCTCGGAAGGATGGAGCTTGGAGGATACGTTGTTGAAAGGCAATAGCAATACAGGAGGTGTTTAGTAAAATAAAAAGATGTGGTAACAAATGTACACCATACAGAATGATATATACTGTAACATATTGGAATATTTTGTGTCGTCTCACTGAAACCTAATTACAGCAGTTACCAATAGAATGACAGACAGTCTAGAGTCTATGATCTTCAGCAAAGACGTATGTCTAATGTCTATGCTCTATATAAATTAGCTGAATTAGCTTGTGTTGAAGTCAAAATACAAGTGCAACCAGGAGGAGTCCCCACATGGTAGAACCAGAAACTGTGCCAAATTGATGACTGGCAGTTGCTTTCAGCATGGCCACTATCTGTCAAATGCACTAAAATTGTAGAGGAAACCATTCTATCAGACATGGAGTTTCTGCAAATTTTAGAAGTTTAAGAATGAGAACATTCATCTTATCAAAGAAAAGGAATACTAACCTTGGGATGCTTTGGCAGCACACAGTCGTGCATGAAGAATAGATCACGATCAAACATCATCTAGAAGGTCCCTCAATCTTCTGCCTCAACTGTTCATAGTTTTGCAACTCCTCCATAGACAATGATGGTGAGATATCCCCTAACACCTGTGTAGTATTAAAATTTTAAAACCAGTTTATTTCCTAAGATATGACCACAATAATATTTATTGTGCTTGCTCAAAATGATTTGGAGTCTTACTGTCATAAAATCATCAATCTCGACAATGACTTCTTCAGCATTGGCATCGCTATTTCTTGAAGGATCAGCTTCAAGTGTTTTGACCTTGAAATACCATGTGTAAGTCCAACAGAGCAAAGCTAAGAAAAATCTAAGGTGGCAGCAAGGAAGCACAGCTACTCACCGAACGCTTAGCAGCATGAAACCATGCATCTGCGCATAATGCATAAATATCAGCACCGATAAAGTTTGGAGGACAGTGCTGAGCAATCGATAAGAGAGATACATTCTCATGGAGCTTGTATTTGCGTGTCTGTGCTTTCAGGATCCTGCATATCAATTACACTGAGATCATAGTTGCAATGAATCTGAAATTTGGTGAATGGACGAACTACTAATGACAACCTTTCCCGGTATGATGCATCAGTAATTACACCAACATAAAGAAACTTGTCAAACCGGCCAGGGCGAAGAAGAGCAGAATCAAGAAGGTCAGGCCTATTGGTAGCCCCAATAATGAAGAGGTCCTACAAAAGAACATGGAAAATGATTTCCCTTCAGGTAAAGCATCTCGGAAACGGCAGTAAAAATAAGCATAGCATGGATGAAGAAATAACCTGGCTGTTATCACTCAACCCATCAATCTCCACAAGTAACTAGTAAAGACAGCAAAGGGGAAAGTGAGCTGACGGACTCCAACATTTTAACAATGAAAATGGGGGGGAGTATGCCACCACCTCAGTGATGAAGTTAATTATACCTGAGAAACCACTCTATCCATCACACCTGCAGAATCTGAAGCGGATCCTCGTGCAGGAGCAAGGGAATCAAGCTCATCAAAGAAAATTACGCATGGACGTGCAGATCTAGCCTGAGGTTGACAGTGAAAAATTAAAAACCTAAGCATCTGTGCATATTTTATGGCAACAACATGGTTATGTACTTTTGTAAATGAATATACCTTCTCAAAGATGTCCCTGACATTCTTCTCTGATTCTCCAACATACATATTTATCAGTTCTGGACCTTTGACACTAAGGAAGCTTAATGAGCACTCAATTGCTACTGCTTTCGCCAATAATATCAAAAAAAACAATTATGTTAGACCATGTGGCTAAGTCTAATATATGTTAGCTGATGAATAATTGTGAATGTTATTTACTTATGTTATTTGAGACGTGTCGTGTTGTGTGGACTTATATCGGTCAAGTTGGGAAGAACTTGTGCCGGGAAAATATGTTGCTTTGGTCTTTGCATGTGCAGGGTAACTCGGAGGCGATCGTGGTCTACGGCGGTGACCGGGAAATGGCTTGGTGCGAAGTCATGGTCCAGAGGGTCGAGGATGCTGAAGGAGGCGGTCGAGCTCGAGTTGGAGCGCATGGAGATTAAAGATGGATGAAGCGTGTTAGAGCTACAGAGGTGCGGTCCGGAGGCTACGATACGTGACATATTTTAGGGTGTCTAAAATAGGATATTTTGTAATCAAGTTTTAGGCCCATAGATTAGCCCCATGTAATTGGGCCGTATGTGGGTGATTAGGGTTTGAAGGTTGTACGAATATAAAAGGTGTTGAAACACCGGCTATTGGGGTTGCGGGTGTGCGAGGGTTTTTAGACTCTGAAATAAAATTGCTGGCGGCGGGGCATTTCATTTTTCGTCATCTTGCTTTCGATCCGTGCGTGGCTGAGAAAAGTGCTTATAGAGATTCTTATCCTCAGTCCGCACGCCGTTGGGTTAAGGCGCCTGTGCGACATGTAGTCGAACGGCAGGTGCTAGTTCTCACATGCAGCCGAACGCCGCAGCTGCCTCTCCGGATGGAAAATTAGTGAGACTTGTTTTTGGTTGTTGGTTTCCGTGCGTCAGGAGAATAACATATAGATGCATCTACTAGGAACATTAATATATTGTGGAGTTGTGATTTCCCGAAGTTGCTGGACGTGAGGCCAAGGGGGCTAGAAGCAGTAGGACCTGCTGCTTTGCTTGTGACATAGAGCTGCTAGTGGATGCTATAGGTTTCTTGATTCTTGTGCATGGAGGTTGAAAAATCGGAAGACAGTAAATTTGAAGAAAAAGCTTCCACTGCGGATTACAATCATTCACCCCCATCTGATTGTTATTGACGATCCTATAAATTATCTTAGTGAACATGTGTCATGTTGCTATCGGATGTGGCTATCTTTTGACAAATACGGGAAAAAAAGAAAACTCAAACTCAATTCAAGCAAAGTATAAAACTCATTAAACCTACCTTCCCTGTGCCTGGAGGTCCATACAATAGGACACCCGATCGCTTCCGCAATCTAGAAGAAAAAAGGTGCTTGTACAACGGAGGTAACTGACTACCAGCCGGAAAAAAGGCAATTTAGTGGAATGTGGTTTTTCCACATATACATACGGGTACATATACTATTACCATCATCAAATGTGCCTCGAGATTTATGCAAACTTTCAAAATAGAAACCACCATCTCATCTTCTAATAATTGAATACCCCTTGCACAGATCTTCAGACACTTTTGGGGGTTAAGATAGTGCATGTGTCCACATGTATACGTGGTTTTGCATTTTTGCAAGTTGGTATTCCCAAACTTACAGAATCAGTTTCTAGTGCTGAAACTACAATAAACAAATTTACATCCATAGAATGCAGTACATTAGCATTATACATTCAGAGATGAATGAAGTCAAATTTACCTGAATAGTATCTAGAATAACCTTTTTCACTTCCTCAAGCCCACCAACATCCTCCCATTTGACATTAGGAACCTATAATAGCACAAAAAATTCCAAATCAGGGACTTGCAGAAAGCAAGCTCAAACTCACATCTATGGTGTCATGGGCTGTTTGCAGCTGGTCCTGAAAGCCAGAAGAATAAGATATTGAAAGACAGGAAGTTGAGATGTTTTACTTTAGGTGTACCCAATGCAGCACGATTCCTTTTCTTGGCCCGTTCTAAGGAAGACAAAACATCTTCTTTGCAAAAACGTTTTTCTTCATTCTGAGTGGTAGGAGAGCTCGTAGGAAGGATGTCCTCAGCCTTAGTGATTTCATTGCTATTTTTCTCCACTGCAACTTGGTGTGCAAACGACACGCCAGCGTCTGCAACCAATGCAAGTATATCCCTGGGCATGAAACCAGACGTTTGCACTGCTAAATCTTTTACAAACTTGTCATTGATACTCTGAAAAGTGAAATCAAATAAGCCGGCGATGCATTGTAAGTGCACAAAACTTGACTTTTGGATCAATAACGACAAAAAACACCTCATCAGCAACCGATGAAACATCATGGAGTGCTTCAGATATCAAGTTCCTCCTCTGCTCTTCATTTATAGTCTTCATGTTGATCTCATGGCGGAAACATCGCCTAATTGATTGTTGCACCCCTTCAGCACTGTCTGCAGTGGCAACTATAACTTGAAACGAGCTTACACATTCAGGTTGCACAAGGCACTGGAAAGAAAGGGGGTTCGATAATAAGGAACTTTCACAACCCAACGTTGTCCAGTGTACTGTTTAATGACAGACTCAATGTTTGCTGCAATGCCAGATTGCTCAGATTGTGGGCCTTCGTTGGAGGATGTATTCCCAATTGCATCAAAGTGGCGAAGAAGTATCATACAAGGAGAATACCTTCACAGAAAAAGTTATTCCACAAAAATAAATGTAAACAAAGTAAACAATGCCACCTGAAGAAAATAAAACAAACTAACGAAAACATTTTACCGACTGAAACGGGAATACATTTCAACCGTAGAGAACAAGAAAGTAAAAAGACACAACAGATGAGTACTTCTGAGCTTCTTTGAAGGCAGCCACAAGTGCAGCAGGTGCCCCACTTTCTGATGATGTCATTAGATCGTGACAGCTACACTCGACCACATGCAGACCAAGATGATTAGCAACATGCCTGACTACTGTCCTTGTTCCACATCCTGTACCCCCACCATTTTTAAAGCAAAGTTTCAGTTCAAAGTCAAGTAGTAAACACCGAAAAGAAATTATGAAATTAAAGTTAAGAGCAGTAACCTGAAGGGCCGTATAAGAAAGTGGTAAACTTAATTTTTGGTAAAATGTTTGAAGGACATAATGCTGGTGCAATGATAGATGCTAATTTCTCAACTATTTCGCCATGCAAAGGAACTGAATCACCAGAAGCAGCAAAGAAGCTGTAAGGCGGGACAGGAGCAGAAGCACTTCCACCAAGCACAAGAACTGTTTGATTACAATTAACGCGAAGAATCGGTTCATCTGATGGTTTCATGCCGGTTACCTGGTGAGTAATTAAAATATTAACATATCGAGCCTTATTAATGAACAAACATAAAGCTAAAAGGCTGGATCACATTTGTTGAGTTTCTTTGTTTCTTGACTCGACCATGTTTGAAGGAAGAAAAGTGGGTAATTTACCATAAAGTATATCATATTACGAGGATGCAGTCTATCATTCTCCTTGTTGCATGCTAGGCAGGAGCTCACGGCACAATTCCAGTCATTACATATGCAAAAAAACATCCCCTCTTGCTAGGAACCTATCAAACTGAAAGTGCTCATTCAAAGCTTGATCTATCATATCCTGGTAGTCACTTCCTCCCATGGCTGAATTTATCTTTAGGGAAGCAAGCACACCGCATTCAGGAATCCTCACAACAGAAACCCGCAAATGCAAAGCACGTTTAGGCACTTGAGGGCATGGGAGAAACTCTAAGTGGAGAGAAATATAATTTCCTCCACTACTAGCAGTGCCGTGCTCTTCAATTTTAGAACAGAACTTGAAAGGTTCTTCCCCTTTCTGAATAAGAAGCTTGAGGCAAGAAACATGAGCTCCCAGGTTGAATGCCAAAAGCGGGCTAACATAAGCAACCTCTTCATCTGAGGGCGTAAAGTCAGTTACTGGAAATGAGCTACAAGGTAAGAAACCCGTGACATGATCAGAGCAAGAGGTTGAGGCCACAGGGTCAGGATGTTCTCTTCGGGACTCATCAAGGGATGGGTGATCGAGTACAACTGCTTTGACAATCCTCCCAACATTGTTGTCAGTATTCTTGACAAGCACCTGCAGATTAGGAGCTGCTTACTAATCTCAACAGAAGAGATCCTATATACTACCAATTTAAGCTCTAAAAATCGCACAAAATTCCATCAGTTCGATTGGCTCAACCAAGTATATATACATGCAAACATATGACCACCAAGGTCATTTTTTGTAGCACCGAAGCTCTGGACATCACGCCCATTGTACTTACTACATCTCAGTCTGGCTAAACAAATCACCAATTCCCATCCAATGTATCAGAATAATTCACTAGAACACAAATCTGTGACCATCCAAAGTACATGAAACCCAATTCACTCATCGAAGCACTAAACTTCCCTCAATTTAGCTTCTAAGGGATCGAATTTCTGTCGGACCCGGATTTTCTAATCCGAATCCTCTGCGAATAACTGTGCTATTCCCTGGATCAGTAGATAGCACTCACAGATACATCACTGAATCATTTCAAACAATGGCGTAAAACCATATCATTCATTAATTTAACACATCAGAGTTTACATAGACCGCGACGGTCAAGTTTTACAATAAGGGCCGAATGTGCCAAATGATTACATTACAAAAGCGGGCGACAACGAAGTAAAAGGGTGAGAGCACATCTCTCCACAGCAAGCGATCGGGAAACCTCAGACATCCGATATTACCCAAAACTCGATAATATGGGATGCACCTAGGTACCAAATGAGTCGCCTAGATCAGGCGAGACTAGAACAACTAAAAACTAAACTACGCTTCAAGATCTTCTGGGTCTTCAGACATCTGGTTCCTCGTAGTGGTCGTCATCTCCAAAATTTCCTGCTTCCGAGGGTTTGGGGGAAAGAGCGAGAATGAGCACAACTACCGTGCTCGCGAGCCAACACACAGTATGCAATAGTATACATGCAAGGCTTAACAAGGATGGCTCAGGTTCTTTTATTTGCTAAAGCAACATTTTCAATTATCATAATTACAAAGTCCTATGACATAGCATTTTTAACAGATTGCATTTTTATTTAAAGAGATTAAGTGCAATATTAAATAACAGCGAAGGTTACCTCCACCTTATGTTTAATTTGGATAACGGTTACGTCCACCGATTATTAACACTGGATATGGCTACCCAGGAAAATCCAAAACAAGGGCTGGATGAGCCCAACACATTTCCATTCCACCCACAAAGATTTTTGAAATAGAACTAACTCAAAGTTAAGTTCCCATGTCCGCTTTTGACCGGTTGGGCGCTACTGCTTAAAACAGCTTTAGACTCTGCAGAGGTTGTACACTGTACCCACAAGAGATAATCGTACTCGTTACTCCACATGATTCCTTAGTCATGTAGTTGAGCGATCGTCACAGTAACGTTTCAATGTATGTTGCCTCTTCCGTCATCTCACTAGTATGGGCTAACCCCACTTGCGGTGGGTCCCATAAGTTGTGCGGGATGTCTGCCACCACGACTTGCGTAGCTGGCGACTTCACCCTTCCTTTGGTGTCCCATTCAAGCTGGATCGAATCCACTACTTGCACTATCTTGCTCGACCACCGATGAGATGACTTCCAAGATTTGTTACATTTACTAAGCCAAGTTGCAATTTGCGCACTTGCGGTTGTACTTGTTTTACACAGAGGTCATGACAAGATTAAGTCCTTAAGGTTATCTGGCGGTTCATTCCAAAGTTAACCACGCTCCTGGCTACATTAGCACCCATCAACATCCCATTCCTCATACCATCCGCCTGACAAGAATAAAGAAGTTATTAGGGTTTTGAGAAGGAAAACCAATTAACACAACACACCACTCATCTTACATCCAATGACTGCCCAAAACCATTTTTCATGTTTAAAGGATGATGATCGGGACATTTATTGTCCCGGTACTTAAGCAAGACTAGCATGTCGCCTAAGTACAACCTATACTAGCATTTACCAAATATTTACTAGGGTGACAAGGAATAATGGATTCAATTATCAAAGGATGGCTTAATAAGTAATTAATCAACAAATGGGTATTTAACTACCTTAAGCTTTAACATATCATTGATTACAAAATTAAAGCATGCAACTTTGCTATTTTAAATAAATATAGTTTGCATAAAATGTAGGTTCAGAATGATCAAAGTATTGACTCGCCTGGGTCAGATTATCGCGGCCTTGATCTTACTCAGGGCCTTCTCTGCCAGGGGTTTTGAGTTCCGGGATCTTCGTCTTTATCCAAATCTTGATCCTGCTTGAGTCGAAGCTTCTTCTGGACTCTGACTCCTAATTATACGATACAAGCAAGACAACAAATAAATTCGAAGAACTTCCAAAATACCAAATATAAACAAAGCACTTTTGAATAAGTTTTCCGATGAAGAGCTGGAGAGACGAGATTCAGCGAGGCGGGAATGTTTGACGAGGTCAAACGATTAGCTGAGTACACGAGACAAGGGTGGAGATACTCAGCCGAGGAAAACAAGGGGAAACAAGTCGAATGAACTATCGCAGGGATACTTCACTTTGGATACCGCTGATCGGCCAAGATTAAAATACACGATAAATCAATAAGACCATAAATCATTTCATTAAAGACGACTTTTGAACAGGGATAAACAATATTTGGACCTACGAATACTGGATAGGATTACAAGATTATTAATTAGGTTTTCAAAGTAAGCTGTCGAGATTAACAGGTTAATCTCGAATAGCCTTCCAAAATATTTTGAGAAAATGCAAGTTTATTTTAAAACATTTTACACAACGCGGAAAATTTGAATAAACAAGTTTTAACTAAAATAGACACGATTGCGGAGACGATTACGAAGGTCATTTGCATAACCTCGATTTCCCGAGATTTTACAAATTGCGCTCTTAATCGATAGCTCTCAACTAAAATCGAAAATGATAGTTCTACTAGTACTTGGCAATCGGCGAGTTAACCACTAACAACGGTTAATCGATTCATCGCAAGTCGTAGCAAAAATCATCGAGAACAATTGTTTTGGAAACGTTTTCGCCAAAATGAAAAACTACTAGTCGATCGAGCAGTACAAAACGATATATACAAAATCGTCATACAACTCAATCGCTATTCAACATCTCTCAATACACAAATCTAAATTTCCACTCCACGACTACCTGCACATCATAATCATAACAATACCAGAATACACATATTTTCGAAAGCAAATCTTCGCGGCGATTCAACTGCATACACAATATTCACTGCATACACAAATAGAATATCTGCAATATCGACATACAAATCTCAATACACAATTTCAATACCGATTTTTCCAAAGCCAACTTTACGACGATTCAAAAGCATACACCAATACTACACTGCATACACACAAATATTCATACATACACAAATGCAAAACACAAGAACAAATGCTGCTGCTCCAAATGCTGCTGCTCCACTCTACTGCTCCACTGCCGAAGAGAGAGAGAGACAGAGAGACAGCAGAGAGAGGGAGAGAGAGAGAGAGCTGAGAGCAGGGGAGAGAGAGCCGGGTTGGAGGCCGGTTCGACCGGGGGAGAGGGGGCGGTTGGACCGGGGAGAGAACGGGGAAATCGGGCGGCAGGCCAGCTCTTGACGGCAACGGGTGACCGGGAGCGCGGAGGAGGCGGCAAGCGTCGCCGAGACAAGACGGAGGGGCGACGGCATGGCCCGAGCGCACGGCGCAGAGAAGGACCGGGAGGGAAAGACAGGGGAGGGCGCGCAGACTCAAGGCGGCCGGGAAGGGGGCTCACCGGAGGGGCGGCGGGCGATTGAGCCTCGAGGTGGCCGACGCCGTCAGGCGGCGCAGAGGAGCTCGGGCGGCGACGAGCGCGATCGAAGCGAGCCGAGGGCGAGGAGCGAGGAGGCGCGGTCGGAGCTCTGGCGGGCGAGTGGGCGGAGAGGCGCCGAGACGAAGGGAAGAAGGGGCGGCGACACCGAGACGGGGGGGCGAAGGGGAAGAAGAAGGGCTCGGCCCTTTTATGGCCGGGAGAGAGAGGGGAAGGGCAAAGCCGCGAGGCGGCGGATCGACGGGCGGGGAGAAAGCCGCATGGCGGCGGCGGATGGGGAAAGGGAGCCGAAGGCGCGGGCGGTGGTCGGCGCCGGATCCGAGGAGGCGGGCGGCGATGGCGACAGCAGGAGCTGGCGGGCGGCGCGCGGAGGAGGGCCCGGCGCACCGAGAGAGAGGAGAGAAGAAGGAGAGAGGCGGCGCATGCGTGGGGAAAGGGAGAAGGAGAGAGAGAGAGAGCCGGGCGTGGGAGAAGAAGAAAACGGCCGGGCCGGCTCGGGCCAACTGGGCCGGGAGAAAGAAATGGAAATGGGCCGGGAGAAACCGGCCCAGAAGAAAAGAAAGGGTTTGGAAATTTGAAATTTGAAATCACAGTTTCGATTTTTGAAGCTTTTGGATTTTTGAAAACCAAAATTTGATTTTAAAAACTCAAGCAAAAACAGGATGTTACAATTTCCCAACACGACCATCCGATTGACGCCACAGGATCGGAATTCGGTCCGATAAACGCAGCGAGGGACCACGTACCGGCCTATTGGTGGAGAAAGGCTGCCCAAATTGCTCAGCTATTTTAGGGATTTTCCCCCTCGAGCAACCTGATGCAAAAACATTAGGCGCCCGAGGCTACACGCGGTTCACAACGCGCGTACGCATAGGCGTACTGACATCTTATGAGCCCATCCTCGGTTCCTCACCTCGTCCCAACGCCCTCGGTGGGCAATTGGCGGGTCACGACGATGTGCTAGCCGCCGAATGGACCCAAATCGCATGTATGGCCCCCCGCAACGATGCCAACGAGCCCAACGCCTTGTTGGGTTAGAAACACTTCGATGGGTGCAAACAAACACACAAAGCAACGTCTAGTGCTTAATGACTTATGTCTGTTGATCGTGTCTCTGTTGTCGTTGTTATATTTATTCTCTGTCCACCGGCTTTACTCCTTATACAGCGCATAAAGGGGTTGCAGTTGTCCCGTACCAAGAGGCGTCTCACTGTTTGATGAAATGTTCACATTATGTGATGATTATTGTCCGAGGCTAACCCTCCAACGTCACCTTACAATTACGTTAGAGACATATGCTTAATACATTCAGTTATACCAGATAATAACAACACATATTAAATATAGGATCTCTACTCGATTGGGCTTACATTTGTGTATTCTTTGTTGACTATAAGATGGTCGTAATTGACCTAGTTATAGTAAAACTTACGACCATAAAGTGATCGTAGTAAGTCTTACGATCATAAGACGATCGTAAAAAATCTTACGACTACTAAGTAGTCGTAGAAATACTTACAACCATGTAGGGTGGTCGTAAAATGGTTTACGATCACTCGGTCAAGTTTTTCTCTTATTAATGATAATATATATTCTTACGAATAACATGAAGATATTACTATATACAATAATAGTTATAGATAAATAATTTAATTAATTAATGATTATCGGATTTCGTCACTGCGGTTCATGTCACTTTTAGCATGGTCTTGATCATGTGCTGGTACTGCTCTCAATTCCTATGGTAAAGGGAAAAGGAAAGGCAACTAGAACAACCTCGCTTGTGACTCCAATAACATCAGTCTCGGAAGCGTTCTGCCATGTGTGTGATTGATTAAACTTGCACACAATTTTTACCAGCGCCGACAACGCTAAACAGGTTATTACAGTCTTACTTACAAATAGAGCCAGCTTTTGTAGGATCTACCGTACCATACGGACCGCAATTCTGACAACATATTCACGGCGGCACACAGTTATACCTTGATCTCATCGTCCTCCACCGCGTACCAATATGGTCTACGAGCAAAGGTCGGAATAGTATAGTTTTTTTTGACTCATCTAACGTGTTATAGTAAAAATAGTCTTAATAAAAGAAATAATAAAAAAACATCATCTTTATCATACAAAAACATCACAGGATTATTTTTTACCATTTCGTTTGTGATAGACTATATTTTTTATTTCGTTTCAAAAGATACACAATGAGCCACTCCTCTCGGCCATGAGCCACACGAGGAGTGGTTGCCTGGCATCTACTGTGAATTGGGTTAATGAAGTAGTTGTTCGGCACTTGTTGTGAATTGAGTTAACGGTAAACTGTATGTGGTTTACCTGTCACCGATTAGGTATGTGGCAAATATTCTGTCGTGATATTTTTTTATATTTCATTTGTAAGAGATTATTTTTAATATTTCTATTAAGAAAGATACTCAACGAGCCTAAAACTCCTCCGGGCCACAGGCGGGGCAGTTCACCGAAAGTGTGTGAAAAGACGGCAAAATCATCTCATCAATGCCGTTGGGTAACCTGACAGGGACGTTCTTCCCTTGCCGTAAATGCACATGGTCATCACCCCATTAATTGCTCCCTCCTCGGCCTTTCCTTTGCACGGACGGGTGACGTGACGCGACGCAACGCATGCAGAGAGAGAGAGAGAGAGGCCAAATTCAAATCGAAGCCTTCGATCTGAGCTTCCTGCATGCACCTCTTAATAAGTAATAGCAATAGCTCCCGTCCGACGATTTTGATTTGCTCATCAATGCAGCTGGGGAGGAGAGGACGAGCGGATTGAACAATCAATGCTTGGGCGAGACGGGGACACTTGTACGACTCTCATCTTACGTGCCACACACACGGGGGAGACGAAGAAAGCGGAGGAGCGAGACCGGGTTGAATGAGGTGCGCCTTAAGGAAGCGAAGACGTCCTCCCGCCATTAAGGCCTTGCCTAATTTCTGGCGAGCGAGCTATCATGCGACAGCGACGTGGTTTAAGGGTATGTTTGGTTGTACGTAGCCAGTGATATACGAGTTAGTTTAGGAGAATAAAAGTTATCGATATACTTGATTGCTTGAATGGAATCGTACTATCCTAGTTGTTAGAATACAAATTAGTAAAATATTATCTCCAAATGTTAATTCATCTTATTCACTCGAAAAATAGAATCATACACTATAACACCATCCTATCCTATTCAACTCTAACCCACCAACCAAACGCAACCCTAAGTTAACGAAGGCTTTTAGGGTGTGTCGATGATCAAATTACCGATCTTATGAATATACAATAAAAAGAGAAAATAGTGCGTATCTCCTGTAATAGAATAGGGTCACCATTTATTGTTATGAACTGACTATTACAAGGAATGTTTGTGATCAAACGAAAGGCTAATCCTAGTTACACTGGAGCGCAATGCTTGCTATGGTGTTGTAATCAAACCGACTATTAATCTTCTCAATTGCCTTCGATCTCCTCTCACCTTCATCTTCCGCGGTTCTCCTTAAGTATTTGATGAAGCGATTGCATTTATCCCTGGGAAAGACGCTGTTGGGAAACAACGCTTCTAGTCGGAGAGAGGTGCCAGTTGACAGGATATCAATTGATGTGCGGTTATATGTCGGTGAGACATTCAATCTTAGTCCGGTGTCTCAGAATTATATAACGTCATGTGGTGTGTAATATACATCATGTGTTTCATTCATCACACGGTAAGGATATACCTGGATTCTGATCCAGATGATACCAACTAATAGCCTTACGAGCAGTCAACTGGTCGGAGACTAGGTACGAGACCTTGTCCGACTAGAGTATTCATTATGTAACATCTGGAATCCTCATGACCAGTGAGATCGTTATCATTAGGGATTACGACCACGAAGACATATGATCTCTCTTTATGTATTAAAGTAATACATAGAGATTTTAATCTTCGTCATGGTGCATGGCAATTTGGCAGGGGTGGATGGCAACAAATTTTCATATTTTGTAGAGTACTAATTGATATTAAGTTTGATTTTAAAATTTTGTATGAACGTCCATCAGTTAATTCGCCTGGTTCAGCCCCAACAAGGATAATAGGTCAAGTGCGGCCAGGCACGAGGTTAAGAGAAGGTTCGGATCTGCGAATGCCAACAATCTCGATGAATCCTCTGAGACCTTCAAGAATGATCTGAAACTCAGAGCGCATTTGTAATATTTTAAATATCTACCACCTTTAGCGAAACTCGAGTTTTGTTCAATTGGTAGGATAGGTGTCGGAGATTCTCCAGCAAACCGTACAACGTACGGAAGAATACCGAGAACGGAGGGCACCACAAAGTCAAACCATGACTTCGTCCCAGCCTTCTTCCCTCAGCAGAGGGCAACATGCGTATGTTGGGAATCAATCGATACCACAGCCTCCTCGACGATTCCGACCAATAAGTCATGAAGGAAGGAGATTGTTCCGAACAAATACCCCTTCTTTTCATCGAGAGGGTTATTCGCTTGGTCCTAACGATCTTCGACATCGTTTGAACAGGGCAGGTGATCAAGGGCGTCAAAATGCTCGCGATCAGGTCGGAACGTCGGAGCCCCAGTTTTTTAATCAAAGGAACCAGTCTCCGGCCGATCACAATCTGGCGCCTTCTCAAAGAAGGTGTCATAAATCAGTCACAAGCTGCTGAGCTTTCTCTGCAGGGCTCCAGGTTGTGTGTTGTCCTAACCGGTTTCGACCGGCCAACATGGACAAGTTTAATGGGTCCCAGAACACATTAGAATTTCTCCAGATTTATACCACCGCCATCAGAGCGGCCGGCGGAGATGAAAACGTGATGGCCAACTACCTACCTACAGTGCTAGAAGGATCTGCCCGGTCATGGTTGCTTAACCAGAAGGTCGGATCAATCTACACTTGGGAACAACTCTGCGATCTCTTAATCGTGAATTTCCAGGGTACGTACGACCGCCCTAGAAAGGAAGATGATCTACATCGGATCCGGCAGAACCCAAAAGAAACTCTTCGCCAGTACATCAAGAGGTTTAGCCAGGTTCGTAATTCCATACCCGAGATTGCAGAGTCTTCTGTAATTCAGGCTTTCAAGGCAGGATTGAGGAACCGGAGGTTTACGGAGGATATAGCTATGAATCCCCCACGAACAACCGCCGAACTATTCGATATGGTGGATAAATATGCAGCCGCTAGTGAAGCGACCGAATGGAACGAAGCTATAGATCGAAAAGACAAAACTCCTCAATCTGGCTTAGAAAAGCCCGAAAAGAAGCATAAGAAAGTTCTTAAGAAGAAGAAGCATCGCAAGATGGATGGTAAGGAGGTATTAGCGGTCCAAGAAAAGCTTACCAAAGGTAAGAAGGACTATACCGGTCGAGGCAAGGTAAAAATTCCGACCGACGGGTATAAAAAGAATAAAAAGTGGTGCCCGCTTCACCAACAGGCAGGGAGTGATCTGTGCACCTGCCGTGTCTGCCAAAAGAAGTTGAAAGATTATTATGCAGGTAAAGGTCCCTGTCGACGATCAAATCACCGATCTTATGAATATATAAATGAAAAGAGGAAAATGACGCGTATCTTCTAGAAAGTAGTGAGACTGCTCTTTATTGCTTTGAACTGGCTATTACAAAGGGTGTATAGAACTTAGACTAAAGACTAATTCAGGAGTACAATGCTCTTGAGGGTGTCTCCCAAATGATCTTCTCTGTTCCGGTCTCTCCATCTTCAGTCCACATTCCTCCTTATATAGTTGATGAAGTGTTGGCAGTTGTCTCTGGAGGAGACGCCTGTTCGGGAAGCAACGCGTCTGGTCGAAGAGAGATGTCTGTTGATAATGTATCAACTGTCGTGCGGTTATATGTCCATGAGTCATATAACCGTACTTCAGTATCGTAACGTTACGTGGTATGGAATATATAGCACATGTTCCATTCGTCACACGGTAAAGTATATGTCTGGTCGTAGATCCAGACATCGGTTCAAAGCCTTATGAGCATTTGACTGGTCGGAGATTTAGTTTGGAATCATGTCCGACCAGATTGGGTACTATGTAACCTCTGGAATTCTTACGACCAGTGAGGTCGTTAGTTTTAGGGTTTATGACCATGAAGACGTATGGTCTCTATATACTAAATAATAAATAGAGGTTTTAATCCTCGTCAGTCCCCTTCCCTCAATACAAGAGTTAGGGGAAGCAAGCTCCAAAAAAGGACAAAGATGGCGACGATGAGATGAAGTACCAAGAATCTCAGCACACAGTCGACATGATCTTTGGAGGATCTTCATCGTACGACTCGCGACGTCATCTAAAAGCCGTGGAGAGGAAGGTCAACCTAGCGGAGTCTCCGATCAACATCAAGCCTTCAAGGTTGTTGGACACAGTAATCTCCTTCGGCAAAGAAGACTGCTCCGTCTCGTCGACTCGACCCGGTAGGTTCCTATTATAGTTGAGCCTACCATTAATAATTGCAAAGTCAATAGAGTCTTGATAGATGGAGGTAACTCTTTAAATATTTTATTCTCGGGAGCTCCGGAAGAAATGCAGGTTCCTAAATCAAAGGTAAAGCCAGTAAAATATACCTTCCATGGCATAGTCCCTGGCTCTACCGCCAAACCGATAGGACAGGTGTCCTTACCGGTTACGTTCGAAAGCCCTAATAACTTCCGAACAGAAAAGGTTTCGTTTGACGTGGTTGATTTCAAGACCGCTTATAACGGGATCCTTGGTCGTCCAGCTCTATCAAAATTCCTGATAGCCACGCATTACGGTTATCAGAGCTTGAAGATGCCAGGACCAAAGGGTGTCATCATGGTTCGAGGAGATCAAAAGATGGCTTATGCCTGCGATCGGAGATCTTTAGAACTGGTCGATGAGCTTCCGACCAGAAATATTGACTCTTCTGCAATGTAGGTCAAGCACTCCAGACCAAAATTGGCACCCAAATCATCCGATCAGACAAAAGAGGTGCTACTCGACAAAGGCGCTTCTCCGGAAGACGCCAGGTTGGGAGACACTGACAGTCCATTCCAAAATTATTGATCGGAGAAGGGCTCAACTTTAAATAGGAAGAGTCGCTCGTCTCTTTCCTCCAAGCAAACCAAGACATTTTCGCCTGGCAGACGTCCGACATGCCCGGAGTCCCCAGGGAAGTGATCAAGCACAGGCTGGCTCTCCAGCCTGACAAAAAACCGGTCAAGCAGAAGCTAAGGTGTTTTGCACCTGACTGGAAGGAAGCAATCCAGTCGGAGATTGACAAGTTCCTCAAAGCTGGATTTATTCGTGAAGTCCATCACCATCAGTGGCTTACCAATCCTATAATGGTTAAAAACAATAATAGGAAATGGCGAATGTGTATAGACTTCACATATCGTAATAAAGCTTGTCTGAAGGATGATTTCCCCCTTCCTCGCATTGATCAGCTTGTAAACTCCACCTCCGGATGCGAGTTACTAAGTTTTTTAGATGCATATTTAGGGTACAACCAGATTAACATGAGTAAAGAAGATGAGGAGAGAACTTCCTTCATCACTCCATATGGCACTTACTGTTATGTTAAGATGCCTTTTGGTCTCAAAAATGCTGGTACTACTTTTCAAAAGTTAATACAGAAAACTTTCAGCACGCAGGTAGGTCGAAATTTAGAAGCCTATGTGGATGACTTGGTTGTGAAAAGCATCATCGCTGGTGATCATATTCTTGACCTATAAGAAACTTTCAACAACTTGAGAAGACATAACCTCAAGTTGAATACGGAGAAATGTGTGTTTGGGGTTTCCGCTGGAAAGCTTCTAGTTTTCTAGTTTCGGCTAAAGGTATCGAAGCAAATCCGGCTAAGATATCGGCCATCAATCAGATGCGTCCCCCGACAACAAAGAAAGAGGTCCAAAAGCTAATTGGCTGTATGGCACCGCTAAGTCGTTTCATAGCCAGGTTAGATGAGAAGGGATTACCTTTTTTGAACTTCTTCGGAAGCATGTGAGTTTTGAGTGGACGAAAGAAGCCAACGAAGCCTTTGAAAAACTCAAAGAGTACCTTGGAAGCGCCCCGGTCTTAGTCTCTCCAAGACCGGAAGAAACACCATTGATTTACGTGGCGACTGGTCGGGACACGGAAAACCTCCTAGTCTAAGTCTCTCCTTTTTCGCATGTGGTTCCGCCCACTGGAAGGAGCTTCCCAGCGACGGTCCTTTTCTTATGATCCTCGCTGCCAGTCGGACTAGAGCATGAACACGTATTGCGAAATACATTATATATCTTCATTTCTTAACAAGTTCATTCCGACCAGCGTTAAGCACTGCATAAAAATAAAACCACTTCTCGTTTATTATATATGTCTTTGTATATAATTTCCTCTTGTCAAGAAAAAATATTTTTTCTTCCGACCATATATTGTCTTAGTAAGTATTTTGATTATGAAAAACAGATTTACAACTAGTCAAAACCTAACACTGGTTCCGACCAAAAAAGCTTCCTAGTATTATCACGATCAGTTTTTTCAACAATAAGTACATACTTTCAAACAATGATTGAGACTTAAGTTCATATTCTTGGTCTACTACTTTTATAGTAAAGTTCTTCTACTATAAAATAGTCGGGGGATAGGTAATATATGAAAAGTCGACCGGATAATAAAATTCTTTTTTCATTGATAAGAGAAAGGTAAGTTTTTACACATTTTTTTGCATACTCTCTCTCTTTTTTGAAGGGTTTTTTACTAATAGAGATTGGCCTCCATTAGTCACTGCTGGATAGAGATCCGACCTCCATTTCTTCTGCAACCTTGTCTCCAAGAGGTTTAACTTCCTTGAGAAACTTGGTCGCCTCCTCAGGCAAGCAGTTCAAATCTTTTTCAATAGCTTGAAGATTGGTAGAGGGGTCGGACGCCTTCAGTTTTACTAAAGCAAGACTAACTCCACTAGCAATAGATTCCTTTACGGAATGGGCGTAATTTTCTCTTGTAGTTTTGAGCAAGCCCTTAAGATCCTCCAATAGATGGCCAAGGTAATTTACCTTTTCCATTGGATCACTTAAGGAAGGCAACGTTGATCCTGATCCCATATCAAGGATTATTTTGTTAAGTGCAGTAATCTTTAAGTCAAGATTAAGCATGATTGCAGCCCCCTTGTCCTGCTCAAATTCCAAAGCTTTCTTTACTTTGGTTAAAGCTTGATTTTGTTCTACATAAGTAAAATAAATATTAGGCTAAAAAGGATAAGAAGAGATATTAAGTCAAGTTTACGACTAAATTACCTTCGGCCTTCTTCTTGAATTTTCCAAGATTTCTTTATTTCTGGTCGTCAGTACTTCGATCGACCAGTTTTTAACTTGATTCTCTTTTTCAAGCTTCAGTCTTCTGGCTTTTTCAGCCTTAACTTCTTCTTTTATTTTCTCCAAGTCTATCAAATATGATAAGGGAGAATAATTAAGAGAGAAAGATGGAGACATAAGGAAGAAAAAATTAAACAGAAAAATATTTACTTTCTAATTCGGAGTGTTTCTCCTCCAAGATCTTTATTTGCTCGGTTAGGCCTCCGATCGCAGCAAAGTTTTCAACCATAGGCTACATAAATAGCATTTCTTTCTCAAGTTTTTAATAAACTTCAAAGGAAACATGAGAGTAGTTGAGCACACTTACTTGAATTGCCGCATCATTATAATTGGCAAAAATCTTATCAAGATTCGCCTTTACAAGGCGATCTGGTACTCTCGTCTCGGAGGAGTTCCTTTCAGACGTTGGAATCTGCAGTGGATCTGCAGAGATGCCTACCTCCGCTGACGGAGTAATAATCACCACAGGATTCAAACCGGATTACAGCACTGAAGCAGGCTCTGGGGCTTCCCTAACCACTTCCACGTCAGGTTTTATTGCCTGAGGAAAGCCCTGGTCGGAGGTGCCCTCGATCACCTGACCTGTTGGAATAACCTGATCCGGAACGACTGGAACTCAAATAGGTCTGCGAAAAGGAAAGGAAGTTCAGAGTTCAAGTTCGCCAAGAATATAAAAGGTATGCGTTCATATGATAATTTCGTTTACAACATACCCGATTATCTTTTTTATCTTGACTCTGAAGCACGCTGGCTTAAAGTTTGTAGCGCTGGCTTTTCTTTTCTTTTCAACCAATTTTTCCAGTCTTGAACTGGTAGTGTTGGTTGTACCCTCTACATCCTTCAATGGACGATCAGATGTAATACTTTCAACCAACTGGTCGAGAGTAGAATCCCTGATCGTTGGATCGGAAGGTGTAGGTTCATTAGTCACCAAAGCAGTTGCTTCAACGGCCCTTGGCAAATCTTGAGCAACTGTATGGGACTCAATGACTACCACCTGATTCAACAAACAAAGTTAGTCGGGTGGTGAACATATCTTTTCATCTAAGCAAACAGTATTTCCTTCGGTTACCTACCTCTACATGATCACTAGTGATCGCAAGGTTGGTCGGTTCGTCAATTGGCTCACAGGTCTCCGTGGCCTTATCAATTCTTAGACCAACCAACTATATATCAAAGAAGATTTTTAGGTAAACACTGACCGAAAAAGATTGTAAAGGTACAAAAATAATTATCATGCCTACCCGAAGTCTCTCAGCCCTCTCTTCAGCAGTAGTAACTGCTAAGATCAAAGGGAAATCAGCCTTCTCATTAGGCTCTCCAGCACAGATCATTATGATCCGGCTTCTGATCTCATTAGGAGACAAGACTTTAATAAAAAGAGAGATCTTAGGATTATAAAAGTATTTAACTAGAAAGATTTGCTGGTCGGATTCTTACTGGAACTTACCTTCCCTAGAGTCCTTGGTCGCATCATCACGACCAATATACCAGAGCATCGAATGAGCTCTGGCCTTCAAAGAAATGATTGTCTGCATGGAGAAGTCCCTCATCACGTGCCAGGAGGTTAAACCCCTGACACTCACGAGATGGATGGCTTCAACCCATCTCCCAATTTTCTCCTCTTTCTTCGAGGAGGAACATCATTGCGAGTTCTCGATAGCCTTCTTACCGCTGTAATAAAGGTCATCACACTGCGTAATCTTCATATAAAACAAACTCTTCTTCCATGACGACCACGAAGATTTGGTGTACATTGGAATGTACTCATCAGCCTTCCCGTCATGGAGACGCAAAGTACATTATCCAGATGTACCGATCGTCTTCTTCGCATTCACCAATCTGTAGTAGTACCTGAAGAGATCCAGAGTTATTGGAATTTCAAGGTATGCTTCGCAGAGGTAGACAAAGATGCTGAGGTTAGCTATGGCGTTGGGGGCCAGATTGATCAGTTCTACTCCATAATACTCCAAAACTTGGGAAAGAAAGGAGTGAACTGGAAGTCTGAAGCCGCATTCGATATATGCGAGAAATACCAGAATTTCTCCATCCTCATCGCTTGGAGAATGTTCCCCAAATACTGATCTCCATAAGATCAGATTTCCGTCGGGTAGTAGCCCAACCTTTTCCAAATCTTCAAGTTTCTTCTCACTCAGATCAGAGATCGACCAGTTGGTGATAAGATCCGATATGGTGATTTCTTTCGGGTGTAGAATTCAAAGGTGATCGAAGATGGTTTCTTGGAAGATGAAGAGGAAAGTAAAAGGCGTAGAAACCCTAACACCCAGTAATAAGGGACCTTTTTATAACCACAACACTGTAACCACTCTGGGAAAAGTCTAATGGACAAAAATCTCTTTTAACCAGCGGACAAAGAGTTCTTTCAATTTTCAAAGGCAATTTCTCAACCTTAAAAATGAGTACGGACCACCTCGAATTAGGGATGGCATTTAATGAGGCGTTCGTGTGACTTGAATACCCTAATGGAGGCGGGTATGGGCGTCTTTCTTTGCCCACGGTATGAAACGGGCACAATTTCTTACCCATTGGGTAAGGGTATGGGCATGGGTAAGCTCCACCGTGCAACCGCCAACCGTGATCTACCACACTGTAACAAACTATATCAATTTGTATTTGTATTTTATTTGTTAAACTTGATTAGTTGTCTTCGAACATGATATATGAATTGTGATGAACTTTATTAGTTGTTGAATCGTGATGCACCATTGATGTGTGAATTATGATGAACTTGATGTATGCATTGCTCGTAGGTAAGGAGCATGTACGCGGAGATGGGTACCATAAAGCGTGATGCATTATTATTATGCCGCGAGCGACGGTATGGGTGAGGTTTTTTTGCTCGTCTTTTCATATATTCATAAGATCGAAGTCGATGCGGGTATGGCGAGCACTACCCATTCGCCACGCCCGATATCCCTACCTCGAATACCATAACATTTAATGAGGGGTCTGCATATAAAATTGCATCGGGATTTAGCGTTATAAACCAATTCATTTAAAGTTCAGAGGTTAGCTGACGAGGATTAAAACCCCTATTTTTGCTACATTATTTTTATTTACCGCTGCATATTACATCCGGAGAATATGACGCGGACGATGAATCCAAGACAGCAGCAGATATCGAGTATGCAATGCAGGTGGCGCACAATAAATTGCAAAGCGACCCCGGCGGATTCAATCGCACACATCAGCCCATAAATGTTCCCGTCTGACCTCAACAAGAGCCAGAAGCTTCTCACACGTTTTTGCTGAAGCTCATCACCTGCTCGATCGAACTGCCTAGCTCAGTTCATACGGATGGGTGATCGATCCACCCGTCTTTCGGAGTGTCAGGCCATGTCCTACTTTATTCGGATCCTCTTGCCTTACTGGCGTATATACATTTTAGCTGTGGGGGTCAATTAATCTCGCGTACTCAAATTTCTGCAAAAGCTATATATACTTATGTGTATAACTCCGCGAAAATCAATCCTTACGTATTCGACTCCACACAGGTTGAACGCACCTGTGCTTCAACGATTAAGCACGAGTACTTGTTTGGCGCGCGACTAATCCTAATCCTAATCCTAATCCTAATCTAATCTCGATGCGTTGTGCGTGCTCTCTGAGCTGTCGTGCCAGCCTGCAGTGGGATTTCAAGTCCAATTAATCCTCCTCATTTCTTTTTCCACAGCGAACGAAACCAAACCACTCACGATAATCCAAACTCAAGCCGTGGACGTGGCAGGGCTAATTAATTCATTACCCCCACCTGCTAGTGACGTATCCGGGCAATTAATCCGCCACCATCAGCAAGCGGGCGATCGGATCAACGGCGTCTCGGAGACACAACCTCGCCTGATTAGCACCCACGGTCGCAAGTCCAAGCTAAATTAATTAATCAGCGGCCGGAACCCAAAAAACAAATTAGGTGCACGCAGCTGTAGCGAGTAAATACGCAAACGTGCCACGCCATTAATTAGTTGCGTTCAATTGATCGAGAAGACTTTATTCGCACGGCCAACGGGCGAATTATGGCCTTAATTTGATCAGCTACAAACACGAAAAGAAAGAGAGAAAAGAAAAAGAAATCGTCGTCGTCATTGTCGTAATTAATCACTGCGCTAATCGAAACCCCCGATGGGATTAGAGCGCACATATCGTATGCGTCCATATCTGCATGGATTAATGGGCATTAATTGGGGGGAGAGCGGCAACTAACCAGCTAGCTCTAGAGCCGCGAGATGCATTGGCTGGCTTAATCTACTTGCATTGCACTCGCCAATCGAATTAATGACGGTGTTAATCGCCATTCCTTTCCTTTCCTGCCACGTGTGATGTCGTGCTAGCTCCTATCGACCGACCCGATCGATCATCCATTAATGCTGCTTATGATACGTAGATACGAGGGTATCGTCGGATCGAGATGTTGTAGTTCGAATGTACACATATGCATGGTCGACAATTCTGTACAAAATTCATCAACAAGATGCATTGCTTTGATATGATTGAGCATCTCATTCCTGGTATTTCTGCAGTTTGATTGACTTGCCGAGTATAGTGTGACGGCTTCCTATAAATCTATTATGAAGTATAGCTAAAACGATGTTAAAAGGAGCCAACACATTCGCTTCTGTCGAGTGGCCAGAAATTTGCTTCGTTAATCAGACAGGGAAAACAAAGAAAAGATCATTAATTTTTTTATTGAGAAAATTAGTTTGGTACCATCACAAAGATGTATAAATTAAAAAAAATACCATAGCATATGATGAGACTGGCAAATGGGGCTGGAATTATATGTTGGTGACAAATCGATGGTATTTTTCAACTGAAACGATCTTTGTGATAGCAATTCATCTTTTTTTATTCCTTGGGTCAAGATTATGAACTCTCTAGTCACACACACACACACAAAAGAGAAATCACAAAATGAAATGGTTAATTCTCATAACTGAGATTCGTTTGAGACTGAAAATTGAAATTAAATTTTCTTGTTCGTTTCGATGTGAACTTCACCCAATAGAGCTGGGTTCTATTCGGCGGCAGTCTATCGATCAGTTCTTGTCCAATAGGCATCCCATCACTAGTCGAGTCGATAAGGTTGAATAAGCTTGGATGAGACCACGTACGTACCGAGTATAGTATAGAATACGCGGACTTAACTGAGTAAACTATTTATATTCATTGTTTTCAAGATACACTGCAGCAAAACCTAGCACCTAAAATACCAAGTTTTTCCCCCCGCAAGTATATAAGTTTATATAGCTGATTTCCACGTGCAAGTATTGAAGAAATAAATAAAGTACAAGCAAGAAAAGGAATGAACAAAAACATATATGTTTGTAATGTTTTAGTTTGTACAGCTGCGCATTGAAGAAAATCAAATAAAAAAGGAACAAAAGGAATTAACAAAAGTACAACTTCTATTATATAATGACCCAGCTAATTTGATCCTACGATCTTTTTTTTTCTGTATAGAATATGGAAATTTTTAGAAGAAAATAATACTATAGACCTACGTAACTCAACTAAAACTTATCAGGATACTGAATATCACTAAAAAAGAGCAGAGAATGACTGGAAAAACTATTCCAAATTCTTCTTTTTCTTTCCATTTTTCTCCGTTCATTCGGTCTCGTCGGCGGCAGCATTCAGGTCAATCCTCGGCTTCTTCCCACTGCCGCCGGCCGCGGCGGCAGCGCCGGACTTCCCAACGAGCGGCGGCACCATAGCCGCGCAGCGCGGGCACCGGGGGTCGTGCTCGGCGATGAGCACGTATGTGAGGCAGGACGGACACGCGGCCGCCCGCATGGCCGGGCTCGCGGGGCTCGTCATGCTTGCAGGCGGCGAGCGGTTGCGCTTTCCCACGGAGGATGAAGAAGAGGAGGTGGACGCGGACGATGAGGACAGCGTGGCTGGCGAGGCGGCGGCCCGGCCGGCAGTGGCGCGCTCGAGGGCGGAGCGGACCATGTCGAGGGTGCAGACCGCAGATGAAGTGGCGGGAGCGGCAGCAACCGGTGGAGGCAGGTTGAGGTCTTGGTAACCGTTTTGGCTGCCCTGGTGGTGAGGAGTCAGGAACGTCTTGCCGGACTGCAAGAAACCCAGAAAATTTGGTGAATAATTTGAAACTGATCGACAGGGAAAAAAACTCACAATTGGACAGCACAAAAAGTTCGTTCTTTATGCTGTTAAGATCGAGAACATGCAGGGGCTTGATCTGTGGAAAAAATTCCAACAAGTATGGCTTGTTTAACCCATACATCTTTGTTTATTGCAAACGATGCAAAGTGGACTCTGATCATAAGAAATCCAAGTTCCGATCAATTAAGAGAGTTGTCTCAAATTTCATCTCGACAGAACAAACACATACTCGAAGCACCAGACATGCACGTAATAATACATGAACAACCCTTGAGATCAACAAACGGAGCAGATTTATATACAAGCGAGAAGGACTCACCAGCAGGTCAAGCCGCCTCTCCCACCCGGCGGGCACCTTCACCTCCAGGTCGACCACCTCATCCTCCCCGCCGCTGCCCCCGCCATCGCCGCCGCACCCGCCGAGCAGATCCATCGTCACGATCTCCGACGGCGCGCCCCTCTTCCCCGCCTCCCCGCGAAGCAGCCTCGCAACAGAGCTCACGTCCGCCGCCATTCTCCCCGCGCGCGCCTCCCTGGCTTCCCTTTCTTGGCAGTTGTTTGGCTCCTCTGCTTCCTTGTTTCTGTGTTTGTTCTGCAAAGATTGCAGGTGAAGAAGCGGTGGGGTGGGTTGTTGCTGTGCGTGGTAGGGTGCACCTATATATATTGCGAGTCCGCCGCCCTGGCCGACAGTAGGGGCCCACGCGCCAGGGACTTGGTAGGTCAATGAATATGGAGTATTATTTATTGTTTTTGTTGGGGATGGTTGGGGAATTATTCAATGGCAATTACTCCAATTTTGGGGAGGAGGATGCTTATGGTTTAATCTGGTCGACCGAGTAGCCCGGATTTGAATTTATTTTTGGTTTAAAGTTTGAATTTATTTTGCATTCGATGAATGGGGTGCCACATTGGGGAAAAACCCTTGGGCTGCCCAATAACAGTGCATTTACATATGTTTTTTTGGTGCATTATTAATTTTTTTAAATTTAGTGTTAATGTTTTAATGAGAAATGATGGCCGATTTATGTGCTTTATTCAATTCAATTCAATTTATTTATTTTTGTAGTTATAGTTCATCTAGAAACAGATGTCAATTATTGAATTCATTATCGTGTTGAACTTCCATCCGTATATTCGTGGGCACTCACTGTTTTAATAAATATTTGAGTAATGCCGTGTGCTAATGTTTTTTAAATGGAATATACACACACACATACACTGCATACCCCAGATGTATATAAAGTATCGCCGTAAAATAAGCATGGAATAATTTGATCTTGTAGAATTATCGTCAGAGGACACACATATAATAGGAAAGTACAATTAAGGTTATGTAAAGTTTGGAGTAAGAACAGCATTGCTCTCACAGGAGATTTTCAGAGGATGGTAACAAATCAGTAGCGGCAGCTAGCTCAAACGGAATTTATGATCAGAAAATTAAGAAATGGAACTGGGTACGTATCTTTTCTTTTAAAGGCTCTACAATACTGTAATCATGGCGCGCATCCAATCACGACTTGATGGCGAAGATTGCTTTCCATAACTACCGAATAGAAAGCTTTTAATGGGCAACAACCTGTGAGACGAACTTAATTCGCACGCAAGCTGGATATATGGATCCATCATGAAAACTTGCCACCTTGACTGCATCGATCGATCCGACGACAAACCAGCGGAAATATATATATACACATGCAGTTCGTACTAACCACAGGCCACGGCTAGCTAACCTGCAACGGTGTTGGCCGGATCTCTCTCTCTCTCTCTCTCTTTCTCTCTCTTAATTGCAACAGCATTAAACACGTTTGGAAATTTTGAATCAACACCTTAGTTAACTGTAGCTGGGAGCAGTTGGCTGTACTTGAGTTGCAGATGAAGAATTCTTTTCCTCCCATTAATCTCTCCCAACAATAACTGGTTGTGATCACAGGTACGTAGCAAGTGTACTTGGAAATGCACCTATTTCTTTCATTGCGATGGATCCTGCTGCGCCTGTATACAGTACTATGTTTACCTGACTTACAGCCAAGTGCGCTGCGTTACTTACATTCAAGTACTCCCGTTACGTGAGGTCTAAGATTTATCATGGTGCTTCCTAGTTCTGGAGTAGGGTGTGCATTTGCTTGAGTTAGGCCCGGGTAAAATGACCTTTGACAAAGATCTGGATCCTCTGCAGTGCAGTAGAGAAGCGCTGTTGCTGCAATGTTATTAGCAACAATACTTGATTTTAATGTTGGATTTTTTTGTTGTTGTTGCAGTGCAACTATAACATTGATATGAGTCATTAGATTTCGATCGGATAGTTGATATACGCACCTAATACACCAGATTGCGTTTAGGGCTCTCATGCATCGAATTGCATTTAGGCCTGTGATGCAGAGGGTCTAATTCCCCAACAAACCCATTTATGGACAGCAACGACTGGCATTCTCATGGGAAAAGTAGCTTCCCAAGTCTTCACAAATTACCCATTGAATGCGATCAACTTCTTGATCTTTGGATTACATTTATTAATGAACGGATTGTTAGGGCCTTTAGTTATCCTCACATTAATGGTGAGGTAAATGCTCATCTTGGATTCTCTGTGGGAGCTGCACCCTGGGTTTAAATGTGCTCCCTCTGAGGTGCCTGGGTGCCCTCTCAGGCTCTCACTGTGCATGTTGCACGGCTGCACGCTAGGTTCGAAATTAACCATATGGAATTTTATGGAAACAGTTCTACAACTTTAACATGCATTCATTTGAACAATATGAGTCTGTGGAGCCTGTTTAAGAATCATTTGATCAAAATTTAAATTTTAGAAGGCGTATTTCCCGAAGTAAGAGCATGTTTGGTTGGGTCCCCGTGGAAGACTTGCCTGGCAAAGATGTGCCGAGATGTATCAGTACCTTGTTTTGTTAATCCTTCTGGAAGTATGGTTTTTTTAAAAAAATTTACGTTTTCTTTAGGTTCATAGGTCTCTAGCCAAACACCATATTCTCATATTTAATTGGCCAAACAAAAAAAACTGATTTTCAAGTTACCTTTAAACACCACTTTTTTTCCGGTATGGAACCGGGGTACAAACCATACAAGCCGTAAGTCGCCTAAGCTTACCGAACAAACCTCTCACGCGCTTGTAAAAGTACGCGCGAACACTGCCATTCAAACATGTTGATGCTAGTAGTAGTTACTACATGATCTTATATCGTGGAATTTCGCGAGATTTGCGACATCTTTCGGCCGTGCGTAGGCGTAATTTGACCGTCCCCTGCAGTTAAGCCGGGCGACGGAAGCGATGCCCAACTTGAGAGAGTGACATGTGAAATGGAGCATGGTGCTCATATATTATTCATATCGATTTGATTAGTAACAGATTGACTAGAGAACAGAATATTCGCCCACGTGTGCGGCTCTGAAAAGGCTCGGTATATATGTTGAGATGATATATAGCAATAGTCAATGTGATCAATAAAAAAAACACAATAAACATGCTGAGCTGAGCATCTGACTCTTCAATCCTAAACTGAAAGGGGAAAAAAATCACAAGTTGAGCAGTGAGTAGTGACTTCCCATTTGCCATCTTGCAATACGCATGGACAGTGCCAATATACTGAGATGTTAGCCATAGTCAATGTTTTGCAGGGGAAACTCTGACTCCTCCGTGGTAGGATGACTCTTCAACCCTACACTGAAAAAAGTTTCAGACTTCCCATTTCTCAACTTGCAGGTTATGCATGGACAATGGCAATATATAATTCCTAGGCATAGTTAAAGCAATCAATGAATAGCACATAACCTAGACTTTATCGTCTACACAGATTTGTTCATGGGTCAGTTGATCAATAACTGGATGGAAGTACTGTCCTCATACGGCCATACCAAATCAGAGTACAACTGTTACAGTAGCAACAATTAATGTCATTCGATTGATCGGCCAGAAGCAAAAGGAGCTGGGGCCAATGCAAAGAATAACTGTAACGTACGTATGCTTTGTATCCTAATGCGTTACTAGTCTTGTAGCAAGTACACTGTACATGTACAGGATTTGTTAGGAGCTTAGCGCTAATGGATACTGCACCCATTTAATTACAACCAATTGCATTAGTACTCTGGTAGTAGTGTTCATGAGTAGTTGTTAGTAGCAGTACTTCCTTAGTGCAACAGTTAAGAAGTTATTACAAGCTAAAACCCTATGTAACAAACCTTATATATTGTTCAGAATGTCAATTTTGAACGTGTGCTACACATTGTAAGACCTGGTTATGGCTCGGCAAGTCACGGTAACGAACCAAAAGCAATCTCTTCAATAAGGGTACAATGATTTTTGTACTACAATACACGACTCAGAGGTGGAGCAAGGAGTGCTAACTCATGACAGATTAGAAGTCGCACTAGATTGCAATTAAACTATAACATAGCAAAAGTACATAGTCATTAACACAACAACTGATATTACAGTGAATCAGACAAATGACATTGAAAAAAAAAGAATTCTACCCAGAATAAATACATAATAAGGGAGATTCGGTCCACCAAACCATCACGACATTTCTCCACGCTACATTGGCATCATCGCAACATACATAGACAAATTAGCATACATAAATAATAAATCGGAATGACAATGATATGAATAATGAATGATAAATTAACAAATACAAAACATACTACTAAGTTCTAGCATGAGGTAATATGTTCCAACCTGACTTCATACTTTGAAAATACCGCAAAATGCTATCATCCTTAATTGTTGCAAACATGTCTCGCTCAATACAGCATACAATGCTATCATTCATTTATCCTAAATCTTAGCATGTAGCAATACACAATTCTAATTAGTTATTTTGGAGTGGTGTTGAACAATCAAAAAGACATATTGAAATTTGGGAGTGACCACTGTCTAGTGAGAGCAAATAAGCAATTTACAAACCTGAAACCTAGAGGGCGGGATCCGGGAGTCATTGGTGGTGCCTGGCGGCGTTGTGTGTGGGAGGGAGACCGGAGAGAGAGGGACTAAGAGAGGCACTAGGCACCAACAGCTGGACTCTGAAGTGAGACTACGTGAGAGTATATATATATATATATATATAGGGAACACATATAGTGCTAATAGGTAATTCAGTGCTAAAGTGCTAATACCAATCTTGACCGTTGAATCTGAATTGAACAACCAAGATTAATGCGAGCTCCCACCTCTAAACCATTTAATCACTTTGTATGCTCCCACCTTTAATGCACCTTCATTAATGTGTCTTCATTAAACACCATGCATACTCCCAACTCCAACGGTCAAGATCCATATATATGGCCAGTAGCCACTCTCGCTAGCGCTAGGGCTTCGGGCGACGATAGATGCCTCGATTGGGAATTAGGTCGAGACTCAGGAGAAGGCGGAATGAATTGGGGAGGACATGGGCTACATGAGTTGGGTTGTTGGGGGTACTACATGGGTACTCCTTGGGGTTAATGGGCTGGTGCTTTAGCCCCTCCAGCACCAGGTCTATGTACACCCAGGATACAATGGATGCTTTTTTTCTCATAACCACGATTGCCTTTTGATCTGATTGTAAGTAAAATGCAGAAGCTACAATACCATTTAGCACAATTTGATTATATATTGGTGCTATATTGCACAAACCCCACCTAGAGACAAGCCAACCCCTTGCATATTGAGTTTTTCACGTCTCTTACTTCTACTAAAATAGTCCCTTTATGATTAGGGAACAACGATTACTGTCATGTGCGTGTACTAGGGGTCACTACTATAGAAAAGGTCATCATAGACGGTTCAAAATCGTCACCGCAAATGGTTTTTTGAACCGCCAGACTTTTTATGGGTCTGTGATGATATGAGGTCATCATAGACGGTTTTTGAACTATTTGTGAAAAAGCTATTACAGACGGTTCTAAGCAATAGCCGTCTGTGAAAAAAAGCTATTACAGATGGTTCTGAAAGAGAACCTTATGTGGTAATTGATTATCATAGACGGTTCTTGTTCAGAACCGTCTGTGATAGCTTTTTTTTACATATGATTATTGTTTAGAATCGTCTGTGATAGCTTTTCTATTGCAAAAAATCAAATTTTGAGCCAAACCAATCAATTGCTGGACAGTTGGATATGAGTATTTGCATATGGTTGACTACAAATCTGGAATGACAGAAAAGTCAAACTAGAATGAAAAGAAAACTCAAACTGGACACCGAACGAACGACAAAAACGAGTGCTGAAACTTCGGAGGCTGTTTTGAGGCCCTAAACGACCTCTTTTTTTTGGGTTTTCACTTTTTCAGATTTACAACTTCCGACGTTGTGTAGAGTCCCTATCCAAATGAATCACAGATTGACTTAGGGATTTTCAGATTTGCAACTTTTAGTTAGGTTTCAACGAGCCAAAGAACGTTGCAATCCAAGTTCGTATGCAAAAGTTATTATTATTTTACCAGACAGTGCGCGATCTGAGGTGGAGGCCGGGGGCGACGAGGTTGGGGGAGGCCGGCGACAACGAGGCTGGGGTGAGGTGGAAGAGGCCGGGGCGACAAGGTCGTGGGAGGCTAGGGCGACGAAGTGGAAGAGGTTGGGGGCGATGATGTCGGGGGAGCCCATGGGCTATGAGGTTAGGGCGAGGTGGAGGAGATGTGACGAGCTCAGGGGAGGTCGGGGCACAAGGTCAGGGCAAGGCAGCGACACTCGGTTGGAGGAGAGATGACAGAGGAGGAGATGGAGGTGTGAGGTGTGAGGAGACTCAGTTAATATAAAGCGAGTTTTGACAACCCACCCATTAAGTCTAAATTTTTGTTTCCCGGCCCAACAAAACAAAAGTATCAGAGACGGTTTTGTTTACAAACCGTCTGTCATATGATTATAATCACAAACGGTTTGTGATAAAATGATAAAACCATCTGTGATGATTCACAGACAGTTTTAGATGTAAACTGTCTGTGATATTCGAAGACATCATAGGCCGTTTCTATTTAAAATCGTCTGTGATGATTCACATACGATTATTAACAAGAATCGTCTGTGATAATTATGTATCACATACGGTTCTAACCATTGCTACATATCATAGACGGTTCTTATTAAAAAAAATGTATGTGATAACTACAATAGGAACCGTCTGTGATGAGACGTCTAGTATAGCCTGTTTTGTAATAGTGGGTGCAATCGGAGCGGATACAGACAAATATCTCTCATTATGTATACTATTCTTTATTTTTTCTCAGAGCCGGACACGGATAGTGTCGGATACCTATTCCTCCATCCCGTATTTGCTCCGTGACCCTTTGGTCGGTCGGATGGATGAAAATTATTCGCTTCTTTTGCACCCCTGCACAAAACATTGGATAGTAGGTGCGTAATTAGAGCGAATACGAAGAGACTAATCGCTGAGATATCGAAGTAAAAATATGCAGTATCCCCTGCCTACTCAGATGCAACAGCCCACCTTTCTGTTATCTTGTTTCTAAGTGAGGTCACCAAGGTAGTCAGAGTCGAGATCCTAAGTTGGATCGATTTGCCTCCGATAGGATCGAATCGTAGAATCGGCGATTCTACAAAATTATGAAAATACACATATTTAATATCTATACTGTATGTTTGTATGATTTTTATATGGTTTACCACTTACTTATAACTGAAAAAGGGACAAAACACTTTTTATTGCACAACAGAAAAGCATAATGGTACTGACATTACGAGTGATATAGTTGTGAACTACAGGAGAACAGCCAATGACAATGACTAATTTATTACAATTACATGAGAAATGTTCACAACTTTTGTAAATTAATATCTAATTGCAACACTTGCATGTTCCTTAAAAGCAGCTAGACATACTCCAGGAATAAAAATAGCTTATTATTATCAAGCTCAAGATTGCTTATGTCATAATATAGATATTTGTACTAACATTACCACACTGATATAATATTTTGCATGCTCCTTGTTATTTATAGTTTCATTCTCAAAAATTAATATCAATAAATTTTACTCTAAAACAAAATATTAGCAAACCATGGCATCTAAAAAATAAAAAAAATACAATTTTTTTTGTACAAACGACTCTACCACGACTCTACGATTCTACGTGATTTTTCTATTTGGATCGCGACTCTACCACGACTCTACCTGATTCTGATTCACGGTGCGATTTGAATCGACAGGCTGTCGTGGGTTCGTAGAATCGTAAGACTCTAAGAGTAGGATTACGATTCTAACTACCTTAGAGGTCACAACAGACTTTTCTCATACCACCTGACTTACAGACACATACGGACGGATATCACTCATCCTGTATCCTATTCTATATTTTTCCTTGGAGTCAGACAAGGATAGTGTCGGATACCCATTTCTCCATCTCGTATTCGCTCCGCGAGCCTTCAGTCGATCGAAAATTATCCGCTCCGTTTGCACCCCTAACGTATACTATGTTTTGTGCCACTTGCTCTAGCCAGTGGCGGACACATGACCAAAATTTAAGGGGGTGCTAATGGGATTTACTCACCTGTTTGCAGCTCGCCGAATACCAAGTTACCGGCTAACGGAGCACGACTGAACTAGAAGTGTTAGAAGGTACACCGTGAGCCGGCTGTCAATAAGGGCGTCAACCCCCGGCTGCCCCATGTCCTCCCCTGACTCTAGCTGTACACGAGGCTCATACATACATATATATATATATATATATATATATATATATATATATATATATATATATATATATATATATGTGTGTGTGTGTGTGTTGAAAATCTAGCATTCGTGCACTTTAATTGCAATCAAACATTGCAGAAACTGATGGCCATTACCATGCACTAAGCATCAATTCTGTGGTGCGCGCTCTGCTTTAATACATGCACGTAGGCAGCCAAGAAGCAATGCTTTGCTTAAATGCATGCAGGTGTGGCCGGAATATTATATTCATGCTTAAAGGTAATTCCTCATGTAGCATTGTGCTTAACAACACTAATTTTATAATTAACACACAATTAAATATTTGGAAGGGTGAGGAGAGGGAATCTAAACCCATGGTTCTTACTCTTTGAAGTACAAGAACCATTTCCATAATTTAGATGGGTCACTTTCTATCAAACTAATTTAACACTGATAGCTGCTCAATAGTTACGACAAGATCCACATCTCCTAACACAAGAAGTCATGAGCTGCACTGTGGTTCAATAGCAAGGGTAGTTTATTTCGCTGTGGTTACAAATTCTCTGCAAACTCTGCAAGTTTGCAGTAACTTGTAAGGTAGCACTACCCCTTGACTAAACCTGCCAATGCATGCCCCTGTGGTGATGAGTGTGTCATGCTGATGGAAGAATAGGCCCCTATTTGAGAATCTGGGATTCCCACAGGATCTGTGTGCGTGGATAATATGGAGATAATTAGTATTAGTAGACAAGAAGAGAGAAGACAAGTCCACTACTCCCTACAAAAGGTAGCAGGTAGGAAAAGTACAGTCTTCAATGATAAGCCTGCACAATAAATGGTTCCATGAATGCAGAGTGGTTCCTAGTTGAAATTTTATGCGCAAGAGGGGATGTCGTTTTAGGGGTTGAATGAGAGGGGGTGGGGTAGGGCTCATTCCAAAACACATCACTCCGGTGATCCAGAGATTATGATTAAGATGGTACTGTTTTACAATAAAATAATAAATATAAATATATTAATGAATTGGCAAAAATAAAATATGTACCGCGCTCAAAAGCCATGGCTCGTGGCAGGTGATCTATCGGCTTCCGTGCGTCTGCCACGTGATCTTCTGCTGTGTTTTTTTTAGTGTGATACATGTGTATTTTTACTAATTTTTTAGAGAGATTATTTTTTACTATTTTACTTCGGAATAATGTCATTTAAGGAGAAAAAAAAACACTCGGTGATCTAGGCCTCCGTCGAATCCATATATCTTCTGTTGGATCCCTCCCACCCGTGGTCTATCTGCTGTGTGTCAATTTGCCCAACTGCTCCAATAAATGCACCTTGAATGGCTATCTCTATCTTCTTCTTCTTTCTTCCTCCCAAAAGGAAAAGGATAGGAAAATTAAGCTGGAGTAGTTGCTACTCATCT
Organism: Hsuehochloa calcarea; assembly: GCA_036346395.1. Classification (NCBI taxonomy): domain Eukaryota; kingdom Viridiplantae; phylum Streptophyta; class Magnoliopsida; order Poales; family Poaceae; genus Hsuehochloa; species Hsuehochloa calcarea. The sequence goes on from CM070599.1 coordinate 45,290,211, forward strand.
GGACGGCGAGAAGTAGGAGTACTACTCATTAGTGGGGTATTTGGCATGCTAAGAATGGTGATTAGGGAGTTATTTGCTGTGTGTATTCACTCCTTCCTCTAACTATGAATATGGCTGCACGTAGCTATTCCTGGACAACTATATCTACACGTCGTGATTATTCCGCCGGTACACATTACATAAAACCATCCACATCACGTATTACAATTTAAAGACATGTCTCGTACGTAGGAATTTTGCGGGAAACAATGCAATTTCTATTAAACCTTGTCAATATTAATCCGTCCCAAAAGGAAAAGGATAGGAAAATTTGTAGACTTTGTTTGGATGGACTGGGAAAATAAGTCCCCAAATTATCTTTGAAAATAAGTACTCCTTCATTACGGCCCATCTGAGATGGGCCGGCCCACCTAAGGAAATAGACATCGGACTGTACACAACCCAAGGGCAAAGGCCCAAGACAAAGCCCGCACTTCGCACACCCCGTCTCGAGTCCCCGCTGCGCCGTCCACTCCCACGCACCCTCGGCAGCCACCGCGCGCCGGCGCCGGCGCCTGAGTTCTCGGATTCTCGCCGATGACCACCGCGCCGTTCGTATCCCCCTCCCCCTCTCGTATATCCTCCGTGCCGGCCTCTCCGGTTCCCAAATCCTTGGGGAGGTCCAGGACTGGGGTCGCCTTCCCCGCTCGGCCTTACAGTTTCTCGCTTCGCCTGAGGTCGCATGTTATGGCCGCCGCCGGCGTCGGCGGGAACGGCTCTCCGGCCACGCCCGAAGAGTTAACAGGTGGTTTCTGCATAATTGACTACTTTTATTCGGTCTGCTCCTTCGTGTGTGATTTCTTGCCCTGTTATGCTAACCACTCCACCCTTGTTCAGCTTTTCTACTAGCTATCTCTACGAATTTTATTTAGTTTAAGTTGTTGTTTTTTCTCTCTGATTGTGTTCAAAATTTTCAGTATCGTCTAGGATTGGAGAGGTCAAGAGGGTGACCAAGGAGACAAATGTGCATGTGAAGATCAACCTGGATGGCACTGGTGTTGCAGACTGCAGCACAGGGATACCTTTCTTGGATCACATGCTTGATGTGAGTATGGTTTACTTGTGTCAGTAATTGTGGATTGAGGAGTTTCTGTATTAACAGCATATGCTTGTTGTAGCGTAGCTATGTTTTTTTTTTCTCTCCGGAGAACACAGCTATGTTTGGTTTTTTACCTAGGGGTTTGTTCGGACTTCGGAGCAAGAATGTGATGATACGTATTGCATACATGGGAATAATACTAGTAACCTCTTTGTGCAAAAGGGGGAAACGAAACCTCATAAATACACAGAGAAACATCTTACCTCGAATCCACAAAATGGAAGAACAAGCGCATAAAGAGATAAGTAGCGTTCTGAATGTCTGGTGGGGAAAGCCTTCATGTAGGCTGCCTAACTTTTGATGTTTAAGAGCGCCACTAGTTACAATTATATAATTATTGGGAGAAAGTGGTGTATTGTATTATTAAAGTATGAAGCCATCCTACTGAGGAAAAATCTGCCCTTTTGAGTTGCACGTGTTGCTGGTGGTCATTCTCTAAGAACTGTGCTATCGAGCAATTAGGGTGGGAAATGCTTTTTGGTTTTTCATTTCCTAGTATGATGTAATCCATGGAAAGTTTGTTACTTCTCTTCCTCTTATTAACTAATGTACTGATGTTTGACATGTATGGCTTTGGTTATTCCACATGGATGACAAAAATGACCACTGTTGGAGGCAAGCCCTTAAATCTCAAATCAATATGTGAAGAGAAATTACAGTAAAGTGCGAACAGCAGTTCATGAGCTTGCCTAAATGCATGTAGCAAAAGCCAAGTATTTATTTGAAAAGGCATTTCTTTTGTACAGGTTGCTGCAATTTTAATGGCCTACTATTCAATTATATGTATCTTGTGCTTGACAGTAGAAGGTTCTAACTCATGCTGCGTCAGTATGCCTTCTTTTCTCTTTTCTTTTCTTTGGTCAAAGTTGGCCATTAACTACCAGTTTACATCTTACAGCAACTGGCATCCCATGGACTATTTGACGTATATGTAAAGGCGACGGGTGACACACACATTGATGATCATCACTCAAATGAGGACATTGCTTTGGCTATTGGAACGGTGATTATTACTTTCCTAGAATAATTTCAACATGACGTTTGCCCTTTCTAGAAACACTTGTAGGGATCATTATTAACTAGAGGTTAAGGTATTCATTTTTTTAATCTTTTGCGCTAAATTTAACACCTCAACAACACACTGTATTTTTGTTCTTTGCCCCATGGTGAATCATCTTTCATCTAATGCTCTGCAATCTGTATAGATAGGCAAACAAATAGTGGGGTGACTTTTTTTTAATTGTACCTGTAGGCTCTTCTTCAAGCACTTGGAGATCGAAAAGGAATCAACCGGTTTGGGCATTTTACAACTCCACTTGATGAGGCAGCGGTTGAGGTTATACTGGTATGTAGCACCCTGTTTCTATATTTACATACTATGAATGTACAATTCTCTGCATTCTAGTGGTGTGCATGTCTATGTGGCATTTATGCATTTGTAAGCCTCTTATGTCGTGCAAGCACATAACTGAGTTACATCTAGGGGTGAAAACGGATCGGATACGGACGGATAATGGCTCTGCCATATTTGTTTTCATTTTTTTCCGGATCCGGATACGAATACAAATACTCCGGATACGAATACAGATACAAATAGTATCGAATATGAATACGGAGCGAATACGAATTGAAACGAATACGGTCGCGGATATTTTTTGGAACATGAAAACCCCTTAAATTGTATGCTAGAAATTAACGAAAAAATATAACTAATTTATTTGATGCAAACATTCATGAATTGTTCATATTTTCAGTAACCACACATAACATTGGCACTGTCAAGTTGCATTAAGTCATAACTCTTAATTTACCATATTTAGCTCATAAGTCATAACTCACAAAGTCACAAGTCATCACACATTCACACTTATTTCATCATATACATAAAACTTAGTTCACACTAACATTAATCAGGCTAGATGGTTAATCTATACAAAAATGACTGTAACATCCCAAAGTATGTTACCAAAAATAACATTAACAAAGTTATTATTTTATTGGATTTTCTGAGATTTAAAAGAGTTTTCTTGGTTAAAAGAAAAAATAATAAAATAAAGTCAATTATTTAATTTCCTAGTTTTCAATGTCAAAAATAAAATTTATTGAGCTTTCTGGGATTTTATTGGATTTAAAGTGAAAATGGAAAAAAATAATCTTGACTTTTTTGGATTTTAAAAAGGTTTTTCCTATTTTTCAGGAATTAAAAATAATTTATGTGCAAAAAAAAACCAACTTTAACTTGGAATTAATTTTGTTAAGTTCAAAATAATTCAAGGAATTTTTGTGATTTTTTCTAGATTTTTTTAACTCTATTTGCTATTTTCTAAAAGGCTATTTGATTTGTTGCATTTTCTGAAATTCGGAAATCAATTAAAATCTCATTTTCTTTTTTGGGCCGAAATCCTCTTCTTTTGGGCCGAAATCCGGATATCCGGACTTGGTCTTATCTTGATAATCCGTATCCGTATCCGTCGGATAACATGCCTACCGTATCCGTTTCCGACAAAAAAATCCGAATCCGTTTCCGATCTGAAAATTATCCGAGAATATCCGATTCGAGATAATCCGAATCTGTTTCCTTCCGGATCGGTCGGAAACTATCCGATCCGTTTTCATCCCTAGTTACATTTGTTTGGTTCTAAACTTAGGAAATGCTCAGTCACGAAGTTATTTTTGATCTTCCTCGTTTTCATGAGCATCTTGTAATGATCTTAGTTCATAACGGGGTAAATACCTCCAGGAAGAAGGTCGGGCGGTGTCGGCTTGGTGTGATGAGAGATTAGATTATAGACTGAGATGATAGAACCTTAGGAGTGAGACTAGATTAATTCATATTTTTTGCTTTTCTTCATAATGGATACATGCTATCCCTTTTATAGGGACGACATGACTTACCCCTAAGAAATAATCTATAATGAAACTTATCTCTAACTATCCAATCTAATAATAACATGCCTAACTAATAGATGCTACCAACCACATAATAGATAGATTTCTAAATAACAAAGCCTACCTAACACCTGTGTGCTACATTACATATGGTGCTACAGTACACACGAGGTACAATGCACGCGTTCGGTGCTACAGTACACGCGCGCTACAGCTCTTCACGGATATTGGACCGTAACATTACACCCCTCGCGGCGAGGCAGCTCGTCATCGAGCTACGGTGGTGACCACGGTTGAAGTCCTTGGTGGTTCCATGTTGATGAGATGGTACGATGACGACGTCGCGTCATGTAGACGAGGATCAACGAAGATCCAATGGACTACAGTCATGTTGTCGAGTAAGACCTTCTGCTCTTCATTGTTAGCCTTTAACTTCTCGAAGAGAGATAGTGCGGTACTGGAAGCCATGGTGAGTGACTCTGATACCAAATGTTATGGTCATTGGTTGGATACGGGTCCGAGGACCGAGGGTAGGACACCCGCTCTCACTAACTACCAGCAGGACTCTTCCCTGTCGAGGTAGCGAGGCTCTGAGGCCTGATAAGCCAGGGAGGCGAGGGATCGCCCTCCAAGCTCGGCCGGGACTCTTCCCGACGAACAAAGAGGCTCTGATCTTTAACCAACCAGTTAGGGACTAATTTTGTTTATTTCTTGCTTTTCTTCATAATGGATACATGCTATCCTTTTTATAGAGACGACCCGACTTGATTCTTAAGAAATAATCTATAATGAAACTTATCTCTAACAATCCAATCGAAAAATAACTTGCCTAACTAATAGATGTTACCAAACACATAATAGATAGATTCCTAAATAACAAATCCGACCTAACACCTGCGCGCTACGGCAACACATGGTGCTAAAGTACACACGAGGTACAGTGCACTTGCATGTGCTACAGTACTTTCACGGATATTGGACCATAACACATCTGCTGCCAATAGGCTGGTCCATATGCAGCTTTTGGCATATGAGCACTAGCATTCAGAATGGTAATCTTTGGCTTTGTTTTTGTTATAGCTTTTCAGACTCTTATATCACACATAATAAGTTGAATAATAGCAAGCTGATTGCAGTCATCGTACTCTTATCATATCTTCATTTGCATTTTTGGTTCATGTTAGCTTACCTATGTCTGTTGGACAACTGTGATGTTGTCAATTATTTTACATACTGTCATTGTGAATATGCAAACTTTTATTACCTTATCAGAGCCTGAAACAAACTTTATTGAGCTTAGATCTTTATCAGTCAATCTTTCCCCTGTATCCAGGATCTATCTGGTCGTCCTCATTTGAGCTGCAGCTTAATTATTCCTACTGAGCGGGTTGGCTCATACGATACACAGGTAATTTGTGAAATTTGCAACCTGTTATCAATTGTCTGCTCTGTTGATTTTCGCAAAAGCTTGTGGTGTTTCTTTTCTTTATGCCCAGACTTAATATTGTTACATCTGACACATTCATGTGTATTCCTTCTACTTTGTTAAGTTCAACTCTTCCTTGCTTCATACGATACTTTTTTTGTGAAGTCTTCAAAAATACTTGCTCGTCATTTTCTTTGTCATCAGTGCCATGCAATCCCTTCTATCCTTTATACTCCTGCTATCAACTTAGGCAAATACTCGTTTATATATTTTGGTGACAGCTAGTTGAGCACTTTTTCCAGTCTCTTGTGAATACATCTGGGATGACGCTTCACATCCGTCAGGTACATATTGCTTTAGATTCAAATCAAATTCTCTTCCAAAGCATTTAATCAGTATTACAATATATTTGGGTTCTGAGATCCTAGGTTGAACATAGTAGTTGGGATAGTTGATTTTTTTTCAGTTAGTTGAGCTAATTGGCATATGTATGCCTCACATCACCTGGTCCCACTCTATTTTTTCTTTTGAAGCTTGCTGGAAAAAACTCGCACCATATTATCGAGGCTTCTTTTAAAGCATTTGCTAGGGCCCTTCGACAAGCAACAGAGTACGACTTGCGCCGACATGGCACTGTCCCCAGGTTTGTCTTAGCCTATTGAAAGATTGTTCAGGAAACTCTGTATAGTGCATGATCAGTGAGTGATATATGCTTCAAATACTATTTCCAACCACACATTTCTGTAGAAATAGTTTGGCTTTGCTACTGTTCACTGGCAATCACATTACCATTGTTAGCTGGGGACCAGCATTGGGAATGCAACTTAGTAAACATTTGGTTTATCTCTGACTCAGTGCTGATTTTCAAACATTGACATCCCTGATGGTATCTTTGCTTGACTTAATCGCAGCTCAAAAGGTGTTTTGTCAAGGTCATAGCATTACAGGTTTGAAAATGAACGCATGCTACTGTTCCTTGCAACTTGCAACCATCAGAGGGAACCAATGGAGCGGCATGCTAGAGCTTCTTGTTTGCTACTTACAGTGTGAGTCTTCTGTAGTTTCAATAGCAAAACTTGGATACCCTTGGTAGATCATAAAAAATCAAACGTATAAATATTCTCAGGGTTTATTTATGTTACAACATTTGTGTTTGGCATAATGAGATCTGCTCGCTGTTGCAATTTTGGGTGCTGTCCGGAGTTACGACATCTGTTGTCGATCAAACGGTGTATATCTACTTCAATCCAGTAATGTTGCTACTTGTAGAAACATGTGATGTGAATTCAGAATTCGCCCGCATGGTGTTGCGTGATTTGCGTCTGTAATGCTTAGCCATTCAAGGGAATACTTTTTTTTGCGAGGTAATAAAATAATCTTGTGTCTGACTATAGCACAGTCGATTGATAAGTTTCAGTCACTTTTGTGGATGTTGGATCACCATTCCACAACTCATCTATTGTTTGCTGTGCTTTGATATTTTTGTTTTTTTATGTTGAAAAATTTAATTAGACAAAAGTAAATCTATGTGAACCTTGTAAATGCAAAAAAAAATCTAAACTAGATAAAAGTAAATTTAGGTGAACTCTACAAATAAAAAAAAAAAAAAATTAAACTAGACAAAAGTAAATCTAGGTGAATCATACAAATACAAAAAATAGAACTAAAAATTACGGTAAAACTGTAATAAATTGCACATCCTTTGTTAGTGTAATTTTAGATTTTATCATGTGCAATCATAGATTACTGAGTTTTAAGAAAAATTCAGGCGACCGGAGATAGCAAAAGCGTATAATCTTTGTCCTCTCATTTTCCGTCAAATTCCAATCGACTGCATACAAGTTGCTTTTTATACATAGTATTACTGGATCGGTACACATCGATTGCCAGGTGATATAATGTACTGTGCCAAGTCAACAGCATGGTATGGTGCTGGTACTCGCGGTGTACTCCGGCAAACCACGTGCGCCATACCCGTCTCCGGACTGGTCCCTCGAGTCCTCGACCCGTGTAAGAGCCGAACAGAAACCGTTGTCGCGGTGGGCCGAGGAGCTTGCAACAAGACGCCCACGCCGCGTGCGACGAACCGCCCCGGACGCGGGTGCCGAGACGCGTGAGCGCGTCGCACGCTAATTTGGTCGTCCGCGCAGGGGAACGAGCGCGCGCGGGCGCAACCTTATCATTGCCAATGCGGGTCGCGCGCGCGGGCGGCGCTAGCTCCGCGGCGTTCATTGAGCCCATCCGGCCCGCGCTGCGCGGTAGCGTGTGTGGTATGGGTTGTCCCCCGCCGCGAGTCGCCGAGGTCTCTGGACGCGGTGCGCGCGCCCGGCGTGCGGCTGCCGCTTAGCGCGCGAGCGCGGCGGTGGTGCAGTACGGTGTTCAGTAGGGGAGAGAAGACGAAAACTAGTGGATAATTGAGCACTGGAACCTGAAATTTTATTTCATATGGAGGAAACGTTAAGCTAGTCTGGTGCAGTTTCGCCACAAATTATTCAACACGATCGAGCTAGTGCTCCTCGATCAACACAAACACACACTAGCACACTGTGTAGCCTACACGTACATATGCTTTATCCAGTAGAGCTTTGGCCACTACAAGCAAATTAATATATAGTACTACGTACGTATGACAACTTTTTATTAAGGGCGCACAACATAGTGTATGACTCGTGGCTTCTTGTATGGGTTATGGCAAGTGGTTGGGTATACGTATACGACGACGGCTGGATCGATCTGCACTTGCATGTCCACCATGCTAGGCTCGTCGGCATAATTTAGGATAGACGCGCGGCCTCAGGGCCGCGACAGGCCGGGAATGCCGCCGCCGCCACCGGGGAAGCCACCGCCGCCACCGGGGATGCCGCCGCCGCCACCGGGGATGCCGCCGCCTCCACCGGGAATGCCGCCTCCGCCACCGGGAATGCCGCCACCGCCGCCGGGAATGCCTCCGCCGCCACCGGGAATGCCGCCGCCGCCACCGGGAATACCGCCGCCGCCTCCGCCGGGGATGCCGCCGCCGCCAGCAGCTGGCGGCGCTGCGAACTGTGCCTGGATCCAGTCGACCTGCGCCTTTTCGATCATGAAAGCCTTGGCGAGGATTTCGTCCGAGATGGGCGGCTTGGACCCGAACACGGCGTTGGCGATGGTGATCACGCCGGGGTTCTGGCTGCTGAGCGCGGCGATGGCCACGGCGGGCACCAGCCCGTTGTTTTTCTGGAAGTGGATGAGCCCCTCGGGGAACACGAACACGTCGCCCTCTTTCAGCTGCTTGCTGAGGAGCTGGTTGCCGTTCTGGTTGGACGTGACGAAGCCGACGAGGAGCTGGCCCTGGATCACGGTCAGGATCTCCGTGGCGCGCGGGTGCGTGTGCGGCGGGTTCTGCCCGTTGGGCGCGAAGTCGATGCGCACCATCGAGATGCCCAGCGTGTTCAGCCCCGGCAGCTCTTTCACCGACACCGCCGTCACATTCGACCCCTGCGGGTTCATCGTGTTGCCGGGGATGTTCAGCCCTGGGCGGAAGAAGTCGTTCGCCGTCACCAGCTTCGGGTCCTTGCACACGAACCCGTTCACGAACACTGCATATATACGCGCAAAACAAACACGTCCCGCGTCAGTGCAGTTCCACATCATTTACATGCATGAGCGCGTGCATGCCTTATGTACGTACGTACTGCGGTGGAACACGTTGCAAATGCATGAATGAAAGCATGTTAAAATGGAGTTCATACAGCATGCATCCAGCCTTAATTAATTATTATGCACGCTTGCGAATTGCCATAAGTCATGCTCCTATATAATTAATCTAGCTAAAAAAGACTGACTCTGTGTGTGTCTATATATATATATATATATATATATATATCTCCTGTTAATTAGCAAATAGCAACCAAATGAACACTGTATATATACCAGCGCTGAGTGTATCAGCAACGCAGAAGTCTTGGAGAGGGCTTGGGTCAGAGCCCAGAGCATGAGGTACCGAAGAACAGACTACAAATATTACAGTAACTAGTGCAGCGAAAGCACGGGAAGCCATGGTTTCTTCTTCCCTAACTAGATGCATGTAACAATGTCTGTGGGTGTAGTGTTTGTACGCTTCAAGCACGCAGCGACGTACCAATTTATACAGGCATAAAGGCAGCCGTGAAGTAGTGGACTACTTGCATGCTCTGCATGATTCACTGTCACTCATTCACTGTGTAGTTTGAGTAGGCTTCCACAATACTACCTAGCTTACGTAGGATATCCATATTTGTCTTGTTACAGTTCCACTAACTGCTTGTTTATATAGAGTAATCACGTGCCTAATACCCTTGTCGAATACATATATATATATACGATATGGGTGGAAATTTGGGGGAAGGTAATGGAAAATTTTAATTGTAGTTTGTAACATGCATCCACTAACAAAGATTTCTATAAATTCGACTTGTGACTTCGGATATATATCACCTTTCGGAAAAAGTATATTTTTAGTCTATTAACTTCCGATCTAGTTTAATTTCCGTCCATTATTTACAAAATTGGGAGAGTGCCGTGCCGTTGGCCTCGCCGCGGCCGGTAAAGGCGCGCTTCGAGGCCGTCATGCCTTGGTTCGTACATGATGTCCCTCCACCTTTGGGACGTCGGTCTTGAACGTCGGAGCCGTAAAAGAGGAGGAATATTGAGAGCAAGAGAGGTGAGATACGACGAAGAGTAGGGGCTGATCCATGTGGGGTCAAGTGATTATGTACTGGCAGTCAATGTGTCAAAATTGATGATGTGACAATCAACGTGGCAAAAACCGCTCATAATACCACCTTTAGGGTGTGATTTGCACTGATTTTAACATTTAGGAGATAGATTTTACCTAGTTTTGTAAGACGAGTTACTAAAATTAAACTACGACAAAAGTTGAAGGACTAAAAAATATACCTTTTCATCGTCTATCTGTAAACAGGTGTTACTTTGTACTTAAAATTCCACCCGTATGCATAGCAGCACTCGTGGACTCTTTGTGGAATACATGCCGGATGTGGTTGGAGAATCTGGGAAGATAACACAAATCTTCATGCGCAGCTCGTAACATGCATCCACTAACAAAAGAGTTCTATAAAACTCCACTTGTGACGTTGGATATGATCGATCCATTTGTCAACAGATGTTACTTTGTACTGAAAATTCCATTCGTACGCATAGCAGCACTCCGGGACAATACGGTGAATAATGCTTATATATATGACATTGGATATGATCCATCTACCAGCAGATGTTACTTTGTACTGAAAATTCCATTCATGCGCATAGCAGCACCCTGGGACAATATGGTGAATAATGCATTTAGGTCATGGGCCATTCTCTAGTGCTCATCCATGATCGTGCACAAGTTTTTGACTTTTAATTGCCAAGATGAGTGTGGCGGCTGTGCAACGAGAAGGGGTCACAGTCACAGAAACGTTGGAATGGAACCGCGATACATAATATATAGCACCCAACTAGGGTTGGAGTTAGGTGGTGTGATCGGTATACATCGGTGCACCCAAAAAATTAAAAATTATGCAGAGTATATAGGTAACAAGGCTATGCATGAATTCATTGAATAAAACTTAAGACTTGTAAATGAAGTGTACACCCCATTTAAAGTTTTCCACTGGACCAGTCGAACTTTTTTTTTAAAAAAAAAATTATTATTAACTTCTCGTTAACTTTATTTATAATTTTAAGTATTTTAGCCACGCTACCACTCGTAGCGTAGCAAAACAATATTGTCACATCAGCACTATAGCGTGATAAAATCCTGTCACTTCACCACCAGTAGCGTGACAGTGTTGTTTGGTCATACTAACACCAGTGGCGTGACAAGAAGTTATATTTAACCAGACTTACCCTATAACGTGATAGTATTGTGTTGTCACGCTACGAGTGATGATGTGGTCAAAACGACTAGATTTAAAAATAAAGTTAAACGGGTGTTAGTAATAAAAATAAATTAAAAATGGGTTCATTAATTTAAAAAAATCCAATCATCCTTGTGTATTTATGCAGTAGAGGTTGCAACTTGTGAGATTTTTTATGCAACGCTAGGAGCCTAGGACACGTGTCGACCGCTAGAGGTTTCATTGGACTTATCATTTTTGGGAAAGAGGTCTGGCCAGGTTTGCTTCCGCTAGCTTGTTTGGTCGGAAGAAATTGATAAGGGAATTGGAATTTACAGGGTGAATGGATATTAAATCTTTTGTTTAGTTGTTGGACATGAGAATTTATTTGGGATGGAGAGAGTTCAACTTCAATCATTTTAAATAAGGTGAGAGTAAAAATTGAGAGAAAATTGTTGTTTAGAAAAAGAGCAACAGATCTAAGTCATTTGTGGTGACTTAAGCTACGATATCTTGAAAGTTATAAAGTAATTCCTTATAATGTCTCATCTCTATTGCCAAACAGGGGATTAGAACTAAAAATTAAGATCGCATGTCTCATCCCACTATCAACTCCGTCCTCTAAACTTCCATTACTTTCCCAATTGTTGCCAGATGGCCGTACGTAACCCAGCTTCATCTTCTTTTAATTTTCAAGTGTGTTGTGCTACTAACCAATGTGGTGCCTTTTGATCTTGTCACTAAAGGTAATGGTTTGTGTCGTACTATTGCGCATTAGATGACTTTATTTGTTGATTGTTCGGGATTTGATCATATAACCAACCTTAACCTATTGTTAAGCCATGCATGCATGTATCATAATGTGTTGTACTAAAAGGTAATGTAACCGTGTGTTTTTAGACTATAGCCATTCATTTAGAACAATTTATTGGTGTAAAAACAAGTTATGGGACAACGAATTTAAATTCCAACTCCCATATACCTGGTTTGAATTTGACTTAGGGTGAAAGCTAAAATTCAGTACTTTCTCCAAACCACTGCTCATAGTATAAGATTGGACCACGGTAGCTAAAATCAGTGATCAAATTACAGAGATTTGATGCTAATAAAATTTTCTTATCGTCCATATAAGAAAATCGACTAAAGAAACAAACGACCACGATGGGACTCGAACCCACAATCTCCCGCTCCGGAGGCGAGCGCCTTATCCATTAGGCCACGCGGTCATGGTATGAGGACGCATCCTAAATATTGAAATACATATAGGGGTAATCATGAGAGTTGCTCTATCCAAGAAAGAGCCCAAAGCCCACCGTACCGGTCCTTTCCGAGTCCGGGCAACTCTCCACCGGAGCCCGAGCGGCGCCGCCGCTTCTCCCCTCCATCCCCTGTCGCCGCCGGCCATCGATCCCCCCAACGGAGTTGGCCTCCTGGCAAGGTACGCCTTATGAACTCCCCACCTCTCCGGCCCACTCCCGTTTATTATTCCCCAAGATTCTTTTCGTCGCTTTCGCCTCCCAGTTCTCGAGTAGCTTCGCTTCATCTGATTCCTACCTCCTTGCAGTAGCATGTCGAGAGCCTTAGCGCGTCGTTCGGTTCCTCCTTTCATGAGTTGCGCTCCACAGTGTGCGATCACAACTACTGGATGGGTAGATTGGACCACAAGGACTGGCTTGCCTCAAATGAAGTCCTCAAGATCTTCGCAAATATCAGGGATCCTAGTCTTATAGCCAGTGCGTTCAAGAGAGCTTGTACACGAAGAGATTACAAGCCCAATGAGGCCCTCTACAACTTGATGACTGACAGGCTAGCCTGTGCCAGGAAGTTCGGTGATGTGGAGGAGTTGCTGGCCAGGGCAAGGATTCAAAAGTTCAGGTTTTCCGATGAGTTCTTGTACAGGCTGATAAAAATGTACGGCAATGTGGCAACCATCCTGAGAAAGCTCTTTGCGGTGCCTGGGTATAATTGTTGGCCTTATACAAAGACATTTAACTATGTTCTTCACATGCTTGTGTGTTAGCGCAGATACAGTTGTGTACAATATATTGATATCTGGTATCTGCAGAGAGGGAAGGGTGACCGAGTCCTTTGATCTGTTTAAGTCAATGGCGTCTGAAGGTTGTTATCCTAATTCAGGGACTTATCAGATACTTATTGATGGCCTTGTGAACGCAAGAAATTTCATAGGGGCGAAGGACCTTGTTAGCATGATGAGTGCAGAATGTCTGAGACCTACTTTCTCGTCATACAAGTCGATAATCAATGGCCTCTGTAGTGTTTGCTTAGATGACGCACATCTTGTCTCGAAGCAATTGGTGGACCAAGGTTTTATTCCTCGAATGGGTACGTGGAAAAAACTTCTTACATCCATGTCCTAAAATGTGTTTTCATGTTAGTGATTTTGTGGACCTGAGTCACCTGACAATACACCTGAATGGAGATCTTGTTTTGTTACTGGAGCAAGTGGACCAATGCTTGATTTTTTGCTTAGACTTGTATATCAAAGTCAGATCTTCCTTCTATGGGACATTGGGAACATTGGGGTCTCAGAATGACCAAGACCTGTTTTCTAATGCAGTAGTGCCGCATATACTGTTGAGCAAAAGTGGATGGTATGGAAAGCAAAGACGGAGAATAAGTGTAAATTCTTCGCTTGGCTTCTGTTGCAAATAAGGTTCTTACGGCAGATAAATTGGCTCTTCGCGGATATCCTAATAGTGAAGTTTGTGTGCTATGTGCCCAAGAGGATGAGACGGCAAAACATTTAATCGTCCACTGCAGTTTTGCTAGGTATGGGCAAAAGTGGCAGTGTTGAGTTCTTGGCCGTTGTGTTTGAATTTGCACACTTCTCTTTTGGATGATCTGGCCGAGTTGTGGCAGCAAGGAAGGAAAGGTGTTTCTAAAAAACAAAGAAGAGATTATGATGCCTTGACGATTTCTACCTCACGGAATATTTGGAAAGAAAGGAATTGAAGAACTTTTTATCATCAATACCGATCAGTTGAATAGGTTGTCTTTTCGATAATGGAGGATGTTGGTAATTGGTAGCAGAAGAGCGTTGGAGATTACTTCTGAGAACAGCTAGCTTCAGTTCTCAGACTCCTTAGTGTTGTCTTGATTTTGCTTTGTGTTTTTGTTGTTGCGATTTTTTTGTCAGGACGGTTGTCCTAGATTGTGCTGGAAGGCAGTGTTCTTTCTATAATTCTTCCTTTCAATGAATGACGGAGTTCTTGCCCTTAAGTTTTTAAAAAATGCCGCAGATACTGATTAGTCTACCGATTCTAACTTGTGTTGGTTTTATGTCTGATATTGACATGAGTGACACTGACAATAAAATTGTTCTCTTTGGTAAGCCTGTGACATTAGATCCTTCAGTTACCAAAAACAGCCATATTTTGTCCAGTTGAAATGTGAAATATATCAAGACAATGTTTGTGCATTTGTAGTTGATCTTTGTAACGAATCAACATCTCTCTCATTAGATGAATTCCCAAAGGTATATACAGTACAGTACAAACCCTAGAGCTCATAGCCCCCAAACTCAAAATAGGTCAGGATCTGAAACATTTAGTTTGGAGAGATAAATGCAATTTTGCTCTCCAGTTTGAGCCTTGATGAAGAAATCAGCAACTTGAATCTCAGATGACACATACTAAAGAGCAATAGTCTTCTGTTGACAATAAGAACGCGTAAAGTACACATCCACACCAATGTGCTTACTAAGCTTATGCTTCACTGGATCAGTAGAAATCTGTATAGCACTAGTGTTGTCACACAGAAAAGATGCAGGATATCGCATGACACACTAAGATCAGCCAAAAGCCAACGAAGACAAACAATCTCTGAAGTAGTAGTGCCAACACTCGAAGCCCAGCCTCAACACTAGACCGTGATACCGCGGTCTGTTTCTTGAACTTCCAGGCAATAAGTGAAGGCCCAAGAAATATGCAATAGCTAGAGAAAGATCATCTATCAACAGGATCACTCACCCAAGTCGAGTCTGAGTAAGCATGAAGCTGAAGCTGATTCGACCGAGAATAAAAGAGACATCGATCAACAATCCCTCGTAGATAACGCAACACACGTAGAAGGTGAGCATAGTGAATAGACGTGGGAGCATAAACAAGCTTGCTGAGCATATGAACAGAATGAGCAATATCGGGATGTGTCACTGCAAGATAGACAAGACTTCCAACAATAATGACGATAACAAGAAGGGTGTTCAAACAAAGTGCTATCAGTAGGATGAAGTTGAAGATGAAGCTCCACAGGAGTAGCAGCTATTTGATTTTCACTGAGATCAGAGCGAGCAGGCAAATCCTGAATATAGCGACTGCTGGAATAGATAGTAGTCATCATCTGTGCAAATAAACTCAATCCTTAGAAAATAATGTAGGGGACCCAAATTCGATATCAAAAACTACTCACTAAGTTGTTGCTTAACAAAAGCAATGTACTCCTTGTCATCTCTAGTAATCAGCATGTCATCAACATAGAGTAAAAGCATAGTATGATCACGTGGAGATGTATGAATAAACAATGCAAGACCATGATTACTCGGGAAGAACCCAATGGTTAACACAACTGAACTGAACCGCTCAAACCAAGCACGAGGAGTCTGCTTGAGGCCATAAAGAGCACGACGAAGGCGACAAACATAACCGGCAGGAGCCACAACACCTTGAGGTGGTGTCATATAAACCTCCTCCTGCAAATCACCATGAAAAAATATTCTTCACATCCATCTGAGAGATAGTCCAAGAGTGAACAACAGCCACAACAACAAGAGTGTGAACCGTTACCATATGAGCAACATGAGCAAATGTCTCATCATAATCATGACCATGTGCCTGCTGAAAACCACAAGCAACTAGTCAAGCCTTGTACCTCTCAACAAAACCGTCATATTTGGTCTTAACTTTAAAAATCCACTTGCAAGTAATATGAACAACATGAGCAAGTAAAAGAATGAGATCCGATATACTAGTACGATCCAAAGCAGCCAACTCCCTAGTCATAGCTAACTGCTACTCATGATGAACAATTGCCTCCTGATAAGAGTGAGGCTCAGGCACAACCGCAGTAGAAAGAAAACTATATTTGTCAGGAGCAACAATAGTAATGCGACCACGAAGCTCATACCGAGATGACGGTGCCGATGGAGGATAATCATAAAGAGTATCATCAGTACTAGCCATGCCATCAGAGGAGGAAACAATAGAAGGCTGAGTATCAGGAGGAACCCTGAACTGATGAGTATAGTGAAGAGGATGACTGAGGATGGAGAAGAGGACTCCACAGAAAAATGTGTATCAGATGAAACAATAGGTGGAAGGTAAAGAAAATAGAGAGACTCGGTGGGAGAGGAGGACCGAGTGGTAGAAGAATAAAAGTAGGGACGATCCTCAACAAAAAAAACATCACGATAAATGTGTGTACGCCGAGCAGAGGGATCATTACAACGATAACTCTTATGCTCAAGACTATATCCAAGAAAAGCACACTCGACAGACTGAGCTGTTAACTTGGTGCGCTCACGAGATGGAAGTAGAACATAGTAGGCACAACCAAAAATCTGAAGATGGTCATACCGTGGGGGAGTAGAAAACAAAAGCTCTCCAGGACACTTTCCCTAAAGGCGAACTCTCTGGGACACTTTCCCTAAAGGCGAAAAGATGACGCATATTAATGAGATAGATAGACGTAGAAACAGTCTAAGCCCAAAAATATCGTAGAACATGAGATGCAAGTAAAAGAGAACGAGTAGTCTCAATAAGATGACGATGTTTACGTTCAACAATGCCGTTCTAAGCATGGGCGCCAAGACATGAAAGTTGAGAAAGAGTTCCCTCAAGGGAGAGAAATTGACGAAAGGCGTGCGACAAGTACTCCCCCCTGAATCAGAGCGAAAAGTCTGAATAGGAGTAGAAAACTGGGTATGAACCATACAAGTAAAAGACTTATAAATGGATAAGAGTTGATAATGATGTTTTATAAAATAAAACCAAGTATATCGAGAATAATCATTAATAAAAATTACATAATAGATATTGACCACCTTTGGAAGCAAAAGGAGTAGGACCCCAAACATCAGAATGAACTAACTCAAAAGGACGACTAGACCAAGATGTACTAGTAGGATATGAGAGTTTCAGTTGTTTACCAAGCTTGCAATCTTTACAATCATAACTAGTATCGACAATGACATGACCTAAGACACCCTGATGAGCCAATGTAGAAAGACGAGAGCTACACAAATGACCAAGCCGATGATGAGGAAAACTAACAGAGGCTAACACAAGAACTGAAGACGCTCGAGCGAAGGAAGATGGAAGACTCAGATGATCAAGGAAGTAGAGACTCTGAGAATCTCTAAGGTGATGGCCAGTACTAACAAGAACTCCTGTCTGACGATCCTGCACATAGCAAGTAGAGTCATCAAACCCAACAAAGTAGTACATATCAGCAAGCTGACCAACAGACATAAGATTCATAGAAAGCTAAAGTACAAATAACACATCGGGAACAGTAAAATGAGAAGTAGAGAGAGTGCCTGATGAGTGACTGAACATGAAGTGCCATCAGTTGTCTGTACACGAGAACCATCCATAACAGGTCGACATAATGCAAGGTGAGACTTATTTGATGTCATATGAAAAGAAATTCAGTGTCCAAAACCCATGTAAGACTAGTACCTGACACAGAAGAAGATGCTATAGTAAGACTGGCAGACCCACTAGGAGGGGCATCAGATGAAGACTGCTGTTGAATGTGAGTATGAAGAGCCTGAAGCAGGGACTGTAGCTGACCCAATTGAGTGGCAAGAGCAGAATCCCTAACAGATGCAGGAGTGATGGCAGCAACCGCACCACGAAGATGACGATGAGATGCAGGTCGCAGCTCTGGATGAAGTCGATAACACCTCTGAATAGGATGACCAGACTTCTTGCAATGAGGGCATAAAACCTGGTTGAATGTAGCATCTGGAAGTGTAAGAGTTTGATAAACCTGCTGACAAGGTGCCGCAAGAACAGACTGAGGTGGTGTCGATCTAAAGGACAGAGAGCGAAGTCGAGTCTCCTCAGCAATCAACGCAACAAGGGCCTCCTCCATGGTTGGAAAAACAACACATCACAACAGTTGAGCTCGAATAGACTCAAACTTCGGACAAAGGCGCATAACAAAGGTGAACATTAAATTCTACGCATCATGATCGCCTTGTCTACATAGCTAGTAAATCCAACACAGGAAAGAGGAATCATAGAGGTCAACTGTCGTGAAATGCAAGTGAAAGAACCATAGTACTCATTAATAGACATCTCCTGCTGACGTAAATCATGAGAGTTTGTAGAAGAAAAAGCAACGCGTCGCACTAGTCTACTCATAACGATGCTGAAGATACTCCCACATCTTGCGAGAACTTGAAAGATCGATGAAATCCATCTTGATTAAAATTTCAGCACTGTGACATAAGATACCCATAACACGATCATCAGCACTTCGCCATGCAGCAACCTCCTTCACATCAGTCTTCTCAGTCGGAGGCTCCGCCGTAATATATGAGAGAAGACCAATAGGCCGAAGAAGCATGGAACCGATGACAACCACTCACGATAATTCTGGCCATCTAACTTGGTATATGAGGCAGAAGAGCACCTCCCATACCGAGAGAATGAGGAGAAACGGAAAAACCATCAGCCATTACACCAACTGAGATGTTGAGGCCAGTTGGGAACACTTGCAAGGCGGTGTCGGGAAGTCCAGCGACGACAGCGCAAGTAGCGATAGGCGGTCAGACCAGGCACAAAACCGGAGCTGAAGCAGAGCACCTGAAGTCGAGTGCCTGGTTGCAGCCGAACACCTAGCTACGGCGACTCGGAGGCAGAGCAACTCGGCGGCTGGCAAGGGCGGCGGCAGCAGGAGCAGGGCTCGTTGACGAGCTCAGGAGCAGAGGGCGGCCACGAACCAGAGGCAAGGGAGTTGGACCGTGGACGACTCAATATTCAGAAAGGTTAACCACTCAATGGCAGCGGCCCGAATAAGGTGGAGGCAAGCTCAGGAGGAGGCGGCTGAGTCAAATTTGGCGGCGGTGACCCAAATCGAGCGGCCCGAGCACGGGAGCAGAGGCTTGCAAGCCAGCGTCCGTGTCTCCTCCTCCCTTCCTCCGTCTCTCTCGTTGCCTCCAATTGTAGTCAAGCACCTGGCTGCAACGACTCGGAGGCAGAGCAGCTATGGCGGAGATAACTAAGGTTGTGGATTGAGCCAACCTTCTTGGCGGAGAAGACGCACGAAGGTGAGAGCCGTTTGGCGGAAGGCGGCGGCAGGCTCTGATACCATGTAACGAATCACCATCTCACTCTCATTAGATGAATATCTAAAGGTATATATAGTACAGTACAAACCCTAGAGCTCATGGGCCTCATAGACCATATATACATATACATAACAATCTTCACCTCAGCCTTCTCATCATTTTCTCTGGACCTTCCTGCTATTGGATTCCAGGCAAACAATCTGAAAGATGAATGCCATGACGTAGTTTCTCTCCTTTTATATCCTTGAAGTGCGTATCATGATGTTGCTTTTGCTGCAATTATAATATTTCTTTCAATGAAACAGAATGTCCCTAGATAGTTGTTCGTCTATTTTCTTCACTATCTAATTGTTTAACTAGCCTTAATACTAGCATACTTCCTCTGTTTCTTTTTTACTTAACGTTTTTTATTTTTCACGGTCTCTGATATACGACTTTGACTAATACTTTTTATAACTTTATAGTAAGATATATTGATAGAATTATAATATTATGAAAGTATTTTAATGACAAATCTAGTAATATAAGTTTCATATAACCAATCTAGATATTTTTAAACACACTGTTGGTCGAATTTTTGAAAATTTGACAGCACGGATTCTATGTAAATGAAAAGAACGGCGGTACTTCTATTCGTAGGTTTCGCTGATAGTTGTGAGATCGTCATTGTAGCCCTGTAGAACAGTCAGTGGTGAACCTTTCTGCATATATAAATGTAAGCATTTTTAGGATGGGAACTTGCAACCCCTGAAGGCTTATCAGGTTGCATTTATTTTTGTTTCAGTTTTGATAGGATCTACTTATATGTGGAAAAGAATCTGGTGCGGTAACGAAGCAACTGCATGGCACACATGGTTGATGGTTGTATTAGGACCCCCCAAGACTGAGAAAACTATCATGATTTGGTACATGACTGCAAGTGTTGTGGACGCTTTCGTCGGCAAGACGTATACTCGCCGCAAGAAACTCAAACCGTCCACAACTTCATGCGGCTAACAGCCACGCAAATTTGTTAAGTTTTGATTTGCTTAGGGATAAGTTTGGAAGGAGGGAGGACTAATAGGAAATAAGAGATAAAATTAGTTAGCCTCTAAGGCTATTTAATAGTAACCGGAAGGGAGGAAGGGGGATGAGTTTGATCAGAACTTCTAGGGAGGAAGATCGGACTCATCCTCTGCCATTATCTAGGGTTTCCCGATTAATAAAGAGGATTCCAGCCATAACATCTTTGGTATCAGACTTGTGATCCTTCGACCTGCTCATGGGCGACTCCATCACACCAGCCGATCTCAAGGCCGCCATGGACGCCATCCTCGCCGACCTCTCGTCCATCAAGAACGAGTTGACGACCATGAAGGGCGCCCAAAGCCGCCTCACCGTGGCTGTCAATCGGCTGCAGTCCGAGCAGCTCGAATCCGGCGGCTCCCACAGCGGCAAAGAGACGGCGAATTCTACGCCTGAGCCGCCGCTTCCACCTTCCCACCAACAACACACCCACAAGCTTCGATTTCCGCGCTACGACGGCACCGCAGACCCGGTTGTCTGGCTCCACAAAGCGGAACAATTCTTCCGCCAGCAGCGCACGCCGCCAGAGGAGAAGGTGTGGCTCGCCTCCTTCTACATGGAAGATGCCGCCAGATCGGTATCGCCGCTGAGCGTAACATGGCGCTCCCACTTGGCCGGAGTTCATCGAGCGGGTTCAACGCCGTTTCGGGCCCCCGATGCGCAGCAATGCCCTCGGCGCCCTCATGAAACTGCGCCGTACCAGCACGGTGGAGGACTACCAGGCGCAGTTCCTTACCTTGTTGGCCCGCTGCCGAAACGTCACGGAGCAGCAGCAGATCGACATCTTCACTGCTGGCCTCCGCAATCCTCTGCAGACCGATGTGGAACTCCAGAGCCCGGAGTCCCTCGACGACGCCATGAGTCTCGCGCGTGCCTTCGAGCGCCGCCTGGACTTGGACGACGACGACGATCGTGGAACCAACCGTGTACCCGCGTCCCCACGCCGCCACGGGCGCCGGCGCCAGACACGGCGGCGGCTGCGCACGCGCGCAGACCCGACCCCCCGCCAAGGCACCGCTCCAGACCCCGCCGGCTCCGTCCAAGGCCGCGCCGCCAGCGGGCGCTCGCTTCAAGCGTCTCTCTCCGCAGGAGATGGCCCAGCGCCGGGCAGAGGGCCTCTGTTTCAATTGCCCAGAGCAATTCACCAAGGATCACTATAAATCCTGCTCAATGAAGGGCCTGTACCTGATGGAGCTAGGTGAAGAGGATCCGGATGACGGCGTGGAGAACGCTGATTCCAACTACGATGACGATGTCGAAATTTCTCTACGCGCTCACCGGAATCGCCACGACGGACACTATGCAATTGTCGGTCACCATTGGCCCCGAGCAGCTGCGCGCCTTGGTTGACTCCGGCTCTACACACTCCTTTGTGGCGTCCACCACAGCACGCCGCCTCGGTCTTACGCCAGCACCGCGTCCAGGTCTCACCGTGGGCGTCGCCAACGGAGACCGCGTTCCTTCCGATGGAGTCTGCAAGCAGGTGGCCGTAACCATCGGCAAGGAGCGGTTCTGCATCGACCTCTACGTCCTACCCCTCGACGATGCAAGAAATTGGCAATTTATTGTCTGGGTACGGCATACATATCTATGCAGTTGTTCTCCACTGTAGAGGTGCCGAATCCATCCAGTTGCTCTATTTGAGTGTGCGTAGTAGTGGAGGAGTGGGGGAGGGACTCATCCTCTGCCATCATCTAGGGTTTCCCGATTAATAAAGAGGATTCCAGCCATAACAGCAAGAAATTGGCAATTTATTGTCTGGGTACGGCATACATATCTATGCAGTTGTTCTCCACTGTAGAGGTGCCGAATTATGATCATTCACAAATTTCAGTCACAGACAAGTGGGCAGAACAATTTGGATGTCCACATTACAACATCTCCTCCAAAATTGCTTTGGTTATTCGGGGGGAAAATAGATTTGCAAGTCAGATTATCGAGCATTTGCCTATGCATTCTTTATCCAAAACTCTTGGTAGTCCGAAATGACTTGGTCAGTTGATCTCATTAAGTAAGTGACTAATGTGTAAAGTGTACTAAAAATTCATGTCTGTCTTGGACACATGGACGGTGTAAACTATGATTAGTCAACTATCTTGTACTGGAAATCAATAATGAAATTGCATCTTGCAGTACATTACTTGCACAATACTATATTACAACAAATCCTTGATTTATCATTTTCGAGGCCTGTGAATTTTCGACCTGGTGCAAAATAATTTGGTGATGAGATAATTTAGGTATGCCTCCAATGCCTAGAGCTAGTGGTTGCAGTGTCATCTTAACGGTTTGACAATAGTGAAGGGCAGCAGCAGATGTGAAAACGACGTGCCATGACTCCTGGGCCCATGATTGCCATTGCCAGAGATGAATGGAACTTGAGATGAGCGAGCGGATGCGGTGAAGGAGCCGCCATGGAGATTGGACTATGGGAGGCTCCCATTTCCAGCTGCTTGTTTCTAAGCTGAGATATGCCTACCTGAGCTGTGTCCATGTTGATGAACTGGTGCTTGGTTTGCAATGGCAACAAGCCAGTCACGGACAGGAAAAGAAAAATTCAGTCACAGATCACAACATTCAGCAATCAGCATGCTGGCTATGTGCGAGTGATGATGATCTCTTGAACGGTGATGCAGAAAGATTCAGACAGGTGCTTGATTGTGTCCTGGAAGTGGACCTGTTGCTGGAAAGGTCAAGTTTTGTCTGCTTTCACTTCGTTTTAGCAATCTTATTCAGCTTCCTGCCATTGAAACGCGACTGGCAGGCTAACAGCTCCTGCATTTCCTCAACCAACTGCAGTGCATTAATCACCTGTGAACACTTGAAGGAGCCTTGTGGACAGGCGCTACTGGGATTGTAGTACTATTGAGTTCGACCAAATTTATCCTTAATTGCATGCCTCCCAAACGCACGAAAATCTAACGATTAAACAAACACGAGTAGTAGTTGACAAATGTTAGGCAGGATGCGATCTACTACTTGCAAAGTGCTTGCACAGTCTGACGCCCAATCAGAGAGCAGCGATAGAAGATTCCCAGAACCAAACAAGGGAAAAGAAAACGAGAAAAAAAAAGAGGGGTGGATCGAGTGCAGACGTCAATTTAAGTAGGAATGGTTAGGTACAATCTCAATTAGGCGGAGCTGCCATTTGAAATTCTTTGAAAAAACAAAAAAATATCAATTTTGTTGGCCGGTTCGAGGCTTGATCCGTGGTCAGCTCCGCCCTGATCTCAATCTGGCCCACAAAAAAAAGTGTTGACCAGCTCTCAGCACACGCCAATCTGAATCAATCAATCAGTGCCTGCTTACTTGTTCTATCACTGAATTTTGCCGTGTTTATTTATTTTCACCGGCAAATACTGACATTTGATCCACCGATATATCACAATTACTCCTTAATGCATATTTGTTAAAAAAAGAGGGTATTCTTAAGCCGATTTGAATTTAGTTCATTTTGTGTATTTTGGTGTAGTACTAATGAGTTTTTTTAGTGAAACCTGTTCCGTTGGAGGTTGCAGCGCACATAATTGCACTGATGGATCGATCGGTGATGGCAAAAAAAAAAAGCCAAAAACGAAGGAAAAAAAACTTGGAGTCCGCGTGGAAGGAAGGCGCCTTCCAATCACAAGAGCACCGTGGCGGAACTGGGGAGCTTTGACTCGCACAAATCTCGTGGCTTCCTCGCAGCCAAGCTATCCATTTTGCGTAGCTATTGCTCGCAAGCCAAGTTTTGGTCCTTTGGAAATACTTGAAAGTTGTCTTGGATTTCCAGAAGCATATGAAGGAAAAAACCTTCTTTGGTTGTCACTTACAACAATTTTTGCAACCAATCACGATACTAAAATTGTTTATAGGACACTTCGATTGGCACCAGCAAATGAACATGGTTTCATAATAGTGCTAAACATCGACATGAGTTCGTGTCCTGTAAACAATTTTTGCCCTTCACCTTTTGACTACGACATGATTCAGTGATTTAGCAGAAAACACTAAAGGAGTATAGCCAGGAAGATTGCCATTTGTACGAGGGGCCTACAAGTAAATTGTCATCAGAAAAATAATAAAGGAAATGCCTTTATGCAAATACGCAAGAATCCAGCTAACTATATGCAAAAGGTTCCTACAAATCAGCACAAGCTTATTATGACCTGGTAATAGAATCTCCCCGACGACTTGCTCCTCACTTCCCTCTTCTTCCCCCACTTCCCATCTTGGACAGTTGGGCTCCCTCCCTCTGTTTCCGCCTCCAGGCGCATACCGATCTCGCGCTGCCCTAAATCGCCGAGGAAATCTGCTTCCTTTCCTGGCCACGTTGATCTGCTTGTGAGGTGGGTTTCTTGGCTGGATTCCTACTTATCTTTTCGTTTCGTTTCGTTTCTTTGGTCAAGGATTTGAGTTCTTGCGAGGTGTTTCAGATTGGCCCTTCCGGTTCATCTCTGCTTTCCTTCTGATTTCATTCATAAGAAAACTGCGGATGATTCGTTTAACTTGCAAAGTTTGTTCTTTAAAAAATTCGCGATGTTTCTGTTGTGTATTATTGAAATAATCATTTGTAAATTGCAAAAACAGATTCGTAGGTAGGTGGACGAGAGAAAGTTGTGTTCTTCTTGGTTTCATCCGTGGAGGCTGACCTCACATGCCAACAGCCCCTAGGAGCGGAAGCCAAGCTAGGACCACTAGGTCTTGGATCTTGTCAGGTACATCAATTTCTTCTTCAGTTTGTGCTATTTTTTCCCCTTTTGCTCCTAATTTAACTGATCTGGTATTCTGGTTACAATCAGGAAATGAAATTTGAGTGAATATAGACCAAAACATTAAACATTTGATCATGAAAGTTACTACAACACGGAAGTGTCCATAGGTCAAATGTTGTACAATTAAATTTAGCATCTACGGTGCGTACTGTCCAAATTTTACTGAAAACTTATAAACATTTGAATGCAAGATTGATTCCACCAATGGGTAATATTGCTTGCATACCAGTAGAATTTACTGATCTTGGCTTGCAAAGCCATAGTTGGGGCCAGCACATTATGACTTTACTTGCAAAACTTTTAAATTCACCCCATCACTTTCGCAGGCATGGACTTCGGTGATTCGAGACGCAAGCCTAATTTCGTGGGGAAGGTCGCTGTGGCTGCTGCCCTCACGGTCATGTGCATAATTGTATTGAAACAGTCTCCTGGCTTTAGCAGTACTAGTGTGGTATGTGCTGAATCTCTCCAGAACTAGCCCATGTCACTGTCACTTGCTGATGAGTTGGCACTTGTCATTTTCCTTCTTTCAGACTTGATTTAATTGTATCATTCACGTTTCGCATGAAACATTAATATATTGATTCCATGACAGAAGTGCCATTAAGGCAATTGGAAGAAATGTCAAATATGTTAATCTGCCATCTTTTTTTTGTGTGGAACTTATTGTTCATTGCTCTCTCGTTTGTGCTAGCGCTATTTTCCCAATACTGCATAGTCATGAATCATGATTCCATCAGAGGCAAGCAATTTCCTAGAAACGTTTGAGATTGCCATCTGATCTAGTAGTTTACAATTGTTTCCATTTACAGTTTCACTCTTTCAAACTTGAGTCTTTTTACATTCACATGTCCTGCAGTTCTCTCGCCATGAAATTGGGGTAACTCATGTGTTGGTGACGGGAGGCGCTGGATACATTGGCTCGCATGCTTCTCTCCGTCTCCTTAGGGACAAGTACCGAGTTACCATTGTGGTAAATTTATTAATCGTTACTCATGTTTTATTCCTAACTTCGAGAGCTTTGATAGCGATAGCAACTTCTGTGATCTGATCTTTGCAGGATAACCTTTCTAGAGGGAACATGGGAGCCGTCAGAACTCTTCAACGGTTGTTTACAGAGCCTGGGAGGCTTCAATTTATATATGCTGACTTAGGTGATGCAAAAGCTGTATCCTTTGTCCTTACAAAACAAACTTTGATAACTATAGTGCTTTGTTCTACATTTTTGCGTTGGTGAGATCTGTTTTGCACTTAACCAATAGTCAGGTGAACAAAATATTTTCGGAGAATGCGTTTGATGCTGTTATGCACTTTGCTGCTGTTGCTTATGTTGGTGAGAGCACAATGGAGCCACTCAGGTAATGTTTAATTTAGGCATGTAATTGTTGTATTTCTTGTATTTCTCAGAATATTACATGATCCTACGTAAATGCATGTTTCTTGTATCGTCGTGCAATTCTTTGATGTGTAGGCAGCAAAGTACCCCCTTTTCCCTTTATTATTGGAAAAAAAAACTGCCAAATATGGCAAATTGGCAATCTATATTCGCAATATAGCATTAAATGAAAAAGAAAAGTATAATCATCCCATTTTTGTCACTCTTGATAGCTTGTTGTTACTAAAGAAAAATTCACAGACATAATTCCTTCATGTGTTGCTCTCCATGCAATACTGCATCCTGCAGAAATCATCTGCAGCAAATGCTTTTACTACTACATGTTCTATGCTAACACTGATATAACAGGTACTACCACAACATAACATCAAATACGTTGACAGTGCTTGAGGCAATGGCAGCACACAATGTAAAAACTCTTATTTACTCAAGTACTTGTGCAACATATGGTGAACCTGACACAATGCCTATTACAGAAGCAACTCCTCAGGTTGGCTTCTCGATGCATGATTTTCTCTCATTCAAAATTTTATGGACATTATCAACAGTTCACTTCTAAAGTTTCTGTCAGTTAATGGTTTGATTCTAAATAATCTGTAAACCAATGCAGAATCCTATCAATCCATATGGAAAGGCAAAGAAGATGGCAGAGGACATAATTTTAGATTTCTCAAAGCGATCGAACATGGCTGTCATGATCTTAAGGTGGTCCCCTAACCTTGACTAGAATACAGTAATTCATAGAGAAAACTCACTTGTGTCTTTTGAATTAGATACTTCAACGTGATTGGATCAGACCCGGAAGGACGACTAGGGGAAGCTCCAAGGCCAGAGCTGCGTGAGCATGGACGGATTTCTGGCGCTTGCTTTGATGCAGCATTGGGAATCATTCCAGGGTTAAAGGTACTCGACATGCTCGTTTTAGTATACATCAATTTGGCATGACAAAATAATTACGGTATATGGCTTTCTTCTCCCTTCAGGTTCGAGGAACCGATTACCGTACTGCTGATGGAACTTGTATAAGGGACTACATAGATGTCACAGATCTTGTTGATGCTCATGTCAAAGCTCTTGATAAAGCACAGCCTAGCAAAGTTGGAATCTACAATGTTGGCACAGGGCAAGGTTGTTGAAAGATCAATAATCGCATCCACACATGCAGAATAATACACCCATTTGTTTTCCATCATATATTTCCTTGTTTCTGAACATGGTATTTCGTTCATGTTTTATCAGGTAGATCAGTGAAGGAGTTCGTAGAAGCATGCAAGAAGGCAACAGGAGCTAGCATCAAGGTTGACTTCCTTGCCCGGAGACCGGGAGACTATGCGGAAGTTTACAGTGACCCATCCAAAATCCACGATGAGCTGAACTGGACAGCTCTTCACACGGATCTTCGCGAAAGCCTTTCGACCGCATGGAAATGGCAGAGAACACACCCCAACGGATATGGATCAGCCTGATTCAGGGCACGGTAGGTTCAGATTCATCAAAGTTTTTCCTACGCAGATTCATGGGTCCATGTGAAGTCATATAGCCTTCAGAAAATTGGTTCTTCGCCATAGATATATAGCAGTGTCACAGAAGCGTACTGATTTTTTGCAGCACTTGGAAGAAGATACAGAGAGAATGTCCTCCCTATTCCTGGCTTAGGATCATATATAGGTTTTCTTTTCGATGTTGACATTTTTCATTTATTTTGCTATGCGCCGAAGCATAATATAATAGCACAAATACAAAATTGTGTTGTAGACAAGCTTATGTACGAACTTTCACGGTGGTGGATGAATGATATAAATAAGTAGATGTATGTTCTTTATTTCAAGTCTACACAAGCCTTCTTCTGCCATGTTCAGTAGTTAAATTTCTTCTTCTGGCATGTAGTTAAGGGTGTGTTTGGTTAGGTGAATCAGATAAATGAGATATGATGGTACAGAATTGATGAGATGATCCTGGATGGCATGGTACAACTTGTGTGTTTGGTTAGTGTGATGAGATAATTCAAGATTTTGTTTGGTCGCCTGAATGAGATGATATTAGATGGTTCAAAATGGTGTTTGGTTTGAGTTATACACAGAGGAGTATTAGCACGATTAATTATTAAAACATTAGCACGATTATTAAATTTACCATAATTACAAAAGGGGTATTTAACTAAATTAATTATTTTAACTATCTACTAATTGGTATGGTCCACTGGTCAGTGATGTATATACAGAGGGAGAGGGAGATAGGGCAACAGAGGGGACGCGCTCGTGATTGTACCGTGTGGTTCGGTCGTTCGTTTTTATAGAACCGATTGGTACAACATATTTGAGAAATATTCTCAGAATCTGTATAACCCCATCTACGACGAATTGGTTCGGTTCACTCAATCAAATACAGGGACGAGAGTATATTCAAGACCATCGCGTATATGTATGTCCCGATTCACCGAACCAAACACACCCTAAAGTTCTTTTAATAAAGTGGCTGTATCTCTCTTTTTGAAATGTGATCTGCATTTCTTTTCAGAACTGGTCTCACTTGCAAAAATATGGTACAGGTATGTTACAAAGAACAAGTGATTGACTCACCGTATTTACAATTTTACATACAGATCTGCAGTTAGAATTCTTCAACAACAAAAAAAAAGGAAAAGAAAGAGAGAGAATGAATGAATGCTTCTGGGGCCTACCCGTCAGTGACCCATGGATTTTATACATTTATTATGCGTTCCATTTGTGGATCCTGGGATTATATTCTCCATTTAGAGGAGCCTGTGAATAAAAAATAAAACATACCAAGAGAATAACAT
Organism: Hsuehochloa calcarea; assembly: GCA_036346395.1. Classification (NCBI taxonomy): domain Eukaryota; kingdom Viridiplantae; phylum Streptophyta; class Magnoliopsida; order Poales; family Poaceae; genus Hsuehochloa; species Hsuehochloa calcarea. The sequence continues at coordinate 45,319,848 of CM070599.1, forward strand.
ATAAAACCCATCAAAACACAGGGATGTTATGTAGTTCCCGAGTAGAGCAACTCACCGACAAGCTCGATTGAAGGCTGTCTGAGCTCTGTAACTCGCTGGGCGTCGTCAGATGAAATCAAACCACGCTTCAAGAAAGGGGCACAGCAGCAGGATCACCAGTGGAAGCAGCCGCTCGGGCCCCCCGGCGTTCCACAGCACCACTGCCGCGGCGTCCACGACGCGCCCGACAAAGGCGGGCGGCCGGGCGTCGCGCAGCCGCATGCCGTGCATGATGGACAGCAAGCCGGCCGCCAGTAGAGCGAATGCCAGGATGACCTGCCATTGATCACTTCCGGGGACGACAGCTTCGTCGCCGCTGACTGTGCTGAGGAGGAACGACACCGCACTAATCACAGCGGCGAACCCCGTGCCGACGAAGTCGGTGCGCCGGGGATCACGGGGTTCGCGAACGCGGCGCGGAGGATGCATTGGCGGCGGCGGTGATCGGTGAAACGTGTTTGGTGCGGTGAGGAGGTGAGGAGGAGGTCGGTCTGGGCCTTGCAGAATCACGGCGCGAGGCTTCACTCTTTATGTATCAACGTTCGTGGGGTTATTAGGAAGGATGGGTCCCAAGGGAAATTGGCACGGAAGTTGTACTTGGGATTTGGAGAAAGACGCAGAGTACTTCTTGGATACTTCCCATGCTTCCAGAAAACCTTTTCAATTAGCTTCCGTAGAGGCTTACGCTGCGTTCTCCTCGTGTCATTGCCAAAAAAACAGTTTTAAGAGTCTCTGCTAGTGACTTGATTATACTCCAGTCAGACGCAAGAACCCAGAGACACGAAATTAATATTGCCTTCTCTTCTTGTGCTGCTAGTCGCAATTGGTTGTGTGATTGTGTCCCGTGCAAAACTGTTTGTGTTGGGGAGTTTGTTTAATGTTGATGCCCGCACTTCAGTTTGCCTACATTTGATTCCCTGTCCTTGCCCAGCTTGTGATGAAATGCTGACAGGATCGACGAAAGACATTGCTATTCGTCTTGCGCAATCATGTTGGGACCGTTTCTACGGCTGGCAGATATTCGCTTGATTCAAAAGAAAAGAAAAAAAAATACTCTGCTTGACAAGAACAGAAGGGACTAAGTCAAGTTTTCGGAGTCTTCAGACTACTAAACTGCTACTACCACCATTTAACTCGGAAAACTTCAGAATCGGTTAGGACTGGCCCAAAGTTTACATCCGGTGATTGATTCACATAAAGAAACTTTTTTAAAAAAAACAAGACATAAAGAAACTATAGAGGGTAACTTCTGAGAAAATATGCAGAATAGTATTTGCAGTCTAAAATCTTTCTTGTTGAGGACGGTTTCTACAAGGGGTGGAAGAAAAGTGGGATTTTTGGCTTCATCAGTGGGATGTTTATGCATTGCAATGGAACCTAAAAAAGAGTAATACATATCAGCAGATGGGACCTAAACCGTATAATAAATACTAATTTTCTTTCACACATATATAAATTAACTCTGCCTGTTGTATCACCTACTACTACTATCACTACCCGGATATAAAAATTTTGAGCTTATAGATTGTTTACCTTTGTAGGTTGAAGTTGATGCCAACTTACCTCCCCAACATACTGTCCATTTATAACAATTGCCGACTAACAAGTAAGAGAGCTACGCGTCGATGACCACATTCTTCCACATTGAACCAAAGCCACGACTCGATTCTCACGGTCATTGGTCTCTGCAGCTCTCGCCAGGACACATTGTGGCGAGGTGGGAGGCCGAGGGAGGAGGTAGCGGCGACGGCATGGTGGTAAGCGAGGCGGTAGTAGCAGCGCAAGGGAGGATTAGGATGAAGAAAACACGGTGCGGTGAACTCGAAACGGCGACGCGACAAGGGAAGAACACCATTGTGCCAAACTGACGGAGGAAACTTCTTTTTCTTAGCTAAGAATTAACTAAGAAGATAAGATACGAGGAATGCCAAAGTGATGGGAGGAACGCACGTCATTACGGCAAATTCACATGAAAGCAGTTTCCCGGTTGGTGCCCCGACGAAAGCGACCTATCTCTGCACTACTGGGTTGGCACCATCCAACATCGCAAAACAGCTCTCCTGAATTTTCTTCAGTGGAGAGCAACAAGCGCCGCTTGATCTCAAAATCAAAGAGTGGCATCTGCCAGGTGCAGCAATACGAACACGGGGATGCATTATTCTTGATGGGTTCCAGAGCTAGACTCTAATGTTATGCCGTATGAAGTAGTACTAGTAATGCTAATTGATTCAGAATTTTGAGTCGACATGGGCACATCATAAACTGTCATATTATTGCAAGGTTCTTTCTGAAGTATATACACGTCTGGAATTACAGACAAACGCTAATGCGGACCGGCACGTCTCGCACCAGAGTTGTGCTCATGTACTTCATAAAAAGAAGCATCATCGACGTCGTGCGTGCTCCTACACAAGTAGTAAAGATATCTAGTCGAATTGTTTCTTCTTCCGCAGTACTCGTTGCCGGGAAGGTGATCGGAAGGATCGAAGAAACTTTATAGTTTTTTTTTGTTACTTAGGGTCCTTTTTTTTCACATTTGTACGTATCATTGCAAATCGACAAACAATGAAAAGGCAATGATCAAAAGATAAGAGTTCAGCTGTTCCGTGGAAATTTACTAGCGTCCATGTGCAGCCCCCCAACATTTTTGCAAACGACGAATATAAACGGGGCGAATTGCCTGGGCATCCGGCCTGGGCTCGTGGTACGCCCACACGTCACGTTCGCGGCTACTTGTGCGCACCTCCGCAAGGCCGGCACGAGGCTCCGCGTGGCGCGTGCGCTTGGCCCGTCGGCCGTGGCGCACCGCGCGCACCAGCTCGGCTCGCCCGCCGCACCATAGTGCAAAAAAAGTTCGATCGGCAATTGAACAGCTCAAGCAGCCGGTCGAACCGTCGGTTTACCGGTCTGACAGTAGGGTTTTATATATTTAAATATATTTTTATTTTTATTTTTAAATAGAAATATAAAATTTTCTATTAAATACCGCAGTCAATTTGTATATCTAAATTATGAATCTTCAAAACAAGAGATTTATCGTTGTAATTAAATATGCATAATTATAGTAACAATATAGTTGTATTGTAATTGCCTATATGAGTATTTTTCAAAGTAATGGAGTGGATTTTTAAATGCATGGACGGTCTTGAGTTGAACCGAGCCGGCTAAGTCACCGGTTCTGCCTCTTTTTTTGGGTTTAACAGACGATTCAGTCCGATAATTTTTACTATTCTCCGCACACGCTCACTACAGCCGCGGACACGGACGCGTGGGACTTCAACTCCTTCCTGCTCCGCCGTCGCGGCCCGTCCCCACGAAGCAGCTCGCCGCCCCGTAGAGGCAATGCGATTGGAGACAACGTCTTACACCGTCGGCGTTGTCTCTTGCAACCGAGGCCGCGAGGCGGGGAAGCGTTTTAAAGCTCGAACTGAAAGCTTATGTATTCTTACGCGATACTTTCCATTGTATGCGCTAAGACATATAAATAGTGCATGGAGATTACAATGTACACGGTTGGAACAAACCGGAAGTGAATCAACAATCTACAGAGAGATTAGCGGCAAGGTTAAGTGAATCAGATATACATAGCAATCTATGAAAAGACTTGTGCATGCGAGATGAGCGGCATGCATGCAAGCATTGATTAGCTGCCAAATACGTTACATGTATTGCCATATACATATATTTCAACAACCCACTGCAGTGTCAACCGGAAGCAGCGCGGACGTTGAGATTGGATCTGAAGTCGATGAAGACAGCCGTTGGAAGTCCCTTTGTGAAGATGTCGGCGTATCGAAGTGTCGTCGAAACGTGGAGAATACGAACATCACCAAGAGCCACACACTCGCGAACGAAATGCAAGTCGATCTCCACATGCTTTGTGCGTTGGTGTTGAACTAGATTAGTGGAGAGTTAGACTGTGCTAATATTGTCGCAATAGGCTACCGTAGCTTTCTGGAGAGGTCAGTGGAGCTCGGTAAGAAGTTGTCGAAGCTAGCAAGCCCCCGCAACGGCATTGGCAACACCACGGTATTCCGCCTCTGCGCTAGAGCGAAAACGACGTGCTGCCGTTTGGAAGACCAGTAGATGAGTTTGTCGCCGATGAACACGCAGTAGCCGGAGGTAGACTTCCGAGCGTCGGAGTAGATGATGAGGTCGTGTGTCGAAGAACGAGACAACTGCTGCCCAAGGTTCATGGTACCTTTGATGTACCGCAATATGCACATGATCAACAAGAAGTGCAGCTCCCGAGGGTCATGCATATGTAGACATACTTGTTGAACAACATGAGTGATATCCGGTCGCGAAAAAGTCAAGTACTGGAGTGCACCGGGTGAGGCTCCTGTAGAGGGTCGGATTGGAGACCGGTTCACCAGCATTTGCCGAAAGCTTGGACCGAGCCTTGATGGGAGTGGCACAAGGATTGCATTATGACATGCTTGCTTGTTGTAGTATCTCGATGACGTACTTCTCCCGGGACATGAAGATGCTGCGGGCGATGTGATGAGCAGAGATGCCCAAGAAATAATGTAACGACTCGAGGTCGGTCATGGCAAATTCCTGCAGAAGGGACACAATAATGTGTTGAAGAAAAGAGGTGCTGGTGGCTGTGAGAAGAATGTCAATGACATACAATATAAGATATGCCACATCATGTCCTTGTTTGTATACGAACAAGGAAGTATTGGACTTGGAACCAGTGAATCCAATGGATAGAATGAATGTTTGGAAGTGACTGTACCAAGCCTACGAGGCTTGCTTGAGTCCGTACAACAATTTATTGAGGCGGCATACATGTGTAGGATTGTCAGAGTCAATGAAACCAGGTGGCTACTGGCAGTAAATGGTTTCGACAAGAGTACCGTGAAGGAATGCATTTTTAACATCCAGCTGATGGACAAACCAATCTTCGTTCAAAGCAAGAGAGAACGGTGTGTACGGTAGAGGGTTTTGATGACGAGACTGAAGGTTTTGTCATAGTCAAGGCCAGGCTATTGCGAGAAGCCACGCAAGACCAATCGTGCTTTTGTAATGAGCAAGAGAGCCGTCGGAGTTGTATTTGTGGCGATAGATCCACTTGCCGGAAATAATGTTGGCATGAGGAGGGGGAGAGACCAGATCCCATGTGTGGTTTGCCGTGAGGGCAGAGAACTCCTCGATCATAGCCGCCCGCCAGTTTTGATCGTTGAGAGCTCCTCAGTAAGATTTGGGTGGTGGAGAAATGTCAGAAGTTGTGGTGACATTCAGGTCAAGAATTGGTTGGGGATGCGAAGACCATCTTTGCCTTGAGTGGTCATGGTATGGTTGTTTGTTACTGGTGGGATTGGCACAAGACAAGAGCTTGCAGCAGGTGCGGCAGGTAGATTAGCCTCTGCGGTGGCAGCCGGATAAGCCGCGATAGGAATGGTTGAGGGACCAGCAGAAGGGGACCCCGAGCCTGGGAAAGTTGCGCTGAATTAGCCTAAGACATAACTGTCTTGCGCGGCAGTGTTTTGTGTAGCTAAACTAGAAGACGCGGTAGGTGTGGCACTTGCACAGCAGCGGTTGGTTGGGCCGCGGCAGGGCTTGGAATTATCGTGGGTGAAAAAAAGTAAAGGAGAGGGATCCTCAAGGAAGGTGTAGGTGGAGGAGGTTGTGGTGTTTTTGCTGGCATATGGGAAAATGGATTCATCGAAGATGACACGACGAGAGATGATGATTATATTGGAAGCCAAGTCCATGCATCGGTAGCCCTTGTGGTTTGATGGATATCCTAGAAAGATGCATTCGGAGGAACGAGGTGCAAGTTTGTTTGTGGTAGTAGACGAGAGATTGGGGTAGCATTGGCACCCGAAAACCCGAAGATGAGTGTAGGTGGGAGCTGTACCGAAGAGGGATTGGTATGGAGTGATGGATTGTAGGGTTTGAGTTGGTTTGTGGATTAGAAGATAGGAAGTAGTGTGTAGAGCTTCAGCACAAAATGATGGAGGAAGGCTAGCTTGAAATAGTAGCGTGCGCATGATGCCATTGGTCATTCGAATAACATGTTCAGATTTGCCATTTTGTTGGGAGGTGTGTGGGCAAGAAAGGCGGAGCTGGATGCCGTGCGCAAGAAAGAATGAGCGAGAGGCAGTGTTATCGAATTTGCGACCATTGTCACATTGGATATTCTTAAGAGAGGAACCGAACTATGTAAGAATATAGGCATGGAAATGTTTGAGTGTAGAAAAAGTATCGGATTTGAGCTTGAGAGGGAAGGTTCACAGAAAATATGTATAATCATCCAAACAGACTAGGTAATACTTGAAACCAGAAATACTTGGCATTGGTGATGTCCATAAATCACAATGGATCAAATTAAAAGCTTTGGGAGCTCTAGATGAAGAAGAATAAAAGGAAAACAAACATGCCGACCCAATTGACATGCATGACATAGCGAAGTGTCACGTTTATTTTTGTCGAGTTAAATAGCATCTGAGGTTGCAAGGCGAGAGGGCTTGTTGATTGGGATGGCCAAGACGTCGATGCCAAGTCGCCTCGAAGCAGGAAGGAGCAGCCAAAGCATGTTGGATGGGTGGTGACACCGACAGAATGGGGTAGAGGTCCCCGGTACTATTGCACCTGAGAATCACGGATTCAGTTTGGAGTTCCTTCACAGAGAGGCCAATGGGGTCAAACTCGACGGAGACGAGATTATCAGTGGTAAATTTGCGTACAAAAACAAGATTTGTGATAATGCGAGGAGAAACTAAAACATTAGCCAGAGAAAGAGAACGTGTGGAGGTGGGAAAACAAGTTTGCCCAGTGGCTGTAATGGGAAGAACGGAGCCATCGCCAACAACAACATGCGAGGAAGAAGAAGGGTTAGGGTGGGAGGATGAGAGATTACCAGGATCAGTGGTAAGGTGGGAGGATGCGCCGGAGTCCATGTACCAGGTGGAGTTGTTCGGAGCCTGAAGTGACATGGCGTTCATGGCCCGGACAAGAGACCCCTAGTCCTAGGAGAAAGTTGGCCCTGGTGAAGATGGATACGTTCCAGTGGGCGCAAATGAAGCATTGTTCGGTGTGAACATCACGCCGGTGGGCGCGTATGGGGCGCCAGGCGGTATGGCGGCGAGGAGCGCATGAGGGACTCCTGGACATTGGCCGAGGATGCTAGGAGCTAATGGCGCGTTGGAGGGCCACATCTGGAAGGTTCCAGTCCATGGATTGAACCATGGCTGCTGGCGGCCTCCATTGCCAGAGTAGTTGAAGGAGCCGCCGCTGTGACAACCCGCATCATTTGCACATTGTTAGCATAAAACATTTCTACATCAGTGCAGCATTATTTTACTGCATCAATATTTTTACAAGATTTGTTTTACAACCATTTGCAGTGTTTTTGGCAAAAATAATTAAAACCTAGTCCTCTTCTTGCCTTCTGGTAGTAGCAGCCTTCCTCGTCGCCTTGTCTTTTGAGCGCCCGTCTCGTAGAGCCATCTCGCGATCCGTTTTCCTCGCTCGTCAGGAAATCAGCAAGCGGTTAGTAAGCTTAGTTGAGAGCCTTTTCGTGAGTATTAGAGTATAGAAGTTAGAGTATAGAAAGTGGCCGGCAGATTTCCCAAAGTGCAGTAGGGTATCCGGAGTAACCTGGGTAGTCGGTCCCTTGACCATCAAGATACCCAGACCAACCGTAGTTAGTCGGCCCCTTGATCGTCAAGATATCCAGATCACCCAAGGTCCTTCGGCACCTGTCACTTCTGTGGGTCTCCTCATCCGGCCTTATTAGAATCCAACACCCACTATTTGCAATTACCATAACCGCAATATAAGCCCTCAGTGCATATCCCAGTAACCACACCCTCAGTCAAAGCGTCACCGGGTGCAGCACAACCAATTCCAGAGTAGCATTTTGTGGATTTCATGGGGATATGCTCCAGATCTTAGGATGATGTGACAATTGGCAATGGCGTTTACGGTTTGTCGTTTCACGCGTTTTCGACAAAGTTACTGAGCTTCTCGCTCGGCGGTCCGACCGGTCCTTGCACGGCGGTCCGACCGGTCCCATATCGGTCGGACCGGCCAGGTGGGGCGGTCGGACCGGCGATGACCAAAAATATTCAAATCGAGCTGGGCCAAAAATAGGTGTTGTAGACAAGTAAGGGGATCCCAATGCACTTGGTCTCATGATTTTTGGAGTCTCCAAAGAAAAGTTCTATTGGTTTAAAGTTTCGAAGGTTTCGGTTTTGGGAGCTTGAATTTGGCTAAGTCTTATAGCGGTCCGACCGCTCATTGGAGCGGTCCGACCGCCATGGGGCGGTCCGACCGGCCACCCGAGCGGTCGGACCGTGAATTACTTGAACGATGACCAACTTCGTGGTGATGTTGTTTTGTTAGGTCAAAGTCATTGGTTTCATGGCATATGATTTGCATGATGCATGTTTTGACTAACATGGGTCAAGTTGTGAAGAACTTGTTCCGAATCGTGTTTTCTTGTGCGTGGTTGTGCAGGTTGCTTGGTGGTCAACGACGGTCAACGGCGAGGAGAATCGGGACTAGACTTGAAGAGTTGAGGTCCAGAACGATCGACGATGCCGGGTGAGGTCAACGACTCAAGCGTGACACAAGATGGACAAGGGTGACCTATTGGCAAATCCATGACGCATGGTGAAGCGTTTTAGGTCAAAAAGTTAAAGACGGCGCTTTGCGAAGCGTGCGTGTGTGACCCGTTTGTTAGTGGGCCTTAACGGGAGCCCAATTGAGTCAAACCCTAGGAGTCTAGGCCTTCACTATAAATAGGAGGAGATGGTGGCTGCACCTCTCTCTCCCTCGCCTTTCTTATGTTTTCAAAACCCTAATTGTCTTTAGGGGAGTTGAGGTGGAGGCTAGGGCTCTTGATGGTTTGTGGTGAATTTCGTGATCCTTGATTGTCTACTGATCCATGATGGTGTGGATGTAATCCAGCTTCAATCACGAAATCAATCTATGCAAGGTTTGCTTGAGATAAGTCTCTTCTCGTTCTTGCTTTCAATTTGGTGATTCTAGGGCTTTCTTTGATCCGCGAGTTTGTGATTGATTCTTTCACGTAAATTAGCTTGCTGTGATATGTGTGAATCTATCTAGCATCATCTTGATCATCAATCTCTCACGAACAAGCTTTAGGATCAAGTTTTCGTTCTTGCCCGGTTTTAGACCTTCTGTTAATCAATTGACAATTGCTCAAGATCGTTCCAAGAATTATCATAATATTCGATTGGAATAGGTCCTCAATAGCATATAGAAGGTGTGTGCAAAGTTTCATAAAGATTGGAGTTGAGAATCAAAAGTTTCACCTAATTGCAACTTCGTCATCGGGCCGATTTTATTATTGCGGATCGGTTCGAGTCGGCCGGTCGATCGCCCGTCATCACCGGCCGGACCGATTTTGAGCGTCCGACCGCCAAAGACAACGCCGGCCGACCGCCCGGCAATCGGTCCGACCGGTTGAGTACAACGGTCAGACCGCCCGTGCTGTGAGTCTTAGTAATCTTAGTTGATTTTGTTTTATTGCTTAGGGGTTTAATTGGATTCAATACTAGTCTTCCGCTGTACTGGTATATTGATCTTCATAGCTTTCTAATAGCTACTGGAGTGAAATTGTATTGAGTTTATAATTTGTGAAAAAGTGAGCGTGCTCCTATTCACCCCCCCTCTAGTCGCCTTTACGGTCCAACAAGTGGTATCAGAGCCTGGTTAGCTCACTCTTGATCTTAACCGTCACCGAACTTTGGCGATGGATAAGTTTTCTACTAAACCGCATATCTTTGATGGGCACGACTATGCCTATTGGAAGAATCGTATGTAGTCTTTCTTGAGAGCGAGGGACAAGCTATTTGGGATGTTGTTAGAGATCCTTTGATTATTCCTGAAATTGCTACACCTGCTTCTGCAATTATTTTGGCTAACAACAATAAGGCTAAGAATCTTTTATATGGTGCACTTGGTAGACAAGAATATGATAGAATTTGCAATCTTTCAATCACAAGATGAAATTTGGAACACTCTCAAACATATCATGAGGGTTCATCCCAAATCAAAAGGTGCGCCAAACTGCTTACAAGCGTGAGTACAATAAATTCGAGATGCGTCCCGAGAGAGCATCGATGACATTTTCGATCGCTTTAATAAAGTAATTAATCAAATGAAAGTCGTTGATATTGAATATTCTCAATCTGAAAATGCCACCCATCTCTTGGCCGCAATCAACACCAAGGAGTGGGAGATGAAAGCTCTTGCTATAGAAGAAAATGTTGATCTTTCAAGTCTTACTTTAGAATTGCTTTATAGTAAACTCAAGACTCATGAAATTAAAAGAGTTGATCATCCTAAGAAAGATAATTTAGCTTTGGTAGCGATCCTCTCAAAAGGTTTTGATGACTCTTGTGAATCTTCTTCGGATTTTCATTTGCTTGTTTATCTGCTATTCATGAAGAGGAGCTTGAAAGTATACAAAAATGAGTTAGCTCTTCTAGCTAAAAAATTCACACGGGCCTACAATAATGTGAGAAACAAAAGAGAGGTGGTCCAGAACATGCTATGAATGTGGTGAGCTCAATCATATCCGCAAATTGCCCTAAGTCGAAAGGTAAGAGCAATCATAAGGAAGGAAAGTCACTTGGAAGAAGCCTCCTTTCAACAAATCAAGGTATGAGGCAAATAAGCTTGTGAAGGTGCTCACCGGGTCCTTGCCGCTTTGAGGATCAATCCTTGAGCGATGTGGATACCGGGAGTGAGGAGGACAAGGAGGAGGAGATCCTCAAGGTAAAAAGAAAGGGAAGGCCAAAGACTTCACCGGCATGTGCTTCATGGTCGACACGGACGACATTGATGATAATGAGGTATCTTTTTCTTATGATGAGCTTTCTGCTAAATATGATTCTATAGTTGAGCAATTGCTTAGTCAAGATGAAGCGCTTGAATTTGTTATGACAAAAAATAAGAAATTAGAGTAAAAAATTAGCAAACTGAAAGTAGAGCTTAAAACCGCTAAGACTCTTGAACTCGATGAATGTTTATCTTGTCATGCTATGCATTCTGAAATTACCAAGTTACAATCTGCTCATAATATTTGTGTACAACAACTTGAGAATGCTAAATCTGAACTAGATGAAATTAAAAGTGCTCCTTGTGAAAAATATTTAGAATCTAGTAAATTGATTGCTTTTGATGTTTTTGATTCTAGTCCTTGCACTTCATGCTTAGAAAAAGAACGTGAAATCAAAGATATCTTATAAGTCGCTAGAGTCAAATATGCTAAGCTTAAGGACAATATTGAAAATACTACTTGTGCTTCATGTTCCACTCTTAAGCTTGAAATTGCTTTGTATAAGGAAAATCTATGGATAAAACTTGTGATTCTTGTGTTAACTTGAGAAAAGAAAATGCTTACCTTCATGATACATTAGAAAAATTTTCTAAAGGTAAGAAACAATTAAACATGATTCTTGACAAGTCTAAAACTCCTTATAAGAAGCAAGGTTTAGGATTCAATTCTTTTCAAGACAATTCAAACCCAAAAGTCATTCAAGTCTTGGAAAAGGTTTAATTGAATTCAAAACCCAACTCGCAAAAACATCTTTTAAATCAGCAGTTTTGCCCAACCTTGTATTAATTCAAATGGTGCGCCTTCTAGTGGTACCAAGTACCATTGCACTTATTGCAAAAAAATGGACATTTGATTGAATCTTTGTTGGCGTGAGGTTGAAAAATGATAGGAAAAATTTTGATAGAATTTCATTCATGCAACCTAGAGCTTCTATGAGACATGGTAACACCGAAAAGAATAAACCTCGGATTAGGATTTTTATCTCATGCAAATCATTATGTTTCTAGACATCCTAATTCTAATGTGTATCAGATCGTGGTCCGATCACTGGTGGTCACCGGTCGACTGTTTTGGTCACCGGCCCGACCACAAGACAAAGCCGGCCGACCGCCCATGGACAGTTCAAGTCTCATTTTAATTTGAACATTGCTCATAACCAAATGTTAAATGAAATCAAGGATAGTACTTACGGTTTGTATACTCCTTGCGACGTGTGTCTCAAGATCGATTCCTAAATCTTGTTTATCTAATCCCATATTGAGACACATCGTTCTTTTGCTCCTTGATTTTTAGGATTACCGCGAAAGGGGAAGAACACGTGGTTCGTTGACTCGGATGTTCACGCCACATGACCGGGAACTCAAAATGGTTCACCTCTTTCACGCGAGCAACAGTGATGACTTCATCACCTTTGGAGATGATACACAAGGCTTAATTGAAGGAACAGGATCAATTAGGGTAAATAACAAATTCATTCTAAAGGATGTCGCTCTTGTGGACAAGCTTAGGTATAATCTCCTTCGCTTCTCGACTTCTTGATGATGGGTATGAGACTGCTTTTAAGAAAAATGCTTATCGTGTGCTTGATTCTACCGTGAGCTTGTGTTTGGAATCTCTAGAGTTGGTAGAATTTTTGGAGCCGATTTTTCGTAATCTCTTCTTTGGATCTCTTAAATGTTTGTCGACATCTTCTTGATTTACGGCTTTGGCATCGACGTTTGGGGCACATTGGTTTTGATCATCCGACACGAGTTAACAACCTTGATCTCATGAGAGGTCCGCCTAAGCTCAAAGTCATCAAAGATGTCAGATGTGCGCTTTGTAGGCATGGCGAACAAGTTGCCGCCACACCCTTCTCGACTATGGTTATGACGGACCGACCAGATTACTTCATATGGATACCGTTGGTCCCGCTAGAGTCCTGGCCATCGGTGGAAAATGGTATATTCTTGTCATAGTCGATGATCTTTCTAGATACACTTGGGTGTTCTTTCTTACTTCAAAGGATGAAGCTTTTGGTTATTTTCATGACCTTGTTCTTCGTTTGACTTCTGAGCTTCCTGGTGCCTTGAGAGCGATTCGTAGTGATAATGGCACGGAGTTCAAAAATGCTTCTTTTGCTTCTTTTTGTGCTGAGCGCGGTATTGAGCATCAGTTCTCCTCTCCACACGTCCCTCAACAAAATGGCGTGGTGGAAAGGAAGAATAGGACCTTGGTCGAAATGGCTAGAACGATGCTAGATGAATATAGCACACCGAGGAGATTTTGGGCCGAAGCTATTGCTACTGCTTGTCATATTGCAAATCGTGTCTTTTTGAGACCCTCTTTAGGCAAGACTCCTTATGAGCTTCGTTTTGGTAGAAAACCCTCTGTTACGCATTTTCGAGTTTTTGGATCAAAATGTTTTATCCTTAAGACAGGCAATTTAGATAAATTTGAATCAAGAACTTTTGATGGGGTATTTCTGGGTTATCCCGCTCATTCGAGGGGTTTTCGAGTTTTAATATCGAGACTAACATTATTCAGAGACTTGTAATGTCACTTTTGATGAGACTAGCCACGAGCTAGATCAATTGCTACTGATGATGATTCAGTGACAGAGAGCATCTTTGTGGAGGAAGATGAGGACGGCTAATGTCATTCCCTCATCTGCTGCCGAGGCGCCCATATTGATACAAGAACTCGCTCGCCTACTTCACCTTCGCTTGAGGCTCTCACGCATCATCATCATCGCATACTGCGAGGTCGAAGAAACGACATCTCACCCGGCGCCCACTTCGCATTCAGAGACAAAGATCCTCCGAATGATAATAGGTAATCTACATGAGCGAGTCACTCACCTGTGTATAATGATCCAAATCTCTACTCTCATTCGGCTTTTGTTGCTTCTTTTGAACCCCGCGATATATCACATGCTTTATCCGATTCTAGTGGGTAAATGCCATGCATGAGGAGTTAGAGAATTTCAAAGAAACAAAGTTTGGAACCTAGTAGAACCTCCTAGTGGTCATAATGTTATAGGAACCCGTTGGGTGTTTAAGAATAAACAAGGTGAGGATGGTTCGTAGTTAGAAATAAGGCCGATTGGTAGCTCGTGGTTTCACCAAGTTGAGGGGTTAGATTTTGATGAGACATTTGCTCTGTTGCTAGACTAGAAGCCATTCGCGTTCTCGCTTGCATTTGCTGCATCAAAAGGTTTTAAATTATATCGATGGATGTTAAAAGTGCCTTTTAAATGGTTTCATAGATGAGGAAGTGTATGTTAAGCAACCCCGTGTTTTGAGGATCCTAAATATCCAAATCGTGTTTTCAAGCTATCTAAAGCATTATATGGTCTTAAACAATGCCCCTAGAGCCTGGTATGATAGACTCAAGACCTTCTTGCTTAAAAATAATTTTGAGATGGGTAAAGTGGATAAAACTCTATTTATTCTTAGACGTGATAATGACTTCTGCTTGCTCAAATTTACGTGGATGATATTATTTTTGGTGGTTCCTCTAATGCTCTTGTTTCCGACTTTTCCGACACTATGTCCGTGAATTTGAGATGAGTATGATGGGAGAGCTTAATTACTTTTGGGACTTCAAATCAAGCAATGCAAGGAAGGAACCTTCATCCATCAGACGAAGTACACTAAAGATCTACTCAAACGCTTCAAAGATGGGTGATCGCATGCCAATTTCCACTCCCATGGCAACTTCGATCGCTTTGGATCCGGATGAGATAGGAGAAGTCGTGGATCAACGCGAGTACCGCAAAGATGATCGGCTCCTTATGTATTTGACGGCCTCGAGACCGACATTCACTTCACGGTATGCCTTTGTGCAAGATTTCAGCGTCTCCGAGAACTTCCCATCGCCAAGCCGTTAAGCGCATATTCAGGTATTTACACTCTACCCTCTTATATGGCATTTGGTATTCCTGCTCTTCAGCTTTATCCATTAGAGGTTTTTCAGATTCTGATTTTGCGGGCTGTCGGTTAGTCTAACACTTATACATTTCCTCCTATTCGTGGCGATACACATATTGATCTCCAAGCCATAAGTGAGGCTACAAGTAATACAAGTGCAGAAGTGTTTGTTGGTCCACTAACAAGAGCTAAAGCTAAACTTCTAAATCAACAGTGCTTTTGTTTCTTAATGAATCTTCTGTTGTCATTGATCATAATTGGGTGCTACCTCATGCAAATGTTTTGTGCATTCTAAGGTTTGAACATTTTGAAGCCTTCGGAACCAAGAGGGACACTGGAGCCAAAGTAATGGAGGAGAAGCTCGTGGGAGACAAGCAAGGGGGAGAAGCCCAAGAATCCAAGTCAAATTCGAAACTTCCACAAGCCCAACCAAATTCAAACTCGGATTCAACTCAGAATTCAATTCGGATTCGGAATCAGCCTCAAATTCGGATTCGGAATCAGCAGGACAGTCCGGAGTAAAAAGGCCATAACTTTCTCATACGAAGTCGGATTGGGGTGTTTTTGGACTTGTTGGAAAGCTAACTTCAAGCCCGATCCAACAGATGCTCACGCACTACGAAATTCCTTCGGAGTCAAAAGATATGACCGAAACAATATGACGGTTTTAAAATTAGAGTTTCCTTTTTGTTTTAGATTGAGTCGGAATTGGAGTAGGAGTTCTAATTCCGAATTAGAGTAGGAGTAGGGCCTCTTGGCCAGCCATAAGGAGGAGAAGGAGCACTATATATTGAGGGTTAGACCCCCATTGTAACCTCAGATCAGTTTATGCATAAGAATAGAAACATAGCTATTGCTTGTTCTTTCGAAACCAGAGTTCATGCGAGGACTTTGAGAGAGGACTAGGCGATCCATTGGTTCGTTCTGCAATTCAAGGTCAAGCCGTCGCTCCATTGGGAATTGGGACTTGGCGATCGCCGCTCGTGGTCTCGCGACGATCAACTACCCGGTGTGTTTTGGGCGTATTCCAAAGAGTTGAGGGTTCGTGCATTGGCGCGAGTGTTCAGCTAGCGACATCGTCTACTTCATATCATTTATCCACGGTTCCTCACTGAGAAGATCGGGCATCCCCCCGTAAAAATCCAAAAAGATGCATTGTACTATAAGATTTTCAGCTTATTTTTTAAAATTTGATGAAGCTTTGCCTATTACCTGTAACATCCCAAATTTCAGAGTTTTAAAAATCTTTTAAATAGTAGTAGTGAGAAAATTCACCATTTGGATTTATTGGAATATTAATTTAAAAAGCTTAATATGGACTTTAAGGACAAATTGATTTAATGTGCTTAATCCCAACACCAACAATTGCCAAAATTATTTTATTTAGATTCTATATGCTTGGATATATTTTATAGAATTTTCTGGAATTTTTCCAAAGTCATTTGCTATTTTCTAATTGCTATTTGCATTTTCTGGATTTATTTAAAAGAAAAATCCATTTTTAATCCCTCGGAACAGTGCTGGGCCGAAGCCCAACACTATTCCCGTTTCCCCGCAGCCCAGTTCCGCCTTGCGCCCTTGGATCACCGCCGCGTGTCGCCTTGCGCGATCGCGACGCTCACGCCTTGCTACCGCTCGTTCTCACCGCGGGATCTCCATCGCCCGGTTGCCGTTCGCCGCGCCTCGCCTCGCCTCCTTCACGACCGGTGGACCCGCCGATGCCACGTCCGCATCGTCTCCCTCGGGGACTCTCCCGCGCCCGACTCCGGATCTCCCGCCGCCGCCGCTTTCTTCAGCGGTTTCGCCGCCCGGCTATTTAAGGCCGAGCCTCGTACCCTAAGCTCCGCCCGACCTCCTCCACCAAAACCCTAAGCGCGCCCCTACTTGCGCCGTTGCGCCAGATTGCCGCAAGGACCAACCTCGGCGCAAACCTCGTCGCCGCGAAATCCTCCGACTCGAGCTTCCTCGGCCGCAACCGACGCCTTGGGATCGCAATAACCTCAGCTACATGGTGCTGCCCTCGCCCACCCTCGCCGGTGCCTCCTCCTCCGTTGTCGACTCGTCCGACAAAACACCGCCGCCACCGCCGTCGTCTCTGCTCCACTGTCGGTAAACCTTGCCGCCCAAGCACCTTCGCCACCCACCAGCACCTTCGCACCACCTCATCATCTCATTTTGTGCTTGCCGCATTGCCGACTTGCCGCCGTCATGCCGCCGTCGGCAAGCCCTCATTCTTCGCTTCCTCTCGCCGCTCTCTCCATGCCGCCAGGAAGCCGAAGACAACGCCCGAGCCGCCACCTAGTTCGTTCGCCGCGTGGAAGCCCTCGTCAAGAACCACGCGGCGCAGTCCACCGATCCCCGCACCCTCGGCTCTGTGGATTTGGTCCACCGTGAGCCGAGAGGCTGACAGGTGGGGCCCACCTGTTAGGTCGGTTTAAAATTATTTCTTTTTCCTCGGCTGACGCAAGCATTGCGCAATAATCCAATTTTCCTTTATAAAAATAATTCGGGAAATTCAAGAAAATCCAAATTAGGGTTTAATTGATTTTCAAATCTTCCAAAGCCCATATCTTTTGCATCCGAAGTCCAATTGAGCCCATTCAAATTTGTAAATTCATATAAAATTAAGATCTATTTAATGGTGAATTTTATTTAATTTTTGGAGTTTGTTTTGCCTCTGTTATTTATTTGTTTTATTTCTTTTGTCTCGTTTGCGAGTAGACGTCGATACTTCGGGAAATTTTGCAGAAGAGGGAGCACCTCAAGACCAAGACCAATATCTAGATCTATTACAAGGCAAGTTATACCTTTGATCATTTTGAACCCAGTTTTCAAAATACTTTGTTTCAATGTATTGCATTCTATTTCAAGTATTTATTTAAATGCTTTTGGGATAGTTATTAATCCAAATTGTTATACCACCTTGTCTATTGTATGTCATGATCTTTTGTCACCCTAGGTTGGTTAATTATTAGTTGGTATTATCGTAGCACCAACGTGGGTTGGTTAGATACGATTAGACTGCTTAGCCATGCCACGAGTCATCATTTCATGTGAGAGTTGCAATTAGGAACTTGACTAAGTGATTATGGAACCGTGTGATGAATCTGTGTGTCTTTGTGTCTTCATTACTCGTTGATGGCATGTGTTGCACTTAATCAACAGGGTGGGAAAAGATTTAGACTGAGGCAAGTGGTGGATTCTGTGTGAACGGTGGAGCTGTGTGCTATAAACTTTGTGATTTGGGTTAAAACTGGAAGTCTTGCCTTGGTCAATTAAGGACTTAACTTTGTGCGCCATTGAACTGGGCCTTCTGCACGCGACCACATGCCTAGTATGGGCCGGGCCCGACTTAGTAAGTTATGGAGTCTTGACATTGACCACTCGGGTTGTATTTAAGCTTTGTGATGGGTGGAGGTGTGATATGTCACATCGCGGACGACGATCACGTGCATCCATGTCCAATGGTGTGTGTCGTTCCAAGGGTCGTGTGTACAAATTGACGGCGATAAAACACACCAGAGTGTCATTGTTTGAGATGAAGTCTCGAAAGGTTTTGTTGTGATCAACTCGATCCGGTTGGTTTCATCGTGTGGGTAAAGTGTACAACCTCTGCAGAGTGTTTAAATCAATCTATTCGAATAGCCGCGTCCCTCGGTTATGGACATGCTCGGAATTTCACACGAGGGTAGTTTTTCATAAAACAATTGGGAAGGGTCACTGTGTGAGATAACTTGTTCAAATTGTGAAAGAACTTGATTAGACTGTGTGTCCTTTGTGAAATCAATTGTTAACTTATTATTGTCTATTTGTTTTGAATTATGCTTTCAATCTATTATTTGTATTCAATTGCAAATGTTGCATTTCGCAAAATAACCACGAAGCCATTTCTTTGGAATAAGCCATCATGTATAAATGCATTCTGTGGTATGACTTGCGATACGGTGTGTACTCACTCTTGCTAAACAAATCAATGTATGGAGGAGTCGTCACCGCTTTTGAAGAAGAGTTCTACGAAGGTTGAACGTTAGGGTCTTGATCCCATCGGTTGTTCGTGGTAAATTGATGGGAGCCACGGAGTTTATTTCGCTTCATTGCAGTTTATTTCTTTATTGTCGACCTTGCATGGCTTAATAAATGTAACACTCGACCATAAGGTCCCAACAGTTATTTGTTATTTAAATATACTCGTTTATTCTTATATTCGTTGTATGGATGTGATATTTCATCAATGTTGATACTGTGTGCACTAGCGTGATCCTGGACTAGTGCAGAATACACAGAGGGTCCAGATTTGCATATTTGGGTCCCGACATTACCCTTTAGAGCTTGTGTATTTCAATTATTGCTCAATGTCATGTCTAGTTCTTTGACTTGCTAGAATTATCATGCTTTTACATGTGTAGCTAAGTCTTTGCTATATGAGCTAGAACCTTTTAAACAACTCAAACTAATAAATTGCAATTTGTGGATGTTTTAGCGAGTTGCTTAATTAGTGCTCCTCTTGTGACATTGGCCCTGTCAGAATTGCATTGTTAGCTCTTTGATCTAGAATTGACCATTACTTGAGCTTTTGTGTTCTTGAGATTCTAAAAGTACTCATGTGAAAAATGAAATTCAAGATTGTCTTATGCTTAAATTGTGCCAAACTATTCTTACGAGACTGCTTGTCAAATGACATGAACTTGGAGATAGTTTGATGATCCAGACGATCTCATGGGGACTGCTTGTCAGAAATGACATGAACCTCAAGATTTGTCGCCTTGTAGAAGCTTAGAAAGAGTTTGTGGATGGCTCCTAGTCCAGATCTTCTTTACTAAGATATACCTTTAAACAACTTTTGGTCAAGCTTAGGATGAGTTTGTGGATGGCTCCTAGTCCAGATCTTGTCACTAAGTTAGATCATTAGTCAACTTCAATATTCAATGCAAATGAGAAAAATGTTGACAAATGGGCGTTTACAAAATATTGAGCAAAATGATTCAATACGGACTTGATTGACTCTTCTTGTGGTCTTTGTTAGATTTTTGATCTCACTTTGACAGCTTTGACATGGCCAATTTCACTTTAGGATCCTGTTGATGAACTTGTTTGAATTTGAAGCGTTGCTTAAATTGATCAAATCTCATCGCTTTACTTTTGAGCCTTTGTGCTTAGCTTTGATATATATGTCTTACCATGATCTTGCTAGCTACTGTCAGCTTGATATGTTTGTTTGTGCAATATTAGAGATACTACATTGTTCTTTTGGGTAATCTCCAAAGCTTCTTATCAAAAATTGAAAATACAAAAAAATGAAGCCACCCATTGCACTTCATGCATACTCCTCTTTATACTTCTTTTGTTTCTGCTTCTTCTTTTATTCTCTATTTGGTATCCCTGGATGAGAGGAAGGCGTGATTCCTTGATGAATCCATTGTCAAAGGGGGAGAAGATGTGCTAATTAAATGAAAAGATATTTCTTTGGGAGAAGATGTGTAATATTTCTTTGCTACTCTTATTTGGAGAAGATGTGTTAATGAGAAAATTGGGGGAGAAGTTTATACAAAGGGGAGAAACTGAAAATTTGAAATTTGATGATCATAGTGAGGGGGAGTTCTTGAGTTGCATTCTTATTGTCGTATTGAAAATTCTGAACTTGAATTGCATTCTTTTATCTTCACAATGATCATAGGTCAATTGAACAATTGTTCTTTCATATGGACCTTATGTGAGAATTTTGACCCGTTTCTGGAAATTAAAAGTTTTTATGCTTACTTTTGCTTTGTCTCACATGCCTATACTATTCTGATGCCAGCTTGGTCATTTTCATTGCTTTTTCTTGCTTATGGACCAAGTTGTGCCTCTGTATAAAACCGCGAGTAAACTCGTTTTCAAACCTCTTACTTACATTTTCTGGATAATTGCCAATGTGTTCATCAAGGGGGAGATTGTGGATTTCATGGGGATATGCTCCAGATCTTAGGATGATGTGACAATTGGCAATGGCGTTTACGGTTTGTCGTTTCACGCGTTTTCGACAAAGTTACAGGCTTACTGCTCAGGGGCGGTCCGACCGGTCCTTGCACGGCGGTCCGACCGGTCCCATATCGGTCGGACCGGCCAGGTGGGGCGGTCGGACCGGCGATGACCAAAAATGTTCAAATCGAGCTGGGCCAAAAATAGGTGTTGTAGACAAGTAAGGGGATCCCAATGCACTTGGTCTCATGATTTTGGAGTCTCCAAAGAAAAGTTCTATTGGTTTAAAGTTTCCGAAGGTTTCGGTTTTGGGAGCTTGAATTTCGCTAAGTCTTAAGGCGGTCCGATCGCTCACGTGGAGCGGTCCGACCGCCATGGCGCGTCTCGACCGGCTCACCTGGAGCGGTCAGACCGGTAATTACTTGAACGACAGCCAACTTCGTGGTGATGTTGTTTTGTTAGGTCAAAGTCATTGGTTTCATGGCATATGATTTGCATGATGCATGTTTTGACTAACATGGGTCAAGTTGTGAAGAACTTGTTCCCGAATACATGTTTTCTTGTCTGTGGTTGTGCAGGTTGCTTGGTGGTCAACGACGGTCAACGGCGAGGAGAATCAGGACTAGACTTGAAGAGTTGAGGTCCAGAACGATCGACGATGCCGGGTGAGGTCAACGACTCAAGCGTGACACAAGATGGACAAGGGTGACCTATTGGCAAATCCATGACGCATGGTGAAGCGTTTTAGGTCAAAAAGTTAAAGACGGCGCTTTGCGCGCGTGCGTGTGACCCGCTTGTTAGTGGGCCTTAACGGGAGCCCAATTGAGTCAAACCCTAGGAGTCTAGGCCTTCACTATAAATAGGAGGAGATGGTGGCTGCACCTCTCTCTCCCTCGCCTTTCTTATGTTTTCAAAACCCTAATTGTCTTTAGGGGAGTTGAGGTGGAGGCTAGGGCTCTTGATGGTTTGTGGTGAATTTCGTGATCCTTGATTGTCTACTGATCCATGATGGTGTGGATGTAATCCACTTCAATCACGAAATCAATCTATGCAAGGTTTGCTTGAGATAAGTCTCTTCGTTCTTGCTTTCAATTTGGTGATTCTAGGGCTTTCTTTGATCCGCGAGTTTGTGATTGATTCTTTCACGTAAATTAGCTTGCTGTGATATGTGTGAATCTATCTAGCATCATCTTGATCATCAATCTCTCACGAACAAGCTTTAGGATCAAGTTTTCGCTTCCCGCTTTTAGACCTTCGTTAATCAATTGACAATTGCTCAAGATCGCTCCAAGAATTATCATAATATTCGATTGGAATAGGTCCTCAATAGCATATAGAAGGTGTGTGCAAAGTTTCATAAAGATTGGAGTTGAGAATCAAAAGTTTCACCTAATTGCAACTTCGCCATCGGGCCGATTTTATCGCTGCGGATCGGTTCGAGTCGGCCGGTCGGACCGCGCCATCATCACCGGTCGAGACCGATTTTGAGCGGTCCGACCGCCAAAGACAACGCCGGTCGGACCGCCCGGCAATCGGTCCGACCGGTTGAGTACAACGGTCAGACCGCCCGTGCTGTGAGTCTTAGTAATCTTAGTTGATTTTGTTTTATTGCTTAGGGGTTTAATTGGATTCAATACTAGTCTTCCGCTATACTGGTATATTGATCTTCATAGCTTTCTAATAGCTACTGGAGTGAAATTGTATTGAGTTTATAATTTGTGAAAAAGTGAGCGTGCTCCTATTCACCCCTCTAGTCGCCTTTACGGTCCAACACATTTCCTATACATCTCCCCTAGCCAAGCCTCACACAAAGCAAAGAAGCCATTCTTTCCCCACGGCGAGTGCACCCACTGAGCTACCGAAATATCAAGCACAGGGAGTGTAACATCCCGTTTTTGAAAAAAAGGATTCAAAAATCAAAAACTTGATTTTAATTTCAAAATTTCAAAATCAAAATTTCAAAACTCTAAACCCTAGCCTAACCCTAGCCCTCACCTCGCTGCCCGGCCGTTCCTCCAGCGCCTCCAAGCGCCGGTCCCCGCCGACTCATTGGCTTCGCCTCGGGTGCCGCCACACAGACGCCGACGCCGCCGCGCCTCGGCCTCCCGTCCGTCCGTCCCGTCTCAGACACAAGCGCCATCGGCCTCGCGTTGTCGCGCCACGACCCCTCTTCTCCCTTCTCTCGCGCAAGGCTGCGCTTTCCTCCGCTCCTGGCCCACAAGGTCGGCTTTTCTCCCTGCTCCTCGCCTCGGCTTATTTAAGCGCGGCCCGGCCTCTTCTTTCTTTTTCCCTCTTCCCTCCGCTCGTTGCCGCCCAAGACTGCAGCTCCTGCGCTCGAAGCTCCTCCGCCGGACTTCTTCTTCTTCGGCTCGGCCTCGGCGCCTCCTCCGCCGCCCGTCTCCTTCACCTCGGCCCGCTCCGCCCCCCCGCCCCGCTTCCCTTCCTTCCTTCGCCGCCGCCGGCTTCGCCTCCGTCGCTCCTCTCCTCCCTTTCTCTCGCGTGCACGGAGGAAAACGGCGACGCGCCGACGCTGTCGCCGTCGCTTTCGTCGCCGCCGTGGATCGACAAAGCGGGCCCCACCCGCATAGTGTCGGACAGCGGGCCCCACCGACACTATGTTGTGGACCCGTGGATCGGCGTGCGCGTGGACTCGGTCCACGACCACGGTGCCATGGACCGAGCATAGTTGACACGTGTCACCCACAGGCTTTTCGATTTTCGGATTTTATGTTTAATTGAAAATCATTCAAAAACTTCCAAAATTCATATCTTTTTCTCATGACTCCAAAATTGTGAAACCAATTTCTAAAATTTTCTAAAATCAAGATCTTGCTAATGGTACTGGTCTTGTTCATTTTGGAGTTCATTATTTATTGAGTTGGTATTTATTTGCTCTCTTTGTCATTGTGTCTTTTCCTAAGATTTCGATCGATTAGGATTCGACGACGAGACCTCCCCTTCAACCAAGCTCAAGATCTCCAGACCCTCTCGCCTTTAACCAAGGCGAGTCAATACTTTGATCATTCAACCTACATTTTATGCAAACTATGTTTATTTAAAATAGCAAAGTTGCATGCTTTAATTTTGTAATCAATGATATGTTAAAGCTTAAGGTAGTTAAATACCCATTTGTTGATTAATTACTTATTAAGCCATCCTTTGATAATTGAATCCATTATTCCTTGTCACCCTAGTAAATATTTGGTAAATACTAGTATAGGTTGTACTTAAGCGACATGCTAGTCTTGCTTAAGTACCGGGGCAATAAATGTCCCGATCATCATCCTTTAAACATGAAAAATGGTTTTGGGCAGTCATTGGATGTAGATGACTGGTGTGTTGTGTTAATTGGTTTTCCTTCCCAAAACCCTATTAACTTGATGTTACTGTCTGGTCGGATGGTATGAGGAATGGGATGTTGATGGGTGCTAATGTAGCCCAGGGAACGTGGTTAACATTGGAATGAACCGCCCAGATAACCTTAAGGACTTAATCTTGTCATGACCTCCTGTGTAAAACAAGTACAACCGCAAGTCTGCAAATTGCAACTTGGCTTAGTAAATGTAACAAATCTTGGAAGTCATCTCATCGGTGGTCGAGCAAGATAGTGTAAGTAGTGGATTCGATCCAGCTTGAATGGGACACCAAAGGAAGGGTGAAGTCGCCACTCACGCAAGTCGTGGTGGCGGACATCCCGCACAACTTATGGGACCCACCGCAAGTGGGTTAGCCCATACTAGTGAGATGACGAAAGAGGCAAGATACATTGAAACGTTATCGTGACGATCGCTCAACTACATGACTAAGGAATCATGTGGAGTAACGAGTATGATTATCTCTTGTGGAGTACAAAGTACAACCTCTGCAGAGTCTAAACTGCTTAAATGCACCGCGCCTTGGTCAAAGGCGGACATGGGAACTTAACTTTGAGTTAGTTCTATTTCAAAAATCTTTGTGGGTGGAATGGAAATGTGTTGGGCTCATCCAAATTTTGTTTTGGATTTTCCGGGTAGCCTTATCCAAAGTTAATAACCTGTGGACGAATCATACCAAAATTAAGCATAAGGTGGAGGTAACCTTCGCTGTTATTTAATATTGCACTTAATCTCTTTAAATGAAAATGCAATCTGTTAAAAATGCTATGTCATAGGACTTTGTAATTGTTGTTAATTGAAAATGTTGCTTTAGCAAATAAAAGAACCTGAGCCATCCTTGTTAAGCCTTGCATGTATACTATCATTATTCTGTGTTGGCTCGCGAGCACGGTAGTTGTGCTCATTCTCGCTCTTTCCCCAAACCCTCGAAGGTGAAATGATGGAGAGATTAACTACTACGAGGACCCAGATGTCTGAAGACCCCGGAGTTCTTGAAGCGTAGTTTAGTTCTTAGTTGTTCTAGTCTCGCCCCAGTCTAGTTGACTCCGCTGGTACCTAGGTGCGTCCTATATTATCTGAGTTTTCGGGCAATATCGGATGTACACAGGTTTCCCCAGTCACTTGCCTGTGGAGAGATGTGCCCTCACCCCCTTTTTGCTTCCGTTGTCGCTTCCGCTACTTTGTGATGTAATTGTTCGGCCTGTTCGGTCTTTATTGTAAAACTTGACCCGATGCGGTCTATGTAAACTCTGATGTGTTAAGTTAATGAATGGTATGGTTTTTACGCCATTGTATGAAATGATTCAGTGATGTATCTGTGAGTGCTAGCTACTGATCCAGGGAATAGCACAGTTATTCGCAGAGGATTCCGGATTAGAAAATCCAGTCCGACAGGAGACCAAAGAAGACAAAGCGGTCCAGCTCATTCCCCAAAGAAGACAAGCAAATTCATCCCCTCAGCAGCACAAGTTCATCCCCCATTTCTCCTTCTCAGCCTCAAAGCAAGCAAAGCCACCAGCTAGAAACCAAGCCACCACCTTCCCCAGCCAGCAGAGCAAGAACCGAAGGAAAACTCAGCTCTGCACCTTTCAGCCGAAGGCAAGCCCAGCTCTGCTCTTCTCAGCCGAAGCCTAGCAGCAGCAGCAGCAAGGGAGCCAGTGGAAGAAGGCAGCCAAGAAGCCAGGAAGAAGAGGAGAGCACTAGCACCAGACCAGCACTACCATCCCCTTCTCCCAACCCAAATCCTAGCAGAGGTAACCTCAGTCACACTTCTGGATGCTTTGCACATGCACATCATCCACACACACCACAAGATCTCAATATCATCACTATAGCTCTCACCATTCCATCTCAGAGCAGTAGGGGGAAGGGAGTAGAGAAGGGTTAAAGGAGTAGTGTTACCTTGGTTTAGCAGTGGACCGAAGCGGCCGGTGGCCGGGAGGTCGAGCCAGGTAAGAGCACGGTAGCACCATGAGGGCCGAGCCGTAGAAGGAGCCAGAGACGGCGGCGCCAGGCGCCGAGCCGACCGGAGGGAGGAGACGCCAGAGAGGGAGCGACGGGCCGAGCAACAGAGGTGCTTGCCGAGCCGGCCGAGAGCGCCAGTGGGAGATCGAGCCGGGAGCAGGTTAGGGCTCCTCGGGGAGGAGCAGTGTGCCGGGGCAAGCAGAGAGGAGAGTAGATCTGGGGGCGACGTCGGTCCAGAGCTAAAGACGAGGAGCAGGGCGACCAGCGGAGGTAGCGTAGGGCGGCGCTGGGCCTTCGGCCGCGCCGGATGAAGAGGGAGGCGGCGTAGGAACCGAAGCGGGGGAGCAGACCGAGGCGGAGCCGACCGGCTGGAGGCGATGGCGGCGGAGAACTCCGAGAGAGAGGGAGAGGCGCGAAGGAGTCGGTAGGGGAGGGGATTGGCGAAGGGAGAGGATGGGAGTAGTGTCGGCGGGGGAGGCGAGAGAGTGGGGAGGGGAAATGGGTTGAGTGTCGGCAGAGACGGGTTGTGTTGGCAGAGAGAGGGGGTGGCGATGTGTAGAGGTGTGTCGGCAGGGTGATTAGGGGGAGGGTTAAGATAGGGTTAGGAGGTGATTAGCCGGGTAGGTAGTCGGTTAAGTAGTGATTAGGGTTAGGTAATTAAGTGATTAGAGGAGGTAGGTAATTAGGGATCAGAGATTAGGGTTAGGAATTAGTTGTATAATTTTTGGGTATAGGAAATTCAGGGAAACCGGTATAGCTCGTGTAGATTCTTGTAAGGCGTAGCAGAGTGTAAGCCCGAGTGGTAGTGCTTGTCGGGTGTTAGAACGTGAGCTAAGCAGTCGCGGTTGTAGAGCGAGTTAACCGTAGGACGATTTTTAGAGGGAGAGTGCTAACTGGGTCGGGTTCCGAAAAGTTTTGCTAAATTAAAATTTGCTAACATAGGAGTTGTATTAGCATTTTATATGCCTACTATCACTCAAACTCAACTAAGTATTTATTTATATATTATTCATGCTACCGCTTTGCTACAGAGGGCAAACCAGTGCCGACAGGGGAAGCTGATCAGAGATTCGTCGACGCCGACCTTTCCTACAACTCCAAAGGCAAGCTATTCTCTTGAACATAAATATAGTTATGTTAAATGTAAACCTTATATTGCTCTATCATATATGTATTGCATCAAAACTATTTCTCAAAATTAAATTGGATTAAGATGATTAGAAAAGATAAGAGAACAGAGATGATGATGAATGACCTGAGATGGGATGAGAATGAGAATTACTAGGTGGGTAAAGGGGGCCTTGGCAGGGGAAACGCAACGACGACGACGACGACGACGATGATGAGGCAAGAGGTGGGACCCCTTTATATATGGTTAAAATATAAGGATCAACAAAACTCTTACTCGGTCGGAAGCCATAAATTCAGTGCCAAGCATTTTCCCGTTTCGACGGGCAAAAAATGCTACCTTGTTACACAATTAAGTTCTCCACAACGGGTTACATTGGAAGTATTGGGCACGGAAAGAGCCACCCCTAGGTGGAGTGTTGGGCACGGACGAGAGCCGCCCCAACCAACATTACTGAAACTCGGTGTATGACGAGGTCAGCACCGTGACTAAATCAACACCGATGGAAAGTAATGGGTGGAGACCTAATCACGTAACTTGGAAAACATTCTGTATTCTGAACTTGAAATCGCATCAAAGGAAATGTGGTGGACCTAGCTCAGAGAGAGTTCAGAGTAGCTTTGGGTAAAGTGGTACAAGCCTGCGCAGTGCTATATCAAATCATGAATTCATGCAAGTCTCCTGGATTGGAGTCTACGGAACCGCTAGGGGTCTATCTTCTCTCCGAGTGACAAGTAGTGTTTTCAGAATTAAAATTTGCCACATAATGTTTTAATGAGTTATTTTCAGAAAGAGATAATTTAGAAAATGTGATAACAATAGATATCAGTCATGCAATACACCTTTTGCTATTAATGCTTGCTGAGTACGTTTGTACTCAACCTTGTTAGTATTCTCCTTTGTAGATCCTAATCCGGTCGGGAACTATCCCGAGTGGGACGAAGGACTTGCAGGTATCGATGCAACCGCAGGAGGAGAAGGCACCGACTGCGAGGACCTAAGCGAGATGGGCGTCATCTTTGACTCGTGGAACAAATAGGAGGGCGGTACTCCCAAGCAGACTACAGAAGCGAGAAGTTCCCTTTTGTGTTTGTGTTATATTTGTATTATGAACCATAGCCTTGCGTGGCTACTACTGAAATAAAGATGTACAGTTACTATCTTATTGTTCTGGTGCGCAACTCTGATAAAAGACTTGCTATTCGTCGGAGCGGTGTTCTACCGGGCAAACAAATAGTAATCCGTGTGCCCAAGTGTGATTACCCTAAAGGTAATAACATGGGCGTCACAACCGCCTCCATGGTTGTGGTAACCTTTGCCCTTCTCCTTGCCCTTGGAGCGCCAGGAGGGTGAAGAACTCAACCCCGAGGCCACGGCAGACGTGGAAGAGCCAGTAGGCTTGTCGGCGAGGAGAACAGTGGAGGAGGCCGGCTTGGAGATCTTCATGTCAGCCTCCTCAAGGAGCAGAAGAGACCAAAGTTGGAGGAATGTGGGGGAAGGGGGACTTCGTCTTGATGATGGTGGCCATGTTGCGGAATTTGTCGTTGAGTCCCTGCAGGAGCGTCAGCACGAACGTTTAGTCGGAGACCTTCTAGTCGATGTCAGCCAGGGCATCAGCATACGACTTGAGGCGCTGTGACTGAGTAGCCGAGGATCGGCATGCATGTCGCCTTGAGCCAGGTTACGGAAGTCTGCCTCTAGGGACAGAGCGTGTGTCGTCTTGTTGTTGCGGAAAAGGCCCTCGATGCTTTGCCAGACGGCATGCGCCGAAACACCGGGGGTGAGGACGATGGCCAATATCTCCTCCGAGATGGAGGCGTAGAGGAGGGGGACAACAGCGTAGTCCGTAGACTCCCAGGTGGCGTCGTTGGCAGGTTGGGCAGTGCCGTCGATGTGTCGTTTTGAGCCCGAACTTGCTGTCAAGAACAAGAAAAAGTTCCCTCCATCTGGTGTAGTTGGGTGGGTCGAGGATGAGACTGAACGGGATGTGGTTTTTGACGTTGATAACGGAGAGAGCAAAAGCTTGAGGAGCAACATTGTCGTCCATGGTGGGTGGTGGACGTACGAGCACAGGATGGCCGCATGGGAGGAAGAATAAGAGGTCCTAGGTCAGAACCAATCTAAACCGGAAGTGAATCAACAATCTACGGAGAGTTTAGCGGTAAGGTCAAGTGAGTCAGATATACATAGCAATCTACGGAGAGACCTGTGCATGCGAGATGAGTGACATGCATGCAAGCATTGATTAGATGACATATACGCTTGATGATCGGCATGCATGCAAGCATTGATTAGCTGCCATATACGTATATTTCAACACGAACTGTTACATGGAAAAAAAAAGTACAAACAACAGAACCCGACCTGCCGGAGTCGAATCAGCTATACATATACACAAGGATTTATGTGCAAGCACTACAGTGCACCGCTCGACCAGCTGATCTCTACGACACACAGTTTACAGCACGGCAAGCGTTACGTCGGAACTAGGTGTTACCAAACGAAATCGAGTCAGAGAAACGAAGTGAAAAATCAATACGAACAGCAACAACAGCACGCGCTACCGTCCTGCCACGCCCAAGAGCAAGGCGCCCGCGCCCGCGCCACGCAACCCCCACGGCCGCGCCTCACCGAGCTGCACACACTACGGGAAACACGTGATTTGCCGAGTGCAACAATCTTTGCCGAGTGCCAAATTGCGGGCACTCGGCAAAAACCTGCTTTGCCGAGCGCCACACTCGGCAAAATATTGCACTCGGCAAAGAGGCCTTTGCCGAGTGCAAATACCTGCACTCGGCAAAGACTGTCTTTGCCAAGTGCCAGGCACTCGGCAAAGGTAGACACTCGGTAAAGATTGGTAGAGGCCTAACGGCATCCAGCGGCGTCCTCTTTGCCGAGTGCCCCCCGTTTGGCACTCGGCAAAGAATGTATTTTGCCGAGTGCCAAAACTTGGCACTCGGCAAACTAATTTTTTTTTTTTTTGCCACCAATTTTTTTTTGAAGCTTTAGTACACTACCACAAACAACATGTTTAAATTTGGGACATTTTCATTGCCTTTTGGCATATTTCTATAGTTTATTTTGTTTTGTTGAATTTTTTCAGAAAATGTAAGTTTGAACTGCAGGTGCATCTAATAATGGATTACATTCGTTCAAAAATGTTATCCTTGTTTCTTAGTGTAAATTTAGGCTAAATCCGAGAATATTTGAAATTTGATCAATGTGCTCACGGGCAACAGCCTACTTGCGTGGGAGTGGTTTTTAATTGTATAAAATGCGAGCGAATTCCAAAAATCATGAAACTTGTCGAGTTGTCGCCGTATCGTATCGTATGCCGTGGAAAAATTTTGAAAAAGTTTGATGCTGTTATCACGTCACGATGCTCACAAACCGCTCCACCGTTTGTGAGCATCGTGCGCTTTCAAATGTGGAGATCTCTGGTTTGTGAGCATCGTAAGTGACAGAGTGCTCAAAACTTTTTCAAAATTTTTCCACGGAATACGATACGATACGGCGACAACTCGACAAGTTTCATGATTTTCTAATTCGCTCGCATTTTATACAATTAAAAACCACTCCCACGCAAGTAGGCGGCGCTGTTGCTCGTGAGCACGTTGATCGAAATTTCGAGACAGCTTCTCGATTTAGCCTAAATGTACACTAAGAAACAAGGATAACATTTTTGAACGAATGTAATCCATTATTCGATGCACTGCAGCTCAAACTTACATTTTCTGGAAAAATTCAACAAAACAAAATAAACTATAGAAATATGCCAAAAGGCAATGAAAATATCCCAAATTTAAATATGTTGTTTGTGGTAGTGTACTAAAGCTTCAAAAAAAAATTAGTGGCAAAAAACTAAAAAATAATTAGTTTGCCGAGTGCCTAGGGTTGGCACTCTAGTAATAACTTTGCCGAGTGCCCACCGACACTCGCAACGAAACTTCGCCGAGTGCCGATCACGACACTCGGCGAAGAAAATTAACTTTGCCGAGTGCCGCCGATCTGGCACTCGGCAAAGTCGCATTATCCCTTACCCGCGGGGCGCGCTCTCTCTCTTCTCTCATTTCTCTCTCCTCTCACCTCTCTCCCTAAGCCGCCGCCCGCCACCGCCCCCGCCTGCGCCGCGCCCGCCTCACGCCCACGCCACGCCACTGCCTTCGCCTCGCCTACGCCCGGCCCGCGCCCCGCCCGCCCCCGCGTGCCTCCTCACCCGCAACGAGAAACCGCTGTCGTCTCGGCGCTCGCTCGATGCGTCCAATCACCCTCCTCCTCCCAAGCATTGCTCTATATCGCTTATGTATTTGTCTTGAACAGATTATTTATGAGTTTTGACATAATTTTACTTGTTTCATCATATGGAGTGTATTTGAGCTATTGCGGCCGCCAGGATGCTTAGCCACATCTAGCGTAAAATTATGAACTCTTGCCATTATTCCAAACATATGCTTTGCAATTTGACCAAACCTCTCGCATCATCAAGCAAGGTCAGATAGATTTGGTTTGGGTGATCCCTATTCCATAATATGAGACTAGATGTATCTTGTTCATTTCTTTCTTTGTTGTAGCTTGCTTGCTTAATATAAAATAGTGCAATGCATCAATTATTTTGTCTCTGACTATAGAATTGGTATAGTGCTCTCTGCTGATTGTAGGTCTATGCATGGTCAGGCAAGCTTTCATCCCATGTGAATCGGAGGCTATGTAAATATATTGTCGAGGTTAATACACGATCAACTTTTGCAAGCCCAATATGTTTGTAAAGTTATACGGTGCCAAATTATTATTGCAAATATAGTGGTATCGCGATCTAAGCTAGAAAGCGACAATTTTGAGGTGGTAGTAGTTATTGGATATGTGGATTTTGGATAGAAGCTAGAAAGCAGCAATTTTGATGTTAGTCCTCGCCGTTGTCTTAATACTGCTCCTTGTCTTAATATGGAGCTTAATTATGTTAAGTTGTGCTCATAGGCAATGAATTGCACGCGACTTATGGTGATTTAACGTAAGACTAGTATTTTACTGATGAAACCGCCGATATAGTTTAACTTGGATTGGATTCGTGGGAATTAGAATCCATTCGAAACTCGATCTTAATTATTTATGTGTGATTATTTGTCGGTACGTGCTTGTTCAAGCTTAAGCCGATTTGATTGCATTGGTTACGATTTGGTGTGGTGCTTAAGATCATTGGGTGACAATGATTTGGTGGATCTAATTTTCTTTTATATATAAAAAATCAAACCTAGTTGGATGGTGTTGGGGTTCCTCATGTATGGAATTCATAGGCAAGCTTTATGCTTGGTCCCGAACTTGCACTTGAATTATAGTTTGAGTCACCCAATATTTTCGTGCATGTAAAATATTTTCGTGCATGTAAAATTTCCCCTTGAGAGTGCATTTAATGTTTGTATCTATACCTTAGTCGCTTACGAAGGTTGTGATCCCCATACACAATGTTTCATAATAAATCTATGTTACTATCGCTCATGCGACACTAACTTGAAGATTAAGTGTCATTAAGAATTAGTAACGTATGTACTCGTCAACTACTCTATGCCACTACTCAAAAAATCGACTTTGTTATTGCCATATCGATTGGTATATCACTTTGTTATTGCTATATCACTTTGTTGAATGCCATTCTCGATTGGTCGGCCCGATTTATTCTCCGGTTAGGCGTAACCTAGTTAGGCGCCTCCGCTCGAAAGAGATACGGTTGGAAATATGCGATCTTTGCATATCTATAATCAGATCTGCTTTGAATTGTCCACGTTCATTTCTTGGCATGAATCAAGGATCCTACCCGCAGAAACCGATACCCTTCTTTCACGGTGCGGGACCGAGAGCCCGATTTCATTTCTTGGTTCAAATGTAAGGTATCTTGTCCAATTTAGCTCGTGCCAGTTCGACATTCCAAGTTGATCGTGACGCTCAATAATATAACGATCTATCCCGCTTGAGCTTGCGTGCCCAAACCGATCGTCTATAAGTGACGAGTTGAGAGACAGTTGCAAACGGTACGTGTCGTTAGGGTCAAGTCATTTACCGGTTATGACGTGAATGGATATCGCTTTCACACAAGAAGCTACGAGCGAGTCGGCCCAATCGAAAAACCACAAACAATGAGTTTTTACGCCAGACCGATGGCCTCGACTATTATGGAAGAATTGAAGAAATCTACGAACTTGCATTTTATGGTTCCAAACCTCTTAATCTGCCATATTCAAATGCCATCGGTTTCATCCTCGAGTAACGAGACGAACCCTAAGCTTGGGCTAGTCGAGATTCGACAGATTCCGCCTATCCAGAAAAGATGTCTACATTGTGGCTCAACAGGCCGTCCAGGTTTATTATACGCCATACGCGTGCCAAGACAAAGAGCATCTTAAGGGTTGGGTTATTGTGCACAAGGTATCGCCACACAGTAAACTACCTGTCCCAAACGATGAAGATTACAACTTCAACCCAAACACATATGATGGAGAGTTCTTTCAAGAAGAGGGGCTACAAGGGAGGTTTGAGATAGACTTAACCGAAGCGATAGGAATGGTAGTAGACAATGAAAGGGTTGATGACGAGGACGCTGGAGACGAGGTGCGAAATGTGAAGGACTTACAAATGCTTGAGCGATTAAGTTTAGGCAATGACAATGGAGACAACATTCCTCCTTCGGATAGTGTTGATGATTTGGACAATGTTGATAGTGATGACGAGACCTATGATTCAGCTAATCCCAATCATGAAGATTATTTCTAATACATGTAATACTATGTTTTTTGTAATTATGTTTTGTTCATTTTGCATCTATTTCTAATACATGTATTACTATATTTTTTGTAATTATGTTTTGTTCATTTTGCATCTATTTCTAATTACGTCTTGCTTATTCTTTTAATTGCGGTGAGTGAACAAAGATGGCGGGTGACCGTCGTAGGACGTGTCCTCGCTTTACTGCAGACCACGCACCGCGGAGGAGGAGGCGGAGGGTCGGACAGAGGAGGAGGAAGAGGACCGCCGCCGCAGAGGGGCTGCCTCCTCCCACGCCGCGTGAGGAGGTGCTTTGAGGAGGAGGTGGCGCCCGTGGGCGAGTTGGACGAGGAGCCGGTTCGCAGACGGGCGAGGAGGAGGTGGCGCCCGTGGGACGAGTTGGACGAGGAGCTGGTTCGGCAGACGGGCGAGGAGGAGGGGCGACGAGGACGACGACGAGGCGGTAGGCACGGGTTCCGCTTCCTCCTCTTCCTCTTCGAGTGTCTACTTGCGAGGTCCCGCGAGCCTCCTCGGTCCGTGATCCTCACCGACGCCAAATGATTCGCCTCAAGGGCAAAAGTAAGTAACTTTAGATGTTGTCACCACTACTTCATATGATATGTTGAAAAAAGAGAAACTAATAATTTTTCTTAATCACTTGTGCAGAACCGGGTGGTTGTGTCGTGGTAGTGCACGCCCGCCAATGGCATCCTGGGTCTTCAGGCAGCAACACTACCCCGCATTGTCACGTCGTCGGAAGACTGAGCCGCCTACTCGCTTGACCACTACGCCGTCGGCCCGATGCGGAGTACCCCAACAAGGCGCCATGGTGAAGGCGGAGTTTTGGGTAAGTCTCCTCGCACAACATTGCTCAATACATCGCATTCATTGGACTTTTCTTGAAATAATGAATGGATACATCGCGCTTGTATGCGCACTTATTTCGAGATGCGATGAGGATTTGAGGTCGTATGGACGGTGGCTACCAAAGCTCGTAAAAACTCATCACCGACATGCATCACGAGGTGCGCATCCGTGCCATCGTAACCTACCACGGTCGAAGCTTGGAGAGAAGGTCACCAAGAAAGACGCAAGAAACATGACGCTGACCCGGGACCAGTACCTTGAGGTAGATGAAGAACATTAATATTGATTCGTTTTGAGATTAAGTACGTTTAATTTGATCTTCTTATATGTCAAATACTTGATGACGTGTAGATGATTCCTGGTGGTGCCAATCGTATCCCGAGTCTTTGGCGATGATCGTGGACAAGTGGTTCACGGAGGAGTATCTCCAGATGCACAGTGATGCCCGGGCCCGCGTTTGATGATGCAAGGTCCAGCACACCATCAAGGCAGCCGCAGCCTCTCCGCATACAAACAAGCATGGGTACACGAATTCATTTATCTATTGTGACGCTCAATTCGCTCGATTTCTAATTATCTTGTCGTTTTTCGCAATGGCGCCACATAGTGGCGACCTTGCTCGGACTTCCAGCATGGTGTATGGCCCCACAAGGGCAAGGCGACGTCCGACGCCTCCTTCAACTCGGAGGACCCACCCCAGCGTACACGAATCCGAAGGCCCACACCCGCATCGCTGAGTACATCGCCGGCGGCAAGGTCGGTCCATGGGCCGGACCATGATCCGAGCACCCGGACTTTGATGGAGAGATCGCCATGAGGGTGGGACAAGGCAAGAAGCATGGGCGGTTCTCGCTTGGCGACGGCCTCATCGACATGGCCTCTACTCCATCTCTCTCCTAGATCCGAGCACGAGCACGAGCGAGCCCGCCATACGCCACGGCAGCATCATTTGACAAAGACCGGTCGACGCGACTCGAGGTTATTCTGCTTTACTCGTCGTACATTGATCTTTACACACCTTTATTAGCTTTGCATTATCAAACATTGGAGTGAAATATTGCAGCCCTACCGAACAAGAAATGAGGCAACGCCAGAGCTGGAGGCCGAGCAAGAGAGGATGTCGGCCAGTGGAGGCCGAGCAGCCGAGCGGCAGCCCAGACGCAGAGGTCGCGGACATTACGGAGTTCCTACAAGGTCTTGGGCAACATACGGGCTTTCTTTGTGCAGGGTCATTGGCTCCACCTCCGCCTCCGTCCTGCAGTGCAGCACTACTCCCGTGAGTATGAAAGTTTTTGCTTTCGCTTGTGCTTTGCTTGTATGACCTCTACCTTCCTAGATTAGGTATCTAATGTAATCTTGTCTCACATGCAATCTCTTCTCCTTTGTGCGGCCTCAATCGGCGGGTTCAATAATCCACCTCATGCGCCCGAATGATGGAGCTTTTCCTTCACCACGATCGCAGTGGCCACCTTCGAGATGAATGGTAGTTGTATTTTCATTTGTTGTTCACTTGGTGATGGACTTGTGATATACTTGTGATGCACTTGTCGACTGTGATGAACTTGTGGATTTGTTTGGATGGACTTGAGCACTTATTGTTATATATGTGATATATGTGATGGATGTGATAAATATGTGATGGATGAGATATATATGTGATGGATGTGATATATGTTTGGATGGATTTGTTTGTCGTGATGGAATGTAAAAAATAAATAAATAACGTAGTTTTGGGTCACTTTGCCGAATGTAACACTCGGCAAAGGACCCCTTTGCCGAGTGCCATGGTCATGGCACTCGGCAAAGCTGGGAATATGGGCAACTGAAACCCCAGTTTTCCAGCTTTGCCGAGTGCCAGCCATTCGACTCTCGGCAAAGAAATTTTCAAAAAATTAAAAATCTTTGCCGAGTGTTGGTTGGGTTGGCACTTCGGCAAAGCGGCCATCAACGGGCCGGCGCGGATCGTGCCTTTTCTTTGCGAGTCTTGACTCGGCACTCGGCAAAGCCTTTACCGAGTGCCCGACAAAAGGCACTCGGCAAAGGTTGCTTCGCCGATAAATTTTTTCCCGAGTGCCCTTTGCCGAGTGTCGCACTCGGCAAAGCTTTTGCCGAGTGCAAAGGAACCTTTGCCGAGTGCCTGAGGCACTCGGCAAAGAGCCGGAATCCAGTAGTGACACCGTGCATGATGAGCGCCGACCCGGCGGCGAGGAGCGCGAATGCCACGACGAGCTCACATATGGTGCAGGGGACGACGACCGCGGCACCGTGGGCGCCGGCGGTGCCGGCGATGATGAAAGATGCGGTGCAAAGCACGCCGGCGAATCCGGCGCGGATGAAGTCTACGTCTGCAGTGCCGCGACGTGCCCTGCGTGCGTTGCGCGGACGGTGCATGGTGGCGAGCGGTCTGTTTAGAGGTGGAAGTTGGGCCGTGCTTTTTCGGACTAGCTCAAAGCCCGATCGACCTGGCCTGACACGTGGCAGGCCGGGCTGGCCCAGCCCGAATGGTGGATCATGCTGGGCTGCGCAAGCTGGTCCGTCGGGTGGCACGGCACGGTTGGGCACGGCCAGCACGTCTCCCACGGCCTCGCGTCGCGCCTCCAGCAGTCCAGCTGCCTCCAGGCCTACACAGACGGTTTCAACAAATATCCGTCTATGATATCCCAGATGTCACAAATGGTTTTTTCTTGAAACCGTTTGTGATAGCAGGCCTACTATCGCAGACGGTTATTTGTGGTAAAAATCATCTGTGATAGTAGGGCTTCACATATGGTTTAAATAAAAAAAACCATTTATGATATGTGGGACATCACAGAAGGTTTTTGATAGTAGTCGCCTGTGATATGTGACATATCACACACGATTCTTGGTGGTAGCCGTCTGTGTTTGGATAAATATTACAGACAGGTGTTAGTAGTAGCCGTCTGTGTTTGGATAAATATTACAGATGTGTGTTAGTAGTAGCCGTCTTTGATTGTATCATATCACAGACGGTTGTTAGTAGTATCCGTCTGTGAGGATTATTCACAAACGGTTTATTATACAAAACGTCCGTGATAGTTCGTTCTATACCTAAATATATTTTGATTTTTTTGCTAACCTCAGGTAATGCTAGTCATGCCCTCTGAAAATAAGCAATCAGAAAACAGATATATCACAATTGATTTGATATAGAACAACTCAAATTGATTTACAAACTCAATATCAATTACAAAGTCACTTTAATGATCTAATTACAAAGTGATTTGATTACAACTCAAAGTGAATTACAATAAATCAGAGTCATCGGGGTAAAACTTTCTACTCTCTTTAATGATCTCCACCGAGATGAAGGTGGCAAGCCGTCCTCGAACTTCCACGAGTAAGTCCAGATGGAAGCTACTTTCTAGTATTTTCATATCATGTTGCTAACAAGAGTAAAGTAGTAAGCACATATATTTAAATTCATAATTACGAAATAATTATTCAGAGATTGATTGACAAACATCTGGATCATTCGTCTTAGCACTCGTAATTTTCACCATATGACGACAAACGTAGAATGCACATATGTTGTCTTGACGTAGTTGCTGGTGGCACTACAAAAATAGAAGTGTGATATAGGATATAGGTATAGTCAGTTCGAGAGGCCAGGTTACAAAGTGTGATATAGGATTATTGTGATGTAGCAGGTACCGAAAATCGCATCCTGTGTCGAGTGTGCCATCCGGTTCATAGTGTGTTCCTCCCTCGGCAACATGGACGCTAAACGACCAACGTGATTCCAAAAAGTTTTCCTTGGACATTTTTAACGAATAAAGACCACAATAGAGTCACGTATGGAAGAAATGAGAATACCTGTCGAGTACCTTTTGTACAAGGGTGAAGTCGTGGTTGTTATTGACTAGAAAATCAAAGTATATTACATTGTTCCACTTTCGGTTCACAAATAAACACTTAAAATGGGGAATTATAAGCAGATACCGCAACACCTTAGCAGGAGGTACTTGCTTCACTCAATGTCATTGCCGTCATCGGAGTGATTTTTACGCTTGTATCGTGATGCTTTGCACACCAGATATACATGCATGTTTGCATACTCTTTACAGTAGAGGATATAATCGTTTGTATTCTTTCTACTTCCATTCCCAACGAACAAAGAACCTTTTTAGCTTGGTAGGTGGTTCGGGACAACACGTTTCCCTCTGAAAGGATGTCCCCTAAGAGTCCTAGTAACGTTGTGAAACTCTTATTGGATCAACCATTACTTGGCTTCAATTTCAGCAGTTCAAGCACGAATGATAACATTGTGTATTCCAGCTTGCAGCCCGTGAACAAAAGGTTTCGCCGAGTCCTCCATTAAGCCCTCAAATGTACCAAACTCCCTCTTGCTATAGTCCTCTTCTGCATCGCATAGCATCTGATCTAGAGGCATATCGTTGTCTCC
The DNA here is from genome assembly GCA_036346395.1 of Hsuehochloa calcarea. NCBI lineage: Eukaryota > Viridiplantae > Streptophyta > Magnoliopsida > Poales > Poaceae > Hsuehochloa > Hsuehochloa calcarea. The sequence goes on from CM070599.1 coordinate 45,359,089, forward strand.
CTCGACAATGCTGCTATCTTCCGGTATAATCTTTTCTTCATCGTGACTGATCTAACATATATACTTCTTTTGAAACCCCTTCAATCAAGTTTCCTTTGATCTGCACTGGGTTAATAAACATCTTTAAATTATCACAGTTATACATAAATAATACATAAATTTTATACATTTATTCGAATATCGTATAAACAGACCTACTCTTTTCCGCTAGAACTACGTGGTCCGTGATGCTCGATCTTATCCCTTTCTTCGAATATCGTATAAACCGACCTACTCTTTTCCGCTAGATTGACATGTATTCCGTTAGATTTTCTCGCATTAAGATGCGATGCTACTTTAACCATCAATTATGACGCGTACAACTTGCTGCTAGTTTGTTGTCATGCATGCGTGTCACGAGCCCGTTCGACGACAGCGACGGCTTTCTGGATTGCTCACTACAGCGCCTCAACCGGTGTTCGATGAGCGACGGCTTTTCCGACGCCTTAACTTGCCTACCTTAAGTCCTCAAATAGGTCGTCCGTTACTTGGCAAGAGGGTCAGCAGTAGCTTGCTCGCTGCAAGATCGTACTGCTGCCTGCCGGAGCGCAATGGCAATGACTGCAGCGGCCATACGGCGGAAGGGGGCGCTCTTGGGGCTCGCCGGGGCGTCCATGCTCGTGGCCGTGCTCTTCCCCATGGTGGAGACGAGCAAGCTTGGTGTGCTCGCCCTGTATGCCGTCTTGCTGTTCGGCTGCACCACGGTGCTCCTCTCCCCGGCGCACCGCGCCGTCGCCGATCTCGCGCGCCGCGCCGCGGAGGCTGCCCAAGAGATTGTGGCGGCGCGAGCCGCCACCGAGCTGCGGTGGGCTGGTTTCACGTGTATCCTTTTCTACGCCGTCTACGCAGCCGGCGACATGCGCGCGCGGGCGGCGGCGAAGGAGATGTCGGTGGAAAGGGTCTGCGGCTTGCTTCTGTTCCTGGTGTTCCTGGTGGGCGTTTGGACAGTCTACCTGTCCATGCGTAGGGGAAGGGGTGCCCCGCCGGTGGCGGCGGCGGAGGAGGAAGAACTCGACGGTTTAGAGGTCAATGGCATGGTGGCTGGAGTCGCACATGCCGTTGCTTGAAAGGTTTGGAAGATCTAAAACTCTTATATATCTGATAATTTCACTGTTTAATCTGTCTTTCCTTAGGTCTGACTACTAAGGAGGGAAGACGAAGATCAAAGTCTCGCAGCGTTTTGAAAAGATGGCGACTGATGGATGTACCATTATTCATTACAAAGAAGAATATGGAGTAATAATAGTTTTCTAAAACAAGTGGAGTAATAGTTATTCTGTGATCATGCTTGTTAGTGGTGTACGAGCTTGTCAAAACTCGATATGTAGCTCTTGTATGTTCAGTTAATCAGATATGCATGATGTTTCGTAATGAGAACTTCTGCATGCATGATTAGAAATGGCAAACTATATATAACCTCTATGGTGCTGTAAATATATACTGCATATATGACCAATCTGTATGGTTATGGTGCTGTAAATATATACTCTTTATGGGCAAACAACAATTGAAGGTACAAGATCATAGGAACTGTAGAGATGAGATTGTGAGAAATGTCAGCATCCTTTTCAACAATTTAAGGTGACATTCGCTGCTTGCACGAGCTGCTTGCTACTGTGTTTTGTTACAAAGGTGCAGTTTTTTTGCTGTTCCCTAAACGAAAAGGCGAGAAACAACTGACCGAATGCGTGTACAGTAGCCGAGACGAGACCCGACGACTGCCGAGGCCAGTCTCTACGGCGTCCATGACGGCTGGGAACTGGCCGCAGTCCGCATGTCGCGTTCATAGGCCGTGGCGTGTCGATGATCCTTGAAGAATTCCTCCACCGACCACCGATCGACGCATACTTTTTCTATACCACCGATTCCTCCATAAGATTTGTACTTATTCTCATCTGACGAATTGAGTTCGAATTTATTATAATTTTACTTATAATACAACGAGTTCACCAAATTAACATACTTTATTGGTATATAATTTTTTAATCTTTTTTTTTTGCTCAACCTCTCAAAGTATATGTTATATTTTGAATTATCTGATGGAAATATGAATTATTAAGACTTTCGAGAATAATTTCAGTGACTAAGAAAAAAATTATATAAATAATTTTCTGTAATCTATATACAATATAGTTGTAAATAAAATAAAATTCGGCTGTTTTATGCTAAAAAAAACAGTCGAATATTGTATAGACAACACTACTATTTTCTACTAGAACTCCGTAGTCCGATGCTGCTCGACATGTATTGCCGTGAGATTTTATCGCATTTAGATGCGATACTACTTGAACCGTCAATTCTCGCTCAATCGCCTGGACTCACACACGCGAATGCTTTGGAACACACCAAGAAGAGAAACACCCGAGACAACAAAAGGTTTTTGGTGCTGCCGAATGCTACAGCTTTTTAGTATTTGCATCTCCTTTTATTCTTAATCAAAAAGTAACTAAAGCTTAATGTGCATGCAAACTTTAGCCATGCAAACTAGAAACCAGAAACGTTAGCCATCAACGGAAACATCAATGCGCACAGCCGAAAACAATAAACGCAAAAAATTAAGCACAGTCAAAATCAATAAACACAAGAAATCAAACGAAAGCATTAAGGATTATTTAACACAACTTGCTGCCAATCTTTTTTTGAAAAAAAGTTTAGTGTTATGCATGCGTGTCATGAGGCCGTTCGACGACAGCGACGGCTTTCTAGCTTGCTCACGCGTCAACTGGTGTTCGACGAGAGACTTTTCGGACGCCTTAACCTGCCCACCTTAAGTCTTCAAATAGGTTGTCCGTTACTTGGCTAGAGGGCACTCGGCAGTAGCTTGCTCGCTGCAAGATCGTACTGCTGCCTGCCGGAGCGCAATGGCACAGACTGCGGCGGCCATACGGCGGAAGGGGGCGCTCTTGGGGCTCGCCGGGGCGTCCGTGCTCGTGGCCGTGCTCTTCCCCATGGTGGAGACGAGCAAGCTTGGTGTGCTCGCCCTGTATGCCGTCTTGCTGTTCGGCTGCACCGCGGTGCTCCTCTCCCCGGCGCACCGCGCCGTCGCCGATCTCGCGCGCCGCGAAGCCGAGGCTGCCCAAGAGATTTTCAGCGCGCTGCCAACCGCGGCGCGAGCCGCCACCGAGCTGCGGTGGGCTGGCTTCACGTGCATCCTTTACTACTCCGTCAACGCAGCCGGCGACATGCGCGCGCGCTCGGCGGCGGCGGCGAAGGAGATGTCGGTGGAAAGGGTCTGCGGCTTGCTTCTATTCCTGGTGTTCCTAGTGGGCGTTTGGACAGTCTCCCTGTCCATGCTCAGGGGAAGGGGTGCCCGGCCGCCGGCGGCGGCGGCGGCGGTCAATGGCATGGTGGCTGGAGTCGCACATGCCGTTGCTTGAAAAGGTTTGGAAGATCTAAAACTCTTGCTCTGCTTTGACTATCTGGATTCTCTGGAATTTATTCGTCTTATATAATTTCACTGCTTAGTCTGTCTTTCCTTAGGTCTGACAACTAAGGTGGAGAGGTCAATGGCAGCGTTTTGAAAAGATGGCGATTGATGGATGTATCATTATTATTCATTACAAAGAAGGATATGGAGTAATAATAGTTTTTTAAAAAACAAGTAGAGTAATAATAATTTTGTACGAGCTTGTCATAACTCGATATGTAGTTCTTGTATGTTCAGTTAATCAGACATGCATGATGTTTCGTAATGAGAACTGTGCATGCATGATTAGAAATGGCAAACTATATATAACCTATATGGTGCTGTAAATATATACTATATATATGACAAATCTGTATGGTTATGGATATGGTGCTGTAAATATATACCCCTCTTATTATAGCGCCAACCGCCAAGGTTGCCCGCGTTTCACGGACATTTTCTGCCGCTCGCGCGTCGCGGCGTGTCCAGCGAGTTTCTTTGCCTGGCTCGGCCTCGCGCGCGCGTAGCCGTTCGATCGCGCGGGCGGGAGGGATCGAGGGCGCGGGCGTCTCCAGGATTCCGGCGCATGCGTCGGTCGAGGGCGACGGCGGTTGTGTTTGCCTGCGACGTGGGCGGGTGCGTTTGGTCCATCCAGCTCGCGCTGTCCACGCACTGCCTCGGTTTTCGTGCGCGGCGAGGCAGCGTTGCTGCGAAGCGGATAGCCTGTTGACTGTTGTGTCGTGCCTCGCGCTGGAGGGTGGGTCACGCTACTGTGACTGTCGCGGGTTGGTTTGGTGTGTGCGGGCTCGCTTTCGGCGTCGGAGGCTTTCGCCGCATGTGCTCAGCAGTCCGGCTGCTAAGGCGATAAGCTCGCTTCTTCTCCTGTCTTGTTCTGTGCACAGCTTGGTACTCGCGTTGTCCACTCGGAGGAAATTAAGAGAGAGGGTTCATCCGTTTTTTTTTTGTGTTTTCTTCGAGATCCCCTTCGGGTTTCGGTGCGCCGTGCCTGGTGTCGCTGAGTTGGAAAATCGAATGCGTATCACATTAGTTAGTGCCGTGTTGGATGATCCATATCACCCAGGAATCTAGCATTGACAAAATGTTGGTTCATTTCATTCTGGAAGAAGCAGCGATGACAATGACAGGCGCTGAGACATCTGATCTAGGGATGCCGGACGTGAGGACGGATTCAAAAATTCAGTTGTTGATGCTACGAAAGCGGTAAGATCGGTTCGGATCAAACAGCAGTTTCCACGAATCTAAATCGAATGCGTATCACATTAGTTAGTGCCGTGTTGGATTATCCATATCACCCAGGAATCTAGCATTAACAAAATTGTACTTTCGACTCTCGTCCGGAAAGCTGTATTTTCAAGATTATTACTCTACCATGTCCGTATGGTGAGGAACGGCTTGTGTAAAATCTTAAGGGGATCAAAGATCAAAGTAAATTCAGAAATATACTGCTCACTACTGGTTGCACATCTGCGCGACAGTGATTATTGTGTACTGTGTTATTTTTACTGTAGCACATTGCCCCCAATTTTGCCGCGTAAACGAATTTATGTTGTAGTTTTAGGCGCTCAATATGGAGGATGCGAAGCCTCTATAACGAAGGTCACACCCTTCTTCAGGGCGGCCTCGCCCACCGTCCTGCCGCGAACGTGCGCGCGTCCCGTCACGTAACGGCGAGCCGTGCCGAGACTCAGCGTGTGCACGAAGGTGCGAGCGCGCCACCGCACCGGGTGGAATATCCCGCCATGCAGCGGCGCATACGCTTACACTAGGCAGTAGGCGCCCTTGAGTCTTGATGCGACTTTTGTTCTTTTGATTCCGCCGTAGAAAAAAAAAATACAGACATCACCTTGGAAAATTCATCACAACAGTTTATCTCCAAGCACTTAAGGAAGGTAAAGGGAAAAATAAAATAAATAAATCCGACCTGCCGGATTCGAACCAGCGACCTAAGGATTTAACTGCAAGCACTACAGTCCTCCGCTCTACCAACTGAGCTAAGGTCGGCTTTTGGCTCAGAGCCTCCTAAATTGTAATTTAATTTACTTTACAACGTGCCCACTTACTTGGATGTAATTTTTTGTGTGGATTTTTACCAACATTTTAATTTGATGATATGGGGGTTGGTAATACAAAAATGGCCCATTAGGTTTGAATTTAAAAGTTCTTTCATATGATCATCATTTTGTAGTTATCTATAGTGTCCCAAACGAGCTACAAAGCACTAACAATCTGAGCAACTAATTTTCGACTTGAGATAGCGATTCTCAAGGATTCTTAGGAAGAAATGAGATGAGACATGGGTAGAACAAGATGGGGAAAGCAGAATGCCATTTCTACGTTCATGTTCCTTGTCGTTACACAGTAGCAATAATTTAAACCCTCCTAACTTACACTGACGAGTGGACCCTTCAGTCCATACACCCAACACACACAGTTGCTAAGCACATACAACTCTATACAGCACACATGCACTCACGCCTGAGGCCCCACTATCTTCACCATCTTCTTCCTCTCACCTGCTTCGCGCCTTCCATGTCAACCGCCATGGCTACTGAGGATGGCAGTGTGACATCCCCCTCCCCTTGAGACGCAACTGGATCCCAGATAGCCACGTCCATAAAATGAGTTCGCAACACCGAGTAGTCTTCCCAGGTGGTGTGTTCCTTCGACACTTTGTAATGTCCCGTTTTCGGATGATAAATAGTAACTACCTTGGTTTCCGATTTCATTCGAATTTTCAAATTTGGGTTAAATTTTCAAAAACTCCTAGCTCCCGATTAAGCTCGGGTTTGTGTTTGAAACCTCCATTCAAATTCCGAATTCAAAATTTAAGTTGAATTCTCCAGTTTCAAATTTTGGACCCACTCTTTTCTTCTTGGGCTCAGCCTTATACTATTTTCTTTAGGCCCAGCCGGATTTCCCAACCCCTGGTCTGACTCCTATTCCCTCCCCCGGTCCACCCACCCCCCCGTGCTCCTTATCTTTTTTTCCCCCAGCTGCATCTTCCCAGCCGGCCCGTTCTCTGGCCTTTTTCTCTCTCCCGGCCTACTCCCGTGCTCTCCCTCTCTCTATCATCGCCCCGGCCTCATCGCCCCGGCCCGACTTTTCTTTCTCCCCTCCCCTTTTTTCTTCCTCTCGACGCATCTCCCCGTCGCCCCCCCACTTGCCGTCACCACTGGCTCGTCCTCTTCGCCCCGATCGGACCCGCCTCCCCTGGGCCCACCGCCTACTCTACGCCCCACCGCCACCGCTCGCACCGCACCAAGGCCTGACTCCATCGCCACCCGTGTCGTCCGGCTTTTCTTCCCCCCCATCTCTGCCGCCGCCCGCTGCTCCCACCACCTCCACCGGCTTTCCCCTCTCCCGGCTATAAAGGGCGAGCCCTCCTCCTCTCCTCCCCTACTCGTGTCGGCCGCCTCTTGGTCTTGCCACCGCCATCTCCGCCCCACTCTAGCGCCTCTCGCCCAAATCGCCGCCACCGGAGCATCGCCCACCTCCTCGGCCCTCCCGCCCATCGGCCGAGCTTCCACGCCGCCGCAGCTCGCCGCCGCATCGCCTCACCCGACCTCCTTCAGCTCCCATCGCCGACCGCTCCAGCGCCTCCCCGCCTCGCCGTCGGCTCGGTGAGCACCCGCGTCACCCAGTGCCCATGCGCCTCCTCCCTCCCTCCGCCATCATCGCTGCTTAGCCTCGCGCTGCCGTGCGCTCGCTCGCCGCTGCCTCTTGGTGCCGCCGGCGCGCCGCCTCCCTTGGCATCCTCTCGCCAGATTCCATTTTGCCCGCCCGCCACCCTCCGGCCGCCGCCCGCCGGCCCGCCCAAGCGCCTCCTCCTCCTCTGTGGCCCCCTCTCCCTCTCTCTCCCTCTCTCTCTCTCTCTCTCTCTCTCTCTGTCTGTGTGGTGGCCCCTTGTACAGAGCAGTAGCAGCAGCAATAGTAACTGGCAATCAACAATTGCTTTGTGTTGTCATGTTGCAAATATCTTGCCAACCCGCTGTCAATTGTTAATCTCCCAATTGTCGGCGATGGCTAAAGTACATAGTCGACGAATATTTGAGAGCATTCGATTGAGTACTTATTTGGCAAAAATATTCTAAAATGCCTATTCCCTATGATTGTGTTGTGAATTGCGATGATTCGATTAACCGTTGTTAATGGTTAACTCGCCGATTGACAAGTGTTAATAGAATTATCCATTTCACTATTATTTGAGAGCTATCAATTAGGAGCGTAATTTGCAAAATCTCGGGAAATCGAAGTTATGAAAATGACTTTCGTAATCGTCTCCGCAATCATGTCAATTTTTGTTAAAACTAATTTATTCAATTTTTCTGCTTTTGTGTAAAATGTTTTGTGGTATTAGAAATTTATTTACAATTTTCTAAAAATAATTTTGGGAAGCTATTCGGGATTAACATGTTAATCTCAATATCTTGCTCGAATAATATCCATTATTTTAATAAAAGCTCTTGTTTTAAACTTAGGTCTAGCTGTGTCATTATCCGATCGGCAATATCTTACCATCTTCCAAATCCGAAGTGGAGCATCCCAGCGAAAGTTCTTCGACTTTGATTCTCCCTTGTTTTTCCCCGGCAGAGTTTTTCAGCCATGACCCCTTTCGCTCAGTTGGTTGTTTGACTTTGTCAAACATCCCCGCCTCACTGAATCTTCTCTCTTAAGCTCGTTTGTCGCAAGACTTATTTAAAGCACCTTGATTATATTTGATCTTTTGAAGTTCATTGGATTTATTTGTTGTTCTTGCTTGTATCGCGTAATTAGGAGTCGAGTCCAGAAGAAGCAGCGACTCGAGCAGGATCAAGATTTGGATAAAGACGCAGACCCAGAACTCAAAACCCCTAGCAGAGAAGGCCCTGAGTAAGATCAAGGCCGCGATAACCTGACCCAGGCGAGTCAATACTTTGATCATTTTGAGTCTACATTTTATGCAAATTATATTTATTTAAAATATCAAAGTTGCATGATTTAATTCTGTAATCAAATGTATGTTAAAGCTTAAGGTAGTTAAACACTCATTTGATGATTAATTAATTATTACCCATCCTTTGATAAGTTCAATCCCTCATTCCATGTCACCCTAGTAAATATGTGGTAAATACTAGCATAGATTGTACTTAAGCGATATGCTAGTCTTGCTTAAGTACCGGGACAATAAATATCCCAATCATCATCTTTTTACCATGAAAGTGGTTTTGAGCAGTCATTGGTTGTAGATAACTGGTGTGTTGTGTTAATTGGTTTTCCTCCCCAAAACCCTAAACAACTTGCTGGTACCACATCTGGGCGGATGGAAAGAGTGGTGGGTGCGGCTGTAACACGAGAATGGTTGGTATGTGGTATGAACCGTCCAGATGAATTAAGGACTTAATCCTGTCGTGGCCTCCTGTGTAAAATAAGTACAACCGCAAGTCTGCAAAGTGCAACTTGGCCTAGTAAAATTATTGAACCCTGAATATCATCCCACAACTGGTGTTTAGAAGTGTGCAAGCGGCAGGACGTATGCTAACTTGAAAGGGACACCGGGGAGGGCGAAGTTGCTAGCTGCGCTAGTCGTTGTAGTAAACATCCCGCACAACTTATGGAATTGGCCATAGGGGTGAGATGACGGAAGGGGTAAGGTAGTTCGAAACGTTACTGTGACGATCGCTCAACTACATGATTAAGGAATCATGTAGGGTGACGAGTATGATTATCTCTTGTGGGTACAATGTACAACCTCTGTAAAGTCTAAACTTTTTAAATAGCCACGCCTACAGTCATAGGCGGACATGGGAACTTAACCTGAGTTAGTTCTATTTCAAAAACCTTTGTGGGTGGATGAAAAATGTGTTGGGCTCATCTAGCCCTTGTTTTGAATTTTTTCTGGGTAGCCTTACTGTAGCGTCCCGCTTTTTCAGAGTTTTTGAAAATTTTAAAAGAGAACCATTTGCTTCGTTTTGCCAAAAGCGTAATTTGGAAATTTCAGAATTCAATTGCAGTTTAATATGAATTAATCAAACTTCAATTAAATTAAAGTTGGTTTAATTGAGTTTTCTGGAATTAAAAATCAAAATTATTATTTTAAGAATTTTCTTGGGTTTATTGGATTTTAGAAATTGATTTTCATTTTACCCGAAATTAAAAATTATTTTATTTGCAAAAAAAAGGAAAAATTAAAGCGGAAAGTAATTTTTATTAAGTCGAGAATAATTCAAGGAATTTCTGTGAATTTTTTTAGAATTTTTGGACTCTATTTGCTATTTTCTAAATTGCTTTTTGATTTGTTTGAATTTCTTAAAATCGAAAAGGTATTTTAAATCCCTTTACTGTGCGTGGGCCGAATCTCTTCGGCCCATCACTATTTCCACCTCCTCCGCCCACTCCCGCCCCCGACCTCCTCCGCGTCTCCTCCTTCACCTCACCGCCGATCCACATCGGACGCCCTCGCAAGGCCCACGCCGCCGCAGCTCCGCTCGCCGTTCTCGCCGTTGATCGCGATCCGACGCCATCGCTTCGCCGCTCCTCTCTCTTCTCCGCCGTCCGACGAATCGGACGACGCCCGCCGCTCAAGCGCCTCCTTTACCTCCCACCGTCCGACGAATCGGACGGCGCCGCTCGTTTTCCTCCCGCTGCTGCTTTTCTCACGCGCCGCCAAATCCATTGCCTCGTCCGCCTCGCGCGTCGCTCGCTCGACCTCGCCGCCGCGAATCCCGCCCGCCCTGCCTCGAGCAACCCTGCGCTCCTCCTCCTCGCCAAGCCGCTTGCCCCGAAGCGCCGCTTCTTTCGGCCACCGCCGCCGCCTCTCGTCGCTGCCGGGCCGCCCGCCAGTCCCCGAAAGGGTGCGCAATGGGATCCCCAAGCCCTCTACCTCCCGTGTCAGGCCGCTCGCCGCCGTGGTTTCTCCCGTGGCGAAGCTTCCGGGCCCCGTCTTGCCGGCCGGCCGACGTGGCACCGACGTGGCGCCAGCGTGGCGCCAGTTAGCGTCCGCGACGGTCGCCTTGCCTACGTGGCGGCAGCAGCGCTTGCGCAGCGCCGACGCAGATTTCGAATTTCCAGTAGGAAAATAAATCCAGAAATTCCCGAAAATCCAGAAAAACCCTAATCTATCATTTCATGTGATTTTCCAACTTCTTTTGGCCGTAACTTTCTCATCCGAACTCCGATTTGGGTGATCCAAATTTCTAAATTCATATAAATTCAGCCCCTTTCATTTGGTTCTGGTTTTGTAATTTTTGGAGTTCATTTGGTGCTGTTTTATTTATTTGTTGCTATTCTCGCACGTGTAGATTCCGGCGTTTCGGAAGATTTCTTCGACCCGACGACCGAAGACCCGCTCCTCGTCAACGAAGGCAAGTCGTAGGTCTTTGACCATGATGAACCAATTTTACAAATGTATATTGTATTAAATTATCATGCATGGCTAGTTTTATTAAAAATGGTTTTGGGAGTATATATTTACCGAATTGCCATTATGCCACCTTGATAAATTTGAAAAATAAAATGTCTCCTTGAATGACATATATCCTTGACACCTTAGGATGGTTAATACTAGTTGGACATAATTGTATTACCAACATGGGTGCGTAGTATTGCTTAGTCCTGCTTTAGCTATCCGTGAAACTTTCGATCACATGTTCAATGATTAATGAAATTTGACTAATGGAACTATGGAACAGTGGCGTGAGGCCACTTTTATTAAAAGATGTTGTGCCATGGCAGGGATTGCCATTTGGTCGGGATTGAACAAAAATGATTTATGCTCGGGCTTGAGGTAGGTAGTAAAGGTGGGTGTGTGATGCACATTGGGTTGTGGTAGACTTGTCTGAGCAGCCAACTAAGGACTTAACTTTGCAAGTCATTGATCTGGGCCACCTCGTGCAACCATAAGTCCGGTATGGGACGGACCTGGCCAACTAATTGGGGAAATTTTGAGTCGGTTCTGTTGTGGTGGTTTAATGGCGCAAGAGGGGCCGTGATGGCGAAACCTTAGCGCGTAACTGAGGCAAAATGGAACTTTGTAAAGGCCTTGTGGTAATCACTTAGTCGCACACCCTAAGTGTGTCGACGGACATTACAAGTGATTTATCTCTTGTGGGTAAAGTCGCACAACCTCTGCAGAGTGTTAAAACCTATTCAATAGCCGTGTCCCGATGCTACGGACATGCCCGTGATTTCGCAAGGGTAGCATTTTCAAAAATGTGGTTTGGTTCGATAGAAAGGTTTGGTTGAATGGTTGGGAAGTGAACGGATGTTCACCGCTTGTTCAAAAGAACTTGGTTATCTATGTACTATTCTTTTAAAATCCCGCTTGCAATCTAAATATTGTATTTATCGTTAAACTTGCTTTACGCAAATTAACCATAAAGCCATCCTTGCTTAAGCCTAACATGAATACTATGTGCATACATTTCTCTCGACTTCTTGCCGAGTACTTTATGTACTCACGGCTTTATGCCCTTTGTTGATCGGTCCAGCAGAAGAATCGGGACAGTTGAGTACTATGAGGAAGGCTACTTTGAAGACTACGCGAACTAGGTCACGCCCTCCACTGATTGCTGTGGGCATGTCGATTGGGCTCCACGTATTTTGAGATTTCACGCCGGATACTGCTTTTGCTAAGCCTTGTGAGGCGACTTTTTAAGAACTTGACCATAAGGTCTTTTGTCGTTAACTAATATTACTTTGTCCGCTTCATTAGTTCGTTGTTGAATGGTTATGATTACATCATTGTTGCAATCAGGCGAGCTAGCTACCGATCGTGGGACTAGCTTGGTATGCACAGAGGGTCTCGGGGTTGTGTGACACCCGGGTCCGACAGAGATGGTATCGAGCCATATCGATCGAGGACGTAACCACGCTTAGATTGGTCGCCTTAGTCAAAAATTCAAAAGATATTTTCTAGATCAAACCAAGCAATTAACTTGACTAGATATTCTTCTCTTCTCTTATTCTATTCCCTCTTATCTTATTCTATTATTTTCTTATCATCTTACCCTCTTATATCATTCTTGAGTTCTTTCATCTTATCTTTTACTCGAACTTGGTTTTCAAATTTAAATTTGACATCCTTACCTCTGAATATCCCTAGGATCGAGCCCTTCAAGATCAAGCAATGGAAGTTTTGGAAGCTCAAGATCCGCAGTCTGTTCCAAGTTGACCCCCTCCATATAAGCTAGATTGGTAGTTGCCCTCCCTAGTTTTAGAGTCGTTTAGTCTGCGTACTAGTGCTTTTGTGCTTGAGTGTCCCTTTTTGTTTGCTTCTTGATAGCTTTCCGCTATCCGCTCGCTGGGTTAAACCAACTTTGTCCGCATTAGGTCGATCCATCTATCTCCCTTGATTCTCTCTCATCTCCGTGCTTTCCTCTCATCTAAATTACTTTCTTCTTCTCGCCTATTAAACCAAAGAAGCTTTGTCGCAGATGGTTCAGACCCGCAACTCCGCAAGCCGGATGAGACTCCAAGCGCGATGCCTCATCTTCCTGTGCCGCCAAAGATGCACTGTGGATTGAGTCAATTCATGGCGCCTGACGCACCGATGAGCTCTATGATGCGTAATATGACTCGGATGATGAATCGCCAGAACTGCATGCTTCACGCCCTACTCGCAATGATGAATCGTAACAACCAAGCACCGCCACGCCCACGCTCCTCCACCCCTGTTTCCTCAATCCAGTGGCGAGTTTCTAAGGACCCATCCGCCCACTTTCTCTAGCTCCTCCGAGCCATTGTACGCAGATGATCGTTACGCCCACGGAAGAAGCTCGCTATCACCCGCTGTGATGATCGCGAGAGGTTCTACAGATGCCACCCACCGCCTTGAAGGCACCGCTGCGAGAATGGTGGGAGAACTATTGTGCCGCCATGGAAACCCCGAGAGTATCACTTGGGCCGAAGCCAGAGCTTCCGCCACTCCCATATCCCCGATGGGAAGGTGGAAATGAAAAAGAATGAGTTTCGTGAGTTGCAGCAAGGCAACATGTCGGTGAGTGAATACCTTAACAGATTCACTCAGCTATCCCGTTATGCTCCAGAGGACGTTGCCACAGATGATGCCCGCCAAAAGCGCTTCAAGAGAGGACTCAACCCCAGTTTGAAGGTGCAAGTCATTGGAAATGACTATGCGACTTTCGGACTGTGAACAAGGCCATGCTCAACGAGGAATCCCGCCGTGAGCTTGAAGAATCCCGCAAGAGAAAGATGATGCAGCACAGTGCCCATCAGTCTCACTCCCAGAGAGTCAGAATGAATGTGCCGCCTCCTGCCCGTGTTGCTCCACCTGTCACTTTCAGAGCCCTCAGAGCAAGACTCGCCCAGCAGCCCCGGTAACCCGCAGCTTCAATAGCCCAAAGAACCAAAGACCAAGGAATGGCAACCCTGCCGCCGGGATCACCTGCTTTAAGTGCCATCAGCTGGGGCACTTCGCCAATAGTTGCCCGCAGAGGCAAGGCCCTTCTCCTGTCCGTTTCAACATAGGGGCCACTCCGACCAGGACCCCCACTCCAGGAGCCGGACGTGGAGCCCCTCAAACTCCAATGCACTACCAAGACTCTCACCTTTTGGAAGAGGTCGTGTGAACCACACCACTGTGGAGGAAGCCCAGACAGCCCCGGACGTCGTGCTGGGTAAGTTCCTTGTCAATTCAGCACCCACCACTGTTTTGTTTGATTCTGGAGCTTCGCATTCGTTTGTTTATCGGAATTTTGCTGAAAGGCACCAATTGGAAGTTTTACCTCTTAAAAGTGTTTTGTTGGTTCAATCTCCTGCTCGAATTGAGTACGAACCAAGGTTGCCCTAAGGTTAAAGTGACCATAGAAGGGGTAGAATTCCTTGCTAATCTCATCATCATAGACACCAAGTCTCTTGATGTGATTTTGAGAATGGATTGGCTTGCCAATCACCAAGCCCTCTTGGATTGTGGTGGTAGAAGCATCACTTTGGTCAGTCCAGATGGAACCAAGGTAAAGTTTGAAGCCTCCCCAGAGAAGCTAGCTGGAGCTTTAGTCTGCAGTGCCAGTGTTGTATCTTTGGAGGAAGTGCCAGTAGTCGAGAATTTCCTGGATGTCTTTCCCGATGACCTACCCGAATGCCGCTGCATCGAGACTTGAGTTTGTTATCAATCTTGTTCCAGAACTGCGCCTATTTTCAAGAGACCCTACAGATTGCTCACAATGATTTGGTTGAGTCAAGAAGCAAATTGAAGAAATGCAAGAGAAAGGTTTTGTCCGACCAAGTTCTTCACCTTGGGAGCCCAAAGGATCTTTGTTGCAAAGAAGGATGGCACCCAACGGATGTGTGTGGATTACCGAGCCCTCAATGAGGTCACCATCAAGAACAAGTACCCTCTGCCTGGATCGATGATTTATTTGATCGGTTGAAAGGAGCCGAGTGTTCTCCAAAATAGACTTGAGGTCGATACCACCAAATGAAGATTCGCCCGCAGGATATTCCCAAGACAACTTTCTCAACCCTGTATGGATCGTATGAGTTCACAGTCATGTCATTTGATTGACCAATGCCCTCGCTTACTTTATGAACTTAATGAATAAAGTATTCATGGAGTATTTGGATAAGTTCGTCATTGTCTTCATTGATGATATTTTGGTGTATTCCAAGAGTGAAGAAGAACATGAAGAGCACCTCCGCTTGGTCCTAAATAAGCTTAGAGATCATCAACTCTATGCTAAATTCAGCAAGTGTGAGTTTTGGATGAAAGAAGTTACTTTCTTGGGACATGTCATGTCCAGAATGAGTATCTGTTAACCCTAGCAAGGTTACTGATGTACTTAATTGGGAGTCACCCAAGTCGGTGCCTCAGGTCAGAAGTTTTCTTGGAATGGCAGGTTACTATCGCCGATTCATAGAAGGATTCTCCAAGACAGCAAGACCCCTCACTCAGCTGTTGAAGAAGGAAAAGAAATTTGCTTAGACAGCAGATTGTGAGCAAAGTTTTCAAGAGTTGAAGAAGCGCTTGACAACACTCCGTGTTGATTTTGCCCGATGTCCTAAGGATTTTGAGATCTTCTGTGATGCATCCGGCAGGACTTGGTTGCGCCTGATGCAAGAAAGGAAGGTAGTAGCTTATGCTTCCGTCAATTGAGGCCTCATGAAGTGAATTACCCCACTCATGACTTGGAGTTAGTCAGTAGTGCATGCTCTAAAGATATGGCGCCATTACCTTATTGGTAATCGTGAAGTCTATACTGACCATAAGAGCTTGAAGTACATTTTCACTCAGTGACCTTAATATGAGGCAAAGAAGATGGTTAGAGTTAATCAAGGATTATGATATTGGAATCCATTACCACCTGTGCAAAGCTAATGTTGTGGCGGATGCCTTGAGTAGAAAAGTCTCTCGCAATACCACGACGATCAAGGAAAATCACCACTCTTCGTGAAGAATTCCGTAAGCTCAAGATAGAGTTGGTTGAGGAAGGTTACCTAGCCGCCCTAGAAGTTCAACCCACTTTATGGAATCGGATCAAGGAAGCTCAAGTTGAAGATGCCAATATTAAGGAAATTAAGAGCAACATGAAGAAGGGTAAAGCCCTGAGATTTTCAGAAGATGAACAAGGCACCATTTGGTTTGACAAGCGAATCTGTGTTCCAGATCAGAAAAGGCTTAAGCGGTGATACTCAAGGAAGCCCATGAAACTTTGTACTCCATTCACCCTGGAAGCACAAAGATGTACCAAGACCTTAAGGAAATGTATTGGTGGCCTAGTATGAAGCGTGAGATTGCCGAGTATGTAGCTCGGTGTGATGTCCGCGTGAGTTAAAGCCGAGCATCAAAGACTCGCTGACTCTGCAACCCTTGAAAGTGCCCGAATGGAAGTGGGAAGAAATTGGCATGGATTTTATCACCGGTTTGCCAAGGACAAGGTCGATATGATTCTATCCGGTAATTGTGGATCGCCTAACCAAAGTTGCTCACTTTCTTCCACCAAGACTACTTACTCGTGATAGATCGCGAAATTGTACATGGCAAAGATAGTGTGCCAAAGATGGAGTGCCAAAGAAGATCGTGTCGATCAAGGATCCCGCCACCTCAAGATTTTGGCGTGGTTGCACGTTGTTCTCGGTACTAATCTAAATTTCAAGATAACTTATCATCCCTGCACGGATGGATGCATGTAAAGAGTAAATCAAATCCTAGAAGATATGTTAAGGGCTTGTGCCTTAGAAAATCGCACTGATTGGGATCAAATGCTATCTTATACAGAGTTTTCCTATAACAACAATTACAGTCAAGCCTCCAGATGTCTCCATTTGAAGCTCTTTACTAAGAAAATGCGAGACACCGCTTGTATTGGGATGAAGTAGGCGAAAGACAAGTGTTTGGACCAGAGATTTTGGAAAAGCCGAGGAGCAAGTTCGATCAATTAGAGAAAGGTCAAAACAAAGACCGATCTGTGAAGAGTTATGCGATAACCGTCGCCGATCTAGCATTTGCACTGTGATCATGTGTACCAAGGTGTCGCCTCAAAGGGATGCGTCGTTTGAGTCGATGGAAAGCTTGCACCAAGGTACATCGGACCTTTCCGCTTCTAACCCAAGAGGAGAAGTCGCTACACGCTTGGAGCTCCCGCTCAGATGTCGATGTGCATAATGTCTTCCACGTGTCACAATCAAGAAGTGTTTGCAGTGCAAGAGCATATGCCAACGGAACCAATTGCCCCGCAGAAGACCTCACCTACAAGGAGCATCCCATCAAGATCATGGAAATAACAGAGCAAGTGACAAGAAGCAAGATCATCCATTTCTGCAAGGTCCAGTGGAGCAACCACACCGAAGAAGAAGCAACTTGGGAACGAGAAGATGACTTGAAGGCTGAGTTTCCCCACCGATTCTCTAGTCAGCCTGAATCTCGGGGTCGAGATTCCCTTTAAGAGGGGTAGGTTTGTAGCGTCCCGCTTTTTCAGAGTTTTTGAAAATTTTAAAGAGAACCATTTGCTTCGCTTTGCCAAAAGCTTAATTTGGAAATTTCAGAATCCAATTGTAGTTTAATATGAATTAATCAAACTTTAATTAAATTAAAGTTGGTTTAATTGAGTTTTCTGGAATTTAAAATCAAAATTATTATTTTCAGAATTTTCTTGGGTTTATTGGATTTTAGAAATTGATTTTCATTTTACCCGAAATTAAAAATTATTTTATTTGCAAAAAAAAAGGAAAAATTAAAGCTGAAAGTAATTTTTATTAAGTCGAGAATAATTCAAGGAATTTCGTGAATTTTTCTAGAGTTTTTGACTCTATTTGCTATTTTCTAAATTACTTTTTGATTTGTTTGAATTTCTTAAAATCGAAAAGGTATTTTAAATCCCTTTATCAGGTCGTGGGCGAATCTCTTCGCCCATCACTATTTCCACCGCCCGCCCACTCCCGCTACGCCCAGCCTCCTCCCGTCTCCCTTCACCTCACCGCTTGATCCTTATCGGACGCCCTCGCGGCCCACGCCGCCGCTCGCCTCGCCGTTCTCGCCGTTGATCGCGATCCGACGCCATCGCTTCGCCGCTCCTCTCTTCTCCGCCGTCCGACGAATCGGACGACGCCTTCGCCGCGCCTCCTTACCTCCCCACCGTCCGTCAAATCGACGGCGCCGCTCGTTCTTCCTCCACAAGCTCGCTGTTTTCTCTCCCACGCGCCACAATCCGTTGTCTTGTCCCGCCTCCGCCAGCATCCGCTTCTCCCGACCTCGCCGCCGCGAATCCCGCCCGCCTGCCTCGCCAACCCTGCGCTCCTCCTCCTCGCCGCCGCCCCCGAAGGCCGATCCTCCTTCGCCACCGCCACCGCCGCCTCTCTCGTGCCGCCGCCCGCCGCTGCCAGTCCCCGAAAGGTGCGCAATGGGATCCTGAAGCCCTCTACCTCCCAGGTGTGCTCGCCCGGCCGCCGTGGTTTTCTCCGCCGGCGAGCCTTGCCCCCGTCTTGCGCCGCCGGCCGACGTGTAGACCGACGTGGCCGCCGCGTGGCGCCGTGTCGGCCAGACGGTCGTCTTGCCTTTACGTGGGTAGCGTCTTGCGCTATGCAGCGCCGACGCAGATTCGAATTTCCAAGAGGAAAATAAACCGAAATCCCGAAATCCGTAAAAACCCTAATCTATCATTTCATGTGATTTTCCGACTTCTTTTGGCCGTAGCTTTCATCCGAACTCGATTTGGGTGATCCAAATTTCTAAATTCATATAAATTCAGCCCTTTCATTTGGTTCTGGTTTTGTAATTTTGGAGTTCATTTGGTGCTGTTTTATTTATTTGTTGCTATTCTCGCACGTAGATTCCTGTTTTAAGATTTCTTCGACCGACGATCAAGACCCGCCTCGTCAACGAAGGCAAGTCGAGGCCTTTGACCATGATGAACCAATTTTACAAATGTATATTGTATTAAATTATCATGCATGGCTAGTTTTATTAAAAATAGTTTTGGGAGTAGATATTTACCAAATTGCCATTATGCCACCTTGATAAATTTGAAAAATAAAATGTCTCCTTGAATGACATATATCCTTGACACCTTAGGATGGTTAATACTAGTTGGACATAATTGTATTACCAACATGGGCGCGTAGTATTGCTTAGTCCTCGCTTTAGCTATCCGTGGAACTTTCGATCACATGTTCAATGATTAATGAAATTTGACTAATGGAACTATGGAACAAAGGGCGTGAGGCCACTTTTATTAAAAGATGTTGTGCCATGGCGAGGATTGCCATTTGGTCGGGATTGAACAAAAATGATTTATGCTCGGGCTTGAGGTAGGGAGTAAAGGTGGGTGTGTGATGCACATTGGGTTGTGGTAGACTTGTCTGAGCAGCCAACTAAGGACTTAACTTTGCAAGTCATTGATCCGGGCCACCTCGTGCAACCATAAGTCCGATGGGACGGACTCGCCAACTAATTGGGGAAATTTTGAGTCGGTTCATTGTGGTAGTTTAATGGCGCAAGAGGGGTCGTGATGGCGAAACCTTAGCGCGTAACCGAGGCAAAATGGAACTTTGTAAAGGCCTTGTGGTAATCACTTAGTCGCACACCCTAAGTGTGTCGACGGACATTACAAGTGATTTATCTCTTGTGGGTAAAGTCGCACAACCTCTGCAGAGTGTTAAAACCTATTCAATAGTCGTGTCCCTGCTTACGGACATGCCCGTGATTTCGCGCAAGGGGTAGCATTTTCAAAAATGTGGTTTGGTTCGATAGAAAGGTTTGGTTGAATGGTTGGGAAGTGAACGGATGTTCACCGCTTGTTCAAAAGAACTTGGTTATCTATGTACTATTCTTTTAAAATCACGCTTGCAATCTAAATATTGTATTTACTGTTAAACTTGCTTTCTGCAAATTAACCATAAAGCCATCCTTGCTTAAGCCTAACATGAATACTATGTGCATACATTTCTCTACGACTTGCTGAGTACTTTATGTACTCACGGCTTTATGCCCTTTGTTGATCATCCCAATGAAGAATCGGACAAAGTTGAGTACTATGAGGAAGGCTACTTTGAAGACTACGCGAACTAGGTCACGCCCTCCACTGATTGCACGTGGGCATGTCGATTGGGCTCCACGTATTTTGAGATTTCCACGCCGATACTGCTTTTTGCTAAGCCTTGTGAGGCGACTTTTTTAAGAACTTGACCATAAGGTCTTTTGCTGTTAACTAATATTACTTTGTCTGCTTCATTAGTTCGTTGTTGAATGGTTATGATTACATCATTGTTGCAACTGTGCGAGCTAGCTACTGATCGTGGGACTAGCTTGGTATGCACAGAGGGTCTCGGGGTTGTGTGACACCCGGGGGTCCGACAGGAGATGGTATCAGAGCCATATCGACTGTAGGACGTAACCACAGTTAGATTGGTCGTCTTAGTCAAAAATTCAAAAGATATTTTCTAGATCAAACCAAGCAATTAACTTGACTAGATATTCTTCTCTTCTCTTATTCTATTCCCTCTTATCTTATTCTATTATTTTCTTATCATCTTACCCTCTTATATCATTCTTGAGTTCTTTCATCTTATCTTTTCTGGAACTTGGTTTTCAAATTTAAATTTGACATCCTTACCTCTGGAATATCCCTAGGATCGAGCCCTTCAAGATCAAGCAATGGAAGTTTTGAAGCTCAAGATCCGCATCTGCTCCAAGTTGACCCCCTCCATATAAGCTAGATTGGTAGTTGCCTCCCTAGTTTTAGAGTCGTTTAGTCTCAAGTACTAGTGCTTTTGTGCTTGAGTGTCCCTTTTGTTTGCTTCTTGATAGCTTTCCGGCTATCCGCTCGTTGGGTTAAACCAACTTTGTCCGCATTAGGTCGATCCATCTATCTCCCTTGATTCTCTCTCATCTCCGTGCTTTCCTCTCATCTAAATTACTTTCTTCTTCTCGCCTATTAAACCAAGAAGCTTTGTCGCAGATGGTTCGGACCATAACTCCGCAAGCCGTGATGAGACTCAAGCGCCGATGCCTCATCTTCCTGTGCCGCCAAAGACGCACTGTGGATTGAGTCAATTCATGGCACCAGCACGCACCGATGAGCTCTATGATGCAGAACATGACTCAGATGATGAATCACAGAACTGCATCGTCTTTGCCCTACTCGCAATGATGAATCGTAACAACCAAGCGGTACCGCCACGCCCCTCCTCCACCCCAGTGTTTCTCAATCCAGCCGGCGAGTTTCTAGGACCCATCCGCCCACTTTCTCTAGCTCCTCCGAGCCATTGG
The DNA here is from genome assembly GCA_036346395.1 of Hsuehochloa calcarea. Taxonomy (NCBI): domain Eukaryota; kingdom Viridiplantae; phylum Streptophyta; class Magnoliopsida; order Poales; family Poaceae; genus Hsuehochloa; species Hsuehochloa calcarea. The sequence continues at coordinate 45,380,253 of CM070599.1, forward strand.
ACGCAGATGACCGGTTACGCCCACGGAAGAAGCTCGCTATCACCCGCTGTGATGATCGCGAGAAGGTTACAGATGCCACCCACCACCTTGAAGGCACTGCAGAATGGTGGGAGAACTATTGTGCCGCCCATGGAAACCCTGAGAGTATCACTTGGGCCGAGTTTTCAGGAGCTTTCCGCCACTCCCATATCCCTGATGGGAAGGTGGAAATGAAAAAGAATGAGTTTCGTGAGTTGCAGCAAGACAACATGTCGGTGAGTGAATACCTTAAATGATTCACTCACTATCCGCTATGCTCCAGAGGACGTTGCCACAGATGATGCCCGCCAAAAGCGCTTCAAGAGAGGACTCAACCCCAGTTTGAAGGTGCAAGTCATTGGAAATGACTATGCAGCTTTCCAGCACCTGGTGAACAAGGCCATGCTCAACGAGGAATCCCGCCGTGAGCTTGAAGAATCCCGCAAGAGAAAGATGATGCAGCACAGTGCCCATCAGTCTCACTCCCAGAGAGTCAGAATGAATGTGCCGCCTCCTGCCCGTGTTGCTCCACCTGTCACTTTCAGAGCCCTCAGAGCAAGACCTCGCCCGGCCCGATTCGCCCAACCTCCGCAGCTTCAACAGCTCCAAAGAACCAACAGCCAAGGAATGGCAACCCCGCCACGGATCACACGCTTAAGTGCCATCACCGGGCACTTCGCCAATAGTTGCCCGCAGAGGCAAGGCCCTTCTCCTGTCCGTTTCAACATAGGGGCCACTCCGACCAGGACCCCCACTCCAGGAGCCGGACGTGGAGCCCCTCAAACTCCAACTGCACCAGTCAAGACTCCTCAGCCTTTTGGAAGAGGTCGTGTGAACCACACCACTGTGGAGGAAGCCCAGACAGCCGGGACGTCGTCTTTGGGTAAGTTCCTTGTCAATTCAAAGACCCACCACTGTTTTGTTTGATTCTGGAGCTTCGCATTCGTTTGTTTATCGGAATTTTGCTGAAAGGCACCAATTGGAAGTTTTACCTCTTAAAAGTGTTTTGTTGGTTCAATCTCCCGGTTCGGAATTGAGTACGAACCAAGGTTGCCCTAAGGTTAAAGTGACCATAGAAGGGGTAGAATTCCTTGCTAATCTCATCATCATAGACACCAAGTCTCTTGATGTGATTTTGAGAATGGATTGGCTTGCCAATCACCAAGCCCTCTTGGATTGTGGTGGTAGAAGCATCACTTTGGTCAGTCCAGATGGAACCAAGGTAAAGTTTGAAGCCTCCCCAGAGAAGCTAGCTGGAGCTTTAGTCTGCAGTGCCAGTGTTGTATCTTTGGAGGAAGTGCGGTGGTCGAGAATTTCCTGATGTCTTTCACGATGACCTACCCGGAATGCCGCATCGAGACTTGAGTTTGTTATCAATCTTGTTCCAGAACTGCGCCTATTTTCAAGAGACCCTCTGATTGCTCACAATGATTTGGTTGAGTCAAGAAGCAAATTGAAGAAATGCAAGAGAAAGGTTTTGTCCGACCAAGTTCTTCACCTTGGGAGCCCCAAAGATCTTTGTTGCAAAGAAGGATGGCACCCAACGGATGTGTGTGGATTACCGAGCCCTCAATGAGGTCACCATCAAGAACAAGTACCCTCTTGCCGGATCGATGATTTATTTGATCGCTTGAAAGGAGCCGAGTGTTCTCCAAAATAGACTTGAGGTCGATACCACCACCAAGATTCGTCCGAGGATATTCCCAAGACACTTTCTCAACCCTGTATGGATCGTATGAGTTCACAACATGTCATTTGGATTGACCAATGCCCACGCTACTTTATGAACTTAATGAATAAAGTATTCATGGAGTATTTGGATAAGTTCGTCATTGTCTTCATTGATGATATTTTGGTGTATTCCAAGAGTGAAGAAGAACATGAAGAGCACCTCCGTTTGGTCCTAAATAAGCTTAGAGATCATCAACTCTATGCTAAATTCAGCAAGTGTGAGTTTTGGATGAAAGAAGTTACTTTCTTGGGACATGTCATGTCTGCAGAAGGAGTATCTGTTAACCCTAGCAAGGTTACGGATGTACTTAATTGGGAGTCACCCAAGTCGGTGCCTCAGTCAAGTTTTCTTGGAATGGCGGGTTACTATCGCGATTCATAGAAGGATTCTCCAAGACAGCAAGACCCCTCACTCAGCTGTTGAAGAAGGAAAAGAAATTTGCTTAGACAGCAGATTGTGAGCAAAGTTTTCAAGAGTTGAAGAAGCGTTTGACAACAGCTCCGGTGTTGATTTTGCCCGATGTCCGGAAGGATTTTGAGATCTTCTGTGATGCATCCCGGCAAGGACTTGGTTGCGTCCTGATGCAAGAAAGGAAGGTAGTAGCTTATGCTTCCCGTCAATTGAGGCCTCATGAAGTGAATTACCCCACTCATGACTTGGAGTTAGTCAGTAGTGCATGCTCTAAAGATATGGCGCCATTACCTTATTGGTAATCATTTGTGAAGTCTATACTGGACCATAAGAGCTTGAAGTACATTTTCACTCGGTGACCTTAATATGAGGCAAAGAAGATGGTTAGAGTTAATCAAGGATTATGATATTGGAATCCATTACCACCCAGGCAAAGCTAATGTTGTGGCAGATGCCTTGAGTAGAAAAGTCTACTGCAATACCCTGACGATCAAGGAAAATCAGCCAGCCCTTCGTGAAGAATTCCAGAAGCTCAAGATAGAGTTGGTTGAGGAAGGTTACCTAGCTGCCCTAGAAGTTCAACCCACTTTGCGGAATCAGATCAAGGAAGCTCAAGTTGAAGATGCCAATATTAAGGAAATTAAGAGCAACATGAAGAAGGGTAAAGCCCTGAGATTTTCAGAAGATGAACAAGGCACCATTTGGTTTGATGTTTAATCGTGTTCCAGATCGTAAAAGGCTTAAGCAGCTGATACTCAAGGAAGCCCATGAAACTTTGTACTCCATTCACCCTGGAAGCACAAAGATGTACCAAGACCTTAATGAAATGTATTGGTGGCCTAGTATGAAGCGTGAGATTGCCGAGTATGTAGCTCAGTGTGATGTCTGTCAGCGAGTTAAAGCCGAGCATCAAAGACCTGCTGGACTCCTGCAACCCTTGAAAGTGCCCGAATGGAAGTGGGAAGAAATTGGCATGGATTTTATCACCGGTTTGCCAAGGACAAGGTCGATATGATTCTATCCGTAATTGTGGATCGCCTAACCAAAGTTGCTCACTTTCTTCCACCAAGACTACTTACTCGTGATAGATCGCGTAATTGTACATGGCAAAGATAGTGTGCGGATGGAGTGCCAAGAAGATCGTGTCGATCAAGGATCCCGCCACCTCAAGATTTTGGCGAAGTTGCATGTGTTACGGTACTAATCTAAATTTCAAGATAACTTATCATCCCTGACGGATGGATGACGTAAAGAGTAAATCAAATCCTAGAAGATATGTTAAGGGCTTGTGCCTTAGAAAATCAGACCAGTTGGGATCAAATGCTATCTTATACAGAGTTTTCCTATAACAACAATTACCAGTCAAGCCTCCAGATGTCTCCATTTGAAGCTCTTTACGGAAGAAAATGCAGAACACCGTTGTATTGGGATGAAGTAGGCGAAAGACAAGTGTTTGGACCAGAGATTTTGGAAAAAGCCGAGGAGCAAGTTCGATCAATTAGAGAAAGGCTGAAAACAGCACAGACCAGGCAGAAGAGTTATGCTGATAACCGTCGCCGAGATCTAGCATTTGCACCTGGTGATCATGTGTACCTGAAGGTGTCGCCTCTCAAAGGGATGCGTCGTTTCAGAGTCAGTGGAAAGCTTGCACCAAGGTACATCGGACCTTTCCCAGTTCTAACCCGAAGAGGAGAAGTCGCTTACCAGTTGGAGCTCCCGCCTCAGATGTCAGATGTGCATAATGTCTTCCACGTGTCACAACTGAAGAAGTGTTTGCGTGTGCCCGAAGAGCATATGCCAACGGAACCAATTGCCCTGCAGGAAGACCTCACCTACAAGGAGCATCCCATCAAGATCATGGAAATAACAGAGCGAGTGACAAGAAGCAAGATCATCCATTTCTGCAAGGTCCAGTGGAGCAACCACACCGAAGAAGAAGCAACTTGGGAACGAGAAGATGACTTGAAGGCTGAGTTTCCCCACCGATTCTCTAGTCAGCCTGAATCTCGGGGTCGAGATTCCCTTTAAGAGGGGTAGGTTTGTAGCGTCCCGCTTTTTCATAGTTTTTGAAAATTTTAAAAGAGAACCATTTGCTTCGTTTTGCCAAAAGCTTAATTTGGAAATTTCAGAATCCAATTGTAGTTTAATATGAATTAATCAAACTTTAATTAAATTAAAGTTGGTTTAATTGAGTTTTCTGGAATTTAAAATCAAAATTATTATTTTCAGAATTTTCTTGGGTTTATTGGATTTTAGAAATTGATTTTCATTTTACCCGAAATTAAAAATTATTTTATTTGCAAAAAAAAAGGAAAAATTAAAGCTGAAAGTAATTTTTATTAAGTCGAGAATAATTCAAGGAATTTCTGTGAATTTTTCTAGAGTTTTTGGACTCTATTTGCTATTTTCTAAATTACTTTTTGATTTGTTTGAATTTCTTAAAATCGAAAAGGTATTTTAAATCCCTTTACTGTGCGTGGGCCGAATCTCTTCGGCCCATCACTATTTCCACCGCCTCCGGCCCACTCCCGCGCCGGCCCAGCCTCCCTCCCGCGTCTCCCCTTCACCTCAGCCACCCGATCCTTATCGGACGTCCTCGCAAGGCCCATCGCCGCGCGCCTCGCCTCGCCGTTCTGGCCGTTGGATCGCGATCCGACGCCATCGCTCGCCGCGCTCCTCTCTCTTCTCCGCCGTCCGACGAAATCGGACGACGCCCTCGCCGCGCCTCCTACCTCCCACCGTCCGACAAATCGACGGCGCGCTTCGTCTTCCTCCCCAAGGCCGCTTTTCTCTCCCCACGCGCGCCGCAATCCCGTTGTCTTGTCCGCCTCGCCGCGTCCGCTTCGCCCGACCTCGCCGCCGCGAATCCCGCCGCCCCGTCTCGCCAACCCGTGCGCTCCTCCTCCTCGCCCGCCCCTCGTGGCCGATCCTCTTTTCGGCCACCGCCATCGCCTCTCTCTCGCCGCCGCCGCCTTTGCCGCCAGTCCCGAAAAGTGCGCAATGGGATCCTCAAGCCCTCTACCTCGGTGTGCTGCGCCTCGGCCGCCAGTGCTCTCCCGCCGGCGAGCCTTGAACCCGTCTTGTACCGCTTTCGGTGCCGACGTAGACCGACGCGTGGCCGCCAGCGTGGCGCCAGTGTCACGGCCAGATCGGTCGTCTTGTTTACGTGGCGCAAGTAGCGCTTATAAGATACCGACGCCAGATTCGAATTTCGATGAGGAAAATAAATCCGAAATCCCTAAATCCGTAAAACCCTAATCTATCATTTCATGTGATTTTCCGACTTCTTTTAGTAGTAGCTTTCTCATCCGAACTCCGATTTGGGTGATCCAAATTTCTAAATTCATATAAATTCAGCCCCTTTCATTTGGTTCTGGTTTTGTAATTTTTGGAGTTCATTTGGTGCTGTTTTATTTATTTGTTGCTATTCTCGCACGTAGATTCCTGTTTGGAAGATTTCTTCGACCGACGATCAAGACCCGCCTCGTCAACGAAGGCAAGTCGAGGCCTTTGACCATGATGAACCAATTTTACAAATGTATATTGTATTAAATTATCATGCATGGCTAGTTTTATTAAAAATAGTTTTGGAGTAGATATTTACCAAATTGCCATTATGCCACCTTGATAAATTTGAAAATAAAATGTCTCCTTGAATGACATATATCCTTGACACCTTAGGATGGTTAATACTAGTTGGACATAATTGTATTACCAACATGGGCGCGTAGTATTGCTTAGTCCTGCTTTAGCTATCCGTGGAACTTTCGATCACATGTTCAATGATTAATGAAATTTGACTAATGGAACTATGGAACAGTGGCGTGAGGCCACTTTTATTAAAAGATGTTGTGCCATGGCAGGGATTGCCATTTGGTCGGGATTGAACAAAAATGATTTATGCTCGGGCTTGAGGTAGGGAGTAAAGGTGGGTGTGTGATGCACATTGGGTTGTGGTAGACTTGTCTGAGCAGCCAACTAAGGACTTAACTTTGCAAGTCATTGATCTGGGCCACCTCGTGCAACCATAAGTCCGGTATGGGACGGACCTGGCCAACTAATTGGGGAAATTTTGAGTCGGTTCTGTTGTGGTAGTTTAATGGCGCAAGAGGGGGCTGTGATGGCGAAACCTTAGCGGGTAACCGAGGCAAAATGGAACTTTGTAAAGGCCTTGTGGTAATCACTTAGTCGCACACCCTCGGAAGTGTGTCAGACGGACATTACAAGTGATTTATCTCTTGTGGGTAAAGCTGTACAACCTCTGCAGAGTGTTAAAAACCTATTCGAATAGTCGTGTCCCCGGTTACGGACATGCCTGGTGATTTCGCGCAAGGGGTAGCATTTTCAAAAATGTGGTTTGGTTCGATAGAAAGGTTTGGTTGGAATGGTTGGGAAGTGAACGGGATGTTCACTGTTTGTTCAAAAGAACTTGGTTATCTATGTACTATTCTTTTAAAATCCTGCTTTGCAATCTAAATATTGTATTTACTGTTAAACTTGCTTTCTGCAAATTAACCATAAAGCCATCCTTGCTTAAGCCTAACATGAATACTATGTGCATACATTTCTCTACGACTTGCTGAGTACTTTATGTACTCACGGCTTTATGCCCTTTGTTGATCAGTCCCAGCAGAAGAATCAGGACAGGTTGAGTACTATGAGGAAGGCTACTTTGAAGACTACGCGAACTAGGTCACGTCCTCCACTCGATTGCCTGTGGGCATGTCGATTGGGCTCCACGATTTTGAGATTTCCATTTGCGGATACTGCTTTTTGCTAAGCCTTGTGAGGCGACTTTTTTAAGAACTTGACCATAAGGTCTTTTGCTGTTAACTAATATTACTTTGTCTGCTTCATTAGTTCGTTGTTGAATGGTTATGATTACATCATTGTTGCAACTGCAAGAGCTAGCTCCGATCGTGGGACTAGCTTGGTATGCACAGAGGGTCTCGGGGTTGTGTGACACCCGGGGGTCCGACAGGAGATGGTATCAGAGCCATATCGACTGTAGGACGTAACCACAGTTAGATTGGTCGTCTTAGTCAAAAATTCAAAAGATATTTTCTAGATCAAACCAAGCAATTAACTTGACTAGATATTCTTCTCTTCTCTTATTCTATTCCCTCTTATCTTATTCTATTATTTTCTTATCATCTTACCCTCTTATATCATTCTTGAGTTCTTTCATCTTATCTTTTCTGGAACTTGGTTTTCAAATTTAAATTTGACATCCTTACCTCTGGAATATCCCTAGGATCGAGCCCTTCAAGATCAAGCAATGGAAGTTTTGGAAGCTCAAGATCCGCAGTCTGTTCCAAGTTGACCCCCTCCATATAAGCTAGATTGGTAGTTGCCCTCCCTAGTTTTAGAGTCGTTTAGTCTGCGTACTAGTGCTTTTGTGCTTGAGTGTCCCTTTTTGTTTGCTTCTTGATAGCTTTCCGGCTATCCGTTCGTTGGGTTAAACCAACTTTGTCCGCATTAGGTCGATCCATCTATCTCCCTTGATTCTCTCTCATCTCCGTGCTTTCCCTCTCATCTAAATTACTTTCTTCTTCTCGTCTATTAAACCAGTGAAGCTTTGTCGCAGATGGTTCAGACCCGCAACTCCGCAAGCCAGGATGAGACTCCAAGCGCCGATGCCTCATCTTCCCAGGCCGCCAGCACAGACCAGGGATTGAGTCAATTCATGGCAGCCCAGACGTAGCTGATGAGCTCTATGATGCAGAACATGACTCAGATGATGAATCGCCAGAACTGCATCTTCACGCCCTACTCGCAATGATGAATCAGAACAACCAAGCAGCTGCCACGCCCACGCCTCCTCCACCCCCAGTGTTTCCTCAATCCAGGCTGGCAGAGTTTCTAAGGACCCATCCGCCCACTTTCTCTAGCTCCTCTGAGCCATTGGACGCAGATGACTGGTTACGTTCCACGGAAAAGAAGCTCGCTATCACCCGTTGTGATGATCGCGAGAAGGTTCTGTATGCCACCCACCAGCTTGAAGGCACTGCTGCAGAATGGTGGGAGAACTATTGTGCCGCCCATGGAAACCCTGAGAGTATCACTTGGGCCGAGTTTTCAGGAGCTTTCCGCCACTCCCATATCCCTGATGGGAAGGTGGAAATGAAAAAGAATGAGTTTCGTGAGTTGCAGCAAGGCAACATGTCGGTGAGTGAATACCTTAACAGATTCACTCAGCTATCCCGTTATGCTCGGAGGACGTTGCCACGATGATGATGCCAAAAGCGCTTCAAGAGAGGACTCAACCCAGTTTGAAGGTGCAAGTCATTGGAAATGACTATGCGACTTTCCAAAGACTGTGAACAAGGCCATGCTCAACGAGGAATCCGCCGTGAGCTTGAAGAATCCCGCAAGAGAAAGATGATGCGGCCAAGATGCCCATCGGTCTCACTCCCAGAGTCGAATGAATGTGCCGCCTCCCCCGTGTTGCTCCACTGTCACTTTCAGAGCCCCATGCGCAAAGACTCGCCAGCTAGCCTCAAAGAACTCGCGGCTTCAATGGCTCCGAACCAACGAGCCAAGGAATGGCAACCCCGCCACGGGATCACTGCTTTAAGTGCCATCAGCTGGGGCACTTCGCCAATAGTTGCCCGCAGAGGCAAGGCCCTTCTCCGTCTGTTTCAACATAGGGGCCACTCAGGCCAGACCCCCACTCCAGAGCCGGACGTGGAGCCCTCAAACTCCAAGCGCACTACCAAGACTCCTCACCTTTTGGAAGAGGTCGTGAACCACACCACTTTGTGGAGGAAGCCCAGACAGCCGGACGTCGTCTTTGGGTAAGTTCCTTGTCAATTCAAAGCACCCACTGCTTTGTTTGATTACGAGCTTCGCATTCGTTTGTTTATCGAATTTTGTTGAAAGGCACCAATTGGAAGTTTTACCTCTTAAAAGTGTTTTGTTGGTTCAATCTCCTGGTCGAATTGAGTACGAACCAAGGTTGCCCTAAGGTTAAAGTGACCATAGAAGGGTAGAATTCCTTGCTAATCTCATCATCATAGACACCAAGTCTCTTGATGTGATTTTGAGAATGGATTGGCTTGCCAATCACCAAGCCCTCTTGGATTGTGGTGGTAGAAGCATCACTTTGGTCACTCCAGATGGAACCAAGGTAAAGTTTGAAGCCTCCCGAGAGAAGCTAGCTGGAGCTTTAGTCTGCAGCGCTGTTGTATCTTTGGAGGAAGTGCAGTGAGTCGAGAATTTCGGATGTCTTTCCCGATGACCTACCCGAATGCCGCTTGATCGAGACTTGAGTTTGTTATCAATCTTGTTCCGAGAACTGCGCCTATTTTCAAGAGACCCTCTGATTGCTCACAATGATTTGGTTGAGTCAAGAAGCAAATTGAAGAAATGCAAGAGAAAGGTTTTGTCCGACCAAGTTCTTCACCTTGGGGAGCCCCAGTGATCTTTGTTGCAAAGAAGGATGGCACCCAACGGATGTGTGTGGATTACCGAGCCCTCAATGAGGTCACCATCAAGAACAAGTACCCTCTGCCCAGGATCGATGATTTATTTGATCAGTTGAAAGGAGCCGGAGTGTTCTCCAAAATAGACTTGAGGTCAGGATACCACCAGCTGAAGATTCGTCCAGAGGATATTCCCAAGACAGCTTTCTCAACCCGGTATGGACTGTATGAGTTCACAGTCATGTCATTTGGATTGACCAATGCCCCTGCTTACTTTATGAACTTAATGAATAAAGTATTCATGGAGTATTTGGATAAGTTCGTCATTGTCTTCATTGATGATATTTTGGTGTATTCCAAGAGTGAAGAAGAACATGAAGAGCACCTCCGTTTGGTCCTAAATAAGCTTAGAGATCATCAACTCTATGCTAAATTCAGCAAGTGTGAGTTTTGGATGAAAGAAGTTACTTTCTTGGGACATGTCATGTCTGCAGAAGGAGTATCTGTTAACCCTAGCAAGGTTACGGATGTACTTAATTGGGAGTCACCCAAGTCGGTGCCTCAGGTCAGAAGTTTTCTTGGAATGGCAGGTTACTATCGCCGATTCATAGAAGGATTCTCCAAGACAGCAAGACCCCTCACTCAGCTGTTGAAGAAGGAAAAGAAATTTGCTTAGACAGCAGATTGTGAGCAAAGTTTTCAAGAGTTGAAGAAGCGTTTGACAACAGCTCCGGTGTTGATTTTGCCCGATGTCCCGAAGGATTTTGAGATCTTCTGTGATGCATCCCGGCAAGGACTTGGTTGCGTCCTGATGCAAGAAAGGAAGGTAGTAGCTTATGCTTCCCGTCAATTGAGGCCTCATGAAGTGAATTACCCCACTCATGACTTGGAGTTAGCTGCCGTAGTGCATGCTCTAAAGATATGGCGTCATTACCTTATTGGTAATCGCTGTGAAGTCTATACGGACCATAAGAGCTTGAAGTACATTTTCACTCAGGCTGACCTTAATATGAGGCAAAGAAGATGGTTAGAGTTAATCAAGGATTATGATATTGGAATCCATTACCACCCAGGCAAAGCTAATGTTGTGGCAGATGCCTTGAGTAGAAAAGTCTACTGCAATACCCTGACGATCAAGGAAAATCAGCCAGCCCTTCGTGAAGAATTCCAGAAGCTCAAGATAGAGTTGGTTGAGGAAGGTTACCTAGCTGCGCCTAGAAGTTCAACCCACTTTGCGGAATCAGATCAAGGAAGCTCAAGTTGAAGATGCCAATATTAAGGAAATTAAGAGCAACATGAAGAAGGGTAAAGCCCTGAGATTTTCAGAAGATGAACAAGGCACCATTTGGTTTGACAAGCGAATCTGTGTTCCAGATCAGAAAAGGCTTAAGCAGCTGATACTCAAGGAAGCCCATGAAACTTTGTACTCCATTCACCCTGGAAGCACAAAGATGTACCAAGACCTTAAGGAAATGTATTGGTGGCCTAGTATGAAGCGTGAGATTGCCGAGTATGTAGCTCAGTGTGATGTCTGTCAGCGAGTTAAAGCCGAGCATCAAAGACCTGCTGGACTCCTGCAACCCTTGAAAGTGCCCGAATGGAAGTGGGAAGAAATTGGCATGGATTTTATCACTGGTTTGCCAAGGACAAGGTCAGGATATGATTCTATCTGGGTAATTGTGGATCGTCTAACCAAAGTTGCTCACTTTCTTCCAGTCAAGACTACTTACTCTGGTGATAGACTGGCAGAATTGTACATGGCAAAGATAGTGTGCCAAAGATGGAGTGCCAAGAAGATCGTGTCGGATCGAGGATCCCATTCACCTCAAGATTTTGGCGAAGTTGCACAGTTGTTCGGGTACTAATCTAAATTTCAAGATAACTTATCATCCCAGCACGGATGGGCGATGAAAAGAGTAAATCAAATCCTAGAAGATATGTTAAGGGCTTGTGCCTTAGCAAATCGTACTCGATTGGGATCAAATGCTATCTTATACTGAGTTTTCCTATAACAACGATTACAGTCAAGCCTCCAGATGTCTCCATTTGAAGCTCTTACTAAGAAAATGCGTAACACCGTTGTATTGGGATGAAGTAGGCGAAAGACAAGTGTTTGGACCGAGATTTTGGAAAAAGCCGAGGAGCAAGTTCGATCAATTAGAGAAAGGTCAAAACAAAGACACCGAGCAGAAGAGTTATCTTGCGATAACCGTCGCGAGATCTAGCATTTGCACTGGTGATCATGTGTACTGAAGGTGTCGCCTCTCAAAGGGATGCGTCGTTTAGTCGTGAAAGCTTGCACCAAGGTACATCGGACCTTTCCGCTTCTAACCCAAGAGGAGAAGTCGCTACCGGTTGGAGCTCCGCCTCGGATGTCGGATGTGCATAATGTCTTCCACGTGTCACAACCAAGAAGTGTTTGCGTGTGCCCAAGAGCATATGCCAACGGAACCAATTGCCTCGCAGAAGACCTCACCTACAAGGAGCATCCCATCAAGATCATGGAAATAACAGAGCGAGTGACAAGAAGCAAGATCATCCATTTCTGCAAGGTCCAGTGGAGCAACCACACCGAAGAAGAAGCAACTTGGGAACGAGAAGATGACTTGAAGGCTGAGTTTCCCCACCGATTCTCTAGTCAGCCTGAATCTCGGGGTCGAGATTCCCTTTAAGAGGGGTAGGTTTGTAGCGTCCCGCTTTTTCATAGTTTTTGAAAATTTTAAAGAGAACCATTTGCTTCGTTTTGCCAAAAGCTTAATTTGGAAATTTGAATCCAATTGCGAGCTTTAATATGAATTAATCAAACTTTAATTAAATTAAAGTTGGTTTAATTGAGTTTTCTGGAATTTAAAATCAAAATTATTATTTTCAAATTTTCTTGGGTTTATTGGATTTTAGAAATTGATTTTCATTTTACCCGAAATTAAAAATTATTTTATTTGCAAAAAAAAAGGAAAAATTAAAGCTGAAAGTAATTTTTATTAAGTCGAGAATAATTCAAGGAATTTACGTGAATTTTTCTAGAGTTTTTGACTCTATTTGCTATTTTCTAAATTACTTTTTGATTTGTTTGAATTTCTTAAAATCGAAAAGGTATTTTAAATCCTTTATCAGTCGTGGGCGAATCTCTTGACCCATCACTATTTCCACCGCCCGCCCACTCCCGCCGCCCGGCCTCCTCCCGCGTCTCCCTTCACCTCACCGCCCGATCCTTATCGGACGTCCTCGCGTCCCACGTCGCCGCTCATCTCGCCGTTCTCGGCCGTTGATCGCGATCCGACGCCATCGCCGCCGCGCTCCTCTCTCTTCTCCGCCGTCCGACGAATCGGACGACGCCTTCTCGCCCGCGCCTCCCTACCTCCCACCGTCCGTCGAATCGACGGCCAGCTCGCTCGTCTTCCTCTCCTCGCTGCGTTTCTCTCTCCACGCGCGCCGCCGCTAATCCGTTATCTTGTCCCGCCTCGCCCGCCGCTCGCCTCGACTCGCCGCCGCGAATCCCGCCCGCCTCGTCTCGCCAACCCTGTGGCGCCTCCTCCTCGCGCCTTGCCCCGAGCGCCGATCCTCTTTCGGCCACCGCCATCGCCGCCTTCTCGTCGCCGCCGCCGCGCCGCCAGTCCCGAAAGGGTGCGCAATGGGATCCTCAAGCCCTCTACCTCCCGGTGTGCTCGCCTCCGGCCAGCGTGCTCTCTCCGTGGCGAGCCTTGAACCCCGTCTTGGCCGGGCCGGCCGTGACGTGGCTGACGCGTGGCCACCGCGTGGCGCCGGTCGGCCGGCGCACGGCCGTCTTGTTTACGTGGCAGCGGCGCTGCGCTATGCATAGCGACGCAGCAGTATTCGAATTTCGATGGGAAAATAAATCCGGAAATTCCCGGAAATCCAGAAAAACCCTAATCTATCATTTCATGTGATTTTCCGACTTCTTTTGGCCGTAGCTTTCTCATCCGAACTCCGATTTGGGTGATCCAAATTTCTAAATTCATATAAATTCAGCCCCTTTCATTTGGTTCTGGTTTTGTAATTTTTGGAGTTCATTTGGTGCTGTTTTATTTATTTGTTGCTATTCTCGCACGTAGATTCCTGTTTGGAAGATTTCTTCGACCGACGATCAAGACCCGCCTCGTCAGAACGAAGGCAAGTCGTAGGCCTTTGACCATGATGAACCAATTTTACAAATGTATATTGTATTAAATTATCATGCATGGCTAGTTTTATTAAAAATAGTTTTGGGAGTAGATATTTACCAAATTGCCATTATGCCACCTTGATAAATTTGAAAAATAAAATGTCTCCTTGAATGACATATATCCTTGACACCTTAGGATGGTTAATACTAGTTGGACATAATTGTATTACCAACATGGGCGCGTAGTATTGCTTAGTCCTGCTTTAGCTATCCGTGGAACTTTCGATCACATGTTCAATGATTAATGAAATTTGACTAATGGAACTATGGAACAGTGGCGTGAGGCCACTTTTATTAAAAGATGTTGTGCCATGGCAGGGATTGCCATTTGGTCGGGATTGAACAAAAATGATTTATGCTCGGGCTTGAGGTAGGGAGTAAAGGTGGGTGTGTGATGCACATTGGGTTGTGGTAGACTTGTCTGAGCAGCCAACTAAGGACTTAACTTTGCAAGTCATTGATCTGGGCCACCTCGTGCAACCATAAGTCCGGTATGGGACGGACCTGGCCAACTAATTGGGGAAATTTTGAGTCGGTTCTGTTGTGGTGGTTTAATGGCGCAAGAGGGGGCTGTGATGGCGAAACCTTAGCGGGCAGAACCGAGGCAAAATGGAACTTTGTAAAGGCCTTGTGGTAATCACTTAGTCGCACACCCTAAGTGTGTCGACGGACATTACAAGTGATTTATCTCTTGTGGGTAAAGCTGCATAACCTCTGCAGAGTGTTAAAACCTATTCGAATAGCCGTGTCCCGATTCACGGACATGCACAGTGATTTCGCGCAAGGGGTAGCATTTTCAAAAATGTGGTTTGGTTCGATAGAAAGGTTTGGTTGGAATGGTTGGGAAGTGAACGGGATGTTCACTGTTTGTTCAAAAGAACTTGGTTATCTATGTACTATTCTTTTAAAATCCTGCTTTGCAATCTAAATATTGTATTTACTGTTAAACTTGCTTTCTGCAAATTAACCATAAAGCCATCCTTGCTTAAGCCTAACATGAATACTATGTGCATACATTTCTCTACGACTTGCTGAGTACTTTATGTACTCACGGCTTTATGCCCTTTGTTGATCAGTCCCAGCAGAAGAATCAGGACAGGTTGAGTACTATGAGGAAGGCTACTTTGAAGACTACGCGAACTAGGTCACGTCCTCCACTCGATTGCCTGTGGGCATGTCGATTGGACTCCACGTATTTTGAGATTTCCGCTGCCAGATACTCTGTTTTTGCTAAGCCTTGTGAGGCGACTTTTTTAAGAACTTGACCATAAGGTCTTTTGCTGTTAACTAATATTACTTTGTCTGCTTCATTAGTTCGTTGTTGAATGGTTATGATTACATCATTGTTGCAACTGTGCGAGCTAGCTACTGATCATGGGACTAGCTTGGTATGCACAGAGGGTCTCGGGGTTGTGTGACACCCGGGGGTCCGACACTTACCCAGTGTTGATAATCAGTGGATGTAACCGTTAACAAAATTAAGCATGAGGTGGAGGTAACCTCTACTGTTATTTAATATTGCACTTACTCTCTTTAAATAAAAATACAATTTGTTTAAAATGCTAAGTCATAGGATTTTGTAATTATGATAATTGAAAATGTTGCTTTAGCAAATAAAAGAACGCGAGCCATCCTTGTTAAACCTTGCATATATACTATTGCATACTGTGTGTTGGCTCACGAGCATGGTGGTTGTGCTCACTCTCGCTCTTTCCCCCAAACCCTCAGAAGCAGGAAATTCTGAAGCTTTCGATTACTACGAGGAACCAGATGTCTGAAGACCCAGGAATTCTTGAAGCATAGTTTAGTCCTTAGTTGTTCTAGTCTCGCCCCAGTCTAGTGGATTCGTCGGTACTAGTGTACAACCGATATTACCCAATCTTTGGATAGTATCAGTCGTACACCGCTCACCCAAGTCGCTTGCTTGTGGGGAGATGAGCCCTCTCACCTCTTTTTCTTCCACTTTGTAGCTACGTGCTTTGCTGTGATGTAATCAATTTGGCCTGGTGGACCTTATGTAAAACTTGACCGATGTCGTCTATGTTACTCTGAATGTTGCGTTATATTGAATGTCTTAATTCACGCTATGTATGAAATAATTCAGCAATGAGCCTGTGAGTGCTACCTACTGATCCAGGGAGTAGCACGGTGTTTTCACAGAGGATTCGGGATTAGAAAATCTGGGTCCCACAAGCTTCGATCATTGCACTAGAATTTGCTGAGTAGCGAAGCTTCCCTTTTGACCAAACGTCAATCCAAAATCGCCACGGGCGTAGGTGTTCCTTTAGATAAATCATCTATTGTCGACAAGTCCTTGAACACTAGGGAGTAATTTGGGGTGAATGGCTTCAATTGTGAAATATGAAACACCGAGTGAACTGAACAATCATCCAGCGATTGTAACTTGTAAACGACTGAGCCAATGCGTTCCAACACCGAAAATAGAAGAAAATACTTGAACATAAGCTTTAGAAATGGTCAGTTGACCACTGAATTCTGGACATGTGGCTGTAGTTTCAAAAGTACATGTTCACCAACTTGGAATTGTTGGCCTTGTTTGTTTTTGTCAACCTGTGTTTTTATTCTGTTTTGCGCCTTCGCCAACTGAGTCCTCAACAATTCAGTGTATGATTGTCGATCCTTTGTTATTTCTTTAGCTTCAGTAGTTGATTATCAATCCTTTGCTATTTCTTTAGCTTTATTAGTTGTCACTGAGATGTTAGGCATTGCACCAAAATTTGGTTCTACTCCATATAATGCCTTGAACAGTGAGCAACCCAAAGATGAATGAAAACTTGAATTATGCCAGAATTCAGCCATGGCTAGCCAAGATTTCCTTTTCTTCGGGCAATTATAAACTGCACAACAGAGATACATTTCCAAACATTGATTCACCCGTTCTATTTGATCGTCAATTTGTGGATGATAGGTTGTACTGTAATGCAACTTAGTACCCACGGTTTTAAAGAGCTCGCGCCAGAACGTGCTTGTGAAAACTCTGTCTCGGTCTGACACAATTTAATGTGGTACTTCGTGTAACTTGACCACATTATTGAGAAACACTTTGGCCACTTGAACTTCTGTGAATGGATGCTGCAATGGGACGAAATGAGCATACTTTATCAGTCGGTCGACAATTACCAAGATCACATCATAAGTCTCGGATTTTGGTTATCCTTCGATGAAATCCATGGTGAGGTCTTGCCATGCTCCTTCTGGTACTGGTAGAGGTTGTAATGTACCTGTTGGATGAGAATGCTCATACTTTGCTTGTTGATAAGTCTATTTGACAAACTCCTCCACTCCTTATTTGAGTCCCATCCAATAGAATAACTTCTTAATGTGATGATATGTAGCCAAAATGCCTGAATGCCCCCCATTGCAGTGTCATGAAAATTACTAATCAACTTCATTCGTAGGGCCATATTTTCCCAAATCCATATTCTACCCTTGTATTTGATCAGTCCATGCTCTAATGAAAACCCTTTACTATCTGGACTAGTAACGGCTAGTGAAGTGAGTAATTCCTAAGCCTCTGCATATGTCATGTAAGGTATAGGCCGACAACTGGAGATAGCATGTAATTGAAGCAAATGACTGACCCGAGATAGAGCATCAGTAGCACCATGGTCCACACCCCTCTTGTATTGAAACTTAAACTATAAACCTACCAATTTTGTCATTGCTTTTCACTGCAGCTTTGTGCCTAGCTGTTGATCATCCAAATTACATAGACTCTTGTGATCAGTGAGAATCATAAATGGCCCACGTTGCAAATACAACCGCCACTTATCTACTTACATGATCACTTCTATGAACTCTTTTTCATAAATCGACAATAATTCATTATGTGGACCCAAAGCCCTGCTGAGGTAGGCAATTGGATGACCATGTTGCATTAAGATGGCCCCAATCCCTGTTGCGCAAGCATTTGTTTCTACTGAAAACGGCAAGGCAAAGTTAGAAAGAGCAAGGACTGGAGTCTTTACCATTGCTTGTTTTTATGTATCGAAACTGCTTCTGCTTGTTCATTCCACATGAAACTTTTCTTCTTCAATAGGTTGGTGAGTGGTTTGGCAATGATGCCGTAGTTCTTGACAAATTTGCAATAATATCCCGTCAAGCCAGAAAACCTCGCAACTCTGTGGTTGTCGTGGGTTGAGGCCAACGTTCCATTTCTCTTGTCTTTTCTGGATCAGTCGTCACCCCATTCTGAGAAATCACATGTCCTAAGTACTCCATCTGGTGTTTGGCGAAAGAACATTTCGACAACTTAGCGAATAGCTAATAGCTAATTCTTGCATAGCACTTCTAGCGCTATGGCACACAGGGACCAACCAACGCGCGAGCCAGCACCATTCGAGGGGGCACCATCAACGCCAACAGCCGACATTAAAGCGCACAACAGCCAACGATGACGCGTATTACCCAAAGAGGCGCCATCAATACAAACGGGCAGCGTTACCCTTCAGGAAAAGAGGCGCCATCATACCCGCGAGGGGAACCCACGTGTCGGGTAGAACCCAAACATACACACGCTTTGCCAGCTTGAAGGGGATGTGTGCCTGGACCCTTCGGGAAAAAGGTTGTGGTTTTAGCCATGACAAAGCAAGACCTCGACTGCGAGAGGCTTATCGTAGGGGTGTCTCACTGGCCCTAACGACCCGACAAAGTCCGCAGAGCCTTCCCCGAAGACCCTGTGACGGGCGCGGATGGGCCCTCTCCTCGAGGGTATCAGGCATACCTTCTGGGAGGTTCGAGCGAGGCACGAAGGTTATCGGAGGGTCGTCGAGGCGCCACGAGCTAAGGAATCAAGTCCCTCTTCGAGGGTATCAGGCGTACCTTCGGGGAGGTTTTGAAGGGGTCGCGGAGGCTCTGAAGGGCCGCCGAGGTGACACAAGCCAGAGTCAAGAGTGCCCTCGGGCCACCTCGGCGGAGCCGAGGGGTGTTCGGGGCCCCCTCAGCCCGGGGCACTCTGCACGTTGCGAAGAGCAGAAAAACATCAGTGACCAAGTGCACCAACCGGATGTACCAAAGCCAGGAAGGTCCACCGTGAGCCGAAGGCTACATGTAGGGGTAGGAAAAGCCCATGCAACCCCTATAGGCGTAGAACCTTTTTAGGGGTAGATCCGTAATCTCACGTACCCTGTCAGAAGGCTATAAATAGCCACCTCCCCCATGTAATAACTAAGACCCAATTTTTGGGATAATTAATACACATTTACTCATGACAATCAACCCCTTCTTCGAGGATCCCTCGGTCCCTCGCGTAGACATCGGGGGGGTCCCCTTTTTCTACTATCTAATCTTTCTTGCTGCGATAGGAGGGATGGTACCAGGCCCTCGTAACAAGACCAATGCGAACAACGACACCAAAGCAATGACCACCTACAACAAGTTATAATGTCGGCCCCGCGTCGATGACTTCGCCCTCACAGGTCTCGCTGTGACACGCCGCCCGCCTTGAAGGCCATGCCTTGGTGTGGCGGCCCGCATCGACGACTTCATCCTCACGGGCCTTGCTACAACGTGCCATCCGCCTCGAAGGCCATGCCTCGGCATGGTGACCCTCCATTGATGACTTTGCCTGCATGAGCCTCGCTACGATGTGTCGCCCCCCTCGAAGGCTATGCCTCGGCATGGTGGCCTCGCGTCGATGACTTTGCCCGCATGGGACTCGCTAGGACGCACCGCCCGCCTTGAAGGCGATGCCTTGGTATGGTGGCCCCACATCGACGACTTCGCTCTCACGGGCCTCGCTATGACACGCTGCCTGCCTCGAAGGTCATGCCTCGGCTTGGCGGCCCGCGTCGACGACTTCCCCCCACATGGGCCTCGCTACGACCGCGCGGCCGCCTCGAAGGCGATGCCTCGGCATGGCGGCCCCGCATCGACGACTTCGCCCTCAGGGGCCTCGCTACGACGCGTTGCCCGCCTCGAAGGTCATGCCTCGGCGTGACGGCCCCGTATCGGCAACTTCGTCCGCACGGGCAATGCTCCGACATGCCACTCGCCTAGAAGGCCATGCCTCGACACGGCAACCCCGCGTCAGTTACTTCGTCCCGCGGGCCTTGCTACTACGTGTCGTCCGCCTCAAAGGCCTCGGCGGGTTTTGTTATTTATGTTAGTTGGGCTTGTTAGTTAATTAAGTATGGGAATGTATCTAGTGCTAATGGGTAATTCGGTGCTAATGTGCTAATATCAATCTTGACCGTTGGAGTTGGGAGCATGCATAGTATTTAATAAAGACGCATTAATGAAGGTGCATTGAACGTGGGAGCATACAAACTGATTAAATGATTTAGAGATGGGAGCCCGCGTTAATCTTGGTTGTTCAATTCAGATCCAACGGTTAAGATTGGTATTAGCACTTTAACACTAAATTACCTATTAACACTAGATACGTTCCCATTAAGTATTTACCCATTTTACTCCCTTCCTTCGGCTGCGATATGATGCTCCAGAAAACTCACCAGAGAGGCACAACTTGGTTTGTGTTTTCCAGTCCAAAATACATGCTTCGTTTCGTTTTGTAAGGATGCAGATGCGATCACTACACTACACGCCACTGATTCTCATCGTCACGCTGAGTGGATTGCACTGCAGCTAGGAACACCCCAGGTACATGCATGGTATTGGAAATTCAGGCCATAGCCTGTGGAGCTACGTGCACAACTCTCGAAGCTACATTATCTGCCATTCTTCAGGGACCTCAAACAATCTTCAGACATACTGAACCGGCAAAGGAGGCTCTACTGAATAATAAATAACAGGATCATGTTTAATTCGCTCCTTTGAAAGAAAAAATCACTCATGTAACAAAATCGCAGGGGTTCTACCTTTTGGATCACTCGCCTGTGACGCGATGTGATGTGCCTTCTAAGAATAACAGTGACGACCAAGCATCTCATCCTTGCTGTTGCTCTCCTTCTCTGGTAGTAGCACTCTTGCGACGCAACGACGCGCTGAAAGGGGGAGATGCAACGACGCGCCGTCCTGCAGTCCCGCTCACGAGTCCACCAAGTCTCCCTGACCGTGTGCTTGCGTAACACAAAGCTCTTTGGCTAAAATTTATTTATTTACGCCCAAATGGTCCGAGAAATTTCATAGGCTGACAAATTTCTTGCGCGTTGCATAATCAAAGCAACACTTTTTCGATGTGACTGCCTTCATGGATGGACATATCAATAGAGTGATCTGCACTAACGAAACGATATGCAATTCCACTAACAATGATCCAAGTCCAGAATGGAATTCGTTTGTAATTGTACATCATGCTGATATTATACAGATCATAAAGCACAGGCAAGGTAATCAAACCAACAATATCATCTCAACCATAGCAAACGAACAGTACATGTGTAGGGTGTATGTGCACAGATCCAACAACCGAATTAAGCATAAGAAATTTCATAGTACAGATGCCGCCCACAAGTCCGCTGTATGTCACCAACTCACCATACTGTTTTTTTATACAACTGTTCCTGTTCAGCCATGGTGTATTTTGAGTCACCATCAATTGTTTGCTTTCCCTGCATCTTCCCGGATAGTTTGGTATTAAGTTAGGTCATTCTCGTCCAAGGAATCCTCGCCATCATCAGCTGCCAGTTCTTTCTTGATGGCCTGCAGATCACCTGTCGGTAGTTTCCTTGCAAGCCGAATTACCTGCAGTGATGGTTCACCATAAATTCTAGTGAAGACAAGTGCTAAACAAGCAAGCAAACAACCAGGGAATAATTATATCAGATGGAATACAAACTAAAGTCTAGCACTAGCAGATGGACACACAATGGTCCTATGGTAAGTCGACAACTACTGCAATAGAGTTAGACATTCTTTGCATGCAGTCTATCCTGATGAATGATGAGATCGCTGCTGAAGCACGCAATAGAGCATCAATATAAACTAAATTTTACATGTTAACTAAAAGGGAGATCACGAATAGCATGTTCACTATGAATCTATGATGTCTCAGCTCCGAGTTCGCCATTTTATTCACATGCAGGGCATCTTCTGATATAATCATATAGACAATGTAGCATCCCTGGTATAGTTGTAAAAAAGACATACCACATGGTCGAGGTGATTGACGGCACTTGATTGAGCAGCACGTTTGATTTCTTCAGCATCACCTTCCTCATATGCAGACAACAGTTTCATTGCACATCGATTCTGGTCGCTATTAAGGAAGGCTTGAACCCTGCAATGTATCAGAAAAGGAAATAATGGTGATAATTATTTTTTACACTGCAAGATTTGATGCAACCAAACACAGCACAAAATATATTAAATGTGAATCCACATGTAACAATTCTCATCAGTGACAGTAAGTAGTAACTACCACCAATATACAACTTACTCTGAGCAATCATTGTAACATTTCTGAGCTTGATGAAAATCATGTGCATAAAGGTAGATAATGATTGCACTCAGATAACCCTGCATGCATGAAACAACTTTCAAATCAGACAAGTTGGTGTTCAATTCGTGATACTGCTTACCTGAACAAGCAGGATTTAATATATTTTTTTTTTCCATTTTGCATATGAAATTGTGTTAGTATAAAACCTATCAGTTTCCACTACATAATCTTTCTACCTTGTCTAGTAAGTATAAACTCTCTGAATAATTAAGTAAGCACATTTCAGTGTAAATATTACCTTGCATTGGCTGTTGATGGCATTGCACTTATCAGCAGCAGCACCAAGTCTTAAAAACAATGCTGCAGCATCCGCATACCTTTCAGAGATGGCCAAAGATGGGAAGAATTGTAAGATGAGTACATAAATGAGATTACTAGTAATTAAGTGATACATGCATAAATGTCAGAAAGATATCGAAGGAGAAGGTATGAAAAAAATGCAAGGATAAATAAGCATGCTACTAGAGGCATATTCCAATCCACAATTACATTCAGCAACGAAGGCACCTAAAAGCACCAGTACATCAAATGATAGTAGTAAATTAAGTTCAGCATCTTTGACCTCAAGACTTATAATGAACAGATGTAGACCTAAACTACTTAAGAGATCTGCAGAATTATATAAAATCAGCCATACTAATTAACAACAAATGATTGATTCCCGATAACTTCAAGTATGATTGGCGCTAGTAAGACTAAAAGTCATCAACAATCAAAAAGGGATGAATGAATCTGTAAAGCACTGTCACGATCGTATGGTGCAACCAGGGTTCCAAAATCCGCTGGTTAACCGGATGAGACAGCAGAATCAGCCAGCCAGCAGTCTTTGGTAGCCCATTAAAAAAAAATCACCCCTACACACTTATTTGAAATCATCTTCTATACCAAAATACTCCTAATTGATTATAATATATATCCCAAATTTCAAATCTGCAAAATCAAAAGTTTCAGAATTTCGAGAGAGAAAAAAACGGCCGGTTTTCGCCAAGGAACCGGAACCAGGCACCCTCCGAGCTTTTCACAAAAAAACAGTTTTCTGAACTCTGATTGCAGCTGTTCAGGAAAAAAAAAAGAATGGACCAACACAAATGGAAAATGAACGTACACCACAGCGTGCTTCCTGTAAGTAAAAAACAGGGGCTGGATCCACATACAGAAATAGTTGATCAAGAATATAAAAATTCGTGGAACATAGGATCAATTGCTCTGGTTTATTTGAGTGCAGTAACTACAAGCCCTTAACCATCTCTTTAACCTATGTATGAATACATCAAGCTGAGCACATGCTTAGTTGAAGCGAAAATTGCAAGGATGACCCACTTGCAAAACCAAGAAAAAACTTGGAATTAAGTTCAAAAGCAACAGAGCCCTCAACTGTAGGCACTGAAATTGGTGAAGATAGTTAACCCCTATTGATGCCCACAATTTGGTGCGCATGTCGTAAAGACCAAGTCTAAGTAGCCTACTCCAATTCCTGTAATGTTCGCTGTGGAGGACTGTCTCTAGAAGGTGTTGCATTAGTCCCCTAGTGTCACTCTTAAAGTTTTGGGATTCTCTTTATTTATCTAAGAAGTCTGCTTACTTTGCAAGTAAAAACAAAGAAGATGGAAACTTACCAGTAAAAAAATCAAGGAAATCATCCATGACATACCATGTAGATGTAAAAGGACAGGCTACAGTGTGAAATTGTAATAAACAGACACTAAGCTGATCTGTATAATCTTACTTCTCAAGCTTAACATATAAACGTGCAGCAGCACGATACAAGTCAAAAGCCATCTGCTCCTTTCCATCCTCTTCTAGAACTGAACAAGCCTCATCATACATTTTAATAGCTTCTTCTGGAGCTTTATCCTCCAAGGCACTGATTTCATCATGATTAGAAAAAATAAGCCTCACAATGTTCACATAATTATCATATTGCTTTTATTTTACCTAGCACCCTTTGCAAGAGCATCAGAGGCAGGTTGTGGTCTTCCACATTCACGATATAATTCTGAAGCTCTGCGATAAAAATCAGAAACTTCATTCCAGCGTCCAAGCTCCTTTACTAAAGCACCAGCAGACTCCATATGTTTAGCAGCATCCCAGGGTCTATGGAATTAGTTAAGGGTGCATAAGGTGATTGCTCAATTATGTGAAAACATGACAGCTACAGAGAAATATTAGGATACGAGGAGATCATTTCTTGTCCTTTTGAAGCCTTCTCAAACGCATCCTTTGCTTTCTCGTTGTCCTTTCTGAACCTATAAGCAATTGCTTTTAAAGTAGAGATGAAGCTTTGTTATATGCACTGCAGGAAGCAAATAGCGAACAAGAATATAAAAAGATGGCAAACAAAATCACCGACCAGCTTGCTCATACAAGGAGGTAGCACTCTTCCAATCAGCATTCCACCTTGTAAAGCTCAGTTTTGTTCTGCAAAAATAATATATTTTTAAAAAATTGTTTAGCGCAGAATTACTGTGAAGTGATTTTTTTTAGAGACACATTAATAAAGTAACAGCAGTAAAAATACGATAATCGGCACTCAACAAGAACTCACACGTTAAAACAAACAACTGTCAATGACAAGATTTAATCTTATAAGTAGCTGATATATTTTCATGAAATTGAGAACAAAGAAAAAAACTACTGAAAAATAATTCCCAATAATGTTCGCAATTTGTTTATGCTCAGACATCTTGAAAGTAAGTTATAGTTGGCATGTCTAAACAATGGTGCACACAAATATCCATTTTAAACAAACTCATAAATGTTCGAGAGACGAGGATCAACAAGAGGCTGATTTTTATGCAAGGTAAGGTGCTCTTGTTTTTCATCTCCTCTTAGAATAAAAGCACATAATGGCCCAAGCTAAATGTCTGAATGTGGCAAATTTGCAGCTAGTGTAGTGGATTTTGGCATGGCAAATTCTCCCACAACCAACACGCTAACATGGACTACAAGCTACACCGCATAAAACATAAAGCATAATCATTGCTGAAGTGATACGGACTAGCACAAGAATTATCATGCGTTCACACACATCTGCGTTATGCAAAGATTTCAAAAACTAATGGGATATGATCTAGGCGACAATGTCTACAGTTATTCCCGACAGGCCGACACAGCACAAATGTAAACAAAATTCGGCATATCCTTGAACACAATTCCAGCAAATTTGCGTAAACTAAGTTAAAACTACGGGAAATAAAATTGATGCACTCTTTCGTGCAGGAATAGCCCGGTGAGCCCTAGCATTTGGCGGAAGGCCTCTGAAACCTACTACCCCAAGCTTATCTCTACCAAACCACTTGGAGATCTCAAAGATCCCAAATCAATGATCTCAAAGATCCCAAATCAATGACACTAATTTGCAATAAGAAGGCTAGCCCCGCGCCATCCAAGATCAGGAATAGTCGAATAGATCCAGGAGTCTCCGGTCCTCTATCCAAAACATTTACTGAGAGATCCACTCGATGGAGAAGGCGTGTGACGAGAAAGTTTGGCATGATGGATCGAAGAAACGCAAATTAGCATGCTCTAATTGAACAGCAGGGCTCGAATAGTTCGTCTTCTTGACAGAAAGAAAATAAATCGGATTTCGTTTTCTTAATAAAAAAACGATAGCAATCAGATGGCACGCGGATCAAAAGGAGCAAGCGAATTCGGGGGGCGAGATGGAAGCAAGGGGACAAAGGACTTGCAATTTGTCGGCCTTGGCCATGAGCTTGTCGGGGTCGGAAGAAGAGCTCGCCATGACGGAGACCAGAACCTCCTTCTCCGCGACTCCTCCCAGATTCTCACGACTGCTGTGCTGTGTCGCCGTGTCGAGGCGAGCAGTTAAGCTGAGCTGGCCCTCCCTGGATCCTCCCTGGATGAGGACGAGGACGAGGATGGTTCCCCTCTGAGATTCGTGCAACAGCGTTCATCAGTCATCACCATCGTGTAATTCTGGGCCCAGCGTTTGCTGCGAGCATGTCTTACTCATGCGTGCGGCCCACAAGCCTCCTCGTACAGATTTGTCTCCCGCCCAGGCCCATCTTCCCCAAATCTTCACACGGTACGTTTGCTTTTGCTTCGTCGGTCAGAAATCTGCCGACTCTACAATCCGCTGCGGGGCGGTCTCCAGCGACGGCTGCTCTCTGTACGATTCACGCAGCAAATCGCCCGCCCATGCGTGCGGTGGGCTGGCAATGGCAAGCACGCGGATTCCTAGCCCAGAAATCTGGCGATCCAGGTGGTCACCACCTAACCTGGCAGGCTCTTCTCAAAAAAAAAAAAAAAAAAATCCTAACCTGGCACTCTGGCAGGCACCGGCGCGCACAATCACGCGTCCTGCTCCTAGGCCTCTTATTCTCGCAGCATTTGGTTACGAAAGCAACAAAATGGAGGTGACTGACTCCTTTGTTCCCTTCCTGCAGCCTCCATGCCCTCTTTCTCGCCAAAGCGGCATGGGCGCTTCTTGGACGCTACCTTTCGATCACACCGGTGATGACACCTACCTGACCAGATCGTCAAATAATTCCCTTACTCGCATGTATCTGTACCTGCAAACTTACGGTATATTATACTCTTCTTACGTACTCCAGTGCATTGCATTGCATGCGCGTGTTGCGTGTTTCACGGGGGAGGGGATAGAGGGTAGATAAATAAAGGGTGCGTTTATACAACATTCGACTGTTTTCTCAATCTAAAATAGTTAAATTTTAGTTCATTTATAACTTCATTATACATGAATTATAAGAATTTATGTATATAATTTTTGTTCTTGATCACAGTAATTATTGTCGAAAGTCTTAATAACTCATATTTCCATCACATTATTCAAAATCTAACATATACTTTGAGATAGTTAGCACAAACAAAGATGAAAATAAAGATAAAAAATAAAATTCCATACGAACAAAATACGGCAACGTGGTGAACCTGTTATGGTCCGAAAAATATATAATAAATTCAGACTCAATTCATCGTATGAGAAGAAGTGCAAATCTCAGAACATATCAAACGGATGAAAATGCAACTATTTTGACATAAAAAAACAGTCAAATGTTATTTAGTAAATCTCCGGAGAAGACGATATTGCCGGCCGAAGCAAAAATTTCCAAGTAAAATTGTAAAGTCAGAAAATCGAATGTTTTCTCTCAAAAAACATACGATAATTTTTAGCAATTCCGTAAATAAATCATCAAATAAGGCGAGGAGAAGATTGGGCTCTTAATTTGCTTCTTGTTTCACCATCCTATGCTTCTTTCTGGTTCCGAGGGTTTGTTGCAGATTTCAGAAACAATGCATGGGCTGCTGGCCATATCTTGGGTAGCTTGGCTTGCTCGCTTCACGTGCTTACTTACTACTTACAATTTGCATGCTGGTCACATCTGATCCTACTTACTTCAAGAGTAGCCAATAAAAAAGATCCAATACTTGATTGTTCTAAGAACTAAGATATCATTTTACTTCTAAGAACTAAGATATCATTTTACTCATATTTTTAAAAAAATTACTAGTATTATGCGCAAACAAAGATAGTGCATTATTAATTAGCACAGGCCGGCTTGATATGCTTGCGTGGGAGGAAACAATTGGTAGCAATTAGATATTCGTACTTCTCCGTAAATATCAAGGATATTGTTGCACCCGTTTCAAAACCAGATGCCCCGAAGATTAAAAAAATAAGAAGTTTCATTCAGTATTTTCTTAGCATTCAGTAACTGCACCTCAACCCAATATAGTACACATTGATTTACGCTGAACCTGATTTCTTCAACTTGAAGTACTCCTTGTGCAGAAAGCTATTGCTCTCTCGGTATTTTGCAGAAGCAGCATGTAAAGAATTCAGGTTGGCAGACTCTTTTTTTGCAAGTCAAGTTTGAGCCATTCCCTAGTAAGGTAGGTGAAATGATTGGCCTAATGGGCACTCTACACGAACGTAAACAAGTCCCATCAGAGGTTCAGATACATGGTAGCGGCTGACAATCCAAACAAGAAATTCCACGGCCGGTGTAAGATAAGGATAAGTACAGTACTCACTACTCAATCCTGCCATGATGCAAAAGCTTATAGAAATCACACTACTACACAAAATTTTATCACAGACGATTCTAAACCATCATTACAGACGGTTTTTGAACCGTCTGAATTTATATGTCTGTGATGACATGAAGTCATTACAGACAGTTCTGAACAAAAACCGTCTGTGATAGTAATTATCATAAACGGTTTAGAACTGTCTGTGATAGCTTTTTCTATTGTAAAAAAACAAAATTGAGTTTTCACTTCGTCTGGAACCCCTCGAGCCTTGCGAATGAATCTGATATGGATTTTCGGATTGAACTTTTCGTTAGCTTTTCCACAATAGTCATAGCATTACAGTAGCATCAACTCAATTCATTCACAAAACACTAAAAACAACACAGCATCACCCGTATCACAGTAGCATCAACTCAATCCATTCACAGAGCACTAACACATCACAATAGTAATCCACATCACAGATCAAAAGCGGGAGTAGAGAGAGTGAGGTCGTGGGAGGCTAGGGCGACGAGGTCGTAGGAGATCGACGACGACGAGGCCGGGGCGAGGTGGAGGAGGCCGCAGGCGACGAGCTCGGGGGAGGTCGGAGCGCAAAGTCAGGGCGAGACAGAGATGACAGAGGAGAAATAGTAGAGGAGGAGATGGAGATGGAGATGGCAAAGGAGGAGATGGAGGACTCTGTTAATATAAAGAGATTTGGGCAACCCGTCCATTAAGAGCAAATTTTTATTTTCCCGTCCAACAAAACAAAAGTATCATAGACGATTTTATACAAAAACTGTATGTGATAATATATCACAGAAGATTTGTATTAAGAATCATCTGTGATGTGATGCTTATCACAGACGGTTAACGTCTGTTATACTTCATAGACGGTTTGTATCATGAACCGTTTGTAATAGGTCCATATCATGAAGCGTCTTCTATAGTTTATTTTGTTGTAGTGTCATATGCCATAAATACTCTCGAGAGCTAAAGGTTGGTGGGTCGGAGAGACCATCAGGTCACCAAGAAAGCTCTCAGGCTCTCCATGTCTAGGCTAGCCTAGGGCTGGACCAGTAAGGCATTGCTAGTATCAATTCATAAGGAGGTGGAAGGCGAGGGGGAGCCAAGTAGAACTCAAGACACCGAAAAGAACGGTATGCATGGCAAGGAAAAACATGGCTCTAAGATTTTGTTCTTAGTTACACTTCATACGTTTCTGAAAGTTCCATCGTTGTTATTGTTCACAAGTGATCTTTGTCTCTAAGATGTACTGAACATCTTATTGTTAGGAAGGTGAACAATAACAAGTCCCTCAAGAACTGATGGAAGATGGCAGGGCTCCAAGTAGGTCTACTCCTATCCGCAGAAGCAGATCTGCTGAGTTCCATAATTTTTCAGAAAGGGTAGGTTTTTATCATGCATATCGATCACACTAATTTATTACATTTCGTGTTTCCGAGCTTTTATCTGAAATATTTGTAGAGGAGAAGGGATAGGATCAATGAGAAGCTCAAGGCACTGCAAGAGCTACTCCCAAATTGCACCAAGGTAATATATGTTGCATCCTTGATCATATCTCTCACGGAGCTTTTCGCCTGATCTCTGATCTCATTATTGTTTCAGACCGACAAAGTGTCGATGCTAGATGAAGCCATCGACTACCTGAAATCACTTCAAGTACAAGTCCAGGTAAATGAAGGGCATCGTATCATATCATATGATCAAGTTTATTATACCTGATCTTTTAATACTTGTTTTTTTGTGTGCATAATTTACTGTTTTAGTTTGTCAAACTGCAGATCTGCTTCTCTTGTTGGCCTAGTTTAAATCTGAAGCTGAAATAGAAATTGACTGATGCCATTTATTTCATGTACGTTCTTATCATTATGCTTTCATGCACACAGATGCTGGTCATGGGGAAGGGA
Organism: Hsuehochloa calcarea; assembly: GCA_036346395.1. Lineage (NCBI taxonomy): Eukaryota > Viridiplantae > Streptophyta > Magnoliopsida > Poales > Poaceae > Hsuehochloa > Hsuehochloa calcarea. The sequence continues at coordinate 45,410,371 of CM070599.1, forward strand.
ATGGCACCAGTGGTGCCTCCTGAGTTGCAACAATACATGCACTATATCACTGCTGATTCTGCCCAAATGCTTCCCTTGCGCCCCTCCGAGCCGCGGCCATTTCAGATAACTCACGCCACCCCGCAGCAACAGTCTAATGTCGAGTCGGACTTCTTGAGCCAGATGCAGAACTTGCACCCTTCTGAGCCACGTCAGAACTTCCTCAGGCCACCAAAATTACAATTGTATACGCCGGTACGTAGTCTGTACTTGGTTGATGTCATTGTTAGTACATTTTTTTTTCTCTTCCTGATGTGAATATATGTACATATACTTGTTAGATTTCATGTACTTAGGCCGCTGGAGTACTAGTACGGAAATTTCGAGAACCGAAACTGTTTTGAAGACTTCCTCTACTTGAAGTCTTGAACAATGCTACTCACAATTATGAGAAGTTCATACCTAATGCAGGAGCAGAGGGGAGGGCTAGCTAGCAGCAGTGGCCACAACGGCGGTTGGGTCACAGAGAGGAATTCCTCGTACAACTTTATGGAATGATGAGCTCCTGATCAGAAGCAGTCTAGTCTGAATATATCTTTCAGTCTGTGATGTGTTTCGTGATTCGTCTCAGAAATGATATAAGGTGCTCAAGGGAGTGCTGAATGTGCTGTAGTTAACTAGCTAGTTGTGCTGGTCAATAAAAAGTTGTGATCTTGCTTACTTTGCTATCCATATCTCACGCTTCCTCATCATGTTGCGTGCATATACGCATGACCTAATAGAGCTTTCTGATGTCTGTATATATAGTAGTCCACTTTCTGCTTAATTATGTGTTCTAGCATCCGAATGAACATGGCTGGTTTAATCCAGTGCATCACAGGAATAGCATGCAGTAGTTTCAGAATACGCTACCTACCTTGTTAAACATACATGCCCGTGTAAGAGGAACACATTGTACAACAAAATTGGCATTTTGGATCTAATGTTCAGAAAGGAGATAAGAGCTATTAGGATACATTGTTCTGCCGACCAACAAGCTATTGCCAGGAATTCAAAAGACACATCTACATCTGCGAGTCATAATTCACGTTAACATATATGATTGATGTGTTCATTGACTAGTAGTTTTTTTGTACCCAAGGAGCTCAATAATATATCACTTCTCCCACAACTTCACCGAATCTTTCAGCTTCCATTCTTCTGCAAGTGTGCAGGTACAGGTATGTTACAGCACTGAAAGTTGAGTCAAAAGCAGAAACTTTGGTACCACTTCAGGCCCATACCATCAGGCAGCATGGGCAAGATTGATACCAGTGCACCGTTCTAAGGACAAATATTAGAATAATACTCTAGCATCTAGAGCTTCCGGTTATTTTCTCTTTTGCATAGTAGCTCCAAAAAGTTTCACTGCTGAACAAAAAGTGGGTCCAAAACCTCGAATGAACACACGAATGGCACAACCTCTATGACACCCACAAGGCACTAGAGAACATACGCTATACAAAAAAATGCTCCTCCATAGAGCAAACACTACGTACACTTAGAACTATTGCAAATATCGTTTGTATTCATCGTAAAATCAATATATTAATATATATACAAGTACAAAAATAACATATATACAGATAACTCCTTATACAATAGGAAAAATATACAAGTAAGAATACACATTTAACACCCCTCTCAAGCTTATGGTGGATCAAAGTTTGGAGAGATAGAAACTGTACTGAGCTCTAGTCTGTGCCTTTGTAAAAAAGTATGCTAACTGAAACTCTGAAGGCACATACTAAAGAGCAACAACCTGATCCTGCATCTGTATCCGCATGTAGAAAGCATTAACACCAATATGCTTTGTAAGCTCATGATTCACCAGATCTTTTGTAAGCTCACGATTCACCAGATCTTTAGCAATGATAATAGCACATGTACTATCAGACTAAAGAGGAGTTGATGCGGAAACAGAAATATCAAAATCCTCAAGTAACGACCGTAGCCAAGTAATCTCCGCAGTCAACAAAGTTATAGCTCGCAACCCAACCTCAGCACTCGAACGAGAAACTGTTGTCTACTTCTTAATCTTCCAAGCAATGAGAGAACCACCAAGAAAAACACAATAGGCACAGAGAGACCGACGATCAGAGTGATCACTAGCCTAAGTGGCATTAGAATATGCTTGGAGCTGTAAAGAGCTGGAGTGAGGGAAAAAGAGACGACGAGTGATGGTTCCACGAAGATATCATAGAACACGAAGAAGATGATTATAGTAGAGTTGAGTGGGAGCAGAAATAAACTAGGTCGAGATATGCACAGGGTATGAAATATCAAGACGAGTGACACCCAGATAAACAAGACTCCCAACAACGTGATGATAGCGAGTAGGATTAGCAAGAGGCTCACCATTAGTGGGACAAAGAAGAACATGAAGCTCCATGGGAGTTTCAGCGGTGCATGTGTCTCTTCTTCCTTCCTGTTATTTGTTATTCTTGTGTGTGTACGCGTGTGAAACACTAGAAAGAGCACCGATGAGTAAGTTCTCTCTAGGAACTGTACCAACACAGCACGGCTAGGATCACGAGCTTCGTCCATGAGAACCTCCGCTTCCCGACAGCGTGATAGGGTGTGAGGAGCTTCCACCCGCATAGGCCGACACTTGTAACATCTCAATTTTTGAGGCTTTTGAAAATTTTCAAATTAAAATTAACCATTCGATTTTATTGTATTAATAAAACGTAAACTTGAAATTTTAGAAAATAAAAATAATTTAACATGACTTAATCAAACTTCAATTAATTCAAAATTTGGTTTATTTGAAGTTCTTGGGTTTTCTGGTATTTAAAGTCAAAAAAGGTATTTTAAGTATTTTCTTGTATTTTTGGATTTTTAAAAGGCCTTTTCCTTTTTCACAAAAATGAAAAATATTTTTTTACAAAATTAAAAGCTAAAGTTAAGCTAAAAATAATTTTATTAAGTTTCAAATAATTCAAAAAATTATGTGTATTTTTCTAGAATTTTTGGACTTTATTTGCTATTTTAAAAAATACTTTTAATTTTTTGTATTTTCTAGAATTTAAAAATCATTCTCCTATTCATGGGCCAAATCATCCCTGGCCGTTCCTATTCACACACCTTTGGCCCAACTCCTGCCCAGCTTCGTGCGCCAGCCCGAGACGTCGTGCGCTCCTCTCTCGCTGACACGGCGAGCCCACCCACCAGCGTGTCAGTACCCGGCGCCTCTCCCTCTCCTCTCTCTTTTCCCTCTTCTTTCTCCCTCTCTCTCACCCCCATTCACAGGGATTTTGAGCTTCAAGAGCTCCGGAAGCCTGCACCGCCGTCGAGGATCCTCAGCCGCCTCCACCTCCACCGCGAGCTTCGCACGGTTGTGCGCCACCTCGTGCTCGCACTCGCTTCATCGGGCCACCACCGGAACCCTGTCGCTGACTTCGCCCGCTCCATACCGCCGCTTCCTCCGCTCGCCACTGGCCACCACCGTGTGCATCGCCGCCAAAGCAGTGCGCACTGGAACGTCCTTGCCTCACTCTCCCTATTGGTCCCCTCGCCGCAGCGTGTAGCACCGGCGAGTCTGCTTCGCTGTTGCGGTTACCCCGTCAAAACTCGTGTGGCCCAGCATGCGTGGCACGACCCTATGCCACTAGCCGGGTCCACTGTGGACTCCGTGCGGCTGTGGACCCAGTCCATGGTCGTGGGGCCCACATGTCAGCTGCACAAGCCTTTTCTTTTTGAAAAATAAATTCGATTGCTGACGTCATGCTGACACAATAAATCAATTTTTCCTTTAGAAAATAAATCTGAAAATTTCAAAATTTTCTTTTCATCATTTCATGTATTTTCAAACTTCCGAGGGCCCTGTCTCCTCCGTTCGAACTTCGATTCGAGTGATCCAAAAAATTTAATTCATCTAAATTCAAGATCTAGCCTTCTACACTAAAATTATTTAATTTGGAGTTTTATTTGAATTTTCTTCGTCTTCACGTGTAGATTTCGATGACTCTGGGGAACCCGAATTTTGCGAAAAAGATCCTCAAGCATTTGAGCAAGGCAAAGTTACATATTTGATCCTATTGAATCCCAATATTTCAAATTATTTAAATTCTATTTTAAATTATTATTGCATGTGTATTTAAATTCAAGTAATTTAAATATCTGTTTTAACTTTATTGTTATTCCTAATTCCTTTGTACATCCAAACTAGAATATTGATTTAGCCACCCCTCGATACCATAGTCAAAAACTAGTTGGTACATTAGTATGAACTCGAACATGTTGTAAAACTCTATGCTTAGTCAAAGCTTATCTCAAAAATATTTCATTTGAGAAAGTTAGCTAAATTTTAACTATGATTTAAAATGATACTATGGAACGATCTATATACCATAGAAATTTATGAAATGTGTTGACTTGTAAATAAAATAAAAATTGGTTTGGACTTGGGAGAAATGGATGTTTGGGTGGTGCACGTTGATGCATGGGATCGAGTCATTTCTATGACCGAGGCCCATGGGTGTTATGGAAAGCCGCCCAAGTCAATTAAGAACCGGTCTTCGAGCGTATTTTGCTAAGCCCTATCGTACTACCACATGTTCTGAATGGGCAGAACTTGGCTAATTGATTTGCAATATTTCCTGTGGTCGTGCCATCCGGTTGTGTGGGTGTCTTTTATGACCCACTTTTATATATTCCCACCTATCACAAGAGGGGGACTGAACCCGCGAGTTCTATCCAAAAGGGGCGAAACCTTAGCGAGGCGGGACTACAGTGGGATGGTGTATTGTAAAGGCCTTGACACGTGCTCTAGACAGCTTATCTACGGAGTGAGCGGTGGTATCGACGGATTCCAAATAAACTAGAGAAGTCGTGTCATGTGGGTAAAGTTATACAATCTCTGCAGAATGTTATGAATTATTCGAATAGTCGTGTCCACGGTCATGGACATGCTAGCAAAGCCAATCCAAGTTAGATTTTGGTTTTTGTTTCAAAGGACTTGTTAAATGATTTTGGATTTCTATCCAAATGGGAATTGAGCGGGTAGCCTCATGATAGGAAGGTATCCTTCACCACTCGTTAATGAATGTTATCTGACTATTAAACTTGAGAATTTAGAAAATAAATTTTAGTTATAGAATAACTGCTTTGGAACTTAGTATGGATATTTGAAAAGAAACATTCCTTTATGCAAGCTCAACCCTACAAGCCTTCCTTTGATATATCCTTGCATACATTATAACTCTGTTATGGGTGTAACTTACGGGGTACGATTGTTTGTGCTCACTCTTACTTAATAAACTGTTAATCAGGTGAAGAGTACTACAAGGAGAATGAGAACTTGGATGACTAGGATACGCCCTCCAGACGATTGCCTGTGGTAAATCATGTGGTCTACCTTACTTCTTTTGCTTCCGCTGTATTTTGCTTGTTAGCTTTAAGGCCCTTTTGCAGTAGACTTTAACTATTATTAATGGATGATGTTTTATGGTTATGATATCCACTTTTGTTAACAGTGTACACTAATTGTTCCTGGACTAGTGTATAAAACACAGAGAATTCGGGATCCTTCGCTCCTGGGTTCGACAACACTCCCCTACAGGATCGACATGGTCAAGTTCCTAAACACGCTCGCGTCTAGCACGGGCCCCTAGAAGCAGTGGTGGAGCTGGGCCTCGGGCCGCCAGGGCAATGGCCCAAGTTTCCTAGCTTTTCTCTAGCGATCCTGAATCTCAGGATCGAGATTCCTTTAGGGGGGTTTGTAACATCCTAATTTTTCGAGCTTTTAAAAATCTTTTAGTAGTTGAAAAATTCAATATTTTGATTTTATTTGAATTTTTAATTAAAGATTAATATGGACTATTAGCATCAAAATAATTTAATATGATTAATCCTAACATCAACAATTGTCAAAACTATTGTATTTGGATTCTATGTGCTTGGATATATTTTCTAGAATTTTCTAGAATTTTTCTGAGTTCATTTGCTATTTTCTAATTGCTATTTGGATTTTCTGGTCACGAGGATCGCATCTGAAGGGGAACGCGGGAAGGCTACCATAGCACAAAACAAAAATTTTCCGCGCAACAAAGGAACCACCGCTAGAAATAGATCAAAAATCAAAAATCGACCAGTTGGTGATGAGATCCGACATGGTGGATTCTTTTGGATGAAGAAGTCACAGGTGGTCGGAGGCAATTTTTTCCTTTTAGAAGACGAAGAGGAAGCAGAAGGCGTGAAAACCCTAGCACCCAGTGCAAAGGGGTTTTTATAGCCACAATTCTCTAACCACGTTCGGGGGTTAAGAGAAGTCCAAAGGATAATCCTTTTTGACCAACGGACATAAAAGCTTCTCAAGTCCCAAGGCAGATTTTCAACTTTAAAATGAATACAGACCACTTCGAATGTCACGACATTTAATGGGGGGTTTGCCCGATACGATTTCGTCGGAAGAAAGTGTTTACACACGACCCATTCATTTAATGTTCAAGGGCTAGCTGATGAGGATTAAAACCTCTATGTATTACTTTAATACATAAGAAAAAACCATACGTCTTCGTGGTCGTAACCCCTAAGGCTAACGACCTCACTGGTCGTAAAGATTCTAGAAGTTACATAACAAATACCCTGGTCGGACAAGGTCCCGTACTTAGTCCCCGACTAGTTAACTGCTCGTAAAGCTATAAACTGATATCTGGATCCAAATCCAGGTATATCTTTTACCGTGTGATGAATGGAACACGTGTTGTATACTATATACCACGTGCGTTACATAATACTAAGATACTGACTAATGGTTGAATGTCTCACCAATATTTAACCGCACAACGGTTGATACTTTAATCAACTGAAACCTCCCTCCGACCAGACGCAACGCTTCGCACAGGCGTCTTCTCCAGAAACAGCTGCCACCTCTTCAAAAGCTATTTGTAGATGGAGCATGGAAGGAGGAGAAGGGGCGAAAGCGAGACAGACGATAAGACTCTGGGAGGTAAAGAAGACAAGAGCATAGCCAACATCATACTCATTGTAATTAGGATTAGTCCTTTGCCTGATCGCAGGCATTCCTTGTAAACAGTCGGTTCATAGTAGTAAAGAGCGACCCCATTTTCTTCTAGGAGATACACATCATTTTTCTCTATTTTTATATATCTTTATAAGATCGGCGATTTGATCGTCGACAAGTACCTAGACCTATTCCAAGGTAAGTTATACCTTTGATCATATTGCACCCAGTTTTCAAAATACTTTGATTCAAATTATTGCATTCTATGTCAAGTATTTATTTAAATGCTTTTGGGTTTAGTTATTAATCCAATTGGTTACATCCACCTTGTCTTTTGTTATACTATGATCTTTTGTCACCCTAGGTTGGTTAATTATTAGTTAGTATTATCGTAGCATCAACGTGGGTTAGTTAGATACGAGTAGATTGCTTAGTCATGCTACGAGTCATCATCTCGTGTGAGTTGCAAATATAGACTTGACTAAGTGATTATGGAATTGTGTGATAAAACTGTGTGTGTTGTGTGCTATTACTCGTTGATGGCATGTGTTGCACTTAACCAACAGGGTGGGAAAAGATTTAGACTGAGACAAGTGGTGGATACTGTGTGATATGGAGGAGCTGTGTGAATGAGAATATTAGTTTGTGTGACATTTAGTTAGAAGTTAGAAGTCTTGCTTTGATTAATTAAGGGCTTAACTTTGTGCGTCATTGAACTAAGCCTTACTGTCTGACCACATGCTTGGTTTGGGACGGGCCTAACTTAGTAGGTTATAGAGTCTTAACATTGATTACTCAGGCCGATAGGTTAGGCTGTGTGCCGAGGTATGATTCTCATATCGCGGGACGGTTTGCCGCTTCCATGTCCAACAGTGTGTGTCGTGCCTAGCGCTGTGTGTATCGATTGGGCAGCTGTAAAGCACATCGGGAGTGTCAATGCTTGAGATGAAGTTTCTGAAAGGTTTTGTTATGGTCAGTGCTAGCTACACTGATTGTATCATGTGGGTAAAGTGTATAATCTCTACAGAATGTTAATCAATCTATTCGAATGGCCGCGTTCGCGGTCATGGACATGCTCGGGGATTTCATACGAGGGGTAGATTTTTATAAAACATTTGGGAAGGGAGCTGTGTGATTTAAGTCATATCGCTATGTGAATAACTTGTTTAGACTATGTGTCCTTTGTGAAACAAATGTTAAATTATTATGGTTTATTTGTTTTAAATATTGTTCTCAATCTATTATTCATATTCAATTATAAATGCTGCATTTATGCAAAATAACCACAGAAGTCATTCCTTTGGAATAAGCAATCGTCTATAAATTGCATTCTATGGTATGACTTGCGAGTATAGTTGTGTACTTATACTTGCTTCAAACAATCAACAGGAGTGGAGGAGTCTTCACTTGCATTTGGAGACGAGTTCTACGAAGGTGCTGATCGTTAGGGTCTTGATCCCAGTCGGTTGCCTATGGTGAATTACTATTCCACTGGAGTTTAATTTTGTTCCGCTGCTGCTATTTTATTTATTGCCAGCCCTGCGTGGTTTAATAAATGTAAACTCTACCATAAGATCAAAACCATTATTTGCTATTCAAATTAGTCGTTTATTCTATTAATCATTTTGTGTAGATCGATATTCATCTATGTTGATAATGTATGTACTAGCGTGATTTCTGGACTAGTGTAGAATACACATAGCCCATAATTGCATTTTTGGGTCTCGACTGCGACGGGGTAGTGTGGCGCTACTGACGCGGGCGCGACATGGGGCGGGAACGGGTAGAAGGGGCGGGGAGGAAGGATATAGGGGTGACGCCGACAGGTGGGGCCTACCTGCCGGTGAGAGGAGGCGAGGGAAAGGGGCAGGGCTAGCTGGGCCGTGAGGAAACGGGCCGGGGAGGAGGGAAATGGGTCGATCTGAGGCTTTTGGCCCAAACTATTTTTCAGAATTTCCAATTGTTTTTTATTTACAGAAATTATAAAAAACTAAAAAGGCTTTTTAGAAAATAGTAAAAAGAATCCAAAAATTCAAGAAAAAATACACAAATTCCTTGGATTATTTGGAACTTAATAAAATTATTTTCAACTTAAATCTAGCTTTTAATTTTCAAAATAATTTATTTTTAAACTTCGGGAGAAAGAAACAACCTTTAAACAATTCAAAAATTTCAAGAAAATACTTAACATACTCTTTTTGACTTTGAATTCACTAAAACCCAAGGAATTCAAATAAACTATTTTTGATTTAATTGAAGTTTGGTTAACTCATAATAAATTATTTTTACTTTCCAAAATGTCAAGTTGAAGCTTTAACAATCCAGTAAACCACATGGTTAATTTTAATTTTTAAAATTTTCAAAAAGCTCGAAAAACTGGGATGTTACAAAACCTACCCCCTTAAGGGAACCTCTGCTTTCAGATCCCGAGATTCAGACTTGGTCAGCAAAAAGGTGGGGATACTATGCTTTCATATCCTCTTTTTGTTCCTAGGTGGCTTCTTCTCCTGAGTGGTTACTCTATTAAACTTTGAACGAACATATGATTTTGCTTCTGTAATGCACTCTACTCATCAAGAATCTTGATCGGCTGCTCCACATAGATGAGATCCTCTTGAAGATCGACGCTCTCAAGTGGTGTTTGCTCTGTTGGAACTCGAAGACACTTCTTCAGTTGTGACACGTGGAAGGCGTCATAAACTACAGACAAAGACGCCGGTACCTCCAACTGATAAGCGACTTCGTCTCTTATTTCCAAAATCTACTTGTATGGTCCAACAAATATTGGCGCAAGTTTTCCTCTGACCTGGAATCTTCGTACTCCCCTGAGTGGAGTTACTCTGAGATAGACAAAATCTCATGCTTTAAAGGATAATTCTCTACGACGATTGTGGCCGGGGAGAGTGGGTCGGCGGAGAGGCACCATGTCAGTCTTGCCCCCATCAGATCCAAGCATTCCGGTGGTTAGGAAGCCAGCCGTCCTCCTCCTATGATGAGCTTAGCTACTCACCGCATGCCTCCATCCCTCCGGTTAAGCTTTTGTTGCATACGTTCTTGAATTTTTTGCAATGCGCTTTCCTCACGATTGCAGAAAGCAGTTTTCTTTGTTGCAATGTTTCTTTCTCAAGTCTCGTAGTAAGAGATATTTTTTAAAGTTGAGTCATTGATTTATTGCATTGCAGTATTTTCTTGTTGCGTCAGGATTGTTGTGTTGTTGTGCTGGTTGTTACAGTTGGTTTGTTGCAACCGATTTGTTGCATCAACATTTCTCAATTATTGAAAGAGTGTTTCATTTTGTTGCAGCGTGTACTCGCAAAAATATTATAGTGTCTCTAATTATTGCATGGGTAATTATAAAATGGTGTCACTGGTGTTTTCAAATGTTGCAATATTGTAACAGTGTAAATTTATTTGTTTGGGATTCCCGGACTAGTTTTAAAATGCTACTAATTTGTATACTCATAGTTTCATGCATTTTAGTGTGAAAATAAATATTTCAAATACTTTTGACATTGTTGTCGCAATTCTTTAGTTTTGATGCAGATGTTGATTACAAGTGTTGCAGATGTAGTTTATGTATGTTGCTCCCGTGTGTACGATGGGAAGTTTCTCATCGTACGTCCAGCACTAGTTGTATCCGAAAAGACAATGCTTAGAGGCAGACATCCGAGCCACTGACTTTAATCAGACACTTCCACTCCTAAGTCCCAACAGGCAACAGCTACATCTCCAATCCAAAAAAACAATCGTCACCATCCCCATAGGCCACAGCCCTCTGGCCATGCTTGTTGTTGCTGCAACGGAGTCGACTCTAGAGGCAGCAGAACCCCCCCCCCCTTCTCTCCAAGTCACTTCCTTCTCCCTCAAGCTTGGCGAGGAGAGTGTGTCGCGGTGGCTTGTGGTACGGCGACCGGAGGTTTCGAGGTGACAAACAACGAAGTGAAGGAGCGAGGAGCTATAGACAACAAGCGATACAACAAACAGTGAGGCTGGGTGGAGTGGGCTAGCGGAGAGGCACAATGTCGGTCTTGCCCCATCAAATCCGAGCATTTCAGTGGTCAGGCGACCGGCTGGCCTCCTCCTCTGATGAGCTTAGCTACTTACCGTATTCCTCCCTCCCTTCGGGTACGCATTTGTTGCATACGCTTCTCGAATTTGCTGCAATGCACTTTCCTCGTTGTTGCAGAAAGAGATTTTCTTTGTTGCAATGTTTCTTTCTCAAATCTTATAGCAAAATTTATTTTGAGATCTCTCTCCTTACGTTTGAAATGGAGGATTGGGTGGTGGGTTCATCGAGGAAAATTACACTCTCGATCTTTGAATTAAAGGTAGTGCTACCTTTTTTTTAAAAAAAAATAATATATCTCAATTATTATTCTTTAAAAAATAATATATCTCAATCAACTATATAATCTAAACCTTTAAAATTAGGGTCCACCAAATTAAGCATTAGATTTTTTTTAGATTTTTTTCAAATTAATATATCTCTAAGATAGCAATCGAATCTAAGCCTTTAATATTGGAGTCCACCAATTTAAGGGTCATATGTTTTTCTCTCTTTTTTGTGAGAATTTCTTGTATATTGGAGTCCACCAATTTAAGGGTCATATGTTTTTCTCTCTTTTTTGTGAGAATTTCTTGTATATTTCTCTTTTTTTCTTAAAAGTTGTAAAAGGTTTGTCATCCACTTATATTATATAATACATAGATAGATGTTTTTAAAATTTCACGTGGTGATCTCTTTGGTTAATGATCAAAGGTAGGACTTTGAGCATCTCCAATGGCCCAGCTTCCCCATTTAACAAAGCCCTACAGACAAGATGCATGGAATCTGTAACAATAAACATGTGTATACTTGCGTATCTTGATTCAGAAGCCAGAATGAAAGATTCAGTTGAATATATTCTTTTGGTCGATCTCTCTCAAGTTGACTATACTCATTATTCTCTTCATGGAACAACCCATATCTCGTATGGAAAGCACAAATCATGGCGGCATCTTGACAGAGCGAAGAGCAAAGAAAGCACTAACACCAGCTGAAAACCTGAAACTTCGCATAAGTGGATTAAACAAAACGATAGTTGCAGTCTGATAAACATACGAGTATTTTTTGAATTACTTTAATTCAAAAATATAGTAGATAAATCATAAAATAACTTTTACCCTTTTCATAAAATATGTAATCAAGAACACTATAGTCATACAAATTTCTAGAAGAACAGAAACTAGCATTCCTATCTCAGTGTTCAGATCAACCACAGATAATGAAGCTAACGAAGCAATAGGTATGAGATAGGCATACCCTGATCCAGTGAAGAAGTAGCAGCAGCAGAAAGTTCTGGTGAGGTCGTCGTTCGTCATAGCGTAGTGGATGTCATGGTAGTAATCGCGTAGTTGATGTAGATGTAGTAGAGGATCGAATGAAAACAAAGCAGCGAGCAGTCGCGCAAATGCTCCCTAAAAACTTTATTCGTCATTGCTCGTGCAAGTCTTCAAGGACGAGAGTTCCGGAGGCCTGCTCTCCCTGTTCAACCGTACACGCGCCTCACCGGGATGGAGATCGCCAGATCCAAAGAACAAAACGGTGGAGGAGTTCTATCTTAGTCTTACGTAGAGAGTCGAAACCCGCACCGCACTGCGAGCGAGCGCGCGCGTGTGTTGGCTCTTTCCAATTCCACAAGGGGGTTACCACGTTCACCTTATAAAGTGGTGTAACTCCCCTTCAACTCTTTATGTGAGACTAAATAGTTTTAGCATGTGCAAATAGAACTTTAAAATTTTCAAAGAATTAATTAAAATTAAAGTTGAATCTAGCTCGTATTAATTCCAACACAGTCATCTTGGGAGTGTGCCAGAGCTTGGATGTGAGGAAACGGACATGGCAAAGGACCAGCCCACCATGGCGTCATGCATGGTTTTTGTGGTCTTTGTTTTGAACGACGCCATGATTTGAAGCGTGAGTGGACAAGGAATAACATTGACTTGTGCCGTTTCGAGCACTGCAACTGCAAGGTGCAGTACCAGTATGAGAGGGTCAGAGGAGAGGAGAGGAGGGCGCCCGCCATATCCCCGGCGGTGCGCGCTGCCGACGCCGTGCATGCAACGCAAGAAAACGGACAAATTAACCTGGCGCGCGGACCCGGCGTCTCGTGCGTGTGATCAGTGGGAGACGCACCGAGAACCAGCGGCCGCCGCGGCAAACCACCGCAACGTGGGTGCAGCGAGTTCGACAGTGACCACGGTTTTGGGAATGCAAAATCGTACGGCGCCGAGTTCCGCGAAAACAATTAGGTCATCCGAGCCGTTCGACCGTGTGCAACGGCTTGTTTGGATTGCTCAAACACGCCCGAACATAACCATAACTAGATATGCATACATAAATTGTTACTGTTTTTTATTAGTTTTTTATCCTAAATCTCGAGTCATTGCCTAGCAACCTAGGACCCAGCTTCTCACCTGTCCGTCGATATTGCTCCATGAGGACGGACCAGTTAGTCAGTTGTTTCCATTCTCACACACCAAAAATGTTAATGATACTCTCTACTAATTGATACCCGTGCTTGAGAGATGAACACGATGAACGTGTCCAATCCAACGATCGATACATACACCGAATTGAACCTGGCATGAACACGGAGGCCCCTGACCCCCCAAAAAAATAATTGATAGGGAAGGATCTGGTGCGAGATCTATCCCCATCTGCGTTGATTCTATCGATTGAAGAAGAATCACAGTTGATGGGAGAGGCCTCACGCGAATTTCCCTCGCTTGACCTGGCTGGCAGCACCCAAAAACCTGCAGCGCCTGCGAAACTAACTAGGGGACTGACAGCCAGCGTCACCACCAACGTGCACAATTAACTGGCAGCCTGACTGTGGGCCCTGCTGGTCCTTGCAAATCCATGCTCCTATCTCCTCGCCGGAAGACGTAGTGAATGCCGAGGATGTGCCAAAGAAACCAGAGAGAGAGAAGGTTGAAGCCTTGCAGGCCAGGCCAAAACTGGATGACCGGACTGGGCCCTGCCGACGAGCGCTTTTCCGTTCGCGGTGTGGCCCATCCACCTGCGTACAGGCGTGTACAGCACTGCGCGTACACGAACGGTTTCCTGGGAATTTTTGGTTGTATCGGTACTTTTTCTATTAACAGAAATGATTGTCTTTAATTATTATTATTTTTGCAATTATAGCCCTCCTACCGCACAGTTATCGTGCGGCAAGCCCTCCTGGTCCGTCACGTAGCCACATATCGCACGATCACCGTGCGGTGGCACTGCCGCACGGCCGACCCGCGCTGGCCGCCTCCCACGTGCTGCGATTAGGGTTTCAACTATTTTCGTATAATTTTTAAAATATAGCAAATGAGTTTAAAAAATTATAAATTTTTATATGAATGCTCCTAATATGGTGTGCTTGCCTTTGGAATTTTTCTAGAATTTTACTCGTCTGATTTTATCTCGTAATTTTATTTAAGTGTATTGTTTGTGATAATTTGTAAATATAGAACATGAGCTAAAAAATTATGAATTTTACTTTGAAGACTCCTTACATAGCGGACTTGATTGTGTGATATATGAACAATTTTATCCACCAATATTATGAAATTATCCCGAACATTAAGGAATTTGAATTTTAGGTTTTGGAAATTAGGATTTCATGATTTCATGTGACTTAGAATGTATGAAAAAAGCTGCATTGCAACTCCATTAGACAGATATCGATATACAATATGGCGCAGTATAGGAATTTTATGTTATGTTTAGATCATTCATTTTCACATCGTCACGAAGTCCATTTTTTGTACGAGGTTTGGAGATTACAAATGTACTCGTGATGATGAAATCTTTCGACGGAATGTAAAGTGCGAGGCACAGAACCAGAAATACATTATAGTCAGCAAACAGAAGCACGTTACATGTGGTGACATGGCATGATGGTTTGGCTAGTTACTTTAGTCATTCTCGCTACTACTACGGTACACTGCGACACAAGCATCTGGACCATGTAAGTATACATGTATTTATGGGATAGTAAAAAACATGACGGGTAGGACGGGGGACTACTATGAAATAACTCGACTTAATGCGTGGACCGGGGCCATTTGCCCTTCCTTGCGAGCTCAGCGGTGTACTCATCACCGGTGGCCTTGGTCTTGGCCACCATTTCGCATTTTTTTCTCGCGCTCCCTGCGCCTGCACGCCTCGAGATGATCTTGCATCTCCCACCGGATACGCTGGCAGTTCTCTTCGTTCCAGCGCTGCTCCCTCTTCTTGTGGTTCCTCTTGGCATCCTACTCCTACTAGTCAAGACGTCATTAGTCGTGTGGGTGGATCCTTTGGCCGATCCACTTGCGATAGCCACATGGCGATCCGAGGACTACAGGTGGACGGGAGAGGTTGTTAGTACAGTGTGTACTTTGAAAGAGAAATGGTACGAGAACATAGTGTAACCGGTCCTTCCGACTGCCGATAACGCCCCGTGTCCCAACGACGGTCAGGATAGTCACAAAAGTAGATGACGCAACACCAGTAATGTATTTCCAGGCTGAGGCGTTGCTTGGACTTAAAGAACTTATATGTGTCCTTACACCAACAGAGGGATGGTGTCTAGCCCCCAAGTTAGTGTTGCGGCGAATGCTCGGTTGAAATATTCCGTAGGGGTTGCTGCTATGAGGAGCGTCATTGCGGAGAGGTGCCCTCCTGGCACGCTCCGCTTGTTCGTCCTGGGCTACAGCACCCCTTGCGAGTTCACAGAACTCGTCCCATTGGTTCTCCATCTGAGCGAGATTATGGTGAAGTCTACATGCAGGAGAACCCGTCGTGAGAGGGGTAGTACTTATATGCTAAGATGGCCCTACGTATGCGGCTGATTTGTAATTCGATTGAAGGAAATTCACGTTTGCGAGGCAGCGGCCCTGAGGAGGAATCGTGTGGTCTTGTTGTTTTAAAAAGTTAGCGTCGCAGTGCATTGTCTTATCTATTTGCAAAAGTGGCAGCGTGTGGCGTGACAGGGTGCGGTCTTTTGGCCTAAAAAGGTCATGTGGCGAAGTGTGTTCTTGTCAGTCTGAAAAGTAAGTTGTCAGTCTGAAAAGTAAGTGCTGAGTGCGTTGTCATATCGATGTGCAAAAGTGGCCACTCGTGGCTTGACAGGGGACGGTCTTTTCAGCTGAAAAGGTCGCGAGGCAAAGTGTGGTCTTGTTAGTCTGAAAAGTAAGCGCCGCAGTGTGTTGTCATATCGAATGGAAAAGTGGTGTGGGGAAGTAAGGCTAAAAAAAAAGAGGGTGGTGTGGGGAGTCCAGATGTTGACTTCCTCATGATTTTTTTCCAATTTAAGAGGTTCAATTAAGCAAACATTATTTTCATTAATGAATCGTACAATATAAGCTATGTTGCAATGGAGTTGCAATGTACGTTTTCATACATAAAATTGACGACAATTGAAGCGATACAAGTATTACATGATACATGCACGGGTTCATTGCAATTGGGATGAAGGAGAATGGGGTATTATCACATGTAACCCGATCAAATAGACACTCTTTGTTAATTTATCGGTTAAATGTGGATGATATTCTTTAATACAGTATTGTACCACAAACTAGATAAGCTTGTACATGAACCAACTGAGGAAAATACATGGCATGTAGATCATATAACGATGTACCGTAGCCTCTGACTCGTGTGCGTTTCGAAGGCTACGGTTTATCGTTATATGATCTGCACGCCACACATTTTCCTCAATTGTTTCATGTACAATCTTATCTAGCCTGTGGTAAATTGAAGTATTAAAGAATACCATCCATATTAAACTGATAAATTAACACCGAGTGTCATATTTAACAATATTTTTCATGAGTGTAGTTGGATCTATCATCTATGCAATGATGCGTGCAATTAGTCTCCATGGCGCCATAGCTAGTGCCCTTTGTCTCGGGGTTGCCCACAGTGGTGATGAGGGTCGAAGTCATCCATGTCCCACGATTCTATGATTTAAGTAGATCGTACAGTAACAAACGTAATAATGATGTAAATTGTATATAACTCACGTCTTCGATACGGAGTGCGCCTAGGCGGCCAGATACGATATGACGTCGATCGGTCTCAGTCAAAGTAGCCTTCCCCTTCCCCTTGTCGTGGGGCTCCTCACGTCGATGTCGTATGTCAAAATCATCCATGGGCTACGATTTTATGATGTAAGTGCACCGTATAGTAAAAATGTAATAAAGATAAAAAATTCTACGTAACAAGGCGAACAATATATTAAATTATGCCACTGAATGATGACTAGACCCACTCGGCCTATTGGGACAATCCTTTATTCAGTGCCCAAGGGTCTTGCATATACTGCACTTAATTGTGCGGCTAATACTAGTATGTTGGCTGACATCCATGTCGTTCTGGATGCGCCGCCTCCACTGTCGCCACTTCCCTATTGTCTTCAAGGCCTTGTTTGGGCCCCATTTAGCCAAGTCCGACCTAAGATTCTTGTAGTGCATTTTCAAACCGTACGAGTGAAACTCTGCACTCTATGTGCCGAAAAGATGGTGCATGTCATAGTACTCAGAGATGTACAGCATAGACATCTGCCTCATTTGCGCACACTCCTTGTACACATGCGAGCATGGCTTGTGCAGAGTCTCGGCTTGTTGCAGGTGCATGTCGCCACATCACCCAGGGTGCATGCATGTTTCCTTCCCCTGGCCTGACTGTTGACGTATGTATACCGAATACTGATCTCGTACTTCCTCCTGAGGCCATCGATCACCCGGATGTCGTGCATTTGGGCCTTCTCCATCTTCTGGTCCATATGCCTTTGCATGTTCTCGGACCACTGCTTGCCTTTCTCCATTTGTCACTTGGCTACGCTGGCTCTATTAACGAAATAACCAACAGTGTGAGCCCATGTCTTCTCGACGATCGTGGTGATAGGGAGGCACTGCACACCTTTGAGGACGCTGTTGTACACTTCTGACATGTTGGTCGTCATAATTTTGTACCTCGCACCGTCTGTGTCATAAAGAATGGATCATTTCTCCAACTAACTAATTACGACTAGCTGACTACGACTAATTAACTACGACTACGGTAATAATGATAAAAGCATCCGACAAATTACATGTCCTTCTAGGGAAAGCAATAAAAAATAGCGAGCGACGAAAAGCAAGAAAATACTTAATCTTCTAATAAAATTAATTATGTTATGTTCTCTGAATTCCCAGCGACGAGCGCTAATCGAAACGCAATTGAGATGGACGAAGAGCGACTGCGAGAGTTCAGTATTTTAAAGCGGGTAAAGGAGGAGCCGCAGCATTGGAGCTAGAAATTCCGGAAGCGTTGGTGCCAGAAATTCTTGACGAAACGACAAACGTCGGAGGAGGGAGGATGGCCGGTGATAAAGGTGGCCACCACGTGGTTTTGTGTTTGTCAGTAGAATCGGACGGGTGCGTGGCAGGAGGGGGTGGCTGGCGGGGGGGTGGCCCTGCGGTATGAGGCAATGTGGTGGGCTGGGAGCTCCTGCTGCACGATTGCCATATATTTGAAAAAATAAGGATAGTCGTTTTTGTAAATACGAGATAGAAAGGTACAAATATGGAGAGAAAAGAAAATCGTTTTTCTGGCTGCACGGCGTGCGTAGAGTTCGGCTCGAGCGAGGAGATTCCGCGACGGGCGGAAACAGGACAGGGGACGGTGTTCGGACAGGGCCCATCCCCGTGCCCATACGCGATCGATGCATCGCGACGGAGGCCCAGCGCCACGGAGTTTCCAATGCGACGCCATGCATCGCCGTGTGTGGTCACAGGCTATGCCGCTGATCGATGGCTGATGCTATGCATGCTGTGCTGCAGGAAGAGGTTTAGTTGCGAGCTCGTGACGTATTGTTGCTGCATCTCGAACTCATGATGCAGGGAGTTGACTGATCGTTCTCGGTCAGGTCACAGCTGTCAATTGCCAGTAGTTGCTGCTGCTGATGTGACGCGTTGCTTTGGTCTCAATGTACTCGTGAGCACGAGTCATGGCGTGAGCTCAACAACTCTGTTTTTTTTCAGGGCGATGGCAACAGAAATCTACCCAAACCGCTCCGATTCATTCAACGGCGCCAACGCCGTCCAGGTGTGCGTATCTATTGGCGCCGAAGCCATCGAATCAAGCGTATCAAACTCTAGTTTCGTGGGTAAATCTTCTATTCGGGTAGTACAAAAATTGAGGTTCTGGTAATATATATTAGAGATAGTATTGTATTTAATTATTAAAGATAACCCTAAACCGTCGCCAAAAATTACAGCTTTGTCAGTTCTAAACACATTTAAAACTTGAGTAACTTTTTAAATAGCAGCACGGGGGAGACTCAGCACAGAGCCCGAAATCCGCACAGATCACGAGGCCTATTAGCCGATTCTCTTTCCTAGCAGCAGGGCAGTCCCTGCAACCTATTCCATCGTGCTGTCGGGGACAGCGAGATATTTGAAAACTTTGATGTTCCATCGCTCGACTAGTTGTGATTTCACATTGCATCTTGATATGGCCTATAAAAAAAGACGTTCAAACGCAGGGCGGGCTGGGCTTCAGGCCGGACTTGAAAAGCGTTCAAGTCCGGACTCCAACGAACAGGCCCGAGTTTGGCCCGGTCTGACAATCAGTTTTTGATTTTTAAAAAGTACTTTAATAGTTTTTGGAATAAAATTAATATTTAATTTATTTTCAGACTTAAATAAAAAATTATGTTTTAACCCTATTTCTCATGCTTTCGAGTCGGAAACTGAGTCCCAAACCCGATCCAAAATGGCTCAGGCTCGAGCAGGCGGGACCGCCCATGAACACCTCTATTGATTAGGTGCTAAGTATTTACAAACTTCTTTACTCTTGTACCATACATTTCATTTACATATTTTCTTACCAAATTTGTCATACTTGTGCCCAATAATTTATTGACCATAATTTTTATAACTTGCCACATTTTTGTCATAAAAATTATGACAATATATGGCAAGCAATCAAACATGCATTTGTCGGTGAATTATTATCGATATTTGTGAGTAAAAGCAGGGGACATAACTCTCGAAATCACGCAAGAAGAGGCAGTGATGTTTTTAGACAGGTTCATAGCTTCTCTAGAGAGAATAGCAATCATACTTTTGTGTTCCTTATTGAATATATTATAATACACAATGTGCCACTGAAACTATGAATCTTCTCACTATCTTCTACCTTCTCTCTCCCCATCTGACGACACCATCCCTAATAAAGTGCCAAAGGGGTAACAACTCTCAAGAACGTCCTGACGGTTGCTGAAATTCATAGGTTGATGAAGGATGCAGTCAATGAGACATTTTCCCACACATTATTGCCAGAGACAAAGAGGGGTGTATACAGTTGTCAGAGACACAAAGATACATGTGTTGTATTTGCTACCACGTATAGTTGTGCATGGTGTACAGAGACCTTAGTTGATAAGATAAGGACCACATATCAGTCTGTGAGACTTATCGACCATATAGTAGTTGAGATTTGACCAGGTCGTAACAGACTTTCCAACCAGGGTGGTCAAAACCTGAATTGGTCATAGCTTGATCCGATCGTGACAAACATCTTCGACTAGGAGTATATTATAGGGTTATTAGAATATCATTATCTATAATTAATATTATAAAAAAATAATTTCATTAACTAAGGATTATTCAATCATCGTTGACATTGAATATTCGAAAATGTAAAACCATATGTACATTCGGTATATGCACTATTTTAACCCTTAAAAATGTCTTAAGATTCGCGCGAAGCATATTCAATTATTAAAGGATGGGGTGGTGATTTATTTTTAAAATATATCCATCAATCTCAAGGTACATTTGATAGCACTGACAGTATATATACCTATATGTACATGGAAAAACCACATTCTCGAATCTTGTTCCAATTTCGCGTCTCAAGCTTGAAGCATTCTTGGATTTACTAGAACATCAAATGTTTTCTGTTCATGGAGTATTTTTTACATTGACACTCTCAGAGTTACAGTTCAGACTAAAAACTGGAGTAGTATACTACAACAACTGAAACACGAGGAAAAAAAGGAGCAAAATTACATGAAGCAACAGGTTACAAAAATCCGAGACAAGAAGAATCTCATGCATTGTTTCCAGCATGGCCGCTACCTAATCCTGTGGATCTCTCAGCACTATCGCAAGCTTCTCCGGCCTGTTCCTCCGGCCGCCGCCGCCACCGCCGCCGATGTCCCTCTCCTTGTCGGCCTTCTTCTCCTTGGCTGGCGAAGCTGGCAAGAACAGATGCCCGAATCCAAACACGTTAATCACCGGATCCACACGCACATTGGCCGAGTAAGAGCGCTCCATGCCCCTCGGTCGCGGCCGCCGCTGGCCGAAGCCTGCCGAGGCCGGCGAGCTCGAGCTCCGCTCCAGGCCGCGGAACACCACGCGCCCGGATGCGCTCACCCGGGGGCTCTCCGCCGCCACCGCCGGCCGCGGCCGCGCGGGAGCACGAGGATGCCACGGCGCGCGGTAGCGCTTGCCGGAGTCCGACGAGGAGGCCGACGACGAGGAGGAGACGCGGGTCAGGAGCGGGTGGGCGTACGGCTCTTGGCGCTTCAGGGGCGCGTCCGCGGCGCCGTTCTTGTCGCCTGATTGTTTCTTGGACATGAGATGGAGGAGGTTCGCCACCGGCGCGGAACGCGTCCGCAGGGGAGAGCGCGACGGCGGCGGCGGCCGGCGCGCGTTCTTGCCGGAGTCGCACGAGGAGGTCGACGAGGATGACGAGGAGGCGCGCGAGAGGAGCGGCTGGGCATGCGTTTCCCGGCGCTTCAGAGACCCTTCCGTACGATTCTTGGTCTCCCCGGCGTTTGCCTTCTTGGACACGAGGAGGAGGTCGCGCCACCGGCGCCCAGCACATCGCGGGGCTCGAGGAGAGTCAGGCTCGGAGAGGGGCTCCAAACACGGTGGAGGGGAACAGGGGGCGGAGGGAGGCGGAGGTGGGAAGAGAGGCACAAGCTTTCCGCCGGAGAAGAGTTCGTCGGCGGCGGAGAGCGCGGCTGCGGCGGCGGGGATGCGGAACTCGAAGTCGTCGTCGTCTTCGGCGTCCACCGGAGGTGGAAGGGGAGAGGCCGGGGCGTGGAATGCGAAGGGATCCGGCGAGGTCACGGCGGCCATTGCCGGCGGCGGTGGAGCATTAACCCGTGAGGTGGCGGCAATTGAACTCGTGAGCAGTTGGTTAGCGGCGGTGGCCTGCGGGAGCGAGGAGTGGTTAACTTCCCCGTGTCACTGAAAGTTCCGTATATATGCGGATGCTTTCGGGTTACCGGATCACTGGCGACGAATCGGATCCGGGAAGACAGTATACGAGGCAAATCGGTGCATGTTTGCGGGTTTGCCGACTGCTGCCGACTTAGCCAAATGAAGGACAGAACGAGTGCTCGACCAACCATTTGCAGGTTTGCATCTCAATTCTGAACCAGTTGGTATGACCAACTTTATCCGTGGCGGAAAAAAAATTGCATCTATTTTTAAGGAAACAACTATATCCCATTCAAGTTTAACCCAACGAGACACCTCCCTAGCCATAGTAGCCATCGACGTTGGCCTCTGTTGTGCTACCGTTATTGCTTTCTTATCGAGTAGTTAGGGATGGATTCGGATAAAAAATGAGTGAGTGCACAAGTGGACTATCAGAACACCTCTGCTAGGCTAAACGGGCACACAAGTAGTCAAAAATTGGACCACTCCACCAAAATCTAAAATTTGAGGGAGGACCTTCTTTGAATCCACCCCTGGGAGCAGTTAGGGGGTGTCACTTGCCTCTTCAACCACCTCCTCTCACGCTCGTTGTCTGTCCCCCGACTTATTGCCTAACCTCCACCGCTAATATCGTAGTCAATGGTAAAATATCAACACTCCATTTCCCATGCACGGCCAGCCACCTCAAGAATATAAGGTCGGGGCTCATTGAACCCTAGAGACTAGAGAGGTGGTGTCAAGTTCGGTGGAAATGAAACTAAAGTTTCAAAAGTCTGAGGCTCTTCGCATAAGTCGGCAACTAAAGCAACACTTTGTCGATTTCAATTGTTGCCGCCAGCTTCACATCAAGACAGAAGAAATCAACTTAAAGAAGATCGGACGGCTCAAGGGAGATGAAGTAACTCCATATTAACACTGTTGATGTCATAACATTGTTGTTATCGCTGTGATTTCAGTTCATTTTGTCTGGTGTTAAAAACTCAGTTACTTTCTTTACTTCATTGTAAAACTCATGGGTATATAAGCCCGATCGAGTAAAATGTAGTAGATTGATGAAACATACTCGTAGTTTGTCCATAAAGTACTGTAGTTCTAGGGTTTTCTTTATCAATTCTCCCCCAAATCCACTGAAAATCAACAATACTGTTGTCGGATCATCTCGAATCCTGACAAAGGTATCAGAGCAGTACACGATTCTTGGAGTGGAGGTCTGAATCAATGAAGGTTAGCAGTGATTTCGATTTGATGATATAAAATTCCCGATCTAGATCAGATATGGCATTCGGGGCGAAGTGTGAGGATTCGGATCAGTCAAGGTTGGAAGTGACTTTGGGTCGACTGCTGTGAAGTCCCCGAACTAGATCAGATCCGTATCGTGAAGGAGATTCGTGGGAGAAAAGGGGAAGATGTTGGCTTAGGCTAGTAAAATCCCTTGATCCGGTCCTGTGAATCCAAGTGCATGGTAGTGAAGACCCGATCCCAGAATAGGAAGGTCGGAGATGAAGGTACTTTTGATGCAAGAACCGAGGTCGCAACCATCTGGGAAGCGTTAGCCAAACTAAAGGGAATGAAAGCAGAAATGATTGAGATCAAGTCTCTTCTAAAATGGTTTGGTTTCCTCGATCATGGAGAAATAAGCATACAACGTACAACCGGTGAGGTCAATGCTCATGTTACTCTAACTGGAGTGTTGGGTAACAATCCAAATGGGGTAATGGGATGTGGGGTTTTCTCTAACCCAGTTCATTTCAATATGGTGAACTTTCCTGTGGTTGCTAACACTAGGAAGATACAACTAGTGTGCATTTCTATTTTGAGCCCAACATTGTCATACCCTCGCGAGCACCAATATACACTCATGCAATTAGGACTACCACACATGCAGATGTGACTTATGAGGATCTGAACACACAAACGCAACCTGTGGAGGGACTTCGTTGAAGGGGAATGGGAAATCCATATGGCATCAATTGGAACCACCCTTTCCTAAGTAACCATCAGTATAATCCCATTACTGGACAATACTTGAATAGGGATAGTCCGATTCAGGGTACATGGGTTAGGAGGGTAAACTCTCAAGGAATTCCCCACTAAGGGAATTTTGAAAATACATCACACTATGCTAAAATTGAGATTAAAGGGCCAAGACTAGAGATTCCTTACTTCAATGGTGAGGATCCTATAGAATGGTTAAAGCAATGTGAGCAGTTCTTTGGGCTGTGAGGCACACCTGTGGATCAATGGGTAAATTTGGCTACATCACACTTCCAGGGAAGGGCGACAAAGTGGTTGAAAGGAATAGGAGTCCCATGGCAGATTTTGAATTGGGGCCAACTTTGTTACATGGTGGTATATTGTTTTTCTGAAGCTAATGCACATGATGCAGTGGGACAACTATAAAATACGGAACAAGAGGGTTCTTCAATATCACAATACATTGACAAATTCAAAGAATGCATGGCACTTGTGAATAGAGACCACCCTTACATTCAATAAGCATTCATGATGTGTTGTTTTATTGGAGGATTGAGTTCAAAGATCAAACATGATGTGAGTGGGTAAAGACCATGAGGATTACTAGAAGCTTATTGGGACTCAATGGTTTATGAGAAATCATTGCCGCTAAGAAGTCCCACCAATATGGAGGCTATAGTAGGAACAAATTCATTGTAGTGGGTAGTTCTCAATACAAGCTGGCATTAAAACTAGTGCAGTCAACTGGGGACAGAAGCAACCTTGGCAAAACTAGAACCAACAATGGTGAAAGAGAGAGGAAACCATGTTGGTGTTGTCAAGGACATGGTCTGTGAACCACAAGTGCACGATTAAAAAAATCCATCCATGCCTTACTGTTGAGGGAAGATGGAGAAGAGTTACTGGGTGAAAAGGAAGACACTGGTGTAGAAGATGGCTATACTACTGCTCCTGATAGTCCCAAGCAGGACAATAATCTAGAGACCAAAAAAGAATTGATGCAGTTGTCACATCATGTAGCACAAGGAACATTTGGTTCAACTGCGTTCTTTTTAGTCACTACTGTTGGGGGGTAAGAAGGCTATTGCATTAGTAGATAGTGGAGCACAAATTCATTCATGGACTATGAATTTGCCATCAAAAGTGGATGTGAATGCAACTCAGCACTGGTCGGGACAGTTTCTGAAGCTGAAGAAGGTGAATTGAAAACAAATGCAGTGGTCAAGAACTTGGGGTACATGATCCAAGGCACTTGCTTCGAAAGCTCATTTTGGTTGCTAGCATTGAGAAGCTATTATCTTATCTTAGGAGCAGACTGGATATATGAGCATAGCCCCATTTATTAGATTTGAAGAAGATACAATTGCCAATCAGTAAGAGAGGGAGAACTATAATGTTCAGAGAATTCACTGAACCAAAAGGGCAATGTGTAATTAGTATGGCAAAGCTGGGCAAGATGGTTAGAAAGGGAGTGATGGGTTGCATGATTCATGCTAAGCTAATACAAGGGCAGTCATAACCTGAGCACATTGATTTTCCAAGAGAAATTGAAATAGTACTCAATCGGTATGAGGATGTATTTATGGAACCTCATGGATTACCACCAAAAAGGGATTGTGATCATTTTATTCACCTTAAGGAGGCGGTTGAACCTCCAAACATTAGACCCTACACGATTCCACATTACCAGAAAGAGGCTATGGAAGGAATAATCAACCGATTGATGACAAACCATGAGATAAGGAATAGTGTGAGCCCCTATTCTTCTCCAGCAGTGATGGTAAGGAAGAAGGATGGATCTTGGCGTATGTGTGTGGATTACAGGTAACTCAATACCATGACTATTGAAAATAAGTTTCCTATGCTTGTCAATGAAGTTTTGCTGGATGAGCTCTATGGAGCTTGTATATTCACCAAACTGGATCTTAGGTCTGGATATCACCAAATTAGTATGAATGAGACTGACATCCTTAAAACAACATTCAAGACACATCTTGGCCATTATGAATATCTGGTTATGCCTTTTGGATTAACTAATGCTCCAGCTAAATTCCAGGCACTAATGAACCAAATATTTAGTGAGCAATTGAGGAAGTTTGTACTTGTATTCTTCGATGACATTTTGATTTACAACAAAGACTTGAGGCTCATGTGGATCATCTACAAATAGTTCTGACCATCTTGAGGAAGAATCAGTTGTCAGCAAGAAGGAACAAATGTGTGTTTGTTGTAGCACAGGTGGAGTATTTAGGACATATCCTCAGTGGAGCAGGTGTCACCACAGACCCTAAAAAGATTTATGATATTATGAACTAGCCAAAACCTCAAACCACAACCCATCTTAGAGGATTCTTGGGCCTAACAGGGCATTATAGGAGATTTGTCAAGGGGTATGGTCAAATCTGCATACCACTTTTTGATTTACTGAAAACAAATGTCGGGAGTGGCAAACACAACATACTGAAGCATTTGAGACCCTCAAGAGAACCATGACAGAATGCCCAGTCCTAGCCCTCCCTGATTTCTCACAACCATTCACAGTAGGGACAGATGCGTGTGGAGGGGGTATTGGAGGAGTACTCATGCAAAAAGGAAAGCCTATAGAATTTTTAGTAAGACTTTGGAAATCAAAACATCGGCCCAATCCATTTATAATAAGGAGGCCATGGCTATTCTGGAGGCTCTTAGGAGGTGGCGACACTATTTTCTGGGTGGTAAGCTGATCGTTAAAACAGATCAACAAAGTTTAAAGTATATTACCAAACAAAGACTCACCGAAGGTATTCACCACAAACTCCTACTCAATCTATTATAATTTGACTATACTGTGGGGTAAAAAAGGAAAAGAAAATGTATTAACTGATTCATTGTCTAGAAAAGATGTTGCAACTCATTATGAGGAATTAACTTGTCGTACCACAGTTACAGTCTTACCTGAGTGGATCCAGTATATTAAAGATAGTTTATGTGGGGGTGATCTCAGCCAAAAACTATTGGAAGAAGCGCAACACCAAACCAATACAATTGTTGAATATTCACTAGCCTCGGGACTTATCAGATACAAAGGCATATTTTTTGTTGGTAAGGGAAATGACATGGGATAGGAGATTTTGACCAGTTTTCATTTATCAGCTTTTGGTGGTCTTTCTGGAAAAAGAGCCACTTATCACAGAGTCAAGAAACTCTTCTATTGGCCAAAACTTCACAAAGATGTGGATGATTTGATCAGTGTATGTCCAGTATGCCAAGTAACAAAATCTGAAAACATACACATACCAAGGTTGTTGGACCCACTAGAAGTACCTGAAATGGCTTTGACACACAATTCAATGGATTTTATTGGAGGTTCCCCAAAATCAAGAGGAAAGGATGTCATTTTGATAGTGGTGGACAGATTGACTAAATATTCTCATTTCATTCCCCTGGCACATCCTTATTCAGTTCGCAAGTAGTTCAACTCTTTATGGATCACATATTCAAGCTACATGGAATGCCAATTGTTCAAGTGACAGACAAAGATCGAATATTTACCAGCAAGTTATTCCAAGAAATATTTGAGACACTGAAGGTTTCACTTCGTTTCAGCACAACGTACTACCCGCAAACCAATGGCCAAACAAAACGGGTAAATCAATGCTTAGAGTCTTATCTCAGGTGCATGACATTCCAGGAACCGAAGGAATGGCTGACATGGTTGAATCTTGCTGAGTGGTGGTACAACACTTCATATCACACATCACTAAAGATCACTCCATTCCAAGCTTTGTATGGCTATCATCCTCATCAAATTGGTGAACTGACTATTCCTTGTAATATCTCTAATGAGGCTCGAGTGACCATAGAGCAGAAAGAGGAGGTGATGTAAAAGATTAAGGAGAACTTACACCAAGCCCAAGGAAGAACCAAGTACTTTGCTGACAAGAAGAGAACCGAAAGGACTTTTGAAATAGGAGACATGGTATATCTGAAAATGCAACCATACTGGCAAAATGCATTTGGATTGAGAGGAACCCTGAAGCTAAGGGCTAAGTATTATGGACCATTTTGAGTCATGAAGAAGATAGGAAAACTGGCTTACAAGATACAACTTTCTGATGGCACTCACATTCATCATGTGTTTCATGTAAGCCAACTCAAAAGACATGTAGGGAAAAATATTGTTCCTCTGCGTGGGCTACCATTAGTAGGGCCTAATGGAAAAGTAAAGAATGGTCCTATTGCAATACTCGAGAGAAAGTGATCCCCAGAGGAGATAAACCAGTGGTTCAATGGCTTATACACTGGGAAAACTTGGATATCATAGATGCTACATGGTCGGATGCATCCTTTGTACATAAGACTTTTTCACATTTGATCCTTGAGGGCAAGGATGAAGTTCGGAAGGGGGAATTGTTAGGTTCGGTGGAAATGAACTGAAGTTTCAGAAGTCCGGGCTCTTCGCACAAGTCGGCAACCAAAGCAACACTTCGTCGATTTCAATTGTTACCACCAACTTCACATCAAGACCGAAGAAATCAACTCAAAGAAGATCGGACGGCTCAAGGGAGATGAAGCTCAACTTAGCACTGTTGACATCATAACGTTGTCGTTATCGTTGCAATTCCAGTTCATTTTGTCTAGTGTTAAAAAATCAGTTACTTTCTTTACTTTAGCTCTAAACTCATGGGTATGTAAGCCCGGAGTGGAGTAAAATGTAGTAGATCTGAAAAAAACATCTTCGCGTCGTGTGCTTGGTTTTCGGTCGAATGATTGAATGGCATGTATCATACGATCATGTGAGTTGCATGACATGCAGAGGACAAACATTCTAATTAGTTGGAGAGGAGCTCATAATACATCTCGCCTGATTATAATGGAATCACACGTGAGATTTGGTAGGTCAAATGACATCGTTCTCGCTCGTTCGTTCTCTCTCTCTCACACACACTGACGCACACACATAGGAGTAGTAGATACGATTTCAATGGGCTCAAGTAGTTGTATTGGAGTAAACAAGATAGAACGTCTACCACGAACAATCACAATGGAGAGGAGAGGAAACGCCATTGATACATTGACCCAAAGCTTGCGATATAGGTAATAAATTTATACTATACGTACGATGCAGTTGTTTGGTAGTACTACGTAAGACGTAGTACAACAACAAATAAGCTTGTGTAATGCAGTAGACAGGTAATAAATAGAGAAAATTCACAGTATATCACTAAGGGTATCTTCAATAGTTAGAGATAATCTTATCTCTAATATATGTTACATCATATTTAAAGATAACATCTTCAATAGATAGTCTATAGCACACTCTCCAACATTTAAATTATATTTTTTTCTTTGAAACGGGTCTACATGTCAACTAGAGTATATTAATATATCATGTATTGTTTCGCGTACACGGCACCTGTGCTCCCCCTCCCTTGCTCCACGTAGGATTTTTTTGATGTGATATAACTAAAAGGTGATAATAAAAATACTATTGGAGATGCTCTAAATAACTATGTAATTCATAATATATCATTCACCTTGAGACTGCGTGTGGATCCGGTTCACATATCAGTGACATATTATAAAATTTTAAAATTATTTAATAGCATATAACAAATCGTCCCTAATAAATATGTACTATATATACGACGCAGTTGTTTGGTAGTACAAGAAAAAAGAAGCTTGATCCGTAGGTACCCGGCCTAGGCGATCGAAAGGGACGCCACAGGTGTCTGCCGAATTTTCCGGGATAAAAGCACGAGAAGATCAGATCGAGGAACGGTCCAAAATCCAAATCAATCAAGAAGGTGCTCCCAAGCTAGTCAGTTAATCGACCTTAATCTAGCTAGGTAGATATCTCTTTGGCTTGGAGCAAGACATGCATGTCTTTACCTGCTCATCGATCGAACTATCAAACCTACTAAATCTATCATGTAGAACTAGCAATAGAGAAATGCAATACCGCATATCCTTCTTTAATCATCTCTCATATCATAAGAGTTGTTTTAGCATTCCAAGAGTACCATGACACAAGATGTTGGGTTACTTGGGACTTGGTGTGAAATTAACAGATTAATTCTTGTGTGCTCTCCTAAAAAGCGAAGAGCGTGGATTTTACAACACATTAAGGGTTACCAACCATAGAATAGCCTAGCAGCAAGACACCATGTCTCTGGACTCCCACTATATATTGCACTGCTAACAATACTGCATTAGGATTTGTGCAATTCAGTTTTCGACAGAGCGTAAAATCACTGCAGCAAAACTGCTGCTGCTGCGAGCAGACACCGACGGTGCTCTCTAATTCATGCTGGCGCGAGAGCTTATAAATCAGTCATGAATCTTGCTTCTTCCCCTGTCCTGCCGGGGGCAATGCATGTGAGGGCTACGAGCAAAGATGCCCCAACGTTTGGCCCCCTCTGGCCGTCCAGAGGGAACAAACCAAGCTTTTTTAGGCCGTTTGGAACATGGCCTAGCTTGCTCGCTAACCCCCTTTAACTAAAGCCCTCTCTGTTCATTTATTTTTCTATCTCTCTCCCGAAAGACAAAACACTATAATGCTCTCATGAAGAATGTTCGCGGACAAGGACAACAGCAAAGGCACCCCCGCGCCAATCATTTCAACTAGAGCATTTTGTCTCTCAAAAGTAGTGAACTAGCTATCATCAACCATGTAGTGGATGAACCATCCTTCTGTTTTTCCCCATGGAATGGACACACCCTTTTTTTCCTTTAGTTTTTTTTTGTTCTTTGGAAATTTTACCAAGCTAGGACACATCGTAGTGACCATTAGTTACTCTGAGAAGAATGCAGGAGTTAGTAAAGTGCAGATCTCAATGGATTCGATTTCAAAAGACTGTGGTTGGTTTTACACAGGTTATTATGAGAGACATTACGTTTGTTCTTGGTGTACATCAGTCCGGCTATATCTGGTACAGCTGCTGTATCATTAACTGGAGATCTCCGTGATGCCGTAAACGGAATCCAACA
This sequence comes from Hsuehochloa calcarea, assembly GCA_036346395.1. Classification (NCBI taxonomy): domain Eukaryota; kingdom Viridiplantae; phylum Streptophyta; class Magnoliopsida; order Poales; family Poaceae; genus Hsuehochloa; species Hsuehochloa calcarea. The sequence goes on from CM070599.1 coordinate 45,441,536, forward strand.
AGATATGTCCCAACTTGATCATCAACTTCAGGAAATGTATATCCATCGGCGATCATATAAGCATCTTGGGCCTACTTTTGGGCCTCAAATCTAAATGGATCAAAGCATTATAGAACCCAGGTTGTTTCAGTCATGTTTTTTCCTTTTTGCTTCAGTTATCCCAACCTGATCATCAGCTTTTGGAAAAGTCTATGCATTATGATCAATATAAGCATGTTGGTCCTGCTTTCGACCCTCACGTTGGGCCTCAAATCTCAACGGATCAAAGGATATTACAGCCCAGATCGTTATAGCTCCCAAATTCCACGCGCGCTGTGCTTCGCTCGAACGCGGACGGGCGTCGGGACGTCCCCGCCTGCCAAACAGGCATGACGAAAAACACCCCTTTGTTTCAAGGTTTGCAGTTATCTTATGATTCCGATCTGGCATGACGAGGTTATTTCTTGAAGCTTACGCTCATCGTAATTTTAGTTTTCGATTACTACAGAGCTGAGCATTCCATGCAAGGCAGGCAATGATTCTGCATTTCTGCTAGGGACTGTAGTTTTAAAATCGTGAATAGTTTTCCAATGGTACGTGCATGAAGGTGCCATTTGCTAATTCTTCTCCATGAAACCATTTTATATGCAAACAGAATGGTCAACTCAGTGAGTTCTTCTCACGTTTTTGCAGGTTATCTGACTAATTGGATCATCGGCTAATAAAAGAAAATTTCGTCGGAAGGTGCACGTGTGGCGTTATCTGCAGGGAAAGTTTGACAATATTAATATGATGCCTATTTGTAAATCTAGTCCAGATTCATTGAATACCAGCTCAGATCATTTCAGCATGTGCTGAATTTATGCATACAACCTTATCTGAATTCTGAAGCCATGAAAGAAGTTGCCTTCAGATTATTTTTTTAATCATAACACGCAACGTACGCATAGTGCAATGCCTTGAAATAAGGGACAGTAACAGTATCATGTTCAGACAACAACAGGGGAAGAAAAACTCTTATGACGTCCTTGCAGGAGACTGACAACTATCTGAATGCAGAGTTCCAACCAGAGTATGTTCCCCTTGCTCCAATACATGCTTTTTCCAACTTTCCATAAAATAAAATAAAAACTAGCCATATGATGCTAGCAGCAGATTGCCTTTTCTCACTGCTTTCGTCAAGCTGATGCTAGCAGATGATTGCCTTTCCTCACTGCTTTCGTCAAGTTTACACACTGGTTAGATACTACATGGTGGCTGCGATCCTTCCTCTTGAAATTGTCTGACGAAATTAATATTGCAAAGGAGGTGACCAGAATGCATATCGCAGAGATTTCGCTTACGTGTTTGAAAGCGTTTTATGGTTCCGCCAAAGATGACACCGATTTGTTCAGGTGTGTCTATCGCAATGTGTTGTTACCCAGACCAACTCCAGCTACATACGCATCTGTGAGTTTTTGACTTTGGTAGCATAATACCCAGTTAGATGTTCTTGGTTCATTCTATACCTCTCTGAATTTCCTTGTCTGAAAAGGACTGACATGACTATCTCTTGAGAAGACTGGACAAACTGAACTGCTTATCAGGTGATCAGAAGTTCTCAAAGTCACCGCACGACTAGGTATTGTAGATGTGTGGTTTTCGCGTATTCTTATTTGATTTGTCGTAAGGAAATTTTGTTCCATCCGTGTGCGTGTTACCGGATCCGATGGCGAAAGCAGCAGCTGATTCGGTTCGGAGAGTAGACTTTTTTTAAGTCTATTTTTCAGGCGTTTGTGTTCAGACTTCTGTGAGATCGACTGCCTGCTTACAAGGCCATTGTACATGTGCCTGCTACATCTGCTGATATTTCCATTCCACCCATTTCAAGCAACCCTCTGATTGATCGAGTAGGGAATAACGATAGCATAACTTGCTTGCCAATACTTTTGTTCCGTGAATCTGGCAAAGAGATGTATATCATAGTGCTTCAGCCAGATCATGTCATTTTAATCTCTTCTCACTGAAAAATATAGCAGTTAAGTGCAGCAAGTTTGCCACTCATCTACAGAGAAAACCATGCCCTTGTCAACTGCCCAGCTCCTGACGGCGACAACAGTACCTTCTCCTCCTTCGGAATTACCAAATCAAGTATATAAAGCATAAATTCAGTGGAATTCTTCCAACGACGGCATTGGATACCTCATCGCTATCGATATCTATTGAATAACTGCTCCCCTCTTTTTCAGTGGAATTCTTCCAACCACGGCAGTTGGTGGTTGCTGAACGTAAAAGTGTTTGACATGGTCTCACGAGTCACCAAAATAGTAAAAGTTTTCTTCAAGTCGACTGCGATGATGCGTACGCTGATATCATGCGATGGCCAAAAACTCGCGGACAAACAGGCTTGATTCGGTGCTGTCAGAAGGCAGTGTTAGTTTGGCAGTTTTGGACTAATCCTCTGATTAAGGAAATCCTATTTATGGTTTGACATCTCCAAGCATGATTTTGATGTTCCATTGCTAATTCATTTGTACCTTGTGAATTGTTCGTTGGGCTGGCTGATTGATTTCCGTGCCAGAAAACGGAAAGGCCAAACCGACCACGCGACTATTCGGTGCGTCTCGGCCTAATTTGATCGGTTCAAACAGCCGATTTGCTGTGGTGCACATACATTTGGTAACAACGTCGTTTGATGCTCGTGAAACTCGTCAATTTGTCACTGTAAACTGACAACAACATTGCCATCACCTGCAAGAGAGGAGCTCTGTAGCAAGAGATGAGCACCGCCTCAGCAATCATCTCATGTGCAGCCAATGAGGCGTCGGATGAAGACGTGTCTGTAACATCAAGCGGACGCAAGGCTGCCGGCGCCGGAGCACGACTTGCCCGGCGTTCCGGGTCATGGATTCTTGATCGGATGGTGCCGACGGCGACACTCGGGCAGTGGAACACGGGGGGCCAGCCGCTCGTGGCTGCGGCCATACCCGCGCCCGCAGTTGTCGTCAGTTTATCAGTTACCTGACATGATGGATTGAGCGCCGGCTATCCGAAGGCTGGAACGAAAGCAGATGGATATGAATATGATATATGTACCTCTGAATTCTGATGGATCATTATCTTACCTGTTACTGTTTGATCGACAGATCGGGAGTACATCCACTCGTCCAGAATAGTAACAAGAAGATTAATTGTGTCCTTTTCGGCTTCTTTTGAATATTACCGCGGCTTCTTTCTGAATGCAAAGTACACATATGTGTTTGCCTGCAGTAAATTTCAAAGAGACTGAACAGATGAAGTGATGCAGGAACAAATACATAAACACTGCACTTCCGTATTCACGTAAGTAATACACACGTAAGTAATACACTAATCCTAACTAGCTATACGATTGATCCCACTAAGTATAGAGGTGCGTCTGTACACACGTAAGTAATACACTAATCCTAACTATCTATACGATTGATCCCACTAACTGCAAAATACTACTAACACATACACAATGATATACGTGCTTGATATCTTCTTCTTCCGTGTCGGTCGCTTCTCTTCTTCTACGTTGTCCAACTCAACGATGTGACTTCCTCACTAACTGTGACTACCTCCCATCTTCACTAATATTGGTATGTCTGCTTAGTAGTCGTTGTCTAACGATACGGAGAATCTTCTCGTCATCGCCAGTGACGTCATGTCACTCACAAACGATGGTACACTCCTAGCTACACGATAATCTCGTATAGTCGATAGTTCATCTTCAATGCAAAGTTTCGTATCATCTCCCGCGCATTTGCGTGGCTAGATTTAGTAATAATTTATAAATTATACAACTTGGTGGTTTAGAAATACCTTTTTATCTAAAATTTTGAATTATAGGTCTTTTAAGATGAACATTTGAAATAATAAAATTTGGAAGCCAAAACATATCTTGAGGAAATGTAATTGGATGATAATATTCAATTGAGAAAATTAAGTTTAGACTAATACCTGTATGGACCTTCAAAAAATAATACTCTAGATATTGATCGACCACGCCTATAAAAAATTTACACTCCAAAAAAATTAAGTTGGAAAATATCTCAGCCCACATCCTATAATCTAGACATAGATCACGAGCCATTTCTATATAAACTCCAGCTCAACTACTCTACATATCGACCACGCCATTGATAATAGGAATGACAAAAAAAACTATTCTCGCACCACGCATCTCGCTCTATTTCTTATTCTGTTTTTTTCCACCAAAATATGCTTGGTAGCCAACGTGTTTGCTTCTTGAATCGATTTGTATCTTCAAGTATGTTTGTTCCTAACTGTAAACTCTTCAGTGTGACAGTGTGTGCAAAGTAAACAACGTGATAGTTTCATACTCAAACCACATGTGGAACACGGAAATTTTATAGGACTCAATACAGTAATGATACAATTTTCTGTAAAATTTATGCAAGAAAAATTATACAATTTCGCACTTACGCAAGTTTGAAGATCTCTTCACTATCGTGTGGTTTAATTAAGTTGAATGTGCATGCTATCTTTTGATTGCTTTTTTTTTTGCTCGTCTCTTCCAATACATTACATCCTTTTAATATACTGAGTAGTCCGCATATATGACATGTCTAACAAGAAAGACAACTATTATTTAATGAGAAAGACAACTATTATCTGTAACACTCATCTATATCATCTAAAAACAACATTTGAGATAATCTCTGCAATACATTATCTCATACTTGTCCTTTATTAGCACTAACCCCTATACACTTCCCATCACCTTTTATCTATTTTTTTATCCTATCTCCTTACACAATCCTCTTGTGTTAGAGATAACCTCCACTACAATGCAATTTTTAGTCCTCTATCTATAACATGTATGTTCTTGTGTCCAAGCCAAGGTGGATTAGTTCCAATGCTAAATAGCTTTGGGTTGATCACCTGTGCATCTGGATGATGACTTGATCTTGGCCAGGGCTGGGTGGCTCTTTCTGGCCGTAGTCATGGGCATAGGATCGATGAGGCCGCTTACACATGGAGGAGCTTAATTAGGGTGTCAGGTGGAGCCTGCTGGCGCGTTGCCCCCTTCGAGTTGGCCATCGCTGCACTCATTGAGGATTTGGGGCCGTGAGCAAGAAGATGACGCGGCGGCGACCGAGGCATGACGGGGCCGTGGAGCTCGACTTCGCCGCATCTGTACCGTCCGCGTAGTAGGAATTAATCTCGTCGTATTTTCTTCATCCCTCCCGGCAGGATGCGAGACACCGGACTGACAAGCTGTTTTTTCTTTTCTTTTCTTTTTTTCTTATTAAAGGTTGGAATTTTATTATTTTATCGAGAATATTAAGTTATGTTAGCAGATAGAATTTTGGAACATGCTAGTAGTTCTTTATCGAAAGATAGAGTTATTATCGTGGTTGAATTGTAATATTTAGCCCGATTAAAGTACACCGTTTTTTCTTTGGCTTCTCGCCGTGAGGTGACACGTTCTATGGCCGGATTATTTCTTCCTTCAGTTAAACGGATTTTCTAATCATGTAGCTTTTTAGTGCCTTCTACAAACAACCAATCAATCATAGTTCTTCTTTTCTTTTGGTTCCATTGCCGAGAACATGGCATCGTATTTGCCTTGACAGTGAAAGAAAATAAGACCAACCGAAGATAATCATGATTCGTATGCATGTAAGGTGTAACGGTTTGTACACGGACTCTTTTTCTATATGTGTACATAGACTCTTTGAGGATATATGAGTAGTATTCACTAATGTGTTTCAATTTTTATACGATATATCAATCTCCACCGCTAATTTTATTTTATTTTAATTTTAAATTTTAGTTTTACTGTTCTTGGTATGAACTTTTTATTTTAATCTAAATCCACCGTGATCACTGTAGGAATTTCTAACCTCTGAAAGTGAACATGATGCTTTCTTTTAATGTTATTTTAACAAAATAATAGATAGATGTATAGCCATATATACTCGCACGCATACTCGAAAATCCATATTCTTTTGCCGAATACTAACACTGAGAAACGAGTCAGAAAAAGAAACATCACATGGACCGTCGAATACTCGAATACACCAGTTTCTATTGTGTGACGTTGCGTCAGCAGCATCAGCCAACGTTGCGTCAGTTTTTTTTTTCTTTCTGACATGCTAAAAACAAGTACATGGCTAGATCTCCCTATTAATACCCCATCGTTTGCGTATCCTTGGAAACTTCTGCAGACACCATTCTGCCCCCCTCTAATTAGGCTTGGATTGATGTATACAGGGACGCAATGAGCTTGATAAGCATGATGGAGGCGAGGATGCCGCCGGGGTTCCGGTTCCACCCGAGGGACGACGAGCTCGTGCTGGACTACCTCTGCCACAAGCTCTCCGGCGGAGGCGAAGGCAGTGGCGCGTACGGCGGCGTCGGCATGGTCGACGTCGACCTCAACAAGTGCGAGCCCTGGGATCTTCCAGGTACGTACGGTCTGTCTCATGTATGCAACTTGATGCTGTATATATGATGTAGTCATATAGATTTCTTAAGAGGCACAGCTAGAGCTGCAGGGTCGGTCTAATCATGTATTGCACGCCAACAACAATAAGAACTGTGTAGTATCTCTTACATCTTGCACCACAGAGTAGTTGATTTCATAAAGGAAAATCGGTTGAATAGTAACCTTCAGTTAGCCCCATGATCCAAAAAAAAAAAGAAGAAGAAGGGCGAAAGTGGCGTCGCCCGGGTTCGAACCGGAGACCTTCAGTGTGTTAGACTGACGTGATAACCAACTACACCACGACACCTTGATGCTAGTCGTTCATTCATTTAATTTCCTTAGCATCTAAAAACGGAAAATCCTTGCCATTCATCCTTCACGGGTTACCCCGCATGATCTCCTAAGAACAGTCGATACAGATTTGCTCTGCTTTTTCTTCACAGTACTAGTTGCATACGATCTAGTTTGTCTGAATCGGAAATGCTATCACGCCCTCGTCATTGGCAATTCGCGTGCACCATCTAATTCTCTCCCCGCTGTGCGTGCACTCAGACGAGGCATGCGTGGGAGGAAGGGAGTGGTACTTCTTCAGCCTGCGCGACCGCAAGTACGCGACGGGGCAGCGCACAAACCGTGCGACGCTGTCGGGCTACTGGAAGGCGACGGGCAAGGACCGCGACATCATCAGCGGGCGCGGACGCGGGCGCGGCGGCGGCGCGGTGGTCGGGATGCGCAAGACGCTCGTCTTCTACCAAGGGAGAGCCCCCAGGGGAACCAAGACGGAGTGGGTCATGCACGAGTTCCGCGTGGAGGGCCAGGCGGTTGCCGTTGCCGTTGCCGACCACCCCGCCAGCTTACCATCTCTCAAGGTATACCACTGCTACACTGCATGCCACATGGCCTCTCGGAATAGCATTTGTTTTGTGTGATTTGGGTGGAAGAAGCAGCGGTGATTGGCTATTTAATCACCTTCACACATGTCAAGAGTAAAAAAACTGGCCAAGCTAATCACTTATTAGTGCAGAGATAGGAAGTTTTCCTCGCAAAAAATTTAAAAAAATAGGAAGCTTCTTCGTCGGTAATTAGAAGTTCGACTCTTTTAAGTTTTAATGCCCTCGCACGTCTCTCGCGTGTTATTTGACAGCTTAGAAAATTAGTAGCTACAAGTTTGTATCATGAAATCTTTCTTTTTCCCTCCATTCAGGATATAGATGCCGCCTGCTTTGAACACACTGATATGATAAACTACTTGTGCCACTGGCCAATCATTCTTATCCAATAATTCCAAACCTGGTACATACCAAGGTTGTTCGGTTGGCTCCATCGCCGTACATCAGCGGCACTAAACTACAATACCGCGTGTACTAAACATTTTGTTAAGGATTTGACTGCCTTATTATCCGAAGTTCTTTATGTCAAGTTGCCATTTAAGCATGCAGATTTCCACGAGTACCAATTATTAAGCAACGAAGAAGTACATTTACAAAGATATCAGAAACCTATAACGTGAGGTTAACTTGGTGATGATGGCTTGTCCTCCATGCCCTTCTAATCTGTATTCTATCACGTATATGTGTTCCGAAAGTGAATATAATCATTCTTTCCAACAACAAAAATAACTATAATCACATCCTTCATGCTAATCCATTCCAAAATCCAAATTAAAGCTGTTAAAATTTGTTGCTCTGCATTATTCGCCAGCACTACCCAGCTATAACGAACCGACCATCTACTTTTGTTTTTGTCCCAAATCCAGGAGGACTGGGTGCTGTGTAGGGTGTGCTACAAAAGCCGAACAGCCACTCCGAGAGCAGCCTCCGACGAGGCAGACTCACTTTCCGGCGATCTCAGCGTGCCGCCGGCGCTGCTGCCCATGGCCCCTGTCGACGCCGCCTTTGGTCGCGCGCCGACGGCCATCATCGACGGCTACTTCTACGAGCAGCAGGGCTCCGGCCACCCGGCGGCGCATCACCGGCCCGCGCCGTTGCCATTTCAGAGCCTCAGGGACCTGCTAAGCAGCATGGTGGAAGGTAGCAGCGGTCCAAAGCCGGAGTTCCCTCGGGACTGGAGCCAGGAGGGCTACACGCTGCAGAGCGGTATGCCGCCGCAGACGTGGAACCCATTCTAAGTTCTGAGCGATGACACAAGGCTAGGTTACATGTGTAGGACAAGGACACCGTGTCGTCAACTCGTCATGTGCGTAGTGAGCAATCGTTCTTTTCTGTAATTTGTTTTGGTTAGTGCGAATTCTGGCATTTATCAGTTCTAGGGTGGTGAACCACATACTGTAGATGGGCGAAATGGCTTTAATGTACCAGTAACTTTTGTACTGTACTAGAGTGTTCATGTGTTGCGACGAAACCTCAAAAGAGAGTGATACATATTAGCATATGGAATCCTAAACCGCATAATAAATATGCATTTTCAACGATTGCCAGCTGACAAGGAAGAATGCTACCCGTCGATGACCACATTTTTTCATCCTAAACCTAAGCCACGACTCGGCTCTCACGGCCATTGACATCTGCAGCCCTCGTCAGGCATATCGCGGCGAGGAGGTGGGAGGTCAGGGGAGGAGGCTATGGTGGCAGTGGTAAGCGAGGAGGCGACGATGCTTACTCAGCCGACACAGAGCAGGGGACGGCGGCAATGCAGGAGAAGATTTGGATGAAGAGGGCGTGGTGCGGTGAACTCGAGACGACGGCGCGGCGAGGGAAGGACGTCTTTGCCTCTTTCTCATGTGTTGTCGTTGCCTCTCCTCCCTTCCCCGACGCTGCAGCTTCTCCTCCAAGGTACTGTCGCCTCCTCTCATCCCTTCCCTCTCGGTGCCTTCTTCCATCCCCAACGTTGTTTCCCCTCCCCGCTATCTCCCCCTGTCGTCTGCGCTACCTTCCCGTGCCACCGCCTCCTACGCTGTAGGATCCTCTAATCTTCGTGCAAGCCACCGTTGCAACCTGCGGACGGATTACTGGAGGGGGTCGGGATCTCTGAGGCACAAAGCGAATACTGTCGGTCACAGGTGGTGAGTCGCGACGCGACGTGAAGGAGTGGGACAACGATTCGGTGTGCGCGTGTGAAGAAAAAGCGACACGATGGCGGGGTAAGACTTTGTTCCTGTCAGGTTGGGTTCGCATGTTGGTGCGTCTCGAACAGGAATTTAAGAGGGGTCGGAGAGGTCAACCGCATGCATAGGAGAATGAACATCGTCCTAATGCATGGGGGGGTAAACTCCTTTTATTAGTCAGACATATGATTGCTAAAGAGAAATATTTTTTTTAAACGTGATTAGCATTACTGGAGAGGAAAAAAAAACAAGTTAGTAAGCATACGCGGTAGTTTGCTGGGCCTAGCCCACAGCCTATAGAGCAGCCGGCCGGGCTGGGAAAGCCCATGGCCACGCAGTCGACAGCCGACACCGCACCAATACGTACAGGGCTAACAGGCCGAGTCCTCCCTTCACCGGCCCAATGTTTGTAGAACAAATCTGACGCTTGGACGGCGTGTGGGCGACTTCGTGCTGGGCTATATGTCTCGCCCGTTCATTACTTCGATACCGATTTTTTTTTTTTTGGGGGTTTCAAAATTACTTCCATGATATTTGCCTAACGACACTGATTTTTTTGGGTCAAAGACAATAAACTTTAGTGATTTTTTACTGTAAAATATTTTATATGTTAAAATATACTATTCAATTGAGAGAGAAGAGAGAAGGGAAGACAAAATCACCTCTTCGAAAATTTTAGTCTAACATGGAAGCCGCGGCAGCGGTGTGAGAGGAGCTTGAGGACCGGCGGGAGAAAAAGAGGAGAAAAAAGTTTTGATGCAAAACAGATTTTTCATCCAATTTTGTTTTTTATATTACAATCAGATATTATATTTTAACGAGTGAAGTGTCTCACGATCCACCAGAGTTTTGCCTTATTTTTTTAACTACCGACTTAAGCCCAAATCGCTCTTATTAGTTCGTTCTTGCAGAGAGGCCCTCGAAGTGGCGTCGTATTCGTGATTCGTCACCGCCGCTTCCTCCCTCCCTCCGCTACTCGTTCGGGCGCGGCGGCCGGCTCTCTCGACCTCGACTTCTAGGGCTCACTCTCCCTCGTCGTCGTCGACGCCGTATCCGAGGAAAGGCAAGCTCCTCCTCCACCATCTACTGGTTTCGCGTCGATTTGGAGGTCGCGAGTCTCCCGCTCGAGCGCTCCGCCTGCTCGGCGCGGATTAGGGTTTAGTCGGAGCTTCGATCGTTTCTACTTGTTGGTGCGTAGTAGTAATGCGCTGTTCCATCTGCTCGGATTGACCATGAATCTGTAATTTTCCAGGGGGGGAAGCGGGCTGCTGCTCGGTGGTGAATTTGGATTGTTGGTGATGGGGGCGGCCGACGACGCGAGGGATGCGGTGGCGGAGGATATGGAGGTGGACGGTGGCGAGAGACACCGGGGCAAGGAGAGGAGGGAGAGGCACAGGAGGGAGGAGAAGGATCACCATGTTAGTGGGAGGAGGGACAGAGACAGGGAGAGGGATAGAGAGAAGGATAAGGACGAGTGGAGGAGGGAGAAGGATGATAGCAAGCACAGGGATAGGGATAGGGAGAAGGAGAGAGACAGGGACAGGGACAGGGATAGCAAGCACAGGGAGAGGGAGAGGGAGAGGGAGGGAGTCGGAGCGTGACCGTGGCCGTGACCGCGATCGAGGGAAAGATCGGGAGAGGGAGCCTGAGCGGGAGCGGGATAAGGAAAGGGAACGGAGGGATAGGGACAAGGAGAGGAACCGCAGCAGAGACAAGAACAAGGAGAAGGAGAGGGCGGAGAGGGAGGATAGAGAGCGGGAGAAGTTGAGGGGGAAGGACCGGGGGGAAGATGATGCTGATTTGTCTAAGGGAAACGAGGGGGATCAGAAGAAGCGAGTTGATCCCCCAGGGGAGTCCGAGCAGGCCTCCACATCTGAGCTCAGGGAGCGCATTGCGAGGTATGCCCCTGAGTAGTTGTTTTAATGTTCACTCGATGAACCTTTTTTTTTCAATTCATATGTATGTTTTGCATGTTGTGTAACTAAATCCCAATGTGCCCAAATTCAGAATAATGTAGGCAATAGCAACTCCATAGCAATTGTGTGACTAAAGCATGTTCTATTGGTGCAGTCTTCCTGCTACTTCCTTTTGATGCTCCTTAAATCTCTACTAGTGCATTTTAGGTTAAATTCAGGCCCGCCTTTGTGCTAACTCTGCATATCAAGATTGTCCTTTTGTACATTTTTTCCCTGTCTGGTTTCATATGCATAAGTTGGGCTAATCTCTGGCTGATGGAATTTCCGTTTCCAGCACATCTGATGTGGATATGAAATGCATTTTGGGTTCAATCAATCTAGTGTTTTATAAGCATCATATAACTGCACAATGTTGAAGCTGTGCGAAGACACTCAGATTAGAATAATTTGACTAGGATGATCTACTAAGGTAGAAGCTGCAAATAGAGCTACCTTTACAGTTTACACCAAAGACCCCTTGGTCCAGCTTTATTAGATAGCTAAAAAAACTTACAAAGTTCAAGAAGCTGCTAATAGAGCTACCTTTACAGTTTACACCAAAGACCCCTTGGTCCAGCTTTATTAGATAGCTAAAAAAACTTACAAAGTTCGAGCAGTATCTTATGTTTTAAGCAACATAAATACAGAAATCCATCTGATTTGAAAGCGGTCTTTGTGGCATTAAATCCATGAACTGCTCAGTGTAATCAGTGAATGCTGTCTTTGGTATCTGTTTAAAGCTTTGGATATGCGACCTGCATTCTGATTAACTGCTGTTCTGTATCACTGTTTACTATTGCTCTAGAATTATTCATTTGTGCTGCCCAATAATGTGTTGCTCATTTTGTTGAATGAAAGCAGTATCGGTTGGGTTCGTAACTTCGTATTACCAATTAAAGTCAAATATACCAAAATGTGCACTTTCATATTTCTCATCTGTGCTCAGTGCTTCTTTGTGAAACTTCCTGTGCTCTGATATTGCTGTACTTTTCCGTTTTAATGTTGACGTCTTCATTATTTTACTCGATCATTGATTGTTGATTAACGTGCTAGAGTTTTACCATTTTTTCTTGCTGTCAAATGCTGTAATTAAACAATTGAGGATGCAAAAAGAAAATATAAATCAGGTTATTTCCTTTAGGGTGAAGGAAGAAAGACTGAAGGATAAAAAGGAAGGAGGAATACTGGATGATAACGATGATGCTTCTGAGATATTATCATGGGTGGGCAAGAGTCGTAAACTTGAGGGAAAAGGGCAAGCTGAAAAAGAGAAAGCATTACGTCTTGCACGAGCATTGGATGAACAGGTGATATTCAGTGATTAATTGGTTCTGGATATATTGTCAAGTGTTGTAGACTTGTAGTGATGCGTGTGCTTTACTAACCTTCATATGTTGAAACTTCAGGATAACATCTTAGCAGACAATGGTGATGACAACGATGAGGAGGAGGAAGATGAACTACAGGGAGGTAGTCATCTACAAAATCCTTTGCCAGCAAGATTTTTTTTTTATTGCAACCACTATTAGCTGCTACATTTCTTTCGTTGTAATACATTATTTGAGTTATAGTATTCTGTCAATAGCAATTAGAGTAACATGTTTCACTCTTTTTTCCCTTTTTCTTTTTTGGAAACAAAAAGACCACTTATCTGGAGTAAAGGTTCTTCATGGCCTTGATAAAGTCATAGAAGGTGGAGCAGTAGTCATGACTCTCAAAGATCAGAGTATTCTGGCTGATGGGGATATCAATGAAGGTAATGGTTTTTTTTTAAAAAAAACTTATTTGTTCCCTCTCTGACTATTTTCTAACTTCAGCAAAAATAATTTGTAGAGGCTGATATGCTTGAGAACATCGAGATTGGTGAGCAGAAGCAAAGAGATGAAGCTTACAAGTCTGCAAAGAAGAAAGGAACATATGATGACAAGTAAGTTCACTGTCTACATAGCACGGTTGTTGTATGTTTCTTGGATTTTTTTCTTCTAATCTTCATTTTGTTGGCTGTTTGTAGGTTCAATGATGATTCATTGTCAAAGAAACCTATGCTCTCACATTATGATGACCCAATGGAAGATGAGGTAAACATGTTGTTCTGCTTCATTTGCTAGATCTTCCTGTTGATTTTCTTTAATTTATTTGCCTTCTCATTTATCAGGGAGTGACACTTGATGAAGTTGGACGCTTCACAGGTGAAGCAGAAAAGAAGCTAGAAGAGGTGATCTATCTTTTGCCCTAGAAACCATGATATGTAGCCATTGGTATTGTAGTTTTTTGGGGACAACCTGAAAATACTATGGTTGGAGCTTTGTGTCGATTGACTAATTGGAATTTTTCTGTTGCCAGCTTCGCAAAAGGATTGAAGGTGGTGATGTCCAGAAAAAGACAGAAGACCTTACTTCCGCATCCAAGATGGCATCAGATTATTATACCCCGGATGAAATGCTTCAATTTAAAAAACCAAAGAAAAAGAAATCCCTTAGGAAGAAAGAAAAGCTGGATCTGGATGCACTTGAAGCAGAAGCTATTGCTTCTGGATTGGGAGCAGCTGATCTTGGGTCCAGGAATGATGCAAGACGACAGTCTGCTAGGGAGGAAGAGCAAAAGGCTGATGCTGAAAAGAGAAGCAATGCATATCAAGCAGCCATTGCAAAGGCTGAAGAGGCATCAAAAGCATTGCGTCAGGAGAAAAATATGCTGGGTAAACTGGCTGAAGGGGAAGAACTGGTTTTTGGTGAAGATTACGAAGATCTGCAGAAGTCTCTGGAGCAAGCAAGGAAGTTAGCTCTAAGGAAGCAGGAAGAGGATGCAGCTTCTGGTCCTCTGGCTGTAGCAGAACTGGCTACTGCAAACAAGGGCCAAGGAGATGCAGATGCCGCAGAAGGAGATACACAACAGAATAAGGTGGTTATCACAGAGATGGAAGAGTTTGTGTGGGGCCTACAATTGAATGAAGGTAACCTGCTTTCAGTATTTTTGTGAATGAAGTTGAAAGAAGTGTACAGGACTTAACTAGTAAATCAATTGTATCGATATTGACTACTGTTATCTTGTTGCAGAAACACGCAAGCCAGAAGCAGAAGATGTGTTTATGGATGAAGATGATGATGCCATGCCTTCAGGTACTCTAGCAAAAGATGACACAGCCGGGTTGGCAGTGGTCAAAGAGGTAACTGACATTGAAGATACAGTAAAGGATGAAGAGGAAGAAGTCAAACCGGATGAGGTTGTACATGAAGTTGCAGTTGGCAAGGGTTTGGCTGGTGCTTTGAAGTTTCTTCAGGAGCGAGGGACCCTCAACGAGGGCACAGATTGGGGAGGCAGAACCACAGACAAGAAGAAAAGCAAGCTTGTTGGTATCGAGGATGGACCAAAAGAAATTCGCATAGAAAGACATGATGAATTTGGTCGAGTGGTAAGTATTTGCACGCACCCTGTCCTACCCGCCCTCACCCTGGGTGTCCCATGTATAGAAACAATGAAATTTAATGCACTGAACTGCATCTTGGAGACAACTATGATTTAGGCAACATTGATTAGCTTCTTTGTCATTGTGTACCTCTAGATATATAGATTTTAGATACCGCCTTTTTCCCCCTCAACATGATAATTCTTGCTCATTCAGTGCTTTTTCCTGCATTTATTTGACCTCTGGAAGAACATATGTCACAAAATGATGATGTTTTTCATAACCTATTGTGTTTTTTCTCAGATGACGCCTAAGGAAGCATTTCGGGATCTATCACACAAATTCCATGGCAAGGGGCCAGGTAAAATGAAGCTGGAAAAACGCCAGAAGAAGTACCACGATGAGTTGAAAGCCAAGCGAATGAAATCTTCTGACACGCCTTTAATGTCCGCGGAAAAGATGAGAGAGGCTCAAGCACGCGGCCAAACACCGTACCTTGTTTTAAGTGGCAATGCAAAATCAGGGTATGTTACAACATACTTCTAACTTCCATAGTTAATGTGTTTTTGTTCTCTTGTTTATGCTACGTACTATGCTTTCTTAATTATTTTGACATCCTCAAATGCCTTCGCGAAAATTCCACAAAACTAACTCTCTGGATCTGTAGGTGTTATGGCACTGGATTGTTTCTTTCACCAAATTTTCCTTGTTTGTTTAAATTACGAGCACAGTTAACTAATTTATGTTTGGCCATTATTAACGCTGGCTTTTATACTAGTGTACCTAGTGCAAACCCATTTTGGGGTGCCAACACAACAGCACGCAAGCTACCAATGTAGACCATTGGATAAGGTTTGGGTGATTTAGATTTAGATTTAGATTTAGATTTAGATTTTGAGGGACTTGAGGGCCACACGGATAGATTATCTCTCTCCATAACTCCCTCTGATTGAGAAATCATATATGAGGGGGATCCCAAGTCACTCGATCGAACTGTGAACCACCTATTGTCTGATCCAACGGGTCACATGGAAGATTACATGTTACCATTCAGAGATGTGTTAGGCCTTCCCCTTCAATTAAAATGGCTAAGTAACTCGTGCAATGTTCTTTGAGTAATCTTTTTTCCCCGTCAATTTCTTATAATTTTCCTGATGAGGTAGCTAATCTAGTTTTTGTATGTGATTTTAGTCCAACAGGTGACGCCAGTGGCTTTGCTACCGTGGAGAAAGAGCATCCTGGGACTCTGACGCCCATGCTTGGGGACAAAAAGGTTGGCTGTGATATTCCCTGTTCTATTCTGTAATTACTTTATTGGACGATAGGTAATGCCTCATACAGATATAGCTTACCATATCCAGTAACCTGGTACTGACTGGTTGTTTGGCAGGTGGAACTCTATCTGGGCATCAAACGAAGCGCCCAGCCTGGAAACCTGCCTCCGCCACATCCAAAGAAGCCGAAGAACTGAACCTGCAGTGGAGTTAACTGTGAGTAGCAATCAGTGGTTAGCTTTTCAGCGCATCTGCTGCTCTGCAGGCTTGGAACATATTTCGGGTCACCGAGAGGGACGACAGCGCCAGATACCAACGCCACATGCACAAGCCTCAAATGCTGTGAAATGTAAGAACCTGTAAATTTTCATTCCAAGCTGATTACGATAACGATCTGACACAGGTGATGGAAGTTTTTGTAATCGAACTGTATTTGCCCATGCACGCTTTACCAAATGCAGAGAGGTTTCGAACAACATAAGTGATCTAAATGTTGTTTCTCTGCCACATTGCTTGTGTTTAAACTCGAGTTATATGATCACTGACAGTTTGATTTTGGACAGCTTTTAAGTGTCTGCATCAAGGTTGACAAACTTAGGTGGTACCAGTAAGTACCCAAAGACAAACTTAAAGTAGGAGCATGTAGCAAGTAGCGCGAGTTTGGTAGATCTGTGGAGTTGGGGAGATGTGTGGCACTGTATATTGTAGAACCCTTCCTGTTGCCCTCTAGTATCCAGCAAGGCACCTAACATACCAAGGTATGTGCACCTCCTGCGCAAAAGTAAACCAACCGCTACAATCTTCCTGCACGAAATCTGGGTTTAGCTTTTTTCATGGGAATATTACTTTTACCACAAATTGAGAGACCTCCACTCTGATCCTATACGGCACTGCAGTTATTGGTGCATGGTACAGCAACAGCACATGGTAAAAACATGCAACAGTGGCAAGTTCGGTTGGCTTAATGGTACTGACCAAACGCCGAATCTTGCTGCTAGATCAGGGGCTTCAGATCCTCTTTTCCCCCTCCTTTCTCCACAGTGCAGGTATTATAATATCGCCCGGTGGTCGTTGGAAATCTGACGCGGATCTACAGACGAATCTGAAAGCTCAAGCCCCAATTTATGAAAGTTTATACATGTTGATTGCGTCCAGCACAAAAGGTACCCGTCCTTCCATTCTCATCTAAAAAAAAAAAAAAGAAATCCCCTGTTAACGGTTTCAGTTGTTGGGAAAGCATCATCTGCACTGCACGTAGATGCTGCAAGATAACATTATCTTAGGCTCGTAGCATGTCAATTACTTGACCCGTCATTCCATTCTCCTCTTTAAAAAAAGAAATGCCCTGTTAACGGTTTCAGTTGTTGGGAAAGCATCATCTGCACTGCACGTAGATGCTGCAAGATGACATTATCTTAGGCTCCTAGCATGTCAATTGTCAAGTAGGCGCACCATTTATTCGACGCGAGCAGCAGACGCTTTTGCGTTGTGTTGGGGCTCATGTGGCAAAACCGGCATCGCAAACTGCAGTGCCCTGAGACTGAGACGAAGCGGGGAGAGAGAGAGAGGGAGGAGGGAGAGAAGAGGATGAAAAGGCGAGGGGACCCTAGAGCTAGAAATGGGGCCGTGAATAATTAAACACGACCTGCCACTGCCAACGCTCACATGGGCTGGATAAACATGGAGCCACCACCACCACCGCCACCCACGCACGGCGCCCCTACACGAGTTAAGGCCACGCGCACCACCTTCCCCTCCCCGTTTCTTTGCCGCTTTGCTTGCTTCAATTCGCCTCACTTGTCTGCTCCGATCCGACTCGTGTCACAGCCTCTCTCTCTCTCTTATGCACTCATTAACACTGTATTTACCACATTGCTGGTCAAACATTTCTTGTTGATGCTCAACTCATTGTTTTTTTAATACTATTCGGAGTCTCGTCTCATCATTTCACCCCTTCGGATTATCACCAACTCAGATCCATTTTATATCGAGGAATACTATGCACTTGACATCTTTGTTATACACAATATTATGTAGTATAAGCCTATTGAATATCTTATCGACCAATGCAAAAGCTCGAATACGGAGGAGATGTGCAGATGGGTTTTGTAGAGATAAAGTTTTCGTTTGAGCAATATGAAAGGCCCTTTTCCTTTTTGAGAGAGAGTGGGGGTATGCTAGGCCATTTGGTAATGTATTATAGTGGCTTGTTTTACCCTAGAAAAATGAGGATACAAACACGTGTGGATATTAAGTAACACACTTGTCTTATTGGGTTTATCTCAAAGTTGACATAATTTGATTTATAGTTTGAAAGTATTACTAGAACCGAACTAACACGTCGAGCTAAGTTAAAACGAAATTCAAATTTATTCAAAATCGATTTATTTCAATTATTAACTAATTAACAAGTATAATTAAAATAATTTTAAACCGACACCACTAACCAGCTTCACTTCCGTTACACACGGAAGGAAACGAACTAAAAGATGGCGGGGGGCACGCCCAGCGGGAGAAAAGGAGGCCAGCCGGGTTGGTGGATCTATCAGGAGGAAGGGGGGGGGGAGTCGGTGGGCCCACCACCAGCGCTGTCACCGCCACCAGCACCACCACCCATCAAGACAAGCGACTAGAGGAGAGAGAGAGAGAGAGAGGCATTGGTTAGCTAGCGCGCCTAGCGCCACACATGCATGTGAGGATCATGTGATGGAACAATTCCATTCCATTTGGAGTTTTGGACGTACCCCTACTTTTTTCCCACTTGTGGTAGGTAGGACATGGGAGCGGTGTACTGCTACAGTACTACTACCCTCGTGAAGTAGAAGTAATTAACACGCCTAGTGCGCTTTGTACTGCAAAGGGGAGGGGGAGGCGCGGTTAAGAGGGTTGATCCAAAACCTAAGGACAGATGCTGTTTAAAGAGCTTGGGCGTCTAATACTACTCTGCCTCAACTCAATGTAATGCAACTCCAGTCAGTCGCTGTTGCAACGTTCTGGCCAAGACTGTCAAGCACCTCAGGTCCATATATATAGACACGCACATACACACACCCTCTTATGTTTTGGCATCTCTACGTAGATCGTTAAAAGCTAATAAATAGCCCATACTATATATTAGGCTTGAAAATCATCAGTTTTGCCCCCCATCTAATCCATCAACTTGTAAGTTCAAATGTTAGTTTTCCAATGTTTACATATCGCCCCCCTCTTGATCTTTGTATAGTGCGAAAAACTAGACCGGCAAGCGAACCGTTCACATGATCGATTCACAGTTCACTGATCCAACCGTTAATTTTTTCAGTCGAACCACGGTTCAATAGTAATACTATTTTAATATTTGCTGACATAATCAATTGAAAATCAGTACATTGATGTCATCTACTAAACAATATAACCTAATAAAGATACCTATACCCACTTAAATCAACAACTAATGTAGTTAGCCCAGGTGACCCAGTCCATCACGGGGAAGCAAGAGGTGATCACATCTCTGCATGCATGTTGTAGGAACTGTAGATAGGTACATGCATCTCAGCTATCCTTGGAAACCAAGTATAGTGGTACAAGTTCCAACTCCATAACAATCAGTTACTGGTGAACTACATGTCAGGAGTCTTAAATCTCCATTATGACACACCACATGGTAGTACTGTGGTAGTAGTAGTAGGAATTCTGGACTAAATTAGCCTCATTGCGCAATAGAAATTCCAAAAATAGCCTCATAAGTTCAAAAATTCCAAAAGTAGCTCCTGTGGCGAGTCTTTGCCGTCGGGAATGGCGACAACCTAGTTGTCTACGTCGGACGGCGGCACCTTGTCTTCTTGAGTCCCCAGGCAGCGACAACCAGATCTTCTTGTTGGGGGCGGCGGCGCCAAATCTTCTTAGTCGAGTGACACCTTAGTCTTGCCCTTGGTCTTGCCGGCGGCACCAGCGCTGCGTGAGGCGACACCAAGGTCTGCCCCACGTCTTGATATTTATTTTTTTGAAATTTTTTTAAAAAGTTATTAATAATATATGTTAGACGATTTTTAAAATATACAAAATAAGCTCAAACAATTATGAAATTTTTGTGGAGCCTCCGGCATAGTATTTATGCTTGTGTAATTTTTTGAAATTTTATGTATTCTTTTTTTCTGCAAAATTCTTTAAAGTTTAATGTTTGTAGGAATTTTATAATATAGCAAATGAGGTCCAAACATTACGATTTTTTTTCATACTCCTACAGTGGACTTGATTGTGTAAATTTTACAAAATTTTATATGCTCTGAAATTGTCTCGACAAATTCGAGGTTTAGGTCTCAAAAATTAGGGCGAGGCGTTTGAAAATTAGGGTTTCATGAATTCATGTGGCTTGAAATGTGGGAAGTATGGTTCTCCATCACATTTCTTACGTGAAAGTAAGTGCGGAAAAGCAGTCTACGAAAAATAATTTAGCGAAAGGGCTTAGAGCGTTGCGATTACGGAGAAACCCTAAAACATAGCGAGAATCGAGGCCGATGTGAATGGCTATACTTTGATGGCTCGGTGGAGGCGCAGAACGAACTACATTGCGGCCCGTGCGGACGAAGCCGCGTTACATGTGGTCACATGGCATGATGGTTCGGCTAATTACTTTACCATGGGCGCTACTACTACGGTAACTTCGCGACACGAGCTTAGGACCATGTAATCGCATGCCTTTGGGGATAGCTAAAACATGGCGAATAGGAGGGTCTACTACGGACTAGCCCGACCTCTGCGTGGGCCGGGCCATTTGCCCTTTCTTGCGAGCTCGGCATTGTAGTCCTCGCTGCCGCGCTCGGCCTCGGCCGCCATTTCCGCTTTTTCTCGCGCTCCTCTCGCGTGCCTCGCGCTCCTGCGCTGCTGCGCCTCGAGATGGGCAGAGTCTCCGACGGATCGCTCGTTGTGCTCTTGATCAAGCGATCCTCCTCCGGATCTCGCGTCCCTTTCGCATTCCACTCCGAAGTCGGTGCCCTTTGGTCGTGTGGGTGGATCTCTGGGTCGATCCACTTGCGGAAGCCACATAGCGGCTCGGGGGCTGCGGGTAGGCGGGAGAGATTGTTAGTGCATACTCGAAAAGAGAATTGGTACGATTATTCTTGTTAGTACTCCTTCATTTGCCGATAGTTGCTCGTATCCCAATGGCGGTCGGGATAGTCGAAGAGTAGTTAGGACATCCCGATGCTTGCATCTGAAATTGGTGGTGCTTGGATTTGAAGAACTTGCATGTGTCCTGCACCAACGGATGGGCGGCGTCTCCCCTCTGGCGGGTGTTGCGGCGAAGGCTCGTTTGGAGCGTTCGGCGGGGTTCTTTGGTCGCGAGGTTTCATTGCGGAGAGCGCCATCTGGCAAGGCTGCTCTTGCCGGACCGGGCCTCGGCGACCCTAGCTTGTTCGGCCGTCTGGTTGAAGCCCTTGCTAGATCACGGATCTCGTCCATTGCTTCTTGAGGTTGTCCATCCCGTGGTGAAGCAAGCTCGGTGTAGTGTTTGGTTTGGTTGTGTGGTTTTCTCGTAGATGACTTGCACCACCTTTTATAAGCGGAGGGTTGGCATGGCGTGGTTGGCGAGTGTTGTCTAATCTTTCTGCGAGAGTAGTCATGGCCCCTTTTTAAGTGCTTTATTTTTGGTAGGAAAAGCTCGGAAGCGAGTGTTGTCTGGTTGTTGCGATGAGTTATCACGTCTTGCTCTGCAGATCTTTGTCATTTGATCGAAAAATTTGGCGAGCGGTGAGTTGTCACGTCTATATTTGCGAGTCTTTGTCATTTGATGCGAAAAATTGGCGAAGCGATGAGTTATCACGTCTTACTCTGCGAGTCTTTGTCATTTCGATCTGAAAAATTTGGCGAAGCGATCTTTATCATTCGATGCGAAAAATTGGCGAGGCGATGAGTTATCACGTCTATATTGCAGAGTCTTTATCATTTGATCTGAAAAATTGGCGGCGATGAGTTATCACGTCTTACTCTGCGAGTCTTGTCATTCGATCTGAAAAATTTGGCGGCGATCTTTATCATTCGATCGAAAAATTTGGCGGCGATGAGTTATCACGTCTTGCTCTGCAGAGTCTTTGTCATTCGGTCCAAAAATTTGGTAAATTTGTTTTGCAATTGAAGTTGTTTTGAAAGCCATCGCTTCTTTGCTTCTTTGTTAGGATGATCGGTAGTTCAGACGATATAAGTCGGAAGTACCTCTCGTGAACTTCAAAAATCCGCGAACGTTTTTTACAAAGAGCACTCTTTTGGGACTTAGCTGATTTTCTACAAGCGTGGTCCTTACCGCCATGTTTGGGCGGTACTCTGCATGCATGAGTTTAGATTTTCAGCGAACGATAATCGAATACATGCAAATTAGATCACCATAAAGTGTCCACAGCGAATTAGATAGATGCATACTTGATACAAACTAGTACCACAACACATAAAGGCATACATCACGTAGTGCGGGGATGCATAGATAAATAGTGGATATTACAATCTTATTAAAAGCGAACTTCTACTTAGCAAGAACAAGAAATAATAGAAGAAAAATTACCAAGCGGCCATGTTAACTAATTTACGTAGCGATTTCTCAACCCTTCCCATCCTTTCATCCGGTCCTTTAAGAACATTATCTTTATTTTCCGTCGGTTCATCCGATGGTGAGGCACTGAATGAAATCGACCACACGATGTGTGTCCTCTTGCAAAGGCGCAATTTGCATTGCAATGCCTCGAGCGTCACAACCTTCTTCATCGACCCACGGCCCGAACCGACATGTTGTGTTCTATAAAAATAATTGGGAATACAAGTGAAAAATATGATGTTTGGAAAGAAGTTCAATGGGGATGATCGGACATAAGTTCTGTAACATTCGAACACTTCATGAACACTCGGGATGGATTCGTTGGCGTATGGGAGGTGAACACATTCAGGATCCACCAACGAGGGCAATCCAAGTCTTTGTCTTAGTGCTTCTAATTGCTGTTCACTCGAAAGTTTGATGAAGCCGTAGACATCCGTTTAAGGCGGGAGGAAGGAGAAGAGGCGAAGAGTGAGTGGAATGGAAGCCAAATCATGCATATATATAGCTTTGTTGGTAAATTATAATTTGGTTGAAGAAAATTCGCGTCGCGAGTAGCGAGCGAGGAGGTATCGTGAGGCGACATTGCGTTATGTATTTAAGGTTTAGTAAGTTTAAATCGGAGTTCTGATTGTTGTTAGTACTAAATATTTGAGATAACATGTTGTGTACATAAATCTAACGATCGTAGCGTACATGGACATTACATAAATCGAAAAGCGAGATGCATGATGGCATTATGTAACAAGTTTTACGTCCATGAAATTAGTTAGGCGCATGGTGGTGTAAACTGCTTGGACGGCGTAGATGATCCTCGGGGAATGTGAACTGTCAGGGGTGGCGTCGTCTCGAAGGCGTAGTAGGGGCCACTGTGCGGGAGGCGAATGCGGGGTGATCTCATCGTGGCGGTCGGTGAGGCGAGCATGTCGTCCACCCATGCTGGTGCTCTTCTGCGGAAGCGTCTGAGGTGAGTTAGTCATTGCTTTTGTCTGACGGGAAAATTGGTGTTAAATGCGTTCCGTGTACAGAGTAAGTTGTTGTGTTGGCGAGGACCCTCTGGCGGTCTGGCCGTAGTCTTTGCCGGTGTACCCTCCGTGCGTGTCGCCGAACCAGCGGTCGCGCTCCGGAGGTGTGATTGAGCGCCGTCTGAAGAAGCCCGATCCTGCGCCTCCTCCGTGATGGCGATGGTTGCGGCGATCTTTGTCCCTACAATTCTTTGCAAGAATAAAGGGTAATGTCGAATCGTCCGAAATGAGTGTATGGAAAGGTACTCACGACAAGAACCGGTTGACGGATGACATACACAGTGGCTCGGCGGGTCGGGCGGCGGCCGTAGCTCAAGCGACTCCGGTCGGCGAGGCGTCACGGGGCGGTCTTGTGGAGTGCGAGGCGGAGGTGGTGGAAGGTACCCGCCCGCGTCTGCGATCTTTGCGTGAGCGTCGTTATGGCGACCACAAGTTATGGATCTAATCGCATAACTTACATCCTCGCGCATCGTCGCGCCGCGCTATGATCGATCCATTGTGTTGGGGTTTCCACGGTCTATAACCCGGTGAAATTGGTTGCGGACACGCTCAAGCGGTAGTCTTTGCCAAAACCGATAGTAAGTCGCGAAAAGTGTTCTTTGAAGGAGAATTATCACGAAGAATGTTTCTGAATCTCGTCGCGGCGGGCGCCGGTGTGATCCGGACCAACTAATCTGACGTCGTCTGCATGGCGTCCAGCGGGCCTGCTGGCCGGCCCGATGGCTGCACCTAGTCGCGCGAATGTACCACCGCAAATGCGCCGCGTCGTGCGTCGGATGGCGTGGCGCGAAACTCGACACCACGTCCGTCGTAGCCTGTCAATCCACATCGTCGTCGAGTGCTGCATATCGCGCCTCGATCGTCGCTCCTCGCCCTCTCCTCGTGCACTGCAATTGAATTTACATGTCGGAAAATCTTACTAAAAATGCCCTCAAAATAACATCAAATAATGACATCTGGGTGAGCCTTTCTTTGTGAGAGGTCGTCCGTGGCGGTGGAACCTCTGGTAAAGGCGAATTGCCTCATGACCAGCTGCGGGTTGTCTTTGCTCGACCATGTGCGAGAAGACCAAGTGACAGTCGTCATCGAGTGCCTCGTCCAGTGCCTTTGGGGCGATAATCCGAAGAAGCGAGTGTCGTGAAGGAGCGGTCTTTGTCCATGGCCACGGATGACCTCGTCCTCGTGGAGAGTCTCGAAAAGGTTATGGAACTCGGGTATCGCGCCTCGGTCTCTCCTAGCCCACCCTAGGGTATACGTGTCCAACGTGTTCCCATCGTGAGCCGTCGGCGGGGTGCGTCCCTGCGGCGTCCGTAAAGCTCGGTGGTCACTGGTAAGGGTGCCGCGGGTGTGCGGAAATGCGGTCGGCCTCTTTGGAAAGTGCTCCCACGACCATAGCGTAGGAGGCGTAGCACACGCGCGGGCGGCTCCTCGCCGTCTTTGCTGTTGACAAGCGTCACACAACCCTCGGTAGGTGGCGCAAAGCAACTGCGAGCCCCAAGCATCTTGTGGAACCTCGTCGGGCGGCGTCGCGATCTATGCGGATGGATGTAGCTTCGGTACCGCGGTCTCCTGCGTGGTAGGAAAGCGAGATCCATCCGAACAAGAACAACAGTGCAGCGACTAAATGTGTCCTCACTTCCTCTGAGTCGCATGCTCGGGGCGGATCATGTCTGCGCGGCCGAGAATGTGGCACACGGAAACACGTTCGCGACAGCGGGTCACCGTCATCGACCAAGCGGACCTTCGGTCTCGCCCTCGGAGGGCACTCTTTGAAGACCACGAAGAGGTAGACACATGGCGAGACCGTCCTCGAGTAATGGTCATCTCCCCCATCGGAAGTGGAAGGTGTGAGTCTCCGGTCTCCAGCGGTCCACGGCCTTGAGCGAGAGTGCGCGTCAAAGCTGCGGCAGCGTGCGGGAGGTCAACATCCGGGCGGCGAGGCCGGTCTCCGGCACAGGGCGTCTGCTCGTCAAGGGCCATCTCTCTGGGGCGCTCGGGACCCGGGCTCGGAGGGCCGGCCGGCGAACCACGCCCGACAGCGGTGTCCCACATCCCGCGTGGGTCGGCGGCTCGTCTGCGTCGTCAAGCTGGAGCTGCGCCATCTCACGCCAGCGAGGAAACAACATGTCGATTACACGCATGTAAAACATATTATGTGACACGGAAAATAAGGCAAGACATACGATAAAAAATTCAACAATACAATATGATCATAATGAGTTAACAACAAACCGGACAACAACAAGTACTACATAAAGGCATGGATAAGCGACAGCGAGAGTCCATCAAAGACATTGAAATAAGCAAGCGACATCACGGCGTAGTAATTACATCTTCCTCGCTCTGATTGCCTTTGCTTGTCTTGCAAGATGCATTTAGGCGTGGTGATGGAGTGCCAACGATCTTACCTGATGCTGCAGCGGGTCGGCGAACTTCGTTGCCGTATTGGTTGTCGTCCATGTCGTTCGGATCGTCGGGGTGTCGTCTTCCACGGTAGGGGTGCTTTAGTGCGTCGTCGGGCACCCACTTCACTGTCGACCAAAGGTCCACAGTGCGTGTCGGCCCGTATGAATGGAACTCGGCCTCCAAGTTGCATCTGGTGGTGGATGTCATAGTACTCGGAGATGTAACGCTCAGGGCTTGCCGCCACGCCGCGCATGCAGCGTACACATGGGAGCATGGTTTGTGCGAAGCTGCGGCTTATTGCGGTGCGGCGGCTTCTTCACCAATCGTGCGGACACGCTTCGATCCCCTCTAACATGGCCCATCACGTACTTCTCCACAGCACGATCTCGAACTTACGCTGGCGCCATCCATGAGTACGGCGGTGTGCGATCGAGCCTTGGCGATCTTATTCTCCATGTAGGCATGCATTACTTGGTTGCTTCCGTCCTCAAATGCTTCTTGGCCATCATGGCTCTGTTGACAAAGTATCCGATGAGTGCGGTTCGGCTCTCCTCCACGATCGCGATGATCGGCGGAGATCGGACACCCTTGACTGCCGTTGTACACCTCAGACATGTTGGTCGTCATGATCCGTACCTTGCCCGTCCGGTGTCGTGCGGCGGGGACCATTTCTCCAGTCGGTGCGTGCGAGTTAACCCAGCGTGTGAACTCCCCAACTCTCGCGGACCCTCTGGCGCGCCCTGCCTCGGCATCTGTTGAGTCCCTTACATGCTTCGGTCTCCTCATCGGTGTCTCCACACCGCTTGAACTTCCTCCTTTGGTTACGCATGCGAGCTTCTTGAACATCTTCATGAGGTCCTTGCTCGAAACCTTGTGTGGAAGTTGGCGCGAGATGCCTCATGCACCAACGGCTCCTAACATCGTTCCAGCGATGCGGCGATTGCGTCCCATTTGCATCATGCTGCGCGGACAACAAGCCGACATTGCGATCGAGATGACACATACATCGGCCGATCTTGCCGACCGCTTTGCTTCACATTGCCACGGGAACCACGGCCCGACTCTCCGTGTTCTCGCTCTCAACAATTGCGAGCATACGGGGACTAAGCGGTCGTCGCGCCGGCGCAGCGGCGGTGAGGATGGTACCCTGTACTTCCCACATAGGAAGGTACCATCCATCGTGAGCAGGGGCGACAATGTTTGAACCCTTCGATCGCTGACGGAAGGCCCGAAGACCCTTTCAAGAACAAAACAATTGGGCCCCTCGTCGGATGCACGCTCAAGCTTGTTTACGTCGTCCGGGATTAGATTCCGCGATTTGATGCGATAATCTTGGTACTAGGTTGTAAGCCTCTTGAATGTGCGAACATTCGCTCCGAACCCTGCGTTTACGCGCCATGCCGTCTTGTGGTGGCGGCGAATCCCACCATATTGGCAACATCCGCGGCGGGAGCTTTGGCGAAATGGACACATCTGCGGCGACGAGGTGGCTTATCAAGCGGCAACATCGAGGGCGTCATGTTGCGGTGCACGTGTAGCGGCTCGGCTAACTTCGCATGTGTGGTCCTTGACCGACCGTTATCAGGAAGCCCATGGCGTGATGCGTGAACCTCTGCGCCGCGGACCTTGCCGCCACGAGATTCATCAACACACTGACGATGTGCGTGTCGGGGTTGGACCTCTGCACCGTCGTCCGTCCGATGTTAACGGCGTATCTTGCAATAGCTTGTTGTGCGGCGATCTTATCGAAAGCGGTTTCTGGCGGGGTGTCCTCATGGAACCCCATCCCGCACCCTCGGGACGTGGCGAGAACCGGCGATGTCATCGCAACATCGTCCAATCGTGAGGGCGTAAGCAATGTCGATGGTTACAAAACCACCAGCTGCACCTCCCCGCGGCGGCTTCTCCGTCTTCGTCGTCTTAGAACTAGTTGTTTGACGTCCTCCTCGCTTTCCACCTCATCCACAGTGGTCGGTACTCGTGACAATCAATACGGTGACCACCATCTCTCCGCCCGTTGGGCTCAAAATTGACCGCCGCCCCTCGGTCTCCATCGCCCACGTCTCCTCGAGCTGCGGACCAGCGCAAGCTCCTCCTCACGGCGACCTCACCTTCACCGGAACCTCCGCGCGGATGTCCCGTGCTCTCAAGAAGCGAGCGTAGACCATCGGCGCGCATATATCGCGGCGGCGGGGTTGCAAACAACCCCATGTA
Source organism: Hsuehochloa calcarea (assembly GCA_036346395.1). Classification (NCBI taxonomy): domain Eukaryota; kingdom Viridiplantae; phylum Streptophyta; class Magnoliopsida; order Poales; family Poaceae; genus Hsuehochloa; species Hsuehochloa calcarea. Next base: position 45,469,875 of record CM070599.1, read on the forward strand.
GTTGGCCCATGAGCGTCACATGTGACCTTCATAAGTTATAAGCGGTCTCGCTGCACCACCCACCACCGGCGCCATACAGCGCCTCGATCGCGGCTTCTTCCTTCGATGGCGCGATCGAGCGCGGATCGCGCGCACCGCCTTAGCTCAGAGAGGCTCATGTCCTTGAGCCGCGCCGGATCACGGTGCGGTGACAATTTAACAGTCCACCGTGCGGTCCGTCAGCGTCTGAGACCGTCCCGTGGAACAGAGCAGATCTTGAATTTCCGCCATAAAGTACCTAACACATGTGCATATGAAACCATCGAATTATTTGCGGGATTTTTTGTCGTAATGAGCGCTTCTACAAATTTGGTTATGCCAGCTGTACGAGCGTTTTGTCGTACATGTTTTCAATCCGATTGGAGTTCGTATGATTTTTCTATCAATGAAATGTCAAGCTAATATTATTTCTAGTATAAATAATCCATAGCCTATTCTATGTTACACTTGAAATTTCTGTGGTACTACATAGTTACAAATTTTTAACTAGTTCGATATTACGATTGCAAAAATAATTCACTTGAAATTCTTATTGCATTTCTACGTTTCCATACAGAGTTAGACCTAACTTACACCAAAGACATGTGTGGTCCACGACAAGGTATTCTTTTTCATTAAATTTGATTTAAAAACTTCTTGAGAGGTGCGTCGGGTTTCTCATTCTAGCGGTGTAATGTGTAGTACATGCACCGAACGCGATATCTTAGATCAAGAGTACATATACAAAGCGTTGATGGGTCTATTTCTATTTTGTAATGACCTCAGAAAATTTTGCTATTTTATGACCAAGTTCATGAAACTATAAAAATACCCGAAAGGAAATTTACAACACTACTAGCAACATATACATTAAGTCAACTAATTACGGCATAATGACATTGTTAACTACTAGGTCTTCAAAATAAACTAACTACACAACTAAAACTACTCTGTTGCTATAATTCATCTAATTGCATCCTAATCACATTGCTAAAACTACCGATAATACTAATTGAATCGAATGACATTTACCTTTTCTAGGTGCTCGCGGCGAGCTTCAAAGCTTATTTTCTACGTGCTCGTGATTTTTCGACTCGTAGATTTTTTTTCACAAAATTTTTCCACTCCAAGCGTGTCGCACGAGCCGGTGAGAGCCTCCTCATTGGCTCCTCCCTTTATAGCGCGCATAGCGTCAGGGCTTAACCACAGGCGCTTCTTGTGGCTGCAGCGCGCCGAGCGAGCCGGCGCGCAGCCCATGCGTGTGCCATGCCGTAGCCGCCTAGCGCCGAGGCGAGCCGGGCGCCTGCTGCGCCGTGGCCCAGCGCGCCAGCGTGAAGACCTGTATAGCGCCCGGCGCCGAGCCGGCGCATGCAGCGCTCAGCAGCGTGCCGGCGTGTGTAGCAGCGTCCGGTCGCCATGCAGCGCCCGGCGGCACAAGTGGCGCGCCCGCCCCCCGACCGGCGGCACAAGGTCTGCCCACGGGGACACAAGACACCTTGAGTCTTGCCGTCCCCAACAGCGACAACAGTTCTTTGCAGTCGAAGACAACGACACCAAGGTCTTCCGTCGAACAACGACAACTAGGTTCTTTGCCGTCGGACAACGACACTTCTTCTGAAATTCTTTTGGAATTTTGAACTTATGAAATTTATTTTTGGAATTTATATTGCCTGATGAAATTTAATTTAGTCCAGAATTCTAGTAGTAGTGGCAGTAGTATTTGTGTATCTGTCTTCTAGATGATTGGATTTCTCCTCTCTGTGTGTTATGGATGATTGGATTTCTCTCCATTTCTCTCGAGCCCTACACGGATACGTGCCGATGAAGCTATGACCGGCTCTACCGAACACGTGATTGTGAAAATGAGACGACAAAGAGGAGGACGAAAAGCTCTATTGCGACTGTTGCGAGCATCAGGAGCAGTATGTGCCGCCCTGTTTGTTGGCTGGGGCCGGCGACGAGGAGCCGGCCGGGCCGTTGTGCTGGCTACCCTCCTCCCTCTCTCGTTAGCGGCAACTAGATCTGCACATTTCCTTGCAACAGTTGTACGAGCGTTTCTTGGGCCATCTCGTCTTTGCCTGTCCCGGCTGCGGTAGCAGATCGCCTTTGCCTGTGACGTCGATGAGATGCTTCCGTGGTTTGTTTGGTTGGCGTGGACAAGACGATTGTCGCTAGTCTTATCTCGTGAAAATAAATAAAAGGAAATGATCACAAGTCATGTGGAACGCTAGCAAAATGGTTTCCCAGGACAAGAATTTCGTTGAAAATAGTCCAATTCTTGTAAAAATATAAAGAGTTAGGAAGCCGATCATACGCATTAACATGCATTAGACATTTGTCTCCACAGGTCGATTCAGAACGAAGGGTGTAGATCAAGTGGTACAGTACCGAACAATATAGCAAAATCGTATTGTATATCTTGCTACAATAAACATTTAGCTATTTCTACAAATATTCTGGTACAATAACTGCTGAGCACTGTTTACATAGACCTAAATCATTGTTCAAACAATGATTATCGGCCAAGAGAGAATCCGGACCCAAATAACCAGATGCCTATGAATTGTTTGTTTTATGAAGTTTTTAGAAACTGCTGCCGACAACTGTGCCTCGTTGACAAAGTGCAATTCAGCTATATCAGTTTATGCAACGCTGTGAATTCTCATTGACACGAATGATCTGGGTTAATGTGTACGTAGCGGATCAATTTTTCTTTATTTTTTTTTTCTTCTTCCTCTTTTGCAAAAGATCAATCATCATCCCAGACATCATGAAAACGCACCAGCTTACCAAAAAAGTTCAGAAAAGCCGGAGGGTGAAACGCAGCAGCCGTAACTTTTTGCCGGGGGTCAAACACTCAAACGTGACCGCTTAATAAAAAAATTACCGGAACACTTTGCATCGCCACTTGTAAACACCCATCAACGCTGCTTGGCCAGCAATTAGCAAGTGCGATTAGTGGGGTTTGATTAGCGTGTAACTTTCCCGTTTACCGGTGAGGTAACTTTACCCCCTTGAGAAGACAGCAATCCTTATCTACATCTGACAGCCTGGCACCTGATTAAACAAATGCCATGGAAATAAAATACAGAGGCCAGTTGCTAAAGTACTGCTTCTCTCGCTAATAAAATAGAATTTTTTTTCTACAACTCCACATAAAAGTACTCCACTGCACTCCCTACAGTCAAATCGATCTCTTGCGATGATAATGCATCCTCCATTTTATTTTTTATGTATTTTTTTTTGCACCAATGTAGAGTACTACTATTGCCTTGTCGAATATTTCTCTGAAAATAACAGTGGGTGATGCATTGTCCTTATCGTATCTGTCACATTTCATCCATAATAACACATTTATTCCTCTCAGCAATCGACAGAACATAAATCATAAACAAATTCAGGATAATGCATTGTCCTTTTATTTATTTTTATGCAAAGTTCTCAAAGGAGGTGAGCATCAGCGCCGAACCGTTTGAGTTGAGCGCAGCTAGGGCATCTAGCCAACCGACCCAAGTCTTTCTCTGCGTTGTCCTTTTTCATCTCCCTCGCGTTTCAACGTGCGCAATTTGGTAGTGCGTGGCCTACATGGAGTAGCTTTCGGTCATCACCTCTTTCAAAGATTCTTTTCCACCTCCTCGCCCTGAATCCGAGAGAAGAAAAGAAAGTACACTGTGAAAAAACATTCCATTATAACCAAAAAGGAAACGGTTGAAAAAAAGGAAGAGGAAGAGAAAGAGAGAGAACCAAGTACAGCCCCCCAATATGTTCAGCTGTGCTGGTGTGTGTGTGCGTGTGCATGCACGCTCGTGCCCTCGTTCTTCGTCCCATTTAAAGATTTTATTTATTTGTTGTAGTCTCAGGCTGCCTTGTTTTTATTAAGAAAGTAATTGCATTTTACTTTGAATTTATGGGCCGAAAAACTCAGTAAAAATCACACAAAATTCACGCCTAATGGAGTGTTACACTACGACCTTTTCTTTCTTGAACATTGTGTCGTGCAAGGCAGCAACCCTCCAATTGGAAGAGGAATTTTTTTAATTAGTGGGTAATTTCGAGGTAACAGTAGGATTAGGTCATGGTAACCGAGCCAGTAAAAGTAAAAAAAAAATGTGCCAAGAGTCTTGAGAGAGAGCCCTCGCTTAAGCACACGGGCATATATATACGCCTTTTCCCCAACCCTCCAAAGCTCGCTCCCATGCCCTCCCCGTCTCACTGACGGTGGTCCCCACCGCCTGACGCCTCCCCGGCCCCGCTCGTCGGCGACCCCGCCCCCCAGCTCCGGCGAAGAGATCCGGCCGTCTCCGGTGAGCTCCCCTCCTCCTCGTGCTCTGGCCGCTCCTCCCTGTCGCGGCGTGCTCCAAGCAATTGGCTGGGCTGGCTCGTTTGGGGCGCCGCTCCGCGTAACCGCTTTTCTTGTGGTCCGTGCTCGCAGGTTTCTTGGAGCCGCTCGCGCCTGGCGCCGGGATGGAGGCGGCCGGCGCGCGCCAGTGGCCGGGATCTCGCCGGCGGCGCGTCTCGGTGAGGTGAGGGCTTGGCTCAACTGTCTCGTGTTCATGCCCTGCGTTTGCGTTGGAAAGGAGGGAGGGATCATTTTTTACTCTTTTTTTAGGGACTTTATAAAGTGAAGTCATGACTCGTCAGGTGTCATTATGTAAAAAAAAACTTAATTCTGTTTTGTGGAGGGAGGTAGTGATTGGTGAATTGGTTGGGGAAAGGTCTTTATCATCTTTTCTGATAAGGATGTGAGGTGGTTCGGAGCGAGAAAATGTGTGATTTTTAGAGCATTTTCTGGTTTGAGCAGCCACTGGATGTGGGTTGTTTTTTTGCTCGTGCATGACGTGGTTTACGGTGAGAACAGAGAGCTATTTTAGCCAGCATTCTGTAAATCTAGGATTACTTTCTAGTTTGCCGGCTGTTCTTTTAGTGAAGCTAAGAATTAGTTTCTGTGTTGCGTGTGAATCTGTTATAAACCGGGCAGATAACTTTCAGATGATTTTTTTTTGTCTTGAATCTAGAACTGACAGATAATATTAATGTGCTAGTAAATGGTTTGCTATGTCGATTTTGTTGTGTAGCCTGTTTAGGATTTGAGATTTATTTTTAACCTCTATGTACGTTTAAGGGGATGTTAGCAATGTCTTGGATATTTATTTCTTGAAGCAAACGCTTTCAATAAAGGGACAAAAATAGAGTGGCTTAGTTGTAGAAATGAGTCATCATGGGCTTTTTTTGGTTGTGGAGCTCGATTGGGGCGTTTGACCGGTTGCCTATCCAAGTTAGATCATGCAGCCGTTTTCTAGTTCGCACCTACAATCAAACAAGGTTACTAAAGGAATAGCTGCAATCTTTTATCTTTTTGGTGCTGCAGTTTATTTGTTTACTTGATTCTGGATGCAGCGAAGTCATGAAAAATTATCTTCCATTGAAATAAACTCTGAAGATAGTTTTAGAACAAGAAATAAATTATAAAGATGAATGTTTCTGTATGAATCTGATGTTTAACACTGGTTACAATCGTATTTGGTAAAAGTATCTATTGTTTACTCTGTTTTTGACCCAGAATATTTGTCAGACATTTCAAATAACGTTGTGCTCATCTTGATCTTTATATCAATATCTTTTCCAGAGGTGGCCTGTGAACCTTCCAACTTTTGTGTCCTCGGGTTCGTGTCATAAGTCAGAGAAAACGATGGAAGATTTACAAGATTGCAACACCAAAAGCCTTGGTGCTGTTCCTGGTTCTGTGGTTCTGCACCTCTTTAGGCTGTTTGGTCAGCAGGATAATTCCTGGCAAAAGTACACATTAGCTTACTTCCTTCTAGTCAGGAATGAGTACTTCTCGAGGGAGTCAAGGAAACTAGATGTGAATGAGCATCATGTTCACTGCTGTGATAATTCAGAGTTAGATGTGGATGTGTCATGCCCTGCAGATTTGGGCAGTAAAGAACTGGAACTGAAGAAGCAGAAGCCTGTTGTTAATACTCAATCAAGAGGTGATTCTAGTGCCAACGGATCAAATGATTGTTTCTTTCCAGGGCTTCATGATGACCTGGCTCAAGACTGCCTAGCTTGGGCAAGTAGATCAGACTACCCGTCACTCTCTTGTCTGAACAAAAAGTTCAATTTGTTAATTAACAGTGGATATCTGTATAAACTGCGGAGGAAATATGGCATTGTTGAGCACTGGGTATATCTGGCTTGTAGCTTGATGCCCTGGGAAGCATTCGATCCTTCGCGAAAGCGATGGATGAGGCTCCCAAGAATGCCATGCGATGAGTGCTTCTCCTGCGCAGACAAGGAATCACTTGCCGTTGGGACACAACTTCTTGTCTTTGGCCGAGAATATACAGGTCTTGCTATTTGGATGTACAATTTACTGGCACGTGATTGGTCCCGATGCACTCCAATGAATCTGCCCCGCTGTCTCTTTGCTTCGGGAAGCTATGGTGAGATTGCCATTGTTGCTGGTGGGTGTGATAAGAACGGCCAGGTGCTGAAATGTGCTGAGCTGTACAATTCAGAGACTGGCCGTTGGGAGACTTTGCCAGACATGAACCTAACCAGGAGGCTCTCGTCAGGTTTCTTCATGGATGGGAAGTTTTATGTCATCGGGGGTGTGTCAAGTCAGAGGGATTCTTTGACTTGTGGAGAGGAATACAATCTTGAAACAAGAGCATGGAGAAGAATACATGATATGTACCCTGGAGGAACCAGTGCCTCTCAGTCACCTCCTCTTGTTGCCGTTGTGAATAACCAGCTCTATGCGGCTGACCAGTCGACGAACGTGGTTAAGAAGTATGACAAAGCAAATAACACCTGGAACATAGTGAAGCCATTGCCTGTCAGAGCTGACTCTTCCAATGGCTGGGGCCTAGCTTTCAAGGCATGTGGTGATAGATTGCTGGTCATTGGGGGCCATAGAGTAGCCCGTGGCGAAGTAATATTGCTGCATTCTTGGTGCCCTGAAGATGGGGATGGTGGTGCTGACTGGGAGGTGGTCTCGGTGAAGGAGCGCGCCGGCGTGTTCGTTTACAACTGCGCAATAATGGGGTGCTAAATTGCCTTTGTTTGAGTATATGCTGGTCGTTTAGCAAACCACCCATTTCTTGCTGCCGTTTAGCTACCCTTATAATGACTTGTAATTCAGAAATGACACCCCCTTTTCGTGGAGCTCTCGATTAAATGTTTGGTAGAGACATAGAACATTCAGTTCAGTTTACCTGGAACTTCTTTTTTTTTATAACTCTTTTAAAAATTCGTTGTTCTTGTCTAGTATGAAATTTATGCAGCATTCTTTATTCATCACCCTTGCTGAAGAGTGTACCTATCTATTGTGCTGAGTTTAATCACATCTCGCAATTTGCTGATTCATGCCTCTACTACGCCTGTTCGATATGTAATACAGCACTCAATTCAGTTTACCTGGAACTTCTTTTCCAAAATTCGTTTTGCTTGTCTAGTATGAAATTTATGCAGCATCCTTTATTCATCATCCTTGCTGAAGAGTGCGTCTATCCATTGTGCTGAGTTCAATCACATTTCACAATTTCCTGATTCCATGTCTGCACTGTGCAATGTGTCGGTGGTACGCCAAAGGGGCATAGTAATTGTACGGGGCGTGCTTCTAAGCATCACTATATTGAAAGTTGCATAAATATTAAACTATGAATATCTATGCATTACTATGTAAAAGTTGCATAAATATTAAAGTATGAATGAAGGGTGGATGTTGATTACTTACCTCTTCCCTTGCTTCGAGATCTGTGAACTCGTATCGGGAGGTGGTTCATAGAAGTCTAATGTTCTACTGTCCTTGTTTCCACTCGCCCTAGTATTTTTCTTGTACCGTACTTCTATCAGAAATTTCACAGTAGGCTTAGACAGAGACAGGTACAGGTGGCGGCAAAAGCTGTTTGTTATATCTTACTTTCTGAAGTAATTTCTGCGAATATGTACAATTCTTCAGCTTCTTTATGTACTTTGCAACTAGCCTGTGGCATGACCAAGTTTGTCAGTAAAATAGTTTTGACCCTGGACCTTGGGGTGGTGAGGTGTTCCTTTCATTTATGCCTTGTTTTTCCTTATTCTTCGGCTCACTTTGTCAACTTCGTTTACTTTACTAAATATTATACTAATGGTTTTGTCCTACCCGCAGATTGCAGAACATACTCCTAAGTGGCTGGCGACAGGGCCCACTTGCCAGCCACAGACATTGAACTGAAGCACTGCAAAAACACGATTATGTGAATGTGATCTCTGACTTCTGCATCGGCCCCTCTCACTTTAATGAGTTGACTAGGCAGCCATTCACAAAGCATATTGGCAAAATTGACCACCGTACACTACTAGCTATTGGACACTTAAAAATCATGTCTTACTTGAAAGACACTAAAAATTTATAATTCTTTGCAATTAGACACTTAGACCATTAAAATATTATTATTGGGCTGAAGAGGGGAGATAAAGTTAGTGAAAAGTCAGTTTTGCCCTTTCATCTCCTTCTCCGTTCTTCCACGCACGGCTGCCTCCTCCCCAGTCTTCAGTCTCCTTGCGCTATAAGAGACCCCCTAGCCTTCGTCCTTGCCACCCTATGTTGCCTGCACCCTCGAAGCCCTAACCTAAGGAGATGAAGTCATCGCGTGTCACCAAATTCGAAGCTCGACAGCGAGTATCGGTCCTCGCCACCGCCACCTTTGTCTTCATCGTGTCCTGATATACCCTACCGTCTCCTCGGTGTTGTCGTCTCGCTACAGTAGCCCCTCCGCCACCATAGCCATAGCGTCGTCGTCGCTTCTTCCTCTCCGCCAATCGCCTCTGTCCTCCCCAGCCTTTGTGTGCGGCCAGATAGCTTTGTTGTCATCTCGTCCCTCTGACACGCTGCTCCAAGCCAACCGAGTCACAACTATTCCCCGTCATCGCCGCAAGCCTGAGCACCGCCACCGCCTCCGACAACCATCGGTCTCAGCGCGTCGCTCGTTGTCTTCATCGTCACCTTTGCGTCGCTTTCCATTGCTCCAAGCTAGTTGAGCCATAGCCATTCCACGCCGCGCGCAAGCCCGAGCTCCACCATCGCCTTCCCTTGTCGCGTCACCGCCTCCAACGACCATCGGTCTCCGCGCACCGCTGGTCGTCTTCGTCGTCACCTCTGCGTCGTATTCCACTACTTCGTCTCCCAAAACTCGCTGGACTTGTGCTGCCGCTCACCTTGCCTTTGGTTCCCATGCGTTGCACTGTGCGTTGAGGGAATTGAGGTCATTTTACAAAGTTTTTCTCTCCTAATCAGCCGAATATATTATTTTAATGAGAGGAGTGTCGAACAGCAAGGAGCCACAAATTTTTAGTGTCTTTTGGCTAAGACACGATTTTTTAGTGTCCAATAGCTAAGGACCGAAAAGCTGAGTGTCCTGTAGCCAATTTTGCCAAGCATATATGTTAGGTTCACACCGGATATTTTGTCGATAAGTGTAACACCCTAAATTTTGTAAAAAAAAACTCTCTGGGAGTGATAATATGCTATTTTTAAAACCTTTAATGCATTTTGGCACTATGTGAATTATTTGGAGTTTTGTCGTGTTATGAATTTCGCAAAATCAGTTATTAAGATGCAAATTGGTTAAAGTCAAGAAACTTGTAATTAACTTAAAATGATATTTTAATTTGAATCACCAAATCAGAAATTTGAATTGAAATTTGAATTTAAAAGCAAAGGAAAAAAAAGAAAGGAAATTTAAAACCTTGAAGTTTCGGATTGGGCCAAAATCGAGCCGACCCATCCCATCACCTTTTCCCTTTTTTTTTCCTTCTCTTTTCTTTTCTTTTCCCCAGGCCAGCCCACCTCCTTTCTTCTCCCTCCCAGCCCAGCTTTGCGTGGCCCAACCGGCTTTCCACCATGCCCCTAGCCTCTACGCCGCTCCTATCCACATGCCACCCATGTTGAGCCCCATCGCTTGTAGCCATGTCAAAGTTCTTGTGCCGCGTGTCACCGCCATTCTCCCACAGTGTCTTCGACGCGACACCGCCCACGCCCCAACCAAACATGTGTGCGACCCACTCTCTCCCCATCGCTTTGCCCGTCCGTGCCCACGCCGCACACTGCTGCCACGTCGTTGCGCACAGCATCGCCGCTCTGCTCGGCCGCCTCACCATTTAACCCCCAGCCGAGGCGCACACCGAGCTCGCCTCCATCTCCTCTCCATTCCTCCATTCCTCCTCCTATCTTCCTCACTTGTGAGCGAGAGAGAGAGCTAGGGGAGCATGAGCTCTATTTCCTGTTGCCATCGTCGTTGTTGAGCCGCTCCGGGCACTCGGGTGAACCCCAGCCGCTCCGGGCACTATCCTAGAATTTTGAACATCGTGCTCACCTCAGTCTATCTCCTTCCCCACAGTATCAGCGCCGCCCACACCGTCTTCTTCCTCTCCGACGACCGAGCCGTCCATGTCACCCCTCCTCACCAAGCTGAAGGGATATGGGTAGGCTACACTAGCCGACAATTCAAAAATTATACCATGTAAATCAGGATGTCATGCAAGCAAGAGATCATAGATCGTTACCACCAGACACGCAGTGCATCACAAGAAGAGTTGAAGTAGCCGATCCAACGTAGAGAGCATCGATGTAGTGGTCGTAGTCGATTGTCCAGCGTCCTCATCGCTGATCGTCTCCTCCGTAAACTAGTCACGTCCCTTACAAAATCGTGGATCGTTCTTTAGCGCAACAACTACTGCAATAGCGCCTCTACGGTATCCATATGTCCAGGAATGAAACACTGCACGCTAGTGTGCTAGTACCAACTGCATAGTAGGGCTCTTAAGAAGATGACGACTAGGGTTTCGGTGGAGCAACTCATGTCACGTCTTTCTCATATTGTGTATCCCAACAACCTCATACATCTCCTTATATAGTGTCTATGACGGATCATATCCAAACATGTTAGTTCCAACCCGTTAAGTGTGTGACCCTGTAGGTTCATGCGTAACTGGTTGTGACTCGGAAACACCTTTTCGACCATGAGTCGTTAGCGGTTCCTAGTAGGACATAACGATTCCCGAATACACATAAATTACATCGGACGAACGTTAATGCAATATGATCTACGACTAAGTCCTTGTCACTTACAACTAGCTTGTATCTCTATACAACTAGTTCTTATTTAGTCTCGACCAGTTCGTAACTCCTTACGACCAGGTTACGACCAGTCAGTGATCATATTCGACCAGCCAACGACCAGCTTGTATTTCCATACGACTAGTTCATATTTGTCCAAACTGAATGGCATGCTCGTGTATTTTCCCTTTGCCACACGATATGTAGTTGAACTCCATCTGAGATAATTTATCATCCATGGACTGTTCAATACTTTTTGATCAACTTTCGGATAACTTCATGTGGTCGACTCTTCGACCACTAGCGGCATGGTTATGCACTTTCTTTATCCGACCACATCGAGGGACCCAGAGATATCTCTCCTGTTATGTTAGGAGGGTAAATCTCATATCTGACCAGTCACATCCCTCCGCATGTTTCATAGCATACCTGAAAGCTACCTTTATAACTATCCAGTTATGGAGTAGCGTTTGGTAGCCCCTAAGTGTACTATTTCACATGTAGAAAACCATGTTGATATCAGGTCTAAGAATCATACATCATTATTGCTTGAGACCAACTGATGGCACATACAATCATAACAATCTCAATAGTATCTCAAGGTGGGTCAATCCAACACCATGTTCTCTAACATGTGTTCACATTATTGATTAGATATCCCTATATCCATGACCGATGAAACATGGTCATCAATCAGTACATGTGTTGGTCGATAGAGTCACTAGTGTTTTGACCGGTGATATCCGACCAGGGATACATTTAGAACGCCATCATATAAGTTACAGATCTTACCAACAAGTCACATACTTATTAATCTTTATCATTGATGATTCATTCAAGGAACATAATTACATTTATTCTATAACTCATAAACATAGACGTGATACAATCATCTCTATAATTGCCTCTAGGGCATATCACCAACACAAGGCACGTCAACTCCTCTGGTGAGCTTCGACCACCGCCACCGTGCCTTCATGTATACCTCACTCCCATACATCCCATGCCCATCATCTTCTCATCTCCCTCCCACATAATTATCCAGTGCCATCGTCTTCTTCCTCTGTCGCAAACCTGTAAGTGGCCGCGTCACCTTATGTTCTAGGGTTAGGCAAATCTCATGGGCACGTCAATTAGGGTCATGGAGCCCCGTCCAGACACCGCATTGTAGTCCTTCGTCTTTGTTGCCAGTCACCGTGGGCAACAGTGCTTGGAGCTCCCCGCACAGAGCTAGTGGTGCCATTAGAACCCCTTCGGGGTGTAGATGTTCGTGCGCGTGCCGCCGGGTGGGATTAGCCGCCGTTCGTTACATCCACCACAACACAAAACGTCACTGCCACCAAGCGCAGCCGCGCCACCGCTGTGGGCCGTCGTTGTCCTCACCGTGGATGTCCTTGGGGTCGCCGACGACCTGGGAACCCATTTTGGGGCTCCCAGGTCTTCCCCAACGCCCGACTTGCCAGCATCGAGCTCGGCTCGAGTGTTTCCATTGCGTCTTCACCAGTTCCGGTGTGATCTAGGGGGAGAGCATTGTAGCAGCACTATAGCTACGCCATTAGTGTTTAATGGCGTAATGAGCAAATAGATTAATTATTAGAAAATGTTAGTATGACATGTGGGCCCGACATGATTAGAAAATCTACTTAGAACTAAGTTTAACTTATGAGGCTATGACATTTGAGCCCACCCTTTAAAATACATTTTTTATACTCGGCCCATAGACTTGTGTAGCTGATATGTGGACCCATTGCCCAAGTACTGTTGTCGTGGACAAATCCCACGTGCACCTTGGCCCCACGTGTCACGGACTTATGAATTTCCTTTAGGAAAATAATTAAAATAAAAAATAAAAAATACTCGTGGCCCTACCTGTCAGTGATTGTAGCTATTTTCAACTAGAGAATAAATCAAAAAGAAATTAAAATAACCTGGGCTCCACCTGTTAGGCACAACAAGAATTTTTAAATGAAAAATAAATAAATAAGGATACAAAATTCAGTGGCCCCAACTGTAAGTGACGAACACCCTCTCTCCTCTTTTATTTTTGGTATTTTTCCCAAATTTAAACATAGGAGAGCTCGTTCTCTCTCGTTTTAACTATACATTTGATTATTCTTATTTCTAAATTCATATAAATTCAAAAACTACCTAACAACACCAAAAACTTGAATTTTGGAGTTTATTCGAGTTTTCAAATGTATTTTAAATTCGTTTGAATTTATTCAAATTTGGTTGAATTTCGCGTGAATAGGCTCCGAAGCTCTAGAAGAGTAGCAGATCGAGCACAACCAAGGCCAGCAAGACTACGAACAAGGCAGTCAACACTTTCATCATATCGCTCCTACATTTTGAGTGCAATTATATTATTTTAAATTATAAAATTGCATGCTATACTTTGATTAGAATTATGTTTTCATTAGCTTATTATTAATACCTTAATGTTAAGTGAACTATTAAATTCCATTACTTGATCTTGGACACTAGCCTTTGTCTCCTTAGGAAAAATGGTAAGCCATGCTTAGCCTTGCTTAGATACATTGACATGGAGACATTACTTTGCCTTGACATCATTCAAACATCAAAAGTGGGTTTTGGTAGCCATTGGAGGTAAATGGTTGATATGTTGAACTTGGAAAATATTTTCCAAACAAAAAATCGAACACTATTTTAGACTAGTTTAGACTAGTGGGGTGGGCGTGGAGGGTAAAAAGAGTTGGTTTTGTGGTAGACCGCTCTAGTCAATTCAGGATTGAATCTTGTGATGACCTCCTGAGGACTAACAATGCAACCACAAATCTATAATGGTGTCGATATGGTCAACTAATTTACATTATCTCAACAATGGTTACACAATTTGATGGAATACGGGAACTGCGTTGGAGGCAGACCTTTTTTTAAATGGAACAAGAAGGGGCCTTTGACTCGGGTGGAGGTAGTTCCCCGGCGGTTGAAACCTTAGCGAGCCTAACTGCGTTGGGATGGTGTATTGTAAAGGCCTTGTGATGATTTATGGCCTTGTGTTGATTTCTTAGTCTCATGCCTATGGTAGTTGTTGACATTAGAAGATAGTTGTCTCTTATGGGTAAAGTTGTACAACTTCTGCAGAGTGAAAACTATTTGAACAGTCGTACCTACGGTCATAAGTGATGCACGAAAACTTGCTTGGTTAGTCTTCGTTTATAGAAAAAAAATATTTGTGGGTTGGATAAAACTACCGGGTGGAGGTAGCCCTAGAAATGATATAGCATGAGGTGGATGGAACCATTTTCTAGTCGTGGGTGGATGGGACCTTCGGGAGCCATTCTTTGTAGCAAGTGGATGGAACCTTCTAAAGGGATATGGGTAGGATACACTAGCGCACAATTCAAAATTCTACCACGTAAACTAAGAAGACATGCGAGTAAGAGATCATAGATCATTACCACTAGACGCACAGTGCAGCAGAAGAAGAGTCTGAGCAGTCTGGTCCAATGTCAAGCGCGTCGATGTAGTGGATCCTTCAGCGACCTCTTGCGTTCTTTACGTAGGTCGCGGATCATCCTCGATCAGCGCAGCACATTTACGATATCCACACGTCCTAAGGTTGAACGCCATACGCCGGTGTGCTAGCATCAGCGTGTACGACAAGGCATTCGGGAGGTGGTGGCTAGTGTTTTGGTGGTATATCTCTTACATCCAAAAGCCCCCACGTCTCCCCTTATAAAGAGCCCGTAACAAATTCTATCCGAACTTGTTTATTCCAACCCGTTAAGTGTGTGACCTTTGTAGGTTCATGCATATTGGCTGTGTCGATGTTTTAATATCGATCTTATGGAATAAATGCAGGGGGCTCTTTGATCGAGACTATGCAAGAAGAGACACAGGAAATTTTTAAACAGGTTCAGTCTTCTCTAGAGATAATAATAATTATACTCCTGTGTTTATAATAAGAAAGAAGTCATCGAAACTAAGGCTAATCACTTATGTCTGTATCATCCTCTCTCTCTCTCTCTCTCTTCCCACCAGTGTTTCCCTTTATATAGCTTCTTAAGGGATGTCAGTTGCTAAATGCCAGGAGGCACCTCAACGGTTGATAGATTTCACATGTTGGCGGCGGTTATTGTTAGTGAGACACTCCTCTGCACGTTCTACATGCAGTTATGCCAGAAACAAAGAAACTTACGTGTAGTTCTATTAGAGACAAACATCATGTATATAACTACCACACGTTTAATGAGCACAGTGTACAAAGCCCCTAATTGATTGAGTCCACATGTTTGTGGATTCTACCAACTATAGGGTGGTCGTAGTTGATCTGGTCATAGAAAGTGTTACGACTATGAAGTGATCGTAGTAAACCTTACGATCATAGGGTGATCGTAGCATACCTTACGACTATAAGGTCGTCGTAGAGGACCTTACGACCACGAAGTAATTGTAATCTCCCTTTATCATTGTAAGGAGATGATAAGGGGTATCTCTAATGGTTGTTTAATGACATTATTCTCTATAATAAACATTACATATAAATGGTTTAATTAATTTACATATTCTCATCATGCTGTGACGCAAAAACTCCTTTTCGATCACAAATCGGTAGCGGTTCCTAGCAGGACATAGCGACCTTCAAATACACATAAAGATTATATCAGATGAACCTTAATATGATTTGCGATGAGGTTATTATTACGCATGACCAACTCGTATCTCCATATGATCAGTTCGCATCTCGTCACGATCAAATCGTAACACCTTACGACCAATTCGTCAACTAGTTAGTGATCATGTATGACCAGCTCATGACCAGTCCGTATCTCTATACGATCAGTTCATATCTTGTCGGACTAAATGGCATGTTTGTGTATTTTTCTTTTGCCTCACAATATCTGGTCTAACTCTAGGTGAGATATATGTCATCCATGGATTGTTCAATCTTTTCTTGATCTAGTGACAGATAACTTAATGTGGGAGACTCTTCGACCACTTGTGGCATGTTCATGCACTTGCTTTATCCAATCGCATCGAAGGGCCCGGAGATATCCCTCATATTATGCTAGGAGTGACAATCCCATATCCGACCAATCACATTTATATGCATGTTTCACAGCATACCCGAAAGCTACCTTTAAAACAACCTAGTTATGTAGTAGTGTTTGGTAACCCCTAAGTGTACTATTACACATGTAGAAAACCATGATAATCTCAGGTCTAAGGATTACACATCATCATTGCTTGAGCCCACTGATGATGCATATAATCATAACAAGTATCTCAAGGTGGGTCAATCTAACATCATGTTCTCTAACATGTGTTCACATTATTGATTCGATATCCGCATATCTACTACCGATAAAGCATGACCATCAATCAATACATGTACTGGTCAATAAGTCACTAGTGTCCCGACCAGTGACATCTAAAGAGCTTCACTAATAAGTCGCATAATTGTTAATCTTAATAAATGATAATTCATACGATGGGCATAATAATATTTATTCTATAACTCATAAACATAGACGTGATATAATCATCTCCATGATTGCCTCTTAGGGCATATCATCAACACCTTCACTATTATTATATAACACTACCTAATTTCAGTAAAACTGATTTAGTCAAAACGCTAGATCTCAAGACTTATCTACTACTTAATATATTCCAATTGTGGTTGTATGCAAATAAAAGAATCTCAACCCTTTCCTTTGCTCAATCTTACATCTATTATAACTGTATTTTGTGTGTACGGTTGTGTACTCACACTCGCTTACTGTAATTAAACTCAAAGCCGTCTGACCAGAAGGGGAAGACGATGGCGGGATGTAGGTCGGGACCTAGTCGTTTGCCTGTGGGCAGTACCGATGGATCCACCTTTCTGTGAACTCCGTGTTAAGTATTTAGCATGTCCGGTTCGTATTGTAAAAGAAATGATCGTACGGTCTACTTACGCATTGTGTAACATTAATTATGGTATAATCATATATGATATATATGTATAATCTAATAATATATCTGTATGCACTATAGACTGTTCCAAAAAATAATACAGCACGGTAAATCCGGTCCCCACGGTAAGTCATATGTGCAACTATCGTTGTCTAACAGATGACAACTAAGTGGCCTAACAGATGACGACGTCCACGCGTCTGGCCTCAGAAATCTCTTCAATTTCTGTACGGGATTTTCAGAGTTTTGATCCGTTCTTCACCGCTTCACAACGGCCCGTCGCCATCTGTCGCGAGTCGAGGCTTGGGAGCTTGCTTGACAATCCCGTTAGTGGTGCGTAATGCGCCACACTTGGACATTTTCTTCATGCCGACATCGGCATGAATGCATGGTTGTAAACGTCCGGCATAGCTTTTAGAACTAGAACTCGTTTCTGAATGATATTGGATAATGAATTTTGGAGATGAATTGATCAGCTGTTGTTCCGTCCAAATTATTCAGAACATGACAATCAAGCAGCCCCGTGTGTTACACTGAAGAATGAAGGTGAATCAGCAAAGCTTATCTTGATCTTCATTTCAAAATATTTACATCATACAAAGAACCAACAGGCTGCCTATCAAACCTTTCCTCGTAAAAAAAACAACTCTTCAAAAATTGCATGTAATCCCATCTATCACAACAATATACAAACCAACGAACACCTCTTACTGTCCAATTTTTCACAGAGATGTCTGCGTGGGTGTCTCCGACGATGAAAACAGTTCCGTCACTTCCGTGGTGGTGAACGATCTCGTCGTGGAGGAGCGCGTCTCGTTTGCTCTTTGCTGGTTGTTGCTGATCCTAAGGTCCGCAAAGTCGGTGATCATGGAGGGCCTAGTGATCTTCGCCACGGAGACATTCTTCTCTCCTTTGAGCATTCTGACGACGTTGGTCATGTTGGGACGGCGTGCCATTGCGTCTTGTGTGCATAGCAGGCCAATCTTCAAGAACCGGCATGCCTCCTCGACATCCAGGTCATTGCCTATATCAGCGTCTATGATCTCATCTAGATGTCCTTGCTCATAGAGTGCCCATGTCTGCAAGAAAAGCAGCAGATATTGTCACATTCAGTAATGTCCCTTGTATGATTGGTTGGTGAATTTCTAATTCAGTTGCTTCGATATGAAATTGACTTCAAATTGCTATTTACGGGTTGTTGGTGGCATCTGTACAATTAGGCTTACCCTCTCAAGGAGAAATTGGTCTCCATAAGGCAATCTTGTGTTGGTGTTGCATCTGCCACTAACGATTTCCAACAGAAGAACTCCAAAACTATAGATATCAGACTTCTTCGTCACTTGACCTCGGATAGCATATTCAGGAGCCAAGTATCCTCTAAGCAGAAGAAAAAGTACAAGTCAGAACAAAAGGTACATTCTGTGAAAGAAGCCTCTTAAATCAGGGTTGGGTTATGCTTACAATGTGCCTGCAACTCGGGTGCTCACATGAGTTGCATTGGGTGGGAGGAGCCTCGCCAATCCGAAATCAGAAATTTTCGGGGTAAGGTCCCTGTCGAGAAGAATGTTGCTCGCCTTTATGTCCCGGTGGATAATGTGAGGGCGGATTTCCTCATGAAGAAATGCGAGTCCACGGGCAACACCCACGGCAATTTTGACACGGGCCCTCCAATTGAACTGAATGTTACTATGGCTGGACCCTGAAATAACACATCCAGAACATCTCTAAGTATGATAAGCAATGAAGGAATTGAAGAAGGGAAGACATGTTGGGTAGAACAAAGTGTCACCTAGCAATATCTGTGAAAGGCTGTTGTTCTCAAGATAATTGTAAACAAGGATCCTATGGGTCCCTTCAGCACAGCAACCGAC
This sequence comes from Hsuehochloa calcarea, assembly GCA_036346395.1. Taxonomy (NCBI): domain Eukaryota; kingdom Viridiplantae; phylum Streptophyta; class Magnoliopsida; order Poales; family Poaceae; genus Hsuehochloa; species Hsuehochloa calcarea. The sequence goes on from CM070599.1 coordinate 45,488,790, forward strand.
AAGCGTGATGAGGTTTTCATGCTTGATGTCAGAAATTGCTGTAAGTTCAGTTAAGAACTCCCGGATGCCTTGCCTTGAAGTAGCTGATAGCACCTTCACTGCAACTACTGTGCCGTCTCTGAGCATTCCCTGATCAAGCAAAACGCAATGTAAGCAAAATGGGTTTTATACTATGGGCATTAGAGAGTGATGAAGTGACCAAAAACTCATGCATATTTACCCTGAACACAGGACCAAAACCACCCTCTCCAATCTTATTTGCCCCACTAAAATCTTGAGTTGCCTTTCTCAACTCGTTGTAAGAAAAGATCTTCACCCTATGAACACCTGGTACAAAGAAACAACAGCAGCAGCAAACGTGTAAGAATGGATAATTGTTTGAACATGGAAAGCATGGAAGGAACCGTGCTAAGATACGCAAAAGCTACTCACCATCATCGCCTTCGCCTTCAACAGCTTGTGTAGCTTTCTTTCCAAACATAAAGCAACAAGCCATCTTAACAACAAAATTGTAGAGGTGCTCACCAACAAAGTTGGCAGTAATTTCTGCAAAAGAAAGACATGTACGTTGTCAAAATAATTCTCTAGTCTCATTGCAATAATAGATCAGCCCAAAAAACAGGTGTATAAATAGCATAGTGAGTGCTGACTCACATGTCAATTATTGTGTTAACAACAATCTGTAAATTTAAAACCACCAACTGAACTACAAGATGAGATAGAATGATAGCATTATCGAACCACATTTTTGCTTGTTTAATTGTTGGAACCCATATTTTATAAGAGAAAACTGAACTGTGGTTTTGTTTTTCTACCTAACCATATCCTAACTCATCTTACTAACATAAAGTCTACATATAGTACAGATAGGAAGATATCACAATGTGAAACCACCAAGGATAGAGAAGCTTTAGGCTTTAGCTGCAAGGAGACTTAAACCAAGTCAAAGCAGAAGTCATCCCTCCCATTTTCTCATCAACTTGAAGAAATGAAACTAGGATTGTCACAAGTAATCGCCGCCCTATCTGTCTGAAAGGAACAAGCACCTAACATAACCCATGGACCAACTATCCACGTTGAAGAGTGGAAATTTACTAATAAGCCATCCCGTTCGAATTAAAGTTCGATTTAGATAGAGCAAAATCCAATTAATTGTCAATGATAACTAGCTAACTTATGCTCACACAAGGTAAATCGCATCCCAGTTCATGATGGGCTTTATTTTACCCAAAAAAAATAATAATCAAATTAGCATTTTCCATCCACACAGGCACAAGTGCACAACACAACTACTAGTAGTTTCTATGAACCAAATTGGATTTGAAGTTAGAGAAACTGATATAGCATGATAGTCAATGCCAAAAATGAGATAAAACGTCACAAAGGCAAGGAAAGTCCCCCCCCCCCCGAATCCGAAAAAGAACCACACCCATGAAACTCAATCTAACCGAACGAACAGCGTGAGATCACTCAAAACCTCCCAAAAACGGCCAATCCAATCCAAAGAGCTCAGGAACATAAAACCGAAGTAGACCAATAGATGCAATAACCTAACACAGGCATTTTCCTGGGCGTCTACTTGGCATGATTCAGTAGCAGTGAAAAAACCGCCTCAAAACAAGAACAGAACAGAAGAGCATAGCAGAATTCCTAAAGAACCCCAAAGAGTTGATGGCTTGTACTCAATCAGGTGCCCCCAAGAAACCAGATCAGCAACGGAAGTACGGAACCAAGAAAGCGAAACCACCCAAAAAAAAACGAACTACCAACACCGCCAATTCGATCAGAGCTAAAAAACGCACGGCAAGAGCGCATGAATCACCTGCAGATAGCAGTAGCACCCAAGAGCCTCGCCCTCGCGACCGGTAGTGAGCAACCAGCGAGCCAACCAGTGGGTGACGACGAAGAAGAGGCGGCGATGGTGGGCGTAATTAAGAGAGAAGGGGGAGAGGGGTAGGCGGAGCAGAAGAAGAAGGAGGCGAGAAGGAGCTCAGGATTACGGGTCTTTGACTATTCCTCCTCCCACGCAACCCCAGCCTCCGCGCAAGTCTCCAACTCTCGCCTATCTCCGTTTTTTTTTGTTGAGAAAATTAATATGTCACGGATGAGGAATTTTTTTTAATTTTATTTTAAAGTTAACCTCGCGAACTTTATTTTCAATTCTGATTCTTTAGTCATGCCATCACCTGTGACGTGACAAAGCAACACTGTTACGTCAACCCGCATCTGGACAAACTCTTATCAGGCCACTAGGGCTGGAAAAAAAGCTCGAGACTCGCAAGCCTGGCTCAGCTCGGGCTCGTGAATTTTTGAGCAGAGCCGAGCCGCCTGTCCAGCTCACAAATCAAACGAGCCAAGCTCGGCTCGGCTCGCGAGTCTAGTTTGGCTCGGCCCAGGCGAGTGCAGAGGATGGAGGCAGTCGCCGAGCTTGCTGTTCTTGCGATTTCATTTTGTTAGGAATAGGATGTGCTTGTTTAGGATGAACTTATGCAATGAGTCTTCTAATTATTGGATGAACTAAAGCAATGATAGAAAATTTTATAATACATTTTGGATGTACCGCTGTTCTGAAGCTTAGCTCACGAGCTCAAACGAGCCGGCTCGAGCCTGATCACGAGCCGAGCCACCCTTCTGTCTCGTTTTCGAAACGAGCCGACCTTACTGTTCATCCGAGCCAAAACGAGCCGAGCCGAGCTCGGCTCGTTTCCACTCCTACACGCTACTACTCGTGGTGTGACAGTGTTGTTTGGTCACGCCACCACCAATGGCGTGATAAAAAGTGCTATTTTAGCTGATTTATTATATGACATAACAATATTATTTTATCACGCTACGAGTGGTGGCGTGACCAAAGGGGTCAGAATTGAAAATAAAATTCGCGGATAGACTTTTAAAAAATGGTTAATTAATAATAAAAAAGTTCCACGAATGACTTCATGATTCACAGTATATTATTTACCGTGAGATTGATACGTGTGCACAAGATCTATATGTCGGAGAGACATCCGTAACATGCAATGATCCGAAGTTATTCGATGACATATAACGAATTGCTCTTTCTTTTTGTTTGGTTTAGTGGTTGCAACTAAGAGAAAAGCTAGCGTTTGGTGAGTCGGTCGTGCCGGTTAAAAATGGTGCGGGAGGAGGGAATTGGATGCAGAATAGTTTTCTATGAGAGCGAACAATACATGAACACGCATTGTAGCAAAATACTATAGAACTAATGACAAATTCACGGAAGCGATTTTACGAGTTTTGGGCCTAAATGGCACTATTGGCGACGTTTTTGATAGAAGTAGTTGTTGCAGCGTTGTATTGCCAAAAATGACACCACGGACATGTCGGTAGCTGACACGTGTGAAATAATGTTCTTCTAGCGCCCGGATTTAATATCCGTCGCACCCCCATAGCACGAACTTCCTTGTGCCGACACATGTCCGCCTCCGCTCACCCCTCACCCGGACAAGGCAGCCTCCGCACGCCCCCCGCCCGGACACGTTGCTGCCGTATGCCCATTGACCGAACGCGAGATGTCTGCATGCGTGTCGCCCCGGACAACGGGCTTTGCCGCCCCTCCCCCCTCGTCCGCACACTCCACATGGGCGACATGTCTCTCGGACATGCGGCTCGGCCAACCCCCCTCGCACAGTCATGCCACATGGCCCGCTCCCGCACGCCTTGCGCCCGGCAGCGCCTCGATTTTCCACAACCATCACGTTGTGTTGTCTGTGGAAATTGCCTTTGTGTAGCTATAAATATCGGAGTCGCTCTCGCTCTTAGTCATTCTTAATTTCGTTCTTATTTTCGCGCTCGGCGCTGAGAACACAAATAAAAGAATAATTTTTTTGGAGATTAAAGAGTGTTTAGAGCAGTTCTTAGGACCGTATTAGTATAAAGCAGTCCCCCTAAAGGGAAGGGAAGTTTTTCTCCACTGCATTTGTCGTTATGACTGTAGTCGTAGTTAATTAGTCTTAATCAACTAGTTATAATTAATCTAGTTTGTAGTCGTAATTAAATAACCGTAAATAATTTAGTCATGGTTTATTACTACTTATTATTAAGAGATAGTGAATTAGTCATAATTAATGTATCGGTAATTAATTAGTGCTTAATAATTAGTTGTAATTCATTAATATTTATTATTTAAGTCTGAATTAGTTAGTGGTAAAAAATTAGCTGTAGTTAAATAGTCATAATTAATTTAGTGGTAATCAGTTAAACATAATTAATTTAGTGGTAATTAACTAGTCATAATTAATTTAGTGGTAATTAATAAATCACTAGCCGAGTGCCCGTGCGTTGCAACGGATTTCAAATAAAACATAATATAAGTTATAAACTTAGAAAACCAATATACATAAGGTAATTATTCCTACAAATAAAAATTTCATACATAATTTGCATAATTGCGTCTAATCAACAAACCACATAGAATCTTATCACAAACCACAAACACGAATAATCTAATTATCCATATAAGATCATTCAAGTATATTATACATGTGTTCACATATTTATCCACAAACGATCTCACAAACTCAAAAGGGGGTAGATGGCAGAGACACTACGACCACTAAGTCATTCTTTTATAATAGTAAAGATAATCACTTCTCTACAATGATATCGACCTCAGCTTTCAGTTTGTATTCCACACGATGCATGGAGTATAATAGTATGATGCAATAATTTATCTAGATATGCAGATTTTCCTTACTTTTCAGGGTTAAGATTTTTCCACTCATTATTATAGTCTTCAAGCCAATCTTCATCTTCATTGTCCAGGTTGTACTCAACAAACTCACCAATCTCAGCCCTGGCTGCAAGTAGTAATTGCTCTAAGAATACAACTACTGAAGACAACATACAATTCTTATTTCAATTTCAACCACTGGAGCAACAAGAACTAAACCTCCTCTTGCACGTATATAAGATGTGGACTGTGCAAAGGTACAAGTATAGTCCATTTCATATGTATCAACAACATCGTACTGTAGTGCAGGTATTTCTTGGGCATTCTTCTTACTGGATGCTGAATGTGCCTGCAAAGTAAAGATATGATCATGTCTGCCAAACTGCGTAGCAGTTCCTTAAGACTATGATATCAATTATGACTAAAAAGTTTTGTTAAACAGAGAGCTACATCAAAAGAGAAGTATAAGAGTAAAAATAATAAGAAATGCAAGTGATAGACCATAAAAGACATAGCCTGCAATAGCATTGATAGACAAGCTTGTAGGTATAAGTAGTATGCAAACAACACTTGATCATCAGATGTCAATGCATCAGATAGTGAAACGAAAGCCTAATACCTTGATTTTTATCAATTAGATTTTTGTGTATCAAAAATAAGTTTAAAAAAGATAATTCAAAGCAATAGATGTATGATACTTATGCTTTTCTTTCATTTGCTTTACTGCATCTGCTAAATCATCTCTCTGAAGTTCTTCAGAATCTTGGAACATAAAAAATTCATCCCCACCATGTCCAGTCATGTACAAAAGAATATGACTTACTTCACCACTTAAAAAACGCTTTGATCTTGGTACAACGCTCTCATGTCTACAAGTCAAAACTCTCAAAAAGTTTTCAACTATCACCTCATAACCTCGGTAATCAACATGTCATTAGAAAACCAACAATGTAAAATTAAAATGCTAATATCAGATATTTTTTTAGCATGATTATCATACTACATAGTGTCCAAGCCAGCCCAAATCAAGCATCAGATTAAGATAATCAAATTATCAGGGCGGAAGACCTAACCAAGATTCAAAAGACAGGCCCATAGGTCATAGCAGATGGACCAAATGTCCAACCTGACTTGTGCTATAAATAGATGGGACATTGGTAATTCATTGCTGATGCCATGAACGGTTGGACCAAAATACATGGACAGATAAGTAATCTCATTTACATCTGATATTAAACTCAACAAAACCCATCGCATCTCCACCTTTTTTCAACAGCATTAGGTGATTTAATTGCAAGCTTTTCCATAAAATGTACCTTGAAAGGGTGTATCAATTAATAGTCTATCTGTCCCTGACTTTCTATTCCATGCACCAAAGAGATACTCAAACTTGTGTACAATACTACAACCTACCAGTGCTTCTCACATATTTCAAAGTTTGACTTCAGTTTTCTTTACTCTTCCCTCTACTCGTCACTACAATACCAACATATAGATATAGCATAAATGGGAGAGAAAAAAAAGGAGCATAAGGCATTCGGCAAAACACAAATTACTATTATGAGCATTTGATAGTCTAATCTCTAATCCACTTTAAATATGCTAACTTACCAGCATTTGATAGGCTAGACTCCAAATCACCTTATATTCCAAAAAGATTCTCAAGCCTGAATTTATTTCTCATTTTCACGGGGAGCGAGCGACAGAGAGAGAGCTGATCAGTAGTTCAGTACAACATCAGCGGCTGGACAATGAGTAGAGCTCACAGTGGCGGTAATGGCAGACTTACCAGAACAAAATTTCACAACCAAAATAGCCACCCATCACCAGTAGGAGCTCATATCTCACCTGATATCCGAAATCCCGACTCAAGACGCACTATGCACCACCACCCTACGGTTCCCAGCCCCCCAGCGCCGCCGTGCTACCCACGAAGAGCATCCAGGAAGATGCGCGAATGCATGGTGGAGGCTGCCCCAAAGGTGGAAATCTGGACACGGCGGCCACTAGGGAGACGAGTTGTCTCCAATGTTTCAATTTGGAGCTGAGAGGGAGAGGAGAGGAAGGAGGAGCTGGTGAGCATACTGAATCAAACCAAAAAAAATCGCAACAAAACGACGAAAACCCATCACGGGGCTGCTCAGACCTCGCCGTGGCCGCCCAGCCCCCCGACAACCGGAGGACACACCAGCCTACGTCCCACGATCCCCCCCCACCGCCATTAGCGCCGCCGAATCCTGTGCGGCGGCTGCCCAAGGAGGGCCTCCAAGCCGATGCGTTGCGGCGCTGCGCAGCGGGAGGGGTAGCCCCAGGGAAGCAGAGGTCTGAGGCTGCCGCCGCTAGGGAAGACGGGCCAGAGTGGTTGTTGCACCGTGGGAGCGTGGGGGTGGGGGAGGCTCGAAGGAGGACGTGGGAGTGGAGCGGTGTTGTTAAGTGGCAGGTCGATTCCGGGGGCAGTAAACTCCAAATTATAGTAGTAAAGATAATTATTTGAGTCATAGTTTATTAGTGGTAATTACATTAGAGCAAATGAAGCTGTTGAATTTCCGTGGCCATAATTAATTACGATTAATTACGTTTGTGAGTAGTTAATCAATCTTAATTAATTAATTATAATTAATTCAATGAGAATTACTTAGATGCAATGAATTACTCGTAAGTAATTTATTGACAAGTAATAAATTTGTTGCTAATTAATTTTTTTTGTATTTAATTACTGGTATTTAATTGCTTACTAGTATGTAATATATCGTAATTATTTGTGTCAAGGGTAATTAGTGGCAAATAAATTACTCGTAATTAAATAGTATTAGTTAGTTTAGTCCTATTTAATTAGTGGTAATTGAAGAAATAATCTGATGTAAATAGTCGTGTACAGTTAAGTAATTACTGCTAATTACATACCCTTTTTTATATTGTGTACCGTAAATCGGGTTGTTGTGGTTTTAGGTAATTGCGAACATACAAGACTTGGTAGTGTTTTATGGCGACGATCTGGTACAAGCCGGACCCGATGGATTGGACCTGTCGAGATGCCAGTACAAGGTGGTCTGGGAGGTGGGGCTCGATGTGATGAACATTCACGAGCTTAGGAGTTGCATACAGAGGGAGTTCGACACAGAGCCAGCAAAAAAATAAACTTGTTATCGGGGGGATCACCAGCACGAGTAGGGGAGGGCAGGGCGTATGGGAGCTATTCAAGGTGAATGGAAGCGTGGTATGTGGTCAGTACATGCATATTGCTTCCCATCCCGAGGCGATATCTTTGGAAGCGATGGTGTCGTGAATTTCGCAAGCTAGTGAAGAAACGGTCGAGCTTGAGCATGGAATGTGCTATTTTGGAGGAAGTCCACGAGAAAAGACTTGCGCATAATTTTGTGCAAAATAGGGGGGACTGTGGGGGTTGACCCGCATTGATTGCCACGAGTATCTACTGGACCAGCCTCTCGGGTTGGAGTCCGACGAGGACACCAACCTAGGCTCAGATGGTAGCGAGGGGACACACCCTAGGGTGGTGGTCCAATCGGTGGTATTATGTCATCGGAGGTGCCTTATGTGGCATCGACACTTGATGATATTGCAGTGTGGTCACTCGTACGATCGCAAGAAGAAGGATCCCAGTGGAGGTTTAATGCTGACACCCTCTTAGTTGGGCAACACTTCCGTGCAGCAAGGTATGCCTTGTCCATCAGCCGTGTGTACCGGGTGCACCAGTCTAACACAGGACATTACGCAGCGAAGTGCCTAGTGGAAGGCTGGCTTGTCAAGGTCAACTCTCACAACAAAGTTATTCGGCTCGGTCTTCACAGTCAAGGTGGTGACCGACCACACTTGCAAGCTTAGCTCGCCACTGTGGCAGCATGGGAAAATGACTTCCGCATATGTGGCAAGCCTAATCAGCCATCTAGTTGCAGAGGACGTGTCCGTCTCCCCAAAGATGCTGCTGTCAGAAGTCGTCAATCTAGTTGGTTATCCAGTCGGCTATAGCGATGTCCGACTAGCCAAGCAGAAGGTTATTGAGTCCATGTAAGGGACATACGAAGAGACGTACAACCATGTGTTGAGAATGTTTCACCAGATTGCCGAAGCAAACCCCAGCACGTACATAAATAAGGTTGAAAGTGAAGATGCTGATGGAGGGCCCAACTACCTTATACTGGACCAGGTGTTCTGGGCGTTCGCTTAGGCCATAGAGGGCTTTATGTTCTGATATCCTGTGCTCACGATGTATGACACTTTCCTTGCAGGGAGGTACAAGAGCACCATTCTCACAGCGGTGGCGGCCGATGCGAATGACCAACTTCTCCCAATTGCTTTTGCCATCGTAGAGAATAATCACATATCCAATTGGTTGTGGTTCTTGGCAAATATGAAGCGGACAATTGTGGGAGACCGACCCAATGTATGCCTTATCCCAGACCGCAATAGTGGGTTGTTGTCGGCTCTGAACAACATGAAGAAATGAACGGAACCGCCTCACCAGTGGAACGGCGTGGAAACCCGGTGGTGCATGAGGCATCTTGCATCAAATTTCTTCACGTGGTTCTGTGGTTAGAAACTAATGAAGACATTCAAGGCGTTGTGCGTGCAGAATCGCATGCGGAAGTTTGACTCCATTTGAACAGACCTCAAACATCGGACTACGAGGCATATAAGGGAGTCCCCTCCAAAGGCACAGGAGGGACAGCAGGCTACAAGTGGGCAATCCAGGAGAACCATCAGTTTCACGTAGCAGATTAATCTCCATGCTCCTGAGTTGGAGAAATGGCCCCTGCCCTATGACACAGACGGTACGAGGTACAGAATTATAACAACCAACATTACTGAGGTGTACAACAACATGCTGAAAGATGTGCGATGCCTCCTTATCACCACGATTGTTGATGAGACATGGACTCGGACGGTTGGTTACTTCGTCAATAGAGCTACCGCAGCGAGGCGATAGCTGGAAGAAGGAAAGCAGTGGTCGAAGAACATATAGAGGTATATGGACCAGAAGATATAGAAGGACCGAATGCATGACATCCAGGTGATCGGTGGCCTCAGGAGGAAATACAAGATCAGGCTGAGGCAAAAATATATCAACAGTCATACCAGGGGAAAGGAAACATGCATGCACCCTAGGTGATGTCGCTACATGCACCTGCAACAAGCCGAAGCTCCTGCACAACCCATGCTCGTATGTGTACAAGGCGTGTGTGCAACTGAGGTAGATATGTACGCCATATAACTCTGAGTACTATGACATGTACATATTTTTGGTACATGGAGTGCAGAGTTTCACTCGTATGGCGTGGACATGCATTATAGGGATCTTTGGTCGAACAGGGTGAAATAGGGCTCGAACAAGGCTTTGAAGTCAACTGGTAAGGGACGACGACAAACGTGGCGCTTCTGAAATGACATGGATAACAATCAGTGTGAGGACATGAGCCGCATAATGAACTGCAGGATATGCAAGACCCTTGGTCACTCCATTAAGGATTGCCCCAACAGACCGAGTTCATCTAGTCGTCATTTCGTGTCATAATTTATTGTATTGTCTGCCTGTACGAGGACCGTCGTGTCGTGTAAATTGGCAGTATGCTTGTATTTGTTCATATCTTTATGTCACTCTTTCTTAACGCATACGTATCTTGACGTTATATTTGTTCTGAACTGACTCGCCCTTGTTTTGTGGGCAACAGCAAAACATCAGGTTAGCCTTTAATATGTCGGACTCGTCGTCGAACTTTTATGCGAAGATACTGCAGAAGCGCAAGTGCCTTACCAAGAGGGCTAAACCCTACCAAAATTTTTTGATGAAGGGTGCGCCGTTACCACCAGAGTTTCCACGTCCACAATGTATGTGTGAACAACCGGCGAAGATCATTCCGTCGACACACCTGGCCACCGCTGCCCGGGCATGCCACACATGCCGGAACGTCGTCTTAATAGAATCTTACGCACACGTTGATTTTTCACACCCTACGTTGAATTCCACAAATTTCTAACTTCACACGCTCGAAAATGCGTTGCAACTTTTTCCAATGGATTGATGGCTCAGAGATGTACGATAAGATGTTCATCCAGCATAAGTACATGTTTAACTACGCGATGCAAGCTGAGACCTTCTAACAACGGAAACCTTACATATCGGACCCTATTGAAAAGGCACCGAAGGAGCCCAGGACAACAGGGTGGTGGTGGATGACCCCCCAACAAGAAGTTGAGTACGACAAAGGGAAGGCTCCTACTACTGAGAGCGGCGATCGTCGTAGCTTTTCTCATCGCTCGGGCACACTCCATATCGAACAGGTGAGTTATGTACAATTTGCATCCTCATTATGTATTTGTCCTTTCATTATGCTAACATCATGCAATCATCCAACCCATCTAGCAGAACATGGATGACTTCGACACTCGCCGCCGACGTGGGCAGTCCTGAGACAAAGAGAAGGCTCCTGATACTGAGACCGGTGGCCATCGTAGCGTTTAAAGTCGCCTGACCGCACTACATATCGAAGATGTGAGTTATATACAATTTGCATCCGGAATATGTATTTGACCTCAAGTTCTGCTAACATCATACAATTGTCGAGTCTGTCTCGCAGAACATGGATGACTTCGACACTCGCTGCCGCTTTGCACAATCAGAAGACAAGGGGAAGGTGCTGATGCAGCACGAACACCAATTTCAATCTTTCTTTTTTTTTCTATTCCAAAGAGGTCACGCGTGTATCTTGGATGTACCAAACCACGTGCCACATTTAATTCGCAAATTACGAAGTGTATTCCTAAATTTTGTAAAAATTATTTTTTAAATTTTAGATTGCAGCTCCACATGAAATGTCCAAACTCACGTGACTCCCACTCGGTACGGTGTTTCATGATTTCATGTGAACCTCGGTGTTTTATGATTTTATGTTAATCTGGAACCGATCTACTCAGACAATATGCACGTATCATACAAAACATGCATACAAATATAACACAATAAAAGTGCATAATATCTATGTAGTGCAATTACACACATGATACAACATGACTCACTCATCTGCGCCACTCTCTGCTCGCTGCGTCTGCGTCTGCATGCACATCCTGGTTTTGAGTTGAGCATGTCTCGTGGGATACATTAACCGGTCCGGAGAGTGTGTATCGATTCAAAGGGCATACGTAGACCGTTGAGTGGGCAGAGGTACATCAGCAAGCTGACTCTGGTCCAACTAAATCTGTCCAACGTTAATGTCAGCCATTTGAGTCATGCTAAACTGGTTACCACCTGCAATCTTGTCATTAATGAAGGAATCAATAAATCCACGCTCGGATCCTGCGTCCCCAGGTACGCCGTCTACAAGTCCCTTGGTGCGGAGGAGGTTTGGCCTTAATCATGCGATGTGCCAGCGACTCCAGAGGAGCTTTGCCCTTGGTATGGTACTCCGTACTGGTCAACGTATGACAGGGGTGGGTGCCCGGGGTGCCACATGAAGGGTTAAGGGTAGGCTACACTAGCGCAAATTAATAAAAATTCTACCCGTAAACCAAGATCACTGCAGTTATAGATCACGGTCTTACCACTAGACGCCGCAGCGGAACCGATGCGACCGCGTCGAGGCGAGTAGTCGTACTAAGTTGATGCAACGACGTCGGGCGAGTAGTCGTACTACTTCCTCGTCCTCGTCGCGGCGTCCCACGTCTGACTTCCTCTTGCGGTTCGTCCAAGCGCTACTGATCAAATACTCAAAGGTATCCACATGTACGGAGAAAGCGACGCGCGCGGTTGCTAGATCCGCGCGCGACTAGGGCGTGGGAGAGGTGGCGGCGGGGTTTGAGGATGTCACGGCGCACCCAAACACATGCGCCTTGCCCTCCTTTTATAGACGTCCTTACAATGGGTTTCTACTAATAGAGGCCCATTAGGACTCAATGCCCACTCTAATTCGGATCTAATCCGAATTAAGCTTCAGCCCCTTAAGTGTGTGACCCTCTAGGTTCACGTATGTTTAGACATGACACGAGTATATATACTTGGTCAATAGTTGGTAGCGGCCTCTAGCAAGACGTCCCAACTCCTAAACGTACACAAAGATCATATCGGACGAACCAACACAACGTTATGTACATGTCAATCCCTTTTCCTCACGACATTCGGTCGAGCTCCAAGCTGACCACTCTTTCTCGATCTTGTGATCCGGAATCCCTTACTAGGTTAACTTTTAACCTTAAGTAGCATGGCCATGCATTTCTGGATCCGATCACTCGAGGGGCAGAGATATCTCTCTCGTAGAGAGGGCAAATCCCATCTTGATGACCATGCCTCGCAAAGATGCTTCATGACAAACCCAAAAATTACCTTTATAACTACCCAGTTACGGAGTAGCGTTTGATAGCCCCTAAGTAGGTCGATTCACATCTCAAGTACATGCGACAATCTTAGGTCTAAGGACAAGGCGTACACATTGTGTAGAGAGAACCATAAGTATAATTGTTATGTCTCATGATGGGTCGGTCCAACCCCATGTTCTAAACATGTGTCCACATTATTGGTTTGACATCTCCATGTCTATGACCTGTGAAACATAGTCATCAACCGATACATGTGCTAATCCACCATTCACGTGTGTCCTCATATGAACTCCGACTAGGGACAACTTTAGAATAACCATACAAGTAAAGAGTTTCACAAACAAGTCACATACTTGTTAATCAACACAAAGGCAATATTCAAGGAACATTTATTAAATCATGGATACAACGAAATATCATCATCTCTATGATTGCATCTAGGGCATATCTCCAACACCACAGTCCAATCCCTGGTGTCGTGTACTGCTCCCTGATAGTAGCTGGGATGGTCGTATCCTCATCGGTTGATGGATGGTCGTCACCCCAACGCTCAACAGAAGGCTGCAAGATAGAATGATGTTAGGCCAAATACATATTCAGGACATAAACTAAACATCTCGTACCTTCCGGATGTGCAGTGCGGATGGCCGAGGGGGAGCGCCAGTCTGAGCACGGGGTGCGGATGGCAGAAGTGATGCATCCTGACAGACGTGCAGCTAGAGGACGACACGATGTTAGCACAACCTAAGACATAATACAAAAATAGGATATAAATTTGTACATAACTTACCTCCCCGCCGATCTACAGTGCAGATGACTGACGAGGAGCGCTACGACACCCGCCAGTCTAATTAGGTCATGTCAACCTAGCAGGTGAGCACGGTCGGCCCACTCGATACGCGGCGTGTAGGACGTCGTCCCTCGAATGATCGTAGCTCATATTCTTTATTACATTCTTTGACTCCACAAAGATGTACTTCAAAGTGCTTAGAAGTCCCGGTACATCGTACAGTTGCTGCTCCTGTAGGATCTTGAGAAGGATTGATGTTAGAACAGCGGGTGCAGGTATGAAGTGAAAACATTACTCGGATGTAGTTGCCCCAACTGGGCCTTCCAGTCCGTCGGTGGACAGCCTAGAACAAGTGGCTCATCCTTGATCGGGGGACCGGTCAAGAATGAGATGTCATGGAGAGTGACCGTCATCTCTCCCCACTAAACGTGGAAGGTGTGTGTCTCGGGTCTCCACCTGCCAACAAGTGTCGACATCAGATTGCCGTCCAGGGTGAAGACGTGTCCGACCGAAAGTAGCCTCGCAAAGGGTAACAAGCCCATGTCCCGAAGGATTGAGACGTAATGAGCACCAAGCTGTCAGTAATGCCTCTCGGACCGAAGCACGAGGGGTGGAGGGCCATCCGCGCCCCCGGTGATCCACAACTTGCACCAGTGATGCTTGTCGTAGAAGGGTTCACATAACTCCGATAGAAGCATGACTTGTAAGAGGTGAAAGACGCATATTATTAGTGAATAAATTAATAATGATGATGAATTACTAGAAATTAATAATTACGACTAAATACAGACAACAAATTAATATACACTAATTAACTACAACCAAATTAATTGTGAGTAATTAATTACAACCAATTAATTATACTTAATTAATTACAAAAAAATAATTATGACTAATTAGGTACGACTAAATTAGTTGAGACTAAATTAATACGAGTAATTCAATACCACTGAATTAATTAGAAGTAATTTATTACCACATATGAATTGCAAATAAATAATTACTTAATAATGACAACAAGATTATTCATGACTAAACTAATTAATTACCACAAATTAATTACAAAAAAGTAATTACAACTTAATAAGGCTACTAAATTAATTATGACTTAAAAGGGCACTGAATAAATTATGACTAATTAATTACTATAAATTAATTACAAATAAATAATTACAACTTAATAAGGTTACTAAATTAATTACAACTTAAAAAGGGCACTAAATTAACTACAACTAATTAATTCCATCTAACTAATTAACTAATTATGACTAATTAACTATGCCACAAATAATTACATAAAATTAATTTAACTACGTATAATTAATTATGACCCGATTAATTAAAACCAATTAACTAACACAATTTTAATTACAAAAAAACAAAAACGACTAAATTCATTACGCCTAAATAAGTACAACTAAATAACTACGAGTAATTAACTAATTACATGGTTAATAAATAAAATAGGTACAAGAAATAAATTACCTGCTAATATGACAGCTAATGATGGCTCTAAACAATCCTTACTCGTATGCGAAAACTAAATCGACAGAACGAGCGAGAATGAGAGAGCGAGTGAGCGAGGATGAGAGTTTGTGAAGCGTCTCGTCATCGCCTCATAATTTATAGCCGCCCAACGCAAATCGCGGTCGACCGGGAAGCGACGGGAGGAATCGAATTCCCTCCCCGTGTGTGGCTTGCATGTATGCATAGACAAGATAGTGATGGACAGCGACAGAATAAAGCGCATCCGGGCGTAGAAATGCTGACGTGAAGGCGCGTCCGAAGCAGGAAGGAGCGAACTTCGCCCACGTGGCGCATCCGGACAAGGGGAGGCATGCAGAGCTCACTATCTGGGCGACATGTGGGCGGAAAGCGCACGTCCGGGCCATAGCGTGTGGCAGCGGCGCGTCCGGGCAACACGTGTGTGGACGGGGCGTGTCTGGGTGGGAGGCATGTGGAGACCAGGGATCCAAAAACCGTTCCCTGGGAAATCCCGATCGCCGACGGGGAAAAAAATGGACGAAATTCGCTTGAATTTGCTTAAAAACCAACCAAAATTCAAAATTTGAATTTGTAAACCGGAAAAACCGGTCGGGATTTTAGATCCCGGCCCCCGGCCGGTAGCCGATATCCGGCCGGTAACCGGCGGTTACCGGCTGGAATTTCTATCTCTTGTGGAGACAGCCTTGTCCGGGCGAGGGGAATGCGGACAAGCGTGTCTGGGCGAGGGGAGCAGAGGCGGCCATGTGTCAGCACGGGAAGTCTGGGTTGTGGGGTGCAACAGAGATTAAATCTGGGCACTGGAGGCACAGTATTGCACACACATTTGTTAAGCCATTTTTGGCAATACAACACTGCAATGGCTACTTCAGTCAAAAGCAACATCAACAGTGCTATTTAGTAAAAAAAAATTAATTTTATTTTTAATTTTAAATTGAACGGTGGAGTTTTATGTCGTAATGGAACACACCGTAGATCCTCCGATTTTTCTCCCTCGATGCAGTGGTCCCGATCCGGCGGAGGAGTGCGTGGAGCGTCGTTTTTCCAGGGTGTGCGCCTGGTGGACACATCCGCAGCAACACGGAAGCAACCAGGACCGGGTCCCGGTCGGTCGCCACGTCTACTTTTCCGGTGGGTCCACCTGTTACATCTGGCGTGCCATTCCTGTCCACGTGGCGGCCTCTTTGTAAGAGTGACGGGAACTGGGGTATTTACTGGGGTATTATTGCTCAGATTTGAACTCCGATGTCTTTGCAGAAAAAATAAGACACGTTAGGTGATACGATACGACCGGTGTTACATCTTGGCTGTGTGGCTAAAGATTATTACGGGGAAGGAGCTGTCTAGGTTCACGGCTTTTCAGTTGAACACCTGTTTTTTTTCTTCCAAATACTAAGTATAAAATAAGCACATTAGATGTATATACTAATAATTAGGACATATACCTATATTTGTACTTTAAATTGTTCCGATCCATCCCACCCAACCTCTTCCCCAATCTATTCAACGACGTTACACATTCTTCTATTCGCGTGCAGGCCTGAACAATTCAACAGGGAAAACTCATCTTCTCGCAATCGAGCCCAAGCATTGTACATCTTAAGTCAAACCTAACACCTATCTCCTCCTAATCTCTCTCTCTCACACACACACACATGATCACAGGTCTACTGGGCGGCGTTGGTGCAAGGAAGGGGCAAGCCGATGAGGGCAAGCTGTCTTTTGGGTGGTGGTGTGCACGACTGTGCGACACGACAACAGCCGTCAGACACACGTGGCATCAATGACTAGGGCAGGGTGCTCTGCACGAATAAGGCGCCCACAGTGGACTGGGCGAGGGCGTGGCGCGGGGTGGGTTGGGGCGTGGTGGCGGCACACCGGTGAATCTTGTTCCCAGCAAAAAGTAGCAACAACAGGCATTGGCAGGAGCCAGCAGGTGCATCTTGATCCCAAATTCCTTTTTTTGTGTTGATGAAGCACTGATATTCTAAAATTGCCAAACAATGCCTTAAGTTCCTTGAATGTTTTTTAGCTAGAGATTGTCCACATAGATTTAGTTGTTTCATGGATATGATTTTGGCACCAAAATTAATTTAGTCACATCATAATTCGTGAGAAACATATGCATTTGAGTCACACCATTTCATATACGTCCGAGGCATGACGAATCTGCAAGTTAAATCGTAGTTTTTCTTAATTATTTTGTAATGTCACTAAATTACTTTGAGATAGTTGTAGTAAGAACAATTTATAATTTGATTTTTTTTTTACTATTGTGGACTCTGGCTTTTAACATTGAACTATATTTTGTTAACTCCGAACATCTTTCCTGGAAATTTTTATTGCCCGACGTTGATTTGTTATATGGTTGGTTATTCGTGGATTTTCTGGAACTCGTCCCAATCCAAAGTCATGTAGTATTTCACAATTCACACGGGTTGTTAACAAATCACGGAACACCATGGGTGTGTGCTTGGCAATATCGATCAATGTTTAAACTCACTTAGACTATAGAATGAGGATAGTGATCTGTGCACTCATCTAGTTAATTGTCGCACCAACAAGTGGCTAAAGCGTTAAGTCATGTCATTTGGTCGTGGTTATGGCTAGTTTATGGTTAATTTGGTGGAGCGCTGCCAAATCATAGTTATAGGCTTATAGCCAATATTCTAAACCATGTATATGCCATTGGGGGTGTCCTGTCGCAGTCACTGTGGTTATGACTAGTTTACGATTAATTTGGTGGAGCGCTGCCAAATCATAGTTATAGGATTACATAAAATATTCTAAATTAGTGCCGTTGGGTGTCCTGTCGCGGTCACTGTAATATAATCCTTACACACAAACTCCATACACATTACAGAACACGAAGTAAACATGGATGTATAGGGTCTTGGATCATAAAAATAACCAAACAACTTCTGCTCAATGTGCGGTCAAAGGCAGCCTGCTGACTAAACATGGGTGATTACTCCTTCCGTTTTCAAATAATTGACAGTGTTGAGTTTACTCCTTCCGTTTTCAAATAATTGACAGTGTTGAGTTTACTGTCTTAATTTTTTAGCAATAAATATGCACATAGTTGTAGATATATAATATTGTTAAAGCACTTTTTTAATATAAATCCAACCATGTGATTTTCATATTTCATAACTTTTTTTTAAAAAAAATGATTTATCAAAGTTTAAATAGTAAAGTCAATTAATTATTCCAAAACGGAGGCAGTAACATATTAGCCTCGACATTGGAGCTCCATGCATGGCAGAACGAACATGCGCGGACAATGTGGGCGCTTACTACTGTTCCATTGCGAGACATTTAAAATGAGCTGAGGAAGAGGGAGACAAATGAGTTACAAAGGGAGATAACTGAGAGTGACAGGAGTAGTATTTCGTTGAACGGTGCGAGAGAGGGATGGTATTAAATTGAATCACAAGAATGTTGTAGTATTTTACTAAATTGCAATTAGTCTTTATATGGTACCAATCCAATTTTACCTTATATTAAATAGGGTGACTGACGTGCATTGCGTTGTACCAAAAGAGTAGACTTTTCTTTTTGGGATCCCAGAAGATACTTTGGTGAGCGGGCGTTCACATGCAGAGAGGATAGTACGTTGTTTAAGGATTCCTGTACGGCCGATGGTGATCGATAAGACGAGACGAGACGAGCCGCACCGCGTCGCCGTGCGTGCTGCGCTCCGCGGCGCAGACCAGCTGCGAGCTGCCCGTGCAGGCGCGCGCGCATACGGCGCGGTAAAAGCAACCGCGGCTGCCTGCCCGCCTGTCCCGGTGGTGGTGGACAGCGCCGCAGGGTGGTGAAGTCGCCGCGGCCTTTGACACCCACCGAGCGCGCGCGCGCGCGCTAGTCTTGGACGTGTCGTGCCGCAGCCGGGAACGTACGTACGGCGAGTTTGCGTGGCGTTTCGTTTTGTGACTTTTGTCCAGCCGAAGCGCGCGCGCGCCTGTTACATTTCCAGCCGAAGCGCGCGCGGGCATTGGAAGCCGTCGGTTCGATCGGTCCTACGTACGTGGAGTGACGTGCCCACCTGGCTAAGCCGGCCGCGCGCCCGCCCACACGCACGTACAGCCAGGCGGACGGATGGGTGGGTACGCAAGGACTCCGCGTCCTAGCTTTACGTCCTGCACAGACCAGTTGGTGGCGGTACGTAGTTATCTGATGACGGGGGTTTTGTGTCTTAGGGGATCTTCGCTTATTGAATCTGCCGTCCATTCCATGTTGGGATGTGTGCGTGCGTTACCTAGTTTGTTTTCTAGTCATTAAATGGGTTGGGTATGTGCAGATCTCGAGGAGGAATGGAGAGTCTAGATGGAGCAGCTTTAAAGACTTGTTTATGTAGGGATGCATTAAAACTAATCTCTTTGAATTGAAAGGAATTTTAGTTTAAATTTTGAGTTAATCTAAAAAGATTGGATGAGATCACAATGTATCTAAACAAGATATACAAGTGAATAAACTTTTCTCATAGTTATATACTATGGACAACTGGATATCAGGAGAGGTTCGGTGATTCAAGCAACGATGGTGAGTTGATAAATAAAACAACTCATGTAACATGAGGTTCAGTTGTGACTTGTGAGGCTATCCCACCTGGTGGCAATCATCATGACGCCCTATGCATGAGCTATGATGATAATTAGCTCTAGGATCATCAAACCAGAGCGCCCATAGAAATACCCAGAGAAATGAAACATGCATGACTTCTCGCGAGAAGGGTCAATGGTAAGCATTAGCACACCAAGACACAATAGGTCGAGCCATTTGCTATGCTTCAGTAGCGATTGTTGTGCTTAGAATATTGTCGATGCTCCGATATTGTTATTTTATTATTATTGGCTCTCCTATATTCCTATACATGCGCATGCTTTTAAATATGGATCAACTCATCAATTGGGAATCTGGTAAGCATTAAACTGGCTCTGACGATTATTTAATCGACAATCCGACGTGAAGGACCCTTTGACTCCGGGGTAATTAAGTGATTTGGAATTGCGAATTCTTTTTGACAAGTGCGAATTAGTTGTCGGGCAAGAGGAGTGCGTAGTCTTGGTGTTGAACTCTCGTGCTGTCGTACATGGTTGACGAGTCCAATCCACATCACCGCGAAAGCGGCCCAAAGAATGGGACAATCTCTCGTGAAGATATTAATCGAGCTGTCTCTGTCCCATCCAATTCGCACAAGGTATATGCTCTCCGCAATGCGCAAAATATTACGCTCCTCAGGAACGATGTTTGTCCTTCTTGTTGTAAGTTGTAACTGAACCGCAATGATTTAATACATCAACATTGTCTGCTGTTCATGGTGCAGCAGTTGCAATTTCACCAAAGTCTATGTTACTCGTACAATAAGAAGTGGAAGCTAAAATTCGCACATCATCTCCATTATTCCCATAACGAGATCTGACATTTGAATAGTAAGGTGCAGTGGCGTAGCGGCCCATGGGTCAAGTCTCAAACTGGCCCAGCTCATTTCGAGCATTTAAATAGTTAAATTCTTTATTTACTAATATTTTTAAAAAAATATGTCATTTTGATCCAACTCTGGGACCATTGCCCAGCTCCGCCTTTGATAAGGTGTGCAGTTTCATCCAACCACGTGAGTGAATCGCAATAAATCCATTTTAGATCATGTTTGGTACAGCTTCAAATTCTCATTTTCCAGATTCTGCTCCTGATTCTCTGATAATCCACTTCTCTGAGAATCTGGAACTATCTGTTGAAACCGTTTGGTGGTAAGTTGGATCCAAAAATCATATGAGGGGGGATTAGAGGCAAATAGATCATGTCACCTCTGGGTGTAATACTTCAATTGTATTTGTGTAACTTAGTGGTATTTGCGGGTAAAAACCTTCAACTTCAAATGGTATTTTCATTTCGGAAGATTGGATTCTCACGAGAATCTGCTGGGAGGCTGCTTCTCGTTGCTAGTTCATTTTTGAAACAGCTCCTAGCGAGAAGCAGAATCTACTGGTTTTGAGAATCAGGGTGTTTAGCACGGCTCCACGAGAATCGATTGAGAAGCTGGGAGTGGAAGTTGTACCAAACAGGGCCTTAAGCTAGCAAAACTTCTATGAACATGTAACTAGTGCAAACCAGCTATGTATTAAAAACATGTCAAAACCAATTAATGTGTGATTAAAAAAAACTTTAAGAAAGCATTGTTCCTGCGGATGCTATCATGTTCATATACTTCAACGTGATTGAATTTGACCTTGAAATGGCTACCAAACGAGTCCTCCTCTACATCTAGTAGTTTGAGTTGTGGATTTGGTCATTAATAACCTTGTGAATTTTTTTATCATCGGTTTGTGCAAGATGTGTGTTACTCTTGATGATTTATTAGGCATTGCTTTGTTTCGGATTGTTCCATTCGTATATTTTTTTACAAGTGCTTCGGATTGTTCCTTTAGTCTATCTTGAGGCATAGGTTTGACTCTTGTCCTTGTTTTAGTTCCTTTTATATTTTGTTTTGAGTTGTGGATTTGGTAATTAATAACCTTGGGCATTTTATCATCGGTTTGTGCGAGATGTGTGTTACTCTTGTTGATTTATTACCGATGCTCAATGGCGTCAAAGGCGGAAAGCTGAGCAGAAGTATGTACCAATCCTCAATGATGTTTTGTGAAGGACTGAGGGTGAAATTTGACCTCCTGGCACGATGTAGACCCTTTCGCAGTGTAGGAACCTTAGGGTGGTGAAGAAGAAGGGGGAGAACAAAAGAAGACGTCGGTGGTGAAGAAGAAGGGGGAAGGAAGGTGTGGGGACCTCGAATTATTTATATAGGATTATAGTCCTCCAGATCATATGTAAACAACTTTAGGTCTTCAAGTTCTGAAATCCAACTTAACCCATGTAAACATGCCAACCATAGCAGTTCGAGACCATACTTACATGAGTCAAGTAGCATTTCAAATCTTTGGATATGTGTCTCGTGTTAGCTTCCAAGGATCAAGACTAACACACACATATCTCAATCAACATTGATCACAGTCATACACAGGGTATACATATATATTACAAATGTCATACAAGACAAATACTTATGTCCATTAGTTACAGCAGGGGCCGTCCGGCCAAATTTAATCATTAATATAAGTACACAGCGGAAAGTAAAGCATTAAAAATAAAAACTCCAGCAAGGTGTGCCTTTCCCAAAGGCAACTGAGTGGAGGCCAGAAATAGCGATATTCGTTAGCGTCGCCGAAATCGGCGCTAACGAAATGATCTATGTTATAAGCTTCCTCACCTGAACAAATGGACAATCCGTTAAAGTACAAAGTTGTACTTGCAATACTTACACAAAGAAAAATTTATACATGCTAGTGGTTGATCAAAGAGAGGTTATAGTGGCTCTAGTATTTTTTCATAAACGCAACAATACTCGATCTACACATACTAGTTTAAGAAGGAAGTTTTAGTAATCGACTATTTATCAAAAGAATGTTAAATGATATAAAGTTAAATATATATCAAACAATGTCAAAGTGGCAGGCCCACTTTGATAAGCTAAACTCATGACAAACTCACCATGACGATACCATGTTGTCACATGTCAAGTTTTAGTTTAGAGTCTAACAATGATGCCAATCAAGACCCAAGTGATATCAATAACCGTGGACACGACTATTCGAATAGGTTATAACTCTACAGGGGAGTACATCTTTACTCATACGACTCGATCAGCCCATAAGCCTCCGGATAATAACACACTTCCTTTGATATGTCGGCTGGGGAAATCAAGACTCGGTATTTTTCAGCAAGAAAACCATACTGAAGTGACCACTCATGCATGATAAAATCCCGCTTAGTGCTAGCTATACCGCCTACTAACTAACCGGGCATGCAGGTTGTGTCGGAGGGGCCAATGTAAGGAGTTAGCATGTGGGTCGACCGCCCAACATAAAAAAAAGCGTTCACTTGCACATTATATCCTTACATTGGGTTCCTAAGGAGCATGAGATTTCACGGTCCCATATCCTCACATCACTTGTGTTTCAAATCAATACGACTTTCCCCTTACTTGACCAAGCTGTCTATACACCGCGTATGGATGTACGAGTGATACTTGGAGTGACAACATAAAGTTCGGTCCTTACTGTCCGGACAAGTCTTTCCACTGAACCCGAATATCATGCACGAAGGCACCCACACTACTAACCACTTGCCCAAACCAAAATCAGTTTTAATTAAACAAACTTTAGACTTAAAAATCAGATTCAAAGATCTGAACCAAAAGAATAAATATAAAACTTGTTCAATGTTTTCCCACGATTGATGAAATAATCCCGTTAACCAAAACTACCGAATCTACTAACTTGCATGACTAAGCATTCACATAATTAATAAAAATTAACACATGACAACTAACTTAAGCATAGTTGTAAAGGAGAATTCAAGGTCAACCTGCAAGAATTGGGATATAGCTATCTAGACTTCATAAAGTATTCATACTCGAAAATAGCATGCACGCAAGTAATATTTGCATTTCAAAACACTAAAGTAGGAAAATACTGGGATCAACATGTATGTAAGAATAAAAGTAAAAAGTGATGCTTGCACCTTGCTGAAATGCCAGTTGTTCGCTCTCAGATGGGTACTCGTTCGCTTCGGTCGGCTCGTATTCTAAAGAAAAAACAAGTTATCGAATAAACAACAAGAAAACTGAGAAAATCCAAGATACTCAAAAATGCATGAAAATATCACAGTAGAGATATGATGATTTAACATGAATTTAGGTGAAAATTTTAATTCATTTGGAGTTAATTTTGATTTTCTATAGATTTTTCATGGTTTAAGTTATTAGTGTTCATGTATTTTAAATATCACGTTTTGTGTAACAGTAGCATGTTAAAAATCTATTCCAAATTAAAGTACATCACAAATTTATACAAACAAAATTGAGTTTGCTCAATTTGGAGTTAAAATGAATTACTTATGAATTTTTTAAGTTTATAATAATTTTTAATGTAAAAAAATCATTAAAGACATTAACCTATCTTCTTAGTTTTTCTGGAACATAAACATACTTGATACCTAGTCCAATTAAAAATACAATAAAAATGAAAGCAAACAAAATTGGTTTCATTCAATTTGGAGTTAAATTGAATTCATTATAAAAAATTTAAGTTATCTGAATTTTCAGTGCAACTTTAAACCATTTCGGAATTTCTAAATGAATTAAATACATTTTTCACTCACCCACAGCTAGCCATAGAGAATGACAAGTGGGACCCGGGGTTAGGGTTGACTCGGTCAACATTGACCCAGTCACAACAGATGACTACGCCGAAGGCGTATCCAAAGAAATACGTTTTCTAATCATGAAAACGTAAATTTGTTCTAAGTATGCTAGAAATACGTCTTTCTTAAGAGAAAATATATTTCTCAATTTTGAACAAACACTTAACCAGCCATACAGGCCCACATGTAATAGACTCAAGGATTTAAACTAATCCCTAATAAGAGTCATTAACGGTGTGATCTACATGTTATAAGTTCATTAAGAACCGTACTTAATGTTAATGACCGTCATTACCCTAATTACCCTAACGGCTCGGCGGCGGCTTCGTGTGCGAGCGCGGCGGCGAGGAAGGCAATCTGGCGCAGCAAGGGTCCTCCGGGCTCGAGATCACACACACGGGTGCGCACAGCCCTCGCGAACCTGATGACGGTGATGCGGAGACCTGAGGAGGCTGGGAGCGAGCTAGAGGCGACCAAAGGCGGAGACGAAGATACAGCTTTTGCAGAGAAGATGCCTCGGGGGACGAGGAGGTTCGAGAAGGTGCGCATCAGCATTGCCTCGGCTTCAGGAATGTAGCGCACCAGACAATGTCGGCGATGGACGTCGGTGGCACCTGGAATCGCGACGGCGGCGGCTCGCCAAAGTTGGAGAAGATGCGGTCGCACGCCCTCGGTACCGCATCAAAAGTCAATTAGCTTCACCAGAATACCCAGTGAGGCATTTCGATCATGGTGGAGAAAGCGGCGTTGAGGAAGACTTACTGGAACGCCGTTGAGCTTTCGGGACCGTGGCTGCCGGAGCTGAGGACGACGACGTTGTTCACGGCAATTCAATGGCCGACAAAATCTCGGACTAGCAAAAACGAATGCAGCGTCGAGAGTAGAATTCGTGGTGGGGCCGCGGGCCTGCGAGAGGCTTCAATGCGACGGTGCTCCTATCGTCGACTTCCACGACCGAGACGAGAAAATGGATAGAGAGGCGAGGAAACGAGGGAGGAGACCAAAGGATAGGCCTAAAGGATTGGGGATGTCTAGGCGATGCCTAAGAGAGGGACACAAAGACACGAGGTGGCGATCGACGACCTTAGTGGCGAGCATGCAGAGCGATAGCGCACGTGGCCGAAGCGGCGGGAGGAAGAAGGCGGTGTTGATGAGTGGGGCTGACGAGGATCTAATAATCCTCATTTTATCTTTTATCTATAATTCTTATTATGGGTAAATATGATGTCACATAGTCCCCAGAAGTACCCCTTATTTCTATAAGGGAGAGGCCTAACCATTGATTGTAAGTTCTTCTACAATCACCCCCATAGTCGTAAGTTCTTCTACGACTACATCATGGTCGTAAATCCTTCTCGACCACTACATAGTCGTAAGTCCATCTCGATCACTACACGATCGTAGGTTCTTCTCGATCGCTACGATCGTAAGTCCTTCTACGACCGGAAAACTACGACCACCTTATAATCAAACCTACAGACGGGTAGGTCCAATTGATTAAGGAATCGAGCGGTCTACACGCACTATTATTCCGGTATTAATGGTGTGTAAATACCCCATTATCTACGGAAGATAATTGCGGGCTGAAGAAGTCAAGGCGCGGTAATTACTACCATCATGCGCGTACTACATTAATTAGGCGCATCTTAGTAAATACTTCTTCACGACTATATAAGGGCATCAATCGGAGAGATAGAAGGGAGGAGCGACGGCAAACAAGGGCTAGTCAAGTAGAAACACAAGCACTATTCTCTGTAATAGTTTTAATCCTTTCTTTGGATCATCAAGAATACCATACACACGGATTAGGGTTATTATTCTCTCGGAGAAGGCTGAACTGTCTAAACATCCGTGTCAATCCACTCTGCGTGATCTCATCCTTAGGAGACCCCGAATCAAATAATCTTTCGTAAGATCGGTTCTAATACACCGGCGGTTGGCGCCGACCGTGGGGATCTTCCGTAATCTCTTGTCAACATACTCTCTTTTTCAATCTCATGCAAGCATGGCGGGAGGATGGAGCGAGGAGAACCGTTCGACTTGGCGGTCTGTGAGACGTCGATATGGATGCGGTTTGACTACGAGCCGAGTGATGCATCCGTTGATGGTAATGTTCCCTCGGAGATTATTCTCCGAGAAACCATCCCATCAATAGAGTTGAGGAGGATCCTTATCCCCACATCGTCCAACAGAGGAGCCAATTCCTCCAAGGACAAGGGTCAATCCGACGAACCGCACCTGTGAGGACTCACGACACAATGAGAGTTTTTCCTCTAAGTGTCCAAGTTCCCTTAAGCGGTCCGACACAGGTGAGACAAGTCACGAAGCCACCATTCGAGACTCCACCAAGATCTTGTGATCCTATCTCTCGGGGTAACTCCGGAGATAGTGGGATCAAGCATGCTTTTCCTACAAATCGACCGTCTCTCCGCAGATCTCATTTGCGGACGGAGACAGATTATAACCGGAGTTCCCCTACGGAGGATTACTCCAAGTCGCCAGATGGTGTCTCTCGAGCACTCCTCAAGCGGGAGGCCTCAAGCGCAAGTGAGAATCATCAGCGGAGGTCTTCGTCCTTCCCTCAAATCGAGTCAACCTCATGGAGGTCGAAATGAGAACCCTCCCGAAGATCACGACTGCGCCTCCTCGTAGTAATGGCAAGGAACCACCGTGACAGAGAGAACCAACACTCGATGAGCGAGAGAAATCCTCGACATTCTCGCACTCCACCGAGAAGGCCTCAAAGATCGGCGGGGAGGATTTTGAGGTCATCCAAGAAAGAAAATTGCAGCCCGTAAGAACTCGCTGGCGCATTCAATATCGATCCACGGGAGGTACAAGAACTCCGGACATCAACGACTTGCTTGAGAATCCCAATCAAGAGCTTGCTCGAACACGAGATCGATCTCTTTCTTTGAGGAGATTGCGCAAAGGCTTCGAACCGTGATGACAAGGCTGGAAGTACCTCGTCAACAACATTCGGTAGTCGTAGCAATGCGACTTCTTCACTACAATCAATCGAATATTTCTGCGTAGGAATCGACACGGTCATAAGTCACATCGATCTCCTATTCGGAGAAATATTTTCGATCGGTGATGATCAAGTAGCCCTCAGGAGGTGATCAATCACTACTCGGCAAAGAAATTCTAGCGGGTGGATTACGAGGAGTATTCCCCTCGAAGCGAGACCTACAAGAGCAGTCGACTGTTGCAGGGTATCGTCGTATCGATCACTGGCGACATTAACCCTTCTTTCCTACAAAGAAGGCGTCAAAAGTAATTACGGATCACGGGCATTTTCGCGACCTTGGCGATTCATTGCCACCTCATTTTCGACCGGTGAACATGGAGAAATTTGATGAATCTCAAAATCCCATCGAGTTTCTTGAGATCTATACAACGTTGTCAGAAGCGGCGGGAGGAGGAGAGCACGTAATGGCAAATTACCTTCCAAGCGTGCTCGAAGGATCCGCTCGATCGTGGTTATTAAACCAACCACTCGAGTCGGTCTACTCTTGGCAACACCTCGTGATCTTCTACGAGGCAAATTTCCAAGGCACATACAACCGCCTGGAAAGGAAGGCGACTTGCCGGATCAAGCAGAACAACAACGAGACTTTGCGTCAATTCATCAAGCGCTTTAGTCGGGTTCGTAACTCAATTAGGAAATTTCGACTCCTCTGTGATCGGGGCTTTTAAGCAAGGAGTCCGTAGTAGAAGAATAACAGAGGATATTGCTTTAAATCCTCCCAACACCGCTGCCGAGCTCTTTGAGATGGCGATCGATATGCAATCGCTTCGAGGCGGTCGAGTGGAATAACACTATCGATCGAGAAACACACGCTCTTAGAGAGCGGTGAGGTTAGTAAGGACAAAAAAGCAAAAAGTCCAAGAAGAAAATAAAAGTCAAAACCACAAACTAGTGGTTTCAAGGAGGTCTTAGTAGTGAAGATAGAGAGCCCCAAACCACCAAGTCGAACCACGATCAAGGCAAAGGTAAGCTACCGATCGTAGGAGCGACAAACCAAGGTGGTGTCCTTTTCATAAAAGGAAGGACATGACCTCATGGCTAGAAGTTTTCCAAAGAAAGCTCGAGGACTACTACAACGGCAAGCACCGCCCCTACTCTCGGCGGGTGGGACATACGAGTGGCCAAAAGTCGTCGGATGATGAGGAGATGCCATTCCAAGATCCGCACCATACCGTTGAGCATATCTATGGAGGATCATCGGCATACGACTCAAAACGACAACTTAAAGTCTGCGGACGAGAGGTAAATTCCATACATACTCCTCTTGTCAATAAATTACGAAGTGGTGGAAGTTACCATCTCTTTTGAGAAGGACATTGCCGATCACTATGAGTCGATCAGTCGATTTCGATTGTGGTCGAACCCACCATCAACAAGCTGTCGGGTCAATCGAGTGTTAGTTGATGGTGGTAGTTCTTTAAACATATTATTTACTAAAGCCACGGGCGAGATGCAAGTACCGGGACAAAGGTAAGGCGATGCGATATTCCTTTCATGGAATCGTGCAGGGGTCTTCACCAAACCCATTGGCCAAGTTTCTCTTCCTTTAACATTTGGCTCGCCAAGTAATTTCGGGACGAGAAAGTCTCCTTTGATGTGGTCGATTTCGATCGGCATATAACGCCATACTCGGACGACCAACTTTGGCAAAATTCTTAATGGCTACTCATTATGGGTATCAATGTCTTAAGATGCGGGTCCCAAAGGAGTGATCACAATTCAATGTGACAAAAGATGGCGTATAGTCTGCGGCCGTCGATCCTCGAGATGGTTGGTCAAATACCAACTCGAGATGAAAGTCGACCGACTAGCAAGTGAAGCCTAAAAAACACCAAAGCGAACGACCAAGTCAAAGAGGTTCCTCCGGGCGAGAGAAACCCTCAAGGCTATTCGCATTGGGAGACTTCCGATCCCAAATAGGAAGGCGCCTCATTACCTTCCTCCGAGCTAACGATGTCTTGGCGTGGCAAGCATCCGACATGCCGGAGTCCCGGGAGGTGATCGAGCACGAGGCTAGCTTTACGGCCGATAAAGTACCGTAAAACAAAAATTACGAGATTTGCCCCGATCGACGAGATGCTATTAAATCGAATTGGATAAGCTACTTAAGGCGGGCTTTATAAGAGAGTCAATCACCCAGTGGTTGGCTAACCTGTAATGGTCAAAAAGTCAAGCGGCAAATGGCGTATGTGCGTGAACTTTCTTGATCTTAATAAAGCTTGTCCAAAAGATGATTTCCCTTTACCTCGTATTGATCGGTGGTTGATTCTCTGCGGGTTGTGAAATATTAAGTTTTTAGATGCATATTCGGATATCACGGATCAATATGTGTCTAAGCGATGAAGAAAGACCGCATTCATTACTCCATTTGGTACCTTTTGTTATATCAAAATGCCATTTGGTCTAAAGAATGCGGTGCTTCTTTTCAACGCTTAATGCAATCGACTTTTCATCTCAATTAGGCCGAATTTGGAAGCCTATGTTGATGACCTAGTCGTAAAAGCATTAAGAGACTTAATCATATCAGCGACCTACAAGAAACATTCGACAACCTCAGAAAGCACCATTTAAAACTTAATCCAGAGAAGTGTGTGTTTGGAATTTCTTCAGGAAAATTGCTTGGATTCCTAGTATCTGAACGAGGAATCGAAGCAAATCCTGAAAAAATAAAGGCCATCCTCGGATCGACCTCCAAACACAAAAAGGAAGTCGAAACTCACTTTGGGTGCATGGCGGCTTTAAGTCGTTTCATCGCACGACTTGGAGAAAAGGACTACCTTTCTTTAAACTTCTCGGGAGACATGAAGGTTTTGAGTGGTCGAGCGAGGCAAACATTGCCTTTGAGGATGTCAAGAGGTATCTTCGAGTGCTCTGCTCGGTTTCTCCAAAGCCAGAAGAGACGCTCTTAATTTACCTAGCTGCCACGCCACAGGCAGCAAGCGCAGTACTGGTCGTAGAACGTCAAAATGTACAACGACCGGTTTACTACGTCGTGAAGTTTTACGGGCCTAAGGAGCGTTACCCTCGAGTTCAAAAACTTCTATATGCCCTCCTCATGTCTTGAGAAGCTGCGGCATTATTTTGAGCGCACAAAATAGGCATGTTGTCGAGTTTCCTTTGGGAGCAATCCTCCATAATAAGGAAGCAATGGGGCGCATGGCAAAATGGTCGGTCGAACTTGGGAGTTCGACCTCCATTCGTGTCGAACGGCCATAAAATCCCGGATCTTGGCGGACTTTGTCGCCGAATGGACAAATCTGAACTGTTCGGGATCCCGATCTGATTCCCACGACCGATGGATGATGTACTTGACGGGTCACTTACTTTAAGTGGCTCGAGGTCGAGGTGGTCTGGTATCTCCTACCGGAGAAACCTTAAAGTATGCCATACAATTAAACTTTCGGCCACTAACAATGTGGCGAATCACGAAGGTTTGCTAGGCGGCATACGAGTGCAAAGCACTCGATTAAATCGACTACTCGTGAGAGGAGACTCTCAACTAGTCGTGAATCAAATTGGGAAAGAGTACGGTGCTCTAACTCAACAATGGCTCGGTACTTATCGGAAATCGTAAGCTAGAAAAACATTTTTAGGTTTGATGTACAATTTATCCCTCGAAGGATAATTTCTCATGAGACCAACTTGCTCGGATGGCTTCTTCCGATCCATAATACCAAAAGGAGTTTTCTTGGAGCAACTCAAAAACCGTCTCAGTCGAAGAACCGAGACACCTCCTCTTGAGATGGCCTCATTAGATTACGAGGATACGGATGACTCCCATCTACGAGTATCTTTGCAAGGGTTCCATACCAAGATGATCTTGAGGCGGATCGATTATCCCAAAAGCCAAAATGTATACTTTGGTTGAAGGAGTCCTCTATAAGCGAGGAACCCAAGGGATACTCATGCGATGCATTCCGCAAAGCGAAGGAATAACACTCCTTCACGATATACAGTGGCATCGTGGGACGCATGCTTCCTCTGAACATTGGTTGGTAAAGCCTTTCGACAAGGTTTTTCTTGGCCTCTGACTCTGTCGATGCTAAAGAGGTGGTTAAAAAGTGTGTCGAGTGCCAATTCCATGGTAGACAGATACACCAACGGCTCAAGCATTACAAACAATACCTCTTTCTTGGCCTTTTGCGACACAGGGCTTGATATCCTAGGACCGTTTCCCAAAGCTCCGGAGGTTTGAATTCCTTTTGTGGCTATTGACACGTTCACAAAATGGATCAAGTGAACTCATGCTTCGGATAACAGCGGGCGAAGAAAAGGTTCATGATGAGAAGCGTAATTAGTCGATTTGGAGTACCGAAGTCGGATAATTACGCACAATGGTAAACAATTACGCAAGTGCAAAATTTGGGAATTTTGCGGCGAGTTGGGTACCAAGTTATGCTATGCTTCATTGCACATCCCCAAAGTAATGGGGCGGTTGAGCGTGCAAGCGGCCAAATAATGCGAGAATTAAAACTCGAGTCTTGACCCGACTTGTTAAGCGCTCGGGGCTTGGGTACAAGAATTACCTTCCATATTATGGGCGATTCGTACAACCACGGTCGAGCAACAGGAGAAACACCATTTTCTAGTGTTGGGCGAAGCCATGCTTCCTCGGAGCTAAAATTGCGGTCGACACGAGTTGAAACCTTCAACAACTCGGACCGAGGAACAACTTCGGCGAGATGACATTAACCTACTCGAAGAGAGGAGAAACCTAGCCTTAATTGTTCGGCGGTCTACCAACAAGCCTGCGCGAATACTATGATCGTAAGGTCCAACCTCGCGACCTTCTTGTAGGTGACTTGGTATTGAGGCTCGCCAATCCAAGTCTAATCGAATAAACTTTCCCCAAATGGGAAGGTCCTTACGATGGTCGAAGTAACTCGGCGAGTCGAGACGACTAGCGATGGAAGATGGGCGAGTTCTCTCAAACTCTTGGAACATCGACCCGATTCACGCAAATTCTATGTGTGACTGATTTCTCGAGCAATAAAAGTCGAGTTCCTTCTACCTCTCTTGCCTTATTTTTTGAGTAAAGCTTTTTAATATTTCGACTATGATACAAAAATAAAACGCCCACTTGTGAAATTTGACGACGCTAACTACGGACGCGAGTGGGTTGCGCAGTCCGGTCAAGGCCAATGGCTCACCACCTCCATTGTCACTACAAAGTATTCCTGAGTAGTCAAATCGAGTTGTTAAATGTCGTTCGTACATTTCACACACCTCTGCACCAGTTGGTCGCCTCTTCTTCTCCACGACCACGTCTTTGATCCACGTCAGAAATCAAAATTAAACTTCTCAACTTTGATCCTCCTTCATAAAGAGGTTTAAACATAGTAAATAAATTTTTAAAATTCTAAATTTTTTCAAAGGGTTCTTCGAGGAGGCCAGGGACAATGGAGAACCTATAATTTTTTTAATAAAAATATTTTTATGTTTTAATCACTTATTTAAAATTCATTAATAGTAGCTATTTATGGATTGAGTTTGTATTTTTCCCAAGGTCAATTTGAATTCCAAAGTTTTGATAAAATTTATATTTATTGAATCCCATGAAGATTTCTTTTCAAAGACCTTCCCCACGAAAGAAAGGTGTCTTGAGGTGACCTTCCAAAGAGAACCACCTCTTCCTCCAAATTCGACCCACGAAGGCCGGGTAAAGCTCTGAATGTACTCCTCGACTTGAGTCGTGGAGCTTGGACCACGCTTCCGGCGATTCCGGTTTGTCGAGCCATCCCATAATAATATTGGAGCAACTCGAGATCCGCCGGAATCCCAGTGCGCCTCGCCGATACGAACACACTCAACATGGTAATGGAATTGGGACCTAAGTTCACGGTTCCACCCCAAAGTGTTCGAGTACTCTGTAAGAAAGGGGTGGGCGGTAATCGAAGGCCGCACTCTGTACGCTTGGAAGGCGGGATTTGCCCATTTTCCCCGATGGCGATGTCTTTGCCCGATGGCCTAATCCACTTCACGAGCCTTTTGGAATCTTCCCAAGCATCAACCAAGATCTTGATCTTAGCGCATCCATCTCCGATTCCTCCCATTCGAAACTCTCTTGGCCATTTCGCCGAAGCAAGAAGTTTTTGATTGGGTTAGCGAGAAGATGAAACCTAGTCGAGGACGGAGAAAGCAAGAACTCGAAGAACAATGAGTGATTTGGGGAAAAGTAAAACCCAAGTCTACCTCTGGTTTTTATAACCGCCACGATCTCCGCCGCCAAAACCGTCTCGCCTATAGGTGCAGTAGGAGTTGGTTGTACCGCCGGAACCGCTTCATCGGACAAGTGCGAGAGGCGGTTGCAATTCCCGGATGGTCCGTCGAGAAAAATTAGGTGCGTATTGTCACCCCAAGCGAAATTACATTCTTGACCAAGTATTTACGGTGAAGGAAGTATCAATCGGAAGGGCTTTTTCGCGATCGGAAGGGTTTTCTCCGATCGCCCTACTACGACTACTACGGTTGCCCAGTAGTACCCCTTATTTCTATAAGGGAGAGGCCTAACCATTGATTGTAAGTTCTTCTACAATCACCCCCATAGTCGTAAGTTCTTCTACGACTACATCATGATCGTAAATCCTTCTACGACCACTACATAGTCGTAAGTCCATCTACGCGATCCGGCCAAGGCCAATGGCTCTTCTTCAGTCACTACAGCAAACAAGTAGTCAAGTTCTCTGTAATAGTTTTAATCGCATCAAGAATACTTTGATTATTCTCAAATCAAAATTAAACTTCTCAACTTTGACTGAGGTTTAAACATAGTAAATAAAATTTTAAAATTCTAATTTTTTCAAAGGGGTTCCTGGGACAATGGAGAACCTATAATTTTTTTAATAAAAATATTTTTATGTTTTAATCACTTATTTAAAATTCATTAATAGTAGCTATTTATGGATTGAGTTTGTATTTTTCCCAAGGTCAATTTGAATTCCAAAGTTTTGATAAAATTTATATTTATTCACGATAATTATTCTAGTATTTGAATAAAATTATTTTCTGGACATCATTATGAACATTTATTTTCATTTGTTTTAGAACTGAAGGTTAATCTTAATGTTTATTCTTTAATTTGAAATTTGAAATTTTCTTAATTTATGATTATGCCTCAAAAATGATATGAAATGCTTATGAGATGCATCTAAAATTCATTAAAAATTTGGGGCTGTGCGAGAAGGAGAAGAAGGGAGGGGCAACAAGGTCATTTCATATTTGATTTCGGGGGCAAAAAAAACCTAGAATACAGTGGGAGTGGTAAATCTCAGCTATTTCTAGTTTAGGAGTATCGAATAATCAAGAAAAAACTACTTATTGACAAATCATAAAATTATGGTCTTAGTTGCAGTAAATTATCAATTTTCCCTTAATCCACCATGTGTGAATTTATGTCGTGTACTCATGTTGAAGCGACTGTGGTAATTAGTATGGTGCAATCAATATTCTTTTTTGTTTGTACTTAATGTCCACATATTTATTGGTTACCGATTCGTAATTGATCTGTATTCTTCCTGTATCGGATAATCCGTCGTATCTAGCATATTTGATTCCTGTTTTAAATCTGGGGAAAAAAATTAGGTCATGATATATCCGGCTGAGTCCGATCCGTTTTCAGCCCTCAGCCGCCTCAAGCACTGCGCCGCCGTCTCGTCTCCTCTGCTTCCCTTCCCGTCCTTCTCCGTCCCCTTCCCTTCCCTCCTCCGACTTTCCTCCCACCGTCCCTCACTGCCGCTACCGTCCCTGGCCTCCTCCCCCGGCCTCACCCCAAACCCTACCTTGCCCTACAACGCGTCGCCACCGCCCATCCACCGTGCTGCGCGGGCGGTTTGGCCGCCGGTAGCCGGGAGAGCGTCGGCCGAAGCGGTGCTGCGGCACCCAGCGGTGCGGCGGAGGCGCAGCAGTAGATCAGTTTGGGCGTTCAGTCCGCCCCTGGTTCCTCACCGATGGAGGAAACCCTAGCCGTCCAAGCAGCCGCCGGCGTGACAGCCGCGGCACCGGAGCGGAAGGAAGAGACGCTCGAGGAGGTTCTCTCGAGGCATAGGTTAGCCTCTTGTGTCGGATTGAATTATCCACAGAAGTAGACATCACATGTTTTCCTTCACCTAGATGGTCATAATTCCTATCGGGCTACTGAATAGAAATTAGCATTAACACAGGCAAAATGTCTCACCATACAGCAGTGCATACAGGTTGCACAAAAAAAATTGGAAACGAGGAAAAGATGGTCTTTTGTGGTACTATTGTTCATGTTATCACACATAATTCATTGCCAACTTTGCTTTGCTGAGCAATTTTTCACTGGAAACATACACTAGGTGCATGTTTTAAAGCACTAGGAGATCTCTCAACGGTGATGATTGATGATGCTTAATGCCTGCTGTTAGCATTCTGGTTTCATATGGCGAGGGTTTAATTAGATACCGTGCAAGTTCTCTCATCTTTAGGTATATAGGCTACATGTGATTTGTCATGGACCAAGGTGCCTTGCTGCTAGCGAAATTCATTTATGTGAGACTAACTCTTGGTTGAGTTCACTCCACAATACACATTGCTTGGATAGTGGAACCTTTCATATGTTCAAATACAATAGTTAATGTGCACGTTCAGTGCACATTCTAAGTTTGAGCTAATATCGGTATAAAGGTATGTTCCATGCACGTTTTATCTTTTGAGCTGATCAGTTTAAAACTTTAAAGGAAAAAAATATTATGGTGAAGTATTAGTAATAATTATTTGGTTTTGCTTTAACTACCCATATGAAAACCCTACCAATTTTTTTTTTCAAATGATGCATTAGTTACTTTGTTCAGTTAAGGCAATGAGAAGTACACAAATGCAAAATGTCTAAGCATTGTACTAGGTCCTACAATCTTTGGTGTGAAGTTGGGGCAACAGTTGGGGAGGACTGATCGGAAGCTGGGTTTGGGAAGTCAAGTGCAGCTGCACATAGCAGGAAGTGTGGGGAGTTGGTGTTTTAGATCATGTGATGGACCTTTGGTAGAAAATACTGAGGTTTCATTCTTAATAGATATGGAAAGAGTCAACTACAATAAGGAAGCTGTTATCACAGAATATGAGATTGTTACAGATGAGAGGCACGAGAGTTTTGCCGGTCCACCTGTCAGTGTGACATAGAAAGAGTCATAGTCACACACATGTTTGAATATAATGCAATAGACTATTTTGAGGCATTGTGTATATAGTTTGTACAGCTGTAAACTCTCAGGTTCTTGACAATTGCTTAAAAAAGCACTCTGCTGCATGTTGACTGGTTAGGCATAATATATTGCATTATGCATCATATGTATGCTCTCCATTGAAGGTGTAGATGTCAAACCCGACAAGATTGAGAGCTACACAATTATTCCTGTGTAGCTCATTTCTCATCCTTCAATTCTTTTCCTGTTTACTTGATGACTTCAGAAATGGTGAGCTGCACCCTTTTCAGTTGATGTCACATGGTTTCTAAAAGATGGGCTACTTTTTGTATAAAACAGGAAAGAGAAATCCAAACTCCAGGATAAGGAAACAAGCCTGAAGAAAGCAGCTGCCAAAGGCAGCAAAGCTGAGCAGAAGGCCAAGAAAAAGCAGGTAGAGGAGGAGATATCACGCCTCTCAACTGAGTTAGAGGCGAAACATGCTGCAGAGCTTGCTTCTTTTGGGTACAAATCCGCAGGCAGCTCGGAAAAGAGGAACCTCGACACCTTAGTGAAGGCCATAGCTGGTGTTTCTGTCTCCAGCAACGCGGATTCCGCAAAGCCTAGCAAGGGTGCACGACGGCGAGAGAAGAAGGCAAAGGAAGAAGCTGCTCGAGAGCAGCGAATTCAAGAAGAACAAAGCAGTCTTGTTAGTGATCGCATGGTAGAAAATGAGAAACTTGAAAGGAAGCTTGAGCCCTTGGGGCTGACCATTCATGAGATAAAGCCAGATGGCCACTGCCTGTACCGTGCTGTTGAGAACCAGCTGTCACTTCATTCCAATGGCACTATACAATACAATTTCCAGGAGCTACGGCAAATGACTGCCAAGTATATGAGAGAGCATGCTGCAGATTTCCTCCCATTTTTCCTATCTGAGGGCAAGGTTGAGTCTGGACCAGATCCCTTGGAGAGCTTCGAGAAGTACTGTGAGGAGATTGAGTCTACTGCTGCTTGGGGAGGGCAACTCGAGCTTGGTGCCCTGACCCACAGCCTAAAGAAACACATTGTGGTCTACTCGGGCTCCTTTCCAGATGTGGAGATGGGCAAAGAATACAAATTGGAATCAGGAGGTGGTACATATGATCCTAGCATCAGGCTGTCCTATCACAGACATGCATATGGTCTCGGTGAGCACTACAACTCAGCGATTCCCTCGAGAGTAATCTTGACAAGAGAAATGACAAGAGAAATTTAATGGTCTTGGTCTCTATATGATATGTTTACCCATGATAGCTGTCTCAAAACACGATATATGACTTATCTACGGTTGCTGTTATGTTTCCATCTTCCGATCAGTCGGTGTTGGTTGAGTGTACCAATCAAAGTTTTACTCGGGAGTTTACTTCCCAAACAATTTTGCCTGTAAAACCATATTTTTCTCAATGCTCTGTTTCCAGTTGAGGTTGTGTACCTTTATTATTCTCATCAGGTATAGTTTGTTTCTATAAATTACTACATGCCTTTGCTCCTATGTAAGCTCCTATTTGATTCAGTTGCAGCGTTGAGGAATAAGAACGGCAGATGGGTAGTTCTTGTTATGAACCATTACTGGTGTATGTATATTCTGTTGACCGTTGTGCTGTTGTACGAGTTCATGGAGCACTGTTAAAGTGAATTCAGTAATGCTGCTAAATGCTAATTTTGGGTGTTGCTCTGCTATTTATGGTTTAGTTTCAACTTTTGTAGATTTGAGACGAACTACTTGCTTTCCTGGTTATATTTCAAGTCAATCTGGTGTTAAATTCTCTTTGTTCTCTCTTGTTTCTAGTCAGTGGGGTAACTGTTAACTCCAACCACTACTATGATCTCGAAAGTTGAAATATTATACTGCTGTAATACTACCAAGAATTGAAGTGCGTTATACTGCTGTAATATTATACAGTCTTAAAGTGATTTCTTGTTTGTCCAAAGATACATCTGAATTTTGAAAAGCAAACTCTGGTGTACGAAAAGACAGTTTGTTCAACTACGAGAAGCTGAAAGAAAACATAGAAAACTAGTAAGCCATTCGCCAGCTGCAGCTTAGCTAGCATTCCTCCGGACTAGACGATCCGTACCCTTTTCATTTAAGAAACTGAAACAAGCGAAAGTTGAATCAGATAACAATAATTTTTAGCCTATCAGCCCACCAGCGGCACCAATGCAAGCCACAAGCTCGCATCGCAGCTTGCAACACAAAAAAGCTCAGAGACAGGTCGCCGCGTACGGCCGCGCGGTGGCCGCCTACGTACGCCGCCGCCGCCGTTGGTGGGAGGCCGGAGGTGCGGAAAGTTTGCGAAGGAACCTCCTTTCCAAGTATATTTGCGAAAAAGCATAAAACGAGTCTTGTATTTCAAAAAGGCACCCCCCAGGTAGACGTGGGCATTGGGTCGCCGCCGGCACGCCCAGCCCACCGTGTTCGGGCGCGTCGTCGCGTGCCGCCTTAGCCGGTCATCCTCCTACCGCGCCGTCGCGCGCGTCGCGCGACCCGTGACGCCTCTAGTCGAGCCCGTGCACGCCCAAAGCCCGCCGGGATCGTCTTGCGTCGCCGCCAAGCCCGCCCTAAGTAACTATAGACGTCGAGAAGACGATAACCGCCACCGCCGCCGTCGAAGACAAAGATACCGTGGTTCGTCAGTGGCGAATGATGATTGGTTGAAATTTGGCAGCGTGTGGGAGTGATTGGATCAGGCTGAGGGAGGGATTTGGCTAGAACGGAAAGGTTGAGCCTATTTCGTACCGTGCCGGCCCAATCACAGCCCAACTAATCGTGCCGTGCCGCTCAACGGGCCGCATTTTATGGCCCACCGCCCAAATGTTCGTGTTGCGTCGGCCCGGCCCACCACGTCGCCGTCGCCGCTTGCGCTGTCAGACTTAGACCAGATCGATCGCGCTCGGATCGACTAAAACAGCATGGCCCAAGTCCCAGCTCTACCTCAGGGTGGCCGTTGAATGAACGAGTCAACGACCAAGTTTGGGTCTTTCACAGCCGCTCAATCCTAATTAGGTGGCCTGGATTCTTGGGTATCACGCCCATGGGCCGCATGTCAGTGGGTATCACGCCCATGGGCTGGAAGCTTATGGACGTCCTTGGGTCGAACGTCCGTGAATCACGTCCCGGGCGTTGCGCTGCACTCCAACGTTAAGCGGTGGATCGTAGCACGGAGCTAGTAAGAAGACGGCGACGCTAGCAATTATCACATGCATCCGGGCAATCAACCGATCGATGAACCAGGGAAGATGCCGAGTTTTTGCTGCTCCCGTCCCGCCGCCTGGCGACCTTAGCTTGCAGGGCGCTGGCTTGAGCCGGTCCTCCTGGACCTGGCACCTCATGAGGAGATCCCCCAGCTCCGGATCGTCGCTCCGCCTCATCGTCTCCGACTCCCAGCCGTTCCCAGTCCGGCGGGCGGTGCCAGTACGTGCCAAACCATCTCCGGCCTCCGGGTACTCGGGCACATGTGATGTGTGCACGTCCGGCCGGCGCACGGGAGACTGCATTGCAGACGAGATCAGTAACCGATACCACATGGTCCCGGTTCAGTTGAGCGCACTCCCGATTCCCAGAGGCTGTGCGTGTGACCTGAAAGACTGTCCCTTACAAACTTACAACCTGGATCCATTCTCATGCTGGCATGCGCTGGACCACACCCCAACTTCTTTCGCTTGTAAGCTGGACTGGAGCGGAATCACCAGCGTCAGTCACAGGGAGGGAACACGACAACCGACAATTGCCGTGAAATGCTCAGCGTCAGGTGCTGACGGTCTGGCTGTCGTTGGTGGCGACGCGACGCACGGGGCGGCGTGGATCACTGTGGTTGTTGCATCAGGCGAGCCTAGGCGGCAGAGCTCTTTCCTTCCAGTACTACCAGCAATGTCATACATGTATCTATCATACAGTGCGGTAATCTGAATTGTTGAATCGTCAAGCTCTACCTTCTGTCATTTCAGAAGTACAAACATTGACCTGGAACTGTTCTAACACCTTCTGAATGCATTTGGATTCGGGTACATCGAAATATCAAATTACAACATTAGTCATTGCAACTTGCAACCCATTATTAAAGAAACAAGTTATAGTATCCAAATAAATACAACTGGAATCATGCGAAACAACACCAATTGAAGGTAGAGGGGCATGTAATGCAAAAATGGGTGAAGTTTGCATGAAAATCCAAAAATGACAACAAAAGAAATGTTGCACCAGAATTTGCTACACAGCATTTGATATAAAGATACCAGGTCCATAATATATACTATAAGTTGAAAGATAAGAGTTATATTATTAGTGCGATTTATACATGTCACACAGGCAGAAAGATACAGCAGGATGTCAAGAAAAAACTTGACACTTCCGTGTGTGTGTGTGTTTTCTGTTTGGTAATCTACAAAAATCCTATTATTCTACACTTGTCAAGGAGGAGAACGCCCAACAGAATAAGAAGTAAATGACACATCTAAAGAACCTACATAAACAATATAACACAATTTTACATCAAGACCAAGGCTACAATCAATCAAGATTTTTCAGTGGGTTATCAGATGTCAGAAATCCTCAAGTGTCTGGATCTTCTCTGATACTAGATGTCTTTGACTGATGTTCCTCTTCTCCCTCTCTGATGTGAGGCAGGCTAAAAGACATATCAGCGAATCCCAATTCACTGCTTCCAAATGATTCACAATCCACATTGCGTTTGTAAGCTTCATGGAGCTGAAGCACATACTCCAGGTGCCACAAGACCTCACCCATTGTTGGCCTGCTTCTCCCATCATCAGCAAGACACTTCTCCGCGATCTCACCAAACTTCTTCAAGGATTCTGATGAGTAGTCACCATCCAGCCGTGGATCCACTATTGCTTCCAGCGAACGCTGGCGCTGCCATCTCATCGCCCATTCTGCCAAGTTGATTTGATCCTTCGGTAATGTGGGGTCTATAACTGGCCTGGCACAAGCGACTTCAAAGAGCACCACTCCAAAAGAATACACATCGGATTTTTGTGTCAGTTGCTGCCTCCGGAAGTACTCAGGATCAAGGTACCCGAAGCTTCCCTTGACTGCTGTACTAACATGGGTCTGGTCAAGTGTTGGTCCAGTTGTTGACAACCCAAAGTCTGCTATTTTTGCAACGAAGTTCTCATCCAACAGGATGTTATTAGTCTTTACATCCCTATGGATTATACCTCGGTCTGCTCCAGTGTGGAGGTAGTGAAGCCCACGGGCTGCGCCAATGCACGCATCAACCCGTTGCTTCCATGTCAGAGGTGAGAGGCCACTTCCATAGAGATGGCTTCGCAATGTCCCCTTGGCCATGTATTCATAGACCAGAATCATCTCCTTCTGCTCTTCACAATAGCCAATCATTGCAACAAGGTGCCGGTGCCTAAGCTTGGACAGCATCTCAATCTCTGTTTCAAATTCCTTCAGGCCCTGGCCACATAATGGATTTGCACGCTTGATTGCCACTGTAGTGCCCTCATCGACCTCACCCTTGTAAACCTTGCCAAAACCTCCAGTACCAATGACCAAGGACTCGTCAAAGTTCTTTGTGGCAGCCCTGATCTCTGCAATGCTGAATCTTCTGCCCATCCTATGACCGATGGAAGATGAATTGCGTTTCAAGGGTGATTTACTGGCTGCACAGGCATCTGTAGTGCTTTTCATAGCCTCATGGAGGACCAGCGGGTGCCAACCGGGAGGGGCCTCCTTGTCAACAGCTTTTTGTTTCCTTCTTATATAGCACCATGAGAATAGAACAACACTTGTAAGCGTCACAAAAGAAGCTGAGCCAATACCAACTTCTTCCCATAAATTTGTCTTGCTCCTATCCTTGGAATGACCCCTTTGGTTGCCTACGTCAGTACGACCAAGCACATAAGCGAGGTTGCCATTCCTACTGAGCTTGAATATCTCCAAACCATTCAGAAGTGCATCGGTACCTGAAGCACTGGTCAT
The DNA here is from genome assembly GCA_036346395.1 of Hsuehochloa calcarea. Classification (NCBI taxonomy): domain Eukaryota; kingdom Viridiplantae; phylum Streptophyta; class Magnoliopsida; order Poales; family Poaceae; genus Hsuehochloa; species Hsuehochloa calcarea. The sequence continues at coordinate 45,531,522 of CM070599.1, forward strand.
GGAGTCAGGGCCTAGCTGAAGCCAAAGTGAGTTTACCTGCTGCGGCAAATTGTCGAAGTAGTCCTCATGATATGCTTTGTTAATACCCCCAGCCCTGACGTACACATCATAATTCTCAGCAGCTGTCTTGTTGTTGATGTAGATCTTGAAGATCCTCTGGCTGGGCTTGTCATAGACAAGCTCACAGAAATGAAGGCGAACCAAGTAATCAAAGTTGGGGTGGACAAAGAATCGCCATGACACGTTGAACCGCTTGTCCACAACCATGTTGTTGCTCGTGATTCTTGCAGTCTCATAGACATCAATGGGAGCAATTGATGAGTCGTTGCTTGAGACATACCTTATGCTTGAAGTGTTGGACACAGTCAGAGCAGCATTCGCAGAAAACATGAATGCTTCATCAGTGTACCATGGTCTATGGAGATACTGATCACTGGAAGATTTAAGTGCAGGCCCTCCAACATTCAGCCGGTACATTGTCTCAATCCCTCGGTTGCTTAAGCCAAGAGGAAGTTGTGCATCGACACCACCAACTTTGTTCACTGTGTCGTTGAACAAATTATCTGGAGTGAGCATCACCTCAATCGCATTCACAAAGGCAAATGACCCAGGGCTTGGATCAAACTCGATCTGCAGGCCATGAGCATCAACTACAAGAAAGTACTCCTTGACAACTGCACTGATGACTGAATTGCTCACGGAGCTTCTCCAAACAATCTCCTCTGACACGTTAAACTTTGAAACCAGCTTGAAATCATTTGCAGTGACATCAAACACTGAACTGTTCGCAGTGAAATTCCCGAACGTGGAAGGGATGAAATGCAGCCTGACGCAGTAGTTTCCTGGCAGCACCCTGAAGTCATACCATGATGCCGTGCTAAAGAAACGTGCAGAACGGTACACCGGTCCGACGATTTCATTGGTATTGCTATTCCCAGCCAACGACGCAGCAATCCCAGGGCCGCTTAAAGTAAAATTCTCCCCAGGGGCCATGTCGCCGATCCATCTCCGGCCGTCAGCATCGACAGTCGCATTTGAGCCACAGCTCAGAAGCAATTCCTTTCCGTAAGCTTTCAAGAATTGCAAGTTGCCAAATACAATGCTTACAACAGCCAACACAAGTAACCTCATCTGTAACATCACTCAATGCCAACTTTTATCTCTTGCAGGTTTCATTTGGTCTACAGCACAAGCACTCGGAACCTAAAATTAAACAAGCAAAACTTCAGATTCAAGAGGTAGAGCTACTAAACTAGAATGAGAAAAATTGATTAAAAAATCTCCTCTCTTTTATTACAGATCCAAATCTGCAAAGAAATAAGATATTTACCAAAGAAAGAAGAGGCATTTCACCATCTCCCAATACTCCTCCACCTCTGCTGAAACCAAGATCCGAACCAAGAACAAGCACACTACATTAGCCCAGATCCCGCAAGATCTCAAGAAAACGACAGGGTAAAAGAATAAATCAAGCTGCAACCTTCTTACCTGCATTGGACCAAACTTGGCCAAGGGCAACCACAAGCAGTCAAATGCTGCCTTTGTCGGATCCAGGAAGAGCAAGAAAGGCGGGATCTTTTCTTCGAAGACTGCTGCTTTCTTGCATCTAAATCTGTAAAATTTCGCGACGAATTTTGCTCGCAAGAACTGATGGGATAACGCAGCAGCAAGGATAAGGTCTATCGAGTGGATTGCTTTTGTGATTTTTGGGAGTTATGATTGATTTCTTTGATGGGTGAACGATGGCTTGTTTTCTTGGAGAGCACAAGAGAGACAAAAGTGCAGCAAAAAGACGAGGGAAAAAATAGAGAACGACTATTGTAGAGCAAGCGCTACTGGAGCACAGCACACTGCTCTCTCTTCACCGTGTTTGCTGACGTGTACACTAGCAGTAGTGGTTGTGTGTGTTAAGAAATCTGGAAGATTAGATATGGGCAAATACCTAAATTGCCCCTGTGGGCTTAGTCTATATATAGAGAGGCAGTACACCCCTGTAATTGATCCCCTGATTTCATTAATAAAGATCCGTGTTCTCTCTCAAGAATGCTTTTGTGTTATTGATTGATTACTTTATTGTGATTGCATTACCGTTCATCGTCCAACGATTATTATTCAATACGTTATCAGCACGAATCGCTCTCCGAGGTGAAAGGTAATTTCAATCTACTGCGCATTGCAATTTATGTTAATCATACTAGATCTGCAATGCCATGATTAGATCGCCAGTAGATTAATCTACAGTTTTAATATCTAGATCCAGTAGACTATTGACTAGTAGTTTTGCGATCCGTGAATCACGATAAAAGAAAATTTTGGCAATCGGTGGTCGTAGTCGACACACCCGAGGCAAAGATCACACAAAAAAAAAAGGAGGCGGCCGGCACGGCCGCACCACCACCGCCGGCGAACGCGCTCCGGCAACGGCCGCTTCGCCCCGAGCGCGCGCTCGCACCGCCACGCCATAATCATGCGGCGCCGCCTCGCTCGCGCCGCGAAAGGGAGAGGAGAGAACCGAGCGGCCACGCCCGCCGCTCGTTCGTCGGCGCGCCCGCACCGCCACGCCGTAACCGCGCCAGCCGCCGCAATTCCTTCGCCAAGGCGGAAGGGGAGGAGAGAACCGGAGCGGCCACGCCCGGCCGCTTCGTCCCGACGCGCGCGCCGCCCGCCACGCCAACCGCGGCGCGCGCCCGCTCGCCAAGCCGCCATGGAAGGGGGAGGAGAGAACCGGAGCGGCCAAGCCTCCGCCGCTTCGTCGTCCGTCGCGCGCCGCACCGCCACGCCGTAATCATGCGCCGCGCCGCCTCGCGCTCAAGCCGCGGAAGGGGGAGGGAGAGAACCGGAGCCGCCAAGCCTCGACCGCCTCCTCCCCGAGCCGCGGCGCAGCCGCCAAGCTTGCCGCCAGCAACGCCGATGAGCCGTAGCCGATCGCCGCCAGAGTCGCCATCCACGCCGGCGATGGCCGTCGCCGACGACGCACCGCCTCCATGTGCACCGCCTCGGCCGGCAAGAGCCGCCGGCAGCGAGGCGCCCGTGCCGCCGCCGCCATTTCGCGAGGAAGACCCGCACCGGCCGCGCCATTTCCGCGAGGCGGCCGCGACGGCCGCGCCATTTCGCGAGGGATCTCGCCTCTGCGCCACCGGCCGTGCCCGCCGCCTCCGCTACCTCCAGCGCACGAAGCGCATCTGCCGCCGCCACGAAAGGAAATGGGTGGGGTGGGGGGGAAACCCTAACCCTCCACACCCGGTTTTATCACACGAGGGACACATGAGCGCGATGGCCGTCTTGGCGCGCCCATTGAAAAAAAAGAACCCCTCGTAAAATATAGAAATTAAGATACGTTTTCGGGAATAAGAATTTTTGCAGAAAACCCCTCTGATTTCCCGAAAATTACGTTTCATTTTTCTCAGAACTGTTTTCTTTATCTTTAGTACCTGAAATTTTGTAGAATTATTATCAGTTATTGTTTCTTATTCTAAAATTATCTAGATAAAATCCACACCTTACTGATATAGTAATATTCATCTGTTTACCTGTAGTAAATTAGTATTGTGCATGAATAATGTAGGAAATGTCTGACATCGCTAAAAAGGAGTTTGCTGAACTTGCCCTGGACGGTAGCAACTACCTCACATGGGCAATGGACGCTAAGATCAACCTGACGGCCAGAACGCTCGGCGCTGCCATAACCCCACCTGAGGAGGGGGCCCCTGCCATTCCTGATGCTGCCAAATGCGCGGCACTGCACTTCTTGAGGCACCATATCCACCCAGACCTGAAGTCTGAGTATCTTCTAGAAGAAGACCCGCTGGCACTATGGAACTCCCTGAAGGAGAGGTATGACCAGCAGAGATCCATCATGCTACCTGAAGCACAGCGTGAGTGGACCAACATAAGGTTCCAGGATTTCAAGAAGGTGTCTCAATACAACTCGCAATTCATAAACTTATCGCTAAGCTCGGATCTCAGAACGAGAAGATCACGATGCCGAGATCATTGATAAGACTTTGAGCACTTTTCACCCCACTCACGTGACACTCCAAAGAAGAAGATGGTCAAGCCAAGTACAAGAAGTACTGGGCCGATTACCACTCTTCTCGAGGCAGAGAAGAATGATGAGTTACTGATGAAGAACTATCAGACTCGTCCCACTGGATCACAGCCATTGCCAGAAGCACATGCAAATTTCCAGAGGACAAGTGGTAAGGGCCGCGGAAAGGGCCCCATGCAGAAAGGTGGACAGTGGAAGAAATTGAATGTGCAGAAGGGGAATGGCAAACCCCGCTGGATGGGGCAAGGGAGAGGTAAGCAACAGAAACCAGATATGGGTAGCAAGAAGTCATACCTCCTTCACGATTACTGTGTGTGTGGTGCATGGACCATTGGTCCCGCACCGCCGCACTCAAACATCCGGTGGAACTCTACCAAGAGTCGGTTGCTAAAGGCAAGAAGGCGCCAGAAGGAAGGCCGCAGAGACACATTTTGTTAATCAACTCGATGATAATAAGGGTGATGACCCAAACTGTGATGGAGCTCGACACTCTGACAAGGGGTGATCACATGGAGGTTGACACATATGGTGACTGCAGAGGCCATAGGCTATCTCCCAAGCAACTCCAAATGTCATAATTTCCTTAGGTTTACTATATCGGTGTAGTTTATTCCGCATTTAATAAGTGGTTTTTCCATGCTCTTTTGGAGCATTAATTGTTTAGGATTGAAACATTCTCTTGATGAATAAAAGAGTTGCTTGTTATCTTTTGAAGTTTTATTTCTGTTGGATTATTGTTGACTATATTATATTCTATATAGAACAACTACTTGAATCTGATGAAAGAGGAGGAAATTTGTCTGGTAGACAGTGGAACTACCAACTCAATCCTAAGGGATACCAAATATTTCCACACGTTAACTAAGAAAACGGGAAATGTTATGACAATAGCTGGAAGCGATGCTCTCATAGTTGGCACTGGAAGAGCCACACTTGTTCTCCTATGGGTACCGAATAGTGATTGAGGATGCTCTCTTGTATCCTGAATCGAAACGTACCCTATTAAGCTTTAAGGATATTCGCCGAAATGACATCCATGTGGAGACCGACAGTTGTGGGGATACAGAATATCTCCTACTAACTAAACCTGACGGTGGTCAGAAACGTGTGGTTGAACAACTTCCCTCTTTCTCATCTGGATTATATTATACCTACATAAAACCTGAAGCATATGTAGCGTTAAAAACAGAGTACAAATCATCAGAGCCTTACAAGATTTGGCATGATCGATTAGGGCATCCTGGAGTAGGAATGATGAGAAAAATCATAAACAACTCTATTGGTCATAGCTTAAAAACTCTATCCTTTCCTAAACCTGAAGATTTCTTATGCCCAGCTTGTGCCAAAGGAAAGCTCATCACTAGACCTTCTTACCTGAAAGTAGAGGCGGAGTCACCTATTTTCCTGGAGAGAATACAAGGTGATATCTGTGGACCTATTCAACCCCTGTCGGGCCCTTTTAGATACTTTATGGTCGTATTAGACGCTTCTACTAGGTGGTCCTATGTATGCCTGCTGTCTACTAGGAACCACGCCTTTGCTAAACTAATAGCTCAAATAATCAGAATAAGAGCCAACTTTCCAGATGAAAGAATTAAGTCCATTAGAATGGACAATGCCGGTGAGTTTACCTCTAAGGCATTTAATGACTATTGTTTAGCTTTAGGTATTAAGGTAGAGCATTCTGTACCACACGTCCACACTCAGAATGGCCTTGCAGAGTCATTCATCAAAAGAATTAAGCTAATCGCTAGACCCCTACTGCAGAACAGTAGGCTCCCCACCAGTTGTTGGGGACATGCAGTGTTGCATGCAGCAGCACTAATAAATTTAAGACCAACTGCATACCATCAATTTTCCCCTTTACAACTAGTGCGTGGGAAAGAACCAAGTATTTCCCATCTGCGAAAATTTGGTCAGATCAGTATCGTGCCAATTTCACCACCACAACGCATGACCATGGGCCCCACCTAAGTTGGGAGTATATGTCGGTTTGAGTCCCGTCGATTATTAAATATCTTGAACCTACCACGGAGACATGTTTACTACCCGCCATGCCGATTGTATCTTTGATGAAGAAAATTTCCGGCATTAGGGAGGAATAGATAAATGCCGAGAAATAGATTGAATGCCTCGGGCATCCGTGCCCCGGATCCACGCACTAAAGAAGTTGAACTAGAAGTTCGTGAATAATAAACACGCAACAAATTGCAACTAACTTGCGGATGCATCCATTGATCGGAAGGAGTAACAAAGTCTTATATACCAAAGAAAGAAATGCTCCGGAGAGTAGAAATACCCGAAGGATACTCGAACCACTCCAACCCTCATGTGAAGAAGAGGGAGAGCACCGAGAATGAGGCCTCAATTCCGCGAGACGTCCGCGAAAATAGAACTCAATAAGACATCTTCCGGCCGCTTAAAGAGAATCAACCTTGAGTTAAAAATACCTGAAGGAAATAATCACGAAGATAGTAAACCCAGACAATTGCGCGCACGCCTAATATCGATTTTGAACAACCGACTCGTCGTTATGGGAAATCACGAGGAGCCGGACGAAATGAATGAAGAAATATCCACTAATTTTGTTGAATCAGAGAACTATATAAAAGGAAAACTACGATTGTCGACATCTATTTCGCCTCAAAATTGCTAGAAACCTTGAACGGATCCGTAACCAAAGTCCTTAGTCAATGCGAGCAAAATGGAAGGAAGCAATTGAGGCGAAATTACTCGTTGAATAAAAGAAAAGTATTTGGCCCGATAGCCCAAACACCACCCAAGGTATTCCTGTAGGATGCAAATGGGTTTTCGTCCAAGAGAAACGAAAATAATGAGGTGGTGAGATATAAAGCGAGATTGGTGGCACAAGGTTTCACGCAGAGACCCTAGATTGATTACGATGAAACTTATTCTCTGTTATGAGTGGAACAACGTTAGATACTTAATATCAATGGCGCGGTATGAATTTATGTATGCGCTTAATGGATGTAGTGACGACGGGTCACTTGATTACGATATTTATATGAAAGTCCCTAAGGAGTAAAGATTCCAAATCAAAATAAAGTGAATCGAAATATGTACAACGTCAAGCTGCAAAGATCGTTGTATGGATTAAAACAATCTGGAAGAATGTGGTACAACCGACTTAGTGAATTCCTCCTGAAGAAAGAATATACTAATAGTGAAGACTGTCCCTGTGTATTCATAAAGAAATCCTGAATGGATTCTCAGATTATCTCGAGATATGTCGATGATCCAATATCATCGAAATGAAGGATTTGGGCGAACCAAATTTTGCTTAGGCCTGCAGCTGGAGCATCTCCCTGAAGGAGTTTTTGTATACCAATCCTCATATATCAAGAAAGTCCTAGAGAAATTTAACATGGAAAAATCATATCCGATAAAAACCCCAATGGTGGTCCGATCCCTAGAAGCGGATAAAGACCCTTTCGCACCAAAGATGGAAAATGAGAAATCCTTGGACCAGAAGTTCCATATTTAAGTGCTATTGGGGCACTAATGTATCTAGCTAACTGCACAAGGCCAGATATTGCCTTTGCAGTAAACTTGCTAGCAAGACATAGCGCAGCTCAACTGTGGATTATTTTACCCAAGAACCAAGACATGTCTATGGTTGGATACAGATGCGGGATATCCGTCTGATCCACAAAATCCTGAGCGCTTTGTGGTGGTACTGACCATCTCTTGGCGATCATTTAAATGCCCCACTATTATCTATGAAGATAATGCCGCTTGTATTGCACAAATGCAAATGGGCTATGTTAAGAGTAATATCACGAAGCATATTGCTCCTAAATTCTTTTATCCTCATGAACTTCAGAAGAACGGAGAGATAAATGTATTAAAAGCTAAGTCTTGTGATAACCTAGCAGATCTATTCACAAAATCTCTCCCAGCCTCTAGCTTCTACAAATGTGTTAGAGGCATAGGGATGAGACGACTTAGTGAGTTATAAGGTTGGGGAGTGAATCTAGCCCATATGTAATACCGTAAGATTTACATGATCCGTCCAAATGTTGCACTCTTTTTCCCTTTGTGAGTTTTCTTGAAATTTTCTCACGTAAAGGTTTTTAATGAGGCAACAAGTGCGATCCAAGAAATGGATGCAATGCACTCTTTTCTCCATCCCTTTTTTCCCACTGGGTTTTTGGGAGGAGTTTTTAATGAGGCATGTGCATGCCATGATTCGCCAAGTGTTAAGAAATTTAGATATGGGCAAATACCTAAATTGCCCTGTTAGTCTATATATAAAGAGGCTTAATTGATCCCCGATTTCATTAATAAAGATCTGTTCTCTCTCTCAAGAATGCTTTTGTGTTATTGATTGATTACTTTATTGTGATTGCATTACCGTTCATCGTCCAACGATTATTATTCAATAGTGTGTTTGTGATTTCGGTAAAATTTAGACGCACTGTGCGGCGTAGACCGGAGTACTTGTCAATGAGGGTGTCGAGATGGACCGTCGCCCAGCCCGGCCCGAAGCACGGGCACAATAAGACACTATGCACTGGCCTATGCTCGACTAAGCGTATCATATTTGGATTGGTATCCTGTTCCAATGGGCCAGTCAGACACGGTATGTACAGTGTTAGGCACGACCACAACCCAACATGGTATGCATAGTGGCAGCGGCGGCCGGGTGTCCTATGCCTGCCGGGCTTTATCGTGCCCGGACCGACTTGAGAGGCGACGTGCCGTGTTTGGATTGGCACCTCAACCCATAGGTCGGCACAACACGACCTAATTAGTTAGCCGAGCTAATCATTTTAGGTCTATTTGGGCCCATGCCGTGCGGCCCATTTGAACACCATTACTTGTCAATTCTATTCCGGAGCCTATTCACCTTTTGGAATGGATCATGTTGGTACCAGCTGTTCCAGTGTACCATTTCAGAGTTTAATATATTTATATTGATGAGTCAGCAAGTATATAAACTACACATATGCATGTAATGCGCACCTTGACATGCGAAGCGAGCAGGCAAGCAGTCTAAATTAGCAATGTTACAAGGCCTCAAGCACAAGCATTAAAGTTACATGCCCTATTAGTGGTGAGCTTTGGGTCGTGCCATGCCGGCATGGCACGAACCCGCCGTACTTCGGGTTGCGTCATGTTGTGCTAGCTCACCCGGCCACCTCGCCGTGTCGTGCCGTGCCGACCCATCTTGCCTCCGGCCAGGCCCAAACGCAGTACAAAGCCCGCTGTACTGGGATTGTGCTGTGCTGGCCCAAGCACATCCTTAAGTAACTATAGACGTCTGCGAAGACGACAATCGTCGCCGTCACCTAGAAAACAAAGACACAAGTGCACTATCTATGCATGCTCCCCCTCGCCATAGCCTCCTCCTCCTCTTGGACGCCGATGAAGAACTCCGCCCACCTCGGCCACGCAGCGCTTGTGAAGGGGGTGAGAAGGACGGCGACGAGGAGGTGGCTGAAAGGAGGGTGGCAGCGTGTGGGGGGGGAGAGGAAGGGAGGGGACGGCCAGCGGTGCGTGGGGAGGAAGGACGACGATCGATAGCGCGTGGGGAGTGAGGCGGTTGGAGGTGGAGGAAGGGGAATCAATGGATATGATTAAGGATTGAGAATTTGAGAGCCATGGCTCGGGGGGAAAGGTTGGGGATGGGGATGGGAGAGGTCGAGAGGGATATTGGGTCAAATCGGGTGACAGAAGGAGGTGATTGGTTAGGCCAGACCGATGTGGTAGAGTGATTGGGCCAGGTTGAGAGAAGAATTAGACTATAATGGAAAGGTTTGTCATATTTCGTGCCGTGTCGTGCCGCCCAACGGACCACGTTCTTAAGCCCAACTCAGCCCGCCGTTCGTGTCGTATCATATCGTGCTTAGATCGTGCCGTACCGATCGAGTTTTAGATCAACCTAAAAAAGCACGACCCAAATCCCAACTCTAACCCTACCAAATACCAAGCAATTCACAACCCAACTCCATCCCTTCGTCATGTCTTCCACTCTCTCTCTCTCTCTCTCTCTCACTCCCCGTCTTCTTCCTCTCGATCCCCCAAACTCACTTTGCCCAACTGCGATACCAATCAAGCTTCCATAATGAACCAATCCAGTCTCGTGGTGGTGCGAGCTGACCTCTGGGCGGCGCAACAGTTGTGGTGCAGCGTCATGCACAGGTTTGAAGCAGCCAACCTGTGCAGCCCAACCCTTGCGAGGAGTGTGCAACATCATGGAGGTCGGTTCCTTGGAAATCGCTCGCAGTGGCGGGGAACCAGGTGATGGATTTCATTCATGCGTGCAAGTTGGGGTAGAGAAGGCAGATGGGGCAGTATTTTGTGTTTTTCCGGTACCGGTATTAGCAGAACGTGTGATTTTGCCCGAAATCGGCCGGAATTGAGGCAAGTACGGAATGCAACCACCTCTGTGTCGTTTTTGGGGACGGGAATGGACTGCGCACCTTTCAGTACTCCTGTGCTCCGTCTTTTCAATAGTATTGACACAAAATCAAATATAAATTCGATCTGCACATTGAGAAACAAAAAGAACAAATTCTGCTGAAAAAAAATCAGAAAAGAAAATAAAGAAAATAAAGATAAAAACCATTGTAGAGCGAGTTTTGTCCTTTTTTGTTTCTCCTAATGTAAGATACTCTGCAGTTGATTTTTTGCAAGATACTTGACTATATCATAACATATTTAACCAAATTATTTTATAATTTTTTAAGACTATTTGCATCGCGTGTTTCGAAGAGAGAAATCACGAGAGTGTCGGATGGGTGGAGGAGGGTATAGGATACTCCCCCTGGACTGCATAGTTGACGTGTGATGTGTTAACGATATTGTTAAAAATAAGTGAACTTTTAAATTGTGGTGAAGCAAATGCATCAGTTAGTGCATGTAGTGTTTCAAAGAATATTTTTTTATTAATATTACATAAATAATAGCTTAAAAAATCACAAAAATATACTACTGTCGCCGTTTGAAACGACAAAAATAACTTTGCCGTCAATTGAAATCGGGACAAAGCTATTGTTGTCATTTGAAATAGCGATAGAAGCTCTCTCGCCAAACAAATGGACGATAGAGTGCCACGTTGGCTACTAGGGCACCTATCGCCAATCGAATCAGTGACAACCTCTATCGCCATTTGAAATGACAACAATAAAATGAATCATTGTTTGAAATGGTGACAGTGAAAAGAATCATCGTTTGAAATGGAGACAAAGGTACACGCCACAGTGGCGGATTCGGGATTTTTAAAATGGGTGTTCGAATTACAAATATATTGTACAATGTAAAACATAAAGGTTCATAATATAATGAAAAAATAAAGTACAAATTGTTTTACTAGAGACAACATGTCAAATAATTTAGAGAAATTATAGAATAATTAAGAAAATTACAATATAACCCGACGTTCATTCGTAGCTTGAAAGCGAGATATAATGTCACCATCCTTAACTTGCACATAAAATTCTCGCTCAAGAAATATAACCAAACAATCATTCAAGAAATGACAATCTGATTCACTGACAATCTGACATATACATACTATTAACATATACATACAACTATTAACTATACAGGCTATGAGCCTATGAACTATGAAGCTAACAAATCCCAAATGCCAATCAGACAATGACAATCAGTGGCTCAGTGCCTCAGTGCCATTGTGCCAAATGCCACTGCCGACAGCCGGCCTTCCGACTTCCTAGAATCCCAGTGGCCAGTTCGGCACTTCGGTTGTTCAGATGTAACGGTTGTTCCTCATCAGTCCATCACGGTGGCGGTGGCGGTGAGCCACGAGCGTCGGCGACCTGGAGTCCTGGACACTGGGGACTGGGGTCTAAGGATCAGCCGGCCAAAGTAGGAGAGGAGGAGGCCGCGCGAGACGAGGCAAGAGACCAACGGGCAGCAGAGGAGCTCACCTTGACCTCACCGTCGCCGCGTGCCGCCGCCGCTCCTTGCGCCGATGCCGGTAGCTGATCCTACTTGGGCTCGGCCTCGGCGCTGCCGCGCGTCCTTGCGCCACTGCCTCCCCTTGCCTCGTCACTCCATCCATCCCCGCCACACGTCCTTGCGCGGTTGTACCGCCGCCGCCACCAGAGCGAGAAGAGAAAGGGGAGACCGAGAGGAAAGGTAGGGTTGGGGTTGGGGCTGCCGAGTGCGGCTTGAGCCTTGAGCTTGATGGTGACCGACTGACCGTGGCGTGGTGGTCTTAGGCTAGTGGGTTGGTGGCTGGTGCGGTGTGGACTGTGTGGTGGGCTGGTCTGGTGATTTATGGGGAAGTGGGAAGTGGGCTGGTGGCCTGGTGCGGCGTGGTGGACCGAGGTCCGAGTGGGTTGTTCGCGAGGACGCAGTGGCGACGGATTCGATTGAGCCACAGTTGAAATACTAATTTTTAGTATACTTTCTAGTATATATACATAATATACCTACTAAATACTAGATTTTCCCCAAAAATTTGGGTGTACATCTGTACACCCATGTTCCTATACTAGATCCACCCCTGACACGCCATATGTTGTCATTCCAAATGGCGACAAAAGCTTCCCTATTTAAGCCGCCAAAAATGGCTGGATTCACTTTTATTAGTAAAAAAATATAAAGAGGGGAGAGGAGGGAGAGGAGAGGAGAGGAGAGGGGAAGAGGAGCATTGCTACTTCTTCCAATGTATCGACAGCCCGGAGAAGTACGATAAGGTATTTATTCAGCATAAATACATGTTGGGCTATGTAGTTAGCCCAAGGTGTTTACCCGTTGGAGACCTCTCTCAACCGGGAGTGTGGAAAACAAGGGAAAGACACCGATAATCTCTAATGCCTCTATTGCACTGAAAATTATTATGGACAAGAACATCCCTAAAAAGACCTTTGGACCTAGTACTGGGAAGCCCGTACAAAGGCCAGCACCTGCATGGGGAGTAGGACGTATGTCCACAAGCCTGACATTTTTCCATTTGCCAAGTGTTTTCGATTCCAAAAGGCGCACATGTATCTCAATTGTAGTGTGGGCTCATGGTTTGTGCATCTTGCCATTTGTACTGTAGGGAGTAGCGAGGCAAACATATGCACCTAACCAAACCCTACGTGCTATGTAAATCACACCTTATTTATCAAGTGTTATGTTGAGCTTAAAATTTTATCTTCAGTGCTCTATTCTCTCTCAAACTAAAGCTTACAAAATATTAGTCCAGTTGATCACATAATATAAAAAAACCTAGCTAATTTTGGTGGTTCTAACTTTCTCTATGTACCATATTATCATGCCTTCAACATGTGTCTCCGGTAGTCCAACTTATATCTAATAGATGAAAATACATTATTATCGAATAAAACCCACGTAAAGTACTCAAACAAATAAAAAGGGAAAATAGTATATGTCACCATTTGAAACGGAACAAGGTTATGTTGCCCTTTCAATGTCGACAAATATATGTCACTCTTCCTGCCACGCAGGACCTAGGCATGCTCCACATCATCTATCGTCCTTTCAAATAGTGGTAGCGTGCAATGACCATTTTAAATAGCGGTGTAGGTATATTTTTGTGGTTTTTTTGAGCTATTATTTTATGTAATATTAATAGAAATTTTATTATTATTATTAAAAAAACCTCATATGTGTAAAAATAGTAAAAAGACAACCACCTCCTAGCAATTACAGGAGGATGTACATGTGAAAACATCACCAGAGTGGCAGTCACTATAATGAGATTTACTTTGGTTATTGCAGTGCTTGTACTATATAGGATTTGGTAGGGAAAACTTAGGGGAAAAAAAATTCAACCAAGCTATGTACTTGCAGTTGTTGTAAGTTAGTAGCAGTACTAACTTGTTCAATAAGGATTGAGTGATCAGGACCAGTTTACAGTAGCTACATCCAAAGCAAAGCTAGGTTTTAAAAGTCAACAATTCTGCATCTGTGCAGTGAGCCCCTCATGGCACAGCTAAATTGGAGCTTTCCCTCCTGAGAAGTGGGGACTGGAGGGAGCGGTGGTGACTTGAGGGTGGTGGTTGGGAGGAGAGAGAGAGAGAGATCCAATCACATTCCAATGGGTGGGAGGTGGTTGTGGGTCACATGCATGGAGGGTGGAGCAACACATGGTCCTGTTCCTATTGTGTGCCAATGCCCTTTCGGCCTTGCTCATCTTGTTTGCATGAATGGCTCATCACTGTCACCATTGATCACCATTAGGTGATGGCCTGCACTGCACCTCCTCACTGCCCTTTCCTGCCAAATGTGTTAGGTTTGCGGAAGAGATCACTGGTTTAAAAGGACATGGTTTTCAATGGTGAGCTTTTCCTATCTTTGACATGTAGTTAGCAAAGGAAAATAGTGTACAGATGTTTCTTCAGAAGGCACACACCCATAGCATTTCTGCCTCCGTCGACGGACCTTTTCCGTGCATAGAACAAGTCAAGAGCGAAAAAGAAAGCGCCAACCATTCTGTTATATATGAACATTATGCAGTGCTGGGTGTTGGAATGTCATCAATTGATTTCATTTTATGGTGAAGCTAGTCACTTCTTACTTTTCCACGTAAATATCACAAGGGAAAAAACGACATGTATAGATGCCGACGCACATATTTCAGAAAACAAAAACAAAGGCGCCGACGCAGAGACATAGTAAGACTTCCAACAACAAAGTTTGCCAACCTGTCCCATCAAGATTACACTTTTATCTTAAAAGGAAGACAAAGACTAGCATTTTTTTTCCAAGTCCAACTAAAACGCAATTTGACCCATCACAAGCAAATAAACAAGCCCAGAGATCACACCACAACCAAGCAGATTCTGGAGCAGATCATGATCCCACTGTTCTAATGATCAGTAGAAAGCAGCAAAAGAAAAGAAAAAATGAGATCAATTTGGGCAGGAAGGCAGGCAATGAAGCAGGGAGGAAGCTGCCTGGGCAAGAACAAAAACCTTAACACTGCAATTCCAATTCCTGATGATAAGCCTGCAGCATGTGGCCTCTGCGTCGCTTGTCAGATATACCAATAGTTTAACACGTAAAGAAATAGAAACCTAGTGTGCAGATTTTTTTTGTCCATGTTCCTGCTAAAATAATACAAATACAGATATACCAACAGTTTAACACGTAAAGAAATAGAAACCTAGTGTGCAGATTTTTTTTGTCCATGTTCCTGCTAAAATAATACAAATACAGATATACCAATAGTTTAACACGTAAAGAAATAGAAACCTAGTGTGCAGATTTTTTTTGTCCATGTTCCTGCTAAAATAATACAAATGATTCAAACAAAGCATAAGCTGATAGGCATAGAAAACGTGCAAGTTTACATTGTATTTGGAACATTGGACGGTACCCGGAGTACTGGTCACTGGCAACAATTCACAATGGTAAGCAAAACACGCAGTGTTTTTCATGAAAAGTAGCAGAAAGAAAAACAAAACAAAACAAAACAAAAGGAACAATCATTTTCTTCGACAAACTTCTGAAAATCTACACCACCTTAACTAAGCATGTATGATGTACGGACAAGACACTATTTTAGAACACGAATTCCTGAAGCACCAAGGGAATGGCACACGCTCAAATTTTGACAGATTCCTAGCTACCCTTTTGAAAGGGTGCATGCATTTCCAAAATGGTGTCAATCGACACAAAATATCATGAAGACAAAGGTAAAATTGTGATTCTTCAGCAAAATCTGGGAAGTACTATGTTAAGTTTTGAAAGCATATGCTAGAATCTCCAAGAAATCAGAAAACAGATGTGTGCAGTTCGATTTTCTCCGAAACGAGTGTAGCAACACCTGTTTCAGCTTGACAATGAAGGTGATGCAATGATTTCTTAACAACTCATACTAAAAATTACAAATCTATACTAAAAAATATGCGGTACAATGCAGGATTTTCTGATCAAAGGCCACAGAACTACAAAAGACATCCAGTTAAGAGTCTAGAACATTCGAAAATGTTTAAAATATTCTGCAACAGTGACATAAATATTAAATACATAAGTTGATTATTCCTGCATAGTGTCATGTGGTTTTCCCATTCACCACGACTTCAAACAGAAAGATACAAAACCAAATGCAATTAAAGCCCAAAACAGACATATGTGTGGGAATTTTTCTTCCATTAGATCAATATACACAAGGTCAAATAAGAAATCGCATACAGATTAAATGCATGGTCATAGTGCATTGGGTATAAAGTTGAATGTCTGAAAATGCCAATGTTGACCTACATATAGAACACCTAGCTTGGATGGAATTAGAAAAGTAACTTCCAACAAAAGAACTAGCAATGCATGGCCATGATAAAGTGTTCTGTTGCGAAGGGTACAAATCCTACTCTAAGACTTGAACTTATCATTAATGGCATGCTTGTTGTGCCACTGCCAAGTGACACTCTTATCACCCTTCAGTTGGTTTCTTTTCATGGCTATTGAGCATTGGTCAGCCCTTCTACCATTTGTATTCATCTCTACTTGTGCGGTTGTGCCTTCCTCTGCCTCATGTGGTTCTCCTGCCTCAAACTCCTTAGAGCCTGTGCCCTCTTCTCAATCTCCAGTGCTTCTGAGAAGTTCCAGACCCTGACACCGCCATCCTCACCCCCACATACAATCCTATCTGCACCGATGTCAATGGAGAAAAGACTACATCCAAAGCCATGAAGCATCCTCTGTGGAGGCTCTATGGCACTTGGATCAAAGCTCTTAACCCTGAATGGGTGTTTTGATGAGCTTTTGGGTGCCAGAAGCTTCCTCAAAATTAGTTAGTGCAATCCTGACATCACTAGAGGCTCTGACAAGCCATGGATACTCAAAAGCGAGAGAGTGAAAAGGGCCAGTATGTGGCACCCAAGTAGCAGCTGGCTTAATATCCTCATCATCAGAGACCTCAGAAACACTGAACAAGCGAATTGCCCCATCCTCTCCTCCAGTAAACAGCACATCTGGCAGGTGTGTTCGAGCTAAAGAATATGCGTTACCAACATGGGCATTGGAAATTATACTAGTCAACTCACCTCTCCCGACATCCCATACATATGTGTCTCTACCAGCTGCACTGGCAACAGTATTTCCATGAGATACGAGAGCCCAAACCCAGTCAGCATGCATGAACATTTGTACACACTTCATCTGGGCTCTGTCCCAAACACGAACAGTCATATCCCAAGAACCACTGTAAATCCTCATTGAATCCAACGCAAGACAAGTCACAGGTCCTTCATGCCCCCAGAGGCGAAACTCAGAATTATGGTTAGTACCATTTCCGGAGATGTGGAAAAGGAAAGAATTTCCCTCAACAGCCCTCCACACTGAATAAAGGCATTGGTTCCTCCAATCACCAAAAGTCCATTTTCAGCTGCAGTTGCCTGGATGGTGCAACCAAGCGAGCGGGACTTATCGATCAATAGCCCTTCCTCCATGTCCCACATTCGAATCACAGAATCATGACCACCGGTGAATATCAGATTTGCTGATGCTAGAAGGAACACGGGGTGTGCATCCTCACTGTGGCCACAGAGAACATCCACACTGAATCTTCCCATGAAGATTTGCTTTGAAGCTCCCGCTCCACAAACAATGTTTTCCAGGACTTCCCATCTGGGGCTCCACCTGGAACCAAGGGCCCGTTCAGGGCGATGGGAGGATTCGGAAGTCCCCCACCTTTCGCGGTAGAACTTCTTCCACCCCTGATGATCTGTGGCTAGGGTATGCAAAAGGGTGGAGACACAAGATACAATGCCAAGCCCTTTTGGATCGAGGCGTGCAAGGACTTCACAGACCAATGCAGCCGGCAAATCAGTGAAGCACCTAGTGCTACACATTGAGGCGGTTTCCTCATCGCTTGTTCCGTCATTTTGCTTTGGCTCAGTAACCGTTGGAAGTGATTCATAACTGGACTTCTGGTTGTTCAATCTGTTGAGGCTATTCCAATTTTTAGCCTTTCCACAGTGAGTTAAGGGGTTTGCCTGGATCAGAGTGCCCTCAGTGCAAATGCTGGAACGATTCTGAGGTGAAGAATCTCATCCTGTCTTGTTGCAATCAAAGGCCATAAAATTATGAAACCCTACCTTGGGGTGAATTTCCCTAGCGCAATTCCCTCAAACCAAGCAAATCAAAGCACAAATACCTGCAATGCAACAATCAAACTCTTCAGCTCAAATGGCATCAAAAGCCCCATATTTTCATATAAGTATACTCGGGATAAATAAATCAATGGCCACGCAGATGGCCAAGTCTTCGTCAGAAATCGAATACAACTGTAATGATCCTTAGATCATTACGGGGTAAACACCGCCGGGAGGACAGCCGGGCAGCGTCGGCTTGATTGGATGAAAGGCAGACTAGACTATAGATGAGGGAGAGACTTTAGATGAGAGTAGAAGTTAATTCTTCTTCATTGATTAATTCCAAATGACCATGTGGCTGCCCATCTTATAGGATGAGTTGTCCCCTAACAAAGCTGCTAACAAACTGATCTTATCCTAACCAACATAATCTAGTGCTGCTGATTTAAAGGAAACAAACGACTAACTAATTAACTAATGATCCTACGCTTGCTGCTGTTGTGCGCTACTGGTCCATGGGCCCGTATGGCCAGCCGGTTGGCCATAGTCTTGTGCACATACGTGCACATAAGAACTTCACCCCACCCAGACGAGCAACTCACCCTCAAGCTGCAGGGCGGTGGCCATGGCTGCAACCTGAGGTGACCCCATATCAATGAGAAGTCACTGCGCCTCACATGAGCGATCAGCAAGTTGTTGACCACGATTGACGGTGAAGGCGCGAGAAGCTTAACGATGCCAGACGCTGGTGAAGACGCCACCGATGAGGACAAACAGCGTAGGGCAGTGTTGTTGCCCTTTCCACCACAAGATGCAACGGATGTATGTGAGATGTGACGACGTCGCGACCTCCCACACATCACTCACCGCATTCCGCACCTCCGGACGCACGGCGTCAGTCGGGGCGTGGAGAAGACGGCCGCTGAACAACAACCTTCTTCCTCGGCGGGGTACCATCAGCACAGCCACAGGCAACGAGGCTACGAGAGGAGGCGTTGTCGGCGGCAGCGGGGGCGGCGCCGATGGTGGAAGCACCACGGCCACCTCCAAAGGCGATGTCGGGAAAGTCGCCGACAAAATCTGAGGCGCCTTCGGCAGCGTAGATCGTGCAACGGCTTGCAATGCCTTCTTCTCCTCCTTTTCCATCAGCTTGGTCACCTTAGTCGCCATGTCTACCAAGATGGCTTTCATGTCATCCAAGTCGCCGCTCATCTCATTGAGGGTGGCCCTCGTTGACTTGAAATCCTCAGCAGCAGAAGCCATGGTGTTGGCCCTGATACCAAATTGTAATGATCCTTAGATCATTATAGGGTAAACACCGCCAGGAGGATAACCAGGCAGCATCGGCTTGATTGGATGAAAGGCAAACTATTGATGAGAGAGAAGAGTTTAAATGAGAGTAGAGTTTAATTCTTCTTCATTGATTAATTCCAAATGACCATGTGGCTGCCCATCTTATAGGATGAGTTGTCCCTAGGGACGGAGGTTGGGCTCAACCAACTTGGGTCGTGGTCCCCAGCATTTAAAAGGGAAAAAATGTATGCAGTCCACAACCAACCAATTTGGTTAGGTCAGATCCATCTAGAAGCCTCACTATTACTGCTTGCTACCAGTTACGATAGTACTCAACGAGACATCGACTTCAATCGTGCAGCAATAGGCGGCAGCGAAGCACGGAAGCAGCAGACGAGGCGCCGGCCGTTGGTGCGTCACGGGCTTGCCTTGGCTAGGCCCGACGGCGACGACAAATGCGCAACCGACGGCCGGAGAGCCAAGTCTGTGCGTCGCGCAGGGCGTGCAACCAGTAGCGAGTAGTGTGCTTTTGAATCTTATTGATGTTGTCTTGTCTTGGTTAATAGACTTGATTCTTCCTACAATCCTGAGTCCTGTTGATGGTACTTTGCTTTGACCCCCCCCCAACGAGATTTTACTCAAGCTCCGTCACTGGTTGTCCCCTAACAAAGCTGCTAACAAACTGATCTTATCCTAACCAACATAATCTAGTGCTGCTGGTTTAAAGGAAACAATCGACTAACTAATTAACTAATGATCCTACGCTTGCTACTGTTGTGCGCTACTGGTCCATGGGCCCATATGGCCGGCCGGCTGGCCATATAGCCTTGTGCACATACGTGTACATAACAACAACACTCTAGCTATTCACCACATCGAGACTGAATCTGAAGAACAACTTCAATACACTTACTTGTAAATACAAATTCATAAGGGGAATTGACTGTTTGCCACATCTTTATTTGCCACGTGATAAAATATGTAATAGATAACATGTTACATCTTTCATTGCCCCGTTTATTTTTTGACATTTTCGGGTTTTTAAATCGAGTTTCTTCTCTTTTGGCCTTAACCCGACCATGAAATGACTTTTTTGCCCCTCCGGTCAGGTCGACTTTGCATTAACACAGACAGAGTAAACACATCTCCAATCTTAATTTGCAAAAGGAGCAACTTTGCATTAACACAGACAGAGTAAACACATCTCCAAACTTGTAATCAGATTTTCTGTTGAAGGTATAACTTGTAATAAGATCAAGATAGCCCAAGTTGATGGAAGGGTGAATCACTAAAGTCTACTTTTGAACCAAATCGAAGATTAGAGCCTTAACCTGCACAAACAAGCTAAAGATTGGCTTCAATTGGATCAAAGCAACCTCCACACTACACCAAGTGAGAAGCTTCATACCGTAAATTCATTCACCAAATCTGAGATTGGGTGACCAGACGTACTAAGAATTCGACCTATTAAGCGGACTAAACCAGGAAATCAAACAACCTACGACCAAATCGAAACATAAGGAACAGATCCAACCATTCTAGCCAAATACAAGCGCGAAATCTACTACGCGAGTTTCTTCATATAAAAGAAATCCTTTTCTTCTTCCCTCTCTAGTATCCACCACACTATAAACAAGGCTCGGAACCAAAAAAAAATTCCACGAACCACCATGACCATTCCACCGATTTGCATTCTGGAGATGCCTTCTAGTGTTCAGTTAAAAGTACTCTTGATTTTTCATCACAAGCATTTGGTTTGTATGATGCAAGGTGTTAGTAGTATTTTTTTTAGGTAGCCAAATTAACACGGAGCAAAAGATTGCGCGAAAGTTACCTCGACTTGTGCCTCCGATCTCGATTTCGCTCGGAGACTCTTTCTCCTTTTTTTATCTTTGGGAAAAATCGCGATTGGGAACGTACGCTCTGCGGCCGCTGGGAACCAAGAGGCGAGACGCTTCGTTTGCACCGCCCGTGCTCGGATAGGAAAGGACCGTCGAGATCCCGTCCTTGCCCGCGATCTGGACCGTCCGCGTGTTGTATTCTGGTTTCTGGCCTAAAGAAAAGAAAAGAAAAGGCCGGTAGTATGTTTGGGCTGGGCCCTGGGAATCCATAAGTATTTTTATGGGCCGAACTCTTACCTCTGGTGGATAAGGTTACGTGGGCTTCGCTCTAGAGCCGGTAGATGTATGCGGA
Source organism: Hsuehochloa calcarea (assembly GCA_036346395.1). Lineage (NCBI taxonomy): Eukaryota > Viridiplantae > Streptophyta > Magnoliopsida > Poales > Poaceae > Hsuehochloa > Hsuehochloa calcarea. Next base: position 45,553,095 of record CM070599.1, read on the forward strand.
ACGAATGGGACGTAATACCCCCGATCGTCCGGGCCTGGGACGCAATGCCCACGAACGTAAGGCCCATTGAGTGATTCCCAGAAGAGTCCATCCCAGGGACGTCTGGATTTTTTTTAATTAAAAAAAAAGCACAATCCCCTGAGGCCCACACGCCTTCTCCTCCAAGTCGACACGCCGACACGCCCTGAGCTGGCTCGCTCCACGACGCCGCTCAGCCGCTGTACCCAACCGCCTCTCCCTCTCCTCCCCGCCGACGGGCAACTTGGCCGTACGATCATGATCTGGAGATCTGCAGCTGGCATGTGCGCCATGGCCGCGCGTTCGAGTGCGCTTGGTATATTCGACGTTGCGGCACCAGATTGTGGTGGGCCTGGTCGTTGTGCAGGCTGCGGATTTGTGTCGCGGAGCTAGCTAAGCTTCCTCTGTTCCTGACCCGTGATGGGGAACTTCTTGGTCTCGACTCGATGGTGTCAAATCTGCTTGTGCCTAGTTTTGGTTCGTCCCAATGTTTGTTCAAAAGCTACGTGTAATTGTGCGTATGCCTTCTTCACATCGGGATGTTGATCACACGGTCGGATCTATGTGCGTACTGCTACTGCAACCGACCATCAATCTGGGTCTCTCGTTTCGTCAAAACTCGGACATCGATGTGTCTTTGTGGACTGCACAAGTTGTATCCTTCCTTCCGTTTGTTTATTGGCCAGTGGAGCTTGCCGTGGTCTATTGGCCACTGTAGTTACTGTGTCTGCGTGCCTGCGTGCCTGTGTGGAGCAGGGGAAAAGTAGATAGAGTACATATGTGAAAAAGGCTAAAAAGGGAGCTACACTGCATGGATACAACCAGAAAAAGGCTGAACACGAAGTACAAGCATACAGGCTGCTCTACATTACACGAACGCGACTGAAGACCTGACATTAACATGCATAATAAAAAAGCGTAACGCTGTCAGGAGCACGCCGGGACAAAAACTGTCCTATCCACCAACCCAATTAACGTTACTTATCTCCCAACAAGATTCCCGTACAGACATGTGTTGTCTCGTCACCAAATGAACAACATTCACGGCCCAAAGGCTAACAGTGTACTCTCCGTCGGCAGTCCGTCAGGGTAGATTATCGCAGTGGTGATTGGTGAAGATGGTGTTACCACTTACCAGTACAGTAATGACCATTCGATCACCCTAACCAGTAGCACTAACAGTCACCACAGCCTCTGTCCTGATCCGTATCATATGATGGCCACCTTTATGGTTTTATTGGATTAGGTGGGAGTGTACAAAAGTAGCCAACTAATCGTCAGTCCCATGCAGGGGTGCCCGGCCAATGGACTCGCTGCCATCTGGACAAGGCCACCATTTCGTGCTGTTGCGAGTGCTGGACCAGGCCTACTCATTAGATTCCCTGCCTCACCGTGCCGATCCATTGTTACCTAAAATCAAAGTTAGCAGTAGTAGTAATGCGTAGTATCAATCTTTTATCTATCCCTACGTATCATCAGCTCCAAGATCTTGACTGGTTAAACAATCGCTGCACGAGCTATGCATGGTGATGATGCATGTGCATTCTATGTGTAGTAGTACATTAATTAGTACTCGCAATGAAATCAGCATAATTTTGCTTCTTTTCTTGTTGATCCAACAGGGCAACAACCAGGCAGAATCGGTACATATGTGTGTAGATCTCAACAATGAATTGAGTTTCGTGATTGGACGGGCAAACGCCAATAAAGCGTGATGGCCTGCCAAGAAGAAGCAGACGACGCATGATCTAATTAACCAAGGACTCTCTCTCTCTCTCTCTCTCATATCACGCAGAGAGAAAGAGAGCAATGGCTTCCCTTCACATGCACGCCGTCGCCGTCTGATGGCTAACTTGTCCGTGAATTGCGCCTTGTGAAGGGTGGTAAATTGAGGAGGAGACAGCTCGAATGAGACCAAGACGAAGAGTACAGTACATCATCTCGGCAGGGGTGAATTAGCAGTAGAAGTAGTAGCGGATCGAAGCAAGCCGACAAAGGTTAGTGAAGGCTCACATGCCCACCAAATGCGGTGGGGGGCTCGGGCTCTCTTCTTCACGCTCTGTTTTCTTTTCCCCGATCGAGCATGGCATGGTCATTCTAGCTTCACCCTCACTCCACCACGCAAAAACAATGAGCCCTACATGGTACAGCAGATAGATCGATAGATCCTCACGAGTCTCTCTCTCTCTCTCACTGACACACACATTGCATTTCTCCCCGTATATACTCGTGCCAAGGAGGGGAGAGGGTTACAATACAAGGAATCTTAGATATATATATATAAGGGCGTGCTCCTCTGAACCTTCAGGTGTTGTGAACTCCTCGTCAGTCTTTTGCTTTGCTTTCTCCATCGCACACATTAAGCTGCAAAGGTATGTGTCACACAAAGGAAAGAAATCTTGGCTATGAACTTTTTCTTTGTGAAATTGGGATTTGGGATTGCACTTGTTTGTGTTATGCCTTGTTGCAAAAAGGAAACGAGGTTTAATGATACTTAGATCTGATTGGTGGAGGCATCTTTTTGCTTTTGAGTTCCTTTTTGTCCTATCGTTTTAGAATCAATTGGCATGATCTTTCGAGTATATATTTCAAGAATGTGGTTGCAACATTAACCAAAATGCACGCAATCTGAGGCTCTAGATCTCAATGGAAGGGGAAAGAAATGCAGTAGTATAATTGCACGTTAGCTTCAATTGAGGGACTGACCAGGTTAAGGTTGTCGTAACAGTTTGCTAATTAAGCCGTTTCTAACCATTGATAGCTCGGGGACTGAAGCAATGGCGTCCCGCCGGAGAGATCTTGGCCGCCCGCTGCTCGTCGCGCTCTGCGTCGTGGCGCTATTCGCCGTCGGATCGGAGTCCCACGGCCTGGAGGACTTCGGCAACGGGAATGCCGACACGACGCCGGCGATGGCCTCCTTCTTCAGCGCCAAGCCCGAGGTCGCGCAGCTTCCGGAGGCCCTCGACACCTCCATGCCCGCCAAGCCGGAGGCCACCTCGGCGATCCCCGCCACCACCACAACAAGCGCCACTACCGCGTCGGCGGCACCGCCTCGCAGATCCGTGTCCGTCGGCGCCGGCGTGGCCTGCGGCGTCGCGGCCGTGGCGGTCGTGGGCGTCGCGGTCGCCGTGGCCTACGTGGTGCGCGCGAGGCGCGGCGCGCACCGCGAGTCGGAGGTCCGGCTCGGCTCGCCATGAGCCGGCTTAGTGAGGGTCCGCTTAATTATAAAGGGCCATTAATTAATTAAGAGGATCATCAGTGTAATTTGTGTTTAATTGCTTCGGTTACTTAGTTTGATTCTTTCCTCTGGGTGTCGGATTTGTGTGTCGTGTGTTATGGAGGAGAACTGCGGATCAGCACGCTGTAACATAAATAATGCCGTAGCATGTAGTGTGATGTGTGATGTTTAGACCTTGCTATTGCATCAAGAATCCAGGAGTTTATTGTTCTTAGGTGACATGCACGTTTAGCAGGTGGTTAGGTCCCTTTCGAAATACGAAGATTTTGTATGAATTCCACAGGAATTGTATAAAATTTTCACGCGAGAAGGCCAACAAAAACTTAGTAAAAATTCATGCATTACAAATCTGGTTTGGCCCAGGTAACTTGGTGTTAAGTGAGAGCCTCTAAAAGCTGTGATATGGTATGGCACTGACCACCGAGGAACGTGACAATGCGATGCCATTTCTTGCCCTGGAACATGGCAGATTGGCAGTAAGTGCGCAGGGTTGCAAGTTGTACTGTGGCTCCACTCGTGGGAGCTTCTGCGGTCCTGCGGCAGTGGGAACGAGTACGCGGTGAAGCCTGAAGCATGAGTTTACGGCATTTCTGCAGTGCAGTTGGAGGGAATTATAGATCAATTAATGGCTGAAGAGACCCGTCGGCTGTGGCCAATCCGATGGTCACTCGACAACACACCAATGATCGATCACCGACAACACATGACCAGGAGAAGGTAACAACTGGCAGATCGCAATGCGTCAACGCCGACAAACCATGGCGACGAGGAAGACGATAATGGCAGTATAATCTGGGAGCACGTACGTAGAACGCAGAACAACACCGAACAAACGCAAAACGCGTGCAGTTTTACGTGGATCGTCAGAGAAACGAGACGGTAAAAAGAGTCTCGGTGCGTCCAGGCTGTACGTGGCACGGCCGGACTCGCGCTCTTGCGGTATCACGAGGAGATTTGGAGGTGCCTAAGTGCTCTCCTCATGTTATGCAGTGCAAATACTGTAGTAGTGTTGGTGCATGGGTTGGAAATATGATCCAGAGGTAATCATATAGATAATTGTATTTTATTATATTTATAATTTATTAGATAATATATTATTTTATTTCTAAAATAATATCGTTAATATTTATTATGAAGTATGTGATTTGATTGTGAAACTTTATATTTTTATGGTGATTATTCTTAAACGCTCCTTAATCGGAAACATGTGAGAGGACATATGTGAATAAACTAGCATATGTATTGGTTGATGACCATGTTTTATGGGTCATAGATATGGAGATATCAAACCAATAATATGGACACATGGTATCGAACATAGGGTTGGATCGACCCACCATGAGACACCGCGAGAACGCTGCATTCTTACATGTTATCAGTTGGTCTCATTTACAATGTGTATGCTATGTCCTTAGACTTGAGGTCGTCGCATGTACTCGAGATGCGTAATAGCTTACTTAGGAGTTGCCAAACGCTACTCCGCGACTGGGTAGTTATAAAGTTAGTTTACGGGTTTTGTCATGATGCATGCAACGAGACATGGTCGATGAAGATAGGATTTGCCCCTCCACGCAATAGGAGAGATATCTCTAGGCCTCTCGAGTGATTTGATTCAGAAATGCATGGCCATGCTACTCGCGGTTAAAGAGTTAACTGTAGTCGGGGAATTTGAGTTACGTGATCGAGAAAGAGTGTTCAAGCTAACCAACATTTTGTTGAGGTTAGTTTGATATGATCTTTACGTGTACTTGGGAATTGGTATGTCTTGCTAGGGGCCACTACCGATTAGTGGACGAGTAGGAGTACTCGGGTCATGTCCAAGTGTACGTGAACCTACAGGGCCGCATGCTTAAAGGGCTAGTATTTAATTTGGATGGTGATCCAAGTGCTTGTGGGCCACGAGTTCCTAATGGGCCTCAAAATTCAAGACCCATCATGGATACCAATATATAGAGGGGCGGTGGCATAGGGTTATGTGTGATTTTCAAAATTCCGAAACCCCGACAGCCACACTTTCCTCGCCAATACCACGTAGCCCGCGCTAGCACTCCAGCGCGTGGTGTCTCTGTCCCGTACGCATGAATACCTTGGAGGTGTTGATGTGAAGCATCAGCACTTGGATGATCTGCAACTCGTGACGATCACAAGGAGCTGGAGGAGGAGACGTGCGGCTAGTACGACTACCACCGCACCAACACGCTACATCGACTCTACTTCCGCTATGAGTCTGTGCGTCTAGTGGTAATCCTATGATCTATTACTAGCGTAGGTTCCTTGTTTACACGGTAGATTTTTGAATTTATGGTAGTATAGCCTATCCGTGTTTCTACAGTGGTATCAGAGCCACCCCGTCTAGTTTTGGATTCGGATTAGATGTATATTGTGATATGTGGGAGTCATAGATGTGATCTATCACTATTTCTGTTGGACGTTCTATATGATAGATTGATTTTGCCAATGGTCGACATGATCGTCCATGTGCGGTGGTCTCAAGATGGGGTCATGATCGAATGACGACTTGCCTCTACCGGTCGATTTCCGCAATTGGGGTAGACAGTGAAGGTGTAAATCCATGGAGCATGAGATCAATCTGATTGATCGAATTAGAGTTGCGATCGGAAAGGGTTATGTGAATAACCCAATGCGATCTACATGAACAGAACAGTAGATTGGATCTACATAGCCCCCCAAAAAAATCACAACAGGGGCTCCCGCCCCTGTGACCCCGCTCCACTCACCGGCGAGCGGAAACCGAATATCACCTTGGTGGATTCGGATCATAACTTTGTATTTGGTATTGCTTTTTCACACTATCCGTTTAGATATAATGTGATTCTTTGCATATTTATTTGCAGGATTTTTTTTGAATAGTATGACCCATTATACATGTGAATAATGTATGAAATGCATATATGTATGTAATATTCATGGCCTACGTGCCATACTTATTGCAGCACAAGCCTGCTCTATATTTGTATAACGACCTGTGTGTCGACTTGTGATGCTTCTTCACTCCTTGTAACTTTTACTAGTGTGCGTTGTGGAGTTTTTGCTTAGTAGGAGTACTTGGAGGTTTTAGCCACTTAGAGACATGGCGAACAAGAAGCACGGCAATAGAGATCACCATGTGGAAGGGTCGTACTATATTACGATGCAATTGATTGTCTGTGAGTGCCTTTACATTATATTTATTTATTTTTGTGCATGTTATTTAATTGCTCCGAATGCTTTTAACTTGGTAGAAATAAAATTCTCTCACATAATATTAAGCTGAATTGATGCCCTCCCAATTAGATACACCATCCAAAGCCATGTATTTTAATAGTAGGTTTTGCTAAAGCAGAGTGTGATTAATTTCCCTTGACTAGATGAGTTTGTATCATACACTTATACACGTAGCATTGGTTTACTTGACAAGGTCATCATAATGGTTATGGGCTTTGGGGCATAGAATTGGGTGCCGAAGCATAAAGATGTTGCCCAACAATAAGAGTTATATAGATATATGATTAGCGAATGGTTGTTTACCAAATTCACTCATCTTCTAGCAGTGATGCAAAAGCTCACTAGTAGATAAAATGGATTTATGGGTATTAAATCACTAAATGTCATAAGAGGGATATGGTATTTAGTGGGAGTATCCTTATTAAATTGTTTAATAGAAGTTACTTTTATTTAGTATATGTTTTAGTTTTGTATATTTTATGTTGTAGATCATGGCAACAAATGTTGTACCAACCTCCAGTTTTAATTTATATTCGAGTTTTACTTTATGTTCGACATTTGATATAAAAAATTGAATAAAACAAATTTTGTGAATTAGTCTCGCAACCTAAGAATTGTTCATAGTCGAGATAAAAATGAACATATTCTAGATAAACCCATTCTAGAATTGTCTGCTGAAAATGTCACTGCTACTATTAAAAATGCCTATAAAAAGTATGCAATGAGTATTAACTATCTCGTACTGGTTGCCATTGCCATGAACTCAGACGATAATGGCAATATAATCTGGGAGCACGTACGTAGAGCACAAAACAACACCGAGCAAACGCAAAACACGTGCAGTTTTACGTGGATCGTCAGAGAAACGAGATAGTAAAAAGAGTCCCGGTGCTTCCAAGCTATACGTGGCGCGGCGCGGCCGGACTCGCGAGCGTGCGGTATTACAACGAGATTTGGCGGTGCATAAGTGCTCTCCTCATGTTACAGTTGTGCGAATATTATAGTAGTGTGGCGGTACTTTCTCTCCTTCCATTACTACATACAACGGTGCGTAAGTTTTTTTTGCGTGTTTTGGGGAGCCGCATGGAGGAGGTGGGCCGCCGTCGACGCCTCTGCGGCCAGGCACGCCCGTACAGCTCGTGGATCCCGTCCGATCACACAAGAATCGTCGAAACCGCAGGTTACGCGTCGCCAAAACAAAAGTTACAGGCTACTATAATGGCTTCGATTCCAGCTCCTCGCGAAGTACAGTGTCCAGTCCAGTCCGTGGCCTGACCCAAGTACTAAATGGGCCGGAAAAGTGACAATTTTTCCTTTCACTGCTGCTCCGTGCATGTTCGCGTTAGCGAGTGGAATTACCGGTCCAACAAGTGGAAGGCTCGTCAAGGAGGACGGGAAGCCCAGGAATTGGGGAGCTCATATAGGTCGGTCCCCCACGCACGTGGTCGTGCGCGCCAGGCTTGGATAGGACACAGCAGCACGTGGGCGGAGTCCGGATCTCAAAGCACACGCGCTCCCGGCGCCGGACACATCACATGACACGTGAAGCCGGCCTCCGGCTTTGCGACGTGCGAGTGCGGGCCGGCCGCCTGCGCCACGGGACGTGGCCAACACATACACGACCATCCAACCGCAAACGAACGGGGCAGATAGATAGATAGATAGATAGATAGATAGAGTAGGCATATCCTGCCTGGGCGGCTGAATCTACCTCGTTTCCTGCGCTTCCCGGGTGGGTGCCTACTTTCGTGCGAGGACCTAGACTTAAATTATATATTTTTAGTGCAGTAGTTTAATATCTGATTATTTGTGCTTTATTTTTAACATAGATGATTTGACAATCCATTTGTGCCTCAGTTTATTCTTTGAGCTGGATCACCCCTGTGCTTGGTCTCCTGGCGGCCGCCCTGGGGAAACAACGAAACATGTTGCTGTGTATGTCACTAGGTACAATACAAACGGCCATTTTGTTCTGCTCTGTTAGCGTCCCTCGACTTTTCACGCAGAGCAGAGGCGTGTTCTCGGTGTGGCAAGGAGCTATCCACTGTTTCTTCCAGCATTACAGTCAGATCATCTAATTATCCCTCCCGTGAAGTGGATTAGCTGCACCCATGCATGTCGCATTCCAGAACTCAGATCTGGCGTCATCTCACCGCGCATGCCAAATCTCGCGGAGCTGTAACGGCGTCCCTAGTAAATTATGAACTCGCCTACAAACCTACAGCTCAATCAACGATGCTGCCATTTAATCCAAAAACAGAAACAGGAACAGCCACACGCACTACACCCTTTTTGTTTTTGGAGGCAAGCTACTCTTCTCGACTTCTTTCCTCTTCTCTTTTGAAACAGGCCACGGAAGTTGTTCGGCTGAAGTGCCAAGTAGTAGCCTGTCTTGACTTCGCGTTGCTTTCTGACGATAAGATAGGCGTGGTGGCAGTGTGGAAGCATCACACGCGAATGGTGGGGTACCTGCTCAGTTGCTCCGGCCGGACGTGGCAATCATGCTTCTTTGAGAAGGCTTCCAAGAGGCAGTTCAGTCAGAAAAGCTACCGCCGAGATGGAAGTCGAGATCTGACCCGCATGCAACAGGCTGGTGGCCACAGGACACCGATCATGCCCTTTTTACGTATGCGACATCGTTGTCCACTAATCAAGCGATTCAGCTTAGCGGACATATGAAAATGAAAGGTTAGGGAAAAACGCAAGTGTATTACACGTCAACGCAACGTAACCGAAAAAGCTGGCCAAGAAGAAAAAAACTGGTACGGACAAAAGGAAAAAATCATTTGTATATTTCACCATCAAACAATTAACGCAGAGATGGAAATATGTAGCAACCTCATACGATTCTAGGCCACCAGGAATGGAGCACATCATTGAAGCATAATAACAAACGAAAAAGAAGCATTGAACTATATGCATAAGACAAACTTTAATGAATACTTCCAAGCCAGTGCAGCAACAATGCTGATCAATGCAACCAAGTAAAATCTGGCAACGAAACCTTAGAAGCTGAAGAAAATAAACAATAAGTACAGTGACTTATGTATGTATAGCAAACAATAAAATAGGAAAAAAGATGGCCAAGAAAACAGAAAAATCAATGGCTAGTGAAGGTGGGACTTTCAAATAGTAAACTTGATAAAAGAAAGTGAATGATCCACAATCTACATAGAGATCCAAATTTTTATTCATACTCATAGAAGCGATCACACATGATAGGTTGTCCCAATGGACCACAAATACCACTTTCACATTCCTACACGTTCGGAAATTACAAGCTACGGCAAAAAGATGCTTACTAACCGAACGTCTGAACCAATAATGTTTAATTACATTCTTGCAAATCGAAAGCGTAAATATTGAATATATTTACCTTTCCACCATAGAGTTAAAGGCATTTTTTTTTGCAAAAATAGGAAATTTTGTTTACAAAATGCAAAATGAGAAGCAGTAAATTCACTGATTTCTAGTTCAAACACGTTGTTTGCAAACTTCCATGATAACAAGAAGAACTAAGTGAGATCTAGATATCTTGGTAGAGAAGTGGCCACCTAGTTCAATTTTCAGAGTTGAAGAAATTTCATCATGAATTATTGGAACTGAGAACAACAGCAAAATAGCAAACAAAAACACTTACCTGAGAACACAAAGCAATGAAATTTCATAAATACAAAATACAAAACAACAATCTCATTGTTTTCTGGTTCATCCATGTTTCCAAACTTCCAAAGTAGCTAGAAGATCTTAGTGAGATTTACGTATCTTAACAGAGTAAGTGGTTAATTAGCTAGCTCAATTTTTTAAGTTATAGAAATTTCATTCGAAAATATCAGAGCCGAGAACGATGGATAAATAGGAAAAAAAATATAGTTAATAATGCGAAGCAATAAAATTTCTTAACCTAAAAAAATACATACTCACAATTATGAAAATGTCTATCTTGATACAATCAGCGGGAATGCCCATATCAATAACCACTGAGTCATTTTCGCCAAATAGCGAACAATTTAATCCAATCACATCCATGAAAGTGCAAAGAGCAAGGAGGAAAGAGAGGCGAATTAAATAAAGTATTGACATGCTAAGTCTTAACAGTTCAGGCCCAACAATGTCATTTTTCCAAGCAGAAGAAGACATCGAATCCTATGGATCGGTAGCAATATTGTAGAGCTCGATTGGTTCTCAAGCAATAGAAAGTAAAATGTTGTAAGATTTACGTGCGAGCATATAAAGAAAAGCTAAAAAGAAGGGATTTACTTAGGTAATCATACTCATATGGTATCATACTATCACCCAAAGTAAAATATTGTAAGATTTATGTGTGAACATATAAAGAAAAGTTAATAAGAAGGGATTTACTCTAGCTAATCATACCTATATGGTACCATACTATCATCCTGCCAACTTCGTAGGAGGATGTCCTTTTCCTCTTGGCGGAACCAACACAAATCCAAAAAAACAGTTAGCATTCGCAAAAAATGGTTGTGTAATACTGTAATGAATAAATCCAGTAAAAAAGCACAGTTATTCCTTTTTTTACTTCAGACAAAAAGTGCGCATTTGTCTATTTTTTCTTGAAAGATACATATATGCATCAAAACCGATATCACTAATGACCTTAAACTTCATGAGACGCTTTCTGCATTGCAAGCAAATGCAATTGAACCGAAAATGAATGTACTTAACAATCTTGGTTGTAACTATTATTTTCATTAAAAAAAGGCTACACTTATATTTTACACATGAAAACACAGATGTTTATGGGAGGAATCTTTTTTTTAATCAATTGACAAAATCCTACAAACAACAATATACATTCTTATCGGCATCAACAAAGGGAAAGATGGAATCTGAGTTTAAGCGTGAAGGGTGACAACTAACAATCTCTCTGACGATATTGGCTAAAACAAACCTAATTTTATATAACATGAATGTGATAGCGATATAATGTGAATGTAGATGATAATCAGCTAAAATAAGAATGCACTCACAAATAGATATATATATATTTTCTAACAAAGAACATTAGCTAAGATTTAAACTTTTCATTTTTCTTCAAGAGTGTTGTCTCCAAACAGGGCTATAGTTTTGGAAGAATGTCAAAATTGGTACCATTAAGAAAATTGCACAAATTTAAAAATATAAGTGTTTAGACTTGCGAATTCATGAGCACAAACTTTAGCTCTATGTACTGTCATTAAATTGATAAACATGGTAACCTGAAAAGCAGAGAGCAAACATGGGCCTTCTTCACGAAGCATTTTGAGATATTTTGGGCTGACAAAATTGAGGCATAAAGATAAGACGGAGGGAGAAGGGGAAGGAGACGTCGACGATGTCCTAGGGTTCGGGCGTGTGGCAACCAGGAGCAACGACAACAGCGTGGATGGCGGGTAGCAGGGAGTAGTGGTGGCAACGACTACGGGGGAGAAGACGGGGAGGAAGCAAGTGCAAGGGCTGCACAGCTGAGGGCGGGGAGTAGGGAAAAGTAGCGGCAGCAGTGGGGGTGGGAGGAGACAGGGAGGAAGCAAAGCGTGAGGGTGGCACGGCCGAGGGCGCAGAGAACGCGAGTGGTGCGAGGTGAGGGTAGCCAAGCAGAGGAGGCGAGGACACAGGAGCAACAACGAGGGGGAGAAGGCGTGCGGAGGGGAGGAGGTGTGCTGCGTGGGCGAAGGGGAGGGATGGGCGGGGCACGACTGCGAGGGGGACGAGGCGTGCGGCGCGAGCAATGCGGGCGAAGGGGAGGATGGGGTGGCCAACGTGGAAGGCGAGGAGGAGGGAGCGGGAGCAGCATCGACGGCGCGGAGGAGGGCGGCTCGAGGGCGGGGAGGAGGCAGTGGATGGCAGGCGAGGACAACCGAGCAGGGGACGTGGGGAGACAGGCGCGAGGATAGAAAAACTGCTAGTGATGCGGCAAGAGGAAGGAGGCACAAAGCTTCTCACGAGAAGTTGGCCCGAAGACGTCTGTGTCGCCCGATCGGACGTGTTAACGAAATCCCTGGGACAACTATTCCTGCACGAGTGGAAGAAAATTCCTGAAAATGCGGGGAGGACGCCGATTGTAGGCTCAATAAGTATTTAAGCCACAAAAGTACTGATCGATAGATGACCGTCCCTTGTACGTACGCATGTGATTCTCTTTTCCAAACACCTCGAGCAAGTTTTCTCGAGAAACCGATAAGATCGATCCATCTGCTGACCGACTAGACGGCGGTTTTCCATTTCATAGTCTCGAGATGATAGCAACCGAAAACAATTGAGCCCCAATTTGGTGCTGTTCAAAGGTCGACTCACGGATATGCCTTATTAGACAAGGGACACGCAACTACTAGTCTAAGCTTTGCATTTTAAGGCCATGTTTGTGGCTGTATGCTACAGTGTGATGATGTATATATATAAAGTTTTTGGGCTCATTTAGCATCTTTTTAAATAAAATAGTAAATATAACTTCCTCCACTGCAAACAAAATGATAAAGATAGGACCGCGATAAATTAGGCAGACGACACATGTCCCTTTTCGTGATCCCCTGCGCGGCATGTCACCTGCTGCCGTGTTGCCAGTGCGCACACAACAGGTGGCTTGCGCACGCTAGGACCATGGTAGGTGGCTACTGCACGAGGATTCACGGGAGCGCAATAAAGGATGTTATTTTAATTATTTTATTCGTAGGGCGAAGAGGCTAAATTTGCTATTTTTATTTTAAAATGTGACCAAGTGAGTCAATAACTCGTGTGTATATGAAAATTTGTTGGTAAAAGCATACAATAGTCCTTACAGTACTACTTTACTAGTACTTATCCTTAAGCTTAACAACCGATTCGAGCACGACCAGATATTGCCGTGTTGGTGGCTTCACTTAGACTGCATTGTCGTTAAGCGTGACATGACCAGCAATCTCACATCGATCACACAGTTTTTCCCGAGCGACTTGGTTGCTAGAAAACGTTCTGGACCACGCGCGGGATCTAGCGCCCCGGCCAGTGATTGATCTACACTCTACACCCCTAGCTAGTAGGCTATATCTCATCATTCCAATCCGCACTTACAAATGGCAGTCACATAATAGCTGGCGTTCTAAATCGGACAATGTAATCGAATCTATACATGCATGGTTCCTAGGGTTGCAAACAAGCTGGCATCATTAAACAGTGCAGTGATCATCGGACCCGGTAGCCATCACAAAAAAGGCCAATGAACGTGGTTAGTAGACTTGTCTTTTTCCCCCCCATATGCATGGGGGCCCCCCAATGAAACAAAGCCGGGCCCAAAACACCCATGCACGCATGATGTATGTCTCATGCGTTAATTGACCTTATTACGGCATGGTTGAGCTGATGTCAGTTACTTCTACTGGCTAGATTGTAATGTAATGTAATGTAATGAAATGAAATGTGCCCTGTGAAAGCGCATTTCCTCGTACCTGATGCCACTCCTTTCACGGGCGCAAAATACTTTCGTCACACTTTTCCCGCTGCTCCAGGATACCAGCGCCTTCGGTTTCAGGTTACGTATAGGTAAGCAACACGGCAAGTACCACCTCTCACGGAACAAAGCCTCTTTTCAGTTAGAGACACTCGTCGAGCTAATACAGGGCGAGAGAGAGAGAGAGAGAGAGAGAGGGCATCACCTATCACAGCATACACTCCACATAGTATTTGTTTATACGCTAAGTACGATATTTTCCCTTGGTAATGATGCTGTCAGCGATACAGGCGAATAAAGCCTCTTTGGAGCCGAGCATCATGAGCGGCATTCGGAGAGATTCTTGCCTGAATATGGTCGTTGGGGAGGGGCTACCCTGGAAAGAGATCCGCTCCACTGAATGCTAAAATACAGAGGAGCTACGTCATCTACATTAGGGACCTGACTCCGCTAGTTCAAGATCATATATGGCTGAGGTCGATTGCAGTTGTGAACAACGATGCTATGGCGTTTGTGCACACCAGTTGCATCCGTAGCCTACGATTAATGCATCCGTAGCGTGTGAGTTTTTGTTCACAACTGCAGAGGATCCGTTTCGGCCCAGCTGCGTCCCCCCCTGCCATTTACGCACCAGGCAGCTTTTCGTACTCGTGCGTGCCTGTGCCTGGGCATCTCTCATTGCTAGGTACCTTGGCGCGGAGAAAAGCGAGGGGGAAAAAGGCAGGGCACAGCCTAGCTTGCTTTGCTTGCCCCTGGCCACTCGCCGTACGTACGTGCGTGCGTGCAGCGCGCGGTGAACAGTACAGCAAGCGGACGCGCGCGGCACGGTGGTTTTCTCGGTTTTGGCCGTGCCGAGCCCCATTTTCCCGGTGTCTCAGTCTTCTGACCCCGTGCCCGTGGTGCTGTGATCGGCTGCTGTATGCTGGGGTCGCGGAAGAGGAGAGCAGACAGAGCATGCCATGTGCAAAGTTTCTATTTCCTCGAAATTAGCATGCGTGCTCAATCTGTTGCATGCCATGGATGGCTTCTAGGGGTGCGTGTTAGCAGCAGATTTGAAACACGCTAGAAATGTTTTTCTAAAATAATTATTTATATCTTGTCTAAATGTTTTGAGAGTCTAATGCAAATAAGATAGTAGGATAAAGCAAATCTGAACGAAGTTTGCACTAAATAAAAGTGAAAACTCGTCATGAACAAAACAAGAGAGCGAGTACTTCTCAAAAAATTAAAGGGTTTTTTTTTATATAGAGTTTGAAAGGATGTGAAATAAAGAGACACAACTCTTCGAAATGAAAAGATATGACTCCTCGAATGCACCTTTTTAGCTTTTTCGATAAAAATATATATTTAGAATAAATTGCTAACATACTTCTAAATGTCATAAGTGCGTCAACAAAAGACATCTAAAAGGCGCCATTGGCGCCACAGTGGTACACGCCCGCTCGTACGCGTGTGGTAAAAATATAAATGACAATTTTAACATATCGAACACTAGCTCCACTTAGATCAATTCTTCTTAAAGTCCATACAGAAGGTAGTTATATAAGTTAATTAAATCCATCATAAATTTTTTTATATAGGACCAAACTTATTGTTCGAAAATAACTTCCAACTGTTGGCGATGGTGAAACAGTTGGTGATGCTGCTGGGTTGGGGACAAGTCATATCTGTATCCACTTGGATACAGGTGTCAATTTTGGAGCATGTACTTTTACCCTGGATATTTTGCATGCAGGGGTGATAGAGCCCAGCACGCACGATGAGTTTTCTTTACTCCTACCGAAGGAAATGGAGTGCAAGGTTTTCGTAGTTCTCTCTTCTTGGAATTAGGAAGAGCTAACGAAATGCTTACCTTAAAAATATAGATTACTAAGGCATCCATACCATGTCGTAACTTTCTAGTTTGTATACAGGTGGCTCGACGCTTGACATGACCATAAGACGAACATTTCATTTGAAGCAATCACGTCGTATAAAAACAGACACAAATTGTATCCTCTGTGTTGAGTGAAGAGCTGAAGAAGAGTAGTAGTCGAGTAGGTTCTATATACATAGCTTATTAGTCTACGAAGTTAAATTATAACGTAAACTCTGGGAGTCTTTTAGCGAAAATAATAAAATAAAGTGAAAAATCCGTAAACACTCCCGTAAAACGTCTACTTTTTAAATTTGCTTCATATCTAATTATTGTTTACCCTACTCTTTTCCTCCACAAGTAAAGTTAGCGTGTAAATAACTCCCTAGACCGTACGTTAGCATTATTTCTTGTGTTTTTCATTATCTTCTACACTTGTTTTGGTGATGTCAATACTTATTTTAATAATTTCGGTACTTGTAATACATCATTTCATTACTAATGTTTCAATGCTAAAACCATGTATTACCAATACCAAAATCACTCAAATAATTTGTTGAGGATTAAAATATTCATATATTATCTTAATATATGGAAAAGACCATACGTCTTCGTGGTCGTAACTTCTAAGACCACCGACCTAACTGGTCGTAAGTATTACGGAAGTTATACAATAAATACCCTGGTCGGACAAAGTCTCAAACCTAGTCCACGACCAGGTAAGTGCTGTGAAGCTATGAACAGGCGTCTGGGTCGAGTCCTCGACCACGCCACTCACTATGTGATGAATGAATCACGTGTTTCATATTCCGCATAAATACAACACTATCACGGTTGATGATTTAACGTCTCCTAAATCAGTAACCGCAGAATAGTTGACATCTTCACCAACCGCCCCTGCAGTTAGTGGAACTGTTAAACTGCCATCTCTTCCCGACCTGACGCGTCGCTCCCCAACGGATGTCTCTTCGTGGGATAACTGCCACCGCTTCATCAAGTATTTAAGGAGGACCATAGAAGACCGGAGAAGACAGACAGAACACGTAACAACGAGAGAGACAAAGACATCAAGCAAGACATAGCAAAGTGTTGTGTTTTTAGATACTCTCAGTGTTTGTAATCGTGAGTTCATAGCAATAAAGAGCAAGTCAGATCCACTCCTTGGAGTCACGCATATTTTTCCTCTTTTCATTTATATATTCATAAGATCGGTGATTTGATCGTCGACATAATTGAAACAAGTATTAATACCACTTAAACAAGTACTAAAATCATTGAAACATGTGCCGAATATAATTAAAATAAGAAAAATAGTACGAACCCCTATCTAGAGAGCATTTGCAAGGCAACCTAATTACGGGGAACAAACCAAACAAAAATGAGATACAAGGGCAAATTAAAAAGGCATATGATTTATGAATAGCGGTGTCAACGGATCGAATAGTCGGATACAGATGCTGAATAAAACAGATAATCAAGATTTGATTGATACTTTTAAGTCTTTAACATATCGAATACAAATTAAATAATTTAAATACAGATATCAGGCAAAATGAATAATCCAGATCCAGTCGGTGCTTACGGATTTTACCTTAAAATGAACTTGGGTAATGTAGATGTCTTCAACACCGAACACCATGAGGCCACAAGACGGTCCACCAGGTTCCACGCCACATGGAAAGGACCCAGTCACATCACACCACCAATGCAATACGGCCCCGCAGTAACCATCAGATCGTCCATCGGCGTGTTCCACATACAGGTGGCCCAGAAAAGCCGCTTCAGATCAACGGGGCCCGTGCAGCTTGGCGCGGGTCCGCTTTGAGCTGTCTCCCAGGCAAAGTCCCAGCCCTTGCCGTTGGCCGCTACATCGCAAGCCGCCATCGGTTGCTTCATCAGGAGCCTGCCACCTGGTTTTCTTGGTCCAAGGGTATGCAATTTCTACCGTGTAAGACAGTTCATAAAACTTTTATAGATTTTTTTATTGTTGTATTTATACCGATAAATTTTGTTCATATATGATATGGAGAGCACTACTACATGAACAAAATTTGTTGGTATAAATAAATAAACATAGGTGCGGGGTGGTTAAGAAAATGTTGAACATA
The DNA here is from genome assembly GCA_036346395.1 of Hsuehochloa calcarea. Classification (NCBI taxonomy): domain Eukaryota; kingdom Viridiplantae; phylum Streptophyta; class Magnoliopsida; order Poales; family Poaceae; genus Hsuehochloa; species Hsuehochloa calcarea. The sequence continues at coordinate 45,570,965 of CM070599.1, forward strand.
GAGACATGTTACAGAGGAAAATGCTCTTAAAAGTAGTTTGTACTGGAAGTGACGAGCAAATGTGGTCTCAGAGAAATTTATAGGTTCCCTCCGATGGTTAAACAAGTCTATCAATAATTATAAAACTGTATATAATTGCTTTTGTGAACATTGTTTAGAGATGTAATCTAGATTGTTGAGATGGTGTGTTGAGTTGGGAACTGAGCGATGCTCAGTCGGCGTGGGGAGCCAGCGTGCCCCAGCCCACTCGTCCTCGACGCACGAGCCTGCCTATTGCTGATTTCATTAATTAAAATCGAGGAATTTAAACACCCCTTTAATAAATAAAAAAAGATGGAGTGTTGAACTACTTGAATTTCCTTTTCGAGTTTTTAGGCTAGCGGTGTGATGCGGGGAGGGTCGTAAGGGAGACGCGACAGATGCATGGAGGAAGATGACGCCTACAAAGAAAACTGGTCTCGTCATGTTTCCTTTACCGCATCCAAACGAGAAATGATATGGTCAGCACTAGCGTCGTGTACTTAGATCGATCATGCATTACAAGGGGGCAGAGTTGTGTGGCCGTGAAAAGGTCACCAGCCGAAAAGTTTTTAGCTTTTTTTTTAAAAGAAAAAGGAACTACCTGACAATATGAGAAGCAAAAAAGAAAAGGATAAGGATGCGTGATGGCTTCGGTGGGTTAGCTAACATTTATCACGCTGCCTGACGTGCTTGAACATATTAGCCGAACCGCATGTCTAGCAATTTCAACTCGAAAGAGAAATACATTTACCTAAGATGACCAAGACGCGTATGCGGTATTCCTTAACGGGGAGAAGGAAATAATCAAGAATGGCAACTCACGCCTAGCAGGACTCTTCTCGACACGGCCATGACAAAACCAGAAGGTTTTACAGAAACCAGCGCGCACACCCGGGAGCTAATACGGAAATACAACCATGTTCGCGCGGGTGGCATACGGCGGTAAACCAAAGGTCCGTGCTTTATATATAAAACCGGCAAAAAGAAAGGGAGAAGAGAGGAAGCGCGTCCCACTTGTCTCGTGCCGTGCCCCCTCTCCCCGGCCCGCAGCCGCAGCCTCCCGTCTCCTGCGCATCCCTCTCCCACGCCACCACCACCCACACCACGGCACTACACCAAACCCACACTAATTATCCCTTCCTCCCCGCGGAAGCTTCTCTGCCCCCTTGTGTGCTCGTAAAGAAGCTGCTCGTGTCGCTCCATGGCGTCGGTGATGCACCGGTCGAGCTCGGACGGTGGGTCGAGCAGCGGGTGGTCGGAGGCGGCGGTCGCGGCGGCGGGGGAGGAGAGGGCTGGGTGGGAGGTCCGGCCGAGTGGGATGGTTGTGCAGGCCAGGGAGGAGGGCGCCGCCGCCTTCGGAGGAGGAGGAGGGGTGCCGCCGAGGCCGCCGCCGCCGGAGATCAGGGTGCGGGTCAAGTACGGCGGCGCGAGGCACGAGGTCGCCGTCTCCTCCATTGCCACGTTCGGTGAGTGCTTCTTGTAGCCTTTGTTAAAGTGTTTTTTGTTCTTGGGTTAGCTTTTCTTAAGTAACCGTGCTTAATTGCGGTTTAACTTCTTATTTTATCGTTGTTACTGTTTCTTCGAGATTCTTCCACAGAGGAGTCGAAACTGAAATTTTGCCTAGATTTTCGTGTACTCATGTTTTTCTTCCTCGTAAAGGCCGGTAAAACCCGAAAGTTAAGCTGTTAAGGTGAAGGACCCCCAAAAAAAATGCAACTTTGTTTTTGGGTTTATTGTGCCAAATAAAGTTTTAAATTAATCAAATCACATAGCCAATATAACTTTGTTTTTTGAAAACCCACTGTATATTTTTAGGGGTAGTTTGACCTACTGGGTGACTTTAAAATCCGTGCTGGCAATCGTGACTTGTACTACGGGATAAATTAAGATTAAAAAAACTCGGTACTTATGAAATTTAAACCATCTTTTAAAAATGGGCACGAGTTCCGGCCGTGCCGCGTGGAGGTATTAATGCCGCCGCGATATTAGGACAGTGAGACATCCCCCTTTCCTCATTTCTTTTTCGTATGGTTTCTTATTTAAAAGGAAAGAAACAAAATCCGGGGAACAATTCGTACGAGCCCGTGAGGTGGTGAGATTTTGCCTCGTGAAGCGCAAAAATTCCAGGTGCAGATCCGACTCACTCCTTGGATCCATCTACTGAATTTCACCCAATCTAAACCGTTTATTCTTCCTATTGAACCGGATCAAGACACACTACACCGTCTGAATATGAAGTGACACGATAATCAAATCGATTACCACGAGAGTCCAATCATTGTGACGCGGGTGCCGTGGCCGTGGCCGCGAGGTGATATGGGCGGCGGCATCGTCGGCAAAAGCTGCTAGATGAGCAATGAGGCGGTGGGAACCTACGGCGGCGCGGACAGAAGAACGTAAGAACCTCACGATTACGAGGCGGCGCAGTGCGAGCAAAGAGGGGGCATCTCCGAATTAGATTTGATAATTCAATGATCTCTTTGGTTAACATGACGCTAAGATCCAAAGGATGCCAATTGCATCTTTCTTTCGCTTATATTTGATTGGTGTCATCCATCCACATAATACTCGGGGGCATATACGGAGGGCTATCACTCGTAATCTTGCCAGTTGCTGCCGTCGACGACCATGCCACCATGCCGTTCATGTACATGGAAACTACCAATTCCTCCCGTCAGAGGCGCTCATGCTATATGATCCATGGATATTGAGGTGTGACATGACACAATCTAGACCGTTTAGAGGAACCAAAGGTTTAGATTAGCTGAAATTCATTGGATGGATTTAGGGGCAACTCCAGGGGATCTGCACCCAAAAATTCCCCGGCTCCGAATCATTCTGTCCTTCACTGCCTGCTTTTAACACGCAGCTGGTAATTTAAATTCATCACTTCTCCTGAAATATGCCAAAAAAACTCAAATCTTTCTAGAAGAATTTAACTTCCAAATCCGTGCATAGGGGTCAAATAACATTTACTTAAAAACTTCATTTTCCAAACCGTACTACGATTTCTTCGGTGAAATCCCGGCATTGGCCCCTTCAACGCAACGCAAGTGCGGATGATTGAAGATTACGAGGCTAATTAAGTAATTAACCAGTCAATCAGTGAGGCCTGAAGGCTTCCTTTGCTCTCACTTCGCTGAGAACACTGCCTTTCCCCGACAAGGCAATGGTGAGTGCCAGATACGGGGAATCCTGGCGCAGGATGGGTCCACGTGTACGGTGGCCATATCGGACGGTCAGGAGGAGCCCGGAGCCATGACACGGAGGCACGTCTGACTCGTTTGTCCCGTTGCACCGACACCTCGAGCTACAAGTTGCGGACCGCTTCGTTTCCAGCATTCTATACTGTTCTCGCCTGCAGAGAGAAAGGAAATCGCTATGGGGAGTCGTATGCGCACCACGTTCTAGCCTCATCTCATCTCTCGTTGAGCCCATTACTCATGTGTATTATCCTTTTAGATCATGGAAAAGATTTGAGAAATGTATGTGGTTTAAGTCACGACATTCTATAGCCCTGTAAAATTTAAAGTCTTTTATGTTGAGGAAAAGAGAGAAGAAAAAATAGCATGGACAATATAGCCGAAGGAAATGCCGCGAATAGAAATCGCAATCCTTTTATGTGGTTTAGACAAGAATACTGTAGCTAGGGCATGGAAATTGGAAGCAACTGTAGATATTTTTGTAGCACTACTACATTTTGCAAAATCCTAAAATGGTAGACCTGGTCACTGAGATCTGGTCCCCAAGTGCCCACTAAAAATCCTTGTCAGTGTCAAACATCACCAGCAAAGCAAAAGTACAGATCAGCGTCAGAGTATTAATCGCGCGCGTTAATAAGCAGCTAAATGTCGGTGGGGGTGGGCAATGGCATGATCCATCATTCGCCAGAAGCGACTCCATCTTTCAAGAATCTAAAAGAATTTCAGAAGAATAATCAGCCGTCATTTATTGGGCTAATTGTACAGCAATTGGTGTGGTGCAGGTGAGCTGAAGAAGCTGCTTGCGGTGAGGACCGGGCTGCAACCGGCGGACCAGAGGCTGACGTACAAAGGCAGGGAACGGAGCAGCTCGGACTACCTCGATGTCTGCGGAGTCAAGAACAAGTCCAAGCTTGTCCTGGCCGAGGACCCGACCAGCCTGGAGAGGAGATACATCGAGCGGCAGAAGAACGCCAAGATCGAGAGCGCCAACCGCGCCATAGGAGCCATTGCTTTAGAGGTTGACAAGCTCACCGATCAGGTATGCACTGTTTCTCTCACCAATGATTAATGCATTGTGTTAGTCTGCTAGAACTGTCCGCGATTAGCCAAAAATGTGTTCTTGACATGGGTCGTCAGATAGTCAGATATGTTGCTAAACACTGGAAAGAACATAATTATCAGTTTATTTAGAGTTTAGCTAGTGCATGAAAAGAGAAGGTTCCATAGTTTTATGGGGTAGTTATGGCCTCAATCTGTGCTGCTTCAGACAGGCGAGCATGGGAAGGGGAATGGTGCATTGAATGGTGAGTTGAATAGTCTGTCCAAGGAATTAGGTGAACAGATTGATGTTGCGTGGCTGTCGATGCGATCATGTAGTTGCGGTGAAATTTCCGCATGGTCCCCGAGTTCATTCATTTAGTATAACCATCCATACCAACAGGGAAAGAAATTCAATCCCTGACAAGGATGTGCTCCTGCAGGGCAGGGTGCTTCCATCATTGCTGCCCAAAGCAGACAGATGCCTCCCTCGGCTTTAGTTATGCTCCTCCTTCGATGATGTGATTCTGATGCTGATTATATGAAATGTTTCTTTGTTTCCTTTTCTTGTCCTTTTTTTTTACGAATACGTTTTCTTGTCCTAGGTAACAAGCATAGAGAAATCAATCTCTGGTGGGAAGAAAGTGGCCGAGGTGCAGATCACGACGCTGATCGAGCTGCTGATGCGGATGGCGGTGAAGCTGGAGAGCATACCTGCTGAAGGGGACTCATCTTCGCATAAGAACATTCAGGTACAACCTACATTCATTGCAGAGAGGCTAGCTTGAGCATCGAGATCAGTTCTAGGGGCATTGCTCTATTGGTTCTGGTACAGTAGTATTGATATCAATCGGACATATCTAACCTGAGTGGTCTCGGGTGTCGGTTCACGCGATTAGCAAGCAATACAAGTGTTCATGGGAAGGAACTGTAGCTGTCTGTCACGTCATCGGTGGGCGTCTGGGCGAGTGTCCTACATGCCCCCCAAAACCGTCACAGGCTCGTTAACTGCTTTCTGGAAAACACATGGTCCAGGCAAAAGAATTCTACCTGCAAACCTTTTCCTGCTGAAAATGTTTGGTGATGCCCTTTGATGCGAGCTAATTGATCCTAGATTGTTCTTTGCATTCAATCTCAGATTCAGCTGACCCTTTAAGCAACTTCTTTTACTCTTCAAGAGAGTTTGCTTTCCGACGATGTTGTTCTACAAAGAGTAGATGGCAAGAAAGGTAGATCGGCATGAAGAGGCGACGATTGTTGGTTAGGTCACAAGGCAGAAGAGACCAAAAGCCCCGGCCTCCTGGGTATTGTCGATTAGAGAGAAAAAGTGCGCAGACTTTTATCATTACCCGTAATGATTTCCTCATGCCCCCTCAGGATTTGATGGAAAAGGTCCTTAACTTTTTCTTTCGAATGATGACATGCTGATAAGCAATTAAATTCTAAAGTTTATCCGTGTACTGTTGGTGCAGGCATGAGTGGTAAAGTGCAGCTCGATTTCTTAGAAAAGAAGTTGTCTTGTATTTCTGAAAACAATATACCTATAAATGAATCTAGTGTCTTACATCAGAAGGGATTGCGACTTTTGCAGGCGAAGAGGGTGCAGAAATGCGTGGAGACGCTAGACGTGCTCAAGATCTCGAACGCGCGGTTGCAAGCGGTCATCGTCACGACGAAATGGGAGACGTTCGACACACCAGCCACAACCCAATGGGAACTGTTCGACTGAAGCGGAATACATACAGAGTGTTCTTTTGTTTGTGTTGGGTCTCGTCAGTTTTGGTGCCCCCGTTCCTTGCCCATTCATTGTAATCGCGGTGAGCTGGTAGAATAGGTTGTAGAAGAACCGAATCGCACTATTGTTTCGTTCGTAATCATCATCGTCATACCTCCCTCTCGATTGATGGATGGATCAGTCCAATAAAGAAAGCAGCACTGTTCTTTTGTGTATCTCTAGAGTCTAATGATAGATAGTTCAGACTTCAGAGTGCAGCGAGTGCGGAACGAGCTATGAAGGTTTGCGTGGGAAGCAACAGTTGATGTTTAGCACTAGCAAGTAGCCAAGTACTAGCATAGTAGCCAGCAAGGATCCAAAAATCGCTACCGGTTGAAATCCCGGTCGGTGGCCGGTACCGGTAACCGATCGGTTACCTAAAATCCTAGAAAATTGTTAGACCATGTAGCTAAGTCTAAAATATTTTAGTTGATGAATAATTGACAATGTTATTTACAGATATTATTTGAGGCGTGTCGTGGTGTATGGACTTATATCGGTCAAGTTGGAAAGAACTTGTGCCGGGAAAATATATTGCTTTGGTCTTTGCATGTGCAGGGTAACTCGGAGGCGATCGTGGTCTACGGCGGTGACCGGGAGATGGCTTGGTCCGAAGTCATGGTCCTGAGGGTCGAGGATGCCGGAGGAGGCGGTCGAGCTCGAGTTGGAGTGCATGGAGATTAAAGATGGATGATACGTGTTAGAGCTACGAAGGTGTGGTCCGGAGGTTACGTTACGTGACATATTTTAGAGTGTCTAAAATATGATATTGTGTAATCAAGTTTTAGGCCCATGAAATAGACCCATGTAATTGGGCTGTTTTTTAATAATTAGGGTTAGGAGTCTTTAGAGTATAAAAGACCGAGACGCACGGAAAAACGTGCAACAATACACGCAGATACATCTACAAGGTATCACGGTCGACACTGTCGACGCGTTGGATTGACGGCGGCGTCCGCGCGTCATCGTCAGGCGACGTCCAGGGCCGGCAGCAAAAAATTCTGGCCGAGCGTTGCATGGAAGAAAGAGGCTGCGGGGGTAGGAAATTAAGAAGTCTTGTCGCGGCATACGGCTGGAGGTAATCTCGGTAGGTGAGAATCAGTAGGAAGTGAATGTGCTAGGACGATGCTCATGACTAGTCTCATGTGGATTAGTACGTGAGATTTTGATGTGGATGGTGATCTTGTTTTTTTTATATACATGCATTGAGTTAGCAAGATTGTTTTTGATGGTCAAGATTTTTGCGTGAGAACCAAGAACTTCCAGCAGTCCTGGTCGGCTGAAAGTAGCGCTGACGAGTTTAATTATTAACTTCCGAACAGTTCATGCATTATTTGGTTTTACTATTCTCTAGTATCAACTACCGAATAGCTATTTCCTTAAGTGATTTTGCTGTTCTAAATTATCAACCATCAAATAGCTATTTCTTTAATTAGCTTTGCTGTTCACTTGATTAAGGTCACGTTGGTGAGTGTTACATTAATTTTTATTTACTTTGAGCTAATACAATTCCTTACTTAGAACTGCTGCTTGCTGTTGGTACGAGAGAAGAAGATTAATCAAGGAGATTTGTTTCAGATTACTAAAATTTGTGTAGTAAAAATCTATAACAATCATTCACCCCCCTCTGATTGTCGTTAACGATCCTACAAGTGGTATCAGAGCAGGTCTATTTTTCTAATTGATCTTAACCGGTGATTAGAAAACATGTCGACGGATAGGTATTCTACAAAACCTTGTGTTTTCGATGGTGTTGATTTTCAGTATTGGAAAGCAAAGATGGAGGCATATATTCAAGCTCAAGGCTTTGCAATATGGGAGAAGGTCTACAAGTCTTATCAAGTGCTCCGAAACGATCTTTGTGTCGTGACAAATATAGAACAAGTGGAGGCAAATAGCAAGGCAAGGAACCTGATAATTCAAGGACTAGGAAGGAGTGATTTTGACCGTGTTGTGCATCTTAAATCCGCATATGAGGTATGGAAAGCATTATGTGATTATCATGAGGGTTCATCTACTATTAAAGAGGTACGTCAAGATATGTACAAAAAGGATTACATGCGTTTTGAGATGAAACCTGGTGAATCAATAGATGATTTCTTTGCTCGCTTTAATAAAATTCTTAGTAACCTACGTGCTGTTAATGTTACTTATACTGATGCTGAAAATGCACGTCAATTACTTGGAGCATTAGATATGTCTATATGGGAGATGAAGGTTACATCCATTAGAGAATCTACTGTCATGAGTACACTTACATTAGATGTACTTTATTCTAAGTTGAAAACTCATGAATTAGATGTTTTGCTAGAAAAATAATGGTGATAAATCAATTGCTTTAGCTTCACAATCTAGCAAGTCTAATGGTGATAATTCTTCTACTAGCTATGCTTTGTCTTCTTTGTCTTCACTAACTGATGAACAACTAGAGCAACTCCCGGAAGATGATTTGGCACTCCTCTCTACACGCTTCACAAGAGCTTTGCAGAATGTGAGATCAAGAAAGAGAGGAAATTTTGGTCCTCAAAGATGCTATGAGTGTGGTGATCTCAATCATATTCGTCCCAAATGTCCAAAGTTTCTAGCAAGATTTGCAAAGGAAGAGAATGAGAAGGTAGAAGAGATGGAGAAAGGAAAAAGGAAAAATAAAAAGAAGGGCTATATGAATCGCAAGGTGGTGCATCGTGTTCTTTCGGCTCTTGAGCAAATTAATTTGAGTGATGTGGACACGGACAGCGAGGATGATGTTCCCAAAGGCAAGAAAGAGTTAATTGGGTTGTGTTTAATGGCAAGTAGCAAAAGCTCCACCGACAATGATGATCTTGACAACAACAACTACAATGAGGTAGAACCTTCTTATGATGATTTAGCTAACGCTGTTGCTAAACTTGGTACTGTGCTAGAAAAGAAAGATAAAAAGATTAAGAAGTACGATACTTTGATTGAATCTCTAAATTCTGAAATTGAAAGACTTAGAGTTTTAATTCCTGATGATGAATCTTGTGAGTCTTGTCAAATTTTACATTCTGAGTTGGAGAATGCTAGGTCACTTAATGCCTTAAACATGGATCAACTTAGAGACGTAACTGCTAAATTTAATGAATTAAGATTAGCACATGACTCTTGTAATGAAAAATTGAAATGTGCTAATGATGAAATTGAAAAGCTCAAGTTTAGTTCTTCTTCATGTTTAGAGTCAAGTACTTTAAATGCTAAATCTAAAACTTGCTCTAATTGTGAATTGCTAAAAGCTAGACTTAACTCATCTCAAGAAACAATTCAACAGATGCTTTATCATGAGATATCCTCTTGCTCTAATTGTCCTAAGCTTAACACTGAAATAGAAGCTTTGACTAGACAACTTAATGTTTTTGCTCAAAAAGAAAGATTAGCTCAGTCTAGTGCTTCTAAGAATCTTGTGAATGAACTTGTTAAATGCACAACTTGTCCCACTATGGCTAAAGAAAATGAGTATCTTAAGGACACTTTGGAGAGATTTTCTTTTGGCAAGAAAAATTTGAATATGATTCTAGACAAGTCAAAAACAAGTGTGAAAAATCGTGGTCTAGGATTTAATTTTATTGAGCATGCCAAGAATAATCCTCCTAAGATTGTTAAGCTTCTTGAACCTGGAAAAATTGAAGTAACATCTGAACCAAAACAAATTGCTTTTAAGTCTGCTGGTATTATGTCTTCTACTAATCAAGTGAATACAAATGCTGCTTCTACTTCTCAGGTTAAACATAAAGTTAAATACATTTGTAGTTATTGTGGTAAAGATGGACATCTTGTGCAATTTTGTTTTAGACTAGCCAAACAACAAATGAAAGAAAAGGCTAAGGCTTGGTCAAATTTAAGGAATGCACGTTCTTTTGTGACTAGTAACATGAGTAATGTTAAATCTGAATTTTTACATAAGAATACTCGTGTTGCTCCTACTTGTCGTGTGTCTCAGTACTGGATTCCTAAATATTTTATTTCTAACCCCAGTGCTGAGGCCTCGACATCTTCTGTCTCTATGTAGGCTTCTCGCGCGAGGAAGGAGAACATATGGTTAGTGGACTCCGGATGCTCACGCCACATGTCTGGTGATAAAAGTTGGTTCTCCTCCCTTTCGCATACATCTCGAGCTGAAAGTGTTACTTTTGGAGATGCTACTTCTACATCTATTTTGGCAAAAGGTACAGTGAAGGTAAATAAAAAATTTATGTTTAAAGATGTGGCACTTGTTGAGAACTTGAAATTCAACTTGCTTTCGGTCTCACAAATGATTGATGAAGATCTTGAAGTATGTTTTAAGAAAGGTGAATGTAAAGTGTTAGATGCTTCAGGTGATCTAGTTTTTAAAATTTCAAGATTTGGAAGAGTTTTTAAAGCTGATTTTGATGTTTCACATGATGCTAAGTTTAGGTGTTTAGTTGCCAATGTTTCTAAAGATTTATTCTTTTGGCATCGTAGACTTGGACATGTTGGTTTTGATCATCTCACGCGTGTTAGTGGTATGGACCTTATACGTGGTTTGCCTAAACTTAAGAAAGAAAGTGATATAGTATGTTCTTCCCAGAGACATGGTAAGATGTGTGCAGGTTCACATCCTCCGCTTACTATGGTCATGACAAATGCACCGGGACAACTCCTACACCTTGACACAGTTGGACCATCGAGAGTTCAGTCGTTTGGTGGTAAGTGGTATGTACTAGTGATTGTTGATGATTTCTCTAGATATTCTTGGGTTTACTTTATGGCATCTAAAGATGAGGCTTTTAGTCATTTTAGAAGTCTTGTTCTTAGATTATCTATCGATCTTCCAGATCTCTTAGAGCTATTAGAAGTGATAATGGAACCGAATTTAAAATTCTTCTTTTAATCATTTTTGTGTTTGAAAGGAATTGATCATCAATTTTCATCACCATCTGTTCCCCAACAAAACGGTGTAGTTGAAAGGAAAAATAGAACTTTGGTTGAGATGGCTAGAACAATGCTAGATGAATATCAAACTCCAAGAAAATTTTGGGCTGAAGCTTTATCTACTGCATGCTATATTTCAAACCGTGTATTCTTGAGATCTAAACTTGGTAAAACTTCATATGAGCTTGGTTTGGGCATAGGCCTAGTGTATCTCATTTCGAGTTTTTGGGTGCAAATGCTTTGTGTTAAAATCTGGAAACTTAGATAAATTTGAAGCTAGATCAACTGATGGTATTTTTCTTGGATACCCTGCTCATTCACGTGGCTTTCGTGTGCTTGTTTTGGAGACTAACAAAATAATAGAAACCTGTGAAGTTTCTTTTGATGAGGCTAGTCCAGGCACTAGTCTAAGTGATGTAGGTACAAGTGCATATGTTCAGGGGGAGAGCATATTTGTTGATGACGATGAGGATGATGAAGATGAAGTTATGGTTCCTACTATTTCTCCACCTGTAGTTTCTTCTACACCTTCTACTATGCACAAGCAGCTTGGACATCCTCAAGCTACTACTTCATCTACATATATAGAAAATGAACAAGAAGGTGCTTCAGAAATTTCTGCTCCTCGTCACATTCAAAGGAGACATCCACCTGAACAAATGATTGGAGATTTAAACGAAAGAGTAACAAGGTCCAGGTTTATTGATTCTGACTCCCATGCTCATTCTGCTTTTGTAGCTTCTTTTGAGCCCAAAGATGTATCTCATGCATTAATCGATTTAATCTTGGATCAATGCCATGCATGAAGAATTAGAGAATTTTGAACGTAATAAAGTTTGGAAGCTTGTTTCACCTCCTTCTGATCACTCTATAATAGGAACTAAATGGGTGTTTAAAAACAAACAAAGTGAGGATGGTGTTGTTGTTAGAAACAAAGCTAGGTTGGTTGCTCAAGGTTTTTCACAAATAGAAGGTTTAGATTTTGATGAAACTTTTGCTCCTTGCTAGATTTGAAGCAATTAGAATTTTGTTAGCCTTTCTCGCATCTAAAGGTTTTAGATTATTTCAAATGGATGTAAAAGTGCTTTTCTTAATGGCTATATAAATGAGGAGGTTTATGTTAAGCAACCACCTGGTTTTGAAAATCCACAGTTCCCTAATCATGTTTTCAAATTGTCGAAAGCTTTGTATGGGTTAAAGCAAGCTCCTCGAGCATGGTATGATAGATTGAAAAACTTTTTATTAGCAAATGGTTTTTCCATGGGAAAGGTTGATAAAACTCTCTTTGTTCTTAAGGAAGGCAATGATCAATTATTCATTCAGATTTATGTTGATGATATCATCTTTGGGAGTGCATCTCATGCTTTGGTGACTAAGTTTTCAACGAACGATGAGTAAAGAATTTGAGATGAGTATGATGGGAGAGTTGACTTACTTTTTGGGACTGCAAATAAAACAAACAAATGAGGAATTTTTGTGCATCAAAGTAAGTATACAAAGGATCTTCTAGGTCGCTTTTGGGATGAAAAATTGCAAGCCTATTATGACACCTATGGGAGCCGCTTGACCCTTGATCCTGATGAAGATGGTGAAGTCGTTGATCAAAAGAGTATAGGAGCATGATTGGTTCACTTTTATATCTTATCGCTTCGAGGCCGGACATACAATTCTCAGATGTTTATGTGCTCGCTTTCAAGCTTCCCCACGTGTTTCTCATCTACAAGTCACAAACGTATTTTCGTGTATCTACATGGTACTCAAAATTTTGGCATATGGCTTTCGCTTCTTCCCGTATTAGTTTAAGATCTTTTGTCGATGCTGATTTTGGAGGTTGTAGAATTGATAGAAAAAGTACATCCGCTCATGTCATTTCTTGGGTAATTCACTTATTACATGGTCATCTAGAAAACAATCTTCTCGTTGCTCAATCTATCTTTGAATCAATCAATATGTAGTCACGCTAGTTGTTGTTCACAAATACTTTGGATAGTAGCCACACTTGAAGATTATGGGATAATTTTGAATAATGTTCCACTTTTCTCGTGATAATACTAGTGCTATTTGTATTGCTAAGAACCCAAAGGCAACATTCAAGAACTAAGCATATTGATATAAGATTTCATTTTCTTGAGATCATGTGGATAAAGGGAATGTTGTGCTTCATCATATAGATACCGAACATCGGTTGCGTACATTTTCACAAAACCTTTGGATTCTTCTCGCTTGTTCGTTTACGAAGTGAGTTGGGTGTGTTGCACCCGATGGGTTTATTCTGAGGGGGGAGCTTGTCGTTTAAAAATTTCAGAAGCTTTGTTTATTATACTTGTCAAATAAATAATCAAGTCCAAGCCATTTAAATCAAATGAGATATAGAGCTCTCTTTATCATATTTACTCATGTGCTGTGTAGCATTGCTCATGACTAGTTATAATTAATTAGCCACATTTGAACTAAAACATGACATGGCGGTATACTTTGACTAGATTGATTATAGTTAGTACCTTGCGATGTTCTTTGAAAAAGATTAGCTTGATTGTGAATCTTATTTTAAATCTTGACTATGAAGCTCGTATGTTTCTAATTACAGTTTTTTTTATGTTCACTCAATTTGGCATGTTATAAAAAAAATGAAAAAAATAAGAAAGAGAAAATTGAAAAGATAAATAAGAAAGAGAAAATTGAAAAGACGTATGCTTCAAGCATGCCATACATATCTATGTATACAAAAAAAAGAGTATAAAATGTGCTCAAATGACAAGATGTATGCTTCAAGCATGCCATACATATCTATGTATAAAAAAAGGGCATAAAATGTGCTCAATTGACAAGAAGTATGCTACAAGCATGCCACCATTGAAAAGAAGTATGCTACAAGCATGCCACATGCTTAAGAATTGAGTGTGGAGCATTAGGCTGTTATAAGAGACTACTAGCTCGTCTAAATTTAAAGTTTGCTTCACTTTTAGGCTTTAACTTTTCAATGTGATATCTTATTGTGCTCTTTATAATCGTCTTTGTCATTGTTGAGATGCCTGTCATTAATTTAACTTGCTAAATCATTTTAAAGACTTGTTTTGACATTGCTATATGGTATATGACTTTATATGATCCAGATAGCTCTACTAAAAAGGATGGCTTGGTTAATTTAATATCAATGCGAAGTGACTTGGATAATCTACAAAGCTTCTCGATTTTTACTCTCTTTGCTCCTTTGTTTTAGAATTTTTTTTTTTCTCTGAAGTTCTTGATGATTACATTGTCAAAGGGGGAGAAAAATGGGAGAAATTTGCTTTCCTTGCATTGAGGGGGAGTTTTTTCTTTTTTCTGCTATGGTTTTGAACTGTTTTGCTTTGCAACTTTGCAGCTTTATTTTTTGAATAAAAATAAAAATTTCTCTTTAAAAAATTCAACTCTCGATTTTGAGATTTTGAAGTGTTGTCAATGTATTCATCAAGGGGGAGATTGTTAGACCATGTAGCTAAGTCTAAAATATTTTAGTTGATGAATAATTGACAATGTTATTTACAGATATTATTTGAGGCGTGTCGTGGTGTATGGACTTATATCGGTCAAGTTGGAAAGAACTTGTGCCGGGAAAATATATTGCTTTGGTCTTTGCATGTGCGGGGGTAACTTGAGGCGATCGTGGTCTACTACGGTGACCGGGAGATGGCTTGGTCCAAGTCATGGTCCCGAGGGTCGAGGATGCCGGAGGAGGCGGTCGAGCTCGAGTTGGAGTGCATGGAGATTAAAGATGGATGATACGTGTTAGAGCTACGAAGGTGTGGTCCGGAGGTTACGTTACGTGACATATTTTAGAGTGTCTAAAATATGATATTGTGTAATCAAGTTTTAGGCCCATGAAATAGACCCATGTAATTGGGTCATTTTTAATAATTAGGGTTAGGAGTCTTTAGAGTATAAAGACCGAGACGCACGGAAAAACGTGCAACAATACACGCAGATACATCTACAAGGTATCACGGTTGACACTGCCGACGCGTTGATTGATTCCACGTCGCGTCCGCGTCATCGTCGCGACGTCGGTACGGCACATAGGCCTAAACCAATCTAGGACGTGCATTATGCATTCAAAAATTTTAAAATTAAATTTTAATTTAATTTTCCTGATCAGTTACTATTCATCCGATCCCCCACCGGTAACGCCGGCCAGGTTTTTTTTTCCCCGGTAGTCAGTCTCGCATGCCTGAATGCCCCAACCGACGCCTGCCTGCTTGCCTGCATCTGTGCACAACTAGCGCGCACCCATCACTTCACCCGAATTTTTACGCGACGAGGCGAGTAACCGCGCGGACGCGCATCCCACATTCCATTTACGCAATTGCTGGACGCGCTCACGCGCATGCAAAGGATCAGAAGATACCGACAATAAAAACCCACTAATCTTTCAAAGGAAAGGCTTGCATTGCCGCAAATTATCAAAAATTCAGATACACTGCCATTGAGATTGTGCACAGGAAATATACAACCCTTGCGGACGACAGTACAAGAATCATCCTGCTGTTGCAAAGCTCCCTTGTTATTCACCTTTGGAGAGGCGTCTAGATGGAGAAACTACTGATGGATGCACGTCAAATATACTGGTGGCAAAATGTACATGACCGTAGAAATTAAAACCTGCGGAAATAACTGCATCTCCAACCTACTCCACAACTGGACTTCAGGGATCAGTAATGCTGCACTCCAGAATTCTACATCTACATTTGGTCCCAGTCAATAGAGCCGTTGTTTTCAAAATTATAAGCAGGTTGTTGTAGACGGTTGCGACCCAATCTGCTCATCATGGCGAGACCTGAAAGCAACACATACAAATTAGATCAAAAAGTCAGATCAGTAGAGATACAGCTGAATACCGAAAAGAACCTGGCCTGGCAATGACAAAGGGTACATTTAGTGAAACTACGGATTTGGATATAGAAGCGAGGGATCATATCCTTATCTTCCACCCAAAATTATCTCGGATGAACTTTTTAGCATTAGCAAAGGACTATGGGTACTAGGATCAGTGTAGAAAACTTCTATTGCACACATTATATACTACTTCAAAGCGTTACTGAAAGAGAAAGGTCAGAAGTTTGTCAAAAAGTGAAACTACAGCAATAACACTACCTTCGATGACTTTGTAAAGTGATGACCACCACCTATCACGTGGAACCTGATACTGAGTGAGTGATTCGTCTATTTCAGTATTGTGCTTCCCTTCAAGGACGCTCTGCAGGGTGATTACTGCATCCTTTGTTTTCCTGAGGATGTTGTTTCCCTCAGCAGCCTCCAATGCGAGAAGGTCACTGTGTGATGACGCAAGGCTAGCAGCAAGTGCAAACTGGGCAGCAACAGCCCATCGGTTAGATGCAACCCACTTCCTCTGAATATCTTGCATCTTGCTTTCTTGCTTTCGCAACCTCTCCTCACCATCCCCAAATACAAGACTCTGTCAATT
This sequence comes from Hsuehochloa calcarea, assembly GCA_036346395.1. Taxonomy (NCBI): domain Eukaryota; kingdom Viridiplantae; phylum Streptophyta; class Magnoliopsida; order Poales; family Poaceae; genus Hsuehochloa; species Hsuehochloa calcarea. The sequence goes on from CM070599.1 coordinate 45,587,370, forward strand.
TTTCGGTCAAACAAAACTGAATCAGAATACATGTTTTCACTGAAAGGAAGTCAAATATGTAGACTCGAGAAAAAGAGTGTATCATGGATTATGTGTAGCCATGTAGTAGTCCCAAGCTAATGACAACAGTCATTATTAACGATGTTCTACGCAGAAGTACACATTGCCAGATAATCAAAATAAATATGGTATTAAATGCAAATTACCTTGAGATATTCTGCATTGCTAGGTCCTGTACTCTGAACCATCTTGGAGAAAGCACTCTGTTCATTGCTCAGAAGATTCTCAGGTGAGTCAAATTCCAAAACCTGAAACAAAACATTATTTTATAATTGAGGTGCCAACAATTGTGCAGTTAGGACAGGTAGCATAAACCATGTATGATTGAATATGAAAAGAGTGAAGTGTAAGCTCATTTAGGTGTATAATGTATATCATCGGAATGAAAGAACCAATTTCCAGACATCTGTCTCGAAATCCAAAAGAGACAAGCAACAAGCCTTCTGTCGTTACTTGGAAAATTACACTAATCAGCACATGGCATGAAAATACAAATGTACCAATATTAGCAGGAGATTATTAATGTACTAGTCAAATGAGAAGAAAGCACAAGAATGAAAGAACAAAGCTATATTCAAGATCACACCTGCCCAGCACTTAGAATAAGCAACCTGTCACAGTCAATGACGGTGTTCAAACGGTGAGCAATTATGAGCATTGTACAACTCTTGAATTCTTCTCTGATTGTCTTCTGTATAAGAGCATCAGTTCGAACATCAACGGCTGCTGTCGCCTCATCAAGAACGAGTATCTTCGCCCTTCGCAGCAATGCACGAGCTAAACTCAGCAGCTGCCGCTGTCCAACACTAAAATTTTCACCAGCCTCAGAAACCTGTGTTTTAACAAAATGAAGTTCAGTGAAAATTTCCCATATTGCTCATTTTAAAAAAGAACAAGTAGCTACTATAAGAAGTAAAAAGGACAAAAAATCTCTAGTTTAAATGTTTATTCAGCAATACATTCTACAGGACCAAAACGGCAGTAGCTTATTGTTTAGCAACCATTTAAATGTTTATTCAGCAATACATTCTACAGGACCAAAACGGCAGTAGCCTATTGTTTAGCAACCCCTTTCTAGTATTATAAACAGACCCTTTGGACTAAACAGAGTGCCAGATGCTAACCAATTCTATGTGAATCAGTAAGACTGACGTTAAAAACAGGCAAATTTGTACATGCATACATTGTCAAAAGAAGCGGAAAACCAAAGAATAAATTAACAGTGTGAGATAAAAGGCGAACATGCTGCATACCTCAGCATCTAGCCCTAGAGCATTCCTCCTTATGACATCTTTTAGATGAGCCCTTTCCAGAGCCTCCCAGAGATCCGCATCGTTGTGCTCATTAAAAGGATCCAGATTAAATCGAACAGAACCTGGACAATCATACATAAAACATACATGATTTATTGAATTAAATAATTGAAGTCGTCTGAAGAATAAGCTAGAAGCACACATTTTGATTTCTTTACAAGACTATTATACTAATTCACCGAAAGCAAATATGAAGATCTCATGTGTTTTCAGTAACAAACCTGAAAATAGGACTGGTGCCTGTGGTATTATTCCTAAAACTTTCCGCAGGTCCCAAATTCCAAACTTAGAAGTTTCACAATCATCAATCAATATTCTCCCTCGTTCTAGTTCCACAATACGGAACAAAGCATTAAGCATGCTAGATTTACCAGCACCTGTTCTGCCAACTATTCCTACCTTCTCACTTCCATTAATAATGAAAGATATGCCATGAAGAACAGGAGGAAGTTCTGGTCGGTAACGAAGCACAACATCTTCAAACTTGATGACACCAGATGATGGCCAACCAGGAGGTGGCCTGTTATCCTCAATGACAGGAGGAGCCTCAGAAGGTAGCTCAATGTATGTTCCCATACGCTCAACAGCATTTAAACTATTTTCAGCAAGACTAGCAAGACGAAGTACAGCCGTTAGCAAATTGGTGATATTGAGAGTATAAGTAAGAAGAAGACCCATTGTGGAGGCGAAGGCCTTCTGATTTTCTGCTCGTTGGTTTTGCATGACAGCAAATGTTGCCGTGAACCATATCATGATGCCACCCAATGTTTCCAGACGGATGGCTAGCCATCTATTTGAACTCATGTTCACAAGTGTGAACCTGATGTTGTTGTCCATTGATTTCCCATTGATGTTTGCCATTCGATCATAGGCTTTGTAGGCACGGATTGTGGACAGGCCATTCAATGCCTCTGAAAATTGAGCATATACAGGAGACCTAGTAATGGAATCCAGTCGCTTTACCTCGCGTGATGTTGTCTGAGAAAACGGAGGTATAAAGTGTCAAAAAGCTAAAAATAATGATAAAATCATGATTGTTTAAAAGTCAGCTGGCATTAAATTACCTGGTAATATAGGTAGGCTGCATAAAATAAAATCAGAAGTGGCATTATAGCCCAAAGGGACATAGTGCTGACAATACCGATAAGAACAAATGTTGAGAGCAACTGAGCTATTTGTGCCATAAACATATTGACAAAGACAGCAATATTCCGGTCAGTGTCACCCAAATCCTTTGAAAATCTGTTGATGATCCGTCCAAGTGGATTGGTATGAAAAAATACCATGGGAGCTCTTAATATAGACCGGAGCATGGCATCATGCAATCTCTTGGATGCTCGAAGACTTGATATAATCAGCCAGTAAGAATTCATGAGAGTGACTAGAACCTAAAGCAAAAAATTGTCACTTTGTCAGCTCGCACTTGATCAATCAGATAAAAAAAAGAGCAAAACATAAAAGAAGACAATGGGTATAAGTACCTGCCCAAAAGATAGAATGCCATATATTAAATTATAGTAACCAGGGCCATGGATTTTCAGCGAACCCTGATCGGTCCAAATGCTCAACCATGTGCTACTTGAAACGCGAAGAACTTCAGTCAGTGCATAGCAAAAGAAGAGAATGGTCACCACCCACATCCCTCCCAATGCATTCTTGTAGCTGCAAAGATAAGGGTAGTAAGTAAGCATATATTCTAGGGCATCATGATCTATAAGCACATCTTATAGAATGTTCAACGCCTTAACAAATCAAATTGAAATCCATATATGGATGAAGAAACATTAAGCAGCACAGCAGACTGGAGCTTCAGGTAACATAGAAAACGCTAATACAGATAAATGTGTCAAACAATCAGTCCATTTTGTTCTCCTCTTTTATTTTTTATCTTTCTTCTATTATGTATTATACACATTAATATGATACCACACAGTATCATCTTTTACCGTGAAAGGACCTTCGTACTGACAACTCCGGTTTCCCGTTCCTCTTGCTTAATAAGAACAGATTTTCCCTGTTTTGTTTTACTGGAACTATCCTGGCTCCTCTGTGGATCAGCATCAGCTATTACACTCTCCCCATTTTCAGTGTGTTTTATGTCGTCCTGTGATTTGCTTTCGTCCTGTTTCTCTTCCATTTGTTCCTCCATCTTTCCAGCATTTTCCATGAGCTTCTTGAAGAGCTCCCCAGTGTTGCTAAGTTCATCAAAGGTACCCTCTTCTTTTATTATACCATCATGGATTAGCAGTATTTTATCCACATATGGCAGAAAGTGCAGCTGATTGGTAACGAGAACCCGAGTTTTGTGTCGTAGTTCTTCTTTGATACATTTGTCAAATACCTGAACATGTACTCAGGGCATCAGTAATAAGATTGTAGTAGTACTAGTACAATAAGCAACTAAGGAAAGAAACACAGTACAAAAGTATAAAACAATCTTGAACCGAAACAATTTCGAACAGGATAAAACTAAACTGCAGTCACTTGTCACAGACCACAATATCTAAGAAGACTTGCCCATATGATTACTATATGGTGTGCCACATGGAACATCCACATCATTAATTTGATCACAAGTTCACAGCAAATAGATGTAGCAGTGATAAATGGTGCAACACTATCGAATCCACATAACTGTACCACATGTGGCAGGCTGTGCTTATCTGCAGTAAACAGGCACAGGAAAAAACCTATATAACAATAAGACGTTGATAACAGAAAATTCCATAGTGCTCTCTTCAACCAAAAAAAAACGGGTTTCCATATGCTGTATATATAGTAGGTTTAATACCAAGCAGGAAGGGCCTCACAGGAATATCTACATAACCACCAGAAAGATAGCTCCGAGCCTCCGACACATGCCGAAACAATGCCATAGAACCTCATGTCTTAGAAATAAATGATGCTCCAGAATCTGGAATACATTTGGACAAGTTGTGCAACATTTTCCTTATTTTGGACTTGACAAGCCTTGAGTGAGTTTAGTTGTATAAAGTATGAGTTCAAGTAACTGCATGAATAGTGTATCTATTATATATTATCTATTGCCCCTTCTAGTCGGCCTCCTCGATCTTACACCAACTGTCAATGGCTCAGTTTGCGAGTAGGTGGGGAGATCATAAAATTGAAAGCATGATGTGCAATGTAGCAAGATGAATGCACCTGTCGACCAACATGGGCATCTAATGCACTCAGTGGATCATCAAATATGTACACATCTGAATCAGAATAAACAGCTCTTGCCATTGAAACTCTTTGCTTTTGCCCCCCACTAATATTAACTCCTCTTTCCCCAATCTCTGTGAGATCACCACCCTGAAAACAAGCATAAGAAGATCCATTCTTTGTGAGTTTGTAGGTAAAAGGAATACAACAGTGTACCAATATTTTAAAAAATACACACAACTGGAATGCAACAGGCCAAATAGAGAAACATATTCCCAGCAAGATCACTTCATCAAAAGAAAGCTACGATTTTCCAAAATTTCCATACAATGATTTCAAAAACTGGACATAGTTTGAACTTACTGGGAGTAGATCAAGGTCATGCCGTAATGATGTGGCATCTATTGCTTTCTCGTAACGTGGAGGTTGGAACGGAGACCCAAACAATATGTTGTCCCGGACCTGTAGAGAAGGCAACAATTATATCTCTGTAGAAGTCATATAGGGTTCAATTTAGCACAACAATAGCAATAAAGATATTGCATCTCACGGTAGCATTGAAGATCCATGAAACTTGAGGAACATAAGCCACCGATCCATGAATGACCACCGAGGTATCTGATGCTGACACTGGTGGTATTTCACCAAGCATTGCAGAAATAAGAGAAGTCTTCCCCTCCCCGGTGCTTCCCACTATTGCAACTAAACTGCCGACAGGTACATCCAGATTGACATTTGACAAAGTTGGTCTCTCAGCCTGCCAATATTTGAAAAATTAGTTTTCAAGCAACATCTTAAATAAGAGGGGCAATGGTGGTGCTAACGGAAGTACAAAATTATGTGGGCCAAATGCAAACATCTTGATATGGGAGCTGACGGGAATAGCACCCTGAAACATGCCACCAATTCATCATTAACTAGGAAGACATCTAAAGATGACATTCACTCTCCATCAATTGACTAGTAATTAGTTACTCTCTTTTGCACTTGCCATTACATATTTACATTCATGACGCATGCTAGCCTATGACTACTCTATTCCAATGTCAAGTTGCGCTAACTTTTTTTTTCAATATCTGGGCCACAGAATCAGAACATAAGTGTTAGTTCAGGCCGGCGTAAGCCCACCATAGTTCTCTAGAAAAAGAAGATAAGTGTTAAAATACCAATGGATGTTAAGAGTCGCAGGTGCAAGAGTGAAACATGAATTTACCTGTGATTCCCATGAAAAATATCCATTCTTGATAGAAATGGCTGGAAGCTCAGGATCAATAGGTGGATTTGGCAGAAGTATTCTCTCTTCAGTCAAGAGGAGATCTTCCAAACGTTTCAGTGACACCTTACAATTAACAACCTGTTGAATGTTAATGAAAAACAACAGTAGTAAGACAACCATGAGTACCAGACGAAATAATTGCTGAAGAGAAAAAAGCAACCATGTCAAGCCATCATTGATTTGCAATAAAAATTCTAACCAAACCATTTAACTAATTTTGTCCGCCAAAGACAAATGAAATTTGAAATTTAAGGGACAGAAGAATGATCAATCTAATTATATATATGTTCAAGGAATTGAGATGCTTCTTAACTTGCCAGTATCTTTACAAAATAACTTCTGAAAGACATGATTTACAGCTTTTCGCACACCTGAGTTATCAGATTTGGCAGCATAAAAAGTGGGAACCTTAGCACTGCAAACAGTGAAAGAGAGGTAAACGCCTTTGCTGGTGTCAAGTCACCTCCCAGTAGAGAGTATACACCAAATGAAACCACAGTGACAACGACCGGGATACTGTTGAGGATAAAGCTATTCAGCTGCAACAAGCAAGGAAAAGTAAGAAAATGGTCACAACCAAAGAAAAATGAATGTAAAAACTCCCAGTTCTATTTTGATTTTAAGTAATTGCCCTCTTGTAAAGGAACCCCATAGGAACTGCACTCCTGTAAAGGAACCCCATAGGAACAGGAAGCACCAATACAGTTGGTTGTATAGCATGCAACTCCAATTCTCATATGGCAAGACAAATAAGTCATTGGAGCATGATTACCAACGTCAAACAAAAAAACAGACAAACATTGAACAATGGAACTTGGGCACTTGGCACAAGTGAAAGACAACTTATCAACAAAACTACAAAAGAAACATACCGCGGCAAGCAACTGAGCCCTGCGGAACCAGGAAAGCTCATCATCACGGATGTCCTGGACCTTTGACTCGAAACTTTGCTCCCAAGCATAACATCTAAATAATAAAACGTTTTGATTATTTATACCAAAATACAGGTATCACTACTAATGAAAACGCAAGAATGTAAGCATACTTGACTGTATCCATAGCAGCTAATATTTCATTCATGAGACTGATTCGCTTGTCAGTCCTTTGCAACCCTTCCTTGGTAATTTTTTGCATTTTGCTTATGATAACTGTCTGATAAAATAAATACACAAAAGGTCAGCCAAACAAAACAATGTTGAAAACATTAAAATGTTTATTAAAAAAATTAAAGAGACAGGAGTCGAACTAGTGCTATTTAACAGAGATATATCATCCTTATAAATAGAATACACTAAAGATCTCCAACTGCAAACTGTACTAACAATATGCATTATTGGCTTTAAAGGGAAAATATAAGCAGTGAAATGGATTGAACCATCATTCAGGCTTTTAGTTATGACCCAAGTGAAAGAACCATAACTGCAATCTGCAGATTTGTCAAAATACATACAAAAACCATACCAAGATTTTCTGCATAGAAATTTAGTAAGCTCACAGCTACATGATTACATGAAGGCTCTAATATGAACTCTAGGCTCCACACAAGAATCTATATATGAAAAACATATTTTCTCTAGCAAATGTAGCAGCCAATGCCATCATCAATTAGGTATTAGTAATGTTGAGACTAAAACAAAAGGCATAGACACACTTAACAATGCAACATAAGAATTTTCATATTTACATATGCCTAAATAGAAATGTACCTGAACTGGGAACAAAAGAACCAACATGAGTGCACCGACTAATGCTGCAGGACCTAGTTGCGCATATAGAAGGACCACGGAAATAACAATTCGGAAAGGAGCAGACCATAGACTGTGAAGTTGCTGGCATACTTGCTGCAAATGTAAAAAAAACATAAATTAAAATTTAAAAGTGTGCAAAAATGTAAGATATAAATAACCAGCATGTATGGTATGCACAAGCAGCACTTCTCCCGCCTTCCTAACAAAGTAACAATGATCGAATCTTAACACAAAAACATACCTGAAGAGTCTCCGCATCAGTTGAAATCAAATTTGTTATCCTCCCAGAAGCAAACTTCCTACGACTGTCATTAGTCAGTCGCAAGGACTTACGGAAAACAGCTGCGATCTGTGAAACAACAGAAAGTCAGTCACGAGCTTTCTTAAAAACTGATGATTTGATACCTAGAACATTTGACAATACCTACAAGTAGTAGTATAACAAACTTTCAAGGTAGAAATTTGAACTAGGTTTCTTTTACTGCGTACTAAATATATGGGCTCTTGCATAACCAACAAACCAGGTTTTTTTCGTATTAATGGCAGCTGAGACAGCTAATCCAGTACTATTTGCGAGGGAGTAAACTACTAGAATATATATAGCACAGTAAGCAAAAAGCAGGTCTAAACAAGGGTCTGCACTATCATGAAGTAAGACATGCCCATGTTACACAAATCAGGAAGTGCAATCCCTATGTCAACCATAAGAGTAGAAATGAGTGGCCTTGAAGAAAAGTGGGACAAGTGGTTCTGTGGTTGCCTGTTGACTCCATAGCCTCTTAACACAAAGGTAATAAAGGTTGTAATGTACTTCTCAGGCTTTGATATCAGATATGTAACACCTACCAATGTAGACCTCAACCTGAAACCAGTACGCATGACATTCTGAAAGTATTGTGCTTCAGCAAGAACTCCCAGTGACTAAACAATGGTAAACAAAGAGTTAGCAAGCAAAAAGGGTTGTCGGATTTGACTCACAAGCAGCACAGTGGTTGCTTGGGAGTTCAAATACACTGAATCAACAAAGAAATGTAGTGTGCAACACGCAAGAGAAGAAAATAATTCGTACCACTCCAGCGAAGATTGAAAAAGCGTAAATGTACCCACTCCAAGAAGGATCACCTTTTTGCATAGACTGCCAAAAAAACACCAACCCTCAGAGGCGCGGACCAACTAACAATAGCATCTCCACTAGGTAAGAGCACAGGGAATCTGATCTTTAAGGAGTGCATTTTAAGATTTGCACGATTAATCAGTGTGTTCTAAAATCATTTCAGTAGTTTGTGGATGGTGGAAACATATGATTGATAAAAAATAAGCTTATAAAGATAAAACAGGAGCATTTTGACGTTATTGACTTAGATGTCATGAAATCAGAAGCATACCTCTAACAAGAGGTTCAATATGAGTGGGCCAACAAATTGAGAAGCATCATTGCCAATCTACAAATTTGGGGGGAGAAATATGAGTTCGCAAGAATAACACAAAATGTTGTAATGGAACAAATATGAAAACCAAACTGAAGGGCAAATCTTGTTAAAAAACAGTCTGGATATATTTGCCTACCTTAAAAAATCCTCCTAGCCAGAACCTAAAAGTGAAGGAAAATAATCGCTGTAAGCACAAACCAGATAGCAAGTAACTGACACCCTAGAGGTTTTAAGAAATATAGTTATCATTTGTACAAATGTACCTTCCACCGAGGCTACTATGAAGAGCTCGTAACAGCCAAGGTTTTGGTTTTGAAGCTCATTGCTCCAGCATTTCTGGAATCTGAGACAAGATCCCAATGTTAGATTTGTATGTAAAAGTATTTCTCATTTCAGTGAAAACAATGGCAGAACATACCGGCTATACAATGTTTCAGTCTCATCCCAACTATCTAATTTCCAAATATCCTTATCGGTGATGGGCCTTCTATATCCTTGTTGCATTAGAGGAGTCATCCATGAAAATAATATGCCTAGCAAAGCAACGAGACAACAAAATTTATATCAACATGCTTATAGAGAAGTTGTGAGGATAGAAAAAAAAGAGAAAGAATTATGTGTGTATCCAATAGTGTGCAACAACTACAACTTATATTTACTCACTGGAAAATATATTCGTATGCCTCTCAGGGCAGATCTGCTCTCCGCCAGGTAGAGGTTCATAATCAGTATTATCAACAAGCACCTCATTCCCGATCGGAGTGTAACCTGGATAGGGATCCAGGCTAGGCAGATAAACCACCATGAGAATTCCAAACAACAACTGCAGAAAATATACATTCAGTATACAAAAGAGATCACTAAATATGATCATGAGACAAAAAAGCTGCAAACCTGGCATATTATCTCACTACAGTATAAGTAAAATATTGAACTGCAAAAGAAAAATACAGAAGTTAGTCTACATAAATAATAATAATATAAAGAGGATAAATCTTTGTGTCACCACCCAACAAGTTTCATTAAGAAAAAAAGATTTTACAAATGTATTATACCTTGAACTATAGTACTGCCTCACAGAAAGCACAAGATTGAACATAGCAGCTTCCCCAATCATCACGTATATTACCACAAACCGGATGTACCATCTAAACTCGTAGATGTAAATTCTTGTCTCCAGTAGAATCATTATAAGCATACAGCACCAAGCAGCAGCCTCGATAATCAATGAAGTAATCTGCAGAGAGGCAGAATTTCAAATGGCTGGAAAGCCCAAAGGGGCAAGAATTTGGTAAAAGTAAAGGTTCTAAAGTAGTGCACATAACTCCACTGAAAAACTGTTGACGCGCTTTAACTTTAGGTTATATACTCATGAGTATTTTCTGTATATTGCAGGTGCCACATAACTAAACTCCATATCATTTTGCAGCAACAAAAATAGAATCATATTCCAAGTCATTTGTGAGATGCATAGCATACACACCAAATTTCACTGCTTGCATATAGGTAGTCCTACAATCTAGTACCACACGGTACTCGGTAAATATACTTATCAAGCAGGAACAACAGATCAGCATACGAATTAAACAAATATTTGACAGCGATGATATTGTATGTAAGCATTCTCACCTCAAATGGAGCAAGGCTAGGCTGCCCATCCAAGTTCATGATGGAGGTGCCGGTGGCGATCCGATACAGCGGCTCTGCTATGCAGTACACCACAAGCAGCGCGAGCAGATAGTTGTAGTACGGCGAGCGTAACTTGTACCGCTGCACTGTGTAGTCCCTCGTCGTCCTCCATATCCGATAGAAGCAAACGCCAAAGAGTGCGAGGTACGAGATGCACACCACCAAGGTGTCGATGCCGCAGGGTGTGTATGCACCAAACGCGTTCTCGACCATATGAGACCACCCCCCATCCTTCACCGGCTGGCAGTACCATTCCAGTGGATTGAACCCCATCTCGACCCGTCCCCTTAGCAACCTGCCCCCACTCCTCACTCAGCTCTGATCTTGTCCTGAATTCAAGAAGCAAACTAATGGAAAAGAGAGAGGGTTCAGCCTATGAGCACTGTACTTGCAACATCAATTAACCCACAAACATCTGTACTAACTCAATGGTCAACAAGGAACAAAGATTTTGATAGCTAACCAGCCTAACGCATACAATTCGCTGCACACAGAGAAGTAGAAATCCTCACGTCACCTATAAACATCATTACTTACTCATGCATCAGAGCATGAAGCACAAGACTTATCAGACACGATCCTCTACAGACAAAATTAAACACAAAAGGCAAAAAAAAAAAACTTCAAAGAAACCTCGACAATTTTTACCTCTTGAATCCACCGGGATCGGGGAAGCAGATACGAGAATTACACGGAACATGTGTCTACTGCAGGGTGAAAAGGCGATATTAACAAGGACTTATCATCCCAAGAGAATCAGCACCCAAACGGTCCAAACTCCCACGGATCTCTGCAAAGTTTCAGCTTTACGCAATAAAAGATCCGAAAAGGAAAGTTTTCTGCGATTTTCCGGGTAAAATTGCGCCGAGTTATCCTCTTCCCGCACGAGGAGACCAACGAGAGCCAACCAAACCACAATAGCTACACGACAAGGCATCCAAAATTCCAAATCACAAGAGCGCCATCGAAGATCACAGAAAAATCCAAAATATTACCCGCAAGAGTATAGCTCCTAGATCGGAAACGAGCGGAGGACACAAGAACGGGACGGAGATGGAGCTCACCTCACCCGCGGATCAAATGGAGAGGCGACGTTGACGAAGCATCAGCATCTCGCGCTCTCTCCCGTGGGTAGTAGTAGAGGAGAGAAATATTTATGGGTTTGGATTTTAAGCCGCTGCCGCTTGGGGGAATTAAAGAGGACACTAAGGTCTTTTTTTGTACTTGTGATTATTTGGGCTCTCTTTGTTTTGTTTTTAATCCCGGCTTTTTTTTTTGGAGAAAAAAAAGTATTTGTGGTTTCGTCAGGGGTGATGCCGCCCAGTGCCGCTTGTTCTTTTGTACTAATTTTCTGCGCATAGACAGTGCTGTGTAGAGTGTGGACCATTTGCTTGGAGGAGAGTATGAATATGATATTATGAGAATCTCATCTTTGACTTTTTTACACCCAAGTTCTCTAATTGATTCAATATGATACTTGAGGACCACATATATGGTTCGTATTGAAATTTAGGTATTATTACTTCGAGCCTCAGGCAGTTTGCTATAATTCGTCATTTGATTGTACCAACAACAAATGTACGATCTCAAAAGGCAAAATAGTTTGTTCCCCCCAAAGGGTGTAGTAGTTGCTAGCATGAAATTAGTGAGTCTAGAATCACCTCCGTTAGCGATTCCCTTCTATTCACAAAAATAAATTATTTTGGAAATCGATATGGTTCCTAAAATGTAACTTTGATCACTAATTACTATCGTAATACTCCCTTCTATTCATAAAAATAAGTTGTTTCAGACATCGATACGACTCCAAAAATGCAACTTTGACTATTAATTACTATTGCAATTACCTGTAAAATTCAACAAAATTATAATATTATAAAAGTACTTCCAAGATGAAATTGCACACATGATTTTTCATATATCTAATATAAATATTTAAAAAGATATCGATAGCCAGAGTTTTCAAAGTTTGATAGAACACCTTGTTTTGTGAACTGGATGGACTATATTTGTAAAACCCAATAAAATAGTAGCATTATGAAAGTACTTTCGAAACAAATATACACGTATGATTTTTATTTATGTAATTTAAATATTTTAAAATATATACATAACCAAAACTTTTAAAGTTTGAATGCACACGTCCTAAAACGATTTATTTTGAGAACTGCGAAAGTATAAGATAAGTAACCTACCGGACTAGCACTACTAGATACAATAAACACAAACCCTTATTGCCTCTGACCTTGTGTTAAATTCTTGAGTTTTTCGCTTCAAATCCTGTGATTGGGCCGTCCTAGCTCCCTTCCCCGTGGTTTTTCCCCCCGCAAAAGGACCTTCCCCATGATTTAAATACTCATTCGGCTATAATCTCACCAGATTTGGTGTCTGCTATGAGATATTATTTTTTTCAGGGATGGAGAGGACGACGTCAGCGCTGACGGCCAGTTGGGGCGCAGCCCGATGATGAGGGGGAAGGACGAGTCAAAGAAAGAGCCATCTCAACTCTCAAGGGAGGCCCGTTGCTTGGCACACTCCCTCGCTTGCTGGAACTGAAGTTACTGAACTGTTCTGATGTGAATACTAGCACACATAATGGGTTTAAGCATATTATTACTAGCTGGTAGTAGACGTGAAGGGTCACTGAAGATTGAAAAAACGGTAAATAGTACTAGCATAATGGCATGTTATATTAGTCTCTAGGAAGAATGAGAAAGTGATGTGGACAGGGCAGATGTGTGTCCAACTACAACGTTGATGTTTATTGTGTGCCATGCTTGAATTCACAGCTGTAAGAAAGAAAAAGGAGCATTGCGATTGATATCAACTGTCGAAGAAATATGTACTACTTTTCTATTTTTATTTTTATAAGTCGTTGTAAATGTTTTTAAATCCATGATTTGCTATTGTAAAGCGACCTTATCTCTCCTATATCACTGTAAAGTCAAACCATACCCTTTTTATGCCGTTGTCGTCACCTCTGTTAAATTTTTTGTGCCAATTTTCCCCCCCAAAATACCCTCATTTCTTTATTCTCCTTCCTCCATTTCTTTTCTTCCCTTCCTGACTCTCTCTCTCTCCTCCAGTCCACCTGTCGCCGCCTCTCTGCATGTGTGGCCGTCGTCGCCCTAGCCGGCGGACGAACTCCTCCACCTCCAATATGTTTGAGTAAATTTTAATTCATTGTCAAATTTGTGAGCGTGCATGCCTAGTGCATACATCTAGACATCACCGTCTCAGAAAACATCTGTCACAAGTTCGCCATGCATCATCCAAGCCCATTCCATCCCAGTATTCACCACAAGAGAACAAAGGGCACAACCAATCCAAATAGGGAGGAAGGAAGAGGTAACATTGCCGGTGAGGAGCACCACTATGGGAGCTGCCGGGTACAAGCACCCCCGCCATCTCGACAACAACATCGTAGCACAACCGACCTTGGGCCGCCAGCGCAAGCAATGGAGGGACGAAGAACGAGGGGGTCAAAAGGGGGGATGGCACGGGGAGACCCAGAGCCGGCTTAGCGACACGGGATCCCGAAGGAACCACGAATGGGGCACCGGAGGTCTGGTGAACCGACGGCGGTGGCGGATTACTTGGGGCCCAGTGGCTAGGGTTCGGCAAGGCGGAGCCGGTGGGGTGAGCGGCCAGCGACGCTGGGGAGATTTAGGACCAGACAAATAAGAGTTCGCAGCGGTAGAGTTGGCCGGCGAGGTTGGTGAAGTCATGCAGGCGTCGCCAAGGTGGAACCAGGCGATGGCACCCTAGTGACTGCGCCAAGGTGGAACCAGGCGGTGGCACCCTAGTGACCGCGCTAGTAGGGCGGCGACGTAGGTGATCGAGGCGGCGGGCGATGATGGTAGCAGTACTGGTATAGCCGAGGTGGAGCAAGTGAGGCCAAGAAGAACACAACAAGGGTATAATGGTATTTGCACATTCACTTCACGATTTGACTGGTTAACAATGGCGTAAAGAGGTATGGTTTTGACTTTACAGCGGTATGGAATGGAGATATCACTCTGTATTGGCACATCATGAATACAAAACATTGACATTGACATACAAAAAAAATTCCCAAAGAAAATGATGTTCGATAGCAAGACTTGTACAGTTTTGATTCTGCAAGACTACGTATCGCCCAATGAGCATACGAGGAAATCTCCTACTATTCTCTTTCAGCCAGATCTCTTGACTTGTGCTCTCAACGGGCAAGATATTTCTCCTGTGGAAAATTCCCCAGGAACAAACAGCACGGCACAGATATTTCTCCTGTGGAAAATTCCCCAGGAACAAACAGCACGGCGTTCGGTAATGACTACTACGTTTCGTTCTTTGCAGGCTCTCTTTTCAGACCCTGCGGCTGCTTCACAGGTGGTTGCGTACGTACCAGTGATGCAGCGGAGCTGGATTTTAAACATTATTACGTTTCCAGGGGCAGCAAGAATTAATAATGCCCGTGACCAAAGATCACAAAGCCAAAGTCAGTACTATAAATAGAAAGATAAACATCTAGTTTGACCAAGTCCATGAACCAAGATCGTCAGCATGGATGTGTAATTCCTCGGCATGATCGATGCTAACAATTGATTTTGCAGCCAAGAACTCATCACGAGAATACTTCTTTTTTTTGCAAGTACTGTAGTGTAAGACTGTAGATACTGTTTGGTCTGATTTCAGCTTCGAGGTCTGTGCTTATTGTCCAGTTTGGCTTAACTTCAATCTCATTTTATAGAGATGTAAGCTTAAGTCAGGGCAAAACATGTAGCTAGCCATGAAATTGTTCAGAGAGTTTTTTTGGTAGGATTGCAATATAGGTCTTCGTCTAAAAAACAGCAATATAGGATTTGAAGCCTATTATGAGTCGAAACATCAAATGAGAAAAAATTATGGAAGAGGCTCGTACTAGTCTGAAACTCCGAATAGGCTACTGTGCTACTCGGACTCTGGGGAAGGGCCTGTAATTCAGTTCGATTCCCCCAAAAAAAAAAACAAAGCAGAACCAGCAAAGCACCGACGTCAACATGTTCCAATCACCTAGCCGCCTGGTGCAGCATCGTATTGTGCTTTATTTATTGGCCTCATTAATATATGAACTCCTCAGACTATGACTACAGAATATAAGATTTGTATGTGTGCGTGAGTGCGAGCAGGTGAATTCCAAATCAAAATTATGGGTAGGTATCGTAGGTTAGGTGCTGATCGGACAATTTCTCAGCAGTGTCCCGGTCCATCCCGTAACTAACGCGAATACGACAGCAAATAAAGGCATCTTTAATAGTTAGAGATAATTTTATCTTTAAGATATGTTACATCATCTTTAGAGATAACATCTCCAATGTATAGTCTCTAACACACTCTTTAACATTTATATTTTACATTTTTTCTTTGAAACGGGTCTACATGTCAACTAGAATAGATTAATGTATCCTGTTTAGCGTTTTCATGTCTTATTTCGCGTATACGACAGTCTCTTCAGAAATAGAAGATATATGCTATCTCTCCCCCATTTCTCGTCCACATAGAATTTGTTGATGTGATACAGCTAAAAGACGATAATAAATACACTGCTGGAGGAGAATATAGTTCTATTCCACAGCGATAACCCAAATGTAATTATGCGCATCTCACAACGCATGTTCATTATGTCGACCATGATGGATTAATTAGCACATACAACTCAAAAGGCATCCTTGGTATTACCAGCAAATTGGAATTGTGGGGTACTAGTCGACCCATATGATAGACTGAGCCAGAAGCATGTTAAGTGGACCTTAAAGACTCAACCAAAAGACTCTCAAAAGATTCTGTCGAGGTGCTGGCATGGTGATAATATATCCTACATGGACCTCTAAAACTAGGTTTAGCTACAGATGATAATATGGGCTAAAATGCGATGGGCCAGTAGGGCCATCCGGCCTTTCTTCTTTGTCTCATTTTGCGCAGCACAAGGGATTATAAATGCAGCACAAAGAGAGGAGAGTTTATAGATGGATTTGTGGATTACCGATTTGTCATCCGAGGATCAATCAGGAGCGTCAATTATTAATCGGAGGATCAGAGGCAAGTCCCTTCACAGCTCAAGACCCTTTTGATCCAATAGTATATAGCTCAAGATTTTCACTTGACGTTGGGTGAAAGGACCAGTGTTCTGCTCCACCAAATTTAATGGATCGATTACTAACCAGCTGCAGCTCCATAGTTCATTCAGATGTCCACCGAACTCAAAAACTTCATGCCGGCCAATGCGCGCCCACACGAACGAACATCCTCGGGGCAGGCCTTCAGGCTTCAGCCCAGCACTGCACCGGAACTGTAGCTGGGTCAGAGTCGTGCATGGGAATAGAATACTGACGAAGCCACCCAACGCAACGTACGCAGCTCATCATCACCGATTCAGCCTACGTCAAAAAAGCCACCCTACCTTTGCCAATTGCCATGGCTCCTCTGAAAAATCCCTGCGCTCGCCGTCCTCCATTGCTGTAACTTTTCACCTTTCACCAGCCTTCTCAACTCAATTCCCAGGCTCCCAGCTGCTGCTGCTGCTCCTACTACAAGATGCTCTCTGCTTTTCAGTTTTTAACCCTGCCTGTCACCCTTGTGTGCGCGCACATGGTGAGTCAGAGACAGAGAGAGCAATGTGGGTAACAAAAATGGCCAGAGGCCTTTTATCGAAAGGAGCATGGGATCGGAAATAATGCATAGCTAGCGCAGCAGTTGATTGATCCAAAAGAAAGGTTCCAATCCCTGGCCTATCATGGCGCCTGGACTTCCCTATCTATCTTCTTCATTCACTCTTTGAAGTTACGGCAGTAATAACAGAGTCAGTCTAGCTGCTACAACTTCACATGCCAAGTTCGCAAGAATCGCAGCACACCAGAGACACATGGAGCCCCCTCCCGGATAAGGATAACTGGTATGTTTCTGTCCTCTTCTACAACACGGCTCACACTTGTGTTGATGCAAGAGCTAGCATAATGGCACATCATGCATTATTATTTAGTTTTTTTTACTAATTATCAGCCATCCTGTGTAAAGGAAGATTTCATGATTGGTGCATATCTGCGCCCATATTGCCGATGGCAGTAAAAGAAATGTGCTTTGATCAAAACAGAGAAAGATTCTGCCTAGGCAATTACAGCCTGATGACAACCGGTCAGAGAGGAATTCCTCAAACTAAGAGCCCCCTTTGTCTGATTGTTCTAACGGTCTCTAGCGAGTGGCAATGCTCCTACAGTCCTACTGTATACGCATACACTCTGCTACTAGTCTAGGCACTATTTGCAGTTGAAGAGAAAATGTGCCGCTTGCTTTTATCTCGAGGACCGTGCGCCCTGGACAATCTTTCTCTCTAACCATGGATTTGTGCGTCAAACAATCATTTGTGGTACATTCCAAGGTTTACTACTACTTCCTCCTGTACAATACTGTTGATTTATGGAGTACTACAAGTCTACAGCAATGCTCAGATGTCACTGTAAGGGTGCATTTGAGGACTTCCTTCTCTGTGACTGAAACAAACGGGACAAGGACTGACAAAAAATCTTGACAATTACACTAAGATATTTTATTTTTTGCAGACTCCTCTGGTACGAGGTACTGCAGGTTTTAATTTTTCAAGGTCATTGCAGTTAACGTACCCCCGCAGGTCCATACTCCTATATAACCAGCCTCGTATTTTGCTTTTTTTGTTCCTAGTTTTTGTTAGAGTGCAAATGAATTGTTAGATGCAACGCAATAGTTTAAGGGGGCTAATATATAGGTACAGATGAGACATATAATATTATAATCTCTAGAACACTAGAAAATACCACAAGTACTTTTGACGCATGCTACTAATACTCTTAATACCTTCCTCGAACTCGAGGCGTATGCAATAACATTGAGTTTGAAAAGAAAAACACTAAGATGAGAAAACGGAGAAAAAGAAAAAATATTTCAAAGTCAAGACTTGAAATGTCGTCGTGACATGCAACTCTTGAAAATATTCACCAGGTAGCTAAAAATAAAGAGATGCCAAATCAAGTTGATGAAGAGAAAGATAAGATCAACCCACTGCAAAGAAGGGGGGAGAAAAAGTCGTGATGATGACATAAGGAAGACCATTGGTCAAGAGATGCAGCGAAGATGTGTAGCAAGATGGCGACGACACGTGTCAAGTCGCAAGAAGGCCACAAGAGGACCAAGAGGGTAAAGTCGCATCAACAATGACGATGATGGGAGTGACCGCACTCGTTCCAATGGATGGACCGCGACAACCCGAAAAGGAGGAAGCAATCGGCTAATCGACAAAGGACATGAACTAGCACGACTTCGACGAGCTGAAAAGGGAGAGCAGCGGACTAGGATGGACGCAACGGAAGCAAAGACTCTAAAGAGAAAAACTCAAATGATAGTAACAGTAGATGCTAGCAGCAGTAAAGCAATCACACTCTCCTACAACAACAAGCATCGACACAACAAAATACCAAAAGGCAAGCAGACCAAACCAACAGCCACACCACTAGGCCCATCGCGGAACATCCCAAATAACTTCAACGCGGTAGAAGACTCACACCAAGCCAAAGGTGTAGCGGCACTCCAAGAAGAAAAGCAGGGCATCACTCCAAGGAAGGAGCAGCCGCAAGCGCTACGTGCGAGCGACCGTGGCTGGAAATGGTTCAAGGTGGTGCAGTAGCGACTACCATGGAGGGAGTTGGTCGAGGAAGCTTGAGCACGACGGCCAGCGGCAGCCCCAACGGCGATGGCATAGGGGCAAGCAAATCCGGCTCTGTCGCATCAAAGAAAACAAAGGAAGTTGTCGTCGATCAATTCAGAGCGACAGCTAGAGTCGCCGAACACCAGCAAAGATGAGCCAACGACGATGAGTTGCGCCGAATCCAGTGAGGACGAGAGTGGAGATGATGATCTACGCTAGATCCAGCGAGGGCGAGGGTGGCGAGGAAGAGGAAGTCATGACCACATGCAGCGACAGTTCCGACCGAGAGACGGCCTGCCGGTGCCGAATCCGAGCATGATACGACCAGTCGGCGGTGGTCCAAGAAGACGACGGCTCTCCCCGCACGTGACGCCAGACCCGAAGGCAACAGTGACCCAATCTAGATCGGATCTAGTCCACGGCAGTCGAGAAGACACGAGCGGCAGTTGCGGTCCAAGAAGAGGGCGGCGGCTAGAGCAGGGGAAGACCAACAACGCCAAATCGAACAGCGGAAGACCCGACCCAAATCAGATCTGGATGGCAGCGACTGAGAAGAGATAAGGATGGCCGACGGTAGGGGTGAAAACGGATCGAATACGGACGGGTAATGACTCTGCCCTATTTTTTTTCTTTGATACGGATACGAATACGGATATCTCGGATATGAATACAAATACGAATAATATCGAATACAAATACATAACGAATACAAATCAAAATGAATAAGGTCACAAATATTTTTCAAAACATGAAACTCCTTAAATTGTACGCCAAAAATTAACGAAAACGTATAACTAGTTTATTTGATCCAAGCATTCATGAATTGTTCATGTTTTCAGGAACCACGCACAACATTGAAGCTTGCAAGCTTCGTTAATTAGTTCATCACAGACATGATACTTAGTTTACCACATTTAGCTCATAACTCATAAGTCATCATATACATAAAACTTAGTTCGCACTTAATTCATCACACCTAGTTCATTAATAACATACATAGTTTGATAATACGTACATACCATGTCTCAAAAAAATGCATAACAATACACTTAGTTCATCACATATTGTAACAACCCAAATTTTGTTTAGTTTGAAAATAAAAATTAAGTTAAGCTAAGTTAATTTAGTTTGTTGCTTTCCATTTGAAGTTTATTCGCTGTTGAATAAAAATTATACACTCCAATTCAAATATCAAATTCCCTCCAAAAACCAAATACAAATATCATAATTTCAATCTCGGTTCTGGGCCAAAAATCCACTTTGCTTTGGGCCGAGCCCATCTCCCCCGGCCCACTAACCCGGCTTCCCAATTTATTCTTTCTTTATTTCTTCTTCCTCCTAACACTTGCTCTATTCGACTGAGTACCGCACCGCCCGTTCGCCTGCACCACGCCGTGTCCTACGATCAATGCGCACCATCAACACTGTAACGTCCCAAAATTTAGCTTTTCAAAAATCTTTTGAGTAGTTTAGGTCCCTGAAAAATTTCACCAATTTTATTTGAATTAATAAAGCTTAATTGGAATTTTTCTAAATTTAAAATATTTAATTTGACTAATCTAAACATCAATTAAATAAAAAATCTATTTTATTTGGCTTCCTGGTGTTTCCAGGAATTTTCTGGTATTTTTGGGGATTTTTCTGGATTTGTTTACTATTTATTCTATCTTATAGATTTATTGCCTTTTAATTCAAATTCGAAAATCAGTTTTACTTTCTCTCTCCTCCCACATGAACAGTAGTATGCAGTACTGTTCATCCGATTTTCATGCGCTCGTCCAGCAACCGAACTCCCGAGCCGAACTGCCGTCGTTTTCGTTCAGTTTTCAATTCGAAATTCAAACCTCCATATCTTTTCGCTCGGTGCATATAAATGCGAGCCGTCTGCGCCCACGCGTCCGTCTCGACGTCCTCTTCCAATCCCCTGATTTGGTTTCCTCCGAATCGATCTGTATTCAACGCAGTTCGCGGAATACCGAGTTCATCCGAAAATCTTCCGCTGCGAGTTTCTCCTCCGTCCGACGTCCGCCGGCCGAACCGTCTGCGGCGTTGGATTCGCGTCGTCGTGCTCTACGTCATGGTGCCAGCCCCTTCGCCTGAAGTTCGCCGGAGTTTCGCCGTCCGTCGTATTCCAACCGTATTCTTCGCGTATTCTCCTTCCTCGGTGAGTATTTCCAAAATCCGACCGCATCATCGCGTCCGGCTCGTCGTTTCCTTTCCGTTTTGCCCGTTCACCGCCGCCGCGTCGCCCCGGTCTGCCTTCCATCCCACACGCCTCTATGCTCGCTTCTGTTCATGTTTTTTTCCAGGTCGTGGTCATCCGTGCGTGTTTGTTCAATCGGTTATTTTGCTCCTGCTACTTGCGGATTCGTGTTAATCCTTCCGAATATATATATATATATATATATATATATATATATATATATATATATAGACACACACACTGTACATGGTGGTTCCTTCCTCGTGAATCGGTACGTACCAAGCAACATACATTACCTTGCCTCTGTTGTTTGGTTTTCTCTGGATATCTCCGTGCACAGATAGGCCGAGCGTCCTTTGTGCTATTCCTGTCTGTAGCTTTCGGTTCATCCGTGATTTGGTTTGGTGGTCATTAGATTTTCTTTCCATCTGTTAATCTAATTCTTGCTTTATCATCTGGTGCTAATTCTTGCCATATCAGTTGCAGTCTCAGACCACCATGCGCCAGGAGGAGCCGCACCCCTTCTTAGTTCGTTGTCTATTGATTTTCGGTTGCCCACGCCGTGCGCACGAAGCCGGCCGGCAAGCTCCTGCTCTCAGTTCTGTTGATATGTATGTTTGTATACATGTGTGTGCGTGTGTCTATACATATATATATATGTATGTACGTACGTATGCATGTATGTGTATATGTATCTATATATGTATATATGTATGTATGCATGCATGTATATATGTATACATAGATATATACCTTCTCTCACTTCCATGTTGACCCCACCTGTCATCCACTCAATTAAAACATTAATTGTTTCTCTCTCTTACATGCGGGTCCCGCGTGTCAGTCAAACCTTGGTCAACCCTCCTCCATGAGCTTGGTCCACCGTGGACTAGCGTATCTCTGTGGACCTGGTCCATAGACCAGTGGCCCACATGTCAACTGCTAATCCTATTTTTGAGAATTAATTTAATTCTTAAAATTCTTTTATCTTATTGGTCCCACATGTCGTTCTCTCTACCTTATTTCTGGAATTATTTTTAATTCTAGAAATTCATAAATATCAGTCGATCCCACATGTCATACACTCATCCAATCTCTAATATTTTTGGAATAGAATATTCTGAGAATATTCCTTTGACCCTACTTGTCAGCTTCTCTCTCTCTTTTTTATTTTCATCATTCCAAAAGCCATATCTTCTTCATCCGAGTTCCGCTTGAACCCATCCAGATTCCTCCATGCATCAAAAATTCAATATCTATCTTCCTGTACCATTCAATTTCAATTTGGAGTTTATTTGATTTGTCTTTTGAATTGTGTTTGTTTTGCGCTATCTTTATCGTTAGACATTGAAGCCCGGAATCGTCCGAAAGAGCTGAAGAGCAAGGAAGTAGAAGATTGAAGATAAATAAAGACCATCATTGCTATAGCAAGGCAAGTTATACCTTTGATCATATTGAACCTAGTTTTCAAAATATTTCGTTTCAATATATTGCATTCTATTTCAAGTATTTATTTAAATGCTTTTGGGTGTAGTTATTAATCCAAATTGTTATGCCACCTTGTCTATTGTATGCCATGATCTTTTGTCACCCTAGGTTGATTAATTATTAGTTGGTATTATTGTAGCACCAACGTGGGTTGGTTAGATACGATTAGACTGCTTAGCCATGCCACGAGTCATCATTTCATGTGAGAGTTGCAATTATAAACTTGACTAAGTGATTATGGAACTGTGTGATGAAATTGTGTGTGCTGTGTGCTATTACTCGTTGATGGCATGTGTTGCACTTAATCAACAGGGTGGGAAAAGATTTAGACTGAGGCAAGTGGTGGATTCTGTGTGAATGGTGGAGCTGTGTGCTTATTAAACTTTGTGATTTGGGTTAAAATCGAAAGTCTTGCCTTGGTCAATTAAGGACTTAACTTTGTGCGCCATTGAATCTGGCCTTCTTGCACGACCACATGCCTAGTATGGGTGGGCCGACTTAGTAAGTTATGGAGTCTTGACATTGACAACTCAGTTGTATTTAAGCTATGTGATGGGTGGAGGTGTGATATGTCACATCGCGGACGGTTCGTGCATCCTGTCCAATGGTGTGTGTCGTTCCAAGGGCCGTGTGTACAAATTGACTGGCGATAAAGCACACCAGAGTGTCATTGTTTGAGATAAAGTTTCTGAAAGGTTTTGTTATGGTCAGTGATCGCTACACTGATTGTATCGTGTGGGTAAAGTGTACAAACTCTGCAGAGTGTTTAAATCAATCTATTCGAATAGCCGCGTCCTCGGTTATGGACATGCTCGGGAATTTCACACGAGGGGTAGATTTTCATAAAACAATTGGGAAGGGTCAGCTGTGTGAGATAACTTGTGCAGCTGTGTGAATAACTTGATTAGACTGTGTGTCCTTTGCGAAATCAATTGTTAACTTATTATTGTCTATTTGTTTTGAATTATGCTTTCAATCTATTATTTGTATTCAATTGCAAATGTTGCATTTCTGCAAAATAACCACAGAAGCCATTTCTTTGGAATAAGCCATCATCTATAAATTGCATTCTGTGGTATGACTTGCGAGTACGGTGTGTACTCACTCTTGCTATAAACAATCAACAGAAGTGGAAGAATCGTCAGTCAACAAGGTCTACTTCAAGGATCGTGGAGAACTAGGTTGCGCTACCCCAGTCGATTGCCTGTGGGCATATGGATGGGCTTCACTGAAGTTATTCTGTTACGTTCCGCTGCAGCTTTATTGAGCTATTTATCTTTTGAGACATTAATTGTAAGCTTTGACCTTAAGGTCTTTACTCTGATAATTATTGTTATTTCTCTATTTATTAGTCATCTTTGTATATGGAATTGATATTTCATCGATGTTGCCACTGTGTGCACTAGCGTGATCCTGGACTAGTGCAGTATACACAGAGGGTCCAGATTTGCATATTTGGGTCCCGACAAACACCCCACTACCTCGAGCATTCAAACTTTGTCGTTTCCCCTCGCCAGTGCACACCATCGATGTCGACCGAAATCGCCACTAGCCTCCCTGTCGTGCCATGTGCACTCGATTAGCGCCCACCCCTATAAAAGGAGAGCACCAGCACCGCAATTCTTCACCCCACACTTTCCCCCAACTCTTGGCCGAGCCGCTGCCGCCGAGTCATCTTCACCGCCGCCTATCACCACACTACCCCACACCGATCTCTCTCTCTGGTGATGATTTGGCCAAGCCATGTGAGTCATCTCTTATTCCCGAGCGTCCTCCACCATTTCCCCCTCTCTATTCAGCTGAGGAAGCTCCGTGGAGCTGCGCCGCCACTACCCCTTCTTGTTCGGTGCCTGCCGACATTGCCCCGCTGCCTCGGAGCACCCCCGGCCTCCCCGAGTGACCCGGTGGCTTCCCCTCACCCTCACTAAATAATCTAGACCCGTCGTTATGAGTTAATGGAGTATTTTGGTGATTAATGATAAATCTATATGTGAGACTAATAATTATATTGTTATACCTATTGTTTAGCCTCAGTTTGATGAAAGGGTGAAAATTATGAAGGTATGCATTCGACATCATATCCTTATATCTTATTGCATTCCTCGAATTTAAAATATATGTTGAACTCCACTAAAAGTTTAACTTGAATATGTGCATATGTTTTTATTATACATTTGTGTATGCACACACTCAGGGGGAGTTCACTCTATGTTTTGTGGTTTCATTAATATTGATCTATATTCTCTTTATCCACACATATTAAGGATCTCTACTTTGAAATATATCTCTAGAATATATATAATTTGTGTAGTTCATATATACTCATATTGCTCTATATTCAATTATTTGTAATTGAGGTGATTGTCATCAATTACCAAAGAGAGAAATATTGAACTATCTTAACCCACCATTATGGGTTAATGGTACATTTTGGTAATTAATGACAATCACACTGTGTGACTAACATTTTCCATAAAGGTGGGTAAATAGGTTATGTTCCATGATGATGTAAACATTTGATGACATCATGAGTTGAATGTCATCAAGTCAAGTTTTAAGAAGAGGATGCATTATGTGTTGATGCATATCAATATCTCGAAAAAGAGATGATAATGAGTTGATTATCAAGTCAAGAGAAGACCCATCACGTGTTGATGGAGGTCAAGTGAAGGATGCCGATCCAACGGCTGAGTCAGATCGGGCGGTTTGCAACGATTCCATTCGTTCGGCTGGTCGAAGACCGTGCGATACCGATCCAACGGCTCACGACCCTAGCTCTCGAACGGCCGAGTTGGTACAGCTAGTGGACTGGACCGAGTCAAGTGGCTCGAGCCCGAGTCCGATTCGAACCTACGGAATAGTGCAAACCAGTTAAGATTTGAATTTGAATAACTGATTTTTGAGGAATCATTTAAGGTAGCGAGCAAGCTCCAAAAATTACGAAATTTTAACTGGAGATTGCTGACAGCAGGAGGGACCCCACATAAAATTTCCAGAGACTTTAATGTACTGAATTTTCCTCCAGAATTTCCAGAAGGTGAAAGCTATGGTTTGACCAAGCTTTGACTCGCCTCCACAAATTATCAAATGATTGCTAAAAATCATGAGATAATTCGGAGGTGTTACCAAGCCTCCCTAGAACTCAGGAGAAATATCTCCAAGGGTTAGGCACAAGATTAATGCCAAGAAGGTTTTGGATTAGATTCAAATGAGGATTTGAATTTAATTTTCCATAATTCTCTTCACAAGAATTACAAAAATGACCAGGGGTTTCAAGATCCCTTTCTGGGATGTTACAAAACCTCCCCCCCTTACAAAAATCTCGTCCCGAGATTTGGCTCACTCAGTAAGGAAAGATGGATAGTCTGCGCGGAGACGATCTTCCCTTTCCCAAGTAGCCTCATCCTCAGAATGGTTCGACCACTGAACTTTGAGGAATCTGATAGATTTATTCCTCTTTCTTCGTTCAGCTTCATCGAGTATGCGAACAGGGTGCTCGCGATAGGTCAAATCTTCTTGGACATCGAGAGTTTCTAATGGAGCCTCCTCTGTTGAAACACGGAGGCACTTCTTTAATTGGGACACATGGAAAACATCATGCACCCCATCGAGTGTAGCTAGCAATTCCAACTTATAGGCAACAACTCCTTTCTTCTCGATAACACGGTAAGGACCGACATATCGAGGAGCTAACTTGCCTTTAACGCCGAAACGTCGATGGCCCTTCAAAGGAGAGACTTTGAGATAAACAAACTCATTAGGCTCAAAGCTCAACTCGCGACGACGGCGATCCGCATAGCTCTTTTGCCTGGATTGAGCTGTGCGTAACCGATCTCGAATAAGCTGGACTTGGCTTTCGGCCTCATTGATCGAGTCCGGGCCAAAGAAAGGTCTTTCGCCGGTCTCAGACCAATTCAACGGGGTTCTGCACTTTCTCCCGTATAAGGCCTCAAAAGGTGATATGCCGAGACTGGCCTGAAAACTGTTGTTGTAGGAAAACTCGGCAAATGGCAAGTATTTCTCCCAATTCTTTCCATAGGAGAGAACACAAGCACGGAGCATGTCCTCTAACACTTGGTTGACCCTTTCGGTCTGACCATCAGTTTGGGGGTGATATGCTGTGCTAAAGGTAAGACGGGTGCCCATAGCCTCTTGCAGGCTATGCCAAAACCGGGAAGTGAACAGAGAACCACGATCGGAAATGATCGTCTTCGGTATCCCATGCAAACTTACAATCTGGCGATATAGAGCTCAGCTAGGAGCCCCACGCGAAGCTGCGTCTTGATTGGAATGAAATGAGCCACTTTGGTCAACCGATCGATAACGACCCAAATGGCATCGTTTCCCTTGGGCGACCTGGGTAGACCGGTGATAAAATCCATCCCGATCGAATCCCACTTCCACTCAGGAATAGGTAAAGGCTGAAGCAGTCCTGTTGGACGCTGATGCTCGGCCTTGACACGACGACACACGTCGCACTCGGCAACGAATTTCGCAATTTCTCTCTTCATTCGGGTCCACCAAAATTTCTGACGGAGATCTTGATACATCTTTGTGGCCCCGGGATGAATAGACAAAGGCGAATCATGGGCTTCATGGAGAATTAAATTCCGCAATTCCATGTCCTTTGGAACCACAAGGCGTTGCCCGAACCTTACAACACCATGCTCATCCTCAGAGAAGCATTTGGCTGTTCCGTTCTTGACATTTTCCTTGATGCGGCTCACCCCAGCATCCGATTGCTGAGCGACCTTAACCCGGTCCACCAAGGTTGGTTGCACAACCAAGGCAGCGAGGGAACCATGCTCAACCAAACCTAAGTTGAGACGCTGGAATTCCTTCAGAAGGGTGGGCTGACGCCCCTGGAGCAACACGACATTGCAATGCGTTTTGCGACTAAGCGCATCAGCAACGACATTAGCCTTGCCCGGATGGTAGTGAATACCCATGTCATAATCTTTGACCAACTCCAACCATCTCTTTTGCCTGAGGTTCAGATCTGGTTGGGTGAACAAATACTTTAGGCTTTTGTGATCCGAATACACTTCGCAACTATTACCGATTAGGTAATATCGCCAAATCTTAAGCGCATGAATCACAGCAGCCAATTCCAAGTCATGGGTAGGATAGTTGAGTTCATGAGGTCTCATTTGCCTTGATGCATAGGCCACTACCTTGCCTTCTTGCATAAGGACACAACCGAGCCCTCGACGAGAAGCATCGCAGAAGATATCAAAGCTCCGGCGAATATCGGGAAGAACGAGGACGGGAGCGGTGGTCAAACGCTTCTTAAGTACTTGGAAACTTTCATCACAAGCATCGGACCACAAAAACTTCTTGTCCTTCCTAAGCAACTCCGTCATCGGCTTCGCGATCTTGGAGAAGTTCTCGATAAATCGACGATAATATCCCGTTAAACCAAGAAAACTCAGACTTGATTGCAAAGTAGGTGAATCCATGAAAGAACATCGACCTTGCTAGGATCAACGGCTCGCCTCTGCCGAAAGGATATGACCCAAAAAGGCCACCTCCTTCAACCAGAATGCGCACTTGCTGAACTTCGCGTACAGCTGGTGCTCACGAAGCTTGCCTAACACAAGCCTCAGATGCTCATCGTGTTCCTCATCATCCTTGGAATAGATGAGAATATCATCGATGAAGACCACGACAAACTTATCCAAAAACTCCATGCATACCGAATTCATGAGGTTCATGAACAAGGCGGGAGCATTGGTTAAGC
Organism: Hsuehochloa calcarea; assembly: GCA_036346395.1. NCBI lineage: Eukaryota > Viridiplantae > Streptophyta > Magnoliopsida > Poales > Poaceae > Hsuehochloa > Hsuehochloa calcarea. The sequence goes on from CM070599.1 coordinate 45,616,177, forward strand.
TAAATGACATGACGGTGTACTCATACAAGCCGTAGCGAGTAGAGAAAGCCGTATTTGGAATATCCTCAGATAGTATCCGAACTTGATGATATCCCATTCTCAAATCAATCTTAGAGAACACTCGAGCTCCAGTTAATTGATCAAAGAGATCATCAATGCGGGGCAATGGATACTTGTTCTTTACCGTTACTTCATTAAGCGGACGGTAATCCACGCACATGCGCAAAGTATTGTCCTTCTTCTTTACGAAGATTGCAGGACAACCCCACGGAGATGAGCTAGGGCGGATGAAACCTTTTTCTTGCAGCTCATTAAGTTGCTTCTTCAACTCCACCAGCTCGTTCGGTGGCATCCGATAATGCCTCTTTGAAATCGGGGCTGTACCGGGAACCAACTCAATGACAAACTCGAGGTCTCGAACTGCTGGCATCCCGGGAAGAGTGTCCGGAAAGACATCAACGAAGTCACAAACTGTTGGGACTTCACTAATATCTAGAGCGGGCTTCGCTTCAAGCGCGAAGAGATGCGGACCTAGCAGCTTCGGCGAAAAGCGAATCTGCTCGCCCGAAGGACTAGATAGAGAGACACACTTCTTGGCACAATCGATGTGTCTCTTATGCCGAGACAGCCAATCCATGCCAAGAATTACATCTAGACTTGCTGAATGGAGGATGATAAGATTCGCGAAGAATCTCACTCCCTCGATCTCGATTGGGACATCCCTACACTCAGATACAGCGCTTAACTCCAAACCAGGAGAGCGAATGAGCAACGGGACCAACAATGGAGTAAAAGGAGCTCACTAATAGCAAGAAAAGACTCGAAACAAAAGAATGAGATGCTCTGAATCAAAGAGCAGTAGCGTAATGAGAGTTAACGAAAGTGTACCCGGCCACGACGTGGGTGCCTCCTGTGCCTCCTCTCATCGAGATGAGGTTGACGCGACCACTACCCATGCCTTGGGTAGCGGGGACTATCTTGAGTCCCGAGAAGAACCACCTCCTTGCCCGCGTCCTCCATTAGGACGAGGGGCTGCTCCTGTCTTCTTAGGGCATTGGTTCGCATAATGCCCCTTCTGGTTGTAGGCGAAGCAAGTGACTCCTACAGCCGGGTTGCGGGGGCCACTCTGCTGACTCGTAGGTGCACGTGATTGGGACACGGCCTGCGAAGGCGACGGAGAAACAGTCTTGACGGCCTCGAAGTCTTGAAACACAGTAGACGCGACCCCTGAGACGGACTGAAGCGGGAATAGCTGGCCCCAGATGACTTGCGCGGCTCCCACTTACGCTTGCGGGAATCCACAAGGGCTCTCCCTGCGTGCTCAGCGACGATGGCCTTGTCCACCAAGGCCTGGAAATCCGGGAAGTCAATGACAGATAGCTTGTCCTGCAGCTCCTCAGACAAACCATCCTTGAACTTCTCTTGCTTGGCCTCATCAGTGGCCACCTCCTCCGGAGCATAACGAGCCAAATGGTTGAACTCGTGCATTACTCAGAATGGCGAACGTCCTTGTCTGAGCGACAAGAATTCCTTCTTCTTCAGTCTCATCAGGCTGGAAGGAATGTGACTCCGACGGAAGGCAGTGCGGAACTCCTCCCAGGTGACGGTGTGACCGTCGGGCTGCATGGCGAAAGCTCTCCCACCAAGATAAGGTCGCACCCTCCACCGGTGGTGCGATGCGAGCAGCGCCTTCGTGCTCCACGCATGCGCTACGCTGCTTCGCTCAACCGAGACGGCCGATCGTCTGCGTCAGCGGTCCTCGGACACTGAGAACGTGGGATCTTGGGTGCGAAGAAACTCCGCAAGTCCCCACGCGGTGATGTCCACTCCCTTGCCGGATCTTGAAGCACCGTAAGGCGGAAGTGTTCGCGCGATGACGTCCAGAAGAATCCTCCTGTCCTCTGCACGGTTGCGCTCGATCTCAAGAAGGACCTTGGCCATGGTCGGAGGAGGAGGAAGATCTTCGTCCGGACCAGCTGACTGGCCTTGGCCGCTACGTGTGCGTCCGGCCATCCTGTTACAAGAGACTTAGGTTAAAACTAGACTCAAAAAGAAAGCCAAAGAAAGCGAAAAGCTAACGACTAGGGGAATGGAATATCACCCTAACCGAAAGCCAAAAACAGTAAGTGTATAAACTTAAACATGCTTATAAAAAAACTCCAAAAACAGCAAGGAATTACCACACCAAAGCTCAACTTCCCAATGCAACTAACCCGTATTGAATGAACGGGTAATTGATTGAGGAGATAAAACTCAGAAGATTAAGGTAAGATCTAATACCACTAAAGAGCAAGGTGCAATCAGCGAAAATAGTGTTAGATACATAGCTAACTAGTATCACATCTTACCCTTCCATTCCCACAAGTTTTAATTAATTCATCCCTCATTTTCTACCCCATTTAGAACCTTTGAGCTTGCTGCCGGAAATTGAAAGATCGTTGTCCAGGTTTCGCATCCAAGCTTCTAGTCGCAATTTATCCATTCCAGAAGCTTCAAAACCTTGCAGGGGGCAACCACCACTTCAATTTGCCAAGCTCATTAGTTCCCAAAGCCCAACAACTATCTTTGAAAGAAGGAGAGGAAATCAATTTTCAAAACTCAAATTAGAGTGAGATGAGAGGAGAAAGCTAAGATAGGTAAGGAATAAAATCTGAGAATTCCTTAAGCTTTCATAAATCATTTGATACTTTGAAAATAAGGTTTTTCAAAATATCCTAAAAATACGACCAAACTTGGGTTACTACGGTCAGCATGGCTCTGATACCAAACCTTGTGAGACCCCGGTTTATCGGGCTTGTAATGCTTAACCATCCATTCGGTTCTAGCATCACAAATCAGATAATCCGAGACTCGAGACATGTATACTTTCCAGAAATGCAGTATACACACCTCTTTACAAAGTTCATGCATCAATTCCATCCATTCACATAGAACCGAAGAAAAACAACAAACCGGAAAATATCATAAACAAAAGATGGATGTTACAAAAGGGAGGCCGACCGGCCAAATACATACATAGACAAAAGGAATAAACAGCGGAAGCAAAAGTGCCATAAGATGGCCATAAACAAAAGAGCCAATCAGTGTGCCTTTACCCTACAAGGCAACCGACCGGACCGCCAAGCTAGTCGTCGAATCCACAACATATTTCACAAAAAGTGAGGCCCTTGGGGCTCACCTTCTTCCCCTGCAACAAAGAGCCCAGCAAAGCGGGGTGAGTACTTTGAATGTACTCGCAAGACTTACGTGTAGAGTAACAAACCTGTACATAACTATATGCAAGCTTATTCAATGGAGGCTGTATGGTTCCTTTTCAGCATAAAGCAAGTTTTCATTTGCAATAATGTAGTACATTTGAAAGCAAGTTGACAAAACTGTTTTTAATGTTCAAATAACCGAAAAGACAACAATATAACAGTAGATAGAGAGAACAACAACAATCCTGGAAGTGACTAAACCCTTAGTCACCACAATAATAGCATGAATTACACATTCATACCACCCATGTCAAATTTTAGTTCAAAAGGTTGTAGTCTAACTCTTGGAAGACCTCCCCAAGCGTGTCCATAACCTAGGACGAGGCTATTCGAATAGTTTTATCCTGCGCAGGGTGTACCACTGTACCCACACGCTGCATCGCCTTTTTGCCAAGCTATTAAGCATACTTAGAAGGTATGCTTAAGACGGCTAAGTCTTACGAGACAGTTCCAATATTGTGAATTATTCACGAGCCGCCCGTATGGATAGAAATCCATACGTTGTGTCGGAGTCATCGTAAAGCCTTGGTCAACTACCCTTCCCGGGTAAAGCCTCGGACAACTACGACGCTCCTCGAGGTGGAGAGCCTACCCGGAATCTCCACCACCGCACACCCAACACAAGAACACGACCACATATCATGTTTCACACAACACACACAACCCCCTCCTGCGACTCGGAGATAACCCACGCTAAAGTACTAAGTCAAGAGAGGTCCCATATCCATCTCGCGTGGTTAGCACGCAAAATGCTTGGTTTAGTGTAACAAGATGTTCGGTCCTTGTTGACTTAGGCAAGACAACCACAAACCCAATAACCCACCATCCGACCACTTGCCCAAGTCCAAATCAGTTTTCCATTTTCAGATTTTGACTTTACAAAATAACAAAGCACAAGTGTTGGTCGTAGTGACATAATACGTAATGTGATCAAGATCATCGACTACAGTCGATAATCGCCCAGTACTACCGAAACTAAGCATCTCTAAGCAAATTCAAATCGTGAGCTACTAAGCGACCAGAGTCCATCCATCGAACTCCGACCACAGCCAATAACCTAAGCTCATAGTAGTAGAGGAGAAACAAGTCCTACAGATTATGCAGCTATAGGACACTAAACGTATTTTAACAACAAAATAGCAATGCATACATACGAGTTGAAAGCAATATAGTAGACTTGAAAAATAATGGGATTAACATGATCAAACTACTTGCCTGTTTGCTGCGGGTCAAGATGTAGTTGGGGATCACTTATGTTGTCAATGTGCTCTTCGGATCCTAACGAGAGGGCGAAAAGCAACCAATAAGAACGAATAAAACACAAAAACTCAACAGCAAACTTTCTTCTAAAAATTCTGAAGATTTTTACAGCAGCAAGGTACGGATTTGTAAAGAATTTAGCAACAAGAACCAATTGATTTGGATTCTTAATGGCAAATATACGACCGAAAGAAGATCTTACGACCAGGTAGTGGTCGTAGAAAATCCTACGACTATAACGTAGTCGTAGCGAGTCTTACGACTAAGTTCAAGTCGTGGAGGAACTTACGACCAAGCTACGGTGACTGGTCGGAAGTCCGACCACGAGGCAACGCCTCCCGCACGCTTTGCCAGAGGCTCGGCGGCGTCTCCGACCACAGCGGCGCCAGCCAAGGGCAGGGATAAGTGTCTAAAAGTTTAACGGTTCGACCGGCGGCCCATACTGGTCGGAGTATGGCTGCTACGGTGGCACGACCACGGAGTGCGGCCGAGTAGGTATGGTTCGGGAGAACTCTCCGAACGGGCAATACCAAGGGAACCACGAAAACTCCCCTAAGCTCCTATAGTTCAATGCGAACTTACCTGAGCTGAAGAACGACCAGAGACCCACGGAGTGGCTTCGGCGACGAGTAACCGAACGGCGGTGGTAAGGTTCTCACTAGGCCACAGCGACCTGGGCACAAAGAGAACCAAACCGAGTGAGAGTTAAGCTCCAAAGAGTAAAGGGGGAGCAGAGGGGGCAAGGACTTGAAGAAGAAAACCCCCGCTGCACCGCCTCCACCGAAGCTCCACACTCAACACTGGCGGTCGAAGAGATTGCGAGGGACTGCAGCTCAAGCAAGCTGGTGAGCGCTAGCTGGAGTTGCGAAAGTGCTAAAAGAAGCTAAGGGTGAAGTAATGGAGTTTAAATAGAGCAATGGCAGAGAGCAACGGCCGGATTTTTCCAGTCGGGTCAACACTGTCATGAGAGTACTTGAGAGCGATGGGAGCAGTTGAGTCATAACCTTCTGAGGGAGGAGCGCGACAGGCATTTAATGCACGCAGAGCTAGCCGTTTAAAGGTGGACATAGAGTGGACTGCACGCCACTGCTTTTCTCCTCTGCGCACGCCACGGCAGGGCTCACGCGCGCGCGGACATAGGAAGGAGACGACTCGTCGGTCGTCGGATTGAAATCGAACGGCTGAGCTGGATCGCGCGAATTGAAACGATCCCAGCGTTCGGCTGGTCGAAGACCGTTCGATGCCGATCCAACGGCTGAGTCAGATCGGGCGGTTTGCAACGATTCCATTCGTTCGGCTGGTCGAAGACCGTGCGATACCGATCCAACGGCTCACGACCCTAGCTCTCGAACGGCCGAGTTGGTACAGCTAGTGGACTGGACCGAGTCAAGTGGCTCGAGCCCGAGTCCGATTCGAACCTACGGAATAGTGCAAACCAGTTAAGATTTGAATTTGAATAACTGATTTTTGAGGAATCATTCAAGGTAGCGAGCAAGCTCCAAAAATTACGAAATTTTAACTGGAGATTGCTGACAGCAGGAGGGACCTCACATAAAATTTCCAGAGACTTTAATGTACTGAATTTTCCTCCAGAATTTCCAGAAGGTGAAAGCTATGGTTTGACCAAGCTTTGACTCGCCTCCACAAATTATCAAATGATTGCTAAAAATCATGAGATAATTCGGAGGTGTTACCAAGCCTCCCTAGAACTCAGGAGAAATATCTGCAAGGGTTAGGCACAAGATTAATGCCAAGAAGGTTTTGGATTAGATTCAAATGAGGATTTGAATTTGATTTTCCATAATTCTCTTCACAAGAATTACAAAAATGACCAGGGGTTTCAAGGTGCAAGAAAAGTTTTAATTTCTTCGTATTTTCTTACATCCGAAACACAAATCCCTTTCTGGGATGTTACAACCATTTTTTTTAGTATCGTCAGTGCTGAAATTCTTGGCCAAACTGATTGGAAGTGCTAACTAACCGCCCTTATAAGGCCGGTCAACCTTCCCCAGAAGGCATATTTTTTGGTTTTCTTCCTCCCAGAAGTCCGGACTAACTGGGGTCCAGTCAGACCTGATCCTGTGAGGGCGGACTGACCGAAAATTGTCAGTTATGGCTATTTTTATAGCCGTTGCACTTGTAGTCCGGACTGACCGGGCCTGTGCCTGCGGACTGATCGGGTTTCCCTTATTTTCAGCAGATTCTCCTTCAACGACTAGTTTTTTTGTGTGTATAAATACCCTTTGTGGTCGGTTGTGGGGAGAGTTGCTAGTGCTATTTATATTCTTTTGAGTAAAGAGCAAGCTCTCTCCTCTCTTTTGTGCATGTGTTGCACTTAGTGAGCTTAAAGAGCAAAATCCTAGTGCATGTCTTGCATTAGGTAGTGGATCGTGTGTCCATTGAGCTTAGACATTTAATTAGTTCAAGTGAGCGTCTTCGACTTGTTACTCCTGTTGTTTGTCGACACCAAGACGGCTTGGAGGCGTCATGGTCCGGTGATATTCTCAAGAAGCTTGTGAGAAGGCCCGACATTTGTGAGTGGCATGGTGTTCGCCATCCCCGGAGTCGAGGAAGAGCAACCCCGAGTGGGTTGAGGTGTTGGCTCAATTTGTGAGCCAGTACAATTTGGTTGGACTTACCTTGAAAGTGTTGGCTCAATTTGTGAAGCTGGTCCAATTCGGTTGGGCTTACCTCAACATGGATTATGAGAGACCGGCAAGTCTTCGAACACCACGATAAAACATCCTTGTGTTATTGTGGTTTATTCTCTTGTGTTTTACTTTATGTAATTTACTTTCCTAGAATTAAAGTGCCTACATGTCTTTGTAAGTTAGCTATCATTGTCAATTGTCTGAGCATGTTCGTGCACTTATTCAATACTAGTTGATTTAGGTTTTAATTGAGTAAAATCGATTTGATTTACAATTCCGCGTAAAACTCGATTTTAGCATTAGAGATTTTTAGAAAAGACTATCCACCCTCCTCTAGTTGGCCTCCTCGATCTTACACTCACCATTCCCGTGCTCGCGCTGCCACCGCTATCCCGTTTGCCCGAGCCACTCCCGTCGCCGTTGTGCCATTCCGCTCGCACCGCCACCTCTCATCACCTCCCCGGGACGCCTTCGTTCCATTTTGCCTACCGCCCAACTCTCCCGCGTCGTCGTTCGCCGCCGCCATGGTCCACTGTTTTCCCTCATCTGTTTCTTTCTTTCTTCCTTATATCTCACTGACACAAGGGCCCACATGTCATTTTCTACTTATTTTTCTCTCTCCCCCGATGATAAGTAGAGCAAACTGGGTCGGCTGGGCCGTTGGGCTGAATTACCGGATACCCGTCCTTCTTATAATCCAAATAATCCATATTTGTATTCATATTCGATGGATAATGGGGCTACCGTATTTGTATTTGTTCCCGATAAAAAAATTGTATTCGTTTCTGATCCGAGACAATTCAAAATTGTTTTCGTCCGGATCGGTCGGAAACTATCTGATACGTTTTCACCCTTAGCCGGCGGCGAGGGATCTCAGATTGCGAGTTGGCGGCATCACATCGGGGCTCCTGAGCTCGATCCACGACCAACATCACACCATCTTTAGTGAAAATAATGTGCAGACAAGGCGACCGCACCAGATCCGACCGGGATCGAGATGGGGATGCGGCTACGGCGCAGGACCTCGCCGAATCAAGCTTGAGATAAGGGCGTCAGAGATGGGGATCTACGAACACGAGTAGATCTGGCCGGGGGATGACCAAAATGACTAGGTCCGTCTAGGATCCAAAGACGAAGGATCCCCGGTCTCCCCTACCAGCTTTGAAGGATGCTTGCTGGCTTACTGCTGCTGTCGACCGAGGATAACAAGGCTTGACGACGATGGTTGTTGTTGCAGCTGCTTGAAGAAGGAAACTACCACTAAGAGGTGGCCGCCCCCAGGAGTGGAGATTGCTCCTCCCGGGGGACAGCGATAGCGGAAGAGGATGGAGGCTAGGCTATGGATCTAGGCTCTGATACCATGTTAGATGAAGAGAATGAATGCAAATAAATAGATGGATGTATTGCAACAGCACAAGAGCTACTATATAGAGTACATGGGAGACATATAAAACTAAACCCTAAAACACTAGGAAATACCACAAGTATTCTTGACACATACTATTAATACTTTTAATGGTTTTATATTGGAGCAAGACAGAATGGGACATATCATAATTAAGAAGACCCGATAAATACCCAGATAGCAAAAGTTACTCTATCCGTTTTGCTATATTTGTCCACAACCCAACACAAGTATAGACTAAGAAGAGCTAAATCTAAGAAATGCTTAATAAGAAATGATCATACATAATTACATACTTCTATTAAATGATATATCATAATAATTTAACATCATAAAAAGCATTTAACTAAGAGTAGAAAGAGAGAAAACCATAATAACTATATTCTAAATTCCCTCAATAAATAAATATATTGCAATAGGTACTCCAGAGATTAAGGATAGATATAGCAAAATGGACGAAGTGTGTGCTTAATCATCAGTATAGTTGACCAATCAAACCTGTCAAAGATGGACAACCTACATATATACTTGATTTGTGAATCATCGTAGTGTTTGTAAGTACGCATGCTGATGCTGGCCAGCCCCTTGCCCACCAAAATGGACCACAGTTTTTAAGGCTACCAGCACTAATGATTAAGCCAATAAATGGGTCATAAGGCTGTGTGCAACAAATCAAAACAAATTCAATGAGCTATAGAGAGTAGGGACTAACATGTATGGTGACTCGCTCCGGTTTTTAACTCGTTTGACACTATTTAATGTTGAAATAGTAATTCTAGTTTCCTTCAAAGAGAAAATGCAAAAAATTATCGCGGATTTGTCGGTGGACGACACGTGCCTTCGTCTGCGCAACCACGGCACAGAATCACTGCTATAGTGCTCGTTCGCACGATTACCGCAAAACCTTGAAAAAATAGTGGTTTTCGGACGAGTCCGCACGAAGAGGGAGCGGGACGAGCCTGCAGTGCACCGATCATTAGCGTGTAACACCACCATTCATACATTGCAGCACACTGTTCATATGATTTTCTGGACGAAGTTGGTGTGAGGGGGAGCGGATGAGTACTGTAGTTTTTTTTTTTTTTTTTGCCGCGCGGAAGAGGGCACGTTTTTTCTATTTCGTCAATAACTCACATGTCCAAAATTTGCTAGTAGTACATTCCGTGCGGTGGCAGCAGTAGCCAGTAACCAACTACGTACGTACCCATACAGAAAAAATAACTTAGTCAAATTTTGCAAACGGTGAAGCGGGTAGATGACAAAAGTATATTCATACCGCTGACGACATCCAGCCCTGTCTTGTGTCACGGCGAGGTTTGGGGATAGGGCATCAGTGAGTGAGGGCATGATGACATGAGATGGGAAGGTGAAAAGGCCAAGAGATTGGAGTAATGAAATTTCTGCAGAGGGCACTGACAAAGAAAGATGTCGCCCCATCCCTCTCTGCTGTGTTACCTGTGTAGTTGAGCTGACAGAGAGAGAGAGAGAGTGGGGGCTGCCTGGATAGGGTTCCAGTCCAGCCTTGGGACCTCTGTTTGACCGCACCAGTTTATACAACCAAAAGGAATAATATTACTTTGGAGCTTTGGAGTTTGTAGTGTTAAGAGCGCACACATCTCGAGAAGAGCTATTTTTTCTTAACCTTTTTCAACTGTTATTATATCTATCCCTTGAACAGAAAGATAACTTTGTGTAATAGGAAAAGGCTTATGTAATTTAAGAAAAGCTGAGCCTGTAAAGAGGATGAAAACTTTCTTTCTGTGTAGAGCAAAAGGTCGCCTAAGATTGTTGGTACAACTATTCGTGCCTGTATGAATTTCTACGGTAGTACTTGTAGACAGCTTTGTGTTTACTCATTTGATTAGACATTTGTGTGGTGGAAAATCATAAAGCTTTCCGGGAGTTTGGAAAGAAAAATTCCCATGGCCAGAGAAACTGACACGTGGACTCCTATCTAGCTCTAAAGAACTAAAATAGACGAGACATGACAGCGCGATGTTAGATCTCTTCTTAGCAACCCCAGTCCTACTGATCTAGCAGTCTAGTCTTCTCCCCCCCTTCTCTTTCCCTCCCCCTCTCTCTCGTCTCACCAGCCACCCAACCCAAACACACGCACAAGAAAGGAAGAATGGAGTATGAGAGGATTCACAAAGTCCAGGTATGAGCTCTATCTATGCCAGTGCAGTAGCTCGTTTGATCCAAGCTGCTTGCTGGGTACTCGATTCTTAGCCATTGTTGTCGTATATCTTCAGGTGGCGCGTCTTTATAATATTCGTTCATTTGCATTTCCCTTTGCTTTCCTCAAAGATTTCATTCTTGGTATAGATGTGCTTTTTTGCCTCGTTTCCAATTTTACCATTTTTTTTCTTCATTTCTCTAGAAATATGTCTGTGTGCACTGCGTAGGAACGTTCTGTTTCACTTCAGGCTTCTCTTGAAGCTGTAAGGATGTTAAGGTTGAAATAAGACGACTAGAGAACAAAGTGAGCAAATTTTGGAAGGATAACAGGGTGTTTCTCACCGGTTTATTTATACACTGTTGGTCTAGAGAGTTATCAGTAAATGCATTGCTAAATATGCAGTTTTATAGAGAAAAAAACTAGAAAACTCATTCTGAAGAATTTGGCGTTGATACAGCACGTACTAATATTTTACATGGTAAATGAGATTGTTTCACTATCCCCATTTGAAGGATTTTTTTTTTCTCTGACGTCTTGTTCCTGCCCTGAGAAATACTAATACTAATACCAATAACCCTTCTACTAACACTTGGAAATGGTTAAAATCTTAGAATGACACCAGTACTTCTTAGTTCTTAACGGCTCATAGAGTTATAACTTCTAAGATGTCTACAAGTATTTTGAGCCAAAAAACAACAACTTGAATTGAGGTACTTACTATAGTGCTTCCATGGAGAAAGAATTACAGCTTTGATGTTCCTGCAGGCCGGTGCACTTTCTCCGACAAAGCTAAGGATGAAGCTTCTGGGTTCCCACAATCGTGTGAGGGTCATCAGCAACAGCTCGTCGCGAACGTCACCTTCAAAGAACACTGAGCCGTCGCAAGCACAGAACAGACTATTAGTTTGTGATGTTCTTGAAGAAGGTACAGACATTGGTAGCTGGTTTAAGTTTACCTTTTTCCTTGTCAAGTCAATCACATAGCCATCTTGCTCTGCTAACAGTTTCAGACAGCTCTGACGGCTCTAAATGCCCTTCAGAAATGAACAAAACTGAAGCTTTAGAAAAGGATTCGCCATTGGATATCAACAAGGCTCAGAACATGTCCAAGAGTTCAGTCCACCAACCTGCACCCAGCAACTCAAGCATGATACACCCAGTGAGGAGTGTAGAAGAAGACAGTAATGACTGTGATAGTGGTCTTGACAATGCTAGTGCTAGTAGCTTTGAGTTCCATGGAGGTGAAAAAACGGCAGCTCAGAATCCTGCGACAGGATATTTCTCTAGACAGACTTCCTCCAAGTGGAATGATGCAGAGAAATGGATTATGAATAGGCAAACTGTTCAGCAGAATATCTCCAAGGGCGCATCACAGAACCAGAGCGCACAGCAGATGAATTCTGCTGCAGCAAGGGGTGTCATTGTGCCCAAAATTTCAAACCACAACACATTTGCTCGCCCAGTGCAGAACATGAAAAGACTGAACCCATCTTCGTCAGCTTCTCGAAGCATATTAGAGAGGTTCTCTTTTGCTTCACATCAGGCAAAGTTGGTTAGGCATGCAGATGTCTGCCCAGTTAATAGTGCTCGTGCCACCTTAGACTATCAGAAGGAGGCAGCTAATACTGGTTCATCAATTGCAATGAAGCCCTGCAATGATCCCAAAGGTACCTTTCTCAATCTCACTTCATTACTCAAAAGCATGAAATTAAACTCTGAAGTCTGAACAGACAAACTATTGCATGTAGCTATTCCTACAGTTCAATCGGTGTCTGTAAGAGATGTGGGCACAGAAATGACTCCGATACCGAGTCAGGAACCTTCGAGGACCGGAACTCCGGTTGGATCAATGACACCAACTCGGAGCCCTAATTGCTCAATACCATCGACTCCTGTAGGAGGATGGTCAACAGCGTCACCAGGTGAAGACAACACACATGATGGTCCGTATTTCTACAGAAAAGGTGGCACAAATGAAATGTCGGACAATGAAATGAGGCTTAAGACAAGGAAAGAAATTGCTGCCCTGGGTATACAGCTAGGAAAGATGAACATTGCTACATGGGCTAGCAAAGAGGAGCTAGAACTAGTCTCTGCATCACCGAGCATTGCTGATTTGGAGCGGATGAAGAAGGAATATGCAGCTCGTGCAGCATCATACGAGGAGGCAGAAAATTCTAAACATACAGCAAGGTATTACTTGATCAGAGTGCTCCATCTGATATGTGTTGTTGGTTTCTTCTACTAATGAATTGCAAGGGGAAATAGGTATAATTAAATCTCTTGTAAATACCCTTTTTGTTCATATAATCTGAAATGGGGATTATATTGCTCAGATTCAAGAAGGAAGAGGTGAAGATTGAAACATGGGAGAGAAGTCAAAGAGCGAAAATTGAATCCGAAATGAGGAGAGTAGAGGTGCATTTCCACTTTGTATTTTCATCCTCGGTGTACCCTGTATTTCTTTGCATCGACACAATAACGTTCGCCCATATTTTGAATACATTGTGCATTTGTGCTCTTAAATGATTAGTAATGTATTATTAAAACTCAAGTCATTCTATGGCAGGAACATGCAGAGAAAATGAGAAGTGAGGCTATGGCGAAGATGGCTGAAAAGCTAGAGATGACATGCCATCTGGCCGAAGAGAAACGAGCCTCAGCCAATGCCAGGATGAACCAGCAAGCAGCAAGGGCAGTTCAGAAGGCCGAGCAGATTCGCCAGACAGGACGACTTCCAGGGTCACATATCCTATGCTGCAGTGGTTGCTTCTGCGAACCTTAGTGTATGTTTGACAAGTAGGCTGTTAAATATGTCTGAGAAATCTAAACTCCGCGTCTAGCATTCCTTGGTTTTAGTATGGAAAAGGAATGTCTGGTTAGGTATTCAGATGTACACATTATTGCATGTCATATAAATCATTCCAATGCTTGCATTTGCTTGGTCAGTGTAAAAAGTATTTAGCTGTTGGTCGATGAACTTCTCAATCATTAGAAACGACGAGCAGTTCTTGACCACCTTTGTGTGTGTGTGTGTGGGAGGGGGGGGGGGGTTAAACCATTTCCAAGACTAAATGGATTGAGTTACTTTTCTTCTTCCTTTTTGTACTTTTCATTGACTATATGCTAGCGAATATGTGATAGACCAAGTTACAGGCCATGCCATATTTCTGATCTAGTCATCTAGATGGTCTCCAATTTTGAACAACCTTATGCCGATTCTATGGAGCTCAGCTGCTCAAGCCGTTGGTTGGTCGACCGAGGGCATGTATCACAGCACAGAGTGCCTCGTGGCCTCATGGGATACAAAAAAATTAGAGACTCCGATCCGTGCTTCTCTTCTTTATTAGTCCTGCACTGTTCACGAGTCTCCGAAGGCGTTGTATTATTATCGGTGCAGTGAATAGCAAATCTCGTTGGTGAAATGAGAGTGATGGAATGGGAAGACCAACAAACAGCAAGTGACTAGGAAAAGGGCAAGAAAAGTTCTTTCAATTTGAAAAGTGGGTTTGCTAATTTTCGGTTACATGAAAAAAATTTATTCATTAATCATCTATAATTACACAGTATTAAAACTAAAATTACAGTATCAAGTGATGTGTAATTTTAGCACAACTCTACTATAACTTTTAGTTCTATTTGTTTTTATTTTTTTATTTGTAGGGTTCACCTAGATTTACTTTTGTCTAGTTTATATTTTGTTTTAATTTATAGGGCTCACCTACATTTACTTTTACCTAGTTTAGATTTTTTTTTTGTGCAACACAAGAATTTATGATATTCATTGAATCAAAATCCTACTACTAAGGAATATAACCGATAGATAAAAAAAAATTCAATCACCCGAGGCATAAACACTCCTTTGCTATTTTTTTATCAGCAAGGCTTCCCAGTGAGGAATAGCACGTTGCCGTTCTTTCACGGTCCAAACCAGCCAATTAGTCATTACTCAGTGGATGTATATGTTAGGAATAACAACTTGTATTCTCAGGTGGCCAATGAGCCAGTATATATAGACAAGTACAATATACAAATAACTCCTCATAACAATGGGGAATAACACAACTGTACATATATATCTCTAACACCCCCCTCAAACTCATGGTGGATCAACAACACTGAGTTTGGAGAGGTAGAAGCCGTGTTATGCTCGAGTCTGGGACTTCGTGAAGAAATCTGCAATCTGAAGCTCGGAAGGCACATACTGATCATGCACACAAAGACCTCATGAAGGAAGCATCAGCACCAATATGCTTGGTGAGCTCATGCTTCACAGGGTCACGGGCAATACTGATAGCACCTGTACTGTCTGACAAGAGAGGAGTTGGTGTAGTGACAGAAACACCAAAATCCTCAAGTAACCACCGTAGCCATGTAATCTCTGCTGTCAAGAGAGCCATAGCTCGTAATTCACCTCTGCGCAATGAGCGGATCTGCGATCTGCTTCTTCGTCTTCCAGGCAATGAGAGAACCACCAAGAAAAACACAGTAAATAGAGATAGACCGACGATCAGATGGATCGCTGGCCCAAGTAGCATCCGAATAAGCCTGAAGCTGTAACGAGCTGGAGTGTGGAAAGAAGAGACGACGAGAGATAGTCCCACGAAGGTATCACAGAACTCGAAGAAGGTGGCTGTAGTGGACCTGAATGGGAGCAGAGACGAACTGACTCAGAATGTGGACTGGATAAGTGATATCCGGACGAGTAACAGCAAGGTAGACAAGACTCCCAACAAAGATGACGATAGCGAGACGGATCAGAAAGAGACTCACCATCAGAAGGGCGAAGATGAACGTTGAGCTCCATGGGAGTCTCAACAGTACGCCGATCAGTGAGAGAAGCGCGATCAAGAAAATCCTGAATATACTTCTCTTGGGACATAAAGAAACCATCTGGAGTGGAAGTAACCTCAATCCCAAAGAAGTAACGAAGAGGACCAAGATCCGACATAAGGAACTGTTCACTCAGACGAGCCTTGACAAAGGCAATGTACTCAGAATCATCTCCGGTGATGATCATACCGTCAACATATAGAAGAAGAAGGGTCCGACCACGAGACGAAGTGTGAACAAAAAGAGCAGGATCATGATCACTAGCTGAGAAGGCAGCAGCAGTGACCACAGAGGAGAAGCGCTCAAACCAAGCACGAGGGGCTTGTTTAAGGCCATAGAGTGAGTGACGAAGTCGACAGACCATGCCCTCAGGAACAGAATACCTATGTAGCGGATGCATGTAGACCTCCTCACGCAACTCTTCATTAAGAAATGCATTCTTGACATCAAGCTGAGAAACGGACCAATGACGAACAGACGCCACTGAAAGAAGAGTGCGGACAGTGGTCATGTGGGCCACAGGAGCAAAAGTCTCGTCGTAGTCACGACCATGCTCCTGCTGGAAGCCACGAGCAACAAGACGCGCCTTATAGCGCTCAGGAGAGCCATCAGAGCGAGTCTTAATCTTATAGACTCACTTACACGTGATGGGACGAAAGTGAGATGGAAAAGGGACAAGATCCCAAGTACTAGTACGCTCAAGAGCAGCAATCTCCTTGGCCATGGCATGCTGCCACTCAGGGTGAGTAACAGCATCCCGGTAGGAGACAGGCTCATGAGAGCAGCAATCTCCTCGGCCATGGCGTTGGCTTGTGGCGGCGGCGGCGAGGAGCGGCCGGAGCGACGCGCCGGCTCGCGCTTCAAGGCGGCGGCGGTGTCCGGCTCGCGCTCGGCGGCAAGGCAAGTCGGTAGACGAGTCGGCGACGCGTCGGGAGCCAAGCCGAGAGCCAAGGTTGCCTCCCTCTCAGCTCGTGCTTCTTCCCGAGCAACGGCTTCTTCTCGAGCGGTGGCGTCGTGCTCAGCAGTGGCGTCGGCGGCATCGGCAGCAAGGGGATCCAAGTCCAAGCCGAGAGCCAAGGTCGTAGATCCGGCGAAGATTGGTGCTTGAGGTGGACGAGGCGACGTTGGCGACGCAGTTGGAGGAGGAAGTCGGTGCGGTGGAGGGAAGCCGGTCTTAGGCTAGGGCGAGAGGAGGAGTCCGCGACGGCTAGTTGCGTGTGCGGAAGAGAAGAGGTAACCCTAACCTCGCTCTGATACCATGTTAGGAATAGCAACTTGTATTCTCAGGTAACCAATGGGTCAGTATATATAGACAAGTACAATATGCAAATAACCCCTCATAACAATAGAGAATAACACAACTATACATATATATCTCTAACACTATAGTTGCCATTTCACCTCGTACTTCACCCAGTACTGCAAAAGCAGCTGAAACATTATCAGTGTAGGATCTTTCGATATTCCAGTAGTAAAACCCCCCTGATGCTTCTGTTCCTAAGAAAATAGTGATCTCTGCATACAGAATATACAATTGAGAATACACAATCTAAGTTCACCGCAAATGCATGCATCACTAGTAATAATCTGAATTACCATCTCTAAATGTCCTAGTATGCTAATTTGCATAAACAACCATTGAAATTAGTCTAATGCTCTCACCGCTCACATGCAAATCAGTCAAACTAGCAAACCCCATGTAAATGTTAACAAAAAATAGCGCATTAGCCATAGCAATACATACTGATTGCCATCTCTAACAGACTAGGGCACATGCCGCTCATCATATCATATTCTCGCCTAAACAGCGGTTCGCGAAATTCCGACAGCTCGTATCCAGATCAACGGGCAAAGAGATGCGTGTTAATCTCACGATTATGCCATTGGGTACTACTTCTCCAGTAAGAAACACCCACTCCATTTGTTGCAGAAACCGAGCCAGTTTTTTCACTGCGCTTGCTCTAACTGTTCCGATCACTTGCATGAATGAATTCTCAAAAACACGAACCATCTAACCCTACGATGAAGACTCTCGCAAAAACCATGATAAACAGTGTACATTGCAAATCAAATCACACCCGGAGGACGCAATTGATACTAATTTCGCCACAAAAGCACCCCGAAAGCACCCATCAACACAACGCACGCACCAATTGACGAGGCGGCTCGAGGGATCGCGATCGTTACCTTGATTTTTTAGAAGATTTCAGCAGGATTTTGTCAGAATTGGTCCGAATTTTCGAGATTCCAGCGCGGGGTTCAGGTGGGGATGCGCGAACCCGCGAGGAACAGAAACCGGAAAAGGTGTTCATCTCGAACCTTCGATCCCGCTGTGTGTTCGAATTTGGACGGCGTTTTGCGGAACTCCCCGCGCCGAGTGAAATTTTAAGATTGCCCCCTGCGGATTAGGCGAGATATAAAATTGGGCGTCCAGGCTATTCTGTTATTCATATTCCCATGATCCAGCCCTTAAGCCCTCTATTATCCGTTTCGGCCAAATGTTGCCATTGGTTGGTCAAAATGCTGACGTGTCAAATGGGAAATATATTTTAGAAACTGTCATGTTGCGTAATTTTTCATAGTTAAAGTCCAAAATGGCTTGTGTCAACAACAAAGACAACAAGCATATTGTTGGCGGTCACGATGCAGTGGTATACTGGGGGTGTCTTAGATTATAGTTATGATGCCATTCTCTTGCATAGCATACCACTTGAGCCATGCATTGATCAAACAAAACAGTGACGTGGTTGAATCGCTTCGAGATGAACTCATGAGCATTCAGATATATCTCAGACTTCTGTTTCCTCTATGATTGGACAAGGTTTGAAGGAAAGTAAGCGTTGCTTTGCACTGCCACGACTATTTTCGAATAAATACTACATTTAACGAATATGAAAACTACATGAAAATTCACAACACACAGCTCTCCTTTCATATGGATGTTAGATCTTTAAAATCTCGTTTTAAAACCGGAATTATTTTTCAAGAATATGCAAAAGACTAGCATACAACACCGCTGCATTAATAGAAGAAGGAAAAAATGCCACTGTTTGAGAAACCGAAGTTTCTTTTTAAAATTTAAGCTCACAAATTGTGAGCTAAACCACAAATTTTTACCCGGTGATTATATAGCGATAACTAAATATTGATAATGCTAAATATAAATATTTTATTATTCTAAATGAGTAAACTAAAAATTATATAAAAAACTTTGTCAACTCTGAGGTGGAGATCTCCCACTAGTCCTCGTGTCTCTGACCCCCACACAGTGCACGTAGCTAAATCACCTTCCAACACCACCCCTGGTCCTTACCTCTCGTCCCAATGACCGGTGGTCCCGGGAGCGGCACGTTCCACATACAGTCATACACGAACACCTGGACGAAATTCAACGCCCAGCTGGCCAGCTCCCTCCTGCCTAGTATGATCGCGCGTACGACTGTCCGTTGGCCCCCAAAAATTTACGGCCCCAGTTCGGCAGCGTCCGGAGAGTCGTTTAGAACAACCCGACCTTAGCTGCGCGTACGCCAAACGAGTGACTGTAGCGGGCAGGAATCCTCCTAGATCGAATCTCCCAGTGCCAGTGCGACACCCTCTGCAACTTCCACGGACACCTGGGTCCCCCCGTCCAGGGGGCCCACCGACAGTGAGTGACGTGGAGAACAGTTTTTGCCCGGACGAGCGCCGGTAGGAACTCTCCGCCCGGCCAGCTCCTTTCCCACGTCATGAATTCGGACGCACCTCTGTCACCTTCCACTGTGACATGGCCCCCACTAGACAGGTGGCCCCACTAGGCAGTGAACGCGTAGCGTTTTAAACGACCGAGTTACGTACACCAAGGAGTGACCGTAGCGCAGCTGCTCGTGCAACTGTGACATGGCCCCCACTAGGCAGGTGGCCCCACTAGGCAGTGAACGCGTAGCGTTTTAAACGACCGAGGTACGTACACCAAGGAGTGACCGTAGCGCAGCTGCTCGTGCAAAATTTCCGGTGCCACCGAGAAATTCAAAGGGGTCTCGCTGGCGTGTAGGACACACGTGGCATGGCCCCACTGTGTAGAGAGATGACCGCATATACCCGATGCTGGACGGAGACTCCCCAGTCCAGCTCCCCATGCCGCATCGAGACGAAGCAATAGATTATTCTCCCCAAAGTTTCTCTCTCTCCGTCTCGCGATCGAACCCTCGCCCTCCTCCTCCCTCTCGCCTCCGCACCACACCATCTCCTCCTCCCACTCCTCATCTCGCGATTGGCGAATTCTAGGGTTTTGCGGCCTTGCTCCCCGACCACCCGGATCCAGCTCGACGAGGCGGGATCTTCAAAAGCTTCGGATCGCGGGAGTGCGCACTGCTCACTCGCCGTTCCCCCTCCTCCTCCTCCTCCGCCGCCGCCACGACGACGAGCTGCTCTGCCTCGGAGTGGACTCTCCCCTGCTTCACCATTGACACCACTGGTGAGGAACTGCTCCTCCTTCCTAGAGCTCTCATCTGTTACCGCAGCAGCTGGTAGCTCGCTGCTCACCCAGTTCGCGTCGTGCTCTGTTTAGCAGCGCGCTCGATTCGATGTGTCGGGGAGAGACGGAGGTCGGTGGCCGAGTTGGTGTGCGAACTGGAAGCAAGTTGGGAGATGACACTGTTTGCGTTTGTGCGCTTACTTTTCTGTGTGTTTGGGTGGGTGGGGGCGGCTGTGGTGTTGTTGTGTCATTCACCGCTTTAGCTGTTTCGCTTTGAGGGATTGGTGCTTGTGGTGGAGCTGGAAGCTCGTAGGATTGCTTTGGCTTATTTAAGCGTTTGGACTTTGGAGGTGGGGACTGGGGAGTTGGAGGGTATATCTATATGTTTGAGTTGATGTGCTTTTGTGCTTGTTTTCCGATGTTAATGCGTTTGGTTCCGGATTATTTGGTTTGTTGCCTTCGCTTTTCCGCTTTGAAGAGTAGCTGTGTGATTCTGGAAGATCATGGTGGGCTGTTCGCTTCATCAGTGGCTCTCGGTGCAGTTGTTTGAGGATTTGGAACCGGATATTTGGGGGATGTTTTTTTAATGCATATCTGTTGAGGTCGTGTCTGTGAAGGTTACAGTTGTCTAACTGGATTGTAGATGGTGGTAAATACAACGTGTTTATGTTTTTTGGAGGAGTTTATGATGTTTAGGGGGTTTGGTTTTGGTGGGATTTGAGGGTGTGCCTACATGGAATGTTTGGCAGCTCTGGTTATTTTAGGCTTTTGCCGTCTTGTTAGCTCTTGCAATAGAACTGTGTTCTTAGTTTCTTACAAGTGAACAGTTTCTATAGCAATACTAATAATTTTTATGCTGGAAACAGTGGGTAGTTCGAAGTGGGTAAATGATATGTGTGATTAATACCAAAGTTTTATTTTCCTCACCAATTGAAATTTTATTCCGTTTCATCTCACAATCAGCTATTGCAGGGTCTGGTCTGAAGTCTGAACATGAATCAGCCCACAGTGTGGAAATCTGAGCTCTAAATCTGCCTGTTTTCTGGGACTGTGAGAGTGCTTGATACTGACGGAGTGACGGAATTGTCATTGTGCAAGATGTTTTGGCACGTACCTGGACTCTCTGCCGCATCACCGGTGAGTGCTTGCACTTGTGGTGATTATATTTTGTGTAGGGTACATTTTTTATTTATTAAATGATCATCCTGCTATTTCTTTCAGGTGGATACTATTTTAGACAAGGAAAATTTTAAGTTGGAGGACCTTCTTGATGAGGATGAAATAATCCAGGAGTGCAAAGCACTGAACACCCGCCTAATCAATTTGTACCATTTCTCTTCTAGAGCACTGTTTCTTTGTGGTTGTTTTTTTTTTCCTGGTTTGTGATCAATATGGGTTGATCTTAGAACGTCTGCTGATATTTTTTAACTTTTTGGTTAAGTGTGACTATCTATATGTACTTACTTTCAAATACGTGCACTATGCACACTTTCTCTCCCTAAGATTGTAAGATATCATAGGTGTGAATCTGGGCAAAAACCTCACTTCAGCTTGGGTTAAAGTGGACTGCTATGTAATCAGCCTTGAATCTTGTTTTAATCAACCACATGGATGCTTCCCCTTCAAACTTACAGTTCACTACTGTGCTACTGGGCCTGGTCGATGTTCATTCCTTTTTGGGTTTTCTTCTAGCAAATATATGTGGCCACTAACAGTGGGGGGTATTTTTTTACACACTATGCTTTCACAAGATATAGGCTGGCAAGCTTGTTACCTCCTTTTATTTTCATTTTCCATAGTTCAATATCTGTTTTCATTTGGCGTATGATTTGTGAACAAAGAAAGAATTATGGACATGGGGCCAGGTGTACGCTCAAGAGAAAGGGTGCACGCCCGTAACAAATACTTTGCTTGTGAACAACATTTATAATTTAAGATATTTGAATTATGGGGTCACTGGTAGATTATTTGATGACAAACTTTTTGTTTATTCTAATTGTTGCAGTTTGCGAGACAAAGTTCAAGTGGAGCAATTGCTCCGCTACATTGTAGAAGAGGCACCTGAGGATGCTGAAAAGAAAAGGATATTTAGGTATAGCAAAGCCAACTGTGTAAAAACCATTTCTTGCGATCTCCTAACGTGGATTTTATTCATCGCCATGAGTTTCTGGTGTGCAGATTTCCTTTTATAGCTTGTGAAATATTTACATGTGACGTGGATGTCATCATGAAGACATTAGTGGAGGATGAAGATGTATGCTTTATTTTTAGCTTTTTTTATTGTCTTGATGCAATACTGTTCTCCCAATACACTGTAAATTTTTCTTTTATAACTGATGAAGTCGTGCTATTGGTGCAGCTCATGGATTTACTTTTCTCCTTCCTGAAACCTGACCACCCCCATGGGACATTGTTGGCTGGTTACTTTGGCAAGGTACTTTTGAGCGGCCATTAACTTCTAGAATTTTTTGGTCTCAGTCTGGCTGATTAAATGTTAATGTCCCGATTCTTATCCTGACATTTTAAGTGGCCATGATCTTACTGCCTTTTGCAGGTGGTGATTTGCTTGATGCTGAGGAAGACTCTCCCACTTATTAATTATGTGCAGGTTTGTGTTCATCTTCTGTTTAGTTCACTGTTCTCCCATGTTAGCCATTCATGTATCTTGGTTATGCATTAGTATGTACTGCATAAATAGTGCTTGCTGTAGTAATCAATTTAAATATGGGAATATTATGGTGCAGCAGCTGTTCAAGCAAACCCTGAATTTGTGAAGCAACCATAGTCCAGCTAATGTCAGAAACTCAGAACGATCAACTTAACACGCGGTCATAATCAAACACTTCTGGCCCTTTTTAGAAACCTAACTTGTGCTTGTAGATTAATTGTACATCCATCTCAGGTTTACAAATGTTGGAGGTTTAAACATCTTTCCTACATCTCTTTTTTACCTTGTGTATTGTACTTAAAAGTTGTACGTGGAGATGGGTATCGATGTCATAGGTGTTCTGTTCATGAGTATTTTATTCGAATATGTAATTCTTATTTGCTGTCGTATACTTGTATTCCTCCTGCAGGGCCATCCTGAAATAGTTAGCCAACTTGTTGATCTTATTGGGATTACTTCTATCATGGAGGTTAGTTTTTTCTAAAGACAAATTTGAATGGAAAATTTTCATCTATAGCATTAGAAAGTTGTACCAAAAAATATCACTGGCTGTGACACTGACAAATGGGGCCCAGCCCAACATGCCAGTGAGACACCCAGTGCCAGTGGTACTCTTTGAGAATTTAAAAGTGTGACTTCCGTGCAGGTTGATTTAAAATTTCCCAGTTTATATAGTTTGTTGTTTTGTATTGCAGGTGTTGATCCGCTTAATCGGTGCTGATGAAACTATGTATTCAAGTTATGCGGATTCAATGCAATGGTTAGATGACATAAAAGTCCTTGAGATGATTGTTGACAAGTTCAGCTCATCAGTAAGAACTAAAGATTACTATTAGAATCTAGCCTTTTCAGTAATCCATTTGTCCCGTTTATTGTTGTTTCAAACTATTTTAAAATTGTATCAACTAATGTTTGTGATGAGATGGTGCTGAGAAATTACCAGTCAACTATATATATATAGTCCTCACCATTCTACTCAGGAAGCATAGGTGTGCCCTGAGCACAATAAGACCTCTTGTAACTTTGTTTTGTTTCTGGTAAACTTGCACTGCTGCCAGGTTGTAAACTGATTAGCCAAAGTACATTAAGTATTCTCCAAAAGCACCAACTGTGAGTTAGCTGAAGTTTGAATTGGCCTTTTCTAGCAGAAACTAGCTCAAACTTTTTACAGAACAGTAACACACTTTCATGTATCTGATGCCCCAGGATAATGACTGGCTGCTGACTTATCATTATTTAATACAATTATTCATTACGCTAGCTTGATCAGATCTCTCCAATCGGAACCTATATAACTTTGAATTCCTCGTCGAATCTCCTTCAGATGTTAGATTCCGTGGTCCATTTTCTGGTTTACAATCACATGGTTGTCGAGTAATTGCACTTGTGCACCCATACCGATATATGATGTTGAACCACTGGGCTCTAATCATGTATGCTGCAGTGGTTTTAAGTCGCGTAGTTCTATAGCTGTATCTTATCTAATTATAAGGTGGCGCAATTTTTTTCTGTATGTTCTTGTGTAGGAAGAGTTGGTTATTTCTTTGCTGTTGAAGATTCTCTTATTATTCATTGAAATTCATGGTTCATGCTTTTATTGTCAACCTGACTGTTTTTAACCTCTATCGCAGGATTCCGCTGAAGTTCATGCAAATGCTGCTGAAATCCTTTGTGCTATTACTAGATATGCCCCTCCAGCACTTGCTACAAAGATTTCCAGTCCTAGGTGCTTTCTATTTGTCCACTCTTACATTACACTATTGAATTTCTCAAGATTTGTATAGTCTCAGGGCTTTGTGTTTTAATTTTGATATTCAAAATAGTTATGTGCATTCTTTTTTACTTCACATTTGCAGTTTTGTGGGGAGATTATTTCATCATGCTTTCGAAGATTCAAGACCTAAATCGGTGCTGGTCCACTCACTGTCAGTGTGCATATCTTTGTTAGATCCTAAGAGACTTGTATCGGCTTCCTACCAAGCTTTCCGTAGTCAATTAAGTCATGGAACATTGGTCACTGCAAGTCCTGAAACAGTTAATGGCATGCTGGATAGCCTAGGTTAGTGGTTGCTTAAGCTGTTAAGTCCGTATATCTTTTCACATGGATTCACTATAGCTACAGTGCTACACCTTTTAAAATACCCATGAATTACCGTCATTTTTACATTATGTGTCATCCATACTCCATACAAGTCCAGGTCTTGTTGTGGGCCTGCTATTATTCTCTCAGAATTTTTACTGAGTATTCTTTAAGACAGATTTTTATCTTCATACAAAAAAAAATGGTGGCAAACGATAAAACATATTGAATACTTTTGTATACTTCTTTGAAATAACATGGATACTTTTCTTTGTTATGATTTAAATATCCTATATTCAACCATTTCTGTTTATTCTTGCTACACTTAGTTCTTTTAATTATAAAGTGTGAAGACTGCCTCTATTTATAAGCTGTTAGAAGATCAATGCTCCAAGGATAATGTCCTTAAAAATTCTAATGTTCCTATCAATAATATTTTAGGTGATTTGTT
The DNA here is from genome assembly GCA_036346395.1 of Hsuehochloa calcarea. NCBI lineage: Eukaryota > Viridiplantae > Streptophyta > Magnoliopsida > Poales > Poaceae > Hsuehochloa > Hsuehochloa calcarea. The sequence continues at coordinate 45,641,414 of CM070599.1, forward strand.
GAAGCTTCTGGATGTTTCATCTGCTGAAAATGTTCTGCCAACGACATATGGAAGCTTACAACCTCCACTTGGAAAGCATCGCTTGAAGGTATGCAGTGCTTAATTCTGTATAGATTTGCTGATTTGAGCTAGTATTGAAGTGCACAGGAGTACACCACAGGACAGCAATTAGTGTCTCTTTGTCTAATTGTATTTGTAGACATTTGACATCATTGTTGGTTTATACACCTTTTTTTTGTCTGCGTAAATCTTGAGTATTGATATATTTATCCAAAGCAGTGGTGCCATTTGTTTCTTTGATCTGTGATTTCTGTTGGTCAGGTAATTGCTTTAATTCTACTTTGTTATTGTTGATGTGATTATTTTATTTTTTTCAGATTGTAGAGTTCATCTCTGTTCTACTGTCAATTGGTAGTGAAGCTGCTGAAATGCGGTTGATCCACCTAGGAGCAATCAAGCGTGTTATAGATCTATTTTTTGAGTAAGTTAGACATTGCAATCCGCTTCTCATAAGCTTGTCAAAGAGCTGACACAGAATTCATCATCAGGTACCCTTTTAACAACTTTTTGCACCACCATGTGGAGAACATCATTGGTTCCTGTTTAGAGAGTAAGCAGGATCAGCTGATTGGGCATGTTCTTGACGAGTGTAAACTTGTTATAAGAATTCTGGAAGCTGAGAAGAACTCTGCTCTGTCAATTGATTTAACTAAGGTACAGAATAATATCTCAGTACCTTCTTTGATTAACTCGCAATAGTTTACTGGTTTCTTTCCTTTAACCCCCCTTAGATATTCACTTATTATTTTCCTTACAGTATACAGTATCTTCAGAGAGAAGATCTCCTCCAAGGATTGGAATTGTTGGTCATATGACACGCATAGCTAACAAACTCATTCAGCTGGCCAACACCAACAGCATAATCCAATCACATTTGCAGGTTTAAATTTCATTATGTAGATGAAAACTTTGCTACTATTTCCATTTGTGACATGTTACTGGGTTTATTACTGGTCCCTTGCTAGTTATCTGATGGGTCCCTAGTGCAATGGTAGACATGAACAATAATATCCTGCCAAAAATTCTTTGCTTATTGACCTTATCTCGATTTATGGTCTGCACTGAACTTTGGGTCAGTGATTGCCCTTGAAACTTGAGAGATGCAAGTTAAACTCCACTGCAGATAATCCACAATGATGGGTCTTAGAGCCAATGTGGCTCAATTGAACCATCTATTGTAAGTTGTTACTGTTATGAATATTGTGTATTTATTGAAGAGGCCCAATGGATAATATATATAGGAGTACAAGAGGTGTATGCCATATACAAATAAGACAATACAAAAAGACAGATAAGAAAATACAAAAAAGTCCCTATTCTAACTCCTATTCTAACACCCCCCTCAAATGCAAGGCGTATGTAATAGCATTGCATTTGGAAAGAGTTGACACTAAAATATAGAAAATCCAAAATCCGAGTCTTGATAATATCGTCATAGCATGCAACTCTTGGAAAATATGTAGTATACTAGTGTCAAAAGATCTCCCATATGGTGTCGTGCGACGACAGCCCATAAAGCACAAGGTGCGGGAGTAAAGTCGACAGCGGCAACACGACGAAGAAGATGATGAAACCGACATGAATAAAGAGAGCTGTCAAATCAAGCCGAATAGGAATAGGTGGAAGCGTGATAGCGCAGATCAAAGCCCAAGACGATGGCGACACAGAAGATGCGCGGCGGCGGCTAAAAGAGAAGTGGCGACATCATAAAGACTTTTACGATTTGCACGCGGCTCAGAAAGAAGAGCGGGAGCGGCGGCTGCTGCTATGCATAAGGCAATTCCTATGATTCTATGACTGGCAATAAATTTGTGGACTCACATGGCTTAGACGAACTCAAAGATAGAGTGGTACAAACTTGGATAGACACAAGGAAGAAAAAGACACAAAGAAAAGAAAAGAAAAATGACTAAAAGGATAGCAGATACTAGCAGCATGCGATTGCTTCTTCTGGACGTGCACATTCACTTCACCAATTGCGACTTCGAGGGGTTCAAGGTGCGTTGGCCAGCAACTGCCTGGGGCTCAAGGACCACAAGCTGTACCCACAGGTGAAGGGCTTCCACGCCAGGTGGACTCAGTCCATGGAACCATCTCGTGGAGCACAAAAGCACAAAGCACAACAAGTCAGTTGAACCAACCAATTCTTTGAATTGATTTTGCTTCAACGACATGGCGATTTCGACAGGGACGTGGGTAGTTTTCCTGCTGCTCGCGCTGTCGTCGTCGTCCTCGTGGCGAACGGCGGAGGCATCGCACCAGGTCTTCCCTGACCTGCAGTCTCTCGAGGCCGAGCACAAGGCCGTCCTCGGCGGCGCCGCCGCCTGATCCCTCGTCGCGCGCCTCCCCCCTTCCCCCACGCTGTCGTCACAAGTACTCTCCCGCCGTCGTCGTCACAAGTACGCGTCGAGGTGGAGGAGGCTCGGGGGCGGCAGCGGCCCGATCCAGATCGGATCTGCTCGCGCCGCCCGTGACTCAATCTCGGACCAGCGACGGCTTGGCGATGAAGACGAAGCTCGGTGATGATCGGATGATGCTGCTGCTGCTTCCATGAGGAAAGAAAAACTACGACTAATGTGGCCGCCCCCGAGAGCGGAGATTGCTCCTCCCGGGGGCAGTAGACAGCGGAAGCAGTCTGAGGCGAGGTTAGAGGCTAGGGTTTAGAGTGTTTTCTTTGATACCATGTTATGAATATTGTGTGTATATTGAAGAGGCCCAATGGGCAATATATATAGGAGTACAAGAGGTGTATGCCATATACAGATAAGACAATACAAAAAGACAGATAAGGAAATACAAAAAAATCCTTATTTTAACAGTTACTAATGGTTATAAAAGCTCAAAGAATGTACATGTTGAGGATATGCCATGTACATGTTGAGGATTTGGCATATTCAAACATCTGATGTGCCAAACTGCCAGTTATTGTGTTTGTTGTGGCCTGTTTAATCCTTATTGGTTTGTCTTCTCTGTGCAAGCTCATTCTTGCAAAATCCGCTCATGTGATCTGCTCTTGATGAGTCTACTGGCAGCCATCTTTATTTGACGCGCTTAATTTGGTTGCAGCAAAATTCGGGTTGGGCTGAGTGGCATGCCAGTATCCTAACAAAGCGTAATGCGGTAGAAAATGTTTACCAGTGGGCTTGTGGGTAAGTGTCATTCAACCTGTTCTATGTTAATCATCTGCAGTTTGTGTGTGTTTTGCGTTGAACGGTAAATTCCTCTTTGAATTCTCCTTTTATTCCTGTTGCTTCTTTGTGAATCAAATTGACTGCGCTCTGCTGAAGGAAAACTGTAAAAGTCAGTATGATTGCTTTGAGAACGTAATTACACATGTGTTTAACTTCATCAGTGCTGCTTTGATATCTAAAAGTGTATTATGCATATTCATTGACTTCTTGTTTGTCATTCCCTTCCTTTTGTCAAAGGAGCTATGGTCAATAATGTTGTGTTTTTGAACAATTTACAATTAGGTTGCTCAAGTCGAATTGATAATGTTGGGTGCAAACATTCATTAGACCATTACCACCCTATGCCATCAACGACGAGTGATATAATTTCTGTCGAGCTCCAACTCGTCAGTTTTTGCTCCATAGCATATACTGTACATTCAGCCTTACTCTGAAATTTTCCAAGTTTTACTAATAGACAGATGACCATTGTTTATGATAAATATATAAATTTAAAATTATAAGCAATGCGGCTAGTCCAACTAAATGTCCGCCATGGTACTGTTGCACGAAAGAAGCACAATATGATATTTCATAATTTAATAAGTTGCAAACTCACCATTTTGGAGGAACCACTACGCCCTATACCTCTGCTTCCATAGGACAATGATGCCATATCTTTAACCTATGTCAATTCTTAAATACTTTAAAAGATCAGACTATATGTCATGCGTGTTCATGTAAGTTATTTGGAGTTACTCCAGACTTAAGCTGCTGTGCATAACTTATCTTGCTTTGCTACGTGTCCTTCATTTCATCGGGAAAATATCATCCGCTGAATTGGTGTTGTTTCTCTGGTCATAGTCGACCGACACCACTGCAGGATCGTGGTAGGGACAGCGATGATGAAGACTTTCGAGATAGGGACTATGATGTGGCTGCCCTTGCAAGCAATTTGAGCCAGGCTTTTAAATATGGTATTTACAGTAATGAGGATATTGACGAGGTCAGTATTTTTCTTGTGAGCAGCATGTGTCCCAGAGCAAATGCTAACATTTTACGATGTGGTGTAGCCAGATTTGCCCATTTAATAACTTAGTATTACAGTCGTATTCTTGTATTAGTCTTGGATTAGTCCTGTATTTTTTATTTGGATTTTGCAAACTCATGTGCTCTATGTACCTATTTTCTACAATAAAGATCGAATGGGTGTTTCTCCTAAACCCTAATATTTCACCTTGTAAAATGCTGAATTTATAAACTCTGCAGAAGTGCAGAGTCTACTAATCTGACCATCTGATTATGGGCCTAGGCAGTGTATTTAATTATAGATGCAAGCCATTTACAGTGTTAGGATTCGATGAATAACTCTTTGGTGGGTGATATATGCAGGCTCAAGTATCACTCGAGCGAGATGATGAGGTATTTCAGTTTTGTCTGTTTCGGTTCATGCATCATTATGAACTATCTATCAAACTGGCAAGATTATATTTCCTGATACGTGTAATGTGATCATGTTTTGACTTTTGATTATTACTGTCTGCCACAGGATGTATATTTTGACGATGAATCTGCTGAAGTAGTTATCTCCTCTCTTCGTCTTGGTGATGAACATGACAGGTATGCGAGTCTGTTCATTTTGGCTATGGCTCTTTGTAAGTACATTTGATGTTTGCAACAAGAATTGGCTGATGAAGAATATGCTTTGCAGTAGCTCCCTATTTACAAATTCCAATTGGTTTGCATTTGATGAGGACAAAGCACTGAATGATATCTCAATCAGCACAGCAGCTTCCCCTTCCCCAAATTCAGAGGTATGGTCACCAAATGTGGATGACGAGACTGATGAAGTCATTCTCGGTGAAGTCATAGATGGCACAAAAGATTCTGAATCGCATTTAGCAGTCTCCAACAAGAACTTAAATGAAGAGTCTGGTCACGCAGTCTTGACAAATGTCCCCATTGACAAGTTGGAAGATGACATCAGACCGCCAACTCCAGATGTAAAAGAGAGTCCACCTGAGTGTGTTGAATGGAGGGAGGAAGAAGCTGAATCTGGTGATGGACCTGAGAAGGATACAGCATTTCCAAATTGTGAGATTGGAAGTGAGAAGGAAATGGATGCTACCGATGATGTTATGTCTGGTACAACCCACTTAGGAGAGGAAAAAGAAAGTGAGAATTTGTTTGGCTCCTCAGTGTCTGTGACCACAGTAGAAGAAATATTACCAGATTCGTCAGATATTAATTCAATGGGGCATCGGAAACCAGTTGATGGCAGCACTGCTTCGGAGTCTCCTATGAATGAAGAAAAGAACGATGAAAATCATGGGAAATAAAATGGATTTGAGGGCAGCACAGTTTTGTTCACATGGTAGTGGATGGCATATGAATATATGATGATGTCCGTGCAGGTTGCTTGGGGAACTGGTCAAACCATTTTTGTACAAACAGTTCCGAGGGCTGATGTATAGATATTTTGCTGTACGATTTGCATGAGGTGGCCCTGCCATGCACCTGATAGATCCTGTCGAAGATTCAACATGATCTAATGGAGCTGCTAAAGTTTGGTTTCTCTCAGAATTTGTTGGCTGTTTGTTACTGTGTCAGTGTCTGCGATCTCTGGCTACATTGTGATGCAGAATGCGGAAAACTAGTCAGCTCTTCGTTTCTCCAACCAAGTAGTGGGGTTCTGCTCGTGTCACCTTGGTAAATAACATATTATCGGTGACATCTGGTTCTGATGCTTGTTAATTTCTTTAGATGGTGCTATTAGTACGGATATTAGTAAGGAAATTTTCGCCCAAAAAAAGAACGAAAATTTTGACTTGAATTAAGACAGCTGATTGTTGTCAAATTATTTTTGACTCGAGTTCAGACAGCTGATTGTTGTAATACCCATAATTTGTTCTTATAAACTACTAAGAACATCAATTTTTTTAAGTACATTTTACTTGAAGCATTTGTTCGAGTTATTGAATTTGGTAATTAGTCCGAATTCAAATTTGCAGCTGAATAACATCAAAGAAACTTGTGGAGGTGCAGCAAACAATTCTGGTGATTGATGAGTGATGACTGACCACAGCGATACCAACATGAACATTTGCAGACGGAGAAAAAGGTTATACAGAATTTACAAGCCGTTTTCTTCTTTGGTGTCTGCCCCTTTTTTCCTCCATACAAATAAGGGATACATATGAATGGGATTCCTTCGTGATATTCTGCATGTCAAATATGCCAATCGAATGGGAGCGAGCACCATGATCGCATTTTTTTTCTACCGTCTCTCCTAGCGCTCCCATCAAGTATTTACTTCTTGTGTGGCTCATTTTGGGATCTCTTTCACCACCACGCCACCAGCAGCAGCATCAATTAGAGAATCAACATCCGCAAAAGAACCACTTCTTCTGCGAACAAAAGTTTCGTTCGTCAGCACACGCAAGAAATTACGCGCACCACTCCTATCGTGGCCGTGGGTGTTGTTATATATATATATATATATATTTGAAAATGGTTTGGTACTCCTGGGAGTATGTACTCCCATCTCTCATATACCACTTAAATCGTATGATAATACCTCTTTATCTATTTGAGTATACTCCAATAATGATTATAAGATACCCCAAAGTGAGTTCTATGAAAAAAATCATTAAAGTCCATCTTTTATAGCTAATTTTGTGTATATACTTCTTTCATATATGAAAAAGGGTATATAGCAAAAAATAAAGGACCCCAATGAAAAATTTTCAATCAAGTCGCATTGGAGTATCTTATAATTAATATTTAAGTATACTGAAAATGATAAAGAAGTATAATATATATATATATATATATATATATATAGTTGTGTTATTCCTCATTATTATGAGCGGTTATTTGTATATTGTACTTGTCTATATATACTAGCTCATTGACCATCTGAGAATACAAGTTGCTATTCTTAACATAGTATCAGATCCCATTAGGGTTACCTCTCTGAACGCACAACTTGTCCTCCTCGCCTGACCTAGCCGCCGCCGCTGCTAGTTTGCCACTGTCGTCAGCCTTCTCACCCTTCACTGCTCCTGCTGCCACCGTCGCCGCTTGTAATTGTCGTCGCTGCTTGCCTCTAGCCGCCGCGTCAGCCAACACGGCCGTGTAGTCGCCGCAACGAAGGAAGCAGTTAGGAGGAGATTCAACCCGCTGCTGTCGACTCGTCGTCTCCTAACCGCCTCCAGATCGCCGCATGGGAGCTCGACCACCGTCTCCAACGTATCGTCGCCCGCCGCCAGGAGGTCTTGTCATCTCATAGCCGCCTCCAGATCGCTGCGCGGGAGCTCAGGAGCTCGACCGTCTCCAACGTCTCGTTGCCCGCCGCCAGGAGGTCGCCAGCCGGGAGACTCGCCGAATCACGCCCGAGCCACCGCGTCGGCCCGACGCCGCCGCCATTGTCGCCGAATCGGTTCGAGCGCCGCGTCGGCCGACGCCCGCCAAGAAGAAGTTGTCAAAGGGAACCCTAACTCGTTCCCCCCTTGCTTCTCTCGGTTTTGCCCTTTTGGACCGAGCCGAGGGAGCCAGCCCAGCAGCGGCTTATAAAATATTGGTTGGGTCAAAAAAAAATGTCGTCTAACCGCCGCGTAGTCCAGCGTCGCCTGTTAGACTACGTTGCCTTGGTCGTCGCGCCGTCCGGCCGCCTACCAATGGTACCGCTTCCTCCTCATTGCCGGTGATCTTCGATGGTGTTAATTATACCGACTTCGTATCTCACATGCGCATCACATGCGTGGTCTTCGTCTCTGGGGCGTTCTTTCTGGCGATGTCATCTGCCCGTCTTGCCCTACTCCTCCGATGGAGCCTACGCTCGCAGCCCCGCTTCGGTAAACGGCAAGGCATTGTTGATGCTACTGGCCTTGCTGATGAGAAGGTTGCCTCTGCCTACCAAGAGGCTCTGGATTCATATATGGATCGATTGACCGTCTACACTCAGTGGTGCGACGACGATGCTCGAGCTGCTGCTGTCTTCATCGCCAGTGTCTAGCCTCAGTTTTCTTCTGAGGTTGTGGGACTCCCTTCGGCTGTCTAGATGTGGACTCACCTTCGTCAGCGTTATGAACCCTTTGGAGATGCTCTCTACTTGTCAGTGGTTCGCCAAGAGTACTCTCTTCAGCAGGGTGATGCCACTGTTGACGCCTTCTACGCTTAGAGTTTTGCCGTCAGCGTCACCGGACTCTCTTCGCGACCGCCGTTGTCGCTCTGTTCGTCTTTGTCTGGCCGCACGTCTTGACACGAGTTTCAGCGTGTCTACGAGTTCCTTACTCGCCTTCGTCCTGAATTCGAGCAAAGGCGTGCCCAGCTTCTTGCACGCCACCCTCGTGTCGCTCTTTTCGAGGTTCTTACCGAGATACGCGCAGAGGAGACTCGTCTGAGTGGTGCTGGTCTGATGCTACCCCCCTCCGTGCTCGCCGCTCGTCCACCTGCTACACCGACTGCTCCACGTTTCAGTACACTGCCTCCTCCAGCGACTACCACAGGTGGTGGTAGCCGTCCTCCATCTGGCGGTGGCCGTCCTTGCTGCTCTTACTGTGACAAGGTCGGCCACATCGAGTCTCAGTGCTATAAGAAGCAACACCATCTTTCACACCGTTCTTCTCCTAGCACTGGCACCGGTGCTTCTACATCGACGTCTGCATCGACTTCTTCAGCAGCTTGTCTCACTGAGCAGGAGATAGCCAGACTTCGACACCTACTTGCCGCCTGTGTTCTCCTCAACGAGTTCTCTCATCGACTCTTGGGCAATAAGAAACCACCTCCTACACAGTCAGGTGCCTCCCAATGGATATTTGATTCAGGGGCATCATTTCACATGACTTCTGATTCCTCCACTTTGTCTTTTATTACACCTCTTAATTCCCCTGTCAGTGTTCTTACTGCTGATGGTACCTCTCTTTCTGTCTCTGGTCGAGGACTTCTTAGCAACTCATCCTTTCATGTTCCTTCTGTTGCTCATGTTTCTCGTCTAACCATGCAGCTTCTTTCTGCTGGACAGATTACTGATCTTAGTTGTCGGGTAATTCTTGACTCTGACTCTTGTTGTGTTCAGGACCGCCACACGGGGGCTCTAGTTGGTTCTGACCCTCGGCGCCTTAACTCACAGCGTCTCTGGGAGCTTGACTGGCTTCACCTTCTTGCGCTGCCACCGTCGTCGCCAGTCTTTCCGCTTCTACCACTTCGTCTACCAGCTCTTTTCAGCAGTGGCACCATTGTCTTGGTCATCTGTGTGGATCTCGTTTGTCATCTTTAGTCCGTCGTGGTCTTCTGGGGTCTGTCTCAGGAGACATGTCTTTAGATTATCAGGGCTGTAAGTTAGGGAAACAGATTAAGCTTCTCTATCCTCATAGTGAGTCTGTGTCTCAGCGACCATTTGATCTTATTCATTCAGATGTTTGGGGTCCGGCTCCCTTCCTTTCGAAAGGGGGCCATCGATATTATATTATTTTTATAGATGATTTCTCTCGCCACACTTGGATATATTTTATGTCTTCTCGTAGTGAGGCTCTGTCTATCTATAAACAATTTGCTACTATAGTTCGTACACAGTTTTCTAATCCTATTCGTGTTTTTCGTGCTGACTCTGCTGGCGAGTAACTCTCTCGTTACACGCAGCTTTCTTCTTGGCGAGGCACCTCGCTCAGTTCTCTTGTCCTAGTGCTCATGCTCAGAATGGTGTCGCTGAGCGCAAGCATCGTCACCTCCTTGAGACGGCTCGTACCTTGATGATTGCCGCGTCTATTCCACCTCACTTTTGGGCCAAGGCTGTTTCCACTGCCACCTATCTCGTCAACATTCAGCCATCTTTTGCTCTTCAGGGTGAGATCCCGGTTGAGCGTCTCTGTGATCTTTCTCCAGACTACTCTGCCCTTCGTCTGTTTGGCTGCGTTTGCTACGTTCTTCTTGCACCTCGAGAACGCATCAAACTGACGGCTCAGTCTGTTGAGTGTGTTTTTCTGGGATACAGTGCCGAGCACAAGGGCTATTGGTGCTGGGACCCTGTTGGTCGACAGATTCAGATTTCTCGGGATGCGACTTTTGACGAGTCTCATCTCTTCTACCCACGCCCTGCCTCTACTTCGGTTTCCTCTGTGGAGTCCCTGTCTTTTTTGACTTTTCCAGATACACCCATCTCTGTCTTGCCCTCGTCCACCCATCCCACTGAGTCTCCACATATACCTCTTGAGGCCTCTCCGCCGTTGTCGCCATCTGCTTCGTCGCCTGTGGCTCCTCAAGCTCCTCCCACTCTCTTTTACACTCATCGATCTCGTATTGAGGCTCTTTCAGATGGGCCATCTTCCCCTGATGTTTCATCTTCTCCTGATGCTCCATCTTCCCCCGATGGGTCATCATCTCCTCGCTACGGTCTCCGCGATCGTCAGTCGATTCGGCCTCCTGCCCATTTTGATTTTGCTGGTGCAGCTACCCATGAGCCTGTCTCCTACCGGGATGCTGTTACCCACCCTGAGTGGCAGCATGCCATGGCCGAGGAGATTACCGCTCTCGAGCGTACTGGTACTTGGGATCTTGTTCCTTTTCCATCTCACTCTCGTCCCATCACGTATAAGTGGGTCTATAAGATTAAGACTCGCTCTGATGGCTCTCTTGAGCGCTATAAGGCGCGTCTTGTTGCTCGTGGCTTCCAGCAGGAGCATGGTCGTGACTACGACGAGACTTTTACTCCTGTGGCCCACATAAGCACTGTCCGCACCCTTCTTTCAGTGGCGTCTGTTCGTCATTGGTCCGTTTCTCAGCTTTATGTCAAGAATGCCTTTCTTAATGGTGAGTTGCGTGAGGAGATCTACATGCATCCGCCACTTGGGTATTCTGTTCCTGAGGGCATGGTCTGTCGACTTCGTCGCTCTCTCTATGGCGTTAAACAAGCCCTTTGTGCTTGGTTTGAGCGCTTCTCCTCTGTGGTCACCGCTGCTGGCTTCTCAGCTAGTGATCATGATCCTGCTCTTTTTGTCCATATTTCGTTTCGTGGTCGGACTCTTCTTCTTCTATATGTTGATGATATGATCATCACCGGATATGATTCCGAGTACATCACCTTTGTCAAAGCTCGTCTGAGTGAGCAGTTCCTTATGTCGGATCTTGGTCCTCTTCGTTACTTCCTTGGGATTGAGGTTACTTCTACTCCAGATGGTTTCTTTATGTCCCAAGAGAAGTATATTCATGATCTTCTTGATCGCGCTTCTCTCACTGATCAGCGTACTGTTGAGATTCACATGGAGCTCAACGTTCATCTTCGGCCTTCTGATGGCGAGCCTATTTCTGATCCGACTCGCTGTCGTCATCTTGTTGGGAGTCTTGTCTACCATGCTGTTACTCGTCCGGATATCACTTATCCAGTCCACATTCTGAGTCAGTTCGTCTCTGCTCCCACTCAGGTCTACTACAACCACCTTCTTCGAGTTCTGCGATACCTTCGTGGGACTATCTCTCGCCGTCTTTTCTTTCCACACTCCAGCTTATTACAACTTCAGGCTTATTCGGATGCTACTTGGGCCAGCGATCCATCTGATTGTCGGTCTATCTCTGCTTACTGTGTTTTTCTTGGTGGTTCTCTCATTGTCTAGAAGACGAAGAAACAGACTGCAGTATCCCGTTCGAGTGCAGAGGCTGAGTTACGAGCTGTGGCTCTCTTGACAGCAGAGATTACATGGCTACGGTGGTTACTTGAGGATTTTAGTGTTGTCAGACAGTACAGGTGCTATCAGTATTGCCCGTGACCCTGTGAAGTATGAGCTCACCAAGCATATTGGTGTTGATGCTTCCTTCATGAGGCCTTGTGTGCATGATCAGGTGATTGTTTTTCAGTATGTGCCTTCCGAGCTTCATATAGCGAATTTCTTCCTGAAAGCACTGACTCGAGCACAACACGGCTTCTACCTTTCCTAACTCAGTGTTGTTGATCTATCATGAGTTTGAGGGGGGTGTTAGAGATATATACGTATAGTTGTGTTATTTTCTATTGTTATGATGGGTTATTTACATATTGTATTTGTCTATATATACTGGCCTATTGACCATATGAGAATACAAGTTGCTATTCTTAACAGGTGTGTGCATACCTTGACCCGTTTGGGTGGTGTGTATTGATAGCTGTTGCTGGATTTGAATTCGGGCCTGTAAGCGCTGCCGTCGTTGTTCCTGAAGGCCGGTGGTATACCCGCCTGGGCGTGCCCGGGGCCGGTCGTCTTCTTGTCGTCGCGAGCTTTCTGGAAGATGACGGTGAAGCCCTCGGCCGACGCCGGATTCTTCACGTCCCACTCCCCAAATTTGGGCAGCGGCCGGCCCTTGTCCTGCATGCATCAGGGGAGAATGTCAAGCAATCGCAGTTCACCTACAATCGTAATGCATCAATGCTTGTCATATCGCTCTACAATTGTTAAGAGAATCTGGATCTGCCTCCGATCATTTTGACGTAGATCCGGTAGGTCAGGTGGGTCGTATCGGGCTCGGGATAGCTGAATTTATGACGGTTCAGAAACAGCAAGAAACTGTTGGTTTATTTCAGCGAATTCGACATGGGATGCAACACACGTGTAACGTTAGGCTTCCATTCACTTCATGTCTGTCTAATTAATCCTTGTTATGTTATTGTCCTTCATTGTGTCTTGTAGATGGATTGTATGAACCAAGGAAAGCCTTTTAGACTTTTACAATGCAACAAATTCTGCATTTACCCGTAGGCAATTTGAGAACGAAATGGGAAGGCATAATGCAATTGATCGACCCATCATACGTGACGGAAAGAAAAAAAGAGGGGGAGGCAGAAAGAATTAGCATATATACCGTCGTCATGGCCAAGAGCTAGCCCGCGGACGACGAACTCGACGACGCCCGGCCGCCCGGCCGCCGGGAACAAGACAAAAGAGAGTGGGGGGCAAACCTAACCACCAAGAGAAGTGGAGATAAAAATAGACGGGAGGGGGTGGCGAAGAGCGAGCGGTCTTCTTTTATACCGCACAAGGAACCTTAGTTTTCCTAAATAAAAAATTAAAAAGAAGGAAGCTTCATTCACGAACAACGTGTCCGAGCGCGAACGGCACGCACCGTCCGTCCGTTTTATTCCCGCGTCTCTGTGGTCTGCTTAAACCACTGTGATCGCCCGACCTACACGTTCCTATGCCCGGGAACGCTTCACTGGCCATCTAACCGCGCGGGTAACAGGAAAACAGAGATCTCCACACCGGTAGAGCTGGCTCACGTTCCGCGTCTCGCCACAGCGCACTTAGGGTGCATATGATACCGAATTCAATATCATTTTACTTTATCAAAACTTACGTACGTATAAATATGTCGTGTGCATCTTATAATTTACGCACATGTACTATATATATATATATATATATATATATATATATATATATATATATATATATATATATACACACACAATGATATTTAGTCGATTTTATTTTGAATCCACCTCTTGGTCGGACAAAGTTTGCGCGGACGTTCTCGGCCGCCCCCCTTTAGACGTTGCACGTGTCACATAACCCACGTCCTAAAAAATAAACTTCCCAAGCAAACCTTAACCCGTGGTGGTTTTTCCGCGTGTCAGCCGGGTCGCGCACGGTTCGGCGCTGCATCAGGCGCAGTAAGGCCTGTAGCTAATGGAGAGCGCGGAACGATCATCCACGGACCAAGGCCCACGGACGAAAAAATCTCAGCTCTTTTACACAACACTCCCCAGGAATTCATGTATTTAAATATCTTCGCGCGCACGAGCCCATGTAAACGGCCAAGTCCCAAGAATCTCAACAGGGACCAATGCATGCTAAAATAGGACGACATGGGGGTGAAATGCGAAAATTGCATCTCGCGGCCGGAGCCCTGCTTCCTATAAAGCCGAGGCGCCGTCTACCGAGCCCAAACCCTCCCAAAAACCCTAACTGAGGAACCAGGGTTCCTCTCTGTCCTCCACCGCCACCTCTTGCTCCAGCTGGTGAGTCATCTCTCTCCCTATCTCTCACCGTCGATTCGTTTGGTTCGCCGTTTCGTACTCTGTTGTATTGATCATAGCTGTGCGTGCGTTGTTTGATGGGTGAAATTTTAACGCTTTTGTTTCGGCGCCCCTAATTCGAAGGAGTGGTTGTTGCTGTGTTAGCTTTGTGCTGTAACTGAATTTGTATTAGCATCGCTCGTAACTGGAAGCCCCGATGTTATGTTTGTTGATTTTTTCGATTCGTAGTTTTAGTCTCGACATAGACAAGTCATTTGCAAAGTGTCAAGCGGGTAGAATTCCGAATGGGAGTATGCACCGATTTTGTTTAGCTATTGAATTCATACACTTGACCGCTCGGTTTTGTGTTTTATGATGGGTTGATTTGTAGTTATTACTGTTAATTGCCTATCCTCGATGTGATGACAAATTACCACGATAAAATCTGGCAGCTTTCATCACGCAGGATGTTAGCACGTGATGTCTTTGTTATTGTTGTGATTAGTGATGTGTTGTATTGACGTTGGTATGAATTCCCTCAAGTTGATGCTCATCTCTTTTTGTAGAGCAATTCAATACATAATATGGGCAAGTCGATCAAGAAGTCTGGTGTTGAGGTTGCACCTGCCCCTGTCTCTGTCACAGAGGGGAGATCTGGAAAGAAGGGTAATGTTTTTGCAAAAAAAATTTGTATTGTGCCTTTGTATGCAGTACAGTTGTTCTGCTCTGTCACAACAGTTTTTTTTATCTGAATGAACAGGCAAGAGAAATGCTGAAGAGGAGATTGGGAAGGCTGTCAGTGCCAAGAAGCAAAAAACTGCACCTGAGAAGGTCGTGCCTGTGAAGAACGATGCCACTAAAGTGAAGAAGCAGCCCCCTCCAAAGAAGGTCGAGAGCAGCAGTTCTGACGAGGATTCTTCAGATTCTGAAGAGGAGGTACTCCCCTGTTCTTCTCTTTGGCTTGCGGACACCCTCAAGATCATCGGTTGCCTCTTTTTAGTTAAAATTTATAACTTATATGTTTGAAGATTATTTTCTTTCGCTGCAGTCTGTCCTGCAAAGAATATTATTTTGTTTGAAGGGACTTATTTTTCAATCATTGAGGGTCTCATTTCATTTGTGTTCGTCTCTTGTGTGCGTAATGTCAGACAGGTGTATACAGTGTACATGGAGGGGGTATATTCTTTTTCACTTCTCATATAAATTATCTTACTTCAAAAATATTTGTAGGTGAAGGTCCAACCTAAGAAGGCTGCACAACCTGCTAAGGAGGACTCCAGTGATGATAGCTCCTCAGATGATGTAAGCATTGGTTTTCACTTTTTTTTGGGGGGCAGTCTTTACTAAGAAGCTTATGCTTTACTTTTTAATTTTTTAATTAAGGAACCTGCGAAAAAAACTGTTGCTCGTTCAAATAAACCTGTGATTGCACTTGCTACCAATAGTAGCAGCAGTGATGACAGCAGCGATGAGAGCTCATCTGATGAGGAACCTGCAAAGAAACCTGCTGCACTTGCTAGCAATGGTTCAAAAAAGGGCAAGTCTAACAGCAGCAGCTCTGATGAAGAATCTGATGAGGATGATGAAGTGAGTATTTGTTTCCTATTGTATCTTCAAGGGAAATGTTGATAATTCTTCTTCCTTTTGTTCCGCCTAACATATTATGTTATATCATTGTTCCTTTATCAATTTCTGTTTGTGGGCTCATCCTGTATAAATTTTGAGCCTTTTCTGTCAGCTATGCTATATGACTATATGTATTGGTTGTTTTCTTTCTCTTGATGGTCATTTGCAGCTGCAATATCAAAAGACCACCTTGTTTAGTAAGCGCTGTTTTTATTTTCCTTCAGGCTTTTGATTTAGACAATTTCTACAATAATGCTGTATTATTAAGCACATAAAGTCCCTACTTTTTGCTTGGTTTGTGTAATTACGAAATATGTATCTGATTTTTTATTTTAATTCTAATGAAATAATACCGTGTTACTAACTAATACATTTGGGTAAATTAACAAGTACAAAAGGCACTTTAATGTGTACATCTGGTTTTGTATAATTCAACAAACTTGAGCTGAATTTGTTAAAAAAGTAGCGGAATACACATTTGTTTGTTAGATACATGCGCTGTAATAATGTACAACTCAACAAAACCACTAGCTCTGTAATGTGTATGCTGTGTTACTGTAGTCAATCATCTTGGATCAGCTGGTTCCAAAACATATTTTTGCCTGATTTCACTAACCATCGTGTTGCATTTCCTTGCCTTTCAGAAGCCTGCAACTCAAGTGAAGAAGCCTTCAGTTGCCACTGTACAAAAGAAGGCTCAGGAATCTAGCAGCTCTGATAGTGATTCTGATGATGAATCAGATGAGGTAAGCATCCATATATGTTTCATTGCATTGCTTTGTGAGTCAGTGAGTAGTCAGCTCGTTCACTGCTTTAACTTACCTTTCCTCTTATATTGCTACTTAATTTTGTTGATCTTAGTCAACATTTTTTTTGGGTAGTCCTGACCATGAACAAGTTCTGTATGTTTATAGGATAACACTACTAAAACAGTTCAACCTGCCAAGGCTGCTGCTGCTAAAAAGAAAGAAGAATCTAGCGATAGCTCAGACGCAGCCTCAGAGTCGGATTCTGATGAAGTAAGTGTTCTGTTACCTGTTTACTCTTGGTGACTTCTTGTTGTGCAATATTCTAAGTTCTTGTCCAATGTCTTGCAGCCAGCCAAATCTACTATCCCTGCAAAAAGACCTCTAACAACAGATAAAAAGAAAGGACAAGTATGCTTTCTTTTCTCAAGTTTGTTTCCTTGAAATTCTTTTGTTTCCTTGAAATTCTTGTCTTATGTGCTACTGTACATGATAATCTTGTTGTAATTCAATAGAAAACTTCTTTGCAGTCCAAGGACGACTCTGATGATAGTTCCGATGAGAGTTCTGATGAAAGTGATGAAGAGCCTCCTCAAAAGAAGCTTAAGGTGCTGATTTCTCTTGTTTGCTCTTCCTTTTGAAGATTCTGTTTCATCATTACATTTCCTTTTACTTCTGTCTGCAGGATTCTGCACCTTCTGGTGCTGCCAAGCCAGCCCCTAAGGTTGGCAAGAAAGCAAGCAGCAGTGATGAAGAAGATGACGACGATGACAGTTCTGAGGAAAGCTCTGATGATGATAAGCACAAACAAGCTCAACCAAAGAAGATGGTCTGGAGACTCTCAGATGCCTTGTTTTTTGTCTTACTAATATATGCGTCTTTTTTTTTAAAAAAAAATCTCTTTTTCTGTCTGAAACTTTATATAGCAAGTAGCTGAAGAGGGTAGCAGCTCTGATGAATCTTCTGAAGATAGTGATGAGGAAAGTGACGAGCCAGCTAAAATTCCCAAGAAAAAGGTAATATTATTTCCTTCATTTTCTGCACCAAGCCACTATTTGTACTTATGCATGTTTTTTTGGCTTTCTACATTGTTGCACCTCTTCATGAGTTGTACTGTAACAGTTTCTTTAATCCACAGGAAACCTCTGTTGCGCCAAAGCAATCTGCAACAAAACCAGTTCAAAATGAAGTATGATTCTTCTATCTGCACTGTTCTCCTAAAAATTTGTTCTTTCATCTTCAATGGATGTTGGACAACCAGTCTTATCTTTTTGTTGCAGCCAAAAACTCCTGCCAGCAACCAAAGTCAAGCTACTGGGTCAAAAACTCTTTTTGTTGGGAATTTGTCCTACAATGTGGAGCATGAACAAGTGTAAGTTTGTGAAGTGTGTTAATTCCATTCTTTTTTGGAAGGTGTGGTCATTAACTTCATTTGTCCACATTGTGTAGGAAGCAATTTTTCGAGGAGGCAGGTGAGGTTGTTGATATTCGTTTTGCTACCTCTGAGGACGGGAGCTTCAAGGGCTTTGCACATGTTGAATTGGCTACAGCTGAAGCTGCTAAGAAGGTAAAATTTTCTGCTTGGTTATTTTTGTTTGTGATCTATGCAGTTCAGAGCAGCTGTTCTATGAAGCAAGCGTGCAACTGCAATCAAGTTCTATTTGATGCTCTATGTTCTGACACTCAATGATGCGATGCAGCTAATGGAAGTATTGGTAATAAAATGTTTCATTGTAGGCACTTGAATTTTCTGGTCATGACCTGATGGGACGGCCTGTCAGGCTTGATTTGGCTCGTGAGAGAGGCGCGTATACTCCTGGCAGCGGGTGATTCTCTACCTCATTGTCTGTAGTGTGTTGGTCTTCTAGAAAAAGCTTTAGATATTATCTGAAAATGGTACTCTTTATTACTTGTTCTCTGTCAATGTGGCCTTAGTTTTGTGCGTTGCTCAGGAGGGACAATAGTTCTTTCAAGAAGCCTGCTCAAAGCTCAGGAAACACTGTATTTATTAAAGGCTTTAATTCATCTCTTGGAGAGGACCAGGTAATTTGAAGAGTTCAACCCTTTGTCAACCACACTTCTGTTTTGTGAAATATGACTGATTTTATTCATCAGATCCGAAGCTCACTTGAAGAACATTTTGGCTCATGTGGAGAGATTACAAGAGTTTCAATTCCAAAGGATTATGAAACTGGCGCAAGCAAAGGGTCAGTTGGCTCTATTACATAATGAAATACATTGCACTTAGGTTAAGGCCCTGTTTGGAACGTAAGATTTCAGCAGAGGAATTTCTTGAGAAATTGTATTGTTTCTTTTGAAATTCATGCATTCAGGCCCTAATCTTATTCTTGTCAGTGACAAATGGCTTGCTTGGTTCTGCAGGATAGCATACATGGATTTCAAGGATCAGGATTCCTTGTCAAAAGCATTTGAGCTAAATGGATCTGACCTTGCTGGCTCCAGCTTGTATGTTGATGAAGCGAGGCCTAGAGCAGACAGCGGAGATGTTGGCTTTAGTAGTGAGAGACGTGGTAGGGAAGGTGGAAGAGGTAGAGGCCGTGGACGCGATGGTGGCCGTGGACGCGACGGTGGCCGCGGACGCGGAAGAGGCGGTAGGGGTGACAGGGGCCGCGGTGGTGGCCGGGGTACATCTTTCAAGCAGAGTGCTGGTAGTGCAGGTAAACTCACTGTTATGTCAGTAGCAAATTATCCGGAGTTACATTTGTTGCTTCTGTTTGAATCAGGCAAGGTAGAACTATCATTCTTATACACGTGCTTCTTTGCAGGAAAGAAGACAACTTTCGGTGACGACGATTGAGAACATTTTGGGCTGATTTTGTTCTGGAGCGCAGCAATCTCTTCCCCCCACAATTCTAATGAAATGCGAACAATTCCTTATACCCCGAGACCGTTTTCTTCTGTTATCTATTATCTTTTTAACGGAGACGGTGCTGGTATCTTTGCATGACAGTTTTGGTTTTGACATATATTCCCTCGGCGTTATGTCATAGAATCGGTGCCATTCAGATCTTTTTGTTATCAGTTCGCTACTTCGGAAAGTCCTTCCTTGAAGGATGCTGCAATGCCTTTGTACGTAAAACTGGCACCTGCGGGCTGTGTGCAGCATGCGGTTGCTTGCGCATCGTCGTCTGGGACGAATACCAATGTACAGCTTTTGGCCAAGGCTGGAAAACTCGCTACGTCATTTGAGCGATGCATCAAATATATGCCATTAGCGCAGCGAGAAGAGCCGTCATGACGCGGGCTCGTCGAACCGACGACGGGAGCCTACTATTCTCCCTGAAGCCGCCGTCCCCGGCCGAAAACACGCGACGCGCACCTCTCCTCTGACCACGCGGAGCTGCGGCACGCCTGACGCAAGCGCGCTTATCTACCGCCCGTGCCGAAGAGGGCGCCGTCCTCTGCATTCCACCTCCTGTGCCGGTCGCTCGGGGGCCTTCGCGCGCGGCGACGCACCGAGGGACTCGTCGTACGCGGTGCGTTTGGTGCGATGCGCTCTCCATGTGTTCGTGGAAATGCCTGACCGAAACCTGAATCGTGTCTGTCTTTGCAGGGTCCACACGCGGGTGGCCGTCGCAGGCATCAATAGCGGCAAGCTTTTGCGTTGCCTTCTCTTCAGTTTAGTCCTCCTGTCGTATGATGGACTGATGTAACCGGCTTATTATACCCTCGGCTGCTCTCTCGGCGACTCACGAGTCACGATCAGTTCTGCTCCGAGCTTGTCAGACACACTGGTAAATCTATGGTGATTTTTGAAATTTAGTTGTTGCCTATGCTATATGCCAATACTGCCTTAGCCTATGCCTATACATATGGATGCCTGGCTAGATAATCATGTTAGTAGGTGCTTAGCTTGGTCATGGTTAGCAGGTGCTTCCACGAAATGTGCATTCTGGGAGTCAAAGCCGGAGACAAGTTGCCTCGGCCTTTTCTTATATTTGGGGAATTTTGGTTTTTGCGCAGATTAGTGGAGGTTTTATATAATAATTTGATAATTTCCCTCTATGCTTTATGCAGTGGGATCTACTTTAAGCCCTATATGATACCACAGACCTTTGTAATGTTTTGGACCATACTGCTGCTTGATACCACTTGTCCAATATGATAGCATCGTATGATAGTGATTGTGCCTCGAGATCTATTGTTTGAGTTTTTCTCTTTTTGCCTGTCACGAATAAACAAGTCTTCTCCTTTTGAGCTTGAATTCTCAGGTGGTACTATCTGTTTCATCTTCTCTTAGCATACAAAGCTTCGTAAACTTCATTAAGAGTGAGAGTATCTCTACTATATAATATGGTATCTCTAAAATTTAAAAAAGAACTAAACAGAGAGTACAAAAGAATAAGACCTAAATCCTCATCATTATATTTTATCTCCATCGACTCTAGGTCGGCAACGATCTCCTTAAACATCGAAAGATGATCAAGCACGGATCCTCCTTCTTGCAATTTGTGATAATACAATTTCTACTTGAGATGCATCTTGCTGGTGAGATCCTTTGTCATGCAAATTTGTTCCAGTTTTAGCCATAATGCAGCAGATGTCTTCTGCTTCAAAACCCCTTACAAAATATCATTTGATAAATGAAGGTGAATATGAGATAAAGCCTTACAGTCTTTACACTTCTCATCTGCGATCCATGTGATAGGTAGTTTCTCAAAACTTTTCAATGCATCGTCAAAATCCATCTGTGTCAAAACAACCCTCATCTTAACCTGCCACAGCGAAAATCTTATGTCTCAACTCAGGAGTGGAAGATCATACTTCAAAGTCGCAATGAAGAATAAAACTTAAAATTTGATGGTACTGATATGTGTAAATTTAATAAAAATCACGATCTATTTGGTACACCTTCTGTGTACACGAATCAAAGAACTTCTAAACTCCTGGTACAAATCCCGGGTGCGCGTAGCAAAGATCTCAAAAAAATCTAACAAGGAAGGAGCCTCCACGTGAAGAATCCTTTCTGCAAGATTTATTAAAAAAAAAAAGATAACTTTTATTGGGACATGTGCTGGAGACTTGAAGTCTTGCTTTTGGTTTGGTGATTGATTAAAGAAAGCAAAAAAATTAATGCGTGCTGCTTGGTTGCTTACTTCTGGAGAACAGGCCTTCACGTGAACGACAACAGGAACTGCTTTGGTGATAAAAAGAATAAAAAATAGATTATTGGGATCTGTGCCTGGAGTCACGCTAATTTGGTCTACTGTCTTCGGCTGATTCGACTGATAGGAACTGCGTCAATTATTGAGATAAGTCGATGATGTGCGCCGCTGACTGTTGCGGATCGAGGTGTGCAACGCGCTGGCTGCTGGACTTGCGACTCACGGACCGAGGCGAGCGGACTTCGGACGTAGAGGATGAAGCCTCCTGTGGAGTGCCGATGTGAACGCAACGCTTTGGCTTGCCGTGCTGCGCGCCTGGAGATGAGCGTCGTTGCGACACCGTGGATGATGATCCAACGAAGACGCACCGCGCGAGACGAGACGATGACGCTGGAAATTGAATCTGCTATTTTTTTCTCGTATTTTTTTCAAACTCTAATCTTATGTGCTCTGATACTACTTATTAGAAAAATAGAAACAAAAAGAATACATAAATTTTTACATGGAAAACTCTTGTGGGAAAAAACCACGGGCGCCAACCGGCGATGATCACTATATGAAGAGTGTTTACAAATCGCAGGGGATTACAGTGAGGCGTCAACTCTCTCCGTGCAATTTACAAAAGGTATATAAAAGGGTAAAAAGACTTAAAATCTAAGTAGAAAATTTATTCGCTAATATAACATATTTGAATACAACCGTATTAGAAATTCGAATAACATTTCCCAATATCAATTCCTTCTTTGGAAGAGTTGGTCTTTGCTGAGATGCCAAAATTGGAGAAATGTATTGGTACTGATGGGCTGGGATTGACTTCCCGTCTAAGGGTATTGATGGGTCATGGATTGCCCTAAACTGAATGAGTTCACGCTTTCCCAGAGTGACTCTTCTTTCCAAGCCGAGCAGAAGTCATGGTTTCCGTCTCTCACCATCGGGCGTTGTCCTCATATAATGTACTTAGCTCCTCTCTTTAATTTTGCTTGCTCAATTAATTTGCAAGTTCTTAGGCACTTACTTTGATAAATGATGTTGCAGCAAGCGGGAAATCCTTCCACTGGAAGAAATGCGAGCACTCAAGTTGGAGCTAATGGACGTGCATGGCGTCAGAGTTTTGTCAGTTCCTTCTCTGGAGAAGTTGGTGTTGATTAAAATGCCAAGCCTGGGAAGTTGCGGCGGGCTAACTGCTTCTCCACCTCTGCAATTTTCGCCTTCACAAGGAGAGCAAAAGGAATGGGTCTAGTCTCCGTACACTCACCATCTGTGATTGCCCCAATTTGATAGTGTCACATCCTCTGCCGCCTTTTGCTCTGATTTTTGAGTTATCCCTCAAGGGAGTTGCAACATTTCCAACAACGAAAATGAGTTGGAGGCAGCTCACAATCGAATCTAATGAGTTGAGTGTGCTGGATGACAAGATCTTGGCATTCCATAATATTAGGGGCGTAACATCGTTGGGCATAGAAAATTGTCCAAACCTGGTCTCTCTTCCAAGTGAATGTTTCAGCCAGCTCACCGCCCTACAGACTTTGCTTATACAAAACTGTCCTAATTTGCTCAAGTCACACATTATGTCAGAGTTTGTCCAGGAAGACATTACATCTGCACCATCGTGATGAAATAGGAAATTTAACGCCTTATCCGGTCGATGGCATGCAGAACTCGATGTCCACACGACATGTGGTCTCATTCAACCCGTGACCAGCCGGACACCCCTCTTCCACCGGCTGGACGGAAATTAGCTAATCAAAGCTGCTTAATTAATTACCATTAAGTCATTCTTCCTCTCCCACATGCTGATGCACATGCTAGTCATTGTACTTAATTCATGTTCTACGTTTACCTTATTTACTTAAGCAATGTATATCCGTCCGGTGATTGTTTTAAATAATATTATTTAAAAAAATATAATTAAATAGTCGATATTTTTAACAAAATTAGGTCCTTATCACCAATTGAACTAGCGGCAGGGTCCTGTCGCCAATTAAAATGACAAGAGGAGGGCTATGTCTTTAAAAAAAATGTGTACGAGAATTTTTTAATTTTTGTAAGGTTGTTTTTAAAATTTGGTAATATGTTGATGTATACGTGTAATTCTGAATGCAAAATCGGAGAAGACAATGTAATATGAAGTAGAGAGTGGACAAAATAATTGAGTTTAGGGTTGCCATGCGCGACATTGTCCCGATGTTAGGGAAAAAAAAGATGTAATTTGTTGCATAAGATATGTGGATCATTGTTTTTAGTGCTCACTTTCACAAGACGTTTTTGGACCTTTATTTTTATGTTATTCACTGTCTTGCTACAGCAAGAATTGAATTCCAAAAGAGAACGTGATTTGAATTGGGCGGCTTTACAACACAATTGCGAATTGAAATAGACTTTATAATAAAGTTGTGAATTACACAGCACACAGGGTGGTTACGTGCGTAAGAAACGACCAGATGCACTATACAATAAATCGAAATACACATACGATACATATGCGCATTTTTGGAATAGAAATAAAGTTGTTTAGAACAAAGATCATTAGTTTCGACGGTCCATCGCTTCCTTCTCCTTATCTCCTTGCTACCTGAAGCGGCGGCAGCCAATCTCGAAGTCATCCTTGTCCTACAAGACGGATTGGACGGTTGAATGATTTTTGGATATCACAAAATCAGGCACAAACATAAATCAAAATTACGTTGGAATTATTTCAATTAGGCTCTATAAACCGCACTAAGTTACTTTTTAATTTTTATAGATTTTTAATAGGTATCTTGCTACTTTCCTTGTTTAAAAAGTGTCTCCAGCATTCTTTAAATATTTGGCATATGCAAATGGAAACAAAAATAAGCTCTACGTAACCTATGTAGCAACTCTAGACTTTTTTTTTTAACAATTTATGATGTGTCATGCTATCTTCCTAGTTTAAAAAGATTTTTTGACATTAACAAAATAATTACTGCGCACAAACAAATATCAAAATTAAGCTAAGATTATTTTGATTAAGCTCTACCTACCCTACTTAGCTTATCGTGTTTTTTTTTTCATATTTTAAAGAGGTGCCTAGCTATTCTCCGAGGTGTCTTCCTATTTTTTCTAGATTTTTTCTAAATTGTTCGAGTACTACAAAACAATTTAAATATGCGCGATGAACTAAAGTATAAACATCTTAAATGATGTACTGCATCAAACAACTAAAATTATTTAATCTATTGAATCTTATGTTGTCATTTTTATTTACTAACTGACAAAGTTTCGAAATTACATACGAAGTTACAAAAATATGTACCGACAAAATGGCCGATCAGATCTGATGCTCCAACTGTCTTCTCCGCTACGAACTGTCAGGGCTTCGTCGTGTCTCTTCCCCCCCTCTCCTCTCTCTTCTCTTCTTTAATTAAAATGAGATTTCTACCGATTTTTTGGGGGTTTAAGTAAACAGTTGATGTCAACTGGCGATAGGAATACTGTTCACTTCATGCCGCGAGTCCAAATGACGACAGGGGGCATAGTTTTGTTAAAAAAAAAAATGGTTATTTAATCTTGTAATTATTTTTTTTTAAAAAAAATTCCCCGTCCGGCTAGCTCACGTTATTTACTTAAGCAATGCATATTCTCTTGTTATTTACTTAAGCAATTCATATCAGCATGTAGGAGAGGAAGAAGGACTTAATGGTAATTAATTAAGCAGCTTTGGTTAGCCAATTTCCGTCCGGCCGGTGGAGCTGGAGGCAACGTCGCGGGCGTGGAGCGCGGCGACGTGGAGGGGGTGTCCGGCCGGTCACAAGCGAGATGAGGTGGTGACCTAAACAAGATGTCAAATTTGCTATTTTGCCGCGAGAGACGCTACTTCTGTAATCGCAGACCTCTCAGCCTTCCGTTCCGAAGTTTTGGCTGAAAAGATTGAAGTGCAACCTGCTATTGTATAGCTGGTTGATCGATTTTGCACTAGTGACTTCAAGAAGACTACAACATATGCAATTCAATACGAGTGGCTGCAGCTGTGTACTTTCCAGGTTTAGCATACATGGCACTACTCGCGTCCGATCTGGCAGCGGATGATCCACTCGTCCCCAAGCCTGCTTCAGTTTCGTTACTACTCAGGTCAGTCGTCGGCGATCTCGAGGGACCTCCGTGCTAGGATCGCCGTGCTTGCTTCGTGATTTCTCCATCCGTGTACACTCAATTGGATTGGAATATACTATATAGTGCTTGGATCAAGTAGATAAAGAAGTTCGGGGAAACTTCCACGAAGTTGCTGTGTAGAAAAAGCACGTAGGGCCGCAAGCTTACCCGATCGGGAGGAGTAATTGGTGGGTGGGCCTGGGTTGAGTGATCGATGAGCAAAGCACTTGACTCAACTCTTGCCTACTGCGTTTACTGTTTTTTTTACTCCTTCAATTTTTTTATTCGGCTTTTATTATTATTTTTTATGGGTTCCACGATGCAATTTTAATTTTCTATATATAATTTTATATTAAATATATACTAATAAAATTATAATATTAAAAAATATTTTTAACAAAAATCTAATAATATAATTTTTACATAGTTTTAAACAAAGTAATAGTTAAACTTTGAAAATTTTGGCACAAATTATAAGATGCCAAATAAAAAGTAACGAAACGAGTACGGAACTGCATTTGTGGATCAAATGATTGCGTTTGTCCGACCACGGCCAGAGCCCAGTGGCAATCATTGCAATGCACACACTATAACTCTCTTTTGCCATTGTGCTCTCTCCGTTGCTTCCTGCCTTTTCCTCCGCTGCTTCCTACTGCAT
This sequence comes from Hsuehochloa calcarea, assembly GCA_036346395.1. Lineage (NCBI taxonomy): Eukaryota > Viridiplantae > Streptophyta > Magnoliopsida > Poales > Poaceae > Hsuehochloa > Hsuehochloa calcarea. The sequence goes on from CM070599.1 coordinate 45,667,891, forward strand.
TATTGCTCCCCTCCGCTCCACCTTCCTCTTTCTTCTTGCTTCCCAAAAGAAACAAAAATATAGAAGAAAAAAAAACCACTCCTTTCTTCCTGCGCGCATCGTGCAAGAGGCTTGCCGCTATTGCTGCTGCTGCCGCTGCCTACTCGGCGTCGGCGGTCGGAGACGATGGAGCTCCTGGGCCCTGTCAAGGATGCCGCCATCGCATGGGTGGTTCAAGGCATCCTCTCGAGTCTCTTCACTGAGAAGATGGAAGCGTGGAGTCGGGAGGTCGATCTTGAAGGTGACGTGGAGAATCTCAAGTCTGCGATGCGGTTCATTAACACGGTGGTTGAAACTGCCAGATGGAGGAAGCTCCAGAACGAGGGGCTCTCCCGGTCCCTGCGCGATCTGAAGCAGTTGCTGTACGACGCCGAGGACGTCATGGACGAACTCGACTACTACCGACTCCAGCGAGAGATTGAAGGAGGTATGCCAAGATTCTCCGTATCATCCGCTTCTTGCTTTCCGCTTTCCTTGCGCAAGATCTAATGCACAGAGCATTACACTGACATTTATCCTGTGGTTGACAGACTAAGAACAACTGAATAACATATAGATAAGACACCACACCACCCGCTCAGCTGTACTTCAGGGTGTATTCATTTATGAGAATCTTTCTTTTCCCCCGAAGGATTTAATTTTTCTCAGTATCTGGTTTTGTTTTGTTTAAGTGGTGCCTGTTTGCTTCCGTTTTTGCTTGTAGATGAACTTTTACTGTTTACTCATGCAGGGAACGGTGATGGTTCTGCTGCTGGTACTCATCCTCTGGGCGATCGTGCGTCTTCGTCCACTTGGTATTCTGCAGCATGGAATGCTGCGAAGCAAGCAGTAGTTCTGGCCTTGTCTAACCACAGAAAAAGGAAGAGAGAAGATGACACCCTACTGGCGTTTGAGAGCAAGCATGATGTTTCTCAGAGGATCAATAAAATAGTGAATCAGTTACGCACTGCTGGTGATGATGTGCATCGTGTTCTTAAGTTAGAGATCTCACGCACCAACGCAATGCCATACCAAAGTCTGGGTCAACCCAGTGACACACGCCTGACAACCTCTATGCAAGTTGAACGGACGGTGTATGGGAGGGATGCAGAAAGGAACAAGGTAGTAGAGCTGTTGATTAATGAAAAATACAGTGATCTACGTGTTCTGCCAATTGTTGGCGGTGGAGGTGTTGGGAAAACGACCCTGGCTAGATTTGTATGCGTTGATCAAAGAATTACAAGCCATTTTGATTTGCAAATGTGGGTATGTGTATCCACTGTATTCGATCGAGTGAGGCTCACACGCGAGATGTTAGAGCATGTATGCAAAGATGGACAAGACTTTGGAAAAATAAGCAATTTCAATGTTCTTCAAGATACCCTTTTGAAGAATATTAGAAACAAAAGATTTTTGCTCGTATTAGATGATATGTGGGAAGACAAAGACCAGACTGGATGGCAGAACCTGTTAGCTCCATTGGAGAGCAATCAAGTACCTGGTTGCATGATTTTAGCGACAACTCGAAGTAAATCTGTTGCAAAAATGATAGGGACAATGGATGCTGTTGAAATGAAGGGTCTGGATGAAAAAGAGTTTTGGCTGCTCTTCAAGGCATGCGCATTTGGTAATGAGAACTGTACAGATCATCCTACTTTGCACACCATTGGGCAACAGATTGCTAAAACATTAAAGGGCTATCCACTAGCAGCACAAAGTGTTGGTGCACTATTGAAAGAAAATCTTAGCTATGAGCACTGGCGGGATGTTCAGGAGACATGGAAATCTCGGCAAGAAAATGATGGCGATATATTACCTATCTTGGAGCTTAGCTATGATTATCTACCTTCCCACCTGCAGCATTGTTTCTCGTACTGCTCTTTGTTTCCCGAGGATCACCGATTTAAAGGAGAAACTTTGGTCCGTGCTTGGATATCACAAAATTTTGTGCAGAGCAAAGATACTAGCAAGAGATTAGAGGAAGCAGGGATGCAATATTTGTACAGATTAGTGGATTTGGGATTCTTCCAAAAGGTTGACTCACACTATGTTATGCATGACCTAATGCATGAGTTGGCAGCGAAGGTTTCGTCAAATGAGTGTGCCACTATAAATGGATCCGAATCTGAGACCATTCAACCAAGTGTTCGTCATTTGTCAATCATAACTACCGCTTATGATAAAGTTGAACATTGCAATTTCCCTAGTGAGAAATTTGAGAACATACTACGGAATATCGGGTCTTTGAAAAAATTGAGGACCTTGATGTTCTTTGGCCTGAGCAGCATAAATTTATTAAGGTCCTTACATACTTTATGCAACGAGTCAAAAAGTTTACGGTTCCTAAGGATTTATGTGACAGGTGCCAATGTCAGCTCTACACACAATTTGTTAAAGCCATATCATCTTCGCTATCTTGAATTTTTTTGTGTCTCGACCACAAATATATCGACGTATGTAGACTATGCGAATTCTGCTTTCCCTCAGGCTTTGACAAAATTTTATCACCTTCAAGTATTGGATGTCAGCATTCGAGGCAATCTTGCTGTACCTACTGGTATGAATAATCTCATTAATTTACGGCATCTTATTGCTCATGAGAAAGTGCACTCAGCAATCGCTAGTGTCGGCAACTTGACCTCTCTTCAGGAACTAACATTCAAGGTTCAAAATGTTGGTAATTTTGAGATTAGTCAGCTTCGATCCATGAGTAAGCTTGTAACACTTGGAATTTCTCAACTTGAAAATGTAAAAACTAAAGAAGAGGCCAGCGGGGCAAGATTGAAAGACAAAAAAAATCTAGAAGAGTTGTCGTTGTCATGGGATGATAGCAGCATGAGCCTTGAACCTACTAAAGAGAGAGCAAGAGATGTCCTTGAGGGTCTTGAGCCGCATCCGAACCTCAAACATCTACAAATAACTGGGTACAGTGGTGCTACCTCCCCAACCTGGCTTGCCAGTAATGTCTAAATTACTTCACTCCAGACACTTCATCTAGAGAACTGCAGGGAATGGCGAATTCTTGGATCTCTTGAAATGCTTCCACTCCTTACGAAGCTGACATTGGTAAGCATGTGGAACTTGACAGAAGTCTCAATTCCTTCTTTGGAAGAGTTGGTCTTTGTTAAGATGCCAAAATTGGAGAAATGTATCGGTACTGATGGGCTGGAATTGACTTCCCGTCTAAGGGTATTGATGGTCAAGGATTGCCCTAAACTGAATGAGTTCACGCTTTCCCAGAGTGACTCTTCTTTCCAAGCCGAGCAGAAGTCTCGGTTTCCGTCTCTCACCAAACTCACCATCGGGCATTGTCCTCGTATAATGTACTTAGCTCTTCTCTTTAATTTTGTTTGTTCAATACGTTTGCAAGTTCTTAGGCACTTACTCTGACAAATGATGTTGCAGCAAGCGGGAAATCCTTCCACTGGAAGAAATGCGAGCACTCAAGGAGTTGGAGTTAATGGACGTGCATGGCATCAGAGTTTTGTCAGTTCCTTCTCTGGAGAAGTTGGTGTTGATTAAAATGCCGAGCCTGGAAAGTTGCAGCGGGCTAACGGCTTCTCTACCTCTGCAATTTTCGCCTTCACAAGGAGAGGAAAAGGATTGGGTATCTAGTCTCCGTACACTAACCATCCGTGATTGCCCCAATTTGAGAGTGTCACATCCTCTGCCACCTTCTGCTCTGATTTCTGAGTTATCCATCAAGGGGGTTCCAACATTTCCAACAATGAACATGAGTTGGAGGCGGCTCACAATCGAATCTAATGAGTTGAGTGTTCTGCATGACAAGATCTTGGCATTCCATAATCTTAGGGGCATAGCATCGTTGGACATAGAAAATTGTCCAAACCTGGTCTCTCTTCCAAGTGAATGTTTCAGCCAGCTCACCACCCTACAGACTTTGCGTATAGAAAACTGTCCTATTTTGCACAAACTGTCAGAGTCTGTCCAGGAAAACATTACATCTGCAGACAGCCTTGTCCTTCCATCTCTCAAATCTCTCTCCATTCGGTCATGCGGCATATCAGGGAGGTGCCTAACTCAAATGCTTCTGCATTTGCTGTCCCTTGAGGAATTGACATTAAGTGACTGTCCACGAATAAAATTGGTATCAATCAGTCAACCTACAGAGGGGAAAGAAACCGACAGATTGGCTTCATCAGCCACAGTGGTGGCGTCCTCAGCACAAGACGAACTAGTATTGAAAATGCCATCTAATGTCCTGTCTTCTCTAAAGCGGTTACTCATTTATTACTTCCGAGATCTGGAGTTCTGTGGAGACAACGGAGGCTTTGGAGGATTCACATCACTCGAGAAGCTACACATTAGTAGTGATTGTCCCAAGCTGTTGCTGGGTGAAACGAAAGATGATGGTACAGTGGATGAGACATTATTACTACCGCCATCACTTCAAGAGCTCAGTATCGGTAGCCTCCCGGCCAGTATGCACTCCTACTTTCCTAAAGGCCTAAAAAAATTGTCTCTAACGGGCAGCCCATATTTGAAGTGTGTACAGCTGCATTCCTGCGCGGCCCTGGAGGAGTTGCGAATCTGGCCGTGTCAACAGCTAACTGTGTTGGAGGGCTTGCAGTTCCTCAGCTCCCTTAGAAGCTTGGAGATTAAAATGAATCGTGAGCTGTCTGCCGCATGGGATCTCAAACTGCAGGAGCAAGAACAGGGCGGAAATAAGATTGGACTGCTTCCTCCATCACTTGACAGGCTTGAGATCTCGAATCTCACAGACGAGGTCCAGTCCCGTCTGCTGTCCTGCCTCCCTCGTATCACCAAATTAGAGATACGCTTTAGTCCAATTTTGACTTCTCTACAGCTGGGATACTGCACAGCGCTGGAAGAGTTGGGAATAAGAAACTGCGAGTCGCTTGCTTCGATCGAGGGCTTGCATTCCATTAGAAACCTTAGGTTCTTGAGAGTAGATGATTCCCCCAGCTTACCTCCATGTTTGGAGCTTCTGTCGCAACAGCAAGGGGCCTCTGAGATCTGGTCTCGACTAGAAACTCTTAAGATCGGTGACGCCTCTGTCCTTACCATGTCCCTCTGCAAAGAGCTCACATCTCTAAGACGCCTAGAATTCTCGTCTTGGAGCAGCAAGCATGGCGAGAGCATGGTGGGCCTAACAGAGGAGCAAGATAGAGCGCTCCAGCTTCTCACCTCCCTCCAACAGCTCGGATTTCATGATTACCCAAATCTCCTATCACTTCCTGCAAATCTACGAAGCCTTGCCTCCCTGGAGATGTTAAAAATTGACCGTTGTCCGAGCATCGCAAGGCTGCCAGAGATGGGCCTCCCACCTTCGCTCAAGCAACTGTTTGTATCCCGTTGCAGCGAGGAGCTATCTATGCAATGCAGAATGGCAGCAACGAAGAAGCTACGTGTCACGATTTGATCTTACTTGTAAGGTACACTTTTGTCTAAAGAATTAATACATACTCTCGGGTCTCACCCCCATTTCTCTCTCTTAGAGTAATTGACCTTTCTGCAGACGTACTGCAGAAGCACGAGTTACGAGATGTTGTACATATTACTCCGCTGCCTTGCCCTTGCTGCACTCACCGTCTTCAGCCCATCTTGGTCTTCCACAATATCCTTTGATTGGCTGCTGACAGTAAGCCTTGCCCTGACCTGTTTGTGTTATGCTTCTATTTTTTTACCACCAGCTCTGTTGAGTAATTTACTTTTTTGTGATATGTTCCTTTCTTAGGGATGTACCAATTAAATAATTGAGATAAAGAGGATTTGAGCAATCTTTCGCTACTTAATTCAGCACCCCATCTTCTGTTTATTTATGTGGTGCCATTAATCATCTGGTGTGTTTAATGTGATCATTTGTATTAACTAGAAAACTGTGGGAGATATTAGTGATTAGAAAAGAGTTCATATTTTATGTAAGAGTCCAAATCGTGTTAGAGTCGGACTGTATTATTTGACACTATAAATAAAGAGTGTGGAGATCCTAAGGTACACGCAATATTCCCAAAATCCTACGTAGTATCAGAGCTAATACTCCCAAAACCCTAACCCAAGCAAGCAAAACCCATACCTAAAGAGCCGCCGCCGACATCTGGTGATGTCGATCCGCCGACCACCGCTGTCCCACCGTTTGTGGTCCTCCGTGATCGTGTATCACGGGAGCGAATCGGCGGCCGACCACGTTGTGTGCAGGCCCCGAGTGGCGTGGGAGGTACGGCGGTGAGTGAAGCCCGTCCAGGAGGCAGCGGCTGGCGACGGTGGAAGGCGAGAAGCAAAGATGAGATCGAGGAGGATGAGGATCTGGATCCGGACGTGTACGGGGTGGGAGGTAAGGAAGGCGGTATCCGGCCGGTGGTGGCAGGATTCGATCTCGGAAGGTGAGATATAGCGCTCGGGCTGGCTTGGTCAGAAGGAGGTGCAGTGAGGAGGAAGAGAGGATCTGTTGGCGTTTGCCGGCGTTCAGGGAGGCACTCGGGCCTGTGGTGGAGGAGAAGGGGATCCGACGCTCTCGCTGGCAGTGGAGAAGGCGGAGAGAGGAGATCTGGCGATGGAGGTGGAGGCGGCTTGAGGGGGCATCGAGAGGAGGAGAAGAGGTGTCGGTGAGAAGGAGGAAAGAGCTCGGGAGATAGGGCGGCGAAGAGGAGTGGGCCGAGGGCTTCGGCTAGGGCTTCAGGGCGGCGAAGTGCTAAGGGAGGTAGTGGAGGTGTTGTGCCTCGAGTGCACGAGGCGAGGAGGCAGGACGAGGCATGGAGGCAGTTGCGTTAGGCCCATCCAAGGTGGCATGAAAGCAGCGTAGGCTTGGCACGTGCTTCAGCAGCGGAAGGTGCGGGCGACGGTGGGCGTGCGCTATGGTTGACGAGCGGTGGCGGTGCATACGGATCTGGGCCACACAGCGGTTGACCCGGGCAAGCAGGTGGATCCGGCTCCGCCTGGCCGGAGGGTGAGGAGGAGAAGAAGGAACTCGAATGCCAGCGGCGGCTTGAGGAGGAGAAGGGATCCAGATGGATCGATCCAGATCTCTGAGGTAGTGCGGCAGTGGAGGAGAGGAGAAGGGGAGCTTCGGTGGGGAGGAGGAGAAGAAGAGGAGAGAAGGCAGGAGTAGTTGTTTGAGGAGGAAGGAGCCTAGTGCTTCGAGAGGACGGTGGTGGAGAGGAGGAGAAGAGGATCTTCGGTAGGAAGGAGGAGAAGAAGAGGAGAGAAGGTAGGAGTGGCGGGTTGAGGAGGAAGGAGCCTAGTGCTTCGGGAGGAAGAGAACGAAGGTTTGCTATTTTCTGTGGCGCTTGGATCTAGTGTGGAGAAAAAGAAAAAAAAGAAGGGGATCTGGTGATCTGGTGTTGGTGGATCTGGTGTACATACTGTATTATCGAGAAGAAAGGAGTTGTTGCCTATAAGTTGGAGTTGTCAGCTACACTTGAGGGGGTACATGATGTTTTCCATGTGTCTCAGCTAAAGAAGTGCCTCCGTGTTCCAACAGAGGAAGCTCCGTTGGAAACTCTCGATGTCCAAGAGGATTTGACCTATTGCGAGCACCCTGTTCGCATACTCGATGAGGCTGAACGAAGAACGAGGAATAGAACTATCGGATTCCTTAAAGTTCAGTGGTCGAACCATTCTGAGGATGAGGCTACTTGGGAAAGGGAAGATCGTCTCCGTGCAGACCATTCATCTTTCTTTACCGAGTGAGCCAAATCTCGGGACGAGATTTTTGTAAGAGAGGGGGGAGGTTTTGTAACATCCCAAATGTGGATTTGTGTTTCAAATGTAAGAAAATGAGAAGAAATTAAAACTTTTCTTGCATCTTGAAGTCTTTGGACATTTCTGTAATTCTTGTAAAGGAATTAGGGAAATCAAAATCAAAATCCTCAATTTACTCCAATCAAAAACCTCATTGGCAAAGATCTTGTGCCAAACCTATGTAAACATTTTCCTGAGTTCTAGGGAGGCTCGGTAACACTTCTGAATTATTTCAAGATTTGTAGAAATTATTTGATAATTTTGGAGGCAAGTCAAACCAAGTCAAACATTGTACCAACCCTAATTCACACCTTCTGGAATTTCTGGAGGAAAATGCAGTGCATAAAAGTCTCTGAAAATTTTATGTGAGGTTTATCCTGCAGTCAGCAACCTCGAGTTAAAATCTCATGATTTTTGGAGCTTATTCGCTACCTTAAGCAAATCCTCCAAAAATCAGTTGTTAATTCAAACACTAGCTGGTTTTCACTGTTCTTTGGGTTCGAGTCAGACTCGGGCTCGAGCCACTTGACTTGGTTCAGTCAACTAACTGCACCCGGCGCGGTCGCTCGGTCGCGAGTATCATGGATCGTTGGATCTGAGATCAACGACTCGTATGCGTGTGAACGTTCGGACCATCCGAACGATTCGATCAACGAGAGTCGTTGGATCTTAGATCAATGGACTGGATTGAAGTGAACGTTCGGACCGGCCGATCGTCCCGTTCATTTGAACCGTCCGATTTGGAGATAACGGCCTGGATTGAAGTGAACGTTCGGACCGTTCCAATCGTCCCGTTCATTTTAACCGTCCGATTTCAATCTAACGGCGGATGAGTCGTCTCCTTTCTCGAGTCTGAGCGTGCGTTTGAGTCAAGCAATGGCGTGAGCAGAGGAGAAGAGCGCAGCGTAGTGTCACCTCGGTGATCACCTTTAAACGGCTCTCTCTGCTCGCATTAAATGCCCGTCGTGCACCGCCCTCAAACGTTCATTGCTCAACTGCTCCAGTCGCTCTCAAGTGCTCTCATGGCAGTGTTGACCCGAGGGGAAATATTGCCGTTGCCCTCTGCCATTTCCTCTATTTAAACTCCATTGCTTCCCCTTTGGCTTCCTTTAGCATCTCCGCAACTCTAGCTAGCACTTCAGTGGGTGTTCGAGCTGCATTCATCCGAAAACACTTATGCCGCCATTGTTGAGCTTCGAGCTTACGGTGAAGGCGGTATAGCAGTGGCTCTCTCTTTCCATTTCTTGCTCCCTCTTTACTCTCTTGAGCTTAACCGTCGCTCAATTTTGATTATCTTCCTTAGGGCTGAGCTGAATTGGTAATTCCCCATTTTCGGCCGAAAGCACCATTTTTCGTCACCGGAGCAGCTCCAACTTTCTCTGTGTCTTTCCCGTGCTTAGGTAACTCCACATTAGTCCCTAGTTGCTTGGCACACGCTTAATTGGACCGCAGCGGAGCTTCTTTGCATTTTTCGTTTTTCGACCATTCTTGGTCATCTCTGTTAACTCCAGCTTGCCGGCGCTCTAGACCGCCGCAGCCGCGATTTTTGGCCCCATTGGGTGCGCAAAGTTATTGTGGACCCATTTTGGACTTTTGCTAGCACCGCCGTGACCAAAGTCGCCGGCGATGAGCCTCCTTTCGCCATCGTTTTGTCGGACAAAACTGGGCGCGAGCTTTTGAACATAGTTCGCTGTGGACCGTCGATCCTTAGATCAACGGCCCACAATCGCGTGAACGTTCGGACCATCCGAACGCGACGATCCTTGTGTACCGTAGGATTTTAGATCAACGACTCACATTCGAGTGAACGTTCGGGCCATCCGAACGTCTCGATCTACATGGACCGTTGGATCTAAATCCAACGTTGAACATATGAGCCGCGCGCGCTGTGCTCTGTGCGCGTGGGCCGTTGGATTTCGAATCTACGGCTCAGATCCGCGTGAACGTTCGGACCGGTCGAAGGTTCTTTCGTTGTGAGCCGTCCATCTCTAGATCAACGGCCCACATCAATTTGAACGTTCGGACCGTCCGAACGTCTCCATCCACGTGGACCGTTGGATCAAAATCCAACGGTGGGGTTTGTGAGCCGCTTGAGCACGCGTTGTCCCGTGGACTTGGACCGTTGGATCCAAGATCAACAGTCCAAGTTCGTCCACGTCGATTTAATCTCAGATTTTCTCGAGGGGATTATTTGTCAACTGAAAAATAAAATTAACTTGTAAAATGCATAACTATTTCTTTTTAATTCCTTTTCGGTTGATTCAAATTTTGTTAGTTATGTTTTAACTAAAATTTAATCTAAAAATGTTTCTAACCTCATTATAGCTCCAAAAATTTTTGCAAAAATTTTACTTGCAATAAATAGTAGCATTTGTGATTTATAAGGCTGAGCAGATTTGTTTTGCTCATATCTTTTGCATTAAGAATCCAAATTAATTGGTTCTTGTTGCTAAATTCCTTCTAAATCATGCTCTTGCTGCTGTAAAATTTTCAAAGCATTCGGAGAAAGTTTACTGTTGAGTTTTTGGTGTTTTCTTCGTTCTTATTGGTTCTTTTGCGCTTTCTCGTTAGGTTCCGAAGAGCACATTGATAACCTAAGTGATCCTCCGCAACATTTGGAACAGGAGCAACCAGGCAAGCAGTTTGATCATGTTAATCCTAGAATTTTTCAAGTCTAATATATTGATTTCAACTTGTATGTATGCATTGCTATTTTGTTGTTAAATTATGGTTAGTGTCCTATAGTTGCATAATCTGTAGGAATTGGTTATCCTCTACTACCATGAGCCTAGGTTATTTGCTGTGATTTGAGTTCGATGGATGAGCTCTTGTCACTTAGTAGATTGCGAATCGAAATTGCTTAGAAATGCTTAGTTTCGGTAGTCATGGGCGATCATCGATTTTAGTCGATGATCTTGATCATACATCTAATTATTACTCCTTTATGTCCAGCACTTGTGCTTTGTTATTTTATAAAGTTAAAATCTGAAAATAAAAAATTGATTTAGACTTGGGCATATTGGTTGGATGGTGTGGTTGTTCGGGTTGTGGTGGTATGCCTAAGTCAACAAGGACCGAATTACTTACGCCACCGTACTGAGCAATTTGCGTGCTAACCACACAAGAGGGATATGAGACCTCTCTTGACTGAGTACTTTGGCGTGTGTTATCTCCGAGTCGCAGGAGGGGGTTGTGTGTGTTGTGTGAAAAAGGATCTGTGTTCTTGTGTTGGGTGTGCGGTGGTGGAGATTCCGGGTAGGCTCTCCACCTCGAGGGGCATCGTAGTTGTCCAAGGCTTTACCCGCGATGGGTAGTTGATCGAGGCTTTACGGTGACTCCGACACAACGTATGGGTTTCTATCCATACGGGCGACCCATAGTTAATGCATAATATTGGAAATGTCTCGAAGGACTTAGCTGTGCCGGCATACCAAAGGAAGTATGCTAATCATGTGGCAAAAAGGCGGTCTGACGTGTGGGTACATTGGTACACCCCTGCAGGGATAAAACTATTCGAATAGCCTCGTCCTAGGTTATGGACACGCTCGGATACGCCCCGTGAGAATTATACTACAACCTTTTTCATTAAAATTTGACATGGTTGGTATGAATGGGTAATTCATGCTATTGTTGTGGTGACTAATGGTTTAGTCACCTCCAGGATTGTTGTCGTCCTCTATCTATTGTTATTATTGTTGTCCTTTACTGTTATTTGAACATTAACAACATATTTGTCAACTTGCTTTTAAATGTACTACATTATTGCAACTAAAGATTGCTTTATTCCGAAAATGAAACATACAGCCTCCACTTAAATAAGCTTGCATGTAGCATATGTATAGGTCTGTTATTCTACACGTAAGTCTTGCGGAGTACAATTTTTGTACTCATTTGCTTTGCTTAACTAATTGTTGCAGAGGAGGAAGGTGAGCCCCAAGGGCCTCACTTCTGTGAGATGTGCTGTGGGTTCGACGACTAGCTTGGCGGTCCGGTCGGTTGCCTTGTGGGTTAAAGGCACACTGATTGGCTCTTTTGTTTATGGCCATCTTATGGCACTTTTGCTTCCGCTGTTTATTTTTGTATTTATATGTATTTGGCCGGTCGGCCTCTCTTTTGTAATAACTATCTTTTATTTAGCTTATCTTCTGGTTTGTGCTTTTGCTTCGGTTCTATGTGAATGAATGGAATTGATGCATGAATTTTTGTAAAGAGGTGTGTATACTGCATTTCTGGAAAGTATACATGTCTCGAGTCTCGGTTTATTTTGTTTGTGATGCTAGGACCGAGTGGATGGTTGAGCATTACAAGCCTGATAAACCGGGGTCTCACAGTTGGTTTGCAAAATCTCGCATTTTCGGGATTGCTTCAGTTCTGTCAGACCTTAGGCGGTCTGACCGGTGGCATTGACGGTCAGACCGCTAGTGGAGTGGTCCGACCGCCCACAGTTCAAAGTGGATTTTGAAGCTGAGCCAAAAATAGGTTGTGTAGGCAAGTGAGGGGAGTCTCCTGGATGTGGTCATATAATTTTTGGAGCTCCCAGTCAAAAGTTCTATTCATTTAAAAATTCCAGAGAGTTTTGGAAAATTTGGTAATTCCAGGGAGTCTCCTGGATGTGTAGGCTAGGGTTTGGAGAAATTTGGTTGTGTGCTCTTTGATTGAGCTCTTGTCCTCCTTGAGGGAGTGGCTTTGACAAGCATCATCTTGAATCAATCAATCCATGGATGTTTGTTCATTGTTGAAGTCTCAAGTATTTTCTTCTCTCTTTTGATGATTGTGGTGCTTCCTTGATCTGGTTGATTTTGGTTGGTCTCTTGACCTCATTTACCTTGCTTTGATGTGTGGGAATACTCCTAGAACCATCTAAATCATCAATCCCCCACAAGCAAGTTTTAGATCAAGTTTTTTCATATTTCTAAGGTTTGAACACTTCTTTGGTAAAACCTAAAGAGATCGATTCTTTGAAGTGGATCTGGACGATCGTCGCTAGAAATAGGTCTCTGATATCCTTAGGGAGGTGTGCTCCAAATTTGGTCAAGTTTCATTGGTTGAATCAAAAGTTGGACCAATTTTCATTTTGGATTTGGGCATTGTGCATTGCTTCTGGACTAAATCGGTCCGACCAATTTTTCACCATCGGTCCGATCACCAGCGATCGGATCGCCAAATTTACAAATGATCCGACCGGTCCAGTGAGATCAACTCTCCATTTTTGAGTCTTGTGGTTAAGGGGGTAATCGGATTCAGCACAAGCCTTCTTTTGTGCATTTACTGATCTTCTTAGCTTTCATAGCTAGAGGAGAAAAGTGCGTGTTGAATTTGATTAAGGCGAAAAATTAAGAAAGCGCCTATTCACCCCCTCTAGTCGCCTTTACGATCCTACAGTCTGTGACAGAGGTAGATGTGGTGGATGCCTAGACTGGGGGTGTGTGGGCAGAGTGGTTGAGGCCAGGGGTGGCTGGGGTCATGAGGGTAGAGGAAGATGAGGTTGAGGTCGGGGCAGCTGGTAGATGGTGGAGATGGATTTGGTGACGTCCCTAGTAGTATTGTTGGTTAGCAACTTTTTTAGTGGTATTGGTTATGTAGTCGATTGACGGTAGGTTTTACTATATTCTAGTAACAATATTGTATTATGTAACAAGATAGTCATAATTGTTATCTCATACCCATCTTGAGAGGGAGTGTTGAAGATATTAGGGGTGTGTGGGCAGAGTGGTTGAGGCCAGGGGTGGCTGGGGTCATGAGGGTAGAGGAAGATGAGGTTGAGGTCGGGGCAGCTGGTAGATGGTGGAGATGGATTTGGTGACGTCCCTGGTAGTATTGTTGGTTAGCAACCTTTTTAGTGGTATTGGTTATGGAGTCGATTGATGGTAGGTTTTACTATATTCTAGTAACAATATTGTATTATGTAACAAGATAGCCATAATTGTTATCTCATACCCATCTTGAGAGGGAGTGTTGGAGATATTAGGGATTAGGAAAGAGTCTAGAGTTTAGGTAAGAGTCAAAATCGTGTTAGAGTCAGACCGTATTATTTAGCAATACTAGTAGGGTGCCCGTGCGTTGCAACGGAACTCCAAAAGGGCGGCACATAAAAATTAGAAACATGAAATTTGCCTATTGCATTACTTGTTATTACTACTACTACTCAGAAATTAAATTTTTTAGCTCATAGATTGTTTACCTTTGGAAGTTGATATTCCCGTGCGTTGCAACGGAACTCCAAATCTTATAGAAATAATATTTATGTTAACACATGAAGTGTGCCTGGCAGGAACGACAGCTTCCAAAGGTGGCTCAATTACCCACCTGCAAAAGAACAAATTCAGTTGCAGAGTTGAAAAGGAAAAACTCATTGTGTTTAAGAATAGAAGAGAAATGGAGAAAAAAAAGGAATCAAGTAAATGTACCAAATTGGTCCTTTTAATTAGCTTAGGGTGTCGAATTAGTTACTCTGATAAATCGTTTGTTTGGCTTACAAATACATATATCACTACTAAATTTTAAGGTGTATTTTCCCTACCACTTAGTTAATAAAGCATTGTTAGCGCAACATCGCTTAAAAAATATTCAAAGGATCAACAACACCTTTCTAGTCAAAGCAGAAGGAATAAAATGCTCTAGGGGAAAATTTGATAACAAGATAACACAACACATAGGTGTAGTATATAAAGGCTTTGAACTCAGAGACTACAAACAGTAACCAACAAAATCAGTGTTTGAAGTTGCCTTTTGTTCCCCCTTTCCATTGTAGATTCATGCAGATTGGTACAAGTGCGACACAGTATTCATGCCTCCAAATTTGGTGATACAAGCAACAAATAATGTTGTCCAGCTATTTTCTAAATAAGACAAAATGATGAGATCATTAAGGTTTTCCCTGGTTGAATGCAAAAGACCAATTTGAAGGAAAGCAGAAATTGATCAAACAGTAATAAGTAGCTCCTCTCTGTGCACGTAGCCCCAGCTTGCTTCAGATCTTCACATCTTAGCGACCATTCTCAATGAATTTTTGATCAAATAGGCACCAATGCATGGACCAACAAGTATGGTAGTGGAATTTCAAAGTAAGTAAAAATATTTTGTAAACGAGTACACACATAAAAACTAATGTGCATATAAGTGATAGAAGCCAACCATAGAAAGAGTTGACGATCCTACTCCTGCTTTAGCCTGAAAAACATCGAGAACGGGAAGGAACAAAAAGGAAGTGTAGTTTTAACACAGAGAACATTGGCCAAGAAACAACACACAGGAGTGACCAATGAGGAGCAACATATGAAATATAAGTCAACCAACAGTTTTCAGACCTTTTTCTTGGAAAAAGAATAACTGTCAGGCCTCCACCTAACTAAATCATGTTTAAGCAACTAACACCAAAACTTGGTATAGGCCCTTACGTGGGTAAAAAGGTATGCAGTGAAGGTTTTGTTGATCTTTGATGTCAACAGCATGAAGTGCATGTAACTAATATGCATATATACACCTAATTTTTTCTTTCTTTTATAGGACATAACTTCACACATCCAGTTCGTACTTTCAGTGGTCTCACTCTTATGTCCTCTAAATTTAGCATGTCAGTTCCTTTTCAGCTTTGTTAATTATAGAGCTGAATAACTGCAACCAGCCAACCAGTATGAATAGCTAATACAACACAGTTACTTCGACAAATAATCTCAACCGGTATATATAGCTGAGCAATTGCAAAAGGGACTTTGGAATTGACTTTTCTTCCCTGTTTCCTTGTGCATAAAAGATGCAGCATTTAGATGATAAGGAAAATCATACCTCAACGACTTCTGTCCCACCATTCTGTATGCGAGAATTGAGGTAACTAATTTCTTCTGAGGTAAATGAGCATGGATGATTCACCTATGAAAATAACAAAGTTCCATCAAGAAAGTTATAAAAATAAAATAGTGTGGAATTGATTTTGTACTATTTCCATCAGATAGAGATAATTTTTCGGGTACATATATGGTTCAGAATTTTGCAGCACTTGAAAGTACCAATGACCTGTGAAAGGAGTGGTAATATTGTTACTCCTGCATGCCCACCAACGACAGGAACATTGACATCTCTGGGGTCCAGTCCAAGAACCTCTCCCTATAAACAGAGGAGGGCAGGAATAATAAATTTTGAGAAACTGCCCACGAACAAATTAGTAATATAATAATGCAACATGGAAAACTCTTTTGAAATACATACCACAAAAGTATTGGCCCTCACAACATCAAGTGTTGTCACCCCCAATAGACGTTTAGGGTCGTAACTTCCAGCTTTGTTAAATACTTCAGCAGCAATCGGAACGGTAGAATTGACAGGGTTACTAATGACATTCACAATTGCATTTGGGCAGCATGTTGCAATTCCCTCACAAAGAGTCCGGGTGATTCCAGCATTGCTGTTGAACAAATCATCCCTTGTCATCCCAGGCTTTCGAGGGACACCAGCAGGAATGATCACAACATCCATTCCAGTTAGAGCATGTTCCAATTGTGGCTGGCCCAAGAAGCCACGCACCTGTAGAATTTAGACCATAGCATAATTACATCCAATGATCAAAATAACTTTTATGGTTCAAGAATAAGATGATAATTGTATGCATAGTAGAGTGTGGTCAAAGATATCTGGGAAGCTACAAAACTTTAATCCAATTATAATCAAACTCTTGTTAGAAAAAATGTAAGTAGGTTACAATCTCTAATTCATCTATACTCCTGACCAACAGTGTACCAGTATCCCGATACGTATCGGATGCGGATACGGCTCCAATAGGGAAGTATCAGAAATATTTATATTTTTTAAAAGAAAAAAAAATCCCGATACATCCCGATACCTCGATACGGCCCACAATTCAAGCCCATCCCACTTATTCTAAACCCTAGCCCACAACCTTAGCATGTAATTGTTAAATTCAGACATGAATTATGAGCTAGTGTGTGTTATCAAAGTTTATCGAAATAATTAGAACTTACTTCATTAGTAGTGTCACAGCCCCGAGGTCATACAACCCCGAGACCCTCTGTGCTTACCGAGCTAGTCCCAGGATCAGTAGCTAGCTCGCACAGTTACAACAAAGATGTTATCATAACCATACCACAACGTAACTGATGAAGCAGACAAAGTAATATTAATTAACAGCAAAAGACCTTATGATCAAGTTCTTACAAAAGTCGCCACACAGGGCTTAACAATAGCAGAGTAACTGGCAGCGGAAATCCAAAATACGTGGAGCCCAATCGACATGCCCATAGGCAATCGAGTGGAGGACGCGACCTAGTTCGCAAAGTCTTCAAAGTAGCCTTCCCCGTAGAACTCGACGTTCCCTGCTTCTTCTGCTGGGACTGATCAACAAAGGGGCATAAAACCGTGAGTACATAAAGTACTCAGCAAGTCGCAGAGAAATGTATGCACATAGTATTCATGTAAGGCTTAAACAAGGATGGCTTTATGGTTAATTTGCAGAAATCAAGTTTGACAGTAAATACAATAATTAGATTGCAAAGCAGGATTTTAAAAGATTAATACATAAATAATCAAGTTCCTTGAAACAAGTAGTGAATTTCTTATTCACTTCCCAACCAAACCATTCCATCGAACCATTCCCACATTTTAAAAAATTCTACCCCTTGCGTGAAAGAATCCGGGCATATCCATAACCGGGGACACGGCTATTCGAATAGATTTTAACACTTTGCAGAGGTTGTACACTTTACCCACAAGACACGACTTCTCTAGTTTGTTTGGCATCCGTCGATACCACCGCTCACTTCCTTGGGTAAGCAGTCTAGAACACGTGACAAGGTCTTTACAAAGTTCCATTTTGACTCGGTCCTGTTCGCTAAGGTTTCGCCTTTCCGGCCCCCTCTTGCGTCGTTCCCATCCAAAACAGAACCGACTCAAAACTTTCCTAATTAATTGGCCAGGTCCACCCCATAATGGACTTGTGGTTGCACAGTGTGACCCAGATCAATGGCGTACAAGGTTAAGTCCTTAGTTGGCTGCTCAGGCGAAACTACCACATCCCAATATGCTTCCCACACCCCCTTTACTGCACGATCATCCGCCCAAGCATAAAACATTTTTGGTTCATTCCCGACCAAATGGCATCCCCTGCCTTGGTACAACATCTTTTAATAATAGTGGCTTCCCGCCAAGGTTCCATAGTTCTTTAGTCAAATTCATTCATCCTGTGAGTAAGTGATCGTAAAACCCAACGGATAACTAAAGCATGTCTAAGCAATAATACACGCCCAAGTTGGTAATACAAATGTCCAACTACTAATTAACCATCCTAAGGTGTCCATGGATTTATGTCATTCGAGGAGACATTTCATTCTCAATGTATCAAGGAGGAATAATGACAATTTGGTAATTAACTACTCCCAAACCATTTTCTTATAAAACTATCCATGCATGTTAATTTAAAACAATATACTTTTGTAAAATGGGTACAACATAGTCAAAGGCCTACGACTTGCCTTCGTTGACGAGTAGCGGGTCTTCGGTTGCCGGGTCGAAGAAATCTTTCGAAATGCCGGAATCTACACGTGCGAAAAGAGCAACAATAAATAAAACAGCACTAAATGGACTCCAAAAATCACAAAACCAGAACCAAATGAAAGAGCTAAATTTTAGATGAATTTAGAAATTTGGATCACCCAAATCGGAGTTCGGATGAGAAAGTTATGGCCTTCGGAAGTTGGAAATCACATGAAATGATACAAAAAAGGATTTTCTAGAATAATTTTTCAATTGAAAACTCTCGGTTTTTTGTTAGCCGCCACATCAGCAACACGTGGCAGCCACGCCAAAAAATGCCAATCGCGGCGCACTGCTCGACGCGCGGCCACGCCGGCGCCACGCAACCCGAGCGGCGGAGCACGGAGGCCGAGGGGCTCACCGGCGAGAGGGGGCGCGGCGGCCGGAGGTGACTACACCGGGAGCTAGAGGGAGCCACGGGGGTTCGCGTGCGCACCCTTCCGGTGGTCTGATGGCAAGCGGTAGTTGGTAGCGGGGAGGAAATGCGGCGGCGGCGGCCGAAAGAGGCGACGGCGAACGGAGGGGCGGCCGGCGAAGGGGAGGGGCGCACCAGGATGGCGCTAACCCGGTGAAGGAGATGACGGGGTCGACGGCGCCGGAAGGAGCTTGGTGGCGGCGC
Organism: Hsuehochloa calcarea; assembly: GCA_036346395.1. Classification (NCBI taxonomy): domain Eukaryota; kingdom Viridiplantae; phylum Streptophyta; class Magnoliopsida; order Poales; family Poaceae; genus Hsuehochloa; species Hsuehochloa calcarea. The sequence goes on from CM070599.1 coordinate 45,686,792, forward strand.
AAATGGCGGCGGAGGGAAGCTCGGCCGGAAGTGGGGAGAATGGAATTGTGGCCGAACGGAGGCGAGGGAGGGGAAGGGGGACTGGAGAAATGGGGAGCGGAGGAGGAGAGGAAACCGGTGCGCCCTTTTATAGTGGTGGAGGAGGGTCACAGGCGGGGCGGCGCCGGAGGTGTCACCGGCGAGGGAGAGAGAGCGCGTGGCAGAGCTTCGGGCGACGCGCCGCACCTGGGGAAGAGGGAAAGGGGGCGGAGGTCGAGGCGGTGATGGGACGGGGCGGGTAGGCGGCGGCGCGACCGAGGCTGGCGGCGGGATTCGCGGCGGCAAGTCACGGGCGAGTGTAAGGTCGAGGTGGCTGACTAGAGGGGGGTGAATAGACGGTTTTTAAAAATCTCTATCGGGCTAAACCAATTAATAATGCGGAAGATAATAATTATTAGTTTTGCACAATTAAAACCTAAATCCACTAGGCTCAACTAAGTGCACCAACAATACAAGAGAGCAATCAAACAATGATATATAAGCAATTAAAGCATGTAATATAAATTGCTCAAAGTAAAGCACAAGTAAAACAAGATGGACACAATTATGTTTTACCGTGGTGGTCGGAGACTTGCCGGTCTCCCCTAATCCACGTTGAGGTAAGCCCAACCATGTTGGACCGGCTCCACTAATTAAGCCAACACCTCCGAGGTAAGTCCAACACTTGGACCGGCTCCAAACCGAACCAACACCTCGCTCCACTAAGTTTGCTCTTCCTCCACTCCGGAGATGGCGAGCACCACACCACTCACAAACACGCCGGGTCTTCTCACAAGCTTCTTGAGAAGATCACCGCGCACGACGCCTCCACGCCGTCTAGGTGTCGGCAAACACCAAGAGTAACAAGTCTATGACTTTCACTTGAACTAATCAAGTGTCTAAGCTCAACGGATACACAATCCACTACCTAAGGAAACACATGCACTTAGGGTTTGCTCTCAATTCTCACTAAGTGCAACACATGCACATAAGAGAAGAGAGTGTTTGCTCTAAGCTCAAAGAACTCAAGAAATGGTCTAGCACACAGCCAATACCATCCATCACATTTTCAGCACCCTCTCCCAACCGGCCAAGGCTCATATTTATAGCCCACACACAAAAACTAGCCGTTGAGAGAAGATTCCCTCAAATCAGCACAGGGCCGGTCTGACCGCCAACCAATGGCCGGTCGGACAGCCCCATGCGCCAACGGCTAGAAAAATAGCCGTTGGGCCTTCGGCCGGTCGGACTGCCATGCAATGGCCGGTCGGACCGCCGCCAAATCGGTCTGACCAGTCATGCTGGCTGGTCCGACCGCCAGTTGTAAATTTGGCTAAGTCCCACAAAGGGAGTTCTCTGAAAAAAACGTTCCGCTCAATGTCGGGACCCAAAATTACGATTCAGGACCCTCTGTGTTTAACGCACTAGCCCAGGATCACGCTAGTGCACACAGTGTTAACAAAGATGGAAATCGATCCATACAAGCGAATAGTAACATAAACGAATAACTTTGATTAATAAATAATGGTTTTGACCTTAAGGTCGAGTTACAATTACTGAGCCACGCAGGGCTAACAGAGAAAATAAACGACAGCGGAAACGAAAAAGATAGTGGCACCCCATCGATTCACCACAGGCAACCGACTGGGATCAAGACCTCACGATTAAGCACCTTCGATGTACTCGTCCTCGAATGCTGGTGAAGACTCCTCCTCTGCTTGATTCGTCAAAACAAGCGTGAGTACACACCGTACTCGCAAGCCACACCACAGAGATGCAAAATGTATATATGCGGGCTTTTTACAAGGAAAGGCATTTTGTGGCTCTTTTGCATAAATGCAACCTTTGCAATTTAATACAATTAATAGATTGAAAGCAGGTAAAACCAATAGACAATAATAATCTTAACAAGTTATTTCACAAAGACACACACATGACTGACAGTTTATTCACATAGCTAGATGATTTAATCACATAGCTCCCTCCCACACGCTTTATGAAAACATCTACCCAGTGTGAAATCCCGAGCATTGTCCATGACGCATGACGCTATATTCAATAGATTAAGTTACACTCTGCAGAGGTTTGTACACTTTACCCACAAGATACACTTAGTGTAGCTAACACTAAGCATAACAAAGCAATTCAGATACCTTATCTTACTATGCTAGGCCCGTCTTAAAGCAGGCATGCGGTCGTGCAGGAAGCTCAGTTCAATGACGCACATGGTGAGGTCCTTAATTGACCAAGGCAAGACTTCCAGCTAACCAAACCACATAGACACACAGATTAATATTATTCACACAGTCCACACATCCACCCTTTCACACAAGATATCACCCCTTGCCTCACCCAAATCCTTTTACCACCTGGTTGATTTAAGTGCAACATATGCCACAAAGACACATAGTACACACAGTTTGTTCACATTTCATATTCACTTAGTCAATTTATAACAAAGAAGATACATGACAAGTGATTCGTGGCATGGCTAAGCAATCTAATACGCAACTAACCAACCCACGTTGGTGCTACCATATTTACCAACTAAATACCAACTAAGGTGACAAGGAATCAGGACATAGCAATTAACAAGGATGGCATAACAATGTAGGATTAACTACTGCACCTAAAAGCTTTTAAATAAATACTTAAAATTAAGATGCAGTAATTTGAATTAAAATACTTTTATAAAAATGGGAAGCAAAATGGTCAAGGGTATAGCTTGCCTTGGAATAGGTTCAAGTGCTGGTCTTGGTCTTGGAAAGCTTCTTCTTCCTCAAACCTTCCAGAAGTATCGTCGAAGTCTACCCGTAACGAAGCAAACAACAAGAAAATAAATAACAGAAGTAAATAACTCTGATAAAAATAATTAAAAATCTCCAATAAATAGATCTTGATTTTATACAAATTTAGAAATTTGAATGGATGAATTTGGAGTTAGGATGCAAAAGTTATAAGGTTTCAAAGTTTGAATCAAAAGAAAACCCTAAAAATAGGATTTATCGAATTCGAATTATTTTCAATAGAAAAATCGGATTATTGCGCAAGCATGACGTCGCGAAGGATTTTCCGAATTAAAGAATTAAAGAATTAAGCGACATGTGGGACCCACATGTCGGTGACCGACTCACGGTGGACTAAGTCCACCGAGCCATCGACCGTGGATTGGGTGAGGTGGCGCTCGACTCAGCGCGCGGCGACGCTGCTCCACCAGGATGACACGTGCGCATGCGGTGCCGAGGTGGCGAGTGACATGGGCGGCGCGGGCGGCGCACAAGACTGGACCCGGGGTCCCGTGAACAGCGGCGAGTTAACGGCGATGAGTGGTACAGGGAGGTAGAGGGAACACGGGGTCTCGAGGTGTGCTCACCGGTGCTCCAGGCGAGTGAGGCGGCCGTGGCGAGGCTTTGGCGGAGGAGGTGGTGCGGGCTCGGCGGCGGCGGCGTTAGAGGCTCCTCCGCTGGCGAGGTGAGCACCGGCCAGCGGCGTCACGGGAATCAACGGTGGCGGTGGCGGCACGCGAGACGACGGAGGCGGCGCAATCGAAGCTCAAGCCCTCGGTGTCGGCGGCGGGAATTCGCGATCCCGGCGAGCACAGAGGCGAGAGAGAGGGAGGGGGTGGCGGCCGGGATGGGTGGCGGCGCGCCGGGCTCTCCTTTATAGGGCCCGGGAGGTCCGGTGGCGTGGCGGCGTGGAGGTCGTGGCGGCGGTTGCGGCTTGGGCGCCGCGTCGCGAGAGAGGGGAGAAGGCGTGGAGGTCGTGCGGAGGAGGCGCGAGTCTCGCGTGCACGTCCGCGAGTCGTGGGTGGTTGGAGCGATGCGGCGAGCTCGCCCGCTTCTTCAATGGCGGTTGTCGCGACGAACGCGCGGAGAAGAAAGCGGCGAAGACGACGACGTATGAAGGGCCCACGCGTCGGGGAGAAAGGGCGGCGCCGCGCGCCAAGATCTGGTCGTCCGCCGCGATCCAACGGTGAGGATTAGCGGGCGCGTGGAGAGAGAGGCAGCGCGGAGATCCAAGCGTCAAATCGATCGGACGGCCACGAAGATCGGGCCGAGGTGAACAGGATCGGGCCGAGGGATTCGCCCAAACACTATTTGGAGATTTAAAATAGTTTTTCTTTTTTAGAAAATAGCAGAAATTCAAATAAGCAAGGGAAAATAGCAAATGATCTTAGAAAAATTCTAGAAAATTCTGTAAAATATAACCAAGCATATGGAATATAAATAAAATAATTTTGGCAATTGTTAATGTTGGGATTAAGCTCATTAAATCGGTTTGTCCTTAAAGTCCATATTAAGCTTTTTAAATTAAAATTCAAATAAATCCAAATGGTGAATTTTCTTAATACCATTGTTTAAAAGATTTTTAAAGCTCTGAAAATTGGGATGTTACACTCAATCTCCGGAACTTCCTCACATCGGAAGTTCCGTTTTTACAACGACAGAACTTCCGCACAGAGAAACCAGACAGAGAGAAATCGGTCGGACCGCCCGTAGCACATCGATCGGACCGATTTGCCACCGGTCCGACCGGTGACCACTGCCGATCCGACCGGCAGACTACAGAACCAAACCCAATTGCTCCACTTCAAATGGCAAAACACATTCGCTCATTTGAATGCAATTTTCGATAAGGTTTCAAAAATGATATTCTCAGTAGGTTACAAAACACATTTGCTAACCCTTAGAATACTCATCACAAGGAATAGGGTACATGGACTTACACCATTTGCAAAACGCATTTGCAAACTTAAGTCACATGCTACAAGGGTTATGCATGAGCCTCGATTATTTGCAAAACACATTCGCAAATAAATAACATCATGCCTAGATGAGCTAGAGCAAACACAATGAGCTATCAACACATGACTAACTCAAACTACTAGTTAAGACCCCTCTTAATAGTACGGCAACCTATACTAGCAATTCGGTCTTCCAACCAAACACCAAGACCGGTAAAAGACTAGGAACACATCCTTAGCCCTAGCTAGTCTCATACCTTTGCCTTGCATCTTCTTGAAGCTTGATGACGCACATCATCACTTCAAGTCCGGGTCATTAACTTGATAATCATCAACACATGATGATCCTTTGCTTTGACCTCCATCAACACATGATGGGTCTTTTCTTGTCTTGACGATCAACTCATGATCGTCTCTTCATGATATGCATCAACTCATGATGCATCCTTTACACCAAGCTTTTGACTTGATGATCAACTCATCATCATCCCAAGTCTTTCATCATCCTGGAACATAACCTATTCATCCAACTCATGGAAAATGTTAGTTCCACAATGTGATTACCATTAGTTACCACAACAGACCATTATCACATAATGGTGGGACAAGATACTACAATCTTTCCCTCATTGGTAATTAATGATAGCCACTTCAATTTCACTTAAAACGAATGTAGATAATTGAAGATGACAAATGAGCATATATGAACTACACAAGTTATATATACTCTTACATGAGTACAAGAACTACACCTCGACCTTTCAAGTGGTATCAGAGCTTGGTCTCTCATACATTAGACTTAACCGTCTAGAGAGTAAAGGATGACGACTAGAGAATTAGAGCACCTAGGTAAAGCACCTATTTTTGATGGCACAAATTATACCTATTGGAAAATCCGCATGATTTATTATTTTAAGGCCATGGGCCTAAATATATGGCGGATTCTAGATGCAGGTTTTTCTCCTCCAAAGGATCCTCTTGCTCCAACCAATGAGGAAGAGAAATGACGCATCTCGATGCTCAAGCTACTAACGTTTTATTTAGTGCTTTGAGTATAGATATATTTGATGCCATATGCAATCTCAAGAGCTCTCATGAGATGTGGACCCAAATTCAAGATAAATATGAATTGTCCACTTCCACAAGTGAAGATTGCACACAAAAACGGTCGTCAGGAGAAGAATGCTCAATCTCAAACTCCGACGATTATGAGGACTCCTCCACTCCCTCCACATCAACTCGATGCTTCATGGCTCAAGGTAATAATGAGGTAAACGAAAACGATGAGCCTTCTTATGATGAGTTGATGGACATGTTAGAAGAGCTTAATGAATATTTAGGAAAAGAGATAATGAAATTTAAAGTTTTGAAGAAAGAATTTGTTTCGCTTTAAAACAATTATGATGTTTTAAAAGATGAACATGAAATTCTCCTCCTAAATAATCTAAATAAGTCTAAGGTGGATATAGGCATTACATGCTAATTATTAGATGATATGCCATGCTTAGCACCTACTTCATGCATTTCATCTAAGGTTAGCATATCCACCTCATGTGAGGATTTAATTGATATGCCTTGTTGCTCAAAATTAGATGCTCCTATTTCCTCTATACTTTTCAATACTAACATTGTAGAGGAAACCAATGACCTCAAGGCCCAAGTCACAAAATTAAAGGTTGACTTGGAAAGAAGCCAAAAAGGGAAGGCCACTCTTGACGACATATTGAGCAAGCAAAGACGCTTGCAAGATAAGAGTGGTATCGGCTTCACTCCCAAGAAAAAGAGGGAGACTAGCAAGACACGACACAATACGGGACACACGAAGAATATCAAGTGCCATGAGCGTAATGGAAAGGGTCACTATGCCTCGGTGTGCTCTAATCATAAGGATGTCAAGACTAGACATTCAAAGAAGAGGTAAACCGGCAATAGGCAAGAAAAGAAGACAAGTAGGGGAAACAAAGGCCCAACTTGCTACAATTGCCGGGAAAAGGGATATGTCGGTAAACAATGTCCCAAAGGTATCACTCCTAGGCCTATTATTTATAATGATCAATATTTGCTTAGGAAGGATATTAATGGCAATGTGTTTGCTAGAATGATTAGTTCACATAAAACTAATGCTAGGGCCATTTGGGTGCCCAAATCAATTGTGACTAGCATTCGTGGACCCAACCTAGTTTTGGGTACCAAAATACGCGTAAATGCTTAATAAGTACTTGGAGATGCATATGAGGTTTGGCTCTCTCATGAAGAGGTGAATTTCATCATATATCAAAATTGGAGTCAAGCCTAAGGATGATCATGCCATATCATAAGCAAATGCCCTTACGGTAGCAAGTACCTACATTGAAATATCTTGCCCCTTATGCCTTGTAGGTTGCATTTCATGAAAATCATATTAAAAGGGGTGCTCTTGCTCTATGTTCTTAATGTTCATATTTAATATCTTGAGTAAGATGGTGGTGGCACATTAAGGGGGAGTGCTAAATCATAGTCATATATATCACATCCCTAAATGTGCCCAAATAAATTAAGTGCTAGTATTGCTTTTCAAAAATAAGCCTTTTAGCCAAAAGTCAAAATTTTTATAATTATTAATAATCCTTTGAAAAACTAGTTGCAAAATGTATACAAATGCTTTTCAAAGGTTTACCAAAGGTTTTGGCTTTAGAAAAACCTATTTTAAGTGAAAATGCACTTCTAGCCAAAAATCAACATTATAATATCTTGTTTTTGACATAAACTAGATTTTTATGTAAAATCTATTCTAAAAGGAATTTGAAAATATTGTCAAAAGGAAAATCCTAGAGTTGGTTATTCTAGACATTTTTGGCGTTCAAAGGATTTTCAAAAGACCAACCTAGAAAAATATATTTGATTTTCAAACTCGTCCAAAATACTACTATGACCTAAGTGGACACTTTCTAGCACTTAAGTGAGTTTTGCCATATGAACCAAAATTCTTCATATGAATATGTTCATAATGGTGTTTATGACTCATACATGCAATTGAATGATTTAAAATTCATTATTTCCTCAATTTGGATCTTTTTATGAAACTTCATGAAAATATGATTCATTTGCGAAAACCAAAAGCTTAATTTATAAAAACTATTTAAAATTTGATTTTATGGGCTATATAAGTTGGAAATACTCCAAAGACGTTTATTTGATTGATTGCGCAAAGATTTGGAGTAAAATACAATAATTCCTTCTTTTCTCCCTATTCCAAGATCAATCCCTGAAGTTCCAGGAAAATCGGAACTTCCGGCTGTATAACAGCGGTACTTCCCATTATCGGAACAACCGCAAGTTACTCGCCGGTACCTTCGATTTTTCTAACAAAACAACCATTTCATTCCAATTCAATTCTAAATCTTTTGTGGCTACTTCCAGTGGTCAAGTTGATCCTCTATATCCTTGCTAGCTACCCACTACTGCTATTCCCTGTTTGCAAATGCAAATTGCATCTAACAAGTGATATTCTTTTCAAAAGTGGTAGCTTCTTCTTTTGGTCATCTTGATCTTGGCATGAGTCTCATCTTTTCAAGTGATATCATCTTATTCGTTAAAATGGTATCCACAATTCTTTCATGCCAATGAAAATTCTCTCTTCTCTTTGGAACGTTTTCTTTGAAGATCAATAGAAGAGAAGTTCAAGTACCTTGCAAAATTCAATTATGCTTACAAGTGGTACTAAGTATTTACAATGGAATTAACTATTCTTGGTATCAAGTGGTTTTCTCATAAGTGGCATCTAGTTTATAAGTGGTATCAAGTGTCTACAAATGGAATCAACTATGCTTGATATCATTTAATTTGCAAGGTGTATCAAATGTCATCATGAGTTATGGATAGTTATATTTTAAAGAGATGACAAGATGGAAGATAATCATTTGTGTGTCAAATGAGAAGAAAAGTTTTTCAAAAGAGAACCTTTGTGTAAGGGGGAGTTTTTCTTTGTGAAAGATTTCTTAAAGATTTTGGGTTACAAAAATTTGTGAAAACTATTTTACCTATTTGCCCAAAATGATTTATTGGATCTTGTGAATGAATGTGTTTCATTCTCATTTGCTTCTTTTGGTATTCTTGAAATGGCATTATAAATCATATGCAAGATTAGTCTTTTAAATCAAGCCTTCCAATCAAAAGTCAAAAGATTTTTACAAGTGGTATCTTGTTTAAAAAGGGACAAAAATTTGTGAAAAACTAAATATAAGTAATTAAAATGTATTTAAAATGTTTTCAAATACTTTTAAAGTAAAAACTTCTCTTTTAGAAAATAAATATCAAATTTGGCCTCAAAAGTATCTTGTATGATCTTAATTTTGAATTAAATAACATATTTCTCTAAATCAAAATCTATTGAGTTTTTGAAAAAAATTTCAATACCAAACTCATAAGGTTGGTCATTTTAAACATTTCTCAAGTTCAAAGTTTTTACAAAAGACCAACCGTTGAAAAGTTATATTCGTTTGAAGTTCACCGAAAAACTTGTTTCGACTCAAAATGACATATTCTTGCATATAGTGAGTTTTACTATTTGAGCTGGATTTCTTTGTGTATCTTGGCTTGAAATAGTATTTCTAACTCATACAAAGCCAAGAAAGTGAAAAACTCCATGAAATCTGTTGGAGAGTTTGTGTTGGAGTTAGATTTCTCAATCATATGAGAGTCGGATAAGATGTTGTGTAAGAATCGGACTAGGGTTTGAGACTATAAATAAATGAGGTGTGATCCTACGAGATGGACACAGATTGACAACATGGTATCAGAGCCATCCCCCACCCAACCCTAAACCTAATCAGACTCACCTCGGGTCCGCCGCTCCGCAGCCACCGTCCAGATCCAATCTGGATCAGATCATCGCCGTCTCCGCTCGGATCCTATAACATCCCAAAAATGGATTTGTGTTTCAAATGTAAGAAAATCAGGAGAAATTAAAACTTTTCTTGCATCTTGAAGCCTTGGTCATTTTGGTAATTCTTTTCAAAAAGAATTATGGAAAATCCAATTTAAATACTCTTTTGACTCTAATCAAAAACCCTCCTTGGCAAAGGTCTTTTGCCAAATCCTAGGAAATCTTTTCCCCTGAGTTCTTGGGAGGCTTGGCAACACTTCTGAATTATCTCATGATTTTTAGAAATTATTTGATAATTTTTGGAGGCAAGTCAAACTGGTCAAACCCTATTTTCCTCTCTTCTGAAATTTCCGGAGAATAATTCATTGCATGAAAATCTCTGAAAATTTTATGGAAGGTTCCTACTGCAGTCAACAAGCTCGATTAAAATTTCATAAATTTTGGAGTTTGTTTGCTACCTCAAATAATTCCTCAAAAATCAGATGTTTAAAATTCAAATTCTAACCGGTTTGCACTTGTTCCTCGGGTTCGAACCGGGCTCGGGCTCGAGCCATCGGACTCGGTCGATCAACTAATCGCACTGCCGGCGCGATCGATCGGGTGTGCGGTCGTGGCCGTTGGATCGGCATCGAGCGGCCCTCGACCGGTTGAGCGATGGAATCGTTCTAATCCACCCGATCTAACTCGGCCGTTGGATCGAGATCGAACGGTCCTCGACCGCTTGATCGGCGAGCTGTTGTAATCCACCCGATCTAACTCAACCGTTCGATTTCAATCCGACGATCGGCGAGTCGTCTCCTTCCTCCGGTCACCACGCGCGTCGGCGTCGGCCATGGCGTCAGAGGAGAAAAGCGCGGCGTCTGTCCACTCCACGGTGCGCCTTTAAACGGCTATCTCGGCGCATTTAATGCTCGGCGTGCTCCTCCTCGGCGTCCACTCTCCACCTGCTCCCGTCGCTCTCTCGCGCTCAAACGACCAGGTTGACCCGAGCGGGTTATCGCCGTTGCCCTCTGCCATCCTCGGCTATTTAAGCTCCTTTGCTTCTCCCTTAGCTTCCTTTAGCAACTCCGCAGCTCTAGCTAGCACTCACAGGCCCGCTGGAGCCGCAAATACTCGGGAAGCTTTCGGCCGCCATTGTCGGTTTTGGAGCTTCGGTGAAGTCGGTGCAGCGGGGGTTTTCTTTCACAAGTCTTTGCTCCCTCTGCTCTCCCTCTACTCACTCAAGCTTAACCTCACTCAATTCGGTTCAATTTGTCGGGGACGAGTGGTCAGATTTCCCAATTTCACCGAACTGTTCCTCCTCGCCCGGCGGCCGACTCTCCTCGGCGCGTCCGTTGCGCTCAGGTAGCTCCTCTTTAGTCCCTAGTGGCCTGGCACCTGCTCCCTTGAACCGCAGCTGAGCATTTTTGCGGTTTTCGTTTTGGTCATTTTGAACCTCTTGGTTCCTCCGAAACTGCTAGACGTTACAGTCCACCGCGACCAACGCCATTGGTACCATTAGGTGCGCAATGATGTTTGGGACCCATTTGTGCGCTTGCTCGCACCGCCATGCCGCGAGCCGCCGGCGGCGCCGTTCTTCCGTCGTTTTGCGGTCGAAAATAGGACGGACGTTTTGAACTGGAGTCGATGCGGACCGTCGATCCTTAGATCTACGGCCCACGTTCGCGCGGAGATTTGAATTCGTCGCGCGTCTCGGTCTGTGATCCGTTGGATCCAAGATCAACGGTCCCGATTAGAGTTAACGCGGATCGTTGGATCTCCGATCAACGGCTCGCGTGCGTGGGATCGTTCAAACAGCGTCAGCTGGGATCCCCATGGGCCGTTGGATCCGCATCCAACGGCGGACGACCGATGTCGGATCCGGACGCTCGAGCCAAAGTGGTGGTGGGACCGTTGGATCTGATCCAACGGTTAACGACCGGGTTTCGCGTGCGCCGCGCGTAAGCGTTAGCTGGACACGGACCGTCGGATCCAAGATTGACGCTCCTCGTTCGGCCACGTCGTTTCAAAATTCTGATTTTCCTGAAAGGATTTAATTATCAACTGAAAAATGTGATAACTTGTAAAATGCATAACTAATTCATTTTAAATCCTTTTCGGTTGATTCAAATTTTGTTGGTTATGTTTTCAACTCAACTCTAATCTAAAAATGTTTCCAACCCCAGTATAGCTCCAGAAATTTTTGCTAATGAATAGTAGCATTTTTGATTTATAAAAGCTGAGCAAAATTGTTTTGGTCATATCTTTGGCATTAAGAATCCAAATCAATTGGTTCTTGTTGCTAAATTCTTTATAAATCATGATCTTGCTACTGTAAAATTTTCGAATTTTTGGAGAGAGTTTACTGTTGGGTCTTTGCATTTTATTCGTTCTTATCGGTTGCTTTTTGCTTTCGTTAGGATCCAAGAGCACGTTGATAATATTATCGATCCTCAGCAGCACCTTGACCCACAGCAAGCAGGCAAGATATTTGATCATAAATGTCCCATTACTTTCAAAGTCTAATATCTTTTTACACACTATATGTATGCATTGCTTTTGTGTCCAATTATTTTTGCCTGTTTAGAGGTAGCTATTCCTAATGCATTGTTGCCATTAAAATATTATCCCTGCCACAACCATAAGTTATTATAATCATTGGTGAATTAGAGCCCGTGATTTAATTATGCTCTTTTCTTGTCTTTGCGATGTCATGCTTAGAAATGCTTAGCTACTAGGTAGAATTGGGCGGTTATCGACTTAGTCGATGACCTTGATCACACAAATCATTTTGTTTATTTTGGTTCAGCACCTTATGCTTTTGTTTTGTAAAACCGAAAATGAAACAAAATGATTTGGCTTGGGCACAATGGCATGTTGGTGTGATTGTTGGGTGTGACAAGGAAAGGTGCCCGGTCCCTAAGGACCGAGTTACTTGTGTCACTAAGCCAGCGCTTATGCGTGCTAACCACGCGAGAGGATATGGGACCTCTCTTGACTAAGTACTTTAGCGTGGGTTATCTCAGAGTCGCGGAGGGGGTTGTGTGTGTTGTGTGAAACATGATATGTGTTCTCGGTGTTCTTGTGTTGGGTGTGCGGTGGTGGAGATTCGGGTAGGCTCTCCACCTCGAGGAGCGTCGTAGTTGTCAAGGCTTTACCGGGAAGGGTAGTTGACCGAGGCTTTACGGCGACTCCGACACAACGTATGGGTTTCTATCCATACGGGCGGCTCGTGAATGATTCACAATATTGGAAACGTCTCGTAGGACTTAGCCGTGCCGGCATACCTAAGGAAGTGTGCTTAATAGCTTGGCAAAAAGGCGGTCTGGCGTGTGGGTACATTAGTACACCCCTGCAGGGATAAAACTATTCGAATAGCCTCGTCCTAGGTTATGGACATGCTTGGTAAGGTCGTGCAAGAACTAGACTACAACCTTTTTAAATTAAAATTTGACATGGTTGGCATGAATGGGTAATTCATGCTATTGTTGTGGTGACTAATGGTTTAGTCACTTCCAGGGCTGTTTTACTGTTGTTGATACTTGATTACTACTGTTTGTATCAAATAAAATCAGATTGGTTAAATTGCTTTCAATCTATTACATTATTGCAAATAAAACTTGCTTTATGCTTAAAAATTTGAGTCCTAGCCTGCTCCACTTAAATAAGCTTGCATGTAGTTATTGTATAGATCTGTTATCATCCTTATATATCTTGCGAGTACATTCAAAGTACTCACCCAGCTTTTGCTGGGCTGCTTTTATTTGCAGAGGAAGAAGGTGAGCTCCAAGGGCCTCACTTTTGTGAAATGTGCTGTGGATTCGACGACTAGCTTGGCGATCCGGTCGGTTGCCTTGTGGGTTAAAGGCACACTGATTGGCTCTTTTGGTTTATGGCCATCTTATGGCACTTTTGCTTCCGCTGTTAAATTTCTTTATGTATTTGTCATTTGGCCGGTCGGCCTCTCTTTTGTAATGACTATCATTTATTTATGTTATCTTCTGGTTGTTTTGCTTCGGTTCTATGTGAATGAATGGAATTGATGCATGAACTTTGTAAAGAGGTGTGTATACTGCATTTCTGGGAAGTATACATGTCTCGAGTCTCGGATTATCTGATTTGTGATGCTAGGACCAAGTGGATGGTTAAGCATTACAAGCCGGATAAACCGGGGTCTCACAAGGTTTGGTATCAGAGCCATACTGATCGTAGTAACCCAAGCTTGGTCGTCCTTTAGGATATTTTGGAAAACCCAATTTTCAAAGTATCAAATGATTTACGAAAGCTTAAGGAATTCTCAGATTTTATTCCTTACCTATCTTAGCTTCTCCTCTCATCTTACTCTAATTTGAGTTTGAAAATTGTTTACCTCTCCTTTTCAATGATAGTGTTATCGATTAAATGGGTTTTGGGAACCACTGAGTTTGGCAAATTGAAGTGCTTAGGGTTTTGAAGTTTCTGGACTGAAGATTTCGGCTAGAGGCTTGGATGCGGAATCTGGACCGCACGCTTCAATTTCCAGACAGCGAGCTCAATGGTTTCTGATAGGACCACTGAGCTTGGCAAATTGAAGTGTGCCAGATTTTGAAGTTTCTAGAATGGAAGACTTCGGCTGGAAGCTTGGATGCAAAATCACTACAACAACCTCAATTTCCGGACAGCAGGCTCGATGGTTTCTAATGGGGTAGAAAATGAGAGGATAATCAACTAAAACTTGTGGAGTTAAAAAGGGTAAGATGTGATACTAGTTAGCTAAGTATCTAACACTATTTTCGTTGACTAAACATTGCTCTTTAGGGGTAATAGATCTTACCTACTATTCTGATTTTTATCTTCTCAAGCAATTACTCGTTCATTCAATACGGGTTGGTTGCATTGGGAAGTTGAGCTTTGGTTTGGTAATTCCTTGCTATTGTTGGAGTCTTTTATAAGCTTGTTCAAGTTTACCCTCTGGCTATTTTTGGCTTTCGGTTAGGGTGATATTCCATTCCCCTAGTCGTTAGCTTTTTGCTTCATTTCGAACTTTGTTTTCGGGTTACTTTTTAACCCAAGTTTCTTGTAACAGATGGCGGGCGCACCAGTAGCGCGCCAAGGCGATCACCGGTCGGACGAGATCTTCCTCCTCCTCCGACCATGGCGAGGTCCTTCTTCGGATCGAGCGCAACCGCAGAGGAGGAGGGTTCTTACGGGCGTCATCGCGCGCAACACTTCCGCCCTTACCGGTGCTTGAGATCCGGGCAAGGAGTGGACACCACCGCGTGGGGACTCGCGAGTTTCTTCGCACTCAACCCCACGTTCTCCAGTCGAGGACCCGCTTGACGCAGCGGATCGCTTCGCCCGGTGGAGCGGAAGCCGCATAGCGCATGCGGGAGCACGAGAAGGCGCTGTTCGCATCGCACCACCGGAGGGTGCGGCTTTGTCTTGGTGGGAGAGCTTTCGCCATGCGACTGACGGCCACACCGTCACTTGGGAGGAGTTCGCATTGCCTTCCGTCGAGTCACATTCCTTCCGGCTGATGAGGTCAAGAAGAAGGAGTTCTTGTCGCTCGGACAAGGACGCTTTCGATTCTGAGTACCTATACGAGTTTAACCATTTGGCTCGTTATACTCCGGAAGAGGTGGCCACTGATGAGGCCAAGCAAGAGAAGTTCAAGGATGGTTTGTCTGAGGAGCTTGAGGATAAGCTATCCATCGTCGACTTCCCGGATTTTCAGGCCTTGGTGGACAAGGCCATCGTCGCCGAAAGCACTCGGGAGAGCTTGTGGATTCCATAGCGTAAGTGGGAGGCCCAAGTCCACTAGGGCCACTATCCCGCTTGGTCCGTCTCGGGGTCGCGTCGTGACCAGCACCCCGAGGCCGTCAGCACCTGTTCTTCGCCCTTCGCAGGCCGTGCCCCAATCACGTGCACCTGCGAGTCAGCAGGGTGGTCCCCGCAACCCGGCTGCCGGGTTACATGCCGCCGCAACCGGAAGGGGCATTATGCGAACCAATGCCCTAAGAAGGCAGGCGCCTCTCGTCCTAATGGAGGGCGCGGGTCGAGAGTGGTTCTTCTCAGGACTCGAAGATAGTCCCTACTACCCAAGGCGTGGGTAGTGGTCGCGTCAACCTCATCTCGTGGAGGAGGCACGGGAGGCACCGACGTCGTCTTTGGGTACCCTTTACATTAACTCTTATCCTGCTCTTCGTTTTGTTTGATTCAGGAGCATCTCATTCCTTTATTTCTGAGTCTTTTGCTGCTATTAGTGAGCTCCTCTTTACTCCATTGTTGGTCCCGTTGCTCATTCGCTCTCCTGGTTCGGAGTTGAGGGCTGAATCTGAGTGTAAGTATGTTCCAGTTGAGATCGAGGGAGTAAGATTCTTAGCGAATCTTATCCTCCTCCCTTCAGCAAGTTTAGATGTAATTCTTGGTATGGATTGGTTGTCTCAAAGATAAGGGACAAATCGATTGCGCCAAGAAGTGCGTCTCTCTATCTAGTCTTTCCGTGAGCAGTTCTTTTACCGAAGTCGCTAGGCCCGCATCTCTTGGCGCTTGAAGCGAAGCCCGCTCTAGATATTGGTGAAGTCCCAACCGTCCGTGACTTCGTTGATGTCTTTCCTGAAGATCTTCCCGGGATGCCACCAGTTCGAGATCTCGAGTTTGTCATCGAGTTGGTTCCGTGATCGCCTGATTTCAAAGAGGCATTATCGGATGCCACCGACGAGTTGGTGGAGTTGAAGAAGCAATTGAATGAGCTGCAAGAAAAAGGTTTCATCCGCCCTAGCTCATCTCCGTGGGGTTGTCCAGCAATCTTCGTAAAGAAAAGGACAATACTTTACGCATAAAGCGTGGATTACCGTCCGCTTAATGAGGTAACGGTAAGAACAAGTATCCATTGCCCGCATTGATGATCTCTTTGATCAATTAACTGGAGCTCGAGTATTCTCCAAGATCGATTTGAGAGTGGGATATCATCAAGTTCGGATACGACCCGAGGATATTCCAAAGACGGCCTTCTCTACTCGCTACGGCTTGTATGAGTACACCGTCATGTCGTTTGGCTTAACCAATACTCCCGCTTGTTCATGAACCTCATGAATTCGGTATTCATGGAGTATTTGGATAAGTTTGTCGTGGTCTTCATCGATGATATTCTTATCTATTCTAAGGGCGATGAGGAACATGATGAGCATCCGAGGCTTGTGTTAGGCAAGCCGTGAGCATCGATTGTATGCAAAGTTCACAAGTGCGCGTTACGGTTGAAGAAGTGGCCTTCTGGGTCATGTTCTTTCAGCGGAGGCGTGCCGCTTGATCCTAGCAAGATCGCGATGTTCTTTCTTGGTGTCACCTACTTGATGGCGAAGTGCGGAGTTTTCTCGGTTTAGCGGGATATTATCGCCGTTTTATCGAGAACTTCTCCAAGATCGCGGCCGATAACGGAGTTGCTCAAGAAGGACAAGAAGTTCTTGTGGTCCGATGCTTGTGAGGAAAGCTTCCAAGTACTTAAGGAGCGTTTGACCACCGCTCCGTCCTCGTTCTTCCCGACATCCATCGAAGCTTCGATATCTTTTGCGATGCTTCGTCGAGGACTCGGTTGTGTCCTTATGCAAGAAGGCAAGGTAGTGGCCTATGCATCAAGGCAATTGAGACCTCACGAACTCAACTATCCTACCCATGACTTGGAATTAGCCGCGGTGATTCATGCACTTAAGATTTGGCGACATTACCTAATCGGTGTCGTTGCGAAGTGTATTCGGATCACAAAAGCCTAAAGTATTTGTTCACCCAACCAGATCTGAACCTCAGGCAAAAGAGGTGGTTGGAGTTGATCAAGGACTATGACATGGGTATTCACTACCATCCGGGCAAGGCTAATGTCGTTCTTGATGCGCTCGATCGGAAGCGCATTGCAATGCCTTATTGCTCGGGAGTTTCAACCCACCCTTCTGAAAGAATTCCAGCGTCTCAACTTAGGTTTGGTTGAGCATGGTTCCCTCGCTACCCTGGTTGTGCAACCAACCTTGGTGGATCGGATTAAGATCGCCCAACAATCAGATGTTGGAGTGAACAACATCAAGGAAAATGTCAAGAGCGGACGACCAAGTGCTTCTCGAGGATGAGCATGGTGTTGTAAGGTTGAACAACGCCTTGTGGTTCCAAAGGACATGGAATTGCGAAATTTGATTCTTCGCGAAGCCCATGATTCGCCTTTGTCTATTCATCCCGGGGCCACAAAGATGTATCAAGATCTCCGTCAGGGATTTTGGTGGACCCGAATGAAGAGGGAAATTGTGAAGTTCGTTCTTAGAGTCGGCGTATGTCGTCGAGTCAAGGCGAGCATCGGCGTCAACAGGGCTCGCTTGACCTTTGCCTATTCCTGAATGGAAGTGGGATTCGATCGGTATGGATTTTATCACCGGTCTACCCCGAACCTCCAGGAGCAATGATGCCATCTGGGTTGTCATTGATCGGCTAACTAAGGTGGCTCACTTCCTTCCAGTCAAGACGGATCTCCGTGTAGGTCTTTTGGCGGATCTCTACATTGCCCGCATCGTGAGCTTACATGGGGTACCTAAGACAATTGTCTCGGATCGTGGTTCTCTTTTCACCTCTCGCTTTTGGCAAAGTTTGCAAGAGGCTATGGGAACCCGTCTTACCTTTAGCACAGCATACCACCCCCAAACTGATGGTCAGACCGAAAGGGTCAACCAAGTGTTGGAAGACATGCTTCGTGCTTGTGTCCTCTCCTATGAAAAGAATTAGGAGAAATGCTTGCCATTTGCCGAGTTTTCCTACAACAACAGTTATCAGGCTAGTCTCGGCATGTCACCTTTCGAGGCCTTATACGGGAGAAAGTGCAAGAACCCCATTGAACTGGTTGGAGACAGCGAAAGACCTTTCTTTGGTCCGGACTCGATCAATGAAGCTGAGAGCCAAGTCCAGCTCGTTCGTGATCGGTTCGCATACTCAATCAAGGCAAAAGAGCTACGCGAATCGCCGTCGCCGTGAATTGAGCTTTGAGCCGGATGACTTTGTTTATCTCAAAGTCTCTCCTTTGAAGGGCCATCAACGTTTCGGTGTCAAGGGCAAGTTAGCTCCTCGATATGTCGGTCCTTACCGTGTTATCGAGAAGAAAGAGCCGCTGCCTATAAGTTGGAATTGCCACCGCACTCGAAGGGGTACATGATGTTTTCCATGTGTCCCAACTAAAGAAATGTCTCCGTGTTCCAACTGAGGAAGCTCCGTTGGAAACCCTCGATGTCCAAGGGGACTTGACCTATCGCGAGCACCCTGTTCGCATACTCGATGAGGCTGAACGAAGAACAAGGAATAAAACCATCAGATTCCTCAAAGTTCATTGGTCAAACCATTCTGAGGATGAGGCTACTTGGGAAAGGGAAGATCGTCTCCGTGCAGACTATCCATCTTTCTTTACCGAGTGAGCCAAATCTCGGGACGAGATTTTTGTAAGGGGGGGAGGTTTTGTAACATCCCAAAAATGGATTTGTGTTTCAAATGTAAGAAAATCAGGAGAAATTAAAACTTTTCTTGCATCTTGAAGCCTTGGTCATTTTGGTAATTCTTTTCAAAAAGAATTATGGAAAATCCAATTTAAATACTCTTTTGACTCTAATCAAAAACCCTCCTTGGCAAAGGTCTTTTGCCAAATCCTAGGAAATCTTTTCCCCTGAGTTCTTGGGAGGCTTGGCAACACTTCTGAATTATCTCATGATTTTTAGAAATTATTTGATAATTTTTGGAGGCAAGTCAAACTGGTCAAACCCTATTTTCCTCTCTTCTGAAATTTCCGGAGAATAATTCATTGCATGAAAATCTCTGAAAATTTTATGGAAGGTTCCTACTGCAGTCAGCAAGCTCCAGTTAAAATTTCATAAATTTTGGAGTTTGTTTGCTACCTCAAATAATTCCTCAAAAATCAGATGTTTAAAATTCAAATTCTAACTGGTTTGCACTGTTCCTCGGGTTCGAACCGGGCTCGGCTCGAGCCATCGGACTCGGTCCATCAACTAATCGCTGCCGCGATCGATCGGGTGTGCGAGTCGTGGCCGTTGGATCGACATCGAGCGGCCCTCGACGGTTGAACGATGGAATCGTTCTAATCCACCCGATCTAACTCAGCCGTTGGATCAGCATCGAACGGTCCTCGACCAGTTGATCGGCGGAACTATTGTAATCCACCCGATCTAACTCAACCGTTCGATTTCAATCCGACGATCGACGAGTCGTCTCCTTCCTCCGGTCAGCTCGCGCGTCAGCGTCGGCCATGGCGTGCAGAGGAGAAAAGCCGCGGCGTCCTGTCCACTCCACGGTCGCCTTTAAACGGCTATCTCTGAGCGCATTTAATGCTCGACGTGCTCCTCCCTCAGGCGTCCACTCTCCACCTGCTCCCGTCGCTCTCTCGCGCTCAAACGGCCAGGTTGACCCGAGCGGGTTATCGCCGTTGCCCTCTGCCATCCTCGGCTATTTAAGCTCCTTTGCTTCTCCCTTAGCTTCCTTTAGCAACTCCGCAGCTCTAGCTAGCACTCACAGGCCCGCTGGAGCCGCAAATACTCGGGAAGCTTTCGGCCGCCATTGTCGGTTTTGGAGCTTCGGTGAAGTCGGTGCGTGAGGTTTTCTTCCACAAGTCTTTGCCCTCTGCTCTCCCTCTACTCATCAAGCTTAACCTCACTCAATTCGGTTCAATTTGTCCGGACGACGAGAATTGATTTTCCCAATTTCAGCCGAACCGGCGTTCCTCCTCGCCCGGGCAGCTTCGACTCTCCTCGGCGCGTCCGTTGCGCTCAGGTAGCTCCTCTTTAGTCCCTAGTGGCCTGGCACCTGCTCCCTTGAAACGCAGCTGAGCATTTTTGCCGTTTTCGTTTTGGTCATTTTGAACCTCTTCGGTTCCCTCCGGCTTGCCGACGTTCTGGTCCACCGCAGCCAACGCCATTGGTACCATTAGGTGCGCAATGATGTTTGGGACCCATTTTGTGCGCTTGCTCGCACCGCCGCGGCCAGAGCCGCCGGCGGCGAGCCGTTCTTCCCCGTCGTTTTTGCCGGTCGAAAATAGGACGGACGTTTTGAACTGGAGTCGATGCGGACCGTCGATCCTTAGATCTACGGCCCACGTTCGCGCGGAGATTTGAATTCGTCGCGCGTCTCGGTCTGTGATCCGTTGGATCCAAGATCAACGGTCCCGATTAGAGTTAACGCGGATCGTTGGATCTCCGATCAACGGCTCGCGTGCGTGGGATCGTTCAAACAGCGTCAGCGCTGGGATCCCCATGGACCGTTGGATCCAGATCCAACGGCGGACGACCAGTGTCCCGGATCGCCCGCGCGCTCCGACCAAAGTGGTCGTGGACCGTTGGATCCTGATCCAACGGTTAACGACCCGGGTTTCGCGGCCGCGCGCGCGCGCGTTAGCGCTGGGACACGGACCGTCGGATCCAAGATCGACGCTCCTCGTTCGGCCACGTCGTTTCAAAATTCTGATTTTCCTGAAAGGATTTAGTTATCAACTTAAAAATGTGATAACTTGTAAAATGCATAACTAATTCATTTTAAATCCTTTTCGGTTGATTCAAATTTTGTTGGTTATGTTTTCAACTCAACTCTAATCTAAAAATGTTTCCAACCCCAGTATAGCTCCAGAAATTTTTGCTAATGAATAGTAGCATTTTTGATTTATAAAAGCTGAGCAAAATTGTTTTGGTCATATCTTTGGCATTAAGAATCCAAATCAATTGGTTCTTGTTGCTAAATTCTTTATAAATCATGATCTTGCTACTGTAAAATTTTCCGAATTTTTGGAGAGAGTTTACTGTTGGGTCTTTGCATTTTTATTCGTTCTTATCGGTTGCTTTTTGCTTTCTCGTTAGGATCCGAAGAGCACGTTGATAATATTATCGATCCTCAGAAGACACCTTGACCCACAAAGAGCGAGCAAGATATTTGATCATAAATGTCCCATTACTTTCAAAGTCTAATATCTTGTTTACACACTATATGTATGCATTGCTTTTGTGTCCAATTATTTTTGCCCTGTTTAGAGGTAGCTATTCCTAATGCATTGTTGCCATTAAAATATTATCCCCTGCCACAACCATAAGTTATTATAATCGCTGTGAATTAGAGCCCGTGATTTAATTATGCTCTTTACTGTCTTTGCGATGTCATGCTTAGAAATGCTTAGCTCTGGTAGAATTGGCGGTTATCGACTTAGTCGATGACCTTGATCACACAAATCATTTTGTTTATTTTTGGTTCAGCACCTTATGCTTTTGTTTTGTAAAAACCGAAAATGAAACAAAATGATTTGGCTTGGGCACAATGGCATGTTGGTGTGATTATTGGGTGTGACAAGGAAAGGTGCCCGGGTCCCTAAGGACCGAGTTACTTGTGTCACTAAGCCAAGCGCTTATGCGTGCTAACCACACGAGAGGGATATGGGACCTCTCTTGACTAAGTACTTTGGCGTGGGTTATCTCCGAGTCGCAGGAGGGGGTTGTGTGTGTTGTGTGAAACATGATATGTGTTCTCGGTGTTCTTGTGTTGGGTGTGCGGTGGTGGAGATTCCGGGTAGGCTCTCCACCTCGAGGAGCGTCGTAGTTGTCCAAGGCTTTACCCAGGAAGGGTAGTTGACCGAGGCTTTACGGCGACTCCGACACAACGTATGGGTTTCTATCCATACGGGCGGCTCGTGAATGATTCACAATATTGGAAACGTCTCGTAGGACTTAGCCGTGCCGGCATACCTAAGGAAGTGTGCTTAATAGCTTGGCAAAAAGGCGGTCTGGCGTGTGGGTACATTAGTACACCCCTGCAGGATAAAACTATTCAATAGCCTCGTCCTAGGTTATGGACATGCTTGGTAAGGTGCAAGAACTAGACTACAACCTTTTAAATTAAAATTTGACATGGTTGGCATGAATGGGTAATTCATGCTATTGTTGTGGTGACTAATGGTTTAGTCACTTCGAGTATGCTTCTTGTTGTTGATACTTGATTACTCTGTTTGTATCAAATAAAATCAGATTGGTTAAATTGCTTTCAATCTATTACATTATTGCAAATAAAACTTGCTTTATGCTTAAAAATTTGAGTCCTAGCTGCTCCACTTAAATAAGCTTGCATGTAGTTATTGTATAGATCTGTTATCATCCTTATATATCTTGCAGTACATTCAAAGTATTCACCCGACTTTTCTTTGAAATCGCTTTATTCTGCAGAGGAAGAAGGTGAGCCCCAAGGGCCTCACTTTTGTGAAATGTCTTTGTGGATTCGACGACTAGCTTGGCGGTCGGTCGGTTGCCTTGTGAGTTAAAGGCACACCGATTGGCTCTTTTGGTTTATAGCCATCTTATGGCACTTTTGCTTCATTGTTAAATTTCTTTATGTATTTGTCATTTGGCCTACGGCCTCTCTTTTGTAATGACTATCATTTATTTATGTTATCTTCTCGTTGTTTTGCTTGGTTCTATGTGAATGAATGGAATTGATGCATGAACTTTGTAAAGAGGTGTGTATCTTGCATTTACGGGAAGTATACATGTCTCGAGTCTCGGATTATCGATTTGTGATGCTAGGACCAAGTGGATGGTTAAGCATTACAAGCCCGGATAAACCGGTCTCACTGAATCCTCTAGCTCCGCTTGGATCCGGCTCGCGTCTGTCGCCGGGTTCTTGTGGCGTACCGCCGCCACTCAGTCGCGAAGTCGCCGACGCTCGGTCATGCATGGATACCACCACGCCGCCGCTCGGGATTGCGCGGGCCTCCGCTGCCGCTTGGGTCGCCTTGAGAAGGAGGACAGTCGCCGCTACCGCCGTCGCTCGGTAGCCTTGAGAAGGAGGAGAGGCCGAGGAGAAGGAGGCGTCGCTCGGGGAGAAGAAACCGAAGGAGCTCGGGAGTAAAACGCGACGCTTCGCTCGGGAGTAAACGCGACGCTTCGGGAAAAAAACGGAGAAGCCGACTGGAAGCAAACGGAAAAGGAAAAAGCCGGCTGGAAGAAAAAAACGGCCGAGGAAAATTAGCTGGCTGGAAGAAAAAAACGGCCGAGGAAAATTCGGCCGAAAAGGAAAAAAAGGAGGTACGTGCAGTTATGTATGATTGGGTAAAAGAAAATATCGAGATCTGACAGAATATTGATGCGTGAAGAGTTGTCGTGATCGTGGGAGATACGCGCGGCATATCTTGATATTGATTGGCATCTCTGGCTGTTTGAGAAGATGACCCCCGAGGAAATTGTGGCGGCGAGGAAGGCAGTTATTGAGACTACTTCCCCGCTAGTAAATCAAGGTGACATAAGAAGCATGTTACAGGATCTCTTCGCGACAGGTATGATAGGTCCAAGAGCTAGTGCAGGGTCATCCGACTTAAAGCTGGAGCTGATGTCAAATGATGTAAAATTGAAAGGAAATAAGAATTACCTGAGTTGGTCTAGAAGGGCTCTGCTAATTCGTAGGACAAAGGCGGTGGAACACTATCTGCAAGAGACTTGTGTTGAGCCTGCAGACAAGACGAGCATTGATTGGAGGATGTGGAACACCACCAATTCTGTGGTGGTAGCTTGGTTGCTAACTTCGATGTCTCCATCCATAGCTCGGATGGTGGAGATGATGCAGAGTGCACCAGCAATATGGAAGACGCTAAGCAACATGTACTCAAGGCGAAATGTGATGATGATGGTGGAAGTCCAAGGCAAGGTGGAGGCCCTAAAACAGGAGGAGAAGACCGTACAGGAATATGCTAGTGAATTGCAGCAACTTTGGGCAGATTTAGACCATTATGATCTAATGAGGACATCACTTCTTTGGATATACACAACACTCCTCCACTTGATATTCAAGGACCAATCACTAGAGCCCGCGCCCGACAATTGAATTTACATGTGAGCTCGTTCCTAAGTACTTCTTTTTGTTCATTTGAGAATCGATTACTACCTAATGATTTAATTATGATTAGGAACCATGGAGAGGATCAAGAAGTACTTGGAGAAGGGCTACGAGGTGCACGAGTCCAAAGAAGGTCGGGTCGAGTCATGTTGGATGTCCAACTCAAGCCGACTTCGAATCCAATTCGGAGTCCAGGACCAGGTCAGCACTAAAGCGGACGCCCAGATCGCATCCGGACTCCGTTTTGGACGTCCCACATATGTATGGAAAGCTGAGAAGATAACCTTTCCAATGGCTCTGGTCTCATATCAAAATTCCTTCTGAGTCAATGGGAATCGTCGAAACAAGTGGACGTCCAGAATCTGTCGTGTCTGCTGCGACACCGTCTTTTGGGCCGTTTGGCTTTGTATCGTGTTGGAGTCCATTAAGGACGCGTCCAGGGTTTTGCGCCCCTTACTCCTTTATATACAGCCGCCACCCCACCATTAGGGTTGGGTTTTGCTTAGATTAATTCTGTCTTTGAACAGTTTCGCCAGCATCGGTTTGTGAAACCCCAATTTTCGAGTGCTTCATCAATATATCTGCAATTTGGTTGTGTTCTTCCTTGTTCTTTGCTTGTGTTCTTCGATTCGCAGCGAGGATTAGCCTTCTTGGCAAGGTCAACGGGCGCCGCACGGTTGATAACCCGAGGAGGCGTGGTCTTTGCGATTGCGGGGTTGGGCGTGTCGTTCGGAAGCCGGATCGATTTGTGTCGCGCCTCCACCAAATCGAATATATCCAGAACCTGTTGGAAGATCGGGACCCCGTTCCCGTCATGATCCACTGCAGTTGACATGTGGTGGTGATATTGAGGCCGGTAGGGTGTGGCTGCAACGCAGACGAGTTAGACACTTTCTAAAGGGACTAAATCCAAAGTTTGAGAGTAGGAGGGCTACCATGTTTCACTTGGCAAAATTGCCTACAATGGAGGAGGCTATTTCAGCTATGGTGCAGGAGGAAGTTCGACTACGAGTAATGGGGGACAACAACCCGATCAGGTCCGCATATGCCATTCCTGATGATAGAGAGTGCTACAACTATGGGATAAGAGGACATCTGATCCGTGCTTGTCCCTCTCCACAGTATGGAGGTCGAGGTGGAGGTCGTGGAGGCCGAGGTGGAGATCGTGGTGGTCGTGGAGGCCGAGGAAGGGGCCGAGTTGGCCCCAGAGCTAACATGGCCCAGACAGAGGAGAACACGTCTGTCACTCTGACAGGCGAACAAGCTATGCAGTGGGAGAAGTGGCAACAAGGAAAGGCATTAGAGACTTCTCATGATTCCACCTCCTTTGGCAACTTTGCAAACTACGCCCACGTGGGCGAAGGTACTCAGACACATGCACTTGCATCCACATATAAGCACTCTCATATTGATTGGATCATAGATTCAGGGGCATCCAAACATGTCACAGGTTCACGTAGTGCTTTCACATCTTACACCCCATATACTCATTCTGAAACCGTCCAAACAATGGATGGAACCGCCACTTATTCAGGTGTGTTGGATCTCAGAGAATGTACACCATCCATTGCGCTGTCCACCATTTTGCATGTTCCCTCCTTTCCAGTCAACCTTCTGTCAGTCAGTTCTATCATTGACCAATTCAAGTGCACAGTCACATTTGATGAGGATTTGTGTTTGTTACAGGAGAAGAGAACTGGGAAGAGGATTGGGACCGAATAAGGCGTAATGGGTCGTGGTACATTGATCAAAGTTAGTGCGGCATTGGTCAGTGGCTATAGGAGGAATCGAGGAAGAAGTCTTATTACATCATCGTCGCTTGGGACATCTATCATTTGAGAATTTAAGTCGGTTATACCCTGATTTATTCAAAAGGGTAGACAAGAGTAGACTTGTGTGTGATGCTTGCGAGTTTGGAAAGCATACACGGTCTACATATAGTAGTATTGGTCTTCGGAGTTATGAACCTTTTATATTAATACACTCGGATGTTTGGGGTCTGTGCTCAGTTACTTCTGTGAGTGGTTTTAAGTGGTTTATCACATTCATTGATTGCTATACTCGTATGACTTGGATTTATATGATGAAACACAAGAGCGAGGTCCTTCGATGTTTTCAAGACTTCCATAGGATGGCCGCTACTCAGTTTGATGCAAAAGTTCGGATTCTTCGCTCAGATAATGGAACTGAATATGTTAATAATGAGTTTGCAACATATCTCTCAGAAGATGGGATACTTCATCAGACTACTTGTCCAGGAACTCCATCTCAGAATGGAGTGGCTGAAAGGAAGAATCGACATTTATTGGAGGTAGCACGTTCACTAATGTTTCAGATGAATGTGCCAAAGGGATTATGGAGCGAGGCAGTAATGACGGCAGTATATCTCATCAATCGCATGCCATCTCGAATACTTGGGATGAAGTCTCCAACGGAACTTCTTTTGGGTTAGCGGGAGTTCAAAGTGTCTCCCAAGGTGTTTGGTTGTGTGTGCTTTGTGCGAGATCACCGACCAACAGTTGGCAAGCTGGATCCACAAGCATTGAAATGTATCTTCATAGGCTATTCATCAAGTCAGAAGGGCTATAGATGTTGGAACCCAGTTGAACGAAAGTTATTGTGAGTATGGATGTAACATTCCGGGAGTTAGAGCCTTACTACACGAGTGGAGGTAATCTTGATCAGTTTTTGGAATTCTCTCCTATCATTGAGGATGAAAGTCGAGAGGGGGAGAACAAGGAGAGTGTTAGTCAACGAGAAGAAGTTATTGTGGGAACAATTCTGTGCCCAAATCTAACAGAATATGCGAGAGATGTGATAACCAAAAAGACTTAAAGTTTATCAAGAAGGCGCCGGAAAGCGGGGAGAAACCAAGAGACAAGCAACAAGACTGAGCCAACAACGGTGGAGTCTTTTGAGCAAATAGGCATTGCCACAAATGGAATGACCTTACGAATGGCCAAACCTTGCGGTTGATCCAGTCCCAAATCCCTCCTCGGGTCTCTCTCCATCAAGTTTCTTAACTCCCCTTGGGGAGAATGGTAATATTGATTCTAATCATTCCCATCTTGAGTTACCATTTGCACAACGTAGGGAAACTAGAGCTAATGCAGGAAAACCTCCAGTCCGGTATGGCTTTGAGCATGATATCGCAAAGTTCATCTCGTATTCCCATATTTCACCTGCATACAAAGCATTCATTGCATCTCTTCAGACTATGCATGTTCCGAAGGATTGGCGAACTGCTAAGCAAGATCCTAAGTGGAAGAATGCCATGAAGGAGGAACTTAGTGCACTTCAAAAGAACAAGACATGGGATCTTGTTCCACTTCCAGTAGGAAAAAGGGCAGTAGGATGCAAATGGGTGTTTACAATTAAGCAAACTCCTGAAGGCAAGATAGAGAGATACAAGGCACGGTTGGTTGCAAAAGGTTATAGTCAAACATATGGGATAGACTATGATGAGACCTTTGCGCTGGTGGCAAAAATGAGTACGGTAAGAACGTTGATCTCCTGTGCAACTAATTTCGGATGGCCTCTACATCAGTTGGATGTGAAGAATGCTTTTCTACATGGTGATCTACAAGAAGAGGTATACATGGAGATCCCTCCAGGCTTTGAAAACAAAGTGGTCGAGAGTAAGGTATGTAAACTCAAGAAGTCTTTATACGGTCTGAAGCAGTCTCCAAGGGCGTGGTTTGATAGATTCAGACGTGCAGTCTGTAGTATGGGCTATTCTCAATGCAATGGAGATCATACCGTATTTTATAGGCATAAAGGATCGCATATCACTATATTAGCAGTCTATGTTGATGATATTGTGATTACTAGAGATGATGCCAAGAAAATCAAGTCCTTAAATAAAAGATTGGGAGAGGCATTTGAGGTAAAAGATCTTGGACCTCTTCGATACTTTCTTGGGATTGAGATTGCCCGTTCTTCGAATGGTATAGTTCTCTCCCAGAGAAAGTATGTTCTTGATCTGCTGGAAGAAACAGGTATGCTTGGGTGCTGTCCTATTGCTTCACCTATTGATAGGAATCACAAGTTATGTCTTTGAGTCGGAGATCCAGTCAACAAGGAAGCTTATCAAAGGCTTGTTGGGCGTCTTATCTATTTGTGTCATACAAGACCTGATATTTCATATGCAGTGAGTGTGGTTAGTCGATATATGCATGATCCTAGAACAGGACACATGGATGTTGTTTATCGAATCTTACGGTATTTGAAGAATAGCCCCGGAAAGGGTCTTTGGTTCAGAAAAAACCAACATCTGAATATGGAAGGGTATTGTGATGTTGATTGGGCAAGCAGTATGGATGACAGGAGGTCTACCTCTGGATATTGCATCTTTGTAGGAGGTAACCTTGTGTCATAGAGAAGCAAGAAGCAGGAGGTTGTGGCTCGGTCTACTGCAGAGGCAGAGTACAGAGCAATGGCGTTGAGTGTGAGTGAGATGATATGGATGAAGGGTTTATTGTCCGAGCTTCGAATGTGGAATAATAATCCCTTAGTATTGCATTGTGACAATAAATCTGCAATCAATATTGCTAACAACCCAGTTCAGCATGATCGTACCAAGCACGTTGAGATTGATAGATTCTTCATTAAGGAGAAGCTCGATGGTAGAATATTGAAGTTGGAGTATGTCAAGTCTGGTGAACAGTTGTCTGACTGTTTTACTAAAAGGTTAGGTCCTAGTGAGTGTTATACAATATGTAACAAGATGGGCATGATTGATATTTTCGGCCCATCTTGAGGGGGAGTGTTGGAGTTAGATATCTCAATCATATGAGAGTCGGATAAGATGTTGTGTAATAATCAGACTAGGGTTTGAGACTATAAATAAATAAGGTGTGATCCTACGAGATGGACACACAGATTGACAACAAAATCCAAATTAGCTTGCACTCTGGATCTTAATTGCAAAATTGCTCTCTTTATATGCCTACAATGCACATTTTGCCATATCTTTTGAAAGAAAACTCCTTTTTAAAAAAAATTTGTTGGCAAACACTCTAAATAGTCCAAAGTTAAAATCTGAAAATTTTCAAATAATTTGGACTTCATTTGAAAAAGTTTTGACTTTTCTTCTCTTTAAGCAAAAATCATGCCTCCAAAGCTCAATTTGGCATATCTTTTGAATGGAGACTCCTTTTTCGAAAATTCTTCTTGGAAACGTTCCTTAGGAGTCCAAAGTTTATTTATGACAAATTTTAAGGAATTTAGACTTGAATTGAAAAAGTTTTGACTTTTTCTCACTTGGTTCAAATCCTGAAAATTCAGAATTTCGCATTATTTTAAACAGATTTGTGATTTTTGTATCTACAAATGGGTTCACAATTAGAGGAAGCTATAATAATTAATTTTTATCATCTATAGTGGTTCTATCTTGACAAATTTTCTCAGATTTATTGGAACTATTTTACTCATTTTCTCAGCTACCTTTCGAAGCTCAAATGAATTGTCAAAATCTGAAAAACCTGATAATTTCAGCTTTATGAATCTTTTTGATTTTCATATCTTTAAATTGGTTGACATTTGGTTAAGCCCCCCAAAATGAAAATTATGTGTATTTGTAAGGACTAGCTCCATGATTTATTTCATATTTTTCTGAGCTTGTTTCCATACATTTTCAGTTTTGGCTATCTTTTGATATCTTCTTTACAAATTGAATAATGTTTTTGGAAATATTTCAAAGGGGGAGTTTATTTGAATACGTTTCAAACATCAATTCAAGTGCTTATCATGTTTTGGTTTAAAAAGGGGAGAAATTTATATGATCAATAGGTTTGTGACCTACGTTTGTATCTCCTCTCATATCTTGAGAACAAAAACTCCCTTTGGTCATATGAGTCTATTTAATACCTTTTGTGACCAAGCACCTTGATTTGCAAAGACTCATTTTGTGTTTTTGGTGATTTATGCCAAAAGGGGGAGAATGTTGTTTGTATCAATACTCTTCCATTTGGATGTTTGATTTGTTTAAAATGCCAAAGGAGGGAGAATTGCCAAAAAGGGGGGAAATGCATTAATTGTGTAAGCATATCATTTTCATATGCATAATGATTGAATCTTTAAATTTCACCTTATGACATGAATAGATATAGTTCAATAGCTTAATTATTATCTTATGTCTATTTATATCCAAATGTTGTTATTGATGATGGATTTGTCATCAATCACCAAAAAGGGGGAGATTGAAGGATCTAGACCCGCCATTATGAGTTAATGGAATATTTTGGTGATTAATGACAAATCTAAATATGAGACTAACTCTTTTATCTAGTATTATTTTGTGTAGTCTCATTTGGATATAAAGGTGAAATTCAACGAGGTATGCTTTCAACTTGTACTTTTATATAATGTTGCATTCCTCGGATCCAAAATATAGGATTGAACTCAACCATAAGTTGAACTTGAATATGTGCATATGATCTTATTACACATTTGTGTATGCACACATTTAGGGGGAGTTTTATTCTATATTTTATGGTTTCATTAGTATTGATCCATATTCCATTTCCCACATATATAATGAAACCGAGGGATGGCTTGGTGCGAAGTCACGGTCTCGAGGCGGTCGAGCTCGAGTTGGAGCGCATGAAGATACGTGTTAGAGTTACGGAGGTGCGGTCCAGAGGCTACGACACGTGATATATTTTAGGGTATCTAAAATAGGATATTTTGAAATTAAGTTGTAAACTCATAGATTAGGCTTATGTAATTGGGTTGTACGTAGGCAGTTAGAGTTTGAAGTCTTTACAGGTATAAAAGATATGATTAGAGCCAGGGGCGGCACACGCACGGAAAAGGGGCGCCACACACGCAGATACATCTCCGAAGTATCACGGTCGGCACTGTCGACGCGTTGGATTGACGGCGGTGTCCGCGCGTCATCGTGAGGCGACGTCCAGGGGCGGCAGCAAAAAAATTCTGGCCGGGCGCTGCGTGGAAGAAAGAGGCTGCGGGGGCAGGAAATTAAGAAGTCTTGTGGCGGCATACGACTGGAGGTAATGTCGGTAGGTGAGAATCTGTAGGAAGTGAATGTGCTAGGACCATGCTCATAACTAGTCTCAATGTCTCATGTGGATTAGTACGTGGGATTTTGATGTGGATGCGATCTTGACTTTTTGTACATGCATTGAGTTAGCAAGATTGTTTTCGATGGCTAAGGCTTTGTGTGAGAACCAAGAACTCCCAGTAGTCCTGGTCGGCCGAAAATACCGCTGAGGAGTTCAATTATTAACTTCCGAACAGTTCATGCATTAATTGGTTTTGCTGTTTTGTTGAGTCAAGTCACGTTGGTGATTCTTATATCAATTGTTAATTGAATTGAACTGAGTTCATTATTTATTTGGAATTGCTGCTTGATGTTGGTACGTGAGAGAAGGAGGTTAATCAAGGAGATTTGTTTTATATTACTATAATTTGCACTGTAAATTTTTTATAATAATTATTTATCTTTTTCTGATTGTCATTAACAATCCTACACAGATGGATGGCACGATTAGTCGGCGACGATCTGCAAAATCTGGAGGCCAGGGTAAACCGGTTCGTAATGACACCTTCCTAAACTGCAGCCTAGCAAACATATCTGAACTGCGTGAGCGTCATGGCATCAACAACCAACTCAACGCAAGATCAGATCACGGCAGATCACACCCAAACCCCAATGACCGAAACTTTGGAGATCATTTATTATGCGTTTGGTTGGTTGGATGAGGTTGAATGGGATAGGATGGTACAAGTAGGATGCGATCGTCCTGGATAAGATGATACAAGTATGGTGTTTGGTTGGTAGGATATGATGATACATGATTTTATTTGGTTGGTGGAATAGGATGGTCCTGGATGGTCCTAGATGGTGTTTGGTTGGTGAGATAGGATGGTTCGTATGATATTTTTTGCACTAAAATTTATCAAGAGTGGTCTTGTTTTGTTGATTAAATGACAAGGAACGCAACGGTTCAATCAGATCGCAAATCGGATACTCGGTTTAGGAAATATGATAATTTAAAACTCGTAAATCAAGCCGCCACGTCACCAAACGCCTTCGAATTCGAGTGAACGGTGTGGTTCGAGATTTTTTCCCGAACGGTATGATACATCATAAACATGAAATATTCTTTTTTTCTTGAACCATCTCATCCCGAATGGTTTGGTTCTATTCAACCAAACAAACACCTGAACGAGCTCATTTTTCGTACCAGATGGTTCAGAACCACTCCATTCAACGAACCAAACACACCCTAAAGGATCAGATCAGATCAGATCACCGCAGATCACACCCAAACCCCAATGACCGAAACTTTGGAGATCATTTATTGAAGGATTTGATCCGATCAAATCAGATCACACCCAAACCCCAATGACCGAAACTTTGGTGATCATTTATTAAAGGAGGCCCCGAGACGATTGCTTGGGTGCTGCTTGCTTCGTGCATATTTAATTATGGCAAAAATTGATATATGCCACTGAGAAACATGTCACTTCGAGATACGCCACTCAGTATCACGAAATTAGATAAATGCCACTTCAGTTTCTTGTTCATTTGAAATTTGCCATTATCTCCACTTTTCTCCCAATTTCTTTTCTTTTGTCTATTTTCCATCTATTCATTTCGTGATATACCTATTTTGCCCCTGCCCTATGGATCGATTCAGTTGAAGCTTGCTCAACAATGCCTTACGTTGTTTCTTCTGTGTTTGTTCTGCGACGTGCTTGCAAAATGAACATCGTGGAGGAAGATGCGATGCACATGCGACGAGCTCGACCGGCGCCACTGGACGCTGTCGCAAGATCGCCATGGTGTCAGGCCGCGGTCACGCCACCCGACCACGGCACACCGCAACAACGGCATACCTAGGTCAATTAGTTCATCTGCGGAGGCACGACCTATCACGCAGAGCTCCCTCACCACGGCACCCGCGGTACTACTTGGGCATGTTCCTCGTGGGCGCCTACCAGAGGCCCTCGGCAGTCGCACAACCTATTTGGCGGCCGGCGTGGTGCGCGTGTCGCAGAGCGGCGCCCCATCGCTTGCCGTGACACGCGTGGCGCCGGGCCGTCTCGCTGCCGACGCGCTCCGTGCTATGCAAAGACGAGCCCGAGGTCATCTTCGAGGTCCTCAAGCGAGAACCGATGGCGCCACGGCCCGCCGCTCGCCAGAGCGTTTGGTGCAATGTAGTACCTTGCGTTCGACCCCGAGGCGGCGGTGATGGCCAGCGAGGAGAGCAGCAGCATGAGCAGTGACTCGGAGGGGTTAGCCGCCAACGCCACCAAGGAGGATGATGACGAGTGGGAGTTCATGCGCAGGCTCACCATGTGACGAAGCACCAGCTTCTACATGCGAGCGAGCTTTCTCCTCCTCCCAGTACCTGTCCCACTGGTGATGTTACCAGCAGTTGTCAGTCGTCGTGGATGGTAATCTCTGTTAGTTAAGCCTTGTACACATAGCTGCACTTTGCATGCAGTTAGTTAGCTGCACTTTGCACTTTGCATGCACACGATTAGTTAGCTGCACTCTTTGCATGCGCACGATTACTTTGCATGCGACGTGCCTGAGCTTGTAGACGCGTCGTGCGGGCGTGGGAGTCATGCGGGCGTGGGAAAGGACACGTTCCAAGCCACGACGCGAGAAGCGCTCACTCCCGTTCCTTTTTGCATTGTCCTGCATGATAAAAGGAGAAGTAAAGACAGAAAACGTTGCAGCTTGATCGCATCATAAAAACCCTCTGTGTCCAGTTCTTTCTCGCGCTCGTGTATGTACCAGCTCGCGTCTCCATTTGTGATCTAGGGAAACCTAACAAGTGGTATCAGAGCCATGTCGGCTCCGGCAGATCGCGACTCAAGGACGCCTCCGAGGAGGTATCGCGCGCGTTCGCCGTCACACGGACGACCCTGCCACCACGACACCGGTGGGCGCGAGGTTGTCGTCCAGCGTGTGCTGAAGGAGGTCGGTGGAGCGGCATCATACCCGATGCTATCAAAGACGAACTACAACGACTGGTCCTTGCTGATGAAGATCAAGTTGCAGGCTCGCTGTCTGTGGGACGCCATCGATCCAGGCGATATCGAGTTCCACGAAGACAGGATGGCGTTGGACGCCATATGCAGTGCAGTCCCGCCCGAGATGATCTCGACCCTGGCGACCAAGGCGTTGGCCAAGGAGGCATGGGACTGCATCAAGACAATGCGGGTCGGCAATGAATGCATCCGAAAAGCTAGTGCACAGAAGGTGCACGTGGAGTATGAGACCACCGTGTTCCGCGATGGCGAGACCGTGGAGGATTTCGCCATGCGGCTCACCGCCATAGTCAACCAGCTTGCAATCCTTGGCGACCCCGAACCTGCCGGCAAGGTCGTCGAGAAGTATCTACATGTCGCCCGACCCAGGTTTAACCAACTCGTCCTCTCCATTGAGACACTCCTTGACATTTCCACGCTGTCGCTGGAGGAGGTGACTGGGAGGCTTAAGGCGGCAGAGGACTCGGGGCAGTCCTCATCCTCTTCTTCCCCGAGCGCCGGTGGCAAGCTCTACCTCACCTAGGAGGAGTGGCTCGAGCGGTACAAGAAGAAGGAGCAAGAAGGCTCCCGCGGTGCTGGCGACTCAAGCAGTCGTGGCAAGCGCCGTGGCGGAAAGGGGCGAGGTCGTGGCGGCGGCGGAAGCTCGGATGGAGCGGGCTCTTGGCCGAACCGCAACCGCGACAAGTGCAGGAACTGTGGCAAAATTGGCCACTGGGCCAGGGAATGCCGCACCAAGCCCAAGGAGGAACAAGCCCATGTGGCCCAGGACGACGAGCCCACTTTACTCCTGTCGGAGTGCAGCGCCGTCTTCACCACCGATGAGGAGGGCGACGGATCCAGCCGAGTCGCGGCGACCCTGGTCCCGACGCAACCACCACCACGTGACACGGTCGAGCTGGTGGAGCAGAAGGTCTTCGTGGCGCTCGGCGGCGCGGAGGAGAAGGATCCCGGGCGTTGGATCCTAGACACCGGGGCCACCAACCACATGACTGGGTCCCGGGCGGCGTTCTCCGACCTCGACACGGGCATCACCGGCACGGTGCGGTTCGGCGACAACTCCGTCGTATGGATCGAGGGGCGTGGCATGATATTGTCCGCGTGCAAGAACGGCGAGCACCATGCCCTCGTCAACGCGTACTTCATCCCGCGCCTCACCGCCAACATCATAAGTGTCGACCAGCTCGACGAGTGTGGCTATCAAGTCCTGATCGAGGACGGCGTGATGCGCATTCTTGACGAGCAGCGACGCCTGCTCGCCAAAATCCACCGGAGCACAGGCCGGCTCTATGTGCTCCACATCAACATTGCACGACCGATCTGCTTAACTGCGCACGTTGGAGAAGATGCGTGGCGCTGGCATGCCCGTTTCGGGCACATCAATTTTGCCGCGCTGCACAAGATAGGAAGAGAAGAGCTGGTCCGTGGCCTACATGTGCTGACGCAAGTCGACCAGGTGTGCGAGGCATGCCTCGCCGGAAAGCACCGCCGCGCACCTTTTCCGCAGCGCGCACTGACACGCTCCATCGAGCCCCTCGAGCTGCTGCACGGCGACCTTTGCGGCCCAATCACGCCACCGACACCCAGCGGCAACCACTACTTCCTCCTGCTCGTCGACGGCCACAGCCGGTACATGTGGGTCGCCTTGTTGCCGGTCAAGAATGCTGCACCAATCGCCATCAAGCGCATTGAGCAATGCAACGAGTGCAAGAGCGCAAGAAGCTTCGCGGCGCCGCACGGACGAGGGGAGAATTCACGGCGGTAAACTTCAATGAGTACTGCACTGATCTGGGTGTCCGTCGCGAGCTCACGGCGCCCTACACGCCGCAACAAAATGGCAATGTTGAGCGGCGCAACCAGTCGGTGATAGGCATGGCACGCAGTATACTCAAAGCCAAGGGCCTGCCAGGTATGTTCTGGGGGGAGGCGATCACCACTGTCGTGTACCTCCTAAATCGATCTTCATCCAAGAGCATCAGTGGCAAGACCCCCTATGAGCTCTGGACTGGGAGCCCGCCGGCCGTGCACCACCTCCGCACGTTCGGGTGCGTGGCACATGTAAAGATCACCACACCCAACATCAAGAAGCTGGATGATCGCAGTCGGCCCATGATCTTCGTCGGCTACGAACCGGGATCCAAGGCGTACCGCGTCTATGATCCAGTGTCAAGGCGCGTACACATAAGCCGTGACGTGGTCTTCGACGAGCTGGCACAGTGGCAGTGGACCGGCGACCAGGCGGTGAACGTCGATGACGACTTCATCATCGAGTACACCACCGTGGTCCAGCCCGGCGTGATCACCACGTTTCAGCCAGCACCAGCGGATGGAGTAGTGACGCCACCTACGCCAAGTACACCCGTGGCATGCGCGAGTACGTCCACATCAAGCCCGGTGGCACCCACGAGCGCGCCGTCGATCGAGTTCGTTTCGCCTTTGCCTGAAGTAAAAGAGGTGCTCAACAACGATCATGACGACGCCCCGCTACGGTTTCGCAGAGTTGACAACGTGCTGGGACCAGCAACAACGCCGGGACTGGTCGCACGCGAGCTAGACGAGGACCTATTGCTAGTAAGCACTGAGGAGCCGGCGTCGTTCCAAGAGGCACATCAACATGAGTGCTGGTGGCAGGCGATGCTCGACGAGATGACGTCGATCAAGTCCAACGGTACCTGGCGTCTCGTCGACCCACCACCACGCCCGCGCCCAATCGGGCTCAAGTGGGTCTACAAGACCAAGAAGGACACGGCCGGCAACATCACCAAGTACAAAGCACGGCTCGTGGCGAAGGGATACGTGCAGCGGTAGGGTATTGACTTTGATGAGGTATTCGCGCTGGTGGCACGATTCGAATCTGTGCGCCTACTGCTGGCACACGAGGTGAGCGAAGGCTGGGTTGTCCACCATATGGATGTCAAGTCTGCATTTCTCAACGGCGAGCGACAAGAAGAAGTCTACGTCGCGCAACCGCCGAGGTTCGTGGTCGCCGGTGAAGAGCATAAGGTTTTGCGCTTGATCAAGGCGCTCTACGGTCTTCGTCAAGCCCCGCGCGCCTGGTATGCCAAGCTGGATGCCTCCCTGGTGTCGCTTGGGTTCCAGCGCAGCGCCTCCGAGCACGCGGTGTACGTCCGTGGCATGGGTGAGCACCGGCTGGTAGTCGGTGTGTACGTCGACGATCTCGTCATCACCGGAGGAAACTCCGTCGAGCTCGAGCACTTCAAGAAGGAGATGAGGGGCACGTTTCAAATGAGCGATCTTGGATTGCTGCGCTACTACTTGGGTCTAGAGGTGAACCAGACCGATGACAGCATCACCATGAGTCAAGGAGCATACGCGGTGAAGATACTCGAGGCGGCAGGCATGGCTGGGTGCAATGCCAGTCACACTCCCATGGAGTCACGCCTCAAACTCAGTAAGTTGAGCACTGCCCCTGCTGTTGATGCTACTGAGTACAGAAGAATTGTTGGTGCGCTATGCTATCTGGTGAACACGAGACCAGACCTGGCGTTCTCAGTGGGGTATGTCAGCAGATTCATGGAGAAGCCCACCACCGAGCACCTGACAGCCGTAAGACGTGTGCTGAGGTATGTCGCCAGCACAATCAACTACGGTTGCTACTATCAGAGAAAGAGAGGAGCCGCACATCTTGTTAGCTACAGCGATAGTGATCTCGCGGGTGACGTCGACACCCGCAAGAGCACGTCAGGCGTCTTATTCTTCCTCGGCATCAACTTGGTCACCTGGCAATCGCAGAAGCAGAAGGTCGTGGCACTGTCTTCATGTGAAGCCGAGTACATTGCCGCGACAACAGTTGCTTACCAGGGCGTGTGGTTGGCGCAGCTCCTTGCAGAACTCAGAGGAGAGGAGGCCGGCGCCATCACACTGAAGATTGACAACCAGTCCGCGATTCAGCTCAGTAAGAACCCTGTCTTTCATGATCACAGTAAACACATTGACACAAGATGCCACTACATCAGAGAATGTATTGAGGAAGGCAGGGTGAAGGTCGAGTCAGTCGGCACCAATGAGCAACTGGCGGACATCCTGACGAAGGCACTTGGGCGTGACAGGTTCATCGAGCTACGTTCCAAGATTGGCCTCGTCGACATCAAGCAAGCGTGCAAGGCTTAGGGGGAGATGTGTTAGTTAAGCCTTGTACGCATAGCTGCACTTTGCATGCAATTAGTTAGCTGCACTATGCACTTTGCATGTGCAGATTAGTTAGCTGCACTCTTTGCATGCGCACGATTACTTGCATGCGACGTGCCTGAGCTTGCGGACTCGTCGTGCGGGCGTGGGAAAGGACACGTTCCAAGCCATGTTGCGAGAAGCGCTCACTCCCGTTCCTGACAAAAAACGCTGCAGCTTGATCGCAGCACAAAAACCCTCTGTATTCAGTTCTTTCTCGTGCTCGTGTATGTACCAGCTCGCGTCTCCATTTGTGATCTAGGGAAACCTAACAATCTCAGCCCAGTGTTGTATCGTGTCATGTTCGTAGTCGTCGGGCGTCTCGTCGCCGTAGTTTCGCTGGAGTTTTAGGCGCAACCTTTTATTTCACAAGCGTCAGTGTCCACTGTTTTCGCTCCTTTCTGGGAAATAAGAAGAGGAACTAGTAAGTTTCTTTCGATTATTATGTAGTTTGATTCTTGGAAAATTTCGCCGTGAGCAGTGGATTCAATGAGACGAGATGGGGATGTGTGGATTGGTGAGGGCATCTCAAACTCCTCAAACAACGTAAGGCATTGTTGAGCAAGCTTCAACTGAATTGATCCATAGGGCAGGGATAAAATAGATATATCACGAAATGAATAGATGGGAAATAGAGAAAAGAAAAGAAATTAGGAGAAAAGTGGAGATAATGGCAAATTTCAAATGAACAAGAAACTGGAGTGATATTTATATAATTTCGTGATACTGAGTGGCGTATCTCGAAGTGACATGTTTCTCGATGGTATATATCAAATTTTGCCTTTAATTATGGTGTAGGTGACTGTCAGGAAATGAAGGAGATTTGCGGAGTACATACATAGAAGACGATCAAAACGAGTACGAATCTGTAAACAAACGTTCTTAAACTCGGAATCTATTTTATTACAACAATATATGGTCGAATGCAATTGAGACAAAATCAAATGCAAATGAACCGCTCCTTAGAGACCGAAGCTCTTCTGCTGGGAAACAAGCTCGCCGTCTCGTCTGTTCCGCCCGCTTGTTTTGCCTCCTCCGTTCGTCGCTAATTTCAGTGATTTGGTGACCAGTGTGAATTTGCAGACCTTGGAGCCTTCCGTTCCGAGGTTTTGGCTGAAAAGATTCAAGTGCCACTGCCACGGTGCCACCTGCTATTGTATAGCTGGTTGATCGATTTTGCACTAATGACTTCAAGAAGACAACAACATATGTAATTCAATACGAGTGGCTGCAGTTGGGTAATTACCAAGTTTAGCATGCATGACACTGCTCGCGTCTGATTTGGCAGCGGATGACGCACTCGGCCCCAAGCCTGTTTCAGTTTCGTTACTAGTCGTCGGCGATCTCGAGGGACCCCGTGCTAGGATCGCCGTGCTTGCTTCGTGATTTTTCCATCCGTGTACGCTCAATTCGATTGGAATATAGTGCTTGGATCAAGTAGATAAAGAAGTTCGGGGAAACTTTCACGGAGTTGCTGTGCAGAAAAAGCCCAGTAGCAATCACTGCACACACTTTAACTCTCTTTTGCCGTTGTGCTCTCTCCATTGCTTCCTGCCTTTTTCTCCACTGCTCCCTACTGCATTATTGCTCCCCCCCCCGGTTCCACCTTCCTCTTCCTTCTTGCTTCCTTTACGCATCATTGCTTTCCTTTCTTCTAAATCCATCCGTTTGGTTTCTCCCCTGCTGCCGCCTTAGGTGCACTGGGAGACGATGGGCTTGGTTGGCATGGTAGTTGATGCTGCAATAGGATG
This sequence comes from Hsuehochloa calcarea, assembly GCA_036346395.1. Taxonomy (NCBI): domain Eukaryota; kingdom Viridiplantae; phylum Streptophyta; class Magnoliopsida; order Poales; family Poaceae; genus Hsuehochloa; species Hsuehochloa calcarea. The sequence goes on from CM070599.1 coordinate 45,727,233, forward strand.
GCTGGTGCAAAGCATCCTTGGGAACCTTTTCAATGGACAGATGGAAGCATGGACTCGTGAAGTTGGACTTGCCGGAGATGTGGAGAATCTCAAGAGTGAGATGGGGAGTGTGGAGATGGTGCTTGCTGCTGCCGAGGGAAGGAGGTTTGACAACAAGCCACCGTCCCTGGCCGGATGATCTAAAGGAGCCGCTCTACGATGCTGAAGACGTGATGGACGAACTCGACTACTACCGACTCCAACAACAGATCGAAGAAGGTGCCTCACTCACCACTATCTTGTTCCATGATTCTTGCTTTCCGCCTTCTTTTATATTGGTGTAATTGCGAGCGCTACTTGGCCTATCGTTTACTATGCGACTAAGAGCAGCTGAATATTTTCGTTCAAAAACAAAGAGCAGCTGAATATTGTTAGGAATAGTACTTGTATTATCAGAGATCAATGGGTCAGTATATATACACAAATACATGTTACAGATAAGGAAACTAAATCATATTTAGAGTCCTATTCTAACACATATATATCTCTAACATATATATCTCTAACACCCCCCTCAAACTCATAGTGGATCAATAACACTGAGTTTGGAAAGGTAGAAGCCGTGCTGTGCTCGAGTCTGGGCCTTCGTAAAGAAATCCGCTATCTGAAGCTCTGAAGGCACATACTGAAGAGCAATCACCTGATCATGCACACAAGACCACATGAAGGAAGCATCAACACCAATATACTTGGTGAGCTCATGCTTCATAGGATCACAGGCAATACTGATAGCACATGTACTGTCTGATAAGAGAGGAGTCGGTGTAGTGACAGAAACACCAAAGTCCTCAAGTAACCACCGTAGTCAAGTAATCTCTGCTGTCAAGAAAGCCATAGCCCGCAACTCAGCCTCTGCACTCGTGACTCGAACGGACACGCACCGCTTTTTTCGCCTTCTAAGCAATGAGAGAACCACCAAGAAAACACAAGAAATGAGATAGACCGACGATCAGAGGGATCGCTGACCCAAGTAGCATCCGAATAAGCCTGAAGCTGTAACGAGCTGGAACGTGGAAAGAAGAGACAGCGAGAGATAGACCCACGAAGGTATCGCAGAACTCGAAGAAGGTGGCTATAGTGGACCTGGGTGGGAGTGGAGACAAACTGACTCAGAACATGAACCAGATAAGTGATATCCGGACGAGTAACAGCAAGATAGACAAGACTCCCAACAAGATGATGATAGCGAGTCGGATCAGAAAGAGGCTCACCATCAGAAGGCCGGAGATGAACGTTGAGCTCCATGGGAGTCTCAACAGTACGCTGATCAGTGAGAGAAGCGCGATCAAGAAGATCCTGAATATACTTCTTTTGAGACATAAAGAAACCATCTGGAGTAGAAGTAACCTCAATCCCAAGGAAGTAACGAATAGGACCAAGATCCGACATAAGGAACTGCTCACTCAGACGAGCCTTGACAAAGGCAATGTACTCAGAATCATCTCCGGTGATGATCATATCGTCAACATATAGAAGAAGAAGAGTCCGACCACGAGATGAAGTGTGGACAAAAAGAGCAGGATCGTGATCACTAGCTGAGAAGCCAGCAGCAGTGACCACAGAGGAGAAACGCTCAAACCAAGCACGAGGGGTTTGTTTAAGGCCATAGAGAGAGCGACGAAGACGACAGACCATACCCTCAGGAATAGAATACCTAGGTGGCGGATGCATGTAGACCTCCTCACGCAACTCGCCATTAAGAAAGACATTCTTTACATCAAGCTGAGAAACGGACCAATGGTGAACAGACGCCACCGAAAGAAGAGTGCGAACAGTGGTCATATGGGCCACAGGAGCAAAAGTCTCATCGTAGTCACTAGTCACTACCATGCTCCTGCTGGAAGCCACGAGCAACAAGACGCGCCTTATAGCGCCCAAGAGAGCCATCAGAGCGAGTCTTAATCTTATAGACCCACTTACACGTGATGGGATGAGAGTGAGATGGAAAAGGAATAAGATCCCAAGTACCAGTACGCTCGAGAGCAGCAATCTCCTCGGCCATAGCATGCTACCACTCAGGATGAGTAACAGCATCCCGGTAGGAGACGGGCTCATGGGTAGCTGCACCAGCAAGACCAAAACAGGCAGGAGGCCGAATCGACCGACGATCGTGGAGACCATAGCGAGGAGATGATGGCCCATCAGAAGAAGATTGAGCATCAGGAGAAGATGAAATATCAGGAGAATATGGTTCATCTGGAAGAGCCTCAATACGAGGTCGACGAGTGTAAAAGAGAGTGGAAGGAGCCTGAGGAGCCATAGGTGACGAAGCAGGAGGCGGCACCGGCGGAGAGGCCTCAGGAGATATATGTGGAGACTCAGTGGGACGGATAGACGAGGGCAAGACAGATATGGGTGTATCTGGAAAGGTCAAAAAAGACAGAGACTCTACAGAGGAAACCGAAGGAGAGGCAGGACGTGGGTAGAAGGGACGAGACTCGTCAAAAGTCACATCCCGAGAAATCCGCATCCGTCGACCAACAGATCCCAAAGACCGATATCCCTTGTGCTCGCATCAGATCCCATAAAACACACTCAACAGACTGAGCGGTCAGTTTGGTGCGTTCTCTAGGTGCAAGGAGAACGTAGCAAACGCAGCCAAACAGACGAAGGGCAGAGTAGTCTAGAGAAAGATCACAGAGACGCTTAACCGGGATCTCACCCTGAAGAGCAGAAGAGGGCTGGATGTTGACGAGATAGGTGGCGAGGGAAAAATTTCACCCAAAAGTGAGGTGGAATAGAGGCGGCAATCATTAGTGTACGAGCCGTCTCAAGGAGGTGACGATGCTTCCGCTCAGCGACACCATTCTGAGCATGAGCACCAGGACAAGAGAACTGAGCGAGAGTGCCCTGCTTAGCAAGGAAGCTGCGCATGTAATGAGAGAGGTACTCGCCAGCAGAGTCAGCACAGAAGACTCGAATAGGAGTGGAGAACTGTGTGCGAACCATAGTGGCAAATTGTTTATAGATAGACAAAGCCTCACCACGGGAAGACATAAAGTATATCCAAGTGTGACGAGAGAAGTCATCTATAAAAATGATGTAATATCGATGGCCCCTTTCGAAAGGAAGGGAGCCGCACTTCAAACATCCGAATGAATAAGATCAAATGGTCACGAGACACGACTCATTATGAGAATAGGAAGTCAATCTGCTTTCCTAACTTACGCCCTTTGACAATCTAAATATACGCCTCCGAGATGCACTTTAAGACCACGACGGACTAAAGATGACAGACGAGATCCACACAGATGACCAAGTCGGTGGTGCCACCTTGGAAAGAGCCGTAGACGGTTGCGAAGCGGAGAGACCGGGCGCGATGGTGGCGCGGAAGGAAGGTGAAGCCACCAAGCTCCCGAGACGCTATGAGTCAAGGCGCCGAGGGCTGAACCAACCAGAGCCCCTGTGGCGGTCCCGAACACAACAAGAGTCGAGTCAAGAATGACCCGACAACCAAGGTCGAATCATCCAGTGAAAGAAGTCGCATGTTAGGCGAGGAACATGAGCAATGTAGGAACATGAAAATATGAGTTGCTAAGAGGTCCTCGACTGCAGACAGAAGAGAGGTACCATCGCAGTAAGCACAATCGACAGGGAATCAAGAGGTGTAACAAAAGATGAGCTAAGAATCGAAGTCATGTGAAAGGATGCTCCGAATCAAGGATCCACGGGAGGTACCGATGTAGAAGGTGGTTTCGTTGCGTTCAAGAGTCGATGAGCGTAACTCAGAGAACCCGCCGAGGAAGGACTTGAAGCGGCAGCGGCGCCGAAGTCCGCTATCTCCTCGCCGAGAGAAATCGCGAAGTAATCGATGCAGACGCCGATGTAGAAGTACCAAGCTAGGAGAAGAACGGCGTGAAAGATGTCGCCGCTTCTTGTAGCACCGACTCAATGTGGCCAACCTTATCGCAGAGGAGCAATGAGGACACCACATCCAGATGGAGGGCGCCACCACCACCGTGGCAACCACGAGGAGGCGATGTCTTGCGCGTGAAGCGCCGATGCAGCAGTGGATCGGGCGGCGAGCACGGAGGGGAGTGGCATCGATCAAAGCACCACTCGCACGAGTCTCCTCTCGCACGTATCTCCGTAAGGGCCTCGAAGAGTGACACGAGGTGGCGTGCAAGAAGCCGGGCACGCCTACTCGAACTCGGACGGCGCGAGTAAGGAACTCGAGACACGCTGAAACTCCAGATCCAACGCATGCACCGCATAAAGACGAATCAGAGCGATAGCCGCGGGCGAAGAGAGTCCAGCTGACGCCGCATGCAGTAACTCGAGCATAGAAGGCGCCAACGATGAGCGCCACCCTATCAAGAGAGTGCTTCGGCGAACCACCGATGTAGAGGGCATCTCCGCAGGGTTCGTAGCGCCGACGAAGGTGAGTCCACATCCGACGGTAAGAAAATCCCACAACATCGAAGAGAATCGAGGCCGACATCGGCGATGAAGACAAAGAAGCAGCCGAAAGGCCGCTGCCGCACCACTGAGTGTAGGCAGTCAATCGATCCATGTAGAAATCTAGAGCCTCTTGGTAGGCAGAGGCAGCCTTCTCATCAACAAGGCTCGCGGCCGATAAAGAACCTTGTCGACTTTCGGCAGCCAAGAATGATGTAGGCTCCGTCGGAAGAGTAGAGCAAGGCGGCCAGGTGACATCGCCAGAGAGGACGCCCCAGAGACGAAGACCACGCATGTGGATGCGCATGTGAGACACAAAGTCGATGTAATTAACACCATCGAAGATCACCGGACAGCGAGGAAGGGAAACGGTGCCCATTGGTAGGCGTCGCTGGACGGCGCGGCGACCAAGATAACGTAGTCTAATAGGTGGCACTGGACGGCACGGCGATCAGACCGATGTTTTTTTTACCGACGCTTTTTTTCTCTCTTTGCCGCGGCCGCAGTGGCGCCTAAACGGCCCAAAAGCAATCAGGCGAGGGTTAGGTTCCCCCTCGCAGCTGGCCGATCGCAATGGGCGGCGGTGGCGGCCCTCGCGGTCGGGCGGCGGCAGCCAGAGGCGACGGCGTCGGCGGCGGCTGAGGTTCACAAGATCATGGCCGCAGCTGACGGCTTTCCTTCCTCAACAAGATCATGGCCGGGGCGCGCGCGGCCGGGTTCTTCGGGGCGGCGGTGGTCGGGTGCGGAGGACGAGGCCGAGCGCAACTCGGCGGATCTCGTGTCTCGCAATGGAGCCGGCGCCGGATCTCTGGCCCGGATCTTCCCCGGCGGCAGATCTTCGCCTGCTAGCCGCTTTCTGGGAAGCGTTGAGCGGCGATTCTCGCGTCCGAGCGCCGGCGGTGGATCTCCCCAACGGCGCTTTTGATACCAAGCGGATCTCGCGGCGATGAGCGGCGAGCGGCGGATTCGCCCCGAAAAGCGGCGGCGGATCTCCGGCGGATCTTCCCCCCAGCGGCAGATCTTCGTCCTGCTGCTGCTCGGCCGAGGAAGCCGAGGCGGCGTCGGCACACATGGGACCCGAGACGGCGGCGTCTGAGGAGCCGGCAACCGGCCGGTGGCGATAATAAGAGCACCGACACCGCCTCGAGACCGGAGATTCGATCCGATCGAGTCGTTGAAGATGACGACAGGAGGTGATGCCGTCTGAGCGGTGGCGGCGGGGCGACAAGCGAAGCGAAACCCTAGGTACGCTCTGATACCATGTTAGGAATAGTGCTTATATTATCAGAGGCCAATGGGCCAGTATATATACACAAGTACAGGTTATAGATAAGGAAATCAAATCATATCTGGAGTCCTACTCTAACACATATATATCTCTAACAAATATCATAGGCATCACACCTATGTTTCTCTTGGTTCATTCTGATATCATTTCACATGATTTGAATTTTGTTAATTATTAGCAGCTGCAAGATAATTTTGGTAACAAAGAGAGTTTGCATACGCAGGGAAAGGTTCCAGTGCCGCCGCCGCCGCCGCTGCTAATCCTGAGGGAAACTATGTGTCTTCGTCCACTTCATCTTCTATTTTTCAAGTAGCATTCAGTGCAACGAACCGAATTTCTAGTTGGGGCTCACATGACAGAAAAAGGAAAAGAGAAGAGGAGGACCCAATTCATAGAACCATGCTGTCTCTTCAGAATAAACATGACATTTCTAAGAGGATCAATGGAATAGTGAATCATTTATGCATTATTGGCAATTCTGTGCGGAGAGTTCTTCATCTAGAGATCTCACGGCCCATTGCAACGACAAAACAGAGTCGGAGTGCGGTCAGGAACACACGCCAGACAACTTCTGTTCCAGTTGAATGCAAGGTGTACGGGAGGGATGCCGAGAGGGAAATGATAATAGAGCTGTTAGTAAATGGGAACTCAAGTGATCTACACGTTCTGCCAATAGTTGGCAGTGGTGGATTTGGGAAGACCACGCTTGCTAGATTTGTGTACCGTGATCAAAGAATTAGAAGCCATTTTGATTTGCACATCTGGGTTTGTGTATCCACTAATTTCAACGAAGTGAGTCTAACACGCGAGATGTTAGATCATGTATGTAAAGATAGTCGAGAGTACGAAAAAATAAGCAGTTTCAATGTACTACAAGAGATCCTTTTGGAGAATATCAGAAACAAAAGATTGCTGCTCGTAGTAGATGACATGTGGGAAGACAAGGACAAGAGTGGATGGGATAAACTGTTAGCTCCATTGAAACACAATCAAGTAACCGGCTGCATGGTATTAGCAACAACTCGAAGGAATTCAGTTGCAAGAATGATAGGAACAATGGATGCAATAAAATTGAATGGTCTGGATGAAAAGGAGTTTTGGCTGTACTTCAAGGCATGTGCATTTGGTAATGAGAACTATGAGGGTCATCCTAGTTTGCAATCCATTGGGCAACAGATTGCTAAAGCTCTAAAGGGCTGTCCACTAGCTGCACGAAGTGTTGGTGCACTTTTGAACAGAAATGTCAGCTATGAGCATTGGAGGACAGTTCAGTACAAATGGAAATATCTCCAACAAGAAGATGACGATATTTTACCTATCCTGAAAATTAGTTATGATTATCTACCTTTCCACCTGCAGCGTTGTTTCTCCTACTGCTCTTTATTTCCAGAGGATCACCAGTTTAATGGAGAAGTTTTGGTCCGGGCTTGGATATCACAGAATTTTGTGCAATGTGAAGACACAAGCAAGGGATTGGAGGAAACAGGGAGGCAATATTTGAATAGTTTAGTGGATTTTGGATTTTTCCAAATGGTTCACTCACACTATGCTATGCATGGCTCACACTATGCTATGCATGACCTAATGCATGAATTAGCAGAGCAGGTTTCATCAAATGAATGTGCTAAAATAAATGGATTGCAATCTAAGACAATTAAACCATGCATTCGTCATTTGTCGTTCATAACCACTGGTCGTGACAGAGACAAACATGCCAATTTTCCCCGTGAGAATCTTAATAAAATACTACAGATGATTAGGCCTTTGCAAAAGTTGAGGACCTTGATGTTCTTTGACGACCAAAGCAGCGTACATTTTTTGAGATCCTTCTTCCCAACATTGTGCGAGGAGGCAAAAACTTTACGTCTCCTAGGAGTCTATGCGCCAGGTGCTGATGTTGACTCTATACTCAGTATTTTAAATCCATATCATCTTCGTTATCTTGAATTTGGTTGGGCCTACAACACTGATTTTCCTCAAGTTTTGACAAGATTTTATCACCTTCAAGTATTGGATGTGGGTTTTTCAGCCAATCATTCTTTACCTACTGGTATGAATAATCTTGTTAATTTACGGCATCTTATTGCTCATGAGGAAGTACACCGTGCAATACCTTGTGTCAGCAGCATGACATCTCTTCAGGAACTATACTTCAAGGTTCAAAATGTTGGTAATTTTGGGATTAGGCAGCTTCGATCCATGAGTGAGCTTGTAACACTTGGAATTTCTCAACTTGAAAATGTGAAGAATAAAGAAGATGCTAGTGGCGCAAGCTTGATAGATAAAGAGCATCTTGAAGTGTTGTCCTTATCATGGGACAATAGCAGCATGAGCCTTGAACCTACTACAGAGAGAACCAGAGATGTGCTTGAGGGTCTTGAGCCACATCAGAACCTCAAACATCTACGAATAGCTGGGTACAGTGGTGCTACCTCCCCAACCTGGCTTGCCAGTAATGTCTCAGTTACCTCACTGCAGATACTTCATCTAGAGAACTGCAGGGAATGGCGAATTCTTGGATCTCTTGAAATGCTTCCACTCCTTAGGAAGCTGACATTGGTAAGGATGTGGAACTTGACAGAAGTCTCAATTCCTTCTTTGGAAGAGTTGGTCTTAATTGAGATGCCAAAATTGGAGAAATGTTTTGGTACTTACGGGGTGGAATTGACTTTCCGTCTAAGGGTGTTAACGGTCAAGAATTGTTCTCAACTGAATGAGTTCACACTATTCCAGAGTGACTCTTCTTTCCAAGTTGAGCAGAAATCATGGTTTCCGTCTCTCACCAAACTCACCATCGGGCATTGTCCTCATATAATGTACTTACTTCTTCTCTTTCGTTCTGCTTGTTCAATACATTTCCAAGTTCTATGCACTTACTTTGATAAGTGATGTTGCAGCAAGTGGGAAATCCTTCCACTTGAAGAAATGCGAGCACTCAAGGAATTGGAGTTAATGGACGCGCATGGCATCAGAGTTTTGTCGGTTCCTTCTCTGGAGAAGTTGGAGTTGAATGACATGCCGAGCCTGGAAAGTTGCAGCGGGCTAACGGCTTCTCCACCTCTGCAATTTTCGCCTTCACAAGGAGAGCCAAATGAATGGGTATCTCGTCTTCGTACACTCAACATCCGTGATTGCCCCAATTTGATAGTGTCGCATCCTCTGCCGCCTTCTGCTCTGATTTCAGGGTTATCCATCCACGGAGTTCCAACATTTCCAACAATGAAAATGAGTTGGAGGCAGCTCACAATCGAATCTAATGAGTTGAGTGTGCTGGATGACAAGATCTTGGCATTCCATAATCTTAGGGGCATAACATTGTTGTGCTTACAAAATTGTCCAAATCTGGTCTCTCTTTCGAGTGAATGTTTTAGCCAGCTCACCGCCCTAAAGACTTTGCAAATACAAGACAGTCCAAATCTGGTGTCTCTTTCATTTGGAGGCTTTAGGCAACTCATCAATTTAAGGGCATTGGAAATCATCAAATGTGGTATTCTGCTCTCATCTTATACTATACCAGGGGACATCCATGAAGACAGTAGAGCACAAGCAAACTGCCCTCTTCTGCCATCTCTCACACGCCTCAAAATTCATTCATGTGGTATAGCAGGCAAGTGGTTAACTAAAATGCTGCGAGATGTACAGTCCCTTGAGGAATTGTATTTAGAGGATTGCCCCCAGATAAAATCTATATCAATCTATCAGCCCAGACAAGAGGAAGAAAGTAGCAGTTTGGCTTCATCCTCAGAATGTCTAGCTGTCGCAACGACATGCTTAGCCCAAGATGAGTCCCTCTTGTACATTCCGTCAAATGTCCTCTTATCCCTCAAGATATTGCATATTCGAAGTTGCCCAGAACTGCAGTTTTGTGGCAGCAAGGAAGGGTTTGGAGCATTCGTCTCCCTCGCGGAGTTGAGTATTTTGTCTTGCCCCAAGCTGCTCTCGTCCACCGATGAGAATTTTTCCCTTCCGTCGTCTCTCATAAAGCTCTTGATCCAGCATCTCCCAACAAAGTTGCAGCCTTACTTCCCGGACAATCAGACCTCTCTCAGACAATTGGAACTAGGGGAGAGCTCAAATTTGGAATCTCTATGGCTGGAATCCTGCACGGCCTTGGAGAAGCTGGTTGTATTGGAGGCTTAGCCTCCTCCGCTTCTCCGAATCTCAAGATGTACAACGAGGTTTGAAATCTCTACTACCGAATCTGCACGGCCTTGGAGGAGCTAGAAATCCAGAGATGTGAACAGCTGGTTGTATTGGAGGGCTTGCGCCTCCTCTGCTCTCTCCGAATCTCGAATATGTACAACGAGGTTTGAAATCTCTACTACTGAATCTCGCACGCCTTGGAGGAGCTAGAAATCGGAGATGTGAACAATGGTTGTATTGGAGGGCTTGCGCCTTCTCGCTCTCTCCGAACTCAAGATGTCCACTGTAGGTTTGAAATCTCTACTACTGGAATCTCGCACTACCTGGAGGAGCTAGAAATCCAGAGATGTGAACAAATGGTTGTATTGGAGGGCTTGCGCCTCTGCTTCTCTCGAATCCGAATATGTACGACGAGGTTTGAAATCTCTCTCACTGGAATCTCGCACGGCCTTGGAGGAGCCGTAACTGGGATGTGAACAGCTGGTTGCATTGGAGGGCTTGCAGTTCCTCTGCTCTCTCCGAATCCTGAATATGTACGACGTAGGTTTGAAATCTCTACTGCTGGAATCCTGCACGGCCTTGGAGGAGCTAGAAATCCAGGGATGTGAACAGCTGGTTGCATTGGAGGGTTTGCAGTTCCTCTGCTCTCTCCGAATCCTGAAGCTGGTAATCCGGGGATGTAAACAGCAGGCTGTGTTGGAGGGCTTGCAGTACCTCGGCTCCCTTCGAAGCTTGGCCATCGAGATGAATTCTGAGCTGTCTGCTGCATGGGATCGCGGATCTCAAGAGCAGAACGAGGGAAGCGATCACGCCCGACTGCTTCCTCCATCAGTTGAGGTGCTTGAGATCTATGATATCCGAGAGGAGATTCTGCCCTGCTTTCTGGCCCAGCTCCCTTCCCTCTCCAGATTAGTGGTATCGGATAGTCCAAATTTGACATCTTTGCAGCTTGGCTCCTGCACAGCACTGACAAAGTTGGAAATTACAGATTGCGAGTCGCTCAATTCACTGAACAGCTTGCAATCCCTCGGGAACCTTACCGCTTTGGAAGTGCGGAGATGCCCTCGCGTACAGATAGGGGGCTATGAGCTATGCCATCGCCTGGAAAGCGTTTTGATCGATGAACCCTCTGCCCTTACCACGTCGTTCTGCGAGCACCTCACCTCCCTCCAACGCCTTGAGATTTCGATGACGAGACAACTAACAGATGAGCAAGAAGAAGCGCTTCAGCTCCTCACGTCCCTGCAAGAGCTCCAATTTAATAGTTGCCCAAATCTCGTAGATCTTCCTGCTGGGCTGCACAGCCTTCCCTCCCTCAAGAGGTTGGCGATCTATAGTTGCAAGGGCATCTCGAGGCTGCCGGAAAAGGGCCTCCCAGCTTCGCTGGAAGAACTGGACATCGTCTGGTGCAGCGAGGAGCTACATGCACATTGCAGGATGTTAGCAACGAGCAAGCTAAAGGTCAGAATTAATTGGGAATATGTGAACTGATAAATTACTGGATGGCTTCTTGGACACAACAAGCTGTCGGCTGCCTTTTTTTCCTCACTTTTCAGGTATGCACTACACTATACATCATGTAATCTTCACGATCTATTGATAATATACACCCTCATTATCCATTTTCTAAACTAAACAGTCTTTATGCAGTGCATCTCACTGCTGCAGGCAGTTACCGTCTTCAAGATCATCGCACAAGGATCATATCTGATTCTGTGAGGATGATGGGTGAGCCAGCAAATTACTCATCTGTGCATAAATCTAAGGAAATCTGCCGGCAATGTATTGGTGCTACGGGAGCTCTCTCGTCACGTTTTCCGGATCCAGAATTGAGCTTGGATTCTCAGATAATTTTGATCCAGAATTGTCTAAAGCTCTTGAGTCAGAAGTAGTCTCCTGTATGCATTCGTTACTAACATCTTGTCGGCTGGGGTGTACATGGCTTTATGGAAGATTGTAACCGTATTCATGATTATTTAGTGAAAATTATCCATTCGGTGTAAAAAAAAAGAGTCCACCGTATGAATTCGCAACTAGTTCAAATATATGTGGCCATCGTTTACTTAAAGCTTATCAGGGTGATGTCCTTGCGCCGGTCAAGAAATATGTGGCGATCGTTTGCTTAAAGCTACAACTGGTACAAAGCAAGATGGGGTAATCTGATGAGCTTTTTTAAAAAAAACATTATTATTAATATTTTTTTTTTACAAAACTAGGTAGTCGTCCTAAAAAAATTACAAAAATGATAGGCTCCTGGTGACCGGGCCAGTTGAAGAATTTTTAAAAAATAATATTTTAAAACAGATACTTACAAAAATAAACAGCCACCTCAAAAAATTACAAAAATGACACCCTGTCGCCAGTTCAACTGGCGGCAGGACCCTATCGCTTCCCCGCCGCCACCGGTACTGCCGCCATTTCAACTGTCGCCGCTTGAATCGGCGACACCACCCAAACCCTAATCTGATTAGTCTATTTGTGATTTTCATATATTTTTAATGGTACGAAATCTGTTAGACTCGCAATAACGTTTTGTGATCGCCGTATGTTGTTCTACTGCGGTGAATTTATGAAGGATTTTGCGAGGACAATTGAGGTATTAATGATTCGTAAGTAGGAAGGTAAGTGATATTGTGATGCACTAGAGAATTTTGTGAGGACGATTGAGGTATTAATGATTCGTAAGTAGAAAGATAAGTTATATTGCGATGCACTAGAGAATTCGCACACAGTGCACAATATTAGAGAAATAGTGCAACGATAATAACAGAACAGTTGATCCGATAAGAGGGGTTACATGGCACGTAAGCTAACGAACCAAGGACGGTACATCATGCCTTTAGGGAATTAAAAATACATGGGTCAGACTACTGCATGGACTGGGGCCATTTGCCCTTCCTTACGAACTCGGCGTTGTACTCTCGCCACGCCTTTGGTCCTCTTTTCTCACGCTCCTCTCGCGAGCCTCGCGCTCCCGACGACTGCACGCCTCAAGATAGGCCTGTGTCTTCCGCCGGATACATTGGTTGTGCTCTTCGGTGCGGCGCTCCTCCTCCCTCCTCTCGCGGTCCCTGTTGGCATCCCACTCCTCACGATCGAGTCCACTCGTCGTGTGCGTGGATCTCAGGTCGATCCACTGCGGTAGCCACATAGCGGATCCGGGACTACAAGTAGACAGGAGAGGTTGTTAGTGCGGATTTTCAAAGAGAAATAGTAGGGGAGCATATTGCTACCGTCCCACGGCCACCGATAGCATCTTGTGTCCCAACGGCGGTCGGATAGTCATTGGAGTAGTTCGTGCAACCACAAGAACATATGCCCGTGCTTAGTCGGTGCTTGGACTTGAAGAACTTGTATCTGCCTTGCACCAACAGAGGGCGGCTCCCCAAGCGGGTGTTGCGCGAACGCTCGGTTGGGATATTCGGTAGGGTTGTTGCTATGGGGGCCGTGGCGTGAACCACCTCGACTGACCCCTCGTCCTTGCACTGGTTGGTCCACTGTGTCCCTCGGTGTGCGACAAGTCGCGATCCTGATGCCTCGTCTCGCAGCCTCCATGATCCGTTGTAGGATCCTCCGTGTCCCCTGGTCATGTGTCAGCGGAGGTCGCCAACTCGAGAATCTCCCAGATAGATCATGTCGCACAAGTAATGAACAAGTTGGAAACATAAATCGCAAATTAAATATGAATTAAGGACCGCTCAATACGCATAAAGCGGTAAAGCGTAGTCCGGTGGGTGGGGTACGTGTCGGATATCGCAGCCTCGTGTTGTGGTGGGTCAAACATGACCTGGACGCAGCGGAGACTCGTCTGACTTGCGTACCACTCCATGTACTCCTCGTATGTCTCGGGGCCGTAGGGATCATCCATACACTAGATGAGGTCGTCATGCGGGCCACTCCAAGCCTCAACCCAAGGGGACATCTTGTCCAACCAGGACATCGTGCCACGTACTCTCTTCCTATTGTACCTATACACAGCAAGACAATTATTTGGTGGCACGTAACGCACATTGTACGAAAGAAGTCAAGAGTGAACGCGTGGACGTTCGCCGGCACCCGCGTCCCCCAAGGGGCTGGGACCTCCTGTCGTAGACTGAACTGGCGCAAGACTCGCTGCACCTGATACTCCTCCACGAAGATATCATGCACCAAGGCCCTCAGTGTGTGCCAGTACACGTAGTCTCGCGTGCATAGTATGGACAGTCATTCGAGAGCGCGCGCGTAGACCCTCTCCTGAGTGTACGGTGTCCAGATGACGCGGTCATCGATCAGCTGATCGAACATCGCAATGTACTCTGGGTAGGACCCCTGTGAAGTGATCGGCATGTAGGTGACCTGTGCAATAGAACACCGCAAACTAAGCACACAAAATTGTGATTACAATACAAAAAATGATAAATGATCGTGAAACTAACCCGTCGGTGGCACCACACCGTACCCATGGTCGGCCGGTCCACATCGTCGTCCTGGGCGTACAAGCTGACTGCGTACGCTCCCAAATCCAGCTGTGGTTGTCCGATCTGGAAGCGCTCGAAGGACCATAAGTGCAGGAGTAGCAGCCATCCGGAGAGGATGGAGCATCGCCCCGGCATGGTGGCACACGCCGCGACAAGGCGATGCGTCACGCATAGTACAGCTGGACCCCAAGCGTACGAGGGGATCTCGTCCACTGGCAAGTCCGCCAGCTCACGTGCGTACCGGACGTAGTGTTTGTCGAAACTATCGCAGTAGGACCCCGGGAACATAACCCACCCGAACAGCCACAACAGATAGGCCTCGAAGTGCCTCCTAACAATGGCGTCCCCTGCGTTCTGCGCCATACGCTCGGGTTGTAAGAAGACATGTACACGTCAGCAAGGTTCACATATGAATTGATGCGAGATGACAATAGTTACAAATACTTACGTGGAACTGGCAGATCCACCTCAATGTCCTTACCTATCTTACAGTAAGGCGATGTACCAACATCCAACTTGTGGATGTCCACCTCTTGATCTCTCTTTCGACTCACTTTTATCAAGCCTATTGGGTTCTCCATCCTCCTGGTCTCAACCCTCAACTCTCCGCCAAAATCATTAATTAGCTAATATTCTTTTTCAGTATTTGAAGAAATGTTGTGTGATAATGCTAAACATTTATTAATATTTTATGTATCTTAAACTTGTCAAGGTGAATACGACCTACAGATGAATAGGTGTGCTTGTATGTGGGGTGATAGGATATATCTAATCATCGTGACATTCAAAAGTATTATTTCAACAAAGAAGTAATTGGCATAAATACAATAATGAAAGTAATATTATAAGTACATGAAATATAGACTCAAAATGATCAAATGAATGCAACTTGGCTCCTTGATCAAGGTCTTCAATGGCTTCTGTTTCTCCGGTTTACTTATCGTGGTCTTCCGGGGCTTGTTCCTCGAAGTCGGAACCTAACACAAAAGAAAAAACAAATAAAAACCCAGGCTCAACAAGGAGCGAGCTAGGAACAACATGAAATAAAATAATCCAAAAAAGAATTGAAAAGAAAGTTGGTGTGGGCAATTAGGACTTATTAGGTGCTTGATTTGGCTAAACGAAGATGGAAATGGGATTCACAGGCTCGAAACGGTTAAAATGGATATAAATATGTCTAACAGGTTTTGGGTGAATAGTATCAGGTTGATACTGTTACTAGCAGGTCAGGTTGAATGAATAGTAATGGGTTTTGGTTTTGGGTAACGTGTTTGAATAGTTGTGGGCTTTAGGGTCGGCTATGAACAGTAATGGCTTGCACGGAGTAGCATAGTGCTGGGCTTGGCCCATTTGGCCTACTACGCCAAGTCTTTTACATGCCAGGCTGTTGGTACTACAACAAAATTATCGCGTAAAGATGCTTTTGTTTTGATGCTTTTATGTCTGTCTCTACGCCGATAAACACCTCATATGTAAAGACGCTTCTCAAGACGTTTTATATAACGACAAAAGCTCTTACTATACGCATCTCTCCACCTCCCCACTTCTTCAACCTCCCAACAGAAATCCAATCTGGTAGCTCGCCCGCTCCCTTCATGGCTTCGTCTCGTCGCCGTCCCACTCCCCCCCGCGTGTGATGCTTCATCTTCCCAGTCCCCCCTTAAACCCTCGACCCCAACCACCAACTTAAATCCCACCCGCCGCAACCATGGACAATATTCCAGACACCCCCTCTTGTCCCCCACGCCTCATGCCGTATCGCCATGACTTCCCAATACAACCCCGAACACCGCACTAGCCGCCAAAATCCAAAAGAGGTCGTCGCCACCTTCCCCATAACTAGGGCTGGAAAAAAGCTCGAGGCTCACGAGCCTGCTCGAGCTCGTTGCGAGCCGAGCTGGCTCGGCTCGAGCTCGTGAATTTTCTAGCCGAGCCAGACTTTCTGCTCGGTGAAGATTCGAGTCGAGCTCGAGCCAGCTCGTGAACCAAACGAGCCAGGCGCAACCCCATATAATCACATTATGCCTTTGTTTCTGGGCTTGGGGAGTCCCTCTAAATCTATGATGAATTCTTGCATGGATTATAGATTTTTATATTTCTCTATTTGTTTATGATGATTGGATTTTGAATTGATGATAAATGGCTCATATAATTATATTATTCTGTCTTTGTTTTTGGGTTTGGCGAGCCCTGGCTTGAACGAGCTTTTCGAGCCAGCTTGAGCTTTTATTCGAGCCGAGCCGAGCAAGCTTTCGAGCTCGTTTTCCAAACGAGCCGAGCCGAGCCAAAGCTCAGACCAAGCCTGGGCGAGCTTGGCTCGAGCCGGCTCGGCTCGGCTCGTTTCCAGCCCTACCCATAACCAAACCCAAGAAGCCACGCCAAGGACGCTGCTGTGAGGTGGCAGTCGTGGAGGACTTCGTCTGCTGTCGCCTCAAGCAGGTCTTTGCCTCCATCCTGGAGCGCGACCCGGAGATCCTCAAAGGCAAAGGAGACATTCTGAAGCGAAACGAGGACGGAGAGTGGAACTCCGATAAGGTGGAGCGAGGGGACCCCAGGGATGAAGATGGGGAGCAAAAGGCGGTGGTGGAGGAGGAGGACCCGAGCTGTCCGCTGGACGTCGACGTCGGGTGGGGGTTCGTGCGTCGGAGTACTTCGACAAGCACTCGATCAAGAACATGACGGTGGACGGGGTGGAGATCGATTGGGAAGGGGAGGCCGACGAGGGTTGGGTCAAGGAGATCAACTGCTTGGAGTGGGAGAGCTTCAACTTCCACCCAGTCCCCTCATCGTCCTTGTCTTTGAGCGCTACAATCAGTAAAAATCATTCGTCTCTGTCTAGTATCTAGTCGTGAACCATTGTCGAT
This sequence comes from Hsuehochloa calcarea, assembly GCA_036346395.1. NCBI lineage: Eukaryota > Viridiplantae > Streptophyta > Magnoliopsida > Poales > Poaceae > Hsuehochloa > Hsuehochloa calcarea. The sequence goes on from CM070599.1 coordinate 45,744,422, forward strand.
TATGTTAGGAACAAAGTGCGAATCAAATGAGCTAAAATAGACCACTAGGTCAGAACTGCCCTGGGACTGACGCATAACTTTACTTTAATATCCAGAATTATTGTGATGTTTTGTGCTTCCTTAGAAAAAAAATAAGTATTTATTACTTTGCAGGATGCTTTGATAATTTAGTATTGAAGTGTGTCTAATTTTGTGCTTTGGAGGGCTACTAAGAATTGGAAGTTTCTTCAAGAATTGGAAAAGGTCGCTAAGGTATATTGGAATGCTAAAGATCGGTTACCTCCTGGGTATGTGTGAATCATATCATGGTCACTATTCGATTAACTCGCAAGGTTGTTACGGTGTTTGGACAAATCTTTGAATTTGATTGTATGTTTGGACTATGAAGGTTGATATGAATATTGAGAGAGAGACTGGCATATGTCCTTCAAGTTAAAGAATGCCCACAATTATTGTTCTAGGGGGAAACAAGATCTTATACAAAGAAAAATGTTAGTCCCATTTGCCCTAAGAGAAGCAGCATCTGTTAATCCTGTATTTTATTGCGCGTTTGATATACATCAAGTTTAGTTATGAGGTTGGTTGTTTGAAAAACTAAAGGCGACAATTGGTAGGTTGCACCTTTAGCCACGCTTGCTATTTTAAGCGTGAAACATCCGCTCTGCGATGTCGATTCTTTTCCTCACCGATGAGTTTACAGAGATAAGAACCAGCGATGAGCTAGTTCAAATGATTGCCCATTTCTACTACAATGCGAAGAGGCCATCTCGTGTCAATCCTGATGACATTGCTCCTCCATTCTAAGTTATTGAATACAAGTGCTGAGATAGTGTCTTGTTCTCAACTTTTGTGCTATAGTAGCATTGTTATTACTCCTAGTAAGCTTTTCATCCAATTCTTAACCTATTACCCGTTGAAAATCGGGCTCGGCCTCCATCCGGGGTGCGGATCCAGGCGAGGCGCGAGCTAGGGAGGCCAGGCGTCGAGGCTTGGGGCGTGAGATCTGGCGAGGATGCTTCCATTATGCCAAGTGCATTTTTTCTGGTTAGTGTTTTTTTGCTACATGTAGCTTGGTATCTTGTATGAAAACTTACGATTTTATGTTGGTGATGACTGAATTGTTTTCATTATGTATAATTTAGCTCACCATTTTAGTGAATAAATAATGGATTCTTATGGTAGCCATTTGATATTGATTTTAATTATTTTTCAAAATTATTCCAGTTGCTTGAAAGAACTCTTGAGGCATTTGGAGATGATTTGAATTCTGCAATAAAGAGTTTGAATGATCCACGCCTGGAGTCATCTGAGGATAATTGAGGACTACAAAGAGAATGCAATGGAGATGGGTGAGCTAATGTATTAATTTCTCCATGGACAAAGCTTATGGATAGATTTCAACTGTTTAGAAAAAAATTTGTGTCAATCCATAGGATCTTTTCCTGATGTATTTGCACCTTTTTATATGGAACCTTTTTTATATAGATGTTTGATTCAGTTGTGAACTCCACTTGCTATAAATTCAAATATTTGTTGCTGCTATGAAGTGCATGCATGCTCTATAGTTTTCTTAGTTTGCTAATTGTGAGAATATGATGCTTCCATGTGATGACATGTGCTCTACTGTTTTCTAGTTTTTTTTGGATGAGGTGGAATAATTTCTTCATATGACGATATATGTTGCCGTTTGTAGCAAAATGCACGAATCAAATTCGAAATAATCCAATTAAATTCAAAAAAATAAATTTGAAATAAAAGCGTCTCTATGTTTGTTGGCACGCAAATCGGAGGTACCTATATATCCGTAAAGACGTTATGTAAGTGTATCTACTAAAACGTCTCTACATACATAGACATGAATTTTAACATCTCTATAAAGCGTTTTATGTCCTGTACAGATGTTTTACAAGCGTCTCTATGGTTCTTGACACGGTCCGTGGGGAGACACTCCAAGGATGCTTTATAAAAACGGCTCTACGGTCTTTTAGAGATGAAATAACACGTCTCTAGCCTATAGATTGGGCGTCTCTACATGGTTGTTGTGTTGTAGTGTGGCCTGCTTCGGTGCGGCTTGAGTTGCGCGGCTGAAGAGCCAGGTATGCTCCCAGGGCACCCGAGACGGTGGGGCCGACGGCGGCTCCGGTGGCGGGCGGCGGCGCTGGGAGGCATGGTGAGCATCACTGCAACTTGCGCAACTCATTTTTGGGCTTTGCCCGAGCGGTGGTGGCTCGAGGAGGGTGGTCATTGGCGGCGGCGCATGGCCAAAACATAAGGTTGGCTGCGGTGGTCCGATGATGATTCGGCCAATTTGGTTGGGGCTTAAGGATTAGTGGGCAAAGGGGGTCTCAGTGGTGAGGCTTGGGAAGCACCGAGGCGCCCTGGCAACGGTGGCCATGGGTAGCGCGGTGGTGGAGCTCGCGTCGTCGAATTGGTGACGGGAGGGGTGAATGGTGGTGGGGGTTGTTCTTGGGGGGTCGGGCCTGCGCTAGTGATGGGGCTGGAAGGGCAAAGGCTAGCGAGTGGCGTGGATCGGGTTTTTTTGGCTCACTGGGGAAGAAGAAGAAGGTGGCGGCGATTCGAGGTCTTATGCAGGGTTGGAGAAGAATGGGTAGCTCGGTTGGGTGGAGTGGGTCTTGTGAATAGATTGACGTGATGGGGGGGTCAGCTTTTATAAACGATGAAGGCGGTGGCGGTAGGGTGCGGGCTTGGCGACGCTGGTGTGTGGCAGTGACATGGGTGGTGGAGTGAGCTTAGCTCTAAGCGGCGGTGGCGGTAGTTAAATACTTTGTAATCAATGATATGTTAAAGCTTAAGGTAGTTAAATACCCATTTGCTTATTAATTACCTATTAAGCCATCCTTTGATAAATTAAATCCAAGATTCTTTGTCACCCTAGTAAATATATGGTAAATACTAGTATAGGTTGTACTTAGCGACATGCTAGTCTTGCTTAAGTCACCGGACAATAAATATCCCGATCGTCATCCTTTAAACATGAAAAATGGTTTTGGGGTCATTGGATGTAGATGATCGGTGTGTTGCGTTAATTGGTTTTCCTTCCCAAAACTCTAAACAACTTGCTAGTACCACATCCGACGGATGGAAAGAATGGTGGAGTGCGGACGTAGCACGAGAATGGTTGGTATGTGGTATGAGCCGTCGGATGAATTAAGGACTTAATCTTGTCATGACCTCTGTGTAAAACCGGTTACAACCGCAAGTCCGCAAAGTGCAACTTGGCTTAGTAAAATTATTGAACCACAATGTCATCCCACAACGGTGTTTAGAAGTGTGCAAGCGGCGAGCATTATCTTGGCTTGAATAGGACACCGGGAGGGTGAAGTTGCCCATTGCACTAGTCGTTGTGGCGGGGCCAGTGCGCTAGTCGTTGGGGTAAACATCTCGCACAACTTATGGAATTGGCCATAGGGGTGAGATGACGGAAGGGGCAAGGTAGTTTGAAGCGTTCTTGTGATTTATCGCTCAACTACATGACTAAGAAATCATGTGGGGTAACGAGTATGATTATCTCTTGTGGGTACAGTGTACAACCTCTCAGAGAGTCTAAAGCTGTTTAAGCGATCGCGCTACGGTCAAAAGCGATGCATGAGAACTTAACACGAGTTAGTTCTATTTCAAAATCTTTGTGGGTGGAAATGGAAATGTGTTGGGCTCATCTAGCCCTTGTTTTGGATTTTCTGGTAGCCTTACCCAGTCTTGATAATCGGTGGGCGTGATCATATCAAAATTAAGCATCTGGTGGAGGTAACCTTCGCTGTTAATTAATATTGCACTTATTCTTTTTAATGAAAATGCAATCTGTTTAAAATGCTAAGTCATAGGACTTTATAATTATGATAATTGAAAATGATGCTTTAGCAAATAAAAGAACCTGAGCCATCTTTGTAAGCCTTGCATATATACTATTGCATATTCTGTGTTGGCTCGCGAGCACGGTAGTTGTGCTCACTCTCGCTCCTCCCCCAAACCCTCCAGATGATGCGGATCAAGAAGACTACGCGTACTACGAGGAGCCTGAGGTCGATGGTCACGGGAACCCTGAAGAGTAGTGTAGATTCTGTAGTGTAGGTCTCGCTCCAGTCTCGAGGACTCTTTGGTACTTGCGTACAACCTATATTACCCAATCGTTGGATAATATCGGCCGTACGTCGGTCACCCCAGTCGCTTGCCTGTGGGGAGATGAGCCCCATCCTTCCTTTTGTTTCCGCTGCAGCTTTATGCTTTTGTGTAATGTAATCAATTTGGCCTGGTGGCCCTTATGTAAAACTTGACCTGACGTGGTCTTTGCCACTCTGATGTATGTTCTATTTAAGCGTCTTAATTTCGCGCCTTGTATGTTGAATCAGCAATGAGTCTGTGAGTGCTACCTACTGATCCAGGGAGTAGCACAATATTGTTCACAGAGGATCCGGTATTAGAAAATTGAATTACGACATTCGTTGCATTTTTAAGGAAAAATCCCTTGCATGCTTTGATGTGATGATGTTTGACTAAGGTTGGTAAAGAGGAAAGGTTGCAAAACCGTGGGTCTACGGATTTTGGAGCAGTGGCGACCCATTTCTACCAGATGGCCAAGCCAAATCGGGAGATCTGCTAATGGGCTCTTCCTATTCCCAATAGAGGACCAACTTTAGTTTCATGTAAACACTGTTCTTGGTTACATATTGTTTGGCCCATCTTCAAGGTACGATTTACAAAGCCACATACATTGCGACCAGGAGATTGAGGCGGTGGCGTCGGAAGTTGAGAAGGTTTGTTCTGCTGCCGTGTGTGGTTGGTCAGTTCCTCATTACTCGGCGGCGACGGTGGCGTACTCACCGCCTAGGTCCCTAGGCCTCAACGACTATAAATTTGCTTTCAAGGTAGAGATTGTAATCTTTAGAGTTGATTGATCTATTCACCGTCTTGCTAAAGTATACAATCTCTCTGCGGGCATACAAGATGCTCTTGTCATCACCTCTGCAGCCACCACATTCAAAGACATTCGAGAGGCTCGTCGCTCGTGCATGTGGCAAACTCACGCACACCGCGTAGGTTCCTCGCTTGTAAATTTGACCGGTCTCATTCTTCTTGACATTTTGGAATCTTGTTACCTTAATGATTAACAACAATGTAGTTTAAGTTAAGCATACAACGTCTGAGACTTTTCATGTTCGTTTATGCGCTTATTTGTTCATGCCATGTTGATGCCAATCTCTCTTTTAGGCGCGATCGACGCAGATTGAGGACCATCATTCGCGAAATTATGGTTCAATATTCTTGCGACGATGGTGGTTGAATCTGTTGAGCTTGATCCACCACCGCATCTTATTTTGTGACATTGATCCAATCGATGATTGATGTCTTGGAAGCCATTGCTTATGCCGGTGTGGCTCTCTTGTCATCAATCTCTCGTCCCTAATTTGATAATTTTGTGATCGCGGTGTGAATTTACGACCTTGAAGCCTTCCATTACGAAGTTTTGGTGAAAAGATTGAAGTGTCATTTGCTATTGTATAGTTGGTTGATTGATTTTGCACTAGTGATTTCAATAAGACTACAATGTATGAAATTCAATACAGTGGTTGCGGTTGTGTAATTTCTAGGGTTAGCATGCATGACCTTGCTCGTGTCCGATTTGGCGTGAATGATCCACTCGGCCCCAAGCTTGTTTGGTTTGGTTACTACTCGGGTAGGTAGTCGACGAGCTTGAGTGACCCGTGCTAGGATCGTCATGCTTGCTTCACGATTTCTCCATCGTATGCGCTCAATTGGATTGGAGCAGGGACAATTGAGAATAGACTAGTCCATATAATACGCTTCTACGATTTGTCCGATATAGAGAATTCAAGATTTATCATGTTCGTCATTTATGCGCATTTTCTTTTTTTTCAACCACGCAAAATGAGCACACTGTCTCTGCTTTCGCTTCTCGGGACCATTTCCTAAGTCTAAACACAAATACCGCCTCCTCCGAATGCTCCCCTCCCGCCATGCGACTCCTTCTCCTCTTGTTGATAATGGTGCCTCCCAAGAATCTTATATCTATTATATTATTAAAATAATAAAAAAGAGATCATCACGTTCGCTCTCAATAGCTAAAAATTCTCACATTAATCGGTGGAAAAAGAGAAACATATGCACCGTTGATTATGGTTAGTCTAGATTATAACAATCTAGATTAAACGAAAGAGTCCATATCAAGTGTAATATAGAAATAAGAGTCCATCTCAAGTACAATACAAAAATAACTAAAGTCAGAATAAAAAATGCAAACAAAATAGCAATTAATTTTGATACGAATTCCTAAGTAAAATCACTACATAAACATAATTCAGATAATTTTTTTAAAAAAAATAGTAATTTGATTAGTATACGAATTCCAACAAAAAATAACTGAAATTCAAAATAAAAAAAATAAAATTAGCAAATTTATTTATGATACAAATTCCAAAGTAAAATCACCAATAATTGTAATTCTTAATATATATATATATATATATATATATATATATATATATATATATATATATGCAATTGAAATATTTAAAAATAAAAAGTTTACAAAGTTTGACCGTACACATTTCAAAACAACTTATTTTGTGAACTGGAGGGAGTAACTAACTATTACCTCTTGAGATTAAGTTGTGGTCGATTTTGCCTGCCCTTTACACCGGATTCATCCACTGCCATTGCAAAGGAGCACACTGTTGTGATATTACAGCGATATAAGCCGTTCGATCCAAAAAGTATGGTTGGTATCAATTACTACAGTATTTAAAATAATACCATAGCTCCAATATTTTGCTACAGTGCTAGCCACAAGCTCAGCCCTCATTCCTTGATCCGACGACTGCGAAGCAGTATCACAGTAGTGCAGTGTGATATTGGTTGCATGTCAGAGGACGTGTTTCCTTTACACCCACAGCGGCTGCCAGCCAGCTAGCCAAATTATGTGGGATATGATAGGGAGTAGATATGACAGGTAATTAAAGTCGATGCTCAGAATCATGTAGTGTATGACCTCGGCTACCTGGCAGCTAGGTTATGTGGGATACCAGGGGCCTGCCTGCGCGTGCCTTAGCGAGCAGGGGAAACACAACAACTGATAGAAAAGTGCACTGGCATGTAGAAAGTAAACCTTTATAGCAAACAAAAGTTTATTAGCAGAATTACAGACATTGATTGGGTCTTTTTTCCCAAGGGAACTAATGGAGGCACCCTTGTCGTTGCAACAGGCATTTTCTTTTGAACATCTTCGCTCCCCATGTCCTGCAATCAAGGTATACGTATGCAGTCCAATCGAAATGGGCGCCTAGTGTGCGCAGACAATATGACAAGATTGCTGACTTTTTTTCCTTAGCCCAAAAAACGGAATGCGTATAAGCGTGGTATGATCACTAAAGGAGAAGATGATGGCACTGACAGCCTAATCTGCAGGAGCTGATGGCTCAAACAGCCTCTTCCGAGTGGACGACAACGCGGTATGCGACTCCTCTAACCTGACAGGATGAAAGAGTAGCGATGCTATATGAGACGTGTTGATGGAAATAGTAGATATTAGAGTAGTACCACGGCTGTTTTGCTGCCTCGGTACCAGATAGGTGACTCAGACAAGGAAGTGTTTGACCTGTCGGCTGAACACGCGGAAAGGCACATACACTTGGGAGTAAAACAGGGGAGCACATTTTAGCAAGCATTGCACGTTGCTTTTCCAGATATTCCAGGTAGTGATGGCCTTTAGGTAACATCCTTACAGCAACATGCTCACACTAGAGATGTTTGTTTTCTACACCTAAACAGTTATAGAGGTGTGTCGGTGTATTAGAACCGATCTTACGTAAAGATTATTTGATTCGGGGGGTCTCCTAAGGATGAGATCACGCAGAGTGGATTGACACGGGATGTTTAGACAGGTTCAGGCCTTCTCTGGAGAGAATAATAACCCTAATCCTGTGTGTATGGTATTCTTGATGATCCAGTAAAGGACTAAGACTATTACAGAGAATAGTGCTTGTGTTTCTACTTGACTAGCTCTTGTTTGCTGTCGTTCTTGCCCCTCTCCCTATCTCTCTGATTGATGCCCTTATATAGTCGTGAAGAAGTAGCCGTTTCGTCCTACGGAAGATGCGCCTAATTAATGTAGTAACGGGCGCATGATGGTAGTAATTACGGCGCCTTGACTTCTTCACGCCGTCGCGATTATCTTCCGAGAGATAATGGGGTATTTACACACCATTAATACGCGGAATAATAGTGCGTGTAGACCGTTCGATTCCTTAATCAATTGGACCTACTGAATGCGTAGGTTTGATTATAAGGTGGTCGTAGTTTTCACGGTCGTAGAAGGACTTACGATCGGTAGCGATCGAGAAGAACTTACGACTATGTAGTGGTCGTGAAGGACTTACGACCATGATGTAGTCGTAGAAGAACTTACGACTATGGGGTGATTGTAGAAGAACTTACAATCAATGGTTAGGCCTCTCCTTATAGAAATAAGGGTACTACGGGACTATGTGACATCATATTTACCCATAATAAGAATTATAGATAAAAGATAAAATGAGGATTATTAGATCCTCGTCATCTAGCCCCCACTTCAAGTGAAAGTAACTTACTTGGTGAAGGTTTCAGTAAATGGTCTTACGACCATGAAAATGTCGAGAACAATAGTCGAAGGAAGAACTCTTCGATATTTGAGTGCTACTTTGACCAGGAATTTGCTTGGTCAAGAAGGTTGCTTACAACTATCAAAAAGTCATAAGAACCCCTACAACTGTGTAGTAGTCGTAGTAGGCGATCGGAGAAAAACCCTTCCGATTGATACTTCCTTTGACGGAAAGACTTGGTCGGAAAGTAATTTTACTTGGAGGTGATAAAACAAACATAACTTTCCGAATGCATCGTCTGGGAATTGCAAGCGATCTCTGGAGACTGTTGATGAGGCGGTTCTCAAGTGATCGCAATCGTGAAGATTGCTTACTACTAAAAGTCGTAAAAACCCTACGACCGTCTGGTGGTCGTAGCGGGAATCGGAGAAAAAGCCCTTCCGATTGATACTTCCTTCGACCGTAAATACTTGGTCAAGAATGTAATTTCGCTTGGGGTGACAATACGCACCTAATTTTTCTTGAGCGGACCATCTGGGAATTGCAACCGCTCTCTCGGACTTGTCCGATGAAGCGGTTCGGCGGTACAACCAAGTCCTCTGACTCCTATAGGCGAGGCGGTTTAGAGCTTACGGAGATCGTCTTGATTATAAAAACTTACCGGAGGTAGACTTGGGTTTTACTTTTCCCCAAATCACTCCATTCTTGAGCTCTTGCTTTCTCCGTCCTCGACTAGGTTCCATCTTCTCGCGCTAACCCAATCAAAAACTTCTTGCTTCGGCGAAATGGCCAAGAGAGTTTACGAATGGGAGGAATCGGAGATGGATGCGCTAAGATCAAGATCTTGGTCGATCTTGGGAAGATCGAGAAGGCTCGGTGAAGTGGATTCCGCCTGTCGGGCAAAGATCGCCATCGGGGAAAATGGGCAAATCCGTCTTCCAAGCGTATTGTGAGTGCGGCCTTGATTACACGCCCACCCCTTTCTTACAAAGTGGTACTCGAACACTTTGGGGTGGGCTGGTGAACTTAGGTCCCAATTCCATTACCATGTTGAGTGTGTTCGTGTATCTGTGCGAAGCATACACAGGGATTCCGGCGGATCTCGATTTGTTCCAATATTATTATGGGATGGCTCGACAAACCGGAATCGCCTAAGTCTGCGATTTGAAGCTCCACGACTCAAGTCGAAGGAGTACATTGAGCTTCACCCGGTCTTCGTGGTCGGGCCGGAGGAAGAGGTGGTTCTCTTTGGAAGGTCACCTCTGAAGGCGACCTTTCTTTCGTGGGAAAGGCTCTGAAAAGAAATCTTCATGGGATTCAACCCACAAGATATCAAATAGGATTAGCCCTTATATTCAAGCCATTAAGGACTTGAAGGAAGAAGGGTGACGGATGGCATGTGGTGAAGGATTTCATCACACGCCTAATTAGTCCTCTGAAGAAACGAGCATCTCCTATGTGGAGGTACTCGGGAGAGGAGACCCCACCGAGACTACGAGGAGGGTAAGCAATTGTCGACTTAGCTCTCGTTTGGTCTTTCTCAACCTTGTCTAATATTTTTATCTGTTTATTGCGGATCTTTCACAGTGAGGTTGACTCAGTCGTCGACTCATCTGTGAGAAGTCCCCGCCACTCAGGCGGTTCCTCAAGTCATTGCGGCTTTGTCCGCAGATGAAAGGATAGGCGCCTAGAGGTAATCAAAATCTGATTCTTTCTTTAGGACTTTATAGTCGTGGAAGATACTTACGACTAATGGTGATCGTAGAATATCTTACGATCAATAAAAAGTCGTAGAAAAACTTACGACTTAGTACTAGTCGTAGAAAAAACTACGACTAATTAGTGATTCTTCTTTTACTGCTTTGCTTTACGTAAAGTAGGCATGGAAAATCGTCGGGACGACGAAGAAGTCGCTTACGATGACTATTGGCGCGGGTTGTCGAAGACAAAGGCTCGGCTCCTCCTCGAAGAGACGTCGACTTGTAAAATCTGCAGGCAAGGGGGAGCAAGCTCGAGCTCGGTCTTCGACCGGACCCTCTACAAAGGGCCGCAGCGGTGTAGTTGTATCTGAAGCGAGGTCGCAGCCGCCGGCCGAGGAGGTTGAAGCGGTGAACCTCTTAAGCGCAAACCTCGCAAGGCTAAGGTACCATTCTATTATGACACGGAATCTTTCGCGATCGGTGCCACTCCTAGTTTTATTAATCAACCGGAAAGGGAGAACTGGAAAGATTTTATGTCTTTATGAAGGAGGATGCGGCATCGGCACAACTGCGGTGAGGCGATCTTTATACGGAATGGTCGAGGCCGATCTCGTCCATCCAGAGGATCGAGGAACGAGCCACGGTCCTGTTCCAACTCTACGACTGCACGTGGTCGTGGTGAGCCAATTGTTGAACCTCGACGGGCGTGGTCGTGGAGAAGAAGAGGTCCTCCGTTGGGAGGATTGCTCCAAAATTCTGGTTAAGACCGAGTGCGAGGTATGTGAAATGTACTAAAGTGTAAGAACGACATTTACCTTTTTCTTTTCACAACTTTGATTTGCTTTTCTTTATTTCATCAGACTCCTTGACCCAGGGAATGCTTCCACGAGAAGTCCATTGCCATCCTTGACTCTTCGGGAGGTAGCAATGGAGGTGGTCAAGCATCACCCTTGGCCCGTGTGGCCGATGAAGTCGAGACTCCCAGAGTGACTCCACATCTGCTGAAGTCGTAACTCGACCCTTGAAGTAGCGGTATTCTTGTTGAGGTGGCCGCTCATTCTTGAGGTCGTAGAAACAACAGAGGCACCGTGGAAGCCTCTGGTCAAGGTGGTGACCACTGCAGCCGCTCTGGGAAGGAAATCGTGGGAGGCGTTCCTTCCCTACCCCAAGAGAAATCACGAACCGGGAGGAGAAAATTTCAACTTCGTGGTGACTTCTTTGGGACCGCCTCCGTCGTGGGTCTTACGCTTCAGATCTCGTGACCAAGTCCCCATCCCAAAGATATTCCCAATCGGAGAATACCTTTGATAACGAGCCTCGAGAAGGTGTGGTGGGACAAGGTCGCGAGGATAGATAAGCTGCAGAACCCTGACCTTGTATATTCAATGTTTGCTAGGGCGACTATGAATGTAAGTATCTTCAAAATACTTATATATGTGGCTTTCCTTCACTTCTCACCGTTCTCTTTTTGCGTAAAGCTCGGAGCAAATTCTTTGTTGTCGGTGAGTATCATCGACAACTTTTAGAACTAAGACAGGAGAAAGAACTACTCGCACAGAGCGAGAGGTGGTAAGTCACTTATCATCCATAGTTGTTTTCAACTTAAATACTCGTATAATATCTTACGAGAATAGTCATGGAAGAAACTCATGACAAAGTTAGTCGTAAAAAAAACTTACGACTACTTACGACGGATAGTGGTCATAGAAAGACTTACAACCATTCGTAGTCGCGAGAAAAACTTACGACTAGGTCGGTGGTTGTAGAAGTACTCACAACCATTCTACTGATTTTTATCTCCGTCTCATCCTTTGTAGGTTAAGCAGTGATTCAAAGACCTTAGCCGATTAAGCTCGACTATGAAAAAGAGGAGTCGAGGAGGCTAAGGAATGAAGTATTAACCTCTCGGATAGACTTGAGAGGTTGTCTCTGCATCTAAGAAATTGCAGGAAAAAATAAGCGATGAAGTCTTGAACTTAAGACTGCTTTTGAGTTTTAACCTTTACCTAACTCTCATTTCTTCTTGGATAAAGAAAATGAGATGAGGAAACTCGGACCGAAGTTGGAGACAAATCTTTGGTCATTCGGAGTTTTCCGCATTACCAAGAATAAGGATCAAGAACTTGAGGTTACGAGAACTCAAGCAATGTAAGTAACTCTTTACCGTTGTCCTTTTGAGTGTTTTCCTTTTTAATGTCAATTCCTTGTTGAAATTGCCGCCCAATTGAGAATCCTTGAGGTGAAATCAAGCAAAGACCTTGATTCGCAATGAGTCCGTCGCATTGCTAAGATGAATCTGAGAGGACCTCGAGCATGGGAGAAAAAGCATCTTGAAACCGTTGCCTCCCATCGAGAAGAGATCAAGAAATTGGATTCTCAATTAGTAGGTAAGAAATGCTTTTACCTACAAATATCTTTGTGTTATCTTCCTCTAGAAGTATTTTTATTTGACCGGTATTATTCTTTTGAGAACAAGTGGTCGAGAACAAAAGCTTGCGAGGCTTCGACTTGTACCCAACAGGAGATGGAGTCGATGAAGACTAGTCTTCAAGGCAACATCACTCTCCTGAATAATGTGCTTAGTGAGCTACATTCTGAGGGAAAAACTCCTCGAGAAGATACTATAGCTGCTCACACAAGTACTATTGGAGAACAAGTCGGAAAATTGCAAGAAATGGTGACCACTCTGAAGGCTAATCAAGCTGAATCAATAAGGGAGGCAGTCGAAGCTGCTGTAAGTTACGCTTTGGCGAAACTTAAAGCTCAAGACCCCCGCCTTAATGTTAAACCAATCGAAGCCGACTTCGACTGTCCTGAATCAGAGGCAAGTCGTCTGATTGTGGAAATGCAGTCAGTTGGCAAAAAGGTGGCGGAGGAAATGCAGCTAGGCTCTCCCCCTTCAGAGTAATCTTGTAACTACCTTGTAAGGCAGACAAATTTGTTGATGAGTAATATATGATCCGCCTCATTTCCTGAAAATCATCTTGTCGAGTAGTTAGTAACTCAAAAGATAATAAACGAATGAAAGACTAAGAATTGAAGTCAAATTAATAACTTTATCCTAGCCCCCGACTATTTGTTTAGATTGTTTAGACAATCTAAATAAATAGTGTTTGAAACGGGGTTTCTGAAAACAAAGAGAGGTTTATTTAACTTATAGCTTTTGTTACGGTTGTCAAGCACTGGTCGAAAGAGTAGAAACGACTCGACACTAGGAAGTTCCTTCTAGTGGGCAGGACCACGTGCAGAGAGGAAAGGCTTCGACTAGGTGATGTTTTCATCTCCGACTAGTTTAATCGAACCAAGAACAGCAACTTGAGTCTAAATAAACGTCTTAGAGGACTTTAGTAATTCGTTCGTCCTTTTTTGGTGGACTTCGATAAGTCTTTTCCAGTAGCAAAAGTAGGAGACTGAGCGATACTAGGAAGTTTCCTTCTAGTGGGCGGGACCACATGCAGAGAGGAAAGACTTCGACTAGGTGTGTCTCTTCCTTCACCGCTTAAAACAAATCGAGTACATCAAAGGTGGTCGAACAAATGTAAGAAAGTGCACTCTACTTAGAATATTTTTTGAATTGACTGAAAAAATAGACTAAGATTGAGAGAATTGGCTTTGAGAACATTTCGACTGGATAGAACCTGAGTTCTTTGTATTGGCAGCAAAAATGAGTAACAGTCGATGCTAGGAAATTCCTTCTAGTGGCGTAACCACATGCAGAGGAGAAGTTTCAACTAGATGACGTTACTCGCTTTTCGACCAGTGTAAAGAAAACTGAGTTTTATTTTTGTATCATAGTCGAAATATTAAAAAAGCTTTACTCAAAAAATAAGGCAAGAGAGGTAGAAGGAACTCGGACTTTTATTGCTCGAGAAATCGATCACACATAGAATTTGCGTGGCGGTCGATGTTCCAAGAGTTTGAGAGAACTCGCCCATCTTCCATTGCTAGTCGTCTCGACTCGGACGAGTTACTTGACCATCGTGTAAGGACCTTCCCATTTGGGGAAAGTTTATTCGATTAGACTTGGATTGGCGAGCCTCAATACCAAGTCACCTTGAAGAAGGTCGCGAGGTTGGACCTTACGATCATAGTATCTGCGCAGGCTTGTTGGTAGGCTAGAACAATTAAGGCTAGGTTTCTCCTCTCTTCAAGTAGGTTAATGTCATCCGCTCGAAGTTGTTCTGGTCCGAGTTGTTGAAGGTTTCAACTCGTGTCGACCGCAATTTTAGCTCGGAGGAAGCATGGCTTCGACTCAACACTAGAAAAATGGTGTTTCTCTGTTGCTCTCTTGGTGGTTGTCTGAATCGCCCATAATATGGAAGGTAATTCTTCTACCCAAGCCCCAGCGCTTAACAAGTCGGGTCGAAGACTCGAGTTTTAATTCCTCGCATTATTTGGCCGTTTGCGTTCGAGCCCCATTACTTTGGGGATGTGCAGCGAAGCATAGCATAACTTGGTACCCAACTCGTCATAAAATTCACGAAATTTTGCACTTGCGAATGTTTACCATTATGCGTAATTATCAGACTTGGTACTCCAAATCGACTAATTACGCTTCTCATCATGAACCTTTTGTCTTCTGCTGTTATTATCGATTCTGAGTTGACTTGATCCATTTGTGAGCGTGTCAATAGCCACAAAAGGAATTCAAACCTCCCGGAGCTTTGGGAAGCGGTCCTAGGATATCAAGCCCCAGTGCAAAAAGGCCAAGAAAGAGGTATTGTTTGTAATGCTTGAGTGGTTGGTGTATCATGTCTACCATGGAATTGTACTGGACACACTTTTAACCACTCCTTAGCATCGTGACAGGTGTAGGCGATAAAAACCTTGTCGAAAGGCTTTACCAACCAATGTTACAGGAAGCATCGTCCCACGATGCCACCGTATATCGTGAAGGAGTGTTATTCCTTCGTTTTGCGGAATGCATCGCATGAGTATCCCTTGGGTTCCTCGTTTATAGAGGACTCCTTCAACCAAAGTATACATTTTGGCTTTTCGGGATAATCGATGCCTCAAGATCATCTTCTGCACGGAACCCTTGCAAAGATACTCGTAGATGGGAGTCATCCGGTATCCTCGTAATCTAATGAGGCCATCTCGGAGGAGGTGTCTCGGTTCTTCGACGAGAGGCGGTTTTGGAGTTGCTCCAAGAAAACTCCTTTTGGTACTATGGATCGGGAAGAAGCCATCCGAGCAAGTTGGTCTCATGAGGAAATTATCCTTCGAGGATAAATTGTACCTCGAAACCTAAAAATGTTTTTCTAGCTTACGTGCTTCGATAAGTACAGAGCCATTGTTGAGTTAGAGCACCGTACTCTTTCCCAATTTGATTCACGACTAGTTGAGAGTCTCCTCTCACGAGTAGTCGATTTAATCGAGAGTGCTTTCGCACTCGTATGCCGGCTAGCAAACCTTCGATTCGCCACATTGTTAGTGGCACGAAAGTTTAATTGTATGGCATACTTTAAGGTTTCTCCGGTAGGAGATACCAGACCACTGACCCAGAGCCACTTAAAGTAAGTGACCGTCAAAGTACATCATCCATCGGTCGTGGGAATCGTCTTGGGGATCTGAGCAGTTCGAGATTTGTCCATTCGGCGACAAAGTCCGCCAAGATCCGGGATTTTATGGCCGTTCGGGACACGAAATGGAGGTCGAACTCCCAAGTTCGATGACCATTTTGCCATGCGTCCATTGTTTCCTTATTATGGAGGATTGCTCCCAAAGGAAACTCGGGCAGCCTGACTATTTTGTGCGCTGAAAATAATGCCGCATTTCCTCGAAGACATGAGGAGGGCATATAGAAGTTTTGGACTGAGGGTAACGCTCCTTAGGCCCGTGTAAAACCGGCGTAGTAAACCGGTCGTTATGCGTTTTCCGTTCTCGACGACCAAGATCTGCGCTTCTTTGCTGTGGCGTGGCGGCTAGGTAAATTAAGAGCGTCTCTTACGGCTTTGGAGAAACCGAGCAGGAGCACTCGAAGATACCTCTTGACATCCTCAAAGGCAATGTTTGCCTCGTTCGACCCTCAAAACCTTCATGTCTCTGAGAAGTTTAAAGAAAGGTAGTCCTTTTCTCCTAGTCGTGCGATGAAACGACTTAAAGCCGCCATGCACCCAAAGTGAGTTTACGGACTTCCTTTTTGTGTTTGGAGGTCGCATCCGGAGGATGGCCTTTATTTTTCGAGATTTGCTTGATTCCTCGTTCGGATACTAGGAATCCAAGCAATTTTCTGAAGAAATTCCAAACACACACTTCTCTGGATTAAGTTTTAAATGGTGCTTTACGAGGTTGTCGAATGTTTCTTGTAGGTCGCTGATATGATTAAGTCTCTTAATGCTTTTACGACTAGGTCATCAACATAGGCTTCCAAATTCCGGCCTAATTGAGATGAAAAGTCGATTGCATTAAGCGTTGAAAAGAAGCACCGCATTCTTTAGACCAAATGGCATTTTGATATAACAAAAGGTACCAAATGGAGTAATGAATGCGGTCTTTTCTTCATCGTTTAGACACATATTGATGCCGTGATATCCGAATATGCATCTAAAAACTTAATATTTCACAACCCGCATAGAATCAACGGTGATCAATACGAGGTAAAGGGAAATCATCTTTTGGACAAGCTTTATTAAGATCGATAAAGTCTACGCACATCGCCATTTGCCGTTTGACTTTTTGACCATTATAGGTTAGCCAACCACTCGGGTGGTTGACTTCTCTTATAAAGCACGCCTTAAGTAGCTTATCCAATTACGATTTAATAGCATCTCGTCGATCGGGGCAAATCTCCGTAATTTTTGTTTCACGGTACTTTATCGGTAGTAAAGCTAGCCATGCTCGATCACCTCCACAGGGACTCGGGCATGTCGGATGCTTGCCACGCGAAGACATCTGCGTTAGCTCGGAGGAAGGTAATGAGGCGTCTTCCTATTTGGGATCGGAAGTCTACCAATGCGAGCAGTCTTGAGGGTTTCTCTCCGTCGGAGGAACCTCTTTGACAATCGTTCGGCTTTAGTGCGACTTTAGGCTTTGACTTGCTAGTCGAAGGTGACTTTCATCTCGAGTTGGTATTTGACCAACCATCTCGAGGATCGGCGGTCCATGACTATCGCCATCTTTTGTCACATTGAATTGTGATCACTCCTTTGGGACTGGCATCTTAAGATATTGATACCCATAATGAGTAGCCATTAAGAATTTTGCCAAAGTTGGTCGTCAAGTATGGCGTTATATGCCGTGTCGAAATCGACCACATCAAAGGAGACTTTCTCTCGTCTCGAAATTACTTGGCGAGCCAAATATTAAAGGAAGAGAAACTTGGCCAATGGGTTTGGTGAAGACCCCGATGCGATTCCATGAAAGGAATATCGTCAAGCCTTTGTCCCAGGTACTTGCATCTCGTCCCGGGCTTTAGTAAATAATATGTTCAAAGAACGCCACCATCAACTAACACTCGATTGACCCGACAGCTTGTTGATGGTGGGTTCATTCCACAATCGAATCGACTGATCGACTCATAGTGATCGGGCGGTCGTCCTTCTCAAAGAGATGGTAACTTCCACCACTTGGTAATTTATTGATAAGAGGAGTATGTATGGAATTTACCTCTCGTCCGTGACTTTAAGTTGTCGTTTGGAGTCGATCTCGATGATCCTCCATAGATATGCTCAGCGGTATGGTGCGGATCTTGGAATGGCATCTCCTCATCATCGGCGACTTCGGCCACTCGTATGTCCTACCGCCGAGAGTAGGGGCGGTGCTTCTTGTTGTAGTAGTCCTCGAGCTTTCTTTGGAAAACTTCGGCGATTCACGAAGGTCATGTCCTTCCTTTTATGAAAAGGACACCACCTTGGTTTGTCGTTCCTACGATCGTAGCTTACCTTTGCCTTGATCGGGGTTCGACTTGGTGGTTTGGGGCTCTCTATCTTTCACGGCCAAGACCTCCTTGAAACCACTAGTTTGTGGCTTTTGATTTTTATTTTCTTCTTGGACTTTTTGCTTTTTGTCCTTACCAACCTCACTTTGGCTCTCGAAGAGCGTTTGTTTCTCGATCGATAGTGTTATTCCACTCATTGCCTCGAAGCGATTGCATATCGATCGGCCATCTCGAAGAGCTCGACAGCGGTGTTGGGAGGATTCAAAGCAATATCCTCTGTTATTCTTCTACTACGGACTCCTTGCTTAAAAGCCACGATCACGGAGGAGTCGAAATTTCGGAATTGAGTTACGAACCCGACTAAAGCGTTTGATGAATTGACGCAAAGTCTTGTTGTTACATTTGATCCGGTGCAAGTCGTCTTCCTTTCGGCGGTTGTATGTGCCTTGGAAATTTGCTCATGAAGATCACAGAGGTGTTGCCAAGAGTAGATCGACTCGAGTGGTTGGTTTAATAACCACGATCGAGCGGATCCTTCGAGCACGATTGGAAGGTAATTAGCCATTACGTGCTCTCCTCCTCCCGCTTTCGGACAATTGTTGTATATATCTGAAGAAACTTCGATGGGATTTTGAGATCCATCAAATTTCTCCATGTTCATTTGGTCGAAAATGAGGTGGCGTGAATCGCTCGAAGGTCGGCGAAAATGCGGCATCCGGTAATCACTTCTTGACGCCTTCTTTGTAGGAAAGAAGGGTTAATGTCGCCAGTGATCGTATCTGACGATACCGACAGCGGTGACTGTCTGTTGTAGGTCTCGATTCTTGAGGAATACTCCTCGTAATCCACCGTTGTGAATTTCTTTGCGGGGTAGTGATTGATCACCTCCTCGGAGGGCTACTTGATCATCGTGCGTCGAAAAGTATTTCTCGAATAGGAGATCGATGTGACTTATGACCGTGTCGATTCCTCTGCAGAGAATATTCGATTGATCGTAGCCGAGGAAGTCGCATTGCTACGACTACACGAATGTTGTTGACGAGTACTTCGGTCTTGTCATCACGATTAAGCCTTTGCGCAATCTCCTCGACAAAAAGATCGTATCTGGCGTTCGAGCAAGCTCTTGATTGGGATTCTCAAGCAAGTCGTTGATGTCTGGAGTTCTTGTACCTCCTGTGGCGATATTGAATCGCCAGCGAGTTCTTACGAGTGCAATTTTCTTTCTTGGATGACCTCAAAATCCTCCTCGTCGGATCTTTGAGGCCTTCTCGGTGGAGCGAGAATGTCGAGGATTTCTCTCGCGTTCATCAGTGTTGGTTCTCTCTGTCGCGGCGGTTCCCTTGCCATTACTACGAGGAGGCGCGGTCACGTGATCTTGAGGAGGTTCTCATTTCGACCTCCATGAGGTGACTCGATTTGAGGAAGGGCGAAGACCTCCGTTGATGATTCTCACTTGCGCTGAGGCCTCCCGCTTGAGGAGTGCTCGAGAGACACCATCTGGCGACTTGGAGTAATCCCCTCGGTGGGGAACTCGGGTTATAATCGCCTCCGTCATAAATGAGATCTGCGGAGAGGCAGTCGTGTTGTAGGAAAAGCATGCTTGATCCCACTATCTCTGGAGTTACCCTTAGAGATAGGATCATAAGATCTTGGTGGAGTCTGGAATGGTGGCTTCAGGACTTGTCTCACTGTCGGACCGCCTTAAGGGAACTTGGACACTTAGAGGAAAAACTCTCATTGTGTCGTGAGTCCTCACAGGTGCGGTTACGGTCGGATTGACCCTTGTCCTTTGAGGAATTGGCTCCTCTGTTGGGCGTATCGTTGTGGGGATAAGGATCCTCCTCAACTCCATTGATGGGATGGTTTCTGGAGAATAATCTCGGAGGAACATCACCATCGTGGATGCATCACTCGGCTCGTAGTCGAAACCGGCATCCATGTCGACGTCTGCGTGTCCGCCAAGTCGAACCAGTTCTCCTCGTTTCATCCTCTGCCATGCTTGCATGAGATTGGAAAAAGAGTATGTTGACAAGAGATTACCTAAGATCCCGGTCGGCCAGCTAACCGGTGTATTAGAACCGATCTTACGTAAAGATTATTTGATTCGGGGGTCTCCAAGGATGAGATCACGCAGAGTGGATTGACACGGGATGTTTAGGCGAGTTCGGGCCTTCTCCTGAGAGAATAATAACCCTAATCCTGTGTGTATGGTATTCTTGATGATCCAGTAAAGGACTGTAACATCCCAAAGTTCTGTTACCAAAATAAAATTAATAAAGTTATTATTTTATTTGATTTTGTGAAATTTAAAAGAGATTTATTGCTTTTCTTGAATTTCCTAAATTCTAAAAGTTAAAAATAAAATTTATTGAGTTTTCTGCAATTTAATTGGATTTAAATTGAAAAATAAAATTTTAATTAATTTCTGTAATTTTCTTGTATTTAAAAATGCTTTTCCTATATTTCAGAAAATAATTTTAATTACTGTACAAAAATAATATATAAATTTAATTTTTAATTATTTTTATTAAGTTAAAAATAAATAAAGGAATTTCTCTAAATTTTTCTCGAATTTTTGAACACTGTTTGTTATTTTCTAAAAATCCCTATTTGATTTTTGTATTATCTAGCAATTAAAAATGAATTTCTGTTCGCAACGAAAAGATATATTTTTGTTGAAAATATTTTATTTAAGATAAAAATACCCTATTGAACTACTCTAAAAAGTTATAGAATTTTTAGACCAATATTACTATTTTTCAAGATTAAAAATAATTTTTAGCAATATAAAAATAATTACTGTATAATAATAAAATTATTATTTTTACTTTTATTATTTTATTTGCATTCAAAATCTGGTGTTTAATATCTGTGATTTGTTTCGGATTTTTCGGAATTAATTTGCTATTTTTCCGGAATTAATTAATGATTTTCGAATTTTGAAAAAAAGAATATTCCTCGGAATATTCCGGCAGCTACAGTACCGCGTCCAAGAATTCAGCCTAAAATCCAGTCATAACTCCGTGACAATTCCCGCCAAACCGTTATCCTTTGTCTTTATAAATTGAACCGTAGTCATCCTCCTCATTCCCCACATCCCACTCGTTCCGATTCGCGAACGCCTCCTGGAGCTCCTCTGCTAGCTCTTCTTCTCCAACTCCGGCGACAACTCCGTGAGCCGATCTCCCATCCGGTCTTTCCGTTGTGCGTCAAATTTTACCAGTGAGTTCATCTCGAGATTCTCTACATTTCTATTCAAACCGAATTTTGATTTACCTATTGTTTCACCTCAGCCACAAAAACACCGACGGTCTTCTTCTCCAACTCCGCGACAACTCCGACGAGCCCGATCTCTCCATTTGTAGCTCCGTTGTGCCAAATTTTACTGGTGCGTTCTATAGTGATTCTCTACATTTCTATTCGGCCAAATTTTGATATCGTGTTGTTTCACCTCGGCCACAAAAGCACCGATTGCCTTCTTCTCCAACTCCGTGAGAACTCCGTGAGCCCGATCTCCTCATCCGTTGATCCACTGTGTACCAAAATTTATTTGTGAGTTCCTATTGAGATTATTCATATTTCTATTCAAGTGGAATTTTGATTCACTAACTTTCCACCACCTGCCACATCTCATTCCCCCAAGTCCCATGAGAACTCCGTCGAGTCCGATCTCTTCATCTGCTTGGTAATTGCGTGAGCCCTTTTACCTACATGTTCCTTTCAATATTATCTACCTTTCTATTCAAATAAAATTTTGAATTTATGATAATTAAAGACTGTATAAGTCGTGCTATGTGACGCCAAATCATTCTTGTATCGCATACATCACCATATAATCTACATGGTTTTGTCACCCAAGTGCCACCTCTCTATCTCTCTCCAACTCAATAGCCACGTCATGCCATGTGTATATTTTCTCTTTATCTTTAGAAAATCAATCTCTTAAATTCTGAAATTCGGAATTTAATCTTTTCATGTGACTTCAACCTTCCGGAAATTCGTTCTTCTTCATACGAACTCCGATTCCATCGATTCAAATTCCAATATTCATATAAAGTAGATATATTCCTTATAGTATTTATTTTATAATTTCTGGATTTTATTTGGATTTTGTTTGAATTTGGCTTATGTACGCGTATAGATTTCGACGACTTCGGAGAGTTAGATTTCGACGCCGTTTGAGAACAACACATAACCAAGCAAGGCAAGTTATACCTTTGATCATATTTGATCCCATTATTTTAAATTATTTAAATTTTGTTTTAAATTATTATTGCATGCTTATTTCTATTCAATGTAATTTAAATACCTGTTTTAAATTTATAGTTATGCCTAAATCCTTTGTATGGCCAATGTTGATATTTGAATCAAATATATTGTCACCCTAGATAAAAACCTAGTTGATACGACAGTATGAACTGGGATCATTTGAAAATATTATGTAAAGACATGCTTACACCAAAAATATTTAGTTTGGGAAATTTTAGCCAAATGATTAACTATTGTTTAAAAGTCTATGACATTGGTTTGTCATGGAAGATTTTGTAAATGACTTTGAAAACAAAAAAAAGAAAAGTTGGTTTGTACTTGGCGAAATGGATGCTTGGTGGGTGCGAGTTTATGCAGGCTCAATCCGGGTAGGATTGAGACTCGAGGGTTATTTGGAAGTCGCCCAAGTCGATTAAGGACCGGTCTTGAGCGCATCTTGCTAAGCCACATCGTACTACCACATGTCTGTATGGGCGGGACACAGCTAAATAATTTGTAACATTCCATCGTAGTTGTGCCATTTTGTGTGTGGGTGTCGGTTAGACATTATTCCCACATGGCGCAGAGGGGCTTGAATCCGTGGTGGTTAGCCCAATGGGCGAAACCTTAGCGAGGTAAGGCTACGGTGGAATGGCGCATTGTAAAAGCATTGACACGTGCTCTAGGCGCTTACCTAAGGTAGTGGCGGTGGGATCGACGGATGCCAAACAAACTAGAGAATTCATGTCTTGTGGGTAAAGTTGTACAACCTCTGCGAATGTAAAACTATTGAATAGCCGTGTCCACGGTCACGGACATCTTGAGCAAAGCCACTCAAAGTTAGACTTTGATTTTGTTTTAAAATGATTTTTGCAAATGATTTGAGGATGGTTAATCCTTGTGGTAAATTAGGCGGTTAGCCATGTGATAGGAGGTATCCATCACCATGTTTCATATGGAGGTTATCCTCTTGTAAAACTTGAGAATTTATAAAAATGAATTTTAGTTATAGAATAACGCTTTGGAACTTAGTAACAAATATTTAAAGAAAACATTGCTTTACATAAATTCAACCAATAAGCCTTCCTTTGATATATCCATGCATGCATTAACTCATTCTTGGGTGTAACTTGCGAGCACAGTAGTTGTGCTCACCCTTACTTCATGCAAATAAATTTGAGAGAGAAGGACTTGGATCTCAACGACTAGGCCGCTACCCGATCGATTGCTGTGGCGAATCATTTGGACTCCACTACTTCTTCGTCTTCCGTTGTGTTTGTTTAATGTTGGCTTGTAAGCCTTTCTTGTAATCAACTCGATATTTATTAATAAAGTTATGCGATTTATGGATGTTACCATATCATTTCTTGTGTGAACTAGCTCACGATCATGGGACTAGTTGAAATGCAGAGGATTACAGGGTGTTACTCCGGGTCAGACAAGGACTAAGACTATTACAGAGAATAGTGCTTGTGTTTCTACTTGACTAGCTCTTGTTTCTTTGTCGTTCTTGCCCTCTCCTATCTCTCTCGATTGATGCCCTTATATAGTCGTGAAGAAGTAGCCGTTTAGTCCTACGGAAGATCGCCTAATTAATGTAATGTGGGCGCATGATGGTAGTAATTACTGGCGCCTTGACTTCTTCACGCAGCGTCTGCGATTATCTTCGGAGATAATAGGGTATTTACACACCATTAATCTGGCGGAATAATAGTGCGTGTAGACCGCTTCGATTCCTTAATCAATTGGACCTACTAAATGCGTAGGTTTGATTATAAGGTGGTCGTAGTTTTCTGGTCGTAGAAGGACTTACGATCAGGTAGCAGTCGTAGAAGAACTTACGACTATGTAGTGGTCGTAGAAGGACTTACGACCATGATGTAGTCGTAGAAGAACTTACGACTATGGG
The DNA here is from genome assembly GCA_036346395.1 of Hsuehochloa calcarea. Taxonomy (NCBI): domain Eukaryota; kingdom Viridiplantae; phylum Streptophyta; class Magnoliopsida; order Poales; family Poaceae; genus Hsuehochloa; species Hsuehochloa calcarea. The sequence continues at coordinate 45,768,770 of CM070599.1, forward strand.
GGTGATTGTAGAAGAACTTACAATCAATGGTTAGGCCTCTCCCTTATAGAAATAAGGGGTACTTCTGGGGACTATGTGACATCATATTTACCCATAATAAGAATTATAGATAAAAGATAAAATGAGAATTATTAGATCCTCGTCAAGGTGTTTTAAAAAATACCTCTTAAATGCCTTTTCATGTATCGTTCCTATGACATTAATGCTATTTTTTAAAAAAAAGTGTCACTACACGATATGCAGCGTTATATAAAGACGTTGTACTACGTCTCAACAAATAAATTATAAAAACGGTGTGAACCTCATGGGAAATACTTCTTTTAGACTTGTCACAATAGCCACGTCAACCTCATAACCTCACGTGTTTAGTTATGTATTGCAATATTTATATATAGTTCTTTTAACAGATATCAACTATCGAAAAATGCCTCTAGAGAGTTGGAAAGCGTCTCAAAATAATGTTTTTACACAAAATAGCCTTTAAGCGAATTAAAGACCGTCTCAAAAACGTCTCTATAAGATCAAATTTTGTATATGTCCGGAAAATGTCTCAAAACCGTCTCTAACATATAAAATTTTGAGGTAATTTTTAAAGTATCTCTGAAAAACACTCTAGACTATATAACTCTTTTTATTATAGATAAATTGAAAAATACCTCTAGAAAAACGTCTTTCTTGTAGTGTCAAGACTAAAGAATGAAGATCCACTTCGATGTGCTTTGACCAATTCTTCACTGTGATATGTCATTGCACGTAGCTTTTCTGTCATCAGAGAGGATGTGGGTAGGTCCTTTGAGCTTTAGACAGTGTTATCTCCATCGCCCTCATTTTCTGCAATGCACTGCAAAATGGTTTTGATCTCAATCACAAAAGATGGTTCTTCAATGAAACATTCTCATTCGGTTAATTACTCAATGAACCCCCTGCGACTGCGTGTTTGGCCTTTGGAGTACTATTCATGTCTAGTTAATTACTCATTCGGTTCATAAAAAACAAGTTGGTTTGGGCGCCGATACGGTTTTTAAAATACAACTTTGACTACTAATTATTATTGTAATATATTTTAAAATCTAATAAAATTATAATATTGTGAAAGTACTTTTCGAGACGAATCTACACACATGGTATCTAATCTAAATATTTAAAAATATATCGATAGTTAAAGCTTACTAAGTTTAACTACACGCATTTCAAAACATTTTTTTAAAACCAGAGGAGTAATTAACTATTACCTATTGAGATTAAGCCTTGGTCGATTTTGCCTGCCCTTTGCACCTACCTAGGTTGCTGAGTTTTTGGCCAAAATGGCAGTTTTCGACGTGTGATTTGCAAAAATAACATCCTCGCAGTCGTAATTGCAAAAATAGTGCTCTCGTCCGCATGATCACCGTGCGGTTTTAACCACGGCACGATATATGGCGGAAAACCGCACGGCTACGGTGCGATCCGCACGGTCACCGTGCGGTTTTCACCACGGCACAACACGTGGCTGAAAAACCACACGGTCACGGTGCCACGTGTCTTGCCATGGCGAAAATTGTACAGTAATTTTGCGGACGAGAGTGTTATTTTTGTAATTACAGCTACGATAATATCATTTTTACAAATCACACGTCAAATAACGTCATTTCGGCAAAAAAGACTCTCGGCCGCCTGCCAGCCAGATTATATGGGATATGATAGGGAGTAGATAAGATAGGTAATTAAAGTCGACGCTCAGATGCATGCAGTGTATGTGTACATCCATCACAATTACTACTCGCTTCACAAGAGTTCGTAGTTTAGCCTCAAGCAGGTTCGTGCGATCGATCGAAGTATGCATGCACTCTACGCATTGAGCGATCTGGAATCCAGACCATGAAACCGTACAGTGGACCAAGAGCATATTTTTTCCCCCTGCCCTTCACGTGCATAATGAAGGAAGCTCACGTCGATCGATCCCCACTGTTGCTTCCCATCTGGTGGGAGTGCAACCAGCTAGAGATGCCCACTGTTGCTTCCCATATATACGACATGTGTAGCATTGGCGGCGTGGCAATCAAAGATCCAACCAGCTAGAGATGCCTTTCGCTCAGTCACCAACCAACGGCGACGTACCCGGGGACGTGGGCCCAGGCCGTCGCGCCAAGAACCGGCACGGCGACGGCGAGGCACAGATCCAACGGGAGAAGAAATCGTACGTGTCGTCAATTCAAATGTACGCTTAACTCACGCCGAGAGGGACAATCGAGAAGAGATGGTCTCGAGGACAGAGTAGGGGCAACGTGGTCATTTTGCGTGGCTGAAAAGAGAAGAAAATACGAAGAAATGATGAAAATTATAAATCATGAATTAACTAAGTTATCTCTGCTACTTAAAAGAAGGAATCGGTGGCGGTCCGTTCTCTCATCATCAATCACGTCCGTCAGATCAACAATTAACCAACGGTCCGAAATATCTCGTAGTAATAACCTGCCAAACCCTAGCAGATCGGCGTAAAAAAATCGTGCACAACGCACTCACGACAAACCCTAGCAAACCCGCGTCCATCTCGCAAAAATTATATAAAAATTTATTTTCCGTTGCAACGCACGAACACATGACTAGTATAATAACAAATCCTCAATTGCATTATCTATAATATCAAATAGTAGAAGTGTTTTATTTAGAGTGATATATTCCCACTTGCTCCGTTGAAATATGTGGTTGGATCAAGTAGATAGAGAAGTTCTGGTAAACTTCCACGGAGTTATTGCGCTTTAAAAGCACGTAGGGCCGCAACCTCACCCGGTTGGGAGGAGTTATTGGTGGGTGGGGTTGGGGTGAGTGATGGTACTGATGGAGGAGCGAAGGACTTAACTCTCGCCGACTGCATTTTCTGTGTTTTTACTCATTCAATATTTTTATTCGACGGTTTCAAAACTTAATGTTCTTTAAAACCCGTGTTCTTGTTTGCCCCCTCTCTTTGTTTCTGCAAACGGTCTGCAAACTTAATGCTGACACTGGGACTTTTCATATTCGTTTTTTCTGTTATTTGTTCATGACAATCTCTCCTTTGGACGCAACTGATGCAGCTGAGGACCATCGTTCGTAGAAATTATGGTTCAATATTCTTGTGGTGGTAGCTGGTTGTATCTATTTAGCTTAACCCACCACCACATATCATTCGGTCGCATCATCCAAATGATCATTGGCTGTTGAGGTTTCTTGTGCTGAGTGGCTTTGTTGTCTTCAATCTTTCATGCCTTATTTCAGTAATTTGTGACCGCAGACCCGCAGCGGGAATTTGCAGACCGTGAAGCCTTCTGTTCCGAAGTTTTGGCTGGAAAGATTGATGTGTCGTCTGCTATTGGACATGTTTGGTATGGTTGCAGTTTTTTTTAAAAACGGCTTCCAACTAGACTGCACATTAAACGATTGAGCTGAAGAGGTTCGATTATGCATGCGTAAAACTTTTATATAGGTTGATTGCGAGCAGAGATTGAAAATGTCAGGGCGATAATGACTTATTTAATCTATTTAACACAATTAACAACATTTAATAACAACTAACAACAGTTGACGATTATTAACGACGACTAATGCAACTGACGGCAACTTCGGCAGTTGGCGAGAATTACCATAATTAACGATAACTATTGCAATTAACGACAATTAACATAATTGACCGTAATAAAAGATGACTACCGTAATTGATCGCATTCAAAGACGATTATGAACAATATACCACAAACAACGCAATATATCACAATTAACGACAATCAACGCAATAAATCACAATCAACGTATTTAGCAACAATTATTACAATAAAAATTTATTACATCAAATAATTATTAAAAATAATAAACCCGCGCGGAAGAGTGGGTATGGCACAAACCCCGCTCACTGGTACGGTCGAGCGTGGCGACGCACGAGGGACTCCGTGACTACAGATTCCGGCCCGGTGCGTTCAGTGCGATGCGCCCTGCATGTGTTCGGGGAAATGCCTGACTGAACCTGAACAATGTCTCTGTCTTCCCAGGGTCCTACGCGGGTGGCCATCGAAGGCATCAACAGCGGCAAGCTTTTGCGTTGCCTCGTCTTCCCTTCGTCGAATGATGGACCATGTCACCGTCCCAATCGAATTCGAGTGCCAACACAGGAACTAACTTAGGATACAAGTTCTTGACGATACAAATTGGGAGAATTGAAAGCAAAGACTGGAAAGAGCAAATCAAGACGGGGAAATGGAAGGAGGAGATGGGGAATTAGAGAAAAAGAATTTGAGGTGGGAGGACATAGTTGGGGGAGGAGCGAGCCTGGCTATTGCCTTTGTTCGTAATCTTTTCGATCCCCTTTCTTTCCAGCCGATAGTTGTTTGTATACTGCTCTTCATTGTCCTGTGTCTCAATGACCCTCTTGGCCCATGTACTAGTCCAGCCGATATCGGTCCAAAACCCCAAGTGAAACCCTATAAAGTAATTATGCCCGTGACAAACCAATGCAATCGGCTTATTCTACCCTCGGCATCCTCTTTGCGAACTGTGACATTCTGTTTTCGGACGGTAAATAGTGCCTCTGTTTTGGTTTCAGTTTTCGTCATTTTTCGTTTTGTCGCCTGAATTCCGAAAACTCCGAGCTTCCTCTAAGCTTGGGTTTGTGTTTCAAACCTCCATTCAACTTTGAAATTCAAAAAAATCAAATTGAATTTATCCATTTTAGGTTTTGGACCCCTCCAAAGATCTATATCACTTCTGTTTTGCTTGGGCCAGCTCTAATCTTTTGGGCTAACCTATTTTTACCGGACCACTCATCTTCTCTTCCTCTTCCCAATTTTCCCTCTGTCTTCCTGGGCCGAATTCCCCGGCCGGTCCACCTTCTTCTTTTCTTTTCCCCGGCCCGCCCCCTCCTCTTCTTTTCCTCCGGCTTGGCCTGCTCGCTCAGCCCGGTCTCTTTTCTTTTCCTCCTCCTCGACCGCTTGCCCAGACCGGCCAGTCCACTTGCCCTTTTTCTTTCTTCTCTCCTCGCCTCGGCCGCATCCCCCCTTTTTCCCCTTCTTCCCCTTGGCTGCGTCGCCCGGCTCCCTCTTCTCCCCATCTTCTCCGCCTGGCTCCTCTCCGTCGCCCGGCCCGACTCCACCTCTTTCTCCCCTGCTCCCCCGCTGGCCTTCTCCTCCGCTCGGTCCAATCTTCTTCTCCCCGTCCCGCTCCAGAGCATCGCCCCCCTCCTGCGCCGCCGCGCCGCCCGCTTCTGCAGCGCCATCCCTGCTGACTCAGCCCCCGCAACCGCGTCGCCGCCCATGCCCCGTGGCGTCGGCGGCGTCCCTCCGTCCTCGCGGCACGCCTTGACAGTCCGAAGCGATGCAGTGAAGCCCCGTCGGCGCCTCCGTCTGGTCCATCGCCTACTCCACCTGCGACGCCATGCCGCCGTGACGTCACCCTTTGTCCTCTCCGCATCACGCGCGCACCTCCGCCCGTCAGGCACTGTGCGTCGTTCCCGAGTCGTGGCGTCGTCGCCTCGAGTCGAGCTCCACTCCGTCGCCCATGCCGCCGTCCCTCCATCGCCATCGCCGTCCCACCTCCCGGCTTCCCTCTCCCGGCTATAAATAGCCAGGCCTCCTCCTCCCGAGCTCCACGCCTGCACCCCTCCCTCTCCCGGTAAGCACTCCAAATAGAGTGCTGACTTTGCCTCTTCTTCCTCCGTGAAGACCCTTCCGCCGCTTATCGCCTCGCGGCGCCCAGTGCCACCCGAGCGCGGTGGCCTGCTCCGACCTGGGACCATTCTTGTTGTGCTCCTCCCGCAGCCCTCGACCTCGGCGCTGGCCACCTCCGGTGCTCCCCCGCCTCCACCGACAGCTTGGTGAGCCTCCCCTCCTTCCCATGTTGCTCCTGCGCTCCTCCCTTGATCCTCCCCTCTTTTCGGTCACCGTCGCCCCTGTGTGGCCGCCACACCCGACCGCCCCGCCCGCTGCCAGCTCATCTCCAGCGCCGCTCCTGCCGCAACACCACCTCCCTCAGCTTCCTCTCCTACCCAACGTCCCATTTTGGGGTATCCCCAGTGCCCTCCGGCCGTGGCCTGCCGCCGGCAGCCGCCGCCCGAGAGCCCCCCTCCTTCCCTGCCTCTGTGTTGCTGCCCTCTGCTGCTCTGTGTGTATGTGTGTGGCCAATGGCCCCAGGCATAATGGTAGTGAGTGTTGACCAGTATCAATGGCTGGATTGACAATATTTTGTATAGCCGGCAATTGAAGTTGTGTATCTGTCTAGCATTTGAGTTCCCTGTTTCGATCTGACATTCTAATATGATAATTGATGACTCTATGCATAATCGGACAATTGAGAATCTGTGAAGTATATTGTAATCTTGCAATTGAAATCTGTGTTTAATCTGGTACTTGAGAGTTGGTGCTTTGGATCAGTAGTTGGTAAGGCTGGCAATTGAAAGTTGTATTAATATGTCATTCGAAATTATGTGTTGAACTATTGTCTAAAATCTTGATATCAATTTGTTAACCATCTGGAAATAGAGAAATTGTTTTGTGGAACCTGTAATTTAATTGTTAATCACTTGTAGCAGTATAACCATGCCATTATCAAAAGTCTGCTAAAATGTGTATATACTAATATTTAAAAGCGGCAAGATTCATGAATTAATTTGCAACATTTCGGGAAAATCAAAAGTGAATGCAAATCAATTTCGAAACCCCTCCATCATCTCAACTAATTATTATCAAGAAATTGTTGAGGTTAATCTAATTAATCTTTTTCCACTAATGATTAAATTTGTGGGTTATAAGAAATTAAATCGCAAAGTTTACTAAAATAAACTGAGGAGCTATTTAAAGAATAATTGTGCTAATCTCATAATCTTGCTCTAGGAAACCTGAATAATAATCTTGCTAATCTTATCAAATTTGTTCAACAAAATATGAATTATCGTATTCTTTTGCCCCCAATCAAAAATCCTCAAATATAATTAACAGTAATTTAAAATACATTAAACCCGGCAAACTTATGCATTATCCACTCTTTTCTTAAAAACTCTAAAAAGGTCATTAAAAATGTAATTTAATAGTTAAGAAAAAAAAATAATTAAATCCTAAATCATTATTATTCATCTCAATCATAAATTGGAATAATTAAAAATACACATCTTGGTATAAGCAACAAATAAGATGAAATAATGCTTGCCATTCAATTTAAAGTGCAACCAAAATTTAATATCCTGCCATCTTCCAAATCCAAAGTGGAGTATCCCTGTTTAAGTTCCTTCGTCTTTACCTTCCTTTGCCTTTTCCCTCCCGGCAGAGTTTTCCCGCCATCTCCCCCCTTCACTTGATTAGTCGTTTGACCTTGTCGAACATCCCCGTGTCGCTCAATCCTTTCTATCTCGTCCTCTGCGGTCTTATTTAAAGTTTTTGTGTTTTATTTGGTCTTTTGGAGTTCTTTGGATTTATTTAGTTTTTCGATCGTTGTCGCGCAATTAGAGATCGAAGTACAGAAGAAGTGACGACTCGAGAAGGGCCAAGATTCAAGCAAGAACGCAGAACAAGACTTCGAAACCCCGGTCAAGAAGACTTTGAGTAAGATCAGGACCAGGTAAACTAAGCCCAAGCGAGTTAACACTTTGATCATGTTGAACCTACATTTTATACAAATTATGTTCTTTTAAAATATCAAATTGCATGCTTTAATTTTGTAATCAAATGTATGTTAAAGCTTAAGGTAGTTAAATACCCACTTGATGATTAATTATTTAATGTCATCCATTGATAAATTTGAACCACTAATCCTTGTCACTCTAGTAACTATATGGTAATACTAGTTATAGTTTGTACTTAAGCGTCACGCTAGCCTTGCTTAAGTACCAGGACACTAAATGTCCCAATCATCATCATCATCTCACCATGAAAATGGTTTTGGGCAGTCTTTGTGGGTAAATGACTGAAGTGATTTTGTTGGTGTATTTTTGCTCCTCGAAACCCTAAAAACTTGCTATTACTACATCTGGGCGGGTGGAAGGAGTGGTGGGTGCCGTCGGGCACGAGAGCGATTGGTATGTGGTATGAACCGCCCGGATGGATTAAGGATTTAATCTTGTCATGACCTCCCTGTAAAACAAGTACAATCATAAGTCTGCAAAGGGCAACTTGGCTTAGTAAATTTATCGAACCCTGAAAATCATCTCGCTGGTGGAGAAGTGGGAAGGTGCAGGCGTGAGCCGGGAAGGGACACCGAGGGTGAAGTCGCCAGCTACACTCGTCGTAGTGGTGAACATCCCGCACAACTTATGGGCGCAACCCCACAGGGGTGAGATGATGGAAAGGGCGAGGTAGATCGAAAGGTTACTGTGACGATCGCTCAACTACATGACTACGGAATCATGTGGGGCAACGAGTATAATTGTCTCTTGTGGATAAAGTGTACAACCTCTGCAGAGTTAAAACTGTTTAAACAGCCGCGCCTACGGTCAAAGGCGGACATGGGAACTTAACTTGTGAAAGTTCTATTTCAAAAACCTTTGTGACTGGTATGAAAACCAGGTCGGGGCCTGAGATTTGACTTTTCCCCGGATCGCCGTATCCAGTGTTGTTAATGTATGGAGGTAGCCTCTGCTGTTATTTATTATTGCACAATTAATCTATTTAAAAATATAATTTGGTTAAAATGCTAAGTGATAGGATTTTCTAACATCCGTATTTACAAATGTTGCTTTACGCAAATAAAAGAACCCGAGCCATCCTTGTCAAGCCTTGCATATATATTATTGCATCTGTTGTGTTGGCTCGCGAGCACGGTAGTTGTGCTCATCCTCGCTCTTTCCCCCGAACCCTCAGAAATAGGAACCCTGGAGCTTTCGACTACTACGATGATTCAGAAGTCTGAGGACCCAAGAGTCGTTGAAGCGCAGTTTAGTCCTTAGCAGTTCTAGTCTCGCCTTAGTCTAGCTGACTCTGTCGGTTCTTGTGTGCCTCCTATATTGTTCGAGGTTTTCGGACAATATTGGACGTGTACGGGTTCCCCAGTCACTTACCTGTGGAGAGATGTGCTCTCACCCCTTTTGCTTCTGTTGTTGTTTCCGCTATCTTTTGTAATGTATTCATTTGGCATATTCGACCCTTATTGTAAAAAAATTGGCCTAAAGCGGTTTATGTAAACTCTGACGTGTAAATTAATGAATGATATGGTCTTACGATATATATGATTTGATTCAGTAATGTGTCTGTAAAGTGCTATCTACTGATCCAAGGAATAGCAAAATAGTTTCACAGAGGAATCCGAATTAAGAAATCTGGATGCCTACAACGACTATGTTCAGTTCAGCTCCGAGTTTGTCGATACACGGGTAAGTCTCCGGTGATTTTGTCTGTTAGATGTTGCCTTCCTAGCTAGATAATCATGTTCGCTGACCAACCGAAGGTCTTAATTTGGTCATGGTTAGTAGGTGTTTCCACGAAAATTGCGTTGCCATGCTAGCCTCACATGCTAGTAATTTGGAAAAGTTTAGGGACAGCAAGATGTGCATTCTGGGAGTCAAAGCCGAAGGCCAAGTTGCCTCAGCCCTGTCTTATATTTGGGGAGGTTTGGTCTTTTGCGCAGACTAGTGATAGCTCCCCCCTGCTGTATGACAGATTTTGTACCCAGGTACTAGTGTACTACCGTACATACATATCAAGAACCATCAAGCATCACGAGTACGATCTAGTTTAAGCCTTGCGATACCATGGTCCTACCCTGATAATTAAGGCAACGCATCATTAGCTAGATATTTCTGCGCGGCTGAAAAGTACACTGCACAGTCGCACAACCAAATACACCAATAATTAGTGCAACTGTGGCGCCAAAGACGTGACTCGCTGGCTTCCATAGTTCCACGGTTGTGCTGCTTTTTGCTTTTCTTTCTGCATTCCCAGTTGCTTCCTTTACGCATCATTGCTCTCCCTTTTTCTAAATCCATCCCTTGCTGCTGCCGCCGCCTTAGGCGCACTCGGAGACAGTAGCGGATCCAAAACTAAATATTAGGTATGGTGATGGTGGTAACGGCTACCTTAGCGAGAGAGATGGAGAGATTAGCGCGGGTATAATGAAATATGACTCGATAATGCTTGTGTATATATATGGGATGTATATACGAAATAGAGGGAAGTGACCTCATTTTCTGCCCAAAAACGAGATTTTGACCAGAATTGTTTGCATTCCAACCGATGATTGCTAGTTAGCAAAATGCAATACACTTCGTGTTAGCTACTCAACTCGTTGCTCGGGCAAGTCATTCTTTTCTAGTTTGTGCAACGTATGTGCTATCCTAAGTTCCGGCTGCGTAATAAAACGGCCAATCCATAAAAGCATTACCCAAAATCAAAACCTTCGTTTTCTCTCTATCTACAGTTCCACACTCCATAGGTCACTGCTTCTATGGTCTCCCTCGGCGGGGGGCGCGGCAAGTGATAAGCGAACCCGTCTCCATGTACAATATCTCAATTCTCTGTATCTCTCTTATCCACGTCATCTTATGTCGTGCGTGACAAGATATGCTCTAAGGACAAATGACTCTGAAAATGCTCCCAACGACTTACTTCCTTCACTGCGATATTGATACTATCAGATAGTGGTCAGCAATAAATACTTCGCGGTCACACATTCCGGCGACGCTAAATTGGTCGGCAGTTATTTGACTCCGAATGTTACAACATCTGTGTTCCCCCGGCTCGGTGGTAGCCCACACAAGCATGCAATCGGAGCGACAAAACGCTGACAGATTAAAAGATCAAATGATCACTTTCTTTCGTGTGCACTTCACCTAATCACCTAAGCTATGGCGGGCGCCCGAGCATGCCATAATGCTGGGTCCGCCTCTGCTCGGAGACGTGGGGCTGGTTGGCACGATAGTTGATGCTGCAATCCGAACTCATTTGTTCTAACCTATTAAGCATGTGACTCTGTAGGTTTATATGTATTTAGTTGTGACTCGGAAATCACTTTTCGACCACGAGTCGTTAGCAACTCTTAGCAAAACATAACGATTCTGAATACACATAAATTATATCGGAAGAATCTTAATGCAATATGATCTATGAGTATACCCTTATCACTTACGGCCAGCTCGTTTGAGGGATGCTGTCAGAGCACTTTGTAGCCACATAATATTTTTGAGAAATAACATATTAGATCTACTAAAGAAAGGTTAGTCATCGTCGACGGCTTATTCTTCTGTCTTCATCTCGTTATTATCCATCGTCTCCTGATCCAAAGGATGAAAGAAACCTAATAGTCGAATCCTTTCTACTAGAAGATCAATTCAATCAGATTGGTTTTATCTTTTTCGATCGCCTACTATACTGTTCACCCGGCTGTCGAGCCAGTCGCAATCACTGCACCGCACACTCTCTGACTCTTTTGCCGTTGTGCTCCCTTCCACTGCTTCGTGCCTTTTTCTCTGCTGCTCCCTACTGCATTATTGCCCCCCTCCGTTCCACCTTCCTCTTCCTTCTTGCTTCCTTTACGCATCATTGCTTTCCTTTCTTCTAAATCCATCCGTTTGGTTTCTCCCTTGCTGCTGCTGCCGCCGCCTTAGGTGCACTGGGCGACGATGGGGCTGGTTGGCAAGGCGACGATGGGGCTAGTTGGCACGGTAGGTGAGGCTGCAATAGGATGGCTGGTGCAAACCATCCTTGGGAACCTTTTCACTGGACAGATCGAAGAATGGACTCGTAAAGTTGGGCTTGCCGAAGATGTGGAGAATCTCAAGACTGAGATGGGGATAGTGGAGATGGTGCTTGCTGCTGCCGCGGGAAGGAGGATTGACAACGAGCCACTGGCCCGGAAGCTGGATGATCTAAAGGAGCTGCTCTATGATGCTGAAGACGTGATGGACGAACTCGACTACTACCGACTCCAACAAAAGATCGAAGAAGGTGCCTCACTCACCACTATCTTGTTCCATGATTCTTGCTTTCCGCTTCTTTTATATTGGTGTAATTGCGAGCGCTACTTGGCCTATCGTTTACTCTGCGACTAAGAGCAGCTGAATATTTTCGTTCAAAAACAAAGAGCAGCTGAATATCATAGGCATCACACCTAAGTTTCTCTTGGTTCATTCTGATATCATTTCACATGATTTGAATTTTGTTAATTATTAGCAGCTGCAAGATAATTTTGGTAACAAAGAGAGTTTGCATACGCAGGAAAGGTTCAGTGCCGCCGCCGCCGCTAATCCTGAGGAAACTATGTGTCTTCGTCCACTTCATCTTCTATTTTTCAAGTAGCATGCAGTGCAACGAACCGAATTTCTAGTTGGGCCTCACATGACAGAAAAAGGAAAAGAGAAGAGGAGGACCCAATTCATAGAACCATGCTGTATCTTGAGAATAAACATGACATTTCTAAGAGGATCAATGGAATAGTGAAGCATTTACGCATTATTGGCAATTCTGTGCAGGTGGTTCTTCAGCCAGAGATCTCACGCCCCATTGCGACGTCAAACCAGAGTATGAGTGTGTCCAGGAACACACGCCTGACAACTTCTATTCCAATTGAATGCAAGGTATACGGGAGGATTGCAGAGAGGAAAAGATAGTAGAGCTTTTAATAAATGGGAACTCAAATGATCTACACGTTCTGCCAATAGTTGGCAGTGGTGGATTTGGGAAGACCACGCTTGCTAGATTTGTGTACCATGATCAAAGAATTAGAAGCCATTTTGATTTGCGCATCTGGGTTTGTGTATCCACTAATTTCAACGAAGTGAGTCTAACACGCGAGATGTTAGATCATGTATGTAAAGATAGTCGAGAGTACGAAAAAATAAGCAGTTTCAATGTACTACAAGAGATCCTTTTGGAGAATATCAGAAACAAAAGATTTCTGCTCGTATTAGATGACATGTGGGAAGACAAGGACAAGAGTGGATGGGATAAACTGTTAGCTCCATTGAAACACAATCAAGTAACCGGCTGCATGGTATTAGCAACAACTCGAAGGAATTCAGTTGCAAGAATGATAGGAACAATGGATGCAATAAAATTGAATGGTCTGGATGAAAAGGAGTTTTGGCTGTACTTCAAGGCATGTGCATTTGGTAATGAGAACTATGAGGGTCATCCTAGTTTGCAATCCATTGGGCAACAGATTGCTAAAGCTCTAAAGGGCTGTCCACTAGCTGCACGAAGTGTTGGTGCACTTTTGAACAGAAATGTCAGCTATGAGCATTGGAGGACAGTTCAGTACAAATGGAAATATCTCCAACAAGAAGATGACGATATTTTACCTATCCTGAAAATTAGTTATGATTATCTACCTTTCCACCTGCAGCGTTGTTTCTCCTACTGCTCTTTATTTCCTGAGGATCACCAGTTTAATGGAGAAGTTTTGGTCCGGGCTTGGATATCACAGAATTTTGTGCAATGTGAAGACACAAGCAAGGGATTGGAGGAAACAGGGAGGCAATATTTGAATAGTTTAGTGGATTTCGGATTTTTCCAAATGGTTGACTCACACTATGCTATGCATGGCTCACACTATGCTATGCATGACCTAATGCATGAATTAGCAGAGCAGGTTTCATCAAATGAATGTGCTAAAATAAATGGATTGCAATCTAAGACAATTAAACCATGCATTCGTCATTTGTCGATCATAACCACTAATCGTGACAGAGACGAACATGCCAATTTTACCAGTGAGAATTTTAATAAAATACTACAGATGATTAGGCCTTTGCAAAAGTTGAGGACCTTGATGTTCTTTGACGACCAAAGCAGCGTACATTTTTTGAGATCCTTCTTCCCAACATTGTGCGAGGAGGCAAAAACTTTACGTCTCCTAGGAGTCTATGCGCCAGGTGCTAATGTTGACTCTATACTCAGTATTTTAAATCCATATCATCTTCGTTATCTTGAATTTGGTTGGGCCTACAACACTGATTTTCCTCAAGTTTTGACAAGATTTTATCACCTTCAAGTATTGGATGTGGGTTTTTCAGCCAATCATTCTTTACCTACTGGTATGAATAATCTTGTTAATTTACGGCATCTTATTGCTCATGAGGAAGTACACCGTGCAATACCTTGTGTCAGCAGCATGACATCTCTTCAGGAACTATACTTCAAGGTTCAAAATGTTGGTAATTTTGGGATTAGGCAGCTTCGATCCATGAGTGAGCTTGTAACACTTGGAATTTCTCAACTTGAAAATGTGAAGAATAAAGAAGATGCTAGTGGTGCAAGCTTGATAGATAAAGAGCATCTTGAAGTGTTGTCCTTATCATGGGACAATAGCAGCATGAGCCTTGAACCTACTACAGAGAGAACCAGAGATGTGCTTGAGGGTCTTGAGCCACATCAGAACCTCAAACATCTACGAATAGCTGGGTACAGTGGTGCTACCTCCCCAACCTGGCTTGCCAGTAATGTCTCAGTTACCTCACTGCAGATACTTCATCTAGAGAACTGCAGGGAATGGCGAATTCTTGGATCTCTTGAAATGCTTCCACTCCTTAGGAAGCTGACATTGGTAAGGATGTGGAACTTGACAGAAGTCTCAATTCCTTCTTTGGAAGAGTTGGTCTTAATTGAGATGCCAAAATTGGAGAAATGTTTTGGTACTTACGGGGTGGAATTGACTTTCCGTCTAAGGGTGTTAACGGTCAAGAATTGTTCTCAACTGAATGAGTTCACACTATTCCAGAGTGACTCTTCTTTCCAAGTCGAGCAGAAGTCATGGTTTCCGTCTCTCACCGAACTCACCATCGCGGGTTGTCCTCATATAATGTACTTACTTCTTCTCTTTCATTTTGCTTGTTCAATACGTTTCCAAGTTCTTATGCACTTACTTTCATAAGTGATGTTGCAGCAAGTGGGAAATTCTTCCACTGGAAGAAATGCGAGCACTCAAGGAATTGGAGTTAATGGACGCGCATGGCATCAGAGTTTTGTCGGTTCCTTCTCTGGAGAAGTTGGAGTTGAATGACATGCCGAGCCTGGAAAGTTGCAGCGGGCTAACGGCTTCTCCACCTCTGCAATTTTCGCCTTCACAAGGAGAGCCAAATGAATGGGTATCTCGTCTTCGTACACTCAACATCCGTGATTGCCCCAATTTGATAGTGTCGCATCCTCTGCCGCCTTCTGCTCTGATTTCAGGGTTATCCATCCACGGAGTTCCAACATTTCCAACAATGAAAATGAGTTGTAGGCAGCTCACGATCGAATATAATGAGTTGAGTGTGCTGGATGACAAGATCTTGGCATTCCATAATCTTAGGGGCATAACATTGTTGGGCTTACAAAATTGTCCAAATCTGGTCTCTCTTTCGAGTGAATGTTTTAGCCAGCTCACCGCCCTAAAGACTTTGCAAATACAAGACTGTCCAAATCTTGAGTCTCTTTCATTTGGAGGCTTTAGGCAACTCATCAATTTAAGGGCATTGGAAATCATCAAATGTGGAATTCTGCTCTCATCTTATACTATACCAGGGGACATCCATGAAGACAGTAGAGCACAAGCAAACTGCCCTCTTCTCCCATATCTCACACGCCTCAAAATTCATTCATGTGGTATAGCAGGCAAGTGGCTAACTAAAATGCTGCGAGATGTACAGTCCCTTGAGGAATTGTATTTAGGGGATTGCCCCCAGATAAAATCTATATCAATCGATCAGCCCAGACAAGAGGAAGAAAGTAGCAGTTTGGCTTCATCCTCAGAATGTCTAGCTGTCGCAACGACATGCTTAGCCCAAGATGAGTCCCTCTTGTACATTCCGTCAAATGTCCTCTTATCCCTCAAGATATTTTATATTCAAAGTTGCTCAGAACTGCAGTTTTGTGGCAGCAAGGAAGGGTTAGGAGCATTCGTCTCCCTCGCGGATTTGAGTATTTTGTCTTGCCCCAAGCTGCTCTCGTCCGCCGATGAAAGATTTTCCCTTCCGTCGTCTCTCATAAAGCTCTGGATCCAACATCTCCCAACAAAGTTGCAGCCTTACTTCCCAGACAATCAGACCTCTCTCAAACAATTGGAAGTAAACGAGAGTCCAAATTTGGAATCTCTACGGCTGGAATCCTGCACGGCTTTGGAGAACCTGAAAATCCGGGGATGTGAACAGCTGGCTGTATTGGAGGGCTTGCAGTTCCTCTGCTCTCTCCGAATCCTGAAGATGCACACTGTAGGTTTTAAATCTCTACGGCTGGAATCCTGCACAGCCTTGGAGGAGCTGGTAATCTGGGGATGTGAACAGCTGGTTGCATTGGAGGGCTTGCAGTTCCTCTGCTCTCTCCGAATCCTGAATATGCACACTGTAGGTTTGAAATCTCTACGGCTGGAATCCTGCACGGCCTTGGAGAAGCTGGTAATCCGGGGATGTAAACAGCAGGTTGTGTTGGAGGGCTTGCTGTACCTCGGCTCCCTTCGAAGCTTGGCCATCGAGATGAATTCTGAGCTGTCTGCTGCATGGGATCGCGGATCTCAAGAGCAGAACGAGGGAAGCGATCACGCCCGACTGCTTCCTCCATCAATTGAGGTGCTTCAGATCTATCATCTCCGAGAGGAGATTTTGCCCTGTTTTCTGGCCCAGCTCCCTTCCCTCTCCAGATTAGTGGTATCGGATAGTCCAAATTTGACATCTTTGCAGCTTGGCTCCTGCACAGCACTGACAAAGTTGGAAATTACAGATTGCGAGTCGCTCAATTCACTGAACAGCTTGCAATCCCTCGGGAACCTTACCGCTTTGGAAGTGCGGAGATGCCCTCGCGTACAGATAGGGGGCTATGAGCTATGCCATCGCCTGGAAAGCGTTTTGATCGATGACCCCTCTGCCCTTACCACGTCGTTCTGCGAGCACCTCACCTCCCTCCAACGCCTTGAGATTTCGATGAGGAGACAACTAACAGATGAGCAAGAAGAAGCGCTTCAGCTCCTCACGTCCCTGCAAGAGCTCCAATTTAATAGTTGCCCAAATCTCGTAGATCTTCCTGCTGGGCTGCACAGCCTTCCCTCCCTCAAGATGTTGGCGATATATAGTTGCAAGGGCATCTCGAGGCTGCCGGAAAAGGGCCTCCCACCTTCGCTGGAAGAACTGGACATCGTCTGGTGCAGCGAGGAGCTACATGCACATTGCAGGATGTTAGCAACGAGCAAGCTAAAGGTCAGAATTAATTGGGAATATGTGAACTGATAAATTACTGGATGGCTTCTTGGACACATATTTCTGCCCGCACAACAAGCTGTCGGCTGCCTTTTTTTCCTCACTTTTCAGGTATGCACTACACTATACATCATGTAATCTTCACGATCTATTGATAATATACACCCTCATTATCCATTTTCTAAACTAAACAGTCTTTATGCAGTGCATCTCACTGCTGCAGGCAGTTACCGTCTTCAAGATCATCGCACAAGGATCATATCTGATTCTGTGAGGATGATGGGTGAGCCAGCAAATTACTCATCTGTGCATAAATCTAAGGAAATCTGCCGGCAATGTATTGGTGCTACGGGAGCTCTCTCGTCACGTTTCCCGGATCCAGAATTGAGCTTGGATTCTCAGATAATTTTGATCCAGAATTGTCTAAAGCTCTTGAGTCAGAAGTAGTCTCCTGTATGCATTCGTTACTAACATCTTGTCGGCTGGGGTGTACATGGCTTTATGGAAGATTGTAACCGTATTCATGATTATTTAGTGAAAATTATCCATTCGGTGTAAAAAAAAAAAGAGTCCACCGTATGAATTCGCAACTAGTTCAAATATATGTGGTCATCGTTTACTTAAAAGCTTATCAGGGTGATGTCCTTGCGCCGGTCAATAAATATGTGGCGATCGTTTGCTTAAAGCTACAACTGGTACAAAGCAAGATGGGGTAATCTGATGAGCTTTTTTAAAAAAAATTTATTATTATTATTATTTTTTACAAAACTAGGTAGTTGTCCTAAAAAAAATTACAAAAATGACAGGCTCCTGGTGACCGGGCCAGTTGAAGAATTTTAAAAAAATATATATTTTAAAACAGGTACTTACAAAAATAAATAGCCACCCCAAAAAATTACAAAAATGACACCCTGTCGCCAGTTCAACTGGCGGCAGGGACCCTGTCGCCCGTCCAGGTACCTGCTGCCATTTCAACCTGTCGCTAGTTGAACTGGCGACAACTACCTGAAACCCTAATCTGATTAGTCTATTTGTGATTTTTCATATATTTTTAATGGTACGAAATCTGTTAGACTCGCAATAACGTTCTGTGATAGCCGTATGTTGTTCTAGTGCGGTGAATTTATGAAGGATTTTGCGAGGACAATTGAGGTATCAATGATTCGTAAGTAGGAAAGTAAGTGATATTGTGATGCACTAGAGAATTTTGTGAGGACGATTGAGGTATTAATGATTCGTAAGTAGAAAGATAAGTTATATTGCGATGCGCTACAGAATTCGCACACAGTGCACAATATTATCGAAATGGTGCAACGATAATAACAGGACAGTTGATTCGACAAGAGGGGTTACATGGCACGTAAGTTAACGAACCAAGGACGGTACATGCATGCTTTTAGGGAATTAAAAATACATGGGACATATGGACGAAGAGGGTCGGACTACTGCATGGACTGGGGCCATTTGCCCTTCCTTGCGAACTCGGCGTTGTACTCCTCGCCGGCCTCCTTGGCCCTCTTTTTCTCACGCTCCCTCTCGCGAGCCTCGCGCTCCCGACGACTGCACGCCTCAAGATAGGCCTGTGCCTTCCGCCGGATACACTGGTTGTGCTCTTCAGTGCGGCGCTTCTCCTCCTTCCTCTCGCGGTCCCTGTTGGCATCCCACTCCTTAGGAAGCTGAAATTGGTAAGGATGTGGAACTTGACAGAAGTCTCAATTCCTTCTTTGGAAGAGTTGGTCTTAATTGAGATGCCAAAATTGGAGAAATGTTTTGGTACTTACGGGGTGGAATTGACTTTCCGTCTAAGGGTGTTGACGGTCAAGAATTGTTCTCAACTGAATGAGTTCACGCTATTCCAGAGTGACTCTTCTTTCCAAGTTGAGCAGAAATCATGGTTTCCGTCTCTCACCAAACTCACCATCGGGCATTGTCCTCATATAATGTACTTACTTCTTCTCTTTCGTTCTGCTTGTTCAATACATTTCCAAGTTCTATGCACTTACTTTGATAAGTGATGTTGCAGCAAGTGGGAAATCCTTCCACTGGAAGAAATGCGAGCACTCAAGGAATTGGAGTTAATGGACGTGCATGTCATCAGAGTTTTGTCAGTTCCTTCTCTGGAGAAGTTGGTGTTGATTGAAATGCCGAGCCTGGAAAGTTGCAGCGGGCTAACGGCTTCTCCACCTCTGCAATTTTCGCCTTCACAAGGAGAGCCAAATGAATGGTTATCTCGTCTTCGTACACTCACCATCCGTGATTGCCCCAATTTTATAGTGTCGCATCCTCTGCCGCCTTCTGCTCTGATTTCAGGGTTATCCATCCACGGAGTTCCAACAGATAGGCCTTGAAGTGCCTCCTAACAATGGTGTCCCCTGCGTTCTGCGCCATACGCTCGGGTTGTAATAAGAAATGTACACATCAGCAAGGTTCACATATGAATTGATGCGAGATGACAATAGTTACAAATACTTACGTGGAACTGGCAGATCCACCTCAACGTCCTTACCTATCTTACAGTAAGGAGATGTACCAACATCCAACTTGTGGCTGTCCACCTCTTGATCTCTCTTTCGACTCACTTTTATCAAGTCTATTGGGTTGTCCATCCTCCTGGTCTCAACCCTCAACTCTCCGCCAAAATCATTAATTAGCTAATATTCTTTTTCAGTATTTGAAGAAATATTGTGTGACAATGCTAAACATTTATTAATATTTTATGTATCTTAAACTTGTCAAGGTGAATACGACCTACAAATGAATAGGTGTGCTTGTATGTGGGGTGATAGGATATATCTAATCATCGTGACATTCAAAAGTATTATTTCAACAAAGAAGTAATTGGCATAAATACAATAATGAAAGTAATATTATAAGTACATGAAATATAGACTCAAAATGATCAAATAAATGCAACTTGGCTCCTTGATCAAGGTCTTCGATGGCTTCTGTTTCTCCGATGTACTTATCGTGGTCTTCCGGGGCTTGTTCCTCGAAGTCGGAACCTAACACAAAAGAAAAACCAAATAAAAATCCGGGCTCAACAAGGAGCGAGCTAGGAACAACATGAAATAAAATAATCCAAAAAAGAATTGAAAAAAAAGGTGGTGTGGGCAGTTAGGACTTATTAGGTGCTTGATTTGGCTAAACGAAGATGGAAATGGGATTCACAGGCTCGAAACGGTTAAAATGGATATTAATATGTCTAACAGGTTTTGGGTGAATAGTGTCAGGTTGATAGTGTTACTAGTAGGTCAGGTTGAATGAATAGTAATGGGTTTTGGTTTTGGGTAACATGTTTGAATAGTTGTGGGCTTTAGGGTCGGCTATGAACAGTAATGGCTTGCACGAAGTAGCATAGTGCTGGGCTTGGCCCATTTGGCCTACTAGGCCAAGTCTTTTACAGGCCAGGCTGTTGGTACTACAACAAAATTATCACGTAAAGATGCTTTTGTTTTGACGCTTTTATGTCCGTCTCTGCGCCGAGAACCACCTCATATGTAAAGACGCTTCTCAAGACGTTTTATATAACGACAAAAGCTCTTACTGTACGCATCTCTCCACCTCCCCACTTCTTCAACCTCCCAACAGAAATCCAATCTGGTAGCTCGCCCGCTCCCTTCATGGCTTCGTCTCGTCGCCGTCCCACTGCCCCCCTCACGTGGGATGCTTCATCTTCCCAGTCCCCCCTTAAACCCTCGACCCCAACCACCAACTTAAATCCCACCCGCCGCAACCATGGACAATATTCCAGACACCCCCTCGTGTCCCCCACCCCTCCGCCGCCGTGACTGCCACGACTTCCCAATACAACCCCGAACACCGCACTAGCCGCCAAAATCCAAAAGAGGTAATCGCCGCCTTCCCCATAACTAGGGCTGGAAAAAAGGCCCGAGGCTCACGAGCCTGCTCGAGCTCGTTGCGAGACGAGCTGGCTCGGCTCGAGCTCGTGAATTTTCGAGCCAAGCCAGGCTTTCTGCTCAGTGAAGATTCGAGTCGAGCTCGAGCCGGCTCACGAACCAAACGAGCCAGGCGCAACCCCATATAATCACATTATGCCTTTGTTTCTGGGCTTGGGGAGTCCCTATAAATCTATGATGAATGCTTGTATGGATTATGGATTGTTATATTTCTCGATTTGTTTATGATGATTGGATTTTGAATTGATGATAAATTGCTCATATAATTATATTATTCTGTCTTTGTTTTTGTGTTTGCGAGCCCTGGCTTGAACGAGCTTTTCAAGCCAGCTTGAGCTTTTATTTGAGCCGAAACGAGTAAGCTTTCGAGCTCGTTTTCCAAATGAGCCGAGCCGAGCCGATCCAAAACTTAGACCAAGCCTGGGCGAGCTTGGCTCGAGCCGGCTCGGCTCGGCTCGTTTCCAACCCTACCCATAACCAAACCCAAGAAGCCACGCCAAGGGCGCTGCTGTGAGGTGGCAGTCGTGGAGGACTTCGTCTGCTGCTGCCTCAAGCAGGTCTTTGCCTGCATCCTAGAGCGCGACCCGGAGATCCTCAAAGGCAAGGGCGACATTCTGAAGCGAAACGAGGACGGAGAGTGGAACTCCGATAAGGAGGAGCGAGGGGATCCCAGGGATGAAGATGGGGAGCAAAAGGCGGTGGTGGAGGAGGAGGACCCGAGCTGTCCGCTGGACGTCGACGTCAGGTGGGGGTTCGTGCGTCGGAGTACTTCGACAAGCACTCGATCAAGAACATGACGGTGGATGGGGTGGAGATCGATTGGGAAGGGGAGGCCGACTAGGGCTGGGTCAAGGAGATCAGTTGCTTGGAGTGGGAGAGCTTCAACTTCCACCCCAGTCCCCTCATCGTCCTTGTCTTCGAGCGCTACAACCAGTAAAAATCATTCGTCTCTGTCTAGTATCTAGTCATGAACCATTGTCGATTATGTTAGGAACAGAGTGCGAATCAAATGAGCTAAAACAGACTAATAGGTCAGAACTGCCCTGGGACTGATGCATAACTTTACTTTAATATCTAGAATTATTGTGATGTTTTGTGCTTCCTTAGAAAAAAAAAGTATTTCTTACTTTGCAGGATGCTTTGATAATTTAGTATTGAAGTGTGTCTAATTTTGTGCTTTGGAGGGCTACTAAGAATTGGAAGTTTCTTAAAGAATTGGAAAAGGCTGCTAAGGTATATTGGAATGCTAAAGATCGATTACTTCCTCGGGTATGTGTGAATCATATCATGGTCACTATTCGATTAACTCTGGCAAGGTTGTTCTGGTGTTTGGACAAATGCTGAATTTGATTGTATGTTTCAGACTATGAAGGTTGATATGAATATTGAGAAAGACCTGGCATATGTCCTTCAAGTTAAAGAATGCCCACAATTATTGTTCCTAGGGGGAAACAAGATCTTATACAAAGAAAAAGGTTAGTCCCATTTGCCCTAAGAGAAGCAGCATCTGTTAATCATGTATTTTATTGCGCGTTTGATATACATCAAGTTTAGTTATGAGGTTGGTTGTTTGAGAAACTAAAGGCAGCAATTGGTAGGTTGCACCTTTTAGCCACGCTTGCTATTTTAACTGTGAAATATCCGTTGTGGCGATGTCGATTCTTTTCCTCATTGGTGAGTTCTGAGAGATAAGAACCGCTGATGAGCTAGTTCAAGTGATTTCCCATTTCTACTACAATGCGAAGAGGCCATCTCGTGTCAATCCTGATGACATTGCTCCTCCATTCTAAGTTATTGAATACAAGTGCTGAGATAGTGTCTTGTTCTCAACTTTTGTGCTATAGTAGCATTGTTATTACTCCCTAGTAAGCTTTTCATCCAATTCTTAACCTATTACCTGTTGAAAACTAGAGCTCAGCCTCCATCCGGGGTGCGGATCCAAAGTGAGGCGGGTGGGAGGCCCGGGGCGTTGAGGCTTGGGGCGTCAGATCTGGGCGGGATGCTTCCATTGTGCCAAGTGCATTTTTTCTAGTTAGTGTTTTTTTGCTACATGTAGCTTGGTATCTTGTATTGAAACTTACGATTTCATGTTGGTGATGACTGAATTGTTTTCATTATGTATAATTTAGCTCACCATTTTAGTGAATAAGTAATGGATTCTTATGGTAGCCATATGATATTGATTTTAATTATTTTTCAAAATTATTCCAGTTGCTTGAGAGAACTCTTGAGGCATTTGGAGATGATTTGAATTCTGCAATAAAGAGTTTGAATGATCTACGCCTGGAGTCAGCTGAGGATAATTAAGGACTACAAAGAGAATGCAATAGAGATGGGTGAGCTAATGTATTAATTTCTCCCTGGACAAAGCTTATGGATAGATTTCAACTGTTTAGAAATTTTTTTGTGTCAATCCATAGGATCTTTTCCTGATGTATTTGTACCTTTTTTATATAGATGTTTGATTCAGTTGTGAACTCCACTTGCTATAAATTCAAATATTTGTTGCTGCTATGAAGTGCATGCATGCTCTATAGTTTTCTTAGTTTGCTAATTGTGAGAATATGATGCTTCCATGTGATGACATGTGCTCTACTGTTTTCTAGTTTTTTTTTGGATGAGGTGGAATAATTTCTTCATATGATGATATATGTTTCCGTTTGTAGCAAAATGCACGAATCAAATTTGAAATAATCCAATTAAATTAAAAAAAAATTAAATTTGAAATAAAAGCGTCTCTATGTTTGTTGGCACGCAAATCGGAGGTGCATATATATATCAGTAAAGACGTTATGTAAGTGTATCTACTAAAACGTCTCTACATACATAGACATGAATTTTAACATCTCTATAAAGCGTTTTGTATCCTGTACAGATGTTTTACAAGCGTCTCTATTGTTCTTGACAAGGTCCGTGGGGAGACACTCCAAGGATGCTTTATAAAAACGGCTCTACGGTCTTCTAGAGATGAAATAACACGTCTCTAGCCTATAGATTGGGCATCTCTACATGGGTGTTGTGTTGTAGTGTGGCTGTTTGGTCTTGACTTGAGTTGCTTGGTGAAGAGCCAGGCGTGCTCCCGAGGCACCGAGACAGTGGTGATGGCGGTGGGGCCGACGGCGGCTCGGTGGCGGCCGGCGGCGATTGGAGGCATGGTGAGCATCACTGCAACTTGCGCAACTCATTTTTGGGCTTTGCCCAAGCGGTGGTGGCTCGAGGAGGGTGGTCATTGGAGGCGGCGCATGGCCAAAACATAAGGTTTGCTGCGGTGGTCCGATGATGATTCGACCAATTTGGTTGGGGCTTAAGGATTAGTGGGCAAAGGGGGTTTCAGTGGTGAGGCTTGGGAGGCACCGAGGCGCCCTGGCAACGGTGGCCATGGGTAGCGCGGTGGTGGAGCTCGACGTCGTCGAATTGTTGACGGGGAGGGGGTGAATGGTGGTGGGGGTTGGGCTTGGGGGGTCGGGCCGGCGCTAGTGACGGGGCTGGAAGGGCAAAGGCTAGCGAGTGGCGTGGATCGGGTTTTTTGGCTCACTGGGGAAGAAGAAGAAGGTGGCGGCAATTCGAGGTCTTGTCTGGGGTTGGAGAAGAATGGGTAGCTCAGTGGGGCGGAGTGGGTGCAAACGAAGAGATTGACGTGATGGGGGGGTTAGCTTTTATAGACCAGGAAGGCGGTGGCGGTAGGGTGCGGGCTTGGCGACGCTGGTGTGTGGCAGTGACATGGGTGGTGGAGTGAGCTCAGCTCTAAGCAGGGGGCGAGCTGGCGGTGGGTGGCGCCGCGAGGGCGACTGCGTCTCACTGGTGCGGGCGCACAAGCGGGCAAGGGCTGCAGCGGTGATTGCAGTGCGTCGAGCAGGTGGCGTGGGAGGCACCGGGCATGGCGCGGGCGAAGGTGTGAGGCCGACGACGCTAGTGTAGGAGAGGTGGCTACCAAGGTGGCAGCTACTGGCGCTGTTTTGGCGTGGAATGGGGGCTGTGCTATGACGAAGGCGACGCGGTGCGGCCACTGCCGGCGTGACACGAGGGACGAGGCAAAGGAAACAAGGGTGGTGGCGTCATTTGGAAAGGCGCTTTCGGGTGGGTGAAGGAAGCGGGAAAACAAAAGAGGAAAATGGAAGAGTTAAGAAACTTTCCGGTTTGGGCAAAAACTCAAGTTCAAACCAAAAGCTCCACAAACTTCTTCTTTTTAAATTTTTTTGGGTTATTTCAAATACCTTCGTCAGATGCTTGTTCGTTACATTTTTTTTAGGAAAAAACCCCTTGCATGCTTTGATGTGATGATGTTTGACTAAGGTTGGTAAAGAGGAAAGGTGCAAAAACCGTGGGTCTTGATTTTGGAGCGTGGCGACCATTTCTACCGGTGGCCAAGCCAAGTGGGAGATCTTGCTAATGGGCTCTTCCTATTTCCTATAGAGGACCAACTTTAGTTTCATGTAATGCAGTTCTTGGTTACATATTGTTTGGCCCATCTTCAAGGTACGATTTACAAAGCCACATACATTGCGGCCGGAGGAGGAGACGAGGCTTGTTCTGCTGCTGCCGTGTGGTTGGTCGATTCCTCATTACTCGGCGGTGACGATGGCGTACTCCGCCTAGGTCCCTAGGCCTCAACGACTATAAATTTGCTTTCAAGGTAGAGATTGTAATCTTGAGTTGATTGATCTATTGACCGTCTTGCTAAAGTATACAATCTCTCTGCGGGCATACAAGATGCTACTATCATCACCTCTGCGGCCACCACATTCAAGACATTACGAGGGCTCGTCGCTCGTGCATGTGGCAAACTCACGCCTGCTGCGTAGGTTCCTCGCTTGTAAATTTGACCGGTCTCATTCTTCTTTACATTTTGGAATCTTGTTACCTTAATGATTAACAACAATGTAGTTTAAGTTAAGCATCTGACATCTTGAGACTTTTCATGTTCGTTTATGCGGTTATTTGTTCATGCCATGTTGATGCCAATCTCTCTTTTAGGCGCGATCGACGCAGCTTGAGGACCATCATTCGCGAAATTATGGTTCAATATTCTTGCGACGATGGTGGTTGAATCTGTTGAGCTTGATCCACCACCGCATCTTATTTTGTGACATTGATCCAAGCGATGATTGGTGTCTTGGAAGCCATTGCTTATGCGGTGTGGCTCTCTTGTCATCAATCTCTCGTCCCTAATTTGAGTAATTTTGTGATCGCGGTGTGAATTCTGAGACCTTGAAGCCTTCCATTACGAAGTTTTGGTGAAAAGATTGAAGTGCCATTTGCTATTGTATAGTTGGTTGATCGATTTTGCACTAGTGATTTCAATAAGACTACAATTTATGAAATTCAATACGAGTGGTTGCGGTTGTGTAATTTCTAGGGTTAGCATGCATGACCTTTGCTCGTGTCCGATTTGGCGTGAATGATCCACTCGGCCCCAAGCTGTTTTGATTTGGTTACTACTCGGGTAAGTCGTCGACGATCTCGAGTGACCCCGTGCTAGGATCGTCGTGCTTGCTTCATGATTTCTCCATCCGTGTATGCTCAATTGGATTGGAACAGGGACAATTGAGAATAGACTAGTCCATATAATACGCTTCTACGATTTGTCCGATATAGAGAATTCAAGATTTATCATGTTCGTCATTTATGCGCATTTTCTCTTTTTTTCAACCACATAAAATGAGCACCTTGTCTCTGCTTTCGTTTCTCGGGACCATTTCCTAAGTCCAAACACAAATACCTGCGCCTCCTCCAGAATGCTCCCCTCCGGCTCCGCCACTGACTCCCGCCTCCTCCTCTTGTTGATAATGGCTGCCTCCTCCGTAATCTATTATATTATTAAAGCGATAGAAAAAGAAGTCACCATGTTCGCTCCCAATGGCTAGAAATTCTCATATTAATTGGTGGAAAAAGTGAAATATCTACACCGTTGATTATGGTGAGTCTAGATTATAACGATCTAGATTAAAAGAAAGAGTTCATATCAAGTATCTTTACTACTATATAATTCTCAGTTTACCCCACCCCGGCCCCCTCGCTCGCTCCCCAACCGCCCCCTCGCCCGCACCGCATTAATCGCCCTGCCTGCCCGCTCGCCGCAATCTCCACCCACTCCCCCTCACCTCCCTCTCCTCTCCCTCGCCTCGCCGCCTGAAGGAGATCGTGAACCGCCCGGACGCGGAGATCTACGCTGCACTGCACGAGTGCGGCATGGACCCCGACGAGGCGGTCAGCCGCCTCCTCTCCCAAGGTCGTCCCGTCTCGCCCTCTTCGCCCTCCGCCTCGCTTGTTTCGCTGTTCCTTTACAGGTTATTACCTGGATGCGTGATGGAGTTGGAAGGTACCTGAGTTCTCACCGCTAGGGTTCTTAGAAGCTTTCTAGAACTGCGTGCTTTTGCCGATTTGGGATGATTCCTTAGTCGTTACCGTTATGGCTGATTGGCTACGGATTAGTGGGAATCGGATGAGCCTGTTTTTGGCATTTTGTTCAGAGCCTCTTATTGATTATTTATGATTTGGCTATTTATGATTGCATTTTGTTCAGAGCCTCTTATTGATTATTTATGATTTGGCTATTTATGATTGTAGCATTAGATAGATTTAGGAGCTCTTAGGACTCTTGCAAACCTCCTTATCGTTCAACATTTTATTAGGGGTTCTATATAGATTTCCTGCTAAATGCTAATGTGGCAAGCGTTTCCAAATTTGGATTAGAGGGTAGTAGATTATGTTTGTTATATCTGTTGTTTTTCCTTTTGTTTTCTCGTGGTTTAAATTGGTTGCAACTGTGGGAGTGCTCAAAAATTTAGTGGCTGTTGCAATTGTAACTAAGGAAGGAGTTGCTATGTTGGATGGGGAGGAGAACTGGGGAACACGGAACTGTGGGAGGAAGCGGGATAAGTGATTTCTGAGTATGTAGGATGGATGGGCCTTTCAGCGTTTCAATGTTGTGGGGGAAAAGTGAAACGAGTTCATGTCTTGAGATTTGCTTTTTGGACCGATTTTGCAACCAGGTCACGAAAAAGGGTGTTGTCCCTCATGATCGACAGCAAGAGGGACCTCTTCTTCTCCGGCGCCATCCACTACCCAGGAGCCCGCCCGAGATGTGGCCCAAGCTCATCATGCTGGCCAAGTAAGGCGGCCTCAACACCATCGAGACCTACGTCTTCTGGAACGGCCACGAGCCCGAGCCCGGGAAGGTAAGCATCATGTACATCCTTCATTAGTACTACACCACGGCAAAAAAAAAGGAGCACGTCGTCCTTAATTTTAGCTCACCTGTTGCATTGCAGTACAATTTTGAAGACAGGTTCGACCTGATCAAGTTCCTCAAGCTGATCCAGGACAACGATATGTACGCTATTGTGCGCATTGGGCCCTTCATTAAGGCAGAATGGAACCATGGGTTCATGTGACAAAACTAATTTTCTGCTTTGCAATTCTGATATGCTTAGCTCATCTGATTACTTCATGCTTCTTCTATTTTTGTATGTTCTGTCCCCAGTGGTTTGCCTTATTGGCTTAGGGAGATCGGCCACATAATATTTCAGGCGAACAACGAGCCTTTCAAGGTAACCACATATTTGTAAGTCTGGTATGCATTTTTTTTGGTGTTAAAAGAGTTTCAAATTGATGACCATTTGTTTTCTCACCCAGAGAGAAATGGAGAAATTTGCGATATTTGTAGTGCAAAAGTTGAAGGATGCAGAGATGTTTGCTCCTCAAGGAGGGTCCGTCATTCTATCCCAGGTCAATTAAATTCTATCTACATGATGTCATTTACTAAAATTCTGTTTAGGGGCTATGTACTTACTTACGCTTAACGACGTGCCTTGACCGGTTGTTCTAGTGACTTTATTTGTCACTGGTTTTGTAAGTATCTCCATTACCCTTTTTGTATTCACTTTGCATATATGAGCTGCAATTATTAAAGTCTTAATTCGATTTGATAGTTGTGCTGAGAGACATTGCAAGTGTATCTGTTGGTGGGTGTTAATAGATCTATGATGCTTGATGCCATATTATGAAATTGAGTTGTTAACTAGGATCAGACTTGAGCTTATATAGAATTGCTTACTATTGTTATTTTGTTACTATCAGTATTGCGTTATACTCTGCCATCCTGTCTATTGGTGTTTTCGGCTGTGACTAGACAGTGCTTGATCATCTGTTGTGCACTGAGATATTGCTGTAGCTCTACTTTCAATTTATGTTATCTGCAAGCATTTTGCTTCCTGTGCTTTGTCATCTGCAAGTATATATGTGTATATAGTTTGGAATATTGTATTGTATAGGATGGAATAAGAACTATAACATACCACCAAACTTGACCACTGTGTGTTTAATTGATGAAGCTAACTGATGGCTCAGTGTTGGGCTAACTGAATTAATATTTTCAATCTAACTGATGAGTTCAATTGATGAAGCTTTTTTATTGAAGAAATGTGTGAAGCAGCATAGCTATTAATGCTTTTGAATTTATGAATTGCTTGTCAAGTGGCTCACTAGAAGCTAACTGATGGCTCAGTGTTGGGCTAACTGAACTAATATTTTCAAGCTAACTGATGAGTTCAATTGATGAAGCATTTTTATTGAAGAAATGTGTGAAGCAGCATGGCTATTAATGCTTTTGAATTTATGAATTGCTTGTCAAGTGGCTCACTAGAAGCTAACTGATGGCTCAGTGTTGGGCTAACTGAACTAATATTTTCAAGCTAACTGATAAGTTCAATTGATGAAGCTTTTTATTGAAGAAATGTGTGAAGCAGCATGGCTATTAATGGTTGTACTTAAGCTAAGGGTACATCAAGTATTAGGAAACCAATCCTTGAAACAAGCATGCATATAAAGAATACTGGTGGAAAAATCATAGAAGCTTGCTTAGCTTGGAAGCTGGAGCCTTAGGGTGATAGGTTTGGTGCCAGATGACATGCATGTGTGTCTCTGTGTGTGTTGCATGGGAGCTAGCTAGGAACAGTGCAGTGCTTCTTATACTTTTTATATCTCATTAAGCATGGTGCAAGTTATAGCTCCCTTGGACCAGTTACATGTCTCAAGACTATCCCACAATTCTCAAATTCTCTTAGTACCAAGTTGGTATCACCAGACAAGAATCTGACAGAAAGAGGACAATAAGACACTATCATAATGAAATACATCATCAAAAGTAGAGTGTGCATTTTTAAACTTCGTATGCATCATGGTTAGGTCAACACTAATAGCTGTTTAAGTTTATTTTCCAGGCTATTCTGAATGTTTTTCCTATTAATTCATGACCAATCTTTTATGTTTCCTTTGTGAGGTGGCAGTGAGGAACAACAAGGGGAATGAATGTGGAATTTATGCCAGAGACTGGCTTCGGTTGTTTTGCTTTGGCTCTGTTGTCTTTGAAATTTGTGCTACCCGTGTCGAGGTGTTGGGTTGGATACACCCAATGATGCTTTGACTGATGGTGGGGTTTAATGAGATGTGCACTGTGGGATTATACTGCGCTTACGACAATTGCAAATAGTGGGTGTTGGATTCTAATAATGTCGAATGATGAAACCTACGAAAATAAGACGACGTCGATTTACTTAGGTTGGTCTAGGTATCCTGGGGATCAAGGTGCCGACTGATCTAGCTTAGCCTAGGTGACTTGAAAATCAAGGTGTCTGTTAACCTAGGTTGGTGTGGGTAGTCTCGATACTCAGGGTGCCGATTAACCTAGGCCGATCTGGGAACCACAATGATTCCTATGGTACTCTGACGGTAATCTTCTTTTTCGCTCTTACTTTAATGGGTTTGCTTTAGTCTGGTTGGTCTTTTGGTCTTTGTGGTCAATACATGCAGGGTTTGCGGAATGTTCGAATAATTGTTTTGAAGGCTGGCGATATATGGACAAGAAAAAGGCTTCGTGACATGCATGCAACAGAATGTATATAAATGGTCATGTCTGCACTGGTGAAGATCGCTTCATTGAGATGTACCACAACCAATAGGAATTAATCATGGTGTACAATTTGAATTGAACATATATGGTTGGGCTGTAACTTACAATTTGATATATTTGAATTTAAGCATGATAACTAAGAAACTTTCATAGTGAATGACACTAGGGAGATTGGTGAGCTGTAATAACATATTCTATGCAAAAATAATTTTTTGTAGCAACGCACGGACACATGACTAGTAATATAGAAATAAGAGTCCATCTCAAGTACAATACAAAAATAACTGAAATTCAAAATAAAAATAAAATAAAATTAGCAATTAATTTTGATACGAATTCCTAAGTAAAATCACTACATAAACATAATTCGGATAAAATTTTAAAAAATAGTAATTAGATTATTATACGAATTCCAACAAAAAAATAACTGGAATTCAGAATAAAAAATAAAATTAGTAATTTTATTTTGATACAAATTCCAAAGTAAAATCACCAGTAACTGTAATTCTTAATACACACACACACACACACAAATTCCAAAGTAAAATGGCAATCGGATTAGTATACGAATTCCAACAAAAAAAAGTTAAAATTGGGATAAAAAACAAAACAAAATTTATTTTTCATATGAATTCCAAAGTAAAATACTTAAATAGATAAAATTCAAAACAAGAAAAATTCTCAATTTGATTTCCATATGAATTCCTAAGTAAAATCATAAATAAATATAACTCGGAATAAAAAGTAAACCAAAAATAGCAATTGGATTAGTATACGATTTTTTTAAAAAAAAGATTTTTGAATAAAAATAAAATAAAATTAGCATTTTTATTTTGATACGAATTCCGAAGTAAAATCTATAAATAACTGTAATTCGGCATAAAATTAAGTAAAAATTAACAATTGGATTAGTTTACGAAATGCAACAAAAATAATTGAAATTAGGGACAACAAACAAAAAGAAAATTTGCAATATGATTTCCATACGAATTCCAAAGTAAAATCTCTTAATAACTAAAATTTCAAATAAATTAAAATAAGTTATAATGAGGATATCGTGATTGGTGTTGGAGGAGACCACAAAAGAGTGCAATGGTGTCGATCTGTCTTACAAGAAGACATTGATCTACAAGGAAGCGAATATCCGAGGCAGCAACGACAAAGATGAGAACAAATCCATGCTGCTCATCTTAGCTGTTCAGCAAGGACAATATCGCGCTGCTTGCTGGAGCCGTTGAAGAGAAAGATTAGAGTCAAAGGAGCCAAGTGTTGTGACGACAAATGGTGAGCATCGACGTTGTTGGATAAGTCAATGTCCAAAGAAACTCGATATTGGGGAAGACATAGAAGAGAGGAGATGTAGCTTTGGGTTAAAGACGAGCTATCGACGATATGTGATCATCGGGTAGCTAGGAGCATGCCATTGTTGGTGAGTAACATGGCGTTACCGGCGATGGTGAGAAGATTCTCCCTATCATTAGACAACGACTAAGGTAGACATACCGGCATCAGTAAAAATGGGAGGTCATCGTAGTTAGTGAGGAAGCCACATCATTGAGTTGGACAACGTTGAAGAAGAGGAGCGACCGACACAGGAGAAGAAGACATCGAGCATGTATAGTATCGTGCATGTGTATATACACACATGCATCCTACGAATAGAAGCATGTGCGTACAGAAACAAAGAAGCAAAGAGCTCGGAGTAGAGATAGCGCAACGGTAAGGAATAGGCTTGGGGCCACTAGAGAGAGCGCAACGGGTGTGGATTGACGATATTTGCACGCATATATGTGTAGATGTCACAGCGGTCATCATTAAGCGATAATTGGAGAGAGGTAGAAGATAACTATGTGGTAGAGTATTGCATTGGAAATGGTAGCGGCTGAGAGATACCGAACAAGAATTGGGCTTGCTCTTGGAGGATGCAGCAGAAAAATTGTGGCAGGGAGAAGAGATGAAGACACATGGTTCAGCGGGACAACCAACATAAGGGAAGATAAGTTCAAAGTAGACCACCCATGGTGCATCGGTGTATACGTGGCCAAGGTACTCTAATACCATGTAAACTAATAAGATAATTTTGTTGCCCACATAATCAATGTGTTGCTTGAGATTAACAAAGGTACATGTGCATGCAAACATTTTGGAAAAGCGTTAAGGGCATGCAACTACATGATGTATCATAATGGAGAGTGATTAACTTATTATACTCATGATTTTCTTCCATGAAAGCTCATACTTCAATTACGTTACCAAGTCGTGTTTTCCTTCCAGCTTATATTTGTCATTTTCTAATATTATTTATGATATCTTTAAAATCTAAATAGCTACAAGATACATAAATATATTATGCAACATCTAAGTTATATCATTTGTCACTATAAACTTTAAAACAAATATTATTACAGTATATTTTAAAACATAATAAACGGAATCAAGGTATACATAAGCAGTCCAATCGAAATGGCACAGTAGGAGAAGATAGCTGACTTTTTTCCTTAGCCCAAAAAACGGAATGCGTATAAGCGTGGTATGATCACTAAAGGAGAAGATGATGGCACTGACAACCTAATCTGCAGGAGCTGATGGCTCAAACAGCCTCTTCCGAGTGGACGACAACAAGGTATGCGACTCCTCTAACCTGACAGGATGAAAGAGTAGCGATGCTATATGAGACGTGTTGATGGAAATAGTAGATATTAGAGTAGTACCACGGCTGTTTTGTTGCCTCGGTACCAGATAGGTGACTCAGACAAGGAAGTGTTTGACCTGTCGGCTGAACACGCGGAAAGGCACATACACTTGGGAGTAAAAAAAGGGGAGCACATTTTAGCAAGCATTGCACGTTGCTTTTCCAGATATTCCAGGTAGTGATGGCCTTTAGGTAACATCCTTACAGCAACATGCTCACACTAGAGATGTTTGTTTTCTACACCTAAACAGTTATAGAGGTGTTTTTAAAAAATACCTTTTCATGTATGTTCCTATGACATTAATGCTATTTTTTTTTAAAAAGTGTCGCTACACGATATGCAGCGTTATATAAAGATGTTGTACTACGCCTCAATAAATAAATTATAAAAACGGTGTAGACCTCATGGGAAATACTTCTTTTATACTTGTCACAAATAGCCACGTCAACCTCATAACCTCACGTGTTTAGTTATGTGTTGCAATATTTATATATAGTTCTTTTAACAAATATCAACTATCGAGAACGCCTCTAAAGAGTTGGAAAGCGTCTCAAAATAATGCCTTTACACAAAATAGCCTTTAAGCGAATTAAAGGCCGTCTCAAAAACATCTTTACAAGATCAAATTTTGTATATATCCGGAAAATGTCTCAAAACCGTCTCTAACATATAAAATTTTAAGGTAATTTTTAAAGTGTCTCTGAAAAACACTCTAGACTATATAACTCTTTTTATTATAGATAAATTGAAAAATACCTCTAGAAAAACGTCTTTCTTGTAGTGTCAAGACTCAAGAATGAAGATCCACTTCGATGTGCTTTGACCAATTCTTCACTGTGATATGTCATTGCACGTAGCTTTTCTGTCATCAGAGAGGATGTGGGTAGGTCCTTTGAGCTTTAGACAACAGTGTTATCTCCATCGCCCTCATTTTCTGCAATGCACTGCAAAATGGTTTTGATCTCAATCACAAAAGATGGTTCTTCAATGAAACATTCTCATTCGGTTAATTACTCAATGAACCCCCTGCGACTGCGTGTTTGGCCTTTGGAGTACTATTCATGTCTAGTTAATTACTCATTCGGTTCGTAAAAAACAAGTTGTTTTGGGCGCCGATACGGTTTTTAAAATACAACTTTGACTACTAATTATTATTGTAATATATTTTAAAATCTAATAAAATTATAATATTGTGAAAGTACTTTTCGAGACGAATCTACACACATGGTATCTAATCTAAATATTTAAAAATATATCGATAGTCAAAGCTTACTAAGTTTAACTACACGCATTTCAAAACTTTTTTTTAAAAACCAGAGGAGTAATTAACTATTACCTATTGAGATTAAGCCTTGGTCGATTTTGCCTGCCCTTTGCACCTACCTAGGTTGCTGAGTTTTTGGCCAAAATGACAGTTTTCGACGTGTGATTTGCAAAAATAACATCCTCGCAGTCGCAATTGCAAAAATAGTGCTCTCGTCCGCATGATCACCGTGCGGTTTTAACCACGGCGCGATATATGATGGAAAACCGCACGGTCACCGTGCGGTTTTCGCCACGGCACGACACGTGACGGAAAAACCACACGGTCACGGTGCCACGTGTCTTGCCATGGCGAAAATTGCACAGTAATTTTGCGGACGAGAGTGTTATTTTTATAATTACAGCTACGATGATATCATTTTTACAAATCACACGTCAAATAACGTCATTTCGGCACAAAAAGACTCTCGGCCGCCTGCCAGCCAGATTATATGGGATATGATACGGAGTAGATAAGATAGGTAATTAAAGTCGATGCTCAGATGCATGCAGTGTATGTGTACATCCATCACAATTACTACTCTCTTCACAAGAGTTCGTAGTTTAGCCTCAAGCATGTTCGTGCGATCGATCGTTCAATCTACGAATCGAAGTATGCATGCACTCTACGCACTGAGCGATCTGGAAACCAGACCATGAAACCGTACAGTGGACCAAGAGCATATTTTTCCCCCTGCCCTTCACATGCATAATGAAGGAAGCTCACGTCGATCGATCCCCACTGTTGCTTCCCATCTGGTGGGAGTGCAACCAGCTAGAGATTCCCACTGTTGCTTCCCATATATACGACATGCGTAGCATTGGCGGCGTGGCAATCAAAGATCCAACCAGCTTGAGGTGCCTTTCGCTCAGTCACCAACCAACGGCGACGTACCCGGGGACGTGGGCCCAGGCCGTCGCGCCAAGAACCGGCACGGCGACGGCGAGGCACAGATCCAACGGGAGAAGAAATCGTACGTGTCGACAATTCAAATGTACGCTTAACTCACGGCGAGAGGGACAATCGAGAAGAGATGGTCTTGAGGACAGAGCAGGGGCAACGTGGTCATTTTGCGTGGCTGAAAAGAGAAAAATATGAAGAAATGATGAAAAATTATAAATCATGAATTAACTAAGTTATTTCTACTACTTAAAAGAAGGAATCGATGACGGTCCGTTCTCTCACCATCAATCACGTCCGTCAGACTAACCATTAACCAACAGTCCGGAATATCTCACAGTAATAAACTGCTAAACCCTAGCAGACCGGCGTAAAAAATCGTGCACAGTGCACTCGCGATAAACCCTAGCAAACCCGCGTCCGTCTCGCAAAAATTATACAAAAATTTATTTTCTGTTGCAATGCACGGGCACGTGACTAGTATAGTAACAAATCCTCAATTGCATTATCTATAGTATCAAATAGTAGAAGTGTATTATTTAGAGTGATATATTCCCACTTGCTCCGTTGAAATATGTGGTTGGATCAAGTAGATAGAGAAGTTCTGGTAAACTTCCACGGAGTTACTGGGCTTTAAAAGCACATAGGGCCGCAACCTCACCCGGTTGGGAGGAGTTATTGGTGGCTGGTGGGTGGTGGGTGGGGTTGGGGTGAGTGATGGTACTGCTGGAGGAGCGAAGGACTTAACTCTCGCCGACTGCATTTTCTATGTTTTTACTCATTCAATATTTTTATTCGACGGTTTCAAAACTTAATGTTCTTTAAAACCCGTGTTCTTGTTTGCCCCCTCTCTTTATTTCTGCAAACGGTCTGCAAACTTAAAGCTGACACTGGGACTTTTCATATTCGTTTTTTCTGTTATTTGTTCATGACAATCTCTTCTTAGGACGCAACTGATGCAGCTGAGGACCATCGTTCGTAGAAATTATGGTTCAATGTTCTTGTGGTGGTAGCTGGTTGTATCTATTTAACTTAACCCACCACCACATATCATTCGGTCGCATCATCCAAATGGTCATTGGCTGTTGAGGTTTCTTGTGCTGAGTGGCTTTGTTGTCTTCAATATTTCATGCCTTATTTCAGTAATTTGTGACCGCAGACCCGCAGCGGGAATTTGCAGACCGTGAAGCCTTCTGTTCCGAAGTTTTGGCTGGAAAGATTGATGTGTCGTCTGCTATTGGACATGTTTGGTATGGTTGCAGTTTTTTTTAAAAACGGCTTCCAACTAGACTGCACATTAAACGATTTAGCTGAAGAGGTTCGGTGTCTGTCTGTCTAGGTTTTATGTAGGTTGACTGCAGCTTCCGAGATTGAAAATGTCTAAGGACAGTAATGACTTATTTAATCTATTTAACACAATTAACAACATTTAATGACAACTAACAACAGTTGACGATTATTAACGACGACTAATGCAACTGACGACAACTTCCGCAGTTGGCGAGAATTACCATAATTAACGATAACTATTGCAATTAACGACGATTAACACAATTGACCGTAATAAAAGATGACTACCGTAATTGATCGCATTCAAAGACGATTATGAACAATATACCACAAACAACGTAATATATCACAATTAACGACAATCAACGCAATAAATCACAATCAACGTATTTAGCAACAATTATTACAATAAAAATTTATTACATCAAATAATTATTTAAAATAATAAACCCGCGCGGAAGAGTGGGTATGGCACAAACCCCGCTTACTGGTACGGTCGAGCGTGGCGACGCACGAGGGACTCCGTGACTATAGATTCCGGCCCGGTGCGTTCAGTTCGATGCGCCCTGCATGTGTTCGGGGAAATGCCTGACTGAACCTGAACAATGTCTCTGTCTTCCCAGGGTCCTACGCGGGTGGCCATCGCAGGCATCAACAGCGGCAAGCTTTTGCGTTGCCGCGTCTTCCCTTCGTCGAATGATGGACCATGTCACCGTCCCAATCGAATTCGAGTGCCAACACAGGAACTAACTTAGGATACAAGTTCTTGACGATACAAATTGGGAGAATTGGAAGCAAAGACTGGAAAGAGCAAATCAAGACGGGGAAATGGAAGGAGGAGATGGGGAATTAGAGAAAAAGAATTTGAGGTGGGAGGACATAGTTGGGGGAGGAGCGAGCCTGGCTATTGCCTTTGTTCGTAATCTGTTCGATCCCCTTTCTTTCCAGCCGATAGTTGTTTGTATACTGCTCTTCATTGTCCTGTGTCTCAATGACCCTCTTGGCCCATGTACTAATCCAGCCGATATCGGTCCAAAACCCCAAGTGAAACCCTATAAAGTAATTATGCCCGTGACAAACCAATGCAATCGGCTTATTCTACCCTCGGCATCCTCTTTGCGACTGTGACATACTGTTTTTAGACGGCAAATAGTGCCTCTGTTTTGGTTTTCAGTTTTTGTCATTTTTCGTTTTGTCGTCTGAATTCCGAAAACTTGAGCTTCCTCTAAACTTGGATTTGTGTTTCAAACCTCCATTCAACTTCGAAATTCAAAAAAATCAAATTGAATTTATCCATTTCAGGTTTTGAACCCCTCCAAAGATCTATATCACTTCTGTTTTGCTTGGGCCAGCTCTGATCTTTTAGGCCAACCTATTTTTCCCAGACCACTCATGTTCTCTTCCTCTTCCCAATTTTCCCTCTCTCTTTCTGGGCCGAATTCCCCGGCCGGTCCACCTTCTTTTCTTTTCCCCGGCCCGCCCCCTCCTCTTCTTTTCCTCCGGCTTGGCCTGCTCGCTCAGCCCGGTCTCTTTTCTTTTCCTCCTCCCCGACCCGGCTTGCCCCAGCCCAGCCCGGTCCACTTGCCCTTTTTCTTTCTTCTCTCCTCGCCTCGGCCGCATCCTCCTTTTTTCCCCTTCTTCCCCTTGGCTGCGTCGCCCGGCTCCCTCTTCTCCCCATCTTCTCCGCCTGGCTCCTCTCCGTCGCCCGGCCCGGCTCCACCTCTTTCTCCCCGCCTCCTCACCGGCCTTCAGAATACCGGCTGCTCGTAGCGTGGCCCATGTGGCCCATGAGGAGTTGTGTGGTGGGATTAGTCCCACATTGCTTGTCTCAAGTGAGTTGTAGTAGTATATAATGCCTGTTGGATTCAAACGTAGCACCTCCGGGTTAGCCCTTTTACACGAAGCGAGGACGAAAGTGTAAGTGGGGTGCTATGTGTGGGCGGGTCCGCCCGGTGGGTCAGGGCATTGAGCCGATTTTGGGTCGGGTGTTACAGATGGTATCGAGCATCAACCTTATTGCACGAGCGCGCTGCGGACAGGGCGCGGGCATATGGCGCATGGCACATGTGGGCCGGAGTGGACACATGGCATGCCATATGTGTCGGCACCGGGCGCACGGACGTGTCTGGGGGTGGTTACGGGCATTTGCACAGTATGCGGTATCTTTGCCGGCGTCCACTTAAGGGGTGAGTGTAATACCGGCTGCTCGTAGCGTGGCCCATGTGGCCCATGAGGAGTTGTGTGGTGGGATTAGTCCCATTGCTTGTCTCAAGTGAGTTGTAGTAGTATATAATGCTGTTGGATTCAAGCGTAGCACCTCCGGGTTAGCCCTTTTACACGGCGAGGACGAAAGTGTAAGTGGGGTGCTATGTGTGGCGGGTCCGCCCACGGTGGTGGGCATTGAGCCGATTTTGGGTCGGTGTTACACCTTCTCCTCCGCTCATTAATCTTCTTCTCCCCGTCCCGCTCCGAGCATCGCCCCCACCTCTGCAGCGCCGCCCCTCCGCTCACCAAACCGACGCCGCCGCCCATGCCTCCGTGGCGTCGGCGACGTCCTCCGTCCTCGCGGCGCCTTGACAGTCCGAGCGATGCGTGAAGCCCGGTCGGCGCCTCTGTCGGTCCATCGCCTACTCCACTGCGACGCCATGCCGCCGTGGCGTCACCTTTGTCCTCTCCGCGTCACGCGCACTCCGCCCGGTCCGACTGCGTGCGTCGTTCCCCGGGGTCAGCGCGTCGTCGCCTCGCGTCGAGCTCCACTCCGTCGCCCATGCCGCCGTCCCTCCATCGCCATCGCCGTCCCGCCTCCGGCTTCCCTCTCCCGGCTATAAATAGCCAGGCCTCCTCCTCCCGAGCTCCTCGCCCGCCCCTCCTCTCCTGTAAGCACTCCAAAGAGAGCTGCTGACTTTGCCTCTTCTTCCCTCCGGCCGAAGACCCCCTTCCGCCGCCTATCGCCCTCGCGACGCCCCCGTGCCACCCGAGCAGCCGGCCGCTGCTCCCGGCCACCGAGGACCGCTGCCGTTGTGCTCCTCCCCGCGCCGCCCTCAGCCTCTGACGCCGGCCACCTCCGGTGCTCCCCCGCCTCCACCGACAGCTTGGTGAGCCTCCCCTCCTTCCCCTGTTGCTCCTGCGCTCCTCCCTTGATCCTCCCCTCTTTTCGGTCACCGTCGCCCCTGTGTGGCCGCCACACCCGACCGCCCCGGCCGCTGCCAGCTCATCTCCAGCGCCGCTCCTGCCGCAGCACCACCTCCCTCAGCTTCCTCTCCTACCCAGCGTCCCATTTTGGGGTATCCCCAGTGCCCTCCGGCCGTGGCCTGCCGCCGGCAGCCGCCGCCCGAGAGCCCCCCTCCTTCCCTGCCTCTTTGTTGCTGCCCTCTGCTGCTCTGTGTGTATGTGTCTGGCCAATGGCCCAGGCATAATGGTAGTGAGTGTTGATCAGTATCAATGGCTGGATTGACAATATTTTGTATAGCCGGCAATTGAAGTTGTGTATCTGTCTAGCATTTGAGTTCCCTGTTTCGATCTGACATTCTAATATGATAATTGATGACTCTATGCATAATCCG
Source organism: Hsuehochloa calcarea (assembly GCA_036346395.1). Taxonomy (NCBI): domain Eukaryota; kingdom Viridiplantae; phylum Streptophyta; class Magnoliopsida; order Poales; family Poaceae; genus Hsuehochloa; species Hsuehochloa calcarea. Next base: position 45,809,435 of record CM070599.1, read on the forward strand.
ACAATTGAGAATCTGTGAAGTATATTGTAATCTTGCAATTGAAATCTGTGTTTAATCTGGTACTTGAGAGTTGGTGCTTTGGATCAGTAGTTGGTAAGGCTGGCAATTGAAAGTTGTATTAATATGTCATTCGAAATTATGTGTTGAACTATTGTCTAAAATCTTGATATCAATTTGTTAACCATCTGGAAATAGAGAAATTGTTTTGTGGAACCTCTAATTTAATTGTTAATCACTTGTAGCAGTATAACCATGCCATTATCAAAAGTCTGCTAAAATGTGTATATACTAATATTTAAAAGCAGCAAGATTCATGAATTAATTTGCAACATTTCGGGAAAATCAAAAGTGAATGCAAATCAATTTCGAAACCCCTCCATCATCTCTACTAATTATTATCAAGAAATTGTTGAGGTTAATCTAATTAATCTTTTTCCACTAATGATTAAATTTGTGAGTTATAAGAAATTAATTCGCAAAGTTTACTAAAATAAACTGAGGAGCTATTTAAAGAATAATTGTGCTAATCTCATAATCTTGCTCTAGGAAACCTGAATAACAATCTTGCTAATCTTATCAAATTTGTTCAACAAAATATGAATTATCGTATTCTTTTGTCCCCAATCAAAAATCCTCAAATATAATTAACAGTAATTTAAAATACATTAAACCCGACAAACTTATGCATTATCCACTCTTTTCTTAAAAACTCTAAAAAGATCATTAAAATGGTAATTTAATAGTTAAGAAAAAAAATAAAATAATTAAATCCTAAATCATTATTATTCATCTCAATCATAAATTGGAATAATTAAAAATACACAATCTTGGTATAAGCAGCAAATAAGATGAAATAATGCTTGCCATTCAATTTAAAGTGCAACCGAAATTTAATATCCTGCCATCTTCCAAATCCAAAGTGGAGTATCTCGGTTTAAGTTCCTTCGTCTTTACCTTCCTTTGCCTTCTCCCTCCCGGCATAGTTTTCCCGCCATCTCCCCCCCCCCCCTTCACTTGATTAGTCGTTTGACCTTGTCGAACATCCCCGTGTCGCTCAATCCTTTCTATCTCGTCCTCCGCGGTCTTATTTAAAGCTTTTGTGTTTTATTTGGTCTTTTGGAGTTCTTTGGATTTATTTGGTTTTTCGATCGTTGTCGCGCAATTAGAGATCGAAGTACAGAAGAAGCGACGACTCGAGAAGGGCCAAGATTCAAGCAAGAACGCAGAACAAGACTTCGAAACCCCGGTCAAGAAGACTTTGAGTAAGATCAGAGCCATGGTAAACTAAGCCCAAGCGAGTCAACACTTTGATCATGTTGAACCTACATTTTATGCAAATTATGTTCTTTTAAAATATCAAATTGTATGCTTTAATTTTGTAATCAAATGTATGTTAAAGCTTAAGATAGTTAAATACCCACTTGATGATTAATTATTTAATATGTCATCCATTGATAAATTTGAACCACTAATCATTGTCGCCCTAGTAACTATATGGTAATACTAGTTATAGTTTGTACTTAAGCGTCATGCTAGCCTTGCTTAAGTACCAGGACACTAAATGTCCCAATCATCATCATCATCTCACCATGAAAATGGTTTTGGGCAGTCTTTGTGGGTAAATGACTGAAGTGATTGTGTTGGTGTATTTTTGCTCCTCAAAACCCTAAAAACTTGCTATTACTACATCTGGGCGGGTGGAAGGAGTGGTGGGTGCCGTCGGGCACGAGAGCGATTGGTATGTGGTATGAACCGTCCGGATGGATTAAGGATTTAATCTTGTCATGACCTCCCGTGTAAAACAAGTACAATCGCAAGTCTGCAAAGGGCAACTTGGCTTAGTAAATTTATCGAACCCTGAAAATCATCTCGCTGGTGGAGGAGTGGGAAGGTGCAGGCGTGAGCCGGGAAGGGACACCGAGGGTGAAGTCGCCAGCTACGCTCGTCGTAGTAGTGAACATCCCGCACAACTTATGGGCGCAACCCCATAGGGGTGAGATGATGGAAAGGGCGAGGTAGATCGAAAGGGATGATGGAAAGGGCGAGGTAGATCGAAAGGTTACTGTGACGATCGCTCAACTACATGACTACGGAATCATGTGGGGCAACGAGTATAATTATCTCTTGTGGTTAAAGTGTACAACCTCTGCAGAGTTAAAACTGTTTAAACAGCCGCGCCTACGGTCAAAGGCGGACATGAGAACTTAACTTGAGAAAGTTCTATTTCAAAAACGTTTGTGGGTGGTATGAAAACCAGGTCGGGGCCTGAGATTTGACTTTTCCCCGGATCGTCGTATCCAGTGTTGTTAATGTATGGAGGTGGCCTCTGCTGTTATTTATTACTGCACAATTAATCTCTTTAAAAATGTAATTTGGTTAAAATGTTAAGTGATATGATTTTCTAATATCCGTATTTACAAAATGTTGCTTTACGCAAATAAAAGAACCCGAGCCATCCTTGTCAAGCTTTGCATATATATTATTGCATCTGTTGTATTGGCTCGCGAGCACGGTAGTTGTGCTCATCCTCGCTCTTTCCCCCGAACCCTCAGAAACAGGGACCTGGAGCTTTCGACTACTACGATGATCCAGAAGTCTGAAGACCCAGGAGTCGTTGAAGCGCAGTTTAGTACTTAGCAGTTCTAGTCTCGCCTCAGTCTAGCTGACTCCGTCGGTTCTTGTGTGACTCCTATATTGTTCGAGGTTTTCGGATAATATTGGGCGTGTACGGGTTCCCCAGTCACTTGCCTATGGAGAGATGTGCTCTCTCACCCCTTTTGTTTCTATTGTTATTTCCGTTATCTTTTGTAATGTATTCATTTGGCATATTCTACCCTTATTGTAAAAAAAATTAGCCTGAAGCGGTCTATGTAAACTCTGACGTGTAAATTAATGAATGATATGGTCTTACGATATATATGATTTGAGTGCCTACAGCGACTATGTTCAGTTCAGCTCCGAGCTTGTCGATACACGGCTAAGTCTCCGGTGATTTTGTATGTTTGATGTTGCCTTCCTAGCTAGATAATCATGTTCGCTGACCAACCGAAGGTCTTAATTTGGTCATGGTTAGTAGGTGTTTCCACGAAAATTGCGTTGCCATTCTAGCCTCACATGCTAGTAATTTGGAAAAGTTTAGGGACGGCAAGATGTGCATTCTGGGAGTCAAAGCCGAAGGCCAAGTTGCCTCAGCCCTGTCTTATATTTGGGGAGTTTTGGTCTTTTGCGCAGACTAGTGATAGCGCCCCCCTGCTGTATGACAGATTTTGTACCCAGGTACTAGTGTACTACCGTACATACATATCAGGAACCATCAAGCATCACGAGTACGATCTAGTTTAAGCCTTGCGATACCATGGTCTTTTGTAATGCTTTGTCTTGCACTGCTGCCTGTACCACTTGCCCAATGTAGTGTCGTCATATATGATAGTGTCTTAGCTGGTGCGTCCAGAGTTTCCAGGCGGCTGTAGTGAAGATCCGACGCCTTTTCTTTTGGTTCTTTAGTCTCGGTAAGATAACATCCACGAAACTGCTTTGCACAATCGCAGCCGGCAGCCCTACCATCCTACCCTGATAATTAAGGCAACGACATCATTAGCTAGATATTTCTGCGCGGCTGAAAAGTACACTGCACAGTCGCACAACCAAATACACCAATAATTAGTGCAACTGTGGCGCCAAAGACGTGACTCGCTGGCTTCCATAGTTCCACGGTTGTGCTGCTTTTTGCTTTTCTTTCTGCATTCACAGTTGCTTCCTTTACGCATCATTGCTCTCCTTTTTTCTATGATATATGAGTATGCACTTATCACTTGACCAACTCGTTGATTAGATCTACTTAAGAAAGATTAGTCATCGCCGGCGGTTTGTTCTTCTGTCTTCAACTTGTTATTATCCATCGTTTCCTGATCCAGAGGATGAAAGAAACCTAATAGTTGAATTCTTTCAACTAAGATCGCAATTCATTCGGTCAGATTGGTTTTATTTTTTTCGATCGCCTACTATACTGTTCACCCGGCTGTCGAGCCAGTCGCAATCACTGCACTGCACACTCTCTGACTCTTTTGCTGTTGTGCTCTCTTCCACTGCTTCCTGCCTTTTTCTCTGCTGCTCCCTACTGCATTATTGCCCCCCTCCGTACCACCCTCCTCTTCCTTCTTGCTTCCTTTACGTATCATTGCTTTCTTTTCTTCTAAATCCATCCGTTTGGTTTCTCCCTTGCTGCTGCTGCCGCCTTAGGTGCGCTGGGAGACCATGCGGTTGGTTGACACGGCAGTTGATGTTGCAATAGGATGGCTGGTGCAAAGCATCCTTGGGAACCTTTTCACTGGACAGATGGAAGCATGGACTCGTGAAGCTGGGCTTGCCGAAGATGTGGAGAATCTCAAGATTGAGATGGGGAGGCAATATTTGCCAGTAATATCTCTGCGAATTTTGTGCAATGTGAAGACACAAGCAGGGGATTGGAGGAAACAGGGAGGCAATATTTGAATAGTTTAGTGGATTTTGGATTTTTCCAAATGGTTGACTCACACTATGCTATGCATGACCTAATGCATGAATTAGCAGAGCAGGTTTCATCAAATGAATGTGCTAACATAAATGGATTGCAATCTAAGACAATTAAACCATGCATTCGTCATTTGTCGATCATAACCACTGGTCCTGACAGAGACGAACATGCCAATTTTCCCAGTGAGAATTTTAAGAAAATACTACAGATGATTAAGCCTTTGCAAAAGTTGAGGACCTTGATGTTCTTTGGCCAAAGCAGCGTACATTTATTGAGATCCTTCCCAACCTTGTGCGAGGAGGCAAAAACTTTACGTCTCCTAAGAGTCTACGCGACAGGTGATGATGTTGGCTCTATACTCAGTATTTTAAATCCATATCATCTTCGTTATCTTGAATTTGTTTGTGCCTACAGCACTGCTTTTCCTCAAGTTTTGACAAGATGTGATACTCAAGTTTTGACAAGATTTTATCACCTTCAAGTATTGGATGTGGGTATTTCAGGCAATCTTTTTTTACCTACTGGTATGAATAATCTTGTTAATTTACGGCATCTTATTGCTCATGAGGAAGTGCACTGTGCAATACCTTGTGTCAGCAACATGACCTCTCTCCAGGAACTAAAATTCAAGGTTCAAAATGTTGGTAATTTTGAGATTAGGCAGCTTCGATCCATGAGTGAGCTTGTAACACTTGGAATTTCTCAACTTGAAAATGTGAAGAATAAAGAAGATGCTAGTGGCGCAAGCTTGATAGATAAAGAGCATCTTGAAGAGTTGTCCTTATCATGGGACAATAGCAGCATGAGCCTTGAACCTACTACAGAGAGAACAAGAGATGTGCTTGAGGGTCTGGAGCCACATCAGAACCTCAAACATCTACGAATAACTGGGTACAGTGGTGCTACCTCCCCAACATGGCTTGCCAGTAATATCTCAGTTACCTCTCTGCAGATACTTCATCTAAGGAAATGCAGGGAATGGCGAATTCTTTGACATCTTTGCAGCTTTGACATCTTTGCAAAGATGTCCAAATTTGACATCTTTGCAGCTTGGCTCCTGCACAGCATTGGTAAAGTTGGAAATTACAGATTGCGAGTCGCTCAATTCACTGAACAGCTTGCAATCCCTCGGGAACCTTACCGCTTTGGAAGTGCGGAGATGCCCTCGCGTACAGATAGGGGGCTATGAGCTATGCCATCGCTTGGAAAGCGTTTTGATCGATGACCCCTCTGCCCTTACCACGTCGTTCTGCGAGCACCTCACCGCCCTCCAACGCCTTGAGATTTCGTGGGGCGAAGTGACGGGACAACTAACAGATGAGCAAGAAGAAGCGCTTCAGCTTCTCACGTCCCTGCAAGAGCTCCAATTTAATAGTTGCCCAAATCTCGTAGATCTTCCTGCTGGGCTGCACAGCCTTCCCTCCCTCGAGTGGTTGCAGATCTATTTTTGCAAGGGCATCTCGAGGCTGCCGGAAAAGGGCCTCCCACCTTCGCTGGAACTACTGAGCATCGTCGGTTGCAGCGAGGAGCTAAATGCACAGTGCAGGATGTTAGCAACGAGCAAGCTAAAGGTCAGAATTAATTGGGAATATGTGAACTGATAAATTACTGGATGGCTTCTTGGACACATATTTCTGCCCGCACAACAAGCTGTCGGCTGCCTTTTTTTCCTCACTTTTCAGGTATGCACTACACTATACATCATGTAATCTTCACGATCTATTGATAATATACACCCTCATTATCCATTTTCTAAACTAAACAGTCTTTATGCAGTGCATCTCACTGCTGCAGGCAGTTACCGTCTTCAAGATCATTGCACAAGGATCATATCTGATTCTGTGAGGATGATGGGTGAGCCAGCAAATTACTCATCTGTGCATAAATCTAAGGAAATCTGCCGGCAATGTATTGGTGCTACGGGAGCTCTCTCGTCACGTTTCCCGGATCCAGAATTGAGCTTGGATTCTCAGATAATTTTGATCCAGAATTGTCTAAAGCTCTTGAGTCAGAAGTAGTCTCCTGCATGGATTGAAATACCGGCCAGTAGCCGCCGGTTACTGGCCGGTAACCGGTTTACCGGTGGGGGCTGGGATTTGAAATCCCGGTCGGTTTTTCCGGAGTTTGCAAATTTAAATTTTGAATTTTGAATTTTGATTGATTTTAAGTAAAATTTAAAGAAATTCAACTGGAAAAAACCGGTAACCGTACATACTAGTGATAGCGCCCCCCTGCTGTATGACAGATTTTGTACCCAGGTACTAGTGTACAACCGTACATACATATCAAGAACCATCAAGCATCACGAGTACGATCTAGTTTAAGCCTTGCGATACCATGGTCTTTTGTAATGCTTTGTCTTGCACTGCTGCCTGTACCACTTGCCCAATGTAGTGTCGTCATATATGATAGTGTCTTAGCTGGTGCGTCCAGAGTTTCCAGGCTGCTGTAGTGAAGATCCGACGCCTTTTCTTTTGGTTCTTTAGTCTCGGTAAGATAACATCCACGAAACTGCTTTGCACAATCGCAGCCGGCAGCCCTACCATCCTACCCTGATAATTAAGGCAACGACATCATTAGCTAGATATTTCTGCGCGGCTGAAAAGTACACTGCACAGTCGCACAACCAAATACACCAATAATTAGTGCAACTGTGGCGCCAAAGATGTGACTCGCTGGCTTCCATAGTTCCACGGTTGTGCTGCTTTTTGCTTTTCTTTCTGCATTCCCAGTTGCTTCCTTTACGCATCATTGCTCTCCTTTTTTCTATGATATATATATATATATATATACTTATCACTTACGACCAACTCGTTGATTAGATCTACTTAAAAAAAATTAGTCATCACTGACGACTTATTCTTCTGTCTTCAACTTGTTATTATCCATCGTTTCTTTATTTGCTACAGTATTATATATATATATATATATATATACTTATCACTTAGGACCAACTCGTTGATTAGATCTACTTAAGAAAAATTAGTCATCACTGATGACTTATTCTTCTGTCTTCAACTTGTTATTATCCATCGTTTCTTTACTTGCTACAGATTATATATATATATATATATATATATATATATATATATATATATATATATATATATATATCTTCTTGCTTCCTTTTTCTCCGCTGCTGCCTTCCACCTTCCTCTTCCTTCTTGCTTCCTTTACGCATCATTGCTTTCCTTTCTTCTAAATCCATCCGTTTGGTTTCTCCCTTCTTTCTTCTTGCGCCTTAGGTGCATTTGGCGACGATGGGGCTGGTTGGCACGTAGGTGAGGTGCAATAGGATGGTTGGTGCAAACCATCCTTGGGAACCTTTTCACCGGACGGATCGAAGCATGGACTCGTAAAGTTGGGCTTGCCAAGATGTGGAGAATCTCAAGGCCGAGATGGGAGTGTGGAGATGGTGCTTCTTCTGCCATGGAAGGAGGATTGACAACGAGCCACCGGCCTAGTGGATGATCTAAAGGAGCCGCTCTATGATCTTGAAGACGTGATGGACGAACTCGTCAAAAGATCGGCGTCTGAAGATCAAGCGGCGAGGTTTGAGGGAGAAATGTTGTTCAAACCTTGACTTGGCTAGCTCGAGACCAATCCGATCTTTGGTTTGGCCGTTCGACACACGGTACTAGTTGTTTGAATAAGTCCCGAGCTTGCTAACTTTGGTAAGTAGAAGGCGATTAGCGGTCGTGCTAAGAATGGCATGTCCCATTGTTGGGATGGCAACAATTGCTCACGAGCATGCCGTGATTGTCTCGATCATTTGTATCCATATCTTCCTGCATGTAATTTGCTTATATAGGAATGAAAGATCAACGAAAAGGTGAACATCGCACCAAAATAAGCGCCTCACTCGTTTTCTCCGTTCTTCGTCGAGAGTTGAGAGAGATCGAAAGAGAGCACAACTACATTTGGTATCGAGCAAGTGTTGCGATCATGGTCGGCACACCACCGCCGGCGGCCTCCGCCTCCAAGACGTCTGAAAGATCGGCATCCCAGCGTCGCGCGCGCTCACCAAGCCGCGGACGGAGCAGGGTAAGAAGGGATGGCGGCGGTGAGATCATGGTCAGGGAGATCGTCGCGAGGCGGTGGCGGCGGCGGTTCGTCCACGTTCCCACCTCACCAAGACGAACTACGGAGTGGCGGATCTCGATGCGGATCGCGCTCGAGCGCGAGCCTCTGGGGCCGTCGACACCGGCGACGTGGATCGAGCGCCAGAGCGGCGAGCTCTCGGCGCGATCCTCAGGTCCGTCCCGCCGGAGATGGTGCCCGCGCTCGCCGCCAAGGACGATGCCAAGATCGCTTGGGACACGCTGACGGCAATGCGCGTCGGCGACAATCGCGTACGGGAGGCGCGTCGCCAGAAGCTCCGCAAGGACTTCGACGCATTGGCGTTCAAGAGCGGCGAGAGCGTCGAGGATTTCGCCCTCCGTCTCTCGAGCCTCCTCAGCGAGCTGCAATCTCTCGGCGACAACACCACGCAGCTCGACGCCGTGCAAAAGCTCCTCCGCGTCGTGCCACCTCGGTACGCGCAGATGGCCTGTTCCATCGAGACGCTGCTCGACCTGAGTACGCTGTCGATCGAGGAGCTCAGCGGTCGCCTGGCCGCATCTGAAGGCCGCGGTGCGCCCGAGCAGGACGCCGGAGGTCGCCTGCTTCTCACGGAGGAGGAATGGGCATCCCGCCAGCAGCAGCGCGGGCGGGGATCGTCGTCAGCACCAAAGGGGAGCTCAAGGCAGAAACCCCAAGGCGGCGGCGACAAGGAAAAGGGCGCGGTCAACGCATTCGGCAGTGGTGGCAACACGGCGCCTCGACGCGCCGGCAACTGCCGCTACTGTGGCAAGCCTGGGCACTGGGCAAAAGAGTGCCGCAAGGCTGCCGTGAACCGGAGAAGCGCGGCGAGGTGGCCAACCTTGCGAACGCCGAGGAAGAAGAGCAGCCGGGACTGTTGATGGCGCAGGCCTGCACGCTGGTGCAGATCTCGGACGCCGTCGACGCGCTGGAGGTGAACCTCAACGAGGAGAGGGTCGTGCCCGTGCCATCGCCTGCCGGTGTGTGGTACCTGGACTCCGGTGCTAGCAGCCACATGACGGGCTGCCGCAACATGTTCACCACGCTGGGCGAATCTGTGCGCGCGCGATGCGGTTCGGAGATGGCTCGTCGTTAAGATCGAGGCGAGGCACCGTCGTTTTGAGTGCCTCACGGCGATCACCGCGTCCTCGGCGGCGTCTACTTCATCCGAGCCTTCGCGGCAACATCGTCTCCTCGGACGGCTTGACGAAACGGCCGCAAGATCACCATCGAGGTGGCGTCATGTGCATCCTCGACAGTCACGCAAGATCCTCGCGCGCGTCACCGCCGACAGCGAGCTCTACACCGTGCGGCTCGGATCGCGTCGCCGTGAGTCTTCTTGCGCGAAGGACGGCGTGGCGTGGGCGTGGCATGGGCGCTTCACGGGCATCTGCACTTCCGCGCCCTGCACTCATTGGCGCACAAGGGGCTGGTGCGTGGCATGCCGCCAGTCGAGCACGTGGAGGAGTTCTGCGACGGCTGCGCCATGGGCAAGCAGCATCGCACGCCGTTCCCAAGGGCGACGGCGTTCCGCGCGGAGAAGCCATTGGAGCTGGTGCACATGGATCTGTGCGGACCGATCACACCGCCGACCGCTGGCGGTAAGAAGTACTTCCTTCTCCTTGTTGACGATCATTCGCGGTATATGTGGGTCGAGCTGATCAGGTCGAAGGACGAGGCCCTGCGTTTCTTCAAGAAGGTGAAGGCACTGGCGGAGAACGAGCGCGGGAGCAAACTGCTCGCGTTCAGATCGGACCGCGGCGGCGAGTTCAACTCTGCAGAGTTCTCTGAATTCTGCGAGGAGAACGGCGTCAAACACTTCACCACCGCGCCGTACACGCCCCAGCAGAACGGCGTGGTGGAACGGAGGAATCAGACCGTCGTGGAGATGGCCAGATGCCTGCTCAAGGCAATGGCGGTGCCGGGGCCGTTTTGGGGAGAGGCGGTGAAAACCGCTGTCTACCTGCTCAATCGGGCGCCGTCGAGGAGCCTCAACGGCGTCACCCGTCGAGGCACGCACGGCGGAAGCCCAATGTTCATCACTGCGCACCTTCGTACCTGCGCGCGCGTGAAGAAGCCGGGGCCGGACGGACAAGCTCGCCGATCGCTCCACGCCGGGCATCTTTGTCGGGTACGAGGAGGGCGCCAAGGCCTACCGTGTCTACGACCCCGTCGGCGAGCGCATCTACGTGACCCGTGACGTCGCGTTTGAGGAGCGCCGTGCGTGGAGCTGGGACACGGCGAAGGACGCTCACAAGCTCTCCGCACCGTCAACCTTCATCATCGAGTACACCATCGAGCACGTGGTGGAGGAACGGGCACAAAGCCCTGTCTCAACGAGCCTTTGCAAGTGCGGGAGGCGAGTCGTGAGTTCGAAATCGAACTTGACACGGCACTCCAGCGCCGCGGACGGCGACACCATCGGCCGAGAGTGGAGTTCGCCACCCCACGTAGCCACGACAGCAACCTCGACACCGACTCCGGCGGGCCTCACCGCTACCGGCGTGTCACGAACCTGTACGACACCACGCTGCCAGTGGAGGAGGAGGAGACTCTCGGCCTGATCACGGCCGAGGAACCTGCAAGCCTCGACGCCGCGCTTGCCGATCCAGCTTGGCGCAGCGCGATGGAGGCTGAACTGAAGTCCATAGAAGACAATGCCACGTGGTCACCGTCGTCGTTGCCCAAGGGACACCGTGCCATTGGCATGAAGTGGGTCTTCAAGGTGAAAAGAGACCCGGCCGGCGCTGTCGTGAAGCATAAGGCGAGGCTGGTGGCGAAGGGGTACTCACAGCGTCAGGGGGTGGATTTCGACGAGGTCTTCGCTCCCGTGGCGCGCTTGGAGACGGTACGCTTGCTGCTCGCGCTCGCCGCGCACGGCAAGTGGGAAGTGCACCATATGGACGTCAAATCGGCGTTTCTAAATGGGGTACTCACCGAGGAGGTGTACGTGCAGCAGCCTCCCGGTTTCGCCATTGACAAGGACGCCACCAAGGTCCTCAAGCTGGACAAAGCGCTGTATGGTCTTCGTCAAGCTCCACGCGCATGGAACGCGAAGCTCGACGCGACGCTTGTGTCGCTCGGGTTCACGCGCTGCTCACTCGAACATGGCGTCTACCGCCGTGGTAACTCTGAATCTTTTCTGCTTGTCGGCGTCTATGTCGATGACCTTGTGATCACAGGGAGCAACACTGGTGAGATCATCGAGTTCAAGACCCAGATGAACCAGATGTTCGAGATGAGCGATCTCGGTCTCCTGAGTTACTACTTGGGGATCGAGGTTCAAAGAATGACAGGGAGATCACGCCGACACAAAGGCATACGGCGGAAAATCTGGAGCGTGCAGGACTTAGCACATGCAACCCCTGCAGCACACCCATGGAGCAGCGCCTTCAGCTTCAGAAGGTGGTCGATGGCACCATCGTCGACGCGACGGAGTACAGGAGTGTGATCGGTAGCCTCCGCTACCTGGTCAACACCCGCCCTGACATCGCCCATGCCGTGGGCGTCGTGAGCAGGCACATGGAGGCGCCGGGCAAAGAGCACTGGGCGGCGGTCAAGCAGATTCTGCGCTACATCCGTGGCACGCAGGACTTTGGCTGCCGCTATGTGCACGGGGGAGCGGCGCGTCTCGTCGGCTTTAGCGACAGCGACCATGCCGGCGACATCAACGATCGCAAAAGCACCACGGGCTTCGTGTTCTTCTTCAACAACAACCTGATCTCGTGGTGCTCACAGAAGCAAGGAGGGGTGTCGACCTCCTCCTGCGAAGCTGAGTACGTTGCGGCGGCGGCAGCGTGCCAAGGAGTGTGGCTGAACAGGCTCGTCGGCGAGCTCATCGGCAAGGAGCAGCCAAAGTTCAAGCTCTTCATCGACAACAAGTCCGCCATTGCTTTATGCAAGAATCCAGTGCACCACAGCCGCAGCAAGCACATCGACACCAAGTTCCACTACACGCGTGAGCAAATTGAAGACGGAGTACTGGAAGTCGAACATGTGAGCACTGAGGAGCAGCTTGCAGACATCCTCACCAAGGCCCTAGGCCGCAACAAGTTCGTTGAATTTCGTCAAAAGATCGGCGTCCTGAAGATCAAGCAGCAGGTTTGAGGGGGAGAAATGTTGTTCAAACCTTCAGCTTGGCTAGCTCGAGACTGAATCCGATGCTGGTTTGGCCGTTGCGACACACGGTACTAGTTGTTTGAATAAGTCCTGAGCTTGCTAACTTTGGTAAGTAGAAGGCAGATTAGCGGGCTGTGCTAAGAATGGCATGTCCCAGATTGTTGGGATGGCAACAATTGCTCACGAGCATGCCGTGATTGTCTCAGTCATTTGTATCCATATCTTCCTGCATGTAATTTGCTTATATAGGAATGAAAGATCAACAGAAAAGGTGAACACTGCACCAAAATAACTGCCTCAGCTCGTTTTCTCCAGTTCTTCGTCAGAGAGTTGAGAGAGATCGAAAGAGAGCACAACTACATCCAACAACAGATCGAAGAAGGTGCCTCACTCACCACTATCTTGTTCCATGATTCTTGCTTTCCGCTTCTTTTATATTGGTGTAATTGCGAGCGCTACTTGGCCTATCGTTTGCTATGCGACTAAGAGCAGCTGAATATTTTCGTTCAAAAACAAAGAGCAGCTGAATATCATAGGCATCACACCTAAGTTTATCTTGGTTCATTCTGATATCATTTCACATGATTTGAATTTTCTTAATTATTAGCAGCTGCAAGATGATTTTGGTAACAAAGAGAGTTTGCATACGCAGGGAAAGGCTCCAGTGCCGCCGCCGCCGCCGCTAATCCTGAGGGAAACTATGTGTCTTCGTCCACTTCATCTTCTATTTTTCAACTAGTATGCAGTGCAACGAACCGAATTTCTAGTTGGGCCTCACATGACAGAAAAAGGAAAAGAGAAGAGGAGGACCCAATTCATAGAACCATGCTGTCGCTTGAGAATAAACATGACATTTCTAAGAGGATCAATGGAATAGTGAATCATTTACGCATTATTGGCAATTCTGTGCAGAGAGTTCTTCATCTAGAGATCTCACGGCCCATTGCAAGGACAAAACAGAGTCGGAGTACGGTCAGGAACACACGCCAGACAACTTCTGTTCCAATTGAATGCAAGGTGTACGGGAGGGATGCAGAGAGGGACATGATAATAGAGCTGTTAGTAAATGGGAACTCAAGTGATCTACACGTTCTGCCAATAATTGGCAGTGGTGGATTTGGGAAGACCACGCTTGCTAGATTTGTGTACCGTGATCAAAGAATTAGAAGCCATTTTCAGTTGCGTATCTGGGTTTGTGTATCCACTAATTTCAACGAAGTGAGTCTTACACGCGAGATGTTAGATCATCTATGTAAAGATAGTAAAGAGTACGAAAAAATAAGCAGTTTCAATGTACTACAAGAGATCCTTTTGGAGAATATCAGAAACAAAAGATTTCTGCTCGTATTAGACGACATGTGGGAAGACAAGGACAAGAGTGGATGGGATAAACTGTTAGCTCCATTGAAACACAATCAAGTAACCGGCTGCATGGTATTAGCAACAACTCGAAGGAATTCAGTTGCAAGAATGATAGGAACAATGGATGCAATAAAATTGAATGGTCTGGATGAAAAGGAGTTTTGGCTGTACTTCAAGGCATGTGCATTTGGTAATGAGAACTATGAGGGTCATCCTAGTTTGCAATCCATTGGGCAACAGATTGCTAAAGCTCTAAAGGGCTGTCCACTAGCTGCACGAAGTGTTGGTGCACTTTTGAACAGAAATGTCAGCTATGAGCATTGGAGGACAGTTCAGTACAAATGGAAATATCTCCAACAAAAAGATGACGATATTTTACCTATACTGAAAATTAGTTATGATTATCTACCTTTCCACCTGCAGCGTTGTTTCTCCTACTGCTCTTTATTTCCTGAGGATCACCAATTTAATGGAGAAGTTTTGGTCCGGGCTTGGATATCACAGAATTTTGTGCAATGTGAAGACACAAGCAAGGGATTGGAGGAAACAGGGAGGCAATATTTGAATAGTTTAGTGGATTTTGGATTTTTCCAAATGGTTCACTCACACTATGCTATGCATGACCTAATGCATGAATTAGCAGAGCAGGTTTCATCAAATGAATGTGCTAAAATAAATGGATTGCAATCTAAGACAATTAAACCATGCATTCGTCATTTGTCGTTCATAACCACTGGTCATGACAGAGATAAACATGCCAATTTTCCCCGTGAGAATTTTAATAAAATACTACAGATGATTAGGCCTTTGCAAAAGTTGAGGACCTTGATGTTCTTTGACGACCAAAGCAGCGTACATTTTTTGAGATCCTTCTTCCCAACATTGTGCGAGGAGGCAAAAACTTTACGTCTCCTAGGAGTCTATGCGCCAGGTGCTGATGTTGACTCTATACTCAGTATTTTAAATCCATATCATCTTCGTTATCTTGAATTTGGTTGGGCCTACAACACTGATTTTCCTCAAGTTTTGACAAGATTTTATCACCTTCAAGTATTGGATGTGAGTTTTTCAACCAATCATTCTTTACCTACTGGTATGAATAATCTTGTTAATTTACGGCATCTTATTGCTCATGAGGAAGTGCACCGTGCAATACCTTGTGTCAGCAGCATGACATCTCTTCAGGAACTATACTTCAAGGTTCAAAATGTTGGTAATTTTGGGATTAGGCAGCTTCGATCCATGAGTGAGCTTGTAACACTTGGAATTTCTCAACTTGAAAATGTGAAGAATAAAGAAGATGCTAGTGGCGCAAGCTTGATAGATAAAGAGCATCTTGAAGTGTTGTGCTTATCATGGGACAATAGCAGCATAAGCCTTGAACCTACTACAGAGAGAACCAGAGATGTGCTTGAGGGTCTTGAGCCACATCAGAACCTCAAACATCTACAAATAGCTGGGTACAGTGGTGCTACCTCCCCAACCTGGCTTGCCAGTAATGTCTCAGTTACCTCACTGCAGACACTTCATCTAGAGAACTGCAGGGAATGGCGAATTCTTGGATCTCTTGAAATGCTTCCACTCCTTAGGAAGCTGACATTGGTAAGGATGTGGAACTTGACAGAAGTCTCAATTCCTTCTTTGGAAGAGTTGGTCTTAATTGAGATGCCAAAATTGGAGAAATGTTTTGGTACTTACGGGTGGAATTGACTTTCCGTCTAAGGGTGTTAACGGTCAAGAATTGTTCTCAACTGAATGAGTTCACACTATTCCAGAGTGACTCTTCTTTCCAAGTCGAGCAGAAGTCATGGTTTCCGTCTCTCACCGAACTCACCATCGCGGGTTGTCCTCATATAATGTACTTACTTCTTCTCTTTCATTTTGCTTGTTCAATACGTTTCCAAGTTCTTATGCACTTACTTTCATAAGTGATGTTGCAGCAAGTGGGAAATTCTTCCACTGGAAGAAATGCGAGCACTCAAGGAATTGGAGTTAATGGACGCGCATGGCATCAGAGTTTTGTCGGTTCCTTCTCTGGAGAAGTTGGAGTTGAATTACATGCCGAGCCTGGAAAGTTGCAGCGGGCTAACGGCTTCTCCACCTCTGCAATTTTCGCCTTCACAAGGAGAGCCAAATGAATGGGTATCTCGTCTTCGTATACTCAACATCCGTGGTTGCCCCAATTTGATAGTGTCGCATCCTCTGCCGCCTTCTGCTCTGATTTCAGGGTTATCCATCCACGGAGTTCCAACATTTCCAACAATGAAAATGAGTTGTAGGCAGCTCACGATCGAATATAATGAGTTGAGTGTGCTGGATGACAAGATCTTGGCATTCCATAATCTTAGGGGCATAACATTGTTGGGCTTACAAAATTGTCCAAATCTGGTCTCTCTTTCGAGTGAATGTTTTAGCCAGCTCACCGCCCTAAAGACTTTGCTAATACAAGACTGTCCAAATCTTGAGTCTCTTTCATTTGGAGGCTTTAGGCAACTCATCAATTTAAGGGCATTGGAAATCATCAAATGTGGAATTCTGCTCTCATCTTATACTATACCAGGGGACATCCATGAAGACAGTAGAACACAAGCAAACTGCCCTCTTCTCCCGTCCCTCACACGCCTCAAAATTCATTCATGTGGTATAGCAGGCAAGTGGCTAACTAAAATGCTGCCACATGTACAGTCCCTTGAGGAATTGGATTTAGAGGATTGCCCCCGGATAAAATCTATATTAATCTATCAGCCCAGACAAGAGGAAGAAAGTAGCACTTTGGCTTCATCCTCAGAATGTCTAGCTGTGGCAATGACATGCTTAGCCCAAGATGAGTCCCTCTTGTACATTCCGTCAAATGTCCTCTTAACCCTCAAGGTATTTTCTATTGGTCGTTGCCCAGAACTGCAGTTTTGTGGCAGCAAGGAAGGGTTTGGAGCATTCGTCTCCCTCGCGGAGTTGAGTATTTTGTCTTGCCCCAAGCTGCTCTCGTCCACCGATGAAAATTTTTCCCTTCCGTCGTCTCTCATAAAGCTCTTGATCCAGCATCTCCCAACAAAGTTGCAGCCTTACTTCCCGGACAATCAGACCTCTCTCAGACAATTGGAAGTAGGCAATAGTCCAAATTTGGAATCTCTACGGCTGGGATCCTGCACGGTCTTGGAGGAGTTGGTAATCAATGGATGTGAACAGCTAGTTGTATTGGAGGGCTTGCAGTTCCTCTGCTCTCTCCGAATCCTGAAGATGTATACTGTAGGTTTTAAATCTCTACGGCTGGAATCCTGCACGGCCTTGGAGGAGTTAGAAATCTGGGGATGTAAACAGCTGGTTGTATTGGAGGGCTTGCAGTTCCTCTGCTCTCTCCGAATCCTGAGATGTACAACGTAGGTTTTAAATCTCTACTGCTGGAATCCTGCACGGCCTTGGAGGAGTTAGAAATGCGGGGATATGAGCAATTTGGTTGTATTGGAGGGCTTGCAGTTCCTCTGCTCTCTCCGAATCCTGAAGATGTACAACGTAGGTTTTAAATCTCTACTGCTGGAATCCTGCACGGCCTTGGAGGAGCTAGAAATCTGGAGATGTGAACAGCTGGTTGTATTGGAGGGCTTGCAGTTCCTCTGCTCTCTTCGAAGCTTGACCATCGAGATGAATTCTGAGCTGTCTGCTGCATGGGATCTTCGAAGCGATCACGCCCGACTGCTTCCTCCATCAGTTGAGGTGCTTGAGATCTATGATATCCGAGAGGAGATTCTGCCCTGCTTTCTGGCCCAGCTCCCTTCCCTCTCCAGATTAGTGGTATCGGAGAGTCCAAATTTGACATCTTTGCAGCTTGGCTCCTGCACAGCATTGGTAAAGTTGGAAATTACAGATTGCGAGTCGCTCAATTCACTGAACAGCTTGCAATCCCTCGGGAACCTTACCGCTTTGGAAGTGCGGAGATGCCCTCGCGTACAGATAGGGGGCTATGAGCTATGCCATCGCCTGGAAAGCGTTTTGATCGATGACCCCTCTGCCCTTACCACGTCGTTCTGCGAGCACCTCACCGCCCTCCAACGCCTTGAGATTTCGTGGGGCGAAGTGACGGGACAACTAACAGATGAGCAAGAAGAAGCGCTTCAGCTTCTCACGTCCCTGCAAGAGCTCCAATTTAATAGTTGCCCAAATCTCGTAGATCTTCCTGCTGGGCTGCACAGCCTTCCCTCCCTCGAGTGGTTGCAGATCTATTTTTGCAAGGGCATCTCGAGGCTGCCGGAAAAGGGCCTCCCACCTTCGCTGGAACTACTGAGCATCGTCGGTTGCAGCGAGGAGCTAAATGCACAGTGCAGGATGTTAGCAACGAGCAAGCTAAAGGTCAGAATTAATTGGGAATATGTGAACTGATAAATTACTGGATGGCTTCTTGGACACATATTTCTGCCCGCACAACAAGCTGTCGGCTGCCTTTTTTTCCTCACTTTTCAGGTATGCACTACACTATACATCATGTAATCTTCACGATCTATTGATAATATACACCCTCATTATCCATTTTCTAAACTAAACAGTCTTTATGCAGTGCATCTCACTGCTGCAGGCAGTTACCGTCTTCAAGATCATTGCACAAGGATCATATCTGATTCTGTGAGGATGATGGGTGAGCCAGCAAATTACTCATCTGTGCATAAATCTAAGGAAATCTGCCGGCAATGTATTGGTGCTACAGGAGCTCTCTCGTCACGTTTCCCGGATCCAGAATTGAGCTTGGATTCTCAGATAATTTTGATCCAGAATTGTCTAAAGCTCTTGAGTCAGAAGTAGTCTCCTGCATGGATTGAAATACGCCAGTAGCCGCGTTCTTGGCGTAAACCGGTTTACGGTGGGGCTGGATTTGAAATCCGGTCGGTTTTTCCGAGTTCTGCAAATTTAAATTTTGAATTTTGAATTTTGATTGATTTTAAGTAAAATTTAAAGAAATTCAACTGGAAAAAACCGGTAACCGTACATACTAGTGATAGCGCCCCCCTGCTGTATGACAGATTTTGTACCCAGGTACTAGTGTACAACCGTACATACATATCAAGAACCATCAAGCATCACGAGTACGATCTAGTTTAAGCCTTGCGATACCATGGTCTTTTGTAATGCTTTGTCTTGCACTGCTGCCTGTACCACTTGCCCAATGTAGTGTCGTCATATATGATAGTGTCTTAGCTGGTGCGTCCAGAGTTTCCAGGCTGCTGTAGTGAAGATCCGACGCCTTTTCTTTTGGTTCTTTAGTCTCGGTAAGATAACATCCACGAAACTGCTTTGCACAATCGCAGCCGGCAGCCCTGATGGAGAAGTCTCTGTGTTTTGTCTGGTGCTTGTGGGGCTACAACTGACATGGTCAGGACAAGATCTTGGACTGCCCATGACAGAAGCATTTGATCGTCCTATGACAAAGAGCTTTAAGATAAAGATCTTGATCATCGTAAGACAAAGAGCTTTTAAGGACAAAGATCTTGACCGTCCTCAGACAAAGATCTTAGACAAACATCTTAGCATATGCTTGGTGGTTGGCGACTTATAAATATGTATCCCCAACCCTCGAGTTGGTATGGCATTGTGTTAGAAATAAAGAAAGAAAAATTGCCTCATCTCCAAATGTCATCCTCTCCATGAGAGTAAGGATCTTGCTAACACCAACAGCAAGAGTCCAGCGAGTAACAAGTGGTATCAGAGCTATACTATCCTGTAGCCTGAGCATCTCTTGCTCATCTCCGTCTCCGGCCTCGCAGCGGCCCAATGCAGAGCAAGCGAGCTCCGGTGCCCCCGCTCACTCCTCTCCGGAGACGAGCAGCAGCTCGTCAGAAGCAACCCTCTCTCCACGCGACAGCCCCCCAGTAGCGCGCCATGTCCGCAGGCGCTCGGCCTTCGGTCGCCTCGAGCACTCGGCGTCGGCGAGACGGCCGAGCTTCGCCAGCAGCAGCAGAGCCAAGCAGCAGAGATCGCGAAGCCGCGCAAAGGCGAAAGGCGGCGTCAAAGGCGGCGGCAGCGGCAGCAAAGCGGCGAGGCGGAGGTGAAGCGGCGGCGGCGATCACAGCGCGTGGCGGCGAATGAGGTCAAGGCTCTGCAGCGAAGAATAAAGCGACTCCATATCCGCTGATGATAGCCGACGCGGACCTTGAGCCGCTAGAGAGGGAGGCGGCGGCGGGCGAAGGCGCGATGGCGCCGCGCGCGCCACGAGCGTGGCGGCGGCCGATAGCGCGGACGCGCCGGTGGCGCTCTGGAGGAGCGCGACGGCGGCGACGTGCTGGTCGACGGAGAGCGCGGCCTTCACAGCGACGCGCTCTCTCTCCCGTGCGGTACCATGGTCACCACGGTACCAGTATCGTCGGGGGCGTCGGCCTTGGCGGCGGTGGCCTACCTCACCAAGACCAACTATGTCGAGTGGGTCGCGGTGATGAGGTAAAACTCGGTCCGGCATATGTGGGATGCGATCCGGACGGCGACGTCGACTACGACCGGGATCGACGGCGCCGGATGCTCTCATCGCTGCGATCCGCCGAGATGCGCTTCGCTTACCAACAAGCGGTCGCCAAAGAGGCTTGGGACGCCATCGCCGCGAAAGCGATCGGCGGCGACCGCGCGCGCAAGTCTACATTGCGAGCGCCGCGCGGAGTGGGAGCACTTGGCCTTCAAGCCAGGTGAGGACGTGGATGACTTTGTTCTCCGTCTCAACACTCTGTTGCAGAAGCTGGTGCAGTTCGGCGACGACACCTACGGCGAGGAGAGAGCTGTGGAAAAGCTCTTCCGCTGCGTCCCCGAGAAGTACAAGCAGACGGCTCGCTCGATCGAGTCTCTGCTGGATCTCTCCACGATGACAATCGAGGAGGCGTTGGGTCGCCTCAAGGTTGTTGACAGCGATGAGCCACATCGCCTCTCGGGACCCGTCTCCATTGGCGGGAAGCTCCTCCTCACTCGGGAACAGTGGGTCGCCGGCCAAGGTGACAGGAAGAAGGGGGAGCCTTCTTCCACGGCAGGCGGCCGCAAGCATGGCAAGCGCGGCAAGCCGCGCAAAGACGCCCAGGCATGGGCGCGAGGACGTGCTGAGGGTAATGATCGTGGGCGCCAGGCGGCGCCACCGGCAAGCAAAGCCGCGACGAGCGACTCTTGCCACAACTGCGGCAAGCTTGGTCATTGGGCCAAGGAGTGTCGACAGCCACGACGCGGCCAGGCCCACGTCGCGCAGGCAGAGGAGGAGGAGCAGCCGGCGCTGTTCATTGCTCATGCGAGCATCGAACTACCTCCTGCGGCACCGCCGCGCGCGGGCTCTCCTCCACCTTGACGAGCCAAAAGCACACGCCTCCTCGGCGACGGTTCGCAAGAACGACAAGACCGACGGGTGGTGCCTCGACACGGCACCACCCACCACATGACCGGCGGTGGGAGTTCTTCTCGAGCTCGACCCAGCGTTCGAGGCACCGTCAAGTTCGGCGACGCCTCCGCCGTGGAGATCAAAGGCGTCGGCTCTGTCGTCTTCGTCGCCAAGACTGGCGAGCACCGGCTGCTCACCGGTGTCTACTACATCCCAGCGTTGAGGAACTCCATCATCGGCTTGGGACGGTGGATGAGAACGGATCGCGTGGAGATCGAGCACGGTCTTTGCGCATCTCGGGATCATCGCCGCCGGCTCCTCGTCAAGGTCAACAGAGCAACCGCCTCGTCCTTCACGCGCGGTGGCGCAACCTCTGTGTCTTGCGACCGCCGCGACGACGACGCTGGAGGTGGCACGGCGCTTTGGGCACCTCAACTTTGAGGCCCTAAGACGGCTCGGCGGAAGGAGATGGTGCGGGCATGCCGCGACGTCGACCACGTGGAGCGATTCTGCGACACTGCGTCCTCACCAAGCCGCGGCGGCTCCTTCCTCGCCAGCGAGTTTCGCGCCAAGGAGAAGCCGGGCTCGTACACGGTGACCTCGTGGCCCCGTGACACCGGCTACACACAGGCGGCGCTACTTCCTCCTCCTCGTCGACGATGTGTCCCGCTACATGTGGATCTGCCCCGCCGACGTCAAGGCGGCCACGCGGGCGCCATCAAGCGTCTTCAAGTTGCTTTGCGAGGCGAGCGCGGCCACAAGCCGGGTCCTACGCACGGACAACGGCGGTGAGTTCACGGCGGCGAGTTTGCGGCGTCTTCGCGCCGACGAGGATCCATCGTCACTTCTCGCGCGTACACCCCGCAGAGAACGGCGTGGTCGAGCGTCGCAACCAGACGGTGGTGGCCACCGCCGCGCCTCCTCAGCGAGAGGATGCGGCACTCTCATCGGGTGAGGCGGTAATGATCGCCGCTCTACTGCTCAACCGCTCCCCACCAAGGCCCTCGGCGGCAAGGCGCCATACGAGGCACGCACGGCGCAAGCCGCGGTGAACCACCTCGGGTCTTGGTGCGGCTCGCCTTCGTCAAGGAGCTCAACCACGTCGGCAAGCTCGACGACCGGAGCACGCCAGGGGTCTTCATCGGCTACGCGAAGGGCGCCAAGGCCTACCGCGTCCTCGACCCTGCGACACGGCGCATGCGCATCACGCGTGACGTCGTGTTCGACGAAGGGCGAGGCTGGACGTGGGGCAAGATGGTGGATGACGGCTCGACTCCGATGACCAGCGATTTCATCGTCGACTACGTCCACTTCGAGGAGGCGGGGGGAGCCAGCAGCTCATCTTCACCGAGCTGGCCTACCCCACCGCCTCGTTCGCCACCATCTCCGGCGAGTCCTTCACCACCGCCAGCACCGCCGGCCACGCCTCGCTCTCCTACACCGGCACCTACTCCTTCAGGCTCGGCACCGGCAGCTTCGACCCACAACGAGCAGCGCACGGTGGAGTTCGCCACTCCGCTGTCCAACGACGAGGATCGCATCGACGCCTACCACGGCGGCGAGCCTCTGCGCTACCGTACCGTGGACGACCTCCTCGGCGAGCAGCCGGTCCCTGAACTGGCGCAGCGCGACCTCAAGCGGGCTGCACCTTACATGCAGGACGACGGCGAGCCTTGTTCCTTCGCCGAGGCGGAGAGAGACGCGGCATGGCGTCTGCGCGATGCGAGAGAGAGATGGACGCCGTCAAGCGAAACAAGACGTGGGAGCTGGCCGATCTTCCAGCCGGCCACCACGCCATCTCTCTCAAGTGGGTCTTCAAGCTCAAGAAAGACGAGGCTGGAGAGGTGATCAAACACAAGGCGCGCCTCGTGGCACGTGGCCGTCGGCGGGAGGAGTCGACCGACGATGCCTTGGCGCTGTTGCGCGGATGGAGTCCGTCGTCTCCTCCTTGCCCTCGCAGCCCAGGAGGGCTGGTGCGTTCATCACATGGACGTCAAGTCTGCTTTTCTCAACGGCGACTTGAAGGAGGAGGTCTACGTCCGCCAGCCGCCAGGATTCATCATCCCCGGCAAGGAGAGCAAGGTCCTCCGCCTGCGCAAGGCCCTCTACGGCTTGCGGCAGGCACCGCGAGCTTGGAACGCCAAGCTGGACTCCACCCTCAAGAAAATGGGATTCGGCGAGAAGGCCACGAGGCCGCGGTCTACCGGCGGAGCAAGGGAGGCAATGTCCTGCTGATAGGCGTCTACGTCGACGACCTTGTGATCACCGGTACCAAGGAGGAGGAGATCGAGGCATTCAAGGCGGAGATGAAGGCCACCTTCCAGATGAGCGACCTCGGGCCCCTCCTTCTACCTCGGGATCGAGGTCCACCAGGACAGCTCCGGCATCTCTCTTCGCCAGACTGCCTACGCCAAGCGCATCGTGGAGCTGGGCGGCCTCACCGACTGCAACCCAGCCCACACTCCTATGGAGGAGAGGCTGAAGCTGAGTCGTGAGAGTACGGCGGAGGAGGTAGACGCGACGCGATCTGCGGCGCATTGGGCGCCTTCGCTACCTTGTCCACACGCGACCGGACTTGGCGTTCGCCATCGGCTACGTCAGCCGGTTCATGGAGCGACCGACGACGGAACACCAGCAGGCCGTGAAAAGGATCCTCCGCTACGTCGCGGGCACCTCCGACTACGGTTTGCACTACCCAAGGTGCGGCGTGGCGCGACTTCATCTGCATACGACAATGACCACGCCGGCGACATCGACACGAGCAAGAGCACCAGCGGGACGTCAGATTTCCTCGGCAAGTGTCCGATCGGTGGCGATCGGTCAAACAAAGTGGTGGCTTTGTCTAGCTGTGAGGCAGAGTACATTGCAGCCACTACCGCTTCTACCCAGGCTCTGTGGCTGGCTCGGCTGCTTGGCGATCTCCTTGGCAGAGATGCGGAGGCGGTAGAACTCAGGGTGGACAGCAAGTCCGCCTTGGCCTTGGCGAAGAACCCTGTCTTCCATGAGCGCAGCAAGCACATCCGGGTGAGGTATCACTTCATCGGTTGCTGGATGAAGGGAGTATCCGCCAACTACATCAACACCAAGACCACCATGACTTCGACCAAGTCTCTTGGCGGATCAAGTTCCAGGAACTTCGCGCCAGGATCGGGATGGCTCAGATTCCTCACAAGGAGACACACAAGACTTAGGGGGAGAATGATGGAGAAGTCTCTGTGTTTTGTCTGGTGCTTGTGGGGCTACAGCACATGGTCAAGGACAGCATCTTGACTGTCCTATGACAGAGCATCTTGACTGTCCTATGACAAGAGCTTTAAGGACAAGATCTTGATCATCATAGGACACAGAGCTTTAGAACAAGATCTTGACCGTCCTTGATAAATCTTAGACAAAGATCTTAGCATATGCTTGGTGGTTGGCGGCCTTATAAATATGTATCCCCAACCTCGGGTTGGTATGGCGTTATGTTAGAAATAAAGAAAGAAAAATTACCTCATCTCCAAGTGTCATCCTCTCCATGAGAGTAAGGATCTTACTAACACCAACAGCAAGAGTCCAGCGAGTAACAAGCCCTACCATCCTACCCTGATAATTAAGGCAACGACATCATTAGCTAGATATTTCTGCGCGGCTGAAAAGTACACTGCACAGTCGCACAACCAAATACACCAATAATTAGTGCAACTGTGGCGCCAAAGATGTGACTCGCTGGCTTCCATAGTTCCACGGTTGTGCTGCTTTTTGCTTTTCTTTCTGCATTCCCAGTTGCTTCCTTTACGCATCATTGCTCTCCTTTTTTCTATGATATATATATATATATATATATATATATATACTTATCACTTACGACCAACTCGTTGATTAGATCTACTTAAGAAAAATTAGTCATCACTGACGACTTATTCTTCTGTCTTCAACTTGTTATTATCCATCGTTTCTTTACTTGCTACAGTATTATATATATATATATATATATATATATATATATATATATATATATATATATATCTTCTTGCTTCCTTTTTCTCCGCTGCTGCCTTCCACCTTCCTCTTCCTTCTTGCTTCCTTTACGCATCATTGCTTTCCTTTCTTCTAAATCCATCCGTTTGGTTTCTCCCTTGCTGCTGCTGCCGCCGCCTTAGGTGCACTGGGCGACGATGGGGCTGGTTGGCAAGGCGACGATGGGGCTGGTTGGCACGGTAGGTGAGGCTGCAATAGGATGGTTGGTGCAAACCATCCTTGGGAACCTTTTCACTGGACAGATCGAAGCATGGACTCGTAAAGTTGGGCTTGCCGAAGATGTGGAGAATCTCAAGACTGAGATGGGGAGTGTGGAGATGGTGCTTGCTGCTGCCGCGGGAAGGAGGATTGACAACGAGCCACTGGCCCGGAAGCTGGATGATCTAAAGGAGCTGCTCTATGATGCTGAAGACGTGATGGACGAACTCGACTACTACCGACTCCAACAACAGATCGAAGAAGGTGCCTCACTCACCACTATCTTGTTCCATGATTCTTGCTTTCCGCTTCTTTTATATTGGTGTAATTGCGAGCGCTACTTGGCCTATCGTTTACTATGCGACTAAGAGCAGCTGAATATTTTCGTTCAAAAACAAAGAGCAGCTGAATATCATAGGCATCACACCTAAGTTTATCTTGGTTCATTCTGATATCATTTCACATGATTTGAATTTTCTTAATTATTAGCAGCTGCAAGATGATTTTGGTAACAAAGAGAGTTTGCATACGCAGGGAAAGGCTCCAGTGCCGCCGCCGCCGCCGCTAATCCTGAGGGAAACTATGTGTCTTCGTCCACTTCATCTTCTATTTTTCAACTAGTATGCAGTGCAACGAACCGAATTTCTAGTTGGGCCTCACATGACAGAAAAAGGAAAAGAGAAGAGGAGGACCCAATTCATAGAACCATGCTGTCGCTTGAGAATAAACATGACATTTCTAAGAGGATCAATGGAATAGTGAATCATTTACGCATTATTGGCAATTCTGTGCAGAGAGTTCTTCATCTAGAGATCTCACGGCCCATTGCAAGGACAAAACAGAGTCGGAGTACGGTCAGGAACACACGCCAGACAACTTCTGTTCCAGTTGAATGCAAGGTGTACGGGAGGGATGCAGAGAGGGACATGATAATAGAGCTGTTAGTAAATGGGAACTCAAGTGATCTACACGTTCTGCCAATAGTTGGCAGTGGTGGATTTGGGAAGACCACGCTTGCTAGATTTGTGTACCGTGATCAAAGAATTAGAAGCCATTTTCAGTTGCGTATCTGGGTTTGTGTATCCACTAATTTCAACGAAGTGAGTCTTACACGCGAGATGTTAGATCATCTATGTAAAGATAGTAAAGAGTACGAAAAAAATAAGCAGTTTCAATGTACTACAAGAGATCCTTTTGGAGAATATCAGAAACAAAAGATTTCTGCTCGTATTAGACGACATGTGGGAAGACAAGGACAAGAGTGGATGGGATAAACTGTTAGCTCCATTGAAACACAATCAAGTAACCGGCTGCATGGTATTAGCAACAACTCGAAGGAATTCAGTTGCAAGAATGATAGGAACAATGGATGCAATAAAATTGAATGGTCTGGATGAAAAGGAGTTTTGGCTGTTCTTCAAGGCATGTGCATTTGGTAACGAGAACTATGAGGGTCATCCTAGTTTGCAATCCATTGGGCAACAGATTGCTAAAGCTCTAAAGGGCTGTCCACTAGCTGCACGAAGTGTTGGTGCACTTTTGAACAGAAATGTCAGCTATGAGCATTGGAGGACAGTTCAGTACAAATGGAAATATCTCCAACAAGAAGATGACGATATTTTACCTATCCTGAAAATTAGTTATGATTATCTACCTTTCCACCTGCAGCGTTGTTTCTCCTACTGCTCTTTATTTCCTGAGGATCACCAGTTTAATGGAGAAGTTTTGGTCCGGGCTTGGATATCACAGAATTTTGTGCAATGTGAAGACACAAGCAGGGGATTGGAGGAAACAGGGAGGCAATATTTGAATAGTTTAGTGGATTTTGGATTTTTCCAAATGGTTGACTCACACTATGCTATGCATGACCTAATGCATGAATTAGCAGAGCAGGTTTCATCAAATGAATGTGCTAACATAAATGGATTGCAATCTAAGACAATCAAACCATGCATTCGTCATTTGTCGATCATAACCACTGGTCCTGACAGAGACGAACATGCCAATTTTCCCAGTGAGAATTTTAAGAAAATACTACAGATGATTAGGCCTTTGCAAAAGTTGAGGACCTTGATGTTCTTTGGCCAAAGCAGCGTACATTTATTGAGATCCTTCCCAACCTTGTGCGAGGAGGCAAAAGCTTTACGTCTCCTAAGAGTCTACGCGACAGGTGATGATGTTGGCTCTATACTCAGTATTTTAAATCCATATCATCTTCGTTATCTTGAATTTGTTTGTGCCTACAGCACTGCTTTTCCTCAAGTTTTGACAAGATGTGATACTCAAGTTTTGACTAGATTTTATCACCTTCAAGTATTGGATGTGGGTATTTCAGGCAATCTTTCTTTACCTACTGGTATGAATAATCTTGTTAATTTACGGCATCTTATTGCTCATGAGGAAGTGCACTGTGCAATACCTTGTGTCAGCAACATGACCTCTCTCCAGGAACTAAAATTCAAGGTTCAAAATGTTGGTAATTTTGAGATTAGGCAGCTTCGATCCATGAGTGAGCTTGTAACACTTGGAATTTCTCAACTTGAAAATGTGAAGAATAAAGAAGATGCTAGTGGCGCAAGCTTGATAGATAAAGAGCATCTTGAAGAGTTGTCCTTATCATGGGACAATAGCAGCATGAGCCTTGAACCTACTACAGAGAGAACAAGAGATGTGCTTGAGGGTCTTGAGCCACATCAGAACCTCAAACATCTACGAATAACTGGGTACAGTGGTGCTACCTCCCCAACATGGCTTGCCAGTAATATCTCAGTTACCTCTCTGCAGATACTTCATCTAAGGAAATGCAGGGAATGGCGAATTCTTGGATCTCTTGAAATGCTTCCACTCCTTAGGAAGCTGAAATTGGTAAGGATGTGGAACTTGACAGAAGTCTCAATTCCTTCTTTGGAAGAGTTGGTCTTAATTGAGATGCCAAAATTGGAGAAATGTTTTGGTACTTACGGGGTGGAATTGACTTTCCGTCTAAGGGTGTTGACGGTCAAGAATTGTTCTCAACTGAATGAGTTCACGCTATTCCAGAGTGACTCTTCTTTCCAAGTTGAGCAGAAATCATGGTTTCCGTCTCTCACCAAACTCACCATCGGGCATTGTCCTCATATAATGTACTTACTTCTTCTGTTTCGTTCTGCTTGTTCAATACATTTCCAAGTTCTATGCACTTACTTTGATAAGTGATGTTGCAGCAAGTGGGAAATCCTTCCACTGGAAGAAATGCGAGCACTCAAGGAATTGGAGTTAATGGACGTGCATGGCATCAGAGTTTTGTCAGTTCCTTCTCTGGAGAAGTTGGTGTTGATTGAAATGCCGAGCCTGGAAAGTTGCAGTGGGCTAACGGCTTCTCCACCTCTGCAATTTTCGCCTTCACAAGGAGAGCCAAATGAATGGTTATCTCGTCTTCGTACACTCACCATCTGTGATTGCCCCAATTTTATAGTGTCGCATCCTCTGCCGCCTTCTGCTCTGATTTCTGAGTTATCCATCAAGGGGGTTCCAACATTTCCAACAATGAAAATGAGTTGGAGGCGGGTCACAATCGAATCTAATGAGTTGAGTGTTCTGGATGACAAGATCTTGGCATTCCATAATCTTAGGGGCATAGCATCGTTGGGCATACAAAATTGTCCAAATCTGGTCTCTCTTTCGAGTGAATGTTTCAGCCAGCTCACCGCCCTAGGGACTTTGCAAATAAAAGACTGTCCAAATCTGGTGTCTCTTTCATTTGGAGGCTATAGGCAACTCATCAATTTAAGGTCATTGGAAATCATCAAATGTGGTAATCTGCTCCAATCTTATACTATACCAGGGGACATCCATGAAGACAGTAGAGCACAAGCAAACTGCCCTCTTCTCCCATATCTCACACGCCTCAAAATTCAGTCATGTGGTATAACAGGCAAGTGGCTAACTGAAATGCTTGAGGAATTGTATTTAGAGGATTGCCCCCAGATAAAATCTATATCAATCTATCAGCCCAGACAAGAGGAAGAAAGTAGCAGTTTGGCTTCATCCTCAGAATGTCTAGCTGTCGCAATGACATGCTTAGCCCAAGATGAGTACCTCTTGTACATTCCGTCAAATGTCCTCTTATCCCTCAAGATATTTCATATTCGAAGTTGCCCAGAACTGCAGTTTTGTGGCAGCAAGGAAGGGTTTGGAGCATTCGTCTCCCTCGCGGAGTTGAGTATTTTGTCTTGCCCCAAGCTGCTCTCGTCCGCCGATGAAAGATTTTCCCTTCCGTCGTCTCTCATAGAGCTCTGGATCCAGCATCTCCCAACAAAGTTGCAGCCTTACTTCCCGGACAATCAGACCTCTCTCAAACAATTGAAAGTAGACAAGAGCCCAAATTTGGAATCTCTACGGCTGGAATCCTGCACGGCCTTGGAGAAGCTAGAAATCTATGGATGTGAACAGCTGGCTGTATTGGAGGGTTTGCAGTACCTCGGCTCCCTTCAAAGCTTGGCCATCGAGATGAATTCTGAGCTGTCTGCTGCATGGGATCGCGGATCTCAAGAGCAGAATGAGGGAAGCGATCACGCCCGACTGCTTCCTCCATCAGTTGAGGTGCTTCAGATCTATGATCTCCGAGAGGAGATTCTGCCCTGTTTTCTAGCCCAGCTCCCTTCCCTCTCCAGATTAGTGGTATCGGATAGTCCAAATTTGACATCTTTGCAGCTTGGCTCCTGCACAGCATTGGTGAAGTTGGAAATTACAGATTGCGAGTCGCTCAATTCACTGAACAGCTTGCAATCCCTCGGGAACCTTACCGCTTTGGAAGTGCGGAGATGCCCTCGCGTACAGATAGGGGGCTATGAGCTATGCCATCGCCTGGAAAGCGTATTGATCGATGACCCCTCTGCCCTTACCACGTCGTTCTGCGAGCAGCTCACCGCCCTCCAACGCCTTGAGATTTCGTGGGGCGAAGTGACGAGACAACTAACAGATGAGCAAGAAAAAGCGCTTCAGCTCCTCACGTCCCTAGAAGAGCTCCAATTTTGGGATTGCCCAAATTGCGTAGATCTTCCTGCTGGGCTGCACAGCCTTCCCTCCCTCAAGAGGTTGCAGATCTATAGTTGCAAGGGCATCTCGAGGCTGCCGGAAAAGGGCCTCCCACCTTCGCTGGAACTACTGTGGATCGTCGGTTGCTGCGAGGAGCTAAATGCACACTGCAGGATGTTAGCAACGAGCAAGCTAGAGGTCAAAATTATGTGAACTGATAAATTACCGGATGGCTTCTTGGGCACACCTTTATGCCCGCACAACAAGCTGTCGGCTACCCTTTTTTTCTTCACTTTTCAGGTATGCACTGCACTATACATAATGTAATCTTCACGATCTATTGATAATATACACCCTCATTATCCAATTTCTAAACTAAACAGTCTTTATGCAGTGCAGGCCCTGAAGCTGCCGTACATATCACTGCTGCAGGCATCGCACAAGGATCATATCAGATTCTGTGAGGATGATGGGTGAGCCAGCAAATTACTCATCTGTGCATGAATCTAAGGAAATCAGCCGGCAATGTATTGGTGCTACTGCTGGTTGTTTTTTTTTTCTGCCCTGTGATGCAGCCTGTGTATTATATATGCTCTCTTGTCTCCTTTTTAAAATTATTTTTTTGAACGGGAGTTCTCTCGTCACGTTTCCCGGATCCAGAATTGAGCTTGGATTCTCAGATAATTTTGTTCCTTGTCTAAAGCTCTTGTGTCAGAAGTAGTATCCTGTGTGCATTGGTTACTAGCATCTTGTAGTCGGCTGGGGTGTACATGGCTTTATGGAAGATGGTAACCGTACTCATGATTATTGATTGGAAATTATCCATTCGATGTAAAAAAAAGAGTATGCCGTATGAATTCGCAACTAGTTAAAACGTGCATATGTAGCTTATCAGGGTGATATCTGTCGTAGCAAAAGAAGGTTAGATAGTTAGAGAAGGGGACCCCCGATGTACTAGGAGGAGTCGAGAAATCCTCAGGAGAGGGGACCAGCTGTTAGGAAAAAGATATGTATTGATTACTCCAAAAAAATCAAAATATTATCCTTCCTTTACATGAGGGGTGGACCTCTATTTATAGCCTCCTCAGATATAGCACTTACATTACTATCTTAACCCTACAGAGGTATTGTACGCGTATGGACTTGTAACATCCTGTTTTCGGACAGCAAATAGTGCCGACCATTTGGTTTTGATTTTCAGTCGCTTTTTGTTTTTGTCGCTTGAATTCTAAAACTCCGAGCTTCCTTTAAGCATGGATTTGTGTTTCAAACCTCTCTTCAGACTCCGAATTCAAAATTCATCTTGAATTCAATCTTTTTTTATTTTAGGCCACTCCCAAAATATCACCCTTATTTTTTTACTTGGGACCAGCTCTATCCATTGTTGGATCAACTCATTTTCGCGGCCCATCCATTTTCCTCCTCCCGGGCAAGAATTTATCAAATTCAGAAATCAAGGAAGAGAACGACTTCCTAAAGTAATCCAAAAGAAATATGCAAGGTCAATGCACACTTAATAAAGAACTTGCAAAAGAAATCTTCCAATATCCAAAATTCCAAGCGAACAAACGAGTTAAATTTTCCAACAGGGGTAAAATAAAACTTCTGTGAAAAGATAAATCTTGTAATTTAACTATACTCACGTAGAGCAGAAATATCACCATAATCGAAAGAACAGTAATTGTTTCAAAGAACGATCAGAGACCTACTGGAGCTTGCCCACTTCATTATAACCCCTTTTTAAAAGAAATTCATCAACCGCAAGAAACTTCACCCAGGAAACCAAATACAAGCTCGAGAAAGACAACAAATTCACTAACGAGCTCATGCTCAACACAGAACTATGGAATAGGGTAAGAACTTCTCTATTTTTTTCATACCAAGAACAGTGGTGTAGCTTGGAAAAACCCAGGACAACAACTATGAACTCAAGTTCTCAACGTTCATTACTAATACACATAACCATTATAGTCAATTATGAATATATAGGATCATCTCATGACAATCATAGAATAAATTCATATATATAGGATATCACATCATATTATAGATTAACACATTATAGCACAAAATAATTCAACAACGATTCATTAATTGAGTCACAACAATTGAAATGCGGAAGCAATAGTTTACCCAACCCCTCCTAATGTGCACAGTGTGTCAATTTAATATGTTTGAATGAACCACGGACCTAAAGCCCGCTCTGATATCAACTGTAACACCCTGGCTATTCAGAAGCCAAAATGTTACCTAAATGATCTAACATGCAATCATCAAGCGGAAGAATTCAAAACATAACTCATAGGAAGGCATAAGGATGTCAAACTTTCATAAAGTAATAACAATAATAAAGGTTGAACCAAACGATTAAAACAATAGAGTGATCAATGACCACAAATAGTACTAAGCAACCATGGCATCGGGAGAATCATCAACTACAACAACATTAATTATTACAGTTCAACAATCTACGAATGAAAGAAATAATCAAATCTTTTTATTAAAACTGAAGGAAGGTGAAAAGAGTGAATAGTGTGGGTGTGACTACTCCCGCCCAGCGTCATCAACAATGATCACCTAAAATAAACAACAAAGCAAGAATGAGTCGAAACTCAGTAAGTACAATATTCAGCAAGCATGGCATTGTTGTATTAAACAATAAACACCAGGTTCATGCTTTTCCATCAGAAGGTTATGAATATGAATGGAATGGAAATATGCACTGAAAGGGAAGGACAACACAACTGCTTATACCGGTATAGCGAGTGATACACCCGTCGGTGTTCACTAAAGCCCGTACTTAACAAAGTCCGGGGACCCAAATACCGTATGAAGAACGTTTCATACGTGTGTCCGAAACCGCCCACATTGGAATGGTGGGTCTTACATGCCCATACTGGAATTGATGGGACTTTGCAAATTCCACTCCCGTGGACGGATGTTGAACAATATGCAAATGGAATGAAACAGGTCATATGAATGTCACAATCTTTACTCACAATAATTATCACTTGAACCAGAATAAAAATCATGGATGAATAACAAGGACATTCACAAACATATCACCTCATCATGCAACAGTCAAAATCAACATATTTTAACATAAGGTACTTGCCTTCCGCGATTGGCTGAACTAGGTGGCAAAAATGGCGCGCCTACACTTGCCGCCTCACCGTCTACACCAGAAACAATTGAAATAATAATAACGCGATACGATGACACTTCCAGTGAACTACAATGACTCCCGGACTACCCAGCACAGCTCACGAACCCAACGATGAAACAAGTGTTTCCCCTGTTTTCTACCGTTCCAGGCAGCGGCACGGAAAAATTCGTAACTAATAATCTGGAACTCCGAAAGACCTGGGATCAGTGCCAAAACAAACTTAACAGATAAACCTTCAAAACACTAGGAGACAAGATTTTGTAATTATGCCCACACATAAGTCTAATATGCAGTTGAAAGTGCCTGGTAGAAAAATAGCCCGACAGCAGACCAGTAGCAAAAACATGGCATAACTTTTAAAATATAGATCCAAATTGAATGATCTTTACCAATCTGGAATCATAGTGAAATTGTCTACAAAAACCGTTTTGGGTGGCGTCCTGAATCTGACTATAACTAGATCAAAACCGAGGAACAAACCGACAGTCCCCAGATCTCAGACAGACAGGACATCGCGTGGTAAAAAATTCATATCTCCTAAACCGTAACTCCAATTCAGGTGATCTTGGTGCCCAAAGAAAGCCAAGGACGATCCCCACATTTTTCTAAGAGGGGGCCAGATCAGAAAACGTACGCAAACTACCCAAAACTGACGAACAACAGCGCTGCATCAATCTGATCTGCTACTGACTGAACCGACGCGAATTGAAAACGCTACCAATCTAACGGGGATCGAAGTTACCCTTGATGATTCGTGCGAGGATGAAGCCTCGCTGAGTGCTGGTGCCCTTATCCTCCCCTTCCCTCTTCCTCTTCTTCCCTTCTCCTTCTCTTCTCTTTGCAACTCCGCGCTGGCCGGCCCTCTGAAGATCGTCTCCACGTCTCCCTTTCAATGGACAGCAGCAAGGACCACGTCGGGGAGGACGGTGGCACTGCTGCGGAGGTGAAGACGCAGAGGAGGTGCAATGGGGGCTGGGGGTGGCGGCCAAGAGGAGTGGAGGGAGGCGGCACAAGGGGAGAAAGGGGGAAAGAGGAGTGGGGCTAGGGTTTTGGGGGTGGGGTTCCCCCCTTATGGCCGGCCACACATGGGCTTCCCCCTGGGCCTCGGCCTGCGGCCCCAGGTTGTCGAATAAAAGTGGAAAACCCCCTATTTTTTCTCAGAATTTCTATTCCTTTCTTTGTATTTTTCGCCTCCGACTGAATCTCTAATTACCGATCTGTTTCTGGGGTATTACAAAAGGTGCGGCCGGGGAAGATAAACAGGGGAAGGAGAGAGCAGTCGGGCCGAGGAAAGCCGAGCGGGGGCGGGCCGGGGAAGGCGAGGAGAAGAGGGCCGGGCCGGGAGAAGGTGCGGTCGGGAGAGGAGGGAAAGAAGAAGCCGGGAGAGGAGGCGTCGGGTGCGGAGAGAAAAAAGGGAAGGGAAGAAAAAGCTAGGGCGGCGTGGGGAGAGAAGAGAAAGAGGGAGGGGGTGCGGGCCAGCTGGGCCGAAGGCCGGGGAGGAGAAAAGGCCGAAGGGGGGAGGGCAGGCCGGGTCGGGCCGGGAAAAAGGGGGAGAGAGAGAGAGAGAGAGAGGTAGATTTTGAATTTTTGCCAAAATTTCAGAGAATTGAAACCAAGGCAATTTCTGAGTTTTAAAATTTGGAGCTTGAGGTTTAAATTTTGAGAAGCTTTTGAAGTTAAAAACCAAATTTTAAGAACACTGTTCACTTTGCCAAAAGCGGATGTTACACCTGTCATGCAGCCTGTGTATTATATATGCTCTCTTGTGTACCCCGGATCCAGAATCCTTGTGTTGCAGTGAGACATATCAGGGTGATATCCTTGTACTGCAGTCAAGATATATAGCTGCAGCATTTGCTTTCGGCCTTGGAGAGTATGCGATACAAGAATGGATGTAAGTATGCTTTGCTCGTGCTATCGCTCTCTGTGCATCGCCCCCCGTTGCTTGTTGCCACCTGCTTCTGCCGATGGATGTCTGATGTCTCGTGTACGCACAGGTACAAGCTTTTCAGATTGCAGTGCATGCATGACAACACCGATGCTAAATTGATGTTCAGTAGGGTATAGACAAGAATTAGTAAAATTTTTTAGAGTAATGAAGAATTAGCGAGCCATTGAAAAAAAAAAACATTGAGGCCTGCAGGTTTGACGCGCCCACCACCTGGGCCAGATAAGAAGGCCTAGTTCCAACACCTCCCTCCCTCCCACCTGGGCACCGTCCACGACATCCACACCGGGAAACCGAGCTCTGCCTGGGCTCGGTTTCGGGTCAGAGATCGGGCTATCGTAGTGAGCCAGTAACCGAGTGAGGATGCCTTCCTCTCCTCTCAAAAAAAAGACAGAAAGAAAAGAGGAGTGAGGATTCCTTGGTCTGATGCTTGTCCGTTGAATTTTTTTTAGGGAAAAGCCCCTTTCATGCTTTGATACGATGCTGTTTGACTGAGGTTGGTAACGACGAAAGGCTTCAAAAACCGTACTGTAATGCGTCCGGGTTCAGTTTTGGGTCTTCCGGTTTTCGGACCAGCGTGGTTATACTCATACAGATTTGCTATTTTTATATCGTCTTAAATTTTCTTAAGTATAAGTTAATTATTGTAATCATTGAATTTGTGTATAAAATGATGTGTTGTATGATTGGATATCGATTCAATAGATAAAATACGTAACTTATGTTTGAAAAAATTTCAGTCATCTTATGAATTGAATAGATAGTCTCATACTCATACTCATACTCATACTCACGATTCTATTTCCTGAAAATAATTTGTGGTTAAACAAAGTTTTAAAAAAGTTCACGTTGGTCGAGCTCAAATTAAGCTCCGCGTACATGGTAAATCCACGCCGGGGAACCGTGGTGCTCGGGTTCGGTTTCGGTTTCAGGACAGGAGTGAGAGAAGATGTCTCAAGTCTACGTCTACCGTGTGTTACTGTCGTTCGCCCTCGTCCCGTTGCGTGTTCGATGCTGTTTTGACTCTGCCGGCTTGTTCGATGCAAACCGAAGTGCCATGGTTTCGGTTTGGGGCTCGGGTTCGGGTCGGTTTTTGGGTTTCGGGGCAGCCATGTCGCCATCCTTGCCCCACTGCGCTTGACGTCCAACACGTCGGGCATTGAAAAAATGCGAAATGGCAAGGCTCGGGTTCGGTTTGCCTTTCGGGTTGCTCCTGCGCTATATATACCTGCCATCCCCGTCCTCCACCGTATTCATCTCCACCGAGCCGCGCCATTCTCCAAGGTCTCAAGCCTCAAACCAAACAAATTAATTCCTTGTGACACACCGCCACACAGATCACACAGTACTAGTAGATATGGATTCGCTGAGCAGCGCGGCACGAGCAATCGCGGAGGCCTGCCGCGACGGGGAGAAGCTGCCGGGGGCCCTGATCCTGTGTGGCGTCCTAGAGGCGGCGGCGGCGCTGTGGCTGGCCATCTTCAAGGAGCCCAGGGGCATATTTCTCCACCATGGCAAGGCGCTCTCCTGCTTGTATTACAGCATTCTCATCGCGGCGGTCCTTTTAGGGCTTGTGGAGGCTTCGGTCGGCTTCTGGGTGTCAGGCAACCTCGACAATCGGCGCGGCATGGGGAAGAAGATCCTGTGGCTCTCCGTCTTGCCTCTCATCTTCGTTGCTGGCCTCGGAGGTTTCGCCCTTGCCGCCCCCAAATACTAGCTATATATAATGTGCACAATACTAGAAGCCACGCGCTGCGATTGTTGTGCACATGACTACTGCTACTCTCTTGTGTATTTATGCAGATTAAAGAGTTGCGTGCAGTATGTTTGTATTGTAAGTCTTGTTTAGGGATATG
Organism: Hsuehochloa calcarea; assembly: GCA_036346395.1. Lineage (NCBI taxonomy): Eukaryota > Viridiplantae > Streptophyta > Magnoliopsida > Poales > Poaceae > Hsuehochloa > Hsuehochloa calcarea. The sequence goes on from CM070599.1 coordinate 45,847,043, forward strand.
GAAACACGGAGTTGTTGTGTATTAATTGTGTACTGTGATGCGATTTGTGCATTGTGTCTACTGATCTCTGTTACTAGTATAAAATGGCATACGCGCGTGGCTGCCGCTCGATCGTGCCCAGTGCCCAGTACCCAGTGCCCGTAAGCGAGCGAGGTCACATGGCGGAGCTTGAACCAAAACTTAGAGAGGGCCAACTAAGCTAATTGTACTCTAAATACTAATAAACACTTGCTAACTTAATGCTTAATTAATTATAAAGGGGTCATGGCCGCACCTGGCCTGGCTTAAGCTCCACCCGTCTCCTACCGCCGGCGCTCCTGACACAGTGGCATCATGCGGCCATGCGCACGCAGCACATGCCAATCAGCATCACACGACAAAAGATTTCGTGTGTAGCCCAACCGAACTCGCGCGGCCCAGCCCATTTCTACTGGCAGGCCAGGTCGAACTGGGAGATATGCTAATGGGCTCCCTGTAAACGGTTACTGGTTACATATTGTTTTGCCCATCTTCAAGGTACGATTTACATACCCAAAGCAACATACGTGCTTCGGGCCCCTGCATAATTTGTAGGATTAATTCCTTTTAAATCTCTGATTGTATCACTGACACGTGGATCCAAAACCCAACATCACTGAAACAATGAGCGGCATATATAAGGGATGAGTCGTAATTTGTATCTCCCCGTTGGTTCACTTCTGCAGCTATCCTTTTATTGGTTTTGTTTTGTATGCGAGGCTTAACAATCGTCAAATTTCATCAAATTTCTCCTACTGTAGTCTTATTGTATTCTCTAGATTGGTTCAGAACAAGCTCTCCATTTCTTTTTATTTTATTTTTTAGAACACCAAGCTCTCAATTTCGAAGTTGTTTAGAAGTAGTTGAATTCAGGGAAGCGTATTTCTCAAAAACTCATGTAGCTGTGAATTTTACTATGCTCTTATTCTTAAAAGAACATGTCTTATTCTTAAAAGAACATGATGAGTAGGGTGACAACAGATCGGATAGTTGTCGACCGATCAGACTATTTTCAAATACATATTCTATCGTCTTGGATACTTGTCAGATGTTGTTGGATTTGGAGCGAATATTGATTTTTATGTTGGATACAAACACAGATTCATTTTTTATATTATTATTGCAATGGTATTTCCCAAACTGGTGAGAATTTACAGTTGTATTTATCCCGATTATCACATTTTATAGAGCACTTTACACTATATACACCCGCCATTGTTACCCTATCGTGCTATGATGGGGTTCACATTGGTCCAGCTCAGAGCTCTTTGTTGCGCACAGCACGGTGGGAAACCGAGCTGTTCGGGTTCGGGTTCGGGTTCGGTGTTGGGTCTTTGGGTTTTCGGACCAGTGTTGTTATACTCAGGATTCCATTTCCTGAAAATGATGTGTGGTTAAAGAAAGATTTTAAAAAGTTCACGTCGGTCGAGCTCAAATTAAGCTCCGCGTACATGGTAAATCCATGCCGGGGAACCGCGATGCTCGGGTTCGGTTTCGGTTTTAGGACAGGAGCGAGAGAAGATGTCTGAAGTCTAAAGATGCTATCGCTCGCTCTCGTCCCGTTGCGTGTAGAGATGTTTTGACTCCGCCGGCTTGTTCGCTGTAGCCTCAGCCGATGCAAACCGAAGCGCCATGGTTCGGGTTCGGGTTCGGGTTTTGGGGTTCGGGGCAGCCATGTCGCCATCCTTGCCCCACTGCGCTTGACGTCCAACACGTCGGCCATTGAAAAATGCGCGATGCCAATGCACCGTATTCGTGTTGCCTTTCGGGTTGCTCCTGAGCAATATATATACCTGCCACCCCCTTCCTGCACCGTATTCATCTCCACCGAGCCGCCTGCCTCTCATGTTCGTTGCTGGCCTGGGAGGTTTCGCCTCTGCCGCCCCCAAATACTAGCTATATATAATGTGCACAATACTAGATGCCACGCGCTGCGATTGTTGTCACATGACTACTACTCTCTTGTGTACTGTAATGCGATTTGAGCATTCTGTCTACTGATCTCTGTTACTAAGTATAAAATGGCAAATACTTCTCGGTATGGATTGGTTATCCGCCCATAATGTAAATATCAATTGCAAATCCAAGCAAGCATATATCAGAAAGCCCGATAGGAGAACGACAAGAAAATCCAGTTAATCCAAGAACGTCTTAAGACCGCCCAAAGTAAGCAAATGAACTACGCAGATAAACATCGAAGAGACCTCCAGTTCGAAGTTAGAGATTACATGTATTTACATGTACCACCTATACACAGGGTGCACCGATTCGGATTGAAAGGAAACATAAGTTTACGGTATGTTGGAGCATTTCAGATCCTAGAGCTTAAAGGTACACTAACGTACAACTTGGAATTACCGAGTCAATTATCACGAATCCACAACATATTTCATATCTATCAACTCAGAAAATGCCTGAGGAAGCCCTCACATCACCTAGCCAATCTCAATATACCATTGCAAAATGGCATAATCTACGAAGAACGCCCTGTGAAAATTCTAGCAACGGAAGACCGAAAGCGACGGAACAAAACTATTCACTCCTACAAAGTACAATAGAAGAATCCTGACGTCAGCAAAGCCACATGGGAGAACGAGGAAGAACTACACACAGCCTACCCGAACATGTTCCAGTGAGAATGCAATTTCGGGGACGAAATTTTTCCAAGGGAGGAGGACACGAGAACATGAAAAATTAAACTAATATAAATATCGATAATCTATAATTAGCAGTAAAATAAAAAAAATTAGCAAAGACAAAACATTAATCAGTTGATAACAAACACATCGCGAAGCAAATCCATATAAATAATATTATCAGAGTTCAACAACAGAAATTTCAGTGTAAAATTTTGCCACAAGAATAATTCATCATCATTATAACTCAAAGTTAATTCCAGTATTTCATTATCCATAAAAGTAATACAATAATTCATCTACCGAAATTGCAATATGAATTTAAAAGTAATAATAGAAAAAAAAACTAGTTCATTCTCAAATAAATTACAAAAACTCATTGCAAGCAAAAGTAAAATATTACGAACTCGGGTTTATTTACAAGAATGCGTACAAGCAGAAATAATACAATAATACAATCTCTGAATTAATTACAAAGATTTCTACAACAGATCAATACATATATTACAAATTTGAATCCATTGCAAAATAATAAAAGAAAGTCTTGCATGTATGTCGCGAAGCCTTCCCTTCCTTGACCATTTATCGCTAGCCATTGAACCCTTTCCTCAACCCAATCCAAAACATGCACACATTTCCTACAAAGACCAGTAGAGCAGTAGCAAACAAAAGCTATAAAAGGAAGTGAGGAATAGAAAATGGATTGCCGTCAGATTTCAAGAGGATCACCGAAGTTCCCAGACCAATCTAAGTTAGTCGGCACCGCCTCACCTCCAGTGGGTTCCCACTTTTACCAACTTAACTCAACCGTAGAAAAATCCGATATTGCCTTATGGACCAATGGTCCATTACTTTTTTACTTAGCCCAACACCCACTTTATGTATTTCCGATTTACCGTCCACAGCAGTAAAACCAAATGATAGTACAAAGAACTCTCCATGGACCAAAAGGCCGGTAGCCCAATAGTATCTTGTGAGAGCTATTAGGATAAGGGCAAGGGCATAAGGGTCATAAACAGACCACAAAGGGAAGGCAGCCAAATGTATCCCCCTTTTAAAACCTTGTCCCCTGGTCACACTAGCACAAAGCATCACCCTTCCCTCACAGCCAAGAGAGCAGACACAGAGCAAGAGCCCAAGCCAAGCACCGTTACCACCAGCACGCCATCACCACCACCCACAAAACCCCACAGTGAGCAACCGGAGAAGGAGGGTAGAGGAGACGGGGAAGACGACTGAGCGTGGACGGCATGAGCGACAGCGTTTAACCATCGACGATCAACCGGATGCCGCCAGGCTAACAAGAACAACAAGGACCTGAAGCACCGGAGAACACGACGACAACCACACGGCCTCCACCACTGCCCTTCCCGAACCAAACCGACCAACCCAAGGCAAACCCCCCACTGTCATTTTTATCCCATAAGAAACCCCCAATATGAACTAAGCTTGTCACAAGAACACCAACAGTGCAATATCCTCCAGCACAAATCCATCACAGAGAGAAATAGCACCATCACAAACCCACCCTTCCTTCCCCATTCTGTTTTTGCTCAAAGCCAAACCAACCATGGCATTACCATTAAACCACAGCATCACTCAAGCCACAGTAGCAATATCCTTATCATCGCAACCACCATCACAGAGCACGGGGAGGGAGCAGGATAGAGCGAGTAAAGTTGTTACCTCCGAACGATGCGGCGGCAAATCAACCATGGTAGCAAACTGTTGGGATTAATACGGGCTTGGCCCAATTTTAACTCTAATTAATTCCTGAAAAATCTCAAAGGCCCATGTGCACGTGCTAAAACTGTTTAGTCCCACATGGAGTATTGATGGGGAGTTACACCACTTTATAAGGTGGATCGTGGTAACCCCCTTATGGAATTGGAGAGAACCAACACACGCGTGCGCTCGCCGAGCCGAGCCGAGCCGTGCCGTGCGTCTTAGTGGTGGTACTGGTACTGTCGAGCGAAGGCGTGTGTCTTGTCTGCAGCGCGCCGGTGCGCGTGCTTTTTCTTTATCTATTCGAAATCAAACGCACCGACTCGCAGTAATGGCATTAACAAGCGGCCGGCGATAACGGTTCGATTACTAGTGGTCGCTTTAGCACCGTTGATGGCGACCGTTTCTAGTCTCTTTGTTTTTTGTGGACCATTAAAAGAACAGTGAACTGTTCGTGAGACCATTCCTCTCCAATTCACTCCACGCGCCTGAGACAGACTTCCCCACCGTTTTGCTGCTTTCTCTGGCGATCTCTATCCCGGCGAGGCTCGTGTACGGTCGAACCAGGAGAGCAGGCCTCCGGAACCCCGTCCTTGAAGGCTTACACGAGCGAGGAAGAATAAGGTTTTTGGAGAGCGTTCGCGCGACTGCTCGCTGCTTCGTCATCATCCGATCCTCTGCTTCATCTACATCAACTGCACGACTACGTCCACTACACCATGGCGAACGACAATCTCGTCAACACTTCTGCTGCTGCTGCTCCTCCTTCTACTGGTTCTGGGTATATCAATCTAATCCTTGTACTTTGTTTAGCTTTACTTTATGTTATTGTTTTGAACACTGAGATAGAAATGCTAGTTTCTGTTCTGTTAGAAATTGGTATGACTATGGTGTTTATGTTTATTTATCTTATGCAAAAGACTAGAATATTGTTCATGATTCATCTAGTATATTTCTAGATTAAAGTAATTCGAAAAATACTTATATTTTCAACACAAACCACCCCATCATCTCCTTCAGGCATGCATGAACATCAGTGAACCCACATCCATGTCCTTGCCATGCATAAATCAACCAACATCAGTAAGTGAATCGTGCAAGAGTCAACACCATTTGGTAATCACCAAACCCGCCACACTGATACTGTCATCACCCCCATCAGAGCATGCCAAGAAACTGGCACCCCAAATCATCCGACATATTCACCATGCATAAGCCAAGAGCAGACCACAACTAGAGCGCAAATCAAAAACAAACTTAAAAGCAAAATAGAAAAAGAGGTGGGGGGAGGAGATCTTCTGGGAGGAAGAAACCATTTCCGAGCCAGCCGGGCGCGGCGCTAGAAGGGAGCGGGCCGAGCCCAAGGGGAGCTGCGGGCGAGCACCGGCGAGCGGGGACGGGCCGGAGGCGCAGCGGGCCGGGCTCCAGCGAGGAAAAATGGAGAATGGAGAGTGAGAAAGAGGAAGCAAGAAGAAATGGCCTGGGTGTGTTTCGGTCAAAGCAAGTAGGAGAGAGAGAGAGAGAGAGAAAAGGAGATGAGGGGAAAAGGGAAATCAAGAGAAAATGAGTGACTAGGGGTGTTTCAGCTGAGTGAAAAGGGAGGGGAGAGAAAAGGTGATTTGGTGGTGGAGATTAGGATTTGGTTTAGAAAATAGGAATTAGGGAAGAGGTATATAGGTAAATTCCAGTAAAAATTAGTAGTAATATATTTAGCCTTATAAAAATGAGCATTATTAATAAGAAGTGTCGGCTCTGTGTAAATACTAAATCAAATAAATGCTTAGGCCACGTGTGGATAATATTCATAGAGCAGACCGATAAATAAGGAAATAAATTAAAATTTATTAATAAAAAGAGAGAACATGTATGCAACATACCTGCTAGTTTTGGACAAATCGCTAGAAAAATGAATTTTTAAACTCCGTACAGGTAAATATATGTTTTGACGTGTGCTTGCAGTACATCGTCGCTGGGTTGGCAGGTTGCTCCTGCTGATGGATGACTGTGTTTTTTCCCTTCAAATATGAGTACATCATTTTAACATCTCTTTCATAGTGCAGTAGTAGCTAACGATGGAAACAGCAGTTGCGGAATAAACTGGCCGAGACCTGCAAAATAAGATGGGCTTAATGGCGCATGTCCACGTGGCCATGTCACACAGCACGGTACTAACCCAAAGTACCAGTTAGCACATACCAGTAAGGTAAGTCGAAGCGAGAAGAGTGTATGTACTGACACATCGTCCTCCCAGGCTCCCGGCCCAGAACAATAAAAGAGAGTGTATGGTTGTGGAGTTTTTGGTTTATTTGGTATTTTTTAACGAAATAATACATGGTGAAATGAAACTTTGCAGATTACGAAGGTTGGTAGCAACCGTCTCCACTTTCCACGACGGATGTAGCTGACCGTTCTACTTCTACGTCCATCAGCAATCAGCACACGTCCCCTTTTTCTATTGCTCCCGGTTAATTCCTTCGAGTCCTTTTCGACTCAAAGGGAAAACGGAGCTGCTCGGGTTCGGGTTCGGGTTCGGGTTCGGGTTCGGGTTGGAGTGGCGATGTGCTAATCAGTTCAGTGCCCTTGATTATTTTACTTAACACAAGCACCCAGCTGCTATTCGTTTATCTGTTTATTATTGCCCCCCGGGGTCCTTGTGAGCTTTTCACACGATGCTGCTTGACCCAGAGGTTAGCAAAGGCTCACAAAAGTCCAAAACCGTAACGCTATTGTTCAGGTTTTCGGGTTAGGGTCCTCGGATTTTTGGAAAAGCCTGGTTATACACGTCTTAGCGCCCCTACAAAATGCCATGTCCCGGGGGAGGGGGATGTAAGCCGTAATTTCAAAGTGTGTTGTTGTTAGGGTGTCAATCAAATATGAATTATATGTTTTATTTGACTATCATATTCAATATGATACAAATAAGGTTAATTAGTTTTTTTTTTCATCTGATTAACAATTTTCCCTATAGTATGGACTTTTACTATTTGAGATGTTATTTTATCCGCATTATTCGAATTCGAATTTGATAAAATAATATACATATTTTATTGTAGTACGCTAATTAGTTGGATTAGTATTTTTAGTTTAATGTGAATTCATGTGTATTAGGTGAAATATACTAATCCGACCGAATTGAGTAGATATTCGATTCGTATTCAACAATATTCGAATTCATATTCTATTCATTTAGAAAATAGGAATATGGATATGGGAATAGAGCAGCTACTACACGTACATAAAGTTAATAGATAATCAATACTAATTCTCTACTGTATCAGGAAACCATATCTAATTGTAACAAAATATGGTACACATCACATACTTGTTATCTTTATATCTTATTATATCATTAAAACGATGCTAAAAGTAGCATTTCTTTGTGCAAACACTTAACATTATTTATTACATATTTTTCATTTATTATATTATTATTTTAACGGTATTTGTTAAACTGGTGAGAATTGCAGTGGTATTTATCCAATTATCACATTTTAGAGAACACTTTACACTATATACAACCGCCGTCGCTGTTACCCTAACGAGTTACGATGGGGTTCACATTGGTCCAGCTCAGAGCCTCAGAGCTCTTTGTTGCGCACAGCACGTTGGGTTCCCGAGCTGTTCGGGTTCGGGTTCGGGTTCGGAGTTAAAATGAAACAAGGAAATCAAAATAAGTAATTGTAAAGACAAGGGAATCAAAATAAGTCGTTGCAGTGACTCTCTTTGTAGCAAGGCCGCGAAACCCGGAATGGCATGGCTGGTTCGGTTCGGTTTGGGCCTCTGACACAGGCAGGTCGTTGCAATGGCAACTTTGCTTCCTATAAATAAACCTCCCATACCTTGTGCCATTCTCCAAGCTCAAACCGAAGCATTGCTCTGAGCCTCTGACACACCACACACAAACACAAGGCATGGAGTTCCTGACTCTCGTCATCAACATCGTGAGCTTGATTTCCGAGGCTTGCCGCAACATGGAGAAGCTGCCGGCGGCGCTGATCTCGTGCGGCCTTTTCGAAGGCGCGGTGGCGCTCTCCCTTGCCGTCTTCAAGGCTCCAGGAGGTATATTTCTGCACCATGGCAAAGCTCCCTTCTACTTGTACTACGGCATTCTCGTCGCCGTAGTTATCTTCGGGTTTGTGGAGGCGTCGGCCGGAATCTGGGTGTCCGGCGACCTGGTCCGTCGGCGTGCCGCCGGGAAGACGATCCTTTGGGTGTCCATCTTGCCCCTCGTCTTTGTGGCTGCGCTGGGACTGGGAGGCTTCGCCACCGTGAAATAGTTGCATCCACTGGTGTGTGTATTAATTTTGCATTATTTTGTGAGTGTATACCAAATTCAGTTGTGATGTGTGAGCAATAGCAGGAGGTTTCAGGTGTTGCCACTTGTAGCCCTTTTTTTTTTTTTTTGAAAACATACTTGTATTCCGACCTGTTTGTGAGATTTGAGTTATTATGCTGTGAATTATTCAAGGGAAAGGCTTTGGGTTCTGATGTGGTTTTTTTAAAATATGAATTAATGTGTTTTGTCTTGTGAAACGAGTGTTGTACTGTTGTCTGCTAGGCATCAGTTATATTTTCAAGCAGAACAAAAAAGTAATTAATAACAATAAACAGACTACATGGTTTTCTTTCTTTCTTAAAACTTTAGTACATTTTAACACCAGTACTGAAATTAGTGTTCAGTAGTACGTATCAAAAGGTACCGGAAGGTACATAGTGCAGTAGTAGGGTCGATGAGAAACAGTAGTTGCGGAATAAACTGGCCGAGGCCCGCAAAGTTCCAAAATGTATTACGAGCTTACTGTTCTACTTCTGCCAGCAATCAGGAAACCGAGCTGCCTGCCCGGGTACGGACTCGGGTTGTGGTCTGTGGACGTCATCATCAGCTCATCCCCCTCGTTGCTTAACACAAGCACACGTCCCCTTTTCGTTTTTCTTTTTCTTATTGCTCCCGATTAATTCCTTCGCGTCCTTTTTGACTCAAGGGAAAACCGAGCTGCTCGGGTTCGGTTTCGGCTTCGGTTTGGTTTTTTTTTTTCTACTCAGTTCAGCGCCCCTGGTTATTACTTAACACAAGCACACAGCTGCGATTCGTTTATCTATTTATTATTGCCCCCGGGTCCTTGCGTGCTTTTTACACGATGCCGTTTGACATGTCCAAAACCTTAATGACATTGTTCTGATTTTCGGTTTAGGGTCCTCGGATTTTTGGAGAGGCATGGTTATACACGTCTTAGTGCACCTAGAAAATCGCATGTCCAAAGGGGTGAAATGAAAGCGCGGAAAATGGTCTACCGTTATGTTTTCGCACGGTATGAATGAAATTTTTGATATTTTATTTGAGAGGGCTATTTTTACCGTTAGCTAGAAACTCAAGATTAACTTGTGAGTACTAGCGTTTTAGACAGACACCAACATTCAGCATTTCAGCTGCTCGCGCACACACTATCACACGTTATGGTTGTGTATGCGTGCAACAAGGTAAATGTTTTTTTTCGGCGAAACGCAATCAGAATAATCTCAGAGCACTTGAATCCGCTTTCCACGACGGATGGAGCTGACCGTTCTACTTCTAAGTCATCATCAGCATTCAGCACACGTCCCCTTTTGCTCCCGGTTAATTCCTTCGCGTCCTTTCCGACTCAAAGGGAAAACCGAGCTGCTCGGGTTCGGATTCGGGTTCGGGTTCGGGTTCGGGTTGGAGTGGCGATGTCCATTACGTTCAGTGCCCTTGGTTATTTACTTAACACAAGCACTCAGCCAGGGGCGAAGCCAGGATTTTTGAACACTGGGGTCGGGACAAACCCATAATACTAACTTTAAGGTTGAAATAATACAGTACCACACATAATACTGAAAACTATAAAATAGCATTATAGCAACCGACAAATTATAGCAAAAGACACTTTTACAGTAGTAGTTACCTCCTATAGATTCCCTCTGCGGTTACGGTCCTCCATCTTGTGAAAGCGAATGATCACATCATCAAGTGGAATTGTGGCCAGAAATTCTTGTTCCACGAAGCATACGATACAATCATTCATAAATCCATCTCCAATACGATTTCGTAGTATTGTCTTCACAATTTTCATTGCTGAAAAACACCTCTCCACCGATGCAGTGGCAACTGGAAGAACTAGTACTAGCTTGAGAAGCCGATACACCAAAGGAAAACCCAGATGCTTGTTTGTACTCACCATCAACTTGGCAAGTTCGGCAATAGTGTTCAAGTTGGCAAATCTTTCATCAGCTCGCACATTGTCAATATACAAATTAAGGTCACGACCAAGATCCCTTAGTTGTGTTGAATCGAAATCATCAGGATATGATTTAGCCAAATCCATTAAACTCTCCAATTTGAAAGCCTCAAAAGAATTCTTGGGGCTAAAAGCAGCAATCTGAGTGAGCAATTGAGAGTTTACCTCATTGAAACGATCATTGAACTCTGCAAGTTGCAAGTCAATAATTGGATTGAAGCAATCATATTTGTAATGTTGATAATTGGTTCGATTAGTCTTTTTTCTTGGTCTATGACGATCAATATAGTCCTCATCCATATCCAACTTGGGAATGCCATGTTCTTCACAACATGACTGCACAGCCTGCAATAAAGAATCCCAACCATCATCTCTAATTTGCTGAAATTTCTGCTTGCTTAACTTCACCTCGGTCATGGCCTCCAAGATATCTTTATCTTTTCTCTGCAAGGACAGTGACAAAGAATTTGCGTGTCCTAAAATAAGCATCATTAAGTGCAAGTGAAACACAAAATCAAAATCTTTAAGGTAGTCCAGGAGACCACGAGCTTGGCGTCTCTTTGCATCACTTGGGCCTTCCTTTTCAACATATTGGAGCACTTCAATAACTTCAGGAAATAGATTGCTTAGGCTCTTGAGGGTTTTATAATGAGAACCCCAGCGTGTGTCTCCAGCTCTTTGAAGGGACTGCTCTTGATTCAATCCAGTTCCACTATTTAGTTGTCCACTTCCTATGGCTTTTCTAACTCTTTCTTGTTGTCTTTCTCGAATCATATCTTTACGTTTGCAAGAAGCTCCAACCACAGTCAGCAAAAGGGATATCATGTCAAAGAAATCACTAGCATCATCGTTCTTTTTAGCCACTGCTACAATGACCAACTGCAGTTGATGAGCAAAGCAATGTATGTAATATGCTGAGTTGTTCTCTCTCATGATTAAAGCTCTTAATCCATTGAACTCACCTCTCATGTTGCTGGCCCCATCATAACCTTGTCCTCTAATTTGTTTTATGCTCAAGCCATACTTAGCAAACAAATTATCAATGTTAGATTTCAGACATGAAGCTGATGTCTCTTGCACATGAACAACAAAGAATAAGTCTCTCCTTTATTACCCCAATTTTGTCAACATACCGCAAGACAACTGCCATTTGTTCCTTGCCAGAAACATCAGCTGACTCATCTACTAATAGGCAAAACACATCCCCACCAATTTCTTCAATGATAGATTTCACAATGATCTGCAAAAAAAATGGCTAACCATTAATTTCATTTCATTATATAAATGAGAGAGGACATAATTTTGAAACAAAATAATATGGGTTCATTATTTCTTACCTCAAAGAAAACAATTCGCAATGTCCTCTCAATTTCGGAGCAATCATCTTATTATTTTTAGGAGCATTACTTCCAATTGCTTTCTTTACTTTGTCATTTTCCTCACCAAAAGTTGGACTAACTCTCGAAAGTTTCCTTATTTGTAGATTCCTCTGTTTCATCATGGCCACGAAAAGCTAAGCCTTGATGCAACAAGTATCCGATGACTTTAATGGATGTCTTCAATCGAATCAAATGGTTCTCTTTAGTTATATTACTCGCTTATTTATGGCTTCACCAATTGATTGTCCAGCTTCAACAAATTGTCACATCTTTTCACAAATGTGTTATGAAAACTATCACATTTCCGCCTACATGATCTCTAAGCCTATCGATTTGTTCCACCCATCCCAACCATCTACTACAAATGCATCATTCCCACCTTGGCCCTTGTTGCAATCTCCGAATAGGTAGCAATATAAACAAAAACACTTATCCACCTTCTCACTGCACTCTAGCCAACCATACATAGTGAACCATTCATGTTGACACCGCGTGGAAACCCAAAGAATCATTGTTTGTGGAAACTTAAAACCACCGGTGGCTTACAAGGACCTCTTGTCAAATACTTTCTCCTTACATCATTTTGTAGTGGTCACCTATGTAATCGATATTCTCCTTCTATCAATTTGGATCATATGGAAGCTCATCAAAATTTACCTCTTGACGTGATATCCGCGAAGAGCGATGACTAGTGTGATTTGTATTTGATGCAGTGTCGTCTCTTCTAGTTCTTGAAATATCTCCATCATTATTTTCGTTATCATTGGGTGGAGGTGATTTCCTTTTCAAGAATCGTTCGATTTGCTTTGATTGCCTATCAAAATACAAATTAGTCACATAATTAAACACTAAAGTCGATATCAAGAGATATAGACATATGATTAAAAATTTAAAATAAATACGACATAGAGATAGAGAATGTCTGCTCCAATATTCAGAGCTCAAAGAGAGCTATCACCGGCTGCCACCGGTCGCCGGCGACGCGGCGACCGCGCCGTCGAGTAGACGATAGTGACACGCCTCGCACTGTCGTCCCGGATAAGGGTCTTGCAAAAGGAAATCTCGTTAGGAATTTATGATTGTTTTTATTTGTCGAAGTAAATTACGAGATATTATAGAGAGTCGCAAGTTTAGGAAAAATGATGGTCACCGGTCACATTAAGATAAGGATGTCGATAATGACAAGACAAGCCAAAGCAAGTCGACTGATCTTACCTGTAATGCCTCACTTATTATATGTCCATTAATCCAACAGTTCTAACAAACCATTCCAAGAGGGAACTTTAGAGAAAGACTGCCTCTTAACTCCTCAATACCTAAAAATTGCCATTAGCACGAAACAATAAGTAATCAAATGCTCGGACCTCGGAATACACAACGTTTATCCGATCTTGTCGTTGGTAACTTCCAAAGTCATTCTCACAAGAAACTAAAAACTAAACTCGATATGAATAAAATGAAGATAGAAGAATAAGGTAATGTGGAACATTTGTCAAGCATAACCATATCAAGCCTTGAGGCGTCGGTTTCCAACCACAAACATGACGAAAGCTCAATCCCAATAAAGAATCGTAAAACCTCTTGTATGTACCTTGAAGCATTGTTTGTCGTCGATCGCACGCCGCCACCCTAGGTGCGGCGTGTTGTGGATTTGCCGATTTGTTATGGACTTATCTTATGCATGGGAGTCAGAGCGTCGGAGAGGAGATCGAGTCGGGCGCGAGGCGTCAAGGCCGCTTGGACTTCGGTTTGGCAGAATAGCCCTCGCGCCTCGTCTTCGCATCTCGTTTCTCGTGGTGCATTCCTCTCGCACTGTTAGTCCGAGGCAAGTGAAAATGGGCCTTTTGGTTTGGGTGGGCTCATCACTCAACGCGTCGTCGTGCGGGATCTTTGGACGATGGGCCAAACCGCCAAAGCCACGGATCTTTGGACGATGGGGTCGTAAGTTTTTTTAATGGGGTCTTGCACGGTGAAATTTTGTTACGTATAAGAGTTTCGCTGCAAGAGTGCAAGCCGTCGGTGTCGGCCGACACCACCGTTGAACGAGCCGCCATCGCACTCACCGCTATTCGTTTAGCTATTTATTATTGCCCGCGGTCCTTCCGAGCTTTTGACACGATGTTGTTTGACCCGAGGTTAGGAAAGGTCGACAAACGCCCTAACCGTAACGCCATTGTTCGAGTTTTCGGTTTAGGGTCCTCGGATTTTTGGAAAAGCGTGGTTATACACGCCTTAGCACCCCTACAAAATCACAAGCCCGGGGAGGGATGTAAGCGTAATTTCAATGTGTGTTCTTTGCCGAGTGTCAATCGGATATAAATTGTTTATTTTATTCGACTATCATATTCAATAGGATACAAATAAAGTTTAGTTTTTTTTTCATCTGATTAACAATTTCGCCCATACTTGTATTCGCATTCGTATATAAAATATGGATATGAATATAATATGGAGCTTTACTATCTGAAATGTTAGTTTATCCATACTATTCGTATTCGAATTCGATAAAACAATATACATATTTTTATTGCAATACAACTAATTAGTTGGGTGGGTTTTTTTAGTTTAATATGAATTCATGTGTTTTAGGTGAAATATCCGAATCCGACCGAATTGAGTTGGTATTCAATAATATTTGAATCCATATTCTATTCATTTAGAAAATACGAATATAGACATGGGAGACCACTATAATGGGTTGACACCCCTAGTTGTTGCCAATAGAGCCGCTACTACACGTACATAAAGTCCATAGATAATCAATACTAATTCTCTACTGTATCAGGAACCATATTTCATTGTAACGAAATATGGTACACATCACATGCTTGTTATCTTTATATCTTATTATATCATTAAAACGATGCTAAAAGGAGCATTTCTTTGTGCGAACACAACACTACATCTGAAAAACACTCAACACTATTTATTACATATTTTTCATTTATTATATCACTATTGGAATGGTATTTCTCAAACTGGTGAGAATTGCAGTGGTATTTATCCAATTATCACATTTTAGAGAACACTTCACACTATATACAGCCGCCGTCGCTGTTACCCTAACGACTTATGAAGGCATATCACAACAGGGGTTCACATTGGTCCAGCTCAGAGCTCTTTGTTGCGCACAGCACGTCGGGAAACCGAATTGTTCGGGTTCGGGTTCGGGTTCG
The DNA here is from genome assembly GCA_036346395.1 of Hsuehochloa calcarea. NCBI lineage: Eukaryota > Viridiplantae > Streptophyta > Magnoliopsida > Poales > Poaceae > Hsuehochloa > Hsuehochloa calcarea. Next base: position 45,862,231 of record CM070599.1, read on the forward strand.
GGTTCGGGTTGCAGGGTTTGGGAGGGAGGATGTCTTAATCAAAACAAGTAGTATTACTTAAGTGTACTACTAGGATGCATTTGACTCTCTCTGTAGCAAGGCAAAACGCGGAATGGCATCGCTCGGGTTCGGTTCGGTTTGGGCTTCTGACACAGCCAGGTCGTCGTCGCTTCAATTTGCTTCACCATCATATTCACCTCCGGGTTCGGGTTCGGGTTCGGGTTCGGGTTGCCACTGTTTGGGTTGGTCTGTTCCTTCCCTATAAATGCACGCGCGAGCCGTGGCAAGCTCCCATACCTTCTGCCAATCTGCCATTCTCCTAGCTCAAACCGAAGCACAAACACGAGGCATGGAGTTCCTGACTCTCGTCATCAACATCGTGAGCTTGATTTCCGAGGCTTGCCGCAACATGGAGAAGCTGCCGGCGGCGCTGATCTCGTGCGGCCTTTTCGAAGGCGCGGCGGCGCTCTCCCTTGCTGTCTTCAAGGCTCCAGGAGGTATATTTCTGCACCATGGCAAGGCTCCCTTCTACTTGTACTATGGCATTCTCGTCGCCGTAGTTATCTTCGGGTTTGTGGAGGCGTCGGCCGGAATCTGGGTGTCCGGCGACCTGGTCCGTCGGCGTGCCGCCGGGAAGACGATCCTTTGGGTGTCCATCTTGCCCCTCGTCTTTGTGGCTGCGCTGGGACTGGGAGGCTTCGTCACCGTGAAATAGTTGCACCCACTGGTGTGTGTGTGTATTACTTTTGCATTCTTCTGTGAGTGTATACCAAATTCAGTTGTGATGTGTGAGCAATAGCAGGAGGTTTCAGGTGTTGCCACTTGTAGTCCAATCTTTTTTTTTTTTTTTGAAAACGTACTTGTATTCCGACCTGTTTGTGAGATTTGAGTTATTATGCTGTGAATTATTCAAGGGAAATATTTTGGGTTCTGATGTGGTTTTTGTATGAATTAATGTGTTTTGTCTTGTGATACGAGTGTCGTACTGATGTCTGCTAGGCATCAGTTATATTTTCAATCAGAGCAAAGAAGTAATTAAGAACAATCGACATTTTCTTAAACATATCACTTTCAGGCTGAGTTAAGCTTCGAAGCACCGTGCAGAAATCAAACAACCTTCTCAGCTCTAACCTCTCACAGGGCCTGCAAACCAGAGGATAGAAAAGCTATATTAACATGAGGATTTGTAAAAAACGAAGAAGAGGATTTAGCGTAAAAGAATTGCAGCAAAATCTTCCTAGAAGAGATGCTCAGAAATTGCACAAAACCTGCACTTTCTCTGTTCCATCTCCCAGGGCAAGGCTCATCTTTCCAGTCAATTTCAGATAGCAAAGCCAACAAAGGATTAGCAACCGAAGACCCCCTTCAGATTCTTCATGAATAAAGGTAACGAATATGTCCGCCCCCAATTTCATACCTCTAATTAAGCTATTGATTGTGAAATTATTCAACAGAAAAAATGGTAGTGTGCTGACTGTCAGGACGAGCCCAGATATGATAACATTTGCTGTGTTAATGCTATCATTGATCATTACCAAGGGTAACACGTTGTATACCTGATCCAATGTTGGCTCGGCTTAACACAGGTCACTAGGCCTGCTTAAGCACGATGTGGCCCAATTTTGAAGGCAAACTGCATGCGTCTAATCTAGGCCCAGCTAAAATTGTGTAAAAATTGAGAAGCTCAACTCGAGCCTTGCTCGGCATAAAATTCTTGAACGTGGCCTGACCAAACTAGCCTGGCCTAATTCATTTAATATGCTGTGTGGTTTCTTTTTGTCCATATCAAAGATTGGAATCCAAACCCAGAAAACTAACGATGGCAGACACTCGAAAACAAAAAACAAACAATCACCTAACACTGCTTCCTATTGCATTGTATATTGTTGCTCTTGCACATACAGCACAACAGAAAAGGAGAGAAAAAAACACCAAGCAAAAACATAGATAAAAGTGCGAGAAAAATGAGGAGGGACAAACCAAAAATCGGACGGAGTTGATCACGTTGTTGGACATTGTCACGTTGAACCCCGTGTCGAGGAGAGGCGGATTGGCTTCGAGGGAGGAGAGGAGTGTGTCGGAATGGATGGTGCTTCTTTTGTGTAGTGTTTTGGTGGCTGTTATTTTAACTAACTAGATTTTGCAACGTATAAGTTATAGTAGTTATATAACTATGTTGCCTTTTGAAAACATACTCGTATCCGCTATACAACTAGAATAGTTGTAATATTTATATATAATTAATTCACATCGTTATAATTTGACCCTATTAAAATAAATGATGTAGATCTTCTCCTTTTCTCTTAATTAAGGAGAGAATTTATTATTTATATATGATTAGTCTACACCATTAATCTGACCACACCGAAATAAGTGTTATAAATTTTCTCTTTTTCTCTCGATTGATGAGATAATTTATAGGGATTTTATTTTTCTGATTTAAGGATTATTGTGAGATGTTCTAGACCTTTAAAACGAAGGAGGTAAGTTTAATGTAACCAGTTGTTTGTAGATATATAGATTGTTGAGTATGGGTGGTTTTTATATCTTAACCTACTAAGACTTGGAGATGTGCTCTACATGAATTCCTATCCTAATCCTAGGATTAGGATATATACTTCCTTTTAGAGTAGAACTAGGAGACATTATGTAAAGCCATGATGGGTGATTATGGAGAATACAAGCCACAAACTAACTTATCCAAAGTAAGATATGCACAAGAGGATTAAAGGTTAGGTTGTTATTTAGCATTAGATTCTTGTATAGAACAATGATCCAAGGGTCCTAAAAGGTTCGAGATGATTGTGAAAGAGCAAATCTCACTTGTGCTCTTTTGAGGTTGTGCTTAAAAATTTTGTGGTCGGGTTCGCAAATCTTTCTTTTGTCGCGATTATTTTATCGTGGTAATTTGGTTCTCTTCACGAGATTCATCTACTTCGTTCTTGATACCGTACACGCTCGTGTCATTTCTCACAAACTCTGATCTGATCTAGGGTTGTTGCACATAAGAAAGGGGTATCAGAGTATACCAAGTAGTATAAGAGTTAAGAATAGATTAATCTTATTTGTGAGAAACTTGACGAAGCATCAGGTGGCACAAAATCAAGATCGATGTCTACGATGTGGAACCAAGTGGAGAAATTTGATGACGGAGGAAATTTCAACGTGTGATAATGTGTGGTGAAGGATGTCCTTGTCCATCAAGAGTTAATCGATGCTCTTGAAGGAAATGAACCGAAAAAGATGCTCGTTGAAGAATAGAAGATGATGGAGCGGAAGGCTATCAATACAATCCGTCTATGTCTCTCCGATGAGGTAAAGTACACGGTGATTAAGGAAAATTCACTAAAGATATTATGGAGTGACTTAGAAGATTTATATATGGCAAAGTCGCTGACAACCCGATAAGTGCTGAAGCGGCAACTGTATGAGTTACGCATGGAGGAAGACACGGTTAGTTGACTATCTCAATATTTTCAACAAGTTTATCACATAGCTGACTAGTGTAGATGAGAAAATTGAGGACAATAACATGGTCGTCATATTGGCATCATCTCTATCACCATCATGGGAGCAATTGGCGATGAATATTCTCATCAGGAAAAGCACTCTCAACTTTAATGAGGAAGTGGCACATCTATTGGAGGCAGAATCCTTGAAGGAGCCATAGGATTCTTCATCCTCAGGTGATCAAACATTTGCTGTCGTAGGTGTTGCAGGCAAAAGCAAGTCACAAGAGGATGGCGGGCTACGGGCTCGATGCAGGCGACGTGCACGGTGCGGGTGAAGAGGATAAGGCGTGTGGCGATGGGGTCGGCGCGGGCGAAGAGGATGAGGCGTGTGGCGATGGGGTCGAAGGGGAGGATGCGGCCGAAGGGGGGATGGGGCGGCCAGCGTGGAAGGTGGGAGGAGGGAGCGGCGGCGGCGGCTATGGCAGGGGAGGAAGCGAGCGTGAGGGCTGTGAGGAGGTAGGGGATGGCAGGCGAGGGCAGTAGAGCGGAGGACGTGAGGACGCGACCGTAGATGTAGAAAAGCTGGCTACGATGCGGCGCGAGAAAACAGATGCAAAGGCCGGTTGCGATGCGCCATGAGGAAAGAGACGCGAAGCTTTGCAAGAACATCCGCGACCGAGCGGCCAACAATCGAACGATAGCGTACATGGGCACGGACGGCCGCAAACGCGATCGAACAGCGGCGCTTTTACGGGCGACGTGGCCAGGTCGGCTGGGCGCGGAAGTCACACGCTTTAATAATATGTAAGATCGGCCTGGGCGCGTCATCCACGCGCTTTAATAATATGTAAGATTAACGCTGGAAACACTAAAAAAAAGAAGTCAAACAAACACCACTTGGGCGCCTGGTTGATACTGAGGTAGGCGTTTCTTTTGCTCTCCTTCCGCCTAGCTTCCTACCGCATTGTATATTGTTGGTCTGCCTCCTCCCCTCTCCTGTCCATCCTCGTCTTTTGCTCTTCCTCCATTGACCATCGTTCAAGAACTGCTTCTGCCGGATCTGATGGAGGAGGTAGAAGTCACTTTTGTTGTGGGCGCGATTGGATGGCTGGTGCAAACCATCCTGGAGAGTCTCTTCAGCGGCAAGCTGGAAGCGTGGATTCGCGGAGTTGGACTTGCCGATGACACCGAGAAGCTCAAGTCTGAGATCGAGAGGGTGGAGATGGTGGTGGCTGCTGTGAAGGGGAGGGCGGTCGGGAACAAGCCGCTGGCCCGATCTCTCGCTCGTCTCAAGGAGCTGCTCTACGACGCCGACGATGCGGTCGACAAGCTCGACTACTACAGGCTCCAACAGCAGGTCCAAGGAGGTACGCACCAACGCGTGTATGCATCCATTTTGTGTTCATGATGTTCTTTCTACGCACCACGGCGCTGATTCCCCTTTCTCTGCTGCACGTTTTCTTTTGGTTCAGTTGCATGGCACGACACCGACGGCACGGATGGACATGGAGCAGCTGCAGGGCAAGTAGAGAGACCGAGGGGCAATGCTGATATACCGAGTAGCAGCAGGGGCAAGAAACGGTCAAAGGCATGGGAAGACTTTGAAATCACTAGAGAAGTTGACGGAAAGCCTGTGAAAGCAAAATGTATTCATTGTCACAAAGAGGTTAAGTGCGGATCCGACAAAGGCACATCGGTTTTGCACAATCATCTTAAGAGTGACGGTTGTCAGAAGAAACGTGGAGCAAGCGACCAGGAGCCAAACACTTCAAGGTACGATTTGTGATTTGCAACGTACGTTTTGTCGGGATCCTAAAGAATTTATACCCTTGCATTTGTTATGAATAGCAACTTGCATTATCAGGGGGCTAATGGGCCAGTATATATACACAAGTACAGGTTACAAATAATGAAATCAAATCATATCTAGAGTCCTACTCTAACACATATATATCTCTAACACCCTCCTCAAACTCATAGTGGATCAACAACACTGAGTTTGGAAAGGTAGAAGCCGTGTTGTGCTCGAATCTGGGCCTTCGTGAAGAAATCCGCTATCTGAAGCTCTGAAAGCACATACTGAAGAGCAATCACCTGATCATACACATAAGACCTCATGAAGAAAGCATCAACACCAATATGCTTGGTGAGCTCATGCTTCACAGGATCACGGCAATCTTGATAGCACTTTGTCTTGTCGACAAGAGAGGAGTCGGTGTAGTGACAGAAACACCAAAATCCTCAAGTAACCACCGTAGCCAAGTAATCTCTGCTGCCAAGAGAGCCATAGCCCGCACTCAGCCTCTGCACTCGAACGGGACACTGCAGTCTGTTTCTTCGTCTTCCAGGTAATGAGAGAACCACCAAGAAAAACACAGTAAGCAGAGATAGACCGGCGATTAGAGGGATCGCTGGCCCAAGTAGCATCCGAATAAGCCTGAAGCTGTAACGAGCCGGAGTGTGGAAAGTAGAGACAGCGAGAGATAGTCCTACAAAGGTATCGCAGAACTCGAAGAAGGCGGCTATAGTGGACCTGAGTGGGAGTGGAAACAAACTGACTCAGAACATGAACTGGATAAGTGATATCCGGACGAGTAACAGCAAGGTAGACAAGACTCCCAACAAGATGACGATAGCGAGTCGGATCAGAAAGAGGCTCACCATCAGAAGGCCGGAGATGAACGTTGAGCTCCATGGGAGTCTCAACAGTACGCTGATCAGTGAGAGAAGCGCGATCAAGAAGATTCTGAATATACTTCTCTTGGGACATAAAGAAACCATCTGGAGTGGAAGTAACCTCAATCACAAGGAAGTAACGAAGAAGACCAAGATCTGACATAAGGAATTGCTCACTCAAACGAGCCTTGACAAAGGCAATGTACTCAGAATCATCTCCGGTGATGATCATATCATCAACATATAGAAGAAGAAGAGTCCGACCACGAGACGAAGTGTCGACAAAAAGAGCAGGATCATGATCACTAGCTGAGAAGCCAACAGCAGTGACCACATAGGAGAAACGCTCAAACCAAGCACGAGGGGCTTGTTTAAGGCCATAGAGAGAGCGACGAAGACGACAAACCATACCCTCAGGAACAGAATACCCAGGTGGAGGATGCATGTAGACCTCCTCACACAACTCGCCATTAAGAAAGGCATTCTTCACATCAAGCTGAGAGACGGACCAATGGCGAACAGACGCCACCGAAAGAAGAGTGCGGACAGTGGTCATGTGGGTCACAGGAGCAAAAATCTCATCGTAGTCACGACCATGATCCTGCTGGAAACCACGAGCAACAAGACACGCCTTATAGCGCTCAAGAGAGCCATCAGAGCGAGTCTTAATCTTATAGATCCACTTACACGTGATGGGACAAGAGTGAGATGGAAAAGGAACAAGATCCCAAGTACCAGTACGCTCGAGAGCAACAATCTCCTCGCCCATAGCATGCTGCCACTCAGGATGAGTAACAACATCCCGGTAGGAGACGGGCTCAAGGGTAGCTGCACCAGCAATACCAAAATGGGCAGGAGGCCGAATCGACCGACGATCGCGGAGACCGTAGCGAGGAGATGATGGCCCATCAGAGGAAGATGGAGCATCAGGAGAAGATGAAATATCAGGGGAAGATGGTTCATCTGGAAGAGCCTCAATACGAGGTCGACGAGTGTAGAAGAGAGTGGGAGGAGCCTGAGGAGCCACAGGCGACAAGGCAGGAGGCGGTAACGGTGGAGAGGCCTCAGGAGGTATATGTGGAGACTCAGTGGAACGGATGGACGAGGGCAAGACAGAGATGAGTGTATCTGGAAAGGTCAAAAAAAGACAGGGACTCCACAGAGGAAACCGAAGGAGAGGCAGGACGTGGGTAGAAGGGACGAGACTCGTCAAAAGTCACATCCCGAGAAATCCACATCCGTCGTCCAACAGGATCCCAGCACCGATAACCCTTGTGCTCGGCACTGTATCCCATAAAAACAGACTGAGCAGTCAGTTTGGTGCGTTCTCGAGGTGCAAGGAGAACGTAGCAAACGCAACCAAACAGACGAAGGGCAGAGTAGTCTGGAGAAAGATCACAGAGACGCTCAACCGGGATCTCACCCTGAAGAGCAGAAGAGGGCTGGATGTTGACGAGATAGGTGGCAGTGGAGACAGCCTCAGCCCAAAAGTGAGGTGGAATAGAGGCGGCAATCATCAGTGTACGAGCCGTCTCAAGGAGGTGACAACACTTGCGCTCAGCGACACCATTCTGAGCATAAGCACAAGGACAGGAGAACTGAGCGAGAGTGCCTTGCTCAGCAAGGAAGCTGCGCAGGTAACGAGAGAGGTACTCGCTAGTAGAGTTAGCACAGAAGACTCGAATAGGAGTGGAGAACAGTGTGCGAACCATAGTGGCAAATTGTTTGTAGATAGACAAAACCTCACTACGGGAAGACATAATGTATATCCAAGTGTGACGAGAGAAGTCATCTATAAAAATTATATAATATCGATGGCCCCCTTTCGAAAGGAAGGGAGCCGGACCCCAAACATCTGAATGAACAAGATCAAAAGAACGCTGAGACACGGACTCAATATGAGAATAGGGAAGTTGAATCTGTTTCCCTAACTTACATCCCTGACAATCTAAAGATACGTCTCCCGAAACAGACCCCAGAAGACCACGACGAACTAAAGATGACAGACGAGATCCACACAGATGACCAAGTCGGTGGTGCCACTGTTGGAAAGAGCTGGTGGACGAAGTGGCGGAAGCGAAGAGACTGGTAGTGACGGTGGCAGCGGAAGGAAGCTGAAGCCAGTCAAACTCCCAGAGACGCTGTGAGTCAAGGCGCCGAGGGCCAGAACCAACCAGAGCCCCCGTGTGGCGGTCCTGAACACAACAAGAGTCAGAGTCAAGAATGACCCGACAACCAAGGTCGTTGATCATCCCAGTGAAAGAAGTCGCATAGTTAGGCGAGGAACATGAGCAATAGAAGGAACATGAAAAGATGAGTTGCTAAGAGGTCCGCGACGAGACGAGAAGAGAGGTACCATCGCAGTAAGCACACCGGCAGGGGGAATCAAGAGGTGTAACAAAAGAGAGTGGAAGAATCGGAAGTCATGTGAAAAGATGCTCCTAATCAAGGATCCATGGGAGGTACTGATCGTAGGAGGTGGTTTCTCAGTGCCCGCAGAGTCAGTCGCAGAACCTGCAGAACCTGTCGAGGAAGAACCTGAAGCGGCAAGCAAGCGTCGAAGTCTGGCTATCTCCTGCTCAGTGAGAGAAAACGCGGAAGTAGTCGTTGCAGACGTCGACGTAGTGATGCAGTGCGGTGCTAGGAGAAGAACGGCGTGAAAGATGCCGCTGCTTCTTGTAGCACTGGGACTCAATGTGGCCGACCTTGTCGCTGTAGGAGTAGCGAGGACGGCTACCGCCAGATGGAGGGTGGCCACCACCACCTGTGGCAGCCGCTGGAGGAGGCAGTGTACTGAAGCGTGAAGCAGTCGGTGTAGCAGGTGGACGGGCGGCGAGCATGGAGAGGAGTGGCATCAGACCAACACCACTCAGACGAGTCTCCTCTGCACGTATCTCAGTAAGGGCCTCTAGAAGAGTGACACGAGGGTGACGTGCAAGAAGCTGGGCACGCCTCTACTCGAACTCAGGACGAAATCGAGTAAGAAACTCGTAGATACTGCCAAACTCCGTGTCGCGACGCATGTCCAGCAAAGACGAACAGAGCGAAAACCAAGCGGTCGAAGAGAGTCCACCGACGCCGCATGCTGAACTCGAGCGTAGAAGCGTCAACGATAGCATCACCTGCGAAGAGAGTGCTCCCGGCGAACCACTGACAGGTAGAGAGCATTTCGAGAGGGTTCGTAGTGCTGACGAATGTGAGTCCACATCTGCATGACCAAAGGAGTCCCACAACCTCGTAAGAAAATCGAGGTCGACATCGGCGATGAAGACAACAACGATACGGCGTCGTCCACACCACTGAGTGTAGGCAGTCAACCGATCCATATAGGAATCCAGAGCCTCTTGGTAGGCAGAAGCAACCTTTTCATCAGCAAGGCCAGCAGCCTCGACAGCAGCCTTGTCAGCTGTCGGGGGAAGCGCAACAGACGTAGGCTCCGTCGGAAGAGTAGGGCAAGGCGGGCAGGTGACATCGCCAGAGAGGACGCCCCAGAGACGAAGACCACGCATGTGGATGCGCATGTGAGACACGAAGTCGGTGTAATTGACACCATCGAAGATCACCGGGCAGCGAGGGAGAGAAACGGTGCCCATTGGTAGGCGGTGCTGGACGCGGCGACCAAGGTAACGTAGTCTAATAGGCGGCGCTGGACGGCGCGGCGATCAGACAAACGTTTTTTTACTGTTCATTTGGGCCGGTTTACTTAAACCGTCGGCCCAAACCTCAGACGCACGCCCTCCACGGGAAATTATGTTTTCCCGTGCGAGTGGCGGCGTCCGAATCAGGCGCAGCAGCGGCAGTGAGCGGACCGGAGCGCGGCGACCGGAGCGCGGCGACGGTAGACCACGATGGAGGGCGGGGTGGTGGTGTTCTTGGCGGCGTCCCGCAACGGTGGCGGCGGCCACACGCGCAAAGGTCGCCGACGAGTCGGCGAGTCGGCGCGAGGTCGCCGACAGCGATTCTTGTCGCTCTGGCGGTCCCCGGCGGCGTCCCCGAACGCGGCCGGCAGCGGCGTGGAGAAAACTTCAGAACTCGGCAACGGCGTCCGGGAGAAGATGAAGGTGGCTTGCGCGTGATTCGGGAGGCCGGCGGGCGGACGGAGAAGGAAGCCGGCAGTGGCTACTGCGAGCTCGTCTGACGCGAGGCAGCGGCGGCTCACGGGAGGAAGCCGCCGGGCGACTAGATCGGAGGGAGGCCGACTGAAGCGGCAAGCCAGCGACGGCGGTGGCTAGGTCAGATGAGGAGAGGACGAGTTGCACGTCCGGGAGAGAGGTAACCCTAGGGCTCTGATACCATGTTATGAATAGCAACTTGCATTATCAGGGAGCCAATGGGCCAGTATATATACACAAGTACAGGTTACAGATAAGGAAACTAAATTATATGTAGAGTCCTACTCTAACACATATATATCTCTTTAACATATATATCTCTAACAGCATGGTCACATTCTTTTTTACTATAGAGTAATGATGAATTGGGGAAATTTTTACTGAACTTAGTAAACAACTTTACCACTGCTCTCCTTTTGCATGGTGTTTCCAGTTTTTCTTAATTTTTGCAAATCAACGCCTTACATCAAAATAAAATTGGTACAGACCAAGTCCACAATTTGAAACTGCTTTAGAATGTATATAGAGTTTAGTTCATCAGAGTAACTCCCCAGTAATATTAATGTGGCTGTGAGTTATGTTCAGTTCTACATTTGTACAATTGGCCAACTCACGATCTTTTTCTTCTTGCAGTGCCGCTGACGGTACAGCAAATGGTACCCTTGTTGCAGTTGGTGATTCAAGCAGCAGAAAAAGGATGAGAATGCATGAGGACTCAACACACAACACTGCAGCTAATGCACACCCTTGGAACAAGGCTGACTTTTCCAATAGGATTCGACAAATAACTCGTCAGTTACAAGACATCACAGGGGATGTGAGGGGGATTCTCAAGCTACATGGGTCAGACTCTGTTGCAAGTCCAAATCACTACTGGAGTACAAGATCAGATGTGTGCCCAGGAACATCAAGTCTTAATCAACGGAAAATATATGGGAGAGATGCAGAGAAGAACTCCATCATAAAGATGATTACAGCTGATATATATGACGACATAACTGTACTGCCTATTGTAGGCATTGGAGGAGTTGGGAAGACAGCTCTCGCTCAACACGTATACGATGATCCGACAGTGAAAAGTCAATTCGAGCGGATATGGGTTTGGGTGTCCAACAACTTCGATGAAGTGAGGCTCACAAGGGAGATGTTAGATTTTGTTTCTCAAGAAAGACACGAAGGATCTCCTGAAAAAAAAGAAAGGCATGCAGGAATAAGAAGCTTTGCGAAGCTTCAGGAGATCTTGAAGGGGCATATGGGGTTCCAGTCGAAAAGGTTTCTGCTTATTTTAGATGATGTCTGGGACAACATGGATAGTTACCAATGGAACAAACTATTGACTCCTTTGAAGTCTGACAATGCAAAGGGCAATGTTATTCTTGTGACAACTAGGAACTTGTCTGTGGCAAAAAAGATACGAACAGTTGAGCCGATTAAGTTAGCTGCTTTGGAAAATAAGGATTTCTGGTTATTGTTCAAAGCATGTGCATTTAATGATGAGAAGTACGAAGGACATCCAAGTCTAAACATCATCGGTCGGCAAATAGCACAGAAGTTACAAGGCAACCCATTAGCCGCAGAAACCGCAGGTGTGCTATTAAGAGAGCATCATACCATTGACCATTGGAGTAACATTCTGAAGAACCAAGAATGGAAATCCCTGCAACTGAGTAGAGGCATCATGCCTGCTTTAAAGCTGAGCTACGATCAGCTTCCCTACCATTTACAACAATGTTTCTCATATTGTTGTATATTCCCCAAGAATTATCAGTTTGTGAGAGAGGAGATTATTGGTATTTGGATTGCACAAGGATTTGTGAATGGTGACCATTCAAGTAAGAGGTTGGAGGAGATAGGACAGGACTATCTGTTTGATTTGGAGAACTCGGGCTTCTTCCAGCAAACTGAAAGAGAAGTGCCCTCTTTAGGCAAGCAAACATGCTATGTTATGTGTGGTCTTATGCATGATTTAGCGATGGCGGTTTCAAGAACTGAGTGTGCAACTATAGATGGCCTGCAGTGCAATGAAATGTTGCCAACTGTACACCATTTGTCAATAGTAACCGATTCTGCATACAGCGAAGATCAGCATGCAAATATACTTCGCAATGAGGAGTTTGAGAAAAAATTGCTGAGTGTAGTTACATCAGTAAGGAGGCTGAGGACGTTGGTGTTAATTGGGCAGTATGATACCTCTTTTTTCCAACTGTTCCAAAATTTGTTCAAAGAAGCACAAAATTTACGTGTGCTGCGAATTTCTGGAAATTGTGCTGGCTTTAATTCTTTCATGTGCAATGTGGCAAACCCTACCCATCTTCGCTATCTAAAACTCGATGCTGGTGAGGAGGATGTATCTTTGCCTCAAGTTTTGAGCAAATTTTGCCATCTTCAAGTATTAGATGTTGGCTCAAACACAGATCTTGCTATATCTAATGGTGTTCATAATCTTGTTAGCCTACGGCATCTTGTTGCAGAAGAGGGAGCATGCTCTTTCATTGTTAGCATTGGTAAAATGACCTCTCTTCAGGAGCTAGACAATTTTAGGGTTGGAAATTCTAGAGGCTTCGAGATAAAACAGCTTCAATCCATGAACGAGCTTGTACAACTTGGGGTGTCTCAACTCGAAAATGTTAAAACTCGGGAGGAGGCTTACGAAGCAGGATTGACAAACAAACAACACTTAGGAAAGCTGCACTTGTCCTGGAACGCTGAATATTCTACAGACAGAGAAACAGAAGAGGAGAGCTCGCCAATGGATGATAGTGGCCCAGGCACTGAACCTTCTAGAGACACAGCAAGAGAGGTGCACTTGTCCTGGTCACCGCATGAATATGACAGTGACATGTCCTCTGAACCTTCTGGAGACATAGAAACAGAAGAGGAGAGCTCGCCAATGGATGATAGTGTCCCCAGCTCTGAACCTTCTAGAGACACAGCAAGAGAGGTGCTCGAGGGTCTTGAACCACATCACAACCTAAAGCATCTACAAATATCTGGGTACGATGGTGCTACCTCTCCAGAATGGCTTGCCACTTCACTTACCTCTTTGCAGACTCTTCGTCTAGAGTGTTGTGGAAAATGGCGAATACTCCCGTCTCTAGAGCGACTTCTATTTCTTAGAAAGCTTGAGCTGAGGAATATGAGGAATGTAACCGAAGTATTGCTTCCTTCATTGGAGGAGCTGGTGTTAGATGAAATGCCAAAGCTGGAGAGATGTTCATGCACTTCCGTGAGGGACTTGAACTCTAGTTTAAGGGTTCTGAAGATTAAGATGTGCCCTGTCCTGAAGGTCTTTCCTCTATTTGAGAGCTCCCAGGAATTCAAAATCGAGCAGAAATCATGGTTGTCCAGTCTTGGGGAACTCATTATGCACAACTGTCCTCAGTTGCTAGTGCCACACCCTCTACCGCCTTCAACTAGTGTTTCTAAATTATCCATCTCCAGAGTTTCAACCCTTCCAACGATGGAGGGGTCATCCAGCGGAACATTAACAATCGGGGATTCTGATTGTTATTTTGATGAGGCTTCTGATGAGCTGAGGACGCTGGATGGCAAAATGCTGTCGTTCCATAATCTGAGGTTCCTAAGTCACTTGATAATAGTAGGTTGCCGAAATCTGACATCTATTTCATTCAAAGGATTAAGGCAACTCGTCTCTTTAAAGAGTTTGGAAATAGTCCGCTGCGAAGAACTTTTCTCTTCACATGTTCTGCCAGAGCATACCGATGAGGACATGGCGGCTGCAGATTGCAATGCCCTCCCATCTCTGGAACTTCTCCGTATTGAGTCATGTGGAATAACGGGGAAGTGGCTATCTGTAATGCTGCGACATGTGCAGGCCCTAGAAGAAAACAGTCGATCAAATCTTATCTCATCTCCGGAGGGTCTCTTACGCATTCCATTAAATGTCATCTCTACTCTGAAGAAGATATCTATTGAGGAATGCCCTGATCTAACATTTTACGGGAGCAAGGATGGCTTCCCTGGATTTACCTCCCTTGTGGAGCTAAGCATTTCGGAATGCCCCAAGCTGCTCCTGTCTTCGGTGGATAAAGACGGAAGATGGCTTCTCCCGCATTCACTTGCAGAACTTGAGATCAAGGGTGATTGCCTTGAAACGCTGCAACCCTGCTTCCCAGAGAATTTCACCTGCCTCAAAAAATTAGAAGTAGGGTGGAGCCCAAGTTTGAAATCTCTGCAGCTGCATTCCTGCACAGCACTGGAAGAGCTGGCAATTGAACATTGTGGATCGCTTGATTCAATACAGGGCTTGCAATCCCTTGGCGCCCTCAAGCGTTTGCTAGTATTCGAATGGCCCGGCTTGCCTCCATGTTTTGAGAATTTGTCAAGTCAGGGCACTGAGTTATGCCCTCGACTGGAGACCCTTGAGATCGACGACCCCTCTACCCTTACCTCGTCCTTCTGCAAGCACCTCACCTCCCTCAAAAACCTTCGCTATTGGTGGGGTACCTGCACGAGGCTAACAGATGAGCAAGAGAGAGCGCTTCAGCTCCTCGCGTCGCTGAAAGAGCTCCAATTTCGGTATTGCTGGGATCTCGTAGATCTTCCTGCGGGGCTGCACAGCCTTCCCAACCTGAAGAGGTTATTGATCCAAAACTGTAAGGGCATCTCAAGGCTACCGGAAAAGGGCCTCCCGCCTCCGCTGGAAGAACTGCAGATCAGCGAGTGCAGCGAGGAGCTAACTGATCAATGCAGAAAGCTAGCAACAAGCAAGCTAAAGGTCAAAATTAATGGGAAATATGTGAATTGATTACTGTGTGGCTTGTTAAGTACACTTCTCTACTGCACGACAGATATCTCTGCGTTGCTTTCTAAGGTATACTTCTACCATTGATCATGTTATCTTCCGAGTTGACATACCCTGTGTGCTCTCATACTAAAATAACCAGTCTCTCCGCAGGACCTTTGCAAGTACCATGCAATAACAAGCTGTTCGAGAAAGTGTTCAGGCATCCCTGTTTCTCATAGATGACCTGTTTCTTTTACTCAAAAGTATCAGAAACTGACTTTCTTATGCCAGATTCTGCACATGTTTTATTTCACTTCAGAAAACCTCATCCGCATGTGGTCGTGTAGTTGATAATGGTGTCTCATCTTTGTTCTGAACTTGTTGGGATTTCAGAAAGAAAACATAGAATTTGTGGCTTCTGATTTTGCTACCATATCAACGGAAATCAATCAACAGTTAAACCGGTCCGTTTCGTCGTTTTTTATATGTCGGACCCGGATTTTCTTAATCTTGAATCCTCTGTGAAATTACCGCGCTACTCCCTGGATCAGTAGGTAGCGCTCACAGTGTACATCGCTGAATCATCTCATATACATCGTAGACCAAATCAACCATAATATTACGACCACAGAGTTAAATAGACCACATCGAGTCGAGTTTACAAAGGAGGGCCGATCATGCCAAATAAGTTTATTACATAAAATATCAGAACAGGCGCGGAAGCGAGAAAGGGAAGAACGTGACTCTCCACAGGCAAGCGACTGTGGTGATCTATGTACGTCAAATATTCGCCAAGGACTTGAAAAATATTGGCTGTACGCAGACACCGGCGAAGCCAACTAGACTGTGGCGAGCCCTGGACTAAGGACTACACTACTCCTCGCCTTGGTTTTGACCGTTGATTCCCTGATCCTCATAGTAGGCGTAATCGTCCTAATCAGCGGATTATGAGAGTTTGGGGAAAGAGTGAGGGTGAGCACAACTTCCGTGCTCGCGAGCCAACACCACATATGCAATAATAAATATGCAAGGCTAAATAAGGATGACTTGGGCTCTTTTATTTGCGTAAGGCAATATTTATAAATACATATACTTAGAAAGTCCTAGCACCTAGCATTTTGACTAAAAACAAGTTTTCTTAAGAGAATAGTTGTGCAATATTAAATACAGCGGATGTTATCTCCACCTCATGCTTATTTTTTATGGTGGTTACACCCACCTATTATCAACACTGGGTAAGACTACACAGGAAAACTCAAAACAAGGGCCAGATGAGCCCGTCACATTTTTCAACCCACGTGTAAAGTTTTTTTAATAGAACTAACTCTTGTAAGTTCCTATGTCCACCCGTAACTGGGGGCACGGCTGTTCGAACAGTTTTTGTTTCTCTGTAGAGATTGTACACTTTACCCACAAGAGATAATCATCTTAATATATACACACGTTTCCTTAGACATGTGAATCAAGAGAGATTACCACAAGACCTTTACAATGCATCCCTTAGTATTCTCTACACCTGCTGAGGTTTCACCTGATGAGGGTTACGCTCCCTTGCCTGCGTCAACCCTTGCCTAGAACCCCCCTGCGCCAAGAACCCCCCAACCCATAGCCTCGAAGGCTTACAGTGTTGCGGTACATCTACCTGGTGCAACTCATACTGGTGGACACAAATTATTTAGCCAGGTCAACACCATTATAGACTTGTGGTTGTACTGTTTTACAATAGGAGGTCATCACAGGATTAAGTCCTTAAAGTTATCTGGGCGGTTCATACCACATTCCATCCATACCACAACATATCTTGGGCTACATTTGTACCCAACCATATACCCTCCAACATACCATCCGCCCAGATGGGAAACTAGCAAGTTTTTAGGGTTTTGAAAAGTAGAAAACAAATTATCTCGACCTCTTTCAGTCATTCTTCCCAATGACTACCCAAAATAATTGTTATGATGAAAGAATGATGATTTGGGGTAGTTATTACCCCGGTACTTAAACAAGACTAGCATGACGTTAAAGTACAACATATAACTAGTAGATTACCAGATAACTACTAGGGTGACAAGGATTAGGGAACACAATTTATCAAGAAAATGGTGTACTAATTATTTAGTCAACAAGTTGGTACATTTGCATAAGAAACTAAAGCATGCAATTTGCGATTTTAAAAGAATATAATTCACATAAATTGTAGGTTCAACATGATCAAAGTGTTGACTCACCTGGGTCAAGGGTGAGAGAATCTGGGTAGTCTCAAGCTGGGTAGAAGTTGATGTCGTCGGCTTCTTCGAACTCTACTCGGACGAACGAACCGGAAAAGAAAAGGCAAGTAAATAAACCAAATAATTACAAAACACAAAATAAATGAACTCCAAAATTAACCAAACTAGAACCAAATTAAAGATCTTGATTTTACAATTTTTTGGGCATAAATTTCATAATTTTTGGAGTTATAATGAAAAAGTTATGAATTTTTGAACATTTACAAATGGATTTTTAATTTGGAAAGAAAATCAGAGAACCGAAAAAAACTTGTGCTGACACGTGTCACACGCACAGCGCTCGGTCCACAGCACAGTGCGTGGACCGAGTCCATGCGCACCGGCGCGTGGGTCCACAGCACAGTGCATGTGGGGCCCACCTATCAGCCACACACACGATAGTGTAGTCGAGGGGGCCCACCTGTCAGTGCGCGGGCGCGGGTTAAAAGCGGCGACGCGTTCGGCCAAACGCGTCGCCTCGCTTCCTTTGCGAGAGAGAGAGGGGGAGGGAGAGGGAGAGGCGGGGAGCGGAGGGGGCAGGGCGTACGGCGGCGGGGCTCGGGAAGGAGGGAGGAGAGGGAGCGGGTGGCGCGGGAGCGAGACTGGTCGCGTAGGCGACGACAGCTCAGAGAGGCGGCGGCGACCGAGGCGTGGAAAGATGGCGAAGGCGACGACATCGGAGATGACGACGAGGGGAGGAGGTGGGGTGGGAGATGAGACCGGGAGCGGCGGAGCTCGGGCTGGGCAGCGGCGGCCGGAGGTGGAGACGAAGCGGCGGCTCAACTTCGAGAAGGAGGAGCAGGCGAGGTGGGGAAGATGAAGAGGTGCGGGGATGGCTTTATAGCCGAGGGGAGGGGGAGGATGAGTCCATTGCCGAGGTGCGGAGGCGGCACAAGTGCTGAGGATGCGTGCGACGACGGAACAGCTCGAGCGGCGCTGCAGACGGCGCGTGCTATAGTGCTCACGAGGGAGAGAGAGAGAGCTGGGAGGAAGAAGGGGAAGCCGGGAGCAGGCGGGTGCGGGGAAGCCGAGGCGGTGCGGGGCTCGGGGCGGCGCTGGCGCAAAACGGCGCGGGGCTCGGGGCGGCACTAGTGCCACCTCCTAGCACGAGCGGTGCTGACGAGGATGGCGATGGGACTGGGGGCGAAGGAACCGGAGCGAGGCGGGTGCGAACGGCGCTGGGCGGCTGGCCGGGAAAGACCGGGCGAACGGGCCCAAAGCCGGGTAAGTTGAAGTTCAAATTTTGGATTTTCACTAGCATTTTGAAAAACAAAAACGAACTGAAATCTTGGAAATGGGAATGTTACATTATACATCTCATCTTGTGAGCTCAAAATGATAATTATTTTCCATTTCTTGTACTACAGTAGGAACTGCATAAGATAAATCGCAAGATGCGTTGGGCTTTTCATTACATGTTGTGGTAAAGCAGCTTACCCCGAGTTTCCCATGCAAAAAGAATGCTCTGCGGTTGATCGAACTCTTATCTTGCTCCGTCGGAAATCGGAGCAGACGGCAAAATTGTGCATAAATCTGAATATGCGAGCCTGCAGACTATTGTGTCTTTGCTGATTCCTAGTTTATTCTAACTTCTAAGGAGCCTGCAGACTACTGTATCTTTTTGATGATTCCTAGTTTTCTCTAATGCTGGATTTTGTGCTTGGATCTGGAGCCCGTCTGTAGTTTGCGTTGCTGTATGCATTCACAAGCGGTTAGCACATGCGTATGGATCATCTGCTGTGATCAGGTGGTTGTCGACTTGTGCCCATCGTTTTCTTGAAACTTGCTGGGCAGCTTGCTGGAGCCACGTCAGCAATGTGCTAAGCAAACAGAATTCTCGTCAATTGTACGAAAGTAAAGGCCACGTCAGCAATGTGCTAAGCCGACAGCGCCTGTGCCCGCACTTGCTCCTCTGCCACCCCGCGTCGCCTCCGCACATGCTCCCTCTGCGCTCGGCGACTTCGGCGCCCCCTCCTCATGTTGTCCCGTTGCCGCTCGTCCTCGCCGCACCGCAATGACGCCGCCCGCCGTCCTTGCTGCGTCACGTGCACGCTCCCACCCGGTTCGAGCCGTGCGGCGTGCCTCTGTCAGAAACCTGCTGCTCGCCTTGTCCCATCGCTGCTCGACGCCCATTGCGCCAACTCCGCCGATCGTCAACGCCTCAACGGCTTCTCCGCTTCTCTCCCTGGGCTATAAGAGCCTCCCAGCCTCCCCTTGATCACCCGCCTCGCTCCTCATCTCCACTGGTAAGTTTCTCCAAAGAAAATAGTCGGTTTTGGTTTCTTCTCCCACTCCGGTCGAATCGCCCCCTTCTGCCGCCGACCATGCCCTCGCCGCCTCGGCCCAATTGCCGGTGCCTGGAGCACCCCGTCGACGCCCCTAGCTCCCCCAACCGTTGAATTGAGCTCCCCGCCGCCGTAGACCGCCGCCGCCGTGCTCCCCCGCCCCCGCCAATAGCTCGGTGAGCATCCCCGCGCCGTCCTGGTGCCCGTGCTCGCCTCCCCTGACTCTCCCCTCCCTTCGGTCGCCGTCGCCGCCGTTTGGCCCCAGCGCTCGTCCGCTCCGGTCGCCGACACTCCCTACTCGATGCCACCCGGCCAAGATCGCCACCTCCCTCGACTTCCTCCCCTCCCCGGCGTTCCATTTTGGGTGTCCCCGCCGCCCCTCCGGCCGCCGCTCGTCAGCTGCGCCAGCGCCTCCCATAGCTCCTCTGTTGCTACTCTCTCTCTCCCCCGGTGTCTCTCTGGCATAACGACATATCTGTTAGACCATGTGGCTAGGTCTAATATAATTTAGCTGATGAGTAATTGACAATGTTATTTACTGATATTATTTGAGGCATGTCGTGTTGTGTGGACTTATGTCGGTCAAGTTGGGAAGAGCTTGTGCTGGAAAAATATACTGCTTTGGTTTTTGCACGTGCAGGGTAACTCGGAGGCAACGTGGTCTACGGCGAGAACTGAGAGATGGCTTGGTGCGAAGTCATGGTCCCGAGGTCGAGGATGCTGGAAGAGGCGGTCGAGCTCGAGTTGGAGTTCATGGAGATTAAAGATAGATAATGCGTGTTAGAGCTACGGAGGTGCGGTCCGGAGGCTACGATACATGACATATTTTAGAGTGTCTAAAATAGGATATTTTGTAATTAAGTTTTAAGCCCATGGACTAGGCCCATGTAATTGGGTCGTATGTGGGTGATTAAGTGCAGGTGCTAGCCCGTGTGTGTGTGTGTGTGTATGCTGGGGGCTGTCCACGGTTTTAGGGTTTTTTCAGAGGCGACCGGAAAAACTGTCGAAAAAAGGGCGGCGGCGTGAGACACCTTGATTGGTGTGCGTCTCTCTGTAAAAACAAGGTATGCAGGCTTTGCGGCTAGGTTAGCTTTTGGCGGTCAGAGTTTTCTTTTGTATTCTTCCAAGAGACGACAAACTTTGGCAAATTTTGGATCGAAATGGCCTTGTAGCGCGTCAAAATTCCAAATTTAGCCCCTATAACTGCGAAATTCCAGATTTAATCCTCTGTGTGTACGTACTGCGACCCGGGTTTGCAGCAACCGAGTTGCTACCATGCGGGACCACAACACCTAGGTCTTTGCTGACCCCAGCGGCGAAGAATCGAGGTGTTCTTGTCCCGGCGCGACACTAAGGTGTCTTGTCCCAGAGGGCACCAACTCGGATCACAGTAGCTCTGTTGCGTTTTGTCATAAATTTATTTAAGAATATTTGTTGAAGGAATTTTTAAATATATGAAAGGAGCTCAAAAAATTATGAATTTTTTTGTAGAGCCTCCCGGCATAGTGTGTTTGCTTGTGTAAATTTTTTAAAAATTTATCTATTCTTATTTTTTCTATAAAATTCGTTTAAATATAATATTTGTAGGAATTTTATGCATGCGTGAGTTCCAAAAGAAAAAAAAAAGTGCTTAAGGTTTTGGGTCTAGCAGTATAGGCTCGTGGCTTGAGGTGATCGGAAAAGGGTGCGGCTGCATTGATTAGAGTTGTGTATATGTTCTTCTGGTGAGAGCACTTTGATTTCGGCTGCTCAGCTCAGCATTTAGTCTCCTGAGTTTTTATTCTATCCTGCGCTCATCCTCCCGAGCTTGTACAACAACGTTTTTTTTTTTTTTTTTTTTTTTGTGGTGGCTTGACTTGTGCTGCAGCTTTACGCGAGGGGTGGGCAGACAAAGGGTTCTCGGCAGTACACGATTCAGGCGCTGTACGCGACGGGCTGCTCTGTCCCTCTCGGAAAAAGGAGTAAATTTTTTACTGATCTAGGTAAAAAGCTTGGACCGTGAATTATAATCATTCACTTGTCATTAACGAGATATCAAATTACACAAGACAGTTGCTACGTAATAGCTGTACTGTGGGAAACACGCACATACAAGAGCCACTTCAGATCAGAAGGCGAGATACACTACTAAATGCTTCGGTGCGATCCACTTTTCACTTGTATACACATGGTCCAGCTGAGCTATCAGATTACCCACAAAGCCTGCCCATCCACTACGAGTTGGCGTAAAGAACTCATGCAAGATTTCCTAGCTACACCATTCAAAAATGATCTGCAGGTACAGTAATGGACTTCAGAGATCTGAACTCCAGCTTTCGTGTGATAAACAGACCAGACCAATATGTTGGCATCGATCGAACTCATATCTCGCTCCATCAGAAATCAGGATGGACTAGCCAGCAGACAGCTAACTTGCACATAAATTTCAGCATGCGAGCCTACTAGACAGCAGACAGCTAACTTGTATTTTCAGGAGCCAAAGGGCAATATATATAAACAAAATACAGTACGTAAGTATACAAATAATCTCTCATAATAATGAGAAATAACACGCTATACAGATATCTCTAACACCCCCTTCAAACTCATGGTGGATCAACAACACTAAGTTTGGAGAAACAGAAACCGTGTTGTGCTCGAGTCTGTGCCTTCGTGAAGAAATCTGCTATCTGAAGCTCGAAAGGCACATACTGAAGAGCAATCACCTGATCATCCACACAACACCTCACGAAGGAAGCATCAACACCAATATGATTTGTGAGCTCATGCTTCACAGGGTCATAAGCAATACTGATAGCACCTGTACTGTCTGACAAGAGAGAAGTCGGTCTAGGGACAGAGACATCAAAGTCTTCAAGTAACCACCGTAGCCAAGTAATCTCTGCTGTCAAGAGAGCTATAGCTCGTAACTCAGCCCCTGCATTCGAACGAGATACTGCAGTCTATTTCTTCGTCTTCCAGACAATAAGAGAACCACCAAGAAAAACACAGTAATCAGAGATAGACCAGCGATCAGAGGGGTCGTTGGCTCAAGTAGCATCCGAATAAGCCTGAAGCTGTAACGAGCTGGAGTGTGAAAAGAAGAGACGGCGAGAGATAGTCCCACGAAGGTATCGCAGAATTCGAAGAAGGTGGCTGTAGTGGACCTGAGTGGGAGCAGAGACGAACTGACTCAGAATGTGGACTACATAAGTGATATCCGGACGAGTAACAGCAAGGTAGACAAGACTCCCAACAAGATGACGATAGCGAGTAGGATCAGAAAGAGGCTCGCCGTCAGAGGGTCAGAGATGAACGTTGAGCTCCATGGGAGTCTCAATAGTACGCTGGTCAGTGAGAGATGCGCGATCAAGAAGATCCTGAATATACTTCTCTTGGGACATAAAGAAACCATATGGAGTGGAAGTAGCCTTAATCCCAAGGAAGTAACGAAGAGGACCAAGATCCGACATAAGGAATCTCACTCGGACGAGCCTTGACAAAGGCAATGTACTCAGATCATCTCCTGTGATGATCATATCATCAATATCTGAGAAGAAGAAGAGTCCACCACGAAGCGAAGTGTGGACAAAAGGGCAGGATCATGATTATTAGCTGAGAAACCAGCAGCAGTGACCACAGAGGAGAAGCGCCCAAACCAAGCACAAGAGACTTGTTTAAGGCCATAGAGAGAGTGACGAAGACGACAGACCATACCCTCAGGAACAGAATACCCAGGTAGCGGATGCATGTAGACCTCCTCACGCAAATCGCCATTAAGAAAGACATTCTTGACATCAAGCTGAGAAACAGACCAGTGGCAAACAGACGCCACCGAAAGAAGAGTGCGGGCAGTGGTCATGTGGGCCACAGGAGCAAAAGTCTCGTCGTAGTCACGACCATGCTCCTGCTGGAAGCCACGAGCAACAAAATGCGACTTATAGCGCTCAAGAGACTATCAAATCAAGTCTTAATCTTATAGACTCACTTACACGTGATGGGACGAGAGTGAGACAGAAAAGGAACAAGATCCCAAGTACCAGTACGCTCGAGGCAGCAATCTCCTCGGCCATGGCATGGTGCCACTCAGGGTAAGTAACAACATCCCGGTAGGAGACATGCTCATGGGTAGCTGCACCAGCAAAACCAAAAAGGACAGGAGGGCAAATAGACTGACGATCGCGGAGAGCGTAGCGAGGAGATGATGACCCATCAGGGGAAGATAGAGCATCAAGAGAAGATAAAAACATCAGGGGAAGATGCTCATCTGGAAGATCCTCAATGCGAGGTCGACTTGTGTAGAAGAGAGTGGGAGGGGCCTAAGGAGCCGTAGGAGACGAAGCAGGCGGCGACAACAGCGGAGAGGTCTCAGGGGGTATATGTGGAGACTCAGTGGGACGGGTGGATGAGGGCAAGACAGAGATGTGTGTATCTAGAAAAGTCAAAAAAGACAGGGACTCCACAGAGGAAACCGAAGGAGAGGCATGACGTGGGTAGAAGGGGTGAGACTCGTCGAAAGTCACATCCTGAGAAATCCGCATTCGTCGACTAATAGGGTCCCAAAGACTGATAGCCTTGTGCTCGCACTATATCCCGAAAAACACACTTATGATCGACGGTCGGTTTGGTGCGTTCTCGAGGTGAGAGGAGAACGTAGCAAGCGCACCAAACAGATTTAATGGTAGAGTAGTCTAGAGGAATACTACAGAGGCGCTCAGCAGGGATCTCACCCTGAAGAGTAGAAGATGACCGAATGTTGACAAGATAGATGGCAGTGGAAACAGCCTCAGCCAAAAAGTGAGGTGGAATAGAGGAGGCAATCATCAATGTACGAGCCGTCTCAAGGAGGTGACGATGCTTTCGCTCAGCGACACCATTCTGAGCAAGAGCACCAGGATAAGAGAACTGAGCGAGTGCCCTGCTCAGCAAGAAAATTGCGCAGGTAACGAGAGAGATACTTGCGAGCAGAGTCAACACGAAAGACACGAATAGGAGTGAAGAACTGTGTGCGAACCATAGTGACAAATTGTTTATAGATAGACAAGGTCTCACTACGAGAAAACATAAAGTATATTCAAGTGTGGCGAGAGAAGTCATATATAAAAATGATATAATATCGATGACCCCCTTTCGAAAGGAAGGGAGCCGAACCCCAAACATCTAAATGAAAAAGATCAAACGGGCGCTGAGACATTGACTCACTATGAGAATAGGGAAGCTGAATCTGTTTCCCTAACTTACGGCCCTGACAATCTAAAAACACGTCTCCTGAGACATACCCCAAAAGACCACGATGAACTAAATACACGTCTCCTGAGACAGACTCCAACAGAACTCTAAGCGCATAAAGCGTCAACAGTAGCATCACCCTGCTTGAAGAGAGTGCTCCTAGTGAACCACGGACAGGTAGAGGGCATCACAACCTCAGAAGAGAAGGCGAAATGGATCTCATGCGATGAAAACACCAATGGCAGCGTCGTCGTCGCACTACCCGAGTATAGACAGTCAATCGATCCTTGTAGGAATCCAGAGCCTCTTGGTAGGCAGAGGCAGGCTCATCATCAGTAAGGCTCGCAGTCTTATCATCAGCAAGACCAGCAGCCTCAACAACAGCCTTGTCGACTGTTGTAGGCAGCACGACAGGCGTAGGCTCTGTCGGAGGAGTAAGGCAAGGCGACAGTGACATCGCGGAGAGGACGCCCGAGGCGAAGACCATGCATGTGGATGCGCATATGAGACACGGTTGGTGTAATTAACACCATCGAAGATCACCAGCAATGAGGAAGGAAAAAAAAGGCCCATTGGTAGGCGGCGCTGGACGGCGCGGCGACCAAGGCAACGTAGTCGGCGCGGCGGTTAGACCGATGTGTTTTTAACCCTATTTGCTTTAAGGCCGAACCCGGCCGGCTGATTCATAGCCCGCTCCGCTTATAACCGCACCAGGCCAACTAACGGCCCAGCAGAGGAGAGATCGAACGGGGGGACTAGGGTTCCCCCTGTGGCGACGGCGGCGGCAGCCCTTGTGGCGACGGCAGCAGCGGCGGCGGCCCTTGCGGCTGACAACGGCGGATCTCGACGCAGCTCGGTGGTGGAGGCGTGGCAGCGGGAGGAGCCGAGCACACGACAGCGGCGTCGGTAGTGGGAGAAGCCGAGCACGTGGCCTGCCTCCATCTCAAGATGAGGCGGCGACCGAGCCTGGGGCGGCTTGGCGGCGCAGATCCGTGGTGGTGGAGGAGGGAGCCGGGCGGCGGCGGCCCGATCCAAGGGGAGGGAAGTCGGCGGCCCGATCGGCGATCCTCGCGACAAGACAAAGACGCGACGCAGAGGCGGCACCGATGGCACGGCGGGAGGAAGGCCGGCGGCGGCGGGGTGGCAGGCTCGGAGGAGGCCGACGACAATGCAAGCCAGGCGACTAGATCGGGGAGGAGGACGAGTTGCGCGTCGGGAGAGGTAACCTAATGGGCTCTCATACCATGTTAGGAATAGCAACTTGTATTTGCGGGAACCCAAAGGATAATATATATATAGACAAAGTACATGAGGTAAGTATGTAAATAACGTCTCATAATAATAGGGAATAACACACTATACTGAGATATCGTAATGAACCCACCTACTGTTTCATTACTGATTAGTTTTCTTCGCGATGAACTTGTGATGTGAGTGGATGAGTCATGCGTATGTATCACGCTATCTTGGTATGGTTTTGGGTGTTCACATGCATATGCTATGTACCTGATGGGGTAATTGTCACGATCGTTGACAAGTTCCAGCGAAAACACCGGATTGGATCAAGAGATAGAAGAAGAAATCAGAAGATTTGCGGAGGAAGAAGTACACAAGAAGAAGAGATGGAAGGAAAGGTAGGTTTGGGGATTACTTGATAATATCTCATTTCATTGATGTCTTTTCAGTACATTGGTCTTGGCTATATAGTCTTGCACTACAGAGTCTCAAGATCTGACCTCATGACAAGATAGAGTCACACGTACTTGATGTACTGCAACAAAACTCCCACATGTTTCACTGTCATAAGAGGCCCACACCTTGTATTCCTTTTGGTACGTGACATACAGTGTCTTAATCACCTAGTCATAGAACTGAAAAAGTTTCAGAGGTAAAGGAAAATTCATCTTCGCAAGAAATTTTTGCACTCCATATATTATAGATGAAGAAAGGAGTAGTGACTTTTTAACATTTGCGAATCCTTTTCTTAGTACTAAAACATTGATAAGCGGTAGTGATGCTTGTAAGTTGATGTAGGGAATGAAAAGCCCCGCTTGCTCGACATCGTATTGAAGCATTCTCAGAGGTCCATTTGCTTTGCTCTTTCGGATGTACTTGATACCCAGGCGGGCACCACATAGTAAGTCCAATATGTTGTACGGTTGTTGTTACTCAAACTAACACTATAGTAGCACACCCAAAACTTCGCAATGGGCACTTCATAACGGATGAGCTTTTGGATAGTTGGATACCATGGTGCTTGTAAATCCTTGTAGATTACAAGTCTTTGAATTGTTGCCAACAACCAAAGTTCCTTCGCTAAGTCGCAAACAATTCATGTGTTGTACATGCTCAACAGGAGTGAGTACTACCAAACACAATATTTTGTCGATTCGCGTCTTGGCGATGCGGAAATAGTCCATGTTCAACCCCAAACATTCCGAGCGATGTCGTCCTCTTGTCAATCCACGAGGTTACGAGTCTCAAATAGATAACCCTTTGTCGCTTCTCGGCCAAATGTGCTAGCCTCGTACAACTTGAGAATGACGTAGTAACAAGGGAAGAATGTAAGGGACACCATTGCAC
The DNA here is from genome assembly GCA_036346395.1 of Hsuehochloa calcarea. Classification (NCBI taxonomy): domain Eukaryota; kingdom Viridiplantae; phylum Streptophyta; class Magnoliopsida; order Poales; family Poaceae; genus Hsuehochloa; species Hsuehochloa calcarea. The sequence goes on from CM070599.1 coordinate 45,889,558, forward strand.
AACCACAACATTGTCAACTAGAAAACCAGTGCTCTTCTGCTCATAGATTCTCTTAAGACTGCAACGGTACATGTCCCACTCGGCAAACTTATTAAACTTGATCATGTGCCACTGAATTGGTGGTGGCCTAGGGGATAGGAGGGCATTGTTGTCACAGTTTTCAGGCCAAATTCACATCTCAACTAGCATACTTTTTTGCACCAATTGCTCGATATGGTGGCCAGGGTGGTAGCAACCTCGTTCCACTGTCATTGTTCACAGAGAATGGCCAAGATTGCAAAAACCTCACAACAGCTCTGCTGCACACAGGTGACGGCCATGGTTTAAGCTCAATAATCTGCAAGAGGGCTTTGAAACTTGCACAAGCAGGTAGTAGATATGGCTGTAGTCAGGGGCGGAACTAGAACGAAAATGACCGGTGTTCACTACTTCACCATACATATAACAGTATATATAATTTTCAAACAACACTATACTAAATAGTAATTTATACGGCAAAAAACTGCAAAAGACTGGAGGTTAGACTGAACCAGAGTGCACAGCTTTTGAACTAGAGGGTGCATGCATAGTATGTACATGATAATATTTGCTATTTTTTTTAAAAAAGATCCAGTATCCTGTGACACCGGGTGGGCCCAACTAGTTCCGGCCATGGCTGTAGTAACACCACTCTTCGTGCGCACACAGGTGGTGGCCAAGGCTTGCACTCAATTGATCTCACCGAGGAAGCCCCCAAATGTTCCAGCAATATTTCCACCCTAAGAGACATACAATGAGAATTGCTCGCTCTCCCGGTGACCATGGTTTCAATTCCACCACTGTAATGGGGTTGAATAACTCATCTTGACCACTGACGTCTGAGTAGGTGGCGGCCAGGGTTGCTGTAGCATCATCAATCTTGTGTACTTCGTTGTCTAATGCCCAAGCAATTTTCCAAAAAAGACAAACATACGTCTGTAACTTGCACCATCTAGTGGAGGCCAAGGCTGCCATAACTCCAAAGCACACGTGCCCAAGTCAACAAACCCACGGCCGTCGATGCACCCCGGCATGGTCTTACACGGCAAAGAACAACCGAGTAGTCTTTCCTGGGCAAGCAGCATGATTCGGTATGTCCGGTGGAGATGACAGTGACGTAACTGGATGTGGCGACCACCTCAAGCTCGTGGGTGCCGGCGAGGACGGCACCTGGATGTGAGACCTGGACAACTTGAGCGGTCGCGATGGCATGCATGTTGGTTGGCGACGAGGAATGCCGGGAATGACGCCAAGCATGCCATTGGTGGAAAGCTTTGGCTTGACGGCCTGAGGGAGCCATACTTGGATAGGAGCGAGCACCGAAACGGCTGCTGGCAGCAATAACTTGATATCGTCCTCGCTGTGGCATTCCATCGAACACTTGGCGTGCACCATAGTGTCTAGCTTGATCGGCTCTGATGGCCTTCAGGCGCGGAGATGATCATGGACGCAGCCCTCGTCACAAGGGATGTGGCCGTGTCATGGGCGTCGCTGGCGTTGGGTTCCAGGCCCGGTGCCGAACACTTGGTGGGCGTGGCGGTGTTGAGGCCGGGGTTGATAGCGCTGTGGTCGGTGTCGGGCATGGTGGCGATGGCGTCGTTGTCGGCATCGAGCTCCTCGGGGGCGACTGCCGCCGCTGAAGACTTCAGGTTCGCCAGTTGGGCCAACACCCTCTCACACAACGCGATCGCTTGCTTCAGCTCCCCCCGAATTGATGGCTCTAACACCAAATTGTCACGATCCTTGACAAGTTCCAGCGAAAACACCGGATTGAATCAAGAGATAGAAGAAGAAATCAGAAGATTTGGGGAGGAGGAAGAACACGGGAAGAAGAGGTGGAAGGAGAGAGAGGTTCAGAGATAACTTGATAATATATGATTTGATCGATGTCTTTCCAGTACATTGGTCTTGCTATATACTCAGCGACTCTATGACAAGATAGACCCGTACGTAGTAAATCTCTACGACAAGATAGACCCATACCTACTAGATGTACCGTAATAAAATTGATGATGACATCATTTCTACTTATATGAATACTCATCTTTATACTACTTTGAATAATGTGCAATGTCCAATTACTCGAGAACGTGCTCGTCAACTTATTTATCAGGTAAATTCGTTTCTAGGGCTGATTGTATTATTTGAGAACTCTACTATGTTGTCTAACGGAGATGATTTACTTGTACTTAGGAATCGAGGACTACGATCAGTTCAAGAAGGTCTACGACTAGTTCAGCAGGGTCTACGATCACTACAAGAAGGATTACGACCAGTTTCACTAGTACTGGACGTGCCCAGTACTCGTTGGACACAATTTACGACCAGAGACAGCATAGACTCCTCAAGACCACCCTAGGACCGGCCCTACGACCGTGTCTTCGACTGCAGATCGCGACATAAGATCTTTGCGTTACCGTTTGGGACTTAATCGGGCTTTGTAAGCGTGTCGAGATCGGAGTCCAGGTTGTGTACGCCTCTTCCCACGGCCGCACAACCCTAGGTCGACCTCTTCACGTCCCCCCTATATATATCGATGAGTCGTCATAGTTTAGGTGGGTTTTTCTTTGAGATTATTTTGCTTAGCGCCTTTTCCATACGTTCGGTTGAGGAACCCCACATTGTGAGCTTCATCTTTATTCGCAATACAATATCAGATTGCATCTTTTACTTTCTTGCTTATGTTCTCGATTCGTATATAGGAGATAACCTTCTTGGCGAGGTCAACCGCGTTCGGCATGGTTGATAACCATCGGAGCAGTGGTGTAGTAATTGCAAGGGTTCGATTAGTTTGGTCGGAACCTTTGGAACATCAACGTCGAAATCTCCATAATCGACTTATCAATACCTTTCGAAAGATCGGACCATAGATTTATATATATATAAAAACCTCCCACATGTTTCACCTAGCAATTGGGCCCAAAAGGGCTCAGGCTTGCAAATAGCTGGGCCTACTCTGGCTCATATCGCCGAGTCTTCGATGTGGGCTCCCACGACGGACGGAGTTGGCCATGCCAACGCCTGGCACGCACACCGGGAAACCGAGCTGCCCGGTGCGGGTTCGGTTTAAATCTCGGGTTCGTCTTGGCAGTTCATTGTCGGTTACTTTCACGGATTCACGCGGCTGCCTCCCTTAGCATGCCTTTGTTGACTCGGAGGTTGTTTACGAGGAAAGCCTGCGAGAGCCGCGATGCCAGTGTTTGGGTTCGGTTTAAGTCATCGGATTTCCGTCCAGCGAACGTCGTTGTACGTACGCATCCTGGTTACTCTTCAGATTTTTCCAAGATATACTATATAATTGCCATCAAAATGACGTGTCCAACAAAAAGTACAAAGCCTCTATTCCAAATGGGCAAATGTAAGGGCGCCTGCATTTGTATATAAATCGGCAAAAGCTCTCTTTGTTATCAGGGAAAAAAAGGATCTCTCTTGCTTTCAATGCCCAACAGAGCAACCACAATGGGTGCATTTGGAACGTAGAAATTTCGTAGAGTTTTTTATTAGAAAAAGTTTAATTCCTGCGAGTAACAAGAAAAATTCTTGCGTTCTAAACAGAGCCTACTTGTTTTACAAGTATTAAAGTAACAGGTACAAACTCTACATTACATAGTATATAGAGCTCATTTAGTGTAACTATAGCTGACATATTGTCATAGGGGAGGTTTACCGTGTATGTAAGAGTAAATTTCATAAACCCTAGGTTTTGGAGCAAAGGTAACATAAAACCCCAACTCCGTAGATTTTAGGGCAAAATGTTTCAAGAGACACCATGTATACCGCTTGGGCCGTCCAAGACATGGTATTTTAGTATACACACACATTAGTGGCCCCACAATAGACCACTCGCTCTATACGCCCCTTTCTCTCTCTCTCACCGGCGACGACAAAGGAGGCGGTGCAAAGTCCGACGGCCTCAGCGATGCCGGCGAACGAGGAGGAGGACAGGCGGCGACACGGCCGCACCTTCTCGGTCGACGCCTCTCTTGTCGCCGGTTGGAGAGAGAGGTGAGGGAGTGTGACAATGAGGGAGGAGAGAGAGGTGTATAGGGGTGTACTGCGGGGCTACCTCTGTGTGTATACTCAAAAATACCATGTATTTTTATTACGTATCGGTATCCTTCTATATTATTTCTTTATTAACGCTATAAGCCTTTGAATAATAATGTTAAAATGAAATAAAAAATATTTATGCTTTTGTTGTTGTATTTGTGACTACACTAACATGAGACCATATGCCATTGTTCGAATCGGTCGAGCTCAGTTGTGCGTGCATGCACGGCGGGTCGGGAAACCGAGAAGCTCGGTTTCGGTTTCGGTTTCGGTCTGAGAAGGGAATACGCGTTCAAGGTTCAAAAGCTGCTCTGTGTTTCCCAATTTATTATTGATCCACTTGCGTGTGACGATGCTTTTCACTCTCGTTGGCTAGCTGTTCTGCCAATCCTTCAGATTGTGGGCGACCCGAACTCACAATCCGAATCACATTGCTCGGGTTCGGTTCGGGTCCGGTCGGGCATGGGCCACATGGCGAATGCCCAAATGTCGTTGTTCCTACTCTATAAATACCGCCTCACGGTCTCGGTCCTCCACAATCACGATGCACTAGCATTCATGGATTTCCTCGGCAAGATCGTGGCGGGATTTCCGCGCCTGCGCGACGGGAGAAGCTGCCGGGCGCGATCTTGTCTGGCGTCCTCAAAACCGCGGCGGCGCTCTACCTCATCTTCTTCAGGGTGCCCGGAGGAGTGTTTCTTCACCACCACGACAAGGCGCTCATCTGCTTGTACTACGGCATTCTCATCGCCGTGGTGATCTTCGGGCTCGTGGAGGCGTCCGCGGCCACGGGTGTCAAGCGACACAGTCGGTCGTGGCGCCATCGGAAGACGATCCTGTGGGTTTCCATCTTGCCACTGATCATCGTTGCTGGCCTTGGAGGTTTTGCATTTGCCAACCCAAAGTAGCTATTGATTTCGTCAGTAAGTATTTAGTACGACCCATGGTTTTGGATCTTGGATGCCCTGTGTGTTTCGGCTTTCAAGTATTAAGTATTGTCAGTAGGGGTTCTGTAGGTTTCCGGTTTGTATTCTGATTTGCTACTGTATTATCCGGTTATTGTTGTGCTATGGCTTTTCAGACAAATCGATGTGGTTCCACTTCGGTCACTATCAATTCTCACCGGACCCACGGTTCTACCCAATCACCCATGGTTGGATCGATGTCTCGTGTATGTTTGACTTTTTCAAATATTCGATATTGACGGTTGGGGTTGTGAGTTTCTAGTTGTAATCCGGTTTGCTATATTATTTGATTCAAATCGCTAGTTACGTGTATGTGTCAATCAGAAATTGTTCCAAAATGCTCTTGTCGAAACATAATCGGTAGCAGTAGGGTCCAGTTTCCACGATAGATGGAGCATCCAAACCGGGAACCCGAGCCGCCCGGCTCCGGATTCGGGTTGTGATCGCTGTGCATGTCTTTATCACTCATCTATTTAGTATTGCCTCTGGGTCCTTGCGTGCTTTTACGATCTTTGTTTGACCGGATGTTGTTAAAGAAATTCTTTGCCAAAACCGTAATGCCACCGTTGGGTTCGGTTTATAGGTCTTCGTTTTTGGACCAAAGATGCTTATATGTACACGTCCTAATTTCCTGGAAAATGATGTGTCAGAAGAAAAGTAAAAAAACCACTAGTTTACGTGAGCGAGCAAATGTCACAAAGACTTTCAAGTGATTTCAAAGTGTATAGTGTGTTGCCAATAGAGCAAATACTCTGACTACATAAAAGTTTATAGTTGATAGGAAACCGATTTAGATTTAATGAAATATGCGCACATCACGCACCTATTATAGAAGCAAAAAATATTTTTTTTTTGTCAGTTAGATTTTATATTAGCAATGTAGACAAGAATTTGTAAAAACAATGTTGAGAAAACGAGAATTTTAAAAAAATTGAGCCAGGAATTTTGATGAGCCACTTGGCCATGTTAGAAGACCCAGTTTGAATTCCTTCCCTTCCACAACAGGCTGAGCGTAGAGTGCAATTGGGCTATAGCCTACAGCGGCTGCACTGTTGGTCGCCTTTGCTCGTCTCGCTCACCATCCACACAGGGGACCCGGAAACCGAGCTGCTTGCCTGTGTTCGTTCGAGTCCGGGTTTGGACCTCAGGGTGAGGAAATGACGATGCCGCGGATTCTTTTCCGTGTTACTTTTAGGGTAATTATGCCACTCAAAGTCCGATGGGTGAAAGAAAAATAGAATGTTTTTATCCAAATGACCCCATCCTCACAACCATACATTCCTCCTCTCTGTGACCATTCCGTCAACCAAACGCACGCTAAAAGTGCGGAAAATCCAAACATTTAGATCTCACCCAGTCATTAGTCGCCCCCCAAATCCTAGAAACTACATCCGAATCCCAATCTCGCAATGGCCCTCTCATCTCTCTTCGCCTCCCTCCCTCTCCAAATCCAGCCACTTCATCCCCATCCAGGCTTCCTTCATCGCTTCTACCGCCTCCCCTTCTTTTGACCTACACTGTTACTGAACCTCATTGATCGCCGAGGTGGAGGCCAAGCTCGATGCCGCGATGCTCATTTGTCCCCCGGAAAGCATCCACTCCACCATGTGCCACGCTGCCCTCCCGGGCGTCGCAAGCACGCTCACCGAGTGCTCTGTGTCGCCTCCTGTGAGCTCCTCGGCGCACCGCGCGCAGCTACGCTCCCTACCGTCGTCGCGCTCGAGTTGCTCCATGTGGCGTCGCTCGTGCACGACGACCTTCCCTGCTTCAACGCCGCGCCCACCTGCTGTGGATGCCCATCCACTAACGCCACCTATGGCACCGACATGGTCATCCTAGCCAGTAACGCGCTCTCCCCCTGGTCTACACCCACATCATCTCCTACACCCCTCCCCCAACTCTGTTCCCCACGTCGCCCTCCTCCGTGTCCACACTTAGCTCGCACGCGCTGTGGGATCTACTAGCATTGTCGTGGGTCTGTTCCTTGATCTCACGGGCACCGCCGCCCTCGCCGAGGCCGAGGTCATGCATCTCCTCACCAAGAAATTCAACGAGATGGTTGAGTGCTCAACCGCCTGCGGCGCCATGCTCAGCGCTACTTCTTTATCCTCTTCCTCCTCCCTCCCTCCTCCCTCCCTCCCTCCCTCCTCATGGCATTGGAGACTGTAGTAGTGCACTGCCTCCTCCTCAATCCTCCTTTGAGTTTGGCTCGTCAGCGATGCCCAACCCTCACCCCCTATTTGGTATGCTTCTTGCAAGTCGATTTGTTGCAGCAACTTTTCTCTATTGTTACACAAGGTGTTTTATTTTGTTACAGTGTGTCTTCTTAAGTGTTACCTTAATTTTTCTGAATTATGTTTCGCATAGTCATCTTTTTTGTTGCAGCAGTGTTTGTGATTCTCAATTTTGTTGCGAACATTTAATTTTATTGCTGCATGAGCAATTTTAAAATATTGTTGACGAGGATCTAATAATCCTCATTTTATCTTTTATCTATAATTCTTATTATGGGTAAATATGATGTCACATAGTCTCCAGAAGTACCCCTTATTTTTATAAGGGAGAGGCCTACCAAGTGATTGTAAGATCTTCTACAATCACCTCCATAGTCGTAAGTCTTACTATGACTATGTCATGGTCGTAAGTCTTTCTACGACTACTACCTGGTCGTAAGTCTTTCTACGACCATTACATGGTCGTAAGTCCTTCTACGACCACTGCATAGTCGTAAGACCTTCTACGACTACTACCTGGTCGTAAGTCCTCCTACGACCAGGTAAACCACGACCACCTTACAATTAAACCTACAGGCAAGTGGGTCCAATCGATTAAAGAATCCGAACGGTCTACACGCACTATTATTCCACGTAGTAATAGTGCTTAAATACCCCATTACCTCTGAATGGTAACTGCCAGACGGCGTGAAGAAACCAATGCGCCGGTAATTACTGCCATCATGCGCCCATTACTGGCTCAATTAAGACGCCTCTTCCGCAGGACAAAACGGCTACTTCTTCACGACTATATAAGGGCATCAATCAGAGGGACGAGGGGAGAGGGACAGCGAAATAGAGCAAGTCAAGGAGGAACACGAGCGCTATTCTCTGTAATAGTCTTAGCTTCTTACTTGATCAACAAGAATACCATACACACACAGGATTATGGTTATTATTCTCTCCGAGAAGGCTCGAACTCGCCTAAACATCCCGTGTCAACCACTCTGCGTGATTTCATCTTTAGGAGACCCCCCGAATCAAATAATCTTTACGTAAGATCGGTTCTAATACACCGACAGTTGGCGCCGACCAGTGGGGATCTTCCGGTAATCTCTTGTCAACATACTCTCTTTTTCCAAATCTCATGCAATCATGGCAGGAGGTTGGAACGAGGAGAACTGGTTTGACTTGGCAGATTACGCAGACGTCGACATGGATGCCGGTTTCGACTACGAGCCGAGTGATGCATCCGCTGATGGTGATGTTGCCTCCGGAGATTATTCTCCAGGAAACCATCCCATCAATGGAGTTGAGGAGGGATCCTTATCCCCCACAACGATACGTCCAACAGAAGAGCCAATTCCCTCAAAGGATAAGGGTCAATCCGACCAGAACCGCACCCAGGAGGACTCACAACACGACGAGAGTTTTTCCTCCAAGTGTTCAAGTCCCCTTAAGGGGGTCCGACTTGGTAAGACAAGTTCTGGGAGCCACCATTCCAGGACTCCACCAACATCTGGTGATCCTCTCTCTCAGGGTAACTCCAGAGAGGATGGGATCAAGCATGCTTTTCCTACAAATACGACCGTCTCTCCGCAGATCTCATTTGCAGACGGAGACAGTTATAACCCGGAGTTCCCCTACCTGGAGGGGATTACTCCAAGTCGCCAGATGGTGTATCTCGAGCACTCCTCAAGCGGGGAGGCCTCGAGCGCAAGTGAGAATCATCAACGGGAGGTCTTCGTCCTTCCCTCAAATCAGGGTCAGCCTCATAGAGGCCGAAATAAGAACCCTCCCCGAAGATCACACACTGCGCCTCCTCGTGGTAATGGCAAGGGCACCACCGGTGACAGAGAGAACCAACACTCTGATGAACGCGAGGGAAATCCTCGACATACTCGCACTCCACTGAGAAGGCCTCAAAGATCTGATGAGGATGATTTTGAGGTCATCCGACGAAAGAAAATTGCTGCCTAGAAGAACCTGCCTGGGCGCATTCAACATCAGTCGGAGGAAGTACAAGAACTCCAGGGCATCAACGACTTGCTCGAGAATCCCAATCAAGAGCTTGCTCGAACGCCAGGGTACGATCTCTTTGCTGAAGAGATTGCGCAAAGGCTTCGAACCGTGATGACAAGACTGGAAGTACCTCGTCAACAACATTCAGGTAGTGGTAGCAATGCGACTTCCTCAGCTACCAGTCAATCGAATATTTCTCTACGTAGGAATCGACACGGCCATAAGTCGCATCGATCCCCTATTCGGAGAAATACTTTTCGATCGGCTGATGATCAAGTAGCCCTTCGGAGAGGTGATCATTCACCACTTCAGCAAAGAAATTCACAACGGGTGGAGTACGAGGAGTATTCCCCTCGTAGAACTGGGACCTACAACAGGACAGGTCAGCCTGTTGCCGGGTATCGTCGTATACGATCACCTGGTGACATTAACCCTTCTTTCCTACAAAGAAGGCGTCAAGAAGTGATTACCGGATGCCGGGCATTTTCGCCGACCTTGAAAGCTTCACCGCCACCTCATTTTCGACCGTGAACATGGAGAAATTTGATGGATCTCAAAATCCCATCAATTTCTTGAGATCTATACAACAGATTGTCCGGCAAGCAGGAGGAGGAGAGCATGTAATGGCAAATTACCTTCCGATCGTGCTCGAAGGATCCGCCGATCGTGGTTATTAAACCAACCACTCGAGTCGATCTACTCTTGGCAACACCTCTGCGATCTTCTACAGCGAATTTCCAAGGCACATATAATCGCATGAAAGGAAGACGACTTGCACGGATAAAGCAGAACAACAACGAGACTTTGCGTCAATTCATCAAGCGCTTTAGTCGGGTTCGTAACTCAATTAAAATTTCGATCCTCTCGTGATCGGGGCTTTTAAGCAAGGAGTCCGTAGTAGAAGGATAACAGAGGATATTGCTTTGAATCCTCCCAACACCGTTCTTAGCTCTTCGAGATGGCCGATCGATATGCAATCGCTTACGAGGCGGTCGAGTGGAACAACACTATCGATCGAAACGTACACTCCTCGAGCCGTGAAGTTGGTAAGGACAAAAAGTAAAAAAGTCTAAGAAGAAAATAAAAAGTCAAAAACCACAAACCAGTGGTTTCAAAGAGGTCTTGGCCGTGAAAGATAGAGAGCCCCAAACCACCAAGTCGTACTCTGATCAAGGCAAAGGTAAGCGCCCTGATCGTAGGAACGACAAACCAATGTGGTGTCCTTTTCATAAAAAAGGAAGGACATGACCTCATAATCTAGGAGTTTTCCAAAGAAAGCTCGAGGACTACTACAACGGCAAAGCACCACTCCCTACTCTCGAGCAGGTAGGACATACGAGTGGCCAAAAGTCGTCAGATGATGAGGAGATACCGTTCCAAGATCCGCAACATACTGTTGAGCACATCTACGGAGGATCATCGGCATACGACTCCAAACGACAACTTAAAGCTGTCGGACGAGAAGTAAATTCCATACATGCTCCTCTCGTCAATAATTTACCGAAGTGGTCGGAAGTTACCATCTCTTTTGAGAAGGATGACTGCCCGATCACTACGAGTCGATCAGGTCGATATCCGATTGTGGTCGAACCCACCATCAACAACTGTCGGGTCAATCGAGTGTTGGTTGATGGTGGCAGTTCTTTGAATATACTATTTACTAATGCCCTGGACGAGATGCAAGTACTCAGGACAAAGGTAAGGCCGGTACGATACTCCTTTCATGGAATCGTACCGGGGTCTTCGGCCAAACCCATTGGCCAAGTTTCTCTTCCTTTAACATTTGGCTCACTAAGTAATTTCAGGACAGAGGAAGTCTCCTTTGATGTGGTCGATTTCGATACGGCATATAACGCCATACTTGGACGACCAACTTTGGCAAAATTCTTAATGGCTACTCATTATGGGTATCAATGTCTTAAGATGCCAGGTCCCAAAGGAGTGATCACAATTCAATGTGACAAAAAGATGGCGTATAGCTGCGACCGTCGATCCCTCGAGATGGTTGGTCAAATACCAACTCGAGATGAAAGTCGACCGACTAGCAAGTCGAAGCCTAAAAGTCGCACCAAAGCCGAACGACCAAGTCAAAGAGGTTCCTCTGGACGCAGAGGAGCCCTCGAAGACTGTTCGCATCGGGGAGACTTCCGACCCCAAATAGGAAGACGCCCTCATTACCTTCCTCCGAGCTAACGCAGATGTCTTTGCGTGGCAAGCATCCGACATGCCCGAGTCCCGTGGAGGTGATCGAGCACAGGCTAGCTTTACGGCCTGATAAAGTACCCGTAAAACAAAAATTACGGAGATTTGCCCCTGATCGACGAGATGCTATTAAATCAGAATTGGATAAGCTACTTAAGGCAGGCTTTATAAGAGAAGTCAACCACCCAGAGTGGTTGGCTAACCCTGTAATGGTCAAAAAGTCAAACGGCAAATGGCGTATGTGTGTAGACTTTACTGATCTTAATAAAGCTTGTCCAAAAGATGATTTCCCTTTACCTCGTATCGATCAGCTGGTTGATTCTACTACAGGTTGTGAGATATTAAGTTTTTTAGATGCATATTCTGGATACCACCAGATCAATATGTGTCTAAACGATGAAGAAAAGACCGCATTCATTACTCCATTTGGTACCTTTTGCTATGTCAAAATGCCATTTGGTCTAAAGAATGCCGGTGCTTCTTTTCAACGCCTAATGCAATCGACTTTTTCATCTCAATTAGGCCGGAATTTGGAAGCCTATGTTGATGATCTAGTCGTAAAAAGCATTAAGAGACTTAATCATATCACTGGCCTACAAGAAACATTCGACAACCTCAGAAAGCACCGCTTAAAACTTAATCCAGAGAAGTGTGTGTTTGGAATTTCTTCAGGAAAATTGCTTGGATTCCTAGTATCTGAACGAGGAATCAAGCAAATCTGAAAAAATAAAGGCCATCCTCGGATCGTCCTCCAACCACAAAAAGGAAGTCGAAACTCACTTTGGGTGCATGGCGGCTTTAAGTCGTTTCATCGCACGACTAGGAGAAAAGGACTACCTTTCTTTAAACTTCTCGGGAGACATGAAGGTTTTGAGTGGTCGAGCGAGGCAAGCGCCTTTGAGGATGTCAAGAGGTATCTTTCAAGTGCTCCTGCTCGGTTTCTCCAAAGCGGAAGAGGCGCTCTTAATTTAACTAGTTGCCACGCCACGAGCAAAGAAGCGCGATCTTGGTCGTAGAACGTGAAAACGCACAACGACCGGTTTATCGTCGCCAAGTTTTACACGGCCAAAGGAGCGTTACCCTCAGTCCAAAACTTCTATATGCCTTCCTCATGTCTTGAGAAAATGCGGCATTATTTTCAGCGCACAAAATAGTCGTGTCTTGTCGAGTTTCCTTTGGGAGCAATCCTCCATAATAAGGAAACAATGGACGCATGGCAAAATGGTCGGTCGAACTTGGGAGTTCGACCTCCATTCGTGTCCCGACGGCCATAAAATCCCGGATCTTGGCGGACTTTGTCGCCGAATGGACAAATCTGAACTCGTTCGGGATCCCGATCTGATTCCCGACCGATGGATGATGTACTTTGACGGGTCACTTACTTTAAGTGGCTCGAAGTCGGGTGGTCTGGTATCTCCTACCGGAGAAACCTTAAAGTATGCCATACAATTAAATTTTGGGCCACTAACAATGTGGCGAGTACAAAGGTTTGCTAGGCGGCATACGAGCCGCGAAAGCACTCTCAATTCGTCGACTACTCGTGAGAGGAGACTCTCAACTAGTCGTGAATCAAGTCGGAAAGAGTACGGTGCTCTAACTCGACAATGTCTCTGCACTTATCGGAGGTACGAAGCTAGAAAAGTATTTTTAGGTTTCGAGGTACAATCATCCTCGAAGGATAATTTCCTCATGAGACCAACTTGCTCGGATGGCTTCTTCCCGATCTACAAGCCAAAGGAGTCTTCTTGGAGCAACTCCAAAAGCCGTCTCAGTCGAAGAACCGAGACACCTCCTATTGAGGTGGCCTCATTAGACTACGAGGATACGGATGACTCCCATCTACGAGTATCTTCGCAAGGGTTCCAGCAGAAGATGATCTTGAGGCGGTCGTTTATCGAAAAGCCAAAATGTATACTTTGGTCGAAGGAGTCCTCTATAAGCGAGGAACCTAAGGGATACTCATGCGATGCATTCCAAAGCGAAGGAATAACACTCCTTCACGATATACACAAGTGGCATCTGTGGGACACATGCTTCCTACTGAACATTGGTTGGTAAAGTCTTTCGACAAGCTTTTCTCGGCCTCTGACCACATGCGATGCTAAGGAGGTGGTTAAAAGTGTGTCGGTGCCAATTTCATGGTAGAGCGGATACACCAACCACTCAAGCATTACAGACAATACCTCTTTCTTGGCCTTTTGCGACACAGGTCTTGATATCCTAGGACCGTTTCCCAAAGCTCCAGGAGGTTTCGAATTTCTTTTTGTGGCTATTGACACGTTCACAAAATGGATTGAAGTGAAGGCATGGCTCGGGATAACAGCAGGCGACAAAAAAGGTTCATGATGAGATCGTAATTAGCCGATTTGGAGTTTGAGTCGGATAATTACGCACAATAATAAACAATTAGCAAGTGCAAAATTTCGTGAATTTTGCGACGAGTTGGGTACCAAGTTATGCTATGCTTCTGTTGCACATCCCCAAAGCAACGGGGCGGTCGAACGTGCAAACGACCAAATAATACGAGGAATTAAAACCCGAGTCTTCGACCAGCTTGTTAAGCGCTCGGGGGCTTGGGTACAAGAATTTCCTTCCGTATTATGGGCAGTTCGTACGACCACCAGTCGAGCAACAGGAGAAACACCATTTTTTTCTAGTGTTCGGAGCCGAAGCTATGCTTCCTCCGGAGCTAAAATTGCGGTCGACACGAGTTGAAACTTTCAACAACTCAGACCAGGAACAACTTCGAGCAGATGATATTAACCTACTCGAAGAAAGGAGAAACCTAGCCTTAATCCGTTCGGCAGTCTACCAACAAGCCCTGCGCAGATACTATGATCGTAAGGTCCAACCTCGCAGCCTTGCTGTAGGTGACTTGGTATTGAGGCTCTGCCAATCCAAGTCTAATCGGAATAAACTTTCCCCCAAGTGGGAAGGTCCTTACACAGTGGTCGAAGTAACTCGGCCAGGGTCGGTACGACTAGCGATGGAAGACGGGCAGGTTCTCTCAAACTCTTGGAACATCGACCAGTTACGCTAATTCTATGTGTGACCAATTTCTCAGGCAATAAAAGTCCAGATTCTTTCTACCTCTCTTGCCTTATTTTTGAGTAGTGTTTTTTTAATCTTTCGACTATGATACAAAAACACCCAGTTTTCTTTACACTGGTCGAAAAGCGAGTAACGTCATTGACGAGGATCTAATAATCCTCATTTTATCTTTTATCTATAATTCTTATTATGGGTAAATATGATGTCACATAGTCCCCAGAAGTACCCCTTATATCTATAAGGGAGAGGCCTACCAAGTGATTGTAAGATCTTCTACAATCACCCCTATAGTCGTAAGTCTTGCTACGACTATATCATGGTCGTAAGTCTTTCTACGACCACTACATGGTCGTAAGTCTTTCTACGACCACTACATAGTCGTAAGTCCTTCTCACGATCGCTACAGGTCGTAAGTCCTTCTACGACCGGGTAAACTCGACCACCTTATAATCAAACCTACGGCGAGTGGGTCCAATTGATTAAGGAATCGAGCGGTCTACACGCACTATTATTCCGCGTATTAATGGTGTGTAAATACCCCATTATCTCTGGAAGATAATTGCCAGACGGCGTGAAGAAGCCGAGGCGCCGGTAATTACTGCCATCATGCGCCCGTTACCGGATTAATTAGGCGCATCTCCCGCAGGACAAAACGGCTACTTCTTCACGACTATATAAGGGCATCAATCAGAGGAATAGGGGAGGACGAGGAACGACGGCGAAGGAGAGCGAACAAGAGCTAGTCAAGTAGAAACACAAGTGCTATTCTCTGTAATAGTCTTAGTCTTTTACTTGATCATCAAGAATACCATACACACAGGATTAGGGTTATTATTCTCTCCGGAGAAGGCCTGAACCTGTCTAAACATCCCGTGTCAATCCACTCTGCGTGATCTCATCCCTAGGAGACCCCCCGAATCAAATAATCTTTACGTAAGATCGGTTCTAATACACCGACAGTCATCTAGTCGAAACTTCTCGTCTCTGCATGTGGTTCTGCCCACTAGAAGGAATTTCCTAGCATCGACTCGTTACTCATTTTTGCTGCCAATACAAAGAGCTCGGGTTCTATCAAGTCGAAATATTCTCAAAGCCAACTCTCTCAATCTTAGTTTATTTTTTCAGTAATTTCAAAAAATATTCTAAGTAGAGTGCACTTTCTTATGTTTATTCGACCACCTTTGATGTACTCGATTTGTTTTAACTGGTCGAAGGAAGAGACACACCTAGTCGAAGTCTTTCCTCTCTGCATGTGGTCCTGCCCACTAGAAGGAACCTCCTAGGGTCGCTCAGTCTCCTACTTTTGCTACTGGAAAAGACTTATCGAAGTCCACCAAAAAAGGACGAACGAATTACTAAAGTCCTCTAAGACGTTTGTTTAACTTAAGTCGCTGTTTTTGGTTCGATTAAACCAGTCGGAGATGGAAACATCACCTAGTCGAAGCCTTTCCTCTCTGCACGTGGTCCTGCCCACTAGAAGGAACTTCCTAGTGTCGAGTCGTTCCTACTCTTTCGACCAGTGCTTGACAACCGTAACAAAAGCTATAAGTTAAATAAACCTCTCTTTGTTTTCAGAAACCCCATTTTAAATACTATTTACTTAGATTGTCTAAACAAGCTAAGCAAATAGTCGGGGGCTAGGATAAAGTTATTAATTTGACTTCAATTCTTAGTTTTTCATTCGTTTATTATCTTTTGAGTTACTAACTACTCGACAAGATTATTTTCAGGAAACAAGATGGCCTAGGATAAAGTTATTAGTTTAACTTCAATCCTTGGTCTTTCATTCGTCTATTATCTTTTGAGTTACTAACTACTCGACAAGATGATTTTCAGAAAACAAGACGGATCATATATTACTCATCAACAGAAATTGTCTGCCTTACAAAGTAGTTACAAGATTACTCTGAAGGGGGAGTGCCTAGCTGCATTTCCTCCGCCACCTTTTTGCCAACCGATTGCATTTCCTCAATAAGACGATTCGCCTCTGATTCAGAGCAATCGAACTCGGCTTCAATTGGTTGCACATTAAGGCGGGGGTCTTGAGCTTTAAGTTTTGCCAAAGCGTAACTTACTCCGGCTTCGACTGCCTCCCTTATTGATTCAGCTTGATTAGCCTTCAGAGTGGTCACCATTTCTTGCAAGTTTTCGACTTGTTCCCCAATGGTACTTATGTGAGCAGCTATAGTATCTTCTCGAGGAGTTTTTCCCTCAGAATGTAGCTCACTAAGCACATTGTTCAGGAGTGTGATGTTGCCTTGAAGACTAGTTTTCATTGACTCCATCTCCTGTTGGGTACAAGTCGAAGCCTCGCGAAGTTTCTTGTTTTCAACCACTTGTTCTGAAAAGAATAAAACCGGTCAAACAAGAATAAACTTCTAGAGGAAAATAACACAAAGATAATTGTAGGTAAAAGCATCTCTTACCTACTAGTTGAGAATCCAGTTTCTTGACCTCTTTTTGATGGGAAGCAACGGTTCAGCATGCTTTTTCTCCCATGCTCTGATGTCCTCTGCATTCATTTTAGCAATGCGGACGGACTCATTGCAGATCAAGGTCTTCTCTTGGATTTCAGCATCGAGGCTTCTCAACTCAGCAGCAATTTCTGAATAAGAAATTGGCATTAGAAAAGGGAAAATACTCGAAAAGGACAACATGTAAAGAATTATTTACCTGTTACTTGAGTTCTCAGACCCTCGAGTTCTTGATCCTTATTCTTGGTAATACGGGAAAACTCCTGAATGACCAAAGCTTTGTCTCCAACTTCGGTCCGGAGCTTCCTCATCTCATCTTCTTTTTCTGAAAAAGAAATGAGAGATGGGTAAAGGTCAAATTCAAAAGCAGTCTTAAGTTCAGCACTTACTGTTTATTTTTTCCTGCAATCTTTTAGATGCAGAGACAGCCTCTCGAAGTCTATCCGAGAGGACTAATACTTCGTTCCTTAGCTTTCTCGACTCCTCTTTTTCATAGTCGAGTGAGTCAGCTAAGGTCTTCGTATCACTGTTTAACCTACAAAGAATAGAAACGAAGATAAACATCAGCCGATTGGTTGTAAGTACTTCTACAACCACCGACCTAGTCGTAAGTTTTTCTACGACTACGATATGGTTGTAAGTCTTTCTACGACCACTACCTAGTCGTAAGTAGTCGTAAGCTTTTTACGACTAGTACTTTGTCATGAGTTTTTTCCATGACTATTCTCGTAAAGCATTATACGAGTAGTTAAATCGAAAACAACTTTGAATGATAAGTGACTTACCATCTCTCTGCCTCTGCACAGAGTATTTCTTTCTCCTGTCTTAGCTCTAAAAGTTGTCGATGGTACTCATCGATATGACAATTTGCTCGAGCTTTAAAAAAACAAAGTGAGAAGAGAAGAAAGCCACATATATAAGTATTTTGAAGATACTTACATTCATAGTCGTCCTAGCAAACATCGAATATACAAGGTCAGGTTCTGCGGCTTATCTATCCTCGCGACTTTGTCCCACCACACCTTCTCGAGGCTCGTTATCAAAGGTATTCTCCATGTTGGGAATATCTTTGTGATGGGACTTCGGTCACGAGATCTATGTGAAGACCCTCGACGGAGGCGAGGCCCAAAGAAGTCACCACGAAGTTGAAATTTTCTTCTTACGGTTCGTAACTTCTCTTTGGGTAGGTGAAGGAACGCCTCCTCGATTTCCTTCCCGAGCGGTGCACAAGTGGTCACCACCTTGACGGAGGCTTCCACACCGCCTCTGTTGTTTCTCGACCTCGATGGTCGTGGCGGCCACCTCAACGATGTGGCCGCTACTTCAAGGGTCGTAGCTACGACTTCGGCGGATGTGGGAATCACTCAGGAGTCTCGACTTCATCGCCACTGGGCCAAGGGTGATGCTTCGACCACCTCCATTGATACCTCTCCGATGGCGAAGGGATGGCAATGGACTTCTCAACGGAAGCATTCACGAAGTCAAGAGTCGACTAAAATAAAGAAAAGCAAATCGGGTTGTGAAAAGAAAAAGGTAAATGTCGTTCTTACACTTTAGTACATTTCACATACCTCTGCACCCTGGTCTTAACCAGGAATTTTGGAGCAATCCTCCCAACGGAGGACCTCTTCTTCTCCACGACCACGTCTGGTCGAGGTTCAACAATTGGCCCAGCTACGACCACGTTTGGTCGTAGAGTTTGAACATGAACGAGCTCGGTTTCTGATTCTCTGGATGGCGAGATCGGTCTCGACCATTCCAAAGCAAAGACGCCCTCACCGCGAGTTGTCTTTGGTGCGACATCGTCCTTCATAAAAGACATAAAATCTTTCCAGTTCTCCTTTTCCAGTTGCTTAACAAAACTAGGAGTGGCAGCGACTGCGAAAGATTCCTTGTCATAATAGAAGGGTACCTTAGCCTTGCGAGGTTTGCGCTTAAGAGATTCACCGCTTCAACCTCCTCGGCCCGATAGGCTGCGGCCTCGGCTTGGATGTAGCTATAGTCGCCGCAGTTTTGTAGAAAGTGCAGTCGAAAGACGAGCTCGAGGTTGCTCCTCCCTTATCGCAGATTTTACAAGTCGGCGTCTCTTAGAGGAGGAGCCGAGCCTTTGTCTTCGACAACCCGGCGCCAATAGTCATCGAGCGACTTCTTCGTCGTCCTGACGATTCTCCATGCCTACTTTCTGTAAAGCAAAATAGAAAAAGAAGAATCACTAATCAGTCGTAAGTTTTTTTACGACTAGTGCCAAGTTGTAAGTTTTTCTACGACTCTTTCTTGATCGTAAGATATTCTACGATCACCATTAGTCGTAAGTATCTTCTACGACTATAAAGTCCTAAAGAAAGAATCAACTTTTTGATTACCTTTAGGCGCTCTATCCTTTCATCTGCGGACAAAACCGCAATGATTTGAGGAACCGCCACTCGGAGTGGCGGAGACTTCTCACAGATGAGTCTGACTCTAGAGTCAACCTCACTGTGAAAGATGCGTAAAAGCAGATAAGAATATTAGACAATGTTGAAAAGGACCAAACCAAGAGCTAAGTCGACAGTTACTTACCCTCGTCGTAGTCTCTGGTTGGGTCTCCTCTCCCCGAGTATCTCCACATAGGAGATGCTCGCTTCTTCAAAGGACTAATTCGGCGTGTGATGAAATCATTCACCACATGCCATCCGGCCAGCCCTTCTTCCTTCAAATCCTTAATGGCTTGAATATAGGGGCTAATCCGGCTGATATCTTCAGGAGTTGAATCCCATGAAGATTTCTTTTCGGCAGACCTTCCCGCGAAAGAAAGGTGTCTTGAGGTGACCTTCGGTAAAACCACCTCTTCCTCCAAACTCGCCACGAAGACCGGGTGAAACTCGAATATACTCCTTCGACTTGAGTCGTGGAGCTTGAATCGCGACTTCCGGCGATTCGGTTTGTCGAGCCATCCCATAATAATATTGGAACAGCTCGAGATCCGCCGAATCCCAGTGCGCCTCGCACAGATATACGAACACACTCAACATGGTAATGGAATTGGGATCTAAGTTCACCAGTTCCACCCCAAAGTGTTCGAGTACCACTGTAAGAAAGGGGTGAGCAGGCAATCGAAGGCCGCACTCACAATACGCTTGGAAGACGGGATTTGCCCATTTTCCCCGATGGCGATCTTTGCCGATAGCGGAATCCACTTTACGAGCCTTCTCGAATCTTCCGTCATCGACCAAGATTTTGATCTTAGCGCATCCATCTCCGATTCTTCCCATTCGAAACTCTCTTGGCCATTTCGCTCGTAAGCAAGAAGTTTTTGATTGGGTTAGCGTGAGAAGATGAAACCTAGTCGAGGACGGAGAAAGCAAGAGCTCAAGAACGGTGAGTGATTTGAGGAAAAGGTAAAACCCAAGTCTACCTCTGGTAAGTTTTTATAACCGCACGATCTCTGCCGCCGGGCCGTCTCGGCTATAGGTGCCGTGGGAGTTGGTTGTACCGCCGAACCGCTTCATCGGACAAGTCCGTGAGAGCGGTTGCAATTCCCGATGGTCCGTTCGAGAAAAATTAGGTGCGTATTGTCACCCCTGCGAAATTACTTTCTTGACCAAGTCTTTACGGTCAAGGAAGTATCAATCGGAAGGGTTTTTCTCCTATTCCCTACTACGACCACCGGGCGGTCGTAGGGGTTTTCTGACTTTTGATAGTCGTAAGCAATCTTCACGAGTGCAATCGCCTCGGGAACCGTCTCATCAACAGATCTGTGAAAATCGTTTGCAATTCCCCAGACGGTCTGTTCAGGAAAGTTAGGTTCGTTTTATCACCTCCAAGCAAAATTACTTTCTTGACCAAATCTTTACGGTGAAGGAAGTATCAATCGGAAGGGTTTTTTCTCCGATCGCCCTACTACGACCACTACACAGTTGTAGGGGTTTTTATGACTTTTTTGATAAATCATAAGCAACCTTCCTGACCAAGCAAATTCCTGGTCAAAGTAACACTCAAATGTCGAAGAGTTTTTCCTTCGACTATGGTTCTACGACATTTTCATAGTCGTAAGTTCATTTACGAATCATTCACCAAGTAAGTTACTTTCACTTGAAGCTGGGGGGCTAGATGACGAGGATCTAATAATCCTTATTTTATCTTTTATCTATAATTCTTATTATGGGTAAATATGATGTCACATAGTCTCCAGAAGTACCCCTTATTTTTATAAGGAAGATGCCTACCAAGTGATTGTAAGATCTTCTACAATCACCCCCATAGTCGTAAGTCTTACTACGACTATGTCATGGTCGTAAGTCTTTCTACGACTACTACCTGGTCGTAAGTCTTTCTACGACCATTACATGGTCGCAAGTCCTTCTACGACCACTGCATAGTCGTAAGACTTTCTACGACTACTACCTGGTCGTAAGTCCTCCTACGACCAGGCAAACCACGACCACCTTACAATTAAACCTACAGGCAAGTGAGTCCAATCGATTAAAGAATCAGAACGGTCTACATGCACTATTATTCCGCGTAGTAATAGTGGTTAAATACCCCATTACCTCTGAATGGTAACTGCCAGACGGCGTGAAGAAACCAATGCGCCGGTAATTACTGCCATCATGCGCCCATTACTGGCTCAATTAAGACGCCTCTTCCGCAGGACAAAACGGCTACTTCTTCACGACTATATAAAGGCATCAATCAGAGGGACGAGGGGAGAGGGACAGCGAAATAGAGCAAGTCAAGGAGGAACACGAGCACTATTATCTGTAATAGTCTTAGCTTCTTACTTGATCAACAAGAATACCATACACACACAGGATTAGGGTTATTATTCTCTCCGGAGAAGGCAAATAATCTTTACGTAAGATCGGTTCTAATACACCGACAATTGTCACTATTGTTTTTAAATGTTGCAGTGCCGTAAAGTTGTAAACTTTTTTGTTTGAGATTTCTGATCTCGTTTTAGCACTTAGCTAAGTCATATACTTATGATTTTCATTATTTTTTTTGTGAGAAGATATTTTTTCAATTTTTTGGGTATTTTTTCATTGTTATTCTGCATTTCCCATTTCCCATTTCCCATTTCCCATGTAAATATGCAGCTGCTGCTCCAACAATTCTGCGTCAAACTCCCTGCCTCCCATGCACATTCTCTAAGCTCTCAGACCAAACAATTTCCTTCACGGTAGATATGGATTTGCTTAGCAGTGTGGTTCTCGAAATTTCCGAGGCTGCCGCGACAGCAAGCGGCTGCCGGGGGCCCTTATCCTCTGTGGCGTCCTCGAATGCAAAGATTTTTTAAAAAATGAGAAAACCAGTGATATCTTCTTATCCCGGTCGTGTTTAAAGTGCCCAGCAGTATTTTTCTGCATGGCAAGGTCGGGAAGACGATCATGTGGGTGTCTATTCTTCCTTTGATTTTCGTGTCTTCCTTGGGGGCTTTGCGTTTGCCATACCGAAATAGTTGTGCATACTGTACGCATAACTATTGCACACTTTGTTGGATGCCTTTAGTTGCGTTCTTTAAAGAAATGCGGTTCTTACTAGTTGTTGTCACATGAGTAGTATTGTATATGCATACTGAATCGCGTTGTATCCATTTGTCAATCAAGTCTATTCAGGTTTCCACCTGTAAATTGTAATATGATTTATTGTATTGCATCCACGCAAAAAGAAATCATTGTTTACCGTGATTTGGCTATTAAAAAGAGCTCCCAAGTGCTCTCACCACCGTACTTCGGCTATCAGGGGACTTGGATAGCGTGGGCATGACGTTTTATTTGTTTCCACTCGTAGTCTGATTTGTTTGTGAGGTTTGGGCTACTTTGCTGTAAATATTAAATGAAAACAAAAAATATTTGTATTCTCGAAATAACAAAAGAAAAATTGGGTTATCTTTGTGGCTTAGAATTAATTTCGATCGATGTGAATTAATGTGATTTGCCTTGTGTTTCCGTATCTCTAGTCAGCTTGTCCTGCCAAAAACCATAGCCATTGGCCAAATCAGAGGAACAAGGTGTTGGGGAATCATGAGTTTGGCCCAGTAGCTGACCTATAGATGGGAGTCTCATCCAAAATTCTAGCAGGGTTTATAATCTATAGATAGAATGTGCTAATCATTGTAAAAGACTGATCATGAGAAGAGAAATAAAGAAAAGAAAGAAGTCACACACATCTGTGTTCAATATATTATTTGTTCTTGTATTGTTCTGTGCGATTCTCGCGCTGCTCACGAGGTGATTGATCGGACTAAACTCGCTAACGACGGTTTCTCAACACGTTATTAGCACGATTGACTCCGACCTACTCTACTCGGAGTGAAAGGTAACCTTCGTAGCACGACGCTCGTAGATCGAATCGTATTTTCTAGATCGCTTTCAATTCCGTAAATTTGGCTTTCTAGATTATTTTCTACGGTGCAAATCCACTCTAATTTACCGCGAGCCGACTTGAAGTCGCTAGCACAATGCCGATCGATAGGTTGCATGAAGGAGTAGATGTCGATTGCACCGTGAATTGTGGATTGCAAATTATCTCTAATCTCCGCGAGCCGACTTGTAGTCGCGCAGCACAGTGCCAATGTGATGATTGATTGAAAAGGAGGGACTGTTGATTGCATTGTTCATGGATGCACAAACAGAAAAAGAAAAACAACGTCGGCGCCTGCATGCCATTGTGTCGCCTTATTTCGCTCGCGCCCCACGCCGCATGCACCGTGCCACCACGCCGCTCAAGTCGCAAGAATCAAGCTGGCCACAAACCATGGCTGAACCACGCGTCGTCCAAAGCAATGGAAAATGGAGTCTGGACACCGTCGCATGCGCCTCCTCGCGCGCCGCCCGCCAGACGCACGCGCATAGTGAAGCAAAGAAAAAAGGGGATGGCGTCGGCACCGCATGGAGGCCACCACCGCCCTAGCCGGCCGCGTGCGCGTCCCCTGAATGCGACGGCTGCACCCGCATCGAACATCTTGAAGACACGCCGCCGACCGAAGTCGCCAAAGAGCCGCCGCCGTGATCATCTCAAAGACGCACGGCCAGATCACCATGTCGCCACACGAGGCCGACCGCCTCCCGCACGAGGCGCCGCATGCCGCCGAGCCAGCGCCTCGCTTCGCATGCCGACCGCCCGCCAAGCCGCATGCCGCCACACTATGTGCCGCATGAGCTCCCACCAAGCCAACGCACCACGCGCTTTTGCACCCACCACGCTCGTCTCCGCTCGCACCGCTATAGCACCGCGCCTCCGCACCGCACCAGACCTCCTCGCGCCGCCAACACCTCTCATAGCGTCGCCGCGCACTCACAATGCGCGCGTGAAGCGCCACTCATTGTGGATGGGAGCTGGGTTTTAACCCTAACTCACCCGTTCTCATGGGCCACCAAATGGCTCTGGTCCACCAAGAAACCGAAGAAAGAAAGGAGGAAAATAAAATGGAAATCCAAAATTTTGTAAAAGGGCCTCTAATTCAAAATTACGAGAAATTTTGTCTTGGATAAGGAAATTTTGAGGAAACCCCTTAGAAATTGGAAAATTACAGAAAAATTTGTTAGAATTGAAATATAATGCTTTAGCCTCCAAAAATTTAAAATTCACCAAAATTCATATTCCAGTGAGAAAGGGTCTTGGGAATTCAATTTTTGAATCATTTTGAGCATTTGAAGCATGTTTAACTTTATTATTATTATTTCTATGTAATTTATATATTATATTTACTGTTTGATTATCTGTGATCGTTTATATTGCTTTTAATCATTGAAAATAGTAGTAAATCATAAAAAATACATAGAAAAATACGGGAACATTATAAGAATTTTGCAACCACTTTATGCAAATTACCAGTAGTAATCTTATGAACTCTTTGCATGAATATGGAGATGACTGGCATCACGAACTAGGAGTTCGAAGAACTGGTCTAGTATGACTAGAATTTGTACCACTCTTCAATTCGGTGGTAAGGTTATAACAGATAAGCAGAAGATTAAGAAGACTCTCTTTACCTTTCACCCGAATGTGATATAATCCGCACGCAACTATCATCGAAGTAGGTCTATATTAAGTGATTCTCCTTTAACAGAAATTCTGATTTTTGACCGAAATAAATTGTTCTTGACAATTGTCCTAGTCAAGAATGATCGTCAACACCCTTTCTTTGATGCCTGCCATTATTGTCACATGACTACTACTCTTTTGTGTATGCATGCAGATTAAAAGAGTTGCAGGTTTTATGTTTGTATTGTAAGTCTTGTTTAGGGCATATGTACTGTAATGCGATTTGTGCATTCTGTGTACTGACTGATCTCTGCTATAAAATGGCATACGCGCATCTCTGCTACTAGTATAAAATGGCTTACGCGTGCGGCTGCAACAGAACTCGCGTGTAGCCCAGCAGAACTCGCGTGTACCAAAAGATACTGCTGAAGTGCTAATTGTTTGCCCGTGCCTGTCTTACCTGCTCTTAGTCTTAGCTTCTTGACGCGTTTTGTTGACTGCTCTTTTCCCCTTCTCTCTCCCTCGCCCGTCTTCGCTTCGCTTCCTCCGTTGTTAGGACTCAATAGGACAAGAGCTGCTTCTGCTACTGAGATGATGGAGGCGGTAGATGATTTTGTGGAGGCGGCCGTACTTTGGCTGGTGCAAACCATCCTGGAGAGTCTCCTCAGCGGCAAGCTGGAAGCGTGGATTCGCGGAGTTGGGCTTGCCGATGACATCGAGAAGCTCAGGTCCGAAATCGAGAGAGTGGAGATGGTGGTGGCTGCTGTGAAGGGGAGGGCGATCGGGAACAAGCCGCTGGCCCGATCTCTTGCTCGTCTCAAGGAGCTGCTCTATGACGCCGACGATGCGGTCGACGAGCTCGACTACTACAGGCTCCAACAGCAGGTCCATGGAGGTACGCACCAACGCGTGTATGCATCCATTTTGTGTTCATGATGTTCTACGCACCACGGCGATCCATTTTGTGTTCATGATGTTCTACGCACCACGGCGCTGATTCCCCTTTCTCTGCTGCACGTTTTCTTTTGGTTCAGTTGCATGGCACGACAACGACGGCACGGATGGACATGGAGCAGCTGCAGGGCAAGTAGAGAGACCGAGGGGCAATGCTGATATACCGAGTAGCAGCAGGGGCAAGAAACGGTCAAAGGCATGGGAAGACTTTGAAATCACTGAAGAAGTTAACGGAAAGCCTGTGAAAGCAAAATGTATTCATTGTCACACAGAGGTTAAGTGCGGATCCGACAAAGGCACATCGGTTTTGCACAATCATCTTAAGAGTGACGGTTGTCAGAAGAAACGTGGAGCAAGCGACCAGGAGCCAAACACTTCAAGGTACGATTTGTGATTTGCAACGTACTTTTGTCAAGATCCTAAAGAATTTATACCCTTGCATGGTCACATTCTTTTTTAGTATACAGTAATGATGAATTGGGGAAATTTTTACTGAACTTAGTAAACAACTTTCACCACTGCTCTCCTTTTGCATGGTGTTTCCAGTTTTTCTTAATTTTAGCAAATCAACGCCTTACATCAAAATAAGATTGGTTTAGAATTTGAAACTGCTTTAGAATGTATATAGATTTTAGTTTATCAGAGTAACTCCCCAGTAATATTAATGTGGCTGTGAGTTATGTTCAGTTCTACATTTGTACAAATTTGCCAACTCACGATCTTTTTCTTCTTGCAGTGCCGCTGACGGTACAGCAAACGGTACCCTTGTTGCAGTTGGTGATTCAAGCAGCAGAAAAAGGATGAGAATGCATGAGGAGTCAACACACAACACTGCAGCTAATGCACACCCTTGGAACAAGGCTGAATTTTCCAATAGCATTCGACAAATAACTCGTCAGTTACAAGACATCACAGGGGCTGTGTGGGAGGTTCTCAAGCTACATGGATCAGACTCTGTTGCAAGTCCAAATCACTACTGGAGTACAAGATCAGATGTGTGCCCAGGAACATCAAGTCTTAATCAACGGAAAATATATGGGAGAGATGCAGAGAAGAACTCCATCATAAAGATGATTACAGCTGATATATATGACGACATAACTGTACTGCCTATTGTAGGCATTGGAGGAGTTGGGAAGACAGCTCTCGCTCAACACGTATACGATGATCCGACAGTGAAAAGTCAATTCGAGCGGATATGGGTTTGGGTGTCCAACAACTTCGATGAAGTGAGGCTCACAAGGGAGATGTTAGATTTTGTTTCTCAAGAAAGACACGAAGGATCTCCTGAAAAAAAAGAAAGGCATGCAGGAATAAGAAGCTTTGCGAAGCTTCAGGAGATCTTGAAGGGACATATGGGGTTCCAGTCGAAAAGGTTTCTGCTTATTTTAGATGATGTCTGGGACAACATGGATAGTTACCAATGGAACAAACTATTGACTCCTTTGAAGTCTGACAATGCAAAGGGCAATGTTATTCTTGTGACAACTAGGAACTTGTCTGTGGCAAAAAAGATACGAACAGTTGAGCCGATTAAGTTAGCTGCTTTGGGAAATAAGGATTTCTGGTTATTGTTCAAAGCATGTGCATTTAATGATGAGAAGTACGAAGGACATCCAAGTCTAAACATCATCGGTCAGCAAATAGCACAGAAGTTACAAGGCAACCCATTAGCCGCAGAAACTGCAGGTGTGCTATTAAGAGAGCATCATACCATTGACCATTGGAGTAACATTCTGAAGAACCAAGAATGGAAATCCCTGCAACTGAGTAGAGGCATCATGCCTGCTTTAAAGCTGAGCTACGATCAGCTTCCCTACCATTTACAACAATGTTTCTCATATTGTTGTATATTCCCCAAGAATTATCAGTTTGTGAGAGAGGAGATTATTGGTATTTGGATTGCACAAGGATTTGTGAATGGTGACCATTCAAGTAAGAGGTTGGAGGAGATAGGACAGGACTATCTGTTTGATTTGGAGAACTCGGGCTTCTTCCAGCAAACTGAAAGAGAAGTGCCTCTTTAGGCAATCAAACATGCTATGTTATGTGTGGTCTTATGCATGATTTAGCGATGGCGGTTTCAAGAACTGAGTGTGCAACTATAGATGGCCTGCAGTGCAATGAAATGTTGCCAACTGTACACCATTTGTCAATAGTAACCGATTCTGCATACAGCGAAGATCAGCATGCAAACATACTTCGCAATGAGGAGTTTGAGAAAAAATTGCTGAGTGTAGTTACATCAGTAAGGAGGCTGAGGACGTTGGTGTTAATTGGGCAGTATGATACCTCTTTTTTCCAACTGTTCCAAAATTTGTTCAAAGAAGCACAAAATTTACGTGTGCTGCGAATATCTGGAAATTGTGCTGGTTTTAATTCTTTCATGTGCAATGTGGCAAACCCTACCCATCTTCGCTATCTAAACCTCGATGCTGGTGAGGAAGATGTGTCTTTGCCTCAAGTTTTGAGCAAATTTTGCCATCTTCAAGTATTAGATGTTGGCTCAAACACATATCTTACCATATCTAATGGTGTTAATAATCTTGTTAGCCTACGGCATCTTGTTGCAGAAGAGGGAGCATGCTCTTTCATTGTTAGCAGTGTTAAAATGACCTCTCTTCAGGAGCTAGACAATTTTAGGGTTGGAAATTCTAGAGGCTTCGAGATAAAACAGCTTCAATCCATGAACGAGCTTGTACAACTTGGGGTGTCTCAACTCGAAAATGTTAAAACTCGGGAGGAGGCTTACGAAGCAGGATTGACAAACAAACAACACTTAGGAAAGCTGCACTTGTCCTGGAGCTTTGCACATCAAGAGAAGTGCTCGAGGGTTGGTGATGCACATGACAGTGACATGTCCGCTGAATTTTCTACAGACATAGAAACTGAACCTTCTAGGGACACAGCAAGAGAGGTGCTCGAGGGTCTTGAACCACATCACAACCTAAAGCATCTACAAATATCTAGGTACGATGGTGCTACCTCTCCAGAATGGCTTGCCACTTCACTTACCTCTTTGCAGACTCTTCGTCTAGAGTGTTGTGGAAAATGGCGAATACTCCCGTCTCTAGAGCGACTTCTATTTCTTAGAAAGCTTGAGCTGAGGAATATGAGGAATGTAACTGAAGTATTGCTTCCTTCATTGGAGGAGCTGGTGTTAATTAAAATTCCAAAGCTGGAGAGATGTTCATGCACTTCCGTGAGGGACTTGAACTCTAGTTTAAGGGTTCTGAAGATTAAGATGTGCCCTGTCCTGAAGGTCTTTCCTCTATTTGAGAGCTCCCAGGAATTCAAAATCGAGCAGAAATCATGGTTGTCCAGTCTTGGGGAACTCATTATCCACAACTCATTATCCAGTTTGGAAATAGCCTTCTGCCGACAACTTTTCTCTTCACATGTTCTGCCAGAGCATACCCATGAGGACATGGCGGCTGCAGATTGCAATGCCCTGCCATCTCTGGAACTTCTCCGTATTGTGTCATGTGGAATAACGGGAAGTGGCTATCTGTAATGCTGCGACATGTGCAGGCCCTAGAGGAATTGTTTCTAGAGGACTGCTTGCCGATGGTAGAAGAGGAAGAAAACAGTCGATCAAATCTTATCTCAGCTCCGGAGGGTCTCTTACGCATTCCATTAAATGTCATCTCTACTCTGAAGAAGATATCTATTAAGGAATGCCCTGATCTAACATTTTACGGGAGCGAGGATGGCTTCCTGGATTTACCTCCTTGTGGAGCTAAGCATTTTCGGATGCCTCAAGCTGCTCCTGTCTTCGGTGGATAAAGACGGAAGATGGCTTCTCCCGCAATCACTTGGAGAACTTGAGATCAGGGGTGATTGCCTTGAAACGCTGCAACCCTGCTTCCCAGAGAATCTCACCTGCCTCAAAAAATTAAAAGTAGGGTGGAGCCCAAGTTTGAAATCTCTGCAGCTGCATTCCTGCACAGCACTGGAAGAGTTAGAAATCCGAGGTTTGGGATCGTTTATTTCGCTGCAGGGCTTGCAATTCCTCGGCAACCTCAGGTTGTTGCGAGCATTTGGATGCCTCGGCGAGCACGAACAAGATGGAAGATGGCTTCTCCCGCAATCACTTGGAGAACTTAGGATCGAAGATGATTGCCTAGAAACGCTGCAACCCTGCTTCCCAGAGAATCTCACCTACCTCAAAAAATTACAAGTAATGTGGTGCCCAAGTTTGAAATCTCTGCAGCTGCATTCCTGCACAGCACTGGAAGAGCTGGCAATTGA
The DNA here is from genome assembly GCA_036346395.1 of Hsuehochloa calcarea. Taxonomy (NCBI): domain Eukaryota; kingdom Viridiplantae; phylum Streptophyta; class Magnoliopsida; order Poales; family Poaceae; genus Hsuehochloa; species Hsuehochloa calcarea. The sequence goes on from CM070599.1 coordinate 45,919,723, forward strand.
ATATTGTCGATCGCTCGATTCAATACAGGGCTTGCAATCCCTTGGCGCCCTCAGGCATTTGAAAGTACTCGTATGGCTCCGCTTGCCTCCATGTTTTGAGAATTTGTCAAGTCAGGGCACTGAGTTATGCCCTCGACTGGAGACCCTTGAGATCGACGACCCCTCTACCCTTACCTCGTCCTTCTGCAAGCACCTCACCTCCCTCCAACAGCTTCGCTGTACCTGGGGTCGGTTGCGCACCTGCACGAGGCTAACAGATGAGCAAGAGAGAGCGCTTCAGCTCCTCGCGTCGCTGAAAGAGCTCCAATTTCGGTATTGCTGGAATCTCGTAGATCTTCCTGCGGGGCTGCACAGCCTTCCCAACCTCAAGAGGTTATTGATCGATAATTGTCAGCGCATCTCATGGCTACCGGAAAAGGGCCTCCCGCCTCCGCTGGAAGAACTGCAGATCGACCATTGCAGCGAGGAGCTAACTGATCAATGCAGAAAGCTAGCAACAAGCAAGCTAAAGGTCAAAATTGACGGGGAATATGTGAATTGATTACTGGGTGACTTGTTAAGCACACTTCTCTACCCGCACAACAGATATCTCTGCGTTGCTTTCTAAGGTATACTTCTACCATTGATCATGTTATCTTCCGAGTTGACATACCCTCTGTGTGTTCAGGCATCCCTGTTTCTCATAGATAACCTGTTTCTTTTACTCAAAAGTATCAGAAACTGACTTTCTTATGCCAGATTCTGCACATGTTTTATTTCACTTCAGAAAACCTCATCCGCATGTGGTCGTGTAGTTGATAATGGTGTCTCATCTTTGTTCTGAACTTGTTGGGATTTCAGAAAGAAAACACAGAATTTGTGGCTTCTGATTTTGCTGCCATATCAACTGAAATCAATCAACAGTTAAACCTGTCTGTTTCGTCGTTTTTTATAGGTTGGATCCGAATTTTTCTTAATTTTGAATCCTCTGTGAAATTACTGCATTACTCCCTGGATCAGTAGGTAGCGCTCACAGTGTACATCGCTGAATCATCTCATACACATTGTAGACCAAACCAACCATAATATTACAACCACAGAGTTAAATAAACCACGTCGAGTCGAGTTTACAAAGGATGGCTGATCAGGCCAAATAAGTTTATTACATAAAATACCAAAACAGGCGCAGAAGCGAGAAGGGAAAGAACGTGACTCTCCACAGGCAAGCGACTGTGGTGATCTATGTACGTCAAATATTCGCCAAGAATTTGAAAAATATTAGCTGTATGCAGACACCGGCGAAGCCAACTAGACTGTGGCGAGCCCTGGACTAAGGACTACACTACTCCTCGCCTTGGTCTTGACCGTTGATTCCCCGATCCTCGTAGTAGGCGTAGTCGTCCTGATCAACGGATTCTGAGAGTTTGGGGAAAGAGTGAGGGTGAGCACAACTTTCGTGCTCGTGAGCCAACACCACAGATGCAATAATAAATATGCAAGGCTAAACAAGGATGGCTTGGGCTCTTTTATTTGCGTAAGGCAATATTTATAAATACATATACTTAGAAAGTCCTAGCACCTGGTATTTTGACTAAAACAAGTTTTCTTAATAGAATAATTGTACAATATTAAATACAGCGGAGGCTATCTCCACCTCATGCTTATTTTTTATGGTGGTTACACCCATATATTATCAACACTGGGTAAGACTACCCAGGAAAATTCAAAACAAGGGCCAGATGAGCCCGTCACATTTTTCAACCCACCTGTAAAGTTTTTTTTAATAGAACTAACTCTTGTAAGGTCTTATGTCCACCCGTAACCGTGGGCACGGCTGTTCGAACAGTTTTTATTTCTCTGTAGAGATTGTACACTTTACCCACAAGAGATAATCATCTTGATATATACACACGTTTCCTTAGACATGTGAATCAAGGGAGATTACCACAAGACCTTTACAATGCATCCCTTAGTATTCTCTACACCTACTGAGGTTTCACCTGATGAGGGTTACGCTCCCTTGCCTGCGTCAACCCTTGCCTAGAACCCCCTTGCGCCAAGAACTCCCCAACCCATAGCCTCGAAGGCTTACAGTGTTGCGGGACATCTACCTGGTGCAACTCATACTGGTGGACACAAATTATTTAGCCAAGTCAACACCATTATAGACTTGTGGTTGTACTGTTTTAGAATTGGAGGTCATCACAGGATTAAGTTCTTAAAGTTATCTGGGCGGTTCATACCACATTCCATCCATACCACAACATATCTTGGGCTACATTTGTATCCAACCATATACCCCCCAACATACCATCCGCCCAGATGGGGAACTAGCAAGTTTTTAGGGTTTTGGAAAGTAGAAAACAAATTATCTCGACCTTTTTCAATCATTCTTCCAAATGACTACCCAAAATAATTGTTATGATGAAAGAATGATGATTTGGCGCAAGATTACCTTGCATTTAAACAAGACTAGCATGGCATTTAAGTACAACATATAACTAGTAGATTACCAGATAATTACTAGGGTGACAAGGATTAGGGAACACAATTTATCAAGGAAATGGTGTACTAATTATTTAGTCAACAAGTTGGTATTTAACTACCTTATGACCATTTAACATACATTTGCATAAGAAACTAAAGCATGCAATTTGCTATTTTAAAAGAATATAATTCACATAAAATGTAGGTTCAACATGATCAAAGTGTTGACTCACCTGGGTCAAGGGTGAGAGAATCTGGGTAGTCTCGAGCCTGGTAGAAGTTGAGGTCGGCTTCTTTGAACTCTACTCGGACGAACGAACCGGAAAAGAAAAGGCAAGTAAACAAACCAAATAAACACAAAACACAGAATAAATGAACTCTAAAATTAACCAAACTAGAACCAAATTAAAGATCTTGATTTTACAATTTCTTGGGCACAAGTTTCATAATTTTTGGAGTTATAATGAAAAAGTTATGAATTTTTGAAGCTTTACAAATAGATTTTTAATTTGGAAAGAAAATAAAAAAAGCTCGTGCTGGCACGTGTCACACGCATAGCGCTCGGTCCACAAGCACGCAGTCGTGGACCGAGTCCATGCGCCGGCCAAGACGGGTCCAAAGCACAGTGCATGTGGGGCCCACCTATCAGCCACACACACGATCAGAGTCGAGGCCCACTGCCGATCTTGTGGCGCGCTGGTTAAAGCGGCGACGCGTTTGGCCAAACGCACCACCTCGCTTCCTTTGCGAGAGAGAGGAGGGAGGAGGCGGGAGCAGAGAGGGCGGGCGACGGGCGGGGGCTCGGGAAGGAGGAGGAGAGGAGCGGGTGGCGTCGGGACCGAGGTCGGCGGGAGGCGACGACGGCTCGGAGAGGCGGCGGCGACCGAGGCGCGGGAAGATGGCGCAGGCGACGACATCGGAGATGACGACGAGGGGAGGAGGTGGGGTGGGAGACGAGACCGGAGCGCGGAGCTCTGGGTCGGGCAATGGCACGGGAGGTGGAGACAAAGCGGCGGCTCACTTTGAGAAGGAGGAGCAGGCGAGGTGGGGAGATGAAGAGGCGGGATGACTTTATAGCCGAGGGAGGGGAGGATTAGTCCGTTGTCGAGATGCGGAGGCGGCGCAGGGCCGAGGATGCGGCGGCAATGATCGACTCGAGCGGCTGCGCAGACGCACGTGCTATAGTCTTGACGAGGAGAGAGAGAGAGCCGAGGAAGAAGGGAAGCCGAGAGCAAAGCGGTAGTACGGGAAGTCGAGGCGGTCGGGGCTCGGCGGCGTGGTGCCATCTCTGGCGCGAGCGGCCGACGCTGATGGCGACGGATCGGGGCGAAGGAACAGGAGCGAGGCAAAGCGAACGGCGCTGAGCGAGAGCGCCGGCCGGGAAAGATCGGGCGAACGGGCCCAAAGCCTGTAAGTTGAAGTTCAAATTTTGGATTTTCACTAGCATTTTGAAAAACAAAAACGAACTGAAAGCTTGAAAATGGGAATGTTACATTATACATCTCATCTTGTGAGCTCAAAATGATAATTATTTTCCATTTCTTGTACTACAGTAGGAACTGCATAAGATAAATCGCAAGATGTGTTGGGCTTTTCATTACATGTTGTGGTAAAGCAGCTTACCCCGAGTTTCCCATGCAAAAAGAATGCTCTGCGGTTGATCGAACTCTTATCTTGCTCCGTCGGAAATCGGAGCAGAGGGCAAATTTGTGCATAAATCTGAATATGCGAGCCTGCAGACTATTGTGTCTTTGCTGATTCCTAGTTTATTCTAAGGAGCCTGCAGACTATTGTATCTTTTTGATGATTCCTAGTTTTCTAATGCTGGATTTTGTGCTTGGATCTGGAGCCCGTCTGTAGTTTGCGTTGCTGTATGCATTCACAAGCGGTTAGCACATGCGTATGGATCATCTGCTGCGATCAGGTGGTTGTCCACTTGTGCCCATCGTTTTCTTGAAACTTGCTGGGCAGCTTGCTGGAGCCACGTCAGCAATGTGCTAAGCAAACAGAATTCTCGTCAATTGTACGAAAGTAAAGGCCAGGATAAGTTGCCCGAGTGGCACTACAGAATCATTAGAGAACACAAGCAGCAAACTCGTTTCAATTTATGGGGAAAAAACTCGCCTCATCTCACGTAAGCACTGGAGTTGCATTGATCATTTCGACCATGTACGCATTTGATGAACATTAGCAAGGGCCAACTTTGTTGCACCGGCAAATATGAGTAAACCAATTTACCGGATATTGCAACGGCACACCTGCACCTTTTACTGACATTTACGACGGTTATGCATCATGGAATGCTTCCGGCAATACAAAATTCTCAAGTTAACCAGTAATCCAATTTAAGGTCCTGTGGTGTGAGACAATAAAATAGCACAGGCACTTGTTGATATCAAAGGGTATAATACTATAATTTGCGCACAGCAAGCAACATCACTGGGAAAAATAGTCACGATCTGTGACGCCCCGTTTCGGATAGCAAATAGTACTTACCATTTAGTTTCATGTTTTTAATCCGTCGTTCAATTTGTCGCTTGATTCCAAAAACTCATAGCTTCCTTTAAGCTCGGGTTTGTGTTTCAAACCTCCTTTCAATTTCCGAATTCAAAATTTGATTTGAATTCACTCTTTTCATATTTTGGACCCCTCCCAACAATTTGCCTTCCCTTTGTTTTGGGCCCAGTCCTATTCTTTTTGGGTAGATCCATTTTTCCAACTCACTTAATTTCCCCTGGTTTTCCTGCCTCCCGTTTCCTCCCACTCTTCCCCGGTTTTTCTCCCGCCTCGCCCACTTTCCCGACCCCCGGCTGGCCTTTTCTTCCCAGTCGCCGCTTCGCCGCCAGACGCCCTCTTTCCCCTCTTTCCTCCCCACCCTAGTACTTTCGCCGCCCACCGACTCCTGTGCCCCCTTCCTTTTTCCTCCCCCGATCAGTGTCGCCTGGCCCGCGCTTCTTTCCTCCGCTTTGGCTTTCTTCTTTCTCCGGCACCGCTCACGGTCCCTCTCTCTCCTCCGCTGCTGACAATACCAGGTGCCGCACTTGCTCCTCTGCCACCCCGCGCCGCCGACATGCTCCTTCTGCGCCGGCGACTTGGCGCCCTCCTCATGTTGTCCGTTGCCGCCGTCCTCGCCGACCGCAATGACGCCGCCGCCATCCTTGCTGCGCCACGTGCACGCTCCCACCCGTTCGAGCCGCGCGGCGTGCCTCTCTCGACAGAACTCGCCGCCGCTTTGTCCCATCGCCGCCGACGCCCATTGCGCCAACTCGCTGATCGCCAACGCCAACGGCTTCTCCGCTTTCTCCACTGGGCTATAAGAGCCTCCCGCCTCCCTTGATCACCCGCCTCGCTCCTCATCTCCACCGTAAGTTTCTCCAAAGAAAATCGTCGGATTTGGTTTCTTCTCCCGCCCGGCCGACCGCCCTTCGCCGCCGACCATGCCTCGCCGCCTCGGCCCAATTGCCGGTGCTCGAGCACCCGCCGACGCCCTAGCTCCCAACCGTTGAATTGAGCTCCCCGCCAGACCGCCGCCGTGCTCCCGCCCCGCCAACAGCTTGGTGAGCATCCTCGCCGCCCCGGTGCCCGTGCTCGCCTCCTCGACTCTCCCCTCCTTCGATCGCCGTCGCCGCCGTTTGGCCCTGGCCTCGTCCGCTCGGTCGCCGACACTCCCTACTCGATGCCACCCGGCCAGACCGCCACCTCCTCGACTTCCTCCTCCCGGCGCTCCATTTGGGTGTCCCCGCCCCTCCAGCCGCTGCACTCACAGCACAAGCGCCACAGACTCCCATAGCTCCTCTGTTGCTACTCTCTCTCTCCCCCGGTGTCTCTCTGGCATAACGACATATCTGTTAGACCATGTGGCTAGGTCTAATATAATTTGGCTGATGAATAATTGACAATGTTATTTACTGATATTATTTGTGGCATGTCGTGTTGTGTGGACTTATGTCGGTCAAGTTGGGAAGAACTTGTGTCGAAAAAATATACTGCTTTGGTCTTTGCATGTGCAGGGTAACTCGGAGGCAACGTGGTCTACGGCGAGAACTGAGAGATGGCTTGGTGCGAAGTTATGGTCCCGAGGTCGAGGATGCTGGAAGAGGCGGTCGAGCTCGAGTTGGAGTGCATGGAGATTAAAGATAGATGATGCGTGTTAGAGCTACGGAGGTGCGGTCCGGAGGCTACGATACATGACATATTTTAGAGTGTCTAAAATACGATATTTTGTAATTAAGTTTTAAGCCCATGGACTAGGCCCATGTAATTGGGTCGTATGTGGGTGATTAAGTGCAGGTGCTAGCCCGTGTGTGTGTGTGTGTGTGTGTATGCTGGGGGCTGTCCACGGTTTCAGGGTTTTTTCAGAGGCGACCGAAAAAACTGTCGAAAAAAGGGCGGCGGCGTGAGACACCTTGATTGGTGTGCGTCTCTCTGTAAAAAATAAGGTATGCAGGCTTTGCGGCTAGGTTAGCTTTTGGTGGTCAGAGTTTTCTTTTGTATTCTTCCAAGAGACGATAGACTTTGGCGAATTCTGGATCGAAATGGCCCTGCAGCGCGTCAAAATTCCAAATTTAGCCCCTATAACTGCGAAATTCCAGATTTAGTCCTCTCGTGTATGCGTCATCGCGACCGGGTTGGCGAACCGAAGTTGCTACCATGCGGGACCACAAGACCTAGGTGTCACCGACTTAACGGCAAAGAACCGAGGTGTCTTGTCCCCAGAGGGCACCAACTCGGATCACAGTAGCTCTGTTGCGTTTTGTCATAAATTTATTTAAGAATATTTGTTGAAGGAATTTTTAAATATATAAAAGGAGCTCAAAAAATTATGAATTTTTTTGTAGAGCCTCCCGGCATAGTGTGTTTGCTTGTGTAAATTTTTCAAAAATTTATCTATTCTTATTTTTTCTATAAAATTCGTTTAAATATAATATTTGTGGGAATTTTATGCATGCGTGAGTTCCAAAAGAAAAAAAAAATGCTTAAGGTTTTGGGTCTAGCAGTATAGACTTTGGGGGGCTATCGTGAGGTGCAAAAGGCCATGGCTATGGTTGCACAGTGGCTTTGATTGTGTCTAGCAGTATAGGCTCGTGGCTTGAGGTGATCGGAAAAAGGTGCGGCTGCATTGATTAGAGTTGTGTATATGTTCTTCTGGTGAGAGCACTTTGATTTCGGCTTCTCAGCTCAGCATTTAGTCTCCTGAGTTTTTATTCTATCCCGCGCTCATCCTCCCGAGCTTGTACAACAACGGTGTTTTTTTTTTTTTTTTGGTTTTGTGGTGGCTTGACTTGTGCTGCAGCTTTCCTGGCCGGGCGTGATTCGTGAGGGGTGGGCAGACAAGGGGCTCTCGGCAGTACACGATTCAGGCGCTGTACGCGACGGGCTGCTCTGTCCCTCTCGGAAAAAGGAGTAAATTTTTTACTGATCTAGGTAAAAAGCTTGGACCGTGAATTATAATCATTCACTTGTCATTAACGAGATATCAAATTACACAAGACAGTTGCTACGTAATAGCTGTACTGTGGGAAACACGCACATACAAGAGCCACTTCAGATCAGAAGGCGAGATACACTACTAAATGCTTCGGTGCGATCCACTTTTCACTTATATACACATGGTCCAGCTGAGCTATCAGATTACCCACAAAGCCTGCCCATCCACTACGAGTTGGCGTAAAGAACTCATGCAAGATTTCCTAGCTACACCATTCAAAAATGATCTGCAGGTACAGTAATGGACTTCAGAGATCTGAACTCCAGCTTTCGTGTGATAAACAGACCAGACCAATATGTTGGCATCGATCGAACTCATATCTCGCTCCATCAGAAATCAGGATGGACTAGCCAGCAGACAGCTAACTTGCACATAAATTTCAGCATGCGAGCCTACTAGACAGCAGACAGCTAACTTGTATTTTCAGGAGCCAAAGGGCAATATATATAAACAAAATACAGTACGTAAGTATACAAATAATCTCTCATAATAATGAGAAATAACACGCTATACAGATATCTCTAACACCCCCTTCAAACTCATGGTGGATCAACAACACTAAGTTTGGAGAGGCAGAAACCGTGTTGTGCTCGAGTCTGTGCCTTCGTGAAGAAATCTGCTATCTGAAGCTCGAAAGGCACATACTGAAGAGCAATCACCTGATCATCCACACAACACCTCACGAAGGAAGCATCAACACCAATATGATTTGTGAGCTCATGCTTCACAGGGTCATAAGCAATACTGATAGCACCTGTACTGTCTGACAAGAGAGAAGTCGGTCTAGGGACAGAGACATCAAAGTCTTCAAGTAACCACCGTAGCCAAGTAATCTCTGCTGTCAAGAGAGCTATAGCTCGTAACTCAGCCCCTGCATTCGAACGAGATACTGCAGTCTATTTCTTCGCCTTCCGCATAATAAGAGAACCACCAAGAAAACACAAGAATCGAGAGATAGACCAATGATCGAGGGGTCGTTGGCTCAAGTAGCATCCGAATAAGCCTGAAGTCAGAACGAAATGGAGTGTGAAAAGAAGAGACGGCGAGAGATAGTCCCACGAAGGTATCGCAGACCAAGAAGGTGGTCAGTAGTGGACTGAGTGGGAGCAGACGAACTGACTCAGAATGTGGACTACATAAGTGATATCCGGACGAGTAACAGCAAGGTAGACAAGACTCCCAACAAGATGACGATAGCGAGTAGGATCAGAAAGAGGCTCGCCGTCAGAGGGTCAGAGATGAACGTTGAGCTCCATGGGAGTCTCAATAGTACGCTGGTCAGTGAGAGATGCGCGATCAAGAAGATCCTGAATATACTTCTCTTGGGACATAAAGAAACCATATGGAGTGGAAGTAGCCTTAATCCCAAGGAAGTAACGAAGAGGACCAAGATCCGACATAAGGAACTGCTCACTCGGACGAGCCTTGACAAAGGCAATGTACTCAGAATCATCTCCGGTGATGATCATATCATCAATATACAGAAGAAGAAGAGTCCGACCACGAAACGAAGTGTGGACAAAAGGGCAGGATCATGATTATTAGCTGAGAAACCAGCAGCAGTGACCACAGAGGAGAAGCGCCCAAACCAAGCACAAGAGACTTGTTTAAGGCCATAGAGAGGTGACGAAGACGACGCACCATACCCTCGTGAATGTAATACCTGTGTGCGGATGCATGTAGACCTCCTCACGCAAATCGCCATTAAGAAAGACATTCTTGACATCAAGCTGAGAAACAGACCAGTGGCAAACAGACGCCACCGAAAGAAGAGTGCGGGCAGTGGTCATGTGGGCCACAGGAGCAAAAGTCTCGTCGTAGTCACGACCATGCTCCTGCTGGAAGCCACGAGCAACAAAATGCGACTTATAGCGCTCAAGAGACTATCAAATCAAGTCTTAATCTTATAGACTCACTTACACGTGATGGGACGAGAGTGAGACAGGAAAGGAACAAGATCCCAAGTACCAAGACGCTGAGGCAAAGAATCTCTCGGCCATGGCATGGTGCCACTCAGGGTAAGTAACAACATCCCGGTAGGAGACATGCTCATGGGTAGCTGCACCAGCAAAACCAAAAAGGACAGGAGGGCAAATAGACTGACGATCGCGGAGAGCGTAGCGAGGAGATGATGACCCATCAGGGGAAGATAGAGCATCAAGAGAAGATAAAAACATCAGGGGAAGATGCTCATCTGGAAGATCCTCAATGCGAGGTCGACTTGTGTAGAAGAGAGTGGGAGGGGCCTAAGGAGCCGTAGGAGACGAAGCAGGCGGCGACAACAGCGGAGAGGTCTCAGGAGGTATATGTGGAGACTCAGTGGGACGGGTGGATGAGGGCAAGACAGAGATGTGTGTATCTAGAAAAGTCAAAAAAGACAGGGACTCCACAGAGGAAACCGAAGGAGAGGCATGACGTGGGTAGAAGGGGTGAGACTCGTCGAAAGTCACATCCTGAGAAATCCGCATTCGTCGACTAATAGGGTCCCAGCACCGATAGCCTTGTGCTCGGCACTATATCCCAGAAAAACACACTTAACAGACTGAGCAGTCAGTTTGGTGCGTTCTCGAGGTGAGAGGAGAAGTAGCAAGCGCAAACCAAATGATTTAATGGTAGAGTAGTCTAGAGGAATACTACAGAGACGCTCAACAGGGATCTCACCCTGAAGAGTAGAAGATGACTTAATGTTGACAAGATAGATGGCAAGTGGAAACAAATTTCACCAAAAAGTGAGGTGGAATAGAGGAGGCAATCATCAATGTACGAGCTGCCTCAAGGAGGTGACGATGCTTTAGCCAATGACACCATTCTGAGCAAGAGCACCAGGATAAGAGAACTGAGCGAGTGCCCTGCGCAGCAAGAAAATTGCGCAGGTAACGAGAGAGATACTTGCGAGCAGAGTCAACACGAAAGACACGAATAGGAGTGAAGAACTGTAAAGTAACCATAGTGACAAATTGTTTATAGATAGACAAGGTCTCACTACGAAAACATAAAGTATATTCAAGTGTGGCGAGAGAAGTCATATATAAAAATGATATAATATCGATGACCCCCTTTCGAAAGGAAGGGAGCCGAACCCCAAACATCTAAATGAAAAAGATCAAACGGGCGCTGAGACATTGACTCACTATGAGAATAGGGAAGTCAATCTGTTTCCCTAACTTACGGCCCTGACAATCTAAAAACACGTCTCCTGAGACATACCCCAAAAGACCACGATGAACTAAATACACGTCTCCTGAGACAGACTCCAACAGAACTCTAAGCGCATAAAGCGCCAACAGAGCATCACCTGCTTTGAGAGTGCTCCTAGTGAACCACGGACAGTAGAGGGCATCACAACCTCGAGAGAGAATCGGGGCGGATGTCGGCGATGAAAACACCAAGAGTCTGAAGCGCCGTCGTCGCACTCACCGAGTATAGACAATAATCGATCCTTGTAGGAATCGAGCCTCTTGGTAGGCGAGGCGCTCATCATCGATAAGGCTCGCGATCTTATCATCAAGAAGACCAAGAATCAACAACGTACCTTGTCGATTGTTGTAGGCAAGACGACAGCGAGGCTCTGTCGGAGGAGTAAGGCAAGGCGGACAGTGACATCGCCAGAGAGGACGCCCTGAGACGAAGACCATGCATGTGGATGCGCATATGAGACACGGTTGGTGTAATTAACACCATCAAGATCACCAGCAATGAGGAAGGAAAATAAAGGCCATTGGTAGGCGGCCCGGACGGCGCGCGACCAAGGCAACGTAGTCGGCGCGGCGGTTAGACCGATGTGTTTTAACCCTATTTGCTTTAAGGCCGAACCCGCCGGCCGATTCATAGCCCGCCCGCTTATAACCGCACTGTGCCAACTAACGCCCAAACAGAGAGAGATCGAACGGGGACTAGGGTTCCCCTGGCGGCAAGGCAGCCTCTTGTGGCGACGGCAGCGCAGCGGGCGGCCCTGCGGTGACAACGGCGGATCTCGACGCAGCTTTCGGTGGTGGGCGTGGCAATGGAGGAGCCGAGCACACGGCACGGCGTCGGTAGTGGGAGAAGCCGAGCACGTGGCCCGCCTCCATCTCAAGATGAGGCGGCGATCGAGCCTAGGGCGGCTTGGCGGCGCAGATCCGTGGTGGTGGAGGAGGGAGCCGAGGCGGCGGCCCGATCAAGGGGAGGGAAGTCGGCGCCTGATCGCGGCGATCTCGCGACAAGACAAAGACGCGACGCAGAGGCGGCACCGATGGCACGGCGGGAGGGAAGGCCGCGACGGCGGCGGGTGGCTTGGGCTCGGAGGAGGCCGACGACAATGCAAGCCGCGGGCGGCGACTAGATCGAGGAGGAGGACGAGTTGCGCGTCCGGGAGAGGTAACCCTAATGGGCTCTCATACCATGTTAGGAATAGCAACTTGTATTTGCAGGAACCCAAAGGATAATATATATATAGACAAAGTACATGAGGTAAGTATGTAAATAACGTCTCATAATAATAGGGAATAACACACTATACGATATCTCAGAATGAACCCACCTAATTGTTTCATTATCGATTAGTTTTCTTCGCGATGAACTTGTGATGTGAGTGGATGAGTCATGCGTATGTATCACGCTATCTTGGTATGGTTTTGGGTGTTCACATGCATATGCTATGTACCTGATGGGGTAATTGTCACGATCGTTGACAAGTTCCAGCGAAAACACCGGATTGGATCAAAAGATAGAAGAAGAAATCAGAAGATTTGCGGAGGAAGAAGTACACAAGAAGAAGAGATGGAAGGAAAGGTAGGTTTGGGGATTACTTGATAATATCTCATTTCATTGATGTCTTTTCAAGACATTGGTCTTGGCTATATAGTCTTGCACTCTGAGTCTCAAGATCGACCTCATGACAAGATAGAGTCACACGCACTTGATGTATCGCAACAAAACTCCCACATGTTTCATCACATCATAAGAGGCCCACACCTTGTATTCCTTTTGGTACGTGACATACAAAGGTCTTAATCACCTAGTCATAGAACTGAAAAAGTTTGAGAGGTAAAGGAAAATTCATCTTCGCAAGAAATTTTTGCAGCTCCCATATATTATAGATCAAGAAAGGAGTAGTGACTTTTTAACATTTGCGTAATCCTTTTCTTAGTACTAAAACATTGATAATCGGTAGTGATGCTTGTAAGTTGATGTAGGGAATGAAAAGCCCCGCTTGCTCGACATCGTATTCAAGCATTCTCAGAGGTCCATTTGCTTTGCTCTTTCGGATGTACTTGATACCCTGTATGGCACCACATAGTAAGTCCAATATGTTGTACGGTTGTTGTTACTCAAACTAACACTATAGTAGCACAACCAAAACTTACGCAATGGGCACTTCATAACGGATGAGCTTTTGGATAGTCGGATACCATGGTGCTTGTAAATCCTTGTAGATTACAAGTGTTTGAATTGTTGCCAACAACCAAAGTTCCTTCGCTAAAGTCAGCAAACAATTCATGTGTTGTACATGCTCAACAGAGTGAGTACTACCAAACACAATATTTTGTCGCTACGCATCGGCGAGACGGAAATAGTCCATGTTCAACCCCAAACATTCCGAGCGATGTCGTCCTCTTGTCAATCCCTGAGGTTCTGAGTCTCAAATAGATAACCCTTTGTCGCTTCTCAGCCAGTGTGCTAGCCTCGTACAACTTGAGAATGACGTAGTAACAAGGGAAGAATGTAAGGGACACCATTGCACAACCACAACATTGTCAACTAGAAAACCAGTGCTCTTCTGCTCATAGATTCTCTTAAGACTGCAACGGTACATGTCCCACTCGGCAAACTTATTAAACTTGATCATGTGCCACTGAATTGGTGGTGGCCTAGGGGATAGGAGGGCATTGTTGTCACAGTTTTCAGGCCAAATTCACATCTCAACTAGCATACTTTTTTGCACCAATTGCTCGATATGGTGGCCAGGGTGGTAGCAACCTCGCTCCACATGCATTGTTCACAGAGAATGGCCAAGATTGCAAAAACCTCACAACAGATCTCTCCTGCACACAGTGACGGCCATGGTTTAAGCTCAATAATCTGCAAGAGGGCTTTGAAACTTGCACAAGCAGGTAGTAGATATGGCTGTAGTCAGGGGCGGAACTAGAACGAAAATGACCGGTGTTCACTACTTCACCATACATATAACAGTATATATAATTTTCAAACAACACTATACTAAATAGTAATTTATACGGCAAAAATCGCAAAAGACTGGAGGTTAGACTGAACCAGAGTGCACAGCTTTTGAACTAGAGGGTGCATGCATAGTATGTACATGATAATATTTGCTATTTTTTTTAAAAAAGATCCAGTATCCTGTGACACCGGGTGGGCCCAACTAGTTCCGGCCATGGCTGTAGTAACACCACTCTTCGTGCGCACACAGGTGGTGGCCAAGGCTTGCACTCAATTGATCTCACCGAGGAAGCCCCCAAATGTTCCAGCAATATTTCCACCCTAAGAGACATACAATGAGAATTGCTCGCTCTCCCGGTGACCATGGTTTCAATTCCACCACTGTAATGGGGTTGAATAACTCATCTTGACCACTGACGTCTGAGTAGGTGGCGGCCAGGGTTGCTGTAGCATCATCAATCTTGTGTACTTCGTTGTCTAATGCCCAAGCAATTTTCCAAAAAAGACAAACATACGTCTGTAACTTGCACCATCTAGTGGAGGCCAAGGCTGCCATAACTCCAAAGCACACGTGCCCAAGTCAACAAACCCACGGCCGTCGATGCACCCCGGCATGGTCTTACACGGCAAAGAACAACCGAGTAGTCTTTCCTGGGCAAGCAGCATGATTCGGTATGTCCGGTGGAGATGACAGTGACGTAACTGGATGTGGCGACCACCTCAAGCTCGTGGGTGCCGGCGAGGACGGCACCTGGATGTGAGACCTGGACAACTTGAGCGGTCGCGATGGCATGCATGTTGGTTGGCGACGAGGAATGCCGGGAATGACGCCAAGCATGCCATTGGTGGAAAGCTTTGGCTTGACGGCCTGAGGGAGCCATACTTGGATAGGAGCGAGCACCGAAACGGCTGCTGGCAGCAATAACTTGATATCGTCCTCGCTGTGGCATTCCATCGAACACTTGGCGTGCACCATAGTGTCTAGCTTGATCGGCTCTGATGGCCTTCAGGCGCGGAGATGATCATGGACGCAGCCCTCGTCACAAGGGATGTGGCCGTGTCATGGGCGTCGCTGGCGTTGGGTTCCAGGCCCGGTGCCGAACACTTGGTGGGCGTGGCGGTGTTGAGGCCGGGGTTGATAGCGCTGTGGTCGGTGTCGGGCATGGTGGCGATGGCGTCGTTGTCGGCATCGAGCTCCTCGAGGCGATCGCCGCGTGAAGACTTCGAGTTCGCCATTGGGCCAACACCTCTCACACAACGCGATCGCTGCTTCACTCCCGAATTGATGGCTCTAACACCAAATTGTCACGATCCTTGACAAGTTCCAAATAAAACACCGGATTGAATCAAGAGATAGAAGAAGAAATCGAAGATTTGGGGAGGAGGAAGAACACGGAAGAAGAGGTGGAAGGAGAGAGAGGTTCGAGATAACTTGATAATATATGATTTGATCGATGTCTTTCCAAAGACATTGGTCTTGCTATATACTCAGCGACTCTATGACAAGATAGACCCGTACGTAGTAAATCTCTACGACAAGATAGACCCATACCTACTAGATGTACCGTAATAAAATTGATGATGACATCATTTCTACTTATATGAATACTCATCTTTATACTACTTTGAATAATGTGCAATGTCCAATTACTCGAGAACGTGCTCATCAACTTATTTATCAGGTAAATTCGTTTCTAGGGCTGATTGTATTATTTGAGAACTCTACTATGTTGTCTAACGGAGATGATTTACTTGTACTTAGGAATCGAGGACTACGATCAGTTCAAGAAGGTCTACGACTAGTTCAGCAGGGTCTACGATCACTACAAGAAGGATTACGACCAGTTTCACTAGTACTGGACGTGCCCAGTACTCGTTGGACACAATTTACGACCAGAGACAGCATAGACTCCTCAAGACCACCCTAGGACCAGTCCTACGACCAGGTCTTCGACCAGAGATACGCGACATAAGATGCTGCGTTACCGTTTGGGACTTAATCGGGCTTTGTAAGCGTGTCGAGATCGGAGTCCAGGTTGTGTACGCCTCTTCCCACGGCCGCACAACCCTAGGTCGACCTCTTCACGTCCCCCCTATATATATACAGTAGCTGTCATAGTTTAGGGTGGGTTTTTCTTTGAGATTATTTTGCTTAGCAGTCTTTTCCGCACGTTCGGTTGAGGAACCCCACATTGTGAGCTTCATCTTTATTCGCAATACAATATCAGATTGCATCTTTTACTTTCTTGCTTATGTTCTCGATTCGTATACAGGAGATAACCTTCTTGGCGAGGTCAACCGCGTTCGGCATGGTTGATAACCATCGGAGCAGTGGTGTAGTAATTGCAAGGGTTCGATTAGTTTGGTCGGAACCTTTGGAACATCAACGTCGAAATCTCCATAATCGACTTATCAATACCTTTCGAAAGATCGGACCATAGATTTATATATATATAAAAACCTCCCACATGTTTCACCTAGCAATTGGGCCCAAAAGGGCTCAGGCTTGCAAATAGCTGGGCCTACTCTGGCTCATATCGCCGAGTCTTCGATGTGGGCTCCCACGACGGACGGAGTTGGCCATGCCAACGCCTGGCACGCACACCGGGAAACCGAGCTGCCCGGTGCGGGTTCGGTTTCGTCTCCGGGTTCGTCTTCAGCAGTTCGCTGTCCGGTTACTTTCACGGATTCACGCGGCTGCCTCCCTTAGCATGCCTTTGTTGACTCGGAGGTTGTTTACGAGGAAAGCCTGCGAGAGCCGCGATGCCAGTGTTTGGGTTCGGTTTAAGTCATCGGATTTCCGTCCAGCGAACGTCGTTGTACGTACGCATCCTGGTTACTCTTCAGATTTTTCCAAGATATACTATATAATTGCCATCAAAATGACGTGTCCAACAAAAAGTACAAAGCCTCTATTCCAAATGGGCAAATGTAAGGGCGCCTGCATTTGTATATAAATCGGCAAAAGCTCTCTTTGTTATCAGGGAAAAAAAGGATCTCTCTTGCTTTCAATGCCCAACAGAGCAACCACAATGGGTGCATTTGGAACGTAGAAATTTCGTAGAGTTTTTTATTAGAAAAAGTTTAATTCCTGCGAGTAACAAGAAAAATTCTTGCGTTCTAAACAGAGCCTACTTGTTTTACAAGTATTAAAGTAATAGTACAAACTCTACATTACATAGTATATAGAGCTCATTTAGTGTAACTATAGCTGACATATTGTCATAGGGGAGGTTTACCGTGTATGTAAGAGTAAATTTCATAAACCCTAGGTTTTGGAGCAAAGGTAACATAAAACCCCAACTCCGTAGATTTTAGGGCAAAATGTTTCAAGAGACACCATGTATACCGCTTGGGCCGTCCAAGACATGGTATTTTAGTATACACACACATTAGTGGCCCCACAATAGACCACTCGCTCTATACGCCCCTTTCTCTCTCTCTCACCGGCGACGACAAAGGAGGCGGTGCAAAGTCCGACGGCCTCAGCGATGCCGGCGAACGAGGAGGAGGACAGGCGGCGACACGGCCGCACCTTCTCGGTCGACGCCTCTCTTGTCGCCGGTTGGAGAGAGAGGTGAGGGAGTGTGACAATGAGGGAGGAGAGAGAGGTGTATAGGGGTGTACTGCGGGGCTACCTCTGTGTGTATACTCAAAAATACCATGTATTTTTATTACGTATCGGTATCCTTCTATATTATTTCTTTATTAACGCTATAAGCCTTTGAATAATAATGTTAAAATGAAATAAAAAATATTTATGCTTTTGTTGTTGTATTTGTGACTACACTAACATGAGACCATATGCCATTGTTCGAATCGGTCGAGCTCAGTTGTGCGTGCATGCACGGCGGGTCGGGAAACCGAGAAGCTCGGTTTCGGTTTCGGTTTCGGTCTGAGAAGGGAATACGCGTTCAAGGTTCAAAAGCTGCTCTGTGTTTCCCAATTTATTATTGATCCACTTGCGTGTGACGATGCTTTTCACTCTCGTTGGCTAGCTGTTCCTGCCAATCCTTCTGTATTGTGGACGACCCGAACTCACAATCCGGAATCACATTGCTCGGGTTCGGTTCCGGGTCCGGGTCCGGGCATGGGCCACATGGCCGAATGCCCAAATGTCGTTGTTCCTACTCTATAAATACCCGCCTCACGGTCTCCAGTCCTCCACAGTGCAGTGCACTAGCATTCATGGATTTCCTCAGCAAGATCGTGAGCGGGATTTCCGACGCCCTGCGCGACGGGGAGAAGCTGCCGGGGGCGCTGATGCTGTGCGGCGTCCTCAAAACCGCGGCGGCGCTCTACCTCATCTTCTTCAGGGTGCCCGGAGGAGTGTTTCTTCACCACCACGACAAGGCGCTCATCTGCTTGTACTACGGCATTCTCATCGCCGTGGTGATCTTCGGGCTCGTGGAGGCGTCCGCCGGCTTCTGGGTGTCAAGCGACCTGGTCGGCCGGCGCGCCATCGGGAAGACGATCCTGTGGGTTTCCATCTTGCCACTGATCATCGTTGCTGGCCTTGGAGGTTTTGCATTTGCCAACCCAAAGTAGCTATTGATTTCGTCAGTAAGTATTTAGTACGACCCATGGTTTTGGATCTTGGATGCCCTGTGTGTTTCGGCTTTCAAGTATTAAGTATTGTCAGTAGGGGTTCTGTAGGTTTCCGGTTTGTATTCTGATTTGCTACTGTATTATCCGGTTATTGTTGTGCTATGGCTTTTCAGACAAATCGATGTGGTTCCACTTCGGTCACTATCAATTCTCACCGGGACCCACGGTTCTACCCAATCACCCATGGTTGGATCGATGTCTCGTGTATGTTTGATTTTTTCAAATATTCAAGATTGTGATTGGGGTCGCGAGTTTCTAGTTGTAATCCGGTTTGCTATATTATTTGATTGAAATCGCTAGTTATGTGTATGTGTCAAACAGAAATTGTTCCAAAATGCTCTTGTCGAAACATAATCGGTAGCAGTAGAGTCCAGTTTCCACGATGGATGGAGCATCCAAACCGGGAACCCGAGCCGCCCGGCTCCGGATTCGGGTTGTGATCGCCTGTGCGTGTCTTTATCAGCTCATCTATTTAGTATTGCCTCCGGGCCCTTACGTGCTTTTACACGATGCTGTTTGACCCGGATGTTGTTAAAGAGGAAATTGCTGCCAAAAACCGTAATGCCACTGTTCGGGTTCGGTTTATAGGTCTTCGTTTTTTGGACCAGCATGCTTATATGTACACGTCCTAATTTCCCTGGAAAATGATGTGTCCGAAGAAAAAGTAAAAAAAAACCACTAGTTTACGTGAGCGAGCAAATGTCACGGCACTTTCAAGTGATTTCAAAGTGTATAGTGTGTTGCCAGTAGAGCAGCTACTACAGCTACATAAAAGTTTATAGTTGATAGGAAACCAGATTTAGATTTAATGAAATATGCTGCACATCACGTACCTATTATAGAAGCAAATTTTTTTTTTGTCTGTTAGATCTTTATATTAGCAATGTAGACAAGAATTTGTAAAAACAAAGTTGAGAAAACGAGAATTTAAAAAAGATTGGGCCCGGAATTTTGATGAGCCACTGGGCCATGTTAGAAGGCCCAGTTTGAATTCCTTCCCTTCCACAACAGGCTGAGCATAGAGTACAATTGGGCTACAGCGGCTGCACTGCACTGTCTACGCTCAACATCCACATCGGGAAGCGGGAAACAGAGCTGCTTGCCTATGTTCGTTCGGTCCGGGTTTGGACCTCGGAGTGAGGAAATGACGATGCCTCGGATTCTTTTCCGTGTTATTTTTAGGGTAATTATGCCACCCAAAGTCCGATGGGTGAAAAAAAAAAAGAATATTTTATCCAAATGACCCCATCCTCACAACCATACATTCCTCCTCTCTGTGACCATTCCGTCAACCAAACGCACACTAAAGATACGGAAAATCCAAATATTTAGATCTCACCCAGTCATTAGTCGCCCCCCAAATCCTAGAAACTACATCTGAATCCCAATCTCGCAATGGCCCTCTCGTCTCTCTTCGTCTCCCTCCCTCTCCAAATCCAGCCACTTCATCCCCATCCGGGCTTCCTTCACCGCTTCTACCACCTCCCCTTCTTTTGACCTACACCGTTACTGAACCTCATTGATCGCCGAGGTGGAGGCCAAGCTCGATGCCGCGATGCTCATTTGTCCCCCGGAAAGCATCCACTCCACCATGTGCCACGCTGCCCTCCCGGGCGCCGCAAGCACGCTCACCGAGTGCTCTGTGTCGCCTCCTGTGAGCTCCTCGGCGCACCGCGCGCAGCTACGCTCCCTACCGTCGTCGCGCTCGAGTTGCTCCATGTGGCGTCGCTCGTGCACGACGACCTTCCCTGCTTCAACGCCGCGCCCACCTGCTGTGGACGCCCATCCACCAACGCCACCTATGGCACCGACATGGTCATCCTAGCCAGCAACGCGCTCTCCCCCTGGTCTACACCCACATCATCTCCTACACCCCTCCCCCAACTCTGTTCCCCACGTCGCCCTCCTCCGTGTCCACACCTAGCTCGCATGCGCTGTGGGATCTACTAGCATTGTCGTGGGTCAGTTCCTTGATCTCACGGGCACCGCCGCCCTCGCCAAGGCCGAGGTCATGCATCTCCTCACCAAGAAATTCAATGAGATGGTTGAGTGCTCAGCCGCCTGCGGCGCCATGCTCAGCGCTACTTCTTTATCCTCTTCCTCCTCCCTCCCTCCTCATGGCATTGGAGACTGTAGTAGTGCACTGCCTCCTCCTCAATCCTCCTTTGTGTTTGGCTCGTCGGCGATGCCCAACCCTCACCCCCTATCTGGTATGCTTCTTGCAAGTCGATTTGTTGCAGCAACTTTTCTCTATTGTTACACAAAGTGTTTTATTTTGTTACAGTGTGTCTTCTTAAGTGTTACCTCAATTTTTCCGAATTATATTTCGCATAGTCATCTTTTTTTTTGCAGCAGTGCTTGTGATTCTCAATTTTGTTGCGAACATTTAATTATATTGCTGCATGAGCAATTTTAAAAATATTGTCACTATTGTTTTTAAAAGTTGCAGTGCCGTAAAGTTATAAACTTTTTTGTTTGAGATTTCTGATCTCGTTTTAGCACTTAGCTAAGTCGTATACTTATGATTTTCATTATTTTTTTTGTGAGAAGATATTTTTTCAATTTTTTTGGGTATTTTTTCATTGTTATTCTGCATTTTTTTTTTGCATGGGTGATTACAATTGCTACACAGGTTGCTTATTGATATTGCATCGAAACGCACGATGAAAAGTTTTTTATCGTACGTCTAGATCCTAGTTGTAACTTTATACTTAACAGGAGCACACAACTGCTACCATTCTTCTAATCCCTCCTTGCATTATTCGATGTGATGCTGTTTAACTGTGCGTAAATGATAAATCCACGTCGAGGAACCGAGGTGCTCGGTTCGGGTTCGGGATAGCGGGGACTAAACCTTGTACGAATATTAATATTAAAATAAGCCTGTTTACGCTTTAGCTTTTGCTTCTGTTACACCGTAACGAGTGCACATGGTTACGTACAATCTCGCCCCAAACCGAAGTCGTCGGGTAACTCGGGTTCGGTTTTCAGGATATGTCATGTCTTAAGCATAGTTATTATCATTGAATTCTACTACTACTGCGTGCTTAGCTTGCATTCCTCTTACGTGCGAAATCATGTTTGACTCACTAGATTTGGTTCCCCCCTTTCACCGAGCACCCAAATGCCACTGATCAGTTTCGGTTTCGGTTTCGGTTTCGGTTTCGGTTCGGGTTGTTGGAAACAGGCAGGTCGCATTCACTCTTGCCCATTTCCCCTTTCCCATTTCCCCTGTAAATATGCAGCTGCTGCTCCAACAATTCTGCGTCCAACTCCCTGCCTCCCATGCACATTCTCTAAGCTCTCAGACCAAACAATTTCCTTCACGGTAGCTCTCAGACCATGCACATTCGATCGATGTGAATTAATGTGATTTGCCTTGTGTTTCCGTATCTCTAGTCAGCTTGTCCAGCCTAAAACCATAGCCATTGGTCAAATCAGAGGAACAAGGTGTTGGGAAACCATGAGTTTGGCACAGTAGCTGACTCATAGGTGGGCATCTCATCCAAAATTCTAGTAGGGTTTATAATCTATAGATAGAATGTGCTAATCATTGTAAAAGACTGATCATGAGAAAAGAAAGAAGTCACACACATCTGTGTTCAATCTATTATTTGTTCTTGCATTGTTCTGTGCGATTTTACGTCTGTCTACGAGGTGATCGATCGGACTAAACTCGCTAGCGACGGTTTCTCAACACGTTATCAGCACGATCGACTCCGGCCTACTCTACTCGGATTGAAAGGTAACCTTCGTAGCACGACGCTCGTAGATCGAATCGTATTTTCTAGATCGCTTTCAATTCCGCAAATTTGGCTTTCTAGATTATTTTCTACGGTGCAAATCCACTATAACCTACCGCGAGCCGACTTGAAGTCGCCAGCACAATGCTGATCGGTAGGTTGCATGAAGGAGTAGATGTCGATTGCACCGTGGATTGTGGATTGCAAATTTCCTCTAATCTTTGCGAGCCAACTTGTAGTCGCCGGCACAATGCCGATCGGATAATTGATTGAAAAAGAGGGATTGTTGATTGCATTGTTCATGGATGCACAAACAGGAAAGGAAAGACAATGTCGGCGCCTGCATGCCATTGTGCCGCCCGGACGCTGTCGCGTCCCACGCTGCCTGCATGCACTGTGCCACCACGCCGGCCTGAAGTCGCGCAACTGCGCCGCCGCAAACCATGGCTGAACCACGCGCCGTCCAAAGCAATGGAAAAAAATGGAGTGCAGACACCGTCTGCACGCGGCCGCCAGCCCCTGCACGGGCACGCTGCACAGTGAAGCAAAGAAAAAAGGGGATGGCGTCGGCACCGCATGGAGGCCACCACCGCCCTAGCCGGCCGCATGCGCGTCCCCTGAATGCGACTGTTGCACCCGCATCGAACATCTTGAAGACACGCCACCGCACCGAGTCGCCCAGCAGCGCCCGCGTAGTCATCTCAAAGACGCGCGGCCGCATCACCACGTCGCTCACACGAGGCCGAGTCACCTCCGCCACGGCGCCGTGCCGCCGCCGAGCCTCGCCCCTCGCCGCATGTCGGCCGGCCGGCCGGCCGCATGCCGCCACACTATGTGCCGCATGAGCTTCCACCAAGCCAACGCACCACACGTTTTTGCACCGCGCGCTGCTCGTCACGGCTGCGGCCGCTATAGCGTCGTGCCTCCGCGCCTGCGCCGCCAACGCCTCTCATAGTGTCGTCGGCCGCACACCCGTCACGATGCGCGCGTGAAGCGCCGCCGCCGTGGATAGGGAGCTAGGGTTTTAACCCTAACTCACCCGGTTCTCATGGGCCACCAAATGGCTACAGGTCCGACCCAAGAAACCAGAAGAAAGAAAGGAGGAAAATAAAAATGGAAATCCAAAAATTTTGTAAAAGGGCCCTCGGAATTCTAAAAATTACGAGAAATTTTTTTCGGATAAGGAAATTTTGAGGAAAACCCCTCAGAAATTGGAAAATTACACAGAAAAATTTGTTAGAATTGAAATTTAGTGTTTTTGCCTTCAAAAAACTTAAAATTCACTGAAAATTCATATTCGAGCAGAAAAGGGTCTTGGGAATTCAATTTTTGAATCATTTTGAGCATTTGAAGTATGTTTAACTTTATTATTATTATTTCTATGCAATTTATATATTATATTTACTGTTTGATTATCTGTGATCGTTTATATTGCTTTTAATCATTGAAAATAGTAGTAAATCATGAAAAATGCATAGAAAAATACGGGAACATTATAAGAATTTTGCAACCACTTTATGCAAATTATCAGTAGTAATCTTATGAACTCTTTGCATGAATATGGAGATGACTGGCATCACGAACTAGGAGTTCGAAGAACTGGTCTAGTATGACTAGAATTTGTACCACTCTTCAATTCGGTGGTAAGGTTATAACAGATAAGCAGAAGATTAAGAAGACTTTTTTTTACCTTTCACCCGAATGTGATATAATCCGCACGCAACTATCATCGAAGTAGGTCTATATTAAGTGAGTCTCCTTTAACAGAAACTCTGATTTTTGACCGAAATAAATTGTTCTTGACAATTGTCCTAGTCAAGAATGATCGTCAACACCCTTTCTTTGATGCCTGCCATTATTGTCACATGACTACTACTCTTTTGTGTATGCATGCAGATTAAAAGAGTTGCAGGTTTTATGTTTGTATTGTAAGTCTTGTTTAGGGCATATGTACTGTAATGCGATTTGTGCATTCTGTGTACTGACTGATCTCTGCTATAAAATGGCATACGCGCATCTCTGCTACTAGTATAAAATGGCTTACGCGTGCGGCTGCCGCCCGATCCTGCCCAGTGGCCAGTGGGTGCAAGCGCGCGAGGTCACATGCGGGCCAGGCCAACCGGTAGATACTGCTAAAGTGCTAATGGGTTCCCAGTAAACGGTTACTGGTTACATATTGTTTGGCCCGTCAAGGTACCATTTACATACTTTAGAGAAGGTCAATCAAGCTAATTATACTCGAAATCCTAATAAACACTTGCTAACTTAATACTTAATTAATTATAAAGCAGCACATGCCAATCAGCATCACGCAGCAACAGAACTCGCGTGTAGCCCAACAGAACTCGCGTGTACCAAAAGATACTGCTGAAGTGCTAATTGTTTGCCCGTGCCTGTCTTACCTGCTCTTAGTCTTAGCTTCTTAACGCGTTTTGTTGACTGCTCTTTTCCCCTTCTCTCTCCCTCGCCCGTCTTCGCTTCGCTTCCTCCGTTGTTAGGACTCAATAGGACAAGAGCTGCTTCTGCTACTGAGATGATGGAGGCGGTAGATGATTTTGTGGAGGCGGCCGTACTTTGGCTGGTGCAAACCATCCTGGAGAGTCTCCTCAGCGGCAAGCTGGAAGCGTGGATTCGCCATGTTGGGCTTGCCGATGACATCGAGAAGCTCAGGTCCGAAATCGAGAGAGTGGAGCTGGTGGTGGCTGCTGTGAAGGGGAGGGCGATCGGGAACAAGCCGCTGGCCCGATCTCTTGCTCGTCTCAAGGAGCTGCTCTATGACGCCGACGATGCGGTCGACGAGCTCGACTACTACAGGCTCCAACAGCAGGTCCAAGGAGGTACGCACCAACGCGTGTATGCATCCATTTTGTGTTCATGATGTTCTACGCACCACGGCGATCCATTTTGTGTCCATGATGTTCTACGCACCACGGCGCTGATTCCCCTTGTTAGCGTATATTTGGCATATATTTGAAGGGTCTCCCGTAATCACAGCAGTCTCCTGCGTGCATGTCGCTTCACGCTCCATTACCTGCAACGGTCTCCCATAATCACAGGCCACGATTAGTCTACGGCAACAACCAAAGATTCTTTCTATAGTTAGCCTGCGTGCATGTCGCTCCACGCTCCATTACCTGCATGCATGGCGCTCCTTGTTTGTTTGCCTCTCCCGTGTAATCTATTTATGTAACCAATCCCTGCTAATGGAAACTATCTGTGTGAATATTCAATTCTTTTCACGCTTTCATGGTATCACGAGACGGTTCGCTTCTGCGGCCTCTCCGCTTCCGCAAACTTAGTCGTCGCCGACCACCGGGGCTGCCGTCGCTGGCTTCTCCTTGCCGCACGCCCGCCTGTGCTCGTCGGTTATCCACCACATCTCGCTATGGCTCCTGAGGACGAAGCACGCCTGAAGCGCGCGGAGGACGAACATGCTGCTCGGGAGGTCGCCGAGACCGAGCGCGCCCGCCTGGACGCACAGCGCGCCGCGGACATGCGCGCTCTTGCCGTCGCCAACGCACGTAGTAGCCTCCACGCCCAGGCAGTTGACGTGCAGTCCATCAAGACCCTGGTACCCGTCGTCCTCGACATCGACTCCGCCAACTACAGCAAATGGTCGAACCTCTTCCTTAACACCCTCGGCAAG
Organism: Hsuehochloa calcarea; assembly: GCA_036346395.1. Taxonomy (NCBI): domain Eukaryota; kingdom Viridiplantae; phylum Streptophyta; class Magnoliopsida; order Poales; family Poaceae; genus Hsuehochloa; species Hsuehochloa calcarea. The sequence continues at coordinate 45,945,833 of CM070599.1, forward strand.
TATGCCCTCGACAACCACGTTCTCTCCGACGACGGTGATCCGGACGACGACACGTGGTCATAGCTTGACTGCACGGTCAAGTCGTGGCTCTACGGTACGATTTTGTCCGACCTCCAGGAGCTCATTATGCACCGCGCGGCTACGGCACGCTCCGTCTGGCTCGGTCTTGAGCAACAATTCCTTGGCAACAAGGAGACTCGTGCGCTCTACCTCGACGCCAAGTTCCGAAACTTCATCCAAGGAGACTTGTCCATTACGGACTATTGTCGCCAACTGAAGGGCATGGCGGATGCCCTCGGCGATCTTGGCGAGCATGTACTGACCGGACCCTCGTCCTCAACGTCCTTCGCGGCCTCAACGACAAGTTTTCCTACATGACGGCGCTCCTCAAGCGACAGAAGCCCTTTCCGTCGTTTATAGAGGTTCGTTCCGATCTGCTTTTGGAGGAGCTTACCATGGCTAACAAGTCATCTGCATCTTCTGCATCTGCTTTCCTTGTCGGCACGTCCACCAACTTCTCTGGTGGCTCTGCAAACCGTGGCGCCTATGGGCACGCGTCTGGCGGTTCCGTGGCCCATTCCGGCAGCCACAACTCGGGAGGATCGCACGGCCACAACAAACACCGTCGCCGGGGCCGTCGCGGCGAGTCCGCCGGTAGCGGCAATACCTCGTCCAACACTGCGAACTCCTCTGGCGGGTCGAGCGGTCGTCCGGGCTGGCCAACGGTGTACAACCCGTGGACCGGATCTATTCAACTATGGTCCGGCCCGTCTGCTCCTCGCCCGGGCACCGGCCTCCTTGGGACGCGCCCTGCTCCACACCACCTCAGCAGTGACTGCGGCCACCAGCGCTGTCGCGGGGCTTCAAGAACATGCGACCTCATGCGTCTGAGGACACACGGCATGCGCCGACGCATCAAAGACTCAAGCGAAGATGCAACCGCCGCCGCCAGATGACACGACCATACGTTGGTGGCTGGCCTGACATGCAGCCACCGCCCGGTGTCACTGGTGCTCCGCTCCTTGGCTGGGATCAAAACATGCTAGCAAATTCGTTTAACACGATGACGCTCAATCCTCCTGCCAATACGGATTGGTATTTCGACTCCGGTGCAACCTCCCACATGACTTCAGACGCCGGTAATCTCTCAACATACCACCCACCCTCTTACTCTACTCCATCTAATATTATCGTTGGCAACGGTTCTCTTCTTCCTATCACCTCCACCGGTGCCACCCTTTTTCCTACAGTCAGCGGTCCCCTCCACTTACGTGATGTTCTTGTGTCTCCTCACATTATCAAGAACTTAATTTCTGTCCGCCAATTTACTACTGACAATAATTGCTCACTTGAGTTTGATCCATTTGGCGTTTCTGTGAAGGACCTTCTCTCCAAGAACGTGATCGCCAGGTGCAATAGTTCCGGGCAACTTTACCCCTTGCGACCAGAGGCGTTCCTTCCACATGCCCTCACCAGTGGCACATCCTCCGTCCTTTGGCACCGTCGTCTTGGTCACCTTGGTCATGAGGCCTTCTCCAAACTTGCTAGCACTAGTGCTATTCATTGTAATAAGAGTGAGCTAGACTCCTTGTGTCATGCTTGTCAACTAGGCCGCCACACACGCCTGCCCTTTGTTAGTTCATCCTCTCGTGCTCTTACACCTTTCGATTTAATACATTGTGATATTTGGACATCTCCTGTTCTCAGTGTCTCAGGCTACAAGTATTATCTTGTTGTTTTAGATGATTGCACGCACTATTTATGGACCTTTCCACTGCGTCTAAAATCTGACACTTTCTCTACATTGTCACATTTTTTTTCCTATATCACTACGCAGTTTGGTGCTTCTATTAAGAGCATTCAATGCGACAATGGTCGCGAGTTCGATAACTCCAGCTCCCGTATGTTTTTTCTCACCCGCGGGGTCACTCTTCGTATGTCTTGTCCATACACCTCACCGCAAAATGGAAGAGCTGAGCGCATCATTCGCACAACCAACAACATTGTCCGCTCTTTGTTAATCCAAGCCTCTCTCTCCCCCATCCTATTGGGTAGAAGCCTTGCACACTGCCACATACCTTTTGAATCGCCATCCCACCAAAACACTGAACTTTTCCACCCCTTTCTTTGCACTATATGGTGCTCCTCCCTCCTACTCCCATCTCCGAGTCTTTGGATGCAAGTGCTACCCCAACCTCTCTGCCACCGCCCCTCACAAACTCTCCCCTCGCTCAACCCTTTGTGTGTTTCTTGGCTACTCGCCAAACCACAAAGGCTATCGATGCCTTGATCTCTCCTCCAACCGAATCATTATCTCTCGCCACATCACTTTTGACGAATCCTCATTCCCTTTCGCCGAGTCAAGCTCCAACACTCCTTCCTCCGACTTTGATTTTCTCTCGGAGTTTGACACGACACCTTTACCACCTCTTAGTTCTAACCCTTTTGCAGGATCACCTCCCAGTGCTGGCACTGCTGCCCCTGTTGGTCTTGCACCTCAGGCTGCTGCCAGCAGAGCCGGCACTGCCCAGGAGTCCTCTGGCGATACTACCGTGGGACCTCCTGTGCCCCTGGCCAACCCAGCACCACGTCGGGCTGCCCCTGTCGATCTTTGGTCACAGGCTGTTGCCAGCCCGGCCTCTTCTCCAGCCGGGGCTGTGGACTCTCCGGCAGCTCCTGCGCAGGCCGCCCGATCTGGGTCGCCACCGCTGCCGCCCAAATCTTCTTGTAGGGCATCTCCTCACTGCGCTCCGGGCGGCGACGACCATGCGGCTCCTGGATCGCAGGTTTCCTCACCGGCGCGCTCTGGGCCTGGTGCCCATGCACACGAGCCAGCGCACCGCATCTCTACCCGCTACGGTTGCAGGACTCTCAGCGGCACCAGCTGCCGCTCCCGCTGCGACACGTCGGCCTCCTTCTGCTATTCCCACTTCATCCGTTACCAATGATCATGTCATGGTCACACGGGGTAAGGCTGGGTTTCGTCAGCCACTGTCGCGCATGAACCTTCATGCTGCTGTCATGTCACCACTGCCGAAGACCTACAGGAGTGCCTTGGCTGATCCTAACTGGCGTGATGCTATGATCGAGGAATTCTCAGCCTTACAGACCAATCATACTTGGGACCTTGTACCTCGTCCAACCAGTGCCAACGTTGTAACAGGCAAATGGGTTTTTCGTCACAAGCTCTCTCCTACTGGTGATCTTGAGCGCTACAAAGCGCGTTGGGTTCTTCGAGGTTTCACCCAACGGCCTGGCATCGACTTTGATGAAACTTTCAGTCCGGTTGTTAAGCCTGCTACTATCAGGACAGTTCTCACTGTTGCTCTCTCCCAGGACTGGCATGTTCATCAGCTTGATGTGAAGAATGCTTTCTTGCATGGCACCCTTACCGAGACAGTCTATTGTGCTCAACCCTCTGGCTTTGTGGATCCAGTCCACCCTGATCATGTCTGTCGATTGAATAAGTCTCTATATGGACTCAAGCAAGCTCCTCGCGCATGGTACAGTCGGTTTGCCTCCTTTATTCTCTACATTGGGTTCATGCCTGCCAAATCCGATTCTTCACTATTTCTTCTTCGTCGCGGCAGTGATACAGCTTATTTGCTCTTATATGTGGATGATATCGTTCTCACTGCTTCCTCTGAGACTCTCCTTCGCCAGATTATCAGTGCACTTCAGCATGAGTTTTCCATGAAAGACCTGGGACCCCTCCATCACTTTCTTGGCATGTCTGTCCGTAGACGTGATGGTGGTTTATTCCTCAGTCAGCGGCAGTATATTCTGGACATTCTTGCTCGGGCAAATATGAGTGACTGCAAGCCATGTTCTACGCCAGTTGATACGAATGCTAAGCTTGCTTCAGATGCTGGTCCCCCTGTGGCTAATCCTACGCACTATCGTGGGTTAGCCGGTGCTTTACAAGATCTCACTTTCACGGACGACATTGCTTATGCAGGCAACAAGTCATCTTCATATGCATGATCCTCGGGAGCCTCACTATGCTCTGGTAAAACGCATTCTTCGGTATCTGAAGGGAACAATTGACTTCGGCCTACAGCTTCACCGCACCTCCATTGGAGCGCTCGTTGCTTATTCTGATGCAGACTGGGCAGGCTGTCCAGACACTCGCCGCTCAACTTCCGGCTACGCAGTCTTTCTTGGGGACAATCTTATCTCCTGGTCTTCAAAGCGGCAGCACACTGTCTCTCGCTCCAGTGCCGAAGCTGAGTATCGGGCTGTCGCTAATGCTGTGGCTGAGACTTCTTGGCTACGCCAGTTACTACATGAGCTCCATTGCCCGCCCCAGCGTGCTACTGTTGTCTATTGTGATAATATTAGTGCAGTCTATCTCTCTACCAATCCAGTGCAGCATCAACGCACCAAACACATAGAGATTGACTTGCATTTTGTCCGGGACCGTGTGGCTACCGGAGCAGTGCGTGTTCTTCATGTGCCTACCTCGTCCCAGTACGCCGATGTCTTCACCAAAGGCCTGCCCTCTTCGCTATTCACGATGTTCAGGTCCAGTCTAAACGTCCGCTCTGCTCCCGCTCCGACTGCGGGGGCGTGTTAGCGTATATTTGGCATATATTTGAAGGGTCTCCGTAATCACAGCAGTCTCCTGCGTGCATAGCCTGCGTGCATGTCGCTCCACGCTCCATTACCTGCATGCATGGCGCTCCTTGTTTGTTTGCCTCTCCCGTGTAATCTATTTATGTAACCAATCCCTGCTAATGGAAACTATCTGTGTGAATATTCAATTCTTTTCACGCTTTCACCCCTTTCTCTGCTGCACGTTTTCTTTTGGTTCAGTTGCATGGCACGACAACGACGGCACGGATGGACATGGAGCAGCTGCAGGGCAAGTAGAGAGACCGAGGGGCAATGCTGATATACCGAGTAGCAGCAGGGGCAAGAAACGGTCAAAGGCATGGGAAGACTTTGAAATCACTGAAGAAGTTAACGGGAAGCCTGTGAAAGCAAAATGTATTCATTGTCACACAGAGGTTAAGTGCGGATCCGACAAAGGCACATCGGTTTTGCACAATCATCTTAAGAGTGACGGTTGTCAGAAGAAACGTGGAGCAAGCGACCAGGAGCCAAACACTTCAAGGTACGATTTGTGATTTGCAACGTACTTTTGTCAAGATCCTAAAGAATTTATACCCTTGCATGGTCACATTCTTTTTTAGTATACAGTAATGATGAATTGGGGAAATTTTTACTGAACTTAGTAAACAACTTTCACCACTGCTCTCCTTTTGCATGGTGTTTCCAGTTTTTCTTAATTTTAGCAAATCAACGCCTTACATCAAAATAAGATTGGTTTAGAATTTGAAACTGCTTTAGAATGTATATAGAGTTTAGTTCATCAGAGTAACTCCCCAGTAATATTAATGTGGCTGTGAGTTATGTTCAGTTCTACATTTGTACAAATTTGCCAACTCACGATCTTTTTCTTCTTGCAGTGCCGCTGACGGTACAGCAAACGGTACCCTTGTTGCAGTTGGTGATTCAAGCAGCAGAAAAAGGATGAGAATGCATGAGGACTCAACACACAACACTGCAGCTAATGCACACCCTTGGAACAAGACTGAATTTTCCAATAGCATTCGACAAATAACTCGTCAGTTACAAGACATCACAGGGGCTGTGAGGGGGGTTCTCAAGCTACATGGGTCAGACTCTGTTGCAGGTTCAAATCACTACTGGAGTACAAGATCAGATGTGTGCCAAGGAACATCAAGTCTTAATCAACGGAAAATTTATGGGAGAGATGCAGAGAAGAACTCCATCATAAAGATGATTACAGCTGATATATATGACGGCATAACTGTACTGCCTATTGTAGGCATTGGAGGAGTTGGGAAGACAGCTCTCGCTCAACTCGTATACAATGATCCAGCAGTGAAAAGTCAGTTTGAGCGGATATGGGTTTGGGTGTCTAACAACTTTGATGGACTGAGGCTCACAAGGGAGATGTTAGATTTTGTTTCTCAAGAAAGACTCAATGGATCTCCTCAAAACAAAGAAAGGCATGAAGGAATAGGCAGCTTTGCGAAGCTTCAGGAGATCTTGAAGGGACATATGGAGTTCCAGTCAAAAAGGTATCTGCTTATTTTAGATGATGTCTGGGACAGCATGGACAAATACCAATGGAACAAAGTATTGGCTCCTTTGAAATCAAGCCATGCGAAGGGTAATGTAATTCTTGTGACAACTAGAAAATTGTCTGTTGCACAAAGGATAGGCACAGTCGAACCGATTAAGTTAGGTGCTTTGGCAGATGAGGACTTTTGGTTATTGCTAAAAGCATGTGCATTTGGTGATGAGAACTATGAAGGACATGGAAGTCTAAGCGCCATCGGGCGGCAAATAGCAGACAAGTTAAAGGGCAACCCATTGGCAGCAGAAACTGCAGGGGCACTACTAAGAGAGCAACTTACCATGGATCATTGGAGTAACATTCTGAAGAACAAAGATTGGAAATCCCTGCAACTGAGTAGAGGCATCATGCCTGCTTTAAAGCTTAGCTACGATCAGCTGCCCTACCATTTACAGCAATGTTTCTTGTATTGTTGTATATTCCCCAAGAATTATCAGTTTCTAAGCGAGGAGTTGATTCGTATTTGGATTGCACAAGGATTTGTGAATGGTGGCCATTCAAGTAAGAGGTTGGAGGAGATAGGACAGGACTATCTGTTTGATTTGGTGAACTCGGGCTTCTTCCAGCAAACTGAAAGAAAAGTGTCCTCTTTAGGCAATCAAACATGCTATGTTATGTGTGGTCTTATGCATGATTTAGCGATGGCGGTTTCAAGAACTGAGTGTGCAACTATAGGTGGCCTGCAGTGCAATGAAATGTTGCCAACTGTACACCATTTGTCAATAGTAACCGATCCTGCATACAGCGAAGATCAGCATGCAAACATACTTCGCAGTGAGGAGTTTGAGAAAAAATTGCTCAATGTATGTCGGGGACTGAGGACGTTGGTGTTAATTGGGCAGTATGATCCCTCTTTTAACCAACTATTCCAAAATTTGTTCAAAGAAGCACAAAATCTACGTGTGCTGCAAATTTCTGGAAATTGTGTTGGTTTTAATTCTTTCATGTGCAATGTGGTAAACCCTACCCATCTTCGCTATCTAAAACTCGAGGCTGGTGAGGAGGATGTGTCTTTGCCTCAAGTTTTGAGCAAATTTTGCCATCTTCAAGTATTAGATGTTGGCTCAAACACAGATCTTGCTATATCTAATGGTGTTCATAATCTTGTTAGCCTACGGCATCTTGTTGCAGAAGAGGGAGCATGCTCTTTCATTGTTAGCAGTGTTAAAATGACCTCTCTTCAGGAGCTAGACAATTTTATGGTTGATAATTCTAGTGGCTTCGAGATAAAACAGCTTCAATCCATGAACGAGCTTGTACAACTTGGGGTGTCTCAACTCGAAAATGTTAAAACTCGGGAGGAGGCTTACGAAGCAGGATTGACAAACAAACAACACTTAGAAGAGCTGCACTTGTCCTGGAACGCTATCTGGTCACCGCATGAATATGACAGTGACATGTCCTCTGAACCTTCTGGAGACATAGAAACAGAAGAGGAGAGCTCGCCAATGGATGATAGTGGCCCAAGCTCTGAACCTTCTAGAGACACAGCAAGAGAGGTGCTCGAGGGTCTTGAACCACATCACAACCTAAAGCATCTACAAATATCTGGGTACGATGGTGCTACCTCTCCAGAATGGCTTGCCACTTCACTTACCTCTTTGCAGACTCTTCGTCTACAGTGTTGTGGAAAATGGCGAATACTCCCGTCTCTAGAGCGACTTCTATTTCTTAGAAAGCTTGAGCTGAGGAATATGAGGAATGTAACCGAAGTATTGCTTCATTCATTGGAGGAGCTGGTGTTAGATGAAATGCCAAAGCTGGAGAGATGTTCATCCACTTCCGTGAGGGACTTGAACTCTAGTTTAAGGGTTCTGAAGATTAAGATGTGCCCTGTCCTGAAGGTCTTTCCTCTATTTGAGAGCTCCCAGGAATTCAAAATCGAGCAGAAATCAATGTTGTCCAGTCTTGGGGAACTCATTATCCACGAATGTCCTCGGTTGCTAGTGCCACACCCTCTACCGCCTTCAACTAGTGTTTCTAAATTATCCATCTCCAGAGTTTCAACCCTTCCAACGATGGAGGGGTCATCCAGCGGAACATTAACAATCGGGGATTCTGATTTTGATTATGAGCTGAGGACGCTGGATGGCAAAATGCTGTCGTTCCATAATCTGAGGTTCCTAACTCACTTGGTAATATTTGGTTGCCAAAATCTAACATCTATTTCATTCAAAGGATTAAGGCAACTCATCTCTTTAAAGAGTTTGGAAATAGCCGACTGCAAAGAACTTTTCTCTTCACATGTTCTGCCAGAGCATACCGATGAGGACATGGCGGCTGCAGATTGCAATGCCCTCCCATCTCTGGAACTTCTCCGTATTGTGTCATGTGGAATAACGGGGAAGTGGCTATCTGTAATGCTGCGACACGTGCAGGCCCTAGATGAATTGGTTTTAGAGGACTGCTTGCCGATGGCTCCGGAGGGTCTCTTACGCATTCCATTAAATGTCATCTCTACTCTGAAGAAGATATCTATTGAGGAATGCCCTGATCTAACATTTTACGGGAGCAAGGATGGCTTCCCTGGATTTACCTCCCTTGTGGAGCTAAGCATTTCGGAATGCCCCAAGCTGCTCCTGTCTTCGGTGGATAAAGACGGAAGATGGCTTCTCCCGCATTCACTTGCAGAACTTGAGATCAAGGGTGATTGCCTTGAAACGCTGCAACCCTGCTTCCCAGAGAATCTCACCTGCCTCAAAAAATTAAAAGTAGGGTGGAGCCCAAGTTTGAAATCTCTGCAGCTGCATTCCTGCACAGCACTGGAAGAGTTAGAAATCGGAGGTTCAGAATCGGTTATTTCGCTGCAGGGCTTGCAATTCCTCGGCAGCCTCAGGTTGTTGCGAGCATCTAGATGCCTCGGCAATCAGGAACAAGATGAAAGATGGCTTCTCCCTCAATCACTTACAGAACTTGAGATCAAGGGTGATTGCCTTGAAACGCTGCAACCCTGCTTCCCAGGGAATCTCACCTGCCTCAAAAAATTAAAAGTAGGGTGGAGCCCAGGTTTGAAATCTCTGCAGCTGCATTCCTGCACAGCACTGGAAGAGTTAGAAATCGGAGCTTCAGAATCGGTTATTTCGCTGCAGGGCTTGCAATTCCTCGGCAGCCTCAGGTTGTTGCGAGCATCTAGATGCCTCGGCGATCAGGAACAAGATGGAAGATGGCTTCTCCCTCAATCACTTACAGAACTTGAGATCAATCGTTATTGCCTAGAAACGCTGCAACCCTGCTTCCCAGAGAATCTCACCTGCCTCAAAAAATTAAGAGTACGGTGGAGCCATTGCACAAGTTTGAAATCTCTGCAGCTGCATTCCTGCACAGCACTGGAAGAGCTGGAATTTGAACATTGTGGATCGCTTGATTCAATACAGGGCTTGCAATCCCTTGGCGCCCTCAGGCATTTGAAAGTAATAGAATGCCCCCGCTTGCCTCCATGTTTTGAGAATTTGTCAAGTCAGGGCACTGAGTTATGCCCTCGACTGGAGACCCTTGAGATCGACGACCCCTCTACCCTTACCTCGTCCTTCTGCAAGCACCTCACCTCCCTCCAAAACCTTCGCTATTGGCGGGGTACCTGCACGAGGCTAACAGATGAGCAAGAGAGAGCGCTTCAGCTCCTCGCGTCGCTGAAAGAGCTCCAATTTCAGTATTGCTGGAATCTCGTAGATCTTCCTGCGGGGCTGCACAGCCTTCCCAACCTCAAGAGGTTATTTATCCACCATTGTAAGGGCATCTCAAGGCTACCCGAAAAGGGCCTCCCGCCTCCGCTGGAAGAACTGCAGATCAGCGAGTGCATCGAGGAGCTAACTGATCAATGCAGAAAGCTAGCAACAAGCAAGCTAAAGGTCAAAATTAATGGGAAATATGTGAATTGATTACTGGGTGGCTTGTTAAGCACACTTCTCTACCTGCACAACAGGTATCTCTGCGTTGCTTTCTAAGGTATACTTCTACCATTGATCATGTTATCTTCCGAGTTCACATACCCTGTGTGTGCTCATACTAAAATAACCAGTCTCTCTGCAGGACCATTGCAACTACCATGCAATAACAAGCTGTTCGAGAAAGTGTTCAGGCATCCCTGTTTCTCATAGATAACCTGTTTCTTTTACTCAAAAGTATCAGAAACTGACTTTCTTATGCCAGATTCTGCACATGTTTTATTTCACTTCAGAAAACCTCATCCGCATGTGGTCGTGTAGTTGATAATGGTGTCTCATCTTTTTTCTGAACTTGTTGGGATTTCAGAAAGAAAACACAGAATTTGTGGCTTATGATTTTGCTGCCATATCAACTGAAATCAATCAACAGTTAAACCGGTCTGTTTCGTCGTTTTTTATATGTCGGACCTGGATTTTCTTAATCTTGAATCCTTTGTGAAATTATCGCGCTACTCACTGGATCAGTAGGGAGCGCTCACAGTGTACATCGCTGAATCATCTCATACATATCGTAGACCAAATCAACCATAATATTACAACCACGGAGTTAAATAGACCACATCGGATCGAGTTTACAAAGGAGGGCCGATCAGGCCAAATAAGTTTATTACATAAAATACCAAAACAGCCGACGCCCAACCCCCTGCGCCTCCACCCTACGCCGCACCGCCCCGCCGCCGGCGCCCTGCGCCGCACCTCCCTCCACCGACGCCCACCCCCCAACGCTGCACCATGGCTTCACCTCCCCCTCCCTTGCCGCCGCCTCACTGGCCCAGCCGCTCCTCCCCAAACCGATGCCAAAGCACCAAAATCGCAGCTAGGGTTAGGGATCTGGGTGGTTGCCACCTGCTCCCTCGGCCTCTACTCCAGGTGCTGCTTGGCGACTCCACCAGCATCCTCTACTGCATCAGACAGCGTTTCGCCATAATTTAGTGTGGGGGATTGGCAAAAGAAAAATGTATGGTTGTACCAAGTTGTAATATTGGTTGTATGGATGTACCCTCAATTTTGTAGTTAAGAATTTTCATTTATGAAGTTTGGTTCTGTTACTTCTTTCCAGGTGATGCTTTTTTCTGTGTGTTAAGCATTTGTGAATAAAACTGAATGTGTAAGCATGCACATTTGCAGTTTGTGTGCCGTGGTTGTGTTGTAGAATAAATTTGAGAGAAGAATCTGTGATTAATTGTCACGTGAATGCCTCTAGGTAATTGATAATGTTGATTCAGAAATTGTGAGAACTGAAATTCAGAAATGTTTGTTGTTTGCGAGAAATTATCTAGTGAATACCTTATTGCTGAACCTATAGCTCAAGTGCTCAGAATAATGTAGTTGATATTCAGTAGTGGAAAATGGCATGCATTTAAAATATGGATAACCAGGTAGCATGGAGATGGGCAACAGTACGAGTGAAGGAATGTGTGTTGCGGTCAGGTTTAGAATTTGTGTGCTCCAGGTGCAACCGGGTTTAGACTTTGTCAGATTTCTCAGAGAACTGGACCGAATAGTGTCAGGTTGATTGGACAACAAGAAATTCATGCATAAAAAGAATGGAACAGTTTCAGTAGTTAATAAAACATGACATAGAGATCTGATTGAATGGTTCTCACATACATCAAAATAATTCATATAAGAAATTACATACCAAAGAGTCTGCAAATAACAATACCTGAGTACATATTTTGTTTCATGTTAAGTTTAATGAATCATTGATACAAGGAAATGCAACTCTATCATGCTCCCTGGAATTAACTGAACCAGTTTGCATTACTCGTTTCAGGATTAACTGAATGACTCAAACATGACAAAATTACATGGTTCTTGCATAAATAAAGATACATCATAATACAAAATTACATGCCACATAGTCTGCAAATAACAATACATAGTCATGCTGCCATAATTTAATGTCATTGGAGCACATCCTGATACTATTGCATTCTCTCATTTCCATGACCAAAATAATCATAGAGCAATGTTGTCGTGGACAGTACCAGTATGTGATGACTCCGGTTAAACTCCACAATTGCTCAAATAACATAACAGATTCAGATTCTCATGTGATTCCACTCATGTGCTAGCTCATGTGATTCAAACATTTCTGAATAAAAATGTGAAATCATTGTCATTTCATATTTCAATTCAGATTTCAATCAGACAACAATCAGATTTCAGACAACATTTCAGATTTCAATGGGAACAATCAGATTTCACACGATATTTCAGATTTCAATAATACAACTATCAGATTTCACACAACATTTCAGACAACAATTCAGATTACAGATTTCAGACAGACAGAATTGAGACAAATGAGACAACATTTCAGACAAAGCATCAGTTACAATGATACAAATGATACAATTGAGACAACTACATGTGTTATCTCCTTGAGAAATAGTGGCCGCCTCCAACAGGGTCAATCTCTGTACATCACTTTCTCGCTTGTTCAGATCTAACCAAACCACATTGCTGAACATCTTTTGAACCTTTGCAAATGCTTCGACCGGGAGGCCCTCCTTCTCTCCTATACCTGCCACCTCCATTGAATCTAATTGATTTGCAGTGTCCATTTCTGATAGAAGAACCTTTAACCATAGTGTACAAAGAAAATTTATTAATTTCTGCACAATTTTATAAATAATAAGTTGACTACAATAAGGACTACATACCTCGGCTCTGAATTCCTTTGGGAATCGAACTTTAGCATCCCACGATATGTCAATTTCATCTCGATTTAGCATCAGAATGTTAGATCTAATAAATGATGTATTGAACATGACTCTGAACATCATATCTTCTCGTTCTTGGTCGGCATCCAGGGTGGAGGTGCAGAGGCCGACAAGGCGCGGCGCAGGGCGCCGCTGGAGAGGAGGTGCGGCGGAGGGGCAGTGTGGCGCAGGGGGCGAACCCTAGCTCGGGGAGGCGACGAGTGGGTGGCGAATGCTCGATGCGAATGGTGCGGGGGGCGAAGGAAGCAAGAAGGTCTCACGCGCGGGGTGTTTTTCGCAAATTGTGTAGAAGTGGGAAGTGAGGGAAATCTCGACCACCAATTTGCTTGGGAACGGCTGGGATCGCCCATGCGCATATGTTCATAAATATGCCTATGTTCACCGGATATGTCGCCCTCTACCTGCACGACAGATATCTCTGCGTTGCTTTCTAAGTTATACTTCTACCATTGATCATGTTATCTTCCGAGTTGACATACCCTGTGTGCTCTCATACTAAAATAACCAGTCTCTTTGCAGGACCATTGCAAGTACCGTGCAATAACTGTTAGAGATATATTAGAGATATAATTATTTTGTATTTCTTATCTGTCTTTTGTATTGCTTTATCTGGATATGACATGCACCCCTTGTATACCCTATATATATTGTCTATTGGACTTCTTCAATATACACACAACATTCATAACATAGTATCAGAACAAAGGTTAGGGTTAGGGTTTACCAATTTACTGTAGCCGCCACCGCCTAGCTTCCGCTGCTCGCTGCCCTCGGGAGGGTGCTCTCTACTCCCGGGGGCGGCCACGTCACCGACCACCACGCTCTCCAACGCGCTCACTGCTGCTCCGTGGACACCTAGATGTGCGAGTCATCGATCGCCGCGTAGGCCCCGATTTTGGGGGGCTCGCCGTTGCCTCCATTGTCGTCGCCATGGTAGTAGTCATCACCGCTGTTGCAGTAATCATTGCCGCCATTGTCGCAATAGTCATCGCCGCTGGAGCGGTGGTGGTCGTGACCTGGGTAGAGCACGTAGGGCGGTGGCGGGAGGGAGCGCCAGTGCCAATCCTTGTACTGCGCACCGGCTCCGTCCTGCAGGAGGCCGTGGACGAGCACCTCGAAGCAGTGGTGGTGCGGCTTGGGGGCGCGGCCAGGAGGTAGAGACCGTCGTCAACGACGAGCGAGATGGGCTACTGCTTAGGCGCGTATGGCCTTGGCAGGACGCGAACAGCGTGCCTGCCGCATTCATAGAGGAACAGGAGGACGCCGAGACCCTTGCCATCCTGGGCGACGACCTTGTTCCCGCCGCCGCCGAGGAGTGTCAGGTGCGTGCCCCCGCTCTTGCGAAAACTGTCCCAGCTGAAGTGCCCCCACTCTCGCGAAAACTGTCCCAGCCGAAAGGAAAGAAGGTCTCCCCGGCGCTAGGCAGCCTAGCGCCCATCACATCAATAGACATCACAAGCCCAAGATAATGACACTGATTTCAATGTCTTTTTACTTTGAATGCCGTAGTTACTTCATGCAAAACGACATATCAAATTAACAAAAGACAGTTGCAACAGAATAGCTATACTGTGGGAAACACACACATACAAGAGCCACCTTCAGATCAGAAGGCCAGATACACTACTAAATGCTTCGGCGCGATCCACTTTTCACTTATATACACATGGTCCAGCTGAGCTATCAGATTACCCACAAAGCCTGCCCATCCACTACGAACTACGTTAACTAAATCCAAGCGGACATGGACATCTCAGAAACAGCTTACAAAATACCTGCAACTTCCTGTATTCCTACTCAAATCACCCAAGAACACACATCATCCACCTAATCAAATCCTACTGTTAGAATGATCTCCCCTACACCAGCGAACAAGCATTGCCAGCTTCTGAGGCGCTGTCCCCTGAGCTCCCCGACTCCGAACCTGTAAACAAAGTTAAATGGGAAACAATGCAAAAGCTTTGGTTCATGAAGAATAAACTGGGGGCTTGACCATACCACTGGACAATGAGGAGCCACTGCCAGAACCACCGGAGCCACTCGCGACCTCAGCATCCTTCTCAATCTCCACTGATTGGTAAGTCGCGGTTGGCATCTCATCCCCAGTATCTATATACTCATCCACCTGTTTGGTAACTATAGTCCTCTTCTCAGGATTCTCGTTCTCCTGTAAATAACAAAACAAAACAACTCGCATGAGAGTCCAATTCGCATATCCGCTAACTACAACCAAGAACACATGCTGCTTCCTGCTGCCATTACCGCATCACCATTGTCAACCAATGTAGACACACCACCATTCACAGCTTCAGCCACAGCAGCATTCATCATTGAAGCTCGTCTGCTCTTGTTGAGAGCCTTCTTGAAGTTGTTCACAAATCGATCAAGCTCCCACTGTGTCTCGACATCCATCTCGTCAATATCCAGCTCGATCTCATCCCCAAGCAGCTCTGGATTGCCATTCCTCTTCCGCACAATCTGCAGCACATTATGCATCCTCTCTTCGGGCAAGCTCTCCAGCCCCACCCTCAGAATGTTCTTCTCCTCCAGGCTCATCTCCCTCTTGTTCGGCTCCCTCGCCTTCGGTTTCCGCATTTTCAAGTTCCCCACCCTCGGCTTCACCTGTGCCGGAAGCGACGGCGGTGGCAATTCCGCTGGCACTGGCATCGGTGGCTCAAGGCGCTTGCATTCCTGCTCGAACCAAGAGACCGCCGCCTTGTACATCTTCTCAAACGACGCGAGGAGGCCGCCGGCGAAGGTGTGGACCTCGTGTCCGGCAGGGTTGTACCGCAGGGCGTTGGAGAACGTGAGCCGGACGTCGGCGGCGAAGGCGTCGTGCGTGGGGTACCTCCCGGCGGCGAGGTTCTCCTTGACTGCGCCGAGATCCATGGGGCTCTTGATGACGTTGTGGTAGTCATGGAGGCCAAGGCGCTCGACCTCCACTGGGGCGTTGAACCAAATACTTCGCCTGTCCTTCTGCAGCTTCCTCAGGATCTGATTGCACCGCTTCCGCATCGACGCCCGGAGCTTCGCCGGAGGTGGGGGAGGGCCCTTCGGCTGACCCTGCTGCTGCTGCTGCTGCCACGAGTCGATGCGGGAGAGGAGGGCGCGGACTTGGCCCAGCTCGCCCGCGAGGCGGTCCCGGAGCGCGCGGGCCTCGCGGTGGGCCATCACCGCCGGCTGGAACGTCACGTAGACGGACGGCGACGAGGTCACCAGCGGCGGTCTCGGCGTCGAGCTGTCGGCACGTGCAAGGGGGTGGTTGGGGTTAGAATTGGGGGGTATGGGCGTGAGCGGGCCGCGGGTCTCCCCCCAGTGGTGGTGGGCACCGCTCCGGCCGGCGAGTAGGGCGGAGGCCATCGCCGGTGCCGGCGAGGGTTTCGCGTGCTGGGTTGGTGGGCTTGTGAGTTGGATCCGAAACCCGAGAGCACGGGAGGCGGAGGCGGAGGCGGAGGCGAAGAGAATTTTAGTGGTGGGTGGATCTGCCCGGCGGTGGGAAAGGAAGAATCCAGACCGTTGGTGTCTATACGGGGCGATTTGGACGGTGCTGATCTGCGTAGGCCTGCCCACGGGCAGGGGAGGGTGGACGGTTGGGATTGCGGTGCTGTGAGACGTGGCGTGATCTGGGGAGGTTGGAGATGCTTTTGGTCGCGGGAATGGTTGCGTGATCGTGGTCGCTTGGGTTTGAGGGGTTGTTGGAAGTATTGGAGACTCGCAATGTGTGTCTCTGACATGTGGAGTACATGTGAGGAGGGTTCAGTGGGGTCGTTATGGCAGTGAGGAGACACATGGAACGGTTGGGGTGAGTACGCGATGTGTGCGAGGTTTCGGAGTTGTGTTTTCGCGGGAATTTTGGCCGGCATTCCAAACGAACAGCCGGTACATGATCCTAGTAGGAACACTTCAGTGATTAGCTAGAGGCTCTTGCAAGGCAAACATTTTACATCCTGATGCAGCGTGCATGTGAGCGCCCTTCCTGCTGCCGCCATCGCCCATATTTCTCGCTTTTCGAATATCCGCCAAGTCTGCGTACCAAAAGAACGCCATATTCATTATATGTGGAGGGAGCCACCATATGCCCCTTCTGTTCAAAAAGCATGATTTGGTCTGCATTGCAAATTGCAAACCTTTTAAAGCCTAGTTATATCCATTTCCTTCAAGCGCAACAAGCCGAAGCAACGCAAATCGTGCGTGCTTGCTTGCTGCCTAGCTTATGATTTGGATCATAAAAAGTGGAACAAAATTAAATACTCCGTGTTACAGGTGTGCAAACCATGATGGTCAATGGCACACAAGCATTCTTCTCTCTTAGTTACTACTGGTAGGATGCACGTATGTTGCAACGGAAACCCAAGTTTTGTATAAAATATTATTTGTATTTTGTATGTTGCAAATTTGTATGAACAATTGAGAATGAAAGGAAATAGACAAACATAACTATATTAATCAACTTTGGCAAATTCAGTATGGAAATAGGTGAACACGTTGTTTTTATGGACAAAACGATGGGAATAGGTGAACACATTGATTTTATGGACAAAACAACATGAAGAAATTGTATGTACCTCAATTGGATTACTCTTCTAAACATAAATTTCTAGTTCTTCAAACTGCTGCATTAAGATGTTTACATCATTTCTTTTTAAAAAAAAACTTTACATCATTGACCGCCATCACAAAAAATCTTGTAGCGCATTGAGTTCTTTGCACCATTGACCACCATCACAAAAACTCCCGTAAAGGTTGTTCGATCACCCTTATAGCATTTTTTCATTGATAGGTGAGCAAACTAATTGAGCGCTTTCAACCACAATATGTTTAGGGCAACAAATAAAAGTTAACTTGCAAAATGAATGCCTTCTAAAAATTAACATAGAGAGCTCGCGCATCATGACTTATGGGTGAAAGAGTATACCAAGCTTAAGATCGATGTTCAAGTCTTCCAAAGGTTAACATAACAACAAAGCACAAATGATTACGATCCCAACGCCACTAAGGCACCAACAACAGGTACTAAAGGCTACCACAAAAACAAAAGGAAGGATCAGGTCAGGGGGGAAGACTGTCAAGCTAAAACAAAACAAAATAAAAATGAGTGTCAAGACAAAGAGAAAAGTATTATAATACAATTATATGACCAATCTAATACTGTATAAAGATGGCAAATGACAAACTCCAATTTCAACAAATTTATTGTACCATCAAATTACTAATTGAGCTCATGACTTATCATTAAGGAGAAAGAAGAAGCTACTATTGATCAAAATTGGCACATCAGAACCCAGAAAAAGCACCACTAAAATCGAAGGAGAAAGAACAGGCAAACAATAACCTTGCAAATCACGATTTCTATAGCTACCAGATCTCCCTGAAGCTCGTCCTTTTGCTGATATGCCCAATATTTGAGAAAGTTATAAGCGTGGTGTAGCTTCTAGACCACCCAACAAAATGCAACCAAACCGACAATATAAAATTGAGACAAGTTAGGGGAAATAACTTTGAATCCAACAATAATATAGTCTAAATGAGATTGCAGCCTGCAATCAATACCAACGGATTTCCATACAATCCACCAGGCTTCTAAATTACAGAGCACTACAAGTCAAACAATTGCATGATTCGTCAAAACAACAATAATAAAGTGCAACACGAACATGATTTAGCAAAAGACATGGCATAATCAGTATGCACACCTCAAGTTTCCAATCTCTAGCATGATTTGGGTGAAGTCATTGTACATATGTATAGTTTGGTGGGTTTCCTCTATAGCAGTAAGGAAGAAGTGCACAACTTTGATAATGAACAAAGAGGGGGAAATCAAATTGGAAACAGGGAAACCAATTTTATACCTGAAGGCTTGTTCATTTTTTGGGGGGTGGGGTGGGGGATGAAAGCATCTAGACCCCAAAAAATGGATTTGGTAATTAATGACAACAATATATTATGTGACTAACATGTGTGCTAAGATGTTTGAAGGATTAGTCCCAAAGGATGAATGATGACATGGAAATAGCAATGCAAAGGTGATAAAGATTGACATGTCTCAAGACAAATGTATCATTTATCCTAAGGATCTTTTTATAGTATTTTACCGGTCTCGACGTTTGGAGAAAAGACCAATTTTGTAGGCTATATACAGTATTATTAAGAGGGGTCATGGCTAGTAGCTTGAAGATATATTTATGTGCCATCTTGATCTACCAGAAGTCATGCATTGCATTTGTTTTTTGATTCTGGAAACCCGTTCAGAAAATTAGTATGACCGCAAGTGATAAGCGGTATTACCACATGTCGGTAGTACCACAGTATACATGGCGGTTTGTATTTTCTAGAGAGCTTGTTTTGAGAGATTTTCTTGAAATCTCAAAATCGGTATGACCGCATCTAATGAGCGGTATTACCGTAGGTCGTTAATACCGAAATCTAGTTGGTGGTATGCATTTTCCAGAGAACATGTTTTTGAGAGTTTTCTCTCGGATTCTAAAAATGGAACAACCACAATTTAACAGTGGTACTACCGCAGGTCTTCGGTAGTACCGAAATATAGTTGACGGTACGTAATTTACAGAGAGTATGATTTTGGGAGTTTTTGATCTCCCTTGAAAATCGGTATGACCGTATTTCTTGAGCGGTACTATCGAAGTGCGGTAGTACCTAGTTTTACATGGCGATACATTATTTCTAGATATGGTATTTTTCTTGTGTTTTTGATTCTCTAGAAACCAGTAACGCCGACCTAGCTGAGTGGTATTACCGCTGCACAGTAATACCGATTTATAGTTGACGGTAGCACCGCAACTCTTTCGTAACGGTTAGTTCAGAGTATTAAATGCAACTGTTCCGATCGTTGATCATGAACATCGGTAATACCGGGTTTGTACGACAGTATTACCGCAAATCCTGAATTTTTTAGGAGTTTGGTTCAAACAACTAGTTTAGTGGGTGAGGGCTATAAATACACCCCCAGCACCAAGCTAGCAACTTTTGAGCTCATTCACTCTCATTGAATACATTTGGGCTTTTAGACACTCTCTACTACTAATTTACTTTGAATTCCCATTTTGAGGTAGTTGAGAGCATTCAAGTGCATTGCATCATTAGTTAATCTTGTTGGCACTTGGATTTCCTCAAGCAAACACTTGGTTTATTACTCTTGGTGCTTGTCGGCACCTAGGCGGCTTTGGAGGAAGTTTGCGTGGTGAGCTTTTCAAAGAAGACTGTGAAGAGTCCCGGCAAAGGATTGTGAAGTAGTGTTGTGCTCATCACCTCCGGAGAGGAGAAAGAGCAACTCTA
This sequence comes from Hsuehochloa calcarea, assembly GCA_036346395.1. NCBI lineage: Eukaryota > Viridiplantae > Streptophyta > Magnoliopsida > Poales > Poaceae > Hsuehochloa > Hsuehochloa calcarea. The sequence continues at coordinate 45,965,968 of CM070599.1, forward strand.
GTGATCGAGGGTTAAAGCTTAATTCGTGGAGCCGGTCCAATTCGGTTGGACTTACCTCAACGTAGACTAGTGAAGACCAGCAAGTCTTCGGCACCACGGGAAAAACATCATTGTCTTCATTATGGTTTATTCTTTGTCTTTACTTATTCCATTTATATTTCTAGTAGTTTACTTGTATAGAATTACTTAGCTAGAATTGTATCTAGTATTGACATAAGCTTTTAATTGTCTTAAGAAGCTTAGTAGTTCTTTCATTGTATTAGTGCTAGGAAGCATTGTTAAGACAATCTAGTTTAAAATTGTTAATTAGTTGAAAAGTTTTAAAAACTTCATATTCACCCCCCTCTAGTCGGTTATCCTTGACCTTATAGGGGATTGCGATGGCGAGGGAGAGCACAAGTTTATCTATGTGTTTTTGCAGGCACTGCAAGAAGGCCAAGAATTTTGTCCCATTGTTGGTGGTAGTGCCTAGCGAGGAGGTAACAATAAGCTCATCTTTATTTGGTTCAAAAGATTCAATCCTAACTCCCCAAGGCTGCAAGTACATGAGAGAATTGTTAGTTGCAAGGGTCTTTGTTGCGTAGCATCATTCTTCGATTAACCTGTAGAACTGAAAAATTACACACACGAGCATGAATTTGCCTTCTACGAGCATAATCTCTTCGTGCATAAAAGCGCATCAACCTTTATACATGTCATGTAACCACTTAATATATAGTTCATTTGTAAAAGAATATACCTTCCTAAGCTCAACATGTTTTGCAATTACCGGCTGTAAGCATGGGAAGTTGGGAACCGAAATAGTAAATAGCGTGAACTACAAACTATTTCACAGGTTGATGAAGTGGAATGAAAAAAAGAGAGTAAGGCACATGATCAAGAGTCCAAAGGAGGATTGAACAAAGGACACTTGAATTTTTTTTACAGATTCATAGTGTCAGCAACATCATCTCATTTATTGTTTTTGGCATACATACTTACATAATAGAATATAGGCTTGCAATGAGTAATTGTAAGAAGGTGTCACCTTGTTATTTCAATGTAAACACGAGGATCTGCATGGGATGTTTGGGCACAAATTATGAACCTAATAAGTTTTGTTTACTTGATCTTTACTTACACAGCCCCACCCATACAAATGCCTCAACAAGGACCCAGCCCTAAACGCTAGCACAAATACCCGGGAATAAGGAAAAACTCAAAATAAATAAATAATACCTCTTGCTTAGTTTCTTTCAGTGAGCTATGAAATCCATCCTTCAAACTTCAAAGTGACAATAACACTAACAAACATTTTGTCTCTTAAATCTTTCTTGTGGGTAAAATTGATGCATTGTGCCAACACAATTGTATCTGATATCCACTTAATTCATCTTTGTCCGCTGCTATTTGCAGGGATTCATGCGTAAATACAGAATGATACGGCTTGAAGAGTCATGAATATCAAGGACTACCATAGCAGACATGTAAATATTGATGCCCCAAGATGGCATCATATTCCAAAACTAAAGTGACATTATGTGAATAGGTTAACTATACAATTAAACTAAGTCAAAGAATTAGAATGTCAAACTTGATGTAAAACTCCAATTCAAATTGTGCTATCACTAATGCCCCCAACGAATTACGAGTCTTGCAGTCGAGTCATCTCCTCTCCTCAGCCCCCACGACATTGCCACCATTGGCACCGTCGTCATACGATTGACGCAGATCTGAAGGACTGTCGTCCACCAAGACACCCAGTGACCTTGTTAGGAGCTACGAGACTTTCCCCTCTCCTTGTTTCAAGGGACACCAAATCAAGGGCAACGAAAGCGGCAGCTCATGTGAGGACAGAGTCCACCCGAGCGTGGAGGATGGTGGTGATTGATCAGGATGGTGACGACTCATGTTGGGGAGAAGGCAATGGGAGAGGAGGGGTAATGAGGAATAGAGTGTAGAGATAGCAAGCCACGAGCGCGAGGAGGAGGGCACGACGCGGCCACGTAGAGAGGAGACATACGAAGAGGCTAGGGTTTTCTTCCTTTGTGCGGGTGTGGAAGCCACGAGGAAATCACGTGACGGGTAAGCCCCACATGTCGGCATGCTCAATTTCGGAGAGGAAGGGGGTGGCTCCGACCTGGCCGTCGGCATATGCTAATAGGAGGATGAGGGACGGGGGAGGGTGGCGAGGTGGTGGAGAAGGGGTGAGAGGCGGGCGGCAATGGTTGTGGAAGGGGCGAGGGGAACAGAGGATGAAGGGGTAAGGGACTTGAAAGTGTCTCACGACCCTCTCGTGGGAATCGGGGGACGCGTGGTTGGGCCCAAGTGTCGGCGCCAAAATTTTGTGAGGGGAGGGGCAAGGAACAGACGCACCACTACGTAAGTGGGGGTGGGACGATTATCCCATTGTGCGAAGGTAAACTCTTTTTTTATTAGTTAAGATAAGATAAGATACTACCGTGAGCAGAAAGTTCAGTGCCTCGGCAATAGGACTGAGCCACCGTCGTGCGCACATGCCAATGATGATCAATCTGTACGGCAAGTTGTGCTTCCTATGAAAAAACACACTGCGTGGGGGAGCCATGCTGTGTGGAGCATCCAGGCAATGCCGATTGTTCAATCGGCATGGCCTTGTACTGGCCCGAAGACCGCTCACATGGGCCACGCAAGCAGATTTATGGCCTCAGTCGATGGCCGGCGCGCGCGATCGAGGCACTGAACAACGCGCATACAAGCCTCAGCCCTCATCCGCGACGAGTGCGTGGGCAGAGCCGCAGGTGCACGCGCTGCGTCCTGAGCGTGGACGGGCCGCGCGGTCGTGCCCCCTGAGTTACCGCATGATTCAACCGCTAACTACCCTTCAAAAAAGAAAACACTTTTGTTAGCTCTCAGTCGCCTGAAATTTGTTTAAACCCAGTTACCTACAATTGCACACTACTAAGCTTAAAATTGCACTAACAAGTAATGTGCAATTTTAGCACAGCTTTCTAGTAACTTTTAGTTCTATTTGTTTTTGTATTTGTAGAGTTCACCTAAATTTACTTTTATCTAGTTTAGAAGAAAAAAATTGTAGGGTTCACCCAGATTTTCATTTGTCTAGTTTATAATTTCATTTGTAGAGTTCGTCTAGATTTACTTTTGACTAGTTTAAAAAATTTAAACATAAAAAAACAGAAGTCGTTGAATGGTAATCCAATTTTTAAAAAGGTGACTGAATTTTTCTTTTGTATTTTTCAGACGACTGTAACATAATCAACCCCAAAAGAAAAAGGCCAACTGGTGCGTGTGAGTGCCTGATTAGCCGCGCAGTGTGCGCTGCCTGTGCTGCGATCCACGTGTGTGTGCGGAGGAGAATCGGACGGCTGTGAGGATCCCCTCGTAGAATTTATTTCCGGTTCCGGTCATGCTTGCGGCTGCCGATTCGAACGTCTCATCAAGCTCGTCACACTGCGGTTTTTTCACGGAAGTACTACTAACTGAGAAGCATTTTATTAGCTACCTGCCATGAACGGGCCGGGGAGGCATTACATGGTGTTCAAGCTTGTAGTACTTACGTATACCACTCGACGCCAGATGATTAAAACTTCACACACGTCACATAAGTAACTCATCCATTCGTTCGTCCACGACGAGAACATTACCATACTGTCCATACAGACTGGCTAGTTCGACGGTAAGTTAAACTTCCTCGTACCGGCCGAGTCACGCGGCGATCTTGGAGCACCCCGCCTTGCCCGGCGCCGAGGCGAGCACCGGCCGCTTCTCGGCGGAGGAGTTTCCGACGCACCGCTTCCCCTTCTCAGCGTGCACCGAGGAGCCGCTGATCTCCCTGGTGCGGCCGATCACGTCGCGATGAGGTGCCCTGGCGTGCAGCGCGTAGGATGATGATAGCTCCATGGCCGCCTCTTTCTCCTCCTCCGCTATCGTGTCCAGCATCCACGGGAGCCCACGGCGGCGCCTGATGATGGACGACAGCTGTGACGGCGCGACCTCGACGGTGAACCGGGTAATGAGCTGAGCCTTGGCCATGATCAGCGTGAGCATGCTATGTACAGTAACCTACAAAATGCATGTGTAGTTTACACAGCAGGCTAAAAATGTATGGACATGGAAGCTTAATTTGTGCTAGCTCATGGTCATGGGAGGTCGTTTGGGAGCTTATATTTATAGAGCCATACTGTTGTTTTGGAATTGGGAGTGTGCCTTGCACATGGATGGTTTTACGTGGTGACAACTGACCACTAGAAATTGAATAACATTTTTTTTTGGGTGGGGGGATGCCCAGAGAAGTCTCCCATCGCGACTGCTGTTTCTGCACAGAGAAAAATATCATAACACGATGCATTAAGTTTCACTCAGAACACATATTGAGCTAAAAATGTAGCCAATGGCAGTTGGGAGTTTGGTATTGGCTTCAGAGAGACTGTCTGAGTGTTCAGTTTGTGCCTGTGCCAGGACACCCAAATCGGTGGTGAGCCTTCTGCATGGATTCATAGTATTTTTCATTCATTTGTGCAAAAAAAAAGACCTGTAGAATAGAGATAATTGTCAATTCCATCACTTTACTTTGATAGACAAGTGTGGCGAGGTATCCCCACGGAGGAGGGCAATCACATCAAGCCGAGCAAGGCATCGTTCCTCTCCTTTTGGCAATTAATTGTAAGGGATTGGTCCGTCGTTGTACAAACCGTCTTTAGGTGTTTGGACACTGCTTTTGTGAATTTTTTAAAAATAATATAATGATTTTTTAATTTTTTTTTTATAAAACTAAATAATCACCCTAAAAAATAAAAACAGATCCCTGTTATCGGTTAATCTGATGACATGCTTCTATTTTTTTAACGCTCTTTACATAGTGTAATTGATTGTATATTTTTCTAGAATTTTATATGTTCTGAAAGTGTCCCTAAAATTCTGAATTTAGGTCTCCGATACAGTGTACTTGATTGTGTAAATCCTTAATTTTTTTTAGATAATTTCAAAATATATAAAATTCTATAAAAATTACACATTTAAGTAAACTATGTAAAGATCATTTAAAAAAAATCATAATTGTTGGACCTCATTTTATATATTCGGCAATTCCTACAAATAGTATACTTAAATTAATTTTGGAGAAAAATTTAGAACGGATAAAATTATAGACAATTTTTTTGTAATTTTTTGAGCTCATTTGCTATATTTAAAAATTTCTAGATTCTACCACCAGTTGAATTAGCGACAGCATGTCGCTAGATGAACTAACGACAGGGATCTATTTTGTAATTTTTTAAAGAGACTACCTAGTTTTATAATTTTTTTTAAAAAAATAATATCACTCTTCCATACAGTACCATCCCAACCTACCAGTGTGCAAGCATGGGTTAGGACAATGAAATGAAAGGACAGCAGGACACGGTGATGCTTCACTCACATCGACGGTGATTGTGATACGATAGATCACTCAAACCTTGAAATATATCTAGAACATGATGCCAAAGTTCAACTATCGTGCCATGTACAATATGAGGTGAATGAAAGGACAAGAGGACACGGTGATGCTTCACTCACATCGACGGCCGATTGTGATACGATCGAGATCACTCAAACCTTGAAATATATCTAGAACATGATGCCAAAGTTCAACTATCGTGCCATGTACAATGTGAGGTGGTATCGAACCATCGTCCACATCACACAGTGTTAGATTTACTTTCTAGGCAAGCAACGTGTAACACTTTCTTCTATCTCCAAAAAGAATCAACAACTATATAAAATATCATATTTTTTCTTCCACAACACTCTCTCCCATCCCTCGTGTCACTTATGTTGGAGAGTTTGAGTTGGAGTTAGATATCTCAATCCTATTAGACTCGGATTAGTAGATTGTGTAATACTCGGATTAGATTTTGAGACTATAAATAAATGAGGTGTGGATCCTAAGAGATCAACACACAAGATTGACAACAATCTAAACCTAAAGACTACATGGTATCAGAGCCGGGTACTCACCTCAGATCCAAGTCGCCGTCGCCGTTCGTGATTGTTCTGTGAAGCCGCCGCCGCGTCACCCCGTCACCATCCAGATCCGCGTCGCCCGTCACCATCCAGATCCGCCGCCGCCGCCTACCGCTTCAGTCGCGCGCGCTGCGGCGGCGGCGAACGCCGTCCCTGCGGACGGCGCGTGGCGCCGCTTCGAGGCAACGGAGAGAAGAAGCCGCGCGGTGCCGAGGCGGTGATCCAGAGAAGAAGCGAGGCTGGGAAGAGACAGTGCCGCTGAGGAGAGAAGAGGGGATCGGGAGAAGTAGCAGATTGGCAAGAAAGCCTGAGGAGAGAAGAGGGGATCGGGAAGAGTAGCAGATCGGCGAGAAAGGGGACAGACTCGGGCTGCACTCGGGCTGCGCTCGGAATAAAGAAAAAACGGCGAGAGGAAAAAGGGGACAGACTCGGGTCGGCTGCACTCGGGATGCGCTCGGAATAAAAGAAAAAATTCAAGGCGGTTTGATTACAAAAGCATACTATTTTTTTGGTAATCATGAAGACTGTCATCGAGGTTATCGAGGTTCGACAGAATATTAATGCGTGAAGAGTTGCCGTGATCGTGGGAGATACGCGCGGCATATCTTGATATTGATTGGCATCTCTGGCTGTTTGAGAAGATGACCCCCGAGGAAATTGAGGCTGCGAGAAAGGCAGCTATTGAGACTACTTCTCCGCTAGTAACTCAAGGTGACATAAGAAGCATGTTACAGGATCTCTTCGCAACAGGTATGATAGGTCCGAGGACTAGTGCAGGGTCATCCGACTTAAAGCTGGAGCTGATGCCAAATGATGTAAAATTGGAAGGAAATAAGAATTACCTGAGTTGGTCTAGAAGGGCTCAGCTAATTCTGAGGACAAAGGGGGTGGAATGCTATCTGCAAGAGACTTGTGTTGAACCTGCAGACAAGACGAGCATTGATTGGAGGATGTGGAACACCACCAATTCTGTGGTGGTAGCTTGGTTGCTAACTTCGATGTCTCCATCCATAGCTCGGATGGTGGAGATGATGCAGAGTGCACCAGCAATATGGAAGACGCTAAGCAACATGTACTCCGGGGCAGGGAATGTAATGATGATGGTGGAAGTCCAAGGCAAGGTGGAGGCCACAAACAGGAGGAAAAGACGTCGAGAATATGCTAGTGAATTGCAGCAACTTTGGGCAGATTTAGACCATTATGATCCACTGCAGTTGACATGTGCTGGTGATATTGAGGCTGGTAGGGTGTGGCTGCAACGCAGACGAGTTACACACTTTCTAAAGGGACTAAATCCAAAATTTGAGAGTAGGAGGGCTGCAATGTTTCACTTGGCAAAATTGCCTACAATGGAGGAGGCTATTTCAGCTATGGTGCAGGAGGAAGTTCGACTACGAGTAATGGGGGACAACAACCCGGTCAGGTCCGCATATGCCATACCTGATGATAGAGAGTGCTACAACTGTGGGATAAGAGGACATCTGATCCGTGCTTGTCCCTCTCCACGAGATGGAGGCGAAGTGGAGGTCGTGGAGGTCGTGGAGGCCGAGGTGGAGATCGTGGTGGTCGTGGAGGCCGAGGAAGGGGCCGAGTTGGCCCCAGAGCTAACATGGCCCAGACAGAGGAGAACACGTCTGTCACTCTGACAGGCGAACAAGCTATGCAATGGGAGAAGTGGCAGCAAGGAAAGGCATTGAAGACTTCTCATGATTCCACCTCCTTTGGCAACTTTGCAAACTACGCCCACGTGGGCGAAGGTACTCAGACACATGCACTTGCATCCACATATAAGCACTCTCATATTGATTGGATCATAGATTCAGGGGCATCCAAACATGTCACAGGTTCACGTAGTGCTTTCACATCTTACACCCCATATACTCATTCTGAAACCGTCCAAACAGCAGATGGAACCGCCCACTTATTCGGGTATTGGATCTCAGAATGTACACCATCCATTGCTCATCCCACCGCTTTGCATGTTCCCTCCTTTCCATCAACCTTCATCGATCCGGTTCTATCATTGACCAATTCAAATGCACTGTCACATTTGATGAGGATTCGTGTTTATTACAGGAGAAGAGAACTGGGAAGAGGATTGGGACTGGAATAAGGCGTAATGGGCTGTGGTACATTGATCAGGTTGATGCGGCATTGGCTGTGGCTATAGGAGGAGTCGAGGAAGAAGTCTTATTACATCATCGACGCTTAGGACATCTATCATTTGAGAATTTAAGTCGGTTATACCCTGATTTATTCAAAAGGGTAGACAAGAGTAGACTTGTATGTGATGCTTGCGAGTTTGGAAAGCATACACGGTCTACATATAGTAGTATTGGTCTTCGGAGTTATGAACCTTTTATATTAATACACTCGGATGTTTGGGGTCCGTGCTCAGTTACTTCTGTGAGTGGTTTTAAGTGGTTTGTCACATTCATTGATTGCTATACTCGTATGACTTGGATTTATATGATGAAATACAAGAGCGAGGTCCTTCGATGTTTTCAAGACTTCCATAGGATGGTCGCTACTCAGTTTGATGCAAAAGTTCGGATTCTTCGCTCAGATAATGGAACTGAGTATGTTAATAATGAGTTTGCAACATATCTCTCGGAAGAGGGGATACTTCATCAGACTACTTGTCCAGGAACTCCATCTCAGAATGGAGTGGCTGAAAGGAAGAATCGACATTTATTGGAGGTAGCACGTTCACTCATGTTTCAGATGAATGTGCCAAAGGGATTATGGAGCGAGGCGATGAATGACGGCAGATATCTCATCAATCGCATGCCATCTCGAATACTTGGGATGAAGTCTCCAACGGAGCTTCTTTTGGGTCAGCGGGAGTTCAAGGTGCCTCCCAAGGTGTTTGGTTGTGTGTGCTTTGTGCGAGATCACCGACCAACAGTTGGCAAGCTGGATCCACAGGCTGTGAAATGTATCTTCATAGGCTATTCATCAAGTCAGAAGGGCTATAGATGCTGGAACCCAGTTGAACGAAAGTTATTTGTGAGTATGGATGTAACATTCCGGGAGTTAGAGCCTTACTACACGAGTGGAGGTAATCTTGATCAGTTTTTGGAAATCTCCTCTATCATTGAGGATGAAAGTCAAGGGGAGAACAAGGAGAGTGTTAGTCAACAAGAAGAAGTTATTGTGGGGACAATTCCGTGCCCAAATCTAATGAGAATATGCAAGAGATGTGATAACCAAAAAAGACTTAAAGTTTATCGTGAAGACGCTTGAAAACCAGGGGAGAAACCAAAAGACAAGCAGTCAGCACCGGAGCCAACAACGGTGGAGTTTTTTGAACAGACGACATTGCCACAGCCAGAACAACCTTCGAATGACCCGGCTCGCCGGTTGATCCATCCCAAACCCCTCATCGGTCTCTCTCCATCAAGTTTCTTGCCTCCCCTTGGGACGAATGGTAATATTGATTCTAGTCATTTCCATCCAGAGTTACCACTTGCACAACGTAGGGAAACTAGAGCTAATGCAGGAAAGCCTCCAGTCCGGTATGGCTTTGAGCATGATCATGATATCGCAAATTTCATCTCGTATTCTCATATTTCACCTGCATACAAAGCATTCATTGCATCTCTTGAGACTATGCATGTTCCGAAGGATTGGCGAATTGCTAAGCAAGATCCTAAGTGGAAGAATGCCATGAAGGAGGAACTTAGTGCACTTGGAAGAACAAGACATGGGATCTTGTTCCACTTCCAAGAGAAAAAGGGGCGATAGGATGCAAATGGGTGTTTACAATTAAGCAAACTCCTGAAGGCAAGATAGAAAGATACAAGGCACGATTGGTTGCAAAAGGTTATAGTCAAACATATGGGATAGACTATGATGAGACCTTTGCACCGGTGGCAAAAATGAGTACTGAAGAACGTTGATCTCTGTGCAACTAATTTGGATGGCCTCTACATCAGTTGGATGTGAAGAATGCTTTTCTACATGGTGATCTAAAAGAAGAGGTATACATGGAGATTCCTCCAGGCTTTGAAAACAGGCAGACTGAGAGGAAGGTATGTAAACTCAAGAAGTCTTTATACTGATGCAAGCGGTCTCAAGGGCGTGGTTTGATAGATTGAGGCGTGCGATGCAGTAGTATGGGCTATTCTCAGTGCAATGGAGATCATACCGTATTTTATAGGCATAAAGGATCACATATCACTATATTAGCAGTTTATGTTGATGATATTGTGATTACTGGAGATGATGCCAAGGAAATCAAGTCCTTAAAGAAAAGATTGGGAGAGGCATTTGAGGTGAAAGATCTTGGACCTCTTCGATACTTTCTTGGGATTGAGATTGCCCGTTCTTCGAATGGTATAGTTCTCTCCCAAAGAAAGTATGTTCTTGATCTACTAGAAGAAACAGGTATGCTTGGGTGTTGTCCTATTGCTTCACCTATTGATAGGAATCACAAGCTATGTGCTGAGTCGGGAGATCCAGTCAACAAGGAAGCTTATCAAAGGCTTGTTGGACGTCTTATCTATTTGTGTCATACAAGACCTGATATTTCATATGCAGTAAGTGTGGTTAGTCGATATATGCATGATCCTAGAACAGACACATGGATGTTGTTTATCGAATCTTACGATATTTGAAGAAAAGCCCGGAAAGGGCCTTTGGTTCAAAAAACCAAAGATCCGAATATGGAAGGGTATTGTGATCTTGATTGGGCAAGCGAGATGGATGACAGAGGTCTACCTCTGGATATTGTATCTTTGTGGGAGGTAACCTTGTGTCATGGAGAAGCAAGAAGCGAGAGGTTGTGGCTCGGTCTCTGCAGAGGCAGAGTACAGAGCAATGACGTTGAGTGTGAGTGAGATGATATGGATGAAGGGTTTATTGTCCGAGCTTCGAATATGGAAGAATAATCCCTTAATATTGCATTGTGACAATAAATCGCAATCAATATTGCTAACAACCCGATTCAAAGATGATCGTACCAAGCACGTTGAGATTGACAGATTCTTCATTAAGGAGAAGCTCGATGATAGAATATTAAAGTTGGAGTATGTCAAGTCTGGTGAACAGTTGGCTGACTATTTTACTAAAGGGTTAGGTCCTAGTGAGTGTTATACAATATGTAACAAGATGGGCATGATTGATATTTTCGGCCCATCTTGAGGGGGAGTGTTGGAGAGTTTGAGTTGGAGTTAGATATCTCAATCCTATTAGACTCGGATTAGTAGATTGTGTAATACTCGGATTAGATTTTGAGACTATAAATAAATGAGGTGTGGATCCTAAGAGATCAACACACAAGATTGACAACAATCTAAACCTAAAGACTACAACTTACAAGTGGAACCCGTAACTTTTTTTTTAACTAGCTCCGGTGCATGTAGATGCACCGGTCCTAGAAATATTTGTGCTAACACTCGTTGGCTTGGCTCTACATGCACCGGTCCTAGAAATATTTGTGCTAACACTCGTTGGCTTTGCTTGCTTCAAGGGCTAGCACCGGTTCTACAAATCCAAAACTCTAGCTAGCACCTAACGCTGTGCATGGCCTTGTAAGCTTTAAGAAGTTTCTAATTTTTTGGTAACGTTTTCAAATTAATTCTTACTTGAAAAGAACACACTTTTGTTGCAAAGTTTGACTGATGAACCTTACAAAATTATTTAAGAAAAGTTCATTAATAGAAGGATTACTTTCGTGTTCAACATGGAGGTTGGCCAGCAAGAAATTTGTTATATAGTATTTTTTTTTATGGGTAAGAAACTTATGGTATATTTTATCAGAAAGGAAAAGCAATTGGAACACCATCGATCATCACTTCTTTTTTTTTAGAAATTAAATACTTTGCATGAACAGAACTTCTGATGTGTGATCACAGGATTTTTTGCATTTCATCTCTCTTTTCATCCACATGAAACCAGTGGCAACTGTTAAAGCGGAATCGGCCAACGGTGAATGCCAATGACATATCAAGATTTAGAAAACAATAGGTTGATGGTATTTTGGTTATTGCCAATTGGCATTCAGAATAATGAGCAGGGAACCCGGCCATGACCTTACGTTCAAGAACAGTGGATGAAAATTCAGAAACCGCGGAATGATGACATGAAAGGCCAGTAGCCGCACAGTACGATTAAAATCAGCCAAAAACCGGTTCCTGTGCGCAGGGAAAAGCTTAGGTTGTCATGTAAACAATGTATCAATCAGTCGAAATCAGTAGCTGTTATTGGAAGCCCTTCGCCCTCAGAAACAGGCTGTGATCAGATGCTAGCTTCAGGCTCTGGGACTTGAAAGTCCTATCTTTGACAACTTACAGATTCAGAGACATGCATGAGGAGTCTGAGCCCTCTTCACTCTAGCAGTGACATGCATCCATACGCACAACAATTGATTTGCCTCGCTTTTAATACCGTGACACCCACGATATGAAACATATAACGGAGCGCCAACTACTGTGGGTTGTTCTTGGGTGGACACCGTTCAAAAACTAGAACGTTCTTGGGTGGAAGGCTCCTGTTACGGTCACTCAAGCATCGACATCGGAAGCAGTCAGGCAGCAGCAACACGTCGCTCTCTCTACGTCCATTTCGAGCAGATAATGCCATCTGCAGGCAGTAATAGGTTGGTGGTTCAATGCTTCATTCTAGCACGTTCCTCTGAAACTAACAGTCTTCAATGCTTCCTTCTAGCACGTTCCTCTGAAACTAACAATTTTGAATGCTTCCTTCTAGCACGTTCCTCTGAAACTAACAGTAACACGTTCCTCTGAAACTAACAATCTTTGAAGTCACGCTCGTATGCATTACTTGACGCATCTCTCTTAAATGTAATTTCAAAGCAGAAGGGGAAAAAGGATCTTCTCCATGTAAAGAAAGCACGAGTATAATCGCAATGGGCTTTGAAATACGAAGGTAATGTAATTGTTTTGGATTTTAAGTTGTAGCTTCAACTTCATGCAGATGTATCTGCCACTATAACCACAGCCAAGGAATCTCACTAAATTCAACTTCATATATCGGAACAAGATAAGGAGGTTGCTGCAGTCCAGAGCAACAAGTAACAAGGATGGCAGCAATACAGTAAACTTCTGAACAAACATGGGACCACAATATAGTAACCACTCGTACTTTACAACCGTATGCATGTCGTGTAAATTACAGTGTTCAGCACACATACACCATCCTGTCCTATAAAGATGGTCGTAGCTCGAACTTCTTAACCACACATATAACCCCAACAAATGCTTAACAATACACATACCGACTCCCGCGCTTAATGTTTAACCACAAGTTTATTCAAGGCACACCACGAGTCACACCAGCACATGCCTCATGCTAAGGAAAAGCAAGGATAGTTTTGCTCCTACGCTGCCTTCCTCGAGCAATCAGTGGAATGGCCAGCAAACTCGCAGCGCACCAAGTAAGTACTATAATTTGCAACTGCTGATCCGTTTACAGCCGGGAGATGAGCAGCGGGACAGATACGGTAGCATTTTGCTCCCCCATTGAAGGGTGGCACATCTCAAGCATGTCCAGCTCCCTGTACCTCTCCAGAACCCGCATCCGGCACTCCTCGGCTGCCATCAGACCAGTGGAGAAGGCGCCGTGCACAGTGCCAGTGTATTTGACACTTGTGGCCTCCCCTGCAAAGAATAGGTTGTCGACAGGGATGCGCAGCTTCTCATACAGGTCGCGAGGCTTGCCCACACCATCAAAGGTGTAGGAACCAAGCGTGTTCTCGTCCGTGCCCCAGTGTGAGACCAGGTAATGAATCTACGATAAGATTTGGGCAACACGATTGTCAGAATTGGCATAGCAGGATTCTTGGTAATTATATTGAGATGTGTGTCGAAATACTAACCGGCACAGCTGCATTGGGAAGGATCTTCTTCAACTGGGAGAAGGCAAATTGGGCTGCGGCCTCATCTGACATCTTTTCAATGTCACAAGCAAGCCGGCCTGCAGGCATGTAAACAAGCACGGCGTGGCCTGTTGCCTTGTGAAGGTTGAGGAAATAGCTGCAGCCATATGTAGTGGATGAAACAACTCCCAGGAACTCCACATTAGGCCAGAAAACCTCGCTGAAGTGGAGAACAATTTTGTTCTCCACTCCAACTGACAGTTCTCTTATTGCTTCCTCCTTCCACTTTGGCAGCCTCGGCCCAAATTTAATGGTGTTTGCTTTCAGCACACCCAATGGAACGGCAATGACTGCAGCGTCCGCAACAAATGTTTTACCACTGCTTACAGTAACCTCCACCCTATTCCTGTGGCGAACAATTTCAACAACCCTAAAGAAAAGAACTTGGATCAGTACTAAGGAATGGCAGATGGAACCATGCTTGTTGCTTGACAAGTGAAAAAGAAGAAAAAAAACACTATACATACCTGTGACCAAGGCGTATATCTAGGCCTTTTGCCAGAGTATTTATAACCGGACGGTACCCACGAACCATGAGACCATGGCCACCAGGAAGCAGTACCTCCTGCACCCCATAACACGGAATATGGTCATACATAAGTACAATTGCATGTGTACATCATGAGCAAGACATTGGCCATTGGGGGTGGGAATCCTACCTGGTCCCACCCTGAAGTGAGATTGCATCTGCATCAGTAGCAAACCAACCCTCCATGCGGCACAAATACCACTGAAGAACATCATGAGAAATCCCTTCTTGCCTGTTGTGAACACGAGGACAGATCAGATGAGATGACCAATATGTTTAGGATAACCCATGCACAAAGGCAGAAATTGGATGGTACAAACCTCAAGTGTGGATTTCTCTCCATAACAATTGCAATGGCCTTCGCAATAGAAATATCTTCATTGGTTTCTTCCCTCAATTTATCAGTCTGCACACATAAATGTTAGGGTAAATCAAACAGCAAGAATATTATTGCCTAAAATCAATAAGCACCGAAAATTGGGGAAGGGAGTACCTCTTTCAGTATAGTCTCAAACACCTTCCCTATCTTTTCTACCAACTCTTGTGGAACTTGACGTCCCCTAGTGTCATAGAGTGCATAACTGAAAGCCAATAGAACATGTTAGATGGAGCATTATTGGGTTGATCATCTCTCAAACATACAGAACAACCTAGCTGTGAGGTTTTACCTCTCCAGATCATGATCAAACAGCACAGAATCATCTCCACTTGTGCGGTACAGTGGAAGTCCAAGCCTTCCAATGATTGGTGCCAGGGGATTTTCTTCACAAACACCATGAAGCCTGGTGCACACAAAAATTGGAAATAAGGTTCAAAATAGTGCTTTCAGATAAACTTTTTGTCATATACAGTTTAAATAATACTGAAACGCAGGGATCCAAAAACCGTTCCCGAGGGGAATCCCGATTGCCGGCTGGGAAAAAAACCGGCCGGTAACCGGATTTCCCGGAAAAAAAACCCGGACGAAATTCGCTTGAATTTGCTTAAAAACGAACTGAAATTCGAAATTCGAATTTGCGAAACCGGGAAAAACCAGCCGGGGTTTTGGATCCCGGCCCCCGGCCGGTAGCCGGTAACCGCCTCGCTCCCCTGCTCGTTCAAAGTATTCCACTCACTAGGATCTTAGTAAATCGCCGGTTACCGGACGGGATTTATATCTATGCTGAAACGGTAGTCCAAAGAAAAGAATGGAACTCACCAAGATGCTCCCAGATCGACAGGAAACCCAAAAGAGTAGTCAGTGTGAACTCTACCACCTATCCTATCACGGGATTCCAGAAGAACAACCTGGAAAGGAATCGCATTAGCATAACCGATGAGATGACAAGTTCACAACATTTATGAGCGCATTTCTGAGCAGATCATAAACCACCTATACAATACCTGGAATGACGCATTTCTGAGCGCATTGGCTGCAGCAATGCCTGCAAACCCACCACCGATAACAATAGCAGAAGGTGTATGGGACTTTCTCCTGACATTTTCACCATATGAACCTGAAATAAAGAAACAGAATTACCTCAAAATGAGTGACAAAGGGAAATAAAAAGTTAAAAATAAAAAAGTGTTCGATAGTTTGTGTTTCTTTGTAGTTATCATCTTGCCATGTAGAGTGACTCCAAATTAAATTTGTAGTCAAATCGCATATTCAAATACTAACTCATAAAATACCAACTTTTGGACACATCTACCAGAAGAAAAGGAAGGTACATAACATCTGTTTTTTATGACTATATACATATCCATATAGGGAGCTTCCTGAAACTTCCACATGTCTTATGACGATTGGATCAGATAAACAAAAGCCCAGCTCAAGTTTAATCTTCTGAAAATTTTGATGTGATTGGATGAACGCTTGCGAGTTGTGATAGGTTAACTGGGTTCATTTATATGGAGGTTTAGGGTCTTAAGACCAATAGTTTGCTTAAATGTGGAAAAAATACTTTTCTACCTCCAAATGATAAAAGACTAGTTCATACAGAAATAACATAGAGAAGCCTACCAAGTAGTGAAATTGCCGATATCGCCTGTTCTTCTCACATCAACCCTCCTCTACCCCCTCCACCATGGAGGGTTAGTAGTGAGGCATGTTCCCCTGTCTCAGAACAATGATGGTGAGGTAAGACAGGGTAATTTAAGATTTTGCCGATTCCCCACAGCAACTATATCCAGCGTGGACTGAAACTCTCAACATAACGTTCTTGGTCTGTAGCTACGAATTGGACACTCTTGAGATGTAAAACAGATCAAACTTACATTTTCATTGGACAGGCACACTGCATATTCTCCACTAAAGCATGACAACTATGACCTCAAAGGCCAGGCAAGGACACAAGATCATTCCTATACTTTTCTAGCTTTGTTTGGACTGTGGACACATGCGCATTCCGACTAATGGGCAATAGGCAAGACATGTCTTGCGGCAATTGTTTATTTTGGTATTAGTTGGTAAGATGGTAGACATAGCTTTAGCAAGACAACCTCGGCAGGATATGCTTCAGGACAATTAAAAAGCATCCAGAAGACCAGAACATAACGGTCACCAAGCATCTCTCATATAATGACAATAGGCGCACTAAAACGCACTAAGACCCAAAAGTAAAGATACCCATATATGTGACGATGACAAGAGCAAAAAAAAATTATGCATAGTAACCAAGTAAATATTTGCACATTGTAGCATTGGAAGATAGTGAACACAGACAACTAGATCCACTAGCAAATATTCTCATACAATAATCTGCCCCCTACGTGCATTACAATAATATGTATCACGCATGCATGGAATGATGACACAGCACTAAACACAACATATTAGTACTTAACGTGATGGGCTTTTGATAATCTGATTTCAAGCACTGTTATAGTGTTACAAATTGTTAAGTCACAGTTCTATCATGTATCTCTGTAATAACGGCAGGAACCCTGTATAAAGTTTACACTTTACTCTTCCAAGCTCCAGTACTAAAAAGAAGCACACAACTCCGCACATCCACATAGACTTGTTCTTGCCATGAGCCAATAGGTCAAATCCTAGAAGCTTCCTAGTGGTGGGTTACCTTTGCGTGAGGTGTTGGTACAATAACAAGTGTATACAGCTAGTATTTCGGGGTTTTTTTATTCCTACCACCGGCAAAGGAGCATGATGGTTGATGCATCTTTCATCTGGCCCACGCGGCACCTCCCAACAACCATAAGCTACACGAGTGTTTGGCTTAACCAAAGCAAGTTCGCTCCTAGATGGTGGGAAAATTCGATTTTTGCACTAAGATTGCATTAATAAAGAGCATAAGATCCCCCAAAATAATACCTACCAAAAGTCTTATACCAGCAAGGGTGAGATAATATAAGAGCACATGGGCCCAATATAATCTCAAAACAAGCAAACACAGCTAATGTCTGCGAATCAAAAGGAGGATTTTGCACCTAAATCCCTTCAAACCCATCGTATAATTTTCATTAGTACCAGCAATCTTTTGATTTTTAAAAAAAGTGTCCTCAAAATTCGATCTTCACAATTAAATTCTACATAAACACTATGCAAAAGCCTGAAAGCTCGTACCAAAAACGAAACTACAGGAAATATCAAAATCCCATCAAAACACTACATGAGAAAATCTGCCAAGAACCAAGGAACTTACTGTTGTTCGCCATTTGTTCAGCTCTGTTCTTCTTGACGATTACTACTGGAATTATAATTAGACTGATTTAACAGCTGTGGGGAGAAATGCAGCAAGAAGATGAGGAGGCAGGCGACGTAGTGGTTCGAGTTCGAGTTTAGTCCCAGGTTCACAAAACAGTTCATGCAGCCGTGTAGCCGAATCGCCGCAACCCTCCTAAGAATTCACGGTCCCCGCTCTCGCAATCTCACAGCAGCGCCCAAAGTCCGCAAGATCCCATGAACATTTCAGGCGATCAGATTGAAGTTTGGACCAACCCCCACGAGGTAGCACTGCAAAATCAGATAAATCCAACCATTTATTATAGAAAAAAAAATTGAACTTTCGGTTTCTATTAGACAAAAACGCTTTGCAGCACGCGAAAACCGGCCTCGAAATCAAAAGGTCTCGGCGATTTGGGAGGGGAAAGATTAAAAAGCTTGCTCCTTCGCAACAATCTAGCCAAAGCTAGACCAAAAATTGCCAGAGAATCCTTGAATTCAGCACCGAATCCCGCACGGGAAGCCACCAAATCGAGCGAGGTAATCGAGCAATTTTGGCACAGCTAGGGCCAAACGAACAAAAAAGTTCGTCCTTTTACCCTCCCAAACCAAGCCAAAATCGTACGCAAAGTCGCGAACTCCTCAGGAAATACCGCGAAACCCACCTCAAATCTCGCTTGAGGGCGGCCGATCGGAGCAAGAAACCTCAAGGGATCTGTGGGGAACGAAGCCGACGAGATTTTACTGTATTTTTGGGATTCGGAGAGGGGATTTTAGGAGGCGGCGGAATCCTTTTGCTTCCTGGCGTTTGGGGAGACAAGTTTTTGTTGTTCGGTTGGGGGTGGCATTTATAGCTTCCTTTTCGGAGGGGGATACGTGCACCACCCGGTGACCTTACCCACTGGCCACTTGGGAGGGGAGCCCACCAAACGTGGCATGTAGCTATGAATTGGACACCCTTGAGATGTAACACAGATCAAACTTACATTTTCATTGGACAGGCACACTGCATATTCTCTACTAAAGCATGACAACTATGACCTCAAAGGCCAGGCAAGGACACAAGATCATTCCTATACTTTTCTAGCTGTGTTTGGACTGTGGACACATGCGCATTCCGACCAATGGGCAATAGGCAAGACATGTCTTGCGGCTATTGTTTATTTTGGTATTAGTTGGTAAGATGCTAGACATAGCTTTAGAAATACAACCTCGGCAGGATATGCTAAGGACAATTAAAAAGCATCCAGAAGACCAGAACATAACGGTCACAAAGCATCTCTCATATAATGACAATAGGCGCACTAAAACGCACTAAGACCCAAAAGTAAAGATACCCATATATGTGACGATGACAAGAGCAAAAAAAAAAAATTATGCATAGTAATCAAATAAATATTTGCACATTGTAGCATGGGAAGATAGTGAACAGAGACAACTAGATCCACTAGCAAATATTCTCATACAATAATCTGCCCCCTACGTGCATTACAATAATATGGATCACACATGCATGGAATGATGACACAGCACTAAACACAACATATTAGTGCTTAACGTGATGCGCTTTTGATAATCTGATTTCAAGCACTGTTATAGTGTTACAAATTGTTAAGTCACAATAACGGCAGAACCCTGTATAAAGTTTACACTTTACTCTTCCAAGCTCCAGTACTAAAAAGAAGCACACGACTCCGCAAATCCACATAGACTTGTTCCTGCCATGAGCCAATAGGTCTAAATCCTAGAAGCTTCCTAGTGGTAGGCTACCTTTGCGTGAGGTGTTGTTACAATAACAAGTGTAAACAGCTAGTATTTCGGGGGGTTTTTTAAATTCCTACCACCGGCAAAGGAGCATGATGGTTGATGCATCTTTCATCTGGCCCACGCGACACCTCCCAACAACCATAAGCTACACGAGTGTTTGGCTTAACCAAAGCAAGTTCGCTCCTAGATGGTGGAAAAAATCGATTTTTGCACTAAGATTGCATTAATAAAGAGCATAAGGTCCTCCAAAAACGAAACTACAGGAAATATCAGAAAAACCCGTGAAACCCACCTCAAATCTCGCTTGAGGGCGTCCGATCGGAGCAAGAAACCTCAAGGGATCTGTGGGGAACGAAGCCGACCTTACCCACTGGCCACTTGGGAGGGGAACTCACCAAACGTGACATGTGTGCGCGTTTGATTGGATCTGAACGGCCCAGATCCATGCGGAGCAGCCCAAACTTGGATAACCACATGTCAGGCGATATTTTCCGAAATCCGCCCTGTTAAACACCAAGAAACCAAGAAACTACATTAGGTCATAAGCCTACACACACAAAAAAATCATAAAATTTGGACTTCATTTGAGCAGAAAATAAATTCTATCAATAATTCAGTAGAAAAATCAAAAACCTAATCTACTCTTACCACTCGATGACCGGTGGGCCCCTTCATTTGGTCCTTCTTCCACCTCGCCCTCGCCGCTTCAGCGCACGCCTGCAAGAGCTCTGTCATTCGTCCACCGTTTTGGACCACCTCGCCCCTGGTTTCCACCGGCCAAACCTACCTGTCGTTTCGCCATCAACCTCCGCACTCATCCCTGCCTAGACCTGTTCATGGGCGCCCCCGCTCGAGCCCGACCATGTCCGGGTCGGGATTGGGACTGGAAGTCCGGCCCGGCCCGTAATCCCAAAAAATAATTAAAAATAGAAATATATTAATTTAATCCTAGAAATGAATTAAATAATACCTTTTTATTCTGAAAAGGAATAAAAATGCATTTTAATCAAAAATTTTAATTTTTCGGGCCGAGCTCGGGCCTGCCCATTTTAGACCAGGCTTTTCAAGCCCGGTCCGAAGCCTGGCCCAGCATTTGAACATATCTATCCCTGCCTAGGCGAGCCCCATGCTCGCCCGTACAATATCGAGAAACTTCGCTGGTTGCCCGCGACTGTCTAGGTCTCTCCGCGCTTATCTCCGCCCTCTCCGTCTATAAAAGCCAGCCCTGAGCTCCGCTCTTCCTTTTCCAACTCAGTGTGCACCTCCCCCTCCATTTTCTCCTTCTTAAACGAGCTCAATCATTCGGAGAGCACGAGCCCTATTTCGGCGGTGCGCCGCCACCTTTGTTCCCGACGCCGTGAAGGGTTTATTATCATTCTTCTCGCGTCATAACATGTTCCAAAGATCCTTAAACTTCCCCCTCATTTTATTTTATCTTCGATTCACAGGAACGGACGAATCACTTCATCTTCCTCGTCTCCGGCCAGAACCATCGCTTCGGTCGCCGCTGGAGCTTCATCGAGCTTTGAGCCAATTCCCTGCACCGAGAGCATCGTCGGGACTTCCTCAAGCTACCCCAACCATCCCCAAGCCTTCTCCTTCACTCGAGCCTCTTCTCCATGCGAAGCTCACCTCACCGCCTCAGCTCACCATCGACCTGTCGACTCCGACCACCTCTGAGCATCCTCTTGCTGCTCGTATGACCCTATTAGCATGTAGATGCTCGCACACGCACTCATTGGTTGAGAGCGTTGCTCAAATCGCGTTGTCGCCTGTTGTCGTAGCTGCGCCGCCGCCTAGCTCCGTCGGGTCGCCGCGTTGAGCCACCTCCGACCACGCCGTCGGTACCCCTAGGTGTGCAATAGCACAGAGGTTCCATTTTGGGAACTCTCTGGTGTCACCAAGCCCCACCGCGCTGCTATGCCGGATGAACACTGTAGCTCGTCATCAACGCACTTAAGCACAATCATTAGAACAAAGATGTTTGTTAACACTTAGTTAATCCTTAATGAATCACTGACGTGTGGGACCTAGCTATAGATTAAAAAGAAATCTTAACCAAAATGTTATCTTCTTTGAGTTAATGACATGCGGGACCCACAACTTAAGTGCACAGCGCTGGTCCCGTGGACCATGCACTGTGTGTATAGACAATTGGTCTATGCGCTGTTGCTATGAACCGTGTCACTCAAAGTCGATCCCACTTGTTAGTTTTGTAACAAAAATCAAATGAAAATAGAAAATATGTTTTCAGTTATGAGGAGAATATGTTTTCCCTTACAGGAAAGCGTAAACCTCATGGGATTATGTTTTCTCTGTTAGAAAGTGTATTTCTCAATTTTATTTGAATGTCTAAACCGAACAGAAATGAAACCTCGATAACTTTTGCTACAAAACTCCAAATTGAATTAAATTTATTTATAAATTCGTTTAAAATTACAATTTACCTGAATATATAAAAATATTTAATTTGGGTTACTAATGAATTTCTTTGGTGTTATTTAATTTCTTTTCAGCTCTTTTTGATTTAGACGTCAATTGTCCAAGTAATTATTTCGACGATCAATCCACCATATCTCCATAACAGGAAGAGCAAGGCAAGCACATCCTTTGATCATGTTGATCCCATACCTCCTTGAAATATTGATTCTTTACCGTTGTAACCTTTAGATTATGGTTTAGGCAATATGTAATGTTGTTTGGAATTTTTAGTGCGGTTATCGCACGACTGCTACTACAACGGTAGGTTTTTCAAAAAATTGATGAAAGGACAATATGATAATTTGAGAATTTTGGATATTTTGAACAATGTCCAGAGGAGTTACCTTTGATACTTTGTATGAAAATAGAATGAAAACTTAGTCTTTAGACGCAGGCGAGTTATGTTGTATTCTGAAAAAAATGAAGATTATAACTCACTAGTAGCTAGGGTGGAGATTGTCACCCGAGGTCGATTAAGGACTGAAGTCAGCGAATCTAGGACTAAGTCGCAATCGTACAACCGTATGTGCTAGGATGGGGTAGCCGTAGCTAAGTAAGTTATCAAATCATAGCCTTGCATAATTAGTAGGCAGAAGTAGTGTGTGCAATTTCCATTTTTGTCACAACTGCGAATGTCTCACTTCGACGGGTTTCTATCAGGGCAAGTGAGGGACTAGTGAGATGAGTTTCTATCTGGGTAAATAAGGATAATGATTTGCTGGGCTAGTGCAAGGTTAGGGCTAGATAATGTAAAGATTGTGTCGCGAACTCCAAACTGTTTACCTACGGTAGTGAACAGTGATATAGAGATATTCTAGGCAACTAGAATACCGCGTACTATGGGTAAATTTGTACACATTTGTAGAGTAAAAATCTATTTAAATAGCCGCGCTCGTGGTTATGAGCATGCTTAGTGCGGCTGGTATGGCTGCAGTTTTGATTTTCAAAATAAATGTTGTCACAAAACTTGGGTAATAACATGGGGTTTTTATTTATTGAGTTAACTTCTATGTCTATGGCCGGACTGCTATGTCTATAGCAGGACTGCCATTTCTATGGCTGAATATGAATTTGTCAGTGCCATGTCTATGGCTGAATATGAATATATTTTTGCTTGCAACCGAGTAGGGTTGCTGGTGTTGTTATTATTATTTTGTTTAGTTCTTTACTTACTGCCATGTACTTATTTATATTGTTCTTTCAAATTCCGTTGCAAATTATTACTTATGAATATTACAAAATAAAAATAGCTTTGAGCAAAAGAACTTGTAGAGTGGAGCCTCTTTCTTTGATAGCCTTGCATTTAAAATAACTTTGTGATACACTATAAGTCTTACTGAGTACACAAGTACTCAATCTTGCTAATATTGTTGTTCAGAGATCGAAGATGAGTAGATATCAGATGACGTGTTCTTTACTCCCGGCACCGGGGGAGTTCGGTGACAGGTCTACCTAGGCCTTGCTCCTTGTCGATTGCCTGTGGGATCGGATGGGCATGCCGCTGGACTTTTTGCTACCTTACTAGTTCTTCCGCTACTATATTTTACTCTGATGACTGCTTTTGTTTGGTCGGTCGATCGGTTGTTGTAATAACTTGTAATAGATTAAGTAGAGTACCATTTTCTTTACTTTTAATTATGATTGTATGGAAATGTTGTGAATGCGTGTACTAGCTACTGATCCAGTGACTAGCACAGTATACACATATGGTCTTCTGGTATTCCACACCCGGGGGTCCGACAACCAGGCAGGGGCCGAATCCAAGTGAAGTTTCAGAGATGCACAGGAAATCGAGCTTAATATTATTTTTACCTTATCAAAACTCACATACACATAGGCGTGCATCTCGTAGTTTATACACATTCACTCCACATACATGTAGTGGCATGTACGGTGACACACGGTCGATTTCGTTCTAGATTCGCCATTGCCACCAGGCATGTACGCACATGCCTAAAGTATTGGAGGACGATGATAAATACGCGACCTCACAACTCCACCACCCCACTTAAGAGTTTATATGTAGAGTTTGCCCAACAATGAGTAGCGCTTCTATACTCTTCCAAAAATAGGATTGCATAAATTTCAAAACACGTAAAAATTCTGATTTTAACCACATACTACTTCACTAACAACAATTAATAATATTTTAAGATGCGTGTAATTCAATTTTTAGAAGAGCATAGAAACGTTGCTCAAAATAACCAAAATGTGCTCCACATTCTAGTCATTTCAAATGAAGCAATAATTAGCCATTTTCACATGGTACTTCCCCTTAGTGTGACCTTACGCTTGGAAGGGCCGAATCCAAATGAAGCTTCAGAGATGTACAAGAAACCGGGTTCAATACTGTTTTATCTTATCAAAACTCACATACGCATAGGTATACAGCCTGTAGTTTATGCACATTTACTCTACATACATGTGGTGGCATGTACGGTGACACTCGGTCGATTTCGTTCTAGGTCTGCCACTATCACCAGGCATGTACGTAGCACACGCATAAAGCAATGAAGGACGAGGATAAATCTGTTATCTCGCAAAGTTCCTACCGAAACTCATTAATGTGTGCACTAAAGTGGAACCAAAATTTAAACCTAGGTAGACAGAATTTTACACAACTCTACCACCCTACCTAGAGTTTGTATGTAGAGTTTGCCCAACAATGAGTAGCGCTTGTATACTCTTCCAAGAACAGGATCGCATAAATTCCAAAACAGGTAAAAGTTCTGATTTACCCACATACTACTTCACTAACAATTATTAATACTGCTTTAAGATGCGTGTAATTCGGTTTTTAGAAGAGCGTAGAAACGGTGCTCAAAATAACCAAAATGTGCTCCACATTCAAGTCATCTCAAATAAATCGAGGTGAATATGATCCAACGGCTTACATAGAGGGTGTGCACATCAGCACCAAAATGAGTCCACCAAACACACACACAATTGGCACAGATGACACGTGGCTATTATTGGCTTTGCATTTGCCTCTCTTTCTTTTCCCATGTTTCTTTAGAAGCCTTTATTTGCCATGAGGATTTCACTGATAGAGCCAGGCACTCAAAAAATCTTTCTTTTATTGAGCTGGTATAGCACCGTACATTTTTAAGTAGCCTAGTTAGTTCCTAATTACACCCGTTTTGCATGTGATAGAGAGCTAGCAAGCAACACTTTTTTTTTTGAAGGGAAAATAATTGGCTATGAAAAACTGCAAGAATGGAGTAGTGTGATTTATTTATGTCAGAAATTTTTTGTTTATTTTTGACATAAAAACAAACAGGTAAGGATGCTCCCAATTTGCACGTTTGAGAGAGAAAAAATAGTACTAATACAACCCATGCATCATAGCATTTCGGTATTTTTTTTTCTGCTGCAGTAAGGAGGTCCTTTTCGTACTTTTGCCGAGTGCGATAGCATTCCGTGTAAAACGCATACGATCGATCGATGCCGCGCGCGTATGAACACAACGTCGTGCTCGTTAATTGGCGACAAATGCACGCGCAATGGGTCCAAAACGACCGAGAGAGACGTGCGTGATGATCTCAGCTATCCCAGCGACCCTTCTAACACAACACCAATTTTTTTTTTCCTGAAGTAACGGCAGGAGGAGGAGCCGCCCTTATGCATGGGTTTCTTCTCGACGATTCTCATCGTTTCTGTTGCATTATTTTTATGTTGTTGAAAAATTCGTCTATTTTTTTTCTTTTAGGTTTGCCAAAGGATCAGAATGATCGGTGAGGCTTGATCCTTTCTGCTATTTGCCTCCTCAGAGTGAGATCTGTCGATCCACCAGTTGAGTATGTTCTACCAGTGTCTCACTGTGTGGGATTTAGTTTGCTGCGCTACACCTAGATCGCTACTAGGTTCCAAATTTATTTGGCATAGGCACATTCAACGAACATGTGCATAACTGTTTCCTAGGTGTCTGTGCATAGGAGACACTAATGATCATTTTACATGTGACGATGCGTCAGAATATTTGCTGTCAGAAACACCATCACAAATGATAGCATCATACGCATGTCGAACTCGTTTATATAGCACAAATTTCCCTATTACACCGTATAATTCAAGGTTTCACGGAGACCTGATCGATCAATCCATTTATGGTATGTATTATTCACGGGAAACACCTATTTGATGAATGGATATAGCAGTATATATCCGTGTATTGTATTGTTCGTAGGGAAAATAATTGGCTACATCAGGAAACTTACCGTATATATAGGAAGGACGAGCACGCAGTTGTTTGGCAGTTTTCCCATCATTTTCTAGAGGCAATTCAGCAAAACTTGTCTCCTTCCAAAAACAAGGACAAGCTACACGCATTACGTGTTGGCACTTTTCGGGACAGCAGTTAAACGTTTCAATCGGCGAGATACTCAAATAACAATGAACTGCTACTGACACGCCACCTTAATTTCTCTCTAGATAACCTATGGGCCGACGAGAAATCCGGATCCTCTGATGATAATGTGTGAACGGTACATAATGATTACTGAAGTGAATACTGTAGTAACCGGTCTCATCCTTTACTTTTCGGTCGGACGTTATAAATCTCTCCTAATTCCCGTACACTATACCATCTTAGCATGAAAGGATCCTTCTCCGCCGACGAGAATAATATGTAACAAAGGAAGGCATTGTAATTAATCATATCAGAGCCATGCATGTGGTTTTTTAACGCTAGGGAACTAATCCTAGCTAGAGAATGAGCTAATGCTAGCTAAAATTCAGCAAATTTGTCTGTGGAGAAATGAACTCCAGGGAAAAGGAAGGGAGCACGGCGTAGAACGTCGCGAGGTGAAGCTAACTGCAGAGACGACATCGCTGGGGATCACGACGGCGACGAAGCGCGAGGAGGAAAGAGATTCAACCGGCGGCGATAAAACTTCGATTGTGGAGAAATGAAAGCAAGAGAGGATGACAAAATCGGGGAGGTGGAAGAGGAAGCCAAGGGGCTCATCGTGACGCGGTCAGCGTAGCAAGGCGAAGGCCGGAGAGAGAGAGAATGGAGGGCAAGGAAAGAGGAGGAGAGGAGCACCTAGTGCTCCTTTTTATAGGGGAGTAGTAGGGGGAGAAGGCTTGTGGCATGGGCGCACGAGTGAGCTTTGGTCGACGTAGGGCACGGAGGGGCTGGCGGGATTTGTGGAGAGTGAAGGGCAGGTGTGGGATTGACAGCGGCGGGATGGGCCTTCAATGCGCGCAGAAAACGGAGAGGAAAATGTGCTGGCGATGATGACTTTTCTAAGAACTGTGACGAGTGTGACGACGCGACGGATGGGGCGAGCAAAGGCGATGAGCGGCGAGGTCAATAGGGCAGGTGGGGGAAAAGATGGGACAGGGAGAGGAAAAGACGGGGCGGCGGGCGCTGACGTGGGCGCGGAGTCAACAAAAGCAGGTAGGGGAGCAGACCGGCATAGGTGCGGGCCAGGGGATGGGGCGACGAATGACAGGGCGAGCAACGGGAAGAAGGAGCTGACGGAGAGGAAGAAAAACAGGGAGAGGCGCCGACGGGTGGGACCGCCATGTTGGTGGGAGAGAGAGGGAGGCACGGCTGGGCTGGTAGGTCGGGGTGAGTGGGAGCGGGCCTAGGAAAACAGGCCAGCGCCTGGGAAGAGACTTGGGGTGGGAAAGATGAAGGGAAATGGGTCGGAGGAGATTCAATCCGAAAGCAAAAAAAAAGGAGATTTAATTGATTTTTCAAATTTCAGAAAATACAACAAATCCAAATAACTTTTAAAAAATAGCAAAAATTATAAAAAAAATCACAGAAATTTCCTAACTTATTTTGAACTGAATGAAATTACGCCCAACTTAAAGTTGGCTTTTAATTTTGCACATAAATTATTTTAAATTTTTGAAAGATAGGAGAACCCTTTTTTAATACTTGAAGATTCAAGAAATTACATAAGTTTTTCTTTTTAACTTTAAATCTAAAGTAAACCCAGAAACTCAATAAACTTTATTTTTAACTTTTAAAATATAGCAAATCAAGAAAAGCAATAAAACTCTTTTAAAACTCAGGAAATTCAATAAAACAATAATGTTATAATTTTAATTTTGGTAGCAAAACTTTAAGATGTTACATTCTCGTTGATCGAGCAGTGGTGATTTGAAACTCACTCTCTACCTAGCTTCTTGCCCCAACGCCACCACTATAGGAGATCTTTTCAATTTGTTGCTAAATTTGTTGCAATAGTTGGCTCAAAATGTTGTATTGAGTGTTTTTTTTATTGTTATAATGTTGTTGCATCAAATGTTACAACAAGAGGTTTTTTTTATTACAATGGTGTTATTGATTTGTTGCACAAGAGTTTCTCCATTGTTGCAAAAAGTGATTTAGTTTGTTGCAATACATCTTCCTGAAATTTTGTAGAAAAATGATTTTGTTGCAACTATTGTCACCGATTGTTGTATACATGAAATCAAAATGGTTCATAAGTAAGTTTTAAACGTTGTAAATTTTTGATGTTGCTACAATTATTTTCGGATGTTTTCACTGTTATTTTCAAATGTTGTAACATCAAAATTTGTTTGTTTTTGGGATATTTGATCTAATTTTTAAAAGCACAACTATGTTCTATACTGATGGTTTTCATGCATTTTCAGTGACAATTTAATATATATTTTTATTTTTTTTGTTGGTATTGTATTTATCACTTACGCATTTTTGTTGCAGATATAAATTATTTTTGTTGTAATAGTTGTGCTTAGATGTTGTGTCGAATCGTAAAGAGCGTTGCGTCCAACCAAAAAAAAACACGCTATCATCGTGCAGGCGGTGAGAGAGATGAAACAACCCGTGTATGCATGTGATTGTTGCAAATTACTACTGTAAGTGGCTTCTTTTTTCGCATAGGGCCTCCAACTGACGAACTCCTGTTTATGCATGACTTGGTTTGGTGGTGAGCTTCTGGGAATCTCGTTTTTCGTTGCGTTGCACATCGGAAAATTGGGAAGTTTTTTAACAGAGAAAACTGGGAACTGGTAGCCAACATGCGGTGTGTTGCGTGCCAGTGTTACGTACGTGTGGTGGGCCGACCCGACCATGTAGCTCGCGCCGCGACCCGCGAGTGGGTGTGTTTGCGGGACCCGACCACGTACCATCGGCACGTCGCGCACCGCTCACCGGTGGAGCTAGCTAGTCATCCGCTTTAATTTGTCTGTGGTGCCGACCCACGAGAACAGTGATGGATCTTGAATAATATAATAAGGAGATGAATTAGTAATATTTTTATCTTGAAGAGGGTTAAATGGAACATTGCTGCTATTTTTATGTACCATATTCATATATACATAAGGGATTTTATAGAGTATGAGAGGGACGCGGCAGTGTGCTCGTTGATTGACTCGAACTGTATCCTCCACAGAGTAGGAAAGCGACATGTAAGGTCATGAACCAAGGGGTCCTTGTCTACAAGTCCAGCAGGGGCTCCACTCTTGCGAGAACCGATTCGAATCATCTGTCACCTAGGATCAAACGGCTGGTCTGGAATTTGTATTCCAGATGCCCGTACCGTATTCGTATCCTACCTCTCCAACTAGTTCTCAAGGCTTTCGTATGAGGGTATTTTCAATAGTATATTTATTGTTATCTTTTAGATATATCACATCAACAAAATTCTACGCGGAGAAAAGAGGGAAAATAGAAAGAGCACATGTCGTTCTTTCTAAAGAGACTGTCGTACACACGAAATAAGACTTAATAAATTAATCTAGTATAGTTGATATATAGATCTGTTGTAATTTTTTTTATAAAATATAAATATTAGAGAGAGTATTATAGATTATATATTAAAAATATTATCTATAAACGATACAACATATGTTAAAGAAACTATTGAGGTTATCCATACTGTCAGGAAAGCACGCACGCGGTTGGGTGCTGCAAAAATCTAGGGAAGCATGCGCGTGCAGATGAAGGGCGTGCGCAATGGCTCGGAAAGAGTGCGATTCGTGGCCGATGCTGCCACCACACGATCATTGTGGATTTGTGGTTCGTGTCTTCTCTCAGTTGCGCTGTCCAGCAGAACGGGAAGCCCACTCGATCGCAGGTCGTACATCAC
The DNA here is from genome assembly GCA_036346395.1 of Hsuehochloa calcarea. NCBI lineage: Eukaryota > Viridiplantae > Streptophyta > Magnoliopsida > Poales > Poaceae > Hsuehochloa > Hsuehochloa calcarea. The sequence goes on from CM070599.1 coordinate 45,996,354, forward strand.
ATGCCTACTGTCGTCTGAATTTTTTGTTTTCAATCGAAGATCAGTTTTTAATACATCCTTTAATACCTCTTCAATGCATAGGATCCCTAATGAATGTTCAATTCACTCGAGAACTTACTGTGTGTGTGACCGCGTGCTGCATTTCACTTTGGAGTCATGTACAACGAAGAACGTTGCAGTGGCAAAGTTTCTTTAGGGCCGAAAGGGCAATCGGCCCTCTGTATTTTCCTCTAAGCTCCGCTGCCAGAGCGTCATATTTGGTAGAACATTGCCGTCATGATTCCAGAGGGAGATAGTTGGGTACATGAGTCATGACCAATAGATCAAACGGATCTTGGAATCCAACTCATAGCCAAATGGAGCAAAAGATTGAAACATACGGATGGGATTTTCTGAAGGCATAGCTGCTTCTTATTCACACAACATACGTCAAGGGGACCCCCTTATTATCCATTGCAACTGTGCAATTATGACCACTTTGTAAAGTCATTCACCAAAGATTGGGAAAAACGCGCTTGTACTTGCAAGAAACGAGCGCCTTACGAGACACATGGCTAAAGCACAAAGGTTGCTTTCGCGGACCGGGGAAAAAAAAGGGCTCTGGAATCATCTATGATCCAACAAACACGCTAAAAGAGCATGAACGGAGCTAAAAGAGCATGACTAAGATTTGATTTGATTCTAACGAAGAGAACAGTAATATCTCTTGGTATAGTGCATCACAAGTACTGATATTTCTGGAAGATTGTTTGTAACTGCAGTAAAATCATCAATGGCAGCAACCAAATGTACAAACAGTTTATTCTCCACCTCTCACAACGGTTTGAAGCACAGCTCGATGAGTTGAAAAGGTCAACAGATGAATCAAGCACGTTATCAAAGCGTGTGTATATTTTTGCATGTAGCTCTACAGGGTTAACACCCATGCACACAAGATCTTATGGGCACAGTATAAAACAGACAACGATTCAGATAACACAGAAACATATGTAATTACTAATTAGCCAGCATCAATAAAGTTAGTTATTCACAACAACAAAAACACAGGGTAACACAGGTTTGCAGCTTCCAAGTAAGCATCGAGGTTAGGGATGGCAATTGTGTCCGATTACTCGTGTGCCCGCGGGTGAATACCATAATGGAGGCGGGTATGAGCGTCTTTCTTTGCCACGAGTATGAAAACGGGCACAATTCCTTACCCATCGGGTAAACGGGTATGGACATGGGTAAACTCCACCCGTACCCGTTTCGCCCGATTACCCGTAATTTACCTACATGTGTAAGAAACTATGTCAATTTGTATTTGTATTTTATTTGTTAAACTTAATTAGTTGTCTTGTCGAACATGATATGTGAATTGTGATGAAATTTATTAGTTGTTGAATGTGTGATGCATCATTGATATGTGAATTATGATGAACTTGATGTATGCATTGCTCATGGGTAACGAGCATGTACGCGGGCGATGGGTACCCACGGGCGGCGATGCATTATTCGCGGTAAACGGGTATGCTCATGGCGACGGGTACCGCATGGCGCGGCAGTATGGGCGAGGTTTTTCGCTGTCGTCCTTCGCGGGTATACCCGTGGGGAGAATTCGGGGTCGCGGGTACGGATATGGGCGAGCACTACTCGTACCCGCCGCACCCGATTGCCATCCCTAATCGAGGCCTACCCAGACGGACAAAAATACACCAACTTTATTTCAAAAAACTAAAAGAAAAAAAGATAGCAGTTTCAGTCATCTAGGGTCAACATTATGCAAATATGGGCAAGGGAACATGCTGTACAGATTAAGTTAACCAGCTGACCTTGAAAAGTTATTCATACGTACGCTAGCGGTACTGGCAAAGTAGAGGAGAAATTGACGTGAGATCGAGGATTTGCCACCCAAAACAATTTTCTTGATGAAATGCTACTTCACATATTGAAATAGCTGCACTTTGCCACTCCTGCCGTATTTCAGTATTTCTTTAAAAAAATTCGCCCGAAATAACTTGTGAAATGTCTTTTTGCCCCGTCCCAAATTGGCTTGGCTGTGAAGATATTATTCCTGGCTAGCGACTACAAGGAGTCTCTTCAATGCAGTATGCAAGCAACGAGGCGTTTTCTTTAATGCAGTATGAAAGCGTTTTAGGAGTAGCTGAATGGTCAGTATGAATGCATTTCAAGAGTAGCTGAATGGTCATTATGAATGCGTGAGTCCATGTGTTCTATAAATAGCAGTAGCTAGAAACATTGTAAGCAAGCAAGTAGTAGTCTTGATTCTAAGAGAAAAGAACCAGAAAATTGCCCCAAGTTCTTTGTTCTTGAGTTTTCTTTCCCTGTTTTACCACAACAAGTGAGAGATCGGGTGTGCGATCCTGTGCCATTTCCCAACAATTGGTATCAGAGCGCCCCAGGTTGCATGCCCAAAATCCTTCGGTTAAACCCAATGTCGATTGTTGTGGAAGAGACATCGAGGATGCAAAGCAGAGCGTTGGTACGTTCCAAGACTATTAATGACGAACACGAATTACACCAGCTGGGTGATTCGTGTTCAAGCCATGATGGAGGATCAAGGAGTTTGGGAGGCTGTCGAGTCGGCGGAAGGAGCTGGAGTCGACGCACGGCTCGACAAGAAGGCAAGGTCGCACCTTCTTCAAGCGCTTCCTGAAGACCTCCTCATGCAAGTGGCGAAGAAGACGACAGCTAAGCAGGTGTGGGACTGCCTCAAGACGAGGTTCGTCGGCGCGGATCGAGTGAAGGACGCGCGTCTGCAGACGTTGAAAAGCGAGTTCGACGTCATGCACATGAACGCCGGTGAGTCCTCGACCAAGATGCCGTCGGCTCACCACCATGTCTGTCAAGTACTCAAGTCTCGGCGAAACGCTGAGCGATGCCATGCTCGTGAAGAAGCTGTTCGACACGGTGCCAGAACGGTTTATCAGTGTGATAGCCGGCATCGAGCAGTTCTTTGATCTCAACACTTTGGCATTCGAGGAGGCCGTGGGACAGCTCAAGACTTTTGAGGAGCGCACGCGCAAAAAGGGCACTAGCATCGGCGGGAACGCCGATGGGCAGGTGCTCCTCACTCAGGCTGAGTGGGAGGTGCAGTTTAAGAAGGATAGTGGGGATTCATCATCAAGACAGAAGAACAAGGCTCCCGCAGATGGCGGGAACCGCGGCCGGGATGGTCGTGGTCGCGGCAGAGGTCGTGCCAGAGGTGGTCGTGGCGGACCGCCACACAAAGATGAGGCAAGTGGCTCAGGCGGCGGTGGTCGTGACAAGAGTCACATTCGTTGCTTTAATTGCGACGAGATGGGGCACTATTCGACACAATGTCGAGCCCCGAAGAAGAAGGAGGAAGCTCACCTCGCGCGAGCCGACGACGCTGAGCCGGCACTATTGCTGGCGGTCTCCGAGGAGATATGCACGGCCGAGCGAGAACGACAAGATGTCGTTATGCTCAATGAGGAGGAGCTGTGGCCGGAGCTGCACAATGCCGAGCACGTTCAGGCGCCAACTGATATTTGGTACCTGGACAACGGTGCGGCAACCACATGACTGGCGACAAGGAAAAATTCGCGAAGTGGGCGAAGCGATCCACCGGAAGGGTGAAATTCGGTGACGACTCAGCAGTGCGGATCAAGGGCAAGGGATCAATTCTTTTCGCATGCGAAATGGTGACCAATGGTCGCTCCAGAGGTATACTATATACCGGACTTTGCGGCAATCTAGTGAGCCTCGGTCAACTCACCGAGACCGTCACCGGGTTAACATGGATGAAGATGAACTTGAGGTGTTTGTCAAGAATCCTCTACGATTGATCATGAAGGTGAGACGAACCCAAAATCGCCTCTATCGCATCAAGCTGCAATTGGCAAGGCCAGTTTGTCTCCTGACAAGCCTCGATAATCCGGCATGGTTATGGCATGCACGCCTTGGTCATGTGAACTTCCAAGCCTTGAAGATGCTCGTTATCAAAGGAATGGCGGCAGGTGTGCCGCCGATAACACACCCTGAACAGTTGTGTCGGGCGTGTTTGGTGGCGAACCAGGCTAGATCGCCGCTTCAAGAAGACTAGATACCGAGCGGAGGAGCCGCTCGAACTCCTGCACATCGATTTGTGCGGACCGATCACGCCAGTAACTCCAGCCGGTAATCGTTACTTTATGCTAATTGTTGATGATTATTCCCGGTGGGTGTGGTTACATGTTATCAAAACAAAGGACCAGGCGTGCTCGGCATTCATGAAGACCAAGGTGCTGGCCGAGAACACGAGTGGTCACCGCGTCAAGATTCTTAGGTCAGACCGCGGCGGCGAGTTTATTTCGGCCGAGCTCACAAAGGTGTGCGAGCAGGCAGGAATTGAACGCCATTTCACCGCACCATATTCTCCTCAGCAAAACGATGTAGTGGAACGGCGCAACAGGACGGTAATGGGTATGACACGATCACTTCTTAAAAGCATAAGCGTGCCCGGCAGATTTTGGGGGGAGGCGGTGCGGCATGCTGTCTATCTCCTGAACCGGCTCCCAACCAAGGCGATGGGTGATCGTACCCCGTTCGAGACATGGACAGGGAGGAAGCCGCACCTGGCACACATTCGTGTGTTCGGCTGCACGGCGCACGCCAAGGTGACTACGCCAAACCTAAAGAAGCTCGACGACCGCAGCCAGCCATTGGTATACTTGGGCATCGAGGAAGGATGCAAAGTTCACCGACTACTGGACCCACATCGCGGCAAAATCCATGTAAGTCGCGATGTTATATTTGAAGAAAATGTGGAAAGGAAGTGGTCGGACTATGCAGGGAGTAATCGGTCACCCGACTTTGTGATCAAAGAGGGTGCCGACCACGGCAAGAACCCGACCACTCCACAAGTCGTGGCGACCAGTGCACCCTGGTCGGATGCACCACTGACGGCAGAGGGTGCCGACCACGGCAAGAACCCGACCACTCCACAAGTCGTGGCGACCAGTGCACCCTGGTCGGATGCACCACTGACGGTAGAGGGTGCCGACCACGGCAAGAACCCGACCACTCCACAAGTCGTGACGACCAATGCACCCTGGTCGGATGAATCACTGATGGCAGAGGGTGCCGACCAGGGCAAGAACCCGCCCATACCGTGGTCGGGTGGACACGTCGGCAGCAATGATGGACCTGTTCGGTACAGGCACATGGAGGAGATCATGCGCAATGCACCGCATGTGGAGCTGGAGTATGAAGAAGCTGATGAGGAGGCAATGCTTATGGAGATGGAGGAGCCATCCTCTTATCGCGAGGCTACTGGTCAGCCAGCGTGGGAGGAAGCCATGAACAAGGAAATTGAAGCCATCGAGAAGAACGCGACGTGGTCACTTACCACGTTGCCAGTCGGGCACAAAGCAATTGGGCTCAAATGGGTGTACAAATTAAAGAAGAACTCAGATGGCGAGGTGATCAAACACAAGGCACGGTTGGTTGCCAAGGGGTATGTGCAGCGACAGGGTATCGACTTTGAAGAAGTCTTCGCACCGGTCGCTCGCCTGGACACTGTGCGTGTCATTCTTGCCATCTCAGCCAACCGCGGGTGGCAAGTGCATCACCTTGACGTAAAATCAGCATTCTTAAATGGCGAGCTCGAAGAGGAGGTTTATGTGACCCAGCCAGAGGGGTTCACAATAAAAAACAAAGAGCACTTGGTGCTCAAGTTGAGCAAAGCACTCTATGGGCTTCGGCAGGCGCCGCGTGCATGGAATATGCGGCTTGACAGAAGTTTGAAGCAGCTCGGCTTCACAAGGTGTGCACAGGAGCAAGCTGCATACATAAGGGCCAAGAATGGCGCTGGCATTATTGTCGGTGTCTATGTTGATGATCTGATCGTGACCGGGGAGGATCCAGTGGCGATTGCAGCCTTCAAGCAGCAGATGATGGGGGAGTTTGAGATGAGCGACCTTGGCTTGCTCACGTTCTACCTCGGCATTGAGGTGGCACACGGAGACGGTGGTATCTCGATCAAGCAGACTGCCTATGCCAAAAAGGTATTAACTCAATTTGGAATGCTTGATTGTAATTCCACCAAAATTCCTATGGAGCCAAAGACCCAACTGCACAAGGATCCAGAAGGACACCCGGTTGACGCCACCGAGTATCGGCGCGTCATCGGATGCCTACGCTATCTCCTTCACACCAGGCCGGATCTTTCCTATGCCGTCGGCGTAGCGAGTAGAATCATGGAGAGGCCCACGGTGATGCATCACAAGGCTGTGAAGCAGATCCTCCGATATCTCAAAGGGACAATTGAGTTCAGACTGGTGTATGGGAGAGGAGGCAGAGAAGAGGTGATCACAGGTTGTTGAGGATTAAAATATTCATATATTATCTTAATATATGATAAAGACCATACGTCTTCGTGGTCGTAACTTCTAAGACCACCGACCTAACTGGTCGTAGGTACTACAGAAGTTATATAATAAATACCCTGGTCGGACAAAGTTCCAAACCTAATCCACGACCAGGTAAGTGCTCGTAAAGCTATGAACAGGCGTCTGGGTCGAGTCCCCGACCACGCCACTCACTATGTGATGAATGAACCACGTGTTTCATATTCCGCATAATACAACACTATCCCGGTTGATGGTGTAACGTTTCTTAAAACCATTAACCGCAGAACAGTTGACATCTTCACCAACTGCCTCTGCAGTTGGTAGAACCATCAAACTACCGCCTCTTCCCGACCAGACGCGTCGCTCCCCAACGGATGTCTCTTCATGGGATAACTGCCACCGCTTCATCAAGTACTTAAGGAGGACCATAGAAGGTCGGAAGGAGGACACGAGACAACACATCACAACACAGCCGATTAGAAAACATTGAGAGGTCAAGACAGACATCAGCAACAGTCCTATAGAAGCACATCAAGCGAGATATAGCAAAGTGTTGTGTTTTTAGATACTCTCAGTGTTTGTAATCGTGAGTTTATAGCAATAAAGAGCAAGTCAGATCCACTCACAGGAGATACGCACATTTTTCCTCTTTTCATTTATATATTCATAAGATCGGCGATTTGATCGTCGACACAGGTTTTACTGACAGTGATCTGGCCAGTGATATGGATGATCGGAAGAGCACAGGCGGCATGGTGTTCTACATCAACGATTGCCTGATTTCATGGAACTCATAGAAGCGAGAAGCGGGGCTCTCTCATCTGCGAGGCGAATTCATGGCGGCGACTACGACAAAGATGCCGTGCACTCGCTCGGGCGTTGATGGCCGAACTAGTTGGGACAGAACCGAGGACGGTGAAGTTGTTCGTCGACAACAAGTCCGCGATCGCCCTCATGAAGAATCCGGTTTTTTCATGGCCGGAGTAAGCACATCGACACAAGGTATCACTTTATCCGTGAATGTGTCGAAGGTGGACAAATTGGCATCGAGTTTGTTCGCACTAATGAACAACGGGCCGACACACTAACAAAGGCATTACCGGCAGTGAGGCTGGCAACTATGCGGCACTTGCTCGGTGTCCGCGATCTTGGGCTACGCCAGGACTAAGGGGGAGAATGAAGATATTATTCCTAGCTGGCGACTACGAGGAGTCTCTTCAATGCAGTATGCAAGCAACGGGACGTTTTCTTTAATGCAGTATGAAAGCGTTTTAGGAGTAGCTGAATGGTCAGTATGAATGCATTTCAAGAGTAGCTGAATGGTCATTATGAATGCGTGAGTCCATGTGTTCTATAAAAATAGCAGTAGCTAGAAACATTGTAAGCAAGCAAGTAGTAGTCTTGATTCTAAGAGAAAAGAACCAGAAAATTGCCCCAAGTTCTTTGTTCTTGAGTTTTCTTTCCCTGTTTTACCACAACAAGTAAGAGATCGGGTGTGCGATCCTGTGCCATTTCCCAACAGGCTGGATCAAATCCCCACCCCCGACCTGGCTTGGACGTCCCTTCCCCGCTCCCCGTCGCCAACCCTGTCACCGTTGCCACCGCGCCCCCGGCCACCTCGCCGTCGCCGTCGCCGTCGCCGTCGCCATCCTCAACCGAAAACCCAGCCCCTCCAGCAACGGGGGAGGCGGTGACCGGGAGACGCGTGGAGCGACGACGCCACCTCCACGCTGATCGACGCCACGAATTATCATATATATAAGCACTTATAGGTGAAGTACGATAGTTCAAGTGACACTTTCAGGCCCATGTCTTCAAAACCTTAACCTAACAGATAACGCTGTTGCTGATGCAGATGGAACCCACCCAAATAAGCTTCTTAAAGGCTTCCTTCTAATCTGTCAATCTGTGATCAACACAACCGTAGATAAGATGTTAGAAATGCAAAACAGCTTAATAAACCTGGAAAAGAAATGGGTTTTCAAACGCTCCTTTTGCTTAGGTCCTTGCTTGTTTCACTCTTCAAATGAATAATTTACTTACTAGTCAGAGGGATGATAAAAAAAAGCTACTAGAAGACACTTCCATTGACAACTGTATATGTTTGCAGGAGATAGGGTTTTAGACGGGGCAATACATGCCAATAAAGCTCAATATAAATTTCTTATATATTTCAACACCAATTTAATCTACATAACGAATTACAAAGACTCCAATCAAACTGGAGAGAATAAGGTGAAATATTATCAAAAAATTCTACCGTTACGTTTCACAGGTGGGAATATTGACAGCTTACAGCGGAAAATACCAAAGCAAAACTTAATTGTTCGTCCTTTTCTTTTCGACTCAGACTGTTGTTACACATTGGTCCACAGAAAAAGCAGACAGAACATAAACATGGGAGCGGGAGCGGCCTGTCAGTGACTCGCAGGCACATGTGGTCAACCATCACAATCCTTAATATATTTTAACCGAGCAGTGTTTGACAAGTATCATAGGAAAGCAAACCATGATAAACAAGTGGTCATCAATGGGCTGAACAATACACAGACGAACTAGTTATGAACTCTTGAAGTGCTATCTTCGATCAAATGCAACAAGTGAGTGGAATAAAAAAAAGTCGCACCTGAATACAGAGCAACGCATAGAGCTACGGCACGATGTATTGGAAAAGACTGATGCTTGACCACATCAGCATGCCCAATTCTAACTACACCAAACATATTAACAAAACATTTGGCACAATACCAGAAAGAAGAGCTCAGAAGTCAGAATGGAAGGTTTGTTGCATCATTGCATCTAAGTTAAATCAGTAATACGAGATTCTAGTCTAAGCCTTAACAAAGAAATATGGGTACTATGATCCTTTAGATATCCTATAATACCAAACAAATCTAAATGTTTGCAAAAAAAAAAATGGCAGGAACCCCAAAAAAGGTGCCCTTTTCCATTTTACAGCAAACTGGTTATACTTCAAAATTAGAGGACATCAAGATGTTTTCCCTACTATTTTCATAACATGCAGAGGTGGTTATTGTTATAAGAAAGTGCCTACAACGTGAGTTTATGTTTACATCAATTGCATACTGCAAAAAAAGGGTACAGTTTTGTCTGTATTATATCTCAATTTTGGTAATGAGTATATACCATAGCTGCCTCACTTCTAGGCTGCAACATTAATATCGCAAGCATGCACTTCAGCCAGTTGTAATGGACCAATCGATTGACAAATCCAGTCCCCAAGTGCAATCTTCAATCAATTCCAACAAATGAGTGAAACCAAAAGGGTATGATGCATTGCATGCTATGGGTGAAGATGACTAGAGAAAGACTAAAATCTTTGACACTACAGGAGCACAGGTTACACATCCGCTATGTCCTATCTAACTGAATTTGCACTGAATTGCAGAGCTCAACAAACCTTCAGTAGAGTGTACCATCCTAGACAGCTAAGTATTGTTTTCGTCAGCTCATGAGTAAAGCAAGTTAAAATATCAAGGAAATGCCAGTCCACACTGAAGTCAGTACTGAAGCATATCAAATGGATGTGATAATCAGCCAACAGAAATGCTTCAGGTATGGTTCTATCATGCTGATTGCAGGGAAAAATCAATGGTTCAGTTTGCACTGTAGGTTTTTCACTGACAAATACAGATAACATTTCAATAAAAATAAGGGTATGATTACTGAGATGCTCCAGCAAAGGCAACAATGTCCAGCATGTGAAGGGGGAAGGTTATCCTATAGGGAAAAGTCAAATAAAATTAAGCACTAAAACAAAGAAGCTGGATACTGTAAATTTATAATTAAGAAACCTTGCTGAATTCACTAGCCCTGATGGCTTCATTCATTAGTCCTTCATATGTCAGTTTTAGATCAAAAGTGATTTTCTGGAAAACTTGACACTATGTCATCGCATCTCGCATTGCTCTATGTGGAGGACCTTCCACATCGATGCCAGAGCATTCTCTCAGCGCCTCCAAGTTTACAAGACTTTTTTTTTCCTGCAAGACAACAGTAAAACTCCACATAACTACAGGTACTTAACTACTTATGTTATGAATGGACCAAATGGCACAAGATAGGTAACCTAATTGAGAACTGTGAAAATAATACCGCAAGGCAAAACAAAATGAGCTACTTTAACCGAAACGGTGCCCACATTGACACTCCCAGAACCACCGATTAAATAATAGCACAAACATGTGAAATTGGGTTGCATTACTGAAATCCTATGCAGCATCCCAACATAAACACTCTTTTTCCTGGCCAAAAGATAAAGCATAGCTGTAATACAATATGAAAGTATGAAACTATAGTTCTGTTAAATTAAATGATGTTTCTGGCTTAAAAAGACCCATCATGGGAACACCAGTACACCACACCTTGAACAGCTAAAAAAAGGAGTGTTGTTTTTTTAATAAGGTGTTAGCTAAAACTGTATGCTCAAAAGAGGTAGACATAATCACCAATAACTTTTGCAAGAAAAAGTGCTAAACCCTGAACCTGAAAATATACAATACATTTACATGCAAGAGCCCTAGAGTGAAAGAGGATGTACCGTTTGATTTCACCAACTTCCTTGCCAAGCAAAGGCTGTCCACAAAAAAGCCAATCTGCAGGAATCTGTGCTGAACAGCGGTCAAACTCCTGGGCAAGGAAAGGGGCATGAAATGTTTTTGCTCTATTAGCAACCAGCAGTGTTAGACGTGTATATTTGCATGCATGCACAATACACGTATTTGGACTCACGACCTGCATGTTGCCGGACGTGCTACTGTTACGCATGGCTTAATTACGCATTACCGGGCGGCCGCTAATCACGCTACTGTTACGCATGGCTTAATCATGTATGCTACTGTTACGCGGCTGTCTACTTCTGTAAACCGAGGCTGCGCCTCTGGCTATATATGTAAACGCTTGACATATGAATAATTATTTGCGTGAATTACCTTCCGCCTTCATGGTATCAGACACGGTCGCTCCTGTGACCTCCCTCTGTCGCTTCCGCATCCTCATCTAAACCCCACTGCCATCTCATGATCTTGATACTAATCTGGATTTTTTGCACGTCATGGACTCCTCCTCGCTTCCCATACGATCGCGGGTTTCAGAGGTACCGTTCTGCGCCTCGATGGCTCCGGCCGAGTTAATGCTAGCGGCACTGGGCCCTCTCCAGCAGTCAGGCTGGACCCGCCCCCAGGTCTCGGGTCCCCTGGTCCGGTGTCGCCGCCCCCTGGTCCACCCGGTTGTGCGTCCGCACACTTACCGATCGGGGCGCCCGGGCCGCTCACATCCCACACCCCTCGGCGCCCGGCTTCCATGCGCCTCGCACCACATGGTGCCCAGTGCTGGTCCGATCGCCTGCTACCCCTCCGCGCGGTGCCGCCGATCGGACCACCGCACCACCCATTGTCGTCCCAATCCCTCCTGTGCACAATGCTCATCGCATGTCCACACGAGGTAAGTCCGGGTTTCGTCTTCCAGTGGACAGATTGAACCTTCATGCTACTGTTCTCTCTCCACTCCCAAAGACGTATCGTGGTGCGCTCGCTGATCCCAACTGGCGCGCAGCCATGACCAAGGAATTCGACGCTCTTCAAGCGAATGGCACATGGGGCCTTCTTCCCCGTCCCCCTGGCGTTAATATTGTGACCGGTAAATGGATTTTTCGTCACAAGCTTCATCCGGACGGGTCTCTTGATCGTTACAAGGCTCGATGGGTGCTTCGTGGGTTTACACAGCGCCCCGGCATCGACTTCGATGAGACGTTCAGCCCGGTGGTGAAGCCCGCCACTATCCGCACAGTATTGACATTAGCTCTATCCCGTGATTGGCCGGTACATCAGCTTGACGTGAAGAACGCCTTTCTTCACGGAACTCTTTCAGCGACGGTCTACTGTGTGCAGCCCTCCGGATTTGCTAACCCTGCTCATCCTGATTATGTTTGTCGGCTCAACAAATCTCTTTACGGACTGAAGCAAGCTCCTCGAGCGTGGTATAGTCGCTTTGCCTCCCATCTCCTATCACTTGGTTTTGTGGAGGCCAAGTCCGACACGTCCTTGTTCATCTTTCGCCGCGGTGAGGACACTGTATATTTGCTGGTCTATGTTGATGATATTATTCTCACAGCTTCCTCGGACGCCCTCCTTTGTCGGACTATCACAGCATTGCAACAAGAATTTTCGATGAAGGATCTTGGACCGCTTTATCATTTTCTGGGATTATCTGTGACCAGGCAGTGTGGCTCTCTTCACCTATCTCAGCGTCACTACATCCTTGATATTCTGGACCGGGCTGGAATGTCAGACTGTAAACCCTGTAGCACACCGGTTGATACACACTCCAAGCTCTCCAGCGATGGCGCCCCTGTTGATGATGTGACTCATTATCGCGATCGTCGTGCATCTGCAAAGATTTGACCTTCACTCGTCCAGATATTGCATATGCTGTTCAGCAGGTCTGTCTCTTTATGCATGATCCCCGGGAGCCTCATCTTGCTTTGGTGAAGCGCATTCTCCGCTATCTTCGCGGGACTCTTGACTATGGTCTGTTCCTGTACCGGACTTCTCCTGATGACATGGTTGTTTACACCGATGCTGACTGGGCAGGTTGTCCCAACACGCGTAAGTCCACCTCGGGCTACGGCGTCTTCCTTGGTGATAACCTTATCTCCTGGTCATCCAAGCGACAACACACTGTCTCTCGGTCCAGCGCGGAGGCCGAATATCGGGCTGTCGCTAACGGCGTTGCTGAGGCCAGCTGGTTGCGCCAGCTTCTTGCCGAGTTGCATACTCCTCTTCGTTGTACTACACTAGTCTACTGTGATAATATCAGTGCAGTCTACCTCTCCACCAACCCAGTTCAGCATCAGCGTACCAAACATGTGGAGATTGATCTACATTTCGTCCGAGAGCGTGTCGCTCTTGGCGAGGTTCGCGTTCTTCATGTGCCCACCACAACACAGTACGCGGACATCTTCACCAAAGGTCTCCCGACGTCGGTGTTCACTGAGTTTCGGTCCAGTCTTAATGTTCGCCCTGCTACCGTTTCGACTGCGGGGGAGTGTTAGACGTGTATATTTGCATGCATGCACAATACACGTATTTGGACTCACGACCTGCATGTTGCCGGACGTGCTACTGTTACGCATGGCTTAATTACGCATTACCGGGCGCCGCTAATCACGCTTATCGTTACGCATGGCTTAATCATGTATGCTCTCGTTACGCGTCGTCTACTTACAGAACCGAGGTTTGCGCCTCGCTATATATGTAAACGCTTGACATATGAATAATTATTGCGTGAATTACCTTCCGCCTTCAAGCGAATCGGCTTGCCAGAGCTTGGCGACTTGAACAAATGACAGTAGTATCGAAGTACACCGCTGAACCGTGGTAGCCAAATTAAGATAACATTTAGAGCAATGGAATGTTGAGTTAACTGTTAAATTAGTCAGATATACACGCAACTAATTTTCCATTGCGAAGCTTACAACTTTTTTTGCACAAAATTTGCTGCAAATAAATGACTTACAATAACACCTACTTTATTGCATGGATGTTTGCCCAAAAGGGAAAATATTTTTTTAATATAATTTCCACACAACTAATTCCATACTATGGTCTCTGTTGACAGCATCATATGAGGAATGAAAAAATTGGGGGCATGTCTCCCAATTATTGGTTCTCTCTTAACAGTTGGATTCAGCGACTAATGTGAAGGCATGTGACGAGATCAGGAATAACATGAATGCATTGGAAGAGAAATACACCTTGGGATATCAGGCCTGCAAACCAAATTAATGCCAATCTGATTGATAGCTTCAGTGAATTTGAGAACATTCCTTTCAGGATTAATGAGAGCTTCAAATGTGCTATTCTTTCCTCCATAAAGATCATGGAGTGCAAACTCAATGATCCTATGATCCTTATGAAAAAATCAGTAGTCTCAACATCAAAGACTAGAACAGTGGCAGATAGGTCATGTTCAGAAGTTTGCTGAAGCTTCAGTGGCTTAATTCCAACAACACATGAATTGGATCAGTTATGTGACAACTAGCTGTCTCCACAAGTTTTGTTCCAAGTGTTTGCACTCTTGTTGTGAAATGCCATTTCTCATAGCTTCTAGGATCAAGCAATTTTCCATATGATAATCCAGCATGTTGCTTAAGAAACCTGACAGGACATATACTCTATATGTTGCTCCACAGTTGATTGAAGCGAAGAACTAATGACATTTTGCGCTGGAAGTGCACTTTGAATTAACACACAAAGTGGCTGTCCTTACTTCCTAGGCCAAGGCGAACCTCATCTCACACCTGTATCCACATAACTGCCATATATCAGAGTAAATAGCAAATAATAAATTCAACCAAAAAGTGTTGAGCTGGAAAAGACAAAATGTGGTCTTTCAGTTCTGATGGTCAGATACTATAGGTTCTAAGTGCGGCAAATGATCCATACAAGGTATTCATAAGAGAATTGATCAATTCAACTCTAAGTGGTCAAATGCAGCCAAAACTATCAAAAAGCATTTCCATGTATTGCTGACCGCATGAATGAATGTATAATTATGCTACCTTACTAAGAGTATAATCTAGAACTACAAGACGAGGTTGAAAATGCCCCATTGACCCATCCACCCCAGCGTCATCACAAACGTTACAGGCCTACACGCCTCTGACAATGTCACACTATCCTCCAATCCAGCATCCTCTATGACGGCAGTTGAGCACTTCCCTTCTCGAAAAAGGGGTCATCTTACCTAAAATTTTCTGCTCCACAGGCCAAAAATCGGTCCTGGAATCGCCGCATAGTTCCAGCACATCCAGAATCCTCTTTTAGTTTTCCTTTTGAAAAGACAGAATGATTATCTATGATCCTTTCTACTTGAAATGCCCCCCTCACCGCTCACAAAAGAATAATGGCGGTCCAATATAGCCAGCATCCCTCCCAGAACCTTCCAGGTTCCTCTAGCGCGAGCACGCCCCCCTCGAAAAGCTGTGAGCTTTTCCCCAAATCACCTGCCCCTAGCATCCGCTAATTCTTCTAGGCATCACATCACCAAACAACAGAGAGGTGGAGGTTACCAGCGTCGATACGCCCACCGGAAGCCAGACGCCATCTCCGTCGCAGCCGCCGTATGGGCTCTTCTGCCGGCCGGCCGGGGACATGGATGCGGCGAGCGAGGTGCATGCTGCAGGAGGCGACAGAGCGGGGGTTTGGGCGCGCACTGTGGGATTCACGGGCTCTAGCTGTCGGAGTTAGCTCTTGTTGGCATTCGGTCACTGCCGGAGCCAGCCAGAGTGGTGGACGACGGTGGCTCACCTGACGCCGATCGAGGCGTGGGGGAGATGTGCGTCCATCTAGATCGCCCCTGCAGCACGTGTTCCATGTTCTTGATCGTTCTATCGCGCGTTCCGCAATGTCCAATGATCTTGTTGATGACCTGGTTACAATTTAGCCATTCAGGAAAAAAGGTACTCCGATCCGATGTCCTCGTAACTGTTTTGTGGGAAATCCATCTTCTCGATCTAGAGGTTAGTTTAAGCTGTCTTCTTGCATGAGAAAGTTAGATTTAGTTTGTGACTGAGCCAAAGGTTACATGCATATATACATAAATATGATCATGTTGTGCGTGTGTGTTCTTTTTTTTAAC
Organism: Hsuehochloa calcarea; assembly: GCA_036346395.1. Lineage (NCBI taxonomy): Eukaryota > Viridiplantae > Streptophyta > Magnoliopsida > Poales > Poaceae > Hsuehochloa > Hsuehochloa calcarea. The sequence continues at coordinate 46,012,367 of CM070599.1, forward strand.
CTAAGAAGGTAGAGAAATCTTCTACTTATGACCATTATATTCCAATGCAAACAAGAGAAAGAAACAAGGGAAAATCAAAAAATGGGAAAAGAAGTAGAAAATTTAAAAGGAAAACAGGAAAAGAAAAGAGAAATTGGTATCGACGAGAAAAGTTACAATAAGAGTTGGCTCCACTGTCGGACGCCATCTTGAATTCTTGATACTTGGGTTTTATTTGGTGTATCAAAAGATTGATTAAATTATGGATCTTGTTGTGTAGCAGCATCGCGTTATGATCATAGTATTGAAAAACTCGATTATTTCTCGTAATTCATACATAATGTATGAGCACATGCTGCAAAGTAAGTTGCCAATTTTTACAACAAAAAAAAAACCTTCACCCCCTATTTTTGATGATTTCAAAAAATATAGTATGTTAAGACGAGTTTACTTCCTGGTGAGATCTAAATTCCTCCACAGATTCCGCCATACGGCTGAGAGCGAGACGACCACGCAAGTGTTGGGACTTCGGAGGGGACAGTGTGATGGGTCATGTGAACTGTGGTGTGGGCCCCCTTGATGACGTGGCGCAATTTTTGATAACTGACGGAAAATTAGGAGGACAAGAAGGCCCTAGAATTCGCACCTGTGGAAACTGGAAATCAAATTAAGATTTTTGCGATTTTTCTATTTTCGAATTCTTATGATGAATTGGTGTCTGCAATTGTATCGTCTTCAACAACAAATCGACAATAAAGATCCCCAAAAAAAATGTTGTGAGCGAGGTTAAGTTCGCTAAGCAACATATTTATTACGTTCTGCAATTCCTTGATGCCAATCCAGTCTCCAAAGTCGCTGCACTTCATCAGCGAAGTTCATCTCGCGTCTCCTAGGTTGGAACCAATCATTTACTGATCTGCCTCGGCAAGTTCCTCCCAACACCCATCGGATCGTGTTGATTGTTGAAGCCAGGAGTTCGATGGTTTTTTTTTTGGCTAAATTAACACTATGATAAATTAGATAGACAACACATGTCTCCTATTATGCTCCTATTTAACGGTAGGATGACATGCACATGTACCTATCAAAGGCAATCGCATTCCAGTTGCGAACTGGAAGCGCGGCAGACAACTTCCGCAGACCGGGGGTACGGTAGGTGTTTGTCGTGATGCTATTTTTACATTTTTGTACAAGCGAATGCTACTTTTACCGTTACAAATAAAAAAATGACAATTTAACCAAAGACTCGAAATTCAAAGATAGTTACCCATGTAAAAAAAAAATTCATCGGTTAGCATTTACATATCAGATCTCCAAACGGCATTCGCACTGTCCGATCGAAAATTTCAGGGGTAGTTTTGCCTGACTTCTCGTGTCTCTCATGAAAGACAGTAATTCATCACTGAGTATTGCTACGACTTTCCAACAGATGCACACAACTCTTGCCTGTCTTTATCTTCCTAGCTCCTAGTCATACGTGAGCTGTCGTGTTCGTCGCGTACGCAGAAGGCTACTTGTCCACATCCACTGCTATGTCGTTGCTGCCGTCCGGATCCCACGTAGGCTGATCCTTTCTTCTGACGAAGAATGCATGCAATACTTGAGCAGCGGATTGATTATTTCAGGCTTTGGGCAGGTTGAGACTGACACGGGCCTCTTAAATTAATCACACCATATAATCTGATACCTGGCAGTCTCCAGATTGAGATGTGAAAGGAATACTTGATAGAATATATGCCCTTTTATTATGCACCACACCATTGCAGCATCAGTAGAGATTGGTTGTATTTCTCAGAGTTCTAGGTGGAATCGCTGTAGGTATAGCGTTACAGTTGATTTTGTATTGTCATGGATTTACAGCTCCCTCCCCCAAATCCTGAAGCTGTTAGGTTGTTTTCCCAATTTCTGGTGTATGTAAAAATCTGACAAATAGTGTCAGAAGTTCAGAACAGCAAGAATGAAGAGAGCAAAAGGAGTGTTAGATGTCAGAACCACTAAACAAGTCCACAATCAATGGACAGATAGATCTGATCAGAATGAAGTGTATGTATTTTGATTTAAAAAACAGATTGACCTGATTTTGCTGCGAAAACGATATCTCTCAGTGCTAAAATTTTGAGCAAAATTCAGAATTTTGAAGCATGATAAGTAAACACTGACTCGGGAAACTGCCTGGGAGACGAAACTATGTGCTCTTCCCAGGAACATTTCTCAAACTTACTATACCACTGATGTTCAGTTTGTATTTTGTGTAAACAATAAGTATATACCTGATTAGACCAGGTGGACTGGTCGTAAAAGACAATGTGAACTAGTCGTAGACTTTGTATTTCTCAGAGTTCTAGGTGGAATCGCTGTAGGTATTACGTTACAGTTGATTTTGTATTGTCATGGATTTACAGCTCCCTCCCCCAAATCCTGAAGCTGTTAGGTTGTTTTCCCAATTTCTGGTGTATGTAAAAATCTGATAAATAGTGTCAGAAGTTCAGAACAGCAAGAATGAAGAGAGCAAAAGGAGTGTTAGATGTCAGTGTTAGATATATATATATATATTAGAGATATATATGTGTTAGAGTAGAACTCTAGATATGATTTGGTTTCCTTATCTGTAACCTGTACTTGTGTATATATACTGGCTCATTGACCTCCTGATAATACAAGCACTATTCCTAACATGGTATCAGAGCGTACCTAGGGTTTCGCTTCGCTTGTCGCCCCGCCGCCACCGCTCAGACGGCATCACCTCCTGTCGTCATCTTCGACGACTCTTGATCGGATCGAATCTCCGGTCTCCAGACGCGGGCCTCGTCAAAACCGCCTGCGCCATCGCCGCTTCACTCGCCGGCTCGGGACGACCGAAAGACTGCCGCCACCGGCCGGCCGCCGGCTCCTCGCGGCGCCGCCGCCGCCTCGTGTCCGCGTGTCGCCGACGCCGCTTGATCCGGCCGCGCAGCTGCGCTGCTCGGTTCCGCGTGTGTCGACGCGCCTCGGCTTCCCCTTGCACCGACGCCTCGCTACCGCTGCAGACGAGCATTAGCAGGGCGAAGCCGCCGCCACCGCGAGGAGGCTAAGGGAAAAAGCCGAGGCGCGGATCGGATCGGGGGGAGATCTGCCGTTGTGGGGAGATCCGCGCCTCCGCGTGTCTTGACGAGATCCGCCACGGGGAGCTCCGCGTGCCGCGTCTGAGCTCCGCGTGCACCGACGCCGCCATCAGAAGAAGAAGCAGCCGGCAGGGATGACCTAGTTTGGCTGCTGCTGCTTTGGACGACGTGGGCGCTTATAAAACCGGCCCGTGAAGAGCCGGCCAAAAAAAAAACGTTGTTCTAACCGCGCGCCGTCGGCGCCGCCTACCAATGGGCACCGTTTCCTCCTCGCCGCCGGTGATCTTCGGCGGTGTTAATTACACCGACCGTGTCTCATGTGTGGTCTTTGTCTCAGGGCGCCCTCTCGGCGATGTCACCGCGCGCTTGCCCTACTCCTCCGACGGAGTTTCGCTTTCTTCGCTATCCTCGGCAATGACAAGATCGCTGTTGAGGTTTGTGGCCTTGCTGATTAGAAGACTACCTCTGCCTACCAAGAGGCTCTGGATTCCTACATGGATCGATTGACCGCCTACACTCAGTGGTGCGACGACGACGACGCCGAGGCTGCTTTGTCTTCATCGCCGATGTCCACCTCGCCTCTCTTACGAGGTTGTGGGATTTTCTTGGTTGTCGGATGTGGACTCACCTTCGTCGGCCTTCTGAACCCTCTAGAGATGCCCTCTACCGCTGTGGTTCGCCAGAGCACTCTCTTGCCAGGTGATGCTACTGTGGACGCCTTCTACGCTCGAGTTCTGGCATGCAGCGTCACCGGACTCTCTTCGACTTCTTGTTGTCGCCGCTCTGCTCGTCTTTGCTGGTATGCGTCTTGACTTGGAGTTTCAATGTGTCTACGAGTTTCTTACTCGTCTTCGTCCTGAGTTCGAGCAGAGGCGTGCCTAGCTTCTTGCACGCCACCCTCGTGTCACTCTTCTGGAAGCCCATACCGAGATACGTGCAGAGGAGACTCGTCTGAGTGGTGCTGGTCTGATGCCACTTCCCTCCGTGCTCGCCGCCCGTCCACCTGCTACACCAACTCTTCACGCTTCAGTACACTGCCTCCTCCAGCGGCTGCCACAGGTGGTGGTGGCCGTCCTCGCTGCTCCTACTGCGACAAGGTTGGCCACATTGAGTCCCAGTGCTACAAGAAGCAGCGACATTTTTCACGCTGTTCTTCTCCTAGCACTGGCACCGGTACTTCTACATCGACTACTTCCGCAGTTTCTCTCGAAAGCGGAGATAGCCGGACTTCGATGCACGCTTGCGCTTGTGTTCTCCTTGACGAGTTCTGCGCAGGTTCTGCATCGACTCTTTGAGCAACGAGAAACCACTTCCTACACAGTCAGGTACCTCCCCGTGGATCCTTGATTCCAGAGCATCCTTTCACATGACTTCTGACTCTTCCACTCTGTCTTTTGTTACACCTCTTGATTCTCCTATCAGTGTGCTTACTACTGATGGTACCTCTCTTTCTGCCTCTGGCCGAGGACCTCTTAGCAACTCATCATTTCATGTTCCTTCTATTGCTCATGTTCTCGTCTAACCATGCAGCTTTTTTCTGCTGGGCAGATTACTTACCTTGGTTGTTGGGTCATTCTTGACTCTGACTCTTGTTGTGTTCAGGACCACCACACAGGGGCTCTGGTTGGTTCTGGCCCTCGGCGCCTTGACTCTCAGCGTCTCTGGGAGCTTGAATGGCTTCACCTTCCTTCCGCTGCCACCGTCACCGCCAGTCTCTCCGCTTCTGCCACTCCGTCTACCAGCACTTTCCAGCAGTGGCACCACCGTCTTGGTCATCTATGTGGATCTCGTTTATCATCTTTTGTCCGTCGTGGTCTTCTGGGTCTGTCTCAGGAGACGTATCTTTAGATTGTCAGGGTTGTAAGTTAGGGAAACAGATTCAGCTTCCCTATTCTCATAGTGAGTACGTGTCTCAGCGTCCTTTTGATCTTGTTCATTCAGATGTTTGGGGTCCGGCTCCCTTCCTTTCGAAAGGGGGCCATCGATATTATATAATTTTTATAGATGACTTCTCTCGTCACACTTGGATATACTTTATGTCTTTCCGTAGTGAGGCTTTGTCTATCTATAAACAATTTGCCACTATGGTTCGCACACAGTTCTCCACTCCTATTCGAGTCTTCCGTGCTGACTCTGCTGGCGAGTACCTCTTTCGTTATCTGCGCAGCTTCCTTGCTGAGCAGGGCACTCTCGCTTAGTTCTCCTATCCTGGTGCTCATGCTCAGAATGGTGTCGCTGAGCGCAAGCATCGTCACCTCCTTGAGACGGCTCGTACACTGATGATTGCCGCCTCTATTCCACCTCACTTTTGGGGTGAGGCTGTCTCCACTGCCACCTATCTCGTCAACATCCAGCCCTCTTCTGCTCTTCAGGGTGAGATCCCGGTTGAGCGTCTCTGTGATCTTTCTCCAGACTACTCTGCCCTTCGTCTATTTGGCTGCGTTTGCTACGTTCTCCTTGCACCTCGAGAACGCACCAAACTGACTGCTTAGTCGGTTGAGTGTGTTTTTATGGGATACAGTGCCGAGCACAAGGGCTATCGGTGCTGGGATCCTGTTGGACGACGGATGCGGATTTCTCGGGATGTGACTTTTGACGAGTCTCGTCCCTTCTACCCACGTCCTGCCTCTCCTTCGGTTTCCTCTGTGGAGTCCCTGTCTTTTTTCACCTTCCCAGATACACCCATCTCTGTCTTGCCCTCGTCCATCCGTCCCACTGAGTCTCCACATATATCTCCGGAGGCTTCTCCACCGTTGTCGCCTCCTGCTTCGTCGCCTATGGCTCCTCAGGCTCCTCCTACTCTCTTTTACACTCGTCGACCTCGTATTGAGGCTCTTCCAGATGAACCATCTTCACCTGATGTTTCATCTTCTCCTGATGCTCCATCTTCCTCTGATGAGCCATCATCTCCTCGCTACGCTCTCCGCGATCGCTAGTCGATTCGACCTCCTGCCCGTTTTGCCTTTGCTGGCGCAGCTACCCATGAGCTCGTCTCCTACCGGGATGCTGTTACTCATCCTGAGTGACAGCATGCTATGGCCGAGGAGATTGCTGCTCTCGAGCATACCGGTACTTAGGATCTTGTTCCTTTTCTATCTCACTCCCGTCACATCACGTGTAAGTGGGTCTATAAGATCAAGACTCGCTCTGATGGCTCTCTTGAGCGCTATAAGGCACGTCTTGTTGCTTGTGGCTTCCAGTAGGAGCATGGTCGTGACTACGACGAGACTTTTGCTCCTGTGGCCCACATGACCACTGTCCGCACTCTTCTTTCGGTGGCGTCTGTTCTCCATTGGTCCGTTTCTCAGCTTGATGTAAAGAATACCTTACTTAATGGCGAGTTGCGTGGGGAGGTCTACATGCATCCGCCACCTGGGTATTATGTTCCTGAGGGTATGGTCTGTCGTCTTCGTCGCTCTCTCTATGGCCTTAAACAAGCTCCTCGTGCTTGGTTTGAGCGTTTCTCCTCTGTGGTCACTCGCTCCCGGCTTCTCGGCTAGTGATCATGACCTCCGCTCTTTTGTCCACACTTCGTCTCGTGGTCGGACTCTTCTTCTTCTATATGTTGATGATATGATCATCACCGGAGATGATTCTGAGTACATTACCTTTGTCAAGGCTCGTCTGAGTGAGCAGTTCCTTATGTCGGATCTTGGTACTCTTCGTTACTTTCTTGGGATTGAGGTTATTTCCACTCCAGATGGTTTCTTTATGTCCCAAGAGAAGTATATTCAGGAACTTCTTGATCGCGCTTCTCTCACTGATCAGCATACTGTTGAGACTCCCATGGAGCTCAACGTTCATCTCCGGCTTTCTGATGGCGAGCCTCTTTTTGATCCGACTCGCTATCGTCATCTTGTTGGGATTCTTGTCTACCTTGCTATTACTCGTCCGAATATCACTTATCCAGTTCATGTTCTGAGTCAGTTCGTATACACTCCCACTCAGGTCCACTATAGCCACCTTCTTCGAGTTTTGCGATACCTTCGTGGAACTATCTCTCGCCGTCTCTTCTTTCCACACTCTAGCTCGTTACAGCTTCAGGCTTATTCGGATGCTACTTGGGCCAGCGATCCCTCTGATCGCCGGTCTATCTTTGCTTACTGTGTTTCTTTGGTGGTTCTCTCATTGCCTGGAAGACGAAGAAACAGACTACAGTATCCCGTTCGAGTGCAGAGGCTGAGTTGCGAGCTATGGCTCTCTTGACAGCAGAGATTACTTGGCTACGGTGGTTACTTGAGGATTTTGGTATTTCTGTCACTACACCGACTCCTCTCTTGTCAGACAGTACATGTGCTATCAGTATTGCCCGTGATCCTGTGAAGCACGAGCTCACCAAGCATATTGGTGTTGATGCTTTCTTCATGAGGCCTCGTGTGCATGATCAGGTGATTGCTCTTCAGTATGTGCCTTCAGAGCTTCAGATAGCGGATTTCTTCACGAAGGACCAGACTCGAGCACAGCACGACTTCTACCTTTCCAAACTCAGTGTTGTTGATCCACCATGAGTTTGAGGGGGGTGTTAGATATATATATATATATATATATATATATATATATATGTTAGAGATATATATGTGTTAGAGTAGGACTCTAGATATGATTTGGTTTCCTTATCTGTAACCTGTACTTGTGTATATATACTGACTCATTGGCCTCCTGATAATACAAGCACCACTAAAAAAGTCCACAATCAATGGACAGATAGATCTGATTAGAATGAAGTGTATGTATTTTGATTTAAAAAACAGATTGACCTGATTTTGCTGCGAAAACGATATCTCTCAGCGCTAAAATTTTGAGCAAAATTCAGAATTTTGAAGCATGATAAGTAAACACAGACTCGGGAAACCGCTTGGGAGACGAAACTATCTGCTCTTCCCAGGAACATTTCTCAAACTTACTATACCATTGATGTTCAATTTGTATTTTATGTAAACAATAAGTATATACCTGATTAGACCAGGTGGACTGGTCGTAAAAGACAATATGAACTGGTCGTATACTTTGTGATGATGAATAATTGACGTTTGGTTTGTATTAACATTTGCGGTTGTGAAATTTTTTGTTGTTGGATTTTCAGTGTTAGTGGTCAGATCATGTCTTGTATCGGGTGGTCTAATCGGCGATACTCGATGATCCTTTTCAACTGGACTCAGAATACCGTATATATGAGTACTGTAAATCTGAGTACCGAGTGGTAGACCGTCAAGTAATGTACTCAGTCATAAGTCGATGTATGTAACGAGTACGAAGGACAGTCGGAGTTGCATGGTTGAAGGTCGAGAAGCTACAGTGACTGGTCGATGGTTGAAGCTACAGTGACTAGTTGATGGTCGAAGCTACAGTGACTGATCGATGGTCGAAGCTACAGTGCCTGGTCGATGGACTGTAGTCGTAGGGTTTGTGACCGGTAGTCGTAAGCTTCATGGCCGGTAGTAGTAAGCTTCGTGATCGGGAGTCGTGGGCTTCGTGCTCGGTGGTCGTGCGCTTATAGTAGGTGGTCGTAGGCTTCTGATCGGTTGTTGTAAGCTTCTACTAAGTGATAGTAGGCTTTGCGATAAGTGGTTGTAGGTCTCTGGTAACTGGTCGTACACTTCTAGTAAGTGGTCGTATGCCTCTGGTAAGTGGTCGTAGGTTCCTATTAAGTGGTCGTACTCTTATAGTAAGTAGTCAGAGGCTTCGAGTGCTTCAAGTCTTATTTTCTTCGAGTGTCGTGTCTGGTTGGCCAGTGGTATGACCGGAGTTTACACAGCGGTAAGACCGGTTTTACATGGTGATCTCGAGTTGTTTTTTCTGAAAGTTGGAATTTAAGGTCGTGGATGATCTGATTCGTGTTTATTGATAAATAAGAGTGTGATATGCGTGTGTAAACTGATATTGGTCAAGTTGGAGAACTTGTACCAGAAAAATATTCTAAGATCTTTCCATGTGCAGGTTTAACGTAGAGACGGTCATAGTCGATGACGAGGAAGACCGGAACTTGGAGGGGGGAATCCAAGGTTTAGGTGATCGTAGATGTCACGAGGTGGTCGTGCTCACGCTGGGGCACATGGAGATCAAAGGTGAACACATGATGCATGGTGTAAGCTACAGGAGGTGCCATCCTGGAGGTTTCGACGCGTGAAGAGTTATGGAAGGTTTTCATAACTGAAAGGTTAAGAGGTATTACCGTGATTTGAGGGGGTTTCGGTTCTCGTTTCATAGAAGAGATAGGATTATGTGTCCGTGATGATAAGGACACGATTTATGATCCTAGCATATAAAAGCTGAAGAGATTAAGAGTAATGTGCGCCTGTGGGAGGCTTTTTGGGGCTTTTGGCGGCGGCGGCTTTCAGCAGAGAGAGCTTTTCGGTACTTTCTTGCTAGGGTTTGAGGGGTGTCGTGAGAGCACTTTGTAGACACAGAACATGATTTAGAAATAATAGATCATGTCGTTTCCAAAGAATTTCAGTCATCGTTGGTGGTTTGTGCTTCTGGGCATTGTGTTCGACTTGTTCTAGTTCATCATCTTCGATCTGTTCTTCTGTCTTCGATCAGCTTTTGTGTTCTTCTGTCTTCGACTGGTTTTCGACTTGTTCTCGCCCATTATATTTGATCTGCTTTTGTTCGTTGCAGTGTGTGAATCTCCCGAAGCGGAGTGTGGAAGAAATCTGATAGTCGAACTCTTTTGACTAGGTTGTCGTAACTCTTTCGACTAGGTCGACTTCATCTTTTTCGATTACGTACTGTGTCGTTCACCCGATTGTCGACAATAGTTGTGACTGGCGGGACATATCAGAGTTGGTTCGACCTCTACAACTAGGTGACAACCTCGTACGAGTACATAATATTCAGCTATCGGTTGAATCCAGAGATCTTTTTTTTCAGTAATTCGGAAAAAAAAAACACTACAATGAGAGAGGGGTGATTGTTGTATCCAATCCTACAATATCACATGATTTTGCCAACTTGGCTTTATCTGAAAGCAATACGTATGTCGAGGCCAATTAGCACTTCAAACTCTGATACTCCAAGTAGATACATCACTACATCAGCCTATCTAGTCGAGACACAACAACTTGTATGCAAAAGCTGATTTTTTTTTCTTTTCTACAGCCATTTGGTCCGGACAAAAGATTCCATGCATGCGCTTAGATGCTGCAGAAAAGAACTGTCCCTGTTCATGCCAATTAACATAAATAACACTGCAAGATGACAAAAATCTGAAACTGTTTTTCTCCCCGTGACAAGTGCAAAATTCAAAACTTGATATGGCCACTGCTCTTTCCTGTCTTCAGCAAGCAGCTTCCATGTGCGTGCAGCGTCCTGCTTCTGCAATGCAAGGAACCAACAGCATACTGTATTACACATTACCAATTTACCATCACAACGAAAAATATTTGCGTAACACTTGATGGGCAATTTTGAGATTAGCCTTGCAGGTTGTTGCAGGGCGACCTACCGGCCCCCATCGATTTGACAAAGCCCCCAAGAAAACCGTCGAAGGTCACCGAGAGCGCCAGACCAGGAGTACGCCTCGACTCGGATGAAGACCACCAGCGCCCCCCGCGCTATGCGTGAGGGTGCGCTGGGCTCGGACGAAGACCACCAGCGCCCCCCTCACACAGCGCTGGGGTGCGCTAAGGGCATCAAGGACGCCAAGCTAGGGGTGCACCGTGATCAGGGTGAGGGGTACCACTGGTAACCTCGCACAGAGTGAGGGGTGCATGAAGGCGGCCGAAGGTACCGAGTCGGGGATACCGCACCTCGGAGCGAAGGGGCCCCAAGGGCCCTTGTCCCCAACCACCTCGTAGGGAGCGAGGGGGGCCCTAGGGTCCCATCTCTGGGGTCTCCCCGCTGAGAGTGAAGGGGCGCAAGGCTACTGGTGGGCCAAAGGAGTACAGGCGCGGTGGACCAGGCCTAGGGAGGCCCACCGCGCACCGAAGGCGTAGCGAAAAGACCATGTAGCCCCTACACATAGGAGGTCTTTTATGGGTATAATTATAATATCATGTACCCTCTTTATGACACTATAAATTGGCTCTTACCCCATGTAATAAAAGAGAGACTTTATTCAAAGCAATAAAGACACATTAATACACTTTGACATAATTCCCCTCTGTGGAGGATCCTTAGGATTTCCCTCTTCACATTCACAAGACACCCATGGTCCCCTTTCTCTACTGTCTAATTCCGTTGCTGCAACACAGGTAGCCACCAGGAAATATCCAAACGAACAATTTCAACAAAATGTTTCAAAATTTATATTTCATTCTGAAAGGAGCATTTCATCTCACTTCAGCACTCGCAATAGATATCATATTTCGCCATTCCAATATGTAAAATCACTTCATATTCAGAAGAATATAAAAGATTTTATTACATTTAGATACTAAAATATGTTTTTAGTGAATAGCCTTTATAGCACCTTGACACTAATTTTACCATTAGAGTATGTACAATAGTGTGATGTCAGCTGTCCGTAAGTTTTACCACGTCGAATACGAGATGATGTGGATGAGAGAGATGGAACATAGAGAATTAGAGCATCTGTGGCGCCGTGTGTCATTACCCCGAGGGTAATCATACTTAAGCAACAGATTATTATTCGTTTGCCCAGTAGGACATCGCTCCAACGAATAATAAGTCTTATCAAAGTTAATACAGCAGAACAATAAGATAGAAAATGTACTTTATTACAGCTGGCAGTCGCACATGGCTATGATATTTAATACAAATATTTAATTACAACTGCAAAACGGGACAAATCGCCTCGCTTGCCTGCCTTGCTCCATCAGACGCCTACTCTTCCCACTCGCCGAATAGGGTGTCCACCTCACCCTGATCCTCACAGTAAGCGCCCTCACCTCCTACAGCCTCCTCGACACATGTGTATCCTTCATCCCACTCAGGGTAATCCCCGGTTGGACTAGAATCTAACAAAGAAAATAATAGCAAGAACGAGTACTAGTGTACTCAGTAAGTATTTATTAGCAATGATGCAATGTATAACTCTTCTATGTTGTTTTATCATATTTTCTAACTCATCTACTTTTTCTGGAAAATAATTTACCAAATTAAGTGGCAAGTTTTAATTTCTGAAAAGACTATTTATCATTCGGTGAGAAGATATACTCCTAGTGGTCACCATAGCCTCCAATCCTAGAGACATGCATGAATTCATGATTTTATTTCGCACTGCGAAGAAGGCTTGTACCATTGTACCCATAGCTACTCTAAGCCCTCTTGAAGCTAGGTCTCCCGCGTTTCCTTTGATGCGGTGTCAATTCAGAGTACGAAATATTTTTCATGTTACGTGATTAAGTCTCCACCCATCTATTTTTCATCGGTGTCCTGGGATGCTCACCTAGTCCTCCACCGATTTCCAATAGTGTTGGTTGGGCCGGTTATCCCTTCACCCAACACTCCACCTGCGCTAATATATGCATCTTGGATCCCTCACTTCCAGACTTACGCGACCGGTCCTGAGTTCCTCCACCACTCTTATATTATATTACTTACCCGGTGTGGAGAGTATAGTAACGTAACAAGGTATCATTTTCCGCCCGCCGAAGACGGGAAAATGGTTAACACTTAAATACGACCCCTTTTTCGAGTGAGAGTTTTGTTGGTCCTTATGTATCGACCATATGTAAAGTGTCACCCTTCCCTCTCTTTCCTGCCCAGGGCCCCCTTTACCATCCTTGCATTTACTCTTACAACCAAGCTGCTCCTCTCAGTTGTACTGCTCTTTCTCATATTTCATCTCTGTTCTCTTATCTTTTTTATCCTATTTAATTTGAGAGATAGTTTTAATGCACATATATAAGGATGATACAAAATATAAGGATGATACATAAATGTAATTGTTACATGTAATATAACTAGTTTGATGGTCAAGAGAATAGGCTTGCCTTCGTATTTGTAGTAAAGCTCGGCGCCAACGAATTCTGGATCAGCTAATCCTGCCTGAGTTGGTTCGTCTTCTGCAATTATACGACATACGAGTATAATAGAAATACTTAGTTGTTTGGGTGCTACTATGCTTACATTAACTCGTTGCTTCCCTTTTCAGTAGATTTTAATTTAAATAAATTTTTCGGATCACCGTTAGGTTAGTGCTTCCCAATGGCTATTGTCCTACGACCTGTTAGCTCTATAATCTAAGGTCAATGAATTCACAAATGCTCGCCCCTGGCTTGGGTTGACTCGGAACATAAAGGCTGGGCTGCTTTTATCTAGGTCCTTGGATTCTTTCGAATTTAAACTAATCCAAACTAATGTTCCACGCTCGCAACACACAACACAAAACGCTACACACACTCACAATACACACTACACACTACACTATACACTACACGCACACAACATAAAACACTACACTACACAACACAACACACACTGCACTACACACACGCGCATTGCATTGCACTACACACAACACAGCACTCAACACTCACACTCCACACCGCACGCGCACTACACTCTCGCCCCGCACTCGCTCCTACGCCTCTTCCTCTCCGCAGTGGATCTCTTCCTCTCGCTCAGATCCGGTGTCGCCCGGGTACGGCTAGCTTCCTACTGCTCCTCTCCACCTACCCTCCTCCGGATCTTCGCCTCCTGCTACTAGCACCTCTCGGGATGGTTTCTTGCGGTCACCCTCCTCACTGGTTTCTCTATGGGTCGATGTTGCCGCCTCGGTTGCTCCATGGGACTCCTGGTCACCTCCCTCACCGGGCTCTTCTGTTGCTACTCGGCTACTCCGACAGTTTCCCCTCTACCTTCTACTTTTTCTACTTTATCCTATTGCCGATTTGCCCCCAAGTTGATTTGTGGTCGGTTGGTGATACCGTTGGTGGATTTTGGGGGATTTCGGTGATGGCATGGTGAGCTTGGTTCCTTGGCTTCAATGATGGCTGGGTGGTGGCTTGTGGCTTCGGCAGTGTGATGGCTTGGTGGGTTTCGGCGGTGGCTTGGTGATGGTGATGCATGGTGGCTTGTGGTCTAGTTCCTTGGGCATGTTGGGCATCGGTGGGGGTTCTGGCGATGGCTTGCTGGGCATGGTGGGCTTCGGCCTCAGCTTCAAACCCTAACCCAAATAACTCCTTTTCCCCTCTTCATACATTGTCAAGTTTTAGTTTAGCTTCTTGTTCTATTTTTATCATGCATTCTTGGGATAACTAGCTATGGTTGTTGTGACGGTACTCAGGATGGGGGTTTAAGTTGGGAAGCTCATCCCTGCTCCGAGGGCGCACGGTGGTTCTAGCGGTTTGCCACTGGCAGTGTGGTAGGCATGCTAACTGAGGCATGGTGTGCTTTCTCCTTGGTCACCTTGTCCGATCGGTTGTGGCTATGTGCAGTGTGAGTGTTGTGTGTAATGATGCTAATAGGGTTAAAATGGGAATGGCTATAATGGTGGGCTTACTTGAAGGTCGGATGGTCGGGGGATTAGCGGGTTTGCTGGAGGTTTAGTCGGTCCAATGGTTGTCGTGGTCGTCCACTGGTGGCCTTGGTCGTCCTGTGCCGTCCTCTACCTTCTGAGCTCCTTGCCTCTTGCTCTTCTTCCTTGACTTCCTCTTATGGGCTGTGAGTGCTGATGGAGTTGCTTTGGCTTGCTCTTGCTCTGCCAAGGGATGGCAGTGGCTCTTGCTCTTTTTCTCTTGGTTGTGGCTGGTTGTAGAGGGGAGCAAGGTGTAGATTGGCTGGGCTTTTATCTGACTTTGACTGTGTTGGGACCTCTCTCTCTCTCTCTCCCTCCGTGCCTTGCCCGGTTCGACCTCACCTTATCCCCTCTTCTCTCTTTGTGTTATGTTCGGTTGGGTAAAAGGCTTGGACCAATGGTCCATAGAGAACTGTTCTTTGGATTTTCTGCGGCTGAGGTAAGTTTGAAAAGTGGGTGTTGGATTTTTCTACTGCCGGATGATGAAGCCCACCTTAGTGAGAGGATGCCGACCGGCCCCGGACAGTTTGGGAACCTCGATGAGCTTCACGTTTTCTGACAGCATCAATTCTTTTCTCTACTCCATTTTATTGGTCTTGGCTTGCTTTCGGTCTTTTGGTTTTTGGTTTCAACATAATGGAATGGTGGTAGGGCTTTGGGTCGGCTTGGGAAGGCTCTACTTGCTGGCAATACACGGAAAAGGAGATGCAGCTGTTTGAGGCTACTAAGCATGCAAGTTTCTTTTGTAATTGAATCAATGCTGTAATTTTTTTTATATATTTTTGCTTTGATGTAGAGAATTCATGTAATGGATTCAGAGTTTATATTAATGTTTTACTTTTGCTTTAGAAACCTTATTGTAAACTCTGATAATGTAATATTGTACTTTGTGGATTTGTCACGTGCTCTTAATTAGTCTGTAATTTACGTGCTCTTAATTAGTCTGTAATTTACTGCTTATTACTGTTTATTGTTGCTTAGATGAATTTAAGTGTTAGGGTTCTTCCAACATCTCCCATGCAATAGTCGACTTTAAACGAGAAATGACACATTATACACAGATGAGTTGTCTATAGATATATATAAAACACAACTAATATAGGAGTTATTTTCAGTGCTATCTATAGATGATATAGAGAGATACTATAGATAATAGTTGTCTATATTATTATAAACGCGTTTGCCCTCCTTTCATTATTGATCTGTAAATAGCGGTCATTTGAAACATGTATGTGCTAGTATCTATACATGGCATGTCCACATGCAAATACGCTGCTTCGTCGGAAGTTCAGAACCATATGTCCATATCTACTACTCAGCCCTCACGGATAGACAGCAGTGTGACAGCACCAGACCAAACCTCCTAAGCCTTTAAATACCCCACACTACGCGACCTCCCCTGCTCCACTCCAAGATCCTCGCAGTCGCGCAGCCCTGCCCGTGCCCTATGTAAGTCCTATTGATCCTCCTGAAAAATCCCCCTCTCGCTTCCTTGGGATTGCATTACCTGGTTCTTGTTCTGGCATGTGTCTTTATCTTTCTTGTGATCTTTGGAGATTCTGTACAAGGATGGAATTATTTTTTTCGTTCCTCTCCGAATCGTTTGGATCATTTTGGGTTCTTTTCTTTACAGTACCGAACCACTAATTCATAGTTAACATCTTGAAATACTGATAGGTCATCAAAGCAAGTTAGATTCTGTATCCTGATAGATTCTCTTCAGAAAAAAGAACTCCTGATAGATCAGCCTCATTATTTGTTCAGGTTGTTCTTGTCTTTCTTGATTCTTCTCTGTCAAACTATTCGGCGATCTTCACTTTATATTATTATTGTTCCTATTGTCCACGAACATTATTTGTCTATTTGGTTCTGTTTTTTTTTTTTTTTTGCGAGACTGTTGTTGGAATATGTATATAAGCAGATCATAACATGTTGGTAGTGTCTTCGCCCAAGAAGAGGATCTATTTGACTGCTTCTAGTGTTGATAGATGAACTGCGGACTAATGATGAGAATTTGAGCAGAGAAATGGAGTTGATCACAAATGTCTGCGAGTATGAACAGCTCGCGAAGCAGAAGCTGTCGAAGATGGTCTACGACTACTACGCCTCGGGCGCAGAAGATCAATGGACACTCAAGGAGAATAGGGAGGCCTTCTCTAGAATTCTGTAAGCTATCTTCCAAAATAGTAGGTTTTAGCCTTTTAGCCGTATCTGTTTGGTAGTAAGTACACTACGGATCCCATCGGAATCCTCGGCCGGAGAATTACTCTGTAAAAAGTGATTTTAGTATGCGTGAACAACACTTCTATAGTAAAGTACGGTAGCAACACGAGATAGCATTTTTATTATGTCTTTAGGGTACTGTAGCACTTGATCTATGTACGGAAGCAGAGGAACAATAGAAAAGTTTCAGAAAAAAAACTGGAAGGATGACATATTTTTTGATATCTGATGAAAACTGGAAGGTTAATTGAAAACATTGTAGTATTTTAAAATCATTGGAGAAAGGATAGGAGAGGACCCAGAGGTGCCTCCAACCCTTGTGGAAATTTTACAACTCCATTATTACAGTTATTAAGGAATTTTGACGAAGTTAATTTGGGCGTAAGTGGATCAGCTTGCCTTTGATTAGTATAAAGTACATGGTAGCAAAAGTGGACAAATAACAATGAGTAGAGGACAAGAGATCAGACGAGTCTTGTGACATGTGGTTTGGATGGTCAAACTAGATGACAATTTCATTAAGAACTCTTAAATAAGATACATGACATCACTATACATGCATGTGAAAATATATCCCTTTTTCAAAGTCTCTTATCTCTTTGGTGAGAAGTCTGAATTGTTATATAATAATATTGGAGTGACATGTTTCTCTTTCACTTAAAATATTTCTCTCCAAGATTTGCTACTCTCAATTTTTTTAAACTAGAATAAGTAGGAGGAACTATGCATCAAGTTCATAAACAGCCATTAAAAAAATAGTCATACTGTACTACATTCAATCCATTTTTTTAACGCAAAGTTCAATCCATTTTGGAGAGAAAGAAGCCCCTCACATGATATCCTTAATATGAAATGTGTTGATCACTCCTTTCTTCTCGAAATTCACTTTATCGTTCCCTGACAAATGATTCCAGGTTTCGTCCACGCATACTGATTGATGTGTCGCGCATCAACATGGCCACAAATGTCTTGGGCTTCAACATTTCCATGCCTATTATGATTGCTCCCTCAGCCATGCAGAAAATGGCTCACCCTGAAGGTTTATCCAAATTTGCAATCACCAACTTTTTCCATTTTCCAAAGCAACATTCTCATCGCGAAGTTTGTATGGAACGCAGGAGAGCTTGCTACTGCAAGAGCAGCAGCTGCAGCAGGAACTATACTGGTTTAAAAGATCACAAAAGCTTTTGATGTCTTTGCTATGTCCCAATAACTAGTCCAATGTGCTGATGCTATGGCTAACCATTGTGTTTTTTCAGACATTGTCTTCATGGTCTACTTCTAGTGTTGAAGAGGTTAACTCAGTAGGATCGGGAATACGTTTCTTCCAGCTTTATGTATGTGTTGTCTTCACTAACCTTATGATACAAGAAGCATTGTTTCTGTTCTTCAACCTTACGTTAGAGTTCTGTTCTTCAAGACTTCAACCTTACGTAAGAGTGTATCACTGTCTTCACAGGTCTACAAAGACAGGAATATAGTACGGCAACTCGTCAAAAGGGCTGAAATGGCTGGCTTTAAGGCCATTGCACTCACTGTCGACACTCCGAGGCTCGGTCGCAGAGAAGCTGATATCAAGAACAGGTGCTAATCTTATAATAACTGTATAAAGACTGATGTTTTACAAATGGAACGTCTGTTCGTTTTATTAGGAGTTTCACAAACTGAAATATATATTATATACCCTGGTACCTCGCAGATTCACCTTACCTCCACATCTGGTGTTGAAAAACTTTGAAGCGCTTGATCTTGGCAAGATTGACAGGGTTATCTGAAAACTGAGCCAATCACACTGTATTAAGAATAAATTTATTTTTTAGGTCTCCTTACCATATCTTCTGTGGTGTATCAGACAAATGATTCTGGCCTTGCTTCGTATGTCGCTAGCCAAACCGATCAATCTCTTTCTTGGAAGGTATCGTTTGTACCGCCTCAATTGTCACTTACCATCTTGAGTTTCATACATCAACCACACTTCAACTTCGATGGTGCTACAGACTTCAACTTCGATGGTGCTCATATTAAAGGTTTCTCTGTGGAAATGAAATACTGATAACTACTGATGTACAATTCAGGATATCAAGTGGCTACAGACAATTACCTCGTTGCCCATCTTAGTGAAAGGAGTTATGACTGCAGAAGACAGTGAGTGTTCAGTTTCAGACTTTCAGCTCCTCCAATGTCATATTGCCCTTTGTTATGGCCTGTCTTCACCTTGAAACTTATGCAAATGCAGCTAGACTTGCCATCGAATATGGCGCTGCCGGTATCATTGTGTCCAATCACGGAGCCCGCCAGCTAGATTATGTTCCTGCAACTATCACCTGCCTGGAGGAGGTATGTTGACCAGTCACAAGCTGCACATGTAATTCTTAGCTGAGAGAGTAAACTGCACTGGATCCATTTGATCTTCTCTAAAGCTGAATCCTGGCCTGCACTCATTATGTTAATTGCACATAACTAATAGTAAACATGGGAGCTTGCATTTTCTAGATATAAGTACACGCGACTTCAGTGTGAAATTGTTTTTTAGGAAAGCTAGTAAAAGCTTCCCTGCATTTTCATACATTTCGACTGAAAGTGTCAAGTAAATTCAGGTCGTCAGGGAAGCAAAGGGCCGTCTACCGGTGTTCCTCGACGGCGGCGTCCGCCGTGGCACGGACGTGTTCAAGGCCCTGGCGTTGGGAGCCTCAGGAGTATTCGTAAGTCCCCCACTAGAATACTCTCCATTTTCCACACATTCTAGCATCTGAATTCAGAAGGGCAGCATAACGTATGATGTGTCTTGACACAAAACGGGCTTGACACTGTGACTTGGTCTGTCAGATTGGCAGGCCGGTGCTGTTCTCCCTTGCCGTGGACGGCGAGGCGGGCGTGAGGAAGGTGCTGCAGATGCTGAGGGACGAGCTGGAGCTCACCATGGCGCTAAGCGGATGCACGTCGCTGAAGGAGATCACGCGCAACCACGTCGTCACCGAGAGTGACAGGATCCGCCGCTCCCGGCTGTAGACTTGCAGTTGCAGGAGCCTACCGAATACTGATCGAATTGTCCCTGCATGTGTATGTTAGTCCATTTGAGATACTGCTTATAGTTCTTGTGCTTCCATTGGATGCCAGGCAATAAGGAGAGGAAGGAGGGTGCATGTGTTTGTGCCCGTGTATGTCCTCGCACTGCTGTTGTAATTTGCAATATTGGTGATTTCTGGTTCTGCTGACAGTGGAAAGTAGTTGAGCAAGTTTGGATCTCTCAGTGCAGTGGTGATTTCGATCAGTCAAGGAGGGTTTTGCAACATCGATGCACGAAAGTTTCATCATTCCTCACAAGAAAGTAAAGCTCTTTTCTTGTATTCGTATAGAACGTTGAGAGGAGGATAGATAGCTCACTCTTGCCTCCACACATTGGAGACACGCAAACAGCCAAACATGTGCTCTCTCACCTCTGCAGGTGGCCCCTCGAGGTAAAGTCCGTGACAGGTTCACTGGCTGACAAGTGGGCTCGGGGCCCACCGGCAGCCTCGCCTTCTGCCGGCCGCCGGCGGCGGCGGCCGCCCGTACCACTCCCCCTAACCGATGCCGCGCCCCCGCCCGGCTGCCTCCTGCCGACCTTGGCGCGCAGGCAATGCGTCACATCCGTACCTCCCGACGGTGCGGGCCCGGACCCTAGGCGGCTCGGCCGAACCAGCGTCGCCCACCCTACCGCCCCCAACCCGCACTGCCCCCTCTCCGCCCCCCTCACCCCAAGCCGCCACTCACCTGCGGCCCTGCCTCCCCATGTCAATTGAACCAACTGCCACCGCCGCGTTACTGTCAAACTATCACAGCTCCATCGTCCTGTTGCTACAGCCTACAGGAAGAGAAGAGGCCGAGGGCTGCTGCTTTTCTTGTGGTGATGGCTACATTAGCGCCACAAGCTGTTCAACTATCGCAGCTTCTCCGTCCCAGTGCTACAGGAATTGGCGGTGGGAGCTGCCGCTTTTCCTGTAGTGATGGTTGCGGCTTCTACTACCAAACCGCAGGCATGAACAGTTCTGCACAATCAAGAACGCACGTGTAAGTGTGTTACTTGAGTTGAGTATATAACATCCCAGTCTTCGTGTCTTACTGATAAGGAAGTCTGATCCTCGAATACAAAATTTTGCAGAGATTAAGATCATTTCCTACTTCCATGATATGCTGCCCGGTCACTGTCGGTAGATCAGAACTATCTCCTCCTCGTCCTCTCGCTGATGCACACAAAGGACAGCACCAAACCGACTCCTCCTTCCAGTCCAAGAGCCCTGGCCTTGGACGCAATCCTTGAGTCCTGACCTCCGTTGCCTAGTAAGTCCTCTTGTTGATCCGTCTTGCGAAAATCCCAATATTATTATCACCCTTTGGTTTTAATTTACACGGTTCTCTCTCAAGCATGTCTTTTTTTTTTTCTTGTAATTTGATGGATTTGCATGTCTTTGGTGTAAATGATTCTTGAGCTGTTCACATGTTCGATTTTTGTATTATTTTACCAAACTCTGAATCTTTCGGATTGTTTTGATTTTTGTGTAAGCATCAATTTTCTGTTAGTTATCACTGTTTTAGCCTTTCTGTAATTGATGAACTACTGCTATCCTTCGTTCATGTTGTTTTTGCCTTTCGTGAGTCGTGACTAATCTATATCGAATTATTAGGCAATCTTCACTTTACCTTCTTTTATTTGTCTAAAAGTATTACTTGGTCTGTTCGTTGTGCTCAATATGTACTATAAGCATATGTATCTATTTTTGCAATGTTGATGGCTGAATTCTGAGCTAAGGAAAAGAATTTGAGCAGGGAGATGGTGCTGATTACGAACGTCTGTGATTATGAGGAGCTCGCAAAGCAGAAGCTGCCGAAGATGGTTTTTACGACTTCTATGCCTTAGGAGCGGAAGACCAATGGACTCTCAACGAGAACAAAGAGGCATTTTCCAGAATTTTGTAAGCTATATTCCTTATTGGTAGGTTTTAGCTGTTTTTGTTTGAAGTGCTCAACTGATGAACTGCATGTGATTATTTACTTTGGACTTTTCAACAGCTACAACAACATTTAAAGTAAGCAACAGGAAAATCTTGTGGACGGTGTCTAATGAAAAGAATCCCATTATTTGGGGAGTTTTTTTGTATCTTTTGCAGAAAAATAATGGACACAGCGCTTATAATCCATCAATCTACACTTTCTTTATTAATCTAATTAAATAGTTATAATCAAGTTTGACCTAAAGAGGATCAGCAAGACTTAACCTCAACGAGTGAGTACTTGGTAGCCAGTAGCCATCGCCACTGCTGATGAAGAACTTCTAGTACAGGACAAGAGCTAACACAAATCCTGGGACATGTGGTTTGGACTATTAAAGTAGATGACAAATTCATTAGGAGATCTCAGATGAGAAGCATGTCATCATCCAATGTGCTTCTGCAATCTGCTGTCGTAATTTTTGTAAAGATCCCACTCTTGATTAAAGCTTTTAATTTTCATAGTTTGACATTGGAATATCAAGTCTCCTATTGACTAAAAAATATTTATTTCCAAGGTTCGCTCTTTTCAATTTCTGTACCCTAGTTTGCAGATACAAGAATATGGAATTTGTAGAAATGTTTGCTGACATAAAGTCTTATTCTATCATCTTCAATCCAAGTATGGAAACAAATAAGAAACATTAAATGTGATATTCCTAACATAAAATATCCTTTTCTTCTCAAAGAACCTTACTTTGTCCTTGTTAATGAGTGATATTAGGTTTCGGCCACGGGTACTGATTGATGTGTCCCATATTGACATGTCCACAAGTGTCTTAGGCTACAATGTCTCCATGCCTATTATGATTGCTCCCACAGGCTTCCACAAAATGGCCCATCCCAAAGGTTTTAGCTTACTTCCATTTCACTTCATTTTTCTTTGGGGGCAATTTGCTCGGTAACACTATACAGATACCACAAGTTGGAAAATAATATCGATGTGTCAATGACATGTAACTCCATAGCCCACCTGTCAACCTCACATTGGGTGTTATTTTCCAATTTATACATGATTGCAATGTTACTGGGCAAATTTCCCCTTTTTCTTTTGGCATCTTTTGAAGCAAAGTTTCTTTATAGAGGTTTATCTGAAATGCAGGAGAGCTTGCTTCTGCCAGAGCTGCAGCTGCTGCAGGAACTATTATGGTTTGAAAGATCCTATCAAATTTTGATGCATTTTCTATCTATATCCAACATGTCAACTCCCTGATTGGTCATATTTTCAGACATTGTCTACATGGTCGTCTTATAGTATTGAAGAGGTTAACTCGACAGGACCTGGAATCCGTTTCTTCCAACTTACAGTATTACAAATACATACCCTTTCTTATATTTTTAACTTTTTTTTCTCGGGGTTCGATCTTCCCTTACTACCTATCGTTGTCATTTTCAGGTATTGAAGGACAGGAACTTAGTGCAACGACTCATCAGAAGGGCTGAAAAGGCTGGCTATAAGGCAATTGCACTGACTGTTGATGCTCCATGGCTCGGTCGAAGGGAAGCAGATGTCAAGAACAGGTTCTCATCTAGCAACTATACACAGTGTGATTCTTTACAGATAAATTTTTATCGTTTCATCAGGAATTCAGTATCTGAATTATACACGCTTTATAGAAAAATGTGTATTCCATTTCATCAGGAGCTCAGTATCTGAATTATGAATTCTGCTGTGTTACGTTCTAGATTCACCTTGCCTCAAAATGTGGTATTGAAGAGCTTTGAGGGATTGGATCTTGGCAACATGATCAAGGTTGTCTGAAAATTGAACTGACCCCCTTTTTTTTTTTGGGGGCACTTGAGATAATTATATTTTCCTTTACCATATATTTTTTGTGATATTTCAGATGAATGGTTCTGCGCTTGCTGCATATGCCGCTAGCCAGATCCATCGCTCTTTTTCTTGGAAGGTATAATACTATAATTTGTGATGTGTTAAGCTTTCATACACTGACTAGCTATTGTAAAATACTTCAAACATCAGAGAACAATGACATATCTCACGCATAAATCTCGGTGAGGATAAACTATTGATTACTCATGATGCAATGCAGGATATCAAGTGGCTGCAAACAATTACCTCACTGCCGATCTTAGTGAAAGGAATCATAACAGCAGAAGACAGTAAGTACTTGGTTTCAGTTACTTCTTCAATGGCGTGTAACCTGTTCTGAGCTGCATTTTCATGAATATGTTTGCAAAGTGCAGCCAGGATTGCTATCGAATGTGGTGCTGCTGGTATCATCTGTTAGAGATATCTCTTAGAGATAGAATAGGACTCTAGATATTATTTGCTTTCCTTATCTGTAACATCTTTCTTGTGTATATATATTGGCCCATTGGCCTCATATTGAATACAAGCGCTATTCATAACATGGTATCAGAGCGCACCTAGGGTTTTGGGTTTCGTCGCCCGCTTGTTGTCGCCGCACGGCCTCCTCCCTCCTCTGCCGCACGCCGGCCTCCTCCGCGCAGTCGCCGCGTCGGCCTCCTCCCATCCTTGCGCCGACGGGTCGCGCCTCCCGTCCGGCCACCGCCGCGCCCCCGATCAAGGCCGTGCCTCCGGTCCCGGCCGCCGCGCCTCTCCTCCGACCACTACGCTCGCGATCTGGGCCACCGCGCCTCCGGATCCTCCCGATCTGGCGCCGCTTCGGTCTCTGCTTCCGCCGCGTGTCTCCCGGTCCGCCCCGCCGCCGCGCCGCGCCTCTCACCGTGATTGCTCCCGGCCAGTAGCTGCTGCGCTGCCGCCGCCGCCTCTGAGAGCCGCCGCGCCGTGCTTGCTCCCGGTCGAGGAGCTGCCGCCTGGCCATTTTCCCCGCCGCCGCTTGCTCTGGTGCCGCTCCTCAGCCGCCGCCTTCGGCCGCTTCCCGCCGCCTCACGCCGCTCCTCGGCCGCCGCCGCCGGCCGCTCACGCCGCCGCCGCTTCGCCGCCACCAGGCGCTACTCGGGGAACTAGGTTCCCCGTTTTGTTTGCTTCGTGTGGGCGAAGAACCGCCCGTAAGTAAAGAGAGAGCAAAAAAAAAAAAAAAAAGAAAAAAACGTTGATCTAACCGCGCCGCCGTCGGCGCCGCTTTGTTAGACTTCGTTGTTTTGGTCGCCGCGCCGTCGGTAGCCTTCCGATAGCTTCGCTTCGTCTGCGTGGTGCTACTCCACGCTTGAAAGACACTACCTCCTCCGGCGATTGCCACGGTGGTGGTGGTCGCCTCCATCCGGCGGTGGCCATCCTCATCGCTTCCTCTCACGACAAGGTCGGCCACATTGCGTCCCAGTGCTATAAGAAGCAGCGGTATCTTTCACGCCGTTCTTCTACTAGCACTGGCACTGGTGCTTCTACATTGACGTCTGCATCGACTCCTTCAGTAGTTTCTCTCACTGAGCAGGAGATAGCCAGACTTCGACGCCTGCTTGCTGCTTCAGGTTCTCCCTCGACAGGTTCTGCCGGTTCTGCTACTGACTCTTCGGGCACTGCGAAACCACCACCTCCACAGTCAGGCACCTCCCCGTGGATTCTTGATTCTGGAGCATCTTTCCACATGACTCCTGATTCTTCCACTCTGTCCTTCATTACACCCCTTGATTCTCCTGTCAGTGTTCTTACTGCTGATGGTACCTCTCTTTCTGTCTCTGGTCGAGGACCTCTTAGCAACTCCTCTTTCCATGTTCCCTCTGTTGCTCATGTTCCTCGCCTCACCATGCAGCTTCTTTCTGCTGGGCAGATTACTGATCTTGGTTGTCGAGTCATTCTCGACTCTGACTCTTGTTGTGTTCAGGACCGCCACACGGGAGCTCTGGTTGGTTCTGGCCCTCGGCGCCTTGACTCACAGCGTCTTTGGGAGCTTGACTGGCTTCACCTTCCTTCCGCTGCCACCATCGCTGCCAGTCTCTCCGCTTCTGCCACGCCGTCTACCGGCTCTTTCCAGCAGTGGCATCACCGTCTTGGCCATCTGTGTGGATCTCGTCTGTCGTCTTTAGTTCGTCGTGGTCTTCTGGGATCTGTCTCAGGAGACGTATCTTTAGATTGTCAGGGCTGTAAGTTAGGCAAACAGATTCAGCTTCCTTATCCTCATAGTGAGTCAGTGTCTCAGCGTCCTTTTGATCTTGTTCACTCTGATGTCTGGGGTCCGGCTCCCTTCGTTTCGAAAGGGGGTCATCGATACTACATCATATTTATAGATGATTTCTCTCGCCACACTTGGATATATTTCATGTCTTCTCGTAGTGAGGCCTTGTCTATCTATAAACAGTTTGCCACTATGGTTCGCATACGCCTTCTCCACTCCTATTCGTGTCTTTACGTGCGACTACCTTTGGCGAGTACCTCTCTCATCACTTGCGCAGCTTCCTTGGCGAGCAGGCACTCTTGCTCGCCTCTCTTGTCACGGTGCTCATGCTCGAATGGTGTTCTTGGCGCAAGCATCGTCACCTTCTTGAGTCGGCTCGTGCCTCGATGATTGCCGCCTATTCCACCTCACTTTTGGGCCGAGGTCGCTTTCCACCGCCACCTATCTCGTCAACATCCAAATTTCTTCGCTTTCTTGCGCAATTCTGTTGAGCGTCTCTGTGGTCTCCTTCACGACTACTCGCCTTCGTGCTGCTTGGTTTGCGTTTGCTCGTTCTCCTTGCCCCTCGAGAACGCACTAAACCGACCGCTCGATCTGTTGAGTGTGTCTTTTCGGGATCTGATCTGAGAGCACAAGGGCTATCAGTCTTTGGGATCTGTTGGTCGACGGATGCGGATCTCTCGGGATGTGACTTTCGGCGAGTCTCGTCCCTTCTACCCACGCCTGCCTCTCCTTCGGCTTCCTCTGTGGAGTCTCTGTCTTTTTTGACCTTTCCAGATACACCTATCTCTATCTTGCCCTTGTCCACCCGCCCCACTGAGTCTCCACATATTCCCCCTGTGGCCTCTCCGCCGTTGTCGCCGCCTGCTCCATCTCCTGCGGCTCCTCAGCTCCCCGCTACACTCGCCTACACTCGTCGACCTCGTATTGAGGATCTTCCGGATGAGTCTTCCTCTTCGATGATCCACCTTCCCACGATGGGTCATCTTCTCCTCGCTCTGCCTCTCGCGATCGCCGATCGCTTGACCTCTGCCTTTTGCCTTTGCCTTTGCCGCACGACTACTCGTGAGCTCGTCTCTTCACCGGATCTTTGTTACTCACCCCGAGTGGCGACATGCCATGGCCGAGAGATTCTTGCCTTGAGCGTACTGGTACTTGGGATCTTGTTCCCTTTCCATATCACTCTCGTCCCATCACGTGTAAGTGGGTCTATAAGATTAAGACTCGCTCTGATGGTTCTCTTGAGCGCTATAAGGCGCGTCTTGTTGCTCGTGGCTTCCAACAGGAGCATGGTCGTGACTACGACGAGACTTTTGCTCCTGTGGCTCACATGACCACTGCTCGCGCTCTTCTTTCGGTGGCGTCACATCGCCATGGGTCTGCATTCTCGACTTGATGTCAAGAATGCCTTTCTTAATGGTGAGTTGCGTGAGAGGTCTACATGCATCCGCCACTTTGGGTATTCTGCTCTGAGGGCATGGTCCAGTCGCCTTCGTCGCTCTCTCTATGGCCTTAAGCAAGCCCTCGTGCTTGGTTTGAGCGCTTCTCCTCGTGGTCACTATCTGCGGCTTTTCAAATGAGTGATCATGATCTGCGCTCTTTGTCCACACTTCATCTCGTGGTCGGACTCTTCTTCTTACGTATGTTGATGATATGATCATTCACGGAGATGACTCGAGTACATTGCCTTTGTCAAGGCTCGTCTTAGTGAGCGATTCCTTATGTCGGATCTTGGTCCTCTTCGTTACTTCCTTGGGATTGAGGTTACTTCCACTCGGATGGTTTCTTTATGTCCCAAGAGAAGTATATTCAGATCTTCTTGATCGCGCCTCCTCATCGATCGGCAGATCTTTGTTGAGACTCCCATGGAACTCAATGTTCACCTCCGACCCTCGATGGCGAGCCTCTTCGATCCGACTCGCTATCGTCATCTTGTTGGAGTCTTGTCTACCTTGTTTACTCGTCCGGATATCACTTATCCAGATTCACATTCGAGTCGATTCGTTTCGCTCCCACTCAGTCCACTCTGACCACCTTCTTCGAGTTCTGCGATACCTTCGGGGACTATCTCTCGCCGTCTCTTCTTTCCACGCTCCATTCCGCTACTGACTTGAGCTTATTCGGATGCTACTTGGGCGGCGATCCTCCGATCGCGGTCTATCTCTCTTCTTGTGTTTTTCTTGGTGGTTCGCTTATTGCCTGGAAGACGAAGAAACAGACTGCAGTGTCCCGTTCGAGTGCAGAGGCTGAGTTGCGTGCTATGGCTCTCTTGACAGCAGAGATTACTTGGCTACGGTGGTTACTTGAGGATTTTGGTGTTTCACATTACACCGACTCTCTCTTGTCGACAAGACAAAGCTATCGGATGTGCAGTGACCTCGTGAAGCATGAGCTCACCAAGCATATTGGTGTTGATGCTTCCTTCATGAGGTCTTGTGTGCATGATCGGTGATTGCTCTTCAAGATGTGCCTTGAGCTTGGATAGCGGATTTCTTCACGAAGGCCCGGACTTCGAGCACAAGATGGCTTTACCTCTCCAAACTCAGTGTTGTTGATCCACCATGAGTTTGAGGGGGGGGTGTTAGAGATATCTCTTAGAGATAGAATAGGACTCTAGATATTATTTGCTTTCCTTATCTGTAACATCTTTCTTGTGTATATATATTGGCCCATTGGCCTCATATTGAATACAAGCGCTATTCATAACATCATCATGTCCAATCACGGTGGCCGCCAGCTAGACTACCTTCCTGCAACCATCAGCTGCCTAGAAGAGGTATGCTAACCAACCACAGGCATGTTTACACGCATTTAAACTAAAAGTGGTATGGAAAAATCAGGTTGGCAGAGAAGCGAAGGGGCATGTATTCCTCGACAGTGGTGTCCGCCGTGGCACTGATGTGTTCAAGGCGTTGGCATTGGGAGCTTCAGGAGTATTTGTAAGCTCCCTAGTAGAACACTACCCACACATGCCAGCATCTGAGTATTTGTCTGAACAATGTTCAGTATTTCTTCACACAAAACGCTTCATGTTTCTCCTCTGTCAGATTTCACAATGCCATCCATCCAATGACACATCGTCATTGTGTACTAGAGAACTATGGTACACATGATTTCACAGTGCAGCGTATCTCTTGACACTACATGTATTCATTAAATATATCATCTATTGTATGTGTATGTCTACGTAGGATTTATAGTACAGTATGTGCATGATTTTTTAATTTGCAGTATTTTATGGTCATTATCAATCTTCTCACTAATATTCCGTCTATTCTATGTGTTGCAAGCCATGTCTGTACTGGCTCTTCTGGAACACTTATACGATGAGGACCATCGTGCAAGCCGTGGATCGCCGGTGACGCGGATGGCCCTTTGCCCCTGCTGCTTCTGGCGGGGAGGGATTACTAGGAGTTGGACGATCGCTACGTCCCAATCCTCTGGGACACGGGCTTGTTACCCTTTGTGAGGCTGGTATCCGTCGGACGTTAGTTCACCCTAGACACTAGTCTGCTGTCGGCACTTGTTGACAGGTGGAGACCCGAGACACACATCTACTTTCAGTGGGATAAGATGACGGTCACTCTGCAGGACGTCTCATTCTTGACCGGTCTCCCAATCCGGGGTGAGCCACTTGTTCCGGACCCTCCGCCGGCAAACTGGAAGGCCATGCTGGAGCAACGGTTTGGTCAACCTGTCCCGAAGCGTGTACGTGGTGTCCCCGGGACTTGGTTGAGGCAGTTCGGCCATTGCCCACAGGGTGCACTTGACGAGGTCGTTAGGATGCACCTCATTGCTTACCTTCTTCAGCTCCTATTTTCAACCACATAGGGCGATTGGTGCCACCCCAGCTTCGTCTGCGTCGCCGAGACTTTGATTGACACAGAGGCTGGGTCGATACCTCAGTATAGCTGGGGACCAGCCATCCTTTGCGTCACATACCGGGGGTTGTGTGACACTTCGCGGTGCGACATCGGTGGTACCCTCATCCTGGCCGTCTGCTACGTGCTCCTACAGCCATGGAGTTGGGAGCACTTCCCTATTGGGCGGCCGGCCTTCGAGAGAGCGGTGCACCCGTACGATGAACCGATCGACCAGATAGACGGACCCACCATGGGCTTACGGTGGACTGCTGGCCGTCTGCGTTGGGCCAAGGACAGACCGGCGAGGTGCTACTCATTGTTTCCCAATAAGTTCGAGTCGTTGCACGACAGCGACATCATCTGGACTCTATGGTATCCAGAGTTCGTGTATACGGTAGCTCTGCACGGACTGTTCGTGCAATCCATCTAGGACGCAGGATGAACATACATATTCTTAGGACATCTTAGCGATAGTAAAAGGCTTTTGTGCAGTTCTTATCTTGTTACTTACTGCTTCAGTAGACAGAATAGCACAGAAAATGTCTCTCATATCACTACAGCTGTACTTCATGTAAGCGTGAAGAGGCCAAAATAACAAGGGGTTCATCATTGAGGGAGCTTGCCAGAGTACTAAACTTATCGCTTGGTGCGAAGGAGACCTGTGAGACCAACCGCATATGCTTAGCAATTTTATTAGTGCTTGATTGATAGGTTTTGCAAATCTTTTTTCTATGCATGTCTGCTTGCCCCCACCAACTCTCATTTTCACCAAGTGTTAAGATAGATCACCATTTGGCACAAATGTTTGAAGGATGAGGCTCATTTGCTTGCGATTGCCAAGTCTCAACTGCATCAAGTAGTTAGGGATCTCATTAATTGATACATCTCGCATTTGGTGGACACCTTTATCTAGGTGCATAAAACTTAATTTCATATCACAACATGTAAGGATATTTTCCCAATGATATTTTCATATCACAACACCTAAGGATATTGCTGTATCCTGAATTTGGGGAAAACCTTTATCAAGGTGCATAAAACTTGAATTTTATCACAACAGTTGAGGATATTTTCACGCGTTTAATGGGCACCTGTGTGTCTTTCTTTTCATGTGTTTAAGCTCTCCCACCAAACAATTTAACATGTCACATTTTCCATAAAATTAAGAGACTTGACAAGTTCAGAGTCCCAATTTCCAAGAGCTAATTTCTTCGAAAGAGTTTAATTTCTCTTCTACTTTGGTAGTGTTGACATGGTGGTGATGTAGGGTATTCCTTATTTAAGACTAAAAAATTGGTGCTTATATCTGTTATCCTATCATTTTCATGTATATACAGTGTTATCAGTTATCACAATTACTACTATTTTCTGTTGTCATTTTGGAACCATGACCGCATATTTGGTCTCCTGATAACACAAAACAAAGTACATGACAAATCTGTCTCTGTTCTGTGTGCATGCCTATTTGTCCTGGCTATATCGAATTTGTGTAAGTCCACCAAGTAGGGCATTTTCTTCATTAAATGGAATCCCTAGGGATGGATGAGTATGTGTACTTAGGACCTGAGGGTAACTACTATATTTACTGAGATGTTGCCAATACTATGAATGTTTTCTGGAATATCAGCAGAGGACCGTCATTTGCACTATTTTTTTGTGATTTTCTTTACTATTATAAAAGAAGCACTTGGTGGTGGTGGTGAATCTAACATCTAACTCTCCACCTCTTGAATTGATGGGATCTTTTGTGGTTAAATATATGCATACATGCATATGTTACTATAATCTTCTGTGGACAATTAGATCATCTACGTATGTGGTTTGTGATAAGACTCTTTGTGACTTATTAATAGGATATGAGTTATGTATGCAATAATGCAACTTTTAGATGTAGGGATAATTACCTTATGTATATTGGTTTTTTAAGTTTAGAATTTATATATGTTTATTTGAGATCCGTTGCAATGCACGGGCACTCGGTTACGACGAAATAAATGGATGAGTTGATTCATGAGAAATTCATTCATTTTTCCTGGTGCCATAAACACTATCTTCATTTATTCAAGATATTTGATTGTTCTCCGGTCACTTGCTTAGCTTTTGAGACCCATCGATAAATCTTACTGTACTTCCCATGCCTTCCAGCTCGCTGCAAAGTACCTAAAATTCCAAGCTTCATATGCAACAGTTCTTAAGGCCCATATGCATGCTTTGAAGAAGAGGGAGAGGAAAGACAGGAAGAAGACTGCAGAGGCTGAGAAGATACCTGAGAAGCCACTGAAGAAGCAGAAGAAAGCGTCTTCAAAGAAATCTTCAGGGTCCAAGTCGTGAATTACTTCCAGAGTCCACTGTGCCTTTTTTTGCCGGCAGCCAGATTAATATGAGTGTCATCAAGATATTACCCTCCGTTTTACTCTTATTCATGTCTGCGAGATGAAGCGTGTGAATACCTACATAGAGCTGTGTCATCGCTACTAGCATTTTTGAGGCAGCCTTTTGTTCTGATTGTAAGCCACCCTGGCATTTTCTGAATGGCGTCACAGAAAAGACACGCCTTTTGAACTGCTAGATCTGATCATCAAATCCTAGTGCAATCTGCAATGGTTCGTCGATATTGACAGAACTAGCTCGGGGGTGTGAAAATTGGAATTTGCAATTAGGATTGCAGAAACTGCAGGATTTATGGTGATCTTGGTGGCTGTGTTTCTTCTAATTGTTTTGGCTCTGAACTGTGTAGAAAAACGAAGCATGTGGGTATGTTCTTGTCTTGTGATTCCCATATGCAAGTGGTGATCAGAATATAATTCCAGGTTTGGTTGGTGCATAAGCAAATGACCTACCTGTCATGGACCTGAGCCTGGTCGGACACTGCCATCCTTTGCAGTTTATCGGTCTTTGCTGCTTTAACTGTATAGGCTCAGCGTTGTCGCTTCCTAGCTGGTTGTTCTGCCATCCTCCAATATTAAGGGGCTCTTACGTTTATTACCCATAGAAACAGTGGTGGACTCAGAAAAAAATCTAAGTTAAGGTGGAGTGGATCATGATTAATACGTAATAGTAATGTAAATACACACTATTTAAGTTGCCATCACCCTGCTAGTATATTGAAAGCGATAAAAAAAAACTACGATATTAGATAGGATTGAGCAAAATTCCTAAATATCCGTATACCAAAGTCTTGTTTACCTTTTTATTATCTTCGTATGCAAATTCAAGTATGAAATATTGTAAACAAAAGTTCATGGGTTTTAAGTCAGTCTTTAAGACTCCACTTGCAGCTCCTACTGCACAATTTTATTTTTTAGAAATCAAAATAGCAAAGACTAATTCTATTTTTTCTAGTTTCTGTTGCCTAATCCAATACAAATTAACACTGGATTTCCGTAACAGAAGAATAACAAGGGACAATTGAGAATTTGCCACCCAATAGAACCATCTTCTAAGCTTTGCAATTCCGTAGATTGTAATTCATAATTTACCATTTCTTACAATTTTCAATCATTCTTTTACCATTTTTGAGTTTTCATCCCTCTTTTCATTTTTCAGGCCAATTATGCCCACTGAAGTTACCAAAAGGCCCTCACGGTCGACGCCGTGGTAGCCGTGCGGGTAGTAGCACAGCATCTCATCCAGTTCATCAAACTCAACATTCTGAGCACATGAACCCGTAACAAATTAGGCATTAACCATAAACAGATCAAACAAAGTCCACAAGTTGTCAACAACAATTGCTTGCAGGTCAATGTAATCACCTCCAGGATCGTGTCGGTTCCGAACTCTTTCCTCCATCTCAGCATCTCGGCCCACATCTGCATTGCCTTCTCGGCATCAAGCTTCCTGGCCTTCAAGAATCTGCATCGCACATTTATATGGCAGGTTTCAGATCCTGGCATTTCACAACGGCATCCAAATAAAAGTTTCTTGATGAGACCATAGCATCATGTGGTAGTCGTCGTGCTTGTCGGGGAGGAGGCCGTGCGCGGCGAGCCGGTCGCGGAAGGCGGCGACGGCACGCTCCTCCTCGGCGTCGCGGACATCCTCAATGGAGATGGCTGGGAAGCGGAAGTCGACGCGTCGTCGGCCGCACTTCTTGAGCGCGTCGCGTGGATGGCCTTCCGCCGCCGCCGCTCGTCCTCCGAGTTGCCGTCGCACAGCGATATCTCGATGTCCTCCGCATGGCTCACTGCACACAGCGCACCTTGCTCATTTCCTCGAAAAAGTAAAACATCGCAAGAAACAAGCTACAAACATGGGAGCCCAAGAATATGTTCTCACCTGACATCTTCTTCGCCAAATTCGGGTTCTTGGATAGAGCTCGCGTTCGAATGGCCAATCTTGAATCGCCTCTACAGAGAAATCTCTAAGGATTAGTTATTTGCAGGAGGGGGGTCTGGGAGCGGCCGCCCGAGCTTGAAGGGAGGGTCCGCCCTGCATACAAATCCTACCAATGTGTGCCAAATTGCAACTACCAAAATTTGGTCTTTGAATTATTGGCCCAAGTTTTAGCCAAACTTTGGCAACAAATTGAAATCTTACCCAAGTTTTGGCCAAACTTTGTTCTCTTGGCCGACTTCATGCCCGTTCTGCCGTTCAGAGCACCTTGAAAAAAGTCGAGCTTCGATTTCCCAAGACAGCAAGAAATCATAATCTGTGGTGATTTTTTTAGATTCACTTAAGTACTTAACTGTAGTGATATAATCTGTCTGCAATTAAAATATTTTTACCATGCCATATCACCAACGCACAAAAATCTATGCCCTTTTTTTAGACACGAATCTTTGCTGAGTAGGAGGGTGAGTTCGACTACTTCCACCACCAAACCAGACAAACAAAAAAAAAACAAAACGAGCACTGATCACTGACTGATCCGTTCGGTACGAGCGCGCGCGCAGACGGACCCATCCCAACGCGCAGGCTCCTCCCTTTTGCCACCACCCACTCCCGATCGCCACCCCGACCCCTCCCGCTCCACCCACCCCTCAAAATCTCATCTTTTCCCTTGGTTTCCCTCCTCTCCCTCGCCCACCAATCCCACCCGCGAGCCACGATGAGAGGCCTCCTCGCGTGCGCCACCCTCGCCCGGCGCGCCTTCTCCGGCGCGTCGCGCCGCCACTTCGCGGGCGCCGCGGAGGCGGCGGAGGCCGAGCTCAAGAAGACGGCGCTCTACGACTTCCACGTCTCGAACGGCGGCAAGATGGTGCCCTTCGCTGGCTGGAGCATGCCCATCCAGTACAAGGACACCATCATGGACTCCACCCTCAACTGCCGCGCCAACGGCAGCCTCTTCGACGTCTCCCACATGTGCGGTCTCAGCCTCCACGGCCGCCAGGCCATCCCCTTCCTCGAGTCCCTCGTCGTCGCCGATATCGCGGGGCTCAAGGACGGCACCGGAACGCTCACTGTCTTCACCAACGAGCGCGGCGGCGCCATCGACGACTCCGTGGTCACCAAGGTCACCGACCAGCACATCTACCTCGTCGTCAATGCCGGGTGCAGGGACAAGGACCTCGCCCACATCGGGGAGCACATGAAGGCCTTCAACAAGAAGGGCGGCGATGTCAAGTGGCACATCCACGATGAGCGATCGCTGCTCGCATTGCAGGTGAGCGGTTTCTTGGCCTCTTGGGGGTTTTATTGCTGTTCCTGGTTTGGTTAATTGATTCCTGCGATGTGTTAAAGATGTCAAAAAAGGGGTTCATTTGATTATTTCTAGGATTTGGGAATGCAGTGTTTCGAGATGAAAATCATGATAACGAGAAATGGTTCAATTCTGTGAGAAATGATACACTTTTTATGTAAAGTGAGTTTGCCACTTGGGAAAAAATGTGCAGGATCACGGAATAGAGACAGAGGTTTGTTTCATGCAGTGCAGTTTTAATATGTATTGTTTGTAGGAAGGTTGATCTTTATTTTTGATGTGATAGTACGTGCATCTGTGGATGGGATTTTTCTTTTCAGTATGTGCCCAGTGCTGGTATGAATTATGTGCATCTGTTGATGGCGAAATGTAGGACTTCACTGTTTTGTATGTTGGTGTTCGGTGGAATTTTTATGATTGATAAACATGGTTTCTTTCATGTTGACAAACCAGAGTGTCAATTAGTTCTATCCACTACCCGATTCATGGAGTACTTGCTTGCTATGTCTAATTTTGAGGTAGTAGTTGAGCAGGTTTGCATGTCTTTTTCTTGGTTGTTGGATGTGATGCTTCCAACTGCAGTCTTACTTTGGTGTAATCCAGAAATGCCTGGACTGGATTGTCACAACATACAACTCCTAGGTCCTATGCAGTTATCAATACAATACATAGAACCTGGTTCATGATGTACTGTTTCATCAAGGGAGAGTAGGGTAAATGTTTGCATAGCTTTACATTCATGGATAGAAAGCAGCCTGCATGTTTTGTACTTATGATTTTCATGCCAGATTGCTGTGGAAGTAGTCTCTCAATTCCTAACTTTTTTCCTTGGCATTTTCTATGTGGTTTTATAGAAGTGAACAATTATCACCATAATGGATTATAACTTGTTCTACATAAACAGGGTCCTCTTGCTGCACCAACTCTCCAGTTGCTGACAAAAGAAGATCTGAGTAAAATGTACTTCAGTGACTTCAAGATGATTGACATCAATGGATATGCTTGCTTTCTCACCAGAACTGGGTATGCTTTCTGTAGGATTTCGGGAATATTGTATATCCTTCCCCACACCCATTATTTATAGTACCAAATAATACAGTCCGACTCTAATACGATTTGGACTCTTACCTAAATTCTGGATTTTTCCTAATCGCTAATATCTCCAACACCCCCCTTCAAGATGGGCATGAGATAACAATCATGGTCATCTTGTTACATAATGCAGTACCATTACTAGAATATAGTAAAACCTACTATCAATTGACTCCATAACCAATACCATCAAAAAAATTGTTAACCACCAATGCTACTAGGACGACACCAAATCCATCTCCATCATCTACCAGCTGCCCGATCTCAATCTCATCTTCCTCTACCCTCGTGCCCCCGGCCACCCCCAGCCTCTACCACTTTGCCCACACGCCCCCAGTCTCGACCTCCACCACCTTTACCTCTACCATAGCCCATTACGCTTGACTCCAGTCCCAATCCTCTTCTCCCTTCTGCCACTTCTCCGACTGTGTGGTCTTCTTCTCTGTCACGGCTGCATTGGCCCTGGGCCACCTCTTCCTCTTCCTCTACCTCCGACTTGACCTCCTTCAGTAAATCTATTATTCCCACCACCACCTCTACTAGGGCGAGATACCCCACACTTATAACGCTCAGTCCTCCTTGCAAAGTTCAAATTGCCGCATCTCGCATCACGGCAAATCCAACCACCCTCGCGACCTCTCCAGTTCGTGAGAGAGGACACGCCTAACTCAGATGTCCTGTTTGCCTACAGTTGTAACACTCCCTGTCATCAGCTATGGCGTACGCCGATCTTATAGTGTTGCTACCCGCCATCACTCTCTGTCGAGTTTCATCGACAACCATAGCTGAAATAGCTTCCTCCATAGTTGGCAATACCACCTGATGACATATTGAAGCTCTCCTGCTCTCAAACTCAGGGTTTAAACCTTTCAAGAAGTGAGTGACCCTTCTACGCTGCAGCCATGCCCTACCAAACTCAATATCATTAGCATATGTCAGTTGTAGTGGATCATATTGATCCAAATCTGCCCACATCCACTGCAGCTCACTACATATTCTTAAACGCTCTTCTCCCCCTGTTTTAGAGCATCTACCTCGCCCTGAACCTCCACCATCATCATCACATTTCTAGCTTCAGAGTACATGTTCCCCAGCATCTTCCACACCACCATTGCACTTGGGATCGCCTCCACCATCCTAGCAATGGACAGGGACACCGAAGTCAACAACCAAGCCACCACCACAGAGTTGGTGGTGTTCCACTCCCTCCAATTTGCACTCCCTCTGTCCATAGGCTCGACGCAAGTCTCCTGTAGATAGTGCTCTACCCTTTTCGTCTTCAGAATTAACTGAGTCCTCCTGGACCAACTCAGGTAATTCTTACTCCCTTCCAGCTTCACATCATTCGGTATCAATTCCAGCTTCAACTCTGATGATCTCGTTTCAGCCCTAGGACCTATCAAACCCATCGCAATGAGGTCCTGCAATATGCCTCTCATCTCACCTTTTGTGACCAAAAAGGATTCTCCACTTACCCCATCCATGGTCACAATATTCTTCTCCATAACTTTTCGTACAATTTCTTCCTCAGCCTTTCTCGCAGCTTCAATCTCCTCAGGATTCATTGACACCGATTACACACCCGTCACCGTCACCAAAATACCCTTCTCCTATCTATTGCCGCGTGTATTAACGATCACGACAACCTCCTCACGCATCAATAAATCACGACTCCATGGTCACAAACGCAGTCGCCACCATCTCTTGAACCATCCCCCAAAACCAATTGATTTACTCTCACCACCCACCGAAGCAACACCACATCGGACCACACCGGACCCACTCGATCCTTACCACCGAAGCACAGCCACACACAACTTCCTCCGGATCCCCTCCTCACCACCCACTGAAGCACGGTAGCCACACGCAACTTCCTCCCGAGCGCCTCCCTGCTTGAGCTTCTTCTTCCCACAACGGAGGCCTTCTCCCCCGAGCAGCCACCGGATCCTCCTCCCCCAAGTCCCGAGTGGTGAGCGGTGGCCCGAGCGGCGAGCAGCGGCAACAGCCCGCGCGCCTGCCCGCAAGGCGCAACAGCGGCGTCCCACGTGCCCAAGGTGTGGTGACGGCGGCTAGTAGCTGGCTGTACGGGGACGGCTTCGGGGATGGCAGTGGCTACGAATCGGATCTAATGTGAGTTTAGGGATTAGGGTTAGGTTCTAATATCATGTAGGATTTTGGGAATATTGTGTCTCGTAGGATCCCCACATCCTTTATTTATAGTACCAAATAATACAGTCCAACTCTAACACGATTTGGACTATTACCTAAACTCTGGACTCTTTCGTAATCTCTAATATCTCCAACACTTATGATCCTGCTCCGTCCTTTAATCATAGGCTAAAAAGTCCTTAAGAGCCTTAGAACTAACTTTCTTTACATTGATTAGTCATCACTCATCTGTCATACATAAATAAATTATATCTTTTCCTACACACTCTAGGATGCCAAAGCGAGCCTGTACTTTGGTGATTATTGCTCAACCAACTGGATGACAGTTGATCAAGCACCATCTTGTTTTAGTTTGCAAAAATTCTTTTGTGAAGGATTTCAGATCAGATTTTTCTAGGACGTGTTTTTCCACACTTTATTGAAATACCTATTCTGTTTGGTGTTTCCAACATCTAATTAGTTATTTCTGATGGGTTTCTAGTTTAGGAGAATGAGGAGTTTGCGGTAGATTCTTCTATTTTGTTTCTGATAATCTGATGACGAAGGGTTATATGCCTATATTACAAACTATGTCATCGCTTTGAGCATTGTGTTGATCTCTGAAGATTTCTTATTTCAGTTATACTGGTGAAGATGGCTTTGAAATATCTGTGCCATCGGAGAATGCGGTTGATCTTGCAAAGGCCCTACTGGAGAAATCTGAAGACAAGGTGAGGCTGACTGGCTTGGGTGCCCGTGACAGTCTCCGTCTGGAGGCTGGCCTCTGCCTGTATGGCAATGACATGGAGCAACACATCACACCAGTTGAGGCCGGCCTCTCATGGGCAATTGGCAAGAGGAGGAGAGCAGAGGGTGGCTTCTTGGGTGCAGATGTAATCCTCAAGCAGCTCCAGGATGGCCCGAAGATCAGGCGTGTCGGCATCTTCTCACAAGGACCACCTCCACGGAGTCATAGCGAGATTGTGAGCAACTCTGGGGAGAACATTGGTGAGGTGACCAGTGGGGGGTTCAGCCCCTGCTTGAAGAAGAACATCGCCATGGGCTATGCAAAATCTGGTTTGCACAAAGCTGGGACAGAGTTCAAGGTTGTTGTCCGTGGGAAGTCCTATGACGCTGTCGTCACCAAGATGCCCTTCGTGCCGACCAAGTACTACAAACCCTCGTAGATTGTACAGAAAGACGTCCCTTCAACTACAATTTTCTCTTGCTACTCCTCTCAGCTTGTTCATGACAGGCTACTGCAATGCTGCAACTGTAACTTCTGTAAGGCTTCCTCTTACAGCTTCACATTTTACCTCTGCCCATCTAATAATATGTCGGTGCATTGTTTTCTTTCCCAAAAGCAAATCGTATGCCGTGTTTGGAAATTCAAGTGTGTAAAAGTGTATTACAAATTTACAATTACAATTTCTGATCATTTATATGGGTCGCATCAGATGGTCGCAGAACGCCAGAATTCATCTGCTGTTTATGCATACTCTTGAGATGTCACAGCTCAGGGTGTTGACTTTGCATTTTACTTGTTTCTTCGCCGTGCAGGCCTCAGACCTCTTAAGCTGTTGCTTGACATATTGGTGCACTTTTTCACAGGATGATTGTAGCATTTTGAAAGAAAGTTTTGTCTGGCACTCAAATTCTCCAATGCAATTATTTTGCGGTCGCTGTGACTGCAGAACTTTTTTAAGTTTGAGAAAGTTTGCGGTACTCTGCTTATACCAATGAAAATGTAGTCGGTAGACCACATTAAACTATTTCCAGCTACATTTATCGATGTGAATAGAAATAGGATGATCGGTCAAAAATGTAAAAACAAATTGTTGGGAACTTATCCTAGCTCCTGGATGAGTGTCTGGGATAGTTGATTGTAAGTATGAAATGTCAGATCCGAGTGATGCATGAGAAAAGGAAATTAAATGAACTTCGCTAAATCAAACATTTCATGAGCTACTAGTATTGATGTTTGATAATCACCTGCCTATTATTAGTTACCCTATCTTTTCTGCTTTACAAACAGGCAGTTTCGAAACATTTTCAAACACGATCTCTCCTATAACATAGATTCTAGTCATGGTCCTGCGATGATCTGAGTTTTTGAACGCTACAAACAAATATGAACTCAACTGCTACTTTATTAAAAGAAAAGGACGAGAAGACCTGTAGTTCCCTGATAATTTCTCTGCAAATGTCCATAGGTAACGCATTTGTAACAATGTCAAACACCATAGAACGAGAAGACCTGTAGTTCCCTGATGCTAAAAGTGGATAAGAAATGAACTCAAAATGAGGGAGGGAGGGAGCCAAAGGACATCTCTGATCTAAAAGAGGATAAGAAAAGGACCAACCCTACCCGATCGAAGGGGAAGAACCAAAGAGCCACCGTGTGCTTCGCCGGAGATGGGCGCCGTGGATGGTGTGGATGCGGCAGAGCTTTGGCAAGTGGCGGCCCGGGCGGCGGCCGCTCAAGCGGGAGGAGCCACTCTTGAGGTCACGCCGACAGGTGGGCCCCACGAGTCAGCGATGCAGTCCATCGGCTGGTTCTCACACAAACCCACCCTCTCTATCTACCGTCCAATCGAACTTACGCGGCCGAGATCGGGGAAGAGAAAGAGCTAGCGATGATTTTGCATAGGAGCCCTTTGTTTATGCTGTGTTACCGTTTACACCATAAAAAATTGGATCTCCATGCAAATATGCGATCACTGAAAATGTGCGGTCCAAGCCTCGGTCCCCTTGTACCGTCCGATCTCACAGGGGCGTCCGGAATTGAGGATGAGTAACCGTTGGAGGTAGGTTTTCGTACAGACCCTCGTAACTATCTCGTATTTTAATAAAGGACACTAAACGGCGGCGGAGCTCCGGCAAGCAGCCGAAGGCGCGAAGCGGGGTGTTGCGGCGAGCGTTTCAACGAGTGGCTCTCACATGAATGCCCCACCTCGAGGTAAACCGTCGAGGTCTTGGCAGTTGGCACGCGAGCCGATCGAACCCACGCTGCAATGGCACCGGAGGTGGAGCCTGAAGGGGAAGAAGGGTGGCGTTCAGCGAGGATCAGCCGAAGCGGGAGTATAAGGACCGACGATATCTCCACGCGACCCATCTCCGTCGCGTCGACCGGTTCGACGGCGCAGGCTCTTCCTTTTCGAGCTCACTGAGGTGAGGGCCATGAGGCCTCTCGATTCACGTCGCGAAGGATGCAAATCGTTACGATGCGACTAACCATAGATGGGAATTACGCGCTGCATGCGTCACTACCGTGATGGCAGAGCATGACGCCGACCGATGGTGGGTGAGAGTATCGTACGTGGTGGAGGGATCGATCCGTCCTTGTTTGTATATATGTGTTACACAACGTCTGCAGAGAAGTAAGTACGATATTGCAATAAACACCGATAAAGTCGAAAAATCAAAATGCTTAAAAATACATAAAATTTATAAAGTTGTGAGATCATGATTTTATATGAATTTAAGTGAAATAATTAATTCATTTGAAGTTCATATGTGAAAGCTATAGCCTTTAGAAAATCAAATGACAGAAAAATACAGGAAAAAATCGGGTTCATCACTTGTTACTTTGAATTTAATTATTTTGCAAAAATTTATAGAATAGTGGTGGGGATAAAAACTATATGGAATGAAA
The DNA here is from genome assembly GCA_036346395.1 of Hsuehochloa calcarea. Taxonomy (NCBI): domain Eukaryota; kingdom Viridiplantae; phylum Streptophyta; class Magnoliopsida; order Poales; family Poaceae; genus Hsuehochloa; species Hsuehochloa calcarea. The sequence continues at coordinate 46,054,576 of CM070599.1, forward strand.
GATAGTAAAAATTTATGAACAAAAAAATGAATCACCCCATTTGGAGTTCAAATGAATTTTCGATGAATTTTCAAAGTTGAATGAATTTCTAGTGTAAAAATAATTTGTTTCCGAAATTAATTCTAATCTCGAGATTTTCTGTGACAGTAACATGTTTCAAACCTATACCAAATTAAAGTACAATAAAAAATGAAAACTAACAAAATTGGTTTAACTAAATTTGGAGTTGATTTGAATTAGTTATGAATTTTTAAAATTATTTGAATTTACGGTGCACAAATAATTCATTTCAGAATTTTAAATGAGATAAAATACTTTTTGCACTCACGCTCAGTTAGCCATAGTGAATGACGGGTGGGGCCGTGACCCACGTTGACCAGGTCAGCACCGAGGGTCGGGTAAACCAGTGACGTCGAAGGTTTATTTCTGGAGATACGTCTTCTCACACTGTAAACGTATTTCAACAATTAACTCCATTTTGATACGATTAGAGGGCCCACCAGTCATACACTGCTTAGCAATTTCTTAGAGCTAATGATTGATTAACGCCTTAAGTTAAAACCTAATGAGCTAGGCCCACTTCTCGGCAAGCCAATGGCTCGGTTCAACGCCGGCCGTGAGTGTGCGTGCGCGGCAGTGAGGCCGCCGGCACAGCGGCGATGCCCTGGGACCGTGAGGCTCCGCATCTGGTAGCCTGGTTCTTGGTGAACTCAACGACGCGGGCACGAGGCCCAATGGTCGCCAAAGCTCGTCGGACGACCACCCGAAGCGGCGGCGCCATGGCTGTCTCCATGGACAGAGCGGAAGAGCCCGAGAGGAGGCTCAGGAGGGGGTGCGTTCGGCTCAGGAGCTTACCTTGAGTGCATCGGGTGCGAAGTTGACGGCAGAGGAGGTCGAGGTCGGCTAGAATAACTATGACGATTGCGGCGGTGACGGCTCCTTGGCGACGACGGCTTCGCCTTGCATGAGAAGGGGCAGGGAGCTCAAAGGAGAAAGAGTAGAACCCCTGGAACCAAACGGACAGGATGCGGTCAGACCTAACTCACCGAAGACGACGAATCGGCTAGGCGCAGCTCGGTCGGAGCCAGAGAAGATGACAATGGCACCGACGATTCACTGCACCAAAAACCAATTAACTTGGTGGGGAAACTCAGTGCCGCGAGGGGAAACTTCCAGACAAGGTGCGAAGGACAGAGGCTCACCGGAGCACAAGAAGCCACGACAACGATGTTCGGGCGTCTTGTAGTGCACCGGCAAGACTGCGATAGTGGGTTGGATCATCCACAGGGGCACCATCACCAGAGAGCTTGGCATGTGTATCCACAGGCGTGCTGCAAGGTTTGCATGCGGACATTCCGGCACGCTCCAAGATGTCTAGTATATATTGTCATTGTGAGAGGTAGAGAGCTCCATCGTGGCGGTGGTAAATACCTGAAAGTAGTGTAGCGCCCAAGGTCCTTCATGGCAAACTCTGCTGAAGAAATTTGAGATAGTGCGGCGAAGAACATCCACGGATGAGGCAGTCAGGACAATGTCATCGACGTACAGGAGCAAATAAACAGTGTCCATCCCTCGACGATAGATAAACAGGGATGTGTCGGACTTGGCCTTCACAAAACCAAGGGATATAAGGTGAGAGGCAAACCGACTGTACCACGCTCGAGGTGCCTGCTTCAACCCATAAAGGGACTTGTTTAGGCGACACACATGATCAGGCCGTGTAGAATCAACAAAACTGGATGGTCGCACGCAGCGGGATGCCTCTCTGAAAGAGTGCCATGTAGAAAGGCATTTTTCACATCAAGTTGATGAATCGGCCAGTCGCGGGAGAGAGCCAATGTGAGAACTGTGCGAACAGTGGCAGGCTTGACCACGGGACTGAAAGTCTCATCAAAATCGACACCGGGCCGTTGGGTGAAACCGCGAAGTACCCAGCGGGCCTTATAACGATCAAGAGAACCATCCGGTCTAAGCTTATGACGAAATACCCACTTGCCTGTGACGATGTTGGTGCCAGGAGGACGAGGGATGAGGTCCCAGGTATTGTTTGCTTGAAGGGCCTCAAATTCCTCAATCATGGCAGCTCGCCAATGAGGATCAGACAAGGCTCCACGGTACGTCTTCGGGAGTGGCGAGAGGGTGGAGGCATGAAGATTCATGCGATTGACCGGAAGACGAAGACCGGTCTTTCCACGAGTGACCATGTGATGTTCATTGGTCACAGGGGGAACGGAGACAATACGGTTTGGACTGGTGCGGCTGGCAACGACCTGTGATGACGGGTCAACAGGGGCAGCCGAACCAGAGGGAGCGTCGTGATTGGCGCGCGGGACGTCGGGGTCGGGCGCATGCGACGATCGGGCAAAGATCCGACAGTGCTGTCGCCATCCAACCTGCGCGCCTCGAGCAGGGAGCCACCAGCCGAATCGGGATAAACACCAGCCGAGTTGGACCCGTGTGGATCAGCGGATGTAGAGGAACCGGGCGTGTTAGCAGGTTGCGAGGCAGTGCCCAGTTCAGGAAACCACGGCGCCAAATTAGGCTCGTCGTATCGCTGGCAATACGACCCGCAGAGAGAGCGATTAGGCGGCAGGACCGGTTAAGCCATTGGATGCCGTGGCGTCAGAGACCTGCAGAGGAACGCGACCCAATGGGCGTGCGAAGAGTGTATCTCGACAAAAATCAAAGTTAAAAGCGGCAAGGCGCGTTAGTAACAAAGGAAAGAGGCCTCATCAAACGTGACATGCCGGGAGGTGATGATCCGGTTTGATGACAAGTCAAGACACCGATAACCTTTGTGTTCTGAGGGATAGCCAAGGAAGACGCATAAAGTGGAGCGAGGGGAAAGCTTATGCGCAGCCGTGGACGAAAGGTTGGGGTAGCAACGACAACCAAAAACACGAAGATGATCATAGGAAGGATGAACGCCGTAAAGGGCGAAGTAGGGCGTGAGGAAGCTAAGTGTTTTGGTTGGGTGGCGGTTCAAGAGGTAAGTGGCGGCATGAAGGGCTTCGACCCAGTAAGAAGGAGGTAAGCTTGCTTGGAATAGGAGGGAACGAATAATGTTATTGGTGGTACGAATGACACGCTCGGCCTTTCCATTTTGCTGGGATGTATATGGACACGACATGCGGAGTGTAATGCCGTGTGTGAGGAAAAAAAGGCGGGCAGATGAGTTGTCAAACTCACGGCCATTATCGCATTGCACACTTTTAACAGAGCATGCAAACTGAGTCCGGACGTAGGCGAAAAAGTGCGATATAGTGGAAAAAGTATCCGACTTTAAGCGCAAAGGAAAAGTCCAGAGGAAGTGGGAGCAATCATCAAGAATGACAAGATAATACTTGTAACCAGAGACACTAGGAACGGGGGAGGTCCAAAGATCACAATGTATTAAATCAAAATTCTTGAGAGCACGAGAGCGAGATGTAGCAAAAGGAAAACGAGTATGACGGCCAAGTTGACAAGCATGGCAAACAGATGCAGGTGCACTTTTATTACAAGTGATGGCGGAGCTGCTAGCTAGTTTGGAGAGTGCCTCGGTACCAGGATGACCGAGGCGGCGATGCCAAAGAGTGGTGGTAACGGCGGTGAGGGCCTGCGGACTGGAGGGACACGGTAGCAGCGGGTAGAGGGAACCAGTGCTATTGCACCTGGCGATCATGCTCCTGGTGCGAAGGTCCTTCACAGAAAGGCCATAAGGGTCAAATTCAACGGAACAATTATTATCAGTAGTGAATTGACGAACGGAAATCAAATTTTTGATAATTTGAGGAGTAACAAGGACATTCCGGAGATGAAGAGGACCATGAGCGCTAGGAATATGAGTGGAGCCGGTGGAGGTAATGGGCAGCAGGGACCCGTTACCGACGATGACATTTGATGGAGTAGAACAAGAAGTAGGAGAAGAGGCGGAAAGGTTACCGGCATTGGATGTCATGTGAGAGGTGGCACCGGAGTCCATATACCATTCACCAGTGGGGGGTGGCGTGAGCGTCATTGTGTTGAACGCGTTCGCCAGAGCAGCCTGATCCCAGGAGACGTGCTGCGGTGTGGGGGGATGGTGCTGTGTTGGCGCCTGCTGCAGATAGGGACCGGCGTCCACCATGCCGGGGTAGCTCATGGGCAGGGGCACACCAGGATAGCCGGCGTGCGCGTAGAATGCATGCGGGGCCGCGACGCGTGGTTCTTCTGCGCGCCGCGCGCGAGATGTTCGGCGGTCTTTGTGGGGCCACACTTGCACCGTGCCGGTCCACGGATTGAAGAACGAGGGCCATGCGCCACCGACGCTGCACAGGCCGCAGGCTCTGGCGCGATCCACCGGCCGGGTACCGATGAGCCGCCGTCGTTACGGTTCTTGCGACGACGTCGATTGTTCGGCGGTTGCCTCCACCGTGGTGGGAGGCGCGTTAGGCAGGCCGCGCCTATGCGCGCCATCATCATGCTTTGTTGGACCGTAAAAGCGACTAGAGGGGGTGAATAGAGCACGCCACTTTTTCACAAATTATGAACTCAATACAAATTAACTCCAAGAGCTATTAGGAAGCTATGAAGATCAATATACCAAGACAAATGGAAGACTAGTATTGAATCCAATTAAACCCCTAAGCAATATAACAAAATCAACTAAGATTACCAAGACTCACAAAGACAAAGCGGTCGACTGTTATACTCAACCGGTCGGACCGATTGCCGGCGGTCGACCGGCGTTGTCTTTCGCGGTCGGACCGCTCAAAATCGGTCCGACCGGTGATGACGGCGGTCCGACCGACCGACTCGAAACCGATCTACAACAAGAAAATCGGCCCGATGACGGTTGCAATTAGGTGAAACTTTTGATTCTCAACTCCAATCTTTATGAAACTTTGCACACACCTTCTATATGCTATTGAGGACCTATTCCAATCGAATATTATGATAATTCTTGGAACGATCTTGAGCAATTGTCAATTGATTAACGAAGGTCTAAAACCGCAAGAACGAAAACTTGATCCTAAAGCTTGTTCGTGAGAGATTGATGATCAAGATGATGCTAGATAGATTCACACATATCACGACAAGCTAATTCACGTGAAAGAATCAATCACAAACTCGTGGATCAAAGAAAGCCCTAAAATCACCAAATTGAAAGCAAGAACGAAAAGAGACTTATCTCAAGCAAACCTTGCATAGATTGATTTCGTGATTGAAGCCGATTACATCCACACCATCATGGATCGAGAAACAATCAAGGATCACGAAATTCACCACAAACCATCAAGAGCCCTAGCCTCCACCTCAACTCCCTAAAGACAATTAGGGTTTTGAAACATCAAAGGCGAGAGGAGAGAGAGTGCACCACCATCTCCTCCTATTTATAGTGGAGGCCTAAAACTCTTAGGGTTTGACTTAATTGGGCTCCCGTTAAGGCCCACTAACAAACGGGTCACACACGCACGCTTCGCGAAGCGCCGTCTTTAACCTTTGACCTAAACCGCTTCACCATGCGTCATGGATTCGCCACTAGGTCACCCTTGTCCATCTTGTGTCACGCTTGAGTCGTTGACCTCACCCGCATCGCCGATCGCTCGACCTCAACTCTTCAAGTCTAGTCCCGATTCTCCTCGCCGCTGACCGTCGTTGACCACCAAGCTACCTGCACAACCACAGACAAGAAAACACGAATTCGGGAACAAGTTCTTCACAACTTGACCCATGTTAGTCAAAACATGCATCATGCAAATCATATGCCATGAAACCAATGACCTTGACCTAACAAAACAACATCGCCACGGTTGGTCGACGTTCAAGTAGTTCTGGGCCCGACCGCTCCAGTGAGCGGCCGGATCGCTTCCATGGCGGTCGGACCGCTCCACGTGAGCGGTCGGACCGCCTTAGACTTAGCCGAAATTCAAGCTCCCAAAATCCAAACCTTCGAAACTTTAAACCAATAGAACTTTTCACCGGAGGCTCCAAAATCATGAGACCAAGTGCATTGGGATCCCTTACTTGTCTACAACACCTATTTTGGCCCACTCGATTTGAACACTTTTGGTCATCGCCGGTCCGATCGCCTCAGATGGCCGGTCCGACCGATATGGGACCGGTCGGACCGCGTGCAAGGACCGGTCGGACCGCCCAGCAAGAAGCTCAGTAACTTTGTCGAAAACGCGTGAAACGACAAACCGTAAACGCCATTGCCAATTGTCACATCATCCTAAGATCTGGAGCATATCCCCATGAAATCCACACATGCGCTGCCGGGGCGGAGCTCCAACCACGGCCCGTGGAGGAAGATGCCGGTGATCGCCATCGTGAGTTCCTCCAACAGAGGTCGCTTGCGGACGTCGACGAAGGATGGAAACGGCCTCGCCGTTTCAAGAGGGCCGCCATGTGGGAGTACTTCGTTGAGGTCGCGCAGACGGACAAAGACGAGAGTGCGGTCTGAACGGGCTCGCCAAGGTTGCCGAGGAGATCGGCCATGTTCTTCGATTTGCGGCAATAATCGGAGATGGTGAGATTACCTTGGACGAGGAGGCGGAACTCGGCGTCAAGAAGCAACGCACGGGTCTCCTTGTTGCCGATAAACCGGTCTTCAAGGGCCACCAGGGCCAGCGTCGCGGTGGTCGTGGGAGTCGACGATCTCGAGGAGGCGGTGGATATGGTGCCATACAACCACGAGAGGACGACGCAGTCCATGCGCCGCCATGGCGCGCAATGGGTAGACATCGTCGAAGAGGACGTGCTCGGTGAGCGCGCACTTCCCGAGCGTGACGAGGTGGAGGCCGCGCCACTTGGAGTAACTCGAGGACGCGAGGTCGAGGGCTCCAAAGGCGGCGATGGTGCAATCGCATTTGGAGGGCTACAGTGCGAATGAGGAGCTCGGGTTAGCGAAAATGGAGACGACGTGGTACAGGGAGTTGAACGGTGGCGAAGTTGGTCGGACTTACTGAGACAAGCGGTGGCTAGAACTACCTCATCTTCCACGGCCGGGAAGAGAAGTGAGCGAAAAGGGTGAACGAGAGGGGGTTTTGTTCAGCCCCGAGGACGAAGAAGGTGACATCGTGAGCAGGCGAAACCCTGGGTTGGTCATGGAGGGCGGTGGGGTGACGGCGTCGACGGAGGAGAGACAGAGCGGCGCTGCCAGGCGCTGGGCGAGCTCCGAACGGCGAGGGCGATGGGAGAAGAAGGTCCGACAAGGGGACCCACTGGTCAGCGGCACAGAACGAGCGGGTAAGGGCCGGGTTAGGCGGTGTGGTCGGGGTTGGGTCGGACCGAGTGGGTTTGGTTCGGTTGGAGCAGTGTTTGGGTTTTGAATTATTTTGACCAACAAGCAACCAATTTGATCGAGCGATTTAAAATAGCAAATAAATTTATAAAATTCAAAAATTTTGCAGCGAGGTTCCTGGGATAACATAGTACACATAATTTTTTTAACATCACTTTTTATATTTTAACTGCATATTTTTAAATCATTTACAACATGGGCTTTTAGAACTTGGTTTGAATTTACTCAGGATCAAGTTAGTTTCTATTTTTTTAAAATAAAATTCATATTTATTCATGATAAATATTATAAAGTTTAAATATTTTTTTTCCAGAGAATTTAACGGAACTATTGAAGTCACCGATCGTCCATTTGGTTGTAAGCCAGTTGGATGCAAGTGGGTGTTCAAGAAGAAGCTTAGTCCTGATGGTACAATCGAAAAGTACAAGGCTCGGTTCGTGGCTAAGGGTTATACTCAAAAAGAAGGTGAGGATTTATTTGATACATACTCACATGTTGCCAGATTAACCACTATTCGAGTACTATTATCTTTAGCTGCCTTACATGGTCTTACTATCTATCAAATGGATGTTAAGACAACTTTACTCAATGGAGAGTTGGATGATGAAATTTACATGGATCAGTATGATGGATTTATAGTACCTAGACAAGAGAGCAAGGTCTGTAAATTATTGAAATCTTTATGCGGCCTCAAACAGGTACCTAAGCAATAGCATGAGAAGTTTGATAGAACTTTGACATCTACGGGGTTTGCGGTAAATGAAGTTGATAAATGTGTATACTACCGCTATAGTGGGGGTAAAAGAGTAATATTATAACATTGATGTGATTAACGAGCTTAAGTTATTTCTATCCCAAAGTTTTGACATGAAAGATCTAGGAGATGCTGATGTTATTTTAAACATCAAGTTGATTAAGGATGAGACTTGGATTACCTTGTTGCAATTCCATTATGTGGAAAAGGTCTTGAGCCATTTTGGATATATGGAAAGCAAGCCCTCTCCAACACCCTATGATCCTAGTCTAATACTTCGAACGAATCGAAGACTAGGAAAGGATCAATTGAGGTACTATCATATTATTGATTCACTCATGTACTTGGCTAGTGCTACTCGCCCTAACATCTCTTTTGTTGTAAGCAAATTGAGACGGTTTACCACTAATCCGGGAGATGATCATTGGCGTGCACTTGAGTGTGTTATGCGCTATTTGAAAGGCACAATGAGTTACATAATTCACTATACTGGGTATACTGGTGTACTTGAGGGATATAGTGATTCTAATTAGATTTCTGATGCTGATGAGATAAAGATTACGAGTGGATATGTATTCACTCTAGGCAGTGCTGCTGTCTCATGGAAATCTTGCAAATAGACAATACTGATAAGGTCAACCATGGAGGCAAAACTCACAGCAATAGACACAACCACTGTTGAGGAAGAATGGCTGTGAGAACTTTTGATGGATTTACCGGTGGTTGAAAAACCAATTCCAGCTATCCTTATGTACTTTGATAATCAAACATTTATCATAAAGGTGACAAGCGTAAAGGATAATATGAAATCCTCAAATCATGTGAAAAGACGGTTGAAGTCTGTCAGAAAATTGAAAAACTCTGGAGTGATAGTTGTGGATTATATCTAAACATCTAAAAAGATGGTGAATCCCTTTACAAAGGGACTATCACGGAATGTGATTGAAATTGCATCGAATGAGATGGGAATGAGACTCACGTGAGTTACACACAGTGGTAACCCAAACCGATGTGATCGGAGATCCCGTGAAATGGGCCTTGGGAAAAACAAACGGTTTGGGTAACAGTAGAGTACATTATTATTTTATATCTCACTCTAATTACTGTAAGGCTGGGTGGCTTTCTCTTAATGTGTTCCAAAACTTAACATAAAAATATCGTCCTAGAGGGTATTCATGTAAGAACACACCTATATAAGCCCGACTGTTGGTCGCGGTCCATGAGAAGTGGGGGATCTCTAAGAAGCTTATGAAGAGACACCATGGTATGACCTATATGCTTCACCCGAGGAGTAGTCAATTGGTGGTCAAATATCAGCAAAGGCCTTATGTGAAACTTGTCCGCACAAAACTGTCAATTCAAGGCTTAGTCCATTGTGTAGTTGTGGGCAAGTGTAGCTTCAGGTTCTAGGTGGATGTTCAATCTTAACCAGTCTCCACCGAAAAACTGGTATATCAACAACACTTTGGAATTGTGGGCAAATTCGTGGTGCTTTTGGAATATGGTGGGGGTTGTTGGAGTTTGGGCTTGACCCATTTAATATTTTAATTAAATCCTAAAAAAATCCCAAAAACCCACTCATGCATAGTGAAAAGGTTGGAGTTTAGTATCATATTACTAGTCTAGGTTGGAAGAGACCAATATATTAGGTGGAGTGGTCTTACCTAGTTGAAGCAAGCAAAACAAGAACACACGCGCACGCTCACTTGCCTCGCCACACCACGCCATCGCCCGCGCGAGTGAGCGACGTGTGAGTGAATGGTCCGACGATTTTTGTGTCTGGTTTGCTGTGGAGCTGCAGCTTCTTTTTGCACCTCAAAACTATGTATACAAATTAGCGATTTTGTGTCCGGTTGGCTGTGGAGCTGCAGCTTCTTTTTGCACCTCAAAACTATGTATACAAATTAGCGATTTTGTGTCCGGTTGGCTGTGGAGCTGCAGCTTCTTTTCGCTTTAACCGCATTTAAAACAGAGTAATGAGTGCAGTTTCTTTTGCTTGCTGCTGATTCTATACGAGGGAGATGACTCTCCTCTCAGAACAAAAATAGATTAAGATCAATACCCATAATAGAGAGCCATGTTCCTCTGAGTTGCGCAACTTCAACTACTCCATCCCTTCTTCGGCGTGCATCGACGTGGGGAGAACAATGTCTCTGAAGCCGGTGTCTCTCGTGATTCTGCACGGGTTGGGGTGAATCAGGTTTTTGGGAAGCACTCGTGTGACTGCTCATGGCTTCCTCCTTCTCCATCATCCTCTGTGTGTCGTCTTCTTCGCATCAAACTCTACCGCGATCTTCGTTGAAGCGATTCTCTGTAAGTCGCTGTGATATCATTTGATATGGCTAGTCCTTGCTTCCTATATATTTGTCTTGTGATGATGTTGATGCCTACTTCTGTTAGTAGCGTTCTTGTTCTAGTCTTTTGCCTTGTTAGTGCACATATATGAGATGTATATATTTGAGTTAATGATCATATTAATGTCTCATAGTTCCAAATATATCTTGTATATATGCTGCAGTTGATTCAATTATTATTATATAAATTATAATAGTCACGTATACCTAACAGATCATTTCCCTTTTGAGGGGTTGCCGGCGTCTTTAGGCATGGACCGTTACACGTCAACAAGTACTCGCCCGCATGCATCAATGGTTTCTTCATATTTCCATATGCACGCGTACGTAAAGAATCAATACATACAGGATGATAAAATAAAATAAAATCGCCATCGTACAGTTCCACCAATTGAAAGCGTCATGTATTGAGCGCTAGAGGATAGAGATCAGCTTCCTGTATCATTGCTCCGTCGCCGCGCTAGATACGGATTTCGGGTAATACGGTGTGTCGCTCGTGTGCCCCTTCAGATGTGGCTTAGTGAGCTAGCGTCACGCAGCACCGTCACGGATGCACGGTATGATTCAGAACACAAATTCAACTCCCAACTCGATCGATACGTCCGTACACGCGCATCGCTAGCTTCAAGCGGCATGTACTTCTTCCACCCCGTTGCTCCGTTTAGTTTAATAAAGATGCTCTGACAGCCTCCTTGTGGCCCCGCTCATTTTTTTTTTAACCTTGGTTTGCCCCTGTGGGCTGGCTTGTCTAATGTGGAACCTACGTTTTGCAACTTTTTTTTTTCTGATGCAAACGCATGTATATGTAGATTTGCTGCAAGCTAGCCTGCAACCTAGCTAGCATGTAATGGTGGTACTATGGGCTGATCTCGATTCTCAACTGATCTGAGCTTTAGGATTGCTCTCTACACATGCTCCTAATCTGAAAAGGAAACAACAGATGGTAGCAACCACCGTGTGCCCGTGTCCTAATCCAAGAGGGAGAAAGCCAGAAAGGGCACGGAAAGATGTTTAAGATAGTCCTTTCAGTTCACGAGTCAGTCCCTTTGCCGTGCTCGCTAGCTGGAGTGGGTCATCCACCTTCACCGGCTCGCGATGTGTCATGTGTGTGATGGGTGTGGTATGTGCAGTGAATTTTCACTTCAATTGACTGCACAAAGTGAATTTGTGTATGGATTGAACGGGTTATCAGTCTATCATCGTACATTGTAGATTCTCCGTAGGATCCTATGTATTAAGGTCTTTAATACAGAGAATCTATAATGCATAAGCAATAGACGAAGGTTCCTATCAAGAGCTACATTATTTTTGCTACAAGCAAAGAATCTAGATTGTCTCCTTTTTGAGAAGCACACGCGTTTTGATTAATTTTGGACACGTTTTTTTGGTCTTTTGGATCCATAATTTAATTGCTTTGTTTCGCATACATGGTTTCCTCTGGCACAACCAACTAGGACGAAGATTCCTTCACACATCTCACAGAACTTCTCCAAACGGGCTTGGAACCTCTTCTACGTCGCCCAAAACTTGACCCAAACAAGCACAATTTTAACTTCCGCTCAACTCTTGTATCCACTGAACTTATAATCAGAAACAACCTTGAACCCCTTCTTCTACGTCACTCTTTCTTGCTTTCTTTGACCCAAGAGCATCAGGGGCAGGGTGGTTTCTCCGAGTCCTTAGCCAACGAAACGCACACCCAATATACATTCCAGAATCCATCCAGGCCACAAGACAACCAAAAATAAATGCTGCAACAGATTGGTCCCTACACTCCGCAGGAGAAACAATGGCGGGATTCCCTGCACACAGCAGCAGCCCTCATCCTGACACCCCCTCGCCTTGCCATGCAGGATGAACCACCACCACCATCCAGGCTCTGCGATCAGCAACAGATTTAAGGCACCGGCGACATAAGGCCCTCGTGCAGGCCGGTGACCTTTTCCATGAGCTGCTCCTGTCGGTGGAGCTGGGCAATAACGCGGCAACAGCAACCAGATTTAATGGCACACTGAGATCTGATTGATTTCGTTACAGCAACAGCAGTTACCAGTAACCACAACGGCATGAACATGAGTGAGAATACTTTTGTAGCAACAGAGACCGGTTTCAGGGTCAATTGCTTGATATAAGCAATGTATGCTTTGAACATTGGTAGGTTTTTGGTAATAGAATGTAAAGGTTTGCAACGAGGTAAACCAGAATATACACAGTTGCTTGGCAAGTCTTATTTACAGGAGGCATTTTACGCAATTGCCATGGCACCACGGCCTAGAGCTGCCCAAAGGTGTTCTCACCGCTGTAAGTCATGTAGAGGAATCCGTCCTCATCCTTGTTCTCCTCGTAAATTGCAGACATCAGAGCAGCTACAAAACCAACGAAGCAAAGGTAATTTAGGTGAAAACGTGCACCACGCGGTAAAACAATAAACCAAAGTTATGAGTTCTTTAAGGGTTGAAATCAGTCACAAGATTGTTGTTGCTGTATTCATTTTCAGACCTGTTGGTGGAAGAGTGTTCTTCACAAAGATGAAGATTGCCTTCTCAGCACTGAGCTTGATCCGCTTCCGAACAACATACACAAATTGTCCAACTGTAAGGTCAGCAGGGACGAGGTACCTGTATGGTGATGGGTATCAGAAAATCAGACAACTTAAGGTCTATCATAGTATTATGGCTGGCATGGTATAATAATGCTTTATGTTTTAATGCACCAAGAGTTTTGACCCAGTATGTCATATTGGCTGACTGCCATTCCTTCATTGCAAGCCTAAGCTGAAATCACCAAATGCTTTTGGACCATATGCGCTAAGAGTAGATATGAACTTTACAGTAAATACATGTTATAAATAAGATCCCAAGGATTTAATGTGATACTCCCTCCGTTCTTTTTTACATTTTACAGTCTCCAAGATACGATTTGATCATTACTTTTTTATACCTTTACATTAATATATACTAATAAAATTATAATATTATGAAAGTATTTTTGACAACAAATCTAATGATATAATTTTCATATAGTCAATCTAGATAGTTTTAAACATATTAACGGTCAAACTTTAGAATGTTTGATGGCACAGATTCTAGGATGTCAAGTAAAAAAGAACAGAGGGGGTACAAGTATTGTCTCGATGTTGTACTAGTACCTATTATGAAAGTATTTTTTACAACAAATCTAATGATATAATTTTCATATAGTCAATCTAGATAGTTTTAAACATATTAACGGTCAAACTTTAGAATGTTTGATGGCACAGATTCTAGGACGTCAAGTAAAAAACAACAGAGGGGGTAAAAGTATTGTCTCGATGTTGTACTAGTACCAAACCAAATTCCAATGACACCATTAATCATGACGTAGTCCTTGAAAGTTGAAACAATTGGAATAAAATATGTCCACAAAGGACCCACAGGCAATACTATTGCATTGAAATAGTCCAACATAAAGAGATGAATGGCATCAACTACCATTAGTTATCACCGGGAACCCATGAAGTCCCCTGCTACCATTAACTTCTTATAAACAATTGAAGATGGAGACATTTCTTTCTATAGCAGTTTTTTTTGGGGGGAGGGGGGGGGGGCATGAAATTGTAGCGGTTATGGTTTCGTAAAATGGTTGAGAACTTACTTTTTCTTGTCAATGTTAGGAATATCACTCCTCTCAGCCTTCTCAACAATCACCTACATTACATAGATTATCTTAAAAATTGGAGCAAAGAAATCATGATGGAGCAAACAGTCTATCTTGAACAATAAGGACAAGCTTACAGGAATTCTGTCAGGGTACTTTTCTCTGATACGGTTAGCCTCAGCCTGCCTCCTCTCTGTAACACACGACACAAACAGATAATAATTCAGTTATTCTAAACTGACTAAAGGGTTAAAGGCTGAAGCATCTTTAGAAAAAGTTAACAGATCAAGGTTGTAGCAGATGGAGAAAAGAGGTAGTCAGAGACAGGCTGTAACATTGCGCAGAGAGAACTTTAACTACCACGATCATCGCATGAAATGGTAATCGTAAAACTTCTAAAACTATGCAGTCTGTTTCTCAAAAAAGTATATGTTACCATCCGGTTCAAATTGGACATACATGTCAATAAATAACTAAACTATGTACAGTTCAACTACAAAGGTGAAAATTTATCTAGAAAGAATTAACTCGGCATAAACAGCATGCTGAAAGTTTAACTTTCTACTGAATCATCAGGAACAGGAGGGTATTGTAAACCATCAGAGACATTTCACCGCGGATTCAGCAGGACAAGCACAACGCCCCCCCCCCCCCACCCCAAAAAAAATGCACTACACTACCAAAATCTTGTGAAAGTACAGCTTTCTCTCAAGTCAACAAATGTTGGGTGATTGAATTGTAATTCCTATTCTTTGTATGACCCACTGGAAAAGGAACCATTATACAAAATTATCAACAACAAAAAAACAAATAATCAGCTCACAGTTCTGGGTTGACCGTCTGACTTTTATTATCTACAACTACTGGACACAAAACGCACCTATGAAGAAATCATGTCATGCGTATTGAATCTCCTTATAATTGATCCATCAGAAGCCACAACCTTTTCCCATTAACCAGCCCATCAACCCGCAAGATTAAATTAGAAGATGCATGTTGATATGATTACCATGAAGAGTACTTATTCCAATTAATCACAGGCATGTTTACTACCATCAATACAAACCAGCCACACAACCTTATGATAATCACAAGCTCCTTACAAATTAGCACAAGACTTGCACAACTCAACAGGCAGTTGCTAGCTCCTCTACAGTTCTTTTGTTAAGACATCTCCTTCCCCCAAAAACAACAGCATCTCAAAGACATCTAATGTATTCTAAACATATTAACATAGCATACAATTATGCAGGTAATTGATCCTTTCCTGAATTCCTAGAAATCTACGCAACTATTCCTAAAATTTTTACATCGTCAATCATCGAAAACCCGAAAATACAGCGATCATCGCAACATCCCTACAAAAACACAACATAAGGGGAGCATGGGAACGTTAGACAAACCGAGCGGGTGCTCCAGCTTGAACGAGCTCCTGGCCATCACGCTCCCTTCCTGCCTGCACTCACCAAATTAACGCCAAAATTAACCACAAAAATACACACCAATCGAACTAATCGGGCAAAAAACTACTA
Source organism: Hsuehochloa calcarea (assembly GCA_036346395.1). NCBI lineage: Eukaryota > Viridiplantae > Streptophyta > Magnoliopsida > Poales > Poaceae > Hsuehochloa > Hsuehochloa calcarea. The sequence continues at coordinate 46,070,119 of CM070599.1, forward strand.
GGAAGCGGAGCAGATCCTTACGAGTTGGACCGGATTAGATGGATGCGACAGAACCGGATGAACTGCTCCTGGCCCTGGAAATCACCAATAAACACGAAAAACCCACCAAATCGGTTAGGAAGACTCCGTAATCGACGAAAACTTAGGCTTAATTGATCAAAAACTAGTGCAGAAACTTACGGCAATAGCAGGAGTTGGCTGGATTGGACGAGGGTTTCTCCTCCCAAGGAAGTGGTGCGGACACGGTTGGGTAGGGGAAATTGCGGGGATTGCGCTTGGCTAAAGTAAGGCTAGAAGCGCACGAAACGTAATGGATAGGAAACTTGATTTAAAAAACACGGCTACTTTTGCCCCAAGGTAACCAACCCTCATGCAGTCATGCTCCTGTAATCCTCGAAAAAATATTGCAATTCAAATTAACAATGTTCAAAGAAATATAAAGTCAGGAAAATCGTACAACCAAGCAACTATACCTACGAGGCAAAAAAAAATTTGAAAAGGTTTTTGCTATCTTGTAAGCTATATACTATAATACATATGTTTGTGTATAAATATAGAGTTGAATTACACATTTCTAATGCTTAGAAAGGAAATACAATTGTATTCGTTACACAATTGTAACAATTCGCATGTCTATATCGTTTAATCTGCAGCGTTATAATATGAACCCACTATAATCGATGGTGTACACTTTATCTTTCTCCTCTAATTAACGTGATAGTTTTTAGTGATTGAGAGTGAACGTGGTGACTTATTTTTCTATAGATTTAATAATATAATAATTGCTTCCATGTTTTTTTTACTAAATGTTAGTCAAATTTTGCAAAAGTTGAATTTACGTTAAGGGCAATCAATGTCGGCCATTTGATGTTGTCAAATGGATTGAGTTATATCTAAGAAAAAACAAGCACCTTTTGTGTAGATAGCCCTAAAAATATCATATATATGACGAGGCTATGTCATCAACTCCTTTCGGTTTCAAAATACTAACTTTTTGAAGATTGACACAGTCTCTAAAAACAATTTTGACTACTAATTTTATTGTAATATATTTATAAACCCTGATAAAATTATAATATTATGAAAGTATTTTCGAGACAAATCTACATATATCATTTTTATATGTCCAATCTAAATATTTATAAATATATCGATGACCAAAGATTGTAACTCTTTTTGTGACCGGAGAGAGTATATACAAGCCTCCTATAATATGTAACATTAAAAATAATATCGAAAATGGGAGAGAGAGAGAGAGAGGCCATATTGGGCCTTAACGGATCTATTTTTCGATGGCACTATAGTGTTTATGCTTCATATGACTGAAATTTCTCAATCCATCAGTCACCTTTTCTCACCGTTGGATCAATATTCTATGGTCCAGATTGTCTTTTTCTAAAATAAACAAAAGTAAATGTAGGTGAACTGTAAAAATACAAAAAAACTAAAATAGACAAAAGTAAATCTAGAAAAACCCTACAAGTACAAAACAAAACAAAAACAAAAACAAATATAATTAAAAGTTACACTAAAATTATACTAAAATTACACATCACTTGGTACCGTAATTTTATGTTTAATACTGTACAATTGTAGTTGACTAATGGATAAAAAAATACAAACAACTAAAAATGAGTAAATACGTATTTCTTTTAGACCACACATGGTTACCTGAAGTCCTCTAACCACACTGTTCACTGTTCAGGCCCGTGGATCCGCTTCATACGATCAGTGTCAGTGGTGTATCCCAACAACGGTCCGGCCCAACCCAATCCATCAGCAGTCTTAGCCGACATTGTTGTACAGAGAGAGCCCTCGTCGGCTATTTCAAGCAATTTTCAAGTTGCAAATTCAGCTCGTCGGCTATTGCAAAATGAGCACTGTTCCAGCAACTTGCAACACTGCTGGTGCTGGGCTATCGTGTGCCTGCCAGCCCAGTCAGGGGTTTTCTTTTCACTTGAAAAGCTTCGACTCTCTCGACGCATCGGACCGTATAGATCGCCACAATTGCTTTCCACCGTGACGCAAAGATCGGTACCTCTCAAGACTAACTACTCACAATACGCTTCACAATTCACGCCACTTCAAAGCTAAAACCTACATGTAGTGTTACTTGATCTACATGTTTTAGGATCGATTCGATGGATCAACCGGCAAATACGTCTTCACCAGCAGGATAACTAAATGCCTTACTACTTGATCTGGATGGCAAGTGGCAAGCTGTTTACACGCCCAGCTGTCGGACCCCGCGTCACTCTCTGGATCAGTAAGTAGCGCTCACAGTATACATTGTCGAATCATTTCATACACAGTGCATACTGAACAATACATTATATTACAAATGTTAAAGTTCAAATAGACCGCGTCGGTCAAGTTTACAAAAGGGACCGTACAAGCCAAATGGGTCCATTACATAAAATATAGGGACAATAGCGGAAGCAAAAGGGTAAACTACGTCTCCCCTCAAGCAAGCAACTGAGGTGGCTCATGTACGACCGATATTAACCAAGAACTTAGAGAATATTGGTTGTACGCAAGTACCGACGGAGCCAACTAGACTGGAACGAGACCTAGACTAGAAAACTGAACTACTCTCCATCTTCGTCTTGTCCATCGACACCTTGATCCGCGTAATAGGCGTAGTCTCCATGATCTGCAGGTTCTAAGGGCTTGGAGAAAGAGCGAGGATGAACACAATTACCGTGCTTGCGAGCTAACACACAAAATACAATAGTATACATGCTAGGCTTATCAGGGTTGGCTCGGGTTCTTTTATTTGAGCAAAGCAACATTTTTAATTACAGTAGTTAGAAAGTCCTAGCACTTCATATTTTCGATGATGATGATTACATCCACCTAATAACAACACTAGATAAGACTACCTAGGAAAAATTCCAAACAAGAGCTAGGTGAGCCCAACACATTATTCATCCCACCCATAAAGTTTTATAAATAGAACTAACTCTTGTAAGTTCCCATGGCTGCCCTTGACCGTGGTCACGGCTGTTCGAACAGTTTATTTCTCTGCAGAGATTGTACACTTTACCCACAAGAGATAATCGTCTCAATATATATACACATATTTCCTTGGATGTGTGAATCAAGAGAGATTACCACAAGGCCTTTACAAAGCATCCCTCGGTAGCTGCTACACCCGCTAAGATTTCACCTGAGTAGAGTTACCCTCACGGAGACCCGTCAATCCTTACCCAGACCCCCTCTTGCGTCATATGGCTTACGCTCACCAAGACTCATAAGTCGTACACCCCAACTCGTAGCCCCGAAGGCTCACGGCGAAGAGGGTCCTCCAATGGTGCAATCTGTACCGATAGACGGCAATTATTCAGCTAGATCATTACCATTATTAGACTTATGGATGTATTATTTTACATTGGGAGGTAATCATAGGATTAAGTCCTTAAAGTTATATGGACGGTTCATTCCATGTACCAACCATATACCAACATATCTTGGGCTACATTAGTACCCATCAACATACCCTCCTACATACCATCCGCTAAGATGGGGTATTAGCAGGTTTTTAGGATTTTAAGGAGTACAAAATAAATTATCTCGACCATACCAGTCATTTTCCCAAATGACTACCCAAAGCAATTTTTATGCTTAAAGGATACTGATTGGGGTATTTAATACGCCGGTACTTAAGCAAGACTAGCATTACGGTTAAGTACAACTATAACTAATAGGTTGCCATATAACTACTAGGACGACAAGGATTAGGAAAATTCAATTACCAAGAAAATGACATAATAATTATTTAATCGTCAAGTTGGCATTTAACTACCTTAGGATCATTTGACATACAATCGTATAAGAAATTAAAGCATACAATTTGTTATTTTAAATGAATATAATTTGCATAAAATGTTAGAGGGTCTTGGTATTCTTGAGCTTGATCAAAATGGGGTCTCCGACTTCTTTGAACTCTACTCGGACGAACCAACCGGAAAAGAAAAGACAAGCAAACAAAATAAAAAAAGTACAAAATACAAAATAGCTAAGCTCCAAAATTAACCAAACCAGTGCCATCATCAAGATTTTGAATTTAGATAAATTTATAAACAAGTTTCATATTTTTTGGAGTTAGAATGGAGGAGAACGGAGCTTCCGAAGTTTGGATTAAAAAAAATCAAAAGGGAGAGAGAAACCGGTGCACAGTATAGTGTTTCGGTTCATGGCACAGTGCACAGGAGGGTCCACGGGAGCGGCACTGTGCCCCGGGGCCGCCTGTCAAAGGAAGGGGAGGGGGAGAAAGAGAGAGAGAGAGAGCCTACAGGGGGAACAGAGGAGGGAAGAGGTGGTGACGGCGTCGTGGCCGGGGGTTGGAGGTGCAAGGAGGCGAGAGGCGCGAACGAGGTCTGGCGGCGGCGACTCTCATCAAGGCGGCGATGACGACGAGGCGAAAGAAGCACGAAGGCACTCGGTCGGCGGGAGGAAGAAGAGGGAGGGGGAGAAGGATAAGGCACGCCAGCCTTTATAGCCAAAGGGGGATGAAGATGACCAATGGAGGCATCAGGCAGTGGCCGGGCCGAAGTGCTGTGCGGCGGCAGAGGCAGCGCGCGACAAGGCCATGAGCAGATGGCACGGCGCGGAAAGCCGGGCGGCAGCATGGTAGCAGTGAGTGTAGAGGAGCTGAACGAGGCGCGGGACGGCGCTGAGGTGACGGTGGCGGCGCGAGCGAGCACTGGCAGTAAGCAAGAGCGGCGGCTGGAAACCGAAATGGCGCAATGGCAGGTGGCGCCGGGTTTGAGGGCGAGGGAGTCGGGACAGCGCTGCCGTCTCGCCCTGGCACTAGTGGCGCGGCAGCAGACGCGTGGGAGGGGGAGCTGGGAAGAGACAGACACAGGGGAGCCGAGGCAGCACTGCAGCGAACGGGTGGGAGGCGGGTGGGACGGTTGGACCAGGAGAGGGAGAGGGAGATGGGCCGGTGGGCCGGTTGGACCAGGAGAGGGAGAGGGAGATGGGTCGGCCCAGGGGAGAGGTTTGAGAAAATTTTGCCAAATTGAAACTTGAATCAAACTTGAATTTTGAAACTTGAGTGAACTTTTGAATTCAAAAACTAACTCTGAAAAACAAGTTGTTACACCGGCCGGCCGCGAATTCAGCAGGATGGACAAAAGCCACAAATTAAAGTCTTTGTGATGGAGACACGCCGGTGTAGCTAGCTAGCACTGGCCTTTTGTCAGTATATATCCAAATATAGAGGAAGGACGCTGGAGCTGAAACACTAACGATTGGTGCTAGCTATCCACGGGGAGAAGTGAACTGACCGGACCAGCAGCTGAGGAGCGACGAGTAATGCAGCCATGGCACGCATGTGTGAGGCGCCCCCCTTCCGTAATGGAACCTGATAAGATCGTTCAAGCGGTTCACGGGCTGCTACAGTACACAATGTCAAAATTCAAATGGAAGGAACCCATCTGAATCAGCACCAGCATATCCCTTCTGCTTTATCGGTGCAAAATTCGTTACGTTTCGTATCTCCATCTTGGCTCTTACGTGTAGAATGCAAACAGCAGCTACTGACGGGACGGCAACGTGTCATCGGTACTTCGATCGGGACTACACCAGTGGTGCAGTTCAACCATGACGACGAGTAACAAACACTAGGACGAGCAGCGCGCTGTGCTGCGCATGTTTGCTTCTGTTTGAATAGCTAGCTTGTCGTGCGAAATTGGATAACTGAAAAGATTTTTTTTGCAGTGACCCACGGATGTAATGGTTAGAAGTGAAGCTGTAGACGATAGTTTTGGTAGGAACTATTTTTCGTTGAATTTTCAAAGAAACTAACAAGCCTTTTTGATCTAGGACCTTGGGCAACTGATGAATGTAATATTGCATCAATTTAAGCTGTTTTATGCTACCGCCATGTCATGTTAGCGTAAAAAAGGTAAGAAATCCTTTACCAAATAGAAGACCAGGTAAAGCACAGAGTAGAGTAACATCCTGAACTGAGGTAAACAATACATAGGAATATGTTCAAAGGTATAGCTAGCCAAAAAAATGTGGAAAAAGTTTATTCTGGAATCCAAGAAGCCGTATTTTTTATATAACCAAGAGGGTCATTAATCAAAGGTGGAAATGACAGGAACTATTTTGATAAAAGAGGAATCATGTAATCTGGAGCTATCGAAGGTTAGATGGCTTTAGTTCAACATACCAGCAAAATATACAATCACTGGGAAATTCAAGTCTTCCGTGAGTTCCTGTCTAGTTATCTGCTACTTGACCTAAACTTTGATGCCAATCATGGCGACCTCCAGTGCGGGGTCTCATCGCCTTCGGTTATGCTTCCCTCCGCCTTCCACATGACGTCCTTCAGGTCATTTGAGATGCTATGGTAGAACTATGCAGACACAGTGAAAAATGTTTCAAATTAATTCCAGTATGAAGCACAAAGTTTTGGAGTAATTTCAGTGTTACATCTCAGTATGAACTATGGAGCTGCACACAAGCAATACGTTCTGGAATTCGAGGGTGTCGCCGTTAGACTTGCAGATTTCAACCATATGCAACGAAGGTGTGACTTCAAAAACCTTAGTTACAAAAGAGATGGTTCCAGATTATTTCCCAGGAAAGGATAGTTGAACACAATATATAACAAGGCAAAATACAAGTAAGAACTGCAGCTATATATATTGTCCTACCTCTGTTGCAATTGCCAGCTGACCTTTCCTTCCAGGATTCTCTCCTTGCAGCTTCAGCTGATTTAGTTCCAGAAACTTGTCATCGGAATAATGTTCAGATCAAATGGAAACAAAAGTGTTGTATTTTAAATCTAGTACCTTGCAGTTGCGCTTCTGTACATTAAAGCACATGGGTTCTGTTGCTGCTACATTTTTTGACAATATCTCATTAGCAGGAAGCCTTGAAGCAAATCTTGTTCCTCGCTTAACAGAACCCTAGTGCGCATAGCGAGATATTCAATTAGTTGAAAATATCACGGTTGTAGATTTCTTTCATCATCTTCAGTTCAGGATCACCAATTAGGACTATGATCATGTCGTTTGCTTCTCAAAGTGTGTGCCTAGATTGAGGGCCTGAGAAGTAGAAATCAACTTAGAAGCTAGCATTCATTATTGAAGGCCTTTCTTCTCTCTAAACAACAAGATGTGTTGGGTCCTGCATTGGAAGCAATGTTACCAAGTCCATCCACCTCATTATGACACATGATATGAGCTGCAAGGTGCAAATTAAAAGCTTACCCCGGATTCATTAAAAATAGAATTGACATCATCTAGATTAACATCTGGTGTCTCAAATCACTCATTATTAATGAGCTTCTTTGCACTTGTGGAGAACCAAGATGGGCAACTGAAGTCCGCTTTGAAGATCTGCATAAACAGCCAGATTAATTTTCAAGCACCCATTAGGTTAAACATAAATCAAGCACACGTTGTCAGTGTTGTGAAAAACGGCGCACTCAGCCGATTAGTTGGCCGATTATTCGGTGTCGGTGACTAAACCATCACGAATAGTATAATCGGAGTGTATTAGCGCCGTCGAACGATTAATTGACTGCATAATCCGAATAATCACTCGTTTTTCGATTACTCATCTGTTTAATCATGGAAACAACCTAGTTTCATTAACTAATTATGATAAATTAGTTTATAAAATTGTGTGATGGTGTTTGTAGTATGTACCATAAGTATAAACAATGAAATGCAAAACATAGCAAACAATGTTTTGTAGAGTGATTATTTACAATACCTTAGGGTAAAAAAAGGTTTGTAATTAATTTTAAATATAAATAAATATATTAATAAGCAGTCATAATCGTCCATTAAATTACGATTAATCAACTATATCATGGTTAATCGTTTAGTGGTACACCATCCCTCCGTCGAGCGCGTACTATTTTCTACAACACTGGTATGGCTAAGAGTGACCGACCTTGTAAAGTGACATGGGGTTTGAATCTTCAAAGGGAAGGTAACCCGCCATGAGGACAAAGAGAATCACTCCACATGACCACAGATCGGCCTTGGCTTCATCATAACCTTTGTTATTTATAACCTGCACATCCAAGAGTATTGAAACATGAGAACAAAATATTCACCTAAAGGAAGACAAGTATATAATTTAAGGCACAGATGTAACATAGAACGTCATGGAAGTAACAAAGAACCTCGGGAGCAACATAACTGGGAGTTCCACAGGTTGTGTGCAGAAGACCATCCTTCTGCAGGTCTACAAAAAGATATGGAAAAACAGTAAGATTCTATTGGCTGATTTGAAATAATACGTATATTAGCACCGTCAAAAGTGAGAGTAATACATGAATCAAACAAAACATACCGAAAGCAACTTGAACAAAAGACTACAGTCAATTTACTTACCCGTACATGTTGAGACAACATGCTCAATAAAAAATCTGACACCTTGAGAGTGCTGTTAGCATCAAGCGGAAGATTTTTCAAGCTGAAAATATGATAAAATACTATCAGTAAGCACTGCAAATAGCACTGGCCTTTAGATCGGCAGCAATCGACAGCGCTGATCAGCTGATAGAAATACTTCCACGCATCATCCTCTTTCAGCCTCCCGCACACGGGGCTTAATGGTAGGTAAGATTCAAACCACTACGTGCATGCACTATATATAGAGCATTATACACCATGGCACAGTTATCAAAACTAGTTCGCGGCAACTTATCCTTGAGCAGCTAGGCACCATGGAGAGCACCAACGTACCACCAAGTGCTACACCTCGCATGCCGTGCAGACTCCAAACCCTTAGACGCAACCTTGTCCTCCACCACACCAGGAAACCACGGTATCTCTCATGCAAGGCCACGGGCAGCGGCCGTGTCGACCGCCGCGACGTGCTCCTCGGCCTCGGAGGAGCCGCGGCCGCGGGCCTCGCCACGCAACGTGGCGCGCTCGCGGCGCCCATCCAGGCCCCGGACCTCCGCAACTGCCACCCGCCCGACCTCCCCAATACGGCACCAGACACCAACTGCTGCCCGACGTACGGTGCCAACACCCGCATCACCGACTTCAAGCTGCCGCCAGCCTCCTCGCCGCTCCGCGTGCGGCCGCCGGCGCACCTGGTGGACAGGGAGTACTTGGCCAAGTACGAGAAAGCCGTGGGACTCATGAAGAAGCTGCCGGCCGATGACCCGCGCAGCTTCGCGCAGCAGTGGCGAGTGCACTGCGCGTACTGCGACGGCGCGTATGATCAGGTTGGGTTACCGGACTTGGAGATCCAGATACACAACTGCTGGCTCTTCTTCCCATGGCACAGGTATATATATACATGATCAGCTTTGGTCATTTGGTGCGCAGAGCACAGTTGCATGCACCTGTGGGTAGTAATTATAACAACCTGCATTTTTGTATGTGCGTGTTGAACGTTGCGCTGCTTTGTTGAATTGAACGCAGGTTCTACCTCTACTTCCACGAGAGGATCCTCGGCAAGCTCATCGGCGACGACACGTTCGCGCTGCCGTTCTGGAACTGGGACGCGCCGGGCGGCATGACGCTGCCGTCGATCTACGCCAATAAGTCGTCGCCGCTGTACGTCGAGAGGCGCAACCCCGCCCACCAGCCACCGTTCACGCTCGACCTCGACTACAGCGAGACCGACCCCAGCATCCCAAATGATCAGCTGATCGATCAAAACCTTAAGATCATGTACCGTCAGGCCAGTACTTCTAGTACAGCATAAACCAATGCAAATCACTGAGGTTACACTCCAATTAATCTGGACGTAATTATTGATTATTAAATAACACACCAATATGTCGGTACCAGATGATTGCCAGTGCCAAGAAGACACAGTTATTCCTGGGGCAGCCCTACCGCACAGGCGACGAGCCGAACCCAGGAGCGGGCTCCATCGAGAACGTGCCGCACGGTCCAGTCCACTTATGGACCGGTGATCCGAGGCAGCCGAACGGCGAGGACATGGGCAACTTCTACTCGGCGGGGCGCGACCCGGTGTTCTTCGCGCACCACGGCAACGTCGACCGCATGTGGCACATTTGGCGTGGCCTCCGCCCCAGCAACACCGACTTCACCGACCCCGACTGGCTCGACGCAAGATTCCTTTTCTACGACGAGGAGGCCCGCCTCGTCCGCGTCCGCGTTCGTGACTGCCTCGACACGGCCGACATGCGCTACACGTACCAGGACGTCGGCCTGCCGTGGCTGAACGCCAAACCGGCAAAGAGAGCTGCCGGAACGCCCGCGCCTACCGCAGGCACCCTCCCGGCAACCTTGGACAAGGCTGTGCGAGTGACCGTGACGAGGCCCAACGTCTCGAGGAGCCGCAAGGAGAAGGACGACGAGGAGGAGGTCCTGATCATCGAGGGGATCGAGATCGCCAACCATTTCAAGTACGTCAAGTTCGACGTGTACGTGAACGAGTCTGAAAACGGAGACGGGACGGCGGCGGCGGAGTGCGCCGGGAGCGTCGCGCTCACGCCGCACATGATCCGGCCCAAGAAGAAGAAGGGCTCGGTCAAGACGGTGGCGAGGTTCGGCATCTGTGACTTACTGGACGATATCGGGGTGGACGGCGACAAGACGATCGTCGTCTCGCTGGTGCCGAGGTGCGGCGGCGAACTGGTCACTGTCGGCGGCGTCAGCATCGGCTACGCTAAGTGAAGTACTACGCGCGCGTTATGTGCTAATAAATTCTGCTTTCGAGATATCCGTGTGCTGTACGTTCCGAGCTATCTATGTGAGCCAGGCTTTGTGCTTGTACGTTCCTATGTCTAATGATTACAATAAATAACAATTGGAACAACGTGTTATCGTCTTGCAAGTTTGGTGAATGGAACTAGCTCGGAAGAACGTCCGTGTGCGATCCGAATGCCCTGTGCCGTGGCGACCGAACGTGCAAGGCTTGCACCAGAGCATGCAAGCATCAACAAAATTATTGGTTCTGTCTGTCTCTAGCTAGGGTGGGAGTGGTTCGACCCGACCCACTGAATCACCGATCCGCTCCGAAAAATCAATCAACATGGGCTGGAGGTGCGACCTAAGAAAGAATGGGGGCAAAACGGCCACAAATCGAATTGGATCGACCCTAATCGTTCGACCATAGCCCGCTCGATCCTCCGCTCAATCCAGCGTCGCTCTAACCCCAATGCGTTGCCACCGCCGCTCCCTGCCAGGATACCGCCACCGACCAGTGTTGCTCCCTCGACCTCCTCCGGTCGCTCCTCTTCCCGCCTTTCATGCAACTCTTGTATACAGAAGTTGCCCTCTTGTATAACCTTTCATGCAACTCCTTCACAGCTCCACCCACCGCGACTCCTCCAACCGGGACCAGGACCGAGACCGTGACCTCAGGTCCAAGAAGCAGCTGAGCTGCGATGGTGTGGCTGCAGAGCAGCAGGTGAGGAATATGGCGGCAGCGTAGGGTGGCTCCGTGTCGGATCCGGATTTTCTTAATCCAGAATTCTCTGTGAAGATGTTGCGCTACTCCCTAGATCAGTAGGTAGCGCTCACAGTTTACATTACTGAACCATTTCATACAATTCATAGACCGAACCAAACGTATTATTACAATCATCAGAGTTAAGTAGATCGCGTCGGGTCGATTTTACAAAAGGGGCTGAACATGCCAAGTGAGTTCATTACATAAAATACAGAAATAGGCGTGGAAGCAAAAGGGGCAACACGACTCCCCACAGGCAAGCGACTGTGGTGTCCTGTGTACAACGGGCATGGATAATATTGGCTGAACGCAAGTACCAGCGGATTCAGCTAGACTGCGACGAGTCCTAGACTAAGGAACTAATCTACTCTTCATCTTGGTCTTGACTGTCGACACCTTGATCCTCGTAGTAGGCATAGTTGTCTGGATCAGCGGATTCTGAGGGTTTGGGGAAAGAGCGAGGGTGAGCACAACTTCCGTGCTCGCGAGCCAACACAACAAATGCAGAAATATACATGCAATGCTTAACAAGGATGGCTCAGGTTCTTTTATTTACGCAAAGCAATATTTGTAAATACACATATTAGAAAGTCCTACCACTTAGCATTTTGACTAAAACATGTTTTCTTAAAGAGAGTATTTGCAATATTAATAACATCAGAGGTTATCTCTACCTTATGCTTATTTTTTATAGCGGTTACATCCATCTATTATGAACACCGGGTAAGACTACCCAGGAAAAATCCAAGGTAATGGCTAGATGAGTCCAACACATTTTTCAACCCACCCACAAAGTTTTTATAAATAGAACTAACCCTTGTAAGTTCCCATGTCCGCCTGTGATCGTGGGCACGGTTGTTCGAACAGTTTATTTCTCTGCAGAGACTGTACACTTTACCCACAAGAGATAATCAGCTTGATGTAATCACACGTTTCCTTGGACATGTGAATCAAGGGGAGATTACCACAAAGCTTTTACAATGCATCCCTCAGTACCTGTTACACCCGCTGAGGTTTCACTTAAGGAGGGTTACGCTCCCACATCCGCGTCAACCCTTACCCAGACCCCCCTTGCGCCATCAAATGGCTTTCGTTGTGCACCCTGACCCTTCGCCGCAAAGGCTTACGGTGTCGCGATTCATCTACCTAGTGCAACTCGTATCGACAGAAACAAATTATTTGGTCAGGTCGACACCATTATAGATTTGTGGTTCTACTATTTTACAATAGGCGGTCGTCATAGGATTAAGTCCTTAAAGTTATTTGGGTGATTCATACCACATACCAATCACATACTGTCGGTGTATTAGAACCGATCTTACGTAAAGATTATTTGATTCGGGGGGTCTCCTAGAGATGAAATCACGCAGAGTGGTTGACACGGGATGTTTAGACAGGTTCAGGCCTTCTCCGGAGAGAATAATAACCCTAATCCTGTGTGGTGTGGTATTCTTGATGATCAAGTAAGAAGCTAAGACTATTACAGAGAATAGAACTTGTATTTCCACTTGACTCGCCCTCCTTGTTCTGTCTCCCTGATGCCCTTATATAGTCGTGAAGGAGTAGCCGTTTTGTCCTGCGGAAGAGGCGCCTTAATTGAGCCAGTAATGGGCGCATGATGGCAGTAATTACCGGCGCATTGGCTTCTCCACGCCGTCTGGCAATTATTATTCAAAGATAATGGGGTATTTAAGCACTATTACTACACGGAATAGTAGTGCGTGCAGACCGTTCGGATTCTTTAATCAATTGGACCCACTTGCCTGTAGGTTTGATTATAAGGTGGTCGTGGTTTGCCTGGTCGTAGGAGAACTTACGACCAGGTAGTAATCGTAAAAGGTCTTACGACTATGTAGTGATCGTAGAAAGACTTACGACCATGTAATAGTCGTAGAAAGACTTACGACCATGTAATGGTCGTAGAAAGACTTACGACTAGGTAGTAGTCGTAGTAAGACTTACGACTATGGGGGGTGATTGTAGAAGATCTTACAATCACTTGGTAGGCCTCTCCCTTATAAAAATAAGGGGTACTTCTGGAGACTATGTGACATCATATTTACCCATAATAAGAATTATAGATAATAGATAAAATGAGGATTATTAGATCCTCGTCATCTAGCCCCCCAGCTTCAAGTGAAAGTAACTTACTTGGTGAAGGATTCGCAAATGGACTTGCGACTATGAAAAATGTCGTAGAACCATAGTCGAAGGAAAAACTCTTCGACATTTGAGTATTACTTTGACCAGGAGTTTGCTTGGTCAGAAAGGTTGCTTACGACTATCAAAAAGTCATAAAAACCTCTACAATTGTGTAGTGGTCGTAGTAAGGCGATCGGAGAAAAAACCCTTCCGATCGATACTTCCTTCGACCAGAAAGACTTGGTCAAGAAAGTGATTTTGCTTGGAGGTGACAAAACTAACCTAACTTTCCTGAACAGACCGTCTGGGGAATTGCAAACGAATTCCACAGATCTGTTGATAAAACGGTTCCCGAAGCGATTGCAATCGTGAAGATTGCTTACGACTATTAAAAAGTCGTAAAAACCCCTACAACCGTCTGATGGTCATAGTAGGGGAATCAGAGAAAAAACCCTTCCGATTGATACTTCCTTCGACCAGAAAGTCTTTGGTCAAGAAAGTAATTTTACTTGGGGGTGACAATACGCACCTAATTTTTCTCGAACGGACCATCTGGGGAATTGCAACCGGCTCTCACAGACTTGTCCGATGAAGCGGTTCCCGAAGCGGTACAACCAACTCCCATAGACCTATAGCCGAGACGGTTTCCGAAGCGGCGGAGATCATGCGGTTATAAAAACTTACCAGGAGGTAGACTTGGGTTTTTTACCTTTTCCTCAAATCACTCCATTGTTCTTGAGCTCTTGCTTTCTCCGTCCTCGACTAGGTTTCATCTTCTCTGCGCCAACCCAATCAAAAAACTTCTTGCTTCTGAGCGAAATGGCCAAGAGAGTTTCTGAATGGGAAGAATCGGAGATGGATGCGGCTAAGATCAAGATCTTGGTCGATGCCGGGAAGATTCCAGAGAAGGCTCTGGTAAAGTGGATTCCGGCTGTCGGGCAAAGATCGCCATCGGGGAAAATGGGCAAATCCCGTCTTCCAAGCGTATTGTGAGTGCGGCCTTCGATTGCTCGCCACCCCTTTCTTCTGATGAGTACTCGAACACTTTGGGGTGGAACTGGTGAACTTAGGTCCCAATTCCATTACCATGTTGAGTGTGTTCGTGTATCTGTGCGAGGCGTACCTGGGGATTCCGGCGGATCTCGAGCTGTTCCAATATTATTATGGGATGGCTCGACAAACCGGAATCGCCGGAAGCTGTGGTCTGAAACTCCACGACTCGAAGTCGAAGGAGTATATTCAGAGTTTCACCCGGTCTTCGTGGCCGGGCTGGAGAAAGAGGTGGTTCTACTGGAAGGTCACCTCTGAAGACAGCCTTTCTTTCATGGGAAGGTCGCTGAAAAGAAATCTTCATGGGATTCGACCCCTGAAGATATCTGCCGGATTAGCCCTTATATTCAAGCCATTAAGGACTTGAAGGAAGAAGGGCTGACCGGATGGCATGTGGTGAAGGATTTCATCACACGCCGAATTAGTCCTCTGAAGAAACGAGCATCTCCTATGTGGAGATACTCGGGAAGAGGAGACCCAACCAGAGACTACGAGGAGGGTAAGTAATTGTCGACTTAGCTCTCGGTTTGGTCTTTCTCAACCTTGTCTAATATTCTTATCTGTTTACACAGATCTTTCACAGGCTGAGGTTGACTCTAGAGTCGACTCATCTGCGAAGTCTCCGCCACTCAGGGGCGGTTCCTCAAGTCATTGCGGCTTTGTCCGCAGATGAAAGGATAGAGCGCCTAAAGGTAATCAAAAAGTTGATTCTTTCTTTAGGACTTTATAGTCGTAGAAGATACTTACGACTAATAGTGATCGTAGAATATCTTACGATCAGGAAAGAGTCGTAGAAAAACTTACGACTTGGCACTAGTCGTAGAAAAACTTACGACTAATTAGTGATTCTTCTTTTTCTGTTTTGCTTTACAGAAAGTAGGCATGGAAAATCGTTAGGACGACGAAGAAGTCGTACTGATGACTATTGGCGCTGGGTTGTCGAAAGACAAAGGCTCGGCTCCTCCCTCTAAGAGACGTCGACTTGTAAAATCTGCCGACAAAGGGGGAGCAAGCTCAAGCTCTGGTCTTTCGACCATACCCTCTACAAGGCCTGCGGCAGCTGTAGCTGTATCTGAAGCCGAGGCCGCAGCCATCGAAGCCGAGGAGGTTGAGGCAGCTGAATCTCTTAAGCGCAAACCTCGCAAGGCTAAGGTACCCTTCTGTTATGACAAAGAATCTTTCGCAGTTTCCGCCACCGACCAGTGTTGCTCCCTCGACCTCCTCCGGTCGCTCCTCTTCCCGCCTTTCATGCAACTCTTGTATACAGAAGTTGCCCTCTTGTATAACCTTTCATGCAACTCCTTCACAGCTCCACCCACCGCGACTCCTCCAACCGGGACCAGGACCGAGACCGTGACCTCAGGTCCAAGAAGCAGCTGAGCTGCGATGGTGTGGCTGCAGAGCAGCAGGTGAGGAATATGGCGGCAGCGTAGGGTGGCTCCGTGTCGGATCCGGATTTTCTTAATCCAGAATTCTCTGTGAAGATGTTGCGCTACTCCCTAGATCAGTAGGTAGCGCTCACAGTTTACATTACTGAACCATTTCATACAATTCATAGACCGAACCAAACGTATTATTACAATCATCAGAGTTAAGTAGATCGCGTCGGGTCGAGTTTACAAAAGGGGCTGAACATGCCAAGTGAGTTCATTACATAAAATACAGAAATAGGCGTGGAAGCAAAAGGGGCAACACGACTCCCCACAGGCAAGCGACTGTGGTGTCCTATGTACAACGGGCATGGATAATATTGGCTGAACGCAAGTACCAGCGGATTCAGCTAGACTGCGACGAGTCCTAGACTAAGGAACTAATCTACTCTTCATCTTGGTCTTGACTGTCGACACCTTGATCCTCGTAGTAGGCATAGTTGTCTGGATCAGCGGATTCTGAGGGTTTGGGGAAAGAGCGAGGGTGAGCACAACTTCCGTGCTCGCGAGCCAACACAACAAATGCAGAAATATACATGCAATGCTTAACAAGGATGGCTCAGGTTCTTTTATTTACGCAAAGCAATATTTGTAAATACACATATTAGAAAGTCCTACCACTTAGCATTTTGACTAAAACATGTTTTCTTAAAGAGAGTATTTGCAATATTAATAACAGCAGAGGTTATCTCTACCTTATGCTTATTTTTTATAGCGGTTACATCCATCTATTATGAACACTGGGTAAGACTACCCAGGAAAAATCCAAGGTAATGGCTAGATGAGTCCAACACATTTTTCAACCCACCCACAAAGTTTTTATAAATAGAACTAACCCTTGTAAGTTCCCATGTCCGCCTGTGACCGTGGGCACGGTTGTTCGAACAGTTTATTTCTCTGCAGAGACTGTACACTTTGCCCACAAGAGATAATCAGCTTGATGTAATCACACGTTTCCTTGGACATGTGAATCAAGGGGAGATTACCACAAAGCTTTTACAATGCATCCCTCAGTACATGTTACACCCGCTGAGGTTTCACTTAAGGAGGGTTACGCTCCCACATCCGCGTCAACCCTTACCCAGACCCCCCTTGCGCCATCAAATGGCTTTCGTTGTGCACCCTGACCCTTCGCCGCAAAGGCTTACGGTGTCGCGAGTCATCTACCTAGTGCAACTCGTATCGACAAAAACAAATTATTTGGTCAGGTCGACACCATTATAGATTTGTGGTTCTACTATTTTACAATAGGCGGTCGTCATAGGATTAAGTCCTTAAAGTTATTTGGGTGATTCATACCACATACCAATCACATACCAACATATCTTGGGCTACATTAGTACCCAACCACATACCCTCTAACATACTATCCGCCCAGATCGGGTATTAGCAAGTTTTTAGGGTTTTAGGAAGTGGAAATCAAATTAACTCAACTATTTCAGTCATTTACCCCAATGACTGCCCAAAACAATCATTATGCTTAAAGAATGATAATTAGGGTGGTTAATACCTTGGTGCTCAAGCAAGGCTAGCATGACGCATGAGTACAGACTATAACTAGCATGTTACCATATAATTACTAGGGTGATAAGGATTATGGAATTCAATTATCAAGGACAAGGTATAGTAATTACTTAATAATCAAGTTGGCATTTAACTACCTTAGGACCATTTGATATACATTTGCATAAGAAATTAAAGCATGTAGTTTGATATTTTAAAAGAATATAATTTGTATGAATTGTAGATTCAACATAATCAAAGTATTGACTCGCCTGGGTCAAAGGCTAGAGGATCTTGGTAGTCTTGAGTTTGGTCGAAGTGGGGACCTCTGGCTTTTTCGAACTCTACTCGGACAATCACACCGGAAAAGAAAAGACAAGTAAATAAAATAAATAAATACAAAATCCACAATAATTGAACTCCAAAACTAACCAAACCAGTACCAAAATATAGGTCTTGAATTTACAAATTTTTGGGTACAAAATTCATAATTTTTGGGGTTATAACGAAGGAGATATGAATTTTTGAAGCTTTATAAAACATTTTTAAGTACTTAAGAAGGACTAAGGATGTTGTAGCGTCCCGTTTTTCGGAGTTTTTGAAAATTTTAAAAAGAGAACCATTTGCTCTATTTGCCAAAAGCTTAATTTAGAAATTTCAGAAAAATCCATTTGCAGTTTAATATGAGTTAATCACACTTCAATTAAATTAAAGTTGGTTTAATTGAGTTTTCTGGAATTTAAAATCAAAATTATTATTTTAAGAATTTTCTTGGATTTATTGGATTTTAGAAATTGATTTTCCTTTTTCCCGAAATTAAAAATTAATTTAATTGCAAAATAAAAAGAAAATTTAAAGTTAAAAGTATTTTTATTAAGTCTAGAATAATTCAAGGAATTTCTGTGAATTTTTCTAGAATTTTTGGAGTCTATTTGCTATTTTCTAAATTGCCTTTTGATTTATTTGAATATCTAAAATGAAAAATGTATTTAAAATCTCTTTTAAATGCGTGGGCGAAACCCCACCGGCCAAAGATCGTTCCCGCCCGCCCATTCCTGCGCCCACCTCCCGCTCCTGCGCCTCCCCTTCACCTCAGCCGTTGGATCTTCATCGGACGTCTCTCGCTTCGCCGCGCTTTGCTTCGACCGTTGGATCGAGATCCGCCGCTCCGCTCGCCATGCGCCGTTCGTCTCCTCGCCGCGTCCCTTTCCATCGCGACCGTCTGTTCGCCATCGCGACGGCCAGACGCTCGCGCCTTCCTCTTCCCACCGTCCGATCAAAATCGGACGGCGCTCGATCATCTTCTCGCCGCGCTCTTCTCCTCCCACCGTCCGATCGAATCGGACGGCCTTCCGTCGCCGCGTCTCCTCGCTCCCCCACCGTCCGACGCAATCGGACGGCTCCCGCTGCGTCTCCGACGCAGCCTTCTCTCTCTCCGTCCGTCGCGCGCGCAATCCGTCTCACAATCCCGCGCCGCCGCCGTCCGCCCCGCCTCCGTCGCGTCCGCGCCGTGCCCTGTCCCTCCCCCGCCGCCCTGCGCCGCCGCTCATTGCTTTTCCCGCCGCGAGTTCTATAAAATCCGCCGCGCCTCTTCCTCTCCCTTCTCTTCTTTCTCTCTCTCTCTCGCCGCGTTCGCCCGCCTCCTCCCTTCTTCCCGCCTCCGCCGCCTCCATGCCGCCTCTCCGGCGTCGCCGCTGCCGTTCCCGTTGCGCCGCCGTCGTCTCCCCACTCGGCCGCGCCACTCTCCCACTCTCTCTCTCTCTCTCTCTCTCTCGGCCGTGGCCCGAGCCCACGTGGCCACCCACGTGGCGCCACGTCGGCGCCAGCGTCAACGGCTCGCCCGCGTGGTCGCTGCGTCGTGATTGCATAGCGCCGACGTCAAAGTCCGATTTTTTTCAATAGAAAATTAATTCCGAAAATCCGAAAAATCCAATTCCATCATTTTATGTGATTTTGAAATTTCTTTTGGCTATAACTTTCACATCCGAACTCCGATTTGGGTGATCCAAATTTCTAAATTCATATAAATTCATCCTCTTTCATTTGGTACTGGTTTTGTAATTTTTGGAGTTCATTTGGTGCTGTTTTATTTATTTGTTGCTATTCTCGCACGTGTAGATTCCGGCGTTTCGGAAGATTTCTTCGACCCGACGACCGAAGATCCTCTCCTCGTCAACGAAGGCAAGTCGTAGGCCTTTGACCATGTTGAACCCATTTTACAAATGTATATTGTATTAAATTATCATGCATGGCTAGTTTTATTAAAAATGGTTTTTGGAGTAGATAATTACCAAATTGCCATTATGCCTCCTTGATGAATTGAAAATGAAATGTCTCCTTGAATGACATATATCCTTGAACACCTTAGGATGGTTAATACTAGTTGGACATAATTGTATTACCAACTTGGGTGCGTATTATTGCTTAGACATGCTCTAGTTACCCGCGAGACTTTCGATCACATGTTCTTGATTAATGAAATTTGACTAATGGAACTATGGAACAGTGGTGTGAGGCCACTTTTATTAAAAGATGTTGTGCCATGGCAGGGATTGCCATTTGGTCGGGTATGAACAAAAATATTTTATGCTCGGGCTTGAGGTAGGAAGCTAGAGTGGGTGCGTAATGCACATTGGGTTGTGGTAGACTTGTCTGAGCAGCCAACTAAGGACTTAACTTTGCAAGTCATTGATCTGGGTCACCTCGTGCAACCATAAGTCCGGTATGGGACGGACCTGGCCAATTAATTAGGAAAGTTTTGAGTCGGTTCTGTTGTGGCTGTTCTTGGCGCAAGAGGGGGCTGTGATGGCGAAACCTTAGCGGGCAAAACCGAGGCAAAATGGAACTTTGTAAAAGCCTTGTCACGTGCTCTAGACTACTCACCAAAGGAAGTGAGCGGTGGTATCGACGGATGCCAAACAAACTAGAGAATTCGTGTCTTGTGGGTAAAGCTGTACAACCTCTGCAGAGTGTCAAAATCTATTCGAATAGCCGTGTCCCCGGTTACGGACATGCCTGGTGATTTCGCGCAAGGGGTAGTATTTTCAAAAATGTGGTTTGGTTCGATGGAAACGTTTGGTTGGAGCGGTTGGGAAGTGAACGAGATGTTCACTGTTTGATTCAAAAGAACTTGGTTATCTATGTATTATTCTTTTAAAATCCTGCTTTGCAATCTAATTATTGTATTTACTGTTAAACTTGCTTTCTGCAAATTAACCATAAAGCCATCCTCGCTTAAGCCTGGCATGAATACTATGTGCATACATTTCTCTATGACTTGCTGAGTACTTTATGTACTCACGGCTTTATGCCCTTTGTTGATCAGTCCCAACAGAAGAACTAGGAAATGCTGAGTACTATGAAGAAGGCTACTTTGAAGACTTTGCGATCTAGGTCACGTCCTCCACTCGATTGCCTGTGGGCATGTCGATTGGGCTCCACGTATTTTGAGATTTCATTGCGGATACTCTGTTGTTGCTAAGCCCTGTGAGGCGACTTTTGTAAGAACCTTGACCATAAGGTCTTTGCTGTTTTAATTAATATTACTTTGTCTGTTTCATTAGTTCGTTGTTGAATGGTTATGATTACATCATTGTTGTAACTGTGCAAGCTAGCTACTGATCATGGGACT
This sequence comes from Hsuehochloa calcarea, assembly GCA_036346395.1. Taxonomy (NCBI): domain Eukaryota; kingdom Viridiplantae; phylum Streptophyta; class Magnoliopsida; order Poales; family Poaceae; genus Hsuehochloa; species Hsuehochloa calcarea. Next base: position 46,091,287 of record CM070599.1, read on the forward strand.
AGCTTGGTATGCACAGAGGGTCTCGGGGTTGTGTGACACCCGGGGCGCCGACAGATGTGTTCCTAGTTTATGGCGGTGATGAAGAGCTCGTTGTAAAGGGTTACACCGATGCAAGCTTCCAAACCGACAAAGATGATTATCGTTCGCAATCTGGTTTTGTATTCATTTTGAATGGAGGAGCAGTGAGCTGGAAAAGTTCCAAGCAAGAAACGGTTGCTGATTCTACGACGGAGGCCGAGTACATTGCAGCTTCTGAAGCTGCGAAAGAATATGTTTGGATAAAAAATTTCCTTGCTTAGTTGGGTGTAGTTCCGAGTGCCTTGTGCCCATTGGATCTCTATTGTGACAATAATAGAGCAATTGCGCAGGCTAAGGAGCCGAGATCCCATCAGAAGTCCAAACACATACTCAGGCGTTATCATCTTATTCGTGAACTGGTCGATATAGGAGATGTTAAGATATGCAAAGTTCATACGGATTCAAACGTTGCTGATCCGTTGACTAAGCCTCTTCCACAGCCTAAGCATGAGGCACACACAAGAGCTATCGGTATTATATACTTAAATGATTGACTCTAGTGCAAGTAGGAGACTGTTGGAAATATGCCCTAGAGGCAATAATAGAGATGATGATATTTCATTATGTTCATGTTTTTGATAATATGTTATCATGTTCCTTGAATGAATCATTTGTTATAGATCAATAAGTATGTGACTTGTTGGTCGGAACACCAGTGACCCTATGACTAGCACATGTATTGATTGATGACCTTGTTTCACCGGTCATGGATATGGAGATATCGAATCAATAATGTGAGCACATGTTAGAGAACATAGGATTGGATAGACCCATCATTGAGACACTATTGAGATTGTTACGAATCTTTGTGTCATTAGTTGGTCTCAAGTAATGATGATGTATAATCCTTAGACCTGAGATCAGCATGGTTCCCTACATGTGTAATAGCACTCTTAGGGGTTACCAAACGCTACTCGTAACTGGGTAATCATAAAGGTAGCTTTCGGGTATGCTATGAAACATGCGGAGGGATGTGATTGGTCGAGATGGGATTTGCCCCTCCTTGCATAACAGGAGAGATGTCTCTGGGCCCCTCGTGGTGATCGTATAAAGAAAGTGCATGGCCATGCCACTAGTGGTCGAAGTGTCGACCACATAAAGTTATCCGACACTCGATCGAGAAAGTATTGAACAGTCCATGGATGACACATCATCTCACCTGGAGTTCAACCATACATCGTGAGGCAAAGGGAGAATGCATGAGTAGGTTGCTTAGTTCGATCAGTTACGGACTAGTCGTATGGAGATACGTGCTGATCGTAGACTGATCGAACGTTATCACAGAATGGTAAGCACTTGGTCGTAAGGAGTTACGAACTAGTCGGGACCAAATGTGATATGGTCGTATGGAGATATGAACTGATCGTAAGTGATGAGGACCTGATCATAGATCATATTACATCAAGGTTCGTCTGATTTATTCTATGTGTCTTTGGAAATCATCATGTGCTGCTAGGTACCGCTAACGACTGGTGATCGAAAAAGAGTTTCCGAGTCATAACCGATTACACATGAACCTGTGGGGTCGCACACTTAAAGGGTTAGGATCTGTTTTGGATAGTGATCCGAAATTATATAGGCCAAAAGTTCCTAATGGGCCTCAAGTTCGAGACCCATCATGAATGCCTATATAAAGAGGGGCGGTGGCATTGGGAGGGATAGAGGATGATCTTTGGAAGAACTCCCGAAACCCTAATAGCCAAGCCTTCTCAACCACGCTGCCGGTGCTAGCACTACAGCGTGTGGTAATCCTGCCCCGTACGTGTGGATACCTCGGAGGTGTTGTTGCGAAGCATCAACACTAGGACGATCCGCGACTTGTGTTGATCACCGGAGTCGGAGGAGAAGTCGCGTGGTGGGTACGACCACTCGGAGGAGCAGACGCGCGGCGAGTACAACCTCTCGAAGGAGGAGACGCGTCGTGAGTATGACTACGACTGCATCAACTCGCTACAACGACTCTACTTCCGCTACGAGTCGGCGCGTCTAGCGGTAATCTCGTGATCTATTACTTGCGGTGGTTCCTTGGATGCGTGGTAAAATTTTAATTTGTGCTATCGTAGCCTTGCCGCATTCCCCAACACGAACGAGGTCCGAGGACCAACTTTGGCGAGACGTCACACATCAGGGGATCCACCCCAAACGAGGTCCGGGGACTTACCTCGCTAAGGCGTCACACAACGGGGGATCCAACCCCGGACGAGGTCTGAGGTCCAATCCCGAACGAGGTGCGAGGACCAACCTCGACGATGCATCACACGTCAGGGGATCCAACCCCGGACGAGGTCCGAGGACCAACCTTGGCGATGCACGACACATCGGGAGGAACCACGCCGGACGAGGTCCAGTTCGAGGACCAACTTCGGCGAGGCGCAACACATCGGGGAGTCTAACCTCGAACAAGGTCTGAGGACCAAGCCCGGACGAGGTCTGATCCGAGGACCAACCTCGGTAAGGCGTCACACATCGGGGGGTCCAACGCCGGACAAGGTCTGAGGACCAACCTCGGCGAAGCACAACACATCAGCGAACTCACCTCAGACCCGGTCCGGGGTAGCCACACGGCAAGATCCCATCGACACCTGCATTGACCGAAGGCCGACGATGTCATGTGTCTAAGACGTGGCAGAACCCATTTGATGCGATGGACAAAAGTACCTTCGGAGCAAGCGAAGCCCCGAGGACAACTATGTAACTTCAATGATCTCCCCCTCCTCGGCTATAAATAGGACCCTTTATAAATGTGTGTGTGTGGGGGAGGAGGGGTTATTTTGTAACTTTTATCACATATATTCAATACATTGGTACGAAACCTCGTATGTGTTATCGTTGAGTCTCCTCCCTTGCACCCTCGGTGGCCGATGCATCAAACAGGTGCCTACAAGTTTAATGTTTATTGTCCGATCTCGTATCGACGACAAAAGGGGATGCAATGGAAATTGTTCATTGACATATCTTAGATAGAAATGAGGTCACTCCAAGAAATTGATAGTATTTCATATAGCTGAATAGCTAATGCCCAAATGTTTCGTACTTTAACAACAATCAAATAATATCTTTGTAATATGCAAACAGGTCGTCGTGCTAATTTACAAGAATCTGGATAGATTGTCTGTTGGCCGTCAACATTAGATATGATCAGATGTACCGTTCGCTTATTCTGTTTTGAGGATGACCTTCTGCGCACTTTTGAAATCCAATTGTTTGTCATGGCTTACCAAATCCCCCTCCCTGCTTTTCAAAAGATGGCTAATGAAGCTCTAACTATTGTTTATGCATTTTTTATGCCAATTAATTTTCTTAGTTTTTTGTTCCAATGTTATACCGCAGTTTACAGATGTTTTCATGAACCATATCAAGAGGACCATCATCCACCAAGTGCTGTCTTTATTCCAAAGCTCCTCTGCTTTGGGGTATATCTTGTCCTGTGCTTCCTTGATCAGATGATAGATAGTAGGATTCTGAATTTCTGATGAAACAGTGCTAGCACTGCAGCTCATATGCATGTTGATGTGTGAACAAAGGAAAGAAACTTGTTTTACTGTGTCAATATGTCAAACTTATTTACTTCATGGTGTGTCTTGTAGGATTTTTTTTAAAAGAGGATGTAGGAACTAATTGTTCAGTTGTTACTTTTTAGAGGATGGAATCTTATTTTACTTTGATAGGCAGTTTACTTGTTTAGATAGGCAGTACGTGGTGCCTTGAAGCTCTGGCCGTAGTATATACGTCACAGTAGTGTACTAGCGTAAATTGTCTACCCGCTGCATGGTTGATTTGGTCGGCTAGCAGCAGAAACACGTATCTTACTTGGCAAGCAGTCAACAGCAGTACGTGTCGATCCAGTGATGTTACATTCTGTCAAAATCATTATCTTTAACGCAGGCAGTCTACTAATCTAGCTACTCGCATGCCTTCCACGATCAATTCTAGCTATCATGTTTTTCAAAGGGCTAGCTATCATGTTATATCGATCTTGACTGTTGAGGCACTTGACCGAGCATCACCACTACTTTTCTCTTGAACTGTACTTTTCCACGAACCAATGCTTGACACATCAGTACGGACCAGCCATGAAGTGCAGTTCAACCCAAACACTTGTCCAATCAATCATTCAATTATTACTGAATCACCCTTGTACATGAGAAACAGCCGGACCAATAACGGAGAAAACGGACGGATAGTAGTCTTGTTATATTTATTTTTATATTTATTACATCTGAATATGAATACATTAGATACGAATAATTTTGAATATGAATATAGAGTGAATACGAATCGAAACGAACACGGTCGATGATATTTTTTGAAACATGAAAACTCCTTAAATTGTATGTCATAAATTAACGAAAATATATAACTAATGTATTTGATGCAAACATTCATGAATTGTTCATATTTTAAGTAACCATACGTAATATTGGCACTAGCAAGCTGCATTAACTAGTTCATCACAAACATAACACTTAGTTTACCATATTTAGCTCATAAGTTATAACTCACAAATTCACAAGTCATCACACATTCATATTTAGTTCATCACATACATAAAACTCAGTTCACACTAACATTGATCAGGTTGGATGGCTAATCTATAAGCAAATGAATGTAACATCCCAAAGTATGTTACCAAAAATAAAATCAATAAAGTTATTATTTTATTGGATTTTCTAAGATTTAAAAGAGTTTTCTTGGTTAAAAAGAAAAAAAATAAAAAAAAAATAAAGTTAATTATTTAATTTCCTAGTTTTTAATGTCAAAAATAAAATTTATTGATTTTTTTGGCATTTATTGGATTTAAAGTGAAAAAGGAAATTTTAATTAATTTCTTAAATTTTTTGGATTTTAAAAAGGAGTTCCTATTTTTAAAAAATTTAAAATAATTTATGTGCAAAAATAAAAACTAAATTTAAGTTGGAATTAATTTTATTAAGTTCAAAATAATTCAAGGATTTTTTGTGATTTTTTCTAGAATTTTTTTAAACTCATTTCGTTATTTTCTAAAATGCTATTTGATTTGTTGCATTTTCTAAAATTCAAAATTCAATTAAAATCTCATTCTCTTTTGGACCGAAATCCGGATATCCAGACTTCGTCTTATCTAGATAATCCGTATCCGTCGGATAGCATGCCTACCGTATCCGTTTACGTTTCCAAAAAAATCAATTCGTTTTCGATCCGAAAATTATCCAAGAAAAATCCGATCCGAGATAATCCGAATTCGTTTTCATCCGAATCGGTCGAAAACTATTTGATCCATTTTCACCCTACAGACCAAGCAGAGTGTGCTAACATAATTAAATGGATTAATTATGTATTTACTACTGAAAATTGGCACGATCTTTTGTGCCATCGAAAAAATACTCCTCCATTCATTTCCATTGGATCTTAACTTTCATCTCATATTATCATTGTCGTTAACTCTGTTAGAAGGAGCTACCGCTAACCTCAAAAACTTATCGTTTTTTATCAAAATGTCTAACTTACCCTGAGACATCTTCCTCCTCTCTTCTTCAACCTTCTACCTCTCTCTAAGAGCCCAACCTCCTTCAATTGACCCAATGTTGGCCTCCTTCTCTTGTCCCGCCGTCGGCCTCCTCCCCTCCAACCGCTGGTGCCACCGCATCCCCACCTCCCACCATCGCCTCCTCATTCTCCAGTCGGCCTCCTCCCCTCCAACCGCTGGTGCTGCCGCATCCCCACCTCCCACTACCGGCCTCCTCCTTCTCCCACCAACCTCCTTCCCTCATCCCACCGCCAGCCTTCTCCGCAAAAATCGCCAGTGTCGCCGCATCCCCACCTCCCACCGTCGATCTCCTCCTTCTCCAGTCGGCCTCCTTCCCTCGTCCCGTCGTCGACCTCCTCCCCTCCAACCGTCGGTACCACCGCATCCCCACCTTCCACCGCTGGCCTCCATCTTCTCCCATCGGCCTCCTAACCTCCAACCACCGGTGCCATCACATCCCCACCTCCCACCGTTGACCTCCTTTCCTCGTCCCGCCGTCGACCTCCCCTCCAACCGTTGGTGCCGCCGCATCCCCACTTCCCACCCCGGTCTCGTCCTTCTCACGCTGGCCTCCTTCCCTTGTCCTACCGCCGACCTCCTCCCCTCCAACCGTCGGTGCCGCCGCATCCCCACCTCCCACCGTCGGCCTTGTCCTTCTACAGCCGGCCTCCTTCCCTCGTCCCGCCGCCGACCTCCTCCCCTCCAACCGTCGGTGCCACCGTATCCCCACCTCCCACTATCGACCTCCTCCTTTTCTCGCCGGCCTCCTCCCCTCATCCTGCCGCCGATCTCCTCCCCTCCAACCGCCGATGCCGCCGCATCCCCACCTCCCACTGCCGGCCTCCCCCCTCCACCCGCTAGACTCCTCCCTCCACCCACATCCCAACCTCCCACATTTGCCCGCCTTGGTCTCTTGTTGGCTAGAGCAAAAAAGAGAAAGAGGAAGGCGTGGAGGAAGAAGATGGGAAGAACAATCTTTTCGCGCAACACTTAATAATCAACTCACTGTGGACCGAAGAAGTGGCAAATAAGGGAGGAAAGTTGAGATACAATGGCAATGATAGGATGAACATTTTTCGATGGCATAAGAGGGATCTTGCCAACTTTCAATGGCAAATAAAGAATTAATCCTAATTAAGTACACTTGCAAAATACAATGGCAATGATAGGATGAACATTTTTCGATGGCATAAGAGGGATCTTTCCAACTTTCAATGGCAAATAAAGAATTAATCCTAACTAAGTACACTTGCAAACCACATCAATGTGATCACAAGGAACCCTATAGCACCATGGACATAACACTAAGTGCTACACCCACATGAAATGCGGCCTAAGAAGCATATGTTGCAACATTTCCCACCACTGAAAGAGAGTGAAGAGACCCCACAACATCTCATTCAAACCCGTGGGCAGCGCGTGTCGACCGCCGGGAAGTACTCCTCGTAGGCCTTGGTGGAGCCACAGGAGGCCTCGCCACGCACCGTGGTGTGCTCGCCGCGCCCATCCAGGCTCTAGACCTTAAGAACTGTAACACACCCACCACGGTATCAAGCGGCACCAACTGCTGTCTGCCGTACCGCCCAACCACCATGTAATATCTCCAAATTTATAATAAAAATCCCGAGAGTGAAAACATGGGACTTTCAAAACTTTTTTGTGCATGTTTGAACTATTTGAATTTTGCTAAATTATTTGGAGTTTTTTCGTATTTTGAATATTACAAAATTAATTATAAAAAGGCAAAACCGATTAAAGGCAAGAAATTTGAAATTAAATTGGAATAATATTTGAGTTTGAATCACCAAATCAAATATTTGAATTTAAAAGCAAAGGTAATCAGGAAGGAAATTAAAAACCTCAAAAATCCAAATTTGGCCAAATTCTACCCGGCCTAGCCAGTTTCTCCTTTCCTTTTTCTAGTCCCCCCCGTTCTAGCACACTCCTTCCCCTCCTCTAAGGCCCAGCGCAGCGCAGCCTGCCCGACTTCCTCCTCACTCCCGGCCCCTACATCGCTCCCGGCCACACACCACTCCTCGCCACCTGTAGCCATGTCGTCGTTCCTGTGCACCGCATCACCGCCGTCCTCTCCACAATGTTGTCGACACGATGCCACCTAGGACACGACCGCGCCAGCGCGCGACCTGGAAGCCTGGTAGGCACACGTTAGCGCCCATGCCGCGTCGCCACCCGCCTCGCTGCACTGCCTATTTAACTCACATTCAAGTGCCTCATCGCGCTCGCCTTCCTCTCTGCACTGTTTCCCCCTTCTCCTTCTTCCCCCTCGAGCTCCAGAATCGAGGAGAGAGTTCGGGGAGCCCGAGCTCTGTTGCTTCGGCCACTCGGATGAGCCCTCGCCACTATGTCTTTACATTTTGACCGCGCCTTGGTCCCCTCTAGCTCGTGCTCATCTCGTTTCTTTTCCTATTCCAAAAAATCTTCACCGCCCGCTCCATCTTCTTCCTCTTCGACGACCAAGATGTCTGCTCCGCCCGTTCGAACTACGCCTATCTGGTGAGCTTCGACCTTGGCTCCTGTGTCCTCTAGCACTGCCTTGGTCCCCTCTGTCTCGCGCTCACCATCTTCATCCCCCTCTCCCGCAGAGCGCCCGGGACGTCGTCATCTTCTTCCTCTTGCACCGTCGACCTCGAAGCCGCCAACTAAAGGGTTACGAGTAAGCTACGATAGCACAAAATAAAAATTTATCGCGCAACCAAAGAACCTCCGCTAGTAATAGATCACGACTCTCCGCATATTTCATAGCATACCCGAAAGCTACCTTTATAACTACCCAGTTACGAGTAGCGTTTGTCAACCCCTAAGAGTGCTATTACACATGTAGAAAACCATACTGATCTCAGGTCTAATAATTATACTTCATCATTGCTTGATACCAACTAATGATACATAGAATCATAACAATCTCAATAGTGTCTCAAGGTGGGTCTTTTCCAATACCATGTTCTCTAACATGTGTCCATATTATTGGTTTGATATCTCTATATCCATGACCTGTGAAATATAGTCATCAACCAATACATATGCTAGTCTATTCATATGTGTTCTCATATGTTTCCGACCAGGGAACGTTTAAGAATAATCATCGCAGAAATACAAAGTTTCACAATCAAGTCACATACTTGATAATAAATATTGTTGATATTATTATCGGAACAAGATAACATATTATCTGATGTTATGAACATAATGAAATATAATAATCTTTATGATTGCCTCTAGAGCATATTTCCAACAGTCTTACACTTGCACTAGAGTCAATCATTTAAGTATCTAATACCGATAGCACTTGTGCGCGCCTCATGCTTTGGCTGTGTGAGAGGCTTTGTTAACGGATCAGCAACATTTAAATTCGTATGAACTTTGCATATCTTAACATCTCCTCTATCCACCAATTCGCGAATAAGATGATAATGCCTGAGTATATGCTTAAACTTTTGATGGGATCTAGGCTTCTTAGCCTGCGCTATAGCTCCATTATTGCCACAATAGAGATCCACTAGCTCGAGGCACTCGAAATCACACCCAACTCACAATGAAATTCTTATCAAACACCTTCTTTTGCAACTTCAGAAGCTGCAATGTACCCGGCCTCCGTCGTAGAATCACCAACCGCTTCTTGCTTAGAACTTTTGCAGCTCACTGCTCCTCCATTCAAAATGAATACAAAACCAAATTGCGAATGATAATCATCTTTGTCGGTTTGGAAGCTTGCATCGGTGTAACCATTTACAACGAGCTCTTCATCACCGCCATAAACTAGGAACACATCCTTAGTCCTTCTCAAGTACTTAATAATATTTTTCACAGGTGTCCAGTAACCTTCACCGGATCAGCTTGGTATCTTCTTATAACACTTAGAGCATATGATACATCTAGTCGAGTATATACCATGGCATACATGATAGATCCAATAGCCGAAGCATATGGAATACCATTCATACGGTCTCGCTCATCAGTTGTCGAAGGACATTAACTCTTGCTAAGAGTTATGTCATGTGACATAGGCAACAACCCTTTCTTGGCATCCTGCATGTTGAACCAAATCAACACCTTGTCAATATAAGTACTTTGGTTTAATCCAATTAGCCTTCTTGATCTATCTCTATAGATCTTTATCCCTAAGATATATGCTGGCTCTCATAAGTTCTTCATAGAAAAACTATTTTTCAATGATGCCTTAACGGATTCCAGCATAGGAATGTCATTCCCAATCAATAATATACCATCCACATATAAGATTAGAATTACAAGTACGCTCCCACTAACCTTCATGTAAACACAAGATTCTTCTTTGTTCTTGATGAAACCAAACCTTTTGATTTCCTTATCAAAACGTAAATTCCAACTTCGAGATGCTTGCTTCAACTCATAAATGGATTTATGAAGTCTGCACATTTTACCAGCATTCTTTGGATCGACAAAACCTTCAGGTTGTGTCATGTACACATCCTCACTTAGGTTTTCATTAAGGAAAGCCGTTTTGACATCCATCTGATATATCTCATAGTCGAAATATGCAGCAATAGCTATATTTATCCGTACAGATTTAAGCATCGCTATTGTGAGAAAGTCTCATCATAGTCAACTCCTTGAATTTGTCGAAACCCTTTTGCGACTAGTTGAGCTTTATGAATGTGATCATTTCCATCTATATCAAAAAAAAATTCTTATAGATCCATTTGCACTCAATGGTTTTAACATCATCATGTAGATCGACCAGGTTCTAAGCATGATTGTCTTTCATGGAGTCTATCTCGGATTTCATGGCTCTAAGCCATTTCTCGGAGTCTAGGTCTATTATTGCTTCCTCATAAGTCTTAGGCTCATCATTATTCAATAATAATACATCATGCCCATTTCTTATAGGCAATTGATGTTACCTTTTAGATCTACGTAGGATTAATGCATCATCTACAGATTCAACAAACGGAGAGTTGAATAATTGATCTACAGCCAACATAGGCGTAAGTATGCTAGTATTACATAACATCAAATTCAAATTAGTTGCAATCAAATTATTTCACTTTGCATAGCTGGAGAAATTCCAAAACATCCAGACAAATTAGGGAAAACATGTTTTCTAGAGTAAATCAAAAGGAAAATGTAACTAGAACTGCGCTCTTAACACAATTTACAAAGTCCAAGCAGATAGTAAACGCATAGCCATGAAATATGGTCGAATATACTCGATGATGATTAGCGTACCGGGATAAAGTTGTCGTTATATGGATCCCAGATATCTGGATCAATTCCATTACGAATGCCATGGAATCTGAAATAGTGAGGAGAAATGGCACCATGTCATGACACTTCCCTTGAATATGTGTATGAAACCTGCAAGGAATGGACAAAACGGTTCAAAACAGACAATAAGAAGCACGATTAGCAATATTTTGAAGGACTTGCACAACGCATGATAAAGCAAAACACAGTCACTCACAGTTGCAGCCTTATCACAAGTGCCATTGCTTTGCCAATGTGGTGTCCTCAAATTCAAGGTTGTGGATGATAAATACAACCCGACCATTTCAGCCCATTACGAGCATACTATTCCTTGTATAGTCAAACAACTAGAGCACTTGACCAATCATGACCAGGGTTCACAATTTCACCGAAATTTTGGCAATTTCGTTACCCTCCGAAATAAATATGATTCGTTCAAAAAAATCGAAACATTTAAATTTGGACAAATTACATCCTAAATTCGGCAACATTTGAATTTGGACAAAATTCGGTAAAATTTTGTCCAAATTTCAAACAACTGTTTGAAAACTCACCGAAATTATAAAGAAAATTTTGGTAATTTCGTTCATTTTGTTACCCTCCAAAATAAAATTCAAAACAAAATTGTATCGACCACGAACCCGTTAAGACAGTTGAGCTTAGTATCCTTATCAAGTAACAATACCTCCACATGGGAACATACTATTGTATTTTTTTTTTTTAGCGCGGAGGGATTCCGGCCTAGGGAGCTGGGTATTATATATCACCCAGTAGCACTATATTGTGCTGATGGAGTAGTAGGTGCAACCCGACTACAACAGTTTGGGGGAAACCCAATTGGGTAGAGGTATTAGGTGCGAACATCGAGAAAAGCTCTTGACTTTGACCTAGCATCGTGTTAAAAGAAACGCGGAAGTCTGAAAGCATTTACAGGTCATGGGTTATCGTGGGTAAAGCGATACAACATCTGCAAAGGTAAAACATGACCACACCTATCTCCTGGATTGAAGTCTACGAGAGCCTTTTCAGGGGCTCAAACCCATGATACGAGTGACTAGTAGATTTTTAAATTGAACTTGTTTTTTCTCACACAAAACTGTATTTTTTAAGCTATTGTGATTCTAGGTAGGGATTGAAGATGGATGAGGTTAATTATGCATAGCATCAACTTTGCTTATTAAGCGCTTGCTGAGTACAATCGTACTCACCTTTGCTATTAATCCCCCTTGTTTAGAAGCGACGAACCGGATACATTAAAGCAATGTTGAATGGAAAACTTCGTGGGGCTACTACTTGGAGGACTTTGTACCACTTCATTCATGCCAAAATCCTAGCCTTAAGATAGTCCTAACTATTTCTTTGTTTCAACACTCTAATTATGATCGTTGCTCGAGAAAGCATGGTTTTGTCAGGTAATAATCCTTAAGTCAGTGTCGTCACCAAAGGTGTGATGGCACGGGTCGTACAATATAATACGAGTGTTTAATTATTAAACAGACGTTCTCAAATTAGCTTCATCCCCATTTCCTGTCCTAACATTGTTAGAAGCTACATGCAAACTGAAACTTGAGATTTGTTGATACTGTCGTGAAAATTGCAGACATTAATTCCAAGCATAATTCTCACAACATGACTAGCGCCACTCACAATATGTAATGTAGATTACCAGCACAGAAAAATTTGTTAATAACAAAAGGTGGAAAGGCATAGAGCAGCTCCTGCCAGGGAAATCCTTGAATTGACTGCAACATTTGCACCTCAACAAAAAAAGCTGTTAGCAATGATGCCAAGAATCCAAGGCAGGACTCTTCATTCATCTGCCAACAACAAGCAAACAGCATTAAGCAATTCGACAGGACAATATGACATGAACATGATTCAGCAGCAGAACTTCCTGGAGATCAACGTGAACCAGAAGATTGAGCAATGGAACAGTAAAGCTAATAACTCAGCTTGGTAATATGTAAAACTCCACTGGTCACAATAAACAAAACTCTGTTAACTGAAAATGATGCAAAAAAAAGCGCAATAAACAGGCAAAGTAGCATCATTCCTAATTGGCCTATATTAAGAAGATATGCTATCAATAAATTATTTGAAGTAACTATAAGCGGCTGGTCTGAAACGAAACACGTTCCAATACAAACAGTGAATCATCATTAAGGATACAAGTCGTAGTCATGCATGACATAATTCAACATAATTACTAAGAGATACACTATAAAGTCAGTCACCTTTGTTCGGAGATCAAGCATGATAACATTGGATGATGATGCTTGATTATTGCAGTTGAAGAAGATGCTAGTCAGTGAGCAAATATGCCTAGATGAAAGATATCAGAATTTTTTTTAAAAAAAAAGCAATAATGTCATAACCAAAGAAGAATTATGCAATATCCCGAAGATGCCGCCGTCCAGCAAAATAAGGGAATTAGCATGCTGAGCATCTCTTAACTAGCAAACTGCAGGCAAGCACTGTTATAGCATCTTGAGGTATGCCAAAGTTAACCATAAGCCACAATAGGCTGCTAGTGAACTGCTAACTACATCTAATCTGATTGCAGTGAAGTTGAACTGGCATATCAACGATTGAGGACTATGTTCTGTTAAGAGCATATAAAATGTGAAAGAAAACAAGAGCAGAGTTAACTCGAAGGCTACTCTAACTAATGAGTTTTGTTCAACATCATTCATATAGTTAAAATTAGGTGAACATACTAAGCTTAGTCAGATCAGGGGGTAGATGCCAAACATAACCAGAGTAGACAAAGAACTTGCTATTTCTTAATAGAAAAATCTAGAACTAGGTAGCTTCAATTCGCAAATCATCCAATAGATAATAATAGGAACAGCAAATCATCCAATAGATAATAATAGGAACAGCAAATCATTTTACAAGTTCCCCCCACCCCCTCCTTTTTTATTTGCAGTTTTGCAAACCATAGCAGAACTATTCTTCTTTGTCTTGTTTTCACATCAAGATCAGGACAAACAAACAAGGAAAAAATAAATTGTAAACACCAAACTAACGAAACAAGGAGGAACAGATCCCCAAATCTACCAGGACTAATACAACACGATTTGCCTCTCTAATGGGCGGCGACCACCATTTCCGGCGGGTTCAGGAACTCCATAACCGCCTCGACGGGCAGGTCCGGGCTCGGCGGCGGCGAGAAGAGCACCACCGCCTTCGCCGCCGCCAACTTCTTCCGCTGGGGGTACCGCGGCGCGAGGAGCCTCAACACGGGCGCGAAGTACGGCATGACCACGCCGCTCTCGCCGTCTCCGGCGGCAGGAGGAGGAGGGGGGGACGGCGAAGGCGATGAGGGCGGGGGCGGGGGCGGGGGCGGGCGGGAGGTGGGCTTCTGGCGGCGGAGCCTAGCGTCGCGGAGGCGAGCGAGGGCGCCGGGGCGGAGGAAGCGGAGGTGGTCGCCCCCTGCGACGGCGGCCGGAGATCGGGGCTTGCGGGTGGCTGCCATGTGGGGTCCCTACTGTCGGTGAGAGCTGGATGTGTGAGATGTGTTGCTGGAGGCGAGCGAGCGGCGGGGTATTTGAAGGGTTTAGGGTTTGGGCGGGACGCGCGAGCTTTGGGAGGGAAACCTTTTGTTGGTGGTGATCCATTGGCTCTAGGCCATGTGGGGTCAGATATATGTGGGTCCCATATGGCGGTGGGATGGTTGGTGCGTGCTTTCGAGGGAGTAATTGGGGGAAGCGGTTGGTCACGTTTTGAAACGAGACGGCGGCGGATGGCGCGTGACAGACCGATCTGGCCCCCCATCAGCCGTCCCCAGCCAATTTCCTTCTGTATGGGGCGGGTTGGTTGGAAGCGTTGAGCCACGAGAAAATCTCATTTGTTTCTGAACCACACCTACATTTGTCTCTGGTCCCAGACCCATAGGGCTCGTGTGGTCTCCAAATTGTGCCACCCTTGCTAATAATGGTCCTAAATTTTGATTTTGTTCTGGGCTTAGGACCGGTTCACTTCAGCTCAAGTGGTCTCATGCAAAACGAAAGGTCTGTTTACTTCAGTTGTGCTTTTTTGAAAAACTGCTTCAACTACGCTGCAGAGCTTTCTGGCAGTGGGCTGAACGGCTGGACTTTCCTGATTTGGTGTTTGGCTGTCTAACTTTTAGGTAGGTTGGCTGCAGCTTTCGAGATGTGAAATGTCTGAAATGCCCCTGATGTCAATAATGGCTTGTTTGATGTCGTTTAATGCAATTAACAATATTTAACGATATTTGACGATAATTAACAACATTTGACTATATTTAACGACAATTGACGACGGGGAGAATGAATGTACAACCAATAGTTATTTTTTTATTAGATTTGCTGCACTCATTGGTGGAAGGAAATATTACAACATTAGAACATCAGTTGGAATGCAAGGCCAGCTTACCAACAAAAACCAGCTTACCTTGGGTTGCCGACTGAGGTGAGACGGGCACCGACGAGTTCTTTTCATTTCTTGCCTGATAGAGTGTGGAAGCGAGTCGATGGATGGACTGACCGACCTTTGTCACGGGCGGGGAAAGTAGTCATGTTACAATCAGTGATCCAGGCTATTCCAGCTTATGTTATGAGCTGCTTCCAACTGTCGGTTTCGACATGTGAGAAAATGAAAACCTACATCGCTAATCACTGATGGGGTGTTGAGAATGGCAAGAAGAAAATGCATTGGTGCTCTTGAGACTGATTGTCTACACCTAAAGCTTTAGACGACATGGGCTTTCGTGATCTTGTGCTCTTCAATCAAGCCATGTTAGGTTGTTAGGGCTAGCGGCTAATGACAGAGCCAGGGTCGCTTTGTGCGAAGGTGTTGAAGGGTCACTACTTTCCTAACTCTAATTTTTGGGATGCCCCTCGTCTAAGATCTTCTTCGTATACTTGGAGGAGTATTTGCTTTGGAAAGGAATTGCTGCGAAAGGGTGTACGATGGGAAGTCGGCAATGGCAAGAATATTAAAATATTATCTGATAACTGGATACTCGGCAGTGTACCCAATCTGGTTCAGCCACTGGTGCCCCTACTTGCGGATCAAACATTTGACTTTCTTATACAGGAGGAGCATGGTTCTTGGGATGTTGACCTGGTTGTTCTATCTTCCCTGAGGTGGTGGCTAATCAGATTATCTAGGTGCCCATCAGTAGGCAAGGTAGTAAGGATTTTGCTTCATGACCACATACAAGACATGGGTCTTACACGGTACGTTCTGCATATTTTTTGACTCAGATTGAGCGCTTTTATTCATCTCGAAGCAGCTCTAGGCGTGGTCTCTCCTCGGTGTATGGTGCGGATAAAAAATATTGGAAGTCACTCTGGGCTATAAAAGCACCGAACAAGATGAAAATTTTGTTGTGGTGTTTCGCACATGACTGCCTCTCGTGTGGTTTACAGCTAAAACAGAGGCATATCCCAGTGAATAATACTTGTGTCTTCTGTGGGAGGGATAAGCGTATCGAACATTCCTTCCTCTTTTGCCAGTTTGCCCGTGAAGTTTGCCGTGAAGTGAAATCGGAGTATGGCTTCCATCTCTGCCGTGATACGTTGAATTGTGCTATGCAGTGGCTGTTCGATTTCCTAGGGCGTCCCTCAACTCGGGAGGAAACGGCTCTTGCTGTCACTCTGTGACATATTTGGGAGGTTCGTAATGGTGCACAAAATGAGGAAGGTTTGTTGCATCCTCGAAGAGTGGCTGCGAAAGTTAAAGCTTATGTTGAGTTGATAGTGTTGCATATCTTCAATCCGAAGCCAGGTCATATTGTAGGATCAATGATAACCGACTAGAAAGGGTGAATAGGAGGTTTCTAAAACTTTTCAATAAATTAACAATTTTATCTAGTATGTCTTAACAAAACTTTCTAACACAATTCAAAGAATGAAAAACTATACTATAATAAGACAATTTCATTGTCATGCCAATACTAAATACAAATCTAGCTAAGCAATTTTACACAATAAAATTGCTAGAGTTGTAAACACAGAAATAGTAAAGGCAAGAAATAAACCACAATGGAGACAAATGATATTTTTCCCGTGGTATCGAAGACTTGCCGGTCTTCACTAATCCACATTGAGGAAACTTGAACAAATCAAGTTGGCTCCACACGAGCATTTCTCTCGATCACTGTAGTTGTTGTTTCTCCTCTCCGGAAGCACAACACCACTTCACAATTTGTTGTCGGGACTCTTCACAATCTTCTTGAAGAGCTCACCATGCAAACTTCCTCCAAAGCCATCTAGGTGTCGCCAAGCACCAAGAGTAATAACCAAGTATTTTCTTGAGGAAAACAAGTACCAACAAGATCAACTAATGATGCAATGCACTTGAATGCTCTCAACTACCTCAAAATATGAATTATAATCAAATGGGTAGAGGAGAGTGCACTAGATGCTCAAATGTATCCAATAAGGTTCAATATGTTCAAAGGTTCTGAGGTGGATGCAGGTGGTGGTGGAGGGTATTTATAGCCATCACCAACAAAACTAGCCGTTTGGACCAACTCCCCGAAAAATTCAGGATTTGCAGTAGTGCCACTGTTGAAACTAGGCACTAATGTAGTCACTGTTCAACGGTTGGAATTGGCGCATTTAATGCTTCTGAACTAACCGTTAAATAAAGATACGGCTGTACTGCACTCACAAGATCTGATACTACTGCATGCCGATAGTACCGCTCGGCCAAATCAAAACTACCGATTTTTATAGGATCAGAAATCACGAAAACACCCATCTCTAGAAATAACATACCACCATGTAAAAACCAGTACTACCGCACTCCGGTAGTACCTCTTAGCTCAATGGGTACTACCGATTTCCAGAGGTTTAAGAAACATGAAAAAACATCATATATGGAAATAACGTACCGCTATGTAGATTTCGGTACTACTGCATTCCGATAGTACCACTCAAGAATTGTGGTCATACCGATCGTCAGAGGAGACAAAAAATCCAAAAAAAAAACAAGCTCTCTGGAATAAACGTACCTCCATCTAGATTTCGGTACTACCGACATGCGGTAGTATCGCTCATCAATTGCGGTCATACCGATTTTACAGAACAAAAACCATAAACTGTTCTAAATGCAATGTATGACTCTTAGTTGATCAAGATGACACAAATATAGATTCTCAAGCTACTAGTCATAATCTTTCTTTATAGTACGACATTTAACTTATAAATCCGGTCTTATCTCCAATTACCGAGATCGATAAAAACTATAAAAGGATCATTAGGTTACAATACACCTTTGCCTTGAGTAATGTCAATCTTTGCATTGCCATTATCATGTCACCATTTAAACTCTGGGACTAAGCTTCTAAAAAAATATCTTAGCACATATATTAGTCCCATAATACATTTTCATCATTAATTATAAAAAAAAACATCTTTAGGGCCCTAGATACTTTTATATGGGCGTGAGTCCTTGCATTCTGTCCCTATATGGACTCCGCCGCCGGCAGGTACAGTCCTTAATAATATCGATGCAACACTTTTGCTCATTCTCGTGAGATGGGGGTTGTGCGTGGTAGTCCGAAACCACATTGGTGAATGCTTGGCTGCCTGTAGCGAGCGTCTTAATGGGATCACTACACCAGAGTTAGCAGAAGCATTAGCATTTCGTCGTGCAACAGCCTTTGTCCGTGATGAAGGATATAAAAATATCATCCTTACTTCTGACTGCTTGTATGTGGTGCAACGGTTGAATTTGTCAATGTGGGACTGGTCCTCTGTTGGTGGGGTTATCTCTGATATCAAGACTATGTCAGAGGGTTTTTCCTCGATTATTTTTTGTCATGTTAATCGTGTGGTGAATGTGGCGACACATACTCTAGCTAGATCTCGTGAGCACCCTGTTAGCTCTTTTATTCGCAATGGTGTACCAGAGTGTATCCAGGAGACTCCTTATAATGATGTTTTGTGATCAATAAATTGCCGGTATTCTCTAGAAAAATGGTCTCGAGAAAAAATGGTCTCAAGCTGAAATTGGCTTTGTCCTTTTTAGAGGGATATTGAATTTTGTTAATCTCCTTTTGCGTTCTTATGTTTATGTAACTACACTCTATTTTTGTCCTGATTTTTGTGATATGCTTCCACTCTGTATGCGTGCGAATGACTGCAGTACGTATCAAAGCGAAATAATCCAGAGGCATGAGACTTGAACTCAAGTAACTCTGTATAAACTAGATAAAATCACAGCCCAACCTTTACTTCTTCCTTCTTCCCCCCCTATGTCGTGAGCTTCAGAGCGATGTTTGTGCTATTTTTAATATCGCATTGAAATCTCTGTGTTTTGTACTGAATTACTGACCATATTGGTTTGGGAAGATCACACCAATCTCTCTTGTAATTTGATGCAAGGATAATGCATGTATTTCCAAGCAAATGTCCATATTTCAATTGTTTTACACATTTTTCAAACACACAAACTGTTTTATACATAAGGGTTAAAAAAATACGCCTAGCTATCATTTATATTCAGAAAAACACGGGGATTTTGTCTGTTACATTCTAAAAAATTAGAACTAAAGCATGCAATAGTACTATGGTTACAAAAATCTTTTTTCTTGATTTTTGAGCACAACAATGTACATAGCAGGCAACCAGGTGTAGTATATACTTTTTATGGTGCAAATATTTCCCTTTATGTATAAAAATAGTTGCAAATCTCATACAATATTCCATTTTTATGGTAGATATTGTAATACGAATCTTTAAACTTAAAATAGAGGTGTACTCGCCACATATTGAATATCATGTTGTATTTTTGTATCCAACTAATCTACATTATTATAATTCAAAGTCAACAAATAAATAGTCTAAATCTTTTTTAAAATGATGTAGGAACTTCTAGGCTTCTAGCAACTCAAACCAACTTGGTGCTCATTTTAGCATCATTCTAATTATATAAATAAATACTATATCTTAGAGACAACTTTCACTAACCGTGCGGCCCACTTGCCAGATAAACTAGTTCAGAGATATTTCTTTTCTCTTTTGGGACACTTAAAATTTTCACAGTATGTTAAGTCCGGAAACATACCCTCTGCCTTTTTGGTCTAAAGGCAAAGTTTGCCTTACTAAATCCTGTGTGTCCAGTCTAAAGGAGCGATTGGATCTATTTAGCTACCATTTTTCTCTTGGGATGCGAACGGATCGAATACGAATTAAGTAGTGATATTTTATTCATATTTTCTAAATGAATACGAATATAAATACAAATTCGAATATTATCGAATACGAATACAAATCGAATACCTACTCAATTCGATCGAATTCAGATATCATCGTAACTTACGTAACGATAAGATATTTATGATACTTTATCCTCGTATATAACACACTTAATCGTTCTAGTTTATCTGTTTCACCTAAAAATATGAATTCATATTAAACTAAAAATACTCATTCAACTAATTAGCCATACTGTAATAAAATATGCATATTGTTTTATCGAATTTGAATACGAATAGCGCAGATAAGATAACATTTCAGATGGCAAAAGTTCATACCATATTCGTATCTATATTTTTTCATGTGAATACGAATATGAATAGAGAAGAAATTGTTAATCAGATGAAAAAAATCTAAACTATATTTGTATCTATCAAAAACAGTAATAAAATAAAATAGATAATTCAAATCGGATTGACATCTCTATTTTCCTCGATCTTTTGCAGCTACCCCATCCAAGGAACATTTCGCTGCATTCTCATGGCAGTTGCTGCTTCTGCTTGGCTGCTCCACTCCTCCCTATCTTTGCAGCCCACTCGATCTCACCCTCTCGCCATCGCCTTAGAGCAGCCTGATTCTAGTGGAGGTGCAGCAGTGCCCCTACTTGTTGATGAGTGAGAATGCTCCATCACATCTGAAATTCGTCTTCGGAACTCGGAGAGCTGCAGGCCAGCAGATGCTTTAAATTGACTGTAGCTTGATGCAGTTCCTTTTCACTTACTAGATGGCCTTGTGTCACTTTTCCCTCTTTAATCGTGTTGCTTTGCATTTGTTCCTCTCAAACATTATTGCCTAATCGATTTTCTTTTACAAGTCCTATGAACGGGACTATTAGATATTGGGTTCTTGTTTTATATGGATTGATGGTGAGCAGAACTCTCATGGGGCGGACGGCGGACGGGAGTAACGACGGCGAACCATGGACGGGAACGAAACAGAAGGGGAACGAGTAACTTGTGTAAGTGGTGGTCGGTGTTTGGATCGGAGGATCCAACCAAACCCGTCCCTTTAGAATAGACGCATCGGATTGAGTAAAGTCAAACTTTGCCTTCAAACCACGGAGACAGAGGACGTGCTTCCGTACACTACAAACAACGCAAAGGCCTCCTACATCAATCCACTCCACGCACCCGAGAAATCACGCAATTTCTCTCCCCACGCGTCCCCGCCATAAAAACACCGAACCGAACACAGGGTATGTCAATTTCAATTTCCAGAGCCCCTCGTCCGTGTCTCCCCTTCCGGTCTCCACCCAACGAACCCTTCCGTCCCTTGCGACAAGGGTACCACTCCATTCCACTCCACTCCTCTCGTCGTATGCGCCGCTGCCGCGTATGAAGCTGGGGTCCTTGTCTATCGCTCCACCTCCCCCGGTCTCCTCGTCCCGAGGCACATCTCCTCGTGGCCAGGCGACGCGTCGGGCGGTGAAGGAGTGGTCCGCGGCTGTGGCGGCGTGGCTGGTCGAGCGTTCGGTGGAGATTGCCGCCACCGAACCGAGAGCGCAGATCGGACCGATCACGCGCGTTGCCGAGCTATTCCAGCGGAGAATGCGCACCGCAGGTACGTGCATTCGAACCGTTCAGTGCGTTTAGTGGGGTCTATGTTTCGTCGCGTTAGCCGTACAACGGGACTCGAAATTGGATTTGCGTGGTGTGTGGCTGTGTTTTTTTGCGGTTTAGGTTGGAGTTTTTGGATGGAAGCGATCGGTGTGGATTTAGTGCAGCTTGGTGGATGAGTACGCGCGTTCGTATTTTTGTTGGTTGGGTTTGGGAGGTTTTAGCGTGTGAGGTGTTAGTGAGATGATCGCTATTTGGATTTGTCGCATAGAAGAGATTTGAGGTGGATTCAGGAAGCTTCTGGTGCTGTGTTGATTTGATTGGATTATTGGGGTGGACGCGACCGGTGTGGAATTTGCTGCGAGCTCGTGCGTACGCCGCTTTTATTTATGGCTGGGTTTTGGAGATTTCAGTGGTTGTTGTGACTGCTAGATGGTTGTATGGAGTGATTTGGGATCGATTCAGTGCGGCTTGATTGGTTGGATTGTTCGTGATGTGAATTGTGACTTGATTTATAGAAGCTTGTTCTCGGATTCAAGTTGATTGGATTCATGTTAGCTAGAGGTCGATTCAGGTGGATTGGATTCATGTTAGCTTGTTTTCGGATTCAACTGAACTGAATTCATGTTAGGTTAAGCCGTTAAGGTCGATCCAGGTGGGTTGGATTTTGATTTCAATGGAGATTCAGGATGTACCCCATGGATTTGAATTTTGCTGTTGTTTTGGGAGTATGTGCGTCGTGTTTTGGAGCCATATATGATGCGATAGTGGGTTGGTTGTTTGGATTTTAGAGTGCATTAGCTGCAATTCGATTGGTTGACTTGTCCATGCTTTGATACTAGCAGTTGAAGGAAGGAAGCTTGATTCGGTGGATGTGTTGGATTTGGTTTGGATGGTTGATGTTTGGAGGTTTAGTGATTACTGTGATCAATAATCAATACATTCATTACTTGGTGGAAACATAGCTCGGATTTAAGGGGTTTCTAGATTGGATTTACATTGTAGGTTGTTGTGTTTGGTTCGGTTTGGAACTTGGAGATTTTGGATGCAACCAATGGATGTCGATCTGGTGTAATTTAGTAGTGGGTACGTGAGTTCTTTTTTTTTTTTGGGTTTGGGAGGTTTTAACCAGTGAGGTGTCTGTTTTGGTTTGCTGCAATCGCATAGATTTGAAGTGGATTCGGGAATTTCGCGGTGATGTTTTTTAATTCATTGAAGTTTTGGAACTGATGTGATGGGTGTAAAATTTGGTAATGCAGTGAGTATGTTACTTGCATTTTTGGCTGGGTTTTGGAGGTTTTATGGTGGTTGTGACTGCAAGATTGTTATGTGGAGTTATTTGAGGTCAATTCAGTGTGGCTTTGATTGGTTCAAGTGTTCTTGCTTTGATTTGATATTTAGGTGTTATTTTGAGAGCTGCAAAGTGGATTTATATTAGCTTGTGTTGTGGCTGTGGCCTAGTGATAATTTGGTTCTAAGTGGTCTTGACTATGTTTTGAAGTGATTTAAAATTGACTTGGATAAGCGAAGACCACAAGGAGGCCCCCGAGGGCCAAAGCCGGAGGCGCGACTAGGGGCCCCCGGAGGGCACCAAACATACATTCGGGGAGGCCCCGAAGGAGGCGCGAAGGCCACCAAAAGGCCCGTGGGGCCCAAGGCAGGAGGCGTGACTAAGGGCCCCTGGAGGGCACCAAGCATACCTGCGGGGAGGCTCCGAAGGAGGCATGAAGGCCACCAAAAGGCCCGCGGGTCCCAAGGCAGGAGGTGCGACTGAGGGCCCCGGGAGGGCACCAAGCATACCTCAGGGGAGGCCCCGAAGGAGGCGCAAGGGCCACCCAAAGGCCCTCGAGGGCCACAGGCAGAAGGCACACTTCACCTCCCCTCCCCCGAAGGGTACCGCAGGTACCCTCGGGAAGGCCGAAGCGTGCGGAAAGGATACTGAACACCTCGGGTCCAGTAGCGAGGAGGCCCCTGGGATCCCAGCCCGGGGCCATCTTGTGAGCATCGAAGGGCGTCTGGAGTCCCCCGGCCCGGGAGCACCCAGCACGGTGCAAAGGGAGAGGAGTACCAGTGGACCGCGCGTACTGGCCGGATAGACCAGGTCCAGGAGGGTCCATCATAGACCGAATGCTACGCGCAGGGAGAGGAAAAGCACATGTGGCTCCTACGGGCATAGGTCTTTTTAGGGATAGAACTGTAATCTCGTGTACCCTGGTCAAAAGGCTATAAATAGTCGTCGCTCCATGTAATAGAGTAGGACCTTTTTCCAAGACAATTAATACACATTTATTCCTCTTGGTATTGTTCCCCTTTTCCGAGGATCCCTAGGTTCCCCTCGCAGTAATCGGGGTCCCTTTTCTTATATTGTCTGGTCTTTTTGCTATGGCAGGAATCATGCTTGTCTCTGAGTATTTATGTTTGTGTTTTTTGAGCTTTCATGATAGTTGGCTGGTGGCTTGGAATCGATTCACTGAAATTATAATCAGTTCACTTGTTCATGCTTAGGTAATAGCAGCCGGGGAGGAACGAATGTATATTTCATGCAGTGGATATGTTGGATTTTATTGGAATGTTTAGTGTAAATGTATTTAGTGATAGTTGTGATCAACACATTTGTTGCATGCATAAATAGATCACTCATCTCTTGATTTTAGGGTTGTGCAAATTGGAATTGTTTGTTATGTGATTGAATTATTTGGTTTGGTTGGGGATTTTGGATGAAAGCAATGGATGTGGATTGGTGGTTTTGGTGGTTGAGTATGAACATTTGTGTTTTTGGTTGGTTTTGAAGGCTTTAGCTAGTGAGGTGATAGCAAGATGATTGTTTGGATCTGTAGTGTTTGAAGGGATTAGGGATGTATACACGAAGCTTGTGGTTATGTGTTTGATCTAATCAGAAATTTAAATGGATGGACATGATGGGGCGTGTAATTAAGTGCAATGTGGTGACCAGTGAGTATGTGGCTTCGTGTTTTTGGTTGGATTTAGGTGGTTTTAGCGAGTGATGTGATAACGAGATGGTTGCACAGTGTGTTTTGAGTGGTTTTGATCAGTTTACATGTCTGTGTTGTGATTTGATCCATAGAATCTTGTTTTCGAAGTTATAACTTATAAGTGGATTCATATTATCCTGTAGCTGTTTATCAATTTTGTCAAGTTCAATATGAAGAGAGTTATGTATTTGTCTAGGTCTCTATGTGCTAGATTTGGCTCAGATACTTGGTTTATTCGCTTCAAATTGATTTGGATAGCTTGGTGGTTCTATGTTTGATTTGAACATAGCTTTAGGATGGACACCACGGATGTGGATTCGATGATGTTTTGAGAATACATGTGTTTGTGTTTTGTAGCTTCGAGTTAGTTTTTTGGATTTTGGAGTTATTTCAAACCAATATGCTTCAATTTTTATTAAAGCACTTGTTCATGTTTTGGTACAAGCTGTTTGGAGGAAGGGAAGTGTGCTTGATGTGATGGACATGTTGGATTTTGGTTTGGATGGTTCATGTTTGGGGATACAATGATTATTGGATTAATATATTTGCTGCAGTTGAAAACATAGTCCAGGATTTAAAGGGATTACAACTCGGATTTGTGTGGTGGGTGATTGTGTGCTTGGTTTGGTTGGGAATTGGGATCTCAAATGGAAGAGATGGATCTGAATTGATCTGGTTTCGTGGATTACTTCACTGGTTTCTGTTTTTATTGGGTTTTGGAAGTTTTAGCAGGTGAGGTGGCATAAAGATGGTTGTTTCGGTTGGTCGGATTTGAAGGGAGTTGAGGTGGGTACTGGAAGCTTGTGACATTACGTTTGATTTTATCGGAGTTTTAATCGATGGGCGTGATGGTTGTGGAATTGAGCGCTAATGTGGTGTGTTACTGGTGGAAAAAGATGAATCTGAATTGGTGTGGTTTGGCGGTTTAACGCGCAGGTTTGTGTTTTTGATTTGGTTCTGGAAGTTCTAGCAACTGAGGTGGTAGTAAGATGGTCGTTTCGGTTTGTCACATTTGAAGGGGAGCTGAGTTGGATGCTAGAAGCTTGTGATGCTATGTTTGATTTTATCGGAGTTTTAAATGGATGGAGCTATGTTTGATTTTATCAGAATTTTAAATGTATGGACTCGATGGCTGTGGTATTGAGTGCTAATGTGGTGTGTTATTGGTGGGAAAGATGGATCTAAATTGGTGTGGTTTGGTGGTTTAATGTGCTGGTTTGTGTTTTTTATTTGGTTTCAGATGTTTTAGCAAGTGAGGTGGTAGCAAAATGGTTGTTTTTGTTATAAAGATTGTGTGTATATTCATGAGACCCAATGAACAATATATATAGTGAGTACAAAGAGATATTACAAAGGAATATGCCATATACAAATAAGGAAATACAAGGGGCATATAAGGAAATACAAATGAATTCCTATTCTAACACCCCCTTCAAACTCATGGTGGATCACACGTTGAGTTTGGTGAGAAAATACAAATATTGTACCCTAGTCTGTGACTTCGTGAAGAAGTCAACAATCTGTAACTCTGAGGGCACAAACTGTAAAGTAAGTACTCCCTCCTGTACCTGTGAGCGAGTTTAAGAAGCATCCACACCAATGTGTTCGTTGAGCTCATGTTTCACTGGGTCACGGCCAATACTGATAGCGCCTGTACTGTTAGACAAAAGAGTCGTAGGTCTCATCATAGACACTCCAAAATCTGCAAGTAGTCATCTCAACCAAGTAACCTCTGCTGTCATAGCTCTCAACTTAGCCTCTGCACTCGAACGGGAAACTGTAGTCTGTTTTTTTTGTCTTCCAGGCAATTAGGGAGGAGCCAAGAAAAACACAGTAAGCAGAAAAAGAACGACGATCAGAAGGATCACTAGCCCAGGTCGTATCGGAGTACACTTGAAGTTGTAGTGAGGTCGGAAGAACAAACGACAAGAGATAGTTCCACGTAAGTAGCGAAGAACACAAAAAAATGACTATAGTGAAGATGGGTAGGATGAGCCATGAATTGACTCAAGATATAAACAACATAAGCAATATCAGGACGAGTGCTCACAAGGTACACCAAACTCCCAACAAGGTGACGATATCGAGTAGGATCCTTAAGAAGATCACCATCAGTGGCACGAAGCTGTAGGGATAGCTCCATGGGAGTCTCGGCGAAGGCGAGTGTCGATCGACTGCACCGATCAAAAGATTCTGAACATACTTCTGCTGGGAGAGGTAGTAGCCCTCAGGCATGGAAGAGATCTCAATCCTAAGAAAGTACGTAAGAGAACCAAGATCAATCATAAAAAACTGCTCACTTAGATGCTTATTTACATATGTGATGTGTAAGGAATCGTCACTAGTGATGAGCATATCATCAACATACAGAAGAAGCAGTGTCCTACCCTGAGATGAGACATGGACAAAAGGAGTAGGATCGTGGGAACTGACAGTGAAACTGTCAGCAGTAATTACTGATGTAAAAACTCGTAAACCAGGCACGAGCCTGTTTGAGGCTATAAAAAGCACGACGAAGAGGACAGACGTGCCCATCGGGAACATAATACCTAGGTGGTGGCTGCATGTAGACCTCATGCAAAATACTATTAAGAAAGACATTCTTAACATTCAGCTGAGAGAGAACACCGGCGAACAGAAACAACCACAACAAGAGTGCCAACAGTGGTCATATGGGCAACATGGGCAAAAGTCTCATCGTAGTCACGACCGTACTCCCGCTGAAAACCGTGAGCCACAAGACGAGCCTTGTAACGCTCGGTCGTACCATCAAACCCGGTCTTAATCCTGTACATCCACTTGCACTTGATAGGACGAGCATGCACAGATATCGGTACAATATTCTAAGTCTCCGTATGTCGAAGAGCATCAAGCTCCTTTGCCATAGCAAGCTGCCACTTTGAATGGGTTTTTATTTGTCGCATGGAAGGGAGCTGAGGTGGATATTGGAAGGTTGTGAAGCTATGTTTTATTTTATAGGAGTTTTTAATGGATAGACGTGATGGTTGTGCAATTGAGTGCTAAGATGGTGTATTAGTGACTTTGGATTTTTGGCTGCATTTGGCGGTTTTTGTTAGTACTATGGAAGCAAGATGTTTGTGTGGCATGATTTGCGAACAATTCAGTGTGGTTTTGACTTTTCATCAATTTGGCTGTTTGTATTTGATTTGATCCATAAGTATTTGTTCTGTTTGTATTTGATTTGATCCATAAGTATTTGTTTTGGCACTGACAAGTGGGTTTGCGTTAACTTTCTAGCTTTTGTCGGTTTTTGGCTTTCCAGCTGATTTGAACTTGATTTTGGCAGTGCTTGCCGCTTTCCTTGATTGGTCAAAGCTTTAGGATGGACGACATGGATGTGGATTTAGTGGTGTCTTGGTGAATACTTGAGTTCTTACTTGTATTTTATTGTTGCCTTCGCCGGTGCCTGCTGAGCATTCCTTCAAAGACAATTTGACCAGTCCCCTGAAGCCCGGAAGTGGTTAATTTGGTTTGCTCTGTAATTCTATAGCTTGCCTGCATTGAATCCAAGGATTGTTAAGTGCTTTAAATAGTTCTATAAGTCTATATTTACCTTGGTCATTAAATTTACAAGTTCTTTTGTATGTATGTTGAGTCTTATTCTAGCAGATCCTAAAGACCTCAACATGCGTGTAGCATTTACTTATTAACATATAAGTAAATTTAGCATACTATCAATCACCACCATTCCAGCAAAGAGTTGGTTTATGATTTTTGTATGGGTCAAACAGGCAGTTTATTAGGAAATGATGAACCTATCTATTTTCACATTCACCTTCTGACTTACTGATCGTTTACTTACTGGGAAATATATAGCTTGCATTTGTTACATTGCTCAGATATGCAAGTATGTAATTGTGCTTAATTTAAGTTCTAGTTTTTGTCATTTGTATTGTTGGCGTCTGACAAAGGATCAGATAAGCTGCTCTTTTTGATAATATTAGAGTCATCTCTCCTCGTGATCTGCCTTACTGATCTGCCTTACCTATTGTTTTAGATGCAGGTCCTGGTGGGTCTTATTATTGAACACTCAATGAAGGTGGATGCAGCAATGTCTCACAATGCGCTATGGGCAAACATGCTACTTGAATTTAGATGTAACAAATAAAGAGTTGCTTTCCTTGAACATTTGCAGCATTTGCAGGACTGAAGGTGAATTATCATAATCTTTTTCATTACCTCTAAACTTGAATGGTGTCTACTCTTCTTATTTGCACCACTCTTCTTGCTGATCTACTGAGTTGTAAGATTGAATCTTTTCCTTTCGTATATCCAGGTATTCCTGTGTGTACAACAAAGCCAAGGATTCAGGACTTTGCTGGCCTTTTTGACAAATTATTGTCCAGGCTATCAAGCTGGAAATCAATTTACTTATCAATAGGGGGGAGATTAACTTTGGTGAATTCAGTCCTGACTGCCTAACCGATCGACTACATAAGCACAGGGCAGCGCCGTGGCTACAGGAACCCATTTGCATTTTATTAATTGATTTTGCGAAATTCAAAATACGACAAAACTCCAAATAATTCACAGGAAATTCAAATAGCTCCAGCATGGATTGAAAGTTCTAAAAATATCATATTTTCACGCTCGGGGTTTCGGTTACAAAATTTAGGGTGTTTCCATCATAATCCTAGATGCAACATAAACCATCTCAGGAAATGCACCAGCACCATAGCCATTCGCCACGTTCACCAGGCATCTTGCCAAACTTGGTTGTGCAGGAGTAAGATGGGTGTTAGATTGATCTCGGGCATTTGGCCCAACGGCCAAATGCCCACCCCATTGATCGCGCCCTGATCGGGGGCGCCCAGCCCAAGATGGCTGGTGGGCCCCTGTCGCTAGCGCCATATAAAGGAAGGGTGGGGACCGGCGGCACAAGACACGAAGTTCACCGTGTGCCGCCACAAACCCTAACCTACAAAGCCCTAGATCAGATCTAAGAGGGCGGCGCTCAAGCGACGGGAAGCACCACCGCCGGATCTCCGCCGCCAGAGAGATCGCCTCCGCCCGGGACACGCCGCCGCCGAGGAGCCCTGCACCTCTCCACCGACCGTCGCTGCCCTAGCGCAGACCTTCATGGACGAACCGCCATGGCCAACCCTACCTCCTCTACATCGGACGGTAACCCCCCCCCCCTCTCTCTCTATCTGTCGGTTTCTCTCGAACCCGAACCACAAAAACCCCAGATCCAATCAAAAGAAAGAAAGAGATCAATAAGCAAATACCAACAATGGTATCAGAGCCTAGACGGCAAAAGAAAAGAACGAACGAAGATCCAAAAGAAACCCTAACCCTAGATCTAATAGATCGGGTCCTACCTGGCCGTGAGGGTGGTCGGCGAGCCGTAAGCTCGCCGTCGTCGCCGCCGGTTGCGGTGAGACCGGCCGAGCCGTGGCTCGCCGTCGCCCAGCAGCCCCGAGCGCGCCCCGCGCGGCGTGAAAGGGCGCTGACACGGAGCCGCTGACGGCGGCGCGCTTCCTCTCGGGGAGCGCGACGCCGGCGAGAGGGCTGCGATGGCGCCGGCCGCTTCTTCTTCTCGCGTCGTTTCTTCGCCGCCCGAGCGGCGAGAGAGAGAGAGGGAACGAATGGTTTAGGGTTTCAGCGGCGCTGCGCCGCGTTTTGTTCCATTGGGATCGCCGCTCCACCGTCCGATTCAAAGCAACGGCCGAGATCGAGCGCTGTGATTTTCGCGCCCGTGCCTGTGGCACGGCTGCGATGCGGCGCGGAAGGCGGTATGGCGGCGAAGCCGAAGCAACGTGGGCAAGCACAATGAATGGTCGAAATGGCGTTTTGAATAAAGAATCGACCGGTTTCAAACAAAGAATCGGCGGTTTTGAACAAAGATAATCCGTAATTAAATTTAATTGTTTTCAGAAGCATTTTTTGAATGAAATTTGATTCAAATCTCTGTAATTTTTTTGCACCAACGTGTTAATTTTTCAGAGATTAAATGTGTACAGTATAATGCTTCTGAATAATGAATTATTTTAGAATTTTTTTTATGTTTCCGCTGCAAAAGTTAAATGTTGATAATTCTTTTAATTAAATTCGAACCAACGAGAGAATTTAATTTTTTAAGAATTGTTGTGAATTATGATATTGTTATTTCGACCAACGTTGATAATAACAAAGATTATAATTTTAATTGATGATTTTTATGCATTGTTCTATTTCGCCAACAAAGGATATAGATTTAATGTATAGATAAAATTGATTTAATTGTATGTCGTATTTTTTTACCAACGTTGGAAATAAGGCATATAATTTTCCTATTACATTCTCACTTTATTTGAACTAAATTTTCAGGCGGATACAACTTGATGGGTTGTATCAGAGAAATCCCCACTCTCAAAGGAGATAATTATGGAGAGTGGAAGAAAAGATAGACTTAGCGCTTTATCTTGGTGAGGTGGATGGTCCTCACTACAAAGACGACCCACCGAGCCTATGGCACTAGTGAGGATCAAAATGAGGATGATACTGCTTTGCAGAAAAGACAGAGGGATCAAGCTCCCTTACAGATGTCTTATGACCTAGAGCATAAGAAAATGGGTAGATGCCAAGCCAGACTCCGCGCAGGCGTGCACCGCTGCCATTTCTGAATAGGCTAAATTGGCTAGAGGATATCAAACTTCTGTGTCATTGGCTGCTAGATACCCGAATTTCGTGTCTTTGTTGAAAGGCACTACAATTTTGTAACTCTTTAATGTTTGACACTCCTCTCATTAAAACAATATATCTAGCTGATTCGGAGAGAGAAACTTTGTAAATGACCTCAATGCCCTCCACGCGCAATGCCTGGCTCGGTTGGTCGATCTGATACAACTGTCTACTCACAGTGCCTGGCTCAGGCAGTTGGTTTGGTACAATGCTTCTTCTTCCTCTCGTGTCGGCACGAAACAGAAGAGGCGATGGTCTTGACAACAATGTTCCGGCGGCTTCCTGGCGTGGGCGACATGGAGGCATCTATGTGTCATGGCGAAACTAGAGGTATGCTTGACCTGGACTAGGACGACACAAGGTGGCGAAGCACTGTGCACGGCCACAAAACGTAGGATGCGGAGGTAATCGGCCTCGTGTGTGAATCCTTTCACAGTGGTGTCCTTGAGCTTGATGACGTTGGCGGCAGTGACGGTAAGGCTGGAAAATTTAGGTGGTCCTCTGGTTCATGAAGAGGACAACTCGAACGAGACGCCGACGGGGTTGCCTGGAGCGGAGGTGGCAAGCATGGAAATGGTGAACTCTAGCAGCGAGGGAAGGCGGTTGCGTTGCCACTGAGGTAGGCTCTGCCTCCGTTCACCCAGCGAGGTACTCTGCCTCTCCAGGCCAGGCCTCCCCGAGCCTTGTTGACCACGTCACCACATACGCCTCCAACTCCTAAATCTTTTCCTCGGAGGAAGGGCATCGTCAACTCCAACCACATCCTATCGGCATCACGAGCGCCGCTGCATGCAAGATTCACATATCTTAGTTCACCTAATCCACACAGAATTTTTGATTCACAGAAATCGAAAGGCATGCAACGAATTGCACCTTGAGAAACTAGCCCTCCTCGCCCTCCTGGAGCCAGAGCATGGCGCCCTCTCCTAGCTATCATGCGGGCGATGCTCACCCAGGTCGTGACGAGGAGGGCCCAGAGCGCGGCGTGGGGGGCTAGGGCGGCGAGGCGGCCACGCGGAGGGGACGCCATGCGGGAACCCTAGCTAGGAAGGCCTAGAGGCTTCGACAAGGATGGGTGTGGGTGAGTGGTAGTTGTGGAGTGCGGCAGTGAGGTGAGACTTGGTGTGGACTGGGGAGTGGGGAGGAGGGCGTCACTCGCCGCAAGAAGAACACGAACGCGAGAAGAAGAGAAGGGACAGCGGGTGCCGAACATGGATGCTGGGCCAACCGACTGTGCGAGGTTCGATCGAAGGGCAAATAGGACATTTTGCATGCTCTCTCCTTTCTTGACCGAAAATAATATAGTCTCAGTGTCCAACAGCAAAGAGCCACAAAATTGTAGTGTCTTTGAGAAATGACACAATTTAAGTGTCTAGTCGCCAATGACATGTAGCCAATTTTCCCTTTTGAATATGACTCACCACTAATTACCAATGTTAGTGAGGCATGGTTGATTCTAAAATAGAAATAAAAATGAGGCATGATTTCTTTATGGGACCGAGTGAAGCATGGTTTGGAACGCTATGATAGAGCGTTCCTTGGTTCTAGTAGCCTTTTGCAGTAACATACAGGAGCGTCCTTGATTCACACACAAACATACAGAAACAAATCATGGACATTGAGTAGGAGTAGCATAGGGAGAAGGGAAATACTATGAAAAGGCTAAAAACATCGATTCCTGGAGGTGCAATTTGTCTGAACATTGCTGCTTGTTTATGTCTTATATTATACATCACGATGGATCTCACCATAGCCTAAACAAATGGAATCATATCCCCAGAACTACAGTAAGATACAGAAGCAGCAAGGGTCCAGCCGGCCGGCCCACAAAGGCCAACTTATATTTTTCAGTCCTGTAGTGCATACATTACAAGTTACCCTAAAACAAGGGAAATGAAGCATCGAAGTACTCTTGAGATTATTCCTTGGATTAAATTCTAAGCTTACAATATTTCACCTTCTGGTTCTGGCAGCTCTAGATCTTCTGCTTGAGCACTTGGCGGAGCTGAACCTTCTGGCTCTCCATTCTTGCCTCCATGAGCTTCGCCTTCAGGCTGTGCTTCTGGGACGTCCGTGGGTATTCTATACAGCTCCTGAAGCCCCGGTTGAATTGAATGTTCATCGAGTCTGGTGAGCTCCATTGCCCTACGCTCGGCGGACTGAGGCCTATTTCCTGAATGCCACTTTCAATAGTAGAATGAGCCCCAACTGATAGCCGTACAGTTGATGATCTCCCATTTATTGTCTCCGCAGCATCTTTCTTGCAGGCTTCATTGTTCTTTTGACGAGATGACTTCCAGAGCTTTGATATGGCTGATTCTTTCTTCTTGGGCTGGTTCACGTTTGTCAGGTATGCAGCAGTCAAATCATCCTTTAGTTTCTCATTCTCCATGTACTCAAAATCTTTTCTACTTGTCCAAGAAATGCTTCCGTCACATATCTTGTTCACTGATGGGCTTCCATTAGGTGAACCACTTGAACGCTGCATATCTTCATGGCTTATTGTCTCCCAGCTGCTGGCATCTTCAATGTCACTCTCATTTTGAGGGATTTTATTTGAGTACACCTTGGCTGGCTTCTCTAGGAATATATCTGTCATTGGGCTAGCCTCTTGGATTTCTGATTCACATACAGCAGAGCTGTTCTTGTAGCATGGCTCAATCTCCTTTATGACGGGCTCTTCACTTGGGCACAGCTCTTCAAAAATGGAAAATATGTCTTCTGATGCTGGCGGTGGCTCATATCTGAATTCAATATCTTGTGCTCTGACCAACTTGATCGCCTGTATTATGTTCTCTGCCTCTTCCACTACCATGATGTCCCCTCTAGCACAATTGCATGCAGCAATAAAAGCCTCAACATCCTGTTGCAGTTTGCTCAATTGTGTGTATTTGGCATCCAGGGTGAGTTTTGCATCAACAAGCTTCATATGCACCCGTTCTTCACGCCACACCTCAGCCATCTGTAGCATCTTCCGCTCCTCATCCACCTCCTCTCGCAGCTTCAGGGAGTCATGTTTCAAGGCCTCAATCTCGGCTTTGTCTTCCTCCACCTCCCTTGCCAGCTCGTTGCACACCTCCTCAGTGAGATCACGTGCCTTCCTCTCCTTCTCATACTCTTGCAACAGCTGCTTTGCCGACATCTTGGCCTCCTTCAACTCATTGACGAGCTTCAAGTTAATCGTCTCCAGCCGCCGCCTGTTTTTCTTCTCGTGGTCAAGGTCGGCCTTCATGTCTTCAAGAATTACACGCACCTTCTCATGTTCTCTACTCCGCCAAGCCGCTTTCTCCTCCGTGAGTTTCTTGAATAAGTGGTCGAGCTTCTTCTTTGCTGCCTGCCGCTCGGTTTCCAGATCACTTACCCGACCGCGTGCTTGCTGGAGCTCCATCCGCATGTTAGCAACATAAGTTGTATCCTGCTGCTTGTCAAGAAGATTTAGTTGGCTGGCGATCAGATAGGCGTCATGTGATTCCATTCCTTTTATACCCTCAGGCTCCCATTTTGTTGCCTTCTCCATAGCGGTGACTGGCAGCATAGCTGAAGCAGCATGAAGATGTACCTGTAGAAATATAATCCATCAGTGATCTTACAGGCAGGTGCAGGTAAAAGAAGTCAAGATTGTAGATAGGTTCTGGCCTCACCTTGTGTAACTCTCCACTCTTTCGCTCCAAAACAGAAATGGGGCTTGAAATCTCATTCTTAAGATTCTGGTGATGACCCAAGGTATTTTGTTTAAGAAGCTGGACTTGTAGATGTCTCGGGATATGCTGTCATATAGGAACATGCCACAAAAAAGCCACAAGGAAAAGGAATTCATCAGATTGTATGCTAAAACGCTGCTAAATATACACTCAATTGTTCCGTGATTAAGCAAATCCATCAGGAAAGCACCATCCCCCAGATCTGTATGAATTCACGCTACTATTTCTTACTGAGGCTATTCGAAAGAGACACAAAAGGCTTCCACCAGCCATTGTAAAACCAAAAAAGTGAATCGCCAAGAGACATTCTCAAAGAACAAAGGGAATCTGAAGGGGCCCAAACTATCATCACATGCAGACCCCTCTCAGATACTACAGTCAATCTAAATTCCAACCTACATGGCTACATCTACAGCATCGGTAACATCTATCGCATTTGTTGGCAAGGACTTCCCATCGAACCTAAGATTCAAAGTTCAAAAACCATTTGATTGAGTAGAATAGTCTCCAATTGGATGAGACAACCATCTAGTGGCTTACATGGGCCCACATAGCTGAACCCAGGATGCATATGCTTGTTGCTGCACGGCATAAGAGTTCAATCATTCTGGCTCATCGGATGCCAAAACTGAATTTGGACCGCAGCTACCCAATTACACTCACCAGTCTGCGCAGCAAGATCCAAATTCCAAGCCGTGCTCTTCCAACAAACCATTCGGTAAAAGGGGAAATAAACTACTGTTCGCCAACAAATGGGCTAAAACACACGGACAATGCGTTTGTAGTTGCACGGGCATGGAGAGGATCCAATGCCTGGGCCCCAATTTGGGGTCACATGAGGTCAGAAAATGCAAGTGCCTTTTGGATCAGTAAATTTATGGGACAACGATCACGGCCATCAGTCATCACCCCCAATGGCTGCAGCACGGCTGCCTCCGTAAATGGCGATGCTTCAGTGCGACGCGTCCTGCGTTCAGAGGACTACTAAATGCGTCGACACTATGACGAACAGCAGTACTGCCAACACTTCAATGAAGAGAATGGATCGGTACATTTGACTACAGCGAGCGAGTTAAGGCGAAATAAGCAGCCAAATTAGCAAAAGGTACACAGCGTGATGAAGAAATCACCCAGAAAATCCCCAAAAACGTTTGCACGAGATCTGTGCCTCAGAGCAACAAATGAGTACGTTTTGACCGCTAGTCTTAGCGTTTTGCTAGTTAGGCATCCAACAAATACGTAGTAAATAGCCAAAGTTCTATGGTTGATTTCTCTTGATTTAAGCTAAAAATACCAAAACGGAACAAAATCTACGGGAAAAACGCACTCTTTTTTAGCTGGAATTGGCTAAGGCGATTAACTAACCACGCAACATTCAGCTACAAAAAATACAGACAACAAAAGGACATGACTCAAAGCAACACAGCACGCGCTCCCAATGAGCACATCACCACATAGCTGGGAAAAGAAACTAGATGAAAATCCAAGGGCTTAAGCCACCGCGTGTGCGCATACCTCGAGTCCCACGCGAACCCTCCTCTCCTCTCCTCCCCCGCCTCCGGCCACCGCCTCCGGCGGCCTCAGCCGCCACACCCCGGCCGCGAGCCGCCTCACCGACACATCCCGCGCCTTCTCCCCCGCGCCGCCTGCCTTCTCGCCACCCTTCTCCACCCCATTCCCCACGTCCCACTTCAGCAGCGGCGTCGCGGGCCCACTCCGCCGCCCACCACCGGGTCCGGCCGATGCTGACGTCTTGAGCGCGCGCCGACGCAAACGGCGCGGCGTCCTGAGAGACGACGCCGCCGCGGCCGCCGGAGCGGGGAGAGGGCCGGAGGCACCGGCGGCGGAGCGGTGCTTGGAGCTCATTTGCGGCGGCTAGGGGTTTGGGACGGGGCGCTGAGGAGGCATCGGGAGGTCGGAGGAGACAGGGAGAGACGAACGCGCAGTGTGGAGGAGAGGAGAGGAGGGAGAGAGACGTTGGGGTGGTGGGATGGCAAGTGAGGAGGCGTTGGAAAATGGGAGGTAAGCGAGGCGGGGACTTGGGGAAATAAATTCTATGGATCCCCTCCCCTCCTCTTCCCTCTCTCTCCCGATCGAACGGTGCGTGGGGAGTAAAGGGACGGATCCAGATACTTTTGTTGTATCTTGTATGCCTCTGACGTAGAGAATCATAGTAGAAACAACGTTTTGTAGGTGTGTGAATAGTACTTGGCAATGATATTGTAGTAAATACTGTAAAAAAAAGTGAAATATTTACTATAGCAAAAAATACTGTAGTTATTGATCTGAACCTTTATTTTTATCGGATGATTAATATCAATTTCTAGTACAGAGCATTGTAGATTTTCTGTATTGAAATCTTCCATGCTTAACGAAAAAGATATAGGACAAACGGTGTGTGTGGGGATGTGGAGTGGAAGGACGGATCTGGGCTTGGCAACAGGTAGAGGTAGGGTGGGGATTTCGTCTGCATGGCTTTGGGTTGCTTGTGACTTCGGCAGTGTGCCACGGCTGCGGCACTACACCAAAATCGTGGATAGGCTACCACGTGAATGAATATGTGATGGAGATTTTACAAATGTTTTTCATGGATAGTCTATTGCAAACTAAGAATTTTACTGACATAATTTCTTTGAAAAAAGCACCGCGATTGTATGCATGGGATTGAGCAAAG
Organism: Hsuehochloa calcarea; assembly: GCA_036346395.1. Lineage (NCBI taxonomy): Eukaryota > Viridiplantae > Streptophyta > Magnoliopsida > Poales > Poaceae > Hsuehochloa > Hsuehochloa calcarea. The sequence continues at coordinate 46,128,956 of CM070599.1, forward strand.
TTTTAAAAATAATCTCTCCCGCATGTATTTGTTGTACCGATGTACGTAATCAAGCGGGAGAACTATTAATTATGGAATTTTGTACAATCACGTTAGCATATTGGGATATCAAAAAACATCACAAATACATGATTTATGCTCATCCATAAGGTAGTCCGATGTTTTTTTTGTCCTCCAAATTTCCCGCCAAAAGTAGCACAAAGCACCATCTATGGATACATCGGCATATTAACCAGGTACTAGTGGGGTGCCTATGTATTGCAACGGAATTCTAAAAGAGAGTGATATGTGGTAGTAAACCGTACGATAAATATCAATTTTCTTTCACACACATATGAGGCGAAACGTATCTTTGCAAGCTAGTAAATAAATCAAATTGTAAAAAAAAATACTACATGTTTTTAAACAATCGTATAATAAATATCAATTTTCTTTTACACACATATCAAGAAAAATATATATATGCAAGCTAGTAAATAAATCAAATTGTAAATATATTCTTTATTACATGTACTCATGTCATTGAAATGCATACGCCATCACTTCTCAGTCAATGCGCCATTCACCGTCACAACCTTTGATATTACACAGTAAACCAGTATACATTTTATAGTATGGAATATCCAACCTAGTAACTAACAGGCTAGCAAGCTTTACAAGATAGGAACAAATGAAATCGAAATAACTCTCCCATATAACATAGATGAATCAAACAACCTAGGACAATACAACACTAGAATATGATAATATATACATTAACATGGTAAGATGTCGATTTTTTTTAATATCAACACAATAATTGACCCAAAAAAATGTAATGTATATAGAAAATAAATAATGGAGAGCGGAGGGGGCAACATCCTCGCTACGCGGAGCTAGTTTTCTCATGGAGTAGCGTTGGGTGCCCTGCGATACTACGAAAGGAGGGGGCACGGGAGAGAACGGACCAGGGATTCAAAAATCGCCGATTATCGGCGAAAATCGATGCCGAAATTTTCGATTTTGTTGAATTTTGACCGAATTTGATTGAATTTTTGCTTGAATTTGATTTTTTTTAAAAAAAAATAAATAATCAAAATCCAAAAAATTCAACTTAAAAAAACAGTTAAAAATTTTCAATTATCGGTCGTATCAGCCTTACCGGCTACCCCGGTTTTTTTTAAACCGGTAATGAAATCCCTGGAACGGACCAGGCCTTTCTTTTAAGCAGCAGAGAAAAAGAGTTATTACGTGAGAAGACACCAGGTCCCATCTCAGGTGACGCCTAGAACTAGAAAGCCCAACGCGCGCATGACATATCGCCGTCACCGGCTCACCGCCGCAAGTCCCTCCAAAACGGAGCGCAATAACGGAACAGCCTCCCCGCCCCCCAGCGTCCCGTTGAATCAGTCCTCCTCGCCCAATCCATCCCCCCGGCGCTCTCCTATTCTCTCCAGATCCAAACACCCACCAACGTCGTCCTCCTCCCACACGTCCCGTAGCGCGCTATTGACACGTGGCGATTACCCACGCGATATCCCCGTTGTCCGATGCGCGGGTGCGCACACACGCGGGGCCGCGGGAAAAAGGCATCCGAGGGCAGAGCACGAGGAAGCGAAGCCCGCGCCACGTCGGACGAACCGACCTCACCTATCCGGGAGGATGTGGGTGGCACAGGGCGGTGGGACCCACCTGCCTGCGGAACGTGCCAATTGCCATCCTGATCCAGTGATCCTGCCAGTGCCATCCGGCGGGGCCGCGGGGAATATAAAATTATCGCGGGAAGACGACGACGCCGTGCGTCCCCGCTGATGCATGCAGTTGCGTCTGCACGCTGTAATTTTCTGCAGCGTCTGCACTGCGATTCTGTGGATGGAATAGTGAGGGTGCGTGCGGTTCAAATTTTAAACCGAGGGCGCGAAGGTAAAAATATAAAGCTAGGTTAAAATTGTGACAAAACTGTTGTGAATTCATACTCATTCATGGTTAATGAATTTTTTTTATATAATTTTAGTTTACTTATGTAGAAAAGTAAAATAGTTATCTTTGGCATCCTACGATGTTAAAAAATTTCCGTCCATGTGTAAGGAGACACATCTTGTTGTAAATAATGTCGAGTCTGAGATAACGATGATTTAAGAGCGAATACTATGTAGCTCAAGGGGGAGGGAATACGATGTAGCTTGACAATTGATAGGTGTCGGACGTGTGTATTTTACAGTGGATTCTCTCGTTCGGCATGTGGCGTTGTTGAATGGTCCGTGCCTCCCTGGCCCTCTCTCTCGGAGCTGAGAGCCCGAGACAGGTAGCTTCGGTCGCATCATCGGTGTTTGGTCGCCGTTTGCTCCTTAATTATAGCTGTATGTACATCGGTCAAGCGTACTAGCTAGCTACTAGCTAGGGGTAACATGTTTTTGTTAAAAGCCTCACCAATAGTTATAAATAATTTTATCTCTAATATATACTACATTATCTTTAAAAATAATATATCCAATAGATAGTTTTTAACGCACTCTTCAACATTTAAATTTTATAATTTTTTTTGAAACAAACCTACATGTCAACTATAGTAGATTAATGTATCATATCTTATTTCACATGCACGACAGTCTCTTCAGGAAAAGACGACATATGCTATCTCTCTCCTCCTCCTCTCTCCTCGACGTAAGATTTTGTTGACGTAGCATAGCTAAAAGACGACAATAAAAATATTTTTGGAGATACCTTATGCGAAACAAGAAATGGTAACACGAAATAAGATATGATACATTAATGTACTCTAGTCGATACATAGACTCATTTCAAAAAAAAATTATAAAATATAAATGTTAAAGAGTGTGCTAAATACTATAGATTATAGATGTTTTTAAAAATAATATAGTATATATTAAAAACAAGATTATTTTTAAGTATTAGAGATGCTCTAACCGACATGCCACCGGCAGTTACAACATTTTCTTTGAAGCATCGGCGCATCTAGCATTTCGTCACATCCAGGGCTACGAAGGATTAAAGGTCACTAATATCTAGGCGAGGAGAGAAGGTTACGCCTAAAATTTATTTAGGTTTTGCATTAGTAAATATCATACACCGGAGACTAGTCTGCCCCTGCTTTTAAGCATGGTGGTTAGAGCGTGAACGGTAGTTGACCTAGCGGACAAAGCAGCAGGGTGTGTAAAAGAGGAGCCGTAGAGTACTACTCTCAGCAACTACTATGTGTTTTCAATTATGCATTAATTTGGTTGTTATGTCTTCTTGGATTCCACTGTTTCTGCCTTAGTTTGAGTGTAAAGGATCATGCTCTGCATATGCCAAGCAGGTTGCAGTGGTGCACAACATAGATGTAGACCAGAAAAAAAAAGAGGTAGAAAATTATCCGTGAACGAAACAAGCTTGAAACTTCCTCAAAATCCCAGGGCATACTACTAGTACATCTCACATGTGTGAAGAGAAGGTGATTGATGTCCCAGCTTAGTCCATGCATGCCAAAGTTAATCCTCAAATACTAGTTATTTTGAAAAGTTTCGTTAATTATATAATTCAACTATAAACATGGAACCAAGAACAACTAGAAATCAACTACTCATTTTGTAGAGGAAGAAAACATCAACTAGTACTAAAGTACTAAAGACCATAAACTCTCACAAAAAAAAGAGCTAACATTACCTTAGGACAAATGCTATATTCGAGCCTGTCTTGACCTGGCTAGGCCCATCTTAGCCCAAACTAATGTTTACGGGTTAGGCTTGGCCCAAGGAAAAAAGTTTGGAGATGAAAACGTTTGGGCGTGGGCCCATGTGAGCTTTGAGATGTTACGGAAAGTAGTGATTTTTGCTGATAGACCCAGCTTAAAAATACCCGTTTATAGTTTGGACGCGACGCGGCTATGCTACGCTGTACTGCAGTGAGCCCCACTAAGTAGGGAGAGATTAGAATTAATTTTTTCGGATTGAAAGATATTTTATTTTAAATTTTAAATTTTAAATCCATCTGAAAGGATTAAATCAGATATAATGTATCGAAACAAACTAGGATAACTTCCATGCAAACAAATCACACGATGCATGCGCATGTAACCCCGTGGTGCATCCTATTCGACCCCATTGACCCCACTTGAGCTCGTCGCCTCTCCACCGCGCGCCGTCACTGCCTTCCTCCTCCTCGCATCAAACCTCGTCGCCACCCTCCTCCGCGTGGCCATCCTTCGTCGCTCGAGAAAAAACCTAACGGCTGTCCCCTCACAGATGCATTGGAACCTCTATGAATTCTCAGGCAACTGTCGATTTTAGGCCTCCTTGTGTTTCACAGTTGTTGCATGTAACTTGTTCGATGAAACACCTAGCTTGGTTTGCTTTGGGAAAATATCTTAATATAATCGCTTTCGGACAAATTATATGTTTCATGGCTGATTGCACCAATGTGATCGCATTTTGGATTCAGGACTACTGCATGCATGCGCGCACACCGTCTCCAAATTTCTCACTGCCTGGTTTCTATGCAGGACGTTTCAGCCATGGACATTAACGATCCTGGCAAGACCCCATACGATGAGTCGAGCAAGAGGACGAGCCAAAGGAAGCGTTTCGTGAAGCTCTTTGTTGGCACTGATGATACTTAGCAAGATGAAATTTCAGTTGGTAATTCGTAGATGTACAAGGAGTTAATTCGCAGATGGTGGAAATTGCTTGGAACATGCATGTTGAAACTTAAATAAAACTTCTCGAAACCACCTGAAATTTTAATGGAACATATTGAAACTTGAGTGAAACCTCCCTTGAGTGAAGCATCCAGAAATTTGACCTTACCTCATTAAAACTTGAATGGAGCTACTTGAAACTTCAATGGAACTGCTTGAAACTTGAATGAAACCTCCTGAAACTTAAGTAAAACCTCATAAAACTTGTGGCTACAACACAGTATACCATGCAGATGCCAACGGACGGGATAAGTTTTAGATGTCGGATCAGTTTTGATCGCACGAAACAGAAAGAGCTAGCAGGTCGAAGGCATTCGAGCGTTATGTTTCAACGACTCGCCATCATGCTTGTCAAGCCCATCACCGACCTCCTCCACGAACAATCTCGTCGTCGTCCTCCGTCCTCCTCGGGCGCGTGAGCTCTCATCACCGTCATCAACCGTGTGCCCAGTGCCCAGCATCCACTCAAGGATCGATACGACGTCGCCCACCCGACACGTGGCCGAGATGCGCGGTGCCCACCCGACTTCGAGGTGGCCAACTACTCGCGGTTCGCTTTCTTCGTCGTAGGCAGCGACCGTGTGCGCCAGCTCCGGCACGTTCGTCGGCGGCCACGACTGGACTGGCTCGTCAAGTTCTACCCGAACGGCTGCTCCGCGTACCAAGAAGACGCCTACGCATCGGCGTTTCTGCGCATCTGTAACGCCGACCAAGGGGCGGCGGCCGTGAACGCCATTCACCCTGAACTTGGTGCCGAAAGACGGCAAGGTGCTGACGGCGGAAGACTGGAGGGTGAAGACGCATACCTTCTACAAGGACCGCAGTTGCGGTTCGAAGCATACGGAAGATAGGGGGACTATTATGTAACACTTCGGCTGACACAAACTCTAGAATATGATCACTAAACTATATTTAACAATTGAATTTAATAATAATTAACACTAAATTATAGCAAATATATCAAAGGTAAAACTCATCCACAGATCACAAATAACATAAGTATAACGATAAAAGCAATCATAGACAATTAATGCGTAGAAAGCATGACAAGATAATAAACAAAAATCAACGCAAAACTAATCCAATCAAGTTTATTAAATGAATAATCAAGTCCAATCTATCAACTAAGGCTAAGCAATAATACCAAATCCTAATTATAATTCATCATGCTAATAAAATGTCTCATTACCAATATTTCATGTAATTGATTGTATGATGTGGTTCTAAGTATGCTAGCACTTCCCATCTGCAACGCCGTCAATAGTCACCTAAAAACAACAATAGAGCAAGGGTGACTCAGCAAACACAATAATAAACAATGAGCAATGATTAATCAACTGCAAACCATATCATCATCAACATCAGTTGTTTTATTTTCTTCATTCCCATACTCAATCATCCATTTCTCGTTTCATTCAATGCACCCATACACTACATGTCCACATATACCTCTTTCGCGTATACCAGTATAACGTGAGTGAACACTCGCGACAATGTTCACCCTCAAGCCCGTCCTCCTCAAGGATTCGGTCTCGTGGACATGTGTGATCACCATGATCACCTTCTCTTATGCAATAATGCTTATAAATGCACAATTATTCATAAGTTCATCAATAATACCATCATCCAACATTCCCAAATTCATTGATACAAATACTATCATAATCATTCACATTGTTTACAATTAAATAAGATAAAAGTATGAACAATATAATAGTAATAAGCGGTAAAGAATACAGTGATCAACCAATGATTATTGTCTACTATGCATTTACCTCTTTATCTCTGTGAAGTTGGATAGCGAAGCGGTGGTAAAGCACTAGAGGCACATTCCCTGAAAAAATAATTCAAAATATATCTCAAAATCATAACATCACAGCACCGACACTTTATTATAATCGTCTTCACACATCTATGCCAAACCGACTCAATAAACCCAAAACTTTCGGGCGCACTACACGTTGTCCCAGAAGTACAATGGCTCCAACTTATTGATCTGAACTCTAAATTCAATAATACAAGACTTTATGGAATCCTCATAAAAAACCATACAACTTTCTAATTATGATGAACCTCTGATTCTACCATTTTCTACCCTATTTCTTTCCCCAAAGACAGTCCCAAAATCTATCAAGACAGCCCGCTTCATAATTTTATATTTTTAATTCTAAAACTTGAAAATATATTAAAGTTATCAGTTCTGGAAACTACACAAAATTTAATAAGTTATTCAAGATGTCATCATATTTTAATTTTGTCATCTACTATATGAAACTGACCCATCTTCACGACGTCTGCCAGCTACGTCTAAATTCTAGATAGCAACCTCCTCGAGGCCGTATATTTTCTCTCGGTACTCTGATTGTATTGATCCAGACCTTCCTGGAAAGCTAACGAGATTATCTAATTTTTATCTAATTGTACCGACCTCTGAATCCGAGTTTAAATACCCTAAATAACCCCTGCAAAGTTATGCATCTAACCTTGACGAACTAAGACAGATTGAAAACTAACTTTCCTCTAATCAAAACGACCTACAAACTTAACATCGACTAATCCATGGCAAAACCTAGGGATTAATAAGATTTATCCTTGATGATCACGATAAATCACGAGAACCCGCGAAAATCTCCTCTTTTCCTTCCTTTTCTTCTCCTCATCCTCTTCTTCTCCTTCTCCTTGCTGTCCTTCTTCCCATTCGGCAACAGCTGACTAGCCGCACAACATAGTAGCTAGCAATGGCACGCGGCAGCAGGTGGCGGCGGCAACTACAGGGGCAGGGGCGCGCGGTAGTGGGTGGCAGCTAGGTCAAGGGCCTGCTGCCCCCCTGGGTCTTTATGGCATTGGCCCACCTTAAGCCTTGGTTCCGTGGGCTGGAAGCCCATAATCCAAGTTTTCTCTCTTTTTCGGAAAACCCCACTAGTTCTTTTTAGTTCTCCTTCTAATATGTTTTCCTCCTTTAATTTGTTTTGGGATATTGCATATTGGCCTGGCCTAGTCCGGTATGGTCCGACATTGTAGTCAGGCTGGGCTTGGATTGAGACCCCAGCCCATCGGGCTGGTCCGGTTTGGCACGCGCAATACCGTGCCGTGCATAACTCAGATGGCATGGCCAGCGACCGGCGCCATGACGACGGTGGCTGGGCTTACTTGGCATGTTGGATTTATCGTGCCCGGTCCAGTCCGATATAGCCCGTGAGGTCTTCATGCCGTGCCATGCTCAAGTCAGCACCTTGTCCCACGGGTCGATACGGCTCGACTCGTTTAGTTAGCCAGGCCGATTACGTCATGCCTAATTGGACTGTGCCATTGTTGTACCGGCCGCCCATTTGACAGCCTCTAAACGCAGGAATAACATGTATTACTACTCCTTATATCCGCCATTGTACTACCTGCCGGATCCTTCTTGCTCCTTCACGTAACATGTCTCGGCCTCCCTCTCTCCACAATATAGACCAAATGTCAATCCAATAACAATCCTGAAAAAATTACTTCAGCTGGGCCGCGATGGCTCTAAAGCTGAAAACAAGACTCATTTAGCACTTTCCAGAGGGACCAACAATTTGCAGCTCCCCCTATTATTATCAAATTGCGTTTGTTTATTTGGGAATATATTCAACCAATCACCTAAGAATTGGTGAACACTACCCGGAATCAACGACAATCAACAGGAGAAAGCTAGCCATAGGACAGGTGAAAAAGAGATGATCAATAGACTCAGCAATCCCACTGAATTGACATTGATCATTTCCTTTCCACCCTCTTTTCTTCGGATTATCCTTGTTTTAATGCTATTTCTTAGCACCAACCTCATAAAAATTGAGATTTGCTAAACAACATTCGACTATTTTCTTTTGTGAAAATAGTTGAATTTTCATCCGTCCAATATACTTTGGGATTTGTAATTATTCTCATATGATGAATTGGATCCGAATTTATTATGATATTTTTTCGGAACACAACGGGTTCACCACGTTGCCGTATTTTATAGGTATAGAATTTTATTTTTTGTCTTTGTTCCTACTCAATATTTCAAAGTATATGTTAGGTTTTGAATCATGTGATGGAAATATGAGTTTTTAATACTTTCGATAATAATTACAGTAGTCAACTATAAAAATTACATTTAATAAATTATTGTATTATATATATAATAAAATTATAAATGAACTAAAATTTGACTGTTTTAGGCTGAGAAAACAGTTAAATTTTGTATAAACGGACCCATAAAAATTTTAATTCTCAAAGGGAGTATAACTTTCCATATAAACTTGTGAGGAAAATTTGCATCTCTGACTTTCATTAAAGTGTACATCGACTTGACTGAAAATCCCTTAATCCTCCCAAGCCAAATCAGCTTGTCAGATTCGTCAGTCCACTTTACAGATGCATTGAGATTTTTTAATTGATCAAAGAGCTTTAAAGCTTCACCCAGGCCACAGCACCCTTCTAAACCTCAAACAACCCCAGCCTTTACTGAACACAGAGGCTGCAGAAGCCTGCTCTGTAAAGGTTAGATTATATAACCTTGGGAATTGTTCAGCCAAAGGTGAATTATTCAACCAATTGTCTTCCCAAAATCTAGTATGTTCTCTAATACCAACCTTTTTCTTACAAAAAGGCAAGAAAACATCTCTTGCTTCCAACACACCTTGTCAGAAATGAGATACACCTCTAGTATCTGCCTGAGCAAGAGTTTGATAGGTATTCGCCGCGCGATCGCCGGTCTTCGCCGCGGAGCTCTTTGGCCTGATGATGGAGAAGCTAGCGCATGCGGTGCATAAAGCTGCTTCTTCACTACCTCTACACGGAATCGCTGCCGCGTGATGGTGAAGGACCTGAAGGTTCCCGAGAGTGCTGGGCGCGGTCTTGACAACTGATGGGGTTCAATCATCTCAGGGCGAGCTGCCCCTTGGCTCTTGAGTACGAACTTTGATAAGCTAGCTAGCTCTCGACCAGAATAATTAGTCTGAAGAAGTAGATTAATAACAGATAAGAAAATATTAAGTGATAGGATTTTTTAATATCTGTATTTATAAATGTTGCTTTACGTAAATAAAAGAACCCGAGTTATCCCTGTTAAGCTGTGTATGTATATTATTGCATCTATTGTGTTGGCTCGCGAGCACGGTAGTTATGCTCATCCTTGCTCTTTTCCTCAAACCCTCAGAATCAGAAACCCTGAAGCTTTCAACTACTACAAGGATCCAGATGTCTGAAGACCCAGGAGTCATTGAAGCGTAACTTAGTCCTTAGCTGTTCTAAGTCTCAACACAGTCTAGCTGACTCCGTCGGTTCTTGTGTGCCTCCTATATTGTCCGAGGTTTTCGGATAATATCGGGCGTACACGAGTTCCCCAGTCACTTGCCTGTGGAAAGATGTGCCATCACCTCCTTGCTTCCTTTGTTGCTTCCGTTATCTTTTGTAATGTATTCATTTCACATGTTCGGTCCTTATTGTAAAAATTAGTCCGAAGCGGTCTATGTAAACTTTGATGTGTAAAATTAATGAATGGAATGATTCTACGCCATGTATAATTTAATTCAGTAATGTATCTGTGAAGTGCTATCTACTTATCCAAAGAATAGCACAGTGATTTCACAGAAGAATTCAAATTAAAATATCTGGTCCTACACAGGGTCCCTATACCCAAGAGGCCAAGAAAAGGTTTAGGAAGTTGATAATTACCTTTGAAGTCCCACAGAAAGAAGATTACCGGCTTATCGGTAAGGACTCCAGCTAATTCACGCATCGATCAACCTATATATATCATCGGACCCTGCCCCAACTGCATGATCGATCAATACTGTGTCCAATACGTGCACGCGATAATATTCGATCCTTCCCTATAGCTTAAGCCTCCCGTTGCCATGGCTGACGGCTCGGCTCCCACGTCTCACCGCGCCCTACGGGACACGTCGTCGAGGTGCGTGACGGATAGCGTGACGGGGACGCACGACTTCGTGGTGGCCAACTACTCGCTGCTCGACCGCCATCTCCGCGTCGGCCAGCACGTCAGCTCCACCGTCTTCACCGTCGGCGGCTACGACTGGACTCTCAGGTTCTACCCGGGCGGCTCCAGGGCAGACGACTGCTGTTGGGTCACATCGGCGTATCTATCCATCTGCAACGTAGAGAGAGGCGCGAGCGTGGCTGCCAGCTACACGTTAAGCCTGCTGGACAAGGACGGCAACGCGTCGTCGTTAGGGCGCTGCAAGGCGCCCGCATATACCTATGGCGCTCCATGGAACAATAGCTACGGCTTCGAGTGGTTCTTCCTGAAACCGTTGCTCAGATTCACGCGCTGCCTCAGCAACGACTGCCTGACGATCAGGTGCGTCCTCACCGTCTTGACGCATCGCGCGGAGGACACCACGACCTGCCCGGACGCAGAGGTTCCGCCGCCGGAGCTGCCCGGCCAACTCGAGCGCATGCTCAAGGACGGGAGAGGCGCGGACGTCACGTTCGACGTGGGCGGCCGGGCCTACCGCGCGCACAGGTTCCTGCTGGCCACGCGGTCGCCGGTCTTCAACGCGGAGCTCTTTGGTCCGATGATGGAGAAGGATACGCAGTGCATAAAGATCGCCGACATGGAACCGGCAATCTTTGAGATGCTTCTTCACTTTGTCTACACGGACTCGCTGCCGGGAAACGGCAGTGAAGGTTTTAGCACCGCGACGATGCAACATTTGCTAGTCGCGGCGGATAGGTACGGGCTGGACAGGCTGAAGCTGATGTGCGAAGGAAAGCTATGCAAAAGCATTGACGTGAAGACAGTGACGAGTACGCTGGTGTTGGCGGATCAGCACCATTGCAAGCGGCTTAAGGATGCGTGCCTGGCGTTTATGTCGTCCCCGGAAGTGCTGGGCGCCGTCCTGGCGACCGACGGGTTCGAGCACCTCATGGCGAGTTGCCCCCTGGTTTTGAACGAGAGTGATCTTGACAACAAGGTATCCGTCGAGAGGAACTAGTCCAAGCGAGAAGCTGTTTGCATTAGTTGTTGGACAAAGCGCGAATAGGAATTAAGAATTCGGCCGAAGCCCATGCGGCTTTAGGCCGAGCCTACTTGTTTCCCTTGGCCTGATATGACTAGCTGTTATTGAAACTCATTATTCTTTTTTTTTAAAGTGCCCCATGATTTATGTAGCGAATAGGAATTAAGAATTCGGCCGAAGCCCATGCGGCTTTAGGCCGAGCCTACTTCTTTCCCTTGGGCTGATACGACTAGCTGTTATTAAAACTCATTATTCTTTTTTTTAAAGTGCCCCATGATTTATGTAAACAAGTCAAATCGGATGGACTGTATATTTGGGATGACGTGGCTGCACCATGAAGGAGGAAATAAGCAATAACTGCGGTTAGGGTATCTCCAATAGTTTGTGTCGGTGTTTCAGAACCGATCTTACGTAAAGATTGTTTGATTCGGGGTTCTCGAAAACTCAAATCACGTAGAGAGGAGCACACGGGGATTTTTATACAGGTTCAAGCCTTCTCCGGAGAGAATAACAACTTTACTTCCTGTGTAACTGTATTGAGTGTGCTAGTTACAGATCAAGAGAAATATTAAAATTTCAGTGTCTTGTGCTCCTAATTGTCTCTATTCCTCCTTTGATTGTGTCTCTCCCTCCTCCTGATGATCCCGCCTTTTATACGGTACTCAAAGTGAGCTTTCGTTTCTCCAATCATGAGGGCGCCTTAACACTTTAGATAATGGAGCTGTTACTGGAGATTATTACGGGAGTAGTAATGTTCCCACGTTACCAGACAGTTATCACCAGGACAGAGAGTAAAATCATGCTATTATCCTAGAGAATAACATCGTAATTGACTGCCCATATCCTTATATACAGGGCAAAAGATTCCTTAATCGACTGGATCCACGTGTCTGTAAGCCCCATCGACTAGGGACTGGTCGTACAAGAGCTTACGAGCATGTGGTGGTCGTAGTAAAGCTTACGACCACAGACTGATCGTATAATAACTTACGACCATAAACTAGTCGTAGAAAGACTTACGACTATGGCGTGGTCGTAAAATAACTTACGACCATGAACTAGTCGTAGAAAGACTTACAACTATGGGGTGGTTGTAGAAGAACTTTCGACCTCCAGTTTCTCCCTTATGAATATTAAGGGGTATAATCAAGAACCATATGACGACATTATTATCCAGATTTAAATGAGGATTATTAGATCCTCGTCATCTAGCCCCCCAACTTCAAGTGAAAATAACTTACTTGAAAAATGAACCATTGATCATCTTATAACCAGTAGGTGGTCGTAGAAAAGTGGTTGAAGAGAACTCTTCGACTGTATTTCATTTGACCAGAAATAGGCTTGGTTAAGAAAGGTGTTGGAAATCTTACGACTTACAAGGTGGTCGTAGAAGATCTTACGACCACAATGTGGTTGCAATACTGTAATCGGAAGTAAAATCTTTCCGACTGTTTGTTTCAGTTGACCAGAAATAGACTTGGTCAAGAAGGTAATTTCGCTTGACGTGTAAAGACAAACTCGGCTTTTCTCGAGAATCTCAAACGACTCTCATAGACTTGTCCGTTGGAGCGGTTCCCGAAGAGATGGTAACTGTTGAGTTGCCATATCTTCAACCCAGGCGCGGCCATAAAAACTTACCGTGGGTTAGACTTAGTGTTTTTTACCTTACCCCCAAATTGCTTCCACTGTTCATCAAGTTCTTGTGTTCTCCGCCGCCGACCAAATCGTACACCCTCCCGAGACCTTTCCAAATCCAAATCTCTATTTTTTGAGTAAAATGGCCAGAGCTGCTTCCGTATGGGCCAAATCGGAGATAGACGCGACCAGGATAAAGGCTTTGGTCGTCGCCGAGAAGATCCCGAAGAGGGAGTTCGTCAAGTGGATTGAAGCTATTGGGCAACATTGGCCATCGGGGGAGATTGGGTAATTCCCGTCTTCTAGGCGTACTGTGAGTGTGGCCTTCGATTGTCTACTCACCCTTTCCTCACACTCGTTCTTGAACACTTCGGGGTAGAGTTGGTGAACCTCGTTCCCAATTCCATCACGATGTTGGGCTTGTTTGTTTACTTGTGTAAGGCCCTCCTGGGGATTCCAGCCGACTTGGAGTTGTTCCAGTACTTCTATGAGATGATCAGGCTGACGGGGATCGCCGGTAGCTACAGTCTAAAGCTCCACGGCGAGAAGTCGAAGGAGTACATTCAGATGCTCACCCGGTCGTCGTGGCCGGGATGGAAGAAGAGGTAGTTCTACTAGGAGACGACCAAAGAAGACAACCTCTCTTTCGCCGGGGTTGCCGCCAAGAAGAATTCATCCTGGGATTCAACTCCCAAGGATCTCGACCGGATTGCCCCTTACATTCAAGCCATCAAAGACTTGAAGAAAGAGGGGCTTACCGGATGGCACGTGGTGAATGATTTCATGGCGCACCGCATTAGCCCTCCGAAGAGGAGGGCTCATCCCATGTGGAGGTACCCGGGGTCGTAAGACCTGACCAGGGATGTGGATATCATGGGGATATACTTATGATCTTAGGATGATGTTACAATTGGTAATAGTATTGAGGGTTTGTCGAAACACGTGTTTTCGGCAAAGTTCAGTTGCTGTCAGGCAGTAAGCGGTCAGACCGGCCACCTCTAGCGATCAGATTGGCCAAGTATTGGGTGTATTGGCTAGCGGTCAGACCGGCCATGGGCGACGGTCTGACAGGTCATTAAGTGGCTTTGAGTTTGTAGCTGGGCCAAAAATAGAGGGTGTAGGCAAGAGAGGGCATTCTCCAACGCTTAGTCTCATAATTTTTGAAGTTTCGAGTTAAAAATTCTATTCGTTTGAAATTTTCAGAGAGGTCTGGGATTTTCAGGGAGCAAATTGGCTAAGTCCCTAGGCTGAGCGGTCAGACCGACCAGGTGGTGGTCACACCGGCCAGGGGATGGTCAGACCGGCCATGGGTGACGGTCTGACCAGTTTTAACTTGTTCGCCGGCCAGCTTGGTGGCGATGTTTGTTGATTAGGTCAAGTTCATAGGTTTCAGTGTATATGTGTTGCATGATGCATGTTTTGACTATCGTGGGTCAAGTTGCGAAGAATTTGTTCCTGAAAACGATTTCTTGGTCTGTTGTTGTGCAGAAAGCTTAGAGGCCAACAACAGTTAACAGCGAGGATGATCGGGACTAGCCTTGGAGAGCAGAGGTTCGGAACGATCGAGAATGCCGTGTGAAGTCAGTGGACTCAAGCAAGGCGCAAAATGGACAAGAATGACCGAACGAGAAGTTCAAGGCGACGGGTTGCATCAAGTGGCACGGGGGTCGGTGCAAGTGCCAAGGTGGTTTTGGTGGAAGCTGGATGGAAGAGACTTGCCGACACGAAGAGAGCCGTTGATCAACCTACACGTGGCGAAGCATGAGATTGCTTCATAAAGATTGGACTCAGTCTTTGGAGAAGGATCGAGAATGGGTATTTTGGTGACTTCACCAAAATATTGTCTTGATGGCTTTTGGCTAAACCGCTGCGTAAGACGGCACAAGGAGAAGTAGTTTAGGTCAAGAGAAGATGAAGACGACGCTTTGAAATACGTGTGTGAGTAAAACCCGTTTGTGTGTGGGCTTAACGGGTGTCCATTATGGATATCTTTCTAGAAGTTAGCCTCCACTATAAATAGGGGAGGGTGCTGGTTATGCACCTCCTAACCCTTCTATTTTGAAGAAACACTAGTTTTGTGTTTAGGGAGAGGAAGGTGGAGAAGTTAAGGTTCTGGAGAGTTGGATTGGTTGTGTGCTCAAGTATTGAGCTTTTGTCCTCCATGATAGAGTGGTTGTAAACCAACATCAATTTCAAATCAATACAAAGCAAGATTCCACAATATGAGTATCTTCTTATTTTTGCCATCTCTTTTGTGATTTTAGGGTTTTCTTTCATCCGTTGGTTTTTCTTTGGTTTTTGGCCAGGATATTGCTTGCTGTGACCTATGGCAATGCATCTATGATCATCTTGATCATCAATCCAAAGCAAGATTTCTGGATTATAGATGATCTCAAAATTTGATTTTTCACTTTGCACAAGAGCAAATTTAGATTCACAAAGGAACAAGAAGCTCAAGAAATGTTCTCTCCTAGATTCAAAAGCTAATAAAGCAATATTGACAGGGCCAATGTCACAATAAGATCGCTAATTTTGCAACTAGCTAAAAGATCCGCAAATTACAATTTTTAGTTCAAGTTGTCTTAAAGTTTTGCCTCATTTAGCAAAGACATAGCTATACATGTGGAAGCATGATAATTCTAGCAAGTCAAAGAACTAGACAGAATGTTGAGCAAGAATTGAAATACTAAAGCTCAAGAGGGTAATAAGCAAAGCTTCATCAATTTAAAAGACAAGCAGTAAAGCTTATTTTACCATGCATCTTTGTGTGATTTTCATATGAATGCAATATAATACAATGAGATGCAAGAAAAACTAAAAAGCTTAAAAAGTTCAAAAAGATCAACATGTTCAGAAAAAGATCAAGGATGGATCAAATGAACAAGGAAAGCTCAGAAAAGAATAATCAACAACTCCCCCTCAAACCATTCCATAGGGATAAATTGCCCCTAACTCACTCCTCAAGGTGTCAAACCTAGTTAGATCTAAAGGCTTGGTGAGGATATCAGCTAACTGAGCCTCAGACTTCACAAATTCTAGCACGATATCACCTCTCTACATAGTCTCTAAGGAAGTGATAGCGAATGTCTATGTGCTTGGTACTAGAATGTTGCGCAGGGTTCTTAGCAATATTAATGGCAAAAGTGTTATCCCAGAGAAGAGGAACACTAGCAAAAGTTAACCCATAGTCCTTAGGGATGGGCATCATCCATAGAATCGGACTACAGCAACTAGCGGTAGCTACATATTCAGCTTATGCAGTGGATTGTGCAACAGAGGACTGCTTCTTAGAAGACCAAGAGATAAGAGAACTGCCTAAGAAATGACAAGTGCCTAAGGTACTCTTTCTATCTAGCCGACAGCCCGCAAAATCAGAATCAGAAAAACCCCCGAATAGACAAGGAAGAAGAGCAAGAATACCAAATGCCATACTGTATAATGGAGTGAAGGTACCTGAAAATGCGCTTGACGGCTTGGCGATGTGAAGTCCTTGGAGACGCCCGAAACCTCGCACAGAGGCAGACCACGAAGTAGATGTTCGGTCTTGAGACCGTCAGATAAAGGAGGGAGCCGATCATACCGCGGTACTCGCGTTGATCCACGACTTCTCATTCCTCATTTGGATCCAGAAGAAGCGATCGACTTGTAATCACTCATCTAGAAGTGCTTAAGCAAATCCTTGGTGCACTTCGTTTGATGGATAAAGATCTCTTCCTTGCATTGCTTGATTTGAATCCCCTGAAAGTAGTTGAGCTCTACCATCATACCCATCTCAAATTCCCTGGACATGGTCTCAGGAAAACTGGAAACAAGAGCATGAGAAAAACCACTAAAGATAATATCATCTATATAAATCTGAACAAGTAAGAAGTCACTGTCATGCCTAATAATGAATAGAGTCTTGTCTACCTTACCTATCTCAAATTTATTCTTAAGCAAGAAGGTCTTAAGTCTATCATACCAGGCTCTGGGGGATTACTTAAGACCATACAAGGCTTTGGATAGTTTGAAAACATGATGTGGATGCTTGAGATTCTCAAAGCCTGAGAGTTGTCTAACATACACTTCCTCCTCTATACAACCATTCAAAAATGCACTCTTGACATCCATCTAGTGCAGTCTAAAGCCCTTAGATGCAGCAAATGCAAGCAGAATATGAAAGTCTTCTAATCTAGCAACACGAGCAAATGTTTCATCAAAGTCTAACCCATCAACTTGACTAAAACCCTGAGCTACCAATTTAGCCTTGTTTCTAACCATAGAACCAACCCCACTTTGTTTGTTTTTGAACACCCAACGGGTGCCTATCACATTATGACCACTAGGAGGCTCTACTAGGTTCCAGACCTTATTCCTCTCAAAATTCTCTAACTCCTCATGCATGACATTAACCTAGATAGAATCAGATAGAGTATGTGATATATCACAGGGTTCAAAAGAAGCAACAAATGCAAAATAGGAGCAGAGACTCAGATCGTGGTACCTGGAGCGAGTGACTCGTTCATGAAGATGACCAATCATCTTATTTGGAGGGTGACGCCTCTGAATGTGAAGTGGAGCACTCGGGAGAGATAGCATCTCTTCGACCTCCGCAGGTACTGCTGATGATGAAGATGCAGCAGGAGCCTCAACTGGAGGTGAAGTAGTCGAAGCAAGTTCTTGAACTGGAATAGGAGCGTCAGCAGCAAGTGGAAGAGCATCATCGACTCCATCATCATATTCCTCTAAAAGATGCTCTCCGTCGCCTGTGTATCACCTAAAATTTTTGATCTAGCTACAGGGCTAGTCTCATCGAACGAGATATTGCATGTCTCCTAGACAACGTTAGTCTCAACATTGAAAACCCGAAAACCCAACAACCCATCGAATGTGCAGGATAACCTAGAAATAAACCATCAAAAGTTCTTGACTTAAATTTATCTAGATTTTCTATTTTGAGAATGAAACACTTAGCACCAAAAACTCAAAAATGAGAAACATAGATTTTTCTACCAAACCGAAGCTCGTATAATGTTTTGCCCAAAGATGGTCTTAAGAAGATACGATTGGCAATATGACAAGTTGTAGCAATAGTTTCGGCCCAGAACGTCCTCGGAATCTTATACACATCTAGCATCGTTCTAGTCATCTCGACTAAGGTTCCATTCTTCCTTTCCACCACGCCATTTTGTTGAGGGATGTGTGGACTAGAGAACTGATGCTCAATACCACGTTCAGCACAGAAAAGTGGCAAAAGATATATTCTTGAACTCCGTGTCATTGTCACTGCGGATTGCTCTTAAGGCACTAGGAAGTTCAGAAGCCAAGCGGAGAACAAGATCAAGAAAATGATCAAACCCTTCATCCTTCGAAGCAAGAAAGAACATCCAAGAGTATCTCAAAAAATCATCGACTATAACAAGAACATATCATTTACCACCGACTGACCGAACCCTAGCAGAACCAACAGTATCCATGTGAAACAATTATCCTGATTCGTCAGTCATGGCCATAGTAAATGAAGGGTGTGAGGCGGCAACTTGCTTGCCATCCCAACAGGGTGCACATACAACATCCTTGACGGCTTTGAGTTTGGGCAAACCTCTCATGAGATCAAGATTGCTAACTCGCGTTGGATGATCAATACCAATGTGCCCGAAACGACGTTGTCTAAGCCAGAACTTAGAAGAAGATGTAATCAAACACTTGAGAGATCCAACAAGCGATAAAAAAAAGTCAGCTCCAAAGACCCTATCAACTCTAGAAATCCCAAAAATAAACTCACCAGCTGAATCAAGCACACGACATGTATTTTTCTTAAATCTAGTCTCATAGCCATCATCAAGAAGCTGTGAGACAAAAAGCAAGTTGTACCTTAGCTTGTCCACAAGAGTGACGTCCTTCAGGATGAATTTGTGTTCACCCTGATCGATCCTGTTCCTTCCATCCGCCCTTGTTTATCATCCCCAAAGGTGATGAAGTCATCACCATTCGACCGCGTGAAGGAGGTGAACCATCTTGAGTCTCTGGTCATGTGGCGTGAACATCCGGAGTCAACCAACCACGTGTTCTCCCCCCTTCCGTGATGATCCTGAAAATCAAGCCACAAAAGATCGATGTATCTCAATACTAGGGTTAGTTAAGCATGACTTAGGAACCAAGTACTAAGACACACGTCTGCGAGTAGTATAAAAAGTAGAATTGCTATCCTTGATCCTACTTGAGGTTATATCATGAGAGATGGTTACACGAACATGATATGCATCATGTCTAGGAACATGATGATGAAGAGTATGTGAAACAAATTCTAGTCCAGGTTTCTTCTTTTCTAGATGACCATGTCTTATGAAGGCTCGAGGTTAATGAAATGAAATTCTAGCAAGAATATTCCTATCAGTTTTCAACCTACACCAACAGAACTCAAGCAAATTATCATCCTTCTTGCAATAGGTGCAATGGTACTTGGTACCACTGGGAGAAACACCTTTTGACTCAACAGATGGTTGGGAAAAATCAGCAGATTCAAAAAGTGTTTTTGCAGTTTGGGTTTTGAATTCAACTAAGCTATTTTCCAAGACTTGAGTGACATTTGGCTTGGACTTGTCTTAGGCAAAGTTGTATCATAACCCTTACTTCTTATAAGGAGTTTTGGACTTGTCAAGAATCCTAACTGTTTCTTACCCTTAGAGAATTTTTCTAAAGTATCATTGAGATAAATATTTTCTTTTTCAAGATTAGGACATGGTTCACAAGTTTTGCTCTTAATGGCTCTAGCATGTCTCTCCTTATGAATAGCAACTTCAAGCTTAAGGGCTTCACATGAAACATAGGAAGATACTAAGCTCTAACTACTTTTAATATGTCCTTTACTTCATGTTCACGTTCTTAGCAGAAAGGGCAAGTACTAGACTTAACATTATCAGAAGCAACCAACTTGCTAGATTCTAAGCATTTGTCACATGGAGCATATTTAACTTCAATTATCACAGTTCTAGCATTTTCAAGTTGGTGCAAGGAAACATCATAAATAGTTTGCAATTTAGCAAGTTCATAGTGTAAAACATGGCAGGATGAACATTCATCAGAATTAAGATTCTTAACATTCACAAGTTCTAGTGGGAGATTATCAACTTGCGACTCTAAGTCGTTATTCCTAGCCATGGTGAACTCTAATGCTTTATCCTGGCTAAGAAGTCGCTCATAGTTGGTATCACATCTAGCAGAGAGAACATCAAAGGATGGAGATACCTCAACGAGGTCATCGATGTCGACGGAGTCGGTCATGAAGCACATGCCAGTGAAGTACTTTGTCTTCCCTTTCTTCTTATCTTGAGGGAGCTCCTCCTCCTTGTCCTCCTCACTCCTAGAGTCCACATCGCTCATGGATTGCTCTCCAAAAGCGGCAAGGACCCGATGAGCAGCCTCATAACCTTGGTAGCATCAAACTTAGGCTTGTTCCCTTGAGGCTTCCTCCATGCTGCCTTTTGCTCCTTGTGATTGCCCTTCCCTTTTAGCTTGGGGCAGTTCGCCCGGATATGGTAGAGCTCTCCATACTCATAGCATGCCACTAAAACCCACGTTAGTTAAAATATGCATCATGCAACACATATGCACTAAAACCCATGAACTTGACCTAATCAACAAACATCCCCGCCAAGCTGGCTGGCGAACAAGTCAAAACCGGTCAGACCGCCACCCATGGCCGGTCTGACCGTCCCCTGGCCGGTGTGACCGCCTTGCCTAGGGACTTAGCCAAATTTGCTCCCTAGAAATCCGAGACCTCTCTGAAAATTTCAAACGAATAGAACTTTTGACTCAACGCTCCAAAAATTATGAGACTAAGTGTAGGAGAATCCCCTCTCTTACCTACACCCTCTATTTTTGGCCCCGCTCCAAACTCAAAGCTACTAAATGGCCGGTCAGACCGCCGCCCATGGCCGGTCTGACCGCCAGCCACTACACCCAAGGCTTGGCTGGTCTGACTGTCAGAGGTGGCTGGTTTGACCGCCACACATACCGGTCCGATCGCCGCCCTGGCCAGTCTGACCGCTTACAGCGTGACAACAACTGAACTTTGTCAAAAACACGTGTTTTGACAAACATTCAACGCCATTGCCAATTGTATCATCATCCTAAGATCATGAGTATATCCCCACGATATCCACATTAGGATCTTGTAGTCATAGAGAAACTTACGACTGAGTGCTGGTTGAAGAAGAGCTTACGACCATGGGATCATCGTAGAAAAAAACTTACAACTAAGTATGGGTCGTAGAAAGTCTTGTGACCAGGGGGTCGTCATATAAAAACTTACGACTATGTGCCAGTCGTAGAAAAACTTATGACTGCTTGCTGCTATTTCTTTTTTCGATTTCTGTAGGAAGTGGGCATGGAAGACCGTCAGGACGACGCTGAAGTCGAGCTGCTGGTCGTCGACGCGGTGGCTGAGCGAGTCGAGGTTTCTCCAGCCAAAAAGCGTCGGCTTGTGAAGGTTGTCGACAAGGAAGAACTTACGACTAGGTGCTCGTCGCAGAAGAGCTTACGACCATGGAAATGTCGTAGAAAAACTTACGATGGGGGAAATGTCGTAGAAAACCTACGACTGGATACTGGTCATATGAGAACTTACGATGAGAGGATTGTCGTAGGAAAACTTACGACTGTATACTGGTCGTAGGAAAACTTACGATCAATGAATTGTCGTAGAAAAACTTACAATTGTATACTGGTCGTAGAAGAACTTACGACCAGAGAGTTGTCGTAGAAAAACTTACGATTGGATGCTGGTCATAGAAAAACTTACGATCGTTTGTCTTATGCATGTGTCTACTCTTTTCTTCTGTAGGTTCATGAGTGACGAGTAGACCTTGGCTGATTCGCTCGACTATGAGAAAGTCGAGACAAAAAGGCTAAACGATGGCAAATCTGTATCAACCTATAAGTAATAAATCAAATTGAAGAATAGAGTTAGATATAGTCTTGAATGTTAGGTAGGAGTAAATGATTTTATTAGGTTATGCATATTTCCCCCATCAAACAACATATTTGCTTTAAGATTTGTAAACCTTTTTGAAAAGAGGTATAACAAAGCATACCCCCACAAAACAACTGCTTAACTTTGTGCAGACTCTCCTAGAATTGGGATCCCTTTTGACCATTATAATCTGTGAACTCATCATTTGGGAAATACTTAGCTTTAAGTACGTGATGCCACAACTCATATCTGGCAATGTGCATCCTCCAGATCCACTTAGTCATCAACCATAATATTTGGGCCTATGTTGTAGCTATAAATTATACAGTAAAGAAGGGGGGCCCTGGGCTTCATGTAGATGCAAGGGAAAACCCTGGAGATCCTCGAAGGTGAAAAACGGTATTAAAGTATCAAAAGGTGTGTATTTATTACCTTGAAAAAGCCTCTCCTTGCTACATGGGGACAAAACATATTTATAGTGTTACGTTCAAGATACAGGAGATTACAATTCTACCTCTAGAAAGAGGTAGCCTTAGGTGTAGCCTCCAGTGTTCGTAGGGGTTGCAGGGTCTTTTCGCTCCTTAGGCGTAGCCTCCAGTGCACGGTAGACCATCCTGGGCCCGGTCCACAACGCTTGTGCTCTTGGTCCACAAGTGACCTTGACTCCCTCCGCTCCATACGGGCGGCTCTGAAGCGAAGGTCCCCGGGACACCCTCGTTCTCTGCGAGGTGGTCTGGGGTGAAGGCCCTCGAGGGCCCCTTCGTTCCAGGTGTACAATATCCTTCTGGTGAGGTTGCCTTTGGCAATCTTTTTGTATCCTTCGCCTATGCGAGAGGGTTCATAGCACCCCTCGTTTTAGCCCAAGGTGCACCCTGATTCGGTGCCTTCGACGGCCTTCTTGTGCCTCTCACCCTATGCGAGAGGTACATGGTACCCTTTATCTAGGTCAAGGTACACCCCTCGTATGGTGTTTTCAACGGTTTTCTTGGTGCCCTCACCACATCGTTGGGGCCGGTGGGCCATCCCAACTACAACCTACACACAACATCTCATCCAACCATGAGATATATGAACTACTCCACAACATCCCTCCATTTTCTCTTGTAGTATGTATTTCAGAAGTCTTAAAAAAAGAATCTCAGAAGACAGATATTACACTCATAAATCTGTCCTCGTTTTTCGTCCGAAGAAGAAAAATTTTATGGTGAAAATTTGCCCCGCAAAAGGAAAGTGTCGAAATCAACCGAAGCAAATCCATGCGTACCCGGACAATTGATGCATATAGCAGTTAACTTCTAGCACGTCTTTGTTTTGACTTTTGAGCGGTTTAGAACATGCATATCATGAGCTGTACATGAGTTAGATTCGTATGAGTTGAGATTCTCGATAGACAAAAAAAAAGGACTCCCAATTTTAGAAGATGCATGTCAGATTGTCAGGAGTGTTCTGCTTCCAGAAAAGATTGTCGGGTGTTGTACATGACTTGGACTTGAGATGGACTCCTTTTACAACATGAAGTCCATAAATCTCATTTAGTACACCGGAGTTAGAGATTTGAGAGGAATCAGGAGGACCCAGGTCTCCAACATTTACATGCACCTTGGATGGACTAGTCGGCTTGCCCTTTTGCTTCAGACAACAAACACCCGCGGCTTCTTACCTAGTTTTTCTTCGGCAGATGCGCTGCATCAGGTACGTGGCCAAAGCACAATACTAGCTAGATTAGATTCGAGAAACACACCATACATACATTCCCTCTTTGTTCTTGCCATGGCAGACATGTACGCCTCGTCGGCTGATCGCTGTGCACCGGGCACGTCCTCGCAGTGCGTGTTTGAGGGCGTCACCGGGACGCACGATTTCGAGGTGGTCGGCTACTCGCTGGTGGCAAGTCAGCTCCAGCACCTTCCACGTCGGCGGCTACGACTGGCTCGTCCTCTTCTTCCCGGACGGGCGCTCGGAGGACTGCGCCGGCTACTCGTCTGCCTTCCTGTATTATCACGGCCGAGATAAGAAGGTGGAGGTGTAATATGACCGTTTTCAAACTGTAAATAGTAATTTCATTTCGGTTTTTAATTTTTATTCGTATTTCAAATTATCGTATAAATGCAAATATGCTAGAAGCCTTCTAGCTAAGCTCGAGTTTGTGTTTCAAACCTCATCGCAAATCTCGAATTCAAAATTCAAATTTGAATTTGCGTTTTCGGATTTTGGACCCCCCCCCCTTCTCATTTCCTCTTGGGCCGGCCCACCTCCCCTCCCCGCCGGCCCGTTTTCTCCCACCTCCCATCCTCCCGGCCCAACCCAGGCCTGCTCTTCCTCCTTCCCCCCTGCTTTCTTCTTTCCTCCCCCAGCCTGAGCGTCGTCTCCAGCCCATGCACCCGGTTGTCACCATCTTCGTCGTCGTGACGCCAGCCCGAGCGCATCCCATGCGCCCGGTCGTCACGCCGCCTGCACCACGTCCCATCACGAGCTTCCTCTCTCGCTCCTACCTGCGCCAAGGCCATCGCCTCTGCCACCTGCTCCCTTGACGCTCCCCTCCATTGCCCAGTCTCGTCGCCGCAGCTCCGCCGCCTGCGCCCACGAGCTCCCTCTAAGTCGCACCCCCACCTGCGCCTCCTCTGCAGCTCGCGACCGCAGAGCCTCCTCCTTGCCTTGTCACCTCAGCCGCGCCAGCGCCGGGTCACGTGTTGTGCTTTGCACGCACGCCTGCGTTGACTGCGTCACTTGCGCATGAGCGCTGCATCATCCGCATCGCCTTGTCGCCTCCCAATCGCTTCGCCACCTTCTCCCTCTGCCCCCTCTTGACCTTGGTGCCTCTCCTCGTTGCTTTGTCCCATCGGCAGCACGCTGTGCGTGTCAGCAAGCACCCGCGCCCATGCCGCTCTGGTCGTGCCCCATGTCGGCCGCCTCGGGAACACACGCCTCCTCAACGACTCCTCCCCCTCCTGGTGGCTATAAGAAACCTCGGCCGCCTTCCCTTGTCTTCCCCTCCCCTCCCCACCTCAATCTTCTTCTTCTTCCTTAAAGCAGAGCCGAAGCTCTTGCTCCCGCCTTCGCCGTGCCGCCTCGCCGCCGCACCGGTGAGCCACTGCCCCGGCCAACCCCGTCACGAGGTGCCCCCGGCGACAAGGAAGCTATCCCCCACCTCCTTCCTTCCTCATCGCCGCCGTGGACGACTGCCACTGTGGCTCTTTTTTCCTCCGCCTCGGTCGCCGCCGCTCTGCCGATTCAACCACCCCTGAGCCACCCTGGCTCCACCTCCGGCTTCCCCACCTCCAGGCGCAGCCCGAGCGCTCGCTCCCTTCCTCCCCGCGCCACCGCACCGTCGGGACCTCCAAAGCAGTGCCACCACCGTCTTTGGCCTTGCCGCCGACGCACCCGCCCCTCTCCGGAGCCGCCGCCGCCACTCCCAGGGACCCCAACCTCGTGAGGACTTGTTTCACCGTCTCGCCCGCCTCCCCGCGCCGCCGCTCGCAGCAGCCGCCACCGTTCCCGAGTCGCTGCGCCCCTCCCTCTGCTCCTCTCTCTCTGCGGACAGAGAAGGCGAGGTGAACGGCCGAAGGCCCACGTGTCATCCCCCTTTAAACCACCCTGCTGTGGCAGACAACTGGGCCCCACCGAACACTATTCCATAGACCGTGGACCCGCACAGTGCGTGGTGACCTTCGGTCCACGCATTGTTCACGTGGACCGAACACTGTGTAGTGGGCCCCACGTGTCAGTCGGTCACTGTTTTCTCTCTCCTTTTTTTAATTTTTTTATTTAATTCCAATTCAAACTTCGGAAGCTCCGTTCTCTTCCGTTATAACTCTAAAAATTATGAAATTTGTCTAAATTCAAGATCTTGCTAATGACACTGGTCTTATTTAATTTAGAGTTTATTTTTTATGTCATTAGCATTTATTTCCTCTCTTTGCTTGTTGTTCCTTTTTCCGGTACATTCGTCCGATTAGGGTTCGAAGAAGCTGGAGATCCCCAAATTGATCGAGCATGAGACTATCAAGACTCTCTTGACTATAACCAAAGTGAGTTAACACTTTGAACATTTTGAGCCTACATTTTATGTAAATTATATTTATTTAAATTACCAAAATTACATGCTTTAATTCGTTAATCAAATACATGTTAAAGCTTAAGGAAGCTAAATACCCATTTGATGATTAATTAATTATTAAGTCATCCTTTGATAATTGAATCCACTATTCCATATCACCCTAGTAAGTATGTGATAAATACTAGTATATGTTGTACTTTAGCGACATGCTAGTTTTGCTTAAGTACTGGGACATTAAAATATCCTAATCATCATCTTTTAAATATGAAAGTGGTTTTGGGCAGTCATTGTAGGTGAATGACTGGCATGATGAGATAATTGGTTTTACTCCTCAAAACCCTAAACATCTTGCTATTACCACATCTGGGCGGATGGGAAGGGTGGTGGGTGCTGTCGTGCACGAGAGTAGTTGGTATGTGGTATGAACCGCCCAGATGAATTAAGGGCTTAATCTTGTCATGACCTCTCATGTAAAATAAGTACAACCACAAGTCTGTAAAATACAACTTGGCTTGGTAAATTTGTTAAACTCCAGATGTTATATCGCTGGAGGGGTAGTGGGATCGTGCAAGAACCGGACACGGTCCGGCTTGAATGGGATACCAATGTAAGGTGAAGTTGCCAGTCGTGCTAGACGTTATGGGTAATCCAGCTACGCTAGTTGCTGAGGTGAACATCCCGCACAACTTATGGGTGTGGCCTATATGGGTGAGATAACAGAATGATCAAAATATTTCAAAATGCTACTATGATGGTCGCTCAACTACATGACTAAGGAATTATGTAAGGCAATGGGTATGATTATCTCTTGTGGATACAGTGTACAACCTCTGCAGAGTTTAAACTGTTTAAACAGTCGTGCCTACGGTCAAATGTGGACATAGGAACTTACTAGAGTTAGTTCTATTTCAAAAACCTCTGTGGGTGGTATGAAAATCAGGTCGGGCTCATCTAACCCTGAGATTGGATTTTTCCTGAGTCGTCGAGCTCATTGGTGTTAAGGATTGGAAGTAGCTCTAATCTAATGAAGTATTTGTAGAGTTTTCGATGGAGGGAACCTATACTGTTATTTAATGTTGTAATTACTCTCTTTATTAAAATGCAATTTGGTTAAAATGCTTAGTCATAGGAATTTGTAATTATGATAATTGAAAATGTTGCTTTAGCAAATAAAAAAAACCCGAGTTATCCTTATTAAGTCATGCATGTTATTATTGCATCTTGTGTGTTGACTTGCGAGCACGGAAGTTGTGCTCATTCTTGCCCTTCCCCAAACCCTTAAGATAATGTGGAACAAGGGGACTATGCGTATTATGAAGACCCAAACGTCGACAGACAAGGGAACGATGAAAAGTGGTATAATTCTGTAGTCTAAATCTCGCCCTAGTCTAGTGGACTCGTTTGGTATTTGCGTACAACCGATATTATCCAACCCCATAGTTAATATCCGTCGTATATAGGTTACCCTAGTCGCTTGCCTGTGGAGAGATAAGCTCTACCCCTTTTGATTTCGCTGTAATTTACGTTGTTTTCATGTAATATAATCAATTTGACCTATTAGCTCTTTTGTAAAACTCGATTCGACGTGGTCTATGTTACTCGGATGTTTGTAATATATTCGATTGTCTTATTCACATCATGTATGAAATGATTTAGAAATATACCTGTGAGTACTATCCACTAATCTAGTGAATAACACAATATTTTCAAAGAGAATTTGAATTTATAAAATCCGAATCCGACGTGATCGTCTCGCGTCAAAAACACAGTATTTTTCTCCATGAGATGGCTGGGGTTTCTCCTGCTTCGTCGAGAAATCCGAACTGCGATCTTCGTCGTGCCTCAACAATGACTGCTTGACGATAAGGTGCGTCGCGCGTCACGATCGTCAAAGAACCGCGCTGGGAGGAGGTACAACCGTACAACCTGCCAAGAAGAGCTCCCCAATTTCGGTCCCGCGGCCGAACCTGCACGAACACCTCGAGCAGATGCTGAACGACCCGAGGGGATCGGACGTGACGTTCAGCGTGGGCGGCGAGCTGTTCCATGCTCACAGGTGCGTGATGGCCACGCGGTCGCGGGTCTTCAACGCGGAGCTCTTTGGCTCGTGAAGGAGAAGGAGATGGCCTGCATCGAGATCTCCTATGCCCTTTTATTTTGGACTGGACAACTCGAGGACTGAGAAGCCAGCAATTCCCCTTGTACTATGCGTGCTCTCTCCTAGGCTTTATTTAGAACAGAGGATTTACAAAGAAAATTCATAGAAAATGCATGTAGAATTTCTGCAAACTTTCAGATTCATTTCAGTCTTGTACTTATCCTGGGGCATCATTTGCCTCCATCTGAACCATCCGATCGTGATCGCACGGCTCCCAAACACTCACACGGTGGGCGCTGTGGTTCGATGCTTCCTGTTAAAATTTGACTCGACACCTCTCTCGTCCGTCATCGCCTACTCAGCGGTCGTCAAAACCCTTCCCGTCGTACCTACGGTCGCCGCCGCCCTCCTCCGATCCTCCCCGTTGCGCTTCCCCCCGTCCACTGTCTCGACTCCGACCGCGCTGAACCATCGCCTCGTCGGCCTGCCGCGGCACGCCTCCCGCGATCCCGCGACGGCACATCTGGCTACGTACTACGTAGTAATTCCCTGATCACTGCTTATTTTTCCTCTTGGAGCATGATCTCTCTGCTTATTACTTTCACGCTGTTTTCAATTTTTCACCGGGTACAGAATCCATTGGAAATTTTGCTTATATTTGGAAGTTCTGATTTTGATTCAGGAACCCATGAGAAAAAACGATGTAAGTAACCCTTGTTTGTGTGTTTTGTAGTCCATGGAAGATAAAATTTCTAACAATCCTGGCTTTAGGAGCGTATGAGAGGTTGCCACTGTAAAGATTGCTTGTATGTGGCCGAATACAGAAGCCCTCATCTATTAGATGCATTATGATTGTTTTTTATCCATTTGGGGATGCCCCCCTCCCATCCTGTGCGATGAGATTCAGTTATTAGTTGGTATTTTGGGTCTACTTGGGGATGCATTGGGATGGGTTTCTTCCAGTTTTGTTACTGCAGTTATGTGGTACCTGGTATTAAACCCTAAGATCTTAAAAATTGTTTCAGCTCGGGCACTTTCAAACTTTGAATAGCAGTATGTGATGTTCATGTGTGTGTTCTCGAAAAAAAATGTGATATTCATGTTCGACAATTTGACATGCTAGGAAACTATTTCAAATGAATAGCATAGTTACAGCAAACATTAATGCTTCTAATCCTTGAACCAGCAAGTCAGTTGAAATGTTCCTACAAATGGCAACTCTATTTCAGCAAACATTAATGCTTCTAATCCTTGAACCAGCAAGTCAGTTGAAATGTTCCTACAAATGGCAAATCTATTTCCAGAGACTAGCAGACCAGTCTAATTTTAGTACTGCCCTACCACTTACTGAGATAAGCAGGGAATCATTGAATCTCTTCAGAAGTTCAGAACAAATAAAACAAGGAGGCACCTCTGTGTTCCAGTTGTCATTAACATGCCCTTTATTTTTATCTCATGCATTGCAAAAAAGTTTGGGGTGCTCCATGCTTGCTATATAGTTGCCAGGCTGCAAGCTTGTACTTGTGAAACATCATTCAGCTTAGGAACTAGCAGGCTTCTTCTTGTCTATTTATCTATATTTTACCATATGTAATGAGCTCCATAGTTATACATATATGCACAGATGTCTTTAAAAGAGAACAAAAAATAGCATGTTTTTTTAAATCTTATATCTCTTTTACACGATTTTTAATCCTGTTTCCTCATTTTTTCTGACGGGAAACTTGATTCAATTCATTGAGCAGCTAGTTTCATTAGTGAGTACAAATTAAGAACACATTTTGGCAAGTGGCAGCACTTATTTCGAGGCCAACTTCTTGCCCTCCTTCCATTCTCCAGCCTCCTCTGAATTTTTAGCCATTGGATCAAAATATTGTTATCGCATTGCTAAAGCAGTAAGCACTACCACTGAAAATCAACAGTGCTGCTGACTCAACTCTGCATAGATTGACTTTACTCATGCTCTTCGCAGTTTGCTAAAGTAAGAGATATTTTCCAAGTTCATTTATATTTCAGCATTTTTTTATAACCACATGTATTTCTTTCCTAACTCCCATCCATTCATACCATTTCAAAAATTGTAACATCATGTTTTGAACACATCAAGTGGGAGAATGTTAAATCCAACTTACAAGTCAAGTAGACAATATGAATACTTCAGGTTACATTGATATACATTGCCCTGTTGTGTAATGTAACATGTCTTAGCATATATATCTTCTTTTGCTACTGTTGTGTTTTGGTTAGGGGTTACAACTAACGAAATTCATATTCTCTTTGTGGATCTTATGTTAGTCATTAATTTATGATGCCATACCACCTCAGCAGTTGCTGACACACAAGTACAAGCCAAAAAAGGGGAACTCCAGGAGTCTTCAGGACCCGTTAATTGATCCAATGGCATGCTGTGAGTACTGCCCTGCTGGCTGCTGCTTTGATTCTAGATATAATATATTGTTCCTTACAAGTTACTACACCATGAAAATATGAATGCAGAACCAGTTCTTGGCATATGAGCAATACAAGAATCTTGTTTGGGTAGGTAGCAGAATTTTCAGAAGCAAATTTGATTTCATTTGTTCTTGTCATGGCTGAAAACTCAACTCTCTCGGCTGATTGTGGCCCACCCGAGACAATGTCAAGGAGCCTGATGGAAAGCATAACCGCGATTCACAATTTCGAGGTTGCCAACTTCTCCCTGCTTGATGGTATGGGTCTTGGCAAGTACGCAAGCTCTAGCATCTTCAGTGTTGCTAGCCACGACTGGGCTGTCAGGTTCTATCCGGATGGGACCAGGCCAGAAGATGCAGCTGCCTATGCATCAGCCTTTTTGTATTTCCACAATGGAGTGGCGGGTGTGAGGACCAGGTTCAGCTTAAGTTTATTAGAGAAAGATGGCAATATATCACAACTGGCACACTTCTCAGGAGCACATACCTTTGCATCAGTAGGTTCTGATTGGGGTTTCTATCGGTTTGTTGAGAAATTGAAGCTGAAAACATCTTCATGCCTCGACAATGACTGCTTCACAATAAGGTGCGAACTCACCGTCATAAAAGAACCTCGTGCAGAAGATATAAAGGCAAATTCTATTACAGTCCCCCAGTCTAACCTGCACCAACATTTTGAATGCATGTTGAAGGTTGGAAAAGGGGCAGATGTGAAATTCTTTGTTGGTGGTCAAACGTTTCATGCTCACAGGTGCGTGGTGGCTGCAAGGTCTCCAGTATTTGATGCAGAACTCTTTGGTCCAATGAAAGAAAAAGTCGAACAATGCATCAAGATAGAAGACATGGAGCCTTCAATATTCGAGGCACTTCTTCATTTCATCTACACAGATTCGCTACCAGATAGTGGTGTATTAGGTAATACAATGGCAATGCAACACCTGCTAGTTGCTGCAGATCGATATGGTTTGGACAGGCTAAGGCTAATGTGTGAGCAAAAACTATGTGAGGGCATTGACGTGGGAACGGTCTCTACCACACTGGCTTTAGCAGAGCAACACCATTGCCAGCAGCTTAGAGATGCTTGCATTGGATTTATGGTCTCCTCCAAAGGCCTAAGTGCCATCATGGAAACTGGCGGATTCAACCATCTCATGGAGACTTGCCCTTCGGTTCTGAAGGAGATTTTAGATAAGATGTCCCGTGAAAGAAGCAGGTAGTCTTGATATCTCCATCCATTGGGGGATAGGCAATGAAACTCTTAACCATGTGTAGTTCTATATATCTTTGTATATGAAATTACCGGTTTGTTCTTCCTTTTCATGAAAGGAATTTTGTAATGTCGGGAATGTCATGTAGATCCTGAAAGATGATATGCGTTATGGGATGATGGGGCATTCTGTGTTGGCTTTCATGCGTTGTCTTTGACACAGATTAAATATGTTGATCTGGTTTTTTAATGCAGGTTTTTGGGTGATTATGACGAACGAAAAAGAGCTTGGGACCCTAAAAAAAAACTTGGTTTATTTTGTGAATGCCCCCATTTTTTTATTCTGTCGGATGTTTTGGTTTGTTCTTTGTGGGTGGCGGTTCCCATATCCTTTAGGAGTGGCCCGCGTACAATAGTCGTAGAGCATGGTTAGGTTCAAACCCTCTTACCCCTTCGAGGAAAAAAAAAAAGCAAAAATGTGCATCTTTTTTAGACGACCTTAGTTATGTTTTAATCACATTTTTTACAATTGAACTTTAAAGTACATCTGTGGTTTTCTAAACATTAAGTCATAAACTTTATCCATAGACATGCCAAGATTTAGCCTACAAAACCTTTTTTCTAAGTTAGGTTAACTACAATTGATTAGACTTTTCTTCCATTTTATATAAAGGTTGTTGCCTTGTGACCAACAATACAATAAGTAATTTAGCACATAGTAAAAAATCAAATATATAGTTGTTTCCCCAATAAAAATCGCTTTCTCAACCCTATAGAAAACATGTTTTAAAACTGGTTCCGAAAAGGTTATTTTTGTTAAAGGAAATTAACATGTTTTAAAACTGAGTTCGAAAAGGTTATTTTTGTTAAAGGATAATTTGGTGTGGACATTTTTAACTAAACTGGCTCATTGGTACAACAGACCTATTAGCGGTGTAATTTAGTCCTATATTACTTATTTTATTGAGGGGGCGAACCTCCTTGACTTATATAAAAAAAGGTGGGGTTGGTCATTGTACATACCACGTTTACAGGCAAATATCTATAAAAAGAGATGTTGTCGGAATTATATCTTGTGTTTTTGTTCATTTTCTTCTGTGTTAGTCCTACGTCAGTATCATGACACCTATCTCGGAATCACTGATCCTTCAACGTGTTATCAGCATGAGATTGCTCATATGCTGTAGGCCGCTAAACCAGGTACGTCGTTCTATACTGCTTGTTTATTAGATCAATTCTTCTGCAGATATTTAATCTTTGCGTAATTGACCTATGCCATGTACTGTTCAACGTTCGCGGCAACAAGCCAACCGATGAACCTGTGAGGGGCTCGTACAACTTCATGCAACCAAGGGCGGACATGATATGAGCAGGGAGAACGAACAAACACAGGAAACCCTTCTTTTGTGGCGATGCACGCCATTTTATTTTTCACTATTATTCACTCGCTTCAATTTACACAACAGGTTACATAACTTAAATAGTCTCACCCACACACGCACACGACTGATCAACAACTCGCTCGGGTCTCATACCACGCACGCACGGCATGATCCACACACTACCCGGACTCCACTACCTGGTCGAACAACTCTGGAGACTCACTCCACTAACCACTAACACACATGCAGCATATATTTTGAGCATAAAGATCTATAGAGATAGATCTAAGAGACTAATTGGATTAAGCCCAGATGTGTACATTGACAAGGTATTGAAGCGGTTCAATATGCAAGATTCCAAGAAGAGATTCTTGCCCGTGTCACATGACATTAGTCTTAATAGAAGTTAGTGCCCTTCGACACCTGGTGAGAGAGACATAATTAGTAAAGTTTTATATGCTTTGGCTATTGGATTTATCAATTAGTTGTGGAATTACTTAAGCATATAAGGCAATATTTGGGGGATCATCATATGTGATGAATTATTTGTAGTATATAAGATTCACTTGGAGCAATCATCAGTCCCAAATAAAATTGAGAGACCTGGAGGATTATGGAGATAACGAGTGATCTTGATTTCCCAAAATTACACTAAGAATTGTATTGGACACATGGTTTGAGATGCCCTCATTAAGTGGACGTTGTCCATTAGCAATTACACTCCTAGGAAGATAAAGTGTTATAACTTTGTTGAGTTAAAACCCAATTTTGGGATCATTAGATCCAATCCATCCGGATGAATAAAGTTAGGAACTTGCAAGGAAATCGTTTGATGTTCATTGTGTGATTATAAAGCGTCTATGTGGTTATAGAAGAGGCCATAAGATTGCAAAATTTATCACCCAATAAAGATTACATAATATTTCATTAAGTATGAGTCCAGTACACTGCGCACACGAGCGCGCACACGCGCCCAATAAAGATTGCATAATATTTCATTAAGTATGAGTCCAGTACACTACACACACACACATATATATATATAGACACACACACGTATACATATATGTATACATACATACATATACACACACATACCCATACAGCTAGTGCATGTGAAACATTTTCCACATAAATCACCACCATAAGCGTAATATCATACATGCCATCATAGGGGATTTTGATACGCCGTGATAAGGATCGAACCTCTAGATGAGATTAAATCATGTAGGTTACCCGATCTTTCACGATGGAACAACGGTAAAAGTGCAGTAACACTCTTATGGTCGTGTAATAATACGGTGTCTTTCGTGTAGTAATACTCATGCAATAGTGTAGTAGCACGATGTCGTTCATACGGTAACACTCCGCTTAACGTGTAGTAATACTCCAGCGGTGGAGTGGTAACACTCCGTCTTTATTGTGGTAACACGACTTTCATAGCGTAGTAACGAGCTTGATAAGTGGTTGAATCACCCTAGATCGGTAGGACCCGAAGTAGAAGCGATTAGCTGCATCATCCCAAACTGTGAAGAAGGGATAGATCATGAATTGTACGGTTGCATCGTATAGATTCCGATAGATGGTTTCGATAGCATGGAATAGAAACCCTAGATAGAATTCCTTAACCCACGTACACCACAACACGTGAATGCGAGATATAGGATCAATTGGTCTAGCGGATGAAAATCGACACAACAGCCGAATCCCACGCACCCGAAGAAGAACACTCGATGAATTCCTCAAAAACACTCGCGATACAGGGGTAAACTCTAACGACACGGCCGAAACACACGACCTGTTTTCAACTCCCCCTTTTATATGACACACTCCTATGGCTTTTATTGCCAACTTACGCACCCTGGCCAACAGGCCAAACACGACTCCTAAACGTAAGAAATTACAACTCAGACTCTCACGACTAAGGACATATATACATCCGACCCTGTTTGGGTGCAACACAAAAGAAGTCATGCAGGCCCAAAGTACTACTTGGCCTCATCTAAGAAACCTTTAGACATGACACAATAAACTCGAACTCTCCGATAGTTGGTGCGTCGCCTCTCTATTCTTGGTTGGTTCTGCTCCTTTTCTTCTTCTTGTGCGCTGCACAGAACCACCTCCTACTTTTGCACCACTGAAGCACCATCTAATAGTATACTTAATTCAGAAACACAAGTAAATGACGTAGTGATCATCCAGGCTGTATCACACATTTGATTGAAGATATCATCCCGACATTAGGGGAGAATTGAGACCATGATTGGAATATCGAGATGTTTTCATGGGATGAAAATATCTTCAACAAACTGCCATGAGCAAAGGCTATGAGAAGAGACCAACACACTAGTTAAGATGAACTAAGAGTTCAGAAGATACTCCTGCACAAGATGAGCAGGGAGTTTGCCAGATATTGTAAAGGAGTTATTATGCATAGAGTGGAGATATCCCTGGATAGATGTATACCCACTTATGCAAAAGGACCTATGATGTTAAAAGAATCTGCGGGGGCGATTGCAGATATAAGAGCTATGTGCATTAGATACTTGTATGATTGACTCTAGTGCAAGTGAGAGACTGTTGGTGATATGCCATAAGAGACAATCGTGGAGATGATTGTATCACGTATATGTTTATGAGTTATAGAATAAATATTATTATGATCATTGGATGGTTTATTATTTTATAAAGATTAACAAGTACATGACTTGTTGGTGAAACTCTTTGATAGTTGTATGATATCATTCTAAAAGTATCCTTGGTCAGATGTCACTTGTCGGGCCCCTAGTGACTTATTGACCAACACATGTATTTATTGATGACCATGTTTCATTGGTCATGGATATGGGGATATTGAATCAATAATGTGAACACATGTTAGAGAACATGGTGTTGGGTAAGCCCATCTTGAGACACTATTGAGATTTTTATGATTCTATGTGTCATCAGTTGGTCTAAAGCAATAATGATGTATAATCCTTGTACCTGAGATCGGTATATTTTCTTACATGTGTAATAGTACACTTAGGGGTTACTAAACGCTACTCTGTAACTGGGTAGTTATAAAGGTAGCTTTCGGGTATGCTATGAAACATACAGAGAAATATGGCTGGTCGAATATGAGATTTGTCTCTACTAACATAACAGGAGAGATATCTCTAGCCCCCTCGATATGGTCGGATAAAGGAAGTGCATAGTCATGCCACTAATGGTCGAAGAGCCGACCACACGAAGTTATCTGT
Source organism: Hsuehochloa calcarea (assembly GCA_036346395.1). Taxonomy (NCBI): domain Eukaryota; kingdom Viridiplantae; phylum Streptophyta; class Magnoliopsida; order Poales; family Poaceae; genus Hsuehochloa; species Hsuehochloa calcarea. Next base: position 46,165,650 of record CM070599.1, read on the forward strand.
CACTATATCGAGAAAATATTGAACAGTCCATGGACGACAAATATCTCACCTGAAGTATGATAAGATATCGTGGGGCGACAGGAGCATACACAAGTATGTCATTTAGTCCGACCGAGTACGAACTGGTCGTGAGCTGGTCGTACATGATCACAAACTGATCGTAAAGTGTTACAAACTGGTCGTGACTAGGTACGAACTGGTTATATGGAGATGCAAATTGGTCGTGAGTGATAAGAATATGGCCGCATATCATATTGCATAAGGTTCGTCCGATATAATCTTTATGTGTATTCGGGAGTTACTATGTTCTGCTAGGAGCTGCTACAAACTTGTGATCGAAAAAGAGTTTCCTAGTCACAGCCGATTACATATAAACCTAGAGGGTCACACACTTAACAAGTTGGAATAAACTAGTTCGGATATGATCCGCTATGGAATCTTTATAAGGGGAGGCGCGGAGACTTTTGGAGGTTAGAGTTATCAGTTACACCACCGAAACCCTAGCCACCATCTCTAGAAGGCCCTGCCTTGTGCACTGGCACTAGCACACCGGCATACAATGTTCCATCCTTGGACATGTGGATACGATAGAGACGATGCTGCGATTGTTGATGCGCTGATTAAGGACGATCTGCAATCTACGTAAGGAACGCGAGAGGTTGCTGGAGGAGTTGATCGGAGGCCAAGGACGTTGGACGATCGACTACGACCACTACTTAACGTTGGATCAGGCTGCTCCAACTCTTCTTCCACTGCAATACGCGTCTAGTAGTAACAATCTATGGTATCTTATTTGCATGGCTTCCTAGTTTACAAAATAAAATTTTGAATTGTGTGTTAGTGTAACCTACTTGTATCCCTTCATCAAGTTCTTTGAAAGAATTGATAACATTGATGGTCATGTAAAACTTTGACAATTTATATAAATCCACACTATGCCAAATCATGGAATGGTAATACTCTAAGATGGTATATCCATCGTAGGTCTATTGGATAGATGTTGATAGTTGCAAAAGGTAAAGCCTCATATGATTAAAGAGACTAGATAGTTATCCAGCAACAATGAGGTAATGCAGCTATATTCCCCAGTGTAATGATTACTTGTATTGCTTGAGATCAAAATAGTGGTAATGCGAAAGGTGAAAGGTGAACAGGTAGGCTACGCTAGCTACAACAATTGATTTTCTACCGTGTTCAACCAGAAAACATACGTGTAAGGGAGTCATAGATAGTTACCACTAGATGCGCTGCGCAACGGAAGAAGAGTTGGAGCAGCCCGGTCCAACGTAGATATGCGTTGATGAAGAAGAAACAGTCGATCTTTTCACGAACTGAATGTCTCCTCCTCGAGTCCTACGCAATAGCCTTACGCTTTTAATCAATCGACAAAGAAGAATAAAGCGGCGCGCACGAGTCCACACGTTTGGGATGGAACGACGTGCGCTGGTGTGCTAGCACCGCGCGCCCGGCTAGGGTTTTGGGATACGGCAAAGGGGAGGTGGCGGCCAGGGTTCATCCACTCGTTCCTGCAGCCCCGCCTCCATATATTTATAGAGCATGCTAATAGGCTTTCACGTTGTAGGCCCAATAGAACCCTAGTCCCATATGGATCAATATCCCTCTTAGCCTATAAAATCGAATTGTTTATGATTGCCTCTTGGGAACATCACTAACAATCTCCCACTCGCACTAGAGACAATCATATAGGCAAGCTCTTCAATTCCAACCCCTTAAGTGTGTGACCCGCTAGGTTCAATGTGTAGACAGTCATGACCCGAAAACCCTTTTCAAGCCATAAGTCAATAGTGGCACCTAGCAGGGCATATTGACTCCCGAATACACATAAAGATCATATCGGCTAAACCTTGATATACACATACTTGGATCCCTTTGACACACGATACTAGTCGAACTTAAGGCGAGATTCGTGCCACCCTTGTGATAGCTCAACCATTTACTCGATCTTGTGGTGGATTACAACTCATGACTAACCCTTTAGTCACATTGTGATTAACTCTTTAATCACCTTGGCATGACCATGCACTTCCCTAATCCAACCCATCGAGGGCCCCAGAGATATCTCTCCTGTTATGTAGGAGGGGCAAATTCCATCTTAATCCGCTCACATCTCATTCCATGTTTCATGATACACCTGAAGACCACTTTTATAGCTACCCAGTTACGGTGTAGTGTTTGGCAGCCCCAAAGCGCACCACTACACACAATGAGAAACAATGGCGATTTCAGGTCGAAGGATCCAGTAGGTATACCACTCGAGATCGCTTGATGGCACATATTAACATAACAATCCCAGCAACGTCTCGGAGTGGGTCAATCCAACACCATGTTCTCCAACATGTGTCCATATTATTGATTTGATATTCCTATATCCATGATCCGTGAAACATGATCATCAATCAATACATGTGCTAATCCATAAATCATTGTTGTCCCACGTAATGACATAAGACTAGGGATCTTTAGAATAACATTAAATAAAACAAAGAGTTTCACGAACAAGTGCCATACTTGTCAATCAATGCATACAATCATTATTCAAGGAACCGAATAACACCTTATTAAAAATTTTATAAACATAGACTTGATACAATCATCTCCCACTCACACTAGAGTCAATCATGTAAGTATCTAATACCCATTGCACTCGTGTGTGTCTCATGCTTTGGTTGTGGGAGAGGCTTTGTTAACGGATCAGCAACATTCAAATCCTTGTGCACCTTGCAAATCTTCACTTCACCCCAATCAATGATCTCACGGATAAGGTGATAGCGCCGAAGTATATGTTTGGACTTTTGGGGTGACCTAGGCTCCTTTGCTTGCGCAATGGCTCCACTATTATCACAATAGAGATCCACTGGACTAGACACACTAGAGATCACACCCAACTCAAAAACAAATTTTCTAATCCAAACAGCTTCCTTTGCGGCTTCAGAAGCTGCAATATACTCGGCCTCAGTTGTCGAATCAGCTACCGTCTCTTGCTCGGAACTTTTCCAGCTCACTGCCCCTCCATTGAGGCAGAACACAAAACCAGACTGCAATCTGCTATCATCTTTATGAGTTTGGAAACTAGCATCGGTGTAACATTTTACAACGAGCTCTTCTTCACCTCTAAAAATAAGGAACATATCCTTAGTTCTTCTAAAGTACTTAAGAATATTCTTTACAGCCACCCAGTGAGCTAGACCGGGGCTAGATTGATACCTGCTCGTAACACTTAGAGCATATGAAATATCTGGGCGCGTACAAAGCATAGCATACATGATGGATCCGATGGCTGAGGCATATGGAATCGCACTCATTTTCTTTTGCTCATCAAGTGTTGAAGCACACTGAGTCTTGCTAAGACTAATGCCATGTGATATAGGCAAGAAACTTTTCTTAGAATCTTGCATATTGAACCGTTTCAATACCTTGTCAATGTATGTACTTTGACTTAATCCAATTAGCCTCTTTGATCTATCTCTATAGATCTTTATGCCCAAAATGTAAGCTGCCTCTCCGAGATCTTTCATTGAGAAACTTTTTCTTAATGAAGACTTCACAGCTTCTAGCATTGGAATATCATTCCCGATCAATAATATGTCATCTACATACAAGACCAGAAAAACAAGTGCGCTCCCACTAGCTTTCTTGTAAACACAAGGCTCTTCTTCATTCTTGATGAAACCAAACCCTTTGACTGCTTCATCAAAACGAAGATTCCAACTCCAAGATGCTTGCTTCAATCCATAAATGAACTTCTGAAGCTTGCATATTCTCCTAGTATTTTTCGGATCAACAAAACCCTCAAGTTGTGTCATGTACACATCCTCGCTTAGATTTCCATTTAGGAAAGCTGTTTTGACATCATCTGCCAAATCTCGTAGTTGAAATAGGCAGCAATCGCTAGGAGGATCCGAATAGACTTTAGCATAGCGACGGGCGAAAACGTCTCATCATAATCAACACCTTGAATTTACTTGAAACCTTTCGCCACCAATTGTGCCTTATAGATGTGAATATTTCCATCCATGTCTATCTTTTTCTTAAAAACCCATTTACACACAATAGTTTTTACACCATCAGGTGGATCCACCAAGTTCCAAACTTGATTATCATGCATGAATTCTATTTCGGACCTCATGGCTCCAAGCAATTTTTCAGAGTTTGGTCCCATCATTGCTTCCATGTAGCTCTTGGGCTTATCATTGTCCAATAACAATATGTCGCATTGTCCTGTGGTTAGGAGTGTGAACTTTTCAGTTACGCGACGTGCCCTTGTAGACCTACGTGGGGGCGGTGCCTCCATAACCGGTTGTACAACATCTTGTACATTCTGTTGAGGTTCAATAGGAGCTGAAATATTTTCAGATGTTTTCCAAATTTCTTCATGCTGCACCTTGCTCCCACTAACACCTTTTGAAAGAAACTCTTTTTCCAAAAAGACACCGTTCCGAGCGACAAACACTTTGCCTTCTTCCCGATTGTAAAAATAATATCATTTAGTTTCCATATGATACCCAACAAAGAAGCATTTATAAGATTTAGGATGGAGCTTATCAGACGTCAAACGTTTTACATAAATCTCACAACCCCATATCTTAAGGAAAGACAATACAGGACGTTTCCCGGTCCATTTCTCGTATGGTGTCTTTTCCACTGATTTAGATGGAACTCTGTTTAGTGTAAACGCAGCAGTTTCTAGAGCATATCCCCAGAAGGACAATGGAAGATCGGATTGGCTCATCATTGACCGAACCATGTCTAACAAGGTCAGGTTCCTCCGTTCAGATACCCCGTTCCACTGAGGCGTGCGGTGAGTCGGTGTGGAACAATTCCACACTGTTTTAGATGTTCACCAAATTCATGGTTCAAATATTCACCTCCACGATCAGATCGCAGAATTTTAATTGTCTTGCCTAGCTGATTTTGTACTTCATTCTGAAATTCTTTGAACTTTTCAAACGATTCAGACTTGTGCCTCATTAAGTAGATGTATCCATATCTACTAAAGTCATCGGTAAAAGTAATAAAATACTGAAAACCACCTCTGGCTACTGAGCTCATTGGTCCACATACATCGGTATGTACAAGTCCCAACAAGTCACTTGCCCTCTCACTATGACCGGTGAAAGGCGTCTTTGTCATCTTGCCAAGTAAACAAGACTAGCATGTCTCAAATGATTCAAAATCAAATGAGTTGAGTAGACCATCTTTATGGAGCTTCTCTATGCTTTTCTCATTTATATGACATAAGCGACAATACCAAATAAAAGCGGGATTCAAATCATTAGGCCGTAGCCTCTTTGCATTAATATTACAGACAGGCTTATCCTCAAGATCAAGAACATATAATCCATTCAACAATGGACAATGTGCATAGAGTATATTACTCAAATAAATAGAACAACGTTTGTTCTTTATTACGAACTCATAACCACCATCTTCCTCCAAACATGAAAAAGAGATGATGTTCTTACTCAATGCTGGAATGTAATAACAATTATTTAATTCCAAAACTAATCCTGAAGGTAATGACTAGTGATAAGTGCCGACAGCCAATACAACAACCTTTGCTCCATTGCCGACACGCACGTCCAACTCGCCTCTCGCAAAACTTCTAGTCCTTCTTAGACCCTGCAACGATTTGCAAGTATGAATCATCGATCCGGTATCAAATACCCAAGATTCACCAGAAGAAATTGTAAGATTAATTTCTAAAACATTTATACCTGAAGCAGAAGTCTCACTTCCCTTCTTCTTTTTCAGATCCTCCAAGTATTTCTTACAATTCCTAGACCAATGCCCCTTGACATGGCAGTGGTAGCATTCATCATCAGGAGAAGGGCCAGATTTGACCTTCCCATTTGGCTTTGGCTTAGAGCTAGGGTGCTCATTAGGAACCTTTCATTTTCCTTTGCTTTTGGGCGTCCAACGCTTCCTTTTTTTATTCTCCTTCTGAACCATCATCACATGATTGGTGTTTTTCTTAATGCTTTCCTGTGCTGTCTTAAGCATCCCATGCAATTCAGTCAATGATTTCTCCATGCTATTCATATGAAAAGTCATAATGAACTGCTTATAGCTCGGAGGGAGAGATTGGAGAACAACATCCGTAGCCAGATCAGGATTAAGGGGAGAACCAAGCTTCTCCAAGCTCTCAATGTAACCAATCATCTTGATCACATGAGGACTGATTGGACTACCTTCCGCCAGCTTGCACGCAAACAAAGACTTTGAAATGTTAAACCTCTCGGTTCTAGCTTGGTTCTCAAACATGTCATGCAGTCCTTCAATCATAGTGTGAGCATCTGCATTCACATAATGCTTCTGAAGCTCAGAGGACATAGTAGCAAGCATGAGACAGCTAACGTCGAGTGAATCATTGCAGTGCTTCTCATAAGCTTTGCGGGTGGCAACGTTTGCACCCTCAGGGAGTTCATCGGGGTAGGGTTGCTCAAGAACGTATTCCATTTTTTCTTGTCTGAGAACAATTCTCAGGTTGCGGTACCAATCAATAAAATTCGTTCCATTGAGTTTTTCTTTCTCAAGAACAGATCGCAAGTTAAAACCAGAATTGTTACTAGAAGCAGTCATAATCTACAACAGAAAATAAACAAGCAAAGTTCAGCACTATGTTCATGATTGATCTTCCATTAAACAATTTAACAAAAGACACTCCCACTATATGTTTTGTAATCGTCTTCTCTGTAACGACATATAGTGGACAAGATCCATGTTCATCTAAGTTCTAGTGAGCTTTGGCATCACCGCTAGAAACCTAGTGATGTAGGTAAGCAATGCTTGCTAATCACATCTTATGTGACTCTTGTTTGTTGGGTGGCACTCAAAGCCCTGGCTCCCAACACCATGCCCCAAGGCCCAAATCCAATTTGATAGCCTTGTCAAGTAAACCAACAATATACGTGTGGATGTCCAACATCCACCCTATTAGATCAAGAAAATTGGTGGTACTCTGCTTTGGCAGACCTACCAAACAATGATCGTAATTCTTATAGGCGTAGCAATTGGAAGGGCATCAAATAAATTCTTAATTTTTTTTTCTGAGAGAAGCTATTATGTCATGAAAAATACATCCTCTACAGGTATGGCATGAAAGAATAGTATGACAGGAAATAAACATCATATGCATATAATCACATTAAACTGTGAATGGTATGGCCTTTTGAATCGTAGTGGTCGCCATCACATGGTTCCACGGTGATGTCCTTCGCCACACTTCCTGTCCTCTTTGTCATCATGCTTGAAGCCTCCATGGTAAAGAACTAAACTATTACAACTAACAGCTAACAAATGAATTACATGAGGAGCTCAAGCATCACAAGTCGACACGCAGGTCGTTATACAATTAAAGAACAGCCTCAACCCAGCTGTGATTAATATGACACACAGGCCGCCAAAACACACATGCATCACATATACATCTATGTCATACCATTCACATCATTCCCTGCAAAAACAAGTTAAGCGTAAAATGCATTCTACCGCCCTGACAAGAATGTGTTTGTATAACAATCTATGCGTGTACGCAACGGCGGTCCCATCTATGATATCCGAGCCATTCAAAATGTCTCAATTTTCATTAGATCAATCACATTGATCATCGCAATCGGTATTCTTGAGGAGACCGCAACACAAGACCTCGATCTGTTGGCTCGATCTATTGATCGTCTTGCAGATTAGTCCGATGGTGATACCAGCCGGTAGGGGCAAGTCGCGCGTACATCAAAAGAAGGAGCACGAACTAATCTTTTTGGCCATATGATGCTATCAATTCATACATATTTCAACCCCTTATGACCGATTGATCTAATCAACCCGTGCACCGAAAGATCCATCACATAAAACTAGCATAAGAACAGTAATTGATCGCATCTACTGCAAACAACATATCATCTACAAGCGCATGATCCAGACCACATACTACGCAGTTTAGCTCTGATACCACTGAAAGGTGAACATGTAGGCTACGCTAGCTACAACAATTGATTTTCTACCGTGTTCAACCAGAAAACATACGTGTAAGGGAGTCATGGATAGTTACCACTAGATGCGCTGCGCAGCGGAAGAAGAGTTAGAGCAGCCCGGTCCAACGTAGATATGTGTTGATGAAGAAGAAACAGTCGATCTTTTCACAAACTAAATATCTCCTCCTCGAGTCCTACGCAATAGCCTTACGCTTTTCGCCAATCAGCAAAGCAGCAACAGCAGCGGCGCCTCCACGGAGTCCACACGTTCGGGATGGAACGCCGTGCGCTGGTGTGCTAGCACCCCGCGCCCGGCTAGGGTTTCGGGATACGGCAAAGAGGAGGTGGCGTCCATGGTTCATCCACTCGTTCCTGCAGCCCTGCCTCCATATATTTATAGAGCATGCTAATGGGCTTCCACGTTGTAGGCCCAATAGAACTCTAGTTCCATATGGATCAATATCCCTCTTAGCCTATAAAATCGAATTGTTTATGATTGCCTCTTTGGCACATCACTAACAAAAGGGTGAATATGAGAAAGAATGTCACTCATAATTATGCAAAAGAATGTCACTCATAATTATGCAAACTCACGATTCCTACAAGGACAGTGTGCTGTAAATTGGTAGAAATAAACTTGTGATATGTTTACAAGGTCCTTGCCTACATCTATTCAAAGGATGACTATATGACAATGAAATGAGAAGAATACTTCGATAGTTGTTATCTTCTAGAGAGTAACTTAGTTGCTTGAACTTTGATAAAGTTTTATGAGAAAGGTATACCACTTGATTTTTATGATCTTAGGGATCAAACAATGGGATTGTGTAAGTCACGGCCAATTCCAAAAAGATTGATGTTGTACTTCTTTTTTTTTCTTAGTTGAGTTTTATCTTATTGGGTTTTCTCAATTGAAGGTGGTTAACGAGTCAACAAGTGCAATACAAATTACACGAGCTATGTACCCTTTTTTTTTTACCGTTTTTCATACTAGGTTTTCGGAACGAGTTTTTAATTTAATGCGGATATTTTACCTAAACCTACCCATTTGGGCAGCATAACCATTAGACCCATTAACATAATTTAGTCTCATATTATTTATTCTATTGGGATGAAAAACCTTCCCGACCTGTATTAGAAAGAATATGAGCTATTTATTGTACACATCACGTCTATAATCAAATATCAATAAAAAGTCAAAACTTGTATTCTCGTTCATCTTCCTACATCAGCGGCGTGGCGAATATCTCAGAGGCGCCGATCCTTCAACAATTTTCGAATTTTTGTGATTTCCCAAATCCATTTTGTAATTCTGTTGGCGGAGTATTAACAAAGGCAGCGGACAAGCACGCCCGCTGGTCGTCGCCCACGGAAATTCTGCGTACGGACAAATCTCAACCCTGACCCTGAGAGTCTCCCATCTCTTCCTCCTCTCTTTCTCTAGGGTTAGGGCCTCTCGCCATGATGCAGCAGCCCCCACCGTCGCAGCCACAGCCCGGCGTGGCGCAGCCCCCGCCCCCGCAGGGCGCGGCTGGGCAGCCGCCGCAGTGGGGCGCGATCCCGCCGCCGATGCCGCAGCAGTACGCGCAACCGCCGCCGCCGCAGTACGCGCAACCGCCGCCGCCGCAGTACGCGCAACCACCGCCGCAGCAGCCGCCGGCGATGTGGGGCCAGCCGCCGCCACAGGCGCCCTACGGGCAGATGCCCCCTCCGCAGCCGTACTACGCCGCGCCGCAGGCGCCGGCCGCCCCCGCGGCGGCAGACGAGGTGAGGACGCTCTGGATCGGGGACCTGCAGTACTGGATGGACGAGAGCTACATCTACGGCTGCTTCGCGAACGCCGGAGAGGTATGCGTCCCGATCTGATTCCAGATTTGGTTGCGCGTGATTTAGATTGGTGTGCTTGTCTCGGAATTAGCGGATATACGCGTCGCTGATGCTAATAGGTCTCGCTGTAAGGTGTATGTTATGAGTTATTTAGTACTGATGGTAGAACTGCTAGAAATTTAAGCCCTAGGCTAGCTTTTTTGTTGTGATTCTACATTTTTTTTCTCAAGATTTAGCTGATTTAGCTGTGATTCTTGAACTGTTAAATGCATTTTGGTTTGATGCAGTTGTTTGATGGTGTTATGAGAACTGTGTATCCTGAGATAACCTAAAAGTTACCTTCTTTAGTTAATCGAAGTTTTTTGCTTCTACTTATTTATCTTTTGCACGTGGGTGTGAAGGTTCTGCAGACTATGTAACATATACAGAGCTGCTAAATACGATTTATGTGGTTCAGTTTTTATATTGATATTTATAATGTCATTGCTCAGATGATAAGAAGGTTGGACTTGGATGATGACAACTTGTATGTCTAGTTTGCTTTTTTTGTGTATTCATGATTTACTCATTACTGACCATTTCTTAACGTTTTGCATTAATTTGCAGATTCAATCTGTGAAGCTTATCCGTGACAAGCAAAGTGGGCAACTTCAGGGTTACGGCTTTGTCGAGTTTACAAGCCGTGCAGCTGCTGAGCGAGTTCTTCAAACTTACAATGGACAAATGATGCCAAATGTTGAGTTGGCATACCGACTGAATTGGGCCAGTGCTGGCGAAAAGCGTGATGACACCCCGGATTATACAATTTTTGTTGGGGATTTGGCTGCAGATGTTACAGACTACTTGTTACAAGAGACATTCAGGGTCCATTACCCTTCAGTGAAGGGTGCGAAAGTTGTAACTGATAAAATGACAATGCGTTCAAAGGGTTATGGATTTGTGAAATTCGGTGATCCTACCGAGCAAGCTCGTGCAATGACTGAAATGAATGGAATGCCTTGTTCTTCCAGACCTATGCGCATCGGTCCAGCAGCAAATAGAAAAACAACAGGGGTTCAGGAGAGAGGTAAATGTCGCCAATCTCATTTTGCTCCAACACTTATATGTAGTTACTTCCTATGTATACATATGCCTGATTGCTATGCTTGAGGATACCTTTACCTTTTGCTGCTTCTTTTTGTCTTTTCTGGTTGTTTTATTTACTTTTGTCTGAACAAATTGAAGCTAGGTGTCACCCTTTCTTCTGCAAGCAGTCATTATTCACTAATACAACATTCCCTGCGTGATTTGGATCATTTAATGCATTAGAATTAGAACAATAGTAGACTCATGAACTCATGTTATCTGGAAGCAGGATGTCAACAGGCTCTCTTCATATAGGAGCCTTGGAACTGACTTGAGCAGTGATGCATTTCTTGTGTAATGCGTGGCCTCGTTTAGGTCAGTGTAAATCATTTATGTCCTAAATTTGAAGTCGGTTTCTTTCGGTTTCTGGTACTTTCATTCATTTATTTTCCATTTTTACTTCAGTACCTTTAAATATTTCTATGTATATCTTTAGAACACTTTTTTTGTATATAAAAATTCTATGCCTGATGTGGAATGCACATTGGTAAACTAGCGTGTTATCTTGAGCTTGCTTCATTCGCTAAGATTGCTGTTGAGGGATAAAATCCCTTCCTCGTGTATTGAGAGCTTAAGATTTGCCATTTCCTTCTTTTTTGAAAAGAGAATTTCGTATAACAAAACGATAGTACCTTTTTGCAGGGGTAAATCCTGGTTTTTCATGTTTTTAATATCTTTGTGTGATTTTCTAGTCATCACATTATATGAAATCCTTTTTCCTTTGAACTTTGGGGGTATTCAAAATTTACTTTTCCAGTATGACAGGCTTGAGGTGCATCTTTTCAATTCATCCGCCTCTGTAACTCTGCTAAATTGAGATATGGAATCAATGATTGTAGCTGAGATTTCAATGAAGTACTGTATTCCATATTTTGTATTGTAAATTCAGCTTGTTTTGAGGCTTTATGCACAGAGCACTTAAAACAGCGTTCTGCAGTTCTGCTTATCCTTGCCTTGATTCTATTAACTTGTATTTTATACCATTTGTTATTCTCCTACTAGCATTCTTTGGCCACTTGATTACATTATTAGTCTGATAAATGAAAATTTGCATCCCTGTCTACTTGACTGATGTTTCGCCTGCTTCATATTTAGTTATCAAACTTATTACGATTCTTAATGATTATTTGTTCTTGTTTGCTGAGCTATTTTAGTTAATCTAAATTGCCTTCTGTGATGCTTGCTATCCTGCTCAATGCATATGACAGGACAATTCTGGATCTGTATGTATATCACTGTCTAATATTTGTTAACCTAACAACTTTAATGACCTAGACACTTTAATGATAAGCTTTCATGTTTACCCTATGATATTTAACAAATCTTACAATATATTTTCTTCACTTTTTTGCTTTCATGTACAGTACCAAATGCTCAAGGAGCTCAGTCTGAGAATGATCCTAACAATACCACAGTGCGTTCTTAGTTCTATTTTTCTGTATAGCAATCATTTTATTTTTAGTTTGTCGTTGACTTTTTGTTTGTTGTTGAGCTCAGATATTCGTTGGTGGCCTTGACCCCAACATCACTGAAGATGTCTTGAAACAAGTTTTTGCTCCTTATGGGGAAGTGGTCCATGTTAAGATCCCTGTTGGAAAGAGATGTGGTTTTGTTCAATTTGTTAACAGGTTGACTCTTTTTACTCAGTTGTTCCTTTTGTACAGATTTTTAAAGTATTTCTTCTAAATGATCTTGCCACCGCATATTCAGGCCTTCTGCTGAGCAAGCTCTGCTAATGCTGCAAGGGACCTTGATTGGTGGGCAGAATGTCAGGCTTTCATGGGGTCGAAGCCCTTCGAACAAACAGGTTCAGGTCGTATCTAACATTCTTTCCTGTTGAGTTGTATACCGGAGCTAAGTTGGATAACATTATGATATGTGAACATTTTCAGCCTCAACAAGAATCCAACCAGTGGGGTGCTGGTGCTGGTGCTGGTGGTTACTATGGTGGCTATGGACAAGGTTATGAGGCTTATGGCGGGTATGCGCAACCTCAGGATCCTAACATGTATGGCTATGGAGCTTATGCTGGTTATTCCAATTACCAACAGCAACCAGTAGCACAGCCGCCGCAGCAACAACAGGTGAAGTCCTCATGTTATTTGTTAACAATGAAAATTCTACACCCTCCGTTTGTGAATGTATGCTGTATTGGACAATGGCATGGTCTCTAACGTGTCGTGTCAGTGAGCATAACCATAACCTCTAATGACTAACTTAGACTATGTTGTCTTTTCTTTCTTCCAGTGAGGCCCGTTTGCTCGATCACATCATTGGGTTGTTGAGACACATCAGAACTCATCCCAAGGCACCGTTAAGCTTTGTTCTAGAGCTTGTCAATAGAGAGGGATGGTTTCTAAAGACTCCAGCTTTTGATTGCCTCTGGGTGAGGTTTATTCAATGCACTGTATTATTAACAGCTATTGCCGTATTGTGGTTCTTATATTCAGACATGTACTGAAAACATGCTTTGTTTCTGCTCCTCCTGATCTAGTATTATTTATTGCTATCTACTATTATGTTACACTGTACCAGTTATTTCCTGTTTGTTACTTTTTAGTGTTGGATTCTCCTTTATCACGAAGGCCAAGTGAGTTTTGTTCTGATAGCCTGATTTCCCACGTGGGCAGGCATTGTATCAGGGCACAACTGTATGTGCTGTGGACAGTGGAGTCTCGTCACTGTTTGTTTCGTCACCTCGTTTGATTAGCATTTTACCGCCAATCTCGTCAATATTTGTTTCGTCACTTGGTTTGATTAGCACTTTACCCAGGCTAAAATATTTTGCTCATGTTGTTTTGATTTGGTGCTGTCAAATGAGAGGTGAGATGGCATTTTCATGATTCCGAACGTCTCTTTACTAAGTAGCCTAAGAACCAGCAATTCTCCTCATCGACAATTCTACGGGGAACGGAATAACAATTCACATGTATGGAAAGTTGAATCAAATCCGTTGAATGATAATATCGTAGATAAACATAGAAATACATCAAATAATACAAGAATAGAATAATAGATTGAACACAGAGATATAGGGGTCTTATTGTTTCTTTTTATTGCTCTTCGTACGATCAGTCCTTTACGATGAATAGCACCTCTATTTATAGTCTACAGACTTTGCTAGGGTTTGAGATGGGGCACTCATACATGGGCCTACTGCTGGGCTGAGCTCATAGTTTCCCAACACTCCTCTTTGGGCACATATCCTTACATGGTCATGCCTCGTCGAAACTCCATAAAAATCCAGTGGAAATTTTTTAGAGAAAGAGTACATGACATACGTATAAATACACATAGATTATTCTTATTATTTGTGCAGTCTTTCTTGCATAGAAAGTCACTTCAAGCGATTATATCACATCCTGTCTGATTGCTTAAGTTCGTATAGTGACTTTCTAAGTTGTACACTGTACTGATTTCTATTTTCTCTGTCTTGTTTCGAGATAGGAATATATCTAGGTACCTTCATATAAATATACGAGTCTAAATTTTCATAAAGGTATGAAGTTACTACATCCATCAATTTTATTTCTAACTTCAAACTAGTTGTCATTGAGATTAAATATATAAATGGTGGTTCCGCCCATGACCGGGGAATATGTTTCTTCATAATCATCTCCTGGACGTTGAGTAAAATCTTGTGCAACGAGTCTTGCTTTATGTCTTACAACTTCATTATTTTTATTTCTCTTTCGAACAAATACTCACTTATGCCCTACGGGGTGCACATAGGGAGGCGTGCGGCTTACAAGGCCAAATACATATATTCTATTCAGAGATAATAATTATACTTTTATTTCCTTCTTCCAATCTTCCAAATCTATTTTTTTTTCTAACATTCAGCGAGCGATGCAGGCTCTAGATTAAGATCGGTGATTGTGATAATTTTCTTTACAAAATCAATGTCGACATTTATTGTTGTCTTATTCATAGATTCTCCCGAGGTCACAAAGTTTATAGCCATTTCTTCAAGGGGCGATTCTTCTAATATTTCTACTTGCTCACCACTGTTTCCAATTGCGGGGGCAAGTTCCTTTAGTTTTTTCAGCTCCGATGTGTGCACACGCATCCATGCTGGTGTGTCTTTTCATGGAGATGTTCAAATATAGTATATCTTTCCTGAAGGTTTTATACTAGTGCTAGGTCTTAACTGGCCTCCCTTCTGGTTTTAGGGAACTTCGGTGATCGACTGTGTCAAGTCTTTCTTATCTTCTTTCATCAGGCGTCCCCGGTTACTTCAGATTCGGGGGCCCAGAGTTCTCTTACTTTTTGAGGCCTTAGGACGGGATTAGGGATACTTTTATCGGTATTTCAACCCTCTCTGGTGCATTGCGTACAAACATATGTGACTTGGTTATGCCCTTCAAATCACTAAAGTGGTCAGGCAGTTGATTCGCTAATGTTTGCAAATCGATTATCTTCTAGACTTCAATTATCTTCTAGATTTCAATTATCTTCTGGGCTTCTCTATTACCCGATATTTTTCATCAAGTGGTTGATTTCCTCCCCCTAATGACGGGAAATAATCATAATCTAATATGCTATCAGCGAAATGGGCTGCATATAAATATCCAGTAATGGGTGTCCAAATACCTGATTATGGATGTTGTCTCATAACCAACGTATATCCCAGACTTTTGGAGAGGGCCCATGCAGTTCACTGCGATGGTGGTATAGGTACATAAAGCTTGCAACCAAATCTGCGAAGATGAGAAATTTTCGACGATGACCATTGTGCTAGTTGCATAGGTGAATAGATATTATATACTGATGGTCTAAAATTGATGAGAGTTGCTGCGAGCAGGACCGCGTATCCCCAACATGTAGTTGGTAAACTACAATTCTTTAAAATTCTGCTAATCCATTCTGGGTGTGGATATGCGGTATGGAATGCTCAACTTTAATTCCCATTTTCTTTCCATTTTCATGCAATAATCATCAAATGCCTTCGAAATAAATTCTCTCGCGTTGTCCATTCTGGTAGACTTCACATGATGATCAGAGAAATTATTCTTAATGTTTATTATCTGCGATATTAGTTTTGCAGAAGCGTGGTTTCAAGATATTTTGCAACATCTATTGATTGATTCAAGATGTTGCTTGTTAAAGCCACTCCCTCGAGGACAAGAGCTCAATCCAAGAGCACACACACAAATCACCTCTCTAGAACCTAGCCTCTCCTCTCCAAATCCTAACCCAAACTAGGGTTTTTGCAAATTAAGTGCTTGGGGGCTCATCTCCAACCACCCCCTCTATTTATAGTGAGGCCTGGGGTTTTAGAAGGGTTCACTTAATGGGCTCCCGTTAAGGCCTAAAACACACGGGACACAAACACACACATTAGAGTTGAAGCAATTGCCTGCTTCGCCATGTGTAGGTTGATCAGCGGCTCTCATCATGTCGGTAAGTCTCTCCCGTCCGAATCCCATCGGAACCTCCAAGACACTTGCACCGACCCCCGCGCCGCTTGATCGAACCAGCTGTAACAAACTGCCCGTTCGAACCATCTTGTCCATTCTGCACCATGCTTGAGTCACACGACTCCACCCGACATCTATGATCATTCTGGACCTCAGCTCTCCAAGCTTAGTCCCTATCCTCCTCGCCGTTGACGTCGTTGACCTGCAAGCCACCTGCACAGCAATAGACAAAGAAATCGTCTCCGGGAATAAGTTCTTCACAACTTGACCCACGTTAGCTTAACTATGCAATATGCAACATTAAAGCATTGAAACTCATGCACTAGACATAACCAAAACACAATGTCGTCAAGAAGGCCGACGAACAAGTGGAATCCGGTCTGACCGCTGTACCCTGCCGGTCTGACCAATATCAAACCGGTCTGACCGATTTTATAACGCCGGTCAGACCACCCAAAATGACTTAGCCAAAATTCCATCGTGGAAATCCAAAACTCTCTGAAATTTTCAACTTGATA
Source organism: Hsuehochloa calcarea (assembly GCA_036346395.1). Classification (NCBI taxonomy): domain Eukaryota; kingdom Viridiplantae; phylum Streptophyta; class Magnoliopsida; order Poales; family Poaceae; genus Hsuehochloa; species Hsuehochloa calcarea. Next base: position 46,182,531 of record CM070599.1, read on the forward strand.
GAACTTTTGACTGGAAGCTCCAAAAAATATGAGACCAAGTGTAGGAGACTTCCCTCTCTTGCCTACACACTCTATTTTTAGCCTAGCCCCACACTCCACCAAAGGTTCTGGCCGGTCGGACCGTCGCACATAGCCGATCGGACTGCCACACGGCCAGTCGGACCGATACACGGGCGGTCTGACCGCCAATGCGACCGGTCTGACCGCTTGAGGTCTGAACAGCACATGAGCTTTTCCGAAAAATACCAGATTCGTCAAACTAACAACGCCATTACCAATTGACTCATCATTCTAAGATCATGCACATATACCCACGATATCCACAAACATAAAATCACATCAAACAATGTAAGAACACAAAAACATAATAGTAGATTGAACAAAGAGATGTAGAAGGGTTCTTGTTTCTCTTTATTACTCTTAATACTATTAACCTTTTATAATGACTATCATTCTCTATTATAGTGTACATATCTTATTAGGATTTAGAATGAGACGTCCACACGTGAACCGGTTATTGAGCTTGGCCCATAGTTTCCCTACAAAATCAACAGATGTCACTGCAAAGCGAAGAAGATAAGGAAAAAAAGCTCTGGAAGCCACCGTGCTTTAAGAGTCGCGCCCTGAGAAAATCACACCCGGAAAACACAAAGGCGCCACTTGCTCGTACAGTATCGCGATGCTTGCCACCTCCGAAACTGACTCACGCGGCCGCACCCGCTTGGTCCTCTCCTTGCCCCCCTTGGCTTTGGCTCGATCGGCTCGTCGTCTCGCCTCCCACCGCTCCCATGGCCCAGCCCAAGAAGACGAAGCCGCCGCCGTCGCCCAAGGCGGCGGCGCCGTCCCTCGGCGAGGCGCTGCTGCTGGCGACGGTGTGCATGGTGGGCCTTCCCGTGGAGGTGCAGGTCCGCGACGGATCCGCCTACGCCGGCGTCTTCCACACCGCCTGCGTCGACGGCGGATACGGTTGGCGCTCCTCCTTTTCTTCCCTCTCTTCCTCTCTCGTCGGAGTGCCTCCTTTCCGTCGCTCCCGTGGGGGGTCGGCGTAGGGTTCGGAGATCATGGGAATGGCGCTCGGTCCGTGATCCAGCTGTGGGTAGAGTTGGTGCTGTGAGGGTAGTGAGGCGAGTTGGTGCTCCGTTTTCCTTCTCTGAGTCACTGTCCTTGTGATCTGCTTCTTTGTTGAGCTGCCATGGTCGCCGGGAGCTCGCGTTTTGTTAGTTTTCGAGAGTTTGGGATGGATTTGGAGGCGGGTGGTAGAGATCGCTGGGTATTCCTCCTCTTTTGTGATGGAGCTGTGTGTGTTTTCCTCTCTTAGCGGCCAAGATCTTGGTCGTTTCGTCTTCGTGATTGCAGCGAGGGTTGTCCTGGAAATTGTGTCTTGATTGGGTTCGAGTTATATACTACAGGGGAGGTCCCCTCCTATTGTAGGCTTTTAAGATCATAGGGAACGATCCTGGTTTGTACAATGCAACTTGATACTGGCTATATTTCAGTTAGCATTATATTCTTCTTTTGTCCTATATCGTTGGTGTCGTGAGTTGAAGCGTCATATTGTTGATCTTTTGCGGATTAGGGGTGGATTCAAAAGTGGTCTATGGGGATCACCGGGGAATTTATTTTTGCTTTCTTATTCAATTGTAAGTCACATTTCTGTGTGTTATAGCAATCAATATCGTGGATTTAGGGGTGGAAATTTCGAAAGGTTGTCCTGTGCTGCTATTTTAGGCACTCGTGAGGATTTGGTGCCGTGTTATGGATAAAACGACAAATATATTTTCGTTCAGTGATCAAGCGTAGAACGGCATATTGCTCCCTTTATTTAGGTTAATTGTGTTATTTTTGGATTTGTTGTTAGTATAGGAAATACACTTATAGTTTGGAGTGCTGGGCAGTAAAATATTTGTTCTGTCTGATTTAAAATTGAAACTTTTGGGGACATTGGATTGATGGATTTATATTGAGTAGGTGTTGTGCTAAAGAAAGCAAGGAAGGTCACAAATGGGAAGGACAATGCCAATGTATCGCTGGGAGCTTTTATGGATACTCTCGTTGTTCTCCCAGGTGATCTTGTTCAAGTGATTGCAAAGGTAGGTTTAATGCACTTACTTACTTAGTATGTTATGGAATACATTGAGTTCTCATTGATGCTCATGAAAACTGTAATTTTTCCAGGATTTTTCACTCCCTACTAAAGATGTTTGTAGAACTCCTGATTGTGATGTGGTGGCAGCCAGTGGATCTGTGAAGCCTCAAACTTCACATGTGAAAGATCCAAAAACATCCAGAACTCAAAATGCGTCTCCGTTAAAGTATGCTCTCGATTCAACCATTTCATCTTGTTTCATAACCCACCTTTTATTATATGCGTGCCTCATGCTTTCCCCCGATACAATTGTTTCTTTCATGGTGCTGGTTCAGAATGTAGATTTCAAGTAATCTATTCTACTTGATTATATTCTACCTACTTTTACCATGTCCTATTCATTGTTGAGCTTAATTAATGCTATTTCTGTCACAGACAGGCTGAGAAGTTCAGCAGGTGGGGTCAGGAGGGTGATATCTCCATTGGGAAAAATGCTCCAAGTATTAACTCTAGTTTCTTTCTTCTATTGAGATAGTCCTTTCACCCTTATCTTCCTTGCACTAAACCTGTCCATTTCTCAGTGAACTGTAATGCTACGAATTGTGGCTCTCCAACTGGACATGTAGTGACACATTTATCCTGGAATGGGATTTCGAGTTCTGCAACTGTTGGATCAAAAGATGGAAATGTTATTAATTCAGTTTTAACTACACCCACGATGGCTTCAGATGTCAAAACATCTCAACCAGCCAATAATTCAGCTACTAAAATTGTCATGTCAAGCAAAACTACTGCTAAGGTGAGCTCCTTTGGTATGTGCTAATAGCGAAGTGTGTGTAATGATCTTACCTATAAGTTAGTGCTTGCTGTTTTTATAAACTTTTCAATCAGATCATGTGCCTGCCTTTTTAAGGAGTACCAGGGAATAAAATCCTGGCCGGTAACCGGCCGGGGGCCGGGATTAGAAATCCCGGCCAGTTTTCTCGGGTTTTGCAAATTCAAATATCAAATTTCGAAATTTGGCTGGTTTTTAATCAAATTCAAACGATTTTTATCCATTTTTTTCCGGTTTGAACGGAGGTTACCGTTCCTGGCCGGCCGGCGGGAAATGGGCTGGTACCGGTTTTGGGTTCCCTGAGGAGTACAACATAGTATTTAGTTGTAATTTCTAAAGCTTTATCTATTATTTCAACCATGTGCGTAGTGTTTCACTACTGATTTATATATTATCTCAATCATGTTATAAATTAGGATTCAACCCCCACGTTGTTGTGGAACTTGTATTATCTTTTTTAATATAGTTAAGTAAAAATTTATTATCAATGGTTAAAGGAAATGCTTTTGCAGTTCATATGAAGTAAATTCTTTTTTGTGTGTGTGAGTGAGAGAGATACAGATAGAAGGGGTTATTTAATCTTACTGTTCCTTAAAAGTCTACAGGAAGTTCTAGAATGCATGATTTATTGGGAGTCTTTTTAGGTGCATTTGTGTTAGTTTGATCTGATCAGACGGCAGGAAGAAAATGTGGTGATGCAGCACTCTCTCGTGCCATATTTTGCACTCATCTTTAATATAGATATTAGATGCTTTTATGATCAGTGTTAATAAGGTAATACTCTCATGCCAAATGGAATTTTATTGCAGATACATAAAAATGGGTGCATAAGGGAAAGACTTTAGAAACCACGAATGAAATTAAATGTAGTCAGCCAATGGTCAATGTTGATGGCCGAGAATTGCTGTTTTATGATGAGAATTGAGAAGTGCATACTTATTTGGATTGTCACCCATAAAAGTTTTCTTCCCTTCCTGAGATAATTCGAGGATTGCTTTGTTTTCCGAAAGATTCAAGTAATACCAATGCCCTGTTTTTTTAACCGCTGGTCCATGATTTTCAACCTTCGTAACCTTCCTATGTTGATTACCTTCATTGCTACTTTCTGTTTATCCTTTGCAGCTCATTGTTATCAGTTCATTCATATGGCATTCTTAAACATTATTTCAGGAATCCAAACTTAATCCATGTGCTAAGGACTTTTCTCCATCATTTGCGAGTTCTAGACCAGTACTTGCAGCTGCACCCCCTGTTAACTCAAACTACATCTCAAACTCTGTCACTGAAGTTCCAACTGGTGTACCTGTATTTGAAGCTAACTCTATGCCAGGCGGTTCATCTCTATCCAGCAAGGGTGTTTATTATAATAACCTGGCTCCTGCAAACTATGGCATTACGCCTCGATATGTTCAATCAGTAAGTACTTCAATTTACTCTTATTTTATAATTTTTATTGTTTCAATAATTTTACCTTATCGTTGGATCTACTATCATATTCTCTTGAAGTGATAAAAGGGAAATATCACGTAGGATGTCAACTCCTATTGCTGTATTGCAGCATGTGACTTGCCTTCAAGTTGATAATTTGCTATACATGGGATACTATATTATTATCTGCTCTATATTTTAACTTCTGGCTCCTGCATTTACTCCTCTTTGGGTCTAGTTATACACTTACCTTGAAGATCAACTACTAGAATAATACTTAACTTTATTGTTCTGTTCTTGTACTTATGTTGCAAGTATTGGCAAATACACCTGAGTACCTGACTTTGATCTTGAATGCTGCCTAGCTATAGCATTCAGGGTCGATTTGGATATTATTATGCTTCTGAATTCTGATACATGGTGTTTACATTTTATGCATGACAAATTGTGGGCCATAATGTGGCCAGGCTAGATCCTGCTAGAATTGGTACACCATATCATCCCATGCAAGTGGGACCAACCTATATTAGCCCTAGTCCTCAGCCTGTAAGTCCTACATTCATTTGTTTAATAAGATTTGTGAATCTGTATTAATTTCAAAGATCTGTTCATTTGTGTTATTTATTACTTGAAATTCTTTTCATTTGTGGCTCTACCAAACCAATTTAATTTTATGTCATGACATGATAGGTGGTTAGTGGGAAGCTCAGTCCTGTTGTTTATGTTCACCCAGTTTCTCAGGTGAGTGATGCACCATTGGTATTTGTATTAAGAGTTCAAGTGGATATCTTCGAGAGTAGGGTGATGATGCAAGAAGAATTGTTTTGCATGTATTTCTGTAATTGATTGAATAGTGCTGATTCCTTGGGGAATGGGGACATCATGTTTGTCTTCTGTATTGCTTAACCAGTAGAAAGTCACCTTGGGCAGAAATGACTCATATTGAACTTCGGACATTAGTTTGTTTTCAGAAATATAAATTTTACTGCCTCAGCAAACTTTGGCCTTTGGTAATTGAATAGTCTTTTAGTATCACATTCACACACTAGCAGCTGTGAGTATTCATTATGTGGGATGGATCTTTGTTTGCAACCCAGATGTTGCCTACACTCTTATTTGGCAGATAAAGTTCACTTGTTAATCAGAATGATTATTTTCCTTTAAATTTGCCCATTATCCTGCTAACCTTATCAAAATCTCTTCCAAGTAACCAACCTTTCTCCATAAAAGCGATATTTACTGTAAATATAAACCGGATTATGCACAGATTTTTTCCTCGCTCCTTTTGGCTGATCTATTCTCTGGTTTCCATTGAAGGATGCAATGCATGGAACGCCTGTTATTTCCCAAGGATGGTCTCGTCCTGTGTTGTTGAACTCATATCAAGCTAGCTTGCAAAAGTTCCAAGGTAACAAATCCTACCCGATAGGCCGATACACATGGTTGGCAGCTTATCTAGAAATGGTATTGCGATCTTCAACTTTCAATGTCTTCGATTGAATGGAAGGTATTGAAGTGTTTTTGTTACACCAATGGTAACAATTTACTTGCAAACCTCTTGTCTCCAGGCACTGCCCCAGTCTATGTGGCCCCACCGGTTATGGCAACTGGGAACCTGCCATTGATGGTACAGAGCCCTGCACCGCTTGTGCAGCCATTTCAGGCCATTCGTCCCATCATGGTTCCTGCTGCAAGCAGCATGGTTCCAGGCAAATACATGTAAACCTGTCATACCAATGTGATTTCTGCCTTTGTTGGAAGAATCTTGGTTTACCCCTTTCGGGTTTTCGGGGTATACATCTAAGAGGACTCGCAATTTTGCCTAATCTGTTAATTTGCATACTAGTCGCTGGTCTGTGTCCGTCTTTTTGTTGGAAGGACTTGCAACTTTTGCCATTATTCATGCTTGGTGTGGGTTCTGAATGATTTTTTTTTTGGGGGGGGGGGATTCATGAGGAATTGATATGAAATAGAGAAGATCGAAGCAATTCTTTGTCTGTCTTAGCAATACCTTTTCCTCATCTTTTGAGAGCAGTATGTACAATGAGACATTGTAAAAGAGCAACATAGTGAAGGGCTTATTTTTGCTGCGCTAATGTAAATTCATATTGCAAGTATATCAGATTGATTGACAGATCTTGCCGTTATGAATGTCATCTACCTTTTCGCTGTTGGAGCATATGCTGACTTTGATCCGGTACTCGATCTGCATTGAGTTGTGTTGCCGGACTAGAATATATATATTTGCATGATCGTTTACCCCGCCAATTAACTCACAGTAATCAGCTCCGGTGAATAAGCAGCTATTTCTTTCGTAGTTTTGCTGTTGTAAGTTTTTTGTTGCGTTATTTCGGTAGAACGATCGAAACACTGTAAAACTTTAATTCCGTTATGCAGTAATGGAATTCTGGGGTAACCCGTTATGGAAGAAAAAAAATGGAATTCTGGGGTAACTCGTTATGGAAGAAAAAAAATTATTGTTGCGTAATAATTTGCGAATGACCACGCACAGCCTGTATATCTTTTATCGCAAATCTTTCAATAATTCCGATTATCTTACAGTAAGTCTCCCTGCAGCACAGTAGTACTTAGCCGGAAGCTAAGCGATTACAAAAGCCAACATATTCTATTGGTTATTAAATGCGTCAGAAGCAATAAGAAAAATCAATATCCTGAGTGAAACTACAGATGTTTAACATACATGGAGGAAAACAGTAGAAACTCTTTTGACTATTCGAGGGAAATTAAGCACCAAGGAGATGTTTAATAGCACTATCAGTAATCTAGCAACAATTTACCAGATGTTTGGTAATAAGGATTAATTGTCATAACTCACAAGACACTTTACAAGATCCAGAGTACAACCAAAGCTTACGATTCAGATAGAGATGTCATTTCCTAAATGGACCGAGTTCTTCAAGTATGTGGGCTTTCCCCCCCTTTTTGCATTTCTATCTGTGCTAACTGCTAGGTAAAAAAAATTCTATGGTTTTCCGACTCTGACGAACCCCTCAACCATAAACATTCCACATTCCATTATGAGATTCTTGTAAGCTTGGCAGAAAGCCAGAAACATTCTAGAGTGCAAGCTTTCACCAAGCAACAGGAATTGTGTTGCCTTCTCAACCTCTGCTTTCATTTGTTGTCAACTTCATTTCATGCTCGTCATGCACAGATTGAACATCATCTGTATCTGGGAATTCAAATATCAAAATCACAATAGTTTGTTAGCCCTTGCAGTAAAAAGAAGTCTTTCAATAATTAGATCATAAGATTTTAAAAGCATTGTAAACTACGTAGGGGCTTATGTATGCATGGCTGACGATTTGACATGTAGATATAACGGATTGTAGCAATTCCGGCATGGACTTAACAATGTCCAATGAAGTGTAAATGGAGAAGGGAGAAAAACATTCTTCAAGCTATTTTCAATAAAATATTTGTTTCCCATTTATATTGAATTTCAAGTTTGTGCAGCAAAAGAAGTGCAATCGTTAGTATCCACTTTGAGCTGATCTACACAAACATATTTATTTATCGAAATACTTTTACATAAAATCAAGCTTCGAATGTCATCCAAGGCAGGGTTAAAAAACCCGGAACCGGCCAGTTTCCCGGTCACTGGCCGGAAACGGTAACCGGCCGGTTACCGGATTTACTGGAAAAAACCCAGATGGAATTCGTTTGAATTTGCTTAAAACCAACCGAAATTCGAAAACTAGAATTTAAATTTGCTAAACCGGAAAAAACCGGCCGGTTTTCCGTTCCCGGACCCAACCGGTAAGACCGGTTACTAACCGGAGGTTTTTTTAATCTCTGATCCACGGTACCATTAGAAACATTAAAAGGAGGTGTCAAGTCTTGTTTTTACCTGAGGCTCCTGACTTTGAGCCATCTACTCCTTTCAGGCTGTCAGTCTCTGTCTTCGGTTGCTCAGATTGTTCTTTGTTGTCTAATTTTTCATACCCACAAAAATAGCTCAGAGCAGGTGTTAAGCGCATCAAACAATAGGATCATATATTTATTACCTGATGGTTCCTTAAAAATCTGTTGCTTGCTATTAGCGGCATTTAACTGTTCTCCGGGGCCTAAAGAAATACATCCATTAATGATTTTTTCCGATAGAAAATGAGCCATTTACTCATTAAGGGCATGGATGAGCGTAAAACCTATATTGTACCTGATGCTATCTTGATCGCATCCATGACTGTTGGATCAACACGCTGAATTTGGCCTGCCAAAAAACAACAACTGAAACTACTTGCAACATACCACTTATATTTCAAGCATATAACAACTAGATCTTACCAGCAGATTCCTTTACCGCATCCATTACTGGAACATTAAGCAATTTCCTTTCCCCTATAGCACACAAAGAAAAAAGAAGTGAAAATCAAGCTGCATTATTTGAGCTCTCTTTACATTCCTCTTAAAAAGCCTGTAAATTAGATTTAACCTGTAGATTCCTTGACAACTACATCCACAAGAGCAGTGTTCAGATTTTCAGCTTTCACTACAAAAGGAGTAAGCTTCAAGCGTTATAGCTACTATTTAAACTTATGTAATTGAAACATCAGATAGTACATGAAGTTTACTGGGACCTACAACAGGCAGGATTGACAAGTTTCTGAACTTGTCCTGGCAAAATACACATTTGAGATTTCAAGTCAATGTGGTTGCTAATTTGAACCTCATCAGGATAGCTAATCCAGCAAACCATACCTGACGACTCCTTGCTTCCATTTGAAGATTCAGAATCTTTGTGAACCTCAGTAACACATTTCCCTTCAACAAGCACATCTTCATTGGTCACTTGCTTGCATGATATCAATACAGGTTGAACGGATTTAACTGGCACCACAGCAGCTGATGGTTCTGGGATCACAGATTCAGTATCATGCTTGGGCAAAATCCTTGATTCAGCATTGCCAGATGAAACTGAGACAGGTGCTGCTGCGACAACCCCAGAACCCATGTAAGGTCTTGGAGCTGGAGGGATGGTGTGCTTAGCAATAGATTCCTCCACAGGTCTCCTCATCTGTAGAGGCTTTGCAATTGTAACATCCTCCAAGTGGACTGGCATCGGACGAGCACCTTGCCTGTGGATTGCAGATGCTCGCTTTCGAACTTGACTTGGTCGAAGCATGGGGAGCTCTGGGGCAAGATCATCCTTCGGTGTTATTGGGCAGAGGTTATTTTCATCTGGGACCCAACCTTTGAGCACCTGATTGTCCTTCACTTTCACTGTAATGAGAGAAAACCCAGGACATTTCTTGGCCATCTTGCCAACAAAATGCTTGCCAATAATAACATCCTTGGCTGAATTACCTTGCACATGAGCAGTACTATAATTGGAGGCTTGGTTCTCAGAAGTCTTAACTAGATTAGCGGAATCTCTAGGTAGACTGGGCCTATTACCTTGGGCTTGCTGTGCAGGCAACGCCTGAATTGTGCGCATTTTAGGGTCGCCACTACCAACTGATGTATGGTTAACCTGTACCCCATCATGTCGGATATTTGAGTCATCTAGTGTGCTGCGAAGAGGTGGGATGCTCTGAATGGGCTGTGCCCTCTGTGGTAGTTCATATACAGTGTTCTCATATTTCCTTGGACGACCACGCTTACGCTTTGCACCAGAGCTTGAAGGCTGCTCAACGGACAATGGTTCATTAGGCACATCAGCTTTATTCCCTTCTGACGTCATCTCTACTAGTTTGCATCAACTTTTGCTGCTGGAACAACTAATGATGAGAGTACCCTGTTGACGTGAATTTACCTTCAGTCATCACATGAGTTTTTCTCCCCTAAACATGCAGTGACACAGTGCAACGAGCACCCTCAAAATCAAAAGGACGACAGAAGATGATGAGGAATCACTAGAAGACACGATAGAGAATTTAGTTGACAACCAGAAACCTACTTTTCTGTAAAATATCTGCCAAGAACTTAATTTAAAGAAGGCAGCTATCATGGTACTATTTTCAGAAGCAACATAGGCGCAGTTTGCAATCAATGCCGTAAAGTGCGTCTTGACAAAAGCCATTTTTCTATAATAAATATCCTTAGGACAAAGAAAACTAAAGGTATCACACAGATCAGAAGCAAAGAAAACATAAATACTTTCCTGATTTTAAATGCTTTAAAACGCCTGTTACCAGTATAAACAATAGGTAATTAATCAGAAGTGACTTAAATTCTTAAATTACTAATATACCAACACATATTGAATTCTTAACACACCGAGCTCCTGTTCCTGTAACACATGTCCTAAACATGAAATACTTAATGTTAAATTGTGCTTTGAAATGAAGCGTCAAACGGAGGAACAAGTTTTCTTGGTAGGACTAGCACATAGACTGAGAGCAAAAAATTTCATCAAACTGCTTGTTTGGAACTTCTAATCCCCAAATGTTGCACAAAAATTATAAACTTGAGCCTACTAAAAAGAAATTTCCCTTCCAACATCCAACACCATTAGCAATCTTATCAATATCCCATCCAACACATTTAGTCCTTGAAAAATTCGCAGCAATATCCAAACAAAAAAAGGGGGAAATTTCCCTTGCACCCCGGCCAGTCCAGAACCTCATCCTATCGCATCGCATCGGCGCAAAGCATCATCGCACAAAGACACAGATAAAAGCAACGAACCCCAGCCAAGCAGCCATTCATCAAACCAATCGGAAATTCGTAAAAGAAAGCAGGAGAAAAAGAAAGATCAGACACCATCGAGTCACACGTACATACATGCAGAGGTACAGATAGATTAATCGAGGAAAGGATTACCCCTGTACAAACCCTAAAAATTCTCCTTTGTTCGCCCTCGCCTCGCGCCCACTCGCGTTTCTTTCTCTGCGTCCTTGTCGCGCCCGTTAATGGCAGGAGAAGCGCCTCGCTCGCCTCGTTGAGGATGGGTGCAGGTGGCGCGGCTTGGCCCACTTGATCGGAGGACCGGCCCGCAAAGAAGGATAAATTTTGCTCATCGGCCACCTGTTTTCTGTGGTCCGGACCGAGGGGCCCAGTGAAGCTTGCAGGCTGACAGGTCGGGACGGTGCACCGGAGGACGGAGTGGGCCCCATGTTTTGGACACGTGAGACTGCAACGTGGGCCATGTGGGATGGGGATTTGTCTATAAAATTGTGTTCCTAGGGTTCCACTTTGCGCCGCCGCGAGCAGAGATGGAATGAATGATTGTTCTGGATAATATGGAGACCAAAGAGCTGGTGTTCTTTCTGTTGATGTGTTCTAGTTTTAAGAGTTCTCTTCGTTTCTTTGATTTCTTCTTCTTGTTTTCTTTCGAATTTGGAGCCATTGATGAATTCCCGAGTCTTGCACACGATTTTTTTTTGGGTCCAGTTGGAACATCAATTCAAAGCATGGATGCCGCGAGACTCGCAAAGTGAAAGTGTTGCCATCACCTCCATCTCTCTGGTTGAGCAAAAGGGACTGGAGTTTAATAACAACACAGCATATGATCTTAAAAATCCAATCACTCTGCATCACTTTATATCCCTCGTTATACGTTGCACATTGTAGGTAACCATGTAAGCGCTCATGAATCTTGAGTTATTTATGATTATTCTATTTGCTCAAACACATAAAGCAAGCTTTCTGGATGCTCAACTAGTACAGTATATCCAGTGTTCCAGTAAAATGCTTCCTCTGATAAGGCACATACAGAAAAGCAGAAATCGCCAAATGATATCAGAAACTGAGCTTTATTCATGTGCTTCTCAGTAAGCGCCGAACAATACATCACTGAGTTTACTTGAAGTACAGTTCAAGAAGCTTCTTCAGGGTGTCGAACACACTTGTGAATGGATTCAGTGCGACTGGTGCCGTCAGCTTCAGGTCTGGGAACTGATTCGTGAGGGCCTTGTTCATCCCGGGCATTGACATCATCAGTGCAAGCTGGTCGAAGGACATGACCTCACAGTCGAGAGGCATGTCCTTGATCTTGCTCGGATCATAACCGAAGTTAGTAGCATAAGTCCAGAGGCATGTCCGGGGTTTGGTGTTCTTGAGTATGTCTGATTCAATGGCCAAAAGATTAGTTAATGTTTATGATATTTCATATTACAAGTGCATAAGATACTGAGACGATTCTACCAACAGAAAGGTACTCTTCATGCTTGCCTAGTGTTCAATTCCGAAAATAAACTCTTAGTTCAGTTGACAATATACTCAGTTACTTGAACAATTTACATTACTAACTGTAAGCTCAATTTGCAGAATATAAGCATGCATGTGGAAGAGGGCTACATATGAGTGTTCTTGGTTAAAGTCCAGAATTCAGTTCCTCACCTGAATAAAGCTTGTGTCCTTAGCTCCAGACACGATGGCGTAATTGTCAGTCAGTTGCAAGGACATCGTAAGGTTCCTTGGGTATGAATGGCAGTGTCGGGAAACGGAGAAAGCATTTCCCGCAGATCATCTCCTGCCTCTCGAGATCTGTCTCAACATTAGCCATGTCCTATTCTGACAGACATTGCACCATCCTCCGAATACCGGTGATGTATCCATCAGGTCCACCATAGACACAGAATGTATCCACCTGGATTGAGCGTGACTTCTCATCAAATGTATACACTCCCTGCAGTACCACCATTTTTTTTGTTGTAAATATCCGCTTAAAGATCTATCCACCTCGACGTCCCCCGAATACCGGTGATGTATCCACCTCGACGTTTCATGCTAGCAAAATTATTTTCTTGAAATTTTGCAGTGGATTTTCGCTGTCCATGGTGTGGCAGGTCGCGGCAGCTGCTTGCTTACTCGGAGAAGACGGGAGCTGGAGGCGGATGGATGGGTGAGTGAGTGAACAAGGGGCAGAAGCGCATCCGGTGCCGCCTCCGCGCGCTGTCTCGCGGAAGACCCAACCACCGCACCGCACCGCACCTGAACTCTGCCTGAAATGTGGGCCGAGCAAAAGCCCGGCTCGTTCCCTGCTGCTTTCAACTAGAGCTGACCATACGGACCATACCGACTGGATCGGCACAAAGTAAGACACTGCTGATCTGATTTAGACACGGTATAATTTATACTATTTACAGACCAAACCGACATAGCACGATAGGTCGGACTGTGTCTAGACCATCACATCGGCACGACAAACCGGCACAGCACGAATAGTGCCGAGCCCGGCACGCAAGTACAGTTCGTTAGGCATGACACTATTTAATATACATATATTATTTTATTTTTATTTATATGATTTGCTTTCCATTTTCAATACTTATATGGTTTTATTTTGTAGTTTGTAGTTTTTAAATTTTATATAGTTCATTTTATAGGTATATATAAATTTATTTTGGTGTTTATATATATATTCTAGGATTGTTTTATATGTTTTTCAATTTTCATGTCTTATGAGCTAAATAATAAATATTTTAACGAGTCGGCTATTTGAACATCAATAAAATGCTATTATATTTTCAATATAATTATCTCATTTTTTAAAATTGTCATTTCTACTTCTGCATTTTGCACAATTTTCTATTTTTTTGGATTTTTTTTAATTTTTTCATCCCGTTGGGCCAAACAGGCCACATTTGGCCCGGTGGGCTAAACGGGCTCGTGCCGTGCCTGGCCTGCCACCCCGACCCGTCACAAATAGTAGTTGTAACATGCCCATTTTCAATCGAGTTTCGTGCTTACCGTTGTTGTCGATTTTTGAATCTCCTCTCCTTGGGCCAGCCCAGCCCTCTCGGTCCGCCTCCTCGATCCTAGCCTCGGCAGCGCCATCTCCCTCTCCCGAGCCTCCTTCCCTCTCTCTCACTCACGGCGCCGCCTCCACTGACTCCTCCATCCGTCCGTGCGGCTCACGCCAAGACTGTCCTCTCCTCGCCACCCACTGCTCCATTGCTCCACCGACTCCGCTTTGTCCCGTCACCCTCCTCGGCCGGCCCTAACGCCACCGGCTCCGTCACTCCTCCTCTGCCGGTCGCGGCGCTTGCCCTCTGACCGCCACTCCTCGCCCATACATCATGCAGAGCTCCCTCTCGCGCCGGTCCGACGGTGCCATTGTCTGGCCTTCCCTCGCCCGGTCCAAGCGCGGCCATGCGCGCCCGACCTCCGCCATTGCCGTCGCCCTTACCTTCGTCGGTGAGCTCCAGTCGTCGCCGCCCATGCCACGCCTCTCGCCCGGTCGCATCCGAGTCGATCGCCCATGCCGAGCTCCTCGGGACTCAGCACCTCTCCCGACCTCCGGCCGCCTATAAGAACCCGGTCGCGCCCCTTCATCTCCTCTCCCCCTCGTTCCTTCTACTCCCTCAAAACCTCCGCCAAGCCACCGCCTCACCCGCGCTGCTTTCTCCCCGGCTTTGGCCACCCCACCATTGCCCTGTCTCAAGCCCCACGGGAGCCGAGGAGGCGAACCCTCCACTCCCATTCTTCCTCGCCGCGACGCGCTCTTCTCGCCGATCGCCCGCTCATCCAAGCCGGCCGCCTCCGGCGGCCGGCGGCTCGCCCGACTTCTTCTCCACCTCCGACCGCCGCCCTCGCGCCCACTCCTCCCCTTCCCCGCACCGCCGCTCGTAGTCGCCGCCACTCCTCCCAAGCCGCGTCGGATCTCCCTCCGCCTCCCCCTCTCTTTCTCTGCCTTCAGAGAACCCGAGGCGACGCCACCCGCGCCGCCCTTATCTCCCCCTCGGCCGAGACCGACAGGTGGGTCCGCTTCACTGTGTGGTGAACTCGTGGACCGGTAGACCCGGGCCCGCGCAAATAGGCTCCGGTCCTCGCCACAGTACTCGTGGACCAGCGCCTTGTGCAAAAGCCCGCCACGTGTCAGCTCCAGGATTTTCCAGCCTTTTCTGATTTTCCATTAAATTGAAAATTCTGTTAAAAACTTTAAAAATCCATAACTCCAAAAATTATAGCTCCAAAAATTATGAATGTTTTTCCTAAATTTTTCTAAAATCAAGACCTTACTAATGGCACTGGTCTTGTTTAATTTGGAGTTCATTTGCTTGGTGATTTATATTTGTTTGCTTTCTTCTTCTATTGTGTCTTTTTCCGGTACGTCCGTCCGAGTAGAGTTCGAAGACGCGGAAGACCCCCACCTCGGACAAGCTCAAGAAGATCTAGACCCTCCAACCTATAACCAAGGCGAGTCAACACTTTGATCATATTGATCCCACATTTTATGCAAATTATGTTCTTTTAATGTATCAAAATGCATGCTTTAATTTCTATGCAAATGTATGTCAAACACATTAAGGTAGTTAAATGCCTATTTGATGGGTTAATAATAATAATTACACCATGTCCTTAATAATTGAACTCCCAACAACCCTTGTCACCCTAGTAAATATATGATAACCAACTAGTTATAGGTCGTACTTAAACGTCATGCTAGACTTGTTTAAGTACCGGGGTATTACCTACCCCAAATCATCATCATTTAAATCATAACAATTGTTTTGGGCAGTCATTGGGGAGAATGACTGAATTGGTTGGCTAATTTGTTTTATACCTCTCCAAAACTCTAAAAATTTGCTAATACCCTTCTGGGTGGACGGTAAGCTGGAGGGTAAATGGTTGGGTGCTAATGTAGCCCATGATATTTTTGTGGTGGGTATGTGGTATGAACCGCCCAGATGATCTTAAGGACTTAATCCTGTGATGACCTCTAATTGTAAAATAGTACAACCACAAGTCTATAATGGTGTCGACCTGGCTGACTAATTTGTGTCCACCATTGTGAGTTGCACCATTGGAGTGACCCACGAGCCGTGTTGTTGGCTAAGCCGTCGTGGACACGGGTCGTGAGTTGGCTAAGCCGCCGTGTGGCACAAGAGGGGGTTTGGGGGCATGGTTGACGCAGAGGGAGAGCGTAACCACTCTCAGATGAAACCTTAGCGGGTGCAATGAACAATGAGGGATGCTTTGTAAATGCCTTGTGATAATCCCCCCTTGATTCACATGTCTACGGAAACATGTGTACATATCAAGCCGAATATCTCTTATGGGTAAAGATGTACAATCTCTGCAGAGAATAAAAACTGTTCGAACAGTCGTGCCCACGGTCACGGGCGGGCATGAGGAGCTTACAAGAGTTAGTTCTATTTTTAAAAACTTTTGTGGGTGGGTTGAAAAATGTGCAGGGCTCACCTAGCCCTTGAATTGGATTTCTCTGGGTATTCTTACCCGGTGTTGGTAATAGGTGGGTATGACCACCGTCAAAAAGAAGCATGAGACAGAATTTTCGATGGAGGGAACCTCTGCTGTTATTACTTATTGTACTATTAATCTCTTTAAAAATACATATTTGGTTAAAAAATGCTAAGTGATAGGACTTTCTAATATTTGTATTTATAAATGTTGCTTTACGCAAATAAAAAAACCCGAGCCATCCTTGTTAAACTGTGCATGTATATTATTGCATCTGTTGTATTGGCTCGCGAGCACGGTACTTGTGCTCACCCTCGCTCTCCCCAAAACCCCTGAGATGATCTGGACCAAGGAGTCTACGCCTATTATGAAGATCCAGAAGCTGATGGACAAGGATGCGATGAAGAGTAGTATAGCTCTGTAGTTTAGGTCCCGCCTCAGTCTAGCAGACTTGTCGGTGCTTGCATATAACCAATATTACCCGAGCCCTTGGATAATATTAGTCGTATACAAGACACCCCGGTCGCTGCCTGTGGAGAGACGAGCCCCATCCCCTTTTGCTTCCGTTGTAGCCACGAACTTTTGTGATGTAATATGTTTGGGCTGACGGCCCTTCTGTAAAAACTTGACCCGACGCGGTCTATGTTACCCTTGACTGTCTGTAATATATGTGATGATCTTATTTCACGATTGTATGAGATGAACCAGTAATGTATCTGTGAGTGCTACCTACTGATCCAGAGAGTAACACAGTGTTTTACAGAGGATTCGAGTTTACGAAATCTGAATCATATAGTAGCTGGGCCACAACGGACCCGTGCAACAGGCCGGGTTGCCCGTTTGGCCAGCTCTACTTTCAACTGTCACAGGAGTCAAGTCGACCGTTGTGTTGCCTGTCTCGGGCCGCGGCACGAGGGTGTACTCTATTAGCTTGGGAGTCTCCAAACTCCGGTGGCCAGTTTATATCTCGACACCAAAACTACGAGACCTGACGAGAGATCTGGAGCCGGGTATTTGTTTGTAATTTCGCACCACCGGATGCTTCATTAGCAGCGATGTGTTTACTTCATCATATCCATTGGGGACGTTGTCTTGTAGCCGCCGATCGCGTCTCTGTATTTCTTAGACCAAAACTACGAGACCTGACGCGAGATCTTAAGCCGGGTCTTGTTTTTAATTTCGCGCCACAGGATGCTTCGCTGACAGCGATTTGTTTAGTTCATTAGATCCATTGGGGACGTTGTCTTGCAGCTGCTGACCACATCTCTGTATTTCTTAGACCAAAACCATGAGACCTGACGCGAGATCTTAAGCTGGGTCTTGTTTTAAATTTCGCGCCACCGGATGCTTCGCTGACAACGATTTGTTTAGTCCATCAGATCGCATCTCTATATTTCTTATACGAGCACTCGCATCACTTTATCTTCCCTCCTGAATGCTACACATCAACAACCCCACACATCTGTCATCCACCCCTCTATGCGCTACCCAGATTTTGTAACGTCCCATTTTTAGACGGTAAATAGTATCTATAATTTGATTTCTGATTTTCAATCGCATTTCAAATTAGCAATTATTTTTAAAAACTTTCGGCTTCCTTCTAAGCTCGGGTTTGTGTTTCAAACATCTCGGCTTTTTCCAAATTCCAAATTTCGGGTTTGAATTCGCTTTTCGAATTTAAGCCTCTTCTCAATGTCCCTCCCCCTTCTTTCCTGGGCTCAGCCCAACTTCTCCCCTGGGCTAGCCCATCTCCCTTCTCTCTCTCTCCCAGCCCAACCGACCCGCCCCAGCCAGCCCACCCCTCTCCCTAGTCAGCCTGCTCCCCTGCCCCAGCCGGCCTGCGCCCCGGCTTCCTCTCCCCCCCTCGAACCCCCTATTCCTCCTTCGACGCCCCGCGCCCATGCTCCCTTCTGACCCACGCTCGCCGTCTTCGCCGCGTCGCCGCCGACCACCTCCCACGCCTCGCCGCCACGCGCGCGCTGCGCTTATCGCCACCGCCGTGTCGCGTGCTTCCCGCGACCGCACGCTCCTCCTTCCCGCTACCTGGTCGCGTCCTCTCTCCCGCCGCTTCGCGGCCTCCTCCCCCTTCGGCTATAAAAGCCGACCGCGCCTCCTCCTTCTCCCCCCTTCCTTCTTCTTCCTCCGGAGCAAACCGAGTGTCGCCTGATCGCTTCTCTCCCACAGCCTTCGCCTCGCGACGTCCGTAGCCGGTGAGGCCCATGCACTGCCAACCCGCGTGGCCACGGCATTGCCGCCAGAGTCTCCTCACCCTCCGTTCTTCTTCCCACCGCCAGAGACCTCCCATTGTGCTCCTTCTCCCGCCTCCGGCCGCCATTGGGCCACTCGGCCATCCCCCGGCTCCCTTGACCATCTCATACATTCATTCTATCATTCTACCATCTTATTGTTAATGCCTCGTTAATTGTGTTTGTTGTCGTTAATAGTCGTCAATTGTCGTTAAATATTGTTAAATGTTGTCAATTGTCGTCAAATATCGTTAAATATCATTAAATGTTGTCAATTGTCGTTAAGTATCGTTAAATGTCATTAAATGTTGTTAATTGCGTTAAATGGTATCAAACAAGCCATTATTGTCATCAGGGGCATTTCAGACATTTCATATCTCGAAAGCTGCAGCTAGCCTACCTAAAAATCAGACACCAAATCAGAAAAAGCCTAGCCGTTCAGCCCACAGCCAGAAAGTCCTGCAGCACAGCCAGAAGCAGTTTTTCAGAAAAGCACAGTCGAAACAAACATATCCTTTCTCTATGTCTCTGTCGCGCCCGTTAATGGCACTATGGTAGGAGAGGAGAGAAGAACCGCAGCGTCTAGCGTCGTTGAGGAAGGGTGCAGGTGGCTCGGCTTAACCCACTTCCTTGTAGGGCCAACCTGCAAAGAAGATAAATTTTGCCCAGTGAAGCTTGTGGGTTGATCGCTGTGGGTCTGGTCAGCATTATAACGGGCCTAGTCAGTGCCTGAAATGTGGGCCGAATAGTTCTCAGGAAGCCCGGTTCGTTCCTTGCTACCTCCAATGGTCGCTCGACAGTTGGTTGTCTCCAAAGTCCGGCCCACTAACATCTCCCTAGTCTCTACACCAGTACGCCTCCCCTCCTACACATCAACTACTACACAGCTCCACCGAAGCTCTGCACATCGACCCTCTCTGTCATTCCTCCACCACATCTCAAACACCTTCGTCTCAAAGTTCTTGGCTCATTTGGCATTATTCAGTGATAAAATAACAAATCTAGTCCTCCTGCAGATGAAAAGACAAAAAATAACACCATGGAATGTTCTTCAAGTGACACGTGCCCCTACAGATCTCCGAAATCGCGGCAAGCCCCCCGCCGCTCCCCCGTGCGCGCTACGACACGTGGCCCTACCGCTCTCTGAAATTGCAGCAAGCCGACAGGTGGCAATGCGTGACATGATGCGATATTTGCCATTTCGTATTTTAAGAGGCTATTTTTGCTACTTCAATTTAAAAACGTGCTAAATAGGGGGATCATGTGTAAGAATTCAGCGTCACCTCACTTTTGCCCGATTCCTTCAGCACCAGCTGGATTACTCATCACGCATTGTTTTCCTCCTTTCGTCACCCCTACACAGCTTTTCTTCAGCACCAACTGGATTATTTTCCACGCATTGCTTTCCTCCTTTCGTCACCCCTACACAGCTTTTCTTCAGCACCAACTGGATTATTGTCCACGCATTGCTTTCCTCCTTTCGTCACCCCTACAGCTTTTCTTCCGCCCATCTGCTTGCTTGCCTTGCTCGCCTTGCTCTCAGCTCGGTGCCTTACCATTTCTCTGCGCCGGCGCCCACTTGCCTTGTCGTTCCTGCCATGCTGGGTGTCGGCACAAACATGGGATCTCGCAAGTAATCCAGAGTAGGTCTCGCGAATTCCGCGTAATCCAGCTCTCGCAGATTTCAACACCCTCACGTCGGCGACCACCTCCCCGCGCTCCCACTGTGTGCCGACCCCGGCAGGCGGCAGGAGCTCCCTTCCGTACGTACACCTTTGATCTCTTCCTCCTCTAGCAGCAACATCATCGGTATTACTAGTGACTAACTGTGATTTGCAAATGGATTCCTCATCCTGCATGCAGCAATCAGCATCTTCCAAGTTCTTTCAGTGGTGCCAAACGAAAACGCATCAGCGAGAGGATGGAGGTCGCCGTAAGCGCGGCGCGTTGGGTGGTGGGCAAGGCGCTGGGCCCCGTCACGGACGGCCTGCTGGAGGCGTGGGCGGCCAGCGCTGGGCTCGGCGCCAACATCGACGTGCTCAAGATGGAGCTGCTCTACGCGCAGGGGATGCTCGACAACGCGCAGGGCAGGGACGTCCGCAGCCCTGCGCTCAAGGAGCTGTTGCACAAGCTGCGGTGGCTGGCGTACGACGCCGACGACGTGCTTGACGAGCTCGACTACTTCCGCATCCAGGACGCGCTCGACGGCACCTACCATGCCGCTGACGTGCATGCCGGGGGCTGCGTCCACGGCCTCGTCCTCAATGCTCGGCACACTGCCAGAGCTGTTGCCAGTAAACTCAAGCTCTCCTCGTGCTCGCTTGATGCTAGCCGTGGTGAACCTGACGGGCAAGAAGATGATGCCAAACAAGGATGCCTCTCTGGCGTCTGCTCGTGCGGCGCGCGCGAGATCAGTTCCACACCACCACCAGCCACCAACCAGGGCGTCCATGAGGTTGACCGCGGATGCATGCCTAAGGTCGCCTCCAGTGCCGGTAAACACTTCCCATGCTACTCTTTCCCGTCCGTCCACGGTGATGCTCACACCGGCACGTTGGAATCCTCCAACATGCCAGTAAGTGGACGCCGATTCCTCTGTGGCGCCTGGACGTCCAAGGCACGACAGAGAGATCGTGCTGTGCAAACACCAAAACTGAAGTTTGATAGGGTGGAAATGTCTAGAAAGATGAAGGACATCGTAGAGCAGCTGAAGCCTGTGTGCGCTAAGGTCTCCACCATTCTTAATCTAGAGCTATTGGGCTCCAACCGTACCACTACCCAAGACGTCGCTATGAACCGACCCAAAACCACCCCGGCAATTATACAGCCTAAATTATATGGAAGGGAGAGCCAGAAAAAGAGTATTGCAGATAGCATTACCCACGGTGAATATTGTGCCAATGAGCTTACTGTGCTTCCAATTGTTGGCCCGGGGGGTATTGGGAAGACAACTTTCACACAACACTTATATGACGAAGTCAAGAGCCATTTCCAGGTCCCGGTCTGGATATGTGTCTCTCTCGATTTCAATGCAAATAGATTGTTACAAGAGATTGTGAAAAAGATCCCTGAAGTCAACGGTGAAAAGAAAAACTGCAGTGAAGAAGAGCTAATCGAACAAAGATTACAATCTAAACGGTTCCTGCTTGTCTTGGATGACATGTGGACATATAACGAGGATGAGTGGAAAAAACTATTAGCTCCATTCAGAAAAGGGGGAACAGAAGGAAACATGGTTATAGTCACGACTCGAATCCCAGAGGTAGCAAACATGGTTAGGACAACTGATTGTTCGATAGACCTCAAACGTCTAAGTAATGAAGATACCATGTGTTTATTCGAAGAATGTGTATTTGGTGACCAACAACCATGGGAAGGCCATGATGATTTACATGAAGTTGGGATAGAAATAGTGGCCAGATTGAAAGGTTTTCCTCTTGCAACAAAAACTGTAGGTAGATTACTAAGAAACCAACTTACCTGGGACCATTGGACAAGAGTACTGGACAGTAAAGAATGGGAACTTCAGACTAACGATGATGACATTATGCCAGCATTAAAGCTTAGCTATGATTATCTTCCTTTTTATCTACAGCAATGCTTTTCTTATTGTGCTTTGTTCCCTGAAGATTACGAATTTAATAGCGAAGAGTTAATTCACTTGTGGATAGGCCTAGGGTTACTAGATGCCAGTGGTCAAAACAAAAGAATTGAAGATATCGGATTGGGTTATTTGAATGACTTGTGCAACCACGGGTTTTTCAAAAAGGAGGAAGAAGCAAATGGGTCTCATTATTATGTTATACATGACCTTCTCCATGAGTTGGCAACAAAGGTTTCATCATATGAATGTCTTAGTATACGCAGTTCTAATGTGAGATCCATACAAATCACCCCATATATACGTCACGTGTCTATCATTATAGACGAGAGGGATGTCAGGGATAGAATGACCTTTGAAGATTGTAAGAGGGACTTGAGTACACTAGACAAAAGATTGAAAGTTGAAAACCTACGTACTTTGATGTTATTTGGGAAATACCATGGAAGCTTTGCCAAGACTTTCGGTGATTTGTTTAGGGAAGCAAAAGCTCTTCGTGTTATCCTTTTGTCTAACGCAAATTATACCGTGGAGGATGTGTTGCACAACCTTTCAAAATTTCTTCATCTTCGCTACCTAAGGATAACTACAGTGCGTTATCTTGAAGAAGTCAGTCGACACAGCACTATCGCAAGATTTTATCACCTGAGGGTCCTAGATTTAAAACAGTGCAATGGTCACTTTGGATTTCCAAGAGATATGAGTAACCTTGTAAAATTGCGTCATTTTCTTGTCCGAGACAATGAAGTTCACTCTAGCATTTTTGAGGTGGGAAAACTAATTTCTTTGCAAGAGTTAAGAAGCTTTATGGTTATGAAAGAAAATAAAGGTTTTGAATTGAGACAGATCGGACAGTTGGTAGAGGTTGGTGGATCATTGAGTATTTATAATCTTGAGAATGTTAAAGAAAAGGAAGAAGCATATGAAGCAAAACTGATGCACAAAAACCACTTACACGAGTTAATATTAGGTTGGGATTTTAATCGATCTAGTAAGGATCCTACACGAGAAGAACATGTTCTTGAAAGTCTTAAGCCACATAGCAATCTTCGAGAGCTATGCATTAGAGGGCATGGAGGCACGAACTGCCCGACATGGCTAGACGTGAACTTCTCTACTAAAAGATTGGAATCTCTTTGTCTGGAAGATGTAGCTTGGAACAAACTTCCACCTCTAGGGGAGTTGTGGGTGGTTGACGAGCGTGGTGACGAATGTCGAGGTTGTATCACAAGGCAAAGCTTTGACAATTTGAAAAGGCTAGAACTTGTTAAGATACCAAGATTGAAAAAATGGGTTGGAAATGGCCCTTGTCACCTAGAAGTACTCATCATTAAAGATTGCTCTGAACTCATGGAATTGCCGTTTTCTCGTTCTACATGCTGTCAACCACAACAAGAAGCGAACATGACTTGGTTTCCTAGACTACGGGAGCTTGAGATTGTAGACTGCCCAAAGTTGTTGTCGTTGCCTCCTATCCCTTGGACTCGTGCTCCTTGCTCTGCTAAGATCGCACGAGCAGTATCAGGTTTTGAGTATCTAAATTACTTACAAGATTACAAATCTGAATTACGGTTGAGAATTATGGGAAACGGTGGTCAGGATAGCGTGTTCTGGAAGGTGCTGGCCTTTTATAATCTAGCTGAACTGAAAGAGTTGGAGATGGTGAAATGCCCTCCTCTACCGCTGGATCACCTCCAAATGCTAACATCCCTGAATATCATGAAGATATGTGATTCGAGTAATGTCTTGTCACCGGTTCCAAGCGAGAGCAATGCCATATACCAGTTTCCAGTTGAACACATCCAGATCGAGCGGTGCGGTGCTAGTGGTAAGGAATTGACGCAGCTGTTCTCTCATTTCCCTAAGCTCACCAAGCTTAGTGCGTGGTACTGCGAGAAGATAACAGTGTTGGGTGTGGCGGAGCAGCAGACGACAGCGTCGTCTCCAGCTAATAAAATGGACGACACAGAGATTGGAGAGAAGCAGCAACAGACAGGACTGCTGCTCTTGCCTCCCCAGCTACAGGAGTTGGTGATCTCGACCAGCCCAGGGCTGAGCCTCCGCGCCAATTCACTCGATGACGACACAGCTGGAGGAGGGCTCCAGAGTCTGCACTCCCTCCGATCATTGCAGATACGTGGTTGCCCCAAGTTCCTATCTTCCTATTCATTCTCCTCCTCTTCTGGTTTCCCCTTCCCGACCTCCCTGCAACAGCTCGATCTTGTTGGTGTTGAGGGCATGGAGACGCTAGCACCTCTTTCAAACCTCACCTCTCTCACCCAATTATTCATAGTTGATTGTGGGGATTTAAGAGGCGAGGGCTTGTGGCCTCTCCTCGCCCAAGGTCGCCTGACCAAATTAGGCGTCAGCAGAACCCCCAAATTCTTCGTCGGTTCCGAGCCCTCACGGCCGCATGAACAAGGGCTTCTTCGCCCTTCCTCCAAGCTGCGGGAGCTGAGGACGGATGACGTCGCGGGACTCCTTGTCGCCCCCATCTGCACCCTCCTCTCTTCCTCCCTCACCAACTTGGACTTTGCTAGGAACGAAGAGGTGGAACGCTTCACAGAGGAGCAAGGGGAGGCCCTTCACCTCCTCACCTCCCTTCAGGAACTCGAATTTTCGTGGTGCGAGAAGCTGCAGTCCCTCCCTGCAGGGGTACATCGGCTTGACAACCTCAGGATATTACAGATCATCGACTGTCCAGCCATCCGGTCGCTGCCAAAGGACGGCCTCCCGAGTTCTCTGCAAGTATTAGAGATCTGGTCCTGTCCAGCCATCCAGTCGCTGCCAAAGGACGGCCTCCCGAGTTCTCTGCAAGTATTACAGATCCGCAGCTGTCCAGCCATCCGTTCGCTGCCAAAGGACGGCCTCCCGAGTTCTCTGCAAGTATTACAGATCCGCAGCTGTCCAGCCATCCTCTCGCTGCCAAAGGACGGCCTGCCGAGTTCACTGCGAGTATTAGATGTCAGTTCTGACAACAGTGAAGAGCTAAGAAGGCGGTGCCGCAAGTTATCAGGAACCATTCCAATAATCAAAGCTGAGTAATCCAAGCCAAGGTAACACACACTTCCTAGTTTGTACTCCTCCCCTGTTCCCACGCACCAATTTCCCTTGCTTTGCCTTACCTCGTAGCCGTCTAATCCATTCTCTTTTTGTTTGGTTCATCGCAATTACTGTTTCATCTGAATAACCCACTTGATTTAACCTGCTGCGCAGGGCTCTTCTTCGATTTGCACATTCTTCTAGCCTCCAACAATTCTCTCTGTATCTAAGCACAGTTACGAGTTTCCAGCCATGAAGATCTCGACTTGTATCTCCCATTCTGTACATGAAACTGGTTAGTATATGCAAAATCATCTCATACTCCTGTAGTTCCATACACTGTTTAGAAATCTAATCCACGGTATGTTGATCTTCAGCTTGTTGTTTTGGTTATCTGGGCCCTTTCGCCTTCATATGTTTTGAGTTGTTTCGGGCTGCAAGTAGTAGAGTTCATGCAGCTACTGGTAGAAAATTATTTGCTCATTTACACGACAAACTTTTTCTTATTGTCCTTGCAGTACTTTTTGTTGGAATAGCAACTTGTATTATCAGGGGCCAATTGGCCAGTATATATACACAATACATGTTACAGATAAGGAAACCAAATCAAATCATATCTCTAACTATATCTCTAATTATATCTCTAACACCCCCCCTCAAACTCATGGTGGATCAACAACACTGAGTTTGGAGAGGTAGAAGCCGTGCTGTGCTCGAGTCTGGGCCTTCGTGAAGAAATCCGCTATCTGAAGCTCTGAAGGCACATACTGAAGAGCAATAACCTGATCATGCACACAAGACCTCATGAAGGAAGCATCAACACCAATATGTTTGGTGAGCTCATGCTTCACGGTCACGAACAATCCGATAGCTTTGTCTTGTCGACAAAAGAGGAGTCGGTGGCGGCGGCACCAATGAGCGGCGTCGGTGGCGGCGGCACCAATGAGCGGCGACGGCAAACCGGCGGCGAAGGCGAAGCGCGAAGGCGGACGATGAGGCGGCTCGGGCGGTCCACCAGATCTCCCGCAATCGGGGCTTCGGAGTGGCGGCGGTCCCCGAGTGTTGAGGCGGATGAGGAGCCCGGCGGTCTCCGAGCTCTGGAGACGACCGAGGCGGTCGGCGAGGAAGAAGAAGACCGGTCGACGACGGTGCCCCCTCCTTCTTGGAGCTCTCGTGGACTAAGAACACGATCTCCTGGAGGCAGCGGTGGTTGCGCAAGGCGAGCCGAAGGCCGACGGAGCGGCTGGAGGCAGCGGTGGTTGCGCAAGGCGAGCCGAAGGCCGACGGAGCGGCGAGGAAGCCGAAGGCCGACGGAGCGGCAGCGGAGTTGCACGAGGAGGTAACCCTAATGCTCTGATACCATGTTGGAATAGCAACTTGTATTATCAGGGGCCAATTGGCCAGTATATATACACAATACATGTTACAGATAAGGAAACCAAATCAAATCATATCTCTAACTATATCTCTAATTATATCTCTAACACTTTTGATCATTGACCCTTTAAGGTTTGGTTATGATTAAAGTGATAATGCCGGGATTGAATGTGGCAATGTGCAAAGTAGCATGCCTGATCATGTAGACATTTTTCCAGTGAGTAAATGGTCTCTTGTCAGATAATGCGTTTCTACTACTACAAATGGATAATATGGTTAATGTCGAAATTTAATCTGCTAAGTTGCTTGTCTGATAATATGATTCAGCAACCCTTATTGTTTCCATCAGCCTTTGACAACAAATAACTGGCAGTTATTGATCACATGGAAACCTTAATTATGAAACTGTTTTATTTACCATTTTAGGTTTATGATGGCATCAGCTTGCTCATTCTACTCTCCTTCATAAGCTGACACCCTTTATGAAAGGTGCTGCGAACGCAAAGTCAGTTTTGTAATTACTACGTTCTTTTCTAAGAAAGAATGTCAAGAATCTATTTTCTATTGTTTCAAACATTCAGAATTGGATTTTTTTTCAGTTGCCTGCATTAGCTGCGGATCCAATCAAAAGATGTCAAGGAGACTACTGGTCTGAAGGTACAGTTTTCTCACCCTTACCTAGCAAAATGCTCAATTTTTCCTTACTATTTATAGTAAGGGCGGCAACAGTACAATACCTATAAACTATTGTGTAGTCTGCAGGAGCTTCTTCAATTGACCTGTGATTATCTTGAGAACCTGATTTAATATATATGACCTAAGTTCAATTTTGTGCCCTTATACGTTCGAAAGGGATTGTTCTTAGCTGTAGATGGTATTTTTATCAGGACATTAGTAACGCTGCAAGAAGTGCATTGCCAGTCCATTGGAGCACCCGTGGTGTGCCTAGAGCAAGCATGTACGTGGAGTCTACAATATATTAAAATGTGAAGGAGAAAAATATGGTAGAGGTCACTCCTAATCCATCCTTGAATATTCTTCTGTTCAGACAGGTGAAGATTCAAATACACTCATGTGTGTAATGCGCTGGTTTACTTCTCACATGGGCTTGTCTTATACAATTTGTTTGCTTGCCAGAGGTTACTCTCATTGAATTCTACATTTGCTGGTTCACCCTTGGGAAACCTGAATTTCAAGTCAGTTCAGTGATAAGTATTTTCAGCCATCGCATGTTTCTTGGATCAGATGAAATCAAGTGGTGTGCTTGTGAGGACTTGAAAATGTCAGGCTGAGATTATAAGTGGTGATTGGCCCTGTTTCCAGAAAGGGTAAGGAAGAAAGGCCCATGGCATTGCAAACATGAGGTTTGTTTATTTGCTTGTGAGCACTCAACCCCAATGTATATTTGTTTATGAGTAAGCCCATTAAGATACTAATATAGAATGGATTTGCATGCACACTTATGAAAGTAGGACTGCGCAGTTGATCTTGGTTGGGGTCATATTTTGTGGCGATATATTATTGGCACATTCACAGTTCTAACTGTCAAATTCAACATCTCTATTCATAGTTCATATATGTGCTGGTTTAATTTATCATTGCACACTATTTTCTGTCCTGTCGGCTTAAATGGATACGGCTTAAATGGATATTACTTTAGGACAGCTTAAATGGATATTACTTTAGCTAGGTTTAGCAATATTTTGGCAATATTGGCTAGAATATTCATCGTTGATTTGCTGAGGACATAGTGTGATGCGCTAGATTTGCCCAAGTGTTTTGTTGTTTTCCTTTGTATAAAGTTTGTGCTTTTTTGCGTTGATAGGCCGGTCTCTACGCTCTTGTTTATTCTAAGGTTTATTTCGTACATGGATTTCCCTCAGCGGAGACGACGAACACGCCACCCGGAACAAGATTCTTCTACCACATCTGGAGGTCAGAAATTGGACTGAAATCACAAATATAGTTAATACCTACTTCTATTTGCACATGCCTTCCATCGAGGTACCGTATTCTTGCAAAAAGTTCCAATCTTTCGTTTCAGCGAATTTAATTTTGGAAGCAGCCTATTTAGTGGACCCAATGTTTTTGCTTTTGTTTACTAATACCTGTACTCAGAACATTTGTTCTTGTTTAAACCTAGCTGGACTAAAGAGATTAGTTAATGTTGGTTCTGGGTTGATGTAAATTGTCATGCAAAAAACAACATGTTATGTTCTTGAGTTTTAAAGCATTTCATCAGCTATCGTTAACTGAGTACACCCTTTTGGTAAATATGCTCTTTCGATGTCTTCTATATATTTCTATATTTCATCAGGGATAGTCTTGTTGTTTCTTGATGTGTGTATTCAGTTAGATATAGATAAGTGGGACACTAGGCTGTTCATTGTTGAAGATTCTGAGTTTCATTGATTTCGATGAATCATCCACAAGCTCTTGTGGAAGATTTTGATTTTAGTGCAGAATCTAGATAGTTACATTTAGAGTTTCGAATGCTCTAATACTATTGAATTTCTGGTGTGATATTGCTCATCACTTTATTCTTTTACTTGAGTCTTGAACTGTAATCTTGACAGCTCAATCTTTAACATATCTCTTGTTTTCTTACTTCTTATTTGGTATAGGCTCATGAAAGTGAGAGGGAGAGGATGATTATGGAGAAAGATGCATTTGCTAATGAACTTACTATGCTTGAAGAGCAATTAGCAACTTCAAAATCTCAGATTACTGCTTTGTCTGAACCTTGGACAGCCATAGGAGCAAGGTAATGCAAGATGTTGTTTAATGGTTTATTTGTACTTGGGGTTAGCATTGACTTTTGCATTTCATTCATTAAAGTACGCTGCTTGTTTCACTCACCCCATGCAGGTTGCTTCCCTAAAACAAGACTATGATCACGCTCAATCTGAGCTCAACGTTACATTCCAAACTGAAGGAATGCGACTCACAGATAAACTGCATGGCCAAGGAGCAGTAAAAACTTCGACAGCAACTAGGTGATTCAAATGTTGAAATGAAGAAAATGAAAAATGAGGTATTTGTTGGTTGTAATCTCTGCTACATATTTCTGCTTTATAGCTAGCTTCTTAAGCAGGCTTTTATTTCTTAATATAACATATAGGTTAAGAGTGTTAGAGATATAGTTAGAGATAACCTTGTGTTAGAGTAGGACTCTATTTGATTTGGTTTCCTTATCTGTAACATGCATTGTGTATATATACTTGCCAATTGGCCCCTGATAATACAAGTTGCAATTCCAACATGGTATCAGAGCATTAGGGTTACCTCTAATCGCTGCCGCCGGCTTTCCTCTCGCAACTTCGTCTCGTCGCTTCGTCGGCATCATCTCATCACCGACGTCTTGCTGCCGGCCTCGTCATCCTGCGCTTGGATCTTCTGGACCACCACCGCGCGACCACCACCGGCGACCTCGGGGCGCCTCGGGGCCGCCTTCGTCGCCCGACCTCCTCCTCTTCATCCGGCGGATCCTCACACCGGATCCTCCGCGCGTGAGGACGCCGCCATCTCCGTCGGCCGGCTCCCAGGCCGGATCGCCCGTATCTCGAGGCCTCTCGCGCGTGCTCTCCCACGGATCCGAGCCACCGCGCGTCCTCCGTCGCCCGATGCGCTCCTCGTCGGATCCGGGCCGTCGCCTCCGGACCGCCGCCGGAGGGCCGCCGCCTCGGACCGCCCGCTGCGCGTCCTCGCCGCGGCCGCGCGTCCTCCGCCGTCGCCGCGCGTCCTCCGGATCCGGAGCGCCCGCGCCCTCTCGTCGCCGGTCCGCTCTCCGCGAGATCCGGCCGTGCCGCCTCGGATGCCGCCAGGGCTGCGCCGCCGCCCGCCGCCGAGCCGCCGCCCGCCATCAAGACTTGGGAACCCTAGTTCCCAATCCACTCGATCGCGTGGCGAGCGGGCTTTTAAGCCGCCCAAAGAAAAAAAGCGTCGCTCTAACCGCCGCGCGTCGGCGCCGCTGTTAGACTTTCGTTCCCTTGGTCGCCGCGCGAGTCGGCGCCGCCTACCAATGGGCACCGTTTCCTCCTCATTGCCGGTGATCTTCGACGGTGTTAACTACACCGACCGTGTCTCGCATGCGCATCCATATGCGTGGTCTTCGTCTCGGGCGTTCTATCCGCGATGTCACCGTCCGCTATGCCCTACTCCTCCGACGGAGCCTACACTGTTGCGCTTCCGACGGTGACAAAGCTGCTATTGAGGTTCTTGGCCTTCTTGATGAGAAGATCGCCTCGCTACCAAGAGGCTCGGACACCTACATGGATCGCTTGACTACCTACACTCGGTGGTGCGGCGACGCGCCTTTCGAGTCTGCTTTGTCTTCATCGCCGATGTCGGCCTCGCTTCTCTTACGAGATTGTGGGATTTTCTTGGTATCGGATGTGGAGTCATCTTCGACAGCCTCTGAACCTCCGGAGATGCCTCTACTGTCAGTAGTTCGCCAGAGCGCTCTCTTGGCGGGTGATGCTCATCGTTGACGCCTTCTACGCTCGAGTTCTGCGATCGCGGCGTCAATCGGACTCTCTTCGCTTCTTGTTTATCGTTCTGTTCATCTTTGCTTGGTATCGTCTCGCGACACAGAGTTTCGGCGTGTCTCGAGTTCCTTACTCGCGCCGTCTGAGTTCGAGCGGGCGTGCCCGGCTACTTGCACGCCACCTCGTGTCACTCTTCTCGGAGGCCCTTCCGAGATCGTGCGAGGAGACTCGTGCGAGTGGTGCCGGTCGATGTCACTCCCTCCGTGCTCGCCGCTCGTACACTGCTACACCGACGCTTCACGCTTGATCTGCGCCGCCTCCTCGTGGCTCCACAGGTGGTGGTAGCCGCCTCCTTCTGGCGGTGGTCGTCCTCGCCGCTCCTCTCGCGACAAGATCGGCCACATTGAGTCTCAGATGCTACAAAACAATGCGGCATATTTCACGCCGCTCTTCTCCTAGCACTGGCACCGGTACTTCTACAACGACGTCTGCATCGACTACTTCCGCGTTTTCTCTCACTGAGCAGGAGATAGCCAGACTTCGACGACTACTTGCCGCTTCAGGTTCTTCCTCGACAGGTTCTGCAGGTTCTGCGACTGACTCTTCAGGCACTGAGAAACCACCTCCTACACAGACAGGTACCTCCCCGTGGATCCTTGATTCCGGAGCATCCTTCCACATGACTTCCGATTCTTCCACTCTATCTTTTGTTACACCTCTTGATTCCCCTGTCAGTGTTCTTACTGCTGATGGTACCTCTCTTTCTGTCTCTGGTCGAGGACCTCTTAGCAACTCATCTTTTCATGTTCCTTCTGTTGCTCATGTTCCTCGCCTAACCATGCAGCTTCTTTCTGCTGGGATGATTCATCGACCTTGGTTATCGGATCATTCTCGACTCGACTCTTGTTGTGTTCGGGACCGCCACACGGAGCTCGGTTGGTTCGGCCCTCGGCGCCTTGACTCGCAGGCGTCTCAGGAGCTTGACTGCTTCACCTTCCTTCCACGCCACCGCCGCCGCCCGCCTCTCTCGCCTCTACCACTCCATCTACCATCTTTCCAACAATGGCATCACCGTCTTGGCCATCTGTGTGGCTCTCGTCATCGTCTTTAGTTCGTCGTGGTCTTCTGGGGTCTGTCTCAGGAGACGTGTCTCTTCATTGTCAGGGCTGTAAGTTAGGCAAACAGCTTCAGCTTCCTTATCCTCATAGTGAGTCAGTGTCTCAACGTCCATTTGATCTTGTTCATTCAGATGTTTGGGGTCCGGCTCCCTTCGTTTCGAAAGGGTCATCGATACTATATCATATTTATAGATGATTTCTCTCGCCACACTTGGATATATTTCATGTCTTCTCGTAGTGAGGTCTTGTCTATCTATAAACAGTTTGCCACTATGGTTCACACACAGTTCTCCACTCCTATTCGTGTTTTTCGTGCTGACTCTGCTGGCGAGTACCTCTCTCATCACTGCGCGATTTCCTTCTTGAAAGGGGCACTCTCGCCCAGTTCTCTTGTCCTGGTGCTCATGCTCAGAATGGTGTTGCTGAGCGCAAGCATCGTCACCTCCTTGAGTCGGCTCGTGCACTCGATGATTGCCGCCTCTATTCCACCTCACTTTTGGGCCGAGGCTGTTTCCACTGCCACCTATCTCGTCAACATCCACCTTCTTCCGCTCTTGAGCGCCATCCCTATTGAGCGTCTCGTGGTCTCCTTCACGACTACTCGCCTTCGTCGCATTGGTTTGCGTTTGCTCGTTCTCCTCGCCCTCGAGAACGCACTAAACCGATCGCTCGATCTATTGAGTGTGTCTTTACGGGATCAAGGCACGAGCACAAGGGTTATCGGTCTTTGGGATCTGTTGGTCGACGGATCGCGGATTTCTGGGGATGTGACTTTCGACGAGTCTCGTCCCTTCTACCCACGTCTGTCTCTTCTTCGACTTCCTCTGTGAGTCTCTCTTTTTGACCTTTCCAGATACACCTATCTCGTCTCCATATATTTCTCCTGTGGCCTCTCCGCCATTGTCGCCGCCTGTTACGTCTCCTGTGGCTCCTCAGGCTCCCCCCACTACACTTGTCTACACTCGTCGACCTCGTATTGAGGATCTTCCAGATGAGCCCACTTCTCCTGATGTTTCATCTTCTTCTGATGCTTCATCTTCCCCTGATGGGCCGTCTTCTCCTCGCTACGCTCTCCGCGATCGGCGATCGATTCGCCTCCTACCGTTTTGCCTTTCTTTGGCGCAGCCTACTTGTGAGCTCGCCTCCTCACCGGATCTTTGTTACTCATCCTGAGTGGCAGCATGCCATGGCCGAGGAGATTGCTGCCCTCGAGCGTACTGGTACTTGGGATCTTGTTCCTTTTCCATCTCACTCTCGTCCCATCACATGTAAGTGGGTCTATAAGATTAAGACTCGCTCTGATGGCTCTCTTGAGCGCTATAAGGCGCGTCTTGTTGCTCGTGGCTTCCAGCAGGAGCATGGTCGTGACTACGACGAGACTTTTGCTCCTGTGGCCCACATGACCACTGTCCGCACTCTTCTTTCGGTGGCATCTGCTCGCCATGCATTTCTTTCACTTGATGTCAAGAATGCCTTTCTTAATGGCGAGTTGCGTGAGGAGGTCTACATGCATCCGCCACCGGGTATTCTTCTCGAGGGCATGGTCCGTCCGCCTTCGCGCTCTCTCTATGGCCTTAAGCAAGCCCTCGTGCTGGTTTGAGCGCTTCTCCTCTGTGGTCACTTCTGCTGGCTTTTCGGCCAAGTGATCATGATCTGCGCTCTTTGTCCACACTTCATCTCGTGGTCGGACTCTTCTTCTTACGTATGTTGATGATATGATCATTACGGAGATGACTCGAGTACATTGCCTTTGTCAAGGCTTGTCTTAGTGGCGATTCCTTATGTCGGATCTTGGTCCTCTTCGTTACTTCCTTGGGATTGAGGTTACTTCCACTCGGATGGTTTCTTTATGTCCCAAGAGAAGTATATTCAGATCTTCTTGATCGCGCCTCCTCATTGATCAGCGTCTGTTGAGACTCCTATGGAGCTCAATGTTCACCTCCGACCCTCGATGGTGAGCCTCTTTACGATCCGACTCGCTATCGCCACCTTGTTGGGAGTCTTGTCTACCTTGTTTGTTACTCGTCCGGATATCACTTATCCAGTTCATATTCGAGTCGGTTTGTTTCGCTCCCACTCAGTCCACTCTGACCACCTTCTTGAGTTCTGCGATACCTTCGTGGGACTATCTCTCGCCGTCTCTTCTTTCCACGCTCCACTCGTTCGACTTGAGCTTATTCGGATGCTACTTGGGCGGCGATCCCTCGATCGCGGTCTATCTCTCGCTTCTTGTGTTTTTCTTGGTGGTTCGCTTATTGCACGGAAGACGAAGAAAGCAGATGCAGTGTCCCGTTCGAGTCAGAGGTGAGTTGCGAGCTATGACTCTCTTGGCAGAGATTACTTGGCTACGGTGGTTACTTGAGGATTTTGGTGTTTCACATTACACCGACTCCTCTCTTGTCGACAAGATGCAGTGCTATCGATGTTGCGTGACCACGTGAAGCATGAGCTCACCAAGCATATTGGTGTTGATGCTTCCTTCATGAGGTCTTGTGTCCATGATCGGTGATTGCTCTTGAAGATGTGCCTTGAGCTTGGATAGCGGATTTCTTCACGAAGGCCCAGACTCGAGCACAGCACGGCTTCTACCTCTCTAAACTCAGTGTTGTTGATCCACCATGAGTTTGAGGGGGGGTGTTAGAGATATAGTTAGAGGTAACCTTGTGTTAGAGTAGGACTCTATTTGATTTGGTTTCCTTATCTGTAACATGCATTGTGTATATATACTTGCCAATTGGCCCCTGATAATACAAGTTGCAATTCCAACAAAGAGAATGGAGATAGAACAGGAGGACTGCTCTTTGAAGGTTGATAAGCTTGTAGAGAAGTTCAGTTGGATTGCAACTGAGAAACAGTTTGGAAAAAGTGGTACAGATTACGAATTTGCATCATGCGAACCTCATAAAGCACGGGAAGAACTTGAAACTATCAAAGCTCAACAATCCGGGTACATTTGATGTTTCTGAATGGCAGTACTCTTATCAACTGGTTAATTTGCAATGCAAGCACCACTTATCAGTTAACTGTCAAATGCAGTCTTCAGAAGTGGGTCAATAAGAAAGTTATGGCAATGTTTGAGAAGGCAGAGGATGAATACAATGATTTGATGTCAGAGAAAAACATCATTGAGGTAGGTTCCTACCATGTACAAAGTTCCTGATAACCTGGGATTTATTTTGCCAGCAGCATGCATATACCTTTTGTTGTCATATGCAGAATGACAAGGCAAAAAACAAGAAAGTGATAGAAGAGTTGGATGAGAAGAAAAAATATACCTTGAAAGTCACATGGCTCAAAGTAAACAATTCAGTATATGAATCATTTATCAATTTGTTATTGTTCCCAGAGGATGTACCTGCATGAGATATTGCTCACTCAGTACGATGGTCTTCCTTTTACTCATAAATAGGCAACTTGGTAGCTAACTTGCCCTTTCTATTCCTATAAGGATTTTGGATCTATATTCAGTACACTTTTACCTGGTGCAATGGCAAAACTTGATCCTCCTGAAGGTGGTACTTTCTTGGATGGTCTTGAAGTTTGGGTGGCATTTGGAACAGTTTGGAAGCAATCTTTATCTGAACTTAGTGGAGGGCAACGGTCCCTTCTTGCTCTTAGTCTTATTCTGGCGCTACTTCTTTTCAAACCTGCACCACTTTACATATTAGATGAGGTATGTCTGCATATGATTTACCATTTAAATTGCTCACCACCGTAACCACTCTAACCCGCTTGTTCATTACAAAGTAGCATAACTTTATAGTATTAACAAGACTGCCGTTCTAGAATCCAAACTGTAACGTCTCGACAGACCTTCCTTTCTCAAACTGCTATAGTTTTGTCTTTACCATAGTGTCTCCACTCATTGTATTAAACAGTTCTCTACAGAACCCCAAAAAAAACACTTACACTTTACAAATACTTCTCATAGCACAGGCCGGCTTCGAAACTGTGAAAAGTGGTGGTGTATGTTACATTCATTGTATATCTGCATTGCATGCACCCCAAAAAAAATATATTTTTAACTGCAGACAAAACGTTGTGCATATTTAATATCGACTAAACAAAACCACTAGGTTACACCGCATTATCTTACCACTGCTCTACGAAATACTTACTGTTGCTACGTCTAAAACCTTCCATATTTTACAGACCATTTAACATGTCTATCCCGTCGGTGCTACCGTTGATATATAAACCTTTTTGCTTGAAAAGGTGCTTGTTTACACGGCGAAACTCAGCCTACTATATGTATAATAACTGCACTAAGTGAAAAAAAAAAAAGATCTTACCCATGTAATAACTATATAACTTCGTCTTTCTTTTTAAGAGACCATATTTCTATATAGTGTGAATTGCCTAACTGTTCTGTACATAATTAAGACCATGCTATGCCCGTATATAACATAAACATCACGAAAGATCATGTTCAACTTTTCATTAGTCGACCTCATCTTTCTGGATTTTATGTCTTGCACAACATTGGAACACAACGGATCCTATAGACAGAAGCAAGAATTGAACAGTCACAACAAGCGTTATGTAAAATTCCGAACACATGATTGTAGCCGTAACGATCTATACTCACCGGCGCGGCAACGCGCGCATTACTGCCTAGTGTCTCCAATTTGGTGAAACGAGGGAGGCAGGACAGCAGACGGGACTGGACCTCGTCTGTGAGATTGCAGATCTCAAGTTTGTCAAAGTGATGGAGGAAGCAATCCAATCTGATTTTCGCCCTTTT
This sequence comes from Hsuehochloa calcarea, assembly GCA_036346395.1. Taxonomy (NCBI): domain Eukaryota; kingdom Viridiplantae; phylum Streptophyta; class Magnoliopsida; order Poales; family Poaceae; genus Hsuehochloa; species Hsuehochloa calcarea. Next base: position 46,219,606 of record CM070599.1, read on the forward strand.
CTTGCTCCTGCAGTTTGAGATCCCATGCGGCAGATAGCTCAAGAATCATCTCAATCTTTCGAAGGGAGCTGAGGAACTGCAAACCCTCCAACACAGCCAGCTGTGGACACCACGAGATTCGCAACTCCCCTCCAAAGCCGTGCAGGAATGCAGCTGCATACACTTCAAATATGGGCTGTCGTGTAACCACAAATTTTTGAGGCCTCTACACTACTACACAAAAGTTCATCACAGATGATTCTAAACCATCATCACAGACGATTTTTGAACTGTCTGAATTTTTATGCCTGTGATGACACGAGGTCATCACAGACGGTTCAAACATTTTTATGCCTGTGATGACACGAGGTCATCACAGACGGTTTTTGAACCGTCTGTGAAAAAGCTATCACAAACGGTTCTATTCACGAACATTCTGTGATAGTTTTTTCTATGGTAAAAAAAAACGAAAACGGATTTTCACTTCGTCTGGAGCCTCCTGAGCCTCGCGAATGAATCTGATATTTATTTTCGGATTGAACTTTTCGCTAGCTTTCCCACAATAGTCATAGCATCACAGTAGCATCAACTCAATCCATTCACAGAGCACTAAAAACAACATGACATGCATCACCCACATCACAGTAGCATCAACTTAATCCATTCGCAGAGCACTAACACATCACAGTAGTAATCCACATCACAGAGCAAAAGGGGGAGTAAAGAGAATGAGGTCGTGGGAGGTCAGGTGACGAGTCATGGGAGGCCGTGACGATGATGGGCCGGGCGAGGTGGAGGAGGCCGCGGGCGACGAACTCAGGAGAGGACGGGGCGACGAAGTAGAGGAGGCCGGGGGCGACGGGGTCTTGGGAGGCCGACGACGACGAGGCTGGGGCGAGGTGGAGGAGGCCGCGGGCGACGAGCTCGGGGGGAGGCTGGAGCGCAACGTCAGGGCGAGACGGAGATGGTAGAGGAGAAATGGCAGAGGAGGAGATCGAGATGGCTAAGGAGGAGATCGAGATGACAAAGGAGGAGATGAAGAACTCTGTTAATATAGAGAGATTTTCGGCAGCCCACCCATTAAGTTCAAATTTTCGTTTTTCCGCCCAACGAAACAAAAGTATCACAGGCGGTTTTATACACAAACCGTATGTGATGACATATCACAGATGGTTCGTATCACGAACCGTCTGTGATAAGCGTCTCATCACAGACAGTTCTTAATACGAGCTGTCTGTGATGAGTATCTCATCACAGACGATTTTGTATAAAACCGTCTGTGATTTTAGGGTTTTACCATGGTTTGAAATTTTTCATGGCAACCAATACTCTGCCGTGGTAGGGCTTGGACAGCTAATCCTTTGCCGCGGCAGCCAATCCACTGCCGCGGCACATAATCCTACACTGCCGCGGCACACAATCCTCTGCCGTGGTAGCCAATACTCTGCCCATCAATTGTGTGTCGCGGCAGAGGATTGGCTGCCCAAACCCAACCGCGGCAAAGGATTGGCTGCCCAAACCCAACCGCGGCAGAGCATTGGCTGCCCAAACCCTACCACGGCAGAGTATTGGCTGCCATGGTAAAAATCCAAGCCATGATAAATTCGAAGAGTGCCAAGACGAGCATTGGCATAGGATTGTGTGCCGCGGTGATAGTTATGGTAAATCCTGACGGTTCCAATCTCTAGAACCGTTTGTGATAGTTACATATCTACTATCACAGACGGTTCATTTTGGAACTGTCTATGATTATTTTATCACAGACGGTTTATGATGAGACATGTTTTATGGTAGGAGTACCTATTGGCTGGGTGGCTACTGATACTAAGCTCTTGAAGTGATGGCGGTAGTAATGTCTCATCCACTGTACCATCATCTTTCGTTTCACCCAGCAACAGCTTGGGACAACCACCACTAATGACTAGCTTCTCGAGTGATGTGAATCCTCCAAAGCCTCCCTTGCCTCCACAGAACTCCAGATCTCGGCAGTTCTAAATGTATAACCGCTTTAGAGAAGACAGGAGATTAGATGGCATTTTCAATACTAGTTCGTCTTGGACTGAGGACGCCACTACTGTAGATGCCAAAGCCAATCTGCCGGTTCCTTCCGCTTCTGTAGGTTGACTGATTGAAAACAATCTTATTTGTGGACAGCCACTTAGTATCAATTCCTCAAGGGACAGCCAATGCGGAAGCATTTCAGGTAGGCACCTCCCTGCTATGTCGCATGAACGAATGGAGAGAGATTTGAGAAATGGGAGGACAAGGCTGTTTGCAGATGTAATGTCTTCCTGGACAAACTCTGACATAATGTGTGACTTGAGCAAATTAGGACAGTTTTGTATAAGCAAAGTCTGTAGGGTGGTGTAACATCCTGTTTTAGCAATTATATTAAAAATGTTGATTTTTAAAATTTTCAGATCTGGCAAAAGCAATCTACTGGTGTAACATCCTGTTTTAGCAATTAGGTTTTCAAAATCAAAAATTTGTTTTTCAAATTTTTCAAATCTGGCAAAAGCAATCTCAGTAGATTGCTTACCTCGGTTCGCGTGCCACCGCCCTCTCTCCCCAATCGCTGCGCTTGCTCCTCTCCGCTGCCACGATACCATGACTTCCTCGCCCGTCTGCGCTCCTCCTCCGCTCATTGCAGCCGCTCCCTCGCCTTGTCTCCATCACCGCCCCCTCTGCGCTAATCGCCGCTATTGCACCCCACCTGCCCATCACCTTGCGCGAGCACTCATGCCGGCCGCCTCGGGACCCGCACCCTCGTCGCCCTCGCCTCCGCCGCTATAAAGCCGCCTCCCTCTCCTCCTTCCTCCTCCACCCCGCCTCCTCCGTACCAGTCTTTGTCGCCGCTTTTGGCCTTCTCCTTCGGCTCGGCCTCGGCGTCTCCCTCCGCCGCCTCGCCAGCCGCTGCCGCCTCGGTGTCATCGCCATCTCCGTCGGCCGCATCTTCGCCTCCGGCTCTGGCGCTCCCGCTCCCGCCGCTCCTTCCTCTCGCCACCTCCGGCCGTGCGCTCGCGCCGCCCTCGCCTCTCCCCCCCGCTCCCATCTCCCTCTCTCTCTGCGGCGCGGAGAAAGCAAGGGGTCGCTCTGCTAGCGACGCTGTCGCGTTAATGCCACCACCGCCGCTGTTGCAGTGGGCCCCACCGTCTTGTGCCATTGACGGGCGGGCCCGACTACTGTGGTCGTGCGCCCGTGCGCGTGAACTCGGTCCACGAGCACAGTGCCTGTGGACCGAGCACAGTGTTGGCAGTGTCAGCGCGAGAAAAATCCAGTTTTTTCTGACTTAGTTTTTATTTGAAAAATCTGTTAAAAAGCTTCAAAAATTCATATCTTTTCCTTTATAACTCCAAAAATTATGAAACCAGTTTCTAAAATTTTAGAGTTTATTTATTATGAGTTTGGTATTTATTTACTCTCTTTGATGTTGTGTCTTTTTCCGGTACTTTCGTCCGATTAGGGTTCGAAGACGCCGGAGACCTCAACTTCGATCAAGCTCAAGATTACCAAGACCCCGCTGCCTTTAACCAAGGCGAGTCAATACTTTGATCATTCTGAGCCTACATTTTAGGCAAACTATGTTCATTTAGAATATCAAAGTTGCATGCTTTACTTTTGTAATCAAATGTATGTTAAAACTTAAGGTAGTTAAATACTCATTTGCTGATTAATTACTTATTAAGCCATCCTTTGATAAATCGAATACATTATTCTTTATCACCCTAGTAAATATATGGTAAGTACTAGTATAGGTTGTACTTAAGCGACATGCTAGTCTTGCTTAAGTATTGGGACAATAAATATCCCAATCATCATCCTTTAAACATGAAAAATGGTTTTGAGCAGTCATTGGATGTAGATGACTGATGTGTTGCGTTAATTGGATTTCCTTCCCAAAACCCTAAAACAACTTGCTAGTACCCCATCTGGACAGATGGAAAGAGTGGTGGGTGCGGATGTAGCAGGAGCATGGTTGGTATGTGGTATGAACCGTCCAGATGAATTAAGAACTTAATCTTGTCATGACCTCCTATGTAAAACCAGTACAACTGCAAGTCTGCAAAGTGTAACTTGGCTTAGTAAAATTATTGAACCCTGAAAGTCATCCCACAACTGGTGTTTAGAAGTATGCAAGCAACAGGACGTATGCTGTCTTGAGAGGGACACCGGGGAGGGTGAAGTTGCCCGCTGTGCTAGTCGTTGTGGCCGGGGCCAGCTGCGCTAGTCGTTGGGGTAAACATCTCGCACAACTTATGGAATTGGTCATAGGGGTGAGATGACGGAAGGGGCAAGGTAGTTTGAAACGTTACTGTGACAATCGCTTAACTACATGACCAAGGAATCATGTGGGGTAACGAGTATGATTATCTCTTGTGGGTACAGTGTACAACCTCTGCAGAGTCTAAACTGTTTAAACAACCGCGCCTACGGTTAAAGGCGGACATGAGAACTTAACCTGAGTTAGCTCTATTTCAAAAACCTTTGTGGGTGGAATGAAAATGTGGTGGGCTCATCCAGCCCTTGTTTTGGATTTTTTCTGGGTAGCCTTATCCAGTGTTGATAATCGGTGGATGTAGCCGTTATCAAATTTAAGCATGAGGTGGAGGTAACATCTACTGTTATTTAATAATTGCACTTATTCTCATTAATAAAAATACAATTTGTTTAAAATGCTAAATCATAGGGATTTGTACTTATGATAATTGAAAATGTTGCTTTAGCAAATAAAAGAACCTGAGCCATCCTTGTTAAGCCTTGCATGTATACTATTGCATACTGTGTGTTGGCTCATGAGCACGTAGTTGTGCTCACTCGCGCCTCCCCAAACCCTCCAGATGATATGGAGCAAGGAGACTACACCTACTATGAGGATCCTGAAGTTGATGGCCAAGGGAACCCTGAAGAGTAGTTTAAGTTCTGTAGTATCGGTCTCGCCCCAGTCTATCTGACTCCGCTAGTACCTAAGTGCATCCTATATTATCTGAGTTTTCGGGTAATATCGGATGTACACAGGTTTCCCCAGTCGCTTGCCTGTGGAGAGATGTACCCTCACCCCCCTTTTGCTTCTGTTGTCGCTTCCGCTACTTTTGTGATGTAATCATTTGGTCTGTTCGGCCTTTATTGTAAAACTTGATCCGATGCGGTTTATGTAAACTCTGATGTGTTAAGTTAATGAATGGTATGGTGTTACGCCATGTATAAAATGATTCAGTGATGTATCTGTGAGTGCTATCTACTGATTTAGGAAATAGCACGGTGTATTCGCATAGAATTCGGGATTAGAAAATCCTGATCCGACAGGCGGTGAGCTGGCTGAAACATTCACTTGGAAGACATACCAGGTTTGGACAATTTTATATGCCCAACGATGTTATGCCCCTAGTATTATGGAATGCCAAAATCTTGTCATCCAACACACTCAACTCATTAGATTCGATTGTGAGCTGCCTCCAACTCATTTTCATTGTTGGAAATGTTGCAACTCCCTTGAGGGATAACTCAGAAATCAGATCAGAAGGCGGCAGAGGATGTGACACTATCAAATTGGGGCAATCACAGATGGTGAGTGTACGGAGACTAGATACCCATTTCTTTTGCTCTCCTTGTGAAGGTGAAAATTACAGAGGTGGAGAAGCAGTTAGCCCGCTGCAACTTTCCAGGCTCGGCGTTTTAATCAACACCAACTTCTCCAGAGAAGGAACTGACAAAACTCTGACGCCATCAGTACCAATACATTTCTCTAATTTTGGCATCTTAGCAAAGACCAACTCTTCCAAAGAAGGAATTGATGTTTACATATATGATCCGAATTCTTAATGTGATTGTATTCAAATATGATATATTAGCGGATAAGTTTTCTACTTGGACTCTAAGTCCTTTTACATATTTATATACCTCTTGTAAGCTGCACGGAGAGAGTTGATGCGATTTATAAACACTCCTCGTATAGTGATCATCGCCGGTTTTTTTTCCCGCAAGAGTTTTTCATGTAAAAATTTATATGTCCTTTTGTCTCTATTATTCTAACAAGTGGTATTAAAGCAAAGGAGATTATGGTTTAAAGAGATACGAGGAAAAATAGCAGATCCAATTTCCGGCGTCGCCTCGCCCCCAGGCGCGCAGCACGGCAAGCCAAAACGTTGCGTTCACATCGGCGCTCCACAGGAGGCTTTATCCGCTACGTCCGTAGTCTGCTCGCCTCGGTCTATGAGTCGCAAGTCCAACAACCATCGCATTGCACGCCTCGATCCGCAACAGCCAGTGGCGAACATCATCGACTTATCTCAATAATTGATGCAGTTCCTATCAGTCGAATCAGCCAAAGACAGCATACCAAATTAGCGTGACTCCAGGCACAGGTCCCAAGGATCTATTCTTTTATTCTTTCTATCACCAAAGCAATTCCTGTTATCGTTCACGTGGAGGTCTGTTAAGCATCCAAGCAGCACGCATTAATCCAGTAGCATAGGAATTTTTTTGCTTTATTTAACCAATCACCAAACCGAAAGCAAGACTTCAAGTCTCCAGCACAGGTCCCAATAAAAGTTGTTTTTTAATAAATCTTTAGCAAGGATTCTTCACGTGAAGGCTCCTTCCTTGCTAGTTTTTCTGTGATCTTTGCTACACGCACCCGAAATTTGTACCAGGAGCTTAAAGATTTTTTGATTCGCGTACACAGAAGGTGTACCACAGAGTTTATAATTTTTGTTAATTTTACACAGATCGGTACCAACAAATTTCAGATTTTATTTCTTATTGCGACTTTGAAGTATGATCTTCCACTCCTGAGTCGAGACACAAGATTTTTGCTGTGGCTGGTAAGTTGAGGGTTGTTTTGGCACAGATGGATTTGGATAATGCATTGGAAGTTTTTGAGAAACAACCTATCGCGTGGACCGTAGATGAGAAGCGTAAAAATCGTATGGCTTTATCTCATATTCACCTTCATTTATCAAATGATATTTTTGCATGAGGTTGTGAAAGCAGAAGATATCTACTGCATTATGGCTGAAGCTGGAATAAATTTACATGACAAAGGATCTCACAAGCAAAACACATCTCAATCGGAAATTGTACTATCACAAATTGCAAGAAGGAGGATTCGTGCTTGATCATCTTTCGATGTTTAAGGAGATCGTTGCTGACCTAGAGTCGATAGAGGTAAAATATGATGATGATGATTTATGTCTTATTCTTTTGTGCTCTCTGTCTAGTTCTTTTTTAAATTTCAGAGATACCATATTATATAGTAGATATACTCCCACTCTTAATGAAGTTTATGAAGTTTTTCATGCTAAGGAGAAGATGAAACATATGGTACCACCTGAAAATTCAAACTCACAAGGAGAAGACTTGTTTATTCGTGACAAGTAAAAGGAGAAAAAACTTAAACAATGGATTTCGGGGCACAAACACTATCATACGTTGCTATCATATTGGACAAGTGGTATCAAGCAGCAGTATGGTCCAAAATATTACAAAGGTCCATGGTATCACATAGGGCTTAAAGTAGATCCCACTGCATAAAGCATAGGGGAAATTATCTAAATATTATATAAAACCTCCCACTAGTCTATTCGATGAATAGTAAAATTAATCCGAACTTAAAATCATAAATTGGTCTAACTTTTGATCCATAACTCCAAACTTCACGAAACTTGAAACAAACCTTCTCTAAGATGTCAGGAACCTATTCCAATTAAGGATCGTGAAAATCATTGCCAAAGTTCTGATATTTTCTGTTTGAGTGAAGGTTGCTTCAAAACTGAGTAAAAACCAAAATATGATCCAAAAATTTACTCGTGGGTAATAGATGATCAAGATGATCATAGATGCATTCCCACATGTCATAGCAAATAAGATCTAAGTCAGAAACCAAGGAAAAACTGAAGGACCAAAGACAACCCCAAAATCACAAAAGAGAGAGCAAGAATAAGAAGAGACTCATCTTGAGGAATCTTGCTTGGATTGATTCGAGATTGATGTTGGTTTACAGCCACTCCATCCTGAAGGACAAATGATCAACACTTGAACACACGATCAATCCAACTCTCTAGAACCCTAACCTCTCTACTTTCCTCTCCCTAAACGTAAACTAGGGTTTCTTCAATACAAGAGTTGGGAGGTGCACAACCAGCACTCTCTCCTATAAGGATGCTAGCTTCTATAAGGATATGCCTAATGGGTACCCGTTAAGCCTAAACACAAACGGGTTTCACTCATGCACGTATTTCAAAGCGTCGTCTTCATCTTCTATTGACCTAAACCACTTCTCCTTGTGCCGTCTTGCGCCACTGTTTAGGCAAAAGCCATCAAGGTGGTATTTTGGTGAAGTTACCAAAATACCCCTTCTTGATCCTTCTCCAAAGACCGAGTCCAATCTTCATGAAACAATCCCATGCTTCGCCACATGTAGGTTGATCAACGGCTCTCTTCATGTCAGCAAGTCATGTCAGCAAGTCTCTCTCATCCGACTCCCACCGAAACCACCATGACACTTGCACCAAACCCCCGCGCCGTTTGATGCAACCTGTCATACCGAATTTTCTGCTCGGCCATCCTTATCCATTTTGCGTCTTCCCGCTCGGCCATCTTTGTCCATTTTGCGCTATGCTTGAATCCATTGACTCCACCCGGCATCCTCGATCGTTCTGAACCTCAGCTCTCCAAGCCTAGTCCCGATCATCCTCGCCGTTTACCGTCGTTGACGTTCAAGCCTCCTGCACAATACTAGACCAAGAAATTGATTCAGGGAACAAGTTCTTTACAACTTGACCCACATTAGTCAAAACATGCATCATGCAACACATGTGTACTGAAATCCATGAACTTGACCTAACTTATAATCATTGCCGCCAAGAAGGCCGGCGATAAAGTTAAAACCTGTCAGACAGCCACCCATAGTCGGTCTGACCGCCCCTTGGCTGATCTGACCCCCACCTGGCCGATCTGACCACTTAGCAAAGGGACTTAGCCAAAATTCCACACTGAAAATCTAAAACCTCTATGAAAATTTTAAACGAATAGAACTTTTGGCTCGAAGCTCCAAAAATTGTGAGACCAAGTGTAGAAAAATTCACCCTCTTGCCTACACCCTTTATTTTTGGCACAACTCCAAACTCAAAACCACTTTTATGGTCGATCAGACCGCCGCCTATTTACCGGTCTGACCGCCAGGCTGATCGCCACACAGGCCAGTCTGATCGCCACACAGGCCAGTCAGACCACCACTCTGGCCGGTCTGACCGCCTACTGCTGGCAGAACTTGAACTTCGCCGAAAACAAGTGTTTCGACTAACCTTTAATGCCGTTGCCAATTGTATTATCATTATAAGATCATAAGCATATCCATATAATATCCACAAAAATCGTATCCAACACATTAAGACCTTAAAAATTAGATAGCATCGGCACAAAGCAACATAGAAACAGATAAAAGCAACGAAACCCAGCCAAGCAGATATTCACCAAACCGATCGAAAATTCGTAAAAGAAAGCGGGAGAAAAAAAAAGAAAGAAAGATCAGACACCATCAGATATTCACCAAACCGATCGAAAATTCGTCTCAAGCCTCAATACATGCCGTAGCGCAGTGTATGTAGCCCAGACATGATTGATTACACGGTGGGCCCGGGCCGAGCATACACGGTGGGGCCGAACAATAATGCTCTTCCGATTCCTTCAGCACCAGCTGGATTACTGTCCAATGCATTGCTTTCCTCCTTTTCTCACCCCTACACAGCTTTTCTTCCGCCCATCTGCTTGCTTGCCTTGCTCTCAGCTCGGTGCCTCACCATTTCTCTGCGCCGGCGCCCACTTGCCTTGTCGTTCCTGCCATGCTGGGTGTTGGCACAAACATGGGATCTCGCAAGTAATCCAGAGTGGGTCTCGCAAATTCGGCGTAATCCAGCTCCCGCAGATTTCAACACCCTCACGTCGGCGACCACCTCCCCGCGCTCCCACTGTGTGCCGACCCCGGCAGGCGGCAGGAGCTCCCTTCCGTACGTACACCTTTGATCTCTTCCTCCTCTAGCAGCAACAGCATCGGTATTACTAGTGACTAACTGTGATTTGCAAATGGACTCCTCATCCTGCATGCAGCATCCTCCAAGTTCTTTCAGTGGTGCCAACTGCCAAACGCACCAGCGAGAGGATGGAGGTCGCCGTAAGCGCGGCGAGTTGGGTGGTGGGCAAGGCGCTGGGCCCCGTCACGGACGGCCTGCTGGAGACGTGGGCGGCCAGCGCTGGGCTCGGCCCCAACATCGACGTGCTCAAGATGGAGCTGCTCTACGCGCAGGGGATGCTCGACAACGCGCAGGGCAGGGACGTCCGCAGCCCTGCGCTCAAGGAGCTGTTGCACAAGCTGCGGTGGCTGGCGTACGACGCCGACGACGTGCTTGACGAGCTCGACTACTTCCGCATCCAGGACGAGCTCGATGGCACCTACCATGCCGCCGACGTGCATGCCGGGGGCTGCGTCCACGGCCTCGTCCTCAATGCTCGGCACACTGCCAGAGCTGTTGCCAGTAAACTCAAGCTCTCCTCGTGCTCGCGTGATGCTAGCCGTGGTGAACCTGACGGGCAAGAAGATGATGCCAAACAAGGATGCCTCTCTGGCGTCTGCTCGTGCGGCGCGCGCGAGATCAGTTCCACACCACCACCAGCCACCAACCAGGGCGTCCATGAGGTTGACCGCGGATGCATGCCTAAGGTCGCCTCCAGTGCCCGAGACGCTGCACATGCTGCCGGTAAACACTTCCCATGCTACTCTTTCCCGGCCGTCCACGATGATGCTCACACCGGCACGTTGGAATCCTCCAACGTGCAAGTAAATGGACGCCGATTCCTCTGTGGCGCCTGGACGTCCAAGGCACGACAGAGAGATCGCGCTGTGCCAACACCAAAATTGAAGTTTGATAGGGTGGAAATGTCTAGAAAGATGAAGGACATCGTAGAGCAGCTGAAGCCTGTGTGTGCTAAGGTCTCCACCATTCTTAATCTAGAGCTATTGGGCTCCAACCGTACCACTACCCAAGACGTCGCTATGAACCGACCCAAAACCACCCCGGCAATTATAGAGCCTAAATTGTACGGGAGGGAGAGCCAGAAAAAGAGTATTGCAGATAGCATTACCCTCGGTGAATATTGCGCCAATGAGCTTACTGTGCTTCCAATTGTTGGCCCGGGGGGTATTGGGAAGACAACTTTCACACAACACTTGTATGACGAAGTCAAGAGCCATTTCCAGGTCCCTGTCTGGATATGTGTCTCTCTCGATTTCAATGCAAATAGATTGTTACAAGAGATTGTGAAAAAGATCCCTGAAGTCAACGGTGAAAAGAAAAACTGCAGTGAAGAAGAGCTAATCGAACAAAGATTACAATCTAAACGGTTCCTGCTTGTCTTGGATGACATGTGGACATATAACGAGGATGAGTGGAAAAAACTATTAGCTCCATTCAGAAAAGTGGGAACAGAAGGAAACATGGTTATAGTCACGACTCGAATCCCAGAGGTAGCAAACATGGTTAGGAGTAGGACAATTGATTGTTCGATAGACCTTAAACGTCTAAGTAATGAAGATTCCATGTGTTTCTTCGAAGCATGTGTATTTGGTGACCAACAACCATGGGAAGATCATGATGATTTACATGATGTTGGAAGAGAAATAGTAGCCAGATTGAAAGGTTTTCCTCTTGCAGCAAAAACTGTTGGTAGATTACTAAGAAACCAACTTACTTTGGACCATTGGACAAGAGTACTGGACAGTAAAGAATGGGAACTTCAGACCAACGATGATGACATTATGCCTGCATTAAAGCTTAGCTATGATTATCTTCCTTTTCATCTACAACAATGCTTTTCTTATTGTGCTTTGTTCCCTGAAGATTACGAATTTAATAGCGAAGAGTTAATTCACTTGTGGATAGGCCTAGGGTTACTAGATACCAGTGGTCAAAACAAAAGAATTGAAGATATCGGATTGAGTTATTTGAATGACTTAGGCAACCATGGGTTTTTCAAAAAGGAGGAAAAAGCAAATGGGTCTCATTATTATGTTATACATGACCTTCTCCATGAGTTGGCAACAAAGGTTTCATCATATGAATGTCTTAGTATACGCAGTTCTAATGTGAGATCCATACAAACCCCCCCATCTATACGTCACGTGTCTGTTATTATAGAGGAGAGGGATGTCAGTGATAGAATGACCTTTGAAGATTGTAAGAGGGACTTGAATACACTAGACAAAAGATTGAAAGTTGAAAACCTCCGTACTTTGATGTTATTTGGAGAATACCATGGAAGCTTTGCCAAGACTTTCGGTGATTTGTTTAGGGAAGCAAAAGCTCTTCGTGTTATCCTTTTGTCTAACGCAAATTATACCGTGGAGGATGTGTTGCACAACCTTTCAAAATTTATTCATCTTCGCTACCTAAGGATAACTACAGGGTATTATTATTATACAAAAGTCAGTCTACACAGCACTATCTCAAGATTTTATCACCTGAGGGTCCTAGATTTAAAACAATGCAATGGTCGCTTTGGATTTCCAAGAGATATGAGTAACCTTGTAAAATTGCGTCATTTTCTTGTCCGAGGCAATGAAGTTCACTCTAGCATTTTTGAGGTGGGAAAACTAATTTCTTTGCAAGAGTTAAGAAGCTTTATGGTTATGAAAGAAAATAAAGGTTTTGAATTGAGACAGATCGGACAGTTGGTAGAGGTTGGTGGATCATTGAGTATTTATAATCTTGAGAATGTTAAAGAAAAGGAAGAAGCACATGAAGCAAAACTGATACACAAAAACCACTTACACGAGTTAATATTAGGTTGGGATATTAGTCGATCTAGTAAGGATCCTACACGAGAAGAACATATTCTTGAAAGTCTTAAACCACATAGCAATCTTCGAGAGCTATGCATTAGAGGGCATGGAGGCCCTAACTGCCCGACATGGCTAGCCGTGAACTTCTCTACTAAAAGATTGGAATCTCTTTGTCTGGAAGATGTAGCTTGGAACAAACTTCCACCTCTTGGGGAGTTGTGGGTGGTTGACGAGCGTGGTGACGAATGTCCAGGTTGTATCACAGGCCAAAGCTTTGACAATTTGAAAAGGCTGGAACTTGTTAAGATACCAAGATTGAAAAAATGGGTTGGAAATGGCCCTTGTCACCTAGAAGTACTCATCATTAAAGATTGCTCTGAACTCATGGAATTGCCGTTTTCTCGTTCTACATGCTGTCAACCACAACAAGAAGCAAACATGACTTGGTTTCCTAGACTACGGGAGCTTGTGATTGTAGACTGTCCAAAGTTGTTGTCGTTGCCTCCCATCCCTTGGACTCGTGCTCCTTGCTCTGCTGAGATTGCACGAGCGGGATCAGGTTTTGAGCGGCTAGTTTTTTGCAATTCTGGATTACGGTTGTACATTGAGGGAAACGGTGGTCAGGATAGCGTGTTTTGGAAGGTGCTGGCCTTTTATAATCTAGCTGAACTGAAAGAGTTGGAGATGGCGAAATGCCCTCCTCTCCCGCTCGACCACCTCCAAATGCTAACATCCCTGAAGTTCATGACTATAAATGGTTCGAGTAATGTCTTGTCTCCGGTTCCAAGCGGGAGCAATGCCATATACCAGTTTCCAGTTGAACGCATCTGGATCTTTCGGTGCGGTGCTAGTGGTAAGGAATTGACACAGCTGTTCTCTCATTTCCCTAAGCTCACCATGTTGAGTGCGTGGGACTGTGAGAAGATAACAGTGTTGGGTGTGGCGGAGCAGCAGACGACAGCAACATCGGCATCATCACCATCGTCTCCAGCTAATAAAATGGACGACGCAGAGATTGAAGAGAAACAGCAACAGACAAGAGGAGAGGAGGAAATAGCAGCAGCAGGAGGACTGCTGCTCTTGCCTCCCCAGCTACAGGAGTTGGAGATCTTCCGTAGCCCAGAGCTGAGCATCCGCACAGCTGGAGGAGGGCTCCAAAGTCTGCACTCCCTCCGATCATTGCAGATAGATGGTTGCCCCAAGTTCCTCTTCTCCTATTCATTCTCCTCTTCTGGCTTCCTCTTCCCGACCTCCCTGCAACATCTCTCTCTTGGCGGTGTTGAGGGCATGGAGACGCTAGCGCCTCTCTCAAACCTCATCTCTCTCGCCCAATTATACATATCTGATTGTGGGGATTTAAGAGGCGAGGGCTTGTGGCCTCTCGTCGCCCAAGGTCGCCTGACCGCATTAGGCGTCAGCAGAACCCCCAAATTCTTCGTCGGTTCCGAGCCCTCACGGCCGCATGAACAAGGGCTTCTTCGCCCTTCCTCCAAACTGCGGACGATGAGCACGGATGACGTCGCGGGACTCCTTGTCGCCCCCATCTGCACCCTCCTCTCTTCCTCCCTCCAGGAGCTCACATATATTTCAAACGAGGAGCGCTTCACAAAGGAGCAAGAGGAGTCCCTTCACCTCCTCACCTCCCTCCAGGAACTCACATTTTGGTCGTGCCCCGAGCTGCAGTCCCTCCCTGCAGGGGTACATCGGCTTGACAACCTCAGGAGATTAGAGGTCAGCAACTGTCCAGCCATCCTTTCGCTGCCCAAGGACGGCCTCCCAAGTTCACTGCAAGTATTAAAGATCAGCAACTGTCCAGCCATGCGTTCGCTGCCCAAGGACGGCCTCCCAAGTTCACTGCGAATATTAGATGTCCATTCTCGCAACAGTGAAGAGCTAAGAAGGCGGTGCCGCAAGTTATCAGGAACCATTCCAATAATCAAAGCCTGAGTAATCCAAGGTAACACACACTTCCTAGTTTGTACTCCTCCCCTGTTCCCGCCCACCAATTTCCCTTGCTTTGCTTTACCTCGTAGCCGTCTAATCCATTCTCTTTTTGTTTGGTTCATCGCAATTACTGTTTCATCTGAATAACCCACTTGATTTAACCTGCTGTGCAGGGCTCTTCTTCGATTTGCACATTCTTCTAGCCTCGAACAATTCTTTCTGTATCTAAGCACAGTTACGAGTTGCCAGCCATGAAGATCTCGATTTGTATCTCCCATTCTGTACATGAAACTGGTTAGTATATGCAAAATCATCTCATACTCCTGTAGTTCCATACACTGTTTAGAAATTTAATCCACGGCATGTTGATCTTCAGTTTGTTGTTTTGGTTATCTGGGCGCTTTTCCCTTCATATGTTTTGAGTTGTTTCGGGCTGCAAGTAGTAGAGTTCATGCAACTACTGCTAGAAAATTATTTGCTCATTTACACAGCAAACTTTTTCTTATTGTCCTTGCAGTACTTTTGATCATTGACCCTTTAAGGTTTGGTTCTGATTAAAGTGATAATGTCGGGATTGAATGTGGCAATGTGCAAAGTAGCATGCCTGATCAGCTAGACATTTTTCAGTGAGTATATGGTCTATTCTCTATTGTCAGACAATGCATTTCTGCTACTACAAATGGATAATATGGTTAATGTCGAAATTGAATCTGCTAAGTTGTTTGTCTGATAATATGATTCTGCAACCCTCATTGTTTCCATCAGCTTTTGACAACAAATAACTGGCAGTTATTGATCACATGGAAACCTTAATTACGAAATTGTTTTCATTTACCATTTTAGGTTTATGATGGCATCAGCTTGCTCATTCTACTCTCCTTCATAAGCTGACACCCTTTATGAAAGGTGCTGCGAACACAAAGTCAGTTTTGTAATTACTACGTTCTTTTCTAAGAAAGAATGTCAAAAATCTATTTTCTATTGTTTCAAACATTCAGAATTGGATATTTTTTTCAGTTGCCTGCATTAGCTGCGGAACCAATTAAAAGATGTCAAGGAGACTACTGGTCTGAAGGTACAGTTTTCTCACCCTTTCCTAGCAAAATGCTCAATTTTTCCTTACTATTTATAATAAGGGCGGCAACAGTACAATACATATAAACTATTGTGTAGTCTGCAGGAGCTTCTTCAATTGACATGTGATTATCTTGAGAACCTGATTTAATATATATGTCCTAAGTTCAATTTTGTGCCCTTATATGTTCGAAAGGGGTTGTTCTTGTTAGAGATATATTAGAGATATGTTAGAGATAGAATCTATCTCTAACATATCTTTATCTCTATCTTGTATCCTATATATATTGCCCTTTGGGCTCTCTCTTCAATACACACAATCGATTCGTAACATGGTATCAGAGCGGGTTGCGAAACCCTAGCTACCGCCTACTCACCTTCCGCCACGCCCGGGAGGAGCAATCTCCGCCTCACAGGCGGCCTTCGAGCAAAGAAGACTGTCCTCCTCGTCAACTGCGCACTGCCTCCGACTTGCGCCGCCTCGGTCACCGTCAACACGTGGAGGTCCACGCTCGGCCCTCGGCTTCCGGGCGGGCGACGGTTCTATAGACGCTGCTCCCAGGCCGGATCTTCCTCCTACGACTCCTTCGTCCCGTTTCCGGGAAGAGGTCGATCCGCCTCCGGCTACAGGGTGGAGGCGCCAGAGCCGAAGCGAGGAGGTGCTCGGCGACGTGCCGCCGTGGTCGCCTCGACGACACTTCACCTCTGCCCATCGTCTCGCCTCGGATCCGCCTCTACGCCGCCAGATCCGGCTTCCCGCCGTTGATACGGCGCCTTCTCTCCGCCATCATCGTCGTCTTCCTCTCGGTGGCTCACGCCGGATCCATGTCGTTGATCCAGATGGAGCCGGCTTCGGACGCAGCGGGGACAAAGATCTCTCGATGGCTTCCATCGCTGTGGTGCCTTCCTCCTCGGCGACCACGGAGGTCTTCCTCCTCGGCTCGGCCCGGCCCGGTGAGGGGCTAGGGTTTCATCGCGCGCTTGACTCCTCTTCGTGGGCCGCCGCCTCGCGACGGGTCGATCGCCGCCGCCCGCCAAGACGATGCATCGTCGTCGCTTGGAAGAAATCATCGGGGAACCCTAGCCCCCCGTGCGTGATTGTTGAAGCGGTACCGATTCGCCCATTAAAAGGGTTTTGGCCGATTCAGCTCATTAAAAGGGTTTCGAACGAAAAGGAAACAGCCAGATTTAAAAAAAAAAAACTAGGGTTGCTAGTGTCTACTACTTCTAGTTATTCTTAGGTGTTTCCTCTTTTATGTTGTTGCTTCCGTTGCGTCCATCCAAGTCCGTAGTACTCAATTTTTGAGTTCATCTTAGCCATGCGAGTCCACAAATTATTGTCAGTCATAGAAGCATAGGAATTGCCTTATGCATGGCAGCAGCCGCCGCTCCCGTCGCTATTTCTTCGAGCCGCTGCAGATCCGCCGCTCCAAGCGTTCAAGGCCGCCGCGCTTCTTCCACACTGCGCCTCTGTTGCGTTTCTTGTGCATTGCGCCGCTCTTCTTCCGCTGATGCGCTCATTGCGCTTCTTGTGCATTGCGTTGCGCTTCTTTTGCACTGTGCATTCGTTGCACTCCTTGTGCACTGCGTCGCCGCCGTCTTGGGCTACGATTTGCGCCGCCATGCTTCCACCAATTCCTATTCGACTTGATTTGACAGTTCTATCTACATTTGTTGGTTTCATCATCTTCTTCGTCGTGTTGCCGTGGTCGACTTCGCTCCTGCACCTTGTGCCTTATGAGCTGTCACATGACACCGGATGGGAGAAGATCTTTTGATACTCAATATATTTTTCAAGAGCTGCATGCTACGACGACATTATGAAGACTCGGATTTTGGATTTTCATATTTTAGTGTCAACCCTTTCCAAATGCAATGCTATTGCATACGCCTTGCATTTGAGGGGGGGGGTGTTAGAGATATATTAGAGATAAGGTATTAGAGATATGTTAGAGATAGAATCTATCTCTAACATATCTTTATCTCTATCTTGTATCCTATATATATTGCCCTTTGGGCTCTCTCTTCAATACACACAATCGATTCGTAACAGTTCTTACTTGGTTTTTTTATCAGGACATTAGTAATGCTGCAAGAAGTGCATTGCCGGTCCATTGGAGCACCCGTGGTGTGCCAAGAGCAAGCATGTACATGGAGTCTGCAAGATATTAAAATGCGAAGGAGAAAAATATGGTACAGGTCACTCGTAAGTCGTAATCCATCCTTGAATATTCTTCTGTTCAGACAGGTGAAGATCCAAATACACTCATGTGTGTAATGCGCTGGTTTACCTCTCACATGGGTTTGTCTTGTACAATTTGTTTGCTTGCCAGAGTTTACTCTCATTAAATTCTACATTTGCTGCTTCATCCTCGGGAAACCTGAATTTCAAGTCAGTTCAGTGATAAGTATTTTCAGCCATCCCATGTTTCTTGGATCAGATGAAATCAAGTGGTGTGCTTGTGAGAACTTGAAAATGTCCGGCTGAGATTATAAGTGGTGATTGGCCCTGTTTCCAGAAAGCGTAAGGAAGAAAGGCCCATGGTATTGCGAACATGAGGTTTGTTTATTTGCTTGTGAGCACTCAACCCCAATGTACATGTGTTTGTGAGTAAGCCCATTAAGATACTAATAGAGAATGGATTTGCATGCACACTTATGAAAGTAGGACTGCACAGTTGATCTTGGTTGGAGTCATATTTTGTGGCGATATATTCTTGGCACATTCACAGTTCTAATTGTCAAATTCAACATCTCTATTCATAGTTCATATATGTGCTGGTTTAATTTATCATTACAAACTATTTTCTTCATTGTGCAGATCCTACTCAAGTTTTTGCTGTCAGTTGGGCTGAGCTTTTCTGCTTTGCGTACTGCTCTACTATATCACTTAGCTATACATTCGTCAAGTATATTCAGGCATTGTTGCAATATCCCTTCCTCTCTCTCTTGTTTTACGGGTATTTTATTCATACCATGCATTTGGATGATCTACATGATAGTTTTTATACATTTGTACCTCCGTCCACTCTCAGAAGGTCAAAATTTGGAGTTTAATAAGACACGGTTTCTCAGTCTCTACCTCCTATTTGCCAGAAGGTCATCTAGCAGAAATCATTGTGTTGTCCTTATTTACCATTCTGGATTTAATAATTTCTCCCAATATTCTCATTCCCATCATCAACAGCTAGTGGTGTCAGATTGTCATTCTGGTGAAACAGTATGGAATCGCGATTCATGAGGCCACTTGTGTTGTCAGTTTAATAGTTTACATGCTGAGCTGCACATTTGAATACACCAGCAGGGATCAGAAAACAGGTTCCGGAGGGAATCCCGCCGGGCGGCCGGTAACGGTTACCGTCCGGTAACCGGAATTTCCGGAAAAAACTTGGTCAAAATTCATCCAAACAAATTTAAATTTGAGATGTTTTCGCCGGAATTTTGGATTTGAAGTTTCCCAACCGGTATTTCGAATCCCGGTTCCCACCGGTAAATCCGGTTACTGCCGGTAACCGGCGGGAACTGGCCGGGTTTTCCATCTCTGCACACCAGTATGTGTTCCTCAATGCAGTCTTCTAATCCAGTACCCAGACATAATGTTGTTGGCAACAAATAATTATTGTTTACTGCTAATTTTATAGATAATCTCCACATAAGCATGTTGTTGCGGTGGAACATGCGCTGACGGTGATGCTGGAGCATGCTCTTCAAAATTGAAGCATATTTGATATATCTGCCCCCTCCATTAACGCACATACAGGAAGCCAGATTAGCCAAACCCTTCCCACTTTGATCCGAAGTGAGTGCTGTACTGTTTTCCTTGGAAGCATGGCAAATATTTTTTTACATTTCTGTTGGTCATTTTGCCATTAGGGATAGGTGGAAAGGTCTTGTGAAGATTGTTAGAGATATATATGTTAGAGATATATTTGTGTTAGAGTAGGACTCTAAATATGATTTGGTTTCCTTATCTGTAACCTGTACTTGTGTATATATACTGGCCCATTGGCCCCCTGATAATACAAGTACTATTCCTAACATGGTATCGAGCGCATTTAGGGTTTCGCCGCTTGTCGCCTCGCCGCCGCCGCTCGACGCAGATCACCTCCTGTCGTCATTTTCGACGACTCTCGATCGGATCGAATCTCCGGTCTCGGACACGGCCGCGCTGCGCTTA
Organism: Hsuehochloa calcarea; assembly: GCA_036346395.1. NCBI lineage: Eukaryota > Viridiplantae > Streptophyta > Magnoliopsida > Poales > Poaceae > Hsuehochloa > Hsuehochloa calcarea. The sequence continues at coordinate 46,239,612 of CM070599.1, forward strand.
TCGCCGCCGCTCACCGGCCCGGAGCATCGCCGCCACCGGCCGCCGCCATCGCATCGCCGCCACCGGCCGATCGCTCGTCTTGTGGCGCTGCCTCGCCGTCCCTCGAACCCGGCTTCCGTGCACCTCCGCCGCCTCGGTTATCGTCGCCGAGCCGCCGCCGCTGAAGCCGAGGTACGGCGGGATCGGGGAGGAGATCCGCCGGGAGATCCGCCAGATCCGCCGCGAAGCCTCGAGGCGCGGTCGGGATGGGAGATCCGCTAAACCGCAGATCCGCCGCTTAAGCCGAGGTGCGACGGATGGGGAGACTGTCGCCGGAGATCCGCCGCCAAGATCCGCCGCCGAGAAGAAGAAGCGGCCATTGCCGCACGGGATCGAGGTGAGATCCGGGAGGCGCGGTCGGGATCCGCCACGGGAGAAGCGCCCGCGCCGGTCGGATCGGGGTGAGATCCCGGAGGCGCGGTCGGGATCCGCCGCCGAGAAGCGGCAGGAAAACCTAGGTTTTCCCGTCGCCGCCGCTTCTTGCTTGGCATTGATTAAAACCGACCCGTGAAGAGCCGGCCGAAAAAAACGTTGTTTCAACCGCACGCCGCCCGGCCCACCGTTAGACCTCGTTGCCTTGGTCGTCGCGCCGCCTACCAATGGACACCGTTTCCCTCCCTCGCTGCCCGGTGATCTTCGACGGTGTTAATTACACCGACTTCGTGTCTCACATGCGCATTCACATGCGTGATCTTTGTCTCGGGCGCCTCTCCGCGATGTCACCGCCGCTTTGCTTACTCTCTCGACGGAGTCTACGCCGCGCGCTATCTCGACTACCGACAAGGCCGCCATTGAGGCCGCGGCCTTCGATGAGAAGGTCGCCTCGCCTACCAAGAGGCTCTGGATTTCTACATGGATCGATTAACTGCCTACACTCAGTGGTGCGATGATGACGCTCGGGCTGCTGCTGTCTTCATCGGCAGTGTCAAGCCTCAGTTCGCTTATGAGGTTGTGGGATTTTCTTCAGCTGTCTAGATGTGCACTCACCTTCGTCAGCGCTACAAACCCTCTGGAGATGCCCTCTACCTGTCAGTGGTTCGCCAGGAGCACTCTCTTCAGCAGGGTGATGCTACTGTGGACGCCTTCTACGCTCGTAGTTCTGGCATGCGGCGCCACCGGACTCTCTTTGCACCGCTTGGCCGCCGCTCTGTTCGTCTTTGCTCGGTCAGACGTCTTGACCTAGAGTTTCAGCGTGTCTCACGAAGTTCCTTACTCGTCTTCGCCCCGAAGTTCGAGCGAGGCGCATCAGCTTCTTGCACGCTACCCTTGTGTCACTCTTCTGGAGGCCCTTACCGAGATACGTGCAGAGGAGACTCGTCTGAGTGGTGCCGGTCTGATGTCACTCCCCTTCGTGCTCGCCGCCGCGCCCACCGCTACACCGATCGCTTCACGCTTCAGACATCGCTTCCTCCAATGCCGCCACGGTGGTGGCCGCCGCCCTCCATCTGGCGTGGCCGTCCTCACTGCTCCTACTGCGACAAGGTTGGCCACATTGAGTCCCAGTGCTACAAGAAGTAGCGGCATCTTTCACGCCGTTCTTCTCCTAGCACTGGCACCGATACTTCTACATCGACGTCAGATCGACTACTTCCGCGAGCTCTCATCGAGCGGAGATAGCCAAACCGACGTCGCTTGCCGCCTGTGTTCTTCCTCGATGTGTTACGCAAGTTCTCGCCATCGACTCTTGCAACGAAAACCACCTCCTACACAGTCAGGTACCTCCCCGTGGATCCTTGATTCCGGAGTATCCTTTCACATGACTACTGATTCTTCCACTCTGTCTTTTGTTACACCTCTTGATTCCCCTGTCAGTGTGCTTACTGCTGATGGTACCTCTCTTTCTGTTTCTGGTCGAGGACCTCTTAGTAACTCATCATTTCATGTTCCTTCTGTTGCTCATGTTTCTCGTCTAATCATGCAGCTTCTTTCTGCTGGGCAGATTACTGACCTTGGTTGTCGGGTCATTCTTGACTGTGACTCTTGTTGTGTTCAGGACCGCCACACGGGGGCTCTGGTTGGTTCTGGCCCTCGGCGCCTTGACTCTCATCGTCTCTGGGAGCTTGACTGGCCTCACCTTCCTTCCGCTGCCACCGTCACCGCCAGTCTCTCCGCTTCTGCCACTCCGTCTACCAGCTCTTTCCAGCAGTGGCACCACCGTCTTGGTCATCTGTGTGGATCTCGTTTGTCATCTTTAGTTCGTCGTGGTCTTCTGGGGTCTGTCTCAGGAGACGTATCTTTAGATTGTTAGGGTTGTAAGTTAGGAAAACAGATTTAGCTTCCCTATTCTCATAGTGAGTCCGTGTCTCAGCGTCTTTTTGATCTTGTTCATTCAGATGTTTGGGGTCCGGCTCCCTTTCTTTCGAAAGGGGGCCATCGATATTATATAATTTTTATAGATGACTTCTCTCGTCACACTTGGATATACTTTATGTCTTCCCGTAGTGAGGCTTTGTCTATCTATAAACAATTTGCCACTATGGTTCGCACACAGTTCTCCACTCCTATTCAAGTCTTCCGTGCTGACTCTGCTGGCAAGTACCTCTCTCGTTACCTGCGCAGCTTCCTTGCTGAAAGGTGGCACTCTCGCCGCTTCTCCGTCCCGGTGCTCATGCTCGTAATGGTGTCATTGCGCAAGTATCGCCACCTCCTTGAGACGGCTCGTAATCGATGATTGCCGCCTATTCCACCTCACTTTTGGGCCGAGGTCGCTCCATCGCCACCTATCTCGCCAACATCCAAATTCTCTTCGCTTCTTGGTGAGATCCTGCTGAGCGCCTCTCGTGATCTTTCTCCGCACTACTCGCCTTCGCCTGCTTGGTCGCGTTTACGTTCTCCTTGCATCTCGAGAACGCACTAAACCGACCGCTCACCTGTTGAGTGTGTTTTATGGGATACAAAGCGTCGAGCACAAAGGCTATCGGCCGGGATCCTGTTGGTCGACGGATACGGATTTCTGGGATGTGACTTTTGACGAGTCTCATCCTTCTACCCACGCCCCGCCTCTCTTCGGTTTCCTCTGTGGAGTCCCCTTTTTGACCTTTCTAGATACACCCATCTCTCGTCTTGCCCTTGTCCATCCGGCCCCACCGAGTCTCCACATATCTCCTGAGGCCTCTCCGCCGTTGTCGCCTCCTGCTTCGTCGCCTGTGGCTCCTCAGGCTCCTCCCACTCTCCTTTACACTTGTTGACCTCGTATTGAGGCTCTTCTAGATGAACCATCTTCCCCTGATGTTTCATCTTCTCCGATGCTCCATCTTCCTCTCGATGGGCCATCATCTCTTCGCTACGGCCTCGCGATCGTTTGGTCGATTCGGCCTCCCGCCCGCTTTGGTCTTTCAGTGCAAATACCCTTGAGCCCGCTCTCCTCACGGGATGCTGTTACTCATCCTGAGTGGCAGCATGCTATGGCCGAGGAGATTGCTGCTCTCGAGCGTACTGGTACTTGGTATCTTGTTCATTTTCCATCTCACTCCCGTCCCATCATGTGTAAGTGGGTCTATAAGATTAAGACTCGCTCTGATGGCTCTCTTGAGCGCTATAAGGCGCGTCTTGTTGCTCGTGGCTTCCAAGGGAGCATGGTCGTGACTACGACGAGACTTTTGCTCCTGTGACCCACATGACCACTGTCCGCACTCTTCTTTCGGTGGCGTCTGTTCGCCATTGGTCCGCTTTCGGCTTGATGTAAAGAATGCCTTTCTTAATGGCGAGTTGCGTGAGGAGGTCTACATGCATCCGCCACCGGGTATTCTGCTCTCGAGGGTATGGTCCGCCGCCTTTGTCGCTCTCTATGGCCTTAAACAAGCTCCTCGTGCTTGGTTTGAGCGTTTCTCCTCTGTGGTCACCGCCGCGGCTTCTCGCCTAGTGATCATGATCCCGCTTCTTTTGTCCACACTTCGCCTCGTGGTCGACTCTTCTTCTATATGTTGATGATATGATCATCACCGGAGATGATTCGAGTACATTGCCTTTGTCAAGGCTCGTCTGAGCGGCGCCCTTATGTCGGATCTTGGTCCTCTTCGTTACTTTCTTGGGATTGAGGTTACTTCCACTCGGATGGTTTCTTATGTCCCAAGAGAAGTATATTCAGATCTTCTTGATCGCGCTTCTCTCATCGATCAACAGATCGTTGAGACCCCATGGAGCTCAACGCTCATCTCCGACCTTCGATGGCGAGCCTCTTTCCGATCCGACTCGCTATCGTCATCTTGTTGGGAGTCTTGTCTACCTTGTCATTACTTCCTGATATCACTTATTCGGTTCATGTTCGAGTCGATTCGTTTCCACTCCCACTCAGTCCACTATAGCCACCTTCTTCGAGTTCTGCGATACCTTCGTGGGACTATCTCTCGCCGTCTCTTCTTTCCACGCTCCACTGCTTCTGACTTGAGCTTATTCGGATGTTACTTGGGCCAATGATCCTCCGATCGCCGGTTTATCTATGCTTACTGTGTTTTTCTTGGTGGTTATCTCATTGCCTGGAAGACGAAGAAACAGACTGCAGTGTCCCGTTCGAGTGCAGAGGCTGAGTTGCGAGCTATGGCTCTCTTGACAGCAGAGATTACTTGGCTACGGTAGTTACTTGAGGATTTTGGTGTTTCTGTCACTACACCGACTCCTCTCTTGTCAGACAGTACAGGTGCTATCAGTATTGCCCGTGATCCTGTGAAGTATGAGCTCACCAAGCATATTGGTGTTGATGCTTCCTTCATGAGGTCTTATGTGCATGATCAGGTGATTGTTCTTCAGTATGTGCCTTCAGAGCTTCAGATAGCGGATTTCTTTCACGAAGGCCCAGACTCGAGCACAGCACGGCTTCTACCTTTCCAAACTCAGTGTTGTTGATCCACTATGAGTTTGAGGGGGGGTGTTAGAGATATATTTGTGTTAGAGTAGGACTCTAGATATGATTTGGTTTCCTTATCTGTAACCTCTATTTGTGTATATATACTGGCCCATTGACCCCTGATAATACAAGCACTATTCCTAACAAAGATCACATTTTTCTTCACAAGAAAGCAATCATTGCATTTATCTCTTAGTTTTAGTTCTTCACCATTTGATTGGTCATTTTTTTAATCTTTTGTAGATTGTACTCAAGATACTGCATTCTTTTGTGCTTAATAAAAAAATGTCTAGCTGTTTTGGGCATGTTTAGTAACCGAAATGATGCAAATTTTAGTAGCATAATGCTCATTAAGTCGTCGTGTTGTACTTTTGAACACTAGCATAGTAGCATACTTATATTAGGTCATGGTTATGCTTATTCCATTTGCTTCCTGTTCTTCGTTTTGTGTAGCATCCATCTTTGTGACCTTAATTGCTAACCCTTTTTCCTCCTCAATCCAGTAAAAAACTGAGCGGTCTTTTAGACAAGATTGAAACTTTAGGCACTCTAAGGACAGTTTCTGAATCTCTAATTCTCTACTGCACATTTGTCTTTATGCACTATTCCAGAAATAATTGCATTTTCATTATTTTCACTCTGAAATTAGCAGTTCTAATCTTCTCATTCCCATTGAATAGTGGAGTCATATTGTTATTTTGATTAACCAAGATGGAATCAGAAGGTCATCCGACTTTTTGATATATGGCTGCTCAGCTGTGCATATCTAGCTAGCTTGACTGCTAACATATGTGTGTTCCTTGCTAACATGTATGTGTTCCTTGTTACATGCAATCTTTTCTATTTCAATCAAACACAGTGCTATGGATAATGCTAAATCATCATTATGCAACTGATTTTTGCATATAATTGCCACAGAAACCTATTGTGGCCTTGGAACAGGAATGTACACGCTGATGGTGCAAAGTGCGTAGTTGGTTTGAGGTGTCCTCTGGTGGCACAAGAGTTGACATGAAAACAGTTTGGTTCGATGAATGCAACTTCTGGCTGCTGCAACCTGCAAGTGTCGTATGGGAGATATAAGATATTCTTGCATCAGACCACATAAACCAAACTTCCTTTCGAGTCTCCTGAATGGCCTGGTTGCACCTTAATCTGTGGAGTGCAAGTTACGGTGTCTCTTTTCAAGTTCCCACCCTTTGGTACTAGAAGCAAATTCCTTCTACTTGCACTGATTTAGTACATCATCGGAAGTGCTGCATGTATTTGCTGGTGCTTGCACGTCTTTGCAGACAGGTAAACAGATTGGCTAAACCCTTGTTCCTCGGTGTTGAGTGCTATACTTTGTTCAATTTCTTTCTTAATTCAGCTGCATTATTTACCTTGGAGAAATGGTGATTTATTTATTTATTTCAGTTTGGCCATTTTGGAAGCAGAAATTACGTGGAATGTCTTCTCAAGATCAAGTGCTATCTGCAGAAAAATGAATTGCTCGAGTAAAGTTGAATCAAGATTGCCATTTCAGTCAAATTTGTTAGGAATAGTAACTTGTATTGTCAAGGGGCCAATGGGCCAGTATTATCAGGGGGCCAATAGGCCAGTATATATACATCAGTACGCTCGAGAGCAGCAATCTCCTCGGCTATAGCATGTTGCCACTCTGGATGAGTAACAGCATCCCGGTAGGACACGGGCTCATGCGTAGCTGCACCAGCAAGACCAAAACGGGCAGGAGGCCAAATCGACCGACGATCGCGGAGACCGTAGCGAGGAGATGATGGCCCATCAGAGGAAGGTGGAGCATCAGGAGAGGATGAAACATCAGGGGAAGATGCTTCATCTGGAAGAGCATCAATACGAGGTCGACGAGTGTAAAAGAGGGTGGGAGGAGCCTGAGGAGCCACAGCGACGGCAGAGGCGACAACTACGAGAGGTCTCGTGGAGATATATGTGGAGACTCAGTGGAATGGATAGATGAGGGTAAGACAGAGATGTGTGTATCTGGAAAGGTAAAAAAAGACAGGGACTCCACAGAGGAAACCGAAGGAGAGGCAGGACGTGGGTAGAAGGGACGAGACTCGTCAAAAGTCACATCCCGAGAAATTCGCATCCGTCGACCAATGTGATCCCAAAGACCGATAGCCCTTGTGCTCGGCATCAGATCCCATAAAATACACTCAACAGATCGAAGGTTAGTTTGGTGCGTTCTCGAGGTGCAAGGAGAACGTAGCAAACGCAAACAAATGATTTGGCGCGAGTAGTCCGAGAAAGATCACAGAGACGCTTAACCGGGATCTCACCCTGAAGAGCAGAAGAGGACTGGATGTTGACGAGATAGGTGGCAGTGGAAACAGTCTCAGCCCAAAAGTGAGGTGGAATAGAGACGGCAATCATCAGTGTACGAGCCGTCTCAAGGAGGTGACGATGCTTGCGCTCAGCGACACCATTTTGAGCATGAGCACCAGGACAGGAGAATTGAGCGAGAGTGCCCTGCTCAGCAAGGAAGCTGCGCAGGTAATGAGAGAGGTACTCGCCAGCAGAGTCAGCACGAAAGACTCGAATAGGAGTGGAGAACTGTGTGCGAACCATAGTGGTAAAATGTTTATAGATAGACAAAGCCTCACTACGGGAAGACATAAAGTACATCCAAGTGTGACGAGAGAAGTCATCTATAAAAATGATATAATATCGATGGCCTTTTTCGAAAGGAAGGAGCCGGACCCCAAACATCTGAATGAATAAGATCAAATGGTCGCTGAGACACAGACTCACGATGAGAATTGGGAAGCTGAATCTGTTTCCCTAACTTACAACCCTGACAATCTAAAGATACGTCTCCTGAGACAGACCCTAGAAGACCACGACGGACTAAAGATGGCAGACGAGATCCACACAGATGACCAAGACTGTAGTGCCACCGTTGGAAAGAGCCGGTAGACGGCGGCTAAGCGGAGAGACCGTGGCGACGGTGGCGCGGAAGGAAGGTGAAGCTACCAAGCTCCCAGAGACGCTGTGAGTCAAGGCGCCGAGGGCCAGAACCAACCAGAGCCCCCGTGTGGTGGTCCTGAACACAAGAGTCAGAGTCAAGAATGACCCGACAACCAAGGTCAGAAATCTGTCCAGCAGAAAGAAGCTGCATGGTTAGGCAAGGAACATGAGCAACAGAAGGAACATGAAAAGATGAGTTGCTAAGCGGTCGTCGACCAGAGATAGAAAGAGAGGTACCATCAGCAGTAAGCACACTGATAGGGGAATCAAGAGGTGTAACAAAAGACAGAGTGGAAGAATTGGAAGTCATGTGAAAAGATGCTCCGGAATCAAGGATCCACGGGGAGGTACCTTCATCGTAGGAGGTGGTTTCTCGGTTCAAGAGTCGGGCCGCAGAACTTGTCGAGGAAGAACCTGAAGCGGCAAGCAGGCGTCGAAGTCTGGCTATCTCCTGCTCAGTGAAAGAAACTGCGGAAGTAGTCGATGCAGACGTCGATGTAGAATGCCAATGCTAGGAGAAGAACAACGTGAAAGATGCCGCTGCTTCTTGTAGCACTGGGACTCAATGTGGCCGACTTTGTCGCAGTAGGAGCAGCGAGGACGGCCACCGCAAGATGGAGGGCGCCACCACCACCGTGGCACCACGGAGGAGGCGATATCAAGCGTGAAGCGCTCGGTAGCAGTGGACGGGCGGCGAGCACGGAGGGGAGTGGCATCAGGCCAGCAACACTCAGACGAGTCTCCTCTGCACGTATCTCGGTAAGGGTCTCCGTAAGAGTGACACGAGGGTGGCGTGCAAGAAGCCGGGCACGCCTCGCCGAACTCGTGACGAAGGTGAGTAAGGAACTCGTAGATACGCTGAAACTCTAGGTCAAGACGCATACCAGCAAAGACGAATCGGAGCGACAACCAAGAAGGCGAAGAGAGTCCACCGACGCCGCATGCGAACTCGAGCGTAGAAGACGCACGATAGTATCACCTGCCAAGAGAGTGCTCCCGCCAACCACCGATGTAGGGAGCATCTCCGAGGGTTCAGAGCGCCGACGAAGGTGAGTCCACATCCGATGTACCAAAGAAGTCCCACAACCTCGTAAGAAAATCGAGGCCGACATCGGCGATGAAGACAAGAAGCAGCCGAGGTCGCCGCCACACCATCGAGTGTAGGCGGTCAACCGATCCATGTAGGAATCGAGCCTCTTGGTAGGCGAGGCGCCTTCTCATCGCCAAGGCCGCAGCCTCGGCAAGAGCCTTGTCACCGTCGGGAAGCGCAATAAACGTAGGCTCTGTCGGAGGAGTAGGGCAAGGCGGGCAGGTGACATCGCCAGAGAGGACGCCCCAGAGACAAAGGCCACGCATATGGATGCGCATGTGAGACACGAAGTCGGTGTAATTGACACCATCGAAGATCACCGGACAGCGAGGGAGGGAAACGGTGCCCATTGGTAGGCGGCACTGGACAGCGCGGCGACCAAGGTAACGTAGGCTAATAGGCGGCGCTGGACGGCGCAGCGACCAAGGTAACATAGTCTAATAGGCGGCGCTGGACGGCGCGGCGATCAGACATACGTTTTTTTTTCCTTTGGCCTTTTGTCTTTAAGGCCGAGCCGAAACGGCCCGCTACAGCCCAACACTCACGCGCACGTGCAGTGGGGGATTTAGGTTTTCCCCCTACGTGCGATGAAGCGTCGGCGGTCGACGAGGGTGAGGCGACGGCGGTCAAGTTGGTATCGGTGGCGGCGGTCGCGTCGCCAGATATCGGTGGCGGTCAAGTCGGCAGATCCGAGCGGCGACCTGGATCTGGCGACGTCGGGGACAACAGTTGGTCGAGGCTCCGTCGGCGGTTGCGGTCATGGCGATACCATGGCGCGGCTTAGAGCTAAGCCAAGCGCCTCGTTCTCTTCAGGCGCCACCTTCGTCTCGATGGTCGAGGCACTTCTGCGTCGGCCGAGGCGACCTCGGCCGATCGAGGCAACGCCGGCGGCGACGATGTCCGCAGATCCGAGCGGCGACCGATCCGCGACGCTTGGGACAACAGCTGGTCGAGGCGTCGGCGTCGGCCGAGACGACCTCGGCCGATCGAGGCAACGCCGGCGGCGCGATATCGGTGGCGTCGTCCGGAAGGCGGCAACGTCGGCGGCGGCGATGTCGGTTGTCGAGGCAGCGTCGGCGTCGGCCGAGGCAGCCTCGGCTTCGATGGAGGCAACGTCGGTGGCGTCGTCCGGAAGGCGGCAACGACGATTGGAGGCGGAGAGACTGGCAGCGGTAGTCGTGGAGGCCGGGCGACGGCAGAGAGGGAAGCCGGCAGAGGCGGCTAGGGCAGGACAAGTTGCACGTGTGGAGAGGTAAGCCTAGGGCTCTGATACCATGTTAGGAATAACAACTTGTATTATCAAGGGGTCAATGGGCCAGTATATATACACCAGTACAGGTTACAGATATAAAAATAAAATAATATCTAGAGTCCTAATCTAACACATATAAATATCTCTAACAAAATTCACCTTGGCAGTAGAAACCATCCGAAGTACCGAGCGCAGCACTTACATTCGTACTAGCCAGTACTCTATAGGCGAAGGAAGCATCAAGCGGCCGTCAGCTACAGCTCAGGATGAACACATCCCATTTTTCTTTCCGTTCGAATTTCTGTGATAGTACAAGAATATGTCCAACTCCCTTAGTCCCGTTTCCCGTACAGAACTCTTCTATTCAATGTATCTGAATTTGTTGTGAAGGTTCTGTGACCTCTTTCAAGTAAATCTCTGCTACGTACATTATTAACCTCTTTCAAGTAGGTCACAGAACCAAAAGGTTTCGTTGCGCTACGTACATCATTAACCAAAAGCTTCCATTGCGCTACGCCGATGGAGTCCGCGGCCATCAGCGGGGCCCGTTGGGCGGTGGAGGCGTGGGCGGCCAGCTCGGAGCTCGGCCCCAACGTCATGGTCACAGAACCAAAAGAATTGAAGATGTAGGACTTACCTACATGAATGATGTCGGACTTAGATTTTACAAATTCAAGTCATCTGTGAAAATATTGTGTTATTTTCTGGATCAGTAGATAGCACTTGCAGGCATATTGCTAAATCAGTTTATACACGGCGTGAACTAAACCATTCAAATCTCTACTACTTAAAAGAAGGAATTGGTGGCGGTCCGTCCCTCCTCATGCGATGTGAGCTGTTGGATCTCATTCTTTCTTTGTTCCTCATGTGCGTATAGTTGGCCACCTATAACCTCCTCTCCACTCATCCATATCCCAACTGCCTAAGCTGGTGCGCAAGAAGCCCAAAGATTCCATCGATCTTTTCAATAACGGGTTGCCGACGGATCATTTGCATTGTAGGCTGAGCACAACGGCGGTTGACGAGATATGATTTTTTTATCCGTAGCAAAGCACGTGCATTGGACTAGTATATTACAAACTTCAGAGTAACATAGACCACGGCGAATTGAATTTTACAAAAGGGCCGAACATGTCAAATTGATTATATTACATCAAAGCAACGTAAACTACAGCGGAAGTAAAAGGGTAGAGCTCATCTCTCACAGACAAGCGACTGGGTAGTATGTGTACGGTGGATATTAACCAAGGGTTTGGATAATATCGGTTGTACGTAAGTACCGAACGAGTCCACTAGACTGAGGCGAGACCTAGACTATAGCACTAGGCTACTCTTCATTGCTTCCTTATCCGTTGACTTATGAGGCCTCGTAATACGCATAATCTCCCTGGTCCACATTACTTGTAGGGTTTGGGGGGAGCGAAAATGAGCACAACTTCCGTGTTCACGAGTCAACACACAAGATGCAATAATATACATGCATAGCTTAACAAGGGTGGCTTAGGTTCTTTTATTTGCTAAAGTAACATTTTCAATTATCATATTTACAAATTCCTATCACTTAGCATGTTAACCAAATTGTATTTTATTAAAGAGAGTAATTGTGTAATATTAAATAACAGCAGAAGTCCCCTCCGTCGGAATCTCTACCTTATATTTCTTTTGATTGGAGCTACCTCCAATCATTAACACCACCGAGCTCGACGGCTCAGGAAAAATCCAATCTCAGGACTAGGTGAGCCCGACCTGATTTCCATACCACCCACAAAGATTTTTGAAATAGAACTGTAAGTTTTCATGTCCGTCTTTGACAGTAAGCACGGCTGTTTAAACAGTTTAGACTCTGCAGAGATTACATTGTACCCACAAGAGACAATCATACTTGTTACTCCACATGATTCTTTAATCATATAGTTGGACGATCATTATAGTAACCTTTCGAAATATTGCGCTGCGTACATCTTTAACCTCTTTCAAGTAAATCATTGACCTCTTTCAAGTAGGTCACAGAACCAAAAGGTTCCATTGCGCTACGCCGATGGAGTCCGGGGGCATCAGCGGGGCCCGTTGGGTGGTGGAGGCGTGGGCGGCCGGCTCGGAGCTCGGCCCCAACGTTAAGGTCACAGAACCAAAAGCATTGAAGATGTAGGACTTAACTACATGAATGAGCTGGTCAATAATGAATCTTTCAAAAAAGAAACATATGAGCAGGAGTGCAAGACACATACTATGTTATCCATGACCTGCTACATGATTTAGCACTAAAGGTTTCCTCACAAGAATGTCTGCATATAGATTCTTCTAGTGCAAGACCTATAGAAATTCCTCCATCTATCTATCACTTGTCCATTAGTATGAGTCCTGCCAATAGTAAGGATGGAGTTGGGTAAAATAGGGAATAGATTTAAATCTGAAAGCCTGCACACTTTGATGCTGTTTGAAGAATATGATGCAAGCTTTGTTGCTACTTTCGGTAATCTATTCGAAGATGCAAAATCTTTGCGCCTTGTCCATTTGTCAAGAACGTCCCACCCTGCTGAATCCATATTGCACAACTTCTCAAAACTTGTCCACCTTCGCTACCTAAGGCTTGGAGTTGGAGGCTGCATGTATTTACCCGGAAGTCTATCAATATTTTATCACATAAGGGTCCTGGACATTAGAAGCTGGGTTGGTGCTTATAGTTTGTCTAGATATATGACTAGTCTAGTAAAATTGTGCCATTTCCTTGCCCCATTTTATGCTGATGAACTCCACTCCAACATTCCTAATGTTGGAAAACTACATTGCTTACAAGAGCTAACGAGATTCCAAGTTAAAAAAACAAAGTAATGGCATTTCCCGCAGATCATTTCCTGCCTTTTGAGATCTGTCTCAGCATTAGCCATGTCCTCTTCTGACAGACATTGCACCCTCCCCCGATGTCGGATCCGGATTTTCTAATCCCAAATCCTCTGCGAAAATACTGTGTTATTCCCTGGATCAGTAGATAGCACTCACAAACACATTGCTGAATCAATTTATACATGGCGTAAAACCATATCATTCATTAATTTAACACATCAGAGTTTACATAGACTGCTTCGGGCTAAGTTTTACAATAAGGGCCGAACAGGCCAAACAATTACATCACAAAAGTAGCGGAAGCAAAAAAGGGTGGGGACACATCTCTCCACAGGCAAGCGACTGGGGAAACCTGTGTACGTGCGATATTACCTGAAAACTCAGATAATATAGGATGCACATAAGTACCGGCGGAGTCGGCTAGACTAAGGTGAGACTAGAACGGCTAACAACTAAACTACGCTTCAAAAACTCCTGGGCCTTCAGACGTTTGGTTCCTCGTAGTAGTCGAAAGCTTCAGGATTTCCTGCTTCTGAGGGTTTAGAGAAAGAGCGAGGATGAACACAACTTCCGTGCTCACGAGCCAACACACAAGATGTCATATGTACATGCAAGGCTTAACAATGGTAGCTTGTGTTCTTTTATTTGCTAAGTAACATTTTCAATTATCATAATACAAATTCCTATGACTTAGAATTTTTAACAAATTGCATTTTATTAAAGAAAGTAATTACAATATTAAATAACAGTAGAGGTTCCCTCAATCGAAAACTCTACAAATGCTTTATTTAATTAGAGTTACCTTCATACATTAACAACACTGGATATGACGATCCAGGGAAAAACCAAACCTCAGGCTAGTTGAGCCGACCTGGTTTTTATCTCCACCCACAAAGATTTTTGAAATAAAACTAACTCTAGTAAGTTCCTATGTCCGCCCGTGATTGTGGGCACGGCTGTTCGAACAGTTTATTTCTCTGCAGAGACTATACACTTTACCCACAAAAGATAATTATCTTGATATACACACACGTTTCCTTGGATGAGTGAATCAAGGGAAATTACCACAAGGCCTTTACAATGTACCCCTCAGTGTTAATTGCACCCGCTAAGGTTTCATCTAAGAGTGGTTACGCTCACACACCTGCGTCAACCATGCCCCGAAACCCCCTCTTGCGCCACACAACGGCTTACGCCAGCAACACGATCCGTGTCCACGATAGCTTAAGCCAGCGACACGACTCGTGGGTCTCTCCAGTGGCGCAACTCGCATTGGTGGATACAAATTATTTAGCCATGTCGACACTATTATAGACTTGTGGTTGTAATATTTTACATTAGGATGTCATCACAGGATTAAGTCCTTAATCCATCCGGGCGGTTCCTATCACATACCAACCACTCCCGTGCACGACGTCACCCACCACTCTTTCCATCTACCTAGATGTGCTACTAGCAAGTTGTTTAGAGTTTTGGGGAGGAAAAACCAATTATTACAACACGTCAGTCATTTACCCACAATGACTGCCCAAAACCACTTTCATGAATAAAAGATGATGATCAGGACATTTATTGTCCCAATACTTAAGCAAGACTAGTATGTCGCTTAAGTACAAACTATACTAGTATTTACCACATAGTTACTAGGGTGACATAGAATGGGGGATTCAATTTATCAAAGGATGGATAATAATTAATTAATGGTCAAATGGGTGTTTAACTACCTTAAACTTTAACATACATTTGATTACAGAATTAAAGCATGAAATTTTGATATTTTAAATAAATATAATTTGCATAAAATGTAGGCTCAAAATGATCAAAGTATTGACTCGCCTGGGTCAGGTTATCGCGTCCTTGATCTTACTCAGGGCCTTCTCTGCCAGGGGTCTTGAATTCTTGGTCTGCGTCTTTATCCGAATCTTGATCCTGCTCGAGTTGTTGCTTCTTCTGGACTCCGACTCCTAATCACGCGATAACAAGCGAGAAAATCAAATAAAACCACAAAACTTCAAAAGACCAAATACATTCAAAGAGCTTTAAATAAATTTTGCGATGAACGAGCTTAAGAGAAAAGATTTAGCGATGTGGGGATATTTGACAAAGTCAAACGACCAACTGAGTAAAAGAGGCAATGGCGGAGAAACTCTGCCGGGAGAAAACAAGGGGGATCAAAGTCGAAGGAACTTTCGCAGGGATACTCCACTTCGGATTTGCAAGATGGCAAGATATTGCCGATCGGGTAACGACACAGCTTGACCTAATTTTAAAACAGGAGCTTCTTTAAAATAATAGATAATATTTGCTGAGGGTTAACCAAAAGAGATTTGGGTGCGAGTTTGATAAGTGAAGGGCAACATTAAAATTGACGATCACAAAGGGAGTCCAAAAATTACCACAGTTCTCTCGTGCAGTTGCCTAGAAATAGTGGTAATATTAGTTATTATTAAATACCACCAGTGGTTTAAAAACCAGAAAGAAGGATAAAAGGACTGATATTGATCGGGTAAGAATAGGATACTGGATATTTTTACCAGGCTTAAAAAGACAATAAAACATTTTATCTTTGATGACTTTTGATTGGGGATAAAAATGATGTGCTAAAACAATAATTGGACCAAGGAACACTTGATAGGATTTCAAGATTAATATGCAAGTTTTCAAAGCAAGATATTGGGATCAACAAGTTAATCTTGAATAGCTTCCCAAAATTATTTTTAGCAAGTTGCAAATTAATTTCTAATACCACAAAGCGTTTTATACAATAGCGGAAAAGTTGAATAAATTAGTTTTAACAAATATTTGACATGATTGCAGAGATGATGGTGCGATTACGAAGGTTATTTGCGTAACTTCAATTTCCAGAAATTTTACTATTTAAGTCCTTAATCGACAGCTCTCAAATATTTATCGACTAAGTACTTTAGCTAACTCTAACAATTGGAAGGTTAACAATTGACAGCAGGTTAGCAAATTAATTGCAAGATCAAAACACAAAACTTTGAATTGCCAACCACTCATCCACTGCTATAGCTGTTGTTCTACAGACTGCATTGCACAGGGGGTCCCACCAGACACACGCAGATAGAGAGAGAGAGAGATCAGCACACACAGGAGCAGAGGAGCCAAGGGAGGAGCTCAACTGCGGCGAGCGGAGGCCGGAGGGGCGACGGGGACACCCAAAATGGGTCGCCTGGAAGGGGAGGAAGTCGAGGGAGGTGGCGGCGGCGCCAGGGCGGCACCGAGCAGGAGCCAAGCGGACGGAGCGACGGGCGCAGAGCGAAGCGGCGCGACGACCAGAGAGAGGAGGGGGAGGCGAGAACGGCACTGAGCAGTGCAAGGGAAGCTCACCGAGCCGACGACGGCATGGGGAGCGACGAGACGGCCGACGACGGAGTCTGGGCGAGCTACTGGCGGCGCGAGTGCGCGCCAAGGCGGTTGGGCCGAAGGTTGAGGGGGAGGGGAAAAAAGGTGGGCCGGGGGGGGGGGGGGGGGAGGAAATGGGCCAGCCCAAAAAGGAAATGGAGCTGGGTCCAGGGAAAACAAGGGGAGACAAAATTTGGGAAGGGGTCCAAAATTTGAAAAAAAAAAGGGAATTCAAATTGAATTTTGAATTTGGAAATTGAGAGAAGGTTTGAAACACAAAACCGAGCTTAGAGAAAGCTAGGAGTTTTTTGAAATACAAACGACGAATTGAAATACAAACGAGAACCGAGAACCAGACTAGCAGGTACTATTTACCGTTCGAAAAAGGCACGTTACACCCGAATATGCAAGACCAATATGCAAAGTGACACAGTGCAATGAACACCCACAAAATCAAAACTTCAAAAGGACGACAAAAGATGATGAGAAATCACTAGAAGACATGTTAGATAATTAGTTGACAACCAAAAACCTACTTTTCTGTAAAAATATATGCCAAGAACTAAATTTAAAGAAGGCGTTTTGTATGGTACTATTTGCAATCAGTGATGTATACTGCATCTTGACAAAGTAGCCAAGAAAGTCAAATCTAGTGTTCTCACAAGCCAACTTACTGTAATAAATATCCTTAGGGCAATGAAAACCGAAGGTATCGTACGGATCAGAAGCAAGGAAAACATAAATACCTTCCTGGTTTTAAATGTTTTAAAACACCCATTACCGGTATAAACAACAAGTAATTAATCAAAGTGGATTAAATTATTAAATTACTAATATACTAGCATATCTTGAATTCTTAACACACTGAGATCCAGCAACACATGTACTGGACATGAATTACTTAATGTTGGCTTGTGCTTTGCAAATGAAGCGTCAAACGTAGAAACGAAAAAATTTCTTGTGGGACAGGGACCAAATAATTTCATCAAACTGCATGTTTGGAACTTCCAATGCCCCAAATGTTGCACAAAAATTATAAACTTGTGTCTACTAAAAGGGGAAAAAACTTGATACTCTAACTGAATAACCTTGTAAAAGGTGTGTCTGGGGGTCTAGTACCTCACCATTTGCAATCTTGTCAAAATCGCATCCAGAGTCCAGACCTTAAAAATTCGCAGAAGCTCATCCTATCGCATAGCATCGGCACAACGCATCATCACACAAAGAAACAGAATAAAAGCAACGACAGCTGTGGGCCAGCTGTTTTCTGTGGACCGGACCGAGAGGCCCAGTGAAGCTTGTGGGCTGACAGGTGGGGACGGTGCACCATAGAACGGAGTGGCCCCCATGTTTTGAGCGCGAGAGACTGCAACGTAGGCCATATGGCATGAGAATTTGTCTATAAAAAGGTGCTTCTAGGGTTCCACTTTGCGCCGCCGCGAGAAAAAATGGAATGAATGCTCTGGTGAAGATGGAACTGATGTTCTTTATGTTGATGTGTTTCTTCGATCCTTCTTCTTCTTGTTTTCTTTCGAATTTGGTGCAGCAGCCATTGACGAATGCACACGGTTTTTTATCCGGTTGGAACGTCAATTCCAATCAGGGATGCTGCGAGACTCGCAAAGCGAAAGTGTTGCCATCACCTCCATCTCTCTGCTTGAGCACGCGAGGCTGGAGTCGAATAACAACACAACACATGATCTCAAAAAATCCAATCACTTTACATCTCTCGTTATACGTTGCACATTGTAGGTAACCATGTAAGCGATCATGAATCTTGAGTTCCTGATGACTAATCTCCTTGCTCAGACACCTAAAGCAAACTTTCTGGATGCTTAGATAGTACAGTATTATTCATTTGCCAAGGCACATACAGAAAAGCAGAAATCGCCAAATGATATCAGAAACTGGGCTTTTTTCATTTGCTTCTCAGATGGAGAAGTAAGCACCGAACAATACAACACTGAGTTCACTTCAAGTACAGTTCTAGAAGCTTATTCAGGGTGTCGAACACACTTGTGAATGGGTTGAATGCGACTGGTGCCTTCAGCTTCAGGTCCGGGAACTGGTTCGTGAGGGCCTCGTTCACCCCGGGCATTGACATCATCAGTGCAAGCTGGTCGGAGGAGACCTCACAGTTCTGCGGGGTTTCCTTGATCTTGCTCGGGTCGTAACCGAAGTTAGCCGCATAGGACTTGTACTTCTCGATGAACTCTGGTCCGGGGTTAGGTGTTCTTGAGTATATCTGATTCAATGGCCGAAAGATGAGTAATTTTTATGTTATTTCAGATTACAAGTGTAACAGATATTGATATGATTACCAACATAAAGATGTACTCTTCATACTGCGTAGTGTTCAATTCTGAAAATAAACTTAGTTCAGTTGACAATATACTCAATTATTTGAACAATTTACATTATCAATTGTAAATTCTATTTGCAGAATATAAGCATGCATGTGGAAGAGGGCTACATATGAGTGTTCTTGGTTGCAGTCCAGAATTCAGTTCCTCACCTGAATAAAGCTTGTGTCCTTAGCTCCGGACACGATGGCGTAATTGTCAGTCAGTTGCAAGGACATCGTAAGGTTCCTTGGGTATGAATGGCAGTGTCGGGAAGCGGAGAAAGCATTTCCCGCGGATCATCTCCTGCCTCTCGAGATCTGTCTCAGCAATAGCCATGTCCTCTTCGGACAGACATTGCACCCTCACCCGGATACGGGTGATGTACCCATCAGGTCCACCATGGACACAGAATGTATCCACCTGGGTTGAGCGTCACTTCTCATCAAATGTACACACTACCTGCAGTACCAGTAAATTTCTTGGGTACCAGTAAATGTATCCAAGGACCGCGAGCAAAAGGCACGTCTCCTCTCTCCACAGGCAGAGGTGTTGGTGAACCGCGTGTACCAACCAGATGGACCGGGATCATAAGAGTTCATCATGAACCGAAGGCTACCCAAGGAAGAAGGAAAAGTCCTTGCAATCGTAGAGTCTTTTTAGGGGGAAAACGGTAATCTCGGGTGCCCTATTTGGAATGTTATAAAGTACCGATCATCGGAACTTCCGCACTGGGAAAGCGGAACTTCCGATTGACCTGAGCAGTGAGTTGTGATTTGCATCGCGCGGAACTTCCGCGACCGGAAAGCGGACCTTCCGATTGACCTCGAGCAAAGGAGTTGTGTTTTGTAATGTGCGAGCTTCCGCCCTGGGAATGCGGAAGTTCCGATCTTCGGAACTTCCGCCTTGGAGAAATCGGAACTTCCGTTTATGCGCAGAACTGAGCAGTGAGAGCATAGCTTTTGATTTTGAGTTGTGTGATTCATGAATGGTTTTGAGACTAATGCAAATGTTGATTCTTGTATCTAGAGCAATGCTATGTGATGTGTTTCTTGTCTGTGCTGGTTGCAGGACGCCGAGATGGAGTCGCGGCGAGACACGTGGAGACCGGACTAGAAGCAGGTGGTGTCGAGGTCAGAACGGTCAAGGTGTGTCGAAGACGGCGTGCACTCGAGGTGGTTGCGAGTCGTGGACAACAAGGAATGCGAGACCTTCCAGAAGGTGCACGAGGGGCGAAAGGGTAATTTCGCAAGGCGGCACAAGTGGAAGCGGATCCGTTAGGTTTAGCCACAGAACGGTTGAGACCCATTAGCCAAGGGATATAAATAGAGGTGAAGTCCTGGTTGTTTGGTGACTTTGAGAAAAAGGATTAGGGTTAGCTTTTGTAAAGAGCCTTTGGAGAGGTTGTTTTGCTTTGTGGCTTTAGTTGTTGAGATGGAGAGGGAGAGGATGAACTGAGTTTCTTGTAATCATTTCTCTGTGTGTGCCTCTGTAATCTTTGATTCCGAGAAATAAAATCTCCGATGTTTGTTTCTTTGAGTATGCCTCTTTTCTTCTCTCTGTTCTTGTGTTGAATACCTAGGGTTTTGGTGTCATTCTTGATTTCTCTTGTGAGATGGCATGAAACTTGATATCTAGAGTCTTATGGATATTGCTAACATATCCTCAAAGTTTCATAAGCCAAGAATCTAAGAATCTTGCGAATTTTGGTTTTTGGTCTCTCTTGCCAAATATTCAAGAAATCCGATTTTATTTTGATTAATGGATCTTTGTCTGCGATTCCTTCTAAATGAGGTCAAGGTGTTGTTTAGGATGATGTCCTGTGAGACTTGACCCGAGAAGAGTAGCAATTTGTGAGTATTTCGGATTTTTGGAAAATTCCAGCTGCTCGTTTCTTCCGTCGGGACAATCGAACTTCCGCATTTTACACGGCGGAACTACTCACTGCATTGGAACTTCCAAGACAGAAAACCGAACTTCCGCAATGCGAACTACCGCAGGATAATCTAACTTCCGATTACCAATGTAATGTTCAATTTCTTTTCCTTTTCTGGTTTTGGTTCATTTCTCTTCTCTTGATTATCTGAGGGTATTGTTTATCAGTATGAATACTTAAGAAGGGAAGATCTTAATTTTTAAGGCACCATTCACCCCCCCTCTTGATGAGGACATCCCTCCTTCGGATACACGCACTACACAAGACCCTTCAGATCTGGGTGCTGAACTACACGGTCCTATGACAAGAGCTAGAGCACGTCACTTAATCGATCAGGTAAAGTCGTTTCTAGGGCTGAGTGTATTATTTGAGAACTCTATGATGCTGCATAATGGAGATGATTTACTTGTACTCAGGAATCTAGGATTACGACTAGTTCCGTAGGGTCTACGACCACTACAAAAAGATCTACGACCACTACAAGAAGACCTATGACCAGTTCAAGAAGGTCCACGACCAGTTCCGCAGGGTCTACGACCACTACAAGAAGACCTACGACTAGTTGATTCGATTGGAACAATCTACGACCAAAGATAGCATGGACTCCTCAAGACCACCCTAGGACCGGGCCCCACGACTGATCTTCGACTGTAAATACGCAACACAAGATGTCGCACACCGCTTTGGAAACTAATAAGACTTTGTAACGTGACGAGGTCGGAGTCCAGGTTGTGTACGCTTCATCCCATGGTCGCACAACCCTAGGTCGACCTCCTCACGTTTCCCTATATATATACAATGAGTCGCCATAGTTTAGGTGGGTTTTTCTTAGATTATTCGCCAATTGCGCTTCACGATTATCGATTTGAGGAACCCCACTTGTAAACTTCATCCATATCCGCAATACAATTCAGATTGCATCTACCTTGTTCTTGTGAGTTGCTTCGATTGCTTGCAGGAACAATAACCTTCGTGGTAAGGTCGATCGCGTGCAAGCGTGGTCGATAACGACAGCGTCGCGGTGTAATGAATTGCGAGGTGACGATCCGCTGGTCGGAAGCCTCAAAGCGCCAACGCCCTCACGATTTAACCAAATCGAACCTATCTAAGATCGGCGCCGTGACTCATCAAGTGGTATCGAGCAAAGGTTGCCCGTTAGGTAATTTCGCTTATCCCTTTGTTAGTTGTGTTCCTCACCTAGAGTCCGTAAAACCGCCCTACAAAAAGTTTTAGATCGTAATTATTCCGCCGTCCAAACCACTTTGTGCCTTCGCAATTTTGTTTTTAGTTTTCGCATTGTTGAGTTCGAGGCCATCGCTTGTGTCTTTGTTGCCGGTTTAGAGTAGCATTCTTGGTCTCTAGTCAAGACTGCGCTCGCCGTGCCACCATCCATCCCAGACGCACGACCTCCTTTTTCGAGTGACACCCATTCGACCACCCGCCGGATTTACCATCCGGCCTAATCGAACATCTACTCGGATCCGACCACCTCTTCAAGCAACACCCATTCTACCATCCACTCAGAACTACCACCGGTCGGATTCGATCCTCGGTCGGATTCCAGAGTCGCAATGTAACTAACCCAAGTTCGAGAGAGAGAGAGTATCTTTTAATTACCTATTTACCCCTGCTCTCTGAAAAAAGTTTATGACCCAATCACCTCATCGGATCCAGAAAAGGTAACAGAAGAATTTTGGGTTTGGGTCACATTTGCAAAAAAAAAGAGGAAGTAAAAAGTGCAAAAGAAAAGAAAAGAAGCAAAAAGTGCAAAAGAAAAGAAAAGAAGCAAAAAGTGCAAAAGAAAAGAAGAAGAAGCAATTCGACCACCCCTAGTTGGTCTACGACCGCCCACTTTGCATCCTTTGGAGTCCTTTGTATCGAATCCTTGTTTCGATCAGTATTGTGCTAGGGCTAGGGGCACTTTTAGACCAGCAACTGTGACGAGTACTGTGGGCTTTGGTTCAACTTTGCTAATCTGATTTCATTATTGCTATTCCTTGCTACTAAATATTGCATGTCCGAGCTCCACATACTTTCGACCCTCAGATTGGATCCTCGCATTCGCCTCCGCCGTGATCGTACATCCCACCTTCGCCGATTAGACCACCGCCGCAATTTGGTAAGAAACCCATAAGAGCTTGGTAAGACGCTTGAGAGTGTGTGATTCCACCCTCCGACCACCTAATAGTGATAGGGATAATACCTTTTGTGTTGTCTTTTGTCTCCTACTAACCATGTCGTGAAGAATTGATGCGCAAGAGTGTGTTTTGAGGAAGAGCTCATGACGCTATTGATGAACAACGCACTACCGTTAATGAGGACATCGACAGAAGTTTCAAGCTACCACGATCACATTACAACGCCAATCAATGATAGTATTGCGCGCCACTACACGCCTCGAAGAATGGTGAACCGACCACCAAACGCTGGTCGTGTGGAACCACATGGTGCACCCTCTATGACCATGAGTTTGATAATGATAATGAGATGCACGACCACGACGCCTTTGATGCACGATAACGAAACCGACCGAACTTCAACCGTCAAGGTATGAGAGGTAATAATGTTCAAAGAACATAGTGCACGTGTTAATGATGATCCTTATGCTAAAGTTAAGTTCTCTATACCATCTTTTATGTGCTTATGATGTCAAATATATCTAGATTGGGAGATGACTAGAGAATGTAAATTGAATGCTCACTTAGTTCCCGGCGCATAGAGTTAGACAAGCCACAAGTGAATTTAAAACTTTGCCATCATTTGGTGGAATAGGGTATGCACCAAGGATTAGCGCCTACTACGTGGGATGGTTTAAAGGTTGCTATGCGTAATGATTTGTCCCACCTTCTTTTAAATGTGATTTGCGTAATAAATTACAGCGCTTAAACCAAGGTAATAGATCCGTAGAAGAATATTATCGAGCTACAAATTAGCATGTTGTGTTGTGATATTATTGAGGATGAAGAAGTCGCAATGACACGCTTTTATGGAGGATTAAGATGTGAAATTCGTGACATAGTGGATTACAAAGAATACGATAGCGCTCCTAGATTTTCCAACTTGCATGTTTGGCGTAAAAGGAATTGCGGGACGACAACAGAGGCCAAGGAACAACTTTGGGAGCATGTCTACACCACGACCAAAGGTCGGGCAAGCCAAAACAGCCCCACCTTCACTACACTGGTCTGCTGCCCACTCCACGAGTAGGGCGCTGCTCAAAGAAGACCTCCGACCACATCACATGCACCCGAGGTAAGTAAAGTTACTAGTGTGCGAGCACCACCAAGAGTTCTTCGTTTGTTGCTTCCACCGGTCGTACCACTGGATTGTGTGCCATCACGCAGGGAATGGGGCACGCCATGAGGGATCGCCTCAACCAATGAGCATACCTTGCCACCAAGGACGGTGGTTATGTAAGTACTAGTGATATTGAGGACTAATATGTACTTGCAAACTAACATTGCGGTGGAGGAGATGAGATGAGACAAGTGATGCCGATGATGTAGAGGAACAAGTAGCCATGCTGACACCGAGTATCATGTGAGCCTTGTTGCGCAACGAGTGCCGAGCGCACAAGTGGAGAGAGCGGAGCAAAATCAACGGCACAACTTGTTTCGCACTGCATTTCTCGTGAAGGACAGAGCCCGCAGAGTCATCATTGATGGAGGGAGTCGCAACAACCTTGCAAGCTCCGAGATGGTCGAGAAGCTTGGCTTGACCACACAACCACACCCACGTCCCTACTACATCCAATGGTTCAATTCGTGGTAAATTAAAGGTACACAAAGTTGTGAAAGTGCAATTTTAGCGTGTAATTACAAAGATAGTTCGACTTTGATATCGTGCCTATGCAAGCATGCTCATTGTTGCTTGGTAGACCTTGGATATATGATAATGATGTTTTGCACCATGGTAGAGCTAATACCTACTCATTTTCACATAAGGGTAAGAAGATTGTTGTTGCCTTTGACACCACCGAGATTCGAAGATGAAGAAGAGCGCTACAAAATGAAAGAAACACCGATAAGCATGATTCTCAAAATCGCAAGTAGCAAAACATGTTTTCCCACCCAAAAGGGAGAAAGTGGCGCCTAGTCCTAAGTCCGAGGGAATTAAATTGAAGGGATGTGTTATGATTGCCACTAAATCAACTTGTGAAATCAGTAATAATGAGTCGCCATGCTATGCTTTGATATGCAAAAATACCTTATATTCGCTGAGGACATAGCTAGCTCTTTGCCTCCTCATTGCTAACCTTTTGCAGAGTATGAGGATGTATTTCAACCGAGGTACCTCCGGATTACCACTGCTCGAGGAATTGAGCATCAAATTGATTTGATCCCAGAGCGACTTTGCCAAACCGTGTCGCGATAGGACCAATCCAGAGGAGACTAAGGAAATTCAATGCAAGTCCAAGATCTTTTGGACCGTGGTACGTAAGAGAAAGTCTTAGCCCTTGTGCTTTTTCTAGTTCTTTTGGTTCCTAAGAAAGACTAGAGTTGGCGATGTGTGTTGATTGCAGAGCCATTAATAACATTACTATAAGGTATCGCATCCTATCCCAAGGCTAAACGACATGCTAGATGAATTGAGTGGTTCTATTATTTTCACAAAGATTGACTTGTGGAGTGGTTACCACCAGATTAGAATGAAATTAGGAGATGAATGGAAACCGCTTAAAACTAAGTTCGGATTATATGAGTGGTTAGTGATGCCTTCGGTCTAACTAATGCACCTAGTACTTTTATGCGCTTGATGAACGAGGTTTTACGCCCTTTCATTGAAAAATTTGTGGTGGTTTACTTGATGATATCTTGATTTATAGCAAGTCACATGAGCAACACTTAAATCATATACGTGTTGTTTTTAATGCTTTGAGAGACGCACGTTTGTTTGGTAACCTCGAGAAGTGCACCTTTGCACCGATCGAGTTGCATTTCTTGGTTATGTTGTGACACCACAGGGCATTGAGGTGGATGAGACAAAGATTGTAGCCATCCAAAGTCGGGCCGACGCCTACTATCGTGTCACAAGTGCGGAGCTTCCACAAATTTGTCGGGCTTCTATCTGCGCTGTGCGGGATTTCAAACCATTGCCGCACCATTGAATGAATTGACAAAGAAAGAAGTGCCTTTCCAATGGGGACCTCCACAAGAGAAGGCATTCAACTTGTTGAAAGAGAAGCTCACCCAAGCACACCTACTCCAACTCCCTGATTTTGGTAAGACTTTTGAAATTGAATGTGATGCCGTGGGATTGGGATAGGTGGTGTATTGATTCAAGAAGATAAACCATTGCATATTTCAAATAAAAACTAAATGGGCCTAGTTTGAATTATTCCACCTATGATAAGGAATTGTATGCTTTAGTTCGAGTGCTTCAAACTTGGCAAAGATTATCTATGGCCCAAAGAATTTGTTATACATTCGGATCATGAATCGCTAAAACATATTAGAAGTCAAGCTAAACCAATAAACGACATGCTAACTGGGTAGAATTTATTGAGTCATTCCCATATGTTATAAAGCATAAAAAAGGTAATGATAATGTGATTGCTGATGCGCTCTCTAGACGTTATACCATGTTATCTCAACTTGACCATAAGATTTTTGGTTTGGAGGCCATTAAGAGTTTATATGTCACTGATTTGGACTTCAAGGAAGTGCTTGAACATTGTAAAGGAGGGAAGACATGGAATAACTATGTGTTGAATGATGGTTTGGTCTATCGTGCTAACAAGCTATGCGTCCAAAGAAGCTCGTTCGCCTTTTGTTGTTACAGAGGCACATGGAGGAGGTTTGATGGCGCATTTTGGAGCAAAGAAGACAGAAGATGTGCTGGCCACCCACTTCTTTTGGCCAAAGATGAGGCGTGATGTCGAGCGCTACGTAGCTCGCTGCACTACATGCAACAAAGCTAAGTCCCGTCTCCTTCCACATGGACTTTATATGCTTCTTCCTATTCCTAGCACCCCTTGGGAGGATATTTCTATGGATTTTGTTTTAGGATTGCCTAGGACAAAGAGGGGGAGAGATAATATATTTGTAGTAGTGGATCGATTTTCTAAAATGGCACATTTTATATCTTGTCACAAGAGCGATGATGCTACAAACATAGCTGATTTATTTTTCAGGAAATCATTCGCTACATGGAGTGCCCAATACTATTGTCTCTGATCGTGATGCTAAGTTTTTGAGCCACTTTTGGAGATCACTTTGGAATAAATTGGGGACAAAGTCGCTGTTCTCATTACATGCCATCCCCAAACCGATGGACAAACGGAGGTTGTCAACCGCACGTTATCCACCATGTTGCGTCGTTTTAAAGAAGAACTTGAAGATGTGGGAAGAGTGTTTACCACATATTGAGTTTGCTTACAATAGGTCAAGACACTCCACCACCAAGGTAAGTCCATTTCGTAGTGTATGGTTTTAACCCCGTGTTCTATTGATTTACTACCTTTAGCGACCTCTGAAAAAATTAATCTAGATGCTAAGAAGCATACTGCATTTATTCTCAAGTTACATGAAACCCCTAAAGAGAATATAGAGCATATGACTGAAAGGTATAAGGTTGCTGGAAGTAAAGGTAGGAAAGTTGTCAAATTTGAACCAGTGATTTAGTTTGGGTTCATTTGAGAAAGGATAGGTTTCCTAATTAAGAAAATCAAAGTTGATGCCTAGAGTCAAGGACCGTTTAAGATAATTAAGAAGATAAATGATAATGCATATCAATTAGAATTACCTGCAGATTTTGGGGTTAGCCCCACATTTAACATTTCAGATTTGAAACCATACGTGAGAGAAGAAGATGAGCTTGAGTCGAGGACGACTCCAATTCAAGAGGGGGAGTGTGATGAGGACATCCCTCCTTCGGATACACGCACTACACAAGACCCTCCGATCCGGGTCCGAACTACACTGGCCCTATGACAAGAGCTAGAGCACGTCACTTAATCGATCAGGTAAAGTCATTTCTAGGGCTAAGTGTATTATTTGAGAACTCTATGATGCTGCCTAATGGAGATGATTTACTTGTACTTAGGAATCTAGGATTACGACCAGTTCCGCAGGGTCTACGACTACTACAAAAAGATCTACGACCACTACAAGAAGACCTACGACCAGTTCAAGAAGGTCCACGACTCAGCCCGCAGGTCTAGACCACTACAAGAAGACCTACGACTAGTTGACTCGATTGGAACAATCTACGACCAAAGATAGCATGGACTCCTCAAGACCACCCTAGGACCACCCTACGACTGCATCTTTGACTGTAAATACGCAACACAAGATGTCACACACCGCTTTGGAAACTAATAAGACTTTGTAATCGTGACGAGGTCGGAGTCCGTGTTGTGTACGCTTCATCCCACTACCGCACAACCCTAGGTCGACCTCCTCACGCTTCCCTATATATATACAAGAGTCGCCATAGTTTAGGTGGATTTTTCTTAGATTATTCTCGCCAATTGCGCTTCACGATTATCGGTTTGAGGAACCCCACTTGTAAACTTCATCCATATCCGCAATACAATTCGATTGCATCTACCTTGTTCTTGTGAGTTGCTTCGATTGCTTGCGAACAATAACCTTCGTGGTAAGGTCGATCGCGTGCAAGCGTGGTCGATAACGACAGCGCGGGTGTAACGAATTGCGAGGTGACGATCCGCTGGTCTAAGCCTCAAAGCGCCAACGCCCTCACGATTTAACCAAATCGAACCTATCGGAAGATCGGGCCGCCGTGACTCATCACCTCTGTTGCCATTTCGGTCCTTCATCGCCCATGTAATATGTCGGACTTTTTTCAAGACATTTAACACACATGTACTTCTCTTGACATCGCCCCCCCTTTTAAGGATCATTTGGTTGGTTTATATCCTCAAGCAGCGCGCCGCCATCGCCATTCCGCGGATGGCTTAATTGCGTCATCTGTAAGGAGAAGAAGAGAGGAAGGGAAAGAGAGGAAGAGAGAGGAAGAGAAAGAAAGAGGAGAAGAGGGGGAGAGGGAGAGGGAGAGGGAGGGAAAGAGAGGAGGAGAAGTCCGCGTATCGACGACGGTCCTGTACTTCTTTGTAGATTTGCTTTTCAAACAAAAGTAGGTTAGCAACTAAAATTATTAGATATGTAGTTGTGTCGGGTACATCATATATTGTTAATAGTTGTAAATAGTGTAGCCATAGAACTAACGCTAATTTAGTTGTTAATAGTTGTAATACGGCTATGACTGAGTACATATCGTGTGCACATACATCATTTCGTGGACATATGCACATGAGACATCTGAGTCGTCCATCCAGTGATCCACGACCGTCCTCACACCCACCTCCCACTAACGCTATATTTGCGAAAACCCCCTCCTAGTTGGATTTCAGGCGAGGGGGGTTTCGCAAATGTGGCGTAAGTGGGAGGTAAGTGCGAGGACGGCCGTGGATCGCTGGATGGACGGCTTGGATATCTCGTGTGCATATATTCACGAAATGGTGTACGTGCACACGATATGTCGCCACTGTGGCTATACCCTAACCTTAACCTCATACCCTAACCCTAACCCTAACTCCTAAACCCTGAAACCCTAAACCCTAAAACCGAAATGCTGCTATGGCTATATATGTTGAGGATGATGCGTTTTATGCAAGAATGTAACTAAATTTTTAGAATTTTCAGAGCTACGCTATAAATAATTAAACCACTACTTGTGTCATAATTGTTAAATTGGAATTGATTTGCACGTATGGCTCGTGACCTTGGTGGTTCCGGCTGCCCTTTTCGGCCTGCTGGGCCAGCTCATCGATGCGCAGCACCGAGCCAGGCGTCGTGTCCCGCATCCTGAGGGCGGGGACAAGGCGACTGAGTTGGGGGTGGTCCGTACGCGGACACCCCGACGGGCTTGGAGACTAGACCTACGCTGGAGAGGCAGGTTTGTCTGCAAACCGTGGCACTTATTTTTATCATATGTCTGCTATGTACATACTACTTCGTGCTTTGCAGGCTGAGCAATTCCACTGACGAGGACGACGCATCGGTCGAGGACGACGGGGAGGTCTAGGCTGGCCCAGAGCGGTCACATCGTTTTCCAATCGACCGGTCGCTGCTGACAGCTCTGGTGGACCGGTAGCGGCTCGAGACGCACACCTACCACCTTCCATTCGGGGAGATGCCCCCACTCTACAGGACGCCGCGGTGTTGCTCGACCTGCCTATCGCGGGAGCCACTGCCTCCCCGCCGGACACGACCACTCTCTGAAAAGCAGGATGTGACCTCGATCTGCTTAGTAGGATGTGACATCGCTCTGCAAAGCAGACGTGACCACTCTCTACAAAGTAGTTTGTGATCACTCTCTACAAAGCAGGACGTGACCACTCTCTGCAAAGTAGAGTTTGACCTCGCTCTGCAAAGCATGAATAGACCAATCAACTGCCGCTATAGAGCCGCTACAGTTGCGTCCCCTCCCGCTATAAACATAGCACTACTCGCCCAGAAACTCCCCACCAGCAACACTACCTAGATAACATGGACAAGGAGAAGGATGGGGGCACATCCGCTAGCTTTTGAATGACTGGGAGGCTCCCCAGCATACCGACGCCAGCCACATGGCGTTTAGTCAGCAGCCTTACACTCACTACCCACCTCTGGAGCTCATTGATCTAAGGAGGTTGCCTTGCAGTACGCCCAATGATTTTGGGTCGAGCCGTGCCCCCTCCTGTGCCCGTTGAACGCCCTCCAAAAGCGCCTCCGACAGGGGTGGCACCACCCCTTTAATGTTGTCGGGACGCCTGCAAGTGCGTCGAATCAACTAACGAGTGGACCATAGGGTAGCGCTATTGGTGCGGCCCAAACTTCTGCGCGAACTACCCTGACCGCAGGTTTGACACACCGAGCCACAGGGAGACGGTAATTAAATCGTATTTCAGTGCACACCACTATTTTGCTTCCCGTTACGCTATAACCATATCTCTCTTCCCACCGCAGTCTCCGCCGCACCTATGTGAATACAGCTAGTGGATTAACGACAAGATCCACCCCTACGACATTTGAATGATGATGCCACTGAAGAGATGGGTCAGGTAGGACTGAGAGGGTCGTGGAAGACGTCTCAAAGAGCTGTAGACTGAGATGGAGGAGAAGAAGAGGCGGAAGAGGCTGCACAAGGAACATGAGCGCGAGCATGCCAGCGTGATGCGAGGCCGAGAGGGCGCAGAAGAGAGCCATCGTGGCGAAAGCTAAGGCGCAAGGCGAGGAGTACAACGCTGATCTAGGCCGCCAGGGCAAATGATCACGTTCCATGCAGTAGTTCGACCCTCTTTGTCCATATGTCCCAAGTATTTCTAATTCCCTAAAGGCATGTGGGCACCGTCTTTGGTTCGTTAGCATGCGTGCCATGTAACCCCCTTGTCGGATCAACTGTCATGTTGTTATCGTTGTGCCATTTCTCCTAAGTTTTCCACCGTGTATGAATTCCCTGGCACATTACAATATCACTTACCTTCCTACTTACGACTCATTGTTATCTCAGTCGTCCTAACAAAATTCTTTAAAAATTTACCGCACTACAACAACATATGATGATCACAAAATGTTATTACGAGTCTAACAGATTTCGTACCCCTGAGAATCTCCAAAAATCACAAATGGACCAACCAACCTTGTCACCACCCTTCTATTTTCAAAAAATTAACAACCTACAAACAAGATTTGCTAAATGTATTACCTACAAAAATTATCATTTATTCCCTCACAATTATTTCCATCATATTAAAAAAATTATTATTATTTTAAATCCCCAAACGGTTGAGCGATTTATGATAGTTGCTCAACCGCGGAGCCACTAGTACATTTGTCGCTCAACGGTGGAGCGACAGATGATTATTTCTATAAAAAATATATATTACTGTATTTCAAAATTAAAAATAATTATTTTAAAAAAATTCACCCCGGGTCCCTCTACTATACCTCTACGACAAGTAACGAAGTGACTGCTTGAGTGTTATTCTGTGTGAAGTTTCTGGCATTACAATACCTGAGTACAGTGACAGTCTTCTTGTCCCTAACCAGCAAACCCGCGTTTCAGTGAGGCTACTTCAAGCCATCTACCCGAGTAGCGAACTGGATCAAAGTTCTTGGCAGTCATACCCCTCATCGTCATCATCCCTGTGCTGTCATCATCCGAAGGGCCATCAAATTTAAAAGGAACAGCAGCTTTGTCGAAGGCTGCTACTACTGCAATCTGGCACAAGCTCGGCTGGGCAATGGTCTCTGCAGGAATAGCTTGTCAACAAGAAGAGTGCATCGATACCGTGGCACAGGTCTTAACTGATACTCTTACTCTCTTTATTCCAATGGAAATTAACATTTTTTTCTGACTCAAATGGAAAATGTGGCAATGGTAAAGCAGCGTTGTGCAGTCCTTTTATAAAAACAAAATTTATCTTTCCTATCACCTCCAATCTTTTTTCTCTCTGAATCAATGTACGTGCATCTTTTAAGAAGTTATTATAAATACCTGACTAGGTGGAGAGATGAACACAAGAGAAGCAGCTGTAGGAATTAATACGGGCCGAATCCTGTTTTAATTCTAATTAATTCCTAGAAAATCTCAAATGTCTATATGCACGTACTAAAATTGCTTAGTCCCGGAGGGTTGAAGGGGAGTTACACCACTTAATAAGGTGGAATATGGTAGCCCCCTTGTGGAATTGGAGAAAGCCAACACACGCGCGCACTCGCTCGCTCGCCTCGCCGAGCCGTGCGGTGCGAGTGACTAAGAAAGAAATTCTCGAGTTTGTTGCTGCTGGATTTGACGATCTCCATCCCGGCGAGGCGCGTGTACGGTCGAACCGGGAAAGCAGGCCTCCGGAACCCTCGTCCTTGAAGGCTTGCACGAGTAAGGACGAATAAAGTTTTTGGGGAGCGTTCGCGCGACTGCTCGCTGCTTCGTTCTCATTGACCCTCTGCTACATCTACATCAACTGCACGACTACTACCACGACGTCCAATACGCCATGGCGAACGACGACCCCACCAACACTTCTTCTGTTGATGTTCCGTCTACTGGTTTTGGGTATATCTTTCTCACACTTGTTGTTTGTTTAGATTTATTATCTGTTTTTGTCTTGAACACTGATATAGGAATACTAGTTTCTGTTCTTCTAGAAATTCGTATGACTTTGGTGTTCATGATTACTTACTTTATGAAAAAAGCTACAATATTGTACATGATTCATCTAGTATATTTCTGGATTAAAGTAATTCGAAAAATACTCATATATTCAACAATCCAAAAACCTTATTATATGTATTTTTGTCAATCGCTTTGTTCTGCGCCAAACCTCCGAGTTTGATGGTGCGAATTACAACAGGTGGCGCATCAAGATGGTGCTTTGGCTAACTGCCATGAACGTTTTCCATGTGGCAAATGGCAAACCTGAAGGAACACTTACTCCTGAACAGGAGCAAGCGTTCGAGGCCGCTGATAACCTTTTTAAAGGTGCCGTGGTTAGTGTTCTTGGTGAGAAGTTAATCGATGCATACATAGTGATTAAAACAGGGAAAGAGATGTGGGATGCACTCGAGGTCAAGTTTGGGATTTCGGACCCAGGTAGTGAATTGTATCTCATGGAGTAATACCATAACTATAGAATGGTTGATGGGCGTTCTGTAGTTGAACAGGCTCATGAGATACAATCTATGGCCACAGAACTTGAGCACTTCAAGTGTGTGTTACCGGACAAGTTTGTCGCGGGATGCATTATTGCCAAGCTTCCTCCTTCTTGGAGGAATTTTGCTACTTCTCTGAAACATAAGAGATAAGAGTTTTCTGTTGAAAATCTCATTGGTGTAAGATCGAGGTGGCCGACTAGAGGGGGGTGAATAAGCGATTTTAAAAATCTTTCGCGCTAAACCAATATATAAATGCGAAAGCTAATAGCGAATTGGTTTTGCACAATTAAAACCTAAATCAACTAGACTC
Source organism: Hsuehochloa calcarea (assembly GCA_036346395.1). Lineage (NCBI taxonomy): Eukaryota > Viridiplantae > Streptophyta > Magnoliopsida > Poales > Poaceae > Hsuehochloa > Hsuehochloa calcarea. Next base: position 46,273,281 of record CM070599.1, read on the forward strand.
AACTAAGTGCACCAACAATACAAGAGAGCAATCACACAATGATATATAAACAATTAAAGCATGTAATGTAAATCGCTCAAAGTAAAGCACAAGATAAAAACAAGATGGACACAATTATATTTTACCGTGGTGTTCGGAGACTTGCCGGTCTTCCCTAATCCACGTTGTGGTAAGCCCAACCACGTTGGACCGGCTCCACTAATTAAGCCAACACCTCCGAGGTAAGTCCAACACTTGGACCGGTTCCAAACCGAACCAACACCTCGCTCCACTAGGGTTGCTCTTCCTCCACTCCGGAGATGGCGAGCACCAAACCACTCACAACACGCCGGATCTTCTCACAAGCTTCTTGATAAGATCACCGCGCACGACGCCTCCACGCCGTCTAGGTATCGGCAAACACCAAGAGTAACAAATCCAAACTTTCACTTGAACTAATCAAGTGTCAACGCTCACGTGGATACACAATCCACTACCTAAGGCAACACATGCACTTAGGGTTTGCTCTCCAAGCTCACCAAGTGCAACACATGCACATAAGAGAGGAGAGGCTTGCTCTTAGCTCAAGAAACTCAACAATGACTCTAGCACACAGCCAGCAACATCAGCACCCTCTCCCAACCGGCCAAAGCTCATATTTATAGCCTACACATAAAAACTAGCCGTTGAGAGAAGATTCCCTCAAATCAGCACAGGGCCGGTCTGACCGCCAACCAATGGCCGGTCGGACCGCCCCATGCGCCAACGGCTAGAAAAATAGCCGTTGGGACTTCTGCCGATCTGACCGCCATGCAATGGCTGGTCGGACCTCCGCCAAATCAGTCCGACCGGTCATGCTGGCCGGTCCGACCGCCAATAGAAAATTTGGCTAAGTCCCACAAAGGGAGCTCTCTGGAAAAAACGTTCCGCTCGATCTCCGGAACTTCCTCACAACGGAAGTTCTGTTTTTTACAACGACGAAACTTCCGCACAGAGAAATCGGACAAAGAGAAATCGGTCGGACCGCCCGTAGCACACCGAACAGACTGATTTGCCACCGGTCCGACCGGTGACCACTGTCGGTCCGACCAGCAGACTACAGAACCAAACCCAATTGCTCCACTTCAAATGGCAAAGCACATTCGCTCATTTGAATGCAATTTTTGACAATGTTTCAAAGATGATATTCTCAGTAGGTTACAAAACACATTTGCTAACCCTTAGAATACTCATCACAAGGAATAAGGTATATGGACTTACACCATTTGCAAAATGCATTTGCAAACTTCAGTCACATGCTACAAGGGTTATGCATGAACCTCGATTATTTGCAAAACACATTCGCAAATAAATAGCATCATGGCTAGATGAGCTAGAGCAAACACAATGAGCTATCAACACATGACTAACTCAAACTACTAGTTAAGACCACTCTTAATAGTACGGCAACCTATACTAGCAATCCGGTCTTCCAACCAAACACCAAGACCGGTAAAAGACTAGGAACACATCCTTAGCCCTAGCTAGTCATACCTTTGCCTTGCATCTTCTTGAAGCTTGATGATGCACATCAACACTTCAAGTCCGGGTCATTAACTCGATAATCATCAACGCATGATGATCCTTTGCTTGACCTCCATCAACACATGATGGGTCTTCTCTTGTCTTGACGATCAACTCATGATCATCTCTTCTTGATAAGCATCAACTCACGATGCATACTTTACACCAAGCTTTTGACTTGATGATCAACTCATGATCATCCCAAGTTTTCACCATCCTAGAACATAACCTATTCATCCAACTCATGGAAAATGTTAGTTCCACAATATGATTATCATTAATTACCACATCATACCATTAACTCATAATGGTGGGACAAGCTATCTCAATCTTTCCTTCTTTGGTAATTGATGATAACCACCTAATTACTCAAAAATTGAATGTTGATAAATGAGAGAACAAATTGAGTATATATCAACTACACAAGTTATATATATATAATCTAACTTGAGTATACAAGAACTACACAAGTTCTATATACTCATAACATGAGTATACAAGAACTACGCAAGTTTTGTATACTCAAACGGATTTGTTTCAAAGTAAAGATCTCAAATATATGTGAAAAATAGAATATGGATCAATACTAATGAAACCACAAAATATAGAATAAAACCCCCTAGATGTGTGCATACACAAGTGTGTAATAAGGTCATATGCACATATTCAAGTTTAACTTATAGTTGAGTTCAATCCTATATTTTGGATACGAGGAATGCAACAATATATAAGATTAAGATGTCGATTGCATACCTCATTGAATTTCACCTTTATATCCAAATGAGATTACACAAGATATTACTAGATAAAAGAGTTAGTCTCATATTTGGATTTGTCATTAATCACCAAAACACTCCATTAACTCATAATGGCGGGTCTAGATCTTTCAATTGGGTCTCTTGATGTTGAAGAGAAGGCGGGAGCAAAAGATACACACACTAAAGGTAATGAGGGACATTCTAGTGCCAATGTGGTGCAGAAGAAGAATGGACAAGCTCAAAAGTTCAAAAGCAAGAACAAGACTGCACAAACAACTAGCTTCAAGAAGAAGAAGAAGAACACAAAGGATGGCATTTGCTTTGTGTGTGGCGAATCTGGTCATTGGGCCAAGGATTGCAGCCAACGCAAGGGTGGAAAGAATCAGCAAGGGCGGAATTCCAAGTCTGCTAATGTTGTTGTTGGTACCACTGAGACGGGAACTTCAGGGTATGGTAATTTACCTATTGTTCTTCAGGGTATGGGACCAGACTTAATGTGATTAAAGAGGTCAATGATTTCTTATCTTAGAATTTTAAGATGAAAGATCTGGGAGTAGCTGATGTTATCTTGAACATCAAGCTGTTGAGAGGTGATGATGGTGGGATTACATTGTTCCAAACCCATTATGTGGAAAAGGTTCTGAGTCATTTTGGTTATAACGACTGTAAATCCTCTCCAACACCTTATGATCCTAACGTATTGCTTAGGAAGAATAAGAAAATAGCCAGAGACCAATTGAGATATTATCAGATAATTGATTCACTCATGTATTTAGCTAGTGGTACCAGGCTTAACATTTCGTTTGCTGTGAGCAAACTAAGCCATTTTGTTTCCAATCGGGGAGATGATCATTGGCATGCTCTTGAGAGGGTAATGCGCTATCTATAGGGTACTATGAGCTATGTCATTCACAATACCGGGTATCCCAGGGTACTGGAGGGTTATAGCAATTCAAATTGGATATCTGATGCTGATGAGATTAAGGCCACAAGTGGATATGTCTTCACACTTAGAGGTGGCGTTGTTTCATGGAAGTCTTGCAAGCAGGTCATCTTAACGAGGTCAACAATGGAAGCAGAACTCACAACATTAGATACTGCCACTGTTGAAGCCGAATGGCTTCGTGAGCTCTTGATGGATTTGCTGGTGGTTGGAAAATCGGTACCGGCTATTCTGATGAACTGTGACAATCAAACTGTGATTGTCAAGGTGAACAGTTCTAAGGATAATATGAAAGCATCAAGACATGTGAAGAGGAGACTGAAGTCTGTCAGAAAAATGAGAAACTCTGGAGTAATAGCTTTGGATTATATCCAAACAGCTAAGAATCTGGCAGATCCCTTCACAAATGGTTTATCACGGAATGTGATAGACAATGCATCGAGAGAGATGGGTTTGAGACCCACGTGAGTTATACCATAGTGGTAACCCATCCTATGTGATCAGAGATCCCGTGAAGTAGGATTGACGAAATAAGCTATTGGTTAACTGGGAGGAGAGTACTTTTACAGACCCACTCCATTGGAGATGCAATTCTCTCCTAAATCTGTACGGCAGGTTGATTTTTATCTTTGTGTGTTCTGTGGCTTGTTTAAGCAAAGATGATGTCCTACAGAGCAGTCTTGAAAGAACACACATATATGAGCCCGACTGCTAGTCACAGTCTATGAGATAGGGTAATCTCTAGGAAGCTCATGAATAGGCTAGGAGTATGACTTATATGCTCCAACCCGCGGGGATGCCTGATAGTCTAATATCAGTTAAGGACTTAAGTGAAACTTATTAACACAAAACTGTCAATTCAAGACTTAGTTCATTGTGCAGTTGTGGATAAGTGTAGCTTCTGTTCTAGATGGATGCTCAACTTTAATCGATCTCCATCGAAACACTGGTATATTAAAACAATACTGTGGATCAAGGCATTTGACATGTGTCTTTGAGATCTGGTGGGGGTTTGTAGGAATTAATACGGGTTAGGCCCTGTTTTTAATTCTAATTAATTCATGGAAAATCTCAAAGGCCCATGTGCACGTGCTAAAATTGCTTAGTCCCACATGGAGAGTTGAAGGGGAGTTGGTAGCCCCCCTTGTGGAATTAGAGAAAGCCAACACACGCACGCACTTCGCTTCGCCATTGTCGCGTGCGCGCGCTGCGGCGCTGCAGCAGCACGCCGGCGCGGACGCGTTTTTCTTTATCTATTCGAAAATCGAAACGCACCGACTCGAAGTAATGGCAGTAACGATTCTGTTACTAGTGAGTTATGACTGCGGTTAGCACTGATTGATGGCAACCGTTTTCTCTGGTCTCTGCCTCTTCGTTTTTTGCTATTAAAAGAACGGCGGACTATTCGTGAATGGTAGCTTCTCCAATTCACTCCACGAGAGACTAAGAAAGAAATTCTCGAGTTTGTTTCTGCTGGATCTGGCGATCTCCATTCCGGCGAGGCGCGTGTACGGTCGAACTGGGAGAGCAGGCCTCCGGAACCCTCGTCCTTGAAGACTTGCACGAGCAAGGACGAATAAGGTTTTTGGGGAGCGTTCGCGCGACTGCTCGCTGCTTCGTTCTCATTCGATCCTCTGCTACATCAAATGTACGACTACTACCACGACGTCCACTACGCCATGGCGAACGACGACCTCAACAACACTTATGTTGCTGCTGTCCCGTCTACTGGTTCTGGGTATATCTTTCTCACACTTGTTATTTGTTTAGATTTATTATCTGTTTTTGTCTTGAACACTGAGATATGAATACTAGTTTCTATTATTCTAGAAATTCGTATGACTATGGTATTTATAATTACTTGTTTTATGAAAAAGGCTGCAGTATTATCTATAATTTATCTAGTATATTTCTGAATTAAAGTAATTTAAAAATTGCTCATATATTCAACAGCAGCCAGGCATGAGAGCAACTGCTCGGATACTCCATTATTTTTCAGTGGCACCTTGTCATCCAGAGAGCATCTGAAATTATTTCGCCCAACAGGGCTACATTTTCTCCTACCAAGAAGAAATATATGAAGACTGTCCAGAAGAAATCAACAGAGAGAAAATGGGTGCAGTATACCAGTAAGACGTACAGCAAATTTACACGCTCTTGTTGGCTATCGTAGTGAGCTCGTCAGCATTACATCCATGTTAGGAACGGAAATCCCGAGAGCAATTTCACGCTTGTAACATACATACTATTTAATATTTGCTGAGCGTGGAATTTGATTTGACATCAAGAACACCCAGACAGGCATGCTACAGATTGTAATAGCTCCCATCCAAAACCGGACCATATTACGGTTCCCAGTTTCCCCACTGCACCCACGAAATCTTTTCGTTGCTATTATAGTTCCAGCAGGAATCGTAATCACTCCCTGATCTAGCCGTGGCAGGCCGCGGCAGCTGCTTGCTCGGAGAAGCGCATCCGGTGCCGCCCCACGTCCGCCGTCTCGTGGAAGTGGAAATGTGGCCCTAGTCAACGCCCGAAATATAGGCCGAATACTTCTCAGTTGGTTGTCTCCAAAGTTCGGCCCACTAACATCTCCCTAGTCTCTTACACATCATTAGCTTTGGCCTTTGGTGCGTCGAGTCGACCTTCCCCTTCGTCGTTAGTGCCGCTGCCATGGCATCTGAGCGAGCTGCGCCTGAGGACACTGCTCAGATCCACACCACAGACCAGACCACACGGTCTCTGCTCAGATCTCAGATCCACCCATCTCATCTGAGTGAGCTGCCCTGCCCGACACTCTGCTCAGATCCACCCCACCCCACACGGTATCTGCTTAGATCCACCCATCTCATCTGAGTGAGCTGCCTCCTTCCAACCAGCTCCGGCAGCTCATATCGTCTCCGTTCATCTGGACGAACTCAGCTGCTGTTGCCGCGTCGGATGCTGATGTGATGGGACGCCGGCGCTCGTGTACGGCACCAGTGATAGCGTAGCACGAAGCCACCCGAGCAAGCAGAGGCAGGTACTATTTTGGATTTCGAACTAGTTCTCGCATCTATTTGGCTAGCCCTCACATTTTTTTTCGTCCGCCTAATGATCCGCATTCCCTCGCGCAGCTCATCGCTTCTCAGTTCATCTGACAGAGCTAAGCATCCTCGCCTCGGCCTTGGGCGTGTTGTTAAAAGCACGGACACACTGGTGTGTTTGTGTGCGTGAGTATAATAAGTTCTCCGGTCGCCATTGGCAACGGATCAAAGTTTTTGCTCCTTTCTGCGGTACGTTTCATATATAACATTTGCTGCATGGCTAGTACCGTAGTACGTATACTGCCACTTCCTCCCTCCAGAACACTGATGTCCAGATCATACATTCCTTCCCCTCCAGGGACGTGACAAATAGCATTTGTTGATGGAGTTCGCCGTCAATGCGGCGGCGTGGGTGGTGCGCAAGGCGCTGAGCCCGCTGTCCGACGGCCTGTTGGAGGCATGGGCCGCCAGCTCGGAGCTCCGACCAAACATCCGTGCCGTCAAGATGGAGCTGCTGTACGCACAGGGGATGCTGGACAATGCTCGTGGCAGGGAGATCCGCAGCCCCGCGCTGAAGGAGCTGCTTCAAGAGCTGCGTGGCCTGGCGTACAATGCCGACGACGTTCTGGACGAGCTCGACTACTTCCGCATCCAGGATGAGCTCGAGGGCACCTACGAGGTTGCCGACCGAGGTTGCCTCTACAACCTCGTCCGAGATGCTGATCACGTGACCAGAGCTGTTGGCAAACAGCTCCACATCTCCCCGTGCTCATCTGCTGCTCACGGTGATAACCCGTACAGGCCTGAAGAAGGTACAAGAAGATGGGGCATATGCGGTGCATGGCCGTGCAAGGCACCACGGAAGAAGACCCCAAAGTTGGACTTTGATAGGGTGGACCTCTCTAGAAGAATGAAGAATATTGTGGAGCAACTACAGCCCCTATGTGCTAAGGTCTCCACTATTCTTGACCTGGAGTTCAGCCATGGCATTGGCAATGGTACTTCTACAAGCCGATCCATAACTACCTCAGGAAGTACAGAGGCTGAAGTGTTTGGGAGAGACCCCGAGAAGAATTCCATCGTAGAAGACATTACTAAAGGTGAATACTTTCAAAAAGACATCACAACACTTCCTATAGTTGGTCCCGGGGGCATAGGAAAGACAACTCTCACACAATACATATATAATAGCTCGGAAGTGCAAGAGCATTTCCAAATTAGAGTTTGGATATGTGTATCACTCGACTTCAGTGTGTATAGGTTGACACGAGAGATTGCTGAATGCATCCCTAAAGCCGAAGATGAAAAAAACAGTACGGATGGTGTGCCAAGTAACTTGGACCAACTTCAGAAATTGATTGGGAAAAGGTTAAAAAATAAAAGGTTTTTGGTTGTTTTGGATGATATATGGAAATATGGTGATGAACAAGAGTGGGAAAGATTACTACATCCATTTACAAAAGGACAAGTAAAGGGTAACATAGTTCTAGTCTCAACTCGATTCCTTGAAGTAGCAGAAATGGTTAGAACAACCAATAAAGTGATACAACTTGATGGATTGAAGCCTGCAGAATTTTGGAGTTTCTTCATGGCATGTGTGTTTGGTGAAACTACGCAACCATCAGAAGGTAGTGACTTACTTTGCATTGGGAAACAGATAGTGGAAAAATTGAAAGGTTCTCCTCTTGCAGCAAAAACTGTAGGTAGATTGCTGAGAAATAATCTCAGTCCATATCATTGGACAAGAGTTCTTGAAAGTAAAGAATGGGAATTACAAACTGGGGATCATGATATTATGCCTGCATTGAAGCTTAGCTATGACTACCTGTCGTTTCCCCTACAGCAATGCTTTGCCTATTGTGCATTATTTCCTGAGGATTACAAGTTTGACAGTGAAGAGCTAATACGCTTCTGGATAGGACTCGACATTCTATGTCCAGGTCACCCAAGCAAAAGAATCGAAGATACAGGGCTTGACTACTTGAATGACTTGGTCAATTATGGATTTTTCAAAAAAGAAACAGATGAGCAGGGTACTTACTATATTATTCATGATCTGCTACATGATTTAGCACTAAAGATTTCGTCACAAGAATGTCTTAGTATAGATTCTTCCAGGGCAAGACATATAGATATTGCACCATCTATCTGTCACTTGTCCATTAATATGAGTAGTGAGGATAGAACCTCCAAAGAAAATTTCAGGAAGGAATTGGGTAAAATAGGGAATCGACTGAAATCTGAAGGCCTGCACACTTTGATGCTATTTGGAGAATATGATGCGACCTTTGTTGATATATTCAGGTACTTATTCAAGGATACAGAATTTCTCCGTGTTGTTCATTTGTCAAGAATGTCCTACCCTGTGGAGTCTATATTGCCTAACTTCTCAAAACTTGTCCACCTTCGCTACCTAAGGCTTGGGTCAACGTATGTTAGTGAAATACATTTACCAAATAGTCTATCAAGATTTTACCACTTAAGGATCCTGGACATGCGAGGATGGCATGGTGCTTGGAATTTACCTGGGGATTTGAGTAATCTTGTAAAATTGCGCCACTTCATTGTCCCAGATGATGAAGATGAACTTCACTCCAATATTTCAAATGTGGGGAAACTACATTGCTTACAAGAGCTAAGGAGATTCCAAGTCAAAAAAGAAAATGGTATTGAATTAAGGGAGTTAGGACAATTGGCAGAGCTCGGAGGATCGCTAAGCATTTATAATATTGAGCATGTACAGGTAAATGAAGCGGGTGAAGCAAAGCTACTGTTCAAAGACCGCTTACAGAAATTAACATTAATTTGGGACAAAGGCCAATCTAATAAGGATCCTGACAAAGAAGATCAAGTGCTCGAGAACCTTCGGCCACATAGCAATATTCGGGAGTTATGCATTGATGGGCATGGAGGCCCTACTTGCCCGACATGGCTGGGAACAAAACTCTCTGTCAAAGGTTTAGAGGCTCTTCGTCTAGATGGTGTAGCTTGGAAAACCGTTCCACCGCTAGGGGAGTTGTGTCTCATCGATGAGTCTGGCGAAGAGTGTTTTGGTTGTATTACAGGCGGACACTTTCAGCACTTAAAAAGGCTAGAACTTGTTAGCTTGCGAAATTTGAAGAAATGGGTAGCAAAAGAAGCTTGCCCTATGCTGTTCTGTACTATAGAAGTACTCATCGTGAGGGATTGTTCTGAACTCGTGGAGTTGCCATTTTCACACTATACTTGCTATCCATTGGAAGGAGATGGGAAAGTTACTCTGTTTCCTAATCTACGAGAGTTTGAGGTCTGCAACAGTCCAATTTTTTCTGTGCCTCCTATCCCTTGGACTGATACTTTGTGCTCTGTCAAGATAAGAAACGTGGGGTCAAGCCTACTAGACGAATTGACCTACTCAAAATTGTCCTCTCGAGTAAGATTGCAAATTACGGGAAAGGATGATCTACACAGCCTAGATGAGGTGTTAATCTTCAAAAGTTTAACAGAACTGCAGGTGTTGGTGGTGTCGAAATGCCCACCTATGGAATTGAAGCACCTTCCAATGCTGACCTCGTTGAAGACCTTGATAGTAAATGATTCCAATAATGTGTTAGGCAGTCTGGGTGATGTAGAGTGGCAGCTTCCAATTGAGCGCCTCCAGATCTGCCGCTGCACTGCCAATGGGAAGGAATTGACACAGCTCCTCTCTCATCTCCCAAAGCTCTCCGAGTTGAGCATATTGAGTTGTGAGAAGATAGCACGGCTGGGTGTGGTGGCGAATCAGCAGCAAACGACAGCACCAGTATCATCGCCATCATCTTCAGCTGTTATATTGGAGGATGCACAAGCAACAGATGAGCAGCAGCAAATAACAGAGGAGCTGGAGGAAGAGAAAGCAGTAGTAGAGCCAGTTGAAAAAGAAGAAGATGGGCTGCTGCTCTTCCCAGCCCATCTCTCCAACTCTCTACGGAAGTTGACGATCTCTTACTGCGAAGAGCTGAGCCTGGTGGCAGCAGGAGGAGGAGATCTCCAAGCCCTGCGCTCCCTCCAGACATTACATCTATTTGAAGCCCTGCGTTGCCCCAGGCTTCTCTCCGACTACAAGACCTCCTCCGGTTGCCCTTTCCCGTCCTCCCTGCAATCTCTACATCTATTTGAAGTGGAGGGCATGAAGACGCTGGAGCCCCTCTCGAACCTCTCCTCTCTCACTGTATTAGTCATAAATGATTGTGGAGAGGACTTAAGAGGGGAAGGCCTGTGGCCTCTCCTCAGCCAAGGCCAGCTCAGCGATTTGAAGGACTTTGGCAGCCCAAATTTCTTTGCTGGTTCGGATCTCATGCGGGGGCTGCAGGAAGAAGAGTGTTAAGTTGCATGCACTAACCAATTCACCCAAAAGCTTAAGCTGATGGGGAAAGGCGGGCAATTCACTTATACTTCAACACCCCCCCTCACGTGTAGGCTCCTTCAGACCTAAGACGTGGAATAGAAGTGGGTTGCAATTATTATTTTTAATTGCACCAACCGGGTCTTGAACTCAAGACCTCTTGGCTCTGATACCATGTTAAGCCTCCAGAAGAGTGACACGAGGGTGGCGTGCAAGTAGCTGGGCACGCCTCTGCTCGAACTCAGGACGAAGGCGAGTAAGGAACTCGTGACACGCCAAACTCCGTGTCGGCACGACGACCAAGCAAAGATGAACAGAACGACGGCCAAGAAGGCGAAGAGAGTCCATTGACGCCGATCGCAGAACTCGAGCGTAGAAGGCGCCAATAAGAGCATCACCTGCTGAAGAGAGTGCTCTGACGAACTCACGACAAGTAGAGGCATCTCCAGAGGGTTCGTGAGCGCTGCCGAAGATGAGTCCACATCCGACAAACCGATGAAAATCCCACAATCTCGTAAGAAAAGCGAGGTCAACATCGGGCGATGAAGACAAAGAAGACCGAGCGTCGTCGCCGCACCACCGAGTGTAGATAGTCAAGCGATCCATGTAGGTGTCGAGCCTCTTGATAAGCGAGGCGCTTCTCATCGAAGGCCAAGAACCTCAATGGCGGTATGTCACCGTCGTCGGAAGCGCAACAGCGAGGGTCCGTCGGAGGAGCGGGCATGGCGACGGTGACATCGCCAGATAGAACGCCCGAGACGAAGACCACGATATGAATGCGCATGTGAGACACGGTCGGTGTAGTTAACACCGTCGAAGATCACCGGCAATGCGGAAGGGAAGCGGTGCCCATTGGTAGCGGCGCTGGGCGGCGCGGCGATTAAGACAACGATGTCTAACAGCGCGCGCCGACGGCAGTGCGGTTAGAACAACGTTTTTTTTTTTTTTTTTTTTTTTTTCTTGGCGGTTTACTTAAAAACCACCGACCGATCCTTCGGCCCAAAAGGCCAAGCGCCCGAAAAATCAATCGGCAGGAGGGGTTAGGTTACCTCCCGCGCAATGGCGGCGCGCGGTCCTGCGCGACGGCGGCGGAGAACCTGCTTGGCGGCGGCGGCGGCCGAGGCGGGCGTCTCCCGAGGCGGCAGCGGCTTCCGAAGGGCGGCTTCACCTTGCGGCGGGAACCGAAGCCAGGTGGCGCTGCGGCGGCGGATCCGAAGCAGTGGATGCCGACAACGGCGCGCTTCGAAGCGGCGGCGGCGTCTCCCGAGGCGGCAGCGGCTTCCCGCGGCGGCTTCCGAGCGGCAGCGGAACCGAAGCGGGCGGGTTCGGCGGCGTCTCCGAGGCAAGAAGCGGCTTCGAGCGGACTTCGCGGGCGAAGCGGGGCCCGAGCCGAGTTCGCTTCAACTCGGCCAACTTCTCCGACCGAAAGTCTTGCGGATCGAGATCGCCGCCGGAACGACGCCGGGGCTAAGTCGATTTCGCAAGGCGAGGAAGCCGGAGGCCGACGGAGCGGCGAGGAAGCCGAAGGCCGACGGAGCGGCAGTGGAGTTTGCACGAGGAGGTAACCCTAATGCTCTGATACCATGTTAAGTTGCATGCACTAACCAATTCACCCAAAAGCTTAAGCTGATGGGGAAAGACGGGCAATTCACTTATACTTCAACAAAGAGCAGCAGCGGCATCTTCGCCGTTCCTCCAAACTGCGGGACCTCGACACTAGTGACATTGCAGGACTACTTGTCGCCCCCATCTGCACCTTCCTCTCTTCCACCCTCACCAACTTAGCCTTTACTTCAAACAAAGAGGTGGAGCGCTTCACAAAGGAGCAAGAGGATGCTCTTCAGCTCCTCACCTCACTCCAGGACCTACAATTTTTGTTCTGCGACAAGCTGGAGCGCCTCCCTGCAGGGCTACATGGACTTGCCAACCTCAAGAGATTACGGATCTTTCACTGTCCAGCCATCCGGTCGCTGCCCAAGGGCGGCCTCCCGAGATCACTGCAGGAATTAGATGTCTACGATTGCGGCAACGAGGAGCTAACACAGCGGTGCATAAAGTTAATGGGAACCATCCCAGAAATCACACTATAGACTAATCCAAGGTAACTAATAGTTACATGTTTGTACCCACCCCCAATTCCCACCATTACCCTTGCTTTTTCTTGATCCCACACGCGTCAAGTCATTGTTTTGCTTTGGTATGCCTCATTACTGCATAATCTTAATAGTATTTGTTTCGATCTACTGTGCAGGGCTATCTGTCTTGGAGTTGTACAATCTTCTAGCGGTCTAGCCTTATAGAACTCTCTCTATCCATGCACAGTTTGCACATGAGGGTCTTGTAACATGGAACTTTACTCCTGCAGCCCTGCTGTTCCATAACAATGCCTAGATGATTCCCACAAAAGAAAAAAAATCAATACCTAGATGTTCCCAGCAATCTTATTAATACCCACATCCAACAAAGAGATGATGTATAAGTGCCATCCCCATCATGAACAAGTTGCTGCATGTGTAAACTTGTCTTTGATTCAAACAAAATGAGAAAGATCTTATATTTCAAGATAGTGCTATTATTCCATAACCAAACTGTGTATGCAGGGAATGGTTGTGGTCTTTGTAGAAGCCTGTAAATTCACTTGTACTGTAACCAGTCCTTGACATCACAAAGATTTTGACTCTCAGCTTCACCAGTTTGTTCCCAAGCATTTGAGCTTTCGATAAGAACTTCCAACCATCCTCCTATATCAGATAGTGGCATACAAACGAATTTCTCAGCTTCACCAGTTTGTTCCCAAGCATTTGAGCTTTCGATAAGAACTTTCAACTATCCTCCTATATCAGATAGGGGCATACAAACGAATTTCCCATTCAGTTTCCCATTTTTCTTCTGAAGAGTAATGAAAATAGTTGCTCCAAAGCATTATTAAGATTTGTTCTTGTTGAAGAGTTTGTGTTGGAGTTAGATATCTCATCGTATGAGAGTCGGATTAGTAGATTGTGTAAGAATCGGAGTATGTTTTGAGACTATAAATAAATGAGGTGTGGATCCTAAGAGATCAACACACAATTATTCTCCAAAGTTCAACATGGTATCGAGCCATCCCGGTCCCACCCAACCCTAACCCTAACTGACTCACTCGGGTCCACCGCCACCATTGCTCAACTCGGCCGCCGAGCACCGCCTGCCGTCGCCATTGCTCCCGGCCGCCACTCGGCCGTTGGTTCGCCGCCGCCGCTTGGTCGGTTGGGTCGGCGGGTTAAGAGGAGGAAGGAACCGAGGCGATCTGTTGAGGCGAGCCCGATCCGGCAAGGATCAGTCGACGCAGTCGAGCGGCGGTATGATCAGATCTGAGTGGCGTCGCCGTCAGTGGTCGCCACGTAAGAAGAAGAAGGAAACCGAGGCGGCTCGGTTGCTCGGGAGGACTCAAGAGGAGAGACCGGGAGGAGAACACTCGGGAGGACTCGGGAGGAGAGAAGAAGGAAACCGAGACGGGCTCGGGAGGAGAGACCGGGAGGAGAGAAGAAGGAACCGAGGCGGGCGCTCGAGACCGGAAGAAGGAACTGAGGCGGGGAGAGAAGAAGGAAACCGAGGCGGGCGCTCGAGACCGGAAGAAGACCGGAAGAAGGAACTGAGGCGGCTCGGTCTTGCACCCGGGAGGAGTTACTACGCTAGGAAAATCGGTGGGGGAGGAGTTGCTGCGCCGATCGGCGAAGGGAGTTTGTAGGAAGGGGGATCCGGTGAGAGAAGCTTGCGGGAGGAAGTCCAGGAGATTGCTTCGTTGATTTGGTTGATATTTCTGAGACTACGATCTGGTGTGGCACAGTGACTGGTTCTGCGGATGGTTCAAAAGGTGTTGGTGACTGCGTTTCTGACTATGGAGTCGTGATCTATTGATGTGTGAAGAGGTTGCCGTGATCGTTAAATACGCGCGGCAATAGGTGAGCATGGATAGGGAGAGTGGAGAATCCTCTTTGGTCACAAAATGCGAGATGAGAGGTATATTGCAAGACCTCATTGCGATGGGTTTGATAGGTCCTAGGGCTGAAACGAGATCATCAGAGTTGACGTTGGAATTGATGCCGAATGATGTGAAGCTAGAAGGAGTAAGAATTACCCGAGTTGGTCCAGAGGGCTCGATTACTCAAGACGAAGCGGGTAGAGCACTATTTACAGGAGACTGCGTGGAGCCCATGATAGAGAATCTATGATTGGAGGGTGTGGAATACTACCAACTCGTGGTGGTGGCATGGTTGTTGACTTCGGTGTCCCCGCCCATTGCTAGGATGGTAGAGGCGATCCCAAGTGCAACGGTGATGTGGAAGACCCTGGGGAACATGTACTCGGAACTGGGAATGTGATGATGATGGTGGAGGTTCAGGGCGAGGTAGATGCTCTGAAACAGGGGGAGAAGAGCGCTCAAGAATATGCCGGTGAGCCGCAAATGGTTGTGGCAGATTTGGATCAATATGATCCACTACAACCGACGTGTGCGATGATATTGAGTTTGGTAGGGCATGGGCTGCAGCGTAGAAGGGCCACTCACTTCTTGAAAGGTTTAAACCACGAGTTTGAGAGCGGGAGAGCTTCAATATGTCATCGGTGGTATTGCCAACTATGGAGGAGGCTATTTCAATATGGTTATCGAGGAAACTCGACAGAGTGATGGTGGGTAGCAATCCTATAAGGTCGTCAGACGCCATTGTCTTTGGTGCCAAAGAGTGTTACAATCGTAAGCAAACAGACATTTGAGTTGGGCATGTCCTCTCTCACGAACTGGAGGTCGTGAGGGTGATTGGATTTGTCGTGATGCGAGATGCGGCAACTTGAATTTTGCAAGGAGGACTGAGTGTTATAAGTGTGGGGCATCTCGCCCTAGTAGAGGTGGTGATGGGAATAATAGATCTGCTGAAGGAGGTCAAGGTGGAGGTAGAGGTAGAGGAAGAGGTGGGTCCAGGGCCAATGCACCATGATAGAAGAGAATACCACACAATGAGAAGTGGCGATGAAGGAGAAGAGAGTTGGGAGGAGGATTGGGACTGGAGTCAAGCGTGATGGACTATGGCAGAGGTAGAGGTGGTGGAGGCCGAGACTGGGGGAGTGTGGGCAGAGTGGTGGAGGCCGAGGGTGGCTGGGGGCATGAGGGTAGAGGAAGATGAGGTTGAAGTCGGGCAGCTGGTAGATGGTGGTGATGGATTTGGTGACGTTCTTGGTAGTATTGGTGGTTAGTAGGTTTTACTAGATTCTAGTAATGGTATTATATTATGTAACAAGATGGCCATGATTGTTATCTCATGCCCATCTTGAGGAGGAGTGTTGAAGAGTTTGTGTTGGAGTTAGATATCTCATCGTATGAGAGTCGGATTAGTAGATTGTGTAAGAATCGGAGTATGTTTTGAGACTATAAATAAATGAGGTGTGGATCCTAAGAGATCAACACACAATTATTCTCCAAAGTTCAACAGTTCTCCACGCCACTTGTCTTCAAATAATTTGCAAAAGTGAAATCCACAGTTAATGGCATTTCAGGGTTTTTTCTTTCTTTCTTCCTGGACGGAATATGTGATGTATTCACCACTTTTTTGGGGTTTCTTGTGCAGGTGTTCTTATCCTTGTTCTGGTAGGCTTCTAGATACTTTGCATCTTCATTTTGGTCGTCACTCATGAAGACTTGGTGGTATTCTTGGCAAGTTCGGGTGTAATGGATCCAAAGATCATCGTGGCATAATTTTGGAAAACAATGAGTTTTCAGTGTTTTGCTACTGATATTAAGGTTTTCAATGTTTCAATCCAATGCTACATTAGCGATACCAGGTCTTCTTGCATTCGTCATAGTTGCTGTTGCTTAATGAAATTTAATGGTGTATAGAATCTTCACATGAATACCCCCCATATCATGTCAGTGAATGTGTGGAGTCACTTCAGATCTCAGGCTATCGTTAAGTAGGTATGTCCAACATGTTCTCCCTTATGGAAGTGTGTAATTGTTTTCAGATCTAAGATTCTTGGGCTGCTTGATAGCTGTGGTATAACTTTGGAAATCAACAACGCTGTAGTAACGGGGCAGAAGGTATAGCTCCCATTTGTGCTAAAATAGTGAAGTGTGCAGTATGCTATGATGGAGTTAATTCAGGATATTTGCAATTTGCCAATTGCAAAACCCCATTAAGATACATGATTGAAAACCTGTTAATAATTAACACATTATGTTTCTCCATCTCGGCATAATATTACTTACTCTCTTTCCCTTGAATTTTGTGTTGTTAGCTCTATCAATGAAGGGGATTCCTTGCAATGAGTGATCTTCCGCTCAGGAAAATGATGTGATACGGCAAGTCACCTGCTAGTCATTTATACAAGAATAGACTGCAAAGGGCATGTATGTGAATTGTGTTTAAGACACCAATGGGAGAAGAAAAAAGATGATTGTCTTAAGTCTTGATTTATATAGGTAGATCATTCATAATTAAACCTTGGATACCCATTGTTTCAGTTTGACTATCCTAACACACTCTGTGACTTGCTGGTCTGCTTGTGATGCAGATTTTCAGAAATCAGCAAAGTCTTATAGGAATCAAATAGTCCATTACATTCTGTATTGACTAGTTCAATTTTAGAAAACACGAGGTGGTGTTTTGGTTACAATTCAGTTAAGTGTTTATAGCCCTGATATTTTTGGATCAGATGGAATCAAGTTGTGTACTTATGAGAGCTTGAATTGGGTTCTGAAGGTTTTCAATTCAGTCTTGCACTCCAAATGATGCAGATGTCACTAACTGACTCACAGTGTTGCTCGGTAACGGTAAGTTGCTCAATTGACCAGAACTTTTACATGCTATGACATTGCTTGATTTGTGTTTTTTCACATGTTATTTTTCATTTATCCTTTGCAGATCTTACTGGAATATTGTTATCTTGGTCAAAAATGTCATGCAGTCTTGGACATGATTTGCATTTCAGATTATGCTAATGTTATCGCGTGACTGCTTAGTAAGTTATTTAACTAACCAGAACTTTAAAGGGTACAAGGCTACAAGACCTCGTATTTTTCATTTTTTAGCTATAAGAGAATTACCATTCCATTTATTCTTGTTTCCCTTTTTGACAGCATACATGGAAATTACCTTTATTAGTTTTGTCTTTTCCCCCTAAATCTAGTAAACACCGTTGAAAAATGTTTTGGTTTCCCAATCCAAGGCAGTGTATCTTAAGACTTAAGAAGATCTTCATTTTCTGAATACCTAAGGTGATGTTACAAGTATCATTATATTTTTCTTGTCTTCAATTCTTCATACTGAGTTATGTGGTTACTTTTTTATCTTCTCATTGCTGTCCACAACAAAGTAGTGCAATTTTTGTTCTGATCAGCCAACACTAAATCAGGATGTCACTTCTGCCTAGGAATAACATGCTGCTCAACTGCATACGTATGTGCAAAACATGCCTGACTAGTGTTGGAACTGTAGGTGCCTCACTCTTAATAATATTTTCCCTATTTCAGTCACTTACTGTCAGAAGCTAATGTCAAAACTCAAAAGTTATGATGCTACTTTAATTTTGTAGATCACCTCCTTCGAAGCCTCATTTGGCCATGGAGAAAAATGTGGGCAAAAGGCGTGGTTGGTTCAGGCAGTCTTCTGCCACTGTAACAGCCACATGAAAATGGTTATCTGGTGGATGGAACTCCGTCTGTTCCAAGTGCTTGGGTGCCAATGCCACTAATAATTCTTGAATCACATGGTGCACTACTGCACTGCCTCTCGTGAGTCTCGTTAGACCTTAATATCTTGGCTGCAGCCTCTGTATCCTCAACAATCCCTCACCTTGTGGTATCCTCAATGACTTGCCCCTCATTATATTCTTCGTTTGCTGCAGTTAACCAAATACACCTTCAGCTTAGAATGGTTCACTTATTCATTGGGAATTGTTGCAATGAACATCCAATCAGGCCAATCCTTCTTATCTTACCTTCATATGGTGAGTGCTATGCTCTGTTCGAGTTCTCTCAAAAATTGGTAGCATATTGCATAGTATTTACCCTGGTGAAATGGTGAGAAGTGTTGGAATAGCAACTTGTATTATCAGGGGTCAATTGGCCAGTATATATATACAATGCATGTTACAGATAAGGAAACCAAATCAAATCATATCTCCAATTATATCTCTAACACCCCCCTCAAACTCATGGTGGATCAACAACACTGAGTTTAGAGAGGTAGAAGCCGTGCTGTGCTCGAGTCTGGGCCTTCGTGAAGAAATCCGCTATCTGAAGCTCTGAAGGCACATACTGAAGAGCAATCACCTGATCATGCACACAAGACCTCATGAAGGAAGCATCAACACCAATATGCTTGGTGAGCTCATGCTTCACGTGGTCACGCAACATCTTGATAGCACATGTATCGTCGACAAGAGAGGAGTCGGTGTAATGTGAAACACCAAAATCCTCAAGTAACCACCGTAGCCAAGTAATCTCTGCATCAAGAGAGCCATAGCTCGCAACTCACCTCTGCGCTCGAACGGACAACTGCATCTGCTTTCTTCGCCTTCCGTGCAATAAGCGAACCACCAAGAAAAACACGATGGCGAGATAGACCGCGATCGGAGGATCGGCGCCCAAGTAGCATCCGAATAAGCTGAAGTCAGAACGAGCTAGAGCGTGGAAAGAAGAGACGGCGAGAGATAGTCCCACGAAGGTATCGCAGAACTCAAGAAGGTGGTCATGAGTGTACCCGAGTGGGAGCAGAAACAAACCGACTCGAAATGTGAACCGGATAAGTGATATCCGGACGAGTAACACAAGGTAGACAAGACTCCCAACAAGATGGCGATAGCGAGTCGGATCGAGAAAGAGGCTCGCCATCGAGGGTTTGAGGTGAACATTGAGCTCCATAGAGTCTCAACAGACGACCGATCGAGGAGGGAGCGCGATCAAGAAGATCTGGATATACTTCTCTTGAGACATAAAGAAACCATCTCGAGTGGAAGTAACCTCAATCCCAAGGAAGTAACGAAGAGGACCAAGATCCGGCATAAGGAATCGCCACTAAGACGAGCCTTGACAAAGGCAATGTACTCGAGTCATCTCCGTGAATGATCATATCATCAACGCATGTAAGAAGAAGAGTCCGACCACGAGACAAAGTGTGGACAAAGAGCGCAGGATCATGATCACTTGCTTTGAAAAGCCGCAGAAGCAGTGACTACAGAGGAGAAGCGCCAAACCGAGCAGAGGGCTTGCTTAAGGCCATAGAGAGAAATATGTGGAGACTCGGTGGGGCGGGTGGACAAGGGCAAGACAGAGATAGGTGTATCCGAAAAGTCAAAAAAGACAGAGACTCCATAGAGGAAGCCAAGGAGAGACAGGGCGTGGGTAGAAGGGACGAGACTGCGTCGAAAGTGACGTCCCGAAATCCGCATCCGTCGATCAACGAGATCCCAAAGACCGATAGCCCTTGTGTTCGTGATCAGATCCCGAAAGACACACTCAACGGTCGAGCGGTCGGTTTAGTGCGTTCTCGGGGCGAGGAGAACGTAGCAAACACACCAAATGCATTTAAGGCGAGTAGTCGGAGGAGACCACAGAGACGCTCAATAGGGATTGCGCCAAGAGCGTAAGAAGGTTGGATGTTGACAAGATAGGTGGCGGTGGAAACAACCTCGCCCAAAAGCGAGGTGGAATAGAGGCGGCAATCATCGTGGCACGAAATGATTCAAGAAGGTGACGATGCTTGCGCCAAAGAACACCATTCGAGCATGAGCACCAGACAAGAGAATCGAGCGAGTGCCTCGCTCAAAGAAGGAAATCTGCGTAGGTGATGAGAGAGGTACTCGCCACAGAGTCGCACGAAAAACACGAATAGAGTGGAGAACGTATGCGAACCATGGTGGCAAATCGTTTATAGATGGACAAGACCTCACTACGAGAAGACATGAAATATATCCAAGTGTGGCGAGAGAAATCATCTATAAATATGATATAGTATCGATGACCCCTTTCAAACGAAGGGAGCCGACCCCAAACATCGAATGAACAAGATCAAAAGGACGCCGAGACACCGACTCACTATGAGGATAAGGAAGTCGAATCTGCTTGCCTAACTTACACTACGACAATCTAAAGAGACGCCACCGAGATGATCCCGAAGACCACGACGAACTAAGGATGACAGACGAGATCCACACAGATGACCAAGACGGTGATGCCACTGCTGGAAAGAACCGGTGAGACGAGTAGCCAAGCAAAGAGATCGCGGCTACGGGCGTGAAGGAAGGTGAAGCTACCAAGCTCCCAGAGACGCTGTGAGTCAAGGCGCCAAGGCCGAACCAACCGAGCTCTGTGTGGCGGTCCCGAACACAACAAGAGTCGAGTCGAGAATGACCCGATAAGCAAGGTCAAGAATCATCCAGCAGAAAGAAGTCAGCATGGTTAGGCGAGGAACATGAGCAATGTAAGGAACATGAAAAGATGAGTTGCTAAGAGGTCCTCGACCGCAGACAGAAGAGAGGTACCATCGCAGTAAGTACAGCGGCAGGGAATCAAGAGGTGTAACAAAAGATAGAGTGGAAGAATCGGAAGTCATGTGGAAGGATGCTCCGAATCAAGGATCCACGGGAGGTACCGATCGTAGGAGGTGGTTTCTGCGTGCAAGAGTCGATCGCAGAACTCGCAGAACACGCCGAGGAAGAACACGGCGGCAAGCGATCGTCGAAGTCCGCTATCTCCCGCCGCGAGAGAAAACGCGAAGTAGTCGATGCATACGTCGATGTAGAATCTGCGGTGCGCTGCTAGGAGAAGAACGGCGTGAAATATGCCATTGTTTCTTGTAGCACCGGGACTCAATGTGGCCGATCTTGTTGCGAAGAGGAGCAATGAGGACGACCACCGCCAGATGGAGGCGCCACCACCACCGTGGCACCGCGAGGAGGCGATGTCTTGGCGTGAAGTAGTCGATGTAGCAGTGTACGACGGCGAGCACGGGGGAGTGGCATCGAAAAGACCACTCGACGAGTCTTCTGCACATATCTCGGTACCCATTGGTAGGCTACCGATCGCGCGGCGACCAAATAACGTAGTCTAATAAGCGGCGCCGACGGCGCGGCGATTAGACCGACGCGTTTTTCTTTCGCGCTCCTTTAAAAGGAGACGACGGCGGCTTTACGGCCCATCGCTGAGCGCGAAACCCTAGTTAGGGTTCCCTCAGGTGACAGCGGCGGCGGGATAGTCTCCGGAGGCGCGCCTCGAGTCCGGTGGTGGCGGCTCGGCGGCGGCGTCTCGATCACGGAGGCCGCGGCGGTCGCCGACGAGAGGCGAGGCTCCGAGACGGTAGCCCTTGTGCTTTGGCACGGCGCCGAGTCCGGTGGTCGCGGCGGCTTCTGCGGCGGCGTCTCGATCCACGGAGGTCGCGGCGGCGCCCGACGAGCGAGAGGTTCTCCGAGGCGGCGGCGCGCGAAGGTGGCTCAAGGCGCCGCGAAGAGGCGAGGCGGCGCCAGCGCGGCGGCGGCGTTAACTCCGAGGCGGTGTCGGAGATGCGAGGCCGGCGCGGAGTTGGCTCCGAGGCGCGGCGGCGAAGAAGATAGGTGGCTCCGTGGCGCGCGAGAGTTGGCTCCGAGGCGTCGGGAGATGCGGAGGCCGCGCGGAGTTGACTCCGGCGGCGGCGGCGTGAAGATGCGAGGCCAGCGGGAGTTGGCTCCGAGGCGGACAGGAGATGGTGACGAGGCCGGCAGGACGTCGGTGAAGCAAAGATGATGCCGACGGCGGCGCATGCATGCGAGTTGCACGAGGTAACCCTAATGCTCTGATACCATGTTGGAATAGCAACTTGTATTATCAGGGGCCAATTGGCCAGTATATATATACAATGCATGTTACAGATAAGGAAACCAATGTTGAAAATCTAGTCAATATTCGGCATATTTTAATCCAGAAATTAAGCATATAAAACATGACAAACAAGAGCATGGGTGTTCTAACAATGGAGTATTCATATTCGCTAATGAACAGGATAACATCAGATCCTATTAACATATTCATAGCGCACAGAAACAATAACTTAAGATAAGTTCTCAGGATATACCCTCGGGCGGGGCGATGTCGGTGACACCGGATCGCTGCTACCATCGATCGACATGATGGCCTATTCGATGTAGTCGATCGAGGCGTGATGCAGGAAGATGTTCGCCGTGCAGTATCGCGAGCAGTTCACCACCAGGATGAAGACGAAGTCACAGAATGAGCAGTCGCGCTAATGCGCTCCCCAAAAACTTGATCGCCCGTCTACCCGAGCAGGTACTCAAACGGATGGAGTTTCGGAGGCCTACTCGCCCAGAGCCTTCTGCGCGCAAGGATCCGACCGAGATTGCGAGAGCGGCAACAACGAGCGATCCGCAGAGAGTATTCAGATCCCTTTATGGAGTAGAGAGCCTTTCCTCCTCGATAAAGAAAAAGCCGAAGAGACTAGTAATGCGGTCATTAGTCACTAGCAACCGCCTCCATTACTCCTCCTCGATGTAGCAAAAATGAAGAGACTAGTAATGCAGCCATTCTCGCCACTTCGAGTCGGTGCGTTCGATTTTGAATAGATAAAGAAAACGCGCCGCGCCCGACACGCGCTGCGTGCAAGCACGCACGCCTTTCACACACGCACGCGGCATGCATGGCATGCTTGGGCGTGGCGTGGCGAGCGAGCGAGCGCGGCGCAGTCTGAGCTCTCTCCAATTGCACAAGGGGGTTACCACATTCCACCTTTTAAAGTGGTGTAACTCCCATTCAATTCTCCATATGGGACTAATCAAATTTTCTATGTGGGCCTAGGAATTTCATTTGATTAATTGTTAAATTAAAATGGTCCAAGCCCAATTAATCCAACAATCCCCACCAAATTTCAAGGCACACAAGAAATGCTCTCAGTCCTGCTTTGTTGTTTTGATATACCAAAGTGTTTCGATGGAGACTTAAGTTGAACATCCACCTAGGAAAGAAGTTACACTCATTCACAACTAAACAATGGACTATGCCTTGAATTGACAGTTTTGTGTGAACAAGTTTTACCTAATTCCTTTACTAGTACTAGGCTGCCTAAAGCATCCCCTCTGGTTGGAGCGTATAAGTCATACTCCAGGCCTATTCATGAGTATCTAGAGATCACCCAAATCTCATAGATCGTGACCAAGTGAATGAACTCATATAGGTGTGTTCCTTCTAAGATGTCCCAGAGGCCGACATCTACGCTTTAAATAAGCCACTCGGATCACATTAAGGTAAAACCAACTCGCCATACAGAATAGGAAAGAAGCGCATCATTGAAGAAATGAGCCATGTAAAGGTCTCTCCTCCCGACCAACCAACGACTTGTTTCATCATCCTACTTCACGGATCTCCGATCACGTAGAACAAAGTTACCACTATGGTATGACTCATGTGGGTCTCGTGCCCATCTCACTCGATGCACTATCTATCACATTACGTGATAAACCCTTTGTAAATTGGTCGGCCAGATTCTTAGTCGTGCGGACATAGTCCATGCTATCACTCCGAGTTTTTCACTTTACGACAGACTTCAACCGCCTCTTAACATGCCTAGATGACTTCATGTTGTCCTTAGAACTGCTTCACCTTGATAATTACTGATCGATTATCACGGTTCATTAGGATAGCCAGTATCGGTTTTTCAACCACGTGCAAATCCATAAGGAGTTCACGGCCACTCGGCTTCAACGATGGCGGTATCTAATCTTGTGAGTTACGCTTCCATTGTTGACCTCGTTAAGATGGTCCGCTTGTAAGACTTCCAGAAACAAAGACCACCTCCAAGTGTGAACACATATCCACTCGTGGCTTTTATCTCATCAAGATCGAGATCCAGTTTGAATCACTATAGCCCTCTAGTACCTTTGGGTACCCGATAGTGAATGCCATAGCTCATGGTTGCCTTTATATAGCGCATCACTCTCTCAAGAGCACGCTAATGATCATCTCCTGATTCAAACAAACCGCTTAGCTTGCTCACAAAGAACGAGATGTCGGGCCTCGTAGCACTAGCTAAATACATCAATGAGCCAATAACTGAGTATCTCAATTGATCCCTTGTTATTCTTCTGGTTTTCCTCAATAACACACTAGGATCATAAGGAGTAGAAAGCAGGCTTGCAAATACTATAACCAAAGCGACTCAAGACCTTCTCCACATAATGGGATTGCACAAGTGTAACCCCACCATCACCTCCTCTCGGTAGCTTAATGTTAAGAATTACATCACCACTCCCAAATCTTTCATTTCAAAACTCTTGGACAGAAAGTCCTTGACCTCGTCAATCACATTGAGGTTGGTCCCAAAAATCAGTATGTCATCAACATACAAGCACAAGATCACTCCTTCTCCCCCACCATAGCGATAGTACACACATCTGTCGGCTTCATTCACAACAAAGCCAGCAGATGTCAAAGTTATGTCGAACTTCTCATGCCATTGCTTAGGTGCTTGCTTTAGGCCATACAAAGATTTTAACAACTTGCACACCTTTCCTTCTTGACCTTCTACCACAAACCCGTCTGGCTGATCCATATAAATCTCCTCCTCCAACTCTCCATTTAGGAAAACTGTCTTAACGTCCATTTGATGAACGAGAAGACCATGAGAAGCAGCCAGGGCAAGTAGTGGTAGAAGGTCAAGAAGCAAAGCCAACTACCGAAAAAGACCTATCAAGTTTTTGGATTGTTGAAAATCTAGTCAATATTCGGCATATTTTAATCCAGAAATTAAGCATATAAAACATGATAAACAAGAGCATGGGTGTTCTAACAATGGAGTATTCATATTCGCTAATGAACAGGATAACATCAGATCCTATTAACATATTCATAGCGCACAGAAACAATAACTTAAGATAAGTTCTCAGGATATACCCTCGGGCGGGGCCAGTGTCGGTGACACCGGATGCGCCGTTACCATCAGTCGACATGATGGCCTATTCGATGTAGTCGATCGAGGCGTGATGCGGGAAGATGTTCGCCGTGCAGTATCGCGAGCAGTTCACCACCAGGATGAAGACGAAGTCACAGAATGAGCAGTCGCGCTAATGCGCTCCCAAAAACTTGATCGCCCGCCTACCCGGCGGTACTCGACGGATGGAGTTTCGAGGCCTACTCGCCAGAGCCTTCGCGCAAGGATCCGAACCGAGATTGCAGAGAGCAAGAACAACGAGCGATCCGCAGAGAGTATTCTCAACCCTTTTATGGAGTAGAGAGCCTTTCCTCCTCGAATAAAGAAACCGAAGAGACTAGTAATCGCAGCCATTCTCGCCACCGAGTCGGTCGTTTGATTTCGAATAGATAAAAAAGCGCGCCGCACCCGACACGCTGCGCAGCTACAAGACGCACGCGCACGCAACGCGGCGTGGCGAGTGAGCAGAGCGAGCGCTAGCGATGTCTGAGCTCTCTCCAATTGCACAAGGGGGTTACCACATTCCACCTTTTAAAGTGGTGTAACTCTCATTCAATTCTCCATATGGGACTAATCAAATTTTCTATGTGGGCCTAGGAATTTCATTTGATTAATTGTTAAATTAAAATGGTCCAAGCCCAATTAATCCAACAACCAAATCAAATCATATCTCCAATTATATCTCTAACAAGAAGTACTTACAGTTTTTATGGCCTCTTTGCAGACGAGATCACAGTTTTCTTCGGAACAAACAAGTGCTGCTCATCTGGCTTGAAGTCGAATCAAGTCTTCAACGGCAATCTGATTCATGTTGGGGTCGTACTGAAGTTGAAGCTATCCTCAAGAATCCATGTCATGATGCCTGTACATAAAAGTGATCTGCCAGTCTGACATGAACCATAGCTTCTGTTTTTCTCTCATCGTTTTCTTCTTGAAAATGGTACGAGGAAGAGGAATGGGTTGATACCACAAAGTGCCAGCCGCTAATTCTTTTCCTCATTTTAGCTTTTGTCGTAATTTTCCTATGGATGGTACTAGAACAGAGCAGAACTCTTTTTCGTAACTGTTTTCGACATGAATACCCGTTTTTAGTGTATGCAATTCTTTCTAGTAAATGAAGTTCTTATTCTGGTTCACAGTTTACCGTAACTATTCTCATCTGTAAAACTTACCCAAACTTTTTGGGTTCACCCCAACATTACCTCTGCTGATTCTTCAACATCAGTCGGTTAAGCCCTTTCTTGTTACTGTTTGATATTGAATTGGCGACTCTGGCTCTTGAAGCAACTACAGTGTACTTTTTTTGGGAAATTTTACAGTACACCTTATCTATGGACCGTTCATTTGGTGTGATCAAACGGCTAGGATCTAAAGTGGTAACCTATTACCTTTTGGGGGTAATAGGTCACCTAAGTCAACCATGATCCTTGAGAAGGTAATACTATCTTCACCTGACAGTTATGAATATGGCATATTTGGAATGAAACAACTCTTCTTATGGAAAAAAGATCAATACCTCATAACTTGATTCATTTTTTTTTTGTTAAAATCGCGTATGTAATTTTTCCAACGTGACATATGAAGCGGTTTTCCACACGTTTTCGAATGAGTATGGATATTTTATATCATATTTGAATGTCTATTTCACAAAATCGAAGTTTGAGGCTTCAAATTACAATTGATTTTTGTTTCAAATACAAAAATTTCTTGACAATTCATTTCACAAAATAGAACTTCCAACGTCTAATTTGAATACCGAAAATCGAAACCACTCTGATTTCATGGACATGTAGGCCACCTATTAATGGGTGAACTCTGCACCTCTAGTTAGGCTCTCCCATTGATTTCCTAGACCGCATGCATGACCAAGATTAGGTAGGATAATTAACTCCATTATTTCTTTCCTTTTCATGCTGCTGCATATCAACTGGGTGGAGCCGGTAATCACCTTATTGACCAAATCAAACCATTAACAATCAACGGTTCAGATTTATCACAGCTCTTACCCCTAGAGAGGCCATTTGGTGTACCTTAAAAGGAAACAGTCGGTTTAGGACACCAGACAGTAACAACAATTAACGTCCAAGCCTAATCTCCTGCGATCTTTTGTCTGTACTGTGCACCCGCCGGTGTCCACACCGCGAATTATTGCCCAGAAGACCTTGCAGGCATTCCTTGCTTTGTTCACGAGAAATCGAGCATTGATCGAGCTCCTTCCATTCCATATGAGCCAGTGAGCTAAGACAGATCGATGCCACCGATTGAAAGTCCCTGCTAGATTGTGGAACAAATCATTAACGGCGCCCCAAGTTCGCTAGATCAGCTCGAAACAACTAAACTGAATGCTCCCCGAAATGTGGCAAGTAAAACTAAACAAAGAGCTTCCCCAGCCATGGTATATGTTCTTTTTTCTTTTGTTCTTGTTTGATCTTCAAGTGAAGCTGTACTAATGCTGCCTCTTGGCTTCAACGAGAAGTATGTCAGGATCCGACTGAATTTTTTTGGTAATTTTTCGGTGGAGTTGGGAAAGATAGATAAAGCAAACCCTAGAGCTACTTTACTCTACGAGAGGAACTACGAATATGCTTCATCAATCTTGCGTATATTACTGAATGTCGGGCTTATATACCCATAGAGTTACAACTGAATCAATGTCATAACTGAATTTAACCCCAAGACAGAGTAAAGAGGTAAATAACGCCGACGACAACGGATGGCGTCAACAAGATTTAACGGCGATTACTAAATCGAGCTCAGGTCGTGCGATCATCATCAAGTGAAATCCTACAGCATTAGATGGCTTCTGGTGTCAATGAGTGAAGTCGATGAAGCATTACATCGAGCGACAAAACTCAAATTCGCCACTTTTGTTTCATCAAATCGATAATTCCCTTTCGAACTTCACCCTTGTCCTCAAGGGTTGAATTCGAAAAGTTTTCTAGATGAATGTTGCACCTTCCCATGTGGCATCTGTATTGTCCGAGTTCTCCCATTGAACTAGCCATCAACCACGTGTTCATTCCTCGAGGTATCACTCTTCTTTCCAATACGCCACAGGACCGTTTTCACTTTCCCATTTGGCCCTACTAGTGGCAATCCAGAAGAGGAATAGCATTGAGCCCTACATGTCTCTTGAGTGACTCACATGAAACACTGGGTGAATGTGTGCGTTATCCGTAATTGCAACTTGTAAGCCAATTTCCCTATTCTTTCCATGACCTGAAATAGTCCATAGTATTTAGATCTCAGTTTCAGAGTTCCTCTCAGCCCGAATGCATTCTATCTGTAGGGCTGCATTTTTAAGTATACCATATCCCCACTTCAAAAGTTCTCTCAGCTCGCTTCTTGTCAGCAAAGTGCTTGATCCTTTCCTGAGCTTGAAGCAGGATGTCTTTGACCCTCAACAACATTTCTTCCTTCTGTTCTATTGAGACCCGAGCCTCATCAGAGATATTGCACGGTATAGTTAGCTCACCGATTTGTGGAGAATGGTAGCCATAGAGGGTCTGGAAAGGAGTAATCTTCATATATGTGTGATGCGAGGTGTTATACCACCATTCAGCAAGATTCAACCAAGTCAACAATTCCTTAGGCTCTCGGAGGGTCATACACCTAAGGTATGATTCCAAACATTGATTCACTCATTCAGTTTGGCCGTCGGTTTGATGATGGTATGCAATGCTGAAACGAAGGAATACTCTCAGAGTCTTGAATATCTCCTAGAACAAGTTACTGGTGAATATCCGATCTATGTCAGTGACTATGACAACAGGCATCCGATGTAATTTAAATATGTGATCTATAAACAACTGAACCACTTGCTGAACTGAGTAGGGGTGAGATAGTAGAATGAAGTATGCATATTTGGTCAGTCTATCAACCACCACCAAAATGACATCTTTCCCTCTAGATTTTGGCAGTCCTTCAATAAAATATATAGAAACATGTGACCATGCCATATCAGGTACTTCCAGTGGGTCTGATAGTCCAGGAATGTGTATATTTTCAGACTTTGCTATTTAGCAGATTGGATATATGACAAGCATCTCATCTACACTCTTTTGAAGCTTTGGCGAAGAAACAACTTCCAAATTCTACGGTATGTAGCTCTTTTCCCAGAATGTCCTCCAAAAGCTGAGGAGTGAAAAGTTGACAAAATTTTATGCCTCATGTCATTCCCACTACCCACAAAAATCTTGCCCTTGTATCTGATAAGCCCAGATATTAATGAATATTCCACCACTGTCTCTGGCTGGTTTTGTAATTCTTCCAAGAATTTTGAATGAACACATCTTCAACATAACTGGCCTTGATATCATTTATCTACTAAGGGGCATAGTGACCACAACATTGCAAGATGGTTCTACACAATGGCGTCTGGATTTTGGACATTAGGGGTCCTCTTGATGTTCATTGCGTTAGTGAGCTCCTTCGCCTTTAGGAGGCCTTGTAATCAATCCAACTCAGGGAGGGCCAGGAAGATTGGATTTCTTGGCGATGGGAAGCTTCAAGACACTACACATCCAAGTCGGCCTACAAGGCTTTCTTCTTGGGTTCGCGAGGGTTTCCATGCGCAGAGGCCATTTGGAAAGCGTGTGCTCCTTTGAAGTGTAAATTTTTTTTTTTGTGGTTAGCAGTCCATCGTCGTTGCTAGATGGCGGATTGTCTCCAGTGTTGTGGTCTCCAAAATCGTATGTCTATGTTTTACGTGGTCACTCCCAAGAGACCATTGACCATCTTCTCGTGGGGTGTGCAGTAACCTCCCAAGTTTGGGTGCGCTTCCTAACACGTGTGGGTTTGCATGGAGCCATTTTGGCTAGACAACCCTCATTGGAACAACACGGCTTGCCACTCGGGATTCTCTACCTTCACGAAGAGAAATGATCTAGACTCTGCATCATTCTAGTCTCCGGATGCTTTGGAAAGAAGAATAGCAGAGTGTTCAACAACAAGGTGGGATCCATTGACCTTCTATTACAACGTATTCACGAGGAGCATTGCCCTTGGCGCTTGGCGAGCTAATGGTCGAGGCGCCCCTATCGAGAGTAGTTCATCCTGTTAGGTCCTCGGTCATTTTTGTTTCTTTACAACGCCAAACACCTAGGCCGTGAAGGTGGTGTAGATCTCGCCGGTTTCCTTTTACTTCTTGTGCCTGTTTGTTTGTTTGTAACTCTTTTCTTCTACTTAATGGAATGGCATGCAAAGCTTTTACGCGTTCTCGAAAAAAAAAGTTACCGCAATCAAAGGCTTTTAGCCCCTTTGGCCTAGGATTAAGCTAACCTGTCAAAAAAGTAGAATAAGCTAATCTAGTTATGTTAAGATTATCTAACGCGATTAGTTTAACCTCCAACCAAACATGGCCTTAGGCCACATTTGGTTGGCTGGCTGAACCGCTAACAACCCTATTGGATGTAGCTTCTAGTCAGGACCACAGGATGCAAAGATTCCGTTCTTGTTTAGGCCCAAGAAAGACTGATGGATTCCCTTTTTGTGGAGCTATGCCCTTGGCATGCTGGATTAAGAGACGAATAGTGCATGATTAAGTGTTAATAATAAAATAAAGAGCTATTTGAGCATATTAGGAAGAATGGAAGCTTTTGCTACCTCTAACTAATGCATCCAACATTCCTAGCCACCCAACCAAACAACATCTCAATCTAACACACCATCTCATTCAAACCAACCAAACAACATCTTTTAAAATGGAGCCCGACAACCAAACAACCTTTAGATATTAAAAAAACTGAACACTTGACCCCCCCCCCCCACCCCCCAAAATAATTTATCACAAAAAACCTCTTGGTAAATAGCATTTCAGGTAATGCCACTAAAAATATTTTAAGTCTATAAAGTTCTACTCGAAAGACCAAAACCATCATGAAGTGCTCCAACTCCAAGACGAGCTGCTCGGGGTGCTTCTCCTATGCACAGTACTAGCTAAGGTTTGAGGAACAGTAGAGTTTACACCAATTTTGCCAGAAACTCGGTACATATCATAAAGTCCTTTGGGACCATTTCGATCATGACTAGGAAGGAAGACCCATATAAAATAGTGATTTATACCTTATAATCCTTATAATCACGATTTATGTGATTCTACAATGTGATTTTAGGGTTTAATCTTGGTAGAAAAATGAGTTGAACCTATAATCTCGATATTTGACAACCGTGGTTTACAATCCTTATTTGTACAAAGAATTTTAGTGAAAAACTATGTTTTTGTTTGGTCCTGGTCTTAACTTTAAGGTACTATACGATGACCAATTTTACCTTATGATTAAGAGAAAAACTAAAAAAACGTTATACCGTGGGACCCAATCTCAATGGTACACATTTCAGCCGTTAGATTTTTTTCAGTGGGTGCTTCTTATCATTTCCACGTACACCCATAGGAGGCAAGTAGACTCCTCCATTTCCAACTCTACCGGCCAAAGTTGTTGCCCACGTTCTCTCTCCCTCCCTCCCTTCCTTCAATGGGAAAATTCTTTATATGTCACTCCAAATATTCCGAATATCTGATCTACCATTACAAAGTAACATCTCCCTTCCATACCACCGAATACTCGAAACATTGTCTCTTTATGTCACTACCGTCAACTCCGTTAGATTTTCTCTGTCAACTTTTTCAAAAATGTCCATATATGCCCTCATCTTCTTCATCCTCCACTCATCTTCTTTCCCCTTTCCCCATCTCTCTCATGCGGTCGTGGTCTGTGTCCCTCTCTCCGGTCGCCGCCCCTAATCTTCTTCACCTCATGTCCCTCTACTGCCTACTTTGCTTTCATCGCTGCCAACACATCCGCGTCTCTCCGCCCGTCCAACTCTTCGAAGATTCCTAGCCCTAGCCGCCGCGGCGGAGGCAGTGCCAGTGCCGGTGGTGACCCACCGGCCCTGCCGCTCCACCCCTCCCTCAGTCGCCACCTCCGCAACAACAGGAGCCTTAAGGGAGGGTAGTCCCCCATGTTCCCGACGGTCGCCACGGCCGGGGTGGATTCAAGCCCGCCAAGCCCCTGTCTCTGAAAGCGACTTGCATTGGCCAGGTCCGCGTCAAGGGTGGCAGGCACAAGCCCAAGCATGCCTCCGCCGCCACGCTGTGCTCGTGGGCCAGGCATAGTGGTGTCGGTACCAGGTAGCGAGGCCGGCCTTGACCTCACGGGGGCGACCCTCGGAGAAGTACCAGGGCTTGTACCTCGTGAGGACTGCGCCAAGACGTGTGACCCAGTCCAAGTGCTTCTTGCGTGCTTGAGCTATGGCGCTGGGGACCTTGTTGTCTGTCCTCATTGCCTGGATTCGAACTCCGTCTCCATCGCCATCACCATCACCATCTACCATCTTTGACGGTTTCGACACCAGCAGCATGGTCGTGTGCCTGAGCGGCCGACAACGACTACGAGAAGAGAAGAGGATGAGAACAGGGATGGTGAGGAGAGCGAGGTGCTTCATGGCTGCCTTGAGTTCGTCCATGAGAGAACAGAGAAAAACATGACAAAAAAATAGAGAAGACGAGATGGGAGGGGTAAAATGGTATTTTTCATAGGTACTTCATGGTTTGACTGATCAACAATGGCATAAAAGGGTATGATTTCAAGTTTGCAGTATCATAGAAGGGAGATATCACTTTGCAATAGTAGATCAGGGATCTGGAACATTTAAAGTATCATATAAAAATTTCCCCCTCTCCAATCCCCATGTCCTCCCCAAAATTGAACAACACCGAGTTGATTAAAAGGGGGCAATGGCGAATCAAACCACTGGTAGGCCTAATACACACCACGAGCTCATAGTTGTTCATGCCCTCTTGGTTTTCTCACCCGATTTGGTTGCTCGACGATGGTGATGGTATGCATGGATACGGCTCACTTATGAAGGTGAGAGGGGCGGTGGGGAGCAATGTCGGACCCGGATTTTCTAATACCGGATCCTCTGTGAACATTACTGTGCTACTCCCTGGATCAGTAGATAGCACTCACAGATACATCACTGAATCATTCATACAAGGCGCGAATTTAAGATATTTAATTAAACATACATCAGAGTGACATAGACCACGTCGGGTCAAGTTTTACATAAGGGCCACCAGGCCAAATGGATTACATTACACAAAAGCGTGAAACAAAAGGGAGGCGGAGCTCATCTCTCCACAGCAAGTGATTGGGAAACTCATGTACATCCGATATTACCCAAAACTCGGATAATATAGGACGCACCTAGGTACCAGTGAGTCGGCTAGATGGGCGAGACTAGAACAACTACGAACTAAGCTACGCTTCAAGAACTCTGTGGTCTTGTGCATCCGGTTCCTCGTAGTCTGCGTAGTCTCCTTGCTCCGCATCATCCTGGAGGGTTTGGGGAGGAGCGAGAGTGAGCACTACTACCGTGCTCATGAGCCAACACACAAGATGCAATAGTATACATGCAAGGCTTAACAAGGATGGCTCAGTTCTTTTATTTGCTAAAGCAATATTTTCAATTATCATAATTACAAAGTCCTATGACATAGCATTTTAAATGATTTCATTTTCATTAAAGAGAGTAAGTGCAATATTAAATAACAATGAAGGTTACCTCCACCTTATGCTTAATTTGGATAATGGTTACGCCCACCGATTATTAGCACCGAGTAAGGCTACCCAGAAAATCCAAAACAAGGAATGGATGAGCCCAACACATTTCCATTCCACCCACAAAGATTTTTGAAATAGAACTAACTCAAAGTTAAGTTCCCATGTCGCTTTTGACCAAAGGCGCGGTGCTTAAACAGTTTAGACTCGCAGAGGTTGTACAATTTGTACCCACAAGAGATAATCATACTCGTTACTCCACATGATTCCTTAGTCATGTAGTTGAGCGATCGTCACAATAACGCTTCAATGTATCTTGCCTCTTCCGTCATCTCACTAGTATGGGCTAACCCACTTGCGGTGGGTCCCATAAGTTGTGCGGGATGTCCGCCACCACGACTTGCGTGGTGGCGACTTCACCCTTCCTTTGGTGTCCCATTCAAGCCGGATCGAATCCACTACTTGCACTATCTTGCTCGACCACCGATGAGATGACTTCCAAGATTTGTTACATTTACTAAGCCAAGTTGCAATTTGCGGACTTGCGGTTGTACTTGTTTTACACAGAGGTCATGACAAGATTAAGTCCTTAAGGTTATCTCGGGCGGTTCATTCCAATGTTAACCACGCCCCACTGGCTACATTAGCACCCATCAACATCCCATTCCTCATACCATCCGCCTGCATAAGATATGACAAGTTATTAGGGTTTTGGGAAGGAAAACCAATTAACGCAACACACCACCATCTTACATCCAATGACCGCCCAAAACCTTTTTCATGTTTAAAGGATGATGATCGGGACATTTATTGTCCCAGATTTAACAAGACTAGCATGTCGCTTAAGTACAACCTATACTAGTATTTACCAAATATTTACTAGGGTGACAAGGAATAATGGATTCAATTATCAAAGGATGGCTTAATAAGTAATTAATCAACAAATGGGTATTTAACTACCTTAAGCTTTAACATATCATTGATTACAAAATTAAAGCATGCAACTTTGCTATTTTATATAAACATAGTTTGCATAAAATGTAGGTTCGAAATGATCAAAGTATTGACTCGCCTTGGTTAAAGGCAGAGGGGTCCTGGAAATCTTGAGCTTGGTCGAAGGGGAGGTCTCCGGTGTCGTCGAATCCTAATCGGTCGAAAGTACCGGAAAAGACACAACGGCAAAGAGAGCAAATAAATACCAACTCAATAAATAATGAACTCCAAAATGAGCAAGACCAGTACCACTAGCAAGATCTTGATTTTAGAAAATTTTAGAAATTGATTTCACAATTTTTGGAGTTATAATGAAAAAGATATGAATTTTGGAAGTTTTTAACCGATTTTGCAATTAACCAGAAAATCGGAAAATCCAGAAAAATCTGGAGCTGACACGTGGCCTTCGGTCCACAAAGATGCAGGCGTGGGCCGGGTCCACGCGCGCGGGCCTTGCGAGCGCGCCATGGCAAGCAAGTGGCCCCACTTGCCGGCCATGGCGACGCCGCAATGGGCCCCCTTCGCCAAGATCCGCTGCGGGTTAAACCGAGGCGACGCGTTCTCCCGAACGCGTCGCCTCATCTTCTCAGCGAGAAGGCGAGGCGGGCGGCGCAAGAGAGAGAGCGGGCGAGCGCACGGCGGCGGCATGGAGACGGAGGGAGAGGCCGAGGCGGAAGAAGGGGCGGCGACGGAGGCGAGGCCGAGGCGGGCGGCGGAGGAGGCGCCGGTCAAGAAGGAGGCCGGGTCGAAGACGAAGACGGCGACAATGGCTGGGCGCGGAGCGAGGAGGTGAGGCGGAGGAGGAAGGGGAAAGAGGAGGGGGAGTCTCGGCTTTAAAGCCGAGGCGAGGAGCGCAAGCCGGCGCGGCGGAAGGAAGCGGGAAGAAAAGCATGCCTTGGGCGCGCGAGGAGGAGGAGAAGGGAGGGTCCGGCGCATGGCGCGAGGCGCGCGACGGACGGGACGGCGGCGAGTCGCTGCGCGCGCGGCGGCGGCGATCGAGGCGCGCGCGTGAGCAGCGAGGACCGGGCGCGGTGAGGCGCCGAGGAACTGGCGGCCCGCCCGCGAGTAAGGGGCTAGGGTTAGGGTTAGGCTAGGGTTAGGGTTTGAGATTTTGATTTTTGAAGTTTTGAAATCGAAATCAAGTTTTGGATTTTGAATTGGAATCAAAGTTTTGATTTTGAATCCTTTTTTCAAAAACGGGATGTTACAAGCAAACACGACGAGACGACCACATGCTAGTTTGGCCGTGCACAGGAAGGTGAGCGACTATGGCGCCGACGCGCGAGCCTTTGTGTGCAGCGCTGCGCTTGCCACGACCGACCGTGTCCTCGCCGTGGTGAGCTCCGATAACCGGACGGCTTCCTGTGGAAGCGCCAAGATGTTAGCAGTCCCTCCGTTTTTTATGATTTTTTTTTGCTAATACTATTCTGTGAAACTTCACCGAAACTTGTCTGTTTTGTTGTCATACTCGCTCGAATTTTTGAGGTTTTGGTGAAATTCTCTGAAGCTTAAAGTTTGTTTTTGAAACACGTTTCAAATTTTTCTAAAACTTGATTTTATTTTAACTATTTGAAACACAGCGAAACTCTACAAAACATGACGTAACTCACTAAAACTTGAGTAAAATGTGCTTAAACGTGAAACTTGACCGAGCTTGCTACATCTTTGGAATGCACTATGGGCTAGTAGCTCCCCATAAAAAAAGAAATGGAAATGGAAAGTTGTTTTTTGAAACTTCATGAAACATGAAGTTTTCAGACGTGAAACTCGTTGAAATACCAAGTTTTAAATTTGAAACTCAAAATTCATTTTTTGAAACTTCACTAAACTTTTATGTTTCGCCTCAGACTCATCGAAAGACCAAGTTTCACCTTTCGAATTCAAAAAAATGATTTTTTGAAACTTCATAAAACTTTATATTTCGGCTGCAAAACTCGTTGAAACACTAAGTTTCAGAGACTCGTTTTTGAAACTTGGGGAAACATCAAGGTTCGAGCATGAAACTCATCGAAACACCGAGTTAGTTTCGTTTTTTCAAACCTCCTATGCCGTTAGGAGTGCGAGTGCTCCCCGACGGTATAGCTTTCAGCTTTGTACATTAGCGTCTAATATATAACCTCATGAAACTCTACAAAATCATTTGGATCTAGACCCTGTAGCAGCCGGATTTGTTTATCTTTAACCCACTCACGCAAAGGCGACGGCCTCGCCGGCGCTCGCCGCCGGTGACGGTAGCTACGACCTCCACCTCCTCTCCCTCTCCGCCGCCGCCCGGGACTCCGCTGCAGCCGCTGACCCTGCCTCGGACCCCAACCTCCTCCAATCCGTAAGCGCATCTCCCTCAAGACCTTCTTCCCCTGGCCGGTCTCTTGGTCTTGGAACCGGAGGTGGGATTGCTACGTTTGGTTTTTTTTACTTGGTTTGCTTTCCTTCGCGTGAAGATGAGGAGGGTGTGCGAGATATGCAAGGAGGCCAAGGAGTCGAGCGACGAGATGGTAGCGCGGGCGTTCCCGGTGATGAGCAAGCTGTTCCAGCGCTGCGCCGCGGCGCCGACCCAGTCCGTGGCCTCCAGCGGCGTGCTGCTTCTTGTAAGCCGTGCTGACGTGATTCTATTTCTCATTCTTGTTCTGCAAAGATGTTCTCCTTACATTTCGATGGAGGAAGGTTCACTTTTGGAATTTTAATCTTTTTGGGTAGAATTGTACTTCTCTATTACAATTTTATCGCTATGTTCCAATAATGTGCGAACTTTGAGTCGTTAGGACTTAGGAGAGAGCTTGATCCAGTGTGCCTGTGACAAATGTACTTACTCCCAGTTGACTCCCAAAAAAATAAAATATAAAATAATTTTATCTGCCCAATTCTGAGTTAGTCTCATCTTCTGTTGTTCCCCTCAGGCAAAACATTGGACATCCCCTACGATATCTTCAACCTTTCAAGCGACAGTTAACAGCCCACAATCGGACAGATTAAAACAGTCACTGAAAATGGCACCTCGCTTTCTTACTTTGTGTTTTGCAACAGCATTGCGGGATGTCAATGACTGTAGGTTGCCTATATTTGTTAATTGCTACACATGCTAATGACCAACATATTGTTGATTTGACAATCTATATTTGTTTGTTCAGCACTCTTGTGTGCTTTGACTCCAGTAGTTATGTCAAGATATGCTGCAATGTTCCCTGACAAGGTTTTCTCTTTTGAGGTAGACAAATTTGTATTATTTTAAAATTTTCTTTCCCTTATATGTGATACTGATGCTTAGTAACTATAGTTAGATGTACGCTAGGCCAGGTTTTGTCAGAAACAAGGATATCTTACCTTTCCTACATCTCAGTTTGTTTGATTTAATAGAAGTGGTTACTATTATAGAACACCGTTTTTAGAATCAACTTCTCAGACATAATTGAAGGATACACCCATATATATCTGGAACTATTGCTGACCTAGTTTTCTTGAAACTTCTAATTACTAAATTTATTATATAAGTCTTAAGACGTTTTGAATATCTAACTGTAATATACATGGAGAAGTGATGTGTTAAGATTAACAAAATGAAAGAAGTAAATTAAGCCTGTTTATTTTCTTCTTATCACCTGCACCTCTGATCCATAAAAATGGTATGGTTTATGTTCATATGGCATGTCTGTATTTAGGTCTGGACGTTTGGTTATTTGCCCGTATCAATTGTGCTAGTTCGAATGATATATTTGGATTTAAGTTTGAACAAGTTCCTTCTTATAACATCCTTGTAGGCGAGGAAAAGGCTCTCAGATTTCATATTGGCTGCATTCCAGCACTCCCTGATATCATTGCATAAACTGAAGGTACTTGACTGAGTGATTGTTACTATGTAATGGTTTATTTCATACTACACATACATGTCAAAACTCTGAACTAATAGCCCATGTTTGTAGCACTTGGAAGAAACAAACAAAATGTTCATTTATTCTTTCCTTTATATATAGTATTTTGTGAACAATTTTGAATGATAAAATCAAACCATTTCTGCAGAAGCCTATTACTGAAAGCCTTGGGGAGGCCCATGGTAATCCTGCAAAGGCAAGCATAGTTTTCCAGGTTCTTGTATCAAATTTTGATTTCATGGTGCCACGGGAATTGCTACATCATTGCCTGCTCTTTTTATTCTTGTGCTGATTATCTTAATTAACTGATTCTCTTTTCCACCACAACTGAATTTTCTGATGGGATGCGGCCTGTGCAGACAGAATTAGCATTGCATCTGTGTTGGGCCGTTGGTGAGCATGGAGCGGGAGGAATAAATTACAAAGATGTAGCTCGTGAGCTATTTGAAAATTTGGCAATAAATTCCTATACTTCTATGACTGACAATAAATTTGTGGACTCGCA
Organism: Hsuehochloa calcarea; assembly: GCA_036346395.1. Taxonomy (NCBI): domain Eukaryota; kingdom Viridiplantae; phylum Streptophyta; class Magnoliopsida; order Poales; family Poaceae; genus Hsuehochloa; species Hsuehochloa calcarea. The sequence continues at coordinate 46,312,780 of CM070599.1, forward strand.
TGACTTAGACGAACTAAAAGATAAAGTGGTACGGACTTAGATGGACGCAATGGAAGAAACGAATAACTGACAACAGATACTAGCAGCCCTAGCAGCAGCAGCAGATCCCAAGCACAATGCACCAACAAGAGATGAGAAGGACACAACACAGCTCAGTGCCTTGACTAGTTAATGGCATTTATATCTCCACCAAGAGCAGATGGAGACAAGATCCTCTGCTCCCCTCCAATCCAACCTTCTCGGTCTCGTCGCAACCGCCTCAGCTTGTTGGTTTCGGAGATGAGTTCCGCGGGAGGCGGCAGCGGGAGGGGAAAGTCGAAGGGTGTCCAAGTCCGTGTCGCAGTCGTCCAAGGTGGGTCTCCAGTTTCCCGTCGGCCGCATTGCCAGGTACCTCAAGACTGGCAAGTACGCCGAGCGGGTCGGCACCGGCGCCCCCGTCTACCCCTCCGCCGTCCTGGAGTACCTCGCTGCCGAGGTGCTGGAGCTCGCGGGGAACGCGGCGCGGGACAACAAGAAGAACCGGATCGTGTCGCGGCACATTCAGCTGGCAGTGCGCAACGACGAGGAGCTGAGCCGGCCTTCTTTGCGTCACCATCGCCGCCGGGTGTTAACATCCACCGACATCGCTCCCCAAGAAGGCTGGCAAGGACAAGATAGCCGACAGAACCCTGGCTTGTACCCGGCGGGTCGAGCATGGAAGGATCGGTGTAGTAGATCCAAACCAATGACTTGGTGATGAGGTGTTCTTCCCACGAGCACGATGGAGTCGCCGCAGCCCTGCGGATCTCCCGAGTGGTTCGGGTTCCGCCACACCTCATGCGGCTCCCTCCATCCTCCACTCCGAGACGAAACGATGAGATGCGTGGTGTACGGCTTGCGGCGGCTGGATTGGCGTCGGATACAAGCGGGGAGCACCATGGGGACACTCGTTAGGATCTTCAATGCTGCCAAGGGCAATCTTCTGCAGGAAGTAAGGAGGAGGCCACCGAAGATGACGCCGATGAAGACGCCGAAGAGGCCGCCCCCGGGAGCGAAGAAACTCCTCCCGGGGGTAGCGGCGACGACGGCGGCCGGGGGCTAGGAGGCAACAGCGGCAGTAAGAAACCCTAACCTCGCTCTGATACCATGTTATGAATATTGTGTGTATATTGAAGAGACCCAATGAGCAATATATATAGGGTACACAGGGGACACAAGATTAGATTCTAATACAATAGGAAATACCATAAATACCCTTATATCCTTAACAGCAAGCAGGGAAAAAAATCCCAGCCGGTTACCGGCGGTAACCGGTCTTACCAGTGGAGACCGGGAGAACCAATCCCGACCAGTTTCTTTCCGGTTTAGCAAATTCAAATTTCAATTTTTGAAATTCGGCTGGTTTTTAAGAAAATTCATGCTAATTTCATCCCGAATTTTTTCGGGAATTCCGGTAACCGGCCGGTAACCATTACCGCCGGTTGGCAGGGATTCCCTCCGGAAACGGTTTTTTGATCCTTGGTTGCAAGTATATAGTGGCATTTACTTTGTTGCGTATTTCTAGGGGCAAACTCAAAAGTGAGATACGAATCAAGTAAAAACACACCATTCTGAACAAAGATACTATTTGTTTAACTTCAAAAAATCTCACGCTATGTTAATGCTGTGTTATTTCTGCTATTTTCTTGGTATGATTGTTTCATAGAGAATACACTAGTTACCCCTGAACTCCGCATGTGTTGCAGATCCACCGTTTCATGATTTTTCATTTGCCGACCTTCTCCCCACAGAATGAAAATACCTTCATGAGTGCAATGATCCTCACGCAGACACCATGTGCACGGAGATATTTGGTGATCATAGCATGCTGAAGATCCAGGTGTCACTTTTTATCCTGTTCATTTTTCAATTAAAGGGCCGGCTGAGTTGCTTTGACGAGTCTTCTACTGTTATAGTTTCTGGGATTTGAAAGGCATTTAGAATCACTCGAGTTTGTACATGGAGTGATTGTCATAGATGTACATCTTCTGAAGGGCAAACAGTGTTGTAAATTAAGATCTCTGATGTATGTTCTGGAGAAGCTGTTATATATGAGATGGTTAATCTATCTATGCTGTTTAATCTATCTATGCTGTTATTATTGGGATGTGTCTGTTCAGGAAAGATAATGCCAAGACCATGAAATGCAAACCATACTACATAGCATTGCGTCTCCTGACAAACAAAAAGCAAAATCCCTATATGCCATTGAAAGTTAACTCGATCTCTTATATGCCACTGAAAAAAAGTGTGGTTCTTTCTATGCCACTGAGTTTCAATTTTGTACCCTTTCATGCTATTACCGTCACTCTTCTGTCGTTTTGCTGTTAAGTGATGTGAAAAGATTTTTTTTTTTTGCCCCTCTTCCTCCCCTTCCCCCTATTCCCAATTCCTCTTCCTCCTCCATGCGCATTGGCCTACTGCTCCATCCACTGGGCAAACAACTCCAAGCAGGACAAATCAATGGTCTCTATCCAGCAGGCAAACCAAATCACCTCCACCTCTTGTGTTGGCTCCGCCTCCACCCATACCTTACGGCTCCCGCCGTCCATCCTAGAGGTGGCTGCCTCCATCTCTCATGTCTGCCCTGTCTCCACCCCCACCTCCCCGTTGTTTGGCCTGACGGCGTCATAGGCACGGGCGGATCCAAGTGATGCTTGGGGGTACACAGGACACCAGGTCTGATTTTATTTTGCCTTATCAAAGCCCCTGTATACATAGGTGTGCATCCCGTAACATAAGCTCAATGACTTCGTACACATGTGATGATATGTATAGGGACACCCAATGTTTTTTTTTCTAGATCCGCCACTGGTGGTAGGCGGCCAAAACAAGCGGAGGAGGTTGGTAGCGACATGGTCGGGGTCGGCTAGGTCCGGCATCGGTGTGGCAGGGGATGATCGGATCTGTTGAGGGACCTTCAGATCCTCCGGTGACCCCTTCATCTGTCTCCAACAGCCTTATCTCTTGCGTCATTGTCCCACCGGCTGGGTCTACACCTTGTCCTCGTCATCAACCTGCATCTCGTGCTCACTGCCGACATGCACCTCAACCTGGGTCGCCGCATCCCCACCTCCCGCCGGCTTCTTCACCTTTTCCTGTCAGCGCCACCTTCGCATCCCAGCGAGGCCAAGCCGACAAAGCAGTAGGAGGTGGGGAAGGGCAGATCTGAGCTGGTCGAGGCACGATGCCGTCATCACCGTCGTTGAAGGAGCCTGCAGGCTGTAGCGGGCGAGGTGGCCTAGGTATGAGGAGGTGGACGCGGAGGAGAGTAGCGACTTGCAGACATGGTGGGGTGTAGTCTCCATGGTTGGGCTTAAGGAGGAAGAAGCAGGGTAATATGCTGACATGTAGTACTAGGGGTAATCTAGACATATTGAGAAAAATCTAACAACCTTTTGGAGGTTAACGGCGATCAGACATAACGGATGTGACGATAGTGACAAGTGGGGGCATAAAGTAGAAATTTAGTGGCATGGAAGTAACCACATTTTTTCAGTGGCATGTAGGCATTTTTCTCCGTTAACAATGACTTAGTTGAAGCAGCGAAGGAACAACCAAGAACAAGCACATCACACGCAAATTTGGGATTGAAATGGTGATCGAACACCAGAGGCGCTACAAAGGTATAGACCCAAAGGGACACAAATCTCTATTCTGCAACTCCTACTAGGTACTGGAAAGTCTGAACATGACAGCAAGAACAGCACAAATTACAGATTAAATTCATAGGTAGCAGCATCCGAGAGGCGAACATGAAGAGGAAGTCAATACCCGAACCAACCGCCCTTGCGTAGTGGTGACGCATTTTTGCAACACTTTGCGAGAACTTTATCACTCTTGAAATTTCCTGAATTTACGGGAAAATAAGCGAAAAACAACCCAATCTATGAGCACCACATGGCAAGGAGAGTCTGAGGTGCGTTCTTGACTTCCCACTGATGAAAGCTCCAAAATTTTGCTGCTCCTGCAGAGGCAAACGCATCAGAATTTTGAGAAACCAACAAAATTCTCATGGAGTTGGAAATTGAGTAGCCTAGCATTGATGCAATCTTGCAAGCTCTCGTGTCTATGGACATACCTCCAATACAAGCATAGGAACCTTGTTTGATTCAATGAAGCTACTGCGGATTGCTCTCGCCGGAGACCGCCGCTTTGATGCGCTCCACCGTGCACGCGATGAGGCTGTTCACCGTCGCCACCGACCCCAGCGAGAGTTTCGCGGTGGGGACGGAGTCGACCAGTATCTGGAACGCCACTGTCAGGAGCGACCCACCGGAGCCGACGCCGTCGGCAACGGCCCCTCCGGCTTGCATGTTGCCGGCTGGACCGTCGGGCAGGATGGCAAAGCCCGACGGCAGGAGCGCGACGTAGTCAGGGTCACCGCCGTTGAGGACGACGTTCATGGCCACGACGTCCACCGGCGCGTAGATGACGTAGGAGCCCGACGCGTCGGTGCAACTCTCTTGCAGGATCAGCATGTTACTTTGGTTTGAGTTAGTGCTCTGCACAGTATTGTAATACATCAATATACTATGCATTATCGCATGCATGTATAGGAATCAAATTGATTCAATTGCTTATGCTTACATTGACACGAAGAAGTGAAACGCAGTTGCCATGATCCCGGCCATTGGCGATGTGAGCCATTTCTTGAACAACGCCACCATTTGAGAGGATGTCCCACTGAAAAAAAAAAGTGTTAATCAACTTTAGTATATGTCTGATAGATTGTTGGTGTTCATTTGATCTTATGTGTATGCACCTCGCTGCGAGAGCTCTCGTCGCGGAGGAAGTCGAAGACGCGCTTCGGCTGGACGGGGAGCCAGAAGGAGGTGGCGGCGTTGAGCACAATGCCGGGAGGCCTCCCTGGGTCGTCAACGCTCTTCCTGGTCATGACCCGGACGTCCTCTGCCCCGCTGCCGGACAGCGTCGTCCACTGGTGCGCGACGGAGGCCGTCACGCCACCGCAGAAGCTCGTCACCATCCTCTCCGCCAGCTTAAGCATGCTCTTCCTCCCCTCTGAGCTCGTGATCACTGCAACAATCGTTCATAGGCAAACACAGAAGGTTAGTAAGCATCTGATTTTTTTTCCTTTTTGCGTCAGTTGGAAGTAGCAAATGGTGCCCTATATATTGCATGGGAATGGCATATAGCATACCACCGATGTCACTGGTCGGAATATTGATAGCCATGACGCTGGCGAGGCGCTCGCACTGCCGGTCCAGCGTCCCGACCCACCGTCGTGCACCGAATGCGAGCCCTGAGTTCACCAAGAGCTTATAGATGTTGTGCACTGACCTGTCGTCCACCTCGACATGCTCCACCCAGGTCACCTGATGGACACGGACACAGGAGTCTTTATCTCATCAGTCTCTGAACCAAGCATTAATAGTGCGGTTCTGGCTTCTGAACGTGGTAAAATTCAGAATAGGTAAGGGAAAGTGTGTGGTAAAATTCACCTTTGAGTAGCCATTGGGCATTTCTTGGATCAGGCAACCCGATGGTCTGCGCCGGCATTTCAAGACCGGGCTAGGGCGCAGGCTGTCCAGCGAGACGTCGACGACAGCCCATGTCCCGTCAGAATTCTGCTTGCAGTACCTCACGAAGTAGCCCTCTCTGGTCGGCACCAGCGGCGAGGGCACCTGAAACTCCACTGACATCTACAAAGTAGACGAAAACCAATGGGCGCGCCTCATTTCAGTGATCAACATTCAAGAGATGCATGCAACTATGCAAGATACATCAAAAACTTTGGTATGGAGGAATGTTCATCAAAAACTTTGGTACGTCGTATGAGAAAATTAAGAAACAGAACCTGTACCAAATTATGAACTAGCAGAAAACAAAACGAGAAATAGTCATATGTTAAAGCACGCACCACTTGCAATGCACCATTGTAGTTCCCTGCCACGCCGGTCGACAGCACCTCCAGCGTTGCGGCTCTCGACACGATGCTCGAGAACACCGTCGCATATTGATTCTGCACATGGACTCGAAACATTATACACAGAAGAGAGCACCTATAGATTCACAAGAATGGTGGTCACGTACCACATCCATGAGGATCTCGACGAGGTTGGCATGGGTCATGATGACGACGGCGCTGTCGCGGGAGGCCTCCGACTTGAGGCCGTACTGCTTGGGGCCGAGCCCCATGGGGAACATCCGGGCGTACTCCTCCTCGTTGAGCGTCTCCGTCGTCCCGTCGATCCCGGGCGCGTCCCACAGCGGCTCGTCTAGCTGCGCCATCCGGACCAGCTCCTCCATGGCCGCGACGGCCAGCTCCACGATCATGGGCCTGTCGGCCTCCGACTGCACGCCCCTCAGCAGCTCCCCCGCGCCTGCGCCGAACATGTCTGCGCCGGCGGGGCCGAGGCCCGGCTGCACGGCGCCGTACGCGCCCACGGCGAGGTCTAGCGGCGCGCGGGACGCGGCCATCGGGTTGGACAGCACCGGGAAGGACACCATCGGCTTGCCCACGTACTTGGCCGCTATCGCCGATATCCTGTCGATCTGAAACAACATTTCATTGCACATATGATGACATGATCGAAGCTCGTGATGACCATTGACCAGGCATGCTATGCGATGCGATAGCAGTACTGGCAGCGTGTGATCGAGCTCATTAGTCATTACCTCCTCGCGGAGTCGGGAGTTCTCGATGCGGAGGTGGTGCTCGTCGAAGGACATCTCGCCGAGGGCGGCGGGGCCGCCGCAGTTGGGGCAGGAGGCGCTGCTGAGTGCCTCCTTGTACCGCATGTTCTCCGCGCGGAGCTTCTCGTTCTCCGCGCGCAGCTGCGAGTTCTCATGCCTCTCATGCTGGTTCTGCAACCCGGCCATTCACACAAGCACCAATGCCATCATCAATGATGTATATGTACTCCATCTTTCATTAATTTGTTTTAAACATGGAATATTCCACCGTTTAATCGATCATTAGTACTGCAAGGGTATGTACAATGGTACATAATGGTATAAACAACTTTGTCTGTAGTATCCCTCTATGTCATTTATAGACAACACTAAAGACAGTTTCTACAATAAATTATCTTTTTATATGTTCTATAGACAGTTCATCTATGTACTATGTCTCTTATTTCTTGTATTACAGTTGACTACTGTATGAGAGACAGTCTAATTCTCTATGCTTCTCTCTTTCCTCCACATCATCTTGATCGTATCCTATATGAAAAAACTTATATACAACTGACATCACACTGTTATACTTGTACACGAGTGAAACAGATGGTAGTGAGCAACTGTGCACTGGTCAGATGATAGATGCAGCAGGAGCAGTAGTATTGTACACGTAGGCAAGGTAGGCTAGCTAGGCAGTAGATAGGTGTGTGCGTGTGGTGTACTAGTTACATGGGCTGAGGGGTTTGACTATGGGGTGCCTGCTACGTTTGGCAGTGTGCTTGCAGAAGTGGACATGGGGGTGTGTGGGCAAACTTTGTCCAGTTATAGTAATAGGCCATGAATGCATCCTGCAGGAGCTAGGTCAGAGGCTTAAATGAAGTGGTTGTGGCGCTCGCGAGCTCCCTCTCCGGTCCAAAATTTCCCCGTCAAAATGCATCCATGCCTCTCTTTTCCGTAGAAAATGACCAGGAAGATGAACAAAGTGAGATTAATCGAGAGAAATTTAGCAACTGATCAATTATTACCTTCATTTGTGTGCGTTTGTTCTGGAACCAGAACTTCACTTGGAGCGGCTCGAGCCCGAGTTCCCGGCTCAGCTCCTTGCGCTGCTTGTCGTCCGGGTGTGGGCATTCCTTGAAGAAACTGATTCCAAAAAGAAGAAGAAAAAAAGTATTTTTGTGCGTGATCAATCAATTGTATCCAAAAAAATGAAAGGAAAAGGAAATCTCAGTGTGAACACAACAATCTTAGTTCTTGACTGCTTTGTCTTCAGTTTGTTTGGAGAAGTGCAAAAGAACAAAAACGGTTTGGGTCAACCTGCTGAACGTAAGCAATTTGTCTAAAGGGTATGGACGAGCAAGCACTCAATTTGACTTCTACTTACGCTTGCATCAGTCTGAGAAAGTTAGTTTCTCATGTCCTTATTAATTTCAGTAACCCTACAACATTCTATGCATATTTGTTAAAAACAATTAACATTAATAACGTTTCAAGAAGAAGGCAAAATTAAGGGGGAAAACTAAACATTAATGACAGTTCAAGAACAAGGCAAAATTATGAAAAAGGTAAAAAATAATGGCATTCAAGAACAACGCAAAATTAAGGAAAGAAACAAGGGTATATGAGTAGTATTACGCTTCCATCTCCTGGATCTGGTGCTGGGTGTGGCGGTGGTAGCGCTTCTTGCGCGGCCGCTGGTTGGGGTCCTGGTCATCCACGGAGACGCCGTCGACATTCTCGCTGCCGGACTTGCTCTCGAACTCATCCCCCAGCGGATCCGACGTCCGGCCGCGGATCATGTTGTCGCCGCTCTCTGCCGTTGTCGCCGGGATCTGCTCCAGTAAATGCTGCTGCTGGAGCGCTTGCTGAAGCTGCTGATTATCTAACAAGTTTGGCTGCAATTTTGGAGGAGAAAAAAAGAAGCAATTAACCAATTAGTAGACTCGGATCATGCCTTGCAAAGTTGCAATACGCATTCCATGCGTTTCATCAACCACAGACGCATTAATTACTTGACAAGGAGAGAAGTTTTATGGACAGAATAGAACGGAAAATTGTATACACAAATTAGGCATTTAATTTTGTTAGTTTTGGGAGGAAAAATGTATTCATATACACAAAGAAAGAATTTGGGGGAGCAAAATGGGAGAGCTAGCTGCTAGCTACAAATCAGGAAGGGGGCGAAGGGTGAAGTGAAGCAACTTTTTCTTGATTTCTTTTGGTAGTACCGTGTGTATATGTAGGAGATGTGAAACAAGTTTGCAAAAGGGAAGAAGAAAGAAAAGGTAGGTGACCAAAGAGCTGGAAGAACAAGGAAAGCAAGCAACAGCAAACCTGTTGAGCTCTACTCCCTCATCACTTCATCAGTATCAGTACTGTATGTGTGCAAGATCGAAGAAATAACTAGGTACTGAAGTCTCGCCCCTCCATCCATCCTTTATATAGGAGACGAGTAGGTCTTAAAGAAAAGGGGGCTCATGTACTCTTGTGACCTAATCTATGTGTGAACAGCAGCCACCTAAGTACTGGAGATAACCTCTCTCTCTCTCCACATCCCTGAAACTCCTCACTTCCCAAGAAAAGGCTATTAATTAATTATCTTCGGAAGGATCAGTACATGCATACTTGGCCCTCTTCTAGTTCTGAACTTATAATCCCTAGTGGTAACCCCGTCAAATCAAAACAAGGAAATTTTACCAAGAGTAAGAGAGAAAACACAAAAGGCAACAAGAATAGCAACAACTCGTGCAAGAAGTGATCTTTCCAGATTAAAAAAAGAGAGAGGAAAACAGGCAAGCCCTTTTGATTTCCTTGAGCTCAAAATGAATTCTTTGGACAATTAATTACCTGACCGAGTGACAGTGCCGATGAGGATCCGTAAGCTGCGCCGTTCCGGCTGATCATCGACGGCATGTGCCTCGCCGGGATCATCATTATAATCTTTATATCTGAAACCCTAACTCTTTCCTTCTCATCACTTCACATACATGTGTGTGTCTCTCCAACCAAAAGAACAAGTGCTAGCTAGTCCTATATATAGAGGAAGATATATATCTTGCTTGCCAAGCAACAACACAAATAGCAACAGATCTAGGACGACCTAGCCCAAAGAACCCTTGCAGGGTGACAGGCAGTGAGATCTAAGGGATAAGAACTATATATGTCTATGGCTCTATGCAAATTTAGAACTCTGAATCTGTCTATGCAAGTAGATGCTTTACTGGGTGCAACATCTTTCAAGGTTCAGAAGGCTAGCAAGAGGCAGCAAGATGGAGAGATTTTAAGGAGGAACTAAGCGGCCATGGGAGGGAGAGCAGGAGGAGGAAGAAGAGGAGAAGAAAGGGGAACACAGGTGGAAGAGAATGTGGAGAGGGGAGGAAGGAGTTATTGCCGGAGATTGTTGAGAGGGTTCGATCGCATTTATTGAGAGGGCGTAGTGTAACTTTGCTTGGGGGAGAGAGAGATCGGTGCATGGTTTTAATTTTTTTTCTCCAAAATATTGGTATACGGCGAAAGGTGTACTACTTGTCTACTACATGACATGTAGTATTTTGGAGTTTTTGGAGCCAAGAAACCGGAAGAAAATACTGTTTATACATATCATTTGTTTTTCTTTTGGAGCCATATATATAGCCATGAACGAGAGAGAGAAAAAAACTAGGCAAGTTCTAACCATGTCCATGTAGAGATAGATTTATATAGCTTTCACTCTTTCGGTATGTCACTGTATTTTACTTTTGTCTGAAGTTTATATTTCTGCAATCTGGAATGCTTTCGCGGTGCACGTATGTGTTTATTTAGATGAATAATGCACTGTTACCCAATGTTTTAGACTACGTAACCGTCGTAATTATTGAGCGATGGAGAGGGGAAGGTTTTCCACTACTACTGTTACATTCACAGATGGAGCGTACAATGCGTCTCTTCAAACCAAGGATAAGAACAAAATAATACAAGAGTACTCCACTGTATCGTTGACTCACTACTACTACGTACTTCATCAGTTACTACTACTAATTTTAAATTTTCGGAGTAATTAATTTCTGGTTCATAATGTGTGAGCATAAATTGTATCCAAAATACCCAATGCATCGTTTGCAACCTGGTGATTGCATGCATGTAGTAGTACAACGAACGAGTCAAAAAGTATGTGTGCTTACTGTTACTATGAATTGCATGCAGCCATGCATACGAACGATGCATTTTGACTCCGAGTTCTTTTTTTTGGGGGGGTTCGTCTCGACTTTTCAGGAGCAACGGGTGAAGAGATCGATGTTTTCACTGCTGTGTGTACTGTTTCCATGCCTCGTCACGCCTCTTGCTTGCGGCTATGGTCTTTCCGCGCAATAGGAACGGCGGCTTTAGTTCATGCTCAGAAAATTTTTTATAAAAAATACAGTGCACTATTAAATATGTTATATTAGCCGTCTCATCCTTTGCCATAGACGATTCCTCTCCTATCACTTATCACAGACGATTCCAAAGTAGCCGTCTATGGTATATAATTATCACAGACGGTTCGTGAATAGAACCGTTTGTGATAATCGAGACATCATAGACGGTTCATGAATAGAAACGCCTGTGATAATTCACAGACGGTTCTATTCACGAACCGTCTGTGATTATAATCACGTTACAGACGATTTTGTAGATAAAGTTGTCTATGATACTTTTGTTTTGTTGGGTGGGAAAACGAAAAATTGGATTTAATGGGCGGGCTGTCAAAACTCGCTTTATATTAACAGAGTCTCCTCACACCTCCATCTCCTCCTCTTCCTCTAACCGAGTGTCGTCGTCTCGCCCTGACCTTGCCCTCCGGCCTCCCCCGAGCTCGTCGCCCGCGGCCTCCTCCACCTCGCCCCAGCCTCGTTGTCGTCGGTCTCCCACGACCTCGTCGCCCCCGGCCTCCTCCACTTCGTCGTCCCGTCCTCCCATGAGCTCGTCGCGCGCGGCCTCCTCCACCTCGCCCCGGCCTCGTCGTCGCCGGCCTCGCACGACCTCGTCGCCCCCGGCCTCCTCCACTTCGTCGTCCCGTCCTCCCATGAGCTCGTCGCGCGCGGCCACCTCCACCTCGCCCCGGCCTCGTCGTCGCCGGCCTCGCACGACCTCGTCGCCCCGGCCTCGCACGACCTCACTCTCTCTACTCCCCCTTTTTGTTCTGTGATGTGGATTACTAAGAGCTAGTGTTAGTGCTCTGTGAATGGATTGAGTTGATGATACTGTGATGTTGTGGCTATTGTGAGAAGCTCTCTATACATGTGTAGTTCGTGCTGAGTTATTTGGTTTTGACAAAAATATAGATGACAGATCGCGCATGATCCAGTAAAACCGTCATAACTTTTGCATACGAACTCGGATTGCGACGTTCTTTGGCTCGTTGGAAAACTAACGAAAAGTTCAATCCAAAAATTCTTTTGAGAGGCTCCAGACGAAGTAAAAACCCCCAAAAAAGGTCGTTTAGGGTATCAAAACAGCCTCCGAAGTTTTAGTACCCGTTTTCATTTTTTTTGCAATAGAAAAAGCTGTCACACGTTCTAACCAAGAACCGTCTGTGAAAAATGATAGCTTTTTTCACAGACAGTTCTTGGTTAGAACCGTTTGTGATAGCTTTTTTACAGACGGTTAAAAAAATCGTCTGTGATGATAAAGCCGTCTGTGATGACCTCATATCATCACAGACATATAAACTCAGACAGTTCAAAAACCGTCTGTGATGGCCCTTTGTGTAGTAGTGGTGGTGTAACATATTGCTAGAGCAAAATGTGCGTGGCCAATGGTGGATGCAATATACACCGGATGTTTGTAAGGTGATATGTAAGACCAAACTTCTTCTAGCACCAGGTAATTAGCTGGAATGGAAAGTTAGTAGAACATATTTTTTGCTCTTTAATTATTTAGTACTGCACTACACCCTTTTCATGTTGCTATTCATCTTGAAGAGTAGCACTATAAATTATGATTTAGTTAGGTTGGTCTCTTGAATCAACTTAGGAAAATATTTACTTCACTGATGTGACCATTTCAATTGGAGTCAATTTTGCAGTTCTAATTTAATACAAGGTTGATTTATTTCATCATCACCCCATGTGTCGTTCTTTAAATTGTTCTTGACTCAAAAATAGTACTGAGCATGAGTGGGTAACTCGAAACAGCATGACATGTTTTCTCCACTTATCTTTTTTTTTAAGAACATACAGAATAGTTGCCTACTATATTAATAAAGAAGTGAATTCCGCTCAACTTGAGCTAGCACTGGTTCGTCAGCGTTAGTTCATCACTAGAGTCCCCCGCTGAAGCCACTCGCGCCGAAAAACACATTCAATGGGTGTCAAAATAACACCACCAAAGTCAATCGATATAGCGCCATTTATGAAGCAGAAAACCATGCATATGATCAAAACACATTATCTACCAGCAAGGTCAACAAACCATTAATGGTTTTCTTTTCTTTTGTCACTTTCGGTGTCGATCTTTAGGTGTGTCGCCAACCTGGACTCGTTTGCTTTTTTGGCACGGATCGATCGATCGATCCTGCGTATACCAAAACATGTGCGGAAAAATAGTATCAACTTTAATTTTGTAGGTGCATGGATGGTTGGCTTTAGTACTCTTTGACCACATGGATATATATATGCATATTGCATTTGCATGCATAGCTTCTTCTTGATCTATGTTATGTGTGCATGCCCCACTTCTCGTAGTTCTTATGATTCACCATATTGCTTGCTATCACGGACTAGATCTTTATGATATGAAACATACAACAAACAGAGCTAGATATTCTACGTACATCTTGAGTTCAAAATTGTTGGCATCATGTGCAGGTAGCCTATGCTAATCCCCTGTAACTTCTTGCAGTATAATCTTGATGTGAAGTTGCTTAAGTACACCAGCAGCCTCTTTCCTGAACTATAAATTAGTAGTATGTTTTCCCCGGCCTGTTGTTTGTTGAACAGGTACTTTGGCACTGCTTTGTTACTTGTTTCGCTATATTTGTCTATGACATAAGGAGTATCCGTTCTAATATATTTGTCCACTGAGGAAATCTAAAATACAGTTATTGTATTTTTTTTAAGCTCTACTTAAATGCTTTAGAAGATGTTAAGTGGTTGTGATATGTTATTTAATAGGAGATATGTATGATCATTTCTCATTTATTATTTATTAGATTTAGTATTTTCTTAATATGTACGTATGATAAACTATGAACAAATATAGCAAGAAGGAGAAAGGCAAAGGAACCGTAAAGCCTCCACAATGCGAGAAATATTCAATTTCTTATCCAACCTTACCGAGACATTGGTTTCTGATCAGACGGAGCAAAATGCACAACGCGTGGGTTGCGAACGGAACGGTAGAGGATAGTACGAATCCATGCGTGACATGAGCTGGAGCCGCGCTTCCCTCCTCTCTCTCTCTCTCTCTCTCTCTCTCTCTACATTGAATGGTCTCTGAGCATCACCGCGTGAGGTGGACACCACCCCCATACAGGAGGGGAGAGAGAGAGAGAGAGCATGCAGGGAGGGGGCCGGGGCTAAGCCGGCCGGCCGGTCGGCATTTACTACGTTCATGCCTCCCTTGCATCGCCCAATGGCGCCACCGGCCGGCAGGGCCCCACACCACACCGCGGCGGAGGAGTGGGGCCCGCCGTCAGGGACCTGGCAACGGGATTCCGGTGGCCGTGTCGGCGCCCTAGCTCATGCAACGATCCCTCGTCGATCGAGAGCTCGATCCCCTTCGTCCATGGAGGATATAGCATGCGTACGGACTACGTGTAGCATCAAGAGAACCATACGCTCCTGTGACATGGTCAAATCCTCGTCACAGCTTAAATTATGTGCCCATCTCGCAACGCAAGTGATCGATGACTCGGTCGTGATTAAGCAGTGCATTGATCCATCATTTAATTCGTTTCGTCTCGATGGAGGAACGTGCGTTGATTTGGTCTGCTGAATCCGATCAGCCTCTTGTTACGAGGTTCCCTTCCCCGTATTGTGGGACTGGGCATTGACTGGCTTTGGAAAACGGAGTTTGAAGTGTTCCAGTGCGAAGACTTCCATCCTGGACTTTCAACCGCAATTTTTTATTATTTGCATGGAAAACGTCAGGTCAATCCATCTCGCATGATCAATGGCCAGATGATCCATCCATCTTACTAGGTTACCTTTGCTGACTACTAGTACTCCTTTGTCTCGTAAATGCACAGATAAAACAGCAATGGATCAGCCGGAGACTCGGAGTACTACACGACTAAACACTCCAGTTCGTTACTTCCCAGAAAGATAAGCCTCTCGGTGACATGCAAATCCCTCCTCAAAATTACATTAGACAAGCATATGCAGCACAAATTTAAGAGAAAAATACAATTGCTTAGGTTACATAAAGACCGGCACAAAGTTGTAACATTCCCGATGTGAATAGTAATTACTATTTAATTTTCGGTTTTTAATCATATTTCAAATTAGCTTATGTTCTCAAAATCTTCGAGCTTCTAGTTAAGCTCGGGTTTGTGTTTCAAATCTCCTTGCAATTCTATAATTCAAATTTCGAATTTGAATACATTTTTTCAGATTTTGGCTCCCCTTTCCCTTTTGGGCTCAGCCCGCTTCTTCTTGGGTCGGCCCACTCCCCTCCTCCATTCGGCCCATCTAGCCTGCTCCTTCCCCCTTGCTCCCTTTCTTCCCCCACCCAATTGACCGCCTGAAGAATCTAGATCTGTCATTATGAGTTAATAGAGTGTTTTGGTGATTAATGACAAATCTAATTGTGAGACTAACATTTCTATTGCTGTATCTAGCGTGTAGTCTCATTTGGATATAAAGGTGAAATTCAACGAGGTATGCATTCAACTTATATTCTTATATTGTTGCATTCCTCGGATCCAAATTAAATATAGGTTGAACTCCACCATAAGTATATCTTGAATATGTGCATATGTTTCTATTTACACATTTGTGTATGCACACATTTAGGGGGAGCTCATTCTATATTTTGTAGTTTCACTAGTATTGATCCATATTCCCTTTACCATATATATTTGGGATCTTTACTTTGAAACATATCCAGTTGAGTATACAAAACTTGTGTAGTTTTTGTATACTTATGTTTTGAGTATATATAACTTGTGTAGTTCTTGTATACTCTTGTTTTGAGTATACAAAACTTGTGTAGTTTGTATATTCATGATTTGAGTATATAGAACTTATGTAGTTCTCGTATACTCAAGTTTTGAGTGTGTAGAACTTGTGTAGTTCTCGCATACTCATGTTGTGAGTATATATATGACTTGTGTAGTTTATATATACTCATAACGTGTTACATTTATAAATTCAATTTATGTGATTGAAATGGTTATCATCAATTACTAAAGAGGGAAAGATAGAGGTATCTTGTCCCACCATTATGTGTTAATGGTATGATGTGGTAATTAATGATAATCATATTGTGGAACTAACATTTTTCATGAGTTGGATATATAAGTTATGTTCCAGGGTGATGAATACTTGGGATGATCATGAGTTAATCATCAAGTCAATATTCAAGTGAAGGATGCATCATGTGTTGATGCATATGAAGACTTGAAGTAAAGGTTGTATCATGTGTTGATGCACATCAATTCAAGAGAAGACTCATCATATGTTGATGGAGGTCAAGTGAAGGAATGCATCATGTGTTGATGCATGTCAAGACTCAGGATGAAGAAATCATCATGTGTTGATGATGTCCAAGACAAGATCTCAAAGTGAAGAAAAAGGAGATCATCATGTGTTGATGATTGTCAAGTTAAGGACCCAGACTTGAAGTGTTGATGTGCGTCATCAAGCTTCAAGAAGATGCAAGGCAAATGTATGACTAGCTATGGCTAAGGATGTGTTCCTAGTCTTTTACCGGTCTTGGTGTTTGGTTGGTAGACCGGATTGCTAGTATAGGACTACCGTACTATTAAGAGAGGTCTTGACTAGTAGTATGAGTTAGTCATGTGTTGATAGCTCATTGTGTTTACTCTAGCTCATCTATGCATGGAGCTATTATTTGCGAATGTGTTTTGCGAATAATTGATACTCATGCATTTAATCTTTGTAGCATGGGACTATAGTTTGCAAATGGTTGAAGTCCATGCACCTTAGCCTTGTGGCATGACGCTGTCATTTGCGAATACGTTTTGCAAATAGTTGAATCTCATGTTTGATTTCTTGTAGCATGTGACCTAAGTTTGCAAATGTGTTTTGCAAATGGTGTAAGTCCATGTACTCTATTCCTTGTTATGAGTATTCTAAAGGTTGGCAAATGTGTTTTGCAACCTGTTGAGAATATCATCTTGAAACCTTGTTGAAGTTGCACTCAAATGGGCGAATGTGTTTTGTCATTTGAGCGGAGCCAATGTGTTTGGCCTCTGGAGCCTGGCGGTTTGACCGCCAGGGGTCACCGGTCTGACCGATGGCAAATCGGTCAGACTGCCATGTGTTGGGCGGTCCGACCGATTTACTCTTGTGTTGATTCTTTATCCGGAAGTTCCGCCGTTAAGAAAACGGAACTACCGGTGTGCGGAAGCTCCGGTGCGTTCGCATAACGTATTTTCCAGAGAAGCACCATTTTGGTGCGGGGAGATTTTCCTCGGGCGGTCGGACCAACCCGACCTTGGCGATCGATCGATTTAAGCGCGGCCGACCGCCATTAGTTGGCGGTCCGACCAGCCGAAGGCCCAACGGCTAGTTTTATAGCCATTGGGGCACGGGGCGGTCCGACCGACCATTAGTTGGTGGTCAGACCGGCCCTATGCAGATTCGAGGGAATCTTCCCCCAACGGCTAGTTTTTATGTGTGGGCTATATATAGCCACCTTGGCCGATTGGGGATGGTTGCTGGTGCTATGGTGAACCTCTATTGAGCCTCTTGAGCTAAGAGCAAGCCTCTCATTCTATTTTGTGTATGTGTTGCACTTAGTGAGATTTGAGAGCAAACCATAAGTGCATGTGTTGCCTTAGGTAGTGGATTGTGTATCCACTTGAGCGGTGACACTTGATTAGTTCAAGTGAAGGATGAGATTTATTTCTCTTGGTGTTTGCCGACACCTAGACGGCGTGGAGGCGTCGTGCCCGGTGATCTTCTCAAGAGGCTTGTGAGAAGGCCCTGTGTGTTGTGAGTGGTTTGGTGCTCGCCATCTCCGGAGTGGAGGAAGAGCAACCTTAGTGGAGCGAGATGTTGGTTCGTATTGGAACCGGTCCAAGTGGTTGGACTTACCTCGGAGGTGTTGACTTAATTCGTGGAGCCGGTCCAATTCGTTTTGGCTTACCTTAACGTGGATTAGGGGAGACCGGCAAGTCTCCGAACTCCACGGTAAAACATAATTGTGTCATCTTGTTTTATCTTGTTCTTTACTTTGAGCAATTTACATTACTTACTTCAATTGCTTATATATCATTGTATGATTGCTCTCTTGTATTGTGTTCATATTGTTGGTGCACTTAGGGAAGCCTAGTTGATTTAGGTTTTAATTGTGCAAAACTAATTTTTTATTAGCCTCCGCATTATATATCGGTTTTAGCGCGAAAGATTTTTAAAACCGCCTATTCACCCCCCTCTAGTCGGCCACCTCGACCTTACACCGCCCACGCCAGCCACGAGCGCCCCTGCCACCCTCGTGCGCCTCTGCTGCTCCCCTGCCTCCCGCGACTCCGGTGACACACCCTCGTCTGGTCCCATCCCGCTCGGCCTTCTTGCTGCCACAAGACCTCGCCCCTAACCCCTCCGGTCTTTGCCGCTGCCGTCGACCTCCTCTCACCACGCCTGTCGCGCCCGACGCTGCGCTGCGCCTGACCACTGCCGGTCGTCATGTCGCCTCCGTCACCTGCCTCCCGCCCCATCGCTTTGCCCCGGGCCACGCAATTCGTCGTCACGCCCGAGCTTGTCAGCCCACCCATGTCGCTCCTCGGGACTGCGCGCACCCGTGAGCCCCTCCAATGGCTCCCTCGCCTCCTTGCCCGCCTATAAGAAGCTCCTCTCCTCCCCCTGGACCTCCCCCATTTCACCCTCTTCCCCTCCTGTTAAGCTCCACTGAAAACCACAGCTCCCCTTTTCTTCGACCGAGTCGCCTCGACGCCAACCAGCTGCTCCGGCGACGCAACCGCTGCGCCACCCCCGTCACGAAGTGCCCCTGATGCCAAGGAGCATTTCTCTCCCCAAGACATTTTGGATTTGGGTCGCCACTGAGCTCGGATTCGGCCTGCTCCCCTAATCTGGTCGCCTCCTTCTCCACCACCATTCTCCAGCCACCGACCTCCCTGGTTCCCCTTCTTAATCTAGTAGGTTCGCCTCACCGTGCGCCACCTTGTACTCACCATCCCCGGCTCAGTGCACCACCGGAGTCCCTACTCCACCGTGGTCGTGCCACCGCCGCCGCCTTTCCCTCCCCACGCTGCCGCTCCAGTGAGCCGCCGGCCACGCCACCACCTTCACTACCTTCGCCTCGCGGAGGGGATCCCATTTGTGTGCTTGGACGCCACCACCGAGCCCACCTTCGCCGGCGACGAGCTCAGGCCATGCGCACCTGTGCGCCTCTCTCTGTTGGTCGAAAGAGCCAACCAGCACAGGGCCTCATTTAACTCCCCTAATGATTGTCTTAAAAACCCTAATCAATTATTAGCCATTTAAGTGTTGTCTTAAAACCCCTTGACTCTCTGATCGGCGGGCCCGCAAATAGTAATGGCCGGTTTTATTTTCGATTTTTCCTCCAAAGACCGACAAGTGGGCCCCCAAGCACAGTGTGCACCTGGTACACCATGGACCGATGCGCAGTGCATGTTGACCTCCGGTCCATGCACTGTGCACATGGACCGAGCTTTATTCATGGGTCCCACATGTCAGTGGGAAATTCTCTCTCCTTTTTCTTTTTTCCCGATTTAATTCTAATTCAAATTTCAGAAGCTCCGTTCTCATCCGTTTTAACTCCAAAAATTATGAAAATTATTTCTAAAATTTTGTAAATTCAAGATATTGCTATTGGCAATGGTTTTGTTTAATTTGGAGTTCATTTATTATGTCTTTAGTATTTATTTGCTCTCTTTGCTTGTTTGTGCTTTTTTCCAGTACGTTCGTCCGACTAGGATTCAAAGAAGCGGGAGATCTCCAACTTGATCAAGCACAAGACTATCAAGACTCTCTTACCTATAACCAAGGCAAGTCGACACTTTGATCATTTTGAGTCTACATTTTATGCAAATTATATTTCTTTAAATTACCAAAGTTGCATACTTTAATTCTTTAATCAAATATATATTAAAGCTTAAAATAGTTAAACACTCATATGATAATTACACAATTATAATACCATTCTTTGACAATTGAATCTATTATTCATTGTCACCCTAGTAACTATGTGGTAATTACTAGTTAGTTATGGGTTGTACTTAAGCGACATGCTAGTCTTGCTTAAGTACTGGGGCATTAAATGTCCTAGTCATCATCTTTTAAACATGAAAGTGGTTTTGGGCAGTCATTGTGGGTAAATGACTATGAATGTTGAGATAATTTAGTTTTACTCATCAAAACCCTAATACCTTGCTATTACCACATTTGGGCGGATGGAATGATGGTGGGTGCCGTAATACATGGGAGTGGTTGATAGGTGGTATAAACCGTCCGGATGGATTAAGGACTTAATATTGTCATGACCTCCCATGTAAAACAAGTACAACCACAAGTCTGTAAAGTACAACTTGGCTTAGTAAATTTATTAAACTCTGAATGTAATCTCGCTGGAGAGGTAGCAGGATCGTCCAAGAACTGGACACGGTCCGACTTGAATGGGACACCAATGCAAGGTGAAGTTGTCAGTCGTGCTAGATGTTGTGGGTAATCTAGCTACACTAGTTGCTGAGGTGAACATCCGCACAACTTATGGGCGTGACCCATATGGGTGAGATGACGGAAGGGGTGAAATATGTCAAAAGATTATTGTGATGGCCGCTCAACTACATGACTAAGGAATCATGTGGGGCAACGAGTATGATTATCTCTTGTGGGTACAGTGTACAACCTCTGCAGAGTCTCAACTGTTTAAACAGTCATGCCTACGGTCAAAGGCGGACATGAGAACTTACTAGAATTGGTTTTATTTTAAAAACTTTTGTGGGAAGTATGAAAAATCAGGTCAGGCTCACCTAACCCTGAGATTATATTTTTTCTGGGCCGTCGAGCTCAGTAGTGTTGTTAATGATCGAAAGTAGCTCCAAACAAAAGAACCATAAGGTAGAGGTTCCGACAGAGGGGACTTCTGTTGTTATTTAATATTGCACAATTACTCTCTTTAATAAAATACAATTTGGTTAAAATGCTAAGTGATAGGAATTTATAATTATGATAATTGAAAATATTCCTTTAACAAATAAAAGAACCCAAACCACCCTTGTTAAGTCATACATGTATATTATTGCATCTTGTGTGTTAGCTCGCGAGCACAGAAGTTATGCTCATTCTTGCTCCCCCAAACCCTTCAGATAATGTGGACCAAAGAGATTATGCGTATTATGAGGACCCAAAAGCCGACGGTCAAAGAAACGATGAAGAATAGTTAGTTCTATAGTCTAGGTCTCGACCCAGTCTAGTGAACTCGTTCGGTACTTACATACAACCGATATTATCCAAACCTTTGGTTAATATCCGTCGTACACATGCTACCCCAGTCGCTTGTCTATGAAAAGGTGAGCTCTACCATTTTGTTTCCAGTGTAGTTTGCATTACTTTCATGTAATGTAATCAATTTAGTCTATTCGACTCTTCCTGTAAAACTCGATCCGACGTGGACTATGTCATTCTGATATTTGTAATATATTTGAATGGTTTAGTTCACACTATGTATGAAATGATTCAGCAATATGCTTGTAAGTGCTATCTACTAATCTAGAGAATAGCACAATATTTTCACAGATGATTCGAGATTAGAAAATCCGGATCCGACAAAAAGTTGTATCCAATCACTGCACTGAATCACTGGTGTTACAGCACCATCAAGTCCTTCCTCTACGACGACGGCCATCTCATCGTGCTGCTGCCCACTGTGCATCCCGGACTCGGTCACACACAATGTAGTAGTATTAGTAGTAAACAACATCCATCAATGGACAAGAAGGAATACACCATCTGCGGAAAGCTGCTTGCTTCTCAATCGGGACCCCATCCGTCGACGCCTTTTGGATCGCAAATTTGTTCGCAAGCTTGCTTTGCGTTGAGTACACCATCTAGAACCTCAGTCCGCCCGACAGTGCTTTGCAAGATCAGCTCTGGTTCGCCTCTTCATCCCATGGCCGCTGCCTGACACGCATGGGCTCACTGTCACATTGCATCAATCTTCGGGCATGTGTGCATGGACCCAGGAGCCCCTGACCAGCTGAACAACAAGACAAGCGCACATTTACATTGCGGGGCCGGGTACAGCTATACCCATCGAATTCGAGGTCTTTGTTTAAGGCTGCTTCTAATCTTCTCTGCACAACAAAATGGGAAGAAAAAGGTGTTGCTTAGTAGTAGTATTTCAATCTGTCATTTATGAGGGAGTCAACTGCTAGCTCCTCAACGAAGATGGGTTGGTAGACTTGGTATTCTTCTGATTTGAACCATTGTAGACTTGTTAGAACCAATGGTATTCTTCTGATTTGAACCATTGTAGACTTATTAGTATTAGTACCAGACTACCTAGTTGAAGAATGTGATTGATTGTATAGTCACAGTAAAATATGTGGAGGCGATGTCCATCAAGAAAGGAGCGTAAGAAGGCCTTAGGAGCCATCCGATCTGACTAATGACTTAGGAGCCGTCCGATCTGACTAATGACGGCTCGGATCAAACTCAAGGCATCCAGTTGAGGGCACAGCGCATATGCTGAGGTGCATCCGAGCCATCTATAGGAGAACAGACTCATCCCGCAACCTTCAGAGTTCAGGCCGGCTACCTTTCACAGGAATTAGGAAATTTCCTATGTTGAATTTTTGGCTGTACCACAACCTCGAAAGAAGGAATTGATGTGGCAAATTCAAGTAAATATAGTAGTACTGAGTATTAAAAAAAGAAATACTACTACTGAAGACGTCTGTGAAAAGCTCACCAATTGACTTACTTGTCTGCATATGCGTTGAGAAGTTATTGCTGGCGTTTCGCTATAAACTTTTTGGTCTTTATTTTCCTTTCCTCCAGTTCAGTGCAGCAGGTCCATGTCTCGCCCTTCAGCCCCCTTCCTTGCCTACCCTTCGATTTAAGCTTCGTGCACAAATCTTTCCTACATGTCCTGTCAAACAACCTCCTTCACATGCCATTATAACTGACATCATGATCGATGTGACTTTTTAACCGTAACAACTTCTGAACGTAAACAAGGACGCTGCATTTACCACAGTCGCAAATTGTCATTCTACAGAAAAATTGGAATCAACTGATGCGGGAGCTACTGGAACCACACCTGATTGAGGAATGTAACTGCTAGTTAATGGGGTCTCAGTACCAAATGCTCTGCTAGAAGTCCCTCTGCACAAGAAAAGAATAGTTCAACATTGATTGGCAGTAGCATTCCAGACGATTGCCTTGATAAGATCAACTAAAGGAGTAGTTGGAAGAACCCCCAGCTGTAGCTAGCTCATACAGCTCACTATGTATGATCTAAAAAAAAGTTATGCAAAAGAAAAGGGACAGTATTCCCTTTAACAAATGATCAGCCAGGATCATTTGTGGATATGAGAGAACATCTTCATTCGCACTAACTCCGTCAATATGCAAGGAAATTAAGCTCCTGTTTAGCAAAGGAGGCTGTCCTTTTCATTTAACATAGGAGTAATTACCTTTGTTGACTAATTACTTGTCATCTTGCCAAAATTTTGCTTTCCTACATATAAGATTGATGAGAAAACTTGAAAAGGGAAAAAGGGTTAAAATAGAAATATCATATACACATGATCAAATATCAAAACTATTGCACATGATCGTCAATAGTGTACTTAAAAATATGTTAATAATACAAACAGCCCAACCTGCAGAGTTTCAATGATATTTGTTCTGAGGGTTATAACATTCTTTTGGAGCTCAAATCCCTCAAGCTGAACTTCAATTGGCATTAAAATTTGATCAATTAATTACTCTGATATGCCTACTTGGTCCATTTGTTTTTGCCTTTGATGATCACCCTATACGTTCAGTCGTTCACATATCTGTGCTAGTTTCATAACTTTCCAGACCTACGGATCCCGTCTGTTTGGATCAGGTCCATTCATTATGATGGGCTTTGAAGATGGTTTAAATGTATACTTATGATCTATCATATGACGTGTAGTTAATTACTCAATTATATGTGCCACTTATGATCTACTACGTGACGTGTGGTTAATTACTCAATTATATGTTCTTCTTGTTCAACTTTACATTTATGGCTCTCATCTATGTCGTGGCATCTGGGTATATCTATACATTCAGCTCGTGCACGGAAACAATACTCGCAGCCTAGCAAGCACAGTATCACCATACAACTCTAGGTCAGAAATTTTATTAAGATGCCCTGTGATGCTCATCGATGACCATATATCGCATTCAACACTCATCGATGATGACCTATGAATATCAACAAACATCTTTTCTCTGTGTACTCCTAGAATCCAGAGCTGTGTACTGTATTAAGCAACCTAGATGTACACTATCTTCCTCCAATTGGCTGGCACACAAATGTTACTTTATTTCTCTACTTTTCCTTTTAATTGCATGAAAACTTATATAGCTGGTCTGGCATGCTTTCCAAACAGCAATGGAAATTTCCAGGTGAGCAATCGCTAAGTGTGTGGTAGGCTAGGCATGCCAATCTTTTAGAAAGAGAAACATCAAACCAACCCTAGCGTTACACCGCAATGATGGTGATATCCACCCTTCAAGAGCAACCAACTTGTTCCAATGGATAAATTTCTTCCTTTCAAGAATTGAAGAATTCAATGATGAAGGAGAGCAATAAATCTAGAAAGTGAAACTAGTCTTTTCTCCATCCCGCTGGGACACCATGGCATCTTCCTTTCCACATAGTTAATCCATGGATGTAGTGCATGAAAAGTAGCTCCTAATTATCGGTACACATCTTCCTTTCTTTGTTGATAATGGACTAGAACAGAAGATGTGGCTGCCTTCCCTGCCTAGCATGACTGTCGTGGGGGCCACGGCTAGGAATTGTCAATCCAAATATCTGCTTAACAGTTCTCTCTTACTTTATATATAGATAGCATTTCCTAGCTAATGTGTCAGTGTCACAATCAATAGACTTCACACAAATGGGTTGTACTAAACATTGAAAAAACACCATCGAGTAAAGTAAATACCATATGTTTGTTGAACGAGCTTTGATTAAAATTGTGTGGCATTTAAGCACCCTTTTGATGGTGTCATCTAATCATGGATAATCAATTTCGATTAGATAAAAACGTGCACGCATTGTCCCATACTCCCATAAGCCATACAAAATTATACTAGTATAATCAATAATGCCGCATTGACATTGACATGTGGGACACACTTGATCTTTGTATTATTTTACTTGTTGAAGTAGAAGTGCCGATTTCAATTTTTTGTGATGTAAACTTCCTGTCCTCAAGCAGAATGGTATTGACATCAGACTGCTTGCAGTTATTATAGTATGCCCTAGAGAGAGAAGGTACTGGCAGCAATACATTATGGCTATGCCCCATGTCTCACTCCTAGACTTTTGGGGGATCAAGCCCTTCACTGCACCTTTTCACATTAGTATGTGTATTAATAATGTCCTCTGTGTGTGTGCGTGTTATTTGTTCCTTTAAGGAATGGTATAGGATTTCGAGTCTGTGATTAAATGTTTGATGTGGTCAAAGACACCAGTCTTTAAAGAGAGTCCTAACAAAAGGCAGGCATGATGAACAATTTCACTTGGCGATATTTATAAGGGTTGGGCCCATGCCTGTTTTCTTAAGCACAAACAGCAAAAAAAGCTCCCCTTTTAGGTCATCCTTTAAAGCTAAATCAAGATGACACTTGAATGCCAGCAAACATTTGTTTTAATGTCATAAATATACTCTAGGCATCATTGTCATATTCCTTCTACTTCGATGTTGAATTAAACCACCCCATAGCTGCCAATTAATGGGGAGGTTTATTTACATTAGTCATTCCTTTTCTAGTTTAATAGTAGTAATCTTCCATGATCGCAAGTTGAAGCAAATACTGAGTTTATACACGTGGAAGTGAAACTGTAAATAATCTGCACTTGGAGTTGCGGCAGTTGGGTTGGAATTTGGAAAGGAAGAAAAGCATGTTCAGATGCTAACCTGCTACTAAAGTCCATCTTTGGATCTTCAAGCCTCCTTTTTCAGTGCAAATGAGTTTTCTCCTTCCATCACAAGTCAAACATAATTAAGATTTATGTCCTGCAAAAAATAGAAATCATTATAGAAACAAGTCAAATCTACCTGCTAATATATAAAGAGAAAATTTATGAAAGAATTACCTGCGAAAAATAAATGAATAATCAACAAAAAAGAAGATCTCCCTCTTACAAGGCACCCCCTCCGTTTCATATCACTCTTACAACATCCAAAACTCCCTCCATTTCATTAAGTAATTCTAGCCTTCCGCTTTTCTTTCACATTATGTCATTCTACCTTTTTCAGGCAACATCACCATACTTTTCCAGATCCAATACCCTTTAGTAAATTGCAACAACATGTCGATAGCTAATGCAATCTTATGTGCCAAAGCATCCTAAATACTCAATTTAACCCTGACCATTTTACCACCCATCGTAATTCTTGTGCCTTATAATTCAAAGCAGTGGGAGTACAAACTGAAAGAAAAGCGAAGTTCACCAAAACGACAGCAACAAGCTATGAGCAACAGAGGACAATCTAATCTTAAGTAAGCAGACGATCTCACGAGCCTTCAACTCAACCATATTGGGCCAGATGGCCCAGATTGAATTCCAGCCGCAAAAAGGTCATTTTCATTTAGGAAAAAAACTTATTCCGGATCTGGGCTAGACCTGATCATTTGCAATATAAAGATGAATTTTCAACTCTGATCCATTGTACACAGGTTGCACACTAGCATCCTCTAGATGGGGGCCTAGAGAGAAGGTAACAACCAAACAAAATACAGCAAAAGAACAGTAGGCATTTATGTAGCATTGGTGGCTCGGTGCTGGCCTGCGAAGTGGCTTTATACCTTGTCTTGAATAGTGGGCCAGCTACCTCCAGCATGGGGTCAGAGAGCACCTCCAATGGTCCCTGGGGGCTTATTAGTGCAGCATTCAGTGCTCTCTTGTTACAGCCTGCACCAGTGTAGTACGAGAGTTAACACAGGCCAGCCTAGTATACTGAATGCATACTACACCAAATGATTCGACTTGCTACCTGCAAGGTGATGTTAGTCAAGATCAATAACCATGTAAGACAGAGTTTCAGATGGAAATCATAGAAACATGCCAGCAAAATATAATGCTGCGCAAGATTTAACTTTCTTTTTTAGCAATTCTTTCCAAACTAATTTCTTCTTTTTCTCTGTACAAAGACAGATCACAGCAAGATATATCTCTAAATTTTTAGAATTTCCAATTATTATGATTTAGAGGGAATCACATGGTAGGGGCATGGAATTACCCACAAGGCTTATAGTAATCCTACATATTTTCGCCTCAATCTAGTTGTACATATATAAAAGGTCAATTTTCCCAAAATGATAAATAACAGATGATAATGAATACTAGTAACTTGCAAAAATTAGAAGCTAGCAGGTAAACAATACATTAAAGTCCACAGCAGGGACTAGAATTTGCGTAGATAGACATTTGAGATTTCTAATGAGCATTACTTTCCACTATTAGCACTGGTTTGCGAAAACATTTTCTCATTCCACCTTACTAAGAAAAACCCATTCGGCTTTTCAAATTAGTCCTTGCTCATACTTTGCTTCTAAAATCAGTACCTTTTACTTATGATTGAGAGCAACAGCTTAGGTTTAAGACAACTGCATACAAGCATACATAGAACAAATAAATTATCTTTGTGTTGGCGATGTATATTCAAGACAGAAAATACTTCGATACTTTTGCCAAATAATGTAAAAGAATGCAATGTACTACATAGCATGCAATAGATTGACACCTGAAAAAGCTTCTAAACTGGTACAGAGCACAGAAATTTAATGTCAATCTATGGTACATTTATAAACTCGACAAACCAAGTTATTTCCTCTGAGAACATTTGAGGCCTCTATTTATGAATCCAATAGGCTAGAATCTTTTCCAGCAGACATGAACGAACCAGAGCATCGAACAACCAAGTACGCATTGCACTAATGAAGCAACAATATTGTGGTGTCATTGCATCCACACGTGCAAAATATGCATGCCAAATTTTCGATCAGCCAATATTCAAAAGTTTCAGACAACCACATTCTATGGAGACAATATGTCGGTCATACTGATGTGCTTTCTTATTCCATTCCAACAAGCACTTTACTTAATGGCTCCATGACAACAACTTCTCTATAGAACTGTTTTAGTAGTGCATATTTTCTGATCAACAAGAATTCAAACCATCTACATAAGAATCTGCAAGATACTACACTGATCTATATATAACGCTTGACAGATTCAGTACAAATAGCATTGCTTTGATTCTAATTGTACTTTGCTAGTTGAATTTCAAAACTTAGATGGTCATGAAAATTTCAATTCATCCTATAGGGTTTTTTCATCTTTATACCAAAACATTGGAGACTTCCACTAGATGCCAAATTTCTAGAGAAGTAAACCAGAGTACCAGACTTGCTCAATTCAGCAGAGGATCCCTAACCAAATGCTAAAAATGCACAGTAGGCCACTCAAACATATTATGATTGTAACAACAGCTAGACAAAGACGTGTAAGCTGTGACATTGTAAACAATTTCAGGGAAAACATAACTATCAGAACTTCAGAACAGAAGTCTACCTTGGATATGAGATGATGGAATAATGCATTTTGGTTGTGTAGAGAGAAATCACTCCTAAACCAGCAATCGATTACCTGAATCTGTAAGAAGATTTCTCCAAATTTGGTCATTTTCCCCAGTTGAAGCTTCAGGTGAATACGCAACTGATGACTAAAAACTGCTAGACACTGTATAAGCAACAGAAGACTCTACCACCAAGTGGCACAAATGGGTGAATGCATCAAAACTTTGACCATAAACCTCCAAAATGCACTATGTGAGCAAAAAGGGCACCAGCATATATATTCACATGGCGAATGTGTTCTTATTTTCCGGAAGATAGTGTCACAAAATTGCAGCATGAGAAGTTGGTCCAACAGATTCACATGACTGGAGAAGAACTAGAAATATACAGGTAAATTCCCATGTTTTCCTCCGAGCTTCCATCAACGCACAAGATCAACCAAAGTTTTCCTACGAGGGAACCTTTGCGGAAGCCGGAGCGACATGGCATCCTCAATCTCAATCGGTAAATGCATCGCGACGAACACAATCCCACCCTTCTTGCGGTGCTCCGCTATGACGTACTCGAGCAGCTTAACACCCTCAACATCCAACGCGACCGACGGCTCATCCAGCAGCCAGATCGGGTGATCGATGGCGAGAAGCCTGGCCAGCTGCAGCCTCTTCCTCTGGCCCATGGAGAGCATCATCGCCTTCTCTTTCATGAGCCTTCCGAGCCCCATGAGCTCGATGGCAGGCGCCGACCTGCCGTGCTTCCCCTCGAGGAGCTCGAACCACTGGACGTTCTCGAGCACGGTGAGCTTCTCCTTGACGGCGTCCTTGAGCGACATCCAGTTGAGCTGCAGCTTGTACTTCTGGAACACGCCCGGGGAGGTGACGTCGTGGCCGTTCCAGAGGATCTCCCCCGCGGAGGGCGCGCGAGAAGCCGGCGAGCATCCGCAGGAAGGTTGTCTTCCCGGAGCCGTTGGCACCGGTGAGGACGAGCGCGGTGCCGTCGTGGACGCTAACGTTGATGTCGCGGAGCACCGTCTGTGCGTTCCGCATGCAGGAGACGCCGTTGAGGACGAGGCGCGGCGGCGGCGGCGGCCTCACGGGCGGCATTTCTGGTAGTGACACGCGAGCGGCTGTGGAAAAACGTGGGGATCTGAACCAGCCACGCGGCCGCTGCGTGGGCGGCGGGCTGATGGAGACGCGAACGGAGGCGATGTGGCGTGCGGCGCGGCGGGGAGGGGGATTCGCGCGTGCCGCGGTGGCCGGTGGGAGTATGACGGGGCGTGCGGTGCGGGTGCGGCGCGCGGAGTGGCCGAGGTGAGGGAGGGGCGGCAATTGGGCACGGTGGAACGTTAGGAGTGGTTGGGCCTCGACGCGGCGCGATTGCCGATGGGGAGAGTACGAATTGGGGAGAGGTAAACGCGGAGGCCTGGGTGGTGTTACGGTATGGGCCTTGGGTTGTTGGGCCACAGGTTCCAATAGTCGTACCGTCTCCCGAGAGATCCTAATAGCCTCAGAAAAGGTAGAGGTAGAACTCCGCACCACGTAAAAATCTGAAGCAAAGCTCCAAATGAAGTGCAACAGGAAATGAAGTGCAACAAATTGAACCCACACAGATTAGTTGAAGCTACCGTATTGTTCATGAGCCCATGTATGTCAAAATTTGGGTTAACATTGACTAAATTTGTCGTCTATTTGGTTTGTCATCGATGTGTTACCAAACTTTTGTAATATATTTTTTATTGGATTTCTACTTCATTTTATTGCCAAAGTTTGGTCCAAATTTGGGCCTAAAATTTATTGACCAAACTTTGGCAGTGCCAAAGTTTAGCACACATTGGTAAGGTTTGGATAGGTAATAAACCAAACATCCCCTGAGCACCATGGGGTCGAGGTATTCTAATTTTAGTAATACATGGTTGGCATTTGGCAGCATTGTCAAAACCGTTGGCTGTTTGGAGGGAAATAGAATACACCTCACGGCCTGCCGTTCTGTACCTCTCTCTGTTCGCGTGTTGACTTGGCTGCTTCAGTCAGAGATGAATCACGCACATGATACACGCGAAGCCTGGCCATGGTGACTGCGTACGTCGGGTCCGCTGCGACAGACGTGTGTGCCAGAGGCGCACTCGGTTGCCTGCATTGCCCGTCGGCCGGTCGCATGCATGGCCAAATTAGTGCAACAGAGTCCACAGAAGAGCAGAAGTACAGAACACTCGGTTTCTTGTTGTGATGAGTCGAATGATAATGAAATTGTTGTGTGGTTTGTTTTCTTGGTTACTCGGTTTGGTCTGAAGAACCGGTCGCTGCTACCTTGTGTTGCATGAATATAATGCACGGACATGTTTTATGTAACTTGTGATACTTTGCAAGGAAGAAGTACGTTTTCCTTTCATTCTTTCATTCTTGGAGATATACGGTCGTTTGGTTGTCAGTTGTTTCAGATCCTTGGGCGTGTAAATCCTCGTTCCGGATCAGAAACCGGGCCTCAGTCAGATGGATCCGAATCCTCTGCATACTGTAGAGGACTTTATATGAACAGTGTGACAACAGTGCTATGCACCGTAGCAACAACAGACCAAGTGTCGTGTTGTTTTAGTGTAGCAACCACTGTATCGATTGCCCCAACCTTCGGTTTCCAATCGTACGATGAAGATGACTCGTAATACCACACTGCTACAAACAATTTGCATTAACTACTCCAGCGCAGTGCAGAGGATCACAATCCCAGTCCAATCAGCGTAGCCACTAGTGTATTATTGCGGGACATAGGCATTAGAGCATCTTTAGTGTATTAAACCGATGTCGATTCAAAGTCATGCCACGTAAGTATTCTAAGAACCGAGCTTATTTTTCTCCAATGTATTGAACTAATTCCTACTAATAACTGTGACACACGTTACATTAAAAAAAACTATAAAATAATAATATCATCTCTCAAACGCACTCTCTCCTATGTAGTTATTTAATGCTCATATGAGTTGTTTAATGCTTTGAATCGACTCCTAAGTAGAGTCCGGTTCCATGTATTTTTTTGTTGGAATCGACCCCCCCCCCCAATGTATTGAATCGATTCAATACATTCTCTCTCCTCATTTGAACTGGCTAAAACACAACATTGAAGATGGTCTTATTCCCTCCAGAAGATAAAGTCTAGCTAGACTTGTAAAATGTACACAACCACTTCGTACACACACACACACACACGTATACATACACACAGAGAAGAGAACACGGCACAGTCTTAAGAACAAATTAAGCAAGTTGCGAGATTCGTTGGGACAAAACACAAGATCCCAATTCCCAACTCACCTGTTGGCTACAACAAGGGAATGGGATATGCGTTGCCGTTCCAACACGCGGTAGTTCCTCGTCTCTTTCAGATCCGATCCGATGCCCTGCCGATGCCTCGTCAAGGCTTGGTATCCAGTAATTTGCACCGAAGAGACTGCAGTTGTGTAGCAGGATTTTGACAGAAAAACACTAGGGATCCTACCGTGTGGTGTGGTTGTGCATAGTCCGCGCGCTCCTCGTGCAGGAGACGTTGCTGAGCCCGGAGGCGCACGTTGGCTAGTTCAGGGGCCTCATTTGCTGGTGAGATCGAGTGGTGGGAGAAAATGTTGCGATCGCGCGGTGAGGTTTGGAGTAACCGGTAGCGCGGGTCCGCGGAGGGAGGCGGCGCGCGTGTTTGCGTACGTTGCGCCGCGGCGTCCTGCCGGGCGTGCGGGCACGATGGGAGTTCGCTGCGTCGTGCGGTGTGCACAGCTGGGGAGAGGAGCCGGTGGGGTGGGGCCTAACTGGGAGGTGATTGGGCCTTGCCGACCGCCGAGAGGAGGAAATATGTGGGCCTGCGGGAAGGATCATCTGACGAGTGGGCTTATGCATGTTGCGCTTCTAGGTCAGATGTCCAAATGCTCTTGTGCTGGTGGTGGCAAACACCTTCAAGTGAGGCTTTACATAGTGCTATAACATTTGAGTGGTTAGTAGAAGTAACTACCAAGGTCCACTTAGATGGTGGCAAAGAGATAAATGCACTAGCATGAAGTAATATAAATATATTATGAGATCTTGAACTATAGAGATTTGACATATAGTCAACATATCTTCAGGATTTGGTAATGATCATCAAGATCTATGCATGATCTTCATGATCATTCTTGATTAAGGGATTAGGGAAAATCAAATTCAAATCCTCATTTGACTTTAATCAAAAACCTCCTTGTCATAGATCTTGGGCCAAGCCATTGGAAACATTTTCCCTGAGTTCTAGGGAGGCTAGGCAACACCTCTAAATTATCTCGTGATTTTTAGAAAGTATTTGATAATTTTTGGAGGCGAGTCAAAGCTTGGTCAAACCATAGCTCTCACCTTCTGGAATTTCTGGAGAAAAAATTCAGTGCCTGAAAATCTCTGAAAATTTTATGTGAGGTTCCTCCAGTAGTCAGCAAGCTCCAGTTAAAATTTCATAAGTGTTGGAGTTTGTTTGCTACATTAGATAATTCCTCAAAAATCAGTTATTCCAATTCAAACCCTAACTGGTTTTCACTGTTACTTGGGCTCGAGCCACTGGACTCGGTCCAGTCAACTAATCGCACCGGCGCGGTCGATCGGGTGTGCGCGGTCGTAGGCCGTTGGATCGGCATCGAACGGTCTTCGACCAGCCGAACGATGGGATCGTTTCAATCCGCTCGATCTAGCCCCGCCCTTCGATTTCAATCCGATGACCAACGAGTCGTCTCCTTCCTCTGTCCGCGCGCGCGTGAGCCCTGTCATGGCGTGCGCAGAGGGGGAAAGTAGTGGCGTGCAGCCCACTCTATGTCCACCTTTAAACAGCTAGCTCTGTGCGCATTAAATGCCTGTCGCGCTCATCCCTCAGAGGGCCATGATTCGACTGCTCACATCGCTCTCAAGTGCTCTCATGGCAGTGTTGACCCGACTGGAAAAACCCGGCCGTTGCTCTCTGCCATCGCTCTATTTAAACTCCCTTGCTTCACCCTCAGCTTCCTTTAACACTTCCGCAACTCCAGCTAGCATTCACCATCTTGCTTGAGCTGCAGTTCCTCGCATTCTCCTCGACCGCCATTGTTGAGTGTGGAGCTTACGGTGGAGGCGGTGCAGCGGGGGTTTTCTTCTTCAAGTCTTGGCCCCCTCTGCTCCCCCTTTACTCTCGGGAGCTTGACTCTCACTCGGTTTGGTTCTCTCTTTGCTCAGGTCGCTGTGGCCTAGTGAGGACCTCACCGCACCGCTCGGCCACTGTCACGGAGCACTCGTGTGGGTCTCTGGTCGTTCTTCAGCTCAGGTGCTTTCGCGTTGCCCTATAGGAGCTTAGATGTGTTCTCATTGTCCTTTGGTATTGTCCGTTCGGCGAGATTCCGAGCCATACCTACTCGGCCGCATTCCGTGGTCGTCTGCATCATTGCCATAGCCGCCCGCCCGACCAAGATCGCCGCAGTCAAAACGTTAAACCTTTAGACACTTAACCCTGCCTTTGACTGGCGCCGCTGTGGTCGGAGAAGCCGCCGAGCTGCAAAGAGTGCGGGAGGCGCCTCCGTAGTCGAATTCCGCCAACATCAACATGGCCCGGTCGTTTCGACCAGATGCAGTGTTGTGATGGGTAAATAGGTCGTCTCGTAGTCCCCAGAAATGCCCTTATGCTTATAAGGGAGAGGCCTACGAGTGATTGTAAGTTCTCCTACAATCACCCCCCGTAGTCGTAAGTCTCACTACGACTATGGCGTGGTCATAAGTCCTTCTGCGACCATTACCCAATCGTAAGTTATGTTGTGGCCTGTACCTCGTCGTAAGTCTTACTACGACTATGTCCGGGTCATAAGTACTTCTACGACGTGTACCAAGTCGTAAGCCTGTCTACGACTAGTAACCAGTCGTACGTCCTTCTACGACCACTATCTAGTCGTAAATCCTTCCTCGACTACTGTTCAGTCGTAGGTTCTGCTACGACCACTACCTGGTCGTAAGTCCTTCTTTTGGTCGTATCTTTAGCATTAAGAATCCAAATCAATTGATTCTTGTTGCTAAATTATTTATAAATCAGTACCTTGCTTCGGTAAGATTTTCAGAAAGTTTGGAGAAAGTTTGCTGTTGAGTCTTTGCATTTTATTCGTTCTTATCGGTTGCTTTTCGCCTTCTCGTTAGGATCCGATGAGCACATTGACAATATTGTCGATCCTCAGCAACATCCTGACCCACAGCAAGCAGGCAAGCAGTTTGATCATGTTAATCCCATTATTTTTCAAGTCGACTATATTGATTTCAACTCGTATGTATGCATTGCTATTTTGTTGTCAAATTATGGTTAGTATCCTATAATTGCATAATCTGTAGGACTTGTTTATCCTCTACTACCATGAGCTTAGGTTATTGGCTGTGGTCGGAGTTCGATGGATGGACTCTGGTCACTTAGTAGCTTTCGATTTGAAATTGCTTAGAAATGCTTAGCTTCAGAGATCTGGCGATCATCGATTTTAGTCGATGATCTTGATCACACATATATGAATTATGTCATTACGACCAAAGACTTGTGCTTTGTTATTTTGTAAAGTCAAAATCAAAATGGAAAACTGATTTGGACTTGGGCAAGTGGTCGGATGGTGGGTTATTGGGTTTGTGGATGTCTTGCCTAAGTCAACAAGGACCGAACATCTTGTTACACTAAACCAAGCATTGCTGTGTGCTAACCACGCGAGAGGGATATGCGACCTCTCTTGACTTAGTACTTTGGCGTGGGTTATCTCCGAGTCGCAGGAGGGGGTTGTGTGTGTTGTGTGAAACATGATATGTGGTCGTGTCCTTGTGTTGGGTGTGCGGTGGTGGAGATTTCGGGTAGGCTCTCCACCTCGAGGAGCGTCGTAGTTGTCCAAGGCTTTACCCGGGAAGGGTAGTTGACCGAGGCTTTACGATGACTCCGACACAACGTATGAGTTTCTATCCATACGAGCGGCTCGTGAATAATTCACAATATTGAAAACGCCTCGTAGGACTTAGCCGTCTTAAGCATACCTTCTAAGTGTGCTTAATAGCTTGGCAAAAGGCGGTCAGCGTGTGGGTGCAGTGGTACACCTGCGCAGGATAAAACTATTCGAATAGCCTCGTCCTAGGTTATGGACACGCTTGGGGAGGTCTTCCAAGAGTTAGACTTCAACCTTTTAAACTAAAATTTTGACATGGGTGGCATGAATGGGTAATTCATGCTATTGTTGTGGTGGCTAATGGTTTAGTCACTTCCAGGACTGTTGTTGTCTCCTATCTACTGTTATATTGTTGTCTTTTTCGGTTATTTGAACAGTAAAAACAGATTTGTCAACTTGCTTTTAAATGTACTACATTATTGCAAATAAAAGTTGCTTTGTGCTGAAAATGAAACATACAGCCTCCACTCAAAAATTTGCATATAGTTATGTACAGGTTTGTTACTCTACACGTAAGTCTTGCGAGTACATTCAAAGTACTCACCCGCTTTCTTGGGCTCTCTGCTGTGAGAGAGGAAGGTGAGCCCCAAGGGCCTCACTTCTGTGAAATGTGCTGTGGATTCAACGACTAGCTTGGCGGTCCGGTCGGTTGCCTTGTGGGTTAAAGGCACACTGATTGGCTCTTTTGTTTATAGCCATCTTATAGCACTTTTGTTTTCGCTGTTCAATTTCTATATGTATATATCATTTGGCCGGTCGGCCTCTCTTTTGTAATCACTATCTTCTATTTATGTTATCTTCTGGATTTTGCATTGTCACTGGATATAGAGTGTTAAGTAGCAAAACCTTCAAGATGAATTTAAACAATAATCATCGAATCAACACTTTCTAGGCTTGACTAAGCTTATCCAAATCTCAAGTATGATTATCAGTGTTTAACATATGCTCCCCCTGAGGACAACTTCATTGTAGTCTTGTTGCTCTAATGGCTTTCAAACATTTTTCAAAAATGAATATAGGTAAGTATATTGTAATCAAATCAACTGGATTACCACAATGCAGTCTTACATACAAACATCCTATTTCTCATATGGAGATTTTAGGATAAACACTATTCGAAAGTAAAATATTTAACTTATCAAATACCACTATTCGATTATGTAACACAAGTAGATTATCCTTGCAAAGGATATGGGGTAATGCTAGTTGCAAAGTCGCATGCCTTCCGGATACGATTTATCAAAACCTTTCAGGGTCTTAATATTTTGTAACTATCTCTAGGTGGTTAAAGTTACAACGAATAGTATGTTCTGTAGAACATAAAGTATAGTTATACCACTCTAGAGTAAAATATGACTTGTCTTAGTTTTGGAATTTAGGGGATTAATTGCCAACATCACCAATATATGCTATATCTTCGTGATACTAGAGGAAACCACCATTCACTACAACAAAAGGCTAATATTGTACGCCTCATCACAAACAGTTGATCAAAACCGCCTGTATTAAATACAATCACAGATAATTTTGGTTTAGCGGCCGTCTATGTTACTGGCTGCGCTAAAAACTGTCTGTAAAGATGTAATATCACAAACGGATCGTGTTGAAAACCG
Organism: Hsuehochloa calcarea; assembly: GCA_036346395.1. NCBI lineage: Eukaryota > Viridiplantae > Streptophyta > Magnoliopsida > Poales > Poaceae > Hsuehochloa > Hsuehochloa calcarea. The sequence goes on from CM070599.1 coordinate 46,349,952, forward strand.
CTGTGAAGTATCATAGATGGTTTGTATTAAAAGTCGTATGTGATAAGTATCTTAGATTTTACCATGGCTTGAAATCAAAGAGTCTGTGATAAGTATCTCTTGATTTTACCTGACTCTGTGACTTGAAATACCTAACTCTATGATTTTACCATAGCTTAAAATCACTACCATGGCTTGAAATCACTAACACTCTGATTTTTACCATGGATTGAAATCACTAACTCTCTGATTTTACCATGCTCTCTGATTTTACCATGGTTTTAATATGAACCGTCAATGATACTAGCTCATCACATATGGTTTTTTTTACTATTTGTGATTCGCAGAAATTTTTGAACGCTTGCACGAGAGGCAAAATATTTTGGCGCTACCCTTATATATTATACCCACCCCCGCCTTGTCTTCCATCAGTCTCTCCCTTTCCCCTCCCCACACCGAGCTCCGACGCCCGCCCTCGATTCCCCAGCACGGTTTGGCGAGGAGACGCAGCCGATGAGGAGGAGGAGGGATCGCAGGAGCCCCATATCTGCCGCAGGAGGTAGACTGCCATAAGGTACATGTATATCCCCATAATATACACAATTTGTTGGCTATTTAATGGTTCTTATTTTATTTGTACCTAATGCTAGAGCGTCGCTGGAGATTTTCGATCGTCTCGCCTTTTCCTTGCCAATGAGCTTGAGTCGAATTCGGACGACATGTAAGAACAGTTTGTGATATGCTAGTGAGGTACATAGAGGAGCTCACAAGACCAATCTAAGAAGTCGATGAGTTCTTCAGGAGCTTGGAGGCATAGATGGCTTCTAGCTAGTTTAACTTTGTATTTTTATTCTTTTTCCCCATTCGGAGGGGACGTTATGAAACCTTTTGGTTTCCCTTTTGCTAGATAGGTCTCTCCTACAATGTGCTTGCCATCAGAATTTTAATTAAATTTTAGTTGTCTTGCTAGAGGTTCCATATGGAAACTACTGTCTAGCAATATATTGGTTTGACTCAAAATTTAATTTTTTGCAATAGAAAAAACTATCATAGACAGTTCTGAAAATAATCGTCTGTGATAATTACTATCACAGACCGTTCTTGTTCAGAACCGTCTATGAAAATAGACTATCACATACGGTTCCTATGCAGAACCGTCTGTAATAGCTTTTTTCACAAACGGTTCAAAAACCGCATGTGATGACCTCATGTCATTACTGACCTATAAACTCAGACGGCTCACAAAACTGTATGTGATGACGTTTTTGAACCGTCTGTGAAGACCTTTTCTGTAGTAGTGATTCCACTAACTTATGGTGGAAGATGCACTTTATATGATCGTTGATGTGATTAAGAAATCAACTGGTAAGATAATTTTCCTTCAGGGAGATGCTCTATTTTCCACGAGATGACCTTACTATATGAAAGAGACTATTGGATATGAGTTTTTTATATATTACAATTTGGTTTCCTTTTTTACTAGGAATTTTGAGTCCTTTGAGGATCTCATCGAGTATTTTCAGAACCCATTGATTGCATATTTTATTTATTTGTTCGTGCCATTTGCCAAAATTATTACGCAACAGAACATTATATCATTTATAATAGGAGAGTAACGGTCTCTACGGGGACCTTTGAACTATAGCTTCCACCACTTCATTATCTTCATAATGACCTATTAAGTCTTAACTACCTGGTTCCAAGACTTTTATTTAGCAATTTTGGTTCAGCCTCATATGCTTTCATTATGTGACCCGATATGAATGCTTCAAGCACTTGACCATGGACTTTGGTTCCAGATCCGTGTTCTCTTAAGAGAAATTGTAGCAATTTTAGAGACAAAATAGTTGTCGATAATTTTCTCTCATATCCTCCAAATTGAGTATATTTCAGTGTTAACCAGATCTTTGTCATTTTCCAAACAAAAGATCCTTGGTTGTTCCGCATTCTCGGCATTGTAATGTGTGCACATCAAATTGCTGGGGCTTTCATCTTCATGACGAACCTCTTCATGAGGTATTTCACCTTCAAAGTGAGTTCTCTTGAAGATAGTTAAAAGAGTGATTAATAATTGTTTTGACTACTGTCATTAGATCTTAGACCCGTAGGCGTCCACACAGATTTTAGATCAAGAACCAATAAATCAAATTCGCATAATTGGATATACTAATCAATCTAGGGTATTCCACTCTTAGCGGCATATTTACTGCAATTAAACATTGTAGTAACTGGTAACTCCTTCATAATTAGAAAGTATCTCGCAGGCTCCCGCTTCTAGCGTACATGAGTATAAACTAAATCTTAAGTTTAGCTTGACTAATGTGTGTATCTTAGTACTAAAGATATTTTCCTTTTAGAAAACATGACGTCATTCAAACTTTTGGGCATTTCTCTTTTCCCCCTAATGCCGAGATTCGATATTTATTAATAGCATACCACAAAATTCCTCTACCATGGGCACACGATTGATTGAGTTTCATATCCAACATGATCTCGAACAACTGGTGGTGTCTCAAAGGTGTATGCTACAATGATGATAATATGTGGGAAATGTTTAATTCCTCCAACACTCACTTATTTCAACAAGTGGTTTGATAATTATATGTAGTGAGCTAGACTTTTATCAGTGCAATGGTAAGAAAAACTGCATGATCCTAACATTCTATAGGATATCCAGTTTCTGGTTGGTTATTAATTTGCGACGAATGTCCCATACGGGGGTCCGAGATTTGGCAGACTTATTCTATAGACTAACTTCTTTATTATTTGCCCAAGTTTTGATCCAATTACTCATACCATCTTTTAAATAATTTGGATCATTAAACTTTAAGTTTATAATTATGCAACATATTTTATTATAGTCATAGGCAGTATGTTCTACCAATATAAAACTACAGGATGCTCTTCAGGAACATAAATATAATGCTGGAACATACGAAAATTGACCATAGTTAATCTACATGGGAAAAATAGATTTTCTTTTGGACTTCAGATCTAGTTGAATCACGCAAGTAGTATAATTATTCGACGAGATACTTATTGTTCAACAGGAACACCATATTTAATTAAAGGTGATAAGTATTATGCCTGATTTTAATTTATAATGCCAAATTTAACATGGCCAAATATAGATCATTCAGGATCAACAAAATCCAATATGTCATTATATTTTATTTTGGGAGTCATTGAGAATCAACAAAATCCAATAGATAATTATATTTTATTTCAGGATTTATATTTGCTCCAAGCAAATGATATGGTTTCTAGTGGTGATGCAGTTGTAGACCGTATTTACCAATTTATTCATGTGTCATTTCCGATGAGTATGGCATGTTGCGGTGTGTAGCCAACATAACATATGTGCGACTGCATCAAGTGGTCGTTGATTTGTTGTGTGCATTCCCGCATGTTGGCGGTTAACATATTGGTGAAGACACAAATCAATTGTCCTTCGTGGGCTGTAATTATTGTGGTTGCCAACAGCATAAGTGTCGGCATTGACGTAAATGCCATTATCCATATCAACTGGATAAGGATTATAATCATACAATTTACTTTCATTATCTCCCAAAACAGACTAGATAAATGTTTGCTTCTAGCTTTGACCTATGATTTACCACTACACCTAACATGACTCTTGTTTTGAATATTCTCTCTGCCTCTTAGATTCCAATATCCCACACAAGCCCAATACCCCCCCTTTCGTGTCAACTATAAAAATCCCAAGTGATGGCGTGTGCATTACACATTTGCTTGAAATCAAATCGAGGTAAAGATTTGCAATCATACTTCAATAGGAGTACAACTTTTTGGCGTGAAACCAATATATACTCTGTAACATTTAGCTTACAAGGCTTTTCAATTAAGAAACCAGTGTGGTGGAAGGGTAGTGTTATATAAACTCCAAGTCTTAGAGCTTAAGTTATTCTATATTTATTTGAGGAATATGGTATTTTTAGCCAAAATGATCCATCAGAGATCAACATATGACTAGGCTTATTCCAGTGCCACTGAGAAAAATAGTTTCTCTTTTGCCATCTGGGCATCCATTCACTACAAGCTAGTGAATTGAGACTTATTAGATATCAATGGTACATGTCCAATATTTTGTTAGCAAAGTGTGGAAACATATTTTTAATTTTCAGTATACTGTTTACAACATTTATTCTATTTATTCTATACAAGATTAATTTACTACAGGTAAGGTATGTTACTGACAATATGTTTTATTAAGCATATTTAATCTACTATTCAACGAGAGCTAAACTTTAATAGTACAACTTAGACCATTATTTTATTTATAGCATTTGGGAAAAATAATATAATGCTCAAGGTTTCAGCCTAGAGTAAAAAATAAGAGATACTCGTAATGAACAGGACCAAACTATTCAGGAGTTGAACCTATACTACTAATGCAACTCGTGCATGAAAGCAACATCTTTACAAAGTTAATAGATAACTAGGAGATTTCTATAGGTCTCCATAGAGCATAACATGAGCTTATCATTGCTGTCATCCAGGACAAATAAATATCCACTTAGTGATGTCAAACATTTTCTACATAATTCATGCAATTTTCTATATGTCTACAGCTGGTAAAACATTTTAAATGCATAAAACGAGTGCAAAATAGTAAATATTAATTTTATCGATTTCAATATAATTTTGCTAGTATTTTTGGGATTTTTTTGATAATTTTAAGGTCTGGAAGCGATTTTCAGAATTACTAAACCAATTAAATAATTTCCCAAAACACGTAATACCAACAAAAATAAACCAGAAAAATATGATGCTTTCAAGGTGTACTAGGTCTAAGTTTTCACAAATTAATGGAAGCTCATATACCTTAGAAATACATTTTCTAGGATTTAATGTGAATTTTCAGAATTTACTGAGTATTTATGGGAATTACCATAAATTACAGGGGTTGAACTGCAAATTTTGATACTACCACAAAAAAATAATCCACAATTAACCGAAACTTCAAGGTTTTTTTTTTTGCAAATTGCCTTGTCTGCAAACTTTCCTGAGGATTTTCAAAATTTCTAAGGGCCTTTTACAAAATTATCGAGTTTTTTTCCTTTCCCGAAATTGGAGTGTAGGCTGGGCCGGCCCAAATTGCCGCCTGCCCCGCTAGGGTTGAACAAGGGGGGGGGGTTGCTAGGGCTTCCCCCTGCCTGTTGTTGTCGGCGGAACGATGGAGTCGCGTTGGCGGGAAGCAGTGTGGTGCGGCGTTGGCGCAGAGGTCGCGTCAGTGGGACGCGAGCATGGGCGTGACGACGCAGATGGCGAGCGCACGATGAGTGCTTGATAAGGCACCGTAAAATGCGACGACACACTAGTCATCATCTTCGTCGACGGTGGCCATGCGCAATGACATCAAGTCGTAGTCTCACCTCAATGAGCACAATAAAGTCCAACAATCAATATAAAATTAATCCCAATCTTAACCCTGAAGACAGAATAGGAGGTATGTACAAGAATTAATTGGATTGGAACCCACTCGCGGATTGCATGGTGTAGATCGTGAGCAACTATCCATCTTTGCCATGGACGTCTCTTGGTGCTCGGTCACCACATTGATGATGTGTGGAGTCATGCGGTAGATCACAAAATTAATTAATGATTAGAATAAAAAGAACGAATCGGTCTACTTGACAACATATAGAATGACATATCCGATTTAACCGATGAAGAGCAATCATGTTGACAATGTGATGAGAAAACGGTAACCGTTGTGACATCGGTGTAGATCAATAATACAATAACAATCACATAGAGAATATAAATACAACAAGAGACATAAAGTACAGAGCTATAACTCTTTTTATTCATCAATCAATCGTGTACCTAAAGATCCTTATGTTTACTGTCCATAGGAGAGGAGCTTTCCAAAGACGATTTACTTTTTTCCCGTAGCTAGGTTTGTAACCAGGATGACCAGCCAACGAACTAATGACGCGCGACGGCGTAGGCGCCTATCTGTCCTCGCAAAGAGGCGGCCTTTGTGTTCTTGATATGTGGCAGACAAGTGGTCTAGGGATACGCGATCCCATCGTTCGCTCACATGGCCACCAATGCAGTGCATGCGCATCACCAGTCTCGGAAATCAACGACATGACACTGTGTACAGAGTGTCATCTCTCTGTGAAGAGTTGTACGTGGACGGCGCATCGGGGTGACTTGTGCAGATTACGCCGTATCTTCTGATACAGTTGGATCAGTCGCCATACAAAAGTTGGTCAGGTAAACTATGCTTTTCCTGAGATATGGTCGCGACTCGCGCGCATGCATGCACGGTTTTATTTGCGTCGGATGATCAGATCGTACGCGCGGTGTGGCGGAGAACGGGTACCAGATATTTGGTTAAATTGTTAAAGAGTAGGAAAATAAAATTGGGTTAGTTTTTTTGGCCTAGTGAGGAAGAAACTGAAGCAGATTGGTTTGAACCTAACGAGATTTTTGGAAGTGCAGTATAACAGTGGTGGCCATTTGAAGAGCAAAGTAATGGATGAATCTAAATACTACTGCAACTCGGTGTTACTCTAATTTTTTATAAATTTTTTTCGAATTGTTAAGGAGCTACTGTGCACTTTGTTCATAACTATTCCCGCTCCGGCCGGAGAAGGAAAAAAAAAATCTAGCCTAGTCAAAGTCCTACTATGGCTAATTTGTTACAGATAAGTCGATATGTGCATGCAAAGTTGACCGTCACTGCAATACACGTAATCGTGCATATAAATGCATAAAATCAAATACCAAGAGAACGAGAACTATGTCCCACGCTCTCGTCGTCTCCAATCTCAAATCTCAAACTACGTCTAACTGAAATAGCAAAAGTGCAGAATTGGGATGGGACGATGTGGCGTGCGGCGCCGCGGGGTGGGGCGGGGGGGATTCGCGCGGTGCAAAATTGGGATGGGGCGATGTGGGGTGCGGTGCGGCGCGGCGGGTTGGGGCGAGGGGATTCGCGCGCACGGCGCTGGCCGGTAGGAGTAGGGGGGCGTGCGGCGCGCGGAGTGGCCGAGGTGAGGGAGAGGCGGCGGCTAGGCCGTGTCGAGCGGTTGGGCTGACAGTGGAGGCGGAACGTTAGGAATGGTCTAAGCCTCGAGCCCGGGCCCTAGTGGGGATCTGAGGGGTGGCGTCTGATGCGGAGCGATGGGGAGTTTGCGGCGTGCGGTGGGGAGAGTACGAATTGGGGAGAGGGAAACGTAGAGGCCTCGATGGTGTTACGGTATGGGCCGTGGGTTGTTGGGCCACAGGCTCCAATAGTCGTACCGTCTCCCGAGAGATCCTAACGCGTAGGGGTTCAAGTAGTAACCTCAGAAAAGGTCGAATATCTGTGCCTAACGCAACAGGTAATAAAGAGCTCCGAATCGAACCCACGCAGATTAAAGCAACCGTATCCCTTCTTTGAAACAACCATTCCTGCTGACGTAACACCCACGTCCTACGTGAATAGGTTATGCGATTGCTTGCTCATGATTAAGCACCGTCGGGCTCGTGGTGTTTTACTACGTACTTTAGTAATACATGGTTCGCAGCATTGTCAAAACCGTCGGCTGTTGGGAGGGAAATAGAATACAACACCTCACAGCCTGCCGTCCTGTACCTCTCTCTGCTCGCGTACGTGTTGACTTTGGCTGTGTTCAGTCAGAGATGAATCACGCACATGATACACGCGAAGCCTTGCCACGGTGGCTGCGCAGCCGTTGCATCGAGTGTCTCTGCCATCGGTGTTTGTCGAAGGCCAAAATTAACATGGACCATGTCAACGCTTGGTATCCTGTAATTAATTTGCCACCGAAGATATTGCAGTTGTGCAGCGGGATTTTCTGACGGAAAAACCACGCTAGGAATAGGATCCTACCGTGCGGTTGCGCAGCAGGCTGAGCGTAGTCCGCGCGCTCCTCATGCAGGAGACGTTGCTGAGCCCGGGGCGCACGTTGGCTGCTAGCTATTTCAGGTCAGGGGCGGGCCTCATTTGTCGGATGTCCAAATGCTCTCGTGCTGGTGGTTGTTAACTGCGCACATCGGTTGGTTGAGTTTTATAATCTACGGCTGCGGTTGCGCTTTTAGGTTGAGTTTTATAGTCGCTTACGCATTGCAGCCTGTGGCTCGCGCATTGACTTGTTCTCGATGAGGACGATCGAGCAGCAAACGAACTCACGACGGCGAGCGCGAGCGCGACGGCGTAGGCGCCTAGCTGTCCTGGCAAAGAGGCTGCCATTGTGTGTCTGGATCAGTGGCAGACAGGTGGGCCAGGGATACGCGATCCCGTCGTTCGCTCACATGGCCACCAATGCGATTCACGGAAATCGCATTGACATGACACTGTGTACAGAGTGTTAACTCTCCCTGAAGAGTTGTACGTGGACGAGGCATCGAGGTGACTTGGCTACTTGGATAGCTGCGTTGCGTCGTCGCACGAACGCATATAGGCCGCATGTGCAGATTACACCGTATCTTCTGATGCACTCTCTTTTTTTTTTAACAACGGTAGGAGCTAGGGAAGAATCCCCGTTGTAAACACCTAGGAAACCACCATTTACATCAGGCAAGAGGCAAATGCCAAAACTAGCACCACACCAAACACACTGACCTCTCTCTCTCTCTCTCGCAACACCGGCAACAAACCGGCTAACAATCACATGCAAGACAGTCCAAGCATAGGAACACCGGCGCAAGAAGCTGAAGAAACCACATACCATTGCAAGGGCTAGAAGTGCAGCCACAGGAACTCCGGACAACATCCACCACACGGCGACGCCGAACACCAACAATTAAGTTGTACCGGCCGGCACGCCCACCCGGCGACACCGAGACCAACAACAAGACCAGAGCCTACATCAACACCGCAACATTACGAGGAGCGAAAGCAGATGCATGACGAACCATATGGTCGCGACTGATCGCGCGCATGCATGCACGCACGGTCGTTTTATCTGCTTCGGATCGATCAGATCCTTGCGCGCGCGATGTAATCCTTGACTAATCGGATTAGGTACGACTTAGGGACGTGCCTGGTGGCTAATGGGCGAGAGCTGATTTGGCTTTGCGCGCAATTGTACCAGCACGATCAAGATGAACTGTACCAAATCTCTCCTCGATCTTGACTCGTCCACTGCATGCACCTTTTCGCCATGAATACTCAAGAGAGTTGTTCCTAGAGAAGCTTAATTAGTACAGCAGACCGGCCAGGCTGTTCATTCATATAAAAAACTTGATACAAATGAAGATACACTAAACCCTCCATTTTTTTAATACTTGGCGTTGTAGACATCGCTCTAATTAACACACGCATTTATTTGTTCACTACTTTTTTAAAAAAATATATATGTTAGTAAACAAAATACAACGATACGGTGATGATATAAATCTACTAATATTTACGTATGGCAAATCCAAATAGTTCCGTGTATACTACTAGTGGTCAAAGTTTTAAATTTTTGACTACGTGCATTCTAAACCGACATCTATTGGAGAACGACCGGATTATAATCGGCATTGTATTCTTAGTTCTATTTAAGGGCTAAGACAGTTGCAGTTAAAGAAAGAAAGAAAGCTAAGACATTGCGAATTGGTAATTGGTTAGAGAAGCTACGTACAGTAGGTGAAGTGGAGCTCTCTCACTCGATATGTATCATTGGCCGGAGTCTGGTATGCGTTCCAATAACCGCTTCGGCTCAATCACCAAAGAATATAATAACCATCACAATAACCATACTCTATACTAGTGTAGAATAGTTCTCGATTAAGATATCATTACAGGGTAAAGAAATGCAAACGAGAAGATTCCTAGAGATGCCACAGTCTGACAGACAGTTCACACTCTTGTACTTCTATTCGTATCCATTCCTTTCCTTGGAGCTATATATAAACACGAGCTCTAGCTAGAGAGCACGCCATCCGCGGCAAGAACACCTAAGGCTATACACTGCAGCCTACTGCATACAGAAACACAATTACTCGTAAACATGGAGAAACCATCACACTCTTCATGCATTAGCCCAGAAGTCACATCCATGTCAGCTGGCGAGAGCAGCTGGGCAATGCACATTGCAAACTTCCTGGAATCACCACACAACAGTCAGGACATGATGAATCAAGTAGTAGTCTCTGACGGTAGCTTCTCTGGCTTCTCTTCTTCCTTCGCTTCCTTCGGTGAAGACGCCTCGTTCATCACGTCGGAGCCGATGTGCGACGAGGAGGAGGAGGATTCTTTACAGGACACTGCCTGTTCTTCCGCAGCTGGCCCTAAGGTAGGGGAAAAGATTCTCTAGTTATAGCCTGTTGAACAACATTGCATGGGTTATCTTCTAATATAATTATGATTTTTGTTGCACAGGTAGCTAGCATGAACAATGTTAATACGAAATCAATGGTAACCATGGATGCAAAAGAGATCAACATCCCCCAGCTGGTATGTTTGTGAAGCCATCGCTCTCTCTTTCTTCAGATGCTGGTTACGTATTCCATGTTTTTCTTACAGGAGTGCGTTCTTGAAATATTGCAGGCTAGGTATTTTGTCGATGTGGGTTCACGACAGCAGATCATGACTAATGCGATTCAAGAAGTGGTCAGTGGCGATAATAACAATGAGAACGCACTGTATGAGTGTAATGAGCTGAGGAAGAAAGGGCTTTGCTTGGTCCCTCTCTCCATGTTGATAAATTACCTCGGATGATTACTATTCATGTACTTCCGGTATTCAGTTTAAGTTTAATTATACACCAGGATTGTCTATTTGTAAGATGGCGGAAATTTTTTTAAGCATAAGTTACATTTTTTAACTATTGGATCAAAATATAATAATATAGCATATCAATCTCAGTACTAACGGCCACAACAATTAACTTAAATTTAAGAAAATTTCAGGTGACTTAGAAATAGCAAATCCTTTATATACAATGATAGTTCATATATCACTCTATGGTGTCAGCTGAGAGCCCTACTACTTCCATCATGCCGTTGAGCTGTCCAATCATACCATTCACTTAGAAAAATAAGTATTCAACTATCGGGAAACAATAAACAAGCAACAAAAGATACTCAAGTGCATGCCAGTGAGGAGAAACTTCATATATAGCTTCAGTTCTTTGTATGTATAACAAACCATATTAAAGTTCAAGACTTCAAGTTTAGGCAAAACCTTCAGTGCAAATCATTGGCGGTTTGCAAGTTGAAAAGGTGTGCGTATAATTGTATATAGCTTATGTCAGCAGAAAGCTTTGTCAAATTTTTATGCTGTGCTCATTCTGCTGAAATGCATGTATTTACCTTGAAATTAGTATAACATATAAGCTTAGTACTAGATTGTGAAGCGAAATGTGAACTATCAAATTCTCAAGATTTAATTATATAATCATTAAAATCAGCCATGGTTCAGTCAGTTTTCAGTCTCATTTTGTCAATCACATGCCTAAAAGATTCCCTTACGCCTATGCACACGTCAGTGATGTGATCACTAGGTAGAAGCAAACTGTAATACTCTTAGGATACAAAAAGCTAATATTTCTTTAATCACCGGCAAGTACCGATCTCATACTTAACCAGTTAGAATAAGAAGAAGGGGGTTCTTGGCTAAAATGGTACTGTTTCGTGATAAAATAGTAAAAATAACTCTCTCGAACGAATTGACAAAAATAGCATCCGTGCCGTGCTCAAAAGCCATAGGAGGTGACCTACCGCGCCCTAGATGCGTGGTAGGCCATGTGCCGGCCACACGAAGCTCAGTTGACGACCTGCCACGAACTGGGGGCGTGGCAGGTGACATGCGTTAATAGCCAATCGCCGCTAAATGGGGCGCGGCGGTGGGCGCGCACATCACTGCTGCGCCCGCTTCATCATGCGGATCGCTCACTGAGCTCCGTCGGCGCGCGTGACCTATCACGCACCCAGGGCGTGGTAGGTCACCTTCTGTGGCTTTTGAGCACGGCACAGGTGTTATTTTTGCCAATTCGTTCGCAGGGGGCTAGGGGATGTTATTTTCGCTATTTCGCTTCATAACGATGCCATTTTAGCCAAAACCTCCTGAAGGGGGGCATCTATGCCTTTCAAAAAAGTTAAAATAACTCTCATACTTAACCAGTTAGAATAAGCAGAAGGGGATTCTTGGCTAAAATGGTACTGTTTCGTGATAAAATAGTAAAAATAACTCTCTCGAACGAATTGACAAAATAGCACCTGTGTCGTGCTCAAAAGCCACAGGAGGTGATCTATTGCGCCCTAGATGCGTGGTAGGCCATGTGCCGACCACACGGAGCTCAGTTGACGACCTGCCGCGAACTGGGGGCATGGCGGTGGCGTCGTTGGCCAATACGCTAAATGGGGCGCGGCGGGGCGCCGCGACGCCACCGCCGTGCCCCGGTTCGTGGCGGTCGCTCGCTAAGCTTCGTGCGGCCGCACGTGACCTATCACGCACCCAGGGCGTGGTAGGTCACCTTATGTGGCTTTTGAGCGCGACATGTGTTATTTTTGCCAATTCGTTCGCAAGGGGGTTAGGGGATGTTATTTTCGCTATTTCGCTTCAGAACGGTGCCATTTTAGCCAAAAACTCCAGAAGGGGGCATTCTACCTTTCAAAAAAGTAAAAATAACTCTCATACTTAACCTGTTAGAATAAGCAGAAGGGGATTCTTGGCTAAAATGGTACTGTTTCGTGATAAAATAGTAAAAATAACTCTCTCGAACAAATTGACAAAAATAGCACAAGCCACAGGAGGTGATCTATCGCGCCCTAGATGCGTGATAGGTCATGTGCCGGCTACTGAGCTCGATTGACGACTGCCGCGAATCGGGGTGTGGCGGTGGCGTCGTTGGCCAATCGCTAACGCTAAATGGGGCGCGCAGTGGGCGGCAAGACGTCACCGCCGCGCCCCGCCATCATGCGGTCGTCACGAGCTCGCGGCGCGGCCGACGTGACCTATCACGCACCCAGGGCGTGGTAGGTCATCTTCTGTGGCTTTTGAGCGCGGCACATGTGTTATTTTTGCCAATTCTTTCGCAGGGGGTTAGGGGATGTTATTTTCGCTATTTCGCTTCAGAACGGTGCCATTTTAACCAAAAACTCCAGAAGGAGGCATCTCTGCCTTTCAAAAAAAGTAAAAATAACTCTCATACTTAACCTGTTAGAATAAGCAAAAGGGGATTCAAATGGTACTGTTTCGTGATAAAATAGTAAAAATAACTCTCTCGAACGAATTGACAAAAATAGCACCTGTGTCGTGCTCAAAAGCCACAGGAGGTGACCTACCGCGCCCTAGATGCGTGGTAGGCCATGTGCCGGCCACACGGAGCTCAGTTGACGACCTGCCGCGAATCGGGGCGTGGCGGTGGCGTCGTTAATAGCTAACGCTAAATGGGGCGCGGCGGTGAGCGGCAAGACGCCACCGCCGCGCCTCGCGCGCAGCTGCTTCGCTGAGCTCGTGCGGCAAGACGTGACCTATCACGCACCTAGGGCGTGGTAGGTCACTATCTGTGATTTTGAGCGCGGCACATGTGTTATTTTTGCCAATTCGTTCGCAGGGGGTTAGGGGATGTTATTTTCGCTATTTCGCTTCAGAACGATGCCATTTTAGCCAAAAACTCCAGAAGGGGGCATCTCTCCCTTTCAAAAAATACCGAAACCTTACTACATCAAACCAGTATTTTAGTCTGCTTGGAATAAGTTCAGTTCAGTAGTATATATACATGTTGCAGTAGTTGCAACTAGCAACATATTTCTCTAACAAAATAAGAAATTCCCATGTGCCATAACAAGAAGGCAGTTAGCATCCAGTGCACCTTTTATTCTCGACAATTCTAAGCATATATTCCATGGATTTATCCTAAATAGGACAATGCATTGGCATTTTAAAGGATAGGAGTGTCCTAGGTGTGTCATTACCATTCATCTAATTTGAATTCACATGAGCCTTTCCGATTGTACTGTATATTTTATGTTTCGAAGACCTCAAGGAATTGAATTGGTATGGAGCATGGTCACTTAATCTCTTCAACATGTGCCACTTCATCTGTAAACTGCTTTTGGTAAGCGGGCCTTTAAAGTTGAGGTCAGCCAAAGATGACAACCAAGTCATTCCTTGAACATTTTTACACAGACCACGTGGTATCTTAGAATGACCACCAAATAAAAATCAATGATGAGCTCAGTATACATATAGAGTATGGAGAATGCGTGGCGCGTTTTGGTTCATATGTCTATGTTTATGCCCCCAATCTGTTTATACATATATTGGACAACTTGGCTGGAAAAAGTCACAGTTATGTTATTTTGTAATTTGTGACTATTTTCCTGTTCCATGATACATCTCTAGCGCTGCCAGGACGGTCTCTTTCCATAGAACTCACTGGATAAGTCTTAAACAAGCCCATTTGGCAGGTCTGCCTGTTATCCTTGGTATTCATCTTTAATATGGTGAACCTTTCTATGACAACCTGGCAATTGTACATTGTAAGATAAAAAGTCGTTGGGAAGTTCATAGAATACCGGGTCACTTTCAAGAAATCCACAAGGACTGGTTGAGAACTGGAGTAAAAAGTGCAACAGTATGAATCCGGTGGAGATATTGAGGGTAAAAATGAACAAAATGGGCAAGACTCTGAAGTCAGAAGGAAATCTTTGTTTGAACTCACGGCATTATTCAGAATGTATTTCAAAGCTGAAAACATTTGGCACAGGAGTCTTATCTAGCTAAGAAGAATTTGTAGTTCGGTGCCGCATTATTATCAGTACAGGTTGGATTTGAGAACAGTACAAGATATCAACTTCTGAAATTATCCTTGCCACCAAGCGATTACCTTATACGGTAATTTGACATTGGGAGATACTGAAGCAAGACTACAGTGAAAGACCAGTGACAATGTCAACTGTAATGTCAATGCCAATTTCCTACTCATCGTCCATCAAAGCGAAAGGTGCACCTAAATCCTTTTGTTGTTAGTTAAATTGGCAACAAACCAAAATGGTATTTTAGAGGAACATATTATGCCAGAGGACAAACCAGAAACCAGACGGATTCAAAGAACGCGGCGGCATCATAGCCAACCAAAGCATCGGCAACTGCAAGTGAATTGATCACCGGCTCCGGAAGAGACAAGGAACCACAATAGGTTGGACCTGCAATTTAAGCATATAAAACAAATCCACCAGTGGTAGGCATCTTCTACAACTTTGTTTGAACGAATCTAAATTCCTAGTTTTCTACAACTTGCTCAACTTGTTCTGTAGCGGGGAAATGCGCATTGCTGGAGGCTGGAGGCGGCGCTCATACGCCACACTGGCGCACGAGAGTATCCTACTGTCACAACGTTCGTGGAGGGTTTTGGATCAGTTATCCAAACGCAACATGTAATTTTTAGCAAAATTTCCCCAAATGTGTTGGCTCTGCTGCAATCTTTAGTCCCTCTCCCACTCATCATGAGTAATTTGGCGCAGGTTGCTCGCCAATTTTTGTAAGTTGTTACCAAAGCGTATACCAGGATCGTCTTATGGAGAGACTAGTATACCAGGATCG
This sequence comes from Hsuehochloa calcarea, assembly GCA_036346395.1. Classification (NCBI taxonomy): domain Eukaryota; kingdom Viridiplantae; phylum Streptophyta; class Magnoliopsida; order Poales; family Poaceae; genus Hsuehochloa; species Hsuehochloa calcarea. The sequence continues at coordinate 46,365,448 of CM070599.1, forward strand.
TCTTATGGAGAGACTACATAATATAATGAAAAAAATATTGGAAGAAGGGGGGAGTTCCACGAGTGGAATTCACTCACATGGGACAAGTTCGCTGACGGCGGGGCGGAAAGCCGCTCCACGCGAGCGAACGCCGGCGGCCCTTGGTGGCGCAGTTACCTGATCTCCGCTCCGCGAGACGACAAGAGGAGTTCATCACGCCGATCTCAACAACAGTTGGGCTGGGCTGGGATAAACGGGCCGCCAGCGCGAAAATACTTGTTCGGCCTAGGTTGAAATACTCTTAGATTTTCGTTAGGTCGTCCCATGATAAGCCCAAGCGGGCCGGACTAGGCTGATTTTTAATTGTCTATTTTTATCGATTTTTTTAAAAAGAAGATCTTGAACACCGAAATCGTCAGATATTTCACAACCGAACGTGACAACAAACGACGATCAAATCATAGTCTTGGAACAGTTTCTTACACCCACTTTCGATTGCATTGCTTTCATGTACAATTGGCGCAAAGTACGTAGAGGCGAGCATTGCAGCAGTGCTTATACGGCCATACAATCCGGACCCTGGTTTGGTTCACTGCATGCTGTTGGCACCAACTGCTACAGCGTCAGGAGCTGCTGCAGCTGATGCTAACGAGTCCTTGGACCTGGACGATCTCGACGAAGACACCGGAGAGCCGTCCGTCGGTTTCTTACCCGCCGCCTCGTCCTCCTCGGCGGCCGCGGTATGTCAGGGCACGGAGCTGCTGCTTCTTGCCCGGTGTGCTCTGAAACTATGCCGAAAGGCGATGTGTCTCGAGGCTGGTCGAAATCTGTCAAAAGAATCACCGTGGTACGTATGCTCGTTAGTGGCAGGAACACAGCATGGAATCGACATGGATGTCTGCTGAAGAGGCTCTACGAATATCTACCAGTATGTAGCAATGTTTAACTGAATAAAAAAAATGCAAATATCAAGTTATTACGCAAAACTTTAGGCCATGCTGCAGACATTATCTGACGTGTTCGTTGTTTATTCACAGCGGTATTTGACAGATCCGTTTGGCTGCCACATTGGAATATCTACAGATTTTCTGCATTAGACAGACATTTGTACACAGTAGCGAAGTGATTAAAATAGAGGATGGACTTAAAGTCTTAATTGACTAAACTAATTTGAAATAAGTATATTGGTAAAATCTTCTATTGGTATGCGATGCGCCGGATCGGCAATAATTTCACCGGATTAAATTTTAGTCGTGGTTTCTTTGGTTGAGTTGTGCTCTTATCGGTTTGGTGGGGGCTACTTGAATTGCTTGTAGTGAAATAATTACACAAAATTCGTTTCTCTATTATTGCAAACATATGAATTAATTAATAATTGAGTATATACCACAATACCATACTATATTCTAACAAATTGCTAATCGACTAATCGAGGAACAAGTTTTGAGTATACGATATACCAGTGTAGTCAAAGGACAAAGGCTTCACACTTCAATCTTCATGCTTCAGCACTTAGTAGAATAGCAGATAAGTAGATGACCATATCAATATCCAGTGGCTAGTGCAGCTAGATCCTAAATTCCCAATTCCACAGGACCACAGTCCACATATGCTCACCGCCTCAGCGTCAGGTCGTCAGCGCCTCAAGCCCTCACTCCTCAGCGGCTCAGCCCTCAGCCAGTGCCCATTATGCCATTCGGTCACAGTGCCACACCCAACTCGCCTCCATGGTCATCAGCGGCTCCCCCTCCCTCAGGCGCACAGTCCTGCCACCCTCCTCCTCTTCCACCTCCGGCCTCGGTTGGGCGCTGGACCGCTCTCACGCCTGCAGTCGCCCCTCATCGGGCATTGCACCAACCTGAGTTGTCGTCGCCCTCGGCTCCCCTCCCCCCGGCTCCTTGCCTCAGCCTCCCTCCTCTGCCTCCTTCGGGGTCCGGTTACCGGCGGCGTCGTGGACCGCGGTGGCTCCCCGCCCCAGCTCCCTCTGGCTATCCTCAGGTGAGCTTCTCCTCGCTGGCTCACTCGATTGATTGGGGGATTGATTGAATGATTGGGGAATTTTGGAAACAGGGAGAACATGAGATGGGAGTGTCATGTGGGACCGGTGGGGACATGGGTGGATGTCAGTTGGGCTTGGGATTTTGGGCAAGGGCGCAAGGCCCACACGCTTTTGCTCCTGTCCCTCTCAGTTGCTCCTACTTCTTCTTCTTGTTTGACGCAGTCACGCAGCCATGGCAGAGGTAGAGGTTGGACTTGGGTTGGTAGGGGGGTTGTTCTGGGCATCGGTGGAGGGTAGGCTTCAGCCTGATGAAGCCTATCCGATGGATTCGCCCTTGTTTGTACATGTGTGGACATCGTGTTCTTGTCAAATGTTTGACCTCCATGCAAACATGCAATTTTTTTACCTCCATGCAAATAATTGAAGGCGTCGTAACTAGGCACCGTAACTGGATAACTCAACCGACGGTTTAGGGAATTGTCTTACAATCGCATGGCGAGATGGCTAACACTCTGCATGATTTCTTTATGCAGCTTGTCGATAAGCCGGTTCCACATCAGCATTCCATTGATCTTGACTACCTCAATGTCTCGTCACACGATCTTATGTCTTTGGAAGCTCCGCTCTCTAAGGAGGAAATATGGACGCTATCAAAAGCTTACTGCCGAAGAAGGCGTCGGGTCCTGACGGGTTCATTGCCATGTTCTATCAAAAGTGCTAGGATATCATCATGGGTGATATCTTGACCGCCTTCTTCCACCTAAGTCGTTCAATGGGAAATGATTTTTACCGGCTTAACCAGGCATTGATCACCCTTCTGCCTAAGAAGCTGGCAACGCAAGAACCAAAGGATTTTCGATCTATCGTCTTGTTGCACAGCTTTGCAAAACTCTTCTCAAAGGTGCTATCTCGGAAGCTCGCACCTGTCCTTGCCATGGTGGTGGATCCCAACCAGTTTTCCTTCATTAAGCGACGATCCATCCCGGACAACTTCAACTTGGTCAGGCTCTCCGCATGACCGCTTCATCAGAAAAAGCTATCGAGCTTATTGCTCAAGCTGGACCTAGCACATGTGTTTGACTCCATGTCATGGCCGTTTCTGCTGGAAGTGCTACGCCATAAAGGTTTTGGACCCAAGTGGTGCAGTTGGTTGGGAGGGTTGCTCTCATCGACATCTACACGTGTGCTCCTAAACGGGCATTCGGTGGCGTGATTTGGCATGACCGTGGTCTCCAGCAAGGGGATCCATTATCACCAATGCTTTTCATCATCGTCATGGACGTTCTCAATGACCTGCTTCGTCAGGCTGAAAGTTGCTGCCTTCTCGTGCTAGTCGGGGATCATCAAGCCATTCCCCACCGCCTGTCTCTCCATGCAGACGATGTGGCCTTGTTCCTCTCCACTGTCGCTTCCGACCTGCATACAATCAAAACCATTTTGGAAGTCTTCGGAGAGGCTTCGGGACTCCATACCAATTTAGCTAAAAGCTCGGCATCCCCGGTGCGGCGGATCATCTCCAGCTCATCGCAAAGGAACTGCAGTGCGCCAGGGCCGACTTTGCATGTAAATATATGGGCCTTTCCTTGTCTCTAAGGAAACTATCCAAGGGTGATTTTCAACCGCTGCTGGACAAACTCTCTAGTCGTCTTGTGAGCTAGCAATCATGCATGTTGTCGCAGAAATGCGCCTTGTTCTGGTCAAGGCGGTCCCAACAGCAATCCCCATATACCATCTCATGGCACTAAAGCTTGTGGTTTGGATCATCAAGAAAATTGACAAAAGACGGCGAGCTTTCCTTTGGAAAGGCTTTGAATATGTCTCGGGTGGACAGTGTTTGGTATCTTGGTCGTTAGTATGTTGACCTGTCGAATATGGTGGTCTTAGTATCCATAATCTAAATGCCTTGGGAAGCAACATGCGCCTAAAGGCGGCTTTGGCTTCAGCGAACAAACGAAGTTAGGCCATGGCGTGGTCTTCCTTATACGGCCACTCCAACAGAGGCGGATATGTTTTAGGCATCATTGTTGGTTCAACTGGGAGATGGAATGCGTTGTCGTTTCTGGTCGGACATGTGGTTTGACGGTCGGAGCATCATCCTTATAGCACCATCTCTTGTTAAATGCGTGTCGATGACGGCTCGTAACAAAATGTAACATCCTCATTTTGCAAATAAGATTCAAAATCAAATTTGGATTTCAAATTTTCAAAATCTTCAAAATGCTCAAACCCTGACCTCGGTTTTGCCGATGCGGCTTTGCTTCCTTGCCAAGCACCACCGTCCCCCGCCGCCGCGTCCGCGCTCACTTCGCCTTCCGCCTCTCTGCCGCGCCGCCCACGCCTCGGTTCCGCCCCAGCCTGCACGCCGACACGCCCGCGCCTGAAAGATCTAGACCCGCCATTATGAGTTAATGGAGTGTTTTGGTGATTAATGACAAATCCAAATATGAGACTAACTCTTTTATCTAGTATTATCTTTGTGTAGTCTCATTTGGATATAAAGGTGAAATACAACGAGGTATGCAATCGACATCTCAATCTTATATATTGTTGCATTTCTCGGATCCAAAATATAGGATTGAACTCAACCATAAGTTAAACTTGAATATGTGCATATGACCTTATTACACATTTGTGTATGCACATATTTAGAGGGAGTTTTATCCTATACTTTGTGGTTTCATTAGTATTGATCCATATTCCATTCTCCACATATATTCGGGATCTTTACTTTGAAACAAATCCGTTTGAGTATACAAAACTTGTGTAGTTCTTGTATACTCATGTTAGAGTATATATAACTTGTGTAGTTTATATATACTCATTTGTTCTCTCATTTATCATCATTAAATTTATGAGAAATTAAGTGGTTATCATCAATTACCAAAGAGGGAAAGATTGAGGTATCTTGTCCCACCATTATGAGTTAATGGTATGGTGTGGTAATTAATGATGATCACATTGTGGAACTAACATTTTCCATGAGTTGGATATATAGGTTATGTTCCAGGATGATGAAGACTTGGGATGATCATGAGTTGATCATCAAGTCAAGAGCTTGGTGTAAATGATGCATCATGAGTTGATGCTTATCAAGAAGAGATGATCATGAGTTGATCATCAAGACAAGAGAAGACCCATCATGTGTTGATGGAGGTCAAGTGAAGGAATGCATCATGCGTTGATGCATGTGAAGAATTGGGATGAAGAAATCATCATGTGTTGATGATGATCAAGACAAGATCCCGAAGTGAAGAAATCATCATGAGTTGATGATTGTCAAAGTCAAGGACCCGGACTTGAAGTGTTGATGTGCGTCATCAAATTTCAAGAAGATGCAAGGCAAAGGTATGACTAGCTAGGGCTAAGGATGTGTTCCTAGTCTTTTACCGGTCTCGGTGTTTGGTTGATAGACCGGATTGCTAGTATAGGATTGCCGTACTATTAAGAGGGGTCTTGACTAGTAGCATGAGTTAGTCATGTGTTGATAGCTCATTGTGTTTGCTCTAGCTCATCTATGCATGGAGCTATTATTTGCGAATGTGTTTTGCAAATAGCTATTTGCGAATGTATTTTGCAAATAGCCGAGGCTCATGCATTCAATCTTTGTAGCATGGGACTATACTTTGCAAATGTGTTTTGCAAATGGTTGAAGTCCATGCACTTTAGTCTTATGGCATGATGCTGTTATTTGCGAATGTGTTTTGCAAATAGTTGATGCTCATGCTTGATTTCTTGTAGCATGTGACTTAAGTTTGCAAATTTGTTTTGCAAATGGTGTAAGTCCATGTACCTTTTTCCTTGTGGTATGATTCCAAAAGTTGGCAAATGTGTTTTGTAACTTATTGGGAATCTTGCTTGTGATCCTTGTTGGCATGGCTTATCAATTGGCAAATGTGTTTTGCAATTGAAGTTGTTGAAAAAGCCATTGCTGTTTTCAATCAGGATAATCGGAAGTTACGGTTGCATAACTGCGGAAGTTCCGTAGGCCGGACGGTCCGATTTCCAGCGGTATGTTTTTTCCAGAGAGCATCCGGTTTAGGGACTTAGCCGATTTTTGAAGTGCGGAAGTTCCGGCATGTTACGAGCGGAACTTCCGATTATCGGTTGCTCCGAAATTCCGGCGGTTCGTTTTTTCCAGAGAAGCACCATTTTGGGACTTAGCCAAAATTTGGATGTGCGGTAGTTCCGCTAGGTGTTGAGCGGAACTTCCGAAGATCGGAACTTCCGCAACTTGGTTGGTGGTAGTTCCGCACTAAAAATCAAACGACTAGTTTCTCGTCTGACATAGCCGTTGTTGTGCTTTTCTCTCTCATGCGGTAGTTCCGGCCTTTGCATGGCGGAACTTTCGATTTTCCTAATTTTTCAGGGGTTTGTCTCCCAACGGTTAGTTTTTGTGTGTGTGCTATATATAGTCACCTTGGCCGGTTGGGAGATGTTGCTGGTGCTATTGTTAAGTGACATACTCATTCTTTGAGCTAAGAGCAAACCTCTATTCTCTTTTGTGCATGTGTTGCATTTGGTGAGATTAGAGAGTAAACCCTAAGTGCATGTGTTGCCTTAGGTAGTGGATTGTGTATCCACGTGAGTGTTGACACTTGATTAGTTCAAGTGAAAGTTTGGATTTGTTACTCTTGGTGTTTGCCGACACCTAGACGGCGTGGAGGCGTCGTGCGCGGTGATCTTCTCAAGAAGCTTGTGAGAAGACCCGGTGGTTTGTGAGTGGTTTGGTGCTCACCATCTCCGGAGTGGAGGAAGAGCAACCATAGTTGAGTGAGGTGTTGGTTCGGTTAGGAACCGGTCCAAGTGTTTGGACTTTCTTCGGAGGTATTGGCTTAATTAGTGGAGCCGGTCCAATTTATTTGGGCTAACCTCAACATGGATTAGGGGAGACCGGCAAGTCTCCGAACACCACGGTAAAACATAATCGTGTCATCTTGTGTTTACTTTGAGCAATTTACATTCTTGCTTTAATTGCTTATATATCTTGTATGATTGCTCATATTGTATTGTGTTCATATTGTCGGTGCACTTAGTTGAGCCTAGTTGATTTAGGTTTTAATTGAGCAAAACCAATTAGCTATTGGCTTCCGCATTTATATATTGGTTTAGGGCGAAAGATTTTTAAAACCGCCTATTCACCCCCCTCTAGTCGGCCACCTCGATCTTACAGCGCTGCATGCCGACCCCCCTTTCTCCCTCCTTCCGCGCCCGCCGCACGCGGCTTTCCGCCGCCCGGGTCCCTCATCCCCGCCCCCGCCGCGCCCGGTTTCCCCCCTCGCCTCGGCTATAAAGGCCGAGCCCCGGCCTCCTCCTCTTTTTCCCCTCCGCCGCCTTCTCCACTCAACTTCGTCTCTTGGAGCCGTTGCCGTCGCCGTCGCCTCTTCCGGCCTTCTCCTTCGTCTCCAGCTCCGTCGCACGACCCCGGCTTCGCCTTCGGCCTCCTCCTTCGCCTTTGGCTCCGGCCTCCGCCCCGGCGCCCCTTCCTCCTCCACCTCCGGCCGTGCGCGGCGCCTCGCCTCCCCTTTCTCTCCTCGCTTTGCTCGCGCCCCTCGTTTTCTCCGCGCTTCGGGAGAAGGCGAGGCGACGCGCCGTTTTTATCACGCCGCGGCGACTGACAGGTGGGTCCTCCTTGCTACACTATCGTCGACAGGTGGGTCCCACCGACTCTGTTTCGTGGACCCGTGGACCGGCGTGCACGTGGACTCGGTCCACCGCTATAGTACCCGTGAACCGAGCGCAATGCTGCCACATGTCGGCTCCAGGGATTTTCTGATTTAGTTTTTAATTAAAAATTCATTTGAAAAGCTTCCAAAATTTATATCTTTTTCTTTATAACTCCAAAAATTATGAAACCCATTTCTAAAATTTTCTAAAATCAAGATCTTGCTAATGGCACTGGTCTTGTTCATTTTGGAGTTCATTATTTATGAGTTTGATATTTATTTGCTCTCTCTGTTGTTGTGTCTTTTTCTGGTACTTTTGTCCGATTAGGGTTCGAAGACGCGGGAGACCTCAACTTCGACCAAGCTCAAGAATACCAGGACCCCACTGCCTTTAACCAAGGCGAGTCAATACTCTGATCATTCTGAGCCTACATTTTATGCAAACTATGTTTATTTAAAATATCAAAGTTGCATGCCTTAATTTTGTAATCAATGATATGTTAAAGATTAAGGTAGCTAAATACCCATTTGCTGATTAATTACTTATTAAGCCATCCTTTGATAAATTGAATCCAGTATTCTTTGTCACCCTAGTAAATATATGGTAAATACTAGCCTAGGTTGTACTTGAGCGACATGCTAGTCTTTCTTAAGTACCGGGATAATAAATGTCCCGATCATCATCCTTTAAACATGAAAAATGGTTTTGGGCAGTCATTGGACGTAGATGACTGATGTGTTGCGTTAATTAGTTTTCCTTCACAAAACCCTAAACAACTTGCTAGTACCACATCTGGACGGATGGAAAGAGTGGTGGGTGCGGACGTAGCACGAGAATGGTTGGTATGTGGTATGAACCGTCCAAATGAATTAAGGACTTAATCTTGTCATGACCTCCTGTGTAAAACAAGTACAACCGCAAGTCTGCAAATTACAACTTGGCTTAGTAAAATTATTGAACCCTGAATGTCATCCCACAACTGGTGTTTAGAAGTGTGCAAGCGGCAGGACGTATGTTAGTTTGAATGGGACACCGAAAACGGTGAAGTTATCAGCTGCGCTAGTTGTTGTGTCCGGGGCCAGCTGCGCTAGTCGTTGTGGTAAGCATCCCACACAACTTATAGAATTGGCCATAGGGGTGAGGTGACAGAAGGGGCAAGGTAGTTCGAAACGTTACTGTGACGATCGCTCAACTACATGACTAACGAATCATGTGGGGTAACGAGTATGATTATCTCTTGTGGGTACAGTGTACAACCTCTGCAGAGTCTAAACTGTTTAAACAGCCGCGCCTACGGTCAAAGGCAGATATGAGAACTTAACCTGAGTTAGTTCTATTTCAAAAATATTTATGGGTGAAATGGAAATGTGTTGGGCTCATCTAGCCCTTGTTTTGGATTTTTTCTAGGTAGCCTTACCCAGTGTTGATAATCGGTGGAAGTAACCGCTATCAAAAATTTATCATGAGGTGGAGGTAACCTCTACTGTTATTTAATATTGCACTTATTCTCTTTAATAAAAATGCAAATTATGTAAAATGCTAAGTCATAGGACTTTGTAATTATGATAATTGAAAATGATGCTTTAGCAAATAAAAGAACCTGAGCCATCCTTGTTAAGCCTTGCATGTATACTATTGCATACTGTGTGTTGGCTCGCGAGCACGGTAGTTGTGCTCACTCTCGCTCCTCCCCCAAACCCTCCAGATGATGTGGATCAAGGAGACTACGCATACTACGAGGAGCCTGAGGTCGATGGCCAAGGGAACCCTAAAGAGTAGTGTAGATTATGTAGTGTAGGTCTCGCCCCAGTCTCGTGGACTCTTCGGTACTTGCGTACAACCAATATTATCCACTCCTTGGATAATATCGGTCGTACGTCGGTCACCCCAGTCGCTTGCCTGTGGAGAGATGAGCCCCATCCTCTCTTCTGTTTCCGCTGCAGCTTCATACTTTTGCGTATTGTAATCAATTTGGCCTGGTGGCCCTTATGTAAAACTTGACCCGACGTGGTCTATGTCACTCTGATGTGTTAAATTAATGAATGGTATGATTTTACGCCATGTATGAAATGATTCAGTGATGTATCTGTGAGTGCTATCTCCTGATCCAGGGAATAGCACAGTGTATTCGCAGAGAATTCGGGATTAGAAAATCCGGGTCCGACACAAAAGACTGGTGGCGAAAGGCCTTCACAATCACACTTGGTGCGCGATATCAACATTCAGTTGAATATCTAGGTATGCCGGGAGTTCCTTTGCCTTTGGGACATGCTTTGCAGCATGCGCACGGTGCCAGGGATTCCAGACACCTTTTGCTGGCATTGGGAACCTTCCATATTGTACTCCTCGCACTCAACATATAGGTCATTCTTTTGTGGCTCTACATGTTTCACTTTTACAGATGCGCTCTGGAAGATTTGGGCACCGGCGAAATGTAAAATTTTCATGTGGCTCTAGCCCTACGCTGTTGATGTTGGACAACTGATCATTTGCAACGGCATGGCATTTAGAACCACAACAACTGCATCTTTTGTTCTCATTCGTCGGAGACAGTGGATCATCTCCTAGTTGGTTGCGCGGTAACTTCACAAATTTGGTCGCGATTCTCGCCAGGATTGGTCTACGGCGTTTCTCTCTGCCTAGTCAGGTCAGCTTGGTAGATGTTTGGGCGGCCGCTCGAGGGAATCTTCATAGGGAACAGAAGACGGTGTTCGATTCATGCATCATTCTTGTCTCCTGGATGATTTGGAAGGAACACAACTCACGCAATTTCAAACAGGAAAGCTCTTTGGTAGATCTAGTGTTGTAGTGGATTTCCGACACGAGTTCAACCACTGGCGCTTGGCAGGATCTCATTGTTTTGAGGCGCTGCCAGGAGGCGAGTAGTCCCTCACCATGCTGTTCGGGTCGCACTTGCCTTGTTTTTGCTTGCTTCCCCCGACGCGCAGCTCTTATGACAAAAAAGTCTGACTTGTCGTCGGCGTTTACCTGAACTTTTGCGAGATTATTAGCCGGAGCACGTCTTGCGCTCATCCCGTTTCTCAGTCTTAGACTATGTATGATACGTGTGTTAGAGATATATTAGAGATAAGATCTGTCTTTTGTAGCTCCTTATCTCTTTGTGCTTCCTGAGAACTTCTGCAGCTTACTGAAATCTTAGCAAAATGGATGATGATTCTACTATCTCCTGTTCCTGAGATATCACGGAATTATTGGAGATAACTACCAATGGCTTAAGTATTTTTCAATTTTCTTTCCTATAGTTTAGTAACCATGGATGCTGCTGGTTGTTCAGAACTCAGATGTATTCATTTGCTTATCAACATGTGCCCCGCAACTCCGGATACTAGATCAGGACCGACAGAAAATTGGTGAACATGGCGACGTGCACATGATCATAAGTAGGATAAAAATAGAGCAAGTTGCCAAGTTTGCATCTCCGTCCACACATGACATCAATACGACAAATCAAAATATTTCCTAAAGAAGACAATCATATGAAGCTATCACACCAAATAGAGAAGTGCTTCTATACCGACGCACAGGAGGTTTGACCATACCTTGAGAAGCCCAGGAGGTCCCTGTGGATGGTGCAAAGTTGCCCAAAGACGATAATTCAGATGATGCCCTGATGTCATTCATCTATAAAGAAATGCGGTATAACGCAGAATACCAATATGTCATGATCAGTAACAGAGTTTTTTTTCATCAAAAATGAGTATAAGAGGTAACCAGATAGACGAAACCAGAATTTGCAGTGTTGCACTGGATTCAGGTGTATTTACCCAGCTTGGAGAAGCATTCCCCGTCGGGCTATCCCAACCAATGTGCGCGACATGCTTCACGTCTGTCGGGCAACCAATCTCCATCTCATGCTCCTTCACTACTGCAAGAATCACGCAGAGAGCAAGCAAGCAAGAAGATGGTGTAAGGAAACAAGGAAGCTCTGATAGTGTAATGTCTGTCCTTGTTTAGCATGAGTGCATGACCACAATTCAGAATTCACATATGAAGATTATACTTACCGAAGATCTGGGATATCACCTTGAGGCCCTTGAAGACCCCTTTCATCTTGTACGCCATTGGAGGTGTTGCCCACGAATGCACGCCCTTCGGAAACAAGAACACAGAAAAGAAAGCTTATAAGCAAAGACAAGCAATCAGCAGCAGCTTCAAAGGCTTTTTCATCTCTGACAAAGATGTATCAACCGGGTATTTTGATTTTGTGCAGAATGAAATATCACGCATATAATGACGTATTGGTGATATATGGCTAATGGGGTTGATCTGCATACCTCAGAGGGTAGTTGTCGATGGTGATGCTTCTTCTTAGTAGTTCCTACTGAAAGATTTGGAGTAACCAACAATTCTATCACCACCCATCCTTTTCGTTGGTACGGCCTTAGAGCCATTTAGAAGGTTGTATTTTGTCATGACTTATAAGTATTGCAGAAGGAATGAGATAAATAAGAGGAAGATTTATCATATATCAGTGCGACAGTGCATGTCATTAAGAAACAATGATAATCTTATAGTAGAAGTCGAGTGATCAGGGAGGGTTTTTAGTTAGTGGACTTGTCAGGAAATCTTTCTGGTAACTACAAACTAATGGTGATATATTGGAATTTTGTCAATACTTTTCTCCACTAGTAACTAAGACAACATAATTGTGTGGAATTTATAGTTTAAAAAATGTTCCCTTTAAATTTTGGAGCAAACGCAACATATGAATCAAGGATATCATGGAACGGAGACACTGACATTTTGGCTCAAAATTAGTAAAATTGGACTGAATAGTTACAGATTAGACAAAGCAAGGTAATTACTATGCTAAAGAAAATAACTATCATTTAACATAATGACAAGAATTTTGTGAACAAATCGTGTCTTAAAATGAAAAAAAACACGGCGACATATTCAAACTGTCCATGAAAATTCAGACATCGATATCTTTGCACACACAGCACATGCCAACTTTTCCGACATTTGTTAACTGATACACCCCGTTTCGCCGTACTTAATTGCAAGAATATCATAGTTGATATCAGCCTGTCATGTACCTAACAAGACATGCTTCTCTGCGACCCTGCTTCTCTTGACAGTGCACAATGTTAAGCAAAACATGCAACATTTTTTTTTTCAAATGGTGAACAGTAACCACTATTCGGTTTTCAATTTTTATTTCGTATTTTCAAATTAGCTTAAATTTCAAAATCTTCTAACTTCTAGCTAAGCCTAAAAAAAACGCCTGAGCTCCTCTTCTTCGGCTGAGGCACACTACACCGCCGACAAGTCGCTTCGGTGACGCCACCGCGGCACCTACCCCTTCACTGTGCAACCCGACGCCAATGAGTCTTTCGCCCCAAACCGATTTGGTTTTGGACTACTCTCACCGCCGGATTTGCTCTTCTTCCCCGTCTCCGGCCGAGTTCTTCTCCGCCGTTGATCTCCCTTCTTCGGCCACCTCCGCTCCCCATTATTGACCCGGTAGGTCCGCCTCCCCAAGCTCTTCCCCGTGCTCACTGCTCACCTCCCCCGGCTCTGAGCGCCACTGGAGCCCCTCCTCCGCTGCAGCCGAGCCTTCGCCGCCGCTCTCCCTTCACTGCGCCACCACTTTGGCCATCCTCCGGTCGCCGCACCACCACCATCGCCTTCGCCGCAGTGCTGAATTTCCATTTTGGCGCTCCGCCTCCATTGCTCCCTCCGGTGGCGGCGCCCGTGGCCGCCAAGACCGTGGAGCCGTGTGTGGCCGCAAGACGTTTGAAACGACGTCTGTTCACTCATCATTAATTGCTAATGACGATATTAAAAACCCTAAGCACTAATTAGTGTTAATGATGTATTAATTAGCCAGCTTGCTCTCACTGCCTTGTGGGCCCGCAAAACAGAAAATACTGGTTAAAACCCCTCCAGTGACTGCCAAGTGGGCCCCACTGAGCACTGTACCGTGGACCGATAGACCCGTGGACCCGCACAGTGCGTGATGACCTCTGGTCCACGCACTGTTCACGTGGACCAAACACTTTGCAGTGGGCCCCACGTGTCAGTCGGTCACTATTTTCTCTCTCCTCTTTTTATTTTTTGATTTAATTCTAATTCAAACTTTGGAAGCTCTGTTTTCCTCCGTTATAACTCCGATTCAAGTGAACTTTATCTCTAAATTTGTCTATGTTGGACCGAAAAGGCGACTAGAGGGGGGTGAATAGGAGCACGCTCACTTTTTCACAAATAATTGATTCAATAATATTTCACTCCAGTAGCTATGGAAGCTATGAAGATCAGTATATGAGTACAGCGGAAGACTAATATTGAATCCAATTTAGAACCCCTAAGCAATACGACAAAAACAACAAAGATTGAAACAATTCAATGCACTGACGGTCTGACCGATTCCCTGACGGTCTGACCGATTTCCTCCAGAACAGAAGAACAGCCCCGATGACGAAGATGAAAATAGATGAAACTTTTGATCTACTAATCCAAACTTGATGAAACTTGGAACACACATTCTCTATGATATCAGAAAGCTATTCCAATAGAAGATTGTGATAATTCTTAGAAGAATAGCGATCCTTTTCGATTTGATTGAAGAGAGGTTCAAAACCGGGTCAAAACGAAAACTAGGTCAAAACTCTTGCTCGTGAGTGATTGATGATCAAGATGATCCTAGATAGATTCCCAAACATCGCAGCAAGCTAGATCACGTGAAGAAACTAAGCAAAAACTCATGGATCAAATAAAGACCCAAAATCATCAAATAGAGATAAAGAACGCAATGAGGCAAGATGTGATCAAACTTTCTCTAGATTGATTTGATATGATATCGGCTTACAGTCACTCCATCAATAGAGGACAATGCTCAATCTAAGAGCACAAAAATCACATCAAACTCTCTAAGCCCTAGCCTCCACAAAAGCTCTCTCTAAGAAAATTAGGGTTTACAAAAATTACAAAAGAGACGAAGCGGAGGTGCAGCCACCTCCCTCTCCTATTTATAGTGGAGGCTTAGACCTTCTAGAAGTTTGACTCAATTGGGCTCCCGTTAAGGCCCAAAACAAACGCGACATATACACACGTATTTTAAAGCACCGTCTTTATCTCCTCTTGACCTAACTAGCTACACCTAGCGCCATCTTGCGTCTCGGATTAGCTAATAGGTCACCCTTGTCCAGCTTGCACCACGCTTGAGTACATTGATCTCACCCGGCATCGTCGATCGTTCTGGACCTCAGCTCTCCAAGCCTAGTCCCGATCATCCTCGCCGTTGACCGTCGTTGACCACCAAGCAACCTGCACAACAATAGACAAGTAAACAGAATTTGGGAACAAGTTCTTCACAACTTGACCCATGTTAGTCAAAACATGCATCATGCACCATATATGCCCTGAAACCCACGACTTTGACATAACAACCGAATATCGTCGCCTCGAACACCGACGATCAAAGTGAAGAACTTAGTCTGTGGGCCGGTCAGACCACCAGCTGGGACTTAGCCATTTTTCATCTCTAGAAAACCGAAACCTACCGGAATTTTCAAACCAATAGAATTTTTGACTGGAGACTCCAAAAATTATGAGACCAAGTGCAATAGAATCCCCTCTCTTGCATGCTACCTCTATTTTTGGCCCAGCTCAATTCCTCACTTACTGACATTGCCGGTCCAACCGCCGCTAGGGCCGGTCAGACCGGTTCTGGCCTGACAGCACTAAACCTGTGCCGAAAACCCGTGAAACGACAAACCGTAAACGCCATTACCAATTGTCACATCATCCTAAGATCTGGAGTATATCTCCATGATATCCACAGTCTAAATTCAAGATCTTGCTAATGGCACTAGTCTTTTTTAATTTGGAGTTCATTTATTATGTCTTTAGTATTTATTTACTCTCTTTGCTTGTTATTCCTTTTTCCGATACATTCGTCCGATTAGGGTTTGAAAAAGCGGGAGATCTCTAACTCGATCAAGCACAAGACTATCAAGATTATTTTGCTTTTAACCAAGGCGAGTTGACACTTTGATCATTTTGAGCCTACATTTTATGTAAATTATATTTATTTAAATTACCAAAATTGCATGCTTTAAATTCTTTAATTAAATGTATGTTAAAGCTTGAGATAGCTAAATACCCATTTGATGATTAATTAATTATTATCCATCCTTTGATAATTGAATTCATTATTCCATGTCACCCTAGTAGCTATGTGGTAAATACTAGTATAAGTTGTACTTACGCGACATGCCAGTCTTGCTTAAGTACTGGGACATTAAATGTCCTAATAATCATCTTTTAAACACGAAAGTGGTTTTGGGCGGTCATTGCGGATAAATGTCTGACATGTTGAGATCATTGGTTTTACTCCTCAAAACCCTAAACAACTTGCTAGTACCATATCTGGGCGGACGGAAAGGGTGGTGGGTGCCATTGTACACGAGAGTGGTTGGTATGTGGTATGACCACCCGGATGGATTAAGGACTTAATCTTGTCATGACCTCTCGTGTAAAACAAGTACAACCACAAGTCTGTAAAATACAACTTGACTTAGTAGATTAATTAAACTTTGAACGTTATCTCGCTGGAGGGGTAGCGGGATCGTGCAAGCATGGGACACGGTTCGGCTTGAATGTGACACCAGTGTAAGGTGAAATTGCTAGCCGCGCTAGACATTGTGGGTACTCCAGCTACACTAGTTGCAACATCCCGCACAACTTGTGGACGTGACCCATATGGGTAAGATGACAGAAGGGACGAAATAATTTGAAAGTTTACTGTGATGGTCGCTCAACTGCATGACTAAGGAAACATGTGGGGCAACGAGTATGATTATCTCTTGTGAGTACAATGTACAACCTCTGCAGAGTCTAAACTGTTTAAACAGTTATTCCTACGATCAAAGGTGGACATGAGAACTTACTAGAGTTAGTTTTATTTTAAAAACCTTGTGGGTGGTATGAAAATCAAGTCGGGCTCACCTAGCCCTGAGATTGGATTTTTCCCGAGCCGTCGAGCTCAATGGTGTTAATGACTGGAGGCAGCTCCAATCAAATGAAGCATTTGTAGAGTTTCCGATGGAGGGAACATCTACTGTTATTTAATATTGCAATTACTCTCTTTAATAAAATGCAATTTGGTTAAAATGCTAAGTCATAGAAATTTGTAATTATGATAATTGAAAATATTGCATTAGCAAATAAAAGAACCTGAGCCATCCTTGTTAAGCCATGCATGTTATTACTGCATCTTGTGTGTTAGCTCGCGAGCACGGAGGTTGTGCTCATTCTCGCTCCCCCCCAAACCCTCCAGATAATGTGGAACAAGGGGACTATGCGTATTATGAAGACCCAGATGTCAACGGACAAGGAAACGATGAAGAGTAATCTAATCATGTAGTCTAGATCTCGCCTCAGTTTAGTGGACTTGTTCGGTACTTGCGTACAACCGATATTATCCAGCCGTTGTACACAAGCTACCATAGTCGCTTTCCTGTGGAGAGATGAGCTCTACCCCTTTTACTTCCGCTGTAGCTTACGTTGCTTTTATGTAATGTATTCAATTTAGCCTGTTCGGTCCCTTTTGTAAAACTTGACCCGCGTGGTCTATGTTACTCTGAAGTTTGTAATATATTTGAATTGTTTAGTTCACGTCTTGTATGAAATGATTCAGCAATGTGCTTAGGAGTGCTATCTACTGATCCAGAGAATAGCATAGTAATTTTACAGAGAATTTAGATTTGCAAAAATTCAGGTCCGACAAAACACTAGCTAGCTAGGAAGCATTGTGAATAGTTCGGTACAATGGTAGATCGCTGAAAACTATCAATTCCATCGTACGAGCTGTTGTCTCAGAAACACACGTAAGAATCTAAGCTCTAAAGGACAACCATGAATATATTATAAGCAAGACAATATGTCCATTAATTGTCCAGTTTAATTTACACTGGACAATTAATGTATGATTGTACCCCCACGTTGAGGAACATGCCTGCAATTGACCATACTTGGATCTGAATATGGGTCACAATTAATGTATAATTGTCCGTTTTTGTGATTTGTGACAGATGTTGTGAATATTACGTGTATATTGAAGAGGTTCAATGGACAATATATATAAAAGTACAAGATACGTATGATATATACAGATAAGGTAATACAAAAGAGTCCATATTCTAACTCCTATTCTAACACTCTCCTCAAATGCAAGGCGTATGCAATAGCATTGCATTTGGAAAGGGTTGACACTAAATTAGAGAAAATCTAAAATCCGAGTCTTGATAATGTCGTCGTAGCATGCAGCTCTTGGAAAATATGTCGATAAAAGATCTCCTCCCATCCTAGGTCGTACGAATCCCACAAAGTACAAGGTGCGGGAGCAAAGTCGACTGTGGCAACACGACGAAGAAGATAATGAAACCGATAAAAAAAAGTAGAGAAGCTGTCAAATCAAACTGGAGAGGAATAGATAAAAGCATGACGGCGCAGCTCGTAGCCCAAGATGGCGGCGACGCAGTGTACAAGAAGCGCAACAAAAGCACAATACAAAAAAGCGCGCAATGCACAAAAAGCGCAACAGAGGCGAAATGCAGAAGAAGCGCGGTACAATACACAAGAAACACAACAGAGATGCAATGCAGAAGAAGCACGGCGGGCTTAAAAGCTTGGGACGACGGATCTGCAGCGGGTTGAAAAAAAGAGCATCGGTTGTTGCCATGCAAAGGAATTCCTATGCTTCTATGACCTACAATAAATTTGTGGACTTGTATGGGTTAGACAAACTCAATGATAGAGTGGTAGGACTTGGATGGACACAATGGAAGAAAAAGACACAAAGAAAGAAAAGACTCGAGCTAACTAGCGGCAGATAGCACCAGTAGTTGTAATAGCATGCAATCCAAGAAGTGATGGCCACGAGCCACCCAACCAAACAACAAGGACCAGTAGCCCACCCTACCGAACAAGGACCAGCTGCCCACCTAGAGCACCAACACCGCTCCTTACCTTTAAACAAGACCATCAGTGAGCACCAACTGCTCTCCATCGACACCAAACACCAAGCCAAAGATGCAGAGGTGTCGTCCTCGTTTCCTCCCCCAGCCCCCGAATTGATCTCCACGGCCGAGAAGAAGCCAGCGGAGAAGAAGCCAAAACTTGCAAGCCCCATGGAGAATCCCTAACTCCTTGCTCCTTTAACAGGGCACCAAATCTGCATGAGATGCTCTCCACCGACAGCACTAAAGCCTCCTCTCCACCGCTAGCCTCCAGAGAGGAGCGGGAGAAGGAGTGCGACCGCGAGCACCACCGTTGCGGGACTGAGTGTGACGACCGCATGGCCAGGTCGTCCATGAGCACCAGCAGGCGTCGACGCCGGAGAGGAGCGACCGTAGGGCTGCGGAAACCGCGGTGGTGGCATAGAGAGCCATTGGGGATCGAGGCGAGTAAAGGATCCCGTCGAAGACCGGTGAGGAAGAGCTCGGAGCGGCGGTGCGGAGCCCGCGGTGTCGAATCGGGGCTGAGGAGGAGCGGATCTGAGCGGGGACAGCCGGATCCGAGGCGGCGGCAGGGGCGCAAAGGCGGTAGTGACTAGGCAGCGTCGGGCGCACGGAGGCACCTCGACTGAGCTACGCCGAGCCAAGCCGAGGCGGAGACGGCGTGGAGCAGAGGATCCAGTCGGAGATGCTGGTAGTTGATGCCATCTCGGGCTTCGGCGCCAGGTAGCGGCGACGGCTCGGGAGGATCGTCTCTAAGCACCGCCGTATGACGAGGCCCGAGCAGTAGCACGGGGAAGATCTAGTGAGAGAGCACGGACATCGACGAGAGGCCACCCCTGGGAGCGGAGAAGCTCTTCTCGGGGGCTGCGGGCGGCGGAAGACGAGCGGTGGCTAGGCGGTAGCGGCTACAGTAAAGTAAAACCTTAACACTAATATTTGCTCTGATACTATGTTATAAATATTATATGTATATTGAAGATGCCCAATGGGCAGTATGTATATGAGTACAAGAGATGTATACCATATATAGATAAGACAATACAAAAGAATCCCTATTCTAACTCCTATTCTAACAAAAAGGTATTTTACATGGTTCATTTGACACCGTATGATTGTCTTGAACCAAAAAATAATCAGGATCGGCCTTGGATTAAATCATAAAAACCGAGTAGAGGGAATCTTGGGCGACATGGCAGATGCTTGATAACGTCATTCTCCTATGACAAGCCCCTTCAATTCTATCATATAAGGATAATAATTGTTTAGTTAGTGAGAGCTTCCTCCAAAACATTTCTTCATGTTGCTTCTCTCTAATACTAAGAACAAAATCAACAGCAATTCTGCTCTCTGTTTGCACATTTTTCAACATGCAAACTTCTGGTCACTTGACCTTGTAAAAAAAAAAGAGAACTTAGACAAATACTTCTTGTTTTTGAGGACCACCTCACAAGAACAGCTAGCAACTCTTCTGAGGATATTCAACCTCATCATCTTCTGTTATTAAGACAGCCACAATACCACAAACACTTAACCTCCTTTCAATTTACCAGGATAGACAAAGTTCTGAAGGAGTGGAGATTACAGGCAAAAACATTCAGAGAACATCCACAAACAAGCAAGATACTGTAAAAGTGTGCAACTCTGCATTGCATTGATATAGTAAAAGTACGGGCCCTTAACATGATTAAGTTGACAAATGCAAGCCACTACGGCAGACGCGACACACTGCAACTAAACTGGAACAGAAACCACCAAATTAATAATAAAGCATCTGATAACAAACTAAACTCTCTGTTTCTGACAGCCCCTTGAGACTAGAACCCGTGGACCTTGATGTTGTCCTTGCTGACCATGCCGGCGGCGGCGAGGAACACTGCGACGTGCTGGCGGTGGTCGCCCTGCAGCTGAATTATCTTGCCAAGCTCCTTGTCGTCGACGACGTTGCCGTTGCAGCAGAGCTCCCTCTTGAGGTCCCTGAGCACCTTGGCGTGGTTGTAGTCAGTGCTGAGCCCCTGCACGGTGGTCAGCTTCTTCCGGCCATTGCGCTGCTGGACGCGGAGGTGCACGTAGTCCTTGGCGGCCGCGTCCTCGACCTTCGCGTCGGCGAACGGGTCGAAGGAGAACGGCAGCTGACCGAAGTCGGGGCCGGACATGAACTTGTCCTCCTTGCGGTTACCGAGAGGCAGCGAATCCTCTTCTTGGGTTTCTCCTCCTCTCGCAGGTCGAGAGAGCAGGTAGTTGTCCTTGGACGGCGCGCTGCCCTTGAACTTGCTCTGCCTCCTCGCCGCCGCTGCCCGTTTGGCGGCCTCCTCCTCCTCGACGTCGGACAAAGAGGCGCCCCCAACTCCCAACTCTCCAACGCGAACGGCGTCGGCGACACCTTGGCCTGCTCCTGCTCCAACTCGAGCGCCAACTTCGACGATGAAGATGACACGGCGTCGGGTTTCTGGGCTCCGGGGATCCTTGCGCTCGAGATTGCCGAAGAACTCGTTGGCTTCGTCTTCGTTTTTTGCACGAAATGCTGCAGGGGGAGGCCTCGCCGTGTATTTATAAGGCTAAGCAAATAAGGAGAGGAGTCCGAGTTGGGGAGGGAGTCCGCGTATGGGACGTCTCGATCTCGGTCGTCCAGTGACGCATCTACGGTTCTAGATCGCGATTGGAGTTGTATTCCTCCTCTTACTCCAGCACAGCGCACGGCTGGCTATTCCTACGCGGGCAGCAACGAGACTTGGCGCGCACGGTTTCTCCCCCTTCCGAGTCGTAAGCGAAACGAAACGAAACGAAGCAGAAGAAGATTGGAAGGCAAGGAAAGTCTGGGCTGTGTACACTACAGTACTGAAAAAGAAAAAGGAAAGAAGAGAAACATAAAGATAAGAGAGATTGATTGTTACACAAATTCAAATTCAATGCAAGTGCTCATTCTTTTAGACAAAGATAGATACTCCGTCGGGCTCACAAAAATTAGTTAATTTGGATGTTGACATAGACTTCAAAATATAACTTTAACTACTAGTTAATATTGTAATATATTTGTAAAACTCAATAAAATTATAATATTTTTAAGACGAATCTACACATATAATTTTCATATATCTAATCTAAATATTTTAAAAGATATTAAAAGCTAAAATTTAATTTTTCAAAATTTGACTGCACGTATTCCAAAACGGATTGTTTTTTTTAACCGGAGGGAGTAGATTGTTACGAAGGAAGCATTTGTATTCAACCCAGAGCTTTAACGCTGTACCTATGAATGCTGAATGAATACAGAGATTAGAACAACAGAAACAAATTGTGGCCAGAGAAGTGCATGTCATCCAGAGAAGTGCATGTCATCAGCCCAATGTGGCCGGAATAATCAGTACAGCAAAAGGACCTAGGTTCAATTGTGTATACAAATTACAGCTTCAAGAAAGAATGATTTTGACAGCAGAAGATACAATGCAGAATGTGGAAAATTCCATTGTGATGTCCACAGAAGGGTTGCAACTTAAAACAAGGCATCTCTACATGTCTAACTTACAACAAAATTGCCTATAAGAGAAACTGAAAACCAGGTGAAGAAATTTCAGGTTATCACATCTAGGAAATGTGAGCAACTATCCTGTAATCCTCTCGGGAAAAATGGAGATCACACAGAACAGTAGCCGTGCAGAGTAGGTGGAGAGCAGAGAGCAGACTCCTAAAGCCCTCCCTCCATTCTTGACAACTGAGTTGGGAACAAATGAAAGGTAACAAAGTAATCTGTTCTGAATACTTTACAACGCAGATAGTTGCCCACAGAAACAATTTGCCCTTATTATCTTAAGAATCTCAGATAAATGGTCAAAAATAATTGTGTTCAGCTCCGAGCTTCTGAACTCTGATAACACAAATAATCTTCAAAATGAAGTATTATCTGCCTCATTGGTCATTATTATTAACACATGACTTCTGCTGAAGTACAAGATTTGCAGCCTTGGATTTTTCCACATCCAAAAGGGCCTCTTGACGTCTGATCTAGACATTTCCTGTATAACACCATGTGCAGATTTAACTAGGCAATCAGCTTCTTACATTGCCTGGTCTTGTTGAATAGGTGGTGCTAAGCCATGTGCCTTCATCATGCAATGGTATTTTGGGGGCGCTCTTGCACCCACTTGCATACAAAGCTCAATGACAGCAGGCGCATGACCATAATAATCCCTCCCACTGTCCACCAGAACTGGCGGGTCATGAGGCCGCTGATGCCACACAATCTTTGGAGGAACTCGGTCATCCACTCCGGCCTTCTTCCACTTGTGTGCCCCTCGCCAGCCCTCAAACTTAAATACTCCACACATTCTTGCCTTGTGCCCTGATGGCCCAACATGCACTTCAGAGCAATGCTGACACACTTTGGATGGGTAGACCAATAGGAGTTTTGTCACACCTAATCTGAGCCTTTCCCATGCTTCCATTGTTCTCTGACCTATCAATCTAAATTCATCCAGTAACAAAGGAGCAAGCTTTTGGTTGGTCCCTTTAACTGTTGTAGATAACTCCTTGTCACTTCTGTGCAGAACTCCATTAGGTATCTCTGCACCTGCCTGATGGCAGAGCTCAAGTACAACTGGCGTGTGAGTGTAGTCGAACCTTTGGTCATGCTTTATTTCATCCTGAAACATGTTTTCCAGGTGGAAGGACTCAACAGGGGCAAGGATGCCATTCAAGCAGCCTGGACCCCATTTATGCGGTTGGTCCTTGATCATACGCTTGAAACCGTGGCATGTTTTCATCTGATGCCCGACTGCTCCAATATGAACTTCAGGACAAAACCTTCAGCACAAACAAATACATAAGGTGTTAAACAGATTCATATCGAATAATGAAGAAATATTCAGACCAGGAATCAAGAAATTGAGATCAAACATGAACATCACAGAGAACTGTTGGTACCACTGGAACTCTCTCAGACTAAAAAAGCAAACATGGCTATGCCATAAAGGTACACAACAATAACACTAATCTATGAAATACTAGTAGTCTTTTACTTCTGTTTCTTGTGCCATTTCTTCAGCCTTTTGGTGCATACATAAAATTGAAGACGGTCTACTAGAGATGAAGCACTTTTGTTTTAGCCAAACGAGAAGACTGAGTTTCCTTTCTAAAATCAAGACAAGAACATAATAATTCTGCATTCCATGCCTTACTTGCATGAATGTACAGGAACAATTTTGAGCAGCATTGAGACGCCTTCAGTGACAATCTCTCTAGCCCTGACCACCTCCTCCACCACCGGGATCATTCTCTTGATTGGATAATCCTTTGCCCGGTTCTTAATCCTCTTGAGAATCATTGGTCACAGCTGCTTCCAATCCACCCTCGAAGAGTACAGCCTCTGATTCATAACTGAGCCATACAGCTAAGAGCAAATGTAGCTCCCGACTCTCCGCCCCATGAATGCCATCACAGCACGACTACAAGTTTACACTTTGCATAAGCGCAAGAAACAGACATCCATAGTATTGACAGGAGATGTGACAAAAAAGTAAATTAAGGGAGGAAAATTTCTTCCCTTAACATTGACCAGAGATTGGAACTAAGGTGGTGTGTGGTTCATGATTGTTAACATAAATGTAATGGAAATGGTAGTACAGAGGAATTTGGTGGCATAATGGATGATCACCTAATTTGTTTGGTTCAACTAAGGAATGATTTTAGAAACCATTACAGTGCTTGGTTGAGGGCTGTGGTATCGGATCAGATCACTATAAATTATTCCTTAGTTCCATTTGTTCTTCAGTTTATCCCATTTGTTCTTAAACTGTATCTTTTTGTACTGCATGCCAGTCTTCTCCTCAAATGTTGTCATTACGTCGGCACATCCAACCTGGTTCAAATGGGTGTTTGCGCGATTTCCAGCTCTCACTTGTTGTGCGAAAAGCTCACAAACTATCCTAAGATTCTCATCACTCCACTCAGCGTTTGCCATCTGTAATTAGTGTGCAGGCTACGATAGTCAGTTTTACAGTACATGTTAACAGTTATTTGATAGTACATGTTATCAGTCATTTGTTACTGCCATATTACCTACGGTAATTAGTTTGACAGTACAAAGTCTAACATGCCCTTAGCATTCAGTTTATTTTCAGTTTGACAGTAGAAGATTGGCAATAGGTAATATGGCAGTTCCACATAAAAACTAGGAGGAACCTTATGAAACATAAATTAGGTAATCATTTAGGAGACATTCTATGGGACCAGCTACCCAAATCTCTTCAACCTTATGAAACATAAATTATTTTGAACTGTTTTTGCATCATTTTCTTTTGCAATGAGATTAAACATACTAAAATTCAGTCTAAAAATGTCTAATTCTCCTTTTACAAAATCATTAAACAAAGCAATCAAATCATGTTTAATAATATTCCAAAACTTTTAATAGAATAAAAAGGAAAACCATCAGGCCCAGTGGGGCTTTCTGCATAAGATTCAAAAACAGCATTTCTAATTTCCTCTTCAGTAAACTTAGCCTCCAAAACACTACTTTCTGCATCAGTAACTTTATCCTCCTGATCCCAGAAATCATCACACAAAGAAAGGCCTAATCTAGGCTCAAAACCAAACAAAATTTTATAATAATCAGTGGCAATTTTAAGCATACTAGCAATGTCTTCTACAGGACCTTGAGGTCCCTCAAGCACAGAAACAATATATAACAAACCATATTCCAGAATTAAGTTCCTTTCCCACATTAGCACTCCAACCTTTTACCTTTTTCCTAAAAAGCCTCACTTTAAATTGCCACACATATATAGCTTTGGTACAATTGCAATGAGTATTCCAAAATTTTCCATAAAAGCATAAAAGTTATAATCTTCTAACCACGATTTGTCAAAACGAAAAATCTTTGTTTTGGGCATGTAATGCTCTGCAGTATCAACTAATAAAGGGGTATGATCACTACCCACCCTAGGCAGAATTTTCATTACTGCAAGAGGATGCATATTCCCCCAGTCATTAGATATCAAAATTTTGTCAATAGCAGCCCCTGGGATATTAGAAATGCAGGATGATTGAGGCTAAGTTATATATATATATATATATATATATATATATATATATATATATATATATAAAATCTACCATTACCAGTAGTAATTACTCTTGAAGCTTGTATGCACACATGTATGTAGGGAACAGGTAAGCATGCTTTCTACTGACAGTGCGTGTAACTTTGATTGAAGAGGCTAAACTACAGATCGGTAACAACCTCAAACTGTAAATCACCTCGAGCTCAAACTGTAAATCTTTAAATACCATAGTTTTAACTACTTTAATCTCTAAATCTTTAAATCTATATAAGCAATGTTCATGTTCATGTAAATCCAGATCATCCATATCAGATCATGTTCATGTTCCAGGAACAGAAGCTAGCTACCCAACAAATCGCAGTGAACAGCCAACCAGCCTCGTCACCGAGCTCTACCATTTCCCCCTCTCCTCCAAGTTTCCCTTCCATTAAAAAAAATCAAGAAATTTGGTACATCTATGCTAAAATCACCTGAAGGAGAGGAGGTGTCCAGGCGTGGGTCCGGGCCGGCGACGAGGCGCTCCGGGCGGCTATGGTTCCGGTCTTCTTCTCCGGGGCGGCGGCGAGGGGGACGCGCGCGTCGAGGGAGGGGGGCTCCAGGCGGGGCTCCGGGCAGGCGTAGAGGCGCTCCGGGCCGGCGGCGAGGAGAATCGGGCGGGCTAGGACATGTTCGTGCATGGCGCGCTCATGGACATGCACCTGAGGTGCGGGTCCGTGGCCGACGCGAGGCGGCTGCTCGCGGCGATGGAGAGGTGTCTTGGAATGCCTTAGCCGGGGCCCGGGGGCTGTGGAGCGTGAGCATCACGGTGATGCGCTCGGGTTGTTGTCCTCGATGCTGAGAGACGGTATGACTCATCTTTTCTGTACGTTCTCGGCCTCTCAGGGTGATGTAACAATTTTATTCATCGGTCGCAATAAATGTTTGCAATCGGCCGCAACAAAAAGAATTAGATTTTAATACAACGTATTCTCAAAATCTCAGATACAACAAAATTGTTATAACGATAAAAAATAGAGCAAAACATACGAAAACACCTATTGTAACATCAAGTTGATCATTGTAATACAACAAAACACTTTATGCAACAATTTTATAAAAGTATTGTAATACATCTAGCGCTCGGTCATAGAAAAAAAGCTACCTCGAAAATTTTTAAATATAAAAAATCTCATAATCAAAACAAATAAAAATTATCGTTACAAAAAAAAAAATACAGCTTACCGCAACATTTGATGTAACAACATCGTTATAATAAAAATACTACATACAACATTTCAAGCTAACTTTTGCAACAAATTTTTTCAAAACTTGCAACAAAACGTACCCGGAAGCTCATGTGGTCCCGGAGATGACTTCGACGCTAATCTCCTCCAACGACACAGACGATTCCCCATCGGATGCCTCCCCGTCGCCGCCCCTACCGTCGGCATTCGTTTACTAGTGACCGTTGTCGCCAACGCAGTCCCCGGCCATGGGCACAGCGGAGAGACGGCTGGGCCGTGAATGGAACCCACCCATTGGTGCAGTCGGTGTGCTTGCCAATGTGGAGCTAATTCACACTTGCATCATCAAGTTGGGTTATTGGGGAATGTGGAGCTAATTCACACTTGCATCATCAAGTTGGGTTATTGGGGAGAAAAAGGTTGTTATTGGATCACTTATCGATGCTTACTCAAAATATCGGATTATGAGCAGCGCAAGATTGATACATGACTCCATCTGTGAACCAGACCTCGTATCATCTACTGCGCTGATCAGTGGGTGCTCCATGGATAGAAACCACAGTGAACATGCAATGGAGCTCTTTTGTAAGATTCATCGTAAGGGTTTAAGCTAGGATCGATGGTGTTCTATTAAGCTCCTTGCTTGGCCTTTGTGCTAATGTAGCATCCATCAGATTTGGGACGCAAATTCATGCTCATGTGTGCAAGAAGCAGACTATGGGTGATGTGGCATTGGACATTGCCCTCGTTGACATGGATGCAAAGACAGGAGAATTTTCAGATGCCAGGCGTGCTTTTGATGAAATTCCTAACCGTAATGTGATTTCTTGGACTTCGCTTATTACTGCCTGTGGGGTGGGAAAATGGTTTTTGGAGAAGATGCTGTGAGCCTTTTTAATAGGATGGTCGAGGATGCTGTGAAGCCAAAAGATGTGACATTCCTTTCTCTTCTGTCTGCTTGTGGCCATTCTGGTCAAATGAGTTAAGGGATGGAGTATTTCACTTCCATGATGAGCTAGTATGGTATTGATCCAAGAGCCGAGCATTACAGCTATGCTGTTGACCTTCTTGCTCGTGGAGGTCAGTTAGAGGATGCATGGAAGCTTGTTCAGTGCACAAATGTTGAACCGAACTCATCAATGTTGGGCGCAATGCTTGTGGAGTGTAACATCCCATTTTTATGGATGGATTACAATTTTGCTAAGAGCTTCAAACCTATTTCAAGTATGTATTTCTAAAATATCTCACTTTCAAAACTTCGGTTTCAAATTTCCCCTTGGGCCTGCCCCCTTCTTCTCCTAGGCTCGGCCCGTTTTTCCCCTACCCTTTTTCCCTCTGGCCTAGCTCGTCCCCTCCTGCCCTTTTTCCCCAACCCAGCTGTCCCCGAGCCGCCCTGCCGCTTGATTAGTGCTGCGCTCGTGCACGCACTGCCGCCGCCTCCCTCGCCGCCACGCGCACACCCGCCCCTCGAATCGCGCTTGACACGGCCGTCCTTGCCGTTCTGCTGCGCTCGGTCCGCGCACGGGCGCGCACCTGTAGCCACCTGCCCGTCCTTGCCGCCGTTAGCAGTGCCAGAGCGTCGCTCCATCACCTGCCTCGCCTCGCCCGGTCACGTCACCAGAGCACCGTGACGCCAGCGCCCTACCGCCCCGCCGCTCCACCACCCGCCGCCGCCTCGGGACCATGTGCCCTTTAGCCGAGCCTTCAACGGCCCTGTCCC
This sequence comes from Hsuehochloa calcarea, assembly GCA_036346395.1. Taxonomy (NCBI): domain Eukaryota; kingdom Viridiplantae; phylum Streptophyta; class Magnoliopsida; order Poales; family Poaceae; genus Hsuehochloa; species Hsuehochloa calcarea. The sequence continues at coordinate 46,394,073 of CM070599.1, forward strand.
TCTCTTTGCCCTATCGGTCATTAAAAGCTTAAGCAATCGTTAGCTTAGTTAAATGTTGGTTTAACTATTGTGTTGAGTCATTGACTGGTGGACCTTAATGAGGTTGTTTATTACCCTGGTTTCCTTGAAGTCTATGATAGTGGGCCCAAGGTGCATAGTTGTGCATTAAAACCTCCAGTGGACCGTGGCACAGTACCCATGGCTTAGTCCATGTGTTGTGCTGTAAACCATGACACTATGCTTGGACCCCACCCGTCAGAGTCTCATTTTCTCTCTCATTTTCTTTTCTTGGTTTAACTCAAAAGCAAGATTTTAAGAACTCCATTCTCCCTCGTTCTAGCTCCAAAAATTATAAAATTTATTTCTAAAAATTTGTAAATTCAAGACCTACCTTTTGGCATGGTTTTGTTTAGTTTGGATTTTATTTGTTATTTCTTTAGTATTTATTTATTTTGTTTGCTTGTTGTTCCTTCCTGGCGCGTTCGTCCGAATAGAGTTCGAAGAAGCGGAGATCTCCATTTTGATCAAGCACAAGACTACCAAGACTCCCTTACCCTTAATCCAGGCAAGTCAATACTTTGATCATTTTGAGTCTATATTCTATGCAAACTATATTCTTTTAATTTAACAAAGTGCATGCTTTAATTCCTTATGCAAATGTATGTTAAATCTTAAGATAGTTAAATACCAACTTGGTAATTAAATATTAATATGCCATCCTTTGACAATTGAATCAATAATTCCTTATCACCCTAGTAACTATATGGTAACTACACTGGCTATAGGTTGCACTTAAACGACATGCTAGTCTTGGTTAAGTACTGGGGTATTTATTTACCCTAATTATCATCTTTTAATCATGAAAGTGGTTTTAGGCAGTTATTGTGGGTAAATGATTAGAATATTGAGATAATATATTTTGCTCCCCAAAAACCCTATTAAAATGCTATTACCATGTTTGGGCGGATGGTATGATAGTAGGTGTTGACGTAGCACGAGAGTGGTTGAAATGTGGTATGAACTATCCATATGACTTTAAGGACTTAATCTTGTCATGACCCCTATTGTAAAACAAGTACGACCACAAGTTTGTAAAGTAGAACTTGACTTAGTAAATTTATTGAATCTTGGAAGTCATCTCGCTAGAGAGGTAATGAGGTAGTGCAAGCACTAGATAAGTTCCTGCTTGAATGGGACACCGATGCAAGGTGAAGTAGCCAGCTGCGCTAGTCGTTGTAGTGTAGTCCAGCTGCGGTAGTCGTTGTGGTGAACAACCTGCACAACTCATGGGGTCCATAGCCTGTGGGTGAGGCCCATATGGGTGAGATGACGGAAGGGGTGAGATAATTTGAAAAGTTACTATGATAATCTCTCAACTACATGACCAGGGAATCATGTGGAGCATTGAGCTGATTGCCTCTTGTGGGTACAATGTACAACCTCTACAGAATATAAGATGTTAAAACAACCATACTTATGGTCAAAGGTGGACATAGAAACTTACTCGAGTTAGTTCTATTTATAAAACCTTGTGGGTGGGATGAAAATCATGATGGATTGTCGTACCTAGTGATGTTAATAGGTGGAGGTAACCACAGTAAAAATAAGAATATGTGGAGGTAACATTTGATGTATTTAATATTGCTCAATTATTCTCTTTAATAAAATGCAATTTGGATAAAAATGCTAAGTGGCCCAGAATTTCTAATTATGATAATTAAAAATGCTATTTTAGCAAGTAAATGAATTCGAGCCATCATTGTTAAGCCTTGCGTATATATTATTGCATTGTGTGTGTTGGCTTACGAGCACGGAAGTTGTGCTTATCCTCGCTCTCTCCCTCACACCTCAGAACTCGTGGATCAATGACAATACGCTTACTATAAGGAATCAGAAGTTGAACAAGATGGAGAGTAGTTCTGTCTCTAGTTTAGTTAAGGTCTCGCCTCAGTCTAGCTGGCTACTTCGGTGATTGCGTACATCCAATATTATCCAAGTATTTGGGTAATATCAGACGTACACGAGATACACCAGTCGCATGCCTGTGGAGAGATGTGCTCTCACCCTTTTGCTTCCGTTGTCGCTCCGCTTTAATGTAATGTAGTCATTTGGGCTTATTCGACCGTATTGTAAAACTTGACTTGATACGGTCTATGCGACTTTGATGTTTGTAATATAATGTTTGGTATGGTTATGATCTGTATAAATTGATTCAGTAATATATTTGTGAGCACTATCTACTGATTCATGGAATAGTACAATGGTTTTTATAGAGTATTTGGATTTTGAAATCCGAATCCGACATGGAGCTGGTAAAATGCACGGAAACATGCATCTTGGGGAAACTGCAGCAACGATTATTTTCGGTATAGATCATGAGAGTTCTGTAAACTATGCTGCGCTTGCTAACATGTATGCAGAATCTAGTCTACGGGAGGATGCTCAGAGGACGAGAAAATTAATGGCTGAAACATCCAATGCAAAGGAAGCTGGTTGCAGTGTCATATGATGATTATTTATATTGACAAAATTTCCTCTGCAAGATATTTCATATGACGGTCATTTGCCACCGATAGTTATACCGATGAATCAGGAATTCTGGATCACCTTCAAACTTGGGTCCACAGTGAACTTGACAGGCACAACACACATGAGCCTCCACAACTTGCCAAACTCTAACCAACTTCTGAATACTTGGCCTATTCAATTAAACAATGAGCAGCTAATGACTTATCTTTAACCATCATGTTCGTTCAATGTAAGTGCATCCTGTGCTAGTGTGTTTAATAGTAAAACTGTTGTATATTTTTTTTCATCTGCTGATATCCAAGGGTTTTGTGTCAGTGTCCGCCATTGGTGATAAATGTCATAGCCAAAAGTGTCTTCTATACCCTCACTGGTGTTGAGTGAAACAGACATTGCAAGCTAGGATGGGTCAACTGAAGCTTTTTTATTTTTGGGTATCCTGGGTGAATGGCTTAGACTTCAAGCCTTGAGCAACCAAAAGCCATCACGTTTCAGTTACTCAATGAACGATTGAATACCTTCTCCAATCCATGTGCTAGTAAACACCTAATTATTGTAAGTACTTGATTTACCTTGTAATTATGTTGCATCACTAATTGTGATGTAAACACAATAATTGGCACCAAAAATTTGTAAAAAAATATTGGAGAACTATGCTTATATTTGTTGAAAATGTCAATTTATCCGTATCTGGTGGCAGTATAGTCTGACTGATAAACTAAGTTTGCTCGATCACGATAGGACTTAAGTTGTAATTTGTTTACACATGTCTCTGTGCCTTTTTTTTGCTTGAGACTTACAGAATGTGTTGTCATGCCATAACTGATACACCATGTTCTCATCATCTTTCTTAAGAGAGAGAGAGAGAGAGTGTGTGTGTATATATATATATATATACTTTCTAGTCTCGGGAGTAGTTACTCCCACGTCAGATATACCAGCTAAAAGAATTTGACACACTCCTATAACACTTTGGATATACTCATATACTAATTATAAGATACTCCAATATGAACCACACGAAACATTTGCAAGAGAGTCCATAGTTTTTATCATATTATGTAAATACCTTCATATTCGCACATAAAAAGGAGTATGTTAAAAAATTGTACATACCACCCCTAAAAAATGTAAATATCACATAAGTGGTCTTATATACTCGTATACTACACATACATACTCTCGGTTGCACAACATACTCTCTCTACGTTATGAGATATGGAATAGGAGTAACTACTCTCAGGAGTAGAAAAAAGGTTTCATATATATATATATATATATATATATATATATATATATATATATATATATATATATATAATACTTTATACTCCCGGGTGTAGTTACTCCCACATTTGATATACCTAAATATTCAACATTGCTTCTTTATGTTTTTTTCCGACAAAGACTCCAAAGCCCTGCCACGTGGTTGTAACCATCACGGCGTCCCACCCGCGACGCTAAGGATCTAGGCTCCATCCAAATCCTTCACACGACTACAATTTACGTTCGAATCATTCGTCTTCTATCCAGATCTCTGACAATTTGGTATCAGATATCGTTGTGCCATCCATCATGTCGAAGGGGGACAACATCGAAGTGCCCAGCAAAAAGCTTGATGTATTATTTCAGCAGATGGAGGCCAATCGCTCGAAGCTACACGATAAGATCAATACCCTCTCTGGCACAATTCGAGATGTCGATCATCAACAAAGAGCACACCATGTGCCTATCAATCATTTGGAGCACGGGCGCAACAACCCACCAAGCGATGTCGATCAAGAAACCATTACCGATCACGCCTCAGAGCAACCGATGGCATCCTTACCAATCCTCATCGACCCCAACATCTGTCAACCAACGACTTCAGTACTGGATTTGTGCCACGCTGATCGGGAGGGACTAGGGGCTCCTCGCTCGCCGGCAGAGGGTCAACACACTGGTCGAGGGAGTGTCCCCCGATTCTATAAACTGAACTTCCCAATGTTCGACGGGCATGATGACACATAACCATGGCTGAATCGTTCGACCAATTCTTCCGGGGTCAGCAGACGCTGGAAGACGACAAGGTTTGGTAGGCCACATTCCATATGACACCGGCACACCCTCTTGGCACCGCTTCGTCGAGCTTGTTAACACACGCTTCAGACCTCCATTACGGACTAAATCATTGGGAGAACTCATTCTTGTCCATAAGAAGGGAACCATTTGTGATTTCTCTGACCAGTCGCCCTTTTGTGTTGCACAGACCCATTGACGGAACACCAGCAGGTTCAACTGTTTACCACCGGTCTTGGCCAATCGCTGCAAACTAATGTGGAATTGCAAGCCTCGTATTCGTTGGAATCGGTTATGAGCCTAGCCCGTAGTACCCATGGCCCCGCCACCGTCCTGACATCCGTGGTGTCCCAGCTGCTCACTTCCTACAGGATCCGGCAATGGCTTGACTACTGATCACAGGAGCGCACCTTGTCCCCTACCATAGCATTGCCCCGATGCACCTTGTCTCCCGCCGAGTTAGAACACCGCCGTGCCCAAGGTTTATGCTATCATTGTGATGAGAAATTCGTGGCCGGCCACCGATGCAAAGGTCTCTTCGTTATTGAAATTTATCTCGATATGGACATTGGCGACGAGTGCACAAAGGAGGGCATTAACCTGAAATTTCTTTGGCAGCTCTTACGAGTATTTAACCTCGGTCAGGTCAGACGATGCGTCTCCAGGTCGAAATTGGATGCAGCAAAGTCATTGCCCTTCTCGATTCAGGTTCAACACACAATTTTATTGCCAATGATGTTATTGCTGTTACTGGAGTCATCGTCCGTCCGTAGTCTGGTCTCAGCGTGATAGTGGCTAACGGGGATCGGGTCGCCATCTTGGGCTTGTGCAAGGCCATGGCCATCCGTATTGGACAAGAGGAGTTCTCCCTTGATTGTTACGCCATACCCCTTGATGGTTTTGATGTGATATTAGGAGTGCAATGGCTCGGTACACTGGGTCCTATTACTTGGTATATTTCTAACATGATAATGTCTTTTGCTCGCCAGGGCCAACGAGTCACATGGACCGACTTACCGATGATCCCATGCACGAGTCACGCACTGGCATGCGCGAGATTGCTCACCGTATTCATCTAAAAAAGGGGACTGATGCCATTGTCGTCCAACCATACCGTTATGCATAGCTACAAAAGGACGAGCTTGAACATCAATGTGCTACTATGCTCCAACAAGGTACCATTTGTCGCAGTTCGTCAGCTTTCTCTTCACCAGTATTATTGGTCACAAAGAAGGATAGTTCTTGGCATTTTTGTGTGGATTATTGACACCTCAACGACAAAATGATTAATGACAAATTTTGATGAATTACTCGATGAGATTTGTGGTGCCAAATTTTTCTCAAAATTGGACTAACATTTTGGATATCATCAGGTCTTAATGCATTCAGATGACATTGAGAAAACTGTGTTTCGCACTCACCAGGGTCTCTTTGAATTTCTAGTCATGTCGTTTGGCCTTACTAATTCTCTAGCGACATTTCAGGCTCTTATGAATATTATGCTTCAGGATTTCCTTCGTCGCTACGTTTTGGTTTTCTTTGATGATATTCTCATCTACAATCCTACTTGGTCAACACATTTACAACATCTTCACACGGTATTACAATGCCTCCAACACCATCGTTTGTTTTTGAAACGTTCCAAATGTTCCTTTGGAGAGATTTCGGTGTCATATTTAGGTCAAGTCATCTCGGCTCAAGGAGTAGCAGTTGATCATGCTAAAATAAGAGTCGTCTCGACATGGCCATCTCCTACGTCAGTTTGGGCACTCCGAGGGTTCCTTGGGTTGGCAAGCTATTACAAAAAATTTATTCGTGATTTTGGGATTATTGTGGCGCCATTTACTAAATTGCTTAAGTAGGATGCTTTTCTTTGAACAATAGAAGCTCAAGATGCATTTTCATGCCTCAAAGCAACACTTACACAACCTCCAGTCTTGCAATTACCGAACTTCAATGGAGATTTTATTGTTGAGTGTGATGCCTTAGGTTCGGGATTTGGCACGGTATTACATCAAGGCATAAGTGCGATAGCATTTTCAGTCGCCCAATTGTGCCACGACATGTTTCCCTTGCGGCCTATGAATGTGAACTTATCGATCTCGTCCAAGCAGTTTGACATTGGCACCCTTATTTGAGGGGCATTGGTTTCTGGTACGAATTGGCCACTACAGTTTGAAATTCTTGCTTGATCAACGTTTATCGACAATTCCACAACATCAATGGGTCAGTAAATTATTGGGATATGATTTCTCTGTTGAATACAAACCTGGCAACACTAATGTGGTGGCTATCTCTCTATCCCGTCATGATGCTAAACTTCATGTCGTTTCTATGCCTTTGTCTTCGCCACAGTTCTCATTTTTTTAATGAGTTACATCATTGCTTATGGGATGATCCAACAATGCAATCTCTCCATACTAACATTGCCGCTTGTCATCAACCGGGACTATGGGCAATAACAGATGGGTTAGTTAAGATCAAAAAATGAGTATATGTTGCTATTATAGTAGCAGTTTTACGATCCATTGTACAAATTGCGCATGGTATAGTACATGAGGGTATTCATAAAATACTTCCCCATCTCTGTGCAAATTTTCATATCCCTCACGCCGGGCCATCATTCAAGACTACATACACACTTATGATGTTTGTTAACACAATAAGAGTGATCAATTACACCCAGCTGGTCTACTTCAACCGTTGGAGATACCTTCCACAGTATGGGCCGACATATCAATGGATTTCATTGAAGAACTTCCTCGTATTCATGGTAAAACTTTCATTCTTACATTTGTGGATTGTTTTTTTTTTCCAAATTTGCCCATTTTCTTCCGTTGGCTCATCCGTTCACAACATATTCTGTTGCTCACATATTTTTTTACTAAGATTTTTCATCTCCATGGGATTCCGACATCCATTGTTAGTGACAGAGATCCAGCTTTTACAAGTATTTTTTGGTCAGAACTTTTCCGTCCAACCGGTGATCAGCTTAATCTTAGTTCCGCTTTCCACCCCAATTAGATTGCTAGTCGGAAGTGGTGAACAAGATTATTGTAACATCCCAAAATACTCATTTTGGGAGCGCATATTATAAATGCATTAGGAAAATCACCTTGATCATTTTGCATATGAAAATCGACTCATGTTAGACTTTTAATTTTTGTTTAAAAGCAATTAATGAAATACCAACTAATATGCACTCAAAAGGAATTAGATGAAATAAAAATAACAGGAAGAGAATTATTTTGGGCATAATCTCCCAGGAAAAATTTATTAAACAACTTATGTTAAACTTTGTTAAGAATAACAAATACAAATACATAAGAACGAAACTTGTACGATTTTTAGAGAAAATCACAAAAAATATATAAACTTCTCAAAGTTTTATTCAAGCATATACATTAGGTCAAAAGCCCTCAAAAAATGTTTCATAAAATTCCAATATAGTTTACTTGGTATAAATATTCAACAAACAAATCAGCCAAAAATCCAAAACCTAAACCTAATCTCTCTCTCTTTTGCTGGCAAGTGGTCCCCACGGGCAGTGTGCTTCGTCCACCTTGTGCTCAGGCTTGCCAGCGCATGCTCGTGAGCGCATCATCGTGTGCCCGCGGTTTCACCGCACCGCCCCTAGTTTTTGGGCGTTAACCACCCCCATCACCTCCTCGGTCTTCTCCGCGCCATGTCTGCCCTCTCCGCGCCCACTCCTGCCCCGTACACTCGAGAGCTCAGCCGCCCTAGCCCACGTGCACGCTTGCTTCTCCGTGGGTCTTCTCCGCCCCTTCGCTTATAAAAGCCCCCCATAACCTCCTATCTCCCATCCCTTGCCATTTCCGTCATTCCTCTACCTCTTCTCCTCCTCAGTCGAGCTCAAACACCCAGAGATCTCAAGCTCCACTTTGGCCGTGCACCACCACTGCCATTTCCACCGCTCCAGAGGGTTCCTCTTGACTCTACTCGTGTCATATCATGTTCCAGAGCACCATGAACCTTTCCCCTCACTCAATTCCATCTTTGATCCACAGGAGTTGACGAATTGTTGCTTCTTCCTCGTCTCCGACCGACAACACCGCCATCGTCGGTGAACCTCGGACCAATTCTCTGCACCAGGAACATCTCTAGGACTTCTTCAAGCTTCCTCAAGCTTCCACCTTCGCCTCAAACACCCCCTCCACGTGGAGCACCTCACCGCCACCTCGGTTCAACGTTGCCAACCTCTCTTTGACCAACTCCGGTGACCCTCATTGTCCCGATGAGCTCCTAGTGTCTTATAGGTGCTTATGTGTGTATTTGTTAGATGGAAACATCAACGGTTTGGCCGTTGGCTTGTAGCCCGAAGGCCACCGCCGCTTAACTCCAGCGTGCCACCGCTTTTGGTCGTCTCAGCCCTCGCCACCGGCACCAGCAGATGCACAAGGTTACAGGGAACCCATTTTGGGTTTTCTCAAGCACCGCCAAGCACCACCGTGCTGGCGACAAGCGTGGTCGCGAGCGCTCAGGCGTTGTTATGTGCCATCCGAAACGGACATATTTTCGACATGCACTGTAGCAATGCCAATGACGCGTAATCCCAGTTGTTTGGACAAATCCACGTTTAAATGAGTGATTAGTTCATACTTAAGTCACTAACGCGTGGGCCCGAAACACAGTAACAAAGTTCATTTAAAACATGTTTCCACTAATGAGTCAATGACATACGAGCCCCACGACCTTAAGTGCACAACGCACCATCCCTGGACCGCGCACAGTACGCGTAGACTTTCGGTCTATGCATTGCTCTATGAACAGTGTCACTGACTAGCAGGCCCCACATGTTAGAATAACAAAACTCAGGAGAAAATAGAAAAATGCGTTTTAGTTTTGAGAAAATACGCTTTCCCTGTTTGGAAAGCGTAAACCTCTACAAGTCCAGAGGAGAATATGGTTTCCCTTATTGAAAAGCATAAACCTGAATAGAACACAAGTGAGAATATGCTTTCTCCATTGGAAAACGTATTTATCTTTTTCTCTGGAATTTCTAAACCGAACCAAAATGAATCATTAATAACATTTGCACACGAACTCCAAATTGACTTATTTTTTATTCTAAATTCATCTAAAATCATGCCCTACCAGAATATGTAAAAATAGTTGGATTTTGTCACTGTTGAATTTATTGGTGTTATTTAATTTATTTCCGACTCTTCTTGAATTAGACGTCGATTGCTCGAGCGATTATCTCGACGACCAACCAACCATATATTCAGAACAGCAAGAGCAAGGCAAGCACCTCCTTTGATCATATTGATCCTAGTATTTTACTTATTGTACTTTGTTTTGCTAAATCTATTATGCATACATGTATGTTTTGTATGAAAATGCTATGATTGAGAAATCGGTAGTCATAAATCCTATTTGATTCATATACCTCCTTAAAAAATTGATCCCTTATTGTTGTTGTAATATCCCAAAAGTGTTTCTATAATATTCCAAATTTCGTTTAGGGAAGATTTTATTCGGGAGAGAGAACTTTGTAAAAATTTAAAGTTTTCAGAGAACTTTTGGACCTCGGCCTCCTACCAGATAAAATAACTCTGGCCGCCTATAGGCCAAGGCGCCAAGGAGGGGGGGCCCATGCCGTGCCCATGCACCCTCCACTTCCCCCTACCCCAACCGGACACCCCTTCCCCCTCTCCCTCTCTTCCCCCACCTAGCCGCCCTAGCTCTCTCCCTTGCGCCACCCCTCCTCCTTGCGCCTTCCTCCTGCATCCCAGCACCCCTAGTAGTGCCCCCATCACCCTGGTGAAGATCCTTGCTGCTGCCATTTGGGAGGAAGGAGAGGAAGCCATTGGTGGCGTCGACCAAGAGAAGAAGCAAGTAGAAGAGGAGAAGAGGGTGAGGAGAAGAGAGGTCGTCTTCCCCAAGTGTCGTTCATCGCTTCCTTGGGATCATCAAGGGTAACAATCATTGTTCTTGGCCGTTTGTCAAACTGGTAGACTCGAAATCGATTAATTTGGGTTGAATAGAAATCTTTCATTATTAGATCTATTATGTCCAGTAGGTTGCGTGGCCAGTTTTGGATCCTTAGAGCCCGAATATGATGTTTTGTTCTCCTAGAGTTTTGTAGCTACTGTTCTTAGATTTCCATAGCCACTGATATCACGAGATTCTGACTTACGGATCAAGAGTTATGATTTAATCTTTGCACGCTGTTCTGTCTGTCTGACGAGAATGAACTGTCTATTTATTCTTTAAATTTGACCTAGTTAATGGACGATTTAGGATCTTCACCCAACTAGGTTATTGTATAAATTTTAATAATCTTTACAGATTGATAAATAACACCTCCATTGTATCTGTAGAGTGAAAGTTATAGCATGTTCTTTGTTGCTGATTGATTGTGTGGACAGATGTCTATCATACGTTTTCAACTGCTGGTTAGCCGATTGTGTTGGCAGATTTAGTGAATATTGTCAACTAGAGTTTCGTAGCTAGGTTCATTAAGATTCATTGAGCACTAGTTTCACGTCATTCCGAGTTACAAATCTTTAATTATGATTTTTATCGTACTGCTTGTCTAGTAGTGTTGTCAGGTGGCTGAATAGGTTAATTGTCAGTTTGAAACCGTTGATTGTGTTGGAAAGTTAGGGGATTATGGTAGGACACCGTAGCTATGCCATACCTTGTTATCCTTATTGCAAATACGTATTAGTGTAGGCGGTGAGGCGATGAATGGAGGAGCACTTTCGTTGCCTCCTAGCACGTCACAGCGCGGAAGGCAAGTACCTTGTTTGATTCTATTGAATGTTGATGATTGAACGTGAATGTAATACTAGACTTACTAGTCATATTCATATGTTGAGTATTATTCTTCATTTTCATGTGATAAAAGTTCATTTCATGTCATCCATTCTATTCATGCCATGTTTTCGTTGTGACCACGGGAGTGGAAGTCAAAAGACCCATCAATTCCAGTATGAGCATGCAAGTCCCACCACTGCAACGTGGGCAATCTTGGACACCGGTATGAAACGTTCTTCATACGGTATTTGGGTCCCAGGACTTTGTTAAATCGGGCTTAAGTGAACACCGACGGGTGTATCACTCGTTATACCGGTATAAGTTGTTGAGCAGTCCATTCCTTTCAATGCACCCATTCATTCCATTCATACTCATAAGTGTTCAGAGATAAGTTCATCCTTTGTATTGAGATTGAATAGTTCATAACCTTGAATGTTCAATTGCTTACTGTACTTGCTGAGTTTCGACTCATTCTTGTTTTCTTTATTTATTTAGGTGATCATTGATGATGACTCTATTGGGAGGGAATAGATCTGCACGTATCACACAGTTCACTACAATTTACTTTCATTAATAGTGTCGAGTATGTCTTTCAGTTGTTAATTGATGAACTGTAATAAATAATTTTACTACTGCATGATATTTCTCTCCACGTTATGTTTTCTTATTAAATGATGCTAGTGGATCACTTCAATTATTTCTTGATTATATTTGATGAATTCAGTCTTTATTCCTGCCATGCTACTATTAAAGTTGGACCCTTTATGTACTTAGACGAGTTTAAGTTTAAATTCTTCAGCAATTTTGTTGTATGTTAGTCCTTTAGGTAACATCTTGGCTTCCGAATAGCCATGGTGTTACAGTTGTAGCCATTAGATTATGAGTTAGACAATATATAATATCATTTGGGAGTTTTTGAGTGCGATTATCGCACAACTGCTTACTGGAGCGATAGATTTTCCTTAAAAGTTATAAAAGACAATATGTTAAATTGTGAATTAGGGAGATTTTTGAAAAATGTCTAGAGGGGTGTACCTCTATTATTTTGTATAAACATAAAACTGAAAAACCTAGTTTTGGACGCGAGCAAGTTATATTATATTATGAGAAGAGTGACTCGTGTACCTCACTAGTAGTTAGAGTTAATGTATGCATGGATATTATCAAAGGAAGGCTTATAGGGTTATTTTATGCAAAAGCAATATTTGACATTTCAAATACAATTGTAAGTTCAAAAGCTCAAATTTTACAATATCTAAATTTGAGTTTTAACTGAATTAATAAAGCTAGTGTAGGCACCAACCTAACACTAACTTAAACACGGGCACCAACTCGGGGCTTCAACCCATAATTTTTTTCTCTCATGGACACCCATCCATGTCATAAACTGTTTTACAAAATATTTTGAAAACAAAATCAAAGTCTAACTTTGAGTGGCTTTGCTCAGCATGTCCATGACCGTGGACACAGCTATTCAAATAGTTTTAATACTCTACATAGTCTGTATAGCTTTACCCACAAGAGATAAGTTGCTTTAAATGTTAGCCAATACACGCTTCCAAAGGCGTGTGACTAAGAAACTATCACAAGGCCTTTACCCTATATTATTTCAACGTAATTGTGTCTGCTAAGGTTTCACTTTCTTTAAACTCACCACTGGAAGCCCCCTCTTGCGCCATGTAGGAATAATAATAAAAAGGCCACTCAGACACCCACACTTCAAGTGACATAACCACGATGAAATAATATAGATTGATTAGCCAAGTCTGTCCCACTCCAGACTTGTGGTGGTACAAGTTTGGCTTAATAATCTACAGCTCGCAGACTGATCCTTAACTGACTTGGACAACTTCCAATAAAACCCCTGGGCATAAACCATTCCTGAATTGAGCCTGTGCATATACCTGCATCCACCAACTATCTATTTTGCCCAATTCAAAACTAGTTTTATTTTATTTTTCATGTCAAACCATTTTCTAAAATTTCTATGGTAAGACAATAACCATATACTCAATTTATATCAAATTTGAATAATTTGGCTAAACTCCCAAAATCAATGTTTTTGGTCTAAGCACTGACTAAGCATGCAAGGATATACCATAGACTCAATTTAAATAAAATTTGAATAATTTATTTTATTTAACTATGGTGACAAGGATATAATTATTCAAACATCAATATTGGTCATACAAAGAAAATAGATTAACTAGGAATTTAAAACAGTGATTAAAATTAACTTGAAATAGAAATACACATGCAATAATAATTAGAACAAAATTAAATAATTTAAAATAATGGGATCAAACATGGTCAAAGGTGTAACTTGCCTTGCTTGATTAATCGTTGTTCTCAAACGACGTCAAAATCTGACTCTCTGAAGTCGTCGAAATCTATACGCAAAAATAAGCTAAATTCAAACAAAATTCAAATAAACTCAAAACTAAATAATTTATGTTCTAGGAGGTAGATATTGAATTTATATAAATTTAGGAATTTTAATAGTTGAATTCGGAGCTCGTATGAAGGAGCACGAGCCCCTAAATTTTTAAACCCTAAAGAAATACTAAAATCAGATTTTATGGATTTTCTTGATTTATTTTTCTACTGAAAATTTGGAATATGATGAAATCATGACGTCATTGCCCAAAAATAATTTTGGTTGAATTATTTTTCTAAAGAAAAACCTACTGACATGTGTGTCCTTGGTCAATGGATCAGGTCCACAGCGGTCAACCAGTCCATGGTGGATTTGGTCTGCGAAACAGTGCAAGGGGTGCGTGTGCTGGCACAACTACTAACGCGGGCAGCCATGTGGTGCTTGACGTGGTCCTAGGGCTGATGTGGCATTGAGGTGGTGCCTACGTGGACACACCACGTCAACTCGTGACCGGCGGTGGTGCGGCTACAAGCTCATCGGCTCTCTGCGCCACGGCGAGCCACGCGAGGGTGCGCAAACGGGAGAGGAGGCCAAGGCAAACTCGAGGCTTACCAAAACGGCGGCGGAGCGCGACGAAGTGGCCGATGGCGAGGGGTTTTATGATGGTGGAGTTAGGGCAACAACGAAGACAATGTTCTCGTGGTTCTCCAGCAGAGATAGTTGGCGCACGGGGTAGGCGACGGTGACGCGATACCGAAGGTGAGGTCCGGTCTACCGGAGCGTCGTCGACGGCGAGGCTTCAACTTCAAATTTTGGTGAATTGAGAGAGGGAGGGGCTAAGAGGGTTGCGGTGACGAGATGAGGTGGAAGAGGTGGCGGGCACACCTTTATAGGGCGAGGGCGAGGCCAGAGCTTCGTGCAGCGCAAGAAGACCTCGCCGGGTCTGTGGTGAAATCAATGGGATTTGGGGTCTCAGATGGAAAGGTAAGGGCCGTAACGGGCATGGTGATGACACGATGTCATAAATGCGATGCGATTTTCAGAAGATGCAGCCGGATTTGAACGAGTTTGGAAAGCTCCATCGTGGGTGCTAATGGTGGTCACGCTTGGACTCACGAGGAAGAAGAAGGAAAGGGGAAGGGGATGCTGGCAGGTGGGCCCTACGCGACAGAGAGAGGACGAGATAGGAAAGAGAGCGGGGAGGCTCACGAGTGGGGGCATGTGGTGGTGAGAGTGTGTGTGAAAGAGTGGGTGGGCTACTTGGGCGAGCAGGCTGGGCGCACATGAAAAGAAGATGGGCCGAGAGAGTTTCGGCCCAAAGGGTTTTTTTTCCTGATTTTAAATGATTTAGTGATTTTTCTAAATTAGTTAATTCAAATTGGCTTTAGAAAATAGTAAATAAAGTCCAAAAATTATGAGAAAGTTCACAGCAATTCCCTGAATCATTTTGAACTTAAGTAAAATATTTCCAACTCAAAGTTGGCTATTATTTTTGCACATAAATTATTTTTAATTTTGGAGAATAGGAAAAGCCTTTTTAAAATCCAAAAAATTCAAAAAATTAATTAACTTATCATTTTCAACTTTAAATCCAAGAAAAATCTAGAAAACTCAATAAATTTTATTTTTGATTTTTAGAAGTTAGAAACTCCAGAAAAGTAATAACACTATTTTAAAACTCAGAAAATCCAATAAAATAACAACTTTATTAATTTTATTTTTGATAACAGAACTTTGAGATGTTACACATAGGCTCAACAGGTGGGACAGGGCGAGGCGACAAGGCACCTTGTCGGTGAGAAAATCCCAAAGACACTGACCACACATGTGGAGACGCATGTGCTAAAACCAGTCCCGATAATTGAGACCATCGAAGATTACTGGACAACCAGAACAGAAACAGTGCCTGAAGAGGACAAAATTTTCCTTTTTCCCTTTTCCATTTTTCCTTTTTCTTTTTCGGGCCAGCCCGCTCACACTAAAGGTCTTCAGCCTACTGGCCGAATAACACACGATGAACACAGGGGGAACTAGGGTTCCCCCCCGCTCAGCGGTGTGGCGGTGGCGGTGGGCGACTCCGGCGATGGCGACTCTCCGGCGACGGGCAGCTCCGACGGTGCCCTCACACGTGTGCGACGGAGGAGACCTCGGAGCCAAAAGTCGAAGAGGCGCCAAGTCGGTGAAGACAAAGTGGAGTCGGAGGAGGTGCTGAGTCGGTGAAGGCGAAGTGGAGTCGAAGAGGTGTGCAGACTGGGCTTGGGCGACAGAGGCGCAAGGCCGTAGGCCGCGGCGAACGAAGAAGAACCAGCAGCGGTGGCGCGGCCAACGAGCACGTTCGGCGATCGATGGAGAGTTGTTGTGCTGGAGAAGAACAACGGTGGTAGTGGGCAAAAACTAGGTAGTGACGGCTGCCAGAGAAGACGAACCGACAGCGGTGGTGGCTTGGCAAAGAAAAACCCTAGGTGCACTCTGATACCATGTTATGAATAGCGCTTGTATTCATCATGGGGCCAATATATATATAAGTACATGTATAGAATAT
Source organism: Hsuehochloa calcarea (assembly GCA_036346395.1). NCBI lineage: Eukaryota > Viridiplantae > Streptophyta > Magnoliopsida > Poales > Poaceae > Hsuehochloa > Hsuehochloa calcarea. The sequence goes on from CM070599.1 coordinate 46,410,359, forward strand.
ATGCAGATAACCCTCTATACAATAGGGAAAATACACATACAAGAATACATATTTAACACTGGGCTCTGTCCAAATCCTTCACACAAGTACAATTTGCGTTCGAATCCTTTGTCTTCTATCCAGATCTCTGACAAATAGATTGTTGCTTCAATATATTTGTGATTTGTCATCAACCGTCTAGTGCCAACAGAGAACTAATTTTGTTGATACGTTTCTGTTTGGCTAGGAGCCGATAATCTAACAGACATGGATTTTTTTTTATAAAAAAAAAATTGTTAGAAGGCAGGAGTTCCCAAGAGAAAAGGTAGCTGTGATAATGCCATGACATGAAAAACATATTTAATTCCCTTAAACTGGTAAAAAGATAAATTTTCCTTTTGCGTGCATGCACTCATTTTTCTTCAAAACAAATGATGAAGGCTAGAATGATAATCTATAAATTTTTCTGAACTTCATTATCTAAAGCTGCGAAGATTATAGATTCCAATGAAAAAGATAATGTGATCAGTCAACTTACAGTTCAAGTCTTTGATGTGGCACTTTTTAGCAACATGCCGTAGTCTCTGCATCAATCTAAGGAGTGTGGATTACACAAGTGCACGAGCCACGAAGAATGACCACCATTCAACTAATGCCTGTGTGCTATGCATTGTTTGTATTCTTCAATTCTTGTACATGCACACAAGCCACGGGGCTCCTGAAATACTTATCACCAAGCACATGACCAAGTCCACTAGAGAAAAATCCAGTGAAGCTATGAGGGCATCTATAGCCGCTAAACTAATAGTGAGCAAAGTGGCTGACTTAATGTCACTTATGTACAGCCTAAGAAACTGAACTATAAAGCAGGCCGCAAGTTCTAGTTCACCTCAAAAATCATCAAAAGGCAACTCTTCCTTCATAGGTAGTGGTTTTACATTGCTCATGCACAACATGCCTTACAGACTCCTCTTCGGATTTGTCCTTCCTCTGGTCCTACAATCCTCCTTAGTATCAGCCAATCCACCAGGACTGAAGGTTGGTTTTTACCAGTACACATGCCCGAATGCAGAGTTCATCGTTCGTGATGAAATGACCAAGATCATCTCCCATGTCCCAAGCCTTGCCGGCCCTCTGCTTCGCATGCATTTCCATGATTGCTTTGTAAATGTGTGTATACATCTCTGTCTGTTAAATTGTTTTAGTTGAGTTCAGAAGATATGTTACTGAACTGTTTGTGCTATGCAGGGTTGCGATGGTTCTGTTCTACTGAATAGCACACCAGGATCACCATCTGAAAAGGAATCCATACCGAATCTCAGCCTGCGAGGCTTTGGCACAATTGACCGTGTCAAGACTAAGCTAGAGCAAGTCTGCCCTGGAGTGGTGTCCTGTGCTGATATCTTAGCTCTGGTAGGAAGGGATGTTGTTGTACTGGTAAGAACTAGCAGTCCTGTTCATCAATCTTTCTTAATTCCTCAAGAGAGGTTAGCATACTTTGGGAAACTGGCGGGAATTGACTGGTTCAGGTCAACAGTGGCGGTAAAACCACGCAATTTTGACTGCCTTTGACTGAGTTCAACCATCTTTTGCTTACTTACTGGCCAGTACTACTGCCTCCCTTGCTGCTGGCAGTAACTGGAGCTGAACTATAGTTAAGTGAACTAGTGAAGTCCTTTTTTTCGTATGCAACAGACTAAAGGGCCTTATTGGGATGTCCCCACCGGAAGGAGGGACGGGACGAGATCGGTGAAGGCAGATCCTCTGAACAACCTCCCTCCACCCTTCTTTGATGCCACTAGGAACTTGTATCAGTTCTTCATCCCGAAGGGCCTTGATGCAAAGGATCAGGTGGTTCTGCTAGGTATATACTATTCTTCAGGAACTAAACTCGATGCATTATCTTTAATAAACTAAGTACCTAGATGATTGATACTACTGCATCTCTCCTGGTTTTTGTCGCCTATGCTCATTTTCTTCCTAGTTTGTGTAAACTTCGCTGATCCCAACAAATCTGTAGCAACATTCTCCAATAAAGGTGATCATTTGTATATACAACTAAGCAACTTGTTAATCAAGGAAGGTAGCGTATGCGTGTACAAAGTCAACACAAATGGGAAAAACATAACTATGTAGTCTATGTGGTTTTTAGTCCTAATCATATGGCCTTACACAAAGCCAAGGGGAGAAACCACTTTATTCTAAAAAGCAAAGCGTAACTCTTGATTTGAAAATTAGTACATACATTTTTCGTTGTTCATCGCAGTACTCACTTACACACGTAAGAGAAGAAAGGGGGAAGAAAACCTCCAGAGTTCAGAACAAACTAATAGTATTTTTGCAAACATATATGCAACTAAAATTTCTCATGTTGTGAATGTGCAATTCAAACCTATTAAACATGGAAGCTATCCAAGTATCCGTGTAGTACGTCTTATGTGCATGGAAACTGACACATACTATAACCTGTTCATACATAACAGGGGGGCACACTCTTGGGACCTCCCACTGCTCCTCCTTCTCCGAGCGGCTTTACAACTTCAGCGGCACACAGATGGCCGACCCAACTCTCGACAAGCACTACGTCCCGCGGCTGAAGAACAAGTGCAAGCCCAACGACACGACGACGCTGGTGGAGATCGACCCGGGCAGCTTCAGAACGTTCGACACGAGCTACTACCGGCAGGTCGCCAAGGGGAGGGCGCTCTTCACCTCCGACGAGACGCTCATGCTCGACCCCTTCACCAGGGACTACGTCCTGCGCCAGGCCAGCGTCGCAGGCTACCCCGCGGAGTTCTTTGCGGATTTCGCGGCGTCCATGGTGAAGATGGCCAACATGCAGGTGCTCACCGGCGCGCAGGGGGAGATCAGGAGGCACTGCGCCTTTGTGAATTAGATGCATATGTAGCTTCCATTTGTCTGATCATAAGAAGGCTTAGAAGTTAATTAATTTCTTGGTACGTAAAATTTATGTGTCGCATTATGTAGTGCGCCCCATGTCTTCCTTCATGTGTGTTATGATGATGTCTTCAAATAAACTGTTTGCTTGATTCAATAAAATAATGGTATTTACGTCATTTTTACTACTTAAACAAGACTAGTGATGGTGAATGACGTTCTTGTTCTTCCACCTCAAATCCTCTTTGCGCCGACAGGCGAGGCCAACACCCATTAACCTTAGGGCAGCTGCCCTCCTCTCCCTCCCTCTCTCACGTCTCCCGACCGACGCCTCCCTTCCCACCCGCGCCGCCCTCTCTCTCCCCCTCCCCAACCCGCAGCGCCAGCCTCTACCCACCCCCGGCGCCTACCCTTCCTCCCTCCCCACTCCGGCCCCCGCCTGTCCCCACCCCTGGAGCCACTCCTCGTCGCCTTCTCCCACACCTCCCACACCCGTCATCCACCGTCGCGCCCTCCCTCCCCCTCCTCTCTCTCCCTCCCCGCCGACACCTCCCTCCCTCCCCACCCATTCCGCCCTCCCTCTCCCTCCCCAACCCGCGGCGCTCGTCTCTGCCTTTCCCCGGCGCCCACCCTTCCTCCCTCCCCACCCCCGTCACTCCTCCTCGCCGCCTTCTCCTACGCCCGCCATCCACCGCCACGCCCTCCTTGCCAGCCGAAGCCTCCCTCCCTCCCCACCCGGTTTGGCTTCCTCTTTGTCTCTAAAGTTCATCATTTTTTTTTGCTATCTTTATTTCTACTAAGTATATATTCTGTTATGACTATCTTTATATACATATACTTTTGTCCTACATGCTTATTATGCCATACTCGCTTGTTTTAACACATTCATATTTGCATTCTATTTTCTCATCAAACTTCCTCTGGAAGGAATATGCGTCTAGACATTTTTCTGATGATCCATTATGTTCCACTTGTCAGAGAGAGAGAAGCTTTCAGCACTTACCAGTGATCAAGGCAATGTCAAATTCATTCCAAAATCAATTATACATTTCAGACCTGGAGAACATGTACATATTGTATGGGAGCAGTCTCTTCTTATTCTGACGTTTTTTTTTTATGTGAAGTATAACTGAAAGCTGACAATATTAGATGCTAAAATTATTTGAGGTATACTCTTCTTTGCTGTTGAGGATTGCCTCAACTTCATGTCCTTTGCTTATTTATCACAGGTTGGACTGTTGTCACTTAGAAAGCAAAGTAAATGTAGTTTAACCTATAACATATTGTAGTAATCAATAATGGTGGTATCAACACAAATATGGGCTGGTATTATGTAGGACCTAGATTTCTCTATCCGGATTCCTCTGTGAAAGCATTGTGTTATTCACTGGATTAGTAGATAACACTTCACATGCACATTGCTGAATCAAACCATACATGGCAAAAAATCATTCCATTCATTAATTTACACATCAAAGTTTACATAGACCGCTTCGGACCAATTTTTACAATAAGTGCCGAACAGACCAAATGAATACAATACAAAAGATAGCGGAAGCAACAACGGAAACAAAGGGGTGAGGGCACATCTCTCCACATGCAAGTGACTGGGGAACCAGTGTACGCCCGATATTATCTGAAAACCTCGGACAATATAGGAGGCACACCAGAACCAACGGAGTCAACTAGACTGAGGTGAGACTAGAACCGCCAAGGACTAAACTACGCTTCAAAGACTCCCGGATCTTCAGACATCGGGATCCTTGTAGTAGTCGAAAGCTCCAGAGTTCCTGTTTCTGAGGGTTTGGAGAAAGAGTGAGGATGAGCACAACTACCGTGCTCGCGAGCCAACACGACAGATGCAATAATACATATGCATGGTTTAACAAGGATGGCTCGAGTTCTTTTATTTGCATAAAGCAACATTTATAAATGCATATATTAGAAAATCCTATCACTTAGCATTTTAACCAAATTGTATTTTTAAATAGATTAATTGTGCAATAATTAATAAAAGCATAGGCTACCTCCACCTTCATGCTTATATTTGATGGTGGTCATACCCACCTATTACCAACGCTGGGTAAGAATACCCAGGGAAAATCCAGATCAAGGGCTAGGTGAGCCCCGCACGTTTTTCAACCCACCCACAAATATTTTTGAAATAGAACTATATCTTGTAAGTTCTTATGCCCGCCCGTGACCGTGAGCACGACTGTTCGAACAGTTTTTATTCTATACAGAAATTGTACATCTTTACCCACAAAAGATAATCATTTTGATATGTACACATGTTTCCTTAGACATGTGAATCAAGGAAGATTATCACAAAGCCTTTACAAGACATCCCTCGGTATTCGCTACACCCGCTAAGGTTTCACCTGAGTAGGGTCTCGGTTACTGGGACCCGACAACCACTTACCCAGACCCTCTCTTGCGCCATACGACTTACGCCTAGGGTCTTGCAAGTTGCATACCCCAACTTGTAGCCTCGTGGGCTCACGGTGGAGGGGAGTCCCCCAATGGTGCAGCTCGTACCGGTGGACACCAATTAGTTAGCCAGATCGACACCATTATAGACTTGTAGTTGTATTATTTTACAATAGGAGGTCATCACAGGATTAAGTCCTTAAGATCATCTGGGCGGTTCTTACCACATACCCACCACAAAAATGTCCTGGACTACATTAGTACCCAACCATATACCCTCCAGCTTACCATCCGCCCAGATGGGTATTAGCAAGTTTTAGGGTTTTCGAGAAGTATAAAATAAATTATCCAACCAGTCCCGTCATTCTCCCCAATGACTGCTCAAAACAATTATGATGATTTAAAAAGTGATGATTTGGGGTAGAATTACCCCGGTACTTAAACAAGTATAGCATGGCGTTTAAGTACGACCTATAACTAGTAGGCTAACATATATTTACTAGGGTGATAAGGGTTTTGGGAGTTCAATTATCAAGGATATGGTGTAATAATTATTTAATCATCAAATAGGCATTTAACTATCTTAGAGTGTTTGACATACATTTGCATAGAAATTAAAGCATGCAATTTGATACTTTAAAAGAATATAATTTACATAAAATGTAGGATCAACATAATCAAACTGTTGACTCGCCTGGGCTATTTTACGTGGCCTTGATCTTACTCAAAGCCTTCTTAGACAGAGGTTGGAAATCTTGGTCGGCGTCTTTGCTTGGATCTTGATCCTGCTCGAGTCGTCGTTTCTTCTGGACTTCGATTTCTAATTACGCAACAACGATCGAAAAACTAAATAAATTCAAAGAACTCAAAATACCAATAAAACACAAGATCCCCAGAAAGATTGCGGAGGACGAGCTTGAGAGAAGGGATTGGGCGACACAGGAATGTTTGATAGAGTCAAACGACCTGTTGAGCGAAAGGAGGAATGGTAGAGAAATTTTGCCGGGAGGGAGGATACAAAGGAGGGTAGAGGATACAAAGGAGGGTAAGGTCGAATGGCTTTTGTAGGGATACTCTACTGCAGATTTTGGAACACTGCAAGGTTATACTACTACATGTGACAAACAATTTAACTACAAGTTCTACACCAAAACTAGATATAAGAGCCACGCATAAACTTAAACGATAGATTAACACACAATCCAAATGGCAATTCAATACCAATCTCAGCTGCCAGATAATACTCAACGATTCAATTGCTAGCTACTCAACCTACTACTACAACCTATTGCCATATCAAGACACGGATTCTATCGCCAACTAGTCGATGCCAGAACACAAATCATTGCCAAACAATACGGGTCAATGAAACAATCAATACAAACAAATCAATACCTCCAGCTTACTCAAACACTGATCTGCAGAACTCAGCTTATTCAAAATGCTTGCACTAAAAACACAATTGCTCTCAACAATCATTAACCTAAGCACTAACCAACAGCTATCAATTGATTAACAAAACAATTAGATAATACTGCTACTGAAGATCAAAGCTATCCCTAATAATTAGGATCACAATCAACAATTCAATTTTCAAAACATCCTACTACCCTATTGCATCAATTCTCAATTGTTGGATCGATTGCAACCTCATTGCTACCGCTATGATCCGGGGAAGTAACTACGAATCAAACATTGACAATTACAATAGATGAATATCAAATGATTGCAATTTCTACAACACAAAAACTCAATTAACAGATTAACACAAACTCAGCTATCGGTTTAACACAGACTTTCAAATGACAGAGTGCACACAGAGATTCAATTGCAAGCCACACAAACAAGGATGCTAGTTCTACTGCCATCCAGCACTAAACTGGAGAAACAAGAATTATAGTCGACATCCAACAACAATTCATTGCCAATAATCATTGTTCTGACATTCCAAATGACATATGTTAAACACAGATTTCAATAGCTAATACACAATCTATTACCATTGCCATCATCACTGATTGGGTGAAGTAACAATCATAGACAACAACTCAACAATCAATACTGCCAACAAAACTGTTATAGGAAGCAATTAACCGCCAGTCAATAACTCAATGTTCAAATCAATGATGTCCTGATAAACAAAGTTTCAGCACATATTTTCACTCACTGACAACACATTGATACAGATGAGCATACATTCACAATCACTACTCAGTGCTTAACAATGGAAGTACTTGCAGAAATTAAGGGCAAGGCACCAGATTGTATTGCTGTCAAGATTTTTTCGGTGAGAGGGGGGCTCGGCCAGAGGCAGAGAGGGCACTGAGAGGGAGAGAGCACAGAGAGGGAGTAGGGAGCAGGGGAGAAGCTTCGGGTGATGGCTGTCGGCGGAGGGTGGAGGCCGGAGGGGTGCCGGAGGTGGCCAAAATGGGACGCTGGTTGGGAGTGGAAGTCAAGGGAGGTGGCGCTAGGGCCGGGATGGCATTGGAGAGGAGACAGTGGAGGCGGAAGCTGTCGGGCTTGGCGGCCACTCGGCGATGACGGCAACTGGAGGGAGGGAAGAGCCAGGGGGAAAGCGCAGGAGTAACAGGGTAAGGGGGAGGCTCACCATGGGGTCTGTGGAGGCGGAGGAGCTCTGGATATGGCCGGCGACGGAGCTGAGGGCGGCGCGGGGAAGAGCACAGCGGCAACAACCTAGAGAGAATGGGAGCCGCGGCCGGCGGTCGGGGAAGCGAGGGGGCGTCACCGCGGTACTCCAGGCGCTGGTACTTGGGCCAAGGCGGCACGGGACTCCAATCGGCCGGAGGGGGAGGAGAAGCCGAATCGGGGAGAGTTCTCTGGAGAACTTACCAGGGGAAGGAGGGGACGGGGGAGAGGCAAAGGGGCACCGGGCCGTTTTATAGCCAATGGCGGGATGGAGCCGGGGAAGGGGCTGACGGAGGCGATAACGTCGGGCAGAGGTGGCGGCATGGGCGACGACGTAGGCGACCATGGCGGTAGTTGGCGAGGACGATGAGACGCGAGCGCTGACCGGTGATGCGGCACGGCTTGGTCTGGGCGGAAGAGCTGACCGGGGCTTCGCTGCACGGCTCGGACCGGTCGGAGGGACGGCGCAAGAGATGGCGCAAAGGAGCTGGTGGAGGCGACGTGCGGGTGGGGGCGATTCGGTAGGGCATGGTCTTGTCAGAGCGGGCGGCAGGGGGTGGGGCGGCGCTCAGTGGAGTCGGTGGCGGCGACCCGAGGCGGGGCGGAGGAGCTCACTGGTGGGGCGAGCGCAGAGGGTCGGGCGTGGTCGGGCCGAGCGAGGCGGCGACCAAGGGGGTGAGGCTGGCCATGGGAGGAGAAGAGATCGGGCGGGGAGAAGAGTAGGTCGGCGGCGCACACGGGAGAAGGAGAAATGGGGCGATTCACTCGGGGAGATGAAGCGGGTGGGGTAGGAGGCGAAACGGCCGAGGGGAAGAGATAAGGTCGGGCGAGCGACGCGTTGAGGGAGAAAGCGAGGAGGTGGGCCGGGAGCCGGTTCAAGGAAAGAAAGACAGTAGGGCAGTTCAAAGTGAAAGAAAATAAGGGGAGAAAAGAGCAGACCGGGAGGAGTTGGGCCGGGAGGAGGTTTGGCCCGGGAAAGAAAAGGTGGGAAAAATCTAGTGGGCTGGGAACTGAGTTGGCCAAACAAAATAAGATGAGGCAGAATTTTGAGAGGGGTTACAACATGTGAAAAGTTTGAATTTGAATTGAATTTTTGAATTTGTAAATTTGGAAATTTGAAACACAAACCCGAGCGTAAAGGAAGCTCGGAGTTTTTTGGAAGTTAAGCGGCAAAATGAAAATTGAACGAAAATTAAAAATCAAATGGAGGCACTATTTACCGTCCGAAAACGGAAGTCACATATTCTTTAGACTGTCATGTGCATAGAACTACTCAGCATAAATCTCTTCTACATCAGTGTATTCAATCTTATCCTTTTGGCAATTTCGGCTTTCTCTTCATTGTACCATTGTTTTTCTTAGTGAATAATAATAGACGCCCTCAAACTTTTCCACCTTATCTTGTTTCTTTATAACATTTTGGGATGATATCTAGCCTTTATGTTCTCATATCCTCTTCTTTTCTTGAAATTCCGGTTGCGAACTGATTATTCTTGTGATTTTGTTGCAGCCACTTCTTGCAGCTCTAGGACCCGTTCAGTTCATATCCAATATTGCATTTGCATACTTTGTGATAAACAATAATGTCTCAGACTCTCAGTGAAGTATGTCACCTTTTGCTTGCTGCAACCATTTGAAGAATTAGAACCAATGTACAATATTTAGATTAATAAATGTTTTTACTCTTCTTTTCAGGGTTATGGTTGCCACAACGTTTATTATTTTTGGCAACATCTTTTTAGTTTCCTTTGGCAATCATCAGTCACTAGGTATGGGTTGTTCCGTACACCATTAGTGACTTATATTACATTGTATTAAATTTAATCTCAAATATCTTTTAGTCCTGCTTATTAACTTTCTTGAACATCGTATCTTCCCTTGGGAGGTAGACTGTGAACCTAGACTGCAACAAATAATATAATGCAATGCTGCAGGTTTGCAACTTTCACTTTCTTGGTTCCCATGACACTTTATTTGTCTTAGCAGTTTACACACCGGAACAGCTGATTGCAAAATACAATAATTTGGTGTTTCTTCTCTATTGCCTATCACTTGTCTTTGTTGTTGTATTCAATCACTTTCTCTACAGGTGAGAACTTGTTTATATGTACTAATCTCGATTTTTCTTTCTGAGTGATGGTGTTGATAGTTAAAGCTTTATGCAGGACAGGAGAAGATATTATCTCTGTAACTGGGAAGGGTTCAGGCACATATTGGCGAACATTACTGCCATTTCCTTATGCTATTGTGTCTGGTGCTGTTGGGTCTTGCTCTATCTTGTTTGCAAAATCACTGTAAGTACAATTATAGTAGATAAAAGTTCATGTGCATTTGGCATCTTAATATTTTTTGATATTTTTTGCTTCGACACCATATGCTCCTTTTGACCTTTTTATTATCATCGGGGTCTAACATGCTAAGACTGACTATGAGCAGCAGATACCACCTCCATAGCTGGTTTACATATTCTGTTCTTATGCTATTCCTAAGCACAGCAGGATTTTGGGTAATCAAACTAATGGAAGACATTAATTAACCCAATTTTTCAAGTCCACCCTATGTCCTAAGCAGTCTTGTCTGATTAAACATCTTTTTGTTTCAGATGGCCAGGTTGAATGAAGGGCTATCTCTATTCGATACAATATTGATTGCTCCAATGTTCCAAATAGCATGGACTTTCTTCTCATTGTGTTCAGGGTTTGTATACTTTTAAGAATATCAAGTGAGTTTCAATCTGTTACGGTTTGTGGTAGCATCTGAATTATGTGCTCTGATTGAAACTAAGGATTTTATCTCTCCCTGCTAGGTGTTCAATACACTTAGGATAACCATGTTACTCTTAGGGATGTCATTCGTCTTCATTGGCATCTCCTTGCTAGCACCTGATGACAGTACAGGTTAGAAAAAACCCTTGTAGTGTGCTTTTAGATCATCAAATGGGATATAACTTCATAAATTATTTTTTATTAGCAATTGATTCCAACAAGTGTTTTTTGCACAAATTATTTTACAGGGTTATTCATACACTATTTTAACGTAATGATAATTACAATATAGAAAACAAGTAATGCCTACTTTTATTATATTTGACATCCTTAATTCTCTTTTATACAAACAATTTGATTCTCATTCAAGCCAACATAAAATAAATCTTCTTTCCAACAATTAATAATTAACTTTGTTTCCCCAAATGCACAATGTAATAGTGTTAAGCAATGTCAAGTGGGCAATGATTTCTATCTTTTTGGTACTCTCCCTGTTTGAAAATATAAAACTCAGAGGCCTTGTGTACATGACTAAGAAAGTGTGTGATAAAAGAAAGAGGAAACAAATTAGACCAACGATGTTTCTCCTGTTTAAGAAGGCAATTGATCTCCAACCTTGGGTATGGCATCACCTGACGCCATTAGTGTTTGTTCTAAAGAAATTTTTTGGTGGCCATGGTTTTTTTATTAGCTGAATTATTAACCATTTAAATCTGAATTTATTTTGTGCTGATATGTAAGGAAGGTGTCTTGAATTTTGAACAATCGTGAAGATTTAATTGTCTTGTGCATATGGTCATATGCTGTCATAGATATGTAGCAATAGCATCTCCATCTAACTCCTAAGTCCTAACAAACTCCTCTATTATCTCTTAGTTACCATTTCAAGATTCCATGAATAAGCTACACCGAACAAGTCTCCACTGGTCCAAATAAAGCCAATAATGGCACCAAAGGTTTAATCACTCAAATTACCACTGCATGTATTTAATTCTTGTTGGTTGCTTCCAATTCGTTACATACACATTTCCAAGTAAAATTGTGCTATGAGCTGGCATACATGTAAATACTAAACCGCTAATGGACCAACAAACTTATTTAGCTGAGTCACATTGGTGGTTAATAACTAATCTTGCAGATTTACACTAGCCTGTAGTGTAGGCGCCGGCGGCGAGCTGGGCTAAATGCTCCATGTGCTTGTGGTGCTTCTCTTCCTTGCGATGATCGATCACCTTAGATGGCTCAGCCTCCGCCTTGTGGTGCGCCATTTCGATGATCCGTAGCTAGCTAGGAATCAATCGAGCAGCTGGTGCAGTGGTTCGTGCACAAACAACATGTCTTGTGTGGATTTAATTAGTTAATTAGAGGATGCACAAACTGTGTGTATTGTGTGGATTTAATTAGAAGATGTACGTCGTTGTAGATGTCTACATACTTCGAAGTTGGTCTTTTATTAGTTAACATTATTATCTAACTAATGTTCTTGTGAGTACTTAACATTATCTATCTAATAACTAATGATGTTGTGAGCCTCGCCGAACTGACGCTAATTATTTGGGTAATGAACCGAATAATGTTTTTGCCAGATGAGTTTGTTTGTCTCTGGACAAACTAGCGCACGGATGGGCTAGCCGAACCGAATATTGTTTGTGCCGGATTAGGATGGCCCAAATTTTGAATTTCAATACCTGTAATTAGCCGTCATTTTTTTGAGCTTCAACTCTATATATAACACACACGTGCGCATTATTTGTAGCTCATAGCAACTCTACCACCACACAATCTCTCCCTCACATCTTCTTCATCTGCGTGCCACCAAGAAACAGAGATGGTGATCAGCTACAATGTGCAAACATCCAAGAGGATAATGGTCGTGCCTCCATCATCAGGTTTGAGCAACACAATTGTTAGCAGGTAGTGTTCATTTCCCCTCCTCAGTTCCCTTTTGTGATTACTACTTGTAGTTTTGTTCTCATCCTTCTTATCTTACGATGCAGATCAGTGCTATTCCACGAGGTTGAGATGGAACATGTGTACCAGACCTCTTGGATGATCCGCGCAAAGGTGCTACAAAAATCGCAGATATGAGAGGACTCTCTTGGATCTCACAACTTGTGAGTACCTTTACTAGATCACGCTGTGAGTAGAAGATCATATGAGTTCTGCATTATACTTTTTTTAGCGCAGAATACAAAATAAGTTGTGTATATTCTTTTCCCCTTTCCATTGACATAAAAATTTCTAAACCTTTTTCTAGAGCCAACAATTAGGATAACAACTCTATGTTAGCATCGTTTTAGACCTACTCTGAGACGCTATTTGTATGTTAGATCGGTGACAGTTGCTAGTCATTTATTAGCTTAGTTTTGCATTACCCATTTCTGGTTGGTTTTAGTTCAGCTATTCCCTATCTTTAGATCATCACATGCAGCACACCGAGGGGGGAAAGAAAAAGAAGGGAACCTCCCTCTCACTGCAAGTGGGGTCGCAGATACTTGGAAGTTGCTGATACCAGTGGCTGCCACGTGGATCCCTCTTGTCTATCCCTCTAATATAATATTCCTCCATGTAGCAACAAACTACTAACGCGGAACATAATCCCACTGTCCCCTCCTCTCACTATTCCCGGGTCCCACACACCCCCATCCAGTACACCCCAAACCCACAACCCCACACTAACATTTGGGACCCACATCATGTCGGTCGCATAAAGTGCATCGGCAATTCGGATTCAGCCCCTGCTACCACTGATCGATGAACACAAAGATGTAGTATATATGTGTACGATGCTATACTAATTAATCAACCTCACTTTTAGTACAAATGTAGCATGAATGTGTGTGTGAAAACGTGGGACAACAATAGCAAAACCAAGCCGAAGCAGTGATGTGTAAACAACAACGTGAATGTGTGACCCTCCCGTTTAATTTATTTTCTCTCTACTTCTCTCTCTTCTTCTTCACCCTCACACACACAAAAACCAAGCCGAAGCTGAAGCTGAGAGAGAGAGAGAGAGAGAGTGAAGGAGTTGATCTCTGACTTTGAATGCCAAAAAAAAAATCCCGAACAAAAGGGAAAAAGATTCGGTTTCTATTATATGGCACTTTAGACCATTTGCTATGGCCAATATGATAGCACATGTCCTCTCTCGTATTTAATTTATGTCATGTAGGGAACAAATATGGAGGTATTATCATACGAACAGCAGGTGGTCCGTTTCGATGGTATACTCGGGCGGCATTTAAAGTTTACAATTTCGTAAACGTCGGCTTTGAACCCACCGATATGCCCGTGCGTATGTTCTGGTTTGTGAAGTCCGAGTTCTATATGAACCTGAACACCAGAACAATGGTACATACCCCTACAAGGCATATTGGTTTCCCGATGTGTCTGCGACATTCATGGATTTTCATGACGTGTACACCTGGCTAGATAAGACTATGGCAGGTAAGTCTTCATTTTGTAAAGATTTTTTATTTCCTTATCTAGCTTTTCAATCATATATCCGTTATTATTTGGTTTGCGGCTTTTGCAGATGCCATTGGCATGATCGTGCATGTCGGCGACATTAAGTACCATGAATCATAGCCCCGCGGATGCCAACCAGGGAGATAGCCCTGATGAATGTTCGCTATGATCAATGCAAATTGTTTCAACTATCGATGATTAAATACAATTGGCATGTTTGTATTCTCACTACTTGCTAAACACGCAGTTGAGAGTTGGTATTCATACTAGTCCGGGACTTCCATGTGGCGCACCACATCACGCGATGGCATCCGACAGAGGTAGACTTCCATTGTCCGGCAGCTACCCTATTGAAGGTGAACAGGACCACTGGTAAGGAGAATATGCCTTTGCTTTCACAACATGCTGGTATTTTTTTTAAAAAAAAACATCTACTATGTTTCATCTTTAGGCGGCTTGTCGACTACGGTAGAGAGTGAACTCATATTCTTTCTAGACTCAATCTATGCCGACGCGTTGGAAGGTATAAGTATCTACGTCATCTATGTACTAATTATATTGCATCTCTATAACAGTTACCTCTCCACTGTAACCCTCTAAATTTTGGATTACTTTTTTTTTGTTTATTTATAGGCCTTTGTGCACCCTTAATGATTGCCCCTGCGGTTGTACATGACTATGCCAATTTTGTTGTCCAGATGAGGATGAACGCGATTGTTAATCATCATTATCAAGGATTGAGCGGGTAAGAAGGCAGAGGGAAAATGATCTTCAAAGTTGATGTATTTTTTTTATTTTGTGTTCCTTGGTTATATTAGTTTAAATTATATTTGTAAAATATATTTTCAATGGTACGTTATTTCATTTGTTACTGTTTTAATATCGCGTTGAAGTAAAGTATCTGTATTTAGAAAGCACACATGTCGACAGCGTACACAGGAAACCTAAGGATGAAATACACTATGTTACCACTTGGCGAATAAATTTACTTTTTTTTTTGAAGGTACAAGATGAGATATGAGATATGCACACAAGCCACACATTACTCACACCATCACACATACATCCCATCCACGTGCGCGTTTCTTACCCACGCTAGAATTTTTTAGGAAGGCACCGGACTTTGCGAAGCTCGACGTATACTTTTCCACTGTGCCTATTTGTTTTTTTTATTTGGTAGGGTGCACGAGGTTCGAACTCCGGTAGTCGAGCCCCTGGAGGGCAGCTCGCTCGCCTGGCACGTCGCTCGGTCCTCCAATGAATATAATCTGTGCATGGGGCTAACGGATGAAGCATAGCAAGTCATTAAGCTAGCTCCACATGACCACATGGACCATATCCACTCGTCAACTTTTCAGCTTACCTCCCACTCCTTGTGCACTTTCCAGCCTTTTGTCGTATCCAGTAACAACAGCCTTGTACGCATCAGATCCAATAAACCATCATCGGCATGCTAAATCTTTCATCCACATGTAACGAAGATTCACATGAAATTACCCAACTATATAGTCTAGGATATGGCATCGTTCTTAGAAAATATCAGTCTAGTGAGATAGCACAAGCTTACTGTGGTTAACGTTGTACGTGAAAAGGCAACCGGTTTTCTTAATATATATACTCTTAAACCTTTTTTTGCACCAACTTTCTTTGCTCCTCCGATCCAAAGTCCCAACCGAGAAGAACTAGAAAGAAAGAAAGAAAGAAAAATACACCCCACACCAATACACGAAGAAAACTTGCTAGCTAGCTTGGGTTATCGACTTTCGTATAATTCCTTCGTTTCTCCTCAAAGAATCAGCACACAAGGGAATTAGATCCTCTATTACCATGGGCTAATGTAGAGGAGCATGCATTATATCTTTCTTTTCACCGTCCGATCCAAAACAAACAACCTAAATCAAGTGTTACAGGATCAAGAAAACAATGCAGTCACTACAGTGTATTTGCTACAATAAATATTTTATTGTTTCTACAGCATTGATGCAATATTACTCTCGAGTGATGTTTATGCATACCGAAATCACTATTTACACAGTGATACTCTGCGGTACAGTCGAGGATCCGAATCCCCCGCGCACCAAGAAAATAAACCAAAAACACGATCGCAGTATGCAACCCAACAGGTCGAGTAAGTGCACCCCCTTAATCTCTCACGTAAACTTCTACGACCATGCGCACGTGCCTACGAATCAAACAAGTATACCACGCCGCACGTACCACCATGCCGCCGCCGCCGCAGCCGGCCGCCCAGGGCCTTGCCACCGGCCTCCACCGCCCGCTCTAGGGGGGAGCAATCACAACTGGCCCGGTGCACCAAGTTCCTGTGCTTGGCCTTCCTCACCATCCTCCTCATCACCTACCTCGCCGTCACCCACACCGGCTGCGGTTCCACGTGGAGGCCTTCTCCGCTGCCAGCATCTCGGGGAAGCTCTCGATCCACAACCTGAACCATGACATGGTCTTCTTCTTCAGCCAGCTCTACATGTCCGTGCATTACCGCGACGGTGAGGTCATGAAGTACCGGGACCTGACGGGGTGGGCCCCTATATAGCACGGCGGCGGTCTTGTTCGAGGGCATGCTAGTGGCCAGCAAGGACATGGCGCGGGAAGTGGCGAGGGGTGACGCGGTGGCATTCACGATGAAGGTCCGATCGAGGATATGGGTGAGGTTGGCGTTCTAGGGGTCGCACTAACACCCACTCCATGTCAACTGTTGTTGGTCCAAACCGAAGACGAACACAATATAACCCTAGAACGCGAACACAAGAACACAACAAATTTTTTATGCCGCCGGAACAACAACAACTTTTCTGATTCTCTTGCCCTATTGCTCTTGTTCATATAATCTGATTACAGAGGTGCCTTTTATTAAGAGCAAACGACTATTCGTATCCGGAAAGGATTATGCGTATCTAGAAGGGACATCGCACAAACTCTAGAAACCACAATGAATACTACTTAAATACCGTAGGACTACATAAACAAACTCTACGTAAAATCTAGATATACCATATGCACAAAATTACTAACAAATCACTCACTAATCTTTGTGCATTTACTTATTGAGGCAGTCGATCTCAACTACAACTTGCCCAATTGTTACTCAATACAGAACGGCGAATATATCTCCTCAACGTCCGAGATTCAACTCCACGGACTCGACTCAAGACGGCGAACACATCTCCTCAACGTCCCTGACTCAACTCCACGAACACACACACAAATACGTCACCACAACCGCCTAGTACTAATACAACGCTTTCACCTTGGCAATGCGCAACTCATCTTGCGTTCCACCGACGTGCACCACTATTTATTATGTATGCACGCATCATGCAAACAACTAACTCAATGTGCTAACATGCACACACATATGACTCGACACTATTGCTCCTACATGCATGGACTCAACTACATGCATCCGTTCGCTGACGAGATTACATTGGTCGATCGTCGCTAGCTTCGCTATGCCCAGCATCACTGGCGACCCTTCGAGACTGGCCCGCCAAGCCACCACCCTAGAGTCGTCGTGTCGCGTCTCGCTGCAACAATAGTGCTCTTGCTCTATTGCTTGCCGCTTTTATCGCAGCTTGGCCGGCCGTGTCTCGCACCGACAAGCCGCTGGGAGCCGCCGCGTGTGCACTCCCACTGCCGTGTTGTGCCGCGTCTCCGAGCCGCCGTTGAGCTGCCGTGAGTACTACCACTATATGTGGTTTTGTAACTGGACGGCACTTGTAGGGAATGATTGATGACTAGTAATGAGCAACGAAAACGATGTGTAATCGCCATTTTCATTTTACTGCTCACGCCAGCATCCAGCGCGTCATCGGAATTGGGGCCGGGCCGCCGCATCTTGAGCGTGAGCGTGAGGGCATGCACTGTACCACAGTCCCGCAAGGACCGCTCACTGCTCGGCCCAGCCGTTCCACGCGCAGCCCGTCCGCCACGGTAGTTTCTCTCTCAGCCGGCCGACAGGCGTCAGCCCGTGAATTCCCATTATTTTTCCCGCAATGCCGACGCGAATCCCCCGCGCCGAAGGCCGAACACCCACCGCGTCTCGAGCCTCGACCGCTCCCAGCCGCCCACCATGCAACCAACCGCCGCCGCCTCCTCCTCAACTTCCCCGCGCGGGCGCGCCCCACCGATCCGCTCTCCCCTCACGGGCACGCGCGGCAGCCACTAACCCACCTAGATTTCTCCCCGCGCCTCCCACCATTAGGCATTTAGGCCGCCGCAATGCCGCGAAACCCACCGCGGCTGCGCCTGGCGATAGGCCGCCGTCCCACTCAAAACTCAACCCGGCCACCGCGCGCCCACGCCGATTCCCGTTGCCCTCTGGCCGGGGCGCTGGGCACCCCCAACTCCCCGCCCAGCTCATCAGCATCCGGAACGCGGCGGGCACAGCAGCGGGCTGCTTCAGCAAACCACGACACCACGTCGGTCCATGCAACCATGCAAGTAATTAATTCCCAGCTAACATGACTCAAATACAGATCATAGTCATAGTAGCAGGCCATGTCTGCCACATTTCCAGCATGCACTTCCTACGTAACCTTGCCTAGGCTCAGTTCTTGCGGCTGGATACCATCATACACTAAAATCTAAGTCCAACTGGACACCGACATATCCCTAAAAAAACTAAACAACGGCATACATCTGCAACTACATCAAGCAAATGCATTGGGGTGAAGGTGACATATACACATCTCGGCGGAAAACAAAAAGGGATACGAGCTGCCAAATGTCCTGGTACACCAACCCTCGCCGGGAACTGATCATCATCGGCAAGGCGGGCCATCCCTTGGTCAGATAGATACATACACCGGTTGAGATCCTCCACTGACGAAAGCTGCATGCTACCCGTCCTGATAGTTCACTGCAGCATGGCATGTACCCTGGGATGACAATTATTTCAAGTCATCATCGCATCATTAACTCCTACGGGTTATCAGAAGTGCATTGATTTTAGTAGGCCACATTTCAATAAACCGAACTACGCCTAGCTATAAGCAAATTAAGATGTGAGAAATATAGTTCGTACCTCCTAATGAGAAGTGCACGTTGTTAGGTACAGGCAACAAAACAGAAAGTGAAAATGCCTAAAGAGACCAAATGTATGGCAACGTAGCGCAAGATATTCACTCTTGTCAATAGAATTGGAAGGTTTCGGATTTCCTTCATAAATTATGAGGTAAGATCCAATGCAAACATGAAACAGCCTAATTGGCTAATTGTGGTAGCTACTAACTCCACATGAACATGCAAAATTGTAATTTTTACACCTTCAGTAAGATCATTCGATGTCATAGCACTTTAGTTTCAAAACCAAGGAAATTCATCCCAAATATGAAGAACTAGTATGGTTCCCATAAAGGAAAAAAGAAACAAAATTCTGGCAGTAAGAAAACCTCATGCGCTTAATCACAGTATCACGCTACCAGATCTATGATACCAGAATGGAACGATTTATAGGATCTTACCATTTTATCTCATCCAATCTCGAGTACAAACAAGTGCCTCAATTGTCTTGATGCTTAATTTACTGTGGTGCTTTCGAATTACTGGTCCGCTGCTACTGAATGCTGCTTCAGATCGAACAGCAGATGCTGGCATAGCCAACATGTCCTGTGCAATAGCTGCAAGTGTTGGGTACTTAGTAGTATGACTCATCCACCAATTTAAAATGTCAAAATCATCCTTTCTTGGAACTAGACCATCTTCAAGGTAGTCCTCAAGTTCTGTAGATATCTGACTACTTGCTTGTTCATTGAGATGCTGATCCCAATCTTCCAATGAATCACTATCAGCATCCAAAGCTGCACTATTTGAAACATCACCACTCGGTTGATCTATAGGGTTGCAGTATTCATCAAAGAGTTCCCGGACTGTTTCGCGTATTTCAGATAAGTAGCTTGCTGAATTTGTGCCAAAAGCTCGTTTCAGACGAAACTCAATGAAGCTGATTTTGAATCTAGGGTCTAAAACAACAGGTATTGACAACCACAAGTATGAATTTTCCCAATAATCATTGAATGCTTCCTGCATCTCCATAACCATTGTAGCGATTTCTCCGTGATCATTTGACGCCTCTTCTTGCAAAACTGTCCTCACTTTCCATACCTCATTAAAGTATATATTTGCTGTGGGAGAGCTAGGGCCAGAAATTACTTCAATGACACGATAAAATGTCCTCAAAATCTTGCAAATAGACTCAGCAACTTTCATATCTTCTAGAGACACCATATCTTCAGAAGGAAATGACTTCTTGAAATGCAAAAGAACTTCAAGCCTAAAATAAAATTTGTGCCACCACTTGGCATCTTCTTGTGGACACTTCAAACTCATCTGTGAAATGACATCCATAAGCTGTTGTTGGGCCAATGATGAAGATGCATGTGTCACAAAAAAATCCATTACTATGTCACCACCAAGGCGAAGTATATCTGATTGCCCTTTGGAAACAATACTGTTAAGGACATCGTCCAGACAAGCAATGTTGCATAGTTTGCCTCTGATAGGAAGGCACTTCTTCTCTATTAGCATTTCCTTCAGCTTCAAGGTATTTGCATCATTCCTAACTTCACCAACAGAAGTCAAGCTCAAAATCTTCTGATCAAGACTCCAATCTCTAATGGCGTCCCATATGACATTGTATGATCCACTTTCCGACTCTGGGACACAAGCCTCCTTGCAGTGTATCATCCTTTCCAAATCAGTAGGTGAGGACCAAAACAAGCCAAATTTGATTATTATTCTGTGAACTTTCCAGTCTTCGGCAATAAAATGTGCTGTCAAACAGAGGTAACTTACTGTTGGCTCGGCTCCATCAGGAGTCCAGATGCTTGCTGATAGAGAGACACGTCGGGGGGAAAGTGCAATTTTATCCTTAAGTTTTACCTTTTCCTTCTGAAACAGAGCAGAGCAATGTTCTTCCATATCATTATGAGAGACTGTGTTAACCATAGGGTAGAGGTTCTTTAAAAACCTTCTCATTTCTTCATGCTCCACAATTGACAAAGGATAACCATGCAAAATTATCATTCTGGCTAGCTTTTGATAAGATGTTTCTTGGCCAACTTTCCCGGCGCTTATGTCAGTTGAAGTAGTCATAAATGAGGTTCTCTGTTTCTTCAGGCTTGTACCATCTGGTGTTGACAGGGATTGATGTGCTGGCACCACTTGAATGGGCCGGATTACAGGGGTGGTGTCACCAGAGCTACTAGTCCTGAGGAGCTTGCTAGAATATTCTGCGATCTGAACCTTCCCATTTGTCAAGGCAGGCGAGAGTTCATCTTGCACCCTGGACTTCAAATTAGGTAGACTCGAAGGGTAAAATAAACTATTGTGGTGATTGTGGCCCCTTCCGCGTCGTCCTGGGCAGGTTAGAAGATGTCGACTCAGATGGCTTCTCCCTCCAAACTTATTCGCACTGAGGCGCTTGTGACAATGAATGCAGTCTGCAGCCTGGAGTTTCCCCTCAACATAGATAGGTGTAAACTCCTTCCACACCTTCGACTTGAATCTGCTGGGAATTACTGAGCCTATGTCTTCAAGCGTCTCCGTAATAATCTCATTGACCGGATCATTTGGTGGTAAAACTGGATCGTTTTCATTCACCAAAACTGGGCATAAAATATGGATCCGTACTTATATGTCAGAGGTAAATTGCTTTAACAAACGAATATCTATGTATCTAGATCCTAAACTACACCATGTTAACTAATAGAACACTACTAAGCTCAACAGGACACCGTGAACCAAATAGGGAGAAATGACATATACCATATGAAAAAGGCAAAAACGAAATCTAGTAATCTACCATATGGGAAGTAGGAATCCTTCTGTCGCCTCTGCGCCACTTCCTCCTTGGCTGGGCAGATTTTCTGATGCCGCCACAGATGGCTCGTTCCATTGGAATCTTTGCAGCTGAGGCGATTGTGGCAGTACAGGCACTCTGCAAACTGAACCTTCCCATTGAGAAAGATGGGCTTGTATTCCTCCCAGACCTTGGACCTTTTCTTGTGCTTGTATCTGAACGGGGAATGAACTCCATCAAATGCCACCTCCACTTTCATGCTGGTATCCTCCTCGCGCTCATCAGGATACTCCGCGGCTTTTTGGATTATAGCATGCTCCATAACTGGACACAGTAAACAAGAAACAAATGGATTTGGTTAATAGCATGAGACTAAAGCGTTAAGCGTACAGATCGAACAGAACAGACTAAATAATCACGAAAGGACTAGATCTGCGTACACATACTGAGTAAGAGGAACCAAAAGTTCCCCTAAATCCCAAGCATTTGAACAGGAAAAAAAACTGGATCCCATCAATTGGAGCTTCAGGGAAGCCCAAATCCCCAACACACAGACACACGGAATCAAAGAAATCTCCATGAAATCCAGGCAAGATCGAGTTACCTGGAGATGGACAACCTCGGGGGAACCTTCGGGGAGGGAGAGATTCCGGGCAGGATTAGGGCATCGAGTTGGATTGGATCTGCGGGCGGGCGGGCGGCGGGTGGGTGGGTGGGTAAGGGTAACCCAGTTCATCGATTTGGGCTGGATAAAGGGCTGCTTCGTGCTGGATGGGTTAAGGCCTTAGACCTAATCCTCTTTGTGGGCTAGAGCTGGATGGGCTTTTATTGGGCTGATCTCTTTCCCTTTGTGGTGTGGTTTCCTTTCCGGGTTTCACCCTTGCATTGCTAAATTTCATTCGATTGATTTTTCTTTGAGGCCTCGTTCCTTCGATTTTATTTGATTTAGTCTTTGGGCCCTGCTCTGCTAATTTATTCCATATCATTTAGTCAAGGATGAAATCACATGACAGCCACGATAGACGGCAAAAACAACAGAGGTTAAAATTGACAAGAATACGTGAACAATATTGGATTGACAAAACAAGTGAAAGCAGAACACTTAAACAGAACATCAGAAACTTTGATCATACAGACGTGTTGCTTGAATTTGCATTACATAAGCCAAGTGTCCCAGTACGAGGACAAAGGTTCAGATGTGCAAAGACTGTGGCACATTATCATACATACAAATAACAGTGCCACTCTTCCTAATGACATCTTTGATCACAACCTACATGGCATCCTTGCAGCTACAAAATTTTCAGTTGCTGCGTGTCCACTCATTATTCCACCCCTCCACCTGTATACACCCCCAAGGAACATTATAAATGTACATAAAAGAATAATCCGTAAGGAAGTAGAGCATTAGCCACTTCCAAGTTTTGGATTGCCCGACACTGTACACACAAAAAAAAACCAATGTACAACTCAGATCAATGTTCTCAATCTTGTCACTAAGGATTGCATGCTCTCGAGCTTGTCGTTCAGTTGCCTGATGTCCTCGGCGCGATTCTGGTCTTCCCCGCTGCTTGTGTGGGAGACGAGGGCCGTGCATCTGGCCCTAGATTCTAAAATTTCGCTTTGTAGTGAAGCAAGTGTTGCTTCCAGTGTGTCTTTTGATCCAGCATCTGCGATCGCATTAAGGGTTGGAGTCCTAGGAGTGCCTATGCTGCCAAAACTGTTCTGCCTGCTGAGCCTCCTAGGTGTGAAAATATTGTCCATGCCTCCACTTCCTGCAACAGCACAACTTCATAAGACACTTGAAACCTCCTTTTTCTGGGAAAAAATTGTCCAAGAGAATTGCAACAGTGAATAGCTGCACATTCTGCCTGACATCACTATAAAACAACCATAACAAGCCAAAAGTTGCAAAAGAAAAAAAAAATTCCAAAACCCGGGGCATGTACAAGAAAGTAATTCATATCATACCTAGGTTACTGAGCTGTTCTATAGTCCCCTGGCCAAGAGACTTATCGAGCTTAAGGAGACGAAGAATTCCAGCAGTGATCCTCCCCATTGCATCAGCTTCAGATCTGCAAAGCATGGCAAGGTGCTCTAGTTCTTCTTTTGTGGCAACTGCTTCAATCTGCGTGCTCAAATAAATAGAAATAGTTCAGAAAGCAGTTGTAAATTCCCAAAAAGGTTTGGACAAATATTGAAAAGGTGTTCCTACCGGTTCTTTGACAGAAAACTTGACATTGTCCATTGTCCACTTGGCACCCTCAATATCATCTTCACCAATTACCATGGTAGCTTTAACATCAACACCTTGGTCACCAACAGCACTTGTATTATTAAATTCATCGCCGATTTGACAATTATTTGATGTTCCTTTTCCAATGAGTTCATTTCTCAGGCGCGGTTTTATTGACTGTAAACCTTCAATTCCAGCCTGCAAGTAACACCAAATGTTTCAGAATTGAACCACACAAAGGGAGAGTGCCAAATTGAAATGCAAAAGCATGGCAGTCATTCATGTTGTACCGTAAAACGTTCCACCGGGAACGCCCTTTTGTGCAACACCTTCTCTGCACCTCCCAAGTTAGGCCGGTCACTGCTTTTGCCCGACACATGCAGATTCCTGAAGGTTGTATGCCAACATTTCTCTTCTCTACTGATATGATCACCACCACGAGGGGAAGACCAACCACTAATTTCTTCTGTTCCTTCAAGTGCAAACAGCCAATTTCTTAACTCAATTGACACATCAAGATCATCTGGAACCCCCAGGTCGAACTTTGAATTGTTGTCATCATCTTTGGATCTTCCTTCTGTGATATAGGGGATAGGGAAGAAATTCAGAACAAGACTTTCTGGATAATGCAAGAGAAAGCAGCAAACCAAAAAACAAAGAACTTGCCCCATCATCTGAAATAAGGACTGGAACCAGGGATAGAAATCGGCCGGTAACCGGCCTTTCCGGTGGGCGGCGGGATTTGAAATCCCGGCCGGTTTTTCCAAAGTTTGCAAATTCAAATTTCGAATTTCGGTTGATTTTTAAGCAAATTTAAACGAAATTCAACCGGATTTTTCCCGGGAAAACCGGCCGGTTACCGGTACCGGCCGCCGGCCGGGAATTGTGCCGGAAACGGTTTTTCTATCCATGACTGGAACATTTTTCCATGCATTATTTCGATAGTAATAGTAACTAAACTACAGCTTGTTACAATTCAGAAAGAAAAAATTACATTCCAGACGGAGATGCAAAAGAGAGATGCAATGGTTGGTAGAGAATGAACCATGATTATCGATCTCAAACCATGGATTTTGTGACTTTAAACATGACAATGTGGGGAAAAGCTAACATCAGGCCTCCTGAATAATGTTGCGAGAGCTATCGTCTATCCTGGATACTGAAGGAATACGGGATATACTTATCTGATCCATTACATTGCACAACTGTGCAGGCGCAATCAAGATTCAGGCATAATAACAAAATTTCCTGCATGAACTACAGAAACTAAACGGCAAAGTTGCCAGCGCTTACCTTCCTTGTCAGTGAGGTGCGATGATCTGAACAGTTTCCCAAGTGGACCAGAAGATAAATCCTTTAGTCCTCTCAAGAGGCCTTCCCCTGGACCACCATCAGGCCCTAGAATACCAAATCGATGCAGTAAAGACTCGGTGTAACTCATTCCACCTCCAAGGCGCACACCAGATACCTTAGCTGATACATTCAAGCTATGGCACTCCATATCCCTCATGTCATAAGGCATTACATGAGTGATGTTTATGTCAATAAATTGAGCATCTTTGGCCTGGTGTTTGCTCCGATGAACAACCCAAAACACTGCTCTCATCTTGGGATGCCCATTTTCACGCACCACAATGTTATGTTCACCCGTCACTGCAGTGCCATTCTCACAAATTGTAGCACTTTCTCCTTCCAAACAGTTCACTGAGACAGTTCTCCACATCAAGTTAGTTGTGACTGCGAAGGCACCACCTAGAGTGCGATGAGAAACTTTCAGGCACAGATCCTCTCCACCAAACTGAACCAAGGGCATACGTAGGTCGCCCGCTGACAAAGATTCCAAGAAATTGAGCTGGAGATTATTCATAATTAAGCTCACGGCTGTATCACTAGGCAGTTTTTTCTCAAGTTTGTCAGCCGACAGCTTGCTATTTATCCCAGACCTGTTGCCTTCGCTAACCTTTGAAATCTGCTCTCCAACTTGGCCAAAGTAAGTATAGAGGCCTAATACAAAAAACAACTGCTCAATTGAAGTGTTGGACGTAAACTGTTGGAAAGCAACACCAATTCTCACGACACCCTCTGGGGGTGGCACATCCAACAAAGGGCTACCATCTGCAGTAACCATAGCTGCCTCAAATCGGATGTCATCTAGTTCAATACATTTCCACAAATTTGCAGAGGAGTCCCTAACTGCTCTCTGTCCATTTGAAGTGCTAGAGGTTTCAAGCGAGAGGCTTAGATGAGAAGCTCGACTAACCCACTTCCTCTGACTCGCATCAACAGGTTGATATTCCCAGAGAAGGAAGCAAGCTGGATCTCTCTCAAGGTTTAGCAGTGGACACTTTGCTGATGGTGACTGGCAGAAGTATAGGTCCTCCACATGAAGTCTTGCTCCTGAAAATGATGATTGGGAGCAAGCAGTCTTAGTTCCACTGCACCTTGCGATTTCCTCAGCATCTAACGGAACAGAGAGATCAAGCTCTTTTAGAGAAAATGTCAGGCTGTTGATTGAGGAATCAGGCAATATGGCACTGCTATTGGGCACTACTCCATCAGCTAAGAATGAGGCAATTCTTAAGCAAGACTGCTCCTGGAGGGTCACCTAAGGATGCAGAGATACAGGCAATATTTAATTAAGCAGAAAAAGGTAAATGTTACATTTCAATACTAATGCAATAATGTTAAGAAGGCACACCATAAGAGGCTGGCATGTGATGACAGTTTTCGAAGCAAACTTTGGAGGTGATGGAGGAGGACTGGTCTGAAGACAATAAAGGGAAAACAGAGGAACTCCAGCCACGAATTCCAATAGTTGATTCCCAAATGGATTAATCGCAGGACAAAAATTTTGACCTGATAAAAGTGATGTAAGATATTAGATTCAACTATATTATTGGATTGTTAATTTGGTACAGGAGTTAGCCATAAAAGCGAGGGCATAATCAAGTATTTACCAAAGTCAGGCACAGGCAGAGGTTCTTGTAGAGCTTGCATAGAGGGTTGTATCAATGTGCATGGAGGGCGAGAAAATGTGTCCCTGTAGAAATAAATTATTCGTACATGAGGCCCAACAAAGATGACAATTATTTCCATAGATTATATAAAATATCTACCACCGTTATATCACAAGTTCACTTATTAATTTAATTGCAAGGAAATTGTTATAAGTATCCTTTATTCGGCATCATATCCGCCTCAAGTAACCTAAACAGTGAATCTATCTTAACTATATTGGCTTCATGTCATTTTATACTGTATACATCAGCAGTCATAATGCCCTGAATTTTAGCATAAAGAATAAGTAAATGACAATAAACTTCAGGACTCAAGTAGTCTTTAGAAACAAGATAGACATCTTACCTCAGAAATAGCCCACCAACCTTTATGCAGGACAAGTTTTTTGAACTCTCCCCATCTGAAACGCTAGCCTTTAAAAATAATGAAAAACAGTTGTCATCATGTCACTAGGATTAGATACAAGAAAAATTCTCCTGCAAGGTCTAAATTAATAATAGATTGGTCAGTAAGAAATTTACCCGTGAGAAGAACAAAGATTGCATAAGAAGTTCAAGTTGAAACTCTGTTGACACAAATGAATTTAACAAACAAGTCACTGTAGATACTAAAAGCAGCATATTCGAAGTTCTTTGGAGCTAGGCCTTACCAGCATCTTTAATACAGAGGAATATGTGATCTACAATAATGGATACCAAGGAAGATCCTGCTGCTTCTGCATGCTGATCAAAATAAGAGCAAGAAAATAATAAGAATGCAAATGAAAATCATGTGCCGTACTACATACAATGCAATGATAAAAATACACAAGAGAAAACCAAACCAGTTGAGTTTTTGGATCTACATCTCCTCTATTTAGGCACACAGATACCCCAGTCATGAATCGAAGAAAAGCCCGTAAACCTGACCAAAATGTGCTTCAAGTTTGAATACTACAAACAGGAATAGAACGGAAAGCTCAAGCTTTATGGGCAATAACCAATCAACCACTTACCAGGTTCACTTAAGGCAGGACAGACAGCTTCAGTAATATGCAGCTGAACCTCAAGCCCAAGTGGGTTATTTTGTTCTGTTCGTTGGACAGTGATCTGATGTTCAAAGCAATGCGTAAGCCAACAAGCCCAGACAAAGGAAAGTTCAACATTGATTAACAAAATATAAAATTCCACACAACATATTCCAAAACTCAAAGCACTCACATTAGCCTCCCCTGATATTCCTTCCAAAAATCTTTCACCACCAAAGAACATTCGCTTTGCACCATCATCATCTCGCTTGTTATCTTGACTACTCGAAGAGTTAAATCGTGCATCGGTGAACATGTCAGGATGAGGTAACAGATCAATTGACAGTGATTGCCATTCCAATTTCTGCAAATTGAAAGAAAAAAAGGGAGATCACCTTTGAGTTTATTAAGTCTTAATTCATTATGTGCCAATAAACTAGATAACAACAAAGCAGACATTAATCTTCTAGAAGAAAATAGGAGAATATCAAACCTTGAAAACATAAATGAATCCTTTGTTGTTGGAGAAATCCCTTGCTTCTTTCAAATTTACGACCTATATAAAAGATCTCTCAATCAGGTATGGAAAAACAATCAATTAACAAATATAAGTGTAATTTTAGTTTACCAAGAGTACCTGCCATTTTTCGTTTGTTGTGTACAATACAAGATCACGAAATGTGATAGCTGCTAGTGGAGGTGACCTGAAAAGAAAGAAGAAATTAAAATTGCTGTCTGAACCTCCTAAGAAAAATAAGAACCAAGCATGTCAACAAGTCAGCGGGCCATAGTCACTCAAACAAAGGTAACTATACCATGTTGCACCTCCTTGGCGGCGAGCACCTCCATGTGTTTCCAATAGCAGGTTCACAATACCTACTTGTACAGTCATTCCATCTGCAATCTAAGCCCAGTATAGCACATTAAACCACATTCGCAGTTCAGTTCTTGTGAGTACATCTTGCTTCAATAAATTTATCTATTATCCATAACAGGGAAATAGTTGCACAAGGTCAAAGAATTACCATCAAGATTGCATTTTTACAACAAAAAAAAGGTGCAGACGTGTGCCCACAGAGGATCAGACCATAAAGCAGAAGGGTAGATAGATTGAATTCAGCTACCATGAATAACTTGAAAAGGCATTTCATATATTCAAAGAGCAGACTTATCAGCATTGATAATTTTACAGCATAAACATTTGGAATATGTGTGCGCTAAAATCAAGTGCGAAGAAACCAACCTTATCAGCATATCCATATCCGCTGCTTTTAGTTGATGATGGTGATGAAACATTGCTAAAAGAAGAACAAAATGGCAGAAAGAACTGCAATTATTGAATGGTCATAAAACGGTACGGGTTCTAACCAGAAGGAATGAAGTTACCTGCTGGGGCTAGAAAGATTTTCAGAGTCGTCCTTCTCTACAAGCACGAGATCAAGCTTATCGATGTTCACCACAACTGGCTCCACTTGCACATTTGATACTGATGGCAGCTGTAATAATAAACAAAACAAACAGAAGTGAAGGAAGATAGAATTAACAAAAAATAATAATCTCATTAACAAAACTAACAAGTAACAAATGCACAGGCAATGACCATGCAGAATTCCCTAAAACTATAAAGCCGGAATTAACTACAGATCTTCTTCTTCTTTCTGGACATGGTTAACTACAAATCGCAGGCTTCAGTACGAGGTGAACACAAGTGCGAAAATCTACCCTACATGACCACCCGATCACAATTTACTACGTCCATGGACACTAAATCCCACCATTCCCACTATAAATTCTACAATTCTGACCACAGGCCAAAAGTTAACAAGAGTGCGCCAAATATCACGCCAATGCCAAGCTGAATGCAAAGAAAAACTTCCTAAATGATCATTTCACTACAACCTCGAACATCCCACTTTAAATTTCCCAACCCAGAATTGAAAATTTTCACAATGACAAGCAAACTCACAACTTCAGCACAATTTATACTACCTCAAGCAAAACTAACGTGCGAACGAAAATCAACCGGAGATACATCTAATTGGCAAACTGACAGCAATATGAACAACAATTTACCCTCAACGCGCCCCTTAAGCCCTCGAGAAAAAAAAGATAACGCGCACTGAAATATATAAAAGTCACGAGCCAGAGGTGGCGCCTTTACCGTGATCTGGAGCTTCCCGACGCGCGCAGTGTCGACGGTGAGCGCCGGAGGCAGCCCCAGGCTCGCGTGCAACGCGTCGCCATTGATATCTGCGCGCCCAAATCACACCCAAACAGAGAGTAAGCACCGGGACGAAAAAAACCCATCAAATTGGCATCCGGGGGAAGGTTTTAGCGGGAGAAAGGGATCCCACCGAGATTGGAAAGCTGCGCGGTGCGGCCCTGGAGCTTGAACTGGTCGCGGGAGAAGGACTTGAGCCAGTACTTGAGCGTGTACTCCAGCGCCCGCGCTATGATCGACTCCATCCCCGCCTTCTAGAACGTTCCGGAATGCTCTGGAAGCTTGTAGAGAGGCGTGGATGACGGGTGGGACTTCTCAGTGTCAGTGGCGGTGGCAGCGTGCCGCCGGATCGGAGGTGAGATTCCGGCGAGATGGAGAGAGGGAGTAGGGGTGGAGGGGTGGAAGGAAGGAGGTGAAAGGAAATGGTGGGCCCTTTTAGGTCTGAGATGGAGGGGGTGTTTGATGTGAACGTGGCTTTTCCGAATGGCAGGTTTCGGTTTGGCTGTATTACTGAATAATAGCTGAACAGCTGAATTGCAATCGCTTGATATTTAATAGTTTGACTTTTAGTAAGGTTAATTGGATGCTTTGAGTTAGAAAAAATACTTAGAATATCTCTAAGACAAATGATGACATACATTCATAATTGTCAAGTTAATTGAACACCAGCAAGGATTCAACAAATTTACAAAATTTTCTTAGAAAACATCCATGCAAGTTAATTTTGCATTCAAGCATTTTATTTGGTATAGATGAACAAATTTGAGCTATATACAAGCATACGCATCCGTTGGAAGGAATTAATTGAAGAAGAATTTAGAACTAGTACAAGATAATACCATGTGGTGGTTGATCTGGAGGGGGGAGGCGGGCGGAGGGCGGATCTGGCGGGAAGAGGTAGAGTTCGGCACTAGAGGGAGGCAGCTGGGGATGAGGACGAGGACGACAATGGTTGGTGCTGGGAGTGAGACGGAGCCGAGAGGGAGGCGGTCTAGGGTGGAGGCCAGAGGTGGCGGCGTCGTCGTCGGCGGCGGCGGCGGCATGAGTCATTGGGCGATGGCAGCGTGGAGGGTGAAACCCTAGCCCCATCGCCTCCCGTTGATCCGAATAGGGGATTGCTGGTGTGGGTGGGAATGGGTGGAAGAGATGTGGGGAATCAATTATCTACTAGGTATGGAGTGCGTAATTTTGCTAATTTTAGTGGCAAATACCTAAAGTCCATCCTGCAAAAGACACTGAAACTACCTCAGGCGGCTTCCCGCTTCTGACTTCTTCACATTGTGTTGGGCTTTTAGCTTTTCAAGAAGCATCTACTCGAAGCCAAAGCTGTCCAAACGGGGCAGGACCTGAGACTTCCTTTTGGTTTAAGCCTTTTTTTTCATATTTTTTCAAATATTTTGGTGCAAGTCGATACATTACATTGTTGTGATTCTTTCCTTGGGTTCTATTCTGGGTACATGTTAAGGTAGGTTCAGTATTGTTTGTTGATATTTTGGGATCAATGTTTCTGTTTCTGTTGGTAACTTAATTTAAATCATTCTTAAATGTAGTAAACAACTGGTTTGCAATTAAATGTAGCAATGTTGAATATATGGTAAGCAAACATATTTAAAATTTGGAGAGTATTTAAAGATGGCTGGTGAGCATGGTGATAAATCGGCCTTGTTTTTCCTTACTGGTTCTCTCTGCTTAATCAGTTTTGCTTTCTTTTGCTCTGGATTGTAACAGCAGTAGACCCAACCGACAGAGGCACCTTAACAGTTCCTTAGATGTACCTTTATCCTTATCACATCTACATTACTTTTCCCACAATACACTGCTCCGCAAAAGCGATCAGCTAACCATGTTACTACTACACTCCAAAATGTAACTGACGAGCGTAAATAAAACAAAAAGGTTACTGAAACCTTGAAGAAAAAGTAAGTTAATTTCGAAGCAATAACAGGGAACTAGTAGTCTCCTACTGATAATCGCCGGCTCTAGACGAAGCTTCATCTCGTGGTAAAGCAAGTAGCCTCGGAATTTGCGACGACAAATCGCATCTCCTTCTTTCATTAAGGACAAACCGAGTAATAAGTAATTAAATTCACTTCACGAGGATTAAAACGGTTAGTAATTTGGATTACTGCCACTGCAACGCGAACAGATCGATAGATCTGGACGTTTGTTCCTGGTGCGAACCCATTCCTGGATGGGACCGACTGACCAAGGACTGTGGCACGTGAGACAGAGAGAGAGTTGTACTACGGAAGTTTATTTCCACTTAACTATTCACGCAGAGAATAAACTAGAGAGAATCACAATGATTAAGCTAAGCTAAGCTAAGCAAGCAAGGTAGCGACTAGCGAGCGATCTCTGCTTGTGTGTCTGTCCCTACATGTCACCTCTTTCTACACAAAAGTGTAGATTTTGAATAATGGCAAGGACCAGCTGGTTGGTGCTAGGACATTGAAGTCATTATAACATGGGAGATTGCAGAATTGTTGTGATGGAGGAATACCAGAATAGTGCTAGTTACTTGTGTATTAATAGTGCCACTTAGTTATCTACTGCAAGCTCCATTATTGTGCTTTTCACGCCACTTACTTGTGTTCGTAATAGTGCCACTTTAGTTATCTGAAGCATTCTGTCCTTGTTTGCTCCATGCATGCATGAATGCATGCTGCATGTCATGTCATTTCATTTCAGATTAACTAGTTGGTGCCTCTAAAATTGGGCCAACCAAAGTACCAAACCATCCTCTGCACTATTCGGTTGCAATCATACTTAAAAGGGAGGGGAAAAGAAAAAAAAAAAAAACGGCTGTCTACCTTCAGACTGAAGCTTTTGGCTGGTTGTTTTCAGAATTCAGACGACAGTAGATAGGTCCTGACGAGCTGAAAGTCAGAGGTTCAGAACTCGGAATCAACCGGCGCTCAGGGCGAGGCGACGTGCAGTACGTCGTCGGTCTATTTGCTTTGCCCCCACTTTGATTTGATCTTTTCATGGAGTCATTCGCACACAAAGAGGTAGCATCCCAAGTTGGCATGCTCGCCTCGTTTCCATGTGGTGATGGTAAAGCAAGCGAGCTTGTTGTCGCCTTGAGCTAAAGCAGTGCATCCATGAGAAAACCAACCACCTGACAATACATGTGAGTTTGGTACCTGTAGTCAAGATGACCGAGAGTTTGCTGAACAATTGCTCACTAAGAAAGATCTGTACACTCCTTGATCCAACTTTCGGTGCTTCAGCAAAACAGCAACAACTAATTCATGCCAGGTAAAAAAATGGACTTCTGACGGGTTTTTTTAAATAAAAAAAAACGAATAGGCAGGAGAGCTGTCGATAGTAAAGCAGGAGTAAACACTGAAGGTCTTCTGACGGCTTTGGACGTGCACCTTTGAAGATCTTGGAGGTCACATTTGAAGAATGTTTGGAAGGATCCTAATTCCTAATATCCTTGCCCATGGCGTAGACACCAATGGGCCATAGTAGCGTGATGGCCTGATTAAAACACACCCAATAATGGAAGCCCAGGGAACGGGATACTTGGAGTTAACTCGGCCGTGTACCGACAAGCCTAGCCCGTGCAACAAAACTGCTAGTGCATGCCTAATAAAGGAAGCAGAGGTTTCTTTGTGATGGAGCTTTTTTCAGCTAAGTGAAGGAATCCCAGAAAATTCACATCGTTAGTGCGGCTCAAACAAATTCACATAGTCAGTGCGGCTCAAACCGCGACCATTAACAACATGATATTATATAAATTGGACTAGCCATGACCATAGTTCGAAATATCGGCTGAATCGGTGAAAATCGTTTCCATCAGACCCCGATAGAAACTCAAATCGGTTCTAAAATTTTTGGTTGCGTGAATTTTGTCAAATATAGAAGAAATTTGTGTAAAAAAATATTTTCAAAAATTTGGCCGGTTATTTAAAATTCAATTTTTGATTTGATAATTTCGACCATTTTCAGCAAAACCCGCCCTACTGGACCCACTGTAAAATTTTGATACTGGTTTTCAAAACTATGGCTACGACTCGTCATGGAGAAGTCTCGATATATTAGAAATTTTGACTTTCAATGCGGCTAACCTTAAATTTTCAAGGCGAAGAGTGCGGCTAACCTTAAATTTTCAGGGCGAAGAGGTCGAGCTTTCCGGGCCACTGCTCCTAAACTCATTCTGGATCACACTTTGGCACGTTGTGCCGGCAAACCAAAAGCAGGAAGAAGCAGAAATTTCTGCCATCAGGATGGAAAAGGAACGAGGAGAGAGAGAGAGAGAGAGTGGGGAAAAGAATTCGCGACCCTAGCTGTTTCATCCAGTTTCGTGAACCCAACGGGAGAAAGCTCCACCAGTCGCGGTGCGGCGCATCCGACGGCCGCGGCCCTACCCGCGCCACATCGCGGTCGTCCATTGTAGCGGCTAAACCACCGCCAGGCAAACTTAAGTCAAGCTAAAGCACGCTGCGTTGACTGATGCGGTCGTGCGAGTCCCGAGGTAGATGATGGTGATCTGATTGTGCATGGCCATGGGCGTGGCGGTCGGCGAGCCCTTCCTCCGCGGCCGGAGCTGAGATGGTGGTGTGCTCCGTGTAATGGCTCGTCGCGCGGAACGACGGTCTGGTAATGGAGAGCGGCGTAGGTGAGGGGGATGGCGGCGTTCGAGGCGGCCAGGGGCGCGCCGACACCGCGCATCGGCGTGGTGCAGTACTTGGAGCGCGTGCACCGGTACGCGGGGTTGGAGGCGGAGTGCTACGTGGTGGCGTAAAGCTTACGTGGACAAGGCAACCTCCTCGTCGCCTCCAAGGTTCTTGACGACTTGCAAGTGTTAGGAAACCTAGGCTCAGGCTTTGGAGGTCTGGCCTATGATGAACTTCTCATCTACCTCTAGACTATATATGTGAGGGGATCCTGATCATTGTATGTGCTTTTGAGAAGAGAAATAAAGAGAAGAAAGAAGTTCCCACATATCTTTGTGTTCAATCTACTATTTGTTCTTTGTATTATTGTCTGCAATTCTACTTCATCTATGAGGTGATCGATCGGATTGGACTCGCCAACGATGGTTCCTCAACACGTTATCAGTACGATCGACTTCGACCTACCGCTAGGCCTCCTTTACCCGGATCGAAAGGTAACCGTCGAAGCACGACACTCGTAGATTGAATCCTATTTTCTTGATCTCTTTCAATTCCGCAAATTTGGCTTTCTAGATTATTCCCTACGGTGCAAATCTACTCTAATCTACCATGAGCCGACTTGAAGTCACTAGCCAAGCTGATCGGTAGGTTGCATGAAGGAGTAGATGTAGATTGCACTGTAGATGGTAGATTGCATGAACATAGAAAAAGAAAAAATGGTGCATGCATGCGGCCGTGCAAATTTCCTTTAACCTCCGCGAGCCGACTTGTAGTCGCCAAGCACAATGTCGATCAGATGATTGGTTGAAAAGAGGATTGTTGATTGCACTTTTCATTGATGCACAAAGAAAAAAATGCACGCGCCGTCGGTCGCGCTGCCTTGCGCACAGGCGCACCATTGCAGCGTCGCCGCCGGCCCTGCACGGCCACGCCGCCTCGCCATACGGCCATGCCGCTCCCCACCGACCCCGCACGGTCACGCCACGCCTCACCAGCCCTCGCATGGGCGCGCGCCACCTGCATACGGCCCTTCGACGTCGGCCTGCAGCTGTCGTGCCACGTTCGATCACCCGCATCTGAAAGATTTTGTGTGCCCCACATATGCCACCGGGAAATTAATTATTATACCTTCTTCTATGAAAGTAAAGGATGAAATCGCTGCATTCCTAAACCATATTCAGGGAGATATTTGTGGTCGTATACAACATCTATCAAGGTCATTTAGATATTTTATAGTGCTCATCGATGCTTCCTCGAAATGATCGCTTGTATGCTTCTTATCTACGAGAAACCACACTTTTGCAAAGCTAATCTCGCAGATAATTAAAAATAAAAATAATTTTCCTGATCATCATATGAAGTCCATCAGAATAGACAACACTAGAGAGTTTACTTCAAAGGCGTTTAATGATTATTGCATGGCAATGAGAATTACCGTTGAGCATTCCGTACTGCATGTTCACGCCTAGAATGAACTATCAGAGGCATTAATTAAAAGGATTAAATTTATTGCCCGACCGCTTTTGTAGAATTGTAATTTCCAACTACATGTTGGGAGACACACAATCCTGCACACAACAACTCTCATCAACTTTAGATCATCAGCATATAACATCCATTCACCTATGCAACTAGCGCAAGGGTCACCACCGAAAATTTCTCATCTTCACAAATTTGGGTGTAAGGTTTATGTACCCATACCTCCACCACAGCGTACTGCAATGTGCCCTCTCAGAAAGTTTGAGATATATGTTGGTTACGAGACAACATCCATAATCAGGTATTTGAACCCTATGACAGGAGATTTGCATAAGGATAGTTTCCTATTATTAGGGGGGAAATCAACCCCTTAATAAAAAAATATCGGAAATAACGTGGCAAGTCACGGGAATCCATCACTAGTGAAGCAAATAGAGAAGTCTAGAAGATAATTTATTTACAAGCAGTAGAGAATCAACTGCCTGCCCACTTTAGTGATTTGAAGAGCGTGGTCGCATGTGCCTGCACGCAGTGCACTGGAGAGGGTTGAAATACCAAAAAAGTTGAAGGTGCCTCTAATCCCGTCCAGAGACCTCAGAAAAGGACGAGAACTTCGGCTCCTCGAATCTCAAGTAACCAGGGACGCCTGGTGAAAAAGGAGCTCTGATGTGAATCTCTGATGGGGACGCAGCACGCCTTTTCTTAAAGACTTGACACAGCCGATCACTGAAGTTCCGTAGAACCAGAAGGGAGCCAGTTGAGACTTGGCACCAGTATGGAACCTTTAAGAAAAGGCGTGCTGGATTGAACATTCCCACAGAGGGAGATACCAGCATGGATATATGCGCACACATCGAGCTAAAAAACAAAAGGGACTTGCCCTCGTAATTGGAAGCAGCGGTGAGTAAGTAGAAGCATTAGAAGAATCGTCTAATGAAGAAATATTTATAAACTATATGACCTCGGGAGAATCTATGAATAGGATAACAGTCAGTGTTGATATTTATTTTGCAAAAAAATTGTCACAATCATTGATCTTGATTCAGGGTCTGCATCGCTCGCTGAATGTAAGAAAAGATCGGATTGGGAAGATTGAAAGAAAGCGATAGAAGCAGAATTATTATCTCTGAATAAAAGAGAAGTTTTTGGGTCTATAAGCCGCACGCCAGCCCATGTGCACCCCGTAGTGTATAAGTGGGTATTTGTTCGAAAGAGGAATGAAAATAATAAAGTTGTAATATATAAAGCAAGGCTAGTTGCACAAGGTTTCATTCAATGTCCAGGAGTTGATTATGAAGAACCCTATTCCTCGACCATGGGCGGAACTACTTTAGATATTTAATCTCAATGACAGTAAAATTAAATTTAGAAATAAAATTGATGGATATGGTAACTACATACCTTTATGAAAACTTGAATTGGACATTTATATGAAGGTACCTGAAGGTATCCCTATCCCGAACCAAGACAGAACAAATAGAAATTTGTACAGTGTGAAACTCAAAAAGTCACTGTATGGACTTAAGCAATCAGACAAGATGTGGCATAATCGCTTGAGCGACTTTCTATGCAAGAAAGGCTACACAAACAATGATGATTGTCCCTGTGTATTTATACGACGATCCCATAACGGATTTTGTAGTTCAAAATGAAATATTTGAGTAAAACCTAGGCTTGCAGCTTGAGCATGCCCCTGAAGGGATATTAGTGCATGAATCAACCTACACTCAAAAGGTGTTAGAAAGGTTCGGCTTTGAAAATACGTACCCTTCGAAAGTGCCAATGGTTGAGAGATCTTTGCAGCAAGACAAAGATCCGTACAGACCTAGGAAGAGGGGAGGAAGTCCCGGAACCAAAATTCCCATACTTAAGTGAAATAGGAGCACTCATGTATTTAGCAAACTGTACTAGACCAGATATCACATTTGTTGTAAACCTACTAGTAAGGTGATGAGAACATGACCCCTATGGATACAACCATATTTGATATGCTTGTTGTTTCGGTTACAAGAGCTCGTACGCGTCACTTAGATTATCAGGTGAGCTCGTTTTTAAGAGTACCTTTATATTACATGAACTATATGATATTGCCTAATAAATGTGATGTTATTTTTAGGAATAAAAGACAGAGAGTGGTTGATTTGCAAGAGTTCGAGCTGTACCTATTTTGGAATCTAATTCGGCCTCCGGAGATAGCACCGACTTCAAACGTGCATAACTTTCACATACGGAGTTCATTGGAGTCCACAAGACTTGATGGAAAGACTATCTCGTCATCTTTCCAACGGATCCAGCCTCACCTTTAAATTCCTTTTGTGCAGGTCGGAATCGCGAAACAATCTAGCACGGTGATAGCCCAACAGACCTATAGTAAAAAGGTCATAACTTTTGCAAACAAAGTCCGATTCGGGTGTTCTTGGGCTGCTTGGAAAGCTTATTCCGATAGCTTTCCAATGGATCTGGCCTCACCTTTAAATTCTTTCTGTAAACTTCAGAATAGTTAAAAAAGATGTTACATCACATATTTAGGTCAAATTGGGCTTTGTAATCATACTAACTTGGCCTATATGTTGGCGGCCCACCTAGGGGCGTGGTTACTATTCATATGAACAGTAATCCATGGGTTTAGTCCCACCCCATTATTTCTTTTAGATTTGTGGCTTCCCCTTCCCTATATGAGGAGGCCGCACCCCTCTAGTTTTCTCGGATTTCGTTGAGTTAAGGTTTAGCCCTTGTGCAAACTATTATTCTTCAGTTGTGTCGAACGACCACCTATTGAGACATCCTTCAGAATCCCACCTTATGAAATTTCATAAATATTTGCAATACATCAGATTGTGTTTTATCTTGTTCTTGCGTGTTCTTCGATTGCATGCAAGAATAGACCTTCGTGGTCAGGTTGATCGTGCTTCCAGTAGGTCAATAACATCTTGGAGTTAGTTCAACGATTGCTAAGGCGTAAGCGTCATCGTACGGTTGTAGTCGGATCGCGAGAGTCGCCTCCACCAAAATCGATATTTATCAATCTCATCGAAAGATCGGGCACCCCGTCTTCATGAAGTGGTATCAGAGCTATAGTTCATCGGTGAGAGTTTCCAGTTTTCTAGTAGTAGATTCGCTTTTCATACCTAGAGTCCAGAAAATTACCAAAAGAAATTTTTTTTGCATCTATCATCCATACCGAGCCCTTTGAGCCTTTGTAATTTTGTCTTTTCAGTTTGTTTGTTGAATCTTTAGTTGCATTGTCGTGTATAGTTGCTGATATTTAGTTCTAGTTATTGTCTAGTTGGTCGTTGTCTAGATTGCTTCTCGTGTTTTTCCTTTGCGTCGCTTAATCGTTCTTTTAGGGTTCTTAGTTTTTGCATCTAAAATAGAAAATTCGTGGGTTAGATCTCCTCTAGTCTGCACCAAAAAAAGAGAGAACACTTTGTTGTTATTCGCGACTTGAGGAAAACCCTAGGTCGGCAAATAATAGACGGAGAAAGATGTCGTCACACAGAACAAAAGCCATGGTAAAAAAAGAGAAGAAAATCAATCTTATGCCAAAAACTAGTGAAAATTGGTGGAGTCCTTCTACATATAGCCACAAGCTTTCATAAAAAAATTCAGCAAGTTTGGCTCATGGAATCAAAAGATATAGCAGTTTTAAGATTGAACCTGAATCGGTTTCGAGTCCGAGTACGATTCCGTTTCCGAGACACATTCAGTAAAACGGGCATAACTTTTGTATACGGTGTCAATTTTGGACGTTCTTGTACTCTTTGAAAAGCTAACGACGAGGCACATCTTTTCCACCTAAAACATTTGTCACCCTCTAGGGACTCAAAAATCGGCCATCTTCAACTCCGAATTTGCGTCGCAAGTTTTCATTTCTATTTTTGCCTTTTCTTTCAGTCTTCCCTTCGGAATTTGGGCTTCACCTCAACAACAAAGTTGTAGATCTCATCGAAACCTTTCAAACGAGCATATATAAGCCATATATAAAAAATCTTGTTCATCTTTTGAGACTAACTGTTGTATATTGCTTAAACTAGAGGGTTGTTTACATTGCACGTTATTCTGATTTTGTACTCTACATCATGTGAACAATCTTGTGCCCTTACAAATAAGTTTGGGTAGTTGGCTAGCGTCTCTCCTATCACTTGGTGTGAGAATTTTCTTTGCTTACATCAAGTCACATTGATCTTTGCGTGTGCGTTCATACACTTGTCTTGGTAGGCTTTGATTGGCTAGCTCCTTCTAGGCTAGGATCAGCAACATTAACTAGTACTTTGAACATTTATTCAACTTGCATTTGCTGAATTGATTGTTGTTAATCCTTGCTACCATACTTGAGCCTTCCCAGCTACACCTCTTCTACACCGTATAGGCTGACCTTCACCTGGCAATCGCTCCATCCAATCTTTAGAGATACGTTGACACCGTGTTCCGATCACCCTGTTTCTTGGTAGGCGGTAAGAATTCGATAGAAGGCTTGAGTGTGAGCGACTTTTGAACCACCACATTCTAGTAGTTGCTAGGGACATATGCTTGCTTTCTACTAACCATGACAGATTCAAGATCACAAAGTCGGATGTTTCGTGAGATCAACAACACCATTGACTCATCTCCTGTGTCTAAACGAGGTAAATTTAAGTATGCATTTCCATCATTCGCTGGTAATTTTGATCCTAGTGCCTATGTTGACTGGGAAATAGCATTAGACAAAGAATTTGAATATTATAATTGGTCTGATGGGCAAAAGATTAGAGCTGCCACTAGCATTTTTGTTGAGTATGCACTACTTTGGTGGAAGTCTTTAAATAGACATGGAAAAGTACCTCAAACTTGGAATGCACTAAAGAAACTTTTGAGAGATGAATTCGTTCCTAAATATCATGCTGATTATTTACTAACTAGATTACAATGTTTAAATCAAAGTAGTAGAACTGTAAGAAAATACTATCATGAATTAAAAAATTGTTTGTTGCGTTGTGGGTTAGAGGAATATGCTGAAGCTACAGAAAATAGATTCCTAAGTGGACTTAATCAAGAAATTCAGGACCTTCTTGTTAATAAAGAATATAATTCTCTCTCATTTATTTATTCTTGCTTGTAAGGTTGAAAGTCAGATTAAGGAGAAATTGAGAATGCTTGATGTTTGAAAATATGATAACAAACATGTGTTTGTATCTTTTTCTGTGACTAACAACATGCAGAAAGTTGAGAACTATGCTGAAGAGGATAATGAGCTGATTAAACCATCGACTCCATTGGTTGAGAAGGAAGATGAGGAGATGGATGCACCTACATCATCTGAGGAGAGCAAAAAAGGTAAAGATCATGGTGCTATCATCACTCAAGGTGAGTATGCTTGTGAAGAACTACAATTGTCTACTGTTTATGCTATTTTAGAGTAAAAATTAGTGGAAAATAATTCTGATATGCACATATTTCATATTAGAGAATTCAGACAGCATTGAATTTAGTGCACCTTGTGATAAACTTGTTGATTTACCTGTTGACTTGAGTGCACCATGTGATAATCTTGTTGATTTACCTATTGACTTAAGTGCACCATGTGATAACATAATTGAATTGCCTACTGTTTTGAGCGATTCATGTGATGAATCAATCACATATAATGATATTGTGGAATTGGTTAGACATAAAGAAGTTTTGACTAGAATTTATCCTGCTGATTCTTTATGCTACATTATGTTGGAGCCACCTATGAAATTGTCACATGCTATGGAGAAAGTTTCTTAAATCGCATGTACAATCTCCTTGTCTAGTGCGTACACCCCTGGATATAAGTTTAATTTGATTGGAGATTATGGTATAGACGATCAATTTCTTGTATATCGAATATGCATAACTTGTGATAACATAGATGAATCGAAGCTTACTGTTTTGAACAACAATTCTTGTGTGCCGAATCTTGTTCATTATGAGAGAAAAATAAACTTTAGTGATCATCCAATGCCTATGTGTTCATCTCTTATTGCACCATCTAGTATTGACAATTTGCATTATGATGTTGAAGTATTGAAGAACTTTCAAATCTTTTCATCCTTACTAGATGAATTTGCTAACGCTCAATTGAAATATGATTATATGGGTGAACTTTATTTGATTCCAAAGGTTGTAGATTTGCTCATATGTGCTACCACTGCTAGTTTACAACTTCAAGTATTTCAATTGCATAAATGCTTCACTTACATTTGCAAAACTAGTTGCAATAATTGTTGTGGGAGAAATTTTGTTTTGCTCATTGACATATATGATTATTCTTGGGCTAATAATACAATGAGCTTTTATAAATACTGCTATTTTAAAACATTAATTGTGCAACAACGAAGAGCCATTAAAACGGATGACATATACATATACCATGCATACACCTTGGCTTCTTTGTTACCCTATTTTCAGCTTATCAAAAACCGAGGACGGCTTTGTTTTCAAGAAGGGGAGGATGATGAGAACATGACCCCTATGGATACAACCATATTTGCTATGCTTGTTGTTTCGGTTACAAGAGCTCGTACGCGTCACTTAGATTTTCAGGTGAGCTCATTTTTAAGAGTACCTTTATATTACATGAATTATATGATATTGCCTAATAGATGTGATGTTATTTTCAGGAATAAAAGACAGAGAGTGGTTGATTTGCAAGAATTCGAGCTGTACCTATTTTGGAATCCAGTTCGGCCTCTGCAGACAGCATCGACTTCAAACGTGCATAACTTTCACATACGGAGTCCGTTGGAGGTCCACTAGTACTTGATGGAAATACTATCTCATCATATTTTCAACGGATCCAGCCCCACCTTCAAATTCTTTTTGTGCAGGTCGGAATCGCCAAAACAATCTAGCACGGTGACAGCCCAACAGGCCTATAGTAAAAAGGTCATAACTTTTGTAAACGGAGTCCGATTCGGGTGTTCTTGAGCTTGTTGAAAAGCTTATTCTGATAAGCCATCATCTATAAATTGCATTCTGTGGTATGACTTGCGAGTACGGTGTGTACTCACTCCAGCTAAACAAATCAACAGAAGTGGAGGAGTCGTCGCCTGCTTTTGAAGAAGAATTCTACGAAGGTTGAGCGTTAGGGT
Organism: Hsuehochloa calcarea; assembly: GCA_036346395.1. Classification (NCBI taxonomy): domain Eukaryota; kingdom Viridiplantae; phylum Streptophyta; class Magnoliopsida; order Poales; family Poaceae; genus Hsuehochloa; species Hsuehochloa calcarea. The sequence continues at coordinate 46,454,037 of CM070599.1, forward strand.
CTTGATCCTAGTCAGTTACCTGTGGTAAATTGATGGGAGCCACTGGAGTTTATTTCATTTCCGCTGCAGTTTATTTCTTTATTATCAGCCTTGCATGGCTTAATAAATGTAAAACTCGACCGTAAGGTCCCAACAGCTATTTGTTATTCAAAGGTACTCGTTTATTCTTATATTCGTTGTATGGATGTGATATTTCATCGATGTTGACACTGTGTGCACTAGCGTGATCCTGGAATAGTGCAGAATACACAGATGGTCCAGATTTGCATATTTGGGTCCCGACAACCTTTATATTACATGAACTATATGATATTGCCTAATAGATGTGATGTTATTTTTAGGAATAAAAGACAAAGAGTGGTTGATTTGCAAGAATTCGAGTTGTACCTATTTTGGAATTCAATTCGGCCTTCGGAGACAGCATCGACTTCAAACGTTCATAACTTTCACATACGGAGTCCGTTGGAGGTCCACCAATACTTGATGGAAAGACTATCTCGTCATATTTTCAACGGATCTAGCCTCACCTTCAAATTCCTTTTGTGCAGATCGAAATCGCCGAAACAATCCAGCACGGTGACAGCCCAACAGGCCTATAGTAAAAAGGTCATAACTTTTGTAAACGGAGTCCGATTTGGGTGTTCTTGGGCTTGTTGGAAAGCTTATTCTGATAGATTTCCAATGGATCTAGTCTCACCTTCAAATTCTTCCTGTAAATTTCAGAATCATTAAAAGAAGATACTATATCACCTATTTAGGCTAAATTGAACTTTGTAATCATACTCAACTTAGCCCTAGGGGTGTGGTTACTGTTCATATGAACAGTAATCCATGGGTTTAGTCCCACCCCGCTATTTCTTTTAGATTTGTGGCTTCCCTTTCCCTATATAAGGAGGCCACACCCCTCTAGTTTTCTCGGATTTCGTTGAGTTAAGGTTTAGCCCTTGTCCAAACTATTGTTCTTCAGTTGTGTCGAACGACCACCTGTTAAGACATCATTCGGAATCCCACCTTATAAAATTTCATAAATATTTGTAATACATCAGATTGTGTTTTATCTTGTTCTTGCGTGTTCTTCGATTGCATGCAGGAATAGACCTTCGTGGTCAAGTTGATCGTGCTTCCAGCAGGTCAATAACATCTTGGAGTTGGTTCAACGATTGCTAAGGCATAAGCGTCGTCGTACGGTTGTAGTCGGATTGCGAGAGTCGCCTCCACCAAAATCGATATTTATCAATCTCATCGAAAGATCGGGCACCCCGTCTTCATGATAAGGTATAGTGCAGAACCTATCAAAAGACATTGGCAGGGGATAAAAACATCTTTCGAACCTCCAAGGAAGCAAAGACATTGGTCTATTCTACAGAAAGAACCAAGATATGAATATGACTGGTATGCAGATGTCGGGTACCTGTCGGACCCATATACAACCAAGTCGCAAACAAACTATGTATTCCTATGTGGTGGAACTGTAATTTCATGAAAATCGTCTAAGCAAAGTCTTGTATCGACTTCGATAAACCACTCGGAAATCATAGCACTCGTACGAGGCCTCACGAGAATGTACTTGTCTTTGGTGGACGATTCACCACATCCACCAGTCATGTGGATTGAATACCACACAAACACCCATTATTATCTATGAAGATAATGCAGTTTGTGTTGCATAAGTGCAAATGGGTTATGTGAAGAGTCAACTCACAAAGCATATCAACCTCAAGTTCTTCTATGCTCATGAATTGTAAAAGATGGACAAAATTAAAGTACTGCATACTAAGTCATATAAAAATCTTACAGATTTATTCAATAAGTCACTTCCAACATCTAGTTTTGAAAGATACATACGTGGAATTGGAATGATGAGACTTCGAGAAATGTAAAATTTAGGGGGAGAATCTTCACGAACTCATTATTGAAACTTTATCACGAAGATTGAGTACGCAAAGAATACATCCTGAAGATTAAATAAAATTGAATGGATTGTATTCTTTTTCCCGTGACGAGTTTTTGTAAAGTTTCTCGGCTAAGGTTTTTAATGAGGCAATTCGTGCAACGCAGCAGAAAGTGTATCATGTACTCTTTCTTTAAAAAAATTCACTGGGTTTCTGTGGAGTTTTGATGAGACATGAACATATCGGATGAGTACCCAAGGGGGGTGTTAGGAAACCTGGGCCTAAGACTGGTCCATGATGGGCTCGTCATCCACTTTTAGATTATATATAGGATGGGACCCCAACACTGTACGTGCTTTTGAGAAAAGAAATAAAGAGAAGAAAAAGTCCCCTATATCTCTGTGCTCAATCTACTATTTATTTTTTTGTATTATCGTGCGCGATTATACTTCGTCTACAAGGTGATCGATCAGACTGAACTCGGCAGCGACGATTCCTCAACAGCAAGCACTTTACCACTGCGAGTAAAATCTTCATGTAATCCTAGTAGGAAATATAATTTGATCAGTTTCGAGAACAAGCAGGAGAATTGCGTATAATTTGATCAGCTTTGTGCTACTTGAAGCATTGAAAGATTTTGCACCATTTATGTCATATAGTTTCGTTGTTCTTGCACCTTCAAGAGAAAAAAACGTTCTATTTGTTGTTATCAAGAACAGACATCAGTTAGTTGTGTACTAAGATAATGTCCTAACTTGAGGGCAGAATTAGAAAATGGCATAGTACTTTTCCAAGGCAGAAAGGGAAGGTGTGCATTCTTTTCCTTGTGCTCAATTAATCCTCGTTACATCGAATTTGTTGGTGGTTGTACTACGCGCTCTGACAACGACATTAGGCAAATGGGTAGGTACTGCTCTTCATCATCCATACGCGCATCAATACACGCATGTCGTCAAACTAGAATTTAAAGGATATGACAGAGAGTTTTGCAAAGTTGCTCATTTGCACACTAATACCTTTGCTACATACGTAATGTCTTGACAGACAGATGCATCTATGCACATCAGGATGAATCATTGAACCAATGTACAGATAAACGTCATTGCCCATGAGAAATCAAGCATTGATGGTACTATGTATCATGGATCGATTAGTTGCATGTATTCAGCAATTCTTACTTAGCAGTTACCAAGGTTAAACTCTCCCTCCTTTCGTGCGCGCAGCCACCACAACAACGCCTTCTTCGCGCGCGTCGGCGGCGTGGGCAACGCGGAGATGAACGAGCTGGAGCTGCTCGCCGTTCTCGACTTCGAGGTCATGCTCAGCCACCGCGTGTACGAGCTGTACCACACGCACCTCGAGGAGGAGATGCCGAGGGGTACGGCAGCTTGCTGGACGACACGGCCAAGGTGAAAACGGCCGCGCCCAAGTTGGAGCGCTCGGCGGACGGCGACAACGACGGCGACCGGAGGCTGCCGAACGGCGTGCACAATCGGAGCCAGGGGATGGGCGAACGGCGTGCGCCGGCACTCGTCGCCGCCGTCACGGCTAAGAATAGAAAAACCGTTCCAACGTAATTTTCGGCCGGCCTGTACCGGTAACCGGCCGGTTACCGATTTTTCTAGAAAAAAATTCGGTCGAATTTCGTTTAAATTTACTTAAAAATCAACCAAAATTTAAATTTTAAAATGTGAATTTGTAAACTCCAGAAAAACTAGCCGGGACTTCAAATCCCACCGCCACGGTAAGGCCAATTACTGCGCAGAATCGGCCAGATTTCTATCTCGGTCACGGCGGTTCGTTTTTTCGGAAAAACCCATTCGAATTTCGTTCAAATTTACTTAAAAATCAACCGAAATTCTAAATTTAAAATTTGAATTTATAAACTCCGGAAAAACCGACCGGAATTTCAAATCCTCCACCCACCGGTAAGACCGGTTAACCGACGGTAACCGACCGAGATTTCTATCCCTCTCACGGTACTCCCGTGCCAGACTGCTATATAATGTGCACACTGCAAAGCAAAGCGTGTGCGTCGAATCCGATTTGTATATATGGGAGTACAGAAAGACTGTAAATTAAAGCCAGACTAATACACGCCTGGACGTAGTAGAGTTACTGCTCGAATCACAAGAAGTCAAGAACACCTGAACATGCATTGCCTGTTCATCATCGAAATTCTTATGGCGTTGCAGTGTTTTATCAGTTTATGGTGTGATGGAACTACGCGTATTTGCTCATGAAAGTGAGCTCTCGTCCGTATGATGGTGTCTAGCAGCTAACTCTCGTAGAAAAGAGGATGGATTGGGTAAGTTGGTTGAATCTTGTCTTTGTGGTGCCAAAATAACTAAGTGTAGAGAAAGTCGTGCACCCTGCACCAAACAGGTCAATGTGACGTGGGCATGCTCTTGAGGCAGTTACGTTTAGTCAGTCTGACCATGCCTCCATGAGGTGCAAAATGTGCAGGAAAGAAGAGAGCCAGGAGGCACGCCCACGCCCATTGTTACATGCACTGATCAGGGAGCGGATTCAAGTGAGGTCTGAGGTAGTATATCGGATCTGATTTTATTTTACTTAATCAAAGCTTTTGTATATATAGATATATATCCTGTAATATATGTTCGGTGACTCATTACACATGTGATATATGATGATATGTATAAAGACATTTAGTTATTTTTTTTCTAGATCCGCTACTGACTTATCAATGCTAATTCACTGGGTTCTACAAAATCCATCAAGTGTTTTTAGACCGACACCCTGCGACTCTAATCTTATCGTTTCGAGTCGTTGTCTACAGTCTTTTAGTTATCGTCAGTTGAGTTGTGTTTGTCACAGGCTCATGTCAAAAAAATGTTTTGATCCGACGATGTCTACCAAATTAAATCAATTATAATAGAAGATATTTAATGTGACGACCCAAACAAAAATTAATTACCAAATATCCAGAGCATTGAATGTACTAGGTTTATCTCCTCTTTAGTGAGACAACCGGTTTGATCCAACCATCCAACGGCTGAGAATGAATCGATAGCACTATATATATTCCCTTGACCTAGCTCCTTACATACTTCGCCCTTCCGCCGCTGCCACAAAGCCCCATACTTCCAAACTTTTGCTACCCTTGGCGCTACCATACAAAAAAGGCGAGCCATTAGCGACGATGATGGTGCCTCTACGAACACGTAACCCTCCTTTGTAGCACCCTCATCCTTCCAATCCCCTTGTCGACTACCATCGTTGTCGTTGATAGCTTGTTGACTCTTTCACGACTTACTGCCATGACTTTCCAACTAGATTTGAATTTGAGGTGAGTTGTTGGACCCTTTAAAGAGATTTGATGTATATTTGGTCATCAATGCCTCGGCTATTGACAACCTTACAATCCAGATTTAAAGCCAGGGCAAGTCGTAGAACCACTAAGAGGCCTGGATGTGTCTACTAAAACAATGACTAGAGAAGGTGAATAGCAGCCACCTCTTTTTCTTTACCTCTAGTATTCCACTTTTTTCTTCACTACAATAGTAATGAAAGCTATGAAGATCAAAGTCTCAAGATTACAACAAAAGTCTTGAGTTGAAATCGAGAAACCCCCAGCACAAAGTCTATTAGCCGGTCTACCAGCATCGGATGACCGCTGGCCAATCTAACGTTGGTGAGGCGGTTTGACCGCCGGTTGAAAAACAACCGACGATGGATTCACAAAATGACCTTACTTTTGATACTGTGATCCAAATCCGTGAGAATTTAGACGTAGCTCAACAAGAAGGTCAGAAATCTATTTAAACCAACATTCAAGACGATCATAACCGTATTGCGCCACAACCGCAGTTTCTCCAAGGTCACCAACCTGGTATTTTGGCGAAGATACCAAAATACCCCTACTCAATCCTTCTCCATGACTAAGTCCAATCAATGTGAATCAATCCAATACTTCGCCACACGTAGGTTCATCAAAGGCTTTTCACATGCCAGTAAGTCTCTCCCATCCGGCTCCCACCGAACCACCATACCACTTGCACCGACCCCAAGCCACTTGATGAAAATCATTGCACCGAATTTCCCGTTCGGTCGTTCTTGTCTATCTTGCGCGATGCTTGAGTCCAATTACTTCACATGGAATTCTCAATCGTTCTGGACCTCAGTTCTTCTAGCCTAGTCCCGATCATTCCCGTCGTTGACCGTAGTTGACTCCAAGCGTCCCTGCACAATAATAGATCAAGAAATCAATTTTGGGCATAAGTTCCTCGCAGCTTGACTCACGTTAGTCAAAACATGTATCATGCAACACTTATGCACCAAATCTCATGACTTTGGCCAAATTCACAAAGTTCAACACACTCATTGTGCATGAACCTCCCTGGCCAGTCAGACCACTACCCCTCGGCCAGCCTGACTGCCAGCTCATTGCCAACCAATGGCTAGTTTGACCGCGCCTAGCCGGTTTGACCACCGTCCCTGTTAACAGGGGATCAGTCAGACCGCCCACCAGTTTGACAATCAACCAATGACCGGTCGGACTGCTTCCTAATTCCATAAAACACCACTCTCTGGACTTTTCAGCAAAATTCTATCTAGTTTCACATCCAGTCTCCATTTTCAATAACACGTGGTGCAAATATGCCATCAAACACTCCCACATAAAGTGTTTGGTACACAATCATCAAAATATCACATTGCCGCCCACGGCCGATCTGACCGTCACCCTTAGCATCTCAAACCACCGGTTGCCTGACGACAAACCCGATAATTTGCTAAACCAAGGGTTTGCACCCAAACACCTCTACACCGATGCCAGTTGTTCAACACTAAGATTAGAATCATACACATGATCTCCACGCTACAACCATCATCGCCTCCTCCTCCGACGTCAATCTTTGGTGACCTTACAATCTAGATCTAAAACCAAGGAAGGTCGTTGAACCATTAAGACCTTGTTTGGGAAGTCCAAATTCTTGGCTCATCCTAGTGGATGGACTGAGATTTTAGTTCAAAATTCTGGCCTATCCTCGGAGAATGGCTAGGAATTTAGTCTTCCCCAGCAAACCTTAAAGGTTCTTTTAGGCGTCTCTCATGATGTCAACGCCACTGCTCACGTACCCTATTGTAAGAGGTAAAACTAGATTTCAATCTTTTATGTTTTTTTGATCTTATGATCTTACCTCAAACTGAAAACAAAAGGTGCCAAAAAATTCAATAGGAAATGGAGCACATCAAGGTGATATCCAAAATCTGATTAAAAGACCAACTTTCAAAATATTGGATTTATTACTACTGTCCAGGCATCACATTTTAACATTTTGTATCAGTTCAAATATAACATTGATCAAGAATCATGTAAAACCCTAGGACAATTAGAGGAACACCAACTTAGAGTCATTGCTTGAGTAGTAGTTCCATCCATCTGTGCAAAAACAAATGTACCATGTCACAGTGAGAACATATCTAGTGTATTTTAACTTTTGGTGCATTCCCATGCATCCTTCTCGAAGCACAATACAAATGGTCATAAAATATTGGATTTATTACTACCGTCCAGTAATCACATTTTAACATTTTGTATCAGTTCAAATCTTACATTGACTAAGAATCGTGTAAAACCCAGAAAATTAGAGGAACACCAACTCAAGAGTCATTGCTTGAGTAGTAGTTCCATCTATCTGTGCAAAAACAACTGTACCATGTCACAGTGAGAACATATCTAGTGTATTTTAACTTTTAGTGCATTCCCATGCATCCTTCTCGAAGCACAATACAAATGGTCATAAATATTGGATTTATTACTACCGTCCAGTAATCACATTTTAACATTTTGTATCAGTTCAAATCTTACATTGACTAAGAATCGTGTAAAACCCCAGGAAAATTAGAGGAACACCAACTCAAGAGTCATTGCTTGAGTAGTAGTTCCATCTATCTGTGCAAAAACAACTGTACCATGTCACAGTGAGAACATATCTAGTGTATTTTAACTTTTAGTGCATTCCCATGCATCCTTCTCGAAGCACAATACAAATGGTCATAAAATATTGGATTTATTACTACCGTCCAATAATCACATTTTAACATTTTGTATCAGTTCAAATCTTACATTGACTAAGAATCGTGTAAAACCCCAGGAAAATTAGAGGAACACTAACTCAAGAGTCATTGCTTGAGTAGTAGTTCCATCCATCTGTGCAAAAACAATTGTACCATGCCACAATGAGAACATATCTAGTGTATTTTTAACTATTGGTGCATTTCCGTGCATCCTCCCCGAAACACAATACAAATGGTTATATTTTTTTTTGAAAGCATTTGGTTACACAAGTCATGATGCAATCAAGGATCGCACAAAAATTCAACAAAAAACATGACATATACTAAGATAAACAAAAAAACACAAATTTCACAGAATATTAGCTTCTTCCTTTTCTTTCATTATCGGATTTCATTTTGAGCGGATTTCTTTTTTATTTCTCCATATGTAGATCGAATTTAGATTTGAAATTTGTGGTATGATAAATTGATTTTACGTCAACCCCTTTAAATCTTTTAATATTTTTTATATAACTATTTGTTTGAAAGAAAAATAACACCAAAAGTTTAGGATACACTATCTATGAGTTTGAGTACTCTTCACAAAAGAAAACAGTAATAAAACCAAGGACAACATATGCCTGTCTCCCTGACAAACTATGGCGAGGAAACCGAAAAACAGAGTACTAAAATAAAATGACAAATAGGCCCAATCCTAGGGCCTTCTGTCAAAATATTTACAGTCTTCAAGCCCTCAAGTGCAAAACGAGCGCCTCCTACGTCCTGACAAAACAACGCGAAGCAGCCGCTTCACTCTCTTCTTCCTCGTTCTCCCGACATCTCACAACCCACCCCCTCGTAGAACACCCCGAATTACACTTTAGCCCCCGGTCCCCTCCCTTGCTCCCCTCGCCGACGGGAGCACCGTCCTAGGGTTTGAGCCGCCGCTGCCGCCTATCCTATCGTCAGCGACGATGGCGTCGGATTCCGCGGCGTCGGCCTCGTCCCCGGCTGCGGCGGGGGGCGGGAAGGACGAGGAGCTGGCCGATCTGGTGCGACGCCTCGTGGAAACCCTCGCGAGATACTCTGATCGCCTCCCCTTCGTCCTCGATCGCCAGGTTTCCGCTCGGATCTGTGATCTGGTGCCGTGTATTGATACTGTTTCGATCTTTTGGTGCCTCGTTGTTGGGGGATTTGTGGGGTCCGGGTGTAAAGGCGGCACCTTGTTTGGGGAAAGGCTAGGAATTTGCTATTTTTGCAGGCTGGGTGTTCTACTGTTAAGTAGTTACTGCGTATATTTTCGGCGCATCGATTTGGTAATGCGTTATTCAAGCTTGGAACGCGTATGTCTTTGGATATTTAGGTGGGGATTTGCAGGTGTTCACTGTTCACTGCAAAATCTGACTCACTTTTGGGTAATGTGGTCGAATTTGGCGAAAGTCCTAGGATTACTGTGCTCCGGTTATTTTGATGTGCCCTTTAGGTTAGTAAATATCGCTACAAAAACCAGTTACTGTATACGATTGTTGGTTAGCGAGAAAGATGCAAACTTTTGCTTGAATTTGTTTATGTGGTCGCAAGAAACGATCTACGTCTGGGGTCAGATAATGAATCAGTGGGGAATTATTTAATGGCGAATAGTTTTTTATTGTGTTTCTTGAGTTCAATGTATTATTAAGTGACAGTTCTAAATACTATGTAGTAAATAGAACGTGGTGATCCTAGACTACACATTAGTGGACATAAAGACAAGCACGCAACTTTGTGTAAGACGTGAGGCCTGTGTCATCTATGTTACAAGAACTGTTTGAACATTGATATGATTCCACAAAAAAAGTGCTTGGTGCAAGCACTGGACGTATCTGACATGGTTGGTTTGATTGGCAGCATTATAGTGCAACTGTATTATAGCAGTGTAGAAAACGAAGGAGTCACTCATACAGCTTTCACTGACAAATGTAGGCATTCTGACAGATTGCTTGATGTCATTTTGAATCTAGCTTATTTGAAGTTTGGGTGGGTGATTTACCGATTGGTGTCAACCTTTGGTTCTTGGTTAGAACAAAAGGATGTAGCAAATTTGTGGGTCCTCTAAAACAAAATCCAGCACTTCCCATGTTTATGATATGTTATTTTGAATCCTTGTTACAAGAATTATTGAAGTAATTCATTTTCCTGCTTTAGAAAATTCGCTCGCTTACCACACTTGCTGCCATTGCAATCACACTTCTGTTTGCCTGGAAACTGTTGAGAGCTCCTCAAGAGCAACCTCGGAGGCCACGTAGACGGGTCGCTCCATCATCTAGCAACACCAGCAGTAGATCACGACCAGGTGCTTTGGCCTCAACAGATGCATGTTCATCTTCAGCAGATTCAAGAGCACAGGAAGCAATTAACCAGCTTTTCCAGCCAGTAAACGTATTGCTTGCTTTCTTTCTTGAATACTGAAATGATGTATCTGTTTTTACAACCGTTGGATTGATAGTTGTGCATTTTCTTCTCCAGTTGACTCTTGAGCAGCTTGTCAGGCATAAGCTGAGTGAAGGACGAAGGGTATTATGCAAACTAACTGCTTTCTCACTCTTGTCATCAAATGTCAAGAGTTCTGTTCTACCAATGCATGCTTTTCACTCGTGTGGGAATAACTACTTTTAGGTCACATGCCGGTTACTTGGTGTGATTTTGGAGGAAACAACTCAAGAGGAGCTCCAGGTGGGAAAAAATGCTGCTGCAAAATTTGTCGATTTTTTTTAAAAAAATTCATAACTTCATGGATTTATATCTTGTTGCAGAATCATGTCACAGTGAGACCTTCCGTCGTGGAGGTTCTTCTAGAAATTGCAAAATTCTGTGACGTCTATCTGATGGAGCGCATTCTCAATGATGAAAGTGGGGTAAGTCTGGAAAGAGCTCTTATGGTCTAAGTCTTGACATTATTTTTTGTGTCACTATACTTGCATCATCATATGCATAAGAAATAGTGACCAGCTTTCCTTTGATAATGGAAGCATTTGAATAAACAATTACCGGGTCTGCTATTTGGGTTTCATAGTGTTTTGGAGTTTGCATTATTACAAATAAGGCCTATACACTACCTGGTAACTTTGGAGGAGACCATTATAACTTGACCCCAGCACGGTTAAATGATGATGCAGGAAAAGGTGCTGTCTGCCCTGAGTGAAGCTGGACTTTTTACTGGTGGTGGCTTGATAAAAGACAAGGTAAGCTTCATGATGAGGCCATTTTAGAAATTAAGCTAATTTATCATAATTTTGGTATTGCTTATAGACCTTGGATATTTGCAATGCAACTTTTTAACGTTTCTTGAAATCTACAGGTTCTCTTCTGCAGTACAGAGAATGGCCGAACCTCTTTTGTTCGGCAACTGGAGCCTGATTGGCACATTGACACAAGTCCTGAAATTGTTCACCAATTAGCTGTAAGTCACAGTTGCAACAATGTAGTATTGCCATTTTCTAGAAACAGGGTTTGATTTAATATTTTCTCTTGCAGAGGTTTATCAAATATCAACTACACATTTCGCCGCAGCGATCAGAAAGAGTAGCTTCCAATGTTTTCAGCTCTACAAGCTTGGAACAGTTCTTTGGAGGCCTTGATCAGAGATGATAACATGAGGTAGAGCAGGAACATCCTCGTGTACTGGCGTGTTTGTTACGAGGATAGAAAATCCGTTCTTGGGGGAATCCTGGTCGCCGGCCGGGAAAAAAAAACCGTCCGGTGGATTTTCCAGAAAAAACCCGGATGAATTTTGTTTGAATTTACTTAAAAACCAATCAAAATTCAAAAATTAGAATTTGAACTGGCCAAACCGGGAAAAACCGGCCGGTTTTCCTCTTCCCGGAGCCCACCGGTAAACCCGTAACCGGTTCCCGGCCGGTTTTTTCTTCCATGGTTTGTTATGGAACTATTAGATGCCCCATATGTTATTATTATTGATAACCTAAATTAACATAAAACATCTATTCGTTCCAAACAACCGGAAGATATGACTGACAGTATATGCTTATGATTCTAGTTGAAATTCCCTAATCTATTGACTGTATATCTGCAGGTCGAACTCCAGCAAGCCATGGCATAGTGAGAACTGAGAAGAACATCATTGTTCAATTTTTTTCTTGAATGATGGAACTCGTTTTTCTTGTATTATGTGTAATAGTCTTGTGGCATGTACTAAACTTGTTCTGCAATGCCCCATAAGCTATGGAAAGAGATAGCACCTGTAGCATACTTCATGTATCAATCATCTTCATGTATAACCAAAATACTTCCAATTGGCAAGCTGTTATTTAATTTAAAGCTGTTATTTAATTCCACCTTTTATTGCACACAAGGTGTCCCATTAGAGCTTGCCACCCGCGGTATGCAATTTTACACGGTAAATTACGCATTGCACCACCTCAGTTGACATGAGTAGTGTTGCCAATCCTTGAAACATAGCATCATGTACTTTGCAATTTAGTTTCAGCTTGCACCGGCTTAAGAACCGACCATACCAAATCAAACCGGCAGCACATGCTCACCTGCACGCGACACCGACACCATGGGCTAACGTTGTGGCGATTGGTGTGGCATCTGTGCGTGGGCTAGTGATATCAGTTGGCCAGTTTGGCATCTGTGCGTGGGCTAGTGATGTCAGTTGGCCAGTTTGGTGTGCCAGCCCAAATCAATGGTCTGTCGCAAAGTGGTACAATATTGCAATGTGCAACTCATGTCAATTTATATGGTGCAATGTGCAATTTATGCTTTCACAAAATAGACGAAGTATTCTGAATTGAGCTATGCAATGGCATTTCTGTAATGTTTCAACATAAACAAAGCAAAATTCAGCATCCACTCCAATAAGAATATCTCCATCTCATGCTTTCTGCAGATCCTACCATAACATTTTGGAGTTGCCAAAATCTCCAGTGGATGAACTACAAGCAAGATGCACTCAAATAAAGAGCAAAATTTCAAGCAAGTCCAATTTGTCTCTCTCGTTCAGTTGGGCTTTTCTTCTTGGCACCTACAGCATGTGCATGTGAATCCGTAGTCTGCAAGCTGCGCCTGCCTCTCCTCGTATGGAAGATCTTCATCGATGTAGGAGATGGTAATCTAGAACGTTAGTTGTTAGTAGGTAGCAAAATAATCTAGGACCTTCTCTTGGTTGCACAACAAAGATGAGTTCACATGACGTTAAAAACAAAGTACCTCGTCGTCCTTGCTGATAGGCTCCAGAGCAATTATTACTCCATGACCATCATTATCCTGCAGCCATAGTTCAACGGCTTTTATCTGCATTGCTGACAGGCAGCTTGGTAGGAAAATGAACTAATGAGCTAGAAGAAAAATATACATTACCGCATCTCTTTTAAGTGCTTTAGCATTTGGACAAGATGAATGGTTCATACAACTTTGCAAAGGAAAGAGCGCCCGTTGAAGAATTTAGATCCGTTATTATGAATTAATAGAGTATTTTTGTTATTAATGACAAATTATTTATCAATAACAACATTTAAATATAAATCAACATAAATGAATAAATTAAGCTATTGAACTATATCCATACATGATATAAGGTGAAATCATAAGAGAGAATATATTAATTATCCAAATATAGAGATATATTGATCACATTCTCCCCCTAATTGCATTAATCGTATAAATCCAAAACAAATATAAGCCAACATAAAGTTTTTGTAAAACAATGAGCTTGGCAATTGAATTCATTTTATTTTGACCACTGAAATATTTACAAACCTATTGATCATATAACATTCCCCTTAAACCAAAATAGGTTACAAACTCTCATTTTGTGGCCGAAAAGAGCAAAACAACTTAAAATGATGTCATATTTGAGTTTTCCAAAAGAAAAGATATTTAAAATGCATTCAAGGAAACACATTTTTGAAATATCCCAAATAAGCATTTTTCATGAAATACCATGCTCATTTTCACAACTTGGAAATCATGTTGATAAAAGAGAAAAAGTCAAATCTTTTTCAAATCAAGTCTAAATGCTTTGAAGTTTTGCGTAAATAACCTTTAGACTTTTATGCATCTTTTCCAACAAGAATTTTTTTGAAAGAGAGGCCAATTTTTTAAAAAACTTAAAGTGAAGATAAATCAAAACTTTTTCAAAATAAGTCCAAAAGCTTGAAGTTTTCAAGATATTACCTTTGGACTCGTTCAAATGTATCTCAAAAGGGATTTTTGGTAAAAGAATTTTATTTCAAGAGATATTTTGAATTTCTTGCAAACAAGAACCATAGAGATAAAACACCCCCTAAATATATGCATATAGAGATGTGAATCGAAAAACATGCATATATGAGCATTTTATGAAATTTTGACAGAGTTTTCTCTATATATATTGAATCCAAGGAAGCATGACACAAGAGATAATCAAGAATTGACTAAGCATGCAACATCAATAAGGATTCAATCAAGAACATATTTCATACAAGGATACAATAAGATGCATAAATCATAGCATAAGACATTAATCATCTAAGTATCCAAAACATATGTGAAAGCAATTAAGACAAAGTATCCAAGGTTCAATAATCTTACAAGATAAAACAAGAGATAATATTAAGCTTATCCTCTCAAGACAAGGTCTATAGACCTAAATATGAAAAATACTGCATCTAGGAAGGAGGAGCCTCTGATGAAGATGGATGATCACCACACTGAGTGAAAGAGGGAGGATGCTGACCACGTCCAAACCTCTAATAAGCCAAAGGCACTCGCTGCTGTTGATACCCAGTGAGTCTCTCATCCATATGTGTGACCCTCGAGTCCAAAGTTTCAAATATCATGTTTAGTCCTTCTACCATGGCTCCAGTCTCTGCATGCATTTGATCAAACTTTGTATCCATGCTGTCCACGCTCGACTGAAGACGAGAAAGAGCTGCCATGATAAGATCTTGCTCCTGAGGAGTCTGGTGCTCTGGATGTCCCTGAGAAGATGATATATGCCCTTGAGGCTGAGGAGGAGGTACCCGAGGAGAGGCATCTCTAGGCCTATACTCTTTATGCTCCATGTCACAAGAATTATCAAAATCAATCTTACTCTGAATGAGCTTCATAATGTAGGGTGTAAAATATATGCTCTTGGCCTTATCTCCCTTGGATGTTGCAATCTCTCTTATCATTAAGTCCATCATATCAATCCTTGTACCATCCATAATGTACTTTACCACATTCCAAGCTCGCCCATGTATCTTATCATTATTCCCACTCCTAGGTAAAAAGTAGCTCTCATGATCCTATTAATAAAGCTGGGAAGAGGGAGTAGACCATTTATTCTTCCACGCACAAAATGATTACCTTGATCATAGTACTCATCCACCTGAGTGAGGACAAGAGGTTTCTGAAGATGTACTTTGATTCCCCTTGAATCTCCCAAATTCAATGCACTCAGAAATTCATCCTTGGAGGCTTCTAGTTGTTGTTGTCCCGTCATCTAGATAAGATGATCATGGTCAGGGGACACATAAACAGTTGCATAAAATTGCCTGATGCCTTGGTATGAAAGTTGCATCTCAAGAAAACTAAAGAATATAAGCTCACATTCCGAAATAGACAATACATACCATAATAAGCTGGATTCTGTCCTAGGTAGCTCCACTTCACAAAGCGATGATTTGCAAACTTCTTTTTGGCATATATGATTTTATAGACATCCTGCTGAAACATACTTATGTTAGCATTCCTTGAAAATCTGAATTGGTTGATGTGCCTGAGAATGGTGTATTGTTCACTTTTGATCCTTGACACATCTAGTCCAATGAACTGACTTTAATCTGGAGCATCATCCTCATCCCCATCTTCATCCTCATCCTCGGCATTAGATTCTTCATAATTATCATCATTGCTGTCACTATTGTCACTTGCCTCTACTTCTTCTTCAATGTCCTCCATATGTTCATCTTCCTTTTCTTCAACAGGAGTTTTTATTTTAGGTGAAGGAGGAGGAGCAGCCGAACGACTGACAGTCTTCTTGCCCGGATAAATGACAAATGGCATTTGACCGGTCAGACCGCCAGTGACAAAAGATGATAAGCCGGTGACAAAATGACAAATGCTGAAAATCTAGACCCGCCATTATGAGTTAATAGAGTATTTTGGTTATTAATGACAAATCTACTTGTGAGACTAACACTTCTATTGTTATAGCTATTGTTTAGTCTAAGTTGGATAAAAAGGTGAATATCAAATAGGTATGCATTCGACATCATATTATTTTATCTTGTTGCATTACTCAGATCCAAAATATAAGTTGAACTCCACTAAAAGTCTAACTTGAATATGTGCATATGTTCTTATTACACATATGTGTATGCACACACTTAGGTGAAATTCACTCTATGTTTTGTGGTTTCATTAGTATTAAGGATCTCTACCTTGAAACATATCATTCAGTATATAAAACTTGTGTAGTTAATATGTACTCATATTTATCTACATTTAATTATTTGCAATTGAAGTGGTTATCATCAATTACCAAAGAGGGAAAGATTGAAGTATCTTGTCCCACCGTTATGAGTTAATGATATATTATGGTAATTAATGACAATCACATTGTGAAACTAACATTTTTCATGAGTTAGATGAATATGTTATGTTTCATGATGATGGAGACTTTGGATGACGTCATGAGTTGATCGTCATCAAGTGAAGATCCGGATGAAGAAAATCATCATGTGTTGATGGTGTTCAAGTCAGGATCTCGAAGTGTAGAAGATCATCATGTGTTGATGATATTGAAGTCAAGAGCTTGGAGTAAAGGATGCATCATGTGTCGATGATGTTCAAGAAGAGGAGATGATCATGAGTTGATCATTAAGTCAAAAGAAGACACATCATGTGTTGATGGAGGTCAAGTGAAAGAGTGCATCATGGGTTGATACACATTCAAGTCAATAACTTGAAGTAAAAGAAAGCATCATGTGTTGATGTTTATCAAGTCAATGACCTTGTCTTGAAGTGAAGATGTGCGTCATCAAGTTTCAAGTGAATGTGCAAGGCAAAGGTATGACTAGCTAGGGCTAAGAATGTGTTCCTAGTCTCTAACCGATCTTGGTGTTTGGTTGGTAGACCATTTTGCTAGTATAGGTTGCCGTACTATTAAGAGGGGTCTTGACTATTAGCTTGAGTTAGTCATTTGTTGATAGCTCGTTGTGCTTGCTCTAGCTCTCGTTAGCATGTTGCTGATATTGTGAATGTGTTTTGTAAATGGTTAAGGCTCATGCATAATCCTTGTAGCATGTGACTTTAGTTTGCGAATGTGTTTTGCAAATGGTTTAAGTCTATGCACCTTATTCCTTGTGGTGTTGATTCTAAAAGTTGGCAAATGTGTTTTGCAACTTGTTGAGAATCTCGCCTTTAACCATTGTTTGCATCGCACATCAATTGACAAATGTGTTTTGTGAATTGAGTTGAAGCGAAGTGCAAAAATCTCCCACAATTCTGGCGGTCTGACAGCAGGCCATTGGGCGGTCTAACCGGATCAGATTGAGCGGTTATTTGTGGTCTGGTGGTTTAACCGCCAGTAGAGACCGGTTTGACCAGTACCCTTGTGATCTGCAAGTTTTGTGCGGTAGTACTGCACATAAGAAATTGTACTACCGAAGAGCAGTAATACCAGAATCTTTTGCGGTATGAATATTCTAGAGAAGGCATTCTTGTGGAATGCCCTTTTGGTTTCCTTGAGCGGTATGATCGCACCCTTGGCGGTCTGACCGGGTTGGAGCGGTCTGACCGGCCATTGGTTGGTGTTCAGACCGAAGTGAGTCCAATGGCTAGTTTATACCCGTTGGCGCTTGGGCGGTCTGACTGGCCATTAGTTGGCGGTCAGACCGGTTTATCCCTATTTCTCTGTAACTTTACCTCCAACGGCTAGTCTTCCTTGTGTGGGTATATATACCCCTTATGGCTGGTTGTGGGTAAGGTTGTTGGTGTTTATTCATTCCTTTGAGCAAAGAGCAACCTATCATCTCTTATGTGCATGTGTTGCATCTAATGAGTTTAGAGATCAAACCCTAAGTGCATGTGTTGTATTAGGTAGTGGATTATGTATCCACTTGAGATTAAACACTTGATTTGTTCAAGTGAGCGTCCTCGACTTGTCGCTCTTGGTGTTTACTGACACCTAGACGACTTAGAGTTGCGTCGGTGATCTTATCAAAGAAGGTTGTGAGAAGACCTGAGCAGTTTTGAGTGGTTTGGTGCTCGTCATCTCCAGAGTGGAGGAAGAGGAACCCCGAGTGGATCGAGGTGTTGGTTCGTGTTGGAGCCGGTCCAAGTGGTGAAGGATCTAGACCCGCCATTATAAGTTAATGGAATATTTTAGTGATTAATGACAAATCCAAATATGAGACTAACTCTCTTGTCTAGTATTATCATGTGTAGTATCATTTGGATATAAAGGTGAAATTTAACGAGGAATGCAATCGACATCTTAATCTTATATATTGTTGCATTCATCGGATCCAAAGTATAGGATGAACTCAACCATAAATTTAACTTGAATACGTGCATATGATCTTATTACATATTTGTGTATGCACACATTTAGGGGAGGTTATTCTATATTTTGTGGTTTCATTAGTATTGATCCATATTCTGTTTTCCACATATATTTGAAATATTTACTTTGAAACATATCCGTTTGAGTATATAGAACTTGTGTAGTTTTTTATACTCATGTTTTGAGTATATAGAACTTGTGTAGTTCTTGCATACTCAAGTTGGGGTATATATAACTTGTGTAGTTCATATATACTCATCTTGTGTTACATTAATTATCTTCATTCAATTTATGTGAAATTGAAGTGGTTATCATTAATTACCAATGAGGGAAAGATTGAAGTATCTTGTCCCACCATTATGTGATAATAGTTTGTTGTGGTAACTAATGGTAATCACATTATGGAACTAACATTTTCCTTGAGTTGGATGAATAGGTTATGTTCGAGGATGATGAAGATATATCATCATGTGTTGATGATATTGAAGTTAAGAGCTTGGTGTAAAGGATGCATCATAAGTTGATGCTTATTAAGAAGAAGAGATGATCATGAGTTGATCGTCGAGTCAAGAAAAGATCCATCATGTGTTGATGAAGGTCAAGCAAAGGATCATCATGTGTTGATGATTATCAAGTTAATGACCCAAACTTGAAGTGATGATGTGCATCATTAAGCTTCAAGAAGATGCAAGGCAAATGTATGACTAGCTAGGGCTAAGGATGTGTTCCTAGTCTTTTACCGGTCTTGGTGTTTGGTTGGAAGACCGAATTGCTAGTATAGGTTACCATACTATTAAGAGGGGTCTTAACTAGTAGCTTGAGTTAATCATGTGTTGATAGCTCATTGTGTTTGCTCTAGCTCATCTAGGCATGATGTTATTATTTGCAAATGTGTTTTACAAATAGTCGAGGCTCATGCATAACCCTTGTAGCATGTGACTTTAGTTTACAAATGTGTTTTACAAATGACCTAAGTCCATGTACCTTATTCCCTGTGGTGTTGATTCTAAAAGTTGAAAAATGTGTTTTGCAACTTGTTGAGAATATCACCTATAAATCTTGTTTGGATTGTAGTCAATTTGGCAAATGCATTTTGCAAATTGAAGTGTTTCAAAGTGCAACTCCTCCGTGGCCTGACGGTCTGACCGCTAGGGCTCACCGATCTGACCGGTGCTAAATTGGTCGGACCGCCATGTGTTGGGCGGTCGGATCGGTGGCCTTTTGTGCAAATTCTCTGTGCGGTAGTACCGCCATTAAATGAATGGTACTACTGGAGAGCAGAAGTACCGAGTTCTCGAGGTACGATTTTTCGAGAGAAGCACCATTTCGGATGCTGCAAAATTTCCTTGGGCGGTCGGACCGCCCACCCTTGGCGGTCTGAACGATATTGTGGCGGTCCGACCGACCATTAGTTGGCGGTCCGACCGACCGTGAGTCCAACGGTTAGTTTTATAGCCGTTGGCGCATGGGCGGTCCGACCGGCCATTAGTTGGCGGTCGGACCGACCCTTGTCATATTCGATGGAATCTTTCCTCCAACGGCTAGTTTTTATGTGTGGGCTATATATACCCATCTTGGTCGGTTGGGGAAGGTTACTGCTGTTATTGTTGAACCTCTATTGATTCCCTTGAGCTAAGAGCAAGCCTCTCATCTCTTTTGTGCATGTGTTGCACTTAGTGAGCTTGGAGAGCAAACCCTAAGTGCATGTGTTGCCTTAGGTAGTGGATTGTGTATCCACTTGAGTGTTGACACTTGATTAGTTCAAGTGAAAGTCGAGTCTTGTTACTCTTGGTGTTTGCCGACACCTAGACGGCGTGGAGACGTCGTGTCCAGTGATCTTCTCAAGAAGCTTGTGAGAAGGCCCGGCGTGTTGTGAGTGGCTTGGTGCTCGCCATCTCTAGAGTGGAGGAAGAACAACCCTAGTGGAGCGAGGTGTTGGTTCGTGTTGGAACCGGTCCAAGTGGTTGGACTTACCTCGGAGGTGTTGGCTTAATTTGTGGAGTCGGTCCAATTTGATTGGGTTTACCTCAACGTGGATTAGGGAGACCGGCAAGTCTCCGAACACCATGGTAAAATATAATTGTGTCATCTTGGTTTGTGCTTGTGCTTTACTTGAGCAATATGTATTCTTGCTTTAATTGCTTATATAACTTTGTATGATTGCTCACATTCAATTGTATTCATATTATTGGTGCACTTAGTGGAGCCTAGTTGATTTAGGTTTTAATTGTGCAAAACCAATTTGTTATTAGCTTCTGCATTATATATTGGTTTTTGCCGAAAGAATTTTTAAATCTCCTATTCACCCCCATTTAGTCGTCCACCTCGATCTTACATGTGGTATCAGAGCTTGGTCTCTCATTTTATTAGGCTTCACCGCTTAGAGAGTAAAGGATGACGACTAGTGATATAGTGCACCTCGGTGAGACACCTCAATTTGATGACACAAATTATGCACATTGTAAAATCCGCATGTCATGTTATTTTAGGGCCGTGAGTCAAAAAAAATATGGCGGATTATAGATGTCGGTTTTTCTCCTCCATTGGATCATCTTGCTCCAACCATTGAGGAAGAGAAATGTCTATATCTCGACGCTCAAGCAATTAACGCTTTATTTAGTGCTTTGAGTGTAGAGGTGTTTGATGAGGTGTGCGATCTTGAGAGCGTTTATGCTATGTGAACACACCTTCAAGATAAATTTGAATTGTCCACCTCCACTAGAGACGATTGCACACAAGAATGGATGTCGGAAGAAGAATGCTCAACCTCAAGCTCCGACGACGATAATGAGGACTCCTCAACTCCATCTACATCACCTCATTGCTTTATGGCTAAAGGTAATAACGAGGTAAATGATGATGATGAGCCTACTTATGATGAGTTGATGGATATGTTAAAAGTGTTCAATGAATATTATGTTTTAATTGTGCTAAACTGTGGATATCATGGGAATATGCTCCAGATCTTAGGATGATGTGACAATTGGCAATGGTGTTTACGGTTTGTCGTTTCACGAGTTTTCGACAAAGCTACAGGCATTCTGGACAGGGGCGGTCCGACCGGTCCTAGCACGACGGTCCGACCGGTCCCAAATCGGTCGGACCGGCCATGTGCGGTGATCCGACCATTGTGACCTAAAAGTGGTCAAAACGAGCTGGGCCAAAAATAGGTGTTGTAGGCAAGTGAGGGGATCCCAATGCACTTGGTCTCATAATTTTTGGAGTCTCCAGTAAGAAGTTCTATTCGTTTTTAATTTCCAGAAGGTTTCGGAATTTTAGGGCATGAATTTCGGCTAAGTCCCTAGGGGCGGTCCGACCGGCTCACATGGAGCGGTCAGACCGGTATTGACTTGAACGTCGGCCAACTTCGTGGCGATGTTGTTTTGTTAGGTCAAAGTCATTGATATCGTGGCATATGGTTTGCATGATGCATATTTTGACTAACATGGGTCAAGTTGTGAAGAACTTGTTCCCGAATTCGTGTTTGCTTGTCTGTGGTTGTGCAGGTTGCTTGGTGGTCAACGACGGTCAACGGCGAGGAGAATCGGGACTAGACTTGGAGAGTTGAGGTCCAGAACGATCGACGATGCCGGGTGAGGTCAATGACTCAAGCGTGACACAAGACGGACAAGGGTGACCTATTGGCAAATCCATGACGCATGGTGAAGCGGTTTAGGTTAAAAGGTTAAAGACGGCGCTTTGCGAAGCGTGCGTGTGTGACCCGTTTGTTAGTGGGCCTTAACGGAAGCCCAAATTGAGTCAAACCCTAGAGAGTTCTAGGCCTCCACTATAAATAGGAGGAGGTGGTGGCTGCACCCTCTCTCTCTCTCGCTATTTTCACCTCTTTTGTTGTCTTCAAACCCTAATTGGCTTAGGGGGTTGAGGTGGAGGCTAGGGCTTTTCATGGTTTGAGGTGAATTTCGTGATCTTGGATTGACCACTGATCCATGATGGTGTGGGTGTAATCCAGCAACGATCACGTTCTTAATCTATGCAAGGTTTGCTTGAGATAAGTCTCTTTTCGTTCTTGCTTTCAATTTCGTGATTTTAGGCTTTCTTTGATCCGCGAGTTTGTGATTGATTCTTTCACGTGAATTAGTTTGCTGTGATATGTGTGAATCTATCTAGCATCATCTTGATCATCAATCTCTCACGAACAAGCATTAGGATCAAGTTTTCGTTCTTGCCCGGTTTTAGACCTTCTGTTAATCAATTAGCAATTGTTCAGGATCTATCCAAGAATTATCATAATATTCGATTGGAATAGGTCCTCAATAGCATAGAGAAGGTGTGTGCAAAGTTTCGTAAAGTTTGGAGTTGAGAATCAAAAGTTTGACCTAATTGCAACTTCGTCATCGGCCGATTTTATTGTTCGGATCGGTTCGAGTCGGCGGTCGAACCGCCATCATCACCGTCGAGACCGATTTTGGAGCGGTCCGACCATCGATAACAATGGGTCGACACCCGACAATCGGTCCAACCGGTGGGTCCAGGTCGACCGCCCTTGCCTTGAGATTTTGCAATCTTAGTTGTTTTGTTATTTTGCTTAGGGATTTAATTGGATTCAATACTAGTCTTCCATTGATTGGTATATTGATCTTCATAGCTTCCTAATAGCTATTGGAGTGAAATTGTGTTGAATTCATTATTTGGGAAAAAGTAAGCGTGCTCCTATTCACCCCCCTCTAGTCGCCTTTTCGGTCCAACGTAAACCGATTTGTTGTTAGCTTCCGTATTAGAAATTAGTTTTAGCCCCAAAAAAAATTAAAACCGCCTATTCAACCCCCTCTAGTCGGCCTCCTCGATCTTACAGTCGTCCCTGCCAATGAAAAGTTCACAAGAAAAATAAATTTCATACTATTGGACAAATAGAAAATGGCAGATAGCAGTACTACGGAGAAGTAAATTAGAGGAAGAAGTTGCACATACCCTCACAAGGAACTGAATAGTCATCACCTAGAACATCTAGAAATGACCTTGTCACCTTCTCAGCTTCCTCCTGGGGTACATTACATTGCATTTCAGATTAACAAAACCATTGGGTACATTCTAGATTAAAAATCTTACAAGAAAGAAATTAAGCCAACCATCAAACAAACCTTCTCGTTGTCTGGAAGATTGTCAACATGTATGAAATAGTCTTCAACTGGCGATGCAACAACCAAACCACTGAAAAAAGAGAGGAAAGTATGTTGAGAGCCTATGCAAGTCAAATGGAGCAGTAACATGTGTTTCATTGTAGAAGGGTGGAAAGAAAAACAATGACAAGAGTATCTACATTCATCAAAATGAAACGGGAAAAAAATATTTACTTACAGATTGTTCAGCTCAAACGTTGCCAATTATATGGTCGTAAACCTCAAGAGAAAATACTAGACAGTGTCAAGGGAACTTGAATGAGAAGGACAGCTACTCATACCTATGAAACATGTATTGTAACTACTAGAAAGGATAAAGGGTGCACACTCAGCATCAAAGATCGCCATCCTTGAGAAGCTGCAGTGACTGAAAAATACAGAAGACATGATCAGCCCATCGGTGACTAAGATAAGATGTAGCGTGTAAAATAGGGCATCTTTCAATTAAAAGCTATCCACTTTTTGCATGCCATCATTATATTTTTCAAGTGATGTGTTAATGAAGAGAGCTCCATCAAATCGGTCCAGACTCGAGCACAATACCATCAATAGAATATGAGTTTCATACAAGTGACAGATCTACTGACATAATTACCGTAAATGCTAGATCCCTTATTTTCTGCCTAAATGAATCTTCATCACAGGAATTAACGTCCTCGGGCAAAGCACCTCCCCACCACACACACACAAAATTAGGTTAGAAAAACATTTTGAAGCAACAACACGAAGGATCGAGTAGTAGGACAAGGTAAGTGAAAGCTACAGAGCTAAAAAATAACTTCCCAGTGCTACTAAAAAAGGGGAGAAGAAAAGGCGCATCCATGCCATAGGCATCTCATTGATTGTTATAAAAGGGAGAAGAATAGAAATCTACCATGTACGCTCCCAAGTCATCCTCGGCATACAAGCTCGCCGTGTACGCTCCCAAGTCCAGCTGTGGTCATCCGATCTGGAAGCGCTCGAAGGACCACAACTGCAGAAGTAGCGGGCATCCAGAGAGGATGGATGTCACCTGGACCCAGCTGCATGTGTCGCACAGTGCACAATACGTCACGCACAGCACGGCTGAACCTCAGGCGTAGGGTGAATCTTGTCCACCCTCTAGTCCGCCAGCTCATGTGTGTGTGCCGGATGTAGTGTTTGTCGACGTTGTCATCATGAGACCCTAGGAACATGACCCACCCGAACAAAACAACCACAACAGGTAGGCCTCGAAGTGCCTCATAACAACGTTGTCGTCTGCGTCCGCTGCCATACGCTCGGGCTGCAAGAAGACATGTACGTCAGTATGGTTCACAAATGAATTGATGTGAGACGCCAATAGTTACGAAGACTTACGTAGAACTAACAGATCCACCTCAGCATCGGCCCTTGGGGGCTGTTGAACTCTCGGTAACTGCTTCCTGGTGCCAGCACATCCTGGAACCACGCGAGTAACTTCATGTGCCATGTGGCCGGGATGTCATACGCCGCCAGAGGGAAGCCAGCGCGGGGCAACCTGGTCAAGAAGGTGATGTCCTGAAGGGTCGGCGCCATCTCCCCGCACAGAAGGTGAAACATGTGCGTCTCTGGCCTCCAACAGTCAACCAGTGTCGTCAGTAGGGCTTGGTCGTCAAAAGGTCAACTCTAGTGCTTGTTCTTTTCTGCATTGATCATGAAAAAGAAATTAATGATATGCTAGAAGCATTTAGAGTCACGTATGTCAAGCTTAACACCAAAATTAATCTACAACTTGTGCTTCATGTGAAGCTCTTAAGCTTGAAGTTATTGTACGTAAGGAGAAACATGCTAGAGCTCTTCAAGCTAAAACTTGTGAATCGTGTTATAAGATCTCAACTGAGAATGCTTACCTTAAGGATACATTGAAAAAATTTCGAGGGTAAGAAACAGTTGAACACGATTCTTGACAAGTCCAAGACACCTTATGGGAAGCAAGTGTTATGATACAACTTTTCCATGGATAAAACTAAATCAAATGTCATTCAAGCCTTAGAAGATGGCTTAGTTGAATTCAAAACCCAACCTGCCAAGGTTCTTTTCAAATCACCAGGCTTTGCTCAAATGACCTCTGAGTCAAATGGTGCATCTCCCAGTGGTACCAAGCATCATTGCACCTATTGCAAGAGGGGTGTGCATTTGCTTGAGTTCTATTGGTGTAGGTTGAAGAATACTAGGAAGAATCTTGCTAGAATCGCTTCACATCAATCTAGAGCCTTTGTGAGAAATGTTCATGTAGAGAAGAAAAGACATGGTCTAGGTTTTAACTCACATGCTCCTAGACATGTTGCTTCTCATGGATCCATGAATGTTTCTCATGCTAGAACTTCAAGTAAAGTCAAGGCTAGCAATCATGTTTTATTTTCTTCTGGAAGACGTGTGTATCAGTTCTGGGTTATCAAGTCTTGTTTAACTAACCCAGTATTAAGACACATTTATCATATGTGCTTTGATTTTAGTTTGGACACGGGATGGAGAGGAAGGACTTGAAGAGTTTTGGTTTTCTACTTCATCATGTGATAGGGACACCATATGGTTCTCCATTCCTCTTGATGACCTCCAAGAGGCATGTGCTTTCAGGTATGGTGTCTTCTTCTATTCTGTGAGCTATCTTACACCTTCATGCTTGCACCTTCATGTTTTATTATCTTTTGGCATGTTGTGCGTTTCTATGTGTTCACTTATATCTTGTTGGCATGAGTTACTCCTTTAATATTTTCTATCATGCCTTTGCTAGTATCGTGATCTATGTATCCATTTGATTTCCTAGTTAGCATGTTTTATCCTTGATTCATCTTGTGACATGTTTTAGGCTTACATGTTTTTATGCTTTGTTATGGGTACATGAGTCTTTATCTTAGAATGCTTTGTAGGTATATGATACATCTCTTATCATGATTTAAGTTTTATTGCTCTTATGTTTTATAGTTATCCTTGCTTATGTGAGCTTTAGATCTGCTTTTGGTTCTCTTCTAGCACGTCTCCTTTCTAGGCACTTTTCTTATCCCGTGATGTGCTAGGATGCACTCTCGTCATAGCCTAGGTTGAGCTTGTCTTCTAGTCACTACTCTTAGCAGGTTTTGAGTTGCCTATAGGCCTTTTAGTGATGGTGTCTTGCTCTCTAGCTAGTCGAGTTTTCGTCCTTGGAGATCACGTGGAGTAAGGGGCTCTTTGTGCTAGAATTTGTGGAATCTGAGGCTCAATTAGCCGACATCCTTACCAAACTTTTAGACTCAACTAGGTTTGTCACCTTGAGGAGTGAGTTAGGGGTAGTTTATACCTATAGGTTAGTTTGAGGGGGAGTTGGTTCTTTTATGAGTTTTCCCTTGATCAAGTGGTCTTTTCTTTTATCTTCATCTGATCTTTTTGATGTTCTTAGTCTTTCATAGATTTTTGATGTTTTCTTGCGTCTCATTGTATCATATTGCATTCATATGAAAAATATCAAAAGATGCATTGTAATATAAGCTTTACCACTTTTGTTTTTAAAATTGATGAAGCTTTGCATATTATCCCTAGTAATTATAACGCTTTTATTTCTGCTCATTGCCATATCTTGATCATTGACTATCTAGATATGTCATCTCTTTACTTGTGCAATTTAGTTTTTGCCTGACGAGCTAAAATTCTAAGATAATTTGAACTAAAAACTACAATTTGTGGATTTTTTGGCTGGTTGATACTCTAGTGATCCTTTTATGACACACGCCATGTCTATATAGTTTTGTTCGATCTTAAATCTAGGTTGAACTTTAGTTGAGCTTCTAGTTCTTTTCTGAACTTTAGGTTACTCCTACTAGGCATTTATCGCTCGGGTCAGGTATTCCTTATGGACTCAGGAGTAGTTTTTGCTCTTCATCTTGTGCAAAAAAAAATGAAAATCAAGTGTAAGCAAGCTTTGTGCTCCTCATTTGAGCTTAATTATGTGCCAAACTATTCTCACGAGACTGCTTGTCATTTTCTTTGATATGAACTTGGAGATAGTTTGATGATCTAGACGATCTCACGAGACTGTAGTTGTGGATAGCTCTTAGTCCAGGACTTACTCTACTAAGATAGACCATCTAATCAACTCCAACAAGTGGAATTCAACAAGTGACTAAAATGTGAAAATGCCATCTTTTGAGTAGATGCATATGTGCTTGAGGTTTTTGAGAAAAATGTTCATTTTGGGACTTATAACTACTAGAATGATCAATTGTAGTTTCTTTGTCTCACTTAGACATTCTAAAATGGCTTGGATCATTCTTGGATACCTTTAGTTGAACTTGCTAAAATTTGAAGCTTCACATAACTTATAATTAATGCTTCATCTCGTGCTATGTTGCTTAGCTTGGCTATACATGTTTAGATATGACCTTGATAGTTTTTTCGTGCTTGATATGCCTTTTGCGATTTAGAAATGCTAGCTTGTTCATTTTGGGTAATTTTCAAAGCTTCTTGTTCTAAAAATAAAAAAATCACAAAAATGAATCCACTCCATTGCATTTCATGCATGCTCATTCTTATATTTCTTCCATGCATCCTAGATATCCTTGGACGAGAGGAAGACATGATTCCTTGATGACTCCATTGTCAAAGGGAGAAAATATGACAAAAATATGGAAAAGGGAGATTTTGGGAGAAGATGGAAAAACTAAAAAATTGGTAAATCATAGTGAGGGAGAGCACCTCATATGCATTCTTGTCCTCATATTGTAATTTCTTGACTTTGAATTGCGATTCTTGAACCTCACAATGATCAAAGGTCAATCTGAACAATTATTCTTTCATATCGACCTTGAGTGAATTTTTGGTATCCTCGTTGGAATTGTAGCTTTCATGCACTCTATTGCCTCATTTAAGTTGCTTCTACGTTTCTCAAGCTAACTTGGTTATTTTCATGGTTTTCTCTTGCTTATAGACCAAGTTGTGCATTTGCGCAAAAACAAGTGAGTATTTTTAAAACAAACGTGTTCATCAGGAGGGAAGCGATTGTGGAGATCATGGGGTTGTGATCCTAATTTTAAAATGATGATACAATTAGCAATGATGCTAAGAGATTGGGATTGTAGAAACACACATTTTGGGAATTTTAGAACGTTGTCAGACCTTAGGAGGTCAGACCAGTCGAGGGGCAGCGACGGCCGGGGCAAGGAGAAGCCCGACGACGATGACTAACGGAGTGAGATGGACTCCAAACTGCTAGCGGCCATTGGCAAAAGCTCGGACATATTAGCAGCGGAAGAAGCCACAGCCAGAGAAGACGGTGGCGGCGACCTAATGACTGTGAGCTCGGTGCAGGCTTGGCTCAGCTTGTCGTTGAAGAGCAAACCAGAGCACGGGCACAACTGGAGCTCGGGGCGGCGTAGCCAGAGCTGAGGAAGGTCGAGCAGCGCAGATCGAGCTCGGGGGTGGCGGAATCCGGTGCAAGATGGCAGGATCTAACGGTCTACAGCTTAGAAGCGAGGCCGACCCAAGAAGCAAAGCAGGGACGACAAGATCTAGCGCAGGGTGGCGAGATCCGACGAGCTCAAGCTCCGGATGGCGAAGTAGCGGGAGTGACAACAGCTGTTCTCCGGGAGAACGGCAGCGACGGTCCACGGGAGGATGGTGGCGGCGGCCGAAGGGCAGCAATGAACAATGGCTATGGTTGGTGGGAGAGAGCCATGCACTCTGATAGCATGTTAGAATGGAATTCAGTATATTCTATGGTGCCAAGAGACCAAATATATCCATGTACAAGGGCCCAAGGCCAAAAGACAAATAAGCAGAAAACACCATATACAAATTGAAACTAAGACGTATCCTCCCAATACAGAGATCATGACAATTTTATAGTTATCGTCAGAGAGCATTTTGGAACTACTGTATATCGACCACTGTCATGTGATTAAGGTATGGCAAAAGGCAAGATGAACCACATTTTCAACTCCAAAACACATGTAACATCCAGAAAGTAAAGTCGCTATTCCAGTACCAACTGACAAGGCAAGCGAACTTATACTGTCATACACACTGGAGCATGGAGACGCACTTTCAAGACCTAACCAAGCAGTACTCACAGTCACAGAGCAGTTTCAGAAGACAAGAAGGCCGCTACTATTAGACGACTATATCAGGAGGAGCGGTAGTGGTAGAGCCAAGTGATTCAGCAGAAGCATCCACCATCTTCTTGACCTCATCTGGATTTGCCCCAACAATCTTCTTCACCACCTCCTTGTCCTTGATGAGAAAAAATGTGGGCATGGCCTTCACTCCAAGCTTGGATGAAACACTCTGCATGTACAGTGCAGCATAGTAGCTTAGTTTAATTAGGCTATCTTCAGAGCAGTATACTAACTTAACGGAGATATATGCAGAGCATTTTTCTGACAAATGATCATCCCATAATCCTCAGGAAAAATAGCAAAACATAGTATAAATATGAATGCATCAAACTCTAAAGAGATTCTCAAGATAAATCTATGTCAAAGCATTAATTTAGGCTTTCCCTTACTTCCCCCTCTCTATTTCTCGGAAGAGATTTCAGTGTAAATAGAACTTCTCGAAAGAGATGTGACCATGGGAGTTCTTCTGAAGTACATAAACAACAAGCCATAAGACCAGGAGATTGGAGAATGATTACCTGGACATCATCAACATCCACATAGAGGAACAATATCTCAGGGTGGGTCTGAGCTAGCTCCTCAAACTTGTAGTTCATGGACAGGGATGTCACACACCATGATGCCCCAAAGTGAGCAACAACCTGCACAACATGGAGGCATAATATGACCAAGTTTCTTTTTGGACTAGAACAGCTATCATCAGGGTAATCTATTTCCATTTCTTACCCATAAATCTCAATTAGAATGAAAAGAAAAAACACAAACAGCAAAAAGGAAGAACAAAAACGAACTTGCTAAGGATTATAGAAAGCAAGTTTGTAAAGAGTGTTGAATCCCACTACTATACATCTAGCGTTCTAGCATATTCATAAAGAGCAATAACAAAAATCCTGGACCAACCAAACTATGTTGAGAATCCACATCTTTTTTTTAAACAAGGAGAATCCACAACATCAAAAGGCATCGTTAGAAAATTGAACAGAATCTCAACAAGAACAAAAGAATTAGGCCAAAGGAAGGAGGTGGGGAAGAAAAATGCAAGGAAGGGGAACCCACAGGACGGCCTTCATTGCTTGCTTGATTGGTGAACAGCTCCCATGCCTCCTCCTTCTCAACCTTCACAACTTTGGAATTGCCAACCCCTCGCTGCTGCTGGATCTCCATACAGCCTTAGAAGTAGGTAACAGAACCTCTCCTTTTCTTTTTCTTGGTCTTCTCCTCCTTGGCCCCTTCCCCTCAAAAAAATCACAGACTGTCTACAGGAAACAAAAGTGCCAATCCACTCCGCATATCAGATAAGATAAGCATGGGTTTATATTCTACAGCTGGTGGGTCCCGCCTTATTTTGGCTGGTTTGATTTTCTTCTGGAATCAGGATCCTATGCAGTAGTTGAAAGGTAATGAGATTATAAGAACCACACAAAAGATATGGTCAATGGTAATAAAAACTGTGACGTAGGAATGGTAACATATTAATAGAATGCTTATCTCCCCGCGAAAAAAAGGAATGCTTATCAGGTGAAAACTCGCTTTCAATAAATAGTAACGTCTGCTCCTGACTTGAGCTGGTCAATTAGCATGAGAAAAAATTGTACTTGAGCTGACCAATTAGCATGAGAACAAATTGTATGTCAGATCTGCGTCATAGGGCATTAGTAACACTAACTTTTAATGCGATGTTTGTAGTGGTAGTTTCTTGTAATCAGACGCTAACTTTTAATGCAATGTTTGTATTGGTAGTTTCTTGTAATCAGACATATGATAAGTCTCATCATATTGTAGAGCCCTCTACCCTCGTCCTCGATTTTCTATAACTCTCATCACTCTGACTGAATAATTTAGACAACAAGTTTGTATCCTCCTATTCTAAAGTAACTTTTTATATCCCATTTGGTAATATATGCAACTACTATAGAGAACCCTCGTATAGCTTAAGTGAGTAGAGGTAGAAAATCCACATGGAGGAAGGGGAAAACAGCTTGTTTACCTAAAAAGGCATAGCACACAGCATCACCTGAAAAACACGGGCCTCACGAGGTTAGGATTTACAACTACTTCATTTCGTGGAGACGTGGACCCCTGCGAAGTAAGTAGTAACTGAAAAATGTCATTTTCTGAACTACGTGAAGACTAGACCAACAAGTTTTGTACGTGTGATTCGGTTCATAAATTTGATGGACGAAGCAGTAAATTCTTATCAAATCTCAAAATTATTTCATACATCATGATACAATTTAGTAGAAATCAATCAAGTCATTAGCTTGTTTTTAAAAAAATTTAGGTAATGCGACAATTCGATATCATGTGAGCAATAATTGAGGTAACAACCTCCGCTCAACCGATCAATAGGTCCACAACAATCCCATCTAACGGTGGACCTGGCACAGTACAAAAGATTAGTTGGGGGCACCAGCATGTAGTTTCAAAATCAATCGTACAAGTGATTAAATTGAGCAAAAGGGAGAACCGGCATTCCGATTTCCAAAAACAACTTACCGACTAGATGGCATGAAACCTCAAAATAAAAGCATCGGTAGACGATTGTAACATTAACCTGGCATTGTCCATCCACACTAGTAAAAAAGATCACTGCTTTGTTCAAACAATTATTGAAAAAAAAAATTGAAGTGCGCCTAGCTGTCTACTAACAGCACACAATTACACTCAAAATTCTTGCGACTGCATTGAATTGAGCCTGGCAAATAACGTGGTTGGGGAGAATCAGAAGCGTAGAAGAACCTACCACAGAACCCTAGCATTCATTTCCGCTGGCTACGGTTCGGGCCGCGCTCCGACCTTGGCTTGGCCGAGGTTCCGGAGGACGAGCACCGGAGATGAGAAGGCGAGGTGCCGAAGCCTCCGATCGTCGACTGCCTCCGAAGACGAGCTCTCAAGTCTAAACTGCCTTTGTTTGCGTCGGCCGGCCGCGCCGTCGAATAGAATTTTCTCGAGTCCGGCGCTCCGTCTCGACTCTCGACACACCCGGGCCGAGCGGGTCTGAACTGCTACTGGTCTCGGCCTGCCATATTTGGCCCAGCGAGGAGTGGGAGTAAGAAGGAAACCCAGACCTGTACATGGTCCAAATCTCGCATATGGTTCACGCTGTTGCACTGTTGCCGTGCTGTGATGTGAATGTGATGGTGCCAGAGACCTTAAGAAAAGAGTAAGCATGGTAACAGTGAAGTGAGCTTCTACATTGCCAAAACAGGTATCTTCAGCTCCAAAAGTAGCTATCGGGCTCTGAAATTGAAGATCGAGACTATAATTAGGACTAAGAAATCGCTGGTGACAAGAGACATCAAGGTGCAGCTGATAGCCGTCATTATAAAAGCAATACTGTCAGGGTGTTACTTACTACACGTATTCGAGCACTGATGTACGTAATTTGTTATGAGATTTTTTTTATTCGTAAGCTCATTGAAAGCGTTATAGATAAGGCAGTATGACAGCCCAAAATTCCTTCGGGCAGAATGTGCAACATATACAACGATATGTTAAAAAGTGCGAAAAGTGACAAATTGTTTTAAGAAATATCTTCTACAGAAAAGTGCTAATCTTGTGAAAAGATGAGAAATATCTTGTGCTAAAAAGTGTCAATCTTGTGAAAAGATACACGTTACAATAAGTTCATGAGAAAGTGTGCAAAGGTACGCAAGCTTTAAATTTGAAGTTACATACAACACAACAGTAGTAGAAGAACACAATGGTTGAATAGCACAAAATAGATAAAATAATGATTAGCATAACACGCGAGCTAGCTTGAAAATTTGCAACATAGCGAACATTCTGTTGAACGCTAACCACCCTATTATGTTTTTTTTTTACCTCTAATCAGTTACAAAACATGTTGGCACATTTCAGCAATTACCTTCTCGATGGTCTGAGCACCACCCACGCCGGTGGCAGCAGAGCTAGGTGGCGTGCGTGGCCGCTTGTGGGACCAGATTTCTCTATCCGGATTTCTCTTTGAAAATATTGTGTTATTCTCTGGATCAGTAGATAGCAGAACTTCACAGGCACATTATTGAATCAAATCATACATAGCGTAGAATCATTCCATTCATTAATTTACATATCAGAGTTTACATGGACCGCTTCGGGCCAATTTTTATAATAAGAACCGAACATGCTAAATGAATACATTACAAAAGATGACGGAAGCAACAACGGAAGCAAAGAGGTGAGGGCACATCTCACCACAAGCAAGTGACTGGGGAACACGTGTACGCCCGATATTATCCGAAAACTTGGACAATATAGGAGGCACACAAGAACCGACGGAGTCAGCTAGACTGGAGTGAGACTAGAACAACTAAGGATTAAACTATGCTTCAATGAATCATGGGCCTTCAGACATCCGGATCCTCGTTGCAGTCGTAAGCTCAAGGGTTCCTGTTTATGAGGGTTTAGGGAAAAAAGCGAGGATAGGCACAACTACCGTTCTCACAAGCCAACACAACAGATGCAATAATATATATGCAAGGCTTAACAAGGATGGTTCGGGTTCTTTTATTTGCGTAAAGCAACATTATAAATACAGATATTAGAAAATCTTATCACTTAGCATTTTAACCAAATTGTATTTTTAAATAGATTAATTGTGCAATAATTAATAACAGCAGAGGCTACCTCCACCTTCATGCTTATTTTTGCTGGTGGTCATGCCAACCTAACATCAACACTGGGTAAGAATACACAGGAAAAATCCAAATCAAGGGCTAGGTGAGCCCCGTATATTTTTCAACCCATCCACAAAAGTTTTTGAAATAGAACTATATCTTATAAGTTCCTACGCCCGCCCGTGACCGTGGGTACGGCTGTTCGAACAGTTTTATTCTCTGCAGAGATTGTACATCTTTACCCACAAGAGATAATCATCTTGATATGTGCACACGTTTCCTTAGACATGTGAATCAAGGAGAGATTATCACAAGGCCTTTACAAGGCATCCCTCGGTATTTGCCACACCCGCTAAGGTTTCACCTGAATAGGGTTTCGTAACCGTGGGACCCGACAACCACTTACCCAGACCCCCTCTTGCGCCATGCGACTTACGCCTAGGGGCCCGCAAGTCACATACCCCAACCCGTAGCCTCGTGGGCTCACGGCGAAGGGGAGTCCCCCAATGGTGAAGCGCGTACCGGTGGACACCAATTAGTTAGCCAGGTCGACACCATTATAGACTTGTGGCTGTACTATTTTGCAATAGGAAATCATCACAAGATTAGGTCCTTAAGATTATCTGGGTGGTTCATACCACATACTAGTCATTCTCGTGTTCGACGACACCCACCATCCGCCCAGATGGAGTATTAGCAAGTTTTTAGGATTTTGGAGGAGTAGAAAACAAATTATCACAACCAATTCAGTCATTCTCCCCAATGATTGCCCAAAACAATTGTTATGATTTAAAGAATGACGATTTGGGGTAGTAATACCCCGGTACTTAAACAAGACTAGCATATCGTTTAAGTATGACCTGTAACTATTATGTTACGAGATATTTACTAGGGTGACAAGGATTTTTAAGTTCAATTATCAAGAACATGGTATAATAATTTTTTAATCATCAAATAGACATTTAACTACCTTAGGGTGTTTGACATACATTTGCATAGGAAATTAAGGTATGCAATTTGATATTTTAAAAGAACATAATTTGCATAAAATGTAAGATCAACATGATCAAAATGTTGACTCGCCTGAGCTATTTTACTGTGGTCTTGATCTTACTCAAAGCCTTCTTAGCAGAGGTTTGGGGTCTTGGTCGACGTCTTTGCTTGAATCTTGGTTCTGCTCAAGTCGTTGATTCTTCAGGACTTCGATTTCTAATTACGCAACAACGATCGAAAAACCAAATAAATTCAAAGAACATAAAATACCAATAAAACACAAGAGCCTCAATAAGATTCGCGGAGGACGAGCTTGAGAGAAGGGATTGGGCGACACGGGAATGTTTGACAGAGTCAAACAACCCGTTGAGTGAAAGGAGGAATGGCAGAGAAATTATGGCGGGAGGGAGGATACAAAGGAGGGTAAGGTCGAAGGGCTTTTGCGGGATACTCTACTGCGGATTTGGAAGATAGCAAAATTATACTTCTACAGGTGAAAAACAATTTAACTACAAGTTCTATACCAAATCTAGATACAAGAGCAACACATAAACTCAAATGATAGTTCAATACCTATGTCAATTGCCAGATAATACACAACGATTCAATTGCTGGCTACATGGATCATTGTCAACATACTGATTCAATTGCAACTACTCAACCTACTGCCACATCAAAACACAAATTGTACTGCCAACTATTCAATATCAGATTGCTACCGACAATTCAATTGTTGGCTCAAAACCGATTTTTAATTACGAGAACACAAACAGGGAGTTCAAAATGCTAACTACAAATTTCAGTTGACTGCTACTCAATCCACTGCTAAACAATTTACCGAACTGGAGAAGCAATAAACTACAACTAACAACTCAATTGACAGATTAGCACACTATCATAAGCCAGATTATAAACATTGATTTCAGTTACTAGCTACAAAGATTACCAATATTGCCACTACTACTGAAGTTCATTGCTAATCAATTTACTGATCTGGAGAGCAATAAGCCACAGACACAAACAACGATCAATATATAGCCAACAATATCCACTACCACCAAAGCTTGCTGCTACATCAAAATACAAGCTTCCAATTGCCAAACCACACAACTATTGTCCTAAAGCACCAATTCACAATTGTCGGATCAATTAGTAACAGAGTTCAATCAATTGACAGATTACACTAAGGTTTCAAATGCAAGATTTTCAAAATGACAAAACACATTCACTGCCAAATGATTTCAATTGCTGGATTACACACATATTTTCAAATGCTAGATTTCTCCACAGAACTTCATTTGACGGCAACTCAACCCACTGGGGCCAAAATCAAAGAGAAAGTGAGAGAGAGACAGAGAGCACAGAGAGCAGGGGGAGCAGGGGGGAGGAGGCTCGGCCGATGGCTACTGGCGGCGAGCGGCGGTCGGGGAGGCACTCGAGCAACCAAAATGGAAAGCTACCCAGGAGAGGAGGCTGAGGGAGGTGGCATTGGGACCGGAGTGACGCCGAGTAGGGAGTGGCGTGGGGAGGTCGCGTGGGGAGGCCACAGCGGCGACGACGACTGGAGGGAGGGGAGAAGAAAATAGGGAGCGCATGAGTACCAGGGGAAAAGGGGAGGCTCACCGGGCTACTGGTGGAGGCGGAGAAGCGGCGGAGCACGCCGACGACGGAAGTCGAGGGCGACGCGGGGAGGAGCACGGCGGTAGGGGTCCTTGGCGGCCAGGAGGCGTCGGCCGGCGGCTGGGGAGGGAGAGGGGGCTGAGGGGGTACTCCGGGTGCCGGCGGTTGGGTCGGGGCGGTGATGAGGACGGCCGGCGGCGGAAGGGGAGCTTCGGCCGGAGGGGCATGATATGCACACGCCTCGATTTAAGACGCGTGCATGCGAGTTGGCCCAATCTTCCGTCGTAGGAGAAATTCGATAACTTGAGTTGCGACGTTGACGAAGGGGAGGCTAACCACGATCCGATCGTGACCAGCAACCTCGCAATCGCTACACCGCTCCTCGATTGGTTACCAACCGTGTCAAACGCAATTGGCATATTCGTGAAGAACGGCTCCAGCAAATCCAAGAGAAGACGCAAGAGAAACAATGGAAGAATTTCAATCAAAGATGAAATATTGATGAGACCCAATTGTTTTACCGTGGCTAATAGCAATTTGCAAAACAAAAAAAAATCAAGTCTGCCCTCCCCGAGCGTGCAAGCCATAACATATTAGGCATAAAAGTTAATTCCTTGATCTAGTCTGAACCATCTTGTTTCCATGCGTGCAGGAAATTAGGAAAGGTTCTAGACGCCATATTTTTTCCATGCTTGCATGTGGGCTTCCTTTGGTTGGAACCACAAAAAAATAGGAAAGGTAATGGAATAGGGATCCTTCCCCGTAGCACCCATGCATGCATGCATATTTCTTTTTTCTCTCTCCTGGATTGGTGGAACTCCTTTTATTCCTCCGCAGAAAATATTGTTTGTTGACTGAGTTTCTCTCCTTGCATGCACATGCCAATGTTCATCATTTCCTTGGCCGAATCTTGATCAACAAATTCTCCAAAAATTCCTTCGCATGTAGTAACAAGTAAACAATATTTATTAGGTAATATCATTTGTTCTATAATTGAATAATTAATTTGCCCAAGAAATGAATTCACCTGTTGTCCAAGGCGGCGTGCACGAGCTCGTGTTATTGGACCTTGCATAGTAGCCGACTCTTGAATTTTAGTAGACTCAACTAGAGGTGTGTGTGCCGCTGGAAGTGTATGTGTGTCAGTGATGTCCTCATCAGGGCAGGGGAGGCAAAATCTGCTCGGGAGAGACTTACCAGGGTAGGAGGGGAGGAGTGGGGCGGGGTGGAGCATGGGAGAAGGCCGGCTATTTATAGCCGAGGAGAAGGGGAGCTGGGGGAGCTGACGGAGGCGATGACGTCGGTGGCGGCATGGCGATAGAGTGGGCGCGGTATGGGCGACGAAGTGGGTGTCCATGGCGGGGACGATTGAGGCGCCCAAGAGGGGGTGTTTACTTGACAGGTGACGCAGGTGTTGACGGGGCTCCGCTGCATCGCTCGGATTGGTCGGAGGAGTGCAGCGAGGACGATGCCGACGTCACGGCGGAGCAAGCGGCATGGTGCGGGAGTCGTCGGCGCAGGCGGGCAGGTGGTCGAGGTGACTCGTTGTGGGCACGGCGCGGCATGGGAGGTGGGGGCAAGCGCTGTAGAGGTGGGAACGACGCATCTGGGGAGAAGATGGGCCGAGCAAGAGAAGGCTGTGGGGACGTCGAGGCCGGGCCGGGCGGAGAAGGTGATGGGGGCCGGCGAAGGCGACGCGATCTAGGGAAGAGCGGGGAAGGGCGGAGAGGCCGAGAGAAGGAGAAGAAATCGGCTCGGGGGAGGGGGTGGCGGTGCACACGGGAGAAGGGGAGGGGGCGCTGCGGGCCGAGGAAGAGAAGGGGTGAGGGGAGACGATGCGGCCGAGGGGGAATGAGGCGTATACAAGGGGCAGTCAGTGGAAGAAAAGCGTGCCGGAATCGGGCCGAGGAATGCACAGGAGGTGGGCTGGGAGAAATAAGGGCCGAGGAAAAGAAAATGAGTGGGCTTAATAAAAATGGGTTGGCCCAAACGAAACAATAGTGAAGTAGATATTTGGAGGGTTCCAAAATCTGAAAAGTTCAAATTTGGATCGAATTTTGAATTTGGAATTTGGAATTTGAAAGTAGGTTTGAAACATAAACCCGAGCTTAGGGGAAGCTTGGAGTTTTTGGAATTCAAGCGGTAAACGAAAATTGAATGAAAATCGAAAACCGATTGGAGGCACTATTTGCTGTCCGAAAACGGGATGTCACACCGCTCCAAAGAGACCATCACTAGCGCACTGGCCAGTAAGGTAACAAGGGCGATGGGCGACAGAAGCAAGAAGAAATAGATGGAGGCGAGACGGACGCGGAGGATGGAACAAGATGCGCGGTGGGAACATGTGACATTCTCATTTTTCAAGCAACAAATAGTAATTACATTTGGTTTTTGGTTTTCAAAACTCAATTCGATTTGATTCCATCATTACCTTCAAAGTTGGGCCCTTTTCCATCTTCAACCTCCCCTTCTGGGCTCAACCCAACAATCTCTTGGGCCGGCCCACTCTCCAGCCCGCCTCCCAGCCAGCCCAGCTGCTGCTCCCGACCTGCTCCTCCCCCTCCCTGCTCCCTCCCAGCGCCGCCGCCACCTGCACCTGTGCGCACGTCGATGTGCCCCCAACACGTGTAGCACTCCCGGCCAACCCCTCTCCGCCGCTCCCGGCCGACATTACAAAAGGAGAGATGGGTTGGAGGGCACAGGAGAGAAGATGGGGGTGGAGAGCACAGGAGACTTTTTAAGTAGCAGAGATTTCATAGGCTAGGAAGTGTCTGATAACTCCAAACAAGGATTTGGCTGGAACATCTGAATTCTCACAAGGAAACACTCATTCAATAAGGTTCAAATTGCAAGCACTATTGAAATACTTGTTGTGCTGTCCAGTGGAAGCACCATTGTAAATATATTAAAAAAAACAGCCTTTTCAATACAGAAGTAAACGAAGACAAGTACAGAGTTATAGACATATTTTGATGGTTGCACAATCAGGTGTAAGATTCCACCGCAAACATGAGATGGTAGTGACATGGTACCAACTACCAACTGATTATTCAGCAGCATATATCATCATCATCATGTTGTGAAGCCAGCAGCGGAGTTCTGCCTGGCAAAAAAATTTACACTAGTTGGGACTCACTGTTGCAATACTAAGTCGCTCCAGAAAATACAGTGGCAGTTAATATTACTCAAATCAGCTGCAGCAAAAAAGAAAGCATCATGGCAGGATGTGAACCTTTCCGGCCTTCCCTAATACGTATTCTGCTCACAGCGCATTGCCACTCTCCCTACTGTACATGTTACAAGAAGCCAGCTGCACATCATCTTTTGGCCAAATGAGCAAACAAGCCAATTGATCATATATCACATTATGATGGCCATAACAACTTCACCCATAACTCAGCCTGGAATCGAACGATCGGGCTTGTGTGTGCCGTCTTGGTATTCCAATCTCGCAGGCATTCACCCTTGAAGCAAACCTCAAAGAGCATATTGTCTCCCCAACAGACGATGCCTCAGGTGCAATGTTGACAAACATGAGTGTTTTCGAGTCTCCTCCAAGGCAAGGCTGCAATGTAAAGTTAGTATAATAATTTATTTGACATGCACTATGGAAATTGCTAGTTTATACGGTTATCCCCTTTTGTGCAAGTCACTCACCTGCAAGAGGTATGTAAGTTTTGAGTTCCTGAAGGGTATATGGTCATCTCCTTTTGCAATTGCGAAGATAACATCGCTAAGAGCTGACAGGCTTTTATTGATTGCCTACAACATCAAGAAACATGACAAATAAATCCATGCATTACCAAATACTGAGAACAACGTAAATCTGTGACGACTGATGAGCAAACACACTCACCTGAGTTTCCTTCAAGCGATCACCCGTTGAGCCACTTTTAGCAAGGCGTTCGCTCCCAGCTAAATCGATCAAGTTAAGGACACCTTGGACTTGTTGGCCTGTGTTCTGCAAGATCAGAAGCAATATGTATTCTAAGCTGTTCACTTGGCACGCAAAAAATAATCGAACAAACAATTATCTGAGATTCTTTTGACAGACATGGCAAGCATAAGGTTTTACAAATGCATAAATGCTGGTACCGGTAGGTCTTGGCATGACAATTTTGTAAAGTTTTGCATTGTGCTTGATACACTCAAAGCTGAGAGAAGTGACCTACCTCATTTGATCCAAATATCTTCAGAGTGAACACAAAGTGGCTTCTAGAAGATTGTTCATTCATTTGGGTCCTACCCACAGACCTGATTAAATGCAGCGAACAACATCAGATCCAATAGAGATTTGTAGCCTAACAAAGACAGATGTTAACTCTATGTTTTCGCTTCCATAAAACACTAGAATCATATACGTAAGTATTCCGCTAACTATATCTAACGCATTGCCATTGCAAACAATTGACATTGAGCTGATGGTCAATTCCATCGGAGCAAACAAGTATGTTCAGCAAGGAATAAGGAAATACACATTATACTGTCAATATGAATCACCTGCTCTGGGATGCCTTCTCTAGAAGAGAAGTCACATCAGCAGTACTGAAAACATCAGTAACTGTAAGGTCGGAGACAGTTGTGTTCCCATGTGGATCATGCTTTATGGTGTATTGTTTACCGGCAGACACCTCAAAACTGGTGGAGCGGCCTGGTGCTAACAAATCACGAATTGTCTCATTATATATTTCCAACATTGATGCCTGCATATAGAAACTAATGTTAGTAAATGTCTTAGTAACAATGCAAAAATACAACATTTCTGAATCTAGATTGCATCACAGAGACTAACCTGCATACAGTACTTCCATCCTTGAGATTCTAGAGATTGGCTGGTCTTAAAAATTTGCTCCAAAGAACGAGGAATGATCCCTTTCTGATCATGGCCTGGCTTTCCCATCATTGTATATGTTTTACCAGACCCTGTTTGACCATATGCAAATATGCACACCTGTATCGAGCAAAGATAAATTCAGCATGACAGCTCTTCAAAACTGAAATGAGTTAGCAATTGCGGTAAGACATACAAAGAAGAATTGATGATGTAAATGAGCTGAGAGCTCCATCAAGATGATGATGATCTAGGTGTGTAGAATATGTATGAATTGGGCCATCATTTTTGACACAGATAACAAGCATAAAGCCCGTCACTTGTAAATGGTGTGCACAGTAATGCTACTTCACCTTGTTTGTATGATATGTGGTGGTGGTGTATAGAGAAAATCCAGCAGATCAATTAAAATAGCATCTGTTTTGTCTTGGAAGAAAAAAAAGATACAATTGGAATATCCCAGTTAAATATAGTAAATATATATGGATGCTATTACCCAGCTACTATATTGGAAACAAAGGACCCTTCCGAACAGATCATCCATCAATACTTCACTGTTATAGCGAAAAATCATTACCTTGTATCCATCAAGTGCACTTTGAATAAGCTGTGACATTTCCACGAACACATCTTCTTGTGAAGCACCATGGTCAAAAACCTTGTCATATGAGAAGGAAAATTTCTGACCTGCACGATACAAAACAATAAAGCAGTCTCCCATTAGCTTCAATCCCGAAAACTAATTGGGCGTAACCAAAAAAGAAACTGTGCAGAACACAATTCACCTTGGTTCATCAAATCAATACCACGTCCAGCAGATTCTACTGATGTTGGATAAGAAATAAGGACTTCATCCAGACCACTAGAATCACCGTCAGACAGAAGCGGCCGAACCCTACAAAAAACTCTAATGTTCCCTTTCAGTTCCTGCAAATAGGACAGCCAATCAGTACCAGACAATAATATGTATCAGATTTTAATCTTTTATCCACTGTTTTCTTTTGTTGGATAGAAATCACTTGAATAAGAATTGCTACTATCTTGTAAGTATTACCAATATCGTATTATGCAATTTCTTTCGATCCTTCCCAGTAGCACCCATGCATGCATGCATATTTCTTTTTTCTCTCTCCTGGATTGGTGGAACTCCTTTTATTCCTCCGCAGAAAATATTGTTTGTTGACTGAGTTTCTCTCCTTGCATGCACATGCCAATGTTCATCATTTCCTTGGCCGAATCTTGATCAACAAATTCTCCAAAAATTCCTTCACATGTAGTAACAAGTAAACAATATTTATTAGGTAATATCATTTGTTCTATAATTGAATAATTATGTGGATATCGTTAGGATATATGCATGATCTTAGGATGATGAGTCCATTGGCAATGGCTTTGTTGGTTTGCAAAATCTCGCGTTTTCGGGGTTTGCTTCAATCTGTCAGACCATAGGCGGTCTGACCGGTGGCATCGGCGATCAGACCGCCCGTGGAGAGGTCCGACCGGCCATGCTTGCCGGTCCGAACGGGTTTGGTTCAAAGTGGATTTTGAAGCTAAGCCAAAAATGGGATGTGTAGGCAAGTGAGGGGAGTCTCCTGGATGTGGTCACATAATTTTTGGAGCTCCCAGTCAAAAGTTCTATTCATTTGAAAATTCGGAAGGTTTGATTTTGAGATGAAAATTTGGCTAAGTCATTTCAGGCGGTCCGACCGCTATGGAAATCAGTCGGACCGGCTCGCAA
This sequence comes from Hsuehochloa calcarea, assembly GCA_036346395.1. NCBI lineage: Eukaryota > Viridiplantae > Streptophyta > Magnoliopsida > Poales > Poaceae > Hsuehochloa > Hsuehochloa calcarea. Next base: position 46,497,509 of record CM070599.1, read on the forward strand.
TCGGCGGACCATGTCAGATGGCGGCGGACCGCCAATCACTTGGAGCTTAGCCTTTTTGGCATTGTTGTGATTTGAATGTGTTTTATGTATAAAGTTCAATGCCTTATTGTTGCATATTGTATTGTTGAACTGACGTGGGTCAAGTTGTGAAGAACTTGTTCCCGGAGACAATTTGTTTGTCTATTGTTGTGCAGGTGGCTTGCAGGTCAACGACGTCAACGGTGAGGTGGATCGGGACTACGCTTCGAGAGCTGAGGTCCAGAACGATAATGGAAGCCGGGTGAGGTCGTGTGACTCAAGCAGGGTGCAGAATGGGTAAGAGGGATCGAGCAGGCGATTCGGTCGGTACCGTTGATCGGCGGTGCGGACGTCGGTGCAAGTCTCTGGGAGGTTCCGATGGGATTCGGACGGGAGAGACTTGCCGACATGATGAGAGCCGCTGATCAACCTACACGTGGTGAAGCGGGCGATTGCTTCAAAAGATATACGTGAGTGGGTCCCATGTGTGTGTGGGCCTTCATGGGAGCCCATTAGTGGAAACCCTAGGCCTCTCCTATAAATAGAAAGGGGGGAGAGGAAAAACCCCTAAGCACTCATTTGGAGTCCTCCACCTTTTTCTAGGGTTTGGAGAGGAGAGGAGAGGAGAAGCTAGGGTTTGGAGAGATTGTGTGTGTTCTCTTTGTTGAGCTCTTGTCCTCCTTGAGGGAGTGGCTTTGTAAGCATCTTGTTGGATCAATCAATCTTGTGATGCTTGCTTAAGAGATCGATTGTCTCCTTTGTGTTCTTCTCTCTTTTGTTGATTTTGGTGCTTCCTTGATTCAAGTGTTTATGCTTAGTCTCTTGACCGTTTTTATCTTGCTTTGATGTGTGGGAGTACTCCTAGAATCATCTAGATCATCAACCCCCACAAGCAAGTCTTGAATCAAGATTTTCACATTTCTAGGTTTTGGGACACCTCTTTGGTAAATCCTTTAGAGATCGATTCTTCGAAGTGGATCTGAACGATCGTCGCTAGAATTAGGTCTTAGATATCCTTAGGGAGGTGTGCTCCAAATTTGGTCAAGTTTCATTGGTTGAATCAAAAGTTGGACCAATTTTCGTTTTGGTTTTGGGCTTGGTATTTCGGTTCTGGACTAAATCTGTCGGACCGATTTAGAAACGGCGGTCAGACCGCCAGCATTCGGACCGCCCTTTGGCAGCCGGTCAGACCGCCAGTGTCCAGACCAGCACAGTGAGATCAATTCTCCACATTTGTGTCTTGTGGTTAAGGGGGTTATCGAATTCAGCACAATGCTTCCTCTTTGCGTGTACTTATCTTCTTAGCTTTCATAGCTAAAGGAGAAAAGTTTGTGTTGAATTTGATTAAGGCGAAGAATTTGAGAAAGCGCCTATTCACCCCCCTAGTCGCCTTTACGGTCCTACAAATTAATTTGCCCAAGAAACGAATTCACCTGTTGTCCAAGGCGGCGTGCACGAGCTCGTGTTATTGGACCTTGCATAGTAGCCGACTCTTGAATTTTAGTAGACTCAACTAGAGATGTGTGTGCCGCTGGAAGTGTATGTGTGTCAGTGATGTCCTCATCAGGGCAGGGGAGGCAAAATCTGCTCAGGAGAGACTTACCAGGGTAGGAGGGGAGGAGTGGGGCGGGGTGGAGCACGGGAGAAGGCCGGCTATTTATAGCCAGGGAGAAGGGGAGCCGGGGGAGTTGACGGAGGCGATGACGTCGGTGGCGGCATGGCGATAGAGTGGGCGCGGTATGGGCGATGAAGTGGGTGTCCATGGCGGGGGACGATTGGACGGCGCCGCAGGCGGGGCAAGCGACAGACAGGTGACGCAGTGTTGATTTGGCTCATTGCATCGCTCGGATTGGTCGGTGCGGAGGGCGATCTGCGACGTCACGGCGGAGCAAGCGGCATGGTGCGGGAGTCGGCGGCGCAGGCGGGCAGGTGGTGGAGGTGACTCGTTGTGGGCGCGGCGGCATGGGAGGTGGGGGCAGCGCCAGAGAGGTGGCGGCGATCACGGGAGAAGATGGGCGAGCAAGAGAAGGCGGGGGCGCGTCGGCCGGGCGGAGAGAAGGTGATGGGGGTGAAAGCGCGATCTAGTGAAGAACGGGGAAGGGCGGAGAGGCTGAGGGAAGGAGAAGAAATCGGCTCGGGGAGGGTGGCGGTGCACACGGAGAAGGGAGGGCTGCCAGGAAGAAGAGAAGGGTGAGGGGAGACGATGCGGAGGGAATGAGGCGGAAGCGGGGGCGGGCAGTGGAAGAAAAGCAGTGGGAGGCGGGCCGAGGAATGCACAGGAGGTGGGCTGGGAGAAATAAGGGTGGGGAAAAGAAAATGAGCGGGCTTAATAAAAATGGGTTGGCCCAAACGAAACAATGGTGAAGTAGATATTTGGAGGGTTCCAAAATCTGAAAAGTTCAAATTTGGATCGAGTTTTGAATTTGGAATTTGAAAGTAGGTTTGAAACACAAACCCGAGCTTATGGGAAGCTTGGAGTTTTTGGAATTCAAGCGGTAAACGAAAATTGAATGAAAATCGAAAACCGATTGCAGGCACTATTTGCTGTCCGAAAACGGGATGTCACACCGTTCCGAAGAGAGACCATCCCTAGCGCACTGGCCAGTAGGGTAACAAGGGCGATGGGCGACAGAAGCAAGAAGAAATAGATGGAGGCGAGACGGACGAGGAGGATGGAACAAGATGCACGGTGGGAACATGTGACATTCTCATTTTTCAAGCAACAAATAGTAATTACATTTGGTTTTCGGTTTTCAAAACTCAATTCGATTTGATTCCATCATTACCTTCAAAGTTGGGCCCTTTTCCATCTTCAACCTCCCTTTCTGGGCTCAACCCAACGATCTCTTGGGCCGGCCCACTCTCCAGCCAACCTCCCAGCCGCTGGTCCCGACCTGCTCCTCCCCCCCCCCACTCCCTCCCAACGCCGCCGCCACCTGCGCCTGTGCGCACGTCGATGTGCCCCCAACACGTGCAGCGCTCCCGACCGACCCCTCTCCGCCGCTCCCGGCCGACATTACAAAACGAGAGATGGGTTGGAGGGCACATGAGAGAAGATGGGGGTGGAGAGCACAGGAGACTTTTTAAGTAATAGAGATTTCATAGGCTAGGAAGTGTCTGATAACTCCAAACAAGGATTTGGCTGGAACATCTGAATTCTCGCAAGGAAACACTCATTCAATATGGTTCAAATTGCAAGCACTATTGAAATACTTGTTGTGCTGTCCAGTGGAAGCACCATTGTAAATATATTTAAAAAAACAGCCTTTTCAATACAGAAGTAAACGAAGACAAGTACAGAGTTATAGACATATTTTGATGGTTGCACAATCAGGTGTAAGATTCCACCGCAAACATGAGATGGTAGTGACATGGTACCAACTACCAACTGATTATTCAGCAGCATATATCATCATCATCATGTTGTGAAGCCAGCAGCGGAGTTCTGCCTGGCAAAAAAATTTACACTAGTTGGGACTCACTGTTGCAATACTAAGTCGCTCCAGAAAATACAGTGGCAGTTAATATTACTCAAATCAGCTGCAGCAAAAAAGAAAGCATCATGGCAGGATGTGAACCCTTCCGGCCTTCCCTCATACGTATTCTGCTCACAGCGCATTGCCACTCTCCCTACTGTACATGTTACAAGAAGCCAGCTGCACATCATCTTTTGGCCAAATGAGCAAACAAGCCAATTGATCATATATCACATTATGATGGCCATAACAACTTCACCCATAACTCAGCCTGGAATCGAACGATCGGGCTTGTGTGTGCCGTCTTGGTATTCCAATCTCGCAGGCATTCACCCTTGAAGCAAACCTCAAAGAGCATATTGTCTCCCCAACAGACGATGCCTCAGGTGCAATGTTGACAAACATGAGTGTTTTCGAGTCTCCTCCAAGGCAAGGCTGCAATGTAAAGTTAGTATAATAATTTATTTGACATGCACTATGGAAATTGCTAGTTTATACGGTTATCCCCTTTTGCGCAAGTCACTCACCTGCAAGAGGTATGTAAGTTTTGAGTTCCTGAAGGGTATATGGTCATCTCCTTTTGCAATTGCGAAGATAACATCGCTAAGAGCTGACAGGCTTTTATTGATTGCCTACAACATCAAGAAACATGACAAATAAATCCATGCATTACCAAATACTGAGAACAACGTAAATCTGTGACGACTGATGAGCAAACACACTCACCTGAGTTTCCTTCAAGCGATCACCCGTTGAGCCACTTTTAGCAAGGCGTTCGCTCCCAGCTAAATCGATCAAGTTAAGGACACCTTGGACTTGTTGGCCTGTGTTCTACAAGATCAGAAGCAATATGTATTCTAAGCTGTTCACTTGGCAAGCAAAAAATAATCGAACAAACAATTATCTGAGATTCTTTTGACAGACATGGCAAGCATAAGGTTTTACAAATGCATAAATGCTGGTACCGGTAGGTGTTGGCATGACAATTTTGTAAAGTTTTGCATTGTGCTTGATACACTCAAAGCTGAGAGAAGTGACCTACCTCATTTGATCCAAATATCTTCAGAGTGAACACAAAGTGGCTTCTAGAAGATTGTTCATTCATTTGGGTCCTACCCACAGACCTGATTAAATGCAGCGAACAACATCAGATCCAATAGAGATTTGCAGCCTAACAAAGACAGATGTTAACTCTATGTTTTCGCTTCCATAAAACACTAGAATCATATACGTAAGTATTCCGCTAACTATATCTAACGCATTGCCATTGCAAACAATGGACATTGCGCTGATGGTCAATTCCATCGGAGCAAACAAGTATGTTCAGCAAGGAATAAGGAAATACACATTATACTGTCAATATGAATCACCTGCTCTGGGATGCCTTCTCTAGAAGAGAAGTCACATCAGCAGTACTGAAAACATCAGTAACTGTAAGGTCGGAGACAGTTGTGTTCCCATGTGGATCATGCTTTATGGTGTATTGTTTACCGGCAGACATCTCAAAACTGGTGGAGCGGCCTGGTGCTAACAAATCACGAATTGTCTCATTATATATTTCCAACATTGATGCCTGCATATAGAAACTAATGTTAGTAAATGTCTTAGTAACAATGCAAAAATACAACATTTCTGAATCTAGATTGCATCACAGAGACTAACCTGCATACAGTACTTCCATCCTTGAGATTCTAGAGATTGGCTGGTCTTAAAAATTTGCTCCAAAGAACGAGGAATGATCCCTTTCTGATCATGGCCTGGCTTTCCCATCATTGTATATGTTTTACCAGACCCTGTTTGACCATATGCAAATATGCACACCTGTATCGAGCAAAGATAAATTCAGCATGACAGCTCTTCAAAACTGAAATGAGTTAGCAATTGCGGTAAGACATACAAAGAAGAATTGATGATGTAAATGAGCTGAGAGCTCCATCAAGATGATGATGATCTAGGTGTGTAGAATATGTATGAATTGGGCCATCATTTGTGACACAGATAACAAGCATAAAGCCCGTCACTTGTAAATGGTGTGCACAGTAAGGCTACTTCACCATGTTTGTATGACATGTGGTGGTGGTGAATAGAGAAAATCCAGCAGATTAATTAAAATAGCATCTGTTTTGTCTTGGAAGAAAAAAAAAGATACAATTGGAATATCCCAGTTAAATATAGTAAATATATATGGATGCTATTACCCAGCTACTATATTGGAAACAAAGGACCCTTCCGAACAGACCATCCATCAATACTTCACTGTTATAGCGAAAAATCATTACCTTGTATCCATCAAGTGCACTTTGAATAAGCTGTGACATTTCCACGAACACATCTTCTTGTGAAGCACCATGGTCAAAAACCTTGTCATATGAGAAGGAAAATTTCTGACCTGCACGATACAAAACAATAAAGCAGTCTCCCATTAGCTTCAATCCCGAAAACTAATTGGGCGTAACCAAAAAAGAAACTGTGCAGAACACAATTCACCTTGGTTCATCAAATCAATACCACGTCCAGCAGATTCTACTGATGTTGGATAAGAAATAAGGGCTTCATCCAGACCACTAGAATCACCGTCAGACAGAAGCGGCCGAACCCTACAAAAAACTCTAATGTTCCCTTTCAGTTCCTGCAAATAGGACAGCCAATCAGTACCAGACAATAATATGTATCAGATTTTAATCTTTTATCCACTGTTTTCTTTTGTTGGATAGAAATCACTTGAATAAGAATTGCTACTATCTTGTAAGTATTACCAATATCGTATTATGCAATTTCTTTCGTAACTTGTCAGCTTCAACAATTTGAAACTCCGCACATGCCAAACGGTCTTCCAGATCTTTTATTTTCTCCTTCTGTTCTTCGTATCCTGTCATTGCCTCAATTGCGGTCACATCAGCAAGCTGCAAATGTAAAAAACAAGATCAAACGACAGAGAGTGGTACATTGTATGTACTTAGTGAATTTTGCACTGATAAGATATGTTTTCTAACCTTCAGCTTTTCAGTTGCAATTGCAAGCTGCTTCTGCAAAGTTTCAATCTGCTCTTGCTGCATATTACACATTTCCTGAACACAAGCATAATGGTAAGCCAAATAGCCGTCCGCACAAGAATTAACCAAGTGAATATGAAGCCGCAAACCTCAAAGGCTGACACTTGTACACTCAAGCTTTCACAGTCTTTTGAAGACTTTCCAGCTTGTTCCCTGTAATCAGCAAGTTCAATGCTCAAGCTATTCACTTGAGCAACAGATTGATCACGGTCATCTCTAACTTGCTGCAGCTCAGTTCTGAGGCACTCCACTTCTTTTCTAAGTTCTTCCTTCACCCTAATAGCCTCTTGCTGAGAAGTCTGAGAGAATATAAAACAATTCTAAATAACGGAAACAGGAAACATATGTGAAATCTACATATAAATAAAGCTTAAAACAAGAAAACCTATTCCACAAATTCAATATACAATCTACAGTTTTCTGTTCAGAAACAAACAAAACTCACCCTGGAAGAACCCAACTGGTTCTTCATTGAGTTGTTAAGATCTTTAAGAGTAGCCATAGTTTCCATCATGGCACTCTTCTCCCTTTGCAGTTTGGAGATAGTCTCCCCATTCTTTGAGGCATCAGCTTGAAGGTTACTGTTGTATTGCTGCAAGCTGGTGTTGTATTCTTGCAGCCTTTTGTTCGTGTCTTGGACCATTTTTAGCTAGTTCACAATTTTATCCATCAACAAAGAGATCTCATGATACAAATTGATGTAAAGACATTATAAAACATTTTGAACTTCTACCTGCTCGCTAAACCGTTTTGCCTCATGAGTGACCCTTTCCAGGTCCACCGTAAGCAAGTCCCGTGAAGTCTCAGCTGACTCCCTTTCCCGCATTTCCTTCTCATGAGACTCCACAGCATGCTGCCAGTATGAAATTAAAGCTGTGATTGAAGTCCATCACACAGCAATGACACATAATAATTATGTATGAGAGTTCTGACCAACTTGTCGGCCTTCTCCTTGTTCAAGCTCTCCTCCAGTAACTCACACCGTTTCGTCAAGTCCTGGTTTGCAGCTTTTAACTCTTCAAGAGCACTGCTGAGTTGTGCCTCTGCAAGGAGAATGCAATAAAAATTAAGGACTGAGAGAAACTCTATGCCCAGTTCAATACCAGCAGATGCTAAGTTGATGACCAAATAGCAGACATGCATGCTCAAAAATGGCTTTTTTCCCTCTCGGCAAGATCAAATGACACAAAAGGAGCCAAGAGCGTTAGAATCCATTACCCAACTCGGCATGACGGGTATTCTCTGTATCCATCGACCCCCGGAGCTTCTCCTGCTCGGCCAAGTAGCCGTCCTCCAGCTCCATGTACCACCGGACGCACCCTCTCAGCTTCTTGATGTAGTCGCTCATCTGCTCGATCCTCCCCTGCACAAATCCAAACAATTCAGCAAAACCCCACCATATTTTCAACAAAAATGACACCACGAGACCCCAAGAGAACCCACCTTGAAGTCGTTCTTGCTCTTCCCCTTCATCTTCTCGGCAAGCAGCCGCTCCACATCTTCCCTTCCGCTGAACTCGACCACAGGCGCCGCTGGCGCGGCCCCATCCCCGCCACCGTCTGCCGGAGCTGGGGCGCCGTTCGCCTCGCCATTGTTGATAGCCGAGAGCACGTTCCTGCGCGGCGCGACCTTGAACCCCATCCCCTGCCGCGCGTTCCCCAAATTCTCCTTCTTCTGCAACAATAACAACACCACGTTCCAAATCGCAAGAACACAGCACTCCAATAATTATCCAAGAAAAGCGGAAAAAATTGCAAAAAAAAAGCAAATAAAATTACCTGGTAGGGACTGCGAGGCGTGAGGGAGGAGGCCATGGGCGGGGATTACTGGCAGTATTAGGGGTTATAGCTAGGGTTCTCTCCACGGTGGTGGGGTGGGGGAAGGGGAGCTTTCTTGGGGCGGGGTGGAGTGAGCTCGAAGGCAAAGAATCTCTCGTGGCTTGGAAGCGCCGACAAAACCGACCTTTGGATCGGAGAAAACCTCAGGAAAAATCGCGGATTCGATGAGCTCGGAGGGATTTGAAGGCACCCGAGTTGGGGAAATTACTTTCGATTTTTTCGGGAAATTTTCAAGTGTGGGGGAGCAGAGAAGACGACGAGGCGGCGGAGCAATTTCGAAATATTTTGAACGCTGAGAGGTCAAGAACTCATGGGTGCCCTCCCAAACCCGCTAGGTTGGATTTATTTACGAAACTACCACTGGGTGTAATTTAAGCCGGCCAATGCAAGTGGCACGCCGGCTTGTGCAATCCGTGGGTGGTGGCACGCCGGCTTGGGTTGGTGGCAGTTTTGTAAGTCACTGGATCTGAGAGGGGTAGTTTAGGTAAGTTCGATGAACGGTCAGCTTCCGTATCGTGGGCCTTAATATGGGCCTTACCTGGCCCCGCTCATGGGCTGGGACGAATTTGTTGCGAGTTGCGACGTTGCTCTCTGGCTTTTTTGTCTTTTGGGTTCCGTGTGACGAGGGAGGTCAGCAGCATGGAGGTGCCATGTCTTGTTAAGCTTTTTCTGGAACCATGTAGACTTCAGTCGCTTCACACGAAAACGATGCGACGCTGATTAGTAATTGCCTGCCTATTGTATTTGATAAAGAACAAGTCTGATCAGAAGAACCGAAAGAGAAGTACAGAACATGTTTAGAGTTTTAATTACACGCTATGAGGGGTCCAAACTCTACTCATTGACTCTATTTATCCCGTTCAAAAGATGTAGGAATTGTTGTACGTGCTAAGAGGTTATTCCCCCTTATTTTCCTTCGTGACATTTGGAAAATCTTCAGCCAGGTCTTTGGGAGTTATGCCACTTAGCCGTAACGAGGACCGTAAATTTGTCTAATTTAGGTTGTCGTACGGTAGCTCCATACCTACTCATGGTTTTTTTATCTGTCTTCCATGGCGAAGGACCCATGATTGGCAATTGCCAAATTGCTAAATGCTTCTGTCTTGTCGGGTTGCTAGTTGAGCTAATGGCCCTTGTTCTGTGCGTGCCCTTTTTCAGATTGAGTACTGTTGGGTGTTGGGAATTAGAAAAATGGTTGAGATGATACTTCCTACCTGCAATCTGCTGCCCATTTATTCATGGCAGAGTTTTCGCCAAACATAGGCCGCACAATCTTCGGAATCTTTAGGAATGTTTCCCTTGTTAAAAGATTTTCATATGTACATCGAGCCGCCGAAAATATTAAAGTTAAATGTGGCACATGAGCAGGGATGACAACGGTGACACTCAGGGGAACCCTGGAACGTCCCTGCTCCTGTTTATTCCTTGATCCCTACGCGCCCGATTACACAAGGGTTTATTTTGAAAACTCATTCCCGGTCGGGATCTATGTGGATAGATCGGAAATTTAAAATAAAATCTCGGCTCATCCATGTGGATGAGCAGAAATTTTCGTCCTACCAAACAAGCCCAAACAGGGCTAACTTCTCCTGTTCCCCGGCCCCGGTCGGAAATGGGACCCGATGGCCCCGCTCCCCGGTACTAACTAACCACATAGATAGCAGAACTAGTCATTATCAACAATGATACAAAGATTGGATTAGCAAAGGATGCATAAAATTATCACAAATTCTAAGCAAAGATACAAAACCGTCATATAATGTTAAGATCTAAAATTTGTGTGTGTGTGTGTATTAAAATACGCAGGCAAAAGACTTCCCTACGAATTAATTAAGAACAAGTGCAAAAGACAGTAACACGAGCTAAAAGATGGTCTCAAGGGAAGAACAACACAAACAATAACAAGACACACAAAAAGCCTAAGATCCAGGAATGATGGGTTTTAGGTGTGACTTCCGTCGTGCACCAAGCTCTCGCCTCATCTTTGATCATTAAAAGGAGGGTCTGAGGCATGATGCTCTTGTTTTTTAAGACTCTCGTTTTGCTCTTTCCAGATCTCCCAAGTTACTAGAATGATCAGACTTGCTATGGCTTTTCTCTGTGATCCCCGAGCATTGAGGGTTGTCGTCCACTAGTCTTTGGTTGTAGTAGAGGTCGTCCAAAGGGATGGTTGGAGGGTCGGTAAGCCAAGCCAGTTGGAGGTCAGACTCCATATTAGCGTCGAAAATCTGCGAGTGTAAAAAATGTGGACTGTCGTTTTCGGTAGCTGTCAGCAAAGAACACAAAGCCCATTGTTTGGCCAACCCCGTCGCTGTAGCCAATTCGACATCCACGCTCTATTCTGGATCTCCAGCCAAACAAAGAATTTGCATTTTGGAGGAGCCCATGAGTTCTAGATTATGGGGATATGGTCTATAGCAATCGATCCCAAAAATTGGACCCGTAGGCCGAAGCCGCCATGTAGGTGCCATTCGTCGTGAATAGCCACCGCGATAGGGTATATAAGTAATATATGTTCAAACATTCATATGGCACTTTCTTATCTTACCCAGCTCTATTGCGCGAGGAAATGCTGCCTCCCCCGCGTTTCCCGGGCGTCCCCGGCCATACACGCGCGCACGGGTCCTCACATTTTCCTTGCAGTGCTCGGCGTCACGCGCCCGGCCGTCTGATCGCGCCAGATCGCCGGCACGCGTGCCTGGGGGATCTTTTGCGCCAGAGTTTTTCTCGGTGGCATCGGTTCCCAGCGACAGGTGGCGGATGGTGATTGGCAATGCACTCAGTTTCGACCACTGAGTTCAAGTTTCGACCACTCGGTTTTGACCACAGAATTTCGACCACACTGGTCTTGAGTTTCGACCACTGAGTTTCGACCACTGAGTTTCTACCACTCGGTTTTGACCACTAAGTTTCGACCACACTGGTCTTTGGTTTCGACCACTCATTTTCGACCACTGAGTACTGGTCTTTGATTTCGACAACTCGGTTTTGACCACTGAGTTTCGAGTTTCAACCACTCAGTTTCGACCACTGAGTTTCGACCACACTGGTCTTTGGTTTCGACCACTGAGTTTCGACCTCTCAGTTTCGACCACAATGTCTTAGATTTTAACCACTGAGTTTCGACCACACTAGTCGAAAATGAACAAAGTCGACCACTGAGTTTCGATCACACTGGTCTTTGATTTCGACCACTCATCTTTGACCACTGAGTTTTAAGTTTCGACTACTGAGTTTCGACCACTGAGTTTCATCCACACTGCTCTTTGGTTATGACCACTCAGTTTTGATCATTGAGTTTCCACCATAGTGGTCAAAATTGAAAAGAGTCGACCACTAAGTTTCGACCACACTGGTCTTTGATTTCGACCACTCAATTTTGAGTTTTGACCACTCAGTTTCGAAAACTGAGTTTCGACCACACTGGTCTTAGATTTCGACCATTGAATTTCGACCACTTAGTTTCGACCACTCAATTTCGACTACACTGGTCTTTAATTTCGACCGCTCAGTTTCGACCACTGAGTTTCGAGTTTCGACCGCTCAGTTTTGACCATTGAGTTTCGACCATACCGGTCTTTGGTTCTGACCACTCGGTTTCGACCACACTATCTTGGGTTTCGACCACTGAGTTTCGATCACTTAGTTTCGACCACTAAATTTCAACAGCACTAATCTTTGGTTTCAACCACTATGTTTCGACCATAGTGGTCGAAACTGAATAGAGTCGACCACTCAATTTTGAGTTTCAACCACTCAGTTTCGACCATAGTGGTCGAAACTGAACAGAGTCAACTACTAAGTTTCAACCACACTGGTCTTTAATTTTGACCACTCAGTTTCGACCACTAAGTTTCGAGTTTCAACCACTCAATTTCGACAACTGAGTTTTGACCACACTGGTCTTGGGTTTCGACCACTCAGTTTCGATCACTTAGTTTCGACCACTGAGTTTCAACCACAGTGATCGAAACTGAACAGAGTTGACTACTGGTTTCGATCACTTAGTTTCGACCACTGAGTTTCAACCACAGTGATCGAAACTGAACAGAGTTGACTACTGGGTTTCGACCACACTGGTCTTTGATTTCAACCACTCAGTTTCGACCTCCGAGTTTTGAGTTTCGACCACTCATTTTTGACCACCGAGTTTCAACCACACTGGTCTTTGCTTTTGATCACTCGGTTTCGACAACTCAATTTCGACCACAGTGATCGAAACTGAACAAAGAACAATTCAATAAAACTGAACAGATCCAAAAATTCAGAAAAACTGAACAAAGCATATCATCAATACATCATTAAAAGAAAATAACAAGCAACAACAAACGAATAAAATGGTGGCAGTGTTCGCGCGGACAGGGAACTGGGGGGGAGCAGGAGACAGTTCGGGAGTTCAACTGCTTTGATATTGCTTTTCTCACTGCGCGCGTGTCCAGCATCGGGACGGGGCCTTGGGAGGACGACTGCGAGGCCCTGTCCCAGAGAATTTTTTCCCGTACGCCCGCATATGTTCAGAGGTTACAGATCCTCACTTGCTAAATCATCGTACCATTGTCAAAAAAAAAATCAACGATTTCAAAATACTATCAGGATCGGCTCTACGAGCGTAGCGAAGCATGTTCTCCGACCTAGTAGTCACCAACGGGGCACGGGTATGGGGATTGGGGAACGTCCATGTCCCCACCACCTCCACTGGGAATTAATTTGGTCCAAATTATATTCTCATGGGCAAAAAATTCCTCCATCCCCATCCGCTAATACGGGGTTCCCCGTCAGGGAATGGGCTCCATTGCCATCCCTACACATGAGAAGAATATATTTGCTCTAAGTAGTGTGTGTTATGAATAGCGTTTATATTCAATGTGAGGCCAATAGATCAATATATATACAAGTACAAGTATGACATATATATAAAGAATCATTTGTACAATACATATGTAACACCCCCCCCCCTCAAACTTATGGTTGATGAAAAACATCACGTTTGGAGAGATAGAAGTTGTGCTAGGCTCTGGTCTGCGCCTTTGTGAAGAAGTCTGCCAACTAAAGTTCTGAAGGCACATATAGAAGAGCAACAATCTGGTTCTGCACCTGCGTCCGCATGTAGGAAGCATCAATACCAATATGCGTTGTAAGCTCATGTTTCACCGGATTTGTAACAATGCTAAGAGCCCCTGTACTGTCAGACGAAAGAGGAGTGGGTGTGGAAACAGAAACACCAAAATCCTTAAGTAACCAACGTAGCCAAGCAATGAGAGATACACCAAGAAAAACACAATGAGAACGAGAAACCATAGCTCGCAACTCTGTCTCAGCACTAGAACGAGAAACTGCTGTCAACTTCTTAGTCTTCCAAGCAATGAGAGATACACCAAGAAAAACACAATAGGCAGAAAGAGACCGGTGATCCGAGTGATCACTAGACAAGGTAGCATCAAAATATGTCTGAAGCTGTAAACAGCTGAAACAAGGGAAAAACAGACGATGAGTGATGGTTCCACGAAAATATCATAGAACACGAAGAAGATGACTATTGTGGAGCTGAATGGGAGCAGAAACAAACTGACTCAAGATATGCACAGGGTATGAAATGTCTGGACAAATGACACCCAGATAAATAAGACTCCCAACAAGACGACGATAGTGAGTAGGATCAGGAAGAGACTCACCTTCAGTGGGCCGAAAATGAACATTAAGTTCCATGGGAGTCTCAGCGGTGCGCTGATCCGTAAGAGAAGCACGATCAAGAAGGTCCTGAATACAATTTTCTTGGAACAAATAGAAGCCCTCAAGCTTAGAAATAATTTCAATCCCAAGAAAATAACGAAGATGACCCAGATCAGACATGAGAAACTGCTCATTAAGACGCTCCTTGACAAAAGTGATATACTGAGGATCATCGCCAGTAATGATCATATCATCAACATATAAATTGAGAAACGTCCGACCACGAGGTGAAGTGTGAATAAAAAGAGTCGGATCATGAGCACTGGCAGAGAAACCAGCTGCAGTGACAACAGAAGAGAAGCAATCAAACCAAGTACGAGAAGCTTGCTTGAGGCCATAAAGAGATCGATTAAGGCAACAAACCATACCCTCAGGAACAGAATACCCTGGGGGTGGCTGCATGTAAACCTCCTCACGCAACTCACCATTGAGAAAGGTATTCTTGACATCAAGCTGAGAGATGGATCATGCCCGAACAGACGTCACTGCAAGAAGAGTGCTAATAGTGGTCATGTGAGCCACAGGAGCAACAGTTTCGTTATAATCACGACCATACTCCTGCCGAAAATCACGTGCCACAAGATAAGCCTTGTAGCGCTCAAGAGAACCATCAGAATGAGTCTTAACCTTGTAGACCCACTTGCACGTGATAGGAGTAGCACGTGAGGGAAGAGAGACACGATCCCACGTGCCAGTACATTCACGGTGGCGAGGGCCAGTACCAACCAAAGTCCCCGTGCGTCGATCCTGAACACGACAAGAATCAAATTGGGGTTTTCCCCTTGGTTACTCAAGGTGGTGTTCTACGGCTGTGTCACGATCTGAGGCAAGCATCTGAGGTCTTGCCTCATATCATCGCCCCATCGAGGTCGCGTCCATTGTTGATGCCATCGCCAAACTAAGAAAGCGGTGTAGTAGGAGGGGGAAGGGGATATCTCATTGCGATGGGTTGTTCTTGAATTATATTACTAAAGCTAACTCAGAAGATAGCTGGATGAAATGCGGTAGGTCACTTCTCTCAGCTTTTATTGTATCAAGCACGATGCAGACTTTTACAAAACTGTCATGCAAAGTCCAATAGGTACTAGCATTTCTGCATTTGTAAAACCTTATTCTTGCCATGTTTGTCAAAAGAATCTCAAATCATTATTTGTTCAATTATTTTTTGCCACACCAAGTGAACGACTTAGAATATATATATTGTTTCTGGTCTTGTAGAACACGATCCATTATGTCCAATGTGTCCTTAACTAAGTCGATTTATCTGGGACCAAATGCCTTACTAAAAGTGGCTCCACGGGTTAGCGCTTGAAGGAAACTCAGGTGAGTATGTTTGCTCATA
Source organism: Hsuehochloa calcarea (assembly GCA_036346395.1). Lineage (NCBI taxonomy): Eukaryota > Viridiplantae > Streptophyta > Magnoliopsida > Poales > Poaceae > Hsuehochloa > Hsuehochloa calcarea. The sequence goes on from CM070599.1 coordinate 46,512,966, forward strand.
AGTCACCACAGAATTATATTGTTCTCAATATTGGGTAATGTCGTGGATTTATTCGTCACGTTTCTTGATGTTGTAGGCGATCACTAAAAGTCTGTCGACTCTTAACGATGATGTCTTCGCAATTGCAAAAGGAGATGACCATATATATACCCTTCAGGAACTCAAAACTTACATACCTCTTGCAGGTGAGTGGCTTGCGTAAAAGGGGATAGCCGTATAAGCTTGCAATTTCTGTAGTGCATGCCAAATAAATTAATGTATTAACTTTACATTGCAGCCTTGCCTTGGAGGAGACTAAAAAACAATCATGTTTGTCAACATTGCACCGGAGGCATCGTCTGTTGGGGAGACGTTATGTTCTTTGAGATTTGCTTAAAGGGTTAATGACCGCGAGGATGGAATACCAAGACGGCACACACAAAGTCTGATCATTCGAATGGCGGTTTATGTCACTTCAACTTGGTATGCATCATGTGTCATCTTGGTGTCCAAATTTCTTGCATGTTATTTATATATTAAAAAAGGACTCTTTGTGGTAGTGAATGTTTTAGAGGTGTTTTTGTTTGGTCATGGAGGATTAGAAAGTGCAAATCACCTCAATAGAGTTTTTTGCAATAGAGTTTTTTCTTTAATAAAAAGATTAGGGTTGGCTCTATTATAATCAGCTAGACTTTTATGGTACCAAATGTTGGTTCATGATATTAGGTACCCTCGTTCAACTAGGCGGTGGGAACGGAGGTAACAATCTTATCACAAAGAACTAAAATTTTGGAAGGACTTTTAACCAAGTGAAAAGATTTTTTCCTCATTGTAACTTCATTCTTCACTGGTTAACGGTGTTAAGGGTAGTAGTATAATAGTCATGTAAGTGTTAGGGATAGCTATGTAATTGTAGTCTAGTCAAGGGTTTCTAGCATAAGGTTTCTCTTGTACACTATATATTGTCCCAGGGGGCTCTTGCAATAGAACCAACAACTCAGCCCCTATTTCTCTCTGTCCCAAAATCTAACATGGTATCAGAGCATAGATCCAAACTCTACCCTCTATCTTCTTCCACCCAAGCCGCCCTCGGAAGGAGCAATCTCCCTTCTCGGGGGCAGCGCCCAATTTCGTTTCTATCTCTAGCATATGTAGTTTATGTCAAGTAGCATCTCGTCTCAGCAACAGCAGTGGTAATTTCCTTTCCATGATTCTAGCCATCACCATCACCACAAATCTCCTCTCCCCACCGCATCACACTCACACGCGAAATCCTCATACCAATCCTCGGTGCTCCTCAAGAAGGGTGTCACCATCGCCCCCTATGGTGAGGCGCTCTTCGACGTCCGTCGCATCGCGCTCGAGCTTGTCGCCGTCGATTTCAAGGCCACAAGGCTCATGCCCGGTCCCGGTCAGATCAGGCGCAACTCGTCACCTCCATCGTTGGATCCCGATGGATCTGGGCCTCGTCGTCATCGTCGATCGCCCCCAAGTCCGGATATGTTCCTCCCTGGCCCGAGACACCTCCCCTAAGCTCGAATCCATTCCTCCCTAGCCCGAGACGCCACCCCAAGCCTCGATCCATTCCTCCCTAGCCTGAGATGCCGCCAGCTCCTCCCCAGACCAGATCCACTCCTTCCCGATCCGAGACGACTCCTGCAAGCCTGGATCCGCTCCTCCTCATCTCGAGACACTGTCCCCTAGCCGACGGTTGGGACCTCGCACCCAAGCAGGAAGAGGTTGGTGAGGTTGCTGCGATGTCCCGCAGTGACGCACCAATGATCTCCAACACGCGCTGGCTCAACTCCTACCGGCTGTCACCGCCTTGCCTCCCCTGCCTTGCTGCTAGATCCACATTGCCTCTGCTTCGGCGAAGGAGCTCTGCCTCGGCTCCCCTGCTGGTGCTCTGTTTCGACATCAAGCTCTGCTGCTTTGCTTCCACATTGACATCAAGACATCAAGCTCTGCTGGATACGGAGCAGAGAAGGCCCGAAGTCGCCGGGCCTGGATTCAGGCGTTACTCGTAGTCACCAGATCGAGCTTGGATTCGTCGTCGTCGGTCCCCAGCTTGCTGGCTCTGAGGTCGCCATTGTGCTCCACCATCGTCACTGGCCATCCTCTATTAATCTTGGTGGTGGTGGGTATTAGAGAAGGGAGCAGGCAGTGGCATGGCAGAAGCAGCAGCTAGCCAACATCTTCCTCGAAATAGAGAGGAGCCGGTGGCTTGCTTCTTTTTCCCTGGCGTGGATTTTCTAGTTGAGGTAGCACATATGTTGATTGTGTGCATTGCGTCTGTTTTCATGCGGCTGTGACGTGAGGTGCTAGTTGTGGCTTAACAGCTTTTAGGCATTTCGTGAGAAATTGCACTGGTGTTTGGCAAGAAGTTTTTAGAAGAGAGAGTTAGCGTGTAAAGATCTTCTATAATCATTCACCTCTTCTCTGATTGTCATTAACGATCCTGCTCTTATGAAATATAGATAAGACAAAATAGAGTTACTAAGAGGACACATGAAATTATCAAGCGAGAGCAGTTGTGAGACAGAAAAAGGTAATCTAATAGAGGTCAGAAATAGTCCAACCTTAAAACTATGAGATTGGAAACTTCAATCCTATCCGTCTAATTAGATTAGGTGCGCATGAGGCAATTAGATTAGTCATTTTGTGCGATTTCATCATAGAGCTCTAGTTAACTGTTCTCAGAGCTTGACGTGAGGATGTTGTGAGAGAGCTGCTGAAGTAGAGTCTGGCAGAACTGCTAAATAGTGTCACCTTACTGAGAAGGTCCTAACGTGCTAGTCTGCCCTCCTGTCGAGGAAGTGCCTCACTGCCACCCGCTTGGACAGTCCACTCCCACGTGCTTTGTTCCACTTTTTCACACTTCATAACTTTAGTAGCTGTGCCCAAAGTTCTTGCAATAATTGCAATGAACCCCAGTTGGCGCAAAAACAGGAGCGAAATCAGACACTTGAGAAGGGACTGTAGTCGAAGCAAAAACCGTCGGCATAGTCGAAGAAGAAGGGATAGCAAGCACAGCCGTTACAAACTGTGCTGCTAACCCGCGATGAATCTCCTCAACACGAAGCGTTGAAAGGACCTCGATGACTGTCGGATGTGGCAAGCGACTCAGTAGTTGAGCCTTGACAAGTTCAAACTCTGGGCGAAGACAACAAACGAGGTCATAAAGGCGAAGGCGGTCATGATCGGGAAGACAACATCTTATGACACTCCTAGATGAGCGGAGAGGCCACTTTGTCTAGGTGGTACTAGAGACTGGAAAGGGCTCGAAAGAAGTCATCGACGGAGGAGTTCTCCTGGTGAAGCATCTCTAACTCACGCTGAAATGAAAAAAAACTAAGCATCACTGCTCTGCTGGTAGCACTCACGCAATTACTCCCAGATCTGACGAATGGAACGGAGACCAACAATGTCTGGTTCGATGGAGTTGAGATGCTAACCACCAGAAAGGCTCGAACACAGGTCTCATCAGCACACCAGTGCTTTAAAGTGTCTACGACATACTGAAAGACCTCATCACCAGTGTCAGCAGCAGCAACGGCCTCTGCCTCCTTCTTGGCGGTCGCATCGTCTGCAGGAGGTGCAAAAGTAGGTTGTCTGGGAGAAGGCTGAACTGGAGACGGCGGACAAGGTCGAGCACCAGTGACATGTCCCCAGAGGAGAGACCAGCAAGCGTGATCTCCATGAGCGAAGACCACAACTTGTAGTTCATCCCATGAAGCTTGGTTCCTCATAATGGAATCACTACTGATGGAACTGAAAACATTGATAGGTGGCACTGGACGGCACGACGATCAAGGCAACAAAGTCTAACAAGCGGTGCTGGACGGCACAACGGTTAGATGGATGTTTTTTAATTTATTTTTTTTGAAAGAAATTTCTTCTATAAGGAAACCTTCGGTTTCCTCAGCCCAGAACCCGGCCGATTCGGCGACCACGGCGCTCCGGCAACAGGCGACGACGACCTCAAGTCGGTGGGCAACGGTGTTGGGCGGCGGCGCCCGATTCGGGCACGACGTCGATTTGGGTGTCTTCAACGAGCAGCGGTAGCCCGATTTGCAATGGTGTCGGACCGATTCAAGCGGTGACGGCCTGATTCGATCGGCGACAGCGGCGTCCTTCGACAAGGACAACGGCGGTGATCAGAAGCCGACGCGGGCTTTGCTTCACGACATCGGCTCGTTGGCCTCCAAGGCCAGTAACCTACAGAACCCTAACCCTTGAAGTTACACCTCTAAACAGTGGCGGTGGTGGCGTCCCTCAACGATGGACAGGCGGCCTCAGGCGGCGGTGGCCTGATTCAGGTGGCGGCAGCCTGATTCGGGCGGCGGTAAGAGCTAGGGACGAGGAGCCTCGGACGATATCGGAAAGAGCTAGGTTAGTTCCATAGCTCTAATATCATGTTATGAATATTATGTGTATATTCATGAGGTCCAATGAGTAATATATGTAGTGAGTACAAAAGGGTATACCATACACAGATAAGAAAATACGAAAAATATATAAAGAAATACAAAAGTTTTCATATTCTAACCGTCCATATAGCCATAGTGGGTGTAGTGATGTACTGATATTGACCTAGAGGTGAACCCTACCAGACCAATCACCGCGAATTTCTCACGGTTAAGCTAGTGGAGTGGAGAGTGGCCACGAAGCTACTAATCAACCACTAGATACTACATCATTTTTGTTTACTAATTTCAGTGTTTGAATTCTGGTGAGTGAGTGAATCCTCATTAGGGAGGTAGTAGCCGGCGCCTGGCGATGTCAGTGGGTGAAACAAAGACGACGTGCATTACAGGAGGGAACAAATACTGTTGAGTTTGAGTGTGATACAAATTTTATTTCCTACTCTAACTTATAATTTTATTTCTACACGGAGTAATGTGCCATTATAAATATATCATTGTAGTCCATAGGAAGAGCAAGAGTTTCATTGTAAACATTTTCTCGTATAGAGATATTGCCTCTATGCGTCTGTGGTTTTTTCTCGAGGAGTTTTTCACATAAAATTCGTGTCTTTTGTTCCTATTTTTCGTGCATTATTGACAACAATATATTTTTTCTGTCTTCCTTTTCATCATACGGGTGAAATCTTCGGTCCTTCAGAATGGACGACCAAACATGTTTTTTAGTTTATGATTTGTGTTCTCTTTGGTAAGTTCAGACAGCGAAAGTATGCTTAGGTAAATCACAAAGAAAATAAAGACTCCTAAAATTATCTGATTTTGAGGCCATGGAAGTTCCCTCTCTCTTGTGTTATCACTCATGCTGGAATTGCTGCAAACTGTTATGATCACAAGATGATGATAAGAATTTACATAGTTTGATTTAGCCTCTAAACATTCTACAATTTGTATGTAGATGACATAGAGAAGAACTCCCACCTTAAGGACTTGCAAGCACTCGACCCCTTAGAGATCCTCTGCACCAAGTTCCACGAAGAAGGCAGCTTCGATGAAGCAGTTGCTGGTTGCCATTATGCTTTCCTCGTCGCCGCTCCAATGAACCTCAATTCAGAGAATCCTGAGGTGAACAAACCTCACCAGCAAACTTCATTTTAGCGTCATTGTTTGCTGCCTACATTCGATGTTGATATAGTAGTTGGCAATCGTTCACGGTCGTAAAAATACTCTAATCGTTGTCTACCCACTTTTGACAACCTAATTGTCAGTTTAGTTCCTCTTGTGTGATAATTTACTTTGTTTGTTTGCTATGGTGATGGAAGAAAGGTTGTAAAATTAGCAGTTTTAGCAAATATTTATAATTAATTTCAGCATAAATTAAGATAATTAAAGTATATTTTCAGCAACATTTAAATAACATGAATATCATATGAGTATGTAATATCTTCACGTCAATTAAACATGATAAAATGCTCAATAGATGTAACATGAGAACAAACAAAATCAATATATTGCTCATTTTTTAATATTTGTTTATTACTCTCAGATGTCGGGTTTCTCAAGATGTAATTTTGATCTCCTCACCACTTGAGTCAAAATTCTATCACAAATTAAATATGACAATTACTCTTAAATAAATTCGTCTAATCAGTCACTTTAAAACAAATCATCAGTTGAGAGTGCACTGTCAATATTTCAATTGAAGCAACTACACAATATTTCAATTGACAGGAATGTAAACAATGATGACAGTGAACCACAGTGAGCCGAAGCTACCAACAAATTAGAGCAAAGTGATCAAACAACATCAATAGACTGAACCAGAGTGATCAGATTAGCATGAATAACATGACACAATAGAAAAACAACAAGTTAACTTCTAGCTCAAGACCAATTTATATCCAATTGTTGTATTCAATTATCACAATGACCACAGCTCCTCATCGAGCTTTAATTCGAACCCACAATATTACTAAGCAATATCTCCCAGTGCTGGAGTCAATCAAATCGACACAATTTGATACTTCTACTAGCACAACACATATACAAAGTAATGCAGAAAAATAGAAAATAACAATACTCACAATGTGGATGGCACTCAAAGTCATCGAGCAGTAAACCAGGCAAGGCACGCCAAAGGCGCTGACTCAGAAAACCAATCGCCCCGCTGTGTCGCGTTTTAACAGCGAGGTTGTTAGAGATACAATATCAATCCACAATTCGGAACACACGAAAATTGTGAAGTCGAGGTACAGAGAAATGCCGCACAAGAGTCAACCACAATACACTAGCCGAATGCACACACAGAGCAGCAAGCACCAAACAACCGAACCCTTCTTCCTCACCAAGATCAAGCAAGAGCCGGCTGGAGTCAAGCACAAGCGCAAGTCCACCACTGCACACCGAATAGAGGAGGGTCGCAAGAGGGAACAAGTTGAATGCACAAGGAGGAAGTTCCGAACCTCACCACCAACGGTGTCGAGTCACCACAGCAGACCAGCGGCTCCAAAGGCCAAAAACCTAAAGCTCAACCGGAGGTGAAGAAGAACCACTCAAAAAAGGGGAAAACCCACTGATTTCGGGATCTAGAAAAAAAAAAAGGAAGAAGGAGTTGGCTTTCAAGAGGAGGAGGATGTGAGCTGCTGTCGCCAACGGCCAGCATGCACTTCGCCCAAACCACCCAACCGCCTGCCCCAGTCGCTCGTGCCGCCGCCGCCTAACGCCCCTCAGCCGAAAGCCTCGCTCGGATAGGGTTGGAGGCTATGTCTCCAGCCTTATCCCTCCCCTATCTCAATGACAGGTGGGCTTCACAACTTCTTTTTTATTCTATTTTTTTCTTAATTAAGAAATTACCAAATAACCCTCAAAATACAACAGAGAGAACAGAAGGTGGGCTTCACAACAGGAAATATGACGGCATGACTCTAGCATGGTGATGAGATGCAGAACCGCACAAGTGTTGGGCATCGTTGTTTTACATTTCAGTACCTACTAACTGAAATATGCAAACAACGAAAATGCAGCAAACATGTCCTGAACTTTGATCCCGTGTTCATTTCATCTCTTTCATGTTAAAACTTGGCAAGTTTCATCTCTTTCATGTTACAGCATGGTAACCGTGTATATTTTCAGGCGATGAGGCGCAGCTCGACCTCCTAAAAGGCTTGCACGCGGTCTCCGGTTCCGTGTCGATAGTTCACATCGACGATCTCTGCCGTGCCGAGATGTTCGTGGCCGAGAACTAGTGTTTCGCTGCAGTCACAACACCACCATCGTGCAGGGTTGAGCCTCCATCATCAAGCATGTTTGTCTCGAGTTCTGACACTCGTGCACTGACTCGCGAGTATATGTTTGTTTCCAGCTTTGGCGAGTTCCATGAGAAGCCGAGAGAGTCTGCCTTTCGTTAGAGAAGTTCGCCAGGGAAGGGTTCAAGTAAAACAACCTGGATGAGATATTCGACGACGTCGTCGAGTACAGCAACGCGTTGGGAATTCTACCGTACCGATGTTCATCTGCTACCGATCGGTGATGGGAACCAAACAATGTGCTTGCGAATAAGTCCGTGCTAATAATATGCCCAACTCTATGATTTCAGCATCAATATCGTAAAAATGGTTCCGAGTTTCTGACAAACAAAAAATGTTGTCCACAAAATGGTCGCTCTATGGGAACCTGAGATGAACAAGCTGGAAACCTCAAGCCTGGAAGGTTGCTGTGTACTTGTGCGAACCTTTAGCCTCTAGGTTCTAACCCAAACACTATAGCATAGTAGAGGCCTATCACAGAATAGGCCCAACTGCTACCCGCACTTCACGGCTGCGCTGCGTCCTCCCGCTTGGACAGTCTACCCCACGTCGTTCGGAGCGCGGCTTCCCACGCGCGGCCCAGATTCGTGTGCGCCGAGCAGCTCGGCGCCACGCCTGCCATCTTCCGGTAGCGAAGCGCCCGCCACGAGCGCCACTTCGGCTACCAACCGACCGCTGCCCCGGCGGCGGCTCGCTCACGGATGTGGCCGGTGACGAGCGGAGCGAACTCTGCACGCCAGCCAAATCCTTCCAGACCACCACATTCCTACAATACCCTTGCCGGTGGATCGGTAACGTACGACCGCGACACGACGAAGTATCACCTGTAGAATCAGATTGGTTCCTTCCGAGCAGGCGGCCACCGATCGAAGGCGGCAGTCTTATCCCCGTTCACCCACGTACGTTTGGACACTTGTGGTAACCAGCCAAAAGCCTTGTGAGCAAACAGAACAACATTAGACCTGGACATGATTTGAGTATACGTTGTACTCGGTGACTAAGAGAATCGAGGCACATGCGTGCGTGTGATAAATGTGGCATGTGGCTGCCACATATAGACTATCAAGTCTGATTCTGCTACTACTACTAACTGGCTGGCTAGCTAGCTAGCTAGCTTACGCGCGCGGTCTGATCATGGATCTGGCAAATTTGCTTCCTGCCGTACGCACACTGGATCTGACGTCTGTCATGGCAGCGACCGGCAGGCTGGACCGCGCGCAGCGGATCGATCGACTCGTCATAAAGAATTACTGGGACTGACTAGGTAAATTTCACGAACGTGCGAATGGTTACAAACGCCCTGCTTTTCGGCGTGGTGCACCACAATTCAGTTATTAGCAGCAGTCTTACTCTTACCTCGAGTGTCATGCGAAAATTACGAAATACTTGTTAGAACTCGCACAACTTAAAAACTTGTTATAAACACTTGTACACTAGAACAGAACATCGTGGTGTCTTTGTTTAAACTAACAGAGTTGCGCACGCCTGGTTAGATTTATTTTAAAGTTTATAGTATCAAATATATTTGTTTTCAAGTTTATAGTATCAAACACTAGTACAAAATAAGTTGTCATGGACGCTTCATCTCTATGTGTTGTTCTTTAGAACCGTGTGTGATACGTAATTATCACAAACGATCTATAAATAGAACCGTCGATAATTCACAGACGGTTCTTAAGAATAATCGTCTATGATAATCGCGTACATCACAAATGGTTATTTTAAAAACCATCTCTGAATTATCACAGACGGTTAATTCACAGACGGTTCTCAACAATAACCGTCTGTGCTATACTTTTTCGGCTACTTAACAAATATGTCATAAATTACAACAATGTTATATACACACACAATCTTCTTCAGCTACTTGATAAGGTCTAGAATACGCTCCAAATATATAATTATCACATACGGTTTGTAAATGAAACTGTCTGTGATCTTTATCACAAACGGTTATTAACACAAATCGTCTTTGATAAATGTTTTTTTCGACGGTCATCCACGCAACATGAAGAATATGAGACAGCGGCCACGCCAACTTCATCAAGCCTGCAAGTTCAAGGAGTATGCCTGCCAGGAGAGCGCGTGAAGAGGCTATTTCGCTGGCATTCCTCTAGACACAACTGCAGACCTAGGATGTGCCCAAGCAGCATGAGGAGGAGAACTCTACATCCTGCGTGGCACATCCGAGACCTGCATTTGTGTTTGGAGGAATACTAGTGAAGTAGCCTCTTCATGTGCTCTCCTAGTAGCCATACTTCTTGAACTCGCAGGCTTGATCGATGAGGTTGGCGTGATTGCTGTCTCATCCTCCTCATGCTGTGTGGACGACCGCCAAAAAAGTAGCCGCATCAGAGACAAAGGAATACTAACATTAGATCACCAAGAACAAATAGCAGATCTACAAGCACACTTGAAAATCTAAGGTATTTCTTTCACCAACACGCCCCAGAGCTGGCCGTCTCCTTCAAAGTAACCACATATATATCACATTTCTCACTACAGATATATCATATCTGGACGTGTGTTAGTATCGGTTTTGTGGGCCGGTGATTGTGCTAGTATCAAGAAACATCTAGATGTATACACGTGATCTATTATTACTCAGCAACGGTAGAACTCTGGCTGGTATCTATTATTAAAGGTGTAGAACTCTGGATGGTATCTTTTATTAACGGTGTATATCTCCGTGTGGCTTCAAACATCTGGACGTATACATGTGATCTATTATTACTCGGTAACGGTAGAACTCTGGCTGGTTCATTTATTAACGGTGTAGATTTCCGTGTGGCTTCAAATAGATATGTACCGGTATATTTTGGATATATTATAATCAATGGTGTAGATGTTTTTTCTTTTTTCACCGATTAATATGAGAATTTATAATCTTGAGAGCGAATGTGATGATTTCGTTTTCTATCGTTTTAATAATATAATAGATAAATAGGTAATAGAGAGATACATGCTGCTGTGGAAGACCTTCCTTTCTTGTAGATCTGAGATGTGAAAATAATAAATTAAAGAAACCAAGTCAATAATGAACGAAACCAAACAATTCGACGAGTTAACATGCAGTGACATAAATTGTTGGACCGTAAAGGCGACTAGAGGGGGGGGGGTGAATAGGAGCACGCTCACTTTTTCATAAATTATGAACTCAATACAATTTAACTCCAGTAGCTATTAGAAAGCTATGAAGATCAATGTACCAGTACAGCGGAAGACTAGTATTGAATCCAATTACACCCCTAAGCAATATAACAAAATCAACTAAGATTACCAAGACTCACGGCCGACGGTCGGCGACGATCATATACTCAACCGGTCGGACCGATTGCCGGCGATCGACTGGGCGTTGTCTTTGGCGGTCGGACCGCTCAAATCGGTCGACCGGTGATGACGGCGATCGACCGTACCGACTCGAACCGATCTCAGCATAATAAAATCGGCCGATGACGAACTTGCAATTGGGTGAAACTTTTGATCTCAACTCTAATCTTTATGAAACTTTGCACACACCTTCTATATGCTATTGAGGACCTATTCCAATTGAATATTATGATAATTCTTGGAACGATCTTGAGCAATTGCCAATTGATTAACGAAGGTCTAAAACCGGCAAGAACGAAAACTTGATCCTAAAGCTTGTTCGTGAGAGATTGATGATCAAGATGATGCTAGATAGATTCACACATATCACGACAAGCTAATTCACGTGAAAGAATCAATCACAAACTCGCGGATCAAGGAAAGCCCTAAAATCACCAAATTGAAAGCAAGAACGAAAAGAGACTTATCTCAAGCAAACCTTGCATAGATTGATTTCGTGATTGAAGCTGGATTACATCCACACCATCATGGATCGAGAGACAATCAAGGATCACGAAATTCACCACAAACCATCAAGAGCCCTAGCCTCCACCTCAACTCCCTAAAGACAATTAGGGTTTTGAAACATAAAAGGCGAGAGAGAGAGGTGCGACCACCATCTCCTCCTATTTATAGTGGAGGCCTAAAACTCTTAGGGTTTGACTTAATTGGGCTCCCGTTAAGGCCCACTAACAAACGGGTCACACACGCACGCTTCGCGAAGCGCCGTCTTTAACTTTTGACCTAAACCGCTTCACCATGTGCCATGGATTTGCCAATAGGTCACCCTTGTCCATCTTGTGTCACGCTTGAGTCGTTGACCTCACCCGGCATCGTCGATCGTTCTGGACCTCAACTCTTCAAGTCTAGTCCCGATTCTCCTCGCCGTTGACCGTCGTTGACCACCAAGCCACCGCACAACCACGGATAAGAAAACACGATTCGGAACAAGTTCTTCACAACTTGATCCATGTTAGTCAAAACATGCATCATGCAAATCATATGCCATGAAACCAATGACTTTGACCTAACAAAACAACATCGCCACGAAGTTGGCTGACGTTCAAGTAGTTCTGGTCCGACCGCTCCAGGGTGGCCGGTCATTTCCATGGCGGTCGGACCGCTCTCTGTGGCCGCCGGACCGCCTTAGGACTTAGCCGAAATTCAAGCTCCCAAAATCCGAAACCTTCTGGAAACTTTAAACCAATAGAACTTTTCACTGGAGACTCCAAAAATTATGAGACCAAGTGCATTGGGATCCCCTCACTTGCCTACAACACCTATTTTGGCCCACTCATTTTGACCACTTTGGTCACCGCCGTCCGATCGCCCTACATGGCCGGTCCGGCCGATTTGGGACCGATCGGACCGCGCAAGGAAGGCCGGTCGGACCGCCTTCAAAGAAGCGATAAGCGACACTTTGTCGAAAACGCGTGAAACGACAAACCGTAAACGCCATTGCCAATTGTCACATCATCCTAAGATCTGGGACATATCCCCATGAAATCCACAATCTCCCCCTTGATGAACACATTGGCAATTATCCAGAAAATGTAAGTAAGAGGTTTGAAAACGAGTTTACTCGCGGTTTCGCACAAAGGCACAACTTGGTCCATAAGCAAGAAAAAGCAATTAAAGTAACCAAGCTGGCATCAGAATAGTATAGGCATGTGAGACAAGGCAAAAGAAAGCATAAAAACTTTGATTTCCAGAAAAGGGTCAAATTTCTCACATAAGGTCCAAATGAAAGAACAATTGTTCAATTGACCTATGATCATTGTGAGGATAAAATAATGCAATTCAAGTTCGTAATATTCAATAAGACAATAAGAATGCAACTCAAGAACTCCACCTCACTATGATCCTCAAATTTCAAATTTTTTCTCCTTTGTACAAACTTCTCCCCAACAACTTCTCCCCAAAGAAAGAAATATATTCTCATTAACACATCTTCTCTTCTCATTTAACACATCTTCTCCCCCTTTGACAATGGATTCATCAAGGAATCACACCTTCCTCTCATCCAGAGATAATAAATATAGAATAAAGGAAGAAGCAGAAACAAAAGAAGCATAAGGAGGAATATGCATGAAATGCAATGGAGTGGCTTCAATTTTTGTATTTTTCAATTTTTGATTACAAGAAGCTTTGGAGATTACCCAAAAGAACAAGCTAGTATCTCTAATATTGCACAAACAAGACATATCAAGCTCGATGATAGCAGCAAGATCATGGTAAGACGTATATATCAAAGCTAAGCACAAAGGCTCAAAAGTAAAGCGAGATTTGATCAATTTAAGCAACGCTTCAAATTCACAAGTTCATCAACAGGATCCTAAAGTGAAATTGGTCATGTCAAATGTCAAAGTGAGATCAAAAATCTAACAAAGACCACGAAGAAGAGTCAATCAAGTCCGTATTGAATCATTTTGCTCAATATTTTATAAACGCCCATTTGTCAACATTTTTCTCGTTTGCATTGAATATTGAAGTTGACTAATGATCTAACTTAGTGACAAGATCTGGACTAGGAGCCATCCACAAACTCATCCTAAGCTTGACCAAAAGTTGTTTAAAGGTATATCTTAGTAAAGAAGATCCGGACTAGGAGCCATCCACAAACTCTTTCTAAGCTCCTACAAGGCGACAAATCTTGAGGTTCATGTCATTTCGACAAGCGGTCCCCATGCGATCGTGCGGATCATCAAACTATCTCCAAGTTCATGTCATTTGACAAGCGGTCTCGTAAGAATAGTTTGGCACAATTTAAGCATAAGACAATCTTGATTTTCATTTTCACATGAGTACTTTTAGAATCTCAAGAACACAAAAGCTCAAGTAATGGTCAATTCTAGATCAAAGAGCTAACAAAGCAATTCGACAGGCCAATGTCACAAGAGGAGCACTAATTACGCAACTCGCTAAAACATCCACAAATTGTAATTTTTAGTTTGAGTTGTTTAAAAGGTTCTAGCTCATATAGCAAAGACTTAGCTACACATGTAAAAGCATGATAATTCTAGCAAGTCAAAGAACTAGACATGACATTGAGGAAAATTGAAATACAAAAGCTCTAAAGGGTAATAGGCAAAGCTTCATCAACTTTAAAAGATAAGTGAAAATCTTATATTACAATGCATCTTTTGGATTTTCATACCATTTGTTGTAACCACTTGATGGAGTTTCTATATGAATGCAATATGACACAATGAGATGCAATTAAAAGCCTAAAAACCTAAAAGGTTCAAAAGATCACTAAGTTCGAGAAAAGAACAATAAAAGATCAAAAGAACAAGGAAAGATAAGAAAAGATCAAACTCCCCTCAAACCAACCCATAAGGATAAATTACCCTAACTCGCTTCAAGGAGGAAAATCGGTTTGATCTAAAGGCTTGGTAAGAATATCGCCAATTGAGCTTGGACTCTACGAAGTGCATCACAATATCACCTTTTTCAACATGATCTTTAAGGAAGTGAAAGCGAATGTCTATGTGCTTAGTCCTAGAATGTTGTACTGGGTTTTTAGCAATATTAATAGCAGAAGTGTTATCACAGAAGAGAGGAACACTAGCAAAGTTTAACCCATAATCTTTCAAAGTGGACGTCATCCACAAAATCAGCTCTGACAACTAGCGTGACTACATACTCGCTTGTGATGGATTGTGCAATGTAAGACCGCTTCCTAGAAGACCAAGATACAAGAGAAGTGCCTAGGAAGTGACAGTGCGAGGTACTCTTCCTATCTAACCGACAGCCCGCAAAATCAGAATCTGAAAAACCTCTAATGGACAAAGCTGAAGAGCAGGAATACCAAATGTCATATAAAAGGGTAGAGTGTAAATACGTGAATATGCGCTTAACGGCTTGGCGATGGGAAGTTCTCGGAGACGCTTGAAATCTTGCACAAAGACATACCGTGAAGTGAATGTCCGGTCTCGAGGCCGTCAGATACAGAAGGGAGCCGATCATGCTGCGGTACTCGCGTTGATCCACGACTTCTCCTTCCTCATCTGGATCCAAAACAGTCGAAGTTGCCATGGGAGTGAAAATTGACTTGCAGTCACCCATTGTCACATCATCCTAAGATCTGGGACATATCCCCATGAAATCCACATAAATTATCGAGAACACATCTTATGTTAGCAACAACCATGTTTTGATCTAAAGTGAAACATCTTCCTGGTGGATCGTGACATCGCCATTTGCCAAAGCACCGAACAAGTCAGATGTTGCACGCATGTATATGATATGATGAGCATCAGCTGATCAGACTAGCTAGCTTTCGAACCACCACTACAAGGATAAACAAACAAATAAAAGTGGACGTTTGTTTCATTGGCCATGCATGCCAAGTTGCCAACACGAGCAGCAATGATTCCATTCGATTCTTGAAAGAAATGGAAAGCTTTATATATACCCGAGCAAAAGAGCAATTGCTAGGGGTCCGGAAGGATAGGGAACTGAAGCATATGCCTGAACGATTCTTGGAGAAAGTACTACTCGCCTATGAGTTGGTATTCCATCCGTCTCTTTAGTGTAACGATCACGGCCATGAGAAAAATATTGAAGCGTTCTACTGTAGCAACCGGTAGCAAAAGAATACTAGGGTGATTAATCGCGGCCTTCGCTTTTTGATAAGATGGTGCAGGTCGTTCTTAATTCCATACACTATACTTCATTTCTCGACAAAATAGTAGAGACAGCTCTTAATTTCATACTCTATACTTCGCTTTCGATAAGGTGGGGGAGATCTGCTCCTAATTTAAATGATTCTCGTGTATTGTACCAGAAGCAATATTCATTGATTGCTTTGATTGTTATAATGCCTTCTTTTTTTTCTTTATGAAACGGGGATGTCGATTGTTCCTTGTCCACAGTGATCGGATCAAACTGTTCTGGCTGTATCTTATAAATCGAAATTATTACTTGCATACCACTAAATATGTAGTGCTAGTAATAAAAATCGGGTGTTTGGAGATCCGATTGACAATAAAAAAACTACATGCAGAGAGGAGATATTTTGACTAGGTGATATTCTCATTTTTGGACCAGTGTAAGGAGGATCAAAAGGTATGAAAAGAAATATAAGAAAAAAAGGATAGCTTTCGAGTATTTGCTTAGCACTCGTATCACTTTTTCCCTTGTTGGTTCGAAAGTAATGGAAAGATCATAACCAATTTGCTCGACCACGAAAAATTCATGCGCAAAAGTTAATGATTGACAAAGAAGTATTAGAAAGATGTTGTTTCTCATGATTAGAGGTGTTCAAACGCTGTGTCGGGCCGGGCTTGAAAAACCCAGCCTCAAACAAACAGACTTGAGCCCGGCTCGGCACGAAAATCAGGTTTTTTTATTTAAAAATATTATTTTTAATAATTTTGTGAAATATAAAATAATATTTAATTTATTTTCAGAAATAAATAAATAGTTTTTATTTTTTAAATCCTATTTCTCGGACTTTAGGGCTTTCGGGCTGGGCTTTCAGGCCAGAGACTGAGTCCCAAGCCTGGCCCGAAATGGCTTGGGATCGGGCTGGGCTGCCCGTGAACACCTCTACTCATGATCATGATATCAATAAGCTTAACTCTCGCTTGACAAGTAAGAATTCTTTACCTGCGATCGGTTTTATTTACAGATCTTTGAGAAGTGTTTTTCTAATTGGTCGTACTCTATTTTCATAGCAAGCGGATGAAATAAAATGGCTTCAGGAAGCTTTGACCCGAGTTAGGAGGAAATGAAGGCTACGAAGATCAATCTTGAAGATAACATTTCTCTCCTAAACAATGTGTTCGATGGACTTGGTGCTGAAAAGATTACTCCTCTTGAAGACATCATGATCAGGACACACGAATATCATTGGGCAACAGGTTGGGACAGTACACGACTTGATAATTACTTTGAAGACCAATCAAGCCGACTCGATACGACAAACGGTCGAAGGCATAATAAGTTTTGCTCTTGCAAAACTTAAAACTCATGACCGGAGTCTTAGCCTTCAACCAGTCGAAGTTGACTTTGACTGTCCTGAAACAGAGGAAGCACAACTGATAGAAAAAGTGTAGTCAGTCGGCAACAAGGTCGCAGAGGAGATGCAAATCAGATGTCAGTAGTTTGTAATAGGATTTCCCTTGTAAAAATAATTTCTTCATTATGTATATATGACTTCATTTCCTGTAATATGTATTTTTGAGTAGTTAGTAACTCATAAGATAAGATAAAAAATAAGACTAAAAATTTTAAGACTAAAAATTAAGTTCATAATTATAACTTTATCCTAGCCCTCTGCTATTTGCTTAGTTTAGTTATATAAACTAAGTAAATAGTGGAAAAGGGGCTCGCTTAAAGTATTTGTTTGACATTTGCTTTTGATATCGATTTTCTTGTACTGATAGCAAGAGTTAGAAACATGTTGCCGCTAGAAAGTTCCTTCTAGTGGGTAAGATAACGTTCAGAGATGAAAGACTTGGACTAGGTGATGTTTCTTCTTCCGACCAGGTTAATTAAATTGAGTGTAAACATGTATGTAATTCAATAATGATGTAAACATGCATATTTAATCAATGATGATTTATTTTGCTACTGTGTGAGAAACAATGTATGATTGATTGATGAATGAATGAAAGTATAAAACATATGCAACCACACATCTCAAAGACTTAACATAGAAAATATCATAAGTTCAGTAATTGCAATAGAAAAATCAAAAATCTGTAATTCACAGCACAATTCACTTGAAATAGAAAAAAAATCTGTAATTGCAGCACAACACATAAATAACAAATCAATAATCAATATTCAGTTCACAAATCACAACTCAAATTAACACAATTCAAAATCATAGGCACAACACAATTCTTGGTTCTGGAATCACCCCTCTCGACTTCATTGTTGTCTAATATTGCAAAGCCTTGTGACATCCAACTTTCCTTGGAAATGAACTGAAGTCCATGAACCATAATAGTAAATGATCATTGATCTGGACCACACCTGATCCATTCCTCTCAATGTCATTCTCATCCCAGCACGACGCAGCAGCGCAGAGCACATCACAGCACACACCAGCGCTGGGGGCAGAGCAGCAGAGGAGGGGGAGATGCGGTGCTAGGGAGAGCAGAGAGCGAGTAGAGCAGCGGCGTAGGAGAAGATAGGGAAGTCAGAGCAGAGAGGTGAGTGAGAAGAGAGGGGAGGGCGGCGACGCGAGGGTGGAGCAGAGAAGGGGAGGGAGCATCAGAGGGGAGGGCGGCGGCGCGGGAGAAGAGAGGAGAGAGGGGAAGGCGGCAGCGCGAAAGGGGGAGCAGAGAATGGAGGAACATCGGAGGGGAGCGAGAGCAGAGCGGGGAGAGGGGAGGTCGGCGTACCTCGATTCGGTGGCGTAGATGGCGAGACGATAGCATTTCGGAGGCGGTGAGGTCGATTCGGCGGCGGCGAGGTCGAATTTAAGTGAGTTATCGGTACTGAGGACCAGCTTTGACCGCCTAACCGGTCCAAGGCGGCCCTCGAGTCGAGCCCGCCGCCTTGGGCGAAATCGCCGCGGTAGCACTCCGCCTTGCATCTAGGCGGCGCTTAGTCCGCGCTCAGGACCGACTTTTAGAACCTTATCTATAATACTACATATAAATAACTTGTCAAACGTACAGTAGAAGCAAAAGAGGACTACAGGAGGCATTTCATCATTTTGGTGTCAATTAAATAGGCGTCAATGGGGTTGGGGCAAACATGACGAGTTTTTCGAGCATGGAGATAATCAGAATAACCCTTACCGGTTACCATTATGACGAGTCATGTAGGTGATGGCTAGCTAGCTGTATCATTTGCGATCCATTGATACCGTTGCGATCTTTTCCTTCTCGACCGACTAAAATAGATGGAAGAAGCTCGTCGAAGCCTCCTCCGTGTTATCTTTCCCAAATGCATCGCGAGGGAGACCGTGCTGATTTTTTAGCGATGGCTGTGCACACACTACATGCAACAGTGTATCAGGCAATCGTGAGCCGTGACGTTTGGTTCACTGTGCTGACCTTTGGACATGTAAATGCCAGTGC
The DNA here is from genome assembly GCA_036346395.1 of Hsuehochloa calcarea. Lineage (NCBI taxonomy): Eukaryota > Viridiplantae > Streptophyta > Magnoliopsida > Poales > Poaceae > Hsuehochloa > Hsuehochloa calcarea. Next base: position 46,532,082 of record CM070599.1, read on the forward strand.
AGAATAAATGTTGTAATTTTCCATGGAAAGTACACAGACTGAAATGATGAGGAATTTTTTGCCGATACGGCCGATTTTCACACCGTATTAGCAGTTTTAACCACCGCGCGCACGTATTAGCAAAAGTGGTGGTAGCTTGCCGCCTCGCGCCGCCCAGCACAGCATATGGCGTGGAGGTGAGCATCTTGCCATTGGCGCATGCCCACCCTGCACACTTGACTAATTAGCTATTGTTAGTTTAGGGTTATGATTAGTTTAGGGTTAGTTATGATTTTTTATTTTTTTTTCAGGAATTTTAAATTATAGCAAATGAGGTCAAAAAAAAATAAAAAATTTTGTGTAGCATTCTGACAAAGTGTATTTGATTATGTAATTTTTGTATTATTTTATTTGTTAAGAATCTTTTGATATAACTTTGCTTTACGTGCATTAATTAATATACTTCATATGCTCATTTTGCTAGGTCATATGGTCATTATGATATCTGTGATATGTGCTCATTTGCTGGAGATTGTAATGTGGCCCTTGCAGGACTTGCCGCCAAGTGTTGATTGTAATGCTTCCGGTTCATGCATGTGGTTTAACTTTGCACCGAAAGTTTGGATGAAATGTTATCTCGTGACTCTCTTTGATGATTGCAGTGGATATAAAATGATTCCTTTGATGATTGCGAAGCATATATATTGGAGAGAGCGACCGCGATTTCATTTCGCGATCGCTTCGCTTCGCTCGTTCTTCCGCTAAGTTCATATCGCGATCCACTCGCCGCTCCTCTACCCATTCTTTTCTTTTCATGCGCTTGCTCTCGATTATATTTCAACGTTATTAACCGTCATCGCGTCGTCGCGGTAGGTTTATCGTAATTTTTAATTTAGCTACATTCTTCTATGTTTAATTAGCCACATTGTCGGTAATGTTCGCTATGTATGTTTTGCTAGTCATGTCTCTACCGAGCTACTAGAACAATTCTCGATGAGGACCACCGGTGCAAGTTGTGGCTCACCGTGGCGTGGATGGCCCTCACCTGGCGCTTGAGCGGGAGGGGCCGGTGGGCGGTAGACGATCGTTACGTCCGATCCTCGGGAGGCGGGCTTGTTGCCCTTTGCGAGGATGGTGTCCTTCCAACGTGGGTTCACCCTAGACGGCACTGTTGTCCGCACTTGTGGACCGGTGGAGGCCCGAGACGCACACCTTCCATTTTCGGTGTGGTGAGATGGCGATCACCCTAGAGGACGCCTCGTTCTTGGTAGGTCTCCGATCCGGGTGTGCCGCTTGTTCCGGCCCTCAGAGAGCGGTGGAAGGTCAGTGGAGCAGGTTTGGCCAACCTCTGCCGGAGGGTGCACGTGGCGTCCTCGGGCTTGGCCGAGGCGATTCAATGAATGCCGCGAGGTGCACTGAGGACGTCGTTAGGGCGCATTTCGTTGCTTACCTTCTTGACTCTTTGGTTGGGTCTGTTTCCAACCACAAAGGGCGATTTTGAACCCGACTTCATCCGCGTCGCCGAGTCTTTGGTTGACGCGAAGTGGCCGATGCTGCGAAGATACCGGGATCGGTAGCCCTTTGCGCTACATACCGAGGGTTGTGTGACGCTTCGCGGCGCGGCATCGCTAGTAGCAACCTGGTCGTGTGCTACGTGCTCCTGCAGCTGTGGAGTTGGGAGCACTTCCCTGTTGGGCGGCCGACCATTGAGACAGCGGCGCACCCGTACCCTCTCCCACATGACCACATAGACGCGCCCACCATGGGCTTACGGTGGATCGCGCCGTCGTCTGCTCGGCCGGGCCAGCGAAGACCGGCGAGGTGCTACTCGTTGTACCACAACGAGTTCGAGTCATTGCACGAGAGCGACATCATCTGGTGTCCATGGCATGCTGATTTTCTGCTCGCGGTTGCGCCGCACGGGCTGTCTGCGCAATGCGTCGTGGATCGATTATTGTGGACGACGACCTGCCACCTGGTGTTCTCACATATGGTGGAGCCTTACGCGCGCCGCCAGCGTGTGCGACGATTTTGTCGGACAAGCTCGTGCCCCCGAACGGCAGGCCCCTGGAGCGAGCTGTACACCTGTGAGTCAAATTTCATCCAAGTAATTTTTGCAGTCCTTACGTCTTCTTTTGTAACATTAATCTTTCCGAAAATGCAGGCAATCGAGGTCGGGTGGGCATATTTCGGACCGCAAATGCACCAAAGACTAGTGGATTGCGACATGGATTAACAGGATGCACGTGGATGTATGGCATGAGCAGCGTCCATATGACCCTGAGTCGTACGCTGCGTACATAGAGTGGTACATGCCACGAACGCGCGCAAGACTCACCATTCCTCCTCCGGGCGCCCGAGGAGGTGACATTTCGACGCACCAAGAGAGCCTCCGCCGCACGTCGGCCGTCCACAGTAGCTTCAAGACATGACGACACCGTCGACACTTACAACCTCCAGTTCGCGATTTTGTTGACGATATTCGTATTTTTGTTAATGAACATGTTACATATGTCACTCTGATTCGGCGGGCGGTGCGCGTCGAGCGCGTGGACGTGGCCCAACTCGGCCAGATAGAACCCCGCAGTATATAAAAAGTTTTGAAGCACATCTCGGCGGAGATGAAGAAGATAGTAAAGAACTTGAGCTGTGGTCGTTCGAGGGACGACGTCTTGCGCATCGGGCACGAAGTGGGGGGGCCGTGCTCACCCGCTAGGTCACCACGACCTAGCGAGTCCGGGAGGCGTCGTAGCGTTCCCCGTCGGTCATCTGCGGGCGGTCGCCGCCGCGGGTAAGTCGCTATGTACAAATTTACATTAAGTTTTGTAATTATACCTTACGTTCCGCTAACATCATGCCGTTCTCGCCAGAGGTCCGTCGGGATGAATCACTTCTGTCGTCCGGACCCGGTACACAGCCTGCCGCCCCCCCCTCGGTTATCTGCACTGCACATCCGGGAGGTATGAGGTTCTTAGTTTACATCCAGAGTGTTCATTTGTACTAACATCGTTTCGTCTTGCGACCTTGGCCAGTGGGGTGACGGCGATTCACATCGGCCCGATGACGACGACACGGGCCTCCGGCTCCTACCAGGAGCGATACACGACGCTTGGAGCAAGGACAATGGCGGCCGGGGTTTTTAGCGTCGCAGGCGAGCTCCTCGGGTTCGCGCCCCGTGACGTTCAAGAGCGATGTCCTCGGGTTCGGTGCCCCACGGTATACTCGGCGAGTTCATCCGCGCAACCGGAGTTGCGAGAATCGTACCCCAGTGGTTTTCTAGCCTCGTCGTGGATGAATTCCTGGAAGTGTCCCCTGTCGACACGTCTCATCACGGCGACATGTACGCCTACCGACTCTGCTCCGGACTCGATCTCTCGGTCCACCTCCGCCTCAACGGTCTCCGTACCCCTCTCGAAACACACGCGTTCTCGGGCGGTGGGCGTATTCCACGGGTCATGCTCGGCGCAAAACAAGGCGCGCGCGACGCGACGCACCTTGGCGAGGAGAGAGTAGTGGCTCGACGAGTGAGCCGTATAGTATCACGTGTTATGCGATTTTCATTGTACTACATGCTTGTTATCGCTATTTCGTATGAGTGTCTTGTTCGTATTAATCAATAAACGTACAAACTTTTTGTATAATGATTCCACTCCATTAAACCTTCGAGACCTCTCGTGGCCTCCTGAGACCTCCTTAGATCTCCCGAGACCTCCCGAGACCTCTCATGACCTCCGTCTCGGGAGGTCGCGGGAGGTCGCAGGAGGTCTCGGGAGGTCTAGGGAGGTCACGGGAGGTCTAGGGAGGTCTCGAAAGGTCTCGAAAGGGAGACCTTTCGAGACCACTATTTAACGATGCCGTACAACATGTGGGTAGCTACTATTTAACGATGTGTGCTACTTGTCTCCATGGCGCCATATCAAGGGAGCCTTGTCTCGACGTCGGTGGGTCTCGGTCGAAGGAGCCTTCCCCTTATCGCCAGACTCTCCACGTCGGGCTGGTATGTCGAAGTCGTCCGTACCCTGCGATTGTATGATGTAAGTACATCGTATAGTACAAAACGTAACAAAAATATCAATTCTTCATAACTCGCGTCGTCCATGTAGATTGCTCCGGACGATCGGATCTGTTATGGGCGACGGGCTCAGCCGCATGAGCCTTTCCCTTGCCCTTGTCACGGGACTGTCCACGTCGGGTTGGTGTCTCGAAGTCGTCCATGTCCTGTGTTTGCATGATGTAAGTGCATCGTATAGTGAAAATCATAAGAAGGATGTAATTTCTTCATAATCGACGTCGTGGATACGGATGACGCCGGGCGGCCGGATCTGTTGTGGCGGCCGGCTCGACCTCATGAGCCTTTCCTTGCCCTTGTTACGGAATGTCCACGTCGGTGGTGTGTCGAAGTCGTCCATGTCCTGCGTTTGCATGATGTAAGTACACCGTATAGTGAAAATCATAAGAAGGATGTAATTTCTTCATAATCGGCGTTTGCATGAGCCTTTCCTTGTCGTCGATATGGATTACGCCGGGAGTTTATCGGGTCCTTGGTGCCTCCTCATCAGTGCGTAAGGTTTCCACCGTGAGAAGTTCTTGGCCCGCATGAGTAGTTTAGTATGTACTCTATTTGGATGAATGCCCGTCGTACATCTCCGGCCGTCAATCCATTTGGAAGAAGTGGCGGCGCATCTCGGCCGCATTACGTGGGGATGAAGTTAAAATTGAAGGAATTCAACGTTGGGAGGAAAATCGATGCGCGCGAAAAGAAACGCTTACCATGTAGTGGCGCGCATGTAGTATGCGCCGGGCGGCGTGTTCAGTGTGTGGATGAATGATCTCTGCCGTTCACCACACACACACTTCGGACCGCAAGCGTGGTGGCACCGGAGCATCTTTCATTGAAAAATCCGGGTATTTTAGCCGTTTCCTCTTCTGCGCAAGCCAGTTGTGCTTCTACAACATCCTCTTGTAGAAGTTTGCCGAAGAGTCCATAGCCGGGTCTCGTATAATTTTGCGCTGTACATAACAAGCAAGACAGAAAAACTTTAAATTACGACCTTTCGAATGACGACCGGACGAACTAGGTCTGCTGGGACAATCCTTCATTGAGTGCCCAGGGTCTTGCATATCCTGCACTTCACCAGGCGGCTAATCTTGCACGCTGACTAGCATCCATGTCATTCCGTAAGCGCCGCGTCTGCCGTCGCCCCTTCCCTATTCTCTTCAAGTCCCTGTTGGGACCCCAGTGCACCATGTCGGGCTAAAGATCCTTGTAGTTCATTTTCAAACCATACGAGTGAAACTCTCCGCTCCATGTACCGAATATGTGCTGCATGTCGTAGTACTCAGAGATGTATGGTGTAGCCATCTGCCGCATTTGCGCACATGCCTTGTACACGTGCGAGCATAGTTTGTGGAAGAGCTTTGGCTTGTTACAGGTGCATGTCGCCACATCACCCAGGGTGCATGCCTGTTTTCTTCCCCCCCTAGCATGACTATTGACGTATTTCTGTCGAAGCTTGATCTCGTACTTTCGCCTGAGGCCGTCGATCACCCGGATGTCGTGCATTCGGGCCTTCTCCATCTTCCGATCCATGTGTCTCGCATGTTCTCGGACCACCGCTGCCTTCGTCCATCCGCCGCTTGGTCGCGGTGGCTCTATTCACGAAATAACCAACGGTGCGAGTCCATGTCTCCGGACAACCGCAGTGATAGGGAGCCGCGCACACCTTTCGGACGCTATTGTAGACCTCGGACATGTTGGTCGTCATAACGCCGCACCTCACCGCCTCGCGTGTCATAGAGGAGGACCATTTCTCCAATTCGGGGCGTGGTCGTTAATCCACCGGGAGAAGGTTATGGCGCTACTAGGTTGCTCCCTCTCGGAGTGGACTCCTTGTATGTCTCGTGGTCCGGTGTTCAAGGTCTCTCCAAATAGACTCAAACTTCCGTCAGCCGGTTCTCGCATACACAATGCCTTGAACGTCTTCATGAGTTCCCGATCGCGGAACCGCGGAACAAGTTAGATGTAAGATGCCTCATGCACCACCTGGATTGCACGTCGTTCCACTGGTGAGATGGATCCATCCCACGCTGCATGCTGTTGATGGCCGCCAACAACCCAGCATTGCGGTCTGTGACTAGGCAGACGTTGGCCCGGTCTCCCACCACGGCCCTCTTCACATTCTCCAAGAACCACAGCCAGCTGGATGTGTTCTCGCTCTCGACAATGGCAAATGCAATCGGGAGAAGTTGGTCATTCGCATCGGCCGCCACCGCGGTGTGGATGGTGCCCTTGTACTTCCCAGTGAGAAAAGTGACATCCATCGTTAGCAAGGGACGGTAGAACTTGAAGCCCCTGATGGCCTGAGCGAAAGCCCAGAACACCCTATCTAGTATGAAGTGGTTGGGCCTTTTTTCAGCATATTCACGGTCCAGCTTGTTTATGTACGTGCCGGGGTTTGATCCGGCAATCTGGTGAAGCAATCTCGGCACAAGGTTGTACGCCTCTTCGTATGTCCCGTACATAGTCTCGATGACTTTCTGCTTGGCTCGTCGAACCTTGCTGTAGCTAACTGGATAGCCAACCTGATTGACGACTTCCGACATCATCAGCTTGGGGGAGATAGACACGTCCGCCTCAACTAGGTGCGTGATGAGGTTTGCAACATATGCGGAAGTCACGTTCCGATGCTGCCGCAGGGGCTCGCTGAGCTCGCAGGTGTGGTCGATCAGCTCCTTGACCGTGAAGACCGAGCCAAAGATCTTTGCTCGGAGCGCCGACCTTGCCGGGCGACCTTCTACTATGCACTTCATGCGTACTTCCACTGGTTGGACCGGTGCACTCGGTACACGGTGATGGACAAAGCGTGCGTGCTATAGCTTGTTGCACGCCACCTTGTTCGGGAAGCGCCGCCCAACTAAGAGGGTGTCGGCTTCAAACCCCCACGGAGCCTTCTTCTTGCGGCGAAGACGAGCGAACGCACCGCGATATCATCAAGTCTCGATGCCACGTAAGGACCACCGGCTTCGTGTGCGTCCTCGTCGGTACCATCCGAGCTTGGGTCGGTGTCCTCGTCGGACTCCAACCCGAGTCTCGTCCGGTAGATACTCGTGGCGGTCGATGCGGGCCGACCACCATGTTTCGCCCCTCATTTGGCACAAAATTAGGCACGTGACTTCCCTCGGCAAAGACATTCCGTCTTTGCCATCTTGAGCTTCGTGCGCTTGCCCGCTTATGCGAGCCTCGGCATCATCGAGTTTCCGACGCCTATGTACGAAATTGACGTACACCATAGGCTTCCGTGAATGGCCGCCTCGGTGGAGACAATCTCCATGTATTGCCTCCATGCTATGCTTTCATCCACCTTTACGAGCTCCCACACATAATTGGTGCGGTGATCGCCTCAATCATAACTTTCTTCGTCCTGGCTCGTGAGGAACTCCTCCGGATGCGACCATGGCTCGTGAATATTCATCGCGTGGAGCCCTCCGCCGGACCACCTTATGCGGCATCTCGACAGTCCAACCCATCGTGTCCGGCTCGCATAAGCCCATCGCCAGTAAAACACAATCAAGTCTTGCATGTTCGAAAATACCTAAACCCACAACAACCACTAAATAATTACGACTAATTAATTAGCACTAAACTAATTCATTACTACTGAACTAACTAATTACGACTAATTAACTATCTCTAAACTAACTAATTACGGTTGATTAATTACCACTACAAAATACCAGTACTTTATTTCCACTTACTTAATATGCTGTAACGATGAGTACTAAACTAATTACGACTAATTAATTAGCACTAAACTAAATTATTACTAGTGAACTAACTAATTACGACTAATTAGCTATCTCTAAACCAACTAATTACGGTTCATTAATTACCACTAAAAAATAACAGTACTTTATTTCCACTTACTTCATATGCTGTAACGATGACTACTAAACTAATTACGACTAATTAATTAGCACTAAACTAATTCATTACTAGTCGACTAACTAATTACTACTAATTAATTACCCCTAAACTATCTAATTACGACTAGCTAACAAAGACTAACTAATTACGACTACGGTAATAACGGCAAAAGCATAACACAAATTACCTACCCTTCTGAGGAAGTAATTAATTACCCTTCCGAGGAAGTAATAAATCACCCTTCGGAGGAAGTCATAAATCAAAGCCGAGTGACGAGAAGCGAGAAAACAGTTACCTCCCAATAAAATTAATTATGTTACGTTCTCTGAGTTCTCAGCGACGAGCGCAAGAACGAGAATCGAAACGCAATTGATATGACCAAGAGCGAGTGCCATAGTCCCAGTATTTATAGCCGAGTGGAGGAGAGTCGCGTTTGGCGCCGGAATTCCGTAAGCATTGGCGCGGAATTCTGGATGGGGCGACAGATGTGCGGAGGAGGAGGATGGGCGGTGGGAAAGATGGTCACCCCGACGCGTTTTTAATTCTCCGTTGTGATTCGGATGCGTGGCGGGTGTAGCGGGTGAGAGAGAGGGCCTGCTTCTATTCTTTCGGTGGAAAGTTTGACAAATGCAGGAGGGCCTGCTTTAATTCTTTCTACAATCAACACATGGCTCCATTATGGAGAGAGGGCCTAGTTTAAATCGTTAGACAATCTACATATGGCGCAAATAGAGGAATGACTCAATTATGAGCATATGAAGTACATTAATTGATCTGTACGAAAGCAAAGTTATATCAAAAGATTCTTAACAAATAAAATAATACAAAAATTACATAATCAAATACACTTTGTCAGAATGCTACACAAAATTTTTTATTTTTTTTTTGACCTCATTTGCTATAATTTAAAATTCTTGAAAAAAAATAAAAAATCCTAACTAACCCTAAACTAATCCTAACAATAAACTAACAGTAGCTAATTGGCGGACGCTGCGGTGGCGCTCACGCCAAATGGCGATCTCCACCCGCCGCCCAGCAGGCAGGCGCTGGCGCGGCGTGCTGGCGGCTGGCGGCGCTCGGCCTGGCCATGGCGCCATCTTGGCGTGTGGCGTGGCGCGTGGCGTCCGACTGCGCCGACCATGCCACGCTCCATAAACCAGCCGCGTCCAGATACGACGCACCAGAGTTGAACCCACAGGCACTGTGGCCAGTAAGTAGGATAAGAAGCCGTAAAATAGGCTCGTAAAAAAAACATGCCGTGAAGAATAGCTAGCTGCGTGCGCATACACACATGACATGCGGCTCGCTCCGCCTACAAATACCACGCGCGATTAAACGCATTGCCCGGCCAGTACACGCGCACAGACACACACACCGCGAGAGAGGCGCGCGCACCCCGCGCCACAAGCGGCAAGGAAGAATGGATTATCAGCGCACGCCGCGTGGGCCGGCCATGTCGACGGAGGCGCTCCTCACCGCCGGCGGAGGCTGTGGCGGCGGCGCGAGGCGGCGCCTGAGCATCGACGACGCGCTGACGTGGCACGCGGGCGTGTTCGGGCGGTGGCAGCTGCGGCACTTCGTGCTGGTCTCGGCGGCGTGGGCGCTGGAGGCGCTGCACACCATGGTCATGATCTTCGCCGACCGCGAGCCGGCCATGGTGTGCCCCGCGGGGGACGGCCGGTGCGGCGACCGCTGCGCCGGGGCCGCGGCCGGGTGGGAGTGGGCCGGCGGCGGCGCCTCGTCGACGGTGGCCGAGTGGGGCCTCGTCTGCGGCGAGCGGTACAAGGTCGGCCTCGTCCAGTCCATCTTCTTCGCCGGATGCATGATCGGTCAGTGCTTTAATTCTCGTGCAGATCCTTCTCTCTCACCTGAACCGGACTGTTTGATTTCTGTGGCTTACTTTAATTTGCCTTCTCTTCAATTTCTTTCTCGTGTCAAATAGAGAAACCGCAGATTGCAGAGTCGAAACTGTGTTAGATCAGGACTAAACCTGTGTCTTACAGCATCTCGGTATGTACAAATCACAGAGACAGGAACCGGATGGGGGCGTGATGTACAGTCCCACCACCCGGGTTCGAGTCCCTCTTTAGGTCGAATTTAGGTGACTATTTAGTTCTTCCTACGTGTGTCATTTTTATAAACTATTTAGTTCTTCCTACGTGTCATTTTTATAACTCACTGAGACCTGGCTGGACATTGCGTCGTCTGAGACCAAAACACCGGAAAAGTAGTACTAGCATGTTCGGAAAAGATAGAATTAGCAAGTAGCAAATGTTCCATAGCTCTTAACGAATGGCGGACTATGACAGGACAAGATTTCGTGGTGCCCTGTTGGCGCGAAGCTTCCGTGGCTCCGGTTGTTTACGGCCGCATGTGTAGCACTCTGGCCTAAAATTTGTTCATAGCTTAGCCCTTTTTGCCCATCTCAAGGCAGACTAACACATCGTAACACTTCAAATTAACCTTTTTAGCGAAACGAGGATGAAATGCTAAATAAGGTGCTACTCATGTGTGAATCTGTCCCGCCAGTAGGTTAGGCTATGATCGAATTTTCGATCAGTGTGTTACAGCATGTGTTGCACTTGCTGTCCATTAGCCTATTTGGGGGAGCCCATTGTGCGGTTCAATTCGTTTGTGACTCGTAAAATGTTTCCCAAATGGCTATATCACGCATCTCTGATGAGCGGGACGGATCGGATTAGCTCGGGATACAGCTTGTTAACAAGGATGTGGCCATAGATGGGCGCATGCATGCATAATTCATTATCGGATAGCTTTACATAGTAAGCGCTTCGTTATCTGTTGTTCTGTAGGGTTGTACTGTTCTGTTCTTGCATTTGTTTTCCATTATGAGTTTCTCGAGTTATGCATCTTTCTTATGCTTGCCATTTGCATGCCAGAAAGTTGTAGCTCCTCCCTGTTCCTATTGGTGGTTGGTTGTTTGCGTGCATGTGTTATATGGAGCGCAATTATTGTAGAAAAAAATATGTGGTTAATAATACCTGTTACATAATTTTTTTGTGCTGGATAATGTTTGCACAATACGCACGGTGGATATCTGCATACATGATAAGTACAAAAAAATCTCATGTCCTGTAGCTATTCCACCCACAATAATAGAAGGAAGAGTAGTTAGTATGCATGGCTTGTTTGCTGATGCATTGGACACGTTACTAGTAGAGTAGAGTAGTTTAGTGCAGACTTTGTTTGACTCTTCTTGTATCCTTTTCTACTAAATTGGAACTAGAGCACTGCAGCTACCTACTACTCTAGTTGCTTTATCTTGTGCGGTTTTAAAGTCTCAAGCTCGATCGTACGCATGATTGCTGCGGGGGTCCTGTGTGGCTGAGCACATCATTACCGCCGATCTGCCAGCATTCTTAATCATAAAGCTTGATCGGCTTGTTTAATTACTTTATCTCACATTGCTCGATGAAGATGTAGCCATCTGTTTTATTGATCTGATCTAAAAAGCACATGGCAAAAGCCAAAACCTAACTTGGTTATCTAGATTGTTTAGCTCAGAAGAATATTCTTTTGGTTTTGTTACGACATAGCGTCCGTCATGCTCAGCAGTTAGCAGTAGCAATTACTAGCCGCAGTAGTCAATCGTCCATTGTTTGTACCTATCTTATCTTTTTCTCCATCGACCTCAGAGTGAGTCCAAACCTCGGATAGACTAGTCTCACATGTGTCTTATTTTGCTACGTTTTTTTTCCTAGCCTTTTGTCATTTTCTGGAACAAGATATACTTGGGAATCTATCGACTGATCCAAGCATCCTGCAGCCTCCGTTACTTGTGGCTGTGGACTAGAATTAAGATCCCTTGAATTGGACGGTGGATACATACACACACACACACACTAAAGCCTGTGGAAGCCTAATAATGACTACTGCCTTCCAAATTGTTTGAAAGAGATGCTAAGCACAGTAGGTATATCCTGCACTAGTAGCTGTCATGTTGACTTGAGACCATCTTCGATCCAGTGTATCCAGCGTCCGGATCCGGCAAGCGGTCGACTGTCGTAACTCGTAACTCACAAGCGGACAGGGCGCCGGCGCGCACAGGAGATGGGCGGCGAGTTTGAACCTTTCCTGTTTCATTATAGTTGGGCTGGAATACGGCCCAGTATCTAATGCTGCCGATCAGTCGTGTTTTTAGATTTGGTGATTTATCGGTGCTGCACTGCTGCTTTCATGTGACTGAGACTGCGTCATTTTGGTAGGCGCCGGCGTGTTCGGCCACCTGTCGGACTCGTTCCTCGGCCGCAAGGGCTCGCTCCAGGTGGTCTGCGTCCTCAACGCCGTCTTCGGCCTCCTCACCGCGCTGTCCCCCAACTACTGGGTCTACGCCGCACTGCGCCTCCTCACCGGCTTCAGTACCGGCAGCGTCGGCCTCTGCTCCTTCGTCCTCGCCACCGAGCCCATCGGCCCTTCCCACCGCGGTGCCGCCGGCATGTCCACATTCTACTTCTTCTCAGGCGGCATCGCCGCCCTTGCCGGCGTCGCCGCGGTCTTCCCGTCCTCCTGGCGTCTGCTCTACGTCGTCACCTCCGTCCCCTCCCTCGTCTTCGTCGTCGCCGTCATGCCGTTCGTCTCCGAGTCCCCGCGGTGGTACCTCGTGCGCCGCCGGGTCGACGACGCCATGCGCGTCATGCGCGCCATCGCGTCTACCAACGGCCGGCACATCCCGGATGACGTCACCCTCAAGCTCGACGACGAGGGGGACGACTGCAAGAACGTCGAGGAGTCGTCGTCGTCGGGCTCCGTCGTGGACGTGTTCCGGTCGCGCACGACGCGGGTCCGGCTCGTGCTCTCGGTGCTCATCAACCTCCTGTCCTCGGTGGTTTACTATGGACTGAGCCTTAACGTTGTCAACCTCAAGACCAACCTTTACGTCAGTGTCCTCGTCAACGCGCTCGCCGAGATGCCCGCCTACCTGCTCACCGCTCTGCTCCTCGACCGCTTCGGCCGGAAGCCACTCGGCATTGGCACGATGCTGCTCAGTGGCATCTTCTGCACCGCCGGCAGTCTCATCGCCGGCGTCGGTGTCATGAGGTAATTAATTAAGATAACCTTCATTGCTTTCTTGCACTAGCATAGTAGCATGTGACGTCAGGCCAATCCTTCTCGATCATATAAATGAGCTTGGGCACATGTACTTGGGACTGCAGGGTGGTGAGGATGGCGTGCGGGGTGGTGGGGATCTTCTGCATGGCGGCAACATACAACCTGCTGTTCATATACACGGCGGAGCTCTTCCCGACGGTGGTGCGTAACGCGGCGCTGGGTTGCACGTCGCAGGCGACGCAGATGGGGGCCATACTGGCGCCGCTGGTGGTGGTCCTCGGAGAAAGGATGCCGTTCGCGGTGTTCGGCGCGTCGGGCATCATAGGCGGACTGCTGGTCTCCTACCTGCCGGAGACGATGAACAAACCCATGTACGACACCATGGCCGGGCTGGAGGAAGGGGAGAAGAGCCTTCTGAAGTGAAAGGAGACATATGCCCTTATCTGCTCTTTAAAAAGGAAGCATAGGGTAGTGCAGTGGAAACTTGTGATCGTTTTTGCCTCGTCTTACTGGAAAGGGCGATGGTACCCATGCATGTCGCAGTGTGAATCGCGCAAACTGGTTCGCTCGTCTGTAGATTGTGCAATGTAGATCTCAATAGCAAAATTCCATTCACTTGTTGGTAAATCGAAATTTTCGTGTAGCCTAAAATAAAATTGAAAATTTCAGATGTATATGCTCGTGAGTGCAGTGTTCAACTTGTACACGATTCGGACCGTGGCCTCTGGGCCGAACACATGCAACGGCGAACGAGACAAGGCCTACGGTCCAAAGGCAGGAGCCGGATGTGCATCCGTGGAGGCCACAGACCGCCACCGCACCGTCCCCTGCCGGGGAAGGGACGCGACGGCACGAGGAGCACCGGCTATCCGGCTCCAACCCGTTCTCTCATGCACGCCAAGTACCATCATTACCGCTCTCGTACGTACGTACGGTCGGGCTACGCTCCACGAGCTGCCAGCATGGCGTACTGCTATTAGTATTTGCCCGTGAATCAGATCTTACTGGAATGGTTCTTACATGATCAGTTCAGGCGAACAGATGGATCTTAATTAGTTCACACTGGAGACTGTAAAGGTAATCAAGGAAGCTTGAATCGTCATATGTTCACTATAGCCGTAAAACAACTGCACTTGTTGTGTTCATTTTCTTTCTCCTTTAAGAGCTTCATCCGTGACTCGAGCAGTCTCCATCTAAGAAAGAGTTCGTACGTGCCAGATCCAAATTCATTGTTCTGAATTGGTCACCAGCTGCACTGACTCTTGGACAGCGCAGGGATTTGGATCAATTGCACTAAAGCTATCAATACAGATAATATAGAGCACATAATATTTGTCGATGATTTAGTATCAATATTACGAATTAATATTAGGAGGTTTATTGGAATTAGAACCACGCAGAGAATGCACAGAGATTTAGACAAGTTCATGCCTTCTCCAGAGAGAATAATAACCATACTCCAGTGTTGTTGTATTGATTATACTGTTTACAATCAGAGAAAAAAAAACTAATGCCTAATGTCTCCCTCTGATCTCCTATGCCCCAATGTCCACTTATTATTTCCTTTTTATAACGCATTAAGGGTGACAGTTACTCTGGACCAAAAGACACCTTAACACTTGATGAAATACGTCCGGTGACGAAGGTTATTGTCAAAAATAAAGGTTCGATTTTCTCTATGGTAAAAAAAATTTGTTATATATGTTTTACTGTTGTTGTGGTATTGTTGCATTACCGTGCAGAATAATATTCATGCACTCACAAAAATACAGATGGTCTGAACCGGAACAGACGCGCTGTTCTCGCATCACCGTAACGATCCATTGAGTCACACATCAGATTTTCAAGTTGCTATGAACATATAAAACTTGAACCGCAACGGCAATAGATTTATGTGACTCAGGGGAATCCAAAGATGTTTGTGCGAGTACAGGCAATTGTACCCCCACAGCTGGCCTAGTCGTCGCTAGGCTGCAGGGGAAAAGTGCATCTTTTACTGGTGACTTCACCCACACCGCATCCCATGCCGATGCGAAAGGCGTTGAGACTTGAGGCAGGCCAAGGATAAAAAAAAATGGAAGCAGAAATGGTGCTCGTAATTTCTTCCTTCCTCAGCTCAGCTCAGCTCAGCTGCTTCCTCCTCATTGCCAGGGCCAATGCCATTGCTGCTATGGGAGTGAGTTATTGTGCTCGACGCGACGTGACACGAGGTGAGCAATTATTTCGCACGCCGGCTTTGCTCGCTAGCTCCACAGCCTGACCCAGAGAGCCATCATCACTCACACATCATCATCGTCATCATCATACACCGTGTCATGTCACCGCTGCTGGGAAACCGGCGATGGCTAAATCCGTCAGGTGTGCTTTTCGTTGCCATCGCATGTTAAGTTGATCGAAGTGCACTTAGCTCCACTAAACACTAGTACTAAGTCTCAAACAAGGTATAAGTATTTTTATAGGCTTTAAGCAGAGTGAAGTTGCATATACCAGTCATCAAAGAAAGTTACCGGAGTGTTTTTACTGCAGATGCAGGGACAGGGGATGCACGCACGCACAGTGCGAAAAATCCCCTCTCACGGAAAGAGTTGAAGCGTGCACGGACGACGACGTTACAGCCACAAGTCGCTGTCGAGCGCGCACTCGTGTAAGCGAAGCGAATGCGGCACGGGCGCAAGGGGACAAGCTGCTGCTGCTGCTGCTCCTACGTAACATAGGGCTCTCGGCTCGCCGTGAAGATCGCAGCAGCGCGAGAAGCAGAGGTTGAAATGGGAAATTTCTACCGTGAGGAGGAGGTAAATTGGGCACGAAGAACGGGCCCATACGCTCGAGAACTGCAGAGTCCAGAGCTGGCGCGTGGGTCACGACGTCGATTGGACGACCTTTCGTCCACGTCCATTCTTGACACTTGACAGGCACAGAGCTGCGTATTTTACAGCTGAGGAAATTGTCGTATGTGTAGTGTACTAAGGCGATCGTTACCGTGTCCGTATGTACGGTACGGAGGTGCACTCATTAGTTGATACGTGATTTGAATTCAAAAGAGGTCAAGGTCCGAAGATGCGAAGTATCGAATCGACTCGAGTCAGTTTTATATCACCATATATATCCGTTGTAAGCCACACGAAAAGAGTCGGCGGCTTATTAAAATATCTGCGTTTTGTAAATACTTTTCTGATGAAGATCGCCATAGTCAGGGGCGAAAACCAGTGGGAGGACCCGGTGTCACAGGACACCGGGTCAAAAAAAAAAGAGCAAAGATTAGTCCATGTATATTACACGTGCACCGCTTGGTTCAAAAGTTGTGCACTCCGGTTCAGCCCAACCTCTGTCTGGATGATGCATTTGGCAATATTTGCACATAAATTACTATTTAGTATATTATTACTTGAAAATTATACATGTTGTTATATGTACAGTGAAGTAGTGAACCTTGATCATTTTTATTCTAGTTCCGCTCCTAGCTATAGTGAGCCTGTGGTTTTTTTCGTAAAAATTTTTCACGTAAAAAATAATATATCTGTGTTCTTGATTTACTCTATTATTTGTCCATCTATTTCTATAATTTATTTTCGGAGTAACCTTTAGCAGCAGTGTTACTGTTTACATGTGCCCCGTCTAATCGCTGTATGTACAGGAGCGGCTAGTTGTACATCAACCGATATCAACAGCACTATTTTTAGATTTGAAAACATATGTACAATCTGACAGCAATTGAATGGTAGTAGCCGGAGGAGGAGTTGTTTTCGACTGAACAGATGGGTCCAAACTCTGAAGACCTTTTCCTTTTCACTTTTCCCTGAGTAGAGAAACTTTTACTCCATTGCAAGAAAAAGAAGGAGGAAGCACTATTATTACAACAGTTCTGAGTGACGTCACTGTTCTCCGCTGTAAAGGATGGTGACCCCACATGTCAGTTACACGGAATGGCCCTTGTAGTGGATTAATGCGACTTTGTATACAAACTTTTCTGGAGTTGCTTTAACTGCATAAAGTTGTATGGGTGACGCATTGGGCTGGCCACCTGGCAGGTATCTTGGCCGTAGGGGCTGCCTCGAGCTTACATGGCACAGTGACTGGCCAGTATACTACACACTGCTAAGCTCGGATCCTTTGCAACAGTCCTACCTCTCTAAGGTGTGTTTTCTTCTCTACTCGGTGGGTTATCTAAGCTGAACTTACTCAGGTTGAGTGGATGTAATATAGGTTATTGAGTTGACTATTTATATTAAGATAGGTTGTGTTGAGGTGTTGTTTGATTTATTACATCAAGAGAGTGGATGCATAATTGAATGCAATATTGGATTTTTTGGTTGCCTGCATGTGAGTGTGTGTGTGCTCACCTATTGTATTGAATGGTAAGAATACTCCTTAGTAAAATGTGTTAGTCGGATAGAAAAATAGCTAAAGTCGTTATGATCACATTATAGGCTTGATTGCACAAAACCGGCAAGTGATAATGCCTATCATTGTTCCAGCATTGCAATTTGCACGGTCATAATGACTAGAATCAAGCAGTCCTGAATATGACTGCCAATGTAAGGAAGATGTCCTCTCAGATGGATTAGGAGCTCTTCTCGGCATGCCCGACCAAGTACAAGGAGGATGAAGTATAGTGAGTGCCATTGGAAGCGAAACGGAAGTTGACTTCGACGTTCACTATTTTGCTCTTCTTTCTTTCTTTCTTTCTTTCTTTCTTTCTTTGGTTGGTACTGCCTCGAGCTTACATGGCACAGTGACTGGCCAGTATACTACACACTGCTAAGCTCGGGTCCTTTGCAACAGTCCTACCTCTCTAAGGTGTGTTTTCTTCTCTACTCGGTGGGTTATCTAAGCTGAACTTACTCAGGTTGAGTGGATGTAATATAGGTTATTGAGTTGACTATTTATATTAAGATAGGTTGTGTTGAGGTGTTGTTTGATTTATTACATCAAGAGAGTGGATGCATAATTGAATGCAATATTGGATTTTTGGTTGCCTGCATGTGAGTGTGTGTGTGCTCACCTATTGTATTGAATGGTAAGAATACTCCTTAGTAAAATGTGTTAGTCGGATAGAAAAATAGCTAAAGACGTTATGATCACATTATAGGCTTGATTGCACAAAACCGGCAAGTGATAATGCCTATCATTGTTCCAGCATTGCAATTTGCACAGTCATAATGACTAGAATCAAGCAGTCCTGAATATGACTGCCAATGTAAGGAAGATGTCCTCTCAGATGGATTAGGAGCTCTTCTCGGCATGCCCGACCAAGTACAAGGAGGATGAAGTATAGTGAGTGTCATTGGAAGCGAAACGGAAGTTGACTTCGACGTTCACTATTTTGCTCTTCTTTCTTTCTTTCTTTCTTTCTTTGGTTGGTATTAGTAATCAGTGTTGTAAGTGTATGTGTATTGTTAACTTGCTTGCATAAGGATGATAAGTTTTACTGTTAAAAAAATATAGATACAAACATTGTCAGATATGAAAAATTTGTCGTGCTAGATCAAATTTATCTAGAATTCACAGTAATACAAGCTCCAGATACAAATATTGTCACATACAAACATCTAGGATTCTAGAATTCATAGTAGTCCAAACTCCAGATACAAACATCAGATACATTCATTGTCAGATGAATTGTACATGCAGTAGCGAAATTCAGAAGTTGAGAAATCCAGATTGCCTAGTGGTCCAGTCCAAATATCTAGGAATGGCAAGGTTGCCAAGCAGTCGAGATTAGAAGGAATGTCAAGGTTGCCAAGCAGTCCAGATATCCAGGAATCCCAAGGTTGACAAACATACAAAATGCTCTGTCCCAGGAATCTGAGGGTTGCCAAGCATACAAAATCAGCATAATGCTCTGTTTTTGTTGTTTTTTTTATTGCTCTCAAATGTCGTGCTGCTCAAAATGGGATCTTGGCTTCCTCGCCACTTGGGTTGAAGTTTGATCACAAATTAAATATGGCAATTACTCTAAAATAAATTAGGGCTTGAGCTCCAAAATAAAATCTAGCTGACAACTGGAAGTTTAGATATCGAAACTGAATCACATTGAACTAAAGAGGTTGCAGAGACAACCAAACAATGCAAAAAAAAATGCATGCAGATGCGAGCGAGGCTTATGTAGGGAACCAAATGCACTCAAACAACAAGTAATCTACAAGCTCAATGCCAATTTATATGCAATTGTCGTATTCAATCTCAATTTGACATCAGTTCTTCATCAAGCATGTATCGAGCCCACAAACAATACAATTGTTCGACAATCTCAGCAAATAGTAGCCAACCAAACATGGTGTCAACAAATAGAATTTTTTAGCAAATAGCAGAAATATCAGCAAAACAATAGAAATAGCAGAAATGTCAGCAAATAGCAAAAATATCAGCAAAGAGCGAAATGCCATCAAATAACAGAAATGCCATCAAATAACAGAAATGTCAGCAAAGAGCACACGGCACACGGTGCCATCAAATGCACCAATGCAGTCCTAACACACATGAAGCAATTTAGGCCAGCTCAAACCTCTCTACAAGTTGTGTGTGAACTGAAGGTTATAAAAGTATATTTTTACCTTGAAGTAGGGATAGAACCTCCTATTTGTTTGGATTTCAGTGGGGATTTCAATGGAGGGTGGCCGATCATCTCGTTGCGCAACTCCCCAACAGCAAAGAGAACCTCATGAAAGTATCGGGTAATGGTCTCAATGGATCTCCTAAATATTGGCTGCAAAGCCCTAAACCTGTGGTTGTGGCCAACAACGAGGAGAAACATGGCCACTTATTTCTAAACAAAGGTATTAATGATGTCTTGGAGTAGCTGACTTGCACGAAACAAATTTACAGAGATGGAAAAAAGGGACCCTCCTCATTCTAAGCTGCTCCAAAAAATGTGTGTTATCTAAATTGTAGATCCATTGTAGGTTCGATTGCCGAACAATGCCCCTTTCAACCATAGGACCATAGATAATAACATGACTGAACTGTCTAGCACTAGCTCTTCTAACTATGACAAGCATGTAAGCACACAGGGCAGCAACTGGACAAACACCCCTGACAATTTGGAGTTGTTGTTTACGTGCCAAGTCATCCATCTACGAACAAAATACATAACCAATATATCAAAATTCCATGATGGTGATGTCACAATATTATTGCAATCACAGTTGCACGCAGCAAGATTACATGAATGTATGCCATGACTGCCACATCATAAGGATGCTCAACCAGTGGCATGCCATCATCGACCAATAATGCAATGCTCAGAATAATATCGATGCTTCATATTAAACAATGTCGTTGCAATCATAATTGCATGCAGCAAGATTTGCATGTATGCCACGACTGCCAAATCCTAAGGATGGCCCTCCAGTGGCATACCATCATCGACGACCGAGGATGCAATGCGGATTACCAAGAATGACTAGAGCAGTTCATAGAACTAAAACAAAGCTTCAATCATACGAATGACATAGCAAAAACAACAACCATGCCTCATATCTGCTACTAAGAAGGTTAGAATCCAGTACAGAAAGTATTGATCCAGGCATTCAAGCATGCAATTATTCTTTTCCTTTTGATTTCAACAAATCACCATGTAATAACTGAAACAGCAGGCTGCAGACGCATGTTGGCTAGATCTAGTGGGACTGGTCGAGCCGCAGCGCCCCGCTCATAGGAGACGTCATGAAACAGCAGGCTGCAGACGCATGTCGGCCTCCTGCGGTAGACATAGAGCTCCTCCGCATCCCTCCTCCTCCCCGTCGTCGGTTGCATCTCCTTGCCGAACTGCGCCGGGGAATCGTGTGCGATCGGCGAAGCTCGGTGTGGGGAGGGGAAAGGGAGAGACTAACGGAAGATAAGACGGGGGTGACTATAATATATAAGGACAATGGCAATACATTTTGCCTCTGGACACTCGTTCAAAAATTTCTGCCCTCCCGCGCTGCGAATCACAGACGGTTTCTGTATGTGATGACCTACTTATCACAGAGTACCCCACTTATGTAGTAAGGTTCAAACTCCTGGAATGTCACATCCGTACTCACGAACAACTTTCATTCAACTGGGTTCTAGCATTTATAGCCCCTCTGACTTGAGAATAGTCTATAAAAATACATTTCAATGCCTGTGGAGCCAGCTTGCCAACCCCGCTGGTTGGTGATCTCGTACAAAACACATGCAACCAAATACCTTGGGAGGCACTTTGAACTCCCGCTGATCCAAAATAAGTTCAGATAGAGACCTCATCCCAAGTATTCGAGACTAGACGAGATTGATAAGATACACTACCGTTATTACTGCATCGCTCCACAATCCCTTTGGCACATTCATTTTTGAAACACGAGTGAACATGCTACCTCCAACAAATATCGATTCTTCTTTTCGGCCACTCCATTCTGAGGAGCGTTTCCTGAACGAGTAGTTTGATGAAGTATCCCCTCTGCTAAGAGATAGACAGTAAACTCCTTATTAACATACCGAGTTCCATTATCTGATCGAAGAATCTAAACCTTTGCCTCGAACTGAGTAGCAACAATTCTATGGAAGTCATGAAAACATCGAAGGACCTCGCTCTTGTGTTTCATCATATAAATCAACGTCATACGAGTATAACCATCAGTAAATATAACAAACCACTTAAAATCACTCACAGAAGTAACTAAGCACAGACCGAGACATCCGAATGTATTAATATAAAAGGTTCATAACTCCGAAGACCAATGCTACTAAAATAATATAGTTGGGCATTTGAAGTCTTGGTAAAATCACATAGTTAGGCATTTCTTGTCATGGTAAAATCAGAGAGATACTTATCATAGACGGTTTTTAATACAACCGTCTATGATAAGATGCTTATCACAGACGGCTTTTAACAAAAGCTGTCTGTGAAGTATCACAAAAGGTTCTTATTAAAAATTGTCTGTGATAATTATGTAATACAGACGCTTCTAGCCATCGCTAGTAACATAAACGGTCACGCTTGTAAAACTGTCTGTGATAATTACAACACTGGCAGTTTCCAGAAATCGTCTGTGATGAGACATCTAGTTTAGCCTGTTTTTGTCGTAGTGAAGCAAGGGGACACGAGAGCAACCGAGGAGGCGGTGGGAGGTAACCCTAGCACTTAGCAGATGGGGAGCCTGCACGCGCTTATGTAGTAGGTGGGGAGGCAACCTGCATCGCACGAGCCTGGCTCGCGAGTGAAGGCCACGAGTGGCATTTGCGTCGGGCCAGTCTCGAGGGAGCCTTTTGCATGCGATTAGCCTGGTCCGACCGATGGTGTAACATGTGTGTGTGCAGTTGTGAACAAAACACACCCTAAGTAGTCTGACTGAAATCCAACAGTGATACAGTGTCTGGCTACAATTGAAATTATATAACACAATAAAATTGGTGTTTTTGGCGCTTATGGCACCTTTGGCGCAGTCAATATCAATACTAGTCCTTTCTCCGTCGCATTTGCAAAAATGGCACCAAGTACCGCACCTAGGGGGTCAGACTCTCCTCGTGCCGCTACGCATATTTTATCGCGCCCCTGGGGGACGACAATACTCTCTTCCGCACCGCCGAGGGACGGTTTTCCCCTCGTGGTGCCATGTGGCACGTCAGGCCCGAGGCACGGTAGAGTGTAGTGTCGTCCCCCAAGGGCGTGGAAATACAAAAATTAAGGCCAGGAGTTGTGGGAATTCTAAATATAGAAAATGACCTTTTTTTTTGTGAAGGCTCCTTTAAAGCTATTGTTCGTATACAAATGAAATAATTGATTTGAGGAAAGTTTCAAAAACATGCTCTAAATACTTTCCATATTTATTCTCAGTATAATTATATATTTTTTATTTGTAAAAATAAGAAATAAATATTATCACATGTACAAAAAAATCATTTTGCAAATTTTTTCACGTGATCGGCCGCTTGGCCCATCCTTGTTGATCATATCAAACTTTCGTTTTGAGGGAGCAGGTATTATCACATGTGACAAAATCATATCAAATAATATTCTTAGATGAAATCACCTAATTTCATTCCAAAAATGTATTATCACATGTACCGAATAGTTGTAGTTAATGAGGGCTACTCAACAAGTTATAGGGAACAATATGCAATTAATATTCATGCAATGTTGATAAAAGGAATGAACATATGGTTCTTAATTTGCACGGATACCCCTCTTTAGTTACAATTATTTGGTTCATGCGATAATACATTTTTGGAATAAAATTAGGTGATTTCATCTAAAAAATATTGTTTGATATTATGTTGTCACATGTGATAATACCCTCTCCCGACAATGAAAGTTTGATCTGATCAGCAGGAAAGGCCAGACGGCCAACCACATGAAAAAAATTCACGGAATGAATTTTTTGGTACATATGATAATATTTACTCCTTCTTCTTTATCTCTGAAAAGAAGATAATTATATAGAGAATAAATGAGGAAAGTATTTTGAGTATGTTTTTTTAAAATTATTCTCAAGTCGATTTATTTCATTTGCATACATATAGTTTTCTTAAAGGATTTTTTGAGAAAAAATCAAACAAGATAAAATTATAGAAATATTACACAAGCAAGTACATTGTGTTAGGAGCATTCGCCAAAAAATCATAATTTTAGAGCTCATTTTCTCTATTTAGAAATTCTCACAACTGTCATCCTTTTCGTATTTCCGCACCCGTGGGGCCGGATGGGGTATTTCCGCACTTCATCTGTGAGTGTTGATGCACACTTCATCTGTGAGTGTTGATGCACATTTTCTCTTTTTAGAAATCACGGAATGGCTTTTGAATTCTGACAGGGGATGTTGATGCACATTCATCTGTGAGTGCAACACAAGGTTTGCATGATAGATTGATAGTGCAACGACAGCCGACAGACCGTGTGTTTACAGTTTCGCACCATGGTGGCGTGACTATGATTAAAATTTAGAGGATATTTGGTAGATTTTTTAATCTACTTACGGTTTATTGAATACCAAATTGTTAATCAACAGTAATATGATTAAGCATGACTAAACTATAAGTGCAACATGAGTCAGCTGTGGTTAGGAGTACGCCAGCCCCGGGCGTGAGGGGGACGCCACCCTTCTTCCCGCTGGTCCGCCCCTGCTGCACGATGCCAGCGCCACGAGCTACAGCTACCACTGCCACGTAGTGCGGAAGTAATCACATCAAAAGCGTACTTGAAACAGCATTAGAGGGGTTAATGAACCTTCAGCTTAGCTTACGGTTATTCTCTCATGCTTCGGTAAGAAGACTTCAATACAAGTAGTTTTTTTTTTGGGTGTGTGTGACTCGACATATGCGCCTCGGAATGATGCCTCACGAGTTTGGTTCGTTCCAGTAAAAGACAGCGCGTGTGTGTGCGTGTTCATGCCATCATCGTGCACTGCACCAAAAATGTGAGCACCGGTGCTTTTTTTAAAAAAAAATACCATGGCGCCGCTCTTTTCATAAAGGAGGAGATGGCGTCTTACTCATTCACAGCTGGAGCCTACACCCCGCTGCTCCCTCCTGGGGAACTGTTCCTAATGGAGTGGATTAGTGTTAGTGCAGGCACAAAAGGTGCGTATTACCTCTTGACGTCACTGCTAAGATTACCTTTCTACTCTTGAGACTGCCAGTACGTCCTCCCATCTAGGGTACGCCACCTGCCGGGTCCTGGTCCGCCTTTCGTGGTCCCCGCGGCTTGTATTACTTTTTTTTTGTACGGTAAAAATACTGTTTTGACAAATTGACTCTAAAAGAGACTAAATGAGAAGAAAAAAAAGGTCCCCTACTGCCCCCATTGCCCAACGGCTACCTTGGCTTCCTACGCGCCGCTCCGTGTCACGTGCCAGCCTTCCGCCGTAAGCCAACCCCCTCCGCGGCTCTGCCTATTTAACGCTCGCCAAGGTCCCGGCCTAGTCACACAGCGAGCTCAATCGCTGCAGAGAGCAAGCGATTGGCAGTGAGAAGCATCTGCGAGTTTGCAAAATGGTGTCTTGGAACGCTGCCTTTGTCGCGGTGGCCGTGGCCGTGGCCGCGCTGCTCTGCGCCGGGGTGGCGGCGGCGTCGGGGAAGTTCGACGACGTGGTGCAGCCGAGCTGGGCCAACGACCACGTCGTGTACGAGGGCGACCTCCTCAAGCTCCGCCTCGACAGCTCCTCAGGTATGAGCGGCGGTTGCTTCAGTTATGTTCATGTTGGGTTTTTTTTTGGCTGATGCGTTGTTCTTTCTGCATTTGGGAACAAATGCATACAGGCGGGGGCTTCGCGTCCAAGAACAAGTTTCTGTACGGCAAGGCGAGCGCCGATCTGATGCTCGTGCCGGGGGACTCTGCCGGAGTGGTCACTGCTTTTTATGTGAGCGAGTGCATGTTTTCAGTTCACCGGTCGTAAAATTAGAAATGCTATTTTCAGTTGCGCATGAGATCGGCCAGGAGAACGACTGCATTCATGCTGCATTAGGAAAAGAACATTACTGAATACCGAGGTCGTTGTTCTTTGCCTCTGAGTGTATTGTTGCGTCTATGTTCCCATTTAGGATAAATATGAGTAAAATGGGGAAATCGGTCAATGATACTAGTAAATAAGTAAACAAAGTGCTATCGAAAGACAATGCTGGGGACATGCTTGTCATGTCTGTCAGGGGAAGCAGCCAATAATCAATTTACAAAGAACAACAGCACGTGAAATCCAAGAGTTCACTCTATTTCAGTAGTACTTAGTATTTGCATCTCCAACCTCGAGTAAAACTGAAATTAACTTTGCCTCGTATTACTGCAGTTGTCGTCCGAGGGGGACAAACACAACGAGTTCGACTTCGAGTTTCTGGGCAACGTCACCGGCGAGCCGTACCTGGTGCAGACCAACCTCTACATCGACGGCGTCGGCAACCGGGAGCAGCGCATCGACCTGTGGTTCGACCCCACCGCTGACTTCCACACCTACGCCATCCTCTGGAACCCCAGTCAGGTCGTCTTCCTCGTCGACGACACGCCGATCCGCGTCTACGAGAACAAGACCGCCACCGCGGTCGTCACCAAGGGCCACCACCACCACCCCAACGGCACGAACACCACCACGGCCTCCGTGCCGCCGTTCCCGTCGCCGCAGCCGATGGCGGTGTACAGCTCCATCTGGAGCGCGGACGACTGGGCGACGCAGGGCGGGCGCGTCAAGACGGACTGGTCGCACGCGCCGTTCGTGGCCACGTACCGGGACGTGCGGGTGGACGGGTGCGCGTGGGCGGCCGATGCCAGCGACTGGGATGCCGGGGAGGTGAGGCGGTGCAGCGAGGGCTCCTGGGGCAAGGAAGGCAGGTACTGGTGGAAGGAGAAGGACATGGAGGAGCTCACCGTGCACCAGAGCCACCAGCTCTTCTGGGCCCGCGCGCACCACCTGGTCTACGACTACTGCGTCGACACCGACCGCTTCCCCGTCCAGCCGCCTGAGTGCGCCGGCCGGTGATCGATCGCATTGCGGGTCAGGACGGATCGACTGGTTGATGGAACTGCTGGTTTCTTGGTGGCGAGTACTGTTTAGTACTCTGGTGAAGTTTGTGTTGGTTGTGCCGTGTAATTCTCTGGTTCTGTGGTGGTGTCTTTTGTAAAAATCGTTAATGGAAATGATGGTACTACCTGTTTCCGAAATTTGGTTTGTTCTATGACATTGGTTCGGTCTTTCGAGGACAATGCTCCAATTAACTCGACCTGGTTTTGCGATAAAAGTTGCATCGCTTCTCTTCTCCACGGTGAGAAATAGGGCTGTTCATTCGGTGTAAATGCGGTATGTACGATAACATACTGAATAAATGTGAGATTACTAGTTTGGTGTCGATAAATACCAAATTATTTCACATCGGTAAATACTATATTTACTAACATTAAGCCGAATCGTTGTATCATACAACGACTTTTTTGTGCCACGATTGACTATTGACACCCAGCCGCAAAAGAACGATAGGAACTACAAACTCCGATCAGCCGGGAGCCCGGCCATTGCATTTGCCCATAGTAAAATAAATAAATAAATCACAAGAGCAAATGAGAATGGAAGGAGTAGGAGCTGTAGGTTGGGCGATTGGGCTGAGCTGGTCTAGTCAACCCAATTTGTGGCTTGGTTGGTACGCAGCCTAGGGCTTCCTCGATCCTCAATCTCAAAACAGGAACACACCAGCCGCGCCACTATGCAGGGGCAGAGAGGTTGAAGGGAAGCGACGCGGTTCATGGTGCGTTCCTGGCGGGCGGCGGCGGCGGAATAGGAGGAGGATGGAGGCGGCGGTCACTGGTGTTCCTCGCTCAATCGGTCGCCTCCTGCCCTCCTTGCGTGCTAGTCTCATCTCTCATGGTTCTTCCCCTTGCTTCGTTTCATATTCTCAGTGTGCTCTGATCCGACGTTACGAAAATTTCCATTGGTTTCCTTGTTTAATTTGTTCTCCTTCCTCAATTTTGTGTGCTTTCGTTAGTTCACTTGGACTTTATGCTTAGATTGTTGTAACCAGATCTCCCATGTTCGCTTTTGAATTTGAAGTGCTGGTATCGTTGATGTTCCTTCAATTTTGTGGTGGGAAATGTGATCTGAGATTGATCGGCAAGTTACATTGTTCCATAATTAGGTGTAATTTCTCTACCTATGAAATACTAAATACCGGTCAAATCGAGTTAAACGGTTTGTTAAGTAATTTTGATCCCGTCTTCTTGGTTCCGGATAAAGATGAACAGCCCCTAGTGAGAAATCACGGTGCTTAACCTGTAAGACTAGGTCCCTTTGCTGGATCCATAACTGCCCTTTAATCACGAGAGTAACTGAGTGAATAGAGAGGCACAGTGGTATGTACACAGTACACTGGTGGTCCATTGAGCAGGTGGAGGCATCACTGCATCAGGCTTTGAGCTCACGAGTCAATAGGATCAGACCAGACAGTGGTTTGGACGCATCAGTTTGGGATAATCTACACGAGCTCGATCCCCTTCCCTCTTTTACCTGCTCGCTTTGGTCAGAAAGGGCCAGCCTCGTTATGCTTTTGGACAGCGGTTGCGATGCGCGCGGAGCGCAGCTAGCTCGACTTGTATTTCTTTGGCCAACCTTCCCAGTGATCAGCTTCGTCTTTGCCCATCAACCCCAGTGAAAGATCGTTGCATCTTTGTTCTTCGCGGACTGGTACAGCAGTACTGCGTCCGTAGAGGACAGTGGATCACGTGAATGCGATTGATTGGCACGCCCTTTCAAAAGGTGTCGCCTGCGTAACACTGAAAGAAACACCTACCTTGCAACTGGCGAGGGCAATACTGCAGACAGTAGCAGTAAACAGAGGAGACGCAGCTACTGTTATTCACGGGATGTTCCATAGTTTTCTACCCCTAAAATTGGTTTATGCTATTCGAAAATCAATGTAAAAAATGGCATCATATAATGGCCGATGGGCGACACGTTGTGAGTCCGCACACCGGGCACCCCGGTGAACGGAGGTGCCGCGCACGACCTTAGCCGCGTACTTAGCTAAACAAAGTACCGCCTCGGAAGTCTAGATAATGTAGCACACAACACGACGTTACTAATAGGGAAAAGCTAAAAAACGCTATAGCGTTAGATTTGTTTCTATTAGGATAGGTGGAGACCATCGGATCCAATGTATCAGACGGCATCAGAAATTCCCACCTTTCTTTCCCATCCACGTCTTAGCGAGCTGTTCCCAAAGAGATAAGCTGCCACCGTTGGCCTAACTCTATCCTGCTCTCATCTTATTACACATTTGTGTATGCACACATTTATGGGGAGCTCGCGCTATATTTTGTGGTTTCATTAGTATTGATCCATATTTCATTTTTCACATATATTTGGGATCTTTACTTTGAAGACATATCCGATTGAGTATTCAAAGCTTGTGTAGTTTTGTATATTCATGTTTGAGTATATAGAACTTGTGTAGTTCTTGCATACTCATGTTGTGAGTATATGTAACTTGTGTAGTTCATATATACTCAAGTTGTGTTACATTAATTTTAAATCAAATTTATATGATTGAAGTGGTTATCATCAATTACCAAAAAGGGAAAGATTGAGCTATCTTGTCCCACCATTATGTGTTAATGGTATGAGGTGGCAATTAATGATAATCATATTGAGGAACTAACTTTTTCCATAAGTTGGATATATAGGTTATGTTCCATGATGATGAAGACTTGGAATGATCATAAGTTGATCATCAAGTCAAGAGCTTGGTGTAAAGGATGCATCATGAGTTGATGCTTATCAAGAAGAGGTGATCATGAGTTAATTGTCAAGACAAGAGAAGACCCATCATGTGTTGATAGAGGTCAAGCAAAGGATCATCATGCGTTGATGATTATCGAGTTAATGACCCGGACTTGAAGTGTTGATGTGCGTCATCAAGCTTCATGAAGATACAAGGCAAATGTATGACTAGCTAGGGCTAAGGATGTGTTCCTACTCTTTTACCGGTCTTGGTGTTTGGTTGGAAGACCGAATTGCTAGTATAGGATTGTCGTACTATTAAGAGAGATCTTAACTAGTAGTTTGAGTTAGTCATCTGTTGATAGCTCATTATGTTTGCTCTAGCACATCTATGCATGGAGTTATTATTTGCGAATGTGTTTTGCAAATGATTGATGCTCATGCATTTTATCTTTGTAGCATGTGACTATATTTTGCAAATGTGTTTTGCAAATGGTTGAAGTCCATGCACCTTAGCCTTGTGGTATGATGCTGTTATTTGCGAATGTGTTTTGCAAATAGTTGATGCTCATGTTTGTTAGAATGGTCAAATGTGTTTTACAAATGTGGCCTCGAGCTCACTTATTCTCTTGGTTTGTATTCTTTTTGGATGAGTTCATATTTAGTTGGTGTTTAGTTTGGATGTGATATTTACACACTGGAGCTTCTTCCAAAGAACAGGGACATGACCTTCTGATATGTGAGGAACTTGAAAATGGGAACTTCCGAGGTTCCGCTACTAGTTGGTGCTTGGTTTGGATGCCCCATTACATATGTGTCTCCCAACGTTTTTTATGTGTGGGCTATATATTGGAACTTGAATTTTGCTATTTTCTTTCATTTTTTTGCATTTAGTTTTGTTATTTGAATTTTTGGAAGTTCGGTTGTAGAAGTTTTAATCCCAAATAACTGATGAAGCTAATTCATAATGTGTTTCATATGTGTTCCATGAAGTTTCATGTTTTTCTTGTATAAGTTATCAGCAGTGACATCGTGTTTCATGAAGTTTCATCTCAAGTTTCATGAAATTTCATCCTAAGTTTCATTGTATTTTACGAAGTTTCATGAAATTTCATCCAAAGTCTCATTAAGTTTCATCACAAGTTTCACTTTGTTTCATCAAGTTTCATGTAGTTTCATCGTGTTTTATGAAGTTTCATCCCAAATTTCATCGTGTTTTATCCAAAGTTTCACCGTATTTCATCAAGTTTCATATGATCTCATTAAGTTTCATCCCAAGTCTTATGTTTCATTAAGTTTCATCCCAAATTTCATCGTGTTTTATCCAAAGTTTCACCGTATTTTATCAAGTTTCATATGATTTCATTAAGTTCCATCCTAAGTCTTATGTTTCATTAAGTTTCATCCCAAGTTTCATATAGTTGCATTAAGTTTTATTAAGTTTTATCTCAAATCTCATGAAGTTTCTTCTTAAGTTTCGTATAGTTTCATGAAGTTTTAATCTCAAATAATCGGATGAAACCCACTAATATTATCTGAAAACTGTTTGAAACTTTCTGAAATCCAGTGAAGCTTCATGAAACAAAGATGAAATTTTTGCTTGAATTTTTAAACTTTCTCAAAAGATTTTAGAACTTCAAATTTGCAAAACTTGATATAATCTACTTGAAACTTTTGTTGAAACCTTCTTGAAACTTCAACATTTAAAACTGAAACTCCATAACATTTTACAAATAAGGATGAAACGTTTAAATCTAAAGTATTTTAAATATATAAAACTTCATGAGGCTTCACGAAAATTTATGAAATTACTATACTGTTGAAAGTATTTTCTACGGTATAGCGTTATGTAGCAACTCCCCTAGTAGGGAGGCAAGCACGACCAGGATCTGTTCTATATGATCGAACTGTTGCTTCCATGACTAATACGGCGGCAAGCACTTAGGCTTGGTTGATGACAAATGACCTGTGCGCCAGAGCGTGATTAACGGCCCGGATCATGTACTAGGGCGGCTCTCAGTTTGTCTGACAGGCTCCATAATCTTTTTTTAAAAGATTGGCTTCGGAAGTAGCACATACTACCAGTTCGACTTGTGTATTCTTTAACATATGGATATGCAAAACATTTTATTTCTACTTATACATTACTTGAGCTGTACAGACCATAGACCATCCATGGTTCTTCACAATATGGCATTCTGGACGCATTATGTATTACAACGAAGCTTAATCACTAGGAGAGGGGGACACGCTACGATGCTCTCTTGAACATCCCGACCTGGATGACGGCCACGGCCAGCGCCACCAACGACCCACCGGCAGCCATCTCGGAGGAAGAACCGGAGCCACCCTTGCTCGTTCTTCCAACTCTTTCGAGTTCCGAGCACCGTCGATGAACTCCGTGGAAGGCGACCCGGTTCCTTCAGCTGTACAGACTATACACCATCCATGGTTTTTCACAAAAATTATGGAGCCTGGGGCAGATCCTCTGGGGCAGCAGTGCAGCATTCACCAGGTAAGTGTCTTCAGGTTTCTCTGAAGTCTCCACCGTGACCGTACCTTCAGGGGGGAAAAAATCTGTAGTAGTTCTGTATTACAGCAGAAAGCAACACGGTAAACCAACACCTAGCAGCAATCAATAACTACAGAAGATGACTTAAGACTTGAGTGTTAGATTGGAGTAGGAGAGTAGTACTATACTCCCAGACATTTTCATCGGACGCAAGAGATGCAACAACACTCTAGACAAGCATTCATTACGTAGTTAACATGACAGTGAAGCATGCCCAACTACTAAAAGATAGGATAGTGTTTCCCTATGTAAATGTGACATCAAACTTGAGAAATGTACATAGAGCAGCAATAGGCCATATCTACATGGCAATACACACCGTATGTCAATTCATATATCGCGAATCTCTACATTACAGCATGCCAGTGTATGGTCAAACTAGTGCATTTTCATTCTTCAGCAAATAATACTACTGCTCAATTTGCACTTGTTTAGGCAAGAGCGAAAAATGAGAAGAGAACTGCACAGAGATTATAAGTGTTGATTTGTGATCCAAATTCTATATATCAATTAGAAGAGTCGACTTAGGGTTTCTGCAGAGGATATCAGTTGTAAATCCCGATTATAAAGATTGTTCTTGGTGGTGGCGCCGTGGTTTTTCCCTCTCGCATTGGGAGGGTTTTCCACGTTAAATCTTGTGTCTCTCTGCGATTGATCTTGTTTACTTCGTCGTTCCTCCGCCCTCTCGTATAACAATAAGATCAATAATTGAGGAGTTTCAATCATAACATTTACAAAAGGATATTGCCACAAACCTGAGCCTGACGACTTGATTTTAACCATGTAAAAGCCTGCACTGCAGGTTCAGGCATAGATGGAATTATTGCATCAGTCTTAAGTTTTTGTCAAGCCCACTGATCTTGTTCTTAATAACATGCAATGAATCACACTGTTACCACACAGCACTACAATAGGGTGTTTTTCCCAGTCGAGCTGCCAGCATGTCTAGAGTTTTTAGCACAAAAAGGAAATGCAAAAAAGTTTCCGTATGCAACAATGGGGCCATCCTGGGATTGGTGAACATTCTTATGCTACAGAGGAACATTATTTTTGGAAGATTTGATTGAGCTATTATGCTTCTCAAGTGAAAAGTTACAGCTATGAAGAAGTGAGCTCAAGCGCAGGACAAGGTCATATTTCATTTTCACATACAACAATTGTTCTTACAGAACACTTGAATTACATCATCCATTAAATGAGTACCAGGAGCACAATAGCAACAGCCATAATACTGAAAGTACCAACATGACACCCATGGCTACCAACATGACACCCATGGCCATAAAAGCTCAACAGTGCAAATTGATAGCAGTAACGTAAAAAAGAGCCATCCTTCGCATCCATCTCCCTCCTGGAGACTCCGCCACCTCGTGCAGCAGCCCATGCAGATGGTTCTGGAGTCCCCTCGACCCCTTTGCGAGGAGGCGGCGGCAGAGCCCGCGGCCTGGCCAAAAGACCCTGTCTCTCGCACCAATTGAACTCCGATCGAGCAAATCTGGGCCAAGAGATCACCACAAATTTCGAAACCTTTTCACTCTACGAGGGATGGCTCGAACGACAAAGGATTCGGTGCCAATTTTTTCCGACCAATTATAACACCAGTTCTGCCACAAGCAAAAATGGAACACAGAAAATGTTGGAATAAACCACGCCTCGGTTGTGTCCATGGCGTGTACATCTGTGTGTTGCGTCATGTGCGTCGCGTCGCGTATTCGATCGGTGTGAGTCCGGTAAGTCAGGGAGTTAGGTGCTAAGTTTGATCGCGTCTTAGAGCTGATAGGAGAAGTGGTGTGCGTGGCGCCGATTGGCACGGGAAAGCCGCGTCGTCCGGATGAGCGAGAGGCTCACGACGTTGCTGAGCGAGTCCTGCGGGTCATGGCGAGGTGGCCGGGCGTGGAGGTTAGCTCCATGGCTCGTCCTTGGCTTATAAGTAGTCCTGTACTCCTTTCGTGCTAATTTGTCAAGTCCAGTGAATAAGGTAGCAAAGATACAGGCGAGTTTGTCGCTGCGGCGTTCGTCGCCGGAAAAACTACTGTGCTTCTTCTACCTCGCGTTCGCGTGCGTGCGTGTGTTCCTGGGCAAAGCTAACAGAAAAGACGCATCATTTCACCTTTCAACCTCTGTTGTCGCTATAAATTTCTTCTGCTGCGTGGTTTGTGAATTAGTAAAATGATGCTGCTGCTGTGATGTCTAATTGCCTCTCGTGGTACTCCACATCACTATTGCAATCGACGTGGAATGCTATAGTCCCGCCCATCCATGATTGACGTAGATCAGATCAACCATGTTGCGGCATTCTCTGTTTCTCTCATCTTTTCTCATGGAGGTCCTACATCAGAAAACAGGCCATGATACATCTTCAAAGAAGAATGGCCGGCCCACTACACAACATGGGGATCACAAAGGAAACTTAGTACCACCTCGGTTGTGTACGTGAAGCAGAGCCAACTTAAAAGGGGAGCCCCGGAGCATTACAGTACGACCTTACTTGAACAGGATCTGTTCTATAGGATCGTACCGCTGCATCCTTGACTAATAAGGAGGCAAGCACTAAAGCTTGGATGATGACACGTGACCTGTGGGCCAGAGCGTGATTAACTGGTCGGATCGTTTCCGCAAGGGGTGATCAACGGCTGTAGAGGATCGTTCCTGCTATGGCTTATGTCCTTACCAGGTTGGCCTTCAGGTTGTCTGACAGGCTCCATATCTTTTTTTCTGTCATCTTTTCCTCAATTTTGTTGTGCCATGGCGTTCTTACTGCCTTTCGCATACAAGACCATGCCACCATGGTGTTTCGCAAGTTATGCTGATTCTTTTGACCACCTTACACAGTGCAATGCTGTAGTAACTACTACATGACCGTGTACAGCATTTGCATAGTCTTTGGAATCCAAGTGCCACCTTAACCAGAGGCATCGAACGCCTAGTCGAGCGCACACATGGCTAATCCAGTTAGCCGCGGATTCCTGAAAGCCTGCAGCCTTTTTGTGAGGAAATGAGTATGCGTGATCCAGTGTGTTGTCAGCGTTGTTGCTGCGGGGACAGGAGCTAATGGGAGCTGATTGAGCCTTATGTTTCGCTGCAAAGCCTTTCGGTGGTAGCCCAGCACAGTACTCTCCTCCCGACGGAATCCTTTTCGATCTGCTAAATTCTCAAAAGCTGTAGTGCACATGGCACAGTCCGGGCCATGTCTCGAGATTCCTTGCAGCAACACGGTCACTTCTGAGACAAAGCATCTCATATGATATTTCCTCTTCCTTTATTATTATTATTTTGGTTGAGAAAAAGACTTCTCGTTGGATCTTATGAGCCAGTTGATTATCTGAGCCCATAATAATTCACATAAAGTGCAGCCAGTTCATAGTTTCATACATGCATGGGCCAATGATGCCATCCAATTGGAGTGGTCGCCTGGTCGGTTCATACACGCACCTCCTGAGACCCCCGTGCTCTTCTGACTTGTGTGTTTGTGCCACCGAAAATTGGCAGTCCGGCGCTTGAGGTTAAGGAGCAATTGGCGGCTTGGCGCATCGTCTCTTCTTACCTTGGTCTTACAATTCAGACCTATCCAGCACAACTCATGAGTCAACCAGCACTTCATGAAGTGCGTGGATCAAATCAAACAGATGACACCTTGCATCATTTCATGAATGCTTTCATGTCCAAGGCTAGCTCCAACCCTAGCTATGAAATGCACACAAAACACCTAGCGGCCTCATCGTATAGCAACTCAACAAAGACAATGCTACACGAATAATACAAGTGTTCCTCCTGTTCATGCTGCTGGTAGTGCCTAATAAGCTATACACGCACCACCACGGTCCAGTGCATTTGGGACGGGTAAAATATGTATCCGGTAGGGACACACAGTTTGCACGGTGCGGCGGCCATCGATCGCGGCCGGGATGATCGGACGTACGGCTCACCGGCACTGCCGTCGTAGCCGCTTTTGCGTACATTCTAGGCTCCACGAATGGTGCAACCTCGGACGAGAATATACATAATCTCATAAATAACGTAGCATTAATTCTTCGTGTTTGCGATCTACGTAATGTCCCCGTCGGCAAAGAGGGAAGAATGCACACAGGAACAGATGCAATCCGAAGGTGACTTGGCAAGAAATTCCGAGACAAGCTTTGCCCAATGAAACCAAAAAGAAAAAGGAGAAAAAAATAAAGCTAGAGGTCAAAAAGGGTTTGACCCATCCACCCAGGTTGTGATTGCGATAGACACTGGCTCGACAGGCCCATCTGGCCCAGTACACCTAACACAATCACGATGCGGCGGGCCCGAGCGGTCAGGGGGGCACGGGGAATCTGTTGGCCTTTGGGCTTTCGTCAGAGCCCACCTTAACTGTTCGCATGTGCAGTTTGGGGTCCATGAGTGTTGACTGCGGAGGGGAAAGGGTATCCAGATGGAGAGTTTTCCTCCGTTTCACACTGAATGAATATATATATATATATTGCGAGGATGCTTACTACATCATTAAAGTAAGAGGATTCACAGTACAGAAAAGCATTGTATTAGGCATTCATTCAGAAGAGATCTCTTGTCTGATTTCCGTTGATTAACGATGAGAAGCGTCTACTAGTTGAATTTGTCTTCTTGTTATGGTTATCTGTTCTACGAGTGTGCAATACGTACGTAGTACACACTACACACAGTGGATTATATTTGTAGGTAACACCATCAAGACAAAACCAACGGATAGTAGCTAGATTTATGAAATACCAAGTGTTCCCAGGTCTTCTTAATCTTGTGAATAGGCGCATGGGAATGAGGTTTCAAACTCTTTGGATGGTTGACCTTTTGCTTGGAAGGATTATCTCTCTGGATCACTCCCAAGTCCTAACCACATGCGTTAGGCGCACACACTAGCTATAGTTACATAAATTATTGTACAATTAGTTGCGCTGAAAACAAGAGATCGACGGAACCAATTAATTAACGCTAGACATCAAACGAGTTATGCCCATCTCGGCAGCTGTCGGGAGAAACTGAGTAGACCCAGAGTCGATCGAAAGTCAGGCCACGCTTTGACCCATTGCGACCACGAAACAGCTAAGAAACTATTATCCGAGCAAGCCCCATAAAGATGCTCCGAGCTCGAGCCCCCGTGCCGTGTCAACGCCGAGCCTAACAGCGCAAAAGTCGCACCCCCACGCTTTTTCCTCATGCGATGTCGTCGTCGTTTCCTAACACTTCGAAACCGACGCGCGGCCGCGGCCGCGGCCGCGGGAACGTCGCCGTCGGCGCGCGCATGTGATGTAGTGTTACAGGAAGGGAACTCTCGTGTAATGGTGTACGTGCTGGTGTGCTACTGCGTGATGTGACGCGCGCACTAGCTGGCTAGCCCTCGCCGTGTCCGCGCGCGAGCGAGGGCGCAGGCGTGCGCCCTCGCCGTGTTTCGCACACCACACCAGGCCACCAACTGGCCGAATTCTCCGTCGCACGGCAGGTCGGTCGGGCTGGGCTCCATTCCCTGGGTCGCACGGCAGGGCAGGGCAGGGCAGCTTGCCGTCTACGACTCGATCCACCAACAGATTTAAAGATTGAAAAGTCTATTAATTCGTGGCTACCCGTGCACGATCGAGCAGCCTCTTTTGCGAGTAAAATTATATGTGTGTTTGTGGCCAATATGGATCGAGAGTGGAAAAAAGCACTGCCAAGATAAACTTTCGTGCTCATAATTAGAGGAAATTGATTGCACGTTACTAACACAATAATCCAGATGAATGGGCTAATCTACCATCCCACCTTGTGCTGATAAACAATCCATTAACGAGAACTCAGAGGGAATGGCATGATCCCCAGGTTTTGCAAATTGTTGGTGAAGGATCACTGAGGCGGCAGGGAAAGAGATCTGAACATATACTATATATTAATTCATCTCTGAATCTGCTGCACTGAGTGCATGCTCTCTCTCTCTCTCTCTCTCTCTCTCTCTCTCTTATACGCAGATGTGAGATGTGTGCGCGGTAGAGGAGGGAAGAGTCAGCGTGGTGTGGCCGTGGCTTGCCATGGTGTATGTGGATGGGGTGAGTGGGCGGCTGCCTTTTTCCGGGCACGCGTGCGACCCCCGCGGGGCCCGTGCTTTTGACGGGTTGCTCGCTCGCTCTCACTCTCCTTCTCGCCGCAGTCATGAGCATGACATCAACGGGGTCTTCGCGCTAGCTCTGCCGCCGTGTAGGCTTAGGCCGGCCGTTTGAGAGGAAATTCTGGTGCACCAAAGAGAATGTAGTGTTAGTGATGTGCGCAAAAGGCAATCATAAATAATTCGGTTTTATAGGTTAAGAGAGATATTGATCTATATGGGACTAAGATTCTATTAGGTCTACAACGTGGAAGCCCATTAGCATACTCTATAAATATAGGGCGGGTGCGAGCACAATGGACGAAACCAGCGCCACATCCCTAGTCGTATCCGAAACCCTAGCCGCACGCGGTGCTAGCACACCAGCGCGCGCCGCTCCATCCCGAACGTGTGGACTCGTGGGCGTCATTGCTAGCTCTGCCGCGCAAGGCTATTGCGTAGGACTCGAGAGAGACATTGGTTCGTGAAACGATCGGCCTTCTTCATCAACACGCCGTTGTACGTCTTTGAGAGTGAACTATCCATGACTGGTGTTTCTCGGTTGAACACGGTAGAAAATCAATTGTTGTAGCTAGCGTAGCCTACCTGTTCACCTTTCATGTAGCCAAAACATCATGGAATCCAGTCATCTAAAGGACTCTGCCAGTACATACGTTCGGACCATACTAGTGTATGCATGTGTTTGATCTACTGCAGGTTTCATTATGGCTGGCTGATCAAATATCCATATATTATTAAAGCGATAGAAAAAGAAGTCACAACGTTCGCTCTTAAGAGTAGAAATTTCCATATTAATCGGTGAAAAAAAGAAACATCTACATCGTTGATTACGATGGGTTCAGATTATAACGATCTAGATTAAACGAAAGAGTCCATATCAAGTACAATATAGAAATAAGAGTCCATCTTATGTACAATGCAAAAATAACCGAACTTCGGAATAAAAAATAAAATAAAATAATTAATTCAATTTTGATACAAATTTCTAAGTAAAATCACTATATCAACATAATTCAGAATAAAAATAAAATAAAATAAAATAGTAATTGGATTAATATACAAATTCCAGCAAAAAAAAACTAGAATTTGGAATAAAAAATAAAATAAAATTAGCAAATTGATCTTGATACAAATTCCAAAGTAAAATCACCAATAATTGTGTGTGTGTGTGTCAATTGGATTAGTATACGAATTCCAACAAAAATTAATTAAAAATCGGGATAAAAATAAAATAAAATTTGCAATTTGATTTTCATTTGAATTCCAAAGTAAAATACTTAAATAAATAAAATTCATAACAAAAACATCATCAATTTGATTTCCATACGAATTCATAAGTAAAATCCTAAATAGATATAACTCAGAATAAAAACTAAACCAAAAATAGCAATTGGATTAGTATACGAAATTTAAAAAAATTGATTTTTCAATAAAATAAAATAAAATTAGCATATTGATTTCGATACGAATTCCAAAGTAAAATATATAAATAATTGTAATTCGGCATAAAAATTAACAATTGGATTAGTTTACTAATTGTAAAAAAATAATTGAAATTAGGGACAACAAATAAAAGAAAATTTACAATTTGATTTCCATACGAATTCCAAAGTAAAATATCTTAATAACTAAAATTTTGAATAAATTAAATATAAGTTATAATGAGGATTTTGTGAATGGTGTCGGAGGAGACCACGAAAAAGTGCAATAACATCAATTTATCCTATAAGAAAACATTAATCCACAAGGAAGCGAATAGCCAAGGCAGCGACGACGAAGATGAGAACAATTCCATGCTGCTCACCTTAGCTGTTTGACAAGGACAATATTGCTCTACTTGTTGGAGCCATTGAAGAGAAAAACCGGAGTCAAAGGAGCCAAATGTTGTGATGACGGATGGTGAGTATTGACATTATTAAGAAGTCAATAGCTAAAGAAACTCGATAATGGGCAAGACACATGAGAGAGAGAGATGATGCTTTGGATTAAGGACGAGCTATCGACGATACATACATCATCAGCTAGCTAGGATCATACCATCGTTGGTGAGTGACATGGCGTCACTAGCGATGGCGATAATATTCTCTATATCATTAGACAACAACTAAAGTGACATACCGATATCAATTAAGATGGGAGGTTATCGCAGTAAGTGAGGAAATCACATCGTTGAGTTGGACAATGTCAAAGAAGAGGAGCAACCGACACATGAGAAAAAGATATCGAACATGTATAATATCGTACATGGGTATATACATGCATGCATCCTACGAATAGAAGCATGTGCGTACAAAAATAAAGGAGCAAATATCTCGGAGTAGAGATAGCGCAACAGTAAGAAATAGGCTTTGTCCACTAGAGAGAGCGCGACGGGTCTCCCGGCAGGGATCGATGATATTTGCACGCATATACGTGTAGATATCACAACGGTTATCATTAAGCAATAATTGAAAAGACGTGGATGATAACTATGTGATAGCGTATTGCATTGGAAGTGGTAGCAACTGAGAGATATCAATCAAGAATTGGGCTTGCTCTTGGAGGTTGAAGCATAAAAAATATGGCGGGGAGAAGAGATAAAAGACACACGGTTCGGTGGGGCAACCGACGTATGGGAAGATAAGTTCAAGGTAGGTCACCCATGGTGCATCGGTGTATACATGGGCAAGGTACTCTAATACCATGCAAACTAATAAGATAATTTTGTTGCACACATAATCGATTTATTGCATGAGAGTAACATAGGTATATGTGCATGCAAATATTTTGGAAAAGAGTTAAGGGCATGCAAACATGATGCATACATAATAGAGAGTGGTTAACTTATTATAATCACGATTTTATTTCATCAAAGCTCATACTTCAATTACGTACCTCAAGTTGCATTTTCCTTCAAGCTTCTATTATCATTTTCTAATGTTTATAATATCTTAAAAATGTAAATAACTACAATATATGTAAATATATTCTTAAGCATATAAGTTATATCATTTGTCACTACAAACTTTAAAACAAATCTAGCAGCATAAATGCGTGGGCCACCCTGCTAGTTTAAAAATAATCTATGTATAAATACAAATTAATTAAATCGAAAAACCTTGCAAAAAAAAATCCACCGTATACTAGGAAGTATTAATGACCTTGTTTAGATGTGGCGAATTGGGCTAGAATTTTGGTTATTCCTTTATATAAGTTCTATGATAAGTAGGTTCGTCAGCATCATGGCCGTTCCATATTTTCATGAATATTGTCATATTGCTAGTATTTCACATAATTTAATCTGCAAAATAATTCTGTATGAACTAGCTTATTAATTTTCGCATTGAATCTCTATGCTTCCCGTGAATACGACGGTTTCCAGACCATAAGTAGGAAAAATCGTGTTGACCATGGCGTGCAGCTGTAGACTGTGTCCATATCGCACTGCATGTGCTAGCTAGCATCTTAATTGGAAGTATTTGCGTGGAGGAGAGAAATTAAAGAAGAAGAAATAATACATCATGCAGTGGCTGGTGTTAACTCTGAAGGGAATATAAGTGTACGGAGAAAAATCCAAAAAGGAACGGGAGAATCATAACGATCCAAGACAAAATCATGGGGATGCCTAACGCAATATGAGGAGTTCTACCAATCAAACACTATATATATGATTTAGCTATAACTAAACATCATACCACAATGATCGAAGCGTGCTATAGATGGACTAAATACGATTAGTAGAGTCCAGGGGTATGCATGTAATTTGCATCAGATTGTGATGTTGAGTTTATCTTCTAGTGGCTGGACATGCTGAACAATAAAATAATGCTGATGGGAAGATTACAAATAATTACCAGTGAGAAAGTAATTCCCTGTAATTATATTAGATCAATTAGAGACGACTATAGACACCCAAACTAGACTTTTTGGTACAAGAATTAGGCGCAACAGATCTACTACTAGTTCATTACCGCTTTATGGTGAGGTGATATCATCAAACATTCCTCGGTGTAATTTATTTGCTTCTGTTGCTACCAAAAGACTTTCCTTTCGCAGGTCAATACCTTTGATTACTTATAATTTATTCGATATATAGTCTTTTATTCCTTTGTTTTATTTGCAAAAGATAAGATATATTTATACTGATTCGACATAATTATCCAGATTCTAATGTGATAAACATGGTGGCATTAATCAATTGCTGAAGTCCTATTTGTACCAATATTAAATGGAATAATCTCAAAATAGCTAACTATATTAAACCCCATGCTCTTACTGGAACATGAGAAAAGAGAAAAATATAGGAGGATCATTATTTCTAGAGAGCATGGGCGGAACTAGAGAGAATTTGATCGAGGTTCACAACTTCGCATGCATATAATAACATATGAATTTTTTAAGTAATATTTGTACTAAATAGTAATGCATCCGGCTATTTTTAACATCAATAATTCGACATAACTGACGTCAACGTACAATGATAAAGAAGTAGCGATCAATATGCTTACCAAAATAAAGGAATTAAGGAATAAAATATGATCATATTGGCAAAATACATCATCTGTTGGGATAGTCCCACATCGGTTGTGGGAGGAGACATAGCACAATTTATAAGGATGAGTGTGTACCGACCTATCAGATTAGTCTTTTAGGGGGAGATGGTCTAAGTGAAGGACCGCGGGAAGGCTACGATAGCACAAAATAAAAACTTTACCTCGCAACCAAGGAACCTCCGCTAGTAATAGATCACGAGATTACCACTAGACGCGCCGACTCGTAGCAGAAGTAGAGTCGATGTAGCGATTTGATGTGGTCGTAGTCGTACTCGCCGCGCGTCTTCTCTTACGAGTAGTCATACTCGCCGTTCGTTTGCTCCTCCGACTCCTGTGATCGTCACGAGTTGCGGATCGTCCTAGTGTTGATGCCTCGCAACAACACCTCCGAGGTATCCACACGTACGGGGTAGGGATACCACGCGCTGGAGTGCTAGCACCGGCAGCGTGGTTGAGGAAGGCGTGGCTATTAGGGTTTCGAAAAGTTCTTCCAAAAGATCGTCATGCCACCCCTTGCCACCGCCCCTCTATTTATAGGCATCCATGATGGGTCTCAAACTTGAGGCCCATTACGAACTCGAGGCCTATAAGAATTCAGATCACCATCTAAATCAAATCCCAACCCTTTAAATGTGCGACTCTATAAGTTCATGTGTAATCAGTTGTGACTCGGAAACTCTTTTTCGACCACTAGTCGTTAGCGGTAACTAGCAGCACATAACGATTCCCAAACACACATAGAATATATCGGACGAACCTTAATGCAATATGATCTACGACCAGGTCCATATCACTAACGACCAGTTCATATTTGGTCTCGACCAATTTGTAACTCCTTACGACCAGGTTCCGACCGCTTAGTGTCCATGTTCGACCAGCCTACAATCAGCTCGTATATCCATACGACTAGTCTGTATTGGGTCGAACTGAAAGACCTTCTCGTGTATTCTCCTTTTGCCTCACGATGTCAGGTTGAACTCCAAGTGAGATGTTGTATCATCCATGGACTGTTCAATACTTCATGTGGTCGACACTTCGACCACTAGTGGCATGAATGGGCACTTTCTTTATCCGACCACAACGAGGGGCCCAGATACATCTCTCCTGTTATGTTAGGAGGGGCCAAATCCCATATCCAACCAGTCACATCCCTCCGCATGCTTCATAGCATACCCAAAAGCTACTTTTATAACTACCTAGTTACGAGTAGCGTTTGGCAACCCCTAAGAGTGTTATTACACATGTAGAAAATCATGCTGATATTATGTCTAAGGATTATACATCATCATTGCTTGAGACCAACTAATGATACATAGAATCATAACAATCTCAACAGTGTCTCAAGGTGGGTCTTTTCTAACACCATGTTCCCTAACACGTGTCCATATTATTAGTTAGATATCTCCATACCCATGACTTGTGAAACATAGTCATCAACCAATACATATGCTAGTCTATTCATATGTGTTCTCATATGTTTTCAATCAGGGAACGTTTAAGAATAATCATCACAGAAATATAGAGTATCACAATCAAGTCACATACTTGATAATAAATATTATTGATATTATTCAAGGATTAAGATAACATATTATCCAATGTTATGAACATAATGAAATATAATTATCT
Organism: Hsuehochloa calcarea; assembly: GCA_036346395.1. Lineage (NCBI taxonomy): Eukaryota > Viridiplantae > Streptophyta > Magnoliopsida > Poales > Poaceae > Hsuehochloa > Hsuehochloa calcarea. The sequence continues at coordinate 46,576,036 of CM070599.1, forward strand.
CTATGATTGCCTCTAGGGTATATTTCCAACACTAAGACCCCTTGATTGTTGCTCTGTAGTTGGACTTGTGGGTTAGCGATCTAATGATCTGGGCTTGGGATGCTGGTCTAGCAGGTCCGGGATTGGACGTTGGTTTAGTGGTTCGATGGCGTTGTGCAACAATTGGTATCAGAGCCCAGGTATCCCGGATACATCTCAAGCTTCATGGTTGCCAGGGAGCACACCCGATGTGTGAGGGTGAGATTTGTTAGGATAGTTCCACATCTGTTGTGGGAGAAGATAGAGCACGATTTATAAGGATGAGGGTGTACCAACCTATCAGACTAGTTTTTTAGGAAGAAGATGGCCCAAGACTCCTTGGTCGTTACTCTGTAGTTGGGCTTACGGGTTAGCGGCCCAACGACCTGAGTTCGGAATGTTGGTTTAGTTGTTCGATAGCGTTACTCAATGTCATCCAACCCTAATGACCTAAAAAAGAAAAGAACAAAATATTTTAGAATTCTCAAGTAAAAAACAGTACAATGATACATTACCTTCTTTTAGTACTTACGTTCTTTTAATTTCATGAAGCGATAAACTACAATATCATTAGCGATGAACCACATCAACATTAGCATTATTAGCGATGAATCTGGGTCGCGTGCCCGCTTCGCCATGTGGGCCAACTCCGGGTGCATAGTTTTCAGTTAGGAGTACACATATAGTATATATAATATGATCTCAACAAATGTTTTTTTGAACCCGGTGTCCTGTAACACCGGGTGAGACTCTTTGCTTCCGTCCCTGCTAGAGAGTACAACTAGATGGGGCTAGTTTGGAACAAAGACAGATAGCATATTTTTGTCCGATCTTCTTTTATTTGGAAAGAATTATCCATACATGCATGCATCAATACATCATTTTTGTAGGCAAATGTTGATTAGCCTCTCAGAATCTCAGATTGCACCCTCAACAAGTGATATACCTATTAATAAAAATACGTACCACAGTAAGGTTTTTTGGTAGTATACAAGGGCATGCAAGCTTGCACATCAAAACCCTAAGACCCTAAGAGGTTACAAGACAAGCGAGTACCGGCTGAAGAGAAGCTGCATATATACATTTATGCATGCATGCAGAGGCAGAGCTATGCAGTACTCTACTGATGTGCTGAGTTGTTGAACAACCGATGGATCATGATCAGGTGCACCAGAATTACCTGACGCAATGCCGGAAGACCGCCAACGACTCGGCCTGTTAGCCTCCGGTCAGAAAGCCAAAATTCTCCTCTCCCTCCTTTCTTTCCTTCCAAACGGTTTATATATACACAAACCACACATCCCCATCTTTTCCACTACCATTCGGCTTCATCAGCCATCTCCCTTTCCCCTTCATCTCGCTCGCCCCCCCCCCTCCCCCTCCTCCTCTCGCACACCAAGCACACAAAGAAATCAACCAAGAAGCGGAGGTATATAGATCAGTAGATCGACATGGGAGATCATCAGATGATGCATGCTGCTCCGGCCATGTTCAACGGCTGCGGCGGCGACGGCAGTGCCTCTCATGGCACCTGGTGGAACACGGCGGTGCCTGCGGCGATGTGCTCAACGGAGCTCGCCGGGACTTTCGGCCCCTGGTCGTCCGCCCTGGCGGCTAGCTATGACATGGCGGCCGACGGCGGCAAGGCCAAGAGCACCACCACGGCCTCCTCGGAGTCGCCCGGAAACAACAGCTCGATAACTTTCCAAGAACCAGCCAGCATCCCGGATCCGGCAGGCGTCGCCGCCGTGCCGCAGCCGGCCTTGACCGGTTTCACCGACTGGAGCCATCCTTTCATGTGAGTTCGATTCTCCTCTTGGCTCTATTAACGCCATGAACTCATACTATCATACGATCATACTATATCTACCAGTCTCGCGTGACGTTGAAATCTCTATGTGTGCGTGTGTTTACACGAACAGTGGTGTTAGTCTGCATGGGTTTCTGCAAGATGGCCACCAGGACATGATCTCAAGAACCGACCAGAGCCACCTCAACGCATCAAGCTTGATGGACCCCTCATCAAATAACCTAGCGATGCACGGCCACCATGAGCAGGATCACCACCTGCTGCTGTCCAACCTCGGATCCGAGCAGCTCTTGTCGCCGACCTCACCGTACGGGTTCCAGTCGTCGCTGCTCAGAAGCCTCATGGAGCCGACGGCGAAGCCGGCTTTGCCCGGGTTTCAGCAGTATCAGTACCAGCAGATGGGCCAGAGTACAGTACCAGCTGCGAGGTTTGGGCCGGCAGGGGTCAGGGAGCCACTCCAGTTCACCAACGACGCGACGTTTTGGAACCCTTCGGCTGGGTTCGGCATGGCAGCGGCGGCGCCTGACCAAGCTAGCGTACGTGCTGCGAAACCGTCGTCGGCGTCGCGTACGGCAAGCCTTGCAATAAAGGTCGGTACTCGGTACTCCCAAGATACAAATATTCCACGGCAGCATGCATGAATTGGATAATACATATGTATATATGGCTAGTTGTAATTAACGTTTGTTATCTATATATGCAGACCGCGTTAGAAGGAGTTGGAGACTCCAGCTCAATCATCACCAAGAAGGCGAACGGCGAACCGGCGTTTAAGAAACCGAGGCTCGAGACGCCGTCACCATTGCCGACCTTCAAGGTAGACAGACATACCTAGCTAGCTATTATCCACGGTGAACTCAGTTTGGTTTAATTAAACTATATATACATGCATTATTTGATGCTATTTAGATGAAAACCCAGATGCATCTTTGTTAAAGTTGAGCATGTGTGCAATATATTTCAGGTTAGGAAGGAGAAACTAGGGGACAGGATCACAGCACTCCAACAATTAGTCTCTCCTTTTGGAAAGGTGAGGGGGGCTTTTGATTACTAATGTGCACTATCTTACAAACTAGTGCGTGGAACTATATATATATATCAACATCTTCTCTGCAAAAGAGTTCTTCCTTTTCTCCTCCTTTTGAGATCTAACACATATACAACGCAATCTTATTTCTCGGTATGCGCGCATGCAGACGGATACCGCATCGGTGCTCCATGAAACCATCGAGTACATCAAGTTCCTCCACGACCAAGTTGGTGTAAGTGTCCAAGTACCATGATTCCCCACCTTTAATTATAGCATCTGAAGCACGAACTTCATCGCACGTTTCTTCACATGAATCATCAGAAGACTCAGAGAGGCTGAACATTGTCTTGTGTTTGTTTCTGCAGAACCTTAGTGCTCCCTACTTGAAGAACGGCCATCAAGTGCCCCACTCGAAGGTATAGACGTGTAGTCAGTGTGGACGCTGCATGCTTGCTCTCCTTTTCATTGTGATGGATCATGGTGCTTGGTGCATGATGCATCATCTCTGTTCAAGTGTTCTGATCGCTTTACATGCATGTGTGTATGGTTCATTTCAGAGCTCAAGTCCTGACAAGTCCAAGGACGGCGAGCTATCACTGAAGGGACGGGGGCTGTGCCTGGTCCCGATATCGAGCACGTTCGCGGTGGCCAACGAGGTGCCCGTCGACTTCTGGACTCCATTTGGTGCCAACTTTAGGTAAAAGAAGACTGGAGCTCTGATCAGAAGCGTCAAATGAATACCTAGAGCAGATCGATCTGATGTTTCTTGATCTTATCTAGTATTGTATGATCACAATTCGTGACTAGTAGTATTGAGCTGTGGTAGTGATGAGCGTAGCACTGAGATAGCTAGATGAACCTTTGGAATGAGTGCTTGAAGACTTGGATTCATTCTTCAGGTTCATCAGAAAATAAGGGACCAGCTAGTTGACAGAATTCTGTATTAATCATCATCAGGTTCTTATGATTGGTTGTTAGGTTGCATCATTGAGTAGTTGTGGAAGAATTTGTTAAAGAATCATGGTTTAATTGAGTGATGGATCAAAGTATGTAGCAGATTTCTCTACTGATTGTACCAAATAAAAGTGACATCTCCTTGATTAATCGATCAGCACTCACTTTTTGCTTGCTTGTCTTTTGAATCTAACCACATGTTTTCCTATTAAGTAGGGCTAGCTCCAAAAATTGGTGCAGAAGTGTCTTTTGCTTAAATATTGCCAGAATCTTTCAGGTTAAATTATTCCATTTCTGTAGTGGATATAAGCGAATGTATAACTTTTGCATATGCATATTCTAGTATCCTAATGCATTTCCAATTTTTTTTATTATGTGGACGCGTAGACGACGAAAGCAAATTGACATAACCGGGTGTAATCTATATATGTTCTGCATACATTGCGTTCCTGATTTCTACTACTTAATAAGCTGCTACCAAAACCTATTGATAAAATGATATCAATCAAAGTAGTAGTTTTGCCGGCCAAATCAAAGTAGTAGTTTTGGGTACGATGAACTCTTTTTTGCGAAACACGAGCTCAAATATCATTACACTAGAAATAAGGGAGGAAAAGCTGTTGCATCTTTTGGTCGAGCCGACCAACCGACAAGCGACCAAAAGACCAAGTGCAAATTTCAGTAGATAAGGAAATACTCTAAGCAATTGATTCTCAATGATCCAAGTAGCGATAAAAGAACAAAAAGAATGTTTGAAGTATTGTCGCTAGAGTTACAAATTGAATTACAACTAGTCAAAGTGAGTTACAATATTGAATCAATTACAACTAGTCAAAGTGAGTTTTAATATTGAATCAATTACAACTAGTCGACGACGTGAAACTCTCCGTCGGGGTTAACGATTTCCGACTTGATGAAGGCTGCAGAGCAACCCTCGAACATGTGTGACCTCGTTCTTACGAGTGCTTTTAAGCATGCGTTCAAGTCACGTAAGCTAGCAAGAGTAAAGTAGTAAGAATATATATTTAAATTTATAATTAGAAAATAACTATAGCGAGATTGACCTACGGGGATGGTGTATCGTGGAATTAATCAATAGCCGCATATGATGGCATCGTAGAATGCGCATAGGTGATCTTGTTTTTCTTTGGCGGCCTTTGCAAAAATGGGTATACATATATAGATACAGTCATTTCGAGGCGCAATATTTACGAGTATGATATAAACCTTAAATCGCATCTTGTGGGTTAGTGTGGCGTCCGTTCCTTGTATAAACCTCCTCGGCAACATAGCCGATGAACGCCTACATGATTCCAAAAAGTTATCCTCGTCCATTTCAAATGAAGGAAGACTACAATACAATTATGTGCGGAGGAAATGATCGTACCTTTAGTATTTCTTTAAGAAGGGTGAAGTCATGGTTTTGTTGAGTAGAGAATCAAGGTACAATACCGTGTTCCTCTTTGGCACAATAATCACAAGAATCGATGGAACCTACTCATGTATGTCGCTATAGTCATAAACCTATATATGTTCAAGCGATTTTGTGTAGCAAGTAGTGAAGCACTTACTTACGGTTATGCGGCACCATTATGTACTCCTTGCCGTCTGAGCAAGCAATCCCATTTTATGTAATTCGCGACGTAGGATGCGTCTTGGTTTATTGTTTGCTCGAGATCACGTGCGGTCGAGAAACCCAGGTTCGTTGGTTCGACGGGCACATTTCATCATGTATCTGTCGTAAGGAATGAGTTGTGATATTTATCGCTATCACGTGAGTGTAGAAATTGATTGTACACACTTACGATTGTCCAACATCGTAGAAGTGAGGCGCGAGGCGGTTAGGTTGTATAGGTCGAATAAGTCCTCGAAGCCCACGGCGAGTAGCCCGCCTCGTGATGAAAATGCTCGCTCCGTGTCGTGGCGATTCGGTATGGCTCCCCTCCTCTCGGGTCTTGCGCATGTACCACTCATGCAAAGATTGACAAGCTAGTCCGAGTCGGTTAGTTCTTTATCGAGACCAGCGGATATCAAGGGAGTATTGCGGGCTTGGCGAGCGCTTCAATCTTCTTGATATCGATTTGCAGAACGGGGCGCTGCGTCGTCTTATCTGGAGATGACTCGGGGGTGATATGGTGACACGCTTGTCTTGTCCCTTGGCGTCTTCTCGGCGGAACCGATGAGGCGGGCTTAAGCGAAAGTCGGTAGGCGGACTCATCGAGGTCCTATTGGAGAGCGGTAGGTCGTGGCGATCTCGCGTCCTGCAGGTCGAGCGATGTCCTTCTTGGGCCTTTGGATAAAAGTGTGCACGGCATCCCCTAGTGTTGTGATTTCTTCGTTCGGGAATTTCCGGAGGATGGCCATGAAATTGTCATGTACCATGTCCACTGCACCTGGCGTAACCTGCGCGGTGGGCACCGTCTTCCTGCTTTGCCTCTTCACGGTATGGATACACCATACCCTTGACCTCAATAGAAATCGACCCAACCATCCTCACTTGGAGCTTGCGTGGCGTCGGCTCCTACAAAGCGGTACACAATTAGCTAAGGCGTCCTATATGTCTATATTTGGAGCATTCGGAGATGTACATTACCTCGATCTTTTGAATCTAACCACATGTTTTCCTATTAAGTAGGGCTAGCTCAAAAATTGGTGCAGAAGTGTCTTTTGCTTAAATATTGCCAGAATCTTTCAGGTTAAATTATTCCATTTCTGTAGTGGATATAAGCGAATGTATAACTTTTGCATATGCATATTCTAGTATCCTAATGCGTTTCCATTTTTTTATATTATGTGGACGCGTAGACGACGAAAGAAAATTGACATAACCGGGTGTAATCTATATATGTTCTGCATACATTGCGTTCCTGATTTCTACTACTTAATAAGCTGCTACCAAAACCTATTGATAAAATGATATCAATCAAAGTAGTAGTTTTGCCGGCCAAATCAAAGTAGTAGTTTTGGGTACGATGAACTCTTTTTTGCGAAACATGAGCTCAAATATCATTAGTCCACGGTAGGTTTACAATTCTGGCGTGGTCTTCATACAAAATATGTAGAGTTTAAACCGAAATAATATCATCTACGCCCTTAGTCTTTTAGTACGCACGCACAAATTCCATGGGAGTTTTGCAGACTGATGCCATAGAAACTCAACTACACTCCATGCGTTGTGCGGCATTGAAACTTGACGCTGACTGGCAGTCTTGCCCTAGCATCCCTTGCGTTGCTTGTGAAATTGAGTCTGCTTACGTTTTGGTACCATTGCACCATATCCAGTACACTTTTAGGTCTTGTTGAGTCTATATGCGTGGATGAGTGTTGAAATAACATGAGTAAAACCCCACTTTTTCAGAGCAAATTGAACTTTTTACTGTGATATATAGTTGATATATACGCAAAACTCAAATACAAATGCTCTTCGAAAGAAATTCAATGCAAGAAAGTGTTTGAGGTAGAACTATCAAATATTTACTCCCCCCAATCCATTAATTTCTACGGCATGCATATAATGGTAAACTTCTAGCTGTTCCTTCCTTGGAACAAAATGAACTCATGCATGTATCTGTCATAGAATTTTAAACTGTTTTCACTTCTGTGAAAGCTACTACCAGGCAGTTCAACGCACTCTTCGTTAGTGAAATGGTAAACCAAATATGGCGAACTCATAAAGCAAGCATGCAATAACAGTTTAAAAAAATTCAGCTCCTTTTTCTTGGTTCTTGGGCAACACCATGGATATCTAGAAGACGTCTTCAAAAAAGAATTCTTACCGTTTACCAGATGATCAAAATGGAGCACAACAATATTTTCCAACACAGTTAGAAAATCGTGGGCAACATCTCTGTGCTGCATGCATCCACCAACGGCCTATGAGAAACACCTTGTATGGCTATCGGGTCCAGATTTTATAAATCCAAATTCTATGTGAAAATACTGTACTATTCCCTGGATTAGTAGATAGCACTCACAGATACATCACTGAATCATTTCATACATGATGTAAACTAAACCAAATATTATATTACAGATATCAGAGTAACATGGACCGCGTCGGGTCAAGTTTTACAATAAGGTCTGGTCAGGCCAAATGATTATATTACAAAAGTTGCGACAGCGGTAGCAGAAGCAAAAGGATAGAGCACATCTCTTCATAGGCAAGCGACTAGGGAAACCCGTGTGCGTCCGATATTAACCAAAGATTTGGATAATGTTGGATGCACGCAAGCACCAACGGAGTCAGCTAGACTAAGGAGAGACCCAGACTAAACTAGCTACAATACTCTTCGTCATCTCCGGGGCCTCCAACTTCGGGATCCTCGTAGTATGCATAGTCTCCATGAGTTCCTGTTTCTGAGTGTTTGGGGGAAGGAGTGAGCATGAGCACAGCTTCCATACTCGCGAGTCAACACACATAATGCAGTAATAACACATGCAAGACTTAACAAGGATGGCTCGAGTTCTTTTATTTGCTAAAAGCAACATTTTCAATTACAGTATTTAGAAATTCCTATGACTTAGCAGTTTAACCAAATCTCATTTTTAAAAGAGATATTGTGTAATATTTAAAACGACGAAGGCTACCTCCACCTATGCTTAAATTTTGATTGGAGTCACCTCCACATATTAACATCACTGGGTGGTACGACAACCTAGGAAAAATCCAAATCACGGGCTGGGTGAGCCCGACACACTATTCATCCCACCCACAAAGTTTTATAAATAGAAGCCTCACTTTCTGGCCTTTTTCATTTAAGCTGAAAGTCAAATATGTACTTCCGATAGTTTCTATACCTGAAGTTTGGGAAATGGGACACCCCATCAGAAAAACGAGCAGTCACAGGCCTGTAAACTTAACTTACTTTCCACTAGCAACCTAAGATAAAAGGCAAAGTCAGAGAATGCTTGTTGCTTGATAGTAAGATGTATTGCCTGCCAAAGCATATAAAAAATGTGATTTCTACAAGTCATGTTACAAAAATTACCAATTCACAACATTGACTAACAAAGGAAGCCCCATAAGTAGAAAGGGGAAACAACTGCATAAGTAGTGATCCACACATGATCAGGTAGCCTTCTTCCATTTGTCAAGGTGAAAACAATTGCACAAACTAGTGAAGTTTACAAATATGGAAACAAATTTTATAAAACCAACCCACCTGTGGCTGTGGATTACAACGTATGGAATGTAACACTCTGCTCGTGTAGAAACATGAATTGGTAATGTAATTGCTCAATTGCACAAATTAGAGATTCTTACAAAATAGGGAACAGTGGAATTAATCATTTAATGTCCCTCTAGTGTTGTCATACTGAGTTTGTTCAGAGATCTTCCCATGTATTTTCTTGAGTCTTCAGTTTCATAATTTCTTAGGCTAAAATATACATGTTGATTTAGGGTAGGAGCGGGGCTGTTTGGTTCTCTAACATGAACACAATGGATGACATGAGTGGCCTGACATTTGGGTGGTCTTGAACACACAAGAGTCCTATGTGAATACATCTTAGAACATCATGACGTAGACAACTCTCCACAGCCGATGAGTACACCAATTCCCTTCCATTTCCTTCTTCCCATAGGCTCCACGCCTAAACTAATAGAAGAAAGTTCTGCTCAAGTTATTATGGAGTGTTTGAGTTGTTAAAATGTTGAGCATTACACTGTACTTACATAAGCTATAAGGCTTGGGAACTCCATTATGAGATGGGGTGAACTGATCTTTAAGCCGCTTACAGTCTCCAACAGTAGGACACCAAAACTATAGGTGTCAGACTTGACAGAAAAGGAACCTTCCAAAGCATATTCAGGAGACATGTAACCACTGTTTGAAACATTCCAAAAACAATGTAATGTACAGTTCTAATTAGTTAAGCTATAAAATTTGACCACGTTAACCACTAGCTAGTGCATGAATTACTTACTATGTCCCAACAACCTGGGTAGTGTTTGCTTGTTTCTCGTTTCCTCTAAAGATCCTTTACATACCAAAATATGATATTTTGGGACTCATTTCTGTGTCCAATAAGATGTTGCTTGCTTTGATATCTCTATGAATTATCATTAATCTTGAATCTTGGTGGAGATAAATAAGCCCTCTCACTACCTCTTTAATTATCTTGAAACTGTGTCGACCAATCAAGTACATATTTTCCTGCAGCATCTTCCAAGGTCAGTGGTGAAATGAAGTGTATTATCAGTCATCATGAATATCCCATCAGTTAATCTAAGAATGTTTGCGATATTTGATCAAGAGTCAGAACATACCAAAAAGTAAGGCATCCAAGATTTTGTTAGGTAAGTATTCGTAGATGAGTAACTTCTCATCTTCATGGATGCAGGAACCAAGAAGCCTAACTAAGTTTCTATGCTACTGTTTGGCAATCAGAACTACTTCATTTCTGAACTCCTCAACACCTTGCCTAGGACACTTACTAAGCCTTTCGACAACAACTTTCTTGCCAACCTCCAACAATCCCTACATGAGCACATCATTCTTCAATCGAACAACAGTAAAAAAATATTTCCTCTTCTAAAATTGTCAAGATAAAGATTTTTGTTACCTTGAAAACTTTCCCAAAACCACCTTTCCCAAGCATGTTGCAACCAGAGAATTTGTTTGTTGTAGTGACCATGTCTTCGAAGCAAATAGATGGAAGCTCTGGATTTTCATTCTCAAGATCGTTGGAATCGTTCGAGTGCCATAGTATATGTTTCTTCGTAATTTCCTTGCTTTGGTATTTGCCTGACAGGGGCCATCATATCAATATTGTCTCTTACGAATACCTCATGAACATTGCATCCTAAAAAGTGAAGTAAGTTTTGTTCTACCTCTTGACTTGCATATCTATATAAGGCAATGCATGTCAGTATCAGTAGACTAGCCATAACTGGGAGTGCAATCTTCAGTACATCACTCTTCTTCTTGTTAACTGCAGAAATATAGTCCGTCAAGAGAATAATGCTTAAAGAATTTAACATCATGTATGTTGAGTTTGAGTGTGATACAAAATTTGTTTCCTACTCTAACTCATAGTTATACCCTACATAGAGTTTTTCTTGTACCACTATAAATATATCCTTGTAGTCTATAGAGAAGCGCAAGAGCTTCATTGTAAACATTTCATCATATAGTGATATTGTCTCCGCGCGCCTGTGTTTTTTCCCAAAAAGATTTTTCACGTAAAATTCGTGCCTCCCGCTCCTATTTTTCTCTACATTATGTACAACACCACCCATGAAGAAATTGCTGGTAGATGGGTCATTAGGGCCCTTCCAAGCAACGAGGCGCTCGTCGACGTTGGCCTTATAGCTCAGCGAAAAATTCATGCTGGGGAGGATGGTGTCGGTTGGGTGGTCAAAGCTCTGCCATATGTCAGTGTAGTTCAGCAACCGAACGAGTTGCTGAATGACCAAGTTCCCGGAGTTGAGCAGTATAAAGAAAACTCTAGCACCTCCAGTGGCGATGTTGTTTGTCGTCGTCCAAAGAGTGCGTCCTTTGGTGTTTGAAAAGACAAGGTCAGAGTTGTTGGTGACAACTAGCTTCGGGGATGAATTGGGTCACCATCGTGGTAGCAGCCATGGCAAAGACCAGGGAATGTCAAGTAGAGAAGAGAGCGAGAATACAGGTGAAGCCTACAACGAAGCAAGGAACGAAGATGACATAGCTTAGCTGGTTGGGAAGTAAATTAATTAATGTATTTTGCTGTAATGTGGGACCCATGTGTCAGAGAGAGTTGGGGTGTGTTGAGTCTTTAAAGAACAAGCACTATGCGCTGTAACAGATTGTTGATGAAAAAGAATAGTGTTCTATCGTCTTCTTCCTCTGCTATTCCTATATGTTCTTCCTTCCAATCCCCAAATCCTCTTTGCGTTCACACTCCCACTATCCTTAATCTCCAGCGATCATGCCACAAAGGCAAGGACATGACAATCTGGTATCAGAGCCTCGTAGATTTCTTGAACTCTCTTATCTTTGACCAGTAAAAATTCCCAGAGAAGGGTACCGACCGCCTTCTGGGCTTGATCGGTGTAAAACCTGATTAGAGTTCGGTTGGCTTGGAGTAGAAATCTCAACGGCATTGGCGAAGCGAGGAATCCAAGTAACACAAGTAGTGGAGGCAATGGAAGCTATGGAGAAGAGGTTGAAGGAACTGCTAGCTCAGATGAAAACTGAGTTAGTAGAGGAGGTGAAGATGGCGACAGGGGCACAGTTGGCGGCGGTAGGTCAAAATCTAGAATAGTAGGGGGAGCAACTGGATCCGATGCGGATGAAGGTTAACTTATCTCTTGATTCTTGTAAGATCTAGCAAGAACAGGTTCAAGTGGCAAAGGTAATGAAAGGACTGACGCCTCCCCCATTCCTGATTCCGGCTAGGGATGGGCTAGGAATCATGGGAGCAAGACCAATTGAGGTGGGCCAGGAATCATGGGAGTAAGACGAACTGACGTGCAAGTACCACCTCTAACTCAGACTTCACCGCACATTTCTTTTCCCCCTCCCACACCCTTAGTGTCTGAGATGCTGGAGAATGGCAGAGCTAGCGATACAGGAGGAAGAAGAAATTGGATTCCGAAGATGGATTGTCCAAAGTTTGATGGAATTGATGCTAGAATATGGATTGATAAGTGCCAAACATTCTTTTCTATATATCAGATTCCGGATGGGTTTCGGGTAGCAGCTGCAGCCATATACTTAGAAGACAGTGCGACTCATTGGTATCAAGCATATAAGTCATTTAATGTTTGGCATGACTCGGAGCAATTTCAACAAGCAGTATTGTCAGAATTTGAAACAAACACTCGAAGCAACAAAATGAGGGAACTATTGTAGCTAAGACAAACTGGTACGGTTGAAGAATACAAGATGACATTTGATCGCTTAGTGTATCACATCAGGCTCTATGACCAAAATGTAGGAGGGATGATGTTGGTAACACACTTTGTATTGGATTTGAAAGATGAACTGAGAGCTGCAGTAGAAACACAAATGCCTGAATCAATCAGCAAGGCTGCAGCCTACGCTAGTGTGCAAGAAGGTATTCTTGATAGAACTAAGAAAGTGGGATACAAGGGAGATAATAGTAAACTATATAAGCAGTTTGGAGGCAATCAGAAGGGGGATAACCGAGGGAAATTCACACCAAATGAAGTATAGAAGGCACAACAATAGAAAAGCATACCAAGAGCAAATGGATTAAGTTTTCATTGTGGGGAAAAATATTCACCAGAATATCACTACACTAATCAAGCTCAATTAAAAAACTCTAGAGTTAGACGAGAGCTCAAGTTATCTATCTGAAGCAGTATTGGATGTTGTTACTTCCATGGAGGAGTCCCCCCTCTAGTCGCCTTTTCGCTCCAACAGAGGATGAGATGTTTTTGTCTCTGAATGCTTTAGCTGGAACCACCAATGCAAGATCAATCAGACTGCGAGCAGTTATCGACAAACAAGTACTGCTAATGCTGCTGGATTCGGGTAGCTCACATACGTTTATCAATGCTGACATGATTGACAACCTTAATGACAAACCAGAGCAAGTACCATCCATGTTAGTAAGGATTGCAAATGGATAAATATTGAACTGCACTACATAACTTAAGGGATTCTCATGGTGGATCCAAGGGCTTACCTTCTGACACGATATGAAGGTGTTAAACTTAGGTGGGTATGATGCAATTCTTGGGATGGACTGGTTGGAACAATATAGCCCAATGAACTGTGATTGGGTTTAGAAATGAGTTGAGTTTTATTATAAAGGACAGTTAGTTAGGCTACAAAGTTTACAAGAGCATAGTGACTTTACCCTCCATGAGGTTTCCATTAATCAAGTAATTAAATGGCATAAGGGTAATGATCTGTGGGCCACTGCTGTAGTAGAATCCAGTACTGACTTCATAGAAGAGTGTATACCTCCGGAAGTTCAGAATATAGTGCAAAGGTTTGCAAAGGTGTTCTAGGAGCCAAGGGAGTTACCTCCACATAGAAGTTATGATCATGCTATTTCTTTGGTGCCAAGTGCAATTCCAGTGAACTCCAGACCTTATAGGTATTGTCCTCAACAAAAGGATGAGATCGAAAAGCAAGTAGCTGAGATGATTGAGAAGGGCACTGTGAGTCCTAGCCTCGGTCCTTTTGTCTTTCTTGTTTTGTTAGTGAAAAAGAAAGATGGCAGTTGGAGATTTTGTGTAGATTATCGGAGGCTCAATGCTCTCACAATCAAAAACAAATTTTCTTTACCGATTTTGGATGAACTACTAGATGAGTTGGCTCGAACCAAGTACTTCTCTACATTGGACTTGAGGAGTGGCTATCATCAAATCCGAATGGTACCTGGGGATAACGAGAAAACAACATTTAAAACACATCATGATCATTTTCAATTCAAGGTAATGCCCTTTGGCCTCACAAATGCTCCTGCAACCTTCCAATGCCTCATGAACTCCATCTTTGCTTGATACATCATAAAATTTGTTTTGGTCTTTATGGATGACATTCTCATTTATAGTAAGACTCTTGAGGCTCATATACAACATTTAGAATTGGTATTCCAAGTGTTACACCAACATCAATTGTATGTGAAAAGATCTAAGTGCACATTAGCTTCCCCTCAATTGGAATACTTGCGGCACATCATCTCTGATAAGGGTGTGGCTACTGATCCAGCTAAGACACAAGCTACGAGACAATGGTCGGTTCCTACCAACCTAACAGAATTGAGAGGATTTTAGGGTCTCACTGGTTATTACAGGAAGTTTGTGAAAAAATGGATTGTTAGCCAAGCCCCTCACCAATCTTTTGCATAAACACAAGGGATTCCACTGGACAGTGCAGACACAAGAGGCGTTTGAAAACTTAAAAATAGCTATGAGTGTTGTCCCTGTTCTCATGTTGCCAGATTTCACTAAACCTTTTGTGATTGAAATCAATGCATGTAATTTGAGTATCGGTGTAGTGTTATTACAAGAAGGTCATCCTGTAGCCTATTACAGCAAGGCCTTGGGAATAAATAACCATAAGTTATCGATATATGAAAAAGAGTTCTTAGCCATTATGATGGTTGTGGACAGATGGAGATCCTATTTGCTAAAAGACCATTTTATTATTCGAACCGATCATTGAAGCCTATGCCATATGGAAGATCAGCTTCTCACATCTGAACTGGAACACAAGGAATTGACTAAACTCATTGTGTTTCAATATATATTTCAGTACAAAAAGGGGTCAAACAATACACCAGCAGATGCCTTATCTCGAGTAGGTCACCTACTGGACTTAGAAGCCATTTCAGTTGTTCAACCGGTGTGGCTGCAAGAAGTCTTGAATTCTTATGCAATGGACATCTCAGCTTAGAAATTGCTACAAGAACTTGTTGTTTCTGGAACTAATAGCAAAGGATATACTTTATCCGATGGTCTCATCTGTAGGGATGGTAAGATATGGATTGGTGCTAACACTGGCCTTCAAACAAAAATTATTCAAGCCTTTCATTCTTCAGCCATTGGAGGTCACTCTGGTACTCAGACCACTTATCACCGTGTTAAGAAATTATTCAAGTGGCAAGTGCTCAAACAAGCTGTCGAAGAGTTCATCAAGCAGTGTCAAGTCTGCCAACAAGCTAAACATGAAAATTGCAACTCCCCGGGGCTACTTCAACCCTTGCCTGTGCCACAAGGAGTTTGGCAAGATATCACAATGGATTTTGTGGAAGGCCTTCCGAAATCTAAAGGATTTAATGTGATCTTGGTTGTGGTGGATAGGTATACCAAGTATGTTCACTGTCTTCCCTTAAAGAGCCCCTTTACAACCATTCAAGTTGCTAAACTCTTTCTTAACAATGTGGTAAAATTACATAGGTTACCCAAGTAAATTGTATTCAGCCGAGACAAAGTTTTCACAAGTCTTTTTTGGCAAGAATTATTCAAACAATGTGACACTAAATTGAATCTCAGCACCGCTTATCACCCTCAGTCGAACGGGCACAGTGAGTGTGTGAATCAATGTTTAGAAATGTACTTGCGATGTGCTGTGGCGATTTCACGCACAAAATGGTTTTCTTGGTTGGCTTTGGCTGAGTACCGATACAATACTTGTTATCACATAGCAATGGGGTGTACTCCATTCAAGGCGTTATATGTCACTGATCCTCATTACAGCATGGTGCCCTCCTTGTCTCCTTCCAAGTCTCTCGAAGCTGATGATCTGGTGCATGAACATCAATTCTTTTTGGATCTATTACAACAGCAGTTGCACAAAGCTTAGCTCAGAATGAAAAAAGCTACTGACAAAAAACGCTCCTTTCGGGATTTTCAGGTGGGCGACAAAGTTCTCCTGAAGTTACAACCTTATGCTCAGCACTCTATGGCGAATCGTCCTTATCCTAAGTTAGCTTTCAAATACTTTGGCCCTTACAGTATTCTGGAAAAGATAGGGTTGGTAGCATATCGATTAGAATTGCTAGCTAACAGTCAGGTCCATCACGTCTTTCATGTATCTCAACTGAAGCCATTCTCTACTGATTACTCTCCTGTGTTCTCCACAATACCTTCTCCAGCAGCATTGGATGTATCTGAGTTAGCTCCGGAGGACATTCTCGATCGTCGTCTGGTGAAAAAAGGGAATGCCGCTCACTTACAGATTCTGACCAAATGGACATCATTGTTAGTGGCTTTGGCGACTTAGGAGGATTACCATGTCTTGACGACACGTTTTCCGGATGCTCCATCTTGGGGGCAAGCTGAGATTCAAGGGGGCGACAATGTCACCACCGTGGTGGCGACCATGGCAAAGACCAGGGAAGGTCAAATAGAGAAGAGAGGAGGAATACAGGTGAAGCCTGCAGCGAAGTAAGGAACGAAGATGACATAGCTTAGCTGGCTGGGAAGTAAATTTATTTATTTATTTTGCTGTAATGTGGGACCTGTGTGTCGGAGAGAGTTGGGGTGTGTTGAGTCTTTAAAGAACAAGCATTGTGCGCGGTAACGGATTATCGATGAAACAAAATAGTGTTCTATCATTTTCTTCCTACGCTCTTCCTATCTGTTCTTCCTTCCAATCCCTAAATCCTCTTTGCGTTCACACTCCCACTATCCTTAATCTCCAGCGATCATGCCACAAAGACAAGGACACAACAAATTGGTGGTACTCCTCGAACTTATCTCTCCATCGAATTGTAAATAGGCGCTTGTCACATCTGCGTGGGAGGAATCCAACTCACCGTGCATAAAATCAGAGTACAACGACAACGGCCTTCAGTTTTCGTTTGAGTCAGGGACAATGACTACTCCACATTGGCGTTTCACTGGAATTTTCCAAGGAGCTGGGAATCGTGGCGTATGAACTTGCCACTCGCTAGTCACTAGGCACACAACGTTAATTTCCTGGGAACTCGCGCAGCAACAGATGACACATCGACACAAGACCACCACTACTAGTTCTATGAGTTGATTATTCAGCATTGCTGATGGTCTATCGGGGGAATTGTAGAAATAGGAAGTTTTATCAACGTATGCAACAGGGAAAAGTAAAGTACTGGCAGGATAGCTCGAGGTGACAATGGCGGCGATGTTACGTCTCGTGCGGGAGGGTCGCCGGCGGTAGCCCGCGGCTGGGACGCGAGACCTCGATGGCGCTGCCTGTCGCCGGTGGGGAAGGAGGACAGCAGTAGGATACTGTGGCGTCCTCCCCCATCTTCTGCCCGCGGAAGGGGAAGCACCAAAGCGTCTCAGCCTGGAGCCATTTTTTTTGGCCACGCTCGTGTTGCCACTTGCCACGGTCCCATCCCCCGCGGCCGTGCCCATAGGCCGTCGACATGCAGCGCCGGGGCATCGGCGCATCGCCAACTTCCCCGCTTCCCCGTGGGGTTTTGGGCTGCCGCTGATCAACTTGGGCCGTAGGTCTACCAGCCCGCTCATATTATATGGGCCGTATGGCGCCAGCATATCCAATGGTGGGCTGAGCAATAGCCTTCCAGGGCGTATGACCCGCATCGTCTTTATTCACCGGCCGGTCTATTTTTCCGTAGAATGACAGGCCGCCATGGTTAGCCATGGGGTCACAGAGTAGCAGCTCGCAGCCTCACTGCGACGACCGTACTACACAGTGGCAGAGCTGGCGCTGGGCCTAAGGCACCGGCCCAGCCACTTGGCCCAAGATTTGATTTTTATGTTTTTTCAGATATTTTCATGTGAAATTTTAATGTTAGGCCCGGGTCATTGCCCTAGAAGTCCGAGGCCTATCTTCGCCCCTTGTTCTACATGTCGCATTAAAAGATTGGGGGTAAATAGGCCTGTTCGCTCGGTTTGTTTGGTGAATAGGGTGTATCTCTACCACTTAAAAATTAGACTAAGTGGTAGTTCGTCCTCTCCACTCTCCCACCTCTGTTCCTCTCTACTAACATGCGGGTCATGTTATCAGCAAACTATCTACTCGCATAGTGCGCTCTCTGCTCCTCCTCTTCCGGCATCGTCTGCGACTCCGCCTGCGCTTCCTCCTCCTCTCCGCCCTTGCCTCCACCCCCGCTCTTTTGCTTTGCTCTGCGCGTCTTAACGAATTGAGATATATTATATCTAATTAATTGATAAATGATTACATTCATGAGATGTTTCGTAGCAACACACATGCACTTAACTAATATAGTAAATACGATATTGTTAATTTGATAAATACAATATTTTTAACAATACGATTTGGTATCGATAAATACCAAATTATTTCGATACGATATCGGTAAATACAAATATGACAACATTTTTAGTGCGAGAACAAATCAAACAATGACTATATAGCAATGAACTAGTGTCTAGCTTCATGTCAGTGCAGACTACATATCACATCAACACCAAACAATAAACAAACATGGTTGCCGAGCCATCTACTGGACAAGCAATTGGTGAAATAAGCAAAGAAATCCTAGATGCGAACTACCAGATGGACCAGGCCCAATCAAACCAGCCACATCAAACGCAATAGTAGGAACACTAGGGTCGGGGCCGAAAGTAAAGTCTCTGGCGGATAGGTCGTCGGGGCCCTTCCAAGCAACGAGGCGCCGACGACGCGGGCCTCGTAGCTCAGCAAGAACCTCATGCCTGGCAGGATGGTGTCAGTCAGGTAATCAAAGCTCTGCCACATGGTTGTGCCGTTCGGCAACCGGAGGACCAAGTTCCCCGCGTCGAGTAGCACTGCGGAAGCTCTCACGCCTCCCGTAGTGATGTTGTTCTCTGTCATCCAATGAGTGCGGCCTTTGGAATCTAACGGACAAGGTCGGGCTATTCGACGGCGGCGCGTCGCAGATGAAGTGGTGGTGGTGAGTTGTCGCGATTGGCGACCCATACGACGGTGTCTTGGCTACGCTCGGGGATGTTGTAGAACCAAATTCGACGTCTGAGCTCCCGTTGGAGTTGGTCGGGAGAAGAAGCCGAGAGCAAAGATGCCGACCTTGAGACGAGCATGTCGCCAGGGTAGAGTGGCTTTGCATGTGTCAATTGATCATCGGATTTGCAGAAGGAAATAAAGAGCAGGAGGATGAAAATGGGAAAGTAGGCCATATCCATTAGGCCTTCTTGTTTGCTTGGCAGTCACGAGCTGGTGCAGATCTTCTGTAGCACACCAGGAGGCAGGATACTAGGTCTAAAAATTATTTTACTTTGGATATAACCATTTATATATAATGTGAACACCTCTAACCCAATATGAGGGGACACCTTAAGCTACAGTCCAACCGAACGTAATTCATCTTGCCTCGTAGACCTTCAGTGTTGAGGATTAAAATATTCATATATTATCCTAATATATGATAAAGACCATACGTCTTCGTGGTCGTAACTTCTAATACCACCGACCTAACCGGTGAAGGTATTCTGGAGTTATATAATAAATACCTGGTCTGACTAAGTCTCAAACCTAGTCCACGACTGTAAGTGCTCGTGAAGCTATGAGCAGGCGATCGTAATGACCCAAAATTTCAATTTCAGATTAAAATGAGACTTTATTAATTTTGTGGATTTTCCGGAATTTTTAAAACTTTTCAATAAAGTATATTAAGGCTAAAAGAATTTATGTGCAAAATCTATTACCAACTAAAAATTGGAATTATTTTATTTAAGTCCAGAATGCCTCATAGAATTTATGTGAATTTTTTTCAAAATTTTTGGACTTCATTTACTATTTTCTAAAGCCTATTTGAAATTCTGGAATTAAATCAATTGAAAAAGGTTTAAAATTTCTACCTTTCTGATCTTGGGCGAAGCCCGGATCTTGCGCTTCTCGGCCCACTCTCTTCCCGCGCGCGAATAACGCGGGCCGTCCGATCAAAATTGGACGGCCGACAATCAATCCGTCGCGCCCTCTCTCCCGCTCCTGTCTCGCTGACGGGTGGGCCCGCTGTACTGTGCTTCTTCCCCGCCCCTTTCTTCTCCGCAGCGCCCGCGCCTCTCGCCGCCATTGCCGCTCGCCTCGGGCTCGTCACTCCGCGATTCCTCCTCTCTTCACTCGCCATCACGCGCATTAACTCCCCCTCACTCCGCCGCGTTCATTCCCGCCATTACCCCCCCTCTTAACCCCCGGTAACGCCCCCGCGCCCGGCTCCGCCGCCATTAACGCCGCACACGATCTCCCGCTCCCGGCCTCCCCTCGCCCTATAAAAGCACCCCGAGCTGCGCCTCTCCTCCCTCATTCTATTCCCCCACCTCCTGTCCCCTCGATCGCCCTCAATCGCCCGCATTTCGCAATTCCCCGCCGGCGGCCGAAGCTCGTTCTTCTCCGATTCCGGCGCCACCAGGCTTCCCCCGGCTACCACGACTGCACCTTCGGCATCAGCATCCTCCGGCGATCCTCTGGCGCACCTTAACCGCTGAAGACCCCGAGCACCTTCGCGCCAACAACCGAACCACACCGCCGCCTCTCTCGTCGCGACGACCTTCCGCCACTCTCCGCCGCCCGAGTAGCGCGCTCGCCTCGATGCATCCCCTGAACCTTTTGCGCACTCGCCAGAGCCAGCCATGCCGCCGCTCACGGTGCCCTCGGTTCCGTGCTCCTCCTCTCTCGGCGCCGGCGTGGGCACCACCTCGGCGCCACCTCACGGTTTCGGCGTGCGTGGCGACCAAATCGGCGCCACGTGGTCGCCAAATAGCGGCCTTGCCAAAGACAATAGCTCCTTCACACTATCTTTGTGGCCGAGGTCCACCGTGGACTTGGAAAACGCCGTGGACTCAGTCCATGACTGTTTGGGCCCACATGTCAGTCTCTGTGAACAGTGCTGCTGACGTCAGCTGGCGCAATAAATAGAATTTCCTTTAGAAAATTAATTGGAAATTGAAATTCGATTTTTGAATTAAATTTAGATTTAAACTTCGAGAGCTCGTATTTCTTCATACAAACTCCGATTTAGGTGATTCAAATTTCTAAATTTGTATAAAATCAAGATCTAGCTAACTAAACCAAAATTATTTAATTTGGAGTTAATTTGAATTTATTTGTGTTCATTTGAATTCTGTTTGAATTTGGAATATTTTCGCGTATAGATTTTGACGACTCCGGAGAGCTTGACCCTAGTGAAGAAGTAGAATACCAGGAATTTGAGCAAGGCAAGTTACACCATTGACCATTTTGCCCCCAATATTTAAAATTATTTAATTCCTGTTTTAAATTATTATTGCATGCATAATTGTATTTAATTATTTTAAATTCCTGTTTTAAATATTTAATTATTCCAATTCCTTTGTATAGCCAAATTTAATTGTTGTATTACCAATTCCTTGTAACCTTAGTCAAATGAATTTAAAAATAAATATATGCATAGCAAATGCTTAGACCATGAAATATTTGACTTTGGGAGAATTTAGCCAAAATTTCATAAATTGATAAAAAGACTATGACATTGCCTTGTCATGGTGGACTTTGCAAATGTCTTTGAAAATTTAAAATAAAAGAAAATGGTTTGTACTTGGGCAAACATGGATCGTTAGTGGAGTGCGAGTTTATGCACCTGCCTGTCTGTTGGGATGAGACCTGTGGTTTTTATTGAAAGTTGCCCAAGTAGATTAAGGACCGCCTTTGAGCCGCATCTTGCAAAAGCTCCACCGTACTACCACATGTTACGTATGGGCGAACCGGGCTTAATAATTTGTATTACCTCGGTATTGTTTATGCCATTTTTGTTGTGTGGGTGTCGGTTAGACTTTATTCCCACTTGGCGCAAGAGGGGTTTCCGTGTGGTTAGCCTAATGGAAGTGAAACCTTAGCGGGCATATCGGTATTGAGGTAGTACATTGAAACGCCTTGTGATAATTGCCTAGTCACACACCTAAGGAAGTGTGTATTGGCCGACATAACAGCAAATTATCTCTTGTGGGTAAAGTTGTACAACCTCTGCAGAGTGTAAATCTATTCAATAGCCGTGTCCACGGTCAAGGACATCTTGAGCAAAGCCACTCTAAGTTAGATTTGTTTTGGTTTTAAAATAACTTTGGACATGATTTGAGGATGGTTAATCCTTGTGGTAAATTTAGGCGGGTAGCCTTGTGATAGGAGGGTAACCTTCACCATGTTTCATATGGAGGTTATCCACTATAAAATGATCAATTTTAAATCGATTTTAGTTATGTAATAAAATGTGCCTTGAAACTTAGTATAATTATTTAAACCAAAAGGTGATTTACGCAAATAAACCCTACAACCTTCCTTTGAATAACTTATGCATGCATTCTAAATTACATATTGGGTGTAATTTGCGAGCACGGTTGTAGTGCTCACTCTTCTTGAATATTATTATTCGGAGAAGGCGCTATCCGAAAGGTGAGGAGCGGGGCGATTAGGCGCGATCTCCGAGGCGATTACTGTGGCGTATCGTGTGGCTTACCTTTACTATTTGCTTCCGCTTAATGTTTTATTTGGCCTCCTACCCGCTTGTAATAAACTCTATGCTTATTAATACACACCTGGATATGTTTGTGATAACATTTTTGTGACTGTACACTGGAAATCTGGACTAGTGTATGAACACGAGAGAATTCGGGATCCTTCGTTCCGGGTTCGACGATGCAGGTCGAGTCTCGACCCACGCCACTCACTATGTGATGAATGAATCACGTGTTTCATATTCCACATAATTACAACACTATCACAGTTGATGAATTAACGTCTCCTAAATCATTAACCGCCAAACAGTTGACATCTTCACCAATTGCCTCTGCAGTTAGTAGAACCGTCAAACTGTCATCTCTTCCCGACCTGACGCATCGCTCCTCAACGGATGTCTCTTCGTGGGATAAGCGCCATTTGCTTCATCAAGTATTTAAGGGGACCATAGAAGGTTTGGAAGAGAGGACAACGAGATGAGCAGAACACGTAACATCAAGAGAGACGAAGACATCAAGCAAGACTTAGCAAAGTGTTGTGTTTTTAGATACTCTCTGTGTTTGTAATCGTGAGTTCATAGCAATAAAGAGCATGTCAGATCCACTCCCTGAAGTCACGCACATTTTTTCTCTTTTTATTTATATGTTCATAAGATCGGCGATTTGATCGTCGACAGCTGGCGCCGTTCGTGGGGAAGATAGTGCAAAACTTCGGAAGAAGGTTCTTTGTTTAACTCATCCGCTTTCTCCATTTTCGTAACTACAAGTATGGCAGGAACTTGGGATGAGGAAAACTGGTTCGACTTGGATGACTACTCCAACCTTGACATGGAAGCCTGCATCCAAGCCATGCAACATGGGGAATCTTCGTCCTCCTCCGATGGTTCGCACGTCGCTGACGACAGCGAACTTGAACGGATGGATGAAGATACACCGTTGCGCCAAGAGGCGCTTTACGAGGAGCGGGTTGTTCCGATCGATTCGAGACGTCGAATATTTTTCAAGACCGGTTTCCCGGCCGTGAAAAAGGTGACAATACCTCGGCCCCACAACCCAGGGTCAATATACCCTTGACACAATCATGGTGGCGGTATTCACCAACGACCTCTGGAAATTCGAGGACCAGCAGGCATCTGTAGCGGTGTCGATGAGACCCTCACCGGTAATGGGCGAGTGAGGGCGATAAGACTCGATGTCCGTCGGCAATCCGCGAATCGGTGAGCCCGCGCGAAGACCTCCGGAGGTTCTCATCTCCGACCGGTCTCCGTCGTGGAAGTCTCTGGTAGAAGCAGAGAAGTTCTCCATTAGTCACGATGGAAGCTCCTCAGAAGATCGTTGCTGGAAGCATGAGGTCAACACGATCAGGAAATGCTGATCGTGATGCCACTCGCAGTCCTGCACACCCTGCCTCGCCACCACCTGCTAATGGAGATCGCGCGGGCAATCAAGCACCACCTACCGGAGGCAGCGGGTGATGGATGTCCATCGGCTAATACGCGTGGTGCAGCCCACCAAGGATAGCGAGGCATGGCGGGGTTAGGCCAAAGGTCGGAGGAACTTGGGTCTCGAACACCAACATCTTGATGAATCCTCTGAGACCTTGATATGATTCGAGAACTTGTGTCGTATCCAAAATATTCTTAATATCTGACCACATTGCATTTGAAGCTCGGGCTTTACCCAATTGGTGGAGCAGGTATCGGAAATTCTTCAACGAACCGTGCAGCGCACGGAAGCGTGCAGGGGGCAAGGGATGTCGCAAAGTCTAACGGTGACTTCATCTCAACGCTCCTCCCTCGATAGAGGCGGCATGGTCATCCACGGTACCTAGACCTCCTCGGCGATTCCGACCGATGGGTCATGAAGGAAGAAGGTTGTTTGAACAACGGCCTCTTCCCTAGCCAAGGAGAGCACTGATTGGCGGATGATCTCCGTCATCATCCGAACCATGCTAATGGTCAAAGCGTCATGATAACGTCCACGGCCGGATCGGGGCGGCGGAGCCTCGGCGTTCAAATAGAAGAAATCGATCTCCTCTCGATCCTAATCGGCACCTTTTCCAGAAGGCGCTATGAATCGATTCTGAGTTGTCGAGCCTTTTCTGCGGGCTCCAAGGCATGCGTTGGCCTAATGGGTTCCGACACGCCAACTTGGATAAATTCGATGGATCTCAAAATCCATTAGAGTTTCTCGGATATACACCACTTGCCATCGAGCGGTGGTGGTGATCAAAACGTGATGGCTAATTATTTGCCCACAGTTACGGAAGGATCGGCCGGTCTTGGTTGCTTAACCAGCGGTCGGATCTATTTATACTTAGGAACGACTCTGCGATCTGTTGATTGTGAATTTCGAGTGCGTCGATGCATGCGAAAGGAGGATGATCTCCATCGAACTCGGCAAGAACCAAAGGAAACTCTCGTCGGTACATCAAGAGGTTGGCCGGGTTGAAATTCTATTCGAAATTGCGAGAATCTTACGTGATTCGGGCATTCAAAGCGAGTTTAAGGAATCGGCGGTTTACGGAGGACATCGCTATGAATCCTCCACGAACAACCGCGAACTCTTTGACATGGTGATAAGTATCGGCCGCTAGTGAGGCGGTTGAATGGTGAAGCCATTGATCGAAAGAAAATCCTCAACTTTGGCCTTGAGAAGTCGAAAAAGAATCCCAAGAAGGTTTCCAAGAAGAAGAAGCACAAAAAAACGGGCACCAAAGAAGTCCTAGCGGTTCGGATAAACCGTTCAAGGGTAAGAAGGACTATCTACGGTCGGGGCAATGCCAAAGTTCGACCGATGGCCATAATAAAGGCAAGAAGTGGTGTCCACTTCACCTGAGCGAGGCATGACTTGCGCACATGTCGTGTTATGCAAAAGAAGGTGGAGGATTTCTATGCGGTAAAGCCTACTTCCCGCAATCCGGAGTTGGAAACAAGTTCCAAAAAGGACATGGATGGCGGCGAAGAGATGGAGTACCGGGAGCCTCGGCGCACGGTCAATATGATCTTGGAGGTTCTTCTTCATCGACTCACGCCGTCATCGAAAGCCATGGGCGAGAGGTCAACCTATCGGAACCTTCGATCATCACCAAACCATCAAGGTGGTCGGATCTGTGATCTCCTTGACCAAAGAAGATTGCCTCGTCTCATCAACTCGTAGGGTAGGTTCCCTATTATCGTAGAACCTACTATTAATAATTGCAAAGTCAATCGAGTTTTGATAGACGGTGGTAGCTCTTTAAATATCTTATTTTGGGAGCTTTAGAAGATATGCGGGTTCCCGGATCAAAAGTAAAACCGGTGAAATCGCTTTTCATGGCATAGTTCACGGTTCTCTTGCCAAACCGATAGGACAAGTATCCTTACGGTTCGTTTGGAAGTCTGATAACTTCGAGCGGAAAAGATTTCATTTGGCGTGGTTGATTTGAAACCGCATATAATGGAATTCTTGGTCGTCGGCGTTAGCAAAATTCTTGATAGCCACGCACTCACGGGTATCAATGTTTGAAAATGCGGGACCGAAAGGTGTGATCATGGTTCGTGGAGATCGCAAAATGGCATACGCATGTGATCGAAGGTCTTTAGAAGCGGGTCGATGAGCTCTGGGCGAAATTACGACTCATCATGCATGCGGTCAAGCACTCCGGACCCAAGATAACACCCAAACCATCAGACCGGACCAAAGAGGTTCTACTCGACAAAGGCGCTTCTTGAGGAGCGCCATGTCAAGCAATGATGGTGGATCCTCACCAAAGGTCTTGATCGGGCGGACTCAATCCTAAATAGGAAGAGTCGCTCGTCTCCTTCCTCCGAGCAAACAAGGATGTATTCGCATGGCAACCATCTGACATGCCCGGAGTCCCCAGGGAGGTGATCGAGCACAGGCTAGCGCTCGGCTGACAAACATCGGTCAGCGAAGCTCGGGCGTTTACGCACCCGGCCGGAAGGGCGCCATCGATCTGAGATTGACAAGCTCTTAAAGGCTGGATATATTCGTGAAGTACATCACCCTCAGTGGCTCGCTAATCCTGTAATGGTTAGGAAGAGTAATGGGAAATGGAGGATGTGTATAGACTTCACAGATCTTAATAAAGCTTGTCCGAAGAACGATTTTCCCCTTCCTCGCATTGATCAACTTGTAGACTCTACCTCGGGTGTGAGTTATTAAGTTTTTAGATGCCTACTCGGTACCACAGTTAGTATGAGTAAAGAAGATGAAGAAAACTTCCTTCATCACTCCATTTGGCACTTCTTGTTATGTAAAGATGCCCTTTGGTCTCAAAAATCTTTGGTGCCACTTTTCAAAGATTAATCTGAAAAACCTTGACCCACAAATAGGTCAAAATTTGGAAGCCTCGTTGATGACTTGGTAGTAAAAGTATCAACTCCGACGATCATATGCTTGACTTTAAAGAGACTTTCAATAACTTGAGAAGACATAACCACAAGTTGAATCCGGAGAAGTGTGTGTTCGGGGTTTCCGCTGGAAAGCTGCTCGGTTTCCTAGTTTCGGCTAGAGGTATCGAGGCAAACCCAGCAAAGATATCGGTCATCCATCAGATGCGCCCCCCGACCACGAAGAAGGAAGTCCAGAAGCTAACTGGTTGTATGGCAGCTAAGTCGTTTCATAGCGAGTTAGGGAAAAGGGACTACCTTTCTTTAAACTTCTTGGAAACATGGAAGTTTGAATGGGCGACGAAGCGAACAATGCATTTGAAAAACTCAAAGAGTACCTTCACGAGTGCCGGTCCTAGTCTCTCCAAGACCGGAAACACACTGTTGATTCACGTGGTACGCAACGCCACAAGTCGTGATGTCTTGGTCGTAGATCGTGGCGATCCAACGACGGTATATTACGTAGCGAAGTCTTACATGGGCCAAAGGAAAAATATCCACAGGTACAAAAGTTGCTTTATAGTCTCCTTATGGCTTCAAGGAAACTAAGGCATTACTTTCAGGCCCACAAAGTGGTCGTACCTACTGGATATCCCTTAGGTCAAGTCCTTGGAAATAGGGAATCATCGGGACGAATAGCAAAATGGGCGGTGGAACTAGGGACGTTCGACCTCTATTTCATCTCACGAACGACTATAAAGTCTCGAGGCAATAGCGAAATTCATTGTCAGTGGACAAACACGGAATCTAGCGAGGACCTTAAATGCGAGCGCCACGACGAGTGGACAATGTACTTTGACGGTTCCTTAATGCTTAAAGGATCGAAGTGGAGTCGTCTTGATATCCCCTACGGCGAACACATCAAGTATGCCGTCGGTTTAACTTTCCGCTACAAACAATGTGGCGAATACGAAGGTTTGCTAGCGGGACTTGACGGCTCGTTCACTCGGGATTCGCAAATTGCTAGTGAAGGCGATTCTCAACTAGTAGCGAATCAAGTAGGGAAAGAGTACCAATGCTCGAGTACCAAGATGTCTTCCTATCGGCGAAATGCGGAAATTCGAAAAGCACTTCTTGGTTTCGGATCAACATATTCCTAGAAAGGAGAACTTTCTAGCGGATCGGTTAACGCGGATGGCCTCTACTAGGTCAGCCGTCCGTAGGGAGTTTTTCTCGAGCAACTCGATTCACCCTCGGTGGTCGAGCATTCGAGAACATCGATAGTTTACATCAGTCAATCCTATTGACTCGATAACTTAGATGCTCCACGGATCGGTGGCGATCAAGGTAGAGAGCGGATGACGTCGATCTACAATTATCTTGACATGACCTAATTCACGAAGATGATGCGGTGGTCGTATAGCACGAAAGGCCAAATCATACACTCTAATCGAGCGTACCTTGTATAAATGAGGATCTCATGGAGTGTTGATGAGATGCATATCTCAATCGGTGGCATTAAGTTGCTAACAGAAATTCATGAAGGAGTGCGTGGAGCACATCATTCCTCTGAGAACCACAGTCGGTAAGGCCTTGAGCAAGGATACTCTTGGCCAATGCCCTTCATGATGCAAAAGAGCTCGTGACGAAGTGCGTACAATGTCGATTTCATAGCCGACAAGTACATCAACGGCACAAGCTTTGCAAACAATCCCTCTTTCTTGGCCTTTTGCAACACAGGGGATTTGGACATTCAGGACCATTCCCAAGAGCACCGGGGCTTAATTCTGTTCGTCATGATTGACACGTTTACAAAATGGATCGAAGCCGAGCGGTTTGTAAAAGTTACAAGCGAAGCGCTAAGAGGTTCATAACAAAAATGTGATTACGATTTGGTGTACCCGATCGTATCATCGCGATAACGGTACCAGTTCTTAGCGGTAATTTCGGGAATTGCGAAGAACTAGAATCAAAATCCATTTAAACTTCGTGGCTCATCCACGAGCAATGGAAGCGATCGGCGTGCCAATGGTATCCTAATACGAGGATAAAGCGCCGAGTATTCGACCGATTAATAAAATGGTCGAGGGCTTGGGTTCAACAACTTCCTTACATTTTATGGGTTTGTCGGACCACGACGATCGTGCGGCCGGTGAAACACCTTTATTTTTGGTTTATGGGGCGAAGCTATGCTTCCTCGAATTGAAAATTGGCTCTGCTACATGCGATTGTTTTAACTTAAGCAATCGGGAAGAACATCGACTTCGGCGATATCAATTTCCTTGAAGAACGCGGAACCAAGCCTTGATTCATTCGGCAATCTACCAACAAGCCATGCGAAGGTACTACAATCGTAAGGTGCAACCTCGCAACCTATCTGTAGGTGATCGGTTCTCGAAAAATTGAGCCAAGCGGCGCAATAAACTTTCCCTAAATGGGAAGGTCCTTACTGCGTAGTCGAAGTTGCAGACCGGGCTCGATCGATTAGCCATGTCGAGGCGGCGGGGTTTTGTCAAATTCATGGAACATTGACCAATTGCGTAAGTTCTTTGTTTAATCTTTTCTTTATTTCTTTTCATTTCTTTTCATTTAAATTCCTCTAAATTGAATAATTAATTTTGGAGTAGCGGGTGATGTTATTTATATGACGTTGCCTAATCACAGTCATTGCGGTTCATATGCTCGAGTATAAAGTATATAGTCTATGTTTCAAAATTACATTTCTACTCTTGTTTAGCTCTTTGGTCGGACACGGAAAACCTCCTAGTCGAAGTCTCTCCTTTTTACACGTGGTTACGCCTGCTGGAAGGAGCTTCCTAGCGACGGTCTCTTTCCTCGATTCTCATTGCCGGTCGAACTACGAGCATGAGCACGTCTTGCGAAATATAGTTTATACCTTTATTTCCTAGCTAGGTTCATTCCGACCAGTATTGAGCATCGCATAGAAGTAAAACCACCTGTCTCCTTTTTAACATATGTTCTTCATGTTTTTTCCTCTTATCAAGGAGAATTCTTTATTTTTTCCGACCATATGTTGTCTTAGTAAAGTACTTCGATCATTAAAAACAGATTTATAACTAGCCGAAACCTACACGGTTCCGACCATAAAGGTTTCCTAGTATTATCATGATCAATTTTTTACCGATCAGTACATACTTACAAGTAATGGTTGAAATTTGGATTTATATTCTTGGCCTCAGGTAGCACTATTATATAGTAAAATCTTCTACTATATAACGATCGGGGCTAGGTAATACATAAATTCACAAGTCGTAGGATAAATAAAAGAATTTTTCCATTTTGATGAGAGAAAGGTAAGTCTTTACACTGTATGCATTGTTTTTCCTGCAGCTAAACTACTAAGAGAATGCCTAAGCTAACTACTGCTAGATGGAGATCCGACTTCCATCTCTTCTGCGACCTTTTCGCCTAGAGGTTTCATCTCTGCGAGGATCGATTTGCCTCTGCGGGTAGCGGTTGAAATCCTCTTCGATGGCTTGAAGGTTAGTTGATGGGTCGGAAGCTTTCGGTTTGCCAAAGCAAGGCCGACTACACAAGCAATAGACTCCTTAGCGGAGTGGGCATAGTTCTCCTAGTGGTCTTGAGCAAAACCTTGAGCTCTTCCAACAAAGAGCCAAGAAAGTTGACCTTCTCTATTGTGTCATTCAAGGAGGGCACGCTTGATCCAGCGCCCATATCAAAGAGCATTTTGTTTAGCGAGGTGATTTTCTCGTCCAAGCTAAGCACGAGCCGCCCCTTGTCTTGCTCAAATTTGAGCCTTCTTCACTCTGTCAATGCTTGTTTTTGTTACGCATAGACAAAGCAAGTATTAAGTAAAAGATTGGAAGATGTCTTGAGTCATGGCTACGACCGATTACCTTCCTCTCTCTTCTGGAATCATCCGAAGCTTTTTATTCTTGGTCGTCAAGACTTGATCGACCGGTTTTTAGCTGAAGTTCTTCTTCAAGCTTTATTCTTACGGCCTTTTCATTAAAGCATCTTCTTTTATTTTCTCTAAATCTATCAAAAGAATCTCGATAAGGAGAATGAATAAAGGAAAGTCTTAATAAGGAAAAAGAAGAAGAACTCTTACTTTCTATCTCAGTGTTTTTCTTCTAATATCCTAACTCGCTCGGTTAGTCCTCCGGCCGTAGCGAGGTTTTCGATCATATCTTTGCATAAGGAGCATTTCTTCCATAAACACTTATTGAAAACCTCAAGAAAGGTTATGGAGAAGATTGAAGACACTTACTCGAATTACGACAGCGTTGTAGTATAAATTTTATCGGACTTCGCCTGCGTCAAGCGATCCGATATTCTCCCCAATAATCATCAAGTTCCTTACTCGCGACCGTCGAGTTGAGAAAGGAAACTTGTTAGTTTTGGAGGGATGACCTTCAGGTACTGGAACCTGTGGAAGATCAGCAATGGTCTCTACCTCCGTTGCCGGCATAGTGACTATTACGGGATCTAGCTCAGTTTCCAGAACCAAAGTTTGCTCGGGGGCTCCTCCAACCACGTCATCCTCAAGATGTCCTACCTGAGGAAGACAATGGCCAGAACTACCTCCGATCGCCTGATCTGTTGAATGGGATTGGTCGGGCGACCGAGGATTGAATGAGATCTGCAAGAGAAAACACAAAGTTCAATTCTACTTGGGATATACGAGGTATGTTTTTCGTATAAAATTGTACATACCTGGTGATTTTCTTAGTTTTGATCTTATAACGCGCTGGTTTAAAATCCGTTGCGCCTGTTTTTCTCTTTGTTCCCACCAGTTCCGAACTGGTAGGTTCAATTACATTTTCCACATTTCCGATCAGAAGATCAGATGCGATGTCTTCGGCTATCTGGTCGAGAACACGGTCCCTGACTCCTGGATCAGAAAGTGTGGTTTCACTGGTCTCAGGAACAGCTGTCTCATGGACAACTATACGAGACTCAGTAATTGCCGCCTGATTTAACAAACCAAGTTAATCAGGTGAAGAATATACTTCATCTTGCAGAAGTTATTTCTTTCAGTTGCTTACCTCAGCGTGACCGCTGCCCTCAGCGATCACAAGGCTGGTTGGATAATCAATAGGCTCACACGTCTCCGTAGCCTCATTGATTTTAAGTCCGACCAACTACACATAAAGAGGATTAAAACGATCGAAAATAGCGCAAAGGTGAAAAGAAGTTAATACACTTACCTAAGTCTTTCGGTCCTCTCCTCGGCACTAACAAGTGCTAGGATTAAAGGAAAGCTAGCCTTGTCATCGAGGTTCGCGGCCGGATCATTTTGATCCTATTTACGGCGTCCTCGAAGACAAGGCGCAAATGCAAATGAAAGATCTTAGTTTTGCGAAATAATCAACTCGCAAAATAAAGCGGTGCGTATTTTCTAAAAATTACGGATCGAGAATCCTGGTAGCGTCATCGCCACCAATGAACGAGCATCGGCGTGCCTGGTCTTTAAAGGACTAATCCTCCTAATGGAAAAGTTCCTCACAGCGTGCGGGAGGTTAAACCCACGATATTCGGAGATAGATAGCCTCGATCCATCTCCCAACATTTCCCTCCTTCTTGAGGAGGAGCGCTAACGAGTTTTCGACCCTTCTTCTTACATTTATGTCTGGTAGTCTTCTCGCGTAACCTTCATATAAAACCAGCTTTTCTTCCATGGCGACCGGGAGGACTTGAGTACATACGAATATACTCGTCGGCCTTACCGTCATGAAGCCTTAAGGTACATTCCCGAGGTCTTTGGTCGTTTTCTTCGTATTCGTCATCCGATAGTAGTACTTGAAGAGTTCCATCGACGGTGGAATCCCCAAATGCGCTTCGCGAGGTAGACGAAGATGCTTAGGTTTGCAATGGCGTTAGGAGCAAGGTTGATCAACTCAACCTCATAAAACTCCATGCCTTGAGAAAGAAAAGGATGTCTTTGGAAGCTTGAGCCCGCACTCAACATACGCGAGGAACACGGGATCTCTCCTCCTCGCCGCTTAGGCGATGCTCTCCAAAGCCGATCTCAAAAGATCAAACTCTGTCGGGTAACAACCCGACCTTCTCCAAACTCTTCAATCTTTTTCGCTCGGATCGGAGATCGACCGGTTTGCGATGAGTCCGACATGATGCTTTCCTTTTTGGGTGAAGAACTCAAGGAAGATTTTCTTGGAGATAGAGCGTAAAGGTTTAAAGCACTCCACCGGAGTCGTTTTATAAGCATTTCATCATGCAGACTCTGCAAGAAGTCCAGCGGGCAAATACCTTTTGCTGGCGGACGAAAAAGGCTTTCCTTTTTCCAGCGGTTTCTCAACTTTAAAATGAATACTGAGACCGCCTCGAGTCCCACGGTATTTAATGTGAGTGCATTCGATATGATTGCATTGAAGAGCGTGTCCGCACGACCAACATTCATTTAAAAGTTCGGGGCTAGGTATTGAGGATTAAAATATTCATATATTATCCTAATATATGATAAAGACCATACGTCTTCGTGGTTGTAACTTCTAAGACCACCGACCTAAGCGGTGAAGGTATTACGGAAGTTATATAATAAATACCACAGCCGGACTAAGTCTCAAACCTAGTCCACGACCGGTAAGTGCTCGTGAAGCTATGAGCAGGCGTGCAGGTCGAGTCTCGACCACGCCACTCACTATGTGATGAATGAATCACGTGTTTCATATTCCACATAATTACAACACTATCACGGTTGATGAATTAACGTCTCCTAAATCATTAACCGCCAAACAGTTGACATCTTCACCAATTGCCTCTGCAGTTAGTAGAACCGTCAAACTGCCATCTCTTCCCGACCTGACGCATCGCTCCTCAACGGATGTCTCTTCGTGGGATAACTGTCACCGCTTCATCAAGTATTTAAGGGGGACCATAGAAGGCTGGAAGAGAGGGACAACGAGACAGACAGAACACGTAACATCAAGAGAGACGAAGACATCAAGCAAGACTTAGCAAAGTGTTGTATTTTTAGATACTCTCTGTGTTTGTAATCGTGAGTTCATAGCAATAAAGAGCAAGTCAGATCCACTCCCTGAAGTCACACACATTTTTCCTCTTTTTATTTATATGTTCATAAGATCGGCGATTTGATCGTCGACATTCAGTCATTTTCATTTTGAATCCGCCACCGATCACGAGTGAAGAAAAATAGCATACAGAGACAGATAAAATTAGCTGAGGTGCATGGTTCTACATAACGGGGAGTGGACGAATAGTTGGGATTAATTGCTCTGTCCGTCATTTTGACTCTCATCACATTTGAAGAACGTGGGAAATGCAGGATGGCAAAGTCCAGATTCAGATGTAAATATTTAATGGATAAAGACAGTAAGGACCTAGCCAAAGCAGTCCTGGCGCTCTTACACGAAACCCCCAACACTCCCAAGTCTTCAGCAATGATTTTCAGAGAACTGTCGTTTTCTTGACCTGGTATTTGCATTTTGCGTAGGGCATTTGCTACTTTGTTAGTAAGTACTAGTTGCGATGGAAGTGCACAACGACAAGTTACTATAAATTATAGGTGTGTCTATATAACATTAGACTATTTTTTTAACTTAAAATAGTTAAATTTTAGTTCATTTATAACTTTATTATAAATAAATTATAAAAATTTATGTATATAATTTTTGTTCTTGATTATTGTAATTATTGTTGAAAGTCTTAATAACTCATATTTTCATCACATGATTCAAAATCTAACATGTACTCTGAGATATTTAGCAAAAACAAAGACAAAGACAAAAGTTAAAATTCTATATCAACAAAATACGAAAATATGGTGAACCCTCTATGGTCCAAAAAAAAGTATAATAAATTCGGACCCAATTAATCATATGAGAAGAAGTGCAAATCTTAAAACATATTGGACAAATAAAAATTCGACTATTTTGACAAAAGAAAACAGTCGAATGTTATTTAACAAATTTTCGGAGAAGACGATGTTGCCAGCTGAAGCATGAATCTCCAAGCAAAATTGTAAGGTTATAAAATTAACTTTTTTTTCTAAAAAAAATATACGATATTTTTTTAGAATTCCGATAAATTATTACAGACAAGTTGAACTTCCATCGTCGACGAGGCGATCGAGAATTCGAGACCGCATCCGTTGAGGCCGCGTCCGGCGGCCGGCGGCCGGCTCTGCCATTGCAGCGTCGCGTGGTTCTCGTCGCACTCCTTTTCCAGCGCTGGTTCCGTGCATCGCACGCGTGACGGAGACTACCTGGACAGTGAATTCAGCGTGAGCTTCCAAGTTTCTCGTTCATAGCCAGGCTGCAGAATAAACTTGGTCCGGATATCCTTTCTTGGGCCGGACGTCCATGGGTATCACGTCCCTGGGCCGAAACCACCTTGCTCGTGGGGCCCACGGCAACGCCCATAGATCCCTGATTGGCACGCCACGACCGTTCGGACTCGCGTCCAGGCCGCCCTGCTCGGCTGCTGCTTCGCCAGCTAGGCAGCTACCCTGCGCGGCTGCGCCACCCTACTCGATGCGCGCCCATCATCACCGCCTCTCTCCCCAACGCGTCCGCGCGGCCTCACCGCATCTCTCTGCGAGGCCGCGTTGCCCTGCTCACCGGGCACCGCCTGCCTCCTCCGCGCGCCGCATCTCACTGCTTGGTCCTGGACTGCTCGCCGGCGCTTTGTCGGCCTCGGGTCGACGGCGGCGGTTCGTCAGATCGACCTCCCTGACCACACCCAAGTGAGTATTCCTAACCCAATCGATGGTAGACGTTAAAGGAAGGGATTTTGCTCCCTTTATTTACTTGTTCGATTGATTCAAACTCTGCTGGTTCGTCACATCTCCTGCCAATACCACGGATGTCTGTTCCTTGCGCAGTTGCGCTTATGCAAAATGTAAACTTGTAGGCGTGCTGCGATGGCGTTCATGGGCCGGAGAGTCGGGAGGAAATGATGAACAACGACGAAGCATTAACTCTGAAACTAGTTTGCATCGGTCGCTAAAGTAAAGAGGATGTACGCTGGCAGGTAAACCATGGAACGCGCAACTACTTTCCATCATCAAAAACATAGTGACGCAGTGCTGAATTCAACTACGAACTTCCTACAGTTTCTCTGTCTCAACCAAACAAGACACGTATTATGCCAATCCTGACAAAGTATGCAGGTGTGTTAGCCTTCTGGAGAAAAATAATATGCTGACTCAGAGCAATCTCAGGAAAAAGAATACCTTTTAAGCATCCAGCACCAAAGCCTTATTCTTTTAGGCAATGTTAGCAATTGAAGATAAAAGCAACCACAATACCACTTGTGGAATAGAAACACCTTGTTAGAAATGAGACATTTTCAATATAAATCTCAATTCCTAATGTATTATCCACAGTTTTTTTTTGTATACAGTAAACTCCATTTCAGTGTTTTCCTTACAGTATACAACTACCAATGCTGAAATTCACTGTCCATATATAGCAAATCAGATAATTTAAACCTATGTTGAAATTCATATATAGTAAAAGTTGACGTTAAACATCTAGCGCCCCTCTAGTGTTGTGTTACTAATGGCATTCAAAGAATTTTCCATATTTTCCCTTGTATCTCCATTTTCATAATTCCTTGGTGCAAAATATACAGGTTGCTTTGGTGCTGGAAGCGACGTGGTTTCATTCTCCAACATAAACACAACTGTTGACATGAGTGGCCTGACATTCGGATGGTCTTGAACACACAAGAGTCCTACATGAATACTCCGTAAAACTTCATGAATTGGACAACTCTCAACAACTGATAAGTCCACCAATTCCCTCGCATTTCCATCTTCCCATAATCTCCATGCCTGACCCAATTGAATAAAGCTTCAATCAAATTACTACAGTTTTGCTTACGGTGTAGAAATTTTGAGTACTCCACAATACTTACATAATCTATAAGGTTTAGAAAGTTCATTATGAGTTGAGGTGACCTGATCTTCAAGCCACTTACAATCTCCAAGAGAAGAACACCAAAGCTATAGGTGTCCGATTTGACAGAAAAGGCGCCATCCATCACATATTCAGGAGACATGTAACCACTGTTTAAATCATTTCAACAGCAAGGAAAGAACAGTTTGAATTAAACTAAACCATAAAGGTTACTGTATTAAAGCTTTGCTCAGTACATGAATTACTTACTATGTCCCAACAACCCGAGTAGTGTTTGCTTGTTGCCGGTTTCCTCCAAAGATCCTTGCCATACCGAAATCTGATATTTTAGGACTCATTTCTGCATCCAACAAGATGTTGCTTGCTTTGAGATCTCTATGAATTATCGTTAATCTTGAATCTTGGTGGAGATAAAGAAGCCCTCTTGCTACACCTTTAATTATCTTGAACCGTGTCGGCCAATCAAGGACATGTTTTCTTGTGGCATCTTCCAACAAGATCAGTATGTAACAAAGCCTACTGTTAGTCATCATGAAATATCCTTTCGGTCAATGTAAGAACTTTTTGCAATATGTGAGCAGAAGTCAGAACATACCAAAAAGGAAGGCGTCCAAGCTTTTGTTAGGCATGTATTCATAGATCAGTAGCTTCTCATCTTCATGAATGCAGCAACCAAGAAGTCTGACTAGGTTTCTGTGCTGCAATTTGACAATTAGAACTACTTCGTTTCTGAACTCATCAATACCTTGCCCAGAACCTTTACTAAGCCTTTTGACAGCAACTTCCTTGCCACCTTCCAATATTCCCTACATGATTTCATCATTTTTTTCTGTTAGGTACATGATTGCATAATTCTGAATTGGATAACGATGAGAGCCGTATTTTTCCCCTCTACTGTAAGTGTTATTTTTTCCCGAAGCGTATTATACTTAGATACCTTGTAAACATTACCAAAACCTCCTCTTCCAAGCATATTGGAGTCAGAGAAATTATCCGTTGCGGCGACAATGTCTTCAAAGCTAACAAATGGATATTCTACATTCTTGCCTCCTAGTTCATTGGAATTGCTCAAGTATAGCATCAGTTTCTTCTGGATGGAATTCTTTCGCCGTTTCCGTGCTGGTTGGGACATCGATAGTTTTTGGTTAACACTTACACAATATATAACGTTTCATGTTGAAAACAAGGCGCTTGTTATTCTACCTCTGTATTGGCATAACCAGACAAGGGCTATGCACGTGAGTAGCAGCAGGCATGCTATAACCGGGAGTACAATCTTTGCTAAATCGCTCTTCTTGTGAACTGCCGATATGCATGTGTGATGTATCCCATCAGAATTTACTGCATCAAGCGTTACTTTCAAGAGTATATGCATTTAATTACTTGCGTACCAGGAGAGTCGGCTAGCCGGAGGTACAGGTTCTCGCCATAGTTGGGGGCTTTCCACGTGTCAACAAGCTCCCCAGTCCAAACCAAGCACCTTGATTGGTCGGCCATAGTGCCAGCACTGCTCAAGTTGGCGTAAGCGTACGCCGTGCACGAGCAGTTGCGGCTGCACTCGGCCGCGCACTGATCGGAGCTTCTGTTCCGGATATGGACGAACTTGTCAGGAACCTTCATCCCAGGCAAGGCTACGAAATGATTTTCCCTTCCGCATTTCAAAACTTCCTTTCTCCGACATCCTCTCGAAGAATTAAGGCCGTCAGGCTCGAACCCGTCGAGGCAATGGCACGTCGGGACGGCCTCTGTGAAGTCGCAGTAGCCGAACGGCCCACACGAGGCGTAGATGCCGTAGCTGCCGGTGGGGCGCTCAGAGACGACTGCCCACGACGACGAGGAGCTGTTCCAGGTCAGGAGCTGCATCGTGCCCGTGTAGTCAAGCGTGATCCGTGCGTACGGTGAGCCGTCGGAGACCGTGTACATGAGGTAGTACTCGTCACCTGTGTTGACCATCGTTTGATACACGACGGAGCTGCTGCTGCCGGGGTATATGCCGCCGGACACAGACACACCGTTCCACACGCTGACGCGGCAATACGGCCTGGTCCCGTGCCATGTGACGAGCTGGAGGTCCGAACCGGGGTCGAGACCGAAAGAGAAGTCTCCGGCGGATGGGTCGTCGGGGCCCTTCCAAGCAACGAGGCGCCCGACGACGCGGGCCTTGTAGCTCAGCAAGAACCTCATGCCTGGGAGGATGGTGTCAGTCGGGTGATCAAAGCTCTGCCATATGGTTGTGCCGTTCGGCAACCGGAGGACCAAGTTCCCCATGTCTAGCAGCACTGCGGAAGCTCTCACGCCTCCGGTAGTGATGTTGTTCTCAGTCATCCAAAGAGCGCGGCCTTTGGAATCTAACAGCACAAGGTCGGAACTGTTGCTGACGGCGAGCGTCGCAGATGAAGTGGCGGTGGCTGAGTTGTCGCGATTGGCGACCCATACGACGGTGCGGCTACGCTCAGGGATGTTGTAGAACCAAATTCCGACGTACAGGCTCCCGTTGGAGTTGGCTGGGGAGAAGAAGCCGAGAGCAAAGATGCCGACCTTGGAGACGAGCATGTCGCCAGGGTAGAGTGGCTTTGCATGTGTCAATTGATCATCGGATTTGCAGAAGGAAATCAAGAGCAGGAGGATGAAAATGGGAAAGTAGGCCATATCCATTAGGCCTTCTTCTTTGCTTGGCAGTAAAGAAAAATAGCATACAGAGAGAGATAAAATTAGCCGAGGTGCATGGTTCTACATAACAGGGAGTGGACGCATGGTTGGGAACTTGGGAATAATTGCTCTGTCCGTCATTTGACTCAGGTGTAAATATTTAACGGACAAAGTCAAGATTCAGATGTAAATATTTTACGATAAAGACAGCAAGGACCTAGCCAAAGCAGTGATGGCGCTCTTACACGATAGTCTTCAGCAGTGGTTCACACGAAAAGAAAAACTGCTACCATGACGAACTCAAGTCGGTCTTCGGAGTGAGAGGGCGAAAGCGAGACCTCACGGCAAGCGTGCTGCATGCCTCTTGTCTGCGGATAAGATGGGCCTTGCTGGAACCATCCTAAAGCCTAGCGCTTCAGCTAGGACAGAACAATTGCAATGCAAATATACTGTTTAAAGAGAGATTATATCCATATCATTTAAATTTATTTTCTCTAATGCAACTATCTTTTATGTAAATGCTTAGATGGTTGTATTATTATTTTTTATTATATAAAGTTATATACCTAGAAAGACACAATCAACAGTTTTTTTTATCCAAGTTTGCACTTTTTGGTTATCGGTACGTTGACTTTTTCCAAGCACCTCCAAGTGCGCAAGTAGGATAATGATGATTTTCTCCCTTTTCATCCTTCATACGGAGCGATCTCACTATTTTTAGTGGCAACTCTGTTCAGGACATGAGTCGAGATCAATACACCTCCCCCTATGCCTTAGATAAACCCGCAGAGTCTAACATGGAATCAACCAAGTCATTCAACGTGTGGTTCTTTCTTTCAGCAATCCCATTGGATTGAGGCGAATAGGGAGGTGTCCTTTCATGGATAATTCCGTGCTCTACACAGAATTGGAAAAACTCATTTGAGAAATACTCTCTACCACGATCCCACTGAAGTCTTTTGATTTTCCTTTCGAGTTGATTCTCGACTTCAGCCTTATAAGTTTTGAAATAGTATAGAGCCTCATTTTTTGTTTTCAACGGATACACATAATGTAACATTCCCATTTTCAAGCTTTCAATTCGTTTTGGTTTTCAAAATGCAAATCAAAACTTCAAAATTTGAGCTCCATCTTACCCGGGCTTTGGGCCCCATTCGACCCGATCTTCCTCCGGCCCGGCTGCTCCCCGCGCCGTCCGCACCCGCCTCGCTCCGGTCTCTCCGTCCCAAATTGTCGCCGCTCGCACCAGAGATGACGCCGTGCAGCCTCGAGCCCCACACAGACGGCTTCCCGCACTTTGCTCCCGGCTTCCCCTCCTTCCTCCCAGCTCCCTCTCTCTCTCCATCGTCAGTACTGTAGTAGCGTCGCTCGAGCCGTCCCATCGCCGCGCGCATCCTCTGCCCTTGCGCCGCCTTCGCGCCTCGACAAAGGCTCCTTCCTCCCCCTCGGCTATAAAGCCGCCGCGCCTCTTCGTCTTCTTCCCCCAACCTCGCATGCTCCTCCTTCTCGAAGCCGAGCGCCGCTTCGTCTCTACCTCCAGCCGCCGCAGCCTAGCCCGAGCTCCTCCGCTCCTGGTCTCGTCTCCCGCCCCACCTCCTCCACTCATCGTCGTCTCTGTCGCCGTCGCCTTCGCCTCTTCCTCCCGCACCTCCGGTCGCCGCCTCGGTCGCCGGCGCCGTCTTCACCGCCTCCTTCGCCTCCACTTCCGGCTTCCCCCTCATCCCAGGCGCCGCCCGCTCCCTCTCCTACCTTCCTCCCGCGCCGCCACTGCCGTGCGCCCGCTCCCCTCCCTTCTCCGCCTCTCCCTCCCCCTCCCCCTCTTTCTCCGCACGGCGAAGGAGCCGAGGCGACACGTTCGGCCGAACGCGTTGCCCACTTAACCCGCGCGCGCACCAACGCTGACAGGTGGGCCCCAGCTACAGTAACTTGTGTGGCTGATAGGTAGGCCCCACGGGACTATCTGGTGGACTCGCGCGCCAGTCGACGAGACCGGGCCCACGACCGCATCAGGCACCAAATGCCACGTGTCAGCGCCGGGATTTTCTGGTTTTCTGATTTTCTTTCCAATTAAAAATCCAATTGTAAAGCTTCAAAAATTTGTAACTTTTTCATTGTAACTCCAAAAATTATAAAACTTGTGCCCAAAAATTTGTAAAATCAAGATCTCTATTTTGGTACTAGTTTGGTGAATTTTGGAGTTCATTTATTCTGTGTTTTGTATTTATTTGGTTTGTTTTCTTGTCTTTTCTTTTCTAGTGCAATTGTCCGAGTAGAGTTCGAAGCCGCGGAAGACCTCAACTTCGACCACACTCAAGGATACCTAGATTCTTCAGCCTTTGACCCAGGTGAGTCAATACTTTGATCATTTTGAGCCTATATTTTATGCTAACTATATTCATTTAAATTACCAAAATTTACATGCTTTAATTTTGTAATCCAATGTATGTTAAAGTTTAAGGTAGTTAAATACCCATTTGATGATTAATTAATTAATATGCCATCTATTGAAAAATTGAACCAATATTCCTTGTCACCCTAGAAACTATATGGTAAATACTAGTTATAGTTGTACTTAAACGACATGCTAGCCTTGCTTAAGTACTGGGACATTAATGTCCCAATCATTATTCTTTAATCGTAACAATTGTTTTGGGTAGTTATTGGGAAGAATGACTGAAAAAGGTCGAGATAATTTGTTTTCTAATCCCCAAAAACCCTAAAAATTGGCTTAACACCCCATTTAGACGGATGGTATGCTGGAGGGTGTATGGTTGGGTACTAATGTAGCCCAAGTCGTGTTGTGGTGTGATTTGGCATGTGGCGTGAACCGCCCAGATAACTTTGAGGACTTAATCCTATGATAACCTCCTATGGCAAAACAGTACAACCACAAGTCTATAATGGTGTCGACCTGGCTAAATAATTTGTGTCCATCGGTATGAATTACACCAGGTAGATGTCCCGCGACACCATAGGCCTCCGAGCCTATGGGTTGGGGAGTT
This sequence comes from Hsuehochloa calcarea, assembly GCA_036346395.1. Taxonomy (NCBI): domain Eukaryota; kingdom Viridiplantae; phylum Streptophyta; class Magnoliopsida; order Poales; family Poaceae; genus Hsuehochloa; species Hsuehochloa calcarea. The sequence goes on from CM070599.1 coordinate 46,618,573, forward strand.
CTTGGGGCAAGGGGGGTTTGGGGGTATGGTTGACGCGGGTGCGAGAGCGTAACCACTCTCAGACGAAACCTTAGCGGGTGTAACAAATACTGATGGATGCATTGTAAAGGCCTTGTGGTAATCTCCCTTGATTCACATGTTTGTGGATAAAGATGTACAATCTCTGTAGAGAAATAAACTGTTCGAACAGCCCTGCCCACGGTCACGGGCGGGCATAGGAACTTACAAGAGCTAGTTCTATTTCAAAAACAACTTTGTGGGTGGATTAAAGAATGTGAAGGGCTCATCTAGCCCTTGTTTTGAATTTTCCTGTGTAGCTTTACCCATTGTTGATAATAGGTGGGTGTAACCACCATAAAAAATGAGCATAAGGTGGAGGTAACCTCCGCTATATTTAATATTGCATAATTATTCTCTTAAGAAAAACTTACTTTAGTCAAAATGCTAGGTGCTAGGACTTTCTAAGTATTTGTATTTATAAATGCTGCTTTACGCAAATAAAAGAACCCGAGCCATCCTTGTTAAGCATTGCATATTTAATATTGCATCTGTTGTGTTGCCTCGCGAGCACGGAAGTTGTACTCACCCTCGCTCTTTCCCCCAAACCCTCAGAATCCACCGACCAGTACGACTACGCGTATGTTGAGGAGCAAGGATTTGACGATCAAGACCAGGGCGGGGAGTTGTGTAGTCCGTAGTATAGGGCTCGCCATAGTCTAGCTGGCTCCGTAGGTACCGGCGTACAACCAATATTCACCGACTCTTTAGTTAATATCGATTGTACATAAGTCACTGCGGTCGCTCGCCTGTGAGGAGTTGCACCCTGCCCCTTTTGCTTCCGCGTCTGTTTCTTTAAGGTATGTAATGGACTTATTTGGCCTGATCGGCCCTCTTTTGTAAACTCGACCTGATGTGGTCTACTTAACTCAATGTCTGCAATATTATGTTTGGTATTGGTCTATGATGTGTATGAGATGATCCAGCGATGTGTATTGTGAGCGCTACCTACTGATCCAGGGAGTAGCGTGGTGATTTCACAAGGGATTCTAGATTAAGAAAATCCGGGTTTGACACATAACAATGTCTAGAAGCATCATCAATTAAAGTCATGAAATATCTTTTCCTCCTTTTGTCAACACACCATTCATTTCATAGAGATCTGAATGTATGAGTTCTAAATGTGCCAAATTTCTTTCCTCCACAACTTTATGAGGTTTGCGGGGTTGCTTTGCTTGCACACAAGTTTAGCATTTAGAACCTTTGACTATAGAGAGTTTCAGAATTAAATTTAGATTGGATAGCCGAGACATACAACCAAAATTTATGTGACACAAACGTGAGTGCCAAACGTTGGCCTCATCCCCCATTATTTGGATCACAAATATGATCCATAACCTTATTACATAAATCTGAAAGGAAAAAATGAAATAAGCCTCCGCAATCATAGCCTTTTCCAATAAAGAGTCCAAATTTAGAAATGACTACTTTATTTGACTCAAAAACTAACTTATACCCATCTCTACGCAGAAGGGAGCTGCTGACAAGATTCTTTTTTATTGAGGGGACATGATGTACGTTCTTCAGCTACACGATCTTTCCCGATGTAAACTTCAGATCTACCGTGTCAACACCAAGAACAGAGGCATATGAACCGTTTCCTATCAACACGGAGGAAGCTCGAGCGACCTGACAAGAAGAAAACAAAGACACATCAGCACAGACGTGAATATTAGCCCCTATGTCAATCCACCAGTCGATGGAATGATAGACCAAAAGAGCAGTAGATAAATTACCGTACCCAGATGTCCCTGCTCCGGTATCGCCAATAGTCACATTCACAAACTTGGTCTAGCTATGCTCATTCTTTCTGCCTTTACGATCAGGACATTTATTGGCCCAGTGACCGTACTTACCGCAAACATAGCAGACATGCATGAGTGACCTTTTGGGATTTTTCTAAGAATTATTGATTAATGAATAGGTCAAAGCCCAGTTAAGTCCAACAAACATCAATGCATTTTCTTAACACTATTACGCCAACGTTGCATTGTGAAGAGCGCGGCTTTGTTCTACCTTTGTATTTGCATATCCGGACAAGGCCTATTACGAATGTGAATACCAGCAGGCATGCAATAACTGGCGGAGTACAATCTTTACTAGATCACTCTTCTTCTGAACTGCAAAAAGTGTCCCATGAACAGAATAAGCGAATAAAGTTTTCAGAGTTTACTACATCAAATATAATTTGCAAGAGTATGGATTTGCATGCATATGATATCATTAGCAATCAACAGATGTTTTGGACAGCTTAAGAATATATAGCATTCCTGAGTAGACGCGTTCGAAGACTACTTCACCCGGAGCTGGATGGTTTCGGAAAGTATCAATTTGTAATATTGAATGCACCCCGAATCATATTGCTAACCTATGCAACCAAAACAATGGAGTAGTCCAATTTCTCTGATAGTCTGATATGATCGTTAGTGTCTTTCCCTTGCAAACTTGCCTCTGGGTAAGTGGTAGGACATCAGAACAAGTCGCAACACGGCAACAGTATTAGATTAAGGTCTTCACCGACTATATGGCAGAATTGGACACAGTAGGACCAATCGAACAATCGAAGGGCTATCAATCAGAGATTGCTAAGAGACTCTCATCTTACCTTATTATTATCAAGACCTAGTTGAAGTTCATTTCACCTGTTACCTGTAAAAAAGTTGGTATATGTAATTTAAGATGCCAAGTGTCAGTGTGTGTAGTATTTAAGTGATAGATTTTTTTTTGTCAAAAGGTATTTATTCGCTTCAAACGTACTGGTAAGTGGTAACCAGTCCAAGACCATGTGTTATATTGACATTGCGCATGAAAGAAACAAGTTGAGCTATAGAAGAAATGCCGTGGGCAAGGAACGACATCTTGATATACCAGGAGAGCCGGCAAGCCGGAGGTACAGGTTCTCAGCATCGTCGCCGGTCATCTCGGTGTCGACACGATCCACCATCCACACCAAGCACCGTGACAGGTCGTGTCGGACCCGAATTTTCTAATCTCGGATCCTCTGTGAACATTACTGTACTACTCCCTGGATCAGTAGGTAGCACTCACAGACTCATTGCTGAATCATATCATACAAGCGCGAATTAAGATATTTAATTAAACAAACATCAGAGTGACATAGACCACGTCGGGTCAAGTTTTACATAAGGGCCACCAGGCCAAATTGATTACATTAAGCAAAAGCATAAAGCTGCAGCGGAAACAACGGGAGGATGGAGCTCATCTCTCCACAGGCAAGCGACTGGGGTGACCGACGTACGACCGATATTATCCAAGGCATGGGTAATATAGATTGTACACAAGTACCAAAGAGTCCACGAGATCAAGCGAGACCTACACTCTGTAATCTACGCTACTCTTCAGGGTTCCCGTGGCCATCGTCCTCAGGCTCCTCGTAGTACGCGTAGTCTCCTTGCTCCGCATCATCTGGAGGGTTTGGGGGAGGAGCGAGAGTGAGCACAACTACCGTGCTCGCGAGCCAACACACAGTATGCAATAGTATACATGCAAGGCTTAACAAGGATGGCTCAGGTTCTTTTATTTGCTAAAGCATCATTTTAAATTATCATAATTACAAAGTCCTATGACTTAGCATTTTAAACAGATTGCATTTTCATTAAAGAGAATAAGTGCAATATTAAATAACAGCGAAGGTTACCTCCACCTTATGCTTAATTTTGATAACGGTTACGTCCACCGATTATTAGCACTGAGTAAGGCTACACAGGAAAATCCAAAACAAGGGCTGGATGAGCCCAACACATTTCCATTCCACCCACAAAGATTTTTGAAATAGAACTAACTCAGGTTAAGTTCCCATGTCTGCCTTTGACCAAGGCGCGCCACTGCTTAAAACAGCTTTAGACTCTGCAGAGGTTGTACACTGTACCCACAAGAGATAATCATACTCGTTACTCCACATGATTCCTTAGTCATGTAGTTGAGCGATCGTCACAGTAACTTTTCGAACTATCTTGCCCCTTCCGTCATCTCACCCATATGGGGTTACGCCCATACGTTGTGCGGGATGTTCACCTCAGCGACTAGAGTAGTTGAACGTGGAGTCAACCTACCCCTCAGCGACTGGCAAACTTCACCTTTTTTTCGGTGTCCCTTTCAAGCCAGCATACGTCCTGCCGCTTGCACATTCCCTCTGTCCCACCATGCGAGTCGACATTCAGAGTTTGATAATTTTTACTAAGCCAAGTTGCAATTTGCAGACTTGCGGTTGTACTGGTTTTACACAGGAGGTCATGACAAGATTAAGTCCTTAATTCACCTGGACGGTTCATACCACATACCAACCATTCTCGTGCTACGTCCGCACCCATCATTCTTTCCATCCGCCCAGATGGGGTACTAGCAAGTTGTTTAGGGTTTTGGGGAGAAAACCAATTAACGCAACACATCAGTCATCTACATCCAATGACTGCCCAAAACCATTTTTCATGTTTAAAGGATGATGATCGGGACATTTATTGTCCCGGTACTTAAGCAAGACTAGCATGTCGCTTAAGTACAACCTATACTAGTATTACCATATAATTACTAGGGTGACAAGGAATACTGGATTCAATTATCAAAGGATGGCTTGATAAGTAATTAATCAACAATTGGGTATTTAACTACCTTAAGCTTTAACATATCATTGTTTACAAAATTAAAGCATGCAATTTTGCTATTTTAAATAAACATAGTTTGCATAAAATGTAGGTTCGGAATGATCAAAGCATTGACTCGCCTTGGTTAAAGGCAGAGGGGTCCTGATACTCTTGAGCTTGGTCGAAGTGGAGGTCTCCGGCGTCGTCGAATCCTAATCGGTCGAAAGTACCGGAAAAAAACACAACGGCAAAGAGAGCAAATAAATACCAACTCAATAAATAATAAACTCTAAAATGAACAAGACCAGTACCATTAGCAAGATCTTGATTTTAGAAAATTTTAGAAATTGGTTTCACAATTTTTGGAGTTATACAGAAAAAGATATGAATTTTGGAAGTTTTTAACCGATTTAACAATTAATCAGAAAATCCAAAAATCGGAAAAACCCACGGGCTGACACGTGTCAGTGCTGTGCTCGGTCCACGGGCACTGTGCTCGTGGACCGAGTCCACGCTTCGCGGCGCACGGCCACGATGGTGAGGGCCCACTCGTCAGGCCAGACAAAGGCGGGACCCCCACCGTGCGTGGCGGCCCGCATGGAGGGCCCACCGTCGACCACGGCGGCGGCGATAAAACGACGGCGACGCTGCTTCTTCCGCGCCGCGAGAGAGAGAGAGGAGAGGAGCGGCGGGCGGCGCACGGCGGTGGCGGCGGAAGGAGCGGAGGCGGGCGCCGAGCCGAGACGAAGAGGCGAAGACGGGCGGGCGCCGAGCCGAGACGAGGAAGCGGCGCTCGGCGACACCGAGGGCGACGGCACCGAGGGCGAGGCGGCGGAGGAGACGACGGCGCCGAGGAGGAGGTGAAGGGCGGAGGAGGAAGGAGAAGAGGAGGCGCGCCTCGCCTCAATAGCCAAGGCGAGGAGCGCGAGGGAGAGGGAAAGCCGGGGCGGCGGGACGGAGCGGGAGAAGAAAGCCGCGGCGGGCGCGCGAGAGGAGGGAGAGAGGGGTCCGGCAGCGACGGCGCGAGGCGGACGGCGTCGGCGGCGCGGCGGATAGGAGTCGGCAGACGGCGCGGGGCGGCGACGAGGCAGCGACGCGGGCGGCGGAGACCGGCGCGCGCGAGGCGCCGAGGAACTGGCCGGGCCGGGCCCGCAAGGTAAGGGGGGGTTAGGGTTAGGCTAGATTAGGGTTAGGGTTTTGATTTTTTTGAAATTTGAATTCAAATCTTTGATTTTTGAAAACAATGCAAAACAGGGTGTTACAGGTCGCCCCAAGCGCCGACCATGCTCAAGTTGGAGTAAGCATACGCTGCACGACGCGGTTGCCGCCGCGACTCGGCCGCAAGACCGGTCGAAGCTCCTGCTCTCGATGTACGAGCCGCACCGTGTTGTTCATCGCATTTCAAATACTGCTTTCTCGTGCATCCTCTCGAAAAGTTGAGGCATTTGCACGTCGGTACAGCAGCCGTGTTGTCGCAGTAACCAAATGGGCCACACGAGGCGTAGCGGTGGCAGCCATGGCCGGGGCACTCCACAAGGCTGTCCACGACGACGAATTGTTGTTCCAGGTAAGAAACTGCCCCGCGTGCGCCCTCGCCCGGTTCTCCGCTGCCGCGCCACCCTCGGCCTTTGCGCCGCCTTCAGGCCCTCCAACAACCATCCTCACCTCCCTCGGCTATAAAGACTCCGAGCATACCCCCTTCCTCTTCTTCCCCCACCCAACCCTCTCTCTCTCTCTGTTGCTGTGAAGCGCCGAAGCACCCGAGCTCCCCCTTTTGGCCGCGCCGCGCTCCACTGTCGCATCGTTGTACCAGTGGGGTTCTCCCCGATCTTTCTGCGTCACATTGTGTTCTAGCATCCCTTGAAGCTTTGCCCTAAGTTGATTTCTTGTTTGGTCCGTAGGAGCGCCCGAATTTAGTTGTCTTTCTTTCCTCCAGCCGAATCCCTTTTTTTGCGTCGTTCGAGCTCCTCCGCGCCTTGGTCCAATCACCGGCACCTAGAGCACCGCACCAGCATCCTGAAGACATCCCCACCTCTCCGACCGTCTTAACCCTCTCCGGCAAGCCTCCCCACGTCGCCTACCACGCCACCGCTGTCATCAGCTTCGCCTCGCCGAGAGCATTCCGTTTTGGTGCTTGGTCGCCGCCACTGAGGTCGCCTATGCTGGCAACGAGCGGTGCTCCCTCCTCCTCTGTCGGTCGGAACCAACACTGTTGCGCCATTAAACCCTGGATCATTGTGGGGATTAGAGCAAAGAATTGATTAACCGGGTTAATTGACACTTTAATCATGCTCTGTCTCACTGCCGCGTGGGCCTGAGGAACAGTAAACACCGGCTTAACCCCGGGTTCCTCCCCCATTCGGCGTGTCACCGGGGGAGAGTGACTTTGCCTGTGTCAGCTTGTCATCGCATTTGCAGAAAGAGAACAAGAGGAAGAGGATGAAAACAGGAAGGTAGGCCATATCCATCCGGCCTTTGTTTCTCGTTTGGCTGTGACAAGTGAAGAAAATAGCATACCGACATAAATAGCTAACTGAGGTGCATGGTTCTTCGGAATAGTTTGCCCGCAGGGAGTGGATCTATAGTCGTTTTTTCCCTTCCCGTCCGTCAAATCGAAATTTGACTTTCATCACATCCTTTTGAAGAATGGGAGAAATGGAGGATGGCAGTCTGGATTGAGACTAGGACAGCAAGCACCTGGATCCAACATTGCTGCACGCTCAAAGAAAAACTGCTAGTATGAATTCAGATTGTACTTTGGAGCGAGAGGACCAGAGCGAAACCGCACGGCACGCGCGTGTGACTCGTCGACCGTCGTCGCGGAGAGCGCGGGCGGCGTGCGTAGCCGTGTCGTGATATGGTATCACAGGAGCCCAGTGAGCGTCAAGTCAAAGTTCGACTCGCATTTGAATAATTGAAGAAATGCAGGATAGCGAAGTGGCAAAGCTTGGACTCAAACTATAATAATAATGGACAAAGACAGCAAGGACCTGGACCAAAGCATTGCTGACCTGATGGCCGGCAGGAGAGCACTGTCCAACTCTCCAACAGTACTACGAAAGTATGAATTCAGATTGGACTTGGGAGCGAGAGGACGAGACCGAAACCTCACGGCACGAGCGGTGATATGGACTCCGCCTCGGGGGCGATTTGTTAACGATTGTCGAGATCCAACGAGACGGCCTCGTAGGAACGGCTACGTGTTCGCGTGGCAGGGAAGCCGGCGGCGAGACATGTAGCGGGAACGTGGGAGTAGACATGGAAGCTGGCCCGGTAGCCTTAATCGCTGCCTCTATGGGCTCTATGGCCTGTTTGGTATCACAGACGATGGGAAAGCTGGGCTGTCAGCCCCTGGCCTATTGGACGTGGGAGCCTTTCTGGGCTGGACGCTCTTCGGTTGGACCGCGCAACGGAAGTACAGAGCCGATGCTCAGCTGAGGGGAGTCGAGTGAAGGCCGGCGATGGGCGATCTGGAGGAGCGGAGGGCGGCTCGGCTCGTCGCTGCGTCCGGCGTCCGCCACTGCCACGCGGCGCCGTGGAGGAGGCGTAGCGGCCGGCTGAGGCGATGGGGCGAACCGCGAGGCCGAGGAGAGGAGTTGCGATCCGCCGCCCTTCATCCGGTCGTGCTCCGGCTTCACGGGCACCTAACGCCAAGTCCCCCCTGGCAATTCTACTCCAGGCTCGCCATGAACCCTGTCTGAAGTCAGGTATTACTACTCTTGGTTTCTATTCCAACATTAATCATTGGCGGTGTCTATTTGCTTGTTTGTCGTGACATGGGATCGAATAATAACTATACCCACATGTGTGTCATTGCCTTTTTACTGTACATAAATTTAGACAATCGATGTCGTTCTACATATTTACAAGAATGGTGTTCAAAGGATTGTTGCGATGTTTTCAAAAACATAAAATCTCGGGAGAACTAGATGAGAACTGTACCACCTTTGAGCGATCTTGTTTTTATTGGGACAATTTTTGTCAGCTCCTACTCTTTCAAAGTTATTGTACAATTGACCAACTGCTGAAATTTTTGCTGGACCGCCAACTGCTGAATTTTAGACGCAGTCGATGTTAAAGCTAAACTTCTAGCGTCCCTTTAGTGTTGTAAGACTTATGTCTTTCACAGACGTTTCCACGTCCTCTCTTGCTCCTTCGGTTGCATAATTCCTTTGCGCAGAATATGTAGGTTGCTTAGGTGTTGGAAGCGTTGTAGCTTCGTTCTCAAACATGGCCACAACCAGAGATAGAAATCACGGCTGATTATCGCTGGCTACCGGCCGGGGGCTGGGATCCAAAATCCCGGTTGGTTTTCCTCGGTTTCGCAAATTCAAATTTCAAATTTCAAATTTTGGTTGGTTTTTAAGCAAATTCAAGCGAATTTCGTCAGGTTTTTTCCCGGACGGCGACTGGGATTTCCCCCGGGAACGGTTTTTGGATCCCGCCACAACTGATGACATGAGTGGCCTAGCACTTGGGTCGTCTTGAACACACGAAAGTCCTATATGGATACATAGCAAAACCTCACTAAGTGGATAGCTCTCCGAATGAAATGCGTCAACCACCTATGCAGAAATTCACATTCTAAAAGGGAAAAAAAAATCACAAGTATACACTTACCTATACTGAAATTCGCATACATTAAAAGTTGAACTTAAAAATCTAGTGTCCTGTTAGTGCTGTGATACTCATTGTATTCACAGAATTTTCCATGTTTCCCTTGTTTCATCAGTTCCGCGATTACTTGGAGCAAAATATACAGGTTGTTTTGGTGCTGGAAGCAATGTACTTTTGTTCTCTAACATAAACACAACCGATGACATAAGTGGCCTATCATCTGGATGGTCTTGAGCACACAATAGTCCTACATGAATACATCGTAGAACTTCACGAAGTGGACAACTCTCGACAACCAAAGAGTCCACCAATTCTCTTTTCCATCTTTCCATAATCTCCACGCCTGAGCCAATAGAATCAAGTTATGATCAACTTATATATTTTGTTTGGGCTATTGAAATTTGGAGCATTCCACAATACTTACATAAGCCGTAAGACTGGGAAAGTTCTTTGTGAGTTATAGTGAGCTGATCTTCAAGCCACTTACAATCCCCAAGAGAACACCAAAGCTATAGGTGTCCGTTTTGACAGAGAAGGCTTCTCCCATCACATATTCAGGCGACATGTAACCACTGTTTAAATCATTTCAACCACAAGGAATGCACAATTTAAATTTACCTAGATCATAAAAATTAGAGTGTTAAAGGTTGTCTAGTGCATTAAAATTACTTACTATGTCCCAACAACCCGGGTAGTGTTTGCTTGTTGTTGGTTTCCATCAAAGATCCTTGCCATACCAAAATCTGATATTTTGGGAGTCATTTCTCTGCCCAACAAGATGTTGCTTGCTTTGATATCTCTATGAATTATTGTTAATCTTTAATCTTGGTGGAGATAAAGAAGCCCTCTTGCTACACCTTTAATTATTTTGAACCGTGTAAACCAATCAAGCACATATTTTCTTGTAGCATCTTCCAAGATCAATATGAAACGAAACTCGTTAGTCATCATGCGCATCATTCTGAATCTAAGAACTTTTTGTGATATGTGATCAGAAGTCATAACATACCAAAAAGGAAGGCATCCAAACTTTTGTTAGGTAAGTATTAGTAGATCAGCAACTTCTCATCTTCATGAATGCAGCAGCCATAAAGTTTAACTAAGTTTCTGTGCTGCAATTTGGCTATTAGAACTACTTCATTTCTGAACTCCTCTATACCTTGTCTACCTCACTTAATAAGCCTTTTGACAGCAACTTCCTTTCCACCTTCCAATATTCCCTAGATGATCGCACCATTCAGAATTGGCAAACGATGAAAGGCACAATTTTCTGTTACTATAGTTATCTTTTATAAAACAATTTTCATTGTAATTTTCCATGTAAATCTTTTTGTTACCTTATAAACTTTCCCAAAACCTCCCCTTCCAAGCAGGTTGGAATCAGAAAAAATATATGTTGCGGCAAGAATGCCTTCGAAGCTAACAAATGGAAATTCAACATTTTCACCTTAGAGTGCATTGGAAGCGCTCAAGTATCCTAGCATCAATCTCTTCTGGATTTCCTTCTTTCGATGTTTGCTTAATGGTAGGGACATTAATACATTTTTTATTAACACTTACACAATAACTCGGGCTCGATTTCTGCATTTGCAAAACATGGGCTCGGCAACTTCTACCTAACCCATCGCATTTGCATATCCTTATTAGATAAGGGCTATGCATGTGAAGCATCAGTTACAATAGTATGGATTCACTTGCAACAATACCATGACTAATTCACTGATCTGAATTACAATCTTTACTAAATTGCTCTTCTTTTAGAATGCTTGCCTTTTCTGATACTAAATGTAACCCATCATTTACTATGTCCACAAGTTCTGTGTATAATTTTTGGTGTTAATTCGACGTATGCAGGCGATTGACCTGAAAAACTCCATTAAGACTAGTGACACTGTAGAAACGGTGCATACCGGGAGAATCGGCGAGCCGGAGCTACAGGTTCTCGCCGTTGTCGATGCCCTTTCTCGTGTCGACAAGCTCCCCTGTCCAAGCCAAACACCTTGATGGGTCGGCTATAGTGCCGGCACTGCTCATGTTGGCATAAGCGTATGCCGTACACGAGCAATTGCGTCTGCACTCAGCCGCGCACTGGTCGAAGCTTCTGTTCCTGACATGCAAGAACTTGTCGGGAACCATCGACACAGGCAAGGACACGAAATGCTTTTCCTTTCCGCATTTCAAAACTTCCTTTCTCCGACATCCTCTCGAAGAGTTAAAGACCATCAGGCTCGAACCCGTCGAAGCACTGGCATGTCGAGACGGCCCCCGTGAAGTCGCAGTAGCTGAACGGGCCACAGGAGGCGTAGAGCTCGCAGCTACCAGTGGGGCGCTTAGCGATGACTGTCCACGACGACGAGTAGCTGTTCCAAGTCAGGAGCCTCATCGTGGCCGTGTAGTCATATGCCGTGCGCGTGTACGGTGAGCCGTCGGAGACTCTGTACATAACGTAGAACTCGCCTCCTGGGTTGACGATCGTTTGGTACACGACGAAGGTAGAGTTGCTCCGGTATGCGCCGCCGTGCACCGACACAACGTTAAACACCCAGAGGCGGCAGTACGGCCTGGTCCTGCACCAAATGACGACCTGAAGGTTCGAACTGGGGTCACTGCTACAGGAAAAAGTCCCCTGACGATGGGTCATCAGGGCCCTTCCAGGCAACAAGGCGCCTGATTACCTGGGCCTTGTAGCTCACCCAAATCCTCCTGGTTGGAAGCATGGTGTCGGTTAGGTACGTTATGTACCTATGCAAGACCCTCACGCACGAACTGAAAAATCGTAGCTGCTGCAGTCCTTGTGATGATTTCCTTTTCCTGCTTTTTCCTCTGCCGTTGCACCTCGTGTCTTCGAAGCCGCGCCCAGCAAGAAATTTGGCTGCCGCCGCAGAGCCAAAAACTCTAGCACGCCAGGATTCTCAACAACAGCAATCACCTCATGCCTCCGAAGCTGCGTCCCACCAGCTGCAAGAAACAAAGACGATGCCTTCTCCAAAGCACGGCAAACGTTACTTTTCTACAGGTTTCAATTACTAGTGCTCCAGAAAAAGCTGACACGAACAATAATCATCTCCTGCATCAAACTCTCCGTGGCATAGAAAGAAAATGTGGCAGTCAAATCAACTCCCATCAATGCATCAGTCTTCTTTGATTAATTCAATGCCCAACAGCAAAAACAATCTCCATCACACAACAGCAAAACAAGAACAATCTGCTTACTTGTCTCTCACGATCAAGCCGCCGCCGCTCCCTTTTACAAAGCACAACGTAGAAAAGCCGCAAGCACTCGCGTTCTGAAGCCTGTGCAGCCGAGTGTTTCCCTCACATCAAGCAGCCGCCGCCGCTCGCTTTTACAAGATTGCGCCTCGACTTTACAGCCGACTCTAATCACCTTTTATACCCGGATAGCCTTCAAATCTTAATGACCCTACTAAAACTAAAACCCAATACTTGAATTTAACATTGGATTATAAAATTATCATGTGTTGTAGCCTCTGAACCGCATATTCGTAGCTCCAACACGCATTATCCATATTTAATTTTCATGCGCTCCAACTCGAACTCAACCGCCTCCTCCAGCATCCTCGACCCTCTGGATCATAACCTCGCACTAAGCTATCTCCCGGTCCTTGCCATAGATCACGGTCGCCTCTAAGTTACTATGCATATGCAAAGACCAAAACACCATATTTTTCGGCACAAGTTCTTCCCAACTTAACCGACATAAGTCAACATAACACGACACGACTCAAATAATATCATTAAATAACATTGTCAATTATTCATCAGTTAAACTATTATAGACTTAGCCATATGGTCTAACAAATATTTATAACGGCGAAGGTTGCCTCCACCTATGCTTATATTTTGAGTGAAGTCACCTCCATATATTAACATCACTAGGTACGATGACCTAGGAAAAAAATCCAAACCACGAGCTAGGTGAGGCCGACACAACAATCATCTCATTTACAAAGTTTTATAAATAGAACTAACTCTTGTAAGTTCTCATGCCTGCTCTTGACCGTGGGCATGGCTGTTCGAACAGTTTATATTATGCAGATGTTGTACATCTGTACTCACCAGAAATAATCGGCTTGATATGTACACATGTTTCTGTAGATATGTGAATCAATGGGAGATTACCACAAGGCCTTTACAATGTCTCCCTCAATATTTGTTACACTTGTTAAGGTTTCACCTGACAAGGTTTACACTCTCACACCTGCGTCAACCCTTACCCAGACCCTATCTTGCGCCCATCTTAACGACTTACGCCCACACAGATCCGTTTGTCATGCACCCCTACCCGTAACCACGAAGGTCCACGGCGTAGCAGGTCAACTACCTAGTGCAATCCGTACTGAGAGACACAAATTATTTAGCACTATCCTCCACCAGCTGGTCGAGAATAAGATCTCTGACCATAGGTCGGATTGTGTGGTATCGTCGACATCTAGAGCGGTTGCTTCAGTAGCAACTGACGGGTAAGCGACCACTTGGGAGTCCACAAACAATCCTAATTAACAATCAAAGTTAGTTAAGTGACAAAATTCTTCACCTAGAATATACATTTCTGTTCAGTTACCTACCTATGTAAGATCACCTTCTCGGGTGGTCATAGGAGCAGTCAGAATATCAATCGGCTCACAACTCTCGGTGGCCTCATTGATCTTCAATCCGATTGACTACACATCAAAGAGGATTTATGGTAAACCGATCTAAAAATACATAAATGGTGAAAGATAGTTGATATCTTTACCTTAAGCCTCTCGGCTCTCTTTGTTGCAGAAACAATCAACAAAATCCGGAAATCAACCTTCTCACTGGGCTCCTCGGCGCAGATCATTCCGATCTGGGTTCTAACCTCATCAGGAGAAGGGGCTGCAAGAATGAACAAAATATTTTAGGGTTATAAAAGTAATAAGCCAAGATAAACAAACCGATCGAGTCTTTTGAGACTTACCCTCCTTGGAATCTTTGGTCGTGTCATCACGACCAATGTACCATAGCATTAAATGTGCTAGGGATTTCAAGGGGCTAATTCAGCGCATAGAGAAATCTCTTACTACGTGTCAGGAGGTTAAACCCCTGATACTAAGGTGTTAGATGGCTTCAACCCATCTCCACACCTTTCCCTCATTCTTCATGGAGGAGCGCCATACCGGGTTCTTGGTCGCCTTCTTACTAGTATAATAGAGGTTGTCCTTTTGGGTAATCGTCATGTAGAACCAGTTGTTCTTCCATGAACCACGAAGACTTTGAGTACATACGGATGTACTCATCAGCTTTTCCTTCGTGGAGGCACAAGGTGCATTCCTCAAGCGTCCCCATCGTCTTCCCCAACTTCGCTATCCTGTAGAAGTACTTGAAGAGCTCCAAGTTTGCAGGAACTCCCAAGTACGCTTCACAGAGGTAGACGAAGATGCTAAGATCAGCAATCGCATCGGGGAAAAGGTTCTCCAATTCAATTCCATAACGCACCAAGATTGTGGGGGAATGAATGAACCGAAAGTCTGAAACCGCATTCGATATATACGAGAAAAATATGGATTTCCCTATCTTTGTCGCTCGGAGGGTGCTCTCCAACCGTCGATCTCCAAGAAATCAGACTCTTATCTGGAAGCATTCCAATCTTCTCCAAGGCTTCAAGCTTCTTTTCACTCAGAATAGAAACCGACCAGTTAGTAATCAAGTCCGACATGGTTAGGTATTGGATCAAAGAAAGAAAGGGGCCGTGGAAGGTTGAAGGTAAAAGAGGTCGGAGGAGTTCATTCTCTTAGAAGATTAAAATGAAAAGCAGGAGGCGTAAAAACCCTAAAGTCTTGTGCTAGGGGATTTTGTAGCCGCAATTTCCTACTGCACTAGGGAATTACCCAAAAGTCCAACAGACAAAAAAGACTCTTTAGTTTCCAAAGTAGTTTCTCAAACTTTAAAATTAATACAGACCACCTCGAATGTCACGACATTAAATGAGGGTCTGCCTGATACGACTTCATCAGAAAAAAGTATTCACACGCCTAATTCATTTAAAGTTTAGGGGCTAGCTGACGAGGATTAAAATCTCTGTGTATTACTTTAAATACATAAATAAAAGACCATATGTCTTCATGATCATAAACCCTAAGACTAACAACCCCGTGGTCGTAAGAGTCGTAACCCTAAGGCTAAGGACCATTGTGGTCGTAAGAGTCGTAACCTCTGAAGCTAATGACCTCTGTGATCGTTAGGGTTCCAGAAGTTACTTATAAGTACATTGATCGGATGAGGTCTTGTACCTAGTTCCCGACCAGATGATTGCTCATACAAGCAATGAATTAGCATCTGATTCGGCTCTAAGCATATCATTTATCGTGTGAAGAATAGAGCACATGTCGTATTGGCTCCATACCACGTGACGTTTCGTGATCCTAAGACACTAGCGATAAACTATTATACGGTTTAGTGTCTCACAGACATTAAACCGTCAAACGGTTGATGCTTCATCAAACGTCGCCTTGCTCTGACCAGTCGCGTCACTCCCAATAGACGCCTATACCAGGATTAACAGCCGTCACTTCATCAACTATTTAAGGAAAGGCGCGAACGGCGAAAAGGGTAGAGAAGTCAATTCGAAAAATCAACAGACGATTGGATTTCATCTGAAGCATTAGCATAGCAAGTACTGCGCTGAGTGTAATTAGGATTAGTCCACTGCCTTGTCAAGAGCACCCCTTGTAAAAGATTCAGTTCATAGCAATAAAGAGCAGTCACATTATCTCCCAATAACTCTTTACCATTTTCCTCCGTTTTATTTCGTAAGATCGTCGACTCGATCGTCGACAATGGGGCTGCCAAAAAGGAAATGATTTACATATAGAAAATATGTAACCTAAACATCTGCTCTACCGTCCCTGTAACACCGTGAGACTCATGTTATTTGTAGAGCTGCTAGTAGTTTCTCCTGTTTCTTTGGCTTCAGAGTACCTTTGTGCAAAATATACAGGGTGTTTTGGGGTTGAAAGTGCTGTGGTTTCGTTCTCCAACATGAACACAACCGTTGACATGAGTGGCCTATTATTTGGATTGTCCTGCACACACAAGAGTCCTATATGGATACATCGTAGAACTTCAATTGGTGAGCAACTCTTATTAATGGATGAGTCCACCAAATCCATTGCCTTATCATCTTTCCATAAGCTCCATGTCTGGAATCAAGTAGAAATTTAGTACGTTTCGTTTGAATTGTAAGAGAAAAAATGTGCATTCCACCATACTTACATAAGCTAACAGGTTGGGAAAGTTTGTGAGGCGAGGTAAGTTAATCTTCAAGCCACTTATCATCTCCAATAGTATAACACCAAAGCTATAGGTATCAGACTTGACAGAAAAGGCGCCATCCATCGCATATTCAGGAGACATGTAACCGCTGCTTAAACAAATTTAGCAATAAGTAACACACAATGTCTCAACAGATAAAATATCATGCATGCATAATTACTCACTATGTCCCAACAACTCGGTTAGTATTTGCCTCTTGCTGGTTGCCACCAAAGATTCTTGCCATACCAAAATCCGATATCTTAGGGTTCATATCCACATCCAACAAAATGTTGCTTGATTTGAGGTCTCTATGAATTATAGTCAACCTTGAGTCTTGGTGGAGATAAAGAAGTCCTCTAGCTACTCCTTTGATTATCTTGAACCTTGTTGGCCAGTCAAGAACATATTTACTTGCACCATCTGTCAAGAACAATACGGGATGTTGTTATAAGTATGCAACCAAGTTCATTTGGACAAGTTGGTAAGTTTTTCAATATGTAAATCTGAAAATACCAAAAATGAAGGCATCCAAGCTTTTGTTTGGTAAGTACTCGTAAATCAGCAGCTTCTCATCTCCATGAATGCAACAACCAAGAAGTCTAACAAGGTTCCTATGCTGCAATTTGGCAATTAGAACAACTTCATTTCTGAATTCCTCTACTCCTTGTCCAGAACCCTTACTGAGCCTTTTGATTGCAACTTCTTTGTCCTCGTCCAGCATTCCCTGAATGAGGTTATCATTCTTCAATTGAACAAGGTGGTGTCACAATTTTCGTGCTACTATTCTTTTAAAGGTAAATGTTTTTGTTACCTTATAAACCCTCCCGAAGCCTCCTTGTCCGAGCATGTTGTCGTCGGAGAAATTGTTTGTTGCAGCAACAATGTCTCCAAAGCTAACAAATGGAAGTTCTATGTTTTCATCACCAAGTTCATTTGATGCGCTCAAGTATTCTAGCATCACTTTTTTCTGGATATCCTTCTTTCGACGTTTGCCTAACGGGAATAGCAGTATTGTTTATTAATTAGTACGCAGTAGTAGTAGTACAAGAAGATTGCATGCATTCTTAGTAGTGGTGGCTCTGGATCTACCTCTGAACCGGCGTATATATACCCAAACTAGGAATATGCACATGAGTACAAGCAGACATGCCGTAACTGGGAGCAAGATCTTTGCCATATTCCTCCTCTTCTTATTAACTGCATAAACATATTTCACGAAGAGAAAAAAAAAACCTGTTAAGACCGTAAAGCACCAAGTATTAACCGTAGATAAACCCTTTAGATAAGATGAAGAAACTTGCTTACAAATTAAATTATCCATGCAAATTGGGATAGTTTTGCGTACCTAATTCAGACTTTGCCAACCTCACGTAGAGATCCTGCCCTTTGTCTACATACCGAACATCAACAATGCCACCTATCCACATGACACAACCGCTACCACCACCTCCTCCTCGGATATCCGCGGCGGAGTAGGCCACGCACGAACAGTTGGCGAAGCACCTCGCCCTGCACTCCTCCAGCGTAGCGCTCATGTCCACCGTCGCGTTGTCCGTGTCGGGGAGCTTCACGCCCCGCACCGCCATGAACCCGTCCGTGGTGCTCCCGTTGCCGCACTCCAACGGCACGTTCCTTCGGCATCCAGCCGAGGCCTCCCTCAGGAACCACTGAGAGGGAGACGCGGGGCTGAACCCCTCGACACAGCTGCAGAACAACGTCGACGCGGTGTTCACGTTGCACAGGCCGAACGCGCCACACTTGGCGTAGTCGTCGCAGACGTCCCTCGGCGCCTGCGCGAAGACGTTCCACACCCGGCTGTTCGGGTCCCACACTAGCCGCTGGATCACGCCGACCTCGTTCAGCACGAGACGGGAGAAGGGAGCGCCGGCTGCGGCATTGAAAACGTAGGAGACCTCGTCGGGCTGGACTACCACTTGGTTCGTGAACATGTCGGAGTAGGACGCCATCTCCGCGACGCCGCTGAACCACAGCCCGTTCCACGGCCCCGTGCGATACATCTTGATGTTGCCGTGCCACGAGACGCAGTCCGGTAGCCCCTTCGTGTCCACCGCGCGGCGGTAGTCCCCCGTCGTTGGGTCGTTGGGCGCGCGCCATGACGTGAGGGACCACTCGGCGCCGGTCTGTGGGTTCTTGCCAAGCCTCATGCCGGCGAGCAAGGTGTTCGACGGGTGGTCGAACGACTGCCAAATGATGGCGCCGCTAATCTGGTTGCGCACGACAAGGTTGCCGGACTCAAGCAGTTGCGCCGCTGCAGATGCAAAATTACCAGTCGTGTTCGAAGACCACGCGGTTTGGCCGGAGCCGTCGAGCAGGAGAAGGCTCCTCGTGCCGTTGAACACCAGTACGCCGGTGGTGTCGTTGAGTGGGCTGTCACGGTTGGCCACCCAGACAGCATCAGTGGACGCGGTGAACCATATCCCAAGGTATCTCTTGCTTTGCACGCCGGGTGAGAAGAACCCCAGGGTGAAGGACCCACTGGTCGAGACAAGTGTATTGCCATCGGTGATGTTGCGGCCATCGTTCAGAGTGTCGGATGCAATGGCGGCGGCCGCCGAGGTTCTGAGAGAAAGGTGGAGCACGGAGAAGAGGATGACGGGAAGGTTGAGAAGTATGGTTGTTGCTGCTTCCATAAGTGTAATGGATGGTCGATGTTTCTGGCCCTCGAACAAACCCTGTCTAACGGGCCACTTCTATAAATGAGATCGTTGGTGCTATCCATTGGTTGCACATTTACCACTACCTATAAAGTCACGGGCACGTGTACTGTTCATGAATTCACTTCTTTTTGTAAAAAAAAAAGTAGGATAGCTTTTATATATATATATATATATATATATATATATATATATATATATATATATATATATATATATATAGTGCTAATGGGTAATTCAGTGCTAATCTGCTAATACCAATCTTGATCGTTGGATCTGGATTTTGACCGTTGGAGGTGGGAGCATGTATGGTGTTTAATGAAGACACATTAATGAATGTGCATTGAAGGTGGGAGCATGCAAAGTGATTAAATGGTTTAGAGGTGGGAGCCCGCATTAATCATTTTGACACTTCTGTTAGTGAAGTTATATCTTTTCTTTATGTGTACACTATCTGTCAAGTTATCAACGACCGATTTGAATCCGATCGCATCTGCTTCGTGCCCATACCTCGAAAAATCATTATTTGTATCCGTGTCCGGGGTATCCGACTCCGAATCCGGACTAAAAAATATGAGTTAAGATACTGAAAGAGCAATATCTAACCATATCCGACCCCCGACCCATTTTCACCCCTAGCATCGCATCACGAAAATTCCTTGGCCAAACAAATAAACGTCGTCGCATGTTTAGATTGCAGTACA
Organism: Hsuehochloa calcarea; assembly: GCA_036346395.1. Taxonomy (NCBI): domain Eukaryota; kingdom Viridiplantae; phylum Streptophyta; class Magnoliopsida; order Poales; family Poaceae; genus Hsuehochloa; species Hsuehochloa calcarea. The sequence continues at coordinate 46,638,523 of CM070599.1, forward strand.
AAATTTATAAGGTCGATCATAGAAATCGTATCTTCTGCTGACGATGCCGCGTACTAAGTTTGCACTTAATTCGCATAATCATACTCATACCATTATACATCATAGCGTACTTAGTCTATTTTGCATAGTACTAATTAGTATGCCAATTAGTATGTGGCTCTAGATCAACCTCCGTATTGTAGGGAGTTAATGCGCATAATTTACACGTACATGATGGTGCAAACTGCAAAATTATGAACTCATGGATGTTACGTGACTGCTTACTGGAATGTCAAGGGAAGCCACATGACTCTTTCCCTCCTGCTAGCAAAGAGCATCTGCATAGCAATGATGTAACGAGAGATAATTGAGGCTATTGCCTTGACCCCAAGAAATGGAAATTGTACAGGACTGCTGCATCACTGTCAGTTGTCTCTACATGTCAGGAAGTGCAAGTCAAAATACTTGCCCTTGATCTTCATTTGCTTTGAGAAAGCTTAGCCTGTGGACCATAACATTACCCTCACTAATATGCAAGACAAGAAAAAGTACTTGCCAGTTGCCACGCAAGATTTACCCTCACGACTATGCAACAGAAGAAGATTCCGTTGAAACCAAACAATACGTTTTTTTCTTTGTCAACGGTTTAATCCTGACTTCGCTCCTACAAACATCCCTATCACGTTTTTTTACTCTTGAAAACAGCGTGAAACTGCAAGCACTCTGTTAAACTTTGATTGACCGAGTGAATCAGTACCCCTCCTATAACGATCCAAAAAGAGTTCCCCTTAATCTGATAACGTTTCGTCTAAAATTGAGTGATTCAGAAGTAGTCCAGGTCATAGCACAGCAGCAGTTTGAAAATGACACGTAGAGCAGAAAGCCCATGAACATCAATTTTTTTAGGACTATCTATTATATCAATAAATCAGAAGGCGATAAAAAGTACAACAGGCTGGAAAGCTTAGAAAACGTGACTTAGTGTTTAATTACACGTGAATTACCCATGAACATCAAAGAATGATCAATGAGTGAAGAAAACTATATCTTTCAAAAGGGATCTCAACTTGGTGTGGATCATGGTGAGGGCATCCGTATCATCAATTATCTAAGACGGCGGCAGCAGCCAGCAGTCATTGACCGAAAGTAATGGTCGCCGAGGCCATCGCCACCGAACACCGGGATTCTGGGATTTTCAGCCGTGAACTTGTGTTGGTTCACAGTTGGGCGGTGGAAACGCCCTAAGGGCTCCATTTACTGTGGCCACTCCGGCGTCAAGCTCAATTATGGGCAGGCTGCAAGATTCATGATTTTAGTTGCGCCCATTCTGACCGAGTAGACTCGGATCTAAATGTTGGGCCCGATATGATTGGCTGTATAGTAATTACACTTGATATTAGGGAGCTCGTATTTCCAACTGAACAGTGGTTCCACGAAGTTTCTGGAAATTTCAGTTTTATATTTCGAGTTTGGAGTTTTGACTAGGTTTCAACGTGTTTAAGATTTCTAGAAGTTTCCAGAAGATTTCAACAAAGTTTCAAGCACATGCTTCAACAAGTTTCAGATTTTAAAACTTAAGTTTTAACAAATTTCAGACAAAAGAGTTTGAAGGAGTCTCGTGAAAACATTTTAAAGGTTCTAGGTTTTGGTGAGTTTCATGTATTTCAATAAGTTTTTAGAAGATTCCAATAAAATTTCAAGTACAAGTTTCAATAAGCTTAAGACAAAAGAATTTCAAGAAGTCTCGTGAAATCATTTTAAAAGATTCAGATTTCGGTGAGTTTCATGTATTTCTAGAAGTTTCCAGAAGCTTCCAAGAATGTTTCAAGCCTAAGTTTCAACAAGTTTCAGATTTTAGAACTCAAGTTTCAACGCTGTGTCGTTCCACGTGGCCTCACCTCAACTCCTCTTCCGCCTCTGTTCCTCCTCTACCCAGACACGAGACACGGTGTCCACCTGTCTTGCGGCCAAGCCGCCTCGCCGCCTCCTCTGATTGCAACCGAATCGCCACGGCTCCTCCTCCGGCCATGAAGCGGCTCCCGCTGCCTCCTCCGATTGCAACCGTACAACCGCCTCACCTCCTCCCCATCCCCCTCCCCCTCCCCAAGGATCCAGTCGAGTGAAGAAAAGTGAAGTTAAGAGGGGAACGAAACTACTAGAGAGAGAGGACGGGAACAAATAGATAAGGTGGAAATAAGGGAAGATTACGAGAGTTTATTTGGTTTACATCTAACGGCCGTGGACTGTACCGTTGATTTGCTCAAAACGCTATAGCATTTTGTAGTATTTCTCTGATTTATTCAATCTGCTCTTGTTACAAATTATGAAAGGTGACACGCAAGCACTCACCACATTGCGGAGCAAAGTTGCATATCTTCCTACAAGCCATGTACTTCTCTCCGAGGAGAGGGAAAAGAAGCCGGGCAACTGACGGAGTATTATTATTGTTGTTGTTGTTGTTGAAATGACATTGTTGATGTTGTGCCCCAGAGCAACAACAAAGGACAAGCTAGCTCCGGCCCCAGGGGCGCGGACATACAAGACAGAAATAGAAGGGGGCAGAAAGAAGCTACTCCGCACTAATTTCAGACGGCGAGTTCTGGACTAGTAGTAAATTTTAAGCTTACTTCTCTCGCAGTGTGGCTGCGACACCCTGGTAGACAGAAATCAACGCAACGAAGGAACTGGGGTACTAAAACTGAAAGGTTCCAGCCCAAAAGTCACACCGTCCGATGTATCATCCGTTGCGATTTCGCGCAAGGAAGGTCCAGCTCCACCGTTGGCCGTGGGCTTGTTGGGCATGGCGAGCTGTGAGCTGCTGTTGGTTAGCATCGCGACAACTTCAGACATGGTCGGCCTATCCTCTGGTGACAGCTGCACGCAGAGAAGCCCAATCTGGATGCACCTGTCTAGTCCAAGTGAGAGCTCAGGCTCAGGTTGGGCCACTTCCGAATCAAGAAGGTCCTCGGTCTCATGTTGCTTCCACAGTTCCCAGGTCTGCAAAGATGCTCACTTACAATATGCCTGTTTCAATGGGGAAAAAGGACGCGTACAAGAATTTTTGGTCATGGGTATACTTACATCAGGAAGGAACGTTGGCACGGTGCATTTCCTTTCGCCGCGGACTATCTCCAGCAGGACGACTCCAAGGCTATACACATCACATTTGAGCGTCAGGTGCCCGTGCGCCGCATACTCTGGAGCTGTGTAGCCCCTTCATTTAACACAAATTTGTCAGCCAACTAAGGTCTGTCAGAGGTGGAAAAACAGAAAAAATAGTCGTATACGGTCCATTTCAAGTCTAGCTGCACTTGAATTTGAGAAATTAGATGACGTTTTTAAGTTTAAATCATACGGTGACAGTACTAATGTAGGGTTCGTCTGATCGTCAATGAACATTTTCGCAGTGTCAAAGTCTGCTATCTTAGGCTTCCAAGTGTCATCCAGAAGTATATTGGGCGGTTTTAGATCCCTGTGAATGACTTGCATGCCGTGAAGGTATTCAACACCTACAGCGATCCCACGAATTATTTCCCGTCTTTGAGCCCAATTCAGCGAGGAGCGGAGTCTGGAATCTCCTATCAGTTCCAAATAGGCGCATGAGGCAGACAGCTGATAAGAACTTTGTAGGGATAGCAAGTAATGCATCACATTTCAAAATATATATAGATTAACACGGCGTGCAACACAGTGAGTACCAAATATGTAGAGATTCAGACTCTTTTTCTGCATGTACTCGTAGACTAGTATCCACTCGCCTCCTTCCTGGCAATAGAAAAGGAGCTCAACAAGAGTGGGATGCCTGAGCTTTGACATCACTTGCACTTCTCTTGTGAAATCCTCCTTGCCTTTATTGGTAAGACGACACTGTGCGAGCCTTTTTACAGCAACCTTTCTACCATCACGTAGCCGCCCCTGGTGATTGTACAATTAGATGTTATGATGCAGACTCAGGAGATATACGTGGTAATGAAGTCAAACTAACTGAAGTGTGCGGTTGGGAAGTCTTACACGAGGATTTGTCACTCCATTCTCACGGATATGTGGTTCGGAGGCCACATGTCAGTGACATATCGAGCGATAAATCATCGGGTGTATCTCTTTGTAGTGGTTACTTATCAATAATTCCTATTAATAAAAAGGAAATAACGAAACCTCGTAGACGCAGCCAAATCCACCTCGGCCAATGATATTGCTTTCGGAGAAATTTCCTGTGGCCGCCAGTATGGTAGGCAGATCGACCGCAGGGACGGACCGGACAGTCGAAGCAGGATTGGGAGGACTATCAGGATCATCTGCAACTATTATCAAACTGTTTCTGTCCTTTGCAGTCTTCATTTGTCTTAAAGCAAATACTGGAAAGTAATCCGTGAATAGTAGCGCTTTTACCTGGTAGATCAACCGCAGGGACTGTTGAAATTGTGATCCGAATTGCTTTATCTGGAAGAGTTCGGATTGGTTTCTATTTTAGCGGACACGTGTCCGACTTGGACTCTACGTCCTTTACCCCTATATATACCCCTTGTATGCCTCATATGAAGTACGCCGTTTCATTGTAATCCCGAGCGACTTGTAATCCCTCCACATATAGTGATCATCGCCGGTTGGCGCCCGTGGTTTTTTCCCGCAAGGGTTTTCCACGTAAAATTCGTGTCTCACTTTTGCCCTATTTTTCTAACAAGTGGTATCAGAGCGCAGGAAATTGTAGGGTTCAAAAGATACGAAGAAAAAAAATAACAGATCGGTTCAGCGCCGCCGTCGCACAGCGCTGGTCTGCTATCGCCTCACCATCAGCAGTCCATCGCGCAAGCTCGTCCGTCGCCGTCTGCAGGCTCTCGTCCCCAAGCGCCAGAATCCGATCAACACCGGCCTCGCGTTATTTTTCCTTCGGGCGTCATCTGCCACAGCGGCGCATCATCAGCTTCACCTCGCAAGAACATCGGAATCCGACGCAGAGCTCTGCGTCGAGCGTCGCGTTCTCTTCGGCGCACGTCAGATCGCTTCGCGCGGAAAAGGCGAGGCCTCGTCATCTGCTGCCGTGCGCATCCTCCGCCAGCTTCTCGCCACAGCGCAGCTACGTCTGCCAGTCCAAAAGCAAACTGAGCAAAAGCAATCAAGAAGTCACAGGTCCCAAAGCTCCATTCTTTTCTTATTATTATTTCACCGATCAGCGCAACGTCCAGAAACCATCAGGGACTTCAAGTCTCCATTGGTCCAAGAGAAAGGTTGTTCTCGTGAAGTCTTTGTCCAGCCACATTAAAATACTATCTTTTTTGTGTTCTTTGCTTGGTCTACCCAACAAGCGTACCAGGGACTAAAAGATCGTTGATTCACGTATACAGAACGTGTACCAAGTTAGTCGTGATTTTTTGCTAGGTTTTCACAGATCAATACTAGCAAATTTCAGGTTTTATTCCTCATGGCGATTTTGAAGTATGATCTTCCTCTCCTGGCTCGAGACACAAGATTTTCATTGTGGCAAGTTAAGATGAGGGCTGTGTTGGCACAGATGGATTTGGATGATGCATTGGAAGGTTTTGATAAACAATCTATCGAATGGACCGCAGATGAGAAGCGCAAAGACCGTAAGGCTTTATCTCAAATTCACCTACATCTATCAAATGATATTTTGCAGGATGTTTTGAAGCAAAAGACATCTGCTGCATTATGGTTGAAGCTGGAACAAATCTGCATGACAAAGGATCTCACCAGTAAGATGCATCTCAAGCAGAAATTGTATTCTCATAAATTGCAAGAAGGAGGATCTGTGCTTGATCATCTTTCGGTGTTTAAGGAGATCGTTACCGACCTAGAGTCGATGGAGGTAAAATATGATGATGAGGATTTGGGTCTTATTCTTTTGTGTTCACTGCCTAGTTCTTTTTCAAATTTCAGAGATACCATATTATATAGTAGAGATACTCTCACTCTTAATGAAGTTTATGAAGCTTTGCATGCAAAGGAGAAGATGAAACATATGGTACCTTCTGAAAATTCAAGCTCGCAAGGAGCAGGCTTGTTTATTCGTGGCAGGCAAAGGGAGAAGAACTCAAACAATGGATATCGAGGTAAAAGTCCAAACGGCTATAAGAGTCGATCAAAATCAAGAGGCAAATACAAATCGTGCAAATATTGCAAGAAAAGTGGGCACGACATCTCTGAATGCTGGAAGCTGCAAAATAAAGAAAAGAGAGCTGACTACTATAAGCCAAAAGGTAAACCAGATGATGAAGGTAAAGCCTCTCTTGTTGCTGATGATAGTCCTAATGGAGAAATTCTTGTTGCCTTTGCTGGATGTGCTAAGACCAATGATGAATGGATTCTTGATTCTGCCTGCACTTTTCATATGTGCCCTAATATGGATTGGTTTGCCACCTATGAATCTATTGAAGGTGGTTCTGTGCTGATGGGTGATAACTCATCTTGTAAGGTTGCAGGAATTGGTTCAGTTCAGATCAAGATGTTTGATGGTATTGTCAGAACTTTGACAGATGTGAGGCACATTCCAGATTTGAAAAGGAACCTCATCTCTTTGAGTACTCTTGATACTAAAGGGTACAAGTATTCAGGTGAAGGTGGAGTTTTAAAGGTATCAAAAGGCTCTCTTGTTGTGATGAAAGCTGATATTAAATCTGCCAATCTGTACCATCTGCAAGGTACTACAATATCAGGTGTTGCTGCAATCTCAAGTTCATTATCTGATTCTGATGCTACTAATCTTTGGCATATGCGCCTTGGGCATATGAGTGAGCTTGGTTTGGCAGAATTAAGCAAGAGAGGACTTCTTGATGGACATAGCATCGGCAAGTTGAAATTTTGTGAGCATTGTGTGTTTGGCAAACACAAGAGGGTGAGATTTAATACTTCATTCATACTCATCAAGGTATTTTGGATTATGTGCATTCTGATTTATGGGGACCATCTCGCAAGACATCGCTAGGCGGTGCTAATTATATGTTGACAATTATTGATGATTACTCTAGAAGAGTGTGGCCTTATTTCTTGAAGCATAAATCACAAGCATTTTCAAAGATTTAAAGAGTGGAAGACTATGGTTGAAAGACAAATGTAAAAGAAGGTAAAGAAACTTCAGACCGATAATGGTATGGAATTGCTCGATGAATTTGAATCATATTGCAAGATCAAGGCATTGTTAGGCATTACACCGCTCTGGTACTCCTCAACAAAACGGTGTAGTGAACGTATGAACAGACCATTATTTCCAAAGCCCGTTGCATGTTGTCTAATGCAGTTTGCATAGGCGTTTTTGGGTCAAGCCGCTTCCACTGCTTGCTATCTTATTAATCGGTCTCCCAATATTGCAATTGAAAAAAAGACTCCAATTGAGGTATGGTCTGGTTCACCAGCAGATTATTCAGAATTGAAAGTTTTTGGTTGCATTGCTTATGCTCATGTTGATAATGGAAAATTAGAGCCTAGAGTCATAAGTGCATCTTTCTTGGTTATAAATCGTGTCAAAGGATACAAGTTGTGGAATCCAAGAACACGTAAGGTTGTGATTAGCAGAAACGTTGTCTTTAATGAATCTGCTATGCTTCATGATAAACTGCCTACTAATGTTCCTGTTGAGAGTAAGCAGAATTCAAGTGTTCAGGTGGATCATCTTATTGGTTCAGATAACACATCAGATAAGGAAAATATTATTGTTCATGATGCACCTATTGTTGAGAATCCTCCTATTTGTGAGCAGTCACCACAACGGTCTATTGCAGTTGACAGACCTAGGAGGGAGATTAATCCACCCAAGAGATTAATTGAAGAAGCTAATATTGTTGCTTATGCTTTGAGTGTGGCAGAAGAAATTGAAGGTAATGCAGAACCTTCATCATACTCTGAGGCTATTGATTCCACTGATTGTAATAAGTGGATAACCGCTATACATGATGAGATGGAGTCACTTGAAAAGAATGGCACTTGGGAACTAGTGAAATTGCCAAAGGAGAAGAAGCCTGTTCATTGCAAGTGGGTTTTCAAAAGAAAAGAAGGTATTTCTCCCATCGAACCAAAGAAGGTATAAAGCAAGGTTGGTTGCTAAAGGCTATAGCCGATTCCGTGTATTGACTTTAATGATGTCTTTTCTCCGCTGTGAAGCATAGTTCTATTCGCACTTTACTCAAGATTGTTGCTATGCATGATTATGAACTTGAGCAATTGGATGTTAAACCGCATTCTTACATGGGGAGTTGGAAGAAGACATTTATATGGATCAACCTGAGGGTTTTGTTATTCCTGGAAAAGAACACCTTGTTTGTAAGTTAAAGAAATCTCTTTATGGCTTGAAGCAATCTCCTAGGCAATGGTACAAGAGATTTGACTCTTTTATGATCTCTCATAATTTTAAGCGATCTGATTATGATAGCTGTGTTTATTTAAAAACACAATGGTTCACTATTTATTTGCTTCTCTATGTTGATGATATGTTGATTCTTGCAAAAGATAAGTCGAAATAGCAAACCGAAAGCACAGCTTGAGTAAGGAATTTGAGATGAAAGACTTAGGTGCAAAGAAGGAAAATTCTTGGCATGGAGATTATTAGAGAGAGGAAATCTGGCAAGTTATACCTTAGTCAGCAAGGTTATATTGAGAAAGTTCTTCGTCGCTTTAATATGCATGATGCAAAACCAGTGAGTACTCCATTAGCTTCACATTTCATATTATCTTCAGCTTTATGTCCTGAGTCAGATTATGATATTGAGCACATGTCTAGAGTTCCATATTCCAGTGCAGTTGGTTCTCTTATGTATGCCATGGTTTGTTCTCGCCCGACTTATCTCATGCATTGAGTGTTGTCGAGAGATACATGGCTAATCCCGAAAAGAGCATTGGAAAGCGCTTCAATGGATTTTCGGATATCTGCGTGGTACTTCTAATGCTCGTTTGCAGTTTGGAACTTCTAGAGATAAACTTGTTGGGTATGTTGACTCGATTATGGCTGGCGATTTGGACAAAAGAAGATCTCTCACAGTTATGTTTTCACCATTGGTGGTTGTGCTTGTTAGTGGAAGGCAAGTTTGCAAGCTTACTGTTGCCTTATCTACCATCAAGGTAATATATGGCTATTTCTGAAGCTTGTAAAGAAGCCATTTGGTTGAGAGGTTTGTACAATGAGCTTTGTGGAGAAAATTCTTGCACTACCATATTTTGTGATAGTCAGAGTGCTATATGTCTTACAAAGGATCAGATGTTCCATGAGAGAACAAAGCACATTGATGTGAGATATCACTTTATTCGAGGTGTCATTGCTCAAGGTGATGTCAAGGTGTGCAAGATAAGTACCCATGATAATCCAGCTGATATGATGACGAAGCCAGTTCATGTTTCTAAGTTTGAGCTTTGCTCAAGCTTAGTTGGTATTACAGTTTAGTCCTAGAGACTAATTGGCGCACGATGATTCTTTATCTTATTGTGGAGATATTATGGTGATTGAAGATTCTTCATTATTGCTGCAAGAGGAAATTCGTCTCAAGGTGGAGATTGTTGAAATTGTGATCCGAATTGCTTTATCTGGAAGAGTTCGGATTGGTTTCTATTTTAGCGGACACGTGTCCGACTTGGACTCTACGTCCTTTACCCCTATATATACCCCTTGTATGCCTCATATGAAGTACGCCGTTTCATTGTAATCCCGAGCGACTTGTAATCCCTCCACATATAGTGATCATCGCCGGTTGGCGCCCGTGGTTTTTTCCCGCAAGGGTTTTCCACGTAAAATTCGTGTCTCACTTTTGCCCTATTTTTCTAACAGGGACAGATCGGACGGCCGAAGCAGAATTGGGACAACTATCATATGCAGCTCTATGACCATTGCCTCGTCGCCTCCTAATCACAATTAAGGCCAACAAAACGAGGAGAACCACAACGAGGGAAGCTATGGGTGCACCAATAACCAGCGCAGTAGGAAATGGCCGGTGCGGCGCTTCATCTGTTACAGTTTTGCATTATATTGCCCATGCATGGTTAGAATAAGTTCAGCAGATGGCAAAACAGTAGCAGAAATGCAGAACCGTGAACGGTATAGTTGTCACTTGTTGGCCTATCTTTGGCCTTGTTTGTTCGGGCTCCAGGTGGAAGACAGTCATTATGTAAGGACTAGTCTTCTGGGCTCTGGCCCTTCCGGCTATCACAGATCTTCCAACCAAGTAATCTTCTTGCCGTACTTGCATGACTAATCAAGAATTAATTACGTCGGCCAAAAACAACGTAACATGCATGTACTTCGATTTAGATCTTATCCTATCACAAAATATCTACAATTGCACACAACTTAAGATTATTTCACCATTTAAGTTGCATATAGTGTGATATCACATGAGGTGTAAATCAAGGGAAATTTGCAGAAGGAAAAAAGAGAGTTAAAAGTCACTCCAAGTTTGCAAAATAAAATACATATTCAACTTCTTTCGTGGCATTTACACCCCACATGTCACCTCCGTTTGTGAAATCCCCCTTGTTGTTACTTTATTCACTAGTTTTAATGGGAAAACTTAAAAGAAAATTTAAGAAATAGAAATGAACAAATGTTGGTTGGCATGTTAATTAGCAAGTAGAGTTTTAAATAAAATTTATGTTCTTCCACTTATCTTCTATCTCTTTGGTCCCACTTCCGTCTCCACTATAATATGCTAACCACTGTTACTTCACAGTTTGAAATGTGTTAAAGCAATATTAACCATATCACACACAAACACACATATATATACCGCTGGACAATTAGACGGTCAACCCGTAATCGCAATGACGCAATTGCAAGAGCGAAGCTGTACTAACTGAGCTATATCCCCCGAGCCAAATGGAGTATATATGCATGAAAGAGTCTGGGAGATCTGTGGATACGATGATCAAGTGATGACGGTCGAAGATAGGACATGCCAGGGGGATTTCAATTTATTGAGAGGTTAATAATTACAAATTTTCCTGCCAAAAATACCCATTCTATAATTAACAGCTAGCAGATGTTTTTTTTAGACTGGAGATACTTCCAAGCACCGTAGAACGCAAAAAAGAAAAAGAAGAAAAAAAGAATGGTCTTTATATACGTACCTAATTCAGACTTTGGCAACCTCAGGTAGAGATCCTGCCCTCCATCAACATAACGTAGGTCGGTAAGGTTGCCGGTCCAGATGACGCATCCTGTACCTGCGCCTCCTCCTCCGATATCGGCTGGAGCATAGGCCACGCACGAACAGTTGGCCAGGCACCTCGCGCTGCACTCCTCCAACGTGCTCCTCGTATCCACCGACGCATTGTATGTATCGGGGAGCTTTATGGGCTGCAACACCAGGAAGCCATCCGTGGTGCTCCCGTTCCCTTTGCCGCAGTCCAATGCCACGCTCCGCCGGCATCCACCCGAGGTCTCCCTCAGGGACCACGCCTTGGGGTCTGCGGGGGTGAACCCCTTCACGCAGCTGCAGAACGATGTTGAAGCGGCGTTGGCGTTGCAGAGACCGAACGGCCCGCACTTGGCGTACTCGTCGCAGATGTCCCTTGGCCCCTGGAAGAAGGGCTCCCACTCTCGGTGGCTTGCCTCCCACACAAGCCGCTTGACCACGGGAGCGTCCGTCACCACGATGCGGGACAAGGGCGCGCCGGGATTCGCAGTGTACCCGAAGGTTACCTCCCCTGAATTGATGGTCATGCGGAACGTGAACATGTTCGTGTACGTCCCCGCCTCCGTGACGCCGCTGAACCGCACGCCATTCCACGGTCCCGTGCGGTACACTTTCCTGGCGTTCCCGTCCCGCAAGATATTGTCCGGCAGACCCTTCACCTCCGTGAAGAACCGGTAGGTTGGAGACGGGTCATCGGCTGAACGCCACGACGAAAGGTACCACTCCGTTCCTTTCCATAGGTCCTTGCCCATCTTCATGCCGGGCAGCAGGGTGTCTGACGGAGAATCGAACGACTGCCATGTGATGGCGCTGCCGCTTTGTTCGCGGGTGAGTAGGTTGCCTGATTCAAGAAGTTGCGCCACTGCAGGAACCGAACTGGTGCGGTTCGACGTCCACACGGTCTGGCCTGAACCATCGGCCAGGAGAAGGGTCCCGGTGTTGCTCAACACCAGAACGCCAGACGTGCTATTCAGAGGCCTGTCACGGTTGGCCACCCAGCAGACGGCGTCACTGGACACAGAGAACCATATGCCGAGGTATCTCTTGGTTGACACCCCGGGAGAGAAGAATCCCAGGGTGAACGACCCACCAGACGAGACGAGCGTGTCGCCGTCGGTGAGGTTGCCGCCCACGTTTATTGTATCGGAAACGCCGGCGGTTGCCAAGGCTCTATGAGAAAAGAGTAAGGATGAGCAGAGCAGAAGATCGAGCAGGTGTCTGGTTACTGCCATTGCTTCTTGCTATTGGAAAGGCAAGAAAGGCCACCGCGCTTCAAGCTGATCCACCGTGCTTATGAAGGGCAGGCCGGCCGGCGGCCGCGGCCAATCAGTGTTCCCTAACACATGACAATTCTTATATATGCAACTTGGCTTCGGCAGATGGCGCCATGCACGTCTTGGATATGCCACCATCTGAGCAAAGATGTGCCGGGCGTGCCTCGGCGAGGAGCCGAGGACTCGGGGTGGAACCGGCGCGATGACATTGGGATGATATCAATCCCCGCTTGGCGCTTCCGTCGTCACATGTGTTGGGCATCATCGCTGCCTAGGTTTACGTAAAAGGGCTACCGTTTTCCGTATATATAATTATAGCCTAACCGCGAACATTCAAGGGTCTGTCTACACGAAATTCGACTATTTTTTTTATAAAAAAAACTAGCATATTTTGAAAGTTTATTTACAACTCTGTTATACATAAATTACAGTAAATTATCTATGTAATTTTGGTTCTTAATCACTGTAATTATTCTTGAAAGTCTTAATAACTCATATTTATATCACATGATTCAAAATTTCATATGTACTTTGAGAGAGTTGAGAAAAAAAAAAGACAAAAAAATTATATACCAATAAAATACGGCAATGTGGTGAACCCATCATGTTCGTTATATATACTTTGAGAGGTTGAGAAAAACAAAGATAAAAAACAAAATTATATACCAATAGAATACGGCAATGTGGTGAACCCGTTATGTTCTGAAGAAAAATCATAATAAATTCAGACCCAATTCATCATATGGGAAAAAATACAAATCTCAAAGCATATCTAACGAACAGAAAAATGACAGTTTTGGCTTCAAAAAACTGTCAGAAGTTATATAACAATTCCCAACATTTAATCATTTATACCGCGAAGGTTTATGCGGTATACCGTACACATCCTCTCAGCCATGTAAGTATAGTTAGTTATCTATAAACCGGTGTTTCTTGCCAAGTGACGCTTAACCACATGTTTTATGGTCATAAGGTTTCACAAAACCCCATCCTAACCAAATATGCGCTTACTTATGAGTACCCCTACCACGTCCGGCAAGTCTCCAGCGAGCAAATCTGTCGTTGACCTCATCTCCATCGTCGACCAGATCCATGTCCCGATGACCTCCATCCTAACACCGGTGAGCTGCAAATTTTTTAGGGTGGGGTTTTGTGAAACCTTATGGGAAAAATGCAAAACTACATAGACATGTAGGTACATGTATTATCATTGCCCTCCAAAGTTCTTTGAGGTTTGTGCAAAGACATTAAAATAATTAGAAAATGTGGTGGTTGGTTTGAATTTTGAATGTTTGCACCAATCTCAAGGCACATTTGATCGTTGTGATTATGCGTGTACACTATGACCATAAAATATGGGGTTTTATTTAAAAAAACTATGATTTTATTGTAACTATTACCATAAAATCTGTGGCCGACAGTCAGACCGGTTATAACTGGCGGTCTGACCAACCAAAAGTTCAAGTTTGAGTTTTGGACGGCCCAAAAATAGAGGGCATAAGTAAGAGAGAGGATTCTTTGGCACTTGGTCTAATATTTTTTGAAGCTTCGAGTCAAAAGTTCTATTCATTTTGAATTTACAGAGAAAGTTTGGATTTTCAGGGAGAAAATCTAGCTAAATCCTTCTATTGGAGGTCAGATAGGTCATTGGAGGCGATTTGACCAGTTTGCCCTGTTCATTGGCTGGCAAGGCGGCAATGATCGTAAATTTTATGGGTTTCAGTGCATATAGTTGCATGAAGCATGTTTTGACTAACGTGGGACAAGCTACGCAAAACTTGTGTCCGAAATCGATTTCTTAGTCTTTTGTTGTGCAGGAGGCTTGGAGGTCAATGGCGAAGATGACCGAGACTAGACTTGGAGAGCTGAGGTCTAGAACGATCGAGGATATCGAGTGAAGTCAGTGAGACTCAAGCATGGCACAAAATGGACAAGGATAACCGAACGTGAAGTTTGGTGCTACGGGTTGGATCAAGCGGCACAGGGGTCGGTGCAAGTGCTATGGTGGTTTCAGTGGGAGCCGGATGGGAGAGATTTGCCGATATGAAGAGAGTCATTGATCAAACTACACGTGCCGAATCATGAGATTACTTTATGAAGTTTAGACTCGGTCTTTGGAAAATGATCGAAAAGGTATATTTTGGTAACTTCACCAAAATACCGCCTTAGAGTAAGAAGAGGCGGTTTAGGTCAAGTGAAAAATAAAGATCATAAATAAATGGATTCGAAGCCCAGTTCATCATCCGTATTGAGAAACGTGCGTGAGTATAAATCCGTTTGTATGTGGGCTTAACGAGGGTCGGGTTAGGGTCTTTTCTCTAAACCTAGCCTCTACTATAAAAGGGAATATCTAGATGTGGAGTTCCTAAGTCGTTCCAAGGGGGGGGAAAATCCTAGTTTGTGTTTTGGGGATTTTGGAGTAGTTAAGGCTAAGGTTTGTGAGAGATTGATTGATTGTGTGCTCAAGTATTAAGCTTTTGTTCTTCATGGTGCGTGGTTGTAAACCAACATCTATCTTAAATCAATTCAAGTAAGATTTCCTCAAGATGAGTCTATTCTTATTCTTGCTCTATTTTTGGTGACTTTTGAGATTTGGTGATTCTTTGGTTTTTTTGTTGTGATCTTACTTGCTATTAAATGTAGGAATGCATCTAGAATTATGTTGTTCATCATCTACCAACGAGAAAGTGTTAGGATCAAAGTTTGATTTTCATAGGATCTTGTGCCCTCCTTCCCTCATCTAAGAAATTCATGGAACTTTGGCCTGGATCTTCCCGATCGTCAATTGGAATAAGTTCCTGACTTTCTTGATGAGCTATGGTTGAAATTTTACGGTATTTGGATCACCGGATCAAAAGTTGAGTCGATTTGTGATTTTAAAATCGTGCTGATTTTACTGTTCATTGTGCTAGAGGTCAAACCGCCCTTTGCGAGTGGTCTGACCAGTTGGTCATCGGTCAGACCTCCCATCTCAAGAGGTCTGACCGTCCGTGTGTCATCTCTTTGAGATTTAGGTGTTTTTGGTCTTGTGTGTTCTCAGGGTTCGTCGGATTTAATATAAGAATTCTGTTGTGCTTGTACGTTGATCTTTATAGCTACTGGAGTGAGAACTGAGTTGAATTCGATTAAGATGAAAAAAGGGTAGTGTTTCTATTCATCCAATCTAGTCGTTGTTTCGGTCCAACAATTTCAAAGATCCTCATCCTCTCCTATTCCCATGTAGCCCTGGCATGTAACGCTACTGCTAACCTGCCAAGCTAATCCTCTACTCTTGTTTCTCTAGGAAGTTTAAGTTCACACCCGCGACCCCCCTCCCTCCCGCCTCATCGGCACTGGCGAGGCCCCACCGCAAGCCACCACTAAGGTACACACACACACACACACAGCAGAGCAAGCAATTAGAGCATGTACAATGCAAGTGCTTATAGATGCTTAGCAAATAAAAACTGATTTTTTTAGCCATGTAGGATAGGTAAGGTGCTTATTTTGTAGCATTGATGCTTAAGTATACACCGGTGCTTAACAAGTGTTTATGTATATAACTATATCTAATTAATATATACACAACATCCAAGCACCTATAAAAAAGATATTTGCATTGGAGAAAATGAATTTTACATATGTGCTTTGTGACATGGCTATATTTTTCACTTTAAGCACTCATGTATAAGCATCTTGGATTGTATATGCCCTTATATCCTCTCGTTTCAGTACGACATGATTCATAACTGTAAGTTGTTTACATGCAGAACATATAGCAACCACGTTTCTAAGGACTTACAGCCAAATTGCAAAATTATACACATCCCTCAAAACTTTTCGAATTTTTGGCAAATACAACACCTTTTGAACCTGTATTTGCATAAATGATCATACGAACGCCTCCACCACCGCCAAATGGCCTCCCTAGCCAGCCCTATCGTCACGTCACCCGTTGCCGCATGGTGGCCGTGCGGCAACACGACAACCACTGTAGCAGTTTTTTTTAAATCATTTATGAATAATTTATGTAGAAATTTTTAAATATAGCAAATGGGCTCCAAAAATTATGATTTTTTTACAACCTCTTGACCCAGATACTTGCTTGTGTAAGTTTTTCAAAATTTAATTTATTCTGACTTTTCCTCGAAAAAAAACTGAAAAAGGGAAAATGCTACAATGTTTGCTACACAAAATGGTCTCCAAAAATTATGAAATATTTTGTGGAGCCTGCTGACAAAGCGTACTTGCTTGTGTAATTTTTTAAAATTTAATCCATTCTGAATTTTTGTCAAAAATTCATTTAAATAAAATATTTGTAAGAATTTTTCAATATAGAAAATGATGTCCAAACATTATGAATTTTTTTAAAGGCTCCCTACACATTGGACTTAATTGTGTAATATGTTTTTAGAATTTTATATATTCTGAAAACATCTCAAAATTAAGGATTTATGTCTCAAAAATTAGAGTTTTAGATTTTGAAAATCAGGGTTTCATAATTTCATGTGACTTAGAACGTGTGAGGTTTAGTACCACATGCACCACTCTAGGTGCAGTAATTGCTATAGGCGTAGTGACAGAATTTGAATTCCTACAAATAGCACACTTAAATAAATTTTGAGAAAAAATTGTAATGGATAAAATTTTGAAAATATTACACAAATAAGTACACTGTATCAGGAGGCTCCACAAGAAAATTCATAATTTTTTGAGCCTATTTTCTATATTTAAATATTCATAAAATAATTACGCAAAAATGATTTTTTAAAAGAAAAAGAAAAAGAAATCACATAAAGAGTTGCCGTTCTTGTCGCACACCATCGTGGCGACAATGGTGATGGCGGGTTGGTGGGAGGCCACGTGGCGGCAGCGGAACGGGCTAACATGGCGCACGGGGAGGTGTTGTCATACAGCGGTCGTGCGGCAAAAGTGCTATATGTGCAAATACAGCTCATGCGTGGTCATTTATGCAAATACAGGTTCAAAAGATGTTGTATCTGCAAAAAAAAAAAAATCAAACTTTTAATGTATGACCCCATGTATATACTATAGTACTGGTATAATTTTTTTTTATTAATTAATATTTTTAATTTTATTTTAAAGTTAATCATCCGCGAACTTTATTTTCAATTCTGACCCCCTTTGGTACCACCCGTGTCGTGACAAAACAACACTGTCACACCACATGATAAGTCCGTTAAAATAACACTTTTTGTCACGCCACCAGCGGACTTATCTTATGGTGTGACAAACCAAACAACACTCTCACGCCACGGGTGGTGGCGTGACAAAAGTTTACTCAGATATGGGCTGACTTGACAGTATTATTTTGTCACGCCACGGGTGGTGGCTTGATAAGAGTTTGCTCAGATATAGATTGACGTGACAGCATTATTTTATCACGTCACGGGTGATGGCGTGACCAAAAGGTCAGAATTGGTAATAAAGTTCGCAAGTGATTAACTTTAAAATAAAATTAATAAAAAGTTCTACTGGTATATACCTTTCGATATAATGGATGGCGTGTGCATAAAAATTCTACTGGTATATACCTTTCGATATAATGGATGGCGTATGCAGTATGCACAACTTGTCTTTGCATGCACCGATATTTGACTTTACCATCTAGTGAGTTTTGCGGGAGCACGGATATAATCTCCGCATGTACAGGCCGGCCGCTTCTTGTTTTTTTCTGAGCATGTAACATAATTTTGACGGCCTTTGTACAGTTTCTGTTTTCTTCTTCTTTGTTCCTCCTTTCGTTGCCCGTTGGGCTGTAACACCGCTTTACTCCTCCTTGAATGAAATTTAGCAGGATCCCTGCTATTTTCAACAAAAAAAAATTGCATGTTCATTCAGATAAAATACAGCAGATGTAAGACTGAAGGAAGTAGGACCAACAAGAGGAAGCCAGTAATATTCCATTTTAGCTACAGTCAGCAGCTAGCCGTAACATCGAGGTTCACAAAGATCAAAACAAAGCAGCTGTCTTTCTTGTTAAAAATAATATAATGCGTTTGGTAGCAGGTTACATAGGGTCATTACAACCATGATCGAAAAGAAAGGCAAGCACTCCCTCAAAAGGGAGAAGAAAAGGAAGTCAAGCATTCTGGTACTGATACGCTTGGGGCTGTCACGCGAGATCGATTGTGTCGGGACTCAGGAGATTTCTCTCACGTAGCGGATGCCTTGTTCTGCTGGTGTATCCCTGGCCTATTAGGCCTATTGATCTGCGAGCTCTTGCAGCTTAGCATCGCGACAACCGCGGACATGGCCGGCCTGTCCTCCGGTGATTCTTGCACGCAAAGAAGCCCAATCTGGATGCACCTCTCAAGTTCGGAGCCTATCTCGGAATCAGGCCCAGAAAGAGGAGGAAGATTCATTGTTGAATCAAGAAGAGCCATTGTCCTGTCCTGCTCCCACAACCCCCATGCCTGCCAAAAAAAAGAGAAGATTTTTCTTGCTTAGTTCTATGACGCTGCTGATTCATCTCCAGATGGACAAGTTTGCAGGTTAACTTTTTTTTTTTTGAACAAGACTGCAGATATTTGGGCTGTTGGTAGTATGCACTTACATGTGAAAGGAGTGTTTGCATGGCACCGTTCCTTTGTCCGCTAAGAGTCTCCAGCAGGACGACTCCGAAGCTATAGACGTCGCACTAGTGTGTCATATCCCCTGGCATTGCGTACTCTGGAGATGCATATCCCCTTGGTGTAACTCAGCCATATCAGTAAAATAAATCGAGCCCATTCATGTCTTGGAAAACAACAGAAAATCGTGTAAATATGATCAGTATGCATGGCTTGAGACCCGAGTGTGTGAAGTTACTTACGGTGAAAACACAATCGTCGGATTAGACTCTGCCCGATCAGCGACGAACAGCTTTGCGGTGCCAAAGTCTGCAATCTTGGGCCTGAAATTTGTTGGAATAAGCGACTTGTATTATCAGGGGCCAACCGGCCAGAATATATAATACAATACATGTTACAGATAAGGAAACCAAATCAATCAAATCATATCTCTAACAAATCATATCTCTAACACCCCCCCTCAAACTCATAGTGGATCAACAACACTGAGTTTGGAGAGGTAGAAGCCGTGATGTGCCGAGTCCGGGCCTTCGTGAAGAAATCCGCACATCAACACCAATATGCTTGGTGAGCTCATGCTTCACAGGTCACGGCAATACTGAGAAGACATGTATCGTCTGACAAGAGAGGAGTCTGTAATAACAAACACCAAAATCCTCAAGTAACCACCGTAGCCAAGTAATCTCTCACATCAAGAGAGCCATGGCTCGCAACTCACCTCTCAGACTCGAACGGACATCGCAATCTTTCTTCGCCTTCCGTGCAATAAGCGAACCACCAAGAAAAACACAAGAAGCGTAGAGATAGACCGCGATCGAGGGATCACGCCCAAGTAGCATCCGAATAAGCTCAAGTCAGAACGAGCCGGAGCGTGGAAAGAAGAGGCGAGAGATAGTCCCACGAAGGTATCGCAGAACTCAAGAAGGTGGTCAGAGTGGACCCGAGTGGGAGCAGAAACAAACCGACTCGTAATGTGAACGGATAAGTGATATCCGGACGAGTAATGAAGAAGATAGACAAGACTCCCAACAAGATGGCGATAACGAAGCCTGGATCGTAAAGAGGCTCGCCATCGAGGGTTTGAGGTGAACATTGAGCTCCATAGGAGTCTCAACAGACGAACGAGCCTTGACAAAGGCAATGTACTCGAGTCATCTCCGTAATGATCATATCATCAACATACGTATGAGAAGAGTCACCACGAGACGGCGGTGGACAAAGAGCACAGGATCATGATCACTTGCCGCCAAACCAGTGCACGAGGGCTTGCTTAAGGCCATAGAGAGCGACGAAGACGGCGCACCATACCCTCGTGAATGTAATACCCGGTGTGGCGGATGCATGTAGACTCCTCACGCAACTCGCCATTAAGAAAGGCATTCTTGACATCGAGTTGAGAATGCACTGTACAAAGCAACAGACGCCACCGAAAAAAGTGCGCACAAAGGGTCAAATCTTATAGACCCACTTACATGTGATGGGACGAGAGAGATGGAAAAGGAACAAGATCCCAAGTACCAAGACGCTCGAGGGCAAGAATCTCTCGGCCATGGCATGCTGCCACTCAGATGAGTAACAAGATCCCGATAGGAGGCAAGCTCACTAGTGGCCGCGCCAAAGAAAGGCAAACGGGCAGGGGCGAATCGACCGGCGATCGCGGAGAGCGAAGCGAGGAGAAGACGGCCCATCGGGGAAGATGAAGCATCGTAAGAAGATGAAACATCGTGAGAAGTGGCTCATCCGAAGATCCTCAATACGAGGTCGACGAGTGTAGACGAGTGTAGTGGGGAGCCTGAGGAGCCGCAGGAGACGAAACAGCGCGACAATGGCGGAGAGGCCAATGTAAATATGATCAGTATGGCTTGAGACCCGAGTGTGTGAAGTTACTTACGGTGAAAACACAATCGTCGGATTAGACTCTGCCCGATCAGCGACGAACAGCTTTGCGGTGCCAAAGTCTGCAATCTTGGGCCTGAAATTTTCATCCAAGAGTACGTTGGGAGGCTTAAGATCCCTGTGGACGACGCTCTCGCCAGATCCCTCGTGAAGATATGCCACACCATGTGCGACGCCATGGATTATATCCAACCTTTGTCTCCAATTCAGCATAGCACGGGGGCTGGGCTCTCCTGTCAGTTAGCATATTACAGAACCTTGTCAAGATAGCATGGCAAGCACTACTTGTTAAAAGTAATGCATATACAGCGATACAGGTTATGTACAAATAATTAAGTACCGAATATGTAGAGGTCCAAGCTCTTGTTCGGCATGAAGTCGTATATCAGTATGCGCTCGCTGCCTTGGTTGCAGTATGCAAGGAGTCGGACAAGATTGCCATGCCGGAGCCTGGCCATCACTTCGACCTCTCTTGTGAAATCACTTTTTCCTTTTTTTGTGAGGGCAGACTGTTTGAGCCTCTTTACAGCAATCATTCTCCCATCAGGTAATTGGCCCTAGTGATTGTACAGACTTCGACACGTATGAGATAAATAACAAAGTGAATCAAATTTATCTAAACTGGCTATGTGGCTGCTTCATTAGATGGAGTTATAGTGAAGTCAGTAACATTCGAATCCTTACGGGGGAAAAGGAGGTCCACCTTATACACTATGCCAAATCCGCCTTGGCCAATCACATGGCTCTCGGAGAAATTTCCTGTGGCCTCCCTTACAGTAGGCAGATCAACTGAAGGAACTGTCGTGGCTGGGTTCCGAGGAATACCATCTTCAAAATAAGCAGAATCAGTACGAATTTGGAACTGCCAGAACGATATCTAATGAATATTGTAGGATCATAAATGCTCTTCTTATCTCAAAAGCTAGTTTGTGAGGTAAGAGCCTTCCACACTGATGTAGGACACAATGGTGCTCATAAGCCCTTTCACCGTATTGTTATGGTACGAGGGTCCATCAAACTAGAGATGTTAGAACCGAACTATGATACCAACTATCTCAGCTCTCACTCTCGTTTTCTAAATTAGGCCCTTTGCCATTCCACAAATAATATGGGACTATTTTTTAGATAAAAATAATGTGGAACTATTACAACAAATATCAGCTCAATCAGGTACTTTGCATTCTTTCTTCCTGCATTCAATCATTGGGAAAAAAGGCTTCTGTACAAGCTATGAGAGTAGCATTTACCTGAGATTTTGCGTTTCCTACTCCACCAAACCACGAAGAACAGGACAAATATAACAATAGTGGAAGCTACTGGTGCAATAACAGCCACTGTAGGAAACTTCTGGCGTGGGACCTCATCTGTTACAGTGTTACAGTTTCCCAAAGTTACCCATCAACGAAATAAGTAGGGCAATCGGAAAGCAGAAGAAAATCAAGCATGGTATTACCCCTGTCCTATCAAAAAATTACTTTGGTTGGCAGTAGCTTCAAGTTTATTTCACTAATTCAATTACATTTGAGTCATTTAGTGTGATTGTGCAATGATTTGAATAACATTTTAGCAAAAAAGTGATTGTGCACCCAATCTTATCCTTGTTAAAGTTACAGGTTAATCCAGTAAATATACTGCAAAACGATGCACAAAAACTGAAATAACCGTCATTTCGTTATACCTAATTCAGATTCGGCCAGCCTCAGGTACAGATCCTGCCCTCGGTCGACATAACGAAGATCAGTGATGTTGTTTGTCCAAATGATGCAGCCAATGCCGCCACCCCCTTTCCGGATATCCGCGGCGGCGTAGGCCATGCACGAGCAGTTGGCGAGGCACCTCACTCTGCACTCCTCCACCGTGATGCCCATGTCCACCGACGCACTGTGCGTGTCAGGAAGCTTCACTCCCTGCACTAACAGGAACCCGTCCTTCGTTGTCCCATTGCCACAGTCCAGTGCCACGTTTCGCCGGCATCCATTGGATGTCTCCCTCATATACCACGACGACGGCGACGCGGGGCCGAAGCCCTTTAAGCAGCTGCAGAACGACGTGGATGCTGCATTGGCGTTGCAGAGACCGAACGGTCCACACTTGGCATAGGCGTCACAGACATCCCTGGGAGATTGCAAGAAGGTCTGCCATGCCCGGTTGCTTGCATCCCACACTAGGCGCTTGACCACGCCGGTGTCCATCACCACGAGGCGAGACAAGGGCGTGCCGGGTTTAGAAGTGTACCCGTAGGTTATCTCCCCTGGACTTATCGTCACCAGGAAAGAGAACAGGTTGGTGTATGTCGCCGCCTCCGGGATCCCGCTGAACAAGACGCCGTTCCACGGCCCCGTGCGGTACTTCTCGACGTTGCCATCCCACAGGACATTCTCCGGTATCGTCTCCGTCTCTGTGACGTACCGGTAGGTCCCTGTGGACGGGTCATTCGCCGAACGCCACGACGAGAGGTACCACTCGGCCCCGGTCCATAGGTTCTTGCCCATCTTCATGCCGGGGAGCAAGGTGTTCGATGGCTGATCGAATGACTGCCACAGTATGGCGCTCCTGTTCCGGTCACGCACAACAAGGTTGCCGGACTCAAGAAGTTGGGCCACTGCAGAATTAGCCCGGGAGGAGTTCGATGACCATGCGACCTGGCCAGAGCCATCAAGCAAGTAAAGGCTCCCTGTGTCGCTGACCACCAACACGCCGGAGGTGTCAATGAGAGGGCAGTCGCGGTTGGCCACCCAGCATACGGCGTCACTGGATACGGAGAACCATATCCCGAGGTACCTCTTGGTAGACACCCCGGGAGAGAAGAACCCCAGAGTAAACGTGCCACCTGCCGAGAGTAGCGTCTCGCCGTCAGTGATGTTGCCGCCCTTGTCCAACATGTCGGGGATGCCAGTGGCGAAGGCTTTGGGAGAAATGAGTAAAAATGACAAGATGAGAAGGTCGAGAAGGTGACAGGTTACTGCCATGGTTAGGAGCTTCTTGCTCCTAGACAATCAAAGAATGGTCATATATATGAACCACCGTACTTATCAAAGGCCGATCGAATACAGGATTTCTTACTTCTTAATTACAAGGTAGAGATGGGATCTAAGCTAAGTCAAAGGTTTGAATTTGTCCTCTTTTGATCCCAAAGGAACAACTTTTTTAGTTGACAATTCACCTTCCAAGAAGTTGCAAGTTAATTTACAACGGCGCATACAATATGTACCCCTAGATGACCCTTCACACAAAATACCACATATGAATAATCAAAGTAACTAAGACCAATAAGTGGAAGTCAGCATGTTTGGCTCATTTTGCCAAGAGTTTTTAAAAATATGAAATGACAAGAGAGTTGCCACTATTGCATTAAAGGAGTGGTTCACAAATTACATAACCTAAACCTAAACCTAAAATAGAATGTTGTTAGCAGAGGCAATACAAGGGGGTGTCTCTCCCGCCAGGCGCAGGGCATAGCCAGAAAAAAACACCAGTAGGCATAAAAATGGTAGAAATAGCAGAGCGCCAAAAGACGCCAAATTTGATGTGGGTGTCACCGTCTGTCCGTTTTGTGCCCTGATGTAGCTCGGGTGATACGTTTCGCAGGCCGAAGCAAAAAAATTGATTTTCAAGGCATGCATCACAGACGAAGAAACCTGGTCCTTGATTCCCCAAAAGGTGTTCCGGCGCATGAGAGTAAGAAAGAAATCAGAGACCATCGAATCACCTCTTCTATTTATGATGAATTTCTTCACGAATCCAAATATGCAGAAGCTGATGAGCATGATGCCAACGAGGAAGCTAGAATCTATTAGATTTAATCTTGTTTTAGTGTTTTGTGGTTTCCAATTCGTAGAAAGGAATCCGTTTCGGTTTTTTCTTTATGCAGTCCGAGTCCAAGTCTTAATTAGAAACCAAGTCCGTATCTATTTCTATGTGCGTGAGTATATAAAGGGTCATGTACTTGATGTAAACCATGGGAAGAAGCAAGAGTTGAGTTAAGAAAGAAGATTAGAAGAGAAGCAATAAAAATCCCAGAGCTTTGTAGCTCGAGCGTTGTCGGAAGCGTGAAATCTTACTCCGATCGGCTGCTTATGTTTTTGGATTGGCTAACAATTGGTATCAGAGCCTGTACTTGATCCGGCGATGCATCGATCATCTTCTCACTCACCTACCCGGCCAAGGATGCCCAGCAATGTCGGCGAACGTCTGGAGGCGGGATCCGGCAGCGGCAGCGGTGGCCGTGGGGAAGTTGTGATCCATCGCGTGGTGAGGGAGTCAGGATTAAAAACTGAGACAAAACTTGAATTTTGATGTTTGAACTTTGAGATTTGGAGAATTTTTAAAATCTACCTCCATCTAGAAATGAGTTGTTACACGAAGCTTAGACTCAAACTATAATAATAATGGACAAAGACAGCAAGGACCTAGACCAAAGCAGTGCTGACCTGATGACCGGCAGGAGAGCAATGTCCAAGTCCCCAACAGTGCACTTACAGAGAAAAACTGTTACTACGAAAGTGTTGAGTAACCGTCGCTGGCGAGTCCAGTCCGAACGGGTACCTCGTATACAATGATCAGAATCGTAAGAACGATGAAGAACACAAGAACACAACAGTAGAAAGAACACATAGATATGCGGGACTTCAGGGTCTGCTTTATTGCTTCGGATCAATTAGGGTTACAGGGAGAGGGGGGTGACCCTCTATTTATAGACTACGGGATGAGGAGTTCAATTGGGCCAGGACTCTCCGGAGTCCTGGGCCCGTACTGGGCCAGGACTCTCCAGAGTCCTGGGCCCGGTTTCTTAACACTCCCCCTTGAACACTCATCCAACATGTTCATGTCTCGTCAAAACTCCATAAAAACCCAGTGGGAAAAATTTGGAGAAAGAGTACATGTCATGCGTTCTGCTGTGTTACATGAATTGCCTCATCAAAAACCTTAGCCGAGAAACTTCAGGAAAAACTCGTAAGGGAAAAAGAGTACAATCCACCCAATTTCATTTAATCTCCGGGATTTATTCTTTGGGTACTTGATCTTCGTGTTCAAGATTTAATAATGAGTTCGTGAAGATTCTCCCCCTGAATTCTGTACTTGTCTAAGTCTTATCATTCCAATTCCACGTATGCATCTTTCAAAACTAGACGCTGGAAGTGACTTAGTGAATAAATCTGCAAGATTTTCACATGACTTAGTATCATACCTTAATTTCGTCCATCTTTTGCATTTCATGAGCATAGAAGAACTTGGGATTGATATGCTTTGTAAGGGGACTCTTCACATAACCCATCTGTACTTGGGCGACACAAGCTGCATTATCTTCATAGATAATGGTAGGGGTTTGTGCGGTATCCAATCCACATGACTGCTGGATGTGGTGAATCATCCGTCGAAGCCAAGAACATTCTCTTGAGGCTTCGTATAGTGCTATGATTTCTGAGTGGTTCGTCGAAGTAGATACAAGACTTTGCTTAGGCGATTTCCATGAAACTGCGGTTCCACCACACAGAATACATAGCTGTTTGTGATTTAGGCGTGTGCGGGTCGGCAGTACCCGACATCTGCGTAGCCAATCATGGTAAGGTCTTGGTTCTTTCTGTAGAATAGACCAAGATCTTTGCTTCCTTGGAGGTATCGGAAGACGTCTTTGATTCCCTGCCAATGCCTTTTGGTAGGTTCTGCACTGTACCTTGCTAATAGGTTTACTGCAAATGCAATATCCGGTCTAGTACAGTTTGCTAGATACATGAGTGCTCCTATTGCACTCAGGTATGGGAATTCCGGTCCCAGGACTTCCTCCCCCTCTTCTTTAGGTCTGTACGGGTCCTTGTCTTGCTGCAAGGATCTCCCGACCATCGGCACTTTCGAAGGATATGCCTTTTCAAAACCAAACCTCTCCAACACTTTCTGAGTGTAGGTTGGCTGATGTACTAGAATCTCTTCCGGGATATGCTCAAGCTGCAAGCCTAAGCGATGTTGGTTTGATCCAAATCTTTTATTTGAACTCGACTCGGTAAGAGCTTGCTTTCTTAATACCTTCTAAGGTTCCAATGATATTCGGATCATCTTTATACACCGAGATTTATACAAAATCCATCACAGGATCGTCGTATAAATACAGGGATAATTCTCATTGTTCGTGTAGCCTTTCTTGCATAGAAAGTCGCTTGAGCGATTATACCACATACGCTTTGATTGCTTGATTCATACGGTGACTTTACGAGTTGCACACTCATAGATTTCTATTTGCTCTATCTTGGTTGGGACGAGGATACATTCGGTATCTTCATATAAATGTCCGAAGCCAAATTTCCATAAAGGTATCACGATTACCACATCCATCAATTTCACTTCTAACTTCAAGTTCACTTGCCATTGAGATAAATATCTAAAGGTAATTTCGCTCATGACCAGGAATAGGTTTCTTCATAACAATCTCACGGACGTTGAGTGAAACCTTGTGCAACGAGCCTTGCTTCTTTCATTTCTCTTTCGAACAAATACCCACTTATGCCCTACATGGTGCACATGGGGAGGTGTGCGCTTCTGAGCCCAAACACCTCTCTTTTATTCAGAGAGAACAATTTAGTTTCTATTGCCTTCTTCCAATCTTCTCAATTTGATCTTTTCTTATATTCAACGAGCGATCACGGCTCTGGATCAAGATTGATGATTGTGACAATTTTCTTTGCAAAGTAAATGTCGACATTGGTCATTGGCTTATTCATAGATTCTCCCAAGATCATAAAGTTTATAGCTATGTCTTCAAGGCGATATTTCTTATGCTTCTATTTGCTTACCGCTACTTTCAATTTCGGGGCAAGTCCTTTAGTTTTTCAAATCCGATGTGTGCGCACACATCCATCTTGATGTCTCCTTCATGGGGATGTTCAATTCTAGTATGCCTTTTCTGAAGGTTCCATACTGGTGCCAGGTCTCAACTGGCTCCCCTTCCGATTATGGGGTACTTTGGTGATCGGTTGTGTCAAGTCCTTCTTATCCTTTTTCACCAGGCGTCCCCGGTTATTTCGGATTCGAGGGGCCGGAGTTCTCGTCCTTTCAGAGGCCTTAGGACGGGATTAGGGATACCTTCATCGGTATTTCAACCCTCTCCGGTGCATTGCGTACAGGCATATGCGACTTGGTCACGCTCTTCAAATCACTAAAGTGGTTAGGCAGTTGATTCGCTAATGCTTGCAAATCAATTATCTTCTGGACTGCAATTGTCTTCTAGACTTCAATTGTCTTCTAAACTTCTCTATTTGCTTCACTAGTGCGCGGGTCATATGCATGGATTTCAAATATCTTCTAGACTTCAATTGTCTTCTGGATTTCTCTATTTCTCGACATTTTACATCAAGGGTTGATTTCCTCCCCCTAATGACGAGAAATAATTCTCATCTAATATGCTATCAGCGAAGCGGGCTGCATGCAAATCTCTAGTCGTGGGGTCCAAATACCTGATTATGGATGCAGTCTCATAACCAACGTATATCCCAGATTTTTAGAGAGTGCCCATTTCAGTTTGCTGTGGTGGTGGTATAGGTACATAAACCTTGCAACAAAACCTTCAAAGATGAGAAATTTTCAGTGTTGACCCTTGCGCTAGTTGCATAGGTGAATGGATGTTATATGTCGGTGGTCTAAAATTGATTAGAGTTCTTTGCGTGCGAGATGCGTGTCCCCAACATGTAGTTGGTAAATAACAATTCTGCTAGTCCATTCTGGGTGTGGACATGCGGTATGGGATGCTCAATTTTAATTCTCATTTTCACACAATAATCATCATATGCCATTGAAGTAAATTCTCCGGCGTTGTCCATTCTGGTGGACTTCACATGATGATAAGGGAAATTATTCTTAATGTTAATTATCTACGAGATTAGCTTTGCGAAGCGGGGTTTCGTAGACATTAAACAAACGTCTGACCGTTTAGAGGAAGCATCGATAAGCACCATAAAATACCTAAATGACCCTTACGAGTACATGTTTAGGACCGCAAATGTCTCATTGGATACGGTCCAGAATGCGAGGATTCGTCCTTTACTTTCGAGTAGAGGTCTAGTAGTCGGTTTCCGATGGTACATGCAGGCACACAAAATCTTCAAGATTCGGAAGTTCTTTAAATTGACACTATGTCCTGTGAATTGTTAATTATATTTCTCATCATCCTAAGACCTAAGTGACATAATCTATCATGCCGAGAAGAGGTTTAGAGCTTCTAAATATAGTTTTCGAGGCGGTATAAGGCTGCAGATGCCTTAATATTAGTGTAGTATAGCCCATTTTCAAATGAAGAAAGTCGTTCTAATACCATTATTCTACTATTTTCACACGCTTTGTAATGAGCGATTATTCCTTACCATGCTCTTCTTGATCTCTACGTGGAAACCGTTAGCGCGAATATCCTTGAGAGTTCTAGTCGATTATGGGCACAACAAGGCTTCTTTAATGACCAAAGTTGTGTCCGTCGGAGTATAATTGTGGCCCTTCCCGAGCCTATTATACATGTATCATTGCTGCGATTGTCGTAAGGCTACGAGCATTCTTCTTGATCATTGAAAAATTCCATCTCTCTCAAGGTGGTATTCATTGTGCCGCTACCGCTAAGCACACTTCCTCCATAGGCGCTACATGCATTCTAATATAATGTACTTTATTAATATGTAGCGAAATCCAAAGAACACATAAAATAAAAATACTTGGATATTAGAACATAACTTGCTATCATAAATACGGAAATATAAGTCTTGCGGACTCATCATAAGAATTTAATGCTTTGCTCTTCTAGAGCCTACAACCATTATTCAAAGTTTCATCATAATCACAAAATACAAGTGATCGTAAAGGATCTAAGTGCAATCGTGCACTAGATCGAATCGTAGTATTCGAAACTTACGCCTTAATCGCTACATGGCGATCTTCTCCTCTTGGGCAATTACGGTGTGGCGTTGCTATGTCCAAAGGAGGCATGATGGGGTCGCTACTAGGTCGTCCACATCCATAAGTGCAACTAATGGGTGTGGATCTTCCGTGCTTGCAATGGTGAGGTGTGCCTCATGCTATCCTTTGCCCCTTTTCTTAGGCGTAAAACACCAATTACGTGCGACTCATGACCTTACCCTTCTTGCCCTTCTCCTTCGTGAGAGGCTTCATCACCTTATAGTGCTAGTATTGGCTTCATGGCCAATATTGCTACTAGGTGGTCGTGAAATGTAGTTCTTCCTTAGAACATCATCTTGAGCTTCCACAATTTTCATGATGTCAATCAACTGCGGCATACTACTTGTAGCCATTTTGACAATAACTGCGTGCGGATTGCACTGCATTCGGGTAAAGGTAGAGATGGTCTTTTCAATCTTACGCTCATTTGTGATTATATTATCACATAATTGGAGATTGTATAAATTACGACCATCTTGGTCAGTTCTTGAACTCTGGTTCGTGATGCGATCATTTTCATATTCATGCAAAAAGTTCATAAGATTCTTCTTTGGTAATTTCCATAAAATGGTTGTAAAATTCTTATAATGCTCTTGAACTCCTAGTTCGTGATTAAATATTTTTTCATGCATTTTCATGATTTACTGCTATTTTCAGTGATTAAAAGAAATATTAATAATCACAAATAATCAAAACAGTAAATACAATAAATAAATTGCATAGAAATAATAATGACAAGGTAAAATATGCTTCAAATGCAAAACCGATTCAAAATTTGAATTCAGGGCCTTTTTCTGTTGGAATATGAATTTTCATTGAATCTGCAATTTCTAGGGGCTAAAGCGTGAAAATTTCAGTTAGAGAAATTTTTCGCGCAATTTATGGAAATTCGAGGGCCTTTTGCAAAATAGCCATTTTTTTTCTTTCCCTTTTTTTCTTGCCGTTCGGTTTATCTGGTAGGCCCAAAAGGCCGTACTTTTCTTGATATAAGAACTTCGGGGTAGGGTTTCCCTACCCCGAGTCTCGAGTGGCGGCGGCTCCCTTCATGGGAGCCGCGCTCTTCATGGCGGCGGCCCCATGAAGGAGGCTGCACATGGCGGCGGCGGCTCCTTCATAGAAGCCACCGCGCTCTTCGAGGCGGCGGCGGCGCCCGTGAGGCCTTGCGGCGGCGGCGGCGGCGCGCCGCTCTCTCTTCGGCGGCGGCGGCGGAGGCGGTGGCTGCGAGGCGGTGGCGGCCGTCGGCGCCAAAACACGGCGGCTGCTGCGCCGCGCGCGGGCCCGTCACGGAGGCTCAGCGGGGCGGCGCGCTCTGGCGGTCCTCGCTCCGACGGTGGCTTCACACGCGGCGTCGGCCGCCGGTAGCGCGGCCGGCCGGATTCGGCCGACGCGGCGGCGCGCTCTTGGTGCGAGGGCGTCGCCTCTGCGGGGCGGCCGCTCCGTCTGTGGCGAGGAGGCGGTGGCCGGCTCGCATGGCGATGGCGCCTTCTGAGCGGTTGGCCGCCGGGAAGCGGCTGCGGCGGTGGCGGTGGCGCTGCGAGGACGCCGAGGCGGCGGGACGGTGGCGCTACTGGCGGCGGCGGCTCCTCCCCCTTTTTCTTTCTTCTCGTGATGTGGCCGGCACAGGGGTGAGCGTGCGGCGGCGCCATGCGAAGCGGCCGGCGGCGCGTCTTTGAGGTACAACGCCGCAGTGTGTCGGCGGATGGGTCGCCGGCGTGGAGGCGGCCGTCTGCGGGTGGCCCGTGGGGGCAAGCGGCGCCGACTTCCGTCGTCGTCGCCGGCCGTGATTTTTCATCTTGTGGCGGTACCAGCGGCCGGTTAGTGAGGATCTGGTGCATGGCGCGGCGGCTAATCGTGGCGTATGACTTCTAGTCGTGCGCCCCCCTTTTTTTTGTCGTATGTACTGTTCATACGAAAAAAAAAGAAAAATTACTGTTTAAGAAATTTTTACTGTTTATACGATAATCTGTGATGCAATCAACATCCGATCTTTCGTATAATCCACCGATCGGCATTTTGCCGGCGACTTCAAGTCTGCTCGCGGTAGATTAGAACAGATTTGCACCGCAGAAAACAATCTAGAATGCCAAATTTGCGAAATTGAAAAGCAATCTAGAAAAGCGATTCAATCTACGAGTGTCGTTCTTCGACGGTTACCTTCGATCGAGGAGAGTCGATCGTCTTGATAACGTGTTGAGTAACCGTCGCTGGCGAGTCGAGTCCGAACGGGTACCTCGTATACAATGATCAGAATCGTAAGAACGATGAAGAACACAAGAACACAACAGTAGAAAGAACACATAGATATGCGGGACTTGAGTGCCTTTGTTGCTTCGGATCAATTAGGGTTCTGAGGAGAGGGGTGACCCTCTGTTTATAGACTACGGGATGAGGAGTTCAATTGGGCGAGGACTCTCCGAGTCTGGGGCCCGTCTTGGGCGAGACTCTCGAGTCTGGGCGGTTCTTAACAGAAAGTACGAATTCAGATTGGAATTGGGAGCGAGAGGACGAGACCGAAACCTCACGGCACGAGCGTGTGACTTGTCGTGGCGGAGAGCGCGGGCGGCGTACGCCAGATCCCGATGTTTCGCACAACCCACAAAGGTAATCCACGCCGGTGGCCTCGTACGTAGCCGTGTGGTGATAAGGACTCCGCCTCGGGGGCGATTTGGTAACGATTTTGTCGAGATCTAACGACTCGGCCTCACAGGAGCCCTGTGAGCGCGGAACACTGGAACGGCTAACGTGTTTGCGTGGCAGGGAAGCCGGCGGCGAGACATGTAGCGGGAACGTGGGAGTAGTAGACATGGAAGCTGGGCTCCATGGGCTCTATGGCCTGTTTGGTATCACAGACGATGGGAAAGCCGGGTGTCGCCGCCGCCTATTGGACGGGAGCCTTTACGGCCGGCGCTCTTGGTTGGACCGCGCAACGGAAGTCTGAGCCGATGCTCACCGAGGAGTCGAGTGAAGGCGTGCGAGGCGATCTGGAGGAGCGGAGGGCGGCTCGGCTCGTCAGCTGCGTCCGGCGTCCGCCACTGCCAACGCGGCGCCGTGGAGGAGGCGTAGCGGCCGGCTGAGGCAGTGGGGGCGAAGCGGTGGAGGCTGAGGGAGAGGAGTTGCAGTCGCTCAGCCTTCATCCGGTCGTGCTCCGGCTTCACGGGTACCTGACGCCAAGTCCCTGTGGCATTTCGACTCCAGGCTCGCCATGAACCCCGTCTGAGGCCAGGTATTACTACTCTTGGTTTCTATTCCAACATTAATCATTGGCGGTGTCTGTTTGCTTGTTTGTGGTGACATGGGATCGAAGAATAAGTATTCTTCCTACCTGTGTCATTGCCTTTTTACTGTACATAAATTTAGAGAATCGATGTCGTTCTACATATTTACAAGAATTGATGTTCAAAGGATTGTTGCAATGTTTTCAAAAACATAAAATCTCGGAGAACTAGATGAGAACTGTACCACCTTTGAGCGATCTTGTTTTCATTGGGACAATTTTTGTCAGTTCCTACTCTTTCTAAGTTATTGTACAATTGACCAACTGCTGAATTTTTTGCTGGGCCGCAAACTGCTGAATTTTAGACGCAGTTGATGTTAAAGCTAAACTTCTAGCGTCCCTGT
Organism: Hsuehochloa calcarea; assembly: GCA_036346395.1. Taxonomy (NCBI): domain Eukaryota; kingdom Viridiplantae; phylum Streptophyta; class Magnoliopsida; order Poales; family Poaceae; genus Hsuehochloa; species Hsuehochloa calcarea. Next base: position 46,671,919 of record CM070599.1, read on the forward strand.
AGGCTGTAGTGTTGTAAGACTTATGTCTTTCACAGACGTTTCCACGTCCTCTCTTGCTCCTTCGGTTGCATAATTCCTTGCGCAGAATATGTAGGTTGCTTAGGTGTTGGAAGTGTTGTGGCTTCGTTCTCAAACATGGCCACTACTGATGACACGAGTGGCCTAGCACTTGGGTCGTCTTGAACACACAAAAGTCCTATATGGATACATTGCAAAACCTCACTAAGTGGATAGCTCTCCAAAAGAAATGCATCAACCACCTATGCAGAAATTCACATTCTAAAAGGAAAAAAATCACAAGTATACACTTACCTATGCTGAAATTCGCATACACTAAAAGTTGAACTTAAAAATCTAGCGTCCTGCTAGTGCTGTGATACTCATTGTATTCACAGAATTTTCCATGTTTTCCCTTGTTTCATCAGTTCCGCGATTACTTGGAGCAAAATATGCAGGTTGCTTTGGTGCTGGAAGCAATGTACTTTCGTTCTCTAACATAAACACAACCGATGACATAAGTGGCCTATCATCCGGATGGTCTTGAGCACACAATAGTCCTACATCAATACATCGTGGAACTTCATGAAGTGGACAACTCTCGACAACCAAAGAGTCCACCAATTCTGTTGCTTTTCCATCTTTCCATAATCTCCATGCCTGAGCCAATAGTATCAAGTTATGATCAACTTATATATTTTATTTGGGCTATTGAAATTTGGAGCATTCCACAATACTTACATAAGCTGTAAGACTGGGAAAGTTCTTTATTAGTTGTGGTGAGCTGATCTTCAAGCCACTTACAATCCCCAAGAGAAGAACACCAAAGCTATAGGTGTCCGTTTTGGCAGAGAAGGCTCCTCCCATCACATATTCAGGCGACATGTAACCACTGTTTAAATCATTTCAACCACAAGGAATGCACAATTTAAATTTACCTAGATCATAAAAATTAGAGTGTTAAAGGTTGTCTAGTGCATTAAAATTACTTACTATGTCCCAACAACCCGGGTAGTGTTTGCTTGTTGCTGGTTTCCATCAAAGACCCTTGCCATACCAAAATATGATATTTTGGGAGTCATTTCTCTGCCCAACAAGATGTTGCTTGCTTTGATATCTCTATGGATTATCGTTAATCTTGAATCTTGGTGGAGATAAAGAAGCCCTCTTGCTACACCTTTAATTATTTTGAACCGTGTAAACCAATCAAGCACATATTTTCTTGTAGCATCTTCCAAGCACATACCAAAAAAGAAGGCATCCAAACTTTTGTTAGGTAAGTATTTGTAGATCAGCAACTTCTCATCTTCATGAATGCAGCAGCCATAAAGTTTAACTAAGTTTCTGTGCTGCAATTTGGCTATTAGAACTACTTCATTTCTGAACTCCTCTATACCTTGTCTACCTCCCTTAATAAGCCTTTTGACAGCAACTTCCTTTCCACCTTCCAATATTCCCTAGATGATTGCACCATTCAGAATTGGCAAACGATGAAAGGCACAATTTTTCCGTTACTATAATTATCTTTTATAAAACAATTTTCATTGTAATTTTCCTTGTAAAACTTTTTGTTACCTTATAAACTTTGCCAAAACCTCCCCTTCCAAGCAGGTTGGAATCAGAAAAAATATCTGTTGAGGCAAGAATGTCTTCGAAGCTAACAAATGGAAATTCAACATTTTCGCCTTCGAGTCCATTGGAAGCGCTCAAGTATCCTAGCATCAATCTCTTCTGGATTTCCTTCTTTCGATGTTTGCTTAATGGTGGGGACATTAATACTTTTTTTTTCTTAACACTTACACAATAACTCTGCATTTCAAAAACATGAACTTCTACCTCTGCATTTGCGTATCCAGATAAGGGCTATGCATGTGAGCGGTAGCAGGCATGCTGTAATCGGGATTACAATCTTTACTAAATTGCTCTTCTTTTGAACTGCAGAAATGTAACCCATCAGAATTCACTGCATCAATTGCTTGCGCGACCAAGTTTGTAGTTTATTGATTTTCTAACTTAATAGAAAAGGCAGAGCTCCTGCCACGTTCCTCAAGATTGGAAAGTTGTGTGCAGGCCTAAAGATTTAGAAGGATTAGGGGTGTTGAAAACAAGATTAATGAATGGGTGCCTCATGTGCATATGGTTGTGGAGATTAAGTATTGCTAAAAATGAACTTTGGTTTAGGATTTTGAAAGCTAAATACTTTCCTAATGCGGATTTTAGAGATTCTCTATCTTTGAGGGGTTCTCAATTCTAGAAAACCCTTTATAGGATTAAAAATCTTTTTAAGTGGGGTGCTTCTTACCAGGTTGGCAATGGAGAGTTTATTTCCTTTTGGGAGGATGTTTGGTTCGATAATTGCCCTCTTTATATTAGGTTTGTTGGTCTTTTCAACATTTGCCTTGATCCTAATGCTAAAGTAGCATACTACCTAAAGAAGAGGGTGTGGCATATTAAGTTGTTAGAAATTTGGGCAAGGAAGAGGAGGTGTTGTGGAGAGATCTGAAAGAGGCTTTGCAAGAGGTTGACCTTACTGATGATCAGGACAGAGTGGTTTGGTGCTTAGAGAAGTCTGGGAAGTTTACTGTTAAGTCCCTTTATAGAAACTTGTTTTTTTTTGGGGGGGGGGGGTTCACCAGCAAGGATCAAAAAACCGTTTCCGGGGGAGATCCCGCCGGGCGGCCGGGGAAAAAAAACCCGGTTGAATTACACATGAATTCGCTTAAAAACCATCTAAAAATTGAAATTTGGGTTTTGAATTTGCAAACCCCGGAAAACCCGGTCGGTATTTAACTTCCCGCTACCCACCGTGAAGTCCGGCTTCTGCGATGAATCCCGTAGAGATTCTATCCTCGCACCAATGAAGAGGTTGCAGCATCTTTGGGCTAGTAGGGTTCCTCTTAAGGTAAAATTTTTCCTTTGACATACTTATTTGAATAGATTACAGACCACAAATCAACTTGTTTTGAAAAAGTGGAAGGGAGATTCGAAATGTTGGCTCTGTGGGTTGAGGACACAAATCATTTTTTTCTCCAGTGCGTTTTGGCAAGATTTGCTTGGTCATGCATCAGAGAGATCCTTAAGTGGGAGAGAGATCCTGAATCTCTGGATGATTTTAATCTCTATTGGCTAGATAATAGGGGGACTAACAATTATCATATTGGTCTATTCAGTTTTGTAGTTTTTGCTTGGACAATTTGGAAAGTCAGGAATAAAGGGGTGATTAAGAAGACATTTCCTAAACGACCAACTGAAGTTGTATTCAAATTTATGTCGTGTTTGCAGCGTTGGCACATCTTAAACAGAAAGGATGATCAAGTGAAGCTAGATGGAATGCTGAACTTGGCTGAAGAATGGCTGAAAAAATTCTGTGCTTTAGATAGAAGATAGCTTTCAGTTTTTGGTTTGTCCCTTTGTTGGTCAATCAGTTTATTTTGTTTTTGGGGTGCTTGACTATTGTTTGGCTTAATTCTGTGGGTGATTGGTGTTTTCCAGTTTGTGCCGTCTGGTTGCCGGTAATCCCAGCTTTATATTTTGTAATAGAACTTCTTGTAACCTCTGTTATATGCTTTCTATAAAAGTCGGGTTTTACCTTGTTAGAAAAAGTTGGAGTTATAGTCAAGCCAATAAGCACCTTATACACTTATGCCAAACCGCCTTGGCCAATCACATGGCTCTTGGAGAAAATTCTTGTGCCCTCCCTTACAGTAGGAAGATCAACTGAAGGAATTGTCGTGGCTGGGTTTCGAGGAATACTAACTGCAATATAAGCAGAATCAGTACGAATTTGGAACTGCCCGAACAACATCTAATGAATATTGTAGAATCATAAATGCCCTTCTTATCCCAAAAGCTAGTTTGTGAGGTAAGAGTCTCTTCACTTTTTAAATTAGGTTCATTGCCTTCCACACCGATGTAGGACACATTGGTGCCCCTAAGCCCTTTCATCGTATAGTTATAGCATGAGGGTCCCTCAAGCACCCACGGTCCATCGAGCCAGACAAACTAGAACCGAACTCTGATACCAACTATCGGATCATAAAGTGCTTTCTCAGTTCCCACTCCTCGCTTTTTAAATTAGGTTCCTTGCCATTCCACAAATAATAAGGAACTATTTTTAAGATAAAAATAACATGAAACTATTACAACAAATATCAGCTCAATCAGGTACTTTGCATTCTTTCTTCCTGCATTCAATCATTGGGAAAAAAAAGGCTTCTGTACAAGCTATGAGAGAGTAGCATTTACCTGAGATTTTGTGTTTCCTATTCCACCAAACCACGAAGAACAACACAAACATAGAGCCTATTTGGTAGGTGCAGTTTTTCTGAAAAGCGGCTTTCGGCAGGGCTACACGGCTGAGCTGGAGAGGTTTGGTGTTTGGCTGTCAGACTTTTAGATAGGTTGACTGCAGCTTCTGAGATGAGAAATGTTCGAAATACCTCTGAGGACATCAATAGCTTATTTGATGCCGTTTAACGTAATTAACAACATTTGATGATAACTAGCAATAATTGACGATAATTAACGACGACTAACGCAATTGACGACAACTACCACAATTAACGAGAATTACCGTAATTAATGACAATTACCGCAATTAATGATAATTAACTACAATTAACGACGAATAACACAATTGACTGCAATGAATGATGACTACCGCAATTGATCGCAGTTAACGACGATTAACGATAATATACCATAATTAACAACAATCAACGTAATAAACAACAATTAACGTAATGAAAGATAATTATTACAATAAAAAATTATCACATTAATAAATATTAAAAACAATTATTACAATTAATAATTAATAAAATAAACAATAATATTAAAATAATAATTTTACAACAGAAAATAACAAGAAGAAACAGAAGCTGCGTCGCGGGCAGGCAGAGGCGCTAGCTTACTCGACGCACCGAGCAACTCTTGCCAATCCGTGTCTAGTACAACATGAGCAAAGCTCATTTTCTTCGCCAACTTGACGCCATTGCTTCTATCACATTAGTGTCCTTTGAAATTTCCAAACTAGTGCTAGTACATAGTAGAAATTACAACCAAACTGTGAGAGCTAGAGCCCATGGTATCAGCAGCTTCAGGTACCTGATCGATGTGGCGCCTTCTTTTCTTTGAGATGGCATCTTGGAGACCTAGGAATTAATCTTTTTTCTGATTTAAGAATTGATGTAAGAGCTCCTAACCCTAAAAATGAAGTAGATCCCTCTTAAATCCACAAATTGATGGTCAAATTATGATTTGGGGACCATGTCGACGTCGAACCTTAGCACAAGACTTCTGCAGTATACAGTCTATTGTCTACAAAGAAGACCCAAGCTAGGTGAAAGATAAGATATTGTAACACCCCGTTTTTCAGATAGCATTATCGCCGATTTATTTCAATTTTGAGTTCTTTGATTTTTCGTTCGCCACGTAAAATTTCCAAAATTCTCGAGCCCTCTTTAAAGCTCGGGTTTGTGTTTCAAACCCATCCTCAAGTTTTCAAAATTTAAAATTCAAGTTGTATTTAATTTCTTTGATTTTTTGGATCCCCTTTATTTGCCTCCCTTTTCATTTTATTTTTTTCTGGGCCGATTTTCCTGTTCCTTCATTCGGCCAGCCCACCTCCCGTTTCCACGTTTTCGGCCCAACCGCGGCGCCCCTTTCCTCCGGCCCGGCCCGCTCGTCCGTTTCCTTCTTTCCCTCATCACCTCCACTGCGCCGTCTCCCTCTCTCCCTTATCCCCTCGCCTCCTTCGGCCGCGACGCCCGATTCCTCTCCCCAAAATCCTCTCGGCCGCGTCGCTTCTGTCGCCCGCCCCCCCCTCTCGCTCCCTCGCGCCGCTGGCCTTCGTCTCCCTCGGCTGCGCCGCCTCCACCGACCCCTCCATCTCCTTCGGCCCGACCGCGCCTCCTCTCGGCCCGGCCCATCAGCGCGCGCCCACCTCGCGTCACCTCGCGTCGCCTCCACCGGGCCCGGCGACGTCGCCGCCCATACCTCCGTGTCCGCGGCTCCGTCTCGTCGTCATCGCCCGGTCTGCGCACTACCTACCGCCATGGACACCCACGCCGTCGCCCATACCGCGTCCCCTCCGCGCCATGGCCGCCCATGCCGCCAAGATTCGCCCCACCGGCTCCCTCTCCACCGGCTATAAAGAGGACCCGAGCCCTCTGCCTCTCTCCGCCTCTCTTTCTCCCTCCTGGTAAGTCTCTCCACTGCCGCTTGGCTCCTCCCCCTCTCGCCTTGGTGCGCCCTCGTCACCGCCTCGAGGCGGACCAGTCGCCGTGGGCGCCACTGGCGACTCCCGTCCTCCCGACCACAAGCCGGCCGCCGCGCCCGCCTCCCGAGAACCACTGCCCATTGCGTCTTCTCCGACACCACCTCGGTTTGATCGGCCGCCCCACCGACGCCGGTGAGCCTCCCTCCACCTCCCCGGCTCTTTTCTCTTTCTCCCCTGGTTCTCCCCTCGGTTGCAACGCCGCCATTATCCTTGGCTCGGTCTGGCTCGTAGTGCCACCACCTCCCTCAGCCTCCTCACCCGGCCAGCATCCCATTTTGAGCAACCCTAGATCCCCTCCAACCTCCAACCACCACTGGCAGCAGTCGCCAGAGCCTCCCCCTTGCTCCCTGTTGCCCACCCTGCGCTGCTCTCTCTGTGGCCGAAACCCCCTCCTCCCAGTGCAGCAACAAGGGATGATCGACAGCAGTGTGTAAGGCCTGGTGGACTCCTGATTGCTGCCATTGTTAGCTGCCAAGTCTTGGTCTCCAGGACAACTATTGAATGAGATGGAATTGTTGCTAATTATGTATTCTTCAATTGTTGATTGTGGGTATTGAATGGTTGTTTGAGAATGTTGTCAGCTGTATTAGTGTGGGTGCCGAACTTTGTTCTTCAGGCGATTGCTGTCAAGGCATTGGGATGATTAATCTGAGTGTAGCTCTCCCATCTCAGTATTTTTGGATTAGTAGTGATTGTCATAATCTGTCATATTTGATGAATCTTTTGTGATTGTCATTGATCATTGATTTTTGAGTAATGGTTGTTAACAGTTAATTTTATTGTGATCATTGTATGAGATCATAAATCTTTTGTATGACAGTGAACTTGTGATTATTGTCTGTATTTAATCCAGTCCAGAGTTTTGTCAGGGATCACTAGTAATTGTCGAGTTGAGGGTTGTTTAGCAGTAGGCATTGTATTGATCTAGCAATGAAGAGCTTCTGTTTGATATTGCTAATAAATGCCCTGTTGGTTATCTGTCAGTTGAGTTGTTGTGTCGTAGAGGTTGCGATTAATTGTTATTCATATATTTCGATTGTCAACATGTGATTCGTATTTGCTTCCCCGGATCGTTGCGATAGAAATAAGGTTGCCATCGATCCAACGCTTGAGAAGTGTTGCTATGGATTAATAGAATGTTTTGTTGATGGTATGTTGATTATTGATTAATTGCCTAAGATTACTGATCCTTAGTATAAGTGTTTTGGCAGTAAATTGAATTGTTGATTGTGATCTTGATTATTAAGGATAACTTTAATCTTCAGTGCAGTACTGTCTATTGGATTTGATAATCGAATTGTTAATTGTTGGTTAGTGTTTCGTCAGTAGATCAATGATTGTTGGAGTAATGAAATTTAGTGAAAGCTGGAAGTATTGATTTGATTGCTTTGTTTGGAAAGGAATTGTGGTTTGGCAATGATTAATAATCTGGCAATTGTATAGTTGGTAGTTGGATATGTCTTGTTTTGGTAGTAGGTTGAGTAGCTAGAAATCGAATCGATGAGTATTATCTGGCAGTTGAGTGTGGAATAGAGTTGCCATTGGATTTTGTGTCGATTGAGTATTCTAGATTGGTATAGAACCGGTAGTCTAGTTGCCTTGTCGCCTGTATGATAGTCTGCAGTCTTTCGAATCCGCAGTAGAGCATTCCGGCAAAGCTACCTTGACCATACCCTCTTTGTATCCTCCCTCGTGGCATAAAATCCTCTGTCATTCCTCCTTTTCGCCTAATCGGGCGTTGGACTCATCAAACATTCGGTGTCGCTCAAACCATTCTCTCAAGCCGTCCTCCGTAATCTTTCTGAGGCTCTTGTGTTTTATTTGGTCTCTTGAATTCTTTGGATTTATTTGGTGTTTCAATCGTTATTGCGTAATTAGAAATCGAAGTCCAAGAAGAATCGACGACTCCAGCAGATCCAAGATTCAAGCAAAGACGTCGATCAAGACTTCGAACCTCTGTCTAATCAGGCTTTGAGTAAGATCAAGGCCACGGTAAAATAGCCCAGGCGAGTCAACACTTTGATCATATTGATCCCACATTTTATGCAAATTATATTCTGTTAAAGTATCAAATTGCATGCTATAATTTTTATGCAAATGTATGTCAAATTCTCTAAGGTAGTTAAAGGCCTACTTGTTGATTAATAAATTATTATTGCCATTCCTTGAAAGTTGAACTCCAGTATCCTTGTCACCCTAGTAAATATCCGTAACATACTAGTTATAGGTCGTACTTAAATGCCATGCTAGACTTGTTTAAGTACAGGGTATTATCTACCCCAAATCATCATCCTTTATCATCATCACTTGTTTTGGGCGGTCATTGGGAGAATGACTGAAATGGTTGGATAATTTGTTTTATACTCCTCCAAAACTCTAAAATTTGCTAATACCCATCTGGGCGGATGGTAAGCTGGAGGGTAAATGGTTGGGTGCTAATGTAGCCTGGATATTTTTGTGGAGGGTATGTGGTAAGAACCGCCAGATAATCTTAAGGACTTAATCTGTGATGACCTCTTATTGTAAAACAAGATCTGACCACAAGTCTATAATGGTGTCGACTGGCTAACTAATTGGTGTCCACCGTCTGCCGCACCATTGGAGGGCTCTCAATACCGTGAGCCCAAGAGGCTACGTATTGGGAATGTAACTTACGGACCCTAGGCGTAAGTTGCATGGCGCAAGAGAATGCAGGCGTAGTGGATGTCGGGTCCCACGGAGCGACACCCGCTCAGTGAAACCTTAGCGGTGCGAAGAATATCGAGGATGCCTTGGAAAGGCCTTGTGGTAATCTCCCTTGATTCACATGTCTACTAAGCGTGTGTACATATCAAGTCGATTATCTCTTGTGGGTAAAGATGTACAATCTCTGAGAGAATAAAATCGTTGAGCAGTAGTGCCTACGGTCAAGGCGGCGGCGGAGCTCATAAGAGTTAGTTCTATTTCAAAAACTTTTGTGGGTGGGATGAAAAATGTGCGGGGCTCACCTAGCCCTTGATTGGTTTTTCCTGGGTATTCTTGCCCGGTGTTGGTAATAGGTGGGTATGACCACCAAAGAAAAGAAGCATGAGACAGAGTTTCCGATGGAGGGAATCTCTGCTGTTATCAATTATTGCACAATTAATCTCTTTAAAAATGCAATTTGGTTCAAATGCTAAGTGATAGGATTTTCTAATATCTGTATTTATAAATATTGCTTTACGCAAATAAAAGAACCCGAGCCATCCTTGTTACACCTTGCATGTATATTATTGCATCTGTGTGTGGGCTCGCGAGCACGGTAGTTGTGCTCATCCTCGCTCTTTCCCCAAACCCTCAGAAACAGGAACCCTGGAGCTGGCAACCGCATCAAGGATCCAGAAGTCTGAAGACCCGAGGAATGTTGAAGCGTAGTTTAGTCCTTAGTTGTTCTAGTCTCACCCCAGTCTAGCTGACTTCGTTGGTTCTTGTGTGCCTCCTATATTGTCTGAAGTTTTCGGATAATATCGGGCGTACACTGTTCCCGATCACTTACTGCGGTAGATGTGCCCTCACCCCTTTGCTTCCGTTGTTGCTTCCGCTATCTTTTGTAATGTATTCTTTTGGCCTGTCTGGCCTTTATTGTAAAAATTGATCCAAAGCGGTCTATGTAAACTCTGATGTGTAAATTAATGAATGAAATAAGTTTGCGCCATGTATGGTTTGATTCAGCAATGTACCTGTGGAGTGCTAGCTACTGATCCAGGGAATAGCACAGTGATTTCACAGAGGATTTGGATTACAAAATCCGGGTCCGACAGAGCTGGTATCAGAGCATATGACTGTAGGAATCTTAGTTAGACTGGTCGAGCCTAAGCACTTTGGTATTATCTTCAAAACCTAAGAAAAGCTTTGTTAAAATATAACGTATTAATTGCTATGACTTACCCTTCTTAGTTCTTCACTTTCCTTGATTTCACTTAAATTTTACTCAGTCTGACTCTCCACTGGTTTCAAACATTGTAGATGGCAACCCCTTCGTCCGATGGACCGTGGGACTTGTTTTCTCACGAAGAAAATGGAGATGAGTGTGTGGATTTCCTTCGCCAACTCATGTACCACCTGGACTACAACCGCAAGCCTATCTTCAGAGGCCGAAGACTCAAACCTGGACCAAGAGTCATGGACCATGGAGGTTTTCCTCTATGCTAGAGAGGGTGAGTTCATCGCTCACACCTTCAGCTCCGGGACTACTCACAGTAGCTGTGATGATGCAGTTCAAGACGCAGCGTGCTTCGCCTGCAAACGCCTGACCCGGATGCACATCGACCTTCTGCGGGAATCACCTTTCTACTACCATCTGCCTCTCCTGGAAGGACAATCTAACCCCGAAGTCTGCGTCTTCGTGTGGGAATAGTTAGGCTAGTCTAGGTTGGCTAGCAGTACTTGCATTAGCAGTCCCTTGGTTGCAAGTGCTTTTGTTTCCTTCTTTTGTAGACGTTGTGTCTGTATCCTGTGTCATGGCTTAGTGTGGCCTATATGCTGTACTCTAAAAGTCGTGTAACACTTAACTCCTTTAATATAATGCAGCCATTCTAGGCTTTGTATTGTATTTGATCGTTTTCCTCGTTCGGTTTTGAGTTTCTTCTGTGTACCCTAGAGGGCCAGTGAACCCTCATATAAATCCTCCTAACCTAGGTTGTTCTCTCAGATGGCACCAAAGAGATCAGCAGCCGAAGGAAGTGGTGTCAGTTTCCAAAGAAAGAAGTCAGCAATCCAGCCACCAAAGGCTCCAACTTCAACTCCAACTCCGCGTTCCAATGGGAGTAGTTCCGCTGGACAGCCTGCAACAGTCAAACCCGCGGCTAGCTTTAACTGCTTCACCTGCGGAGAAAAAGGGCACTATGCTAATAGATGTCCCCAGAAAAGGCTTCGTTGTGCAAGTGAAGCAGAAGACAACAAAGCAGACCCTGCCACCCGTCAACCTCAAGAAATACCCAAGGACGATGGTACCGGTACACCAGGAAGAACCCTGAAGGACAACACCTGCTTTCATTGCAAGAGTCCGGGACACTTTGCCAACAGATGCCCCCAAAGAAAGCAAGACCAAGGAATCAAGTGTCACTATTGCGGCAACTCAAGACACCGCAAGAACAGATGCCCCAAGCGGAAACATGAAGAGTCAGCGAAGAACATCATCATCACCGACCTCAGCCTTGGCAATAAAGAGTTTCTCAAAGGTCCCAGCAAAAAGCAAGTTGTACCTGCTAAAGTTCTACCAGAAGACCCGGAAGCCCCGCCAACTGTTTGTCTTGAATGTGGCAAGTCAGGACATGCTGCCCAATCATGTCCTCCATTAAGACAAGGTGCAAAAGGAGCATGCTTCACATGCGGGCAATATGGACACTATTGTTACTCGTGCCCGTGCCCTCATCGTCCCTCACGTGAGGAACACCATCAACGTAAGATTGCCACATGAACGGATAGCTCGCACGCGTTGTGGTGAAAGAGGACATCCGGCCGATCAATGTTCCAACTGCCCCAACTGTGGTAAGGATCACCAGTCAGGCGATTGCCCGATGAGTAAAGTCACGTGCTTCCTTTGTGAAGGACAAGACCACTGCCCCAAAGATTGCTTCTTGCGTCCGATTCTGACCAAAGCAATTGAGTTGCAAAGGACAAGTCTTCAAGTTGCTGCGAGACTCGTCGTAAGTAAGGATGGCAAGGACAACCACCATCTGACCTTGAAAAAGGAAAATCAGGTTGTGCCAAAGTGTCAGAGTACCTCAGAAGAGATGGAAAGAAGTGAAGATCTTCTTCGTCTTCCCGACTGCAGATCACGAAACCCAATCGCTCATCTTCGTTGTTTCAATCAGGAGAAAAGGTCATTTCATCAATAAATGCCCTCAACCAGTCACCCCGGTGAGATTCAACTTCAGAATTACACCAGCTCGAGTACAGAGTTCAGCTTCAAGTAAAAGTCATCGGACCCCACAGGCATCCAAGGACGCTTCCATGCCAAGTCAAAACCAAATCAGTGGTGTGGTAAAGGACAAGTTTCCTGACCACCGTGAAGCTCATGAATAAAGTAAGCAAAGACAGCTAGTATTGAGCACCCTTCATTTTAAGGTGGGTAGCTGATCCGCTCAGAAGTATGAAGGATGTATTGAGTATGCAAATTTGTGCCAGCTCCTGTTATGCTGGAACCTTGCCCTCTTTTGTATCAAAAGAAGCTTGTTGTAAGGCTATTTTGCCAACCCCCTTAAGTTAAAGGAAATTGTGGTACCTGGTTCACCCAGAAGACCCTTGTTTGCTACCTCAGTAAAATCCCCGAGCAAAGATCGTTATGAAAATTTCAGATTTCTAGCCAGTCTCCAAGTGCTGCAATCCAAACTTTGGACTTCATCCTAGAGATGGATTGGTTGGCGAGATGCCAAGAGATGTGAAGTCGTACCAGCAAAGTGGTACTCACTAAGGACCGCTCCCTGATTGGATCATGCAAGCCATAACCTCAAAAGTATCATTGGAATAAACACTGTAAGTTCAAGATTACCCGAAAAGTTTGTCGATGTCAACAACATGCTCGCGTCTCTCACCAAGAAAAGCCTCGAGTGTTTGAAGAAGCAAGTCGGACACCGGATCAAGAAGCCGCTTGAGAGCCAAGACCGGTGGAAGACCAACCTCCTTGTGCATTTTGAGCCACCCAATCTCGGGGCGAGATTCATTTTAAGGTGGGTAGGTTTGTAACACCCGTTTTGAGATAGCATTATCGCCGATTTATTTCAATTTTGAGTTCTTTGATTTTTCGTTCGCCACGTAAAATTTCCAAAATTCTCGAGCCCTCTTTAAAGCTCCTGGTTTGTGTTTCAAACCCATCCTCAAGTTTTCAAAATTTAAAATTCAAGTTGTATTTAATTTCTTTGATTTTTGGATCCCCTTTACTTGCCTCCCTTTTCATTTTATTTTTTCTGGGCCGATTTTCCTGTTCCTTCATTCGGCCAGCCCACCTCCCGTTTCCACGTTTTCGGCCCAACCGCGGCGCCCCTTTCCTCCGGCCCGGCCCTTTCGTCCGTTCCTTCTTTCCCTCATCACCTCCATCGCGCGTCTCCTCTCTCCCTTATCCTCGCCTCCTTGGCCGCGACGCCCGATTCCTCTCCCCAAAATCCTCTCGGCCGCGTCGCTTCTGTCGCCGCCCCCCCCTCTCGCTCCCTCGCGCCGCTGGCCTTCGTCTCCCTCGGCTGCGCCGCCTCCACCGACCCCTCCATCTCCTTCGGCCCGACCGCGCCTCCTCTCGGCCCGGCCCACTGAAGCGTCGCCCCACCTCGCGTCACCTCGCGTCGCCTCCACCGCCCCAAAGACGTCGCCGCCCATACCTCCGTGTCCGCGGCTCGTCTCGTCGTCATCGCCGGCTGCGACTACCTACCGCCATGGACACCCACGCCGCCGCCCATACCGCGTCCCCTCCGCGCCATGGCCGCCCATGCCGCCAAGATTCGCCCCACCGGCTCCCCTCTCCACTGCTATAAAGAGGACCCGAGCCTCTCGCCTCTCTCGCTCTCTCTTTCTCCCTCCTGGTAAGTCTCTCCCACCGCCGCTTGGCTCCTCCCCCTCGCCTTGGTGCGCCCTCGTCACCGCCTCAGCCGGACCAGTCGCCGTGCGCCGAGCGCCACAGCGACTCCCGTGCCTCCCGACCACAAGCCGGGCCGCCGCGCCCGCCCGAGAACCACTGCCACTGCGTCTTCTCCGACACCACCTCGGTTTGATCGGCCGCCCCACCGACGCCTTGGTGAGCCTCCCCTCCACCTCCCTGGCTCTTTTTCTCTTTCTCCCCTGGTTCTCCCTCGGTTGCAACGCCGCCATTATCCTTGGCTCGGTGCAGCTCCGTGGTGCCACCACCTCCTCACCTCCTCACCCGGCCAAAGATCCCATTTTGAGCAACCCTAGATCCCCCAACCTCCAACCACCACTGGCGCATGCTGAGCCTCCCCTGCTCCTGTTGCCCACCTGCTGCTTGCTCTCTCGTGGCGAAACCCCCTCCTCCCAAAGCAAAGAACAAGGGATGATCGACAAGAAGTGTAAGGCCCGTGGACTCGATTCTTTGCCATTGTTAGTCGCCAAGTCTTGGTCTCCGTGACAACTATTGAATGAGATGGAATTGTTGCTAATTATGTATTCTTCAATTGTTGATTGTGGGTATTGAATGGTTGTTTGAGAATGTTGTCAGCTGTATTAGTGTGGGTGCCGAACTTTGTTCTTGAGCGATTCTTTGTCAAGGCATTGGGATGATTAATCTGAGTGTAGCTCTCCCATCTCAGTATTTTTGGATTAGTAGTGATTGTCATAATCATCATATTTGATGAATCTTTTGTGATTGTCATTGATCATTGATTTTTGAGTAATGGTTGTTAACATTAATTTTATTGTGATCATTGTATGAGATCATAAATCTTTTGTATGATGATGAACTTGTGATTATTATGCATATTTAATCCGATCGAGTTTTGTCGAGGATCACTAGTAATTGTCGAGTTGAGGTTGTTTAGCAAGAGGCATTGTATTGATCTAGCAATGAAGAGCTTCGCTTGATATTGCTAATAAATGCCCCGTTGGTTATCCGTCGATTGAGTTGTTGTGTCGTAGAGGTTGCGATTAATTGTTATTCATATATTTCGATTGTCAACATGTGATTCGTATTTGCTTCCGGATCGTTGCGATAGAAATAAGGTTGCCATCGATCAACGCTGAGAAGTGTTGCTATGGATTAATAGAATGTTTTGTTGATGGTATGTTGATTATTGATTAATTGCCTAAGATTACTGATCCTTAGTATAAGTGTTTTGGCAGTAAATTGAATTGTTGATTGTGATCTTGATTATTAAGGATAACTTTAATCTTCAGTGCAGTACTGTCTATTGGATTTGATAATCGAATTGTTAATTGTTGGTTAGTGTTTCGTCAGTAGATCAATGATTGTTGGAGTAATGAAATTTAGTGAAAGCTGGAAGTATTGATTTGATTGCTTTGTTTGGAAAGGAATTGTGGTTTGGCAATGATTAATAATCTGGCAATTGTATAGTTGGTAGTTGGATATGTCTTGTTTTGGTAGTAGGTTGAGTAGCTAGAAATCGAATCGATGAGTATTATCTGGCAGTTGAGTGTGGAATAGAGTTGCCATTGGATTTTGTGTCGATTGAGTATTCTAGATTGGTATAGAACCGGTAGTCTAGTTGCCTTGTCGCCTGTATGATAGTCTGCAGTCTTTCGAATCCGCAGTAGAGCATTCCGGCAAAGCTACCTTGACCATACCCTCTTTGTATCCTCCCTCGTGGCATAAAATCCTCTGTCATTCCTCCTTTCGCCCAACTGGACGTTGGACTCTGTCAAACATTCCAGTGTCGCTCAAACCATTCTCTCAAGCCGTCCTCCGTAATCTTTCTGAGGCTCTTGTGTTTTATTTGGTCTCTTGAATTCTTTGGATTTATTTGGTGTTTCAATCGTTATTGCGTAATTAGAAATCGAAGTCCAAGAAGAATCGACGACTCAATGGATCCAAGATTCAAGCAAAGACGTCGATCAAGACTTGAACCTCTGTCTAATCGGGCTTTGAGTAAGATCAAGGCCACGGTAAAATAGCCGAGCGAGTCAACACTTTGATCATATTGATCCCACATTTTATGCAAATTATATTACATTAAAGTATCAAATTGCATGCTATAATTTTTATGCAAATGTATGTCAAATTCTCTAAGGTAGTTAAAGGCCTACTTGTTGATTAATAAATTATTATTGCCATTCCTTGAAAGTTGAACTCCCAAGATCCTTGTCACCCTAGTAAATATCCGTAACATACTAGTTATAGGTCGTACTTAAATGCCATGCTAGACTTGTTTAAGTACAGGGTATTATCTACCCCAAATCATCATCCTTTATCATCATCACTTGTTTTGGGCAACATTGGGGAGAATGAGTGAAATGGTTGGATAATTTGTTTTATACTCCTCCAAAACTCTAAAATTTGCTAATACCCATCCAGGCGGATGGTAGTCGGAGGGTAAATGGTTGGGTGCTAATGTAGCCTGTGATATTTTTGTGGAGGGTATGTGGTAAGAACCGCCTGAGATAATCTTAAGGACTTAATCTGTGATGACCTCTTATTGTAAAACAAGATGCGACCACAAGTCTATAATGGTGTCGACTGGCTAACTAATTGGTGTCCACCGCATTTAGCCGCACCATTGGAGGGGCTCTCCAATACCGTGAGCCCAAGAGGCTACGTGTTGGGAATGTAACTTACGGGACCCTAGGCGTAAGTTGCATGGCGCAAGAGGGTGCAGGCGTAGTGGATGTCGGGTCCCACGGAGCGACACCCGCTCAGTGAAACCTTAGCGGGTGCAAGAATATCGAGGATGCCTTGGAAAGGCCTTGTGGTAATCTCCCTTGATTCACATGTCTACTAAGCGTGTGTACATATCAAGTCGATTATCTCTTGTGGGTAAAGATGTACAATCTCTGCAGAGAATAAAAGCATTCGAGCAGTAGTGCCCACGGTCAAGGGCGGCGGTGAGCTCATAAGAGTTAGTTCTATTTCAAAAACTTTTGTGGGTGGGATGAAAAATGTGCGGGCTCACCTAGCCCTTGATTGGTTTTTCCCGGTATTCTTGCGGTGTTGGTAATAGGTGGGTATGACCACCAAAGAAAAGAAGCATGAGACGAGTTTAGATGGAGGAATCTCTGCTTGTTATCAATTATTGCACAATTAATCTCTTTAAAAATGCAATTTGGTTCAAATGCTAAGTGATAGGATTTTCTAATATCGTATTTATAAATATTGCTTTACGCAAATAAAAGAACCCGAGCCATCCTTGTTACACCTTGCATGTATATTATTGCATCTGTGTGTGGGCTCGCGAGCACGGTAGTTGTGCTCATCCTCGCTCTTTCCCCAAACCCTCGAAGCAGAACCTGAGGTGGCAACCGCATCAAGGATCCAGAAGTCCGAAGACCCGAGGAATGTTGAAGCGTAGTTTAGTCCTTAGTTGTTCTAGTCTCACCCCAGTCTAGCTGACTTCGTTGGTTCTTGTGTGCCTCCTATATTGTCTGAAGTTTTCGGATAATATCGAGCGTACAGGTTCCCCGATCACTTACTGCGGTAAGATGTGCCCTCACCCCTTTGCTTCCGTTGTTGCTTCCGCTATCTTTTGTAATGTATTCTTTTGGCCTGTCTGGCCTTTATTGTAAAAATTGATCCAAAGCGGTCTATGTAAACTCTGATGTGTAAATTAATGAATGAAATAAGTTTGCGCCATGTATGGTTTGATTCAGCAATGTACCTGTGGAGTGCTAGCTACTGATCCAGGGAATAGCACAGTGATTTCACAGAGGATTTGGATTACAAAATCCGGGTCCGACAGATATTGTCTGTACTAGTCAAGTTACACTTAGTATTTTACAAGGAAATAATGCCCAGGAATTAATAGAAGAAGAATCTTCAATAAGGCCTAAGAATTGGATCCAACTGGGGTTCAACCGTTCAAGAATCATAGTTGATCCACAAAAAAACAGGAGGATATAATAGAGGGGCAATTGTTTACATGCCACTGGTCAAACCTCAAATTTTAAAAATACCATCAAAAACACCCTTATTGTGAATATGACATTGTTTTGTGTATTTTCATCTTGAAATGCCTTACTTTCTGTTGGGTTTTGAGTGGGCATTGATAAAGTATTTGACATGCATTGTGAAACTCGATTAGTACAATTGTGTGCGGGTATCATTGACTTTGAAGGACCATTGGTATCTGTTCTCAGTCCCAACCCAAAGAGAGACAAAAAAACATCCACCATCTAAGAAAAAAGAATCAATAGCACCCAAACAACTTTTTATTGAGGGTTTTCCTAGTACCCAACTCAGAATGCTTATTGCCAACCTACTTTTGAAGCTAGCTAGCCCACTCAAAACTCAGAAGCAAACACAAATGCTCGAAGGGTTGGTGTGGATATATGGTAACAGGAGTGATATTTCGAGATGAAAATGCACCAAACAGTGGTATATTCACAATAAAAGAGTTTTCGATGTCATTTTTAGAATTTAAGGTTTAACCAGTGGCATGAAGTCAATTGCTCGTAATTTAAACGACAATAATTTTATGTATCAAAGCATAAGCACATGTATATGTGCAATCAGAGTTCCCAAATACGCACAGTTCACAAATCACAATTCATAAGTACATCTATACCGACAATAGCAGCTCTAGCACTGAGTTTTCTGTACTACTACTTCATAATAGGAAGGAAAAATATAATAGTGACACAACAGCTTTGGCCAATATAAGGGCTTGTACAATACAGTCTGAAACTTCAGCAGGCTAAAACGATGAGACTACCTGCCCTGCAGATCAGTATACGTGAGCTGGTTCTCTGATCCCGTATCCCTGTCATCTGCAGGAGGCCTTCCAACAAAAAACGCAGCTTGCTTTGGAGCAGGAGGTGTAACATCACCACTGAGCATCCTGAGCACTAGAGACATGGTTGGCCTATCATCTGGTAACTCTTGCACGCACAGGAGACCCACCTGAATGCATCTGCAGACTTCATCGTAGGAGTAGGCGGTGCCCATCAGTGGATCGATCAGTTCTGAGACACTGTCTTCCTTCCACCGGGTCCAGGCCTGAAATGGGCGTTGTGATGGCAAGCATGAAATGCATGATTCCTTGTTAGTGTGTTGCTTCTTGCATGACAGGAAAGATGGAAAGGTGGAGGTCATGGTGCCATCTTACATAGCCCAAGAGGTTCATCGACCATTCGTTGTTAGCGATGGAGCTGTTCCTCCGGCCGCACACAATCTCTAGGATCAACACACCGAAGCTGAAGACATCGGATTTCTCCGAGAATTTACCTTCCATTGCGTACTCTGGGGATATGTAGCCACTGCAGTCCACAGATTTTAAAACATTAGCTTGATACCTAGGGCATTATGTAATGTCAACTAGTAAGGGGGGTTAATTTTGCCCGCGGTCTGAATTAAATAGCAAGACGAGTAGCTTATCAATGATGCAAGATGTACCACCGACTTTTGTACAATTAGACTAGTACTGATTGAGTTATATCATAGAAATCCCTGTTCAATGATATTGCCATGAACAGATGAAAATGAGCCTTACAAGGTCCCAACAAGTCGGTAAGTAAGGGCTTCAAGTTGGTGTTCGCAAAAAATTCTAGCCGTGCCGAAATCACATATCTTGGGGTTGAAGCTGTCATCTAGCAAAACATTGCTGGCTTTCAGATCCCTATGAATAATTTTAAGCCTGGAATCTTGATGAAGGTACAGTAACCCTTTTCCAATTCCATGGATAGTATTGTATCGCAGGTTCCAGCCGAACACTTTTCTCTTACTTTCATCTGACAAATTTATCATGGAATCATCAAAATGTTAGCAGAAAAGTTCAGATACTGCTCAACAAATGATACCATCGAAATCACAACACTCAGGCTGAGCTTACCAAAAATAAATGAGTCAAGGCTGCTGTTAGGCATGTACTCATACAATAACATCTTCTCTTCTCCATGAACGCAACAGCCGAGAAGCCTAACCAAGTTCCGGTGTTGCAGTTTGGATAGCACCATCACCTCGTTCTTGAACTCTTCCAGTCCCTGACCGGAGCTTTTGGACAGCCTCTTAATAGCAATCTCTTGGCCATCTGACAGTATCCCCTGAAGATATTTCAGCTATGTTGATCCAACTATTGACCTCATTGCATTACCAAGCTTGCATTTAACATTTAACATATACTGCTAGGATTGGATGAAATGTTTTGAGTGAACCTACCTTGTAAACTGGGCCAAATCCACCTTCGCCAAGCTTGTCGCTGAAGTTGTTTGTTGCTGAATAAACTGTGCTGAACTCAACTAACGGTGAGCTTAGAACTGTTCCTTTCTCGGAATCGCTTCCAAATATGTTTTCATCAGCAGGTGGTATAGCTTCTCTGGTGATGTGTCGTGGCCCTAGTGTTCTTCGTGTGCCTGCAGTTTGGCACAAAGATTGACAAAAGCCTACTTAATAGCTATTCATGATAATTGAACTATGCCAACTCTCTCTGACTCAACGTGGGATATTCATAATCTGAAGTCTGAACAACATCACACGTTACGGAATAACAACATGCTATGGAATAACATGTAAATCTGTATTGTATCTTTTTTTTTACTGTATCATACAATTCCATGCGAGCAGACGATGGAAACAACACGGATGGGCTTTTTCATTTTTAGTTTTGGAATTAACAGAAGATCACATGAAAATAAAACCAAGTAAAAAAATGAACTCAAATACAAGTAAGAAAGAAATCAGAGACCATCGAATCACCTCTTCTATTTATGATGAATTTCTTCACGAATCCAAATATGCAGAAGCTGATGATCATGACGCCAATGAGGAAGCTAGAATCGGCACTCTCTAAACCAATCTGGCCTCTTTGCTTTGCACAAAGTAATGCACATCAAAGAGGAATTTGCGTGCTTTTGCAAGCCAAGGCATTGCCAAAGCACCATTTTTCAACACGAGTATTTGGTCAACTAAGACAAGGTAGCATGGTGATAAAAATCCTTAGTTTTACATGATGATGGAGCATGATGCTATTTGAATAATGTTTTCTGGTTTGACATCTTCATGTTCGAGTTCAATCAGTATTCGTCTAAGACTCGCAAAAAACAGTATTCGTCTAAGACTTCACAATTTGACAATCGTAGGATGTCGCTATCTCTGAATGCCCTGCTTCTGAGAGAGGAGGAAAGAAAGTACACATATATTTTTCTGAACGATGTTATTTGTTATTTACAACAAATTTTGACATGGAATACAGAGCAAAATTACACCAAAGAACTAATCTGGGGTTACTCTAGTCTGGACCAATGCTGAAAATTAAAACACGGAACACGTATATCTTGCAGTCTTAGGAATCGTCCGTATCTTATCATCTATTGCTGCGAAGAAACTAGAAGTTCACAATTATTCGATTCCCATGTTTGACGAAAAACAAATCCCCTCTAAGATTTCTATGCGTGGGTTAATGTGCGGGCATGCCGGTGTACTTAAGTACACAAAATAAACAAAGAAAGAAAAAAGAGAAACGAGTATTTCATTACTTCATAAAGAACAATAAATACAGTCTCCCATTGTCACGCTACATAGCATGCTGCGAACAACTTTGGCTTTTGGGTGAGAAAAGCGGAAGTGTCAAAACGGTTGGCTTTTTTCGGGAAGCTCAAAGCTGTCAATACATATAGGCCAAAAGCAGGTGTTGAGGTCTTCCACACTTTCCACCTCCAAAGATTTGCAGAATTACCCACCTCATACCTAGTATTTAAAGCAATCTTGCTGTTCGCCTTCCCACCGGCATATTCGATTGAGTCTACTTAAAATTCTAAGTTACAATGAGCACAAGCAAAAGAAAATTATCATTGCAACAATGGCTTTGCATAATTTTATTCAAGATAGTGCTTTGATTGATAATGATTTTTCTCGTGCATGGCGGAATGATGATTATGTAGACGGGGACATGTCCACTAACCTCGGTAGCACATGATGATACAAATTGTTATGGATGATGTTGATATGAGCGGCCTCGTGACGCTATTGCAATAGCTTTGGTAGCATGACGATAGGATAGATGGAAGATATATGCAGTATTTTGTATGTAGTACTTGCCAATTTAAACTATGTATAAGGGATTGATCTTCTAGTCCAGATTATTTTCACATGCTTTCTGAAGTTTTATTGTTAAATACCGTTAAATGTTCTTAAATGTCGTTAAATGCCGTTTAATGTTGTTAATTTAGTTAAACGACATCAAATAATTCTTGTCCTCATGAGCATTTCGGACATTTCATATCTCGGAAGTGCGACCGACCTACCTAAAAGCTAGGCGACCAAACACCAAATCGAAAAGCACTGACCATTCAAATTGCGGTAGAAAAACCTCAACTGACAACCGGAAGCGCTTTTAGAAAAGCCACGACATCTTTGCAGTATGATCTAGCTTCGGCGACGTGGCGTGGTCTTCTAGTTTCCGGGGCATTACTCCCGCAGGTCGAATCCGCAGAACACCACCAATTAAGCTGTGTGTGGTCGTCGTCTTCGGTCCTCGCTTCGCGTTCTCCATGCATGTGATGTAGATGGTTGATCAAGATGGGTGTGGACCGCATCCATGGTGATGCAGATCGAATATTGAGATGAGATTAAATTATGTAGGTTGTCCGATCTTTCACAATGAAACAGCGGTAAAAGTGCAGTAACGCTTCTGCGGTAATGTAGTAACACTGTATCTTGCGTGCAGTAACACTCCGCGGTGGTGTAGTAACACTTTGTCCTGTGTGCAACAACATTCCGACGATGGTGTAGTAACGAGCTTGATAACGTGGTTGAATCGCACTTGATCAGCAGGAACTGAAGTAGAAGCGATCAGTCGTAGCTTTCCAAACCGTGAACAAGGGATTCATAATAAGTTAGAAGATTGAATCGTATAGATTCATGTGGACAATCTCAAGAACAGTATGTCCTTGATCTGCATCAACTCTCACAAACCCTAGATGAAAAACTCTTGATTGGTAACCAATGATTCACCCTAATGGCACACGATCGAAACACACATGTGTTTTCAAATCATAATTCAACTATGCTCCTTACATTGGGCTCACCCCATATGCTTATATAGCAAACACACGCACTAAGGCCTTAACGTGTTCGACCCGGCTTTTCCCAGTCAGCAACAAATAGTTGCACATCCATTGGAATAAATCTCATTCATTTTCCCTTCAAAGAGTAATGCTTGGTGCGCCTACGATGAACAACATCTTCACCTTTGCACCATGGTTTTCCCAGCATAATATGGAAAGAAATCGTAGGTACAAGAACAACATCGCTATAAATCTCACATGAATATGCTCCTAATATAAGCAGTACTACTCTGGCGGTGATGTAGTAACACTATGTCTTGCATGCAGTAAAATTCTAGCGTTGTAGTAACACTACGTCTTTCGTGTAGTAACAGGACTTTCGTAGCATAGTAACGAGCTTGTTAACGTGATTGAATCGCACTAGATCAGCAGAAACCGAAGTAGAAGCGATTAGACGTAGCCTCCCAAGTAGTGAACAAGGGATTGATCACCGATTAGAAGATTAAATCGTATAGATTCATATGGATAATCTCAAGAACAACACGCCCTTGATATGTGCCAACTCTCACAAACTCTAGATGGAAAACTCTTAATTGGTAACCAGGGATTCACCCTAACGGCACATGGTCGAAGCACACACGTGTTTTCAACTCTGCTTCTTACATTGGGCATACCCCATAGGCTTATATAGCCAACACACACACACACACTAAGGCCTTAAGGCCGATTAGGACTGTCACACACATACATAATTAACATGTTCGACCTGGATTCTAATATAAACTTCATAAATCATACGACTCAATGTTCCCAACTTAAAATAGAGCGTTAGTTCCTTTTGCATCTCAGAACCAATTTGTGGGAACAGAACCCTCTGTGTATTCTGAGCTAGTCCACACAGTACAGTTATTATCGAATATCACATCCATACAAGCACATGCATAAGCGAATACTTAATTATTATTACAGAACATGGTAAATAGGCCTTATGGCCCGAAAATTTACAGAACGAGCTGACAAGCCAAATAGTTCAGAGTAACGGAGTAGCAGTGGAAAGTAGTAGTAGTAGTAGTAGTAGTAGCAGTAGTGGAAAGAACGTCGAAAGAGCAAGGCCTCCATGCATTGACATAGGCAATCGATTGGGGCTAATACCTAGTTATCGTCGTCTTCACTATTATCAAAGCCAGATGCATAGAAATTTCCATACACCCGGTCTTCAGATTCATAGTCTGAATACAGATATTTGAGCAACCATGAGTACGAAGGTACTCAACAAGCCCTCACCTCAAATGCAATTATATAGATGCAAGACTTTCAAGGGAGGGGTTGTATGTTTATTTTAGTACAAAGCCAGTTTGCTCAAATACTATAGTTATTTTCCAAACTTATGACTTAGCATGTTTAACCTCCAAATACTTAGCATGTTTAACTTCCAAACCAAAGTTTCTTTTGTATAACCAATTATTATCTTGACCATATTTAACCAGCGTGATCACGTCCCAGCGACCATGCTTTACCAGCATGTCGCAATTCCACCCAACAATTCTCAAATCTCGGTGACCATGCTTAACCAGCATGTCACCATTCCCAACAACCATACAAATGTTGTAGAAATTAATCTTGCTACTTTTTCTACATGTTCTTGGGTATTTGATACCGGGTCGGTTGCTCACTTTGCAACTCGATGTAGGGGCTGATAAGGAGTAGAA
Source organism: Hsuehochloa calcarea (assembly GCA_036346395.1). Classification (NCBI taxonomy): domain Eukaryota; kingdom Viridiplantae; phylum Streptophyta; class Magnoliopsida; order Poales; family Poaceae; genus Hsuehochloa; species Hsuehochloa calcarea. The sequence continues at coordinate 46,696,534 of CM070599.1, forward strand.
GTTTGGAAAGAGGCGAAGTTGATCTTCGTATGGGCAATAGAGCAAGAGTTGCTGCGTTGGCTATTGGCGCTTCACCATTATCTTTACCCTCATGGTTAGTTTTGGAATTAAATTATTATTATTATTATGTTCCTGCCTTAAACAAAAATATTATTTTTGTTTCATGTTTAGGAGAAGAAGGTTATAAGTTCAGAATAAAGAATAATTATTATTCAATTTATTTCAATGATATGCTTTATGTTTATGCTCCATTGATGAATGTATTATATGTTTTGAATCTTGAAGATGCGCCTGTCTATAACATTAATGCTAAAAGGCTTCGACCTAATGATTTGAATATCACTTTTATTTAGCATTGTCATTTAGGTCATATAAATGAAAAACACATGATAAAGCTCACAAAGATTGTATTATAAACTCATTTGATTTTGAATCATTTGAAACATGCAAATTTTGTTTACTTGGCAAAATGACAAAGACGTCTTTCATGGGTATAAGTGTGAGAGCAAATGACTTATTGGCCCTTGTACATACGAAAAGCAAGAGGGGGCAGGGGGAAGGAATCCAAAGGGGAAAAGCAAGAGGGGCCCGTTACTGTAAGGAATCCAAGAGGGGAAATTTGAATTTTTTTGGGTTGGTACTATTCATCTCGGGCACTCCCGATAAAACCGGTAACCGCTGGGATTTCGATCCCTGATTACATCACTTAAATGAAGCATAAGTCTGAATCCTTTGAAAAGTTCAAGAAATTTCAGATTGAGGTACAAAATCAACTAGGCAAAATGATAAAATTTGTACGATCAGATCGTGGAGGTGAATATTTGAGTCATGAGTTTGGTGACCATCTAAAACAATGTGGAATTGTTCCACTACTAACTTTGTCGCGAACACCTCAATGGAATGGGTTTTCTGAACGACGAAACCAGATATTGTTGGACATAGTTCGGTCATTGATGAGATAATCTGATCTTCCATTGTACTTCTAGGGATACACTCTAGAAACAGCTAATTTCACATTAAACAGTATTCCATCAAAAGCAGTAGAGAAGATACCATATGCGATATGCACTAAGAAGTGTCTTGGATTATCTTTTTTTCAAAGTATGGGGTTGTGAGGTATATGTAAAACGTTTGACGTATGATAAGCTCACTCCTAAGACAGATAAATGTTTCTTTGTGGGGGTATCCTAAGGAAACTAAAGGATATTACTTTTATAAGCGGGATGAAAAAATGTTTGTTGACCGAAATTGTGACTTTTTGAGGAAATAATTTTTTTTCAAAAGGAGTTAATGGGAGAAAAGTGCAATTCAAAGAAATTCAGGAAACATCTGAAAATATTTTAGCTCGTACTAAACCTTCACAGGATGAACAAAATGTTGTACAACCTGTAGAAGATACATCAACCCCACATAAATATGAAAGGCGACATCAATTGCCTATAAGGTATAGACATGATATTTTATAAGGTATAGACATGATATTTTATTATTAGATAATTATGAGCCTAAGAAATATGAAGAAGTGATAATGGGTTCAGACTCTGATAAATGGATTGGAGCCATGAGATCCGAAATAGAATCCATGTATGACAATCAAGTTTGGAATTTAGTTGATCCACCTGATGGCTTAAAACCATTTGAGTGCAAGTGGGGTTTTAAGAAAAAGATAGATATGGGTGGAAATGTTCAGATTCATAAAGCACGATTGGTGGCAAAGGGTTTCAAACAAATTCAAGGTGTTGACTATGATGAGACCTTCTCTCCCATCGCTATGCTCAAGTCTATCCTAATCATTTTAGTTATTGCTGCATATTTTGATTATGAGATATGAAAAATAGATGTCATACGACTTTCCTAAATGGAAACCTAAGTGAGGATATATACATGACACAACCTGAAAATTTTGTCAATCCACAAAAGCTAGGAAGATATGCAAACTTAAAAAATCCATCTATAGATTGAAGCAAGCATCTCGAAGTTGGAATATTCATTTTGATGAATTAGTCAAAGGGTTTGGCTTCATCAAGAATGAAAAAGAACCATGTGTTTACAAAAAGGTTAGTGTGAGCGCACTTATTTTTCTGATCTTATATGTGGATGACATATTATTGATTGGTAATGATATTTATATGCTTTAATATGTTAAAGTTTTGTTAAGAAATAGTTTCTCTATGATAGACTTAGGAGATGCAGTGTATATGTTGGGCATAAGAATCTATAGGGATATATCTAAGAGGCTAATTGGATTAAGCCAAGATAAGTACATTGAAAAGGTGTTGAAGCGGTTCAACATGCAAGGTTCAAGAAGGGTTTCTTGCTTGTGTCACATGGCATTAGTCTAAATATCATTCGACACCTGATGAGCGAGATAGAATGAGTAAAATTCTATACGCTTCTGCTATTAGATCTATCATGTATGACATGCTTTGTATACTCTAAATGTTACAAGAAAATATCAATAAGATCTAGGTTAAGGTCACTGGATAGTAGTTAAGAACATCCTAAAGTACTTGAGAATGTCTAAGGATGTGTTCCTTGTTTATAGAGGTGAGGAAGAGTTGGTTGTAAATGGTTACACCGATGCTAGCTTCCAAACTGACAAAGTATGTGAATGGTCATGTCTATATTTATGAATTATAGAATAATGTTATTATGTTCCTTGGATAAATTATTATTTATAAAGATTAGCAAGTATGTGACATATTGGTGAAGCTCTTTATTTGTTGCATGATATCATTCTAAAAAGATCTATGGTTAGATGTCACTACTCAAGACACTAGTGACTTATAGACCAGTACATGTATTGATTGATGATTACGTTTCACCAGTCATAGATATGGGGGATGTCGAATCAATAGTGTGAGCACATGTTAGAAAACATAACGTTGGATTGACTCACTTTGAGACACTGTTGAGATTGTTATGTTTCTATGTATCATCAGTTGGTCTCAAGCAATGATGATGTATAATCCTTAGACATGAGATCATGCATGGTTTCCTACATGTGTAACATGCAGATGGATGTGTCTGGTCAGATATGGGATTTGCCCCTCCTAGTATAGCAGGGGAGATATCTCTAGCCCCTCGATGTGTTCGGGTAAAGAAAGTGCATGGCCGTGCCACAAGTGGTCAAAGAGTCGACCACACAAAGTTATCCATTACTAGATCGAGAGAAGATTGAACCGTCCATGGATGACATATATCTCACTTGGAGTTTGATCAGATATCGTGAGGCAAAAGGAGAATATGCAAGCATGTCGTTTAGTCCGATCATATATGAATTGGTCATATAGGGATACAGACTGGTCGTGAGCTGGTAGTACATGATCACAAATTAGTCAGCGAACTAGTTGTAAGGTGTTACGAACTAGTCGTGACCATATGTGAATTGGTCGTAAGGAGTTACAAACTGGTCGTGAGTGATAATGATCTGGTCACAGATCATATTGCATAAGGTTCATCTAATATTATCTTTGTGTATTCAGGAGTCATCATGTCCTGCTAGGAATCGTTGCTGACTTGTGGATTGGAAAAGAGTTTCCAGGTCACGGTCGATTACGCATGAACCTACAGGGTCACACACTTAATGGGTTAGAAAAAAACTAGTTCGGGTTGGATCCAATAGGGATTCTTTATAAGGGGAGATGTGGGGATTTTGGGAGACGTGACATCACCTACTGAAACCCTATCTGTCACCTCCCCGAATGATGAGGACATCCCTTCCACTAATACAACCATCCCTACTGCTTTTGATGTGCAAGGACCAATTACTAGAGCACGTGTTCGCCAACTAAATTATCAGGTGACTTCATTTCTCGAAGTGCATCCATATTCTATGAACTCTATGATGCTGCCTAAAGCACATGATATTATTTTACTTAGGAATCAATGATCGAGATGCAAGCTAAATGGAGATGATGGCAGCACCAAGTATGGAGATGATCATACGAGGAATGAATATTTATATGCTGAGGTTTAGCATAATCTAGCATGAAGACTATATATCAAGTTGTTTAGGCCAACACTTAGCAATATTTGAGTAAAGAAACTCGATGATGCGCCACCTATGCTGATGGGCCATGGGCCTTGTAATTCGGACTGGACATCTAGGGTTCGGCACCGTTCGTGTGGTACTGTTCACACATGAACAGAACCCACAGTAGCTGCCCCTCTCTTACTCCTTTACATAGTGGCCGCCACCCTTAGGGTTTCGCGGGTTTTGTTGATTGAAGTTTAGCTTTGCTACTTTATACTTTGTCCTCTTGTTTGGCGATATCAACAGTGATATTGTTCTTCAGAACCCCACTTATCAATACAATTTCAATTCCTATTCACAGTTTTAGATTGCCAATTTATCTTGTTCTTGCGTGCTTCTTCGGTGTATGCAGGAATTGATCTTCGTGATCAGGTCATCCAGGTATTCGTGCACGGTTGATAACGACTTGTCGAGCAGTTCAGCGATTGTGTGGTTTTGAGCTTTGCGAGTTCGTAGCCAGGATCGTGAGAGTTGAGCAACTACTACCGAACTTACCTTCTCACCGAAAGATCGGGCCAGAACAGGACCTTCGTGGTTCATCACCGAAGGCCCTACTGTGCGTGCTGGTGCTAGCACACCGACGCACGGCGTTCCACCCCTAGACGTGTATATACTGTAGAGGCATTGTTGTGCTGATCGAGTACGATTCACAACGTACGTAGGAAACAAGAGAGACTGTTAGAGGAGACGATCAACGACCAAGGACATTTGACCATTGAGTACTTCCACTACATCGACGCGTGCAACGTTGGACCAAGCTGCTCCAACTCTTTTTTCGCTGCACTCCACATCTAGTAGTAACGATCTATGATCTCTTACTCGCAAAACTTCCTGATTTACATGATATATTTTTTAATTACATGCTAGTGTAGTCTACCCGTATCCCAACATTCCCTTCCATTAACTCACCTCTCACCCCCATTAAATCGTAGCCACCACATACTCTCACCCTAGCTGTCACCACCACAAGGGCTACCATTGTGGATCACTGCCCATAAAAAAAACTAATCTGGTATCCTCGCCTCCTTGCTCTTCTACCCACCAGCTGCCACCTACCACCGAAATCTAAGAATGGGCCCAGTGTAGGATCAAGGATGACCTACTAGAGTGGGTGAATAGGAGATTTCTAAAAACTTGTGCTCTAATTATCAATTTTAACAATTATCAATTCTAGCACATTTCAAAAGATATGTTACATGCTTTTGTAAGACAACCTCAAAGCTTATGTCAATACTAAATACAATTCTAGCTAAGTAGTTCTACACAAATAAATTGCTATAAATGTAAATGCGAAAATAGTAAAGATAAGAGAAAACCACAATGAAGATATTGAAGTTTTTCCTGTGGTGACGAAGACTTGTTGGTCTTCACTAGTCCATGTTGAGGTAAGTCTAAACGAATTAGACTGCCTCTACGAATTAAGCCTCAAATATCTCGATTCCACTAAGATTGCTCTTTCTCCACTCTGGAGATGGTGAGCATCAACCAATCACAATCGTTATCGGGCCTCTTCACATTCTTCTTGAAGAGATCACCACACAAATTTCCTCCAAGCCGTTTAGGTGCTGGCAAGCACCAAGAGTAACAAATCACATCGCTTGCTTGAGGATTATCAAGTGCCAAAGGGATCAACTAATGATGCATATGCACTTGAATGCTCTCAACTACCCCAAAATATAAAATACGAGCAAATGAGTAGAGGAGAGTGCACCAAAGGCTTAAGTGTATTCAATGACGTCCAAGTTTTGAGCTTGGTGCTGGTGAGGGGGTATTTATAGCCCCCAACCACAAATTCGACTGTTACAACTAATTTCCTGAAAAATTCAGCAGGTGTGGTACTATGTCGTTGATCGGCCAGTACTACTACACTTACTGTTCAACGGTCAACTGCTGTTCATTTCATGCTTCTGAACTAGCCGTTACAAAAAGGTGCAGTACTGAAGAATTTAGACCCATCATTACATGTTAATAGAATATTTTGGTAATTAATGACAATCGACATGTGGACTAATATTTCTATGAGTTGGTAAAATAGGTTAAGTCACATGATGATGAAAAAGCAAATTAATGACTCAATTTGTTGAATGTCATCAAGACTCGGGATAAAAGTTATCATCAAGATAAGATCCTAAAATAAACAAATTCATCATGTGTTGATAAGGATCAAAGTCATGAACCCAAACTTGGAGTGTGGATGTCTGTCATCAAGTAACCACTCCAAGACGGATGCTCAAGGCAAATGTATGACAAGGATATGGTAAGGATGTATTTCTAGTCTTGTATCGGTCTCGGTGTTTGGTTGGAAGACCGAATTGTTAGTATATGTTGCCGCACTATTAAGAGAGGTTTTGACTAGTAGCTTGAGTGTGTCATGTGTTGATAGCTCTTAGTGTTTGCTCTACCTCTTTGTAGCATAAGACTATAGTTTGCAATTATATTTTGCAAATGATTGATATTCATGTACCTATATCCTTGTGTCATGATTTTAAAAATTGAAAAATATGTTTTGCACCTTGTTGAGAATCATGCTCTCATACCTTGTTTGCAGCTTACATCAATTTACAATTGTGCTTTGTAAATTGATTTGAAGTATTTTGCAAATTCAGCCTGAGTTTTCTCTAGGTGGACTGACCGCAGTTGGAGGACCAGACTGATCGGACCTCTAGGTTTTTGTTGCGGTCAGCCTTTTCCAGAGTGCTTCTATTTTGGAAATCTACTGGCTGGACTGGCCGCGGTTGTAGGGTCGAACTGACCAAACCTCCGGGTAGTTTGACACGGTCAGCTTTTTTCCAAAGAAGGTTATTTTTATGACTTGCTACTCTTTTCTTAATTCCGGACTGACCGCTGGTGGAGGGCCGGACTGATCGGACCTCAGGGTCTTTGTTGCGGTCAGCCTTTTTCAGTAGCATATTTTTCCTTGGTTTTGGAATTCTTTGAACCCAGTCTGACTGGACCCTATGTGGGCGGACTGACCGGACCTGATATAATGGACAAACTCTGTAGCAATGATTACTACATAAGTCATCGTTATACAGTGGCCCGGTCTAATCGACTCGTTGCCTACAGTCTGACCGGACTTGCTATTTTTGCACAGATTCTCCTCCAACGGCTAGTTTTTGTATGTGGGTGTATAAATACCCCTTGTGGTCAGTTGGAGATTAGAGTACTGGTGCCATATTCATTTCCCTTGAGCATAAAACAAGCCATCCCATCTCTTATGTGCATGTGTTGCACTTAGTGAGTTTAGAGAGTAAAATTCTAGTGCATGTGTTGCATTAGGTATTGGATTGTGTACCCTTTGAGCTTAGACACTTGATTCATTTAAGTGGGTGTTTTCGACTTATTACTCTTAGTGTTTACCGACACCTAGATGACTTAGAGAGGTTGCACTGGTGATTTTCTCAAAGAAGGTTGTGAGAAGACCCGAGTGGTTGTGAGTGGCTTGGTGCTCACCATCTCCAGAGTGGAGGAAGAGCAACCCCGAGTGGATTTGAGGTGTAGACTTAATTTGTAGAGTTGATCCAATTCGTTTGGACTTACCTCAATGTGGACTAGGGAAACTAGCAAGTTTTCTACCACCACAGGAAAAAAGTTCAAGTGTACTTGTGGTTTGCTTTCTTGATCTTAACCTTCTTGCTATTTACAATTGTAGAATTAAATTGCTTACATGTATTTGTATGTTTGCCATCATTGTCAATCATCTTAGCTAGTTGGTGCACTTAGTCAAGACTAGTTGTTTAGGTCATAATTAAGCTAAAACATTTTGATTTAAAATTCCGTATAAAACTCAATTTTTGCAAAAAGAATTTTTAAAGACCGCCTATTCACCCCACCCCTCTAGTTGGCCTCCTAGATCCTACAGGTACTACCACACTCACAAGGTCCGATACTACCGCACGGTGGTACTGCTCGGCTTAATCGGTATTATCGATTTTCAGGGGAGGAAAACTCCCAAAATATGCTCTCTAGAATAAACATACCGCCAACTAGAATCTGGTACTACCGCTCATCAACGCGGTCATACTGGTTTTTACTGAAGATTTTCAGAAGCTTTTCTAAATACAATGCATGTCTCTTGGTTGATCAAGATGGCACAAAAATAGATCCTTAATCTATTAATCATGATCCCTCTTTATAGTACGACATGTAGCCTACAAATCTGGCCTTTCCACAAAACAACAAGAACGGTAAAAACTATAAAATGGTACTTAGGCTTTTCAGTACATTTGTCTTTAGCCATGTCGATCTTTTATCATCTTTGCATTGCCATTTCTATATAGTCATTCAAACTCCGGGACTAAACCTTTAAAACATATTTGCACACATATTAGTCTCAAAACATATTATTATCATTAATTACCAAAATCATTTTTAGGGGTCTAAATACTTTCACCCGGTCAACCCAAAAACCTAAACTTTTCTCATCGGAGCTTTGTCAACGATTGTCAAAGCCACCGTGGAGCACAAATCGTGAGGTATATCAAACATTCAAAAATTGAATTAACCAAGAGAACAAAAACTCCACAAATGGAAGTGAGATGTTTTAGTAGTGATTACTATACTGACACCTGAGAAACCGAAATTTCCCAAAGGACTTCTAGCTGCAGTCTACCCACCAGACCCTAGCTAAGTCGAAAGATAGGATTGAGATCCTATGCATTGAAGCTATCAGAGGGTTTACCGTGGCATGACATTAGAAGTGATCTCTACCGTCCAATAGAAAGTTGAATGGTCGGATCAATCGCTACATTATTTTTGTTCCGGTGTTTTCTCGCGACGGTACACATTTAGTTGTTTCTACAACGTTTTGCTATAGAGTACTGTTCACCTCCTCACAAAATACTGTTCACACAAGATATCTCTACAGTAATACAGAGATCAGGATCCGGAAAGATATGCTATTGTTTGTACTATACTTAGTTGGACTCGCTACATATAAGGTAACCACAAACACACGTGTCCCTGGGCTAGGGTTACTAGTTTCAGGTTTCAACTTGTTAAAAGCCCAGGAATACAGAGTGAAAAGTTCAGGAGTCTTTAGTACCTCGTAGTTGATCCCACAAAAACAGGACATAAAAGCGATGAGAATCTCACGTGCTCCAAAACGTTCACACATGTATATGCAATCAGAATCAGCATTCCCAAATACACAAATTACAAGTAAATCTATACCAACATGTTATGTGGGGATTCCATATCACCGCCGTCGGCCTCACCGTGCGCAAGGGGAAGGCGCGGCCAGCCAGGACACTACCGTAGGAATCTCCAGATAAGATATTCATGTCTCTTAACTTATCCTTAGATTGGTTATTTTATGTAAGAGATCAATTTGTGATCCATTAGCTATTTATAGAAAAGAGATCAATTTGTAATATCTTAGTTATTTGATTTCCTAAAGATAGGATTGCATCTAGAGATCTGCTTGTTTGGGGGAGAGGCCGGCCACACAACCATAAGTGGCGCACGGCAGCACTGAGAGAAGGTAATGAATTAAGAAAATTCCAAATTTTCGGTCTCCTCTTATTTCCCTAACCTTCCTCTCCTTGCCGTGAGCCGGGTCTAGGGGTGGAAACGAGCCAGGCTCGGCTCGGCTCGTTGTGGCTCGGTTTGAACTCCAGCTTGGCTCGGCTCGTTTGAAAAATAAGCTCAAATCACGGCTCGGCTCGGCTCGAAAAAAAGCTCGAGCTGGCTCGAAAAGCTCGTTCGAGCCAGTGCCTTCTCAAGCCCAAAAACAATGACATAATATGATTATGTGTGCTATTCATCATAAATTCATAATCCATTCATCATAAATAAAGACATTCATCATAAACAAAGACAGAAACATAACAGTCCATAATCCATACAAGCATTCATCATAGTTTCATAATCCATTCAAGCATTCATCATAGTTTCATAATCCATTCAAGCATTCATCATAGTTTGGACACTAACAACTAATATTTAACAGTCCACGGAACAAAAAATCCTCTAACAGTCCATAGTCCATACAAGCATTCATAACAGTTTATAATCCATACAATACAAGCATTCATCATATTTTGGGCACTAACACTTAATATTTAACAGTCCACAGAACAAAAGGTACTCTAACAGTCCGCAAAATGTTATGCCTATTTCTTAGTGCATAGGCTGCAGCCTGCAGTCCATCAACTTCATCATAGCCTGCAGTACAAAAGGATCAGAATAGCATCGATGAGCAAGCGAGCTCAACATACAAAAGTTCAGCAAGCATTCTGAGTACTGCTCTGTCTTTCATCTAATACTATGTAGATGCTAGGATAATCATACATGAATTTCCAGGCCAGTAGTATTTCATTAACTCCTCAACATGTTGCGGACCAACATACGCTCTCTTTGGTACATTGAACGGATGACGACACAGGAGCCTCTCACCAGCCTACGAAGGAATGCAAAAATGTCAGAGCCCACAAACACATACAAGATGTGCTACCAGAGATTTAAAAACTAATTACTTTGTTTCCATGACATTCTTTCATGCAAGCTTATTTCTTAAGTACAACGTGCATACAGGTTGTATGGAAAGGAAAACCTTCTTTTCCATACAACATGTAGCATCGTTTTTTACATGATAAGGATACCTGAGAAGAGAGCTACAGTTTTAGACAACTTTATGATGCATCAAAGACTGCTAAAGCTATTTTTGCTTTGAGGTACTAATGACATGCATACCTTTGTGACATCTTTAGAAAGTTTAATGCTAATGTGAGGTTGTTAAGACAGCAGGTTTAACATACCTTGTTTTGATATGGCATGCACTTTGGTATGTGCCTCATCAGATGTGAAGTAGCTCCCCCTTGCTTGTAAGACATGAGTTTGTAGCAAAACCTACACTTTGCCCTTGTATCGATCTCCCCCTTCTTTGTCTTCGATGGAACATTCACCACTTTGAAGATCTTCCAACAATCTGATCTTTGTTTTTGCCTCACAGTCGCCTTCGGAGATCCCTTCCGCCTTTTTGCCTCCCTCTTTGATCTTCCTTGAGACACTGTAGTATCATCTTCTATCAATTGCACGGCACCTTGTTCATCATCATTCGAACTTGAAGGATCCACCGAGATATGTCCTTGTTCCCCCTTCGCGTCAGATGGTTGCCCATCATAAGCCATATGCTCCCAATCCGCATCCTCACTAGACAACTGCCAATATACGAAGTTCAAGTAAGAATATATAGAATCATGGGCAGAATCATGAACAAAAACATAAGATGTACTCATAAGGGCATATTAGGGTCATGTTCATTAACTTTTAACAGGACAAGTAGCTGTTCATTAGGGTCCCTGTAAAGCATGTCAATGCAAACAACAGTCTTTTGGATCCCTGTTCAAGTGGGACAGGTACTGTACTATCACTGCAAAAACATGAGCCTGAATGTTCAAGTATTATCTCGTTGACGACAAGGACAGAACATGGACCTGACACTAATGACTACATGTCATCTAACCAATGTGATGTTGTTCAAGATTTCTCGGATCACCACTATGCAAAGCATTCAGTGTATGACAGAGTTGGGAGCACCAACTTTGATCTTGATGTTAATGTGATATGTCTCATCATTCATAGCATGTCAGCTAAACGTGACCAATTTCTTTTCAATTGATGTTTCATAGCCAATTGCCAATGATAGTTATGGATGGATCTGGAGAACATGTTTGGATCTAGGTAAATATCCCTATCGAATTTAATCGTGCACATATAGATGTACTAGCGTCTAATGGTCGACAGACAGGCTTGCACCTGCGTCTGATTAGAAAAGTTCCCAATTTAATTGACCTGTCAATGCCATCTGCCAACCTTAACAGTTAAGAGCTCCAAATCATATATCTCATGGATGTTGCAAGGAATGACCAAGCTAGCACTGGTGAGTGGTGACAATATATATAGGGGCATAGCAAATCACTCGTAGTGGCCCCGTATGACACAAATCGTTCCCAATCACCTTGTTGAGGTCATAATCCTTGTGCAATCTTCTTGTTGATATGTGTCGCACGTTGTTGAGCATGTTCATCATTTTTTATGGAAGGCCTAATCCGATTTCTGCTACATTGCCATCATAGGCCAAGAGACAAAATAGAGGGTACATTCTAGTCTCTATAGTATACATTCTAGTCTCTAGTCACAATAACCTATCTGGAATTGACAAGGATATACTCATTGATTCATATAATAGGCCACAAAATGTTACTTCAGAAACTTCAAAAGACTCACCGAGGACGACGGTTTGGCGCTGTCAGGAGGCGGCTGGGCCTGGGAGTGGGACTGGGAGCTGAGGCGACGATCGGATCCACGCCCACCCGCTAGTGCCGAAGCCCCAATGCCCCCAACGTCGGCCGATTTCTTCCCTAGCGCACGAGACTCCAAGCTCCGTTGATGCCGATCCCGATCCATGCACGTCGGGCGTCGTCGGCGTCGGTTCGGCTGAGGACGAGGCCGTCGGCGGATGGGGCACAAGCGGTGTGGAGACTAGAGAGGGGGCGGGGTTGATGGAGAGGGCGAGACCGCGAGAGGCCGGCCGTCGGCGGGGTGGAGACTGGAGAGCGGCGGCGTCAGGTGGACGGGCGGCGGCGTCGGGTGGCCGGGGATCTGGGCACTGGAGGTGGATATGGGGTGAATCGGGGGATCTGGGAGAGGAGAGTGGACGGGCGGGGTGGAGACTAGAGAGCGGCGGGGTTGATGGCGGGGCGGAGAGCCGGGGACCGCGCGGTCCGCGCCACCAGGTGGACGGGCGGCGGCGTCGAGAGGACGGTCGGCGGTGTCAGGTGGAGAGGGCGAGAGACCGGCCGTCAGCGGTGTGGACTGGAGGTCTGGAGTCTGGAGAGGGGGCGGGGTTGATGGAGAGGGCGAGACCGTGAGAGGCCGATCGTCGGCGGGGTGGAGACTGGAGAGTGGCGGCGTCGGGTGGCCGGGGATCTGGGAGCAGGAGGTGGATGGGGGGTGAATCGGGGGATCTGGGAGAGGAGAGTGGACGGGCGGCGGCGTCGGGTGGCCGGGCGGCGCCGTCGGGAGGGGATCTGGGACTGGGAGAGAAGCCGGAGGTCGGGAAGAACTCGGGAGCCGGGAGGGGGATCGGGAGGGAGTCGCCGTCGGCCGTCGTCGAGTCGGGAAGGGAGAGGGGAGATGGGCGGGAGGGGAGACGGGGAGATAGCCAGATCTGCGCTTGCGCTGCTCTCCCTCCCAGGCTGAGATAGGGTTGCGGCGACGGCGCGCCTTGTGTTGTGGGCCGGGGTGCGCTGGGCCGTGCCTTCCGACTTGACGAGCGGCTCGAGCTCAGCTCGTATTTGTTCTGAGCTAAAAACAAGGCTTGGCTCGGCTCGAAAAAAAATGAGCTCGAACCGAGCCGGCTCGGCTCGTTACGAGCTCGAGCCGGCTCGCGAGCCCCGAGCTTTTTACCACCCCTAGCCGGGTCTGCCATCACGGCGCCGGGTCGCCGGAATTACTGGCCGAAACCCATTGTCAGTCAAGATTATCCTTTACGCAATTTGGGTCATACCAACTTGGTATCAGAGCCAGCCCCGCCCACCACCGCCATGTCCGGTTCCGAAGCAGGGAAGGAAGTCTCCATGGCACAACTCCTGCAAGCTATTCAGGCACTGACTACTTGCATTGACAGCAAGCATGTTCGCATCGACGACATGCAACAACAGATGGGAGATATTACCAATCCCCTAACAACCATGGAGCAATGCCCGGCGGTGGAATTGTTGGCCCTATTGCCACAACCGTCGGCCGTTCCAGCAATCACAACATCCGAGGCTCAGTCGTCTTCAGCATCAATTGTCGCAGCCACCGCCCAATACCGGCTTCCATCCACCACCTCCACCACATACATCCACATCCCTCCCACGCCCACCGCTACCACCATACCTCATATATACCATCCACGACCACCCACCCACACACTGCTGCTCAATTCCCTCCCTTCCCACAAAACACTCACGTGATTCAACCGCCTATTTCTCCCATCCCGCCCACGGAAACCGAGCACAACCATGTTTTAAGCATTACGCGTTACCACAAATTAGAATTTCCTACATATGATGGCAAGGATGATTCGTTGGCATGGATTAACCGATGCGAGCAATTCTTCCGTGGTCAGCGAACAGATGAGGCCATCAAAGTTTGGTTAGCATCTCATCATCTCACCGGCATCGCTCAGCATTGGTATTACCAGTTGGAACGTGACGCAGGGGTTCCCTCGTTACCCCCACATGATTCCTTAGTCAAGTAGTTGAGTGATCGTCACAATAACGTTTCAAATTACCTCGCCCCGACCACAACGACTAGCGCAGCTGTCCCCGACCACAACGACTAGCGCAGCTGGCAACTTCACCCTTCCTTGGTGTCCCTCTCAAGCATACATGCATCCTGCTTGCTTGCACGCTTCCAAACACCAGCTGTGGGATGACTTTCAGGGTTCAATAAATTTTACTAAGTCAAGTTGCACTTTGCAGACTTGTAGTTGTACTTGTTTTACACAGGAGGTCATGACAAGATTAAGTCCTTAATTCATCTGGATGGTTCATACCAACCATTATCGTGCTACATCCGCACCCACCACTCTTTCCATCCGCCCAGATATGGTACTAGCAAGTTGTTTAGGGTTTTGGGGAGGAAAACCAATTAACGCAATACACCAGTCATCTACATCCAATGACTGCCCAAAACCATTTTCACGATTAAAAGATGATGATTGGGACATTTATTGTCTCTCTACTTAAGTAAGACTAGCATGTCACTTAAGTACAACCTATACTAGTATTTACCACATAATTACTAGGGTGATATGGAATGAGGGATTTATTTATCAAAGGATGGGTAATAATTAAATAATTATCAAATGGGTGTTTAACTATCTTAAGATTTAACATACATTTGATTACAGAATTAAAGCATGCAACTTTGATATTTTAAATAAACATAGATTGCATAAAAAGGTAGGCTCAAAATGATCAAAGTATTGACTCACCTTGGTTAAAGGCAGCGGGGTCTTGGTATTCTTGAGCTTGATCGAAGTTGAGGTCTCCTGCGTCTTCGAACCCTAATCGGACAAAAGTACCATAAAAAGACACAACAGCAGAGAGAGCAAATAAATACCAAACTCATAATAAAGAAACTCCAAAATGAACAAGACCAATGCCATTAGCAAGATCTTAATTTTAGAAAATTTTAGAAACAGGTTTTATAATTTTTGGAGTTATAAATAAAAAGATATGAATTTTTGAAGCTTTTCAATGACATTTTAATTTAAAACAAAAATCGAAAAACCGAAAAATCTGTCTTGCTGACACGTGGCATGCACTGTGCGCGGGTCCATGGCACTATAGCGTGGATTGGGTTCACGCTATCGGTCCACGAGCAGCATTGCGTGGGTGAATCGAAGGTCATCGCAACAACGTGGATTTTACGGTCCAAAAGCTTTTCACTAAAGTATATTAAGGCGGTTCCACTAAAGGTTGGAATTATTTTATTTAAGTGCGGTGGGCCCAAAATGTCATTTACTATTTTACAAAGCTGCAAAATCTGAGGGGGCGAAGCACTTGCCGGGTGGGGCCCGGCTGCAATGTCGTCTTCCTCGCGAGGTTAAACGCAGCACGCGGCGCGTTGCCTCGTTTTCCTCTCACGCCTGTGATTCCTCTCTCAAGTCACCCGCTCTTTTCCCGCATCTCATTTCGCTCTATAGCCCCGAGCTCGCCTCTAAGCCCCTAGATCACTCGGAGAAGAAAATGGGGAGGAGAGGGTTGCTGAGCTCGGGAGTGGGCGGCGGCGGCCGTGTAGCGCCCTAGAACCAGGCGTCCTCCCTCTAAGGTTGGGGGACCGGAGGCGTGGTCAGCCGAGGCAACTCGGGAATGGGTGAATCGGCGGGCGGCGGCAACGGAGGTGGAGGAGGAAGAGGCGCCGGGTGATTCAAATGGGCTAACTAAACCAAAATTATTTAATTTGGAAGAAGAGGTGCCTCCTCGGCTCCAAGGCAAGCTACACCATTGACCATTTTGCCCCAATATTTAAAATTATTTAATTTCTATTTTAAATTATTATTGCATGCATAATTGTATTTAATTATTTTAAATTCTGGGCACATCGAGCATAGCAAATGCTTAGACCATGAAATATTTGACTTTGGGAGAATTTAGCCAAAATTTCATAAATTGATAAAAAGCCTATGACATTGCTTTGTCATGGTGGACTTTTGCAAATGGCGGCGGTGGACCTGGGTTTTTATTGAAAGTTGCCCAAGGATTAAGGACCGCCTTTGAGGCATCTTGCAAAAACTCGGTTAGGAGACTTTATTCCCACTTGGGCAAGAGCGTCGCGTGGGCTCGGGCTCGGCCTTGTGATAGGAGGGTATCCTTCACCATGTTTCATATGGAGGTTATCCACTATAAAATGATGAATTTTAAATCGATTTTAGCTATGGAATAAAATTATGCCTTGAAACTTAGTATAAATATTTAAACCAAAAGGTGATTTACGCAAATAAACCCTACAACCTTCCTTTGAATAACTTATGCCGAGAAGGTGAGGCGCGGGCGATTAGGCGACCTCGACCTGCAGACGATTACTGTGGCGTGTCGTGGCTTACCATTATTATTTGCTTCCGCTTAATGTTTTATTTGGCCTCAGGCCGATTGTAATAAACTCTATGCTTATTAAATATACACGTTGGATATGTTTGTGATAACATTTTGAGTATGAACACGGTTCCCGGGTTCGACAAAGAGGCGCCGGGGGTGGGGAAGAAGAGGGGTGCCTCCTCGGCTCCCGGGGGCACCTCGAGGAGTGGCGGCGGCTGGCGGCGGCCCGGTAGGTCGGCTACGATTCGGCGAAGGGGTAGGTCGAGGTGGGGGAGGGGAAGAAGGTGAGGTTGCCGGGGCTACTTATAGTCGGCGGGCGAGGAGGAGTGGGAGAGAGACTCGGGCGCAGGTGTTGCATCAGAGGGGATTGGCGGGGAGAGGGCGGCGAGGGGACGGGGTGGGGAGAAGGCATGCTGCAGCCGAGCGGAGGAGGTGACAGGAACGAGAGGCGCAGAGGAGATGGATTGGAGGGGGGTGATGATGCGACAGGGCAGGGTGGTGCGGCTGTCGGCGGTAGAAGGGAGAGGTGGCAGAGGGGGAGGAGGCATGTGGTTGGCGGAAGGGGGCGGTGGTGTGCGCACGGACGAGGCGAGGGCGAGCGACCGGGCCGGGTTGGGCCTAAACCCAGGTGAGATCGAAGATTATGAAAATTTTGCAAATTTTGATTTTTGAAACTGAGGATTTACACAATCGCAATTGATAGTACTGTCTGTCTCCCTAGCTAGAAACGCGATTTCCGAAGCTTCCATGACCGGGGGAACGCGCGGCCGGAGTTTTAACGCGCCTAAGCATCCTCGAGCAGCCGCGCTACGCACGCACGTAGCCACCGTGCCACCCACTCCACCATTCGATGGCGCTATACACTTGTACGCGTCGCGTCGACGAGTGGGAATAGATTAGACTTGGAACGGAAAGCCAAGACGAGAAACGGGCAACCGCCTGGAAATCTTGCGCTGCATCGGTCGCCATTCCACGCGAGCACGCATGCCGCCGATTCGTCTCGTTTCCTCGTTTGCGTCCGGATATTCAAAGCCACCAACCGTCCACTTGCTTCCCTTCGCTTCTGGCGCCGTGTGCGGTATTAGGCCGTATAGCACGAGCCGAGCGTGCGCTGTTCAGCGCGCGATGCGTTTCCCTTCTGAGCGCAGCGTTCGGTCGGCGACCCAATCAACACTGCTTATCTACTTCCGTGGCGGCTCGTGAATAGAAATCGGTCGTTGCGTCTGCATGCACGAGCTTAATCTATTCTCCTTTTTGTTCTAGACGGCTGGTATCTCTGACGATTGGACTTGGATTTATGTGGATTACTTGTGGATTTTAACACGTGTAATAAACCGTCCTTGTAGCATGTATAGCACCGCAGTTGAGTAGAGTAGTTGGTCTTCTTTACGGTACGTGTACAAGGTTACGGTTCTAACCATCGCGGAGAGTTCAAACAATTTGGGTTAAAGACTTAAAAGTACTGTCTTTTTTATAAAAATGTTTTATCTATGATCTTTGTCAAATAATTGGGTTAATGTTTTGATATGACTTATTTTTAGAGCAGCTTTAATAAGGTTTAAGCAGCACAAAAGAAAAAGGGAAAGGTTAAAAGGTTAACCGGTCATGCTGCCTGCCATCATGGATGCCAATGGATGGTGCAGACTGCATAGTTGGATGCCCACGACAAGACTGGGCAACTCCATGAAACGCAGGCAACTCGAATGGGGGTCGCTTTCTCTGCTCCTTCCTCGTCGACCTCTCCTCGCCACCATCTCCCTATTAATAATTCTCCGATCCAAACCTAATGCCATCTAAATTCTCATCTAAATTCTAATCCTCGGGGCGGGGAGTGGAATCCACACAGAAAAGACGCACGGGCGCCCCAAATCTCGAGAGCAGGTAAGATCCATGTCACCGAGCTTCTCAAGTCTCTCGTTAGGGTATCTTGTCTGGAGATTTCTTGCATCCTGGTCGCTGCATTTGAGTTGTAATCTCCTTGCTGTTGATCGAAATTCGATCTTGGTAGCCACTGCAAGATCCTGCATCGATTCATGCCTGTCGTCGGTGGTAGATTTTTTTCTCACTAGATCCGCATGCCGTGGTTACATGGGTGGGTGATGGGTCCAAGAAGCGTGGTTCCCGTCTACGGAGCATGGGATTGGGGATCTTCTTTTGTTTCTTTGCACAATTTTAGTCTAAGGCTGTTAGTTTTGTTCTCCGCGGGGTATGTTATGACGCATTCTGCAGATAGCATTAGCCATTCATCGAAATTCGGAAGGTTGTGGTATTGTTTTTTATACCAAGAGAAACTGGTGGCATTGTGATATTTTTGGGGACAAGCGTCCTTTGGTGTTGTTTGTACGTTCTTTATTCGCTAAAACCTAAAGGCTATGCTTTTTCTGCTTTTTTGTTTCCTGTTACTCCATGATACTAACATACATTAGAATGCCAATTGCCAAAGATGCTGAACTGTAAGAGAGCAATGGCAATGGAAATTTCCCAGTCAAAGGATGCAAAAATGCGACATACTGTTTTGCTCTTTTTCCAATCTAGTATTAATTCCTGTCGGCCAATGCTAGATTCTTTATTATAATTATTCATATTGCACTAGGAATCTTATAAACTGCTAATACAACTTTTTTCCTTTTGAGAATGACTGAGATACTGTAAGTAATGGGGATGGCTATGGTTCACTCTCTTATTTCTAAAATACTTCTCAACCTCCCTCCACTTCATAAAATTTTCTATTTCCTCCACTCCCACTTGTAGGATGAGCTGTGGAAGGTGGAAAAAGTATTTGTGAAGTGCATAAACAAAGAATGTCTACCATTTTGCACTCATAAAATTTCTTTTGCAGCATGGATGGACATACAAATGGCACTAATGGTTCCTGCTCCAAGTCATGTGGGCCACTAACGGACTACTACATTCCGGATTACATACTGAAGCCGGACTCCGAACAAGTCATTGTTGATCATGCACCATGTTGCCCTGTGGTAGTCTTCATCAACTCTAGAAGCGGTGGCCAACTCGGAAGCAGTTTGATCAAAACATACCGTGAACTTCTCAATGAAGCGCAGGTACCTAGCCTAGCAGTTTGGGAAAGCCAGAATACTGAAAATGTGCTTTGACTTGAGCCGTAGTGGCACTTTTAAATCATGTTCTCATTGTTGGAGATGCTCAATTTTTTACAGGTTTTTGATCTCTCAGAAGAGGCTCCTGATAAGGTGCTGCACAGGTTGTATGTCAACTTCGAAAAGCTCAAGTCTAACGGTGACGTTTTTGCTATTCAAATTCAGAGGAGCCTTAGACTAATTGTGAGTAACCTAGCTTTAAGATTAGATATACAAAAAAATATCTTTTCTGGCTGGCAATTTCCTTGTCCTAACTAAGAGCTTTGAAATAGGTCGCTGGTGGTGATGGCACAGCAAGTTGGCTGCTTGGAGTAGTTAGTGACCTTAAGCTTTCTCAACCACCTCCTGTTGCTACCGTGCCTCTGGGAACTGGAAACAATCTTCCCTTCTCATTTGGATGGGTAGGTTAACCTTTTTTTAATAAATAGATTCTCTTCATGTGTGAACACCTCTCTTTATGTACTTGATGCTTGGTGTGCTTGAAAATTTCTGTGTTTTGTACGAAGGAAGGAATATACAACTTATTTTTCTTTTTGACTGTAGTACTAATAAATAGTGATCAGAACATGCCCTACATTGTAATGCCTAGTGTGTGTTTTTATGTATACTATGAGCCTATGAAGGAACAAATTTTGCATTATAACGATTTTTCATGAGCACTGAATGAGTAAGTATTTTGGAATATTCTATTCTTTAATGTTTACAGTTTATGTAGTAAAGGAATATAACTTTTCACTTTGGTTTAGAAGAATTTGGAATTAGGAAATAACTTGGTATTGTGATGTTTTGTTTGTATGTAATTTAACTGGTTCATTGGTCATGTTCTTTTTAGCTGTTCTGCATACTGTGCAAGACATGATTTTGTGTACCTTGCTTCTCAATCGACCAAGGAATTAAGTTTTTATAACAATTTCAACTTGACTGCAGGGAAAGAAGAATCCTTCTACTGACCAAGAGGCGGTGAAATCATTCCTTGGGCAAGTTAAAAGAGCAAGAGAAATGAACATTGATAGGTACTGTCTCAGATAGAAAGATAATGTTAGCTTAGATTTTGTCTATATCATGCTTCTGAAAGGAAAAAAAATATATCTGTCCTCTCTATTCTTATTAAAGTGTACAATTCAGCACAGTAGTTCGGTCATATATCTCATTTCAATGAATCTGGTCTTTTCCAATTGTTGTTCCACTCAGTTTAAAGCATGACTAAAAAGTGTCCTCCCCTCTGCGTATGAAAGAAAACACTCAATTTAGATGGATTTTTATGTTTCAGTTGGCATATCATCATGAGAATGCGAGCTCCACAGGAAGGTCCATGTGATCCTATTGCTCCCTTGGAGCTGCCTCATTCATTGCACGCTTTCCACCGTGTATCAAGTTGTGACTCCCTCAATGTGGTAAGACATATATTTCTGTTGCTACTGTTTGTAGCCAATTATTTTGATTACTAAGTAAAAGTTTCCATGGATCATCACTTTGGAGTGACATGTAGAGACTGAAATCTGAATATGTTGTGAGTTTAATCGATTTTTATGTTTGTTCAGGAGGGTTACCACACATTCCGAGGAGGATTTTGGAATTACTTTAGTATGGGTAAGGATTCCTCTGTTCACTCCCTGTTTATTTCAGAGAAGACCTACCTACCATATTACACCATAACCATTTTTCATCACTATATTTGGTGGTGCATGCTAGTTCTTGCTATAGCACATACAAACTTTCACCATTGCTTGTTAGGAACATTTTGTCAGAACTTATCTCCATTAATATCATAGGCACTTGTCATGTCCCGTTGTCCAAAATCATGGGATTCTTTCTAGTTAATCCTAAACATATCTTGTAGAAACATAATCCTAAGCATATCCTGGTTTGAATAATGCAAAAAGTTAAGAACATGATCATCATGACTTTACACATTGCAGGGATGGATGCACAAGTTTCTTATGAATTTCACTCTGAAAGGAAGAGAAATCCAGAGAAGTTCAAAAACCAGCTGACAAATCAGGTATGTTTCCTATGTTTTTGTTTGTTTGTTTTGAAGACAATTCCTTGTATACATTTTGTATCGGTTATCCAGAGTTGGGACCTTACCTGTGTGATGCATGATGAGTCTTGCAATGCATATATTTGATGCAGGGCACATATGCTAAGCTTGGACTTAAGCAAGGGTGGTTTGCTGCTTCTCTAGCACATCCATCTACAAGGTAGTTTGTCACCAATGCAACCAAGATGCTTCTTATCTTGATCATATTATCTTCATTTTTCACTATCGATATGTGTGGTGTTATCTATGTTGTCGCGGCGACAAGGCGAGGTGAGGCGCTCCGGAGGCTCCAGGACTCCTAGGCGCCTAGGCGATGATTAGACGATGGTAGGAAAATTAAAAGCTTGAGTTATATTGTCCACAACTAGCAGTACAAGTCCACAACATCGGTAGCAAAAGCAACTAGCGGTAGTGCAATACATACTACATAAATTGATAAACATCACAAGTCCACAACTAGCAGTACATAAACATCTCCAAATCATTCATCATCCAACATGAGCGCCAAATCCTCCGCCTAGACCTCCGCCTGGACGCTTAGAATTGCCAGTCGCTCGCCTAACTGCTAATGACCTAGGCGATGACCCCTGGTATCCACCTTGGAACGCCAGGACGCCTAGGCGTCGCCTAAGTATGGGTGTTACACTATCAAAGTATGAACAAAATTAGATATATAGGTAGAACTACGAGAATTACGCCAGCAGATTCAAGATTAGAGCTCTTGTATGTCTTGACCTCAGTCCTCGGGTGTGTGTATGACATGTAGAGCTTCCATTTTCAGGAACATTGCTCAGCTTGCAAAGGTGAAGATCATGAAAAGAGGTGGACAGTGGGAAGAGCTCGAGATTCCTCGCAGGTAAATGAATATTTATTGCCGTTGTAGTATTAGCAATATTCCTATACAGACAACAGTTTTCATTTTGCACATGTGAAATGCGTGCTTCTTCCAATCTTTATGTGCTTGGATTCTGATTATCAATAGAGAATGGAATACATTCCATGACGAAAATCAACAGACATTCTCCCTCTTGTTTCAGCATTTGATCAATTGTTTGTCTCAACTTGTTCTCCCTCTTGTTTCAGCATTCGATCAATTGTCTGTCTTAACTTGCCAAGTTTTTCGGGAGGATTGAACCCTTGGGGAACACCTGGCACAAGGAAAGTACAAGACGTAAGTTTTCCCTTCTTGAAACCAGTTGCAAAGTTGCCTTGTGTGTTGTCATGTTAATGGCTTGCTATGGGCAGAGATTCATATGTTTTCATGGCAATATGCAGAGAGACCTGACTGCACCTTATGTTGACGATGGCCTTATTGAGGTTGTTGGCTTTCGAGATGCCTGGCACGGTCTCGTCTTGCTGGCCCCTAATGGACATGGGACACGTCTGGCGCAGGTGAAGTATTTCTGCTCTTTCGCCATTCAGTACACTGTACAATTCAGGATTGCTGATAGCATTTTATTGTCAGGCCCGCAGAATCCGTTTTGAGTTCCACAAAGGAGCAGCCAAGCACACATTCATGAGGATTGATGGGGAGCCATGGAAGCAGCCGCTTCCCAAGGACGACGACACCGTTGTTGTAGAGATTTCCCACCTCCGTCAGGTCACCATGCTGGCCAATGACCCGTGTAAATCGAAGAGCGTCAACGACCCCTCGTCCCCCTCATGTCACAGCCACGAGGACGACGACGGCAACAGCTTGGAGGACGAGGATGAATGGGAGGAGGGGAGGAAGAAGTTCGGTGCAGCGGCTACCTTTAAAATCCCTGACGAAGTCGATATTGCTCATCTTAGTTGAGTTAGTCCAGCTTCTGCACTCGACTTGTTGATGTGGTTCAGAGTTCAGACTTCAGACTTCAGAGTCAGAGATTTCAGAATATTCACTGCTACTGTTAGTGAAACTGCCGAATTTTTTGTATTTTTATTTTTTCCGTTTTGATGCTGTAATCTTGAAGCTTAGCAGCCATGTGTAGACCGGCTACATTTACTAACTGCAAATTTCTATCCGTATTACGTCCAATGCAATTGTCCTCTCTTCCCTGAAGCACATTTACCTCCGTTGTCTTGTCCTGAACCATCTATTCTCGATAAAATGTTGGGCACGGAATATTACTGTAAATTAGTCCACTAATTACCATTTGATTATTACTTCCAAATCCAGAACCACTTCACCAGTGAAGCACGTCCCATCCTAGAAAGGAATAGCACGAATCTTGATTCTCGAGGATTTATTCGAAACTCAGAAATGTCTTGAAAACCTTCAAGATTTCACAAACGATAGTACAATCCTTATTTTGCAAGGAGAAATGGTATAATTCCGGAATTCCTTGAGTTGATCGATCTGTGGTTTGCTTTCCGTGCCAAATCAGAAATGCCTTCTCGTTGATATCTTTCAAAGCAACAATCTATCGATCTATCGTCTATCTATCTATTATATTATTAAAGCGATAAAAAAACAAGACATTGTGTTCGATTTCAAAGGCTAGAAATTACCACGTTAATTAGTGAAAAAAGCGAAAGATCTATACTGTCGATTGTGGTTGGTCCAGATTATAACGATCTAGATTAAAATAAAGAGATAGTACAATTTAAAAATAACTGAAATTCGAATTTAAAATAAATAAATTAGCAATTTGATTTCTATACGAATTCTTAAGTAACATAACTAAATAAATAGTTTTTTTAATAGCAATTTGATTTCTATACGAAATTCAATAAAAAATGAAATTCGATATAAAATTAGAAATTTGATTTCGATACGAATTCGAAATTAAAATCCATAAATAACTATAATTAAGAATAAAAATTAAATAAAAAATACCAATTTTATTTCAATACAATTTCTTAAGTAAAATCCCTAAATAAATATAGTTTGGAATAAAAAGAATGCAAAAAAATAGCAATTGGATTTGTATATGAATTCCAACTAAAAATAATTAAAATTTCAAATAAAGAATTAAATAAAATTTAGCAATTTGATTTCGATATGAATTCCAAAGTAAAATCACTAAATAACTATAATTCAGAATAAAAATTAAAGATAAATTTGTAATTGGATTTGTATACAAATTCCAACATAAATAATTTTAATTCGGAATTTTTTTTAAAAAAACTTGACATTTGATTTTTATATGAATTCCATAGCAAAATACCTAAACGCCTAGAATTATGAATAAATTAAATAAAATTAGAATTTTAATTTATATATGAACTCCAATAAAAAGTAACTAAGATTTTAAATAAAAATAAAAGTTATAACGAGAATAGTACGAATGGTGACGGAGTATACTACAGAATAGTGCAATGGTGTAGATTTATCCTGCAAGAAGACATTGACCAATGATGAAGCAAAGAGCTGAGTAAGTGGATGAGAACAATGTCATGCTACTGGTCGGAGCCGTTGAAAAGAATGGCCAAAAGTCGAAGGAGTCGAGGGCTGTGAGAATGAGTCGTGAGTGTTAGTGTTGTTGAAGAAGTTAGTGGTCAAAGAAAATTTAATAATAAAAAAGTCTTAGGAGGAGATAAAGTTTTACGTGGAAATCGAGTTATCGACAAGATGGGAATATTACAAACTAATCCGTTGAAGCCGTGACAGGCAGAGCGCGTTCCAGATGACATCACACGAGAGGATAATGATCGGCGACAAGGCAAGACGGCTTCTTGACTTTTCCACATCCGCAGCTAACGCCCGCTGTTTCAGACGATAACCTTCCCGGGAGGAACAAAACCGTCTGCCGCGCGCGCCCACCAGAAGCAGAGACCTCATATTGAACAACGTCCCCCCTCTCCTCTGTATATAAGACCCGCGCGCGCATCCTTTTCCTCCACGTCAGTCAATCTACAGCCCAAGCAAGAAGAGAAGAGCGGGTGATTTTCGTGTGAGATCAGGGAGCAGTAGCACGAGCGATGAGCCTGAGGTACATGAGCCGTGTGGGCGCGCGGGCGGCGCAGGCCGTGCGGGAGAGCACCGCCAGGTCGGTGAAGGACAAGGCGCAGTCGGCCTCGTCGTCCTCGTCGTCGATGGTGAGGAGCAGGACGCCTGCCGCGGGGTCGGTGGACTCGGGGAGGGTGAGCGCCGCGATGGCGAGGAGGGCGGCGGAGGAGAAGCGGAGGAGGGCGGAGCAGTCGCTCCGCACCGTCATGTTCCTCTCCGTCTGGGGGCCCAACACTTAGAAGATTAGTAGTTGATGCATGTTTACTATGTGGTGTGAAGGTGTCATGCATGGTTTACTTTTGCGCAAATTTATCTGCGAGGGGTGAAAGAAGATGTAAATATGTGAATCATCTATGGATATATTGATACTGTTATTTCTTGGAACGAGGTTGTGTTGATCTACTGATTTGTTCCTGTATGCATATACTATTTGCAGTGATTTTCTGTGAGATGTTATGTCTTTAATTTCTCCAACTCCTGAATCTATTTGCTGAGTTAGTTGTGCATAGTCTTGAAGTTCATGTGAAAATTGCAGCATGACTGTACACTTTCGTGTGCATCATATGATCTAAACAGAGCGGTTCTGCGAAAGTGAATCTTGCAGTGTCACCAAAATCCAGAAAATAATGGTCTAAATGGCCAATTGTCCAATTGAACATCTTAACCGCTCTGTATGACGTATTTCCACTATGAAGTTTACATAGTTCAGGTACAGAAAATAATGGTCTAAATAATGCACTGTACACTTTCGTGTGCATCATATGATACGTCATACAGAAAAGAATCGTGCAGGTACAGATTATCCAGTACTGTGACAATTTTACATTTCTCTCCGTTTACATGGTGAATTTAACAACGTACTACAATAATCGTACATGCCTCTCGACTCAACTAACGCCGAAGCAGAGCAAATAGTACGGCTAATTGGGTCCTCAGCACACGAGGTGCATCACGTTCTCGGATTTCTCTGCTCTCCTTCTCTTCATCCTCTCCACCGCGACTGCCTTCTCCGTCGACTCGGTTAGGCCACCGGAGAACTTCCTGGCCTGCGGCTGACGAGCTGCTCCTGACGTCGACGGCTTTACAGCGCCAGACATCGGCTTGGACACCGCCGGCTGCCTTGCCCTCATGGCCTGCGCCGCCGCTCTCAGTAACACCCTAGTCGCGTACCTCAGGCTCATTGATGCTGAAGACTTAAATCCAACCTCTGTCTGGAATTCAGGGGAAATTTGATTGCCACTTCTGAATTTTCTTGCTGAAGGAAGGTGGTAGGCTGGTGGTATGTGTATATATGCAAGTAGTGGAGAGCATGGTGCTGTGCAGTTCAGTTCCAAAACCATCAAATTCAGCCTGGATTGGTTCTACACCTGCTTCGACCAGTCCATGTTTTTCTTTTCCGGTGTGCGCAAATATGTGGGATGTGTTGTAGGTTCTTATCATTTGTGAATGAGATGAGTAGTATTACATATACCTGATTTTCCGTAACTGCTGGTGCATGCATACAGCTTGTGGGAAGGAACAGTCAAGCGTAATGTAGCACACACGGGAAAAAATTCTGATAGGGGGCCTGGATGGGGACTGTCGTAGTAAAAAAACAAGGTTAGACAGTAAAAAGAGGGATCTTGGGTACATTTAGAGGGATCAGAGAGTCCTCAAGAGAAGGGACAAGTTGTTAGAAAAATATATGTATTGATTGTTCAAAAAAACTAGATCTGCCCTTTACATGGGGAAGATGGTTATTTATACCTCCTAAAACAAGTGTATTTACATTACTATCCTAATCCTTAAAAAGTATTGTACGTGTATAAGGGTGCAGGGACTTTTCCCCCTCTACGCGTAGGCTTCGGCTCACGATGGGTCTCTCTGGACCTGGTCCACCAGCGCCCGAAGTCCCCACCTCCGGGCTTTTCCCGAAGCGTATCGAAGGGGTGCCTGAATCTACCAAAGCGGAACGGCCACGGGTCTCTGGCTCCCCCGGTATGGTTCCAAAGGACATGTTGCTTCGGGCCTCACAGGACCCTCTGGACCCTTCGGGGGTCGGATCTTCCCGAGGTGGCCACGTAGGACCTACTGCTTCGGTCTCTACGGGACTCTGGGGACCCTTCGGAGGATCTAGGACTTCCCTGAGGTGGCCCTGGAGGACCCACTGCTTCGGGCCTTACGGGACTTTGGAGACCCTTCGGGGAGGCTCCGGATCATTCCTGAAGCATCCACAAAGGGACACCTAGTGCCCCCAGGGAGGGGGGCCTTCGTGCTTGTGGGTTGCGGGTCTATCCTGTGGGCTTCGCCGGGTTGTTGGGGCCGCCCCTACGATAAACCCCTCGCGGTCGAGGTCCCGCTTCGTCAAGGCTGAAACGGCGCCATTTTCCCGGAGGGTCCAAGCACACCATTCCCTTTGGCCTGGCGAAGCGTGTTTCTGTCGTCCCTGTGGTGCGTTCCTCCTTGGGAGCTATTTTGATGGGTTACTCTTGGTTCGATTTTGTTGTAGTTGAACCATCTATGGTGTTGTTGCTGAAAACCTTCGGCCAACCGGGCCACCTTCGACCGGGTAGCTGAACCATTTTTGCTGCGGCGGGTTTGGTTGGCCGACGGTTTTGATGGCACCTCCTCGGGTGTGGTGTTCTGACGATGTTTGCGTGGGTGCTATGCAGTATAATAGTATGTAATCGTTGCTCCGTTTAGGGCACATGTGTCAATGGCTGATTGGTTCGTGGTTCTTCGGCTTCCACACCTTGTCGTTTCACATGCCTGGTGTGGTTATAAAAAGGGGGTACCCCTCCTAGCACTTACCTCCGTTCTCAAAAACCCTAGCCCGCCTTACTCATGTGTGCTTCTTCTTCGAGGGTCTTCGGAGCCTTTGCCTTTCGTGTGGTCTGATGATGAAGTGGCCCTAAGATGGTGGAGGGGCAGTGGTTTACACCAACGAGTTTGGCCGCTCGTCGGTGACTCCGCAAGTCCCGCGTACGCTGAGGGACGAGGGCAAGCTATCTAATCTTTTGCTGGCGTGAGCCCCCGGCTCGGAGACAGTGCTTGAACCCCGGGAGGACGAGGCCGTCGTGTTCATGGCTTTCTTCGACGCCAGTCTCCGCTTCCCCTGTGTGGAGCTGGTGTCCTGCGTGCTCTAGTTGTACCGGGTGGAGCTGGCGCGGCTAAAGAATCTAGACCCGTCATTATGAGTTAATAGAATATTTTAGTGATTAATGACAAATCCATATGTAAAACTAACACTTCTATTGATATACCTATTGTGTAGTCCTATTTAGATGAAAATGTGAAAATCAAAAAGGTATGCATTTGACATCAAATTCTTATATCTTGTTGCATTCCTCGGGTTCAAAATATAGGTTGAACTCCACCAAAAGTCTAACTTGAATACGTGCATATGTTCTTTTTACACATTCATATATGCACACATTTAGAGGGAGTTCACTCTATGTTTTGTTGTTTCATTAGTATTGACTCATATTTCTTTATCCACATATACGTGTGTAGTTCATATATACTCATATGTTCTTATATTTAATTATTTGTAATTGTGATGGTTGTCATCAATTACCAAAGAGGGAAAGATTAAAATATCTTGACCCACCATTATGAGTTAATGGTATGTTGTGGTAATTAATGATAATCACATTTTAGAACTAACATTTTTCATGAGTTGGTGAAATAGGTTGAGTTCCATGATGATGATGACTTGGGATGAAATCATGATTTGATTGTCATCAAGTCAAGTGAAGGATGTATCATGTGTTAATACATATCAAGATCTCGAAGGGAAGATGATCATGAGTTGATCATCAAGTCAAGAGAAGACCCATCTTGTGTTGTTGGAGGGCGCGTGAAGAAGATCATCATGTGTTGATAATATTCAAATCAAGATTTGGGATGAATGATGTCATCAAATGTTGATGGACATCAAGACAAGATCCCGAAGTGAAGAAGATCATCATGCGTTGATGATATTCAAGTCAAGAACCTGGAATTGAAGTGAAGATGTGCGTCATCAAACTTCAAAAGGATATACAAGGCAAAGGTATGACTAGCTAGGGCTAAAGATGTGTTCCTAGTCTGTTACTGGACTGCTAGTATAGGTTGTCGTACTATTAAGAGGGGTCTTGCCTAGTAGCTTGAGTCTCATCATGTGTTGATAGCTCAATCTCGCTTACTCTAGCTCACTATGGTATGATGCTAGTATTTGCGAATGTATTTTGCAAATAGTCGAGGCTCATGCGTTTAATCCTTGTAGCATGTGACTATACTTTACAAATGTGTTTTGCAAATAGTTGAAGTTCATATACCTACTTCTTTTTGTATGATCTAAGTTTACAAATGTGTTTTGTAAATTGTTAGGGTTCATGCATTGCTTTGATTTGAGGTTCTGGAATACTATTTTAAAAAACGGTATGACCGTTGTTGATAAGTGGTACTACTGCAAGTCGGTGGTACCGATATTTGTTTGATGGTACGTATTTTCCAGAGAGCATGTTTTTCAGATATTTTGAATCTCTATGATAATCAGAACTACCGCATTTGAACTATGGTACTATCGCAGATCGGTAGTACCAAAAAATGTATGGCGGTGCGTAAAATATAGAGAGTGTGTTTTCAAGTGGTTTGATACTCTCTGAAAATCAGAACGATCGCACTTCAGCTGCGGTACTACTGTAAGTAGGTACTGCTGATATTTATGTGGTGATACGTATATTACATAGAGTATGTGTTTGGGAGTTTTGATCTCCCATGAATCGGTATGACCGCATTCTATTGAGTCGTACTACCGGAGTGCAGTAGTACCGATATTTACATGGCAGTATGAGTTTTCCAGAGAAGATGTTTTTGAGAATTCTTAAGCTCTGGAAAATGGTAGCTCCATTCTAGCCGAGCAATATGACCGCGATGCGGTAATACCGATTTTTAGTTGGCGGTAGTGCCATAAATTTATGTGTAACAGTTAGTTCAGAGCATTAAATGCACATCAGTCAACCGTTGAATCTCGACTGCGGTAGTACCGGTCCTTAACGTCGATACTACTGGAAATCCTGATTTGTTCAGGATGTTTGTTCCAATGGCTAATTTTTGTGGTGAGGGCTATAAATACCCCCTTGGCCGGTTGTGAAATAACCTTTGACACTTCATTTTATTCTATTGAGCTAGTGTGAGCTTCTCCTCTTAATTATGCATATGTTACACCTTATGAGCAAGGAGAGAGGTCTCTAGCTGCATGTGTTGCATCTAGAGTTGGATTTTGTATCCACTTAAGTTTGTACATTCGTTGTACGTGGTGAGAGTCAAGCAACGGGCTTGACTTATTACTCTTGGAGTTTGCCGACTTCTAGACGGCGTTGAAGGCATCGTGTACGGTAATCTCTTCAAAAGAAGATAGTGAACATGCCCGACTTGTTGTGAAAGTTAGAGCTCACTTACCCGGAGTGGGAAAGAGCTACTACTAGTGGAATTGAGATGTTTGGCTTAATTCGTGGAGCCTGCCCAATTAGTTTGGGGTTACCTCAAATTGGATTAAGGGAGACCAGCAAGTCTCTAAACACCACGGTAAAAAAGTCCTTGTGTCATTGTGGTTTGCTCTCTAGTGATTTACCTTATGCAATTTACATTCCTAGAATTAAATTACTTTCATATTATGTATATGTTCTATTATTAATATAGTCTTATATTGTTGGTGCACTTAGTGAGACTAGTTATTTTTAGGCCTTAATTGTACAAAACTGATTTGACTTACTCTTCCGCATTATAAATCGGTTTTAGTCAAAAGATTTTTTAAACTGACTATTCACCCCCCTCTAGTCGGCCTCCTCGATCTTACAGCAGCTCACGCACAACTCCATCATGAAGCTCGGCGTGTTCGAGTGGGTGATACGGTCTGCCGGGGCGGGCTAGGAGGGTCGGCTCTTCGCGTACCTTCACGACGGGTGGTGCCAACCGAAGAAGAAAAAGAACACCGGTGAGACGCTTAACTTCGGTATCGTTAATTTTCAGCCGAAGGTGCGCTGTCTCCGGTACTTGCCAGCACCCGCGTCTCGGAATAGATGGGAGACAGACTGGACGCGGCCGTGGTTTTACCACAAGTCCCCATCGGATGATGTCTTGCGGTCGACCTGAGGGCTTATCTAGCTCACTTCTTCCTCGGAGATTGAGCTGACATCGAGGAAGGAGGCGCTTCTCCAGCTGCTGCTGCTGACTGCAACGCGAAGGCTCTCCATGAGGGATCTTGTGGAGGAATTAGGCGCGCTTCGGTTGTGGCCGCTTGTGCAGGGGTGGGATGTGAAGCTTGGTGCGGCGAAGGGTGGTGTCCCTTCCTTCGATCTCTCGGGTGGCGGGGAGGGTAAGTATTCCTGCCTCGCTCATGCCGCTGTATGCATATGTATATATATAGTTGCATATTTCTCTCCTCTTATATATATATATATATATATATATATATATATATATATATATATATATATATATATATATATGAAACCTTTTTACTCAGGGAGTAGTTACTCCCTATTCCATATCTCACAACGTATGTAGTATCTTGTACAACCGAGAATATGTATGTGTAGTATACGAGTATATAAGACCACCTAGGTGGTATTCATGCATTTTCAAGGGTGGTATGTAAAAATTTTATACATACTCATTTTTAGTGCGAATATGAAGGTATTTACAAAATATGCTAAAAACTATGGACTCTCTTACAAATTTTTCATATGGTTCGCATTGGAGTATCTTATAATTAGTATATGAGTATACCCAAGTGATAAAGGAGTATGTCAAGTTCTTTTAGGTGGAAGTAACTACACCCGGGAGTAGAAAGTATTATATATATATATATAGTGCTCCCATCGACGAGGCAGGGCGGACTGCGGAGGCTCCTACACCAGGGAAGAGCATGCGAAGCGGGGGGCTAGTGGTGCGCGAGCCCTGTCTGAACCGGGCGTACTCGGACCTGGCTGTCCGCTTGGCAGAGCGGACCGACCCCAACAAGGGGAGGAGAAAAAAGAACAGGGTGCCGGAGGAGCTGAATGTCGTTGGGCCGATCGGCGCGGTGCCTTTGCAGTGTGCTGGGGCTAAGGATGTGGGCGACTCACGCTGCGCGAGGATGGACACGGAGGGGCGCCCACCGAAGGCGGCTCTGGGTCCCGTGTGGCATGTGCGAGCAAGTGAGTTCGACGGGCTCTTCCTCTAGAGCGCGAGCGGTCTCTCTGGTGGTTGCTGCCAGGGCCATAGGGGCGGCGGAGAGGGTGGTCGGCTCATTTCGCGTGGCAAGCCTGGCCCTCGAAGAGTCTTCTGTCGGGACACCTTTGCACGTCTACGGTCGAGAGTCCGAAGATACCCTGGTGGGGGAACCCGTCCCTGCCTAGGACGCGATTGGTGAGTTCCTT
This sequence comes from Hsuehochloa calcarea, assembly GCA_036346395.1. NCBI lineage: Eukaryota > Viridiplantae > Streptophyta > Magnoliopsida > Poales > Poaceae > Hsuehochloa > Hsuehochloa calcarea. The sequence goes on from CM070599.1 coordinate 46,729,636, forward strand.
GTACCTTCCTTTTAGTTATCGCCACCGTGCTGACTTGTGTGTTGCAGTGGTGAGCGAGGAGAATACCGAGGATGGCTATTCTGATGTCGAGGGGTCGGAAAGGTGACTCTGGTGCCGGTAGGGCTGGGGAAGGTTCCGGCATCAGGGGGTCCGAGGAGGTGTCCCCAGTTGCTGGCGTTTGTGGTACTGTGGGTACCGTAGATCTTGGTCCGTTGTGTACCAACGACTTCAAAGTTAGCCCTGGGGCGGCCATTGTGTGTGAACAGGTGGCTTGCTTTGCCGCCCTATCATGCGCAGAGCAGCTCTTCGAGACCATGCCCACACATCAGATGTTCAGGTCGATCGAGGCAAACGCCGCGAGGGTAAGCTCGGCCAAATTTGTTAGCTTCTTTTTTATGAAGGTGTGCTTAGCGTAGACCCTGATGCTATCCCGCGCGCTCGAGGGGATATCCGTCGTGGCTATGCGGAGATCCAAGAGCGGGTCAACTCGGAGCATGCACGAAATGAGTCGCTTTGCTCCGAGCGCCTGGCTCTTATTGAAAGGATGAAGGAGCTGGAGGCGTGGGTTGCCGAGCTGGAGGGAGAGCACCGTGACATTTGCGAGGAGGTACAGACGCTTCAGGGTGCTCGCAAGGACCTCGAGGCGGAGATCAAAGCGGACCGTCAATTCTCTGAGACGGTGTCGCGCATTATATGGGATGTCATGGAGTCGCCGGAAGGCACTGTGACCGAGCTCGGAGCGGTTGCCGCCTCGGAAGCACACCCCTGCGTAGGTGGATCTGACACTTGACCGTCTCTAGCGCGCCGGGGAGGTCTGCCTGCCAACCGCGCGAGACTACATCGACCATTGCACGAAGGCGGCTTGGACAGCGGCCTTTGTGTCACTGCAGAGGGCTGGCTATGGGCATGTTGATGCCCTCGGTGTGCGCTCCTTGCCTATGGCCTCTATGTCGGAGATTGTTGCCGATCATCGGCATGCGCGGAGGGCGGCCAAGGCCTTCGCTCAGGCCTTCTGTGTGCCACATGGCCGTGAGGCAGCAATGGACTCCCTGCGCCTGGTGCTGTAGTAGAAGGTGAAGGGCAAGGCTGCGGTAGTGGACGAAGCTGCAGAAGAGTGGGGGCCACCACCGGAGACAAGGTGTGTCCCTCCGCCGTACACCAGCAATTCCAACCATAGAATTTTTGCGAGGCTTCTTTTTTTTGTCCCGCTTCGTTTCTTGTGCCCGAGCGAAGGTGGGTGGGAGGAGGTTGTTGTTTTTTGTAATAACCTCCGATTTTGAATGAAATGACAGTTACAAGCCTTATTGCACTGGAGTCTGTGGTTGCATTGTGTTTATGTTCTTGTCTGTTGGTTTGCTTAGGCTATGCTGGTTCTGTTCCGATGCACCACTCGACGGGGCCTCACCCTCACGGAGGGCGAATGATGAAAGTCATCGTGCCCCACGTGGTACGAAGGATGAGCGAAATATTCTCTCCATTTGGCCTCTGCAAATATGCTATCGAGGGGTCATGTATCACGACGCAAAGTGGCAGCGATGGAAGCTAGCAAACCCGGAGGGTTCGATGGAACATTTTGGCTCTTCTAGGAGCGCAAGGCGGCGAAGGTGTGTGATGAGATTCACGCTTTCTGGGAACAACGGGGTGTTGCTTTCGCGACAGGGGCCCCGGAGGCTACTACTGAGGAATCCTCGGGATCCCTGTACGATGTGTAGAGGGAGTACCTGCACCTTGTGGGAACTAGGGCATCTGACGAGGAGCTTCTCGCGTGGGCGGTTAGGACGGAGGAGTGAGACTTTGTACCCTAGCACCGCGGGGGCTACGATGTGTACTGTTTGTGTGAAGTCTTAACGTGTGTTGTTGATTGGTGATATTTTATTGCACTACTTGAGAGGTTGAGAGACCATGTGAGAGGTCCTCCACTCTGAGTGATGAGTATTTGACAGCGTGTATGAATAGGTTGAGAGTTGAGTGTTTCGGCTTGGACTGTTTCTGTGCGGAATCAGGATAATCGGAACTACCGCTGTGTATGGAGCGGAAGTTCGATGTCGGAACTACTGGCGTTGGAAATAGGAACTTCCGATTATTCCAGGTTTTGAGTTCGGTTGTAGTAATCGGAACTTCCGCTCTTGGTAGCGGAGTGTCCGATATTACCGCGTTGAGGTTCCTCGAGGCGAAAATCGGAATAGAAATTTTAGGCGTCATGGATGTTCGAAGATCGGAAGTTCCGCGATGGTAAGCACGGAACTTCGATAATCGACAAGTGCGGACGTTAAAAATCGGAACTTCATTTGTGGTAAGTGCGGAACTTCCGATTGTGTCCAGAACTGTGCAGAGAAGGTTAATTTGTGATTTTGATTTTGTATGAGTTCGAGTCTTATACAATTGTTGATGCTATGATATTGTGCAATGCTATGTGATGTGTTTTGCTTGTGATGACCGCGGGGCATCAAGATGGAGTCGTGGCGAGACACGTGGACCGGACTAAGCGCGGAGGCGTTGAGGTCGAACGGTCGGGATGTGTCGAAGACGGCGTGAATCTTGAAGCGGTTGCGAGTCGTGCACAAGAAAGGAAGACGGAGGCTTCGGAAGGTGCGCAAGGCGAACGGTCTTTTCGCAAGCGGCACAAGTGGAGGCGGTTCCGTTCGGTGTAGCGGGCTTAATGGGTTGGAGGCCCATTAGCCAAGGGCTATAAATAGACATGAAACCCTGGTGCTAGGGTTAGAACTTTTGGAGACAAAATTAGGGTTTACCTTTGGAGAAGTTGTTTGGACTTTTTGAGAGTTTGTTGAGTTGGAGAGTATGAACTGAAATCTCTTGTAATCATTCCTCTGTGTTTCCATCTGTAAACGTTTGATTTCTATCAATGAAACTCTGAGTTTTGATTACTTGTTTTTGTCCTCTTCCATCTCTCTGCTCTTCTCTTGAATAGCTAGGGTTTTGATGTATCTTTTGATTCGTCTTATGAAATAGTGTGAAACTTGATATCTAGAGTCGTTTTGATATTGCTAATCTATCATCAAAGTTTCATAAGCTAAGAATCTGAGAATCGTGTCTATTGTGGGTTTTGGTCTTTCTTGCCCCTTCCTCAAGAAATCCGTTTTTGGCTCGATTATTGAATCTTTGGTTGCGATTCTTCTCCATAAGGTCAAGATGGTGTTTAGGATGATGTTATGTGAAACTTGACCTGAGAAGAGCATTCAAGATTAAGTAGTTTGGATTTTTGGGCAAAAACCGAGCGTTACGCTTTCTTGATCGGGATAATCAGAGCTTAGATTTTACAGTGAAGTACCATAAGCGGAACTTCCGCGCCATACACAATGGAACTACATAGCGGAACTTCCGCACCTTCTTGCCGAGCTTCCGATTTCGGAAAAACGGCCGAGGCTTGTTTTTGTTATTTGATCTTGCTTCATTTACTTTCTTTAGATCCCCAGAGATCTTTGTAGGCTTGTTTAAATACAGTAAAGGGGAGTATTAATTTTTAGGCACCATTCACCCCCCCTCTGTTGCCATTTCGGTCCTTCAGAGGTTTTCGTGTAACATGTAGGAATTGCCTCGCTGTTATTCTCCTGCGTCGGCTATGTATGTATGTTGTGTACTTCAGATTTGTTATAAATAAAACTTGTGGCAATACTGCCCTTTTTGGATTCGTTGCGAGGGGGAGGCAAAGTCGGTGTCGTCCCCCATACTCTTTTAGACAGGGTTCCGAGGGAGCCCTACCTACTATTTGTTGTGAGGGGGAGGCAAAGCCAGCGCTGTCCCCCATACTTTTTTACATACGGCTCCGGGGGATCCCTAGTGCTATTTGTTGCGAGCGGGAGGCGAAGCCGGCGCTGTCCCCCATACTTTTTTAGATATGACTCCGGAGGAGCCATACTTGCTATTTATTGCGAGGGGGAGGCGAAGCCAGTATCGTCCCCCATACTTATTTAGTTAGAGCTCCAGGAGCCCTACCTACTATTTGTTGCGAGGGGGAGGCGAAGCCGGCGCCGTCCCCTATACTTTTTTAGATATGGCTCCGGGGGAGCCCTACTTGCTATTTATTGCGAGGGGGAGGCGAAGCCGACGCCGCCCCCATACTTTTTTAGATAGGACTCCGAGGAGCCCTATCTGCTATTTGTGCCCGTGGAAGGCTACGATGTGCACCGGGGCCGAAGGCCATGCACGCGGTGTCTACGGAGGGCTACGGTGTGCACTAGGGCTGAAGGCCATGCGCGGTGGCTATTTTATACACTCGTGCCTGCGGAAGGCTACAGTGCGCACCGGGGCCGAAGGCCATGCGCGGTGGCTGTTTTATACACTCGTGCCTGCGGAGGGCTACGGTGTACACCGGGTCAAAGGCCATGCGTGGTAGCTGTTTTATACACTCAGACCTGTTCTTGTAATGAATGAGACAGTACCAAAAATATTGTCACATCGTGAATACAGGCTCCCGTCGCATAAAGTCTACAGACATCATTTGTCCAGGCGTAACCGGTGTTTACATATCATCTATGGATAAAACTTTCGGAGGCTTTTTACGTTCCACATGTGGTCCAGCTGCTGCCCTTCGGGAGTTGTGATGTAGTAGGAGCCCGCTCTTGTGCTTCGAGTGATGATGTAGGGTCCTTCCCATTTGGACTCTAGCTTTCCTAGAGTTGTGGTGTTTGTCGCTCGCTTGAGCACCATATCGCCTAGTGCTAGTATGTGGATCTTGACCCTCCTATTGTACACCTTCGTGACTCCTCGGAGTACTTTGCCATGGTTTAAATGGCTTGGACGCGGTGCTCCTCTAGGAAGTCCAGTGACGTTTCACGGTCTGCGGGGTTTCCGCCCTCTATGGCCGGAGGGATTTTGCCGCAAGCTTTTTGAAGAAGCTGCGGAGAGTCTCACCCGGGCCCTCCTTTATCGCGAACAAGTGTCTCACATCCTTTGGCTCCGTGTAGTTCTCCTGAAAGTTGTTGCACACCGGGTCCCGCAATTGTTCCCACACGTACACGGAGCGGGGCAGAATGGTGAAGAACCACGTCAACGCCACACCCTTGAGTGGTAGGGTGATGCTTTTCTCTTTCGTGGTGTCGTCTCCCCGGGCGGCCTCAATGGTCATTTCGTATACGCGAAGGAACTTCGAGGGGTCCGTGCACCCCTCGAAGGGCCTAACCTCCGGCATCTTAAAGCCTTGGAGCCAGCGGTTCGGTCGACCGCTCCATTGGCTCTCCCGTTGCACTAGCCTACAAGTGGTGGCTGGTGCTCGGTGAGCGGCTCCATTTGCTTTGGGTTGTGCGAGCCTAAGAGGAGGCGCGAGGGCCTAGAGGGCCTCTGTTATTCCCGCCAAAGGTTGAGCATCTCTGGCGGGCATCGCCCGATGATGTTTCGGAGTTCTTTGCTTCTTCCTCCGGGCTAGAGGGCTTCAGAGATCTTGCCTCGTGTTATTCGTGCCACTCCGTGCGGACTTGGCCGTCGGGGAGACATTGTCTTGAGTCATGGCTTGACATCGCCCCATGATGATGTTGTAGCAAAAAGAGTGGAGTTCTTTGCTTCTTCCTCGGGAAAGGACTTGGGCGTGTGTTGATTGCACCAAAAATTGGATCTGCCCTTTACATTGGGGGGGATGGCTATTTATAGCCTTCTAAAATATGGTATTTACATCTTCCTAACCCTTAGCCCTCGGGGTGCTAGGCGCGGGCTTCACCACGATGGGTCTCCCTGGTGCAGTCTATCCGGCGGTGCACCTCCACCAATCTGAGACTTTGGGCGCGAGTTTTCCGAGCCCTCTCTGCTCCTCTTGTGTGGTCTCGGAGACATGGTAGTACTTTGGGAGAGGGGGGGCTTGTGTCTTACTCGAGGTGGCCCGGAGGACTCTCTTGATCTCTGCGGGACTTGAGGACCTTCGGAGAGGCCCATGGGTAACCCGGAGGACCAACTATTGTAGGAAAGAGACCCTTCAAGGAGGCTCTGATCATCATCGAGTAGGAGGGACCCTCGGCACACCTTCATGCTCGTGGGTTGCGGAATCTATCGTACGGGCTTCGTCAGATCGTTGGAGTCGGTGAGGCCACCCTGACGACAGGGACACTTCAGTCATTTAGTGTTATCGTGTGCTTTTTGGACGTACTAAAGTGTGATGTATGCTACCTCCTTTTCTGCCACTTGCAGGCTGCAGCACACAGGTAATGGAATCCGGTGGGTGGGATAGATAGGGACATTCAGGTTATTAGTTTCAGTTCCATCTAGTGTGAGATAAATTGAAAGAGTGGATGTACCTAGAGCTGGATTAGAACAAAGTTACGCACAGTGTTAATGAACAGTATAAGAACACCAAAGCAAAGACATGGAACCATCAGGAGATGCCATTTTCCATGCAGAATGGATCTGTTTTGTTCATCGTATTCGGCTAACCACGATGAATTCATCTGAAGGCCTTACACAGTTACACTGATGCTGCGAATTCTTTACTCTGTTACTGATTGGACGCCCGCCTGGAGGCTGGAAGGAAGGGAATCGGTTTGTGTTTCTGAATTCCTTCCAGATGTATCCAGACAACTTATGTCTCGTCTGAAAGTTCAAACACAGAGAGGACGCGGGGATACTTTGCCGTTACAATATTCAACCGAACTCTATCTACACAGCTGCATTCTATCACTATGTTCAACAGAATTCATCCGCCCACACAAACTCGTGCAACAAACCAACCTAAAGCATCTAATCTAAGTCATCTCAGCTAGTTGTTGGGGCCCCAGTTGCTGAGGTACATCACTGTCCGGAGCTCTTCCTCCTGCTGCTTCGCCTTCCTCCTCGCCGCCGTCGCGGCGCCACCGGAGGAAGGCAGCGCATGCGCACCGCTCTTACCGCAGCTGGTGCCGTTCCCGGCGGCCGCACTGTTGGCGCGCTGCTGGACTGACCGGAACGCGTGGTTGCAGCGGCACAGGCCGGCCTGGTCCTTGAGCGCCTCCACCGTGCCCACGCTCATCGCCGCCGCCCACGACGACGCCTTCGCCTTCCCGCTACCGCTCGCCATCGGATTGTGCCGTACGTAGTCTTGCCGACACGGTGTGCTCGACTGCTCGGTTCGATCGGTGAAAGTGTTAGGCTGCTGGGAGGTGGTGGTGTGTTCGCGTGGTGGTTTTATAGGGAAACGGAGAGAGCCGTCGCTGCCGTGTGCGTACGCACGGTTTTGGACTCGTTTTGTGTGGAAATCAGTGGGGGGCTCCCAAAAACCGGGTGCAGAATTGCGCAGTTGAGGTTGGTCGCGGAGGACGAGGTTTAGCCGTTTCTCCGGCTGTTGCAAAATGCGGCGTGCTGCTTGTGTTATTGTCGGTGTGCTAGCTAGCTATCCGGCCACTTGCCGTGTCTGATTCTGGCAGCGAAACCTGGGCGTGTGCTGCGGTTACGTCGCAGTCGTGTATAGTATTCATCACTTAAAGAGTGTAAGTGTAGTGGCGAGAGTGCTGGCATTCTGTGTTGTTATTTCAAAGAATGGATCGTAGTGGTTAGGACGTCTCGGATCCATCACAAAAGCACGTGTACTGCGACCAAACTGCTGCTCCCCAAGTAATGCTAGTACCAATCAAGTGTCAATGTGGCACACGACGCCAGACTGAGCTGATATTCAGTCGAATACAGTTTCTCTGTACATTATACATACAGACACTTTTCCTCTTTGAAGCAACTTTTTTTTTTGTCTATGCAAGGCTTACAAGCACGCCTTTTCAATCAAACAAACAATCCAGGCTCGTTGTGGCTAATTCGATGTCTTGATTTCAGCACACGGGCAATCGCATGGAGATCCGAGAATTTACAATTACAACTCATTCGATGTCCTGGAATCTTCATGCCTTCTTGGTGAGCGATTAAACTAATCCTTTTGTGTTCAACGCAGTGGCTCACATGGGCAAGCTACAGATTTTTACCACATGCTCTTGGAGTGACGTTGAGAGCGGAGGTATGGGAGACGGGTAGCGAAAACCAGAGGCTAGAGGACATGGTTTCCATGATACCAGGGGCCGTATGGCGTATGCTTCATTCAGCATTTGCTGATGCAATGCATGCGATGCGAGTATGTCGCTATGCCCTATGACTCACTGCATAATTCATACATGCATACTTCTCTTCGGCGAGACATAATACATAAATCCAACTTATGCACGATTGTTTACTTCTTTACTCCATAATTCTGTCGGACCCGGATTTTATAGAATCCTCTGCGAATATACTATGCTATTCCCTGGATCAGTAGATAACACTCACAGATATATCACTAAATCATTTCATACATGGCTTAAAACCATACCATTCATTAATTTAACATATCAGAGTTTACATAGACCGCATCGGGTCAAGTTTTACAATAAAGACCGAACAAGCCAAATGATTACATCACAAAAGTAGCGAAAGTGACAACGAAAGTAAAAAGGGTGAGGGCACATCTCTCCACAGGCAAACGACTGAGGAAACCTGTGTACATCCGATATTACCCTAAAACTCAGATAATATAGGATGCACCTAGGTACCAGCGAAGTCAGCTAGACTAGGGCGAGACTAGAACAACTAAGGACTAAACTATGCTTCAAGAACTCCTGGGTCTTCAGACATCTGGTTCCTCGTAGAAGTCGTAATCTCGAATATTTCCTGCTTCTGAGGGTTTGGGGAAAGAGCGAGAATGAGCACAACTATCGTGCTCGCGAGCCAACACACAGAATGCAATAGTATACATGCAATGCTTAACAAGGATGGCTCAGGTTCTTTTATTTGCTAAAGCAACATTTTCAATTATCATAATTACAAAGTCTTATGACTTAGCATTTTAAACAGATTGTATTTTTATTAAAGAGAATAAGTGCAATATTAAATAACAGTAGATGTTACCTCCACCTCATGGTAAATTTTGATAGCGGTTACTTCCACCGATTATCAACACTGGGTAAGGCTACCTAGGAAAAATCCAAAATAAAGGCTAGATGAGCCCAACACATTTCCATTCCACCCACGAAGGTTTTTGAAATAGAACTAACTCAGGTTAAGTTTCCATGTCCGCCTTTGACCGTAGGCATGGCTGTTTAAACAGTTTAGACTCTGCAGAGGTTGTACACTGTACCCACAAGAGATAATCATACTCGTTACCCTACATGATTTCTTAGTCATGTAGTTGAGCGATCGTCACAGTAACGTTTCAAACTATCTTGTCCCTTTCGTCATCTCACCCCTATGGCTAATTCCATAAGTTGTGCGGGATGCTTACTACAACGACTAGCGCAGCTGGCCCCGGCCACAACGACTAGCGCAGCTGATAACTTCACCGTTTTCGGTGTCCCATTCAAGCTAGCATACGTCCTGCCGCTTGCACACTTCTAAACACCAGTTGTGGGATGATATTCATGGTTCAATAATTTTACTAAGCCATGTTGCACTTTGCATACTTGCGGTTGTACTTGTTTTACACAGGAGTTCATGACAAGATTAATCCCTTAATTCATCTGGACGGTTCATACCACATACCAACCATTCTCGTGCTACGTCCGCACCCACCACTCTTTCCATCCGTCTAGATGTGGTACTAGCAAGTTGTTTTAGGGTTTTGGGAAGGAAAACCAATTAACGCAACACACCAGTCATCTACATCCAATGACTGCCCAAAACTATTTTTCATGTTTAAAGGATGATGATTGAGACATTTATTGTCCCGGTACTTAAGCAAGACTAGCATGTCGTTTAAGTACAACCTATACTAGTATTTACCATATATTTACTAGGGTGACAAAGAATACTGGATTCAATTATCAAAGGATGGCTTAATAAGTAATTAATCAGCAAATGGGTATTTAACTACCTTAAGCTTTAACATATCATTGATTACAAAATTAAAGCATGCAACTTTGATATTTTAAATAAACATAGTTTGCATAAAATGTAGGCTCAGAATGATCAAAGTATTGACTCGCCTAGGTCAGATTATCGCGGCCTTGATCTTACTCAGGGCCTTCTCTGCTAGGGGTATTGAATTCTGGATCTGCGTCTTTATCCGAATCTTGATCCTGCTTGAGTCGTTGCTTCTTCTGGACTCCGACTCCTAATTACACGATACAAGCAAGAACAACAGATAAATCCAAAGAACTTCCAAAAGACCAAATATAAACAAAGCATTTTAGATAAATTTTGCGATGAGCAGTCCCACTCGGAAGAGACAAGGTTAGCAAGGTTGAGGAGGATGATTGACAAAGTCAGCTATCTCATCTCATGAGCATTAAAATAAGGGTGGCAAATTTTATCTTTGAGTACACGAGACAAGACCCTGGTGGTTCGGAGATAATCTCATGAATTCATGATTTGGCATCAGCGAAAACAAGGGAACCCTAAAGGAAACAAAGTCGAAGAACTTCCGCGGGATACTCCACCTCGGATTTGGAAGATGGCAAGATATTTGCTGATCGGATAACGACACAACGCGACCTAATTTTTCAACAAGAGCTTTTATTAAAATAATGGATAATATTCGAGTAAGATACCGAGATTAACATGTTAATCCCGAATAGCTTCCCAAAATATTTTGAGAAAATGCAAATTCATTTCAAAGCATTTTACACAACACAGGAAATTTGAATAAATAAGTTTTAACTAAAATAGACTTGATTGACTCGGAGGCTCGGCCTTGACGATTTCGAAGGTCATTTGCATAACATCAATTTCTCATGTATGCAGATTTTGCAAATTACGCTCTTAATCGATAGCTCTCAACTAAGTGATTAGCTTGAAAATGATAATTCTACTAGTACTTGACAATCCTTTCCCATCAACTTGAGCCTCTCCTCCTTGCTCTCTGTGGGTTTTGTGGGTGGTGGTGGTGGTGTCTTTGGTGGTAAGGAGTTTGGCTTTGAATTTGCTCTTGGCCTATGCTTTGGTTGCCTTGCTCTTGATTTCCTCCTGTGGTGCCCTGGAAGGTGCTTGCGGTGGTGCTTGTGCTCATGCTGGCTTTGAGGTGAGGCTGTGAATGGGGGAGATGCACCCGGTTGGGGAGATGTATTTGGCCGCCCTTCTTTGTGATCCATGAATTTCTCCTTTTGCCCTTGTGCTCATCTGAATGGCTTCGCAAGATATTTTTGGGCTGGGGGTATTTTGGTCCATTGACTGGCAATTCACTATGTGAGGGATTTTCTGCAGTCGAGGCAATCTGATATTCGTAGGTGTTGGATTTGAGAATGCCGAATGATGAAACCTACGGTAATAAGACGGCGCCGATTACTTAGGTTGGTTTAGGTATCGCGGGTATCCAGGTGCCAACTGATTTGGTTTAGCTTCGGTGACTTGAGAATCAAGTTCCCAGTTACTGCCGGTTAACCCAAGTTGGTTTGGGTAGTCTTGATACTCAGGGTGCCGGCTAATCTAGGTCGATCTGGGAACCGCGATGATTCCTACTGTATTTTGACGGCAAACTATTCTATTTTAACTCTATGCTATGGTTTTCTATTTGCGAATGGTCTTATGTTTGGTTGACTGAAAAATGGAGCTAGTAGTGGTACTTCGGATCGAGTCGAGGAATTCGATTGATTGGCGATGGATGATCAATACTCCAAGGAAGGCTTCAGAGATATGCAATGCAAGATCTTTGTTTAATCTTTTTGTAATGTACTCAAAGTTGTAAACATGATCTGTTCTGATGTAATAAAATTCTTGTATTACTTGAGTTGAAAAATTTTTATTTATCGCTAACCACTATTAATGTCTTGACGGGATGACTTCTCCATTTGACCTTGCAAGAATGAATCATTTGATTCGCGGCTTAGGTCTTCGTCGCTAGAATATTCACGCGATGCTTGCCATCGTGAGATCACTTCACAATGGTGTATCAAGATTGGTCACATGTTGAGAGGGGTCCCTCCAACATTTTCTGAGTTGAGGTGCAAGAAATATGTCGTGGATTCGTGATAGCTAGTTTGATAATTCGAGTCGATATACTAAGGTGCCTTTACACTTTATTATCCGAACTGGTTTCTCATTTAATCCGTATCAGCGTACCCTGCACATAGGTGATACCTTTAAATACTCCTGCTTCCATACTTAAAGCTGTAGGTCTTTCCTATGTTGGTTGCGTAGCTCCTTTGCCTACATTAAGTGCTCTTGGGGTGCCTTCAAGTTAGTTGTATTCTCGTCGTTTTCCTGTACCAGATCAAGGCCTAGTAACGGTCTTTCTCCGACCATAAATCCATAGCTGGGTCATCTGTACTTTCTTGCGTAGAGACCTCGTATGGTGTTATTTAAGTACTATACTGGTAGTTGTTCCCGAAATTTAGTTGATAACCAATTCCATCTCCTGATTTGGGGGCATACCAGGTAATTTCTTAGGGAGTATATCTGAGAAGGCTATCACTACTGGTATGTCCTTTATCTCCTTTGGTCACGTACTGGTCAATGTAGGATGAGATTGTTTTGGTGGACTTCTGATTCCGATATATTGTATAGCAGCATAAAATTTTAACAGCCGTCCTCTGTTTTAGGGGTGCCTTCACATGGTGTACTACTGCCCGCTATGCTGAACAATATACTAAATCCCAAAAGCAGGATCCAGCTCAATTGCCGATCTCTAATGGAATTAGGCGATCTCCAATAAAATATAATCTCGATCATAGCAATAGATTGATCATGTGCATCAGTTTGCACCATCCTCATAAATTCATCTCGCCCAAGTCTACACCAATTTCTACTTGTCTTCCAAGCGAAATCATTTGCTAAAATTTTCTGTGGCAAAATCAAATATCATATCCTCATTTTAAATTGCAATGGAACCTTTGGCTAAAATTCCCCAATTTCTATCATGTTATCATTTCTAAGATCGATCGTCAAGCATTCATATTAAAATCACACTCTCCCAATCAATCTATTACCTTTATTGATCCACCATACCATTCTTCACATTAATCCACCAACATTTGTAGATTAACCAATCACTACTATTCAATTAACTCTACCAATTTTATCAATTTCTTAGAATTCAACCAACATATCGGCATTCTAATCATAACTCCCAATAGTTATCCAACTCCATTCCTTATTCATCACCTATCAAGATCCGATTGCTCATATTAGATTTCCAACAATCACTAATAATTTATTTGGATCCAAATTCATTGTGCATTCATGTCCCATAAATCCAATATGACCTAATCGTCTAATTAGTTTAACAAGGTTTACCCATATATGTCATAATTCAAGCGATTCACGAAAATTAACATCATGCCTTTATTATGAACATCCAACATTTTCGTATTTCAATCATCACCTTTACGGGATCAATTCTCAATACTAATTTACCAACAATGACTAAAATCTATTTGAATCCACTAAGCTGTATTTTACAATCCAACCAAGATTTATCTTCATGTCCCAACAAAGATATACTTCTTTAATCCAACCATAACATATTCCAATATTGAACAAATGCATTTCTATCATCCACAATAATATATTTTTAATAATCCGATTACGATGTCATCCCATGATCCAATAATGAGGAAATTCAATAATCCAACTCCGCAATTATATAATCCCACAATCCAATCTTCAATAATAATCTATTTCCATAATTCAATTTCCCTGACTCCAATAATCCAACAAATGTGTTCCTATAATCCAGTAACCAACATTTAGTTCTACATCCAACCATAATCCAATATTCACTAATCAAGCATTTCTAATAATCCTACATCCCTCGATCCAATACCGACAACAATTTATTTCTAGAATTCGACATTCATTCATCCAATACTCAATAATCCAATAGTAATATATGGTTATGATCCAATCATTCAGTATCCAACAATTATCTAATTCTATGATCCCATATCCAACAGTTCATTACTCCAGTATCCAACCAATAACTTAATTGTATAATCTAATATCCCCAAACAATGTGTTTCTAGCAATCCCATATCCAATAATTTTGTAATCCCTCAATCCGATATTCAACAATCGTGCTATCTTCCGTCAGGTGGCGTGCTATACACTTCGCACATCTATGGCTATGTCAACAAGCTGCTGCTGGGATATGAGTCTCTCAAAGGATGGGTTGAAAATTCTCAGCCCAGGTAATACATATCGGGGTGGTGGTTATTGTGGTGCGCTTGGACAAGGTCCATGGGTAGATGGTGGATGGTATGTGGTGGTCCTTAAGCCTTGGCCTGAGGTAATGGCAGATGTGGTTCCTGAATACTTTGGGGTGTTTCAATTATTTGCCCCGGTGGCTCTCGGTATAACAGTAGTTCTGGATTGATCAGAGATTGGCCCGATGAGATCTATTCTTGTGTTTCCTGTTGCTTCATCCTATGGTAATAGATCCCCTCTTAGACCCATTCCTTGTTCTTCAGTTCCTTGGTCTTTCATCCTTACTCGCATAGGAAATCTCCAAATGAACGTTATCACTTTATTATTCTTTGCTTTCGATCTATGACCATTGCTAGGAAAGAGGATTAAATACTTTACAGTGATTGCTGGGGACAAGAAGGAGGAACCATTCTCTTTGCTGATGTTGATCTTGGCTTTAGTGGCTTTGCTGCCGGGAAATGAATTTATTTTTCTCAAAAGGTGGGAGTATTTTGCGAACTGCCTGACTTGATTTGGGTTGAATAGATACAACCGTACATTGGATGTACTGCCTACAATTGGAACACGTCCACGAGTTGAGCCACTTTCTATGGTGTTTTTACCATAGTGCTCCTATAAGCCGAATGTAAAATTTCTTAGGAAGTAAAGGTCTCTCTTGGAAAGAAGGGAGTAGTTGTACCAACAAAATCTGCACCTACTTATTTGGAAGAAGTCGATGGTTGCACTCCCAGAATACCACTGGTTGATGCCAATTTGTCCTCTGGTATTGCCTTACTCTCAACAGGAAAAATGGAGTTGAAGGTTGTGTCTATCCAGGTATGTTGTAAGTACCACAATATCCTGGTTGCTAGGTAGACATTGGGAAATTGAGCCAGTATAAGGTGTGTGAGGAGGACGTCGGAGGTAAGGTCCTTCCTTTATTGCTTTGCTTTGTGGTGTGAGGTAGTTGGAATAATCTCGGACAACCGACCCTAGCCAGTATACCGGAGAAGTTGGGGCTACTGCTGAAAATAAGATTTGACGGTAAACTCTCATCCTCCACTTCATGGATCGAAGCTCTGAATTCTCTCCTTTGAGATTCGTGTACAGATGCGGTGAGAAGTGCTTCCTTATAAGCTTCTACGAGTTTAGTTGGTGGAGAACCTGTATCATGCACATTTGATGGTGCAAGGATATCAATTTCCCCAAGACTGCCCTTCATCATCTGGATTTGCGGGTGTTGACAATTTGTCAGAAGGTGCTGAGGCTTCAAAAACCCTTTTTGCAAAAGACCATGGAGCGCTCTGCTCTTTACCGCAAAGACCAGGAATCCTCGAATGTACGATCTCTATTAGGCGTTCCGCTTCATCTCTATGAAATTGATTATGTGTGATGATCTTCTCAATGTCAGCAAGTCCACTGCCATCACTTCGATTTCTGCAAACACTTTCCATTCTGCGGGAGAGGTGTTAAGAAATGGGTTGAGTCAGCTGTTGTACTCATAACATTTTAATTGACGAGTTCTTCTGTTGGTTGTACGAATTTCTTACTTTTTCAGCAATGATTTGTGGTAGGGAAAAGGGTATCATATTTATCTGGCAGAGGCTAACCCGAGGGTGAGTTGTTATGCCATACACAGTAAGCAAATAACACCAAGAAACAAAGAGATACAAAAAGATCCAAATCCTATACTACCTGAGTTTATCGTGCTCAGTCACGCTCGAGATCCCGTTCTCGAGACCGCCCAAATCCACAGGTTTGGGACTGCTCAGAGCTTGCCTCTGAGTGCGAACCTACATCTATCCTGGATCCACGCGCCCAGGCACGCTCGAGATCTGGCTCGAGTCCACCCAAATCACATATTTGGGACTGCTCGGGGGTTCATTCTGAGTCGCCTGAGATTTCGCTCTGGTGCGCGAGCTACACGCTTCGGTGCCACGGACCACTCGTCAGAAATCGATATCTTGAAATGAGATAAGTCACATTTTCTTACATCGTCGCCCTTTATATGCTCTCTTTAAGTATAATTCTTGTCTTTTTGGAAGGTGTGGATTTATTTGGTGATCTGGAGGAATAGATGAGGTGTTCTATGGGTATGGTCTACACTTATCCAAATCTGGAGAGTGAGCCCATGCCAGAATTCTACTCCATGCCTCTAGTCCAGGCACTATGATCTAAATCTTATATTGATACACCCATGCTAACATTTCGAATGACCTATCCTATGTTGAATGGCTAGCCTGACTGATCATTAACAGGAAATAACAGCATGGATCCTACAACGAGGCACACGGCTCTCGGACAAAAGACTGGACCTAGACCTCCTGCTAAGGAATGGTTCTACGTTAGTAGGTTGTCACTTTAAGAAAAGATAAGCTTTTAACATAATACTTTTGAAAAGGGATTGGGAATAGAAATTGATGTGGAGGCACGGGTTACTAGAGTACTTAGTGCCATATAGCAAGCGAGAAGGTATACTTATGTTCTGCAACAGTTTCTATTTTATTAGCGTGGCCCGAACCTATTGCTCTGATACCACTGTGACGCCCCGTGTGATTACCCCAGGGGTAATCACACTTAGGCACACGGATTACTATTCGTCTGCCCGGTAGAACACCGCTCCGACGAATAGTAAGCCATTATCAAAGTGCTTGTGTGAGAACAACAAGATGGAAGCTGTTATTTAATTACAACGATTAACCACACAAAGCTAAGGTGATACGACATTTAAAATAGCTATATTGATGTTCAAGAGGATCTCTTGCCTTGATGATGCGAAAAGATCGTCGTCGTCGAAATCTATACCAACTACACTGCGGCGTCGGCTCATCTGCTT
The DNA here is from genome assembly GCA_036346395.1 of Hsuehochloa calcarea. NCBI lineage: Eukaryota > Viridiplantae > Streptophyta > Magnoliopsida > Poales > Poaceae > Hsuehochloa > Hsuehochloa calcarea. Next base: position 46,746,521 of record CM070599.1, read on the forward strand.
TGCAATTATCGAGTTAACCATTAACAGCTCTTGATTTCCTCTGTGGTGCCTGGAAGGTGCTTGCGGTGGTGCTTGTGCTCATCTTGGCTTTGAGGTGAGGTTTGAATGGGAGATGCACCGGTTGGGGAGATGTATTTGGCCGCCCTTCTTTGTGATCCATGAATTTCTCCTTTTGCCCTTGTGCTCATCCCAATGGCTTCGCAAGATATTTTTGAAATTTGGGGTATTTTGGTCCATTGACTGCAATTCACTATGTGAGGATTTTCTGCGATCGAGGCAATCGATATTCGTAGGTGTTGGATTTGAGAATGCGAATGATGAAACCTACGGTAATAAGGCGGCGCCGATTACTTAGGTTGGTTTAGGTATCGCGGGTATCCAGTTAATCGAATCAACGCAAAGTCGTAGCACAATCATACGAGAATAAATATTTTGGAAATGTTTTTCAAAGCCAAAATGGAAAGCTAAAATAGACTTGATTGCGACGATTACGAGGATTACAAAACAACACAATACACAAATGCCATACAAACTTCAATACACAAATCATTAGTACACAAATCGCAATTATCGCTCCATGACTACCCATACAAACTTCAATACACAAATCATTAGCACAAATCGCATTAACAAAATATTAACAAAATAATATCAACATACAATCTCAATACTGAAAACTCAATTGCATACACAAAACCACTTCTTTGCTACTCTCGATCTCGCTCTCACAGGGCCACCACACAGGAGATGGAGACAGAGGAGAGAGAGAGGGAGAGAGAGGGGGGGCAGCAACGGCCGCCGTGGTAGTCGGCCGGAGGGCGGCGGGCGGTGAAATGGAACACCGGCGAGGAGAGATGCCAAGGGAGGCGGCAGCAGCCGGGCGGCACCGGAGAGGGGCAGCGGCGGCAATGGGTCAGCGGATGGCAAAGTGAGCAGGCGATGGCGGCCGGAGGAGAGGAGAGGAGGAGCGACGGGTACCAAGAAGACGCGGGAGGCTCACCGCGAGGTCGGCCGAGGCGGGACAATGGCGGAGATGGCCGCGCGGGAGCGGAGGCGGCGGCTGGGAGGCGCCGGGGCGACGAATCTGGCGGCGAGGGAAACCTAGCCGTCCCGGGAGCAAGGGGCTTGGGCGGAGCTCTGGGGCGCGGCGAGTGGGCGAGAGGCGCCGGAGGTGGGGAGAAGGGTGGCGGCGGCCGGCGGCGCCGGGAGGCGCGGAGCGCAGAGAGGGCGCAGCCAAGAGGGGAGGGAGAGGAAGAGCCTCGGCTTTTGTGGCCGGGGAGGGAAAGCCGGTGGAGACAGCGGGAGCAGCGAGGCGGCGAAGATGGGGAGAAGAAAAGCCGCGGGCGGTGGTCGCGAGTCGGACGGACGGCGGCAGCGATCGAAGCGGGCGTTTGTCAGCAGCGGCGCCAGATCCGGAGGAGGCGGGGCGGTCGGGCGGAGAGACGAGCGGGCGGCGGCGGGCGCGGTCGTGGGAGGGGGCCCAGGCGATGGAGTCGGGAGAGGGGAGAGAGAGGCGAGGAGGCGGCGCACTCGGTGCGGGGCGAGGGGAAGAAAAGGGGAGGGGAGGAGAGAGGCCGGGCCGGGCCAGGCGAGATAGGCAGGCTCGGGGGAGAAAACGACCCGGTTGGGGTGGCTGGGAAAAATGCGGCCGGGAGGGGGAGAAGAGAGAGTGGGCCGGGAGAAAAACCGGCCCAAGAAGAAAAGAATGGGTTTTGCATTTGAAAAAAAGTGGATTCAAAGCAAATTTTTGAATCTGGAATTTGAAGGAATGTTTGAAACACAAATCCGAGTTTAACGGAAGCTACGAGATTTTGGAATTTAAACCAAAATTTGAAAATTCAAATAAAAATTAGAAACCAAGGTAATTACTATTTATTGACCGAAAACGGGATGTTACAAATTCCTTGCTAAATTAAGTTACAGCTCGTTTAGCAGAAACTGGAAAGGCGACAGTGGACTGTGGCTTATTCCATCATTTCGATCCTAAAATCTGGAGACCAGGATTAATTAATGTGGTCTACTCCTAAAAACGATATCGTGTTCTAACCAAGGATTATAAGGCTGGTCCATACACGACTGAAACTAAATCGATGATCCCATCAGCATGGATGTACGAATTGCTTGCTGCCATCATTCATCAAAGCCCAGATGGAAGGTAATTAACTCATACTTGCCACGATCGACTGTTCTGCCCGTAGAAGAAGCAAGTAAAGCCACACGACAAACCTCGTCACCAGCTCAAGGCATTCATATATGTTTCCAAGCCAAAGCAATCAGAGAGGCAAATGGAGAAGGAGGCAACATAAACTCAAAAGTGGCAGAAGTTTTCATCATCATCATCATCATCATCGTGGGTAAATTACAGTCAGGAGGCAACCAGCCAAGTCTCAGGCAAAGGTTGCCGAAAGCCTGAACAGACACGACTGAGTACTAATTAGGACCCCAGCAACTGAGGTACATGACCGTCCTCATCCCCTCTTCGGCCTTGTCCGCCCTCCTCCTCTCCGCCGCCGCCGCGGCAGGAGCATGCAGATTCTTGGCCTGCGAGATGCCGCCGCGCACGTTGGCCTTGGCGGCCCGGTGGATCGACCGCAGCGCGTAGTTCCAGCGGCAGAGGCCGGACTGGTCCTTGAGGGCCTCCACCGCGCCCACGCTCATCGCCACCATCCACGACGCCTTCGCCGCACCCGCCATGTCTCCTCTCTTCTTGCTGTCCTGTGTTGGGCGACTGATTTGTGATCTTTGCTGTAGCTTAGCTTGCAGCTAGTGAGCTTTGCAGTAGTAGTGTGAGAACTGAATCGATGCTGTGTTGAGGAGAGGAGAGTGGGAGCGGGGTGGGTTATATACGGGAGGGAGGACGGGAGGGGCGGGGGGCAAAACAGGTGGCCGCGGGCGCTGGTTTCTCCGGGATACCGGGTGCTTCGATCGCTTGTTTACGCGCCGAAACTTCGCTTTCGTCCCCGGCTCCCACATGAGGCCATGACCCCCACCCCATCTCGTCTTGTTTATTCGCGTCTGAAGCGGTTTTTCCAGGATACCGGGTGCTTCGTTGCTCATTTGCTTGTCTACGCGCCGCACCTCGCTGTCGTCCCGGCTCACCCAGCGCCTCCCACCTCATCACGTCGCTGAAGCGGTTTGTCCTTTGCGACTGGCCCACGCGGACAGAGATGGTAGGAATAGGAGTAACTGACTAACTGACTGGCTCTCCTTAAAAAAAAAATATGGGACGGAATATTGGGCTTACGCAGCTTAACGCAAGCAGACGCTACAGCCCATGGAAACGTACAATGCAAAACTGCTAATTTCTATTACTAGTTAAGTGACCGTGTATTACAACACATCTAATTAAAATAATAGATATAATATATTTTAATTTATCAAGGCACGCGCAGGGAAAGAGAGAAGGGAGAAGGCTTGTGCAGATCCGGCTGATGGAAACAGCGACGGGGAGGGGCAGAGGCGCGCAAAGCAAAGCAGAAAAGCAGGGGTGGAGGCGAGGGTGGAGAGGAGGAGGAAGCGCAGGCGATGCCGGGAGAGAAGAAGGGAGCACACAATGCGATGAGATAGTTTGCTGATAACGTGATCCACATGTCGGTAGATAGTGACAGAGGTGGAAGGGTAGGGACGACGGACAACGATCAACTATAACATTTAAGTGGTAGAGATTTCAGGATACGACTTCTATTGCGCTATATGGCCTTAAGAACATTAGAGATGAACGACTAAACAAGTTGTTTTGGATGCTTTTCCATTTTGTGATTTAGAATTTGGAGGTTTTTTACACTTTTTCAATTCTTCGTACATTTACGAGGCAATTTTTTCCCTTAATGATATCATATTTCGTATCTCCATACTTCAGACACCTCATTCAGTACAGTGGATGCGACCTGAAACTCAAGAGGGAATGTGAGTATGGGGCCATAAACACGAATGCCTGGTATGCACAGCAAGTGAACATCAACAAAGGAAAATAGTTCATTTATTTTGGTCCTTCATCCTGCTTACTGAAAAGCAAAGTTACACCTGAATTCATACAGGATAAAGACAAACCCTAAAAGCGCCGTCAATGAACATTTCTTGCCACGTTTTCTCGACCTTGTAGTATGGGGCCATGAACACGAATGCCTTATTGATCCCAGGGAATAATATCTTGGGATTTCATTTTACATTTCATGTATTTTAAAAGAAATAAACTAACTACACACTTGCCTTCTGATCAATTGTTTATAGGAGGCCCCTGGGATCGGTTTTCACACCACACAACCAGGCTCATCAGTTGCAACATACCTGGCTGAAGAAAAACCAAAGCATGTTCTTTTGTTAGAGATCAAATGTGAATGCTTGATACGTGGTCGAAGCTACAGGAGGTGTCGTGTTGGAGGCTTCGACATGTGAAGAGTTATGGAAGATGTTTCATAACTAGAAGGTTTAGAGATATTGTCGTGATTTGAGGGGTTTCGGTTCCCTTGTTTCACGGAAGAGATAGGATTATGTGTCCGTGTTGATAAAGACACGGTTTAGGGCCATAACATATCAAGGCCGAAGAGGTTAAGGCTTGCGGAAGGTTTTTGGGGCTTTTGGCGATGGTTTTCAGCAGAGGGAGAGTTTTTTCGGTGCTTTCTTGTTAGGATTTGAGGGGTGCTGCGAGAGCATTTTGTAGTCACAGAGCATAGTTGAGTAATAATAGATGAGATCTATTTCAAGAAAGATTTGTCATCTCTACCGGCGTGTGATTCTGGATATTGTGTTCGATTTTCCTTCTTCATCGCCGACTACATGTTCTTCTGTCTTCGATCAATTCTCGTGTTGATCAGTCTTCAACTAGTTCATGTTCCGATAGATCTTCGACTTGTTCTCGTCCACTACTTTTGATCTGCATTTGTTCTTTGTAGTGCGTGAATCTCCTGAGCCGGAGGGTAGAAGAAATCTGATAGTCGTACTATTTTAACTGGGCGGTCATAACTCTCTCAAACATGTTGACTTCGTCTTCTTCGATTACGTACTGTGTTTTTCTTTCGGTTGTCGACAATAGCATCGATTGGCAAAACCGATCACAGCATTTTCAACAACTAAGACGAGGAAACCAACTCGTACGAGTACCTAGTATTTAATTGTTAGTTGAATCCAGAGCAGAGTCTTCTCGGTAAATTAAAAAATAAGTATTATAATCATTCACCATCTCTAATTGTCGTATCTGATCATGTAAAAGCACATGTATTGCGACCAAACTACTGCTCCTCAGTACTAATTATTCAGTCGAATACAGTACCTCTGTACATTATACATACATACACTTTTCCTCTTCGAAACATTTTTTTGGGGTCTATGCAAGGCTTACAAGCACACCTTTCCGGTTAAAGAAGCAATGCAGGCTCGTGGTGGCTCATTCGAAGTCTTGATTTCGGCACACAGCAATCGCATGGAGATCTGAAAATTTACGATTACAACTCATTCGATGCGAGAAACGGACTTCGGTCAGTTGCCCAGGTGCTCGCTCGCCAGCGTTAAGAGTCTCGGCTCAGCGCTGGTGCTCACCTTTTATTAATAAAAGTGACTGTCAGAACTCTGAATAATTTTTCTTACAAAAAAAAACAACTCCTTCGATGCAAGCTGCGTCCTGGAATCTTCGTGCCTTCTTGGTGAGCGATTAAACTAATCCTTTTTTTTTCAACGCAGTGGCTCACATGGGTTAGCTACAGATTTTTACCAAAAACCAGTGGCTAGAGGACATGGTTTCGACGATACCAAGGGCTTGCTGATGCAATGCATGCGATGCGAGTATGCGACAAAATGGCGCCACAAGAAGATATTTTTTTTCCCTAATTCGATCACCTTTTAGAACGGAACAGCAAAAATAGCTTTTCGACCAGCAAACTGACAAAAACAACTGCCATCCGATAACGCCGGCGCTAGCTACAGTAAGCATCACTGTTGGAACAGCGGCCGATGATGATTTTACTGTGACGTAGCGAAAAAACTGTTCATAGTCTTCCGCCGCGTATGGTTGATAATGATGTTTACTGTAGTACAGTGCAGTGGGAAAAAACTGTTTGCGCACGTTTTTCAGCCGACCTCCCATCAGAGCGCGGCAGGCGAGTCTCACCGAAGGTTATTTTTGCTACTTTATTTTAAAAAATATGCTATTTTAGAAGAAAAAACTCACTCACAAAATGTTATTTCTCTTTGGTGAGACATAATACATAAATTCAACTTATGTAAGATTGTTTACTTAAAAAAACTTACGTATGTTGTATGTTTAAAGATCGTTCTTTACTCCTATTGTCTTCCACGATCCTTTGCCAAATTAAGTTACGATCGTTGATTGTATCTTTCTAGGGTATACTTCCAACAGCATGTCTTATAGATTTTTAGTGGTAAGATCCGAGGTGAGTGACATCGCTACGAATGTAGAGATGAAATCTTGTGATGCGACATTCTTTGAGCACATGTTTCCTATGAGACCAAGTGAAGTCATTGATCATATTGGTTCAAGTGAACACTCTATTCTACCTAGTGTGGATAACACCGCTCCAGAATTGGAGTTGAGGAGTAAGAGGCAGAGGTCTGAAAAGTCTTTAGGCGATGACTTTGTCACCTATGTCGTGGATGATGAACGACAAACCCTTTCAAAGGCATACGCATCCCGAATGTGGATTACTGGAAGGAAGTGGTCCGTAGCGAGATGAATTTTATCATAGCTAACGAGACGTGGGAGGTTACGGACCTTCCATGTGGATTCAAGCCAGTTGGCTGCAAATGGATCTTTAAAAGAAAGCACAGACCTGATGATACTATAGAAAAGTACAAGGCCTGTTTAGTGGCTAAGGGTTTCACGTAAAAAGATAGTGAAGACTATTTTGATACATACTCTCGTGTGGCTCGTTTACCAACATTTCAAGTGCTTTTAGCTCTAGCTGCCGCGTATAAACTCCGAGTACATCAAATGGATGTTAAGACCGCTTTCCTAAATGGAAAGTTGGATGAGAAGATTTATATGCAACAGTCTGATGGTTTTGTGGTTGAAGGACAAGAGAGGAAAGTATGTCGATTGATTAAATCCTTGTATAGCCTAAAGCAAGCTTCCAAGCAATGACACGAGAAATTTGATAGTACTATGACCTCGGTCGGGTTTTTGTGTGAACGAAGCCGATAAATATGTCTACTATCGATTTAGTGGGGGCGAATGTGTCATTCTGTGCTTATACGTAGATGACATATTGCTTTTGGGACAAACATAGATGCAATAAATAGAGCAAAGTCTTTTCTCTTCCAAAATTTTGATATGAAAGATATGTGTGAAGCTGATGTTATCTTAAACATCAAACTTATAATGGGTGAGAATGAGATTACTCTTTCACAATCCCATTATGTGGACAAGGTCCTATCCAGATTTCGATTCATGGACTATAAACTAGCTGCCACACCCTATGATCCAAATGCTAAGCTTCATAAAAACACTGGACATGGAACATACCAGATTAAATATTCTCAAATTATAGGATCCTTAATGTATTTAACTAGTGCAACGATGCCTGACATCTCACATGCTATAAGCAAATTGAGTCGTTATACATCCAATCTAAGAGATGATCATTGGATAGCACTAGAGAGGGTACTTAAGTACCTAAAGGGGACCTCTAACTTGGGAATACATTATTCCGGTCATCCGGCAGTCTTGGAAGGATTCAGTGACTCTAACTGGATGAGTGATTCGGATGACATGAAGGCTACGAGTGGCTATGTATTCACTCTAGCAGGTGGAGCTGTTTCGTGGAAGACTTCCAAACAGACTATCCTTACACGGTCCACCATGGAGGTTGAGCTGGTAGCTCTAGACTCAGCAGTTGTAGAGGCAGAATGAATTAGAGAACTCCTTTTTGACCTACCTGTGCTGGAAAAGCCAATTCCAACCGTTTTAACCTACTACGATAACCAAACCGTTCTAGTTAAGGCGAAGAGTAGGAAGGACAATATGAAGTCCTCAAAACGTATTAAAATGCCACTTAAGTCAGTAAGGCATGCCAGAGAGACATGTGTTATTTCTGTAGAATACATCCAGTCTGAAAGGAATTTGACAGATCCTTTCACTAAAGGATTGGCGCGGAAGGCCATCTTTGTAGCATCAAAGAGAATGTGGCTCATACCCGTGTAAAGGCTCACATCGGTGGTAACATATCCTAGGAGATCGGAGATCCCGTGAACTAAGCTCTAGGACAACAAACTCGTGTGGGATAATAGAGCACATCTAAAGGGTCCCATTAGCTGCAGTGCTCTTTCTGTATGGGAGGTTGAGCAATAGCACTTAATGAATTCAAGGCCTATATGGTATCAAGAATCGTCCTACAGGATTCCTTGAAGAATTCACATGCTTGAGTATGATCGTGAGGTTGCGATCAAATGAAGATAAGGGTATACTTTTGTGGATATCATGGGGATATACTCATAATCTTAAGATGATGTTATAATTAGCAATGGTGTTGAGGGTTTGCGGAAACATGTGTTTTCGGTAAAAGTTCAGATGTTGTCAAGCAATAGGCGGTCAGACCGGCCAGGTCGACGGTTAGACCGGCCAAGCCTCGAGTGTAGTGGCTGGGGGTCAGACCGGCCATGGGAAGCGTCTGACCGGCCATTAAGTGGCTTTGAGTTTGGAGTTAGGCCAAAAATAGAGCTTGTAGGCAAGAGAGGAGATTCTCCTACACTTGGTCTCATAATTTTTGGAGCTTCGAGTCAAAAGTTTTATTCGTTTGAAAGTTCCATAGAGGTTTCAGATTTCTATGGAGGAAAATTGGCAAAGTCCCTTGCTGGGCAGTCAGACCGGGCAGGGGGCGGTCTGACCGATTTTGACTCATTCGCCGGCCAGCTTGGCGGCAATGTTTGTTGTTTAGGTCAAGTTCATAGGTTTAAGTGCATATGTGTTGCATGATACATGTTTTAACTAACGTGGGTCAAGTTGTAAAGAACTTATTCCTGAAATCGATTTCTTTGTCTATTGTTGTGCAAGAGGCTTGGAGGTCAACGACGAGGATGATCGGGACTAGGCTTCGAGAGCTGAGGTTCAGAACGATCGAGGATGTCGGATAAAGTCAGTGGACTCAAGCATGGCGCAGAATGGACAATGATGATCAAACGGGAAGTTCGGTGCGACGGGTTGCATTAAGCTACGTGGGGGTTGGTGCATGTATTATGTGGTTTCGGTGGCAGCTGGATGGGAGAGACTTGCTGACATGAAAATGGCCGTTGATCAACCTACACGTGGCGATGTAGCCCTTTTACCCCGTAGGTGGGTTTTTTCAGTGATCGGGAATTCATGAGAATGGTTAACCCTTGCCAAGCAATGGAGCTAGGCGTGCGGGGACCTGGAGGTCGTTCGACCCGTGGCCTGGAGTCTAAAGGAGACAAGTCCTTAGCACATCCATCAACTTGGTACTGGGCCTAAGTTGTCGCTCACGCCCTAGGTTAGTAGGACACGAACCACCATGGTGGAGGCGATGGACGCCCCAGCCACCATGGACTTTTGCTAGGGGAGACCGCAAAGGACGTACGCCCTATGCGCCACGAGAGTGGTCGCTCATGCCCTAGGTCCAGTTGGACACGAGCCGTCATGGTGGAGGTGGCGGACGCCCAAGCCACCTTGGACTTTTGCTAGGAGAGACCGCGGAGGTCGTACACCATATGCACCATGAAGGTGAAATCCCTTGAAGGGAAAGTGTCTCGAGAGCCCATACGAGATTTATATATCGAGACTGTCCCCTAACAGTAGTGCATTAGAGGGCAGCCCTCGTAGCGAGTCTCCATCGCTCACGCCGCATGGACGTCATGCGTCACAAGGGTGATGGCTGATCTCAGAATCCTTAGCCTTCTAGCTGCGATGGTGCCTTGAACTGCTCGCCCTTGGTGGGGCTTCGCATCGACCCGCACAAGGAAGGAGGACACGCGTGGGACATGCAAGATGTTGTCATCCCGGAGTGGATGGCCCTGATCTCCGACAAGGGTGTTCGACCGAGGCTCCTTCAAAGAGCAAATGTGTTGTACACGAGATCATTACCCTCCAGAGTTGTAGGAGGCGACTTCGTGGATTTAGAGTATTTTTTGTAAAAGACGTATCCTTTCATCAATTAGCTACATCCCCACGGTCTACACCAATATTGTAGGTGTAAAAACCGAACACAGTGAGAGTAGACGTCAGTCATCTGACGGGCCATCGTCCACGAACGAGGATTTATACAAGTTGAAGGTCCAAGAGGGCCGTACTACTCCTGTCGGTGAGCCAACAGAAGTTACATGCCCTCAAGAGCCTATACAAATGACCAAAATACCCCTTAAAGAATAACTATTCTATAAGTACAAGCAAGAGGTACAATCAGTCTTTACAAGGTAATTATATTTCGAGATCTGTTAAGCAGTAGTTAACTTATTGGAGTGAGTCCCACCAGTGAAACGATGAATTATTCTTCCTACAGGCATGATTCCCAAAGTGCTGCTGACAACGCATCAAACTTGCGCAGATATTACAGGCACAGCGACAATGCCAAGTAGTAAAAATACTTGCATGTCATTCTCACAAGAATTACAGTGGACTCTGGCCAATGTCTGGAATCATCGACCAACAGAAAAGGCTACAAACACGCATAATCACAGTACAGATCTTATCCATCTCTTTGGAAATAAAAAACCACGATCTAACCGTAAAAGGAGGGCACCATATGTTAGTTAGTCCATTGGGCTCAGCAGCTCCTGGGTCTGCATTCGTTTCTGCAATCAGTAAAGACCATACTTACAAATCACAAGTATGCAAGGCGATACATGGCATATTGACATGTAAAAAACACAAGAAACAGCGTACATGAACTGGGTGGCTCAAATATAATTCATCTATTTATGAGTAATGATCCTTAAATACCCAAGCCAAAAATACAAAGAAACGCAGCATGGCAAATGGTTATCCCCAAAGCAGGGACTCAGCTCTACTGTACATCCTTTGTGCAGACAAATCATCATGGAAGCCCAATAAACCCGACTGTAATTACCATTAATAAGAACAAATGTTAAAATAACAAAAATGGGAAAATGAGATACATCATCAGGCATTGTGCAAAACTTCAACGTAAGACTATTGAGCAAATATAGACAAGCTCAAGAAAGCGAACTTTTCTATAATGCCTCAGATTTATCTGTTGATGTCATATTATGTACTGCTTCCTCAAGTAGGTTCTCCCTGAAACAGGAACTTGTGTCCACAGAGCATCCATTTTGCAGACGGAATCATCAACGGCAACTGTCTTAAATAATGAAGATAACTTCACCTTTTTTTGGCCAAAACATCACATGGAGAAGTAAAAAAAGGACTTCCAGTGACTAAAACTCAAATAATATGAAATATGAGCAATGCATCAGATTTATCAGTTGATGTCACATTATGCACTGCTTCGTCAAGTAGGTTCCCCCTGAAACAGGGACTTGACTCCACAGTACATCCATTTTGCAGACAGTATCAACACTTGCAGAAACGTGCATAAAGATAATTTCATTTAAACACACAGTCTTACAAAATGCTGTGGTAGCAAACATAAAATAAAAATAATAAATGAAAAACACTGGAGTATCCAGTGCACAGAATGCTGCAAGGGAGCTACATGACATGAGCATATGATGCAAAAACAACTTGGTCCAAAACGATTTAATTGATTTCAAAACCTCAGTAAATCCCATCTATCTCATTATTCATTAACGTAGGTTGGATTCCAAGTAGGTTCTTCCTGGAGAACAGGGACTTGGAGCTACCTACATCTCACACACTGGGCAACTCATCATAGGTTACTACAAAGAAATCACACCCCATTCATTTAATTATAAATAAATCTCTTCGGGTGGAACATAAATTCACTATATTGTCGAGTTGAAAGAATAATATTCAGACCGCAAAAAAACTTTCTAACAACCAAATTCAAAACCTCAGTCAATCTCATTAAAATGTAGGACCCCCAAGTAGGTTCTCCCTGAAGAACAGGGACTTAAAGCTACCTACATCTCACACATTGGGCAACACATCATAGGTCTCACTCCATGGCTGAAATTACCAAATAAAATCTAATAAGATGAAACATGCCAACCATGCTGTTGAGTAAAAAAAAGAATATTTGGTCATGTTTTATATAAAATGCATGCAAACAAAAAAATTCCCAAAATCATAATAGCTATTTGATTTCTAAACCTCAGTAAAAGTCCATAAATCTCATTACAATATAGGACCCCATGTAGGTTCTCCCTGAAAAACAGGGACTTGGAGCTACCTACACCTCGCACTGGGCAGCTCATCATAGGTGCATAATTTGTACGCATGAAACACAAACTCAAAACATCGTTTTTAAAGAATAGCATTTAATCAAAACATAATTTGTAGTGTAATTAAGGAAACCATGCATAAATTGCACCGTGCAACAAAGAAAGTTGGTGCTGTATGTACCTCACTTTAACATAACTATTAAAATCACTGGACAGCACATTCTCTATTCAGACGGTGACGGTGGGCATAAGCTCAGAACGAGCAGCGTACAAAGTATGAACGTGGACATCAAATGACAGCGATGCACAATGGACGCACAAAGTTTGGATCAAACCACATTACCCCTGGGCAAACTGTTTCATAGTCACGAAAGATGTGGTGAGAAATTTTGGAAGCATAACCAAGAGACGAAATTGTTAGCTCCCACGTTAAACACACCAGTAATCATTCTGCGCCTCCATGACTGGGCAACGTTGAGAGAGAGCAATCTCAAGAAGCCAAAGGTGAGGAGAGGCACGCGCGCGCGCACACACACACACACCAAATCCTACCGCAAGACTCAGTTTTGACCTTCCTAGCATGATCACAGCTTAATGACATGAAACGCGTTCATCGCACAGCAATCTTCCAACAAAGATTCTAGAGTTACCCAAGTCGCAATTTTTAACTCGTCTATAGTAAAGAGTAAATCAAGAGCAAGTCACAACTTACCCTCAAGTGTCGGCCTTCTTCTCCGGCGAATTAGAAGATGGAGGAGACGAACCAGCCGCCGTAGGAGGAGCATCGTGGGAGCAACAACCGCCGGGCCCGTGGTGATGATGGTGGTGGTGGTGGTGCTTCTTGGCCTGAGGCTGGCGCAGAAGCTTGCGCATGTCGAAGGCGTCCTCGCCGTCGGCGTAGTACTTGGCCTCGACGTCGTGGATCTGGTAGCCGAGGGTGGAGGTGTAGAGGTTGAAAGCCGCGCGGTTGGACCGACGGACGTGGAGCGAGACGTACTCGGCGCCGAAGACCTGGTCCATGGCGGCCTGGGCGGCGGACATGAGCTTGGTGGCAAGTCCGAGCTTTCGGTGGGAGCGGAGGACGGCGAGGGAGGTGATGTGGCCGTGGCAGGGCTCCGAGGGGTCCTCCTCCATCTTGGCGAGCACGTAGCCGACGATGCGGCCGCCGTAGTCCTCGGCGACGAACAGCAGCTGCGGCCACGACAGCATGTGGTAGAGGTAGTACTTCATCTGGTAGTTCTCCGGCAAGCACATCAGGTTGCAAGCCTGCATCGCAAGCAGGTCGTCGATTGTCGCCTGCCTGATGCACACCATCTTCGCCGCTGCCGCCGCCTCTCTCCTCTCGTCTCCGATTCGGTGGTTTGGTACTTTGGTTGGTCTCTTCTCCGGCGAGATGAGGTGATGTTGGTGATGCGGACGGCGGCGTCCGCTTGGTTCCTATTAAAAGAGGTGAGGCAAGGGAGAGACCTTAACCTAACCCTAGAAGAAACGGGCCAAAATGGGCCCACGGTCCGAGCCGGACTACTATTGGATATAAGCCTTGATGGGCCGGCCCATTATAGAAAGGAGCAACGACTTCGTAGGATAATTACAGGCAGGCAGGTACAGCGTCATAGACTCGTAGCTCGAACATAGAAAGATTTTGAGTGCAAGAAAAAAAATAAGATAGAACACAGAATACATGTAACCATTCCCCTAAAAAAGATACATGTAACCATGGATGCTGCGAAAGGATCGATGTTTGAAGTTGCTCAATAATCGATACAAAGTTCATCAGCATAATTTGGGTACAGTAGTACATGAGACGGGAGTTTTTCCATGGGAAGATAAGCGCGTCTGAAACATGCATGGATAACACAGTTCTTAACTAATCGACCACTGCGAGCTTATGATGCCCCGTCGGCTGTGAGAAATGGGTTGGAAATCTCCTCAGTTCCATCAGTTGGTGACACCAGCATGACGGCTGTGCCTCTGCACACCTGCAAGACAAAGTATTAGATGTATGACAGATCACTTCGACATTTGCAAAACCAAAACACATGAAAAGGTACAAGGAGGAAGCAAAACATTATAGATCCCAAAAAATAGTCGATGAGTGGTTTACGCCTAACAATCATGTAGTTTTCCTTTATGTAAGTACAAGATACTCAGAAGAAACCACTGGGAATAGGGGAATACTAGTTCTTGAGAAGATTAAGTATAAGGAATTCCTATACTTCTATGCACAATTTGTGGACTCGCATGGCAAGCGAACTCAAAATTGAGTACTACGGACTTGGATGGAACATCCACTATCAAAATAAAAACCTAAGGATAACTAGCGGAAGATAGCTTTAATGACAAAAAGAAGTCATGCGAAGCCGAGCCGAGAAATCAAAGTAGGAACCAAAACCAGAGCCAGTAGAAAATCCAAAGCCGGTCGTTGAAGCCGGAGCAGCTCTAGATCTGGTTAACTTGGATGAAACCGGTCGTTGAAGGTGGAGTAGCTTAAAAATTCAGGGACGCCAGCTCCCAACTTCATCCTCCTCCCCACCTCCCGTCTCCTCCTCCCCTCACATCGTGAGGTGCTGGGAGACTAGAGGCAGATGGACTGTCGTGCGAGGAGCCTCCGGCAGCGGCGGGCGCGTCCTCCATGGTCACCGGCAAATCTCGGGATCAGAGTCTCAACATCATATATGACCGAGTGGCAAATTCTGTGTTCCACATCATTTGATTGACAACAGTCATTAACTCTGGAATGGAAGCCTTCTCTCTCTCCATTATGGTGGTGGTCCCACCGAGCTCCTGAGCAATGCGACTTGCATCAAGCTCAAAACTGACATTCGAGATTGAAGAGTCATGAAGGCGATCAGACCGATCCAACCTCTCGCCTCGCCCTCAGACTCCGAATTTTATCCTCGATCAGAGCAGCGTATCGCGACTCGGGGTGAAGCTCCTCCCACTTCATATTGTACCCGGCGGGCTTCACTTGTCGTATCTGACATCATTCTCACTGCTGCCGCGATTCTTGAGAGGTCGCAGGCATACCATTTATTCTTGGCCACGGCACATTGGCGATTCTTGGAAGTTGAACAAACGGCGAGGGTGACAGAGGCGGCGCTGCCAGATGGAACAGGTTCTGCGAGCCGGAGAGGAAGGAGAACGCCATTAGCGCGCGTGTGCGCGCGAGGGACTTGTCTCCGCGATGGCGCGCAGGGTCCGGAGATTGAGAGGCTAGTTGGCGCAAGAGCAATGCCGCAATGACTCTTGGCTGGGTCGCCACGCCTTGGCGGCGGGCGCCTCCCTCCTTCTTGGAAATGAGAAGGAAAGATCGTCGCGAGGCGAGTTCGATTGGGAGATGTCTTGTAGCAAAGCAAGGTTCTTGAGCGACGGCGACCGGATCTCGCGCGCGAGGTGCTCGATCCGGCAAGAACCGAGGCCGGCGGTAGCGGATGGAGCTCGATCTGGTGCGAATCGGCGGAGAAGAAGACGCACGACGCGAGGCTGCCCCCGGGAGCGGAGATTGCTCCTCCCGGGGGCAGCGGGGTAGCGAAAACGAGGAATACTAGGTTTGAGACTAAACCCTAGGCTCTGATACCATGTTATGAATCTATTGTGTGTATTATCGAGAGGTCTAAATGGCGATATATATAGGAGTACAAGAGATATATGCCATATATAGATAAGGCATATAAGAGTCTCTATTCTAACTCCTATTCTAACATATCTCTAACATATCTCTAATATATCTCTAACACTTGCGAAGATTAAGTATGGACCGTATGGCACAATTCAACATCACCAAAAATATGAAGGATAACATCCACTATCAAAATATTCAAAATAACAGAGGAAGAATTGAATCCACAAGTTAAAACTCGACATTAAGAAGAGTACTTACAATTAGGCCAAGTTGTCTGGTCTTCCCTGACAGTTTCAATGGGTCATCTTGCTCTACAAAATAAAATTGCAAGATTGAAGATTACAAACGACATTGCAAAAGAAAATGAAGCATCCTTCTCTCTGAATGCGCAATATATTTTGACTATTTTCTGGTATTAATGAGCTTCAGAAATGAGCCACTATGATCATGGTATTTACAGAATACGAAACCCCATCATTCGTTATAATCTATCACCTCATGCTGTGTGCTAATAAAACGTTACCTCGGTCAAATTTTAGTATGACACAAGATTCCACACTGAACAAACAAACAAAGCACAGAGATAACGGGAATGCCAAATGTCCAAAAGTATCGAGGCAAAATGTGCTCATAAATTGCATCCGAATTCCTAACTATAGACACTTTCGTTGATAAAAAAACAACGGATGGACCATAAAACACAAAGAAAGGAATTCAAAGTACCTCTTTCAGACTCAATTGCTTCATCCAGCACTAAGTTCAGCAATTGGTCATAGCCCTTTAAAGTTCCTGTAACTGCAGATGTGCATATATGAGGTCAGTATATCAGTTCTAGTAGAATAGAGTTACAAGAACTCAAAAGAGTTTCATGCATCTGGAGCCACTTCAGTAGCTTAAATACTTTTCAACAACTAAGGAGAGAGAATATATTAAGATCTACAGACAAACAGGCCCAACAGAAAAAGAGTTGCAAGCAAGTATGAGCTTGTAAATGATTTGCAATAAGCAGTCCATCTCTATAACACATGATGATGACCATGATCCAAGTACACAGGCACATATTTAGACTGGATAAACAACTCATATCAAGACATCTGATTACTGATTAGAATGACAGCTACACGGCAATACTACAGAAGCACAAAATGCACCAACAAAATTAGGGGCATCCAAATAATCATTTTACAAGCTGCATCAGTAATACTTGCAACATTCTACTTGAGTTACTTTATAGCCAAACACTGCTCCAGTGATGAAAATGGTTCAACTTCGGTGCGTCTAATAGATCTGACGACGCAGAGCTTCTGGGGGCAAAAAAGAAGAATATTGATGATGTGTAACAACCTTGCCGGCCGCCCGTGAGCTTGACCTGGACACCCTTATCGACGAACTTAGCTAGGTCAAGTGCAGTCTCCTTGCGCCCCGCCTGAGCAAAAGCAGACAATGACACAGATTTGCATCACGACACACACGCGAATCAGCAAACTACTTGGCGCACCGGAGGGTCAGGCAAGCTTACCATCTCGAAACCCGCGCCCAAATCCTTCGATCGGATCTTCTAATCGCCCCAAGATACAAGCGAGATTTCGCCCTAAAAATCGACCGGCCGCCGCAGCTCAGGAACTCACCCTGGGGTTTTTGCTTTGCTTGCCGCGGATGGAGGCGACGAACTGTGTATGGGCTATGGCTGGGGAAGTTTCTATAAACGGCCCATGTAAAATGTGGCCATGAGCCAGGTTACGAAGGGTTCCGTGCAGCCTGTTCGTTTATTTGTGTCGCCTTATGGGAAAGTAGAGGCCATACGGGTCGGCTGAGGCGAGGCACGATCATGTTCGGCCGCCATCTGGGCACGATAGGTTGGTACCGTATGGCCTATTAGCCACGACGATGTTT
Organism: Hsuehochloa calcarea; assembly: GCA_036346395.1. Classification (NCBI taxonomy): domain Eukaryota; kingdom Viridiplantae; phylum Streptophyta; class Magnoliopsida; order Poales; family Poaceae; genus Hsuehochloa; species Hsuehochloa calcarea. The sequence goes on from CM070599.1 coordinate 46,764,318, forward strand.
TAATATATATATATATATATATGTATATAATTTTATTTTTATTTATTAATGTTTATATAGTTTTCTTTTCATTTTAATACTTATATGATTTTATTTTGTAGTTTTAAATAACAAATATTTTAACGAGCTATTTAAACATTAATAAAATTCTATTACATTTTTAATATGCTTATCTCATTTTTTAAAATAATTTTTATATGTATTTTTAAATTCTACATATTTTATATAATTCTTTTAGATTTTTTATTTTTTGTATTTTTGAATTTAATGAGTTAAGTGAGCCAAAATTGCCCGTTGAGCTAAACAAGCTTAATCCGACACAGCCTAAAAAAATATTAGACCGTACATAAACTGTCTAACCGACACGTAGACTGATATGGTACTATCCATTTATCGACCATAATGAACAGCGCTGGGCAGCTCATTTGGGCGGCTCTGTGCGAAGGCATTGCGTTTGTGAAGTGTATCCGTCTTCTTCGTAGTAAAGCGCAATCTGTGCAGTGCGACACAGCGACGGTCACGGTAGTCTGTACTGTACAGGCCTGTAGAAGTCTGTAGGGTCTCCGTTCGAGGGAGCCGAGGAGACGTGACCACTACCTCCCGTCTACGGACACGGGCTTGGACTTCCCGCCAGGTCGGCATGGTTTCTTCCGGGCGGCGGCCCGCCAGGTGATTTCTTTCCCGTTTTCTCGTCCTAGAATCGCGGGGCTTTCTTGTTTTGGGGCGCGTGTGGTTTCGTCAAAAGTAGGCAAGTAGGTTTGGTTTGGGCGAGCGGGGAGCGGCGTTCTTGCGCGTAGAACCTGTTCGACGAAATGCCTCGTCGCCTCCGTGTTTCTTCCGCTGCTCGTTTATTATCGCTCTCAGTTAATCACGGTTGCGTATATGCTATCGTTGCAGTGAGCGATTGATCAGGCCAAGTACTTGGGCTCGAGTCCAAGAGCTTAACCAGCACAAGCAATGTGAGTTCTTTTGTTTTTTACTATGATATATGCTGTTACTGCCTTAGTGGAACACTGGAACTGGATAGGTACGTTGATCCATATTGGTTGCTCCAAGTGGTTCTACTCGTTGCTCAGAACGAACTATATGGTTGCACGAAGCATTCAACCAACTGTGGCTATCTAATCTGTTAGCTGTTGAATGGCGTTGCAGGGAAGATGAAAGCAACACACTACGAATACTTGTGGCGACCGATTGCCATCTAGGCTACATGGAGAAGGATGAGATACGCAGATTCGATTCGTTTCAGGCGTTTGAGGAAATATGCTCGTTAGCAGAGCAGAAGAAGGTTGGTAGGAGCAATATTTTGTTTGCGTTTCTTCCTATCTTTTATCCTCCTGTTCATTCTGTCAGGGACAACCCTTTGTTGGCGTATCATAATTGGGATGATACTGAATTGCAGGTAGAGTTTGTGCTTCTTCGTGGTGATCTATTCCATGAGAACAAGCCTTCACGCTCAACCTTGGTTAAGACCATTGAGATTCTACGGCGCTACTGCCTAAATGACCAGCCAGTAAGGTTCCAGGTTGTCAGTGATCAGACAATCAACTTCCTAAACAGGTTTAACAATGAATCTTGTTGCTCAACTATTCCATTTGATGAGTGTGCACATATTTTGGTGATCACACTATAAATTCAAGTCAATCACATGTGTTTTCATAGAAAAGTCGCTTACTTTTGCTAAGATTCATTTGTCTGATGAAAGATACTCTCCTTCAGAGTCAGAACGAAAAATACGAATGACAGAAGAGAACTGAGTATGAACCATCTGACCAAAAGACTGATAGATAGAAATCAAATGCGAACGGTGTAAATCCAAGTGTATCAAGTGTGGTCATCAATGAAGATGACATATTAACCGCGACCATCCTTCGAAGCAAATGGAGAAGGACTCCAAACATCCGAATGGACCAAATCAAATGGACAATTAGATCTAGAAAAGCTAGAAGGATATGAGAGTTGTATTTGCTTGCCAAACATACAACCCTTGCACTAAAAATTGATGTCAACAGAAACAGGACTAAGAACAACTTCATGAATCAAGATAGGGAGGCGTGAGCCACACAAGTGCCCCAAGTGATGATGCTATTGAGGAAAAGACTTGCAAACAAAAGTAGATGCAGAAGGGTATAGAGTAGGTGGACCAACAATAGAGGATAAAGGAATAGAAGCAGGGGCAGTACCAGAAATGGAGGATAAAGGGATACTCAGACGATCAAGAACATAGAGTTCTGCAGAACCCCTCTTACGATGACATACACCGATGACAACTATTGTTCGACGATCTTGCACAAAGCAGGAGCTATCATCGAATCCAACAAAGCAGTTCATATCTGCGAGCTACCTGACAGAGATGAGATTCATGGAGAGTGTAGGGACAAATGAGACATCTGAAACTGCGAAGTGAGAGGTGGAAAGAGTCACCTGATGAGTGACCGGGCATGGCGTTCCATCAGTTGTATGAATCTTGATAACTTCTGCAGCAGGATGACATGATATGAGCTAAGATGCATCAAATGTCACATGGAAAGAAGCCCCTAAATCCAACAGCCATGGGAGTGAAGCACCTGACACAGGTTATGATGGTGCAGTAAAACCGGTGGGTCCACTGGAAGATGTTTGCAACTGACACAACTGGGCATGAAGCTGATCAAACTGAGTTGCACAAGAGTCCAAAGCATCGGAAAGGACAGAAGAAACAATAGCATCATCACCTCGATGAGACGAAACACACGATGGTAACATCTTGATGGACCACAATCACAGACGTCGAGCGCGAGAGGACCCGTGGCGGAGGCGAGGCAATGAGCAGAGGACCCGTGGCCGGAGCGAGCAGCAGAGCAGAGGACCCGATCCCTCTAGTCCCTAACCCTAGGCTCTTATACCATGTTAGATTTAGGAGAGGATTTTGCTATTCACAATTGTGCATCTTATTCATTATTGAGATAGTATATATAAACATAGGGTTACATGGGCTTCATAGGCTACATGAGCCGAGAGAGAGAATGTACCAAGTTCTTAACAATATCATGTATGAAGACCTTAGGAAAGATGTGTACAAATATATTTTTTCTTCGTTTTCTGACAGTAATTTTCCTGTTGCCTTCTCAGATTTGGCCAAGTAAATTATGAAGACCCAAACTTCAATGTTGGCTTGCCTTTGTTCACTATCCATGGAAACCATGATGATCCTGCCGGGGTGGTATGAACATATTTTTCTGACCGTTCTAGTTTTATGAATTTCTATTGAATTTCTACTTATGATGGGATGTCACCTTTCCTTCCTTCATTCATTATTTTTCCCTCATTGTAGGATAACCTCTCTGCCATTGATATTCTTTCGGCTTGCAATCTTGTGAATTATTTAGGGAAGATGGACCTTGGTGGCTCTAGTGTTGGTCAAATAGCAATTTATTTTGTACTCGTAAAAAAGGTGCACTACTTCAGCTATAGGCAATATCGTGAGTTTTTAAATGAGATGCTAATTCTCTAATTTCCTATTACTTCAGGGTACGACTTCTGTTGCTCTATATGGCCTTGGGAACATTAGAGATGAACGACTAAACAGGATGTTTCAGGTGCTTTTCCATTTTGTTGTGTAGGATTTGGAGTTTTTTACACCTTGTCACCGAATCGAGAAACTTTTTCGATTCTCCTGTTAGATATGTATATTGTGTAGGGTGTTATTTGCTATTGTCCAACCTTTTACATGTTATATATTGGCCTTTTGGCCCATTGGAATAGACAAGAGGTATTATTCTAACATGGTATCAGAGCCATGGAAAGCCTAGCCATAGAAACCCTACCTCCATGAACAGCAGCCGCTGCTGCCACCGCCGCTGACCCCGGGCCAAGCCTCTTCTTCTCACTGCTCTTCTCTTCCTCGGATCCGGTCCAAGTCACCCGTGCGAGCAGCTGAGGCCATGCGGCGTCTCCACCCGAGCGCCGCCTCCACGCCGGCCTCCAGCGCCGGATTCGGTTGTCCGGAGCCTCCAGCGTCAGACCCACGCCGGCGTCTTCTCCGCCCTTCACGTGCCCGAGCTTCGCACCTCCTTCTGAGCCCGAGCCTCCTGCTTTTATTTCGTTTTGGTGGAGCCGGTTCCTCCTCACCGGCTCCACCGATCTACTCGGAGCCGGCGGCTTCTCCCGGCTCTGGCTTCTCGGTAAAAAAAACAACGGTTGATGTCTTCTACCGGGGGCTCCTTCGCCATCCCGCCCCCCGCCCCCAGTTCGATTCGATGGGACGAACTTCCGGGAGTGGACTGTTCACCTGAGGATCCATCTCAACAGCCAATGTCTTTGGGGTCATCTCACCTGCGAGCATTTCTGCCCGCCTCGCCCTACACCGCCAGTTCTACCCACTCTCTCTACTGGTGCGGATTAGGCGGCTCGAGAGGTCGTCAATACTGCACTGGAGGAGGCCTTGGAGCTCTACGAATTTGAGTTGCACGCCTACGAGCGCTGGTAGGAGGCCGAAGCTCGTGCTACCGCTATCTTGGTGGGTAGCATGCCCGTGACCATCTTCATGGATGTGACGGAGCTGTCGACGACGCAGCTTATGTGGGAGCGCCTCTGAGCTCACTACCAGCCGACGAGTGATGCTATGTATCTCTCAGTCGTGCATCAGGCGCTTTCTCTTCAACAGCTCGATGCCACCGTGGATGATTTCTACCAGAAGCTATCTGAGGTGTGGCATCATCTTGACTCTCTAGGGGCGGATGTCTGCTGGATCTGCCCCTGTTGTGTGCGCCTCCTCGCTCACCAGTAGACTCACTGTCTCTACGACTTCCTGACGCGTCTCCGGCCTGAGTTCGAGACTGTGCGTGCTCAGCTCCTGACTTGCCACCCGCGCTGAGCTTGGTGGAGTCCCTCACGGGTGTGCGTGCTGAGGAGACTCGTCACCGTGGCGTCTCTCAGATGCAGTCTGTCGTCCGCTTCAGCACCTGCTCCTTCACCGGTTTCTTTAGTACCGACGGTGATCCCTCCCCCAGCTCCTCCGGTGGTTGCTGCTTCTACTGCGGGTCTCCACTGCACCTACTGTCAGCATGACGGCCATAGGTACCAGGATTGCTACAAGCGGAGGAGGCGTCGGGGTGGACATCCCTCGAAGGGCTCTGAAGGTTCCTCTCACTCAGGATCTGGCTTCTCTCACCAGGGCTCCTCTGGTGACGCCACACAGAAGCTCCTCCTACTGCTTCAGCGCCTCGGTGTCGGCTCGTCCTCATACTCCTCAGGTTCTGCTTGTCTGGCTCTTGCTTCTCAGTAGTCTTCCTTGCCTCTGCCTCCTCCCTCGTCAAGTATTTTGTCTTCGTGGATCTTAGACTCTGGTGCTTCTTTTCACATGACACCAGATTCTATCCACTTTACTTATGTGCGGTCCATAGATTTTCCTTCCACTGTTCAAACTGCAGATGGTACCTCTCTTCCTGTTATAGGTCGAGGCACCCTTTCCACTTCTTCTTTTCATGTTCCTGCAGTCTCTCATGTTCCTCAGCTTACTATGCAACTTATGTCAGCTGGTCAGATCACTGATCACGACTGTCGCGTTGTTCTTGAGTCTGACTCTTGTTGTGTTCAGGACCGCCGCACGGGAACTTTGCTTGGTACTGGCCCTCGGCGCCGTGATTCGCAGCGTCTCTGGGAGCTCGACTGGCTTCATCTTCCTTCCGCTGTCTCCACCAGTCATTCAGCCACTACCACTACCTCTGGTCTTGCTGCATCCTCCACTACCTCTTTCACTCAGTGGCACCATCGTCTCAGTCATCTCTGTGGCTCGCGTCTATCGTTTTAGTCGGTCGTGGTGTTCTTGGGTCTATTTCTGGGGACACCTCTTTATATTGTATGGGTTGCAAGCTTGGCAAGTAGCTACAGCTCCCCTATCCCACTAGTGATTCTATTTCTACTTGTCCTTTTGATCTTGTTCACTCTGATGTTTGGGGTTCGGTGTCTTTCGTTTCGAAAGGGGGTTGATGATTATTCTCGTCATACTTGGATCTAGTTCATGTCAAGCGCAGCCAGGTTCTCTCTATTTACCAGATATTCGCCACCATGGTTCACACTCAGTTTGATTCTGTCATTCGTTCGCGTATTTCGTGCCAACTCTGCTGCTTTGGGTTGTTTTCTCGCTTAGCAGGGCACTCTTCTTCGGTACTTTTTCCTAGTGCTCACGCTCAGAATGGTGTCTCTGAGCGTAAGCATCGTTACTTGCTTGAGACCGCTTGCACTCTCATGCTTGCTTCTTCTGTTCCCCCTCACTTCTAGGTTGAGGCTGCTTTTCTCATCAACCTGCAGCCTTCTACTGCTCTTCAGGGTTCTACTCCTGTCGAGCGTCTTTATGGTCAAGCTCCAGAGTAGTCATTTTCGCAATTTCGGTTGTGTCTGTTTCGTCCTTCTTCCACCTCGTGAGCGCACCAAGCTGACTGCCTGTCAGTTAAGTATGTTTTCCTTGGTTATAGTCTTGAGCATAAGGGTTATCGTTGTTATGACCCTGTTGCTCGCAGGATGAGGATTTCTTGGGATGTCACTTTTGACGAGTCCCAATCTTACTACCCTTGTTCCCCTACTGCCAGTCCAGATTCTCTTCCTGAGTCGATCTTGTTTCTGATTTTTCCTGACTCTCAGCTTTCCACCACTGTTTCGCCTCATCCTCCATCTACTCTGCCTCTCTCTTCTCCGGCTCCATCTGTTTCGCCTCCGCTAGATTTTCCTTCCCGCTCTTTTGTTGAGGCTCCACCTTTTCCCTTGCACTACTCTCGCCGTCCTCGGCCTACTACTTCCTCTCTTGAGCCTCCGTCTCTGCTGGGCCCTGTTCCCAGTCCTCCCTCTCCATCCTGTTGGGCCCAGCTCCGCCTTCTCCTCTCTGGTACGATCTTCGTGATCGTCATACTGTCAGGCCGCCTGAGCTCTACGGCTTCACCGCCGTTCTGAGCCTAGGACCTACCGTGAGGCTGCTGCTCACCCTGAGTGGCAGCTCGCGATGTCTGAGGAGATTGCTGCTTTGGAGCGTACTAGCACTTGGGATTTTGTGCCCTTGCCTGCGCGTGTTACTCCTATCACGTGTAAGTGGGTGTACAAGATCAAGACTCGCTCGGATGGTTCCCTTGAGCGCTACAAGGCTCGTCTTGTGGCGCGTGGTTTTCAGCAGGAGTATGGTCGTGACTACGATGAGACTTTCGCCCCCATCGCTCACATGACCATTGTTCGCACTCTCCTTGTTGTGGCATCTGTTCGACAGTGGCCCATCTCTCAGTTGATGTTAAGAATACCTTTCTCAATGGCGAGTTGCGTGAGGGGGTCTACATGCAGCCGCCCCCTGGGTATTCTGTCCCTGATGGTATGGTTTGTCGCCTTCGTCGTTCTCTCTATGGGCTCAAACAAGCCTCTCATGCTTGGTTTGACTGCTTCTCCTCTATTGTCACTGCTGGCGGCTTCTCCGCCAGTGATCATGACCCTGCTCTCTTTGTTCACACCTCTCCTCGGGGTCGGACGCTCCTCCTTCTATATGTGGATGATATGATCATTACGGTAGATGACTCTCAATACATTGCCTTTGTGAAGGAGCGTCTCAGTAAGCAGTTCTTGATGTCTGATTTAGGTCCTCTTCGTTACTTCCTTGGGATTGAGATCACTTCTGCGCCCGAGGGTTACTATCTCTCCCAGGAGAAGTACATTCAGGATATTCTTACTTGCGCTTGTCTTACTGATCAACGTGTGGCGGATACTCTTATGGAGCTTAGTGTTCACCTTCAGCCTACTGATGGTGAGCCTCTTGAGGATCCCACTCGCTATCGTCATATTGTCGGGAGCCTCATCTATCTTGGAATTACTCGACCTGACATTTCTCACCCAGTTCACATCCTGAGTGTTAGAGATATATATGTGTTAGAGTAGGATTCTAGATATTATTTGGTTTCCTTATCTGTAACCTGTACTTGTGTATATATACTGGCCCATTGGCCTCCTGATAATACAAGTTGCTATTCCTAACATGATATCAGAGCGAGGTTAGGGTTACCTCTTCTCTTCCACACACGCAACCAGCCGCCACCACCGGCCTCCCTCCTCCCTAGCAGCCACCGTCGGCCTTCTTCCTCTGTCCTAGCCGACGCCGGCTTCCTCCTCCAGCTGCACCCCGGCTTCCTCCTCCAGCTGCGTCGCCAACGTCGCCTCATCCACCTCAAATCTTCGCCGGATCTGCGACCTTGGCTCTCGGCTTGGACTTGGATCTCTTGAGGTCTTCCCCCTGCCGCCGCCGCTGCCGCGTTCGCCGACGCCACTGCCGAGCACGACGCCGCCGAGAAGAAGTCGTTGCTCGGGAAGAAGCCGGTGTCGGCTTACCTCCACCGCCTCAACCGCTTGATCCACCCGATCCGCCGCTCCACCGGGTCTCTTGCTGAGAAATTGTCGCTGCTCTCGCCTGCCGTCGGAGTCGCGGCCATTGCCGGAGCCTTCGATCGTCGCCGCCGCGCCACGGTTAAATAAACCGGCGGGTCGAGTCGACTGTCGCCGATCGATCATTGTAGCTACGTATGGCCGCCGCCGCCGTCCGTCGCCGCCGCCGCGCGCGCTATACATCGCCGCCGCGCTGCTACCGCCGCTGCGGCCGCGCGGTGGGGAACCTAATCCTACTGCGTGTGTGCGCGTTAGGCCATTAGGCGACCAGCAAAAAACAAAAAAAGGCCGGTACTATGCGCGAAAAAAGGGTTGTTCTAACCGCCGCTCCGTCGGTAGCGCTGTTAGACCGTTGCCTTGGTCGCCGCGCCGTCGGTAGCCGCCTACCAATGGGCACCGTTTCTCCTCGCCATTTTGCTGGTGATCTTCGGCGGTGTTAATTACACGGAACCGTGTCTCACATGCGCATCCACATGCGTGGTCTTCGTCTTTGGGGCGTCCTCTCTGGCGATGTCACATGCCCGCCTTGCCCTACTCCTCCGACGGAGCCTACGTCTGTTGCGCTATCATCGACAGCCGACAAGGCTGCTGTTGAGGCTACTGGCCTTGCTGATGAGAAGGTTGTCTCTGCCTACCAAGAGGCTCTGTATTCCTACATGGATCGATTGACCGCCTACACTCAGTGGTGCGGCACGCGGCGCCGAGCTGCTTCTTTGTCTTCATCGCCGATGTCGGCCTCGATTCTCTTACGAGGTTGTGGGATTTTCTTGGTGTCGGATGTGGACTCATCTTCGTCGGCGCTCACGAACCCTCCGGAGATGCCCTCTACATCGGTGGTTCGCCAGAGCACTCTCTTGGCGAGGTGATGCTCTGTTGGCGCCTTCTACGCTCGAGTTACTGCATGCAGCGTCGGCTCGACTCTCTTCGCGCTTCTTGGCTGTCACTCTGCTTCGTCTTTGCCTAGGCTATGCGTCTTGACTGGAGTTTCAGCGTGTCTCACGAGTTCCTTGCTCGCCGTCCCGAGTTCGACGGGCGTGCCCGGCTTCTTGCACTCCACCTCGTGTCACTCTTATGGAGGCCCTTACCGAGATACGTGCGGAGGAGACTCGTCTGAGTGGTCTTTGGTGCGATGCCACTCCCCTGCTGTGCTCGCCGCCCTTCCACTGGCTTTGCCGGCGCTTCACGCTCCAAGATACTTTGCCTTCTCGCCGCGCGCCACGGTGGTGGTGGCGCCCTCCATCTGGCGGTGGCCATCCTCGGCTGCTCCTCTCGCGACAAGGTCGGTCACATTGAGTCTCGATGCTATAAGAAGCGGCGGCATCTTTCACGCCGTTCTTCTCCTAGCACCGCACCGGTACTTCTACATCGGCGTGCGCCGACTACTTCAGCAGATTTCTCTCGAAAGCGGGAGATAGCGGACATCGACACCGCTTGCCGCTTGGTGTTCTCCTCGGCAGAGTTCTGCGAGTTACTGCGGCCGACTCTTGAACGTGAAACCACCTCCTACGGTCGGTACCTCCCGTGGATCCTTGATTAGGAGCATCTTTTCACATGACTTCGATTCTTAGCTCTGTCTTTTGTTACACTCTTGATTCTCTGTCGGTGTGCTTCTGGCGATGGTACATCTCTTTACATCTGCAGTCGAGGACCTCTTACCAACTCATCATTCCATGTTCCTTACATTGCTCATGTTCCTCGCCTAACCATGCAGCTTCTTTCTGCTGGGCAGATTACTGACTTTGGTTGTCGGGTCATTCTTGGCTGTGACTCTTGTTGTGTTCAGGACCGCCACACGGGGGCTCTGGTTGGTTTTGGCCCTCGGCGCCTTGACTCTCGGCGTCTCGGGAGCATGGTAGCTTCACCTTCCTTCCACGCCACCGACGCCTTGGGTCTCTCATACGCCACTCAGTCTACCGGCTCTTTCCAGCGATGGCACCACCGCCTTGGTCATCCGTGTGGATCTCGTCTGTCATCCTTAGTTAAGTCGTGGTCTCTTCGGGTGCATCTCGGAGGCGTATCTTTAGATTGTCGAGCATAAGTTAGGGAAGCAGATTCACTTCCCTATTCTCATAGTGAGTCGATATCTCGGCGTCCTTTTGATCTTGTTCATTCGGATGTTTGGGGTCGGCTCCTTTCCTTTGAAAGGGTCATCGATATTATATCATTTTATAGATGACTTATCTCGTCACACTTGGATATACTTTATGTCTTCCGTAGTGAGGCCTTGTCTATCTATAAACAATTTGCCACTATGGTTCGCATACGATTCTCCACTCCTATTCGAGTCTTTCGTCGACTCTGTGGCGAGTACATTTCTCGTTACTGCGCGCCTTCCTTGCCGAAAGCGACACACTCGCTTCGATTCTCTTGTCACGGTGCTCATGCTCGAATGGTGTCGCTGGCGCAAGCATCGTCACCTCCTTGAGGCGGCTCGTACAGCGATGATTGCCGCCTCTATTCCACTTCACTTTTTGGTGAAATTGTTTCCATTTGCCACCTATCTACGTCAACATTGACCTCTTACGCTCTTGGTGAGATCCGGTTGAGCGTCTATGTGATCTTTCTCCGGACTACTCGCCCCGTGCATTTGGTTTGCGTTTGCTACGTTCTCCTTGCACCTCGAGCGCACCAAACCGACCGCTTTCGATCTGTTGAGTGTGTTTTCTAGAATACGATCTGCGAGCACAAGGGTTACCGATCTTTGGGACCACGTTGGTCGACGGATGCAGATTTCTCGGGATGTGACTTTTGACGAGTCTCGTCCCTTCTACCCACGTCCTGCCTCTCCTTCATTTTCCTCTGTGGAGTCCCTGTCCTTTTTGACTTTTCGAGATACACCCATCTCTATCTTACCCTCGTCCACCCATCCCAGCGAGTCTCCACATATACCTCCACGAGGCCTCATTGCCGTTATGCCGCCGCTGCCGTCCTGCGGCTCCTCAGGCTCCTCCCACTCTCTTTTACACTCGTCGACCTCGTATTGAGACTCTTCCAGATGAGCCATCTTCCCCTGATGTTTCATCTTCTCCTGATGTTCCATCTTCCCCCGATGGGTCATCATCTCCTCGCTACGGTCTCCGCGATCGTCAGTCGATTCGGCCTCCTGCCCGTTTTGGTTTCTTTGTGCGGCTACCCATGAGCTGTCTCTCTCAGGGATGTTGTTACTCACCACGAGTGGCGGCATGCCATGGCCGAGAGATTGTTGCTCTCGGCGTCTTGGTACTTGAGATCTTGTTCCTTTTCCATCTCATCTCGTCCCATCACGTGTAAGTGGGTCTATAAGATTAAGACTCGCTCTGATGGCTCTCTTGAGCGCTATAAGGCGCGTCTTGTTGCTCATGGCTTCCAGCAGGAGCATGGTCGTGACTACGACGAGACTTTTGCTCCTGTGGCCCACATAACCACTGTCCGCACTCTTCTTTCGGTGGCGTCTGTTCGCCATTGGTCCGTTTCTCAGCTTGATGTCAAGAATGTCTTTCTTAATGGCGAGTTGCGTGAAGAGGTCTACATGCATCCGCCACCTGGGTATTCATTCACGAGGGCATGAGTGCATCGTCTTCGTCGCTCTCTCTGTGGCCTTAAACAAGCCCCTCGTACTTGGTTTGAGCGCTTCTCCTCTGTGGTCACTGCTGCTGGCTTTTCAGCTAGTGATCATGATCCTGCTCTTTTTGTCCACACTTCGTCTCGTGGTCGGACTCTTCTTCTTCTATATGTTGATGATATGATCATCACCGGAGATGATTCTGAGTACATTGTCTTTGTCAAGGCTCGTCTAAGTGAGCATTTCCTTATGTCGGATTTGGTCCTCTCCGTTACTTCCCTGGGATTGAGGTTACTTCCACTCCAGATGGTTTCTTTATGTCCCAAGAGAAGTATATTCATGATCTTCTTGATCGTGCTTCTCTCACTGATCAGCGTACTATTGAGACTCCCATGGAGCTCAATGTTCATCTCCGGCCTTCTGATGGCGAGCCTCTTTCTGATCCGACTCGCTATCGTCATCTTGTTGGGAGTCTTGTCTACCTTGCTGTTACTCGTCCAGATATTACTTATCCAGTTCACATTCTGAGTCAGTTCGTCTCTGCTCCCACTCAGGTCCACTATAGCCACCTTATTCGAGTTCTGCGATACCTTCGTGGGACTATCTCTCGCCGTCTCTTCTTTCCACACTCCATCTCGTTCTGGCTTCAGGCTTATTCGGATGCTACTTGGGCGAGCGATCCATCTGATCGCGGTCTATCTCTGCTTCTGTGTTTTTCTTGGTGGTTCTCTCATTGCACGGAAGGCGAAAAAAGCAGTGCAGATATCCGTTCAGTCAGAGGTGAGTTGCGAGCTATGGCTCTCTTGACAGAGAGATTACTTGCTACGGTGGTTACTTAAGGATTTTGGTGTTTCGTCACTACAGGCTCTCTCTTGTCGAGCGATGCAGTGCTATCGGTGTTGCGTGATCGTGTGAAGCATGAGCTCACCAAGCATATTGGTGTTGATGCTTCCTTCATGAGGTCTTGTGTGCATGATCAAGTGATTGCTCTTCAGTATGTGCCTTCAGAGCTTCAGATAGCGGATTTCTTCACGAAGGCCCAGAATCGAGCACAGCACGGCTTCTACCTTTCCAAACTCAGTGTTGTTGATCCACCATGAGTTTGAGGGGGTGTTAGAGATATATATGTTAGAGATATATATGTGTTAGATTAGGATTCTAGATATTATTTGGTTTCCTTATTTGTAACATGTACTTGTGTATATATACTGGCCCATCGGCCTCCTGATAATACAAGTCGCTATTCCTAACACTGAGTAGTCAGTTTGTCTCTGCTCCCACTCAGCTCCACTACAGTCATCTTCTTCGTGTTCTTCAATATCTTCGTGGAACCATCACTCGACGCATTTTCTTTCCTCGCTCTAGTTCATTACAGCTTCAGACGTACTCCGATACGACCTGGTCTAGCGATCACTCTGATCGCTGGTCTCTTTCTGCCTATTGTGTTTTCCTTGGATCCTCCTTGATTGCCTAGAAGACTAAGAAGCAAACTGCAGTTTCTCGTTCGAGCGCTGAGGCTGAGTTGAGAGCCATGGCACTGCTGACAGCTGAGATCACCTGGCTTTGGTGGCTTCTTGCGGATTTCGGTGTCTCTGTTTCTGCACCGACTCCACTTTTATCATATAGTACTGGTGCGATCAGCATTGCTCGAGATCCCGTGAAGCATGAGCTTACCAAGCACATTAGAGTGGATACTTCGTAAATGCGATCGCAGGTGCAAGACCAAGTTATTGCTCTTCAGTATGTGCCTTCGGAGCTTCAGTTAGCATATTTCTTCACCAGGGCACAGACTCGAGCTCAGCATCCTTCTACCTCTCCAAACTCCGTGTTGTTGATCCACCCTGAGTTTGAGGGGGGTGTTAGATATATATATTATGTAGGGTGTTATTTGCTATTGTCCAACCTTGTACATGTTATATGTTGGCCTTTTGGCTCATGGGAATAGACAAGAGGCATTATTCTAACATCTAATTTTTCCCTTAATGATATCATATTTCGTATCTCCATACATCAGACACCCCATTCAGTACAGTGGATGCGACCTGAAACTCAAGATGAAATGTCAGTGTCTGAATGGTTCAATATCCTGCTTCTTCATCAAAACAGGTATGCACAGCAAGTGAACTGCAACAAAGGGAAATAGTTTGTGCATTTATTTTGGTCCTTCATCCTGCTTACTGAAAAGCAAAGTTACACCTGAATTCATACAGGATAAAGACAAGCCCTAAAAGCGCCATCAATGAACATTTCTTGCCACATTTTCTAGACTTTGTAGTATGGGGCCATGAACACGAATGCCTTATTGATCCCCAGGTAATAACTTGGGATTTCATTTTACAGTTCATGTTTTTAAAAAGAAATAAACTAACTACAGACTTGTCTTCTGATCAATTGTTTATAGGAGGTTCCTGGGATGGGTTTTCACATCACACAACCAGGCTCATCAGTTGCAACATCCCTGATTGATGGTGAAGCAAAACCAAAGCATGTTCTTTTGTTAGAAATCAAGGTCCGTTTTGAAATTTATCTTCTTGATGTTGAACAAAAGTTCATTGCGCTGTTTTTTCGTTCCTTATATATTTTCTTGAATAGGGAAACCAGTATAGGCCAACCAAAATACCTTTGAGATCCGTTAGACCTTTTGAGTATGCTGAGGTATGCCACTCCTTACTTCATGCTTACTTCAGTAAGTGAATCTCACAATATGAAATGCGTAGGTTTTGTTGAAAGATGAAGCAGATGTTGACACCAACGATCAGGCCTCTGTTCTTGAACATTTGGATAAAACTGTGAGTTTTCAGTTTTCCATCCTGTGTTTAAATCGTGTCCGTTTTCTTGAGAAGCATGGAGAGATGCTGGTGTGGATGTGGTTCAAGAATGGCCATTTGCTAGTTCTTTTAGCCTGGTAAAGATTTCTTTGTTAAATGGAAGTGGTTTGTCATCAGTTTCATATTGCTCAATTGCTTCAGGTAAGAAATCTGATTGAGAAGAGTAGCCAACGAACAGCCAGTAGATTAGAGCCCAAACTTCCATTAATTAGAATCAAGGTTAAAAAAAATCTGAACAGAAGTAAAGTGCTATGTGCAAAATGATCAAGATAGAGAAAATTGAATTTGCTCATATTGTTCTGCTGGTAGATTACTCTGGGTTTTCAACAATAAACCCACAACGATTTGGTCGGAAGTATGTTAGCAAGGTACCTCAGACACTAACGTGGTACATACTGAAGTGTCCTTCTCAATCTTACCTGAATGAACTTATTTGAGTACTTCTTATTGTGAGGTTGCAAACCCCTAAGATATTCTCATTTTCTCAAAATCAGCAAAGCAGCGCCAGACTACAGGAGGTATTTCTTTATGTTTAAAACAAAACAGTGCATATGGTATCTACTTAGTGAGATAAATTACACTAAACTATGAAAAACTTATTCAATATTATTTGATCAGAAAAAATGTCATATTTGAGTAATTTGCTCCTTGCTGTCTTTATATATTGTAGAAATTATCGATGATTCTGAGAAACTTCGTCCCGAGGAACTAAACCAACAAACAATTGAAGCTTTGGTTGCAGAAAATAACTTGGTACTTTTTAAAACTGCATATACTGTATTCTTTTACTCTTCTTTCAGGAGGGGCTACATGTTGGTATCCGTTTTATTCTTGATGACATGCCCTCTAGTTGATTAGTTGTATATATGATAATCATATCATGAGAAGTAAAGAATTAATCTTCTCCTTGTTAACCCTTATGCATTAATTGGGTGCTGATCGTGAAATGTAGTTTAGTATTGGCCAGAGATAGAATTTTGTTTTCAGAAATTAATGGCCAGAAAGGTACTTCTGGCTAGAAGCTGCATTGTGGTAGGCATTGAACAACTAATCAGTCAATAATACGATGAATGTACATGGCTATCCAGGTCCCATTAAACTTTACACATGAGCTTCCCAGCCATGAGCTGAAGTTTATGATAGTACTTTGGAACAAAGAGTATTTCATTGTCTAGGGTTTGCAGTTCTAGAGTTCCTAATTTTGTTCTATAGATCTATTGGATAATTTCCAACTTTTGTTTTTACAATGGTAAGATACAGTTAAAATGTAAGCTTCACAATGGTAAACCTTTCTTCTTGTTTTCAGAAAATGGAGATTCTTCCAGTTGATGACTTGGACATTGCATTGCATGATTTTGTGAACATGGATGACAAGATGGCATTTTATGCCTGTTTGCAGCGAAATCTTGACGAAACCAGAGTATGATAGGCTTCCATTTTGTAGTGCTAGCTTTAGTTCTGATCTTGACTTCATGATGCCTGAGAAGATATCATACATCTGAGCTCTAAATGCCTGGTTGAAAATTGCAGAATAAATGTAATTCTGAAGCAGAGAAATTTAAAATCGAGGAAGAAGATATAATAGTCAAAGTTGGCGAGTGCATGCAGGTATTCAAGCCTTCTACTGTAGTTTTGCAATGAGGTTCTCACAAAAGGTTAATGGTTGACCATTTTTAACTCTCTAGGAACGTGTAAAGGAAAGGTCCCTCCGCACAAAGGAAGACACGAGGTTCACATCAAGCTCTCAAAACTTGGTGCTTAAAAATCCTTAAACCCTTGTATCCCCCTTATGTTGTATGTCATTTTTTTCCTCGCTGGCCTATTTAACCTTAAACCCTTGTATCCCCCTTATGATGTATGCCATTTTTTTCCTCGCTAGCCTATTTATTGCTCTTGTGATACTTAACCAGGATACTGGAGGTAAATCTGTTACAGCTCAAAGCAGCCTGCACTCTTTTAGTGGTGATTAAGACACCAGGGAGATGCTTCTTGGTGCAAGATCAACTAACGTTGGAAGGAAAGCATCTGGATTTACTAGACCCTCTAAAGATGTGACTGATGTTGCTAAAAGTGGAACTTCCAGAAGAGGCAGGGGGACAAAGCAGGGCTAAAAGCATCTGGATTAAGACACCAGCTCGTTGAAGCAGACCACTCTTAGTTTCAGCCAATCAAGGTTGTTAAATTGCTTGCTTTTTTTGTCTTTTCAGCATTGAACTCTTCTAGTTTAATGTGAAGTTCACGCTACCATGGAGAAATTTATAGAGTTATACCACAAGTATGCAGCTCATGGGCCAAATGGAGTAGCCACATTACAGTCTAATTTTGCATTCGAATCAATCGTCTTATGTTAAAAGTGTTTGAAGTCTTCACTGCCCTGCTTTTCAGTCTGCGGTAAAACTTCAATGCTAATTTGACCCTCCGCCATTTGTAGGTCCACTGCTGCTATCTGCAGTGAGGAGGTGGACTCCTCCTCAAACGAGGAAACAGAGACTAATGATGCAGACGAAGTTGTTGAAACTTCGGTATGTCCATTTCCTGTATTTGTACTGTTGCAATATTTATACGTCCATGAAAATAATGTGGACTGCCTTTGTTCTCCTGCCAAATGATTTCATGAACTTCCTTTATTCTTTGAATGCTCGCAGGAACCGGAGAGTTTCCAACAAATTGGACGGAAAAGGGCAGCTCCTAGAGGTAGAGGTAGGGCTACAGGTTCTACATCTGCCAAAAGGGGGAGAAAAGCAGACATTGCTTCCATCCAAAGTATACTGATGAGCAAAGATGACGACGACGATGAAGATGACAAGCTGAAGAAAGCTCAACCTCGGGTAAGTGGATTACCTCGGTATTCTCAGTCTCACCTATTTCAGTTACTTCAATTTGTCATGTGAAATTGTTTTTGTGTTGTATTACATAGTAGGGAAAATTGGCTACAAGGCACTGCAATTTGTCACCTTTTGCTATTGGACATCCAAAAAATCGTGTCTTCGCTAAAAGACACTGAAAATTTGTGGCTCTGTGCGAAAAGATACTGATACCAAAATAATAATATATTGGGCTAAAGAGGAGAGAGAATGCTAGTGAAAATACCCTTTTGCCCTTCCGGCCACCTTCCTGACTTCTTCCCTTTCCTCGTCTTCCACGGGTCATAGAAAGAGAAAGAGGGGGGAGCGGGGTAACAGGGGAGTGCCATGCCCGCGTCGCCGCACAGAAGCTTCTCGTGCGCGTCGCTCGCCTGTCTCACCGAGAAAAGGCCGAGTTCACACGCCTCTCCGAGCCAGCTTACCCTCGCCTGCAGCCCCATGTTCCCCTGCCCCAGCCACCGTACTGCATCGAGCCGCGCCGCCGCTTAGTGAGCTCTGCCCATCCCTGCGTGCGCACTAGCACCTCCTTGGCACACGCCTCCGCATCGCTCGCCTCCTTCCCCTCAACCTGCCACCAGAGCCCTATTCCCCCCCCCCTCTGTTCGCAGTCACCGCCTTCAACTCACTGTCCCGACCGACACGATGAGCCCTTTCTGCTTCTCGTGTCAAATGTTTTCCTGGGATACCTTAGCCAATTTCGGTTTTCCTTCGCATGAGTTCAGCGCTGGCCTCGTCTTACTTGTTTCCGGCACGAGCCACCGCCACCGTCGCCCCGGCGTGCCCCCCTTCAATTCCTTCCCGCGGGAGTATTCCTAGACTTCCCCCTATCGTTCCCCACCGCTCACGCCCACTCTCCCTCCCTAGGCCGCAACCATCGCGATGAACCGGCCGCGTCGCCATAGGCTTACGTCGTCGGTCTGCCTCAGCTCGCCTCTAACACCACCACTGGCACGGGTGAGTTCCACTTGCTCCCCTGATGCTCATGTGTGCTTCCTTTCTCCCCCTCCCCCTCTTCGGTGTCGTCGCCCTCCTCGTCCCTCGTTTCCAGTCACCCCGGCCGCCTCCGACTACCTCTGGCCATGATGTATGACCTGGTGGCCTCCCCTCGCCTTCGCCGTATCCGTGCACATGCAGATTCCCAAGGAACCACACCGGAGCGCCCTTGCCGCGGTCGCCCATGCATCTACCACCGCTGAGCTCACCCCTAGCGCCACCGTCGTGCGTCCTTGCCCGTGACGCCGCCTCCCATCGTCTCCCCGAGACCCTCCAATCCATTTTGGCCATCACCCACGACTCTCGCACCGCCGCCGCTCGCCGTCGGTGCTGTCGTCCAAAACCGACCGCCGTCTTCTCTGTTTTTTGTCTGATGTTTGGCTCGGGCCCCACTTGTCATAGAAGATATAGGAGGATAGAGGGAAGGGTATAAAGGTCATTTTGTAGTGTTTCTCTTCGAACCAGTGGTTAATAATATAATATGCACCTCAATGTCATACAGCCGATATCCATAAATTTTCAGTGTCTTTTGGCGAAGACATTTTTTTATATATCCATTGGCAAAGGGTGACAAATTGCACTGCCCTGTCACATGCTAGTTTTTTTAGATAGAGTAAAACGAACAGAATTTTTAAGATTTTGTTATTCCGCGGGTCACCAGGAACTACGGGGTCGTCAGGAGGAGATGATTCTCAGGAAGTACTTGCTCTGGAGAATTTGGGTGTTGGCCTTAGAAGAGCGGGCTTGTTTTCATCATGGCCTTCATCTGTTTCTAATGAACAACTGGAACGCGGATTCACGATCTTGTATACTGTTGGCTGTACCTGGTACATGCCTAAGTGTAACGGATTTAAATGCTTGTAGCTGCTAAATGCTAGTCGTTAGTTTGTACATGCCATGCGTGTCGCATACTAGTAGGAATTTTCATCATCGACAAAAGAGGGTGTACTTCAAAGCTGACCAGCATGTACATTTACATGCTGGAAGTCTAGTTGGTGTTGCTCCGAGTGTCAAGCCGTGAAGTTCACATGAGGTTCGTGGCACGCTCGTAAGTACATTACACATCGTGTTGAAACACTGCTGCTATCCTCTGTAAGCATCCACAGGCAGATTCACCAAAAGTGATTTTTTTGCACAAGAATCCAGAACATAGCTGATACGTGCATAAGTATACACAATGTCACAACATGGAGACGAAGGTTCCCTGGAACCTCAAAAACACAAAACAAGCACGTGGGTCAGGTGCATCTAACTTTCTTGGTACCCTGTGATTGTTTACCCAGTGTTCTACATCCCTCTACAAAATAGTATTATCTGCCTTGCTAGTTATACCAAGGGCTCGGCGGTGGATTCGTGTGGTTTGGAGGAGGAAGAGCTGCGTAAGGAGAACGCCTGGGAATTGGAGCTCCATACTGCGAGCCTGTGCAGTGCACATCTCATTAAGGAAAATGTGTTAGTAGATGATCATTTCAATGTTTGACAGCATACTGCAAAAAAGATCAACGCGTAGTAAAATCATTGTTAAACTCGGGCAGCTAAGTGACAAGCGAAATGAGTAAAAAAAATAGTGGGAATGGCATGGTAAATATTGATTTTGTCAAAAGTGTATATTTTTCACCCCTTGATGATTTTAAAAGCCTGAGTGGAGAATCTGTAATCTTCCACGTCGACTCAGATGTACTATAAAATGAACTAAAGAAAGAGCATGTGCTAATCGTTTACCATGAGATTGCTGTCCATAGGGCCTGTAATTGCTAGAACTCCATGAGGCAATACTACCATGATATGGCATCTGCTGATCAACAGGGTGTGAACCGTAAGTAGCCACAGTTGATGGATGCGCATGGACTTGCCTTACCGTGGAATTTGTAGCTTCATAGCCAGGTACCCCATAGGCTTCAGCTGACCCATGTGTCTGGTAGAGGTTTGTGTCACCCATGGGAGCTTGAATTCTTTGCTGCATATCTGTGTTGTAAAAATTAGGATTGTATGGACTTGGGCTTCCATGGTAACCATATGTGCGGTGTCCATATCCAGGAAGTGGGATACTTGGGTAACTTGCATGGATTTGATGTTGGTTCCTGGCACTTGGGTAGCTTGGATGGATCTGATGTTGGTTTGCGGTACTTGGGTAGCTTGGATGGATCTGATGTTTGTTTGCGGTACTTGGGTAGCTTTGATGGATTTGATGTTGATACGAGGTACTTGGGTAGCTTGACTGGATTTGGTGTTGGTTCCCTGTTGTACTCCGGAAACCCTGAACACCCCATGGTGCCTGTTGGTGTGTCATTCCCCCCAGAGTATGCACACCTCTTCCATATGAGTTGCCCATTGGTGGGTGAAAGCCTGACAGAGATGACCTTGCCCCAGAAATGCCCGGAGAAACAGTCCCAGTATATGTTGAACCAACCTGTGAGCATCTAAAATGTCAGAACATGCTATATTGCTTAGCACACATGAAGCATAAGATCTAATCCATGATGACAAAACAAGTGACCAATTTCAGAAAGAACAATGGTAACATACATTTTGATTATTGAAATTATCATAGCTGGGAGTCGAGGCTTTTGGCAGCAAACGTTGCATCTTATCAAGCTTTCTCTGGGCATCATCCCTAGAAAGCTCTACAAAAATTACCTGCACACATTGAAAAAAGTAGTGAGCTAAGTAAGAACTTGAAAGTAGCCAAAAGATGCAGTACAACAACATCAAGAGTTGTACTAGACCTCGTCAAAAGGCTCCTTCGAACCAGGCATGTCCTTTGAAAGTGGCAAGACAAAATTGGCTGAAAATAGGATTATATAGTAAATTAGAAACTAATGGATGTAGATATAGTAAAGTAAACAATGGAAGCAGTATCAGAAGTTCAACATACTGCTGCATAGTCAATCATACAAGAGAAAACTTCCACTGACCCCCACAAACATGTTAATGAAACTGAAAGAACAATGATGCATCTAGCTTAATACCTATCATCTGGTCAATTGCTTCAGCTGGTACTTCCTTCCCCATGTCCTTAAATCGTTTTGCTGCCCGGGATTTGAATTCACTTGGCAACGGGAACAAGACCACAGCAGTCTGTTGCATACACGAGTAAATGGCATTACACATCCCGTGAAATCATCCAACATCAACATTTGTTAATTCAATTCAATAACCACTCAAGCAAAAGTGACACGTTTCATTTTTTGCAGCTTACCTTACGGTAATTTGTAAATGGCCTCAGCTTGCGAATACGGGCATTTTTGTAAACATTTGTTTGGTCGATGATGTAATTGCGAGAGATCTTTGCAGCCCTGTCCAGCAATGTGTTGAAAATCACAGTAGCACGATCCATCAAACGATCAAAACGCTCACCGTAGTTATGCTTACGCAACAATCCTGGCACCTGCAGATAACAAGGTTGTAATAAACTGAAAAGCAATTCAAAGTAAAAGAAAATAATAGTTGTAAGATGACCGGAAAAACCTTCATTTGGTCCAATGCAAGGTTAGTTCCGAGAAGGACAAAGCGTTTCTCCGGATGTTCCTTGACCCACTTCTCTGCCCACGTCGATTTCCCTGAAGCTGGGAGGCCAACCATCATCAGAACCTCACATTCTCTTTGTTCTGCAAACACAGGGCCAAATTCTGCATTCCCATCGACACAAGCTGAGGCCCAGGGCTCATAACCGTCAACCGGCTCCAACCCATCCTCCCTGCTAAACTGCATCTCGACAACAACATTCTTCAGCAGTACATGTGGAAAGATTGACGATTCCCATTGCAATGGCCTCACAGGAGCGTCAACCAAACCGAGTCCTTTCTCACTTGCATCAAAATGCTTTGCAATGCCAAGCCACCCGCCATTCCTGGAGAACCCGATCGACGCCATCGGCTTAGAATCAAGATCAACAGCGCAGACAACCGTATCCCCAACCCCAAACCTCACACCGTACTCGAAAAACTTGCCCTGATGGGAGAATTTCCCGGTCCCCCCAAACCCGAAGCTGTGGCCGGACTCTCCGAGGGCCCCCACGGGGTCGTTTCCCCTCGAGACCCCAATGCGGCAGAGGTGCTGCTTGTCGGCATCTGTGTCGTCCATCTCCACGGCCTGCTCGGCGACGATCTTGCAGCCAAAGCAGTACTTCCCGCCGCCCCTGACGCCGACCGTGGCGCGCGCGCCGGACCAGCAGTAGGCGAACCCGCCCTCGTGCAGCGCCTGCCCCTGGAGCCCGCCCCCGCCGATGTCGAAATCTGGCGGCGACACATGGTGAGAGACGTGAGTACCTAGTACAACAGCTGCAAAGAAGAGGTGCGCGTTTCGGGGGTGTGCAACTGTGCAGGTGCGTACCGAGGTTGCAGTCCGCCGGGTTGAGCTCCACGCGCGCCACCTGTGGCTCCGCCTCCGCGGTTGCCCCGGCCGGGGCGTCCTCGTCCGCGTGGGCGTCGTGGCAGAGGCGCTTCGGCGGTGGCTGCTCGCTCTCGTCGACCGGCGACGCCATTGGTTAGGGCTTGTTGTGTTTACGAGGGAGCAAGAATCGATCGTTCGCTTCGGGGAATCGAAGTGTCGAGTGAGTCGGTACGGAGGTGGTAAGGGAAGGAGAAAGTACTGGATATATATTGGTCTCCAACCGAAGGCCGTGTAACTAAGTAGTCCAGTACGGTCAGTTGGGGCTGACCTTGGTTGGGTGTGGATTGGGCCGATTGCAAGCGAATAATACATGGTGTGCCAGTAAGTTGGCAAAAATCACTTACTAACCAAATACTACCTTCAACGTAGAGTGCAATCAGAGCGGATACAATCCGATATCACTTATTCTGTATTTTATTTTGTTTTTCTCTCTCTTTCTCTTATAGTTGGACACAGATAGTGTCAGACACACATTTCTCTATCTCGTATTCGATCTGCGAGCCTTCAGTCGGTCGGACCGATATTAACCGATATAATCTTCTTCTTTTGCACACCCTACACATGATATTAGATAGTAGAGGTGCAATCAGAGCGAATACAAAAAGACTAATAACTGAGATATCAAAAGAAAAACATTCAGTGTCACATGTCTACTCAAATATAGCAACACACGTATCTGTTATCATGTTCCTAAGTGAAGCCGTAATATACTTTCCTCGTACCACCTGATATACGGATATATACGAACGGATATCGCTCATCCCGTATCCTATTCTGTATTTTCCCTCGGAGTCAGAGTCGAACACGGATAGTACCGAATAACCATTTGTCTCTTATGTATTTGCTCTGCAAGCTTTCAGTCGACCGGTCGGTTGCGGAATTATCCGCTCTGTTTGCACCCTACTCCAATCTATGTGTTTGGTTGGCTGAATTGAATCATTCCATCTTGGATGGTGGGATACATACTCTGCAGATGTTGAACTATCTCATTTGCCAAAAAAAAACCACTGAACCATGTTGTCCCATTCAACGTTTTTGATATTGACATGCCCTTGAAGGCATAACTTTGGGAATATGTATTTTGATGTGATGTATCTTGTAATACCTAATGAAATTATGATGTTACGAAAGCATTAAGTGAGACAAATATACATGTATTATCCTCGTATAGTCAATCTGACTATTTATAAAGATATCGTTGTTAAAGTTAAAATGCACAATTAGTCATTCTTCTTTTACATTTTGCTTTACGAGAAAGTAGGCATGGAAAATCGTCGGGACTGACGAAGAAGTCGTCTTGATGACTATTGGCGCTGGGTTGTCGAAAGACAAAGGCTCGGCTCCTCCCTCCAAGAGGCGTCGACTTGTAAAATCTGCCAGCAAAGGGGAGCAAGCTCAAGCTCGGTCTTCGACCGGACCCTCTACAAGACTGCGGCGATATTTATATCTGGCCAGGCCCTGACTATCGGCCGAGGAGGTTGAGGCAATGAATCTCTTAAGCGCAAACCTCGCAAGGCTAAGGTACCCTCACTGTTATGACAAAGAATCTTTCGCGATTTACGCCACTCCTAGTTTTGTTAGGCAAGCGGAAAAGGAGAATTGGAAAGATTTTGTGTCTTTATGAAGGGCGATCTTTGCATCGGCTGTCTGCAGCGAGGCGATCTTTGCTTTTGGAATGGTCGAGGCGATCTCGGCCATCCGGAGAATCGAGAAACGAGCTCTGGTTCTGTCCAAACTCTGACGAGCGTGGTAAATGGCGAAAAGCCGATTGTTGAACCTCGACGGGCGTGGTCGTGGAGAAGAAGAGGTCCTCTGTTGGGAGGATTGCCCCAAAATTCTGGTTAAGACCGAGTGCGGAGTATGTGAAATTTACTAAAGTGTAAAACGATATTTACCTTTTTCTTTTCACAACTTTGATTTGCTTTTCTTTATTTGATCGACTTCTTGGTCCAGGGAATGCTTCCATGAGAAGTCCATTGCCATCCCTTGACTCTTGAGGAGGTGGCAATAGAGTGGTCGAAGCATCACCCTTGGCCCGGTGGCGATGAAGTCGAGACTCGAGTGACTCCCACATCTGTGAAGTCGTAGCTCGACCCTTGAAGTAGCGGTATTCTTGTTGAGGTGACCGCTACATTCTTTGAGGGTCGTAGAAACAACAAGGGCGGTGTGGAAGCCTCTGGTCAAGCGGTGACCGACTTGTGCACGCTCTGGGAAGGAAATTGTAGGGGCGTTCCTTCCCTACCCAAAGAAATTCTGAAACGGAAGGAGAAAATTTCAACCACGTGGTGACTTCTTTGGGCTGCCTCCGTCGTAGGGTCCTCACCTTACAGATCTGTGGCCAGTCCCCATCCCAAAGATATTCCCAATCGGAGAATACTTTTGATAACGAGCGCCTCGAGAAGGTGTGGTGGGACAAAGTCGCGAGGATAGATAAGCTGCTGAACCGGACCTTGTATATTCGATGTTTGCTAGGAAGACTATGAATGTAAGTATCTTCAAAATACTTATATATGTGACTTTCCTTCTCTTCTCACTGTTTTCTTTTTGCAGAAAGCTCTAGAGCAAATTGCTGTTGTCGGTGAGTACCATCGACAACTTTTAGAGCTAAGACAGGAGAAAGAACTACTCTGTGCAGAGGCAGAGAGATGGTAAGTCACTTATCATTCATAATTGTTTTCGACTTAAATACTCGTATAATGTTTTACGAGAATAGTCATGGAAGAAACTCATGACAAAGTACTAGTCGTAAAAAGCTTAGGACTACTTACAACCAGGTAGTGGTCGTAGAAGACTTACAACCATAACATAGTCGTAGAAAAACTTACGACTAGGTCAGTAGTTGTAGAAGTACTTACAACTATTCGGCTGATGTTTATCTTCGTTCTGTTCTTTGTAGGTTAAGCGGGGATCGAAGACCTTAGTGACTCACTCGACTATGAAAAGAAGAGTCGAGGAGGCGAAGGAATGAAGTATTAGTCCTCTCGGATAGACTTGAGAGAACTGTCTCTGCATCTAAAGATTGCGAGGAAAAAATAAGCGATAAGTTACGAACTTAATCTTTGTTTTTGATCTTTAACCTTTACCCGACTCTCCTTTCTTCTCGGATAAAGAAAAAGAGATCGGAAGCTCGAACAAGTTCAAGAAAAAGCTTTGGTCATTCAGGAGTTTTCCCGTATTACCACGAATAAGGATCAAGAACTCGAGGTCTTAGAACTCAATTAGCAGGTAAGTAATTCTTTACCTGTTATCCTTTTTGAGTATTTTCCCTTTTCTAATGCCAATTTCTTGTTGAAATTGATGTCCAATTGAGAAGCCTCGAGGTGAAATCCAAGAAAAACCTTGATCTACAATGAGTCCATCGCATCGCTAAGATGAATCTGAGAGGACATCGAGCATGGGAGAAAAAGCACCTTTGAAACCATTGCTTCCCATCGAGAAGAGGTTAAGCTGGATTCTCAATTAGTAGGTAAGAAATGCTTTTACCTATAATTATCTTTGTGTTATCTTCCTCCGGAAGTTTATTTTAGTTTGAGCGATTTTATTCTTTTGGAACAAGTGGTGAAAACAAGAAACTTGCGAGGCTTGACTTGTACCCAACGGAGATGGAGTCGATGAAGACTAGTCTTCAAGGCAACATCACTCTCTGAACAATGTGCTAGTGAGCTACATTACGAGGAAAAACTCCTCGAGAAGATACCATAGTGCTCACACAAGTACCATTGGGGAACAAGTCGGAAAATTACAGAAAATGGTGACCACTCGAAGACTAATCAAAATTGAATCAATAAGGAGGCGATCGAAGCCGGAGTAAGTTCGCTTGCGAAACTTAAAGCTCAAGATCCCTTGTAATGTGCAACCAATTGAAGCCAGGTTCGATTGCTCGAATTAGAGGCAAATCGTCGATTGAGGAAATGCAATCGGTTGGCAAAAGGTGGCGGAGAAATCTTGACTAGGCTCTCCCCTTGAGTAATCTTGTAACTACCTTGTAAAGCGGACAATATCATTAATGAATGATATATGATCCATCTTATTTCACGAAAATTATCTTGTCGAGTAGTTAGTAACTCAAAAGATAATAAGCGAATGAAAGACTAAAATTGAAGTCAAATTAATAACTTTATCCTAGTCCCAGACTATTTGCTTAGATTGTTTAGACAATCTAAGTAAATAGTGTTTAAAATAAGGGTTTTACGAAAACAAAGAGAGGTTTGTTTAACTTATAGTTTTTGTTATGGTTGTCAAGCACTTGGTGAAAGAGTAGAAGCGACTCGACACTAGGAAGTTCCTTCTAGTGGGCAAGACCACGTCTTGAGAGAAAAGGCTTCGACTAGGTGATGTTACCAATCTCCGACTAGTTTAATCAAACCAAACGACAACAGAGTTAAGCAAGCGTCTAGAGGACTTTAATAATTAGTTCGCCCTTTTACGATGGACTCGATAAGTCTTTTCGGTAGCAAAAGTAGGAGTGACGGCGCTAGGAAGTTCCTTCTAGTGGGCGAGGACCACATGCGAGAGAGGAAAAACTTGACTAGGTGTGTCTCTTCCTTGATCGAGTCAAAGCGAAGCGAGTACATCAAAGTGGTCGAATGAATATATCAAGTGTACTCTACTTAGAATATTTTTGGAAATCCTTGAAAAAATAAACTAAGATTGAGAGAGTTGGCTCACGAGAACATTTCATTGGATAGAACCGAGCTCTTTGTATTGGTGGAAAATGAGTAGCAGTCGATGCTAGGAGATTCCTTCTAGTGGGCGAGAACCACATGCGAGATAGGAGAAGTTTCGACTAGATGATGTTACTTGTTTTTCGACCGGTGTAAAGTAAAGCGGGTGTTTTGTATCATAGTTGAAAGTTTGCATTTGTCTCTTATGTATTTGCTCGTGAAGGAGTGTTATTCATCTTGAGTATCCCTTGGATGTATACATTTTGGCTGGATGCGCCTCATACATAAGATACTCATCCGAATATCCTCGTAGTCTAATGATGTTCTCGGTTCTTCGAACTATCTCATTTGCGGGAAGAAGCCAAAAGTTGGTGCGAGAAAATCCTTCGAGGATGAAACCTCGAAACCTAAAAATGCTTTTCTAGTTTGCCTTCCGATAAGTATTGAGACATTGTCGAACCATGTTGATTCCGACTATTCAACGTTTTTTCGCGGCTCGTATGATATTGACATGCCCTTTAATTGAAGGCATAACTTTGGGAATATGTATTTTGGGAATGTCTTGGGGATGTATCTTGTAATACCTAATGAAATTATGATGTTACGAAAGCATTAAGTGAGGAGGGCATATAGAAGTTTTGGACTGAGGTAACGCTCCTTAGGCCCGTGTAAAACTTCGCTAACGTAATAAACCGATCGTTATGCGTTTTCACGTTCTCGACTAATCTGCGCTTTTTGCTGTGGCGTGGCGACTAGGTAAATTAAGGCGTCTCTTACGGCTTTGGAGAAACGAGCAGGGAGCACTCGAAGATACCTCTTGACATCCTCAAAGCGCGTTTGCCTCGTTCGACCACTCAAAACCTTCATGTCTCTGAGAAGTTTAAAGAAAGGTAGTCCTTTTTCTCCTAGTCGATGCGATGAAGCGACTTAAAGCCGCCATGCACCGGTGAGTTTGGACTTCCTTTTTGTGTTTGGAGGGCGCATCGGAGGATGGCCTTATTTTTTCGAGTTTACTTGATTCCTCGTTCGGATACTAGGAATCCAAGCAATTTTCTGAAGAAATTCCAAACACACACTTCTGGATTGAGTTTTAAGCGGTGCTTTACGAGGTTGTCGAATGTTTCTTGTAGGTCGGTGATATGATTAAGTCTCTTAATGCTTTTTACGACTAGATCATCAACATAGGCTTCCAAATTCGGCCTAATTGAGATGAAAAATCGATTGCATTAGGCGTTGAAAAGAAGCACCGGCATTCTTTAGACCAAATGGCATTTTGACATAGCAAAGGTACCAAATGGAGTAATGAATGCGGTCTTTTCTTCATCGTTTAAACACATATTGATCGGTGATATCCGAATATGCATCTAAAAACTTAATATCTCACAACTGCGGTAGAATCAACCGTGATCGTCACGAGGTAAAGAAATCATCTTTTGGACAAGCTTTATTAAGATCGATAAAGTCCACGCATATCGCCATTTGCCGTTTGACTTTTTGACCATTCTGAGGTTAGCCAACCACTCTGGGTGGTTGACTTCTCTTATAAAGCACGCTTTAAGTAGCTTATCCAACTCGATTTAATAGCATCTCGTCGATCGGGGGCAAATCTCGTAATTTTTGTTTCTGGTACTTTATCGGTAGTAAAGCTAGCACGTGCTCGATCACCTCCACAGGGACTCGGGCATGTCGGATGTTTGCCACGCAAAGACATCTGCGTTAGCTCGGAGGAAGGTAATGAGGCGTCTTCCTATTTAGGTCGGAAGTCTCCCGTCGAGCGGTCTTGAGGGCTCTTCTGCGTCGGAGGAATCTCTTTGACTTGGTCGTTCGGCTTTGGTGCGACTTTAGGCCCGACTTGCTAGTCGAAGTGACTTTCATCTCGAGTTGGTATTTGACCAACCATCTCGAGGATCGACGGTCATGACTATCGCCATCTTTTGTCACTTGAATGGTGATCACTCCTTTGGGACTGGCATCTTAAGACATTGATACGTAATGAGTAGCCATTAAAATTTTGCCAAGTTGGTCGTCCGAGTATGGCGTTATATCTTGTGTCGAAATCGACCACATCAAAGGAGACTTTCTCGTCTGAAATTACTTGGTGAGCCAAATGTTAAAGGAAGAAACTTGGCCAATAGGTTTGGTGAAGACCCGATGCGATTCCATGAAAGGAGTATCGTCTGCGGCCTTACTGTCTGGTACTTGCATCTCGTCGGGGCATTAGTAAATAATATGTTCAAGAAGCGCCACCATCAACCAACACTCGATTGACCGGCGGTTGTTGATGGTGGGTTCATTCTAATCGGATATCGACTGATCGACTCGTAGTGATTAGGCGGTCATCCTTCTCAAAAGAGATGGTAACTTCCGACCACTTGGTAATTTATTGAGAGAGGAGTATGTATGGAATTTACCTCTCGTCCGTGACTTTAAGTTGTCGTTTGGAGTCGTATCGATGATCCTCCGTAGATGTGCTCAACGGTATGTTGCGGATCTTGGAGCGGCATCTCCTCATCATCCGACTACTTTTGGCCACTCGTATGTCCTACACCTTTCGAGAGGGAATTATCCGCTCTGCTTGCACCCTACTCCAATCTATGTGTTTGGTTGGCTGAATTGAATCATTCCATCTTAGATGGTGGGATACATACTCTGCAGATGTTGAACTATCTCATTTGCAAAAAAAAAAAAAAAAAAACCACTGAACCATGTTGTCCCATTCAACGTTTTTGATATTGACATGCCCTCGAAGGCATAACTTTGGGAATATGTATTTTGCTGTAATGTATCTTGTAATACCTAATGAAATTATGATGTTACGAAAGCATTAAGTGAGACAAATATACATGTATTATCCTCGTATAGTCAATCTGACTATTTATAAAGATATGGTTGTTAAAGTTAAAATGCACGCACTGCAAGAGTCAACCATCATACTAAGCATAATGAGTTTTAGTTTCATAAAGCGTATTCTTATTTCTCATCGCGCATATATCTGCATGTCCATAAACTGTTACTTTTTTTTTTGAAGTTCATGGACATGCAGACAGATGGGGAATGAAATTTGAAATTATTCCGAAACCATTGAAACAAAGTTATCATTTGAGGAAAGAAAAGACATTTGCAAAGTGAAATGGAAGGGTATGGAGTCGGTGATTACTGTGTAGAGGTGGTCAAACGGCGTGCAAATCGGTCTGAACAAAAGCATAGAAAGTTTGATCTTAGCATGACACGGCTCGACGAGGCGTGTTATGTTTGGATTATGACCTCAGCCGATGGGCTGATTCGGTCTGACATGCACAATATTGTGGTGTGCACAGCTTGACCTAGGCATGACCCGCCCTAGCTGACAAGAGGTGATGGCGCGACGGCGGCAGCCAGGAGCGGAGGCGGTGGGTTAGAGAGGACCGAATGAAGAAAGGGTAGCTTGCCGTGCTCCTCCCTTCTTACCTCGGTCCGACCGGATTTATCGTGCCCTGATCGGTTCAGCGTAGCTCGAGAGGTTATCGTGTTATGGCTGGATCGACACGGTGCGACTCGTTCAGTTAACTGACCAGTCGACCGTGCCTGACCGTGGCACAGACCGTGCCTTACTGGACCAGTCCGGGCCGTCCATTTGGCTCTGTATGCGATCTGGATTCTGAAATAAAAGAATCCTCTTTTACTTACACGGTGTAGACAATTCCATCGATGAAGCGGTGAGCCGGGAAAAGGTGGTCGCCGTGAACGTGAATTGGAACTTACCGCATGGATCTGAAGATTCCGGACGAAGAATAAGATCAGACCAGTCGCAGCGCAGTCAAGCAACGGCAAGGAACACGAAGCTGCCGTGCGACGGTGCGAGATCTGAAGGCGCAAGAAAAAATCAAAGGAAAGAAGGAAATTTTTGGCGAAAGAAGCAACGGTTACCGCGTCTCAGATCTCGTCGCCCCCGCGCATCCTGGATCCATGCCCGCCGCGCCGTCCTTCCGGCGAGTATACTGCTAATAGCGCGGCCCGCCTCCGCGATCCGATGAGGCGGCGGCCGTTCCTGGACCAGCGGCGGCCGTCGTTCAAGCGGCGGTGGCAGCAGCGGCCGTGGTGGCTCCGCCTCGCGCTCTCCCTCCTCGCCCTCGCCTGCCTCCTCCTCCTCGTCCTCCGAGGCTCCCCCGACTCTGACTCCTCCCACTCCACGGCGTCATCCAGATCCGCGGCCACCTCCTCCCCTCTCCTCCGTCAGGTAATTGCATGGCGTCTCATACTCTCATCTTCTGCAGCGCCGATTAATTACAGTGTACCTGCCGCTTCGCATTTCGTAGAAAAATTCGTCATTTGAGTATTTGACTCTGAGTGGATCAATTTTGGGTCGTACTTATACCCTGCTGAATTTGCTAGTTGTCTAGGGCTAACTGTTGTGGAAAGACCATGAATGCTTAGCGACTAGTGTGTAACTTCTGAAAGTTGTGAACTTTTTGTGTGCAGAGATCTTACCTCGAGGGCATAACGGATGCGCTCAACATGACCGACGAAATGCTGAGTGCTCACTCGTTTTCGAGGCAGCTCATGGATCAGATTTCTCTCGCGAAGACTTACACCGTGGTCGCGAAAGAAGCCAATAACCTGCAGTTTGCGGCAGAGCTTAGTGCGCAGATACGGCGTGCACAGAGCATCCTCGCGCATGCTGCGGCCCACGGTGGCACGGTAATGGAGCAGGAGGCGGAGAAGGCCATTAGGGACATGTCCGTGCTGTTCTTCCAGGCACAGCAGTTCCGGTATGATAGTGCTGTCACTATCATGAAACTGAAGGGTCAGATTCAGTCTCTAGAGGAGAAATCAAAAGCTGAGGCGGAGAAGAGCACAAAGTATGGGCAGATTGCTGCTGAGGAGCTCCCAAAGGGACTCTACTGCCTTGGTGTCCGATTAACCATGGAATGGTTCAAGAGTACCGAGCTTCAGAGGAAGTTTTCAGATAGGAGCCCAGCAGTGCAGAGTAATCTAAGGGATAACAGCCTCTATCATTATTGTGTTTTCTCAGACAACATCCTTGCTGTCTCTGTTGTCGTCAATTCTACAACTCTAAATTCAAAACACCCTGAAAAGATTGTTTTTCACTTAGTGACCGACGAGGTGAACTATGCTCCAATGAAGGCGTGGTTTGCCATGAATGATTACAGAGGGGCCACTGTTGAGATACAAAAGGCGGAGGACTTCACCTGGCTCAATGCGTCGTATGTCCCTGTTCTTAAACAGCTCCAGAACGCTGCCACCCAGAACTTCTACTTCTCTGGCAGTGGTAATCGCGGAACACCAATTAAATTCAGGAATCCAAAGTACTTATCAATGCTCAACCACCTGAGGTTTTACATCCCGGAAATCTATCCTGAGTTGCGTAAGGTGGTATTTCTTGATGATGACATCGTTGTGCAGAAGGACTTGTCAGAATTGTTTATTATCAACCTCAATGGTAATGTTATGGGGGCTGTAGAGACTTGCATGGAGACATTCCACAGGTTTCATAAGTATCTTAACCATTCACATCCTCTAATCCGTGCTCATTTTGATCCTGATGCTTGTGGCTGGGCATTTGGTATGAATGTGCTCGATCTTGTGGAATGGAGGAAGAAGAATGTGACAGGTATATATCATTATTGGCAGGAGCGCAATGCTGATCATACCCTATGGAAACTTGGTTCTTTACCTCCTGGGCTCCTTGCTTTCTATGGCTTGGTTGAAGCATTGGACCCCAAATGGCATGTCTTGGGGCTGGGCTACACAACTGTGGATCCTGCTACTATCAAGGAAGGTGCAGTATTGCATTACAATGGAAATATGAAGCCATGGCTGAAAATTGGGATGGAGAAGTACAAGGGCTTTTGGGATAATTATGTGGACTATTCACACCCTCTGCTTCAACGGTGTTTCATGCGCTGATTAATGTGTATCAACGTTAGAATTTTTTTTGATCTTCCTGGTGGAAATGCTTTAAATGCCTTGCTCCAACAGTCACATGTAACGTTGTAGTAGAATTGATTGGCTTTGTTCTCGAATTACGTCCTCAGATTAAACATGGAGAGCTGTTTATGCTGGCATCCGTAATTGATGAAGTACAGCAATCACATATATGACCGGCCACAGGTAAACAGCAGAAGAGCTAATATTTCCATGCAATAGGCTGCTACTTGAACAGCATCCATTAATTACATTCATAACTTGCAACGACCAATGTAATTTTTCCATTTTGATTTTTTGGGTGAGACAGAAGGGAGGGGATAATTGTATAATTGATTTAAAATTCTTGAGGTCTTACAACAAATTTTGAGATACATATTTATTGGATGTCAGGCAGCTCAATCTTTTTTCTGGTTATTTATACATCTTCAGAAGCAGAGTCATCTTGTATCATTTGCAGCTTTTTCAGAATGTATTTTCTATTCATAGCTGCTCAATGTTGTTTTGGCATCTTTTCTATGTGATGCCAATAAAGCTTATTCGCAGATCCATGCTTGCTGTGAAAAAAAGTTATGTCAGTACCATATTTCATATTCTTTAAGTTAGCGCATCCGTTGTATGGGGGCGGGCAGAACATGACTTCATCATAGGTGGTTGCAGTAATCATACGGAAGATTTTTTTTAATGTTAAACCTTAAAGAGAAATTTAGTATTGAAAGAATTTTCTAGCGAGCTTCCATGCAGGTAGGTGTTTACAGGAAATAAAGTATAAACATAGTTGTCGTAGGGGCGGCCCCACCGGCCCCCAACGACCCGACGAAGCCTGCAGGACAGACTCTGCAACCCACGAGCATGAAGTCCCCTCTCTCCGGGGTGTCACCTCGGGGAAGACCTGGAGCTCCTCCAAAGGGTCTCTGGAGCCCTGTGAGGTCCGAAGCAATGGGCCCTCCGAGGCCACCTTGGGGAAGACCCGGAGCCCCTCCGAAGGGTCTCCAGAGTCCCGTGAGGTCCGAAGCAGTAGGTCCTCCGGGACCACACCAGGAGAAGCCCGAAGGTGCACCAGCCAGATGGACCAGGTCTAGGAAGTCCCACCGTGAGCCGAAGCCTACGCGTAGATGGGGAAAAGTCCATGCAGCTCCTACGCGTACAATACTTTTTTAGGGTTGGGATGGTAATTTAAGTGTCATGTTTTAGGAGGTTATAAATAGGCATCTGCCCCCCATGTAAAGGGCGGATTCAACTTTTTTGGAGCAATCAATACGTACATTTTTCTGACAACTGATCACTTCTCCTGATGACTCCTTGGTCCCTCCGTGTGTACCGGGGGTCCCCTTCTCTTTGTAGCATGGGACAATAGTTTGCAGATGGTTGGAGTCCATGCACCTTAGCCTTGTGGCATGATGTTGTTATTTGCGAATGTGTTTTGCAACTAGTTGAAGCTCATGTTTGATTTCTTGTAGCATGTGACTTAAGTTTGCAAATGTGTTTTGCAAATGGTGTAAGTCCATGTACCTTAATCCTTGTGATGAGTATTCTAAAGGTTGGCAAAAGTGTTTTGCAACTTACTGATAATATCATCTTTGAAGCCTTGTTGGTAAGGCACTCAAATGGGCGAATGTGTTTTGCCATTTGAGCGAAGCCAATGTGTTTGGCCTCTGGAGCCTGGCGGTCTGACCACCATGGGTCACCGGTCCGACCGGTGGCAAATCGGTCAGACTGCCATGTGTTGGGTGGTCCGACCGATTTCCTCTTGTGTTGATTCTCTGTGCGGTAGTTTTGCCGTTGATAAACGGAACTACCGGTGTGCGGAAGTACCGGTGCGTTTGCGGTACGTTTATTCCAGAGAAGCACCATTTTGGTGTGGGGTGATTTTCCTCGGGCGGTCGGACCGGCCAGCCTTGGCGGTCTGACCGATTTAGCGGCGGTCACACCGACCATTAGTTGGCAGTCCGACCGGCCGAAGGCCCAACGGCTAGTTTTATAGCCGTTGGGGCATGGGCGATCCGACCGGCCATTAGTTGGCGATCGACCGCCCCGCATGCAGGTCGAGGAATCTTTCCCCCAACGGCTAGTTTTTTTATGTGTGGGCTATAAATACTCACCTTGGCCGGTTGGGGATGGTTGCTGAAGTTGTTGTTGAGTTCCATACTCATTCTTTGAGCTAAGAGCAAGCCTCTCATCTCTTTTGTGTATGTGTTGCACTTGGTGAGATTTGAGAGCAAACCCTAAGTACATGTGTTGCCTTAGGTAGTGGATTATGTAT
Organism: Hsuehochloa calcarea; assembly: GCA_036346395.1. Taxonomy (NCBI): domain Eukaryota; kingdom Viridiplantae; phylum Streptophyta; class Magnoliopsida; order Poales; family Poaceae; genus Hsuehochloa; species Hsuehochloa calcarea. Next base: position 46,800,179 of record CM070599.1, read on the forward strand.
CCACTTCAAGTGAAAGTTGAGATTTATTTCTCTTAGTATTTTTCGACACCTAGACGGTGTGGAGGAGTCGTGCCCGGTGATCTTCTCAAGAAGCTTGTGAGAATGTCCGGCGTGTTGTGAGTGGTTTGGTGCTCGCCATCTCCGGAGTGGAGGAAGAGCAACCTTAGTAGAGTGAGGTGTTGGTTCATGTTGGAACCGGTCCAAGTGGTTGGACTTACCTCGGAGGTGTTGGCTTAATTAGTGGAGTAGGTCCAATTTGTTTGGGCTTACCTCAACGTGGATTAGGGGAGACCGTCAGTCTCCGAACACCACGGTAAAACATAATTGTGTCCATCTTGTTTTGTGCTTGTGCTTTACTTTGAGCAATTTACTTACATGATTTAATTGCCTATATATCTTTGTATGATTGGTCTCATTGTATTGTATTCATATTGTTGGTGCACTTAATTGAGCCTAGTTGATTTAGGTTTTAATCGTGCAAAACCAATTTGTTATTAGTTTCAACATTATTAATTGGTTTTAGCGCTAAAGATTTTTAAAACCGCCTATTCACCCCCCTCTAGTCGGCCACCTCGATCTTACAAGTGGTATCAGAGCTTGATCTCTTATTTTATTAGACTTAACCGTCTAGAGAGTAAAAGATAGTGACTAGAGATATAGTGCACCTAGGTAAAGCACCTATTTTTGATGTCACGAATTATGCACATTGAAAAATCCGCATGTCATGTTATTTTAGGGCCATGAGTCCAAAAATATGGCGGATTGTAGATGTTGACTTTTCTCCTCCATTGGATCATCTTGCTCCAACCATTGAGGAAGAGAAATGCCTACATCTCGATTCTCGACGCTCAAGCAATTAATATTTTATTTAGTGCTTTGAGTGTAGAGTTTTTCAATAAGGTATGCAATCTCAAGAGCGCTCATGAGATGTGGACACAAATTCAAGACAATTATGAAATGTCCACCACTACAAGCGATGATTGCACAAAAGAATGCACGTCCGGAGAAAAATGCTCAATCTCTAACTCCGACGATGATGAGGACTCCTCAACTCTATCTACATCACCTCATTGCTTCATGGCTCAAGGCTAGGATGCACGGACACGGATACGCGTGTCGGACACGGGATTCGCCATTTTCTAACAAATAGCGACACGGGGACACGGCTGTATATATATATATATATATTATTGAATGCACAGTATGCCAGTATGCACAAGCAGTCAAGCACTCACCGAAGCAAGTCCAAATCTGGCGACCAAGCAGGGGCAGCAGCAGCAGGGCGGCGTCGGCAACTCGGCGTCGGGGAGCAGCAGCAGGAGCTGAGGAGGAGCAAAGAAGCGGCGTTAGGGAGGAGCAGAACAAGAGCCAAGCAGACATCGGCGAGACCAGGCGGCGTCGGCGCGGAGGAGCGAACAACGTCGGCGCGAGGAGCGGCCGGCGTCGTCAGCGCGAGGAGCAAGATCTGCGAAGCGTCGCCGGTCGTCGCGGCGTCGGCAGCGCGCGGGCGTCAGCGGCGCCAGGGTGGGTGCTGCGACTGCGGGAGACGGGAGTGAGATGGGGATGGGGGACAGGGGGAGAGCTGGAGAGGAGAGGTAGGGTTAGGATGGGAGATAGGCCGAATGAATGGGCCGATGAATGGGCCAATACGTGTCCGACACGCGGCCAAACGTGTCCGATACGTGTCCGACACGCGGCCAAACGTGTCCGAATTTGTTTTTATTTATTTTCACGACGTAAATTTCCGACACGCTTGGAATACGTGTCCGAGCTGTGTCGGAGCCGTGTCCGTGTCCGACACGGACACGGCGCCTTCCAGGCGTGTCGGTGCTTTGCAGGCTCAAGGTATGAAGAGGTAAACGATGATGAGCCTTCATATGATGAGTTGATGGATATGCTAGAATAGCTTAATGAATATTTAGGAAATGAGAAAATAAAATTCAAAGTTTTGAAGAAAGTTTGTCTCACTTCAAAACAATTATGATGTTTTAAAGGATGAAAATGAAACTCTCCTCCTAAACAAGCTAGATAGCTCTAAGGTGGATATGGGCATATCATGCAACTTATTAGATGATATGCCATGTGTAGTTGCTAACCCTTGCATTTCATCTCAGGTTAGTATATCCACCTCTTGTGAGGATTTAATTGATATGCCTTGTTGCTCTAAAGTAGATACTTCTATTTCTTCTATGCTTGTTGAGACTAATCTTGTAGAGGAAACTAATGAGCTCAAGGCCCAAGTCACAAAATTGAAGAATGACATGGAAAGAAGCCTAAAAAGGAAGGCCACTCTCGACGACATATTGAGCAAGCAAAGGCGCTTACAAGATAATAGTGGAATTGGCTTCACTCCTAAGAAGAAGGAGACTAGCAAGACAAGGCACAATGCAAGACACACGAAGAATATCAAGTGTCATGGATGCAACGGAAAGGGCCACTATGCCTCGGTGTGCCATAATCAAAAGGATGTCAAGACAAGACATTCAAAATTGAGGCAAGCCGGCAATGGGCAAGAAAAGAAGATAAGTAGGGGAAGCAAAAGCCCAACTTGCTACAATTGCCGGGAAAAGGGACATGTTGGTCAACAATGTCCCAAAGGTATCACTCCTAAGTCCATTATTTATAATAATGATTATTTGCTTAGGAAGGATATTAATGGCAATGTGTTTGCTAGGAATGCTAGTTCACATAAATTATTGCTAGGGCAATTTGGGTGCCCAAATCAATTGTGACTAACATTCGTGGACTCAACCAAGTATTGGGTACCAAATTGCGCTTTAAAGCTTAATAGGTTGGAAAGGCATTGGAGGTTTGGCTCTCTCATGAAGAGGTGGATTCCATCATATATCAAAATTGGAGCCAAACTTGGGAATAATCATTTCATATCAAGAACCAATTCCATTTCGGTAACAAGTACTTACATTGAAGTGTCTAGCCCCTTTATGCCTTGTGTAGGTTGTATTTCATGAAAATCATATTAAAAGGGGTGTTCTTGCTCTATGATTCATAATGTTCATTATTAATATCTTGAGCAAGATGGGAGTGGCACATTAAGGGGGAGTGCTAATATCATCTTTGAAGCCTTGTTGGTAATGCACTCAAATGGGCGAATGTGTTTTGCCATTTGAGCGAAGCCAATGTGTTTGGCCTCTGGAGCCTGGCGGTCTGACCGCCATGGGTCACCGGTCCAACCGGTGGCAAATCGGTCAGACTGTCATATGTTGAGCGGTCCGACCGATTTCCTCTTGTGTTGATTCTCTGTGCGGTAGTTCCGCCGTTGATAAACAGAACTACCGGTGTGCGGAAGTACCGGTGCGTTCGTGGTACGTTTATTCCAGAGAAGCACCATTTTGGTGTGGGGTGATTTTCCTCGGGCGGTCGGACCGACCAGCCTTGGCGGTCTGACCGATTTAGCGGCGGTCAGACCGACCATTAGTTGGCGATCCGACTGGCCGAAGGCCCAACGGCTAGTTTTATAGCCGTTGGGGCATGGGCGGTCCAACCGGCCATTAGTTGGCGGTCAGACCGGCCCTGCACAGATTCGAGGGAATCTTTCCTCCAACGGCTAGTTTTTGTGTGTGGGCTATAAATACTCACCTTGGCCGATTGGGGATGGTTGCTGAAGTTGTTGTTGAGTTCCATACTCATTCTTTGAGCTAAGAGTAAGCCTCTCATCTCTTTTGTGCATGTGTTGCACTTGGTGAGATTTGAGAGTAAACCCTAAGTGTATGTGTTGCCTTAAGTAGTGGATTGTGTATCCACTTGAGCGTTGACACTTGATTAGTTCAAGTGAAAGTTCAGATTTATTTCTCTTGGTGTTTGCCGACACCTAGATGGCGTGGAGGCGTCGTGCCCGGTGATCTTCTCAAGAAGCTTGTGAGAAGGCCCGGCATGTTGTGAGTGGTTTGGTGCTCGCCATCTCCGAAGTGGAGGAAGAGCAACCTTAGTGGAGCGAGGTGTTGGTTCGTGTTGGAACCGGTCCAAGTGGTTGGACTTACCTCGGAGGTGTTGGCTTAATTAGTGGAGCTGGTCCAATTTGTTTGGGCTTATCTCAACATGGATTAGGGGAGACCGGCAAGTCTTCGAACACCACGGTAAAACATAATTGTGTCCATCTTGGTTTGTGCTTGTGCTTTACTTTGAGCAATTTACTTTCATATGCTTTAATTGCCTATATATCTTTGTATGATTGCTCTCATTGTATTGTATTCATATTGTTGGTGCACTTAGTTGAGCCTAGTTGATTTAAGTTTTAATCGTGCAAAACCAATTTGTTATTAGCTTCCGCATTATTAATTGGTTTTAGCGCTAAAGATTTTTAAAACCGCCTATTCACCCCCCTCTAGCCGGCCACCTCGATCTTACAACACCGTCGCCCTCCGCAAGCACGAGTCTATAAAACAGACACCGTGCATTGCCCTCAGCCCCAATGCACACCGTTGCCCTCCGCATGCACGGGTGTATAAAACAGACACCGCGCATGGCTCTCGGCCCCGGTGCGCACCGTAGCCCTCCGCAGCACGAGTGTATAAGACACAGCGCGTGGCCCTCACAACAGATAATCGGTAGGGCTCCGAGACGGCGCAGGCTTCGCCCCCCCTCGCAACAAATAATTAGGTGGGGGACGGCGCTGGATTCACCTCCCTCTCGCAACAAATAGTAGATAGGGATCCCCCGGAGCCCTATCTAAGAAAGTATAGGGGACGACGCCAGCTTTGCCTCCTCCTCGCAACAAATAACAGGTAGGAGCCCTATCTAAGGAAGTATGGGGGACGGCGTCGGCTTTGCCTCCCCCTCGCAACAAATAACAGCTAGGGCTCCCCCGGAGCCCTATCTAAGAAAGCATGGGGGACGGCGCCGGCTTCGCCTCCCCGTCGTAACAAATAACAGGTAGGGCTCCGGGCGCCGGCTTCGCCTCCCCCTTGCAACAAATAACAGCTAGGGCTCCCCAGGAGAGAGCCCTATCTAAGAAAGCATGGGGACGACGCAGGCTTCGCCTTCCCGTCGCAACAAATAATAGGTAGGACTCCCCCAGAGCCCTATCTAAGGAAGTATGGGGGACGGCGCCAGCTTTGTCTCCCCTCGCAACAAATAATAGGTAGGGCTCCCCCGGAGCCCTATCTAAGGAAGTACGGGGGACGGCGCCGGCTTCGCCTCCCCCTCGCAACTAATAATTAGAGGGGGGACGGCGCCGGCTTCGCCTCCCCCTCACAACAAATAATAGGTAGGGCTCCCCCGGAGTCCTATATAAGAAAGTATGGGGGACGGCGTCTGCTTCGCCTCCCCCTCGCAACAAATAACAGGTATGGCTCCCAGAGCCCTATCTAAAGAAGTATGGGGGACGGCGCCGGCTTCACCTCCCGCTCGCAACAAAGCCCTATCTAAGAAAGCATGGGGGACGATGGCGAAAATCTAAGGAAGTATGGGGGTCGGCGCTGGCTTCGCCTCCCCCTCGCAACAAATAACAGGTAGGGCTCCCCCGGAGCCCTATCTAAGGAAGTATGGGGGACGGCGCCGGCTTCGCCTCCCCCTCGCAACAAATAACACGTAGGGCTCCCCTGGAGCCCTATATAAGAAAGTATGGAGAACGGCACCGGCTTCGCCTCCCCCTCGCAACAAATAATCGGTAGGGCTCCGTCGGAGCCCTTCGTCTCCCGCTCCAACAAATACAAACCATAGTATTGCCAACGAGTTTTATTGATAACAAATCTGAAGAACATAACACATACATAGCCGCCACCGGAGGATAACGACGAGGTGATTCCCACATGTTACACGAAAACCTCTCAACCAATACAATAAAATATCACCAATTAACAACACACGTTACAGCTCCACACAAACAGTACACACCACTACCCCGCGGCACTAGGGCACAAAGTCTCATTCCTCCGTCCTGACCGCACACGCGAGAAGCTCCTCGTCGGATGCCCCAGTGCCCACAAGGTGCAGGTACTCCTTCTCCGCATCGTATAGGTATCTCGAGGACTCCCTAGTAATATCCTCCAGCGGCAAGGTGGCCGAACCGGCAGATGAGGCGACCGGGGCCCTGGTCGCGAAAGCAACACCCCGTTGCTCCCAGAAAGCGCGAATCTCATCGCGCGCCTTAGCCGCCTTACGCTCCCGGAAGAGCCAAAAATGCTCCATCGACCCCTCTGGGTTCGTCAGCTTCCATCGTTGCCACTTCGCGCCGCGATACAGAACCCGTCTGGCCTAAGAAAACCAACAAGCAAGAACATAAACACAACGCAACCACAGACTCCAGTGCAATAAGGCTTGTAACTCATTTCATTCAAAATCAAAGGTCATTACAAAAAACAGCAACCCCTTCCCAACCACCTCCGCCCGGTCACAAGGGCTGGAGCGGGGCAAAAAAAGAGCCTACAAAAAGTATACGCCTAGAATTGCTGGAGAAGGGTGGAGGGTCACACCTTGTCTCCGGTGGTAGCCCCGCTCGTCGGCGCCTTCGTCCGCTACCGCAGCTTTGCCCTTCGCCTGCTGTTGCAACACTAGTCGCAAGGAGTCCATCGTGGCCTCACGGCCATGCGGCACCCAGAAGTCCTGAGCAAAGGCCTTGGCCGCCCTCCGCGCATGCCGGTGATCGGCAGCAATCTCTGGCACGGAGGCTACGGGCAAGGAGCGTGCGCTGAGGTCATCGACATGCCCACAGCCAGCCCAATGCAGCGACACAAAGGCCGCCGTCCAATCCACCTTCGCGCAATGGTCACCGTAGGCCTGCGCGGCTGGCAGGCAGATCGCCCCGGCAAGCTGAAGACGGTCAAGCGTCATATCCAACTGCGCAGCGGTATGCTTCCGAGGCAGCGACACTGCTCTGAGCTCGGTCACAGTATCTTCCAGCGACTCCATGGCGTCCCATGTAATGCGCGACACTGTCTCGGAGAATTAACGCTCCGCTTCAATTTCCGCCTCGAGGTCCTTACGAGCGCCCTGAAGCGTCCGCACCTCCTCGCGAAGGCCGCGGTGCTCTCCCTCCAGCTCGGCAACCCGCGCCTCCAACTCCTTCATCCTTTCAACAAGAGCTAGGCGCTCGGAGCAAAGCAACTCATTTCGCTCATGCTCCGAGTTGACCCGCTCTTGGATCTCCGCATAGCCGCGACGGTTATCCCCCTCGAGCGCGCGGGATAGCATCAGGGTCTACGCGAAGCACACCTTACTTTAAGAAAAGAAAAGAAATGCGGCCGAGCTTACCCTCGCGGTGTTCGCCTCGATCGACCTGAACATCCAATGTGTGGGCATGGTCTCGAACAGCTGCTCCACGCATGACGGGGCGGCGAAGCGAGCCACCTGCTCGCAAACAATGGCCTCCCCAGGACTGACCTTGAAGTCGCTGGTACACAATGGACCAAGATCTGCGGTACCCACCGTATCGCAAGTGCCAGCAATCGGGGACGCCTCCCCAGACCCCCTGATGCAGGAACCTTCCTCAGCCCTACCGGCACCAGGGTCACCTTCTGACCCCCCGGCACCGGAACCGCCAACCTCGGAATTCTCCCCGCTCACCACTTCAACGCAAAAGTCAGCACGGTAGCGATAAGTAAAAGGAAGGCACAGGGAACTCACCAAGCGCGTCCTGGGCAGGGGCGGGCTCCCCCACTAGGGTATCTTCGGACCCTCAACCATAAACGTTCGAGGGCGTCTCGGCAGAAGACTCTTCGAGGGCCAAGCTCGCCACATGAATTGAGCCGGCTGTTATGAATATTGTGTGTATATTGAAGAGGCTCAATGAGAAATATATATAGGAGTACAAGAGGTGTATGCCATATACAGATAAGGCAATACAAAAGACACATAAGGAAATATAAAAGACTCCCTATTCTAACACCCCCCTCAAATGCAAGGTGTATGCAATAACATTGCATTTGGAAAAGGTTGACACTAAAATATAGAAAATCCAAAGTCCGAGTCTTGATAATATCGTCGTAGCATGCAACTCTTGGAAAATATGTCGAGTATCAAAAGATCTCCCATTCGGTGTCGTGCGACAACACATAAAGCATAAGGTGCGGGAGCAAAGTCGACCGTGGCAACACACCGAAGAAGATGATGAAATCGATAAAAAATAGAGAAGGCTATCAAGTCAAGCTGAATAGGAATAGTGGAAGCATGACAGCGCAGATCGAAACCCAAGACGGCGGCGGCGCGAAAGAAGCGCGGCGACCTTAGAAGCTTGGGGCGGCGGCTAAAAGAAGCGGCGGCATCATAACGACTTCTACGATCTGCAAGCGGCTCAGAAAGAAGAGTGAGAGTGGCGGCTGCTGCTATTCATAAGGCAATTCATATGCTTCTATGACTGATAATAAATTTATGGACTTGCATAGCTTAGACAAACTCAAAAATTGAGTGGTACGGACTTGGATGGACACAACGGAAGAAACGATACGAAAGAGGAAATGCTTAAGGATAACTAGCAGCAGCAGCAGATCACTAATTAAGACATCTAAGAGCAGCAGCAAACCTAGCACATCGAGCAGCTTCTCAACGCAATTCCTGCGCAGGTTCCTCTCCATCTCTTGCTTTATCTCCACCCCAAGCAGAAGCAGCCAAAAGCCGCTCACCAAACCCAACCCAATCGGGAGAGAGCGGCGGCTCGGGAGATGAAGCGGTGGCGGAGCTCGATGAGGTCCCGCTGCGGCGTGCCGAAGCGACCGCCGGGTGGCGACGGTGCCACGCGGCCCTCTGCTTGTTCCAATCGGAGATCTTGGCGGCGGCTCCGGCTCGTCCCGGTTTGCGGCGGGTGGAGACACAGGCGGCAAGAAGAACGGATCGGACGGCACGACGAAGGCAGCGCTGGAGCCGATGTTGAGGATGGTGTTGTGCTTCCTCTCCACCATGCCTCCAGGCGATGAAGACGGCGGCTCACGCAGAGGGAGGACCCGATCCAGATCGGGTTGAAGACGAAGACGATGAAGATGCTGCTGGTTGCTGCGCCGGGTAACTACAACTAGAAGGAGGCCGCCCTAGGAGCGGAGATTGCTCCTCCCGGGGCAGTAGGCAGCGGAAACGAGTAAAGCCTAGGAGGCGGCGGCGCTACAGTAACCCTAACCTTTGCTCTGACACCATGTTATGAATATTGTGTGTATATTGAAAAGGCTCAATGAGCAATATATATAGGAGTACAAGATGTGTATGCCATATACAGATAAGGCAATACAAAAGACAGATAAGGAAATATAAAAGAGTTCATATTCTAACACCGGCCACCCTCTCCCCACCCCTGTCGCCCTGGCAGCAACCACTGAAGAGATCGCTCGTGCCCCAGAGAAAGAGCTTGTCGAGCTCACACGCTTGACGCGCCCCACAGGACCCCGAGCCGACTTCGGCGGGCGCCCCGCCGCATCCACCCTCGCGCAGCGCGAGCCGCCTTCATCCGTAGCCTCAGCACACTACAAGGGCACCGCGTCGATCGGTCCAGCGGCGTTCAGCTCCTCTGGCACCCGGTTCCTTTTCTTCCTCCCCTCATCGGGGCCAGGCCGCTCTGCCAAGCAGACAGCCGGATTCGAGTACGCCCGGTTCAGACGGAGCTCGCGCACCACCAGCCCCCACTTCGCATGCTCCTCTCCGGTGTAGGGGCCCAAAAGTTGCTTGGGCTGCACCACGTGATCCCCTTTACACAAATAATATATATATATATATATATATATATACATATATATATATATATATATATACGAACGCATACAGCTTACCCTCCCTACCATCTAAGAGATCGAAGGAAGGGACGCCACCCTTCGCTGCACCGAGCTTCACATCCCACCCCCGCGCAAGCGGCCACAACCGAAGCGTGCATAACTCCTCCACAAGATCCCTCGTGGAGAGCCTTCGCGTCGCAGTCAGCAGCAGCTGGAGAAGCGCCTCCTCCCTCGACGTCAGCTCAATCTTCGGGGAAGGAGTGAGCTGGATAGGCCCTCCGGTCGACCGCAAGCCGTCGCCCGGCGGGGACCTATGGTAAAACCACTGCCGCGTCCACTCCATTTCCCACCTATTACGGGACGCGGGTGCCGGCAAGTACCGAAGACGACGCACCTTCGGCTGGAAATTGACGCTACCGAAGTTAAGCGTCTCATCGGTGTACTTTTTTTTCTTCGGTTGGCACCGCCTACCGTGAAGGTACGCGAAGAGTCGACCCTCCCCTGCTCGTCCCGGCAGACCGAATCACCCACTCGAACACGCCGAGCTTCACAATGGAGTTGGGCGTTAGCTGCGCCAGCTCCACATGGTACAATTGGAGCACACAAGCCACCAGCTCCACACAGGGGAAGCGGAGACTGGCGTCGAGGAAAGCCACGAACACGATGGCCTCGTCCTCTCGGGGCTCAGGCACTATCTCCGAGCCAGGGGCTCGCTTCAACAAAAGATCAGATAGCTTGCCCTCGTCCCTCAGCGTGCGCAAGACTTGCAGAGTCACCGGCGAGCGGCCAAGCTCGCTAGTGTAAGCCACCGTCCCTCCACCATCTCGGGGCCGCTTCGTCATCAAACCGCGCGCAAGGCAAGGACACCGAAGACCCTCGAAGAAGAAGCGCATACGAATAAGGAAGTCTAGAGTTTTTAAAAAGGGTGAGCAAAGTGTTAGGAGGGGGCACCACCCCCTATTTATAACCGCACCAGGCACGCGAAACGACAAGGTGCGGAAGCCGGCGAGCCACGCACCAATCAACCGTTGACACGTGCACCCTAAATGGAGCAACGACTACATACCATTATACCGCACAACACCCAAGCAAACGCCATCAAAACGGCTCCCAAGTATGAACCAGTCACAGGGATGACGGAAACACGCTTCGCCAGGGCGAAGGGGACGGTGTGCGTGGACCCTCCGGGAAATGGCGCGGTTTCAGCCTTGACGAAGCAGGACCTCGACCGCAAGGGGCTTGTCGTAGGGGCGGCCCCACCAGCCCCAACGACTCGGCGAAGCCCGCAGGACATACCTCACAACCCATGAGCACGAAGGGTCTCCGGAGTCCCGCGTGGCCCGAAGTAGTGGGTCCTCCGGGGCCACCTCGGGGAAGACTCGGAGCCCCTCCGAAGGGTCTCCTGAGCCCAGCGAGGCCCGAAGCAGTGGGCCCTCCGGGGCCACCTTAGGAAGACCCGGAGCTCCTCCGAAGGGTCTCGGGAGTCCCGCGAGGCCCGAAGCAGCATGTCCTCCAGGACCACACCAGGAGAAGCCCGGAGGTGGGGCACTTCGGGAGCTGGTGCACCAGCTAGATGGACCAAGCCCAGGAAGACCCACCGTGAGCCGAAGCTTACACATAGACGGGGGAAAGTCCCTGCAGCCCCTACGCGTACAATTTTTTTCTAGGGTTAGGATGGTAATGTAAGTGCCCTGTTTTAGGAAGTTATAAATAGACATCTGCCCTCCATGTAAAGGGCGGATTCAGTTTTTTTGGAGCAATCAATACATACATTTTCCTGTCAACTGGTATCTTCTCCTGAGGACTCCTTGGTCCCTTCGAGTGTACCGGGGGTCCCCTTCTCTTACTGCTTAGACTTTTTGCTACGACAATAGTATATTATCAAGTTCACTAAAGAAATCCATTTGTGATATTCAGAAAAAAGAAATATTATTTATGCTGTCATCAGCTACAACCTTATAACTATAGCTGCGTAGCTGTTTTTTTCCTCTCTTTTTTTTTCCCCTCTTTGGGGCTATTCAGCATATGCCAATTATCTTGCTTTTGTCTCTTCTAAAATGCTTTTGCCGTTTTGCCTTTCTATACCTTCCATCATTGTATTGCAGTGTTTTTTTTTTCAAATCCAAAGTTTGCTGTGGCATCTACCTCCCTTTGATGACTTCTCCATCAACATTGCTGGCAGCAACATTGGTCCTCTTCTTCTTTCTGGATCTGAACTTTCTCCGCCTATATCTCTTGCTTGTTTCTTTTGTTTCATCATTATTTGTGGACATGCTGGGATTTACATGTGCAGGATCAGCCACAGGTTCAGCAGCTTGCATTCTGTCTTGGTTGACTTCTCTCAAGCTATCTTTTGAGATCTCCAACTCACCCTCAGGGTTGATTTCCTTTTCTGGTTCTCTAACAACTTCTTTACTGTCTTCCTTCTCCAGTAGTTTACTCTCTCTGCTGTGGTAGCTGACCTCGCCTTGGGGTTCCTCCAACTGTCTTGTGCCATCTAGTTCTTCTTTGCTGACTTCTTGATTGTCTGCCGATTTTTGGCTCCATTGAGGAAGTTCAGGTTTCTCTGAATGACTTCCCTCTGCAGCAGCACCTGAATCTTGATTGGCATCGCCTGTTTTCTCTTGTAACCCATCATCTTCCACGTCAGTTGTAAATTTTATAAACTGTTCTTCTGAGGAGCTGTCTTCTTGGTGGTTGCTCTCGGATGCAGTGTTGTTGTAGGAATGCAGTTCTTCTGCTGGAGCAGGTATGATGAAATCACTGGGGTTTGCATATTTCTCACGTACCACAGTACTAGTGTCAGGAGTTGCATTTTCGTTGTTTGTGCCCACTACAATGCTCTCATCTTGGTGGTTGCTTTCTGATGCTGTGTCGTTGTAGGAATGAAGTTCTTCTGCTGGAGGAGGTATGGAATCACCAGAGCTTGCAGAATTCTCTAGTGCTACAGTGTCAGAAGTTGCGTTCTCGTTGTTTGTGCCCACGACAATGCTGTCGCTGACTTTTGTGTCTGGTTCCTTGTAGTTCTGGAGCTTGGTCTTGATCTCTTCAAGCTCAGCTTCTTTTTGCTGCAGGAGTTCCTTTATAGCTGCCACCTGGTCAGGGCCAGATTCAGCTGCATTCTCTTTCATTTGGTTGATATGGCTCTCTTTCTCAACAAGAGCTGCCTCCAATTCTTTCTGGGTGTTGGTAAGATATGTGGTGGCGGTTTCTGAATCCATGAGCTTGTTTTTCAGTTCTGTCCTCTCAATACTTAGGACAGATGTTTTGGCTTCCAGTTCATCCACTTTTCTCCTCATCTCTTTGCTAATTTCCTTTTCTTTCTGGCCAAAATTAAATAGTAATGTTTGGTTAATGAGGTATTCTTTAATTTGAAGATCGGGTTTTGAACAGACCAAATAAATGATTTATAGAGCACATTAACGGAAAAGGCGGATAGTTTAAGCTCTACATACTATGGCAGTGTTTACCATCCACAAATGAACCATATCTTTGTCCTATCTACTCTAGGTTATAAATTAAGAAGATGTTGAATTGAATATAACTATGCTTGCATTTCTGGGTAATATTCTGATATGATGCCTCCAGCTCGAAGTTTCTCTACGAATGCTGTCAGTACTCAGTATGGAAGTCTTTTGCAGGGTTGATTTATATGAAAGCATGGTTCCCAGTTCCACATCATGCTCGCTGTTGGGTTATAGAGATAACTGTTGTAAGTGCACTAGTGCAGTGGTGTTGTATCCGTACTCCTGATAATTGGCGCTGTGACAGATTGTGCACATAGCCACATGCTATGAGAGTATAGCGTCTAAAGGGGCTTGAAGTTATTCATACTTGACTAATTGTAATCTGTGACCATGATGTTGATTAAAAATATAAGGTGAGAATCTTTTAGCTACAGACGGCAGGATTGCTACTTCAACATCTCTTTATTCATGTACTGAAGATGAGTACTCTATACATTTGGAAACACTTGGCAGTTGGCACTGTTAACATGTGCCCCTTCAGGAAATTATCGTGTGATCCATTATATCAGCATTCCACTACAATTGTCTTCAATACAGGAGGAACTGAACGTTATTGTTCAGAACTTCCGATGCACAGCTTTGAGCATCAATTTCTGGTGCTTATGCATCGGTGAATAGGAGTAATTCCTAGTTCATTACTTGGACTACTTCAGAGTTCAGGTGAAAAAACTTTGGTAGTCATAATCTACTGTCAGAGTCAACATATACAATGCAACTGCATTTCTTGAATCAAACAAGCACAAAGAAGTAGCAAGGCAGTTGTGATGCATGCCTTTCCAGAAGTCGTATCCATACCTCCAGGAGGACTTGGAGGGAGATGAGCTGCTGGTCGCGTTCCTGGAGGAGGATGGCGAAGACACGGCGTTCCCTCATCTTGTGAAAGACGCCGACGCTCAGCGCAGCGGCGCCGATGACCAGCAGCAGCAGCAGCAGCAGGTAGGGGGGCCTCTTGTTGCTGCTCATTGTGTAGCCGATCTGTGCTTGCTTGCATCCATGTCCTATCTGTATGAGCCCTCTTATTAACACCCTTCCAGGATCTTCAATCTTGTTCTGTTTACTGCAGAATGGGACAACTGTTGTGGCAGCAGTGTGAAGAAACCGGACCTTCCTTTTCGGTTGCTTGGATTCTGGAAAGAAAAGTAACTTGCTTAGAAATGGAGGAACAAGAGTATACTGTTATGAACTTATGATTCACTTACTCCAAGGTGATGCTCATGCTCTTCATAGTTTGATTTATTTGGGCCTTCGAGAGGTTAGGAGGAGTATTAAGTTTGGCTCTCTTTGACTTTTGTTAGTGCCTCGTAAGACGCTAGTGTTAGATATGACTTGTATAGGGTATCATTTGCACATTTTCATATATATGTAACTTGTATATGTTGGCTTTTAGGCTTATTGGAATAGAGATGAGATTTATTCTAATATGGTATTAGAGTCATGGAAACCCTAACCCTAGCCATCCCACTTGATTGGCCGCCGCCGCACCCAAGTTCCCTCTGCCTCGCGCGCCCCGAGCCGAGCTCTGTTTTTCTTCCACGCCGCCCGAAGCTCCCACATGTTCGATCCGTGCCCCCATTGCCGGATCTGCGCCCCTCGCCGCCAGATCCTCGTGCTCCCGGGCTCACTCGAGCTCCTCCTCTATTTTCTTTCGCACGCCGCCCAAAGCTTCCGCACACACCGACAGAGTTCGTGGGTCCCCCCAGGAGTTTGCCTCCGGCCGTCGCCGCCTCCTCGCGTGCACCGCAGTCGCCAGCGACAAGGACGACTCTCTTCGTGTGTGTTTTGCCAAGGCAGAGGTGGAGGCCACCACACTGCGAGCCTGCGCTGAGTGGCTCGAGCACAACGAGCTCCTCTCCGCGTTTCTAGTGGCTATATGCTTAGGCGACGCCGACCTTTGTCGCCCCTGCCTCAGGCCACCGCCATTGCCCCTGCCTCAGGCTCTGCTCTTCTGGATCTTGCTTCTCAATAGTCTTCCTTGTCTCTTTGGTTCCGCCCCACTTCTGGGTTGAGGTTGTCTCCACCGCTGTTTTACTCATCAACATGCAACCTTCCACTGCTCTTCAGGGTTCTACTCTTGTCGAGCGTCTCTACGGTTAGGCTCCTGAATGCAGTAACCTTCGCTATTTCGACTGTGTCTACTACATCCTTCTTCCACCTCATGAGCGCACTAAGCTGACTGCTTAGTCAGTTGAGTGTGTTTTTCTTGGGTACGGGCATAAGGATTATCGTTGTTACGACTCTGTTGCTCGCTGGATGAGGATCTCTCGGGATGTTACCTTTGATGAGTCATAGCCTTACTACCCTCATTCCTCTACTGTCAGCTCAGATTCTCTTGTTGAGTCGATCTCATTTTTGACTTTTCCTGACACTCAACTTTCCACTTCTGTTTTGCTTCCACCTCCACCTTCTTTGCTTCCCTCTCCTGTGGTTCCACTTGTTCCCCCTCCGCCGGAGTTTCCTTCCAACTCTTTTGTTGAGATCCCACCATTTCCCTTACACACTACTCTCGTCGTCCTCGGCCTACTTCTTCTCCTCTAGTTGAGCCTCCATTTTTGTTGGGCCATGTTCCCAACTCTCATTCTTCGTCCTTACTAGTTCCTGCTCCGCCTTCTTCTCCTAGATACGATCTTCATGATTGTCGCACTATCAGATCTCCTGAGCGCTACGACTTCGCAGCCGCTGCTCTTTCTGAGCCTACGACCTACCATGAGGCTACTTCTCACCATGAGTGGTAGCTTGCGATGTCCGAGGAGATTGCTGCTTTGGAGCGTATTGGTACTTAGGATCTTGTGCCCTTATCTATGCGTGTCACTTCTATCACGTGCAAGTGGGTGTACAAGATCAAGACCAGCTCGGATGGTTCTCTTGAGCGCTAGAAGGCTCGTCTTGTGGCGCATAGTTTTCAGCAGAAGTATGGTCGTGACTACGATGAGAGTCTCATGACACCTTTGCTCATGTCGCCCATATGACCACTGTTCACACTATTCTTATTGTGGTCTCTGTTCGACAGTGACCCATCTCTCAACTGGACGTCAAGAATGTCTTTCTCAACGACGATTTGCGTGAGGAGGTCTACATGCAGCCGCCCCTTGATATTTAGTCCTTTCTGGTATGGTTTGTCACATCCGTCGTTCTCTCTATGAGCTCAAGCAAGCCCCTTGTGCTTGGTTTGACCGCTTCTCCTCTATTGTCACTGTTGTCGGCTTCTTCGCCAGTGATCATGACCCTGCCCACTTTGTACACACCTCTCCTCGGGGTCGGATGCTCCTCCTTCTCTGTGTGGATGATATGATCATTACTAGGGACGACTCTCAGTACAATAATTTTGTGAAGGAGCGTCTCAGTGAGCAGTTCTTGATGTTTGATTTGAGTCTTCTTCGTTACTTTTTTGGGATTGAGGTCACTTCTACACCTAAGGACTACTACATCTCCCAAGAGAAGTATATTCAGGAGATCCTTGCTTGCGCTTGTCTCACTGATCAGCGCACGGTGGACACTCCTATGGAGCTTAATGTTCACCTTCGACCCATTGATTGGGAGCCTTTTGGGGATCTCACTTGCTACCACCATCTTATCGTGAGCCTTGACTACCTTGGGATCACTTGACCTAACATTTCTCACCCTATCCACATTCCGAGTCAGTTTATTTCTGCTCCCACTCAGCTTCACTGTAGACACTTTCTTTGTGTTATGCAATTTCTTCATGGGACCACCAGTCGTCGCCTTTTCTTTCCTCATTTCAATCTTTTGCAGCTTCAGACGTACTCTGATGCGACCTAAGCTAACGATCCTTCTGATCGCTGGTCTCTTTCTGTCTATTGTGTTTTCCTTGGCTCCTCTCTGTTTGCTTAGAAGACCAAGAAGCAGACTGTTGTTTCACGTTCGAGTGCTGAGACCGAGTAGCGAGCCATGGCGGCGTTGATAGCTGAGATCATTTGGCTTCGATGACTACTTAAGGATTTCGGTATTTCAGCTTTTGCACAAAATCCTCTCTTTTCAGATAGTACTGGTGCGATCATCATTGCTCGAGATCGAGTGAAGCATGAACTCACCAAACATATCAAAGTAGATGCTTTGTTTATGAGATCGCAAGTGCAAGACCAAGTTATTGCTCTTCAGTATGTACCTTCAGAGCTTCAGTTTGCAGATTTTTTCACCAAAACAGATACTAGAGCTCAATACAATTTCTATCTCTTCGAACTTAATATTGTTGATCCATCGTGAGTTTAAAAGAGTGTTAGATATAACTTGTATATGGTATTTTTTTTCTTCATATTTTCGTACATATGTAACTTGTATATGTTAGCCTTTAAGCCTATCAGAATAGAGATGTGGTTCACTCCAACAGTTAGCAATAAATAGGATACTTGCATTTGCTCCCAGTGAAGATTCCTTTATCACAAATCTGTTCGTAGAGCAAAGTCACAGCTCTATCATACAACATCAAATGTTTACATTCATTGTCCACCAAACTCTGCATTCTATATGCACTAATAGATGAAGACATCCATCTCTAGGCGAAAGTAACCAGAGTGACAAAAAAAAAACACTTATCTTTGACCAGGGAAGTCAAGTAACTCATGAAGAGTTGTGAAAAATTAACTCTTTACAAGAAGAATGGCTCCATGAAATGTGAACTAAGGAAACCATCATCTTCATCAAAATAACAAAAATTGTGGAGAAATGTGTACAAGAGTTGACTCTACAATTTGACCTCTATCATCAAATGACAAAATTTCTAAAAATAAAACCGCAAAAAATGATTCTAACACTCTAAGCAATATGAATTCGCAGTACACAAAAGAATCCCCCAAAATGATGCGCTGTGAGAGTCATCGTGGCCCTATCTCTTCAGGAAGTTGCAAGCTCATCCAACCGGTACATCGCTTACAGCCTTTCTAACTAATCCATACGGCTCAAAGTATAGCCCTTATGAACTGGCAAGTCGATGGCAGAAGCTATCAAGTCTCCATGATGCTTTGACTTGAAGTTACTCGGGCAAACAATCAATGCAGCTTGCTAAACCATTCACAACCTTGAAAATATATATTGCTTTAAATTACTCATCAGTTCAACCAAAGAATTTTGGGAACATCATGGTCTCTGCATTAAGCAAGGAATTCCAATTGTGAGTTCGTGTCAGATCTGACAAAATCAATAACAAGCTTAGTTATGAAGATTACCTGATGATTTTCACTTATAATCAATATCAAGTGCCCAATAATCAATGATAATTAAGATAGGGCCTATAATCAATTATAGTTAAGATAGGGCCTATCCATTACATAAATTGAAAGTATTATGGCAACAGACAGCTATATGACCTTCAGGACTTCACCCAGGACAAGTGCCCACTGTGTCCAATGTGTTCCTCCCTGCACCGATACATTTCCAGGGAGAAGGGCCATCAGTGCAAGGGAGGAGAGGGTATACTTGATAACTCAGGCTCTCATACCCAAATTGGGTGACCATTAGAATCAGCTGTGCATTAGTACAAGAAACCAAGGTGCAAGGATGTCAATTTTCAAATCTCAACTGACCTGACAGAAGACAGCGTATGGATCTCTTAAGGGCCCATCACACGATAGCTCACTTGTGCTTCCATCTATAAATGTTCCATCAGCAAAAATGACCTGATTCAAGTGTATTAATCACACTTGCATTATAGTGCAACAAAAAAGTATGCAGATAGCATAACAGAGCTGAGTGTAGTATTTGGGACAAAAGTCATTTCAGTGATAATTAAATACATGAAATAAATTGCCCTTAACTTTTTAATAAAAAAATAATACCAAAAACAATAAGCACAAAATAATGGAGGAAGGTATACAAACACACCTCTGAAGCATAACCAGGAGTTTCCCCAGCAGTTGGTTTAACAAACGATCCTACTGGGCAAGTTTGTTGAACTACTTCACAGAATGCTATGAGTTTCTCCCTGTTGCCGAGCTCTACTGCCTGAGAGAAAAAATAAAAGATCATGTTTTTTCCTGGGCCTTAAAATGCTGTAACACTGAAATGCATAGTCTGTTATGTTCAAAAGAGCTTGGTTGGCCTTCTGTCAAGATCAAACTTCCTATTAGACGATTTCTTCAGCCATGCGTTCTCCATGAAATTAAAAGATTGGAAGAGTATCATCATTTTATCAATTCTCTTATTCTTCTCTATTAATATTTATTTTGCATTCTGTTTTTTCCCCCTACGTCAGCTTCCTGAATATGCGACACATTGCAGTTAACTATGCAGCTTTTTAAAAGAAAAAGAAATAAAATAAAATAAAATATCTAGGCTGACTGCAATCATGTATGCAGTTATATCAATTATCATGTTTGCATGAATATACTTGTGCCATTGAACTAAGGGTAAACATGTGAACTTAACCTGCACAATATCATGGCGAGGAACCCTTGGAAGTGGTTGAACTCTATAGCCCTTGGCTGACATGACTTCCGCAATTAGCAAACCTCCCTGTGGATAGTATAAGACTATCACTTGCATGCAGAGTTTTCTAAAAGAGGTGAGAATTAAGAAACAACCTACTTTTACTGCTTCTCCAACCATTTGCGGAGCAAGAAACAAGCCTTGAAACAGTGCTCGCATTACATGGCCGGGTGTTGACCCAAACTCCACCCCAAGGCCAGGTGCAGATAGGCGAGCTGCAGCTGCTGCAACCAACTCTTTCTTCCCAGCAACATACCCACCACAAGGCGCAATGGTTCCGCCGGGGTTCTTTATCAAACTACCAGCAATCAAATCTGCTCCCTGCCATGCATTGCCCAATTAGGTAACACTCTTTATTATGAGATGGCGACGAGTTGACAACCATAAACCTACCACCATTGGAGGCTCCGATGTCTCAACAAATTCACCATAGCAATTGTCAACCATGACCATGCAGTTTGGATTTTGCATCTGCAATGGGATCCAAACCATGAACAATGTCACCACATGCATGAGTTAATGTAGATACCGAAGGTGCTGGGGGCTGGCGCGTAAATACAGAATAAACTTTCCTTTATCAAATCTATAGCTCTGCATATATCAGCTATGCCTAGGCTCTTGCGGCACGAATAACCGCAAGATCTTTGTATGAAGGCGCATCCAGTTTCAGGTCTGACAGAACTCGCAAGAGCATCCCAATCAAGGCCACCATCTGCTGCAAGCTACAACTGAAGCCTCATCAGTAGCCCATCAACAGAACAAATGCTACACACGCTATGTGTATGTGAATTGTGAGTGGAGAAATTGACACACCGGAACTTGTCGGTAAGCCACTCCAAAATCCTTGAGTGATCCTAAGTTGGCCGACCCCCTGATCCCAATCACCTCCTCCAAGGTGTCGTACGGAGGTCCAGCGACCGCCAAGAGCTGCAGAAGTTTTCATCAGCTCTCAGTCTCACTCAATCTCCAGTAGAAGCAACGCCTAAAATTTGTTTCTTTTAGTTCATCCTGCTCCTTACCTCATGTCCAGGCCTTAGAAGCGCAAACAAAGCACAGGCAATGGCATGCGTGCCGGAGAAGAACTGACATCGAGCAAGAAGAGTTCGTCACTAATAGCTCAGTCGAGCTCAGCGATGTAATCGAGTGGAGAATTGGGGGAGAGACAGAGACTGAGAAAATGTAGTGCGTGTGAAGTTGGAACCTGGGGGCGCACAATGGCAGCCTCGGCGCCGACGATCTGGGCGAAGACAGAATCGAGCGCTTCCCGGCCGCCCCCGTCGTCTTGGCCGTACCCCGTCGACCCACCGAAGTGCTGGAATTTACACGCGCGCGCGCGTGTTTAGTGTTTACTACTACTTGGCAGTGAGCAGGCAGCAGAGGCAGAGAGGTTACGTGCGGGGCGACGTGGGCGCGTCGGAAGGCGGCGGAGACGCGGGAGGAGTTGAGGGCGAGGGTGCGGTCCACCTCGCGGAATTCCGCCTGCAGCGACTCCACTGCGAGGGACACGTCCGGGTGGAAGTGGAACGCCAAGTCGGACGCGGACGCGTGCGGCCTCCGCACGGTCCGCCCGCCGCGCGGGGCGGGCGCGGCGCGAGGCCACGTGAGGAGGGAGGTGAAGGTGGTGGTGGTGGCGGCCGTCATCGCCGCGGCCGTAGCAACCCACACCCACCGGCTTGTTGGCTGCGCAGACAAATTATCCGCGTCGCCCATCTGTCGCTTCGCCCGTGCCGTGTTTTCCCGTTAAGCCCGGCCCAAGCCCAACACAATGTCGAAAAAGGCAGGCTTACCCCAGTTCAAAGTCAGGCTTACCCCAGTTCATTCTCTCCGAACGATCGGCGTAGGCCCGGCCCACCATTTCACTAGCTCAGAACGATCGACGTTAAGCCCGGCACAATGTCGAAAAAGGCGGGCTTTTCACTCGCTGAGAACGATCGGCGTAGGCCCGGCCCACCATTTCACTCGCTCAGAACGATCGACGTTTGTGAGGCCATACCGAAAGGCGATGCTCACTAGCACTGCATCAGGCGTACGTCCTTGTTGCTTATTTCTGGATGCCAAACGGTGATGGCATTAGCATGAAATGGGATGGAACAATGAGAAGAAGATAAAGCAAACGAAGCTTTCGTGTTGCCGAAAGACGGCAACACCACCAAAAGAATTGGGGGATGGAGCTAAGCAAAGCATGGTGAGGAACAAGGAACACAATGCTTGCACTCAAAGAAGGCTGCCGTCCGCTTGTTACACCGCTATATCTGCGCTGCGGCATTCGCTCATCTGAAGCTCCATTAGGTGCCGCGCGTGAGCAATGAGATCAAGGTGGTCAATGGCCTCCGGCAAGGGTCTCGCCGACTCATTTGTGCTGTCTGTGGTAGTTGGATTGGTTCTTGCTTCGTCGCCGGTGGTTCTGTCGTGGAGCAAAGAGGGCCACATGCTCACATGCCGGATTGCACAGGTAAACCTGGCC
The DNA here is from genome assembly GCA_036346395.1 of Hsuehochloa calcarea. Lineage (NCBI taxonomy): Eukaryota > Viridiplantae > Streptophyta > Magnoliopsida > Poales > Poaceae > Hsuehochloa > Hsuehochloa calcarea. The sequence goes on from CM070599.1 coordinate 46,822,258, forward strand.
ACTCCTGATACTATTTCTCATGAGATCAAACCATGCACAGGATGAAAACAGATTACAAAGTTGCTGGGAGTTGAAGCATGCGTTGAACTGGCTGTTGTGTTGCAGGGCCTATTGGAACCCGGTGCCGCACATGCTGTGAAGAACCTTCTCCCGGAAGAGGTCGACGGCGACCTGTCGGCGCTCTGCGTCTGGCCGGATCAGGTCAGGCACTGGTACAAGTACAGGTGGACTAGCCCGCTCCACTTCATCGATACCCCTGACCAAGCCTGCAGCTTTGTCTACTCAAGTATGTTCTTGAAAACAGTAAAAGGCTGTCCTTTCTTGAATTGAGAATATTTAAATGATGTCCGCCTGTTGCAATTGCCAGGGGATTGCCATGATCCCAGTGGTCAAGAGGACATGTGTGTCGCCGGTGCGATCGCCAACTTCACGTCCCAGCTTCTGCATTACAAGCACGGCAGTGCTGATCGGAAATGTAAACGAGGTGTTGATCCCAACCAATGTTCTTGAATCACTGTTCTGACCACTCCTTTTTCATCTGATTGCAACGCAGATAACTTGACCGAAGCCCTGTTGTTCTTGTCGCACTTCATGGGAGATGTTCATCAGGCAACCTTATACTTTCACGAATCAGTCTCCTTTCTCACGCATTCCTCACGAGCCACGATAATCCATATTCCATACCCATCGACTAACTAATTTCCTTTGTCCATTCAGCCAATGCATGTGGGATTCACGAGCGACCAAGGGGGCAATTCGATAAACCTACGCTGGTTTAGGCACAAATCCAATCTTCATCATGTAATCAACTCCCATGATCCCTACACATAATGCCAAGTAGAAACCTACCACTAAGTTTAATTCCTTACTTGTGATTTGTGAATTGTGTCTGGGCCTTTTCAGGTGTGGGATAGGGAGATAATACTCACAGCTATGGCTGAATTCTACGGCAAGGACATGGGTGCATTCCAAAAGGACCTTGAACATAACTTCACAACAGTAAGTGAAAACAATCTGAAATCAACTCCTCCAAGGAAAGAAACAGCAAATTTACAGATTCCCGAATCACAATGTCTCCTCCAGGGTGCTTGGTCTGATGATGTATCGTCTTGGAGAGATTGCTTGGACCTCTTGTCTTGCCCAACCAAGTCAGTACCTTTCAGAATTCTGAAATCACATTCTGAAAACCAAAGGAGATCACCTTCATCTTTAGGATTAAACCATACATCTTGATGCAACAGGTACGCTACAGAGAGCATAAGCTTGGCTTGTAAATGGGCGTACAGCAGCGTCCATGGAGGGGAAACACTATCTGGTAACGTACTACTACTTGTGTATAGTAGGGTAATACATACAAATGTGATGATCTCTTTGGCATAGGTATATATCTGAATCTAACTACTGATGACATGACATTGTCATTTCCCAGAGGACTACTTCGATTCAAGGCTCCCGATCGTTGCGCAACGGATGGCGCAGGGGGGAGTGAGGCTGGCCATGTTCTTGAATCGGATATTCGGAGAGCACAACCGCGATGTGACACCACCAACCTGAACTACACTCCACGCAATGCAACCATACGCAGGGCGTCCATTTGTTTGCCTTGCAATCTAACTGTCGCAAGCATGTTGTTACTTGTTACGCGTCACCTGACTCGTGTGTGTACGACGATGGGAGTGACCTGCAGACTAATTAACTTGTATGGAGACGATCAGATGAATAATTAGAGGAGAAGCATATTCATGTGCACAGCTATGCGCACGCTGAGACGCTTTTGACTTTTCTAGTGCATGTACATCTGTTTCGTGATCAAGATTGACCGAGAAAATGAGATGCAGAGGAGAGAAAAGAGGATGGCATCATGGCAGTTGGCTCACTAATCACGGCGCGGTTTCAGAGGCCACACTCAACAGCTAGCTAGGCGCTAATCTAACGAGTCGCTCGTTCGTTGGACTTTGCGTGAAAAAATGTAGGCGAAGCGGTGGATTCCACGGTGTTCGGCCCATCACCTCCCTATTCTACTTCAGTTTCTAATCCTCGTAGCCTCTTGGACTGACAAGAACAGAATAGAGAGCAAGTGGCCTCCAAAGTGACATGTGAATCTGTGACGAGCCCGTCCGACGCTTTGGTTGGCAATTGGCGTCGCCATTGCCGAGCCGCATCGCACGTCGCCTCGCATTCCTTATTCCCCCTCTCCTCCTTTCTCCACGATCTGGTCTTTCAAGAATTTGCCATATCGTTATATGCCAAGTAATCAATGCACGCACACATATATAGGGATCGGAGTTGCCGTTGTCTGTTCTTGCGTTCCTGGTGTTTTTCGTTTCCAATCTCGTTTGTTACCCTACTCAATCGTCGTGTTTTGTTAATCGTATATAAGAGCGACTGATTCATGGCGACGACGAAGGTGCTTGGATCCAAACCATCCGACTGCTTCCAATTTCGAGACCCTAATTCCTGGTATTTTCCTATCCCCGTAATTGTACTTTCCTCTTTCATCCCCGATGTTTTTCTTATTTCATGTTTGAGATGGAACCCCGGCATGCAGATCGCCCATTGTTCGTCTTATAAAAGATTCGTTTCCATATTTTTGTCTTCTTAGATGCATTGCGGTCATAAACATACGTATTATTGAAGTTAATTATGTCTCTGTAGCTCACAGAGTACAAGAATCAATGAAAATTCTTCATTTACGATTGAAGAATATCTTGTAGTAATTACCCATCCAAGCTCCCACATTATAGTTCAGGTTCATATTCACAGATCTAGTCTTTCTGTCTTTGGTTCAGATTCAGATGACAGCAACGCGTGATACAGTTTGATTCGACCCTTTTCCTTCAAGAAAATCCTAAGCGACACTTCTGACAAAATTTACAGCATACCAGACAAAGCATTTCGGAATGCCAAAAGTTGTAAACTTTGTCACATACACAGTAGAATGAATGAACAAAACAAAAATATTACAGAATCGTTCATGCCTTTCCTGCACTTCACCAGTGGAAAGGCATGTTGTTCTTGCTCACAAATCTCAACGCTCCTCTTCCAGGATTTGCATGACAGAGCTGGTAGGCGATGTGGTCGTTGAGGTAGGAGAGATGTCCTTCCATCTCCACAAGGTACATTTGCTCTCTCTCTCTCTCTCTCTTCTCTCTCTAGCTGACTAGCCGTTCTTTTTTTTTCAGTGTTATACTGTTTTTCTAGGGCTGAGAGTTTACAGCATTAGAGAAGTTCATTTTCCACACAGTTTCTTCGCGAAGTACAATACATGAATCATATGATGACTTGATTTGCAACTCATTATTTATCTTTGCTCCTTCAAAGTCTGAAAGACATAAAATTTACAATTATTTAGTCTGCACATTTTTATCTACTGACAAAGTGCTCTTTGTATTCTTGTCCAGTTTCCATTGATCAACCGTAGCGGCACGCTGCAGAAGTTGATAAACGAATCCACCGCCGCCGACGACGGCAAACCGTGCACCGTCCGGCTCGACGACATCCCTGGCGGCCCGGACGCCTTCGAGCTGGCCGCCAAGTTCTGCTACGACGTCAGGATGGAGCTCAACGCCGCGAACGTTGTCCCGCTGCGCTGCGCGGCCGAGTACCTCCGCATGACCGAGGAACACGGAGAGGGCAACCTCATCGAGCAAACGGAAAGTTTCCTCCGCGGCGTCCTCGGCAACTGGAACGACTCCCTGCGCTCGCTGCAGGCATGCGACGATGTGCTCCCGCACGCCGAGAAGATCCTCATCGTGCCGCGCTGCATCGACTCGCTGGTGAGCAAGGCCTGCACCGACCCAGCCCTCTTCGGCTGGCCGATGCTCGAGTACTACACGGCCAAGAGCCTCGAGGAGACGGTGATATGGAACGGCATCAGCAAGGCCGGGAAGCTGAGGTCGCCGGGCGCAGACTGGTGGTACAAGCAGGCGTCGTCGCTCAAGCTGCCCGTGTACAAGAGGCTCATCTCGGCGATGAGGTCCAGGGGCATGAGCCCCAAGAACATCGCCGGCTCGCTCACGCACTACGCCAAGCGGCACCTCTCCGGGATGAACCGGCACTCGGGTTACAGCGATGGCGGCGGCCGAGGCGGCGCGTCGGGGACGACCGTGCTCTCGGAGGGTGACCAGAGGGTGCTCCTGGAGGAGGTTGTCGCGCTGCTCCCGGCCGAGAGGGGTGTCGCCACGACGAGGTTCCTGCTCGGGCTGCTCCGCACCGCGATGATCCTGCACGCCGGCGCGGCGTGCCGGGACGCCCTGGAGAAGAGGGTCGGCAACCAGCTGGAGGAGGCGGCGCTGGAGGACCTCCTGATCACCAACACCGGCTACTCCGTGGAGACGCTCTACGACGTGGATTGTGTGCAGCGGATGCTGGAGCAGTTCTTGATGTTGAACACGTCGGCGTTTGCCTTCTCGCCGGAGATTACGGACGAGGGCGGCCAGATGATCGACGCCCCCTCCGCCGAGCTCATGCCGGTAAGCACGGTGGCCAAGCTCGTGGACGGCTACCTCGCGGAGGTCGGAACGGACACCAACCTCAAGTTCTCCAAGTTCCAGACCATCGCTGCGCTCGTCCCTGACTACGCCCGGGCCCTCGACGACGGCCTCTACCGCGCCATTGACATATACCTCAAGGTAAAGCAACTGTACAGCAACGTTCTTGGGCTGCACTTGGAGTCGTATGATCATGTTCGTGTCTGTGGCGTGCAGGCGCACCCGTGGCTGACGGACTCGGAGCGGGAGCAGCTGTGCCGACTGATGAACTGCCAGAAGCTGTCGCTGGAGGCGTGCACACACGCGGCGCAGAACGAGCGGCTGCCGCTGCGGGTGGTAGTGCAGGTGCTCTTCTTCGAGCAGCTGCGCCTCCGTACCACGGTTGCCGGGTGGTTCCTTGTGTCCGACAACGTCGACCAGGGCTCCCCCAGCGCCGCCGATCGCTACGCGCCGCGGAAGAGCGGCGAGCTGGACTTCGCCCCGGGGTTGGAGGACGACGACCCGACGAGGCCTGGAACAACGAGCAGGCGTCGGTGATGAGCGTGGAGGGGATCCCGCAGAGGGTGGTCGAGCTCGAGGAGGAGTGCTCGAGCATGCGGCAGGAGATCCATCGGCTTGGGAAGCCCAAGGGCGCGCTGAGCAGGCTGTTCCGGAAGCTCGGGCTCGGCGGGAGGTCATCGTCGCGGCCGCCGCCGCCCCAGCAGCCGAGCTCCAGCGACTACAAGCGCAGGTCCTTGGATTTCGAGTGTTAAGAACTTAGAATTAGAAGATTTATACGCGCTTTTCAGGTTCTTTAGTTGCACTATGCTATGCGAACAAAATTGTCGAGTGAAAATATTTAGAGCGCACATAATTTTTCAACAGTGATTTTTTTTAAAAAAAAAAAATGTTGTTTTAGATGTAAGTACAGTTATCTTGGCATTCAATCTTGTTATTTGCAACAAATGGACACAGAATCTAAACATCACTCTTATAGCAGAAATCAACGACGTAAGCAGCCTTGAATCTCTCAAACTATGTCGTTCTCCCAAGTCCTGATACTCGAGACAATAATCCACAAAGTAGTTGACTTATAAATTCCAAGTTGAACAAATCCGTAATCAGTTATCAAGAACATTAGCACACGGTAAAGCTCTAATATGGTATCACCGTTGCAGAGAGAAGATTACATCTTCAGCAAAAATTTACAAATCTATCCAAAAATATGCTTTGACTAGCGACTACAGTATCAGAAATATTCAGAATACCAAGTTGCTAAACTGCAAAATTTATTAGCTCTGTTTACAGGAGGAAAGTTTTAGTACGGCCGTTTGACACGGGGTGACTCCTGCGGATTCAATGATTCATGCATTTGCAACATGGTCTAGAGAAACACGTGAATACTGTAACTGGCAAATCTCGTCGAATAAAGGAGAAAAAAATGATGTTCAAAATCACGAAAATGTAATCGAACATGCATAAGAATGAAGCAGAGTAAGCGTCTGCTCTGCTATTGCACGTTTCCTTGCTCGCTTCACCCACTCCGTAGCTATTTCCTCTGCTTCACTCCCATGTAACCCTCCTTCCAGGGCATCGGCTGCTGCACTCAAGTCCCCATCTGCAATCAAGTTTTCCACTCTGTTTATAAGAGACTCAATACCATCTCCAGATTGGTCATCTTTGATCTGAAAACCAGTTACACCAGATTTAGAACTTGAATTTGAAACTTTAGGAAAAACTCATCACTGAAATTTGAAACTTTAGGAAAAACTCATCACTGAGGTATTTATTAAAGATGCAGGAATTTACTAATAAGATCATAAATAGAACTGATGGACAACATTGAGAAAAGGACAAGACAAGCTGATGGTAACAATGCCAACATAAGGATTTTTTGTTTCATCAACAGTTTCAATGTTTGAAGGATTTTTATTTCATCAACGGTTTCAATGTTTAGACTCCAATGTTATAGGGAATCCAAACCACTACAAGTCAAAAGTGGTGAGGCAATATAATGCCTGGACTTAAAATTGGACAATGCTATTGAAATAAATAGTAAATAGCATTGGATGGTGGTTCACCAGATGATTCAGAACCAGTAAATGCGCACAATATTTCAGGTACATCAATATAGAATTGCTTATTGATCAGTAGGAAACAACTTGTAACATTCACCTTAATGGAAGAAGCAACACGAGCAACAGCATGTGTCAGGATACCACCACCACCCGCTGGTATAAGGCTTAAATGTCTGATTGTTTCCTTCAAGGAATTAAACTGCGACAAGAAATGATAGTAAATCAGACTAGTTGCTGGGTAGCCAAACTTGTTTTGCTCAAGCATTCACGTTTCATGACAATACAGCAATTGCATGATTAGCAGATATAGGTACTAGAAAGATCATAAATTTCTACTCCCACCGTTTATAAATAGATATTCCCTCCGTTGACTTTTATAGGGCGCGGTTTGACTTGGCACGGTCCCCAAACTTGAACCTTGACTGTTAATATCTTTTATGACAAATTGTTAATAACTGTCGTAGAGGCGGGCCCACCAGCCCCAACGACCCAGTGAAGGCACCCCGCAAGGAGCGAGGAAGGAGAAGCACCGGTGGACCGGGCATACTGTCCGGATGGGCCAGGACTAGGAGGGTTCATCGTGGACCAAAGGCTATGCATAGGAGAAGGAAAAAACCCTGCAACCCCTACGAACATAGGGTCTTTTTAGGGGTAAAATAGTAATCTTATGTGCCCTGGTCGGAAGGTTATAAATAACCACCCCCATATAATTAGAGAGGACTTTTTTCAAGGCAATAAATAAACACCAACTTCTCTCTTAACATTGGTCCCCTGTCTTGAGGATCCCCTAGTTCCTTCCCCTCACGGCAACCAGGTCCTCTCTTTCTTTACTATCTAGTTTTGTTGTTACGACAGTTGACGCCGTCTGTGGGGAGCGGCAAGAGAGTCACGAAGCGTAGTCCCAAAGCGCCTACATGGCCCCTCAGAAGAAGAGAGTGCCCAAAGTCTCTGCGACCGAAGTGGCCATGGCGGCAGCTGCTCCGAGTACCCTAAGGGCCAAGCGAAGTAGGACCTCCGCAGCGACGGTAGCCGCTGCCAAAGCCACGAAGGAGGAAACCAATAACTCCACACACGGAGACATTGTCGGGAACGACATCCAGCCCACTGAGGTGTCTCTTCCCAAAAACCACCAAGCGGGCCCACCTCCGCCTGCTGTCGCGGGCGTAGCCCAAGAAGCATACGAGGCCCTCCAAAAAGAGTTGGCAAACCTCTGCCAGGAGATGCTGAGCCTCAAGCAACCAGCGATGGCGGCCCCGTGGCCGCGCCTTCGCGATCATCACGAGAACAGATCGCCAGAATGGGAGGGCCCGCCAAGACGGCCAATGGAGCCGCCGGGACCATTGCTCCGGGGGGACACGAATTCCCCGTTAAGTGTAGGACTAGAGGCAGCCTATTGGCCTACGAGCTTCAAAACGCCGGACATCAAGGCATACGAGGGCAGCATGGGCCCCTCAGAATTCCTCTGGGTATACGAAACCGCCATCGAGGCGACCGGGGGAGACGACACCACCAAAGCAAAGAGCAGCACCCTCGTCCTCGGGGGCGTGGCTTTGACTTGGTTCTTCACCATTCCCCTCGATCCATATACGCAAGAGAGCAATTGCGAGACCTCGTGCGCAACAACTTCCAAGGAAATTACGCCGAACCAAAAGACGCAGGGCACCTGTTCGCAATAAAACAAGCCCTAGTCGAGTACCTACGCAGCATCTTCAAGAAGTTCGCAGAGGTCAAGTGCCAAGTAAAGGGGGTCAATGAGACCACCGTTATCAATGCGGCAACGTGCAGACTTCAAAAGGGCCCCTTATCCGAGAGGTTGGCCCGCAAGCCCGTCCGTGCGGTGGCGAAGCTCTTCGACAAGATGAAAGAGGGCAGAAGAAGATGCACCCGAAGGGCTGAGACCCTAACACCGGCCGCCCGGCGCCAGCATCGTGCGGTCCATCCAAGGATCCTGCGGCCACCACCGCGGAGACGACGGCCAAACCATGGGTCAACAACTACCGCTGAAAGGGGCGTGCTGTCTACCACGTGGAAAACAAACAACCCCGAAGGGGGAAACAAGGAGGTCGCGGCCGCGGCCCAGCCGAGGCCACGGCGAGGGTCGCCACCCAGACGCTAGGGTCGGTGCCGGGGCCTCCCGCTATTATGAGTCCTCCACATCAAAGGGTCACATGCGACCAAGGATTGTCGCACCATCGCGGCCATGCAGGACTACATGAACCACGGCCCACATTTGGCCGAGCACGAAGAGGGGCGGAGGTCGGGCAACCAGCTACTCGCCTAGCCAAAGATCCCACATAGGGGGGCCCACGGAGAGCACCTCAAGGGTCATCAACATGATCGTCGGAGAATCCTCGCTCGGCATGATGTCAAAGAGGCAACGACGCACGTACACTCGACAGGGATCAAAATCCCAGCCGATTACCGCCAGTAACCGGATTTACTGGTGGGGACCGGGTGAACAGTAACCGACCGAAAAATTTCAAATTTGATTTTGGATTTTTGACTGTGTAATGCACTTCCTAGGTTGGTTTAGGCATTTTTTGCTAGATTACGTATTGTATGAGCTAAATCAGGGAGTTTAGCATTTCAAGTCATGTTAAAATTAGAGAATTAGGCATTTCAAGTCATGGTAAAATCAGAGTTTGACATAAGTCATGGTAAAATCGGAAGATACTTATCACAGACGATTTTTAATACAAACCGTCTATAACTCTCATCAATATTGAAACAGTTATAGTTAGCATTAGACTTGTCATATTTAATTTGAAGGAGAATACAAACAATGTGTTAGTCTGGTTAACTCTCATCAATTAAATTAGGTTTTCCAGTTTTGGGTCCGGTTTTCTAGTTTTTCTGACCGGTTTTTCTAACCGGTTTTTCCGATAACCGGTTTTCAGAATTCGCAATTCAAAATTCAGTTCGTGAATTTCGTTCGGTTTTTTCCGGATTTCCAAGAATCGCGGCTGAATACTGCATTCACGCCGATCGAGATTTCAACCAGTTCTGGTTATTTGATCCTCGCGCCCAACAAATACACCACATCGCAACGTACCCCGCCACAAGCCCACCCCGCTACGCTGAGAAACCAATCATCTTTGGCCCCGGAGATGCCAGAGGCCTACACTTCCCCCACCAAGACCCCTTGTCATTTCGCCAACATCGCGGACTTCGAGGTCAGACGTGTCCGCGTGGATGGGGGATGTTCCGCAGACCTACTCTTCGTAGACGCCTTCGCCAAGATGATGATCCCCCGGGACCGCGCACTAACTTCTCTCTTGACATCGGTCCCCTCTCTTGAGGATCCGCTGGTTCCCCTCGCAGCATCCGCAAGGCAACCAGGGTCTCACTTTCTTTACTGTCTAGTTCTGTTGCTACGGTAATAACTAAAAATTCATAATCATATGAAAGTACATTCAAATACAACTCTAACGGTGCCACTTTTGTGTTACTAAACGTGTATATTGGTGATCTAATTGCTGATTGAAACATTACAATGTTTGAATCTCGAAATAGACGTGGACACCTTACAAAAATCAACAGAGGGTGTATTGTTTTAGAATGTGCGATTGGGTGTAATCAAACTTTCAAAAAAAAATTGACCACTAATATACGCAAAGTATTTAGATCATCACATGGGAATGATATATTAGATTTGTCATCAAATGTACTTCCATACCATTATATTTTTAATTAACATATAATTAGAGGTAAATAATGGTAAAAGGTGTGCATGCTAAAAAAAGGTCAAAGGTAATTAACAATGGTAAGTACACAATAATCTATTCCATTCACAATGATACAACAATCAGGAATGAAGAAGTATTACCGAAGTTCTCACACAATAATATAGTCAATGTTAAAGAACAGTATAGCACATACTAAATAACGAGGGTATGAGCCAATCCGCAGATGCAATGGTTTATTGCAGCACAAAGAACTTACCTTTTGTTTCAACTCCATCCGGGTATCTGATCCATACTCGAGAACATCTTCTGGAAGCGATGAAAGAGCCAATTCTAACAATGAATCTTTGTCAATGCCTTCAATAGATTTACGCAATCGATCCACCTCTGTCCGGATTGGTGATCCGCTTGATAGAGCTTGTTCCAAAGAAAGAGTGCCCTGCAAGAGAATTAAGAATTCTGTCATTAGAAAATCTGAAAGCAGAGGGTAAGAAGACGATAATTAAGCTTTCAGTAGTTAAAAGCAAGCACATAAGTGGCATCAGTGAGAAACTTACTAGAGCAAGCTTATGAACTGAATGACTCTGTCGGGCTTCTTCAGATCGTGCGTAGAATGCCATGCACAAAGCATCTATCTGAAAGATAAGCCCAAAAAAGGCAATAAACAAGTGCAAGCAAAGTTGAAATTATATACAATGCACAAATTGTTGTTCTAGCAATAAAAGATATATACTGCCAGATAGAATAGAGATAACCAAGTTTTACAAGGAGAAAAGAACTTATCCATTCCAAGAAATTGCCCCTGTGTTCGATTGCTATCACATCGATCCTAGCTCACTAGCCAACTCATTAACTTGCTCATGAGCTCATTGCATCACCCGAAGCAACTAGCCAGTTGATATAGTTGCTTACCGGACTCTTTTTTTAGGGATTAACTGAATAATAAAGGCATTTTTAATGGAAGCAGACAAGACAAAAGGGCCCTAACAGGCTGACAGTGATGTCCTATCACTGGTTTGGGGAGTAACAAAACAATGATCTGAAGAACATGGCAGGCAATTTCCATACAAATATAATAAATTTTAGCTCTATTTACCTTTGTATACTGACTGACTCTAATTCCGTATGTTCAAGATGCTAGCACGATATAGAAGTATAGATAGACAAATTGATAGTAATTTAGCAGCAACTAAGTGAACTAACCAAACATTTATTGTAAATATAGGATACTATCAGACCATAAAATTTGCTGGATGTAATAGTCATAAGTTGGATATAAGGTTGAGAAGATATTTGAACGATAGACTGCGAGTAGAATGGTATGATCTGGTGAGGAAGTTGTGAGGGGCTAGTATTGATAATAATCCTGAGTTTATATTATGACATGTAGAAAAGTGTAACAAATTCTTAACGGTCGAACCTAATCAAAATAGACACAGCCTACAGAGGAAGCAAAGTAAAAACTTGTTCGAACACATCCAGAAGGTTTATTAGGCCAAACAATGTTAAAAGTCATGTGATGCTTCAACATCCTAACTAGGGATAATTCGCTCAAGATATTGGGAAACAGAAGCTTTTAAAAAGAAGATTGTGTAATTGGGAAGCACCATGTATGGAAATTGCAATGTACTGGGAACCATGGTGGTTCCAATGCAAAGAGTACATTATCCTTGCTCGAAGTGTTCTAATTTCTAAATATGGTCACTACCAACTCTGCATATCATGCCCGCAAACCCGCATTTGAGAGACACTATCAAGGGTGAGATCTGATAATCCACATAAGCACTTAAAGGTGGGGTCACAGCATGCCAAACTCTAACAGCCATTTAGAAAATTGCCTGCCCTAAAGAAAAGATGGCACAAGTCCATACATTTAGATTTGCTTCAGCAATCTGTTCTATCTGTGATGCTTTCTCTTTCGCAAGAGCTGCAGCCAGTTCAGCTTTTCCTAACTCTTGAACCTTTTCAACTTGTTGACTTGTTTCCTCGTCCTATTAAGTTAACAATACCGAGGTCAATTACATAATGAATATTGAATATGCATAAAAAGAGTAGAGAATCTATAGCAGATAGAAACAAATCTGACATACCTTCCGCTGCAACTCATCTCGCAGTTTTTGTTCAGCTTTTTCTTGAAGTTCTTTAATCGCGGCAGCAGACTTCAATTTCTCTTTCTTTAGCTCCTGAAACAATAGCAAGAAAATTGAAACACCACAAAATTAAAGAATTCATCTGAAATTAGAATGCAAACAAGAGATACTAATACTATATACAAGTCTAGTAAATACAATGAGAACAAGTGAAGAAAAACATGCATATAGTACATACAAAATTCAGCTCTTTTGCTTTAATTTGAATAGTATTTCCACAGAAAATTGAAAAATAACGTGGAAGTAATACTCCTTCAGTCTCTAAATGTAGGTCGTCTGATATCCGTGCGGTCAAACATTTGAAATTTAACAATCCATATATGTAAAAAATATATCTAGATTGGACATGATAATGTCATCTAAAATTTTCTGAATTATTTCATGATATTATTATTTTTATAAATTTTACTAATAAAATATACCATAAAAACTACGGTCAAAGTTTAACATTGAAGAACATGAATTAAAAAACGACCTAAATTATGGGGAAAGAGGAAGCATTTCAAGCTGCATATATAACTGTGAAGAGGCCTTTCCAAGGGCAAATTGGATCAACATAGAAGAAAACATGGAAGCCTAATGCAGACGAAAATCAGATCAAGAGACATAGTAGCAATTAAAAAAAAACATGTCTGCCTCGGACCTTATCCAGAATTGCTGCCTCTTCAGCATACATGAGTTCCCGGGCCCTGGTGTCCTTCAGTTCCTTTTCGTATTTATCCTGAGAAAACACAAAGCACAACATAAAAAAATGAGTACTGTCAAGTGTGTATTATATAAGATCAAAAGAATCAATGCCTATTCTCACATTATCAAATAAAAACTTAACTAATTCTAGCAGCAGTTTTGGAGCCACTCGAAATCCATGACAACTAACATAGTTCAACAGAAGTAAAAGACAAAAATAACAATGTATACCGCAAAGGCATGCTAGTGTTGAACCTTGATGTGCAGCAAATAAAAACCATAAGTCCATAACTAAGCACAAACATAAGATGTAAATGGATAACACACCTTCAACTTCCTTTTCTCTTCTGAATACATGTAAGCATCTGCATCTGCCTGCTTTTTTTCAGCAGCATGAATAGCATCTATGATATCGAGTACAATTTTCCCATCATCAGAAGCTTTTGCACCAACAACTTCATCACTTCTAGCCTCCTTAGCACCCTTATTAACAAAAAAAGGATAATAAGATAAATTAACACTGAAAGAAAAATAGTTAAGTGTCGTCAAGTTGTTTCCATCGACCACGTACCGCATCTTTAGTAATGTCAGGTTCCTCTTGTAGTAAATATGTCTCAGCAAGAGATTTATGTTCAACTGCACCAGCACCTAAGGGATCCTACAGATAAGGATTAATTCAATTAAATGATTGCACCAGTGTCATTATTCAGTACTCGGAAACACTATCATCAAATAATACAAAAAACAAGATAATCGGAAGAAGGGTTTGTCCAGATTACGCTAGTAGGGGTCTCCCCTACTGTTCACAGTTAAAAAAAATAGGCAAGCTAATCTGCGAGATTTTCAAATTTCAATGAAGATCTGGTAGTTCTCAACTTCACAGTGATATAACTCAAAACCAGTAAACCACAGCTCCAAAATTGCTCAATAGTGTCAGCTCTCCATATCAAATTCCAATCAAATCAAATAGTTAGAATTCAGAATCATAGAGTATTCAACCAACAAATTGTGACATCTGCTTACTACGTAATACATAACTACACTGGTTTATTTAAACAAAAGTACTGGAGAATTTCATTAATATTTGCATTTTTATAAATTTATTCTTTGTAAATCGTAACAGTTCAGAATCCATATATGCTCAAGAAGCAACATAATAATCCTTGTTAAGCCTATAAAATTTGGTTCAAGTGCCAATTTGAATTGCTAAAAATAAAAGATATTGCCCTCTACCAACCAACATGCAGATATGATGACAAGGAGAGGCATATAACAAGTTCAAAAAGAATCCGAACCTTTGGTGCATCTGCATCTGTGTGCGAATCATGGTAAGGACCTACTGTTGTTGGGCTCGATTGTACTGGAGAAACTGTGCTGCCTATCTTGTCAGTTTGTTCAGGAGGAACTTCACCTATTGCCTTATCATCAACCACAACTGGCTTTACGTCAACAGCGCGAGCATCTTCAGACAGCAGTTTAGTATCAGCCCCGTGCTCATCTGGAACTGGCAGTGTCCCGTGGGTGAGGGTTTCTGTTTCCTTTTCTTCTGCAGGAATAGGCTGTTCACCAGCAGTGGGAATCTCTGGTGCTCCCATCCCTTCAGTTGGAAGGTCCTTTGGAGTATGAACCTTATTATCACTATCCTGAACAATGCCAATGTTTGGATCCGACATGATTTGCTTCTGATCAACCTTTTTTTCAGGAGGAGCCTTTAGATCTTCATACATCTTTATGACATTTTTCTCCTTAATAGTAGAAGGCAATTCTCTATCCTTATATTGAAAGTCTATGTAGCCAGCTTGATAAGCAGCCATAGCAGCAGCACCAACCACCAAAGTTCCAAGCAGAAGCTTTGAAACATTGCTTCCCGATTGAGAAGGTTCTTCTTGAGGGCCTGGGACAGTATTCTGTGATGAACTCTGTTGAGATGCTTTTGTCGAGTTTCTTCTGGATCGAAGGAATGTTGGACTTTGGGCCTGATAAATAGGTAATTCAGTCACTTTCTTTGAAAATATATACTACGGAGAAGAAAATGGTTTATGACAGCAATAGACAGAAGAAATCACAAGAAGATATAATATAATTTTGCCAATGACTTGTGTG
Source organism: Hsuehochloa calcarea (assembly GCA_036346395.1). NCBI lineage: Eukaryota > Viridiplantae > Streptophyta > Magnoliopsida > Poales > Poaceae > Hsuehochloa > Hsuehochloa calcarea. Next base: position 46,837,428 of record CM070599.1, read on the forward strand.
AACTTCCATACGTAAGGACAGTGGCGGAGCTAGAGTCAAAATTAAGGGAGGGCCAGGTCATGACCAATCAATAATCACATTCCAATTACAAATATTAAAATTGTGCTTAAGAAAAGGACCTAGTTCATTCTCATTTGGTGATAATTTTCTAGTTACATGATGATACTGTTGATAATAGAACTCTATCAATTTGGTGGCAAGAATTTTAATTTGGTCAAAGAGGATTAGTGCTACTTGTTCACTAGTTTGGCTTAAATTGGTAGAGGAGGAGTATTTCTCTACAGGATATGAGAAGAAATATCTAAAATAGGAGCTCTAGAAGGAAGAATGATGTATCATCATCCAATAGATAATGCCATCAATGGGCAAAGAAATGCTTACTACATGTGTTAACTAAGGGTGTATATCAATGGCAAGGGAGGGCCACAACCCTCTTTGGCTCCAATGACCCTCCGCGCTGCCTAAGGAATGGGCTCAACAAGGAATAACAGGTCACGAAAGCATTATGAACTTACTACCAAATTGTGTGCATTCATTGCTCGTGAAAAATGACTGCAATTGTGTGAAAAAAATGTAGTCAACACATAAAAAAACTAAGACACGCCATTTGAGATTTGACAATTCTAATCAACTCAGTCTAGAAGTTGATCCATGCATCAATAATGCGCCCAAGATATTTTGTCCAAAAAAAAAAGTGCCCAAGGGAATAAGTAACATTACACATTATCATGAGAAGAAAATGTGGTTCCATTTTTTTCTAGAAGCAACCATTAAGGAATTTTAAACACACTATAGGTTCTCCAGTAACCAGTATCCTACAAGAAATCAAACAAACTGCATAACTTAGCAAAATAAGACAAAAAATTACTATTGGGATTAATCAACAAATAACATGATTAACGTGAGCCCAATCTAAGTGGAAAAGTTTTTTTTTCCCTACCATCTTAAGCTCAAGTCTTTGAATCCAAATAACTCATTCCAAACATTGCTACAATTAAAACCAATTACAAAACAACTACATTTCGCATACAATTAAAACCAATTACAAAACAACTACATTTCACAAAAGCTTTACAGTTCCATAGCAGAACATATTTTTAATGAATTAAACAAATAGAACTTTCCTGTACTTTGGTCGAACCAAATAAGTGCACTAATCAATCAAGCCTATAAATATCAATGAACAATCACACACAACAATCTTCTTTTAGTTTAGCCGACAGCTTTCACAACACTCTGCTTTCATCAATACAAGTAGACATGACTACTAGCTAAGGTCCCCGATATCATCCTAGACCTTATAAAAGCCAAACAAGGAAACTGGCTCACATGCCACAGCATTTTGCTCCAAATAGTCCTTGTTCCCTTAATCCCATCTCGAATCTCAGAAACACTAACGGCCTATGTTAATACAATTGACAGACTCATTTCCTAACTAACCACGCATCAGCACACACCTTCCACGGACGATCTAATCAATACATTCACCACTTCAAAAGCGTCCCGAGTAAGCTCTTGCAAACAACCGATTTCCCTACATAACAATCATCTATCGGAGCAAACAGCTTGAACAACTGACAACCAACGGAGATCATCCTAATGGCATCGAACCATCAGACAAAAACGGGAACGCTTACCTCGCTGGAGATCGGCCTGGGGATCCTCGTGAGAGACCGCAGCGAGTACAGATCCCGCACGCACCTGCAATAGCAGAGAGGACCAGGCATTAGGCATTGAAACCCTAATTTGGTGTGGTGAATACCTAGTTCAGTGCCCGTACCGGCGCAGCATCGCGGGCGATGCCAGTGGAGACCTCCGCCGCTTGCTCTTCTCGTCGCTGGGGAGGGTGGGGTGGAGGGGCTTCGAGCTACGCGGCCCCGATCGTTCTGTACGGTCCGCCTCGCGCGGCGGCGGCGAGGGCAGAGGCGGAGAAGAGGAGGCGAGGCGAGGCGACTGGGGAGGGGGCGGAAGAAGACGGGCGCGTCGTTGTGGCGTGCGGCTTCGCGAAGGAACGCTTCGAGAGTAGTAGGGGATTGTTATGGTAAACACTAAACAGACGAGTCGAGGAGAGTAGATTGCAAAATTTACCACCAAAACCTCACCGTCAAGTAAATTGCGAAAACTACAGGCACTTATAGTTGATACATTAATCGTTTACAAGTTAATCTGAATGAAAACAAATTATTAAAAAAATGTGGTGTTAACGATATGAATGAAACTTCGGTAAAATGACATGGTTTTGTTTGATGATTTTAAAGCAGAAATATTTTTTTTCTGATCGTTTTGATTGTTCTGGCCTTCTAGGGCATCCGATTTTTCTAGCTGGTATAGTCGAATTCTAGCTGAAAGTTGGTTCTAGCAATTTTTTTAGTTGAACTATTACCTATCTCAGAACATAACAATATTTGCATTTCATGAAGAAATCACAAACTTAAGTAATGCTTTTTTTATTTGTATTTTGCTATGACAATAAGAGAAATTGGCAATCGCATCACGGCCTTATAAGCTTGTACAATCCTCCTCCCGGTAGTGGCTCGTTATTCCCACTCCCAGACGAAAAAAATGAGCTAAAATTCGACGGTAACTCTTCCAACATGCAAGCCCATCGACTGAGTAGCAGCCACGATCATGCGACCCTTCCGCTCTTGTCTGCAGGATCGAGCGGCGGCTCGAAGCTTTATCTCAATCTTCCTGTTAGTTTCCTCGCATTACATGTACAACAACATCATGAAATGAGCAAACAAATAGTATATCCTACAGCAGTCAGATCTTCTCTACCAGTCAATACTAAACGGGAAACTGCCGCAGTTTTAACACAGCTGGACGGGCTACCAAATGTCACTGAGATTGGGGATGAAAAAATTGCATCCCAGGAGGCGGCTGCAAAGGCCTGAAAGGTGGTGCGCCAGGCTGCTGAAGCGTGAACTGCATCGGTGGCGCAACATTCATCTGCATTTGCTGCTGAAGCATCGGCGGTGTAGGTGGTGGTGGCTGTGCCGGTGGCATTACACCCATTGGTGGCTGGGGTGTTGAAGGTGAGCGCCTGGCTAGGTTCATCATCTGTGGTGGAGGTGGCGGCGGAGTCATGGTGTTCATGTTGTATGGCATGCCCATCATTACACCTCCAGGCTGCTGGACAAACTGCTGAGGGGGCTGGTAGATGTTGTATTGGGGCTGAGGTGCAGGAGCTTGGGTTTGGATAGGAGTTTGCTGTACCAAGATTGTATGGGGCTGCTGTGCTGTTGTGGCAGCCAATGCCGGCATTGGAACAAAAGCAGCAGCATTCGCAACGCTTGGGACCTGTGAGGATTGCTCCACTTTTAGCCTTTTATCTGGACGTGTTTCAGATGAATTCTTGGCTTCCTCTGCGGCAAACTTGGAAAGTGCAGACTGGAGTATCTGCTGAGAGTTTGATGATGCTGCAATCTTGTCTGCGAGGATAGCAGCAGCTGTCTTCTGCTGGTCATTTACTTGCCCGTTAGAGAGTGGTTTTCCTAGCTCTACTGATGATGCTGGCCTGGACGATGGAATGACTGGTTCGTTCTTGAGTCTCCGTTGCATATTGGCTGCTGCTTCTACCATTGCTTCAGCCAACTGTCAATTAAAACATAAGAATGACAGATGTTTACATCTTACAGATATGCTATATTATTAACCTTTCCATGGTTTGGGCTGTTTGGACAACAATACCTGTAATTGAGTGCGGACCTTCTCCAGCTCAGATTCCTGAATAACTTTACAAGTAAGATTCCACATATCCATTATCCAAAAGACAAAGTTGAATGATACGAATAAAATAGCAATTCAACTGCATGCAGGAACTAAAAAAATCTGAAAATGCATTACTATTACTGGTCAAAACAGTTATCCTGACCTGTTCCTGCAATGCCTCCTTCAATTCAGACACAACAGTTGCTCTATTTGCTTCAAGTACTTTAAGCTTTTCGATGCATTTTTTCATGTTAGCATCCTCATCCTTTAGTTCTGTGCAAAGAGCCTCACGACGAGGATCCTCAGCTAGAGATAGAGAATAGCTTCAGAATATGTACTAAGATAGTCAAGTTGGAGAACTCATGTTAACAACAGACAGTACCTTTGCTACAGGCACTGTCAACGTCCTTCTCCATCTTTCCAACATGACGCATAGAAATCTTGCATTTTTCCAGGTCAGCATCTTCATCTGTTTGTTCACTGAGAACAGTGTGCAATGCAGATACAATCCTCTCTGCAGTTCCTCCAATGCCTAGTCTCTGAAAAGAAAATGATAAAATTTGAGAGAATCTCATAGCAAATTCCAATGGTAAAAAATAAAGTGTAGCAGATGGGGGAGAAAATCTTACAAGTTTTACAGAACGTGAATCTCTCTTAACAATCTTTATGCCCGAACTGTGAGAACGCTTTTTAGTCATATCTAATACAGGCAGGGGAGCAGTTCCAAGCATCACATCCTTGATGCCCCCAGCACGTGAACCAAAAACTCTCCTTTCTTGCCATATATCAACCTAGAACACATATCGGTGCAGTGTTAAAGTATTGCAGTTCCACAATTAGATTAGCAAGATATCAGTATAGCTTTTGGAACAGATATACAAAAGCATGGCAATGACTTTCAACACCAATATCTCCTAACAAGTTGTAGCAAACAGAGTGCACCAGATATATGATACTCACCAGCCTAGATACCACCTTCTTCCCACGATCATCGCCATTTTCAGTTACATCTTTAAGCGCACCGGGGAGTACCTTCCAGAATTCTTCTACAAACTCTGTGCCGTTGCGCTTACTGTTCTGTAAGATGTCATTAGCAAGATAAAGGAAAGGGATCTTCTGTTCCTTTCCAGAGCTATGGAACTGCTTGTCCCACGTCAGGACAATTAGCTCGGCATCCTTTCGATGGTAAATGCACCAATGCGACAGAGCTAGCGGTTACAGGATAAAAGTCAAGGCAACAACCAGATCATGGGAAAACATGTTAAGACAAAGAAAATCATTGATTTACATCACCTAAATATGTCAGAAGATTTTAAGTCAAACTATACCCATTTTCAATAGGCTTTACTATAAACAGTAGCAAACAGAGAGTTCCCAGCAAGGCAAGAACCTCTCTGGCAATGGTGTAAAATGGACACACAAATATTTGCATTTCTAGAAGCCATAAAATGATTTCTTGCGCACTTCTTTCTGATTTGATATTCATAGATATATCCTTTTGAAGGAAGTTGCTAACTATTGATAGCCATGACATGGTGCACAACGTCTAAGAGGAACAAATCAAGAACAGGGACGTTCTTTCTACAGATAATCGTCAAGAAGCGCAAGATTAAGCGTAGAACTTGCAACTTGACACTAAACTCCCCGGAAGCACCCAAATAACGCCCCCAAATCTCGCGAAGATTTAGACCGAGAAAAGCAGGATAAGGATACTCTCGATGCATTGCTGCGTGTTGTTGAGCTTGGCGAGCTTGTCTGCGAGTATTTCCTCGCTGAACGCGCTGTTCACGGCCATGGAACAGCGAACCGAGCTCGAATCGCCGCTGGGTCGCGCAAATCTTGGGGCGGGGAGGAGGTGGGCAGGAAGAACCCTAGCTGGAAAGGGAGCGAGGAGACCGCGGCGGCGACGGCGACGGCGACGGTGGAGGCATTGGCGCCGAAATCTCGAGGTGTGGATAGATCGGGAGGGCTAGGGTTTGGGGAGGTAAGAAGAATAGTAGTGTGCCTCTTGAATCGGCTCCAGCGTTTCGTTGGTGTGTTTCTTTGGTCTTTCTTTCCTTTTCGTTTTAGAAAAAGAATCATCAAAGTCCGTCATTTATTTACTCTCTTGGTCGCCAAATTCGGAAGTTATAAACACTGGGTAAAAATTTGCTAAAAAAATATAAAGGCCAGGTAAAATTATCTTTTAAAAATAAGCCTATGCCCGATATTACCGCTCTCGTTGTCCATGTAAATGCTAACCTTCGAAGAAACACAAGATGTGTAAAAAAATTTATGTTTTATTTAGCAACATGATAGAACGATCAACTTGCTTTCTCCTATATCTGTCATGTGAGGACCACACTACTCACGCCGGAAGGAGACGCCCCGCGGCCGGCAATCAACATTGTCGCCGACTCTTTTGGTTTAGGAATTAGATTTTAATTGATGTTCCTTTTAGGATTCTTTCTTTAAATTATGATTTCCATAGAGATTAGTTTCTATATTCAGTTTGTTTGTTAGCCAATATCTTTTTTTGTCATTTGTCAATCGTACCATCACACCGAGGTTCAAGACCACACCCAAATACTCAACACGACTACCCCCTCCGATCCAATCCATCCACAAATATCTCCGTCTGTGACAATATCCATTTGAATAGTAGGTGAGAAACATGGCAGTTGTTCTATGTATAATACTCATTCTTCGCACTTAGCTTTGGAGAGACTAAACAAAATTACATAGGAGGAATTAAGTATATTTTAAAATAAGAAGAAAGGCACCTAAATCTAAGTTAAAGAGGATCTAGGTGGTAGGGTGTACACTCGCACCTCCCACCAACTGAACTAGGCTCAATTCTTTGGTGGGGAAATTGATAACTAAAGTATATCACAGGAGAAATTTGTAACAAAGGTTGTTACACTCTTCAAAGACTTTGCTTCCAAGTAGTGGACGTAGGATCTTGAGGTTAGACCTCTTCAAATGTTGGGTTGGACTAGGATTCGGTCAGGCTTGAAAAGCCCGGTCGTAAATGGGCAGACTCGAACCCGGGCCAGCCTAAAAATTCATTTTAAATTTAAATATACTATTTTAATTACTTTTTAGAATAAAAAGGTATTATTTAATTAATTTTCATGATTAAAAAATAGATTTTCATTTTTTATTGTGTTTTTCCAGATTTCGGGCCGGACCAAGCTTCTTTCGTGCCAGAATTTCAGTCCCAAGCCCAGCCCAAATAGCGTCGGGCTCGAGCCAGGCTTGCGGATCGAGTCGCTCGTGAACAGTCACCTTGAGGTATAATAATCAATAATATAAATATTCCATGTACCCATAAAAATATTATTTTCATGGGTATTCATAGATGCTTCATATTCAGCTCCACTACTGTGCTAATCGTTGTCGTCACATTTACCCACTAAAGGCATATAACACTCCTATACATGTTCTAATACGTTATACGTAGGTGGAAATATGAAAGTGTGAACATATCATGGGAGGTAATTAGTGCGAACGTTGAAGCACTCTTCCAATAATAATTAAAAAAACGTATCATTACTCCAATTAGACATTATACACGTAGTGAGAGAAAAAAAACTTAGAAACCGGCGTATACCACGGAATGTAACACAGGTGGTACATATGCAAACTGTTTTAATGTAGATAAACAACCCCAATTTCCACGACAAGAACAAGACAAGTGGGTGAAGAAAGTGGGAAAATGGTGTGTCACTAGGATTAAGAGTGGCACTTAAGTACACACTTATAACACGAAGTATAATACACAATCTCCCCCAATGAAATGTAACAAGGGTGATAACATGCAAACCATTTTAGTGTAGATGAGCTACCCCAATTTCTGTGATAAGCACATGACAAGTGGGTGAGAAAGTTGGAAAATGGTTTGTGCCTCTCGGTCATGAGTGGTACTTGAGTTACACTGTCATAACAAGACCCAGTAAGTGTTAGGAGACACTAAACGAGAATACATTGGAATAACTAAATATAATTTCAAATAAGAAAAAGAAAGACACCCAAATGTGAGTAGAAGGGTACTCGAATCTAATGGTGAGGACATACACCCATATCTCTCACCAACTGTGCTAGGCTCAGTCCCTTTGGAAATTAGGGGCTAAAGCATATCAAAGGAGAAATTTGACATCATATGCACTACACTCCTCGAAACTTTTGTTTCCAAGTAGTGTACATAGTACCAGAGGTATAATGAGCAATAATAGGAATACTCCAAGTACCCGTGCAAAACACTAATTTAATGGTTATTCATAGATGCATCACATTCAACTCCACTGCATTTGCTAGTCGACGTTCTCGTTTACCCACCAAAGGCATATAACGCTCTGGCAAAATTACGTCTTTCATCTCAAAAGGACCATGTTGCGACCACATGTAGGACAACCACCGGCTATTCCACTGCTAACGATACTGTGTTAGTATTCATGACATTGGTTTTTGGGAGAGCACTCGGGGACTACTATTTATTTTTTATAACTAATCTTTACTTTAGCAGGTCCATTAGTCAAATTTGGACGCCAAAAAGAACATGTAGGACCCTCTTTCTCAAATAAAAGAATATGGGACCCAGATGTCATCATCACCAGGAAAAAAAGGTACATCCGTAGAGCCCGACAACCGCATTCAGGAATCAGGATAACAAGCGCTATCAACAATGTGATTTGCCTTTCATGATTTCAATATCATTTTCCTGTTAACTATCATGTTCAGAATAGTTCATAAAGGAAGAATCACAGAAAGACGCCAAGAGAGGAGAATTCATAGTGCAGGAAGGAGATAAAAGGGCTGACAAATATTCAATCTCAAGGTTTCACCACTCAAGTCGAAATATGTTAGCGAAACATCTGTTCAACTCCACAGAAGCAAGCAACAATGACATAGAGTTCTCCCTAATTGCTTCAAATCATAAAGCTCCTACAAGCCCACACGTACTGATAGTGTTGAGCCTTTTTAACTCTAAATGGCAAGTTCGATTCCGAGAACATGACGAAAACCATGACAGCTCAGCGCATGGTAACTAAAGCCGCATTGAAGAACTTCACTTCTTCCTCTTCTTTGGGGGCTGGAGTGAGTCTTCATCGTCATCTTCCCCCTCATCCTCATTGTCCTGGTCATCATCTTCCTCTCCTACTCCATCGTCATCGTCTTCGTCCTCACCGCCATTGTCATCGTCGTCGTCATCGTCATCGTCATCCCCATTGTCATCGTCGTCGTCGTCGTCACCTCCACCATCCTCCTGGTCATCAGGTTCTTCCTCATCTTCCTCACCATTCTCCTCACCCTCACCTCTTTGTTTCTTCTTGTCATCATTGCCCTTGGGATTGTCATACCCCTCACCTTCCGAGATGTCCTCTTCGCCCTCCCCAAAGTCACCATCCTCATCCCCGTCGTCATCACCTCCATCTTCATCGCCGGCATCAGTAGGAGCAGCCTCATCACTCTTCTTTCCACCCATCTTGAAGTCAGGCATATCACAGATAGGACCCTATACATTGATCAAGCAAATATAATTAGTCACAGTGCCAACATCCAGAACAAAGCTAAAAAACTGAAAAAGGCAGAAGTTCATATAACATAAAGGATGAAATGAAGTATTTTCTTTGTGACCAACAGTTGGGTGATTAACATGCTTGAATACACATAGCTCAAAAACTCAAGGGCTGTGAACATATAGCAAGGGAAAACGCCTCTTTGCACATATTCACTTCAAGGGAAGTATTGTCTTACAGGAAGGCACAAAGCAGCAGATCACTTGTTAAACTGAGCATCTCATCTCAAGGACCAAGAATAATAGCTCAATACACAACAATGTTGCATTGTTGTCCTAGAGTTGGTGACTATATTGTTGTTGGCAGGAAAGGAGCAGAAGCTCATAACCCGATTTCACTCCTCAGCAGATGTTCTATAACACTTTTAACCCATGGGCTCTAACCTGAGCTTTATATAGCTTGCTTTAACTCAGGTTTATCTTGGATCTAATTCTGAAAACCAGAAAGACCAAACACAACAGCCCTTCATCTACCTATTCAATAATTCCAGGGTAAAAAAACAGAAGGTTTCAGACTTTGTAAATCTTAAGCTTGCGCTATCCCAATGACAGAGACTGAGATAAAGAATGGCTTGTGCAACAACTGACATGGTAGAGTAAAAAAAACATGTGGTAATACAGTATCATCTAACAATTCGACACAGGAGAAAACCGGATCTAAGCAACGAACTCCTCTCCCGTGTAGTTTAACGGTTCGTGAAGCAGCTATTGGAGGGTAGGCCTAGCTAGAGTAGAGACCAATGAAGAGGCACCCGGGACCACATGTCATCGAGGGTGCATATAGACGAGGGCACATGTTAACTTCCCCACCCTGAAATGGGGCACCTTGTGTCTCAGGGTCATCTGACCCCACCGAAAATTTGCAGTTAAACCCTTATCTGTACTACGAGTCATTTACAAACAACTGAACGAGCTCGACAAGCTTGGACAGTGACGGAAGAAAGGGACCTAGTCAAAATATCTCTACAGCCAAGGGACCCCACTGCAGAATAATTACACCGGAAAAGCCTCTCGCGTTGCAGTCGCAAGCAAACACCGACTGTCAAGTGGGACGACAAACCTTCGCGTTTACGAAAGTCTTTTTCACTCTTAAGAAAGTGAATTATGCATAGCAAATTACACAAATTTCATCATTATACTTACCAAACCACTCGCTAATCCTTCTGCTTGCAGGCTAAGCAACTCAAACAAATACCGCTTCTGTTCGACATATTTTTGTTTGGAAGAAAATATCTAAAGAGGAATATTCCCATGTCCTGAGGGAGGCGAATATTCGACATCGCGGGGGGTAAGTAGCTGTAATAAGCAGCAACAAAAGGAGGTTTTTTTAATCCGATGCCTGGCGGGGCCCACCCACCCACCCACCCACCCCCACGGAACTCAAACCCCGAGCTGAAAACTGCACCCTAAACGCACCCCACAATTCCGCATCCGAAAAGTCCAAACAATATCCCACTCAACGGTGTGCAAAGCAGCGCCGAGCCAGTAGGATTTTTTTCCTTGTAAAGAAACAAGCACGCTAATTAAGAAAAATAAAGCTAATCCTAGACGCTAATCAAAAGAGTAAAACGACAAGGAAGAGATGAATATGATACGAAGGCATGTGATGTGATTCTTGAAGGATATGTACCTCGGCGGCGACGGCGGTTAGCAGCTTCGCGAGGACGTCGCCGGCGGCGGGAGCTGCAGGTGGCAGGGGCGCGGGCATGACGGTGTCCATCTGAACGGCTGCCACGGTGAACACGTGGACATGCACAAGAAAAGAAGACCGTCAGATGGGTTTACCGTTGGAGGCAACCAGGAAACCTTAAAACCTCCGGAGCATTTTACTTTCCCAAGGCCAAGCAAAAAGAGCTCGCCTCTGGGATTTTCCAAACCTAATTTTAGCAAAAATACATTCTAAGATTTGCCCACAAGACAAAAAGTATGTGCAACTATCTGTCAGGTAAAGAGAGAACTCTAGGATTCGGTGAAAAATCTAATAAGGCAAGAGGAGTGATGAAATAGTAGTACTTTTTTTCCCTCTCAAGGAGAGAATCTGAAATGCCCATAAACATCCATGGAGAGTTTCAGTCTTTGTAAGGTTAGGTGAACACAAACTCTCAAGTAACAGCACAACATAAAGTAAGTAGGCTCAAAGCCTCAGACAACAACATCTGAGGGGTAATAAAGCATTAACAGAAGCAACAGATACGATAATCCTTACGAGCAAGCACAAGAAGTAATCCATCCGGACGTGAGAATAAAAAGGTCAGATAAAAACCAAGGGAGAGAAGGTTGGTTACCTTGTGTTGAGGAAGTGAAAACTAGGAGCCACAGATCTGGAGGTTTGAGGAGGATATTAGGCTCAACGGGTACAAACTAAGCGAGCTCCATGGGAGAGGAGGTGCAGAGGAAGGAGAGCAGAGAAAGGAGGAGACTTTTTCACAATCTAGAGAGAGAGAGAGAGGATAGAGAGCCGGGCAGCACGGGCAGGAGGGGCAGGGCAGGTGGTGGGCGCAGGCCACGGCGTGGCTTGGCCGTGGCTAGTGATGGGTGGAGGGCAGATACGTAAATTGCTCGTTATCCCGGGGATTAAAATCTAACGAGAGACTTCGGAGAGGTCGGCAGCCTGTCCATAAAAACAAAAGGATAATCAAATGGCTAACATTTTGCACGAATTAGTTAGTCCACGCTCGATCTCCACCGCTTACCGGTCACCACCGGATCAGCGCGGCCACTCTGCGTCCCTGCGGAGCCCAGAGCACAGCAGCCAGCAGATGCCTCAAAAACAAATCTTGTGCTACTGACTACGTGTGAAGTCTACTCTTACCGGCTAGCACGTCATCAACAGCCTAGCCATGGCGTATCCCCTCAGTAATTCAACCGCTGCTACAAACTTCGTATTGCTGTTCAGGTACGGAGCTTTGGTCCTCGATCTTATCATATGGTTTATTGGGAACAGATTTTCTGGATTCGTCACTGTCACTGGTGCTGTTGTTTCGTGAAACAGGCTCACGTAGATTAGCGAGGAAAACTCATTGCAGAAAACATTGAATACTAGCAGCTCGAGTCGGTGAGCACAGGGGAGGGAGGACATAGCCGTTGAGCCATCGGCAATAAAAGATGAGTACTTTGTTTTCTGGGGAGACAGTACTGCTTATTAGAGCAACTACAATAATTTCTTAGTAAATGAGTTAGAATACTCAATCTAATAAAAAGAAAGAAGTTTTTCAATATATTATTTCTTAGACTTGTATCTAAAACTTTAATTATTACAAACGTGCATAACCCACAAAATAAGTTTTTAAGTAACAAATAAATCTCTAGAAAGTATTTTATTATCTTTTGTGTATTGATATCAATAACTTATTTCTCCATCTAATATCAAGCTCACCATCTCTCCTCTTAGTAAATGATATAGACCACTGTTGACGCTCTTATGGAAAATTTGAGAAAGATCTATGCAGCGTCGGTTGGACACCCACCTGTTTCCTCAGGAACACCACCCGTTCGACTATCCAATCCCCGCGCCGTGCCAAAACCGACGTCTCGTTCCTCTCCCGCGGTTAACGGAGGAAAGGAAGGACAGAAATGCACGGCTCAACATGACACCGTGGGGACTTGACGAGTGCAGGTTTAACAGCGCTTGCGCTCATAAGACGCAGGCTGCCAGAAAACTAACCAGAAAGGTCAGAAAATAGGGCCCGAAATGGAACTAGAGGCAAATAGGGCGGAAAAACTAAAGGTGAAGATTAGCAGCATCAAGAAAGCTTCGATCAGAGCATCAGACTACTTGCATGCTGGATGCTCGCAGGAAAGGGGGTGCAAATTAGTGGGCAATCGAGAAGTCGGGAATATGATTCCTTGGTCCTATTAGGCTAAAAACTTTCGACGGCAGTGGATAAACGTTCGAGTCCGGATCATTTATAGTTGTCAGAGTCCATACCTCCCTAATTTGTCTGATCCACCAACTGTTCTGTGTGTGTTACCATCGAAACTCCACTTTCCTGTACTGCTATACCCAAAGAACAAAGGCACATCGTGCCCATACCCATCAATAATTTAACACCCTATTGGATGTTTAATATATATCCTTTACCTATTATTGTCCAGTCAACTCTTTGCAGTAGTAGTTTTTAAGTAGCATTCCTTAAGTTGTGCATTCATAGTTAAATTTCCACCGCCACAATAAGTTTACGATCTTTGGTTCACCGCGTGCACAAGTGCATTAAAAATCCAGTTGTCCCGAACTGGGGTTTCTCAGGGAAAAGGTAGGGTTCGACAAACAGCAGCTTAAAACCCAAGGTGGCAAAACCAAACAATCTTTCAGCTCTTATCTTCCCCCAAAAAGCGACATACAAGGCAGGCATAGACATCATATTGTTTGAATCGAGATCCCCTGTAATTAATGGACTAATCCAACCTATGAACCTCCTATACAAAATTCCTAACCCCATGCTGCTAATGTAAGAACCTAGTAAGCCAAGAGATTTTGTGGTTAAGTTACAACTTACACGAGTCCGCAAAGGCGGTGGCATAGCTTGAGCGAAATATCAAGGGGGGCAAATGGAGGCCAATGCAAATTTAGTTATTCAAGTGCTAAGAATTTGTAGTTGTTCACATTCGGATTACAAAATACATGTCTCACCAAAGTAATCTAAAGGACTAAGTAGTATAGGAGCCAAATCACAAGTACATTTTTAGAGTTGGCCTAAAAAATTTGCAATTGTTCAAATGTGCAAAGGCAACAAGGACCTGAAGCAACAAGGACCTGAAGCAACACTTCCTACCATGACATTAGCGTATGCATGTGGGTGTCGGCGTGTCCGGAGGCAAGGATCCATCCTTGCGGTCTGATTTTGATAACCTTAAGATGAGTGATGCGAGTCTGTGGATGATTTCGCGGGAAGTTCACGACGCTAGGGGCGATTCGTGAACTTGGTGATGCGATGGAGAGAAGTACGTCGTGAAGAAGTTGTCGCGAGTCGCTCCAACAAGTTCGTTAGTGTTGCTTCTTCGATGATGTTGTTTAGTGACATCAATAACATGGCCATGGAGGAGGCCATTGGGTCATCAAGGCCCATGAAGAGCTGCTCAAAGGACGAGAGGTCCAAACAGAGGAGCAACTTCTCATGGCAAGAGGTCGTGGCCGTGGCATGCGAATGGCGCAAAGATAAAAGTAAGGTACAATGCTACAATTATAAGAATTTGGACATTTTGCTTGGGAATGTCCTAAGAAAGAAAAGGAGGAGAAAGCCTTGTTGGCTCAAGGTTACGCAGTGACGAACCAGCTCTTCTCTGCATATCATTTTAAGTACAATACAAATTTCCTAACCCCATGCTGGAATCTAAGAACCTAGTAAGTTGAGAGTGCTCAAGTTACACAAGTCCACTAAAGCGCATTTGGAACAACTTCCTAGACCACAACGACCTGAAGCAACAGATCCCACCATGACATTAGCCTAAGCTCAAGCCTCAAGGAACTGTATACTTGAGTTGCATCATAGAATAAACTTCTTTTGCTCAAGAGGGTTTCAAAATTTTCTAATGTAAAAGGGTCTAATAAGAAAATGACAATTCTTGTTAAGTTTTCAAATTAGCAACACAGCATTTTCAAGATAACAAGACAGAAACTTGTATAACAGTAAGAGTGCAAACAAAATTATATGGTAAAGAGAACAAATAAATCAGCAGAGCATAATTATACAAGGGTCAAGTTGTTCAAAACAATGGTCAATAAATATAAATCAAAAGCGTAATAATGATAGTGACAGGTAGATTTAAAGCAACATAGCCATTAGATACAGGCATACAACATACATGAAAAGGTGTAATCATGCAAGTACTACTTATGTCTACCTACAATGAAGCAATGCAATTAGAATAAAGCAATAGCACAGCAACAATTATGTTTGCACTCTGATTTAATAAAACCCTTTAGCACCGTTAATTAAAACTGTAAAGATTGATACCACCACATACGAAAGAATTAAGGATAATTGGTGATAACAACGGTCCCTATCATTGTATTTTAACTGGCAAAACTTGAATTAAGGATAATCTGTAAGCTGCCAGGCTGGCCAGAGGAAACTTCTGTAAGTTAAACTGGCAACATAGTCTGTAACACATGATAGCTTGCTTGTGATTTGTCCTTTTTACAGAAGTTTCCTCTGGTCAGCCTGACAATCTTCAGCACTAGTGTTTATTAATTACTGTTTCAGGGTTGAAACTTAAAAGTCCTATTGGGAATAACAAATGCCCAGTTAATGTCAAGGCAATTTAAATCGTAAATCAACAAATTTACATCTTAGTACTAGCCAAACATTCAAACACACATCTATTGGTATAAGTATTCATGAGATACTTGTGAGATCTAGAGAGATACACAATTACACATGTAAGGCATAAGCATTGTTAAAGCATACTGGGCACACAAACAAGAAAAAAGATATAAAAAACAATAATTGTACACTTTCCCAAAAGAAAAGGAACAAAAACAAAAGTTTTTTTGTTTGCATAGATCCCCAGTCATACTACTAAAGGACTAATAAAGGCTCACTGCTGCCTCCCTAACTAGAGCCCCTCTGTGTTCCAGAAAATGTGATTTGACAAACTATTTTTGAACAATTGTTCATGTGTCAACTGCCTTGTTAGAAAGATAGCAATATTTTACCATACTACTAAGAATATTTTACCATACTACTAAGACAGCACATGCATTGAACTTCAACACCAAAATACAATAACCAACATAACCATTCTATAACTCGTTAGTCATACTGCTTTTTATGTTGAAAAATCATATCACAATGGTATGATAAAATGATGTAGATGGAAAAGAAAATTCTTCATTTGAATTCACTAAACTATTTTCAGATCTGCCTAAAAAATACTACACGTGCCTAGCCTAGAAGATACTCAAGTCCAAGATAAGCCTCACCTTGGATTGAAAGGCAAGGAATTTGTTATTTTCTACAGTCCTAAAAGTTCAATCCACATTAGCGACACAAACCCTGGGACTATGTAACATTGTTCAACATCAAACTTGTAACATTGTTCAACATCAAACTTGTAACATTGTTCAACATCAAACTTCTTGTGATATTTGGACAGCTTAGTTAAACTAAAAGACCAGCAGCAAGAACAATGAGGCAGAAAGAATGATCGAAATCTTGTGGGGATTAATAGCAACATATCAATAAGGAGACCAATCATTCCATCCTAATATTTGTATGTAGCTAGATGACCAGCATATCCTAAGCAATTAACCTCATCCAAAATTTGATTCAGGTGGCGTGGTCCCCCAAAAAAAAGGGTAGTCAGACATCTAATTATAAAAAGTCAAGTCATGACTGGTTGCACAGAGTAAGACTGAAGGACATGAAAGAGCTCCTACTGCTATGCTTTGATCTTATGGAAATGTTCAAGATACTTACTCTGTCAAGAACATGCCTTAAATCTCCAATGGAGAAGTCATGTTGCTTATGAGCACCATTCTTTACTGCACACCCTCGCTTTCGAGATATTATAATATATAAAGCACAGTACGCGTGCAACCTGTTTTCCATGGCTACAGTAAAACACCGGGCACATTTAGAAATAAATTTCAAGGAGAATAAAGCTCCATATCACTTAAGATTTTAAAGGCCACAGCTTCTGAACTCAACCTTAAACCAGAAATTTCCAAGAGAACACAAAAGCTATGAATATCCATTCTTCCAAATCCCACAACAACTGCAACCAAAATGCCTTCAAGTGCCCAGAAAACGATTTGACATAGTCAATAAGACCAGATAATAGCCCAACTAGACAAAATACAGATATTTCAGTACATGGAACAAACTACAGAACCATAAAGTACATAATGAAGTTGCAAGTGAAAAAATACATAGTAGGCAATAAAAACAACATAAATTCTTCAAGAAAGCTCCTTCTGCAAATACTGCCACAAATGTATCTGATTCAAAAGTTATCTGATTGTAAAAGTCAACAGCAGGAACCCTTTCACAATACTTTGGCACCAACATAGATTCAAAAGACGTCCGAATGCAAAACCACATGAACGAACCATGACCCGCAGATGCCAAACTAAAATATAGGGAGAGACAATCAGAAAACTATAGAGTAAAATCACCAAATCACAAAGAATGCGTAGAGAATGAAAGAGCTCAAATCAATAGTACTAAATGTGGGCATGAAGAAATGGAATGTGAGTTGTTATACCTAGTGCTGTCAATATCCACCCTGAAAACCAGTACCCCCGAGCTGACCACCGGGCACTTGGCCCTGCCCAGCAGCCCCAGCCTGATAACCAGCAGCACTGGCGGCAGCGGCTGCTGCTGCAGCTGTACCCGTTTGGGAAGCTGCTTGTCCAACCTGAAACCCAGCAGAACTCTGGAACCCGGGTGGGCCCTGAAAACCAGGAGGACCTTGATATGCCGCAGCAGCTGCCTGAACACCTGCTGCATTTGGAAAAGTGGCACCACCAGCTGCAAACCCCTGTGTCCCGAAACCTTGGGCTCCAAAACCTGGAATGCCAGCTGCGTGATGGCCCCCAGCACCCAATGCAGCAGCAGCAAAGGCAGGGTTTAGCGTTGCAAGCATGGCTGGGTTCTGCATCGCTGCTGCCATCATGGCGAGCATTGCAGCATTGGGCTGTGCAAACATCTGCTGCTGTGCACCCATCCCCAACATAGCTGCTTGCTGCGCAAACCCCAGGTCAGGAACAGCAGTTGCACCATATGCTGATGCATCATATGGGGTAATGGCGGCACTAGCAGGAGCAGACATCTGCCCGGCGGCGGCGGCGGCTGCTGCTGCTGCAGCTGCAGAGGCAGCGGTGGCATTGGGGTTAGCATGTGTGTTCATCGCAGGAGCCTGCTTTGTCCTCCCATCTATAGCCTTCTGCACATTGAGCATCTTGCCATCAAAATTCCTCACCGGCTCCTCCAGTGCACGGCGGGCACTCTCCACGGACTTATAGACAAACAGCGCAAACCCCTTAGGCTTGCCGGTGGTCTTGTCAAAGCCCAACGGCCCCTCCTCAATCTCACCAAATTGTGAAAAGTATTCATAGAGGCGGTCAACATCAACATCAGCATGCACGTTGCCAACAAAGATTTTACGGAGCATGTTGTCAGGTTGTGATGATGAGGTACCAGAAGAATTGTTGGCGGTACCGGAGTTGGCGTTGGCGTTGATGTTGGAGCTAGGGTTCTGGGACTGGGAGGCAGGAGGCGCAGGGCCTGAAGCGGCGAGGT
Organism: Hsuehochloa calcarea; assembly: GCA_036346395.1. NCBI lineage: Eukaryota > Viridiplantae > Streptophyta > Magnoliopsida > Poales > Poaceae > Hsuehochloa > Hsuehochloa calcarea. Next base: position 46,855,938 of record CM070599.1, read on the forward strand.
GGCAGAAAGCAAGACGGCCGCCGATTTGGAGCTGGGGGCGGCGGAGGGCGCGGAGTGCCGAGCGGCGGGAGCGGAAGAGGACGAAGCCGTAGCCCTTGGATCTGCCAGATTGCTTATCTGAGATGACGCGGCAGTCCTCGAGCTCGCCGAAGTGGGAGAACGCGGAGCGGAGGTCGTCTGCGCCAGCGCCCCAGCCAAGGCCGTGGACGAAGAGCTTCCTACTCGCGGGGTCGGCCTCCGCCGCGCGCCGCACGGCCGCCATGGTCGCGGGGCTCGCCTCCGCGGCCGTGTGGAGCAGCGCCACGAGCTGCTCCCGAGACAGCGTCTCGAGCAGCTTCGCGATGTCCTCCTCCTCCTCGTCATCGGCGCCGTCATCCTCCTCGGCGGCGCCGGTTTCAGCGGTGGGCTCCGGGGGGTCGTCGGTGATGGGGAAGTAGATGGTACCGCGGGGCTTGAGCTCGGAGGAGGCAGGCTCCTGGTGGTGGTTCGCAGCGGCGGGCTCGGCGGCGGCGGCGGATTCGGCCAGATCCGCCTTTCGCTTCTTCGGCGCCATGGGTGAGCGAGCTAGGGTTTTAGGCGCAAGTTCGGCGAGGTAGAGATTGGGATTTCCTGACACGGGAGAGAGCCGAGAGGAGGCGGGTTGAATTAGTATAGTAGGGCTGGAGATTAGCGGCGGCGGGCCGCCGGCGCCTCGCAGCCTATGACAAGTTGGGACGATTTGTAGAAGGCCACTAATGGCGCAATAGGGTTTTAGAATGTCGGGCTGGGTTATTGGGAGAGGCCAGATAGGTGAAGCCCATTATGGAATGCCAATCCATTAGTGCTCCGCTCTTCATGTTCTTAGGGTGAGCGTTGAGCAACTCTAGAATTCTACCTTCTAAGTAACTTCGGGGATAAGCCACAAGCATGGGGAAGATGTGCTTTCTTGGCTTTTGGTGGGATTGAAGTTGGGATATTGCCACAGAAAGTTGGTGAAAATTACTTATCAAATACCATTGCATAAAAGTTGTTTGCATCACCTCTCTCTCCGTCGTTCTCTCATCCCCTTTCAACTCTCTCTCTCTCTCTCTCTCTCTCTGTGTGTGTGGCTCCTGACTCCCATTTCCCCTTCACCTAGGGAGTCACCGTTATCGACTCCCTCCCGATGCTGCCCCATCCCCCGACGTCGTCCGGTCACCACCATCGGAAGTGTCCGGAGCCGCAGCCCCCAACTGGCTCCCCCAGGCCACCCACGTCGTCCTCCTCCTCCGCTGGCAACATAATAAACGGGCCAGCGGAGCTAGAGGATGGGCATTTGGGTGACAACGAGGCCGGAGACGGCCCGACAGTAGGGCAACTAGTCATTGAGGATAGCGGTGGCCTTGCAAAAGGGGAGGTCTGGCGGCGTGAGCTTCGTCTCCCTCCGTCCAGACCACCTCCCGAACGCCACTGCCCCATCCCGACATAGTCGACCCTCTCCCAGAAGGTGCCATCGAATCCCTCCCCGTCCCCTTACATATCAATGTCGTTGTCGAAGCCCCCCCGTCTCGATGGTCACCGCATCGTCTTCTTTGCAGATTTGGCCAACGACATCGAATGCCGAGGGCAACGCGTCAGCATGGCTAGACAGAAGCGGCAACCTAGCGACAAACGTGGGCCAAGCGAGGCGGCAACCCAAATATATCTAGGATTTTTTTATCTTTTTCTTTTTTTACTGATCTTTGTGGGATTCTTTGCAAATTTATGAACTTTCGACATATTAATCAATTAATTGGTTATCTGAACATTTGTCATATTCAAATAATTGTGTTCTTGCATGTTTTGTTCATGGATGGATGTGAAATCATGTGTGTTCCACGTGAAGGGGCTGGGTGAGAGGGAGAGGGAGTTGGAGCTGTCGAAGTACGAGCCAAGCTCGAAGAAGTTTCCCATGAGGTCGGGGCCACCCTACAGCCATTGGAGGAGGAGCGTGGAGGTTGGCAGTGTGAGCGGGTCGGTGGCCTTGTAGAAGGCAAAGAAGAGGGAGGAATTGGTCGGCGGGATGGGGAGGTAGCTCGTGGGGGGTGACGACTTGACCGCAAGGATGTCCGCAGGATCCAGGGTTTTCACGTCTTGGTGCACGCAGGGGCGGAATGGGTTGGGCAAGGCAATGCGGGAAGGGGGAGGCGACGTGGGTCAAGCAAGGCAGCGCGGCCACAGTGGAGGCAGAGAGGTGAAGGCATGAAGAGGAAGAGTGATGAGGAAGAAGAAGGGTAAGATGGGTATTTTGATAAGTTTTTAGTGATTAACGACGGCTGGATCTAACGACGCTAATGAAAGTGACAAAAAGGATGAAAGTTCAGATCCGATGGCAACGAAAGGAGAAGCAATTTTGTGATGGTATTTCAGGGATCTGGCCAACTTTCTGTGACAAATAAGGAATTAATCTTACAAATTTTGATCCATACTTCATCACCGATACCTTCTGAAACTTATATGCATTTTGACAATCAATGAATTAGTTGTATTCATATGCGAAGATAACGCTTGATTATAAACAATGAACGATATTTGCTTTCTAATTCATTTTCATTATTATTAATCGGCTAAGTAAAAAAAGTTCTGAAATTCCATAGTTAAGTACATACATATTGTCGTTTCCATTTTTTGCAAAGAATAATAAAAACAATCATGAAAAATAAAGGAGACATGGATGTTGCAAAAATGTTGCTCAATTGTTCGTAACTTAGTACAATTAAGTCGCTTCTTAAGTATTTCTACAAAAAAAAAAAAACTACCATACTTACGCTAAATCAACACAAACGTGACTTCATAACCCTAAAGGGTATTTCAAATATTTCAATCTTCATCCATAGCTGAAGTGGCCAACCAGCCCAACAAAATGCCATACTGTCAAACGGTATCTCAAAAAAAGCAATAGCCATCAACTACAACTGTTTTTTCAACCAGAATACCAAAAAGTAGCTTATGACAAACACTACAGCTCCCCCGAATATTTATAGTGGTATATGAAAGACTTCATGTAAAAGTAGAACTATGAGTTGTAATAGAAAACTCAATTCGTATCAAACTCAAACTAAACAATCTCCACCTTGAGATGAATTCCTCTTGTAGCCAAAACAAAACGTGATCTTAGCATGAATATATTGTGCATCGAACATCTATAGGACTACTGAATGATACCAACTAAGTATGAGCAAAGTCAAACTTAGCAGTAGGAATTGTCTTTTTCATCATATCAGTCGGATTATCACGAGTACTTATCTTGTTGACTTTAATGTCACCTTGAGCAATGACACCTCAAATGTAATGGTGTATGATGTCAATGTGTTTTGTTTTCTCATGAGACATCTGATCATTCAAAAAGGCAAATAGTGCTTTGACTGTTGCAAAATATTGAAGTGCAAGACGTACTTCCACCAAGCTCAGTAAACAAACTTCTTAGTCAACTGATTTCTTTGCAAGCTTCAGAAATAGCCATACACTCTACTTCTGTGGTGGACAAGGCAACAATAGCTTGCATATTTGCTTTCCAACTAACGACACATCATCCAATAGTTGCATAACCAGTAAAAAATCTTATCTTATCCAAATCTCCAGCATGACCTAATTCCACATAACCAACTATTCCATCTTTAGTCTTCCCAAACTGTAAACAAGCATTAGAGGTGCCCCGCAAGTATTTGAAAATCCATTGAACTATTTTCCCGTGCTCTTTGCTAGAATTAGTCATGTATCTACTAACAACACTCAATGACTCAGATAAATCAAGGCGAGAACATATCATGTATACATAAGTGAACCAACTGCACTAGCATTTATAATTATAGACATGTATTCAACTTCATCATTTGACTGTGGATATGACACTGAATAAAGCTTGAAATGTACATCTGACACAATATTCAATAGTTTGGCCTTATGCATGTTTAAACGATGAAGAACTTTACCAATATACCCATTCTGACTTATGTATAGTTTTTCAAACCATCTATCTCTAGTAATTTTCATACCAAGAATCTTCTTTGTTGCACCGAGATCTTTCATCTCAAATTCTTTGCTCAATTGTGCCTTCAACTTTGAAATTTATGCCTTATCTTTCGCAACAATCAACATATCATTAACATATAGGACCAAATAAATAGTTGAGTCATTAACAATATTCAAATAAACATAACTATCATAATAAGATATTTTGAAATCCTGAGAGATAAAAAAACGAGTTAAATCTCTTGTACCACTGTCTGGGTGATTGCTTCAGTCCATAAAGATATTTCTTCGACTTGTAAGCATAATTATCCTTTCTAGGAAAGACAAAACTTTCAGGTTACTCTATATAAATATCTTCCTCTAATTCCCTATGTAAGAACTAAGAACACGATTTTCACATCCAATTGTTCAAGCTCATAGATTATGCATAGTCACTAAGTTGAGTAAAGTATGAATGAAACTATGCTTCACAACTAGGGAAAAGACATGTGTGAATTCAATACCTGTAATTTGGTTATATCATTTACCAACGAGCCTTGCCTTGTACTTAACCTTTTTGGTTGGTGAAATATCTTCTTTCTTCTTGAAGATCCATTTACATCGAATAGACTTCTTATCCATTGATAATTTAACCACATCTCAAGTGTCATTCTTATTAAGAGATTGCATCTCATCATGCATAACAGTCATCAATCTCTTTGAATAAGTGGCAGGTTCTACATTACCTTGAATTTCTTCTGTCATATTCAAAGCAAAAGCAACAACATCAGCTTTTGCAATCAATCTCTTAGAATCTTGAATATTACTTTTAGGTTTATCGGCTGTAATGGAACATTATGGTGGTTGAAAGACAATATGAACATCATGTATGTTTTTCTTTTCGACTTCTGGTGTAGATCTTGAATCGGTAGCATGCTCCACATGCATGCTTGATTTCTACGGCTTCTCAACAGGAATATCAATAGATGGTTTATCATAGCAAATTCATCAAAAGTAACACTTCTGCTAATAACCATATTTCTAGTTTCAGAATTCCACAATTTATACCCTTTCACACTAGGCTTATAACCAAAGAAAATAAACTTCATAGTTGTAGGCTCTAATTTACCATTATTAACATGAGCATAAGTAACATAACCAAATATTCTTAAATTTGAATAATATGTTGGAGAACCATATCAAACCTCAATGGGAGTTTTCCTATCAATTGCCATGTTGGGTGACCGATTGATCAAATAACAAGCAGTGAAAGCAGCTTTAGTCCAATAACTCCTACATAAGATGAAGTTAGATAACACATAACATACCTTCTCTATAATGGGTCTGTTCACCTGTTCAGCCACATCATTTTACTAAGAGGTACCTGAAACAATGTAATGTCTCACAATGCCCTCTGGTCCACATAAAACTTCAAAATCTCCATAATAGAATTCCAAGCCATTATCAGTACATAGCTTCTCTACATGCTTGCCAGCTTCCTTTTCAATCATAATATTCCACTCCTTAAATATCTCAAACACATCCAATTTGTGTTTCACGAAATATGGCCAAACTCTTCTGGAATAATAATCAATAAAGGTCAATATGTAGCAGCACCTCCGAGGGACAAAACGCGAGATTCTTCCCCCAAATCAGAGTGAACATAATTCAATATGCCTTTTATAGAATGAATTGTTGTCTTGAATTTTACCCTCTTTTGCTTGCCCAAGACACAGTGTTCATAAAACTTCAATTTGTTGATGCTTTGATCATCAAGGAGTCCTCTTTTGCATAACTCCATCATGCCAATTTCACTCATATGCCCCAGACGCATATGCCAAAGATTAGTAGCATGATAATCGGATGATTTATTTGAGGCGATAGCAACATTACCAAAACTTGCAGTACCTTGCGAGTGATATAAGTTAGAAGCTTTCATTTCACCTTTCATCATAACAAGAGAGTCTTTGAAGATCTTCAGAACTTCACCTCCACCTGAATATTTGTACACTTTAGCATCAAGAGTACTCAACGAGACAAGATTTCTCTCTAAACACGAATGTGTCGAACATCCAACAGTTTTTCATAATACCATAAAATATCTTGATCTGGATAGAACCAATGTCTGCAATATTGCATGGTAAATTATCACCGTCAACATAGAACCACTTGGCGTAGCATCATAATTCACGAACCAATCTCAGTTTGGACTCATGCAAAAAGTGCAGGTCGTATCAAGAATCCACTCGTAGTTTTAGAATTACCGGCAAAGTCAACGAGAACATCTTCATCAGAATCTTGCTTAGTAACAATGGTGGAGTTAGCATCATCCTCTTATAGATCATTCTTGATATTGTTATTACTTTTATCCTTTTTCTTTACCCACCAACACACATATATGTCGTGTTCTTCTTTCTTACAATAATTGCACGACTTGTACCTGCCTCTGTATTTTGATCTACCGTTGTAATTTTTGCTTGAGCTTTTGCCTCTTGAATCGTCGTTTGAACTCCACTCCTGCTGTCTGCCATAGACAACCAGTCCATGCATGCGAATTTGAACTTCTGTTCAAACCCATGAGTTTCATCTTTTTCTTCGCATGAAGTGCTTCATAGACTTCATTACATGTAAGAGTATCTTAGCTATATAGAATAGTATCTCTAAACGTAGAGGATGAACTAGTTGGTGGGCATAAAAGAATATTTTACCTCCATAGACTCCAGATTTGATACTATTTCTTTGAATGTTGTCAAGTGGTTCAATAATGACCTGTCTTCCATCATCTTGTGCGAATACAGTTTCTGCTTCAAATACATCTTACCATTAGATCTTTGGTGATGCAAATATGCTCAAGTTTCAACCATAATGCGGCGGCAGTCTTTTCCTTCAAAACCTCACGCATAATATTATTTGATAGATGAAGATGAATATGAAATAAGGCTTTACGATCTTTTCTTTGCTTCTCCTCAAGAGGCCATGCATCAGGCATCTTGTAAATCCCCAATAAAGCGTCATCCAAATCGAGTTGTGTAAGAACAACTTGCATCTTGACTTATCGTAGAGAAAATCTCGTGTCTCGATCCAGTAGCAGATGATCATACTTCATTGCCGCCATGCGGAATAAATCCTGAATTTGCTGGTATGGATTTGTGTGCACCTAACAATAAAATATGACTTCCTTGGTACAACTTCCATGTATACAAAATAATAAAGCTTTAGGAGCTTCCTAGTACCCTTGCCATGTGCACGTAGCTTTTTTTGCTGGAATTAATTCATGAAGCAAGCCGATGGAATCTCTGCCTACTGCGCCAAGTGCTTCTCCTCTTTTTTCCTCAACGCTAGGACCGAGGTTGCCTTCTTCTTGCGGCTTGCGACAATTACTCCTCTACACGCGACACAACTTTTATGTTGCCTGGCTTTGATTGTAGCTTCTGACTCTAAAACAAAATATGATATCTTCTTCATCTCTGATTCGGCGTGGCGCAACTTGCCGAGTGGACACCAAGTAGTCAAGACGTTGCATCGTGGATCCGTCAAGACGACACCTTTTTTTCTCAGATCGAATCTACGCGCTTTGATACTATTTGTTGAAAATAATGCACAGAAAAATAGAAACGGGAGACACAAATTTTATGTAGAAAACCCTTTCGAGAAAAACCACGGGTGCACGAAGGTAATATCACTATATGAGTTGATATTTACAATGAACCTCTTTCTCTTCCCGGTGGACTACATGATATATTTATAGTGGTACATGAAAAACTCTATATATGAGTAGAACTATGAATCGGAGTAGGAAATAAAATTCGTATCGCACTCAAACTCAATAGCTCTTAGTTTCAGTATAGTCGTGAGGCGCAAAGGAAATTCCGAGATTCAGAAGTAGCAAATCTTTCACATACCTTTGGTGTTCACTAGATGGCTCGTGGGAGTAGTACTCCAATGGCGACATGTGGCATTGCAAGAACACTTGGATAACTGGTTCAGGAAACATACTTGATAATCTCAGTGTATTGGTGCTAACACACACACAACTTTCTGACCTTGGATATTCTTCTTTGGTATACTTCTGACCTTTCTGTTCGCCCATCTTCTTCCCTAGACTATCACACACTGAATTTGCACAACACAACAGTCTTTTCTACTTTCTCTTAATTAAATCTACTGCTAATTAAGAAAAGTGAAATATTTGTAACCTGCAAGTATACATTATAGGAATTAAGTGGAATTAACACATCCTTTATCAATAATTCATTGAAAAATCCCAAAGGCCCACTCATACATAGTGGTATGTGGAATACTTTAGTCCCATATTGCTAGCCAAGGTGGAGAGACATCACCTTATAAGGTGGAGCCTGTCTAGCCTTGGTAAAGCAGGAGAAAGTAGGACTACACAAGTTCGCTCGTCTCGCCAGGTCAGGCTTCGTGGCCGCACAACGTGCACGTGAATGGTGCGGCCGTTCCGGGTTCGACCGTGGGTCTAGACGTAGCTTTCTTTTGCAATTTTGTTTTGCCGTGCAATCCTGTCAGGATGGAAAGAAACGAAAATTCTTTGATTACGTGGTGAATTAATTGTGATTAATGAGCCTTAATCTGATTGCGGTTTCCTAATCTAAGAGCGGTTTCTTTCTGCGGCTCTTTTAATCCGGCCTGTCTTCTCTCTCGCATTGTGAAACACGTATATGCGAAAGAACTATTCTTGAGAGCACTGTGTTGCCAAGTGCTACTCTGTCCCTGCGCCCGGCATGCACCGGTGGTGGGGAGAGCAGGTCTCTGGAATCATCGTCATTGCGATCCTATACGGGAGAGGGCGAATCAGGTTTTTAGGAAGCGACTACGCAACTGCTCGCCATGTTATGTTATTCTTGCTTATAGTCATAATTCATCTTCTGGACATATTTAGTTATAATTTTATTTATGCAGTCATGATTTATTTACAGAACTATGTAATCACTAAAGTGCTAAATAGTATAACAATCCAAATAAACTGATGATGAATTTGATAGGCACTCTATGATGAAAATGGCTAGTTTTGCCGAGGCAATGAAACCATAGAAGTTCAGTAGAGTGAACTTCAAAAGATGGTAAACAAGAGTCACTTTGTGGCTCACAGCTCTGAACGTATTTTGGGTTGCCTCCGGGAGACCTAAGGGAGAATTCACTCCCGAACATAAAAAGGAGTTTAAAGAAACCACCACAATTTGTGTGGGATACATTCTTAGCGTTCTTTACGATCATCTGTGCGATGTGTGTATGCACATGAAAGACGCAAAGGAGCTGTGGGAGGCACTCGAACATAAGTTTGTTGCCTCGGATGTTGGTAGTGAGTTGTATACAGTTGAGCAATATCATGACTACAAGATGGTCGAGAATCGTTCTGTAGTTGAGCAGGCTCATGAAATACAATTCATTACGAGGGAACTCGATCACCTCAAATGCACATTACTTGATAAATTTGTGGCTGGTGGCATCATTGCCAAACTACCCTCTCCATTGAGGAATTTTGCCACATCTCTGAAACACAAGAAACAAAATATTTCTATTGAGAATTTGATTGCGTCCCTTGATGTTGAAGAGAAAGCTCAGGCAAAGGATGTGCATCATAAGGTGGCCGTAGGACATTCTAGCGCTAATGTTGTACAACACCATGGTAACAGAAAGTTCAAGGGAAAGGCCAAGATCGTACATACCACCAACTTTAAGAAGAATAAGAAGCCAAACAAGGGAAAAGATGCATGCTATGTTTGTGGTAAGGACGGTCACTGGATCAACAAATCTCCTGGCCGTAAAGGTAGAAAGAATGAGCATGGCCAGACCAAGTCTGCGAATATGACTATTGGCGATACCGGAGCAGGGACATCTGGGTATGGTAATTTACCTACTGTTCTTTTGGTCTGTCATTCAACCGACTGGTAGATTGACACAGGGACTAATATTCACGTATATGCTGATTTATCATTGTTTTCTTCTTATCAGGCCTCTCGAGCTTCCTTCGTGTTGATGGTAAATGGTTTGCGTGCCTCTGTTCTTGGTGTTGGCACGGTAGATCTGAAGTTTACTTCATGAAAGATTGTGCAGCTGAAGAACATGCAACATGTCCCCTCAATAAATAAGAATCTCGTCGGTGGCTCTCTTCTGTGTAGAGATGGGTATAAGTTGGTTTTTTAGTCAAATAAAGTAGTCATTTCTAGATTTGGACTCTTTATTGGAAAAGGCTATGATTGTGGAGGCTTGTTCTGCTTTTCCCTTTCAGATTTCTGTAATAAAGTTGTGAACCATATTTGTGATCCATATAATGGGGATGAGGCTAGTGTTTGGCACTCACGTTTGTGTCACATAAATTTTGATTGTATGCCTCGGCTATCCAGTATAAATTTAATTCCAAAACTCTCTATAGTCAAAGGCTCTAAATGCCAAACTTGTGTGCAAGCAAAGCAACCTCGCAAACCTCATGAAGTTGTGGAGGAAAGAAATTTGACACCTTTAGAACTCATACATTCAGATCTTTGTGAAATGAATGGTGTGTTGACAAAAGGAGGGAAAAGATATTTCATGACTCTAATTGATGATGCTTCTAGGTATTGTTATGTGTATCTGTTGAAAACAAAAGATGATGCTCTAGACTACTTTAAAACTTATAAGGCTGAAGTTGAGAATCAACTAGAAAGAAAAATTAAAATACTTCGATCAGATCGTGGTGGAGAGTATTTCTCAAATGAGTTCTCTCAATTCTGTGTAGAGCATGGAATTATCCATGAGAGGACACCTCCCTATTCACCTCAATCCAATAGGGTTGCTGAAAGAAAGAATCACACGATGAGTAACTTGGTTAATGCCATGTTAGACATCTAAGGCACACTGCGGGTTTATCTAAGGCATGATGGGGGAGGCTGTACAGACCTCGACTCACGTCCTGAACATAGTTCCCACTAAGAATAGTGATATTATTCTGTATGAAGGATGGAAAGGAAGAAAACCATCACTATCCTACTCGTGTACTTGGGGTGCTTAGCAAAAGTCAATGTACCGATAACTAAAAAGCACAAACTTGGACCAAAAACTATGGATTGTGTCTTTCTAAGATATGCTCATTGCAGTGCTGCCTATAGGTTTTTAATAGTTAAATCTGAGGTATCTGACATACAAGTCAATACAATAATGGAGTCTCGAGATGCTATATTTTTTCAGAATATATTCCTTATGAAGGATATGCATAACTCTACTAGTCAAGCAAATGATTTAACTCCTGAATCCATAATTCTCATAGAGCATTCCGAACACACACACAAATAAATCCTTGAGAAGGATGACAGTATTGTTCCTAAAAGGGGCAAAAGACGAAGGATTGAAAAATCCTTTGGAGATGGTTTCACTGTGTACCTTCTGGATGATGTTCCCAAATCCATTTTGGAGGCATATGCATGTCCTGATGTAGAGTACTGGAAGGATGCAGTCTGTAGCGAAATAGATTCCATTCTCGCTAATGGGACTTGGGAAATCACTTATTGTCCATATGGCTGCAAGCTAGTTGGATGTAAGTGGGTGTTCAAGAAAAAGCTTAGGCCTAATGGTACTATTGAAATGTACAAGGCATGATTTGTGGCCATGGGCTATACTCAAAAAGGAGAAAATTTCTTTGATACTTACTCACCCGTTGCTAGATTGACCACTATACGAGTACTACTATCATTGGCTGCCTCACATGGTCATATTGTCTATCAAATGGATGTTAAGACAGCTTTCCTCAATGGAGAGTTAGATGAGAAAATCTACATGGAATAGCCCGATGGTTTTGTGGTAACCGGTCAAGAGGGTAAGGTTTGTAAATTACTGAAATCTCTATATGGCCTCAAGCAAGCACCTAAGCAATGGCATGAGAAGTTCGATAGAACCTTAACATCTGGCGGCTTTGCAGTAAACGAAGTTGATAAATGTGTTTACTACCGCTATGGTGGGGTTGAAGGAGTTATACTGTGTTTGTATGTTGATGATATACTTATCTTTGGAACAAGTCTTAACATGATTACCGAGGTTAAGTCTTTTTTGTCCCAAAGTTTTGACATAAAAGACCTGGAGGAGTTGATGTAATTCTAAACATCAAGTTGATCAAGGGTGAGGATGGGATTACACTTCGACAATCCCATTATGTGGAAAAGGTCTTGAACCGTTTTGGCTATATGGATAGCAAGCCTTCTCCAACACCTTATGATTCTAGTCTAATACTTTGAAAGAATAAATGACTAGGAAAGGATTAGGTAAGATATTCCCAGATTATTGGTTCACTTATGTACTTAGCTAGTGCTATCCGGCCTGACATCTCATTTGTTGTAAGCAAATTAAGCTGGTTTACTTCTAATCCGGGAGATTATCATTGGCGTGGACTCGAGCAAGGTATGCGCTACTTGAGAGGTACGACGAGTTATGGAATTCATTATGCTGGGTACCCTGGCATACTTGAAGGGTATAGTGATTTCAATTGGATATCTGATGCTGATGAGATTAAGGCTACGAGTGGATATGTTTTCACTCTAGGTGGTGCTACTGTTTTATGGAGGTCTTGTAAACATACCATTTTGACGAGGTCAACCATGGAAGCAGAACTCAAAGCATTGGATACAGCCACCGTTGAAGCAGAATGGCTGCGTGAACTCTTGATGGACTTGTCGGTGGTTGAAAAACCGATTTCGGCCATCCTGATGTACTGTGATAATCAAACGGTTCTCGTTAAAGTGAACAATGCATAGGATAACATGAAGTTCTCCAGGCATGTAAAAAGATGATTGAAATCTGTTAGAAAATTGGGAAATTTCGAAATAATAGGTGTGGATTACATTCCAATAGCTAAGAATCTGGTAGATCCCTTTACAAAGGATTTATCACAGAATGTGGTAGGATGACTTTATCTTAATGTGTTCAGTGGCTTTAAATAGAAAAGATGCTATCCTATAGAGCATTCTTAAAAGAACACACCTATGTGAGCTTGACTGCTAGTCACAGTTTGTGAGAAATGGGTACTCTTTAAGAAGCTCATGAAGAGACACCATAGTGTGACTTATATGCTCCACTCGAGGGGTAGCCTGGTATCAGTCAAGGATTTAGGTGAAACTCATTCACGCAAAACTGCCAATTCAAGGCTTAGTCTATTGTGTAGTTGTGAATAAACGCAGCTTAAAGCTCTAGGTGGATGTTCAACCCTAACAGGTCTCCACTAAAAAACTGGTATATTAACAATGCTTTGGAACTGTAGGGAAAGTTTGTGAGCATCTGGGATCTGGTGGGGGCTTGTTGGAATTAAGTGGGCTTTGGCCCATCCTTTATCAATAATTCCTAGCAAAATCGCAAAGGCCCGTTCATGCATGGTGGTATATGGGATACTTTAGTCCCATATTGCCAGCCAAGGTGGAGAGACATCATCTTATAAGGTGGAGTATGTCTAGCCTTGGTAAAGCAAGAGAAAGGAGGAGAAAGTAGGACTACACACACGCGCTCACTCACCTTGCCTCGCCAGGCCAGGCCACGCTTCGCGGCTGTGCGACGTGCGTGTGAATGGTGCGATCGTTTTGGGTTCAGCCGTGGGTCCAGGCGAAGCTTTCTTTTGAAATTTTGTTTTGCCATGCAATTCTGTCAGGATGGAATGAAACGAAAACGCTCTGATTACGAAACGGAAACGCTTTGATTACATGGTGAATTAATTGTGATTAATGAGCCTTAATCTTATTGTGGTTCTCTAATCTGATAGTGGTTTCTTTCTGTGGCCCTTTTAATCCGGCTTGTCTTCTCTCTCGCATTGCAAAACACGTTTGTGCGAAAGAATTGTTCTTGAGAGCACTGTGTTACTGAGTGCTACTCCATCCCTGCACGCGGCGTGCACCGGTGGTGGGGAGAGTAGGTCTCCGGAACCATCATCCTTGCGATCCTGTACGGGAGAGGGAGAATCAGTTTTTTGGGAAGCGACTACGCGACTACTTGTCGTTCCCTGCATCTTCTACATCGGCATCTTCTTCATCGTTGATGTCCTCTCCTTCGTCTCTACGACACTCTTCGATTCGCATTGGTAACATCTAGTACTCCGCACTTACTTCTAATTGTTGTACGTTTTGTTGCTCATATGTGTTCTATTGTTCTTGCTTATAGTTATAGTTCATCTTCTGAACATGTTTAGTTCTCATGTTATTTCTGCAGTCATAATTTATTTACAGAATTATATAATCACTAAAGTGCTAAATATTCTAACATTCATAACCCAAAGCTAGGCCACATTAAACTTCAGCTAAAGCAACTAGTCAAGGCATCCAAGGTACAAGGGAATAATGTGTGTGTATGCATAGTCAAAAGCACAAGGAATCTATTCATGAGTTCCATTGGTCATTAGCTACAGCTATAGTCAGCTTAAAGGTGCTTGAACAATTGAAGGCCAGCCTTGGTGACGCACATAGTGTTCTTCTCCACAGGTTGAGGTTTTTGTCCCCTGCTAGCTTCTGAAAGCAATGCATCCATGGGAGGGACCTGCATGGCCCATGGGGAGCCTACCAACCCGGCCCTGTGTTGTGCCTGTCCAAATAAAGAAAATGTGATGTAGAGATGACATTGGTTGCTCCATTTGCTGCATACATTGTCTAAATTATTGTCCCGAGTGGGACAAATGCTCTCAAATTTGAAGGAAGGTTGCCCCCACCAATTCACACTTTGTTGGAACCTCTTTCTCATGTCCTTCCAGTCTTATCTCCATTTTTCCAGGAAAAAAGGTATGCTTCCATTATTCCATTGATGCACTGATCCCAAACAACTCAGTAAATTCAAAGGAAAACATATAATGGACTATTTTTTTAAATAATTGACAGAAAGTCATTTCTTCAGATAAAAGGGTCTACTAAACATCTAATAGGTTTCGTAGAAAAAGGTTTGATTATTTGTTTACAAATGAAACATGTTAATGTATAATTTGCCAAAATTTGTTTACCAGAAGCCACTAGGTGCTAGAACTAATAATTGTTGGCTCCAGCTCCTTTTGATCACTAATAAACCAAGTCACTACCAATGGCCCATTCATATGTCAGTGTCAAGAACCATTTTGTATGTGTGTATCCAAACATGTAGCTAGGATTGATCATAGTGGACCTTGAATATTGTTAATTCTGTCCATAATATTTTTGCAAGTAAGCATACCTAACAGATTTCAACATCTAAGTAAGATGCATGCACCATCTCATTAAATAATACTTAATCTCCACTGCAAGCTTGATAAACATGTTTGTTCAAAAGATATTGTTAAGTATGAGTGTGATACAAATCTATTATCTTATTAAAAGCAGAGTCAAAAGAAGCCACTAAATTTGCTCCAAAAGGCTAAAAATTATCACATTAATTGGTGAAAAAAGAGAAAGATCTACATCGCTGGTCGTCATAGGTCTAGATTATAACGGTCTAGATTTTTTTAAAAGTCACTGTAAAGTACAATAAAACTAAAATTCAGAATAAAAAATAAGACAAAATTAGCAAATTGATTTTCACATGAATTCCTAAGTAAACGAGTTCATGTCAAGTACAATAAAGCTGTAATTTGGAATAAAAATTAAAGAAAAATTAGCAATTGGATTTATTTACGAATTCCAAGAAAAAATAACTGAAATTCAGAATAAAAAATAAAGAAAGTTTTCAATTTCAATTCCATTCGAATTCCAAAGTAAAAAACCCTAAATAACTAAAATTTGAAATAAATTTTGCAATTTGGTTTGTATATGAACTCAAATAAAAATATTTGTATACATGAAATTTTGAATAAAAATAAAAGTTATAACAAGGATAGCACGAATAGTGTCAAAGAAAATGCAAAAGAAGCCACACGTTCGCTCTTAAGGGATAGATATTCCCATGTTAATTGAAGAAAAACGAGAAAGATCTACACCGTTGATCGTGGTGGATCTAGATTATAACGGTCTAGCTTAAAAGGAGTTTGTGTTAAGTACAGTAAAACTAAAATTTAGAATACAAAATAATATTAGCAATGTGATTTCCATACAAATGCGAAGGTAAAATACCTAAATAATTGTAATTCGTAATAAAAAATAAAGAAAAATAAGCAATTGGTATGAATTCTAAGAAAAAATACGTGAAATTTGGAATAAAAATATAAAAAATTACAATTTGATTTCCATACGAATTCCAAGTAAAATCCCTAAATAGCTAAGATTTGGAATAAATTAAATAAAATTAGCAATTTGATTCATATACGAATTCCAATAAAAATAACTAAAATTTTGAATAAGCCTGGTGGCAAAGGGAGGGGAGGCAGGGGGGCCATGGCTCCCCTCACGGTTGGTGTATCCCATTGCTACACAAAAATTCACAATGCAATATAGTGAAGATTTTTCATTTGACCCCTTAATGATTCACCTCTTACTATCAAGCTCCCCCAGTGGAAATTTTCTGGCTCTGCCACTACTTGTGACAGACTCTCTTCCCTTGATTTGATCGAGCGGCAGCACAGCTCAAGGACAAGCTCTAGCTGACCTCTCGATGTTGCTCCTATGGCTGCATGCACGGCTCCCACATGCTCGCCACTCCAGCCGCATGACACCAATTAAGTTTGTCGATGAAGGTTGTGCTGTGAGGTGATTGGGTCCAGCGAGGTGGCCTGGACATGTCTACGAGATCGAGAGGCGGCAGGTGCAGCAGCCATGAAGGGTTTTGAGCTTATGACGAGGAGACCTCAATGACGATCTAATTTAATTTGGTGTTAATCATGTGATTTATTCCCTATTAATCATAAATTTTGCTCTAATTCATTGTGTGGTGGCTACTTCCTCCAACGAGACATCTGATTTTGAGCGCCTCACGTGTGGAACGCTGTGTTGGGACAAGGACACATGAGGGGCAATGAGGTGTATTAAGGGCATGATTGAAATCTTCGAGGATTGACCGACACTGATGACACACTATGGTTGCTCCAGTTCGATATTTTGTTTGTCCTAGAACGCAACCGGAGGCAAAACAAATCGTGTAGATCCATCACCCTCAATGAAAAAGAGAAATGCAAGCAAGAGTAGCAATTGAGAGAAGAAGCATGTGTGACCACATCTGAGGAAGGTCATGCAAGCTTGAGCAAGAAGCATGGCAACAGAAGAGGCAGCTTGTTGTCAGGCTAACCAGAGTTGACAGAGAGGCTAAGAAGCCATGGAAGCAGGCGAACAAGAACAACAGAGGGGTATGCACGTAGGATCTCACCTGCTCTGATAGAGGTTGAGTGCACTTTTCTAGGTGTGATTACATGCAGACGATAGCTGAGATAGTGGTTGCTTCAACATTCATCATCTAGCAAGCACGAGAATAAATAAACATGCTTTGTGTTGTTTATGAAACACGACAAGAAAGAGGCGACATACATAAGAATGGAAGAGGCAACAAGGAATTTTTTGTGGTAATTATTAATATTCACAAATCAATTGTAGTACATGCTCTTCCATTCCTTCAAAAGTCAACATATTTGAGTGTTCTTACTCTTTCCATTATATATACAGACTCCAATTGAATTGGTAGTTTTACAATAGTAATTATTGAAGTACCAAACAATGATATAGTGATATTGGACATCTCCTTTCCTTTTTTGAAAATTTAATATAAATTGTGTCTTCTAGAGATATAATTGTTTCTTAGAACGAAGTTTGTTAGATAAATGTGATCTTAATTGTATTCATTAGCATTTTTAAGAAAAAAAAATTACTACGAAGGTTAGCCGCGCAATTGTGCGGCTCTCAAGGGCTGTAAATTCCCACGTTAATCGATGGAAAAGGAGAAAGATTAGCACCGCCAATTGCTGTGGGTCCAGATTACAACGATCTAGATTAAAAGAAAAAGTTAATGTCAAATACAATCCAGAAATAACTAAAATTCAGAATAAAAAATAAAATAAATTTAGAAATTTGATTTCCATACGAATTCTCAAGTAAAATCCCAAAATAAATATAATACAAAATAAAAATTGAACAAAATTAGCAATTAAATTTGTATACAAATTCCAACAAAAACAACTAAAATTTTGAATATAAAATAAAATAAATCATCAATTTAATTTTTATATGAATTCTAAAGTAAAATCCCTAAATAACTGTAATTTAGAATACAAATTAAAGAAAAACTAGTTGTACACAAATTATAACAACAAATTGCAATTTGAATTTCATATGAATTACAAAGTAAAATCCATAAATAAATAAAATTAGCAATTTGATTTGCATACGAACTCAAATAAAAAATAACTAACTTTTTGAGTAAAATAAAAGCTATAACGAGGATATCGCGAATGGTGTTCGAGAAGACCACGAAAGGGTGTAATTACAAGAAGACATCGACCCACGGGGAAGCGAAGAGACGAGGTGGCGGCGGCAAGGATGAGGACAATGTCGTGCTACTTGCTGGAGCTATTGAAGAAAAAGACTAGAGTCGGAGGAGCCAAGGGCCACGACGACAAGTGGTGTCAGTCAATGTTGTTAAAGAAGTTTGTGGTCAAAGAAGCTCAACGATAAGGAAGCTCTAGCAGAGAGGAGATTAAGCTTTGCATTGAAGATGATCTGTAGATGATATGAGGTTATTGGGTAGCTAGGAGTGTGTCATCGTTGGTGAGAGGCACGACGTCACCAGTGATGGTGAAAAAATTCTCTATATCATTAAACAATTACTAAAGCAAACATATTGACATCAGTGAAGATGAGAGGTCATCGTGGTTAGTGAGGAACGCACATCGCTGAGTTGGCCAACGTTGAAGAAGAGGAGCGACCAATTTGGGAGAATCATCCATCCATATGGATAGAAGCATGAGAGTACATAAGCAGAGGAGAAAAGAGCTCAAAGTATAGATGACGCAACTGTAGGGAATAGGCTTGGGACCACCGGAGAGAGCGTGATGTGTGTCCCCGGCAAGGATCGGCGACCGTTGCACATGTATGGGTGTTGATGTCGCAACGGTCAACATTAAGCAATAATTGAAGAGAAGTAGAAGATAGCTATGTGGTAGAGTATTGTATTGGAAGGGATAGCAACTGAGCGGAATCGATCAAAATTGGGCTTGCTGTTGGAGGTTGAAGCAGAAAAGATGTTGTGGCGAGAAGAGATAGAAGACACATTGTTCGAATGGGGCAGTCGACATATGAGAGAAGATAAATTTAAGGTAAGTCGTCCATAGTGCATTGGTGTATGTGTGAGCAAGGTACTCTAATCAATGTATTTATTGATATTAAATAGAGGTACATGTGCATGCATACATTTTTGAAAAAAGAATAACTAATGGAGAAAGAATAGGAGCATGCAGCTACACGAATCCATACATGATGGAGAGTGGTTACGTTTCTAAGAACCCCAATAACTTATTATTCTTAATTATTTTCTTCCATCAAAGCTCATACTTAATTATGTTTCTCAAGTTGTATTTTTCTTCAAGTTTGTATTGCCATTTTCAATATTTAAGATATCTTAAAATTTAAATAGCATACAATATACGTAAATATATTCTCAACCATCTAAGTTATACTATTTGATACTATAAAGTTTGAAATAAATTTAGCCGCAAATGCGCGGGGCACCTGCTTGTTAAGTTTGACCAAAAGCATTTTCTCATAGAAAAGAAAGAAATGTATGGCCAAAAGCACAACCATTTGGGGATCACCTCATGCTTGTTCAATATTCACTGAGTCTAGTGTTCACGAGATGTCATGGCTGACGCTGGCCTTAAATATATAGTCTGATGCGAAGCAACTTGGAGAGTATCAGGGAATCGTCCCATGGTACAAGCCAATAGTAAGTTCCATCCTCCTTAATCCCTGCACTTTCTCCGCACAAAGACCAAAGCCATCACTCTCCACCAGGTTAGGCCACATCTACTCACTGATCAATACTCTTTAACTCTTAAGACATAAAGCCAAGATTCATCCTTGCTTTGAGATCCTAATACTATGTTTAACCTCCAACTTTGTAATTGAATAACTTATCACTGTGCCCTCACACTACCTCATTGCATGGTTCTTTTGATCCTAAAAAACAATGACAAGCACAAACAGGTAGGTAGCAATGTATAGGCAAATACTAGCATAAATAGGGGTCAGGCACTGCTCACGTGAGAATCTTAGTCACACACCATTACTTGTTGGTAGTGCTCTAGCAACTTTAGTTTGTTTTTTTTGCCCCATGCGAGTTTAATTTCTTCACATCATATTGCTTGGCAACCGAGTTGAGCCTAACACTTTAAGAGCTCGTAGTAATGCATATCAGACTCGGAGATTAAACCGACCAAGTTACTAGTTCATTGGTTAGCCTAGTGGTTTGCTCAAAGTCTAGCACTCGTGCTAGCACAGTTGTAGATGCAAAATCTTCTACTTTGGCTGCAAAACTCTTTTGTAGCAAAGAAATTATAGTACTAAATTCTAAAGACGTGTATATATCCCGATTACCTGACCGTCAAAACTTGCAAGAGGATTTGGATAGGAACTTTTAATCTGAATATATATTTTTTCTCTGTCAGAATGGGTATCTGAATCTCGCTTCAAATCTGGCATCGAAAGTTCGAATAGTTGCTGCTTAATTATGCCACTAATTAATGCCTTGGGTCAAAGCCCAGACAGGTTTGCCCACTGTAATATTATCGTTTTCAAACGGTAAATAGTGCTCCTTGGGCCGGCCCACCTCCCCATCTCCATTTCGGCCCAGCCCACGTCCCAGCAGGCCTACTTCCCGGCCCAGCTCCCCTCCCCTCTTCCTCCCCCCACCCTCCTTCTTCTCTCTTACCCAGCTACGCCATGATGTCATCCCGAGCGCTCCCGTGTGCCCGGTCGTCACGCCGCGTGCACCTCTGCACCATCACCGCTTCTTTGCTGCCCCACCTGCTCCGCCTGCTCGCCGCCGTCCCTGCTGCCGTCAGCGCTCCGCCCCTGCCACCCCGACGCCTCGCTTCCCCGGCCGTGCAAATCGTCACCCCGTCCTGTCTCCTCCGCCATCTGCCTTAGCCTCCCGAGTCGCCGCTCCGTCGCCATGGAGTCAGCACAGTCCCTGCGCACACACCATGGCCGCAGCAGGGCAGCTTCGCCTTGTCCCATCACCTGCTTGTCCTCTGCCATGACCCGCCCGCTCGTCAGCCACCAGCGCCCATCCCAATCCCTGGACACGCCGTGTCACCCGCGTCGCCGTGACGCCAGAGCTGTCACCTCCACCACCTACCCTGGCCTCCGGAGTCACCACCATGACGTTCGCCTCCGCCTCGTCCCATCGCCCAGGCCACGCAATCCGTCGCCCACGCTCGCCCTGACCCTGCGACTTTCACACGCAGTGCGCGCCCATCCCTGTGCTCCATCAGACCTCAACGGCTCCTTCCCCTCCGGCTATAAGAGGATCTCCCCCACGCCTCCTTCCTTCCCCTCCCCACCATTCTACTTTTCACCTTCTTCCTCCTCGAAGGAGAGCCGGAGCTCCCATTTCGACCGCGTCGCCTCACCGGTGAGCCGCTGCGCCGGCCAACCCCGTCACCGGGTGCCCCGCGACACGAGGAAACTATCCCCCTCCTCCTTCCTTCCTCCACGCCACCGCGGATGACTGTCGCCGCCACCCCTCCTTCTCAGTTGCCGGCCGCCACCACCGGACCACCTCCGGCCTCCCCGACCGGCTCTATGCCTTCCTCGTGGCCGCGCGCTACCTCTGTCGCCACGCCACCGCCGCGCCATGCGCCTCCAAGTCGTGGAGCCCGCCGCCGCCTTCTAGCCTAGCCACCACTGCGCCTGCCCCTCCCCGGAGCCGCCACCACCACTCATTGGTGTCGTCGTGCACAAGAGTGGTTAGTAGGTGGTATGAACCGCCAGGATGGCTTAAAGACTTAATCTTCTCATGACCTCCTGTGTAAAACAAGTGCAACCACAAG
Source organism: Hsuehochloa calcarea (assembly GCA_036346395.1). NCBI lineage: Eukaryota > Viridiplantae > Streptophyta > Magnoliopsida > Poales > Poaceae > Hsuehochloa > Hsuehochloa calcarea. Next base: position 46,877,782 of record CM070599.1, read on the forward strand.
TCTGTAAAATACAACTTGGCTTAGTAAATTTATTAAACTCTGAATATTATCTCGCTAGAGGGGTAGTGGGATTGTGCAAGCACTAGACACGGTCCGGCTTGAATGGGACACCAATGCAAGGTGAAGTTTTCAGTCGCGCTAGACGTTGTGGGTAATCCAACTACGCTAGTTGCTGAGGTGAACATCCCGCACAACCTTTGTGGATGATATGAAAATCAGGCCAGGCTCATCTAGCCCTGAGATTGTATTTTTCCTGAGCCGACGAGCTCAGTGGTGTTGTTAATGATTGGAGGTAGCTCCAATCAAAAAAGCATAAGGTAAAGGTTCCGACGAGGAACTTCTGTTGTTATTTAATATTACATAATTATCTCTTTAATAAAATGCAATTTGGTTAAAATGCTAAGTGATAGGAATTTTTTATTATGATAATTGAAAATATTGCTTTAGCAAATAAAAGAACCCGGGCCACCTTTGTTAAGACTTGCATGTATATTGTTGCATCTTATGTGTTGGCTCGTGAGCACGGAAGTTGTGCTCATTCTCGCTCTCCCCCAAACCCCTCAGATAATGTGGACCAAGGAGAATATGTGTATTACGAGGACCCTTAAGTTAACGGATAAGGAAACGATGAAGAGTAGTCTAGTTTTCTAGTCTAGGTCTCGCCTCAGTCTAGTGGACTCGTTCGGTACTTGTGTTAATATCCGTCGTACACAGGCTACCACAGTCGCTTACTTGTGGAGAAATGAGCTCTACCCCTTTTATTTCGCTGTAGTTTATGTTGCTTTCATGTAATGTAATCAATTTAGCCTGTTCGGCCCTTTTGTAAAACTCGACCCGACGTGATCTATGTTACTCTGAAGTTTGTAATATATTTGAATGGTTTAGTTCACGCTATGTATGAAATGATTCAGTAATGTGGCTGTGAGTGCTATCTACCGATCCAGGGAATAACACAGTGTTTTCTCAGAGGATTTGGATTTGCAAAAATTCGGGTCCGACATTGCTGGTATGAGAGCATACGACTGTAGAATCCTTAGTTAGATTGGTCATTGCCTTAGGACTTGGGTCATATTTCCAAAAGTTAATAAAAATGTTGACAAAAACATAGAGTACTTATTGCTTCTGCACATCACTCCTAGTTCTGTACTTATCTCTTCTTTCATTAAGTTTTTACTAATTTTTCTACGTTAACAAAAATTGTAGGTGCTACCCCGTCATCTGATGACCCATGAGACATTGCTCTCATGGAGATAATGAAGGAGGATTCACGAATATCCTTCGACAACTGATGCAATACCTTGGTTACACCTGTCGTCCTATCTTCAGGGGGCGGATGACGAGGATCATGACCCGCAAGTCCTGGACCATGGAGGTTTTTCTCTATACCAGGGTTGGCGAGTTTGCTTCTCACACATTCCAGGCCGAGGCACCCCATCGCAACTGTCTCAACACCGGCCCGTTTCGCCTCCACCGCTTGTGCTAAATGCAAGAGGATCTCCTGCTGAGATCACCTTTCTGCTACTACCCGTATCTCCCCGACGAGAGCGTGTCCTGGAGGTCTTCAATGTCAGAGACGACGATACCCGTCTAATCCACCAGGTACAGCTCAAACAGGCGATGACCACCAACATCAACACCGCCATGGACGAGATCAAGCAACTTTGTATGCTTCTCACCGACAGCTACACCCACTCCGACACCCTCTGCAACAACATGGTCAGGAGCGATGAGACTCACCTTACCGTAGTACGGGAGAGAGATGTCGCCGTGGCAGAGTTGGCACACCTCACAGCCGCCACTGCGATCAACGCTCCAGCTCCGATTCCTCCTTCACCAGCCATCGCCTCCAGTGATAGGACTATCAATCGACCACTCCGGCCCAAAGGAGCCCGCACTAGGATGATTGTGTGTAAGAGCATGCATCTCCCCAATCCACAACCCTTCATCGACCTTGGCGAGTCCAGCCATGGACGTAGTCTCAGCCGTTCCCGCTCCTGCTCCCGTTCGCCCATCATCGGCAGTGATCGCTCCTGCCCACCATCGGCCTTCGATCCGAGTCGTTCCGATCCGCTCCCGTAATCGCACCGCTTGTGGTAGCCAGTTCCCGATGGAGGAGTAGTCAGGCTAGTCTAGGTTAGTTAGCAGTGCTTGCTAGGTAGTCTTTTGGATTGTAAGCACTTTCTGTTTTCTTCAATTGTACACGTTGTGTTTGTATCTTGTGTCGTGACTTAGCTTAGCCTATATGCTATATTTCAGGAGTCACGTAACACCTAATTCCCTTTATATAATGCATCCATTCTAGGCTTTGTATTGTATGTGTTCGATCTTCTTGTTGGTTTAAAGATCGTCTATGTATGCCTTAGAGGGTTAGTAAACCCTCATATACTCCCTCTAGTTCTAAGCCTCATCTTCTCTTCATATGCCGCCTAGGAGAGCCGCCGCCCCAACCCATGAAGCCTTTGCAACTGGTCGAGGAAGAGGTCGTGGAAATGGTCGTGGTCGTGGTCGAGGACAAGATCTACCCCCCTGCCACCAACAAACCCAACAATGGCATAAGTCATGTTCTAGCAGATGCAGATTCTTCAAGCTTTTCTCGCTAGTCGGCAGACTGCAGCAGCCGGCCGCAACTCCAAGCTTGCGAACTTCCTTCGGACATGACCCCTCACCTTTGCTGCCGCCAAACCCCTAGAAACGGAAGACTGGCTCAGAGATACTGAGAAGAAACTTCGCTTTGCCCGCTGCTCAGACGAAGACATGGTGGACTTTGCCACCCATCAACTGAAAAGAGCCACCGCTGCATGGTGGGAGAACTACCTCGCTGCTCGAGGTGGTGACAGCTTAGTGTCCAAAGAAGAAGAAGAAGAAGCGAAGCGGCTGAGATCTGCGATCGAAATCAACTGCACCGCCACTGTGAAGAAATTGCTAAAGTATAGGTAGATGAAGTTGAACCCGCTTGGCAGCCAATTCACTAGGCTGAATTCAAAGCCACTTTAAGAACCAATTTCGTACCAACAAGTACCATGGGAATGAAGAAGACTGAGTTCAAAGCACGGTCACATGTCAGTAAATGAATATCTAACAAAGTTTAACCAGCTTGCCCGCTACGCTCCCAACAACGTAGCTGATGAAGAAGAAAAGATCGGCGCTTTATGGAAGGTATGCGTGAAGACATGCGAGTCCAGCTTATCCTCTACGATTTCCTCAGCTTCCATCACCAAGTCAACAAAGCCCTAGTGCTATAGAATGAGAAAAAGAATACAAAAGTTAGTCGCAAAAGAAAGATGGCATTTCAGAGGCCACAAGGCAACTTTCCACATAAATCAATATTCCAGGGCAGCTCATCCTTCAGATCATCTGCAGTCTTTCCACAAAAAATCAGCCCCAGCCCCATATCCCCAAGGAAGTGGTTTTCGCATTCTTCGGCCCACTGGGCAACCTGCAGCAGTCAACCTTCACAGCTTCAACTGTGGAGAAAAATGGCACTTTGCTAACAGGTGCCCTCATCGTCAGAACGCTACCGCAAAGTTCAATCCAGAGCCACTCCAACTCAAGGCCAAGCTTCAAATCAAAGCAAGAGTCATCAGACTTTGCAAGCCTCAAGGTCTACCCCGACACCAAGCCACGGCCGTGTGAATCATGTCACAACTGAGGATGCCCGGATGCCATAGGAGTGCTAATGGGTATGTTCTCTATTAATTCACTACCGCACAAGTTTTGTTTGATTCTGGAGCTTCACACTCTTTTGTTTTGAGAAAGTTTGTTGAAAAGCTTAAGTTGTCAACCTATAAGTTAAAAAAACCTTTGGTACTTAGTTCACCCGGGGGACCTCTATAAGCTACCTCAATTAGTCCCAGAGTAGAGATTGCTTTGAAAAATTCCAGATTCCTAGCAAACCTTCTTATGCTAGAATCCCAAACTCTGGATATCATCCTAGGTATGTATTGGTTGGCCGAATAACAAGGATTAATAAATTGTGCCAACAGAAAAGTGGTGCTCATCAAGAATCCAGAAATCATAATAAATGTTAGTGTGGATCGTTCCTCTCCTTTGGATCGAGCAATCCACCACCTTGAAGAGTTGTCCCTAGAGATAACGCCTGTAGTCCAAGGTTACCCTGATGTCTTCCTAGAAGAATTGTCCGGCATGCCGCCAGACAGAGATGTTGAGTTTGTAATCAACTTGAAATCAGGGACAACCTCAATTGCCAAGAGACCTTACAGAATGGCCGTCGACGAGCTTGAAGAGCTTAAGACACAGATTGAAGACTTACAATAAAAGGCATTCATTAGACAAGAAAAAGGATTCATTAGACCTAATTCCTCTCCCTGGGGTTCGCCGATACTTTTTGTGAAGAAGAAGGATGGCACCGCCAGATTGTATGTGGATTACAGAGTACTCAATGATGTAACCATCAAGAACAAGTATACATTGCCTTGTATTGATGACCTGTTCATTCAGTGGTTAGGAGCAGCAGTTTTCTCCAAGATAGACCTAAGGTCAGGATACCATCAACTCAAGATTAGAAATGAGGATATTCCTAAAACGGCTTTTACCACTCGATATGGCATGTATGAGTTCACAATCATATCGTTTGGCTTGACCAATGCGCCAGTCTACTTCATGAACCTCATGAATAAAGTATTCATAGAATACCTGGTCAAGTTCGTAGTTGTATTCATAGACAACATCTGGATCTATTCAAAGACCAATGAAGAGCATGTTGAACATCTACTATTGATCCTAGAAAAGCTTAAAGAGCACTAACTTTATGCCAAGTACATTAAATGTAAATTTTGGCTTTAAGAGATCAGTTTCCTCGAACACATTGTATCCGTTGGAGAAATTGTAGTTGATCCATCCAAAGTAGAATATGTGATGGAATGGAAGTAGCCTACATCAGTAATGGAAGTGTGTAGTTTTCTCGATTTGGCCGGATACTACAAACACTTCATAGAAGGATTCTCTAAGCTTTCCAAACCGATAACCCATCTGGTTAAAAAGGAAATGAAGTATGAATGGATAGAAGCTTGTGAAAAGAGTTTCCAATAATTAAAGAATAAATTAACCTCTGCATCAGTGTTGATTCTACCAGACATACATCAGTATTTTGAAGTCTATTGTGATGCTTCGCATCAAGGTCTTGGTTGTGTACTTATGTCCTCACGAAGACAACTATTCAACTCATGATTTGGAGCTAGCAGTAGTAGTGCATGCCTTAAAATTTTGGTGGTATTACTTGATTGGAAATCATTGTGATATCTACACAGACCACAAGAGCCTCAAGTACATTTTCACGCAAGTATATCTCAACCTTCAACAAAGGAGATAGTTAGAACTGATAAAGGATTACAATTTGGATATTCATTACCATCCTGGAAAGACTAATGTAGTTGCTGATGCAATAAGTCGTAAGTCCTACTACAATAACATCATGATTCAAGAGCATCAACCTGAGCTCTAATTTGAGGCACTCAACCTTTGTTTAATAGAAAAAGGCACCCAAACATTGTGGAAGCACATCCAACTCTAGAAGAGCAGATCAAGACCGCTCAAGAGGGACATCCCGGAGTCTAGAAATTCAAGCACCTCATGGCCAAAGAAAAAGCCCCCAAGATGATTGAAGATCAGCAAGAGTCATATGGTATGTGAAACGTCTCTTTGTTCCTCACCAGAAGGAACTCAAGGATTTGATTCTGGAAGAAGCTCATAGTTCAGATAGACCCTGCATCCAGGCAGTACAAAGATGTATGAAGACATGAAGATTCTGTATTGGTGGTCGCGAATGAAAAGAGACTTCGCCTAGTTTGTAGCTTATTGTGATGTATGCAAGCGAATCAAAGCCGAACATTAGAGACCAGCAGGATTGATTCAACCGCTACAGATCCCTCAGTGGAAATGGGAAGAAATTGGAATAGATTTCAATACGGGTCTACCTCGAACCAAGTCCGGTTGTGACTCAGTATGGGTTATAGTGGATAGATTGTCGAAAGTCGCCCATTTTATTCCAGTAAAGACAACCTACAAGGGAGACAAATTAGCTCGTATTGTATGCTGACATGGAGTACCCAAGAGGATAGTCTCGGATCGAGGTTCTCAGTTTACCTCGCACTTATGGGTCAGTTTGCATGATGCCCTTGGGACACACCTTGCTTTCAGCACAACGTATCATCCACAAACTGATGGTCAGACAAAAAGAATAAATCAGATTCTAGAAGACATGCTTCGAGCTTATGCTTTGGAGTTCATCGTAGACTGGGATAAATATCTACCGTATGCCGAGTTTGTGTTGGAAATATGCCCTAGAGGCAATCATAGAGATGATGATATTTCATTATGTTCATGATTTTGATAATATGTTATCGTGTTCCTTGAATGAATCATTTGTTATAGATCAATAAGTATGTGACTTGTTGGTGGAACTCTTTAACTTATATGATGCCATTCTAAATGTATCCCTGGTCGGAGGTCACTGGTCGGAACACCAGTGACTCTATGACTAGCACACGTATTGATTGATGACCTTGTTTCACCGGTTATGGATATGGAGATATCGAATTAATAATGTGAGAACATGTTAGAGAATATGGTGTTGGATAGACCCATCATTGAGACACTATTGAGATTGTTATAAATCTTTGTGTCATTAGTTGGTCTCAAGTAATGATGATGTATAATCCTTAAACCTGAGATCAGCATAGTTTCCTACATGTGTAATAGCACTCTTAGGGGTTGCCAAACGCTACTCCGTAACTAGCTAGTTATAAAGGTAGCTTTCGGGTATGCTATGATACATGCGGAGGAATGTGACTGGTCGAGATGGGATTTACCCCTCCTAACATAACAGGAGAGATGTCTCTGGGCCCCTCGTGGTGATCGGATAAAGAAAGTTCATGGCCATGCCACTAGCAGTCGAAGTGTCGATCACATTATGTTATCCGACACTCGATCGAGAAAGTATTGAACAGTCCATGGTTGACACATTATCTCACCTGGAGTTCAACCAGACATCATGAGGCAAATGGAGAATGCATGAGTAGGTCGCTTAGTTTGATCAGTTATGGACTAGTCGTATGGAGATACGTGCTAGTCGTAGACTGGTCAAACGTAATCACAGAATGGTAATAACCTGGTCGTAAGGAGTTACGAACTAGTCGTGATCAATTACAACCTGGTCGTATGGAGTTACGAATTGGTCGTAAGTGATGAGGACCTAATCATAGATCATATTACATCAAGATTCGTCCGATTTATTCTATGTGTCTTTGGGAATCGTTATGTGCTGCTAGGTACCACTAACGACTAGTGATCGGAAAAGAGTTTCCAAGTCATAACCGATTACACATGAACCTGTGGGGTCACACTCTTAAAGGGCAAGGATCTGTTTTGGATGGTGATCCGAATTCGTATAGGCCTTGAGTTCCTAATGGGCCTCCAGGTCGAGACCCATCATGGATGCCTATATAAAGAGGGGCGGTGGCATGGGGAGCGAAGTGAGTAAATGATGATCTTTGGAAGAACTCCTGAATCCCTAAAAGTCACGCCTTCTCAACCACGCTGCCAGTGCTAGCACTCCAGCGTGTGGTGATCTGCCCCGTAAGTGTGGATACATCAGAGGTGTTGTTGCGAAGTATCAGCACTAGGACGATCCGCGACTTATGTTGATCACCAGAGTCGGAGAAGAAGTCGCGTGGTGGGTACGACCACTTGAAGAAGCAGACGCGCGTCGAGTACGACTACTCGAAGGAGGAGACGCGTCGAGAGTACAACTACGACTGCATCAACTCGCTACAACGACTCTACTTCTGCTACGAGTCGGCGCGTCTAGCGGTAATCTCATGATCTATTACTTGCGGTGGTTCCTTGGTTGCGCGGTAAATTTTTGTTTGTGCTATCGTAGCATTGCCGCGTATCCCAACAGTTTGCATACAACAATAGTTTTTAATAAAGTCTGAAAATGTCCCCGTTTGAAACATTCTATGGAAGAAAATGCAGAACCCCTCTGCATTGGTCAGAATCAGAAGAATGATATATCTTCGGACCGATACTCTCAAGCAAGCAGAAGAGAAAGTTCGACTAATTAGAGACCGCCTTCAAGCAGCTCAATCCAGACAAAAGAGTTATGCCAACAAACGTCGAAGGGAATTAACTTTGAAGTTGGAGATAATGTGTATCTCAAGGTGTCACCGCTTCGTGAAACTTGAAGATTTAAAGTAAAAGGCAAGCTCACACCAAGATATATAGGCCCATTCCCAATCACCGCCAAGTGTAGAGAAGTCGCCTATCAGCTAGAGCTACCTGAAAGTTTATCTAGCGTTCACAACGTGTTTCACGTCTCTCAGCAAGAAATGTCTCAAAGTACCTGAAGAATAAACGCCCGTCGAAGCCATCGCCCTTCAACAAGATCTGACTTATCTAGGGCATCCAATCAAGATCCTCGACGTCATCGAGAAGCGAATAAGACGTCAGATAATCCGTCTTTGCAAGGTCCAATGGAGCAATCACTCAACAAGAGAAACCACCTGGGAGTGCGAAGACCAAATGAAGCTGGATTTCCTGTCCTTGTTCCCGGAGCAGCTAGAATCTTGGGGTCGAGATTCTGTTTAAAGTGGGTAGGTTTGTAACATTACCGTTATCAAATGGTAAATAGTGTTTACCCTTGGTTTTTGATATTCAAATCGTATTTCAAATTAGCTCATATTCTCTAAATCTCCTAGCTTCTACCCAAGCTTGGATTTGTGTTTCAAGCCTCTTCACAGCTCTCGAATTCAAAATTCAAATTTGAATTCTCCTTTTAAGATTTTGGGCCATTTCTCAATTCTTGCCCTCCTTTTTTCTTGGGCCCAGCCCATTTTCTCCATAGGCCGACCCACCTACCCATCTCCATTTCGGCCCAGCCCACCTCCCAGCCGGCTTGCTTCGCTCGGCCCAGTAGCTCTTCCCGGCTGACCCACCCCCCGTCTTCCTCCCCCTGCCTTCTTCTCTCTTACCCGGCTGCGCCATGATGCCAGCCCGAGCGCCTGCGTGCGCCCGGTCGTCATGCCGCCTACACCTCCGCACCATCACCGCTTCTCTACCGCTCCACCTGCTCTGCCTGCTCGCTGCCCACGTCGCTACCATCAGCGCTTCGCCCCTGCCACCCTGACACCTCTCTTCCCCGGCCGTGCAAATCGTCACCCCGCCCTGTCACCTCCGCTACCTGCCCCGGCCTCCTGAGTCGCCACTCCATCGCCTTGGCGTCAGCACCGTCCCTGCGCACACACCATGGCCGCAGCAGGGCAGCTTCGCCTTGTCCCATCACCTGCTTGTCCTCTGCCCTGACCCGTCCACTCGTCAGCCACCAGCGCCCATCCTGCACCCTGGACACACCGGTCGCCCGCCGTCGTGTGATGTCAGCGCCGTCGCCTCCACCACCTGCCCTTGCCTCCAGAGTCGCCGCCATGATGTTCACCTCCGCCTCGTCCCATCGCCCAGGCCGCACAAGCCGTCGCCCATGCTCGCCCTGACCATGCGCCATGCTCACGCAATTCGCGCCCATCCCGCGTGCCCGCCACTCCCGTCGGCGCTTTGTCCCCTCCCAGTGCTCCATCAGGCCTCAACGGCTCCTTCCCCTCAGGCTATAAGAGGAGCTCCCCCACACCTCCTTCCTCCCCCTTCCCACCATTCTACTCCTCACCTTCTTCCTCCTCGAAGCAGAGCTGGAGCTCCCATTTCGGCCGCGCAGCCTCGCCGCCGCACCGGTGAGCCGCTGTGCCACCCAACCCCGTCATCGGGTGCCCCGCGACGCGAGGAGGCTATCCCCCACATCCTTCCTTCCTCCCCGCCGCCGTGGACGACTGCCGCCACCACCCCTCCTTCTCTGTTGCCGGCCGCCGCCGCCGGACAGCCTCCGGCCTCCCGACCGGCTCTGGGCCTTCCTCGTGGCCACGCTTTGCCTCGGCCGCCACGCCACCGCCGCTCCATGCGCCTCCTAGCCGTGGAGCCCGCCGTCGCCTTCTAGCCTCGCCACGGCCGCGCCGCCCGTCCCCGGAGCCACCGCCGCCACTCATAGGGTCCCATTCCGCCATTTCACCGGCCATCGCTTGCCTCCGCTCGTAGGCGCCGGCGATGAGCCCGTGCGCTCCCTGGTCTCCCTGCATGCTGAGGCTCTGCCTCCCTCCTTCCTCTTCCAAGTGGGCCCGGCCGTGGCTTGGACCACACACACCCGAGTGCACCCGCACGTGGACTCGGTGCACGGACTGTTCCCGTGCGCCTGAGAGGTTGTGCCGTGGGCCCCACTGCTAGCCCTTTTCTCTCTCCCCCTTTTTCTGGTATTTCTTTTAGGGTTTAATTCCAAACCGAACTTCAAAAATCCGTTCTCCTCCATTATAACTCCAAAAATTATGAATTTTGTCTCTAAAATTTTGTAAATTCAAGATCTTACTAATGTCATTGGTCTTGTTTTATTTGAAGTTTATTTATTATGTCTTTAGTATTTATTTACTCTCTTTGCTTGTTTTTCCGATACATTTGTCCGAATAGGATTCGAAGAAGCGGGAGATCTCCAACTTGATCAATCACAAGACTATCAAGACTCTATTGTCTTTAACCAAGGCGAGTCGACACTTTTATCACTTTGAGCCTACATTTTATTTAAATTATATTTATTTAAATTACCAAAATTGCATGCTTTAATTCTTTAATCAAATGTATATTAAAGCTTAAGGTAGTTAAATACTCATTTGATGATTATTTAATTATTAATCCATCCTTTCATAATTGAGTTTATTATTCCATGTCACCCTAATAGCTATGTGGTAAATACTAGTATAGGTTGTACTTAAGCGATACGTCAGCCTTGCTTAAGTACCAGGGCATTAAAATATCATAATCATCATCTTTTAAACATGAAAGTGGTTTTGGGCAGTTATTATGGGTAAATGACTGGAATGTTGAGATAAATTAGTTTTACTCCTCAAAACCCTAACACTTGCTATTACCACATCTGGGCGGGTGGAGTGGTGGGTGTCGTCGTGCACGAGAGTGGTTAGTAGGTGGTATGGACCTTCCGGATGGATTAAAGACTTAATTTTGTCATGACCTCCCGTGTAAAACAAGGACAGCCACAAGTCTGTAAAATACAACTTGACTTAGTAAATTTATTAAACTCTAAATTTTATCTCGCTGGAGGGGTAGCGGGATCGTACAAGCACTAGACACGGTCCAGCTTGAATGGGACATCAATGCAAGGTGATCTTCCCAGTCACGCTAGACGTTGTGGGTAATCCAGCTACGCTAGTTGCTGGAGTGAATATCCTGCACAATTTATGGGCGTGGCCCATATGGATGAGATGACGGAAGGGGCAAAATAATTTGAAAAGTTACTGTGATAGTTGCTTAACTACATGACTAAGGAATCATGTGGGGCAACGAGTATGATTGTCTCTTGTGGGTACAGTGTACAACCTCTGTAGAGTCTAAAATGTTTAAATAGACGTGTCTACGATCAAAAGAGGACATGAGAAGTTACTAGAGTTGGTTATATTTCAAAAACCTTTGTGGGTGGTATGAAAATCAGGTCAGGCTCACCTAACCCTGAGATTGAATTTTTCCTGAGCCGTCGAGCTCAGTGGTGTTGTTAATGATTGGAGGTAACTCCAATCAAAAGAAGCATAAGGTAAAGGTTCCGACGGAGGGACTTCTGCTGTTATTTAATATTGCATAATTATTTTCTTTAATAAAATACAATTTGGTTAAAATGCTAAGTGATATGAATTTTTAATTATGATAATTGAAAATGCTGCTTTAGCAAATAAAATAACACATGCCACCTTTATTAAGCCATGTATGTATATTATTGCATCTTATGTGTTGGCTCGCGAGCACGAAAGTTGTGTTCATTTTCGCTCTCCCTCAAACCCCTCAGATAATGTGGACCAAGAAGATTATGTGTATTACGAGGACCCAGAAGTCGACGGACAAGGAAACGATGAAGAGTGGTCTAGTTCTATAGTCTAAGTCTCGGCTCAGTCTAGTAGACTCGTTCGATACTTGCGTACAACCGATATTATCCAAACTCTTGGTTAATATCTGTCGATACAGAGCTACCCCAATCGCTTGACTGTGAAGAGATAAACTCTACCCATTTTGCTTTCGCTGCAGTTTACATTGCTTTCATGTAATGTGATCAATTTGGTTTATTCGGACCTTTTGTAAAACTCGATCCGACATGATCTATATTACTCTGAAGTTTGTAATATATTTGAATGATTTATTTCACACTATGTATGAAATAATTCAACAATGTAGTTGTGAGTGCTATCTACTCATTCAAAAAATAGCACGATATTTTCACATAACATTTAGATTTGCAAAAATGCAGAACCGATACCCACCGGTTAGTACACATAGTTCGATCCAGCATTGGACGCAGTACAATTCTTGTTCTGTTCCCCCGATCCACGTCCACCGCCGCCATTGCTGCGGCCTGCCGAGAGAGAACCTACAGTTGCTATCCTTGATCAGGTAAGTAATTTCTTATTCTAATCAATCTACATTACTGCTCCACCGTTAGATATATAGGATTCAGGGTCCCAAAGAACTCGAGGGACTAAAAAATTTCCCAACTTTTTACCAGAAAATTTCCCTGAAATTGTACTGAACATGATGAAGATTGAAAAGGGGGCAAAAGGGCGGACGGAAAAGAAGGGCGCGAACCAATCAAGCCAAAAGGAAGGCGAGGCTACGAAGGAATCGGCCGTGACTATTGCAACGCATTCCCACAAAGGAAAAAAAAGCACATTGGCGATGGGAACATGCATGAACAGCTTTAATAATGCTGCCATCAGCAAGCAAAGCAGGGCCCCGTCCGGTTTGCATTAAGGTTTTAGTTAGTTCGCATATTAGCAAGACTTCTAGTGCTTAATTATGCATGAACATGCATGAACACTGCTGCTTAATTATGCCACTAATTAATGCCTTCTAGTGCTTTATCTTATCTTCTCCAGCCGCTTTAGGTTTACCCGTCGAAAGGTTCTTCTTCTTTTGCGCCTTTATGGCAAAGGAGAATTCTTCGTCGTCACGCACCAGCGTTACGCAATTCGCAAAAGAGTAGGTGCCCCCACTAGGCATAATTTATATATATTCCTCGTTTTATTTTTAATTCAGAGTAGTATTATGTAGTGTAATTTCTTCTGCTTTTGTGAAAGATATGAGCATTGATTGCCCAATAGTGGGACGACTTAGACTTTAACTCTTAAGACATCGTTATGCCACATCAAATAAAATTTTGGAGAGATCTGTACTTTGATTCAATTGAGTGTCATGGTTGTTCAGTTTCTTGTTAGCTATGTCATTGCAGATTTCATAGGAATTTCTACTGTTTAACAATTATTCATAGGAGTAATAAAATTGACTACTCACTATGAAGTGTTCTTCAAGAGAACGAACTCACCAGGATGATAGCTGGTTAAAGAAAAATGATGATGCACCATTAAAAAAAGCAACAAGGAATGAAGACAAGTAGCATAGGAGGAAAAAAGAAAGGTGCGAAGGAGGCTTCTTTTTGGGAAGGTTGAGGATGTTTAGTGATCAGGAGGATATGACACAGAAATGGGTAGTTCCACCATGCACCAAGTTGGTGAATCTAGTGATGCCCCTTAATTGCATCATGGAATCTAACATGAGCCCCATTATAGGGTCATCAGAGCATGAGTATTACTTAAATCCTCCTTGCCTTCATGAGGCCCAAAAAGCATTAAGGCACCCTAGCAATAGAAGTAAGTCCTGACAAAGCTTAGTTCACAATTATGTGTGATCCTAGTGCTGTAAGCCTGTAACTAGTAGTGTCTGCATACCTGTGGGTAAATTCAAGGCTAAAAAACCTGTGGGAGTTGTTGTGCCAAAGCAAGTTTCTTTTGCACCTCAAATATGCTCAGTTATGACTTATGAGTAAGTGTTGCCTTGTCTGTTGAGTCTTCTTGCATGCAACTTTCTGCCTAATCAGTAGGTGGCAATGGATGTGGTGTATTTAACCATGTTTGCTTGGTTGTGTTGCAGTACAATGTACGTGGAAATTACTTAGTGTCATGCCTTTCCAGGGCAGTATCAATCACTTCTGTCATCTGAAATTATTGAGCAGCTAATGTGTCCATCTGTCGAAGTAACCAAGTGTGTGCCTGCAATGCAGGCTTAACAGCATGCTTTCTTTTACACCGGAAAGTTACCATCTTTCTTCTATGTCAGAATCATGTGCACAGTCACACTTTCCTGGCTCTCACTAGTTAGGTGATGATGGGTGTGTGTGTATGTATGTATGTATGTATGTATGTATGTATGTATGCATTCCTGTGCCCAAGCAACTTTGCACATATCCAACTAGTTTACGGAAAGAATAATTAGTGCATCCTAAGCATGAGACCCAGGTGATAATATTAGATACTAAAAGCTCTTTATACTTGACTACTACTCCTGAAGGGAAGGCAGCTGGCTCTTTATATAACCCTGCATCACTTCATCTGGCCAACTGGTGTCCTTTGGAGCTGAGCTAGAGCACATCTGTGGAGCCCCTTGTGCTCAGCGATTCGCCATTCCAGTGCTTGAGTGCTTTAATTTGTAGGCCATCCTTGGTCAACGAAAAACCTCACCCAGGTACTAAATTTCTCGTCTTATTTGATTCATCGATTTTGTTTGTTCTGTGTGTCATCTTTGTGAAGAGCAAGTAAAATCCTGCACTTCGGCTGTTTGTTCATGTGGGCTAGAATTAGTTGTTAGTGATGTTTCTATAGGAGTTACTGTCGGATTGACAAGAAAAACCACACACCACAGCTTGCCATTCATGGCTTGTTTATCTTTTTATTCCTGATGGAGTGAAAAGAAGGCATGATTTTTCTTGGGGCTCATGCAGTTATTAGCATCTCAATAGCTGTGGTCTCTAAATTTTCATTATTCTTGAATTTTGGTTAGTCTTGTCTAATTTGCTGTTTGCTCTTTTGTTCTGAATCTACCTGCAAATTGCTGCAATGGTTCTAGACTAATCATATTCGCTTCTCCAATAAGTCTGGAATAGCACTGCTAAACCATATGATCGTGAGAATCTCTATATTGTTGGAATAAAGTGCCTCGAGCAAGTGATCAAAAATCTATATATTTTTTCAAAGAGCATATCTTTTCTTAAGAGTATTTTCTAAGACCATACCTTCTTTCATGTTCATGCAACACTAAACAACCTAGAGCAACTGCGTAACTTCGAATATATACAAATCATACAGCTAATATTCCCCTGTTGGTAAATGGATTCTTGTTTTCAGTTTGATAGATATGAGGTGATCAGTTCAAGTATAATTTTTAAGGGAGACCAATCCAAGTATGATATAATGGAGCTTTACCCTGGCTATCTTGAAGACCATTTCAACATCCACAAGCTTAGGTGTGTATTTCCTATAATCCAACCTCTTATTTCTTCTGAATTTTTCCATTTGATTCTTAGCAAATGCAAAAAAAAGATAATTACAACTGTTGCACTGGTAGTTTGGTACTGTGTATGAAGTAGAACATGATGGCAAACAGAGAGGAGAGTTAACAACTGTAATGTCATTTGCACACACTAGCAGTGCAATTTGCATTAGATTTTCATTGCTTGTGGCACAGCATGATGTAAACTGAATAGATCTTTAGTGGAGCAAGTGGACTAGTGCATCCAAAGTGAGATAATGTCATCTAAAATAAACAAGGCAAAGGCAAAGCCTATAAGAATAATACGCTGTTAACCACCTTTCAGAATCGCCATTTAGGATCGAAGTGCTACATCAAGAGATACCTTGTGCTAATTCTCGAAAAGTATCAAGGGAGAAGATACCTTGCTTTGCTCTCTGCCTAGACATCCCTATCCACTCGTTTTATTGCTTCGGCCCGTAGGTTACCCTGAATTTGCATTCCACATACCTGTTTCTAAAATAGGACACGTCAGTGGTCAGTACCAATCTTTTTAAGAGCCATGAGCTTTGCATCAGGTCCCTTTTGTAGAGGTTCCTGATAGTTGACTCCCCAACGGAAAAAAGCCAAGGCCCTTATTTGGCAAATAGTGCGGGGGCACTGGGGAAAAAGGCGTTTTGCATCATCGCCAACCCAGTAGATGACAAGGGAGAGGCTACTGCATGCCCTCTCTTCAAGTGCTGTTGCTGGTCTGAAGAAAGTGATGACCAATACATCACCATTCACCACGAACTGACTAACCAATCAAACATTCCTTTTTTCTCTCTTGCCCTCGTCTCTCCCTTTTCTTGTTTCCTAGCAGTGCATTGCTGTGCACAGCAAGCACAGTTTCTCATTTCCCTGAAAAAAGATCATAATTTCTTGTAGAATTTTCAGAGGCTCAGGTCTAACCAGAAACTAACTCGAGTGCACAATATCTTTATTTTATATTTCATGTTATGTCTGTCTACGGATTTGCATCTTTTATGGTGCAGAAAATCCTGTACCGAAATCTGTCTTATCCCGCACGTGAGGGCTGCGAGTGGGACGAAATTTGGTGAACATTGCTATGCACATCACTACACTGCTATTCCTGATAAGTTGGGTAGTGGGGTTTGAGCTATCCACTGTGGCCAGACTAGAGGTGTTGCGCAGGGAGGCGACAAATGAAGCCCGCCGCTTGGAAATCTGCGTGTGCTGGATAGACCGACCTAACCTGCTTTACGCAAAAGCAAAGTGGCCGCGCCAATAATTGAAGGGCATCCAGGTCCTCTCGGTGTGCTGGCCCGGCAAATCCCTCCACTACGTGTGGAGCTTCTGCTTTGGTCGTGCGTGCAGGATGTAACATCCCACGGAAAGCAGCTAGATTCATGAACGATGAACCGTAATGGTACTGGCATTAGAATCTGGATTAGTTCGTTCCATGGACTTGCTCGGCGTCGTCGGTAGGACCAGAATTTTGAACCCTTAAGTCATGTCCAATGAGTTTATATCAGCTGTTTATAATTTCTATCATATAAAATTTAAATTGATGTAGATAAAAGGGAATAAAAATAGAGAAATATATTGTTTACGATCATGTAGTCGACTGTATCATTAGAATCGGAGAGAAATGTCTTAGATTCATGAAAACATTAAAAGATTATATTATCTATAAAGACAGGGGCGGAGTTGGGCTATAAAGAAATCAGCTAAAAGTCCTAATAAAAGTAAAAATCAAAATTTGAGTTTAGATAAAATCATATATCCAATATAATAAAGATAAATAAAAATAACATGTTATATAAGCTGTCTGTAGTGTTATTTATAGATAACATATAAAGTTATTGTCCATTGTGCATACCCTTAAAATCAAGAGGAACAAAAACGTAGTAAATATTAATTGAAGCGGTTCAACTCGTAGCGGTTAAGGTCTCCAGCTTTCTGGTCTCCACTGTGCCTGTTGCGGCGTGACGTCACAGGTGATGAACTGATTCTGATTGGCGTCTCAGTCACCACCCTCTGCACGTTAACTAGTTGCTTAAACTCTACTAAGAAATGGCTGGGAGATTCTAATACAGTAATACCGGCCTGTACAGTGTAGTGGCTGTCCGTGTCAAACCCTGGTGAAGAAATGGGCTTTTTATATATATATAAGCACAAGCAGGATGCTGAGTGTATCTTTAGCACAAGTTTAATATAGAGCAAAAGTTTACACCTTACAAAGTGCGGACATACGTTTTAATCATTAAATTCACTCACGTATACATGTACTATTTATATTCGGAAACCAACCCTAGGGAAAATTATTGGTGAGACACACGAGCTCGAACCCGGGTGGGCAGCTCGCTCAACGGCGACGCTTGCCGGCTCCCGCGTAGCATCACCGTAGTTTTACAGCTACGCGCGCGCGGGACTGGACCTTCGCCCCCACCTATCCGAACCCCACACGCCAGCGGCACGTCCCCACGCCGTCACGACTCAACGTTTGGCACGAGAGAAAATCCAGCAATAAGAACACAACAACGGAGCAGAAGCTGAGACCAAGCGCACAAAAGGTGGCGTTTCTGCGTCGTTTGTGGTGGAGCAGAAGGCTCGGCCAGAAACCGCTGCTACTCCCATCCTGCCTTTGCAAAAGCCAAAAGCCAGAACGGAAAACCACTCGCGCGCTCCCCGCTTCCTTGCACGTACGTGCCCCGGATTCCAGATTCCAGGTTCCACTCCAACTCGAGCATCCACCCACTCGCAGCCAGGCACGCAGCTACCCAGATTCTCCCGTGGTCTCGGCTCATCTCACGCGCCCACCCACTAGGAAGCACAGGTTCTCGCATCCTCCTAGCTAAGACGACCTGCAACTCGTAATCTCTTACGTGTACATGTGTGTGAGTTTCGAGATGTTTTTTTCTTCTCAAGAGATCGCTAGCTGTTTGGACATACATGACCGTGCGATCGATCGGCTACTGTCCTGTTCGGTCGACGAGTAGGCGCATGATGAGATATTTTTTTTTTTTCGTGACGGAAGTGCGCAAAGTGGCAGTCATCTCAGCCTTCAGATCAACGGCGCGATTCATCGCCATATCATTTGTTGCGTACGTTGTCAGCCTCCGCGCCTGCGACTTTGGCCAAGTGCTCCGCGGCGGATGGCGCCTTTGTGGAGCTGCGTGCGGCCGCACTCGGAGAGCATAGTTTTTTTTTTTTGGCTTTGCAGCTGATACCTTTGTGCTGTGCTGTATGCGCATTCCATTCCCAGTTCGAAAGCCTCGCCCGTTTCCCCCTCCCTGTTTTGCAAGTTGCGGTGATCCTTATTCCTTCGTTTGTACTTACGGTGTCCCTCTCCTTGATTTTTTTTTTTCTTCTTCTCTTGGTTAGCATCGGCAGCGCGCCCCCTCCGGAGTACATGACCTCGGCGTCGACGCAGTTCGCGGCGCCCGATAGAATGGGGATATACGACCGGCCGCCGCCGCTCGGCATGTGGAACAATGAAGCCTTCAAAGTCGCCAGCAGCCAGGCCACCAGCGGGTCCACGATCATGGAGGCGGACACGAAGTTTGACACTAGGGTGAGGAGTCATCATTAGCTTTGGTTTAAACTATTGTAGCTTCTGTGATTTATCGGGCGCGTGCGTACTCATTTTGATGAGCTTTGCAGATAGAACAAGTTCCACGGGTAGCGCTGGAGCAAGCAATAAGTATTGATCAGGAAGCAAGCAAGCCGCCAAACAAGGTGACCATCGCATAGTACAATCGAAGCATCTTTCTCCTGTGTCTTTTAACTGATCCACTGCTACAGTGTACTCGTCTCTTAAAATACTATATGCTGTAATAGAGATAATTCTCTAAATTAATTATCTTAATTAGTCCATTGATAGGAAATTTGATTTATTCTCGCAATATAAAATAATGTTCTACTTACAAAATTGGAATGATTCTATTCAGGTCCTGAGAAGACTTGCACAGAACAGGGAGGCTGCTCGGAAAAGTCGCCTTCGGAAAAAGGTAAACGATAAGAACTTAACGAATTTCCTGTTGTCATCATGCTAGATTGTAGCTATCTCAGTATCGACTCCATTGTTGTGCTCCATAGGCTTACATCCAGCAACTAGAGACAAGCCGGATGAAGTTGGCCCAGTTAGAGCAAGAGCTTGAACGGTCTAGGCAGCAGGTACATGCATGGATAAAACCTGTTGGCTAGCCACTTTTATCAACATATGTTGCATTTACTGATTTTGCATTTGCTCTGGTGCAGGGTGTATATGTAAGTGGGGGCCTAGGAGATTCACCTCTCGGATTAGCAGTATCAATAAATCCAGGTTAGGTTTTGTGACAATCATTCTTTAAGATCATCCTGAAGCACGAACAATGCTACCGAATTAAATGTTCAGGACAAGAACAGCATCCGGTATATCTTATCTAACTGCCGGTTTGTGTGGTTTCACGAACAGGTGTTGCTGCTTTCGAGATTGAGTACAACAATTGGGTGGACGAGCAGGACAGGCACACGGGTGAGCTGAGGACTGCTCTCCAGGGGCAGACGACGGAGCTAGAGCTTCGCATGCTCGTCGAGACCGGGCTCAGCAACTACGACAACCTCTTCGGGATCAAGGAGATCGCCGCCAACTCCGACGTGCTCTACATCATGTCCGGCATGTGGAAGACCCCCGTTGAGCGGTTCTTCCTCTGGATCGGCGGGTTCCGGCCTTCGGAAGTTCTCAAGGTGGCTCACTGACACTGAACCGTACATCTTCAGAACTACTAGTACTAGGTGTAGCACTGTCTCCTTGGACGGTTGGTCTTACATGTGGAATCTTGTTGCTGCTGTAGATTTTAAGCCCGCAACTCGAGCCTCTGACGGATCAGCAGGTCACCTCCGTCTGTGAACTGCAGCAAACCTCGAGGCAGGCCGAAGACGCCCTTTTTCAGGGCATGGAGAAGCTGCAGCAGACGCTCGCAGAGGCTCTGGTGGCGACCGATCCGTTTGGCTCTTCGGACATGGTGCAGATGGCAAACGCGGTGGAGAAGCTAAAAGGCCTCGCCAACTTCGTAGGCCAGGTAAAGCCAACCGTTTGCACTCTTCCGCATGGCCAAAAACATGTACGCATCGCATTATCCTTGCTCACAGTGGCGCCCGCCTGTTCTGGCCTTGTGCGTTGTGCAGGCAGACCATCTCCGGCGAACGACGTTGAAGCAGATGCACAAGATTTTGACGACGCGGCAGGCGGCGAGAGGCCTCCTCGCACTGGGGGACTACTTCCAGCGCCTCCGAGCGCTGAGCTCGCTATGGGCAGCTCGTCCGCGCGCGAGCCGGCTATAAGCAAAATGTAATGGTAAAAAATGTTACAAAAATGAGTAGTAACCCGTTGTGTAGTTCGTTCCCAGGTGAATATGGCCAGTGAAGGATGAAGAAGTCAACTCACTGGGCTTCCTAAAGAAGATGAAGAATTTATGAGTGTATGTTTGCCAGATGAAAGAATAACGAAAGTTAAATCTTCAGATGGGCAGAAGAGAAGATATGTAAATACATGTTTTGGTATCATGCCTGAGGCCTCTACAGCCGTATTAATTTATGATGATGGTGATGTTGTTAAGTAGTGGTGAAATTGCCACACAAAAAAAGTGTAGTGATACGGTATATATATATATATATATGATGTAATTATCTGTAACTAGTACTTGCCTAGTTCCTATTCCTTTGTACGGCAGTCACAGTGCCATTGTATTGTATGGAACAAGATAGTTCACTTGAGAACCAGAAAGCGAGCCACTCGCACAATAATTTGTACTCCTTAAATTTCCTTGCATTGAGGCGGCATCGAGAGACACTCTATGCTGCTCCCTTAGCGCGCTCTAGCGTCCCCTAGCGCCGCTCGCCACTCCAGCTGCGGCGCGGCGTTCACTGCTCCTCGCCGCCTCTTCCTCCGGCCACTCCTCACCGCTCTATCCTCCTCGTCACTCCTACCTCACACCACCTGCCGCTCTGGCGTGGGCCCTCAATGTCCTCCTCTCTTTCCCTAGACTTCCGGGCAGCAGTCCTAGGTAAGCAATCCGAGAAGGAGCGTCGCTAGATGGAGTCCTGTCTATCCAGCCCTGACTTGGTGGAGTCCAGGCGCCGTGAGTTCCTGGCAAGGTCACATTTGCCAACCCCGGTCGCTTCGGGGTCTCAGTCGTAGAACATTGCGGGCTCTTCGGCCGCAAAGCCAAAGCCGCCGCCCCCCCAAACAAACTAGGGGGGAGGGGATTCTCTTCCTCGACGGCGGGCTGCCACTGAGCAAGGTCTCCGCACAAGTCTGGCGGCAACGCTCCTGGCACCGCAGGAACCATCTTCGTCGGCGATTACGTTGCGCCGGCTTGCAGGAACACCACTCGTTGCTTCCGTTGCAAGAGAGACCCAACCCCACGATCTCCGCCCGCCGGCGACCTGAGGGATGTGCTGCGGTCACACCAGAGGATCCTTATCTCCTCACCTCGCATTCCATCAATGGTCGCTTCTGCCAGTTCGGGCCGCTCGCCTTCCCCGCGACGACGCCAGATAGCGCCTGATGCTGTTGCCCGCCTCCCCGCGGCTGGTTCCACCTGGGGTGGGAAAAGACGTTGTTAGTCGGGTTCTTGTCTCGGTTCAAAATTAATTTAATTAGATTCGTTATTTGATTAAATATTGAAATAAGTTAATTTTGAATGAAATTAAATTTCACTTTAGCTCGGCTTGTTAGCTCGGTTCTAAAAAATACTTTCAAACTATAAATAAAATGATAATAAATTAAATTAGTTAAATTCGAGAAAAGCTCTATAAGTGGCTCGATATCTACCCCTAGTTCCATCGTGGCTTTCGAGGCCCGCCATTCCCTCCCAAGCGGAAAGGGGCTCCTTCCTTCGCTCGTAGGCGACGTCGGCGACGAGTTTCCTCCAGGAAACCCTCTTCAGTCTTCACCGCCCCGACAAAGAAGCTTGCATAGTCCCCCTCTCCCCGGCCATGCGAGACATGGAAAGGTGCCTGGATCGGGCACTCATCATCTGTGTGAGGGGGGGGGGGATGAGACTGGAAGTCTTGATTCATGAGGTCGCGTTGGCTCTACATCTCGAGAGAGGTTTATCGCATGATTGTTTATCAGTGCATCCATATTACCCCTGAGAACTTCCTCGTTGTCTTCGATAGACACTCCACCAAAGATCGGGTTCTCCATGGAGGCACCGTCAAGACTCGCCAGTTCCTCCTCATTGTTCGTTCTTGGTCGCGTCTGGCTCAAGCAGTCTGCCAACCCTTGCGCTTTTGCGTCAAGCTAAGCCTTGAGCTGCTACATGCGTGGAGCTTGACCTCCGTGTTGGCTATCCTATCCCCATCATGCTGGGTCGAAGCTTTCGATGAGTCATCAACGTCGCGTGCAGACCTGTCAGCATTTTGGTTGGTTGTTTGTGTTGGCCCAAACCGAAGACGAACGCACGCGAACGCAATGGAACCCTCGAACGCGAACACAAGAACACAACAAAAAATTTTGTGACGCCGAAACAACAACAGCTTTTTAATTTTCTCTTGCCCTATTACTCTTGTTGTTCAAGTTACAAGACCATAGGTGCCTTTATATAGGCTAAGCACTTGGATTCTTTGATCCAATTAGTTTCTTAGTAGGAAACCTACTCGGACTCACATTAGAAAACCAAAACTAAATATGGAAAGCCTAACAAAGAAAATAAACTAAATTGATCCGATGCTGATTACATCAGGATCCTAATACCCTATACTTGGCAAGTCTAGATTAATTTCCAACAATCCCCCTAATCTAGACTTACCGACTCTAACTTGTTGTGGCAGTCGGTCTCAACTACGACTTGCCCAACTGATACCCGGCACAGGATGACGAACACACCTCCTCAACATCCCGGACACAACTCAGGACGGCGAACACACCTCCTCAGCGTCCCATACTCAACTCAACAGACTCGACTCAAGACGGCGAACACACCTCCTCAACATCCCGAACTCAACTCAACAGACTCGACTCAGGACGGCGAACACACCTCCTCAACGTCCCGGACTCAACTTAGCATCAGAGTAACGCCACTCGTATTTAGCATCAGCCACAATTAAATGCGCCTCCGCTTTCTCCTTTCTAGGATTACGACATTCAGAAGCGAAGTGCTCGTAGTCCTAACAGTTGTAGCAGCGAATCTTCGTCTTGTCGAACTTGCGATTCTTCATGCCATAGTTGTTGGCGCCCTCTTTATTGGACCTGGATTCCCACTCGCCATGAGTGAGTAGTAGATGCTCACCTTCCTCGTTGTGCCACCGTCCCTTTGTGCGTTCCTCGTATGCCTTCAGTCGCCCAACCACCTCCACAATCGTCATCGTCTTCATATCAGCAAATTACTCAATGGTGGAGACGATCAGCAAGAATTTTTCGGGCATGGCACGCAGAAACTTCTTCACGACGGTGCGCTCCTCTATCTTGTCTCCGAGGACACGAATCTCGTTGACGATGGTGGTCAGCTTCATGGCGAAGTCATTGATGGACTCAGTCTCCTTCATCTTCATTACATCGAACTCACTCATGAGAGTCTGCGCTCGTGTCTCCTTGACGCGATCAGCGCCAACGTGCATCTCCTTCAGAGTGTCCCAAGCCTCATTGGTCGTCTCATATTCGGCCAAGACCATCATCATGGCCTCAGGCACGGCTTGGAATATGGCGACGAGAGCCATCTGGTCCTTGCGCTCATCGACCAGCTCTTTACCTTCCACCGCCGCCCACATCCCTTGTGTGCGCATGAACACCTTCATCTTCACCGCCCAAGAGTCATAGTTGGTCTCAGTGAGCATTGGGTATTGAAAGGTTACCGAACCCACCTTCGCTGGTGCCTTGGATGCTGCCGTGTCCGAGGTGTCGTCACTGTCCACAAACTTCTGCGTGGACGGCATCTGCTGCGACATGACGCGCTACACCTCGTGCGCCCGAGGCGTAGTGCCGCAACCGCCGAGAGCCATCGTCGCCCGACCGAGCCACGCGTTGCCCATCCGCGCCGCACAGCTGAAAGATCTAGACACGCCATTATGAGTTAATGGAGTGTTTTGGTGATTAATGACAAATCTAATTGTGAAACTAACTCTCTTGTTTAGTATTACCATGTGTAGTCTCATTTGGATATAAAGGTGAAATTCAACGAGGTATGCATTCAACTTATACTCATACATAATGTTGCATTCCTCGGATACAAAATATAAGTTAAACTCCACCATAAGTATAACTTAAATATATACATATGTTTTCTTTACACATATGTGTATGCACACATTTAGGGGGGGCTCATTCTATATTTTGTGGTTTCATTTGTATTGATCCACATTCCGTGTTCCACATACATTTGGGATCCTTACTTTGAAACATATCCGTATGAGTATACAAAACTTGTGTAGTCTTTGTATACTTATGTTTTGAGTATACAAAACTTGTGTAGTTTTTGTATATTTATGTTTTGAGTATATAGAACATGTGTAGTTCTTGTATACTCATGTTTCGAATATATATAACTTGTGTAGTTTTTGTATATTCATGATTTGAGTATAAAGAACTTATGTAGTTCTCTTATACTCAAGTTTTGAATATGTAGAACTTGTGTAGTTCTCGCATACTCATGTTGTGAGTATATATATGACTTGTGTAGTTCATATATACTCATAATGTGTTACTTTTATCTAAATCAATTTATGTGTGATTGAAATGGTTATCATCAATTACCAAAGAGGGAAAAATAGAGGTATCTTGTCCCACCATTATGTGTTAATGGTATGAGGTGGTAATTAATGATAATCATATTGTGGAACTAACATTTTCCATGAGTTTGATGTATAGTTTATGTTCCAAGATGATGAAGACTTGGGATGGTCATGAGTTGATCATCAAGTCAAGATTCAAGTAAAGGATGCATCATGTGTTGATGCATATGAAGAGCTTGAAGAAAAAAAGAAATCATCGTGTGTCGATGATGTTCTAGAAGAGGAGATGATCATAAGTTGATCATCAAGACAAGAGAAGACCCATCATGTGTTGATGGAGGTCAAGTGAAGGAATGCATCATGTGTTGATACATTTCAAGTCTCGGGATGAAGAAATCATCATGTGTTGATGATGTTCAAGACAAGATCCCGAAGTGAAGAAGATCATCATGTGTTGATGATTGTCAAGTCAAGGACCCGAACTTGAAGTGTTGATGTGCGTCATCAAGCTTCAAGTAGATGCAAGGCAAAGGTATGACTAGCTAGTGCTAAGGATGTGTTCCTAGTCTTTTACCGGTCTTGGTGTTTGGTTGGAAGACCGGATTGCTAATATAGGATTGTCATACTATTAAGAGGGGTCTTGACTAGTAGCATGAGTTAGTCATGTGTTGATAGCTCATTACATTTGCTCTAGCTCATCTATGCATGGAGCTATTATTTGCGAATGTGTTTTGCAAATGAATGATGCTCATGCATTTAATCTTTGTGGCATGGGACTATAGTTTGCAAATATGTTTTGCGAATGGCTGAAGTCCATGCACCTTAGCCTTGTGGCATAATGCTGTTATTTGCGAATGTATTTTGCAAATAGTTGAAGCTCATGTTTGATTTCTTGTAGCATGTGACTTAGGTTTGTAAATGTGTTTTGCAAATGGTGTAAGTCCATGTACCTTATTCCTTGTGGTATGATTCTAAAAGTTGGCAAATGTATTTTACAACTTGTTGGGAATCTTGCTTGTGATCCTTGTTGGCATGGTTTATTAATTGGCAAATGTGTTTTGCAATTGGAGTTGTTGAAAAAGCCATTTGCTGCTTTGTCAGGATAATCGGAAGTTCCAGAGTTTTAACTACGAAACTACCGCATGTCGGAAGCTCCGAAACCCGGCGGAATATTTTTTCCAAAGAAGCGCACGTTTTGGGACTTAGCCGATTTTCGGAAGCACAGAAGTACCACCATGTTGGGAGCGGAACTACCGCTCGGCTAAAATTCTGATTTGGCGCGGTACGATTTTTCCAGAAGGTGCCATGTGTTGGACCTGAGTGAAAGCGGAAGTACCGCCCATCAGAATCGGAACGTCCGATAATCGGAAGTACCGCGTGTTGAACGGCGGAAGTTCCGGGTTTAATTTCCAACGGCTAGTTTCTTGTCTGATATAGCCGTTACTGTGCTTGTCACTGAGGTGCGAAGTTCCGGACTTTGTACGGCGGAAGTTCCGTATTTGCTAATTTTTCAGCAGATTCTCTCCCAACGGCTAGTTTTTGGGTGTGGGCTATATAAAGCCACCTTGGCCGGTTGGGATTGATTGCTGGTGTTCTTGTGAGTGTTATACTCAATCCTTTGAGCCTCTTGAGCTAAGAGCAAGCCTCTCCTCTCTTATGCGCATGTGTTGCACTTGGTGAGATTAGAGAGTAAACCTAAGTGCATGTGTTGTCTTAGGCAGTGGATTGTGTATCCACTTGGGCGTTGATACTTGATTAATTCAAGTGGACGTCGGGTCTTGTTACTCTTGGTGTTTGCCGACACCTAGGCGGCGTGGAGGCGTCGTGCGCGGTGATCTTCTCACGAAGCTTGTGACAAGACCCGGCGTGTTGTGAGTAGTTTGGTGCTCACCATCTCCGGAATGGAGAAAGAGCGACCATAGTGGAGCGAGATGTTGGTTCGGTTTGGAACCGATCCAAGTGGTTGGACTTACCTCGGAGGTGTTGGCTTAATTAGTGGAGCTGGTCCAATTTATTTGGGCTTACCTCAACGTGGATTAGGGGAGACCAGCAAGTCTCCGAACACCACGGTAAAATATAATTGTGTCATCTTGTTTTTACTTGTGCTTTACTTTGAGAAATTTACATTACATGCTTTAATTGCTTATATATCATTGTATGATTACTCTCTTGTATTGTTGGTGCACTTAGGGAAGCCTAGTTGATTTAAGTTTTAATTGTGCAAAATTAATTGTTATTAGCTTCTGCATTATATATTGGTTTTAGAGTCAAAGAATTTTTAAAACCGCCTATTCATCCCCCTCTAGTCGGCCACCTCGATCTTACAACAGCTTCTCCTCGCACCTTGCTCTGATACCAATTGTTGGCCCAAACCGAAGACGAACACGCGCGAACGCAATGGAACCCTCGAACGTGAATACAAGAACACAACAAAAAAATTTGTGCCACCGGAACAACAGTAGTTTTTCTAATTTTCTCTGGCTCTATTGCTCTTGTTGTTCAAGTTACAAGACCATAGGTGCCTTTATATAGGCTAAGCACTTGGATTCTTTGATACAATTAGTTTCTTAGTAGGAAACCTACTTGGACTCATATTAGGAAACCAAAACTAAATATGGAAAGCCTAACAAAGGAAATAAACTAAATTGATCCGATGCTCATTGCATCAGGATCCTAACACCCTATACTTGGCAAGTCTAGATTAATTTTCAACAGTTTGGTCCTTAAACCCTAATGTGATTCCTTAAGAAAAGGCCAGACCTCCTCCCGGATGGTTCCATCTTAGATCACGGACGTAGGTTTTCGCAAAGCCTACCAGCGCTAGGGTGCTGCGGGAGGCTCTCTGCTACAACGTTATCATTCACATCCACAAAGTGGAGGATTTTTCATCGTCGCCCCGAGAAGCCGATCCCGTTTGCGCCTCCGAGCGATGACTCCGGCTTCATTGGGCTCCCTGACGACGACTCCGAAGGATCCGAGCCACGCCGGCACTCCTTCCACACAATGCCCGGCGTGGTCAACGGCTCGATGATACCTGAGGTCGTCAGGCTAGCAGGAGTTCTACTTCCCCTACTTGGAAGCTACCTCCTTTGTCTGCGATAGGGCAAAGACTTGTCAGGGGCGCTACTACCTCGTGCCGAGTTTGGGGGAAAAAGCAGACGCAACGATGGACTTTCAAGTAAGGTGACGAAGGGAACCCCCCAGGTCTTCAGACCTACCCGCCGCTCGCTCCTTTCGACATCACTCCGTGACGGAGGCATGACCGAAAAGGAAAGTTTGGCTTAAATGCAGCTGTTGTGTCGTTCAGTCCGGGCAGAGAACCACTCAGTTGTAGCCACGTCCTTGACCAGTCCCATCCGGTTGCACAGCCCGATGCAGTTCTCTCGCCTTGTGCTCCTGTTCCTGCCACTGTTTCCGCTGAGGAGGTAGCCAAGTTTCACGTGCCTCCGATTGGGCAAGCTCACGCCTCGAGTTCCCTCACGACCTGCAGACTCCAAATTTATTCAGTGGAGCTTATGCCGCGACGGCGCGCTTGATGGCCAAACCCTTTCCAGCCTTCAAGACTCTACGAGCAACTCGCGAGGGTTCATCCAAAGAAAGACCTTATGGTCAAGGTTCTACAAAAGTCGCCACACAGGCTTAACAACAATGAGTATCCGCAATGGAAATCTCAAAATACGTGGAGCCCAATCGACATGCCCACAGCAATCGAGTGGAGGACGGACCTAGATCGCAAAGTCTTCAAAGTAGCCTTCTTCATAGTACTCAACATTTCCGGTTCTTCTGCTTGACTGATCAACAAAGGGCATAAAGCCGTGAGTACATAAAGTACTCAAAGAAGTCGAGAGAAATGTATGCACATAGTATTCATGACAAAGCTCAAACAAGGATGGCTTTATGGTTAATTTGCGAAAGCAAGTTTAACAAGAATACAATAATTAGATGGCAAAGCGTGATTTCAAAAGAATAATTCATAGATAACCAAGTTCTTTGAATCAAACAAGGAACATCTCGCTCACTTCCCAACCATTCCAACCAAACGCTTCCATCGAACCAAACCACCTTTTGAAAATACTACCTTGCGCTAAATCACTGTGCATGTCCGTAATCGGGACACGCTATTCAATAGATTTTGACACTCTGCAGAGGTTGTGCGGCTTTACCCACAAGACACGAATTCTCTAGTTTGTTTGGCATCCGTCGATACCACCGCCACTTCCTTTGGTGAGTAGTCTAGAGCACGTGACAAGGCTTTTACAAAGTTCCATTTTGCCTCTGTCGCTCGCTAAGGTTTCGCCATCACAAATTTCTCTTGCGCCAATAAATGTACCACAACAGAACCGACTCAAAACTTTCCTAATTAATTGGCCAGTCCGTCCCATACCGGACTTATGGTTGCACGAGGTGACCCGATCAATGACTTGCAAAGTTAAGTCCTTAGTTGGTCGCTCGCACAAGTCTACCACAACCCAATGTGCATTACGCACCCACTCTAGCTTCCTACCTCAAGCCCGAGCATAAATCATTTTTGTTCATTCCCAACCAAATGGCAATCCCTGCCATGGCACAACATCTTTTAATAAAAGTGGCCTCACACCACTGCTCCATAGTTCCATTAGTCAAATTTCAATAATCATTGAACATGTGATCGAAAGTCTCATGTAACTAAAGCATGTCTAAGCAATAATACGCCCAAGTTGGTATACAATTATGTCCAACTAGTATTAACCATCCTAAGGTGTTCAAGGATATATGTCATTCAAGGAGACATTTCATTTTCAATTCATCAAGGAGGCATAATGGCAATTTGGTAATTATCTACTCCCAAAACCATTTTTAATAAAACTAGCCATGCATGATAATTTAATACAATATACATTTGTAAAATGGGTTCAACATGGTCAAAGGCCTACGACTTGCCTTCGTTGACGAGGAGAGGGTCTTCTGTCGTTTGTCGAAGAAATCTTCCAAACGCCTAATCTACACGCGAGAATAGCAACAATAAATAAAACAGCACCAAATAAACTCCAAAATTACAAAACCAGTACCAAATGAAAGAGGATGAATTTATATGAATTTAGAAATTTGGATCACCCAAATCGAGTTCTGATGTGAAAGTTATGGCCAAAAGAAGTTTCAAAATCACATAAAATGATGGAATTGGATTTTTCGGATTTTCGAATTATTTTTCATCTTGAAAATCCGGTTTTGACGTCGTGTTGCGCAAGTTACCGACGCAGCAGCCCACGTGGCGAAACCGCTGACGCGGCCGACGTATACGATGCTGCCGCTGTTTACCAGCTCGCGCTTAGAGAGAGAGAGGAGAGAGAGAGAGAGAGGGAAGGGATAAGGCGGCGGGGTCAAGACGACGGAGCTGGGAACGGCGGCGACGCGGCGCCGCGAGGAGAAGAAGAGGAGGGGGAGGCGAAGCGAAAGCAGAGAGAGAGAGAGAAGAGAGAGAGAGAGAGAGAGAGAAGACTGAGGAAAATCCGCGGCTTTTATAGCGACGGCCACGAAGCGGGCGAGGCGCGCGGAGGCGGACGGACGGACGAGCGGCGGCGGCGCGGCGCGGGCAGGCGGACGAGACGGCACGCATGGATTCGCGGGCGGCGGATCGGACGGCGGCGCGGATTCGCGGCGGCGGATTCGCGCGCGAGCGCTACGAGACGATGATGGGAGCCGTCCGATCGACGGACGGAGCGAGGGAGGCGCGGACGAGAGCCGTCCGATTCGACGGACGGCTGAGAAGGCGGAGGGCGCGGGAGGAAGATGAGGAGCGCCGTCCGATTTCGACGGACGGTGGAAGACGGAGGGCGCGGCGACGCGATGGCGCCGATCGCGATCCAACTACCGAACGGCGAGGCGAGTCATGGCGACGCGAGGACGCCGGATGAGATCCAACCACGAGAAGCGAGGATGCGCGCGCGGCCATGAAATGGGCCAGAGCGGAAGCAGTGGGGCCTGCTAGGTTTCGCCACGACAGAAAAGGAATTAAAATACATTTTTGATTTTAGAAATTCAAACAAATCAAAAAGCAATTTAGAAAATAGCAAATAGACTCCAAAAATTCTAGAAAAATTCACATAAATTCCTTGAATTATTCTAGACTTAATAAAAATACTTTTAACTTTAAATTTTCTTTTTCTTTTACAAATAATTTAATTTTTAATTTCGGATAAAACAAAAATAAATTTCTAAAATCCAATAAATCCAAGAAAATTCTTAAAATAATAATTTTGATTTTAAATTCCAGAAAATTCAATTAAACCAACTTTAATTTAATTGAAGTTTGATTAACTCATATTAAACTGCAAATGATTTTGAAATTTTCAAATTAAGCTTTTGGGCAAATAGAAGCAAATGGTTCTCTTTTCAAATTTTCAAAACTCCGAAAAACGGGACGCTACAAACCTACCCCTCTTAAAGGGAATCTCAATTCCGAGATTCAGCCGACTAGAGAATAGGTGGGGAAACTCACCTTCAAGTCATCTTCTCGCTCCCAAGTGGCTTCTTCTTGGTGTGGTTGCTCCAATCGACCTTGCGTAAACGGATGATCTTGCTTCTTGTCACTGCTCGCTACTTCCAAGATCTTGATGGGATGCTCCTTGTAGGTGAGGTCTTCTTGTAGGGCAATTGATTCCACTGCATCCGCTTCTTGCACACGCAAACACTTCTTCAATCGCGACACGTGGAAGACATTATGCACATCCGATACCGAGGCGGAGCTCCAACCGTAAGCGACTTCTCCTCTTCTGCTAGAACTGAAAGGCCCGATGTACCTTGGTGCAAGCTTTCCACTTACTTTGAAACGACGATCCCTTTGAGAGGCGACACCTTCAGTACACATGATCACCAGTGCAAAGCTAGATCTCGGCGACTGCTATCGGATAACTCTTCTCGCTCGGTCTGGCTGCTTTCACCTTTCTCGATTGATCGAACTTGCTCTTCGGCTTTTTCCAAAATATCCGCCCAAACACTTGTCTTTCGCCTACTTCATTCCAATATAACGGTGTTCTGATTTTCTTCCGTAAAGAGCTTCAAATGGAGACATCTGAGGCTTGACTGTAATCATGTTATAGGAAAACTCGCATAAGGTAGCATTTGATCCCAATCGTCTCGATTTGCTAAGGCACAAGCCCTTAACATATCTTCTAGGATTTGATTTACTCTTTCTCGTCTGGCCCATCCGTCTGGGATGATAAGTCAGATCAAATTTAGATTAGTACCCAAAACATCTGCAACTTCGCCAAAATCTTGAGGTGAATCGATCCTCGATCCGACACGATCTTCTTCTGACTCCATGCCGGCACACTACCTTTGCCATGTACACCGCGATCTATCACCGTAGTAAGTAGTCTTGATCGAGAAAGTGAGCAACTTTGGTTAGACGATCCACAATTACCCGATAGAATCATATCCCCGACCTTGTCCTTGGCAAACCAAAGATAAAATCCATGCCAATTTCTTCCCACTTCCATTCGGCACTTTCAAGGGTTGCAGAGTCCAAAGAGTCTTTGATGCTCGGCTTTAACTCACGATGCAGACATCACACCGAGCTACATACTCGGCAATCTCACGCTTCATGCTAGGCCACCAATACATTTCTTTAAGGTCTTGGTATATCTTTGTGCTTCCAGGGTGAATGGAATACAAAGTTTCATGGGCTTCCTTGAGTATCAGCTGCTTAAGCTCTTTCTGATCGGGAACACAAATTCGCTTGTCAAACCAAATGGTGCCTTGCTCATCTTCTGAAAATCTCAGGGCTTTACCCTTCTTCATGTTGCTCTTGATTTCCTTAATATTGGCATCTTCGATTTGAGCTTCCATGATCTGATTCCGCAAAGTGGGTTGAACTTCTAGGGCAGCTAGGTAACCTTCTTCAACCAACTCTAACTTGAGCTTCAGGAACTCTTCATAAAGGGCTGGCTGATTTTCCTTGATCGTCAGGGTATTGCAAAGAGACTTTTCTCGCCAAGGCATCCGCCACAACATTAGCTTTGCCTGGGTGGTAATGGATTCCAATATCATAATCATTTATTAACTCTAACCACCTTCTTTGCCTCATATTAAGATCAGCCTGAGTGAAAATGTACTTCAAGCTCTTATGGTCCGTATAGACTTCACAGCGATTACCAATAAGGTAATGACGCCATATCTTTAAAGCATGCACTACGGCAGCTAACTCCAAGTCGTGAGTGGGGTAATTCACTTCATGAGGCCTCAATTGACGGAAGCATAAGCTACTACCTTCCTTTCTTGCATCAGACACAACCAAGTCCTTGCCGGATGCATCACGAAAATCTCAAAATCCTTCCTGACATCCGCAAAATCAACACCGAGTCGTTGTCAAACGCTTCTTCAACTCTTGAAAACTTTGCTCACAACTGTTGTCCAAGCAAATTTCTTTTCTTTCTTCAACAGCTGAGTGAGGGGTCTTGCTATCTTGGAGAATCATTCCATGAATCGGCGATAGTATCCCCGCCATTCCAAGAAAACTTCGACTGAGGCACCGACTTGGGTGACTCCCAATTAAGCACATCCTTAACCTTGCTGGGTTAACAGATACTCCTTCTGCAGACATGACATGTCCCAAGAAAGTAACTTCTTTCATCCAAAACTCACACTTGCTGAATTTAGCATAGAGTTGATGATCTCTAAGCTTATTCAGACCAAACGGAGGTGCTCTTCATGCTCTTCTTCACTCTTGAATACACCAAAATATCACAATGAAGACAATGACGAACTTATCCAAATATTCCATGAATACTTTATTCATCAAATTCATAAAGTAAGGTGGGCATTGGTCAATCCAAATGACATGACCGTGAACTCATACACCCATACCGTTGAGAAAGTCGCCTTGGGATATCTTCGACGAATCTTCACCGGTGGTATCCTCGACTCAAGTCTATTTTGGAGAACACACCGGCCCTTTCAACCGGTCAAACAAATCATCGATCCGGGCGAGGGTACTTGTTCTTGATGGTGACCTCATTGAGGGCTCAGAATCCACACACATCCGCTGGGTACCATCCTTCTTGCAACAAAGATCACCGGGCTCCCCAAGGTGAAGAACTAGGTCTGACAAAACCTTTCTCTTGCATTTCTTCAATTTGCTTCTTCACCAACCAAATCATTGACAGTAATCAGAGGGTCTCTTGAAGATAGGTGCGCCTCGAACGAGATTGATGACAAACTCCAAGTCTCTACGCAGCGGCATTCCTGTAGGTCATCGGAAAGACATCCAAAACTCTCTCGACTCATCGGCACTTCTTCCAAAGACACAACACCGGCACTCGCAGACTAAAGGTCCAAATAGCTTCTGGGGAGGCTTCAAACTTTACCTTGGTTCCATCCGGATCGACCAAAGTGATGCTTCTACCACCACAATCCAAGAGGGCTTGGTGATTGGCAAGCCAATCCATTCCCAAAATCACATCAAGAGACTTGGTGTCTATGATGATGAGATTAGCAAGGAATTCTACCCTTCTATGGTCACTTTAACCTTAGGGCAACCTTGGTTCGTACTCAATTCAACCGAGATCAACCAACAAAACACTTTTAAGAGGCAAAACTTCCAATTGGTGCCTTTCAAAGAAACTCCGAGAAACAAACGAATGCGAAGCTCCGTAATCAAACAAAACAAAGGTCTGCCGAATTGACAAGGAACTTACCCAAAGACGACGTCCGGGCCGTCGGGCTTCCTCCACAAGGTGTGGTTCACACGACCTCTTCCAAAAGGCCGAGGAGACTTGACTGTGCGGATGGAGTCCGAGGGCTCCACGTGCGACTCTGGAGCGGGTCCCG
This sequence comes from Hsuehochloa calcarea, assembly GCA_036346395.1. Lineage (NCBI taxonomy): Eukaryota > Viridiplantae > Streptophyta > Magnoliopsida > Poales > Poaceae > Hsuehochloa > Hsuehochloa calcarea. The sequence continues at coordinate 46,912,714 of CM070599.1, forward strand.
CCTGAGTGGCTCCCATGTTGAAACGAACAGAGAAGGGCCTTGCCTCTGCGGCAGCCATCGGGCGGTGCCCACCGATGGCACTTAAAGCAGTGATCCCGCCGCAGGTTGCCATTCCTTGGTTGCCGGTTGCCGGAGCCGCGAAGCCGCGGTTACCGAACTGGCCGGGCGAGGTGTCGCTACAGTGCTCAATGTGACAGTGGAGCAACACGGCAGTGAGGCGCACATTCATTCGGCTCTCTAGGAGTGAGACCGATGGGCACCGTGGTCGCATCATCTTTCTCTTGCGAGATTCTTCAAGTTCACGGCGGATTCTCGATGAGCATGGCCTTGTTCACCAAGTGCCGGAAATCGCATAATCATTCCCAATGACTTGCACCTTCAAGCCGGGGTTGAGTCCTCTCTTGAAGCGCTCGCGGGCATCATCCGTGGCAACGCCCTCAGGGGCATAACGGATAGCCGAGTGAACCTATTAAGATATTCACCACCGACATGTTGCCTTGCCGCACTCACTAACTCATTCTTCTTCATTTCCACCTTTCCATCGTGGATATGGGAGTGGCGGAAAGCTCCTGGCTCGGCCCAAGTGATACTCTCGGTTTCCATGGGCGGCACAATAGTTCTCCCACCATTCTGCAATGCACCTTCAAGCCGGTGGGTGGCATATGTAACCTTCTCGCGATCATCACAACGGTGATAGCGAGCTTCTTTTCCATGGAACGAAACACCATTCAAGGCCCAATGGCTCGTAGGAGCTAGAGAAAGTGGGCGGATGGGTCCTTAGAAACTCGCCACCGGACCGAGGAAAACTCGGGGTGGAGTAGGCGTGGGCGTGGCACCGCTTGATCGCTCGATTCATCATTGCGAGAAGGGCAAGAATGGGTCCGTTCTCACCGATTCATCATCCGAGTCATATTCTCGCATCATAGAGCTCATCACCGCGTCTGGCCGCCATGAACTGACTCAAACCCGGATCTCGCACCGGCGGCTGGGAAGACGGCATCGGCGCTTGAGTCTCATCTCGCTTATGGAGTTGCGGTCCGAACCATCTCGCGACAAAGCTTCACAGGTGTTTAATAGACGAGAAGAAGAAAGCAATTTAGATGAGAGGAAAGCACGAGATGAGCAAGAAACAAGGGAGATAGATGGATCAACCTAATGCGAGACAAAGTTGGTTTTATCCAACGAACTGATAGCCTAAAGCTATCAAGAAGCAAACAAGAAAGAGACACTTAAGCACAAAAGCACTATTACGCAGACTAAGCGAATCTAAAACTAGGAGAGCAACTACCAATCTAATCTTTACGAGGGTCAACTGGGAACACACGCGGAACTTAAGCTTCCAAAGCTTCCATTGCTTGATCTTGAAGGGCTCGATCCTAGGGATAATCCAGAGATGAGGAGTCAAATTTAAATTTGAAAACCAAGTTCCGTAAAAGATAAGATAAAAGAACTCAAGAATGATATAAGAGGGTAAGATGATAAGAAAAGAATAGAACAAGGTGAGAAAGAAATGTAATAAGATGAGAGAAGAATATCTAGTCAAGTTAATTGCTTAGTTTGATTTAGAAAATATATTTTGAATCTTTGACTAAGACGACCAATCTAACTAAAGGTTACGCCCCATACCGATATGGCTCGATACTATCTCTGTCGGGACCCCGGTGTCACACAACCCCGAGACCTCTCTCAGGCATACCAAGCTAGTCCCATGATCAAGAGCTAGCTTGCACAGCTACAACAATGATGTAATCATAACCATTCAACAACGAACTAATGAAGGCATAAAGTAATATTAATCAAAACAAAGAAAGACCTTATGGTCAAGGTTCTACAAAAGTCGCCACACAGGGCTTAACAACAACAGAGTATCTGGCAGCGGAAATCTCAAAATACGTGGAGCCCAATCGACATGCCCACAGGCAATCGAGTGGAGGACGTGACCTAGATCGCAAAGTCTTCAAAGTAGCCTTCTTCATAGTACTCAACATTTCCCGGTTCTTCATTGACCGATCAACAAAGGGCATAAAGCCGTGAGTACATAAAGTACTCAAGAAGTCGTAGAGAAATGTATGCACATAGTATTCATGACAGGCTCAAACAAGGATGGCTTTATGGTTAATTTGCAGAAAGCAAGTTTAACAGTAAATACAATAATTAGATGGCAAAGCAGGATTTCAAAAGAATAATTCATAGATAACCAAGTTCTTTTGAATCAAACAAAGGAACATCCCGCTCACTTCCCAACCATTCCAACCAAACGCTTTCCATCGAACCAAACCACCTTTTTGAAAATACTACCCTTGCGCGAAATCACTGTGCATGTCCGTGAATCGGGACACGGCTATTCGAATAGATTTTGACACTGCAGAGGTTGTACACTTTACCCACAAGACACGAATTCTCTAGTTTGTTTGGCATCCGTCGATACCACCGCCACTTCCTTTGGTGAGTAGTCTAGAGCACGTGACAAGGCTTTTACAAAGTTCCATTTTGCCTCGGTCGCTTCGCTAAGGTTTCGCCATCACAAATTTCTCTTGCGCCAATAAACACCACAATGTAACCGACTCAAAACTTTCCTAATTAATTGGCCAGTCCGTCCCATACCGGACTTATGGTTGCACGAGGTGACCTGCATCAATGACTTGCAAAGTTAAGTCCTTAGTTGGTCGCTCGCATAAGTCTACCACAACCCAATGTGCATTACGCACCCACTCTAGCTTCCTACCTCAAGCCCGAGCATAAATCATTTTTGTTCATTCCCAACCAAATGGCAATCCCTGCCATGGCACAACATCTTTTAATAAAAGTGGCCTCACACCACTGTTCCATAGTTCCATTAGTCAAATTTCAATAATCATTGAACATGTGATCGAAAGTCTCATGTAACTAAAGCATGTCTAAGCAATAATACGCTCCCAAGTTGGTATACAATTATGTCCAACTAGTATTAACCATCCTAAGGTGTTCAAGGATATATGTCATTCAAGGAGACATTTCATTTTCAATTCATCAAGGAGGCATAATGGCAATTTGGTAATTATCTACTCCCAAAACCATTTTTAATAAAACTAGCCATGCATGATAATTTAATACAATATACATTTGTAAAATGGGTTCAACATGGTCAAAGGCCTACGACTTGCCTTCGTTGATTTGAGAGAGGGTCTTCTATCGTTTGTCAAGAAATCTTCCAAACGCTTAATCTACACGCATGAGAATAGCAACAATAAATAAAACAGCACCAAATAAACTCCAAAAATTACAAAACCAGTACCAAATGAAAGAGGATGAATTTATATGAATTTAGAAATTTGGATCACCCAAATCGGAGTTCGGATGTGAAAGTTATGGCCAAAAGAAGTTTCAAAATCACATAAAATGATGGAATTGGATTTTTCGGATTTTCGAATTATTTTTCATCGAAAATCCGGTTTTGACGTCACGGTTGCATAAGCGCCGACGCAGCAGCCCACGTGGCGAAACCGCTGACGCGGCGCCGACGTGGCGCCGACGCCATACCGACCAGCAAGAGAGAGAGAGAGAGAGAGAGAGAGAGAGAAGGAAGGCGGCGGCCGGGTCGGGAAGACGGCGGCGACGGAGTTCTGAAGACGGCGACGGCGCGCTTGGGAACGGCGCGACGGCGGCGCCGGGAGAAGAAGAGAGGGGCGGCGCGAAGCAACGAGAGAGAGAGAGGAAGGAGAGAGAGAGAGAAGACGGAGGAAAATCCGACGGCTTTATAAGCGACGCCACGAAGCGCGGCGAGGGCGCGGCGAGGCGGACGGACGGACGAGCGGCGGCGGCGCGGCGGAGGCGGACGAGACGGCACGGCGGATTCGCGGCGGCGGATTCGGACGGCGCGGCGCGGATTCGCGGCGGCGGATTCGCGGCGAGCGCGCGAGACGATGAGGGAGCCGTCCGATTGACGGACGGTGGGAGCGAGGGAGGCGCGGTGATGAGAGAGCCGTCCGATTTCGACGGACGGCTGAGAAGGCGAGGGGCGCGGAGGAAGATGAGCGAGCGCCGTCCGATTTCGACGGACGGTGGAAGACGGAGGCGCGGCGACGCGATGGCGCGGATCGCGATCCAACTACCAAACGGCGAGGCGGAGTCATGGCGACGCGAGGACGCTGGACGGAGATCCAACGGCGAAGCGAGGGAGCGCGCGCGCGGAAATGGGCGAGGCGAAATAATGGTGGGCGGCTAGGTTTCGCCCACGACAGAAAAGGAATTAAAATACATTTTGATTTTAGAAATTCAAACAATTCAAAAGCAATTTAGAAAATAGCAAATAGACTCCAAAAATTCTAGAAAATTCACGTAAATTCCTTGAATTATTCTAGACTTAATAAAATACTTTTAACTTTAAATTTTCTTTTTATTTTACAAATAATTTAATTTTTAATTTCGGATAAAACAAAAATAAATTTCTAAAATCCAATAAATCCAAGAAAATTCTTAAAATAATAATTTTGATTTTAAATTCCAGAAAATTCAATTAAACCAACTTTAATTTAATTGAAGTTTGATTAACTCATATTAAACTGCAAATGATTTTGAAATTTTCAAATTAAGCTTTTGGGCAAATAGAAGCAAATGGTTCTCTTTTCAAATTTTCAAAAACTCCGAAAAACGGGACGCTACAGTTCATCCCACCTCATTTCCTCGGACTCCCTTCAAGGTGTGACCCCGCCCGAAGACACCGACATTAACTCAACGCCTTGCCCAGTACAAGACAACGGCGACTCAAAACCTGCTGACTCTTGTAAACTTCTGACTTACTCCAGAAGGAATAAAGGAGAGCTGAAGGATCCTATTTTGCCATTGCCGAATTATATCGCTTGCTACCCAAAAATTTCTCGCATTCAGCCCCGAGGTGCAGTAGGCGTCTGGCAGCTTCGGCCAGCAACAAGGCCACAACAGATCAGCGCATGCAATCTCTCCTAGCTGAAAGACTTGGCCTCATCCAAGGGAAATATTTGGAGGATCGCTCGGGTCCAAACACATTTGAAAGTCTGTTCGATATCCAACTTTCACAAGACCACATCGTTGCTTTGGCAGCGCTTTTCAGGATTCCAGTTCCGGATAACCTACCGCCCAGCGTACAAGGGCAGGCTGAGGCCATGGTGGCTCAAGTGCCCATTTCAGCAGCCTAAGCATGGCTCCCTTTGGTCGTTGGTCTTTTCGACATCAGCATGCAAAGTTGCAACATCAATTTCATCTCGTGGAATGTCAGGGGTCTAAATTTGAGGGCTAAGAGAAATGTAATAAAGAGAGTCTGTAATCGCGTCGCATGCCTCGGTCGCATGTATCCAAGAAACAAAACCAAGTGTTTTGGACTCATTTCTGTAATGGAAACTCTAGGGCAACCTTTCGACGGTTATTACTACCTTCCGTCTACTCAGTCAAGAGGAGGCATCTTACTAGCTTGGAACTCTAGTAGGGTTGAATGCATGTTGCCGAGTTCAAGGAACCACTCAATAACAGCTAAGGTGATTTTTCATGGCGGTCCTTCTGCTTGGATGATGGTAGATTACGTCTCGTCGGAAGACATTGAAAAACATGCATTCCTCCAGGAGCTACGTGATATCCACCATAACATCACCAGTCCTTGGATGATCCTAGGAGATTTCAATCTCATCCTTCAGGCAAGTGACAATAATAATGGTAGTTTAAATAGAAGGCAAATGGGTAGCTTCCACCGAGTGATTGATGATTTAGAGCTCAAGGAAATACATCTTAATGACATATCCTTCACCTGGACAAGCTCAAGGGAGAGGCCGACCCTGGAGCGCATTGATAGGGTCTTTGTTTCCACAGAGTGGGACCAATTGTTCATGGACTACCTCATCCGAGCACTACCATCCATGGCATCCGATCACTGCCCTATCTTGCTGTCAACGACCTTCTTTATTGGAGCAAAGAAACGGTTCCGCTTTGAATCCTTCTGGACAAGAATAGAAGGATTCCAGGAGGCAGTTTTGCAGGCTTGGAAATGTAGCCATTCTCTAACTGATCCGATGCGACGACTACGTAGCCTGCTCTCAACAACAGGTCGCACGCTGCGAGCTAGAGATAATCTGTCGTCTAGACTTGGTCAAGGAAAAGAGAACTCTTGCACTGTTGGAGCGCTTGTTTAGAATGGAGCTCAAGATTCAATTTATTGAATCAGGCTTTACTAAGCTTGTTGCCGAAGAAACATGAAACACAAGAACCAGGGGATTACTGGCCTATAAGTTTGCTGCACAGCTTTGTCAAAATTTTCTCAAAAGTCTTGGCTAGAAGGCTAGCATCGGAATTGACTAGGCTAGTAGCAACAAATCAATCTGCTCTCACCAAAGGTTGATCCATTCAATACAACATCTTAATGGTCATGCAATCCGCTCACCTCCTCCATCAGTAGAGAAAGTCGGCTCTCCTATTTAAGCTCGATATAGCACAAGCCTTCGATTATTTGTCCTGGCCATTTCTACTGGAAATTTTGCGACACAAGGGTTTTGGCCGGAGGTGGTGCGCGCGATTGAGCATCATGCTCAGATCATCGACCACCAGAGTGCTTGTCAATGACCAACTGGGACAACTGATCAAGCACAATTGTCGTCTTCGTCAGGGAGATCCTCTATCTCCGCTCTTGTTTATCATTGCAATGGATGCTCTCAATAGTATGTGCCTCACCAAAAATGAAGTGTTAATAGATACAATAGGTGGGCGCCAAGGTCTACCACACCGGCTATCCTTGTATGCAGATGACGCGGTCGTGTTTTTAACCTCGGTCAGTTCATACTTGCTAGCTTTCAAAGAAATTCTCAAGCTCTTTGGTGAAGCTTCAGGCCTACACACCAATATGTCCAAGAGTTCCTTGACGCCTATTCAATGCGACGACCATGATATGCAGCTAATCACCGACTTTTTGCAATGCAACATGACAGTTTTTCCTTACAAATACCTGAATGCCTCTCACCCTCATAAAACCTTCCCGAACAGATTTCCATCCTCTCCTGGATATGGTCGCTAACCGCCTACAAGCTTGGAAGACCAGTATGCTCTCTCAAGGGGGTCGTCTTGTTCTGGTTCAGTCGGTGTTGTCAGCCATGACAGCATACACTTTTATGGCCTTCGACCCCCCTCTCAGTAATCAAAGAAATAGATAAAAGGCGTTGAGCGTTCCTTTTGAAAGGATCACATAACGTCGTGGGGGGCATTGCTTAGTGTCTTGGTCTTCGGTTTGCCACCCCTGCCATCTTGGGGAACTTGGTCTACCAAACTTGGTCGTTCTCGGTCGTGCTCTTCGCATTCGCTGGCAATGGCTACAACGGTTGTTGTCGGCGAGGCCATGGGGAAGATCGCACAACCGCACCACCTGTATCGAGGAAAGCATGTTTTAAGCTTCGCCATTCTGCCACGGCCAAGAACGGCGAAAAACATTATTCTGGGAGAACCGTTGGCTGGACGGCCGCTCCATTCACGGGTTGGCGCCATCCATTACAAAAATGGTCAATCAATCAACTTGAAAGCATAGAACGGTCGCCCAAGCCCTCTCAGGGCATTCGTGGATCTTAGACATAGAGGGTTGCCTAGAGGAGGTTAGTATTCCAGAATTCCTTTAGTTATGGGACACGCTGCATTCTATTCAGCTATCTCAGGATTTGATCGACTCGGTACTTTGGCGGTTGGAACCTTTAGGATGCTACTCCACAAAGTCGGCCTACCGAGCGTTCTTTATTGGCTCACTAGAGTTTCCTTGTGCGGAGGCCATCTGGAAAGCACATGCCCCTCTCAAATGCAAATTTTTCCTTTGGTTGGCAATCCACCACCGCTGCTGCACAGCTGACCGCCTGCAGCGCTGGGGACTGGTAAACCAAGGTGTCTGTGTTTTTTGTGGGCATGGGCAGGAATTCATTGATCACATTCTCGTTGGGTGCGCGGTAACCGTCCAAGTCTGGGCGCGGTTCTTATGTCAGGTCGGGTTCTGAGCCGCAGTTCTGTTGGCCAGACCACCCTCCAAGATCATTGGATTGCACCAAGGAACTCTGAACCAAAGCATTGCAGGAAGTATCTTGACTCGTGCATAAATCTCGTCTCTTGAATGATCTGGAAATAGCGCAACCAAAGAATTTTCAATAATGTCGCCACTCCTACCAATCAATTTCTTGTTCGTATTCATGAAGAACACCACTATTGGTGCATGGCGGCGGCGACTGGTCGGGAGGGAGGCGTCCGTGGAGCATGAGTAGTTCTTTTCGATAACCTTGTTTTTTGATCGTTTTTGGTTAGACACTTGTTACCATAATGTGCGCTTTGTGGTGCGGCAGCCGTGTCTTCCTTTAGTTTTTTTTTTCCTTAGTCTTATTTGTTGGGTTGTGTTTTGATCGCCTTAAGGGTTGCCTGTTTTTCCCTACTTCTATTTGATCATTGTATGTGTTTTTATCCTTTTTAATGAAAAGGTGTGCAAAACTTGCGCACTTCCTAAAAAGAAAGAAACAACCAAAAGCACTGTAGCACTTCTCATTTATCAGCTTCTGAACGGTTTTGCTTGCATCTGTTGCAGTTACAAATTAAATTTTACCTAGTTGCATTTGCATGGACATGGTATTTTTTGTTAATCTTTGTGCAAGTTTCCGCTCGTGCTTCCAAAAAAAAACATGATCGTGTTTTGAAGTTGGAATACATCAGTTCATGATCCAGTCCGATTTAACGTTTTGAGTAGACGGCACGGTGAAAAATCAATAAAGAAAAAAAGGTTCCTCTCAAAAAAAAAGATCCGCTTGGATCGGGGATTTGAACCCGACGTGAATCGAACACGCAACCTTCTGATCTGGAGTCAGACGCGCTACCATTGCGCCACGGATCCGCTGGTGCTATTGCTTCCACTGTTATTTAATTATACAAAGTAGTTTGCACCTCAGTGATGGGCACGACGTTCTGCAGTTCTGCACGGACGGCGGGACGAGAAGCCGCCGACGATCTTGGTAGTGTGAGGCCTTTCTGTTTCTTTCCCATAAGGTTTCAACACAACAGGTGTGACAACTAAGGTGGGCTAAGTTTGCTCCGCCAGTTAGATCTATGGAAAACCATGGAATCTTCAGGTGGTTTTTAATTGCTGTTCATGCAAAGTACTGAGGCTAGTTATTATTCCCTGTTTCTTCGTAAAAGTTAACTATTAGTTCGTTACTGTCGATGGGACCAGCGCCCAATTCACCCAGAAAGCAAGACGTAATCTAGGATAATCCACCGAGTCCTGTTTCCATCACTTGTCCACTTCAGTTCTTGCAAAAGGGAGCACATCTATTGGACGGCATCTAGCTAAGCACGACCGGACAGGTTCAGAAGTTGCTTTGAATGAAGCCGCTCATTTATTGTGCTTGTGTGAGTGATCCTACCGTCGACGAGTTTAGCCATTAGTGACCCACATGAGCTCTGCCTGTCGTCTAGCTCTGGGCTCTGGCCGAGCTGCTTCGCGGCTAGCTCACGTCCGGAATCCGGCTTCATTCAAAGCAACTTCTGAACCTGTCCGGCCGTGCTTAGCTAGGTGTCCTCTCGGGTTTCTCTCCCTCTTCCTTCCTTCTTTCTACACTCTCTGCTGTAACGGGTTGCTGATTTGTATACTGGTCTGTGTTTTTTCGTCTTCCAAATCTTAATATAACGATGTGCAAAGCTTTCGGAACTTCCTTCAAAAATAAATAAATAAAATAAAAGCAACAAGAGTTCCCAACGCCTCACCTCACCTCCTCTGCGGTGCGTGCAGCTCGCACGCGCTCACGAATCCTTCACTCCTTGCAGCAGAGTTGCAGCCGCAGGGTCAGTTCACCTCACGACTTCGCAGCAGCGCAATTCGAATTCTAGATTATTTTAGCCTTGTTGTGCAACAAAAATTTTAAAAATAGTATCTATAATTTTAAAATTCTAAAAATGATCCCCTATCGTACTAGCCGTCACCAAAGAAGAACCACAAAGACCCACGTGCAAAAATATTTTTTAAAAAAATTAATTAATATATTTGTTTGACGATTTTTTAAATATACAAAATGAGCTCAAACAATTATGAATTTTTTTGTGGAGCCTCCTGGCATAGTTTGTCTGCTTGTGTAATTTTTTTGAAATTTTATGCATTCTTTTTTTTCTCCATAATTCTTTAAAGTCTAATGTTTGTAGGAATTTTATAATATAGCAAATGAGGTCCAAACATTATGAATTTTTTTTGCCAGACTCCCTACACAGTGAACTTGATTGTGTAAATTTTACATAATTTTATATGCTCTAAAATTATCTCGACAAATTCAGGGTTTAGTTCTCAAAATTAGGACGAGACGTTTCGGAAATTAGGGTTTCATGATTTCATGTTACTTGAAATGTGCAAAGTTTGGTACGACATAACTACTCTTGGCCGCTATGGTTCTTGATCACATTTCTTCTGTACGGTGAAGTTAAAGCCGAGTACAGACATCCCATTCTTTGGTGTCATTTTAAGGGCATATCTGAATAAGATTTTTCTGACATCTCAATTCAATTGCAGACAAACGAGGAGAGGGCGGAGGAGCGACGACTAGAGGCAGACGCAGCAGCCGTGAACGACACTGTGGACCGAGAGGGTTACGACGGACGTGGTGCAAGAGCTTCGCGGCTACGCCATCCAGACATACGATGTGTACTTGCGGTGGTACGTTCCGCACACTAGGTGGAGACTTACTTGACTAGCACCGCAGCGTCCAGTGGACGCCATGCACGACGACATCGTACTAGCTGGTTCGGACCGTCACCGGACGGCCCGCCTCGACGAGATGGTAAAACATTCTTCGCATAATTTTCGTCCGGCAATACTTTTCGCACTTACTAACGGTTTTCTTGCAATACTACCGCTTGGAGCGTATCCAGCGTGAGAGTGCTAAAGCTCTACGCCATGAAAACAACAGCACATTTGATTGTCTCCTAGGCGCGATGCGCACCATAGGCGAGGACGCGAGGGCTGCGATTAGATCCATAACGTGGTCGCCATAGCGACGTTCACGCACAAAGATCGCGCATACCGGATGGCACCCACCACCACCTCCGCCTCGGACCTCCGTCGGCAGACCGCCTCCGCACGCCGTGCACTCCTAGATTCGCTTGAGTTACTGATCGCCGCCCCGACCGCCGGGCCACAGGTTTGTCATCTGTCAACCGGTTCTTATCGTGAGTACCTTTGCATGCACTCATTTCAGACGTATCTGACATTACCCTTTGTTCTTGCAACACTTGCGAGGGGGCAACACTCTGCTGCAACCATCGTCATCACGGAGGGAGGCGCATGACAGAATTCCTCATCGGCGCAATGTTTTTGCACTCTACACGCCGACCCTGACTTACCGCAGCGCGGGGACGAAGGGTTCGGCTCATTGACGCACGACGTTCAATCACACATGCGGGAGCGCGACCAGTGGTTCGGCGATAACTACGGCTCAGACTGGCCAGGAGGATCCTCCTCCACACAACAGCCTACTCACGTACGCGTGAACGTAGTTACACCGATTTTTCCATTGCACAAAACCCATGACTAAGTCACCCCTACCCTTCCCGCACGAAGAGCACCAGTGGGTTGACGATATGCTCAGGCCTCAGCTGGACCCCCACGATGAGATCACCCCAGATTCGCCTCCCAGGCCCCAACTACGCCTTCGAGACGACGCCTCCCTGACAGTCACCTTCCCGAGGATCAACTACGCCGTCCGACAGTTTACACGACGATGCGCCCTAACTAATGTCATGGCCATGTAAAACTTGTTATGTAATGTCATTGTGCATTCCGCCTTTGTGATTTATGTAATGTCCTTACATTAAATTTATGTACTATTCTCCAAATATTTAGTACAAATGACAACTCTACCTCCTGATTTTAACTTACTAAACCTTAATGACATAACGCAATGCTGCCCCACGATCCCTCCTCGCCCCGCTACCTAGCATAAGTGAATTTTCTTCAACAAAATTGTAATTTACCCGCAGGCTATATATATGCATGATTTGGTTGTCATTGCCCTCACTCTTCGCTTCCTCTTCTCTTTTCTTCCAGTCTTAAACGGGATGTCTACGGCCTCATCAAACTTCCGAGTGAGCAGACAATTAGAAACACTACAGCATCACTTGGTTTGCCCTCGTTGCAGGGATCCGGTGAATGTGTTTACCTCCCATACGCCAACGAATCCATCCCGAGTGTTCATGAAGTGTTCAAATCTTATGGTAACTTGTGCCTGATCATCTCCAATAAAACTTCTTTCCAAATAGCATATTTTTTTCATTTGCAGTTGCAATTATTTTTACAGAACACAACATGTCGGTTCTGGCTGTGGGCTGATAAAGTTGTGCCAGAGGTTCGAGATATTGCAATGCAAATTGCTGCCTTGCAAGAGGACACCCGTGGTGTTGCTGCATTTCGTCAAGTGCCTCTACCATCTGATCAACCGATGGAAAATAAAGATAATGTTCTTAAAAGACTGAATGAAAGTATAGAAAGGGTTGAAAAAATACTTCAAAAATTAGTTAACATAGCTAGTTTGGCAGTTTTTCTTCTATTATTTCTTGTTCTTGCCAACTAGAAGTTCATTTTTAATAAGATTGTAATATCCACTCTTTATTTATACATCCCTGCACTACGTGATGTATGCCTTTGCGGCGTTGTTGTACTCGTTTGTATCATGTATGCCTCTATCTAATTCCGTTATGAATACTTTGCGTGCGAATTAATCAAACCCTAATTTCCAAATCCTATATTCCAAATTTTCGAGACCTAAATCTGTAATGCAGACAATTTCAGAATACTTAGTTTTCGCAATAGTAAGACCACACGACTTATCTTGCAAAGCAGGACGTGACCACCATCTGCAAAGTAAGACGTGACAACACACTAGCTCGCCAAGATTTCGCATCAAAGGACAACACTGCAAAATAGGACACAACTTCTCCATGCAAAGCGTGATGAGACATGACTCCACACAAGAACATGTGACAACACTCGCCGCCACCTTTTCGCATCAAATAACATCACTCGCAAAGTAGGACATGACATCTCTCGCAGCGCGACGAGACAAAGACACAAAGTAAGACGTGACAACACACTGCCTCGCCAACTTTTCAGACCGAAATGACATTACTCTGCAAAGTAAGACGTGACAACACACTGTCTCGTCAGCTTTTTAGACCGAAATGACAACACTCGCAAAAGTAACACGTGACTTCTCTCTACAAAGCAGACGAGACAGACTCGCAAAGTAAGACGTGATAAAGACTATGCCTCGCCACTTTTCGATCGAAAGGACAACACTCGCAAAGTAAGATCGACAACACTTTGTCTCGCCGACTTTTCGCATCAAATGACAAAGACTCGCTTTTCATACCAAAATGACAAAGACACTCGCAAAGTAAGACGTGACAACACACCGCCTCGTCGCCTTTTCGCATCAAATGACGCTTTAAAGTAAGACGTGATCAACATGACAAAGAAATATGCAAAGTAAGACGTGACTTCTCTCTGCAAAGCAGGACGAGACATGACTCTGCAAAGTAAGACGTGACAACACTCTGCCTCGCCAGCTTTTCAGACCGAAAAGGACAACACTCTAAAAAAAATAAGACATGACTTCTCTCTCCAAAAAGATTAAAGAACACTCTACCACGCCGGCTACTCACGTGAATTTAACCACACCATGCCAACCCTTTGGCTTATAAAAAGAGGTGGAAGATATCGAGGAGAGAAAACCACACAACCAAACACAACGCTACACCAGAGCTTGCTTCACCACCTTAGGATGGACAATATCAAGAAGCAATGGGACGAGATCCGCGATCTAGTAAGGGCTTCTACCGCACGGGCCGAACAAGCTAGGGCTGCTGAGGCCTCGGTCTGGCAAGAGCAGCTTACCAGGATGACAGCTCTCCGCAATGAAGTCCCCGTAGCAACAACCCCTACCGAATCGTTTGAACCGAGCCTTCGCCGCAACACCCGCCAGAGGGGGCGACGCCGCCCCTGTGTTGGTGCAGGGACACATGCACATTCTTCAAATCTAAGCACCGCCACCTCGATGCGCATCGAGTTGTCCCAACTACTCCTCTGACTATCCCGACCGTCGCTGGGATACGAGCAGCTATCGGCAGTCGGTAAGGACTATTTACAGTAAATTCCCCTACCAATTCTATTTCAAAGTACGCACTAACAATCTCTCCCGTCTACTCATAGTCCCTGGAGCCGCTATATGGCTACCGCAAGTGGATCGACCTAGAGATCCACCCACGCGACCAGTGGCGAATCGACTTGAGTGGAATGCCGAAAGGGCACGCGAGATCCGAGAGGAGGAGCGCTAATCAAGAGCACAACCAGCGTATCCGGCGGGAGACACATGCCCATCTCGAGGTGTGCAGGCGCAAGGAGCGCGAGGCACGCGAGAGGTAGCACGACAAAAAGGGGAAAATGGCGGACGAGGCAAGGGCGGCCGGCGAGGAGTACAACGCCGAGCTCGCAAGGAAGGGCAAATGTCCCCGGTCCACGCAGTAGTTCGGGCCATTCCGTAGTAGTCCCCCTCCTACTCGTCATGTTTTTTACTATCCCCTAAAGGCATGCGTACTTACATGGTCCGGAAGCTCGTGTCGCAAGTTGCCGTAGTAGTAGCGTCCATGACTAAAGCGATTAGCTGAACCATCATGCCATGTGACCATATGTAACGTGCTTCTGTGGCGCGAACTGCAATGTAGTTCTGGTGTTGTGCCTCCGCTGAGCCATCAAAGTATGCCTCTTCTGGTGGAATTCCAGAGATAACCATTCACATCGACATCGATTCTTCTATGTTTTAGGGCTTCTCCGTAATCTAACGCTCTCACCTTCGCTTAAGTTAATTTACAGACTCGCTTTAACTCCACCGCACAGAAGAAATATGATCAAAAACTATAGCGACCAAGAGTAGTCATGTCGTACCAAACTTCGCACATTTCAAGTCACATGAAATCATGAAACTCTAATTTCCGAAATGTCTCGTCCTAATTTTTGAGACATAAACCCTGAATTTGTCGAGATAATTTCAGAGCATATAAGATTATGTAAAATTTACACAATCAAGTCTATTGTGTAGGGAGTCTTGAAAAAAATCATAATGTTTGGACCTCATTTGCTATATTAGAAAATTCCTACAAACATTAGATTTTAAATAATTGTGGAGAAAAAAAAGAATGCATAAAATTTCAAAAAAAATTACACAAGTAGACAAACTATGCCAGGAGGCTCCACAAAAAATTTCATAATTGTTTGAGCTCATTTTGTATATTTTAAAAATCGGTCAACAAACATTATTAATTAGTTTTTTTAAAAAAATAATTTTTTTTGCCCACGTGGGGCAGCACCACGGTGCCGTAGGTTGCTATCGTCTCCGGCGGCAGCTAGTACGATAGGAGAGTCATTTTTAAATTTTAAAATTATAAAGATTATTTTAAAAATTTATTACGCAACGGCTAAAATAGTCGAGAATTCAAGCAATTCAAACAACACAGCTGTCGCTGACGAGCACTTCTCTGCCTTTTTCCCGCGCGCGCCGCGGCCATGTCCATGCGCTGCAGCACGCACGCCCATAAATGACGGCGTATCTGCACTTCTGCAGTCCAGAACGGTCGGCTGAACCCTTTTAAAGTCTCTCGTCGCCTGCGAAAAGTCCAGGACAGCGGTGCGCAGGGTCATTGAATCCATGTGAGGCGCCGGGCGTTGCCGAGGATCATGTGAAGCACAATCAAAGATCCCGCGCTGCCGCTGCGTCCCTCATCAATGGCTGCATGCGCTCTCGCTTAGCTCTCGCTTAGCTAGCTAGCCCCTCGCAACATTCAGTGTACGCACGCGCTCGACGCGAATATATATACGCGCACGGCGTGCGTTCTCCATTCCCTGCAGCCTCTTCTTGCTCTTGCGTTGCACTTCATATACAAAGGCTGAGCCGAGCTTTTCTCTAGACATTCTTGGGCTGATGAGGAGGCACGCTATTGCCGCTCGAGTTCACTGCGTTCTTCCTCTTCTTCTCACAGTTGTCTTGCTGCTTGCTGCCACGAGTGATGGCATCAGACCAGCTCCTCGTGAGTGTAACGAGATGTATCGTTTCGTGTATGGAATGTACGTATCAGTGTGCTAATTAACTTTCTGGATCTCATTTCAGCAGCTGGTGTAAAAATGGCCCATGGACAGGGAAAGGCTACCGCTGTATTACAAGTAGTACGTTCTATCAATCACGTCGATCGCCTACACTCTGCACAGTGTACAAGCTCAGTGAGGCCACCAAACTAATTGATCTGTTTGATCTCCTCTCTTCCTGTGCTTGGGCGTAGCAGGGGCGGAGCGGTGGGGACAACGGCTTCCTCCTGCAGGAAGAGGTGTACGCGACGGGGTCGAGCCTGCCGGACTGCTCGCACGCGTGCGGCGCGTGCTCGCCGTGCAACCGCGTCATGGTGAGCTTCAAGTGCTCCATCGCGGAGCCGTGCCCGATGGTGTACCGGTGCATGTGCAAGGGCAAGTGCTACCCGGTGCCCTCCAGTTGAGCTGCCGCCACCCGCCGAGCTAGCTGATATATGCTAGTACTGATGCTGATGCAAAGGGCACCGGCACGCATGATCGATGTTGCAAGTAGTATGCCAAGATAGGAATGTTTATGCCGGTGTTCGCTCGCCATGATGTTTCTTACGTTGATGAAGCTTCTACAAACTTCAGCTGTTTGTCTTGGAGAAGGCCGGGGGGTTGAGCTATATTATGCTGGTGCTAATTACGAGGAAGTTTGAAAATGATTAGTCATTAGCTAGTCTGTTTGATGTGAAGCTCAAGATGATCTAGCTAGTGATTTTTGGGTTTGGGGGTACGAAAAGTAGCTGTTGTGGGGGGGAATGTATCGGAGACACGCTAAGAAAAGCCGTTCTCTCTCTCTCTCTCTGATCTCTAGTTTGATGTAAGAGAATTTTCTTTTACTAAGCAAATATTTCCATGCATGCCTTGAGAAGTTCATAAGCTTACTGTTTGGATCACATCAGAATAGACAAGGTATCACGTGATAATGGAGTTAGATTTTCCTAGTGTGATAGTACTTCGATGAAGGAGAATTTATTCATTTTACCAGCGGTGAGGATAATAAATCATGGAAGATAAAAACAATTGCCTATTTGCCTATAATCGTGGGCATGGTTAGCACTTTAGCTATGCTCAAATGTATTTCTTATCTGTTTACCCATTATTTCATTAATTGTTAGCACCTACTTCAATTTATACTTTCATGTTTATTAACATCGGTTATGTTCCCAATTGGTGTTCTTAAGGGCATCCACAGTAGTGTTCACCTCAGCCGTCTCTTACCCTGGTATGCCACTCAAAATCCTAGTTGGATGAGAGATGATGTGAAGAGAAAATGTGTCATCTCTTTTACAAGAGACAAACTGGGCATGCAAACCATCGCAAATAGTTAGTGAGTAATGAGAGAAGTTGTGTTGAAAATGAATGATTTTATAGATAAGTTGTTGAAGATGTTGCTATAAGGTTGTCTTTAAATGAGTTAGAGGCTTTAGAGACAACTATTTGATTCACCCCATGCGAGACTATGTAAAACACAGATTTGAGTTGAAAAATCAGGATAATCGGAACTACCGCAGGCAAATGAGCGGAAAAACGATCCAACTTTTGATTTATCCAATGAAACTTGACCAAACTTGGTACACACCTTCCTAAGGATATCTGGAATCTAATCCAAGAGGCGATCGTCCAGATCTACGTTAAAGTTTTGATCTTTCTCTGTTTTTCCAAAGGAAGGTTCAAAACCGAGCAAAACGAAAAACTTGATCCATCACTTGCTCGTGGAAGATTGATGATATAGAGGATCTTAGATGTATTCCCACACGTCATAGCAAGGTAAAAGAGATGAAGAAATCAATAAAAAACAACAGGATCAAGGAAGCACCCAAAATCATCAAACAAGAAGGAAGAGCACAAGAGGACTCATATTTGAGCAATCATCCATAAATTGATTCGATGTGTTTGCGACATGCCTCTCCCTTAAAGAGGCAAGATCTCAATCAATGAGCACGCACTCATTAAGAAACAAAATGTTGTACATGTCCTAAGCATGCTTCATGAAAATCTAGAATTTTTTAAAACTCATCTTCGTTTGCAATTTTGTACATAGTTTTTCATAGCAGGAAGATGATGAAAAGCTGTAAACTAAAATTATATATGTTATATATGTTCAGTAACCTTTAAGATATCTCCATAAAGAAATCACAAACCTCTAAGGTACTTCAACTCCTCGTTCCATTTGCAAATTTAAAATGGATTAAAACCTGACCCATCAACAAACTTATGACACTTCCATTCCACGACTAGAGGTTGCACCAACTAATCTAATGCTCCAAAATCATCCACTAAACGCACTAAAAAACCATAACACCCATACCAACCGACGTGTACACCTCATGAAAGCACGCAAAAGAACAAGATGGCGAAACATGTTGTTTGATACGTATTCCGCTGAGCGTGTCGCCGTGTGCACGTAGGAAAAAAGGCCAGCCAGCGCTTGCACAACCACGCTGACGCTGTCCCACCTTCCCAGCCGCGCCACAGACATAGGCGCAGATACGGATTCCGCCGTTGCCGTAAACCCTCTCTCCCCCTATCCCCCAACGCCGAACTCCAAAACCAAACTCTCCTCGCCTCGGCCTCCCTCCTCTCGCTGCTACTCCGTAGTCCGTCCGCCTTCCCGAGCTTTAAATCTCGAGCCCTAATGGTTGCGTCCTGCTCCGGACCCTAGCAGCGCCGCCGCGTTGCCCAAGACGGCGCCCTGCGGCTTCGGTTGCGGCGGCGGGGGAGCGGGGAGGAGGAGGAGGGGGGAAGCTGAGGCGGCTCGTGGGCTCCATGGCGATGGCGGCGCCGGCTCCCGCGCAGCTTCGGCGGTGCCCGTGCTCGATGCCTCTGTGGGCGCCGTCGCCCTTCCACCGCCGCCGCCGGCGCTCGCTGTCCTCGCTGTTCATCGGTGATAGAAGGTAGTCGCCGTCCTGTTTAGTTAGCGATTTAATGCTTGTTCCAGCAAAGTTAGCGCCTATTGGCTGTATGATTAAGCGATGATGGTGGTGTTAATCATCCAATTCGAGATGCTTACGATGATTGGGTGCTGTTCTAGGTTAACCTGATGCTGTGCTAATACTGATGTAGTGGTGTGATTACTGTTGTGTTTTGGGAACCGTCGTGTGTCATGTTCTGGATTCACGCTAGTAGTTTTTATGAACCAATCTGGGGATGGGTGAGCTAGCATTCGGTACTCCTTGTTGTGCAATTTTTGTTTCCTTACATTTCATAGCTCATATGAGTTTTGAGCTATTGTATCTGGCCCCTGGGGTGGCGTTCGGCTGAATTTTGTAACCAAGTTATGGTCAAACGATTGAATCTGAAAGGCTCTCGTTTTTTTACCTATTAGCAGTCACTAAGTACGGTGCACTACTTTGGTGTTCTATCTCTAACGTTGGAAATGATTCTGACTGACAGGCAGGAGTACTCTCATAGTCCAGGCCTTGGAGTTAAAGAGAACATGGCTCTCAAGCTTGGAGTATATCTAAACTTTAATGTGCAAAGTAGTGCGCAAGAATGGGTCGAGGAGAGCAAGAGGTTATCTTTTATCAAAACCACCAATAATGTCAGGAATAGTATTTATAATGGTTCCACTCATCTAAGAGCAGGAATTCTTCACCATGAACCCTTGGAAGATCACAAGAGTTCGAACCATTCTTCATTGTACAGTGCAAGGGAAAGAATGACACCTAATTCTCTTGCAAAAAGGCACACCAATATGGAATTGGCAAAGCATCATGTGATAAATCACGCTGCAGGTGCTGTATCAGCATTGACCAGTGTTGTTAATGATGATGTTAAACCACTAAACAGGCCCAGTGGCTCTGAAGTGCAGATTCATTGGCCTAATGGATCCAAGTTTGATGCTTCTCTGCCAAAGATTTCTATAGTCGAAAAGAGCCTGCAGTTTGACGACAAGGCTAGAGATGGTTATGATGGAGATGAGCATGAATGCACAGGCAAGAAGACGGTACAGTCTTCTCCAGCTAAAGCCCCCTTGTCCAACGAGTCTAAAGATGCGCGGAAGGCACTTGCTACCATCTATGAAAAAGTTCTGGTGGTTGACAATGTGAAGTCAGCTAGAAACGTTGTTGAATTGCTTACTACAAAGTACAAAAACTTTATTCATGCATGTGACACAGAGGTAGGGCATGAAAACCCTTGGTGGCTGTTTGCACTTCTATACAAAAATGGTTATGTTCACATTTATCTGTCATTGCTTGTTGCCTACTATTAGCATATTCAATCGGGTAGTAAACACTGATTTTACCTGAACCTGTCCCCCTTTGCTGAGAGGTGTCAAGGTTCTACATACAGCTGCCCCCCCCCCCCCCGGGCGCCCATACCCCATCTTTATAGTTAATTACTAAGTTATGCTGCTTCTGACTATCCTGAAAGTCTAGTTCTGTTTAGTTCTTATGTGTTTTTGCTTCTTGTATGCAAGTACTATTTGCCAATCATCAACCTCAAACATTATATATGCAGTATGCCTGTCTGTTTCTTTTATTGTTCTTCCTTATGAGCGAATACAATTATACAACATCCATTACAATTTTACAAATAAGGACAAAAGTTATAGTTGTTCTCAATCTCATTAATCATGAACAGCATGACGTTGGTATCCAATATCACCTTGATTCAATGGCACATAATACTACTGAGAAATCAAGCTACACTGAATAATTTGTTGTGTTTTGTATTGTTGTGGACGCCTTTGTGGGCAAGACGTATCAAAGGCGGCGACAGAATGCGCGGCAACGACAGACTGCGCGGCAACGACTTTGGTCGGGGCACTGCCCACATGCTGGATTAAGCTACAGTAACCAAATAGGTTACTGCTCCTGATTTGGCAGCATAAGGTGCTGTCGGCAGGGATAATTAGAGCTAGAGATTAATCTCCTTAAGAGACAGGACAGAGTTAGTTTCTCCTTAAGAGATTGAGTTAGAGGATATGTTAGTTTCGTATTCGATTCGGTTGTGCTTTCCACTTCCGAAAATTCTACATGCTTAAGTCTATAAAAGCAACTTATGTAAAAGAGGGAGACTCAATTAAGAAATAAGAAAAGTCTTTAGCCTCACCAAGTTTCGGGAGAGATCAGAGCCTTGGCTGGCCGGAACAAGTCCAGCCGACCCGAGGGTGATCCTTGCTTAGGCCAATTTATCATCCTCTTTGCATCTTTATCCTCTCCGATCCCACGCCATATCATGTACGCATATTGACTTCTTGCTACTGTCATAATTCAGGAGAGCTCAATGTTATGCAGGTAGCTAATATTGATGTTAAACAAGAGACACCAGTTGGCCATGGAGAGGTCATATGCTTTAGCATCTACTCTGGCAATTCCGATGCTGAAGCTGATTTTGGAAATGGCAAAACATGCATTTGGGTGGATGTGCTGGATGGTGGACGGGATGTCCTCATGGAGTTTGCACCGTTTTTTGAAGATCCTTTGATCAGGAAGGTGCAGCTTTTTTCCTTGTTCTCTTTTGTCTAGAGAGTACTGTATTTGGGTTTGTTGGTCTCCTGTTGTATGATTAATGCAGTACAAATGGAACCAAGAACAAGACTATTATTGTAACCATGTAGGGAAGTGTGCAATAACATCACATATTTAAGCTCAATGTTACTACTTTACGTTGTGAAGACCCTTTTGTTGCATGTTCAATTGTCTGCTTCACTCTAGGCTGATGTTATTTTTTTTTCCATCCCTAGCTAAACTTTACTACTATAAATTTATAGGATACGTTGTTTCCTTGTTGTCGAGTTTTCTAATGCAAATATCTTGTTTTTCACATCTAGGTTTGGCACAACTATAGTTTTGATAACCATGTCATAGAGAACTATGGAATCAAGGTTGCTGGATTTCATGCCGATACAATGCATCTTGCACGACTTTGGGATTCTTCGAGGAGAACTGATGGAGGATATTCGCTTGAAGGACTTACAAACGATAACAGAGTCATGGGTGTTGTCCCAAAGGAATTACAAAATATTGGAAAGAGATCAATGAAAACCATCTTTGGTTGGAAAAAGATTAAAAAGGATGGATTCGAAGGAAAAATTATTTCCATCGAGCCTGTTGAGATTTTACAAAGAGAAGACAGAGAACTGTGGATCAGCTATTCTTCATTAGATTCAATGAGTACCTTGAGGCTTTATGAAAGCTTGAGAAGCAAGCTTGAAAGAAAGCACTGGACTTTGGATGGTTACTCCAGAGGTTCAATGTATGATTTCTATGAGGAGTATTGGCGCCCTTTTGGCGCCCTTCTTGTGAAGATGGAAACAGCTGGAATGCTTGTTGACCGTGCTTACTTGTCGGAGATTGAAAAAGTTGCTGTTGCACAGCGAAAATTAGCTGCAGATAAGTTTCGGAAGTGGGCATCTAAATATTGCCCTGATGCAAAGTACATGAATGTCAATAGTGATACTCAGATTCGCCAACTCTTCTTTGGTGGTATAGAGAATAGGTATAGTCATCACTCTGTTCTAGCCTCTCTCTAAAGATGTTTTTGTTTTTTCATATACATAATGCTATGGTTTCTCCAAAAGATTTGACATTATTAAGGATCTTTGTGAGGATGTTGTTAAATTTGCACTGATTGTGATTTTAGTTTTTTTTTCTAGACATGTTTATCAGTTCGGACCATAGTTATTAAACCCGGCCCGGTCATCGACCTGGCCAAGGTGTCGAGTCACTAGTCGGACCGGTGGGTCAACGGTTGGACCGCACGTTTTATTAAAATATATTTTAGTGTGTACACCATGTAAAAAATGTATATGTGAACATAAAATGTTAATCCTCTACAAATATGCAGTTCTAATTACATTTAACATAGCACAAAGCGATTAAAATGCTTTACTTCTGTTAATTTATTATGGTATTATGGAGGCGAAGCTAAGCATAGAACAGAGGAGTTGTTGGCTGGAATGAGAGAGTGATAAAGACTGCCAATTTCACAAGAGGATTCCTACTAAAACCCTAGCAACACCCAAAGTACGAACATGCTTTTCAGTTTTGTCTTGAAAAGCTCTTTCATTTGAGGGGTTTCTTGTTTATTGGCCTCATGAGCAAAACCCAGTCGGGTCGATGAAAACGCCGGGTTTACCCGGGTCAATTACATCTCTGGTCCTATGAGTGTGACCGGTCCGGGAAAGCCTCTGGGTCTGGGTTTTTCTAGTTCAACCGCCGGGTCGTGCCGGGTTTTATAACTATGGTTCAGACATGATTGTTTGAGCTTCGACTAGGTACTGGAGATATGTATTAACATATATCGATGAAAAAAGTGAGTTGTAACTTGCTGCGTTTACCTTTGCACCTATTGTAGACATTCTTGCACGCAATTCCTATAAGTTATAATGTTCTTATTAAATCTTTGTGCAGAAGCAAACCTGGTGAAACTTTGCCAAAGTGTAAAACTTTTAAAGTGCCAAATGATGATAACACAGTTATAGAGGGCAAGAAGACTCCCAAGTATCGCACAATTGAACTTTTCAGCATTGTGGAAGATCTGAAAACTGATATATTCACCGCAAGTGGCTGGCCCTCGGCCAGTGGGGACGCATTGAGAAATTTGGCTGGGAAACTGACAACTGATCTTGTTTACACAATAGATGATGTAGAGGACAACGAATACGACAGCGATTCAGAAATTTCTGAGCATGATCTAGAAGACACTACCTCATATGGGACTGCATATGAAGCATTTGGAGGAGGAAAGAAAGGAAAGGAAGCATGCCATGCCATTGCAGCTCTCTGTGAGATCTGCTCTATTGACTCGTTAATATCCAACTTTATTCTTCCCTTACAGGTGAGCTGGCTCCACGTACTCTAGCATAGATTGCAGTAGTTGTTCCTTCAGCGGTGACAATGTGCCAGTTAGGCTTGAGTGGCCACTGTCAACTATTATAGTCTTACTTATCTATCTGGTTCTTAATGATATTTATCTCCTTTTTTCCTTATAGGGAAATCATATATCGTGTAACGAGGGGCTGATCCACTGTTCCTTGAATATCAATACAGAAACAGGTCGTTTGTCAGCAAGGACACCAAATTTACAGGTTACTGTCTTATGCATTTATGTTGGGGGATTATGTACATGCCTGTAGTATATAATGCCACTCTTGAGGTTGAGAGTTAGCTGGAGTCTAGTTTCTGAGGAAATTATCTGGAGTCTATTTCTGTCTTTGTGCATATTAGAAGACAGAAATAACCTTTCAGAATAGGACCATTAGGTAGTTTGTTCCTAGCTTGAAGCACAAGTCACACTCTTGTTTGAATGAATCAATATGTGATAGTTAAAGTTCATGTATGGTTATGGTATTTAGAAATAGATTGACACTAGCAGCTTCTGTTAGTCCAATATTTGTAATTTGGATGAGCTTAGTAAAACTAACCAACTTATGATGATTACCGAGGTCCTGATCCGCAGATGGAAGCATATGCACATCTTCCGAGTTCACGCCTGTTTGCATGCTTTAGCGTGCATACCTGTTATAACTGTTGAGAGCAAAATTAGCGTGACGATTGCTTCGCTATTCAGGCACTCATCATTTAACCAAAGACTCACTGAAGAAATCCTATACAAACCAAGCTAGCTGCCATTGAGCCCTGTTTTATTCATTAGAAGTCAGCGAGTGGGCTGCACTAAATATTATTTCCGAAAATAAGCACTAGTGTTTCAGTGAATTTAATGGTTCGGGAATAAACTGACCTTGTTGCATTATTCTATGTCATATCCAAAAGATGAATTTTTGGTTCTAAATGTTGTAAATTCTGGGGTAGTTGCTTTAGATCTTGTAGTACTATGTTGTATTATTCTGTGAGTTGTGATATGAAATAATTTATTGAACTCTTGATGTAAATTCCTCCATGGCAGAATCAACCTGCACTTGAAAAGGACAGGTATAAAATCCGTCAGGCTTTTGTTGCAGCTCCAGGAAACTCTCTTATTGTTGCTGATTATGGTCAGGTATGCTAGTGATGCCAAAAAAAAAAGTTTCCGAATATTTTATCACAAATACAAATAAAAAGACATACTTCTGTTCTGTGTAGCTGGAGCTCAGGATCCTGGCACATCTTGCTGATTGTAAAAGCATGTTAGATGCTTTCAAAGCTGGTGGTGACTTCCATTCCAGGACAGCCATGAACATGTACCAGCATATTCGTGATGCTGTTGAAGAAAAGAGAGTACTTCTTGAGTGGCATCCTCAACCTGGTCAAGAGAAACCTCCCGTGCCGTTGTTGAAGGTACTCTAGCTTCAATAATATTTTTGAGAGTTATGTTGATTTCAGTTTGGTTGTTAAAACTATGACCAGGCTTATCATGTTATTGCTTTATCTTGTACACTGCACTCATGCAGTTGTAATTCATCTTTTACTTTGCATATCACTGTAATATTCTGACTACCCTACTTCAATGGCGGATCAAAATCAATAACTTATACCCTGTGGAGTTATCAGTTCCATAACAAATATATTATAATGTTTAGAATTTTCATGTTGTGATTGGTCAATTCCTTTTAAAATTAAGTGTGATGTATTTCCATATAAACATTCTTAAGGATCCTCCTCCTTTTTGTTTAAGATATCACATCTCGCGTCTTAGTCTGATGCTTCCTTTTTACTTTCCTTGGGGGTTGTACGAGTATGACATTTGTTTGGAGCTCAAAGTTTGTTTTAGTTTCAGTTCAAAAAAGGATGGCTGTTTTATATATTCTCTTCTCTGTGCCTTCTTTTTTTTGGCATTGTATCTGGAATGAAGTTTCTTTTTTTTGGCATTGTATCTGGAATGAAGTTCCTCCAAATGTTTTTTAAGTTTAATCTGGTCTGGTTCACAAGATGATCCATTTATGTTCCGTAGATTTCTATGGAAATGGATCTAGGAGATGTGATTAGCATGAGATAAGAACATGCATGACTTGTATGGAATCAAACACAGTTTGATGTTTTAATTGTGATTTTAGGATGCTTTTGGTGCTGAGAGGAGGAAAGCTAAGATGCTTAATTTCTCCATTGCATACGGAAAAACAGCTGTTGGGCTTGCTCGGGATTGGAAGGTACGAATTGGATGAACACACCTCTCTGTTAATAGCAAGAATTTAAACCTTGGTGCACACTTCATTCTGCTACCAGCTTGGACTACTGGGTTCACACGGATTATCTAGAAACCGGAAACCACTTGCATAGTGATTGGTCATGTTTATTAGATTCACTGTTAAAACTCTTTACCGAATGAAATGATTTTAATAATGATTTCACTAACAGAAAGCGGCTATAAATTCCCTCTCAGTAATGAAACAGAGACGCAGTCCTTTCCTTTCCCCTTTCCCCAAAGTATTGCACAAGTTGTTGTAAGGGTACTTCTGGTATTGTACTTGTGTCTAGGGTTTAGTATGTCCCTTGAGTCCTTGTACTATATATTAGCCCTATGGGCTATTTCATCCATTCCTCTTCTCATATTAACATGGTATTAGAGTGGGTTGCGAAACCCTAGCCGCCACCCACTCGTCTTCCGTTGTCGCTGCCCCCCGGGAGGAGCAATCTCCACTCCCAGGGGTAGCCACCTCTTAGTTGTAGTATTTCTTTTCAGCATCAAGCAGCAACACAGCAGCAGTACTCCCCTTCGAGCTCGGGCCATCATCTTCCTTGACCTCCCCGTGGGGATCTGGCCAGATCTGTCGACACCTGCAAATATGTGTGTTTCCGGTCGGTTCTGTCATTACGCATGGCGGAGCAGTCTTCTTCATCAACCTGCTATGTCCGGTCATCCCTCCACCACCGGCCGCAGATCGTGCTCAGGGAGCCTTGATCTGACGTCGTCGGCTCCGGATCTGATCTACCTCGTCCCCGGCCTTGCCCCACGCTGGATCTGGTCGTTTTTATCGTCGTTGGCTCGTGACGGTTGTCCTTGAGCTCGCCTTCATCATCATCGGCCGGATCTGGAACTTGTTGAGCTCGCCTTTGCCATCACTGGCCGAATCTGGAGCTAGCCGAGCCAGCCCTCCTTCTCCCAGCCGAATCTGTTTCTCTCCACTGCTGCACCAGACCCTCTCTCTTTGGCCAGTGCCGCCGCCTTGGGTCTCTTCTTCCCAGATCTACCGCCGCTGCGCTGAGCCTACCCACCCCAGGTCGCCGCCGCTGGGGCTTGCTACCACCTCGGGCCTCCCTGCCTCGGGCCGCAGTCATCTATCATCCTCAACTCCAACCTGACCTCTAGGCCACGGATGCTGTCTCCACTGAGGCTATTGCGCTGCGCCATTGGCCCTCCTCTGGCTTTGCCTATGCAGCCTTGAGCAATGGATGCACTTGGACAAGTTGCGCCCCCCCCCCCTCTCTGCTTGCTCCAGGGCAACCTTAGTTGCTTACTATGGGCTGTGAAGTGTCGGGCTGTTGATGGTGTTGCTTGGGTGGGCTACTGGGCTATACTGTTGCTTGCTGGTTGGATGAGATGGGCCTTTTTTGTTGTTGTTAGTATCTGCTGCTCCTTTGAGTCCTTTTCGCTTTGAGTCCATCCAAATTCGTATCATCTATCTTGGAGATCATCCATGCTATGCTAGCGCACAAATTTCCTTGTCGATTAGTCAATTGCTTTTCTTGCCTCTTTCGCATGGCCGCAGCCGCCACACTTCTCCGAGACGCTGCAGTTTGTAGAAGTCGTTATGATGTCGCCGCTCTTCACCTTGAGCCGCCGCCCCCTGAGCTTCTAAGGTTGTTGCTCTTCTCTTTGAGTCGCCTCTGCTTTGCCGTCGTCTTGGGCTTCAATCTGCGCCACTATACTTCTATCTCTCCCTTTTCGGCTTGATTTGACAACTCTCTATTTCGGTTGATTTCATCATCTTCATCATGTTGTTGTGGTCGACTTTGCTACCGTTGGCCTATGCCTTTTGAGCGCTTACACCTTTTGCATCGTGGAAGAAGAGATTTTCCAAGAGTTGCATGCTACGACATCTTCAAGGCTCGGACATTGGATTTTCCCTATTTAGTGTCAACCCTATTGCACACGCCTTGCATTGGGGGTGTTAAAGGTGTTTCTGGTATTGTACTTGTAATTTAGGGTTTAGTATGTCCCTTGAGTCCTATTAGATTAGGAATTTTTTTGTATTTTCTTATATGACTTTTTGTATTTCCTTATATGTGAATAGCATATTCTTTTGTAATATCGCCTTGTACTCCCTATATATATTGCTCATTGGGACTCATGAATACATACACAATATTCATAACATAGTATCAGAGTTAGGGCACTAACCTTGCTCCTTCCGCTGCCATCCCACCACCGCTGCCGCCGCCGTCCAATGTCACCGGAAGACCACCGCTTTGAGGCCGCCCGAGGCTACCGCCGCTACATTGTACGATGCCGCTCAAAGGCTGCCGCCGCACCAAGGCCGACGCCGCCTGATGCCGCCTCCTCTGGTCGCTACCCGACGGTCAAGAGCCGACTCGCCGAGGCCTTCCGCACGCCGACTTGGCTCGTGCCGCCGGCAGCCGCCGCTACCACCGGCCAAGGCCTTCCTCGTGTCGTCATTGCTGTTGCCGCCGCCTCTGTCGCCGTCGGCCACCGCCTGGTTGCCTGTTGAGATCAATGGATAGTTACAAATTCTTTTAGAAACAGTATCGGTTTCAGCTTTCCAAAAAAAAAACGACGATCTAACCGCTGCGCCATCCAACGCCACATGTTAGACTTCGTTGTCTTGGTTGCCGCGCCGCTTACTGATGGCTTCCGTTCCATCAGCTGCGATCCCATTCTCGGGAACAAAGCTCTATGGGACGAACTATAAGTTATGGTCTTCACTCATGGAGATCACGCTCGATGGTCTCCGCCGCTAGGGACATGTCACTGGTGCACGGCCTTCTCCACCACAGCCGGTTCAGTCTTCTGCCAGGCAGTCTACTTCTACATCTCCTGCAGAAGATGAGACCGCCAAGGAGGCAGAGGTTGTTGCTGCTGCTACTAACACTGTTGATGAGGCTTTTCAGTATGCCATTGATGCTTTCAAGCGCTGGTGTGCTGATGAGGAACATAACTAACTATTCATCTATTCCTCTTCTCATATTAACAGTTGTTACTTGTTGCTTTGGCAGGTTTCTGTTAAGGAAGCAAAGGATACACTGAAACTCTGGTACAGGGATAGAAAAGAAGTTTTGGCATGGCAAATGAAACAGAAAAAGTTAGCACAAGAGAAGTGTGAAGTTTATACTTTGCTTGGGCGATCACGTCGTTTTCCTAACATGGCTTATGCAACTCCTGGTCAAAGAGGTCACATTGAGCGTGCTGCAATCAATGCTCCTGTACAGGTCATTATTGTCTAATTACAGGTAAAAGTGTATGTTCAAACTTAAATGCAATGCTGAAATTGTAGTCTTTTTTAACATCACAGGGCAGTGCTGCAGATGTTGCCATGTGTGCAATGCTTGAGATAGATCGTAATACTCGTCTTAAGGAGCTCGGTTGGAGGCTCCTGTTGCAGGTATATTGCATGAACACCGCTACTACTTTGTCCTCTCTTTAGCAAGTAAAAGCTTAGAACACTCGAGTGTGGTCACCAGTTTTGTTTTTCCTTCGAAACAAAAGAAATGTATGGTATTTAATGACTGGTCCATTTCACAGTTGGTACTGTTCTTTCCTCAAGTCAAATTGACAGCAGCCGATGATCTCAAAATAAATTTGTTTATTTGGATTTTGAGATCATCAACTAACAGTACAACACCCCTAGTTCTGAAATCTGATTGCTGTCCTTTTACCCATATGGTGATTTTTATTTTCAAATGTAACATCTAGTGGCAAACCTAGCAGAACTGACAGCTCCATTTTTCAGGTGCATGATGAAGTGATACTGGAAGGACCTGCAGAGTCGGCTGATCTGGCCAAGGCAATAGTTGTTGAGTGCATGTCTAAGCCCTTCTACAGCACCAACATCCTGAATGTTGACCTGTCTGTTGATGCCAAGTGTGCACAGAATTGGTATGCAGCCAAGTAGACCGTAATATCTTTTTTCGCCTCTGTTGACTTCGGAACGCGGCATAGTTGAATCCCAGGAGTGCATCTACTACAACGAAATTTGGTGCGTTTTGAGCTGGTGTCAACTGGTAGTGCTAGCCTATGAGCGGCATGCATTAGTCAACTGAACGTGGCAACAGAGCAGTTAGCAATCAGCAGTGAAGGCATTGTACACTACCATATAGATTGGATATCTTGACTCCCACACTCCCCCAAGTAGGGCCTGTTGATCTGTTCATGATGTCTCGTGTAGTTGACTCTAAATCTGGAGGGAAATAGGAAAGACTAAGCATGCATTGTTTATAGGATTTGTTTAGCATGGTGATGTATTAGGTTAGCTGACCTATTCTGCTGATGTCTAACATGGTGTCACGCGCTGCAACTTGTTTTTGATCAAGAGAATACAGCTCAGGATGAGCGTTTCTCTTTCTCCTTTTACATCATTGGCATTCTGGGGCTTGTAGATAATTTCTTTTCCTAGATTGCGAGCATGGCACGCACAACCGGATTGGAATTATGCCCATTAGTGGCCGTGCAGGCGCGTGGGGGGAACGTAAAAGTCGGTGATCATATTGTATCTACAGATGCTAATGCTATCTGACAAAATATTGCATGAAGTTAGATCCCCTTTGGTTATTTAAAGGCATAGTGAAAGAGATTTTTTTTTTCCTAACCTTTACTGTCATCATGTGCTAGAAAGGAGATATGAATGAAGACAAATGCCATCCCCAATAGGAACATAGTTATCCCAAGTGTATTGAACACCTAGCAGGTGGAACTAAAACCCTTAACTTCAACCAGAACACATAATTCAGATGGTACCACAAACAGTAATATATTGAAACTCACTTGATACTCTTCAAAGTACAAACCCTGTACATATTGAGAAGAAAGTTTATGCTATTTGGAACACTGGTACAATCAATATTGCATCGAATAGAGATAGCCTTTCATTCTGCAGGTTTCAGTAATATTGTCAGCTTTCAATAATACTTTAGATAAAAAAAAAGTGAGAATAAGAAGAGAATGCTCCTATACAAGTATACAATATATATCTATTCTGCAGGTTTGAAAATGTATGATCGATTTTGGAATGAATTTGACATTGCCTTGATCACTGTTAACTGCAGAAAGCTTTTCTCTCTGCCAAGTGGAACATAAAGGATCATCAAAAAATCACTACAGGCATATTCCTTCCAAAGGAAGTTTGATGCGAAAATAGAATGTAAATAAGAATGTGTTAAAACAAGAAAGAACATATACATGTAGATCTGAGTAGGAATAAAAAAAATTCTTCAATAATTAAAAAACTGCTAAAGCTTATCGCTTTTTTTCTGTACAAGTCATTTACTGCTTTCTGTAATGGTTTCATGGCTAATATACAGGTTATTGGACGAAAACTACTCAGGAGCTTTTCGAGCTAATAAAAAACAAGGAGTACTATTTCACAAAATATTAAGAAGGGAAATGTTTGAGATAAACCAATAGAGCAACTCAATGTCAGGGAGACTGACAATAGGAGTACTATAGAATGCTCGGATAGACTCAAATCAATGTATATCTGCCAAACACGTCACTTGACTATACTATGGTTGCAAGTTGCAACTACCTATATATCTAAAAAATTATATTGAGAAAATTGCATTGTAGCTATCTGAATTTATGAGATTGTGCCACTTAACTCCCTGAACTTGTATTTTACTTTCTCAGCCCCCTGAACTTGCGAGGTTGTGCCGCTTAGCTCCATGAACTTGTGTTGAAGCGAAATTCGTCGGATGCGATGCCGACGACTTCGTCCCTTCCAAGTCTGGTAGACTCGTCGCTGCCCCATTCCGGTCGTGTTTATCGTCCCTGTCACCTCACGCCGATAAAAAACGGATTCTTCGGGCCCAGGAACACACTGTGCTCGCGTCTTCGCCGGAGCTCCACCGTAACAGCCTACTGCCGTCCCCGACCTTGCCTCCTCTGAGTCGGTCGTGTGAGAGAGAAGTACATTTCCAGTGCCAGAGCAGAAGCTACTCACTCTGTAAGAAGTCCATTTGGTCGTTTGCTAACAGAAAAGGTTGAGCTGGTAAATCACCATGCTCGTGAGAGAGAGAGAGAGAGAGAGAGCAGGGACAAAGTACTTCTCTCTCACGGTGATTCGCTAGCTCAACCTTTTCTGTTAACAAACGACCAAATAGACTTTGAGCAGGGTGAGTAGCTTTTGCTCTAGTACATGGAATGTACTTCTCTCTCACACACGTCCAACTTAAAGGGGCAAGGACGAGGGTGGCAACAAGCTGCGAAAGTGGAGCTCCAGCAAAGACGCGAGCACAGTGCGTTCCCGGACCCGAAGAATCCATTTTTGTTAGTATGAGGTGACGGGGACGATGAACACGACCGAAACGGGGCGACGACGAGTCCACTAGACTTGGAAGAGACGAAGTCGCCGACACGCATCTGACGAACTTTGCTTCAACGCAAGTTCGGGGAGCTAATTGGTACAACCTCGCAAGTTCAAGGGGCTGAGAAAGTAAAATACAAGTTCAGGAGGCTGAAAAAGTAAAATACAAATTCAGAGAGCTAAGTGACACAACCTCACAAGTTCAGAGACTGAGAAGGTAAAATGCAAGTCAGGAGCTAATTGGTACAACCTCGCAAGTTCAAGGGGCTGAGAAAGTAAAATACAAGTTCAGGAGGCTGAGAAAGTAAAATACAAATTCAGAGAGCTAAGTGACACAACCTCACAAGTTCAGAGACTGAGAAGGTAAAATACAAGTCAGGAGCTAAGTGACACAACTTTACAAATTTAGAGACCTACAATGTAATTTTCTCATTTATATTCTAACATAAGCCAGCCAATGGTAGGACCTAGAGCTTCATGACAGTATGTTACTCTCACAGTCATAGCCTAATGGCCTACACAGACCGTTACTTCAGAAATTGAAGAAAAAATGATACTAGAGTGGCTTTAACTCTAACTACATGTTTGACATAAAAACACTCAAACTTGAGCATGAAATTCAACTTTAGCACGAGCATATGCATCCAAACATTCCCTCAAATACTACCCCAATCTACTCTCAACACACAACAATACAAACAGAACACCCGCATATCACTTTCGTTAGCACGCACAAAGCTAAATCAACAGTTCATATGATTCTATAACAGATCAACGGCAAACGATGCTCTTGAGATCACTAACGAGTAGAATATATGAGAGATTGCCTTCTCACGTGCTTCTCATGGGGGAGGCGGGAGGCGGACGATGGGGCCATCGTGTTCCTTGTTGGCCAGAAGCGCAAAGAGGGCGTCGGACATCGCTTGCGCCAACTCCGCCCCCTTCCGCAGGCACTCCTCCCTACATGAAGCGTAAAATTTAGCCACGAAATAACACGACAAAAAGGCATAGGTGTTACTACTCGTTTGTGTGATGAGGAGAACCTGAAGGAGGACGCGGTAGCAAGGTGGTGCAAGGGGTCGTAGGCCATGAGGTTGCCCAGATCCACCTTGTACTTGGCAACGGCAGCAGCGGCGAGTTCTTCTTCTTCCACCATGGTTGCGTCGCTATGTTGTGGAGTCAATCGTAGCCGCAGAGACCCTCAATGAAATCAGAACAACCAGGGCAAAAAATAAAGCAAGAAGGGGATAATCCCCAAATCCAGGTAATCAACACATAAATCCCCCGCCCACCTCAACCAAAATCAATGACAAGCAACCAATCGGCATGTTGAACGGTCCAAAGAAACGGAGGGAACACTAGGAAGGAGGCACCACACGAAAACAAAGACCAAAACCAATCTGATCAGATGAGGAAAACGGCGGACGGAGCAAACCAACACAAGAAGGAAGGGAAAAGAGGAGCTCTATATGGCGAAAATCAATGGGGGTGGGGTGGCGGTAAGCAACAGATTGCCATGACGAACTCTGCTGGCCGGCGGAGTAGGGTGATGCGAGGGGAGCTGGACAAGGGGGTGCGGCAGTCAGAGGAGCTCAAGGCGAGGGGGCAGAGGAGGAAGGCATGATAGGGGTGAAAAGCAACACACTAGGGTTGGAGCAGGCGCAACGGGGCAGGGTTGTGAGGGCACTGCCGGCCGCTGTTGGTGGAAGCAGGGGCGGGGGCGGGGGGGGCGGGGAGGGCAAAGCTCGTGGAGAAGAAGGAGGTGGGGGCGGTGAAGGAGGGGAGCCGGACTCGCCGACACACACACACCCCTCTATCGATATGGCCAGATTAATCAAGACATAAACGTTCGAATGATAACATGAATTCGCATCAGTTTTAGTACAACCTTCAGTAACATCACCCGAGTAACATGAGGAACTGAGACTTGAACTTGTCCAATTGCGCCGGTTGGAGCAGGGAGACTGACACCTGCACCCCGTGACCGTCTTTCGAACGCATCAGTGCCACCTGCCCGTCGTGGTTCATCCTGATTGGCTCCGTCCTTTTTGGCTTCCCCAACCCGAAGTCGGCGACGTCGTACGCCCTGAACCCCGACGACCCCGACACGTTCATCAGCCGGTCCAAAGGGAGCGTAACCACCAGGCTCATGAAATCCCACCCGGCGAGTGGGTCCTCCGTCATCTTGCGGACCTCGTCCTGGACCGCCGACGCCGCGGCCGCCAGAGCGCGCTCTGCGTGGAGCTCTCGCGCCGGCAATCTCGCCAGGCACCCAGTCAGGCACGCCCCGAAGTAGCCTGCGTCGACCGGAGGGTCGAGGCGGTCGCGGGTGTCGGCGAAGAAGAACAGCAGCGCGTCGTCGTCCGCGGCGAAAGACTTGCACCGGGCGAAGGACGTCCACGCGAGCGCGATGACGGCAGCGAAGGTGGACGGGGGGCCATGCAGAGGCGCGTCGTGTGCTTCGCCGAGATGGACGATGCGCTGCTTCAGGCGTTGGATGTCCCGCGCGTCCAAGGTGAACGTCCGGCGGGAGAACCGCGTGCGGTCTTCTAGTATCGACGGTGGCGTCGACGCCTGCGCGCGGGAAGGAAGAACAACCAATATTTATAGCTGGAAATGAGATTTTCTTTATGGAGTAAATGCAGATAGGTTGATTTGTTTTGCTGTGCTAATTTGATTCATATGTGCTCACGAGTAACAATCAACTTGGAGATCTTACAATCACAAAACTCATATGGTGCGTCAATGGAACTAAGGGTCAAACTCATATGGCAGCAACGTACCACAGGCAAATTCGGCGCGAATTTCCGCAAGACGCTCCTAGCCAGCTCCTCGCCACCAGGCAGCTTGATGAGCGAGCGGTCGAAGGACGGCGCCTTGCGCGGCGTCTCGCCCCGGCACGCCGCCGCCCACGCCTCCACGAATGTCCACAGCGACCGCCCGTCGGCGATGCCGTGGTGCACGGTCACCCCAAGCGCCACGCCGCCCTCGAAACGCGTGACCTGCACGGCCAGCACCGAAGTCGGCAGCTCGCACATGTCGAGATCCGGCACGAGCCGCTCGAGCACCTGCAAGTCGTGCACCTCGTCGCCGGCGAGGCGGCGGATGTCGGCGTCGGACTCCGCGACGACGAAC
Organism: Hsuehochloa calcarea; assembly: GCA_036346395.1. NCBI lineage: Eukaryota > Viridiplantae > Streptophyta > Magnoliopsida > Poales > Poaceae > Hsuehochloa > Hsuehochloa calcarea. The sequence continues at coordinate 46,948,326 of CM070599.1, forward strand.
TTGACGCCGTCCGAGTCGGAGCAGCTGATGGCGACGTCGCCGGTGTCCGCAAGGTGGACGAGCTTGCCGGCGAGCGGGGCGAAGCTGGCCAGGGTCGCGGCGAGGGAGGACTGGAGGGACTGGAGAACGGCGTCGAAGGGCGGCAAGTCGTCGCCCTCGAACAACAGGACGTGTTGCAGCACCGGGAGGACGACCCACGGTGCTTCCATCGCGGTGAGCTTGATTGGCTCCGGCGGCAGCACGGCCGTTGCCGGCACAGCGACGTAGCTGACGTCGACAATTCTCACCGGAGACATGGGGCCCAAGTAAGAAGTGGCCAGGTAGAGAAGTTCGTGCTCGCTTTGATTGATTGGCTCTGCAGGTGTGGCGGTGGCGCCGCTGCTGGTGTGTGCGGAGGATAATAGGCCGCAATTGTTTTTGTTGTTGTTTTCTCCTAGAAAGGAAATGCGTTGGGGCAGTTGTCCTCGTTCCTTTCAAGTACTACTAGTGTGTTAGTATTGTAGTGCCACGTGTACGAAGAGGTGACTTGATTGTTGATTTTAGGTAAAGGGTGCTCGGCCAAACAGGGCCCATGACAATGTAGTACACGGTAAGGTTGTCGTGACCGGATGCATAGCATAGGTTTTTTTTTCCTCATCAAGTATTGCTTAACGTCGAAATATCAATTCTAGCGTCATCCAAGGAGAAAAGTAAAAAATGATACCGTAGATATGCCGGTAGGCGATACATGTCCTTATCCATATGCTCACAGTAGGAATCGATGCTATAGTGCTTGTACGCACGCCCATCGTGTGACGGCCGCAAAACCCGAAATATTTTTTTTTTGCCGAGCTCGTGCGCCACCGCACGATAAGCACTGTAGCACCCAAAAATTTTTTTTGCCGAGTCCGCTCACCCACCGTGCAGATGAGCACTATAGCGGCAATTTGGTGCAGTAGAGGCAGTGCTAGGGAAATCTGTTGGTGATATGCCCTAAAGACAATTATAGAGATGGCTATATCGAGTCTATATTTATGAGTTCTAGAATAAATGTTATTATTTTTCTTGAATGAATCATCAATTATAAAGATTAACAAGTATGTGACTTGTTGGTGAAGCTCTTTAACTTATATGATGTCGTTCTAAATGTATCTCTGTCGGATGTCACTGGTCGGAACACTAGTGACATTTCGATCAGCACATGTATTGATTGATGATCATGTTTCACCGGTCATGGATATAGGGATATCGAATCAATAATGTGAACACATGTTAGAGAACATAATGTTGGATTGACCCACCTTAAGACACTATTGAGATTGTTATGATTTTATGTGTCATTAGTTGGTCTTAAGCAATGATGATGTATGATATTTAGACCTGAGATCAGCATGATTTCCTACATATGTAATAGTGCACTTTGGGTATCAGCTCCTACATGTGTAATAGTGCACTTTGGGTATCAGCATGATTTCCTACATGTGTAATAGTGGTTGTCAAATACTACTCCATACTAGGTAGTTTTAAAGCTAGCTTTCAGGTATGCTATGAAACTTACGGGGGAATGTGACTAGTCGAATATGAGATTTGCCCCTCCTAACATAAAGAGAGATATCTCTGAGCCCGTCGATATGGTCAGATAAAGAAAGTGCATGACCGTGTCACTTGTGGTCGAAGAGTCAACCACATGAACGAGAAAGTATTGAACAGTCCATAGATGACAAAATATCTCACTTAGAGTTCAACCAGATATCGCGAGGTAAAGGGAGAATACACGATCAGATCGTTCAGTTCGAGCAGATACAGCATGGTCGTATAGAGATACGAGCTAGTCATAGACTGATCAAACATAATCACTAATTGGTCGTAAGGAGTTACGAACTGGTCTTGACTAAATATGAACAGGTCGTATAGAGATACGAGCTGGTCATAAGTGATTATGACCTAATCGTATATCATATTGCATAAAGGTTTATCCGATATAATTTATGTGTGTTCGTGAATCGTTATGTCCTACTAGGAACCGCTAACGGCTCGTAGTCGGAAAGGTGTTTCTGAGTCACAACCGATTACACATGAATCTACCGGTCACACATTTAACGGGTTGGAACAAACGAGTTCAGATAGGATCTGTGATGAGCTCTATATAAGGAGATGCATGAGGCTGTTGGGTAAGAGACATAGAAAAAGGGAGATGGCCGACGTGAGTTGCTCCACCGAACCCTAGCTGTCATCTTCTTGAGAACCCTGCCGTGCGAGTTGGTGCTAGCATACCGACGTACGGTGTTCCTTCACTGGGTGTGTGGATACCGTAGAGGCGCTACTGTAGTTGTTGTTGAACTCGAGGATGATCCACGATCTTCACGAGGAACACGATCGATTGTTGTAGGAGACGATTGGCATCGAAGACGTTGGACGATCAACTATGACCACTTCATCGATGTGCTCTACGTTGGATCAGACTGTTCTAACTTTTCTTTCGCTGCGCCGTGCGTCTAGTGCTAATGGTCTATGATCTTTTACTTATATAGTATCCTAGTTTACATGGTAAATTTTTACATTATAAATTAGTATAGTCTATTCGTATCCTTTCAACAATAACGGCAGATCCCATGCACCTTGGTGCTAGCCGGAGAGAGGAGATACCAACTGGGAAAAGAAATTTGCTTCGTTCGGTGACGCTTACGGGGAGTGTCTTGTATACTGAGCAGGTTCTACGCTTTGTGGGTATCATTAAAATCATGACAACTTTGATCTGCACATACATGTATGCTATCCCGAGCAGAGTTGTCAACAAAACATAGCAGTAGCAGTCTACCATTACACTGTATTGCTTGCTTCATTTTAATACATCCTCAAACCAAGCGGGAGCCACCTTGGACACTGCGCTATCCGTTGGTCGTGGGCTGTGGCCACTGGCCATTATTCTTTCGACCGATCTATGTATGTACGCCGGCAAGCACGACTGCACAGGGACGGAGCCACCAACCGGCGACCGTGTGCGGCTTCCCGGGCTCGCCGTTGAACCCCCCTTATCCGCGGCGGAACTTGCTCTTCTTGTTGGATATTCGGAGTTAATAAAATATTATTTAATAAAAAAAATAAAAGGTCTACAATAGTAAAAAATTAAAGTAAAAAAATTTCATATTAGAGAAAACACCTTAAAGAATTTAGAGAAATTTTAAAATAATTAACAACAAATTGTTGAATCAGGAATTTGGAACCTAGGATTGAGGAATAGGGATGCATCTGTGCTGCTATCGATATGTGCAGACAGCCTGGGATGCTGACTTGCAATCCCTCACCAGGGCCACGGCTCTTAGGAGACCTGGCTATGTCTCGCTCGTCATCCACTTTTTTGATGCTTGCTACATTGCTCCTACCTCCTAGAGAACGCGCTCCCGCTCTTCACACGTCGCCGCTGAGGTTTGGCCAAAGCCTGAAAGCCGCCCTCACCTTCGCTTGCACCAAATCGCCTCACCCCGACACCTGGATGCCTCATGGACATGTGTGTTGGCGCTACCTAACGGTCTTGGGGAGAGAGAGAGGGGGGTTATGACTTAGTTTGAGAGGGAGAATTTCTCCGAATGGGTTGAAAGCTATTCGGTTGGTGAGCTGAGCCAAACTATTTGAGACGAATTTGGGAGGGGGAGATGTGGGAAAGAAATGAAATCTATTAAGGGTACATATACTCTGTATTTAGTAGGTATGTGTGTATATATGTATATATATACCCCTACTAAATACATAGTATTTCATAAAAAAAAGTGTTTGGCTGAACACCCATGACCCATGCTAGACCGCCCTGTGGATTGTGATTCGGTCCTGATGGGCTTGTGGTTAGTGGAGTCTCGTCTAGTGGATGGGCTGTTAAATGGGCCTCACTCGCAGGCTACATCCCATATCAGACGTTGCCCAGCCTAGGTAATCACCTCCCATGGTTCAAAACTTTGAATATTCGATCGATCGTTGAATCCCAATTCCCCACTCGCCTCCCTAGTCCTCACCACTCGTGCCCACCGAAACCCTAGGAAGCCGGCGCCCATGTGGCACTCTCGGCTCATGGACGTGCGAGCGGCGAGTTACTACCGTGGTCAGTGGCGGCCACGGTCTACAGCAAGGACCAAGGGGAGGTGGGAGCAAAGTGTGAAGGATCTAGACCTGCCATTATGAGTTAATAGAGTGTTTTAGTGATTAATGATAAATCTATTTGTGAGACTAATATTTCTATTGTTATATCTAGTGTATAGTCTTATTTGGATATAAAGGTGAAATTCAACGAGGTATGCATCTAACGCCATATTTCTTATATATTGTTGCATTTCTCGAAGCCAAAATACAGGTTTTAAACCCCACCATAAGTCTAACTTGAATATGTGCATATGTTTCTATTACACATTTGTGTATGCACACATTTAGGGGGGTTCACTCTATATTTTGTGGTTTCATTAGTACTGATCCATATTCCGTTCTCCACATATATTTGGGATCTCTACTTTAAAACATATCTTTGAGTATATATAAAACTTGTGTAGTTCATATATACTCATTTGTTCTCTCATTTATCTACATTCAATTATGAGCAATTGAAGTGGTTATCATCAATTACCAAAGAGGGGAAGATTGAAGTATCATGTCTCACCATTATGAGTTAATGGCATGATGTGGTAATTAATGATAATCATATTGTGGAACTAACTTTTTTTATAAGTTGTATAAATATGTTATGTTCCAAAGTGATGAAGACTTAGGACGACATCATGAATTGATCGTCATCAAGTCAAGATTCAAGTAAAGGATGCATCATGTGTTGATGTGTATGAATAGCTTGAAGAAAAGAAAATTATCGTGTGTCGACAATGATTCAAGAAGAGATGATCATGGGTTGATCATCAAGTCAAGAGAAAACTCATCATGTGTTGATGGAGGTCAAGTAAAGGATGCATCATGTGTTGATGTATATCAAGACTCGGGATGAAGGATATCATCATGAGTTGATGAGCATTGAGTCAAGATCTCAAAGTAAAAGAAATCATCATGTGTTGATGATTATCAAAACCAAGGACTCGGACTTGAAGTGAAGTTGTGCGTCATCAAGCTTCAAGAAGATACTTAAGACAAAGGTATGACTAACTAGGGTTAAGAATGTGTTCCTATATTTTTACCGGTCTTGGTGTTTGGTTGGAAGACTGGATTGCTAGTATAGGTTGTCGTACTATTAAGAGGGGTCTTGACTAGTAGCATGAGTTAGTCATGTGTTGATAGCTCATTGTGTTTGCTCTAGCTCATCTATGCATAGTGCTATGATTTATGAATGTGTTTTGCAAATAGCCGAGGCTCACGCATTTAATCTTTGTAGCATGGGACTATAATTTGTAAATATATTTTGCAAATGGTTGAAGTTCGTGCACCCTAGCCTTGTGGCATGATGCTATTATTTGCGAATGTGTTTTGTAAATAGTTGATGCTCATGTATGATCTTTGTAGCATTTGACTTTAGTTTGCAAATATGTTTTGCAAAAGATTTAAGTCCATGCATCTTATTCCTTGTGGTGTGATTCTAAAAGTTGGCAAATGTGTTTTGCAACTTGTTGAGAACCTTGCCTCTAACCCTTGTTTGCATAGCGCGTCAATTGGCAAAAGTATTTTTGCAAATTTAGTTGAAGCAAATTATAATCTCTCAGCTCTGGCGGTCTGACCGCTAGTAGTGACCGGTCTAACCGGTGGATTATCGGTCGGACCGCCATGTGTTGGGCGGTCGGACCGGTTACATAGTGAGCCGAAGTCATTGTGCGGTAGTGCCGCACTTAAGAAACGGTACTACCGGAGCGCGGTAGTACCGGAGTTTTTTGCGGCATGTTTTTTTTTCTCCAAAGAGGGCATTTTTATGGAATATCGTTCATTTCCTTGAGCGGTCTGACCGCTACCTCTAGCGGTCTGACTGGGATGAAGCGGTCTGACCGGCCATTGGTTGGCGGTCCGACCGGTGGCAAGTTCAAACGGCTAGTTTTATAGCCGTTGGCACTTGGGCGGTCCGACCGGCCATTAGTTGGCGGTCAGACCGGTTTCTTTTTGTTTCAATGGAATCTGTGGATATCATGGGGATATGCTCCAGATCTTAGGATGATGTGACAATTGGCAATGACGTTAAAGGTTTATCATTTTGCATATTTTCGGCAAATAAACAGTGCTGTTAGGTCATAACCGGTTTGACCGGCCAGGGCGGCGGTCAGACCGGTCCATGCGGCGGTTCAACCGGCCATAGCGGCGGTCGGACCGGCCAACTTTAGAAATAGTGTTTTGAGCTGGTCCAAAAATAGAGTGTGTAGGCAAGAGAGGGGATTCTATTAGATTTGGTCCTATAATTTTTGGAGTCTCCAGTCAAAAGTTCTATTAGATTGAAAATTTCAGTAGGTTTCGGAATTTCAAAGGCTGAAATCGGCTAAATCCCAACTGGCGGTCTGACCGGCCAATAGGGCCGGTCTGACCGGTTTTCACTTGGATCGTCGGCCTTCGTGGCTGCGATATTCAGTTGTTAGGTCAAAGTCATGAGTTTCAGGGCATATATGTTGCATGATGCATGTTTTGACTAACATAGGTCAAGTTGTGAATAACTTGTTCCCAAATTCGGTTTACTTGTCTATTGTTGTGCAAGTTGCTTGGTGGTCAACGACGAGGATGGTCGGGACTAGGCTTGGAGAGCTGAGGTTCAGAACGATCGATGATGCCGGGTGAGGTCAATGAACTCAAGCGTAGTGCAAGATGGACAAGGGTGACCTATTGGCTAATCCGAGATGTAAGATGACGCAAGGTATAGCTAATTAGGTCAAGAGGTGTGACGAGGATCTAATAATCCTCATTTTATCTTTTATATATAATTCTTATTATGGGTAAATATGATGTCACGTAGTCCCCAGAAGTACTCCTTATATTTATAAGGGGGAGGCCTACCAAGTGATTGTAAGATCTTCTACAATCACCCCTACAGTAGTAAGTCTTACTACGACTATGTCATGGTCGTAAGTCCTTCTACGACCACTACCTGGTCGTAAGTCCTTCTACGACCATTACCCAGTCGTAAGGCCTTCTACGACTTGTACACAGTCGTAAGTCCTTCTACGACTTGTACCCAGTCGTAAGTCCTGCTACGACCAAGTCAACCACGACTACCTTATAATCAATAAGACCTACAAGCGAGTGGGTCCAATTGATTAAGGAATCCAGACGGTCCACATGCACTGTTATTCCACGTAGTAATAGTGCTTAAATACCCCATTACCTCGAAGATAATCGCCAAACGGCGTGAAGGAGCCACTACGCCGATAATTATCACATCATGATCGCGAGGTAAAGGGAGAATACACGATCGGATCGTTCGATTGAGCGAATCTGACTGGTCGTATAGAGATACTGAGCTAGTCATAGGATCGATCAAACATAATCACTAATTGGTCGTAAGGAGTTCGAATGGTCTTGACTAAATATGAGCAGTCGTATAGAGATACGAGCTGGTCATAAGTGATTATGACCTAATCGTATATCATATTGCATAAAGGTTTATCCGATATAATTTATGTGTGTTCGTGAATCGTTTGTCCTACTAGGAACCGCTAAACGCTCGTAGTCGGAAGGTGTTTCGAGTCACAACCGATTACCATGAATCTACGGGTCACACATTTAACGGGTTGGAACAAACGAGTTCGGATAGGATCGTGATGAGCTCTATATAAGGAGATGCATGAGGTCGATTGGGTAAGAGACATAGAAAAGGAGATGGCCGACGTGAGTTGCTCCACCGAACCCTACTGTCATCTTCTTGAGAACCTGCGTGCGAGTTGGTACTAGCATACCGACGTACGGTGTTCCTTCACTGGGTGTGTGAATACTGTAGAGGCGCTACTATAGTTGTTGTTGCACTCAAAGACGATCCACGATCTTCACGAGGAACACGAACGATTGTTGTAGGAGACGATTGGCATCGAGGACGTTGGACGATCAACTATGACCACTTCATCGATGTGCTCTACTTTGGATCAGGCTGCTCTAACTTTTCTTTCACTGCGTCGCGCGTCTAGTGGTAATGATCTATAATCTTTTGCTTACATAGTATCCTAGTTTACATGGTAATCTTTTAAATTATAAATTAGCATAGAGTATTCGTATCCCTTAAACTATAACGGTAGGTCCCATGCACCTTGGTGCTAGCCGGAGAGAGGAGATACCAACTGGGAAAAGAAATTTGCTTCGTTCGGTGACGCTTACGGGGAGTGTCTTGTATACTGAGCAGGTTCTACGCTTTGTGGGTATCATTAAAATCATGACAAACTTTGATCTGCACATACATGTATGCTATCCTGAGCAGAGTTGTCAACAAAACATAGCAGTAGCAGTCTACCATTACACTGTATTGCTTGCTTCATTTTAATACATCCTCAAACCAAGCGGGAGCCACCTTGGACACTGCGCTATCCGTTGGTCGTGGGCTGTGGCCACTGGCCATTATTCTTTCGACCGATCTATGTATGTACGCCGGCAAGCACGACTGCACAGGAACGGAGCCACCTACCGGCGACCGCGTGCGGCTTCCCGGGCTCGCTGTTGAACCCCCCTTATCCGCGGCGGATCTAGGTCTTCTTGTTGGATATTAGGAGTTAATAAAATATTATTTAATAAAAAATAAAAGGTCTACAATAGTAAAAAAATTAAAGTAAAAAAATTTCATATTAGAGAAAACACCTTAAATAATTTAGAGAAATTTTAAAATAATTAACAACAAATTGTTGAATCAGGAATTTGGAACCTAGGATTGAGAATAGATGCATCTTGCTCGCTATCGATATGTGCGATGACTGATGTCGATCTTGACTCAATCCCTCACCAGGGCCACGGCTCTTAGGAGACCTGGCTATGTCTCGCTCGTCATCCACTTTTTTGATGCTTGCTACATTGCTCCTACCTCCTAGAGAACGCGCTCCCGCTCTTCACACGCCGCCGCTGAGGTTTGGCCAAAGCCTGGAAGCCGCCCTCACCTTCGCTTGCACCAAATCGCCTCGCCCGACACCTGGATGCCTCATGGACCTGTGTGTTGGCGCTACCTAACGGTCTTGGGGAGAGAGGGGTTATGACTTAGTTTGAGAGGGAGAATTTCTCCGAATGGGTTGAAAGCTATTCGGTTGGTGAGCTGAGCCAAACTATTTGAGACGAATTTGGGAGGGGGAGATGTGGGAAAGAAATGAAATCTATTAAGGGTACATATACTCTGTATTTAGTAGGTATGTGTGTATATATGTATATATATACCCTACTAAATACATAGTATTTCATAAAAAAGTGTTTGGTGAACACCCATGACCCATGCTAGACCCCTCGTGGATTGTGATTCGGTCTGATGGGCTTGTGGTTAGTGGAGTCTCGTCTAGTGGATGGGTCTTAAATGGGCCTCGCTCGCGAGCTACATCCCATATCGAGCGTTGCCCGACCTAGGTAATCGCCTCCCCCCCCCCCCCCCCCCCCCCCCCCCCCCCCCCCCCCCCCCCCCCCCCCCCCCCCCCCCCCCCCCCCCCCCCCCCCCCCCCCCCCCCCCCCCCCCCCCCCCCCCCCCCCCCCCCCCCCCCCCCCCCCCCCCCCCCCCCCCCCCCCTTCCCCCCCCCCCCCCCCCCCCCCCCCCCCCCCCCCCCCCCCCCCCCCCCCCCCCCCCCCCCCAAAAAAAAAAAAAAAAAAAAAAAAAAAAAAAAAAAAAAAAAAAAAAAAAAAAAAAAAAAAAAAAAAAAAAAAAAAAAAAAAAAAAAAAAAAAAAAAAAAAAAAAAAAAAAAAAAAAAAAAAAAAAAAAAAAAAAAAAAAAAAAAAAAAAAAAAAAAAAAAAAAAAAAAAAAAAAAAAAAAAAAAAAAAAAAAAAAAAAAAAAAAAAAAAAAAAAAAAAAAAAAAAAAAAAAAAAAAAAAAAAAAAAAAAAAAAAAAAAAAAAAAAAAAAAAAAAAAAAAAAAAAAAAAAAAAAAAAAAAAAAAAAAAAAAAAAAAAAAAAAAAAAAAAAAAAAAAAAAAAGCGCGATATCGGAGTTTTTTGCGATGTTTTTTTCTCCAAAGAGGGCATTTTTATGGAATATCGTTCATTTCCTTGAGCGGTCTGACCGCTACCTCTAGCGGTCTGACTGGGATGAAGCGGTCTGACCGGCCATTGGTTGGCGGTCCGACCGGTGGCAAGTTCAAACGGCTAGTTTTATAGCCGTTGGCATTAGCGTCCGACCGCCATTAGTTGGCGGCGACCGGTTTTTTGTTTCAATGGAATCGTGGATATCATGGGGATATGCTCCGGATCTTAGGATGATGTGACAATTGGCAATGGCGTTAAAGGTTTATCATTTTGCATATTTTCGCAAATAAGCAGGTCTTTGTTAGGTCATAACCGGTTTGACCGCGCGTATGGTCGACGGTCCATGCTGGCGTTCAACCGGCCATAGCGGCATCGGACCGCCAACTTTAGAAATAGTGTTTTGAGTGGTCCAAAAATAGAGTGTGTAGGCAAGAGAGGGGATTCTATTAGATTTGGTCCTATAATTTTTGGAGTCTCCAGTCAAAAGTTCTATTAGATTGAAAATTTCGATGAGGTTTGAATTTCAAAGGTAAATCGGCTAATAATCCAATGGCGATCGCGAGCCAATAGGTGGCCATCGACCGGTTTCACTGGATCGTCGGCCTTCGTGGCTGCGATATTCAGTTGTTAGGTCAAAGTCATGAGTTTCAGGGCATATATGTTGCATGATGCATGTTTTGACTAACATAGGTCAAGTTGTGAATAACTTGTTCCCAAATTCGGTTTACTTGTCTATTGTTGTGCAAGTTGCTTGGTGGTCAACGACGAGGATGGTCGGGACTAGGCTTGGAGAGCTGAGGTTCAGAACGATCGATGATGCCGGGTGAGGTCAATGAACTCAAGCGTAGTGCAAGATGGACAAGGGTGACCTATTGGCTAATCCGAGATGTAAGATGACGCAAGGTATAGCTAATTAGGTCAAGAGGTGTGACGAGGATCTAATAATCCTCATTTTATCTTTTATATATAATTCTTATTATGGGTAAATATGATGTCACGTAGTCCCCAGAAGTACTCCTTATATTTATAAGGGGGAGGCCTACCAAGTGATTGTAAGATCTTCTACAATCACCCCTACAGTCGTAAGTCTTACTACGACTATGTCATGGTCGTAAGTCCTTCTACGACCACTACCTGGTCGTAAGTCCTTCTACGACCATTACCCAGTCGTAAGGCCTTCTACGACTTGTACACAGTCGTAAGTCCTTCTACGACTTGTACCCAGTCGTAAGTCCTGCTACGACCAAGTCAACCACGACTACCTTATAATCAATAAGACCTACAAGCGAGTGGGTCCAATTGATTAAGGAATCCAGACGGTCCACATGCACTGTTATTCCACGTAGTAATAGTGCTTAAATACCCCATTACCTCTGAAAGATAACTGCCAAACGGCGTGAAGGAGCCACTACGCCGATAATTACTGTCATCATGCGCCCATTACTGGCTTGATTAGGCGTCTCTTCAGCAGGGGAAAACGGCTACTCCTTCACGACTATATAAAGGCATCGATCAGGAGGAGAAAAGGAGGGCGGAAACATAGCGAGTCAAGTAGAAATACAAGTACTGTTCTTTGTAAGAGTCTTAGTTTCTTACTTGATTGTCGAGAATCCAGTCAATACCATACACACACAGGAGTAGGGTTGTTATTCTCCCAGGAGAAGGCCTGAACCTGTATAAACATCCTGTGTCAATCGCTCTGCGTGATTTCATCTCTAGGAGACCCTCCGAATCAAACAATCTTTACGTAAGATCGGTTCTAATACACCGACAAGGTGTTAAAGACAAAGCATTAAAATATGTGCGTATGTGTTCCGTTTGTTTTGGGCCTTAACGGGAGCCCAATTGAGTCAAACTTCTAGAAGGCCTAAGTCTCCACTATAAATAGGGGAGGGAGGTGGCTGCACCTTTACTTCGTCTCTTTTATCGTAGAAACCCTAATTTGCTTAGGGAGAGCTTTTTTGGAGGATAGGGCTCTAGAGAGTTTGATGTGATTTTTGTGCTCTTGGATTGAGCATTGTCCTCCATTGATGGAGTGGCTGTAAGCCCAAATCATATCAAATCAATCTAGAGAAACTTTGATAATGTCTTGTCCCTTCACGTTCTTTATCTATATTTGATGATTTTAAGTCTTTCCTTGATCAACGAGTTTTTGCTTGAATTCTCCATGGGATCTAGCTTGTTGTGACATGTGAGAACATATCTAGGATCATCCTGATCATCAATCACCCACGAGCAAGATTTTGGATCTAATTTTTGTTTTGACCCAGTTTTGAACCATTCTTCAATCAAACGGAAAAGAATCGTTATTCTTCCAAGAATTATCACAATATTCGATTGGAATAGGTTCCTGACATCATAGAGAAGGTGTGTTCCAAGTTACATCGAGTTTGAAGTTGTCGATCAAAAGTTTCATCTATTTGCAACTTCGTGCCGAAATGCTTTTAATCTGCTTCTTAGCGAGCCGTCGATCGCCAAGGCCACGGTTAGATCGCCAGTCGGCGACCGCCATTGACCAATGGTCCGACCGCCAAAGACTTAGACTTGTCTTTAGCTTGTGTTGTTTTTGTCGTATTGCTTAGGGGGTTAAATTGGATTCAATACTAGTCTTCCGCTGTACTGATATATTGATCTTGATAGCTTCCATAGCTACTGGAGTAAAATCCTATTGAATCATTTATTTATGAAAAAGTGAGCGTGCTCCTATTCACCCCCCTCTAGTCGTCTTTTTGGTCCAACAAGTGGTATTAGAGCCCAGTTAGTTCAATCTTGATCTTAACCGGTCACTGAATTTGGCGATGGATAGATACTCCACTAAGACGTATATCTTCGATGGGCACGACTATGCCTATTTGAAGAATCGCATGCGGGTCTTCCTTGAGAGCGAAGGACAAGCTATATGGGTGGTTGTTCGAGCCCCACTAGTTATTCCCGATGTTGCTACGCTGGCTTCAGCAGCCCTCTTGGCTAGCAACAATATGGCTAAAACTTTTTATATGGTGGGCTTGGTAGACAGGAGTATGATCGAATTTGCAATCTTGAGACTGCGCACGAGATTTGAAACACACTAGAAACTTACCATGAGGGTTCGTCTCAAGTCAAGAAAGTACGTCAAACAGTCTATAAGCGTGAATATAACAAATTCAAGATGCGTCCTGGAGAGAGCATCGATGACATTTTCAGTCGCTTTAATAAAGTGATTAATAAGATGAAAGCTGTTGGTATTGAGTAACGAGTTGGCTCGGCTCGGCTCGTTAAGGCTCGTTAAGAAAATAAGCTCAACTCGGCTGGTCTCGTTAAGATAACGAGCAAAATAGCAGGCTCGGCTCGGTTCGTTAAAAAAACTTGAACTCGACTCGTTATGCTCGTTATCAATAAAACTCCATGCAGTCCATCTCTGTTAATCGACGATCATGCTATCATCACCATGCACCATCTCTGTTATGCAATTAACCCGCTTATAGCATGTGAAAATGCTTGATTCATTCTGAAGCCTCTAACAGAATGCTTGATTCATTCTGAAGCCATTAGACATATGTCACTCTGTATTACTGGCAAAGCTACCATTCATTCTGAAGCCACTAACAGGACGGGCGGGCGGTGGTCTGCGGGGGCAGGTGAAACAGGGAAGAAACTGGAAGGCCACACGCACGAGCCCCGAGCTACCGAGCATTAGGGATGAGGGACTTAGAGAGTCAGGGTTGCGCTGAGCCCAGTGGCCAGTGGACTGGGCTAGGAACTGGCCAGTGGGGTTCCTGATGGTCAACTGAGATGGCTTAGAACTCTGGACGTCTGGTGAGTGAACGAGCTAAACGAGTTAACGGGCAACTCGCGAGCCAACTCGACTCAACTCGTTAAGAAAACGAGCTAAATTGCTAACTCCATTCGACTTTTTTTTATATAAGTTGTATAAATATGTTATGTTCCAAAGTGATGAATACTTAGGATGATATCATGAATTGATCGTCATCAAGTCAAGGTTCAAGTAAAGGATGCATCATGTGTTGATGTGTATGAATAGCTTGAAGAAAAGAAAATTATCGTGTGTCGACAATGATTCAAGAAGAGATGATCATGGGTCGATCATCAAGTCAAGAGAAGACTCATCATGTGTTGATGGAGGTCAAGTAAAGGATGCATCATGTGTTGATGTATATCAAGACTCGGGATGAAGGATGTCATCATGAGTTGATGAGCATTGAGTCAAGATCCCAAAGTAAAAGAAATCATCATGTGTTGATGATTATCAAAGCCAAGGACTCGGACTTGAAGTGAAAATGTGCGTCATCAAGCTTCAAGAAGATACTTAAGACAAATGTATGACTAGCTAGGGTTAAGAATGTGTTCCTAAACTTTTACCGGTCTTGGTGTTTGGTTGGAAGACTGGATTGCTAGTATAGGTTGTCGTACTATTAAGAGGGGTCTTGACTAGTAGCATAAGTTAGTCATGTGTTGATAGCTCATTGTGTTTGCTCTAGCTCATCTATGCATAGTGCTATGATTTACGAATGTGTTTTGCAAATAGCCGAGGCTCACGCATTTAATCTTTGTAGCATGTGACTATAATTTTTAAATATATTTTACAAATGGTTGAAATCCGTGCACCCTAGCCTTGTGGCATGATGCTATTATTTGCGAATGTGTTTTGTAAATAGTTGATGCTCATGTATGATCTTTGTAGCATTTGACTTTAGTTTGCAAATGTGTTTTGCAAAAGATTTAAGTCCATGCATCTTATTCCTTGTGGTGTGATTCTAAAAGTTGGCAAATGTGTTTTGCAACTTGTTGAGAACCTTGCCTCTAACCCTTATTTGCATAGCGCGTCAATTGGCAAAAGTATTTTTGCAAATTTAGTTGAAGCAAATTGCAATCTTCAGCTCGCGCGGTCTCGATCACAAGAGGACCGGTCCGACCGGTGATTATCGGTCGGACCGCCATGTGTTGGGCGGTCGGACCGGTTACATAGTGAGCCGAAGTCATTGTGCGGTAGTGCCGCACTTAAGAAATGGTACTACCGGAGCGCGGTAGTACCGGGGTCTTTTGCGGCATGTTTTTTTTTTCAAAGAAGGCATTTTTATGGAATATCGTTCATTTCCTTGAGCGGTTTGACCGCTACCTTTGGCGGTCTGACTGGGATGAAGCGGTCTGACCGGCCATTGGTTGGCGATCCGACCGGTGGCAAGTTCAAACGGCTAGTTTTATAGCCGTTGGCACTTGGGCGGTCCGACCGGCCATTAGTTGGCGGTCAGACCGGTTTCTTTCTGTTTCAATGGAATCTGTGGATATCATGGGGATATGCTCCAGATCTTAGGATGATGTGACAATTGGTAATGACGTTAAAGGTTTGTCATTTTGCATTATTTCAAAGAATAAGCATCGGTTGTTGAAGCCATAATCGGATTCTGACGTACCGGGATAAGCGGTCGACCGGTCCATGCGGCGGTTCAACCGGCGATAGCGGCAGTCGGACCGGCCAACTTCAGAAATAGTATTTTGAACTGGCCCAAAAATAGATGGTGTAGGCAACAGAGGGGATTCTATTGGACTTGGACTCATAATTTTTGGAGTCTCCAGTCAAAAGTTCTATTGGATTAAAAATTCCAAAGAGGTTTCGAATTTCAGAGGTCGAAATCGCTAAGTCCTAATCGATGCGGTCCGACCGCCAATAGGGCCGGTCTGACCGGTTTTCACTAGGATCGTCGGCCTTCGTGGCTGCGATATTCAGTTGTTAGGTCAAAGTCATGACTTTCAGGGTATATATGTTGCATGATGCATGTTTTGACTAGCATGTGTCAAGTTGTGAAGAACTTGTTCCCAAATTCATTTTATTTGTCTATTGTTGTGCAAATTGCTTGGTGGTCAACGACGAGGATGATCGAGACTAGGCTTGGAGTGCTGAGGTTCAGAACGATCGATGATGCCGGGTGAGGTCAATGAACTCAAGCGTAGTGCAAGATGGACAAGGGTGATCTATTGGCTAATCCGAGGTGCAAGATGATGCAAGGTGTAGCTAATTAGGTCAAGAGGTGTTAAAGACGAAGTATTAAAATGCGTGCGTATGTGTCCCATTTGTTTTGGGACTTAACGGGAGCCCAATTGAGTCAAACTTTTAGAAGGTCTAAGTCTACACTATAAATAGGGGAGGGAGGTGGCTGCACCTCTGATTCGTCTCTTTTATCGTAGGAACTCTAATTTGCTTAGGGAGAGTTTTTTTGGAGGATAGAGTTCTTGAGAGTTTGATGTGATTTTCGTGCTCTTAGATTGAGCATTGTCCTCCATTGATGGAGTGGCTGTAAGCCCAAATCATATCAAATCAATCTAGAGAAAGTTTGATAATGTCGTGTCCCTTCGCGTTCTTTCTCTATATTTGATGATTTTGAGTCTTTCTTTGATCCACGAGTTTTTGCTTGAATTCTCCACATGATCTAGTTTGCTGTGACATGTGAGAATATGTCTAGGATCATTCTGATCATCAATCACCCACGAGCAAGATTTTGGATCTAGTTTTCGTTTTGACCCGGTTTTGAACCATTCTTCAATCAAACGGAAAAGGATCGTTATTTTTCCAAGAATTATCACAATATTCGATTGGAATAGGTTCTTGACATCATAGAGAAGGTGTGTTCCAAGTTTCATCGAGTTTGGAGTTGTAGATCAAAAGTTTCATCTATTTGCAACTTCGCTGCCGAGTCATGCATTAATCTGTTTCTTCAAGCCGACGGTCGATCGGCCAAGGCCACTCGGTCGACTGTCAGTCATGGTCGACCGCCATTGACCCAGCGGTCCGACCGCCAGCACTTAGACTTGTCTTTAGCTTGTGTTGTTTTTGTTGTATTGCTTAGGGGTTAAATTGGATTCAATACTAGTCTTCCGCTGTACTGATATATTGATCTTGATAGCTTCCATAGCTACTGGAGTAAAAACCTATTGAATCACTTATTTGTGAAAAAGTGAGCGTGCTCCTATTCACCCCCCTCTAGTCGCCTTTTCGGTCCAACAAGTGGTATTAGAACCCGGTTAGTTCAATCTTGATCTTAACCGGTCACTGAACTTGGCGATGGATAGATACTCCACTAAGCCGCATATCTTTTATGGGCACGACTATGCCTATTTGAAGAATCGCATGCGGGTCTTCCTTGAGAGCGAAGGACAAGCTATATGAGAGGTTGTTCGAGCCCCACTAGTTATTCCCGAAGTTGCTACACCGGCTTTAGCAACCCTCTTGGCTGGCAACAATAAGGCTAAAAACTTTTTATATGGTGGGCTTGGTAGACAGGAGTATGATCGGATTTGCAATCTTGAGACTGCGCACGAGATTTGAAACACCCTCGAAACCTACCATGAGGGTTCGTCTCAAGTCAAGAAAGTACGCTAAACAGTCTATAAGCGTGAATATAACAAATTCGAGATGCGTCCTGTAGAGAGCATTGATGACATTTTCAGTCGCTTTAATAAAGTGATAAATAAGATGAAAGCTGTTGGTATTGAGTAACGAGTTGGCTCGGCTCGGCTCGGCTCGTTAAGAAAATAAGCTCAACTCGGCTCGTCTCGTTAAGATAACGAGCAAAATACCAGGCTCGGCTCGGTTCGTTAAAAAACTCGAACTCGACTCGTTAAGCTCGTTATCAATAAAACTCCATGCAGTCCATCTCTGTTAATCAACGATCATTCTATCATCACCGTGCACCATCTCTGTTATGCAATTAACCCGCTTATAGCATGTGAAAATGCTTGATTTATTCTGAAGCCTCTAACAGAATGCTTGATTCATTCTGAAGCCATTAAACATATGTCACTCAGACATCGCAAAGCTACCATTCATTTAACTGAAGCCACTCAGGGATGAGACTTAGGAGTTAGGTTGTCATTGAGCCCAGCGGCCGCGGACCGGCCAGAACTCACTGCTTGGGCTTCAGGTCAACCGAGATGGCAAGTGCGGAAACAAGGAAGTCACGAGCCAACTCGAAGGCCACGCGCCGACGAGCCCCACGAGCCGAACTGGCTTGCGAGGAGGCCGAATGGGCTGTGACCTTAGGGATGAGGAGCCGACTTAGGAGTTAGGGGCTGAAAAAAAAGAGCTGGCGGGAGCCAACATGACTTGTCCTCCATCGTCAAGGTTAATTTTTTTTGCCAGGTGTGTCACACTCCACATGGTGCTGACGTGTTGTACTATTGTAATATTAATTAATTGTTGTATGTCTCTGGCCCGACCCCGACCTCTAGGATCAGGCACGCGGGGGCTTTCGGACCTGATCTCGGAAGCACTTGAGGTTGACAAATCAGGATCGACAGTGCTCGAGGCCTTAGCAGTGTTAGGCCAACTAGGTTCGTACCTCGTGCTATGGCATTTTGTTTGGCATCGCATTAGTTTTGTTTTTATAAGTTTGTTGAGCGGTGGAGCCCAAGTTTCTACTCTGGTTACGCGGCCCCTATTGGCCCACACGCGTACTCGCATGCTGCCACATTGACACAAGGGCCAGCCTAGTCTGAAATCATCGGGCCACGCTGCAGTCTGCAGACACAACAAAATCCCATCAAAACTTACAGAGGCCCCGGCGCTCCCCACCTGCAGGCCCCCGGCCGAGGCGCCCCAACTCACCACGGACAGACCAGATACGCGTATCAGGTTCGCGCAATGACGGCCCAAGAGCGACCGCAGGCCGGTTCGGTCCGCCGCTACTTCGAGCGTGCGCGTCTTTCCGGCCGAGAAGTCGCGACTCGAAACGCTTTCATGCATGCAGGTGCGCCACCGGATTCGGCGAAACCGACACCTGCAGGGCTGCGCCCCCACCGTCGCGCTCCCCATCCGCCGTCGCCGTGGCTCATCGACACCGGTTCGACCTTCCGCCCGATCGAACCGCGGGGCACGAGCGAGGACGAAGATTTGAAGCGGATCGAGAGGTGTGCCAAGACGGGAAACGATCGAGGTGGTAGCCAGGTACGTGCGGCGCGAGGACTCACGACGAGTCGTCGTCCAGATTAAAATCGTTTTGGGGTTGCGTAGCCGTATGTATGCGCAGACAGGATTCACCAGTCACAACTACCTACGGGCTACGGCCATGGGAAGGAGAATTGGTGCTGTCTGATCTAGCCTCGATATGGTTGCTGCCTTTGCATATTTATTTTCAAAAACTTATGGTGATTCCGTGCATTGCCAAGAAAAATACAGCAATTTGAACTTAGTACTTCACGTTCATGAGAAACAAGAAGCGCCTATTTATGGTGTTTACTAAGCAAGCATGGTTCGCGACGTATATTATTGTTTTTGTAACATACATTTCAACTTTGAAAAAAAAAGGTTGTATGTAACCTGTAACATTACCTTTTAGAAAACAAAAGTATGCATTCTTTTCAGGAAAATTTAGATCTGAACCTAATATTCTGCCTCGCTATTAATTCAGAACTAACAAAGTCGATTCAGATTTCTTTTTCCCGAGGAATTCAACATTGTTAGTAAGTCTATGATAGTTCGAAATTAACAACAGGAAGAAATAAATTAAGCCCATCGCATGAAAAGTTGAAACATAATACTAGTAATCTGTGTATATATGTTGCAAGTGGCTACGGCGGCGTCGTACGTGAGCGTTTATAGATCTACTAGCATCTCGGTGCATGCTGCAAGCTAGTCGACCAATCCATGACACATTAGAAATCAGACATCATTTTTAGTTCGTTGTTTTCTTGGTGTATCTGCAGCGATCTGAGCTTTTCCTCTCCTCCAAGTGGCTGACATGCAAGCAAGCAGGTCAATCGGATCTACATCGACCACTTCAATCCCATGAACAACGTAGCAACACTCGTATGCAATGTACTTGGGTGATGATTAGACTGAAGACTGCAGTTAACCACTATCAAAGTTAGCAAATAAGTACACGCGACAGCTTACAAAATACAAGATGACTCCAACTTAAAAACACAAACTACCGTAATAACACACAGTTTTTATTGCAAGATGAGACCAGGGAAATCTACGTAAATTCTTCAGCCACACTTTTATACAAACAAGCTGCTTAGAAGAAGTAGACAGCCATATACTCTTGTTGATCTCCGAAAATAACTTTGTCGAGGCTAGCAGCTAGCTGCGGGCGCATCGACTATATCTAACCGGTTTGCTCCTACCCCAAGATTGAGAAGATGCAAGCAAGGCCTAGTTGTGCTGTCCTCCATTCCCACCGCTCCCTTCAATTGGATTGCCTGGTGGTGTTGGCCGTGGCCTCCTCCTTGCTGCCCACACGTGAGTGATCACCTCCTGCATGTAGAAATACTACAACAATTGCATACGGTAGGCGAGCTAGTTAATTAACCGCTGAGATCACCAAGAAATGCTTGCGCAAATTAAGTGCGCATCTACTTACACTAGGCTTCTTGTCTTCCCTTTCTTCAGAAGGATTACCAGGTGCAGGAGCATCACTTGCAGCGCTTGGCTTTGGGTTGCTGGAAGAAGCGCGGAAGCCCAAGCAGCAGGCGCAGACCCGGGCTATGTATTGCAGCAGCGAGCAGGGGTGCGCGAACAATGAAGAGGCCGCCATGGCTTCTTCAGAGCTCTCCTCCTCCTCCTCCTCCTCCTGCGCTGATCCGTCGGTTCTTCAGAGTTGTTCTCCTCTTCATCTCCCTTTCTCTGATCCATCGATTCCTCAGAGTTGTCCTCCTCTTCCTTGCGCTGATCCCTTGACTCTTCGGAGTTGTCTCCCTCCTTTTCCTTGCGCTGATCCATTGCCTCTGCGGCCGCTTTAGATGCTGGGAGCTTCTTGAGAGGGGTGTCTAGCCTAGTACTACCGTTTCTCTCTTTGTTCAACTTTTTTGTGCACCCCCTTTCCCTGAGGATGCCGTTGATGCGTTCAAGGGTATTAACTCCTCTCTGTGCCCGATTCATTCGGAAATGGCCCTTTATTTATTGCTGTGGAACTGGAACAGATGGGACTCGAAAATGTTTCCAAGAATGCCCCTAGATCGTTGGACTACGAGTCAGGAGTATTAGACTTGGATGTGCTCTATACGTAGTTTCGTTGATGAAGTGAGAATACAAAAAAACGTATTTTTGGATAGGTATCTGCGACATCATCATTTTCTTTGAAATCAGAGTTAAGTTGCCGAATGCAAGTAGTATGAACGTGGGAAGTGAAGCTATAAGCTAATACTGCTGTCTTTAATTTATCATTGAAAGACAGATTTAGAAATAATACATCTAATAAGTTGTCTTTAACAAGTTGTTTATAACA
Organism: Hsuehochloa calcarea; assembly: GCA_036346395.1. Classification (NCBI taxonomy): domain Eukaryota; kingdom Viridiplantae; phylum Streptophyta; class Magnoliopsida; order Poales; family Poaceae; genus Hsuehochloa; species Hsuehochloa calcarea. The sequence goes on from CM070599.1 coordinate 46,969,614, forward strand.
TTCATGTTAAACTTATAATATTTCTACTCCTTTACCTCTCTCATATGCATTGGTTACTTTGTTTTGGTTCGTGTGTAAAGATAGTTGTTAGTTCGAGGAATAGACGATTTTCTCTCTCTTATACTTTTCTATCTTTCATTTAACATTTTACTAATACGAAAGAACTAATTGACGATGGATATAATGCTATTATAGATACCCTAAACAACATTCAGCAACATCTGCTGCTGACTATTTGGTCGCATCTTGAATGTTCTTATCAGCAGAAGGGTAGGCCTGTAAATGAGTCATGGGTCGTCTTAAGAAGCCGTGTGCCCGTGTCAGCAGGGAGGCCACCTGCTACTGCAACACGAAAATTGACAGAAATGTCGATGCGGACAAACGCCAGTAAATAACCTGGCCTGCTCGGCCGCACCAAACCAGCTGCAAGGCATTAAAGAACGCCTCCCCAGTTCACCTACCCAGGGTTAATTCTAAGCGTCAATTGCTCTTCAGAGTTCAGATTGTAAGTTTTTTTATGCAGTTGAACTCCGAGTAGTATCTTCTGGAGTTTTTGGCCGTGTATTAGTACTATTTAATATCGTATTATCAAAAATAGTATTCATCGAATGGAATTTGCATAAATAACATCTCCACCGTACAACCATCGTACGGAACAACCGACGAGCCGACACCTACTCGCTCCCGCACGACCACCGTGCGGTGGAGACCCTCAGCAGCCCATTGCGCCACGTGCCAGTCCGTCCTCCGTCCTCCGTCCGATCCAAAAACTAATCCGATTCTTTAGAGAAACAAAAAACTGCCACCTTTACCACCGATCGACCCCTCCTGTCCCTTCTGGTCACCTCGGTACCCCTTTTCCAGCAACCGGCCCCCTCCGTCTCTCTCTCTCTCGCTCTCTGGATCTCTGTCGATTTAATTTTTGGGGATGTTTTAGCATTATTAACCGTCGTCATTAGAAACCATATTAGCAGGTAATTTTTATCTCTATCGATTTTTTCACGTTTGTAAATTCTTTATTAACTGCATTGTTAGTAAATAAGTTGTAGTAACTTTTGTGTACTTAAATAGTTATAATTTTCCAAACATACCTATTTTAGCCCTTCTGAAATATTCATAGCAAAATTTGTTTAACTTTATTAGTCATATTTAATTAGCCATAATTAAACTAATATTAAGTAATTAAATAGTTTTAATTTTAAAAAATCGCAAATTAATTACAAAATAATTAGTAGTAATAAACAGGTCAATACGGCCCGCGGCTGAGATTTGTGATGCTACGTACTGCATGCCTGCCCTAGTAATCTTTTTCTTTCAAGCAAAGAGAACCAGTAGAGATGAAGAGTGATGGGGCTGGAGAGAGAGAGAGAGAGAGGAGTACGCAGTCATGCATGTGGGGGCTGTTCAAACTTTGCTTTTTCTCCTGCAATTGTAGCTAGATGCATGTGTATTATTGGTTGTATATAGAAATATAGATTGTTGTTGTTTCAGAATTATGGACCATGCATATTTCTTTCAAAAGAAAAAAAAATGAAGTGCCAGGCATGAAAATTAGCCGCTGTTGGAAAAGATCACTATGTGCTGTACATTTCTAGTTGGTGGGAATCAAAATGGTGGTCATCTCACTCAGCTGGATGCATTACACTTTGTTCTTTCTTCGGTGTTTGATCAACCGGGCATAAGATTGGATTTTTTTTAATAATCTATTTTTTTATTTCGAATTACAAAAATAATACTATCTTTTTTACAATAATAATCATTTATAACTCTATGGTTGGGCAACTTGGGTGACTTGGACTAGTCGCCCAACTGTCGAGCGACAAGGGTCTAAGTCGCTCAACTGTTGGGCGATTAGGCCCTTTGGTTCCTAGTCGTTGAACAGTAGAGCGACTTAAACACCTGTCGCTCACCGTCGGACCCTAGTCGACCACCGTTGGGCGACTAGGGGCGCTTATACCGCGCGCACGCCCGGAGCTCGGCAGTCGCCATTTCTTTCTAGAGAGCTCAGGCGTGAGGATAAGAGAGAAGGGAAAGAGGAGAGGGGAGAGGAAGAGAGGAGAGGAAGAGGGGGAAGAGAGGGGCTTCGCATCGACGACGACGACGGTGAGTCTCTACCATTATTTTGTATGCGCGTACTTTCAAAATCATGGTAGGTTAGCAACGAACATCATGTGTAGTGACATAATGTTAGCAAATAAAATAATGGTAGGTTAGCTTCTAAAATCTTTAGATGTGTAATGTGTAGTGTCATATTATCAGTGACAAAGCTAGAAAATTTGAGTTGGGGGTGTAGTAGTGATGGTAAAGATTAGGCTATTAAGCAATTATCGGTTGAACAAATGTTAGGGTTATGTAAATCAGGCATTCTAAATATTGTATCACATGATACTTAATGTTTATATATAATTAGTTGCGCTCTTTTCTCAATTAGCTTACCGCTTCACACATGTAGTTGTGAAAACAACTTAATTTTATGGAGTGTTGATGATAACAATTGCTAACATTGGTAAATAAATTGTAAATATGTGTGAACATATTATTAAAAATCGTGTAGTTATTCCATAATATGTTGTTAAAAATTGGTGGTGTCCGTGCATACCGAGCACCCCAGCTAGCTCTGTCCATGCATATTGTTAATAGTTGTAAATAGTGTAGTCGTAGGTTTGCAACTAAAATCATGGCAGGTTACTTTCGAATCCATGGCATGTTAGGAACAAAAAAATCATTAGGCTTATGCAAGAATGCAACTTAAATTTTAGAATTTTCAGAGCTGCGCTATAAATAATTGAACCCACTAATTGTGTCAAAATTGCTAACTTGAAATTGATTTGCAGGTATGGCACGTGGCCTTGGTGCTTCGAACTGACATTTCAGCCTGCTAGACCAGCTTGGTCGACGCGCAACACTGAGTGAGCCGTCGTGTCTCGCATCTGGTTCGCGGGAACGACGCGACTGACTTGGGGGTGGTCCATCTGTTGCAAGCCATGTCTCTACCGGTGCTTCTGGAACCCTGCTACGATGGGAACCACTGGTGCAAGCTGTGGATCACCGGTGGCGCGGATGACCCTCCGCCACTGCTGCTACGGTCGGGGAGAGATTACTAGGAGCTGGGCGCTCGCTACGTCCCAATCCTCCGGGACACGGGCTTGTTTCCCCTTGCAAGACTGTTCTCTGTCGGACACCGGTTCACCCTAGATGCCAGTCTACTATCGGCACTTGTCGACAGGTGGAGTCCCGAGACGCGCACCTTATACTTTCGGTGGGGTGAGATGACGGTCACTCTTCTGGAAGTCTCATTCTTGACTGGTCTCTCAATCCGGGGTGAGGCACTTGTTCCAGGCTGTCCGCCGACAGACTGGAAGGCCAGGCTGGAGCATTGGTTCGGCATAGCTATCCCGGAGTGTGCAGATGGCATCCCTCGAACTTGGCTAAGGCATTTCAGTCAATGCCTGCAGGATGCATCCAACGAGACTGTTAGGACGCATCTCATTGCTTACCTTCTTCAGCTCTTTGGTTGGATCTGTTTCCAATCAAATAGGGTGATTGGTGCTTCCCCAACTTCATTCGCGTCATCGAGTCTTTGATTGACGCGGAGGCTGGGCCGATGCCTCAGTATAGCTAGGGATCAGCTATCCTATGCACCACAAACCGGGGGTTGTGTGAAGCTTCGCGGTGCGACACCGGTGCTACTCCCAACCTGACCGTCTGCTACGTGCTCCTTCAACTGTGGAGTTGGGAGCACTTCCCTGCTGGGCGACCAGTCTTCGAAAGAGCGGTGCACCCATACACCGAGTTGGATGACCCAATAGACGGACCCACTGTAAGCTTACAGTGGACTGTTGCCCGTATATGCGGGCCAAGGACAGACTGGCGATGTGCTACTTATTGTTCCACAAAGAGTTTGAGTCGTTGCATGGCAACGACATCATCTGGGCTCCATGGACTCTAGTTTTCATTCAAACGGTAGTGCCACACGGGTTGTCCGTGCAATGCACCCAGGACGTCGTGTTATGGGTGATGATCTGCCATATATTGTTCGCACATATGGTGGAGTCTTACGCACCACAACGCGTAATGTGACAGTTTGCTTTGTACCAAGTCGTGCCCCCTCTGGACAACAGGGGTCTATAGTGAGCCGTACACCTGTGAGTCAAACTTCATCTGAGTAATGTTTACACTGCTCATGTCTTCTTTTATAACATCAATCCTTCCGTAAATACAGGCAATGGAGGGTGGGCCAGGGGGCTGAGGATTGGCAAGCAGTCCAGCACGAGTGCAAGAGCAGCGTTCGTACGATGTTTGAACATACAGTTAGTACCTGGAGTGGTACGTACCACGATCGTGCGCTAGACTCACCCTTCCTCCACTAGAGCGCCCAGAGGCGGTGACGCACCACGAGAACCCTCACCACTCGTTCGATCGTCACAGTGCTTCGCAGCATGACGACACTGTAAGACACTTACAACCTCTGGTCATTTCATTGATGATATTTGTACTCTTCGTTACTAAACCTGTTATATATGTCACTTCGATTGGAACGGGCGCAGCACATCAGAGACCGCCATCCACAGCCCAGACACAACACCAGGGCTACTGAAAATTTTGAAGTACATCTTCGCGGAGTCGAAGAACATAATAAAGAACTTGACCTGCGGTCTTTCGACAAACGACGTCCTGCGCATCAGGCACTAAGTGGGGGACTGTGCTCACCCGCTAGGTTATCATGACCTAGCGAGTTCGGCTTAGTGTCGTAGTGTTGCCCGTCAGTCATCTGCGGGCCAGATCGGCGGGGAGGTAAGTTATGTACAAATATACATTATATTTTTTTGTTATTCCTTGCGTTCCGCTAACAACATTTCCTTCTCCTGCCGTAGGTCCGTTGGGACGCATCACTTCTATCATCTGTACCCCGTACACATACTAGCGCTCTGCCTCGGTCATTTGTGTTGCACATCAGGGAGGTACGAGATTATCAGTTTACGTCCAGAGTGTTTATTTTGACTAATATCATTCTGTCATGCAGCCTTCAGTTGACCGTGGGGGTGACGGCCAGTTTACGTCCACTGATGAGGATATGGGCCTCCCAGCTCCTGCCAGCGAGCAGTACATGGCTCCAGGGTTTGGAGCATGGTAGTCAAGGTTTGGAGCGTATGCAGGGTAGAGCTCCTTCGGGTTCATTGGCATATCGTACATTCAAGGATAGAGCTCCACCGGCTTGGGCGACACACTGTACGTCCAAGGTCAGAGCTTCTCCGCAGGACCGGAGTTGCAGACATCGTACCGTGGGGGCGGACAATTCGGGATTGGGTTTATACAGTCCGTCGTTCATGAGTTCATTGTATGTGACCCCTAATTCGGCATGTCTCAGCAGGACGACATGGATACTTACCAGACTCAGCTTCCTTTGACTCAGCTCACTGGTGCACCTCCGCCCACTCAACATACTCAACAGTCTCCGTACGCCCTATATCCGACACACGCTCTCTGGGCCGGCTGATGTATCCCACAGGACATGCTCGACGCAAAACCAGGACGTACAAGCGGACGCAGACGCAACGAGCAGATAGTAGTGGCTCAAACGAGTGAGCCATATTGTATCCCGTGTTATGCGATTTTGTTTTGCTATATTTGTATACATGTTGTATCCAAAAATATACTTGATTCCTCTGTCGGGACCCAAATATGCAAATCTGGACCCTCTGTGTATTCTGCACTAGTCCAGGATCACGCTAGTGCACACAGTGTCAACATCGATGAAATATCACATCCATACAACGAACATAAGAATAAACGAGTACTTTAAATAACAAATAACTGTTGGGACCTTACGGTCGAGTTTTACATTTATTAAGCCATGCAAGGCTGACAATAAAGAAATAAACTGCAGCGGAAACGAAATAAACTCCGGTGGCTCCCATCAATTGAGTTGCACGGCTCCTTTAATCGTAGTACTGCTGTACTTTTTGTTGCTCATTCCAATGTCAAGGTTTGCATGGTAAAGTAAATGTGCATTTCTCTCTCTCTCTGGTTGTAACTCTCTAATCGTCGTGCGATCCATACTTAGTAAAATTTATAAGGATTTGATTATATGTCAAGGTTTGCATGGTAAAGTAAATTCTGTACCTTTTATGATATGTATGCATGAACCATGTGAATATTTTGGTATCCGAAGTGCGAAGATCAATCCAGAACTCAGCCATAGTATATTATGATATGCACGACCTTTGTGTATATTGGGAGTTTCTACCCCCAACAAATATCCAGAGGGAGATGTTTGAAACAAAGTTAATTATATCTATCAGGGAGATGTTTGAAACAAAGTTAATTATATCTATCTTAGTTTTTTTTACTGAACAGTAAAATGGTGGCAAACAGAAAGTGAGCAAGAATAGAGAAAAGGCTAGGAAAAGAGGGCGTGCATGAACAACAAGGATGAGGCATCAATAATGATGGACTGCGTGGAGTTAATCCCACAAATGGTATCAAGTTGATTGATGTATCAAAATTTCCTTTTGGTTCAGCATTTGATGTAATCACAAAGCTATTGTGTGAACTTGTTATCATCAAACTCATACAGCCCACTGTAGGATGGAGGAAATGGAATTAATTTAGTGCAAATAAAGTGAGGAAATGGAATTAATTTAGTGCAAATAAAGTGACAAGATGCGCGAATACTAGAAATTTAGTATAAAGACGTTTTGTTCTATGGATCAGACGGAGGGCACTAATACAAGATCCCTACAGACCTCATGGGAAACACCGAGGTGACGGAACGGGACGGTCGGTGGTTAAGGTTGTTGGTTTTTGTTTTTTCGGAGAATCGAACTGGTTCTTTGGATCAGACGGAGGGCGCAGCAGATCGGACGTAAGACGGGCTGCCGTGTGGCGTAATGGGTGGCCGGCAACGGATACATGTCGTCTCGTTGATAGCCCCGTGTGATGGCCGTGCGATAGAGGCGTTATTACTGTAAATTTCGCCTGACAGGTGTTTTTTTCTTCTTCCTAATACAACATTAAATAATGCTAATAGGACCAAAAACTATTCCCGTAGTGGAACTGATGAGTGACGACCTATGTGTGCATGTATGTGGTTTGAGTTTGTTGTTGCCTGACTAGTCAGCATCTCCTGTTAATAATTGTTACCAAAGGCTAATTTTATCATTTCAAATACCAAAGGCTAGCGTTTGCTATTTGATTTCAAAAATCTAAATTAGCCAAAAACTCGTGAGTCGCGGCTAAGCTCACTGATTTGACCGGATGCAGTACAACTATACTAGTATCACGTCAACGTTGTCCTCTTGCGGGTTAGGCTACATGACTGTAGTCCGTAGTGGGCTTCGTCCTCATGGCAAGTTTCGAGTTATTGCAGCCACGTCGTCGTCTGCAAGACTTCAAGGTCACCGCATCCGTTGGACGTCCCTGGGAATCACATCCCTGGGCCGGACGTTCATGGGCCGGACGTCTGTGGGTATATAACGTCCCGGCCCGGACATCAAATGGGAATCACGTCCCAGGCCGGACGTTCATGGGCGCTGCTGCGTCCATGGGCCTGACGTGCATCTGCGTTACTTATCTGTGGCGTGATGGCGTCCGATGGCGGAGGAGCTCCTCCAAGTGGCATTGAAGAGACGGAAGGGAACCGCCGACACCATGGACTGGGCCGAGATGGTTAATTCATAATTGGGCCTTATCTCACTTAGCAATTCAGTCCTTTCCCCCTTATTCTGGGCTTAAGATCTAGTGTACATTAGAAGCCCAAATTATCAAATCGGAACCGCGAAACTAGCAACTAAAACCCGACTCCACCACACATAACTGAATTACCTGAACGGCCTCCGTGCCGGCAATTTTGGCGCCAGTGGCTGCTAACCACGCGAACAAATCACGGAAACGAACTAGCCAAATCGCCCGCCTCGCCGAACAGCAGCTCGAACTGCAAGTGCATCAAACACCTCGCCTCGCCTCCTCCCCATGGGCAGCACAATCCTCAGCTTCACGTTCTCGCCTCGACGTCAACAGCAGCCGAGGGAGCGAGCTGCGCCGGCCGCCGCAGCACCGGCAGCTCTCGCCTCCCTCCGAGATGGCTGATGTCGTGGTGGACACTGAACGCAGGATGCGGGAGGCGTCGCTGTCCTTGGTGTACACCGACGAAGATGTCGTCAGCAAGCAGCCCATCCTGGGGCTGCCGTCGCCGTCCACGACGCGCTCCGCGGGACGCGCGCTGGAGGAACCGCCGAAGCGGCGGAGGCCGGGGCGCCGCTCCAGGCCTGTGAGGGTGTTTCATACAATGTGCCAGTCTCTCCCTGTGCTGACGCTGCGGTGCGGGAGGCTGCAGCCCGGGGCGTGCCGGATCGCGGCGCCGGCGCCGCTCACGCCCTCGGACTCCCTTCTGTCGCAACTAATCGCGTCCTCGGCCAACGCCGGAACGTCCCGCCGGCGCATGACTGGCACGCTGTTCGGCTACCGCGACGGCCGCGTGGCCCTCTCGCTGCAGGAGAATCCCCGGTGCCTGCCGACGCTCGTCGTGGAGCTGGCGCTCCCGACGCACGCGCTGCTCCGCGAGCTCGGCACTACAGCCGGCGCGCGCATCGTGCTGGAGAGCGAGAAGCACGCGGCGGACGGGGACGCCGAGGGCAGCGCATGGAGGCGTGATCACGGGTGGGTGCTCGACGAGCCCATGTGGACCATGTTCTGCAACGGCAAGAGGGTGGGCTACGCGGTGCGGCGGGAGCCGACCGACGACGACATCGCGGTGCTGGAGACGTTGTGGGCGGTGTCCATGGGCGGTGGCGTCCTCCCCGGGAGGTCAGACGCGGACGAACCCGTCGGCGAGATGGCGTACATGCGAGGGTGCTTTGAGCACATCATCGGCTCCTGTGACTCGGAGTCGCTGTACATGGTCGGCCCCCATGGCGCCGACTGCCCGGAGCTCGCCGTCTTCTTCGTTAGGCTATGAGTCTGTGACCGTACGGTGTATATACTGTTGTAAAATTAACTGTTGTAGTAAATATTTAGAGTTCATTCTAGCATTTAAAAAAAGATAATTAAAGCATATTTCCAGCCGCATTTAAATGACAAAAAAAACATAAAAGCATGTAGTTTTACCATGTCAATTAAACAAGACAACATACTCAAAACATAGAACTTGACAATATAAGAAATCAGTATAATACTCAGATTTAGAATGTTTATTTATTACTCATGAAGCAGATGACATTCGAAAGCCACTGAGTAGAATCGAGCAAGGCACGAGAATGCGCTGACTCAAAAAACTAATCACCCCCGCTGTGCCGCGGTGAGAGGACGTGGTCGTCGGAGATACAATACATTCTTCACAATTTGGAACACACCAAACGTGAAGTAGAGGTACCAGGAATAATACCGCACAAGAATCACCAACGATATGCATCGGTCGAATGCACCAAGGAGCACCAATCACCAAAAAAAACTGAAAGCCTTCTTCCACTCAAGATCAAGCCAAAGTCGCCCAGTTTCACCTCCAATCAGAGCAAATTGAAGCCCTCATTGCACCTCAACAGAGAGAGAGGAAGCAAGAGGGGAAAACGAGATGTGCGAGGAGAGGGGAAACTAGTCCTCACCACCGACGGCACTGGGTCCAACCATGGCGACGCAACGGCTCTCAAAGCCCCACAAATCCATAGCCAAATCGGGAACAAGAAACAAAAGAGAGGATTGCTCACTGTGTTTCGGGGGTAAAGAAAAGAGAGGGAGGAGCCACCTTAAGAGGAAGGAGGGGGAGGGGAGCCACACGGTGGCAGCCAACAGCTGGTGCCGAAGTGCACTGGCCATCGTTGCCGCTGCCGCTTGCGAAAACGCCGCCCCAACTGCCATGCTCGGGTGCAGCCCGAGCGGCACGTGCGATCTCTCCCCCTTCTATCACTGGTTACCAGTGGGTCTCGCCATTTCTTCTCTCTCTTTTTTTTTTTCCATTTTCTCTTTTCTCAAATGAGTAATTACCAAATGGTCCTGAGTTATACGACATATACGTGGATGCTGAACTCTAGCTCTTATCTACGTTTGGCTTGACATTCTTTACTCTTCAGTTCGATATGTTTGGGGGGAGAGATCACATGTCTATATTGTCATTGATAGGATCTTAGAGATGCACAGTAGTAGTAATCAGTAAATGTAATATCTTGTGCAAGAAACTTTGGTTGAATACTGTCTTTGTGCTATTTATTCCTGAGATTTCCTTTTAAACCTGAACGTCGGAATTGTCCATATGCTCGAGCTCAACGATCCATCAGGCAAAACAAAAAAGTTCATGAAATTGAAATATCTTCATAAGAACTCAAGCGTCAAGTAGACACCTATTAATTATTGGGGCCTGGAGAGACCCATCAGCATTGTTCTAGCTAACAATCGTTCAAACATTTTCTCTGCATGCGAGAGGAAAGGATCCGACTTAGGGCCTTTGTGGAGCAAATAGTGGGCTATATGATGTAACGCATTTCAACACATCGATCGCCACGGACACGTAACTTGCAGGCTGCAGATATACAAATGTGCAGGCTGCAGATAATACAAATGCTAAAGACTACTCTGCTGCATGCTGCATGGGCTTTGCGTGCATGCCTGGAGGAGCGATACTGCACTGAACTACTGACGCACAGCCATACACAGTACCGTGCAGTGAGCACTGGCAGTGGCAAGCATAGTTTACATCATGCAGTTCCACAAGGGCCTCTTTCGAACGCAGTAATCCAAAAATACAGGTATAGAAAGAATATATGAATTAGGTGATATACCTAGTTGAATAATTTGGAATTCTATAACACAGGAAATGTTCAATTCTGCCAGTTAGATGCTTCATAGGAACAGAGTACATGATTTTAGAGAGAGAGAGAGAGAGACACAAAGTAAAAATTCCACGAGGTTGGGTCTCAAGTTAGATTTCCTCCAAAATTACTATGAATTTAAATAAATACTTAAAATAGAATACAATAACTTGAATCAAAGTATTTTGAAAACTAGGTGTAATATGAGTAAATGTATAACTTGTCTTGGAATAGGTCTAGGTACTAATCTTGATCTTGGTGTACTCCTTCTACAAAAGTCCCCGGAGAATTAACATCTACTCGCAAACGAAAGATATGGCGACGACGAACTAGGGTTTCCTCAGGACAAAGGACGTGCGCATCAGATAGACCGTGATGTGGCGAACTTGAAGGTGGACTCGACGACGGCTGAAGCTCACTGACGACGAAGGAATCCGGTGAAGAAGCTCACGGTGGCGCTCGGGTTCGAGCTCCAAATCCGGTGAAAAGGCGGCGCGCTAGGGTTGACGACTTCAGAGAAAAGGCGGCGGAGGTGGATGCGATCCTCGTGACGCGGGTGCGGCTTTAAATAGGGTCAAGGAACCGTGGAATCCGCGTCGAGGACGGCGGCGCGCATGCGGAAGAATCGGAGCCGAGAGTCCCGTTCGAAGACAAAGAACAGGGATTCGGTGGGGCCCAGACGCTAATGACACGGGCTCGCGTGATACCGCGTGACACACGACGCATGCGAGGCTGACTGGTGGGGCCAAGGTGGCTGCACACGGAGAGAGAGGCGGGAGAGGCTGACATGCGGGGCCCGCATGTCAGTTGGAGGCGAAGCGCGCGCGGGGGCGGGCGAAGATGCACAATGATGGGCCGGGGTTGGAATGGGGTTGGGTTTCGGCCCGATTACTGTGCTGAGATTTTAAATTAGCTTTTCTTTTTAGAAAATCCCAGAAAATCCAAATAGCAATTAGAAAATAGCAAATGAATTCGGAAAAATTCTAGAAAAATCTAGAAAATATATCCAAGCACATAGAATAAAAAAATAGTTTTGATAATTATTGATGTTGGGATTAATCATATTAAATTGATTTGATGCTAAAGCCCATATTAAACTTTAATTAAAAATTCAAATAAAAACCAAATGCTGAAATTTTCAACTACTAACTAATAAAATATTTTTAAAAACTTAGAAAATTAGGATGTTACAGTACTCTCATAGGTAGTTTTCATACTTCATGTTCTTACTAATGCAAAAAAAAAACTTCAATTACAGTGTTGAAAAAAGATAATTCATGCTTGAAAAGAGCTCAGGGAATCACGTACAGCATATAGTTACGCAGATTGGACAGGCCGGTTTATACTAAACGTGATGAAGTTGATGTTGTGAACTACACCATTATGGGAGAACATTAGGATATGGCTGCGGCATGATTGACTACTGAATCATAATACAGATCATCTGCATTTCTTTTCTTTTCTTTTCTTTTGGTGTGTGGAGATGAGTACAGGCACGCTACTTCAACCAGATCATGATCTCAGACAATTATTCCGGTGGATATATAAAGTCTGGATATGTGCTAGAAAGAGCAAGTGACACTTCATAATTGACAATGACATGGCAGCATCCAACACATAAGGTCGGTCGAACACTTTATTAAAGAGCACTGATAATTCGAATGATAATTTCCCCTTCAAATTATTGTATTTTAGTGGACCAAAAAAGCACTCTGGTTGGTTGAGTGACTTGAGCCATCATTCGAAGATAAATGTAATAACGCAACAGCGCACCAACCTGATGTACCTGTTGGGTGCTGTCATGCGATGGCTCACGGGTGTAACTAAGATTTATCAATGCGTGCCATCTTGGTGATGAGAATTCGGTGGGCAACAACGGAAGAGCATAAATGTAACAAACAAGAATACGTCAGAGGAGAGTACTAAACAGAGCCGGGAGCCCGGCCCAACTCAACCCTAATCTCTGGGTCAGCCTGGGCTCTTACATAGTCACATGTAGTGTGAGTCCATCATGCGTTATGCTGACCCCAGTGTGTACACCATGCTATGCATGCATGCGTGGCCGCATCTTACACTCACATATGGAATAGCGAAGATCCCTGGCTATTCCAATTTCCAAGTTCAGGGCCATCATGCATATCGAGCACTTCCGCCACTCCGCCGACAATCACCGCAAACGGCCGTACACTTTTTCGCGACGTGCAGATACTCAAGAAATGTTCGATGGCAAATTAGCTAGGTTGGGATTCGCTCGGACCATCCCACTGGACTAATAGCTTGAATATCGGTGATTGATGTGCCAAGAACCAATAAATTGGGGGGGGGGTGACTACAGTGATCATTCCCACCACTGGGAGATTTGAAAAAATACAACGACCGAATTTTTCACAACAGGTCGGCCACTCCTTCGGATCTAGTTGCAAAATAAAGGACAAAGGCGAGCTTGATCCCTAGCTAGGGCTAAGTGCTTGGAGCAATTCACTCTGTGTAATTCGCACTCATATCAAGAGCGGGCTAGGTCTCGAGCTTATGGAACAATGGCCCGGAGGCCGAGGCCTAGGATCAAAACCTATATAGAAACTCTTGAAAAATCAGTAAAATACAATTTTAAGCAAAAAGACGGTTGGACCTGAGGCTTAGCCCATAGCCAATTCCTCCCCCTGCCTATTTTAAACCTTTCCGTGCTTAGCGGTTTTATGTAACCTTCTCTATTAATATGATAGACTGTATATATTTTTTCTCTTTTTTTTTAAACAAAAAGAGGCGCAATGGCTGCGGTCAAAACCATACATAGCTGGGGACAACGAGAATACCATATTGCTGATGTGACCCCGAGAACCGGGGGAAACTAGAGGGTCGTATTATATCAGGCAAATTAACAATGCGATTAGCGGGTTCAGGCTCTCAATTGATTACAGTAGTCGTATTCGTGGCAGCAGCAGGGATCATTCCATGCAGTCGATACAGGGCTCGTTTTATAATCGAGCTTGCCTTTCACGGATAAAAATAAATAAATTAAGAACGCAACTGCTCACAGGGGCTCGGAAACCATGCGGCGTGGACGAGAAATTGTGATTCTGCTGCGTGCGGATGAAAGGTAAAGCAAACTGATCTGCGTATTGATCCCTGCACGCGCGTGGGCCTCGTTCGGTGAAGCTGACGCGTTTGTTGACCGGCCACGTCGTGTATAAATCGGGCGCTCGGTGATCGCTGCGACCACGCACCATCACCTCTGAAAGCTGCAGTAAGCAACTAAGCAGTAAGCACTTCGGAGCTATAGGCAGTAGCAAATTAGCAGCACCGGTTTACTCCATTGTTAGCTCGAGGTATTGCATTACCGCACATACTAGCTAGCTAGCTAGCTAGCTCCCATGGCCAACTTCGCTGCTCAGCTCAAGGACAGGTTCCTCGGCCTCCTGGAGCGCGTCGCCGGCTGCGGCCGCGCCGGACACAAAGATGTCAAGGAGCCAACCAAGTTGTCCACTGTTCAGGTATATGTACCTGTTTTGTAATGTAGTAACTCTGCAAAGACTGGGTGTCTGGGTTACTGTATTGCTATAGTCTGACTGAATGTGGTAGTTAACTCAGTGAAGAGCTCACCGGATACATTACTTTCGCAGCACGTCGAGATCAGATCAAGAGACCCCGATGTGTCGGGAGGATCAAAGCCGGCAGTCAATTAATACTGTATGCTGATGTTCGGAGATCAACCACTGCTTGCGTTGCCTCGAAAGTGATGCTCTGCTTGCTGGTGTTCTGAATGCGGTGAACGTGTGCCTAGTACTCTCAGCTATTCTTTCATGCCTCGCAATAAAACATGGTGATTGCTTCTTGTATCTGTTCATTTTTGTAACCCCTACGAGTGTGCGAGACGCGAGTGTGCTATCTTGTGTTTATTATATCTCTCCACACCATGAGGTCTGGGTGTGATGTTTCGTTGTAACTGTATTGTTAATAAAGCAGTAATTTGATTGAAAACGTTCCGCACTCTAGTGTATAAATGCTCAGATTTTCTGTCTTGTTCGTGCATCTTGTGCAAACATTGAAAAACTATTTTGCTTTCCGAGAGAGAACAAAAATTTAAGCGAAAATGGACCAGAGCACAGTAAAAAGAGCCTGCGACTGACTCGTACACAAATCAAGTAGGCAATAGTCGCGCATTTTTCGTAGCCAGAGATATTTATTGTTGTGCGTACTGATCGCGTCAGAGCAATGCGAGCAAACATGTATCAAAAGTTGTATTATTCGTGCAACTGTAATAACTCCTGTGTATGTGTGTGTATATATATAATTAGTACATTATAAAATAAGCTCATAAAAATCGATGTAAGTAAATCTTTCTCTTTTTTCTCCAATTGACATGATAATTTCTAGTGTTTAAGAGCAAACGAGTGGAAAAACAGTATAAAAAGTTGGGTTAGTGCCTAATACACCAATATATATATATATACACAATCAAAATAATCAGGAAGTTTATTTTAGGACGAAGAGAAAAAGAAGTTTGTACTACACTCACATGCAACTAATTGCCGTTCTAAGCGAACTTACAACGAGCTCATTCTTATGCACCCAACGTAGCAACTGAAACTCGTCAAATAATTCGGTAAGGAGCAGTATTAATTTCCTCTTAATTGATTGGCAGAGCTCATGCCCACTTTTTTTAATATGAAGAAGAAGCACTATTAACTATATAATTAAGGATCTAATTTTAACACTTCATATATATACTATGTGCCATATATACCATACAAGATATATAACACTAAAATGGATTCACTAGCAAGGTATAAACGGTATATTACTATATGCATGATAGTAGCGAGCATTTATACATATGGGACTCCTAATTTAGCTTAAACACGAAAACTCTGCTATAAGACTAACACGATAAATTATTATTGTCCTTTCGACCATCGGACGACATCCATGACATCATCGAACGAGGTTGCTCGTGTGGCCCCAGGATATGGAAATCATGATGCCCCGGCCCCGTTATACGAACCATGCATATCATGATATCGACAATGCGATATGCCGCAGTGATCACATCATCACGCGGATGCAGTGGATACAAGTATATAACTGCAGCAAGTGGCCAATTAACAACTCTCTCTCTCTCCCCCTCTCTCACAGAGAGAGTCCATCTCGCTTTTCAGCCACAAGTAAAATAGTGCAATTGATCAGAACCTCACCAACCACGCACGCACAAGATTTGCGTGATAAACGATACATTTTGATTCTGCTGCGCGCACATCTGAATATATTTATAGTTTGAAATTTTACGGTATATTCTTTCTGTAATATATGGTGATAGTATAAATCAAATCTGATTATTAATTTGATAAAAGTATAATAGATTTGTCTTTATATTTATAGTTTTTGTGAGTGTATTATGGATTTTTCCAACTATACTTCAAACTATTAATCTTATGCAAAAGGAACTATTACAGTTTTAACTATTTTTAAATTTTACCACTCGTAATATCAGATCTTGTATAATTAAATTATAACTAATATATACGGAGGTTGGGTCTGCATGCTCGGGCATGGCGCACTAAAGCTGACGCGTTTGGTAACCCACTTCGCCGTGTATAAATACGGCCTGCAGACCGCAGCGAGAACTCACCGCTCACCAGTCACCGCTGAAAGCAGCAAGCTGCAAGCAACTAAGCAGTACAGACTTCAGAGAGGCCGTAGCAGTTAAGAGCTCAACAAGTAGCAGCGCACTCTGTCCCACTAGCTCGCTCCCGTACGTCAGTACGTAGCCTCATGGCCAACTTCGCCGTTCAGCTGAAGGACAAGTTCCTCGGCCTCGTCGAGCGCGTCGCCGGCTGCGGCCGCGCCGGAGACAAGGATGCCAAGGAGCCCACCAAGCTGTCGACCGTGCAGGTACACATTTTACTCAAAACCAGCTGTTTTCTACAGTAGTACAACTCTTACTTAGTAGAGAACTCACCGGATTCTTACATGTTTTGCAGCACGTTGAGATTAGATCAAGAGATCCCGATGTGTCAGGAGGATCAAAGCCGGCAGTCAGTTAATACTGCCGATATTTGGAGATGTATCGCTGCGTGCGTGCGTGCTTCCGTTGCCTTGAAACGATGCTTGATTGCTGGTGTTCTGAATTTGAAGAATGTGTGCGAGTGCTAGCTCTCGATTCTTTCATGCCTTGTAATTGAACTTGGTGTTTCTACTGTTCCTTCTGTAACTTCGAGTGTGGGAGCGTGAGGTTTGGATGTGCTGTTTTTTTAGATCAACTGTTTTGTTGTAACATGCAAGGTTAATAAAGCAGTGATTTGATAATTTTTAAAAAATACACTCAAGTGTATAAATGTTAAAAAAAAATTATGTCCCTTATTTGTGCATCTCGTGCAAACAGCGGTCGAAACTATCATGTTTCCGATAGAGAATAAATTTTTAGCAAAATGACTCAAATCCTAATAAAAAGAAGTTCATAACCCATACACAAGTTGGTGATTGTAACACCCCGCGGCCTAAAATTCGCTAATAGCCCAGCCCACCACATGGTAGGTATGCATACGGCCTAAAATTCGCTGATAGACCAGCCCACCACATGGTAGATACGCATGCGTAACACCTCACTTGTGGTCCCTGAAGGAAGTGATAGCATATACAAATTCAGATAAAACTCTACTTACCACGCCTTTGTAACTTTTTCATTCTTATCATCTGAAAGGACCCAATTCAATACTAGTACTCCCGATGTCCTAAATTGTAAGTCCGTTTTGACTTCTCACGATCTCCAACGCAAAACTTTGAGTATAGTTTTGTATAATAATATACTAGCAAATAATAATAATAATTTGTATTATGAAAAAATTGTAAGACAAATCCAATGACATTACTTTCATATAGTCAATTTATATACTTTAACATATATTAATGTTAAAGGTTTCATAACTTTACCACATGTATCCCACAGCGAACTACATTTTAGAACAGAGGAAGTAGTAGTTATGTACGCTGAACTAGAAGGCATTATATTGCATATACTGATACACTCAAATGTATATCGAGGATGGGTACTGGGCCAGAAAAGATCCAATTTAACATATTAATGTTTTTTTTGGGGTGGGGTTTGACAAATACTGCACCTTGATTGTCGTACTTGAACATTTCTCCCGGTGGTATGCGATTTATGCGGGAATTGAAATATTTCATTTGGAATTCCTATATAATTCATTTGAAATTCCAAACAAGGCCGGAGTTTAATCGCGCGGTTGAACCCATGATACGGGAAAACAAGGAAAATATTTATGCCGGGTTGATCTTAACGTGGTGATTGCTCCCACTACCATACGATTGGGAGTCACGAATCTCGAGGCACTATCGGACGGTGATAGGACAGTCCTTTGGTGGGATGACCCCATGAAAGTTCTATCCAAATACGATGGCCCCGTTTGATTAACGTACCAGATCAACAATGCGATTGCAGGTTCCTGTTCCATTATAGTATTGTTACTTCCACGAGTAGTGTCCTCGACAGTAGTAACAGTTAAGAAACTGAGTCTAGGTTGGGAGTTCTAGTTCAAGATGGACTCCTTGTCCATCCAGTAGCTTATATAAAGGAGAGGGGTCCCGACCATTGTAACATAGTTTTCAGAAGAGCAATAAAGAGAAGACAGAAGTCTCATCATATCTCTGTGTTCAATTTATTATTTTGTTCTTGTATTCTTGCATTGTTCTTACTATTCTGAATTTCTCTACGAGGTAATCGCTTGGACTAGACTCGCCAGAGACGGTTCCTCAACACGTTATCAACACGATCTACTTTTCTCGAATCAAAAGTTAACCGTCGTAGCACGACACTCGTAGATTGAATAGTTTTTCTAGATTGTTTTCAATTATGCAAATTTGACTTTCTAAATTGGTTTTTCTATGGTGCAATTCCACTCTAATCTACCACGAGTCGACTTGAAGTCGCCGGCACAATGCCGATCGGTAGATTGCATAGAAAAGTGGATGTCAATTGTTCCTATATTGGAAATTGCAAATCTATTCAAATCTCTGGAAGTTTGGGATATACGTTGGTTATGAGACATCATTCATAATCAGGTATCCGGACCCTATGATTGGAGATTTGCGTACAGTCCGCTTCGCAGACATCATATTTGATGATGATAGTTTTCCGTCATTAGGGGAGGAAATCAACCGTTTGATGAAAAATATCAGGAAATGACGTGGTAAGCCACGGGAATCTACGCACATAACCCGCGCATTAGTGAAGCAAATAGAAAAGTTCAGAAGATAATTGATTTGCAAGTATTAGCGAATCAACTGCCTGACCACTTTAGTGCTTTGAAAAACGTGACCAACTCACATGTGTCGGCACTCAATGCGCTGGAGAGGATTGAAATACCAAAGAAAATTAAAGGTATGCCCAGATGCCTCAAAATAAAAGGACGAGAACTCCAGCACCTCGAGTCCAAAGTAACCGGGGGCGCGTGGCGAAAAAGGAAAAGAGGGACTTAACACAGCTGATCACTAAAATTCCCCACAACTAGAAGGGGAGCCAATTGAGACCTGGCACCAGTATGGAACCTTCAGTAAAAGGCATACCGATTTGAATATTCCCACGTAGGGAGACATCAGCAAGGAAGTGTGCGCACACATCGAAGCTGTAAAACTAAAGGGACCTACCCCCGCAACTGAAAGCAGCAGTGAATAAGTAGAAGCATTAGAAGTATCGACCTATGAAGAAATAGCTATAAATTATGTGGTAATAGAAGAATCTATGAATAGAACAACAACCAATGTTGATATTTATTTTGCAATGAAAATTGCTACAATCATCGATCTTGATCGAGAGCCTGCATCACTCGCTGAATGTAAGAAAAGATCAGATTGGGGAGATTGAAAGAAGGTGATAGAAGCAGAATTATTATCTCTAAATAAAGGAGACATTTTTGGGCCTATAAGCCGCACGCCTCCCCATGTACACTCTGTAGGGCATAAGTGGATATTTGTTCCCAAAAAAATGAAAACAATCCAAAAATACAGGTATAGAAAAATATATGAATTAGGTGATATACCTAGTTGAATAATTTGGAATTCTATAACACAGGAAATGTTCAATTCTGCCGTTCAATTCTGCCAGTTAGATGCTTCATAGGAACAGAGTACATGATTTTAGAGAGAGAGAGACACAAAGTAAAAATTCCACGAGGTTGGATCTCATGTTAGATTTCCTCCAAAATTACTATGGATTGAGCCATTCCATAGGAATTTTAGGAGTTCATTTCTTTACTCCAAAGGGACTCATGGGAAATTTTCCCATAGGGCATCAAGCCTATAAATTTCCTCCAGTTTTCCTTTGTTCCAAATAGGCTCTAAACTAGAACACATCACTAACAAGTAACAACAACACAACAAAAGCAAACAGGTGCAGGAGCATAGGGATAAAATAACGAGAAGCAGCTGCATTTCCTCGACAGCGGCAGCCGCGCCAACGATTTACTCAGCAATTTGTTAAGCCTCTTGGGTCCAAGTTGGGACGCAACGCAACCGTGCGCGGCACTACGCAGAGATCGATGCCGCTGCCCCTGTTCGCCCGTACCCTGAAGGCTAAGCACCATTGCATGCGTGCATGACTCGCACGGGTACAACTGAATCTTAAAGCTGCCTTGATTAATGAGGTGTTCCACCGTGATGCTGACGGTAAAGTGTACTAACATTAACATCTACCACTCCACTAGCGTGCAGCGCATGGAGCATGCATGAAGCATCTGTAGCTTTTACAAGTTGACCATGTCGGAAATCTGTGGATTGCACATTGATCGGCACATGGATTCACATCAGCACAGCTAGTATACGTCACTCAAATTAGTTCTATCACTAGCCCTTTGCAAAGCTCAAGAGTCAGAGCTCAGGGCATGGCATGGCTGCCCATTCTTCTGCAAGCTAAAGAAACGATGAGCTAGGCAGCTAGCCATCCACTACCTCTGACCTTCCCATGCTTAGAATAATCCAGTACCTATGCCTGTTGCAAAGCTGCTATAAAATCACTCGAGACTCCAGTGGCGAGCCCTTGGGGGACCAGAGCGGGAGAGGTCCCCCTCCTGGTCTCCTCTCTTATATACATTCATACATACGCGTGGACATCTACTGCATGCATGGCTGGTATACATTGATTGCTTCTTTGTTTCTGCTCTAGCTTTCAGTCATGTTCTGAACTTTTGTCTATGAATTCCAGGTTCTTTCATGCATCTCTGCGAAGGATAGAGCATGAAGTGATCGATGACCATGCAGCGGTGGCGGCGTGAGCGGCATTGGCGCCGGAGATGGAGGTCGTCGATCACCGAGTTAGGATAGAAGAACACACGGGTCATGTGGCAAGCAGCTTCTGTTTCTTTACTTGTTGATTGTTGTTGTTGGACCAGTAAATGACTAGAAGGGGTTGAATAGTCACTACACAAATAACAATCTCTTTCAATTCTTTTGCTTTAAGAAGTTTATAGTTCTTTCACTCAAATAGCTATGCAGAACTATGAAGATCAGAGTCTAAACCCTCATAAAGAAATCTCTAAGAAAAATCGAACATAATGAGCCAAAACTTGGCTAGGCGGTCAAACAGCTTTCTAGGGGCGGTCTGACCTCCGGGCAGTCTGACCTCTCCCTCGAGCTGAAATCATCACGATTCCAAATCCAAGAATCGATGTAACTTTTAATCCGCAACTCCAAATTACTTGAAACTTTGCATACACTTTGCCTATAATATTGTGAACCTAACCCATAAAGAGATCGAAACAAATCTTTCCAAAACTTTGATCTTTTTTTATTCAAAGGCAAGTTACACATAAACCGGGCCATATGCAAAAAATGATGATAAAGAGGATCTTGTAGGAGGAATCAATCCAAGATGGCTAAGGGTGGTTTTCCACACGTCCTACCATCCTCAATCACAACAAGAATCAAGCCAAAAAAAATCCCTCAAGAGCAAACCCCTCAAAATCACCATTTCTTTCACCACACTAGACAAACTTAAAAACTTGCAATAGAAAGTATTTATATGGACGAGATCTGGTCTCCAAGAGATATATCTATTACTTACACAAACTACTACATAAAAGGTCTCCACAAATGGTTCAAAAACGTTATCAGAGATGGTTCCGTGAGCTGTCTGAGTTTACGGGTCAATAATGACACGAGGTCATCACATACGGCTTTCGAACCGTCTGTGATGTATACTATTATAAACGGTTTGTAGATAAAACCATTTGTGATGATATTTCTCTAGAAAGCCTCCAAGTAGTGGCTACTTGTGCCTTTAAAACCAGCTTTATATATATATATATATATATAGGATAAATACTTTCTACTCCCGGGTGTAGTTACTCCCACCTCTGATATACCACTTAAAAGAACTTGACATACTCCTTTATCACTTTGGGTATACTCATATACTAATTATAAGATATTCCAATGCGAACCACATGAAAAATTTGTAAGAAAGTCCTTAGTTTTTAGCATATTTTGTAAATACATTCATATTCGCACTAAAAAGGAGTATGTCTAAAAAATTATACATACCACCCCTAAAAAGGTGTGAATACCACCTAGGTGGTCTTATATACTCGTATACTACACATACATACTCTCGGTTGCGCAAAATACTCCCCTACGTTGTGAGATACGAAATAGGGAGTAACTACTCCCGGGAGTAGGATATATATATATAGGAAGCCTTTTTCCTACTCCCGGGAGTAGTTACTCCCTATTTCGTATCTCACAACGTAGGGGAGTATCTTGCAACCGAGAGTATGTATGTGTAGTATACGAGTATATAAGACCACCTAGGTGGTATTCACACCTTTTAGGGGTGGTATGTATAATTTTAGACATACTCCTTTTAGTGCGAATATGAATGTATTTACAAAATATGCTAAAACTATGGACTCTCTTACAATTTTTTCGTGGTTCGCATTGGATTATCTTATAATTAGTATATGAGTATACCCAAAGTGATAAAGGAGTATGTCAAGTTTTTTTAGGTGGTATATCAAAGTGGAGTAACTACACCGAAGTAGAAAGTATTAATCATATATATATATATATATATATATATATATATATATATATACACACACACACACACACACATAGTTCGTTGTCCCTTGTTAACTCAAGGCCTGAATTCGGCTAGCTCGCTCACTCCTTGGGCATTCATTCTAAACATGCATGAGATACTATGGCCTACCTCATCGAATCTGACACACTGGAGTGTGTAATTTGCTTCATGCCAATCCTCTAAGTGCTTTGTACAATCCTCCTAAACCACACCCCAGAAGTAATAACAGTAGAACTGAAGTTGAAGTTATTAATTACAAGCATGTAATTGTCTTTAAACCCAATAAGAACACTAAGCAACTTGAGTTCTAGTTTATATGTAAGGATGGTATCACCGCAGATGTATCAGCAACCAACCATTCTTGGATGTCAAGTTCTACAGTGAGGCCATCCTTACATATAAACCATAACTCAAGTTGCTTGGTGTTCTTGTTGGGTTTAAAGACAATTCATGCTTGTAATTAAGAACTTCAACTTCAGTTCTACTGATATTACTTCCGATGCTGTGGTTTAAGAAGATTCTACAAAACACTTAGAGGATTGGCATGAAGCAAATCACACACTCCAGTGTGTCAAGTTCGATAAAGTAGGTCGGAGTTTCTCCTGCACGTTTAGGATGAACGGCCAAGGAGCGAGTTAGCTAGCTGAATTTAGGCCTCGGGTTAGATAACAAGGACTAAGAATATATATATATATATATATATATATATATATATATATATATATATATATATATATATATATATATATATATGTGTGTGTGTGTGTGTGTGTGTGTGTGTGTGTGTGTGTGTGTGTGTGTGTGTGTGAAGCTGGTTTTAAAGACACATGCAGTCATTGCTTGAAGATTTTATATAGAGAAGATATCAGGAATGGAATGGTAGGACTTACCTGAGACGCAAGGGGGGGAGAACATGACCGGTACGAACACGGTTACATAGAAAAAGGTGAAATGAATGACGAGAGTCTAGTTGAATGGCGAGAGGGTAGTTGATTACACAGACAAAGGTAAGATTAAGAAGATTGATTATTGCTCTCAAAATAAAACTTGCTAATATATTCAGACTAGCTCAAGCAAATCATCATAAATTAACTTTGTTGTACACATGAACAAAATCTATGAAGATACTGTCAACTGTGATGTAGGACAACAAGTATATCAGAATGTATAAATTGCATGCTCGAAACAATACGTAACAACAGGTAATCTAACAGCTCAAGGCACAATCTATACACAATATCACATCCAATTGCATTTGTAACATCAATTCATCATAGAGCAATTCACGAGATCACAAAAAAAATTCACACATTGCCAATTTGTCATCAAACACCCCATGTGAACCAACAGTAAGCACAAAGAGTACCCTAGTTACATCACATTTCACATGAGCACTTGACACACTAACAGTAGCATCCCCATCCTTCACCAACATCCATGGCATCACAAAGAAAAGGGAGGGAGTAGTAGAGGGGAAGTATACTGTAACATCCCAAAGTTTTGTTACCAAAATTTAAAAATTATAAAACTATTATTTTATTGAATTTTTCGAGTTTCAAAAGAGTTTTATTACTTTTCTCAATTTCCTATATTTTAAAAGTAAAAAATAAAGTTTATTAAGTTTTTGGGTTTACTTTGGATTTAAAGTTAAAAAGAAAAACCGATGAAATTTCTTGAATCTTCTGATATTAAAAAGGTTTTTCCTGTCTTTCAAAAATTAAAAATAGTTATGTGCAAAAATAAAAAGGTAACTTTAAGTTGGAAATAATTTTATTAAGTTCAAAAAAAGTTAGGAAATTTATGTAAATTTTTCCTTAATTTTTGAACTCTTTTTGCTATTTTATAAAAACCTAATTCAATTGTTGCAATTCTGAAATTGTTAAATCCTTAAAAATCCAAAAAATCGCTTTGGGCTGAATCTTCCTCGCTGACCCATCCCCACCCCACGTCAACCCGTCTCCCTCTTCCCTCCCTCTCATACCGCCCGGTGGTCCCCACCTGTCGGTCGCACATCCCCGTCATCTTCCTCCCGTTGGGAGCCCATACCGAGCCACGTTCGCGCTGCGTCACGGCCGATGAAAACTCGTTGTCGCTGGCACATTTTCTTCCCCGTTTTCCACACGCATTGAATGCCCCGTCCTCTCTGTCTCCTCCCTCACTAACTCCAATTGACCCCGCCGCACCTCTCCGCCCCATCTCCTCCCTCACCTACCTCTGCTCCACCTGTCAGGTTCGCGTCCACACGCGTCACCTCCACCCACTCTGTCCCGTTGTCCATGCTGTCTGGAGCACCACCCCATGCCGCGAGCCTTCTCCCCTACTCCTTAACCCCCTATAAAGAGAGCCTCGTGCGTCCCTCAAGCTCCTCTTCATTTCCCCCTCGCATTCCGATCTCTTTTCCCCCATTTATCCCTCTCTGACCTTCGCCTTGCTGCGCCGACCACGTCACGGCAAGCCCCTTGGCTTCCTCTTCCACCTCCCCGGTTTTGCCATCCTCTCTTGCTTTCATTTCTCCACAATCGAAGCTTTACCGTCGTCTATTGAAGCTCTTTCTTCCTCGCGTTCTGTCTCCGTCGACTATTCCCCGGCGACATCATCGCCACTATTGGATTATGCCCATGACGTTCTACGTGGTGCCCCCTCGCCTTCCCCGACGCATCACCGGAGCGCCGGACCTTTCCCGGTGACTCGACCACCTATGGCCACATGCGACTTCCTTCGACCAGGTAGTCAAAACCTGCTTCGACCAGATAGTCAAAACTCCTTCCAATCATCTATAGTTGAAAAATCCTCTGACCAGGTAGTCGAAACCCCTTCCAATCACCTATAGTCGAAACCTCCTCCAACCAGGTAGTCGAAACCTCCTTCCGACCTGGTAGTCAAAACCTCCTTCCGACCACCTGTAGTCGAATCTCCTTCTGACCAGGTAGTCAAAACCTCCTTCCAACCACATATAGTCGAAACCTCCTTCCGACCACCTGTAGTCGAACCTCCTTCCGACCAAGTAGTCGAAACCTCCTACCGACCACCTGTAGTCGAACCTCCTTCTGACCACATGCAATCGAACCTCCTTCTGACCAGATAGTCGAAACCTCATTCCCACCACCTATAGTCGAACCTCCTTCCGACCAGATAGTCAAAATCACCTTCCGACCGCCTGTAGTCGAACCTCATTCCAACAAGTCGAACCTCTTCCGACCATGTGATTTCAAAACTTCCGAGAGCCCGTTCTTCTTCGTTCGAGCTTCGATTTGAGTGATTCACATTTTTAAAATCATCTAAAATCAAGAGCTTGCTATTTGTACTTCAGTTATTCAATTTGGATTTTAATTAAATTTGTCTTATTTTCGCGTGTAGATTTCAACGACTTCATAGAACCGGATTTCGACGCCGTTAAAGAATAACAACTAAATAATCAAGGCAAGTAACATCTTTGATCATATTTGAATTTTAATATTTTAAATTATTTAAATTATGTTTTAAATTATTATTGCATGCGTATTTATATTCAAGTTATTTAAATCCCTATTTTAAAATTATAGTTATTCCTAATTCCTTTGTATAGCCAAATGTTGCTATTGAAGTAGCCATACATTGATGCTACAGTTAAAATCTAGTTGGTACATTAGTATAAACTGGACACGTTGTAAAAGTTTATACTTAGTCAAAGCTTAGACAAAAATATGTTTAATTTGGGGAATTTAGCCAAATGATCAATTATGATTTAACATAGAAATTTTGGAAAGTGATTTAACTTGGAAAATAAAATAAAATTGGTTTCGACTTGGGCGAAATGGATGTTTGGATGGGTGCATGTTTATGCATGTGATCGATTTATTTAATTAATTAAGGCCCAGGTTATTTTGGAAAGTTGTCCAAGTCAATTAAGGATCAGTCTTCAAGTCGCCTCTGGTTAAGCCACATCGTACTACCACATGTCCTGTATGGGTGGGACCTGGCTAAATAATCTGTATTATTTCACCGTGGTTGTGTCATTTGGTTGTGTGGGTGTCTTTATGACATACTTTTATGTATTCCCACATGGCGCAAGAGGGAGTTTAAATCCGGCGGGTTTCTACCCAAAGGAATCGAACCTTAGCGAGGCGGGACTACGATAGGATGGTGCATTGTAAAAGCCTTGTGATAATCTCTTACTGACACACCTTCGAAAGTGTGTGAAACAGACATTATGAATGATTATCTCTTGTGGGTAAAGTTGTACAACCTCTGTAGAGTGTAAAACTATCCAGAATAGTAGTGTCCACGGTCATGGACATGCTTAGCAAAGCAAATGCAAAGTTAGAATTTAGTTTTGTTTTCAAATGATTTTATCTAATGATTTTGGATATTGTATCCTACTAGGAAATTGGGTGGTATGCCATGTGATAGGAGAGTATCATTCACCGCTCTTGTGTGAATGTTATCTGACTATAAAACTTGATAATTTAGAAAATGAGTTTTAGTTATAAAATATCTACTTTGGAACTTAGTACATGTATTTAAAGAAACATCGCTTTGTGCAAATTCAATCATATATGCCTTCCTTTTGATATACTCATGAATGCATTATAATTCTGTTATTGAGTGTAACTTGCGGAGCACATTTGTTTGTGTTCACCCTTGCTTAATGCAAATAAATTTCAGAGGAGGACTTCGCGCTGTCGAAGATCTAGACGACTAGGCCGCTACCCTAGTCGATTTCCTGTGGTAGATGAGCTGGGCTCTACTACTGTTCTTTTGTCTTCCGTTGTGTTCTTATTTGTGGGCTTGTAAGCCTTTCTGGTAATCAACTCTGATATTTGTTAATAAAGCTTTGCGATTATGGATGTTACCATATTTTTTACTGTGTGAGTTAGTCACTGATCATGGAACTAGTTCAGAAATACACAGAGGATTTGGGGTGTTAATCCAGGGTCCTGACATATACCAGCGCAACAAGGCAACCGCGGTAGCAACCCACCTTCATCAAACCAACACAAGGCCCCCATTATTTCCATACAAAGGCAGCATCAACCCACATCCCAACATCATTCACATGTGCATACATATCAACCAACAACACATCAAGAAGGAATCAAGCTAAGCTTTAAAATCGAACTCATAGTAGGGAAAACAAAATAGCAAGAAAGAACAGAAAGGGGGAAGGGGACCGAGTCGGAGCGGTGGCACCATGGCGCCGGGCTGAGTGGGGCCGAGCCAAGCTGGGGAGCAACAGGGGCCGTGTGGGTAAAAGGGAATCACCGTGGCTACCACGCAGGAGGCGGGCGAACCAGGAGCCAGGGGCACGCGGGTCGGCAAGCCAAGTAGGCCGCGCACACGGGAGTGCCGAAGGCACAGAGGAGAGGCGCAGACAAACCCTAGAGTCCGAATATATATAAATAGGGTTGGACAAGGTAGAACCGTCAGTGATCTTATCTTTTCACAAACGGTTTTAAACAGGAACCATCTGTGATAAATATACATCACAGACGGATTCAATAAATAACCGTCTGTGATAATATATGTAAATACATATTCACACATATGACACATTCTCATATACATAAATACAAATTCAGAACATATGGCACATAAACATGTATTACTTGTTTTCCACTGGTCAGTAATGCCATCATGTCGTTATGCCGAGAACATTTACATATATAGAAGATAGTAAATACAAATTCAACTGGGTTTTTTTTTATATTTTTGTATTTATATATGAACAAACTGCGTGGAGCTCCTTACAAAGATTTAAAAAGTAGAAACATAAATAATCAAAGTTTTTCTAGTGGCGGAGGTAGCATGACATCTCCGTCTTCCAAACTTCGTAGGCGTCGGCATCGGTATCGGACGGTTCGAGATCATTAAACGAAGCTCGAAATACGTGCACTCGCTGACATGCTTTTTCGAGTGTCTCCTGAAGACCCTCCGACCGTTGAATCATGAAGAATTGAGCCCACAGGCTCTCTTCCCTTGCTTGAGGGGTCTTGGCAAGGTCAAATCGGTCACCCGCCGCCTCGATTAAGCAGTCCAAGCGAAGGCAAGCCTCTTGGAGACGTGCAATGTTATTGTAGAGGACCACGTCGATGATGAGGTTAACTTGCTGGAAGTAGGAGATTACCCAGAAGACGCGACGGAGGAGGGTGTCAAGACGATAGAAGGTGGTCATCACGTGCTCCGACAAATCCTTGGACAGAGGAGCGAGGACACTCCAGAGAGGTGCTCGTACAGTATGGCCAGGTAGGGCATCAATGCAGGAGACAAGGAAACAGAAGAGGGAGAAATTCTGCTTTTAGAGTACGTATAGAGTGATGTCCGGGTGATCATCTTCGATGGTGATTATCCTTTTTATAAAACAAGGAATAAATTCGGCGCGTGAGATAAAAAAACGCATTGGGGAGCCGAAGCGGCATTGATGCGAGTGAAGAGACGCATCGGCGACGAAGAAACTCATCGGGGAGCTGAAGTGATATTATCACAGACAGTTATAATTAAAAACCATCTGTGAAGTCTATGATAATCATGAACGGTTCTCAACATGAACCGTCTGTGATGTCTACAATAATCACAAACGGTTCAGGTTCAGAACTGTCTATGATACTTCATAAATGGTTCTGAACATGAACCGTCTGTGATATTACCTCTTCACATACGGTTCTTAGCGCAGCCAGTAATACAGATAGTAGCTAAACAAAAACTATTTGTGATTGTATTTAATACAGACGATTTTGGTCAACCGTTTGTGATGAGGCGTCTAATATTAACATTTTTGTAGTAGTGACGTCTTAGGTGCAAAACATGATCAAGAGGGGAGGAATGAACACAAAAAAACAAGCCAAATAAAAAAAAAGTTACCACTTGAGTATATGAGAGGAAGACTTAGACGAATTATGAATGTTTAGATACACTCCCTTAGAATAACAAAGCCACTAATGCAACACACACAAGTGCTCTCATCTCTCTCAATACATATCTCAAACCCTAACCTCCTCCCTCTTCACTTTCCCTAGAATTTGCAAATTAGGGTTGCAAGGTTTGGTTGTTGCAATCTTGCACAAACCCTTAAATTGTGGAGGCTAGGACTAGAGAGAAACTATAACGAGCACCCGTTAAGCCCACACATAAATGAGTTCTTACTCACGCATGTTTCTCACAGCGTCATCTTTAGCTTCAGCTCCATTAGGCCAAACCCATCATGCCTTGTTCTCCATGGAGTATTCTAGACCTAATCCATGTATGTCACTGCTTTGATTTGTACACCACTACTTTTCCACTATTGGGCAATTTACCAAAATATTCATCGACCTACCTTTCCAGATTCCTTCACATCAAAGCGTCGCCCATGCTTCGCCATCATCCTATGGTCCCAATGACTTCCCTCCAAGCCTCTCACCCATTCGGATCCCATAGAACCGTCATCACTTACAAACATGCCCAAGTCACTTGGTGCACCACATGTCTTACCATACACCATGACTGCACCTGGCTTCCCAGACTGTTCTGGACCTCAGCTCCTCCCAGAGCTTAGTCCTGGTCCACCTTACCATTGCGTGTCATGTCTACCACTCCACAAGACTCGGTCATCTTCCGATGGCACCTCGATCATTCTGAACCTCAACTCTCCTAGCTTAGTCCTAATCCCATCAGCCTCACCATGATATAGCTTTGAAGTCCTACAATCATCACCGACAACCAAACCATCACATAGCACCGCACGACACACAAAATTATCAATTAACACAATTGATGAGTCAGGAACACATACTTTTGAAACTTCGCACCCGGAAGAATCACTTTACCTCAAAAGGTCTTTGCTCAAACTTTGTCTTTCATGGTTCTTGTCCATGTTGCACCTTGCTTGAATCCAACCATCTCACCCGGCATCCATGACCGTTCTGGGCCCTAGTTCTCCTAACCAAGTCCTGGTCCTTCTCGCCATTGACCATAGTTGATTCCAAGCCACCTGCACAACAATAGATCAAGCAATAATTTTCGGGCATAAGTACTTTACAACTTAACCCACATTAGTCCATAAGAGTACAATGCAAACATATGCATCAATCCCAAACTCATAGGATCAACCCTCAAAATTCAACTCAAGACCACAACTCACTTTGGCGTGAAACGCCACAGTCAGTCTGACCATAGCCACCATGTCGGTTAGACCACGCTGGCCAGTCTAACCATCAACACTATGCTGATCTAACCGCTCAACTGCACCTGAAAACACCCTCTCTGAACTTTTCAGTAAAACCCTATCTATTTTTAGATCTAGTTTCCAATTCTAATGACACCTAGTGCAAACACATACCCAAATAAGCTTGCATAGTGTTTGATGTCCATTCTCAAAAAATCCATTGGGCTGGTCTGACTGCCAGTCACATGGTGGCCAAACCGACCTTTAGAAAATGGTGGCCAGATCACCCTTCAGAAAATCAGCCCCAAGTCTCGTGGGCTAGTCTAACGAGCCATGCATAGCAGTCAGATCGCCCATGCCTATTGGTTTGACCAGTTGCACACAAACAACAACTCTAAAATTGAAAAGTGCCTAAAAAAACTAAAACTTCGATAACACATACACAACAAAGTCAAATACCCATCACACACCATGTGGTGACCTTCACATGGTATCGCAGTTGTACTTTGTACCCTCCTTGTGTAATTGTAGGCATTAGTCTTCAGTGTAGAGATATGTGGAAGTCCTTTTACATGCATGCTACATATGTCCACTATCCAGGGGTGCAATCGGAGCAGATACGGACAGATATCACTCATCTTGTATCATGTTTTGTATTTGTTTCTCGGAGTAGGAGTCAGACATAGATAGTGTCGGATACCTATTTCAGCATCCTGTATTTGCTCTGTGATCCTTCGATTGGTCGATCGGGTAGAAATTATCCGCTTCTTTTGCATCCCTACAAAGGACATTGGACGGTATGAGTGCAACCAGAGCGAACACAGAGAGACTAATCGCTGAGATATCAAAGAAAAAAACTATGTATCCCCTGCCTACTCAGACGCAACAACTCACATATCTGTTATCTTGTTCCTAAGTGAAGTCGTAACATGCTTTCCTAATACCACCTGATATACAAATACATACGAACGGATATCGCTCATTTTGTATCATATTATGCATTTTTTAATCGGAGTCGGAGTCGGAAACGGATATGTCGGATACCCATTTCTCTATACCGTATTCTTTCCGTGAGCCTTCGGTCGGTTGGTTCATTGGAAATTATTCACTCCGTTTGCACCTTTACCCCTATCTTTCAGAATGATTTTATTTTGGGTGTCAATTGTGTATATATTTTTCATGCTCCAGTACTACAAACTTGTCGGGACCCAAAAATGCAATTCTGGGCCCTCTGTGTATTATGCACTAGTCCAGGATCACGCTAGTGCACACAGTATTAACATAGATGAATATCGATCCACACAAGACGATTAATAGAATAAATGACTAATTTGAGTAGCAAATAATGGTTTTGACCTTATGGTCGAGTTTACATTTATTAAGTCACACAGGACTGACAATAAATAAAGTAGCAGCAGCGGAACAAAATTTAACTACAGCGGAATCCCATCAATTCACCACACGCAACCGACTGGGATCAAGACCCTAATGATCAGCACCTTCATAGAACTCCTCCTCAAATGCAGGCGAGACTCCTCCATTTCAGTTGATTGTTCGAAGCAAGTATAAGTACACAACCGTACTCGCAAGTCATACTACAGAATACAATTTATAGATGATGGCTTATTCCAAAGGAATGGTTTCTGTGATTATTTTGCATAAAACATCATTTAAAATTGAATATGAATAATAAATTGAAAACAATATTTAAAATAATTAAATAATAATAATTCGACATTTGTTTTCTCATAGGACACACAGTCTAAATAAGTTATTCACATAGTCATATGACTTAGATCACACAGCTCCCTTCCCAAATGTTTTATAAAAACCTACCCCTCGTGTGAAATTCCTGAGCATGTCCATGACCGCGGACTCGGCTATTCGAATAGATTGATTAACACTCTGCAGAGATTGTACACTTTACCCACACAATATGATCAGTGTAGCTAGCATTGACCATAATAAAATCTTTCAGAAACTTCATCTGCTTTACCGCTGTCCAATCGATACACACAGCGCTTGACACGACACACACTGTTAGACAGGGAAGCGGCGAACAGTCCCGCGATGTAAGAATCACACCTCCAGCCTATCACACAGTCTAACCGATAACCCGAGTTGTCAATGTCAAGACTCCATAACTTACTAAGTTAGGCTCGTCCTATACTAGGCATGTGGTTGTACAGTAATGCTCAGTTCAATGGCGCACGAAGTTAAGCCCTTAATTGACCAAGGCAAAACTTCTAATTTCTAACTAAATATCACACAGACCAATATTCTCATTCACACAGTTTTCACCATATCACACAGTATCCACTACTTGATTCAGTCTAAATCTTTTTCCACCCTGTTGGTTAAGTGCAACACATGCCATCAACGGGTAATAGCACACAGTGCACACAGTTCCATAATCACTTAGTCAAGTTTATATTTGCAACTCACATGAGATGATGACTCGTAGCATGACTAAGCAATCTACTCGTATTTAACCAACCCACGTTGGTGCTACGATAATAACAACTAGTAATAAAACAACCTAGGGAGACAAAAGATTATGACATAACAATAGACAAGGTGGGTGTAACAAATTGGATTTATAACTAGACCTAAAAGCATTTAAATAAATACTTAAAATAGAATGCAATAACTTGAATCAAAGTATTTTGAAAACTGGGTGTAATATAAGTAAAGGTATAACTTGTCTTGGAATAGGCCTAGGTACTAATCTTGATCTTGGTGTACTCCTTCTTCTACAAAAGTCCCCGGAGAATTAACATCTGCTCGCAAACGAAAGATATGGCGACGGCGGACTAGGGTTTCCTCAGGACAAAGGACGCGCGCATCAGATAGACCGTGATGTGGCGAACTCGAAGGTGGACTCGACAACGGCTGAAGCTCACTAACGACGAAGGAATCCGGTGAAGAAGCTCACGGTGGCGCTCGGGTTCGAGCTCCAAATTCGGTGAAAAGGCGGCGCACTAGGGTTGACGACTTCAGAGAAAAGGCGGCGGAGGTGGATGCGATCCTCGTGACGTGGGTGCGGCTTTAAATAGGGTCGAGGAACCGTGGAATCCGCGTCGAGGACGGCGACGCGCATGCGGAAGAATCGGAACCGAGAGTCCCGTTCGGAGACAAAGAACAGGGATTCGGCGGGGCCCAGAGCTAATGACACGGGCTCGCGTGATACCGCGTGACACACGACGCATGCGAGGCTGACCGGTGGGGCCAAGGTGGCTGCACGCGGAGAGAGAGGCGGGAGAGGCTGACATGCGGGGCCCGCATGTCGGCTGAGGCGGCGCGCGCAGCGAAGCGGCGAAGATGCACAAATGGGTGGGGTTGGAATGGGGTTGGGTTTCGGCCCGATTACTGTGCTGAGATTTTAAATTAGTTTTTTTAGAAAATACCAGAAAATCCAAATAGCAATTAGAAAATAGCAAATGAATTCGGAAAAATTCTAGAAAATATATCCAAGCACATAGAATAAAAAAAATAGTTTTGATAATTATTGATGTTGGGATTAATTATATTAAATTGATTTGATGCTAAAGTCCATATTAAACTTTAATTAAAAATTCAAATAAAAACCAAATGCTAAATTTTCCAACTACTAACTAATAAAATATTTTTAAAAACTTAGAAAATTGGGATGTTATTTTCATACTTCATGTTCTTACTAATGCCAAAAAAAAAACTTCAATTACAGTGTTGAAAAAAGATAATTCATGCTTGAAAAGAGCTCAGGGAATCACGTACAGCATATAGTTACGCAGATTGGACAGGCCGGTTTATACTAAACGTGATGAAGTTGATGTTGTGAACTACACCATTATGGGAGAACATTAGGATATGGCTGCGGCATGATTGACTACTGAATCATAATACAGATCATCTGCATTTCTTTTCTTTTCTTTTCTTTTGGTGTGTGGAGATGAGTACAGGCACGCTACTTCAACCAGATCATGATCTCAGACAATTATTCCGGTGGATATATAAAGTCTGGATATGTGCTAGAAAGAGCAAGTGACACTTCATAATTGACAATGACATGGCAGCATCCAACACATATGGTCGGTCGAACACTTTATTAAAGAGCACTGATAATTCGAATGATAATTTCCCCTTCAAATTATTGTATTTTAGTGGACCAAAAAAGCACTCTGGTTGGTTGAGTGACTTGAGCCATCATTCGAAGATAAATGTAATAACGCAACAGCGCACCAACCTGATGTACCTGTTGGGTGCTGTCATGCGATGGCTCACGGGTGTAACTAAGATTTATCAATGCGTGCCATCTTGGTGATGAGAATTCGGTGGGCGCAACAACAGAAGAACATAAATGTAACAAACAAGAATACGTCAGAGGAGAGTACTAAACAGAGCCGGGAGCCCGGCCCAACTTAACCTTAATCTCTGGGTCAGCCTGGGCTCTTACATAGTCACATGTTGTGTGAGTCCATCATGCGTTATGCTGACCCCAGTGTGTACACCATGCATGCATATGCATGCATGCGTGGCCGCATCTTACACTCACATATGGAATAGCGAGGATCCCTGGCTATTCCAATTTCCAAGTTCAAGGCCACCATGCATATCGAGCACTTCCGCCACTCCGCCGACAATCACCGCAAACGGCCGTACACTTTTTCGCGACGTGCAGATACTCAAGAAATGTTCGATGGCAAATTAGCTAGGTTGGGATTCGCTCGGACCATCCCACTGGACTAATAGCTTGAATATCGGTGATTGATGTGCCAAGAACCAATAAATTGGGGGGGGGGTGACTACAGTGATCATTCCCACCACTGGGAGATTTGAAAAAATACAACGACCGAATTTTTCACAACAGGTCGGCCACTCCTTCGGATCTAGTTGCAAAATAAAGGACAAAGGCAGAGCTTGATCCCTAGCTAGGGCTAAGTGCTTGGAGCAATTCACTCTGTGTAATTCAGACTCTGTTATCAAGAGCGGGGCTAGGTCTCGAGCCTATGGAACAATGGCCCGGAGGCCGAGGCCTAGGATCAAAACCTATATAGAAACTCTTGAAAAATCAGTAAAATACAATTTTAAGCAAAAAGACGGTTGGACCTGAGGCTTAGCCCATAGCCAATTCCTCCCCCTGCCTATTTTAAACCTTTCCGTGCTTAGCGGTTTTATGTAACCTTCTCTATTAATATGATAGACTGTATCTATTCTTTCTCTTTTTTTTTTAAACAAAAAGAGGCGCAATGGTTGCGGTCAAAACCATACATAGATGGGGACAGCGAGACTACCATATTGCTGATGTGACCCCGAGAACCGGGGGAAACTAGAGGGCCGTATTATATCAGGCAAATTAACAATGCGATTAGCGGGTTCGGGCTCTCAATTGATTACAGTAGTCGTATTCGTGGCAGCAGCAGGGATCATTTCATGCAGTCGATACAGGGCTCGTTTTATAATCGAGCTTGCCTTTCACGGATAAAAAAATAATTAAGAACGCAACTGCTCACAGGGGCTCGGAAACCATGCGGCGTGAACGAGAAATTGTGATTCTGCTGCGTGCGGATGAAAGGTAAAGCAAACTGATCTGCGTATTGATCCCTGCACGCGCGTGGGCCTCGTTCGGTGAAGCTGACGCGTTTGGTGACCGGCCACGTCGTGTATAAATCGGGCGCTCGGTGATCGCTGCGACCACGCACCATCACCTCTGAAAGCTGCAGTAAGCACTTCGGAGCTATAGGCAGTAGCAAATTAGCAGCACCGGTTTACTCCATTGTTAGCTCGAGGTATTGCATTACCGCACATACTAGCTAGCTCCCATGGCCAACTTCGCTGCTCAGCTCAAGGACAGGTTCCTCGGCCTCCTGGAGCGCGTCGCCGGCTGCGGCCGCGCCGGACACAAAGATGTCAAGGAGCCAACCAAGTTGTCCACTGTTCAGGTATATGTACCTGTTTTGTAATGTAGTAACTCTGCAAAGACTGGGTGTCTGGGTTACTGTATTGCTATAGTATGACTGAATGTGGTAGTTAACTCAGTGAAGAGCTCACCGGATACATTACTTTCGCAGCACGTCGAGATCAGATCAAGAGACCCCGATGTGTCGGGAGGATCAAAGCCGGCAGTCAATTAATACTGTATGCTGATGTTCGGAGATCAACCACTGCTTGCGTGCTTTCGTCACTTCCGTTGCCTCGAAAGTGATGCTCTGCTTGCTGGTGTTCTGAATGCGATGAACGTGTGCCTAGTACTCTCAGCTATTCTTTCATGCCTCGCAATAAAACATGGTGATTGCTTCTTGTATCTGTTCATTTTGTAACCCCTACGAGTGTGCGAGACGCGAGTGTGCTATCTTGTGTTTATTATATCTCTCCACACCATGAGGTCTGGGTGTGATGTTTCGTTGTAACTGTACTGTTAATAAAGCAGTAATTTGATTGAAAACGTTCCGCACTCTAGTGTATAAATGCTCAGATTTTCTGTCTTGTTCGTGCATCTTGTGCAAACATTGAAAAACTATTTTGCTTTCCGAGAGAGAACAAAAATTTAAGCGAAAATGGACCAGAGCACAGTAAAAAGAGCCTGCGACTGACTCGTACACAAATCAAGTAGGCAATAGTCGCGCATTTTTCGTAGCCAGAGATATTTATTGTTGTGCGTACTGATCGCGTCAGAGCAATGCGAGCAAACATGTATCAAAAGTTGTATTATTCGTGCAACTGTAATAACTCCTGTGTGCAGGTGCAAAACTAGAACGAAAATAATCAGGATTTACTAATTCACCATACATATAACAATATGTATAATTTTCAATCAACAATGTACTAAATAGTAATTTATGTGGTAAACATTGTCAAAATGTATTATCCAGCCAGAGATTAGGCTGAACCAGGTGCACAACTTTTGAGCCAGGGGTGCACGCGTAGTATATATGAACTAATCTTTGCTTTTTTTTTTTGACCCAGTGTCCTGTGACACTGGGTCCTCCCATTGGGCTCCGCCCCTGCATGCCTCACTCTCTCTCTCTCTCTCTCTCTATATATATATATATATATATATATATATATATTCGTACATTATAACCTGAGCCACAAAAAATCGATGTAGTAGATTTTTCTTTTTTCCTCTGATTGATATGATAATTTCTAGTCTTTGAGTGCAAACGTAGTGAAAAAAAAACACAGTATAAAAAGTCGGGTTAGTGCCTAATACACCAACATATATATACAATCAAAATAATCAGGAAGTTTATTTTAGGACGAAGAGAAAAAGAAGTTTGTACTACACTCACATGCAACTAATTGCCGTTCTAAGCGAACTTACAACGAGCTCATTCTTATGCACCCAACGTAGCAACTGAAACTCGTCAAATAATTCGGTAAGGAGCAGTATTAATTTCCTCTTAATTGATTGGCAGAGCTCATGCCCACTTTTTTAATATAAAAAAGAAGCACTATTAACTATATAATTAAGGATCTAATTTTAACACTTCATATATATACTATGTGCCATATATACCATACAAGATATATAACACTAAAATGGATTCACTAGCAAGGTATAACGGTATATTACTATATGCATGATAGTAGCGAGCATTTATACATATGGGGCCCCTAATTTAGCTTAAACACGAAAACTCTGCTATAAGACTCAACACGATAAATTATTATTGTCCTTTCGACCATGGGACGACATCCATGACATCATCGAACGAGGTTGCTCGTGTGGCCCCAGGATATGGAAATCATGATGCCCCGGCCCCGTTATACGAACCATGCATATCATGATATCGACAATGCGATATGCGGCAGTGATCACATATCATCACGCGGATGCAGTGGATACAAGTATATAACTGCAGCAAGTGGCCAATTAACAACTCTCTCTCTCTCTCTCTCCCTCTCTCACAGAGAGAGTCCATCTCGCCTTTCAGCCACAAGTAAAATAGTGCAATTGATCAGAACCTCACCAACCATGCACGCACAAGATTTGCGTGATAAACGATACATTTTGATTCTGCTGCGCGCACATCTGAAT
Organism: Hsuehochloa calcarea; assembly: GCA_036346395.1. Taxonomy (NCBI): domain Eukaryota; kingdom Viridiplantae; phylum Streptophyta; class Magnoliopsida; order Poales; family Poaceae; genus Hsuehochloa; species Hsuehochloa calcarea. The sequence goes on from CM070599.1 coordinate 47,008,640, forward strand.
ATATTTATAGTTTGAAATTTTACGGTATATTCTTTCTGTAATATACGGTGGTAATATAAATCAAATCTGATCATTAATTTGATAAAAGTATAATAGATTTGTCTTTATATTTATAATTTTTGTGAGTGTGTTATGGATTTTTTCAACTATAGTTCAAAATATTAATCTTATGCAAAAGGAACTATTACAGTTTTAACTATTTTTAAATTTTACCACTCGTAATATCATATCTTGTATAATTAAATTATAACTAATATATACGGAGGTTGGGTCTGCATGCATGGGCATGGCGCACTAAAGCTGACGCGTTTGGTAACCCACTTCGCCGTGTATAAATACTGCCTGCAGACCGCAGCGAGAACTCACCGCTCACCAGTCACCGCTGAAAGCAGCAAGCTGCAAGCAACTAAGCAGTACAGACTTCAGAGAGGCCGTAGCAGTTAAGAGCTCAACAAGTAGCAGCGCACTCTGTCCCACTAGCTCGCTCCCGTACGTCAGTACGTAGCCTCATGGCCAACTTCGCCGTTCAGCTCAAGGACAAGTTCCTCGGCCTCGTCGAGCGCGTCGCCGGCTGCGGCCGCGCCGGAGACAAGGATGCCAAGGAGCCCACCAAGCTGTCGACCGTGCAGGTACACATTTTACTCAAAACCAGCTGTTTTCTACAGTAGTACAGCTCTTACTTAGTAGAGAACTCACCGGATTCTTACACGTTTTGCAGCACGTTGAGATTAGATCAAGAGATCCCGATGTGTCAGGAGGATCAAAGCCGGCAGTCAGTTAATACTGCCGATATTTGGAGATGTATCGCTGCGTGCGTGCGTGCTTCCGTTGCCTTGAAACGATGCTTGATTGCTGGTGTTCTGAATTTGAAGAATGTGTGCGAGTGCTAGCTCTCGATTCTTTCATGCCTTGTAATTGAACTTGGTGTTTCTACTGTTCCTTCTGTAACTTCGAGTGTGGGAGCGTGTGAGGTTTGGATGTGCTGTTTTTTTAGTTCAACTGTTTTGTTGTAACATGCAAGGTTAATAAAGCAGTGATTTGATAATTTTTAAAAAATACACTCAAGTGTATAAATGTTAAAAAAAAATTATGTCCCTTATTTGTGCATCTCGTGCAAACAGCGGTCGAAACTATCATGTTTCCGATAGAGAATAAATTTTTAGCAAAATGACTCAAATCCTAATAAAAAGAAGTTCATAACCCATACACAAGTTGGTGATTGTAACACCCATGCCTAAAATTCGCTAATAGCCCACCCACCACATGGTAGGTATGCATACGGCCTAAAATTCGATAGACCAGCCCACCACATGGTAGATACGCATGCGTAACACCTCACTTGTGGTCCCTGAAGGAAGTGATAGCATATACAAATTCAGATAAAACTCTACTTACCACGCCTTTGTAACTTTTTCATTCTTATCATCTGAAAGGACCCAATTCAATACTAGTACTCCCGATGTCCTAAATTGTAAGTCCGTTTTGACTTCTCACGATCTCCAACGCAAAACTTTGAGTATAGTTTTGTATAATAATATACTAGCAAATAATAATAATAATTTGTATTATGAAAAAATTGTAAGACAAATCCAATGACATTACTTTCATATAGTCAATTTATATACTTTAACATATATTAATGTTAAAGGTTTCATAACTTTACCACATGTATCCCACAGCGAACTACATTTTAGAACAGAGGAAGTAGTAGTTATGTACGCTGAACTAGAAGGCATTATATTGCATATACTGATACACTCAAATGTATATCGAGGATGGGTACTGGGCCAGAAAAGATCCAATTTAACATATTAATGTTTTTTTTGGGGTGGGGAATTGGGGGGTGGGGTTTGACAAATACTGCACCTTGATTGTCGTACTTGAACATTTCTCCCGGTGGTATGCGATTTATGCGGGAATTGAAATATTTCATTTGGAATTCCTATATAATTCATTTGAAATTCCAAACAAGGCCGGAGTTTAATCGCGCGGTTGAACCCATGATACGGGAAAACAAGGAAAATATTTATGCCGGGTTGATCTTAACGTGGTGATTGCTCCCACTATTGGGAGTCACGAATCTCGAGGCACTATCGGACGGTGATAGGACAGTCCTTTGGTGGGATCACCCCATGAAAGTTCTATCCAAATACGATGGCCCCGTTTGATTAACGTACCAGATCAACAATGCGATTGCAGGTTCCTGTTCCTTTATAGTATTGTTACTTCCACGAGTAGTGTCCTCGGCGGTAGTAACAGTTAAGAAACTGAGTTCAGGTTGGGAGTCCTGATTCAAGATAGACTCCTTGTCCATCCAGTAGCTTATATAAAGGAGAGGGGTCCCGACCATTGTAACATAGTTTTCAGAAGAGCAATAAAGAGAAGACAGAAGTCTCATCATATCTCTGTGTTCAATTTATTATTTTGTTCTTGTATTCTTGCATTGTTCTTACTATTCTGAATTTCTCTACGAGGTAATCGCTTGGATTAGACTCGCCAGAGACGGTTCCTCAACACGTTATCAACACGATCTACTCTTCTCGAATCAAAAGTTAACCGTCGTAGCACGACACTCGTAGATTGAATAGTTTTTCTAGACTATTTTCAATTATGCAAATTTGACTTTCTAAATTGGTTTTACTATGGTGCAAATCCACTCTAATCTACCACGAGTCGACTTGAAGTCGCCGGCACAATGCCGATCGGTAGATTGCATAGAAAAGTGGATGTCAATTGTTCCTAGATTGGAAATTGCAAATCTATTCAAATCTCCGAAAGTTTGGGATATACGTTGGTTATGAGATATCATTCATAATCAGGTATCTGGACCCCATGATTGGAGATTTGCGTACAGTCCGCTTCGCAGACATCATATTTGATGATGATAGTTTTCCGTCATTAGGGGAGGAAATCAACCGTTTGATGAAAAATATCAGGAAATGACGTGGTAAGCCACGGGAATCTACGCACATAACCCGCGCATTAGTGAAGCAAATAGAAAAGTTCAGAAGATAATTGATTTGCAAGTATTAGCGAATCAACTGCCTGACCACTTTAGTGCTTTGAAAAACGTGACCAAGTCACATGTGTCGGCACTCGATGCGCTGGAGAGGATTGAAATACCAAAGAAAATTAAAGGTATGCCCAGATGCCTCAAAATAAAAGGACGAGAACTCCAGCACCTCGAGTCCAAAGTAACCGGGGCGCGTGGCGAAAAAGGAAAAGAGGGACTTAACACAGCTGATCACTAAAATTCCCCACAACTAGAAGGGGAGCCAATTGAGACCTGACACCAGTATGGAACCTTCAGTAAAAGGCATACCGATTTGAATATTCCCACGTAGGGAGACATCAGCAAGGAAGTGTGCGCACACATCGAAGCTGTAAAACTAAAGGGACCTGCCCCCGCAACTGAAAGTAGCGGTGAGTAAGTAGAAGCATTAGAAGTATCAACCTATGAAGAAATAGCTATAAATTATGTGGTAATAGGAGAATCTATGAATAGAACAACAACCAATATTGATATTTATTTTGCAATGAAAATTGCTACAATCATCGATCTTGATCGAGAGCCTGCATCACTCGCTGAATGTAAGAAAAGATCAGATTGGGGAGATTGAAAGAAGGTGATAGAAGCAGAATTATTATCTCTAAATAAAGGAGACGTTTTTGGGCCTATAAGCCGCACGCCTCCCCATGTACACCCTGTAGGGCATAAGTGGATATTTGTTCCCAAAAAAATGAAAACAATGAAGTTGTAAGACATAAATTAAGGCTCGTTGCACAAGGTTTCACTCAACGACCAGGAGTCGATTATGAATAAACTTATTCTCTGATCATGGGCGGAACAACCTTTAGATATTTAATCTCATTGGCAGTAAACTTGAATTTAAAAATAAAATTGATGGATGTGGTAATTGCATACCTTTATGGGAACTTGGATTGGAACATTTATATGAATGTACCCGAAGGTACCCTTGTCCCGAACCAAGACAGAGCAAATAGAAATCTGTACAATGTGCAACTCAGAAAATCACTGTATAGACTGAAGCAATCAGACATAATATGGTATAATCGCTTGAGCGACTTTCTCTGCAAGAAAGGCTACACAACAATGATGATTGTCCTTGTGTTTTTATATGGCGATCCTACGATGGATTATATATAAACTCGGTATATGTAGATGGTCTGAATATCATTGAGATCCTAGAAGATATTAAGAAAACAAGCTCTCACCTGGAGTCGGAGTTCGAAATGAAAGATTTGGGTAAAACTAAATATTCCCTAGGCTTGCAGCTTGAGCATACCCCTGACGGGATTTTAGTACATCAGTTAACCTACACTAAAAAAGTATTAGAATGATTCGACTTTGAAAAGACATATCCTTCGAAAGTGCCGATGGTCGACAGATCCTTGCAGCAAGACAAGGGCCCGTACAGTCCTAAAGAAGAGAGGGAGGAAGTGCTGGGCTGGAATTCTCGTACATGAGTGCAATAGGAGCACTCATGTATTTACCAAACTGTACTAGACCGGATATTACATTTGTCGTGAACCTACTAGTAAGGTATAGTGCAGAACCTACCAAAAGACATTAGTAGGGAATAAAGGATATCTTCTGATACTTCCAAGAAAGCAAAGATATTGGTCTGTTCTACAGAAGGAACCAAGACATAACTATGACTGGCTATGCAGATGCTGGGTAGCTGTTAGACCCGCATACAACTAAGTCGCAAACATGCTACGTATTCCTATATGGTGGAACTGTAATTTTATGGAAATCGTCTAAGCAAAGTATTGTATCTATTTTGATGAACCACTCAGAAATTGTAGCACTGTACGAGGCCTCACGGGAATATTCTTGGCTTTGGCGGATGATTCACCACATCCAGCAGTCAGGTAGATTAAATACCGCGCAAACCCCCACTATTATCTATGAAGATAATGTAGTTTGTGTTGCACAAGTGCAGATGAGTTATGTGAAGAGTCTTCTCACTAAGTATATCAACCTCAAGTTCTTTTATGCTCATGAATTATAAAAGATGGACGAAATGAAAGTACTGCATACTAAGTCATGTGAAAATCTTATAAATTTTTTCATTAAGTCACTTCCAGTGTCTAGCTTTGAAAGATGTATACGCGAAATTAGAATGATGAGATTTAGAGAAGTGCATAATTCAGGGGGAGAATCTTCACAAACTCTTTATTAAAGCTTGACCACTAAGATCGAGTACCCAAAGAATAAATTTTAGAGATTAGATGAAATTGGGTGGTTTGTATTCTTTTTCCCTTGACGAGTTTTCCTGAAGTTTCTTAGCTAAGGTTTTTAATGAGATAATTCGTGCATCACAGCAGAACGTGTATCATATACTCTTTCTCTAAAAAAATTTCCACTGGGTTTTTATGGAGTTTTAACGAGATATGAATATGACAGATGAGTGGTCAAGGGGAAGTGTTAAGAAACCGGGCCCAAGCCGGGAGTCCTGACCTAAGGTGGACTTCTCATCCATCCAATAGCCTATATAATAAAGGGGAGACTCCAACCATTGTAACACAATTTTCAGAAGAGCATACAAAGAAGCCAGAAGTCCGCTCATATCTCTCTCATCAATCTATTATTATGTTATTGAATTGTTGCATTGTTCTTGCGATTATGAGTTTGCTTACGAGGTAATCGATCAGACTAAACTCGCCAACGAGGATTTTTCAGCAGTAACCATTTCATACAATGGATACACTGGCCAGTAGCGCAGTACTGGGTAGGGTAATTAAAAACTAGCAACTACTTTTTTTTATACTCCATCTCACTTTTCACGCATAAAAGAGAACGTGATTGATCAGAACCTCACCAACCACACACAAATTTGCGTGCTAAACGCGCGAGAATACTGTGATTCTGTTGATGATCTGAATTCTGAAGAGTGAAAAGTAGTTCTATAGAAAAGTGCAAAGTAAAGGTGATCGCGTGCGGGCCTTGTCTGATGAGCCTGATCGACGCGTTTGGTGACCCACGCGGCCACGGCGTGTATAAATACGTACGGCATGTAGATCGCTGCGAGAACTCACCACAAGCCACAACTGAAAGCAGCAAGAGCAGCTAAACAGGTCTATCAGCTGAGAGATAGCGGCCGTTGCAGCGACAGTGCAACACTGTTTCGTTAGCTTCAGGAGTAGCAGTGCACTCAGCACGCGTCCCATGGCCAACTTCGCCGCTCAGCTCAAGGACAGATTCGTCGGCCTCGTCGTGCGCGTCGCCGGCTGCGGCCGCGCCGGACACAAGGACGTCAAGGAGCCGACCAAGTTGTCCACTACTGTTCAGGTATACTAATTTCACCCGGAACTGCCTCTTTCAATTGTAGCATTAGTGTGCGTGTAATCAGTTCGATTAGTAACTGACAATAGTGTCCCTGGATTTACTTTTTGCAGCGCGTTGATATTAGATCCAGAAGCGGAGATCCCGATGTGCCGGGCGGATCAAGGCCTGGGGTCAATGCCTCCCACGTCTGAACATCATTGTTACGGCGCTTGCTACTGTACTTATACTGATATTAAGAATGTGTGCTAGTTCCCTTTTTTTTAATATCTAGTCTTTTCGTGAGCTGTGATTGTACATGGCGCTATGGTGTTGTTCCGTTTGTAAGCTATGATATTCTATCTGCAATGCTGTTTGGCTGTTTGTACGGTTGATATTTCTAGTCATGCAGTGGTCCTCTGTTGTATTGCTGTTGTATTGCTGAGGATCATCGTAACACCTACGAGTGTAGGTGCTAGTGTTTCTGTTGAAACATGTAAGGTCCACAAAAACTATAATTTGATTGAATTGAGATTTCCTCGTATTGCGAGTACGTGCATGTCTTTCAGGATTCTCCTCGTTCAAGTTTTTTTTACACGATTAAATTCCTAAATAATATCATTTTCTAATAGGAAGTAAAGAAGCTGAAGCAAAAATTGACCTGCAGCTCGAGCACAAAACACTCAAGTAGCAAGACGGCGGCCGTGGAGTGCAATAGTGCATGACCATCAACAATCTTAATTTGTTACTTGAGCATTTTGGTCTATTCACTGCTAGTACAGATTCTCACATAGAACTCCAGTTACGAACCTCCCTTTGGTCTATTCATTCGTTTTGAAGGATCCAATTGAATAGTGATGTACAGCAAGGAGTGTTATGGATAAATGTCAAATTTGTATGGAAGATCATATTTGCTAGGCAATAGTAGTGCAAAGGATACAAATTAGATTAGGCAAATTTTGGTGTGACAGTGGAGTTGTGGGTGCACGACTCTTATGTACATGTGAATGGATTTTAGTAGGATTTCTGTGAGATTCACAGATTTATAAATGGTCTCGGGAGAAATACCTCACATTTTTCGCCGTTACTTGACGGTACGCCACGTTTTTAGAGTTTGCAACCAGCCACCACTCTGTTTTTGGGGCGTGAGCTAGCTGGATGGGCCCAAACTTCCTCGGTAGTCGGGTCTCCTCTACTCCTTCCCTACTTCTACCGTTCGACGTACTCTTCTTCCCCTGTTCCACTAAAAAAACAAACGCGCCAGATGCATCCATTACTACAGTACAGACCTGACGCAGCGCATCACCAAGTGCTGCAATCATAACGACAAAGCACGCAAACTGTACGATCGTCGAGATCAAATGGACCACGAATCATATGATCGCCATGCATGCTGGGCCTGACCTAGTTGGCACAGCGCATGCATGCGTCATACGCGGAATGACAAACGTTCCTGGCTGTTCTGGGTTAGCTTTTTCAGTGTGGTAACAAATGTAATATAATTTACGAATATAATGTATTTTTATTTATTTATTTTTTCTCAATAGGTTTTTAGAGTGAGTTTTTGATGAGTCATTTATGTATCATTGTCTATTGCAAGAAGGAGTATTGTGAAACCTAATTATATGCAAAAGACTAACGGATTAGCTAATTTTCAGTTGTCTGAATTTTTTTATCCATCAGTCACCCACAGTTGCACAGTATTAAGCATAAAATTGCGGTACCAAGTGTTGTGCAATTTTAGCACAACTCTACTGTAACTTTTAGTTCTATTTGTTTTTGTATTTTTTGTATTTGTAGTGTTCATCTAGATTTACTTTTGTTTAGTTTAGAATTTTTTGTATATTTTTTGTAACCTTTTTTTCATGCCGTTAGAAGAAAATCTAAAGATGGAAACAAGTAACTGAAAAATAACAAATTTTCAAGCAACTTACAAATAGACAATTCCAAAGACTAAATCGGCCCTGTAGGGCCTGTGGGCTATAAACATGAGGACCACCATGTACAACAAATATATATATGAATAAAGATCATGGATCTTCCTCTATACACTTGTGTTCATCCTGCTTCTATTATATTCATATGATTGCTCATGTATAGATTGATTTACGAGTCAGCAATGCGACGAGTACCACTATTTCTTAACCATACATACTCTTCTTCCCCAATTCCACCCAAAAAAAAAAACGCACCAGATGCATCTATTACTACAGTACAGGCCTGACGCAGCATCAAGTGCTGCAATCATAACGACAAAGAACGTAAATTGTACGATCCATCAAGATCAAATGGACCACGAATCATATGATCACCATGCATGCTGGCCTTTGCCTAGTTGGCACAACGCATGCATTCGTGTCACACATGTGGAATTACGAACGTTCTTGGCTGTTCCGGCTTCATCCCTGCTGGGGTCAAAGACAGGTTGAGGAGTGAGGACCGAATACGAGATCGCTCATGTGACCCAACGATTTCGGAGAACAAGATGGACAGGAACATATTACTACGGTATTATGTTAGCCACGTTAACAATGCAATTTGCCTGTTGGATAATCACGCTCGATTATAGTATTTAGCTGCCGAGTCATCGTATCATCGAATGGGTAATATATAGTGGGTAATCAACAAGTCTCCCCTCGGACCTCTCTCCCTTTTTTATATAGCTGATACAATCTCTTTGGAGGAATAAAAGAATGCATGCGATTGAGAATTCGAGAGAGATGCTCGCCAACCGTATGTTACACATGCGCGGTAGCCGATAAATTCTGATTCCGTCGTGGATCTGAAACACATAAGCAATTTGAACAATTGCTCTGAATATCCGCGCACGCGCGTTGGCCTTAGTCTGGTAAAGCAAAGCTGACGCTTTTGGTGACCCGCGCCGTGTATAAATGGGGCGCCCGGTGATGGCCAGAGGACTCACCAAGTCGCCAATCACTGAAAGCAGTAAGCAGTAAGCAGCTAAGCGGAGTAAGCAGTTCAGGAGAAGAAACTGAACAAGTAGCAGTAGTGCAGTACTGTTTTGAGGAGAGGTAGTGGTAGCACAGCTTAACCAGCTAGCTCCCATGGCCACCTTCGCTGCTCAGCTCAAGGACATGCTCTTCGGGCTCGTCGAGCGCGTCACGGGCTACGGCCGCGCCGAAGACAAAGATGCTGCAGGTAAGCTTGCATGCCGCTCTGAAAATTAAGCCCAACTGAAAACATGAGACATGAGATAAAACGGCAGATTGGTGTAGAGGTATCGTAGATGCGGCAATGGAGTTGCTAATAATGTGTCGATGTGTGTGTATTCTTCTGTCTTTCTGCAGGCGCGCAAGAGCCCACCAAGTTGGTATCTGCAGAGGTTTCCCGGACTGAAGAAGTTATTGTGCAGCAAAATGAGATCAGGTCTAGAAGCGGAGATCCCTTTGTGCCAGGAGGCTCAAAGCCTCAGGTCAATTAATGGTAATGATATCTAGAGATAATTGCCGTGTGCTTTCCCTGGCCTTCAGATGAGGCTTGCTGGCGTGTTTAAGCAAGAGTGTGTCCTGGTAATCTTTCATATTAATTTCCTGCGATTGTAATTAGCTCCTATGAGTGTGCGAGTTTGCTATGTATTACCTATCTTGTCATCTTAACTTCCTGATCGACTTTGTGTGTGTGTTGTTCTATCGTACCTGTAAGGCTCTCAAAGCGGTTATGTGATGAACGATTTTTACTCCTCAAGTATGTTTTTTCCCCCGAAGTTCCTGTCTCAGTGACGTGTTCTATATATTTACACGGAGAAGCAATACGAGTATCACTATTCACACACTAATGTGACGGTAAGTGACGTGTTCTATATATTTGCACGGCGAAGTAATACGAGTATCACTATTCACACACTAATGTGACGGTAAGTGAGTGAACAGTACTAAACATTATTATATAAATAGTGAAATATTTACTATATTAAATTCACTGTAGTGTAATTAGACTGTTCCTAATGCATGGCGCTGTAAATTCTCAGGATCCATTTCCACATGAAAGGATGGTTGAAGCGAAATGGGTGAGGCTCTGAGATCGTACACAAGCTAGCCATAGCCATGTATTCTTTCTCTCTCTCTTTTGTTCTTCTTTTGAGATGGAGATAGCATTGTATTCTTCGTAGCCAGATGATGTATTGCTATCAGATTGTCCTGGTGGATATGAACCATCGACGGGGAGTCAGGGAGCGCTGGGTCCAGTTCTTACATCTGGACCTGGAGCTCTGCTAGCTCACAAACGTCAGAAAAGGGGATTCGCATCCTCTGCAATGCCAAAGTATAATATCGTGATATTGCATCGATCTGAGATGTCTGATCTGAAAAGAGTGATCTAGATCAACTGATGTAGTGTCGCTGCGGTTACAGTGTTGTTGCTACGGTGCCCAGTCAAGATCTCAGTCTTCGCTTTCTAATATGACGGCTGCGAATTAATGTTATGGTATTGTAGCACAAAGTCTTCATTTTCTGATCTGACGGCTACAAATATAGTCCCATGCCATTGCAAAACAATGTCAGAGGATGCATTTCCAGAAAATGTGTGCCGCCTTTTGTGTGCCGCTGAAATAGCTCGTAATCTAACCGTGAAACGCAGTAGGGGGCACTTGGACAGCGTGACAGCCAGTAAACCATTTCTGGAGAAGAACCACGGCCCTATCCGTCACCCAGCAACTGTTTAGCTCCTGGCCTCCAAATAATATGCGATCATCACTACAACAATACCCACAGTAGAAGCGACTACCGACTAGTGATCGATTGATCCAAGAGATAAAAATCCAATTTTTACACAACCGTACTGAATACTGATCAAACGACAGATCAAAGATGGGATGACTCCACATTCGAAGTCATCATCCAGGGCCTGACTACCTAACACGTACACCAATTTCTCACTGACACGGGGAGGGAGAAAGGGAATACAAGAACGGATTTTCTACTTTTCAATTTTATATTTTTTTTAATCCACCAATCTATAATGGTATAATACTAAATTTAAAATTACAGTTAACATAATTTTACTGTAATTTTTAAATTATATTTATTTTTGTATTTATAGAGTTAACTACATTTACTTTTGTCTATTCTAGAAAGAGACAATCTGACCCACAAATATTAATTGAACGGTGAAAAAATATTACTGATAAATAAAGAAATTTTAGTTATCTAAAACATAGCACTCCCATACAAGAACAGGGGAGAACCGTAGGATGGGAAACGGAGGGCGGAGGAGGCGTCCATGATCCTGCAGCGCGAGAGCGACGCCTGTGTCCGCGGAACTCGCCACGTTCGTGTTCCCCGCAGCCTTCCACACCTGCGTCTCGGCGAAGCAACAGCGGCTACGTGGATTCCTGGAACACGACAACTGACAGCCGCGCGCGAAGTTAACCGAAGAATCGGGGGTCCCTTCACCACCCGACGAGATTTACCCTTCGTTAAGCCTTTGCACGAGCGTTTCGCCGTGAGTACTGGCCAGTCTCGCAGACCTGTTCACCGGGCGGTGAACGGCCACCCTCCACCACTCGCTGTCCCGGCCGAACTTTAAAAAGGAGACCGAGAAGAGAAGTCACTGCTTGCTACTTTCACAGGCTCACAGCTCACAAGCGGATTCCAAAACCCAACTCGATCGTTCGTTGAGTCCGCGGTGACATCCAGTCCACGTTGCCATGGCGGCCGCGGCGCGCGCGATCATCTGCGAGATGGCGCCGCGGAAGGTGGCACCATCGTCGCCGTCGCAGCAGCCGAGGCGGGACGGCGGGAAGATCGTGCTCCAGCCCCGCCTCTGCACGCTCCGGTCGTACGGCGCCGGCAGCGGCGTGGTGACGCGGAAGAGGCTTGCGGGGGAGGAGGAGGGGATGGGGGGCGCGGATGCGGACGGCTCCCCTTTCTTCGCGTCGCTCGCCGACTACATCGAGAGCTCCCGCAAGAGCCAGGACTTCGAGACCATCTCCGGCCGCCTCGCCATGGTAAGGCCTCGTCTTTTCCCTTGTTTCTGTCGAGACGTCCCTGTGCAATTATATTCTCAGCAGTCCGATTGGAGATCAGCGGTAAAGGATTCGTTGTTTCCTCGTGTACTTGTCGCTGCAGGTTGCGTTCGCGGCGGCCGTGGCAGTGGAGGTGACGACGGGAAACTCGCTGTTCAAGAAGCTAGACATGATGGAGATCGAGGAGGCGGCGGGGTTGTGCCTGGCCGTGGTCGCCTGTGCCGCCACGTTCGCGTGGGTATCCAGCGCGCGCAACAGGATCGGTCAGATGTTCACGCTGGGATGCAACGCCTTCGTCGACTCGCTCGTCGACAACGTCGTCGAGGCGCTTTTCTCCGAGGGCGAGCCGCAGGACTGGTCCGACGACGTATAACTACGATCAGTATATATAGCAATTTATCACATGTATACGTGTAGATAGACGGTATATAAACAGGATGTATAGAGCAAGTATATATCGATAAGGGCTGCATGTTAAGCAAGGAGGTTGTTCTGTATATTCAGAGATGGATCCTGCCAGATGCAGATGCTGCAGGGCTCAGATCATCTGAATTCTGAAAGCTCTTGTAGAGGGTTTTGCAAATGGCGATCAGGGATCAGAGCTTTGCTATCTGATGCATAGGAGCTAGTTTGATTCCTGAGCATACAGACTGTTTTTCTGTAGTGAGGCAGTCACGCAAGGCTGTGAAATGTACAGACCTCTTCGTAGATATAGTATAGTATACTCGGGTGCAGCAGACCCTTAAATTCACTAACTAGAGCCACTGAGCTTGTACTTAAAGAGACAAGCATGTAATCAAAACCATGTATTTTTCCGAGGAATGAAATATGGAGTCTTGAGAGTATGGTAAATACATGGGCTGCGGACAAATCATACTTTATGTTTCATCATTCTCATTTTATTTTAGTATCTTTTGAATGGCAGCATCTGCTATAAGTAGCCAGTAAAGAACCATGAGCGATCCCTTTAGGAAGAACTGAGTGCTGTGGCATGCAGACCAAATTGCGATCATTAAGTTTGAACGACAAAATTGTGGCCTTGACTTCCATTGCATTTGGTCGAAGTCTCTTGCTTGAGGGTATAAAAGGAATTCCCCTCGATACACTGATGGAATATTAAAATTGGAAAAGGGAAAAAGAAAGGATAAGACTCGGGCCCACCTGTCAATGTATCTGTTGCAATTGAATGAGAGGAGATGGGACCATCCCCGTTTTCCTTTGGCTCGTTTGACTGAGCTTTGCGGCGCCGATGCGTCGTCCTCGGCCACGATATCCTACCGGTTAAATGGAGGCAGAAAGGGACAAGGAGAGCCGGGCCACATCGTTCCATTTTTTGGGCCGTCCGATTGTTCCTTCTTCCGTTGTCCGCCGTTCGATTGGTCTGCGCGTTGTGCTCGCGCTTCTGCGATCCACAGGGACCGTCCGATCTGTTGCTTGGCTGCGATCCGGCCGTCCATACACGCCTTTGCCTCGCCTCTCGATCCCACGCGCGCAGCGCGTTTCCCGATCCTCACTTCATCGCCTTCCGCGCCCATTCCTTCGAAGAAAACCGCAGGCGCAATCCCAACTCGCCGGCTAATCTCCAGCGAGTTGCAAGTATCCCCGGCAATCTAGGACTCAAGACAACCAGATTTTTACAAACCCCTTCACGATAACGGCGCGGCGGCGTAATCGCTCACCTCCTGCGGAACCAAACCCCACTACCTCTCCGCTCGCGGCCTCGGCGATGTACCGTGAGGGCTGTGGTGGCGCCGGATGACGTGTGGCGCGGCAGTTAGCGGTGTCGCGGTGGAGAAGGCGACGAGCCACCTCCTCATGGGGCCCGACTGGGCCGTCAACCTCAAAATATGCGACATCATCAACGCCGACGTCTGGTGATCGCACCGACTCCCTCCCTTCCCCCACGCCTTATCCCTCTTTGCCTGCGCTTTGTTTCGGTTCCTGCTTGCGGAATAAGGTGCGTTGTTTGGAAAGTTTTGGTCTTTGCTTAGGCTTTAGTGGGTGTTGGGTTGTTGGCTGGCTCAATTGCTTTTCGTTTTGGTCAAAATTTTGGTCGATTTTGGCATTAAGATAAGAGGATGTCGTTACAGAATGCTTTTTTTTTTGGTGGTGAACCAGATGTGGTTTCACTTTTAACCTTTAGAATGAGCTCGGCTTTTGCCCTCTCCCAAGTTGTTGTTGAAAGCCCTTTTGATCATGAACTACACTTGCATACGGTGGATGGCTCATTGTTGTGACTCTACTCTGAAGAAAGCAAACAAAGTGAGAAAATTCATAGGGGTCAGAGCTAGGGTAGGTGATAAGGGTATGATCCCTATAGATACAACCACAATTGCTATGCTTGCTATTTTAATTACAAGAGTCTGTCCAATTACTCGGGAACGTGTTCGTCAACCTACTTATCAGGTAAATTCGTTTCTAAGGCTGAGTGTATTATTTGAGAACTCTATGATGCTGCCTAATGGAGATGATTTACTTGTACTTAGGAATCTAGGACTACGACCAATTCAAGAAGATCTACGACCGATTCACTTACGGTTTGACCACTTCAAGAAGGCCTACGACCGGTTGGACTCGTTGGACACAATTTACGACCAGTTCAAGAAGACATACGACCAGTTGGACTCGTTGGACACAATTTACGACCAAAGATAGCACGTATTCCTCAAGACCCCCATAGGGCCAGTCCTACGACCAAGTCTTCGACCAGAGATACACGACATTAGGTGTTGTGTCACCGTTTTAGAAACTAATAGGACTTTGTAAGCGTGGCGAGGTCGAGTCCAGTTGTGTACGCCTCACCCCACGGCCGCACAACCTAGGTCGACCTCCTCCGTCCCCTATATATATCTGATGAGCCGCCATAGTTTAGAGGCGGTTTTTCTTAGATTATTATGCCAAATGCAGTTTACGATTATCGGTTTGAGGAACCCCACTTGTAAACTTCATCTATATCCGCAATACAATTGATTGCATCTACCTTGTTCTTGTGAGTTGCTTGATTGCTTGCGGGAACAATAACCTTCGTGGTAAGGTCGATCGCGTGCAAGCGTGGTCGATAACGACAGAGCGTCGGGTGTAGCGGTTGCGGGTGACGATCTGCTGGTCGGAAGCCTCAAAGCGTCAACGTCCTCACGACGAACCAAATCGAACCTATCGGAAGATCGGGCGCCGTGACTCATCAAGTGGTATCGAGCTAAGGTTGCCCGTTAGGTAATTTCGTTTATCCCTTTTGTGAGTTTTGTTCCATCACCTAGAGTCCGAAAATTGCCCTACAAAAGTTTTAGATCGTAATTATTCCATTGTCCAAACCACTTTGTGCCTTCGCAATTGTGTTTTCGGTTTAGCGTTGTTGAATTCGAGTCCATCGTCGGTGTCTTTGTTCTTTGGTCTAGTCGTCGTAATCTAGTTTCTAGCGTCGAGTCTTTCTTGTTTCGATCATCTAGACACACCCCATCGACCACCTACTCGGTTTGGCTTCTCCACCCCGGTGGATTCGAACACCGAGACACCACCCCATCGACCACAACACCACCCCATCGACCACCTACTCGGATTCGGCTTCTCCACCCTGGTCGGATTCGATCACCGAGACACCACCCCCATACGACCACCTACTCGGATTCGGCTTCTCCACCTGGTCGGCAACGAACGCCTGGTCGGATTCGACCGGTCACTCGTGTCCGACAACCCTATTTATTATCTTGTTGCTCTCGGACACCCCACCACCGGTGGAAACAATCGTTGGTCGGATTTTCCCATAGCTAAAGTTCGGAGAGAGAGTATCTTTTAATTACCTTTTACCCCTCTCGGAAAAAGTTTGTGACCCATATATATCCATAGACCCAGAAAAGGGTTTTGAAGAGTTTTGAGTCAAGGTCACATTCGCAAAAAAAAAAAGGAAACCTAGGTTGGGTTTTTGCAGTCCAAAAAAAAAGAGAAAGAAAGCAAAGAGTGCAAAAAAAAGAAAGCAAAGAGTGCAAAAAAAAGAAGAAGGAGAAAAAAAAGTTGCTTTGTGATTTTGGATCCGATTGTGTTTGTATCTACCATATCCTTCCGTTTGCTTGAGCTAGTTCTAGGAACGCGTTTGGGCGACAAGCGTGACGAGTCTTGTGGACTTTTTTTCACTTTGCTAATCTGATTTCATTATTGCTATTCCTTGCTACTAAACATTGCCTTTCCGAGCTCCACATACTTCCGGCCCTCAGATTGGATCCTCGCATTCGCCTCTGCCGTGGTCATACATCCCACCTTCTCAGATCAGACCACCTGCGGCAATTTGGTAAGAAACTCGTAAGAGCTTGGTAAGGCAGCGTGAGAGTGTGTGACTCCACCTTCCACCACCTAGTAGTTGATAGGGATAATACCTTTTGTGTTGTCTTTTGTCTCCTACTAACCATGTCGGTGAAGAATTGGATGCGCAAGAGTGTGTTTTGAGGAGAGTTCATGACGCTCTTGGATGAACAACGCACCACCATGAATGAGTTCATCGACGGGAAGCTTCAAGCTACCACGACCACTTTACAGCGCTCAATCAGCGATAGTATTGCGGCGCTCACTACGCCTCGAAGAATGGTGAACCGACCACCAAACACCGGTCGTGTGGAACCTCATGGTGCGACCCATGACCATGAGTTTGATAATGATAATGAGATGCACGACCACGGCGACTTTGATGCACGACAACGAACCGTAGAACTTCAACTGTCAAGGTATGAGAGGTAATAATGTTCAACAACATAATGCACGTGTTAATGATGATCCATATGCTAAAGTTAAGTTCTCTATTCCATCTTTTGCGGGTGCTTACGATCTTTGAAATATATCTAGATTGGGAGATGACGGTAGAAACGAAATTTAATACTCACTTAGTTCTGAAGTGCATAGAGTTAGGCAAGCCACAAGTAAATTTAAAGATTTTGCTATCTTTTGGTGGGATCAAGTAGTTAATTCTGGTTCAACACCTGATACATGGGATAGATTGAAGGTAGCTATGCGTGCTAGATTTGTTCCTCCTGCCTTTAAACGTGATATATGTAAGAAATTACAGCGTTTAAATCAAGGTAGTAGAACTATGTAAGGAATACTATCATGAATTGAAAGCTCATTTATGGCGTTGTGGGTTAGAGGAACATGCTGAAGCTACCGAAAATAAATTCTTAAGTGGACTTAATTATGAAATTCAGGACATTCTTGTTCATAAAGAATATAATTCTCTCTCTCAGTTATTTATACTTGCTTGTAAGGTTGAATGTCAGATTGAGGAGAAATTAAGAATACTTGATGATAGAAAACATGAGAACAAGCCTGTGTTTGTGTCTTTTTCTGTGACTAACAACTTGCAGGAAGTTGGGAACCATGCCGAAGAGGAGAA
Source organism: Hsuehochloa calcarea (assembly GCA_036346395.1). Classification (NCBI taxonomy): domain Eukaryota; kingdom Viridiplantae; phylum Streptophyta; class Magnoliopsida; order Poales; family Poaceae; genus Hsuehochloa; species Hsuehochloa calcarea. Next base: position 47,026,286 of record CM070599.1, read on the forward strand.
TGAGCTGATTGAACCATCGACTCCATTGGTTGAGAAGGAAGATGAGGAGATGGATGCACCTATATCATTTGAGGAGAGCCAAAAAGGTAAGGATCATGGTACTATCATCACACAAGGTGGGTATGTTTGTAAAGAACTACAATTGCCCGCTGTTCATGATATTTTAGAGCAAAAATTAGTGGAAAACAATTCTGATATGCCCATATTCCACGTAGAGAATTCAAATTGTATTGATTTTTGTGCACCATATGGTAAACTTGTTGATTTACCTGTTGACTTGAGTGCGCCATGTGATAACATAATTGAATTGCCTACTGTGTTGAGTGATTCATGTGATGAGTCCATCACATATCGTGATATTGTAGAATTGGTTAGACATAAAGAAGTTTTGACTAGAATTTATCCTGCTGATTCTTTATGTTACATTATGTTGGAGCCACCTATGAAATTGTCACATGCTATGGAGAAAGTTTACAAATTGCAAGTACAATCTCCTTGTCTAGTGCGTATACCCCTGGATATAAGATTAATCTGATTGGAGATTATGACGTAAACAATCAATTTCTTGTATATCGAATATGCATAACTAGTGATCACATAGATGAATTGAAGCTTACTGTTTTGAACCACAATTCTTGTGTGCCAGATATTGTTTATTATGAGAAGAAAATAAACTTTAGTGATCATCCAATGGCTATGTGTTCATCTCTTATTGCACCATCTAGTATTGACAATGCATAATGATGTTGAAGTATGGAAAAACTTTCAAATCTTTTCACCCTTACTAGATGAATTTGCTAACGCTCAATTGAAATATGCTTATATGGATGAACTTTGTATAAACCCAAGGTTGTAGATTTGCTCATATATACTACCACTACAAGTTTACAACTTCGATATTTGAATTGTATAAATGCTTCACTTACATTTGCAAAACTAGTTGCAATAATTCTTTGTGTGAGAAATTTTGTTTTGCTCATTAATATATATGAATATTCTTGGCCTAATAATACAATGAGCTTTTATGAATACTACTATTTTAAAACATTAATTGTGCAACAACGAAGAACCGTTAAAACGGATGACGTATACATATACCATGCATACACCTTGTTTTCTTTGTTATCCTATTTTGACTTATCAAAAGCCGAGGGCGGCTTTGTTTTCAAGAAGGGGAGGATGATAAGGGCATGACCCCTATGGATACAACCACAATTGCTATGCTTGCTATTCCAATTACAAGAGTCTGTCCAATTACTCGGGAACGTGTTCGTCAACCTACTTATCAGGTAAATTCGTTTCTAGGGCTGAGTGTATTATTTGAGAACTCTATGATGCTGCCTAATGGAGATGATTTACTTGTACTTAGGAATCTAGGATTACGACCAATTCAAGAAGGTCTACGACCGATTCGCATTTGCGGTTTCGACCACTTCAAGAAGGCCTACGACCGGTTGGATTCGTTGGACACAATTCTGACCGATTCAAGAAGACATACGACCGCTTGGACTCGTTGGACACAATTTACGACCAAAGATAGCACGTATTCCTCAAGACCCCCATAGGGCCAGTCCTACGACCAAGTCTTCAACCAGAGATACACGACATTAGGTGTTGCGTCACCGTTTTGGAAACTAATAGGACTTTGTAAACGTGACGAGGTCGGAGTTCAGGTTGTGTACGCCTCACCCCACCTACCGCACAACCCTAGGTCGACCTCCTCACGTCCCTATATATATACAAGATGCCGCCATAGTTTAGAGCGGGTTTTCTTAGATTATTACGCCAATTGCGGTTTCGCGATTATCGGTTTGAGAACCCCACTTGTAAACTTCATCTATATCCGCAATACAATTCAGATTGCATCTACCTTGTTCTTGTGAGTTGCTTCGATTGCTTGCAGGAACAATAACCTTCGTGGTAAGGTCGATCGCGTGCAAGCGTGGTCGATAACGACAGGCGTGCGGGTGTAGCGAATTGCGAGATGACGATCTGTTGGTCGGAAGCCTCAAAGCGTCAACGTCCTCACGACGAACCAAATCGAACCTATCGGAAGATCGGGCCGCCGTGACTCATCAGTAGGAATGTTTAGAGGCAACTGTGAACTTGTTACAGTCAATCGTACTGACCATGAAAATAAAATCTGAAGGAATTTGTGATTATGGTAAAGAATTAGTGAATTACCAAAAGCCATGATGCTAACTTTGTTTAACTTTACATGGTTATTCATGTTAAAGACGTCCTGGAGGTTGTTTGAAACTGTATGGTGATTAGTTGGTGCATGAGTTTTGGACTTGTACCTAGCAAGCAGTTTAGGATTTTCTTCATGGAGGAATCTGGACTGGAAATGTTTGATTACATTCCTTTTATTTCCACTTAAGTGATTGGTACATATTCTGATTCCAATTATACTATCATATTTTTCAAAAAAAATGTTTTTTCTTGGTCCAAGTAGTTATTTTCTTAACATGCTACTTTTTAAACATCTGAATCAGGCAAACAAAGGACGTGGTAAAGGCAGTGAAGAAGCGATTGCGAAACAAGGACCGAAGGTTCAATTCTATGCTTTGACGGTATGTACTTCCATTATGCCATGATGGACATTGTAAAAAAAATTGGTTCCATTAATTTCCATGTTATTACTTTTCTTACAAAGATCTTAGCTTGAGAAATACTTTTGTCCACAATAAGATTCAAAGATGGTATTTATCTTTCGTATTAGTTACCAAATTGATGGTTGTCGTGTTATTTTTTTGATTTTGATTCTTGTTGTGTTCAGGATCGACACATGGGGACTCTGGTTGGTACTGGCCCTCGCCGCTGTGACTCACGACGTCTATAGGATTTTGACTGGTTTCATCTTCCTTTCGTTGCCCCTACCATTCTTATTGTCTCCACCACCACTTCGGCTGCTGCTGCATCTTCTACTGTGTCTTTTGCTCAGTGTCATCATCGTTTAGAACAGCTTTGCAGATTGCTTCTATCTTCTATAGTTCATCGTGGCCTTTTAGGGTATGTGTTTAGTAATGCTTCTCTAAATTGTCAGGGTTGTAGCCTTGGTAAATAGCCTCAACCCTTCTATTCTTCAGTGAGTCAGTGTCACAGTGTCCTTTTGATCTTGTTCATTCTGATGTATGTGGTTCGGCTCTTTTCGTTTCGAAACGAGGTTATCGATATTATATAATTTTTATTAATGACTTTTCTCGACACACATGGATATACTTTATGACACCTCGTAGTGAGGTTCTATCAATCTACAAGACTTTTTTCATCATGATTCGTACTCAGGTTGACTTTCATATTCGTGTTTTTATGCTGATTCTGCTGAGGAATACTTGTCGAGAGTTCTTTATAGTTTTCTTGCTGAGTAGGGTACTCTCTCTCAGTTTTCTTGCTCTGGTGCTCATGGCCAAAACGGTGTGGTTGAACGAAAGTATCGTCATCTTCTTGAGACAACCTATGCTTTTATGTTTGCTTCTGTTGTTCCACTACATTTATAGGCTGAGAATGTTTTTACTACCACTTTTCTTATCAATATTTAGCCTTCTTTTGCTCTTCAGGGAGGGATCCCAGTTGAGTGTCTCTATAGCAAGACTCCTAATTATTCTGATCTTTGCCTCTTTGAGTGTGTGCTATGTTCTTCTTGCACCTCGTTAGCGCACCAAGCTGATCGCTCAGTCCACCGAGTGTTTTTTTTTGCTATAGCACTAAGCATAAGGGATATCGTTGTTGTGATCATGTATGCCGACGAATGCGGATTTCTTGGGATGTCACTTTTGATGAGTCTCATCCTTTCTACCCTCGCCCTTCTCCTTCCACCACTCCAGCATCTCTCGCTGAGCCACTTTTTTCCTGACTTTTCCTGCCACCCCATAGTCACCACGCCTCCACTACTGCTTTTGGCCTCTTCAGTGCCTCCTTCCCCGCTTGCATCTCCTTCACCGCTGGTGCCTCCTTCGCCACCGATACCTTCTCTAAAGGTTCCTCCTGGCCTTGTTCGTTGTTATCATCTCTACTACACTTGTCGTTCGTGAGTCGAGGATTCGTTTGATGGGTCATCTTCTTCTGATGGGTCATCTTCTTCGGCCTCTCCTCCTCGATATGCTCTTCGTGATCGTGAGTCTATTCGGCCTCCGGAACGCTTTGGTTTTTTTTGTTGCTGCTTGTTGAATCAACCTCTTATCGTGATATTGTTGTTCATCAGGAGTGACATCATGCAATGGTAGAGGAGATCACTGCCCTTGAGCGTACTGGCACGTGGGACCTTATCCCTCTTCCCGCACGTGTTACTCCTATCACGTACAAATGTGTCTACAAGGTTAAGATCCACTCCAATTGGTTCTCTTGAGCGCTACAAGATTCGTTTCGTGGCACGTGGGTTTCAGCATGAGTATGGTCGTGATTATGATGATAATTTTGCTCCTATAGCTCACATGATTGCTGTTCGCACTTTTCTTGTTGTGGCATTTGTTCGGGTATGGTCTATCTCTCAGCGTGATGCCAATAATTCTTTTCTCAATGGTGAGCTGCGTGGGGAGGTTGACATGCAGCCACCGTCGGGGTATTTTGTTCCTGGCGGTATGGCTTATCGCTTTCGCCGATCTCTTTATAGCCTCAAGCAAGCTCCTCGTGCCCGGTTTGATCGTTTCTCTTCTGTTGTCACTGCGGCTGGTTTTTCTGTCAGCGCTCATAATCCTGCTCTTTTTATTTGCACTTCGCCTCGTGGTCGGATGCTTCTTCTTTTATATGTTGATGATATCCTCATTACTGGAGATGATTATCAATACATCACTTTTGTCAATGAGTGTCTTAGTGAGCAGTTTCTCATGTCTAATCTGGGTCCTCTTCGCTACTTTCTTGGGGTTGAGGTTATTTCTATGCTTGAGGGTTTCTATCTGTCCCAAGAAAAGTACATCTAGGATGATACGTGGTCGCCCGATCTTCTCGGCGTAAGATCGAATACTCACGTGCCCCTCTTAAATCGTAGTGATCTTTTGTTGCCCGTGTAAGAATTAGCATTCTATAATTCACAAGAACACACACGTTGATTTCATCGACTACCAAGTGAAATCAACGTGCTCCCAATTTCCAGCGGAAAGGTCGAACGATCTGAATTTGGAACTCCCAATTCCCCCTTCAAGTTGATTCGACCAACATGGAAGAACAAGAGCAAAACTTTGCAATCTATTATTTCTGATAATAATGGTCTAATGGATACAAAGGAGGGGGCAACGGTACTTATGATGCCCCTCCACGACTCACACATGACTTAGGGCTAGCTGAACATGCCAAAGCAAACTCTAATTCGGAATTACTGTTCATGCCACACACTGTTTACGTTAAGTACTGTTCACGCTTTGGGCTTCCACGCGGTTTGGGCTTGTTTCTCTAAGTCTTGGGCTACTTGGACCTTCCCCTTTAGCGCCGCATAGCGATATCTGGTCGCAGACTTCGACCAGCGTTCCCTGCCATGTACGACTACAACCTTTGGCTAAGACCTGGTCGTGAAAACTTAAAGTGATTTCTCTTGATCTTCCCTGGTTCTCCTCCATTGTTTTGGCTCCGGCCTCCCACTCCCCCATCTTGGTTCCAAAGTCTTCACAATGTTCAAACCTGAGAATGCACAAAGTAGTGACACGAGGTAGTATTCCATTCTCATGAATAACATCATTAGGAATAGATAGAAATGAGTTCACCTCAATGTTATGAGTTTTCGCCCTTGTGGTAAGTTCATGTTGTTCCGAAGTACAACAAAGATTAAACACGGCATATGGAGCAATGCGAAGGATGTCCTCATCACTAGATCTTCTTGATCGTGCTTCTTTTACTGGTCAGTGCACAACTGAGACTCTCATGGAGCTTAATGTTCATTTTTGGTCCACTGATGGTGAGCCTCTTATTGACCCTACTTGCTATCGTCACGTTGTTGGGAGTCTTGTTTATTTGGGTGTCACTCGTCTTGACATTTCGTACCCTGTGCATATCTTGAGTCAATTTGTTTTTGGTCACACTCACCTCCACTATAGTCATCTTCTTCGTGTTCCACGATATCTTCGTGGAACCATCACTTATCATCTCTTTTTCACTCGCTCCAGCTCTTTACAGCTCTAGGCATATTCTGATGCTACCTGGGCTAGTAATCACTCTAATCGCTGGTCTCTTTCTGCCTATCGTGTTTTTCTTGGTGGTTCTCTTGTTGCTTTAGAGACTAAGAAGCATAAAACAGTTTCTCGTTCGAGTGCTAGGTTGAGTTGCGAGCTATGACTTTGTTGATTGCTTAGGTTACTTGGCTACGGTGGTTACTTGAGAATTTTGGTATTTTTGTTTCTATACCAACTCCTCTTTTGTTTGACAGTGCAAGTGCTCTTAGCATTGCTAAAGATCCGGTAAAGCGTGAGCTTACAAAGCATATTGTTGTTGATGTTCCTAAAGCGGACACAAGTGCAGGACCAGGTTGTTGCTCTTCAGTATGTACCTTCATAGCTTCAGTTAGCATACTTCTCGACAAAGGCAAAGACCAGAGCCAAGTACATCTTCTATCTTTTCAAACTTTATGTTGTTGATCCACCGTAAGTTTGAGAGGGTGTTAGATGTGTATTTTTCTGGTTGTATAAGGGGTTACCTGTATATATACCATACCTATACTTATAGGGAACATATATAGTGCTAATGAGTAATTGAGTGCTAAGGTGCTAATGACAATCTTGACTGTTAGATCATGCAGCGTGTTTAATGCAGAGCATTGGTGGTGGGAGCATGCAGAATGTTTAATGCAGACGCATTAATGAAGGCGCATTGGAGGTGGGAGCATGCATGGTGATTAAATTGTTCAAAGGTGGGAGCTCTATTAATCTTAGATGTTCAATCCAGATCCAACGGTCAAGATGGGAACATATCTAGTGATAATGAGTAATTGAGTGCTAAGGTGCTAATGACAATCTTGACCGTTGAATCATGCAGCGTGTTTACTGCAGACACATTAATGAAGGCGCATTGGAGGTGGGAGTATGCAGAGTGATTAAATGGTTTGGAGGTGGGAGCTCTATTAATCTTAGCTGTTCAATCCAAATCCAACGGTCAAGATTGTTATTAGCACTTAATTACCCATTAACACTAGATATGTTCTCCATATATATATATATATATATATATATATATATATATATATATATATATATATATATATAAGGCTATTCATATCTGAGATAACAATTGGAATATCATTACGAGCAGTGCTCAATTATTTTAGTTTGTTTATCGACCTTGAGTAGTACAATATCTTAAATAGTACTTGTCGGTGTATTAGAACCGATCTTACGTAAGATTGTTTGATTCGGGGTCTCCTAGAGATAAGATCACGCAGAGTGGATTGACACGGATGTTTAGACGAGTTCGGGCCTTCTCCTGAGAGAATAATAACCCTAATCCTGTGTGTATGGTATTCTTGATGATCAAGTAAAAGACTAAGACTATTACAGAATAGCACTTGTGTTCCTACTTGGTGGCTCTTCTTCGCCTCCCTTTATCTCTCGATCGATGCCCTTATATAGTCGTGAAGAAGTAGCCGTTTTGCCTGCGGAGATGCGCTGATTAATTCGATGCAGGCGCATGATGGCGATAATTACCGCGCCTCGGCTTCTTCGCCGTCGGCAATTATCTTCCGAGATAATGGGGTAATTCGCACCATTAATAAGCGGAATAATAGTGCGTCGAGCCGTTCGGATTCGTTAATCAATTGGACCCACTCGCTTTGTAGGTTTGATTATAAGGTGGTCGTAGTTTACCTGGTCGTAGAAGAACTTACGACCAGGTAGCAGTCGTAGAAGGACTTACGACTAGGTAGTAGTCGTAGAAGGACTTACGACTATGTAGTGGTCGTAGAAAGACTTACAACCACTCATTGGACTTCTCCCTTTTAGATAAGGGTACCTCACTGGGACTGTGACATCATATTTACCCATAATAAAATTATAGATAAAAGATAAAAATGAGGATTATTAGATCCTCGTCATCTAGCCCCCACTTCAAGTGAAAGTAACTTACTTGATAAAGGTTTCGTAAATGGACTTACGACCATGAGAATGTCGTAGAACGATAGTCGAAGGAAAAACTCTTCGACATTTGAGTGTTGCTTTGACCAGGAATTTGCTTTATCAGGAAGGTTGCTTACGACTATTAAAAAGTCATAAAAAACCCCTATGACCGTCGATGGTCGTGGTAGGGAATCGGAGAAAAGCTCTTCCGATTGATACTTCCTTGACTAGAAAGACTTGGTCAAGAATGTAATTTTGCTTGGAGGTGACAATACGTACCTACTTTTTCTCGAGCGGACCATCGGAGAATTGCAACCGTCTCTCATAGACTTGTCCGATGAAGCGGTTCCGGCGGTACAACCATCTATCATAGACCTATAGCGGGACGGTTTCGGCGCGCGGAGATCGTCTTGATTATAAAAACTTACCAGAGGTAGACTTGGATTTTACTCTTCCCAAATCACTCCATTGTTCTTGAGCTCTTGCTTTCTCCGTCTTCGACTAGGTTTCATCTTCTCACGCCAACCCAATCAAAAACTTCTTGCTTCGGCGAAATGGCCAAGAGAGTTTCGAATGGGAGGAATCGGAGATGGATGCGCTAAGATCAAGATCTTGGTCGATCTGGGAAGATTCGAGAAGGCTCGGTGAAGTGGATTCGGCTATTAGGCAACGGCCATCGGGGAAAATGGGCAAATCCGTCTTCCAAGCGTATTGTGAGTGCGGCCTTGATTGCTGCCCACCCCTTTCTTCTGATGAGTACTCGAACACTTTGGGGTGGGCGGTGAACTTAGGTCCCAATTCCATTACTATGTTGAGTGTGTTCGTGTATCTGTGCGGGCGCACAGGGATTCCATGGATCTCGAGCTGTTCCAATATTATTATGGGATGGCTCGACAAACCGAATCGCCGGAAGTCTGGATCAAGCTCCACGACTCGAAGTCGAAGGAGTACATTGAGTTTCACCCGGTCTTCGTGGCCGAGCTGGAGGAAGAGGTGGTTCTACTGGAAGGTCACCTCTGAAGACAGCCTTTCTTTCGTGGGGAAGGCTGCGGAAAAGAAATCTTCATGGGACTCAACCCCTGAAGATATCAACCGGATTAGCCCTTATATTCAAGCCATTAAGGACTTGAAGGAAGAAGGGCTGACCGGATGGCATGTGGTGAAAGATTTCATCACACGCCGAATTAGTCCTCTGAAGAAACGAGCATCTCCTATGTGGAGGTACTCGGGGAGAGGAGACCCCACCAGAGACTACGAGGAGGGTAAGCAATTGTCGACTTAACTCTCCGTTTGGTCTTTCTCAACCTTGTCTAATATTTTTATCTGTTTACACAGATCTTTCACAGGCTGAGGTTGACTCCAGAGTCAGACTCATCTGTGAGAAGTCCCCGCCATCGAGGGGCGGTTCCTCAAGTCATTGCGGTTTTGTCCGCAGATGAAAGGATAGAGCGCCTAAAGGTAATCAGAAATCTGATTCTCTCTTTAGGACTTTATAGTCGTAGAAGATACTTACGACTAATGGTGATCGTAGAATATCTTACAATCAAGAAAAGTCGTAGAAAAACTTACGACTTGGTACTAGTCGTGAAAAACTTACGACAAATTAGTGATTCTTCTTTTTACTTTGCTTTACGTAAAGTAGGCATGGAAAATCGCCGGACGACGAAGAAGTCGTCTTGATGACTATTGGCGCCGGGTTGTCGAAGACAAAGACTCGACTCCTCCTCGAAGAGACGTCGACTTGTAAAATCTGCCGAGCAAGGGGAGCAAGTTCGAGTTACGGTCTTTCGACCAAACCTCTCAAGGCTGCGCGCAACTGTAGTTGTATCTGGCCGAGGCCGCAGTCGTCGGCCGAAGAGGTTGAAGCGATTGAACCTCTCAAGCGCAAACCTCGCAAGGCTAAGGTACCCTTCTATTATGACACGGAATCTTTCGCGATTGGTGCCACTCCTAGTTTTATTAAGAAACTTGAAAGGAGAACTGGAAGGATTTTGTGTCTTTATGAAGGACGATCTTTGTCGGCACAACTCGCAATCGAGGGCGATCTTTATTCGGAATGGTCGAGACCGATCTCGTCCATCCAAAGATCGAGAAACGAGCTCGGTTCTGTTCAAACTTCTGACGGGCGTGGTCGTGGTGAGCCAATTGTTGAACCTCGACGGGCGTGGTCGTGGAGAAGAAGAGGTCCTCCGTTGGGAGGATTGCTCCAAAATTCTGGTTAAGACCGAGTGCAGAGTATGTGAAATGTCTTGAAGTGTAAGAACGACATTTACCTTTTTCTTTTCACAACTGATTTGCTTTTCTTTATTTTAGTCAGACTCCTTGACCCAGAATGCTTCTGAGAAGTCCATTGCTATCCCTTGATTCTTGGAGAGGTAGCAACGAGGTGGTCGAAGCATCACCCTTGGCCCAGGTGGCCGATGAAGTCGAGACTCCCAGAGTGTCTCCCACATCTGCTGAAGTCGTAACTACGACTCTTGAGGTAGCGGCTGTTACTGTTGAGGTGGCCGCTACGACTACTGAAGTCGTAGAAACAACAGAGGCAGCTGTGGAAGCCTCTGGTCAAGGTGGTGACCAGTCTATGCACCGCTCTGGGAAGGAAATCGTAGGAGGCGTTCCTTCCCCTACCCAAAGAAAATCACGAACGGAAGGAGAAAATTTCAACCGTGGTGACTTCTTTGGGCTGCCTCCGTCGTAGGGTCTGCTGCTTACAGATCTCGTGTCAGAGTCCCCATCCCAAAGATATTCCCAATACGGAGAATACTTTTGACAACGAGCGCCTCGAGAAGGTGTGGTGGGATAAAGTCGCGAGGATAGATAAGCTGCAGCACCCGGACCTTGTATATTCGATTTTTGCTAGAACGACTATGAATGTAAGTATCTTCAGAATACTTATATATGTGGCTTTCCTTCCCTTCTCACTGTTTTCTTTTTGCAGAAAGCTCTGGAGCAAATTGCTGTTGTCGGTGAGTATCATCGACAACTTTTAGAGCTAAGACAAGAGAAAGAATTACTCTGCGCAGAGGCAGAGAGGTGGTAAGTCACTTATCATTCATAGTTGTTTTTGACTTAAATACTCGTAAAATGTTTCACGAGAAAAGTCATGGAAGAAACTCATGACGAAGTATTAGTCGTAAAAAGCTTACGACTACTTTCAACTAGGTAGTGGTCATAGAAAGACTTACAACCATATCCTAGTCGCAGAAAAACTTACGACTAGGTTGGTGGTTGTAGAAGTACTCACAACCATTCAGCTGATGTTTATCTTCGTTCCTGTTTTTTGCAGGTTAAACAGTGATACGAAGACCTTAGCTGACTCACTCGACTATGAAAAAGAGGAGTCGAGGAGGCTAAGGAATGAAGTATTAGTTCTCTCGGATAGACTTCGAGAGACCTGTCTCTCGATCTAAGAAATTGCGAGGAAAAATAAGCGATGAAGTCTTGAACTTAAGACTGCTTTTGAGTTTTAACCTTTACTTAACTCTCATTTCTTCTTTAAATAAAGAAAATGAGATCGAAAGCTCAGGGGTGAAGTTGGAGACAAAGCTTTGGTAATTCGAGAGTTTTCCGTATTACCAAGAATAAGGATCAAGAACTTCGAGTTACGAGAACTCAAATAACGTAAGTAACTCTTTACTGTTGTCCTTTTGAGTATTTTCCTTTTCTAATGACAATTTCTTGTTCGAAATTGCTGCCCAATTGAGAAGCCTTGAGGTGAAATCCAAGCAAAGACCTTAATTTGCAATGAGTCCGTCGCATTGCTAAGATGAATCTGAGAGGACATCAAAGCATGGGGGCAAAAGCATCTTTGAACCGTTGCTTCCCATCGAGAAGAGGTCAAGAAATTGGATTCTCAATTAGTAGGTAAGAAAAAGCTTTTACCTATAATTATCTTTGTGTTATCTTCCTCTAGAAGTATATTTTTGTTTGACCGATATTATTCTTTTGAAACAAGTGGTGAAAACAAGAAGCTTCGCGAGGCTTCGACTTGTACCCAACAGAGATGGAGTCGATGAAGACTAGTCTTCAAGGCAACATCACTCTCTGAACAATGTGCTTAGTGAGCTACATTCGAGGAAAAACTCCTCGAGAAGATACCATAGTTTGCTCATACAAGTACCATTGGGAACAAGTCGGAAAATTGCAAGAAATGGTGACCACTCAAAGACTACCCGCCCGGAGTGGCCGCCACTTTGGAAGACAGACGTCTACCTCGACTAGAGTATGCCGCCTTTGATGCCACTCATTTTGGTGTCCTCAAATGAAATGAAATAAAATAAAATAAAATAAATCAATTAATATAGCGTAATCAAGTAAGCTCATACAAAAATTAAAATATGCAAGAAGTACATGCAAGACGTACAAGAAGATCATGCTTAGAAGTAGTCGTCTACAATAGGATCCTCCGCAGATGGGCCCTCTAAAAAGTCATCGTCACTCTCATGAGGTGTTGACTCGACCTCATCCCCTTCAGTGCCATGAATGTCTAAACGATTAAGTACTTCCAAATCGTCTTCGTTGACAACCTCCTCAGCATCGATTAGAATGTCTTCTATGTGATCGTCCCCTTCGCCAATTATTATTTCAAAAGTCCCCGGAGCCCACTTCTTGGAAGAATAGGTCAACACCATTGTTGGTCTCGATGTTGTAGTCCTCGCTTCACTAGGGGTAGGTAGTTTACCATATGGTTGCACCTTATGTACTACCCACCAATCCACTAGACTACGATAATTTTGCATGGGTACGGATGTAGTATACTTGAGTGGCTTGCTGAGCCACAATAAATGGATCATTGCCTGGTAGGACTGATTGATGTGCAACTTCAACCAGCCCAAGTGATGTGTTCCGTCTGACTCCCCTAAACGGATGGAACCAATGACATTTGAATAACATAATTTTAGAGGTTTGCTACCATGGAAATATAGTTCAATTATTTCTTCAATTACTCCATAGTATTCAACAGTTGTATTGCTCCCATCCCGCCTATAGTCACCAATCCACTATTAATTGTTGTTGCATTAGGCCGTTCACGCTCATGTGTCGATGTTCTAAGCGGTACCCATTCACATCGTAGGTACTATACGACAAAGACCCGAGTGTGGCATCCTTGAGCAACTTGTCTCAATTCACGCTCATAGACTTGTCCTTCAAGCTCTACAGGGATAAATAGAAAGGGTTTCATGTGTCACCATCCGTACTTAGCAAATGTTATGTGCAAGGGGACTAGCTAATAAGGAAGTTACTTTTGATAGAACCAGGGATGGGAAATTTGGTTTGCAATTCCAAAGACCCTTCCTAAGAAGGGTCTCAATTTGTTTTCGGATGGATCTCGACGTTGCTTCCACTCGCTTCTAAGGGAATGACAAACACAGCCAACAAATTTGTATTTGCGCAGCCCCATACCAAATGGGTTAAACCCATCGATTGCGATTGCAATTGAACATTCCGAGGCTCATGGCGAACTCTACATAGTCTCGATCAAATTGCTTCCATGCTTCACCATCGATGGGTGGACCATCTTGTCGAAGATGGTACCGACGACCATACTTGTGCCATATCATTTGTTTGGCGAAACCTCGACATGTACAACCGCTGGATTCGTGGCACAAATGGTAGATAGCGAAGTATTTTTACGCCAATAGGAAGTCGCCTCTTCGACCATCACCGAGTCAACCTCAACAAACATAGACTCACCACACTTATCACAAATGATCTTTGTGCACATTCTCATTCCTAAATAGCATACAATGATTTGGACAAACATCAATCTTCTCATATGGCATATTTAGTGCGCTTATCAATTTCTTGGCCTCATACAAGTTAGCGGGCGCTTGTGACCATCGGGGAGAAGGGTGCTAAACACGCTTAAGCATGCATCAAAGCAAGCAATGCTTGTCTTTGCCGAATCGGACTTGACACAAAGTAGTCGTGTGACGGCATCTAGTTGAGACACTGTGTTTGCCCATGAAGTGGTTGACTCATTGCGGACAACATATCAAAGAAAGCCCTTGTTGCGAGGCTCGGTTCTTCCTCTACAGTGGCACATACGCATCACGCACATCATCTAGCATGTCTTCTCGTCCTACTCTCATTGTGGCGACCATCGTCCGCTTTCTTCCCTTAGCACATATGATGTACTACGTTGTGACTCGCCGTGATAGACCCACACGGTATACCCCGCCGAAATCCGTACTTGCACAAGTGTGCGATCATTGTTGCCCTCATTTGTGGTCGTGTGTTCGAACAACGAGAACAAGGGCACAACACACCCCGTCCATTACGCCTAGCAAATGCTCGATCCACAAAATTGGACGTCTTTTCCATCCATTCTTCGCTCGATCACCCATCTCTCTCGCCCAAGGTACATCCAACTACGGTCCTCATCATCCTAGTGTACAAAACATAATGTATATATTAATCCGACTTGTTATTTATGTCAAAAATAACAAATACGAGCTAGCTACAAGCTACTATAGGATACATGCCCTATACATGTACGAAAAAACATATTGACATGAAGACAACATAAATGATCAACAGAGCATAAAACACTTTCTTTCAATATAAAGGAGTACCATTATAAATGAATACAATTATTTATTAACACGTTAATGTAGCATTGTAATGACAAAGATATCAATCCACCATAAATGGACAAAATGAAGAAAATAAGTAACCTTTATTATTTTTCCACTTATCCACTACCTTCATTACTTTTTGGGCCGAGGGAGCCAAGGGAGCGATGAGTGGGAAGATGGTCACAGACTATGTGTCGGTGGAGGCGACAATGACACTGCAGACAAATGAGGCAAATTAGAGCATGCATAGAATCATTAGGACAAAAAGAACAGATACTAATCATAGACTTCAAAAGCTAATACACAAATTGCTACCACTGCTATCCCTAACGAACATTGAAGATCATTCCCACCTCCGACAATCATGATCCGCGAAGTACTAAACAAAAATTGTAGTGATATGTGCGGTTTAACAAAATTTCGAAATAATCCTAGCATACAATTTGAAATAATCCTAGCATAATTAAATAACATTAAAGCATAATTCCAACATAATATAAATGCACGCCAGGCAAAGATCGAGCAGGCGCGGCGGCCGAGCGCACGGCAAAGATCGAGCAGGGCGGCGGCGCCGAAGCGCACGGGCAAAGATCGAGCAGGGCGGCAAGGCGGAGCGCACGGCAAGATCGAGGCGGGCGGCGGCGCCGAGCGCACGGGCAAGATTAGAGCAGAGCAAGGCGGACGCCGGGCAAAGATCGAGCAGAGGGCCGAGCGGCAGAACGGCAATGGAGGAGGGAGGAGGCACCGGAGAGGCCGACGACGAGCGGCCGGCCGGCGCGGGAGACGACGGGCGGTGGCCTTCAACGGCGAGGAAGGAGACCAATGGTCGGGAAGCGCCGGGCGACGCTGGCGGAGGAGCCGGAGGACGCGGTCCGGAGGAGGAGCCGGGAGGAGGGAGGCGGGCGGAGGAGGGAGCCGGGAGGAGGCGGCGGGAGGAGGCGAGCGGAGGAGGGAGCCGGAGGAGGAGGGAGGGAAACTCACCGAGTTACTCTTTGGGGCGGGAGGCACCGGAGAGGGCGGGCGACGAGCGGCCGGCACATGGAGAGACGACGGGGGCAGTGGCCTTGGCGGCGAGGAAGGAGACCGGCGGTCGAGGAAGCGTCGGGCGGCAGGAGGAGGAGCGGAGGAGGCAGTCTTTGGAGAGGAGGGGCGGAGGAAGGAGCCGGGAGGAGCGAGGCGGAGGAGCGAGGCGGGAGGAGGGAGGCGAGCGGAGGAGGAGCCGGGAGGAGGAGCCGGAGGATGGCGGTCTGAGGAGGCCGCACGGAGGAGGAGGAGGCGGGGCGGCCGGGAGGAGGAGGCGGCGGGCGGCGCGGGAGGAGGGTTAGGAGTGGAGGCGACGCGCGCGGAGAGGGGGAAATTAGGGCGCGCGGGGGAAAACGACGCCGTAGGAAAAAACGGGCGCGAGATGGTGTTTTCTCTCCCGAGTGACACTCGGGAAAATATTTATTTCCCAAGTGTTTTGTATAACACTCGGGAGATTTTTTTCCCCGAGTGCTTACAGCCCTTACCGAGTATCTTTCTAAACACTCGGGACCTTCCCGAGAGTTTCTATATAGACATTCGGTAAAAATATAGACACTCGAGAAAAAAAATCTGTTTCTGGTAGTGTATCCGTTACCCAGCAACTGTTAGCTCCTGGCCTCCAAATTATATGCGATCATCACTACAACAATACCCACAGTAGAAGCGACTACCGACTAGTGATCGATTGATCCAAGAGATAAAAATCCAATTTTTACATAACCGTACTGAATACTGATCAAACGACAGATCAAAGATGGGATAACTCCACATTCGAAGTCATCATCCAGGGCCTGACTACCTAACACGTACACCAATTCCTCACTGACACGGGGGAGGGAGAAAGGGAATACAAGAACGGATTTGCTACTTTTCAATTCTATATTTTTTTTATCCACCAGTCATCTATAATGGTATAATACTAAATTTAAAATTACAGTTAATATAATTTTACTATAACTTTTAAATTATATTTATTTTTGTATTTGTAGGGTTAATTACATTTACTTTTGTCTATTCTAAAAAGAGACAATCTCACCCACAAATATTGATTGAACGGTGAAAAAATATTACTGATAAATAAAGAAATTCCAGTTATCTAAAACATGGCACTCCCATACAAGAACAGGGGAGAACCGTAGGATGGGAAACGGAGGGCGGAGGAGGCGTCCATGATCCTGCAGCGCGAGAGCGACGCCTGTGTCCGCGGAACTCGCCACGTTCGTGTTCCCCGCAGCCTTCCACACCTGCGTCTCGGCGAAGCAACAGCGGCTACGTGGATTCCTGGAACACGACAACTGACAGCCGCGCGCGAAGTTAACCGAAGAATCGGGGGTCCCTTTACCACCCGACGAGATTTACCCTTCGTTAAGCCTTTGCACGAGCGTTTCGCCGTGAGTACTGGCCAGTCTCGCAGACCTGTTCACCGGGCGGTGAACGGCCACCCTCCACCACTCGCTGTCCCGGCCGAACTTTAAAAAGGAGACCGAGAAGAGAAGTCACTGCTTGCTACTTTCACAGGCTCACAGCTCACAAGCGGATTCCAAATCCCAACTCGATCGTTCGTTGAGTCCGCGGTGACATCCAGTCCACGTTGCCATGGCGGCCGCGGCGCGCGCGATCATCTGCGAGATGGCGCCGCGGAAGGTGGCACCATCGTCGCCGTCGCAGCAGCCGAGGCGGGACGGCGGGAAGATCGTGCTCCAGCCCCGCCTCTGCACGCTCCGGTCGTACGGCGCCGGCAGCGGCGTGGTGACGCGGAAGAGGCTTGCGGGGGAGGAGGAGGGGATGGGGGGCGCGGATGCGGACGGCTCCCCTTTCTTCGCGTCGCTCGCCGACTACATCGAGAGCTCCCGCAAGAGCCAGGACTTCGAGACCATCTCCGGCCGCCTCGCCATGGTAAGGCCTCTTGTCTTTTCCCTTGTGTCTGTCGAGACGTCCCTGTGCAATTATATTCTCAGCAGTCCGATTGGAGATCATCGGTAAAGGATTCGTTGTTTCCTCGTGTACTTGTCGCTGCAGGTTGCGTTCGCGGCGGCCGTGGTGGTGGAGGTGACGACGGGAAACTCGCTGTTCAAGAAGCTAGACATGATGGAGATCGAGGAGGCGGCGGGGTTGTGCCTGGCCGTGGTCACCTGTGCCGCCACGTTCGCGTGGGTATCCAGCGCGCGCAACAGGATCGGTCAGATGTTCACGCTGGGATGCAACGCCTTCGTCGACTCGCTCGTCGACAACGTCGTCGAGGCGCTTTTCTCCGAGGGCGAGCCGCAGGACTGGTCCGACGACGTATAACTACGATCAGTATATATAGCAATTTATCACATGTATACGTGTAGATAGACGGTATATAAACAGGATGTATAGAGCAAGTATATATCGATAAGGGCTGCATGTTAAGCAAGGAGGTTGTTCTGTATATTCAGAGATGGATCCTGCCAGATGCAGATGCTGCAGGGCTCAGATCATCTGAATTCTGAAAGCTCTTGTAGAGGGTTTTGCAAATGGCGATCAGGGATCAGAGCTTTGCTATCTGATGCATAGGAGCTAGTTTGATTCCTGAGCATACAGACTGTTTTTCTGTAGTGAGGCAGTCACGCAAGGCTGTGAAATGTACAGACCTCTTCGTAGATATAGTATAGTATACTCGGGTGCAGCAGACCCTTAAATTCACTAACTAGAGCCACTGAGCTTGTACTTAAAGAGACAAGCATGTAATCAAAACCATGTATTTTTCCGAGGAATGAAATATGGAGTCTTGAGAGTATGGTAAATACATGGGCTGCGGACAAATCATACTTTATGTTTCATCATTCTCATTTTATTTTAGTATCTTTTGAATGGCAGCATCTGCTATAACTAGCCAGTAGAGAACCATGAGCGATCCCTTTAGGAAGAACTGAGTGCTGTGGCATGCAGACCAAATTGCGATCATTAAGTTTGAACGACAAAATTGTGGCCTTGACTTCCATTGCATTTGGTCGAAGTCTCTTGCTTGAGGGTATAAAAGGAATTCCCCTCGATACACTGATGGAATATTAAAATTGGAAAAGGGCAAAGAAAGGATAATTCTCGGGCCCACCTGTCAATGTATCTGTTGCAATTGAACGAGAGGAGATGGGACCATCCCCGTTTTCCTTTGGCTCGTTTGACTGAGCTTTGCGGCGCCGATGCGTCGTCCTCGGCCACGATATCCTACCGGTTAAATGGAGGCAGAAAGGGACAAGGAGAGCCGGGCCACATCGTTCCATTTTTTGCGCCGTCCGATTGTTCCTTCTTCCGTTGTCCGCCGTTCGATTGGTCTGCGCGTTGTGCTCGCGCTTCTGCGATCCACAGGGACCGTCCGATCTGTTGCTTGGCTGCGATCCAGCCGTCCATACACGCCTGCCTCGCCCTCCTCTCGATCCCCACGCCGCGGGCGCGTTTCCCCCGATCCCCACTTCATCGCCTTCCGCGCCCATTCCTTCGAAGAAAACCGCAGGCGCAATCCCAACTCGCCGGCGAATCTCCAGCGAGTTGCAAGCATCCCCGGCCATCTAGGACTCAAGACAACCAGATTTTGACAAACCCCTTCACGATAACAGCACCAAAGAACGTAATTATCGCCACCTCCTGGAGGAACCGAAACCCACCTACCCTTCCGCCATGGCCTCGGCGATGTACCCGGCGGGGCTGTGGTGGCGCCGGCTGACGTGACGGCGCAGCAAGCGGTGTCGCGGGTGGAGAAGGCGACGAGCCACCTCCTCATGGGGCCCGACTGGGCCGTCAACCTCAAAATATGCGACATCATCAACGCCGACGTCGGTGATCGCGACCGACTCTCTCCTTCCCCACGCCTTATCCTCTTTGCTGCGCTTTGTTTCGGTTCTCGCCATGAATAAGGTCTGTTGCTTGGAAAGTTTTGGTCTTTGCTTAGGCTTTAGTGGGTGTTGGGTTGTTGGCTGGCTCAATTGCTTTTCGTTTTGGTCAAAATTTTGGTCGATTTTGGCATTAAGATAAGAGGATGTCGTTACAGAATGCATTTTTTTTTGGTGGTGAACCAGATGTGGTTTCACTTTTAACCTTTAGAATGAGCTCGGCTTTTGCCCTCTCCCAAGTTGTTGTTGAAAGCCCTTTTGATCATGAACTGCACTTGCATACGATGGATGGCTCATTGTTGTGACTCTACTCTGAAGAAAGCAAACAAAGTGAGAAAATTCATAGGGGTCAGAGCTAGGGTAGGAATGTTTAGAGGCAACTGTGAACTTGTTACTGTTTGAATATAGCAACCTATATATTTCAATGGGCCAAAGGTTAATATATAACATGTACAAGGATGGAACAAATGCAAATAACACCCTACACAATATATATATCTAACCCCCCCTCAAACTCATGGTGGATCAACAACACTGAGTTTGGAGAGGTAGAAGTTATGCCGAGCTCGAGTGCATGCCTTAGTAAAGAAATCGCTAATCAAGTTCAAGGCACATATGAAGAGCAATAACTTGGTCTTGCACCTGCGATCGCATGTATGAAGCATCCACTCCAATGTACTTGGTAAGCTCATGTTTCACGGGATCACGAGCAATGCTGATCGCACCAAGATTATCGATAGAAGCGAGTCGGTCTTTGAAAGCGAAACGCCAAAATCGCAAGGAGCCACCAAGTCGTGATCTCACCGTATCAAAGTGCTATGGCTCTCAACTCACCTCGGCCTTTCGAGCAATCTGCAGCTTGCTTCTTAGTCTTCCGTGCAATCAAGGAGGAACCAAGGAAAACACAATAGGCGAAGAGACCGCGATCGAATGATCGCTAGCCTGTGTCGCATCGTAGTACGTCTGTCAGCAAAGAAGCGAACGAGAAAGAAAAGACGCCGAGTGAGGGTTCCACGAAGATATCAAGAACACGAAGAAGGTGATCAGAGGGAGCCGAGTGGGAGCAGACAAACCGACTCGGGATGTGAACCGGGTGAGAAATGTCGGTTGAGTAATCCCAAGGTAGACGAGGCTCCCGACAATATGGCGATAGCGAGTGGGATCCTCAAGAGGCTCACCATCGAGGGGCGAAGGTGAACACCTAACTCCATAGGAGTATCCACTACGCCGCAGATGAGACAAGCACGAGTAAGGATATCCTCGAAGGTACTTCTCCGGAGAGATAGTAGCCCTCAGCGTAGAAGTGATCTCAATCCCAAGGAAGTAACGAAGAGGCTCAAATCGGACATCGAATCGCCATCGAGACGCCCTTCACAAAGGCAATGTCTTGAGAGTCATCTCCAAGAATGATCATGTCATCCACATATAGAAGGAGGAGCGTCCGACCCGTGGAGAGGTGTGAACAAAGAGAGCAGGTCGTGAGCACCGCGAGAAGCCGCAGCAGTGACAACAGAGGAGAAGCGATCAAACCAAGCACGCGGGCTTGTTTTAGCCCATAGAGAGAACGACGAAGGCGACAAACCGACCATCGTGACGAGAATACCCGTGGGCGCATGTAGACCTCCTCACGCAACTCGCCATTGAGAAAGGCATTCTTAACATCCAATCGAGAGATGGGCCATCGAGCGAACAGAGGCCACATGAAGGAGAGTACAAACAGGTGGTCATGTGAGCAACAGGGCGAAAGTCTCATCGTAGTCGCGACCATACTCCTGCTGAAAACCATGCGCTACAAGACGAGCCTTGTAGCGCTCAAGAGAACCATCCGAGCGAGTCTTTATCTTGTACACCCATTTACACGTGATAGGAGTAACATGTGCAGGCAAGGGCACAAGATCCCAAGTGCTAGTGCGCTCCAAAGCAGCAATCTCCTCAGACATCGCAAGCTGCCACTCAGGGTGAGCAAGCGACTCACCGCGAGGTCGTAGGCTCGTAAAGAGCAATGCGACAAAGCCAGAAGGCGCGCAGCGGCTGATAGTGTGACGATCACGAAGAGCATATCTGGAAGGAGAAGACGGAGTGGACCCAAAGAATGATGGAGAGGAAGGAGGAGGCCGAGGACGGCGAGAGTAGTGCAAGGGTAAAGATGGAGCCTCAACAAAGGAGCGAGAAGGAAAATCCGGTGGAGGCGGAATAGATGGAGCCGGAGGGGGAGTAGATGGAGGATGAGGCGAAACAGTGGTGGAAAGCTGAGAGTCAGGAAAAATCAGAAAGGAGATCGACTCAGCAAGAGAATCCGGGCTGACAGTGGGGGAATGAGGGTAGTAAGGACGGGACTCGTCAAAAGTGACATCCCGAGAAATCCTCATCCGACGAGCAACAGGGTCATAACAACGATAAGCCTTATGCTCAAGACTGTAGCCAAGAAAAACACACTCAACCGATCGAGCGATCGACAGTGCGCCACGAGGTGGAAGAAGAACAAGCAGACATACGCCAAAATGCGAAGATGATCGACTCGAGCTCGACCAAAGAGACGCTCAATGAGTAGAACCTCAAGAGCAAGAGAAGGTCAGGGTTGATCGAAAAGCGGCGGAGAAACGACCTCGGCCAGTCGTGGGAACAGAGGAGGCAAGCATGAGAGCGCGAGCGGTCTCAAGCAAGTGACGATGTTTACGCTCAGAGACACCATTCTGAGCGTGAGCACCAGGACAAGAGTACTGAGGAAGAGTGCCCTGCTCAGCGAGAAAACGACGCAAAGCAGCAGAGAGATACTCACCAGCAGAGTCAGCACGAAAAACACGAATGACTGAATCAAACTGAGTGCGAACCATGGTGGCGAACATATGATAAATAGAAAGAACCTGGCTGCGCTCGGACATGAAATAGATCCAAGTATAACGAGAATAATCATCAATAAAGATCACATAATAGCGATGACCCCCTTTCGAAACGAAGGGAGCCGGACCCCAAACATCAGAGTGAACAAGATCAAAAGGACAAGTAGAAATAGAATCACTAGTGGGATAGGGGAGCTGCAGCTGCTTGCCAAGCTTGCAACCCATACAATGTAACGATGTGTCCCCAGAAACAGACCCAAGAACACCACGACCAACTAAAGACGATAGACGCGAGCCACAGAGATGACCGAGACGATGGTGCCACTGAGCAAAAGATGTAGTGGAGGACGCAGCAAGAGCAGAGGTAGTGGTAGTGGCCGACTGGCTGGTGGAGTCAGCGGAAGGAAGATGAAGCCAGTCGAGCTCCCAAAGACGCTGCGAATCACGGCGCCGAGGGCCGCACAAGCGAGTCCTGTCGCGCGGTCCTGAACACAACAAGAGTCAGACTCAAGAACAACACGACAGTTGTGATCAGTGATCTGACCAGCCGACATAAGCTGCATAGTAAGCTGAGGAACATGAGAGACTGCAGGAACATGAAAAGAAGAAGTGGAAAGGATGCCTCGGCTCAGAATAGAAGAGAGGTACCATCTGCAGTCCGAACAGTGGAAGAAAAATCGGTGGACCGCATGAAATAAGGTGGGTAGAATCGTGTCATGTGAAAAGAAGCACCGAGTCCAAGATCCACGGAGACAAGATACTGACGAGGAGGAGGCGAAGGCGAGGAAGATGGCGAGAAGCAAGAGCGACGAGCGAGAACCCGAGGAGTCCGAGGATGAGCCGACACCGAGGCGCCGGGCGGTGAGAAGGCTGCGTGTGGCGCCACCAGAGGAGCCCACGTGAGAGGGCCATCCTCTGAGGGAGAGGAACCTCCAGAGCCCTTCGGGGGACGTCCGCCCCGACGACTCTGGTCCCTCCTCCGCTTGTAACAATCCTGATACCTGTGGCCAGCACGCTGACAGTAGGTGCAGTGGAGACCCGCAGAGAAACAGCAGCCACTGGAGGAGCTGGAGAAGGGTCACGGCCGGTCTTGAGAGGGCGGCAAAGGAGCGATCTCAAGCACACAAAACATATTGCATCTGAGCCATGCCACGGTGATGAGTCTCCTCAAGACGCACACTCGTGAGGGCCTCCACCAAGCTCGGCGCGGTGGCGAGTCAGAGCCGAGCGCGCATGCCTCGAACTCAGCCGGAGACGCGTCGTGAAGTCGTAGGCGGTGAGTCTCTGGTGAACGCTGGCCGCACACAAGCAGGGACAGTCCGCAGACATCCGCCCAGAGTCAAGCCGACGCCACACCTCGACAACCGGTAGAAGTCATCAACGGTGGCATCAAGCTGCCAAGAGAATGTGCCAGTGCACAACCGAGAGATACATAGCATCGCCGTCGGTGGTAGTGAGCTCGAGGCGCCCCACATAAGCCGTGGTCGTTGGCGGCCGCCACATCCATAGAGATGGTCACGCATGCTACCCACTAGGATGGCGGTAGCACGAGCCTCGACCTCTGCCGCCTCGTGGCGTGTACCTCGATCGGTAGAGCTCTAGCGCCTCCTCGGTCAGATTGTTGACCTCCGGCCGCCTCGCTTCGCACCAAAGCAGAGAAAGCCGTAGTAGTCTTGGCGGTGTAGGACGAGGCGACAGTGGCCGCCACCAAAGTGAGATGACCCCAGACGCCGGCCGTTGAGGTGAATCTTGAGGTGAACGGCCCACTCTCGGAAGTTCGCCCTCAAAACGAATCGGGGAGCGGGATGGCGAAGGAGCCTCCAGAGAAGCCATCGCCTTCGATTTTTTTTTTCGTCTTTTTTTTCTTTTTCTATTTTTTTCTGGGCCGACTCTCGCCCATCAAAAGAACGACGTGAGAGGAACCTTTAGGGTTCCCTTGGCCTCCGAGCGGCGACGGCGCGCGCGCTTTCGGAGTGGAGGGCGGCGGCGGTGCTCGGCGCGGAGGCGGCAGCTCACCCGGCGCGAGAGCGGCGACGCCGACCCGCGATCCGGCGGAGGCGGCGGCGAACGCACGGGAGGGAACCTTAGGGTTCCTTGAGCCTCCGAGCGGCGACGGCGGCGCGCGCTTCCGAAGCGGAGGGCGGCGGCGCTTTCGCCCGGAGGGCGGCGTCGGCCGGCGGGAGGGCGGCGCTTCGACCGGTGTGGATCCGAAGCGGCGCTTTCGACCCGGCATGATCTGGGGGGGGGAAGCAATGGACAAGGCGGCAGCTGCTCGAGGCGGCGGCGGCATAAGATGGCGGCGGCGGCTGGTGGCTAAGAGGTAGGGTTTCAAAACCCTAGCTCTGATACCATGTTTGAATATAGCAACTTATATATTCCAATGGGCCAAAGGCTAATATATAACATGTACAAGGATGGAACAAATGTAAATAACACCCTACATAATATATATATCTAACAGTTACAGTCAATCGTACTGACCATGAAAATAAAATCTGAAGGAATTTGTGATTATGGTAAAGAATTAGTGAATTACCAAAAGCCATGATGCTAACTTTGTTTAACTTTACATGGTTATTCATGTTAAAGACGTCCTGGAGGTTGTTTGAAACTGTATGGTGATTAGTTGGTGCATGAGTTTTGGACTTGTACCTAGCAAGCAGTTTAGGATTTTCTTCATGGAGGAATCTGGACTGGAAATGTTTGATTACATTCCTTTTATTTTCACTTAAGTGATTGGTACATATTCTGATTCCAATTATACTATCATATTTTTCAAAAAAATGTCTTTTCTTGGTCCAAGTAGTTATTTTCTTAACATGCTACTTTTTAAACATCTGAATCAGGCAAACAAAGGACGTGGTAAAGGCAGTGAAGAAGCGATTGCGAAACAAGGACCGAAGGTTCAATTCTATGCTTTGACGGTATGTACTTCCATTATGCCATGATGGACATTGTAAAAAAAATTGGTTCCATTAATTTCCATGTTATTACTTTTCTTACAAAGATCTTAGCTTGAGAAATACTTTTGTCCACAATAAGATTCAAAGATGGTATTTATATTTTTCATATTAGTTACCAAATTGATGGTTGTCGTGTTATTTTTTTTATTTTGATTCTTGTTGTGTTCAGGATCGACACATGAGGACTCTGGTTGGTACTGGCCCTCGCCGCTGTGACTCGCGACGTCTATAGGAGTTTGACTGGTTTCATCTTCCTTTCGTTGCCCCTACCATTCTTATTGTCTCCACCACCACTTCAGCTGCTGCTGCATTTTCCACTGCGTCTTTTGCTCAGTGTCATCATCGTTTAGAACAACTTTGCAGATTGCTTCTATCTTCTATAGTTCATCATGGCCTTTTAGGGTCTGTGTTTAGTAATGCTTCTCTAAATTGTCAGGGTTGTGACCTTGGTAAATAGCCTCAACCCTTCTATTCTTCAGTGAGTCAGTGTCACAGCGTCCTTTTGATCTTGTTCATTCTGATGTATGTGGTTCGGCTCTTTTCGTTTCGAAACGAGGTCATCGATATTATATAATTTTTATTAATGACTTTTCTCGACACACATGGATATACTTTATGACATCTCGTAGTGAGGTTTTATCTATCTACAAGACTTTTTCACCATGATTCATACCCAGGTTGACTTTCATATTCGTGTTTTTGTGCTGATTCTGCTGAGGAATACTTGTAGAGAGTTCTTTATAGTTTTCTTGCTGAGTAGGGTACTCTCTCTCAGTTTTCTTGTTCTGGTGCTCATGGCCAAAACGGTGTGGTTGAACGAAAGCATCGTCATCTTCTTGAGACAGCCTGTGCTTTTATGTTTGCTTCTGTTGTTCCACTACATTTATAGGCTGAGAATGTTTTTACTACCACTTTTCTTATCAATATTTAGCCTTCTTTTGCTCTTCAGGGAGGGATCCCAGTTGAGTGTCTCTATAGCAAGACTCCTGATTATTATGATCTTTGCCTCTTTAGTGTGTGCTATGTTCTTCTTGCACCTCGTGAGCGCACCAAGCTGACCGCTCAGTCCACCGAGTGTGTTTTTTTTGCTATAGCACTGAGCATAAGGGATATCGTTGTTGTGATCCTGTAGGCCGACGAATGCGAATTTCTTGGGATGTCACTTTTGATGAGTCTCATCCTTTCTACCCTCGCCCTTCTCCTTCCACCACTCCAGCATCTCTCGCTGAGCCACTTTTTTCCTGACTTTTCCTGCCACCCCATAGTCACCACACCTCCACTACTGCCTTTGGCCTCTTCAGTGCCTCCTTCCCCGCTTGCATCTCCTTCACCGCTGGTGCCTCCTTCGCCACCGATACCCTCTCTAAAGGTTCCTCCTGGCCTTGTTCGTTCTTATCATCTCTACTACACTTGTCGTTCGCGAGTTGAGGATTCGTTTGATGAGTCATCTTCTTCTGATGGGTCATCTTCTTCGGCCTCTCCTCCTCGATATGCTCTTCGTGATCGTGAGTCTATTCGGCCTCCGGAACGCTTTGGTTTTTTTGTTGCTGCTTGTTGAATCAACCTATTATCGTGATATTGTTGTTCATCAGAGTGACATCATGCAATGGTAGAGGAGATCACTGCCCTTGAGTGTACTGGCACGTGGGACCTTATCCCTCTTCCCGCACGTGTTACTCCTATCACGTACAAATGAGTCTACAAGGTTAAGACCCACTCTAATTGGTTCTCTTGAGCGCTACAAGATTCGTTTCGTGGCACGTGGGTTTCAGCAGGAGTATGGTCGTGATTATGATGATACTTTTGCTCCTATAGCTCATATGATTGTTGTTCACACTTTTCTTGTTGTGGCATCTGTTCGGGTATGGTCCATCTCTCAGCGTGATGCCAATAATTCTTTTCTCAATGGTGAGCTGCGTGGGGAGGTTGACATGCAGCCACCGTTGGGGTATTTTGTTCCTGGCGGTATGGCTTATCGCTTTCGCCGATCTCTTTATAGCCTCAAGCAAGCTCCTCGTGCCCGGTTTGATCGTTTATCTTCTGTTGTCACTGCGGCTGGTTTTTCTGTCAGCGCTCATAACCCTGCTCTTTTTATTCGCACTTCGCCTCGTGGTCGGACGCTTCTTCTTCTATATGTTGATGATATCCTCATTACTGGAGATGATTATCAATACATCACTTTTGTCAATGAGTGTCTTAGTGAGCAGTTTCTCATGTCTAATCTGGGTCCTCTTCGCTACTTTCTTGGGGTTGAGGTTATTTCTATGCCTGAGGGTTTCTATCTGTCCCAAGAAAAGTACATCCAGGATGATACGGGGTCGCCCGATCTTCTCGGCGTAAGATCGAATACTCACGTGCTCCTCTTAAATCGTAGTGATCTTCTGTTGCCCGTGTAAGAATTAGCATTCTATAATTCGCAAGAACACACACGTTGATTTCATCGACCACCAAGTGAAATCAACGTGCTCCCAATTTCCAGCGGAAAGGTCGAACGATCTGAATTTAGAACTCCCAATTCCCCCTTCAAGTTGATTCGACCAACATGGAAGAACAAGAGCAAAACTTTGCAATCTATTATTTCTGATAATAATGGTCTAATGGATACAAAGGAGGAGCAACGGTACTTATGATGCCCCTCCACGACTCACGCATGACTTAGGGCTAGCTGAACATACCAAAGCAAACTTTAATTCAGAATTAATGTTCATGCCACA
This sequence comes from Hsuehochloa calcarea, assembly GCA_036346395.1. NCBI lineage: Eukaryota > Viridiplantae > Streptophyta > Magnoliopsida > Poales > Poaceae > Hsuehochloa > Hsuehochloa calcarea. The sequence continues at coordinate 47,054,288 of CM070599.1, forward strand.
CGCTGTTTACGTTAAGTACTGTTCACGCTTTGGGCTTCCACGTGGTTTGGGCTTGTTTCTCTGAGTCTTGTGCTACTTGGACCTTCCCCTTTAGCGCCGCATAGCGGTATCTGGTCGCAGACTTCGACTAGCGTTCCCTGTCTTGTACGACTGCAACCTTTGGCTAAGACCTGGTCATGAAAACTTAAAGTGATTTCTCTTGATCTTCACTGGTTCTCCTCCATTGTTTTGGCTCCGGCCTCCCACTCCCCCATCTTGGTTCCAAAGTCTTCACAATGTTCAAACCTGAGAATGCACAAAGTAGTGACACGAGGTAGTATTCCATTCTCATGAATAACATCATTAGGAATAGATAGAAATGAGTTCACCTCAATGTTATGAGTTTTCGCCCTTGTGGTAAGTTCATGTTGTTCCGAAGTACAACAAAGATTAAACACGGCATATGGAGCAATGCGAAGGATGTCCTCATCACTAGATCTTCTTGATCGTGCTTCTCTTACTGGTCAGTGCACAGCTGAGACTCTCATGGAGCTTAATGTTCATTTTTGGTCCACTGATGGTGAGCCTCTTATTGACCCTACTTGCTATCGTCACCTTGTTGGGAGTCTTGTTTATTTGGGTGTCACTCGTCCTGATATTTCGTACCCTGTGCATATCTTGAGTCAATTTGTTTTTGGTCACACTCACCTCCACTATAGTCATCTTCTTCGTGTTCTACGATATCTTCGTGGAACCATCACTCATCATCTCTTTTTCACTCGCTCCAGCTCTTTACAGCTCTAGGCATATTCTGATGCCACCTGGGCTAGTAATCACTCTGATCGCTGGTCTCTTTCTGCATATCGTGTTTTTCTTGGTGGTTCTCTTATTGCTTTAGAGACTAAGAAGCATAAAACAGTTTCTCGTTCGAGTGCTAGGTTGAGTTGCGAGCTATGACTTTGTTGATTGCTTAGGTTACTTGGCTACAGTGGTTACTTGAGAATTTTGGTATTTTTGTTTCTATACCAACTCCTCTTTTGTTTGACAGTGCAAGTGCTCTTAGCATTGCTAAAGATCCGGTAAAGCGTGAGCTTACAAAGCATATTGTTGTTGATGTTCCTAAAGCGGACACAAGTGCAGGACCAGGTTGTTGCTCTTCAGTATGTACCTTCACAGCTTCAGTTAGCATACTTCTCGACAAAGGCAAAGACCAGAGCCAAGTACATCTTCTATCTTTTCAAACTTTATGTTGTTTATCCACCATAAGTTTGAGAGAGTGTTAGATGTGTATTTTTCTGTTTGTATAAGGGGTTACCTGTATATATGCCATACCTATACTTATAGGGAACATATCTAGTGTTAATGAGTAATTGAGTGCTAAGGTGCTAATAGCAATCTTGACTGTTGGATCATGCAGCGTGTTTAATGCAGAGCATTGGTGGTGGGAGCATGCAGAATATTTAATGCAGACGTATTAATGAAGGCGCATTGGAGGTGGGAGCATGTATGGTGATTAAATTGTTTGGAGGTGTGAGCTCTATTAATATTAGCTGTTCAATCCAGATCCAACGGTCAAGATGGGAACATATCTAGTGCTAATGGGTAATTGAGTGCTAAGGTGCTAATGACAATCTTGACCGTTGGATCATGCAACGTGTTTAATGCAGACGCATTAATGAAGACGCATTGGAGGTGGGAGTATGCAGAGTGATTAAATGGTTTGGAGTTGGGAGCTCTATTAATCTTAGCTGTTCAATCCAGATCCAACGGTCAAGATTGTTATTAGCACTTTAGCACTTAATTACCTATTAGCACTAGATATGTTTCCCCCCCCACACACACACACACACACATATATATATATATATATATATATATATATATATATATATATATATATATATATATATATATATATAAAAAGGCCATTGTCCTCACGACAAATAAAGGGCTATTCATAATACAGATAACAATTGAAATATCATTCTGAACAGAGTGCTCAATTATTTTAGTTTGCTGTCAGCCTTGAGTAGTACAGTATCTTAAATAGTACTCAAGTTAGTGCACCAGTCTGACACAGCAATTAGCCAAGTTGTGAGCTGATACTTTGTTAGTTCATCTCTGGATAGAACACTGAAAGCACTAGGTGTGGAATCTTTACTGATTAAAGTCGTACTCAAAGACGGCAGTGAGCATGACTTGGTTAAATCATGCGATTCATGTCCTATGATTTATGTTAAATATTCATGCATGTACTGAACTGTTTATCAGTAAAGTACGGTTCGTATGAACATATTATTCATTTATTTATGCTCGCATACCGTAACATCCAAAAACTCCTAAATGCAAAAATACGAGAATTTTAAAACTTTTTGTATGTTATCGGTTGCCATTATTTTTTTCTTGCAATTTTTAAGAGTTATTTGATCTGTGTTTCCTCTTTGCCAACATAAGCGATGGAAAAAATAAACCCTAAACTCTAATCACAGGAACCCTAAATACTAAAACCATAGAAACATAAATTACAAAAGCAAAATAAACTTTAAGTGTTGCTCTTCTAAATATTACATGTAGTGTAAACCCTAAGATCAAAAGTATAGAATTCAAAACCTAATTCCCTAATTGTTCAAAAACCCAAAGTAGAATTCTTTAACAATTATCAGAATTTATCTCTTAAAAGCAAATATCAGAATTTTAACAAGCCTAAAATTTTGTACTCTTTTCTTTTCCCAAATTTTCCTAGCATTTTTCTTTTCCCTTCTTACTGTTCTTCTGGCTGAATGGCTTAGGCCATCTCATTGCAGCTGAGCCAACTCCTTCGGTCGACTGGCTCAGCCCACATTTTCTCTCCCCAAGCGAACCAGGGCGATGTGTTGCCATCTCCTCCCTCCCGACAACATCACCAACTCTCTCGGCATCAACCTCCTCAGGAATCATGTGCCACATAGCAGCCATGTGGAGGAACGTTGTCGCTCGCCGTCGATCAAGCGTCGCTCAACACGCACTGTGCTGCCAAACTATGTCAATTCCTCGCCCACTCCTTCCCGGGATCAGTGTTGAGCTCGCGCCGATTGCATCAAAGACTCCTGCGATCTCCGCCCCTTGGCTATAAGTAACCACCCAAGTCCATCTGTGTTTCCCCTCGCCACCCCAGATATTGTGCTACCTCCTCCCTTCCTCAGTTAAGTCTGAGCTGAATGTAAGGCTCAAGCGCCCGTCTCGACCGACAAGCCGCCCCATCGTCGTCGGCGCCCTAGTGACCCTCACACCTCTCCAGCCCCGTCATGGCGTGTTCCAAACCACCATCAGTGATTCCCCTCACCTAATTTCGCTTTTTGCTCGCAGGAACCGCCGCCAGCATCGTTCTTCCTCCTCTCCGGCCAAAAGAGCCAAAACATCCTCTCCGGTGAGATGTACTTTGATTCATTCATCCCTGACCATCTCTTTACCACCTTAAAGCTTTCCCAAGGGTTAATGGTTCACCATTTTGCATAGAACATCGTCACCGTGCGAAGCTCCCCTCGCTGCCACTGTCCACCGTTACTTGGTCGTCTCCGGCTAGCTCATCCACTCCGCATCACTTCGGTATGATGCTAGTACCTCCTAGATGCTATTGTGTGCCTTGGTTGATTGGAAGCAATGTTGCAACGGTGAAATCGCCACAGCCCCGGGCGCCGTCGTCGCTAAGGTTGGCCGCGCCACCGCTGCGGGCCACCGGAGCTTCGTCGCCGGTACCAGTAGAGTCGCCTAGCCGTAGGGGTTCCATTTTTGTCATTAGGCAGCGCCATGACCCCAGTCACCGGCGACAAGCCTAAGCCGTGGGTGCTCTAGGGTACTCTGTTTTTTCTTAAGGAGACAAGCACGGTAGCTCGATGATTAATTATCAAATATATGTCTTAACGATGTTTTAAAGCTAATCATTGGTAATAACTGGTTTAAACATTGCTGAAGTTCACTGGCGCGCGGGCCCGTGAACAAAAATCCAGGTGCAATTAACGCACTGGTTTTCACATGAGTTTATGACTCGCGGGCCCAAGGCAATTAAAAGCACAGTAGACTTTGGTCCATGGACCGGTGGACCAAAGGCATAGGCTTTAGTTCATACACTGTTCTCAAGAGCCGAGCTAGGTCCTACTTGTCAGTAAATAGGTTTCCTTTAGAAAAATAAATGGAAATGAAAATCAAAACAGTCGGGTCCACCTGTCAATCACTAAGCATGTTCGGCTGAAAAATAAATTAAAGGAAAAAGAAATAGATGCGGATCCCACCAGTCAGTAGTCAGTGAGGAGACTCTCTCTCCCTTTTCTTTTTCCAGGATTTAAATTAGGTTTAAACTTCAGAGAGCTCGTTCTCTCTTGTTTCAACTCCGAATTGAGTGATTTTTGTTTCTAAATTTGTATAAAATCAAAATCTACCTAACTCAACCGAAAACACACAATTTGGAGTTTATTTGAATTTTTAATTCTTATATGCTTATTCAAATATTGGTTATTTTGCATATTTAGAGCTTGAAGCCTCCGAAGACCCTCAAATCAATCAAGATCCAGATCATCAATACCAAGATCAAGGTGAGTCAACACTTTGACCATTTTACACCTACTTTTAAAATACAATTATATTGTTTTAAAATATGAAATTGCATTGCTATGATTTATTCAAATATGTTGGTCTAGCTCATATCTAATACCTTAATGATAATTGTTTATAAACTCCTAATTCTTGAACTTGGACACTATCATTTGTCACCTTAGAATTAATGGTATATATACTAGTTAATAAGTCTGTATCTAATTCTTAGCCTTGTTTAGATACATTGTCATGCGGGTATTAAATTACTCGATATCATTCAACTATTTGAAAATGAAATGGGGGCAGTCGAGGCTGGAGCATGGCTGGTATGTTGGACTAGAAAAATATTTCTAAAACAAAAGGAAAACCTGAAAAATAGATTTCGACTCGGGTGGCTGGAAAGAATGACTGGTGCCGGGTGCACGAAGAAGTAGGTATGTTGATGTACCGCTCGAGTCAATTAAGGACCGAATTTTGTGATGATCTCTCATGTAAAACAGTACAACCACAAGTCTATATATGGCCTGGCTAACTAATTTGTCCGCCGCCTCGCAACTTCATCATTGGTGGGTGTGTGGAGTGTGCTAAGGGTAAGGGAGTCATCGATTCACACGGCGCAAATGGGAGACCTCGTGAGGGCGAGGCTTAAGGAGGTGATACTTAGCGGCGTGTGGTTGCGTTGAGGTGGGACATTGTAAAGACCTTATGACAATCATCTTAGTCGCACACCTCTGGAAGTGTGTTAAACAGATATTATAAGTTGATTGTCTCTTGTGGGTAAAATGTATAAACTCTGCAGAGTAAGAAAACTATATAGATAGTCATGCTCACGGTCAAGAGCGGTACTGAGAACTTGCTTGAACTAGGTTTAATTTTTATAAAACCATTTGTGGGTGGATGGAAATGTGGATTGAAAAACAGAGATTTGAGATGGCCTAGTCGAGGACCAGTGGTAAGTACGGGAATATGACCTGAAAGTAAAAATGAGCACTGAGTGGACGAAAGCACTCAATGATATAGGAGATGAAATCTCCACTTGTACTTTACAAACAAAAACTCGGTTTATAAAACCTGCATTGGGTGAAAATGCTAAGTCTCATGAATTACTACTACCTAATCTATTTCAAAATTGGCCTTGTGCAACTAAAAGAATCATAAACCTCCTTGAATAAGCCTTGAATATATAATAATTGCATTGTGTGTTGGCTCACGAGTGCAGTTGTGTAGTCATGCTCGCTTAATATAATCTTTCAGAGCCATTTGATCAAAACTCATATGCCTACCACTTGGCATTTAGATCAAATGATAGAGAAGCTTAGGCCGGACCCCAATCGCTTGTCTGTGGGCAGAGTGAATGGATCTACCACTACTTGTTTTGCTTCTGCTCTTATCCTTTCTTGATGTACTCAGAACTATGTAATATGGTAACCTTCCTGGCCCTTTTATAAAAACAGTTGGCCATACTGCTGTGTTGTAATATATTGTGTTAATGTACAAGGAATGTGATGTATCTGAATGATCCAAAGATGTATCTGTATGTGCTATCTACTAATCCAGGGAATGACACGAGTTTACAAAGAGGATTTTCAAATTCCAAATTTGGGGTTTGACGCATACATGCTGGTTATACACTTTTGTTTTTCCGAACATTTTGCTAAAACCGCAACTACTACAACAGTATTTCCAGACTGACATACAATGAAAATAAAAGACCTTTTCTTTCAGTGCTTGAACTTTACAGTTTTCCCCTTTTTTCAACAATATTGAATTCAATCGTGCATGTTAGTACATTCAAGTCACATTGCAATCAAGTGGCATTCTCTATTGCTTCGATGCACCCCAACACGCTGGCCTTCTGGGACATTGCGGACATGAGAGCTTCATGAGCCGCTTTGTTGTTCTTCATAAGTGACGCAGCAATCAGGACCTGCAAGGCCAAAAATACGTTGCATCAGTCGACATGTTAAAATGTTGTTTGCTTATGCTAGTTCAAAATGAGACAATGGATAACTCACTGCCCATCTGGTAAGGTTTTGTTGCTGATCTTTGCTTAGTGGTGGCTTAGTCCTGTTTAGGAATCTCTGGAAGCAAACAAATAGAACATCTTCAGATGTATTTTTTTCTGGAGATATCAGAAAGAAACTGTGAAAATATTGAACCGAAAAGGAGCTGATAAATTCGTAAAGCACCTGTAGTGTGAAAAGGTCTGCTGACTGACCAACAACTTTGTCATATTCTAGACCTTCAGCAGCCAGTCCGGCCATTGACACTACAGCTAACCTGATAAATTCCATAGATGTCAGTAGCTTGTCGGCAGTGTAGTGAGCAAGTTTAGATTGTAATCTCATGTTGAATGCAGTAATTGAAACCGAATGCAACATAAACAGGAGTACGCAAAAAGGTTTACACGAGAGTTACCTGTCTAGTTCCTTTTGATCAAGCTGCCCACTGTATATTAGCTTTTGTAGTTGCTCGTCTACCAAATTAACATGCTCCTTTCCAATGTCCAACGAATATCCCAGAATAGGTAGGCCAATCAAATAGGCGACTAATTTTCCAGGAAAGCTTTACAGTTAGTAAATTACTAGTTGTACATATACTCTTGTTGCAGGAAAAGAGAACACACGTACCCAAAAAATGAGCAGCTTCATGCCTAGCAATTCTCTCCTGATAGTCAGGAAAAACTGTTGAAAACGCACCAATTGCTGCTTGCAGAAGACTGTGATGATGGAATGAACATTAAGATCTATCTTTATAAATATGCAACATTTTTTGATTGAGGATGAGCCTTTTATCATGTCAGTCTGTCTTGAATGATACGGTGCGAGAATTCGGCAACAATCTGTATATCAGTATAGTCTACTTTAAAAGATTCAAGTATGTCTGTGTTGCTCTTTTCATGCCTAAGCAAATATTACTCCAACGAAAGGATGATGATTTTTGCTGCTGGAGAATTGGAGATATCCATTTAAAATATTGTAAAAGATCAGATGTCTGGAGAATTCGATGACTGCTCTTCCAAACTTGCATAGACTCGTTAGCAGAGACAATAAACACATACCCTGGAGAAACGCTTCCGATAGCCAGTACTACCAATGAAATGCTTCCAATCAAGTAGGGAACAAAGAAGCCCCAATCCTGAGATAGAGAATTTCGGAAAGATATGTGCTCATCTTACTTGAAATTACATGGATATGTTTAGTTGCTGCAAAAAAAGCAGCACATAAAGGAGGAAGCAAGGAAATACCCCAGGGAGCTGGCCTGCAAGAACGGCTAAGAATCCGGTGGTACCGACAACCGTAAACAAAAAGGCTGCCTGCGTGATTAGATAAAAGGAAATGCAGGATTACATTCTGAACAGCGCAAGACATTTTAGCAACAAATGGTACTACTATTGTGCATGTGAAGTGCTAATTCCACAATTTCCACTAAACCGTCATGCTCTGTTGAACCTTTGGCTAACGAAAGGTATACTTTTTTCAATTGTGGAGCAGGCCTTACATCATTTCTAACACTTGGAATCGCGAGGTTCTCAGCATTCTTTATTCCAAGGATAGTGAGCTCTCTCAGAGATGTCTGTTCACAGTTCAGAACAAGGCAGGTTTATCAGTTCAAGCACCCACGCAAGTATGCAATGCAACCGCATTGATCAAGTACTTCTCGGTACATGCAACAGAAGTAGACAAGTATATGTATGCCAGTGTCAGTGTTTCAACTTTCAAGTGTCATGCATATTAGAATTGTTTGATGCTTGATAAGGCATCGCACTGACCGTGCGGCGCGACACGTACGGCTGCGAGCTCCACCTCTTGGCCCAGCCGAGCTCTTTCAGCTGGTCCAGCGCCTGCTTGACATCATTGCTGTCCTTCTGCACCATGCAGCTCAATCCCATTGGTCTTATCACACTCACTGTGTCAGCTATCTACATGTTCAGAACTCAGAAGTGGACGTAACTGCCGTTCACCTTATCGATGGCGGACTGCAGCGCCTTGAGGTCCACTCCGGACGCCGCCGAGGAGGAGGCCGCCGCGGCGCGCCAGTGGCGATGTGGCGCGGCGGAGAGTTTGAGAGGATTTCGGGGGTTCGCGGTGGGCGCGACGAGGGTGGCCACGATCGCCATTGCTCCCCTGTTCTTCCTCTGCAGCCGACCAAGGGAAGGGGATAACACAGTTCAGAGTCAGACACGCGAGTACGCGACACGTTTCCGACTTTCAGTTTGGTTTTGATCTTTTGTGGTGCAGATTTTGTGCGCTGCTGTTCGTGTCGGCGTGTCTCCTTCTGCACCCCCGGTGATCATTGCACTGTAATCTCTAGAAGATCTGAGCCGCACGTTCGAAATTGCCATTTTGCCCCAGAAAAATGCTGCGCCACAATAAATCACACCATTAGAAGCCACTCCCTTGGCGCCTAATCCCCACTTCTTCTCCAGTTCATCTCCCCCGCCCCAACTCTCCACAATCTCCCATTCCCAATTCGAATCCCCGAATCCCCCGCATCTCCAGATGCTTCTCCTCCACCCGCGCCCGCTCCCCGCTCCCGCGCCGCCAGTCAAACCCGCCGCCCGGGCCGCGCCGCCTCGCCGTCGCCGTCGCCGGCGGTCACCGCCTCCTCTCGCCTCCGCCTCGGCATCCGCGTCCAACTCCAGCGTTTCTATATCCGACGAGGACGCATTCACCAGGTGCTCCGGGTACCTCTTTGAGGAGGGCGTGGCCACCGAGGCGGAGCTCCCCACCGCGTACGATCTCCCCGGCATCGCCGCCGTCTACCGCCGCCGGCCGCTCCTCGTGCTCCGGAGATCGCTGCAGATTGGAACCTCCTTCGGCAGATGGTTCGCGCTGCGCTACCTCGATCGCGTCAACGAGCGCTCGGACGACATGTTCGAGGTCAGCCGCACGCTTGCCACTGATCTCGCGCACGCTTGCCACTGATCTCGCGCACGCTTGCTGTTTGATTAAATTCCTAGCCGTTATTTGGTTCACGGGATGATTTTCTGGTGGTGTTTCAGATCAGGGCTGCTCAGCTCAGGAGGATACTACTGGAACTTGGCCCGGTATGCTAATATGCTTCCTCTTCCAATGTGTGCTTGTGCATGTGCTCGTCCAAGTGTACGTGATGATGATTAACGGGTATGCGATGATTCTCTTTTGATGGCAGGCATTTGTGAAGATTGCACAGGCAGTTTCGTCGCGGCCGGTGAGATTCACCAGTCAAGTAGTCGTTGCATTGTCATCAATTGTGATTGGAGCTCTAACTTTAGATGTTTGATGAAAGGCAAATCATGAACTGTCAAATGGCTCATATATCAGTTTAAAAAGTAGCATTGATTTGAGTACGAGTGTACTATTCTGATACCATTATTTCATTGATTCGAATATGAGCATACTATTCTGATACCATTATCTCTAGCAGTTACAAGTTTAGAGCACTCACTGGTTATTCTATTGCGACTCGTTGTTGGCTAATGGGCCATGGCGCTTCCTTTGTTTCATTTGCTGCAGGATGTGATTCCACCTGCATACCTTGATGAACTTTCACTACTTCAAGACCGTATAGCACCATTTTCAACTGAGGTTGCTTTTAACATTATAGAAAAGGAGCTTGGGCTGCCACTTGACATGGTTTTCTCTGAGATATCACCAGAGCCTGTTGCCGCTGCATCTCTCGGGCAGGTCCGTTTGTTTTATCGATGATAATGTCTTGATGATTCGATTGGCTTCTCTTACGAATTAATAATCAGTCCTTTGCATTTTTAACTACAGAAGCAGATCAATGTTGTATGACTGCATCGGTGCATCCAGTCAGTTGCATTTCGAATTTTAGATAGTTGAGTTCAACTGTATGATACCTGCCCGCCTCGTTGATGTTTGAACTTTGGAAACCAACATTGATACACAACTGGGAACAGGCCAGTGGCATAGTGGTAGGGAGGCTGTTTAGCCTCGCCGCCCACCCGGGTTCGAGTCCTAGGACCAGCTTGGGTGCCCATCTCCTTCTTTGGTGAATGCCAGAGCTCCTGGCCAATTTTCAAAACGAACAAACCATGATATACAACTCAGTGTTCCTTATGCCTATGGACTTCCCTAAAGCAATTAAAAAGACCTAGTTTTATGGATTAGAAGTTTGAAGCAACTAAAAGCAAAAGAAACAAATTCTGACTATGACATGCCCCGAGATGCACACTAGGATTGGAACCCCGAAACTTCATGATGTTTCAGCCCTGTACTAATTAACCATTATACCTTGAACTATTGATGAAATGACACTTCCTAGAGGCTAGAGTGGATGGTCAGCTATGTTCATCATGGATGATATGACATTTCATATTCTTACTGTTATAGGTTTACCAGGCTAGGCTTCGTTCCAATGGGAACATTGTTGCCGTCAAAGTACAAAGACCTGGAGTTCAAGCAGCAATTTCCTTGGATATCTATATCTTGAGGTTCCTTGCTGGTGTTGCCAGGAAGGTTGGCAAGCTGAACACAGACCTTCAGGTAAGGCCAGAGTCCTATAAATTCTCTATCAAGTCAATTGAGGATTTTGTCTCTTTAAAAGATGCAAAACAAAGCAAAAGGCAACGGGAAGGGAAATTCTCCTTCTAAAAATAAATATCGACTATCTTATTTCTTAGCCTTCTTGAGGTCATATTTATATTTACTTAGTTTCTAATCGTATATACTCGGTTACCTTACTTGCAGGCTGTGCTTGACGAATGGGCATCAAGCCTATTTCGGGTAAGTTTTCTATGCATGCTATAGCCTAATACAAGCTCACTAAGTTTAAGTGATTCGAAGTCTGCATATGTACAAATGGAACATACAAAAAAAAGGAAGAATGTATCATTACATGACTATAGTAATAAAATTTACCAATCATTGATCATCTTCCAACAGGAAAGTGACTTGCACTTTGCAACCATTATGTTCACACGCTTTACAGTAAAATTTCATAGATTTTGAGATAAAACAAGTGTTATCATTCTGGCAAGTCCGTGCTCCTGTCACTTGCAATATTATATTTATATTATGTTAACTATCTGATTTAAAAAATCAGGTACATATTCTTAGAGCTTCACATTGAATACAGGTAAATCACATTTGATGCAGGAGATGGATTATAGGGCAGAAGCAAGAAATGGACTTAAGTTCAGGTTGTGTTCTTCATTTACTTGCCAAAGTCGTGTTCAATTGCTTTGTGTAATATCAACACTATCTCAATCAATATTTTCAGAAAATATCAAGATACAACTTGTTATAATTACTTGAACTAAATTATAAATTTATTGACATATAAAATCTGGTATTTGAATAAGCCCTTGCAATCGTCAAACCAGCTGGTTGCCTCCATGAACCCATTAACTAGGATTATGTTCTAATAATCCAACCATGTCATATAAATATTAAAAATCCTTGTACTGTGTTACATCCAGATTTGCGAAGGACAACTAATCTTAGAATTATTTTTTGCAACTAAGTGCATGAAAAAATATGGGAATATGTTCTAATGGTGTCTGATTATGATCGGATAACTGTGGTTTATTTCTGGATAAAACCCAGAGATTTTGGGTTCCTGGTTTAGCTCTAATAGTCTTTGACTCCAAAATAATCTATCAAATTTGAATATTAATATTGGTTCTGAATCAGTTACTAACATTTGAACATTAAATCTGTTTATTTTGGATTCGTTCCCATTGATAACTTAATAATGATAATGTCACGAGTAACGTGTTGGAGAGAGGATTGGAGCTCAGAGGTTAGTCGTGGTGTGTATCTGGACGTGGCCCTGGACCTCAGCGGCGCGACGGTGGAGCCATGGCGTCGACAGACTCACTTTTTCGCACGGCGAAGGCGGGGCTCATGGCAGGAGAGGGGAGAGGAGGTTGGATTTTATGATTTCTTCTTAATCTCAAAGCAATCACGCCTATCTCTTTAAATAGAGAGGCCCTAACAAACTTGACTAGGATTCGAACTCTAAATATGGAACTAAACTCTAACTATTCCTGATTTAAATTCAGAATTGTAAAAGGAATCTAGCAATTGGAAACTAATCCTATTCGGGCGCATTCGGGAGCCGGCGCAACCGAATCCAACACGGGTTGGTTGCCGGCCGAATCTCCCTTCATTCGCCGCTTGTAATGCAATCCCCACATGACATCTCTCCCCTCCTTTACAAGCAGCACGTCCTCGGGCTGGAATAGAGGGTACAATTGCCTAAATTGTTCGAAATCTTCCCAAGAAGCGCATGTTGTGGAAGCACATTCCCATTGCACAAGTAGCTGAAATTTATCACGAGCAACACGAGACTTGAGAACTTTCACTGGCACCAGGCAGACATGACCATGCAGAAGAGTCGGTAGAGCTGGAGGAACTGTAGGTGGAGGACCAACAAACGGCTTTAATAAATTGACATGAAAAACATCATGTATTTTCGTGCGAGCCGGAAGTTGTAAACGATAAGCCACCATGCCGATCTTCTGAATAATTTGATATGGTCCGAAATATCATGGTCCCAACTTTCCGCGGTGCGGCATAGACAAAGATGTCGCGGGACGGTGATGAAGACGAAGCCAAACTCACTGACCAACAGTAAATTCCAATTCGCGATGCCCTTTGTCATACTGTTTTTTATATATTTGTTGAGCCTGAAGTAGTCGATCATGAATTTCAATCAAGAATGTATCCTAGATCATTATAGCCTCAAGTTCCTCCTCGACCGATCAGGCACAATTCCGCAACACCATTGGGTGGGCAAGCTGCTGGGGTTCACCTTCACTCGTAGAGCTAAAAAGGGAAGTTCATCTAGCTAGGAAAGGGGGCCAAATATGGCGCCTGTAGAAGGTATTTTGGGCAGTTTCATTAACTAGGTGCTAAATATAGTAAGCTATTAAGAGTAATTGAGAGTGATTTGAGGGGATTGATTGGCCAGGAGGCTATGTAAGCCGCATGGCATCAAGAGAATAAGCAGGCAATAAAGTTATCCTTCTTTAATCTCTAATCTCTCTAGCAAAATAGGGAGCAGAGGGGAAAAACCTCGCTCCATCCCTTGGCGGCTCGCCTGCTTGTGACCGGGCCATACCTCCTGGTGCCTCCATTGCCTCCCAGCCGAGGCCATAACAGAATCTAGCAATTGGAAACTAATCCTATTCGGGCGCATTCGGGAGCCGGCGCAACCGAATCCAACACGGGTTGGTTGCCGGCCGAATCTCCCTTCATTCGCCGCTTGTAATGCAATCCCCACATGACATCTCTCCCCTCCTTTACAAGGAGCACGTCCTCGGGCTGGAATAGAGGGTACAATTGCCTAAATTGTTCGAAATCTTCCCAAGAAGCGCATGTTGTGGAAGCACATTCCCATTGCACAAGTAGCTGAAATTTATCACGAGCAACACGAGACTTGAGAACTTTCACTGGCACCAGGCAGACATGACCATGCAGAAGAGTCGGTAGAGCTGGAGGAACTGTAGGTGGAGGACCAACAAACGGCTTTAATAAATTGACATGAAAAACATCATGTATTTTCGTGCGAGCCGGAAGTTGTAAACGATAAGCCACCATGCCGATCTTCTGAATAATTTGATATGGTCCGAAATATCATGGTCCCAACTTTCCGCCGTGCGGCATAGACAAAGATGTCGCGGGACGGTGATGAAGACGAAGCCAAACCCACTGACCAACAGTAAATTCCAATTCGCGATGCCCTTTGTCATACTGTTTTTTATATATTTGTTGAGCCTGAAGTAGTCGATCATGAATTTCCATCAAGAATGTATCCCTATGCTGGACCAGTTGCTCGATAGCAGGCAACCGAGTGCTCCCTGGTGTAAAGGAACACAAAGAGGGCGGGTCTCATGCTCTCAGCCATACACAACCTTGAATGGAGAAGTATGAAGCGCGTTTGGAACGATGGTAACCAACGAAGCCATTGCTTTGGTCTGTCCCAGTTAGACAACATAGATACATGACGGTTATCTTCTTTGCTACTTCCGACTATCCATCAGACTGAGGATCAAAAGCTGAGCTGAGGTTGAGTTGAACACCAGCTAAACGGAACAATTCGGTCCAAAAAGTAATGGTAAGCACCGGATCGATGTCACTCGCAATGGAGTTGGGAATACTATGAAGACGAACAATCTCATGAAAAACATATGAGCCACATAATGCGCCATGTATGGATGAGCCAATGGAATGAAGTGAGCAAATTCGGAGAAATGATCAACCACTGTAAGTATGACGCTTTTATCGTGCACCTGAGGAAGACCCTCCACAAAATCCATAGCGATGTTGCCCAAAATCATGGAAGGTACGTCCAATGGTTGAAGAAGACCGGGTAGATGCAATTGTTCGCCCTTATTGCATTGGCAAACATCACATGCGCGAACAAACTCTTGGACGATAGAGCGAGCATTCGGAACATGGAAGTCGGCACATAGACGGTGAAGTGTCTTTTGAATCCCTTCGTAGCCGGTATCATGAGCGAACTGAAGAACTATCGGTAGCAGGAATATAAACCCGTTTGTTGTATGTGATCAACCCGTCCACCAACGCCCAAGGCTGCCGTTGATGACCGGCTAAGATGGCGCCACGGATCCTGAGCATAGTCGGATCGGCACTAAACTCTTGAGATAATCGAAAATAGCAAACTGTGGGGATGATAATGCAATGGCCGCAGCGTGTGACTCGGTGTCCCGCCTGGACAGTGCATCGGCGACCACATTAGTATTGCTCGGCTTGTATTCGATGCCAAAATCATAGCCCAAGAGTTTACTGACCCATTGATGTTGTGGGATTGTCGACAAACGTTGGTCAAGCAAAAATTTCAAATTGTAATGATCAGTGCGTACCAAAAATTTTCGCCCCTATAAATACGGACACCAATGACGAACGGCTTGAACGAGACCGATCAATTTGCATTCGTAGGCCGCAAGCCCTACATGGCGTGGCGCGATTGGCCGGCTGTAGTAGGCAATGTCCCCGGTGCCTTGATGCTATGCCGCGCCAAACACGTGCCCCGATGCATCGCATTCAACAATAAATTCCTTTGAGAAATTCGGTAGTTGCAAGATGGTTGCTTGTGTGAGGGTCATTTTTAGAACAACGAACGCGCCCTCAGCTTCTGGAGTCCAATGAAAAGCTTCGCGGTTGAGTAATTGTGTCAACGGTGCTGCGATGGTGCCGAAATCTTGAATGAATTTGCGATAATAACCGGCAAGGTCAAGAAATTCCCGAACAGCCCATACCGTCTTAGGAACTGGCCATGTAGACATGGCACTAATTTTCACTTGATCAACTGCGACTCTGGCAATCGAAACCACATGGCCCAAATATGCAACAGTAGTTTCACCAAAGGAACACTTTAAAAATAAGCGATGACGTTGAAGTGTTTGTAGGCCGGCGCGAACGTGCCGAAGATGTGCCGACCAATACAGGTTGTAGATGAGAATATCGTCGAAGAAAACCAACACGAAGCACTGAAGGAACGACTGCAATACGGTATTCATAAGAGCCTGGAATATGGCCGGGGCGTTAGTGAGTCCGAATGGCATGATGAGAACTCAAAAAGACCCTGGTAAGTGTGGAATGTTGTTTTCTCAATGTCATCCGAATGCATCAACACTTGATGATACCCAGAACACAAATCCAATTTGGTGAAAAATTTGGCGCCACGGAGTTCATCAAGCAATTCATCAATGACGGGAATAGGGAACTTGTCTTTGATTGTCTTGTCGTTGAGGGCGCGATAGTCCAAACAAAAACACCATGACCCATCCTTCTTTTTGACAAGCAAAACCAGGGACGAAAAAGCTGATGTACTATGACGTATGGTGCCTTGGCGAAGCATGTCATCACACTGGCGTTCAAGATCGTCTTTTTGCAATTGCGCATAGCGGTATGGCCGAATGGCAATAGCCTTTGTCCCTTTCTTCAAGTGTATGTGATGACAGAGTTCCCGTAACAGGGGTAGCCCATGTGATTCGGTGAAGATGTCACTGAAGTCGTCGAGAAGGTCGGCCATCAAGTCTGTACCCGTACAAGCCAATATGCGGGTCGCTCGAGGGGATATGGGAAAGTCGGTCCATAGTATCTGTTGTTTGTCCCGAGCAAACGACATCGTCATGCGGGAGAAATCCCAAGTGATCGGCCCAAGCGTTCCAAGCCACTGAACTCCCAATATGATGTTGAAGCCTTCCAATGGCATCGCATAGCAATCTAATGTGAAGTCTTCCTGTTCAATGCGAGCTGTCATGGCACAACATAGACCCAAACTGGTGACGCGATCGCCATTGGCCACCGTAACACTGAGACCCGACCGAGGTCGTACGAGAACACTAGCGGCCGCCACGAAATCATCGGTGATGAAGTTACACGTGGATCCTGAATCGAGAAGGGCAACAAAGGAGTTGCGACCAACCTCGATCGTGAGCCGCATCATTTGGCCGGAGCGAGGCTAGATGCATGTCAATGCCACTAGGGATATTTTGGGTTCAATGCTAGCGTCCGTGTCGACATCGTCGTCATCGAGCTCCGGTTGAATTTCGATGACGAAAAGGCGTTTACAACGGTGGCCGACGAAGAACTTCTCATCACAATGGTAGCACGGCCCTTGGGAACGTCGTCGCCCAAGCTCAGTTGGGGATAATGTCCGGCGGGGTAGACCGGTCGTGGTCGGTAGCGTGCTACTCCCCGAGTCGTCCGGCGTGCTGAGGCCAGGCAGCGCCACCCTCGTGCCAGGGTTGCCCCGAAAAAATCGTTCACAGCGTTTCAGCCATGGTAGCGGGTCATCTTGGCCATCGAACGTCGGAAAGTTGAGTTTGTGATAGCGAGGGCGCTTCCGCTCCGCGTCGGCAAGTGGCTCAGATCCATCGTCGCATGTGGGGAACACGGAATTAAATCCGGTCAAACCTTCACCACCACGGAGTCGTGCATCGCGTGTCGACGTCGGTGCTTGGGCGGTGGTTTCTTTGCCCTTCAAGGACGATCTTGACTAGCATCATCTTTGAATCTTAGCATATGCGTGGGTTGGGTGGTATCCCCAACCCTCGACCTAGAAAATTACCCGATCTCCAAGTGTCGTGCATCGGTGATCGTGTCTTGGTCAAGGTCGCCGTGAGGTTGATGGCGTCCTTGTTCTAGATGAGTGATGGCCAGGTGGTGCACCCGTTGCTAATGATCGATGTCGCAGACGGTACCGGCCAGGCCATCGATCTTGTCGTATAGCTTAAGCCGGTCGGCCTCCATCTGCTGCAACAGAGCATCAAGCTTCTTGCTAACCGTATCCGAGCTATCTCCTTCGGACATGGTGAACTGAGGAACGGATGTCTATGATACCAAGTTGTCACAAGTATACGTATTGGAGAGAGGATTGGAGCGGAGAGGGTAGTCGTGGTGTGTATCCGGACGTGGCCTTGGACCTCTGTGGCGTGGCGGGGGAGCCATGGCGTCACGGTTGCTGCACGACAAAGGCAGGGCTCATGGTAGGAAAGGGGAGATTAGGTTGGATTTTCTGATTTCTTCTTAATCTCAAACCAATCACACCCTATCTCTTTAAATAGAAAGGCCCTAACAAACTTGACTATGATTTGAACTCTAAATATGGAACTAAATTCTAACTATTCTTGATTTAAACTAAGAATTGTAAAAGGAATCTAGCAATTGGAAACTAATCCTACTCGAGTGCATCCGGGAGTCCAGCCGGCGCAACCGAATCCAACACAGGTTGGTTGCCGGCCGAATCTCCCTTCACGCGCCGCTTGTAATGCAATCCCCACATGACAGATAACCCAACTGGAAATGATTTTCTACTTAATCCTGGGACCTTCTACGAGATTTGTGAAGAGGCTTTGGAGATACACTCCTAGGTCTTTTTATAATAGCAGCCATTTTCCATTTTTTAGAACAAAAAACAGGGAATAATAATAATCAAAAGGAACAAGCCTGAGCTAACAATCAGTGTCCACCAGATTGATGAGCAGGTTTTCCCCATTCATTTATCATTTTTTGAGAGAATTTACCAACCTCTACAACAAATGAGCAACCTCCAACTTTTACCTCGCCCTGTCATATGTTACAATTAGATGCTTTTCAGTTGTGCTCTCAGTGCTATTTTTCTAAGCAAAGATGGCCACCAAGTGCATATTCTTACTTTTGTAGTAATAATTTTCCACACTCCACACAACTTCAGTTAGCATCATTATGTATGCCTGCTATCGCTAAACTGACTTATATTGTTCATTATGGCTGAACCAAGGATTAATCTTGTGATTTTTTATTTAGAGGTTCAGCAAACTTTGTGTTTTTGTGAAAAGAACAGTACAAAAGTTAGCTGTTTGACATTACAAATTTTTAGATTAGTTTTGTAGGTCTTGTAACTCCAATATCATTCCTGTACTTTCCTTTCTGCAACAGGGAATTATATGGGAAATTTAGAGATGTGATGGTTCCAGAAATGTATCTGGAACAGACGAGAAGACGAGTCCTAATCATGGAATGGGTTGAGGTGCAGTCTATGATCTATTCACTTTGTTAGCAGCCAAACATGTAAAATTTGCATAGGCAATGCTAGTTACTTACTGTGATCTTTTAGGGGGGGAAACTGTCAGAAGTCAGAGATCAATATTTGGTTGAGGTAAAGCAGTGCCTATCAGTATTCTAATAAATCAAGTAAATATTGGACCTCACTAAACACCCTTGACCAGATAGACCTACCTTACAGGTTGGAGTATATTGTTCACTTTCCCAGCTTTTGGAATACGGATTTTATCATGCAGACCCACATCCTGGAAATCTTTTGCGTACAGTTGATGGGAAGCTAGCATACTTAGGTAATTGTTGTGTTGTACTGTTTCTGCATAGGTTACCCACATTAAATCCTTGGTAACTTTGGGTCCCTAATTTACTGCTTTACCACCAATTACATGACGCTCACTCTATTTTAGCTATTTGAAACATTTTATTCATTATGTAGATTTTGGGATGATGGGAGAATTCCAACAAGAACTTCGTGATGGATTTATTGAAGCTTGTCTTCATCTTGTTAACCGGGATTTTGATGGTTTAGCAAAAGATTTTATTACTCTCGGGTAAGAAAAAAAAACAGCATCGTGGGCCATTGCAGTTGCTGTTAAGTTACAAAAATTTGTGTACATCCAGTTGGATGTCAGTTTCTGAAATAACTTCTGCTGGATATCACCATAACTAAGTAGATGTTACTTGTCTTTAATATCTGTTGCAGTTTGCTTCCTCCAACTGCTCAGAATGATGAAGTGACGAAGGCATTGACAGGTACTCCAGTTCCAGATGAATGTCAGAAATGTTAAAAAATGTAATTACGTTTAAACTTGAAAGTCAATGTACCCTGATACTGCTATACTGATCACGAATTTGTGGATAATTAATAATGGCATAATATCACATGCCCATTTGGCATATCACACTCACTATTCTGTGATTTCGATATTTATCCCAGGTGTATTTGAAAATGCTGTTAACAGAGGAGTTCGAAATATTAGCTTTGGAGACCTGTCAGGGAATCTTGGGCGAACGATGTACTAATCTAGTTTACAAAGCCCTACTTCTACAAAAAGGGATGGGGGTATATCTAGTGCAAACCCTCAATGTTCTATAAGTTTGTTTCATTAACTAGAGCTAACCTTGTTTCAGGTATAAATTCAAGTTCCAAATACCTTCTTACTTCTCTCTTGTAATTCGAAGGTGATAAATCTGTCTCATAGCGTAGGTATTGCTATCAGTCACTACATTCTTTAATGGACAACAAACAGGCAAACTGCTTCCCTAGAAAACAAAAGGATGGTTGTCTTTTTATATTTGCACTGCTTAGCTTTTATATGATCTGTGTGGTCTACTTTTGAGAGGCTTTCCATGTAATTTTCAGCCTTGCTGTCTTGGAAGGAATTGCAATCAGCTTCAATCCCAACTACAAAGTCTTGAGCAGTTCATACCCATGGATTGCAAGAAAAGTTCTCACTGACAGCTCACCAAAGCTTCGATCAACTTTGCAGACGCTTCTTTATAAGGTTGATTTTTTTCCTTTGTATTTTTAGACAATTTTAAATTGCGACGAGGCAAGTTTGCAACACCAAATGAGATTGCAGGATTGTTTCATTTTGTTTCAGGTTTGAAGTCTAAGATTGTCTACTGCAACTTTTGTCAGTTATAGCAAACATCTTACGTTCTCTTCAACTATAATTTGTTACAGGATGGCACTTTTCAGATTGACCGTTTGGAATCTTTGTTAACTGAGGTTGGTTTGTTTCCTCACATGTTATATTCATATGCTGCTGATCTTACTTGTCTGATGCAGTTTGTTTTGAGTTATATGATATGGCATGATAAACATCTCACTATTCGAAATTTGATGTAAAGCTTCCTTTGAATCATGTGGAAACAACCAACTTTTTCTACCCAAGTTTATAATATAATAATAATAATTCACACATCTGTTTGAAGTTTGGCTTTAAACAACATGGCTAAAATTGCAGTTCTAATTCAATTACATTACGAAACTATATGCACTCTGTATAGCCACTTGTAACTTTTTCCAACAATCCGACCATCTTGTTAGTGCATTACTCTTTCTGTTTTCTTGTTACAGTCGCTTCGGGCCAGAACAGAACAGTCCTTGGTCAGAAATCAACAAGAAGATAGAGATAGTTCAAGATTTGCGATTAAACAAGTCTTGTCATTTACACTCACTGAACAGGTAAAACTGCTGGGTTGATAGTTCTTTGATATTGAACTTCTCAGATAATCAGCCAAGGTTGAACTCGATGTTTGAAGTTTGAAGTTTTATACTCTCTTTCCCAGGGTGCCTTTGTGAAGGATTTACTTCTTCAGGAGATTGCTAAGGTCAGTTACCTCGTTAGAGGTGCAGTTTCCATGATTCGTTGCCTTGATTATCAGTATTTAGAAAATCTGTAGTATCCAGAGGTTCTAAAAATGTTATCCACCTGTAAAAAAGAACTTGAGCAAAGTGTTTGAGAAAAAGACCAGTTCATGTGTGGGCTTCCTATTCAAAAATAGGTCAGATCTAACAGCTTTAGGATTCACTTTTGCACTTTCTATGCCATGAATGCCGGCGTGGCAGCTATCAGATCATATATTCTTTGTTTTTGAATTAGAAAATTTGTGCAGGGAAGTTCTACAAATTGACATCAAGTTTTGCAAATAAGGCAGACATGCCATTCTGTTCCAAATAATGCAGAATTTCGAAAAAGTACTCCCTGTGGTTCATCTTCCTTCGGTTCCTCAATTAATTTTGATTTCTTTTAGCGGATAAGGAATTCTCTTTGGAATCATGCATCTTTGCTTAAAATGAAATTGGACACCTTTTTTTTTGATAGGTGATACTTTCTGGCTATGTGTTTTCAAGTGTTCAGTGTTTGCAGGGAATAGATGCACTTGGAGTGGCCACACTAAGTTCTGCAACATCTGCTGCAGCCTCCAGATTGCCATTTGCTGTCCCATCCCCATCACCCTCACTAGACAACGAGGATGTCACTAACTTGAGAAATCTATATCGCCTTCTACTTTTATCTAAGGTTCCTCAGAAGGAAAATTCTTCTTCAGTAAGTAAACTTTTCAATAGAGCATCACTTCTCAATATGTGTGTTATGGACGTGGGTCCAGCAATATCGTGAGGCGAGGGGGTACTGCTGCACGTGAACAGTATGCACAGTACTGTAGCCAAGGATCCAAAACCCTCGGGAAAATCCCAGTCGCCGACTAGGAAAAAAACTGGCCGGTTTCCGGATTTCCCGGGAAAAAATCCGGACAAAATTCGCTTGAATTTGCTTAACAATCAGCCAAAATTCAAAAATTTGAATTTGAATTTGCAAAACCCTGGAAAAACCGGCCGGTTTTTCTGTTCCCGGTTACCACTGGTAAATCCGGTTACTGGCGGTAACCGGCCGGTTTTTTGTTCCCTGACTGTAGCACACCCAAAATAATTAAGTTGGTTAGTTGCATGCATTTCTCATAATTTGTTAGTCAATCTTGTTAGTTGCATAATTTTAGGATTTCTTGTTTATAGATAAGTTTCTTAGTGATTAAGTCATCCTCCATCGGATGTGATAGAAAAGTTTCTTAGTCTCTCCCTCTTCTCCAACCAGACCTCAAAGCCTTGGTGGGCGGCACGGCTGACCCTCGGTCCTCAGACCTATACCGAACTAACGCCTACAACAATGTATGGATAGAATGCATAAGATGCTGTTATAGCGGAGTATATTATGTAACCAAGCAAGCTTGATGTTGGTTAAACGAATACCATTTTACACATGCAGAAATAAATTTTGGACTCAACTGAAAAGATAACCCTGGATCGTATCTTTACAACATGCTAGTTAGTCTGGGCTCACATTTTGCCCCCCAATTAATTGATGTGTTGCAATGATGGATCTGTAAATTACTCTCTTTGAGTTGAAAACAAACTTAAGATATGTTAACTTGGATGGAGCAACTAAATCAAGATTATGTTCAGATTAGGCATTGGTTTTTATAAAAAAGAGCTAAAAGTGTCGCGGCCCACACATGCAAATATGCAACTTCCCCCAACTGGCGATTTCTACAAAAAATCGTAAAAAGTTAAAACCGTTACATGCAAATATGCAACTTCCCCCAACTGGCGATTTCTACAAAAAATCGTAAAAAGTTAAAACCGTTGTGATATGCGCGGCAGTAAAAAAATGGACATCACATTTACTTTCGTATACATTCCAATTTACTACCAAATAAAGCTGCTTTTACTGTGCTCATGAATTTAATGGACAACTCGTTAAAATTTACTTGCACATCCTGTCGTAGCGCATACTGGCTATGTGACGTCAACGTGGGGTTGTGGGTTCGTTGTCCACATCTATTGTGATTGACCCCTGTAGAGAGGAGCAAAGAAACCAAGCGTCACGTCACACACCTGTAAATATTCAACTTCCCCACTAGCGATTTCTTAAAAAAATAGTAAAAAAATAAAACCGTTGTGATATGCGCGGCAGTAAAAATGGATACCATATTTACTTTTATATACATTCTAATTTACTGGCAGATGAAGCCGCTTTTGCTGTACTTACGAATTTACTGGACACCCATGTAAATACAGGAGCCGGAAATCCCAACGTCACGGCCCACACCTGTAAATATGCAACTCCCTCCACTGGCGATTTCTAAAAAAATCGTTAAAAATTAAAACCTATGTGAGATGCGCGGCAGTAAAAATGAAAACCATATTTACTTTCATATATATTTTAATTTACTACCAGATGAAGCTACTTTTACTGTACTCATGAATTTACTGGACGCATCGTTAGAATTTACAAGCATATCTTGCCGTGGCACATACTGGCCAGCCGTGTGATGTCAGGGGGGCGTGAGTTCGTGGCCCACATTTGTTGTGATTGACCCGCTCGAACGGGGGTCTAGCGCGAGCGGGTGGTGACAAGCGGGTCGTGTGCACTCGATTTGGGGGGGTAACTGGCTAAAGCGTAGAATAACTTATTTTACACTCAGTTATAGAATAGTATATGTATATATATTCTTAATACAATCAACTCAAATCAATATCAGGATGATGCTTTAAGAGTTTCACATTATTTAACTGTACAAGCATTATATTATGAAGTTCAGCAAGTTTTTGATTTTATTTATATGTATTTAATAAACTAAAATCACATATACTGAGCTAGTACTTTAAGCATCAGATTTCACATGATTTATTGAAAATATGCATACACTATACAGTGTGAACTTTCAATACCCCATCTCCTCTGGTGTGAGTAAAACAACTCAGCAGATCTATTGACATCGCAAGATGTACCATTTTTGTTTTTAGCCTTTGTTTGTACTGTTTCTCATTCTGTACAAGTTTTGCAGATTCCTGGATATAACAGCACCGGGGAGAAGAAAGATGATAGCACAGATGAGATTTCTCTTGTGCTATATGAAATGAGGTCTCTGCCAGCGTTTTTGCCAGTTCTTTCTGTCATTCCAGAGGTACGAAGGGACATGCGATTTTGATGAGATAATATATCACAATCCATGTGGCACATAATTTGTAACTTCTGAGCTCCACACTAACGCTCATTTGTGCCCTTCTCCAATGCAGCTTCCAGCAGAGTCCCAACAGCAGTTTCTCCTCCTGCCAGCGGATTTAACTAATCGCGTTATTTCTCGTGCTGTTGCAAGAACCATCAGAAGAATGTTCAGATGAAGCTAAAGGTACACCCCCCCCCAAAAAAAAATACAGTAGCATATAGGGCAGGCCAGAAATCCAGTATCCATCTAATTATTGGTTTTACGGTGATTTGTTTTGGAAATAGTACTTTGTCATGTACAACTTTTTGAAGGGATTCATGTACATATTTTGAAACGAAGCGAGACCCATAAACGCCTTTTTTTGTTACACCCGCATGTCGTAATTGATAATCTTCTGTTTAAACCTATGTTATAATACAATATTGCAGTTCGCCTTGGAAGGATGGGTTCATGTAAATTATGGTTTTGTTTCAAAATATATGAGGAAGAGATCCAGCGAAATGGCGATATAGCATGTTATGATCAATAGCTCCCAAGTCCCATCCACCATACTCCATGCTGCATTAAGATAAAAATGTTAGAAATTGTGTGTATTGAAGAGAGGCTCAAAGGGCGATATATATAGGAGTACAAGAGATATATGACATATATAGATAAGACATATAAGAGTCCATATTCTAACTCTTATTCTAACTCTTATTCTAACATATCTCTAACACCCCCCCTCAAATGCAAGGCGTATGCAATAGCATTGCATTTGGAAAGGGTTGATACTAAAATATAGAAAATCCAAAGTCCGAGTCTTGATAATGTTGTCGTAGCATGCAGCTCTTGGAAAAATATGTTGAGTATCAAAAGACCTCCTCCCATCCGGTGTCATGCGACAGCTCATAAAGCACAAGGTGCAGGAGCGAAGTCGACCGCGGCAACAGGTCAAAGAAGATGATGAAACCAACAAATCTAGAGAGTTGTCAAATCAAGTCGAATAGGAATTAGTGGAAGCATAGCGGCGCAGATCGTAGCCCAAGACGGCGGCGACGCAGTGCACAAGAAGCGCAACGAATGCACAGTGCAAAAGAAGCGCAACGCAATGCACAAGAAGCGCAACAGAGGCGCAATGCAGAAGAAGAGCGACGCAATGCACAAGAAGTACAACGAAGACGCAGTGTGGAAGAAGCGTGGCGGCCTTGAACGCTTGGAGCGGCGAATTTGCAGCGGCTCAAAGAAAATAGCAGTGGGAGCGGCGGCTGCTGCCATGCATAAGGCAATTCCTATGCTTCTATGACTGACAATAAATTTGTGGACTCGCGTGGCTAAGACGAACTCAAAAATTGAGTACTACAGACTTGGATGGACGCAGCGGAAGAAAAAACGACACAAAGGAGGAAATTCCTAAAGATAACTAAACGACAGCTCTTAACAGCGGAAGAAGCTGCAAGAAGCTGGAGCTGAAGAAGTCATTGCAGAAAACCGAAGACGGGGCCAGGGAAGCCGGAGTAGCTTCGAATCTGGATAACAGCACCATAATGCCCTTGAACTTGAGGCTTCAGAAGTTGGAGAGAGCATTCGGTCATCAATACAACCGCGTCCAACAAAGGTCACCAAGACTTAATGAAGCACTGAAGAAGCCTGATGGCTCAGCATCTTCTAGGCCACTGAGTGGAAAACTTTCGGATGGAAGTTTGAAAAGTTTAGAGAGCACATCTTCACAGATCTCACATTCAAATGGAGGTGCTCCAGTTGGTCCAAAGGTCAAGGTCACCAGTAGATCATCACCAGATTCTGGAGCAGATGGGAGGATGTACTCAGAGAGAAGCCGCTCAACTGAACAAGTCATTGCAGCGACACAGCCGAAGCTAGCCACACATTAATCTCTCTCTCCACTGACTCCCCATCTCACTTATAACCAGATCGCTCCCACCCTACCTCCTCAGCCCCCTTTCAATCTCCACCTCCCCTCTCTCGGCGACACCAAGGTGGCTGCGCGAGCAAGAGCTCGGGGAGGCTGCTCGGGGAGGTCGACGATGGATCGGAGCGACCGCGAGCATGAGGTCGGGGCAGCCGGGCGGATCTCGAGCTTGGGGCCTTGGGAGGATCCGAGAATGGTGGATCCGGTCGGTCCTGGGCGGCCGAGACGGGCGAGGAGGCCCGCACGGATCGAGCCAGCGAACTGAGGAGGCGGCGTCGGGAGAAGAGGCGCGGATCCGGCGGAGTCACAAGCTCCCAGCCCAGCGGCGGCAGCCACCGTGGCTTTAGGCTTTCCGCCGCGCCCGTCATCGTCGATGGCTCGAAGCGCGACAGCGGAGCGCGGCGACAAAGACGACCTGAACAGGCGATGACACGGATCCGGGTCCTCGGTAGCGCGCTTGGCGGCATTTCTCACGGAGGCCGCGGCTCGGCTTTCCAGCTGCCCTCGCGGCGCGGAGCAACGAGCGTCGCTGCTTCACGGCGCAACCATGATTCTGACGGCGGCGGCGGCGGCGACCACGGCGCTGATGGCGTCGGAGGTCCCAAAGAATTAACGTAACAGAGGGCCGCCCGGCAAGCAGCGGCGGCGGCGAAGACTAGAAGGCAGAGGTAGCGGCAGCGGTAAGAAACACTAACCCTAACCTAGGCTCTGATACCATGTTAGGAATTGTGTGTATTGAAGAGAGGCCCAAAGGGCGATATATATAGGAGTACAAGAGATATATGTCATATATAGATAAGGCATATAAGAGTCCCTATTCTAACTCTTATTCTAACATATCTCTAACAAAAAAGACTAGACAAACATTCCTTTAATTGAAGGCTATTTACTTATTCATTTACACAAGTAGAAACATAAATTATCCTCCGTCATATTGGGTGAATAAACAAGCTCAGGCTATATTAAGGATGTCATATGCGAAGGTACATATACAACAAAACGAACAAGAGCCGTTGGTTGTTGGTGTCCTTTTAAACCACCAAGGTGTGGTCAGTTTCTGACCATGGCCTTCTCAGGAAGGAAGCTCTCCATCTTTAGCAATGCCTGGAAGAGTGGAAGGTGAAAAAAATCCAGTCAGGAACAGTTCAAAAAAAGGTCAGTCAACCAAGGTAGAAATACCTCAGTAGCGATGGCACTTGGTGTGAGTATCGTCACATCATTATGTCCTTGTTTGAATGCAATATCTGCATTGTGAATAATTGTATTTGTAGTTAAATAATGTGAAGCTATGGATTAAAAACTGAACATTAGATAAAAGAATCATATTTGATGGGTCCATTAGTAGTATAAACTATAAAGCACTAGAGCAAAAACCAGGATTACATACAGGGATGTTGTTATTGAACTCTATAGGATACCTACGTTCTAGGGAAACTCTAGCATCTGCATTAGCATACGAGTCCATTCTTTTTTCAAAAAGTGCTGTAAGTTTCGCATAAGCCTGCACAAGAAAACAACAAATTATTAGCACTGTCTGCATGCCAAACTCAAATTGCAGACATAAATAAGAGCATCAGTAGCTACCAACCTTTGCATAAGGATCACCTGATTCCTGATGCAAGAGGGGCCGAGAAGCAGTTCCCACTGCAGCAATTCTTCTTGCAAGCGCATCTAACGGCACATCTAACCAGATAGTTAGCCCTTTCCTCATGTAGCTCCTGCAAATTTCACACGGTAAACTTAGTAAGCATTGCTTTTGAAGAGCAACTCAGGGTAGTTTATCACTTCCAGTACCAATTGATTGGTCGGATCACAGCACCACCTCCGGTTGCAACAACTAATCGATCCATTGACGACAAATCCCTTAGTACCTTACTCTTGACAAGTTGAATGAGATAAGATTATATCAGAAAACTTGCTTATCAGGTACTTGAATAGGAGCTTAATACTGTCAGCCATATTACAGCATGCAAATCTGAGGCGGATAATTGCAAATTCCATCATTCCAAGACAGAAAAGAATGGCATGTTGGACTTTTGAGTAATTTCCCATACCTTCAATGGTCAACAGAAAATAAATAGAACTACATCTCATTATCTCTAGGGAAATAAGCATATACCTCATTATCTCTGAAGAATGCTTCACTATGGAGCTGAAAAATCTCAGCAACTGACGAGATACCAACAGTGTTCTCAACCAACTTATCACTGTGAAAAGAAAGGACCAGCAACATTAATAAACCATGAGCAGCATAAGTTACTTCAAAGAAGAACTTGGTTGGCGTTTGGTAGTTGCTGCAGTTAACTATCAGAGAGAAATGCAAACCTGTCAAAGAATGAATAACCTAATGCTTCAGCTAATATCTTCCCAACTGTAGTTTTGCCGGAACCCATCATTCCTATATATCAGCGTATGCACGTATTAGATAAGCAATGCAATATGACGGGATTCACTAAGTCTAGAGCTGAAGCAGAGCAAGAACTAACCAACTAGATAAACACAGCGGTCATTCAAGTAAGGGAGCACATCCTTTGCTTTTTGCTGCAGTTACATGGACGTCGGTTATATTAACAGAAAACTGTAGTTGGTCCATTAATTGTATATTAGTTTCTCCATGCAAAGGCAACTGTTATTACATTATTTCCTAACCTTTAGTATGAGAGCCTCATCAGTAGAATAATGGACTTTCTCAGTACCTGCAAGCCATACATCATACATGCATGTCATATCTCAATGCTTTGGTAAGCTCTAAATTGTAATCTAATTAACAACATGGAGCCCAAGTACTCCTAACATGATCAATTGGTTATGTACTTCTCTTGAGTCCTATAATTTCTCCTAGCATGCGAATTGCAAAGAATTTTCTCTATGGACTGTTTGGAAGGTAATATTTGCGATCCATACAGGAATAACTAGCTACTCAAGGCCCGGCATTTTCAACTTGGAAATTTCTGAGTCAATAGTAGCACAACAAGAACGCCTTGACACGGATGGGACCAACCATTGAAATTTCCTTGTAATCCATGATACATCCTTACATTTTCGGAAATAATTAGATGCTAAATAGCTAATGACTGCACGATTAGGTTTATGTCCATTTCAATGGCTACTTGCAGCTGATGACTGATGCGGAACGAAAAGGTTCCAAGGTCTCCCAAGTCCTGACTACTAATTGCACCACTATTCCATACCGTTTAGGAAATTCCATGCCAATGCTCCAATTTCACCTTTTTCGCGTTTAGACCTGAATATCCTTTGGATTCACGGAATCGTCCTATCCTACCCATCCCTGACTTTCTGTCCGCTCCTTCAGTTGCCACGTGTTAAGTATGAAGCGTGTCATGCGACTCATGCCAACAACTGCTGCAGGTAAATCTCTCTCCCCGCAAAACCCGCTAATTTATGACCAAAACTTCAACAATTTTTCCACTAAAAAAATAAACAATTTTACGACGGTACAAAATCAAAGTTACAATGGTCTTTGACAAATGCAAATCATCATGTCCAGGGCTAAATAATGAGTTGGCGGTAGAAACTATAGTTGACATGCGCAAATCCAAATCATATCCAGGGCTGTGATGAATAAAGAGGCGATAAAACCACTTACCTGCCGGTTTCTTGCAACACAAAACCTTCAGTTTGGCACCACGGATCGGCTCCGTGCTCCTCCGCGAATCAGAGACCAAAACAAGCGGCCGCACCGGCTTCTCCGCCGCGAGCCTCACTGGAACTCTCGCCGAGGGAGATCCGTGCGGTTTTTCGAGTCCGGCCCAGGCACGGGGTTTCGCTCGGAGACCCACACTGATGTCCATCTCTCGATCCGACCCGACAGGACGAGGGGCTTATGGAATGAGACGAGAGCTGTGTATATTATTCACGAGAGCTGTGTATATTATTCGTGATTGGTGGAGACGGGATTGGATACGCCGGCCATCGCCGGAGTAGTGGAGAACCCGCCGGTGGCGTCGGCGGCGGCGGCGTAGGAGGAAGAGAAGTATTCTGGGCGGCGACGAGAGGAGAGGGAAGGAGGTGGAGATTGGTGTCTTGCGAGGCTTTTATATATGTGGCAGTCGTAAGTTTCGTTTCAAAGTGGTGGGTTTCTTGTCGAGAAGTCCAGTACGTTTTCAACGTTCCAAGAACCGAAGCACTCTTGCGTAATGCTTACGCTCCAATTTCGTCTTTACCAACCATACGTTCCGTCCCCTCCGTCTGTCCGTCCAAACACTACGTCAATACTTGTTTAGACAGGGAAATACTAGGACCAATTCGATATTTCAGTTCAAATTCTGAATCAATCCGAAGATATTAGATCGGATTACAATATATCCAAACGCTACCTAAATGTTTATCCTCCGGTCTGATGTCTTTCATGCAAGACAAGCCCTTTTATAGTTCAATCTGATTATACGGTCTGATTTCGTGGTGTAAAGAAACTTGATTTCGCGAGGGTGTAGAAAAGGGAGAAGTTGTATAACGCCAAGCCTCCATCTAACTAGCCGCGACAACTTATTCATGTAAATCGAACGCAACTTGTAAGATATACTAATCTAGAGAGCCACCATAGACGCTTCACCCCAGACGACACTCGCGAGCCAATCTAATCGCAAGAGGCGCCTAAAACACACTTTGCCCAGTGCGTTCTGCTGCACTTGGCAGAGCAAAAAAAAGGCAACGACCTGACTGACGAGCTCACCCTCCACCGAACGCAAGGCGAGCGTTGGCTGTTCACGAAACGGGGGTGGGGCCCCCCTGGGGTTGGTTGGGTGGGCCTTGGGCCGGGATATCCCGCTCCGGGTGGATCCAACAACCACGGCCACTGCCCCGTCCGACGCCACGTCGGAATGCCGCCGAGGGGCTGGTTGGTGGCCGATGGCGACGCCGCGTGAGCGAGAGGTGAGACGTCCAAAAGCTTTTCATGCTCCTGATTTGGAAGGTTTGTTTACACGTGTCGATGTTCTGGGCGGTTTCGATTTTCACCTGATTTCGATGTCGCTTATGTGTGATGCGCAGAATCTGTCCGAGATGTGTGCTGGGATTCCACACGAAGTTTGCATTTCTTAATAATTTGGAATTGAAGACCGAAAAGACTGCAAAAGAAAATCGACGTTACTTCTGCTGTTAAAAGTATTTGTTGGTAGCGTAAGGATATCTTGTGATCCTTTTGCATCGGCCGGGGATCTTCAGGTATCGTCGGCTTTGGCATGGAGCGTGGCCAGTTGGTACTTGAGCCTTGTAGTTGTTCACTTGTTCGGCTTGATTCATGAATTTTGGCTTGGAAACTTTACTTTGTGTCCATATTCTGTACGTTTTTTTTAAAAAAAAAATCACCTGATTTAGATGTCGCCTAAGTGTGCGACATAGAATCTGTTGAGATGTATTCTGAAAATTCCACATAAAGTAGCATTTCGTAAGAAGTGGTTGACAGATATCTTGTTTTCTACACAGTTTTTTTTTTGTTTGTTCCAAACAGAACTTCGGGGAAGTCTGAAGAGGCTGCGAAGGAAATCAACGTTACTTTTCCTCTTCTTCTCAGCAGGGGCAGCGTCGTCTTCACCGGATGCGCACGCGTTAGGGTTCAGGTAGGGGGGCCCTCAACGGTGGGCGGTGGTGTCACCTCGGGCACAAGACACCAGCAGGCAGCGGCGACAGTCGGTTCCTCAACATGGTCAACGAATTCGGCGAAGGGGGCAGTAGATTCGACGGCGGCGAGCCACCAAGATGGGGAGAAGGTAGGGAGGTGGTGGAGGAGGAGGTGGGCAGTGTTGGCGCCGAGGGTGGCGTAGATATCCGTGGTGGGAGGCGGGGGCAACAGCGGGAGGTGATGGATGGCATACCGGACCATCGAGCCGGTGGTAGGCGGCGCGTGGGGAGGGGATTGGGGGCGGTGGCAGGTGGGGGTGGGAGGAGTTAGGGTTAGAGATGGATTTATATATGGATTAAGGGATAGACGTGGATGGTTAGGTTGTTGTACAAAGGATGATCAACATAAATTTAAAGTTTTTTTAGTTGACCGAGAAATAGATAGCCCTGACCGGAGATTGGTTGGTTGGTAGCGTAAGGATGTAATTAATCATGTAATACTTGCATTAACCGGAGATCTTTGCATAAATGTTTTTACCAACCCTTGCTAGATTTCAAGAAAACAACAGCCTTGTTTGCCCTTTCTGTCGTTCAATTAAAAACAGCGGCGCACGGTGAGATTGGTTGAGGACCGGAAGGTGCATGTCGTACACACGGACAGTTTGGACCATTCGGTGTACCCATGTAGGCATCCACGGGTCAAGCTTATCCATTTGGAGTCACAACTCGAGAATTATTAGCCGCAGGCCCATATAAATGATAGTATAGGCGTAGTTGCATCAAATGAAATATTTGATTTTGCGACGTGTGTGGGGCCATATGCCCATATCATCATCGAATTCCCGAGAGAGGGCATGCAGGATGTCATCCGCCTAAAAGGCTAAAACCTCATGAATGAAGAAATATATATTCTCAGAAGAAACGTGCTTTTGGAAGAAAAATATATGTAATACTAGGCTCCTATGCGCCAAATTCGATTAGAAAAAACGACATTTGTCACTGATGTCACATATTTGCAAATCGTTCCATGGATGATGGAACACCCCACCATGGCATCGCATGCCCCTCTTTGGAGCCATCACAAAACAGAGTGGGCACCGCAGCCAAACGATGGGGTCGGCACGATTATAATCTGTAGGGAATGGAAGGCCGTCCGCCGCACCGAGAGGGGGTGAGAAAATGAAAGATCGTGCCGCGTCTGCCGTGTGCGTGCCAGCGTGAGCCGTGGAGAGTCATGGATTCCCTTGCCGGTTTTCCGTGCAGTTGTCGCGGCGCGGCGCGGCTCGGGTGGAAAGCCTCAGCGGCTTCTCGTGCTGTAGATTAAATAATGTAGTCGTCCACCGGAGATAATCAACCAATCACTGTACAAAAACAATCGGTAGAGAGTTAATAGATAGAAACACAGTATGAAGGAGTATATTTATTCATTGGTCATCATCTCTATGTGTACAGGGAGGTCATATTTATAGACTAAAACCCATAAAGGGTAGTTTCGGTATTATGTTCATCAACTCTTAATTCAGGGTTTCTTAACACTCCCATTTGGGCGAATAACACGTCATGTATATGTCTTATTAAAAACTCATCCCAAAAATCCAGTGGGAAAAAGGAGGTCGAAGAAAAGAGTACATTACATCCGCAAGCTGTATTGTATCGTTGCCTCGCTAAAAACCTTTATGTGGGAAATCTTTAGAAAAAACTCACTAAGGAAAAAAGAGTGCAACATCTTTAGCTTCTGGGTTAATCTTTAGTATTAAAGTAAAAATTTTGGGCTTTAAGTGAATTATGATTCAAATGATCCTCCTCCTGATTCCTGCCACTCTACAAGCCGTTTCATTCCAATACCACAAACGCATCGATGGAAACTGAACATAAGCAGAGACTTAGTAAATAGTTCAACTAGATTTTCATAAGATCTAGTTTGCAGGATCTTCACCTCATTGTTCTTCTGGAGTTCATGAGGATAGAAAAATTTGGGAGTAATATGTTTCGTGATATTACTTTTAACATAACTCATTTGCGTTTGTGTAACACAAACAATATTATCTTCATTTGCATTTGTATAACACAAACAATATTATCTTCATAGATAATTGTGGGGTATTGATGGTGTTAATGCTACAATACTTTTTTTATGGTTAGTTACACATCTGAGCCAACACATATTCAAGTAAGGCATCATATAGTGCTATAATCTCCGAGTGGTTGGTAGAAATAGCTACTAATGTCTGCTTAGATGACCGCCAAGAGATGGCTGCACCACCATAAAGTAATATAGATCCATTTTGGTATTTTTTACTATAGATATTTGACATATATATTCAAGATTTAGTAATGGTCATCAGGATCTATGCATGATCTTCACAATCTTTGCATTGTCGACCAACTGGATCTAAACTATTAAGTGGTAAAACATTCAAGGTAAATTTAATCAGTAATCATCATATCAACACATTCTAGACTTGACTGAGATTTTCAAAATCTCAAGTATGATGATCAGTGTTTAGTATATGCTCCCCTTGAAGACAACTTCCATTTGAAGTCTTGTTGCTCCAATGTCTTTCATAAATTTTTCGAAAATAAACATAGGGCATAATATTGTGATCAAATCTAATGGATTATCACGATGCGGAGTCTTACATACAAATACCATATTACTCATCTGGAGATTTTAAGATAAACACTATTCGAGAGTAACATGCTAAACTTATCAAATATCAATATTCGATTGTGCAACGCAAGTAGATTGTCCTTGTAGAGGATATGAGGTAATACTAGTTGCAAACTCATATGCCTTCCGGATACGATTTATCAAAACTTTTTAGGGTCTTAATATTTTGTAACTATCCCTAGGTGGTTAAAGTTACAACGAATAGTCTGTTCTGCAGAACTATAAAGTATAGTTGTACCACTATAGAGTAAAATATAATCAGTCTTAGTTTTGGCATTTAGAGGATTAATTGCCAATATCACCAATATATGACATACCTTCATGGTACTAGAAGAAATTATCATTCCACTAACTTTTGGTGGAAAATGCACTTTATAAGAGCTTGTGTGGCGCACTTCTAGTTTTTATGTTTTTCGTTTCATTCTTTCGTGTCTTGATGGGTCCTTGTCAACTTCTAGTGATCATAGGATCATTAGTGTGATTAAGAGATCGTCTGGTAAGATAATTTTTCTTTAGGTAGATGTTCTCTCTTCCGGGAGATGCATTCTCTTCAGGGATATGCTCTTCTACAAGTAAGAGACTATTGGGTATGAGTTTTATATATATTATTATTTTATTTCCTTTCTTACTAGGAATTTTGAATCCTTCGAGGATCTCATCAAGGATTTTCAGAATTCATTGGCTGCATATTTTGTTCATGTCATTTGCTAGAATTATTATGTAACAAAATATTATATCATTCATAATAGGAGAGTAACAACCTCTACTGGAGCCTTTGAACCATGGCGTTCACCACTTCATTATATTCATAATGACTCATCCAGTCTAAACTACCTGGTTCCAAGACTTTTATTTAGCAATTATGGTCCAACCTCATATGCTTTCGTTATGTGACCCGATATAAAAGCTTCAAGCGATCGGCCATGGACTTTGGTTCGGATCCGTGTTCTCATAAGAGAAACTTTAGCAATTGTAGAAACAAAATAATTGTCAACAACTTTTCTCCTATATCCTCCAAATTGAGGGTATCTCAGTGTTAACCAGATCTTTGTCATTCTCAAATAAAATATTATTGGTCGTTCCGTATTCCCAGCGTTGTAATATGTGCACATCAAATTGTTGGGGTTTTCATCTTTATGATAAGCCTCTTCATGAGGTATTATGATAAACCTCTTCATGAGGTATTTCACCTTCAAGGTGAGTTCTCTTCAGGAGAGTTAAAGGAGTGATTAATAATTGTTTTAACTAGTGTCATTAGATCTTAGACCCGTAAGTGTCCCCACAAATTTTAGATCAAGAACCAATAAGTCCATTTCGCATATGTGGATATACTATTCAACCCGGTATTCCACTCTTAGCGACGTATTTACTGCAAGTAAACACTGTGGTAACTCCTCCATAATTGGAAAGTATCTGAAAGATACCCGCTTCTGGCGTATAGGAGTATAAACTAAATCTTAAGTTTAGCTTGATTAGTGCATTTATCTTCATACTAAAGATTTTTTTCTTCTGGAAAATACGACGACATTTGAACTTTTTGGGCATTTCACTCCTCTAGTGCCAAGATTTGATCTTTACTAACAGCATACCACAAAATTCATCTATCATGGGCACATGATTGATTGAATTTCAGATCAAACATGATCCCCAACAATTGGTGGTGGCCCAAGGGTGTAGCATAATGGTTATAACCTGTGGGAAATGTTTGATTTCTCCAACACACACTTATTTCAACAAGGGGTTTGATAATTATATGCATTGAGCTAGACTTTTATCACTGCAGTGCACAAAAACGACATAATCCTATCATTCTATAGGATATTCCAACTTCTGATTGGTTATTAATCTGCGACGAAGGTCCTATACGGGGGGTTCGAGAGTTGACAAACTTATTCTATAGACTAGCTTCTTTATTATTTGCCAAAGTTTTAATCCAATTACTCATACCTTATTTCAAATAATTTGGATCATTAAACTTCAAGTTTATTATTACACAACATATTTTTCTTATGTTCATAAGCAGTATGTTCTAACAGCATAAAACTACAGATGCTCTTCGGGAACATAAATATAATGCTGGAACATAAAATATTTTACCATGGCTAATCTGTACGGAAATACTAGATTTTCTGCTATACTTCAAATCTAGTTGAATCACCCAAATAGTATAACTATTCGACGTGAATATTTATTGTTCAACAGGAACACCAAATTTAA
Organism: Hsuehochloa calcarea; assembly: GCA_036346395.1. Classification (NCBI taxonomy): domain Eukaryota; kingdom Viridiplantae; phylum Streptophyta; class Magnoliopsida; order Poales; family Poaceae; genus Hsuehochloa; species Hsuehochloa calcarea. Next base: position 47,091,249 of record CM070599.1, read on the forward strand.
ATAAGGGTGATAAATTGTATACGTTATTTAAATTTGTAATGCTAGTATCATCATTGCCAAATTTATATCATTCGGGATCAACAAAGTACAATAGGTCATCTTTCTTTCGGGGCTATATTTGCTTCAAGTAAGTGACACGCTTCTGGTGGTGATGCAGTTGCAGACCACACTTACCAATTTATGCATGTGTCATTTTCGATGAGTATGGCATGCTTGGGTACATAGCCGAACATGGCATTTGTCTGACCGCGTCAAGCGGCCGTCGATTTGTCGTGTGCATTCCGCTTGCTGGCGATTAACATATTACTGAAGATACAAATCAATTACTCTTAGTGGGTAGCAATTATTGTGGTTGCCAACCGCATGGGTATTGGTAATGGCGTAAATGTCATTTCCCATATCGACTGGATAAGGATAATAATCATAGAATTTACTTTAATTGTCTCCCAATGGAATTTACTTTAATTTTCTCCCAAAATAAACAAGATTAATTTATCGCTTCTGGTTTTGACTTAGGATATGCCACTATGCGTTTGTGCCTACCATGACTTTTGTTTTGAATAATTTTCTATGCCTCTTAACTTCCAATATCTCACACATGCCCAATTCCCCCCCTTTCATGGCAATTGTAAAAACACAAATGATAGCGTGTGCATTAGGCATTTACTTTAAATCAACCCGGGGTTAAAGATTTGCAATCATACTTCAATAGGAGTACAATTTTGTTGGCGTGAAACCAATATATACTCTATAATATTCTGCTTACAAAGTTCTTCAATTAAGAAAACAGTGTAGCGGGGAATAATGTTATATAGACTCCAAGTCTTAGGGCATAAGTAAATATGTACTTATTTAATGAATATAGTATTTTCTAGCTAAAGTGGTCCATCGAGATCAACATATGACTAAGTTTGTTCCGGTGCCATTGAAAAAAATAGTTTTCCTTTTGCCATCTAGACATCCGTGCACTACAAGCTAGTGAATTGATACTTATTAGATATCAAGAACACGTGTACAACATTTTGTTAGCAAGGTATGACAACACATTTTCAATTTCAGGCATATAGTTTACAAATTTATTTCATGCAAGATCAGTTTACTACAGGTAAGGTATGCTACTGGCAATATGTTCTATTAAGTTGATTTAATCAATTATTTAGCAAGAGATATGACTTTAATAGAACAACTCAGACCATTAACTTGTATGTGGCATCTCGGAAAAAATGATCTAATGCATAATGTTTCATCCTAAAGCAAAAGATAAGAGATTATCAGCAGGAGCAGAGCCAAGCTCGACAGAAGCTGAATCTAAACCACTAATGCAACTCGTGCAAGAAAAACAACATCTTTAAAAAATTAAGAGATAACTAGGAGATTGCAACAAGCCTCCATAGAGCATAATATGGACTTATCATTGTTGTCATCCAGGACAAAGAAATATCCACTTAGTGATGTCAAACATGTCTCGTACAATTTATGCAATTTTGTATATGTTTACAGTTGTTAAAACATTTTAAATGCATGAAATGAGTGCAAAATGTAAATATTAATTTTATCTATTCAATATATAATTTTATACATTTTCTGAAGAAAAAAATTTGGTATTTTTTAATAATTTTTTAAGGGTTGGGAGCAATTTTCAGAATTACTAAACCCATTAATTAATTTCCCAAACACATAATACGAGGGAAAAAATAAACCATAAAAATATGATACTTCCAAGGTGAACTAGATATAAGATTTCACAATTTATGGAAGCTCACATACCTTAGAAATTCAGTTTCTAAGATTAATTTAAGATTATTGCATAAAAAATAATATTAAAATAAATAACCATAAGCCGAGAGTTTAGATTATAAAATAACCAAAGAACAAACTGATGCATCGCAAAAATTGGATTCTCGAGGGGTTATTCTGCAATAATATATAAAAATTCGAAAACCACTGTAAATTTCGTTTCGCAAAATTTCCTTAACCGTGAAAATTTTCTCATAATTTTCAGAACTTCGAGTGCCCTTTTGCAAAGTTTTGGTTTTTCCTCTTTTTTTTTTCCAATTTTTCCCCATTTGTAGGCCAGCCCGACCCATACTCATCCGGCCTTTTAGGTCGCACGACGCGGGCGGGTTCCTGCGGCGAGGTGCCGATGGCGGTGGCACGACGCAGTTGGAGGCAGCAATGGCTCGATCATTGGCGGCAGCAGCGTTAGCGCGTTAGTGAGGCATCCGTATCCAGTCACGGAGGTGCGTCGGACGCAAGGCGGAGGCGAGGCCGGGTGCTGCCGTCAGACGCGCGCACGGGAAGCGACGAGGATCCGGGCCGGTGCATTAACGGGCGCGCGCAATGGGGTGGAGAAGTGCGATGCCATAGCGGCTCTGTGTGTCTCGCGGTAACGCGGCTGCGGGCTCGTTGGGGCTGACGGCTTCTTGCCGCACTAATTTTTGTCTGCGCGTCCGCATAGCGGTGAGGTGGGATGGCGAAGAGGATGAAGCAGCCCACTCCATGCGGGAGTAAGCGAAGTCCAAACAACGAAAAGACAGATGGACTATGGAATTGTCCGAGATTCCTGGGTAAGGAAATCTGAAGCAGCGATGGCCGGTGGGACGGGAAGACATATCAGGTATTCCATCTATTTCATGCTGATATATATGATTGTCGGACCCGGATTTTCTAAACCCGAATCCTCTACGAATACACTGTGCTATTCCCTGGATCAGTAGATAGCACTCACAGATACATCACTGAATCATTTCATACATGGCTTAAAACCATACCATTCATTAATTTAACACATCAGAGTTTACATAGATCGCATCGGGTCAAGTTTTACAATAAAGGCCGAACAGGCCAAATGATTACATCACAAAAGTAGCAGAAGCGACAACGGAAGCAAAAAGGGTGAGGACACATCTCTCCACAGGCAAGTGACTGGAGAAACCTGTGTACATCCGATATTACCCAAAACTCAGATAATATGGGATGCACCTAGGTACCAGCGGAGTCAGCTAGACTGGGGTGAGACTAGAACAACTAAGATCTAAACTATGCTTCAAGAGCTCCTGGGTCTTTAGACATCTAGATCCTTGTAGTAGTCGTAATCTCCAAAATTTCCTGCTTCTGAGGGTTTGGGGGAAAGAGCGAGAATGAGCACAACTACCGTGCTCGCGAGCCAACACACAGTATGCAATAGTATACATGCAAGGCTTAATAAGGATGGCTCAGGTTCTTTTATTTGTTAAAGCAACATTTTTAATTATCATAATTACAAAGTCCTATGACATAGCATTTTAAACAGATTGCATTTTCATTAAAGAGAGTAAGTGTAATATTAAATAACAGCGAAGGTTACCTCCACCTTATGCTTAATTTTGATAACGGTTAAGTCCACCGATTATCAGCACTGGGTAAGGCTACCCAGGAAAATCCAAAACAAGGACTGGATGAGCCCAACACATTTCCATTCCACCCACAAAGATTTTTGAAATAGAACTAACTCAAATTAAGTTCCCATGTCTGCCTTTGACCGAAGGCGCGGCTGTTTAAACAGTTTAGACTCTGCAGATGTTGTACACTGTACCCACAAGAGATAATCATACTCGTTACTCCACATGATTCCTTAGTCATGTAGTTGAGCGATCGTCACGATAACGTTTCAAACTACCTTGCCTCTTAGTCATCTCACTTATGGCCAATTCCATAAGTTGTGCGGGATGCTTACCACAACGACTAGCAAAGGCGGCCCCGACCACGATGACTAGCGTGGTGATAACTTCACCTTTTTGGTGTCCCATTCAAGCCAAACGTCGTCCTGTAGCTTGCACACTTCTAAACACCGGTTGTGGGATGACATTCGAGGTTCAATAGTTTTACTAGGCCAAGTTGCACTTGCGGACTGCGGTTGTACTTGTTTTACACAGAGGTCATGACAAGATTAAGTCCTTAATTCATCCGACGGTTCATACCACATACCAACCATTCTCGTGCTATGTCCGCACCCACCATTCTTTCCATCCGTCCAAATGGGGTACTAGCAAGTTGTTTAGGGTTTTGGGAAGGAAAACCAATTAATGCAACACATCAGTCATCTACATCCAATGACTGTATCAAAACCATTTTCATGTTTAAGGATGATGATCGGGACATTTATTGTCCGGTACTTAACAAGACTAGCATGTCGCAAGTACAACCTATACTAGTATTACCATATAATTACTAGGGTGACAAGGAATCTGGATTCAATTATCAAAGGATGGCTTATTAAGTAATTAAACAACAAATGGGTATTTAACTACCTTAAGCTTTAACATATCATTGTTTACAAAATTAAAGCATGCAACTTTGCTATTTTAAATAAACATAGTTTGCATAAAATGTAGGTTCGAATGATCAAAGTGGTGAAGCTGGCATTGGCATTGGGGCCAATGACGGCCATGGACTTGATGGACCTGGCGGAGAGCGGGAGCGCGCCGTTGTTCTTGAGAAGCACGATGCCCTGGCGCGCGGCCTCCCTGGCCAGCTCCTGGTTGGAAGACGTGCACACGTCCTTGGGGCTGAGGCCGCCGAAGGGGAGCTTCCGCGGGTCGCCGTCGAAGAAGCCCAACCGCATGAGCACGATGAAGTTGTTGGTGATGGCCCGATCGACGTCGGACTCGGACAGCTTGCCGGCCTGTACGGCCGCCACCGTGTGCTGCGCCAGGAAGTTGCCGCAGTTCAGGTCCAACCCTGCCGTAATTGGCCAAGCCATGTCAGAAAACATGTGAGAACTTTTGAATTTCGATAACAGAGTATCAACAGAGCTGATCCTCAATTTGTGACTTTTTCTTTTGCACGGCAAGGCCGTAAGCTCATTAATCATTTGAGACCCAATCATCATATTATTGCTGAAAACATTGATTAAGACTAGCATGTCGCTTAAGTACAACCTATACTAGTATTACCATATAATTACTAGGGTGACAAGGAATACTGGATTCAATTATCAAAGGATGGCTTATTAAGTAATTAAACAACAAATGGGTATTTAACTACCTTAAGCTTTAACATATCATTGTTTACAAAATTAAAGCATGCAACTTTGCTATTTTAAATAAACATAGTTTGCATAAAATGTAGGTTCGGAATGATCAAAGTATTGACTCGCCTTGGTTAAAGGCATAGGGGTCCTGGTATTCTTGAGCTTGGTCGAAGTGGAGGTCTCCTGTCGTCGAATCTTAATCTATTAAAGTACCTAAAAAGACACAACGGCAAAGAGAGCAAATAAATACCAACTCAATAAATAATGAACTCCAAAATGAACAAGACTAGTGCCATTTGCAAGATCTTGATTTTAGAAAATTTTAGAAATTGGTTTCACAATTTTTGGAGTTATACAGAAAAAGATATGAATTTTGAAAGTTTTTAAATGATTTTCCAATTAAACAAAATCGAAAAAGCGGAAAATCCCGTGCCGACACGTGGCGGTATGTGCTCGATCCACGGCACGCGTGCTCGTGGATCGAGTCCACGCGACGGCCAAGACGGCCACGATGGCGGTCCCACCTGCCGAGGCACAACCAAGGTGGGACCCACTTGCGTCGGGCAAGCGCGCGGCGGGGAGGGCCCGCTTGTTTGTCACGACGGCGACGCAGCCGCAGCTGCGTCGCTCGTCTTCCCCCAAGCACGAGGCGGGAGCGGCGAGGCGGCGCGTCGCCTCGTCTTCGCCGGGCGAGGAGGCGGGGCGAGGGAGAGAGGAGGCGAGGCGGGGCGCACGGCGCCGGCCGAGGCGGAGGAGGAGGCCGAGGCAGAAGAAGAAGGCGCGGCGGCAGAGGCGAGGCCGAGGCGGGCGGGCCGAGCTGGAGACGAGGAGGAGGCGACACCGAGGGTGACGGCACCGAGGCGAGGCGGCAGGAGAGGAGGCGCTGAGGGGAGGTGAAGGGCGGAGGGAGGAAGGAGGAGAGGCGCGCTCGGCTTAAATAGCCGAGGCGAGGAGCGGCTGGGGGAGAGAAGAAAAGCCAGGAGGCGGAGGCGGAGGGAGGGAGGCCGAGGTGAGGGTTAGGGTTAGGGTTAGGTTTAGATTTTTGATTTTGAATTTGAAATCAAAGTTTTGATTTTTAAAGTTTTTGGATTTTTGAAAACTAAATTTTGATTTTGAAATCTCAATAGCAAAAACAGGATGTTACAATGATTCCAGTTTGTAGGAGCACATCGAGCACTCGTTAGCAGCTTTGTTCCTAAAGAAACAGGACAGGGCGCAAGAGTTCAAGTCCTTGGTAAAGAAAGGAACATCAGAACAAGCCCTTTTGTAAAACGAGTTGAACATATCGAATCGAATTGAATTGAATGTACGAAATGGGCTATTCTTCTTTCCAAACAATGACACTTGCGAAACCTTTCCGATATTACAGTTGCAAATGGACCCTCCAAATAAATCAACCCAACAAAAGACGACTCCGATGCCAAAGGTCCCCGTGGATCCAATTCTTTCCCAACGGGGAGCCCCTTATTAACCCCTTTTAACCAATTCTCTGGTCGATCCAATTCTAACTCCATATATCAAAAGCCTCATTAGCTCTCTTTTTACCCCGTCCTAAACCCTCAAATCCAGCGTGTGCTTCAGGTCCCCGACGTGGAGCATTTGGCTGCCCAACGCTACCTTCCTGTTGCCCAGCTCGTCCACGACGCTCAGGTCCTTGCACACGTCCACCTTGAACGCCACCACGCCCGCCTGCCCGGGCTCCAGGGACACCTTCTCGAACCCCAGCAGGTGCTTCACCGGCGCGTTGTGCACCGACGGCGGCGACGAGAACAGGAACACGGTGTGCCTGCCGGCCATCTGGCCCTCGTTCCGCACCCGGAGGTGAACGTCGAACGCCAGGTTCTCGCAGTGGTCGCCCACGGCCTCCACCGACAGGCAGTGCTCGGTGTAGCACGTGTGCCCTTCCGCAAGCGGCACGGCCACCTGCTTCGGTGCCGACACGAGGTGGTGCGCGTAGTTGGTGTAGCTCAGGCCGTCCCCGAAGGCGTACACCGTGTCGCCGGTGTAGAACCGGTACGTCCGGCCAGGGTAACCTGTCGACGCATCCGGCCGCATGCGCATGTCGGTCATGGGGACCTTGTCGGCGAATGACGCGGGGTACCACGTCACCGGCAACCTTCCACCTGTGCTCATGATCAAACAGAGTGGTCAGAGGGCAGAGCTAATACTAGAGACTCAACAGGTACTTTTCAGAGAATGCACTTACTTGGATTGTGGTACCCGAAGAGGATGTCGGCGAGGGCGGCGCCACCGGCTTCGCCGGGGTAGCCGACCCAAAGAATGGCGGAAATCTTGTCACTGGACTTGGCAAATGATATGTCGAACGGGCCGCCGGACATGATAACGAGGATGACGGGGCCCCTGGAGGCGTTGGCAACCGCGGAGACGAGCTGCGGCTGCTGGCCGGGCAGGAGGAGGCTCGTCCGGTCCAGGCTCTCGCGCTCGATGGACTGGTCGGCGCCAACGACGAGCACGGTCACGTCAGCACTGGCCGCGGCCTGCGTGGCAGCGCTGAGCTGGAGGCTGTTCCCGCTGCACCCGACGTTGGTGCAGCCCGGTTGGTACACGGTGGCCACGTTGTCGCCCAGGCCCTGGAGAGGCGTCGTGTACTTGCATGGCGTGCCTGATGGCATTGCCAGTAGAAAGCTGTCACTCCACAACTTCCCTTCTTAACTGAGCAGATATAGTTCTTAACAGAAGAATTTGTTACCTTCGTAGTTGCCGATCATGGTGAAGCTGGCATTGGCATTGGGGCCAATGACGGCCATGGACTTGATGGACCTGGCGGAGAGCGGGAGCGCGCCGTTGTTCTTGAGAAGCACGATGCCCTGGCGCGCGGCCTCCTGGCCAGCTCCTGGTTGGAAGACGTGCACACGTCCTTGGGGCTGAGGCCGCCGAAGGGGAGCTTCCGCGGGTCGCCGTCGAAGAAGCCCAACCGCATGAGCACGATGAAGTTGTTGGTGATGGCCCGATCGACGTCGGACTCGGACAGCTTGCCGGCCTGTACGGCCGCCACCGTGTGCTGCGCCAGGAAGTTGCCGCAGTTCAGGTCCAACCCTGCCGTAATTGGCCAAGCCATGTCAGAAAACATGTGAGAACTTTTGAATTTCGATAACAGAGTATCAACAGAGCTGATCCTCAATTTGTGACTTTTTCTTTTGCACGGCAAGGCCGTAAGCTCATTAATCATTTGAGGCCCAATCATCATATTATTGCTGAAAACATTGATTTTCATATTTTTTAAAAACATCTGTGGCACACCTCATGGTAATTTGCGGAAGATTTTATCAGCCTTGATTAATGAAGAAGGTAAGGAGGCCAAAGTGTCTTTTATATTAGGGTTAAACATGTTAACAAGGTGTTTTTTTTTTGTGACGAACAAAGTGTTCTTTTTTTCTCTTCAGTTTTTTTTGCTTAATCAGCATTGGTCAAAACTCAAAAGTAAAATCACAAAGATACGAAATGGACAAACAATAGAAGATACTACGTACACACTTGGACAACATTGAAATGCATGGATGACTTACACTACTACTAAAAAGCTATATCTTCTTAAACAGTACCTAATAATAGCGTGGGCACACCGACACTATTGCCAATAATTTTGTCAGGTTAGGTTGCAGGTTTTCAAGGCCCCTTAAGCCCAAAAGATGTTGCTAGGACCCCATCAATTACACTGGACGCCCTAACAACTCGATGGCTACGGCCAATCTCGACTCGTACTAATTGCCTAGCTGCTACGAGTCGCGCTAATAAATCAACATCCATCATCTGATGGTTTGAAGACAAAGGAAAGCGAACAGTTTGAGCTCGTTAGGCGATCAAATACTGCAACTGCACATTATCTGTACTCCATGGGAAATCCATATTTATATGTGTTTGTGACAAATGAACGAACCTGATTTGATTGTGATGGCGGCGGCGTCCTCGGGCGTCTTGGTGTAGTGCTGGTTATTGTACAGCACGTCGACCGAGTCGCAGTCCGACACAATGTATCTGCAAGAACCACATAGATATCATCAGAACAACATCTGTGAAACTAGTACATTTGCATGTCCTCCTTTGGCTCATGCATGCACAAATTTAAGGTGGTCAAAACTGACAAACTTGGCCCATGATTCCCTAGCACATTCAGAGCCTTTACAGGCTGGGGAGGTGAGCTAAGTATTAAGTAAGCTTAAAGACACGGTAAAGCTGTTCTTCTTTGAAGCATGAGATGCATGTCTGCAATTCTGCGAATTTTAGGGAAGAGGAAGTAGGGAGAAACCCGTTAAGCTTCCAGTCCCCTCGGATGACTCCTGCCAAGAGGTCCTTGTCCGCACAGGTGGGCTTCCCATTGACCTTGTTGTAGGAGCACATGACACTGGCCACATTCCCATCGATCACGCAGCTCTTGAACGGGGGCTGGAATGTGTCGTCCAGATCCTGCTGTGAAACCTGAATTCACACCACAAAAATCGGGACACCGGTAAGGATACTGAAATACTAGCATATGGTAAGTGATTCTTTTCTGCCATTATTTACATTTCCCCCCTCTTTCTGTACAAATTTTTATTTAATTTTGCTAGTGATCTTCAGAAAACTGTACACATGTTACAACTTCATGACATCAATGCTGGAGTAATGAATAATAGTTTTGCTAGGACCGAAGCAGGCTCGGATGCACGATATCTAATAGTACGACACCCATGATTAGGTGCAACATTGTTTTAGCTTATCTGTTTAGTATCCACAAATCACAAATATAAAAGCAAAAGATTCCGTTCCTGTTTCTGTCCTAGCATGAATAGAATACCACAGTACTTCACCCTCGAAGGCAAAGAAAAATGGAGCATCTGGGACAACAGCGCCCAAACGCTGCCAACGAGGTGCAAAGGCAGGTTTGTTTTATGTGTTTTGGTCGATGGAGATGGCCGGGATCTGCCATTTCAGGGAACTGCAATCATCGGAATCTGAGGGGATTAACAACTCGCAACTTGCTTTTATCTATACGTGCTCAGACATTCCTTAATGCTTAGTTAAATACTCCATTTAGGACTGTGTTGTCTAATTTACGTTGCAGTGGAGTGATCAGGTGCAAACTAGAAATCAACATGTTACTATCTAACCAAAAAGCATAGTTTTACAGCCACGGAACTAAGCAAGAGAAATTAAGAACCCGTGTGGCTAACTTGACTAAGGACTAGGCTGCTACATGCTGTTGTCGGTGTTATTCTGCAAGAGACGGATCCAATCTACGGCACTACTTGACATTGATTTGGTACTATATAAAATGGTGATGAATCGATTAAATTAATGAAAGGGAAAGGTGGGTTGTTGTTGTTGCCACATGGGCCAATCAACAACTTATCCTGGAAGCGCTTTCATTTACTGGCACGTATCGGCTACGAGCATGGCAGGCAGGCAGGCAGAGTCTATTCAATTGTGCAAAACGGCAAGCAAGCACGACGCATCCATGCCGCACCACCACACATGCCCATCGAGCCAATCATGACAGGCTACCAGTGCAAAAATTCGCCACTGCGAAGCAACCGCACGTAATAATGGTAGAACAAGTGAGCAAAGTGACAGTGAAATGAATCAGCTTACCACGGCGTCGAAGGTGTAGCGCTCGACGCCCTTCCAGTTATCGACGTCGTACGCTGTGTAGTGCTTGCAGCAGGCGGCGACCTTGAGGCCGTCGCCGCCGCTGCCGCCGGCGTCCTGCAGGCCGGTGACGTAGCCGACGGCATACTTGCTGGACAGCAGCGGGTCTTCACCGGGCGTCTCCTGCCCGCGCCCCCACCGCGGGTCGCGGAAGATGTTGATGTTCGGGCTCCAGAACGTCAGCCCCGCCAGCCCCACGTTGTGCATCGCCCGGGCCTCGTTCGACACCACCTTCAGAAACCACGACCCAAACACATCAGAATTTCATCAGATCGCATCTCATCATCAGAATTCAGTAAAAAATCGTTCGAATTTGCGCAATGCCAATGTGTGAAACATGCATGGTGTGCAGTTGTGCACTACGTCACAGTACTAGTACTAGCTAGGTACTAGTCAAGCAGCAGGTAATTGGTAGGTGCAACCGAAGAAAAGATGCCAGACAGGAGTTTCTGAAGTGGTAACTGGTCAGTACTTGCTGGATTCTTGCGACTTGTGAGAACCTTAATATGGTCGGTAGGCTGTTTGATTTCGGTGTTCGTATGTATCCAAGGGAATCCAGTGATTAGTCCATTTTATACTTCTCTGAATTCTCGACTCCTTTCCCAAATACAATCAAATTTAGACACGAAATGCACAAAGATCCTAGAAGCAGAAACGGCATTGCTTGCTGCAAGTTGGAATGCCACTTTTCCAAACTCGATCAGGACACGAGCTAGGTGACGATGGAGACTATTATTTGCATTTGCACTTTGATAAAGCTGCATGGAGAGGGGCCTCATATACTAGTATCAGATTATATCATGGACCAGCTTTTTAGCACCCGTTTCTGAATTAATTCCCATGAGACACTGACGCCTCAACAGATGGGAAGGTCGGTAGGGAGAAAAGGTTTGGCTCCTGACAGGCGATGTGCTAGCGTCCAATTAATGCAATCCACGAGACAGTATCATCTTGGATGGAGAAAAGAAATGTCCATGTCTGTCTCCACACACATGGAGAAAGACTGTGTGAGCAAAGAGATCCCTGGCCTAAACTGATATTTCAATGTGGTTCTCCCTTACGTTACAACTACTCCTACTGTCCTACATGTAAATGTTCTTTTATCTTGTGTGCAAATATCACATGAATAAAATACTGGAGTGCTAAATTCCAGTGGGGTCCCTCCTTCGCGACCCCATGCCCTAGAGAACCCGGATTAGGAACATCTTCAATTGAAGGAATCAATGCAAAAGATTTACAGCGTATGATATTATAAGCAATTACCATCGTTCAATCAAAAATCAAATATCCGCCATAGGTATTTTACTGTTGCTACAGCATTCCGAGAGGCCCACATGTTGCTGCGCCGCTGCTACGTACCAATGGCCTTGATAAGGAACATGGCCTTGCATAGTTGCATACGTGCATTGCATCTTACACACTGCAGTTGGTGTTGTAGCAATGTACCATAGTACTAATTATGTCCACACACGCTCCTAACCGAAGTCCCTTTTTCTTAAAGCCGGGGTGGGGATGATGCGTTAGGTGTAAAAATAAAATCTAGTACAATTGGGACTTATGAGTAGCTATCATCTGTTCGTATATTGTGGTAGCACCTTTTCTGTAACCTTTTGGTTCTCCACATGTCGCCATTGTCTTGCCGTGTGAACCGAGTAAAATGTGTGTAGCTTTCAACATGTCGAAAATGTGCTGCTACATGTCCTCACCACGGAACGGAAGAAGCAAAAGACATGCGTACTCCTACAGTCCTCCCTATGCTAGTAGATTCTATGCAAATTTACAAATTGTTACGGCGCTTCTTTTAACCGGGTAGCTTAGCGGCAGCGTAAATGCATGCTCTGCGTCGCCAATCAGAAGACGCCGGCGAAAAGGAACCAAACGGAGTAGTATAATCCAAAGCCCGTTTGCGTATCCAATGACGCGCTTTTGCGGCTTTTCTTGCCGTGCCACATTGCATGAGTGAAAAGATGGAAAGCAAGCCACAACCGCACAGGTACAGCACTCTCTCATGCTCGCACCGAATCCCCAATCAACCAACCCGCACTGCGAAAGTCCGCCGTCAAATCGCACCACCAAGCGGATGAATCGCAATGCAGGTGGTTTGGACTTTGGAGGAGAAAGGTTGCATCTTTACAGCAATGCAGATCGAAATGCGTATGAAACAGCAGGGGAGTCGAAGATTGCATCTTTACGGCAAATGCAGATCGAAATGCGTATGAAACAGCAGGGGAGTTGAGCTGTTGCTGACCTCGCCGATGGCGCGGAAGAGGGAGACGTTGAAGGAGGCGGCGGTGAGGATGGGCTGCGGGAAGCTGGTGGCGCCGGGCACGAGCGACGAGAACCGAGTGCCGGGGCCGACGTACGAGACGCCGTGCAGCGCCTCGGACCACCACTCGTACGCGGGGATGCCCAGCCGCGGCAGCGCGGCCTGCTTGTTCACCAGGAACCCCACCTTCTCCGCCAGCGTCAGCCGCCCCACCAGGTCGGCCGCCCGCGCCGACGCGCTCACGGACCGGTTGCAGAACCCGTACCCGGCCAGCGTCGCGTTGGACGCGTCGCACGCGAACACCGGCGTCTGCGCCCGCGCCGCACTGCAGCACAGCGCCGCAACCACCACCAGCACGGCCAAGAACGGAGGCGCCGCCATGACCATGCCCGTCCCCGGCTCTCCTCTGCTTCTTGGTCACCTCCACCTCGTAGTACTTGCACCAGCACCGGCACTGGCGATATATAGACTGCTAACTGCTAAGAGTGGCGCGGCTCGCGCGCGGGGTAGGGTGGTGTGGTTGCGAGTGTGGGTGTGAGCTGGTAAGCGCGGTCCGTGACACGGACGGCGGTGGCGAGACCGGGAATCCTTTATTTCCTGCGTCCCTTCGCTTGCACTGTGCTCGCGCTTTTGTATTCTACCGAGTCCGTGAGTCCATTCTTGGAGCCATCTCCCTTTCACCTCTCCCTCTCTCCTTTAGCCTGTGTATAAAGAGAGTTGGGGCTGTCGAATGGTAGAACAGTGTACTAGTCCTCACGATATAAATGTGCTGTTTTGGGTGTGTGTAGAGACAGCTCAACAAGATCCCAATGTTCGAAACGCGGCCTCAATTTTGGACTTAGAACGAGTTTAAATGGTGTACTCAGAATGTATTTATTTTGGAGATAACGTGGCTCGGGACCAAGTGCTTGAAAGTGATACCAAAATTTCAGTAGGGAGAAGAGAAGTGGTTGTCCATGAAAGCAAGTGGGGAAAAGTAGCTTGGCGTGAGCGTCGATGTGATCTGGTTACTGAGTTGTTACCGGGGTGAAAGAGAGGAATACTGGAACAAGGAGCGCATGCATGGGATGGGAAACTTGTAATACTACGTGAGCTTTGGGCTAATCTCGTGTGACCGAGTGGCCTGGGAACGGGAGATTCTTGAACGAAAAGCGTGGTGGTTGCCGTGGAAAGGGAAAGGCGATCGACAAGAAGATGATGGTTTTATAATAAACGTATTGTGCGTTTGAGATTATCGACACACTTGGTGGTTGGGACACGACCCTATTGGGGATGGATCTGATCTGGTATGCCCTAATCTTATGAGCCATCAGAGCATCACACATGGCATGAGAGGCTCGAATTCGACTAAGTTGGTTGCGGCTAGGCCACCCACCAATATTGTGTCGCTTCATACGCCATGGGCACTTGATCAGGACCATTGGTGGTTATGCATACTGTCTTCATCGATCTCCCGTATATGTTCAAAGAAAATGAATAATGTATTATATATCGGATCCACAAGTTTTAGATCATATCTCTCACATGAACCCAGGGTGGGTCTGAGACTCGGACTGAGTAGGCTATAGTCCGATGTCATAAAATATTTCAGTGATTTTTTTGTTGCTATATAGGTCCAACAAAAAATTCACAGTGGCTCAGCCAGAGGCTACCACTATTCCCCCCATCCCACGGGTCCATCATCCTTCGGCCCAACCCACTCGGTATCTCCCCCAACGCCCCCATGGCCTCACCCTCAGGAAACCCAATCATCCACCCCTGCCCTCCACGGCTCCTCACCCGCCGCCGTCGCGCCCTCCTCGCCCACCGCCATGCCCCCTCCTCGCCCGCTGTCGCACCCGGTAAGTTGCCTACCATACAATTGACGTAATAAAAAAAATCATGGTTGGGACGAGCTTTTCGAAGAGACAAACGCCTTTTGGTGGGGCTAGAATATAGACGAAATATTCATTATTTTGGTACTCAATTTGCATCTCTATGATGCTATGTTATTTATATTTTGTCATGTTTTTCTTATCATATTTTACGTTAAAACATTTTTGCTAAAGTTTTATGTCAATGATGTATTTGTGGTTTATTTTTGTTATATCATGGTGTGGTCATAAATTGATGTTTGTTCTATGATATTAGCCTATTAGAATTTAGCCCGGGCGTGGTGAAATTCTAGATCCGCCATTGCGTGGACCGACGCATCAACATGCAACACTAGTTTCTCCTTGCCTCCCTTGCAAACAAGAAACCAAAATTCAGCTGATTATTGTTTTGATTTGGTTCAAAATGTGTGCTCACTTTTGAGAATGGCGTTGAGGCACATGGTTCTGAACTTATAGTGTATGTAGGCCTCCTAATAGGCTTAAACCCACCCCGAACCCAACCCAAACCATGCAAGAATTAGCTAACTTTCCAGCCCAACTCAACCCACAAATTAAGTTCTAGAATCCAAACCAACATAACCCATGTGCACTTTCCACCCGACCCAACCCAACCTATGTCACTTGTACGGGTTCAACCCAATTCATCAACCCGTTTCCAACCCATTTTAGGCCAAGCCATGTGCATGTGTTGACTGTAGGTCCATCATCCTCATACTTTGATACTTTGCTTTCTGAACAAAATACGAGTTATACTAACCAAGAAGCTTCGGAAGAGCTTGGGAGGAGGTCTCGACGGCGATGGAGATCTAGGGGGGAGGGGGATGCGGTGGTTGTGAAGAGCCAGAGGAGGAGGGGACTCCGCGGTGATGGAGATCTGGGCGTGAAGGGAGATTCAGCAGTAGAGGGCAATGAAGATCTGAATGGAGCAAGGGAAGGACAACGAGCAGACATAGGGAGGAAGGGAAGGGCAATGATTGGCGGCGATCGGCGGCGAACGTATGGGAGGAAGGGAAGCCCTGCTCTCGTGGCCGGCGGTGGTGCAGATTGGGGGAAGGACGGCGGGTGGTGGAGATTGGGGGGTGGAAGGATGTGGGAAGGAGCCGAGGAGGTGGGTAGGTGGTAGGTGGCTCAGTCAAGTGGGTTAAGAACCCACGGGTTCAATTCGGGGGGTCATTACAAAACCCAACCTAACCCACGCCAACACATTTCATCAGGCAACCAGCCCCGCCCCAACCCACCTTTATCACTTAACTTGTTTTATCCTATCCAAATAGACCCAAATTAGAATCCAGCCCATAGAACCCAAACGAACCCGACCCATTAGCATCCCTAGGTGTACGTACAGGTCCTAATCGAACCAAATCTCATTTAGCTCGATGGTGATACATGTCGGAATCGACTGGCGACTCCAGTCAACTAGTCCCAAACAGTGAGGTTATCCAACGACCAACCAAAAAATGTGCATCAAAGAGATTTCTTCCCCTACTACCATTTTCCCGGATAGAAATAAAACAACGACGGATGTTAGGTCAAATTATGAGCAAGTTGTGACAACCCGCGTCATTTGCACATTTGTTAGCATAAAGTATTTCTACATCAGAGCAGCATCATTTCATTGCATCAATTTTTACAAGATTTATTTTATAACCTTTTGCAGTGTTGTTGGCAGCAAGTAATTAAAACCTAGTCCTCTTCTTGCCTTCTGGTAGTAGCAGCCTTCCTCGTCGCCTTGTCCTTTGAGCACCCGTCCGTAGAGCCATCTTGCGATCCATTTTCCTTGCTCGCTAGGAAATCAGAAAATAGTTAGTAAGCTTAGTTGAGAGCCTTTTCGTGAGCATTAGGCTATGGAAGTTAGAGTATAGGAAGTGGCCGTCAGATTTTCCAAAGTGCGGTAGGATATCCGGAGTAACCTGAGTAGTCGGTCCCTTGACCATCAAGATACCGAGACCAACCGAAGTTAGTCGACCCCTTGATCGTCAAGATATCCAGACCACCTGAGGTCCTTCGGCACCTGTCACTTTCGTGGGTCTCCTCATCCGGCATTATTAGAATCCAACACCCACTATTTGCAATTGTTGAAACCCCATTATAATCCCATAGTGCATATCCCAGTTAACCACACCCTTCGTCAAAGCGTCACCGGGTGCAACAACCAATTCCAGAGCAGCATTGCCTATACATCTCCCATGGCCGAGCCCCTCACACAGAGTAGCAGCCATTCTTCCCCCCTGACCAAAGTGCATCCCCCTGAGCCAGTTGAAATATCAAGCACAGGGAGACCAGTAGCACAGGCCAGTCCCAGATTCATCTCCTCAGCAGCACAAGTTCATCCCCCATTTATCCTTCTCAGCCTCAAAGCAAGCAAAGCCACCAGTCAGAAACCAAGCCACCATCTTCCCCAGCCAGCAGAAGCCAGAACTGAAGGCGAGCCCAGCTCTGCTCTCCTCAGCCGAAGCCCAGCAGCAGCAGCAAGGGCCCAGGGCAAGAAGGCAGCCAAGGATCCAGGAAGAGAGGAGAGCACCAGCTCAGGGCTAGCATTGCCATCCCCTCTCCCAACCCAAATACTAGCAGAGGTAACCTCAGTCACACCTCAGGAGGCTCTACACTTACACATCATCCACACACACCACCATATCTCAATAGCATCAGTAGATATCCCTCGGTCATTCCATCCCAGAGCATGAGGAGGAAGGGAGTAGAGAAGGGTTAAGAGAGTAGTGCTACCTTGGCATCGCAGTGGACCGAGGCGGCCGGCGGCTGGAAGCCAAACTAGGATAGGGCCGGGTAAGAGTGCGGTAGCGCCATGAGGGCCGAGCCGAAGAAGGAGCCAGAGACAGCGGCGCCGCTTGCCATTGTTGGGTCCGACCGTTCCTCAAGAACGGTGGCTGGGTCCAAATACGCTGATTCAATCGTGCCTCGCGCACGACAAGCGCCCGTTTCGAGTGCTCCTCGCCGGTGTAGGGGCCGAGAAGCTGCTCCGCAGTACGGGCCGCCTCGTCCACAGGAAGAACTGCAAAATCAAAAGGTCAAGAAACAGAAGACAGCCATACCGCAGTAATAAGGCGACAATTACCGCTATGGCCCTCCGGCAAACCAAGCGCACGAACGTCGTGCGCTTCCGCTCCAAGGCGGACATCCCAACCTCGCGCCAGCGACCACACCCGGAGCGCGCAAAATTCCTCCACTAAGTCGCGGGTGGAGAACCGCCACGTCACCGTCAGAAGAAGTTGAAGCAGGGACTCCTCCCTTGAGCTAAGCTCGATCTCGGGGGATGGAATCAGCCGAATTGGACCCCCGCACGACCGCAACCCATCCTCACCTGGGGACGTGTGGTAGAACCACCTCCGGGTCCAGTCCGTCTCCTAGTGGTTGCGGGAGGCAGGAGCGGGCAGGTACCGAAGGAAACACGTCTTCGGTTGGAAGTTGATGATCCCGAAGTTTAGTGTCTCCCTGGTATCTTTCTTTTTCTTCGGCTGGCAACGGGTGTCGTGAAGATAGGAGAAGAGCCTACCCTCTCCGGCTGTGCCAGCGGAGAGAAGAACCCACTCGAAGACCCCGAGCTTCACAAGGGAGTTCGGGGTCAGCTGAGCAAGCTCCACACGGTAGAGCTGCAGCACGCAGCTCACCAACCCCACGCGTGGAAGTCGGAGGCCTGCGTCGAGGTAGGAACATAATAAAATAGCCTCACTCTCTCGAGGTGTGGGAACCGTCTCCACCCCGGGGGCCCGAACGAGGGAGAGCTCCGCAACTTTTCCTTCCTTCGCAAGCACTCGGAGGACCGCAGGAGTCACCAGAGACCGGCCCAACTCGTCAGTAAGTATCGCCGGGGCCCCCTCGTCTCGCACGCGCTTCGTCATCTAGCAGCAAGATGCGGCAAGAAAGCGCAAGTAGACGGGAAAAATGAGGAGATGCAACTGAGCCAGGGGGGCCGCAACCCCCGTATTTATACACGCCCAAGGTCTCGGAAATCGAAGAGACGCGACTGCCCAGCAAGTGCCGCGTGTGCCCTAAAACCCAACGGTCGCGCACCAAAAACGAAGAGGCGTGACTCATTAACGAATCGGCGCGACGGTCAAGGAAGCGGTGCATCCCATTAATGAAAAATCACACCGCATTAAAGCAACCGGCTGCCGCCAGTCCAGACGGGTCCAGCAAATGGACACAAGGATAGGTCATGCCGAGCCAGGCTGAAGGGGACGGTGTGCCCAAGCCCTTCGGGGAAAAACGGCGCGGTTCCAGCCATGGCGAAGCAGGACCTCGACCGCGAGGGGCTTGACGTAGGGATGACC
Source organism: Hsuehochloa calcarea (assembly GCA_036346395.1). Classification (NCBI taxonomy): domain Eukaryota; kingdom Viridiplantae; phylum Streptophyta; class Magnoliopsida; order Poales; family Poaceae; genus Hsuehochloa; species Hsuehochloa calcarea. Next base: position 47,110,335 of record CM070599.1, read on the forward strand.
CCACCGGCACAACGCCCAGCCGAAGCACCCCGGAGAACCCCCGAAGCCCCGTGAGACCGGAGCAAGGGACCTTGGCCACCCCGGCGAGCCGGCACCCGGAGGACCCCCGAAGCCCCGTGAGGCCCAGAGCAGCAGGACCTTCGGGCCACCTCGGGGGCGGAGCCGAAGCACCCCGGAGGACCCCCGAAGCCCTGCGAGGCCCGGAGCAACAGGACCTTCGGGCCACCCCCGGGCAGGGCCGGAGCACCCCGGAGGGCCCCCGAAGCCCTGCGAGGCCCGGAGCTGAGAGGCCCTCAGCGCGAAATCGAGGCCTCTACTACCGCTCCTGGACCGGAGGCTCTGTTAGGGTGAACCGAGTCTAGGAACGTGTACCATGGACCAAAGCCTAGACGTAGGGGAGAGGAATGTCTCTGCAACCCCTATGGATACTATACCCTAGTAGGGTCAAAAGGGTAATATACAAAAAACCCCACAGGGGGCTATAAATAGGGGATCACCCCCCTTTTGTGGGGGTGAAAAAAAAAAACGCGAATTCCCTAGCAATAACCATCTCATTCTTGTCACTGGCTAGTCCCCTCTTGAGAATCCCCGGAGCCCTCTTGGCCTTGTCCGGGGTCCCCCCCTCTTTTACTGTATAGCTCATTTTTTGCTACTACAAAGATGATTCTAGATATATTCCCACATGTCACAGCAAGCTAGATCACGTGAAAAAATCAATCAAAAACTCACGAATCAAAGAAAGATTCAAAATCATCAAATAGAGAGAAGGAAAGCAAAGAGATAAAACTTTAATCAAACTTTTCTTTGTTTGATTTGATATGATTTTGGCTTACAACCACTCCATCAATGGAGGACAAAGCTCAATCTATGAGCACGAAATCAAATCAAAACTCTCTAGAACCCTAGCCTCCACATCTCCTCTCCCTATGCAAAAATTAGGGTTTCAAACAATAAAAGAGGCGAAGCGGGGTGCAGCCACCTCCCTTCTCTATTTATAGTGGAGGTTTAAACCTTCTAGAAATTTGACTCAATTGGGCTCCCATTAAGGCCCAAAACAAATGGGACACACACGCAAATATTTTAATGCGTCGTCTTTATTGTCTCTTGACCTAATCGACTTTACCTTGCGCCATCTTGCGCCGCGGGTTGGCCAATAGGTCACCCTTGTCCATCTTGCAACACGCTTGAGTTCATTGACCTCACCCGGCATCGTCGATCGTTCTGGACCTTAGCTCTCCAAGCCTAGTCCCGATCATCCTCGCCGTTGACCGTCGTTGACCACCAAGCAACCTGCACAGCAATAGACAAGCAAATCGAATTCGAAAAAGTTCTTCACAACTTGACCCATGTTAGTCAAAACATGCATCATGCAACACCTTCATACTGAAACTCATGACTTTGACCTAACAACCAAACATCGCCGCCACGAAGAACGTCGATATAAGTGAAAACCGGTCAGACCGCCAGCATGACCAACCAAGTGCAATAGAATCCCCTCTCTTGCCTGCAACCTCTATTTTTGGCCCAGCTCAAAACACCACTTTCTGAAATTAGCCGGTCCGACCGCCGCTATGGCGGTCGGATCACATCGCCGATCCGACCGCCAGGTGGCGATCGAACAGCTCTATGGCGGTCGGCTCGATCATTGCTTGGCGGTCGATCGCCATCGCCCGACAAAGACATGATTTTTACCGAAAACACGTGAAACGACAAACCTTTAACGCCATTACCAATTGTCACATCATCCTAAGATCAGGAGCATATCCCCATGATATCCACAACTTTGGTATCAGTAATCAAGTTGCAATGTTTGTCGCAACTTCTTCTGTGAGTCTCCTACTAGGCCCCTCTCTTCGGGCCTCCATCGGTCTAACCGCCAACTCACTAGGCAGCAAAGCATCAAACCAACATCATTTTCGGCTCGCCTCAACTTCTTCAACCCAAGAAGGTTTGAACAAGTTCGCTCTCACGCTCGAGATTCACCGTCGCCATCAACACCACCATTAACACCAATACCACCATCGGTCGCTTTCTCTTCCCTCAATGATTGTCGGCAAGGCTATGTGCAATTACAACACAGAGGACCCAGATGACCAACAAAGTTCGGTGTCTTATAATCATGAATGGTCCAAACCTCAATGTATCTGTTGGAACGTGTGTGGCCTCAACACACCGGTTAGACGAACGACAGTCCATGAGACTCTCTCATCCACCACATGTCACCTTGCATGTCTGCAAGAAACAAAGCTGCAAGTAGTGGACTAAGCGTTAGCATACTATCTGGGTGGACACAGGCTGCACAACTTGACGCAGAGGCCAGCCTCTGGCACTCGTGGTGGCATCCTACTTCTGTGGAACGATGACCACATTGCGGTAGAAGATATCCAACTAGAGGAATACAGTTTGTTGGCAACGGCTCAAATCAAGGATTGTGGCACAGTTTTCGACCTTACAATGGTCTATGACCCATCCAGAGATAGCAACAAGCCAACGTTTTTGCAAGAACTAAAATCACTTCGACCGCCGTCGGCCACCAGATGGCTGGTACTCGACGATTTCAACCTGATCTATAAGGTGAGCGACAATAACAAGGGCCACATTAACCGAGCAAGGATGGGTCAGTTTAAGAGCACCCTAGATGCATGCGAGATCAAAGAGATACATCTGCAAAATAGAAAGTTCACATGGAGCAACAAACGGGAGAACCCGACGATGGTCAAGCTAAATAGAGTATTCTGTAATCCGGCTTGGGACGTTCATTTTGAAAACCACATTCTGCACGCTTTGTCTACTTCACTTTTGGACCATTGTCCTCTTATGCCCTCGAATGGCATTGGCCCAAGGAGGTCGGCTACCTTCCGCTTTGAGAATTTTTGGGTCAAGGTGCCCAGCTTCAAGAAAGTTGTCCGACAAGCGTGGACATTGAACACTCACCATATGGAGCCGTGTCGTAGGCTTAACCACAAATTGGGCATAACAGCGAGGAGGTTACAGGCTTGGAGTATGAAGCTCTTTTCGCAGGCAAAGCTACATCTTATCACGGCCCTAGAAGTAATTCTCCGACGCGATATAGCCCAGGAAAGCAGAAAACTTTCACAATCAGAAAGAGGGCTAAGAGCAGGACTCAAGAAAAGAGTTTTGGGGCTGGCAGTGATAGAACGCTCCAGGAGAAGGCAAAACTCCCGTATCACAAACTTAAAAGAAGGTGACGCAAACACAAAGTCCTTCCATCTTAAAGCCAATTCAAGGAGGCGAAAAACCCACATTCAACGACTGCGCGTGGGGCAGGGTTCGGCACACACGCATGACGAGAAACCGAATTTTCTACAACAACACTTTTAGGACATTTTGTCCACTCCAACTACAAGAAGCTATGACTTGAATTGGGAAGCGTTAGACATCACCCCGCAAAACCTGGACGGCCTCGATGGACCTTTCTCAGAGCAGGAAGCTGCATCCGCGTTAGCGCAGATGCCAAGTGATAAGGCACTAGGTCCTGATGGTTTTACATTCATGTTCTTCAAAACTTTCTAAAGATTTTATAGCCTAAGAACGACGAGCCTCCACCTAATGAACATAGCAAACATCTCTCTGCTTCCAAAGAAAGAAGGGGTAGAGAATGCGGCAGACTACAGACCCATCAGCCTCATCCACAGGGTAGGAAAGTGGATAGCCAAGACATTGGTATTCTACCCTACACCTACAAACGCTGATATCCATTAATCGGAGCGCTTTGTAAAAAGGAGAAGCATACAAGACAACTTCATGTATGTCAAAAACCTGACAACGAGGCTACACCAATATAAAACACCCACGCTTTTCCTCAAGTTAGGCATAGCAATGGCTTTCGACTCGATACGCTGGGACCACTTTCTAAATCTTTCCAAAGAAGGGGTTTACCCTTCAGATGGAGAGGCTGTATTGCGGCTTTGTGGTCGATGGCCTCCACAAGAGTCCTCCTCAATGGCATTCCCGGTGGCAACATCATCCATGGTAGGGGCCTGAGGCAAGGACACCCACTATCCCCTTTTCTTTTCATTTTGGCAATCGACCCTTTACAAAGTTGTTTAAAAGAGCAACAGATATGGGTCTTTTGGAACCCAATCGTGGACGTCTACACATGCTCAAGACATCGATATACACATATGATGCGGTTGTATTCATCTGCCCCACCACAAGAGACGTGCAATTGACAGCCAGCATTCCACAGCTCTTCGGGAATGCATCGGGCCTTGAGACTAGTGTACACAAAATCACAATGGTGTCAATAAGGTGTGATCACATTGATCTTGACATGCTTCTCATAACCTTTCCGTCCAACCGCTCTAACTTCCTCGTAAAATACCTGGGGCTCCCACTACATTATATAAAAACATAGGAATGTTTGTTTATAGCCTCTGCTGGACAAAGTTGGGCAAAGGCTAGCGAGCTGGCAGGGTAGGATGCTCTCCTCAGCTGGTGGATCCACCCTGGTAAAATTGGTGTTGTCCTCGATGCCGACCTAATACCTCACGGCCTTCAAAGCACCAAAATCCATCCTCTGAATCCTGGACCGTTTAAGGAGGAGGTTCCTCTGGGCGGGGTCGGAAGTGTTAACTGGTGGGAAATGCAAAGTAAATTAGGAAAGGGTGTGTCACCCAAAAGAGCTTGGCGGCCTAGGGATTCTCAGGCTTTCTAGGTTTGCGATGGCACTCAGGCTTTGCTGGCTTTGTTAAGAATGGAAAGCTGAAAACAAATCTTGGGTGGGGATGGATATACCTTGCGATGAGACCGACAGATGTCTATTTGCGATTGCCACCTCAATCACTTTAGGCAACGAGAAAAAAGCAAAGTTCTGGAGATCAGCTTGGCTCAATGGGACTTCTCCTCAGGATATCGCACTGGAGATCTTCCGTCTTTCCATCCGAAAAAACAGAACAGTCCACGCAGCGCTGCAGGAAAACTACTGGATACAGGACATAAACTTAAAAGGCATTACCCCAGATGAACCAGTCCATCAATTTCTATGACTATGAGAAAGAGTCCACCAAATCACCTTGGACCCATCGGCCTCGGATGAGATCATCTGGAAACAATCTTCAAAGGTCGAATACTCAGCAAAATCAGCTTACGCTCTGCATTTCCTAGGATCAACGACAACGGAGTTTCAAAGTCTCATGTGGAAAACATCGGTGCCACCTAAATGCAAACAATTCGCGTGGCTAGCTATTCAAAACAAACTTTGGACATCTGACATACTACAAGCACGGGGCTGGCTAGATCAGGCTCCTTGCCCCCTCTGCAGACAGGCCCCAGAATCGGTCATGCATCTATTGGCGGAGTGCAGGTTCTCTCGTCGAGTTTGGCAATCAATGGCAAACCGGGTGGATTGCGCGTCGCTTAGGCCATTCTATTGGTCGATCTGTCACGACATAGAGGAATGGCGGATGACAGTTTGCCACACTAGTCATCTGCCGAGAAGGGCAAAATCTTCGATGGTTATCCTAATCACTTGGTAGATCTGGATAGAGCGCAATACTAGAATCTTCAAACGTCAATTCTCCTCACTTACGGAGCTAGTCTCTAAGATCAGGGAAGAAGGCAGAGTTTGGACCAAATATTGAGAGCAATTAATATCATTGTAGTTAGAATTTAAATCGTTCTCTGGGTTTTGAATTTAGAATTTTGTTTCCTTCGTTTACTTTATTAGTCGAAAAGACAGCTCTCTTGCCCAATCCGAAAAAAGAGAGGACGGGACACGATCAAAACACTCGGGTCGAGCCAGTACAGCAACACAGTTGATCGGAACCGCCAGCACAGCGGTCGAGCAGGCTAGCTATCGCCCGTGCTGCATGCATGAACGTAGCTAGCAAGACGCCACGGCCGGGCGGCCAAGCCGGTGTCCCCACCCCACGGTACGCGTTGTCCTGAAATCCAGAAATGGGCATGAGACCCCGTGAGTCCGTGACTCCCTCACGCACGTCGTACGTACGTGCGCGCGCATGCGTAGCCAGGGCCCAGGGGCCGGCCGGTCACGGGCGCGCGGACACGACTGCATGGCGCCGTTGTCCGCCCCGTGCATACGACGATCTGGCGCCGCGCGCCGCGCGCGCGAGCCCGGCCATCCCATGATCTGTAACACCCTATTTTCTTGGAATGGTTTAAAATTTGCTAAGAATTTCACACTTATTTTAATTTAGTTTGTATTTTCAAAATCTCCAACTCAACCTCATTTCAAAAATTTAGCTCTTTGGGCTTTGACCTTCGCCACTGGCCAGAAATGGAGGGTAGGCTCAAATGCGTGATTGATTAAACTAATTTAAAATAAATACTATATTATATTTTTTATGCATCAAATTCATACATAAATAAAAGCAAAGAAATACAATGAAGCTACCTCGCTAATGGAAAGTGCATCTTCAAAATATAAAAATACGGTTCTAGACTTCCGGTGGGTAAGAACCTGTACATCAAAATTAGTAATACAATAGCAAATTGTATTTAAATGATCATAAACATTCAAAATAAAAGAACCATACCACTAAAGCGCTAGCTTAAATCACAACTTTTACAAGACATATTCATTCTCCGAGATTTCATAACTTGAAAGGATCTTATGATTCTATCATCATCAAATAATTGTTGACCTATGGATTGATTTCTATAACTTCAGGTTTGGAATTGGATTTCATCTGTTTCACATCAATGTACATCATATCCTTTTTTCGCACATTCTTCTTGTGGCTTACAGAGCGGATCTTTGGGGGTAACACGAAGACAAAGCGAAGCAGCATATGCAGCAAACTTCTCCTCAAAGATCCTGCTCAGATCAAACACATCTTTGTCGCTCTGGAGATACATTGACTTGAGATAGGTGACAAAAGCCCTTTCGCCTAGTTGCTGCAGATTGGGAAATTTAACTAGCACTGATGCTATATTCTGATATATTTGCTCCAGTTGTTCTGCCTTTGGCTAGAACAAAGTAATTTGGACAATGAGTAACAGATAAAATAAGAAATGGCAGTAGTCACTAGATAAAGTAATAGTCCAGTCTACTATCTATATGCACTAGTTGAGCAGTTCTACAGTAAAATCACTAGTCATTCACCCATTCTGTTTAGCTAACAGCTTTATATCACAGTGAACTGACGTAGATATCAACATTCAAAAAAAATTAGATCTCGCAAGAAAGTGTAATCACCAACTAACAACAAAGCTTTACTACTAAGTGCTAACCTTCCGAATCTTTTACTTTCGGTCTCCATAGTCCAGAGAAAGACAGATAGGCAGAGAGCCAGTTCAGCCAGGGAGCCTAGATCGGCAGATCCAGTACTCCAAGCTCCTCTTCCTGCCTCCAGCGACAGGCGGCATTCCTCAGAGGCTGAGACAGCAGCAGATCCTCCTTCGGTCCTCCTCCTGCCGTCCTGCCCTCCTCCAAACTCCTCCGGGCTCTGGCCTCTGGCAGCCCATGTCTGGCTGAACTGGCTCCCACCGTCCCACGCCCGGCCGCCCCACTGGCAAACCCCAGTCCAGCGGCCCGCTGGCCGCCCAAATGGCCAAATCTCGCCACTGGCTCCTGCAGGTGCGCCTCTCCAGTTCTCCTCACTCAAATTGATTGGGGATTTTTTTAGAACTGGAACACCGAACGACGAACATGAACAGGGGACTGGGAAGTGGGAGTGTGACCGTGTGGGACTGGTGGGTGGTTCTGAGTTGGGCCTGGCCGCCTGAGCAGCTGGGCTTCATTGCTTCGGCAAGGGCAAAGGCGTAGAGTCGTTTTCCTGCTATTGCTTTTTCGGTTCTTCTTGTTCTTCTTGACGCATGCATGCACCCATGGCTGGCTGGCTCGCAGCTGGAGGTTGGGGTTGGCGACTGAGGGGTCCGGGCGCCGACGGAGGGTGGCCTTCAGCCTGATGAAGCCCCCCTGCTGGATTCACCCCTAGGTCTGGCCCTTTACCTTCTTCTATGGCGGTCATTAAGTGCCTCCCGCTTGCGACGCTCCCACGTGTCGTGCTCGCCATCCGCTCTGCGCCAGTAGCGCTTTGCTCGCGCCTGCACGCTACGCCTGACCGCCCGCCTCTAAGTCGTCGCTTGCTCGCCCTCGTTTTGTCGCGTCACCAGCGCGCCATGACCGCTACTACGTGCCCTCACCTGGTCGCATTCCCATTGTGTCCTCGTCGCACCTACCCGCATAAGAGCATCGTGACGCCAGCGCCCTGCCGCCCTGTCACTCCTTTTCTCCCCTGTCGCTAGAGCGTCGTGACGCTAGCACTCTGTCCCCTGCTCACCCCCGCTTGGTCGAATCACCAGCGCTCTGCCGCACCTGTCGCTCCAGCACCTGCCCCCGTCCCGCCAATGCCTATACAAGGAGCCCTTCAACGACTCTCTCCCCCCTTCCCGGCTATAAGAGAGCCAGAGCCTCCCTCTTGCTCTCCCCACTTCGCCTCCCTCATCTTAGTAAGCCCCACCAGAAAAACAACCGAGCTTCCGTTTGAACCGCCGCACCACCTTGCCTCTTCCTTTGCTCTGGTGAACTTTTCCCTTCACCACCTCCGTCACATCGTGTTCCAGGACCCCTTGAGTCTTTTTCCCAAGTTAATTTGGCTTTGGTCCACAAGAGCGCCGGATTTGACCTTCTCCCTCAGCTCCGATCGAAGCACTCCTTATCGCCATTCTCCTTCCACCGTCCACCTCCTGTTCCCTTATTGGTCTCGATGAGTCCCCTGCTTCGTGTTCTAGCTCGTGCACCCACCATCTTTTGCTTAGAGCTCGCCGGCGCGTGGATGCCACTAAGGCCCCGAACGCCGCCGACCGCTCCACCACCACCATAGGCTTCGCCTTGCTCCGAGCGTCCCATTTTTGCCCTTCTCCGGCGCCGCTGCGCTTCCCTCCGCCGACGACGATCCGTCATTTCTCGATGCCCTAGCTCCTCTGCTGTCAGGAGCTCAAACCCACACTGTGCGCGCGTTACTGACCAAATCACAATCGGTCATTAGGGCAAAGTTAATCATTAGCTTTAATTAACTGCTGGTTTAATACCGCATTGTGTCACTATCGTGTGGGACCTGATGAATAGTAATGGTCGACAATTAAAGCATGGTTTCCTTTCGGTGGCTAACAAGTGGGCCCGGTGCATAGTAAATGCCCCGTGGACCACGTGCTGCACTGGTGGACTGGGTCTGTTCACTGTTCCCGTTCGTTGTGACACTATGCGTTGGGACCAACATGTCCGAGATTAATTTAATTTTGGTTTAAAGCTTCAAAATGTCCATTTCCCCTCATTTTAACTCTAAATTTAATAAAATTTGTTTCTAAAAATTTCTAAATTCAAGATCTTTCTAATAGCAATAGCTTTGTTCAATTTGGAGTTCATTTGTTATTTCTTTGATACTTATTTGTTTTCCTTGCTTGTTTGTTCTTTTCCGACGCAATCGTCCGAGTTAAGTTCGAAGAAACAGGAGAGCTCCAATTTGTAAGCTCAGGACTATCAAGACTCACTTGCCTTAGACCCAGGCGGGTCAATACTTTGACCATATTGAACCTACATTTTATGCTAATTATATTCTTTTAAATAGGCAAATTGCATGCTTAATTCACTATGCAAATATATGTTAAATCTTTAAGAGGTGGTTACATACTTACTTGGTAATTAAATATTAATATTTCATCCTTGACACTTGAATTACCTGATTATTGTCACCCTAGATAACTAGCTATAAGTCGTACTTAAAGCGTCATGCTAGTCTTGCTTAAGTACCAAAGCATTAACTGTCCTAATCATCATCTTTTAATCATGAAATTTGTTTTGGACAGTCATTTAGGGCAAATGACTGAAATAGTGTAGATAATTTAATTTATATTTCTCAAAACCCTAATGAATGTTGTTACCACATCTAGACGGATGGTATGTTGGTGGGTGCTAATGCGGCCCAATGAATGTTGGTATATGAAATGAACCACCCAGATAACTCTATGGACTTAACCCTGTGATGATCTCCCAATGTAAAATAGTACAACCATAATTCTATAATAGTGTCGTGCTAGCTAAATAATTTGTATTCATCAGTACGAGAGTTGCGCCATTGGAGGGACCCACAAGTTGTGTCGCTAGCGTAAGCTGTCGTGGACACGGGTTGGGACGCTGGCGCAAGCCGACGTGTGGCGCAAGAGGGTGTCTGGGTAAGTGTTGAAGCATGTGCGGGAGCGTACCCTTCTTAGGTGAAACCTTAGCGGGTGTAATTAATACTGAGGGATGCATTGTAAAGGCCTTGTGGTAATATCTCTTGATTCACATATCTAAGGAAACATATGTATACATCAAGATGATTATCTCTTGTGAGTAAAGCATACAGTCTCTGCGGAATAGTAAACTGTTCGAACAGCCGTACCCATGGTCACGAGCGGGCACGAGAACTTACTAGAGTTAGTTTTATTTCAGAAACCTTTGTGGGTGGGATGAAAAATATGTCGGGCTTACCTAGCCCTGAATTTGGATTTTTCCTAGGTATACCCCAGTGTTGATAATAAGGTGGATGTAACCCAATTAAAATTAAGCATAAGGTGAAGGTAACATTCGCTGTTATTAATATTGCACAATTACTCTCTTTAATAAAATGCGATTTGGTTAAAATGCTAAATGATAGGAATTTCTAATAATGATACTTGAAAAATGTTGCTTTGACAAATAAAAGAACATGAGCCATCCTTGTTAAGCCTCACATGTATATCATTGCATTTTGTATATTGGCTCGTGAGCACGGAAGTTGTGTTTATCCTAGTTCTTTTCCCCAACCCTTAGAGTATGTGGATCAAGAACACTACGCCTACTACGAGGATCCAGAAGTTGACAGACAAAGCAATGATGAAGAGTAGTTTAGTCCTTAGTTGTTCAGGTCTCGCCCTAGTCTAGCTGGTTCAATCGATGCTTGCGTATATCCAATATTATCCAAGTCCTTAGGTAATATCGGACGTACACGGGTTACCCTAGTCATTTGTCTGTGGAGAGATGTATTCTCACCCCTTTTGCTTCCACTGTCGTTTTGTTACTTTTGTGTTGTAATCATTTGGTCTGTTTGATCTTTATTATAAAACTCGATCCGATGCGGTCTATATGACTGATATTTGTAATATAATGTTTGGTTTGGTTTACTACTTGCATGAAATGATTAAGTGATGTATTGTGTGAACGTTACCTACTGATTTAGGGAATAACTCCGTGCTTTCACATATAATTCTGCATTACATAGCACTGGTAACAGCATCAGTCGAGTGTAACCGTAAAACTGACACGTCGATTGAGAGTCATATGCTGTTTGGGGTGCATCCAACAAATTGCAGAGCGAATGAGCCCTCACTGTCCAGTAAGATGTGCGCGAGGTGTTCTACAAGACGAGTCGTTGTAGATAAGACTTGCTGATATATAGTCGCTGATGAATGGCACATCCAGAGTCCCATTTCGTAGATTAGCTTCGTGGCAATGCCGGCATTTGGGATGGGATGGTTGGCGGTGGCGGCACTTGTTAGTTCGGACGCCCTTATAGCGTTTAGAACAACCAAAACAACAGAGCTACTAGTAATCTATCAACTGTCGTCTTGATGCAAACTATAGGCCGATAATACGTTTCTCGATACATACAGGACATCTCACCTGCTAATTTTGATGGATTGCATTATGCATTATGCCCTTTTAGGAAAGTTGTGATTTTTTTTTTGTTTTTTGAACTTCAAGGAAAATTGTGAATTCGATCCTCAAACTAACTCAACACACGTCAGATGAATTATATGGTATTCTTTTCACCTTATTTAATTCCGAAACTAAAGAAGATTTTAGTGGGTTTATCATACATTTTATGTTCTTCGTGCCACTCCAACCATACGTAAAGTCTCGATTATTCTTTTCATTTATGAGACGCTCTTTCATCATTGAATCAATAGGGATATGAAGTAGGCACAAGATCGAGATAGTAGTGCCCAGTGGGGCTCCCTTGCTTACAGTGAACTCAATGCTAGTCTGATCCACTCACGACGCTGCTCCAAAGCAGAACAGTGATCTGATACTGTAACAACTTTATCGGTGTCCTAACTCCCAAGTCATAACCTTCATTCAGTTCAGCATGGCCTGCGTCCGTCAGTGCACAGCTGTATGGAAAGCATCATGCACGCCATTCTTAATAGGTGATCGAGATGGGATATCCAGAGATACGCATCTTCTTCTAAATCAGAGCAGGTGTTTGATCCAGCATTCGCTCCAGTTGGAGCGTCTAATCTGACAAATGCTAGCTGTTGCAGAAACAGGACCATATGCCGATGTTTCAGGCCTAACCTGACTATGTATTAGTAGTTGTCGAGCATTGGGAATTCCATTGGTTGAAATCCAGGACAGACGGGTACTAAAAAGTCCATGTAACACACGTTGTAGTAATAACAAAATGACAAGACCTATGCTATGCGTGTGAGTGCATGTTAGTCTTATAATCCATTTGCCCCCCATCCCATTGGCTAGGTTAGGCTCCACTTGTGTCTTCATCTGCACGACTTCACATAATACATGTGCCGCCCTAGCTGAGGTAACAGCAGAAACTAGTATTCCCTGACGGACCTTCCAAAAATACAGGCAAAACAATCGATAAATATTCACTTATATTATATGCACTCCATAAACAGTATTTTCATCAGCAATGTCGTCTGATATGAGGTGGCAGATTCCTGAAGAAAGTTACCCGGCGTTCTTAGGCTGCATTCTGTCGCACCGCGAGACTCCCCCGTTGTATCATCCATTGTCATGGCATGCTCGTCGATCGAAACTTGGAACGCGTTCCAACATGTCCTGCAGCTAAAGTGTCACCGGAATGTTCAGTTCCCCAGAGAAGACTACATTGGCATCTTCAGAACTACCGGTGCTAATTCCAGCCTCCCTGTTCGTCGTATCCCAAAGCGATCCCCCTCATTTGGCCCACCTAGAAGGCCTAATCATCCAACAATGGTTAATGACGTTTCTATGCTTTTATAATTCATAGAAGAGTATAATGTGTGTTCATAGTTTCAGTTATACATATACTTGTGTAATCTATCATAGCGGTGGTTGGTCCGTTCCTTTTCTTTGTCTTGGACGGCATACCCACAATTCTGAAGGCGCATTATCAGCTCAAATCCTGAATCCAAACTCTTGTTTTTGTAATCATCTGCATACAATCAATCAAAACATGGACGCATCCGTTCGGACAGTTTGTCCGACGCGAAAGCACTTCGCCGCCAAAGAAGGGCTTTAACGAAAAGCAACTTGCGACTGAGCTGAAGACGTTTATTTTGACAGTCTGTCTTTTAGTTAGGCTAGAAATGCTCCAAAAGACAAATGATAAATTGTTTGTTGCCGTTTAACGACAACTAATGATAATTGACAGTAATTAACAATAACTAACTATAATTAATGATAATTGACGACAACTGCTGATAATTCGCATACAAGTAAATCTTAATAACAATTGATGACAATTAACGACAATTTGCACAAAGTAAATATTAACAACAATTAACACAATCGACGGCAATTAATGACAATTCATCTAATTCCATGATTACTAAACTAATCAATTCAATGATTACATAAATAATCCATCTATATCATAAAAGGAAAAATGAACAGTTAAAAAGAAAATGAAGCCAGCGCGACATCGGAGGAGGGTAGCTACGGAGACCGAGGCGGCATCGGAGAGGAGGGCAACAACGAAAGAGGAGGAGGAGGAGGAAGTGTTGGGGGAAGAGGAGGAGGAGCGGGCGGCGACGGCGGGAGAAGGAGGGAGGCCAGGGTGTCAGCGCCAGCGCGGGAGGAGGAGGGAGGAGTCGCACGTAGGCGGGCACACGGGCACTGGGCTAGGTTTAGGAGCCGAGAGGGGTGGGGTGGCCGGTTTTGTTTAGTAGTAAAAAATGGGTAAATGCGTCTGAACTTTAGGGTTAAACTCGGAAGTTCTATCCCGCCAAAGATGTGGAAAGTTTCCATAGACGGCTTCCTGCTTCTATAAAAACCGCTAGATCCGGAGTTTGATCGTGCAGTGCAGGTGGAGAGGGCGCAATTGGCCCAAAATCCCAACCCGATTGTACTAACATTATGGGCTGTGTCGGACCTTTGCTGTAGTTAGTTCCTGGCCCTCATCTCGCCGACCGAGCCGGCCCACCTGTAAGGCTGTAATCCAACTGGAAGCGTAATTTTATGGGCCACGGGGCCTTTCCTACGAGGCCCAACCGGTCTACTACAGAGCTTCGTGCCAGCGGCAGCCTAGACCGGCCCGCAAAACCAACTCCTGGGAAAGAAGGTAACCACTCTCTCAAGAGAGAGAGAGAGAGAGAGAACCACGCAAAGGCACGACGCCGTCGCCGCCTAAACCTTCCCAGTAGCCTAAGTGCCTAACCCCTGTCGCCCCGCCACCGGCCGCCGGCGAGTAGCGGGGTTCTTGCCTCTCGCCACTATCTGCTTGTTCTGTAGAAGCTCATCTCTTTGAAGGGGCAGTAGGGAGGGCAAGGCAGGGCGTTAGGGATGGGGGAGGAGGTGCATCTGGGCCTGCCAGGGCCCTGGGCGGAGGACTACCGGGAGAAGGCCGACCACTACACCACCAAGATCGGTGGAGTCCCTGTATGTCTTTGTTACTATGGTTCTGTTTAGCTCTTCCTGATCTTTGTTTCTGGCTTAAGAGTTGCCCCCAGAGACGAAGCTATGCACTTCTTCTGTTTTAAGTTCCTGACAAGTTGGAAATAAGCTGTTATATATTACTTAGGAATTACACCATGTTTTATCAATTTTAGTTCCTAATCCTTCCCAAAGGTGGGAAAAAAAACTTATGAGCTATGAGGCATCAATATCAAGCTCCCTTTTGAGCCATTTGTTGAATCTTCTGCAGGATTGGCCAGCCGAGGATATGGGCGTTAAACCTGACTTGCTCCAATGCAGCTTATGTGGAACCAAGCTCTGCCTTGTTGCTCAGGCGAGTTTTTACTATTTGACAAGAATTTAAGAGTTGAAAAATGTCTCGATGAACATTCATATGAGAAAATGGAGTATTACGAATTTTCGATGTTTGGACTTATGTTATAATACCCTGAATTCGTGTGCATAACTTGTTTCTATGATGGTAACAAATGCTTCTATCTAGTAGTTTTGCTTTATTTTTATTAATGCGGTAGTAATTTCAGGTTTATGCTCCTCTCGCAAAGCTGAACATTGAGGAGAGGACAGTCTATGGGCTTGCTTGCCCGACACCAAAATGTGGGCCTAACCCTCAAAGGCGAGTCACATCTCGGGCTTGATATGATTATAAGTTATTCAGATCTTTTGTATGATTTTAAGTTGGTTTCTCTTACTTTTGATTTTTGCTTCTTATAGTTGGAAGGTCTTAAGAGTACAAAAGTGCCATAGTGGTATGCAAACAGATGGTAATGGTGATAAATTAGGTCAAAGGAAAGAAAATGTTTGCTCAGATGGGCCTTCTTCTACAACTTTTCCGGAAAAACGTAACGAAGAAAACAAAAGTAATGAGAGCAACGATGATGATTTCGATTTAGATGCCTTGGCCGAAGCACTTGAGCAGGCTGCAACGTTAGCATCCAACTCAAAGAAGCAAAATAAATCAAAGCGTGCTAATGCCCCCATAAAATGTGCTGTGGTAAAGGAGAAAGTAGATGACTTGAGTATACCAGGTGAGGAAAATTTCTGAAGAGCTCATTACAATAAGTATAAAGTCTTATTAGTGTTTTTGTTTCATGGAATTTTCTTTTTCCTTTTTAGAAACACAGGGTGTCATTCACCCCGGCTCCATTTATTAATGAAACCAGAGTTTTGGTATCGTTGACATCCATTACAGCATTCCTCTTCCCCATGAAAATATTGAATCATAGTCAGATTTTACTACTCTATTCCTATTACACTTCCACCAACTTGTCATCATTCCATTACCATCTCTTTGTAGGTAGCCAGCTCCACGCAGACGTTGCTACCTCCAGGCTTCACGCTCTCCTCATCTTCCTGAGAGCACCTTGTCAACCAGCTTCTGCCCTTGCCATTGTTCACCTCCATCGTCTCAGCCCCTGCACATCTTCCCAACCAAACTCTTGGTCCTCTGTTTTCTTCAGGCCACCCCGTCATCTCCATGGGATCCTTTGAGCCTCCAAACTCTTGTTCTCCAAGTGTACAATATAAAGATCCATCTGGTGCCAATGTGTATCCTGACATAAGATCCTCCAGTTTCTTTATAGTTGCAAGCATTCTCTTCCAAAGTACCTGCATTCCAACCCACTTTTTTTTCTTCTTCTGAAAACACATATAGTTTCTTCCTTTCCATAAACACCAAATAATAGCAGAAGTCAACATATTAAGCGCTTTATGTATTTTATTGCAAATTCTCATGGAATTTTCTTTCTGCAGTTCTTCCTTGTTTCTACATCTATTTTGATAAGGAGCAATTGAGGGCCAAAGGAATTGTAGGTTCAAGTAGCGATGAAACAGTTTTGGTAAAAGGAATCCTGGACACGGGAAACGATGAAGACAAATGGGAAGGAGAAAATTATGAATATGATAGAGCTCTTGGTGCTGACAGAACTTTCTTAAAATTCAAGAAACGGTTGGATGCATCTCCCCAGCAATGCTTTAGGTAGTTAATTTCATAGTGTCCTTGTAATCTATCTTTTGAATCATGCCAGTATCATATTATACATCAATCGTCCGTTTGTTGCCTTTTTTACTGTCACTACCTGAATCAAATTTTGGCGTGCGATGCTTTGTAGGTATTCCTATGGTGGTAGGGCACTGTTAGCTGCAATGAACTTACAAGATGCTGGCACCTGTAGGCTGTGTGGTTCACCACGCCAATATGAATTGCAATTGATGTCTCCTTTATCATATTTCCTCCACGAAGCTGGTGATGGTTCCTCAAATTATGCACCTAATGCCTGGACTTGGCTGACTCTTATCATATACACTTGTTCCAAGGTACGATCTTACTCTTCAATTTACCGATACTAAACAATTTAATATAGGATGAAGGTTAAGGACTTTTGAAGGCTACTAATGTAATTCCTTAGCACTAGCAGCATTCTAATTGTAAAATTGATGAACCACTCCATGTTTTGATGAATAAAGCACCATGAACAACGTTGCACTTGGAACCAATATCTTTCTAGCATATATCATGTCAAGAGATTATACCATGAATTCATTACTTCAAATTTGTGTGATGAAGAGATTCCTGTGTCCTGCTTGATGTTCTTTTTGCACTTCTAGAATGAGCTAAGAATAAATGCATGTCATGTGAAACATTTTCTGGAAATAATTCAGTCTAAAAATTGAACTTTGGATGGTTCTGTTTGTCCAGAGTTCAGCCTATTTTCATTTGTTAATTAGCCCATAATCCATCTGGGGAACACTTTCTGTTATCCACTGTATGGTGACTATGATCCTTGACGATGAAAGGAATTGATAGGCACATGAAACTCCAGAGGTGCAGTGAGAAGTTTTGTATTAGTAGGTTTCCTCATTTAGTTATTCTTGGTGCTGAGAAATGGAAATTTGTTACTATTTTCACTTGTTTTTAGTCCACACATTTTGGAGTATTTTGTATGCCCTAACATCAATTTACCGCAGAGTTGCTGCCCGTCATCCTGTGGTGGAAAGCCTGGCAACTGTTGCTGGGGAGTAGCCGAGGAGGAGATTATGATTCAGGAGGATGAAGGCCTATAACGCCTAATGTCAAACTCTTCCTGGTTTGAGTGTGTGACATACATTTTTAGATATTGTTATCCCATTGTCAAAGTTGTAAAGCTATCTGCAATTTTATGCCCAGTGTTCTTGTAATTTCCCGGCAATGTCATGAGCCATTTTTTTTTTTGCAGAACTCTTGGTTCATAATTAGTCCAATTGTGCTCACAATATCATGAAATGAGCAGAGTTTTGATCTGTGTGACCACACTTTTCTGCTGTAGTCTTTTAACCGGGTGTTGCTCTCTGAATTGTCAAGAAAATCCATGTTACGCGCTTGATTATTGAGAGTGATGTGATCGTATGTAGTATGTTCTTGGGTTGCCTTGTCAATCCCAACAATCTATTCTTGTCCAGTCTGAAACCTTCTTCGGTTTAGTTTGTTTACTAGAGGTTGATTATTACTAGAAATTGAAGTACCGATTTGATTAAAGTGCACCTATAAAAGTGATAAAACCGTACCGATGCATATGCACAATACACGATGAGCTGCATAATTTGGCCGTCGTATTATTCTCTTTGCCAACTTTACAACCGCACCGATGAGGATGCTGCATCTGCAATTTGGTACTTAAAATGCCGTTATCATGCCAGGCTGCCTGTAAATGATTCATTTGTGCCTAATAATGTATGAACTTCTACCATGTTTTTCCCATTTGAAGAATCTTTATGTACGAAATACTAGACATATACAGCTCACGACGCACCCATCTTTGTACTTTTGCTAAGTTCATCTCTCAATTCCCTGAAGCAGAAATGGGAATAGTACACGAGAATATCAATCAGAGTTTGCTCAGAATTAGTCATTAACAACAGTTCGCTCATTTGGGCAATTGGACTGTGTACAGATTAGGACCTGTAAATTGAGCACAGTGTACAACTGTAGCCTGTTGCCTTCCGGATGTAGACGTGACATCCAGCATCCGTCTCTTCTCAGCGTCTGATCCGCGGACGTATGTAACGCATCACAAGCTCTTTCGAGTCCAAGACGGTACGTCGCCTCGAGTCGAGGGCATCTCGCGTCAGGGCTGTTTTCCACGGCTGAAACGAGATGTGCCGCCTCGCCATTGGACGGGCTCGACGCCTTCCAGAATGCAAAGTCCAAAGTCACCGAGACCTCACGGATCGCACGCGGCAGAGTCAAGATGCAAAAGTTGCAAAGCACGCGCGGTGCGGACGGGAGGACGCAGCGAATGGGGCGCGGCAACCGGGGACGCCTGCTACACCTTTGTTTTGCTTTGCAGCTGCGCGTAAGCCTCCCTCCGTTTAGCCGAGCCGAGGAGGCACAACTGAACTGAACTGAACTGAACTGAACAGTCACTAGATTTGATCGTTTTCTCGTGTTTTGTCTTGCTCTCCCTGTTTGTCCCGCTTCTTTCAATTGCTTACGCCTTTTGAGTTTTGACTTCGGTGAAGAGCGCCTAGACTGGGCTACCGTTGTATCATTTACATACCACTGGAGCCTGGCGCGTGCACATACGCAAGTAGTGACGGTGTGCGTGTCGCTGCCATGGGCCTGCCTGGATGTCCCGGCCGATCGGGCGGCCGAGTAGGCGCGCGTGCAGGCGGGATGGCGAGAGGATCGGACGATGCGCTGTGCGGCTCGCGCGAATTGGGCAGCAACGAAGGCGGGCGTCGGCGTGGCCCGTTTTTACCTAGTAAGATTACCAATCTAGCTAAACTTTTTAGCACTAGTACTGTGGTACCACGGGCGAAGTCGCCGGGGATTCGTTGGGCTCTAGAATTTTTAAATATAGAAAACGAATTTTAAAAATTATAAAATATTTTATAGAGTCTTCCCAACACAGTATACTTGTTTGTATTATTTTTTTATAATTTTATCCATTCTGAATCTTTCTTGAAAATTCATTTAAGTATATTGTTTGTAGAAATTTTTTAATATAGAAAATGAAGTCCAAGTATTATGAATTTTTTTAAGGCTCCTTAGACAGTAGGACTTAATTGTTCAATTTTTTCCAGAATTTTATATGTTCTAAAACTGTCTCGAACATTAAGGTTTTAGATCTAAAAAATATGATTTTAGGTTTCAAAATTAGTGTTTCATGATTTCACGTGACTTGGAATGTGAAAAGTTTAGTACCACATGACTACTCTAGATAAGAGACACTCTTAAGGGTTTAGACCACCGCCCGGCCTCCCTCCTCCACACATCTGTCGCCTGTCATTGCTGTCCCCCCTTGCCCGCAGTGCTACGCCTCGACAACACCTCTGGAATTCCCGGCACCAACGTAGCGGCTTCCCCTAGCACTGGTATCGATGGAAGTTCCTTCTGGTGGGCAGGACTACGTGCGAGAGGAAAGACTTTGACTAGGTGGTGTACTTCCTCCGACCAGGTTAATTGAATTGAGAGCTTTTTGGAATAGTCGAACAAACTTTAATTTTAAAAAGAGCTTGTCGTAAACTATTTCAACCACATTTTGTTCAACCTAGTTTCTTTGTTTTGGCAGCAAATGTTAGTAAGGAAGGGTTGATGTCACCAGGTGATCATACACGACGATACCCAGTGGCGGGTGAACCTGACCTACCATGCGATGGGACGACACGAGACGCGTGACTCACGAGCCCCACTGTATAATTTGTTCCCTAGAGGAAAAAAAGGTGTATCATAGAAGACACCATAAAAGCGAGCAGGCCGGACAACACATCACATCACACGCGACCACAGAGGCTCAATGCGTGTTGGAGCATCCTATGCTACACACCAATATAATCAAGCATTTTATAGAAAGGAAAAGAAATAACACCTTCACCATTCTTGCACTGAAACAACTCATTGTTACCAAGACGCTGCCCAAGAGTAGTGGTCACCCAGAGTGCCTTGTAAGCTTCTTGAATCCATTCCCTATTGCAAAATACACCAATCTCAGCATTGTATGTGTACATATTTGGCAAAAAGCTTTTATGCATCATCTTACTCATTAGCTCAAATGTACGATCAAAGTTGCCCCCTTTTATGCTGCCTATCAATCAGCACAATGTACATGCTGTGTTTGGCACCGGCCCTTGCTGAAGCATCCCAAAGTGTATCTTTGGTCACGCCATGGCACGGGCACGTCAAAAACACTCTGTCATGCCGCTATCCTCGGCGTGGCCTAACCCGCTGAAAGTATCTAGGCCCTCATAGTTGGATTTGACAATTAATGTCAATATTATGTCAAAAGACTAACATGTGTGCTAAGATGTGTTAAAGGATAAATCCTGATGATTATTTGGTGATAAAGTTATTTGGTAAGGCTAATGTGGTGAAAGATCGATATGGATCAAGACAAATGTATTATATAGCCTAAGAACCCTTTTGTAGTTTTTACCGATCTCGGTGTTTGGAGAAAAGATCAGATTTATAAGATAAATGTCGTACTATAAAGAGGGATCATGGCTAGTAGCTTGAAAGAATTTTGTGCCATTATGATCAACTAGGGTTCATGCATCGGCCTGATTTGAGCTTCTGAAAAACTATTTTGAAAACTAGTATGATCGTTGTTGATAAGCGGTACTACCGTCGGTCGGTAGTACCGATATTTATATGGTGGTACGTATTTTCCAGAGAGCATGTCGTTTGAATGTTTTGAATCTCTCTCATAATCGAATGACTCATTTGAACTGCAGTACTACCGCAGGTCGATAGTGCTGAAAAATATATGTTGGTATGTAAAATACAAAGAATGTATTTTTTTAGTATTTTGATCCTCTCTGAAAATCGGAAGGACCGCACTTCAACTGCGGTACTACCGCAAGTCAGTAGTACTGATATTTATATGGCGGTACAAATATTACAGATCGTGTTTTTTAGAGTTCTTATCTCCCTTGAGAATCGGTATGACCGTAGTCTCTTGAACGGTACTACCGAACTATGGTAGTACTGACGATTACATGGTGGTATATTTTTTTTTCCAGAGAAGGCATTTTTTATAGAAACCTTGAGCTCTGGAAAACGGTAGCTCCGTTCTAGCCTAGTGTACTACCACGATGCGGTAGTACTTATTTCTAGTTGGCGGTAGTACTGCAACTTTATGTGTAACGGCTAGTTCAGAGCATTAAATGCCACTGTACCAATCGTTGAGCCGAAAATCGGTAGTACCAGGTTTCAACGGTGGTACTATCGCAAATCCTGATTTTTTCAGGAAAGTGGTTGTAACGGTTAGATTTGTGGTTGAGGGCTATAAATATACCCCCACCTGCAGCAAACATATGACCTTTAGCCATATTGAATACACTTGAGGGTTTGGTGCTCTCTTTTCTACTCATTTGCATTGAATTCACATTTTGAGGTAGTTGGGAGCTAGTCAAGTGCATTGCATAATTAGTTGATCTTTTAGCACTTGATTGTCTTCAAGCGAGCGTTACGATTTGTTACTCTTGGTACTTGCCGGCACCTAGACGGCTTAGAGAAGAAGCTGCGCGGTGATCACTTCAAAGAAGCATGTGAAGTGACACAGCAAGGGTTTGTGATTGGTGTTGTGCTCACCAACTCTGGAGTAGAGAAAGAGCAACTCTAGTGATCGAGGGTTGATGCTTAATTCGTGAAGCCGGCTTGATTTGTTCAAGATTCCTCAACGTGGACTAGTGAATACCAGCAAGTCTTCGATATCATAGGAAAAACACCGTTGTCTCCATTGTGGTTTATTTCTTGTCTTTACTCTTCCGCATGTATAATTCTAGTATTTTATTTGTGTAGAATTGCCTAGGTAGAATTGTATCTAGTTTTGACAAGTTCATAATTGTGATAAAATTGTTAATTAGTAGAAGAATTTTAAAAACCTCCTATTCTCCTCCTCTAGTCGGTTATCCTTGATCCTACAAGTGGTATCGAGTTTGGTCTCTCTAATTTTAGACTTAATCGTCTAGGAGAGAAAGGATGGCTAGTGAGGGAATGTCAATAGGCAATGCTCCTTTATTTGATGGATCAAATTATGCTTATTGAAAAATTAGAATATCCATTTATTTAAAGGCCAAAAGCCCAAGCATATGAAGAATTGTTAGTGAGGGTTTCGTTATGGCACTTGATCCTACACACAACACGAATCTTGAGGAACGAAACTCCCACCTCAATACTCAAGCGATGAACGCTCTATTTGGAGCTTTAACGCGAATGAGTTCGATCAAGTGAGCAATCTTGAAACCACTCATGAGACGTGGATTATGCTCTCGAAAATTCATTAGGGCACATTCATGGTTAAAGAATCCAAATTGCATAGGCTTCGGATAAAATGTGAGATATTTATAATGCTGCCTCATGAAAACAACACCGAGATGTATTATAGACTCAACAACATTGTAAATGAAATCAAAGATCTTGGCACTAACTTGCTTGATTTTGATATTATGCACAAGATGCTTAGGGCTCTACCTGATAAATATGAGATGTTGGTGACACTATTTCTCAACCCTCCCGAGTTGTCAAGAATGATATCAACCGGACTCTTGGGCAACCTCATAACAAATTAGTTGTACAAGAAAGACAAGGAAGAGCTCTTGAAGTCATCTTCCTCGAAGAAGAAGATTACCGCTTTCAAGGCTAAAGCGGAATCAAGCGATGAAGAGGATGAAGAAGAAAAAGACTCCGAAGAAGAATTCGCTCTCCTTGTGAGGAGAATGAAGAAATTCATGAGAAGTCGCCCGTATAACTTTAAATTTGACAAGAGCAAGAAAGGGTAATCCTCCAACGACAACAAGCGCTATAGCAATATTTGTTGCTATGAGTGTGATGAGAAGGGGCGCATTGCCTCTCATTGCCATAACAAGAAGGATGACAAGAGTAAGTCATCAAAGAAGAAATAATACAACGGCAAAAAGAAAATTTTGAAGAAGCCTTACAAAGATAGCAAAAATGAAGCTGACATTGGAGAATGAGACTCAAGTGGAGAGTATTCTGACTCCGACTCCGACAATGACGAATCCTCCAAGAAAAGAGGACTTGTCGGCATCGCCATCAAAGAAGTGTCGTCGCTATTCTCCACTCCTACAATCCTCATGGCAAAAGGAGATAATGTAAAATATATTGACGATAATGAACCTTCATATGATGAATTAATGAACATGCTTGAAGATTTGAAGAAATATCTTGAAAAAGAGAAGTCAAAATTTAAGGTCTTGAAAAAAAGAGTATATCTCTCTAAAAGATTCTTATGAGGAGTTAAAAGGAGGCTCATGACTCTTTTCTTCAAAAGGATATTGAAAAATCTCATTCGAATATTGGAATTACTTGCAATTTAATGAATAAGATGCTAGAGTAGAAGTTGCTTCAAATGCTATATCTATGTCTAGCACTTCTACATCATGTGATGACCTGTTATTTATGTCATGTTATTCAAAAATTGATTCAATTGCAAATATGGCTAATACATGCGATCTATTGCTCATTGGTGAGAATCATGAATTAAAAGAGTAAGTCACAAAATTGATCAAAAGTTTAGAAAGATGCTTCAAGGAAAAGCAACCATTGACAAGCTATTAAGTGATTAAAGATGCTCATTGAACAAGGAAGGACTTGAATTTATTCCCAAGAAAGATAATAAATAAATTTACAAGCCCACAAGGTTTGTAAAAGAAAAAGGAAAATATTGCAAACAATGTCTTAGTGTTGGTCATCTACAAAATGCATGCTCTAGTGTAATGTTAAGTCTTATGGTACTTATGATTCATACTTAGAAAATCTAAAGATGACAAAATAGTAGCAAAATTTATTAGTACTTCAATTTTATGCGCAAAAAAGAATGTCATTTGGGTACCCAAAACCTTGGTCACTAATCTCCAAGGACCCAAACAAATTTGGGTACCTAAAAGTACTTAATTCTTGTTTTGTGAGTGAACTACAAGACCGGTGGAAAACATTGGCTGCTTGATAGTGGATGTACTCAACACATGACTAGTGATAGAAAAGTATTCACCACATTCAGGAATGGAATGGGAAATGAAAATATCACTTTTGGCGATAATAGAAAGGAAAGGTAATAGGATTGGGTAAAATCGTTATCTCAAATGACCTTTCCATTTCTAATATATCTTTAGTTGAATCACTAAATTTTAATTTGTTATCCATTGCTCAAATTTGTGATTTTGGCTTAACTTGTTCATTCTCTCAAGATGGTGTTTCTATATTAAATGAAAATGACAACTCTTTACTTTTCAAAGGATTTAGATTTGGAAATCTTTGTCTAGTTGATTTATCTTCAAATGATTCATGCTTGAAAACATGTTTGATTGCAAAAACTTTTTTGGGTTGGCTTTGGCATAGAAGGCTAGCTCATGTTGGTATGATTCAATTTAAAAAGTTTTTCAAACATGATTTAGTTGTTGGATTGAAAGATGTGAAGTTTGAGAAGAATAGACTTTGTAGTGCTTGTTAAGCCGGGAAACAAGTCGCAAATTCTCATCCTTCCAAAAGTATCATGTCAACTTCTACACCAGTGGAACTCTTACATATGGATTTGTTTGGGCTAACAACCTATAAGAGTATCGGGGGGTAATAGCTATTGTTTAGTTATTGTTGATTATTATTCTAGA
The DNA here is from genome assembly GCA_036346395.1 of Hsuehochloa calcarea. Classification (NCBI taxonomy): domain Eukaryota; kingdom Viridiplantae; phylum Streptophyta; class Magnoliopsida; order Poales; family Poaceae; genus Hsuehochloa; species Hsuehochloa calcarea. Next base: position 47,135,578 of record CM070599.1, read on the forward strand.
TATACATGGGTATTCTTTCTAGATGACAAAGTCGAAACCTCTAGTATTCAAAAGTTTTACAAATAGGGCTCAAAATGAATTTGATTTCAAAATTAATAAAATCCATTGTGATAATGGTTCCGAGTTCAAGAACACTAAAATTGAAGATTTTTGTGATGAACTTGGAATAAAGCATGAACTTTCCACAACCTACACTCCGAAGCAAAATGAGGCTGTAGAAAGAAAAATTAACATTAATTGAAATGGCTAGGGCAATGCCTTGATGAGTATAATATTTTCGATAGCTTTTGGGCAGAAGCAATCAATATCGCTTGTCATGACATAAATCGTCTTTATTTGCATCGTCTTTGAAAAATGACTTTTTATGAACTTCTTGTTGGAAGGAAACCAAACATTTCGTATTTTGTGTATTTAGTTGCAAATGTTATATTTTGAGAAAAAGTGTTCGTCTTTCAAAATTTACAAGTCGATGTAATGTTTGTTTCTTACTTGCATATTCATCAAATAGAAAAGTTTATCATGTCTTTAACAATAATACTGTTTTGGTTGAAGAAAGTCGTGATGTTCAATTTGGTGAAACTAATGGCTCTTAAGAAGTGCAAGATGATTTGGATGATGTAAGAAATGAAGCTTTGAGGGAAGCAATGAAGAATATGCAAATTGGAGACATTAAGCCAAAACAAGATCCAAATGACCCATCAACTTCCACTCAAGTCGAACCTCCCACCTCTTCCACAACAAATCAAATTGAAATTGATGAAGAGGATATCAAGGAAGGTGATCAACCATCCAACCTACCACCAAGAATTCACAATGCAATAGCAAATGATCATCTAATAGATCAATATTGGGTGATGTAAGTAAGGGTGTTTAAACTTGATCAAGTGTCACTTCTTTTTGTGAACATTACTCTTTTGACTCTTCTCTTGAGCCAAAATATATAGATGAAACACTCGATGATTCGGATTGGGTAAATGCTATGCATGAAGAACTCAATAACTTCATCCGGAATGATGTTTGGACTTTGGTGGAGAGACCCAAAGAACACAACGTCATTGATACAAAATGGGTCTTTAGGAATAAGCAAGATGAAGGGAATGATAGAAAGAAATAAAGTAAGATTGGTCGCTCAAGGATTCTCTCAAGTCGAAGGTTTGGATTTCGTGAAACTTTCGCTCCCGTAGCTAGACTTGAGTCAATTCAGATATTACTTGCTTTTGCATCAAGTTTTGATATTAAATTATTTCAAATGGATGTCAAAAGTGCTTTTCTAAATAGAAAAAATATATGAACTTGTTTTTGTTGAGCAACCACCGGTTTTGAAGATCCTAAGAATCGTAATCATGTCTATAAACTATCCAAGGTGCTCTATGGTCTTAAACAAGCTTCTATAGCATGGTATGAACGCCTTAGAGATTTTCTAGTTTTCAAAAGGATTCGAAATTGGCAAAATTGACTCAACTTAGTTTACAAAAATCTTAAATGATGATTTCTTTATTTGCCAAATTTATGTTGATGATATTATATCCAAGTCTACATATCAACATTTTTGCAAAGAATTTGGTAATATAATGTCTAGAGAATTTGAAATATCGATGATCGGAGAGCTTAGCTATTTCCTTGGACTTCAAATCAAGCAACGCAAGGATGGAACCTTCGCAGGCCAAATGAAGTATGCCAAAGATTTGATGAAGAAATTTAGCATGGAAGATGCAAAGCCCATCAAGACTCCCATGGCAACCAACGGTCATCTCGACCTTAACGAGGGAGGTAAATAAGTAAATTTATAGCTTTATAGATCTAAAATTGGTTGTTTACTTTATCTTACCACATCTATACCCGATATTATGTTTAGTATTTGCATGTATGCATGATTTCAAGCATAACCAAAAGAGTGTCATTTGGTGACCGTAAAAAGAATTCTAAGATATTTAAAGCATTCTTCTTGCATTGGCTTGTGGTATCCCAAAAGTGCAAAATTTGATTTAATTGGATATTCGGATTCCGATTATGCGGGTTGCAAAATGGATAGAAAAAGCACCTCGGGTAGTTGTCAATTCTTAGAAAGATCCTTAGTGTCATGGTCATCCAAGAAAGAAAATTTTGTAGCCCCATCCATTGCGGAAGCCGAATATGTCTCCACGGGAAGTTGTGCTCAATTGCTATGGATGAGACTAACTTTGATGGATTATGGAATAAAATTTAAAAATGTACCTCTTTTGTGTGATAATGATAGTGCTGTGAAGATTTTAAATAATCCAATCTAACACTCAAGAACCAAGCATATAGATATCCGACATCATTTTTTGAGAGATCATATGGGCAAAGGAGATATCACAATTAGCCACATAAGGACCGATGACTAATTAGAAGATATCTTCACCAAATCTTTAGATGAAAGCCATTTTTGCACTTTGTGGAATGAGTTAAATGTCATAGAACATTCTAATATTGCTTGAAACTCACGCCTCATGAAAATTGCTTTCGTTTGGTTCTTTTGATGTATTTATGAAAATGATTTCAAAATCTTTCTTAAAATCTCTATTTGAATAAAAACTATATTCATTTGAGTTTTTATTACCTATCTCATGCATAATGAACATAAAAATTATTTGCTGAGTGATTATTCTAAAGGATCATTTGCATTCAAGCCCAGCTTCTGATTATTTAGGCAAAACGGTAATACCGTATTTTAACGCTAGTGCTACCGTTGTCCGGTAATACCGCACGTCAATAGCGGTACTACCATTCTTTTGCGTCGGTTGGTAAAGCAATCACCAGAGACCAAGTTAAAAATGTACTCGAAAACGTGCTCGAAAACGTACTCGGAAACATACTAAAAACGTAGTCGAAAACGTGGTCGAAACCATCGTGGTCGAAGAAGAAATGGATCACCGGTACTACCGGCATTGAAAATACGGTACTACCGAAATGCGGTACTACCGGTATGAAAAATGTGGTACTACCACTTTGGTTGGTGAATTGTATTAACAGCCTTCGTACAGAACTTAACCTTCTCATCTCCTCCTGTTCGGTCATTCCGCATATGTTGTCTCTCTCTCTCTCTTTCCCGTGCTCTTCTCCAAAGAACCCAACTCTCAAATCTCTTGATTATGTGGGGCATTCTTGAATCTTTGTGTTGTAAGTATCTCCTGTTATCAAATCTCTTCCGATCCCGGAGGTATTTGCCATGATTCACTCTTCTCTCATCTACTTTTGGGATTTATCTCTCTTCTAGGGTTTGAATCAAAATGTGCATGATTAAGTCAATTTCTCTTAGAAAAATTGGTAGTAATTAGTATTTGATGACTTATTATGTCAATTATACGAATTCATTCATGTCAAACACTAGTTAAAATCAAAATCGAAAGATAGCCCTAAACTTTCTAGAACTGCAGTACTACCGCCCTGTGGTCGCCAGTACTACCGCTCCAGAAGAGAAAATTTGATTTAATCATACTCTTTTGCATAAAATATATTCTAATTATCTCTTTTGTCTTAGTAATCATGCCAGGGACAAAGACACCTTCTCTTCACAAAGGGCCACTCCCGATGGAGATCCCGAAAAACGTTATGATCCCCCAGCCTCTAGTGCTGGACCTTCTCGCCAGAAGAGACCTTCAAGGAAAGCAGCAGCAAGAAGATCTCCAAGTGAAGATAGCGACTCAGAGACAAGATCCTTTCCTTTAGCTATGAGAAAGAGAGATCAAGGGACATCCTCAAGGAAACAAGTTGCAGAGTCTGAGAGTGAGACAGATGGCAACAACGAGGGTCTTCTTGAGAAGAGAGTGCTAGTGATGAGGAAATGGGCGAGGCCGAAGAGCCTCAACTAGACCTCGTGTTGATTCCCAGTGAAAAATATGCTCTACTTCGCCATGTAAATCAATATGAGAAACCCAAAATTCAACAGATGCAAGATTTCATACAAGATTTCAACAAGAGGTATTTGCTCATCTTTACAGTCAGAACCGACAAATTACTGATCACAAGTATGTGGATTGGGCTCATTTAGACTCTCTTGATAAGTATGATAGAGCCTATAGATTATTTCAGGAAGTCGGTCTTCATGACATTGTGACTTTGAAATGTGACTATAACGAGGAGATTATAAGACAATTATGTGCCACTGTCCATGTGTCAACATATTTTGATCATTTGATATGGATGACGGGAACCCAAAGATATCAAGCCTCCAAGGAAGACTTTGAACGTGACTTGAGAACTTACATGGGTACTCAAAAAACTTTATGACAGAGAAGCTCTCATAATTCCAGCTTACATACAATTTTATGATGAAAATATCAACTTTGTACAGGAAGTATTGGAGGTCTTCTCCCTCTGCCAAGCCTGATTAACATAATCATCAATTGTACCTTCTTTCCCAAAAGTGACAACTTTGATGCTATTAGAGGGCATACATAGAACATAATTGATAACATTTCATGGTAGAAAGTCTGATGTGATTGATTTGATTATAAGAGAGATTAGTTCCTCTAAGAATGGTAGAGTCAAGAGGATATACTTTGTACCATATATTATGGCTCTCATATTGAGATTGACTCAATTCAAAGGAGGAAGGCCAAGAGTGCACAAGTTATACACGCCTAGGGAAGGGGCCCGGTGCTCGCAGCCTATACCACCTCCCGCTCCAAGAGTACCCTCACCTCCAAAGAAGAGCTCCAATGATCAAGCCTCACTCGCATATGCTTTCAGTTGTCATGGAAATTAAAGAGTCTCAACAAATAACGAGGATCTAATAATCCTCATTTTATCTTTTATCTATAATTTTATTATGGGTAAATATGATGTCACATAGTCCCGTAAGTACCCCTTATATCTATAAGGAGAGGCCTAACAAGTGATTGTAAGTTCTTCTACAATCACCCCCATAGTCGTAAGCCTTGCTACGACTATATCATGGTCGTAAGTCCTTCTACGACCACTACATAGTCGTAAGTCCTTCTACGACCACTACATAGTCGTAAGTTCTTCTACGATCGCTACCGTCGTAAGTCCTCTACGACTGTGAAAACTACGACCACCTTATAATCAAACCTACTGCACGAGTAGGTCCAATTGATTAAGGAATCCGAACGGTCTACACGCACTATTATTCCGCCAGACAATGGTGTGTAAATACCCCATTATCTCCGGAAGATAATTGCCGATGGCGTGAAGAAGTCAAGGCGCCGTAATTATCGCCATCATGCGCCTACATTACATTAATTAGGCACATCTCCGCAGGCAAAACGGCTACTTCTTCACGACTATATAAGGGCATCAAACAGAGACAAGGGGACAGAGAAGAACAACGGCAAACAAGGGCTAGTCAAGTAGAAACACAAGCACTATTCTCTCAAATAGTTTTAGTCCTTTGCTAGATCATCAACAATACCATACACACAGATTAGGGTTATTATTCTCTCCGAGAAGGCCCAACTCGCCTAAACATCCCGTGTCAATCCACTCGCGTGATCTCATCCTTAGAGACCCCAATCAAATAATCTTTACGTAAGATCGGTTCTAATACACCGGCAGCTGGCGCCGACCGTGGGGATCTTCCGTAATCTCTTGTCAACATACTCTTTTTTCCAATCTCATGCAAGCATGGCAGAGAATGGAACGAGGAGAACTGGTTCGACTTGGCAGACACGCAGACGCCGACATGGATGCCGGCCGACTACGAGCCGAGTGATGCATCCGCCGATGGTGATGTTGCCTCCGAGATTATTCTCCAGAAACCATCCCATCAATGGAGTTGAGGAGGATCCTTATCCCCACAACGATACGCCCAACAGAGGAGCCAATTCCTCCAAGGACAAGGGTCAATCCGACTGTAACCGCACCTGTGAGGACTCACGACACAATGAGAGTTTTTCCTCTAAGTGTCCAAGTTCCCTTAAGGCGGTCCGACTGGTGAGACAAGTCCCGAAGCCACCATTCCAGACTCCACCAAAGATCTTGTGATCCTATCTCTCGTGGTAACTCCAGAGATAGTGGGATCAAGCATGCTTTTCCTACGAATACGACTGCCTCTCCGCAGATCTCATTTGCGATGGAGACAGCTTATAACCCGAGTTCCCTACCGAGGGGATTACCCAAGTCGCCAGATGGTGTCTCTCGAGCACTCCTCAAGCGGGAGGCCTCAAGCGCAAGTGAGAATCATCAACGGAGGTCTTCGCCCTTCCTCAAATCGAGTCAACCTCATGGAGGACGAAATGAGAACCTCCCCAAGATCACGACCGCGCCTCCTCGTAGTAATGGCAAGGGAACCACCGCGACAGAGAGAACCAACACTGATGAACGCGAGAGAAATCCTCGACATTCTCGCACTCCACCGAGAAGGCCTCAAAGATCCGACGGGAGGATTTTGAGGTCATCCAAGAAAGAAAATTGCAGCCTGTAAGAACTCGCTCAAGCGATTCAATATCACCACAGGAGGTACAAGAACTCAGACATCAACGACTTGCTTGAGAATCCCAATCAAGAGCTTGCTCGAACGCCAGATACGATCTCTTTGTCGAGGAGATTGCGCAAAGGCTTCGAATCGTGATGACAAGACCGAAGTACTCGTCAACAACATTCGTAGTCGTAGTAATGCGATTTCTTCACCTACTACCAATCGAATATTTCTCTCACAGAGGAATCGACACGGCCATAAGTCACATCGATCTCCTATTCGAGAAATACTTTTCGATCGGCCGATGATCAAGTAGCCCTCCGAGGAGGTGATCAATCACTACTCCGCAAAGAAATTCACAACGGTGGATTACGAGGAGTATTCCTCAAGAACCGAGACCTACAATGTAACAGTCACCGCTGTCGGTATCGTCAGATACGATCACCGGCGACATTAACCCTTCTTTCCTACAAAGAAGGCGCAAGAAGTAATTACGGATGCCGCATTTTCGCCGACCTTCGAGCGCTCACACGCCACCTCATTTTCGACCAAAGGAACATGGAGAAATTTGATGGATCTCAAAATCCCATCGAAGTTTCTTCAGATCTATACAACACCGTCCGAGCAAAGCAGGAGGAGGAGAGCACGAATGGCGAATTACCTTCCAATCGTGCTCAAGGATCCGCCGATCGTGGTTATTAAACCAACCACTCGAGTCGATCTACTCTGGCAACACCTCTGTGATCTTCTACAGCAAATTTCCAAGGCACATACAACCGCCTCGAAAGGAAGACGACTTGCACCGATCAAACAGAACAACAACGAGACTTTGCGCCAATTCATCAAACGCTTTAGTCGTTCGTAACTCAATTCCGAAATTTCGACTCTCCGTGATCGTGGCTTTTAAGCAAGGAGTCCGTAGTAGAAGAATAACAGAGGATATTGCTTTAAATCCTCCCAACACCGCTGTCGAACTTTTTGAGATGGCCGATCGATATGCAATCGCTTCGAGGCAATGAGTGGAATAACACTATCGATCGAGAAACACACGCCTTCGAGAGCCAGTGAGGTTGGTAAGGACAAAAAGCAAAAAGTCCAAGAAGAAAATAAAAGTCAAAAGCCACAAACTAGTGGTTTCAAGGAGGTTTTGGCCGTAAAAGATAGAGAGCCCTAAACCACCAAGTCGAACCCCGATCAAGGCAAAGGTAAGCGCCGATCGTAGGAACGACAAACCAAGATGGTGTCCTTTTCATAAAAAGGAAGGACATGACCTCCAGAATCGCCGAAGTTTTCCAAAGAAAGCTCGAGGACTACTACAACTAAGAAAGCACCGCCCCTACTCGAAAGGTGTAGGACATACGAGTGGTCAAGTCGCCGATGATGAGGAGATGCCATTCCAAGATCCGCACCATACCGCTGAGCATATCTATGGAGGATCATCAGATACGACTCCAAACGACAACTTAAAGTCACGGACGAGAGGTAAATTCCATACATACTCCTCTTGTCAATAAATTACCAAGTGGCCTGGTTACCATCTCTTTGAGAAGGACGATCGCCGATCACTATGAGTCGATCAGTCGATTTCGACAGGAATGAACCCACCATCAACAACCGCTTGTCAATCGAGTGTTGGTTGATGGTGGCGCTTCTTGAACATATTATTTACCAAAGCCCCGATGAGATGCAAGTACCAGATTAGGTAAGGCTTCAGACGATATTCCTTCCATGGAATCGCATCGGTCTTCGCCAAACCCATTGGCCAAGTTTCTCTTCCTTTAACATTTGGCTCGCCAAGTAATTTCGTGACGAGAAAGTCTCTTTGATGTGGTCGATTTCGACACAAGATATAACGCCATACTCTGACGACCAACTTTGGCAAAATTCTTAATGGCTACTCATTATGGGTATCAATGTCTTAAGATGCCAGTCCCAAAGGAGTGATCACAATTCAATGTGACAAAAGATGGCGATAGTCATGATCACGATCCTCGAGATGGTTGGTCAAATACCAACTCGAGATGAAAGTCACCTTCGACTAGCAAGTCGGCTTCAAAGTCGCACTAAAGCCGAACGACTGTCAAAGAGGTTCCTCCGACGCAGAAACCTCAAGACTGCTCGCATTGGGGAGACTTCCGATCCCAAATAGGAAGACGCCTCATTACCTTCCTCCGAGCTAACGCAGATGTCTTCGCGGGCAAGCATCCGACATGCCCGAGTCCCTGTGGAGGTGATCGAGCACAAAGCTAGCTTTACTACCGATAAAGTACCAGAAACAAAAATTACGAGATTTGCCCCGATCGACGAGATGCTATTAAATCGTAATTGATAAGCTACTTAAGGCGTGCTTTATAAGAGAAGTCAATCACCCGAGTGGTTGGCTAACCTCAGAATGGTCAAAAAGTCAAACGGCAAATGGCGATGTGCGAGACTTTATCGATCTTAATAAAGCTTGTCCAAAAGATGATTTCCTTTACCTCGTATTGATCACCGTTGATTCTATCATGGTTGTGAAATATTAAGTTTTTAGATGCATATTCGATATCACCGATCAATATGTGTCTAAACGATGAAGAAAAGACCGCATTCATTACTCCATTTGGTACCTTTTGTTATATCAAAATGCCATTTGGTCTAAAGAATGCCTGCTTTTTTCAACGCTTAATGCAATCGACTTTTTCATCTCAATTAGGCCGAATTTGGAAGCCTATGTTGATGACCTAGTCGTAAAAAGCATTAAGAGACTTAATCATATCATCGACCTACAAGAAACATTCGACAACCTCGTAAAGCACCATTTAAAACTTAATCCAGAGAAGTGTGTGTTTGGAATTTCTTCAGAAAATTGCTTGGATTCCTAGTATCCGAACGAGGAATCAAGCAAACTCGAAAAATAAAGGCCATCCTCCGATGCGACCTCCAAACACAAAAAGGAAGTCCGTAAACTCACCGGGTGCATGGCGCTTTAAGTCGCTTCATCGCACGACTAGGAGAAAAAGGACTACCTTTCTTTAAACTTCTCAGAGACATGAAGGTTTTGAGTGGTCGAACGAGGCAAACATTGCCTTTGAGGATGTCAAGAGGTATCTTCGAGTGCTCCTGCTCGTTTCTCCAAAGCCGTAAGAGACGCCTTAATTTACCTAGCCGCCACGCCACAGCAAAGAAGCGCAGATCGGTCGAGAACGTGAAAACGCATAACGACCGGTTTACTACGTAGTTTAAGTTTTACACGGCCTAAGGAGCGCACCTCGTGTCCAAAACTTCAGATGCCCTCCTCATGTCTTCGAGGAAATCATGCATTATTTTCAAAGCACAAAATAGTCAGGCTGCCCGAGTTTCCTTTGGGAGCAATCCTCCATAATAAGGAAACAATGGACGATGGCAAATGGTCACGAACTTGGGGAGTTCGACCTCCATTTCGTGTCCCGAACGGCCATAAAATCCCGATCTTGGCGCACTTTGTCGCCGAATGGACAAATCTCGAACTCGCTCAGATCCCCAAGACGATTCCCACGACCGCTGGATGATGTACTTTGACGGTCACTCACTTTAAGTGGCTCTGGGTCGGGTGGTCCCGTATCTCCTACCGAGAAACCTTAAAGTATGCCATACAATTAAACTTTCGTGCCACTAACAATGTGGCGTATCACGGGTTTGCTAGTCGGCATACGAGCCGCGAAGCACTCTCGATTCGTCGACTACTCGTAAGAGGAGACTCTCAACTAGTCGTGAATCAAATTGGGAAAGAGTACCAAAGCTCTAACTCAACAATGGCTCGGTACTTATCGTAAGCACGTAAGCTAGAAAACATTTTTAGGTTTCGAGGTACAATTTATCCTCGAAGGATAATTTCTCGCACCAACTTGCTCGGATGGCTTCTTCCCGATCCATAGTACCAAAAGGAGTTTTCTTGGAGCAACTCCAAAACCGCTCTCGTCGAAGAACCAGAGGCACCTCCTCTTGAGATGGCCTCATTAGATTACGAGGATACCGGATGACTCCCATCTACGAGTATCTTTGCAAGGGTTCCAGACCAAGATGATCTTGAGGCGATCGATTATCCCGAAAAGCCAAAATGTATACTTTGGTTGAAGGAGTCCTCTATAAACGAGGAACCTAAGGGATACTCATGCGATGCATTCCGCAAAATGAAGGAATAACACTCCTTCACGATATACACAAGGGCATCTGTGGGACGATGCTTCCTACTGTAACATTAGTTGGTAAAGCCTTTCGACAAGGTTTTTATCGCCTACACTCAGACGATGCTAAAGAGGTGGTTAAAAGTGTGTCCAAGTACAATTTCATGGTAGATGATACACCAACCACCAAGCATTACAAACAATACCTCTTTCTTGGCCTTTTATGCACTGGGGCTTGATATCCTAGGACCGCTTCCCAAAGCTCCAGGAGGTTTCAATTCCTTTTGTGGCTATTGACACGCTCACAAAATGGATCAAGTCAACTCAGAATCGATAACAACTAAGCAAAGAAAAGGTTCATGATGAGAAGCGAATTAGTCGATTTGGAGTACCAAGTCGGATAATTACGCATAATGGTAAACACTCGCAAGTGCAAAATTTCGTGAATTTTATGCGACGAGTTGGGTACCAAGTTATGCTATGCTTCGCTGCACATCCCCAAAGTAATGGGGCGTTGAACGCAAACGCCAAATAATGCGAGGAATTAAAACTCGAGTCTTCGATCACCTTGTTAAGCGCCGGGGCTTGGGTACAAGAATTACCTTCCATATTATGGGCAGTCAGACAACCACCAATGAGCAACAGAGAAACACCATTTTTTCTAGTGTTCGAGTCAAGCCATGCTTCCTCCGAGCTAAAATTGCGGTCGACACGAGTTGAAACCTTCAACAACTCGTATCAGAACAACTTCGAGCAGATGACATTAACCTACTCAAGAGAGGAGAAACCTAGCCTTAATTGCTCGCGCCTACCAACAAGCCCTCAAGCAGATACTATGATCGTAAGGTCCAACCTCGCAGCCTTTGTCAGAGGTGACTTGGTATTGAGGCTCGCCAATCCAAGTCTAACCTAATAAACTTTCCCTAAATGGGAAGGTCCTTACACAAAGGGTCGGTAACTCGCCAGTGGCCTGCACGACTAGCAATGGAAGATGGACAGTTCTCTCAAACTCTTGGAACATCGACCGCCACGCAAATTCTATGTGTGACCGATTTCTCAAGCAATAAAAGTCCGTGTTCTTTCTACCTCTTTTTGCCTTATTTTCGAGTAGTGCTTTTTAATCTTTCGACTATGATATGAGAACACCCGCTTTCTTTACACCGCCGAAAAGCGAGAAACGCTATCCGACGAAACTTCTCCTCTCGCATGTGGTTCTCGCCACTAGAAGGAATTTCCAAGCATTGACTCGCTACTCATTTTTGCCGCCAAGACAAAGAGCCCGGTTCTATCCAATAAATGTTCTCAAAGCCAACTCTCTCAATCTTAGTCTATTTTTTCACCAATTCAAAAATATTCTAAGTAGAGTACACTTTCTTACATTTGTTCGACCACCTTGATGTACTCGATTTGTTTTAACTGGTCAAGGAAGAGACACACCTAGTCAAGTCTTTCCTCTCTCGCATGTGGTCCTCGCCCACTAGAAGGAAACTTCCTAGCGCCGCCGCCTCCTACTTTTGCTATCGAAAAGACTTATCAAGTCCACCAAAAAGGACGAACGAATTACTAAAGTCCTCTAAGACGCCTGCTTAACTCAAGTTGTCGTTTGGTTCAATTAAACTAGTCTGAAATGAAAACATCACCTAGTCGAAGCCTTTCCTTTCTCGACGTGGTCCCGCCCACTAGAAGGAACTTCCTAGTGACGAGTCGCTTTTAACTCTTTCGACCAAAGGCTTGACAACCGTAATAAAAGCTATAAGTTAAATAAACCTCTCTTTGTTTTCGTAAAACCTGTTTTAAACACTATTTATTTAGATTGTCTAAACAATCTAAACAAATAGTCTGGGGCTAGGATAAAGTTATTAATTTGACTTCAATTCTTAGTCTTTCATTCGCCTTTCATTCGCTTATTATCTTTTGAGTTACTAACTACTCGACAAGATGATTTTCGTGAAATAAGGCGGATCATATATTACTCATCAACAAAAATTGTCCGCTTTACAAAGTAGTTACAAGATTACTCAAGGGGAGAGCCTAGCCGCATTTCCTCCGCCACCTTTTGCCAATCGATCAGATTTCCACAATCGCACGACTTGCCTCGATTCAGATACCAAGTCGGCTTCGATTGGTTTAACATTACATGGGATCTTGAGCTTTAAGTTTCGCTAAAGCGTAACTTACATGCAGCCTTCGATCGCTTCCCTTATTGATTCAAATTTTGATTAGCCTTCAGAGTGGTCACCATTTCTGCAATTTTCCGACTTGTTCTCCAATAGTACTTGTGTGAGCAAACTATAGTATCTTCTCGAGGAGTTTTTCCTCGTAATGTAGCTCACTACACATTGTTCAGAGAGTGATGTTGCCTTGAAGACTAGTCTTCATCGACTCCATCTCCCGTTGGGTACAAGTCGAAGCCTCACGGCTTTTTGTTCTCACCACTTGTTCAAAAGAATAATACCGGCCAAACAAAAATACTTCTAGAGGAACATAACACAAAGATATTTGTAGGTAAAAGCATTTCTTACCTACTAATTGAGAATCCAATTTCTTGACCTCTTCGCGATGGAAAGCAACAGCCAAAGATGCTTTTGCTCCCACGCCCGATGTCCTCTCAGATTCATCTTAGCAATGCGACGACTCATTGCGATCAAGGTCTTTGCTTGGATTTCACCTCAAGGATTCTCAATTGGGCAAAGAATTTCAACAAGGAATTGACATTAAAAAGGGAAAACACTCAAAAGGACAACAGTAAAGAGTTACTTACTCGTGACTTGAGTTCTCGTAACCTCAAGTTCTTGATCCTTATTCTTGGTAATGCGGAAAACTCCTGAATGACCAAAGATTTGTCTCCAACTTCATCGAGCTTCTTCATCTCATTTTCTTTATCTCAAGAAGAAATGAGAGTTAGATAAAGGTTAAAACTCAAAAATGCCTTAAGTTCAAGACTTCATCGCTTATTTTTTCCTCGCAATTTCTTAGATGTAGAGACAACCTCTCAAGTCTTTCCGAGAGGTTAATACTTCATTCCTTAGCCTCCTCGACTCTCTTTTTCATAGTCGAGCGAGTCGGCTAAGGTCTTTGAATCACCGCTTAACCTACAAAGGACAGAGATGGAGATAAAATCACCGAATGGTTATAAATACTTCTACAACCACCGACCTAGTCGTAAGTTTTTCTCGCGACTACGAATGGTTGTAAGTCTTTCACGACCACTATCCGGTCGTAAGTAGTCGTAAGCTTTTTACGACTAACACTTTGTCATGAGTTTCTTCCATGACTATTCTCGTAAAGCATTATACGAGTATTTAAGTCAAAACAACTATGAATGATAAGTGACTTACCACCTCTCGCCTCACAGAGTAGTTCTTTCTCCCGTCTTAGTTTAAAAGTTGTCGATGATACTCACCGACAACAAAGAATTTGCTCCGAGCTTCGCAAAAAGAAAACAAAGAAGAAGGGAAGGAAAGCCACATATATAAGTATTCAAGATACTTACATTCATAGTCGCTCTAGCAAAATCGAATATACAAGGTCCGGTGTCGCAGCTTATCTATCCTCGCGACTTTGTCCCACCACACCTTCTCGAGGCGCCGTTGTCAAAAGTATTATCCGTATTGGGAATATCTTTGGGATGGGGACTCGGTCACGAGATTTGTAAGCGTAAGACCCTACGATGGAGGCAGCCCAAAGAAGTCACCACGGTTGAAATTTTCTCCTTCCGTTCTCGTGATTTCTCTTGGGTAGGGAAGGAACGCCCCACGATTTCCTTCCCAGAGCGGTGCGCAGTCGGTCACCACCTTGACCAGAGGCTTCCACACCGCCTTGTTTCTACGACTTCAGAGTCGAGCGCCACCTCAACAAGAATACCGCTACCTCAAGAGTCGAGTTACGACTTCAGCAGATGTGGAGACACTGGGAGTCTCGACTTCATCGCCACCGGGCCAAGGGTGATGCTTCGACCACCTCCGCTGCTACCTCTCCAAGAGTCAAGGGATAGCAATGGACTTCTCAAAGAAGCATTCCCGGGTCAAGGAGTCTGACCAAATAAAGAAAAGCAAATCAAGTTGTGAAAAGAAAAGGTAAATGTCCTTCTTACACTTCAAGACATTTCACATACTCGCACTCGGTCTTAACCAGAATTTTGGAGCAATCCTCCCAACGGAGGACCTCTTCTTCTCCACGACCACGCCCGGTCGAGGTTCAACATTTGCTCACCACGACCACGCCTGTCAGAGTTTGAACAGAACCGAGCTCGTTTCTCGATCTTCCGATGGACGAGAGGTGTCTCGACCATTCCGTATAAAGATCGCCTCGCTGCAGTGTTGTGCCGATGCAAAGATCGCCCTTCATAAAAGACATAAAATCCTTCCAGCTTCTCCCTTTCCAGCTTGTTTAATAAAACTAGGAGTGGCACCAATCGCGAAAGATTCCGTGTCATAATAGAAGGGTACCTTAGCCTTGCGAGGTTTGCGCTGAGAGGTTCAACCGCTTCAACCTCCTCGGCTTCGACTACCGCGCCTCGGCTTCAGATATAACTACACCGCCGCAGCCTTGTAGAGGTTTGGTCGAAAGACCGTAACTCGAACTTGCTCCCCTTGCTCTGCAGATTTTACAAGTCGACGCCTCTTCGAGGGAGGAGCCGAGTCTTTGTCTTTCGACAACCCAATACCAATAGTCATCGTAACGACTTCTTCGTCGTCTCCGGCGATTTTCCATGCCTACTTTCTCGTAAAGCAAAACAGTAAAAGAAGAATCACTAATTAGTCGTAAGTTTTTCTACGACTAGTACCAAGTCGTAAGTTTTTCTACGACTTTTCTTGATTGTAAGATATTCTACGATCACCATTAGTCGTAAGTATCTTCTACGACTATAAAGTCCTAAAGAGAGAATCGATTTGATTACCTTTAGGCGCCTATCCTTTCATCTCATGACAAAACCGCAATGACTTGAGGAACCACCCTGAGTGGCGGGACTTTCACGATGAGTCCGACTGAGTCAACCTCACTGTGGAAAGATCCGTAAACAGATAAAAATATTAGACAAAGTTGAGAAAGACCAAACGGAGAGTTAAGTCAACAATTGCTTACCCTCCTCGTAGTCTCTCGTGGGGTCTCCTCTTCCCGAGTACCTCCACATAGGAGATGCTCGCTTCTTCAGAGGACTAATTCTGCGGTGATGAAATCTTTCACCACATGCCATCCGGCCACCCTTCTTCCTTCAAGTCCTTAATGGCTTGAATATAAGGGCTAATCCGCTAATATCTTCGTGGGTTGAATCCCATGAAGATTTCTTTTCAGCAGCCTTTCCCCACGAAAGAAAGGTCGCCTTCAGAGGTGACCTTCCAAAGAGAACCACCTCTTCCTCCACCCGCCACGAAGACCGGTAAAGCTCAATGTACTCCTTCGACTTCGAGTCGTGGAGCTTCAGATCACAGCCTTCCGGCATTCCGGCTTGTCGAGCCATCCCATAATAATATTGGAACAAATGAGATCCGCCTAATCCCTGTGTATGCCTCGCATGCATACACGAACACACTCAACATGGTAATGGAATTGGGACCTAAGTTCACCGCCCACCCCAAAGTGTTCGAGTACTATCAGTAAGAAAGGGGTGGGCAGTAATCAAGGCCGCACTCACAATACGCTTGGAAGACGGATTTGCCCATTTTCCCCGATGGCTGCTGTCGCCGACAGCCGAATCCACTTCACCGAGCCTTCTCGATCTTCCCAAGATCGACCAAGATCTTGATCTTAGCCGCATCCATCTCCGATTCCTCCCATTCGTAAACTCTCTTGGCCATTTCGCCGTAAGCAAGAAGTTTTTTTGATTGGGTTGGCGGCGAGAAGATGAAACCTAGTCGAGGACGAAGAAAGCAAGAGCTCAAGAACAATGGAGTGATTTGGGGAAAAGTAAAACCCAAGTCTACCTCCCGTAAGTTTTTATAATCAAGACGATCTCCGCCGCCGAAACCGCCTCGCCTATAGGTCTCAGAGGAGTTGGTTGTACCGCCGGAACCGCTTCATCTGACAAGTCCGTGAGAGCCGCTGCAATTCCCGATGGTCTGCTCGAGAAAAATTAGGTGCGATTGTCACCCCTGCTTAAATTACATTCTTGACCAAGTATTTCGGTCAAGGAAATATCAATCTGAAAGGCTTTTTCTCCGATTCTCTACTACGACCACCGACGGTCGTAGGGTTTTTACGCTTTTTGATAGTCGTAAGCAATCTTCACGATTGCAATCGCCGAACTGCCTCATCAACAGATCCAGAGATTGTTTGCAATTCCCGATGGCCTGCTCGGAAAGTTAGGTTCGTTTCATCACCTCCAAGTAAAATTACTTTCTTGACCAAATCTTTCCGTCAAAGGAAGTATCAATCTAAGAGTTTTTCCTTCGACTATCTTTCTACGACATGTTCATGGTCGTAAGTCCATTTACTAAACCTTTACCAAGTAAGTTACTTTCACTTAAAGTCGGGGTTAGATGACGAGGATCTAATAATCCTCATTTTATCTTTTATCTATAATTTTATTATGGGTAAATATGATGTCACATAGTCCCGTATACCCCTTATATCTATAAGGAGAGGCCTAACAAGTGATTGTAAGTTCTTCTACAATCACCCCCATAGTCGTAAGCCTTGCTACGACTATATCATGGTCGTAAGTCCTTCTACGACCACTACATAGTCGTAAGTCCTTCTACGACCACTACATAGTCGTAAGTTCTTCTACGATCGCTACCGTCGTAAGTCCTCTACGACCGTGAAAACTACGACCACCTTATAATCAAACCTACGCATTTAGTAGGTCCAATTGATTAAGGAATCCGAACGGTCTACACGCACTATTATTCCGCCAGATTAATGGTGTGTAAATACCCCATTATCTCTCGAAGATAATTGCGATGGCGTGAAGAAGTCAAGGCGCCGTAATTATCGCCATCATGCGCCAAGCATTACATTAATTAGGCACATCTTCCGCAGGCAAAACGGCTACTTCTTCACGACTATATAAGGGCATCAAACAGAGACAAGGGGACAGAGAAGAACAACGGCAAACAAGGGCTAGTCAAGTAGAAACACAAGCACTATTCTCTCGTAATAGTTTTAGTCCTTTGCTAGATCATCAACAATACCATACACACAGATTAGGGTTATTATTCTCTCCGAGAAGGCCCAACTCGCCTAAACATCCCGTGTCAATCCACTCGCGTGATCTCATCCTTAGGAGACCCCGAATCAAATAATCTTTACGTAAGATCGGTTCTAATACACCGAAGAAGGACCTCACTTCAATCAAGCAGTACAACCAAGGTCGTAGAGTGCCGATATTTATATGACGGAACAAATATCATAGAGAGCATATTTTTGGGAGTTTTGATCCCCTTTGAGAATCGGTATGACCGCAATCTCTTAAGCGCTACTACCGGAGTACGGCAGTACCGATGATCCTATGACATGACAATGTTGTTTGGTCACGTCACAGCCTCATAGGTGGTGGCGTGACCAAAGGGGTCAGAATTGGAAATAAAGTTCGCGGATGGTTAACTTTAAAATAAAATTGTTAATTCGTAGCAGAATTTTAAAAACCTCCTATTCACTCCCCTCTAGTCGGTTATTCTTGATCCTACACCTGCCAATGCATCCCATCCCAATTGCATGTAAATGGAAATGCCATCGTTTAATCGTACCACACAGCGTGTCATATGTAATGGATGATTGTTTTGATTTTTACTGTTAATCTTTTCAATACATTGCATTTTATTCCTTGCAGATATTGACATATACCTGTCATCCGGTGACTTCCAGTCTTGTGTAATCAGTAACTAGGCTTGTACCAAGGAACTAAACAAATGGTTCACTAAGGGCTTGCGAGGTGAACTAGGTTTGTACCAAAAACTAAACAAATAGTTCACTAAGGACTTGCGTGGTGAACTAGGCTTGTACCAAGGAACTAAACAAATGGTTCACTAGGATCTTTGCATCCCATCCGGGAATTCCTAGGGGAAGCCACTGCGTTGGTGAAGTAGGTTTGTACCAAGGAACTAAACAAATGGTTCATTAGGCCCTTCGTATTCCATCTGGGAATTCCTAGGGGAAGCCGCTGCGTTGACGCCGAGAATTCCGGAGGCGTTGTCGAGGCGCAGCACTGTGAGCAAGGAAGGACAGCAGTGACGGGGCGACAGATGTGCGTTGGAGGGAGGCCGGGCGGTGGCCTAAACCCTTAATGAGTGTCTCTCACCTAGAGTAGTCATGTGGTACTAAATTTCTCACATTCCAAGTCGCATGAAATCATGAAACCATAATTTCTGAAACATAAAATCTTAATTTTCAAGAACTAAACCCTTAATGTTCGAGACAATTTCAGAACATATAAAATTATGAAAAAATTACACAATCAAGTCCAGAGTGTAAGGAGCCTTAAAAATCGTAATGTTTGGACCTCATTTTCTATATTAAAAAAATTCATACAAACAGTATAGCTAAATGAATTTTTGAGAAAAATTCAGAACAGATAAAATTATATAAAATAACACAAGGAATTACACTATGTCGGGAGGCTCCACAAAAAATGATAATTTTTGGAACTCGTTTTGTATATTTAAAATTTCCTAGAAAAAGGTGGTCGCACAGTTTTGGGTCCACCACGCGGTGGTTGGGCGGTTTTTGGGGGCCTGCACGGTGGCTATGCGATTTTGGCTAATCCACATGGTGGCCGTGCGGCAGCGTTACGTGTCAGCTCGTAATAATGCCATTTCGCCGAACTCAACAAGCAGCAGGGCTGCTTCTTGTGAAGGACAATCGTTGGCTGTTGGGTTGCTTTGAGTGCATTGCGAGGCGCGACCCCTACAAGAGGGACATGTCACTTGTGTGCGTCCACAGTCGCTATCCATTGAAACACAGCGACACAGGTCCTTGGGTAAAACAAATCTTTTGCTACAGTATTCTGCAATGCACTGTAGGAAGATATTGTGAAAATAATGGTGGTTTTAAAATTTTAATGTACATAGTTAATATTGCAACGATTTTACTATTTAAGTATGGTGTTGTTCAATTTTGTTATAAACCGCCCGCTAACGATTAGACATTCCAAATGAGGTCTAATACATATACAATGTACGTGCTACCACAGATGATCCACATCCATAATGGAAGGGCTCCGGCTAATTGGCAATCATCGTTCCCAACCAGCATCTGTGCGATTGTCATCGGGTTTTAGAATCGTATGGGCTAGGTTTACACAAGTTCTATTAATTTGCTTTCATTATAAGGGCGGTAGCAATGATCTTGCCGCCACTCCAATGGGCGACAGAACCATATCGTCATTTCAACTAGCGACATGGTCCCATAAGTCCCTAAATTTTTTATATTAAAATTTAAGAAAATTGTAATTTGAAATAGCGATATGGATCCTACAAATCCATGTCGTCATTCTAAATGGTGACACAGTCTACCCTATAAAAGACTTCAAAATCCCGGCATAACTCACTTTTATTCAAAAAAAAGAGAAAGGAGGGAGGGAAGGGAAGGAGAGGAGCAGAGAGGAGTAGAAAAGCTAGCGAAACGCTGCTCGTCCGGTCGTTCACCTTGTAGGTAATTTTTTAAAATGAATGGATTACATAGTTTTAGATGTACGGTTGCGTTGTGTAGTATGTTATACATAATACTTTTCAGTGGGTAGTTTAGTTATAAATATGTAGTTAAACGTGACAATCTAGTTTACGATGCAGTACGTCAAATATGTCGGATGCTACCAACTTCAAAATTTACTACGCTCAGGAGACTATTCTTGAGAGTCCCGATAGGATTAATTTGCATTATTTCCAATCGGCGACTGTGACCCTAACAAGATCATAGCAGTGCGTACATGGGGCGCTGTGATGCGGTGGTTGCCCCACACATTCTATTTGGATCATGTTGTTTATGATATGAGATTGAGTTGCCTTACCAATCGAGCACCACATGACACATATTGAGAGTTAGTGTAGCTCAAGAGAACAAGATCATGACAGTCAATTGTACGTAGGGCGAGGGAGGAACGGTTGGATTTGGTCATTCTGGCCCAAGCATATGCTGAGCCCACTCTTATATTGGCAGCTGAACAAGAAGGGGGTAGTGATGCCGAAAACAAGTCAGAGACTCCAGACACAGCATGGTGAATACAATGGTTGAAAGTCCGGAGTTGCTGATGTTGTTGTTGAAAATCCTTATTAGGAGCTTCTTCAGTCAAGCAAGCTAGTGGACTTGCTGACGAGGGTGAGGAGCTGAAAGCCCTAGTCCAAAGGATGGATCTCGAAGACTGGTACAACATGACATTGTCAGAAGGTGAAAGATCCGACGACAAAGATGCTGTGGAACAGTAGGCGGTTCCATCCGAGTGGAATACATACCAGTTCGACAACCTCATCGTTAGCAAAGGCTCCCATGTGTCGTGCGAGTACGACTAGAGCGAGGTCAGGAAAAGAGCTATATACAAATGCAAGGAGGTCGTGTAGGAGGCGGTTAAATTCTAGGTCTTGTCGGTGCGGCGTACATTTACAGTCGTCAAGTATAATCCAAGATGCTACGACGTGAAGTGCGACATCGAGGGATGCCCTTGGCGAGTGCACGCATTTCAGTCTAAGTGGGGCACCTACTGGAAATGCTCTACAGTGGTCCTTTACATATGTCGTCGCTGAGTCAGTGCAGTCTCATAAGAACCTGTCCCCATACTTCATCGTGAACACAATGTACGGTGAGATCGTCGATAATCTAGATTTTGAGCCACGGTCCATTATTCGAGCGATTGAGGCAAAATTCCAGTACACAATCAGCTATGCCAAAGCGTGGAGGGCAAAACATAAGGCATTGGAATCAAGGTTCGGTACGTTCGTTGACTCCTACTACAACCTCCCCTGCCAACTTTGAGTCATGCTAGACAGGAATCCCAGCACTCATGTCGATATTCAAGATTCCACGCATCTGAAGTGGGGTAATAAGAGGGTACTGAAGGGGGCATTCTTCGCCTTTGGTCTATGCATCAATATATTCCGGTACTACCGTCCAATCTTATGCGTGGATAACACATTCCTAACTGAAAAGTATAAACGTCATATACTTACTGCAATAATGACGGACTGGAACAATCAAGTTCTTCTCGTGTCATTCTTATTCGTTGAAAGCGAGAACACATACAGTTGATTGTGGTTTCTAAGGAATTTGATTATTTCTGTTGTACAGTACCATCCAAACGTATGCGTCATATATGATCGGCATGCTGACCTGTTGAGTGCAATACCCAGCTACAACAATGAGAGAACGAACCACTTCCATGGGTGGAGCTGCAGAGCAGGTGGTGCATGAGACACTTGAGTGCAAACTTTTACAATCAGTTCCGCAATAAGGACTTGATGAATCTGTTCAAGTGGCTATGTAACCAGAACTAGCAGCGAAAGTTTGATGTACTTTGGAAGATTCTGGATGAGCGGACCTAGACACACAGAAGGGTGACATCGAAAAAGGCCGCCTCAAGCGCTGACCAGGACCCCAAGCATTGCCACAACTATCCACAAATGGTCCTAGTGTGGCGAGGAAGACGGGGGAGCATGTGAAATACTTCTCGGACTAGATTGACTACAAGCCTAAGGAGAAATGGTCACAGCTACATGACAAGGGTGGTGCTTGATATGATGTCATGACAACCAATCTAGCCGAGGTGTACAATTGGGTCATGCGCGGTGCCAGTTGCCTCCCTTTAGTTGGTATCGTGGAGATAATTTTTTCACTGTACCACAAACTACTTTGTTGACAGAAACAACAATGTGTCGCCCACCATGGCAAATGACAGAATATTGTACTCTGCCATGATCATCAAGTGCATAGAGGAGAAGAGTAAGAAGTGTGAGATGTATCAGGCATTCAAGATGGGCACAAGATAGATTCGATTTGAGATGCTGCGCAGGGATAAAGGACGCACGGGACGAACGACGAGATGACCACCCACGAGTGCACGCTACGTCGCGCTAGTTGTGTATGCACTTGCAACAATGCTTTTCTTCTACATAGGCTCTGCTCACATATCGTGGCTGCTTCTTTGACGGTGGCGTAGTATCTCGGCTAGTAACTCTTTGATTATTTTAACAATGAGGAAGTGATGTAAAGCTAGAGTGCAGAAATGTATGGTTACGACATGGTTGGCCATTGCGCTGGCCATCCAACCTGAGAGCAATTTATCTGGCCCGCTGACATTGATAGGCTTAAAGGAAAGGTTGGCCGACGACAGGTACGACATATCAGGAACGATATGGACGAAGTAGAAGCCGGACGTCGTACGAAGAAGTTCTCCATTTGCATAGAGTTTGGGCACATATTCAAGAAAAATCATACGAGAAATCCACATAATGAAGGAGATATCGGCAGTCCAAGCGGCGCCGCAGGGACCTCATTCGACCGCCTCAGTCGAGGCGGTCGACAGGACGGACGTTGAGGTCGCGGCTACGAAAAATGTTCGTCTTGTTGAAATATGTGATACTCAATGTTTTGTAATATCATTTTGATTTGTTGAAAAACTAGATAGTGATGTTGTGCTGAATGTTTTGTAATATCAGCGTGATTTGTTCACAAAATATGTAATGATGTTGTGCTGAATGTTCTGTAAGATCGATGTGATTTTGTTGACAAAAAATATGATAACATTGTACTAAATATTTTGTAATATCAATGTGATTTATCCATAAAATATGTGGTAGAAAATAGATAATAAAAAAAGTAGAGATCTCTGTTGCGCTAGTTCAAATGGTGACAATGTCATGTCGTCAGTTGGAGTAGCGACATGGCCATGTCGTCATTTAACTGACGATAGGGACATTCCTATACTGTTCTGATCCCTGTCGATATTAACTAGACTACTGTTGTCATTCCAAATGACGATAGAAAATTTTATCATTTCAAATGGCGATAGCCAAGCCTTGTAAAAAAAATCGACTATAATTTTTTTTGTAAAATTCTTTTAAATGATATTATGGAGAGAAAAAATCGTTACGCGCCGAGCCAAAAACGAAGCTGTTGGTGTCGTCAGATTGGCCGGTGACCAGCACGCAACGCGACCTGATCGAGCCGCGACGCGACGCCGCCCGGGCGCGGGCAGCCGGCTCACCGCCTCGCCCCGGTGCGCGCCGTGTCTGCGGCTGGGGCAGGAGCCGAGAGTCCAATTCATTCCCTAATCAATGATTAGTTGATTTTATTTGGTGCTCCCCCAAGATGCTTCCCCAAGCCCCAAAAGCCAAATTCCATTCCCCCATCCCATGGCACAAAGCTCCCTCCTTTTCTCTCCACGCCTCTTTATTTACCACTCCTATCTCCATCTCCGTCTCCTCGCCTTGTCTCCTCCACCCTTTCGCTTCGCCGCTTCCTGGTTCTCCAATCCCCATGGTGGTATGGATCTGCACCTCTCACTAAATCTTGCTTTAAAAGCGCAAGTTTATATCCTTTTCACTTTTGAGTTCTTTTTCTTGTGAGAAGTTAGGAGATTTTGAGGTGAATTATACTGTCGGCCTGATAGACTTCTTATGGTAGCGTCTTGGTTTTTATTTGCTCTGTGCTGGACAGATTGAAGGCATGAAATATAGAATATTGCGCGTGCTGGATTGTCTTCCCCTAGATTTGCAGGCTCTGGCCTAAATGAATGAATTTTAGTGGAAAAGTCGACAAACTGAAGCCTTTTGAGGTAAAAAGTGGTAAATTTAGTGGAAAGTTGGCAAATTGACGTCTTTGTAGTAAAATACTAAAATTTGTATATTTATCTTCTCCGTAGTCCATGGTGCATACTGTAACCTGTTTTATTTATCTTCTTTCAGCAGCTCCTGAGCTGCATGTTGGTGTCAAGTCAAGGTAACACAAGGAAGCTTTGGTTTATAATTCCTTTTTTTTGGAAAGTTTGGTTTATAATTCCTTGGACCTCCCTTTTGGAGAACCAGTCCTTAGACCTCCCAAACAATATCCAAAATATTTCCTCTTTTGTGTTTGAAATAATTGAAAGAAGGCAGCTATGGTTAGATTTAGCATAATTGGATCAAATTGGCATTTTGAGCTAGGTTGCTTGTGGCTGCCACTGGTGTGCACCTGATGGTTGTCAGTTTTCGCCTCTGGAGTTGGCTGACAATATTTTTTGTTTGGTTCCTTCGTTAGTATTTTGGGGGTTTGGTAAATCTTAGTATGAGAAAAATGCATGTGGCCGTAACTGCCAAGCTATCAGCATACGCATCTCTATCCTAATTTCTAGATTTAGTCCAGTATATACATATAACATAAGCTCTAGAAATTGGGAAAAATAAGAAGACAAAATTATCATGGAACTTTGCCACTTCTTATCTTACTAGACAAGGATGGTTCGTACCACAAAGTTTTAGCATGTACAATTGAAACTCAACTTCACAGAGTTGGTAATGAAATTTGCTGCATGGGTTCTAAAGTAGCACTAACCACTAATTGGTATTTCATATTCATCACACGCAAACACTATGATAACATAATAGTACACTTCACAGAGTTGTATGGTTCTTTAGTAATCATATAGCTTTCGGATATACATCCACCATTTTCTCATGTAGGTTACTGTGCTGTAAAAACATCCACCTGCTGATCAGCTATATGTTTGATGTGTGCTTGTTAACGCTGCTCTCGCAAGTTATGTGAAATGGTACTTGTTAATCTATTCTCATTTAGATATATGAGCTAACCATTTGTTTGTTTTACATACTCTTGATTCACTTTATTAATGTCACCTCTGGTTCTTGTTCTATTCCATTGCCTGTTTGCATACATGTTGTGCGTATTTACATTAAGTTGGTTATGGCATGAGTTGGCTTGATATTTGAGCTTTTGAGTTTTCCACCATATCTCAGAATTGTTAGCTTTGAACGTTGTTTACTATTGTTGTGTTTTAATCTTATTAACTAAATTTCACTTACTACCTGATTTACTTGCAGATCTCAGAGGACATTTAATTGTAATATGAAGTCTGTTTGTGGTTTTTGTACGCCTAAGATGCCATGCACGTGATTTGCTCGTAGTCCTGCAACATCATCATTTGTCATTTGGGGCCAGTAAACTTAATGCTCATGGACAGAGCTGATACATCAGGCTTTGTCAGTGGTGGCACACATCGCATGAACATCCACGTGTATTTTCATTTCGTGTACACAGCATGCTTCCTCAGTGGTGAAGTTGTAAAACTGGGGTTCTGATGGTTCGACAGAAGCTCTTGGTCTCCGAACAGCACTTAAATCTTTTTCTGTCATAATCCTACCTTATTTATATTAACCAGGATGGACCTTGATATGACAAATCTTTGGTTTCGTGGGAAGGAACATATAGCTGCTTCTTCATTCTCTCAAGCTGAACCCGCTGCAATAAATTGCAGGAATGAAGACCTAGCTGTAACAGCAGTTAACTTTGGTTGCCTCGGCAGCTCAGAAGCAGTTGAGACTTCCAGAAAATCATTTCAGCAGATCAATAAAAGTTTCTCTGTTCCTGATGATGGCTGCAGGCTGGTCCTTGGACTTGGGCCAACGCCAAATCTGTATTGTTCTGATAGTCACTCATCTGGTGGGAACAAAGCTAAAGTATCTGGAACTTTGCTCACCCAGCATTGTACCACAATCGATCCTGGATTAATGTTGGGGCTTTCAAGAGGCAGCTCAAGAAATTTACAACCCACAACAGTGAGTGGCAGCGAGAAACATTCACATAAAAGCAAAAATGGTATTATCTTCCCACTTATTGATGAGGGATCTACTTCAGCCAAAAGGAAACCAGGTGGTTATCTGCTGCCACTTCTGTTTGCTCCAAGATCAGATGATCTTTGTCTTAGTGGAACACCACCAGAGACCGATGTTCTGCAACACCTTGGAACTGGATATGAAGCTGAAGACGATCATGATAGATCTCTTAATGAGGACGAGGTTCAGCTTAGTCCTGAGCCTTCAGAAACAACTGATTGTTCTTTTGCGGCAACTTCAGATATGATAACCGGTACTACTAGTGGAGAGCAGAGAAGTCATCAACGCCATCCTAAGAAGTGTAGGTTCAATGGGTGTTCAAAAGGCGCAAGGGGTGCGTCAGGACTCTGCATCTCCCATGGCGGTGGTCAGCGGTGCCAAAAGCCAGGTTGCAATAAAGGTGCTGAGAGCCGAACAGCATACTGCAAAGCTCATGGTGGAGGAAAACGGTGCCAAGAGTTAGGCTGCACCAAAAGTGCTGAAGGCAAGACAGAGTTCTGTATTGCTCACGGTGGTGGGCGCCGGTGTGGAATTCAGGGGTGCACGAAAGCAGCACGGGGAAGATCAGTTTTTTGCATAAAACATGGTGGAGGGAAGAGGTGCAGGATAGAGGGTTGCACTCGGAGTGCTGAAGGACAGCCTGGGTTGTGTATCTCGCATGGAGGTGGTCGCCGGTGTCAGTACCCCAACTGCAGAAAGGGAGCACAAGGATGCACCATGTTTTGCAAGTCCCATGGTGGAGGCAAACGGTGTATATTCGAAGGCTGTACTAAAGGGGCTGAGGGCAGCACACCATTCTGTAAAGGGCATGGTGGTGGGAAGAGGTGTCTTTTTGAGGGAGGTGGGGTCTGTCCTAAGAGTGTTCATGGCGGAACTAGCTTCTGCGTTGCGCATGGAGGGGGCAAACGCTGTGCAGTACCAGGGTGTACCAAGAGTGCTCGTGGTCGCACCAATTGCTGTGTGAGGCATGGTGGTGGCAAGCGTTGCAAGTTTGATGGATGTGACAAGAGTGCACAAGGGAGCACAGACTTCTGCAAGACGCATGGTGGGGGGAAGCGATGTGCTTGGAGCACCGGTTGTGAGAAGTTTGCCAGGGGAAGAAGCGGTTTATGCGCTGCACATGGAACCTTGATGGATTCAAAGCAAGGGCTTGAGTGTGGGCACGGCAGGAGTATGGTTAGGCCTGACCTCTTCAGCGGAATAGTCTCTACTTCCTCGACAGTAGGCAGCAGCATGGACCATGTGATCTCTTCTTCTGGCCCAAGTGCCTCGTCAGATTGTGGTGAGTCGTTGGAAGACATGCAGAGTGGCAAGCTCCTGATACCGCATCAGGTGCTGGTTCCTGGTTCAATGAAGTCCTTTTCTTCGTGTGGCCTAGCGGGCAATGGTCAAGAGGACGGAGGGAGCCAGAACCAGAGCTTTGGGTTTGTCGTGCCGGAGGGAAGGGTGCATGGTGGAGGGTTGATGTCTATGCTTGGAGCTGGAGGCAACATGGGAGGCAATCTTGACGATCGTAGAGCCTGAAAGTTGCAGCTGAGATCTCAGGCGTTTTGCGTGCTTGTCTATTATGATTCTTCATCTAGCATCTGTATGATTTCTGATCACCATTGCGCTTTGTTCGTTGTCAAGCGTGAGCGAAACTGAATTATGTGGCAATCAGGCCTTGTGTAACATATTTTGATATTTACTGAATGCTTCCAGGCTTTCAGCATGTAATCCTTGTGTACAGAGCTTCAGGACCTGTCAAACTTTATTTTGAACTTGTATCCCTATGTATGTTGCGCATCTTGTTCACTGCTTTCGTGGTTCCCTGTTCCTGAAAGTTCCTTGTATTTTGTCTAAAAAAAGTTTTCTGTGTTTATGTGTGATACAGAGTTTGTTGGTGTTGGCTATTAGGGCCTTTGTAGTCTGATGATGGTGCGCGATGACTGCAACAGTAAGAGGCACTGGATATCTGGGATTAGGGCTATTAGAGCCTCATCTGGGATCGAATAAGCATTGTCAATCTCAACCCAGCCGCCTCGGATGAGATCATTTGGAAGTTAACTCCAGACAACACTTATTTGGCTAAGTCTGCCTACAGGATGCAATCCGAGTTCAACCAACTAATATGGAAATCACCCCCCCCCCCCCACCCAAAGCCAAATTCTTCCGATGGATCGCCATTCAGAACTGCCTGTGGACCTTGGACAAACTTCAGGCTAGAGGTTGGCCTAACCACGACATTTGTCCTCTCTGTACACAAGCACCGGAATCGGCCCTAGCCTTTTCTCTCAGTGCAGATACACCCGACAAGTATGGAATAATTTAGCAAATTGGCTCGGGTGCACTCCGCTTAAACCCTCCAACTGACATCATGTTACAATAAGGGGACTGGTGGTCTAAAATGAGCAACGTCGAGGCCACCCTAAGGAGGGCTACAGTAACGCCCGAGCACCGGCCGCCTTGGGTCCCCTCGAACTCCGGCTTCCCCGTGCACCGACGCCTTTTGCCTTGGATCCGACCGGCGCCGCTGCCGCCTCGGCTCCCCCGTGCACCGCCGCCGCCTCGCTCCCCCCAGCTCCGCGTGTGCCGACGCCGCCTCGGCTTCCCCGTGTATCATCGCTCAGCCGCCGCCGCCGCCCTCGCTACCGTCGCCGCCAGCCGAGCAGCAGTAGGGTGGAACCATAGTTCCCCCCGCACGCTTCTCAGGCAGGCCGACCGAAAGGTCGATTTTAAAGCAGGTCGGGCCGATTCGGACGGCCCGTTAAGAAAAAAGAGAAAAGAGAGAGAGAGAGAGAGAGAAGAGTACGTCGCTCTAACCGCCGCGCCGTCCAGCGCCGCCTGTTAGACTTCGTTGCCTAGGTCGCCGCGCCGTCTAGCGCCGCCTACCAATGACCACCGTTTCTATTCATCGCTGTCCGGTGATCTTCGATGGTGTTAATTACACCGACTTCATGTCTCACATGCGCATCCACATGCGTGGTCTTCGTCTCTGGGGCATTCTCTCTGGCGATGTC
The DNA here is from genome assembly GCA_036346395.1 of Hsuehochloa calcarea. NCBI lineage: Eukaryota > Viridiplantae > Streptophyta > Magnoliopsida > Poales > Poaceae > Hsuehochloa > Hsuehochloa calcarea. The sequence goes on from CM070599.1 coordinate 47,164,874, forward strand.
ACCTACCCGCCTTACCCTACTCTTCCGACGAAGCCTAAGTCTGTTGCGCTGCCTCCAAGAGCTGACAAGGCTGCTATCGAGGCTGCTAGCCTTGCTGATGAGAAGGCTGCTTCTGCCTACCAAGAGGCTCTGGATTCCTACATGGATCGATTGACCGCCTACACTCAGTGGTGTGACGACGACGCTCGAGCTGCTGCTGTCTTCATCGCTAGTGTCCAGCCTCAGTTTTCTTCTGAGGTTGTGGTACTCCCTTCGGCTGTCCAGATGTGGACTCACCTTCGTCAGCGCTACGAATCCTCTGGAGATGCTCTCTACCTGTCAGTAGTTCGCCGGGAGCACTCTCTTCAGCAGGGTGATGCTACTGTTGACGCCTTCTACGCTCGAGTTCTCATTGCATGCGCGCCACCGACTCTCTTCGCCTTCCGCCGTTGTCGCCCTGCTCGTCTTTGCTGGTCATGCGTCTTGACTGAGTTTCAGCGTATCTACGAGTTCCTTACTCGCCTTCGTCTTGAGTACAAGCAGAGGAGTGCCCAGCTTCTTGCAAGCCACCCTCGTGTCACTCTCTTGGAGGCTCTCACTGAGATACGCGCAGAGGAGACTCGTCTGAGTAGTGCTGGTCTGATGCCACTCCCCTCCGTGCTCGCCACTCGTACACCTGCTACACCGACTACTCCACGATTCAGTACACTGCCTTCTCCAGCGGCTGCCACAGGTGGTGGTGGCCGCCCTCCATCTGGCGGTGGCCGTCCTCGTTGCTCCTACAGCGACAAGGTCGGCCACATTGAGTCCCAGTGCTATAAGAAGCAGCAGCATCTCTCACGTCGTTCTTCTCCTAGCATTGGCACCGGTACTTCTACATCGACGTCTGCATCGACTCCTTCAGCAGTTTCTCTCACTGAGCAGGAGATAGCCAAACTTCGACGCCTGCTTGCCGCTTTAGGTTCTCCCTTGACAGGTTCTGCAGGTTCTGCTACTGACTCTTCGGACAATGAGAAACCACCTCCTACACAACAGTACCTCCCATGGATTCTTGATTCAGAGCATCATTCCACATGACTTCGATTCTTCCATTTTGTCTTTCATTACACCTCTTGATTCCCCGCTGTTCTTATCACGATGGTACCTCTCTTTCGTCTCTCGTCGAGGACCTCTTAGCAACTCATCTTTTCATGTTTCTTCATTGCTCATGTTCCTCGCCTAACCATGCGACTTCTTTCTCACTGGACAGACATCGATCTTGGTTGTCGGGTCATTCTTGACTCTGACTCTTGTTGTGTTCAGGACCGCCACACGGGGGCTCTGGTTGGTTCTGGCCCTCGGCGCCTTGACTCACAGCGTCTCTGGGAGCTTGATCGCTTCACCTTCCTTCACCGCCACTATCACCGCCAGCTCTCCGCTCGCCACTCCGCCTACCAACTTCTTTCCAAAGAAGGGCACCACCGCCTTGGTCATCCGTGGATCTCGCTTGTCATCTTTAGTCCGTCATGGTCTTCGGGTCCGCCTCGGGAGACGATCTTTAGATTATCAGGGTTGTGAGTTAGGGAAACAGATTCAGCTTCCCTATTCTCATAGTGAGTTCGTATCTCAGCATCCTTTTGATCTTGTTCATTCAGATGTTTGGGATCCGGCTCCCTTCCTTTCTAAAGGGGGCATCGTTATTATATCATTTTTATAGATGACTTCTCTCGTCACACTTGGATATACTTTATGTCTTCCCGTAGTGAGACTTTGTCTATCTATAAACAATTTGCCACTATGGTTCGCACACAGTTCTCCACTCCTATTCGAGTCTTCCGTGCTGACTCTGTTGGCGAGTACATCTCTCGTTACCTGCACAGCTTCCTTGGCCGAGCGGGCACTCTCGCCGCCTCTCTTGTCCCGGTGCTCATGCTCGAATGATGTCGCCGAGCGCAAGCATCGCCACCTCCTTGAGACGGCTCGCATAATCGATGATTGCCGCCTATTCCACCTCACTTTTGGGCTTAGGTCGTTTCCATCGCCACCTATCTCGCCAACATCCAAATTCTTTCTCGCTTCTTCGTGGTGAGATCCCGCTGAGCGTATCTGTGATCTTTCTCCAGACTACTCCGCCCTTCGTCTGTTTGGCTGCGTTTGCTACGTTCTCCTTGCACCTCGAGAACGCACAAAACTGACTGCTCAGTTTATTGAGTGTGTTTTTATGGGATACAGTGCCAAGCACAAGGGCTATCGGTGCTGGGATCCTGTTGGTCGATGGATGCAGATTTCTTGGGATGTGACTTTTGACGAGTCTCGTCCCTTCTACCCACGTCCTGCCCCTCCTTCGGTTTCCTCTGTGGAGTCCCTGCCTTTTTTTACCTTTTCAGATACACCCATCTCTGTCTTGCCCTCGTCCACCCGTCCCACTGAGTCTCCACATATACCTCCTGAGGCCTCTCCACCGTTGTCGCCGCCTGCTTCGTCGCCTGTGGCTCCTCAGGCTCCTCCCACTCTCTTTTACACTCGTCGACCTAGTATTGAGGCTCTTCCAGATGAATCATCTCCCCCTGATATTTCATCTTATCCTGATGCTCCATCTTCCCCTGATGAGCCATCATCTCCTCACTACGGTCTCCACGATCGTCGGTCGATTCGGCCTCCTGCCCGTTTTGGTCTTACTAGTGCAGCTACCCATGAGCCCGTCTCCTACCGGGATGATATTACTCATCCTGAGTGGCAACATGCTGTGGCCGAGGAGATTGCTGCTCTCGAGCGTACTGGTACTTGGGATCTTGTTCCTTTTCCATCTCACTCTCGTCCCATCACGTGTAAGTGGGTCTATAAGATTAAGACTCGCTCTGATGGCTCTCTTGAGCGCTATAAGGTGCGTCTTGTTGCTCGTGGCTTTCAGCAGGAGTATGGTCGTGACTACGACGAGACTTTTGCTCCTGTGGCCCACATGACCACTGTCTGCACTCTTCTTTCGGTGGCGTCTGTTCGCTATTGGTCAGTTTCTCAACTTGATGTCAAGAATGCCTTTCTTAATGGTGAGTTGCGTGAGAAAGTCTATATGCATCCGCCACCTGGGTATTCTGTTCCGAGGGTATGGTCTGTCGTCTTCGTCGCTCTCTCTATGGCCTTAAACAAGCCCATCGTGCTTGGTTTGAGCGCTTCTCCTCTGTGGTCACTGCTGCTGGCTTCTCAGCTAGTGATCATGATCATGCTCTTTTTTGTCCACACTTCGTCTCGTGGTCAGACTCTTCTTCTTCTATATGTTGATGATATGATCATCACCGGAGATGATTCTGAGTACATTGCCTTTGTCAAGGCTCGTCTGAGTGAACAGTTCCTTGTGTCGGATCTTGGCCCTCTTCGTTACTTCTTTGGGATTGAGGTTACTTCCACTCCATATGGTTTCTTTATGTCCCAAGAGAAGTATATTCAGGATCTTCTTGATCGCGCTTCTCTCACTGAACAGCGTCCTGTTGAGACCCCATGGTGCTCAACGTTCATCTCCGGCCCTCTTATGGCGAGTCTCTTTCTGATCCGACTCGCTATCGTCATCTTGTTGGGAGTCTTGTCTACCTTGCTGTTATTCGCCCGAATATCACTTATCCAGTCCACATTCTGAGTTAGTTCGTTTCTACTCCTACTCAGGTCCACTACAACCACCTTCTTCGAGTTCTACGATACCTTCGTGGGACTATCTCTCGCCGTCTCTTCTTCCCACACTCCAGCTCGTTACAGCTTCAGGCTTATTCGGATGCTACTTGGGCCAGCGATCCCTCTGATCGCCGGTCTATCTCTACTTACTGTGTTTTTCTTGGTGGTTCTCTTATTGCCTGGAAGACAAAGAAATAGACTGCAGTATCCCGTTCGAGTGCAGAGGCTGAGTTACGAGCTATGGCTCTCTTGACAGCAGAGATTACTTGGCTACGGTGGTTACTTGAGGATTTTGGTGTTTCTGTCACTACATCAACTCCTCTCTTGTCAGACAGTACATGTGCTATCAGTATTGTCCGTGATCCTGTGAAACATGAGCTCACCAAGCATATTGGTGTTGATGCTTCCTTCATGAGGTCTTGTGTGCATGATCATGTGATTGCTCTTCAGTATGTGACTTCAGAGCTTCAGATAGCGGATTTCTTCACGAAGGCCCAGACTCGAGCACATCACGGCTTCTACCTTTTCAAACTCAGTGTTATTGATCCACCATGAGTTTGAGGGGGGATGTTAGAGATATATATGTGTTAGAGTAGGACTCTAGATATTATTTGATTTTCTTATCTGTAACATGTAATTGTCTATATATACTGGCCTTTTAACCCCCTAAATATACAAGCACTATTCCTAATAAAGGCAACCTGTTGCCGACCGGAAAAGGTTTGGGGAGTGAAGTTTGGGGAAATGGAGCTTGACTGCCTCCTCGCCCATGGGGCAGCTGCTGCCAACCTCCATGAGCGGCTATTCATGCTGAGTGACTTCTCACAGATGCACATCTGCCAGACATGTGAAAGGGTGGCGAATGTTATCATGAGGCCTGTCCCTGGAGGAAAGAAGATCCGAGGCCCATACTGTGGATTCTGCCGGTCTTCAGAGAACATAGTTAGGATAAATGTGCCCTATGGCGCCAAGCTGCTCTACCAGAAACTCTTCAGCATGGGGATCTGCCTCAAGTTTGAGACAGAAGTCTGCTAGAAGTCTATCTATCTTCGATTCGTCGTGTATATGTAAGTTACCCTATGGATATTTCGTTATGGACATGTTGCTATGTGAAATCCCTTCCGATGTGGTGCTGGCATAGCTAGGATGGGTGAGCCCTGTGGGGCAAAGCTGCTCAGGCACAGGATATCTTCAGCCGGGGGATCTACCTTAGACTGGAGAAGAAACTCTGCTGAAACCTTGTAGCTGTCTTCTGCTGTTTCACTGTGGCCTTCGAACTAACTATGTCCAAGTGAAAGGACACTCATTTCCCATGTCCTACCTGAGTATTGTTCATTTTATGCCTTGTTCTGGGCGGATCGTGTGTTTTGTGGAATGGATAAATGATTCGAGCAGAGCCAATCGAATTAGGTGGATGTTCTGCAGGTTATTATGCATCATGATTCCGATTCATGACTGTGTATTCGGTTCAGAACCAAATGCCCCGTGTGAATTACAGCATGCTATCGTAATATGAAATTCTGAATTGAACAGACAACAGTGTAGGGGCTGTCTGTACACTGGAGTACGTCAGAATATGGGTTGTATATTGGATCAGAGAAACCGCTCCTGCGATGGTGCATTGGAAACTTATGGATTGCGATGCCTTGAAGTTCAGGGATCTCTAGTCCTATTATTGATCTGCTTGTCTGTTGGATGTGCGATCTGTACGAGTTCCTACATTCTTCAGCCGCTCGTGACACTGCTTAGTCTTAAGCGATCAAGTAGAAAAGGAACAAACAAATGGGTAACTTGATCTCTCTATTTCAGCGCTGGGACACAGCTAAATCGAAGACATACTTGCATTTCTGGAGGTGATCACAATTCACAATCAAACACACAACGAAATAAACTTCAAGTAACTAAAAGAGAGAAGAAACTTCATCAACTATTTATTTGCCATGATACAATCAAGCTACAACATGCATGGGGATGTTGAGAGGCAAATCCATCTCCCCACGACCATGAAAAAGGAAATCATAAAAACCAAAATCCCTCTACCTGAAAGAGCAGATCACAAGAACCAAGAAGTGAAAATGGGGGAACTCCATGCCAGGCGAGACCACCTACTACAGCTTGAGGAAGAATAGTTCTTGATGCATCTTGCCTTTAGGAATGATGCTTCTCCAAAGCTACTTATACTGCAAATATCTCCCTCCCCCCCACCCCCCAAAACTCAGACTGTAATTTGGACTCTATTTGAAACTTATCAGGTGGGGTTTGAAAGATGTCCTGCAATGACGGGGGTTGCATATATACATTGAACCTGGACGCCCTCTTTACCTTTTCCTTTTGAGTATATGGTCTTGGCATTTGGGAATATGAGTCATCGATTCTGTGGTGGCAGAGAAAATGTTGCGATCCTAGTGTCCCAGGCTTTTTCTCTTTAGTCTTTATGCCGTCTGCCCAATGCCCATACAGCCACGCATAATGACACAACTAGCCCATTGGATTTGGACAAATTTTATAATAGAAAATACCAGATTAGGTAAATGTGTTTTAGCATTGTTTATCTACACGATTGCTGCCCACTTTTAAAAACTGATGAACCGGCACCGACCACCGACATGCAAAAGACACATGAATGCGTCGAGTATATATACATGATGATCTGATGTTCACAAGAAACAAATTAATCTCAACAAAGACTAAACTCACATATCACAGATAGACCATCTCCACGCTTTTCGCTTCCCTTGTCACCATGGATTAATTAATTAGACTTAGCATGTGGACTATATATTGGCACCTTTCAAATAATCTAGCATGTACGGAATAGCAGTACTAAGTAGTAAGTCATCAAGTTTCTGAACCAGCTGTATATGTACACTGTGAGTAACACTGAAGAGTATAAACTCGGTAAAATGTTCTACCAATTTTCTCTTCTTCGTCCTCCACTGAAGTTGCTCACCGTGTTACCAAAATACTGCACTACAGCAAAGCTACTGCTAAATGCGCCCATTACAAACGCATCAGTCACATAAAAAGACTGAAACCAACACGAGGCAACAAACACTACTATACAAAATCTTATCACAGACGATTCTAAACCATCATCACGGATGATTTAAGATCATCACAGACGGTTTTTGAACCGTCTGTGAAAAATGCTATCACAGACGGTTCGTGAATAAAACCGTTTGTGATAGTCTATTTTCACAGACGGTTCTGAACAAGAACCGTCTGTGATAGTAATTATCACTAGAATCGTCTGTGATAGCTTTTTCTATTGTAAAAATGAAAACAAATTTTCACTTCGTCAGGAGCCTCGCGAATGAATCTGATATGGATTTTCGGATTGAACTTTTCGTTAGCTTTCCCACCATAGCCACAAGCATCACAGTAGCATCAACTCAATCCATTCACAGAGCACTAAAAACAACACGGCATCACCCACATCACAGTAGCATCAACTCAATCCATTCACAGAGCACTAACACATCATAATACTAATCCACATCACAGAGCAAAATAGGGGAGTAGAGAGAGTGAGGTCGTGGGAGGCTGCGGTGACAAGGTCGTGGGAGGCCGGCGACAATGAGGCCGTGGCGAGGTGGAGGAGGCCGCGGGCGACGAGTTTAGGGGAGGATGGGGCGACGAAGTAGAGAAGGCTGGGCGGCGACGACGAGGCTAGGGCGAGGTGGAGGAGGCCGTGGGTGACGAGCTTGGGGGAGACCGGAGCACAAGGTCAGGGCTAGACGGAGATGACAGAGGAGGAGATGGAGATGGCAGAGGGGGAGATGGAGGACTCTGTTAATATAAAGAGATTTTCGGCAGCCCGCCCATTAAATGCAAATTTTCGTTTTCCCGCCCAACAAAACAAAAGTATCATATACTTTTTTTATACAAAAATCGTCTGTGATGACATATCACAGATGGTTCGTGACACGAACCGTCTGTGATAAGCGTCTCATCACAGACGGTTCATATTAAGAACCGTCTGTGATGAGATATTTATCACAATAATTTTTGTATAAAACCGTCTGTGATTTTAGATTTTACCATGGCTTGGAATTTTTCTAAACCATGGTAAAAATCCAAACCATGGTAAATCTAAAACCACAGACGGTTCTAACCATCACAGACGGTTCGTAGTTAGAACCGTCTGTGGTACTCTCTCGGTTAGAACCGTCTGTGATACTTCATAGACGGTTCGTATCACAAACGGTTCTAACCACGAACCGTTTGTGATATTTTCAGTATCACACGGTTCTAACCACGAACCGTCTGTGATAGTTTCATATCACAGACGGTTCGTCTTGGAACCGTCTGTGATGAGGAGACGTCTTCTATAACATATTTTGTAATAGTGAACAAATGATAGCATATGCCCGGAATTCCAGCTTCGATGTTTCTTCCCTACCCTGCAATTGGCACCAGGGATTTGAAAATCGGTCGATTTTCGTTCTACCGGACCCCCGGTAGAACTGTATACCGGCGCCGAAATTTTCAGTTTGATTGAATTTTGGCCAAATTTATTTATTTTTAAATTTAAAATCCAAAAAATCCAATTTTTTTAAAAATTTCAGCCGAAATTGGCCGAAATTTTTCGATTATCGGTGATACCGGCCGTATCGGGAACCCCGGTAAATTTTTTTCCCCGAATTGAAAAACCCTGATTGGCACAAGCTTTACGCCAATTGGCCAAATCAGTAATCAACAAGAGTATAACATGATCTCTACATCTCGTTGAGCTGAAAGAAATGTGCGTGGCCAGAAACCGGGCGACGACACTGAGCTCTGCTGGAGATAAGGAATTTGCACGCTGCGCACTTTTTGCTCCATGTGCTTTCTACAATTCGGTGATCGCAAATCTTGCCGAGTGCCGCCCAAAGGCCACATGATCGAGATTCGCTTCACTCTAGTTAGCTTCTAACCTAGGCTGCATCACGGCTAGGTGCATTGCCAAGTTCATCCAGTGCCAACTGCCAAGACCATATGCACCACACAGTCCACAGGAGGCAACAACTAGCTTACAACTTTAGTGATCGGCTTATAAATAGCAGCCGCCTCTGTGCTCATCAGCACGGCAGATTAAACAAGTGAAGTGGTCCACATGAAATGAAGAAGTCCGGTATTTGATAAGAGAGTCCTAATTTGGTTGGTTGTCACCTGGAGTTCTCCTCAAACCACTTCAGTAGCTAGCTACGCCTCGTTGCATCACCACTACTGTGTGCATGGGGTCAGAGAGCTGTACATATATAGTGAAGTGTTTGGGGGGAACTCTGGGTGGCAACCAGCAGTTTCGATAGGTTTGTGAGTGCTTGTACTTTGAAAATAGTCGCAGACCAACATACGATATTCATATAGATGATGGGAAGAATTAGGTTTGGTGTCTCCAGGAGTTCCCTTCAAGCACTTCACAAGGCACCGTTTTGAGGGCTGTTGTGAAGTGTTTGGGGGAACTCTCGGTGTCACCAAGCATTTAGTAGATGTTGGTCACAAATGACAATAGATGTGTATTAATGACAAACCACGTTTGGTATTACCATGAGTTCCCTTCAAGCACTTCACGAGGCACTATTTCGAGGGTTGTTGTGAAGTGTTTGGGGGAACTCTTGATGTCACCAAACATTTAGTAGATGTTGGTCACAAACTACAAGAGAAGAGATGATTAGTACAAACCACGTTTAGTATTACCATGATTTCCATTCAAGCACCCACTATAGGCTACTACAAAGTGTTTAGGGAAGCTATGGGTGTCACCAACCATTTACTCTCTCTGTTTAGAAATATATGACGTTTTAAAAGCTTGCAGTCAAACTTCCTTAACTTTAATTAGTATTATCTAAAAAAATATTTGTATTGGTCATGTGAAAATGGTATTATTAGAACATATTATTTTATGAACATATTCCCATAAAAATAATGATCAAAGTTGCATATTGGAGATCGTATCAATATCCAAAACGTCATATATTCATGAACAGAAGGAGCAGTAGATATTTTCTTCGGATCAAATGAAAAGTTGTAATGATGAACTGTGTTCGGTATTACCATGAGTTTCCTTCAAACACTTCACATGGCACCATTAAAGTTACTCTCTTTATAAGTTTTAGGTGAAACGTGAAGTGTCTAGGGGAACTCTCGGAGACACCCAACATTTATTTTAGTGTCGAAGTAACATCACTACGTTTATGGTTGCATGGTGTGCATTGGGTGGGCTCAAGGTAACCTCTGGGGTTCTCTGGTTTGACACTCATATTACATGTGGGCGCTAGATCATCTGACTTATCTATCCTTAGTTATAGAATAGGTAAATTAAACTCCGCTTATATGCATATTTCTATGACATTTGTTGTTATGCTCTCTCTTTGTTTTAGAGGCGGGTACTAGTAAAGACTTGGTACCGGTAAGAACTGGTAATTCTGTTTTGCCGTAGTATATAACGTCTACTTATCTCACAAGGTCTACAGATCATTTCACCGTAATTTCTGTTCTGTACATACGAAATGAATGGTGGCCACCGTTTATATCTATGTTAACCTGAAAGAAATGTAGGTATTGTATGGTGGTGATAAATCAGATTTTGAACCGGCTTCGGAGCATCACCATCTAATGTACTATTTCTTTAGTACCATACCGCTTTCCCTCGCAGGAAAAAGACCTCCTATAAGCATCTGTCTTGAATTCCCGTTTGAACCGGCCGGTAGATCAAGAGCCAACGCCAGGATTTGACGTCAAAAATGCAAACAATTGCCCGGCAGCCGGCGTGTGGTGTACAGCGTCGCGTGTACGTATGGATGGTGGTAAGCTTTGGCCAGGTTTTGCTCCTAGCTAGCAACAAAATAAACCGTGCAGGGAGCGGCGGGGTTTCCGATTTTTCGCACGCGTGCATGCTTGGACCAACACCAAGGGGTTCTGCCGCCAGTAGCACCGCTAAGCGATGGCGATTTTTTTTAAAAAAAATAATTTTTAAAAAGAAAATGACAAAAATAAATAGTACTTTTTTAAAAAAATTACAAAAATAAATAATCAATTCAAAAAATAACAAAAATAAGCACCTATCGCTGGTTGAACCGGCAACAGGAATAACCGGCGATATGAATCCAGCTATAAAAACCCCAAAAATTCAGCCAATTCGTCGTGGATGAGATATAGACGGAGCATCGATCCGATCGACCATCTTGTAGGTATATTTTTTTTTGGACTTTGTATATTATGTCAAAACATTGTCGGTTAGCAAACAAAAATAGTGATGTAGAATTTAGTAGATTAGATAAATGTAGTCCAATTATTTAGTACATCATTTGAGCTGTGTACGAGGCAGGTAGAGCGTAATGTAAATAATATCAGTTTTATTTAGCTCCTAATTTGTGTACAGTAATTATATTGTTAATACCGTAAATTATTTTTAAGTAGGAAAATAGCATAACATGTTTTAAAATTGAAAGAAAAATCCGTAGTAGCTAATTAGGGTAGATAGAGGCTAATCGAATTAATCGTAGCTTTATTTAGCTCCCTATTTGTGCGCGGTAATTATATTATTAATATCAAAAATTAATTTATAACCAGGAAAATAGCTTGACACGTTTTAAAATTACAAAAAAAATTCAGAGCAGCTAATTAGGGTAGGTAGAGACTAATCAAAATAATCTCAGCTTTATTTAGCTCCGTAGGATAGGTAAAGCGTAATCACAGCTTTATGACTTATCGTATAAATTTAGTTTCTATTTTGTGGTCGGTAATTATTTTGCTAATATCGCTTCCTATTACTTTATTACATATTCGTAGTCTTTACAATGTATGTACTGAATTTTCAGGTATAGCGGACTCAAACCACACTACCGAGTGGTCGTACGAGTTGCTTGACCCGGTGATTGACCTACATCACCGTAGCTACCTCAGTACCATCCTACCCCAGGAGGGTGAGGCGCCGATCGAGCTTGGCGCGTTGCGGCTGCGCACGCCCATTAGGGCATGGAGGTTGCACCCAAGCTGGGTGCCAAGGTACGTGTTATTGCAATTTTTGTGTGCTCATTTGTGGCCTGACTACTACATGTGGACTAACGTTCGTTCGTAACCTAACCCGACGCAGGTTGAGGGCGGCAGGCCTCCTTCCGCTGGCATGGATGGTAGAGGCGACGTGGGAGAACGACTAGGACCTCGGTCCTAGTCGTACATCTAGGCGTTTTTCATACGACCGGGCCTTATTGACGGCATTGGTTGATCGGTGGAGGCTGTAGACGAACATGTTTCACTTTCCTTGTGAGGAGATGGCTCCAACGCTGCAGGACGTGAGCTTCCTAACCGGGTTGCCCTGCACAAGTTTCCCCATGGCGACGTATGGGATCTCGCCCATGTGGCGCACTGAGTTTCGGCGAGATTCCAGGATGTGCTACCGTCGACAGCGATTACCACGAGTTCAGCAGCCCGCACGGGCCGACGCTGAGGTGGATCTGCTAGTTCTTCGTAAGTCTTCATAACTATTGTCCTCTGCATCAATTCATTTGTGAACCTTGCTGTGTATATATCTTCTTGTAGCCCGAGCGTATAGCAGATGACGCACCTGATGAGACGGTGAGGAGACACTTCGAGGCCTACCTACTATGATCGTTTGGGTGGGTTATGCTCCTGGAGTCCCACGGCGACAGCATCGACAAGCACTACATCTGCTACGCATGTGAGCTCTCAAACTAGCCGGTGGAGGAGATCAACCCTACGCCTGGGGTCCGACCGTGCTGTGCACGATATACCGCGCACTGTGAGAGGCGTGCCGCCGGTCCTAGACAGCTCCATCATCTCTGGATGCCTGCTACTTCTGCAATCGTGGTCCTTAGAGCGCTTTCAGATCGGACGTCTGCAGCTGGACTTGAGAGCGTACACGGTTAGCTTGTACGGCGAGGACGACGACGTGGACCGGCCGACTATGGGCACTGTGTGGTGCCGCCGATGGGTTAGTTTCGTGAATATTTATTATTTTCTCGTAATGCAATCACAATTTCATGTGCTAAGTTTTCATTTGGTCTATTCTATAAGTGACCTACGAACTACGTCGCGATGTTCAACCATCTAACGGATGATCGCGTCATCTAGAGACCGTACACTCAGGAGATGGTGTCCGCGCGCCCGGAGGTGAGGGGCAGTGTAACTGTCGCCAGTTGAATATTATTTTGATTGACTATTTATTTTTGTAAAAAAAAATTATTTTTAAAAAAATTCAAGCGCTGGCCGGGTCTGTTCGGTCGCGCGGAGAACGGTAAAGGTAGCTAACCTAGTAAGCGCGCGCGGCATTACGTACGGGCCGTGCGCGCGGTTGTGACACACTGACACCGCTCCATCGCCAACACATGGATCAGGGGGTGCGCGCAGATCGGTGAGTGGGGAAATAAATAAATCCACTGGACCTCACCTTTTAGATATATGAACATGCAAAAAGGTGACTGATTTATGCACAAGGGAAGGGGGGAGGGGGCGGCCCCAACAGTCGGGAGGTGGCATCGAAAACTCGCCATGGCCCATGGGAGCAGGCGTGCTGCAGCGTGTGCGCAGCGGCACAAGCCGGTCGAGCGGACGAGATGATGCATGCACGCTCTGGGTTTGTGGGGGAAGCGTGCGGCGGGGCGGTGGTACGGCGAGAGCAGTGCGAAATTACGTGTCTGCCAACAAAAAAAAAATTCGATGGACGCGTGCAAGTTGGCGGGCTGGTAGTTACCTTATTCGCAGTAATGCCAACTGATTGTGGCATGGTAAAAAAACAAACGGTGGGGCGCACCGGAAGGCTTGGGCGATTGGCTGGCAGCCGGGCACAGAGCGCTGCACCCACCTACCCTCGACTTTCACCTAATTTCATACCTAACACTAGTTTCGGCTGGTGCAGAATGGAATGCTTAGATGTGCACGTACTAAAAACATTAAAGGAACTACTTGTCATATTTTGAAGATTCGTGCTCTGACGAGCTCTTCCTGCTCAGGTTTGGGGCGGCGGGAGAACCGGCGTTGGCAAGGCAATGAGGCGGTGGAGGTGCTGCCGACCGCGGGCTTGGGAGAGAGCGGTGGGTGGAGGAGGTCGGCGGAGAAGATAAGAACAATAGAATATTATAGGAGGTGACGGGAGGCGGTAACGGATCCAGCGGCGGTAATCGCTGGAGACAAGGAAGAAGGGCGGGGTGGGGATAGCGCATCCAGAGGAGGAAGGGAGTAGCGGAAGGGTAGCAAAATGGAAAATGGGAAGAGGAGAGCCGGAGGGGAAGAGAAAGAATGGGTGTGGGTGGGTTGGTTGGGTGGGGATAGGGAGTGGCAGCAAAGATCGATGTCATACGGTGGGACGCGATAAAAAAAGTAGGATAGCGTACAACATTTTTTAATGATATCAGACGTATGCACAGTATCATTTTCCTACATATTATGCTGAAAACTAATGAAACGGATTTGCTAATTTTTAATTGCTTGTAATTTTTTTATCCATCAGTCACCTACAGTTACACAGTGTTAAGCTTAAAATTGCAGTACCAAATGATGTGCAATTTTAGCACAACTCTACTGTAACTTTTAGTTCTATTTGTTTTCGTATGCTTTCCTATTTGTTTTCCTATTTTGTATTTGTAGGGTTCACCTAGATTTACTTTTGTCTAGTCTAGATTTTTTTGTAACGTTTTTTTCATGCCCTTTGATGGAAATCTAAAGGTGGGAAAAATTACCTGAAAAAGAATTAATTTTTAGACAACTTACAAATAGACTGTCCCCTAATGAAATTATCATGTTATAGTTTTTCTTCTGTCTTTGTTGGTTACCTGACCCTAGCCTCCCTCTCGCTCTATGGCTAAATCCTGGCTCCGCCGCCGTAGACAGATCCAACAATTAACTAGCCATGCAGAGCGTGCACCATGTGGGAGGGAGCGAGATCCATGCAAACCATTCCCCAACCAATAGCCTAAATAAGCCTAAACCCAAACCAGGGCCCTCCAATCCAAGAACACGAAGGCAAGAACTCCTCTTGTCCACACGCTACCGCCGGTCGGCGCCAACCCCGTGCCGTATATAAACCTCACCGCTCCATTCTTCTTCATCAGGGCTACTATCCGAGAGGCGAGGAGCTACGGCTCCGGCAATCCAATAAAGACCCGTCTCGTTGTCGCCACGTTGATGCAGACTTAGCCCTCCGTGTGACCTCCTCTGCAACGTGAGCAATGGCCAACAAGGCCGCCATCGCCAGCATCATCGCCGCCGTCGGCATCGTCGCCGTGATCGGCACGATCGCCGCGGTCACCAGCTCAAGGAAAGCGGGCGACAATGCCGCCCTGTCCGCCAACATCAAGCTCTCGACCTTGTGCTCCTCGACGCTGTACCCGAGCAGGTGCGAGCAAAGCCTCTCCCCCGTCGTGAACGACACCGCCAACCCCGAGGACGTCCTCCGTGCCGCCCTCCAGGTGGCGCTCGACGAGGTCGCCGGCGCGTTCGACGGCTCCGCCCACATCGGCAAGGGCGCGAACGATAAGATCACCAAGAGCGCCATCGACGAGTGCAAGAAACTCCTCGATGTTGCGACCGAGGATCTCAAGGGCATGGCGAGCCTCAAGCCCGATCAGGTGGTGGATCACGTCAATGACCTCCGGACGTGGCTGTCCGGTGTCATGACCTACATCTACACCTGCGCCGACGGATTCGACAAGCCGGAGCTTAAGGAGGCCATGGACAAGGTGCTGCAGAACTCCACCGAGCTGAGCAGCAACGCCCTGGCCATCATCACCAGCCTCGGGGAGCTCATGCCGGAGCATGTCTCCAAGTCAAACGGCTCGACGGGTGCGAGCCGTCGGCTTCTCGGGTGGCAGATCAGCAAGGCGTCCGAGGAGGAAAGCAGGCGCCGGCTTCTGGCCGTTAATGACAACTTCGCTGAGTTCAGCGACGTGACAAATGCAAGCCGCCATCTCCTATCGGAGACACTGGACGAGATAGCCGAGATGTCCCACGACACAAGCCGCCGCCTGACTGGCCTCATGTTCAACGGTGTCTCCAACGCCACCGAAAACGGCGACCTCCTCGGGCGCCGGCTGTTGAGTATGTCGTTCAATGACGCCACGATCACCACCACCGACACCGAGGACGCCAGCAAGCGGCGACTGCTGAGCCTGATGTTCAGCGGTGTCTCCAACATGACCGAGGAGGCCGACCACGTCAGGCGTCGGCTGCTCAGCATGTCGTTCAATGACGCGTCCAGCGCTGCCGAGCACGACGGCGGCAGGATGCTGTCCATTCAGCTCGAGAGCATCGCGAACATGTCATCCAAGATAAACCGCCACCTTCTCGCCATGGAGCTCCCCGACGACCTCGCCGGCAGGCGCCAGCTCCTGTCTATGACTCTCCTGGCGCTCAACGATGTCACCACCAAGGCGAAGGGCCAGCTTGAGGCGATCAACCACGGCACTCTCTCCGCCAAGTCTGACCACAGGATGCTTACCACTAACGTCATCGGCACGGTTGACGACATCGACGACGATCGCCACCGGGTGCCGTCCGGCGAGTTCCCGGAGTGGGTGTCGTCCCACGACCGGAGGCTCCTGCAACTGCCCGGCCTGCAGAAACCCAACACGGTGGTCGCCAAGGACGGGAGCGGCAACTTCAAGACCATCACCGAGGCCATCAACTCCGTGCCCAAGAACTCCCAAGGCCGTTTCGTCATCTACGTGAAGGCCGGCGAGTACAACGAGTACGTCACCATCCCCAAGGACATGCCCAACATCTTCATGTACGGCGACGGGCCGACGCGGACACGCGTCATCGGCAACAAGAGCAACAAAGACGGCTTCGCCACCATTGCCACCCGCACCTTCTGTAAGCTACACTAATCATATTCATGCATGGTTTAAGTACATTGATGTGTGCACGCGTATGAATGCATGGCTGCGTGCAGCTGCGGAAGGTAACGGGTTCATCTGCAAGTCGATGGGGTTCGTCAACACGGCGGGGCCGGACGGGCACCAGGCAGTGGCACTGCACGTGCAGGGCGACATGTCGGTGTTCTTCAACTGCCGGTTCGAGGGGTACCAGGACACGCTCTACGTGCACGCCAACCGGCAGTTCTTCCGCAACTGCGAGGTCACCGGCACCATCGACTTCATCTTCGGCAACTCGGCGGCGCTGTTCCAGAACTGCCTGATGACCGTGCGCAAGCCCATGGACAACCAGGCCAACATGGTGACGGCGCAGGGGCGCACGGACCCCAACATGCCCACGGGCATCGTGCTACAGGGTTGCCGCATCGTGCCCGAACAGGCGCTCTTCCCCGTGCGTCTCCAGATCGCTAGCTACCTCGGCCGACCGTGGAAGGAGTACGCGAGGACGGTGGTGATGGAGAGCGTCATCGGCGACCTCATCAAGCCCGAGGGCTGGTCGGAGTGGATGGGCGACCAGGGGCTCAAGACGCTCTACTACGCCGAGTACGCCAACACCGGCCCCGGCGCTGGCACCAGCAAGAGGGTCACCTGGCCGGGGTACCGTGTCATCGGCCAGGCGGAGGCCACGCAGTTCACGGCGGGAGTGTTCATCGACGGCATGACGTGGCTCAAGAACACGGGCACGCCTAACGTCATGGGCTTCACCAAATGAGTCACCTTCGACTCTCTGTGCATGGTGTATCGGACTCGTCAGGCACTGGTGGATTCGTGCATGTGTACGTATGTATGGCGAGATATGTGGAGTTTGAGAGAGAGAAAAATAGAACGAGGTAGCAATCAAGAAAAATGTGTATATGTACTGATGGACATCAAGTGAGACGGAGAAAAAGACATAGCCAAAAAAAAAATCAACAAAGAATTAAACAAAAATGGATGAGGGTAATGCTTATGTAATTGATTAGAACATTCCTACGTACTGGGGTGTGTGTGTTTTCTTTTTCAAGAGTTACTATCTAATGAAAATCATGGAGAAATAGCAGAGCAACATTATGAATTGTTTTATAGAGCTGATACCCCTATTGATGTTTTTTTAATATTTCTGGTTGCTTAAACCATCCTGAATACCCCCAAGGAAATGTAAATAGTAGTCCTTATGTTCTGTTTTTTTTTGGTAATGAAAATGGAACAAGGGCGTGCCCTATGTTTCATAAAATGTAAACAGTAGTCCGTAAAAATGTAAATGCTCATTCATTCATAAAATTCCAAAGTATGCAAAGTCTTAGACCAGACGTATTAGATCAGTATGGTCGAAATCTTAGACCAGAAGTCTTGGACCAGGGTGGTCGAAGTCTTAGACCAGGGTGGTCGAAGTCTCAGACTAGGGTGGTCGAAGTTTGACCAATGTGGTCGAAGATATAGACTAGTATGGTCGAAACTCAGTGGTCAAAAATGTGTGGTCAAAACTAAGTGATCGAAACTCAGTGATCGAAAGTGAGTGGTCGAAACTCAGTGGTCAAAACTGTACGATCGAAACTCAGTGGTCAAAACTGAGTGGTCAAATCTTAGACCAGTGTAGTCGAAGTCTTAGACCAGGACTCTTAGATCAGGGTGGTCTAAATCTTAGACCAGTGTGGCAAAGCCATAAACTAATGGGGTCGAAGCCTTAAACCAGTGTGGTCGAAGCCTTAGACCAATGTGATCGGATCCAAAGACTAGTGTGGTCGAAATACATTGGTCGAAGTTGCAGACTAGTGTGTAATTAGGATCTGATAAACACTGCTTAATTACCATTAATTGGTTTTAAATTAGCAGTTACCAGTGATTTAATATGAACTTTATTATGACAGTTACTAAAGAGTAATTAATTGTCTCGACCATAAATAGGATCGTGAGACGTCTAGACAAGATTTAATCAATTCATTCTATTTTTACCATCTTCCTCTCTGATCAACTGTGATGAAGAATTGAGTTATCAAACCAAGTCATCCCTTCTCCTCTTCGTGCACCTGGAAGGAGGGTGAGCGGACATCTCCGAACCATTGTCGTAGAGTGCACCTACACAGGGTGACAATAAGGTTTTTGGGCAGTGTATCTATGCGACTGCTCGCTGCACTGAATCATCTACGACCTACGCCGCTTCTTGTTCTTCCCCAAACCCAACTGTAAGTTGGTCGTAAGATCACTTTATTCTGTTATAATCATTTTGTTGAGTATGTTTAGAAGTACAATGAGCTGCCTGCTGTTGATATCGTTTTATGCATATCTAGTTATTTGTGATATTTGCCTCATAATCAAATCTGGAATAAAACTATTGTCAACATTTCCAACAATCCAAAACCTTATTGTGGATATTTTTATGATTCAGCAATGGTTGGTGCTTCTGATGCTATGAAACATGATAGGTTTTCTGATCAGAACTGCTGTGGTGGGTGATCAAACCACAATATCCATTTACGATTGAATAGACTATGAAGTTCGACACAGATAACAACACCGCCCTTAGATGCATACCGACCATACTAGTCGACCATCTCTATGATGTGTACATGGACTTCAAGTCCGCCACAGAGTTGTGGGATGCACTCGAGCACAAATATGCCGGCTGAAGTTGGTCGTTGGCTCTATATGTGCGAGCAATTCTTCAACTACAGTATGGATGATGCGAATTCGATAGTTGCACAGGCTCATGAGTTTCAGCTACTGGTCGGAGAGATTGCGCAATCTGGGAGGTTGTTTAGTTCGATCAGATACAGACTAGTCGTATGGAAATACGAGCTGGTCGTAGACTGATCGAACATAATCATCACTAAGTAGTCAAAACTTGATCGTAAGGAGTTACAAACCGGTCGAGACTATATATGAACTAATCGTATAAAGATACGAGCTGACCGTTAGTGACAAGAACCTGATCGTAGATCATATTGTTGCCAAACTTTCTGCTTTATGGTGGAATTTTGCCACTGGCTTAAAGCATAAGAGGGAAGAGATATCTATTGAGGATCTCATCGTTGCCCTTGATGTGGAAGAAAATTCAAGAGCAAAAGATGCACCAAGCACACGACCAGTCAAAATAATCAGATGAAAGCAAATGTCATAGAGTAAAGGCTATGAGAGCGGAGGCTTGTTCTGCATAAGTACTCTAGAATATTATCATAGTCTAAATGTTGCAACTGGTTTAAATAAATGTGAGGCCAATATATGACATTATCGTTTTTATCATATTGGTTTTGATAGTATTGCTCGAATGTTCGGATTAGATTTAATGCCAAAATGTGAAATCATCAAAGGATCAAAGTGTCAATCTTGTGTGCAAGAAAAACAACCTGAAAACTCTTTAAGGGGTTACAGGAGGAAAATAACTTGGCATATTTAGATCTAGTCCATTCTGACTTGTGTGAGATGAATGGATTGTTGACCAAAGGAGGCAAAAAATATTTTCTAACTCTTATTGATGACGCATCTTGATATTGTTATGTGTATCTATTGAAAACAAAAGATGAAGCTTTAAATTACTTTAAAATTTATAAGACCGAGGTTGAGAACCAACTAGAAAAAAATATTAAAAGACTAAGGTCTGATCGTGGATGAGAGTTTATCTCTCATGAATTCTTCCAATTCTGTTCTGAACATAGAATATTCCATGAAGTTACACCACCATACTCACCCCCAATCAAACGGGGTGGCTGAGAGGAAAAATCGGCAAGAACAGACTTGGTGCATGCTATGTTGGAGAGTGCCGGTACGCCTAAGATGTGGTGGGGAAAGCTATTTTGACAACAAATTTCGTTCTAAACAGAGTAATCACTAAAAAATATGAGATTAATCCGTATGACGGATGGAAGGGGAAAAAACACAATGTTAACTTTCTGCAAACTTGGGGGGTGTTTGAAAAAGTCAATATACTATTGCAGAAAAAGAGAAAGTTTGGACCAAAAAATAGTCGATTGTGTCTGACTGGGATATGCTCATAACAGCACAGCCTATAGATTTTTAGTAGTAAAATCAGAAACTCCTAATATTATTGTTAACACAATAATGGAGTCCAGAGATGCTTCATTTTTTTGAGGATATTTATCCTATGAGAACTGCAGCAGTAATTCTCGAAATGAGGATAATCAAACTATGAATAATAGTAATTTTGAACCTACCACCATCTCTGAACCAATGAGTGATATACCACCAGTTTGTGATAATCCTAAGGAAGATAACAATTTAGTCAAAGAGTCTTCTCGCAGGAGCAAGCGACAAAGGGTTGAGAAGACCTTTGGCGAAGACTTTATTGTATATCTCATGAATGATGTGCTAAACACTCTTTCAGAGGCTTATGTATTATCTGATGATGAGTATTGGAAAGAGGTAGTCCATAGCGAGATAACCTTTAGACCAGAGGTCTTAGACCAAAGTGGTCGAAGGTATAGACTAGTACGGCCGAAGCCTTAGACCAGTGTGGTCAAAGACATAGATCAATGTGGTCGAAGGTATAGACCAGTGTGGTCGAAGCAAGCACCTAAACAATAGCACGAGAAGTTTGATAAAACTTTAACTTCTGCTAGTTTTGCTGTGAATGAGGCAGATATGTGTGTGTGTGTGTGTGTGTGTGTGTTATCGTTATGGTGGGGTCAAAGAGTGATTTTTAGTGTTTGTATGTCGATGACATATTTATATTTAGAACAAACATTGCTGTTATTGACGAGGTCAAATCTTTCTTATCTAGATGCTTTGATATGAAAGACCTAGGAGAGATAGATGTTATTCTGAATATTAAATTGATAAAAAAAATGAGGACGGGATCACTTTGAACCAATCCCATTATGTTGGGAAAATCTTGGGCCGGTTCGGTTTTGAGAATTGCAAGATTTTCCCAACTCCTTATGATGCTAGTGTTAAGCTTAGAAAGAATAAGGGATTAGGAAAAGATCAATTGAGATATTCATAAATTATTGGGTCCCTTATGTATCTATCTGGTGCCACAAAACCAGACATATAATTTGCTGTGAGCAAATTAAGTCGGTTTACTTCTAACCAAGGAGATGATCCCTCAGAGGCATTTGAGAGAGTGTTGCGCTACTTGAGAGGCACAACTTCATATGGAATTCACTATACTGGGTATCCATCTGTATTAGAAGGATATAGTGATTCAATTTGAATCTCTGATGCAGATGAGATCAAAGCTACATGTGGGTATGTGTTTACCCTTGCAGGTGTTGCAGTTTCATAGAGGTCGTGTAAACAGACTATATTGACAAGGTCAACCATGAAAGCAGAACTTATAGCACTAGACACAGCTACTGTTGAGACTGAATGGCTTAGAGAGCTTCTGTTGGACTTACCACTGGTTGAGAAACCAATTCCGACAATCATAACGTACTGTGATAATCAAACAATGTTGATTAAGGTTACAAGTAATAAGGATAACATGGAGTGCTCCAGACATGTGAAGCGTAGGCTTAAATCTGTCAGAAAACTGAGGAACTCTGGAGTGATTACTGTGAATTATATTCGCACTGAGAAAAATTTGACAGACCCTTTCACAAAGGGGCTAGCACAGATGACGATTTCTGTTGTGTCTATGGATATTGTAACATCCCAATTTTCAGAGCTTTAAAAATCTTTTAAATAGTGGTAGAGAGAAAATTCACCATTTGGATTTATTTGAATATTAAATTAAAAAGCTTAATATGGACTTTAAGGACAAACTGATTTAAATGTGCTTAATCCCAACATCAACAATTGTCAAAACTATTTTATTTAGATTCTATATGCTTGGATATATTTTATAGAATTTTCTGGAATTTTTCCAAAGTCATTTGCTATTTTCTAATTACTATTTGTATTTTCTGGATTTATTTAAAAGAAAAATCAAAAGAAAATCCTTCGGAACAGTGCTGGGCCGAAGCCCATCACTATTCCGCCGCAGCCCTCTTTTCTCTCAGCCCAGCCCCGCCCGCGCTCGCTTCCAGCCGTTGGATTTCCATCGCACGGCGCTGCACCCGCTCGCCTCGCTCTCTCTGGCTAGTGGGCCCGCCGAGGTCGCTGCTCGCGGGCTTTCTTCTTCCTCGCGCTCGCGTGTCGCCGCCTCGGCCGCCATTGCGAGCTTGGCACACGATGACAACGGACTCGTCCCGATCTTCTTGCGCCAACCCCACCAATTTAAACCCTGTCTATTCCGCATCTATCTCCAATGAATCAACCACCAAATCGGTTTCAATCTCCCGATCTCGAAATTCAAATCGCGGCCGTTTGGACCCGATTTGGGGTTTCAAATCTCGGCGTCTCCGGCCTATAAATACCCCTCAAGACCGCCGGACCTCCGCAACCCAAAGCCGCCACCCTCGCCGCCCGACGCCTCTAGCGCCGCCGCATTTCGAGTTTTAGGGTTTTCGGCCGAGCTTCTTCTCCGGTGAATTGCGCCGCCGTCTTCGCCGCCCTTGCCTCGCCGACTCCACCACCGTGCTCAGCAAGTCCCAGGCTACCTCGTGCGCACCTCCTCATCGCCGGAGCATCACCGGAGCCCCCGTCCGACAAACCCGAGACCACCTCGCCGCCTCAAGCTCGCCGCCGGCCATCTCCGACGACCCTAGGTGCTCAAACCGGTGCCCACATGTGCGCAATAATCCCCTCTACACGCTGGTACCACTCACCGCCGGCGAGGAGCCGCCGTTCGCCGTTGCCATTGGTTCCCGAGCCGTCGCCGCCGTCGGTGCGATGTGGCGGCCAGCGTCGGCCCACCTCACCTGTAATGCGTGACGTGTCGACCATGTAGGCGCCGCGTCAGTGCCACACGCACGCGAGTTCACCACCTCAGCCCCGACCCAGATCCAGAGGCTCGGTGGACTTGGTCGACCGTGAGCCGTGTCACTGACATGTGGGGCCCACATGTCAGATTTCTTTTTAAATCTATTTCTTTTTCCGGAAATTCTCGGCTGACGCAAGCATTGCACAATAATCCGATTTTTCTTTATAAAAATAATTCAGGAAATTCAATAAAATCCAAATTAGGGTTTTATTTGATTTTCAAACTTCCAAAGCCCATATCTTTTGCATCCGAACTCCGATTGAGCTTATTCAAATTTGTAAATTTATATAAAATTAAGATCTATTTAATGGTGAATTTTATTTGAATTTTTGGAGTTGTTTTGCCTCTGTTATTTATTATTTTTATTTTTTTATCTCGTTTGCGAGTAGACGTCGATACTTCGGGGAATTTTGCAGAAGAAGGAGCACCTCAAGACCAAGACCAATATCTAGATCTATTCCAAGGCAAGTTATACCTTTTATCATATTGAACCCAAATTTTCAAAATACTTTGTTTCAATGTATTGCATTCTATTTCAAGTATTTATTTAAATGCTTTTGGGATAGTTATTAATCCAAATTGTTATGCCACCTTGTCTATTGTATGCTATGATCTTTTATCACCCTAGGTTGGTTAATTATTAGTTGGTATTATCGTAGCACCAACGTGGGTTGGTTAGATACGATTAGACTGCTTAGCCATGCCACGAGTCATCATTTCATGTGAGAGTTGCAATTATAAACTTGACTAAGTGATTATGGAACTGTGGGATGAAACTGTGTGTGCTGTGTGCTATTACTCGTGATGGTATGTGTTGCACCTAATCAACAGGGTGGGAAAAGATTTAGACTGAGGCAAGTGGTGGATCTGTGTGAATGGTGGAACTGTGTGCTTTAAATTTTGTGATTTGGGTTAAAACTGGAAGTCTTGCCTTGGTCAATTAAGGACTTAATTTTGTGCGCCATTGAACTGGGCCTTACTGTACGACCACATGCCTAGTATGGGCTGGGCCTGACTTAGTAAGTTATGGAGTCTTGACATTGACAACTCAAGTTGTATTTAAACTGTGTGATGGGCTAGAGGTGTGATATGTCACATCGTGGATTCGTTCACGCATCCCCGTCCAACGGTGTGTGTCGCTCCAAGGGTCAGTGTACAAATTAGACTACAGAAAGCACATCGGGAGTGTCATTGTTTGAGATGAAATCTCTGAAAGGTTTTGTTATGGTCAATGCTGGCTCCACTGATTGTATCGTGTGGGTAAAGTGTACAACCTCTGCAGAGTGTTTAAACCAATCTATTCGAATAGCCACGTCCTCAGTTATGGACATGCTCGGGAATTTCACACGAGGGGTAGATTTTCATAAAACAATTGGGAGGGGTCAGCTGTGTGAGATAACTTGTGCAGCTGTGTGAATAATTTGATTAGACTGTGTGTCCTTTGTGAAATCAATTGTTAACTTATTATTGTCTATTTGTTTTGAATTATGCTTTCAATCTATTATTTGTATTCAATTGCAAATGTTGCATTTCTGCAAAATAACCACAGAAGTCATTCCTTTGGAATAAGCCATCATCTATAAATTGCATTCTGTGGTATGACTTGTGAGTACGGTGTGTACTCACTCTTGCTAAACAAATCAACAGAAGTGGAGGAGTCGTCGCCCGCTTTTGAAGAAGAGTTCTACGAAGGTTGATCGTTAGGGTCTTGATCCCGCGGCTGTTCGTGGTAAATTGATGGGAGCCCACTGGAGTTTATTTCGTTTCCGCTGCAGTTTATTTCTTTATTGTCAGCCTTGCATGGCTTAATAAATGTAAAACTCGACCGTAAGGTCCCAACAGTTATTTGTTATTCAAAGTACTCGTTTATTCTTATATTCGATGTATGGATGTGATATTCCATCGATGTTGACACTGTGTGCACTAGCGTGATCCTGGACTAGTGCAGAATACACAGAGAGTCCAGATTTGCATATTTGGGTCCCGACAGATATGGGAATGAGGCACATTGGAGTTATAACTCAACAATAACCCATACCTTTTTTTATCAGAGATCCCATGACTTAGGCAATGGAAAAAATAAGTTGATATTTGAACAAGAGAGTACATTATATAATAATATGTGTACTCGTATCCTAGTAGACAAACTACTCTCAACTGTATAGAAGGATGGCTAAAAACCTTAATATATTCTAGTGTCCAACGAGGGAAGAATGTATTAGGCTACATGATACCTAAAATGAATACACCACTGTGAGGCCGCAGTTCACGAGAATAAGACATTCTCTAGAAAGCTCATGAGCACATAAAGGAGTATGACCAAATAATGCTCCGTTTAGGCTTGGTTCTTTGACAATATAGTATCAGTTGTGATTTCAATTGAAATCTAATCACGAAAGACTGTGAATTCAAGGCTTAGTCCATTCATCAGTTGTGAGAAGATGAATCTTGTTATTGTATCGTGGCGCACGACGCGAGAAGGGGGGCAAGAGGTGGGGTCGTAGAGACTTACATTTGAAAGCTCGCCGCTGCCGACTAATATATCAACAACTTTTCGTTTGATTTAATCCGACAATAATCTTTACCATTCCTTTTTCATGCTTGCTTTGGAATTGTGGGGATTGTTAGAATTGAGGACATATGTATAAAGACAAATTTATTCCTTTAAATTTCAAAGCACGCAAAGTCTTCGAAGTCTTAGACCAATGTGGTTGAAGTCTTAGACCAGGGTGATCGAAGTCTCAGACCAGGGGTCATAGACCAGGTTGGTTGAAGCCTTAGACTAGTGTGGCCGAAGGCATGGACTAGTATGGTCGAAACTCAGTGGTCAAAAACTAAGTGGTCGAAACTCAGTGGTCGAAAGTGAGTGGTTGAAACTATGTAGTCAAAACTTAGTGATCAAAACTCAGTAGTCAAAACTGTATGGTCAAAACTCAGTGGTCGAAACTGAGTAGTCGAAACTGAGTGGTCGAAGTCTTAGACCAGTGTGGCAAAGCCATAGACCAATGAGGTCGAAGACTTAGATCAGTGTGGTCAAAGCCTTAGACCAATGTGATCGGATCCTTACACCAATATGATCGGATCCAAAGACCAGTGTGGTCGAAATACACTGGTTGAAGTTGTAGACCAGTGGTAGAAACTGTAGACCAGTACGTAATTAGGATCTGATAAGCACGGCTTAATTACCATTCATGGGTTTTGAATTAGCAGTTACTAGTGGTTTAATATAAGTTTTATTATGACAGTTACTAGAGAGTAATTGTCTCGATCATAAATAGGATCTGGAGATGTCCATAAAAGAGTTAATCGATTCATTCCATTTTTACCATCTTCCTCTCTGATCAACTGTGCTGAAGAATTGAGCTGTCAAACCAAGCCATCCCTTCTCGGCGTGCACTGGGAAGGAGGGTGAGTGGATATCTCCGAACCATTATCGCAGAGTACACCTGCACGGGCGGCAATAAGGTTTCGGCAAGACATCTGCTGATCGCTCATTGCTACGCATCATCTACGACTGCTTGCCGCTTCTGCTTTTTTTTATCAAACCCATATGTAAGTTAGTCGTAAGACCACTCTATTCCGCTATAATCATTTTGTTGAGTATGTTTAAAAGTGAATGAGCCGCCTGCTGTTGATATCATTTTATGTATCTCTAGTTATTTATGACTTTGCCTTATAATCAAATCTGCAATAAAACTACTGTCCACAATTCCAAGAAAAAAACACCATGAAAAAAACATTTTTTTAAAGGAAGGGGCAAGAACTCTACCATTCATTCATTCGGAGGGAGAGAGAGGGAGGGAGGGGAGGGAGAGAGAGAGAGAGAGAGTTTAGAGAACAACCAACACAAGCAAAAAAAAACCACTTTTTTTTTTTTTTGAAAATACTTGTTTTTTACATGTCCTCAGTTTCCACTCGTGAGCTAGTTTGTATGATAATATTTACATATGGGTTTGCACTAGGTAATTAGAACCGATCTTACGAAAGATTGTTTGATTCGGGGTCTCCTAGAGATAAGATCACGCAGAGTGGATTGACACGGATGTTTAGACAGTTCAGCCTTCTCCTGAGAGAATAATAACCCTAATCCCTGTGTATGGTATTCTTGATGATCAAGTAAAAGACTAAGACTATTACAGAATAGCACTTGTGTTCCTACTTGATCGCTCTTATTCGCCGCCCCTTATCTCTCTCGATCAATGCCCTTATATAGTCGAAGAAGTAGCCGCTTGTTTCAAGGGAGATGCGCTGATTAATCCAAAGAATCGGGCGCATGATGGCGAATTACCGCCGCCGCCTTCTTCACGCCGCTCCGCAATTATCTTCCGTAGATATGTAGTAATTACGCACCATTAATAAGCGGAATAATAGTGCGCGCACTGCTCGCTGCATTCCTTAATCAATTAGACCCACTACCGTAGGTTTGATTATAAGGTGGTCGAGTTTACCGGTCGAGAAGAACTTACGACCTGTAGCAAGAGAAGGACCTACAACTATGTAGTGGTCGAGTTTACCCGGTCGAGAAGAACTTACGACTGTGTAGCGCCGCAGTATGACTTACGACCATGATATAGTCGAGCAAGACTTATAACCTGGGGTGATTGTAGAAGAACTTACAACCACTTATTGGGCCTCCCTTATAGATAGGTACCTCCTGGGACTATGCGACATCATATTTACCCATAATAAGAATTATAGATAAAAGATAAAATGAGGATTATTAGATCCTCGCCATCTAGCCCCCACCTTCAAGTGAAAGTAACTTATTTGATAAAGGTTTCAGAAATGGACTTACACCATGAGAATGTCGAGAATGATAGTCGAAGGAAAACTCTTCGATATTTGAGTGCCGCTTTGACCAGAATTTGCTTGGTCAAGAAGGTTGCTTGCGATACTATCAAAAGTCATAAAAACCCCTACGACCGTCCTGGGTAGTCGTAGTAGGGGAATCGAGAAAAACTCCTTCCGATTGATACTTCCTTCGACTAGAAAGACTTGGTCAAGAAAGTAATTTTGCTTGGAGGTGACAATACGCACTTATTTTTCTCGAACGACCATCCGGGAATTGCAACCGCCTCATAGACTTGTCCGATGAAGCTGTTCCTGCAAGCGGTACAACCATCTCTCATAGACCTATAGCCGAGATTTTTCCGCTTACGGAGATCGTGGTTATAAAACTTACCAGAGGTAGACTTGGGTTTTACCTTTCCCCAAATCACTCACCGTTCTTCGAGCTTTGCTTTCTCCGCCTTCGACTAGGTTTCATCTTCTCACGCTAACCCAATCAAAAACTTCTTGCTTCGAGCTTAAATGGCCAAGAGAGTTTCGAATGGGAGGAATCGGAGATGGATGCGCTAAGATCAAGATCTTGGTCGATGTCGGAAGATCCTGCAGAAGGCTCGTGAAGTGGATTCCGCCATCGGGCAAAGATCGCCATCGGGAAAATGGGCAAATCCCGCCTTCCAAGCGACAGAGTGCGGCCTTCGATTGCTCGCCCACCCCTTTCTCACAAGAGTACTCTAACACTTTGGGGTGGAACTAGTGAATTTAGGTCCCAATTCCATTACCATGTTGAGTGTGTCCGTGTATCCGCGGCGAGGCGCACTGGGATTCCATGATCTCGAGTCGCTCCAATATTATTATGGGATGGCTCGACAAACCGAATCGCGAAGTCAGGTCCAAGCTCCACGACTCAAGTCAAGGAGTACATTCGAGTTTCACCCGTCCTTCATGGCCGAGCCGGAGGAAGAGGTGGTTCTACCGAAGGTCACTCTCAAGACACCTTTCTTTCGTGGGGAAGGTCATTGAAAGAAATCTTCATGGATTCAACCTCGAAGATATCAAATTGATTAGCCCTTATATTCAAGCCATTAAGGACTTGAAGGAAGAAGGGTTGACCGGATGGCATGTGGTGAAAGATTTCATCACACGCCAATTAGTCCTCTCAAGAAACGAGCATCTCCTATGTGGAGGTACTCGGAAGAGGAGACCCCACCGAGACTATGAGGAGGGTAAGCAATTGTCGCACTTAACTCTCCGCTTGGTCTTTCTCAACTTTGTCTAATATTTTTATCTGCTTATACGCATCTTTCACAGCCGAGGTTGACTCCAGCAGTCGATTCATCTCGTGAGAAGTCCCCGCCACTCCGAGGGGCTGTTCTCAAGTCATTAAGCTGTTTTGTCCGCAGATGAGAGGATAGAGCGCCTAAAGGTAATCAAAACTGATTCTCTTTAGGACTTTATAGTCGAGAAGATACTTACGACTACTAATGGTGATCGAGAATATCTTATAATCAAGAAAAAGTCGAGAAAAACTTACGACTTGGTACTAGTCATAGAAAAAACTTACGACTAATTAGTGATTCTTCTTTCTCGCTTTGCTTTACGTAAAGTAGGCATGGAAAATCGCTTAGGACGATCAAGAAGTCGCTCGATGACTATTGGCGCCGGGTTGTCGAAGACAAAGACTCCTGGCCTCCTCAAGAGACGCCGACTTGTAAAATCGCCGACAAGGGGGAGCAAGTTCGAAGTTCGGTCTTCGACCAAACCTCTCGCAAGGTCTCATGGGCAATGTAGTTGTATCTCAAGCCGAGGCCAGCAGTACCGGCCGGCCGAGGAGGTTGAAGCAATTGAACCTCTCAAGCGCAAACCTCGCAAGGCTAAGGTACTTTCTATTATGACACTAATCTTTCGCAGCTTGGTGCCACTCCTAGTTTTATTAAGAAACTTGAAAGGAGAACTGAAGGATTTTGTGTCTTTATGAAGGATTTATGTCAGATCAAGACAACTCGCAATCGAGGGCAAGGTTCGCTCGAATGGTCGAGACCGATCTCGCCCATCCAAAGATCAGAAACCGTAGCCTCGTTCTCGCTCAAACTCTACGACTGCACGTGGTCGAGCCGAGCCAATTGTTGAACCTCGACTGCACGTGGTCGTGGAGAAGAAGAGGTCCTCCGCTGGGAGGATTGTTCCAAAATTCCCCGTTAAGACCAGGTGCAGAGGTATGTGAAATGTACCAAGTGTAAGAACGACATTTACCTTTTTCTTTTCACAACCCGATTTGCTTTTCTTTATTTCAACCACTCTTCAAATTTCGGAATGATCTTCTCACGAGAAGTCCATTGCTATCCCTTCACCATCGAGAGGTAGCAACGGAGGTGGTCAAGCATCACCCTTGGCCTGTGGCCGATGAAGTCGAGACTCCTGCAGTGTCTCCCACATCTGCCAAGTCGAATTCACGACTCTTGAGGTAGCTACTGTCATCGTTGAGGTGGCCGCCACGACCATCAAGTCGAGAAACAACAGAGGCAAACTGTGGAAGCCTCCGTCAAGGTGGTGACCACCACAGACCGCCTGGGAAGGAAATCGAAGGAGGCGTTCTTCCCTACCCAAAGAGAAATCACAACCGTATGAGAAAATTTCAACTGCGTGGTGACTTCTTTGGGCTTGCCTCCGTCGTGAGGGTCTTCTCAACATCTCGTGACTGAGTCCCCATCCCAAAGATATTCCCAATACGGAGAATACTTTGACAACGAGCTTCGAGAAGGTGTGGTGGGACAAAGTCGCGAGGATAGATAAGTCGCAAAGACCCGACCTTGTATATTCGATTTTTGCTAGAACGACTATGAATGTAAGTATCTTCGTAATACTTATATATGTGGCTTTCCTTCCTTCTCACTGCTTTCTTTTGCGTAAAGCTCGAGTTAAATTGTCGCTTGCCTGTGAGTATCATCGACAACTTTTAGAGCTAAGACAAGAGAATACTCAAGCAGCGGCGAGAGGTGGTAAGTCACTTATCATTCATAGTTGTTTTTGACTTAAATACTGTGAAATGTTTCACGAGAATAGTCATGGAAGAAACTCATGACGGGCATCACGAAAAGAACTTATTTACTATTTACGCACTGTAGTGGTCGTAAAGAAAGACTTACAACTATATCTTAGTCGCAGTAAAACTTACGACTAGGTCGCTGGTTGTAGAAGTACCACAACCATTCACCGATGTTTATCTTCGCCTCGCTTTTTGTAGGTTAAATGTTGGATACGAAGATCTTAATCGACTCACCTGACCGTGGAAAAAGAGGAGTCGAGGAGGCTAAGGAATGAAGTATTAGTCCTCTCTTGATAGACTTCGAGAGGTTGTCTCTTGATCTAAGAAATTGCAGAAAAAATAAACAAAGAAGTGCCAACTTAAGACTGCTTTTGAGTTTTAACTTTACCTAACTCTCATTTCTTCTTAGATAAAGAAAATGAGATGCAAAGTCCTGATCAAGTTGAGACAAAGCTTGGTAATTCGTGAGTTTTCCGTGATACCAAGAATAAGGATCAAGAACTCGAGGTTCTGAGAACTCAAGCAATGTAAGTAACTCTTTACCGTTGTCCTTTTGAGTATTTTCCTTTTCTAATGCCAATTTCTTGTTCGTAAATTGTCGCCAATTGAGAAGCCTTGAGGTCAAATCCAAGCAAAGACCTTAATTTGCAATGAGTCCGTCCGCATTGCTAAGATGAATGCAGAGGACATCAAAGCATGGGGGCAAAAGTATGTCAAACCGCTGCTTCCCATCGAGAAGAGGTCAAGAAATTGGATTCTCAATTAGTAGGTAAGAAAAGCTTTTACCTATAATTATCTTTGTGTTATCTTCCTCTAGAAGTATATTTTTGTTTGACCGACATTATTCTTTACGTAACAAGTGGTCGAAACAAGAAGCTTCATGAGGCTTCGACTTGTACCCAACAGAGATGGAGTCGATGAAGACTAGTCTTCAGTGGCAACATCACTCTCCGAACAATGTGCTTAGTGAGCTACATTCGAGGGAAAACTCCTCGAGAAGATACCATAGCCGCCACACAAGTACCATTGGGGAACAAGTCGAAAATTGCAAGAAATGGTGACCACTCAAGACTAACTGTCAATCAATAAGGGAAGCAATGGAGTCCATAGAAGTTACGCTTTGGCTTAAACTTAAAGCTCAAGACCCCCGCCTTAATGTTAAACCAATCGAAGCCGACTTCGACTGTCCTGAATCAGAGGCAAGTCGTCTGATTGAGGAAATGCAGTAAGTTGGTAAAAAGGTGGCGGAGGAAATGCAATAGGCTCTCCCCTCGTAGTAATCTTGTAACTACCTTGTAAGGCGCATAATTTTTGTTAATGAGTAATATATGATCCGCTTCATTTCTAAAAATCATCTCTGTCGAGTAGTTAGTAACTCAAAAGATAATAAACGAATGAAAGACTAAGAATTGAAGTCAAATTAATAACTTTATCCTAGCCCCCGACTATTTGCTTAGATTGTTTAGACAATCTAAATAAATAGTGTTTAAAAATGGGGTTTCTGAAAACAAAGAGAGGTTTATTTAACTTATAGCTTTTGTTACGTTGTCAATCACGGGTCGAAAAGAGTAGAAACGACTGACACTAGGAAGTTCCTTCTAGTGGGCGTGACCACGGCAGAGAGGGAAGGCTTCAACTAGGTGATGTTCCCATCTCCACACTAGTTTAATCAAACCAAGAACAAAGAACTTGAGTTAAGCAAACGCCTTAGAGTACTTTAGTCATTCTGCTCGCCTTTTTGGTGGACTTCAATAAGTCTTTTCCAAGAGCAAAAGTAGGAGACTGAGCGACACTAGGAAGTTTCCTTCTAGTGGGCAGGGACTACACAGAGAGGAAAGACTTTCACTAGGTGTGTCTCTTCTTTCACTAGCTTAAAACAAATCGAGTACACCAAATGTGATCGAACAAATGTAAGAAAGTGCACTCTACTTAGAATATTTTTTGAATTTATCGGAAAAATAGACTAAGATTGAGAGAGTTGGCTTTGATAACATTACGAGTAGATAAAACCCGAGCTCTTTGTATTGGCAAAAAATGAGTAACGAGTCGATGCTAGGAAATTTCTTCTAGTGGGGCGTAACCACATGCAGAGAGGAGAAGTTTCACTAGATGACGCCGCTCGCTGCCAAAGGTAAAGAAAACTGGTGTTTTCATATCATAGTCGAAAGATTAAAAAAGCACTACTCAAAAAAAAATAAGGCAAAAAGAGGTAGAAAGAACCTGGACTTTTATTGCTTGAGGAACTGGTCACACATAGAATTTGCGTAACTGGTCGATGTTCCAAGAGTTTGAGAGAACCTCGCCCATCTTCCATTGCTAGTCAGATCGACCCGCCGAGTTATCACTCACCACTGTAAGGACCTTCCCATTTAGGGGAAAGTTTATTCCGATTAGACTTGGATTGGCAGAGCTCAACACTAAGTCACCTACAAAGAAGGTCAGCGTAGGTTGGACCTTACGATTATAGTATTCGCGCAGGCTTGTTGGTAGACCGCCAACGGATTAAGGCTAGGTTTCTCCTCTCTTCGGTAGGTTAATGTCATCCGCCGAAGTTGTTCTCGGTCCGAGTTGTTGAAGGTTTCAACTGTGTCGACCGCATTTTAGCTCCGAGGAAGCATGGCTTCGCTCCAAAACTAGAAAAAGGTGTTTCTCCTGTAGCCGATCGGTGGTCGCATTTAACCGCCCATAATATGGAGGGTAATTTTGTACCCAAGCCCCCGAGCGCTAATAGTCGGGTCAAGACTCGAAGTTTTAATTCTCGCATTATTTGGCCGCTTGCACGCTCGATCGCCTCCATTACTTTGGGGATGTGCAATGTAAGCATAGCATAGCTTGGTACTAACTCGCCGCAAAATTCCCAAATTTTGCACTTGCGAATTGTTTACTATTGTCTCGTAATTATCCGACTTTAACTCCAAATCGACTAATTACGCTTCTCATCATGAACCTTTTTCGCCTGCTGTTATCCCAGAAGCATAAAGTTCACTTCGATCCATTTTGTGAACGTGTCAATAGCCACAAAAGGAATTCAAACCTCCGGAGCTTTGGGAAACGGTCCTCAGGATATCAAGCCCCTGTGTCGCAAAAAGGCCAAGAAAGAGGTATTGTTTGTAATGCTTGAGCCGGTTGGTGTATCCGCTCACCATGGAATTGACACCGACACACTTTTTAACCACCTTCATAGCATCGCAGTAGGTCAGAGGCCAAGAAAAACCTTGTCGTAAAGGCTTTACCAACCAATGTTCTATAGGAAGCATGCGTCCCACGATGCCACATCGTGTATATCGTGAAGGAGTGTTATTCCTTCGCTTTGCTAATGCATCGCATGAGTATTCCTTGGGCCTCGCTTATAGAGGACTCCTTCAACCAAAGTATACATTTTGGCTTTTCTGATAATCGATCCGCCTCAAGATCATCTTCTGCATTTAACCCTTGTAAAGATACTCAGAGATGGGAGTCATCCGTATCCTCGTAATCTAATGAGGTTATCTCAAGAGGAGGTGTTTCGGTTCTTCGACTGCAGACGGCTTTTTGGAGTTGCTCCAAGAAAACTCCTTTTGCATCGTGGATCTGAAGAAGCCATCCGAGCCGCTTGGTCTCATGAGGAAATTATCCTTTCGAGGGATAAATTGTACCTCAAACCTAAAAAATGTTTTTCTAGCTTACGTATCGATAAGTACCGAGCCATTGTTGAGTTAGAGCATTGGTACTCTTTCCCGATTTGATTCACGACTAGTTGAGAGTCTCTCTCACGAGTAGTCGATTTAATTGAGAGTGCCGCACTGTGATGCCGCCTAGCAAACCTTCGTGACTGCCACATTGTTAGTAGCCCAAAGTTTAATTGTATGGCATACTTTAAGGTTTCTCCTGAGGAGATACCAGATCATCTCAAATTTCGAGCCACTTAAAGTAAGTGACCCGTCAGTACATCATCCATCTGTCGGGAATCAGATCGGGATCCCGAATGTTCAGATTCTGGCCCATTCTACACAAAGTCCGCCAAGATCTCGATTTTATGGCCGTCGACACGAATGGAGGTCGAACTCCCAAGTTCGATCGACCATTTTGCCATGCGTCCCATTGCTTTCTTATTATGGAGGATTGCTCCTAAAGGAAACTCCTGACGGCAGACATCTATTTTGTGCGCCAAAATAATGCCGCAGCTTCTCGAAGACATGAGGAGGGCATATAGAAGTTTTGACTGAGGGTAACGCCCCAGGCCCGCGGTAAAACTTCTCACGACGTAGTAAACCTGTCTGAACGCTCACGCTCTACGACTAGTATCGCGCTTGTCGCCTCGTGGCGGCGCCTAGGTAAATTAAGAGCCTCTTCCGCTTTGGAGAAACCGCACAGAGCACCGAAGATACCTCGACATCCTCAAAGGCGCTCTTATCTTCGCTCGACCACTCAAAACCTTCATGTCTCCCCGAGAAGTTTAAAGAAAGGTAGTCCTTTTCTCCTAGTCGCGATGAAACGACTTAAAGCCGCCATGCACCCAAAGTGAGTTTTGGACTTCCTTTTGTGTTTGGAGGACGATCCGAGGATGGCTTTTATTTTTCAGATTTGCTTCGATTCCTCGCTCGATACTAGGAATCCAAGCAATTTTCCCAAGAAATTCCAAACACACACTTCTCCGATTGAGTTTTAAGCGGTGCTATTTTCCCGAAAGGGCATCTAATTTTTCAACCGGAATGGCTTCCGAAGTGCCCATTTTATTTTTACTTAATTACAAATGTATTTTGCGCTTCTCTTTCATTTCCTGTACCATTGTCCATGACTACTCATTGACTTTATTGATTGGTTATCACTTTATTTACAGGGGTAATTTGTTATATACCACTAAATAGTTTTGAATCTTTATAATATATCAATGGTGTCTCACTAACATATGGACCCCTACATATGGACCTAGGGTCCAAATGTCAGCCTTATAATGAGTGGTATATTGCGAATCATGTAGTTATTCAATGATATATTGTGAATTTTATATATAGGAAACATATCTAGTGCTAATGGGTAATTCAGTGCTAAAGTGCTAATACCAATCTTGACCGTTGGAGGTGGGAGCATGCATGGTGTTTAATGAAGACGCATTAATGAAGGTGCATTGAAGGTAAGAGCATGCAAAGTGATTAAATGGTTTAGAGATGGAAGCTCACATTAATCTTGGTTGTTCAATTCAGATCCAACGGTCAAGATTTGTATTACACACACACACAGAGAGAGAGAGAGAGCACTAACAATACTAATTGATATGATAATATGATAAATATATTTACTTAATTTGTGATCGAGTAACTAAAACAAATTTAATTACTAACAAATAATTAAGCAATCAACACATTACATGGAAACACACTAATTTGTAGGAAATCCAATATTTTTATGGAATTCATTCTCTATCGTCGATGCCCTAGCTAATTCTTAAGTAAACAATGTAGCGAGTTGTTTTCACGTTTGCGCGATACATAATTCTTGCACTTGACTTTCCTGCCAGAGTCAAATAATATAGTTATGTACATATATCTCAAACCCCAATGTACATTTGTACCGACAAATCATATCAAACAAATCAAACATATATTTTCTATAGGAAAGTATTGCAAGCAAATGTACGTACGCATAAATCATAATTATAAGGTAATGATGTTCAGATCGAGTATATATAATCCAACAAATATTGTAGGAATGCAAATATCAGGCTCACTTCTCAGGCGATCCCCAATCCATAAGGTTATCAGCTAATCAATCGAGTCACAAGATAGGTTGCTAGCAACCAGAACAAAATTTTGTGTTTAGAACAATTCTCCTTTTCATTTTAGAAAGAAGGTTTTGGATTATGTATGTCAACTTTCAGTTACACAAACAAAATTAAGACAAGATTGAAAAAACGCAACTATCTTAAGTTGTTAATCAAAGCCTGCCCATCTTCCATTCATATCTCCAAACATTTCTAAATTAATTAAACGTACCCGTTGTTCTAAAAGCGTTCATTCATGCCAACCATCAACCGTTATTTATCCTCAACAAGGAAATTTTAATGCTTTTAAAAAAGCAAGAAAAAGTGGTGTAGAAATGGATGTACCGGCCGGCGGCTGGTTTCCCTGGCTTCAGCTCCTATTTTTTGTCACATCCGTACTTCTCTTCCGCCCGTTTCATAAACTAATTAAGCCAAACTGTGAACTGTTTGATCTGTTTCTTCCTACAAAACCGCATCACCTCGAGGTTGCCACGACCAAGAACCCATTCTTTCACTTGCCATTGGTGACAATATTGTCCAGCCCCGAGATCTGTAGATCCTTGGTTCCAATTGTGACGCCGTTGATCGAACCGTGCTTGCATGTGCATGTGAACAGGAACACAAGTAAATTAGCGTGTTCGTCGACGTCGTGCCACCTTGTTCCGGCGATGGGGTGCACCACCTCCAAGGAGGCGCCCCGCTACATGGTCGACGCCCGCCCGCGCGCGAACCGGAGCTTCTCGCTGCTCTCCATCGACCGGCAGCGGCTGCGGTCGAGGGCCGCGTCGGTGCTGGGCACCCTCGGCCTCGCCCCGGGCCGGCACTCCGGCGCGTACAAGTACACCTTGTCGGTCGAGGAGATGATGAAAAGTGAAAATGACCACGCCAAGGAGGTGGCGCTCCCTGTCCAGGAGACGGTGAAGCGGAGTGTCAAGCCCCGCACGCCGACTCTGACTCCGCCCAACGAGCCGGAGGTGATCAACGCGTGGGAGCTCATGGCCGGGCTCGAGGATGATGCGCCGACGCCACCGCTGCCGTGGATGCAGGCTGACATGGACATCCCAATTGCCTTGGACTTCGACCCGGAGATATTGTCCCTCTTCCGGGAGGCTCTTGCGGACACGTCGCCCTCGCAGCCGACTGTTTGCTCGTTCACGGAGGAGGAACCGGCGCAGCAGGAGAGGAAGGACGCCGACGCCTGTGACACGCCAATTTCGCCGGGCACCAGCGACATGCCGGAGCTTGCCGGCATTGTTCGTGCCCGCATCAACGCGTTCCAAGAAAAGATCGAGCGGAGGACGAGCAAGGGAGCCCGTGGCGCGAAGGTGGCGCCCCTCTGGCCGCCGGGAGGCGAGCGGAAGGCGGTGGTGTACTTCACCAGCCTCCGGGGCGTGCGCAAGACGTTCGTGGACTGCTGCGCCGTGCGCAGCATCCTTCGCAGCTACGGCGTGCGCGTGGACGAGCGCGACGTGTCCATGCACGCCGTTTTCAAGGCCGAGCTGGTGGAGCTCCTCGGGCCCACCGGAGCCACGGTCCCGCACGTGTTCGTCGACGGGCAGTACCTCGGAGGCGCCGAGGACGTGCACATGCTGCATGAGGCTGGCGAGCTCGCGCGCGCGCTGGACGGGTGCGAGGCCGCGCCCGTGCGCAAGCTCGGATACATGGAGGCGTGCGCAGCCTGCGGCGACGTCCGGTTCGTCCCGTGCGAGACGTGCTACGGCAGCTGCAAGATCCTCGTTGAGAACGACGGCGACGGCGAGTTCCGGCGATGCCCCGATTGCAATGAGAATGGCCTCATCAGATGCCCCGTCTGTTGCTGCTAATGCTTCTTGTACCATGCGTGTATCGTAGATTAAATCTCCCATGTTTAGTTGTTTGTACTTTGTACAGTGTGATGAGCATTACAGAAGAAATCTACGTGGCTTCAAGAGATTTTTGCTTAGCTCCCAACATTATTCTTCGGCAAACTACATTATTTTTTATATATCACTCGTTGACATCTAACGTTCGAAGTCACATGTCAGTGATACATCAATGACATATAAGAAACAAACAAAATTATTCATTTGCCCCTTATTTTTATATGCCTTTATTGTTCACATATAGATCGAAGAGATACTTTTGGTTGGTGAAGACAGTAAAGTGAAATCGTTCAACCTGTGTTGATACTGTAAAACCGCTGAGACAGAGACAATTCGTTTCGGTTCAGGCTTCTTTAGACAGATAGTTCTGTAGGATCAAATTAAAGATGTCTCCAGCAGCTGCCAGCTGATAGCTGCCATTGTTCAGCAAAGGATCAACAGGTCATCACTGAAATGAGTCATGCACAAATAAATAAGAGACATACCAGAACCCTTGCCGTTGCAGGAAAAAAAAAGTAATTCGGCTGGCAAGGAAATAAAGGGGACTAGCACAAGGTCAGAGACATGACTGCACGATCATTTAACTCACTTTGCAGTACTTGCGCTATTCTGCACAAATAGTTTGTTCTAGCCACAGGTGTGTCTGCTTTTACGACACTGTTATTATCATACATCGAACGGCATCATGTAAATATCATATCTTGGAGTTCATCCTCATGTCTGAATAACTGGCAGTATGCACTGGGTGTTTATTTTCACTTAATTCTGCCTGCCATGAGCAGCCAAATTTGCAGCGGCCTTGGCAGCCCTATTGAGAGCATCGGACACCATCATAGCTCCTGCAGAGAAGTAGCTGCTAGTCACGATGCTGTTCGCAACCTTAGCTGCTGTTCTTCCTGTGGCGGTTGCAACGGTCTTGGTTGTCTCGGACACATGGTATGTGTCGTCCACTGATCTGATTGCACCAACACCAGCACTGACCCTGTCGGTTAGGCCAATTCTCTTGCTCAGCTCCGCAGCCTTGGCTGCTGCAGTCGCTGATACCTCATGGGACTCATCAAAAGCTCTAGCCCTGGCCAATGCATCCTTGCTGAGTAGGTACCCCTTTGCTAACATTGTCTTGACAACATCTTGAGCAATCGTCAAAGCTTCCTGCGGAGTAGCGTTGAACTGGCATGTTTGGTAGTTCTGTTCAAGTTTCAGAAATAAAGATCAAATGTTAGCTACTTATATTAGGGAGCCTGAACTAGTGTTCAAATCTCAAAGAGGGCAATATCTAGATTAGTTTATTTGAAAGTGATCACGCTGGACAAGATATATGTTTCTTGTTTTCCTTTTTCCATTGTCATTACTGACTTACTGTGTGACACCACATTCCAACTCATCATCATGGAAAAAAATGGTGGCGTGAATGATGCATACCCTGTATTCGATTTCCTCTTCTAGCTGCCAAGTTGGCCTGTCCCAGAAATTACAAGGCTCATCGGGTTCTCCCCAACGAGTTATGCATACTGGCTGATCCACAATAGTTGCCCCCTGTCGTGATGGGAAGTGTTGTCACGGGCACAACAACAAAAAATGTGTGTTTCCAATTCCCAGGAGATATGTTGACAAATCAGTAATCAAAGTGGTTCAGCAAAGAAGTATGTGGACATATGGCAGCTTCCAGATTACTCAACTAACAGAAATAGGAATATATTAAATTGAAATAGTAGGTTCTCACACCTAATAGTGGATATACACACAATACTGAAAATAATATAATACTGGCCTGCACTATTTGTTAAGTGATAACAGTTGCATTTTCAAGGACTTCACTTCTATAGAGTCAGAGTTGAACCATGTACTTGGGATTATTGAATATAGGGGACTAGCTAGGACAAGAAAGTACCATTATTTGAGTAGACAAAGATTTAAGATGAATTTCTCATATGTAGGAAAGTTAATCTCTCAGTAAATCAACAGATCATAAAACGTTAGTAATTAGTCATAGGAATCAGACACATAAAGAAAAAATGGTCCAGGATCTTTTTCGAAGAATACTGCTGCAAAATAAACATACACTGAGCAATGCTGCAGTTTCCAAGGCATAGGGTTCCTTGAATGTCACATAAGCAGTGGAACCATAATCTCCTGATCTGCTAAAAAATGTAAAATTCGTCACAAAATGGATGACAAGACCCAGACATGCAAGTAAAATGATTTTTTGGATAGTCAGATCAGGTTACCCTTAAATATGAAAATTGTTTAAACATAAAAGGATAAAACTATCCTAGAAGTTAAAGTACAACAAGCATGTATGGTGCAGTTCGAAATGTGTTCAGCAGGCATGGATATCATAAAAGGCTAGCTAACGATAACTTCTAAATGAATATGTATGGAAGAATAGGTTGCAGATAAAATTTATCTTGCTGGGAAAATGAGTGAAATACAGCAAATTGTTGGCGCAAAAGTAAAAAAAAAAACAAGTAAACAACATCACCTGATAAGCTCTATATGCTCAATAGCCCCAGAGAATGAAAAGAACTCACGAAGATCACTTTCTGATGCCCTGCTTGAGAGGTTAGTGACTTCTACAGTGTATCCTGTTCCACTCATGATTCTGGAAGCCATCAAGCATAAAAACTTAAGTATTTCTTGCAGATGGGTTACATGTGCCTCTTGAAATTGAATGAGTACTATCCAAGAACCGCACATGCTACCTTTCAATTTACATCATTAGATTATATAATGGCATAACATGAAGTGTTTGCAACTCGTGTATTTATGTGTAAGTAACTGCTTTTAGGAAAACTTGGACGTGTTGTTGACTCGTCTTATTGTATTCTATCCATTTGTCCTACAAGGATGGTATAGGTGTAAGGTCTCCATCAAAATGAAAATTTTAAATGAATTTATGCTGATTTCCATTGGATCCAGGAAATTGTTATATGGCAATCAATAGCAATGAAACAAATATGATAGATCCATCAGTCTGCTCAGCCCAAAAAAACAAATCCTTTTTTCTAATAGAATCCTTATAAAATAAGGTGTAGGGCAATTGCATCACCACTACAATGATAACTAGACTAATACAGATTAGCGCAGATAATACGCCACCAACAAAAGGTGACCTGCAGCCAATTACTGCAAATAATATACTAATACCTCCAGCAAATTAGCCATGCATATTGGTGCACCATTCTCTTATTTCTCTCTTTCTCTCTCTCTCTCTCTCAACATGGGGATTGATTTGCTAAAGAATGAAATTTAGTAAGATCACCTAATACTATGTGCACATCTGGCAGAAAGGAAATCCACCCCTTTGTTGATTACTAGATGACATGAGGTTGGACTTGTTATAAGAGATCAGGAATGGGAAAATTTGTTCATGCGGTCAATGTTGGGTCAAGCTTTTGATATACTACATGCTCCCACATATTATTAGTCACCTGCATTGAGTGGTTCACTAAATTGCCCCAAAATGAGGAAGGCATATATACTAGTAGCTTGTAAAAGTTACATCTGATGAGGAATTCACTCAACCTTGGCACCCTTCTTGGCACTCGTACTTACTGCTATGGCAAGTCCACCCTAACAGGGGAAACCGAAATAGGAAAACTTTTTTTGCTTGATTAATCAAATACCAACGCAGAAAATTACGCATCCATAGAAATTGCTGCTATCAGGCGCAACAGCTTTTCAGCTAAATCTACTATCCTCTTATTAGTTCTTGTTGTTCCCTTGATCCATTACCAGTTCTTTTTCTCCAAACCCAACCACTCATCAATTTTTTTCTGCCCAAAGTCCTTCGATATTCATCCAGCAGACTCCAGAACCACAGCAGCTAAACTACCCATCCTAAACAAAAAGACGAATGGACGTATGGCAATGATCATCATTAGCCGTACATGCTACTAGTACAAAACCGATTCAAGATGACACAGAAAAGCTATATGGAAAAAGAAAATAAAACAGAGAATAAACCTTATAGATTTATACAAGCTGGAACTAAATTGAACAACACTGAATCAAATCAGGGCACATGCTAACTGAAGTACTACTCAACACACAGGCAAAAAAGAACAGCACATCACAAACAACTAAGGCAAGGATGCGCCAAATTACTCCAGTAATTCCAGTTCTCAATTAACACCAAACGGGCTAACTGAGCAAACCAAGAAATCCTATTTCTTGGCGACAAATCATCTCCAGAACAGAAACCGTCAAACCAATCTAACAAAAATTAGACATGAATGAAGAGAAAGATAAGCTCGAGAAATCTCACCCCCCTCTCTTCCTCCCGACTCCTCGCCCTACTCCGCTGCAATCACACAGGTTAGGTTTGGTGACCACCACCCACCGCCCAAGCGCATAGTAGCCGAGCCGAGACAGTCCAAAGAGCTCAAGGCCGTAGCGGTGGCCTTTAGTGCGTTCGGCGAGACTTTGACCTCCTACCTAATAACAGCCGACGCTCTCTCTTTCTCCTCATGCGCGCACAGTCGGATTGCTCGACTCAATGGTCTTCTTGTTGGGGATGGTGGCCCGGTGGTTCGTTCACATGGAAGTCCTACCATGGACATCGAGTCATGGACCATGGCTGATGGCTCGGACTCCAGTGTTCGGACCAGATGTCGGTAGGCCAAAGATCACGACACGTGCCATACCTTCCAATCAACTCGTCAAAAAAATGATAAAAATGATATTTTTTTTCGTTGGGCTCGAGTGTATACAGGCCTGGGCCGGATTTATAATGTGCCTCAAAAGAAGCCTGGTTTCATCGGCTACTCAAACTAGTATTAAGTATTAGCTATCTGAAATCATGGGGTTCCCTCGGGGGAAAAAAAGCTGAAAACATGACGTTCTCTCTAAAAAATTGAAAATATGATGACTTCTCAAGAGAAGAAGAAGAAGAAGCTGAATAACACGATCATACTGACATGATTTATTATTCAGTTTTATTTATGTGTTTGTTTAGTACATCTCAATAAATAAACATGCTTTATGTGCTCCTGAATTTTCTTCTTCTTTTTTTGTCTCTCTCTTGGTCGCAGGAGAGCGGAATTAATTGGAGGCATGGTGCTTCACGTGGCTGTAGCGTGCGCGCCTATGATGTATCCATCCATCCATCCCATGTTCTAGCTAATTAATCTGATTGCGATCGATGTTAACGTGACGTACGTGTTCGTGCCTCACGATTTGTGGAGGATCAAGGCGTTGCCTGTCACCAACAAACGCCGCGGAGGCCAATGTCGCCCGGACATTCTCTGCATGTTGCTGCTTAATTACTTGCATGCAGAGCGCAATCATGGCACTTTAATTTGCAGGGCTTCAGCCCCCTAAGATACTTTAAAAGCTTGTTTGGATACATTCACTTGGAATTTAAACTAAAATCTCTTTCAATTCGAAGGATTGGTTATAGTCTCTCCTTATCTAGACAAACTCTAATGTGGATCATCAGGCGATTGATTTCGACAAGCAATTGGAGTGATGTAAGATTGATCCCCCTCTTTCAGTGGATGGTAATTCGATTTGTAGCTAGTGACTTTGACGACGAGGTTACTCGACCGAAACTCGATCAAATCGCCCAACAATCGCTAAATCATACTCTTGTCGTTACCAACCTCGCCAAGAACGACGGTTGACTTGATCACGAAGATCAATTCCTGCAAGCAATCGAAGAACAAGCAAGAGTTCAAGTAAAGAGAAATATGAAAATTGCTAGATATAAAAGTCGCACAACAATATATAGTTGAGGTTCTGTAACACGAATCTGTTGGTCCAACCGACACAAAAGACAACGTGAAGTTTGCATACACGGGCTAAATTGATCTAAACAAAATATAAGGACTAAAAAGTGATGGCCACAAATGTTATAAAGAGGTGGCGACCAAGGGTCAGCCTAGGGTTTGTGCATCACCGGAGGGAGCGCATGCAATCTGGGCTCGGATCCCAACACTATTACAAGGCTTAGGTTGGCCCAACAAGTGACGCGACATCTCCTTTTGATGATTGTGATGTGTAGATAGTGAATCTAAAGGTGGGGCCAGATCCGTTGAAAAGGTCTTGTCGTAAGCTTTCCATCAAGTACTCTAAC
Source organism: Hsuehochloa calcarea (assembly GCA_036346395.1). Classification (NCBI taxonomy): domain Eukaryota; kingdom Viridiplantae; phylum Streptophyta; class Magnoliopsida; order Poales; family Poaceae; genus Hsuehochloa; species Hsuehochloa calcarea. The sequence continues at coordinate 47,209,672 of CM070599.1, forward strand.
ACCTTCAACGGACTCCGTAGGTGAAAGTTGTCATCATTTTAAGTCGGTGTTATCATGCTGACTCCAAATTAGTCTGGAATTGAAATAGGGTCGGCTTGGACTTGCTGTGGTAGTAGTGCTGCTCCCCCCACTTTGGTTCCTGAACATAATAAAATCACATGATTTAGGTAGCAATCCATCCTCAATAGAAAAATTATGAACTCTTAAAAACGAGCTGGCCTGATAATTCAACTGTCGTACATGTGCTCTCGTCGTAGGTCCTTGCCTAGCATCTGTAAGGTGTGTGACAAGCCTTTAGTACTATATAAATACTGCAAGTAGGTTACTTAAACTTGTGGTTAATTCAGCATTGCCTCTGCGCGCGTGTTCTTCTGCTCTTCGATCGGCTCACCTTTGTAAGTTGTAATAAAAGGAATGATTAATCAAATAACCTTTTGTTTGATTAATCACCTTTGTAAGTTGTAATCAAAGGAACTTGCATGTAACTCAGATCAATTCGATGCGGTCTTCCACACCAACACGAGCATAGGAAGATCGGCATAGATATACCGCGCGCACTCGGGAACATGCATGTGTCAGCGTCACATTAATTCTTGACGATTGAGCTAGCTTGCGTGCGTGTGTTTCTCAGCTGTCCTGAAGAGAAAAAAAAACCTAGCTATACAATATCGTTGTTATACATGCCAGTATATGCATGTGTGAAACCGTGAGACCCTTCAACTAATTTCCCCACGGCATTCACGATTACATATTAAGTACTGCTTGCAACTGCCGCAGTGGCACTTAACCAGGAAACTTCTGGCTAGCTAGGTATTTAATTATCTCGTCTCTCCAACTCGATCAAGTATATATATATATTGATTTCTTATCGATCGATCCATTAGTACTCCAATATTAACACGCGTATATATAGTTTGTCCAACGGTACTAGCTAGCTAGTGCCACGTTTTCTTTTCTTGGCACGCAGATGCACGTGTTCCTAGTGGCGGATACAGAATGAAAATAATCAGGGTCCCCACTTTTTATATATATCAAACATGTTTAATTTTTTTGGCTTAAAGTGTCCTCTTATCTTAAGTTAGGGGTATCCATACTGTATATACATGATTATATCTAAATGAAAATAATTTTTTAACTCGATATCCTGTGCACCCGGGTAAAGCACTGTAGATCCGCCCCCGGTGTCCCTATTATCCCGACAGCCACAGCATAGCCTTTTTACTTGACAGGTAGCACCTGACCATGCATGCATGAGAGGTACGTGCATTACCTCCATGCATGATGGCTGTAAGCCTGTAACGCATGCATATGTGCATGCATCCCCATGTCTTGACGCATATAAATTTGTCCAGCTAGCATTAGATGCATGGCATGGTGCGTGTATGCACGTAATTAAGTCTGTACATACCTGAAGGGATTAAAACATTAAAGAGATCGAGATGGATCAACGAATCGCCGGGGAGATCGATACATATAGTACATGGAAACGCCATTGATCGATAAGTCCAAGCTGCCTCCTCTGAAGCTTTTTTTTTTTGGGGTGTTCACATAGATTTCGTACGAGCACAGGTACAACTAGGAAAAATTAAACAGTACTAGTCCACCCTAGCTATATGTAGCCAGTGTGCCAAGTATGGTTGCTTTTAACTTTTGATGACATGCCACGCTCCGGGCTGGGCTAGCTTCTTCCTAGGCTGAGTTTACTGTTATCTTTCTTTTTTTTTGGCAATTTCTCTGTAGGCTTCAGGTCTTTGGCGCAGAACTGAAATCCAAATTGCCCTGGGTCTGGATTCGCCCCGAAGACTAGAATGGAACTGGTTCGAAGTCCGAACCGACCCAAATGTTTGGCTTGGTTTGGTTTGGTGGCATGTCAGCTGAACGTGACGGGTCCATCGGACGCAACTACCGCTAACGGCTAAATGAACTAGCTCGGCATCTTAGACCATGCATGGATCATCACGAGACCCCTACACTACAGGAGTATAGTACAGTAGATGACAAAAGTTAGCACCAAATTAACTCTTTAATTTTAGTTGGTTTCAAGCTCCTCGACGCATGATATGATCATTTGCCCAGATATGTACGCTCGATCGAGTTGAGAGGTTCGCCGGCCGCTTCCCTCGTCTGAGCGCCGTCGCGGGCGGTGTAATCGGAACATGCTAGCCAGCCAGCCGGCCGGCGCGTGCATGGACGTCCAAAAAAACGACGTTTCCCCATGAATCAGGGCTCGACGACCGCGCGCGCGACCCCACAATTTAGTCGCGCGATTTGCGTCGTCCGTCGTGTGCTTTAATTGTTTTGCGTGTTTCGCTAGCTCGTCGCGTATGTTGGTTGAGATTATCTGCATTAATGCATGGTTTAGGTTCCGATTTAAAAGAATTTTGCGGCAGTAGTAGTAGCAGTGTGGAGCATGGTATGAATGCATCGTGTGGACCGAATTAAAGAAAAGTCCAAGGGACAACGAGATCAATCCGATTGAGGCCCAGGCGGATCTTGTGGCCCAAGACGGTACACATGGTTGTCCACGTACAGTAATTCGTGTCTGGATTCTCCCTTGTTATCCCCAAAAGAGCAAAATCGGCCAAGACTTTTAGAGGAGAGCCTCAAAAGAAAAGAATTTTTTTTTTGTCTACCTAGAGGCAGCCTAGGCATCATCCATACTTTTGATTTGTGCAAGATGCAGTGTATACACACTAGTTCTACTTGAAAAAGATGTCATTTTAAAATGCATGCAGTTAGAACTTTTAAAACATTGACCGTTGGCATTCACACAATTATTTGCATTTGTACATTAAAATAGTATTACTATATTTGCCATCAGAAGTAGTTGAAAATCATTACATTTTTTACTACTTCCGTTGCAAATTATATGCCTTGTAAAAAGAAAACGGAGCGAATATAACTTTTACTAACATATATTTAGAAAAGACAATGGCCAAATATGCACATCATATGTCCAAAACAACATCTATTTTGGAACGGAGGTACTAAATCCTTGATTTCATGCGCCAATCAACTAATCCAAAACTCAACTAGCTGCTAGGAAAAATCTGAAGAAGTAGGCAGCCACCACACTTAAGTGCTTTACCACCGTTCATGGTACATGGTCTTTCCCAAAGGATAAACAGCTCTTATTAATCAATTTTATCACGCGAATATATATCAAGCTCAAAACTTAGTTGCTGTCGAGACCAATAGTTGAGAGTTCTCGACACCGAAAAAACAGTCGCCCTCCAATATCGTTGCATAGGTAGTACGTACGTACTGTCTAGCTAGTGCAATTACGGGAGACGATCGAGCTCATCAACACAATGGATTTAATTTCGCAACTGATCTTCATGGTACTAATCACGCATAATTAGGGCCTAATTGAGTAGGGTCAAACACTGTTGCGAGATTAGTTGCACGGTTGTAGTCGTGAGCGTACGGTGTATCTTTGATTTCCTGCCTCCTGCCGCCCCACTTAGACATATCGATCATTATATGGTCCATGCATCCACACCTCTGCATCATTCGCAGTCGTACTCGCCGCCAAATATTTCTCCATTGGATTAACCATAAATTAAAGCACAATACGGTACTTGATTAAACTCGAATTCGAATGCGCGCCCACCTTAATCTCGGCTCAAAAGAATATTGCTCCGGGGTGTAGAGCATATATCTGAATTTTTGTGTTCATATTACATACACCACTAAATATGTCAATTGTAGTTCTCAGTACATGTTTTATGAATTAATCTCTTCTGCATATATTTCATAATTGTCTGCTGGCCTATTTTAGATTTTCAAATAAGGAACATATATGATTCCTCATGCAGGTATATGCATGGAATCGTACTGAAATGGACTCGACAAATTGGACTCGGGAATGCCACAATAGTACATAGTACGTACTAGCAGTATTATATTTTATCAACAAAAGATAAATAGACGTATAATTGGGTAGATTCAATTGAAGTACGTCCCAATTAAATAAGCAAGGGCATACAAATCTTCGCCTCTAAAGTCTAAACTCCAAATTTAGCTAATCTATAAAAAAAAACTCCAAATTTAGCTCAGATAAAACACAGGACAGAACAAGTGAACAGCACATCCAGGAGCTAGCTGCGATTATCAAGCGTACGTTGCCAATCAAGAAAAGAACCGATCTTAGAGTCAAGTAGCAAATTAATAAAGCATCCATCCATTAAACGACACGCAGTAGCCTTTCAAAGTACAGCAACATGAAGCTCTCACGCTAGACTAGCTAGTAGTAGTACACTATTGTCTTCTATAATTAAAGCCACTGATCATGTTGTCCAACCATATGCATCTGCAAATCCCAATCCTCTCGCAACCCAACTTGGATTAACTTACTAACGAAACCGATCACAATGCAAACTTACAAGAAGGTCCAAGCGCATTACGTACTTACTAGCTAGCTAGCTACTTCGGTAAAAGAACGGAGAAGTTCGTTACTTATTCCCCGATACCTTTAGTAGCCAGCCAGCCAGCCAGACAATGAGACAACTAATAAGCTGCAGGCATGCTCGATCGATGTAACGGCCACGCATGCTCCGAGCTCGCTAGATGATCACATGAGGAGGCTCCTGATGACGGCGGCCTGGTCGCTGGAGACGCCGGCGGAGGCAAGCAGCTCGGCGAGCGTCTCGCTGAGGTTATCCACCTCCTGGTGCAGGCTCCTGATGTAGCTGCACGTCTCCTGCAACACCTTCGCCGCCGAGCCCTGCATTCATATAGAATTATAGATAGATGCGTATACGTAATTAAGCTTAATTCAGTAACATGAGCTAGCTATATATACATGAAAGTGTATACGTAGCTAGCGATGAAGTACTTACCCTGTGCGCGGCATTGCGAGTTTGAGACTCGGGGAGCAGCGCCTGCAGCTTGGACAGGAGCTCGGCGATCTGGTCCTCCGAGATCGACCTCGAGGACGACGACGACAGCGAGCTCCCGGCGCGCCGTGGGCGTGACCTCCGGCTGCTAGACATGCTTGAACTCGCTTGTATATAATGAGCTGCTAAGTGTGCAGTAGTAGAGCTAGGCGAGTAGCTGCTAGCTTTGGTTGCTGGAGAGTGGCGGTTGCAGGCGAGATATATATAATGGGCGCGGTTTGAGAATGGGGAGAGCAAAAGCTAGCGGACTGAGTGAGAGGTGGCCGCAAGATCAGAGGGAGGGAGGGAGGGAGAGGAGGGAGAAAGCGAGAGTTGTAATTGTGTGACAACGAGAGAACGGTAACCAGAGATTTTCGGTTTTTTGGCGAAATTTTTAACTGGAATTTGAATTTCAGATGTAAAAAGAAAAAAATTGAAAGAGTCAACGCTTGAACAAACAACCAATTCTATCCAAACATAGAGCTCATTAGATAAACCTGAAATCTTTTATGGTTTAAATTTTTATCAGATGCCACCGCTAACACTGATAACCGGTAGTTTCCGGCGAAATTTCGGAGGTAAGATTTTCCTGGGTGAGGTATGGGTGAGGTATGGAGGGGTAGTAGTAGAGGTGGCCGTATGAGTGGGCAGGCAGGTGATGTGCATGGACTGATGGACTATTGGGTTGGTCCGTGCGGAGGAGAGCAACGCTTAATTTGTTTGGTTTGGTTTGTACTTTACTCGTGGCCTCTGGATTTGTCTGTACTATGTGTGGTTTTCCTGGATCTGAGTCCCGGGCATGCATGCAGGGCATCCATAAATAGATTAATCATCAGCATCTATATGATTAATGAAAACATAGTTGCAAATTTTTTTGTGCGACGGAAAACATAGTTGCCGTTTATTAAACTAGCGAAATTACTCACGCTACGATACAGTCGTGTTTGTTATATAACTCTAATTTCTATGATCGAAAATACAACTTTATTTGTTATACAACTATAATACTGCCTTCAATCACAAATACACGTCGTTTTGGATATTGACATGGCCCTCAAAACACAACTTTGACAACTAATTCAAATTACTATAACCCAATAAAATTACATATTATGAAAAGTACTTTTCAAGACAAATCGATACATATGATTCCCATATATTCAATCTATTTAAAAAGATATGTATATGTATGTACACACACACATATACACACACGCGTGCACACACACATATACATATAAATATGTATATGTGTGTGTGTGACGCCAGTTTCGTACTTCAGGAGTACATACTCCCACTTCTAATATACCACTTAAATGAATATATTATACCTCTTTATCACTTTCAGTATACTTAAATACCGATTATAAGATCTTTTAATGTGACTTGATTGAAAATTTTCAATAGAGCCCTTTATTTTTGCTATACACCCTTTGTCATATATAAAAAGAAGTATATACACTGATTTTAGTATGAAAAGTGGATTTTCATGGAATTGACTTTGGGGTATCCTATAATCATTATTGAAGTATACTTAAATTCGTAAAGAGGAATAATCATACGATTTAAGTGCTATATGAGAGGTGGGAGTACGTACTCATAAGAGTACTATATCATTTTCCTATATGTATGTATGTATATATATATATATATATATATACATATATATATATATATGTATATATACGTGTGTGTGTGTGTGTGCACCATTATAACAAATGATGTAGATCATTCTATTTCTCTCTCGATTAATGAGAGAATTTCTATGAGTTTTCTTTGTTAGGATTATTGTGGGACTTTCTTGCCCTCAAAACGAAGGAGGTGCCTTAAATCTCACCAGTTGTCTGTATTTGTATATGGATTGCATAGTAGTGACTAACTGTAATAGTAGTATTTTACAAGAATTTTCTTTCGATTTTTCCATTTTTGTCATGTGCATTAGTAAAAGTAAGTTGAATTTTCTAGTCATCAGATGTATTTAGAAATGTGTGTGCTTCAACTATTGATGTAGATTGTAATAATATTGTGTTGAGTCGAACTGTTGACTCGAACGCGGTAGCTAGGCAGCAGTGCTGGTCAAGCCACTGAGGTGTAAAACCCTACATGTATATTCGTTGTTCAAGTGCATTGCATTAGACCGGTCGTTCATTAGTTGTTCGTTTGTTGGTTTGCACACTCGATCGTTCGGTGCTAATTAGTTATAGAATTGGAAACCTAAATAGCCTTTAGAAGATTTCCTCACGCGTCAGTTGCATTGCAATGCATCAGCCTTTCTCTAGAGGATTCAAGTTTTGGAAGAAAAAAAGGAAAATTATTATTTTGGTTTCAAGAAGTAATATAAGAAATTATGCTTTTACCAAAAAAGGTCGAGTATTCTACCAGTTTGCAAAAGACCCTTATACTTTGGATAATTTACAAAATGGTCCTTATCTATTTTAAAACCGAAAAGAGCAAAGGTAGGGGCCTCCTTGAAAAATGTTTTCATAATTAAAAATATTTCAAAACCAGCTTTGGAGAGCTCCAATGAACTACCAAAACTATCCTTTAACCATACAAGCTTTACCAAAATGCTATGGGAAGTGTTTTTACTATCTTACCCAACATGCAAGGTGTCCCTTGAGGTGGCAAGATGTAACATCCCAGTTTGAGTAAAATTCAAATTTGAATTTGAATTTAGTTTTTGCAACTCAAATTTGAATTTGAATTCAATTTGTGCAACTCAATCTCCCTCAAATTTCGAATATTTAGGTTTTCAATCCCTCTTGGGCTCGGCCCAGCCCGTTTTCCTCTCCCCCCAGCCAGGCCCAGACGGCCCAAGTTGCCTCATAACACGTCGGGTGCACACAGGACGCGTTGAGAGCGCGCCCTTGACCCACTCCCGCCAGCTGCGTTGCCTCGTCCCGTTTCGCATTATGTCGCGTCGCTCGCTCCAGAGCACGCCTTCGCCTCTGCACCGCTCCCGGACCCCACCCCATTCTGGCCTCCTTTCCTCCCTGAGCATGCCGCTCGCGCTACGCCTTCGCCTCTGCACCGCTCCCGGACCCCACCCATTATGGCCTCCCTTCCTCCCTGAGCACGCCGCTCGCTCCAGAGCACGCCTTCGCCTCTGCACCGCTCCCGGACCCCACCCCATTATGGCCTCCCTTCCTCCCTGAGCATGCCACTCGTGCTACGCCGCACGCCGACCCGCGCCGCCCTCAGGAGATCGCGCATCCATCAAAGATCTTCAACCACCATTTCTTCCCCCCCCTCAGCTATTTAAGATGGGCAAAGCCATCCCCAAGCTCTCCTACCCCTCCTCCACCGAGAAACATCGCAAGAAAAGCGGAAAATGTCGTTTTCAGCCGCTGCGCCTCCGTCTCATTCTCATCGCTCTCGGGAGCTCCCCTCACGGCCACCTGCATCACCTCGTGTTCCAGGGTCCGAGGAGTGTTTCACCTAGGTTAATTTCTCCTTTAGTCCACAGGAACTGCTGGATTTTGTTTCTTCCGTATCTCCGATCGAAAATGCCATCTTGGTCGCCGGTCGCCCTCGGACCACCTTCGCCATCCCTTTTGCTCCGGTAAACTCCTTACTTCCCCTAGATGCTTGTGCACACATAATTTAGCCAAGGGTGTCTCCTGGTCGTCTTATTCACTGTAACACCGCGTAGGCACCGCCGCACCTTGCCGTCGTGCTACCACTGTAGGCTGTCCTGGCCCTTGTTGTCGGCACCATTAGGTGCGCGAGCATGCGGGGAACCCATTTTGGGAACCCCGAGCCACCACTGTGGCCTGGCTCACCAGTGGCAAGCGCGAGCCCTAAGCGCCCAAGAGCTCCCCTGCTCTGTCTGAATGGGACAAGTACTGTTGCAGCGCAATTAAAACCAAATCTCGGTCGTTTAAGACAAAGCAATGATTAGGGTTGGTTTATTTGTTGCCATGTTAGACTCACTTGTGGCTCCGAGGTTGATTAATGATGATTAGTTGAAACTAGATTTTAATTGTGAGTAAACAACATGCGGGTCCCACTGCTTAAATGCGTAGTCCGCACCCCCGTGGACCGTGCACAGTGCGCATGGACCTTCGGTGCATGTACTGTTCTTGTGCACCGAGTCACTGCGTAGTGGATCCCCCTGTCAGTGAGAGAGTTTACTCTCCTCTGTTCTTTTTTTATTTAATTCAAAAGTAAACTTCGGAGAGCTCATTCTCCCTCGTTTTAGCTCCTAATTTAATGAAATTTATTTCTAAAATTTTCTAAATTCAAGATCTATCTCTTGGCGGTGGATTTGTTCAATTTGGAGTTCACTTCAGTTTTCTTTTGTATTTATTTACCTTGCTTGTTTGTTTGTTCATTTTCCGGCATGATCATTCGAGTAGAGTTCGAAGACGCGGAAGAGCACTAGTTCGAGCAAGCACAAGACTTCCAAGACCCACTCGCTTTTGAACCAGACAGGTAACCATTTGATCATATTGAACCTACATTTGAGCAAGTCTATATTTATTTAAATAATCAAATTGCATGCTTAATTCATTATGCAAATGTATGTTAAACTTGAAGTTAGAAACATTCCAACTTGATATCTTAGTATTAATATACCATCCCTTGGCGTTTGAATCACATGATACTTGTCACCCTAGATATTAAGTGGTAATTTTACTAGCTATAGGTTGTACTTAAGCACCACGCTAGTCTTGCTTAAGTATCAGGGCATTAATTGACCTAATCATCATCTTTTAATCATGAAACTTATTTTGGGTAGTCATTGGAGGTAACGGTCAGACCGGTGGAATAACGGCGGTCCGACCGAGCCTTATTGGCAGTCAGACTGCCAGTTCCAGCAGTCTGACCGCCGATGACCAGAGAGCGCGACAATTGGTATTTGTGGTATATTCATGAGTTTATTATTGATATTCCTTGATTAATCCTAGATCTTTATTCCCAGGAGCTATGCCGAACAAGGGATTAGCAAAACGCTCGAGGGCTCCTCCTTCTTCTTCACAAGGGGAGAATCCAATCGAAGATGAACCTGAAGATGAGCATATGGAAGAGATTGAGGAGTCAAGTGAAAATGATGAAAATCTTGAGGCTTCTGATAATGAGGAATCTGATAATGATGAGGAGGATGAGGAGGAAGAAGCTCCTGATGAAAGTGAATTCATCGGGCTTGATGTGTCAAAGATCAAGAGTGAACATTCTACAATCCTGAGGCACATCAATCAGTTTCAGTTTGCAAGATCAGCTTCCATGAACATATTTCACACAAAGTTCCAGCAAGATGTGTTTCAAATCATTTATGCGAAGAAACATTTTGCCAATCACCGGTTTGTCAAATGGAGCTATCTTGCCTAAAATCAGACCTACAACGGGCTCTACCGTCTCTTCAAAAATGTAGGTTTGGATTGTTTGGTCTCACTGCGGTGTAACTTCCATGCCAAAGCCATCAGGTAGTTCTATGCAATGGTGTTCGTGTCTCCTGATCACGATCACCTTATCTGGATGAGCGGGCAACAGAGGCTAGAGGCCTCTAAGGAAGATTTTTTGCAGGCCCTTGATCTGAGAGAGTCCAGGGGTAGAAAGGTACATCTTTAGGAACCCCTTGCTCTTACCTTGGTGGATGAGTATTATGATCCAAATCATCATCATTCATGTGGCAAGGTAACCGGACTCTTTCCCCTCCCCAGTATTATTAACAGGATTATGAGAGCATCATTCTTCCCTAGGAGTGGGAACAATGATGAAATCCATGGGAGGGCATGGAATGTGATCAAGTATATTATGGAGGGCACCAAATTTGATGTCATAGATCTGATTATCAGGGAGATTTCTACCTCCAAGGGAGACAAGTCAAAAAGTATATATTATGCTCCCTTTATTATGAAGCTGATAAAGAGCATAATCAACTTTGACAGCCCCTGTGACATTGAGCACAAAGAGTATAAACCTAGGGATGCTCCTCCTGCTCCAGTGGCTCCTCCTCCACCTCCACAGTCTCAGGGACAGGGCTCCTCTTCTCAGGGTCCTCAGGCACAAGACCCTGTCCTGGCAGCGATGCTCACCTGCAGCTGAGTGTGGACCAGATACGTTCTTCTCAGGAAGCATTTCAGGCGGCCACATACTCTAGACGGGATGAGATTCAGGCGGCTACATACACTAGATTGGATGAGATTTAGGTAGCCGCCACCTCCAGGTTTGATGCGCTGACTGCTCAGATGACATATCTGCGATCGGACTTCACTGCTTTCCAGTAGCAGCAGCAGGTGCCTCTATATTATCAGCGATCTGGACGTGGACCGCACCTGCCCTTCTTCTTTCAGCGAGGAGATCGGCATCAGCCCTCATCTCAGGATCCTCCTACCGAGCAGTAGCCGCTAGTTTTATTTAGGTCATTAGACCTTGTATGGAGTTCATTTGTAATATCTTTTTGAATGCTTAGTTGTATGACTTTAATCTTGACTATGCTATTTTGTTACTCTGTGTGAGAATGTGGATCTTTATATTATGATTTATCTTTGTATGATTTGTGGATGAGATATGACTTGGATTGGATGATTATTGATATCTTTTGCTTGATCATATCTTACTTATCATATGTCATGTTGATTGGATTCATTGTTTTTTCAAGAGAAACTCACAATTTTTTTAATAAAGGACCTCTCACAAGCATGAATTTCAATGATCATCTCAATATGCTTTGTGAAAATTGTTTATTGACAAAATTTCCATTGGTCATGAGTATAAACTTCATGTTCTTTGTGACCAAGCTCAAAATTGAAAAGATCTCTCTTTTTGACCTTATGTTATTTTTGACAATTTTACAAGTAGTGTGAAAAGTAGAGAATATTTCAAGTGGTGTTAAAAGAAGAAAATGTTTTCAATTGTCAAGTTCTTTGCTTTGCAAATCTTATTTCTTGGCTTTATATTTGTTTTGGTCTTTTTAGTGTTTAATGCCAAAAGGGGGAGAATTATAATGTTATCAATGTATATCCTTACATTTGGATGTTTGTTTTATGCCAAAAGGGGAAGAATATTTATGCTATCAATATCCCCTTACTTGGATGATTTATGTATTCTCCTTTGTTATTTGATTTATACCAAAAAGAGGGAGAATTCGAATTCTTTTATGAGAGAATGCATTGTTTCTACAAGCATATTCTTTTTGCATATTGATTAATGCTTTAAATTTCACCTCATAACATGCATAGACATAGTTCATTAGTTTAAATTCATATGGTGTGTCTATTTATATCCAAATGTTAACATTAATAAAGGATTTGTCATCAATCACCAAAAAGGGAGAGATTGAAAGATCTAGACCCGCCATTATGAGTTAATGGAGTGTTTTGGTGATTAATGACAAATATAATTGTGAGACTAACTCTCTTGTCAAGTATTATCTTGTGTAGTCTCATTTGGATATAAAGGTGAAATTCAACGAGGTATGCATTTGACTCATACTCTTATATAATGTTGCATTCCTCGGATCCAAAATATAGGAAGAACTCCACCATAAGTATATCTTGAATATGTGCATATGTTTTCTTTACACATATGTGTATGCACACATTTAGGGGGGCTCATTCTATATTTTATGGTTTCATTAGTATTGATCTATATTCCATCTTCCACATATTTGGGATCTTTACTTTGAAACATATCCGTATGAGTATACAAAACTTGTGTAGTCTTTGTATACTTATATTTTGAGTATATAGAACTTACGTAGTTCTCGTATACTCAAGTTTTGAGTATGAAGAATTTGTGTAGTTCTCGCATACTCATATTGTGAGCATATATATGACTCGTGTAGTTTATATATACTCACAACGTGTTACTTTTATCAATCAATTTATATGTGATTGAAATGGTTATTATCAATTACCAAAGAGGGAAAGATAGAGGTATCTTGTCCCACCATTATGTGTTAATGGTATGAGGTGGTAATTAATGATAATCATATTGTGGAACTAACTTTTTTCATGAGTTGGATGTATAGGTTATGTTCCAGGATAATGAAGACTTGGGATGATCATGAGTTGATCATCAAGTCAAGAGCTTGGTGTAAAGAATGCATCATGAGTTGATGTTTATCAAGAAGAGATGATCATGAGTTGATCGTCAAGACAAGAGCAGACCCATCATGTGTTGACGGAAGACAAGCAAATGATCATCATGTGTTGATGATGATCAAGTTAATGACCCGGACTTGAAGTGATGATGTGCGTAATCAAGCTTCAAGAAGATGTAAGGTAAAGGTATGACTAGCTAGGGCTAAGGATGTGTTTCTAGTCTTTTACCGGTCTTGGTGTTTGGTTGGAAGACCGGATTGCTAGTATAGGTTGTCGTACTATTAAGAGGGGTCTTAACTAGTAGTTTGAGTTAGTCATGTGTTCAATATGGTTGCTCTAGCTCATCCAGGCATGATGTTATTTATTTGCGAATGTGTTTTGCAAATAGTCGAGGCTCATGCGTAATCCTTGTAGCATGTGACTTAAGTTTCCAAATGTGTTTTGCAAATGGTGTAAGTCCATGTACCTTATTCCTTGTTATGAGTATTCTAAAATATTAGCAAATGTGTTTTGCAACTAGCTGAGAATATCATCTTTTAACCTTGTTGGAATTGTACTCAAATGGGCGAATGTGTTTTGCCTTTTGAAGTGAAGCAAATGTGTTTTGCTTCCGTGGTTTGCCGGTCAGACCGCCGGTGTGGACCGGTCTGACCGGTGGCCAATCGGTCGAACCGCCATGTGTTGGGCGGTCGGACCAATTTTCCTTGTACTGTTTCCTTGTTCGGAAGTTCCACCGTTGTGAAAACGGAACTTCTCATGTGAGGAAGTTCCAGGGTTCATGCGGAACAATTATTCCAGAGAGCGCCCGTTTTGGGACTTAGCCAAATTTCCATCGTGCGGTCGGACCGGCTAGCTGCAGCGGTCCGACCGGCCATTGCATGGCGGTCCGACCGGCCATTGGTTGGCGGTCAGACCGGCCCTATGCTGATTTGTGGGAATCTTCTCCAAACGGCTAGTTTTTATGTGTGGGTTATATATATCCACCTTGGCCGGTTGGGAGAGGTTGCTGGTGATATTGTGAACATCCTTTGCGCCTCTTGAGCTAAGAGCAAGCCTCTCCTCTCTTATGTGCATGTGTTGCACTTCGTGAGCTTCGAGAGTAAACCCTAAGTGCATTTGTTGCATTAGGTAGTGGATTGTGTATCCACTTGAGCTTTCACACTTGATTAGTTCAAGTGAGAGTTGAGATTTGTTTCTCTTGGTGTTTGTCGACACCTAGACGGCGTCGCTGCACGATGATCTTCTCAAGAAGCTTGTGAGAAGGCCTGGCGCGGTTTGTGAGTGGTTTGGTGCTCGCCATCTCCGGAGTGGAGGAAGAGCAACCATAGTGGAGCGAGGTGTTGGTTCGGTGTGGAACCGGTCCAAGTGTTGGACTTACCTCGGAGGTGTTGGCTTAATTAGTGGAGTCGGTCCAATGTGGTTGGGCTTACCTCAATATGGATTAGGGGAGACCGGCAAGTCTCCGAACACCACTGTAAAACATAATCGTGTCATCTTGTTTTTTACTTGTGCTTTACTTTGAGCAATTTACATTCTTGCTTCAATTGCTTATATATCTTGTATGATTGCTCATATTGTATTGTATTCATATTGTTGGTGCATTTAGTTGAGCCTAGTTGATTTATGTTTTAATTGTACAAAACCAATTTGTTATTAGCTTCGCATTATATATTGATTTAGAGCCGAAAGGATTTTTAAAACCGCCTATTCACCCCCCTCTAGTCGGCCACCTCGATCTTACAGTGGACGTAACCATAATAATCAAAATTAAGCATTTGGTGGATGGAACCATGTAACAGGTGGATGGAACATGCACCGTTATAAATATTGCTCAACTTCTCTCTTTAACAAAATATGATTTGGTTAAATTGCTAAATCATAGGAGTTTCTAATTATTGTAATTAAAAAAGTTACTTTTAGCAAATAAAAGAACCTAAGCTATCCTTGTTAAACCTTGCATGTATATCTATTGCATTCTGTGTATTGACTCATGGAGCAGTGTTACATGTGCTCACTCTCGCTCCCCCCAAAATCTCTCAAAAGCCTTGGACCAAGGACAATATGCATATTACGAGAATCCAAATGTTCATGGTCAAGAAGATAGTGGAGAATAGATTAATCTCTAGTAGTATAGGTCTCGCCCCCAGTCTAGCTGGCTAAGTCGGTGCTCGTGTGCACCAATATTATCCAACTCTTTGGGTAGTGTCGATCATACACAGGCTACCCCAGTCGCGTGCCTATGGCAAGATGTGTCTTCCCCTTTTGCTTCTGTTGTTATGTAATGTATCCATTTAGCCTGATCGGGCCTATTGTAAACTTGACCCGATGCAGTCTATATGAACTCTAATGTTATGTAATTAATATATGGTACGGTCTACGTCATGTATGAAATAATTCAGTGATGTATCTGTGAGCACTATCTACTGATCGAGGGAATAGTGTAGTGGTTTCACAGAGGATTCTGGATTGGCTAACAATACTACAGAAAAGCTCATCACAGACGGTTCGTAACCAGTCATCACAGACGGTTTTTGAACCGTCTGAAATTTTATGTCTATGATAACAAGCGGTTATCACAGACGATTCCAACCACGAACCGTCTGTTATACTAAAGAATCACAGACGGTTCGTGGTTGGAATCGTCTGTGATAAGTCTTTAGACCTAATTAATTTTTATCGTATTTTCAGCTAGCCTCAGGAATTGCTAGCCATGTCATCTGAAAACTAGCAAGCAGAAACATATCACATATAATTGTTAACAACTCAAAGTGATCATTTAACTCAAAATCAATTATAAAAGAATGTTTCAAGTATATATTGTCGCTAGAGTTACAAATTGAATTACAACCAGTCAAAGTGAATTACAATATTGAATCAATTGTTTCGAGGTCGTTCATCGGTGTCGACAGCGTGAAACTCTCCGGTGGTGTTAACTATGTCTGCCTTGATGAAGCCACAGAGCTCCCCTCGAACGTGCGTGACCTGGTCCATCTCGAGTGCATTTAACTCTATGTTCAAGCCACATAAGCTAGCGTGAGTAAAGTAGTAAGCATATATATTTAAATTTATAATTAGAAAATAATTATTACGAGATTGACAAACTTGGGGATCGTGCGTCCTAGAAGCCATCAATAGCTGCATATGATGGCATACGTAGAATGCGCATAGGTGATCTCGTTTTTGCTGGCGGCACTGCAAAATAGAATTACATATATATGTACAGTCAGTTCGAGATGCAATATTACAGAGTATGATATATGATTATTGTGTTGTAGCGCGTACCGGAAATCGCATCCTGTGAGTCAGTGTGGCGCTCGTTCCTTTGTATAAACCTCCCTTGGCAACATAGCCGATGAACACCCTACATGATTCAAAAAAGTTATCCTCGTCCATTTCAAACGAAGGAAGACTACAATAGAGTTATGTGCGAAGGAAATGAACATACCTGTCAAGTATTCCTTTAAGAAGGGTGAAGTCATAATTTTTGTTGAGTAGAGAATCAAGGTACAATACCATATTCCTCTTTGGCATAAGAATCAGAAGAATCCAGTGGAACCTACTCGTGTATGTCGCTATAGTCATAAACCTATGTTGAAACATAATTTATATAGCAAATATTGAAGCACTTACTTCTGGTTGTCCAGAGCAAGCAATCCCATTTTTATGTAATTCTCAACGTAGGATGCGTCTTAGTTGATTGTTTGCTCAGAGGCCACGTGTGGGTTGAGGAAACTCACCGGTTCTTTGATTCGACGGGCACATTTCATAATGTATCTGTACATAAGCAATGAGTTATGATATTTATCGGTATCACGTGAGTGTAGAAATTGATTGTACACACTTACGATGTCCAAAGATCGTAGAAGTGAGGCGTCGAGGGCAGTTAGGTTGTATAGGTCAAATAAGTCTTCGAAGCCCACGATGAAGTGGCCAGGCTCGTAGAGAAAATGCTCCCTCCCGTATCTGACGGTGATTCCAGTATGACCCCCTTCTCTCGGGTCTTGTGCAAGTAAACTCGTTTCTTCATCTACTTCTGGACGTTGTAAATATAATAATATGCCTTGTAAATATAATAATATGATGACGTTCATATCTGTGTATCGCAGTAAGATATTACACAGCTAAGACGCATATAAGAATCCTCACAATCTTTCAAAGTAAAGAAGTCACACAAGTAATAATCATCAAACATATCAACGATAGCATATCATATCAATGGCTACCAATGTATCTGTGTTCCAAGAATCAATTGCCCAAGACAACTTCAGAAACTGCAAAGTGTAACAACTGAATAGATGTCCATGTTCATGGTTACAATGAATTATCCAAAGACTGACACAACAAGAACTTGTTAAAGTTAGAACACTCCAACCATCCACCATAAACAATCCCACTATTGCCATCCATCCATTGACTACCATAGAAAACCTCAAGAAAAGAAACTGCTTTCCCCTAAATCACCAGCCTGGAAACTATTTTGATGTGCCTATGTGACGCTGACAACTAATGTCTTAACATATCAAGAAAAACACAATCAACTGAACCTATGGTTGGACATTCAACACATTGCTTCCAGACAGAAAACCTTAAATCAAACCTTAGAACAACCTATTGCATCTGAAACAAAGTGGCAATTATAAAGACCACCCAGATCAATACTTAAAACAACCCGAGTGTCTTTCCATTCAGATTATTGAGTAGTTATAGTTAAGCAGCCAGTAAGCAATTAAGCACACACCCTGACACCAGTCTATGCAGCGAGTCTCAGGATACGTACGGAGATATGTTAGATCACACAAGAGGATACAGCAATACTTAGCCCGCGAAAGAGGACGGTGATGGTGGACTGGTGGTGGGGGGTTGGGGTTGGGGGTTGAGTTCAGGCGGAGTCGGCGAGGCGGGCAACGACGGGGTACTTTGCCTGGAACTTGGTCTCCCAGTCGGTGAGGACGCCGAGCTCCTTGTCGGAGGGGAGGCGCACGGCGGTGGAGGACCACAGCGGTGGGGAGCGTCGGCCGGCTTGCGGGGATGGTCGAGGGCGGTGGGGAGAAGCTTCCGGCGGCACCGAATCGGCCAGAGGAGCACCGGTGGCTGGAACGGGGGAGGCGGCGTTGGGTGGCGCCGGATCGGGGGAGGCGGCGTTGGGCGATTCTGGGAAGTGTTATGAACTAGGACAACTGCGCAACCATTCGAGCGGAGCACTTATATAGACTAACATCACAGACGGTTATTTAATAGAACTGTCTGTGATGATTTATCACAGACGGTTCTATTAAAGAACCATCTGTGATAACCCTAAACATCACAGACGGTTCTTTAATGAAGTCGTCTGTGATGTGAGTAATCACAGACGGTTTCATTAAAGAACCGTCTGTGCTGTGCAGATCTGTGCTATGAGTAAACGAGATCGAACGGTTCAAGTGAACGGGGCGATCGGCCGGTCCGATCGGCCACTCAATCCAGGCAGTTGATCTTCAAATCGGACAGTTCAAGTGAAAGGGGCGATCGGCCGGTCAATCGACCACTCAATCCAGGCCATGATCGCCAAATCGGACGGCTCGGATCCAGGAGCGGGAAGGCCCGAGTGGTCCGAACGGGTACGAGATCTAGACCGGAGGATCTCCATCGGATGGCACACACACGACGCGGTTAGGCGGTTCAGCTGAACCACGAGACTCGGGTTCGAGCCCGAGGAACAGTGATTCCAGATTTTGAATTGAAAGGCTGAGATGATTTGAGAATTTCCATAGGTAGCTCCACAGCACCAAAAATTCTAAAATTTTTACTGAGTGATCCTGACTTCAGGATCAACCGTGTATGAATTTTCCAGAATTTATCATGCAGTGCATTGTCCGCTAGAAAATTCACAATCTGCTGGACAGGGGGTTTAACCAGGGAGACAATAGGTTTGACCAGCCCTTAAGAAATAGCAAATAATTTCTAAAAATTATGAAATTTCTCAGGGAGGTTACCCAGATGATCAAGAATTTAGGAAAAATATTTCCGATGATGAACACAAGGTTTGACTAGAAGACCTTGAATTGCAACACTTCGAGTCAATAACCTTAATTGAATTTGAAGTCCACATTTCAAGAAGATAAATTCTAGAGAATTCAAATGACAACAAGGATGCATCCAAAAGTTTTAATTTATCCTCATTTTCATACATTTGAAACACAACTAATTGTCGGTCTGACCGCCGCCAAATCGGTCAGACCGCCAAGGGTGGCAGGTCCGACCGCCCGACACATGGCAGTCTGACCGATTTAGCACCGGTCAGACCGCCAGGCCACAGAAGCAATGCACTTTTAACTTTGCTCAAATGACAAAACACATTTTCCCATTTGTGTGCATTTCCAACAAGCTTTCAAAGATGATATTCTCAACAAGTTGATAACTCTAACAAGTCTGCATTAACATCAACATTAGAGATGACAAGTCCATAACACATGTTAACATCAAATTACAATGGAATACATGCTTAATTGAAATATAGTCCTTCATGATGATCGACGCGCATATAGCTAGCTTCCTCACTGGGTTCTTCCTCCAGTCTGATGTCGTCTCCGAAAGGAGGCAACTCGTCAAATTGATTGTACTCTTCCTCATCCACGACATTCTCAACTCCGACAATCCTTCTTTTCCCATGAAGAACTACGTGGCGGTTCTTATTTGCTGGGTCCATTACATAAAAAAACTTGAACAACTTGCTTAGCGAGTACGAATGGTTCATCCTTGTATTCGACACGTTTGACAGTACTGATGCCGTACTTGTTGACCTTCACGCCCTGCGGAAGTTTAACCCAATGACATCGAAACAGGGGGATCTTGAAAAGTACATAGTCGAGCTCCCAAATCTCCTCTACGAACCCATAGTACGGGTTCAACCCGCGTGCCCCCGCGGTATTGAACCCATCGTGAAATGCATCTATGCGGACACCGCTATTCTGGACTGTGCTCTTCCTATCCTGAGCTACCGTATAAAATATGTACCCATTTATGTCGTATCCTTGCCATGTCACAATTGTAAATTTTGGTCCTTTGGCCAACCATAGCAGCGTTTCATCACTTGATGACCTCCAAGTGAATCGCATCTTTAACCATTCGAAAAGCGTAAAACCCTACGACCGTCGGTGGTCGTAGTAGGGAATCGGAGAAAAAGCCTTCCGATTGATATTTCCTTCGACCGAAATACTTGGTCAAGAATGTAATTTCGCTTGGGGTGACAATACGCACCTAATTTTTCTCGAGCGGACCATCTGGGAATTGCAGCCGGCTCTCACGGACTTGTCCGATGAAGCGGTTTCCGGCTGTACAACCAACTCCTACTGCACCTATAGGCGAGGCGGTTTCCGGCGGCGGAGATCGTCTTGATTATAAAACTTACGGAGGTAGACTTGGGTTTTTACTTTTCCCCAAATCATGAAGGAGGATGCAGATCGCGACAACTCGCAATGAGGGCGTCGCTCGAATGGTCGAGACCGATCTCGCCCATCCAGAGAATCGAGGAACCGAGCCCTCGTCCTCGCTCCAACTCTACGACCTGACGTGGATCGTGAGCCGAGCCAATTGTTGAACCTCCCCACCGCACGTGGTCGTGGAGAAGAAGAGGTCCTCCGCTGGGAGGATTGCTCCAAAATTCCCGGTTAAGACCAGAGTGCAGAGGTATGTGAAATGTACTAAAGTGTAAGAACGACATTTACCTTTTTCTTTTCACAACTCGATTTGCTTTTCTTTATTTCACCGACTTCTTCAAATTTCCTGAATGCTTCCATCGAGAAGTCCATTGCCATCCCTTCGCCATCGGGAGGTAGCAATGGAGGTGGTCGGCATCACCTTGGCCCTGTGGCCGATGAAGTCGAGACTCCTGCAGTGACTCCCACACCGCCAAATTGTAGCTACGACTTTGAGGTAGCGCTGCATCGTTGAGGTGGTCGCCACGATCACGAGGTCGAGAGACAACAGAGGCAAACTGCTCCCTTTTGAGTGTTTTCCTTTTTAATGTCAATTCCTTGTTCGTAAATTGCTGCCCAATTGAGAATCCTTGAGGTCAAATCCAAGCAAAGACCTTGATTCGCAATGAGTCCGTCCGCATTGCTAAGATGAATGCAGAGGACATCGAGCGTGGGAGCAAAAGCATGTCAAACCGTTGCTTTCCATCGCGAAGAGGTCAAGAAATTGATTCTCAATTAGTAGGTAAGAAATGCTTTACCTACAAATATCTTTGTGTTATGTTCCTCTAGAAGTATTTTTGTTTGACCGTATTATTCTTTTCGTAACAAGTGGTCGAGAACAAAAGCTTCAGGAGGCTTCGACTTGTACCCAACAGAGATGGAGTCGATGAAGACTAGTCTTCAAGGCAACATCACTCTCCCGAACAATGTGCTTAGTGAGCTACATTCGAGGGAAAACTCCTCGAGAAGATACTATAGCCGCCACACAAGTACTATTGGAGAACAAGTCGAAAATTGCAAGAAATGGTGACCACTCAAGGCTAATCTGTCAATCAATAAGGAGGCAATGTTCATTGTAAGTTACGCTTTGGCTAAACTTAAAGCTCAAGATCCCCGCCTTAATGTTAAACCAATCGAAGTTTACTTCGATCGTCCCGAATCGAGGCGAATGGCATAAAAAGGTATGAGGAAATGCAATAGGCTCTCCCTTCGTAGTAATCTTGTAACTACTTTGTAAGGCGCATAATTTTGTTGATGAGTAATATATGATCCGCCTTATTTCTAAAATCATCTTGTCGAGTAGTTAGTAACTCAAAAGATAATAAACGAATGAAAGACTAATGAAAGACTAAGAATTGAAGTCAAATTAATAACTTTATCCTAGCCTCGACTATTTGTTTAGATTGTTTAGACAATCTAAATAAATAGTGTTTGAAACGGGTTTCAAAACAAAGAGAGGTTTATTTAACTTATAGCTTTTGTTACTGTGTCAAGCATCGGTCGAAAGAGTTAAAACGACTCGTCACTAGGAAGTTCCTTCTAGTGGGCGTGACCACGTGCGTAAAGGAAAGGCTTCGACTAGGTGATGTTTTCATTTCACTAGTTTAATTGAACCAAGAACAAAGAACTTGAGTTAAACAGACGCCTTAGAGGACTTTAGTAATTGCTCGCCCTTTTTGGTGGACTTCGATAAGTCTTTTCCAAAGAGCAAAAGTAGGAGATCGAGCAATACTAGGAAGTTTCCTTCTAGTGGGCGTGACCACATGCAGAGAGGAAAGACTTCGACTAGGTGTGTCTCTTCCTTCACCGCTAAAACAAATCGAGTACATCAAAGGTGGTCGAACAAATGTAAGAAAGTGTACTCTACTTAGAATATTTTTGAATTGATCAAAAATAGACTAAGATTGAGAGAGTTGGCTTTGAGAACATTTCGATCGGATAGAACCCGCTCTTTGTATCGGGCAAAGAAAATGAGTAACGAGTCAATGCTTGAAATTCCTTCTAGTGGGCGTAACCACATGCAGAGGAGAAGTTTCGCCCGATGACGCCGCTTCGCCAAAGGTAAAGAAAACTGTGTTCTCATATCATAGTCGAAAGATTAAAAAGCACTACTCAAAATAAGGCAAAAAGAGGTAGAAAGAACTCGACTTTTATTGCTTGAGAAATCGTCACACATAGAATTTGCGTGAATCGGTCGATGTTCCAAGAGTTTGAGAGAACTCGCCCATCTTCCATTGCTAGTCGATCGACTCTCGCCGAAGTTACTTCGACCATCGTAAGGACCTTCCCATTTAGGGAAAGTTTATTCCGATTAGACTTGGATTGGCGAGCTCAATACTAAGTCACCTACAAAGAAGGTCATGAGGTTGGACCTACGATCATAGTATTCGCGCAGGCTTGTTGGTAGACCGCCGAACTAATTAAGGCTAGGTTTCTCCTCTCTCGAGTAGGTTAATGTCATCCGCCGGTCACTTGATGACCTCCAAGTGAATCGCATCTTTAACCATTCGTTGAACCGACGGTTGTGCTCTCGTTATCCAAACCTCCGACCGGTGCGGATTCTGCATTGGCGTACCATGTCTTTGTGCTCCTCGATGTACGGGGACACTGGGGTCATGTGTTGCAAGACCGTGAAATGGGCCTGCGCGTATGTATCTAGATCGGGAGTGATTGCTTTCCTCACTATGGTCCCGATACCCTCCAGTCTCCCCTTGTGACGAGATAGAGGCACACCTATCGGTTCCACCTGAGCCATGTAGTCGACGCAGAACTCAATGACCTCTTCGGTTGCATAATCTTCGATGATACTGTCCTTCGGCCGAGATCGATTCCGTACGTAGGACTTCAGAATTCCCATGTATCTCTCGAAAGGGTACATATGACGTATGAACACAGGGCCGCATATCTTTATCTTTTTCACAAGGTGAACAATGAGATGGACCATGATATCAAAAAATGATGGAGGGAAATACATCTCAAGATGACATAGAGTCGTCACCACCTCGGCCTGCAGAGCGTCGAGTCCTTCGGGATCGATGACCTTCTGAGCAATTGAGTTAAAGAAATAACACAGCCTAAAGATTGCCACTCGGATCTTGTTTGGCAAGATACTCCTAATTGCAACAGGAAGCATCCGTGTCATCAGCACATGACAATCATGAGACTTCATACCAATTAATTTCAAATCTTTAATGGAAACAAGTTTCTTAATATTGGCGGAGTAACCGGACGGAACTTTCACACCATGTAAGCTTTGACACAGTTCATTTCTCTCGGCTTTGGACAAAGTGTAGCAACCTGGGGAAAGATACGTTCGTCCTTTATCGGTCTCTTTCGGTGCTAACTCGGTTCTTATGTTCATATCAACCAAGTCACGCCGTGCGTTAACACTGTCTTTTGTTTTGCCACTAATGTTCAATAAGAGACCAATCAAACTATCACATACATTCTTCTCCACGTGCATGATGTCGATGCAGTGATGAACTTCTAAGTGCTCCCAATAAGGCAAGTCCCAAAAAATTGACCGCTTCTTCCAGATGTTTTTCTGAGGGGACCTTAATTTACGTCCCTTTCCAAACACAACATCGATATCCTTAACCATATCATAGACCTCTTTCCCTCTAAAAGCCATTAGAGCTGAACCGTCCTCCTTATTTCTGTCGAATTGTTTCTTCATCTTGCGGTATGGGTGAATCCTGGGAAGGAACCTACGGTGATGCATATACACAGTTTTGCGCGAATTGTTCAGCCATACACTCTCGGTACCACACTACTACAAAACAGGTCATAGAAGACGCCTTATCACGCATTTCGTTCTTTGAAACCGTCGTGATAAATAATCACGATTTGCCCGAGACGAACCGTCTGTGATATGTCACTATCACAGACGGTTCTAGAGAACCTTCTGTGATATGTAGATATCACAGACGGTTTGTGTATAAAACCGTCTGTGATAAGCGGTAGGGTTTGTGTATCTCTTCGAATTTCTTCGAATTTACCATGGCTTGGATTTTTACCATGGTGCCGCGGCAGTGGATTGGCTACCCAAACCCTACCGCGGCAGTGGATTGGCTACCCAAACCCTACCGCGGCAGTGGATTGGCTACCCAAACCCTACCGCGGCAGAGCATTGGCTGCCCAAACCCTACCACGGCAGAGTATTGGTTGCCATGGTTACCATGGTAAAAATTCAAGCCATGGTAAAACCCTAAAATCACAGACGGTTATATACACAAACCATCTGTGATGAGATACCCATCACAGACGGTTCGTGGTTAGAACTGTCTGTGATGAGACGCTATCACGCATTTGGTTCGCGATACGAACCGCTCAGGATATGTCATCACGCAGCGGTTTTTGTATAAAACCGTCTGTGATACTTTTGTTTCGTTAGGCGGGAAAACGAAAATTTGCATTTAATGGCGGGCTCCCGAAAATCTCTCTATATTAACAGAGTCATTCATCTCCCCCTTTGCCATCTCCATCTCCTCATTTGCCATCTCCATCTCCTCCTCTGCTATTTCTCCTCATCTGCCATTTCTCCTCTGGCCTCCCCCGAGCTCGTCGCCCACGACCTCCTCCACCTCGCCCCAGCCTCGTCGTCGCCGGCCTCCCACAACCTCGTCGCCCCCGGCCTCCTCTACTTCGTCGCCCGTCCTCCCCCGAGTTCGTCCCCTGCGGCCTCCTCCACCTTGCCCCGGCCTCATCGTCGCCGGCCTCCCATGACCTCGTCACCCCAGCCTCCCACGACCTCACTCTCTCTACTCCCCCTTTTTGCTCTGTGATGTGGATTACTACTGTGATGTGTTAGTGCTCTGTGAATGGATTGAGTTGATGCTACTGTGATGTGGGTGATGCATGCCGTGTTGTTTTTAGTGCTCTGTGAATGGATTGAGTTGATGCTACTGTGATACTATGGCTATTGTGGGAAAACTAGCGAAATCCAAGAATCAATATCAGATTCATTCGCGAGGCTCGTGAGGCTCCAAACGAAGTGAAAATCCGTTTTCATTTTTTTGACATAGAAAAAACTATCAAAGACGGTTCTAAACAAGAACCGTCTGTGATAGTTACTATCACAGACGGTTCTATTCACGAATCGTCTGTGAAAATATACCACAATGAGGGGTCCTGAGACATCTCTCCTGTTATGTTAGGAGGGGAAATCCCATATCTGACCAGTCTTATCCCTCCGCATATTTCATAGCATACCCGAAAGCTACCTTTATAACTACCCAGTTACGAGTAGTGTTTGGCAACCCCTAAGAGTGTTACTACATATGTAGGAAACCATACTGATCTCAGGTCTAAGGATTATACATCATCATTGCTTGAGACCAACTAATAATACATAGAATCATAACAATCTCAACAGTGTCTCAAGGTGGGTGTTTTCCAATACCATATTCTCTAACATGTGTCCATATTATTGGTTTGATATCTCCATATCCATGACCTGTGAAACATAGTCATCAACCAATACATATGCTAGTCTATTCATATGTGTTCTCATATGTTCCTAACTAGGGAACGTTTAAGAATAATCATCGTAGAAATATAGAGTTTCATAATCAAGTCGCATACTTGATAATAAATATTATTGATATTATTCTAGGAACAAGACAACATATTATCCAATGTTATGAATATAATGAAATATAATCATCTTTATGATTGCCTCTAGGGCATATTTCCAACAGCCACATCACCGAGTGGCAACGACAGCGCCATGAGAAGAGGAGCAGGTAGAAGCGAAAGGAAACTGGGCCCAACGGTGCGAGGGCTCAGGAGGAGCTCATGCCGGTGGCCAGTGAGGTCGGCGAGGCCGAAGAGGGCAACGACTCCTTTGGGCAATGGCAGCGGGTGAGGAGATTAGAGAGAGAGAGAGAGCCGAGAGAGGGAGAGAGGTGTGTTGTGCGTGTGTTGTGTGTCGGCGAGGCCGACGAGGGCAACAACGCCTTTGGGCGGCGACAGTGGGTGAGGAGAGTAGAGAGAGCCAAGAGGGGAGGAGATGTGTGTTGTGCGTGTGTGTTGTGTGCGTGTGTTGTGTGTATTGGTCAGTGGGACGTGTGTGTGCGTTTGTGTGTGCTGGGCCTGGCCATATGGGTCGGCCTAGTTGAATTGTTTTTTCTCTTTCTTTTTCAAACCTACCACATATTTCATAAATAATTGCAATAAAATACACATCAAGCACATAAACTATAAATAAATATATATTTTGTAATAAATCTACTTAAATTAATTATTTGATTTAAATATAAAGTATTTTATAATTAGTTAGTTATTGTTTTCTAATAAAATAAAAATTACTTTTTGTTTTATATATATCAAGTAAACCAATCAAAATTAGTTATTAGGCTTTTATAATAAAGTAAAATTCCTTTCTAATTAAACAAAGTAAATAAGCTCTCTTAAAATCCTATTAATCAAATTTCTTAGTAAAAAGGGAAAAGGCTTTCTTTCTTCAAACAAATCCTTATTTTCTCTTTTATTCTCTCCTTCAAAACATTAGTCTTTGGGGGAGAGTGTCGTCCAATCAAATGACAACCTAGATGTTTAGGCTTAGTATCGACATCTGCATGGATTTCCATTTGGTTCTTAGTCCTGATCAGATTCCGTTGGTATTTTCTAGGAGTCAGAGCATCGAGGAAAGTTCTTATTGAACCAAAACCTCAATACTCCAATCTTCCATTTTTCTCAGGCAAGTTCAACACCTTTGATCATATTGCTTTAATTTAATTTTAGTATCAATTACTTGCAATCTATTCTTTGTTATCACCTGTATGTCAATTTTACTTTATAAATTCATGAATCAATATGACATCTGGATTTGGTTATATGATGATTATTAACTAGTATGAACAGTAGTTGGAATTACTCATATGTGTTATTGGAAGGTGTGATTCCACTACATATGGGTTATCATATTAGGACTAAATAACAACTGCCATAAGGCATTCAAGCGTCGTTCAATCGCGCTGACCACATTTTTGGTCATATGGGCTTTGCCAAGTAATTGTTCTGGACGATATATCTCAAGTTGGGATTAAGGACTCTGTATTTCTGTGGAATCTAGGTTTAAGGACTATGTGCTTCTTCGGAAGCTACTGGTGGAAGTTGTGGCTTTTTGCCAGAGATATATACTGAAGGAATATTGGAAAGGCGTAGTGAACTCTTGGTCTTGGCCGCACAATAAAAAAAGTGTGCATATTTGGTCGAATTAAAGATAGAGGCGTGTGAGGGTACGATGACGCAATCTCTGCAGAGTTCTTCTACAAAGCAAAAATATGATTGTCACTCCCTAGTTTCAGGTGGAAACTACGTCGCGGTAGGAAATAGAACTATCATAGTTCTGCGTGTGGTGTCTTATGAACAGTAGAGAGTTCATAATTAAAACTTGGTCAATTTGACAACAAATGTTTTAGAAAACTATCTAGCACATTCTCAAGGATGTGGGTCCTTTACTAGTATAGGTTTGATATAATTGGATAGTTAGAACATATAATTGTTTGTTTGCTATGGTTGAACTTGTTGAGTACCTTTTGTACTCATCTCTATATTATAATTGCCTTTTTTAGACTTTGGAGAGCTCGATCTTTAGAGTTTCATTGCCAAGGAGCAAGATGGAGGTGATCCACACTAGTAGATGGAAGAAGCACAAGAGGAACAGTACTTCGATGGTTCAACCTTCAGCGTTGAAGATGAAGGGTGGGAGTCATGTACTGGAAGTAACTTTGTCCACCCTACGTGGCGAGTATAGGCATGAAATCGATGTTCGATGCATGTATCCTGAAAACCTTATGATTAAGACTATATTCTAGTTGTAAGATAACTATGGGACCAATGTTCTCTGTGATACTCTGATGTGCACACTTCTGGTAAAGTTATACTTTATCCGGTGTGGGCCGTAGACTGGTATGCTACCCAAGGTAGTGGCATGTACCTAGCAAGAAAACGAGGCACCTGATGTATATATATACAGTGTCCCATAGTATTCAGCTCTCCTGCATATGAAAAAAAAAACAGAGAAGATATTCCATGCATCAGCTATCGATTGTTGATATTTTGATTAGTAATGTATATATAGTGACAGATCTAGCAATCTAGGGGGTGATGGTGCAAGTGATAGCAATAGAGAGTGATAATTAAGATGCCAACTAATTAACTAACTTCTGCAGTACAGCACCGTAGCGGTGCCACGATTTTTTATTTTTTTAAGAGTTGGGAGATCGAGTTGGTCCGAGCATATACCTGAAAAACGTAGCCGCCAATGATCGATGTTACGTGATCAAGCCCCAAAGACTGCTATTTAACCAAGAAAATAAGCCATGACAACTCTTAAAACACGAAGGGAGGAGTTTAAACTCCGGCCTTATGCCTTACAAGTTTGGGCTAATAGTTGGCTTAATTAGGACGCTGGAGTTTAAATGTTTTCCACATATTATTTGGTTGGTTAATAAGACTAGTCGTGCAGGGAACATTTAGGGATGCTGGAAGCTAGATTTGCACCCTACGGTTGTCTCAAGCTGTGTGGGGAGAATATAAATATCAAACGATGTAGTCTTTGCTAGTCCTCCTGTGTGGAGTGCAGAAATGCCAGAGGCTTGAGCCGGAGATGTGGATAGATCTTGTTGGTGGCTTGGTGCCATGCACTGACTCCACGTAGGCCATGTTGTCGCGCCTTGCTGGCCCTGCTTGATTAACGAACTCTCCATGCACAGGGACACTACTCGCTGGTACGCCATGGCCATTGGCTAGCCTCCCAACAAAATCTGCAAACGAGAATAATCGTTTCAGCTGTCTGAACACAGTACGGGACAACAGTGCGCATTATAGAAATCTACCAGCTGCTACCATAATTGGATCCCGTCCACCGCCTCATGATATATCCAATTATATAGGTTTGACCGGTTTTTGACATGTAATGATTCTTTACCAGGGTATGCATGCAGCGTAAAAGTTTTCCTTTTGCCTTGTTTGCTCTCTCTCTCTCTCTCTCTCTCTCTATATATATATATATATATATATATATATATATATATATATAGGCAAACACAAGGAACACGCCGTGCATAGTGATCAGCAGTCTTGAAATTATTGGAGTCAACATATACATTTCGCGAATAAGTGCACCCAACAGCACCTTATGGGTAGCCCTGAACTTTTCTAGAATGGTGACCCAAAACCATGACACAATAGTGACATGGGTCCAACAATTTCCTTCGTCAACAAGTTAATTAGAAGCTGCTCGGTTTCCTTTTCTGAATTGTGAACTGTATGTGAAAACCCCGGCATGACATTTTAACGGCACGAAAGAAAGTGCCTGTGTCGTTTCAGAAAAAGAAAGCGGCCGCAGCAGGGGCTAGCGCATAGGTTCTGGCCGCCGTGTCTCTGGTACCCTGATACCATTTTGGACGATGTTCATGGCGGAGTACCGATCGGTGGTGGCGCAAGAAGCAAAAAAGTAGAGAAGCAGAGGATTGAGCGGTGAGGTTGAAGAAGATTTGAGGTCTTGAGGCGAGAATTCGACTGTTTGAGGTCTTTGGACTATGTTATTTTCGTGTCATATGCGCGGCTAAGCTGTGGACAGGCTTACGCAAGCGTGCGGCCTAGCAAAGTCGACGGGCGCTTCGTGCGCGAACAAGCGGTGGCGAGTGGTGGTGGGGCTAGCGCGTGGTAGCATAGAGGGGCGGCCAGTAGTCTAAACTCTAGTCTCGACTAGTCAATCTTTACTTATTATATTTGTAATTACTCGTAATTTTCTAATTGCCTCACTAATTTAGCTACTTTTGATCTACAGATTGCTACTCGCACGTATTTATAGGTATTTGGGGCGTTCTATTCATTACCAAAGCACTACCTTAAGTGTACTTTACATTCTAGCTTTGTCTCTTGTCTAATTATATATGAATTTGTATTTCATTAGATAGTTGAATGCATGTTTGGTATAATTTATCATATTAGATTTCTCCGATGAGCACCACCTCTATTTTTACCTTGCGCACACCACACACCACCGAGGGACTTTGTGACTCCACAGTGACACTTAGCCCATGTTGCCAACACGGCAGCGCCCACCTTGATGATGCATTCATAGATGCATGCCGCACGTATCTCTTGCAGGGTACTTGCTGAGACCAATTGCAGTGACACCTTTTCTTATACAGGTATGTAAGTATATGTTTATGCTTAACCTTTACGATCGTATCAGTTGAGATAATTATGTCGAGCTTCGTACTGATTGGCTGGTTGGACTGCCGGCTATACACGTACGCTTGGTCACTAAATACTACTTGCCGTTAGACGACATATGATCACCAATCATGGCGCTTGTTCGAGACTGCATGCAAGTTCACGCCTCTTGAGCATAACGACGAGATCAAACAAAAGCGAGTCCTGGGCTCTGGAGTGAGAGCACCCAACATGACACAAGGCATTTTGTCCCCAGCTCGGTCAAGGCGAAGACCCACAAAACATAATCTCTCTCTCTCTCTCTCTCTCTCTCTCTCTATCAGAAACAGGGGAGTGATCTCTGAGCCTGGACCACGTTCGTTCGACGAACCGCTAGCTCTCTCTGCAAATCATCTCCCCTGATTGGGTTGGATCGGATTGGATGGCATCTGGCGATCTGATCCCCTGACCATAATGTCCATTGTCTTAACGCAAGAACTCACATGATTAGCCGCTAATCGCAACGAACCAACGAGCTGATTTAACAAGTTCGCAGCACAACAACGTACGCAAACGGCGCGGCGCGGCGCGAGATATTTCCGTCGTTGCGGTGGTCGTGCCCGGCAGAGTGGACCTCGGAACGCGCGCCGATCGACCGAATGCAGAATGCCGGCCACGGCGTCGTGCAACGTACGCGCGCACCGCCGCGCCGACCACATATGCCGTCGTACGTACGGCGCGGATCCAGCCCATCGTTAATTAATCGATCGCCTGCGCGCGACACGTGTGACACAACGGCCGGCCCGTCACAAGCTCCCACAACGCAAGGACTGGTACTTTTTTTAATTAAAAAAATGAGGCCGTACCCTGGCCATTTTCTATCAATCTATGCACGGACCGGAAAGGTTGGCTCTGATGGACTGAGCTCCGACCAGTGACTTAAGTGTGGGTTTAATTTGGCTGCCTTCCAGCTAGCTAGCCTGATTTGTCCGCTTAAATTGGCCCCATGTTAGTTACTGTTGCTTTTATGATGGGAAATTTCTGTGCTGAAAAAGTCGCCCATGTACAGGGATTGGGATCTGATGCTAGCCACGGCGAATTACTCCAACTGCACATTGCACGGCCCCTCCAACTGCGCATTGGTACATTTCGGTGGAAAATTGAAGGAATCCACGGATGATTTACGAGCGCTCGATAGCCAGCCCCGACCGGGCGAGACCGACTGCGCGCCCGGTCGGTCCCGGTTGATTTCTACACTCTCTGATCTTCCCGGCATAACATTGTTTTGTAAGCCAAGTTCACCGTGAACGTTGACCATACCATGGACTTGGTCCATTAACGGTGGGATTCACTTGTCATTGGAGATCACTACTACGTAAAAACTCATCACGCACGGTTCTAAACCATCATCACATACGGTTTTGAACCGTCGAATTTTTGTGTCTGTGATGACGAGGTCATCACGATTTTAACATGCAGGAAAAATGCTATCACAAGCGGTTCTATTCACGAACCGCTGCGTGATAGTCTATTTTCCGCATTTATTAAATGAATAGAACCGTCGCATGATAGTCTATTTTCACAGACGGTTCTAAACAAAACCGTCATGATAGTAACTATCACGCACGGTTCTTGTTTAGAATCGCTCGTGATAGTAACTATCATGACGGTTCTTGTTTAGAACTGCTCGTGATAGTTTTTCTATGGCAAAAAAAATGAAAACAGATTTTCACTTCGTCTGGAGCCTCCCGAGTCTCGCAAATAAATCTGATATTGATTTTCGAATTTCGCTAGCTTTCCCACAATAGCCATAGCATCACAGTAGCATCAACTCAATCCATTCACAGAGCAGTAAAAATAACACGGCATGCATCACCCACATCATAGTAGCATCAACTCAATCCATTCACGAGCACTAACACATCACGGAGTATTCCACATCACGAGCAAAGGGGAGTAGAGCAGTGAGGTCGTGGGAGGTCAGTGACGAGGTCATGGGAGGCCGGCGACGATGAGGCTGGGGCAAGGTGGAGGAGGCCGCAGGCGACGAACTCAGGGGAGGATGGGGCGACGAAGTAGAGGAGGCCGGGGGCGACGAGGTCGTGGGAGGCCGGCGACGACGAGGCTGGACGACGAGGCTGGGGCGAGGTGGAGGAGGTGGAGGAGGCCGCGAGAGACGAGCTCGGGGGAGGTTAGAGGAGAAATGGCAGAGGAGGAGATAGAGATGACAAAGGAGGAGATGGAGATGGCAAAGGGGGAGATGAATGACTCTGTTAATATAGAGAGATTTTCGGGAGCCCGTCATTAAGTGCAAATTTTCGTTTTCCCGCCTAACGAAACAAAAGTATCACAGACGGTTTTATACAAAAACCGTCTGTGATGACATATCACAGACGATTCGTATCACGAACCGTCTGTGATAAGTGTCTCATCACAGACGGTTCTAACCACGAACTGTCTATGATGAGTATCTCATCACAGACGGTTTGTGTATAAAATCGTCTGTGTATAAAACCCTAAAAACTATGGTAAAAATCTAAGCCATGGTAAATTCGAAGATACTCATCACACACGGTTCGTGGTTAGAACCGTCTGTGAAGCATCACAGACGATTCTAACCACGAACCGTCTATGACATTCTTGGTATCACAGACGGCTCGTGGTTAGAACCGCTCGTGATGCTTCACGACAGTTCTAACCACGAACCGCTGCAGATATCTACATATCACAGACGGTTATCTAGAACCGTCTGTGATAGTGACATATCACAGACGGTTTATCTTGGAACCGTCTGTGATTATTTTATCACAAGGCGTCTTCTATGGCATGTTTTGTAGTAGTGGATTTTTCGTAAGAAAATAATTCCACCGAAAATAATTTCAACCGCTTACATCAGCTTACGTCATATATAGAATTTCCTTCAGAAAATTAAATCAAGAAATTCCAAAAAAATCCAATTTAGTATTTTCCTTAGGATTTAAACTTCCAGGGGCTCGTTCTTCTTCATACAAGCTCCGATTTAGATGATTCAAACTTCTAAAATCATCTAAATTAAATATCTAGCTAACTAAACTAAAATTATTTAATTTGGAGTTTGTTTGTATTTTTATTTGAATTTAATTTGTTTGAATTTATCATATTTCGCATATAGATTTTGACAACTCCGGGAATTTGAATTAGGAGTCCACGAGCAAGGCAAGTTACACCTTTGATAATGTTGATCCTATTATTTGAAATTATTATTGCATGTGTATTTCTATTCATGTTATTTTTCATCCCTATTTTAAATTCCTAGTTAATATATTTCCTTTGTATGACCAATATTGATGTTTGAATAGTCATCTCCTTGTCACCATAGTTAAAATAAAATAATTTAGAAAATCATGCTTAGTTAATGCTTAGACCAAAAATATTGATTTGGGGAGTTCGACCAAATTATTCAAAATTGATTTAAATTGAGTCTATGGTATTGTCTTATCATAGAAATTTTTTTTAAAATGATTTAACATGAGAAATAAAATAAAATTGGTTTAGACTTGGGCAAAATAGATAGTTGGTGGGTGCAGGTCTATGCACGGGTTCAATCCGGGAATGGTTGAGGCATAAGTGTTTCATTGGAAGTTGCCCAAGTCAGTTAAGAACCGGTCCACGAGCTGAGTTTTGTAAAGCCCTACCGTACTACCACAAGTCTAGTATGGGATAGACCTGACTTTATAATTTGTAACACTTCTTTGCTAGTTGTGCCATTTGGATGTGTGAGTGTCGGTTAGACAGAAACTCCCACCTAGTGCAAGAGAGAGATTTTCAGCGGGCTAGTGGCCCAATGGAAGTGACACCTTAGCGGGCATAACTATATTGGATTGGATCATTGTAACAACCTTGTGATAATTACTTCGTCGCACGCCTTCGGAAGAGTGTCATGGCCGAAAGTGAAAGTTGATTATCTCTTTTGGGTAAAGTTGTACAAACTATACATAGTATAAACTATTCGAATAGCCATGTCCACGGTCATGGACGTGCTGAACAAAGCTTTTCGTGGATTAGATCTGGTTTTGATTTTAAAATGAATTTAGCAAATGAATTTAGGATGGTTAATCCTTGTTGTAAAATTGGGCGGTTAGTCATGTGATAGGAGGATATCCTTCACCATTCATGTTTGGAGGTTATCCACTATAAAATTGTCAATTTAAAATCTGATTTTAGTTATGGATTAAAAGTTGTCTTGAACTTAGTAAGAGTATTTAAACATGAAAATGTAGCTTTGTGAAAAATAATCATACACCTTTCCCTTTGATATTATCCAGCATGCATTATATTCTGTTAATTGGGTGTAACATACGAGTATGGTTGTTGTGCTCATTCTCGCTTAATGCAATTATTCAGGAAAAGATTGTTACTGAAGACGGTGAGGACTTGGAGGACTAGGCCGCGCCCCCAGACGATTGCATGTGGCGAATCGTGTGGCCTACTTATTTATTTTGCTTTCCGCTGTATCTTTTATTTGGCCTTGTGCCCAAAATATAATAAACTATGAATAATATTCAATAAAGACATGTTGTGTTACTTGTGAGCACGGTTGTTGTGCTCACTTTTGTTTAACTATGTGCACTATCTATTCTTGAACTAGTGTATGAAACACAGAGAATCTGGGATGCTTCGTTCCCGGGTTCGACAAACCTTCACAGAAAAATCAAGTTGTTGAAACAATTGTTATCTTTGGTGAACTTGCACGCTAAAATCAAACTATTTACTAGATAAGGAGAATAAAGAACATGATGTAGCAGAAAGTGGAGGGAGTGTGCAAGTTAGTAGGACCAGTTCCAACAATAGGTAAGGAGGATCCATTGCCAACAATGATATACTATGAATATGGCCTAGATGAAGAATAAAACTCATAGATGTTACCATTGTCACCCATCACATGGGATGAAGCCCCAGTGTCCATGTCCATGTCCACGAACCATTCTCCTTTATTATTGGACGGGTACCAGATCGTAGCATTATTTAGTGGTGCAACCAAGCCAGATCTATTCGAGGTCTAAGGTGCGACCAACGGTGGAGCTCCTTGCATCATCATCATGGCAGGGTAGGGTAGGCTTGAGCTAGTGCAGTACATGGTCGAGCCCCAATCAATCCCTGGTAACTAGCACCAGTCCAAGGAGCGAGCCATAGTGCGACGTAGGGCATCCAAGTCATCTGGGGGCTGCCACGGCTACCATGGCAGTCGTTGCCATTGCGATCCGAGCGTCTACGTCCATGGTCGTCCTTGTTGCACTTGTCACCGCCACGATTGTTGCGGTCTTCAGAGTGCTCGCCGTGCTCTCTGCGCGCGTGACCACCGTAGTCATCAGAGGAAGGATTGGCCCCAACCGCACGAGGGCTGATGCGGCGACATTGTGAGTAGTGGTGTTCTGACCATCTCCTCGATCAGCAGTAGAGATCTCATCTAAATGAACGTGGGGAAGGGCTACTACATAGGTATAATGGTTCCAATAGTGGCAAACTTAGGGTTAAAATCTTGGATCATTTGCAGAACCAATGTCTCATCGGACACAGGTTGATTGACATTGGCCAGAGCATTGGACAGAGCCTTGAGGCAGTGGCAGTAGGTGGTGATGGAGAGGTCGCCTTGTACCATCAAGCGGAAGTCAGCCTCAAGATGAATGGCCCTCGTGCTTGTAGTCTCTGAAGAGCTGCTCAAGACGTGCCCAGACCCTAGATGTTGTGTTACTGTGGGCCAAGACAATGTCAAGAAACACATGAGGACAATGAAATCCTCATGGACCCAATCTTGGTCATCGTGATTAGGTTTGTTGCCCATGTCGACATGGTGGCTGACTTCATACTTGGTGAGGACCATGGAGATGAACATCCTCCATTTGGTATAGTTGTTTGCTTGTACATCCAGTGTGTAAGGAACGAGCGCCTTGATGTTGATGACATTCATATCCTCGATGGTCGTGGAGAACACTAGAAGCGCCGCCCGAACGAGGGGGGGGCAGATGCGGCTTCGGCAGCAAGGTTGTCGCCAGCTGAGGTAAGAATGGTGATGGCCTATGCACCGACGGTGGCATTGCCGGTGGTCGTAAGAGTAGAGCTGTGGTCGGTGCTGGACGTGTCACTCATGGTGGTTGAGGGGATTTGGAGTCAAGAAGGGCAGTCTTAACGAGCAAATCAGGTCTGATATCATGCAGGTTTTTATAACTCGCACACATCGTTCATGGATGTCCAGTGTATAAATACAAGTACAATGGGAAGAGAGATCGTAACAGAAAAGCAAAAGAGAAGCAGGATGCATTTATGTGTGGTTACATTCGTGTGAGAGTACGGTGTGTTTGGTACAGCTTGTACTCCCAGATTCTCAATCGATTATTGTGGGGCTATGCCAAACACCCAACTTCTCAAAACGACTAGGTCCTAATTCTCGTGAAGAGCTGTCTTAAAAATGAACTATCAACGAGCAGCAGCATTCCCGTAGCTTCTCGCAAGAATCCAACTTGCACAAACAAAAATACCCCTTAAAATTCAAAGTTTTTACCTTCAAATGCCATCCAACTACCCCAAATCTATGTTCCCCCGAACACCCTATAACCCTTCTTTTTCTCCGCTCCTTCGGCTCTCACCCCTCGCCGCCTCCCCCTCACCTCCGCTCCCCCCCCCTCGTCGACTCCACTTCCTCCCTTCCCCCTCCCCTGGCGCCACCTCCCCCTCGCCTCTACCTCACCCCTCCCCCTCGCCTCCGCTTCCCCCCTCCCCCCGGCGCCGCCTCCCCCTCCCCCTCGCCTCCGCTTCCCCCCTCCCCCGGCGCCGCCTCATCCTCACCTCCGCTTCCCCTCCCCTTCCTCGGCGCCGCATCCCCCTCGCCTCCACTTCCCCCCTCCCCCTTGCCTCCGGTCGTCGACTGCACCATCTCCGGTCCTACGCCGCCTCCGGTCGTCGTCTGCGCCGCCTCCGGTCCTCGACTACGATGCCGCAAGTAAGGACATCATCAAGTGCACCCCCTTGCCCTCCTTACTCCTCCCTTAGTCCCCTTCCTTTGATGAATTTGTGATTGATGATGATTGATGGTATCCGGCATGAGGCGCATCTTCATTCAAAAGGTTGAGTATAATGTTGTGCCCATGAATTACTGATCTCTTATTGATGATGATGATGATGATGATGGTATTCTGGTATCTGAATCTAGCTCTGAAGAAATTGCAAATTGTTCAGTGGGCTTTGTTGGCTTGCTCAATGATGATAATGGTCTAATTCTGAAATTGAACTGATAATCAATTCATACTTGAGATCTAAGCATAATGCTAACTTCTGTCTAATTGTTCTTATGTAAGTCATCCGATTACTTTCAATTGTGTTCGATTATGTCAAACTTTTTGGTTCTAATCTTCTATAGCAATTCAGTTTTATTACTGATTTGTTATCCAATTGGCATTATTGTTGAACTTGTGTTTACTTTGTATTCATCTTACCCTAAGAGTTATCAAGTTCTTGTTGGATAATTGTAGTATTATTTGTGATCACATTTGATCTCCTGGATTAGATGAAAGTTTATTGGGTGGTCTATTGGCTTTGATATCTTTAGACAGAATAGTTAAGCATTATTTAGAGCTCAAATCTTGAATTTGTATTGTCTAGTTTAATTTATGAAGATTATAGACAATGGGGTTGAGATGGCAAATGCTAGTTCCTTTACAACTCTCCTTCTGAGAGCACACTCGATATCAAATCATCTGTGCAATATGCTGATTATTGATGATTTCCTGTTGTTGATGTTGAGCATAATGTTGTATTTAAGTGACTTAGAAGAATTTCATGAACACATGTTTCTATGGTCGTTTGCTACAAGCTGGTATTAAGCTTTATTGTTGATATTTAATGTTGGGTTTAATTATGAAAAACTATCGCCTTGCAAATCCTTGCAAAAGACGAAGTATTCGGAGATACAATGCCCCTCTTTGAATTTCGGAATCAACCGAAGATCAGAGACTAAAGTGTACATGTTGTAACCCTCTGTGAACTGAAGTTGTACATGTTTAGGTTCCATAGAGAATAAAGTGTAGGGGCACTGGAGTTGTACATGTTGTAACCCTCTGTGAATGAAGTTGTACATGTCCAAGTGTTCCATAGAGAATAAAGTGTAGGGGCACTGAAGTTGTACATGTTGTAACCCTCTGTGAACTGAAGTTGTACATGTTTTATTTCAATTGTTTGTAACTAATCATTATTTGTAATGAGAAATGTAAATAATGATATGTTTTTCCTAACTATTAGCTTTGTAATGAACAATATACTGACAAATCTTGTGTCTAGAATTGTGTAGAGCCTGTAGTAAGTTGCTTTGTCGCCTGTAGTGGTATAGTCTTGTAGTCTTCCAAATCCGAAGTAGAGCATTCAGCAAAACTCTTTCGACCTTACCCTCCTTTATATCCTCCCTTCCGGCAAAAATTCTCTGCCATCCCTCCTTTAGCTCAACTGGACGTTTGACTCTGTCAAACATTCCAGTGTCACTCAAACCCTTCTCTCAAGCCCGTCCTCCTCAATCTTTGTGAGGTTCTTGTGTTTTATTGGTCTCTTGAATTCTTTGGGTTTATTTAGTTTTTCAATCGTTATTGCGTAATTAGAAATCAAAGTCCAAAAGAATCGACGACTCAAGCAAATCCAAGATTCAAGCAAATACGTCGACCAAGATTTAGGCCACGGTAAAATAGCCCAGGCGAGTCAACACTTTGATCATATTGATCCTACCTTTTATGCTAATTATATTCTTTTAAAATATCAAATTGCATGTTTTAATTTCTATGCAAATGTATGTCAAACGCCTTAAGGTAGTTAAATGCCTATTTGATGATTAAATAATTATTATACCATTTCCTTGAAAATTGAACTCCCAATACCCTTGTCACCCTAGTAAATATCTGGTAATCTACTAGTTATAAGTCGTACTTAAACGCCATGCTAGACTTGTTTAAGTATCGGGGTATTCATACCCCAAATCATCATTCTTTAATCATAACAATTGTTTTGGGCAGTCATTGGAAAGAATGACTGAATTGGTTGTGATAATTTGTTTTATACTACTCCAAAACTCTAAAAATTTGCCAATACTCATTTGGGCGGATGGTAAGCTGGAGGGTAAATGGTTAGGTACTAATGTAGCCCAAAGCATGTTGTGGATGGTATGTGGTAAGAACCACCCAGATGAACTTAAGAACTTCATCCTGTGATGACCTCCTAAGTACAACCATAAATCTATAATGGTGTCGACCTGGCTGACTAATTTGTGTCCACCATTGTGAGTTGCACCACTAGAGTGACCCACGAACCATGTCGCTGGCTAAGCCGTCGTGGACACGGGTCGTGTGCTGGCTAAGCCGCCGTGTGGTGCAAGAGAGGGTTTGGGGGCATGGTTGACGCAGAGGGAGAGCTTAACCACTCTCAAATGAAACCTTAGCGGGTGCAATAAACAATGAGGGATACCTTGTAAAGGCCTTGTAATGATCTCCCGTTGATTCACATGTCAAAGGTAACATATGTATATATCAAGACGATTGTCTCTTGTGGGTAAAGATATACAATCTCTGCATAGAATAAAAAATGTTCGAACAGCCGTGCCCAAGGTCACCGGCGGGCATAGGAATTTACAAGATATAGTTCCATTTTAGAAACTTCTGTGGATGGGATGAAAAATGTGCGGGGCTCACCTAGCCCCTGATTTGGATTTTCCCTGGGTATTCTTACCCAGCGTTGGTAATAGGTGGGTATGACCACCATCAAATATAAGCATGAATGTGAAGGTAGCATCTGCTTTTATTAATTATTGCACAATTAATCTCTTTAAAAATGCAATTTGGCTAAAATGCTAAGTGATAGGATTTTCTAATATCTGTATTTATAAATATTGCTTTACGTAAATAAAAGAACCCGAGCCTTCCTTGTTAAACCTTGTATATATATTATTGCATCTGTTGTGTCAGCTCGCGAGCACGGTAGTTGTGCTCATCCTCGCTCTTTCCCCAAACCCTCAGAAACAGGAACTTGAGTATCATCGCATCAAGGATCCGTAAGTCCAAGACCGTGAAACGTTGAAGTGTACTTTAGTCCTTAGCTGTTCTAGTCTCACCCCAGTCTAACTGACTCCGTCGGTTCATGTGTACCTTCTATATTGTCTGAAGTTTTTGGATAATATCGGGCATACACGGGTTCCCCAGTCACTTGCCTGCGGTAAGATGTGCCATCACCCCTTTGCTTCCATTGTCGCTTCCGCTATCTTTTGTAATATATTTTTTTGGTATGTTCGGCCTTTATTGTAAAAATTGACCCGAAGCGGTCTATGTAAACTCTTATGTGTAAATTAATGAATGAAATAATTTTACGTCACGTATGGTTTGATTCAGCAATGTGTCTGTGAAGTGTTATCTATTGATTAAGGGAATAGCACAGTAATTTCAATCCGAATGGAGAAATCCAAGTTCCGACAAGCTGTTAGAGACCGTGATGAAGAACTGCGGTGAATATGTTCGGTCCAAAGTTTCTGAACAGCATGCCCTGCAATACATGGTTAAAACCATCCAGAAAAACGTTTCTTTACTTCTCCTTACTTTTACTTGCCCTTCTCCTTTCCTAAATCTGAGTGCATACTAAATACCAAACAATGTCTGTGCTAAGATTCTAAGCATTTCCTTGTTTGGAATGTGCTTTCAGAATGATATGCAAGTAAGGGATAAGGTATTATTACTTTTAGACTCGTGGCAAGAATCGTCTCACTGTCAATTCCATCGCTTATTTCAGTTAACTGCGATGGCTAACAGCGCAGACGATCCGAGCATCACATAAGGTCTTACAATGGAAGACATGCCAGTATCTTTGATCACAGGAAGAATCATCCCGTTACATTTGTTCTCGCTGGTATGGGCTTGGCGCTCTTGCGTATTTTCTAGACCCAGCTGAACCCATTTAAATCAAAGTTCTTGCAATGTCGAGGCCCGTCGTTTGTGTCGTTTATGTTTAGATCCAATTTTGCTGCCTGCCATGACATGCTAAAGCCGTCTCTCCTATCACGTCTTTCTTGGTGATTTGGAGGCCTTCTGCTTAGCTTGTCGATAAATAAATACTCGCTTCCTCTTTCTTTCACTTGCGGATCGAATGCCATGCCTCCAATCTCCTTTCTTTTTTGAGCAGAAAGGCTAATCGATAGGATATCCAGCTTTTTTAGTGAACCCTCGCATGCAGTTAGGCAGCTATCAACTGATCCATCACCAAGTTGCATGGTGTGCCCTTGTAGCATTTGGTGAGCCTTCAATCTCCATGAAGCCTGTAAAAGCATTTGAGACCAATTCTGATAATTGCATCTTTGCAGCTCGTAGGCCAACCAAGCCTACATTCTGCTTTGCGCGTGTCTCCTGCGCCTTTTCCAGCACCGATTGTAGGTACTTTCCTTGTGCTTCAATTCGGAGTTGCAGGTGTCTTTGTACCTGTTGAAAGGGATCATTGGTTCATTACGTGTAAGATAGCAGGTCATCGTTATTTGAACATTGTACCTTTCATTTCTTTTCTTGGGGTGAAATTACAGTAGTGGTGAATTCCTACCTGAGCTATGTATTATTTTGCATAGCAAAATCATGTACAAGCAGCACAGAGCAGCATAGGCTCCAATATTTTCACTACA
Organism: Hsuehochloa calcarea; assembly: GCA_036346395.1. NCBI lineage: Eukaryota > Viridiplantae > Streptophyta > Magnoliopsida > Poales > Poaceae > Hsuehochloa > Hsuehochloa calcarea. The sequence continues at coordinate 47,251,886 of CM070599.1, forward strand.
GGAGATACAGCCAGAGTAACCTTTAAGGATTTACACCTGATCGGCTATTTTTCTGAACTTTTCTTAGTTTTAGATGCGTTTTTATTACTCATTTACGCTACATACGAATAGGAGCAAATCTTGATGTTCTTAGCTATCTTACTACTAATTTAACCTCAAATTATCCGATGATGTCTTTAACATTAATTTTAGCATAGTTTGCAGGTGATAGTTATTACAGGTTTTGAGTAATGGCAAACGAAGATTCATATACACTTCAAGACTGTCCATCTCCCTAGACAGTATGGTGGCAGGACTGTTAGCTTTTTGGCCTTCTTTTATCTCATAGAGATCACGCACTGACAGACACCACATCATTTTAGACAGTGGATAAAGTGGAGCCATTAGTAAAGAAGAATTCATACAGCCATACAGGAGAAATATGAAGTTGATGCCAAATTTAGTAGTAATAGAATTAAAAGTGAACATGACCATAGCATAGCCTATTTTTGCATGGTACAGATTTTTGAATTGGATAGTTTGTGTGTAATTATGTATATCCATAATAATATGTGTTAGAGATATGTTAGAGATAGGAATTATTTTCCTTTTGTATTTTCTTATCTGTCTTTTGTATTGCCTTATCTGATTATAGCATACACCCTTTGTATACAATATACAATATTCATAACATGGTATCAGAGCAAATGTTAGAGTTAGAGTTTACTGTTGCTTCTACCGCTACCTTCCAGTCTTCATCGTTTTCATTGCCCGATGCACCCGGGAGGAGCAATCTCCGCTCCTGCGGGTTGCCTCTCGTTGTAGCATATTGTTCCATCGGTGCAACAACAACAGCAGCCAACGATACGGGATGTCATCGCTTCCGAAGGCGTTGTCTCTGCTCGACGGCATGCAGCCGTCGCCGTCGCCGTCGAAGTGGTCTAAGGTGCGGACGAGCTCTGGCTTGGAGCCGCGACGTCCCTGCGCCCGAGCTCCCGCCGCCGTCCACGCTCGGATCCGAGACGCCCGAGCCTCCCGAGCTCGCCCCGACTCGGATCTGCATAGCCCCATGCGCCTTCCGTGCTCCGCCGGAGTGGAGGAAGAAGACCGCCTCGTCTTCATCGCTCGACGCTGCATCCTCCTCTGCCTGCCAGATCCGACGTGGACACCCCCGCACCCCTACGCCACCCCCACATGCTCCCTCATGTCCTCCTCCACTCGACACAACAGCGAGCGGGGCCCCGCGGCCTCCTCTGCTCCGAGCCATCCATCGTCCCAACAACCACGCAGCCCCGGATCGAGTCGCCACTGCTCAAGCCGTCGCCGCATCATCTGCTTGTGTTCGCACGGAGGTGCTTGGCTCCCGCCTCTTCTGGCTCCACCCGGGTGGAGAGGAGGAAGGTGGAAGGGGAGGAGAGGGAGGCGATACGGGATGAGGACAGTCATAGACGACGAGGGGAGAGGTGGTCGATCTGGGATGAGGACAGTCATAGAAGAGGGGAGAGGTCGTTGATTGGGGATGTGGACAGTCATAGACGAGGAGGGGAAAGGTGGTCGATTTGGTTTTTTAACCAGAGCTGCTTCGGCTTCACCAGCTCAACTCCTCCCATCTCCGGCTCTGGTTTCGGGTTTCTACTTTGGCTTCTTCGGCTTCTTGCATCTTCTTCCGCTGATAAAGAGTGTTGCTGCCAGTATTTGCTGCTAATTATCCTTCAGGCTTTTTTGTCGTTTCTTCCGCTATGTCCATCCAAGTCCGTACCACTCTATCTTTGATTTCGTCTAAGCCACGTGAGTTTACAAATTTATTATAACTCATAGAAGCATAGGAATTTCCTTATGCATGGCAGCAGCCGCCGCTCCCACCTTCTTTCTGAGCCGTGCAGCTCGTGAAAGTCGTTATGATGCCGCTGCTTCTCTTTTAGCCGCCGCCCCAAGCTTCTAAGGCTGATGCGCTTCTTCTACGCCGCCGTCTTGGGCTTCGATCTGCGCTATCATGCTTCCACCTATTCATATTCGACTTGATTTGACAGCTCTCTTTATTCATATCGGTTCCATCTTCTTCTTCTTCGTGTTGCCACGGTCGACTTTCTCAGTCCTGCACCTTGTGCTTTATGAGCTGTTATACGACCCCGGATGGGAGAAGATCTTTTGATACTCGGTATATTTTCCAAGAGTCGCATGCTATAACGACATTATGAAGACTCGGACTTTGAATTTTCTAGATTTTAGTATTAACCCTTTTCAAATGCAATGCTATTTGTATACGCCTGGTATTTGAGGGGAGTGTTAGAGATAGGAATTATTTTTCTTTTATATTTCCTTATCTGGCTTTTGTGTTACCTTATTTGTATATAATATACAACCTTTATACATACTATATACTGTCCATTGGATCTCTTCAATACATATACAATATTTATAACAATATGAACCTTCAGGCAGTGAATGATACCCTTGGAGCTAATTTTCCCTCTATATATAGTGTACATTCTCGGGAAAATTTTATCTGACAAACATTCATTAGATAGTCATCCATAAAATGCAACCAACTGCAGATTGGCACCCCCCTTGAAATGCCTCAACAAGAAAATATAAGTTTATGTTTGTTCAAATAGATGTAAATTGCTTGGTCTGTACCTATGATTTTTGCAGTCCGCTCATATACTTCTTAGCTTTTTTCCGTCCATTTGTAATGGTTTGTGTGTTTCGTGTTCTACATTCTTTAGGATACTATTTTCTTGACCCCATTGCTTCGGTCGTTCTTGTGTTCCTCTACTTGCGTTCACTCGTCTTTGTTTCTTTTGTTGCTTGCACAACTATAGTCCCAGTTCATTGGCTACGTTTTCTTCTTCTTTTCTGTTTTTTTCTTTCTTTCTTATTTGCGGTTTGCTCGCATACTTTTTCAGTTTTTACCACTTCTTCGCTCGCATTGCCTCGGCGCTCAGGAGGATCAACTCACGTACAAACGAGAGGTTTCTCTGTCTTGTGCCGCATCAAACACCACTATAGGTGATGGCCGGCCCGATGGAGAATGCACGTGGAGATCGCCATCTCGCGAAAAGGGGAAACAGGCGAGGAGACAGGCATAGCTCAGGGAGGTTGGCGTCTAGGCCATGGGAGGGACAACTGCATGGTTCGTCGGTTCGTCCTGTCAATTGCTCACCACTGTGGCTCTACACGTGCCCCAAGTACAGTACTGGCAATGCCTGCGTGCTCGATCCGAGGTTCGATGTATCGATCGACATTACCGAAAGCTCCGGCGATCGATACAAGCGTACAGAATTAAGCTAGCTCCAGCTGCATGTATGACAAACTATTAACCCTGCTCGTCGGTGCAGTACAAGCGGGAGCTTAGCTGGATGGAGCAAACCAACAACACTGTTAGCGAAAGCTAAGTCGTAAATTAAATAAGTAATTAGGAGGTGTTGCATTACCTACTGCACGTACGGTCGCTCTGTTCACCATTGAATCTACATCGATCGAATACAGATTTCTGCAATTTGAACCCTCCGAAAAAGAGATATCTCTGCATTTTGTGCAGTACAGGCGGCCAGATATTCAGATTCTGATGTTGATTTATCTGCCGATACTATCGATATATACTTGAGGACACTGTTCGTCCATCCGTATGGTCGCCATGCTGCGTACTGCGGCGGTCGATCTACAGTAGAGTTAGGGAATATCACTGCAAGAAAATCTCGTAGAGACGTTTTTCCTAGAGATGATTTTTTTTTATCAATTTGTCTTTAAAATAAGGAGTTATATAGTCTAGAGACAGTTTTTTTAGAGATATTTTAAAATTCGCACCCAAATTTTGTATGCTAGGGACGTTTTCAAGACATGCAGAATTTTATCTTGTAGAGATATTTTTATAGACACTCTCTAATTCGCTTAAAGATCATGTTGTGTAAAAATATTTTTGAGATGTTTTCCAACTCTCTAGAGATGTTTTTTTCGGTGGTAAATATGTGTTAAAAGAACCACGTGATAATAATGCAACACACAACTAAACACGTTAGCTTGTGAGGTTGAGGTGACTAGTTTGAAAAGTCTAAGAAAAGTATTTCCCATGAGGTCACATATGAAAAAATATCACTATTGTCATAGCAACGATACATGAGAAAACGTTTATGAGTCGTTTTCTAAAATGCCTCTACAACTGTTAGGGGTGGGAAGAAACGGCTCTATTATACAAAGAATACAAAAGAGTTGTCTCTACGAGCTAGTTCTGTTGTAGTGTATGATGCATGCAAAAACATCCAATAGATACCACATCTGTTGTTGTGTTGTAAAACTTGAGGATGAAACAAAGGATTTGGGCTTTTTTAGAAAAAATTTACGATACATTTTACTAGCTAGTAGTACATGGTGGTAGTATAAATTAAATATAATTATTAATTTGTTAATGACATAATAGACTTTTATATTTATATTTTTTCATGATGGTATTAAAGACTTTTTCAACTAAAGTTAAAAATATTACTCTGATGTCATATGATCCCACATGAGTAATTACAATTTTACTCTTTTAAAATTTTACTACTTATATTATCAAATGTACTATAAGTAACTGATTTAAACTATTGAATCTTGAAGAATGGATTACCCGTATTAAATTGAGTCTACGCTCTTTTTTTGTACGGATGATATATACGACAAAGATCTCAACTGTATACCAATGATTATCTCGATACTCCTTCAACGCATATGCACAGTAATTGGGTGCAGAATACTACTGTTCTGTACTACTATTAAACGCGCGGTATATGCATGCTCCTATCGGAAATTGTTGCATCATAAAACATTAACACCCTACGTGCGTGAATATGGCACGTAAAATACTACCGCTAGAAGCCTAGAACGTTAGGCAGGAAGAGAATTGGTTACAGTTAGCCGTTCAATCAACGCGGCAAGAATTATCATCCGTTCAATCACAAGATACTACTATCCCACGAGCGTGGTTCGCCCGTAGGACTCCCCGATGTTATTACTCGAGAATTTATCAACACGCACGACGGCAATAGGACAAGATGCACCACTGTAGCGATGCGTGACGCGAGTCCACTTGTCAAACACCAGCCTGGACCGGATAACTCGGTTCGTTTGGCTCATTCAAGTCGAGCACTAACAAAGTAACAATGTCAGATATGTTAGTATGCACAGTATAAATTCTTCACACCCACTTTAGTGGAGGCAGCTGCAGTGGTCAGTGTGGGCTGGCTGGAATGATGCTGCTTTGTAGCGGAGGAGACGAGTTGGTGAGGAGTTCCACGGTTCAACTTCAGTGTCGATTGAGGAGGGGGGGAGCGAAGGCGAACGCCGGGCGGTTCTTAGACTCCATGCTCAATTGTTGTTTGATCGCTCACGGAAGCCGGAGACAAAGGGCACGGGAGGAGATCGGAGTCGAGTGGGCAGGCGTCGGGCGAAGGCGGACGCGCACGCAGGAGGGAGGGGGAGGCGGAAGACTGTGGTGGTATCAACATCTCCTGTGTCATGCTCATGCGTGTGTTACCTTGGTTGTGCTGGTGTGATAGCTAGTTAGGGTTGTGCGGCTATAGGCTAAGTGGACTATGGCCCTGTTTGTTTAGGCTTTTTCTTTGGCTTATAAGCAAAAAAGCCTAAGCCTAAACAAAGGGTGGCTTTTATTCAAACTATAAAAGCTTGCTTATTTAAGCCTAAAAGCCATAAGCCATGAGAGAGTTGCTTTTTTTGGCTTTTACGGAATGGAATAATAGTTTGCCACTGAAGTTCATTGAAATTACCCACGAAATGCCATTGTATATAAACCCCAATCCCTTCGTTTTTTGCTCTTCCCTTCGGTCCCCCCCACGGCTCTCGGCTCTTCCCTTCGTCCCCCACGCCCTCCACCCACCCGCCTCCTCCCGCCCTAACGCCGCCACCGCCCCTCCCGGCCCCAAGCCGCCCCTCCTCCTCGACGCCGCCGCCGCCCCATCCCCGCCCCCAAGCCGCCCCCTCCCTCCTCGACGCCGCCGCTCCCTCCCCGCCCCAAGCCGCCCTCCTCTCCTCGACGCCGCCGCTCTCCCCTCCCATCCCTCGACAGCTGCAGCCTCCTCCTCCCCGACTCGCGCTCCCTCCCAGTGCCGCCTCCACTCCCCTCGACGCCGCCAGCTGTGCCGATCGTGTCCCGCGCCTCCCGCCACTGGTTGGTGCTCCTCCGGCCTCCACCTCCACCTCAGAGGCCACTAGTTTACCCAAGACGCTCCACAAGTCGCTCCACGCCACCGAGGACGCCCACATCGACATGATCGCCCACCGCACCGAGGTCGCCGCCAGCTCAGTCGCCGAGGAGGCCGCCCCGCTCGTCGCCTTCCTCGAAGAACCCGCGCTCTAGTAAATGTAGATGAGCTGAGCTATTTAGCATATGGTTTTAGTTTGTGCTTGCCATGAATAAGATTGTGAAATTGATTTAATTTTGACGGCGAAGAGATCTTTGGGACTAGGTGATGTTAGATGTGGATACATATAATTAGCACGAGATTTGATTTTTAGTTTTGAGTGTTTGTTCATTATCACAGGGAGGCAAACAACGAACTCGCCAACAAGTCTCTGCTTCATTATGCGAAAGTGGGTTCTTGATTGTAGATGAACTTGTGAATACATGCTATGTTGTTGAGAGGCGGCTATTGTTTGTAGTTGACACAAAGTCGTACTCTTGATCGATTAGATGCATAATACCTCTGCTTTCTTCTAGAATTCAATTCGCCTATTTGTTTGCTTGTGAGTTCGACGGTTGATCCCATTGAGATAAGTACTACAATTTACTTGATCAATTTGATACATCTCTGCTTCTTGTGTATGCTCCCTGAAAGTTACTACTCGGTTGTGTACTTGTGTGAATGTCCAAGTCGTTTCAATAAAGTGATCATGTGTTGTTCTGAAACCTTTTCCTTCAAATCGTGATGCAAGTTGTAACTTAATAAGTTCGATTGTGCCATTTTATACTCTATTCAAAGATAATTTTTGTTGGTGATATATGCTCGCATGGTCGCATTTGGTGGCATACATACGCTTTGGATCGATTCTTTGAGATTTTGCAAGTAGTAACAAGCACATGCGGGATTAGGGTCTTAATTTTGGCTTAAGGCCACATTCTTTGCCAAATATTCTTTGGTTTAGATTCATCCATAAAAACATCTTTCAAACCCTCAAGGGTAATTTAGACTTTTTATCCTTCACACACAACTTAATAAGCCAACATCTTATAAAAAGCCAGATTACCAAACACCAAAGCTTGGCTTAAAAGCTGAAGGGCTTATAAGCCGATTAAGCCAAAAAGCTGGCTTTAAGCTATAAGCCAAAAAGCCTAAGCCTAAACAAACAGGCCCTATGAGCTTAATTCTTTGCCAGCTAGGCTATGAGCGAATTGGTTGTTGGGTTGGAAAGCTAACATTTAATTTTTCCAAACCTAACAAGCCACTCGTGAGTTAACTCGAACTCGATTCTTTAATCAAACAAGCAGAAATGACTGCTTGGCTTGATTTTTTTATGACACGAGTACAAACCGAACCCCCACCCCCAATCATGAAGAGAAGCTTCTTCCGATCAATCGGTTAGTAGGCGCGGCGGATACCCTGCAGATCGGACGCAACAGTCGCGCCTCCAGCTATAAGCATGGATACGAGCCGAGCCAACGTGTCCCGGTCGTCGTTGCAAGTACACGCCGTGTACCTCTGAGAAAGGAGGAGATCCGTGATTCTGTCAGAGCGTCGTGTCTTTTGCGCGAGGTGTTGCCCCCATGCGCAGCAGTTCGCCGGACTACGTGCCACCAACCAGCTGTACCGGCAGGGTTGTGTGTTATGTATACGCGCGTATGATTTTAAAAGTGGCATCGCGCGGCCGGTTGAGCCTGACGTGCCAGCGAACGGGGCTAGTTTGGCTGGCACGCAAAGTGCACCCAGGATAAATAAAGTGGACGATCTATTCAACTGGCCTCTATTAATTGCGGGCCTAATTACATTCTACTGTGTTGTTGTCAACACGATTAAGTGAGCAAATACGTGCAAAAGCAAGATTAGGTCCTCTTTGAAACGCAGAAATTACACCGGGATTTTGGGAGAAACAGTTGAAATCCTCGGGTATTTTTGGTGAAAAATTATGTGTTCCAACTTCCTTCGATTCGTATGCAAGGTCCACGGTATGATTTGCCTGCTTTACGATCTTTTTGGGCCTATGAGCCAGAGCGCCATTCATATTTCGGCCCTTGATCGGTGGGCCCATATTCAAGCAGTCTTTGGTTTTACATTAACGTAGGCCTTCCTCTACATACGATGGGCCGGAGGTCTGGCACATTGGAGCAGTAAAGTGGCCCACAAAGCATTTTCCTTCTGTCAGTCTCAAAAAGAAAAATAGCACGATTGATCTCTTATTTTAGATGAGCACAACTGACCTTGATTTCAGGGACACACAGATCATAAGTTTTTTAAAACAAAACAAGACGAATTGCGTCGTACATTTCAGGGAGAAGATACACATCACATGTTCCAGTTTATGCTTAGGTAGATAACACACGAGTGACAAGACCATAACACCGTACGTTGCCCTAGTATCTACATCCGCTTGACCACCAACCGCAAAAAGAACCGAAAGGAGCAACCGTTCCAATCACGAAACAAAGGTGTCGTCATATTAATCAGGAGCAGCACGGCCGCGGCGGCGTTGGTCAGGCGTGGTGGTGCTGCAAATGCAGCAGACGCGAGTACGTCCCCTCCGGCCGTGTCACGAGCTCCGAATGGCTGCCGTGCTCGACGATCCGCCCGTCCTGCACGACGGCGATGCGGTCCACCCCTCGGATCGTCGAGAGCCGGTGCGCCACAAGCACGGTGGTCCGCCCCTTCATCAGCCGCTCCAGCGCCTCCTGCAGCACGCACTCGGACTCTGCGTCCAGGGCGCTCGTCGCCTCGTCCAGCAACAGGATGGCTGGGTCCTTGAGCACTGCTCTGGCAATGGCGATCCGCTGCTTCTGGCCGCCCGACAGCTGAACACCTCGCTCGCCGACTGCCGTCTTGTAGCCGTCAGGCAGCTGTCTGACGAAGCCGTGCACGTTTGCGGTCTTCGCCGCCTCGATCACCTCCTCCTCGGTTGCACCGTCCTTGCCATATGCAATGTTTTCGAGAATGCTCGCCGCGAAAAGGACAGGCTCCTGCTGCACAAGGCCTATCTTGAGCCGCAAGGACTTCAAGTTCAGCCTCCTGATGTCCTTGCCATCGATCATTACTTTGCCTCCAGTTGGATCGTAGAACCGCTCGATGAGGGCAATGACGGTGCTCTTCCCGGAACCGCTGGCTCCAACTAGAGCTTGGCTGCGCCCAGCCTGGATTTTCAGGTTGAAGTCCTTGAAGATTTGAATGTCAGGGCGGGACGGGTAGGCAAAGTCAACATGCCGCAGCTCAATGTCCCCACGGACAGTGGTGACACGCTCTGACTCTGGATCATCGGGCTCAATTCTTGTTGCCCTGTTGAGGATGCCAAAGATGGAGCAGATAGATTCACCTCCACGGACGATCTCTGGGGCGAGACTGACCGTCTCAGCTACGGAGTTGGCAGTCACAACAAGGACAACAAAAACCTTGATGACCTTGGAGAAGGTGGACCCATGTGACCGGACGAGATGAGAACCATACCAGAGAATGAGTGCTTCCGAGGAGTACAGGCAGAGTTGTGAGAAGCCAAACAGAAGACCTGACGTCTGGCTGCGCCGGAGGATCTGCTGCTCTGGTATGTGCAGCTCATGGCTGAAGAGAGACATGATCTTGTTTTGAGCGTTGAAGGCTGCTACGGTGCGGATGTTGCTCACGCCTTCACCGGCAACCATGCTGCTCTTGGCATGTGCCTTTGCTGTGTCACCAGCAAAGCCCTTCATTGAAAGTTGCTGGAAGCATCAAAGAAACACATTTCATATTTCAGAGACCGTGTAGTTACAATCAGTATATTTTCCACAGAACCAACACTGCAGAAATAAAACCAAGCATTGTTCTGATTTTGACAAGTGATAATAATTTACCTAGAGAACATCTGAATTCTTAGAGATGGACTTAGCATATTAAGGTAAGGTTCGATACTGAAAGAAAGAACTGGATCATTGAAGAAGGTAGTCCAATAAACTACCTGGGCAAAGTTGGCAAGCACAAGAAGAGGGAAAGTGGCCAGAATAAGGAGTGCTACTCTCCACTCAATGATAAAACCAACGACGAATGATGTCATAAGGGAGGTCATGTTCTGCAGGATCACTGATATCCTCTCAGCTATCGCCGACTTCACATCGGCTGCATCAACAGCTAGACGAGCGGCCACAAGACTTGAGTTGTTCTCCTCTTCGTCAAACCAACCGACTTCATTCCTAAGTATCGCTGCAGTAAATGTCATAGAGATTTACAGCAAATTCAAGATGACACCACAAAAATAGATATATCATGGCATAGCTAGAAATGCATACCAGATAGCATCATCCTCCGAACCCTGGTTGTAAGATTTTCTCCCATGATGCTGAAGAAGTAATGCTGCACAAGATAAGCAACTACAGCATACAGGCCTGTGCCAATGTAGATGAACACATACAGCTTAGTTTTCTTCTCCATTTCATTGGGGTCCCTGTAGTAGAACACATCAAGCATTTCACCCATAACAATGGCAAATGTTGGACCAATGAAACCAGAGAGGACAGAACCAATGGCACCCAACACAGCGTAAGGCCATTCAGGAGCATTCAGTTTCAGGAGCTTGAAGAAGTAACGGCGTGGTGCTGGGTATTTACGGTCATTATCTGCATTGGAAATCATCTCAATGCGCCCATCTGCTCCAGTACTGTACTGATAGCTCAGATTTCTTAAACTTCCTGACCTGAGGCTGAGTGATTTGGTTGAAAGCGAACTTGTCAAGTGCATCGAACGTGACCTGCGGGTAGATGCACCACCAAGATCTCTGTTTCGTGCCATTTCCTGAAAACGGATCAGGGAGGCATATGCTCCAGAGCTCCCTTTCGCTAGAAGTTCGTCATGCGTCCCAGTCTCAATAACTTGGCCTTGCTGGATCACGGCAATCATGTTCACATTTCTTATAGTGGACAGACGGTGGGCAACAACTACTGTCGTCCTCCCAACCATAAGGCGATCTAGAGCTTCTTGCACAATGCTTTCAGAGTCTAAATCCAAAGCACTGGTAGCTTCATCAAGGAGCAGTATCTTGGGGTTCTTCAGCATAGCACGAGCTATTGCAATACGCTGTCTCTGACCACCAGACAGCTGAATTCCTCGCTCCCCTACCTGTGAAAAAATAGAAACAAATCAGCGTTTGATTGATTAGATCTGACTGCACGTACATCTAAAAAATGTAGACGCACCATGGTGTTGTAACCATTTGGAAGAAGAGATATAAAACTATGAGCATTGGATGCAGTTGCTGCGGTCTCAACTTCTGCAATTGTAGCATCAGGCTTTCCATACAGTATATTCTCGAGGATGGTTGTTGCGAAAAGAGCAGGTTCCTGGTTTACTAGACCAATCTGATCTCTCAGCCACCTCAATTGGAGTGTCTTTATGTCAACATTGTCCAGCAAAACTTGGCCTGCAATGCAAGGGAATTTAAGATAATAATCTAAGAAGGGTCATCGATTCACAAACTGTAAATCAAAAGCCCTTTGTGACAATGCAATTCTTACCTTCATTAGGATCATAGAACCTTTCTATCAAAGCCACAACAGTGCTCTTTCCAGACCCACTGCCTCCAACAACTGCAACGGTTCTCCCAGCAGGGAAGAAAAGAGAGAAATCCCGAAAAATCATAACATCAGGCCTTGACGGATAGCTGAAAGTAACATCCTTGAATTCTATGTTTCCATGGACCTCTGCCAACAACTTTCCATCCTTATGATCGTGAACTATGGAGGGTTTCTGGCGAATGACCTCCAACAGTTTGAAACCAGCAATCTTCCCTTTGCTGAATGCTCCAAGGTTTGAGAATGCCTGGCCAAGACTCCTGCAGCAACAAAATTCAGGCAGTTATTACACGAGGGACATCAAGGTAACAACTAACACGCAGGAGAAAATAGGCAAAACAAAACAATAAAAACTTTGACAATTCTTTCACTTACATGCCACCAACAATTGCAGAAAAGATAGCTGTAAAAGCCTTGCCACCATCGGTCTGCCCATTCCTGATGAAGACACCAGCGTACCAGAATACCAGTGCCCATGACATGCATGCTATCCCATAAGTACACCCAATCCCAAGACCTTTTGCCATCCCAGCTTTGTAACCAAGTTTCAGTGTGTTCTGAATTGCTTCAGAGTAGGAATTGAGTGCTTTGCTCTCTCCAACAAATGAATAAACTGTTCTAACTTGTGCAATTGCCTGTGAGGAATGTTTACACCATTCGCTGTCAGCATGTAAGTATGATGTTGCAAGCAACTAAATTCTACGGAAAAAAATTACATCACCTAGGACAGTATCAAAAGCAAAACTTTACCTTTTTAATATAGAAAATGATTAATTACATTATTAAATCCACTTATTCAGGAAGTAATGCCTAGGGAAGTGCTTACATACTTAAAAATGAAAGTTGCACAAATTTTAAAGCAACCGGGAGCTTAATTTGCGCATGACCATTAGTAAACATTTCCATTAGAATATGTGCAGTTTTCCTTTTGGAAAAGCACAAAAGCATTCACCAACTTTATGTTATCAACAGTTGACTGTCTGCATCCTATGCCTAAAAATGGTTATACCCAAGCACCCATATTCCTCTAACACAACAAACAGTACATCTTTTGCAGTGACTCTCTGTATGTTAGTTACGAAGAACCAAAACTGTTTTTTTTCTAACAAAATTACATAATTATATTGTATCCATATAAATGTACCATAATTCATATCCTTTGTAAGAAATAATATCACTGTCCAAATCAAAATCAACTTAGTAGTACTCTTAGGAATAATCTGGCCAACCTAGTTGATTAAGGAAAAAGTTGGGACAGGGGCTTTTATTATTTTTATTGAGCACTATCTCTACTGGAAATAGGCACTCTTGAACCAAATCCAAATGTAGACTCAATGGGCCACTACACCAAAAGTTGAGCACACAAGTCTACTTGGAAGCACAAACACACAACAATTCTGGCACGATGCGCTGCCCCACCTAGTTATGGAATTGCTCAAAGGATTCCCAAAGAATAAAAGTCGAAAAACACCAAATGGCATGTTTGTTAGTCGCCATACAGCATAAGAAACACAAGATTTTTTGCTCCTAATCAGCAGACAATTCCAAAAATTACTACCTACCCACCCACCAAACCCAATTGAACCACAGGTCCAAGCACGCACTACTGAAATGCATAGATTAATTGGACACAAATACTAATCCAAATCCATGAAAAAATCTTATGACGCTACGCTAAAGTCGACAGTACAGAAGCAGACAAGTTCCGCACGTGGAATAGCCCGAGTCATGATTACCTGCTCTGCGACGACGCCGGCATTGGCGTAGGACTCCCGGCTCTTGGACGTGAGCCCGGTGAGCGTGTAGGCGTACAGGCCGCCGGCGAAGGCAATGGCGGGGATGACGGCGACGCTGAGCAGCGCGAGCCGCCACGCCGCGACGAACCCGACGACCAGCCCGGCGAGGAAGGTGGCGATGTAGTGGATGAAGTTGCCGACCTTCTCGCCGATGGCGTCCTGCACGAGCAGCGTGTCGGTGGAGACCCCGAACACGATGTCCCCCGTGCGCGCGTCCGTGTCGAAGAACCCGACGTCCTGCTGCAGCACGGCGTCCAGGTACGCCTTCCGGAGCGCGATCACCTGCCGCTCGCCGGTGTACATCCAGCACGCGATCTCTGAAGAACAAAAGATTGCAACTTAATTAGCTAGCAAGACTACAACTTCATCAGTGTGCAATATTGCAACTTTGGTGCGCAAGGTAAGTTTGGTGTGCATTGATGCAGCCACGCCACCAACATGGACTCCGGCGTACGAACTCGCCGGATTCGACGACACGAGAATGAGACAAACATAATTATTGTTACAATTTGCCCGTTTGTGTGACGGTGACGGGACTTGTGTTAGTAGTGGGGTGGTCTTCGAGATGCCCCACCGGCCATGACCAGATCCTATTTTGCAGATAGGCCCCTGTGTTTGTCCTTCACGTTTGAAAAGAGCCTCGGTGCGTCGGAGAAAACCAGAAAAGAGGGGGCTCTAGAGATTTGACGGAACTGCTGGGGTGTGAATGGAAACGAGAAGCTCACCTGCGTATGAGGAAACGCAGACCACCAGTCCGAGGTAGACGAAGTAGAGCGCATACTGCAAGAGAAGAAAATTGGTGATCTTGCCGAAAGAAACATCATGAGAACAACAAAAACGATTCAAAAGAATCGGAGCTGAGCATATCGGAGTACAAAAAGGCGGCATCGCATCAAGAGGCAAGTTTGAGTGAGGAATGGAAGTACGGACCTTGGAGACTTCGTCGGTCATGGTGCGGAGGTCGGTCTGGTTCTTGCCGAAGCCGTTGATGAGGTCCCCAAAGAGCAGGAAGAAGAGCGGCATGGCGGCGCCGTGCGCCAGCGCGCCGAGGCTCCCCGCCGCCATGAGCACCAGGTCCCACCTGTCAGCGAACGCGAACAGCTCGTGGAACGCCACCGCCTGGTCCACCCTCTTCTTGCCCTCCCCCGCCGCATCGCACCCGCCTCCGCCTCCCCCTCCTCCGTTCGCCGCCTTCTCCACCTTCCCGTCCGCCGCAGCCGAGTCCGCCATTGCAATGCGCTCCCCTCCTGGCCCGCCCAGCTAGTGCGGCTCACTCGCACTCTCAGGCCGGCGCCGCCGCGCCCCGTGGCATTCGAGAAGGCGTCTCTCTCCGGGCTTTGCTCTGCTTCCTTGGCTTAGGTGGTGGGGTTACAGAGGGAGAAGGAGAGAGGGGGCTCTAGTTTGCCTCGGATTTCGTGACGTGCAGGAGAGGGTTTGTGTGGTGGTGGTGGTGTAGTGGTGGTGCTTTTGTGTTCTGCGCTGCGGTGGTCAGAGTAGGCGCGGCTCTGGGGCGAGAGATAAAGAGGAGAGAAGGCAGTGCGGGGCGGGGAGCGGGGTCAGGGAAGCTCGGACGAAGTGCCGTCACTTGCGGTGAGCTTCATCTCTCTCTCTCCCCTCTGACAAAACCACAGTTTTTATTTTATTTTAACGGATTTGCTAATTCTTAATTATTTAGAAAAAAAATTTATCCATTAGTCATCTACAATTACATAATACCAAGTATAAAATTATGGTAACAAGTGATTTATAATTTTAGCACAATGTTATTGTAAATTTATAATTTTAGCACAATATTATTGTAACTTTTAATTCTATTTTTTTATTTATAGGGTTCACCTACATTTACTTTTATCTATTTTAGAAATAGATAATCTTGTCCATAGAATGTTGATCAAACGATGAGAAAATATGACTGATTTATATATAAAAAATCAGTCATCTGAAGCATAAACACTTCCTTATTTTAATTCAAATGGAAGTGTTTGCATGTTACGGTAAATCGAGGATAAGCACGAGCACGAACGTTTGGTTGTGATTTGTAATGGAGCGATCATTTCATACTTGACTGTAACGTGTGGATACTTCGTTGGCAGATTTGTTTGCACTCAGCTTAAAATACAAAGAAGATATTGGTATAATGCTGCATCCTTGCATATGATCTTCCAAAAGTATTTAAGTGATGCAACACAATTAGTAATTTGTTGTGTTTTGACACAGCGAAATGAACCCAAAATCAAATGATCGATCAGCGGCCAATCCAGACTCGACTGTAGCGTCCGGTTGCTACAGAGAGTACTTCCGATGGTAAACAGTGGCAAGGAACAATCAGACAAGCCGCATTTGCTCACCGGGTTGACCACCCTACACTGTCGATCGAGTGAGGGTCACCTTGGTCTCACTGCCGGTGACGGCAAGCGAGGGGCCGCATCGCATGGGGAGGAGTGAAGTAAAATAAAGAGCGCAGAGAGAGAGAGAGAGAGAGGGTGGACCAGGCGCGGAGACGGAGCAAAGTAGACGTAATTGTATAGCAGGCAGGGCGACCTGTGTCTGTTTGCGTCGTGATTCCTCAGGCTCACGGCGCTCGGCTCATGTGGTCTCGCCTGCCAAATTTTCCGTTGCCTTTAGCCTCTGGGCTGGGAGCTGCTCGTGGCCATGGGTAACTCAGCTGCTGCTCGGATACTCTGCGCATTCCTCGGCTCTGCCGGCCACGACCGTGACGACTCACGCCTTTGACCTTCCGGCCGGCGAAAAGTTACCCGCCGTTCAAGGCCGGGATGGATGGCGAAACGGCCGTATGGGCGGATGATACAGGAGGCGCTTCGTGTCCGCGGTACATGCAAGTACAACATGTCATGCAGGGGCCGAGATAGGCCTCGCGCGCTATCTCGGCCTAGAGAAAATAGTAGTAGAAATTTTGAGTAAGTATAAAAAACGATAAATGCATATTTAGATTTATCGGCTGGCTTGAGACGACTGGCCTGAGGCGGCCGCCCCCAGCAAAGAGGCCCAAGCGCCAGCGCCAAGCGATGCGCCAGTCGTAGCCTCCTTCGGTCTCCCAGTTCCCCTCCTTTTTCGACCGAATGCAAAAGCTCCCTAGAGCAACTCCTTCCCCAATCCATCTTCAAATCTTCTCCAATTCTCCTCCTTTTTCAAACTTTTTTCCTCCTCCTCCTCCCACTGGTGCCTTCCTCCTTCAGCGCTTCCTTTCTTCCTCCGACCGTCGCCGCCGAGTGGCCTGCCGCCGCCTCTGGCTCCCCCCACCCCAGGCGCCTCCAGCCGCTCACAACTTTGGCCTGGCCCCGCTTGCCCGCAGCTCCCCTTCTAGTGCCGCGCCCGGCCGTCGGTGTCCCATCATGGCGCCACCTCTAGCTCGGCGCCTCGGCCCAGCCCGGGTCCAACTCCGTGCCAGCGTGCCGCCCGACTCCGGCTCCCTCGCTCTCCCTGTGACCGCGCTCGCGCGGGTTCCAGTGGCAAGGAAGGTGAGTTGAGGATTTGAGTTCGAAATCTTCGATGAATTGATGTGTTAGTGTTTCAGATTAAGTACATAAGATTTTGGCTTGTATGACAGTACAAGTAAATGAGTTAGATAGTTATGACTTATCACTTATATTAGTTATAGATTTATAATCTTTTAATTTTGAATCCGAGACTATTAAATTCTGACTCCACCACTGATACACGAATGTTTCACACCATCATCACGGCATCACCAGCGCGACGTTTCAGCAGTAGCCGATCGAGTAGCTATCGTCTTGGTGTGGGTTTGTGGTTCAGGGCAACGTCGGGAACGGCACTAACCGACGACGGTGTGGGCCGTTGTGCAGGCGTAGGAGATGGCGAATCTCGCGCACACGATCGAAACCGCGGCGCACCATATCAACCTTTTTGTGATCGTGGGGGTCTTTAACTAGTTTTCCTCCGCGATAATCAGGCGGCTTGATTGGTAAACCCGTGAGGCCGTGACTGTGAACACCCATGTGTCGGTAGTGTGTTCGAGCTGAAAGATTGGCAGGCACGAACAGCAGCTTTCAGTGAAAGAAAAACAGTCATATATCGTACTCTGGTCTCGGTGAAATGGAAAAAAAAGGGGGTTAAAAAGTGGAAGGTGCTGTACAACCGCAACAGATCAGGGGCTCAGTTGAATCGAGCCCGGGGAATCTTACCGTGCAAAAAATGGAGCACGCTGAAAAATGCTTGTGATAATCACGTCTTTCATGGGTCGCTTCGGTCTGATCGCGGAATCATGTTACGTCGATCAATCACGCACTTACCGACACCAAACGTGACACAAGTTGTTAGCGCTGAACCCCACACGATGATACTTGACGGCACGCGATTCTGGAATTTCACCACAGGCCAAGGCTCGCAGCTGGCGCACTGCATTATCCAAGTGACCAACGTGTACACACCCAGATTATCCCTGCAAGCACACCTAAACAGAAACATAACTATGACTACGAGAAAGGCTTGTTTGCAACGTAAGAATGTTTGCGGATAAATTTCGCAAGATTTTTTTTAGAAAACAGTATAATTTCTGATAGGATCCTCTTGTTCCAAACGGGATCTAAACTTTTCTTGTAGAATTGTCAAATAAATTTGCTGCGGATCTAATGATGTTGTTAGCAAGGCAATTAAGGGTTACTACCTCTGGATCAAAGAAAACAAAATAGTTTTTGACATGGACAAAGTTTTTAAAATATAATTTTGACCACTAATTAGTCATTATTATTAAAATTATTTGTAAAATTTAATAATATTATAAAAGTACTTTACAGACGAATCTGCCCCACGTAATTTTCAATATATTTAAAATTTCACGGCACGTATTTTGAAACAACTTATTTTTAAAACTTTTAAACGGAGGGGAGTACAAGTGAGCTTCCTAGTGAACTAAGCTAATGATGCGGCTCAGAAAAGTTGTGCTCCACTAGTAGGCTTGCAAGCTAAAATAATGGTGGCACCACGTGGGCATAAGTGTTCTTTAGACTAGACTAATCAGAACCTTCTTTAGACTAGACTAATCAGAAACTTCTAAATCAAATGTGAACCTAAACTTTGACAGGCACTGAAAAGTACTAACAAACATTGTATATATACTAGCTAGTTGAAAACATCACGAGTGTTCCAATATATAATAGCATAAATTACTTACTAATCAAGATGAGCATACGTATACATTCATTCTACAGCTAGCCGGAGAAAATAACCAGCCGCTTTCGTGATAATGGGTATCTTTGAAACACATCTGAAGCAAAATTTGACACAACATTAGGCCAACTGATTGACGACCTTTTTTTGACCACCCACGTTTGTCTGATCGATCGACGTCAGTCGAGTCACGCATCGGATTTGGCTTGTCGACCAAGATGTTGAAGTTAGATGTATATTGTTGTATGTGTATTTCATATTATACAAAGGGAAACCTGCATATGTATATATCATACTTGTGTTGTATATATATTAGCATATTGGCATCATGTCGAATAAAAACGTTATTCATAACATGGTATATATATATAGTACAACAAAGTTGATGTGGACACATCTGCGCAACCACTACGAGCCGTCAGATGATTTCTTGTATTTTTCTGTTGTGCGTCAGGACTAGTCGCTGCAGCAGAGAGATGCCACTGTGAACGAGTTCTAATGCACAATTGTCTGTGTTATGGTGCCAAATTGACACTTTGGAACCGGATGTTTGCCACACGTGTCAGTGCTGTCAACGTGAGTAGTCTCACTTGGAGTTTCGTCGTATCTATGACTTCTTGACCCGTCTCCGGGCTGAGTATAAGCAAACTCGCGCTCAGTTGCTGGCACGCCACCCTCGTGTGATCTTGTCGGATGCCCTTGCCGCTGTTCATGCTAAGGAGATTCATCTTCGGGTTGCGGGTCTGCTGTCGTCACTATCGTTTTCTTTGATTCTGGCAGCTTCTACACCTGCAACAGCGATTCCATCATTCGTTGTGTCTTCACCAGTGAAAACTGTTGTTGGTAGGGGACTCCACTGCGCCTATTACAACAAGCGTGGACATGTGGAGCAGTTCTGCTACAAGAAGAAGAAGGGTGTGGTGGCCATCATCTGAAGGGCACTGGACATGTGGAGCAGTTCTCAAAGGAGCTCTGATGGTTTTGATTCTCAGGAGTTTCTCACACTGCTGCATCGCATGACAGCTTCTGCACCGCCTGGTTCTGCTGCACAGTCTTATAAGTTTTAATGAGAGATCACCTTCCACTTCTTCCTCTTGACTATGGTACTTCCTTTCAAATGACATCTGATTCCAACAGTCTCTCTTCCATAGATCCTTTACCTGATCCTACCACTGTTTAGACAACAGATAGTACCTCTCTCTCTGTCGTAGGACGAGACAATTTTTCGAATTCCTCTTTTCATGTTCATGTTGTTTCTTATGTTCCCACACTAACAATGCATCGCATATCTGTCGGTCAGCTCACCGATCATGGTTGTCGTGTTATTCTCGATTATGATTCTTATTATGTTCAGGATCGCTGCACGGGCACTCTGGTTGGTACTGGCCCTCGCCGCTGTGACTCACGACGTTTCTAAGAGCTTGACTGGCTTCATCTTTCTTCTGCTGCCCCTACTAGTCTTGTCACCTCCACCACCGCTTCGGCTTCTACTTCATCCTCCGCTGCGTCTTTTGCTCAGTGGCATCATCGTTTGGGATATCTTCGTGGGTCACGTCTATCTTCTCTTACTTTGTCATGGTCTTTTAGGGTCTGTGTCTGGTGATGCTTCTTTAAATTGTCAGGGTTGTAAGCTTGGTAAATAGCTTCAACCTCCTTATCCTTCTAGTGAGTCATTGTCACAACGTCCTTTTGATCTTATTCATTATAATATATGTGGTCCGGCTCCTTTCGTTTTGAAAGGAGGTCATCGATATGATATCATTTTTATTGATGACTTTTCTCGTCGCACATGGATATACTTTTTGTCATCTCGTAATGAGGTTTTATCCATTTACAAGACTTTTGCCACTGATCTGTAGTCAGTTTGATCCTCATATTTGTGTCTTTCGTACTGACTCTGTCGGGGAATACTTGTCAGGAGTTCTTTGTGGTTTTCTCGCTGAGTATGACACTCTCTCTTAGTTTTCTTGCCCTAATGCTCATGCCCATAACGGTGTGCCTGAACGGAAGCATCGTCATCTTCTTGAGACAGCACATGCGCTTACGCTTGCTTCTGCTATCCCACCACACTTCTAGGTTGAGGCTATTTCTACTGCCACTTTCCTGATTAATATTCAGCCTTCTTCTGCTCTTCAGGGTGGGATCCTAGTTGAACATCTCTGTGGTAAGACTCCTGACTATTCTACTCTTCGCCTCTTTGGGTGTGTGAAAGTATCTAGGCCCTCAAAGTTGGTTTTGGTAATTAATGTCAACATTATGTTAAGGAACTAACATGTGTGCTAAGATATGTTAAAAGTTAAATCCCAATTTTTATTTGACAATGAGGGTATTGGCAATGCTAAGGAGATGAAAGATCGATATGGATCAAGACAAACGTATTGTATAGCCATAGGGTCCTTTTGTAGTATTTTGCCGATCTCGGTCTTTGGAGAAAATAATTACTTACTAATCAAGATGAGCATACGTATACATTCATTCTACAGCTAGCCGGAGAAAATAACCAGCCGCTTTCGTGATAATGGGTATCTTTGAAACACATCTGAAGCAAAATTTGACACAACATTAGGCCAACTGATTGACGACCTTTTTTGACCACCCACGTTTGTCTGATCGATCGACGTCAGTCGAGTCACGCATCGGATTTGGCTTGTCGACCAAGAGTTGAAGTTAGATGTATATTGTTGTATGTGTATTTCATATTATACAAAGGAAACTCGCATATGTATATATCATACTTGTGTTGTATATATATTAGCATATTGGCATCATGTCGAATAAAACGTTATTCATAACATGGTATATATATATAGTACAACAAAGTTGATGTGGACACATCTGCGCAACCACTACGAGCCGTCGATGATTTCTTGTATTTTCTCACATTGCGTCAGGACTAGTCGCGCAGAGAGATGCCACCGTGAACGCAGTTCTAATGCACAATTGTCGTGTTATGGTGCCAAATTGACACTTTGGGGGGGGGGGGGGGGGGGGGGGGGGGGGGGGGGGGGGGGGGGGGGGGGGGGGGGGGGGGGGGGGGGGGGGGGGGGGGGGGGGGGGGGGGGGGGGGGGGGGGCCCCCCCCCCCCCCCCCCCCCCCCCCCCCCCCCCCCCCCCCCCCCCCCCCCCCCCCCCCCCCCCCCCCCCCCCCCCCCCCCCCCCCCCCCCCCCCCCCCCCCCCCCCCCCCCCCAAATGACATCCGATTCCAATAGTCTCTCTTCCATAGATCCTTTACCGATCCTACCTAATGCTTAGACAACAGATAGTACCTCTCTCTCTCGTAGAGGACGAGACAATTTTTCAATTCCTCTTTTCATGTTCATGTTGTTTCTTATGTTCCCACACTAACAATGCATCGCATATCGGTCGGCCACTCACCGATCATGGTTGTCGTGTTATTCTCGATTATGATTCTTATTATGTTCGTGATCGCCGCACGGCACTCGTTGGTATCGCCTCTCCGCCGTGACTCACGACGCCTAAGACGCTTCTACGAGCTTCATCTTTCTTCTCACGCCTCTACTAGTCTTGTCACCTCCACCACCGCTTCGGCTTACTTCATCCTCCGCCGCGTCTTTTGCCTCTGGCATCATCGTTGGGATATCTTCGGGTCACGCCTATCTCTCTCTTACTTTGTCATGGTCTTTTAGGTCTGTGGTCGGTGATGCTTCTTTAAATTGTCGTGGTTGTAAGCTTGGTAAATAGCTTCAACCTCCTTATCCTTCTAGTGAGTCATTGTCACAACGCCCTTTTGATCTTATTCATTATAATATATGTGGTCCGGCCTCCTTTCGCTTTTGAAAGGAGGTCATCGATATGATATCATTTTTATTGATGACTTTTCTCGTCGCACATGGATATACTTTTGTCATCTCGAATGAGGTTTTATCCATTTACAAGACTTTTGCCACTATGATCTGTAGTCGTCATTGATCCTCATATTTGTGTCTTTTCGATCGACTGCTTGGGAATACTTGTCGAGTTCTTTGTGGTTTTCTCACGAGTATGACACTCTCTCTTAGTTTTCTTGCCCTAATGCTCATGCCCATAACGGTGTGCCTGAACGGAAGCATCGTCATCTTCTTGAGACAGCACATGCGCTTACGCTTGCTTCTGCTATCCCACCACACTTCTAGGTTGAGGCTATTTCTACTGCCACTTTCCTGATTAATATTCAGCCTTCTTCTGCTCTTCAGGGTGGGATCCTAGTTGAACATCTCTGTGTAAGACTCCTGACTATTCTACTCTTCGCCTCTTTGGGTGTGTGAAAGTATCTAGGCCCTCAAAGTTGGTTTTGGTAATTAATGTCAACATTATGTTAAGGAACTAACATGTGTGCTAAGATATGTTAAAAGTTAAATCCCAATTTTTATTTGACAATGAGGGTATTGGCAATGCTAAGGAGATGAAAGATCGATATGGATCAAGACAAACGTATTGTATAGCCATAGGGTCCTTTTGTAGTATTTTGCCGATCTCGGTCTTTGGAGAAAATATCGGATTTATAGGATAATCGTCGTACTATAAAGAGTGGTCATGGCTAGTAGCTTGAGAGACTATATTTGTGTCATTATGATCAACTAGGATTCATACATTGATTTGTTTTGAGCTTCTGGAAAACTATTTTAAAAATCGATATTACCGCAAGTGATATGCGGTACTACCGCGTGTCTATAGTACCGATATTTATATGGCGGTATGTATTTTCCAGAGAGCATGTTTTTCGAATGTTTTGAGTATCTCTGATAATCGGAACAACCACATTTGAACTGCGGTACTAGCACATGTCAGTAATACCAAAATATAGATGACGGTACGTAAAATACATAGAGTGTGTTTTGAGTTCTTTTGATCCTCTCTGAAAATCAGAACGACCGCACTTCGACTGTAGTACTACCACAGGTCGATAGTACCGATATTTATATGGTGGTACGAAAATTACAGAGAGCGTGTTTTTTTTGGAGTTTTTGATCTCCCTTGAGAATCGGTATGACCGCAAATTTTTGAGAGGTACTACCGAGGTAGTACCGATATTTACATGACGGTACATTTTTTCAGATAAAGGGTTTTTTTAATAAATCTTGAGATCTGAAAAACGGTAGCTCCGTTCTAGCCGAGCGGTACTACCGTGCTGCGGTAGTACCAACTTACGGTTGGCGGTAGTACCACAACTTTATGTGTAACGACTAGTTCATAGCATTAAATGCTACTGTTCCGACCATTGAGCCAAAAATCGGTAGTACCGGGTTTCAAAGGCGGTACTACCACAAATCCTGATTTTTTGAGGAAAGTGGTTGTAATGGCTGGATTTGTAGTTGGGGCATTAATTCCCCCCTACCTGCACCAAGTCCAGAACCTTTTAGCCATATTGAATACATTTGAGGCTTTGGCGCTCTCTCTTCTATTCATTTGCATTGAATTCATATTTTGATGTAGTTGAGAGCTAGTCAAGTGCATTGCATCATTAGTTGATCTCTTGGTAGTTTATTATCTTCAAGCGAGCGCTACGATTTGTTATTGTTGGTGCTTGCCGGCACCTACACGGCTTGGAGAAGAAGTTGCGGGGTGATCACTTCAAATAAGCTTGTGAAGTGACCCAACAAGGATTTGTGATTGGTGTTGTGTTCACCAACTCCAGAGCGAAGGAAGAGCAATTCTAGAGATTGAGGGTTGAGGCTTAATTCATGGAGCCGACTTGATTTGTTCAAGCTTCCTCATCGTGGACTAGTGAAGACCGGCAAGTCTTCGATGCTATAGAAAAAACATTGTTGTCTCCATTGTGGTTTATTTGTTATCTTTACTCTTTCGCACTTATAATTCTAGCATTTTACTTATGTAGAATTGTCTAGCTAGAATTGTATCCAGTTTTGACAAGTTCATAATTGTGTTAAAATTGTTAATTATTAGAATAATTTTAAAAATCTCTTATTCACCCCTCTCTAGTCGGTTATCCATGATCCTAGAAGTGGTATCAGAGCTTGGTCTCTCTAATTTTAGAGTTAACCGTCTAGGAAAGAAAGATTGGCTAGTGAGATAATGTCAGTAGGCCAAGCTCTTTTATTTTATGGATCAAATAATTCTTATTGGAAAATTAGAATATTTATTTATTTAAAGGCTATGGACCCAAGCATATGGAGAATTGTTAGTGTTGATTTCATTATGGCACTTGATCCTACACACCCCACGGATCTTTAGGAACGAAACTCTCACCTCAATGCTCAAGCAATGAACGCTCTATTTGGAGCTTTAAACGTGGATGAGTTCAATTGTGTGAGCAATCTTGAAACTCCTCATGAGATATGGACTAGACTCTCGAAAATTCATGAGGGCGCAGCCACGGTTAAAGAAGCCAAATTCCATAGGCTTCGGATCAAATATAAGATACTTTACAATGTTGCCTCAATGCTAAAGCGAAATCAAGTGATGAAGAGGATGAAGAAGAAGACTCCGAAGAAGAATTCGCTCTCCTTATGAGGAGAATAAAGAAATTCATGAGAAGACACTCATGTCGAAGCTTTAACTTTGACAAGAGCAAGAAAGAGCAATCCTCCAACGACAACAAGCAATATAGCGATATTCGTTGCTATGAGTGTGATGAGAATAGGCACATCGCCACTCATTGCCCTAACAAGAGGGATGACGAGGGCAAGTCCTCAAAGAAGAAATAATATAACGGTAAGAAGAAGCTTTTTAAAATGCTTCACAAAGATTGCAAAAACGAAGCTTTGACGAGGATTAAAACCTCTATGTATTACTTTAATACATAAAGAGAGACCATATGTCTTCGTGGTCGTAACCCCTAATGCTAACGACCTCACTGGTCGTGAGGATTCCAGAGGTTACATAATGAATACCCTGGTCTGACAAGGTCTTGTACCTAGTCCCCGATCAGTTGACTGCTCGTAAGGCTATGAACTGGTATCGTTTGGATCAGAATCCAGGTATATCCTTACCGTGTGATGAATGGAACACGTGCTGTATATTTCATACAACGCGATGTTACATAATTCTAAAACACGATTGAATGTCTCACCGATATATAATCAAAGCAGTGCTTGATACCGTCAATCGGCACCTCTTCTCCACTGCAAGCGCATCGCTTTCTCAACAAAGCGTCTTTCCTGTGGATAATTGACATCGCTTCATCAACTACTTAAGGAGGACCGCGGAAGATGGAGGAGAGATGGGATCAAGGTAATTGAGAAGATTATCATTCGGTTTGATTACAACACCATAGCAAGCATTGCGCTCCAGTGTAACTAGGATTAGTCTTTTGTCTGATCACATGCATTCCTTGTAATAGCCAGTTCATAACAATAAATAGTGACTCCATTCGATTCCGGGAGATACGCACCATTTTTCTCTGTTTTTGTATATTCATAAGATCGTCGACAAGCTTACATTGGAGAATGGGACTCAAGTGAAGAGTATTCCGACTCCGACTCCGACAATGATGAATCCTCTAAGAAAAGAGGGCTTGCTCGGCATCGCCATCAAGGAAGCGTCGTCGCTATTCTCAACTCCTACATGCCTCATGGTAAAAGGAGATAAGATAAAATCCATTAATGATAATGAACATTCGTATGATGAATTAATAGATATGCTTGAAGATTTGAATGAATATTTTGGAAAAGAGAAGTCAAAATTTAAGGTCTTAAAAAAAGTATATCTCTCTACAAGATTCATATGAGAAGCTAAAGGAGGCTCATGACTCAATTCTTGTAAAATATATTGAAAAATCTCATTTGAATGTTGGAATTACTTGTAATTTATTGAATGAGATGCATAGAGTAGAAATTGTTTCAAATGCTATATCTATGTCTAGCACTTCTACATCATGTGATGACTTGTTATCTATGTCATGTTGTTCTAAAATTGATTCAATTGCTGATATGGCTAATACATGTGATGCATTTATCATTGTTGAAAATCATGAATTAAAAGATCAAGGCACAAAATTGAGTAAAAGTTTGGAAAGATGCGTCAAGGGAAAAGCAACCATTGACAAGCTATTAAGTGAGTAAAGATGCTCATTCAACAAGAAAGGACTTGGGTTTATTCCCAAGAAAGGTAAGAAGTCAATTTACAGGCCCACAAGGTTTGTAATAGAAAATAGAAAATATTGTAAAAAATGTCTTAGTGTTGGTCATTTACAAAATACATTTTCTAGTGCTAATGCTAAGTCTTATGACACTTATGATTCATGTTACACGCTTAGAAAATCTAAATATGGCAAAATAGTAGCAAAAAAAATTGGCACTTCAATTTTAGGCGCGAAAAAGAATGTCATTTGGGTGCCCAAAACCTTTGTCAATAACCTCCAAGAACCCAAACAAATTTGGTTACCTAAAAGAGCTTAATTCTTGTTTTATAGGTGAACCACCAGACCGGTTGAAAACATTTGGTGCTTGATAGTGGATGCACTCAACATATGACCGGTGATAGAAAAATGTTCACCACATTCGAGAATGAGATATGAAATGAAAAGATCAGTTTTAGTGACAATAGCAAAGGAAAGGTGATAGGATTGGTTAAAATCGCTATCTCAAATGACCTTTTCATTTCTAATGTATCTTTAGTTCAATCACTAAATTTCAATTTATTATCCGTTGCTCAAATATGTGATCTTGGCTTAACTTGTTCATTCTCTCAAGATGGTGTTTCTATTTTAAATAAAAAATAACTCTTTATCTTTTAAAAGATTTAGATTTGAAAATACTTACCTTGTTGATTTTTCTTCAAATGATTAATGCTTGAAAACATGATTGATTGCAAAAACTTATTTTGGTTGGTTTTGCCATAAAAGACTAGCTCATGTTGGTATGATTCAACTTAAAAAAATCAAACATAATTTAGTTGTTGGTTTGAAAAATGTGAAGTTTGAGAAGAATATACTTTGTTGTGCTTGTCAAGCCGGGAAACAAGCCACAAATTTTTATCCTTCCAAAAGTATCATGTCTGCCTATAGACCATTGGAACTCTTACATATGGATTTGTTTAGGCCAACAACCTAAATGAGTATGGGGATAATAGCTATTGTTTAGTCATTGTGGATGATTACTCTAGATATACATGGGTATTCTTCATAGATGACAAAACCGAAACCTCCGGTATTTTTAAAAGTTTTGCAAAAAGCGCTCAAAATGAATTTGATTTCAAAATTAAGAAAATCCGTAGTGATAATCGTTCCGAGTTTAAGAACACTAAAATTGATTTTTTTATGATGAACTTAAAATAAAGCATGAATTTTTCACAACCTACACTCCATAGCAAAATGGAGTTATAGAAATGAAAAGTCGAACATTAATTGAAATGGTTAGGACAATTCTTGATGAATATAATACTTTCGATAGCTTCTGGACGGAAGCAATCAACATCGCTTATCATGTCATAAATCGTCTCTATTTGCATCGTCTTTTGAAAAAGACTTCTTACGAGCTTTTTTGTATTTGGTTGTGAATGTTATATTTTGAAATAGCAAAATGATGTTGGTTTCTTGCTTGGATATTCATCAAATAGCAAAACTTATAGTGTCTTTAACAATAATACCAGTTTGGTTGAAGAAAGAGATGATGTTCAATTTGATGAAACTAACGGCTCTCAATAAGAGCAAGATGATTTGGATGATGTAGAAAATAAAACTTTGAGAGAAGCAATGAAGAATATATGCAAATTGGAGACATCAAGCCAAAAGAAGATCTAAATGACTCATCATCTTTCACTCAAGTCGAACCTTCTACCTCTTCCAAAACAAATCAAATTGAAATTGATGAAGATTATATCAAGGACGATGATCAACCATCCAACCTACCACCTAGAATTCACAATGAATAGCAAAGGATCATCCAATAGATCAAATATTGTGTGATGTAAGTAAGGGTGTTCAAACTCGATCTCGTGTCGCTTCTTTTTGTGAGTATTACTCTTTTGTCTGTTCTCTCGAGCCAAACATCTAGATAAAGCACTGATGATCCGGATTGGGTAAATGTTATGCATGAAGAACTCAATAACTTCGTCTGGAATGATGTTTAAACATTGGTGTAGAGACCCAAGGGGCACAACGTCATTGGTACAAAATGGATCTTTAGGAATAAGCAAAATAAAAATGGAATGATCGTGAGAAACAAAGCAAGATTGGTCGCTCAAGGATTCTCTCAAGTCGAAGGTTTGGATTTCGGTGAAACTTTTGCTCTCGTAGCTAGAGTTAAGTCAATTCGAATATTACTTGCTTTTGCATCAAGCTTTGATATTAAATTATTTCAAGTTGATGTCAAAAGTACTTTTCTAAACGGTAAAAATATTCGAACTTATTTTCGTTGAGCAACCACCCGGTTTTGAAGATCCTATGAATCCTAATCATATTTGTGAACTCTCCAAAGCTCTCTATGGTCTTAAACAAACTCCTAGAGTATGGTATGCACGCCTTAGATATTTTCTAGTTTTAAAAGGTTTCAAAATTGGCAAAATTGACTCAACTTTGTTTACAAAAGTCTTAAATGATAATTTCTTTGTTTGCCAAATTTATGTTGATGATATTATATTCGGGTCTACTAATCAAGATTTTTGCAAGGAATTTAGTGATATGATGACCAGGGAATTTGAAATATCGATGATCAGAGAGCTTAGTTATTTCATTGGAATTCAAATGAAGCAACCCAATGATGGAAACTTTGTAAGACAAACGAAGCATGCCAAAGATTTAGGGGGGCTTAGCTTTTGGGGATCCTTTCTATCTATTTAGTTATATCTATGTTGAATAATATGTGTTTATGTCTTTGTTTGTAAAACCTTATTGGTTTTTCTTTAAGTCTTGTTATGATGAACTTGTTTATTGAATGCTTATGCTTAATGTTATCTCAAGTATCTTTTATTGATTATCATTGATTATTGCTTGCATGATCGTTCTGAATATTGTTCCTCATAGTCAATTAATAAAGGAAACTCCGTCAAAATTTTCAACAATCTATATGTGCATGAAAACCACCGCACGAATTTTGACGCGCATATTTAGGGGGAGCTGTCTCCATTTAATGATTTACTTTGAAAGCAACAAATTTTTCATCTCTTTTGAGCTCAACTCAAAACTTGTTGCAAAACAAATGTCAAAACAAGAATATACAACCTTGTGTATATTCAAAATCTTTCATATCCTTTATATTAATTGGGTTGTCATCAATTACCAAAAAGGGAGAGATTGAAAGTATCTTGGCCCTCAAAGTTGGTTTTGTTAATTAATGTCAACATTATGTTAAGGGACTAACATATGTGCTAAGATGTGTTAAAGGTTAAATCCCAATGTTTATTTGATGATGAGGGTATTGGCAATGCTAAGGAGATGAAAGATTGACATGGATCAAGACAAAGGTATTGTATAACCCTTGGATCCTTTTGTAGTATTTTGTCGATCTCAGTGTTTGAAGAAAAGATCGGATTTATAAGATAACCGCCGCACTATAAAGAGGGATCATGGCTATTAGCTTGAGAGACTATATTTGTACCATTGTGATCAACTAGGGTTCATGCATTGCTTTGTTTTGAGCTTCTCGAAAATGCTTTTGAAAATCCAGATACCGCAAGTGATAACCAAGCATGTTTTTTAATGTTTTGAATCTATCTCGATAATCGTAACGATCAGATTTGAACTGCAGACGCCGCAGTCAGTGAGTACGTAAATATAGATGACACGATTAAAATACGAGAGTGTGTTTTAAGTGCTTTTGATCCTCTCCAAAATCGAAATGAACGCGACTTCAATACAATGCACATTACCATCATGCAGAGTAACCGATATTTCTATATCGGTTTGAAAATTACAAAGAGCGTGTTTTGAGGAGTTTTTGGTCTCCCTTGAAAATCGGTATGACCGCAAATTCTTGAGCGGTACTATCGGAGTGCGGTAGTACCGATATTTACATAGTGGTGCGTTTTTTTTCCCAAAGAATGTGTTTTTTGAGAAATCTTGAGCTTTGGAAAATGGTAGCTTCGTTCTAGCCGAGCGTTACTACCGCGCTGCGGTAGTACCGATTTCTAGTTGGCGGTAGTACTGTAACTTTATGTGTAACAGCTAGTTCAGTGCATTAAATGCTACTGCTTCGACCGTTGAGCCAAAAAATTGGTAATACCGAGTTTCAATGGCGGTACTACCGCAAATTCTGGTTTTGTCATAAAAATGGTTGTAACGGTTCGATTTGTGGTTGGAGGTTATAAATAAACCCCCACCTGCACCAAGCCCAAAACCTTTTGGCCATATTGAATATATTTGAGGCTTTGGCGCTCTCTCTTCTACTCATTTGCATTGAATTCACATTTTGATGTAGTTGAGAGCTAGTCAAGTGCATTGCATCACTAGTTGATCTCTTGGCAGTTTATTGTCTTCAAGCAAGCGCTACGATTTGTTACTCTTGGTGCTTGTCGGCACCTAGACAACTTCGAGAAGAAGTTGCGAGGTGATCACTACAAAGAAGCTTGTGAAGTGACCCGTCAATGATTTGTAATTGGTGTTGTGCTCACCAACTCTGTAGCGGAGGAAGAACAACTCTAATGATCGATGGTTGATGCTTAATTCATGGAGCCGGCTTGATTCGTTCAAGCTTCCTCAACGTGGATTAGTGAAGACCGGTAAGTCTTCGATACCACGAGAAAAACATCGTTGTCTCCATTGTGGTTTATTTCTTGTCTTTACTCTTTCGTATTTACAATTCTAACATTTTACTTGTGTAGAATTGCCTAGATAGAATTGTATCTAGTTTTTACAAGTTCATAATTGTGTTAAAATTGTTAATTAGTAGAAGAATTTTAAAAACCTCCTATTCACCCCCCTCTAGTCGGTTATCCTTAATCCTATAGTGTGTGTGCTATGTTCTTCTTGCTTCTCGTGAGTGCACCAAGTTGGCCGCTTAGTCTGTGGAGTGCATTTTCTAGGCTATACCGCTGAGCAAAAGGGATATCGTTGTTGGGATCCTGTTAGCTGACGGATACGGGTTTCTCAGGATGTTACTTTTGATGTGTCTCGTCCTTTCTACCCTCGTTTTCTCCTTCCACCACTCCAGCATCTCTTGTTGACTCTTTTTCTTTCCTGACTTTTTCTGCTACTCCCATAGTCACCACACCTCCATCCCAACTTTTGGCCTCTCTGGTGCCTCCTTCATCGTCTCCTTTGCCACTGCCACTCTCTCTAGAGGCTCCTTCTGGTCTTGTTCCTTCTTATCCTCTCTACTACACTCGTCGTCCGTGAGTTGACGATTCTTCAGATAAGTTATCTTCATTTGATGGGTCATCTTCTTTGGCCTCTCCTCCTCGATATGCTCTTCATGATCGCTACCTATTCGCCTCCTAAGCACTTTTGTTTAGTCGCTCTTGCTGAACCTATTTCTTATCGTGACGACATTGCTCATCGAGAGTATGATAGAGGAGATTGCTGCCCTTGAGCCTATCAAAGACGCGTGAGATCCTGCTCCTCTTCCTCCGTGTGTTACTCCTATCACGCGTGTGGGTACACAAGGTTAAGACCGCCTCGATGGTTATTTTGAGTGCTACAAGGCTCGCCACGTAGCACGTGATTTTCAGAGACAACATGGTCATGATTATGATGAGACATTCACTCTCGTGGTTCACATGACCACCGCTCACACTCTTCTTCTCGTGGCATCTGCTCACCATTGTCCATCTCTCACTTGATGTCAAGAACACATTTCTCAATGGTAAGTCGCATGAGAAGGTTTATTTGCAACCACCACCGTGGTATTCTCGCTCATGAGGGAATGGTTTGCCGCTCGACGATCTCTTTACTACCATGAAAACCACGCACTAATTTTGACGCGCATATTTAGGGGGAGCTGTCTCCATTTAATGATTTACTTTGAAAGCAACAAAATTTTCATCTCTTTTGAGCTCAACTCAAAACTTGTTGCAAAACAAATGTCAAAACAAGAATATACAACCTTGTGTATATTCAAAATCTTTCATATCCTTTATATTAATTGGGTTGTCATCAATTACCAAAAAGGGAGAGATTGAAAGTATCTTGGCCCTCAAAGTTGGTTTTGTTAATTAATGTCAACATTATGTTAAGGGACTAACATATGTGCTAAGATGTGTTAAAGGTTAAATCCCAATGTTTATTTGATGATGAGGGTATTGGCAATGCTAAGGAGATGAAAGATTGACATGGATCAAGACAAAGGTATTGTATAACCCTTGGATCCTTTTGTAGTATTTTGTCGATCTCGGTGTTTGAAGAAAAGATCGGATTTATAAGATAACCGCCGCACTATAAAGAGGGATCATGGCTATTAGCTTGAGAGACTATATTTGTACCATTGTGATCAACTAGGGTTCATGCATTGCTTTGTTTTGAGCTTCTGGAAAACTGTTTTGAAAATCGGTATTACCGCAAGTGATAACCGAAGCATGTTTTTTTAATGTTTTGAATCTATCTGATAATCAGAACGACCGCATTTGAACTGCAGTACTGCCGCAGGTCGGTAGTACAGAAATATAGATGACGGTACGTAAAATACAGAGAGTGTGTTTTAAGTGCTTTTGATCCTCTCTGAAAATCGAAATGAACGCACTTCAACAGCGGTACTACCGCGGGTCGGTAGTACCGATATTTCTATATCGGTTTGAAAATTACAAAGAGCGTGTTTTGAGGAGTTTTTGGTCTCCCTTGAAAATCGGTATGACCGCAAATTCTTGAGCGGTACTATCGGAGTGCGGTAGTACCGATATTTACATAGTGGTGCGTTTTTTCCCAAAGAATGTGTTTTTTGAGAAATCTTGAGCTTTGGAAAATGGTAGCTTCGTTTAGTCGAAGCATTACTCACAGTGCGTAGTACCGATTTCTAGTTGGCGAGTAATCTGTAACTTTATGTGTAATGACTAGTTGATGGCATTAAATGCTACTGCTTCGACCGTTGAGCCAAAAAATTGGTAATACCGAGTTTCAATGGCGGTACTACCGCAAATTCTGGTTTTGTCATAAAAATGGTTGTAACGGTTCGATTTGTGGTTGGGGTTATAAATAAACCCCCACCTGCACCAAGCCCAAAACCTTTTGGCCATATTGAATATATTTGAGGCTTTGGCGCTCTCTCTTCTACTCATTTGCATTGAATTCACATTTTGATGTAGTTGAGAGCTAGTCAAGTGCATTGCATCACTAGTTGATCTCTTGGCAGTTTATTGTCTTCAAGCAAGCGCTACGATTTGTTACTCTTGGTGCTTGTCGGCACCTAGACAACTTCGAGAAGAAGTTGCGAGGTGATCACTACAAAGAAGCTTGTGAAGTGACCCGTCAATGATTTGTGATTGGTGTTGTGCTCACCAACTCTGTAGCGGAGGAAGAACAACTCTAATGATCGATGGTTGATGCTTAATTCATGGAGCCGGCTTGATTCGTTCAAGCTTCCTCAACGTGGATTAGTGAAGACCGGCAAGTCTTCGATACCACGAGAAAAACATCGTTGTCTCCATTGTGGTTTATTTCTTGTCTTTACTCTTTCGTATTTACAATTCTAACATTTTACTTGTGTAGAATTGTCTAGATAGAATTGTATCTAGTTTTTACAAGTTCATAATTGTGTTAAAATTGTTAATTAGTAGAAGAATTTTAAAAACCTCCTATTCACCCCCCTCTAGTCGGTTATCCTTAATCCTATAGTGTGTGTGCTATGTTCTTCTTGCTTCTCGTGAGTGCACCAAGTTGGCCGCTTAGTCTGTGGAGTGCATTTTCTAGGCTATACCGCTGAGCAAAAGGGATATCGTTGTTGGGATCCTGTTGGCTGACGGATACGGGTTTCTCAGGATGTTACTTTTGATGTGTCTCGTCCTTTCTACCCTCGTTTTCTCCTTCCACCACTCCAGCATCTCTTGTCGACTCTCTTTCTTTCCTGACTTTTTCTGCCACTCCCATAGTCACCACACCTCCATCCCAACTTTTGGCCTCTCTGGTGCCTCCTTCATCGTCTCCTTTGCCACTGCCACTCTCTCTAGAGGCTCCTTCTGGTCTTGTTCCTTCTTATCCTCTCTACTACACTCGTCGTCCGTGAGTTGACGATTCTTCAGATAAGTTATCTTCATTTGATGGGTCATCTTCTTTGGCCTCTCCTCCTCGATATGCTCTTCATGATCGTCAGTCTATTCGGCCTCCTAAGCACTTTTGTTTAGTCGCTCTTGCTGAACCTATTTCTTATCGTGACGCTGCTGTTCATCAGGAGTATGATAGAGGAGATTGCTGCCCTTGAGCCTATCAGCACGTGAGATCCTGTTCCTCTTCCTCCGTGTGTTACTCCTATCACGTGCAGGTGGGTACACAAGGTTAAGACCTGCTCTGATGGTTATTTTGAGTGCTACAAGGCTCGTCACGTAGCACGTGATTTTCAGTACGAACATGGTCATGATTATGATGAGACATTCACTTCTGTGGTTCACATGACCACCGTTCACACTCTTCTTACTGTGGCATCTGTTCAGTCATTGTCCATCTCTCAGCTTGATGTCAAGAACACATTTCTCAATGGTAAGCTGCATGAGAAGGTTTATTTGCAACCACCACCAGGGTATTCTGTTCATGAGGGAATGGTTTGCCGCGTTCGACGATCTCTTTACTACCTCAAGCAAGCTCATCATGTCCGGTTTGATCGTTTTTCTTCTGTTGTCATTGCAGCTGGTTTCTCTGTCAATACTCATGATCTTGTTCTTTTTATCCACACTCCGCCTCGTGGTCGGATGCTTCTCCTTTTATATGTTGATGATATGATCATTACTAGAGATGATTCTCAGTACATCACTTTTGTCAGATAGCGTCTTAATGAGCAGTTTCTCATGTCTGATTTGAGTTCTTTTCGCTACTTTCTTGGGGTTGAGGTTCTCTCTACACCTGAGGGATTCTATCTATTCTAAAAAAGTAAATGCAAGATCTTCTTGATCGTACTTTTCTTATTGATCAGCACACCGCTGAGCTCCCATGGAGCTTAATGTTCATATTTGGCTCACTGATGGTGAGCCTCTTACCGATCCTACTCGCTATCGTCACCTTGTTGGGTATCTTGTTTATCAGGGTGTCACTCGTCCTGATATTTCATATCTTGTGCATATCTTGAGTCAGATTGTTTCTCTCGCACTTAGCTCTATTATAGCCATCTTCTTCGTGGTCTATTTTCCCCTCACTCCAGCCCTTTATAAATCCAGATATATTCTGATGCCACTTGGGCTAGTGATCACTCTGATCGCTAGTCTCTTTCTGCTTATTGTGTTTTTCTTGGTGGTTCTCTCATTGCTTGGAAGACTAAGAAGTAGACAACAGTTTCTCGTTTGAGTGTTGTGGCTGAGTTGCGAGCTATGGCTTTATTGACTGCGGATGTTATTTGGCTACGGTGGTTACTTGAGGATTTTGGTGTTTATGTTTCTACATCCACTCCTTTTTTGTCTAACAGTACATTGGCTATTAGCATTGCTAGACATCGGTGAACCATGAGTTTACCAAACATATTGGTGTTGATGCTTCCTACATGCGAACACAGGTGCATGATCAAGTTGTTGCTCTTCAGTATTGTCTTCAGAGCTTCAGTTGGCATACTTCTCCAAAAAGGCGCAGACTAGCGCCCAGTACAGCTTCCATCTCTCCAAACTTCATGTTGTTGATCCACCAAAAGTCTGAGGGGGGTGTTAGATGTATATTGTTGCCTGTGTATTTCCCGTTGTATAAGAGATTACCTGTATATATATCATACATGTATTGTATATATATTAATTTATTAGTCTTAAGTTAAATATAAACGCTATTTATAACAGTTGATGTGCATTTTTGTGCTAGCATTTTCCAACTACTGGTATTTCTTGGCAGTGCTGTCGAAATTTGCATGATGCACAACTTTGACTGAAGATTATGAGTCTAATTTGTAACTGCCCAGACTTACTCGGTCATTAAGATTCAGAACGTGCTGAATGAATGTAGTGTTCTTGCCTTCGTGATCTGTATAATTTGAGGTTTATGAATAGACAATGTTGCAGAGCTCTAAACTTGTAATCCGTCAAATCGAAGGCAAAAGGCTGTGTATCAATAAACAATAAGCCGCCCTGCTGTGCAGGTACTTTGAGGATTGCTTCGGCAGCATGGCCAGATTGCAGAAATGATGGGCTCAGCCGCATCAAATGATGTTTACACAGAATTTCCAACTCAAAAAGAGAATACAGTAAACAGGCTATAAGGTGTAATCGGTCGATACCGACGAATATCGTTAGTCTTTTATCTTATTATGTAGTTTTTTCCTTCTCAAAATCGGAAATCGAATATAGGTATTATTATATGCCTATTTCTCTGTTATGTATTTGTTCCGTAAACTTTGGGTCGATTAGTTGGACATAATTATTCGCTTAGTTTGCACACCTACACAAGATATTTGATAGTAGAAGTGCAATCAAAGCGAGATTAATTGTCGAAATATCGAAGGAAGAGCACTTAGAATTTCCCGCTGCTCTGATGCGATAATCTGCCTATCTATTATCATATTCTTAAGTAAAATCATAATCGACTATCTCATACGGATAAATACCGGTTATCCTATATCCATTCCGCGTTTTCTCTACAAGGTCAAAACTAGATACAAATAATACTTGATACTCGTTTATCGGTCGAAGTGCCGAGCTCCGCCTCATGGGCACGCTTTACAGGGAAAAACAGATGCCTGCTAAAGCTTTCTTTCTTTCAGCTCATCAAAGGGTGGAGATGGAGTAAAGAAAAGGCTGTGGCACTTCGTGTGCATCCTGGACGACACACGACACCCTGTCTGCTACCGTCAAAAGAAGGCGATGTGATAGTTGTCGTGCTGTATTTCGAGAAATCAGACACCTCCTGACCCTCCCCGTGCTACGTTTCAGGACGTTTTCTGTGTAACCATCGGACCTGGATAACATATTGGAAGCCACCCTAATCTAATCTAATCTAATCGAATCTAATCTAATATATTTGGAAGATAGTACAATGGAAAGGAGATGCATTTTGGAATCTGTAACGCCTTGAGCACATGAATGGTTGGGTAGATTCTGCATATGCAAGTTGCAGAATGTTAAAACATTTTATTGGTGACGCAGACCTTATGTCACGATCTCGTCTAAGACCGGTCGTAGGACTAGTCCTGGGGTGGTCTTGAGGAGTCCATGCTATCTCTGGTCGTAGATTGTGTCCAACGAGTCCAACTGGTCGTAGGCCTTCTTAAAGTGGTCATAGACTCTGCGGAGCTGGTCGTAAACCCTCTTGAACTGGTCGTAGTCCTAGATTCCTAAGTACAAGTAAATCATCTCCATTAGGCAGCATCATAGAATTCTCAAATAATACACTCAGCCCTATAAATGAATTTACCTGATAAATTAAGTGACAAGTATGTGCCCAAGTAATTGGACCTTGCACCTGAGGACTGTTCATATCAGTAGCAGTGATGTCCCCATCAGATGGCACAGCCACGGTGAAATATTACAAATTAGTTAGCCAAGTTCCGCCCACACAAGACATGTAGTAGTATAATAGAGCTTTGCAAGATGCGGCTCGAAGACCGATCCTTAACTGATCTGGGCGACTTTCCAAAATAACCCCTGAGCTTCGATCATATAAATGACTCGATCCCGTGCATAAACCTGCACCATCCAAACATCCATTTCGCACAGGTCTAAATCAATTTTTATTCCTTTTCTAAGTTAAATCATTTTCTAAATATTATATGGTAAATACAATACCATAGCCTCATTGTAACCATGACTGAAAAGTTTGGTTAAATTCCCCAAATTAAGATTTTTGGTCTAAGTTTTGACTAAGCATAATTTTCTAACATGTTCTAGTCATACTAGTTTACCAACCAGATTTTCCACTAAGGTGACAAGGGAATGACAACTTGAATTTCAACATTGGTTGTACAACGGTAACAGATTTAACTAGTAATTTAAAAAAAATTTAAATTACTGGAATGTAAACAACCTTGCAATAATAGTTTAAAATAGAATTTAAATAGTTTTAAATACTAGGCTCAAATATGATCAAATGATGTAACTTGCCTTGCTCGAAAGCTTGAAGATCTAGCTCTTTTAATAGTCGGTTTCCCTGGAGTCGTCGAAATCTATACCAAAAATCGAAGCAAGATCAAATAAAATTCAAATGAACTCCAAATTAAATGATTCAGTGTAGATAGCTAGACATTGAATTTAGATGAATTTAGGAATTTGAATCAACATAATCAGAGTTCGTATGAGGGAGAACGAACATCCGAAAGTTTGAAAATCACGTGGTCGGGAGGAGGTTCGACTACTTGGTCGGAATGAAGTTTTACTATAGGTGGTTGGGAGGAGGTTTCGACTTTCTGGTCGTAAGGAGGTTCGACTACTGGTGGTCGGAAGGAGGTTTCGACTACCCGTTCGAAGGAGGCTTCAACTACCAGTCGAAAGTAGGTTTCGACTACCGTGGCGCGCCAACGAGAGAGGGATGGAAGGCGAACCGGGTGCTCACCATTTCTACGGTGAGGCACAAGAAGGTGGTGACGATGGTGAAGCTTCGGGTAGGTGCGCGCACCAGGCTAGAACACGCGACGGTAATCGTTGGTGTAGGAGATGGTGATAGAGCATTGACGGCGGCAAGGCAATTGGCGACAGTGCCGCTCGAGCACGATGGCGTAAAATCTCGATTCGGCTAACACGAGAGGGTTTGGAGAGGGAGAGGAGGCGAAAGGAAAGGAAAGGAGGAGGAGGCGCGGAGGGAGGTGAAGGAGAGGTGCCGAGGTAGAAAAAGGGCGAAGAAAGTTGCGTGTGCACTTTATAGAAGGGGTAGCTGATGCGCTCATGTAGCGAGGCATTCAAGGCGTCGGAGTGGAATCGTGAGCGGCACAGATTGTGACGCATTCGAGGCGAGTTGTCGCGCCCGTTCAACGCTGGCTCTTGGGCTCGTTGGCATATGCCGTCGCGAGCGGAAAGTTCGCAACAGCGGCAGGACGGTGGTCGAGAGAAGCTGAGGGGCTATGAGGTGGCCCTGTTGGCGAGATTAGAGAAGCAAGCCTGGGAGAGTTTAGTCGAGGTGTGGTCAAAATCAAGTGGTTCGGTGAGGGTGTTGTCGAAATTGAGCGCATGTCAAAATCAGTGGTTGTGGTTGAAATCGGTGGTTCTAGTCAAAATCGAGTGGATTATCGAAATCGAGTCGAGTCAACTCGATTGTTTGACCGAATTGATGTCAAATGAGAGGGTTGTGAATTTTAGAGAGTTTTACGAAAATTCGCAAAAATAATTAAAATTTTCTTTAATTGGAAATAACAATGGGGTTGTTACAAGATTTCATTCAAATGACCTGCGCTAACTCTTGGACCTATCATACCCATCACGAGGATGTCTGTAACATGCTTCTCATATCACCTTGCATGATGGTGAAGTAGTCTCAACAACCGTCTTCCTCTTTTTTTCTACCGCATTGTTCGCATTTCTTCCTCCTGCTTCTCCGATCAATTTCCTCGAGGTCATCTTCTCAAACAACTGGAGTAATGTCAATCACTACTAAAATATGTTGCCGTATCTCCCACGATAACGATAATCCTTCAGCATCAACGTTGCTATGAGTCTCGATATCCGACTTCACTGGTTACCCAAATCATGTAATACACACACACACACACAAGCAGAAACTTCTTTCTTGTGATAGTTTCCAACTACTGGTATTTCTTGGCAGTGCTGTCGAAATTTGCATGATGCACAACTTTGACTGAAGATTATGAGTCTAATTTGTAACTGCCCAGACTTACTCGGTCATTAAGATTCAGAACGTGCTGAATGAATGTAGTGTTCTTGCCTTCGTGATCTGTATAATTTGAGGTTTATGAATAGACAATGTTGCAGAGCTCTAAACTTGTAATCCGTCAAATCGAAGGCAAAAGGCTGTGTATCAATAAACAATAAGCCGCCCTGCTGTGCAGGTACTTTGAGGATTGCTTCGGCAGCATGGCCAGATTGCAGAAATGATGGGCTCAGCCGCATCAAATGATGTTTACACAGAATTTCCAACTCAAAAAGAGAATACAGTAAACAGGCTATAAGGTGTAATCGGTCGATACCGACGAATATCGTTAGTCTTTTATCTTATTATGTAGTTTTTTCCTTCTCAAAATCGGAAATCGAATATAGGTATTATTATATGCCTATTTCTCTGTTATGTATTTGTTCCGTAAACTTTGGGTCAGTTAGTTGGACATAATTATTCGCTTAGTTTGCACACCTACACAAGATATTTGATAGTAGAAGTGCAATCAAAGCGAGATTAATTGTCGAAATATCGAAGGAAGAGCACTTAGAATTTCCCGCTGCTCTGATGCGATAATCTGCCTATCTATTATCATATTCTTAAGTAAAATCATAATCGACTATCTCATACGGATAAATACCGGTTATCCTATATCCATTCCGCGTTTTCTCTACAAGGTCAAAACTAGATACAAATAATACTTGATACTCGTTTATCGGTCGAAGTGCCGAGCTCCGCCTCATGGGCACGCTTTACAGGGAAAAACAGATGCCTGCTAAAGCTTTCTTTCTTTCAGCTCATCAAAGGGTGGAGATGGAGTAAAGAAAAGGCTGTGGCACTTCGTGTGCATCCTGGACGACACACGACACCCTGTCTGCTACCGTCAAAAGAAGGCGATGTGATAGTTGTCGTGCTGTATTTCGAGAAATCAGACACCTCCTGACCCTCCCCGTGCTACGTTTCAGGACGTTTTCTGTGTAACCATCGGACCTGGATAACATATTGGAAGCCACCCTAATCTAATCTAATCTAATCGAATCTAATCTAATATATTTGGAAGATAGTACAATGGAAAGGAGATGCATTTTGGAATCTGTAACGCCTTGAGCACATGAATGGTTGGGTAGATTCTGCATATGCAAGTTGCAGAATGTTAAAACATTTTATTGGTGTGTACAGCTATGATTTCCTCTAAGGCAAAAAGGATAGCAGCAAGAGTACAGTTTGCTTTCGTAGCCCAGCTTTAAGGTAACTCGATCCATGATTAGGGTTTGTGGGAGGCATGATCCATCAACCGGCCCTTAATGCTTAGAATATATTCATAGCTGGTCTCCATCACCGGCCCTGCATTGCATGTCCAAGATTAAGGCTAGCGGCTAGCTAAGGGATACTGCTTAGGAAGCTGCCCCACGATAATGTATGTACCTGACCTGCATGCAACACTCCAACTA
This sequence comes from Hsuehochloa calcarea, assembly GCA_036346395.1. NCBI lineage: Eukaryota > Viridiplantae > Streptophyta > Magnoliopsida > Poales > Poaceae > Hsuehochloa > Hsuehochloa calcarea. The sequence goes on from CM070599.1 coordinate 47,293,754, forward strand.
CTACCTCGCATATGCTTAACAAGCAGAAAAGGTTAGGGAAATTAAAGCAAACAAAGCTCCGAGCTGTGACACCGCTAAGCTCACGCATCCCCACCACTAGCTAATCGTAGCATTGCCATTAATCAATTGCTTGGAGATAAGAGCAGCATTATTGCGCTCTCTCTGTTAGTCGTACATGCATGGGGTGAAGCGAAGAGTCTGTAACAAGAACCCTAGATTAAGGATAAAAGCTGAGAAACGTCGCGAGGATTAGTACTGTAGTACAAAATCTTATTAACCCTAGCTACGACTGTATATCAAGCTGAGCACTCACTGATAGACATAAGACACGAGGTGAAATTCAGGGGACCTATCTGTCAGCGAGTGTTACTGTTTTATTTACTGAACCTTGGTTCACAAATCACAAGCATACTATAGTTTCTTCCTAGCAAGCAGTAGCAGTGTGTAGGTTTCCACTGTGCTCAAGACCATTCAGACGAGGCAAATGCGTGCGTCCAATTTGTTGGGTGCAGTTTCGTGCTTGCGAGGAGAGTGAGGCCGGGCAGGGTACCCCATATGACTGTACTTTTTTTTTTCCTTTTAAGATGGGGTGAGAAGAGAAGAGGGGAGAAGAACCATCGGTGAATGATTGATGGACCTGTTTGACGCAACATGTCACCCTGTTTGTCGAGACTCACCGTCCTCGGATTCATGATGTCGTGTTCTATCTACCTGCTCCTGAAGAATGCAACCACAATCACTCGGATCTTTTGGACGCTGCGAGCGAGAAGCAGCAATCCAGATTCTCTAATGATCAGGCTGAGATGAGCTAGCTGGAAATACTACTAGCTCACTGCCCTTGTCGGTGAAACCGGGCAAAAGTGTCGTTGCAGTAGCAGGAGCCGTAGCAGTTCTTTCTTATTGGTGTCTCGATCTCCATTCAGCTTTTAGATCGATCTTTCAACTATTTCCTACAGCTGATACCAGATCAATTGCTCGCCGATACATGTACCTGTAGTGTGAGATATTCTACTGGAATAGTTCACACGTGTGCGGCACACAGTACTGAATGCCAAGTGCATTTCTTTGGCAATTAGCACGGCATCTACGAATCTCTGAATGGTAGAAAAGAAGAAGACTGAAGAATGCTACGATGCCACACAAATACTGTTGCAAACAAAAGCAATTGAAGCTACTAGCGGCATGATACATCATAACTCATCATTAGACGATATATTATTAGGAGTGAAAGCAGGGCTTCAGAGAGGGTTACATCAAAGAAAAACAGTAGCAATACATCATGCACGCTGAAGAAATCATGAACATTCATTTTCGAAGACAGGCATGGCGTCTGCACTCTGCATGACACCGTCATTTTGTCCATCTTTATCATTTACTAGTGCCAGTGTACCACATAACCTGTCTTTGCATCCGTACCCTTTGGACTGTTACAGAGCAGCGAAACATTTCAAGTTTCAGAAACCAAAACAGAAGATACAAGCACAACTCTCCAAGACAAGTTATTTCGCTGTTTCTGTTTGTAGCAGAGGCAAGCCGAACCCCACGAAAGATTCGCAAAAAAAAAAACGACACGACGAAGGCCCAGTACTCCATGCTCCGGTCCACCCTGCGCTTCCATGTGGGCCCCCGAACTAACTACTCCCAGCCCGGCCCACCATCATAAATGCAAGCCCGGCCGCACGGCAACTGAGCCGAATTAATGCCCACGCTCACCAAGCGCTGCAGGTGGGTCCCGCGGGAAGTAAATGTCCCACCAGTCAGTAAGCAACGTCGGTGAGGAAGGGCCCTCGATCACTGCAGGTGGGTCAGTTAGGATGCGAACCCACTGTCAGTGGGAAAGGAGGACACGCCGAGTGGTCGCCGGAGTAGACGGGAGCCGGTAAAGGCAGCTGGGCCCACGGTGCCGTTTCGAATTTGCGGGTCGGGTCACCTTCTCACCGCCAGCCCCAACGTTATGCTCCAAAGCGTTTCGAATGATCCCTCCTAAACTCGCGGGTTAGCGAATCTGCGGTAATCTTATGTACGGTGACCTGACGCAGGGTAAATTCCAAAGCACAAACGCCTAGTTCTGTGTGCGCGTGTGTGTGATTAGCCTGCTTTGCTTGCCTTTCGCGTGGAAGCGTTTCGAAAAGTTGTTTCGCCCCCCACAGCTCTCCCGATCAAGGCAAGGGTGCGGGACCTCGCCGGAGGAGATGGCGGCAGGGACGGCGGCGAACATTGGGCTGATGGACGGCGCGTACTTCGTGGGGAGGGGAGAGATCCTCAACTGGATCAATGCCACCCTCCAGCTCTCCCTGGCCAAGGTCGAGGAGGTCGGACCCCAAATCTTATCCCCGTTTATTTCCCCGCATTCGATTCGATTCGATTCGATTCTTCGGGTGAAGGTTTAGGGTTTTGATCTGTTTGCGCGTTAGGAGTGCCGAGTGCGTGTGTGTGGACATTTTTGGCAGTGTGGCTTGGTCCGAAATTTCGTGTTAATTTTGAGACTTAGCTCTTCTTCCCCTGCAGGCGGCGTCGGGGGCGGTGCAGTGCCAGTTGATGGATATGGTTCACCCTGGAATGGTGCCGATGCACAAGGTTAAGAGTCTTCTGCTGCCTAGTTGTTCGTTTGGAGTTCTGATTGATCAGTTTTATGGGGGTTTATATGATTGTGATGTTTATTTTGGGGGGTTTGCAGGTGAATTTTGATGCGAAGACCGAGTATGACATGATCCAGAACTACAAGATTCTTCAGGATGTGTTCAACAAGCTGCGGATAAGCAAGGTACTGGCTCTCGGCCTTGCGATTGTGAGCTTGATGCATTTTGATCCATGGATTTGTTCATGACCTGGTGTTGCATTTCTCATGTGCTTAAGGAAGTAATTAGGTTTATGTGGTATCTTGAGATTCAACGCGGAACAGATGTCAGTAAGTGATGTTACATAGTGGTATACTATAACAAAACGGTTTGACATTGGACAAAGTTTGCTATGCAATATTCTGTCGTACTGAACAAGGAGTGGAAATGAAACGAAGATTTATGCTTTTGTGTACAATTATGGAGGCTATATCACAAAGATCGGTTGTGTGAGGGCGGGGTGCAAAGTAGTGTCTTGCTAGTGTACGATGACACTGGCCGTTTCTTCGTTTAGGTACTATGTGGCACAAGGCAGAGTTGAGTGTTCTGTGACTGTTTATGCTTAGGACTTGACACTGTGATTAGGCTATGCTAGATAGAATGGTGGTGGTTGTTTTCATGATTAGTTTATTATGTCACCATAAGTGTACTTTTTAACATGTACCTTTCTATTTACGTTGTACTTCCACACAACGTAACAAGATCAGAGTTGTGCTATAAGGATCTTAGCTGGTTTTGTGACCTGTGTTCTAACAGACTGAGCTGCTTCATCTGTGTGCTTCTGCTACCATTTCTAGGTGATTTGCACCATACAAGTTCTTTGTTGTGCTAATCAATGAGTGGACACTCCTTGCAGAACATTGAGGTCAACAAGCTTGTTAAAGGACGCCCATTGGACAACTTGGAGTTTCTGCAATGGTTGAAAAGATATTGTGATTCTGTGAATGGCGGAATCATGAATGAGTATATGCCTTGGCTGTGCTAAATGTAAAAATAAAGTGTAGTTTGTCCCTATGGAATTGAGAAGACTATGTTCTTGTTTCAGAAACTACAATCCTGTAGAAAGGAGGTCTAAGGGTTGCAAAGAGCGTAGCCTCAAGGGTTCCAACAAGTCATCCAAATCACTTCAAGCCAATAGATTGTCTAGTGCTAATTCAGCAGATGAAGGTACCCTGAATTTATCTGATATTTAATTGACTACTTGTGTATAACTAAATAATGAGACTGCAATTGTCTTTCTTTGTTTATTTATATAAGAGTACTTTGCTCCCGTACTATTCTGAATAAAATGGTGATAACCCTCAATGCAGTTATGATTAAATCAACATAAGGCCTTAGTTGAAGCCGGTGCCATTAGTCCCTAGTTTATGCTCATTTTCTTGTGACTTCATTTAGTAACTCTATGATAACCCGTTTACGCAGGTCCAGGAATTGGAAAAGTCTGTAACACTGTCACCGAAGAGCATTACATAGAACAGATTCAACAATTATCTGAGAAGGTATGTACTGCATAATTCAAGTTGCTGTTTCATTTTATAATGTATTCCGTCTGTTAAGTACATTGTTTTGTAGTTGTTTGTGTTGATAGCTTTAACCTTTAATGAAGTTCATATTTTGCATCTATGATGTTGGGCAAGTTGCATACGTGTGAGTTTTTTTTATGATACAACTAGTTGTTGTTACTATCTCTACTGGATTGCAGATTGCCGATCAGAAGATTTCTGTGGACAGTACTGAGAAAGAAAGAGACTTCTACTTCTCGAAGTTGCGTGACATTGAGATACTGTGTCAAAGACCTGAGTTGGAACATCTACCGGTAACACAAATTTCTGTTACAAATCTTCTAGTCTTACACATGTTTGCTAATTTGAGAGTACTGAGCTGCATTCAAGAGCAATAGTTTCTGAATTCCTATTCATTTGTCCAAGAAGCTTATCAGGGACCCCCTCCCAATTCCACGTGGTGTGGTTAATTCCCAATCAATGCCACCTACTGTTATGTTTCTCGATGTAAATTAGCATGTTCCTTTGGATCGTACTACTCATTGGTACTTCAATTACAGTAAATTGTTGACCAAAGATTGTGTTCCTTTTAGAATGTCTCACAGCTTAAGCAAAAAAACATAATGTGTTTGTACAACATTGACATGCTGTTATCCATATGTAGTCTGCCACTACTACAATCCTCAAGTTGGGGATGGCCAATTCTAGTTCATGCTTTTCTTTCTCTTTGGTTTACTACTGACCTGAGCTTTTTTTTTAATAGATGACTAAAGCGATTCGGAAGATACTTTACGCAGCTGATGCAAGGGATTCACCCTTACCTGTGGCTAATGAAATAATCACCAATTCACCGGCCTTGATCTCGGATGAAGCAGAGTGAGATGTCCCGCTACATGCTTCAAAGTTATAGATAATAATTTTGTGGTTATCCTCTACTATCGACCAGCGTAATTCTGAATCTGTAAATGAGTTAATAACATTTGACATTTTCCGACGTTGCATGTCAAAAGACAGTCTTAAGAATTTGCTAGTTGTGTTGTATGCATACTTAACGTACCTGTTCCCGTATGTTTTTCCTGTATAAATTTTGTTCTTATTGTTTTTTTAATCTCTCCCAGCTTCTTTATTCGCTGTTTTGTGTGCATCGAAATTCCACGATATGTGAAGCGTTGGCTAATGGGATCCCGTGGCTAATTCATGTCTGGATCAAAATAACTTTTTCCACAGAATCATGGTGTTTGGTCCGTACTCATAGCTGCTCACCTTGGTAATTCGAAGGTTCTTGTCCTTGTAGCTCAGCTGAGCTGCCTAGTCGGGCTGCTGGTGGCTAGGACTGCAGAACAACAAGAACATATTATATCAGCAATCACGAATGACAGAATTTTTTTCTGTGAACAACAGTTTGTAACAAATACAGCACCTCGATGCAGACCATTCCTGAACATTGGCGGGGAGGTCCAGCAGATATGAACATATACCATGTAAGTCTTTGCTACCTTTGGCGGTATCTTACAGGAACTTAACGACAGCTGCAGCGTAGATAACACACGTGATCACCCTCCCAGGGATGTTGAGACGCGTTTCAATCCACTCCAGAATGTCCTGGAACTTTGGGCTCTTTACCGCCGCAAACACCAGGACCGCCAAGTTCTCTTTACCGCCGCAAACACCAGGACCGCCATGCAGGGGACGACTGGGGAGTAGCCCGTGGTACCCGCTGAGGCCTTGCTCACTACACGAACGAACCAACAAGCGCTGCCTCGGGGCTGGGGTCAGGGGTCGTCTCGGGCAGGGCGGAGTCCGCGGCCTCGCTCTCGGCCTGCGGTGGACGAAGCGCGTGGGGGCGGGGGATGGCGGTGGAGATCGGCGACACGGAGGCGGTGGAGCGAGAACGGGAGCGCTCGAGATTGACAAGCATGAAATTTTGTGCAGGAATGGGCGAGGGAGAAAGGGGGTGGGGGAGAGGGAAGGAGATTGGGGGGACATACTACGAAGGCGACGGGGCACGGCCGCTGAAGCCGCCGCCGCGGGGAAGCGCAGCGTCGAATGCGCCATGCCTGATCGCCGGAGGGAGGGGCAGGTCCTAGGGTTTAGGGGTCTCATGCAGGTTGTGGGCGGCGGTAAGAACGGCTCGGAGGTAGACGAAGAGGGGGAGCGCGCTCGTACTCGGGCTCGAATGTGGGGGATGAGTCGGGTGATCGGATGATCTCTGCCCTTCCCCTTCCGAAAAAACATTAGATATGATTCTACTACTCATTGCAACTTTTGCCAGTACGCTCGAGCAGCGCGGCACTGGGACCCCGTTGGAGTGGACAACGTTGTCACGCCACACCCTGTATCCCAGCTCGCGGATTGGCGCCTAGCCTTTCTTCAGGAGATCATGTCCATGTACGGCACTACGTCGGTGATCATGGAGACGGCTCCGGTGTGCCATTTCCACTTGCTCAGCAGGTCCTCCGAGAATACGTCGTCCGGCGCGGCGTGATCCAGCACAGGCTTCACAAGCCTGAACTTTTTTTATATTTAATCTAATTTTTAAAATATTTAAAAAATAACATCCCCTTAACTTTATTTTCAACTAAATTTCTTTGGTTACGCCACAACGTGTAGTATGACAAAAGTAAGTTGTCACGTCACGGACCTAGATGTAGCAAACGAGTGTTGTTACGCCACTCCTCTTAACGTGATAGAACTTAGCATAAAAACAGTCGCGTGTTGGCTCGGAGTGTTATCGTGGTAGGTTTGATTACGCCACGATTGGTGACGTAACAACTCAGTTTGATCATGCTATGGATCATAGCGTGATTAAAGATATCAGAATTTGAAATAAAATTAGGCGAAGGTTGTTGGCCCAGGCTATAACTCGTGCACTCATTTCACAAATGTACACACGCAATCCCTCGTGAATTCACTCGTCGGAGCTGAGAACGGAGGACACACACTGGAGTTTTTTTCCGACGCTGCGACTGCACACGTCTTTTCTGCTCTCTTTTTCTTACTCAAAGCATTAAACAACACACTCCTATATGCAGGAATGCCTAGCATTAAATGTCGTTCCATGCAACACTACTATACTGCATGCAACAACATTTAGACCACTTCTTTAGCTAGCCACTGACTCAGCTGCAAGCACACGCGCTCCAACTCCTTGTAGGCATGCATCTACATGCAGCTCACAACTAACAAACCCAAATTCTCTCGTCTAAGTTCGGCATCATACACATGTACACATCAAAAAAAAAAAAAGGAGAATCGAAGTTAGTCTTGGCGACGAATCAGTCCCTTCTCCTTGTCTCTTGATTGCCCGCGAGGCGCTCTCGAAGGAAGTCATGTTCTGCGAGATGGGCTGGACGATTAAATGACATTAGCAGAACGTAAGACAAAATAAATAACCAGGATGCAAATTGTACACAACTCACATTCTTCGATGTATGGAGCATCTCCACCCAGACCACCTTGTATCAGACAACAACAGGTCCGACCCATCGGGTCCGCCCCGTACGAGACTGTTGTCATAAAACACAACCAAGTCTTGCTTATTCGATATTTTCTAAAGTCACAACAACCCAATTTGTTGTACACTAAAATAACAACACTGCCCAAAAACACAAGCAAGTCTTGTATGTTTGATACTTTATAAAGCTACAACAACTCAACTTACTGTACAAAAAAATATCCACATTACCCAACCTAAGCAAATAGCAACTTCGAAGTTTTGAGTGCAATAAAACTATGCAAAGAAACTATATGACTCATTAATTACGACTAACTAACAACGACTAATTAATTATAACTACGTAGTTATGACTAATTAATTACGGTTGGTTAATTATTAACGACTAATTAATTTTTACTATTTACTTAAGCATGCCTACTAACGACTAATTATGGTGACTAATTATTTAGTACTATTTACTTAAGCCTAACTAATTAGGACTAATTAATTACAATGAATTATTGATGACTAATTAAAAAATAATATGTACTTAACTAATTATGATTAATTAATTACGGTTAATTATTGATAGTTGTTTAATTACAGGTATTTAATTAAGCCTATTTAATTATGAATAACTAACTAGCACTATTTAAATAATTAAATACCGCAAACCAGAAACGACTAATTTAATGAAGTCTAATTAATTAAGACAAAATTATTATGTTAATTAAATACAACTATTTTAGCTACAAAATTTAATTACAACTAGTTAACCGTGACAAATTAATTATGATTAACTAACCACGACTAATTAATTACAACTGCATTAAATACAGCCAACTAATTTGCAAAATAAATGCGACTAATTAAGTATGACTAATTAATTCCAACTATTTCAATTACGACTAAATACTTCAACACTTACAGCACAATTCATAACTACGAGAGAAATTACCTCCTCTAGAAGATCTTTAATTGATGTTGAACTAACTATATTAAAACGTCTGCTAAATACTTCTCTAAACACCCTCAAATCGGCAGAGAAATTAGAACTAATTTCGGCCAATCGCGCTGCCTCTCGTTCGATCAATCCTCGCTTTAAGTAGAGCGAAATGGTTCTAATGTGGGGGAATGAGAGCGCATCGCTCTGTTTTATAGCCGCATGCGAAGCGAAGGGTCAGAATTGTCGTGTGTTTACGCGCATGCAATTTGCCCGATTTTTTGTGCATGGGGGGCAGTGTGAATCTGGGCGCCGAAAGCAGCAATTAGGTTTAAAAAATAAAAAAATCAAGTTGGGAGGGGGGGTGCTGCCGAGGCCCAGGGTGCCGACCGAGTCTCAACCGTGCTCCAAGGGCACAGATGAGGGGGCTGAAGTGCCCCTGGAGGCTGGATGAGGTGCCACGTGGTACTGAAGTGCCATTGGGGGCCGGACAAGGTTGAATATGTGACCCTAGGAGCCGGACAAGAGGGATTTTGTGCCCTGGGTGATGAGTCACGGCGGCCCGATCTTCCGATAGGTTCGATTTGGTTCGTCGTGAGGACGTTGACGCTTTGAGGCTTCCGACCAACGGATCGTCACCTCGCACCGCTACACCCGCACGCTGCCGTTATCGACCACGCTTGCACGCGATCGACCTTACCACGAAGGTTATTGTTCCCGCAGCAATCGAAGCAACTCACAAGAACAAGGTAGATGCAATCAATTGTATTGCGGATATGGATGAAGTTTACAAGTGGGGTTCTCAAACCGATAATCGCGAAACCGCAATTGGCGAATAATCTAAGAAAACCCGCCTAAACTACGGCTCTCAGATATATATAGGGGACGGAGGAGGTCGACCTAGGGTTGTGCGGCCGTGGGATGAGGCGTATACAACCTCGACTCGATCTCGCCACGCTTACAAAGTCTTATTAGTTTCCAAACGGTGACACATCAACTTGTGTCGCGTATTTCGGTCGAAGATCTAGTCGTAGGATCGGTCCTAGGGTGGTCTTGAGGAGTCCATGCTATCTTTGGTCATAGATTGTGTCCATCGAGTATCGTGCTCGCCTCTCCGTCGAGAGTGCTCCCAACGAGTCATCCGTCGTAGGCCTTCTTGAAGTGGTCGTGAGGCCTTGCGAATCGGTCGTGGACCTTCTTGAACTAGTCGTAGGCCTTCTTGAAGTGGTCGTAGACCTTCTTGAACTAGTCGTAGACCTTCTTGAAGTGGTCGTAATCCTAGATTTCTGAGTACAAGTAAATCATCTCCATTAGGCAAGATCATAGAGTTCTCAAATAATACACTCAAATTTCTAGAAACGATTTTACCCGATAGATTAAGTCACGTGCTCTAGCTCTTGTCATAGGACCTTGTAGTCCAACACCCAAACTGGAAGGTCTTGTGTAGTACGTGTATCCAAAGGAGGGATGTCCTCATCATACTCCCTTCTTAAATTGGAGTCGCCTCGACTCAAGCTCATCTTCTTCTCCCACGATGGTTTCAAATCAAATGTTAAATGTGGGCTAACCCCAAAATCTGCAGTAATTCTAACCGATATGCATTATCATTTATCTTCTTAATTATCTTAAACGGTCCTGCAGCTCTAGGGATCAACTTTGATTTTCTTAATTCCGGAAATCTATCCTTTCTCAAATGAACCCAAACTAAATCACCTGGTTCTATTTTGACAACTTTCGTACCTTTATTTCCAAAGAACCCTATACTTTTCACCATACGCCTATATTCTCTTTAGTGGTCTCATGCAACTTGAGAATAAATGCAGCACGCTTCTTAGCATCTAGAGTTATTTTTTCAGAGGTTGGTAAAGGTAGTAAATCAATAGGAGCACGGGGGTTAAAACTATACACTACCTGAAACGGACTTACCTTGGTGGTGGAGTGTACTGACCTATTGTAAGCAAACTCAATATGCGGTAAACACTCTTCCCACATCTTCAAGTTCTTCTTTAAAACAACCCGCAATATGGTGGATAATGTATGGTTGACAACCTCCGTTTGTCCATCAGTTTGGGGATGACACGTAGTAGAAAACAACAGCTTTGTCCCCAATTTATTCCAAAGCGATCTCCAAAAGTGGCTCAAAAACTTCGCATCGCGATCCGAGACAATAGTATTGGGCACTCCATGTAAGCGAACGATTTCCTGAAAAACAAATCAGCTATGTTTGTAGCATCATCGCTCTTGTGACAAGATATAAAATGTGCTATTTTAGAAAATCGATCCACTACGACAAATATACTATCTCTCCCCCTCTTTGTCCTAGGCAATCCTAAAACAAAATCCATAGAAATATCCTCCCAAGGGGCACTAGGAATAGGAAGAGGCATATAAATTCCATGTGGATTGAGACGGGCTTAGCTTTGTTGCATGTAGTGCAATGAGCCACGTAGCGCGACATCACGCCTCATCTTTGGCCAAAAGAAGTGGGTGGTCAGACATCTTCTGCCTTTTTGCTCCAAAATGCGCCATCAAACCTCCTCCATGTGCCTCCCAGAATAACAAAAGATGAACAGAGCTAGTGGAATGCATAGCTTGTTAGCACGATAGATCAAACCATCATTCAAAGACATAGTTATTCCATATCTTCCCTTCTTTACAATGTTCAAGCACTTCCTTAAAGTCCAAATCGGTGACATATAAACTCTTAATGGCCTCCAAACCAAAAATCTTATGGTCAAGTTGAGATAACATGGTATAACGCCTAGAGAGCGATCAAGAATCACATTGTCCTTACCTTTCTTATGCTTTATGACATATGGAAACGACTCAATAAATTCTACCCAATTAGCATGTCGCTTATTCAGTTTAGCTTGACTTCTAATATGTTTTAGCGATTCATGATCGTAATGTATAACAAATTCTTTGAGCCATAAATAATGTTGCCAAGTTTGAAGCACACGAACTAAAGCATACAATTCTTTGTCATAGGTGGAATAATTCAAACTAGGCCCATTTAGTTTCTCGCTAAAATATGCGACCGGTTTACCTTCTTGAATCAATACACCACCTATTCCAATCCCGCTTAGCGCCACATTCAATCTCAAAAGTCTTACCAAAATCGGGGAGTTGGAGTAGGGGTGCACTGGTGAGCTTCTCTTTCAACAAGTTGAATGCCTTCTCTTGCGCAGTCCCCATTGGAAAGGCACTACTTTCTTTGTCAATTCATTCAATGGTGCGGCAATGGTGCCAAATCCCGCACAAAACCGATAGAATCCAAAGAAGGTCGTGGAAGCTCCGCACCGTGACACGCTGGTCGGTGTCGGCCACTTTGGATGGCTACAATCTTTGTCTCATCCACCTCAATTCCTGTGGTGTCACAACATATCCAAGAAACGCAACTCGATCGGTGCAAAAGGTGCACTTTTCGAGGTTACCAAACAAACGTCGCCTCTCAAAGCATTAAAAACAGCACGATATGATTCAAATGTAGCTCATGTGACTTGCTATAAATCAAGATATCATCAAAGTAAACCACCACAAATTTTCCGATGAAAGGACGAAACCTCGCTCATCAAACGCATAAAAGTACTAGGTGCATTAGTTAGACCGAAAGGCATCACTAACCACTCATATAATCCGAACTTAGTTTTAAAAGCGCTTTTCCATTCATCTCCTAATTTCATTCTAACTGTGGTAACCACTTCAAGTCAATCTTTGTGAAAATAATAGAACCACTCAATTCATCTATGTCGCTCTAGCCTTGGGATAGGATGACGATACCTTATAGTAATGTTATTAATGGCTCGCAATCAACACACATACGCCAACTGAATTGTGACGCCTCCGATCAAATCAATTTGATGCTCTATCCTCGAATAGGTGGTAATCCCGGGTACCTCACCGAATACATCCACATACTCCTGCAAAGGTTAGCAACAAATAGGAGGCAAAGAGCTAGCTATATCCTCAAGGCAAATTCGATTTAGTGGCAATCATAACACACCCTTCAATTTAATCCTCGCACTTAGGACTAGACGCCACTTTCTCCCTTTTAGGTGGGAAAACACGTTTTGCTACTTGCTGATTTTCGTAATCATGCTTATCGGTTTTTCTTTCATTTTTAGCGCTTCTTCTTCAGGTGTCAAAGGCAATAGCTTAATCTTCTTGCCCTTGTGTAAGAACGAGTAGGTATTAGCTCTACCATGGTGCAAAACATCATTGTCATATATCCAAGGCCTACCGAGCAATAAAGAGCAGCTTGTATCGGTACTATATCAAAATCGAACTATCTTTGTATTTACCAGCTAAAAATTACACGCTCACAACTTTGTTTACCTTTAACTTACCACACGAATTGAACCATTGGATGTAGTAGGGACGTGGGTGGGGTTGTGTGGTCAAGCCAAGCTTCTCGACCATCTCGGAGCTTGCAAGGTTGTTGCAGCCCTCCATCAACGATGACTCTGCAGCTCGCCCTTCACAAGAAATCTGGTTTGAAACAAGTTATGCCGCTGATTTTGCTCCGCCTCTCCACTTGTGCGCCAAAGACTCGCTATAACAAGGCTCATATGATACTGCGTCCATAAAACGCGCTATTGCGCCTTCTTCATCCTCAATAATATCACAACGCAACATGCTAATTTGTAGCTCCCGATAATATTCTTCTACTGGATCTATTACCTTGATTTAAGCGCTGTAATTTATTACGCAAATCACGCTTAAAAGAAGGTGGGACAAATCATACGCATAGCAACCTTTAAACCATCCCACGTAGTAGGCGCTAATCCTTCGGTGCAAACCCTATTCCACCAAATGATGGCAAAGTTTTTAAATTCACTTGTGGCTTGCCTAACTCTATGCACTTCAGAACTAAGTGAGCATTCAATTTTTGTTCTACCGTCATCTCCCAATCTAGATATATTTCGCATCATAAGCACCCGCAAAGATGGTATAGTGAACTTGACTTTAGCATATGGATCATCATGACTCATGTCCTCATTAACGGTAGTGCGTTGTTCATCCAATAGCGCCATGAGCTCTTCCTCAAAATACACTCTTGCGGTGATTTTTTAGCAATAATGCATTTGATTCGGACCAACAACTAATTTATTTAATCTACGGTGCAACAATATTATTTTAGCTAAAAATTCCACACCCTCTTACTCTTTCCGGCACTTCCCGGCTATCAAGTCCCAAATTTTCCATGGGTCGTTGCAGCCCAATCCAGACCGGAGACAGCATATGTCATCCTTGTTTGAGCACCACGGTATTTTGCATTAAAAAAACATGAACAATAGGACTTACAGTATCTTTTTCTCAAGGGAAAAAACAAGATGCACAGTATCTACATGCTTATTATGATTAGATATCTCAAGGCGCTCGCTTGAGGAGGGTCCATCACTGCTGCCCCAAGGAAGAACATCCTCCTCGACTGTTCGATCTCGTGTGCGAGCAACACTCCTTGTTTGTCTTTTATGAAAAGAAAGCATACTTCTTGTCAGAAGGACTGTTGACAGCGATGTTATCTGAAATTTATAATATAAATAAATAAATAACGTCGCTGGTAAAAATCCGTTACAACATAAAACGACGAAAAGTTGTAAAATAATTTTATTAAATAAATCCTCTTCTTAAGGAAGATTCATGGTTATGCATGGCCAAATTAATAGATGTATCAATCAAGTAATTAAAGAAAGAAAACAGGAAAAGAAACCCACTAACACACGTCCTGCATGTGTCCATTATTTAACATAATACTTTTCTCGTTGATTAACCGATTAACCCATCGACCGAAGCTGCACTTTTCCCACGTCCAGAATGCACGCATGGATAGCTGCCGGATTCAACGGTTTACATGCGCTGATCACTTTCTCCATTAATTAATAAGAAATAATATCCAGTGTGGCCTACGTTTCAGCCATAGCATACAAGAAAGTTTCCAAGCACTGACCCCACCGCTGCATGCATGAAAGTTTGTACAATAGTCTTACGTCAGCTGTCTACTCTTTACTACGTAGGATTTAATCTGATATAGATAAAGAGGATAAACAGATAGAGAAATGTGTTGTATACAATTATGTAACCAACTGTATCACCAGAACTAAGAATGAAATGTTTAGGTCCATGAAAGCATTAAAATATTGTATCATCTATAAAGACAAAGGAAAAAATAACTCATTATATAAGATGTCTATAGCGATATCTACAGGTGATATAAATAGTTAATATAGACAATATCTATTTGTACCATCGTAGAGGCCCTAACCCACGCCTAGACTGCATGCATGCATGCATTCATTCAGGATAGGTGCGTGATTCAATTCAAAGGTTTTGCATGGACTAATCACTTAATTTCTCCATTAATTAAGAAATAATGAATGATCAGTGGGCCCAATGGGCTGCAACTGCCCATTACCAAATTTAAAAACATTACGAGAAAAGGGAATTTAGGAGGAGTGGTTGTCGTAACTTCCCTAAAGAAGAAAACCACCTGTCATCTTTGCTCTACAAATAGGGGTGAATGGTTGAGAGTAAAATGACTTTTAGGCAAGTAGGAATTCCAAGAACATACTGAGTACTTGGTAATGTTCCGATAAAAGGGAACGTACTACCACTGCATACGACTCATTATTACCTGTATATCCGTGCTTGCTAGTTCGGGGCAACGCGCCAACTGCCGAACCGGAAGGGGAACGAGAGTTACTAAATCCCAATGGTATGGCAATGAAAAAACACGTGACGTGCTCAGCGGGGTCGAGGCCCAGCCAGAAGGCGGAGGGAGCCCAGTATTCAGCGAGGAGGGGTCAAATAATATTAAGGACTGCAATTTTTCTAAAAATATACAAAATTATAGTTCAAAACACCCACCCACTTATACGAGCTATCAACGTGCGCCCAATAAAATAATGTACTCACGCGCACACATGAAAAATAATAATTTTTTAATCAAAATTATAAAAATGAATAGTCAACTCAAAAAAATAAGTTCATGTCGTCGGTTGAATTGACGACAGGAGCAAAATAGGTTCCTATCGTCAGTCCGACTTTCTGTCGCCAGTTCAACTGACGACAGGAAATGAATAATCACATGTCGCCAGTTGAAGTAGCGAGATAAATCCAACTATAAAACCCCAAAAATTAGACTAAACTTATTTTAATTCCAAAAAAAAAACAGAAAGAGATGGGGAGAGGGAGAGAAGAAAGGTAGAGAAGCTCTGCCAGTTCGTCGCAGAGGAGAGATAGATGGAGCATCGGATCCGATCGACCATCTTGCACTTACATTTTTTCGAACTTTGTACATTATGACAAAACATTGTCGGTTAGGAAAAAAAATAGCGACATAGAATTTAGTAGATTAGATAAATATAGACCAATTATGTAGTACACCATTTGAGCTGTGTACAAGATAGGTAGAGGGTAATGTAAATAGTACCAGCTTTATTTAGCTCCCCATTTGTGCGCGGTAATTATATTGTTAATGCCAAAAATTACTTCTTAAGTAGAAAAATAGCATGATATGTTTGAAAATTGAAAAGAAAATCCATAGCAGCTCATTAGGATAGGTAAAACCTAATCAAATTAATCATAGCTTTATTTAGCTACCTATTTGTGTGCGGTAATTATATTATTAATATCACGAATTGATTTATAACTAGGAAAATAGCATGACACGTTTAAAATTACAAACAAAATTCAGAGCAGCTAATTATGGTAGGTAGAGCCTAATAAAAAAAATCTTAGCTTTATTTAGCTCTGTAGGTTAGGTAGAGTGTAATCGCAGTTTTATGACTTATCGCATAAATTTGGTTTCTATTTATGATTGGTAGTTAGTTTACTAATATCGCTTCGTATTATCTGTTTACATATTTCGTAGTCTTTACAATGTATGCACTGAATTTTCAGGTCTGGCGGACCCAGACCACGCTGCCGAGTGGCCGTACGAGTTGCTTGACCCAGTGATTGACCTACATCACCGTAGCCGCCTCAGTACCATCCTCCCAAAGGAGGGCGAGGCGCCGATTGAGCTTAGCGTGTTGCGGCTGGGCACGCCCATCAGGGGCTGGAGGTTGCACCCCAACTGGGTGCCGAGGTACGTGTCATTGCAATCTTCGTATACTCATTTGTGACCTGACTACTACGTGTGGACTAACGTTCGTTCGTAACCTGACCGGACGCAGGTTGAGAGCGACAGGCCTCCTTCCGCTGGCACGGATGGTGGAGGCGACTGGTCGTACGTCCAGACATTTTCCATACGACTGGGCCATATTGACGGCATTGGTCGACTGCTGGAGGCCGAAGACACACATATTTCACCTCTCGTGCGGGGAGATGACGCCGACACTGCGAGATGTGAGCTTCCTGACGGGGTTGCCCTGCGCAGGCTTCCCCATGGTGATGTATGATATCTCGCCCAAGTGGCGTACGGAGTTCCTGGCGAGGTTCAAGGATGTGCTGCCACCGGGCAGCGATTACCACTAGCACAGCAGCCCGCACGGGGCGACGCTAAGGTGGATTTACCAGTTCTACGTAAGTCTTTATAACTATTGTCCTCTAGTGTCAATTCATTTGTGAACCTTGCTAACGTGTATATGTTTTCTTACAGCCCAAGTGTATTGCGGAGGACGCACCCGACGATATTGTGAGGAGGCACTTCATGTTCCTGGGGTCCCACGGCGACAACGTCAATAAGCACTACATCCTGTACGCACATGAGCTTGTAGACTGACCGGTGGAGGAGATCCAACCCTACGCCTGGGGTCCGGTCGTATTGTGCGCGATGTACCACGCACTGTGCGATGCGTGCCGCCGCTCCCAGGACAACTCCATCCTCTCCGGATGCCCGCTGCTTCTGCAGCTTTGGTCATTCGAGCGCTTCCCGATCGGATGTCCAGATCTGGCCTTGGGAGCATACATGGTCAGCCTGTATGCCGAGGATGACGATGTGGACTGGCCTACTATGGACATGGTGTGGTGCCGCCGACGGGTTAGCTTCGTGAACAGTTATTATTTTGTCGTAATACAATCACAATTTCTTGCGCTAAGTGTTCCTTTAGTCTATTCCACAGGTGACCTACACAACGATCACCACGCAGGGGTCGTACCCGTCCTACGTCGTGATGTTCGAATAGCCGACGGATGACCGTGTCATCTGGATAACATACAAGGAGGAGAGGGTGTCCGCGCGCGCGGAGGACTGTCCAGTCTATGTTCGCGAGACCACGTGTACTGGTACTCGAGGAGGGCCTTGGTGCACGAAGTCTTCGTGGAGGAGTACTAGGTGGCGTGAGTCACATGTCAGTTCAGTTTGCGACAGTAGGTCCCAGCCCCCTGGGCACAGCGGCTACCGGTCCACGTCCACACATTAGTTTGCGCTTTAATTCTTTAGTACAATCTGTGTTACATACGTACCAAATGATTGTCTTGCCATCCACAGGTACAATTGGAAGTGAGTACGTGGCACTACCACCTAGACGGAGAGGATTTTCCCTTGGGTTGAGGGCTGGCTCTGCGCCTACACCGACGTCGTCTTTGAGGATGCTCCCTATGACCCCATGGAGTACGAGGAGTACATGGCGTGGTACAGCAGTTGGATGAGGCTTCGCTGCATCCGGGTCGTGGTCGACCCACCACGACAGGAGGCTGGGACATCCGACACGTACCCCACACAGCCGGACTCCGCGTTCCACCACGTGCTATGAATTCAACGGTCGGTACTTTATATTTAATTAGTTAGATTTAGGTTTCCAACTTATTGATTACATGTGCAGGTGGATCTACACCGGGAGATCCTCAAGTTGACAGGCCGAGAACATCAATTGTCGCTTGGGGGGAGGCCAGAGGGATCTTACAGCGTAACGCGCAGAAGGCAGGGCGAGGGATCGAGGTTGCGACTTTGTCACGGGCTGAGGACACATTCACATTCACTAGTGCGAGGATGACAAGGCAGCCATGGTGGCTCACGGCCACGGGCTCCTCCCCCGGACGTGGCGGGTGGGTTCTCGTGGCATCGTGGTGGGAACTCCTCGGGACAGTTTGCAGGTGAGCTTGACACATTCACTTCTGGTACTTTATTTCGAACCCCACTAGTTACTAACGGCAATCTTCTCTTGCAGGTCCTCAGTTCCACCAATACACAGGGTAGGAGTACGCGTCGTCGTTCACGGCTGTCTTTGTGCCCCCAGGTATGACTACCTTGTTTGATTTCATGGGTTTCCAATGATTGCATATGTAACGTAATGTTTCACACGTCGTGCACCGAGTTGGGACGAACCAGACTTGTCGTACGACAAAATATTCATCGAGGACTTCCACTTCCCTCAGGACCAGGCCTCTCAGTTGCTAGGTGCGCCAGAGCCGACCCTACTGACGTCGGACCTCGACGTCGTGACACCACCTCAGGCTCATCGCGTCGGTCGGGTACATCGTCGCCAGATCCTTTGACGTACTCGCACCAGCGCTGGGCGCGACTGGGGCGACACGTGGGGTACGCCCCAAGAAGGTTTAGGGTACAACTATAGTAATGGTAATATAGTGTTTCATTATATCTTTTCAACATGCACTATAGTACTATTTGTTCGAGTACTATGGGGTTCGAGAACTGTTCGTTTTGAGTACCGCTGGCTTCGAGTACTATTCATTTCGAGTACTGTTCGTTTCAAGTACCACTGGCTTCGAGTACTGTAGGTTTCAAGTAATGTTCGTTTCGAGTATTGTTGGCTTCGAGTACTGTTCGTTTCGAGTACTATTTGTTTCGAGTACAGTTTTGCGCAGCGACGTGATCCAACAAGACAGTTTTGCGCAGCGACGTGACCACACGAGACAGCTTTGCACAGTGATGTGACCCAACGAGACAACTTTGCACAGCGACGTGACCCAACAAGTGAGCTTTGCGCAACGCTGGCTCGTGGACGCGAATTTCTGTCACCCGAATTACAATTCAGCTGCATACATAGGGCCGCCTCGACCTATAAGTACTACCCATTCCACGGCGGGTTCTCCCGCATCAACACTTCAACACAATCTCGCTAAGATGGACAAGCAGAAGCAATGAGAAGAGATCTGCGAACTTACAAGGCGTGTTGTGGCCCTGGACAAACAAAGGCGCGTGCTAGAAGGGCACCTCCCTACAATGACACCGCAACCCGAAGCAACATCCCCATCCCGAACATGCCCACCAAGCCTTCGCCGGAGGGGCCGCTTGAGGGGGAGACGCCTCTTCTCTGTTAGTGCAGAGACCCATACAAGTTCTTCAAGTTCAAGCACCGAATAAGGCTGGGCATGCGTTACTAGGGTTGTGCGAACTACTCATCGGACTATCCGGACCACCGTTGGGACACGAACAGCTATCGGCAGCTAGTAAGGACCAGTTACAGTATGTTCCCCTACTATAACTCTTTCAAAGTATGCACTAACAACCTCTTCCGTCTACCCGTAATCCCCGGATCTGCTATGTCGCTGCCGCAAGTGGATCGAACAAGAAATCCACCCACGCGACCAGTGGCATATGGAATACGAGGAGTGGGATGCCAAAAAATCCCACGAGATCCGGGAGGAGGAGCGGTGCAACGATGAGCAAAATGATTGTATTCGTTCGGATACGAAAGCTCATCTCGAGGCGTGCAACCGCAGGGAGCTCGAGGCTCGCAAGAGGGAGCACGAGAAAAATAGAGAAATGGCGGCCAAAGCGAGGAGGTTGGTGTGGAGTACAACACTGAGCTCGGAAGGAAGGGTAAATGACGAGTAGTACAACGCTGAGCTCGTTCTTCCTACAAGTTGGTAAGGAAGATTAAATTATGCGAATTTGTCATTACTCAAAACTACGACATGTTGCACTGATATTACATAACATTGAGCAAAACATCATAACACTTAGTTTTTTTACAAGTGAAAGTGATTTTTGAGAACATTGACAATCACATGTTATAACTTTCCATGATTTCCCATGGCAGTGGCCTCAACGTCCCCCATGTGGACTGCCTCGAGTCGGGCGGCCGAATGAGGGACCCGCGGCGACGTCCAAAGCGTCGGTGTTTCCTTCGTCCTGAGGATTTCTCATCGGACATTTATTAAAGGTGTGCCCAGACTTCCTGAAAATAGAGCACTTCTTCGTACAACGTCTGGCTTCTACTTCATGCATGCCGTTCCTGATGCGCCCTAGCTGTCGCCGGCCGACCTTTCCCTTCAGCCTTTCAATGTCCGCGACCCAGATTAGTTACTCCCAGATCAGATGGCCAATGTAATGTCCAACCACGGCGTAACTATACATCTCTGCACTCCATATTTTCATCACCACCTCATTGTCGAAGTAATCAGAGAGGTACTGCCCTGGTTGCTGTGCCACTGTGGAACATGCGACCATGACATAGGAGCAGGCCTATGCAGATGAATGGGCTTGTTGCAAGTGCATCTGTAGCTAGAATGGTGTAGTTTGCACTCATGGGTAATCCTCCCGCGGTTCGTCCTGCGACATCCTTTATCTCCGCACATTACCTCGAAGCGAAGCTCTCTTGTACCCATCTTGAATACGCGATGCATCGCACACTTCTTGCTCTTCTCCTCCATGTACTTGGTGATCATGGCGGACTAGAGTACTCTGTCATGTGCCATGGCGAGCGACGCGTTATTGCTTCTCTCAGCGAAGTAGTTTGTCGTCCTGCGGATAATTGCCTCTATAATACTAACAAAGAGAGACAACTTGCGTCGCGCATGACTCAGTTGTTAACCTCGGCTAGATTGGTTGTCATGACACCATATCGAACACCACCCCTGTCATGCAGCTGCGATCACTTTTCCTTAGACTCGTGCTCAATCCAGTTCGAGAAGCATTTCACATGCGCCCCCGTCCTCCTTGTCAGACTGGGGCCATCTATGGGTAGCCGTTGCAATGCTTCGGGGGCCTGGTCAGCGCTTGCTGTGCGACCCTTTTCGCTGCCCCCCTTCTGTGCGTCTGGGTCCGCTCATCCAGAATATTCCAGAGTGCTTTAGACTTCCGCTGCTGATTCTGGTTCCACATCCGCTTGAACAGGTTCATCGGGTCCTTGTTGCAGAACTGTTTGTAGAAGTTTGCCCCCAAGTGCCTCATGCAGCACCTGCTCTATAGATCTGCCCATGCAAATGGTTCATTATCTCCTTGTTGTAGCTGGGTTATTGCACTGGGCAGACCGACGTGCCGATCATGAAGGATGCATACATTTGGACAACCCTGTACAACAGAAATCCTCATATTCTTCAGGAACCACAACCAGCTATCTGTGTTATCGCTTTCAACGAAAGTGAATGCCACAGGAAGAACTTGATTATTGCCGTCCGTCGCTATTGAGGTCATTATCTGGCCCTTGTACTTTCCAGTCAGGAATGTGCCATCTACGCACAAGATTAGACGGCAGTGCCGGAATGTATTGTATGGACCAAATGCGAAGAATGCTCGCTGCAGTACCCTCTTATCAGACCACTTCGGATGTGTGGCGTCTTGAATGTCGACATGAGTGTCTGAATTGTTGTTTTGTATGACTCAGAGTAGTCCGTTGAGGTTGTGGTAGGAATTCTCGAACATGCCGAACATTGATTCCACTGCCTTCTGTTTTGCGCTTGTAGCCTTGGCATGGCTGATTGTACTAGAACCTTGCCTCAATCGCACGAATATCGAAATCAAGATTATCCACGATCTCACCGTACATGAGGTTTGCGATTAGGCCTGATGACAGATTCTTGTGGGACTGCACCGGCTCGGCGACGACGCATGTGTGTGGGACTACGATAGAGCACTTCCAGTAGGTGTCTCACTTAGCCTGAAATGTGTGCACTCGCCAGAGACATCCCTCTATTCCCACTTCACGAATGTGAATTGCGCCGCACCAATAAGGCCCTGAATTTGACCGTCTCCCGCACGACCTACTTGCATTTGTACACAACTCCTTGTGTGACCTTGCTCTGGTCGTACTCCTACGGCACACGGGAGCCTTCGTCGACAACGAGGTTGTTAAACTGGTATGTGTTCCACTCCGATGGAACCGCCAGCTGGTCCACACCATTCTAGTCGTCGGATCCTTCATCTTCTGACAATGCATTGTAGTCCTGGAATTCCTGGTCCATCCTTTGCACAATGGTTTTCAGCTCCTCACCCTTGTCAGCAAGGCCACTGACCTGCCTGACTGAAGGAGCTACTTCTTCAGGGTCTTTGTCGACATCATCAGTAACTTTGGGAACTTTGACAACCGTGTGCGCCGCGCTGTGGCTGGAGTCACCGACTTCTTCTTCGGCACCACCAACCCCTTCTTGTTTAGCCGCGGATGCAAGAATGGACTTGACATATGTCTGGGCCAGAAGGACGAAATCTCACCCTCCCTTCCTCGCCACACGTAGATATGACTGCCATGACTTTGTTTCCTTTAGCTGCACTAACTCCAATATGTGGGTTGTTTGCTCGAGGGGCAAGACAACTCAATCTCATATCATAAACATCATGGTCCACTTGGAATGTGTGAAACAACCACCGCATCACAACGCCCCATGTACGTCCCTCTGCTCTTGGCAGGGGCACAATCGTCGATTGGAAATAACGTAGGTTAATCCCCTCGGGACCCTCCACAATAGTCCCCGGACCGTAGTAAATTTTGAAATTGGTGATGTCCGACATAATTGACGCACTGCACTAAGAACATTTCCACGATTAACCACATATCTAAAAAAGACTACCTGCTGAAAATAATTGTGTACAACATACCGCACTACGCAACCGTACATTCAAAACTATGTAATCAATTCGGATCAAAAAATTACCTCACAGGTAGGTAACTGAACGGGCAGCACTTCGTTAGCTTCTTTCCTCCCCTCTACTCCTCTCCCTTCTCTCTTGTTTTTTCTGAACACAAATGAATCATGTGCCGAATTTTAGGATTTCAATTGGCGACAAAAGAGGGCCAGAGTACATGTCGCTAGTTCAACCGGCGATAGAAGCCTGCCGCTAGTTCAACCGGCGGTATAAATCTAATTTTATTATTTTTTAGGCGGACTACTTATTTTTATAATTTTTTTAAAAACTATTATTTTTTAAAAAAAATCGGGACTCCGGTGGCTGCAGCTTTGTCTAAATACAAACAAAGTTTAAACCTCATAAGCTACCCTACTTCCGTTTTGTGGTTCGGGTTTGGAGTCGGAGACACATTGCTATGCTCATCGATCCAAGCAGTGTTGTGGGGTCTTTTCGTCAGTGAAAGATGTAGTATTTCGTGGTATGGTCAGGTCCTTTACAAATGGCATGTATGTATGTTCCAGAAACTTCGGACAGATGGGCCAGCCTACTCCCTCTAAAAAGAAAAGAGATGGTGGGCAAGACCAGTGCACCGGGAGCACCGTGCACCACTTCCTGCCTCCATCCTCTCCTTCGCAACTGCCGCGCACCTTCCCTAGCTCCGCTCTGCTCGCCGGAGCGCCACCCCGCCGTGGTGTGTTGATGCTAGCGGCGCCGGGAGCCATGCTCTCCTGTGACCGCGGGCTTGCGCTGCTAGCCGTGGCGGTTCCGGGGGAGAGGGCGGCGTCGGAGCCCGCCGGCCGTCGCGCTGTGGTGTGCTTTCAGATGGACGGCCCTCCCTCCGACGACGACGACGACCACGTGAAGGGGTATGGTACTTGCCCGCCCGCCTCCTTACCTCACTCTCTCTTTCTGGCATGGATCTAGGCTTTGTTGGTCCGTACTGGTGTTCTTGCATGGATTTGTTGTCTTCGTTTGTTCCTTCCTCGTTTGGTGTTGAGCTGGGTCGAGTAGAATATTTCTTTCAAGTTTGATTTGGACTTGGGCCCGATATAAGATTTCTTTCTTGTTTGATTTGGACTAGATCGATGCAAGGGCTCTAGGATCTAAGGATACGGGTCAAATCCTGGGTTTCTTTTTTCTTTTCTTGGACTGGATCCGATCTACGTTGCTTGCTTTATTTTATTTGCTTTTTTTTTTTTCATTTCGCTCTTCTTCCGTTTTTTTTCCATGTTTTTGTTTTGTTTTTATTGGAATGTTTTTTCGGGTATTTTACAGGAAAAGATAGGAATTAATTTATACTCGCTTTTTCGACTGTTTTTTCTTTTTCTTTTCTTTTTTACATAAAAATAGAGTTGTTCTTTTTTCCCCTCTTTCTTCCTCTGTTTCTTGTTCACTTCTCTCCTTTAAAGTTGTTTTGCTTCTTAGCTAGTTTGTATGTAGAGATAGGTGATCGATCCTTGCTGGTTTGTTAAGATGTACTAGTTTATGCATGTGATTTACTAGTTTATGCATGTGATTTCTCGATCAGCACAGCTAAGCACACATCTTAATTCGGTTCCGTTCTGCTTCGTTCTATAGGGAAACTAGGAGCTTCTGGATGAAATTTTAAATACCGCTGAGAGCTGTAGTTTTCTCTTGAATAAGGTGGTGGTAATTGTTCCGATCTCTTCAGAGCACAACAAGGACAAGAAGATAGTAACAAAGTACAAACAACGCTCGATTCTGATACGATTTCAAACGAATTTAACGATGTGTCTTCATTTACAAAGATATGTTATTAAATTTATAATTGTTTCATGAGATGATACTTGTCGATGAGGGTTTTCTCAGGTTGCAGTGCAAGACCGCGAGAGTTACGTTAAGACTGATACGTTGGGGGAGGCTATGGATGATCTGATTCACATGTGAGCTGTCTATATCGAGAGTCTAGGATTCCTTTCATTGTATGTCAATACAGTTTCGCTCTTCAGTCTGGATGTTGATAAGTAGACTTACCTTAGAGAGCTTATTCAGACTTACATTATCATCTTCAATGCTGTGATCTGATAATTCTGAGCCATCTTTGATCTTGACTTTAACTTTTAGACATTCAGTGCATGAAACAGTAGTAAATAAGTATCATATAGTAAGGCTATATCAGTAATGGTATGCTCTAAACTATATCAGTAGTATTATGTAAGTATCTTTAGTGGTAACAAACAAGTCTGCTAGCTCTAGCGGTGGGAAATAGATCATCTGTATTGAATGACATTGAAAGGTTCAATACAGAAGACATACAGTGTCACACATTGAATAACTTTTCGATCGGCCGGTGGAGAACGACTTCTAATGCTTGACACTGTAGATCTTCTGTATTGAACCTTTCAATGCCATTCGATGCAGATAATTCATTTTTCACTGCCAAAGCTAGCTCACAGACCAGACTTGTTTGTTAGCGGTGAAGATATTTGCATACTATTACTGATATAACCTAAAGTATACTACTACTGATATAGTATGCTTATATGATACTTGCTTACTACTGCTCTTTGCACTGAATGTATAAAAGTTAAACTTAAGGTCAAAGATGATGCAGAACTGACAGGTCACAGCGTTGAAAATAATAGTGTAAGCCTGAGTGAGCTCGTTAAAGTAAGTCTCCTTGTCAATATCTAGGCAGGACAGCAGGATCGTATTGGTATACTGTGGGAGGACTCTCGGTGAAGACGACCGGTATGAGCATCAGGTCATCCATAGCCTCCACCAGAGCGTCGGCCTTGACGTAGCCCTCGCGTTCTGCAACCCTAAAGAAGTCCTCGCCGACATATACCATGTCCCGAAACAACAAATTCAATAACAAATCCTTTTAAATGAACACACATCGTTCATTTTGCTTAAGGTTCATTTTGCTTAAGATTAGCTCAGAATTGAGTGTTCCTTGTGTGCTTTGTCACTACCTTGTTGTGCTCTTTTATTATTTAATAAATAAGGGACCATACGTCTTTGTGGTCGTAACTCTTAAGGCTAACGACCTCACTGGTCGTGAGGATTCCAGAGGTTACTCAATATCTAACCTGGTCGGAGAAGGTTCCCAACCTTGTCCCCGACCATTCAAAAGCTCTCAAAACCTTGAACTGATATCTGAACCTAGCATCAGATATATCCCATACCGTGTGAAGAATGGGACATGTGCTTTATATCTCATACCACACGACGATACGTAATTCTAAGACAGAAATACGGTTAATGGCTCACTGACATCTAACCGTACGGCAGTTGACACATATGACCTAGACTACTCTTTTAAGCTTATTGCTTGAGATGGTCGCGGAAAGGCTTGAGATCTAGCACAATGAAAAAAAAATCCTTTTTAGGAAAATACTCAAAATGCTAAGTGCTTGATTTTTGCTTCATATTTGAACTCTTAATGCTCAAAATACCTCAGTTCCAGTGTTGAGTCTCTTTTTACTTATAGACATGGCTTGACTCATTTTTGGTTGCTTTTAGTGAAATTATGATATTGAACAACCTTTCATGGTTTTAATTCTTTTAATCTCAGATTGCTGCTATTTTGGTCTTAGCTTTGCAGTACATGTTTTCCCTTAATTGAATATAGCTTCTACTCTTTATATGGCTTGGTATAATTCTTATACTGTCTACATAGATAATGGTCATGGCTCCTTTTTAATTAAATTTCAAAAATAAAGTCAATTCATCTTACTTTATCTCTTCCCATGCATCTTGATGAATTCATTGTCAAAGGGGAGAAGGATTATGAAGTAAAATGTTGTTTTGGAGCTTTTGGTTTCATTCATAAGGTTTCATATAAAAGAACTCACATATATAAAAAAAATGATGAACCTTTTGAAAATTTATGATCATAATGAGTTGAGTCTCTTGGTTTTATTGCCTCTTTATGATTATAGTTGCATTTGAAGAAGACTCACAATGATCAAAGGTCAAATAGAACATTTGTCTTTCATATGGACCTAAGTGAGATTTTTGGATACTTTCTGGAGATTGAATCCTTTTGTGCTTTCATTGTCTTATCTCACTTGCTTATACTATTCTGAAGCCAGCTTGGTCGGTTCCTAGGCTTTTTCTTGCTTATGGACCAAGTTGTGCATTTATGCGAAAACTACGATTTTTTACTTTTCAAACCGAAAAACTATATTTTCTGGGAAATTGCCAATGTGTTCATCAAGGGGAGATTGTGGATATCGTGAGGATATGTGCACGATCTTAGAATGATGAGTCAATTGGCAATGGCTTTGTTGGTTTGCAAAATCTCGCGTTTTCGGGGTTGCTCCGATCTTTGTCAAGTCATTTGGCGGTCGAACGGCCAGGTCGCCGGTCCGACCGGCCAGTGGAAAGGTCTGACCGGCAATGCTTGCCGGTCCGACCGTAAAATTGTGTTGATGGAATTTGGGGCTAGGCCAAAAATAGGTTGTGTAGGCAAGTGAGGGGAGTCTCCTGGATGTGGTCACATAATTTTTGGAGCTCCCAGTCAAAAGTTTGAAAATTCCAGAAGGTTTCAGATTTTCGAGATGGAATTTTGGCTAAGTCTTTTCGGGCGGTTCGACCGCCGTTATGGAATCGGTCCGACCGGTCTGAAATCGGTCGGACCGGCTGTGTGGGGCGGTCAGACCGCCGATCACTTGAAGGTGAGCCTTCTTGGCATTGATGTGTTTTGATTGTGGTTATTGTATGGATTTCAATGCTTTATTGTTGCATATTGCATTGTGGAACTAATGTGGGTCAAGTTGTGAAGAACTTGTTCCCGGAGACGATTTGTTTGTCTATTACTGTGCAGGTGGCTTGCAGGTCAACGACGTCAACGGTGAGGTGGATCGGGACTACGCTTGGAGAGTGTGGTCGTAGCGATCATGGATCTTGGGTGGTCGTGTGACTCAAGCATAGTGCAGAATGAGCAAGATGGATCGAACGGGTAGTTCGGTGCAGCTGGTTGGATCAGGCGGTGCGGAAGTCGGTGCAAGTCTCTAGGAGGTTCCGATGAGATTCGGACAGGAGAGACTTGGCGACGAGATGAGAGCCGTTGATCAACCTACACGTGGTGAAGCAGGCGATTGCTTCAACAGATGTGTGTGAGTGGGTCACATGTGTGTGTGGGTCCCAAATGTGAAAACCTAGCCTCTCCTATAAATAGAAATGGGGAGATGTAAAACCACTTGAAGCACTTTAGCCCTCATTTGAAAAACCCTTGTTAGGGTTAGGGTTAGAGTTTGGAGAGGAAAGGAGAGGAGAGGGAGAGATTGTGTGTGCTCCTTGGTGAGCTCTTGTCCTCCTTGAGGGAGTGGCTTTGTGAGCATCTCGTGGGATCAATCAATCTTGTGATGCTTGCTTGAGAGATCGTTTGTCTCCTTTGTGTTCTTCTCTCTTTTGTTGAATTTGGTGCTTCCTTGATTCAAGTGTTTAAGCTTGGTCTCTTGACCTATTTTATCTTGCTTTGATGTGTGAGAATACTCCTAGAATCATCTAGATCATCAACCCCCACAAGCAAGTCTTGAATCAAGATTTTTATATTTCTAGGGTTTGTGCACTTCTTTGGTAAAATCGTCAGAGATCGTTTCTGTGAAGTGGATCTGAAGGATCGTCGCTAGAAATAGGTCTCTAATATCCTTAGGGAGGTGTGCTCCAAATTTGGTCAAGTTTCATTGGTTGAATCAAAACTTGGACCAAATTTCGTTTTGGATTTGGGCTTGATATTTCGGTTCTGGACTAAATCGGTCGGACCGATTTTTATACGGCGGTCAGACCGCCAGCATTCAGACCGCCCATTAACGGCCGGTCGAACCGATTTCAAATCGGTCGGACCGCCCTTTGGTAGCCGGTCAGACCGCCAGTGCCTAGACCAGACTAGTGAGATCAATTCTCCACATTTGTGTCTTGTGGTTGAGGGGGTTATCGAATTCAGCACAAGGCTTCCTCTGTGCGCTTACTGATCTTCTTAGCTTTCATAGCTAAAGGAGTAAAGTTCGTGTTGAATTTGATTAAGGCGAGAAATTTGAGAAAGCGCCTATTCACCACCCCTAGTCGCCTTTACCGGTCCTACAGAAGGTTTGCTGGCAGAACTTCGAGCAGCTCATTCGCTCGGAATTTGCAAATTACTAGTGAAAGGCGATTCTCAACTAGTAGCGAATCAAGTAGGGAAAGAGTATCAATGCTCAAGTACCAAGATGTCGTCTTATCTGGCGAAAGCACGAAAACTCGAAAAGCACTTCTTCGGTTTTCAGATCCAACATATTCCTAGAAAGGAAAACTTTCTAGCAGATCAGTTGGCACGGATGGCCTCCACAAGGTCAACCGTCCCGCCGGGAGTTTCTCTTGAGCAACTCGATTCACCTTCGGTGGTCGAGCTTTCCGAGAACATCAATGGTTCACATCAGGTCAATCCAATTGATTCTGATCACATGGATGCTCCACAGATCGGTGACGATCATGGTAGAGATTGGATGACATCGATCTATAATTTTCTTCAGCATGACCTAATTCCAGAAGATGATGTAGAGGCTGATCGTATAGCACGAAAAGCCAAGTCATACACTCTAATCGAATGTACCTTGTAAAAACGAGGATCTCATGCAGTGTTGATGAGATGTATATCTCGCTCGGATGGCATTAAGTTGCTAACCGAAATTCATGGAGGAGTCTGTGGAGCACATCATTCCTACATAACACTGGTCGGTAAAGCCTTCAGGCAAGGATACTATTATTGCCGCCCTTCATGATGCAAAAGGGCTCGTGACGAAGTGCGTACAATGTCAGTTTCATAGCCGACAAGTACATCAGCCGTCACAAGCTCTGCAAACAATTCCTTTCTTGGCCTTTTGCAACCTGGGGAGTAGACATTCTGGGACCTTTCCCAAGAGCACCCGGGGGCTTCGAATTCCTCTTCGTCATGATTGACACGTTTACAAAGTGGATTGAAGCCGAGCCAGTTGTTAAAACTACAACTGAGGCTGCTAAGAGGTTCCTCACAAAAAACGTGATTACACGATTTGGTGTACCTAGTCGTATAATCACGGACAATGGTACTCAGTTTTCCAACAGTAATTTTCAGGAATTCTGCGACGACCTGGGTATCAGAGTCCATTTCGCTTCAGTTGCTCATCCGCAGAGTAACGGAGCAGTTGAGCGTGCCAATGGTATCATAATGCAGGGGGTTAAACGCCGAGTATTCGACGATTAATAAAGCGATCGAGTTTGGGTTCAAGAACTTCCTTACTTTATGGGTCATTTGTCTGACGACGATCGTGCGACCGGTGAAACACCATTCTTTTTAGTTTATGGGGCCGAAACCATGCTTCCTCCAGAATTAAAAATTGGTTCTACTCGCACTGATCGTTTTAATGAAAATGATCAGGAAGAAAGACGACTCGACGATATCAATTTCCTTGAGGAACGACGAAACCAAGCCTTGTTGCATTCGGCAATCTATCAACAAGCCATGCGAAGGTACCACAGTCGTAAGGTGCAACCTCGCAGCTTAGTTGTAGGTGATTTGGTTCTCAGAAAAATTCAGAACCAAGCAAATCGCAACAAACTTTCTCCCAAGTGGGAAGATCCGTACGCTGTGGTCGAAGTCACCCGACCAGGTTCGGTACGATTAGCCATGTCAGACGGCATGGTTTTGTCTATTTCTTGGAATATTGACGAATTGCGTAAGTTTTTCGTTTAATTTTCATTTCATTTCCATTCAGTTTAAGAAATAATGAATCAATTCAAAAAACAAGTGATGTTATTTATATGACAGAACTTAGCTCTGGTCGACTACGGTTCATATGCTTAGGACTATGAAGATTATATGTTTTATTTTTAAAATTCTGTTCTACTCTTGATTGGCTACTGGTCGGGACACAGAAAACCTCCTAGTCGAAG
Organism: Hsuehochloa calcarea; assembly: GCA_036346395.1. NCBI lineage: Eukaryota > Viridiplantae > Streptophyta > Magnoliopsida > Poales > Poaceae > Hsuehochloa > Hsuehochloa calcarea. Next base: position 47,324,883 of record CM070599.1, read on the forward strand.
TCTCTCCTTTTTCGCATGTGGTTCTGCCCACTGGAAGGAGCTTCCTAGCGACGGCCCTTTTCTTACGATCTTTGCTGCCAGTCGGACTAGAGCACTAATACGTATTGCGAAATACAATCTATATCTTCATTTCTCAGCAAGTTCATTCCGACCAACGTTGAGCACTGCGTAGAAATAAAACCACTTCGTTTATTATATATGTCTTTGCATGTAACTTCCTCTTGTCAAGAAAAATTATTTTTTCTTCCGACCATATATTGTCTTAGTAAGTACTTTGATTACGAAAAATAGATTTACAACTAGTCGAAACCTAACACTGATTCCGACCAAAAAGGTTTCCTAGTATTATCATGATCGATTTTTTTCAACAATCAGTACATACTTTCAAACAATGGTTGAGACTTCAGTTCATATTCTTAGCTTACTACTTATATAGTAAAGTTCTTCTACTATAAAACAGTCGGGGGCTAGGTAATATATGATAAGTCGACAGGATAAACAAATGATTCCTTTTCATTTGATAAGAGAAAGGTAAGTTTTACACATTTTTTTGCATACTCTCTCTTTCTCTTTTGCGGGGTTTTTTTACTACTAAGAGATTGCCCTCCATTAGTCACTGCTGGATAGAGATCCGACCTCCATTTCTTCTGCAACCTTGTCTCCAAGAGATTTCACTTCCTTGAGAAACTTGGTCACCTCCTCAGGCAAGCAGTTAAAATCTTCTTCAACAGCTTGAAGATTGGTAGAGGGGTAAGACGCCTTCAGTTTTGCCAACGCAAGACTAACTCCAATAGCAAAAGACTCCTTTACGGAATAGGCATAATTCTCTCTCGTAGTTTTGAGCAAGCCCTTAAGGTCTTCCAAAAGATGGCCAAGGTAATTTACCTTTTCCATTGGATCACTTAAGGAGGGCAATGATGATCCTGATCCCATATCAAAGATCATTTTATTGAGTATAGTAATCTTTAAATCAAGATTAAGCATGATTGCTGCCCCCTTGTCTTGTCCAAAGCTTTCTTTGCTTTGGTTAAAGCTTGATTTTGTTCTGCACAAGCAAAACAAATATTAGGCTAAAAATGATCAGAAGAGATACTAAGTCAAGTCTACGACTAAGTTACCTTCAGCTTTCTTCCTGGATTTCTCCAGGTATTTTTCATATCTGGTCGTCAGGTTTTCGATCGATCGATTTTTAGCTTGAATTTCCTCTTCAAGCTTTATTCTTCTAGCTTTTTCAGCCAAAGCTTCTTCTTTTATTTTCTCCAAATCTATCAAATTTGATCTTCTTTTATTTTCTCCAAATCTATCAAATTTGATAAGGGATGATAGTTAAAAGAAGTAAGGAAAGTCTTGGCAAAAGACAAATTAAGAAGAAAGTTCTTACTTTATAGTTCGGAGTATTTTTGCTCTAGATTCTTAATCCGATCGGTTAGTCCTCCGATCGTAGCAAAATTTTCAACCATATGCTACGTAGATAGCATTTTTTTTTCTTTAAAAGTTTCTTGTGAACTTTAAGGAAAATTATAAGAGTGGTTGAAGATACTTACTTGAATTGCCACGTCATTATAATCGGCAAAAATTCTATCATGATTTACCTTTGCAAGGCGATCTGATACTCTCCTCTAAACTTCATCAAGTTCCTTATCCTCGATAAATCGAGGAGAGAAAGGGAACTTGTTAGTCTGGAAGAGGTTGCTTTCAGAAGTTGGAATCTGTTGTGGATCTGCAAAAACGGCTACCTCCTCTGATGGAGTAGTAATCACCACAGGATCTGAACCAGATTCCGGCACTGAAGCAGGCTCGGGGGCTTTCCTAACCACTTCCTCCTCATGATTTCTTGCCTGAGGAAAACCCTGGTCGGAGGTGTCCTCGATCACCTAACCTGTTGGAATAATCTGATCGGGAACAACTAGAACTCCAACTATGTAACTTCACATGCCTCTCCCTCCCACTATAAATAGGCTTCGTGGAATGGGGAGGATGATGTCATTTTATAATAACTACGACACATGCAATATATGAGAATGAATTGCGGTGTTTGATTCTCGAGTCGCACCCACGGTGATTGATATGTCCGACCAGGAATGTCAAAGTTTACTGTCGATCTCGTATCAATGATTGTTGCAGCATTGCGCTCTAGTCCTGGTAGGGAGCTGCTTTCTTACGTTGTCATGATTTCGCTACTGCTGTAATACCGAATGCAACGATGCTCTGTTTTCTACTACTGCTAATATGTTAGTACGTTGAAGCTTAGACTTCTGCAATGTGTGCGATATGGCAACGTTACCGAATGCGCTAGGCTAGAGTTGGACTCGTAACACTCGCGGTAGTAATGTTACCCTGTCGAAACTTGATAGGACTACACATATCCTTACTTAATGAGGACAAAAGGTCGAGGATAAGAAGCTTCAAGAGCTTGACAATGAACTCTATGATCTATGGGATATCATGGATACCCCGATGGAAGAAGGGAGCCTGTTTGATCATGTTGCCTACAATAGAACAACGACTGTTGAGGATGTCACTGCACCCGGAGCACTTGCTCTTGACATAATTAATCAAGCTGGTCGGCTTGAGGTTCCAAGGCTGGATCAGCTAAAATACAGCAAGACGAAAGAAAATAGCTTTTAAGAAGGATTTATGCTGGTGCTCACAGCCTCAGCTAGTACCAACACAGCAGCTGCTGGCGCTGATCGAGTCAGTGAACATGGAACCTTCAGAATTGATCACACGGAATCGGATTCAGAGCCCTATTGCTGGCAACATGATCAAACATGATCCTTTCTTCCATTGGGGTATCCATGAGGTCCCATAGATCATAGAGCTCAGTGTCAAGCTCTTGAAGCTTCTTAGCCTCAACAGATTTAAGGATATATATAAGTCCTATCAAGTTTTGACAGGGTAACATTGTTCATGCTCTTGCGGCCCTTACCAATAGAGTCGTCCAGACTGTTATGAACTTTAGTTATTTTGCTAAAATGATTCCATACTAAATACAGCACAGGGATCTTGTACTGTACATGCGTGCTCAAGAACCTTCTCCAGCCTATTTCCCTTCTCTCTCTCTCTCTCTCTCGCTCTTGCAGCTGAGACTGAAATTCGTGAAGCATGCGTGCTCAAGAACCTTCTCCAGCCTATTTCCCTTCTCTCTCTCTCTCTCGCTCTTGCAGCTGAGACTGAAATTCGCGAAGCTTCTCAAAATTTCAACGTACTAATGTGTTAGCAGTACTATCATGAGTGTTCTGAGTCCAACTCTAACCTAAGCGCGTTGGTAGCGTTGCTATATCGCGCACATTCACGAAGTCAAAATTTCAGCGTACTAACGTGTTAGCGATGTAGTAAGCGGTGCATCGTTGCATTGATGCAGTGTTAAGTATTACGGTGATTCGAAATCATGACAACAAGAAGCGGCTCCCTCGCTATCTTGATATAGCATGCGTATAGGGTATTTGCTTACTACTGCTCCATACACTGAATATCTAAAAATTAAACTTAAAGCCAAAGGTGGCGCAGATCTGCCAGGCCACGGCGTAGAAAAGAATAGTAAAAGAGCGAATGAGCTCTGTGAAGTAAATTTCCTCGTCAACATCCATCTTTGGAGAGTGAGTGCAGTGTTGGCGTCACGGTGGGAGATATCCGGGCTATCGATGAAGATGGCCAGACATGAGCATCGAGCCATCCATAGCACGGCCTCCACCGGTAGCGTCGGCCTGGCGTAGCCCTCGCGGACTGTCACGCAGCTTTGAGGAGGCCTCGCCGACACGTACCATGTCCTGAAACAACAACAAATTAAATGAACACACATATCCTTATTGCCCAGTAGGGCGATCGACCTATGGGACACCTGGAACCTCTCCATAGCGGCGCGGAACGAATCACGCCACTAGATGGAACACGAAGGAAGAAATTAGTGAACAAGAAACAGAGGAAGAAAAGATAGAAAGGAAAAACAGGGAAAGAGCGAGGATAAACTAATTTCTATCTTTTTCCTGTAAAATACTCGAAAAAACATTCAAATAAAAACAAAAAAAAAATTAAACAAAGAAGAGCGAAAAGAAAAGCAAGCAACACAGAACGGATCCCGTCCAAGAAGAGAAAAAGAAACCCAAGATTCGGCCCATATTCTAGATCCTAGAGCCCTCTCGTCGATCTACTCCAAATCAAACAAGAAAAAAAAAGCGTCAGGTTCCCATCATCTGGAGCCCTAGTTGCACCTCCTGCAAGGCGTGGTAACAGGCATTAACCATCAGCAGAAATGCTAGGCGTGGTAACGTCCTGGTGTTCTTGCATGGATTTTGGTCATCGTCTCTTCCGCTTCCTCGTTTGGGCCAAGTAGAAGACTTCTTTCACTTTTGATTTGGACTTGGGCCCAGTATAGGCTTTTTTTTTCTTGTTTGATTTGGAGTAGATCGACGAGAGGGCTCTAGGATCTAGGATATGGGCCGAATCTTGGGTTTCTTTTTCTCTTCTTGGACGGGATCCGTTCTGTGTTGCTTGCTTTTCTTTTCGCTCTTCTTTGTTTAATTTTTTTTTGTTTTTATTTGAATGTTTTTCAGGTATTTTACAGGAAAAAGATAGAAATTAGTTTATCCTCGCTCTTTCCCTGTTTTTCCTTTCTATCTTTTCTTCCTCTGTTTCTTGTTCACTAATTTCTTCCTTCGTGTTCCATCTAGTGGCGTGATTCGTTCCGCGCCGCTATGGAGAGGTTCCAGGTGTCCCATAGGCCGATCGCCCTACTAGGCAATAAGGATATGCGTGTTCATTTAATTTGTTGTTGTTTCAGGACATGGTACGTGTCGGCGAGGCCTCCCCCAGTCAGGTTGCAGGACAGGTCCGCGAGGGCTACGTCAGGGCCGACGCGCTGGTGGAGGCCAGGCTATGGATGGCCTGATGCTCATGTCGGTCATCTTCATCGATAGCCCGGGATATCTCCCACCGTACGCCAACACGGTACCACTCTCCAGCATGGATGTTGACGAGGAAATTTACTTCACGAGCTCATTCGGTCTTTTACTATTCTTTTCTACGCCGTGGCCTGGCAGATCTGCACCACCTTTGGCTTTAAGTTTAATTTTTAGATATTCAGTGTATGGAGCAGTAGTAAGCAAATACCCTATACGCATGCTATATCAGTATTAGCGTAGGGAGCTGCTTTCTTAAGTTGTCATGATTTCGCAACTGCTGTAATACTTAACAGCTCTGTACCGAATGCAACGATGCACCGTTTTCTACTGCTGCTAACACGTTAGTACGTTGAAATTTTGACTTCTGCAATGTGCGCGATATAGCAACGTTACCGAATGCGCTAGGCTAGAGTTGGACTCGTAACACTCGCGGATAGTACTGCTAACACGTTAGTACGTTGAAATTTTGAGAAGCTTCGCGAATTTCAGTCTCAGCTGCAAGAGCGAGAGCGAGAGAGAGAGAGAGAGAAGGGAAATAGGCTGGAGAAGGTTCTTGAGCACGCATGTACAGTCCAAGATCCCTGTGCTGTATTTAGTATGGAATCATTTTAGCAAAATAACTGAAGTTCATAACAGTCTAGACGACTCTATTGGTAAGGGCCGCAAGAGCATGAGCAATGTTACCCTGTCAAAACTTGATAGGACTTATATATATCCTTAAATCTGTTGAGGCTAAGAAGCTTCAAGAGCTTGACACTGAGTTCTATGATCTATGGGATCTCATGGATACCCCAATGGAAGAAAAGATCATGTTTGATCATGTTGCCAGCAATAGAGCAGCGACTGTTAAGGATGCCACTGCACCTGGAGCACTTGCTTGACATAATTAATCAAGCTGGTCAGATTGAGGTTCCAAGGCTGGATCGGCTAAAATACAGCAAGACGAAAGAAATAGTTTTTAAGAAGAATTTATGCTGGTGCTCACAGCCTCAGCTAGTACTAGAGACAGCAGTTGCTGGTGCTGATTGAGTCAGTGAACATGGAACCTTCAGAATTGATCGCAGGCATGGATAGTCAGATGAAAGCAAGGGAACAAGCTTTGAGCACAAAAGAAATATTAGATAAAGCTGAGAGAAGGCCGATGAGAAAATGTCAAATGCTCCATTACAAACGTCGATCCGATTAAATAAACCGATCGTACTATTACTAGAGTATGGAGCAATCCATCCTTACACGGCTCTAATGCCAATTACGTGGGCGCCTTCACCAGGACGCCTGCAAAACGAGACATGCCCAACCCTTCGATCGCGCCCTGATTAGGCTGGCGGGCCCCTGTCGCCGGCGCCACATATAAAGAGGTGGGAGCCGGGGCGACACAATGACCGAGGTTCACCGTGCCGCCGCCTAACCCCAACCTACAAACCCTAGTCTGATCCTAAGGGGGCGCTGTAGCGACGGGAAGCTCCACCGCCGCCTCTACCGACGGGATCGACCGCCGCCTCTCCTCTACCGACGGGATCGACCACCTCCACCTCGGATCGACCACCGCCACCTCGGATCGACCATGACTAACCCCTCCTCTTCATCGGACGGTAAACCCGAAACCCCGAAACCCTAATCTCTCTCGGTTACTCTCAAGAACACCAGATCCAATCAAAAGAGATATAGAACAGAGTCTATCAATGGTATCAGAGCCTATCAATGGCAAAGATCCAAAAGAAAAAGATTCAAAAGAAAAGAACCGGCCGAACCCTAACTCGAAAAGAAAAGCAAAAACCCTAACCCTAGATCTGTATAGACTGGGACTTACCCGGTCGTGAGGAGGGTCGAGCGAGCCGTGAGCTCGCCGTCGTCGTCGCCGGTTGCGATGAGACCGGCCGAGCCGTGGGCTCGCCGTCGCTCCAAAGTCGGCCCCTAGCGCGTCCGTCAGCGTGAAAGAAGCGCGACGACGGGCCGCCGCTCGGCAATGACGCGCTCCTCTCGGGAGCGCGCCGCCGGCGAGAGGGCCCGAGGCGGCGTCTTCTTCTTCTTCGCGATTTCTTCGCCGGCTCGGGAGCGAGAGAGACGAGCGAAGGAGAAGAGATCGAATGGGGATTAGGGTTTCACGGGGCGCCAGCGATCGCGCTTTATCTGCGCCGAAATGGCGCTCGGTAGTCGATTGGAATTGACTACCGAGATCGCATCAACGCGGTGCGGATCGCCGGCCGCTTGGAGTCCGGTAGTCGGATGTGAATCAAGCGGCAAACAATCGAAAACCCTAACGGTAGTGGGCGATGAGCGATAATGGGCCGAAATTATCGCTTGTTTGAGCAGCGATTTTCGCTCGCGGTAGTCGGATGGCGACGGACGGTTCAGATTACCGAGCGTCGTCGGCCGCGAGCGAAGCGTGAGCCAGCCGTCTGGTAGAAATGCCGATTTTACCAAGATCGTCGGTAGGTTATGAACAGAGAAAATCGAAAAATTGAATTTAATTTATTTTGAAGTATTTTTGAATGAATTTCAATAGAAAAATTGTATAAAATCTCTGTAAATTTTGCACCAGCGTGTTATTTTTTCGAGATTAAATGTGTATAGTTATAATGCTTCGAGAATGAATTATTGAATTTTTATTGTTTCATTGCAAAAGTTAATATAGATTAATTCTTTTTAATTAAATTCAAACCAACGGAGAATTTAATTTTTAAGAATTGTTGTGAGTTATGATATTGTTATTTTCTCGACTAAAGTTGATAATAACGATATTATAATTTTAAAATGATGTTTTTATGCATTGTTTCTATTTACGCCAACGGTGATATAGTTTTAATGTATAGATATAATTGTTTTAATTGTATGTCGTATTTTTGACCAGCGTTGAAAATAAGACATATAATTTTCATGTTTCGTTCTTACTTTATTTGAACTAAATTTTCGGGAGGATACAACTTGATGGGTTGTATCGAGAGATCCCACTCTCAAAGGAGACAATTATGGAGAGTGGAAGAAAAGATAGACTTAGCGTTTATCTTAGGCCGAGGTGGACCGGTCCTCGCTCTGACCACGACCCATGAGCCTATGGCACCAAAGAGGATCAAAATGAGGATGATCTTGCTTGGCGAGAAAAGGCAGAGCGATCATGCTCCCTTACGGATGTCTTATGACCTAGAGCATAAGAAATGGACCACGGCCAACAAGAAATGTATGGTGTGATAAAGAACACGATTGAGCACGCAATTGTGGGCTCAATCGCATGACTATGTGACACCGTCACGAATACCTTGATAAAATAAAGAGTCGGTTCTTGGCTCTTCAAAGACATATGCTACGGTGATTAAGCGACTTGTGACAAAAGGTATTCTGGTGGTTGCAGTGGAATAAGAGAACACATACTAAGGATGAGCAACTTGGCATCCAAGCTTAAACCAATGGATTTGGCTCTCAAGGATGAGTTCCTTATTCACTTGATTTTTGCTTCCTTGCCAGAAAAGTTTGACACTTTTGTTGTCAATTACAACATGCAGCCCGATAAATGGGACTTAGAAAAGTGCATAGCTATGTGTGTTCAAGAGGAGGAAAGAATTAAATCCTCACATGGTGGATCTATCAACTATGTGAATGATAACAAGAAAAAGCACTTCAACAGTACCTCCTTCTCAAGGAACAAGGGAAAAGCCTCTGTCCATCAGCCTCAACAGAATAAATTTGATGTAGACAAAGATCAACCGGACACTACAAGAAGAACTGTCCTGATTACTTAAAGATGATAATGGCAAAGAAAGGTGAGAACATTATTACCTTCATAAATGAATGCTTGTATGTGCAATATTGAAATCCACTTGGTGGATTGACTCAGAACAACTGTTCATGTTGCTAATTCCTTCTGAGGATTAGTTCGACGAGGACTACGCAAAGAAACGAAAGATGCATTAAAGTCGCAAATGGAGTCAAGTAGAAGTTGAAGCCGTTGGCGATCTTTCATTAGAGTTAGCTAATGGCTCCAATCTTTACTTAGAGATGTTCTTTTGTTCCTCTTTCTGAGGAATTTGATTAGTGTTTCCAATTTGGACAAAGATGGTTATGATTGTAATTTTGGAAATGGCAAGTGCGAAATAATATTTAATAAAGAATGTGTTGGTCTTGCCATATTACAAAATGAGCTTTATTTGTTATCATTATGTGATGATGTGAATGTCGTATGCGATAATGGGAGCGTCGCGTGCGAAAGTGATTGAATCCTCGTCTCACGAATGTAAGCGAAAGCGAAAGAGAACTCATAATGAATCGTCGAAATTATGGCACCGTCGTTTAGGCCATATTTGAGGGGAGAATAGAAAGACTAGTTAAGAATGAAATTCTTCCTCTATTAGAGTTCTCGGACTTAGAACAATGCAGAGAATGCATTAAAGGAAAATATGTAAAGAAAATTAAGAAAGGCGCAAAAAGAAGCACGGAGTTCTACAAATTGTTCACACAGACATTTGTGGTCCTTTTCTGTGAAAAGTGTGGATGGTTATGACTCGTTCATAACATTCACGAATGACTACTCCCGTTATGGATATATTTATCCAATCAAAGAAAGAAATGAAGCCTTGGATAAATTCAAGATATTTAAAGTGAAGTTGAAAACCAACACGATTTAAAGATTAAGATAGTTCGATCGATCGTGGGGAGTACTACGATCGACATACCCCATATGGACAAGTTCTGGACCTTTGCGAGGTTCTTACAGAAAATGGCATAGTAGCCCGATATTCTACACCGGCGAACCTCGGCAAAATGGAGTAGTGAAAGGCATGGCTGCACTCGATGGATATGGTGCGAAGCATGATGAGCTACTCCACACTCCCATTGAGTTTATGGATAGGCGTTGAAAACCGTCATTCATATTCTCAATAGAGTGCCTAATAAGTCGGTGCCCAAAACAAATGCGAGTTGTGGACGGAAGAATTCCCTCACTAAACCACTTATGTGTGTGGGGAGTCTGCTTTGAGGCTAAAGTTTTAACCCAAACATTGGGAAGCTAGATCCCAAAGCGATGAAGTTGCCATTTCATTGGCTACCACGAAAAGTCAAAAGGTTTTCGTTTCTCTTGTCGACACGGATATACAAAGTTTGTAGAAGCGAGACACGCTGTCTTCTTAGAGGATGAAATGATGAGGGGAGCATGGTAGCTCGAGAGATTGATCTTGAAGAGAAGCGGGTATATGTGCCCACTCAGATGATTCAAGAGCCACTCTTCCCACTACTGCTGTCATTTGCACCGCAAGCGGTACAAGACAATATGGTGCGGACTGTTATTGTTTCTCCCGTGGCAACAATGAATGAGAATGAGGAACTGTTCTTGAGGATCCTATAGAACCCATTGCCACAAATGAGGGAAAGCAACAAAGACCTCAAATGTAAGATGTACCAAATGAGGAGGCCCTGAGGAGGTCTCAAAGAGTAAGAAGATCGGCTATTTACGATAATTATCAGTTTATCATACAGAGGAATTTCAAATGGAGGATGATCCCACCTCATTTGAAGAAGCCATGAAAGCGAAAATCCTCAAAATGGCTTAAAGCCATGGAAGAGGAAATGAGGTCCATGAAGACTAATAAAGTCTGGGACTTGAAAATTATTCCTAAAGGAGCCAAAACAGTGAGGGTCAGAAATGGGTCTACAAAACAAAGCTTGACTCCCAAGGGAATGTAGAAAGATACAAAGCGCGACTTGTGGCAAAAGGCTTTACGCAAAGAGAAGGATTGATTACAATGAGACCTTTTCTCCAGTCTCTGTAAGATTCCTTGAATCATAATGGCATTAGTAGCACATTATGATTTAGAGTTACATCAGATGGATGTAAAGACGGCATTTCTTAATGGGGATTTGGAGGAAAATGTTTACATGGCACAACCGAAAGGTTTTGTTATGGAAGGAAATGAAAGAATGGGATGACGCCTAAAGAAATCGATTTATGGGTTAAAGCAAGCTTCAAGACAGTGGTACTTGAAGTTTGACATACAATAAGAAAATTTGGGTTTAAAGAGAATGTAGAGGACAAGCTGTGTCTATACAAAGTTTAAAGATGGGAAGTTTATCTTCCTAATCCTGTATGTGGATGATATCCTACTAGCTAGTAGTGATGTCGATGCACTCTTGGAGACAAAGAAGTTTTGTCCTCACACTTTGATATGAAAGATCTTGGTGAAGCTTCGTTCGTTCTAGGGATCGAAATTCAGGGATAGAAACAAAGGGATATTGGGACTATCACAAAAGACATACATAGAGAAAGTCTTAAAGAAATTTGGGATGCATAAATGTAGTCCTTCACTGCACCTATAGTCAAGGGCGGCGGATATGGGGATTTTCAATGCCCGGGAACGATATGAGATCGATCAATGAAAGCGGTTCCATATGCTTGGTATCGGAAGCTTACGGTATGCTCAAGTGTGCACACATACGACTTAGTTTTTGTTCTGGGTTACTTGGCGATTCGAGCAATCTGGAATAGAACATTGGAAATTGATAAAGAAAGTCTTGCGTTATTTGCAAGGAACAAAAGGCCTCATGATGACATCTGAGAAGATCGATTTACTCCATATAGTGGGGTATCTGATTACGATTTTGCGAGAGATGATAGAAAGTCGACATCCGGATATGTGTTCACTCTCATTGGAGGAGCTATATCGTGGAAAAGCTCAAAGCAAACCGTCACTACATCGTCCACAATGTATCTTAGAGTTTGTAGCATGTTATGAGGCTACAGGCGGTGAATCGGCTAAAGAAGTTCATACCGGTTTAAAAGTGGTTGACGACATCAATAGACCACTTAAGTTGTCTTTGCGATAATGAACATGATAATGTATACCCACAACAATAAGTCAAGTGGTCTTTGCCAAACACATTGACATAAAGTACTATGTTGTGAAAGATAAAGTTCGGGATCAAATTATAAGTCTTGAGCATATAAGTACATAAAGATGTTAGCGGATCCGCTTACTAAAGGCTTACCACCCAGCGTGTTGAGAGAACATATAGCCGGCATGGGTTTAAGGGAAAGCCTATGATTCCTGGACTAAAAGATGGCCCAAAAGATTAAAGTAACTATTTCAGAACAATGAGGTGTATTGTAGCTGTTGAATCTATCGGCAATTGACCGTGACGATGAGACACGTTCTATGCACCAATTTGTGATGGAATGAGTAAAGTCAAAAGTAATTAAAGATAAAGCACAGATTGAGATCAAGGGGGAGAATGTTAGAATTGATCTCGGGCATTTGGCCCAACCCAAATGCCCAACCCTCGATCGCATACGATCGGGGCGCCACCCGATTAGTTTGGCGGGCCCTGTCGCCAGCGCCACATATAAAGAGGTGGGAGCCGGGGCGACACAATGACCGAGGTTCACCGTGCCGCCGCCTAACCCCAACCTACAAACCCTAGTCTGATCCTAAGGGGGCGCTGTAGCAACGGGAAGCTCCACCGCCGCCTCTACCGACGGGATCGACCGCCGCCTCTCCTCTACCGACGGGATCGACCACCTCCACCTCGGATCGACCACCGCCACCTCGGATCGACCATGACTAACCCCTCCTCTTCATCGGACGGTAAACCCGAAACCCCGAAACCCTAATCTCTCTCGGTTACTCTCAAGAACACCAGATCCAATCAAAAGAGATATAAAACAGAGGCTATCACCGGTGACCATGCATATACTCCGAAGCCGTGGTTTTCATTTGCCACACACGGAATCGGAGCCCGTGTCCGAAGCGTCAGGTTCCCCACCATCTGGAGCCCTAGTTGCAACTCCTGCAAGGCGAGGTAACAGGCATTGACCATCAACAGAAATGGTGGGTGATAGATCCACTTACGGTGAAAAGCAACTCAACGCATGCACACATCACACAAACGGCAGAGGAATCATATTTACCTTGGACCTGGCCTAGTGCCCTTTTGCGATTAACAGTCATCATTATAACAAAGGATCTTGTAAGTATTATTGCATCAACCAGCGTAGGCCTCAGAATCTGCACAACCCAAACATTAGGATGGCAATCAAAACATAAGGGGGAGAGTACTCTTTGTACCAATCAAAATATCCCCTACCTTGTATGCGCGATAAGGTGGAGCCGTCCTGAATTTATGTGTCAAATTGTTCAGTTTCTGCACAAACTCGCATCGAGCTTTATCCATTCGAGCTCTATCTACATCACAGTCTGGACCGTAATTCGATGAACTATCTCCACTATCAAGATTTGCCAGAGCATCTTGAAGCAAGATGTGGCTTATTGCGGCGACACCTCCAAGAGCACCAAGAAATGAAACAATAGTTTCCGTACTAGCCTTCCCTTCGTACGTGTCATCAATTGTACTAAGAAAGATGCACACGTGCATCGTAACAATCTGTATTTTAGGGAGAAGGGATTAGTACTCAGGGCATTACAATTCTAGAATGCAGTTCAAATAGATCATATATACTGAGTTACCTGCTTTATTGTGTGTAGAGAAATTTTGCCTGGCATACCATGTCTTAAACCAGCACTTTCCTGAAATCATTTCAGAAAACATATAGTTTTGTATGGAGACAACGAGGGGGGAGGGGGTGTGGATGCGGTTACCATGACTCTGGAAGCCAACTTTATAGCATCTTTAGCTATCCCGCAAACATACACTGACAATGCTCTGGCTTCCAGATGCTACAAATACACACACACACACACATTAAGGTCTTGTTTAATAGCATGGTGAGTGGTTCTCCTTCTTTGCTAAACATTTTGCCCCTACAAATGTAACCAATAATTCAACAGTGCTAAACATTTGTTATCCCTAACTGATCTTAATTAGGACGGTCTTACAGAAAGACGGTGCAGCTTAGAAAAAAATATACGAAATAGTGATTATTGACAAGCTTTTGATCACACTTTTGCTTCCAGTGCTAAATTATTTTCCATGTACTAAAAATTCAAAAGAAATTAACACTTCTTACAGTGTTACCAGACATAACAAAACTTACCAAAATGCTGGTATTACAACAAGCCATCTTAGTCTTACTCCAGTCGTACTCATCAATTTTGTCAAGCTCTTCGCGGAATGGCATATCCTTTTAAAAACAAATATAACAAATAAAGGCATTTGGAAAAAAAAAACAATAAGACTAAACAGCATCAACAAAATATTGGGTTAGAGACGACAAGTCTCCAGTTACATATTTTTATTTATTTTTGCAAAAATGCTGATAAACTGATATGGTTTTGCCCATATGCCTTCGTAAGACTGCAATATGGTTCCTTTAATTTAATCCCACTATTTCTATATATTTTCATTGTTTGGTGTTGCTTTGTTTAAGATATACACCTGATATACATGGTGCGTTGAGTAGTACTGTTTCGAACTTTACTATCCTAGACTTAGATGAGACGCTAAGCTATATAAATTTAATAACTTGAAACTACATTGTCTTTCTCTTTCCTGAAAGAGTATGAATGTACGGGCTTTGTTATTGAAGAAAAGAACGAAGTCATCAACAAATAATAAATGACCCCCACTACCATTAATCACTGATATGCTCTGTTGTTAACCAAACAATCAGGGGAAAAAAGTGCAGCCAAAAATATACAGAGGAATAACACTGACCGGTGGTCTCTTGATGTACTCCCTTAATTTCTCACGGAACTTCTCGAAATCCGCAGCCTGAATTGAAGCAATAGCGACAAATAAAAACCACAAAATATATACGTAAAACATCAGTAAGATAAATCTCTAAACTTTGCACTCGAGGAGTATTGTGAACAAAGAAACGAACAGTAGTGCAAGTATATGTTTGTGCCAAGTTAATATAGGATTTGCACTAAGGGGATAATTAAATGGTTCCTTTGGAAGCCAGGGTATTTAACACTCAACATTAATCGGCGTTCAATAGGTACAAACCTCGATGATACGACAATTCATTGGAACAATATTTAGATGCATCAGTTAATGAAATACGACAAAACATTGGAACAATATTTAGATGCATCAATTAACGCATGACCCAGGTAGCTTTAAGTTATGTCATCACTAGGAATAGCTACTAAGAAGAAAAGGTTAGTTTTAGTGTCCTTTGGAATAATTTTTTTTTGGTTCAGCGTAATATCAAATTGGAGACTGGCCTTGGCACATTTCATATTTCAATTGAGTTTCTTTTTATTGACCTGTCGTCATTGTAAAATCTGTAATATATAGAGTAGAAATCATCTGTCGGATTTAGACATTGCATCTACAAATTGGAATTTGGAAATATCCGACCTCTCTTACGTGTGACAAGTGAAGGGTCAAGTGCATTTAAACAGAAGGTACACGACTGCATTGAACAAGCAAAAATGTAAATACAGGGCTGGTGTCACAAGACAGACTCGAGGACTCAGGGCTGCAGCCTGCAATATTGAACATGCTAAGAATTCTAAGTGTATTTGTACATGTAGGTGCCCCTACATAAGATTTCAGCATAAACATCAAAAGGCAACATGTATACAGTACAAGTTTGATCTCAAGAATCATAGAGGCAAAATAGAAAAGAAAAATAATAATAACAGAGCTTCGGGGCGAGAGGTAACCTTGCAGATCGTAACTGAAAAGCGAGCGTTTAAGCACAGGAGAATCGAATATAGCTGAATTTTAGGGCATGAGGCGCACGAAGAGTTGAACTTACTGTGCACTCATCCTCCGGATCCGGGCCGACGGGCTGATCGGCGGCGCCCTTGTGAGCGCGGATCGCGTGGCTGTGGCGCAGGCGGGGAGCCATCCTGCCGGCCTGCATCTTGACGAGCGTGGTGTCACGCCGGCCTAGCGGCAGGATACTGCGAGTGGGAGGCGACCGGCTGCTCAGGCGGCTTGCGCCTGAGGTCGAGGACGCGGGAGAGACAATGCCAGCGGGACATGGCCGGAGGGCGGCCATGGCCAACTATCCGATGGTCGGATGGATGGCTTTCTGGGTGCTCGAATTTCAGGATTCCCTTTATTTTCTTCGCCGTTTGCGGCTGTGGTCCAATGGCCGAAAGGCAGCGGAGCTCCCACGACCAACGACGGCATAGAGCACATTTATTTCCCTGGTAGAGTCCAATGGCCGAAAGGTAGCGGAGCTCCCACGACCAACGGCGTCATAGAGCACATTTATTTCCCTTGTAGAGTCCAATGGCCGGAAGGCAGCGCAGCTCCCACAACGAAAGGAGCCATGGAGTATAGCCAATCGGTCCACCAATTTGGATCAGAGATAAAAATCGCTACCCAAGTTGGCCCGTAATTACTACACGTTGGCTCGAGCCCGGCCTGTTCTGTTCGCTTGGCTCGGTTGGGGTTGTCCGTGACCAGCCCAAAAAGAGATCTTCTAAGCCCAAACCAATCACGGCCTGTGTGGATTAAGCACTTATCCCTAGGCCCATAGCCTAAATATAAACAAAGCACAAGGCGCGGCCTTCCCTATCATTGCTAGGTCACAGCCCAGCCCAGGAGATGTTCCCAATCCCGGCACACGCGACGATCAAGAAACGCCATCCTACTCCTAGCTGGAGCCCTTCCGGCACGGCGGGGCGGCGGAGGCGACCACCGACCCTGACTTCGCCGTCAAGTCGTGCCTGGCGCTGACGGCCGCATTCCACGACATTTATTGTTACGACCCGATCGTGTGGCGATCGAATCACTATTAGAATTTGGGATAATATGGGGGTAATTTGGGGGAAATAGGGTGAGGACCAGAGAATGGAGTGAGGCAACAGAAGAAGGGGGAAAGCAGTTCTATTTCATTTCATTCTGTGGCTTCGTCTGTGTTACATACTCATCTTCATCCTCTCATAACTCTCACAGGCACATGGGGTCCACCAGCCCATACGCCGAACCCATACAACAACAAGCTTGCAATCCCATGTACACACCCACCCACACTCCCTTGCACCCTGAAGGTCTGAACCCACAAGTTATACAGACTATATCTCCAAAGGTCATGACATTTTCCTCCCCATGAAAAGCAGCTTGCTCTCTAGCTGCGGTCATCTGTAAAGTTGGTGTTATGCTTGGTTTGAAGGTTGATAATATAAACATCAAATGCAACAACTGGTACCGTACGTGAGATCTTTGTGTACAATTGATGTCTCAGATTCATTTGCTTCCCTTACGCCCAAACCCAACAAGTGATAGTCCTGGTTATCATAATAAGGATCTGTATAATTTGTTTAGGTGACATCATTCTAGCATTGATTTCATTGGTGCAGGGGCTTCTTCTTCTCAAATTAGTGACATTGATTGCTGATTTTCTCCAGGGGCTTACTTGATTTTCTCCATGGGCTTACTGCTTGGGCGAAGTGGATCTCACCTTCCTCGATCAATTGAACTATTTCCATAGCAATAACCGAAGGAGCACTATCAGCCAGGTCAATGTGTACCCCCAAGATAAAAAGTAATCGTCACATGTATGCATATATGAATAGTGGAACTGACCCCTCCATTGGAACTAGGAGATAACAAGATTGTTGTGATGTTCCCTTGGAACATAAAGTGAACTGCACAACCTATCAATTGCATGTCCTGTGTTAAAATAATATACCCAAGAGCACATCACTAGCAACTGAACCAACAGCTTCTAGACAAAACAAATTAAGCTTGTCATGTTTTCAATAGCTGATGTCACATCCAGGAGAATAAACTTCAAAATAACTGGATCCCACCGTCTTGTAGCCGACGTTATCTTGTATAGCTTATGTTAAAACAGAGCAGTATGAGAATATTTTCACTTGAAGTACAGAGGTAACAACTTAGTCAACGTTGAGTCACTTCAATAACAAACCACCTTAGGAAAATGTTGTGGAGACCAATATTTTGTACATGATAACTTGACTGCCCAAATAAACTGAACCAGTTGAGAACAAGTATACTCTCTTGATCAGGTGGTGACAATGGAAATAGTTCCTCGCCTTCAGTGAACATGTTCAACTTCTTGTAATGGGGCACCATCCATCAAACTTCTTGGGCTTGGAACACTTTCCGGAAACAGAGTTACCTTTCTCTTTGTGCAAATCACTCGGTCAATCAACTTCCTTGATTTAACTGCACAAAACACACCACGATCCCATGGCCTGGTGATAAACAAGCTAACCAATGTCGCATCTTCACCTTCTACAAGCTGTGTGATAGCACCTCCAGGGCTAAAACCACTTCTACTCCAGGCAAGTACCTTGTCGAACACCAAGCGAGCAACTCCATTTACAAAGTTCCAGGAACTAAACGAACTTCATCCCTACGATGGTATCTCCTTGAACACTTGTTGAGCACTAGCAATTTCACAACATGGGAACAACCACCCATTGTCATCAATGCAGCGGTTGTCCTGGTCGCACCCTGCGATGACGAAGTTGGACGGTAAATGGATGCTGAAATTGACACCGACAATGTCTCTCATGGTCGTGTCATGTGGTGTGCTCAGCCATGCACACCATGGTAGTCTACTGCTTGCAAGGTCCTCCTTGGTCGCGTGCCATCCGACTGGCATAGTCGACGAGCTCATCACGACGACCGATTGGAGCCATGCCCTGACATGCTCCTGTGATAGTAGATCTTGTGGATTGCTGTCTGGTGGAATTTCGACGCACACGACATGGTCAACATCCAGAACCAAAGTATGCCACAACCGTGTAGAGGTGTTATCTCCCTCCTCACATGTCGAGAGTTCACCAGCCTCGCAAGGCATCTCGTCGAACACCTGGAAGGCGCTGCTCCCGGGTTGTTGTAAGCCGAAAATTAACCCCTCCTTGAGGTGTGTGTTACGGTCCCGATTGATGAACACCGTGGCACACCCGGAACAAGAACACGATGATCCAATACCAACTCAATATACTAGTAGTTGGGGATACAAATTGCGGGATTGGAATCAAGACAGGGAAGAAGAAGTAGGGAACTGAGAATCCCCCTCTTGCCTCCTAGGCCCATAGCCTTTCTGATCCTCTTGGTAGCGGCACTCCCTGTAGACCCACAACGAGCTCCTCATCCTTGACCACAGAAACCATGACATCGCGAACCGAACTGTTGTGCTTACTCTTCAAAACCCAGCGCACTGAGTAACGGGTGATGTGCACCCGTGACACCCACTTGACGACACGAGGGTGCTTCGCCTCGCTTCCCCTCTTCTCAAGCATTCTGTCAACACCTTGGCCGTGCCACACTCTGGATGTTGTTGGAGGCCTAAGGCGAGCTTTTCCTTGCATGGCAGTGGCGGTTGAACCCTGAACATGTTCTCCTTGCATGCTACAGTCGCCATCACCTCCTCGGTTGACTGCTTTAGGTGCTCCACCGACTGCTTCAAGCACTTCACATGCATCGATGTTTTGCTTAAGAGCTCATCACTGTGCTTCATGTGAGCCAAAATCCCATCCAGTAGCTGCAACGTTTGGTCTGACGACTCCACCATGGTGGTTCGTCTCCCTCACGTTCAACCTTGTGCTGGAATTAAAGTGCTCATACCAACCCTTCCCTTGGACTACAGATCAAATCTAGAAAAAGTCGCGGATCGGAATGGGCTCTGATACCAAATTGTTATGACCCTATCGTGTGGGGATCGAATCACACAAATTCCAGTATTAAAAATTGGGATAATACAGGGTAATTTAGGAGAAATAGGGTGAGGACCCGAGAAGGGGACGAGGCAACGGAAGAACACACGTGGGGAATTCATTTCATTCCAACATGACTCTCCCTGTACTCATCTCCATCCTCTCATAACTCTCATAGACATGGGGGCCTACCAGCCCATACACCGAACCCATACAACCACAAGCTTGCCATCCCATTTACACACCCATCCACACCCCCTTGCACCCTGAAGATCTGAACGCACGAGTCATACAGACTTCGCCTTCGAGACTCTCTACAGGTTTGGTGTCCATGTTTGTGTTAATCTCCCCGGCTCGGGCGGTTGCCCCCCACCTTCTCTTGCGTACTTTCGAGCGTAATCCTGCGAGTAAACTGACGTGTACCAACAAGTCTTCGAGACACCTTTTCTTAAGGACTCCAGTCGGTTCTACATCGACGAGTTCATCCGGCTTCAGCGAGTACCTGGTAAAGTCGAGTCAATGATCGACGAGGAGAAGGCACGAGTCTCGCGCTGCCTTGACGCTCGGACGGAAGATCGCGGCGGTGGTGCTGAGGGAGATGGTCGAGAAGGACATGGTGAGGCTGCTCGGCATGGAGGGCTCCGGGCTCGCCGCCATGCTCGTCGATAGCAAGTACTGGGACCTGACCAGGATGCACCGGCTGCTCGGGTGCGTCCAGGTTGGCATACCGGTGATGAGGGATATGCGATGGCAGCTCACTTCCAGGGGATCAGAAAGACGGTTGGTGACGACGAGCGAGTGCTGTCCGGTGAGAAGGACAAGTACAAGAAGATGATCGACGGTGTGTTCCACGGCGAGGCGTCTTTCCATGCCGCTCTGAACTCCTGTATCAAATGATGTGACAAAACGGTTGTTCACACTGTCCATTGGCTTCCTGACATTGTGGCATACTGTCATATGGTCACAAGAGACTACTTGTTCTGTACCTACTTCCATCTGCTCACGAGTGGTATCTGAATCACCATCGTGTAATTGAAGTTTGGCACACTGTTATAACATGATCACATGACAGTATCCTGTATAATTCCAAAACAATCTAATGAATGGAATTTGAACCACCATTGACATCCAAGACATGCATATAAGAGACACAGACGCATGTAACTAGTAACACTACTTGAATTAGTAGTAATCAACTAATCATAACAAGTGTTCCCTCGAGGCCCTGACACTGTCGGCGTCCACCTCCGGCCGCACCTCCTCGAACCAGTCGTCAACAAGGTTCTCGGGGCCTTGAGGGAACAAGCGCGGTTCTTCGACCACCATCGGGCATCGGCAGATGGCCCTTGCCACCGCCATGACATACGCGTCGCGGTCGTAGGCTGTCGACATCCAGATTTATTAATTTGGATTCTTTTGTGAAAGCTTTGTGCTATTCACTGGATAAATAGATAGCAATCAATGGATAGCACTTCACAAGTACATTACTGAATCAAATCATACATAGCGTAGAATCATTCTATTTATTAATTTACACATCAGAGTTTACATAGACCGCTTCGGGCCAATTTTTACAATAAGGACCGAACAGTCCAAATGAATACATTACAAAAGATAGCGGAAGCAACAACGGAAGCAAAGAGGTGAGGACACACCTCTCCACAGGCAAGTGACTGGGGAATCCGTGTACGCCTGATATTATCTGAAAACTTCGGACAATATAGGAGGCACATAAGAACCGACGGAGTCAGCTAGACTGAGGTGAGATTAGAACAGCTAAGGACTAAACTACGCTTCAATAACTTCTGGGTCTTCAGACTTCTGAATCCTTGTAGTAGTCGAAAACTCCAGGATTCCTGTTTCTGAGGGTTTGGGGAAAAGAGCGAGGATGAGCACAACCACTGTGCTCTCGAGCCAACACAACAGATGCAATAATATATATGCAAGGTTTAACAAGAATAACTCGGGTTCTTTTATTTGCGTAAAGCAACATTTATAAATACAGATATTAGAAAATCCCATCACTTAGCATTTTACCCAAATTGCATTTTTAAAGAGATTAATTGTGCAATAATTAATAACAGCAGAGGCTACCTCCACCTTCATGCTTATTTTTTATGGTGGTCATGCCCACCTAATGTCAACACTGGGTAAGAATACCAGGGAAAATCTAAATCAAGGGCTAGGTGAGCCCCGCACATTTTTCAACCTATCCATAAAAGTTTTTGAAATAGAACTAACTCTCGTAAGCTCTGCATGCCCGCCCGTGACCGCGGGCACGGTTGTTCGAACAATTTTTATTCTCTGCAGAGATCGTACATCTTTACCCACAATAGATAATCGTCTTGATATATACACACGTTACCTTTGACATGTGAATCAAGGGGAGATTATCACAAGGCCTTTACAAGGCATCCCTCGGTATTTGCCACACCCGCTAAGATTTCACCTGAGTAGGGTTGTACTCCCGTGGGACACGACAACCACTTTACCCAGACCCCCTCTTGCACCATACGACTTACGCCTAGGGTCCCGCAAGTCACATACCCCATCCCGTAGCCTCGTGGGCTCACGGGCGAAGGGGAGTCCCCCAAATGGTGCAGCGCGTACCGGCGGACACCAATTAGTTAGCCAGGTCGACACCATTATAAACTTGTGGTTGTACTGTTTTATAATTAGAGGACATCACAGGATTAAATCCTTATGATTATCTGGGCGGTTCATACCACATACAAACTATTCTTGTGCTCGACGGCACCCACCATCCTTCCATCCGTCCAGATGGGGTATTAGCAAGTTTTTAGGGTTTTGGAAAAGTAAAAATCAAATTATCTCAACCAATTCAGTTACTCTCTCCAATGACTGCCCAAAACAAATGTTATGATTTAAAGAATGATGATTTGTGGTAGTAATACATCGGTACTTAAACAAGACTAGCATGACGTTTAAGTGCGACCTATAACTAGTAGGTTACCATATAATTACTAGGGTAACAAGGATTTAGGAGTTCAATTGTCAAGGATATGGGGCAATAATTATTTAATCATCAAGTAGGCATTTAACTACCTTAGGGTGTTTGACATACATTTGCATAGGGAATTAAAGCATGCAATTTGATATTTTAAAAGAATATAATTTGCATAAAATGTAGGTTCAACATGGTCAAAGTGTTGACTCGCCTTGGCTATTTTACCACGGTCTTGATCTTACTCAAAGCCTACTTGAACAGGGGTTCGAAATCTTGGTCGGCGTCTTTGCTTGGATCTTGATCCTGCTCGAGTCGTCGTTTCTTCTGGACTTCGGTTTCTAATTACGCGACAACAATAGAAAAACCAAATAAATCTAAAGAAAGACCAATAAAACATAAGAGCCTTAAATAAGATTACGGAGGACTAACTTAAGAGAGGGGATTGGGCGACATGGGAATGTTTGACAGAGTCAAACGACCAATTGAGCGAAGGGAGGAACGACAGTGAAATTCCGCAGGGAGGGAAGATACAAAGGAGGGTTAAGGTCGAAGGAGCTTTTGCAGGGAGACTCTACTGCGGATTTGAAAGATAGCAAGATTATACTTCTACAGGTGAAAAATAATTTAACTACAAGTTCTACACCAAATCTAAATACAAGAGCAACACGTATTCTCAAATAACAGATCAACACCAATCAAAAATCTCAGGTGTCGGATACTACACAACGATTTCAATTGCTGGCTACAAGGATCACTGTCAACACACCGGTTCAACTAGCAGCTACTCAACCTACTACCACAACCTACTACCACATCAAAATACAGATTCTACTACCAACTATCCAATGCCAGATTGCTACAGACGATTCAATTGCTAACTCAAAAACCGATCTTTAATTACCAGAACACAAACAGGGAAGTTCAATTGCTAGCTACACAGATACTCAAATTTCATATTACTGCACAGGGAATCAATTGCAAGACTACTACACATAATTTCAAAATGTCATATTATCACACAGAGATTCAAATGCCAAATTACGATTCTCTAATGCCAGTTCAGAACACAGATTATCATCAATTGTTAACTCTATTGACGAACAACATTGATACTCAAATTACTACCAAAGGTTACTGTTCTGGAGGAGAAATGAAACCCACAATCAATAATTCAAATCACTGCCAGCAACCTCCACTGCCGAATTAACACACAAGGTTTCAATTGCCAGATTGCTAACAGGGATTCATTTTGCAAAACAGATTCAAAGTCAGAACACAATTATCAATTCCTGATCAGATTGTCAGTTTAACACACAAGATTTCAAAATGACAGATTACTCTAATCACTGCGAAACAATTTACTTTACTGGAGGAGCAATAAACCACAACCATCAATACTGATCTAGGAACAAAAATCACAAACACAATCAATACTTCCTGCTCAACCAATAACAGTCTGAAGGACCAAGATTGTGGTAGTAATTACTGGCAGTGATTTGGATGCAATTAACCAGTCAATACTGCTAATCAACACTGAACTGGAGAAACAGGAATCATAGTCGACATTCAACAACAATTCATTGCCAATAATCATTGTTCTGAGATTCTAAATAACAGATACTAAACATAGATTTCAAAAGCTAATACACAATTTGCTACCACTGCCAGCATCACTGATCGGGTGAAGCAACAAACCACAGACAACAATCGATACTTCCAGTTGTGAACAAAGATTCGGCAGCAGACAATTTGCAGCAAATATGGGGGCTAATAACAGGCAATAATCAGGTACTGATGCTATTGTCTGGTCTTTGGACCGACAGAGGGAGGGGCGCAGAGGAGGGAAGCAGGGCAAGGGGGAGGCTGGGGCGATGGCTGCCGGCGACGAGTGGAGGTCGGGGGACTGGAGTGCCAAAAATGGGATGCTGGCCGAGTGAGGAGGCTAAGGGAGGTGGCGCTGGGCCGGAGCGGCGTTGAGCCGAGAGCGATGGCGACGAGAGCTGACGACACTGTGGCCATCCGGTGGCGATGAGGACCGGAGGGAGGGGAGAGGAACGGAGGCGTGCACGAGCATCAGAGAGATGTAGAGGGGCTTATCGAGGGGTTGGTGGAGGCGGAGGAGCACCGGTGGAGGCTGCCGACGACGGGAGTAGAGGGCTACGCAGGGAGGAGCACGACGGGAGGCCCATGGTGGCTGTGGCTGCGCCATTCTTTGGAGTGGCACAGGCGTCGCCGCGGTGCTTCAAGCGCCAGTACTTGGGCCAAGGCGGCACGGGGCGGCCGGTGGCAGAGGGGGGAGACTCGGCCGGAGCGGGAGAAGAGCAAAATTGGGAGGGGCTCTTGGAGAGACTTACCAGAGGGGAAGGGGAGGAGCGGGGCGGAGGAGAAGCAACGAGGCGCTCCCGGATGGGAAGAAAAGTGGAGCCGAGGAGGTGGGGACGGCGATGGCGATGGAGGGGACGGTGGCATGGCGCTACGAAGTAGGTGGGGCAGGCGGCATGGCGGAAGGACGACGGTATGACGCCGCAGGTGTTGACGGGGGACGCGGCACGGCTTGGACCGGTCGGAGGCGTGCACGCACGCTGGAGGGGACGGCGCCGACGTCATGGGTGTGGGCGGCGATGGGGGTAGGCGATGGAGGTGACTCGGGTGGGGGCGGCGCGGCATGGGAGGTGGGGGCGAGCGCAGGAGGGGAGCAGGCCGGAGGCGACGTGGGGGGGGGGCGGCGTGGCAAGAGGAGGGGCCTCGGGAGGAGCTGGGCCGAACAGGGGAAGAAGGAGGGGAAGAGGCGGCGTATCTAGGGAAAGAAAGGGGAGAAGGTGGGGAGCGATGCGGCCGAGGAAAGAAAGGGAAGGGGCGAGTCGGGCCACGGGCGGGGAGAAAAATGAGCGGGCCGGGCCGCGGTAGCGGGAGGAGGTGGGCCGACCGGGGATGAGAAGAAGCGGCCCAGGCAGGGAAGGAAATAGAGTGGGAAAGGCGGGCCGGACCGGGAGAAATTTGGCCCGGGATGGGGAGAAAGAAAGGGGAAATGAGTTGGCCCAACGAAATAAAAGGAGATAGGATTTTGAGAGAGGTTCCAAAATTTGAAAAGATTGAATTAGATTTGAATTTTAAATTTGGGATTTGAAGATAGGTTTGAAATACAAACCCGAGCTTAGAGGAGGCTCGGAGTTTCTAGAATTTAAGCGATAAAACGGCAAACGAACGAAAACTGAAAACAAAATGAAAGTACTATTTACCGTCCGAAAATAAGACGCCACGTAAGCATTCGTCTGAATTGGTGTGGGCCCCCTCCACGAACGGGATGCTCTCGGGGATCGGGGGCGGAGCGCGGCCGGCAGGTTGGTGTCGGCGAGACTGTCGTGGTGGACGAAGCGGGGGCCGTCTCTGGTGGAGTTGTCGAGGACCAGCAGGCTCCAGTGGGAGCCGCCGCCGGCGAGGGCGACGTCTTCGTTGTCGTTCACGGGGAGGAGTACCAGGCGGCGAGAGGCGAGGCGAGGCGCAGAGGCTTGGCCTCGGTGGCGACTTCGGCGGTGTCCATCATTCTGGCGAACATGTATCTGACCGAGGTCAGCTCGGAAGAGCACCGCGCCTTTCTGGCTCGTCGTTCTCCTCCTCTCGAGCCGCTGGACCCGGTGGAGCAGGCGTTGCGGGCGGGGGTGCGCGAATACTTTCAGGTCGAGCGACAGACCGACGGTAGTTATGACACCACGGCATCGCACTGCCTGTGTAAAAGATGGAGCAGCGCATAAGTTCAAGGCCTCTGCCCTAAGTCAAGTCATCCAGCAAGCACTGTAATAAGTAGAAATTGTTTTCTAGTGTATGGATATTGCTCGGATGTGTGAAATACTGACAAAACACGCTCCGATGGCACAAGAATAGCCTTCTATCTTGAAAGAAAAAGAAGCATACACTCCTGGCTTTTAGTACACATGAACTGGAACAAGGTGAATCCGACACTTCATCCTCAATTTGGTGATTGGCAGCAGTGGCCTAGAAGGTAAAACATCACACACTTCCCCAATTAATTCCAAATGAGCAAACTTTACCGTAAATCTGTCAAATTTAGTTTACAAAACACATTTTTCTCGCAAGATGCCTCAAGATGAATGGGTCACACTATCAGCAAATTAAGATCATCATATAATCCAGCAACATATGGCAAAGAAAAGAGAATACGAACAACCATCCATAGAGACATAGAGTGAAGTTATATCTTCTGTCAAAGCTTGCTACTATGCAAAGCAACAGTTCAGTCAGAAGTTGGACAAGCGATTGCAACGTTTGGTAGGAACAAAAGGATTTCAGTTCATTTCGTTGGTTCATTTTCTGATTTCTGAATGTTAGAAGCGGAGACGGATGGCTGCCGTCCTTTACCGAACACTGCAATAGACCAATAGTTGATGTGCTCGCCAGGAGATTTATCTGAACTAATGTAGTCATGAAGTTAGAGGCGTCCTTTTCCAGCTAGGAGTGCACATTCCAACATCAACATCAACAGTTTTTCTGAGTGGTGCCCTGCTTTTTTTGTGTAGTTATGTTTGATCACATATACTTTACTTGTAATCATGGTGCAAGATCCCTCCTAGTCTTAAAGAACTGAAAAGTAGAGAAATTAACGCCAAGAGTTGATCAACCGAATAAGGTTGCAGACTTCTTGAGATTCTACATATGACAGGAATGACCAGAAAACGGGTTGAGAATTGAGTGATCTTTTTACGTCACAACCCACAAGTGTTCACCATATGTTATGATCTGATTCTTGTGAATATCTCCATGTACATAGTTATTTGGGATGTAAATAATACAAAATTATACTTTCCATCTAAAATTAATCAGCACGAGAATTAGGCGAATGTCGTCATCAAATAAAAAGTAAACTTGATCTACACATATATCATTTCACGCTGCGGAAATTCTACGCCCTCTTTGGATTTTCCTTAGCACAAACTCCTTTATATGATCCGCTCTTGTTATACGGTAGATAAGCCGCAACATGTTCATTAGCAAAGGTTTAACATTTATAATGCATCCATCTCTTGTAAAGTCCAAATATAAAAGTTTTTTTTTTAACAAGCTAAATATAAAGGTTAAACAATACTCCCTCCGGTCACAAAAAGAATGTCGTGTTAGACATCGACATGTCTAAAAAACACAACTTTGATCACTAATTTATATTGTAATAGATTTATAAAACATAACAAAATTAACTTTTAATATATACATATCATTTTCGTTTGTTCAATCTAAATATTGAAAAAGATACCAATAACCAAAATTTAGAAAGTTTATCGGCAGATAATCCACAACAACTTCTTATGTGATCGGAGAGTACAAACGACAAGTCAAAAACTCCACCAGAGAAAAAACGATAATAAAACATAGAGTGTTTATGCTTCGAGTGACTGAAATTTCTTTATCCATAAGTTATCTTTTTTAGCTATAGGATTTTGATTCAATGGATACCATAAATTTTTGTGTTGAGATAAAAAAAAATTCTAAACTAGACAAAAGTAAATACAGGTGAACCTGCAAATACAAAAAAAATTCTAAATTAGACAAAAAAAAGGTGAACCCCACAAATACAAAAAAAAATAGAATTAAAAGTTACAGTAGAGTTGTGCTAAAATTATACATCACTTAATACTAAAATTATAGATGTTCGATGGATAAAAAAATGTAAACAATTAAAAATTAGCAAACCGGAAAACATAACCCTAAACCGAGGAGCCAAATATAGAGCAGAATCGGATATCCATCAAAACGAAAGCCCAAAAAAAAACGCGGCCCATCTCTTCCTCGCCGGAACCCCAGGGGATCGCCGAAGCACGTCGGCGTCGTACGGGGGTCGGCGGAGATGAGCCAGCAGAAGAAGCGCCTCCCAAGGATTGAGCCCTTCAAGCACCGGGTGGAGGTGGACCCCAAGTTCTTCGACAAGTCGTGGAAGAAGCTCGATGACGCCATCCGCGAGATTTACAACCACAACGCCAGCGGCCTCTCCTTCGAGGAGCTCTATAGGTTGACAACTCCCTAGTTTTTTTTTTGGGGGGCGGTGATCTTTAGGGTTCTTTTTGGTGTAGCATATCGTGTGTGTGTGTGTGGAGTCCGGGACCTACTGTAATTGAGTTTGTTATGGATCGGGCTCTATTGCTAGATTTAGCTTTCTCATAAAATCCTTCAAGGGAGTGCCAGTTGTTTATCTGTTTTTCTTAGGTTTTGTTGGGTGGTCGTGAATTGGATGCGGGTATATCCGAAAATTTTAAACGTTTTTTATCGACCGAGAGGACATGTGTGTCTATCAGGTTATTCTATGTGTAGATATTTAAGATTTGTGGTATGTTGTTCGGAAATTTGGGTTGTATTGCACTGATTGTAGTTTGGAGTTGTGCAAGTAGCGCTTCATTTTGGTATAAATTAGTTGCATTTATTTTCTCGCGCCGGTGTGGCCGTGATGTTGTGTGACGATTAAATTGATTTTAATTATGCTGTAATTAGTTTATGCTTGTAGAATTACAAGGGTTATACCATCAAGTTGTTCTACATTTTGTTCCGTTGATGTGTGGTGTGATTGCAAGGTTGGATGTAAACTGGAACATATTTAAGATGCTGTTGTTGTAGCATGGGTGATAGTTTGCGGCCCATCTAGTCTTTACAAAGTTAAGCTTTGATCAAAATTTGTGGTTGGTGCTGTACTTATCACCATAGTTTCATGAATTTGTTTCCAATGTTACACAGTAAAAATATTTGGAATTCACTTGTCTATGAACAATCATATTAGTCCTCTCGGAATTGTGGGGGCCCAGGGGCATGAAAGCTCTGAGTAGATATTGTCCAACATATATATGGATTTTATTTCAAAAGGCCACATCTATATTTCTCTGTGGTAGTATTTTCTTTCCAAGTTCCCATGTTGCTTCACCTCCTGCACTTCCCTAGTAAGCCTTTTCTTTACCCCCAGATGTTGCATAATATTTTTTATCTTGGAAAATCACATTTTGATTCCATGGACCCTTTTGACAGCCAATTTTTAGTGTTGGTGTACAATTCGGGTGAGCAATCATTATGTTGTATAATGGATCCTAATTCCATGGATCCAGGGAAGCCATAGCCACGTTGTTCTAATGAAAGTCTTACTTCTGATACATGCCACTGCCCGGCCATTGAGCACGCCACTAAGAAACGGAGATCAAGAGCCTCATTTAGAAAAGCTAAGGACCCTTACTACCCCCAGAAACTTAACACAAACAATAGAGAAGATTAAATCTTAGTTAAAACTTGCAAGGAATAAAAGACAAAGAAACAAAGCCGTACAGATTATGAATTTATATTTGAGTAATAGAAACATAAACAAGATAACAGTCATTCATGTTGTAGTGTAGTAGTTTACTATTGTTGAATGCTCACATTTTGTGTTCCATGCATGATCATGCACTCCTCAAGTTGCTTCGGATTTTCCTATCACCAAACGGGAATAAACCCTTGCCCTTGGAGTGCTGGTATCCTTTGTATCACCAGTGCAGTCATGCTAGTTGCGGACGTCTATACTCTGCGGTCATCTTCCACTCTTTGTCCAATTCACAGTCTAGCTTGCCAATGCTCTCCCAACATGTGCCTCTGTACCCATGCAGCAATCTCATTATCTTAGTATGTTGTTCTTATCTTAACAAACACAATCTTATCTGGATTTAATAAACATAATCTTGTTATAACGGGCTGTGGTGTAATTACAAGTAGGACACTATAAAAAGAAATGTTGGATGCACTTCATTTGGTGTGTTAGATTCTAATCCAACCTCTGTGATTGGGCCCACTAAAACTATTATTAGATCATTTGATGTTTATAAATTCAATTAATTTTGGTTCGGAGACACAAGACACATGACAAATGTCTTTTTTGGGAATTACTGAAGAGTGCAGTGCATTTGAAATCTAAAACGCCCTCTCTATAAAATAGTATAGTTAAGGAAGTTGGTTCTACAGGATAATGCAATGTAGAGTTCTCTTTACCAACGGAGAAAGTTATCACTGATATAAATATCTCCTCTTCTTCCGGTCCTCTTCTTTTTTCGAGACACCAAATAGGGAAATTAGCTGAAACACCTATCATGGCTCCGTGCCCTTGCTTTTGCTTTTTACAAGCTTAACAGCTTAGAATGTCATTGCGCAAGTGACATTACCTATTTATTAGTTGGGTGTCTCCATACCTATAATTTATATGTTGATATCACACAAGAGTCCTGTAAAAAACTTCCCCATTATAGTTTAGTTCTGGTTATACCTTGTATGTGGATTTGTCTATGTTATGAAGAATCATACTTTTTCATTTTTATTGTTGCTAAAGTCCGTCGTTACTAATTTGGGAGGGAGAGAGATACATGGTTGGAAATGTTCTATTGCTGAGTATGAAGGACCTGCTTGAAGATTTAATTATTTGAAAGACTGGTTAGTTTTGGAATGTAAATCATATAAAGGACTCATCTTAAACTTTGAATTCAATGGAGAACTATTTTGAAGAACTACAAAAGACACTTTTCAACAGAACAAATTGTACAAATGACTTATCTGAAAATTCAAAATTTGTAAGCTGTTTCAGCAAATGTGCCAGATATGTGTCAAATGGATTTCAACTTCATTCTACAATTAGTATAGGAGGATTATGTCATGGCTAGCTTTTTTTTTGGTCATAGTGTTGTTGTTGCCCTTTTTCTTTTGGGAGGTGCTTGGGGTTTGTAGTGTTGGTATGAGTCGTATGACTAAGGATGTCGTAAATATATTGTGGAGTAGTCTACGTTAGTGTGTTGTAGGAATTATGTGTGATGCTGTGATGTGGTAGACTCAGAAGAGCATTACTCTGTCATGTGGGGCATTAAGGACCAGCTGAGGAAGCAAAAAAAGAGGGACGTTGCGCAGGGGATGTCCGGTCAGGATGCTTTGACAATTTTACTTGCTTTGTTGGATTAGGAATAGTTCGTATTGCAGTTTCCTTTTTCGTTCTTAGTGATTTCGGAATCATGTATTAGTTTGTTTTTCGTATTCGAGTTCTATTACTAGTTCGGTTTGTTAGGTCTTCTCGCTATTTAAAGGTGAGATACTGCTTTGATTTCAGTTAAGAAAAATATCATAAAACTCCCCAATCTCTTCTGCTCCTCTATCCTGTGTTCTTCGTTGCTTCGTTCAATTTGTTCGCCAACTTCTCCAGAGTTCTGTCGTGCGGCTGCGACCATCACGACGCCTCAGCCGCGTTGCCGAGGCTCTGGATTCCGTCCAAAACCCGTGCACTATTACAACTTGCGTTCAAATCCTTCATCATCGATCCAGATCTTTGACAATTTGGTATCAGATATCGCTGCGCAATCCATCATGTCGGAGGAAGACAACATCGAAGCGCTCGGCAAGAAGCGTGATGTCTTATTTCAACAGATGGAGGTAGACCGCTTGAAGCTGCACGATAAGATCGATAATCTCTCTGGCGTAATTCGAGATATTGATCGTCAACAAGCACACTGTGTGGCTATCACTCGTTTGGAGCACTAGCGCAATCATCCACCAGGCGATGTCGATCAGGAAACCATCACCGATACACATCTCAGAGCAACCGAAGACATCCTTCCCAATCCTCCTCAACACCAGCTACTTCGGTCCTGGATTTGCGCCACGCGGATTGGGAGGGACCAGGGGCTCCTCGCTCGCCGGCCGAGGGTCAATAGGTTGGTCGTCGAGGGAGTGCGCCTCGATTCTATAAACTGAACTTTCCAATGTTCGACGGGCAGAACGACCCATTACCGTGGCTGAATCGTTGCGACTAGTTCTTCCAGGGTCAGCAGACGATGGTGGAGGACAAGGTTTGGCTGGCCACGTTCCATATGACCGGTTCAGCTCAGCTGTGGTATCATCGCTTGGAGCGCGACACCGACACACCTTCTTGGTGCCACTTTGTCGAGCTTGTTAACACTCACTTCGGACCTCTGTTACAGACCAATTCATTGGGCGAACTCGTTCGAATCCTTCATCTTTGATCCAGATCTCTGACATACTCGCTGTTTACAATTCTGAGTATAGTTCAGGAAACTAGTGTGGTCCTGCAATCCTGTGTTCTTGCGTGTTGTTCTTGTCTATTGAATGACTTGCTTTATTATCTGAATATTCATTTTAGGACATATATTGGTCATGTTGCTTTTGGCTCTTAATTCAGATACATACTTCCTTTTTTATGGTCCAGAACATATTGTTTCCCTTGGTTCTTAGTTGAAATACACATATTTTTTCTAATTCCATTACATAATGCTCTCTTTGTGTTGGCCAGGACTGCTTACAACTTGGTTCTTCACAAGCATGGTCCGAAACTCTACGATAAACTGACAGAGAACTTGAAAGGACACCTGAAAGAAATGTTCAGATCAGTAGAGTCCGCCCAAGGTGGTTTGTTCTTGGAGGAGCTGCAGAGAAGATGGTCTGATCATAACAAGGCATTACAAATGATCAGAGATATACTCATGTATATGGATAGGACATTTATTCCGATTCATAAAAAGACAGCTGTCTTTGACCTTGGTCTAGAATTATGGAGAGATATCATTATCCGCTCTACCAAAATTCATGGGAGATTGCTTGACACAATTCTTGAACTCATTCATAGAGAGAGGATGGGCGAAGTGATAAACAGAGGTTTGATGAGGAGTACAACTAAAATGTTGATGGATCTCGGGTCTTCTGTCTATCAGGACGACTTTGAGAGGCCATTCATTGAGGTATCTGCAAGTTTCTATAGTGGTGAGTCACAACAGTTCATTGAGTGCTGCGATTGTGGTGAGTATCTCAAGAAAGCTGAGAGGCGTCTCGTTGAGGAATTGGAACGTGTTACACAGTATATGGATGCCAAAACTGCAGACAAAATAATTAGTGTTGTGGATAAAGAGATGCTCTCAAATCACATGCAGAGGTTGATTCTTATGGAGAACTCTGGTCTTGTGAATATGCTCATTGATGACAAACACGATGATCTGACCAGGATATACGACTTGTTTAAACGTGTTCCTGATGGGCATTCAACAATTAGATCCGTGATGACTTCTCATGCTAAGGAAACTGGAAAGACTTTAGTGACCGACCCAGAGAGATTAAAGGACCCTGTTGATTTTGTCCAGCGTCTTCTAAATGAGAAGGACAAGTATGATGAGATTATCAGTGTTTCATTCAGCAATGACAAGGCTTTCCAAAATGCTTTGAATTCCTCCTTTGAGAATTTCATCAACTTAAACAACCGATCCCCTGAATTCATATCACTGTATGTTGACGACAAACTTCGGAAAGGAGTGAAAGGGGCCGATGAAGAGGATGTCGAAACTGTACTGGACAAGGTGATGACGCTCTTCAGGTACTTGCAGGAGAAAGATGTTTTTGAGAAGTATTACAAGCAACACTTGGCAAAACGCCTTCTATCTGGGAAAACTACTTCCGATGAAGCTGAGAGGAGTATGCTTGTGAAGCTGAAGACGGAATGTGGCTACCAGTTTACTTCAAAATTGGAAGGCATGTTCACTGATTTGAAGACGTCCCAGGATACTATGCAAAGTTTCTACGCTAACCTCTCTGCTGATATTGATGGCCCAGCAATATCTGTCCAGATACTCACCACTGGATCTTGGCCAACACAACCATGTGCCACCTGCAACCTTCCACCTGAGATCCTCGGTATATGTGAGAGGTTCCGGTCATACTACCTTGGCACTCACAATGGCAGGAGATTAACATGGCAAACAAATATGGGTAATGCAGACATTAAAGCAACGTTTGGAGGCCGCAGACACGAGCTGAATGTCTCAACTTACCAGATGTGTGTCTTAATGCTGTTTAACTCAGCAGATGGTTTGAGTTACAGTGAAATCGAGCAGGCCACAGCTATACCACATGTTGACCTGAAGCGCTGCCTCCAGTCTCTTGCTTGTGTGAAGGGTAAGAATGTGCTGCGGAAGGAACCCATGAGCAAGGATATATCTGAGGGCGACACTTTCTACTATAATGACAAGTTCACTAGCAAGTTGGTCAAGGTGAAGATTGGTACTGTGGTTGCACAGAAGGAGACAGAACCAGAAAAGCTGGAGACTCGCCAGAAAGTTGAAGAAGACAGAAAACCTCAGATTGAAGCCGCCATTGTCAGAATCATGAAATCCAGAAGAGTCCTGGACCACAATAGCATAGTCACGGAGGTGACGAAGCAGCTCCAATCACGCTTCTTGCCAAATCCTATTGTGATAAAGAAAAGGATCGAGTCCCTGATCGAGCGTGAGTTCTTGGAGAGGGACAAGGTAGATAGGAAACTTTATCGTTATCTTGCGTAGATGCCATTGTTGCCAAAACATTACTGCCCATGAACGGGTCGAAACTTATGTACCTATGTTTGAATGGGACGGGAGTTCCTTCCATCCATTTTCGCTGTAGTTCTGCTGCAGAGTCCAGGTGGCTTACTAACTTTAGGTCTGCCCTCCTTGGTACACATAGAGAACCATCTTACGTCGTCGTGTTAATGCATAGGATGTTGCTGCACGTTAATCCGTGGTTTTGATGCTTCCTTGTGGTCATAGTTTTTTTTTCTTCTCATCTGATGGATTGACTCCTGTTCAGAGCGGTGATGCTTCCCGTTACGTTTTCTGCTTAATGTTCAATCTAGCTTTTCTTACGCCTGTTCCTGTTCAGAGCGGAGATGCTTCCAGTCAAGTGTTATCTATGCCGTTGTCTTTTTTGCATGCCGAACTGCTAGATTGAACCCTCGAGGTTTTTTTTGGGTGTGTGTGTATAGGAGATTGGTTAAGGTTTAAATGTCGTAGCATTCTTCGAATAGTCATGCGACTGCTGATCTGGATGCAGAAGTTTTCTTGTCTTCAGCACCGTGCGCGCCAAAATTGTTTTTTTTTGGGGGTGGGGTGGGGGTGGGGGTGGGGTGTTATGTTGACCTTTTTATTATATTTTTAAGAATGACTCTGGAAATTATTTTAAAAAATGGTCCTTTTTTATCAACGCCAATACTTACGATACTGAGGTATAACGTCGTGTGCCATAATATCATGTTAGGATATGTACAACAATACAGACATTTGCTGTTTATACCTGTAGACAATACTATAGATAGCTCATACAATGAGTTGTCTTTATAAATGACACGATCTTTTAATACTTTCATAGACTTAAGACATTTCCTCTTTGGTTCTGGTGATATAGTCGACTATAATTTCTCTCTTTATTCTCTTTCATCTACGTCAGTTTAAATCCAATATGTCAGAGACTATAGACAGCTAATGTAAACCTATTGTATATGAACTTAGACCACACTCCAATATGGGAAAAACGACACTGCCAAATCAGCATAGATTAGCGCCGAAGAGGCCGGCGCTGAGCTGCTTAGTTTCAGCACCGCTGTTCTTGGCGTTGAGTTATCGGTTGTGAGAGTAAATGGTTGTCTGCTTGATCAATGCACTAACTGCCAGTGTAAAAGCGTCACAACAATGGTCAGCGTCACAACATTGACCATTGCTGAACTTAGGGAGTTCTAGACACTTTTAGCACCTATAGATCACCAAAATTCCAAATATAGCCCCTCTAACACGAAAATTCCAATTCTAGCCCCCTAGGCCGCCTTGCTGCGCTTGTGGACGGCAGCAGGGCAGTTGCTGCTGTGTGGGAGGTGCTGCCGTCTCCCATGGCAGCACCTTGTGCTGCTGTCCCACACAACAACAGTAGTTTTTTTCAAAAAAATTATTTAATAATATTTTTTGGAGAAATTTTTAAATATACCAAATAAGCTCAAAAAATTATAAAAAAAATTGGAGCCTCCCAGCACAGTGTACATGTTTTTGTAATTTTTTAAAAATTTTTATCCATTCTAATTTTTTATCGAAAATTCATTTAAGTATATTGTTTGTAGGAATTTTCTAATATAGAAAATGAGGTCCAAACAAAATGAATTTGTTTCCCAGGCTCCTTACACAGTGGACTTGATTGTGTAATTTTTATAGAATTTTATATGCTCTGAAATTATCTCGACAAATTAAGGGTTTAGGTCTCGAAAATTAGGACGTAAGGTTTCCGAAATTAGGGTTTTATGATTTCATGTGACTTGAAATGTGAAAAATTTAGTACCACATGACTACTCTAGGTAAGAGACACTCCTCCTCACACGTCTGTGCCCCGTCATGTCCCCTTTACATATACCGCGGCAATATGGATCATATCATGTAAGGGAGGACAACAAAGGACGTGACGCATGTATGTACGGAGAAGGGAGTGTCTCTTACCTAGAGTAGTCATGTGGTACTAAACTTCCCACATTTCAAGTCACATGAAATCATGATACCCTAATTTCGGAAACCTTATGTCCTAATTTTCGAGACCTAAACCCTTAATTTGTCGAGACAATATCAGAGCATATAAAATTCTGTAAAAATTACACAATCAAGTCCACTGTGTAAGGAGCCTGGGAAAAAAATTCATTTTGTTTGGACCTCATTTTCTATATTAGAAAATTCCTACAAACAGTATACTTAAATGAATTTTTGAGAAAAAATCAGAATGGATAAGTTTTTTAAAAAATTACACAAACATGTACACTGTGCCGGGAGGCTCCAAATTTTTTTATAATTTTTTGAGCTTATTTGGTATATTTAAAAATTTCTCCAAAAAATATTATTAAATATTTTTTTTTGAAAAAAACTGCTGCTGCCGTTCCACACAGCAGCAATTGGCCTGCTGCCGTCCACGAGCGTAGTAGGTCGGCCGAGGGGGTTAGAATTGAAATTTTCGTGTTAGAGGGGCTATATTTGGAATTTTGGTGATCTATAGGGCTAAAAGTGTCCAGACTTCGAACTTAAGTGATAGCCGGATGAGACTAGGAAGTATATATGCGGCTACAACTAGAAATGGAAATGGAAATGGAAAATAAAAAGAGATGAATTGATAGGGTTGAGCTGATAGTAGGACTGGGTACGATAATGGGGCGAGAGAGGGGGAAAAACCTTCGGGGTGGATAGGGAAAAGTGGGAAAAATTCTCTTAAAACCCTCATCGAAAGCTCCTTCCCTTATTTATGCCACGTGCACATATAGATCCCAAAGCAACCCTCTCCCAAACTGCCTCGGTGCCTCCTTCCTCCCCTCTCTCGCCTCCTGTGTTGCTCTTCCCGTCGCAGGTACTCGCACACTTCGTCGCTGCACCCCGCTTCACTCTCCTGCTCCCACTTCCGTCGCCAGTGCTCTTCTCGTGGCTCCCCGGCCACTTCCGCTCCAGCGTCCTTCGGCGCCACGAGGGCCTCGACACACGGCCCCCTCTCCCAATCACAATCGCCATCCACGCCTCTGCTCCTCCTCTCCTGGTCGAAGTCGTACAGGTGCTCTTGATATCTAATAAGCCTCAATTCACTAGCTTGTAGTGCACGCATGCACAGATGACAAAAGAGAAACTGTTTTTCTCAATGGCACCAGACCAAGTCTAGTCATATGTTGATCTCTGATGGACCACTTTGGCTAGAAAATACCATATTCCTCAAATAAATACAAAATAACTTTAGCCCTAATACTTGGAGTCTATATGACATTATTATCCACCATAATGTTTTCTTAATTGAAGAACTTTGTAAGCAGAATGTTACAGAGTATATATTGGTTTCACGCCAACAAAAATTATACTCTTGTTGAAGTATGATAGCAAACCTTTAACTTCGAGTTGATTTCAAGCAAATGCCTTATGAACACGCTATCACTTGGGATTTTTGTAGTTGGCATGAAAAGGGGAGGATATTGGGCTTGTGTGTGATATTGAAACCTAAGAAGTATAGAAAAATATTCAAAACAAGAGTCATGGTAGGCACAATGTCATATCCTAGGCCAAAGCCAGAAGCAATAAATTAATCTAGTTTATTTTGGGAGATAATTAAAGTAAATTGCATAATTATTATCCTTGTTTAATTGATATGAAAAATAACATTTACGCCATTGCTGATACCCATGCTGTTGGCAACCACAGTCATTGCTGCCCACGAAGGGCAATTGATTTGTGTCTTTAGCAATATATTAACCGCCAGCAAGCAGGAATGCACATGGCAAAGTGACAGCCGCTTGACGCCGTCGCACATATGGCATGTTCGACTACGCACTGAAGCATGCCATACTCATCGGAAATGACACATGCATGAATTGGTAATTGCAATATGCAACTGCATCACCTCTAGAAACTATATCACTTGCTTGAAGCAAATATATGTCCCGAAATAAAATATAATGACCAATTAGATTTTGCATAATTTTAAACTGCTTATGACACCACCAGAAGCCATATCACATCCTGTAGTTTTATGCTCTTAGAATACACTGCTTGTGACTATAAAAAATATATCACGTAATTATAAACTTGAAGTTTAATGATCCAAATTATTTAAAATATGGTATGAGTAATTGGATCAAAACTTGGGCAAATAATAAAGAAGCTAGTCTATAGAATAAATCTGCTAACTCTCGGAACCCCGT
The DNA here is from genome assembly GCA_036346395.1 of Hsuehochloa calcarea. Taxonomy (NCBI): domain Eukaryota; kingdom Viridiplantae; phylum Streptophyta; class Magnoliopsida; order Poales; family Poaceae; genus Hsuehochloa; species Hsuehochloa calcarea. Next base: position 47,363,796 of record CM070599.1, read on the forward strand.
ATGAGACCTTCATCGCAGATTAATAACCAACCAGAAGTTGGAATATCCTACAGAATTTTAGGATCATGCAGTTTTCTTGCCACTACACTGAAAAAAGTCTAGCTCATTGCATATAATTATCAAACCCCTTGTTGAAATAAGCGCGTGTTGGAGGAATCAAAAAATTTCAACAAGTTATCACCACTGTAGCATAAACCAAAATTTTCTTTGAAAAACACTTGAAAAAGTGTGGAAACAAGCTTTTAAAAAATGAGATAAATCCTTGAGCTCATTCTTGTAAATACACACAATACTCAACCAAAGAATCAACCACTTTGAAGATATGAAATTGAATATAGAGAGCTCCCACTAGACATGTGCATATAAATTAAAAATAATTTGCAAGCACATATACGTAAAGGAAAAGTAGAGTGATCAACATTTCAAATCATGATACCAAGGTTAACAAGAGATATATAGAGTACCAAGTTTTAACAGATAATACGACAAAGTTTACACTGGACTATTACATATTACAAGTATCCAATATAACATAATATAACTAATAGCCCAACTTAGCCAAACTAATCTTTCTCCCAAACTACTCCCCCTTTGGCATTAAAGTACCAAAAAGGTCACTCAGCCGGATCTTGAGTGCTTCTTATGGGCGTGTGGAGACGGCGTTTTCCATACCGATTTGGAGTCAATATGGCTTGCTCCAATGCTGTGACACTCTCTGACAAAGCCGCCAGCCTATTGTTGGTTTCTAATTGAAATTCTTGCTGGGAGGTTCGCATCTCTTGCTGAGTGTTCTTAATCTGCATAATGGCCGAGTAGATCTGAGCAAATGAGACTTGGCCTTCTTCTAGTGCAGCCTCCATTGGGGGATTCTGTGCACGAACATAGCTAGATCTTGAATTTAGATGAATTTAAGAATTTGAATCGACGGAATCGGAGTTCGTATGAAGGAGAACGAACATCCGAACGTTTGGAAATTACGTGGTCGCAAGGAGGTTTGACTACGTGGTCGGAAGGAGGTTCAACTACAGGTGGTCGGAAGGAGCTTTCGACTATCTGGTCAGAAGAAGGTTCGACTATAGGTGGTCGGAAGGAGGTTTCAACTACCTGGTTGGTAGCGGCGGCGCGCACGGAGAGAGGGATGGAAGGCAAACTGGGTGCTCACCGTTTCGGCAGCGAAGCACAAGAAGGTGGCCGGCGGCGATGAGGAGTTGCGGCGGTGAAGCTCGGGCAGGTGCGCGCACTAGTTAGAACACGCGACGGCAATCTCGTTTGTGTAGGAGATGGTGACAGAGAGTCAATGGCGGCGGGGCAATCAACGATGGCGCAGCTCGGGCACGACGGTGGAAAATCTCTTATTCCAGCGAACACAAAGGGATTGGAGAGGGGAGAGGGAGGGGAAAGGAAAGAGGAGGACAAGGAGGTCAATGTGACGCGGGTGGCGTGGCGAGAGGTGAAGGAGAGGGGATGAGGCGGAGAAAAGGGCGAAGGAGGTTTGACGCGTGGATTTTGTAGAAGGGGGAAGAGGTGAGCGGCGCACAGCGGTGAGTGGTGCGCTCGGGCAGCGAGGCATTCCAGCGCGCGGGGGCTAGGGTGTAAACGGAGCGGATACAGACAGATATCGTCCATCCCGTATCCTTTTCCATATTTTTTCTCAGATTCGGAATCGGACACGGACAGTGCCGGACACGAATACGAATGCGGATAGTCTCGGTCACGAATACGGACCGAATACATGCCTAACCGAATACGGATTGTGTCGGTCATGAATACTTAATCGGATGTTGCGCGAAAATAGAAACCATATATACCGAAGCAGACGAGGCAGTTAAATTGTAAAAACACAAGTCAAAATGCAAATACAATGTCACCAGTTCATAAAGCATTTAATTTTTCTTACTGATACTATCCAGTACTTTTTCTTCTAAAAAGCACAACTAGTTAATTCCTAATTTCATTTAGCAAAGGGTAAAATTGTTACCTTCCTGGTAAATTTTTTGTCAGTCCAGCCCATTTGTTTCCATATGCTTGATGAGCATGAATGAGCCTTATCTCCTCTTCTTGCGTCCATGCCTCCTTATTGATCCCAGGATTAAGATGATTGTGCCATCTAAATACGATAGTGATCGAAATTGTTCATGTTGTTTTGGTGCCCAAATCAAGTGATTTGCACAATTGCATCTCACTACCGGATTGCACTAGATATGTCCCCATAAAAGAATGCATCTTTGAAACAAACAAATTCTAGACATACCATTCGTGATGTGTCAACAAAAAAATCATGAAGCGATTGCCATGCAATATTCCGAATAATTGACCAAAAGAAAACCTCCAAGAACCCAATATCACCGATAGTCATTAGTATGAATAGTATGTATAGACCACTCATAATCAAATAATAGCTCTATTGAATTGTCCCCAAACAAAACATGTACTTTAATAGAACGTAAATGAAATTACACATTGCTCCCCCGGCAAAGAATAAATTTCGGAGTTGATACTACGATTACTTGCCATGCCATACCTTTCACGACATTGCTTTCCAATGTGTCCTGGTAAAGCTTGGGCGATGGTTGACCATTTCTTTGGCCCATGTTTATTTACCATCTGAATAATGACCACTTCTTGGACATTGGAACTAAGAAACCCTTATCCACAGAAACAGACTAACACGAATTAATCCAAACAGAGCTCAGTTCATTCCTTATCCAAACTGGTGTTTTAAATCACTATTCCCTAATCCCATGATCCAAAACATTATGAAGCCAACCGCTTGATCGAGTCGAGGTAATGCTATAGATGGTGGCATCTGAAGCAAAGAACACCGGTGGCACTCAATGTGAGTTTCCATAATCATATGAAGCTAACGGTAGCAAGGTAGCACAATACAGTTACTGCAAAAAACCATGTCCCATACCAAGTCGAATCACTAATCTACATCACTAACAACCACATGTACACATGACCACCATAATATAACTTTCAAACACTGGTACATGATGATTGAGCCATACTCTACAAAGCCTGCTTGTGTTCCAATACCAAGAACTAACTATGATGCATCAAATGCCGCAGATGATGTGGCTCTCCACAAAATATTTTTGTTCTTTGCAATCATTACAATGCTCGCTAATTATTAGTGTCTGTGAAGGCGATTAACGAAAGGAAACCGGATAAATGAATAGACCAGACACAAACCAAGACAAGCAAGGCTGTGGTCGGGAGCGCAGGCGCTGTCTTGGTCGGAGAGCGAAAGCGAGCAGCGCGCGTCGGTGACTCAGCGTCGGGAGCGAGAGTAGCGTGGCGCGCGATGACTCGGCGTTAGGGAGCAAGAAGAGACTTCGCGTCGGGGCGAAAGATAAGCAGGCGGCGGCGTCGGTGACTCAGGCGTCGGGAGCAGAGAGCAGCAGCGGCGGCGATGACTTCGCGTTAGGGAGCAAGCAGCAGAAGCCAGCGCCGTCGGTCGGTCAGGCAGCGAAGAATCGGGCGATGTCGGCGACTTCGGTGTCGAGGCAGCAGAAGAGAGAGCCAGGCGGCGTCGTGGTCGACAAGCAAGCGGCGCGGCGCGTCGCGTCGAGGAGGCAATGAGGAGGAAGGGGCGGTGCGGTCGAGGAGGGAAGGAGAAGGCGGTGGCGGCGAGGAGGAGGAAGGGGGCGGCAGCGGCAGTGAGGGAGGGAAGGAGAAGGCGGCGAGGAGGGAATGGGGATGCGGCGGCAGTGGACGGAGGAGGAGGAGGCGGCGGCGGTGGCGCGAGGAGGGGAAGGGGGGCGCGGCGGCTGTGAGGGAGGGGAAGGAGAAGGCGGCGAGGGGGAAGGGGACGACGGCGGCGGCCGTGAGGGAGGGAAGGGGAGGCGGGCGCGCGAGGAGGGGAAGGGAGACGGCGGCGGCTGCGAGGGAGGGGAAGGGGGAGGCGGCGGCGGCGGCTGCGAGGGAGCCTGCGAGGAAGGGGAAGGGGGAGGCGGCGGGAGGGGAAAGGAAGAAGAGGCGAGGCGAGCGACTGAGGGTTAGGGTTGGGAGGCGTAGACGCGTTCGCGTAGTGGGGTGCTGGCGTGCGGGTCGCGGGGTCGGAAGTTGGACGGGAGTCGGAAGCGGGTGGTGATTCGGATACTTATTCGGATATATCCGAATTAAGTCTCGGATATATCCGAATTAAGTCTCGGATAGTACCGAATTTACCGGATATCTGATTACCGAATCCGTATCCGTATCCGCTAAAAAAACTGAATCCGAATCCGAAAAAAACCGGATATCCGAAAAAATATCCGAATTTTGCCCACATTTATTCGGTCGGTCGGGAATTATCCGCTCCGTTCACCTCTAGCCGGGAGCGGAAGCGGTGGGGCGGCGCACACGTGGCGACGCTGGGAGACGATGTGGCGCGGGCGATGACAGCGCAGCAACGCGCGGGGGCGGCGTGGTCGAGAAGAAGCCGGAGGGGCTGACAGGCGCGCCCTGCTTGTTGACGAAAGAATAGAGAGAAACCTGGTGGGAGGGTCTGATCAGAGGGTGTGGTCGAAGTCGAAATTGAGTGGCTGGTCGAAATCGGGTAGTTCTGGTCGAAACCGAGTGGGTGGTTGAAATCAAGTCAAGTTATCTCGATTGGTTTGACCAAGTTTATTTCAAAAGGCTGAGACAGTTGTGAATTTTTGGATAGAGTTTTACCTAAAATTCTAGAAAAATAATTAAAATTTTCTTTTAACTGGAAATGAAAACTGGGTTGTTACACTTAGTCAAGCATAGAAGGTATTGATACAATGATTATTACTTAAATTCACATTGAAGGTTTTACCATTTAACAATTTAGATCTAGTTGGTCGACAATGCAAAGATCATGAAGATCATGCATATATCCTGATGATCATTACTAAATCATGAAGATATCTATCAAATCCATATACTACAAAATCCAATAATGGATTTATATTACTTTGTAGTGATGCAGCCATCTCTTGGCAGTCATATAAGCAGATCTTGGTAGCTACTTATACCAACCACTCAGAGATTATAACAATATATGAAGCCTCACTTGAATATCTTTGGCTCAGACGTGTGATTAACTACATCCAAAAGTATTATTGCATTAATATCGTTGTCGGTGTTTTAGGACCGAACTTACGTAATGATTGTTTGATTTGAGAGTCTCTAAGACTCAAATCAAGTAGAGAAAACGACATATGGATTTTTATATAGGTTCGGGTCTTCTCCTGAGAGAATAACAACCTTACTCTTGTATGGCTATATTGAGCATGCTGGTTACAGATCAAGACAAAGACTGAAAATGCAATGTCTTGTGCTCCTGATCCTCCTCTTCCTTCTCTCTCTCTCTCTCTCTCTCTCTCTGTCATCTGATGATTCCTCCTTTTTGTTGGAGATATGCCCTAGAGGCAATCATAGAGATGATGATATTTCGTTGTATCCATGATTTAATAAATGTTCCTTGAATATTGCCTTTTGTTGATTAACAAGTATGTGACTTGTTTGTGAAACTCTTTACTGTGACTTGTTTGTGAAACTCTTTACTTGTATGGTTATTCTAAAGTTGTCCCTAGTCGGAGTTCATGTGAGCACACACGTGAATGGTGGATTAGCAAATGTATCGGTTGATGACTATGTTTCACAGGTCATAGACATGGAGATGTCAAACCAATAATGTGGACACATGTTTAGAACATGGGGTTGGACCGACCCATCATGAGATATAACAATTATACTTATGGTTCTCTCTACACAATGTGTACGCCTTGTCCTTAGACCTAAGATTGTCGCATGTACTTGAGATGTGAATCGACCTACTTAGGGGCTATCAAACGCTACTCAAAATCGGGTAGTTATAAAGGTAGTTTTAGGGTTTGTCATGAAGCATCTTTGCGAGGCATGGTCACCAAGATGGGATTTGCCCCTCTCTACCTGAGAGAGATATCTCTGGGCCCCTCAAGTGATCGGATCCAGAAATGCATGGCCATGCTACTTAAGGTTAAGAGTTAACCTAGTAAGGGATTCCGGATCACAAGATCGAGAAAGAGTGGTCAGCTTGGAGCTCGACCGAATATCGTGAGGCAAAGGGATTGGCATGTACATAACGTTGTGTTGGTTCGTCCCATATGATCTTTGTGTACGTTTAGGAGTTGGGACGTCTTGCTAGAGGCCGCTACCAACTATTGACCAAGTATGTATACTCGTGTCATGTCTAAACATACGTGAACCTAGAGGGTCACACACTTAAGGGGCTGAAGCTTAATTCGGATTAGATCCGAATTAGAGTGGGCATTGAGTCCTAATGGGCCTCTATTAGTAGAAGCCCATTGTAAGGACGTCTATAAAAGGAGGGCAAGGGCGCACAAGTTTGGGGTGCAGTTTTTGTGACATCCTCAAACCCTAGCCGCCACCCCTCCCACGCCCTAGTCGCTCGCGCGGATCTAGCAGTCCGGCGTGCGTCGCTTTCTCCCGTACGTGTGGATACCTTTGGAGGCGCTGCATCTGTAGAATTTGGACGAACCGCAAGAGGGGAGCTGTACGTGGGACGCCGCGACGAGGACGAGGAAGTAGTACGACTACTCGCCTGACGTCTTGCATCAACTTAGTACGACTACTCGCCTCGACGTCTTCGCATCGGTTTCGCTTTGCTGCGTCTAGTGGTAAGACCGTGATCTATAACTGCAGTGATCTTGGTTTACGGGTAGAATTTTTATTAATTAGCGCTAGTGTAGCCTACCCTTAACCCTTCACTTTTATAGCCTTCTTGGGCGACAATCTCTCCAGCCCAAAGGGCGCATCAATGCTTCAGATGATGACGCGGTTACTAGAGATTAATGTTGGAGAAGTAACGTTCTCACGTAAATAGGCAGTTATCACTAGGACAAAGCAATTAATCGTGTAGTTATTCTGAAGAATAATGGCGTATATTGACTGTTTAGATGCCTTAATCAATCGGGCCTACTTGTCTGTAATCTCGATTGATTATAGGGTGGTCGTAACTGACCTGGTCGTAGAAGGATTTACGACCATGAGGTGATCGTAGAAGAACTTACGATCATGTGCTAGTCGTAGAAGGACTTACGATTATGGGGTGGTCGTAGCTGACCTGGTCGTGGAACGACTTACGACCATGAGGTGGTCGTAGAAAAACTTATGATCATGAGGTAGTCGTAGAAGATCTTACGACTCCAGTTTCTCCCTTATGAACATTAAGAGGTATAGTCAAGGACCATATAGTGGCAACATTATCCATAATAAGGATTACAAATAAATAATTAAATGAGAATTTCTAGATCCTCGTCAACCGTCAATACCCCCTCAATTATCTATGAAGATAATACTGATTGCATCACACAAATGTAAACGGGTTATGGCAAGAGCAACACCAGGAAACACATTGCTTCTAAATTTTCTATCCACATGAAATCCAGAAGAAAAGTGAGGTAAAAATCCTGCAAATAAAGCTTTGTGAAAATTTAGTTGATTTATTCACTAAGTCTCTACCCACGTCTAGTTTCCAAAGATGCATTCATGGCATTGGAATGAAACGGTTTAATGAGTTGCAGAGTTTAGAGGAGTAAATCCCTAGATCATAATCCTTATCAAATCCTGAAGATTATCTAAAATATTGAAGATTGCATTCCAGAGATTAAAACGTTGTACTTTTTTCATTGGTGAGTTTTCCTGAAGTTTTCTCACATGAAGGTTTTTAGTGAAACAACAAGTGTAATGCAACTTATGTATATAATGTACTCTTTTCTCTATTTCTTTTTTCTCAATGAATTTTGTAAAAGTTTTTGGATATTTGAATATCGTTGTCTATTGACTAAGGAGTGTTATGAAACCTATAATTTTATATGCAAAAGATATAAAGGTCTTTCACTCCTATAAACTATAATTACGAGAACTCTCTCATGTATAAAATGGACAGTTAAATAAAAATATTAGATCTTCTAAGTAATCTCTTTGTTATTTGGATTGGTTGTACTACGCCGTCGTAGATCTCTACTACTTAAAAGAAGGAATTGGTGGCGGTCCGTCTTCCTTCATGCGATGTGAGCCGTTAGATTTATCTTTCTTCGTGAGATGTGAGCCGTTGGATCTCATTCTTTCTCGGTTCCTCCTATACATACGGTTGGCAACCCATAACCTCCTCTCCACCCCCACCCTCTACACCCCAACTGCCCAAACTGGTGCAAGAAACCCAAAGATTTCATCGATCTTTTCAAAAATAAATTGTCGATAAATCACTTGCATTGTAAACTAAGCACAATAATAATTGATGAGATATATATTTTTTTAATTCGTAGCGAAGTATGTGTATTCAACTAGTCAAATAACATCGAACCCACCCCTCGCCCGCGATCCCCGTGTCCTCAGATCTCCGGCCATACAGGCTCCTCGGCGAATACGCGGCGGCGCGATGTCGGGGCAGAGCCAACGCCTGAACGTGGTACCGACGGTGACGATGCTGGGCGTCGTGAAGGCGCGGCTCGTCGGCGCCACCCGCGGCCACGCGCTCCTCAAGAAGAAGTCGGACGCGCTCACCGTCCAGTTCCGCGCCATCCTCAGGAAGATCGTCGCCGCCAAGGAGTCCATGGGCGAGGCCATGCGCGGCTCCTCCTTCTCCCTCGCCGAGGCCAAGTACGTCGCTGGCGACGGCGTCCGCCACGTCGTCCTCCAGTCCGTCCGCTCCGCATCCCTCCGCGTCCGCTCCCACCAGGAGAACGTCGCCGGGGTCAAGCTCCCCAAATTCACCCACTTCGTCGACCCCGCCGCCGCCTCCACGGGCCCCTCCAACGCGTCCCCGAGCCTCACTGGGCTCGCCCGCGGAGGCCAGCAGGTCGCCGCCTGCCGCGCTGCGCACGTCAAGGCCATCGAGGTGCTCGTGGAGCTCGCCTCGCTCCAGACCTCCTTCCTTACGCTCGACGAGGCCATCAAGACCACCAACCGCCGCGTCAACGCGCTGGAGAATGTCGTGAAGCCGAGGCTGGAGAACACCATCAGCTACATCAAGGGGGAGCTGGACGAGCTTGAGCGCGAGGACTTCTTCAGGCTCAAGAAGATCCAGGGCTACAAGAAGAGGGAGATCGAGCGGCAGATGGCCGCGGCCAAGCAATTCGCGGAGGAGCAGCTTGCGGAGGAGGTCGCGCTCAAGAGGGGCATTTCGGTGGGGGCCGCGACCAACCTGTTGGTTGCCGGCGGCGAGAAGGACGACGACATCATCTTTTGATCATCTTTGGTCATCCAGTCATTCAATCGGTGCGTTGCGTTGATTCCTTGTGCTGTTATTATCAATCTGGGATAAGATGTGTTCGCTTTCGCTGAGCTGGTTTCTTACATATAGACTGCTGCTTTAGTTCATTTTGTTGCAGTATCGATCAAGTATTGCGGTTTTTGTGAACACTTGTTCTTAGGTGGACGCAAATTTGGTCGCGAGTAAAGGATGTTGAAAAATGTTCCCGCTTGTGATATTTGATAATTGATATGAACTATAGAGTAGCTGTTGATTCACTTAAACAAAATATGGGAATAACAAGTGCACGATTGGATATTTTCTCTTGTTACATGATTACAATTCACCTTCGCACTATTTACATAGAAATTTTCCAAACTGCAAATTTATGCTTACGAGCTTAGTCAAACAATTCTTTACTCCAAGGTTCTAATGTGCCAACAAGATTTGATGAGCTTTATGATTTGTTCATATCATGTAGCTGTGTGGTTAACTATGCAAGGAAGATAAGGATAAGACTAGTTTCACTGGCAAATAAATCACACAGGACATATTGATATACATGTTGTTGAATCAATGTGTGATAAGATGTTCGAAGCAAATTAGCATAAGTACAAATCGGCTGCGTTACTTGGATATGGACATAAGTATTGGACACCAACACAGACCCAAGTGTATATCAGATGTTAGAAAATAGAAGAGACACAATGCATATGTACAATTTAGTATTAGATAAAATTACGGAAACATTGTGATTTACTGCTTATACACCACAAGTATGATTGTGCAGTTCTTATTGAATAATGTTATGTTTCTTGGGGGGAATAGCTTACTTGGGGGGAATAGCTTAATTTGTTCTTAGTTGTTAGACACTATTGATTTTCTCCATGATACATGCAGAATTACAGATTTGGTGTAACCACTACCACAACTTAGGGAAGGCTGCCGTCTCAGAGATAGATAGGGAGGGATGGCGGGTAGGCTGAGAAGGGTAGCACCAGCATCACTTGCAAGTTAGAAGTTACAAATAGTTTTACTTTCTGTAAAAATCCTAACTGGGTGCCCAATGCGGGGCCTCTCGATGTGGTAGTACATGAGCTTCTGGGTAACAGTGCAACTTGGTCCTTGACCTTTCAAGGCTAGCTGAATTTAGCTCTCTGTGTTTCAATTTACCCCTTGTGTTGAGTTTACTGGTCATGGGTCTTTTTCGTTATACGTAGCCACAGTTGGATTTTTGCAAAGCTAACTAATGGGTTTAATCTTATTTGGTCATCCAGAAGAGTTGTGCAGAATTTAATGTAAACAATTTGAATGTATCGCAATAAAGACCTTTTTCATAGCAACAAATTAAGAATAAGAGCAATTCCACTCTAATTAAGAATCTTGAGTTTGCCATTGCTTGCTACTAGGCAATAGCACTAGGTGGTTACTAAGATGTAAGGCACTAGCATTAGGTGGTTGGTAAGACGTACTACTTGAAATGCTGCAACTGTAAACATCAGTTCGTGTTGGTATTGCCGTATAGGTCTTCTGCTTGTTGACAGTGCTAGCTACTGTGGTGAGATTCTTCCCCTGATTACGTGTGACAGAAATTTGCTATCAAATGTATCACTAGTCTTCACATGCGAAATTAGCCTATTTCACTTCCAAAATTTTACGCTGTTGTTTCTCCTTGCAGTGGTGGAAACAATAAGTTCTGATGCTGGAACTCCAGAATTGCATCTGTTTATAGAGTGACGGAGGTTTTGTTTCAGGCAGTAGTCTGGACTGGAGTCTGGTCATCCAAGGAACTTTAGCACGGAGTGTTTTATGTGCAGCTGGCATAGTAAATTCATTCAATTAGACCGTATTTCCTTGCATGTTCGTTTTAGTTATATATTTATTCAGAAATGTGTGCGCGGATCGGCATACTACACTGTTAGGTTACAGACTTGATGTATTTATTTCTGGAAGTGTATTTTTTTAGCAGCTCGTTTTCCTTTATAAAATTTTCGTGGATGAATAGTTGGTATTACCTGTTACTGTTAGGGAACTGAAACGGAAAAAAGAGCCTGCATAACTGCCTGTTTCTCTTTTAGCTTAAAAGCCACCGAAAAAAATTCCTCAAATCGGGATGTGGTTTATGTGGCAAGACTATGCCCTGTTAACTGTTGTATTGAAGAGCAGAAGCCTCTTACCACCGCTTGTTATGAAAGCTAGTCTCCAATTGCAGATAATTTGAAGCTTCGCGCCTGAAATCTATCAGTCCCTCACAATTGAGCAGATATAAGACCAGCCATCTGTAGATGACGTGAGGTCACATGAAGTCACGAGCAGCTCGTACCATTATTGATCGATATATAAGGATTAAAAAACACCATTCTTATGAACTATGAAGCAATTTTGGCTGTTCGCAGATGTGCAATCACGTGGTTTCGCAATTCTCAACTACTGCACGAGGAAAACTTCGCCCATTATACATGCATATACCCAATTCCCTCAGTATACAACATGAAACATATCTCAAAACTTCATGAATGAATAGAAGCGCCTCCAAAGTCCAAACCACGTAGCTCAAGTAACTGTTTTGCAGAATAGCAACGAATAAGACACAAAGGAAGGCAACATTGCAGGCTTGCAGCTACACCTCTGCCAACAATGGTGGAACAAAACTAAAATTCTGGAGCGTTTGTTCGAAAATGTGGCCTACTCTCAGCAAATTCCCCTAGAGAAGTGTTAAAAAAACAATTAGTTGATTCTGTAATAGTGGAAGACAATCGGTAAAACTGAACATATTACAAGACCTAGAACAACAGGGAATGATCCTCCAACATGCAAGATCGGTACTGGCATTATATTACCTCGCTGAAGGGGGGTCCAATCATCTGAAGCCCAACTGGGAGCCCCGCAGATCCACCTTCAACAAATCCACAAGGCAAAACCAATGCGGGAAGCCCAGCCAAATTAACATTCACCTACATTAGTCATCAGATTTGCATTCCTTAATACTCACTACAGCAGAAAATTTAACATAGCAAAATGACTACAAGATTAAACATAATTCTACTTCACACAATGGTTTTACCAATATGTGACGCTAACTTTGCAAGAATTAGAAAGTCGCACAGTGAAGTAGAGATAAGTCTACATCAACAAAGAAAAAAATGTGTTCAGCAATTAATACCGTCATGATGTCTCCTGCGTACATAGCTAATGGGTCATTTATCTTTTCACCTGCCAAAAGGGCTTGAGTTATCAATCCTAAAGGAAAGCAGGGAAGGGACCATACTTATGAGCAGATAATAGCATACCTATCTTGTAGGCTGCTGATGGCGCAGCAGGTGAGACTAGAATATCGTATCTTTCCAAAGCTTCTTTGAAGCTTTTCTTAACCAATGTCCTCACCTACTACAGAGCAGGTAATTTATTATTCTTTTGGTGGCATAAAACTGTCTGTTAAGAGGTAAAAATAATTAAAATGCAAATTTTATATTTGATGCAAGTTCTACCATTACCTGCTGTGCTCGTTTGTAGTATGCATCATAGTATCCAGCAGATAAAGCATAAGTTCCCATCAAAATTCTCATTTTGACCTGAAAAGTGCAATTAAAATTGTTTTCTCATGCAATTTACCACCAAAGCATGATTGTGGTCCATTTGAAATACAAAAGCTTCAAGCACTGCCCAATGTTGCATACAGAACCACCCTTTTTCCCTTTCTTAGGTATTACAGTTCCAATTGGCATGCTATGCATAATAATATTAATACAGTTAGCATTCCAACTAGCATGCTGTCACCAACATGACATGTTCAGAATTGGTTGGGCTACATGGCTTCACAACTTAACAAGTTAACATGGCCAGTGGCCACGCAACAGAAGTTTATGTGTGCTAGTCTGTATTCACCGGCACCAAAATATGTCTTCTAAATTTGAAAGCTCTGCTTGATGAGGGGCCAAATCTGTTTTCTAAATTTAGAAGTAGCTGTGCTTCATGTTTGCAAGTATAGTGCAGCATACGCTTGCAATTTTTTAAAGAAACAGTGCATACTCTAGATTTAGTGCATATCCAAATATTGTAAACACATAAAAAACTGCATTCAGCAAAAAATTATGGATGGATGACATGACAAGCCCCTTAGCTGTTGTGATCCTTAGTTCATCCTTCACACACCGTGATAGCTCTACTCCTAAGCAGCCTGGGTACTTTGGTAAGGTACTTCCTCAATTAACATCACACATAAATCTTGAAAAGACAACTGACAGGTATGATAAGTTGATAGCTGGATATGTTTTGTAGAAGACAGTGTCCGTATGAAAATAGTTCAATAACTCACGAAAAGGACAAACAACAAGTCTTGAGGTGGGGGATGGGTGGGACTGTACCTCATGACCCAGACCATTAGCCCGGGAGTCTCCATAAAGTTCATTCAATTCATCAGCTGAAACCTGCCTTCCATACCTGAAAATGACAGTCTACAAACATAAATATTTCGAAACTTTGAAAATACAGGCAAAAGGATGAGGTTCAATTACAGCAAGATGACCTGATACCATCATAGCGTGACAGGTTAGAAGAGGCTTCAGATGAGGCCAGTATGTAATATGCTGGTAAGCCAAGAGAAAATGAAGGCAGAGAAACCTGAAATGCATTAAAAATAAAGCTTCACTAAATATAATTTTTTGGAAATTCATTGTAAAACTACAAAGAATATACATCTTTATTTATTTTTCTTCGTTTTTTCAGCAAGAGGGAAGTAACAAACCTCTTCCACCACAGATCCCAATTGTTCCAGGTGTGAAGCAGCAGCCTTGATTGATGATATGACTCCACTGTCCACACCCTCTCCAAGAGTTTCTTGAATAATCCCAATTCTCACACCATTTAATGGTTTTGATTCTAGTAAATCCAGAGAGACCAACTCTGATGTATAGTCTGGAACGTCCTGAGAAAGTGACACAAGAGATCAGATTAAGCATCAATGAGCCAAGCTGTAATACTCTGCCTTCTTGCTTCAAGATGCTACTGGATCCAGATCCAATTGTATATATGTAGATATCAAGATGAATAAAATAAAGAAAGGTTGATGTGTTGCTAAAAAAACACAAGCCTGCCATATACTGTTTCTTACATAATGAATTAAATCAGCACTTTATAGGATTGAGATGGAACAGTATACAATCCCTCTGCCAAAAAAAAGGGAATGCTAACTGCAAATTTACAGGGTTGCCAACAGTATCACACAATATGTATATCAAATAAATAACACACTAAAGTTAGAATTTATGAGAATGAAATAGACAACAAGAGAATTAGTCCCAAAAAGAATGATAGTTGTCAAAGATAGGCTCTTGCTCAAGCAAGTTTTGGGCATATGAATTTCTCTTGTTTCGAACATATACATGTGCTTTAGAGGCCAAGCTAAATGTTTCTTAGTCATAGTTATTGAACTGGATGACTGAATTGAAAGACAAGGCAAATGTCAGTTAAAGTGAAGTTTCAGTTTCCTTACATGAGAGCTACTGGTTGAATCCATTTTGTCATGGCCAGCGATGACTGACAAGATCGTTGCAGTGTCAACAACTGATGAACCAAAGCATCCCACAACATCCAGCGATGAAGCATAAGCCATGAGGCCGAAACGAGATACCCGGCCATAAGTTGGCTTTAACCCTACTACACCACAAAACGATGCTGGTTGCCTCACACTTCCACCTGTATCGCTCCCTAAGGACACTACACATTGTCTTGCACAAACCGCAGAAGCAGAACCACCAGAGGATCCCCCCGGCACACGCGAGTCATCCCAAGGGTTTGTTGTCACCTGCATACCATCATTAGTATCTGTTATATCTCCGCATAACTATACTATGCCGCAAGAATGATGTATTATGCTTCAGAGATAACAATAGGTTAGGTCCTCGCTAAGAAGATTCAAAGCTGCAAGAAGTTCCACTTCACATCAATAAACACTTGCAAGTCGCTGAGTTTAATTTCATTGACCTCTAGTCCTCTACCAACCAACATAAACACTATTTTACCTTTCTTACTTCTTAGTACTTATTTCAACCTAAGATACATCCCAACAGAAAGATGCAAACTTTAACGAACTCGAACAAAACAATATAAGAATCTGATCACTGAGCCTCCAAACCTGAAACCCAGAGCCCTCGGTAGTGCTCCCCATGCCGAACTCGTCAAGGTTAGTCTTCCCTACGACAACGGCGCCCGCTTCGCGCAGCCGCCGCACTGCCGTGGCGTCGTACGCCGGCTGATATCCGTCCAGAATCCGCGACCCGCCTGTGGAGGGCATGTTGGCAGTGCAGAGGTTGTCCTTGACGCCGACGAGCACTCCGGCCAAAGGTCCCACCGCATCCTGCCCACCTGAGGCAATCCCCCGGTCAAGCTCCTCCGCCTCCCGCTCGGCGGTGGCGTCCGCCACGTGGATGAAGCTGCGCACGCTCGGCTCAGTGCGTCGGAGGCGGGAGAGGTACTCGGCGGTGATGTCGGCCGCGGTCCTCTCGCCAGAGAGGAGCGACTCGCGGATGGAGAGGATGGAGGAGGGGGCTGCGCCCGGGGCCAAAGTCTTTGCAGGAGGGGAGGGGAGGGAAGAGACAGCGGTGAAGCAGCGGCGAGGGGAAGGGGGGAGGCGGCGGTGGGATAGGAGGAGGCGGTGGGCTTGCAGAGGCGGCGGCATGGCGGCTGCCGGCGGGAGGTTCTCCCGCGATCGCCGGCGCACGTGGGGATTTGGAGGTTTTGGGGGGAGCGGGTGAGTAGTGAGAAGGAAGGAGTGTGGATTTGGGGATTGTATCGGGGGATTGGATGGTTGGATTGAAGACACGTGGATGTCAACGCTTTATAGCCGTCCGATCCTGCCAGCTCTATGAAGTTTCTTTTGCGAGATTAACCATCAAGGGCACTATTACAATTACAATCATCATAAATAATCTGCAAAACAAAGTTCGACGTGTGTGTTGAGATTTCAGTAGTTATCTTGTTGCTAACTCATAAATTAATCTATACCATAACAATAAGAGACTGGACGGCAGAGAAGAGGCACAGCAGCAGTGCGGCGCTGTGGCACTGTAAGGAACCGACCAAGTGGCAGCGAGGAGGCTGTTGGGCAAGCCGGCGGTTTCGAGGGCTAGACCCCATGGCGAGGGCAACTCTTTGGCCGCAGTGGTCGGGCAACGACAAGGGGGCAGACGGGCACGCGTCGACTAGGCGACGAGCAAGTTCTATGCGACAAATCCAAGCCCGTGTGAGAGGGAACTGACGTGGATGTCATAGGAAGGCCAGGGTGGACGTGGGAGGGATCCCATGTAGCACTACAGGTAGGCCCCTACTGTCATCTCAGCTAGGAATTGAAAAACCTCGGATTTTGTGAAACATTAGGGCTACCCAACGTATGGTTGTGTCATAATCCAAAATACTTGTGATTTTCTGCAACTAGGGTCATACAACATGTGGTTCTGTTAAAATTACTCATTGGATATTGACCGTTAATATCTTACGGCATATTGTTAATTACTACAAAATCATAATCATACGAAACTACGTTCCCACTTTTGTATAACTAAACCTATATATTGTTGATTAAATATTACAAAGTTTAGTCTCGAAAGCGCATTATAAAAATAAACAAATGGGTACTATTTTTCTCATATATATATATATACACACACACACACTAACTATATTAAACTACACGTGTTTTAGATCTCTACACATAGAAATACATTTATGTGAACTAACAACCCATACGAAACTTCATCACTCACACGGGCTAAATTTTACTAGTACAAATCTCGTTGGTACTACTCCATCCAGCTAATACTATCCATATCTCTGACTCAATTTTTTTTTCCAATTTTGCGAGCTTTTAACTCATTTAATCTCTTTTGAAATAAAATAACAAAACTATCCCTACGCGAATGAAATGAAAAAAATAACACATTTACCATGCAAAACCACCGCGGGCAAGTGACCTGCTGTGAACTAGGACCACGATAGATCGTTCTGCTGGACGCGCGCGCTGTCTTGTTGTCATAGGACCTACAGTGCTCCTAAAGCAATGCAGATGACATATGTTGCTTGTTTACTCATCTACGATGCTATTTTTTATTTCATCAGAAAAGGATCTAGATTTGTTATTTCGATGTTAAATCAGCCAAAAAAAATCTAATCTTGTTGGTAGAAAACTAGCAAAAAGGCAATCGCAGCACTCCCCCTGGGCTTGACGGCGAAAAATGAGGGCCCTTGGGGTGTTCCTCCCCAATAGATTGTGGTCTCGTTTGTTTAGGCTTTTTGTCTGGCTTATAAGAAAAAAAGACTAAACCTAAATAAAGGGATGACTTTTTCATTCAACTTATAAAAAATTTAAGTCATTTTAAGCCTAAAAGTCATAAGCCATAAGATATGTGTTTTTTTTTGTGAAATGAAATATCCCTTTGCCACTAAATTTCGTTGAAATTACCCTCAAAATGTCATCCGTATATAAGTGCATACTATTTTGTTTTTTCCACTAGCTTCCATTATTTTCCCCCGACGCCTCCACTTCTATTAATATGATATGATCGAATATTATTTTGTTTGGTTGGCTAATATATGTCTTTCTATATTAATTTCTTTCATGACACAATTTTCAAATTAATATATGCACGAACGAGCAAAATCTTTTTTGTTTCATATTTACAACTTGCATGTATCGTCATATTTACAAATCATATGCAAAAATATTTTTAAATTCATTCTTAAAATCATCCTTCAAACCCTTAAGGGTAATTCAAAATTTTTATCATTCACACATAATTTAATAAATCAACATCTTATAAAAAATCAGATTACCAAGTATCAAAATTTAACTTAAAAGCTGAAAAACTTATAGACTGATTAAGCCCTTTAAATTATAAATCAAAAACTTAAACCTAAACAAATAAACCCTGTGGTATCAGCTACCCACCCCCATCGCCCTCCTGCACAAAAACCTCCGGGCGGAGCTTTCGAAGCTCCCTCCCACGGCCCCACCCTCGCAACCATCACCACCGACCACCGTTCCTATCGCCACCGCCGCCGCCCCGCCCCCCCGCCTCTATATCTACCCCCATCGCATGCCCCGCTCGCCGCCACTGCCTCCTCCGCATCCTCCCACCCCCAAGTGATTATCTCGTCACTGTTCCCCCGGGCGCCGCCGCCACGAGATCTCCGGCTGTTCGCGCCATGGTCGCCGCCTCCGGCCTCGCGCCGCCGCGGGCGGTTCCCCCCTGCCCGCGGACGCGCGGTGGCTACCGCCTCGGCTTCCTCCGATCGGCGCCGCCGGCTGCGGCGCAGCTCCGGTGTTGCTCCTCCACCGTCGACGACAGCGTTGTCTCCGCAGACGCCTCCGAGCCCCGTCGGCCCAGGTAACGCCCGTACCTCATACTTGCAATGGTTAGGCGGCGAGATGTGATTGTTTGTGCGAAAGGCGGGGATCCATTACTCCCTTAGGCTGTCCTCGCGCTGTCGCGCAGGTGGGATTTTTGTGTTGTTCATTCGCGATGGGTGTTCCATTGCGGTGGTCGTTGTGCGAAAGGAGGTTTTTGTCGGCTGGTTTTGCGGGAATGGTAGGATTTTCAGGTGACATGTCGTTGATTTTGCTTGGGTTTTGGTTTAAATTAGGCGTTTTTTATGTGATTTGCTTATTCTGTGGAGGGAATTTGGTAGGGAATTTACCTTTATCTGCGGTGATTTCGCATTTATTAGGTGGGTCGGATGGTTGGCTTGCTCTGCAAAAGGTGCCTCTGGAACTTGCTTTTTTTGTACTAGGTGTTTATACGGGCTTTTTATGATCAATATGGAGTAGTTCGATGTAGTCAGATTGTTAGGGCTGTTGAGAAGCTTCGATGATTTGATGCTCCAATGATTATGTGAAGATGCGTCAACTCACTAGTGTTACTGTGTGTCACCCGAGTAGGCAACCCTCATGTATACAGTGAGAGAGATGGTACATCATAGATGGGGGATCTACCCAGCCTGCTCATTAAATGTGGTGGCAAATGATGCCATTTTTTTGTATTTGGTGTCAAATGATGCCATTTTTTTGTATCTGTCACTGTATGGCAATGCTATTTCTTGTGTTGCTACAACTGTAACCTGGGATTGATTCATTGATCTACATTTTTTGTTATTTGGTTGAAAATATTCACCTGTGGGATGACTCTTTAACATTAATGAGGAATTGCAGGGTGGTTAATATGGGTTCAAAGCTCATTGGATGTGGATCGGCCATTCCAGCACTTAGCGTTTCAAATGATGACCTTTCAAAAATAGTTGAAACGTCAGATGAATGGATCGCAGCGCGGACTGGGATTCGGAATAGGCGAATTCTTTCAGGTACCTGTGATTCACTTTGTCTCCCTCTTTCACTAAAGAGTAATTTGATTAGGGCCAATTAAGCCTCTTCAGGCTAGATGTATAGCAATTGTTTGTGGGTGTTACTTTTGTTTTGATTAGGTGATCACTTCACTTGTGGATACATGCATACGTCACCATTGATGGATGTTTATAGGCACGCTAATTCTATAAACAATCGGAATAGATGAGCATATGCATTGTTACAAAACACTATATTCAGTTCAAGGCTAAGGATTAACAACATCATGCAGACGTCATGTTGGACCGCCTATATATAGATAAAAATTCCTGTTTAGATAAATAACTACGAATGCTGGTAAAGCTTTGTCTTGTTACTGTACCTGGTTGGCCTAGGATTAGGATCTATATAAACAAATGCTGCATTTTTCACATGTTTGTACTAAGTTAATGGTAATGCACATATCTAGTACTATAGATGTGAATAACAACATTGAAAGCTGGCCCCTTTGTGTTAAGTAAGGTAGGCGGTTAGATTTTGTTGTCACAATTTTAGGACCAACATCTGTTCAGGTTTGCAGATACATTCCATTTCTTCACGTTTCAGGAGTAATTTGTAGTTTTCGTATGTCTCAGGAGATGAAACTTTGGGGGGGCTTTCAGTACAAGCAGCACAAAGGGCTCTTGAGATGGCTCAAGTAAAAGCTGATGATGTTGACATTGTTCTCCTTTGTACAACTACTCCAGATGATTTGTTTGGAGGCGCTGCTCGGGTATGGCTATATAACATATATTAAAACATTACAGTAGTTGTCACCCCACCTTTTTTTGAGAATACAGTAGTTGTCATTCTAATGTATAGCTTTTAAAAACAGCATTGTTTTACCTTCCCAAACTAAAAATAAGCATATTGAAATTCTTAATGTTTAACTTAAATGAAAACTATGTGCTGTTATTTAAAACATTGATATTGGCCCCCTGGACCATGGTCTACTGGTTCTTTACTCCAATACCAGCTCTACGTGTCTGTCGGTGTTGTGTGAGCTACTGCTTATTCCTGCTTCCAATGTGAGCCATCTCATCCTTGATAATCTAATTCTTTTACTGTATACACCATACTATGAGCTGGGTGGAATGGGAACTTTTAGTGTTCCCCTAGGCGGCCGCCGCGATTTGCCCCAAATCGGCAGGTTGGGCGGAGGAGGCCGCTCTGCTCCCCCCTCGCCTTTGCCGCTGACTCCTCTGCTCCCCCCTCGCCTCCGCCGTTGCCTCCTCTGCTCCCCCCTCGCCTTTGCCTCCGACTCCTCTACCCCCCTCGCCTTCGCCGTCGACTCCTCTGCTCCCCCCTCACCTCCGTTGCCTCCTCTGTTCCCCCGTCGCCTCCACCTGAGTCGGCCGCCTAGGCGGCCAAGGCGCTAGGTGCCAGTCCACCGTCTGACCAGTGTCTAGCGCTTTGGTGAACACTGTTTAGTTTATCCAAGGAGTTGTTATTTAATGCACCCGCACCTAGCAGCCCCGTCACAAAATATATTTCATTTTGGATACTGACATGATCTCCAAAGTACTACTTTGACCACTAATTTCCATACTTATTGAAACCGGGCAGGCAGTCGAACCACTCAGCCTCCTGGTTCGCCGGTTCATCGTTTTGATCGGCTGTTCAGACCACCGGTCCTATAATGTATTAATATAATGTTAGTTGTCTTCATACATAACGACAAACTTGCTTGGTTGGTTAGCACTGGCCGTCTTAAAGCCCCCAATAAGTTCGAGCTCCCCTTCCCTCAGTATTTTTCGCAATTATCCCTGCTTCGTCCACGTGCTTCTCTGACCTCTGGTCCAACCATAGCCGGTTTTCAAGTGGTTTAACCAGCATTTGTCCGGTTCAGGGCGGTTCACTTGCACAAGCGAATAGCTATCCAATAGCAAAACCGGATTGGACTGGGCTACGGTTCCGTTTTTTTCCGGTTGAACCGCCGATCCGGTCTGATTTTAATAACACTGCTATTTTCTATTATACTATGTTGTTATACACCACAAAAATACATTATGAAAGTATATTTCATAGTGAATATAGCAATACAAAATTCATGTGGCTAATCTTGATACTTGGCATATCAATGGTCAAAACTAAAAATGTTTGATTGCATGCCTTCTAAGATAACCTATATCTACAGAATAATTATAAAATAATATATTCACTATGTAACTGCTTTTACATTTTTTATTTTTCCTTATATTTTTCCTTTTATGTTCAGTACTATTAGCGTTTTGAACTACCAGTAAACTATCAATTCTGATCATAAATGCATATTAGCTTGACTACTCTGTTTGTGTGCTTTTTTGAATTTGGATATGTTCAATCTCATATTAAAAAAACACCTTGATAAAATGTAAACAGGTGCTGGCGGAGGTGGGGTGCACAAATGCATTTGGCTTTGATATCACTGCTGCCTGTAGTGGGTTCATTCTTGGTTTAATCACGGCTACTCGTTTTATCAAATGTAAATCTCTCTCTCAATCTCTTTTTTTTCAACGATTGTCAAAGGAAAATTCAGCTATTAAATATTCACAGGGGGTTGTTATTGGCACCTTGGATTAATATATGCTAATATTGTAGGTGGAGACGCTCGGAATGTTCTAGTAGTTGGTGCAGATGCTCTTTCACAATATGTGGATTGGACAGACAGAGGTACATGCATCCTCTTTGGTGACGCTGCTGGTGCTGTTTTGGTTCAGGTATCTGTTATTTCCTGCTGAAATGTGGATCTGGTTTCCATTACCCACCGAGCTAATTGACATCCCATGTTAAATTTGGTTGAAGTCTTTTTGTATAGGCCATTGTTGGCTAAGGCTTTATGGTATTGCAGGCATGCATTGTTGGGTGTTGCAGCATTGTAATTTAGTAATTTACAAATCTTTCTGCACGTTGTTTTATCTGCTTTTTAATTCACAATATTGCAGGCATGCAGTGCTGATGAAGATGCCTTGCTAGGTTTTTGCATTCAAAGCGATGGCAACGGGCAAAAGTATGACTTCTTTTTAAAAATGTATTGAGATCACATTTCTAATATGTCGCTTTATTAAGTTCTCTATTTACTTATATAGGCACCTAAATTGTTTGGCGTCGAACATTGAGGCAATCTTGTCTAAGACCAATGGCGTCCCTGGCTTCACACCAAAGAAGGGGACCTTCTCGTGCATTGAAATGAATGGAAAGGAGGTTTTTCGCTTTGCTGTACGTTGTGTGCCACAGTCCATTGAGAAGGCACTAGAAAAGGCCGGTCTACCTGCTTCCAGTATTGATTGGCTGCTGCTGCATCAAGTGAGTATCCTTTGGATGAAATACTTAGGCCTGAAGCATCGATCTAATTGACCCTCCATGTTACAGGCTAATCAGCGGATTATTGATGCTGCTGCCAGTCGGTTAGCTATCCCATCTGACAAAGTTATTTCAAATCTTGCTAATTACGGCAACACCAGTGCGGCATCGATTCCATTAGCATTAGATGAGGCAGTTCGCGGCGGCAAGGTGAAGACAGGTAATATTATTGCAGCATCTGGTTTTGGAGCTGGACTTACATGGGGTTCAGCTATTGTCAAATGGGGTTAATCATTCTGCGTGATGAGCACTGGCGACAAATCAAACATTGGTTCTAAGGCTTTCATCTGCATGGCCTAGGTTTAAGCCAGGGGTCATCTACCCTTTCCCCGTCCAACATTTTTCTTTTAAATCTCCGTCGTTTTTCTTGCACATGAAACAGTGGCGCTTCGCTGTATTCATCTACTCCTTCGGCTCATTACACGGCTCAGTGCCAATGTGGTTAGCAGCAAGTTTGTACTGTAATAGTTCTCTGTAGTTTGAGTGGTGTGCGGAAATATTTGCATCCGGGATGAAAATTAGCTGCCTTTGAGACGAGATTACACTGTAAAGTTAACGAGCCTTCTTAGCAAGGTTTTGTCTGGACATTTCATTGAACTCTGTGGTCAATGTTCTGGCCTCAATCAATAAGCATGTACAAGGACTGATAGATATGTGTTGAACTCTGTGGTCAATGTTCTGGCCTCAATCAATAAGCATGTACAAGGACTGATAGATATGTGTTGTCGGCCAATCCTGAATAAAATGCTTAGTCGAATTTGTCGCTTTATTTGTCGTATTTAACAACTCTATTGGAGATTTGCGTACCGACAGTGTGTGGTTGACCTATTCCCATCTTCATGATGTGTGTTGAGGGTACGGCGAGGTTAGTTCGATCACTGTTTTTTTAAATGATCAGCGTTCGAACCCAAAGATCTTTTTGTTCTACTGTAAGCAGGGAATTGCCAGAAATCAGACGCGAGACAGAATAACACTGGATCCGACGTTTTTTATTAGCTTTGAGCACGATGCAATGGTACAATCCCGGAGCAAAGCCTCCTTCGTGGAGTCGGGTTCCTCCATCCACCTAGACCAACTTAAACTACTCCTTCCGTCTAGTTTATAGGTCATATTTTTTTAAAAAGAATGGTCTTGTTTACAAAGATACGACGTATTTTATATTCCAATGCAAAATTAGTATGATGCTCCCTTCCTCTATAGCCCTAATAAATATATAGTGTTTAGAGATAATAATTAAATGCAGTCTAGTCATTTTCAATATCTCCTTGGTCTGTATGCAAAAGGGCATACACCGTATAAACTTGGACGGAGGGGATCCTACGTTGAGCAAGATAAAAGAATGGTAAGAAAGTGTTTCCTCCTTTTCGTTACTTGCTAAGTTGGAGCTAGTAATCAAAAGTTCAAAACAAGTGAAGCAGAAAAAAATGAAGATACTAAAAATAATTCCATTGCCGGGATTTGTAATTATTTAAAGCTCTGGTCTGGCAGGCTTATACATCATAGCACAGCAGTAGCACGTAGTATTTCATATCAGTAATCGAAAATCGAAACTGTATATGAGACTGCACATCGATGACATTTTTCAAAGCTAGATTGCGTAATGGGTGATGTGGATGACATCCTCGGGCCTGGACGCCGGGTGGGTCTTGTTCCTCATCCGCATCAGCTGATACTCGTTGTACAGGAACCCCCTGTACCGCGGCGCCTCGCCGACCTTGTCCGTGAACTCCGGCAGCGGCTCAATCCACTTGTCGCCGTGGACGTTGAAGAAGAAAACGAACGAGTGCCTGTGCGTCGCCGGCTTCCTTACCACGCGGTGCGTCGCGCTCTTGAACTTGTTGTTGCTCAGCACCTTCATCAGCACGGTAAAAACAAACATGTACTCACAAATATGCAGTACACTGTGCACCGATTGAATACAATATGTGCTCTTGACAAGTCTGCTCTGCCGTGAACACGTGATAGTGTCGGTGAGTGTACCTGTATGACATCGCCTATGTTGACAACGATGCTGCCCTCCACGGGCTCCGCAGGGACCCAGCAGCCGTCCTTGAGGACCTCGAGGCCGCCGACGCCGTCCTGCAGAACGAAGGTGATGCAGTTGCCGTCCTGGTGCTCGCTGATGCCGTTGTTCTCCTCCTCCGTCGCCGGAAAGTAGCGCAGCGCCGATATGAAGTCGAAGCTGCGGACGCTGTTGTACCCCTTGAAGAAGCCCGGCGGGAGTCTCATGCACTCGTTCAGGATCTCCTGGATGAGCAGCCCCAGCTCGCTGAGCTTGCCGTAGCACTCCTCTAGTGCCTCTCTGAACAAGTGAACAAGTATCAGTAGACTTTAATTTCTTCTAAAAACTAGCCGAATTTCCCAATTAAGGTACTGCTACTACTCTACTCCAGAAGTGTATGTATAAGAGAAGTGTACAAATACAATTAAAAGTTGCACTAGACTGGAACATGGCGTACCTGAATCCCGCAGGCTCGGCAGGGTACAAGTTGAAACCGAGCCGCGGATCGAAGACCAGCAGGTACTCGTTCTTGTCGGCCGAATGCGCCGGCTGCCGCGCGTACCCGGCCGGGAGGGGCGCCTTGGACCCCTCGACTGGCCGGACCTTGGCCTTCTCCTCGTCCGGGAGCGCGAAGAACGCGCCCGACTGCTCGAGCGCTCGCGCCATGAGCTCGGCCGGCACGCCGTGGTTGACGACGCGGAAGAACCCGTACCCGCAGCACGCCTCGCGCACGATCTCGGTGGCGTGCGCGATGCCGGCCTCGTCCCCGGCGAAGAAAGGCGCCAGATCCACGATGGGGAGCGCGCCGCCGGCCATATCTCTTTTACTCGACGCTTAGCTGTGATCGTTGTGGAAGCTGGAGTGTTAACTGACTTAAATAGGAGACGACTAAGATGCGACTAGACAGATGCCAGTGATCACCGGCCGCTCGCTGACAGGGCGGGGAAGGAAGAGAGAAGTTTTTTAGCATCGTTGTGTAAATAAATTTTAAAAATAACTTTTATAATTTGAAAATTTTAAAAATAATCATGTATATGTACTAGCTGCTGTCGGGGATGGCAGCATCTTGGTGCTAAATTGAGCTCAAACAATTATGAAATTTTATGTAGAGCCTCCTGTCACAGTGTGTCTACTTGTGTAATTTTTTTAAAATTTTATGCATTCTTATTTTTTCTCTAAAATTCTTTAAAGACTAATGTTTCTACGAATTTTCTAATATAGCAAATGAGCTCAAACATTATGATTTTTTTTCCCCAAACTCTGTACACAGTGGACTTGATTGTGTAAATTTTACATAATTTTATATGCTCTGGAATTGTCTCGACAGATTCAGTGTTTAGGTCTAAAAAATTAGGACGAGATGTTTCGGAAAATAGGGTTTCATGATTTCATGTGACTTGAGATGTGCGAAGTTTAGTACGACATGACTACTCTTGGTCACTCTGGTTCTTGATCACATTTCTTCTGTAAGGTGGAGTTAAAACAAAGTACATAAATTAACTTAACTAAAGGGGCTGAGAACGTTGCGATTACGGAGAAACCCTAAAACATAGAAGAATCGATGTCGATATGAATGGTTATCTCTGGAATTCCACCAGAAGAGACATACTTTGATGGCTCAGCGGAGGCACAGAACCAGAACTACATTGCAGTCCGCGCGCGGACAGAAGCACGTTACATGTGGTCACATGGCATGATGATTCGGCTAATTGCTTTAGTCATGGACTCTACTACTACTGTAACTTGCGACACGAGCTTCCGGACCATGTAAGTACGCATGCCTTTAGGGGATAGTAAAAATATAGCGAGTAGGAGGGGTACTACTACGGAATGGCCCGACCTACTGCGTGGATCTGGACCATTTGCACTTCCTTGCGAGCTCGGCGTTGTACTCCTCGCCGGCCGCCCTGGCCTCGGCCTCCATTTCCCCGCTTTTTCACGCGCTCTCTCTCGTGTGCCTCGCACTCCCTGCGCCTGCACGCCTTGAGATGGGCTTGCATCTCCCGCCGGATACGCTGGTTGTGCTCTTCAGTTCGATGCTCCTCCTCTCGGATCTCGCGTGCCCTTTCGGCATTCCACTCCTCGAAGTCGATTCGCCACTGGTCGCGTGGGTGGATCTCTAGGTCAATCCACTTGCGATAGCCACATAACGGCTTCGGGGACTACGAGTAGACGGAAGAGATTGTTAGTGCGTACTTTGAAAGAGAATTGGTAGGAGAACTTACTGTAAGTAGTCCCACTGGCTGTCGATATGGTGCTTTCGTATCCCAACGACGGTCGGGATAGTCAGAGGAGTAGTTAGGACAACCCCAGTAACGCATGCCGAGGCTGAGCTGGTGCTTGGATTTGAAGAACTTGCATGTGTCCCTGCACCAACAGAGGGACGGCGTCTCCCCCTCTGGTGGGTGTTGCGGCGAAGGCTCGGTTGGGACATTCTGGCAGGGGTTGCTGCTACGGGTGGCTTCATTGCGGAGAGTTGTCATCCTGGCAAGCTGCTCTTGCCGGACCCGGGCTTCAGCAACCCTAGCTTGTTCGGCCCGTGCCGTTGAAACCCTTGTTAGATCACGGATCTCGTCTCATTGCTTCTTGAGGTTGTCCATCCCAGCGTGGTGAAGCAAGCTCTAGTGTAGCGTTGGGTTTGGTTGTGTGGTTTTCTCTCGTAGATGTCTTCCACCTCCTTTTATAAGCCAGAGGGTTGGCATGGTGTGGTTGGTAGAGTGTTGTCTAATCTTTTTGCAGAGAGAAGTCATGTCCTATTTTTCAGAGTGCTGTCCTTTCGGTCTGAAAAACTGACGAGGCAGAGTGTTGTCACGTCTTACTTTACAGAGTCATGTCTCGTCCTGCTTTGCAGAGAGAAGTCATGTCTTACTTTGCAGAGTGCTGTCATTTCGGTCTGAAAAGTTGACGAGGCAGTGTGTTGTCACGTCTTACTTTGAAAATCTTGTCTTTTGATGGTCGAAAAGTGGGGAGACGATGGTACATCACGTCTTACTCTGCAGAGTCTTTGTCATTTCGATCGAAAAGTCAGCGATGCGATGTGTTGTCACGTCTTACTTTGCATAGTGTTGTTATTTCGGTCTGAAAAGCTGGCGAGGCAGTGTGTTGTCACGTCTTACTTTGCAGAGTCTTGTCTCGTCCTGCTTTGCAGAGAGAGGTCATGTCCTACCTTGCGAGTCTTTGTCATTTGATGCGAAAGGCGTCATGAGGCAGAGTGTTGTCACGTGTTACTGTGTGGAGTCATGTCGTGCAGTCTTACCATTGCGAAAACTAAGTATATTGAAATTGTCTGCAATATTACAGATTTAGGTATCGAAAATTTGGAATGTAGGATTTGGAAATTAGGGTTTGATTAATTCACACTCAAAGTATTCATAACGGAATTAGATAGAGACATACATGATACAAACGAGTAATACAACGCCGCAAAGGTATACATCACGTAGTCCAGGGATGCATAGATAAAGAGTGGATATTACAATCTTATTAAAACTGAACTTCTACTTGGCAAGAACAACAAATAATAGAAGAAAATTACCAAACTAGCTATGTTAACTAATTTCTGAAGCGATTTCTCTACTCTTTTCATCCTTTCATACAGTCTTTTAAGAACATTATCTTTATTTTTCATCGGTTGATCCGATGGTCGAGGCACTTGACGAAATACAGCCACACGACGGGTGTCCTCTTGCAAGGCAGTAATTTGCATTGCAATATCTCGAACCTCTGGCACAACTTCATCAGCACACAGCTAGAACCGACATGTTGTGTTCTGTAAAAATAATTAGAACTGCAAGTGAAAAAACATGCTATTTGAAAAAAAGTTTACTGGGCTTGATCAGGCACAAGTTACCGTAATATTTGAACACTTCATGAACACTCGGGATGGATTCGTTGGCGTATGGGAGGTGAACACATTCACCGGACCCCTGCAACGAGGGCAATCCAAGTGCTATCGTAGTGTTTCTAATTGTCTGCTCACTCGGAAGTTTGATGAGACCGTAGACATCCCGTTTAAGACTGGAAGGAAGGATAAGAGGAACTCAAGAGTGGGGAATGACACCCAAATCATGCATATATATAGCCTGCGGGTAAATTACAATTTGGTTGAAGAAAATTCGCATCTGCGAGGTAGCGAGGCCGAGGAGGTATCGTAGGGCAGCGTTGCGTTATGCCTTTAAGGTTTAGTAAGTTAAAATCGGGAGGTACAGTTGTCGTTAGTACTAAATATTTCGGAGAACATTTTGTGTACATAGATCACAGTGTCGTAACACACAGGGACATTACATAAATCACAAAGGCGGGAAGAACAATGACATTACATAACAAGTTTTACACGGCCATGACATTAGTTAGGGCGCATCGTCGTGTCGCTTGCCGGGACGGCGTAGTTGATCCTCAGGGAAGGTGAACCTGTCCGGGGAGCGGCGCACGTCTCGAAGGCCATAATAGGGGCCCTGCCTGAGAGGCGAATCTGGGGTGATCTCATTGTGGGGGTCCGGCTGAGGCCTGAGTATATCGTCAACCCACTGGTGCTCTTCATGTAGGAAGGGTACAGGGTGAGTTAGTCATTGGTTTTGTGCGATGGGAAAATCGGTGTAACTACATTCACGCGTACCTGAGTAGGCTGTTGTGTGGAGGAGGATCCTCCTGGCCAGTCCGAGCCGTAGTGTTGAACGGTGTACCCTCCGTACGTGTCGTCGAACCACTGGTCGCGCTCCCGCAGGCGTGATTGAACGTCGTGCGTCAATGAGCCAAACCGTTCGTCCCTGCGCTGCGGTGAGTCAGGGTCAGCGTGTGGAGTGCAAAAACGTCGCGCCGGCGAGAAAATTCTGTCATGCGCCTCCCTCCGTGATGACGATGGTTGCAGTAGAGTGATGTCCCCTCGCAAGTGCTGCAAGAACAAAGGGTAATGTCAGATACGTACGAAATGAGTGCATACAAAGTTACTCACGACAAGAGCCGTTTGACAGATAACAAATCTGTGGCCTGAGGCGGGTCGGGGCCGAGCAACCATAGCTCAAGACGACTCCGGTCGGCGACGGCGTGCGGAGGGCTGTCTGCGGAAGTGCCGAGGGGAGGTGGTGGAGGTGCCCTCCGTACGCTGCGCGATCTTTGTGCGTGAATGTCGTTGTGGCAACCACAAGTTATGGATCTAATCGCAGCAATTGCGTCCTCGCATATGGTGCGTATCGCGCCTAGGAGACGACCAAAGGTGATGTTGTTTCCACGGCGTAGAGCTTCAGTAATCTCACGCTAGATAAGCTCCAAGTGGTAGTACTGCATGAAAACCGATAGTAAGTGCAAAAAGTTTTGCCGATCGAAAATTATGCGAAGAATGTTTTACCGTCTCGTCGAGACGGGCCGCTCGGTGACGGTCCGAACCAGCTAGTACGACGTCGTCGGGCATGGCGTCCATTGGACGCTGCGGCGCTGGCCCAGTAAGCCTGCACCTAGTGCGCGGAACGTACCACCGCAAGTACGCAGAGTACGTCTGGATGGCGTAGCCACGAAGCTGCTACAGCACGTCCGTCGTAACCCTCTCGGTCCACAGCGCCGTCCAGGGCTGCTGCGTCTGCCTCCAGTCGTCGCGCCTCCGCCCTTTCCTCGTTTGCCTGCAATTGAATTGAGATGTCAGAAAATCTTATTCATACATGCTCTTAAAATGACACCAAAGAATGACATACCGGTGAGCCTTTGCTACGAGAGGTCGTCCCGCGGGCGGTGGCACCTCTTAGTAAAGGACGAACTGTCTCATGACCCGCTGCGGATTGTACGGCTCGACCATATGCGAGAAGGCCAGGTGGCAGGTCGTCAACCAGAGTGGCTCATCCAGAGTGCACTGGGACGATAATCCGTAGGGGGCTGTGTCTTCAAGGAACTATGCTGTCCAAGGCCACCAGATGACCTTGTCCTCGTGGAGAGTCTCGAAAAGGTTATGGAACTCGGGGTACACACGCCTCGGTCTCTCCCTAGCCCACCCTAGGGTAGCACGTGTCCAACATGTTCCCATCGTAGGGCCGTCGACGGGGTCGTCGCTGTAAGATCGAGGTGGCCGACTAGAGGAGGGTGAATAGGCGGTTTTAAAAATTCTTTCGCGCTAAAACCAATATATAATGCGAAAGCTAATAACGAATTGGTTTTGCACAATTAAAACCTAAATCAACTAGGCTCAACTAAGTGCACCAACAATATGAGTACAATACTAGAGAGCAAACATACAAGATATATAAACAATTAAAGCAAGTAATGTAAATTGCTCAAAGTAAAGCACAAGTAAAACAAGATGACACGATTATGTTTTACCGTGGTGTTCGGAGACTTGCTGGTCTCCCCTAATCCACGTTGAGGTAAGCCCAACCACGTTGGACCGGCTCCACTAATCAAGCCAACACCTCCGAGCTAAGTCCAACCACTTGGACTGATTCCAAACCGAACCAACACCTCACTCCACTAGAGTTGCTCTTCCTCCACTCTGGAGATGGCGAGCACCAAACCACTCACAAACACACCGGGCCTTCTCACAAGCTCTTTGAGAAGATCACCAGGCACGACGCCTCCACGCCGTCTAGGTGTCGGCAAACACCAAGAGAAACAAATCTCAACTTTCACTTCAACTAATCAAGTGTCAGCGCTCAAGTGGATACACAATCCACTACCTAAGGCAACACATGCACTTAGGGTTTGCTCTCAAATCTCACTAAGTACAACACGTGCACAAAATAGAATGAGAGGCTTGCTTTTAGCTCAAGAGGCTCAATAGAGGTTCACAATAGCATCAGCCGCCTTTCCTAACCGGCCAAGGTGGATATATATAGCCCACACACAAAAACTAGCCATTGGAAGAAGATTCCCTCAAATCAGTACAGGGCCGGTCTGACCGCCAACTAATGGCCAGTTGGACCGCCCGTGCCTCCAACGGCTATAAATCTAGCCGTTGGGCCTTCGGCCGATCGGACCGCCATGTAATGGCGGTCGACCGCCATAAATTGGTCGACCCCATACCGTGGCTGTCACGACCGCCCGATGGAAATTTGGCTAAGTCCTAAAAACGGGCGCTCTCTGGAATAAACGTTCCGTACGAACCCCGGAACTTTATCACATCGGAAGTTCCATTTTCTGAACAGCGGAACTTCCGGACAAAGAATCAACACAGAGGGAAATCGGTCCGACCGCCCAACACATGGCGGTTCGACCGATTGTACCGGCCGAACAGTCCACACAGTGATCGATCCGCCATACAATGTAAGCAAAACACATTTGCTTCACTTCAAATGGCAAAACACATTCGCTCATTTGAGTACAATTTCAACAAGGTTTCAAAGATGATATTCCTAGTAGGTTACAAAACACATTTGGCAACATTTTAGAATACTCATCACAAGGAATAGGGTGCCAACATTTTCATTCAACACATCATACAAAGACTCATCATAACATGAATGATCAATTTGCTCACAAAGATAACAAAATAACATAGCCAAATTCATCATGAGTCATACAACCATGCATAAAAAGATATTACAATTGTTTTTCATTACAAGGTCTAATGACCTAAATAAAACAGAAGCTACTGATCAGCAGGAGGACCTTGTGATGAAGAAGGATGTTGATCTCCCTGCTGAGAGGAGTAGGGCCGGCGCAGACCACGTCCCTGGCGATGATAGACCAAGGGCTGTGATGCAAGGAACTGCACACGCAAGTCTGAGACTGTAGCATCCAGTGCATCAAATATGGAGGTAGCGGCTGCCTGAATCTCATCCAGTCGAGTGTATGTAGCCGCCTGAAATGCCTCCTGGGATGTGCGCATCTGATCCATACTCAGCTGGAGATGTAGATTTGCAGCCAGGACAAGGTCTTGTGCCTGAGGAACCCTAAGAAGAGGAACCCTGTCCCTGAGACTGAGGAGGTGGAGGCACCGGAGCAAGCATCTGAGGAGTAGGAGGAGGAGGAGCATCCCTGGGTCTATATTCTTTATGCTCAATATCACAGGGGCTATCAAAGTCAATTCTGCTCTTTATCAATTTCATAATAAAGGGAGCATAATAGATACTCTTTGACTTGTCTCCCTTGGAGGTGGCAATCTCCCTGATAATCAGATCTATCACATCAAATTTAGTGCCCTCCATGATATACTTGATCACATTCCATGCCCTCCCATGGATTTCATCGTTATTCCCACTTCTAGGGAAAAATGATGCTCTCATTATCCTGTTTATAATGTTGGGGAGGGGAAAGAGTTCAATTACCTTGCCATAAAAGTGATGAGTGTTCTGATCATAATACTCATCAACCAAGGTAAGTGCAAGGGTGTAGGACAGTAAAGGCGATTAGGGGGGTGAATAGGCGCTTTCTCGACTTTTTCACCTTAATCAAATTCAACATGAACTTTTCTCCTTTAGCTATGAAAGCTAAGAAGATCAGTACACGCACAGAGGAAGTCTTGTTCTGAATTCGATAACCCCCTTAACCACAAGACACAAATGTGGAGATATGATCTCAGAAGATCGGTCTGAGTACTGGCGGTCAGACCGGTAGTTGACTGGCGGTCGGACCGGCGGCTGACTGGAGGTCGGACCGTTGGGAATCGGTTCGACCGGCCGCTACCGGGCGGTCTGAAAAGCGGGTGGTCGGACCGCCGTTGCTAAATCGGTCAGACCGATTTAGTCCAGTACCAAAACACAAAGTCCAAATCCAAAACGAAAATTGGTCCAACTTTTGACTCAACCAATGAAACTTGACCAAATTTGGAGCACACCTCCCTGAGGATATCTGAGTCCTATTTCTAGCGACGATCGTTCAGATCCACTTCAAATAAATGATCTCTTTAGGTTTTACCAAAGAAGTGCTCAAACCCTAGAAATATGAAAATCTTGATTCAAGACTTGCTTGTGGGGGTTGATGATCTAGATGATTCTAGGACTATTCCCACACATCAAAGCAAGATAAAATCGATCAGGAGACCAAGCATAAACACTTGAATCAAGGAAGCACCAAAATCAACAGAAGAGAGAAGAACACAAAGGAGACAATCGATCTCTTAAGCAAGCATCACAAGATTGATTGATCCCACAAGATGCTTACAAAGCCACTCCCTCAAGGAGGACAAGAGCTCAAACCAAAGAGCACACACAATCTCTCCAAACCCTAGCTTCTCCTCTCCTCTCCTCTCCAAACCCTAGAAAAAGGTGGAGGGGTCCAAATGAGTGCTTGGGGGTTTTTGTTCTCCCCCCTTTCTATTTATAGGAGAGGCCTAGGGTTTCCACTAATGGGCTCCCAAGACGGCCCACACACACATGGGACCCACTCACACATATCTGTTGAAGCAATCGCCTGCTTCACCACGTGTAGGTTGATCAGCGACTCTCATCTTGTCGGCAAGACTCTCCCGTCCGAATCCCATCGGAACCTCCCAGAGACTTGCACCAACTTTCGCACCGCCTGATCCAACCAGCTGCAACGAACTGCCCATTCGATCCATCTTGCCCATTCTGCACCCTGCTTGAGTCACACGACCTCACTGCGCATCCATGATCGTTACGGACCTCGGCTCTCCAAGCGTAGTCCCGATCCACCTCACCGTTGACGTCGTTGACCTGCAAGCCACCTGCACAGCAATAGACAAACAAATCGTCTCCGGGAACAAGTTCTTCACAACTTGACCCACGTCAGTTCAACAATGCAATATGCAACAATAAAGCATTGAAATCCATACAATAACCACATTCAAAACACATCAATGCCAACAAGGCTAACCTCCAAGTGATCGGTGATCGACCGCCTTTACACCCGGTCCGACCGATTTGGGCGGTCGGACCGATTCCATAACGGCGGTCGGACCGCCCGAAATGACTTAGCCAAATTTTCATCTTGAAAATCCAAAACCTTTTGGAATTTTCAAATGGATAGAACTTTTGACTGGGAGCTCCAAAAATTATGTGACCACATCCAGGAGACTCCCCTCACTTGCCTACACATCCTATTTTTAGCTCAGCTTCAAAATCCACTTTGAACCAAGACCGGTCGGACCGGCAACCACGGCCAGTCGGACCTCTCCACGGGCGGTCTGACCGCCCACGTCACCGGTCAGACCGCCTATGGTCTGACAGACTGAAGCAAACCCCGAAAATACGAGATTTTGCAAACCAACAAAGCCATTGCCAATTGACTCATCATCCTAAGATCATGCACATATCCTCACGATATCCACAAAGGGGTTCCTGAAGATGTACCTTGATACTCCTGGACTCTCTCAGCTCTAGAGCATGCACAAAATCTTCCTTAGAGCCTTCTAGCCTCTGTTGCCCGCTCATCCAAATAAGGTGGTCGTGATCAGGAGATATGAACACCGTTGCATAGAATTGTCTGATGGCCTTGGCATGGAAGTTGCAACGCAGCGAGACCAAAGAATCCAAACCTACATTCTTGAAGAGACGGTAGAGCCCGTTGTACGTCGGATTTTGGGCAAGATAACTCCACTTGACAAAGCGGTGATTTTCAAAATGTTTCTTCGCATAAATAATTTGAAACACATCTTGCTAGAACTTTGTATGAAATATATTCATAGAAGCAGATCTTGCAAATCGAAATTGATTGATGTGCCTCAAGATTGTATATTGTTCACTTCTGATTCTTGATACATCAAGCCCGACGAACCGACTTTCATCGGGAGCATCTTCCTCATCCTCGTCATTTTCCTCATTATCAGATGCCTCAAATTTTTTGTTGCTGCTATTGTTGTCCTCACTCGATGCCTCAACATCGTCCATATG
The DNA here is from genome assembly GCA_036346395.1 of Hsuehochloa calcarea. Taxonomy (NCBI): domain Eukaryota; kingdom Viridiplantae; phylum Streptophyta; class Magnoliopsida; order Poales; family Poaceae; genus Hsuehochloa; species Hsuehochloa calcarea. The sequence goes on from CM070599.1 coordinate 47,399,486, forward strand.
CTCATCCTCAATTTCATCTTCGACCGGACTTTTTCCTCTTGAAGAGGAAGGAGGAGCCCTCGAGCGTTTGGCCAATCGCTTGTTTGGCATGGCTCGTGGGAATGTAATACAAGGATTAAATAAGTATATTGAGGAGAAACCTTATGAATATACAGAAAAATGCCATTTGTGCATTCTCTGGTCACTAGCGGTCGGACCGCTGGACGTGGCCGGTCGGACCGCCACAAGGGCGGTCATCTGCACTGCTCTATGACCAGTCGGGGACCACTGGTGACCAACCGTAATGCATGAAAAATTGGAATTTTCAGATTTCACAATCTTTGCAAAGATCATCCAATGGCACAGAGGATATTCATGGGTTTATTCCCACAAACTACTTGCATAGCTAATTTTGCCAGACATTGAGATACAAAGTAGGATTTTTGACAAACCCTAGAATTTAGGGGTAAAATTTAACGTGAGTACAAATTGCAAGTAGATTTTGAATGCTTACCGGCTTGGATGGATAGGAGAATCAAGTAAGAAGAATCCTTGAGTGATTGGAGTGCCAAGAGCTGGTTTTGAAAGAATCTCCCCTAACCTAGGGTTCCAAATGTGGGTGAGTTTAGACAACCAATTCACAAAGCAATTGGAGGGAATAGAAGAGGAGATGGAGAAGAACAAAATGATACCTTGAAGCCCCAAATGGATGGCCGGAGAGATCCAGAGAGGAGAAGAGGGTAGCTGCCTGAGGGAGAGCAGAAGAGAGGAGGCTCGAGCAAAGAGATGAATGGGTGAGAAAAAAGAGCTCTCGGGTGAAGGGGTTTAATACACTACACGCAAAATCGGTCAGACATTGGTCGACCAGATTCTTGAAGCTCTGATCGACCAAGCTGGAAAGTGCTCCCACAACCATAACTGTAGCAGGGCGTAGCATACCGCGAGGACTGGCTCCCCATCTGTACTGCGCTGACAAGCACTGTGGAGCCCAAACTGTACTGTGAAACCTCGTCGGGCCAGGCGTCCGCCAAAGATTCTGTCAGATGGATGTAGCTGGGATACACGCAGTCTCCATGCATGGTAGGAAATAGGATCCATCCGAACAGGAATAAAAGGTACGAGGCTAAGTGTGTCCTCACTTCCTCCACGGTCGCATGCATGGGGTAGGTCATGTACTCCGCAACCAGAAATGTGGCACACCCGACGCGTTCGTAGGAATCAGGTGACCGAATTTGTCGGCCAAACGGACCTTCCATCATCGCCTCGGAGGGGGCACTTGGAAAGACCACGCAATGATGAGACTGTAAGCATAGCCACGTCCTCCAGACTAATGGTCATCTCCCCCCACCGGAAGTGGAAAGTGTGTGTCTCCGGTCTCCAACGGTCCACAAGGGCAGACAGGAGTGCCGCGTCAAACTACAGCGCGTGCGGGAGGTCGAACATCCGGGCAAGTGGCAGGAGCCCAGTCTCCCGCAGCCTGAGGTCGTACTACTCGTCAAGGGGCCACCTCTCTCTGGGGCACTCAGGACCAGGCTCGGAAGGCCGACGCCGGCGGACCACGCCCGGCAACGGTGTCCCCCATCCCAGTGTGGGTCGAGCAGCTCGTACGCGTCGTCAACCAAAGGCTGCGTCATCTCCTGCCGACAGGGAAACAACATGTTAGTCCGCATGTAAAACATATTGTGTGGCACAGGAAAACAAGGCGAAACATACAATAAAAAGTTAATAACATAACCGTACATATGACCATAGTGAGTTCACAAATGGCCCAGACAGTATAACATTACGTCCGTACACAAAGGCATGGATTAACAACAACAACAGCTAATTGAAGGCATTAAAATAAGCATACGACGTCACGACTCAGTAATGATATCTTGCTCGCTACGGTGCACTGCTTGTGGCGGGTCTGTTTGGGCAGCGGCTGATGGAGTGTCCAACTGTCTTGCACAGTCTGCAACGCGGGCGGCGAACCCATTGCCAACGCTAGCTGTCGTCCATGTCGTTCCGGATGCGTTGTGACTGGCGTCTTCCACGACCGGGGTGCTTTAGTGCATCGTTGGGCACCCACTTCACCTCCCCCGGCCAGAGGTCCCTGTAGTTCGTGTCGAGCCCGTACGAATGGAACTCGGCACTCCAAGTGCCATAGAGGTGGTGGATGTTGTAGTACTCAGAGATGTAATACTCCGAGGCCTGCCGCCACGCCTCGCACGTCGCGTACACATGGGAGCATGGTTTGTGTAGAAGTTGCGGCTTGCTGCAGGTGCACGACGCTTCTTCACCAATCGTGCAGACCTGCTTACGATCTCCTCTAGCGTGGCCCATCACGTACTTCTCCCTGAGCGTGATCTCGAACTTCTGCCTGACGCCATCCATGGTACGAGCGGCGTGCGATCAAGCCTTGCTGATCTTATTCTCCATGTAGGCATGCATTACTTCGGAGAATTGCTTCTCATCCTCCAGATGCTTCTTGGCCATCATGTCTCTGTTAACAAAGTATCCGATGGTACGGTTCCAGCTCTCCTCCATGATCGCAATGATCGGCAGGGAGCGGACACCCTTGAGTACATCGTTGTACACCTCCGACATTTTGGTCTTCATGATCCTGTACCTTGCACCGTCGGTGTTGTGCAGCAGGGACCATTTCTCCAGGTCAGGTGCGTGCGAGTTAACCCACTGTGTGAACTCCCCAACTCTCGCGGACACTCGAGCCGCTGCCCCTACCTCGGCATGCACTGAGTCCCTTACATGCTTTCCGGTCTCCTCATCGAGCTGTCTCCACACCGCTTCGAACTTACTCCTTTGGTTCTGCAAACAGAGCTTCTTGAACATCTTCATGAGGTCCTTGCTCTGAAACCTTGTGTGGAAGTTGGCCGCGAGATGCCTCATGCACCAACGGCTCCTAACATCGTTCCACTGGAACGGCGGCTGTGTCCCATTTTGCATCATGCACAACGCGGACATCAACCCTGCAATGCGATCCGAGATGACACACACATCTGGCCAATCTTGGACCACCGCCTGCTTCACATTGCACATGAACCACAACCAGCTATCGGTGTTCTCGCTCTCAACAATTGCGAACGCCACGGGGACTAACTGGTCATTCGCATCGGCCGCAATGACGGTGAGGATGGTACCCCTGTACTTCCTACATAGGAAGGTGTCATCCATCGTGAGCACGGGACGACAATGCTTGAACCCTTCGATCGCCTAACGGAAGGCCCAGAAGACCCTTTTAAGACCAAAACAATTTGGCCCCTCAGTCGGATGCACCCGCTCAAGCTTGTTTACGTATGTCCCGGGATTAGATTCCACGATTTGATGCAGAAATCTTGGTACTAGGTTGTAAGCCTCTTCAAATGTGCCGAATATTCGCTCCAAAACCTTGCGTTTCGCACGCCATGCTGTCTTGTAGCTGACCGGGAACCTCACCATATTGGCAACATTCGTCAGCAGGAGCTTTGGCGAAATGGACGCATCTGCAGCGACATACGAGGTCGTCATGTTGTGGTGCCTGTGAAGCGGCTCAGCTAACTCGCATGTGTGGTCCTTCAGCACCATTATCCGGAAGCCCATGGTAGCGGCCGTGAACCTCTGCGCACGGACCTTGCCAGCACAGATTTATCAACACACCTGACAATGTAGGTGTCGGGGTTGGACCTCTACACCGATACGTTCGACCGATGTTAACGGCGTATCTAGCAATAGCATGTTGTGCGACGCTCTTGTTAGGGAAGCACTGGCCTAGGAGCAGGGTGTTCTCATTGAACCCCCTCAGCCCCCTCCGAACCTGGCAGAACCAGCGATGTCGTCGCAACGTCGTCCAATCGTGAGGGGACGTAAGCAATGTCAGTGGTCACAAAACCACCAACTGCACCTCCTCCCGTAGCAGCTTCTACGTCAACGTCGTCTTCCGAACTAGTTGTTTCCACGTCCTCCTCGCTTTCCACCTCATCCATCTAGTCGGCCAGGTACTCGTGACAATCAATACGGGCTGACCACCATCTCTCCGCTCATTTGTTGGGCTCGAAATTGACGGCACGCCTCCTCCGATCTCCATCGCCCACGTCTCCTCCAACACAGGAGACCAACGTAGGCTCCTCCTCGCCACCAGCTTCACCTTCACCGGAACCACCCGCGCCGGATGTCCCCGTCCTCTCCAAGAATTGAATGTAGACCATCGGCCACGGATATATCGCAGCAGCGGGGTTGCAAAAAATCCCTATGTAATTGGCCCATGAATCGTCACATGTGACCTTCATATGTTGCCAAACGGTCTCGCTTGCACCACCCACCACCGAGGCATACAACGGCTCGATGCGCAGCTTCTTCCTTACAATGGTGTGATCGAACGTGGAACGCACGCACCGCCTTAGCTCCGAGAGGCTTATGTCCTTCAGAGCCGGCACCCGGATCACGGTGCAGTGACAATTTGACAGGTCCGCACCGTACGGTCCGTCGCGTATAAGAGCGTCTCCGTGGAACACGAACATATCTTGAATTTTCGCCATAAAGTATCTAACACATGTGCATATGAAACCATCGAATTATATGTGGGAGTTTTTCCAAATGAATGCTTCTACAAATTTGGTTTTGCCCACTTCACACGAGTGTTTTGTCGTACATATTTTCAATCCCGATTGGAGTTCGTATGATTTTTCTATCTATGAAATATTCAAGCTAATATAATTTGTAGTATAAAAAATCTGTAACCTATTCTATATTACACTTCAGAAATTTCCTGTGGTACTACAAAGGTTCAAACCTATTCCAAGTTAACATACAATAAAAAAGAAACCAATAAAACTGATTTCCCTAAATTTTCATATAGTTATGAATTTTTTAACTAGTTCGATTTTACAGTGCAAAAATAATCCACTTCAGAATTTCTTATTGCATTTGTATGTTTCCGTACCCGAGTTTGACCTAGCTTACACCAATGAAATGCAGGGTCTACGACATAATATTCTTTTTCAATAAAATTCGGAAATAAAAAACTTACTGACAAGTGGGGCCAGTTTCTCATTCTCGCGGTGTACTGCGTAGTGCATGCACCGAAGGCAACATGCCCGATCAAAAGTACATATACAAAGCGTTCAGTGAGTCTTTTTCTATTTCGTTTAACGACCTCCAAATATTTTGCTATTTTATGACTAAGTTCATGAAACTATGCAAATAACCGATATGAAATTTACAACACTATCAACAAAAGGCCTGTTAAGTCAACTAATTACGACCTAATGACATTGCTAACTACCGAGTCTTCCAATTTTACGTCCGAACACTAGGTCAAAATAAACTGAGTACACAACTATAACTACTCGGTTGCTACAATTCATCTAATTGCATCCTAATCACATTGCTAAAACTAGCGACAGCAATAGCCGGATGCGAATGACACTTACCTTTTCTAGGTGCTCGCAGCAGGCCGCACAACTTATTTGCTTCTCCCTTCTCTTCCTCTCTTCCAAGAACCGCTTTTCTCTCTTCCTCGTGAAAATTTTCCTTCGCTCTCGCGCGTGAAATTTTTCTGCTCGTGCTCGTGAATTTTTTTTCACGAACTCCTCTTATGGCAGGAGCCAGTGAGGAAGCTCATTGGCTCCTTTTATGGACGCGCAAGGCTTTATGGCTTGACATGGCCGACGGTGCTCCGGTGATCTTCCGGTGAAGTGGACGGGATGTAGACGTAGAACGCGACGACGCGAACCCAACACCGCAGACGGTTCGGCCGGGGGACGTCGAATGAAGGCGCAACTCGCCGAAGAAGACCTTTGGTTGGAGCTCGGTATTTTGCCGATTGCGACAAAAATAGATCGATTTAGAGGAAACCAAATCAAGGGATTGGAAGAGGAGATCAAGAGCTTCGATATGACACGAACGGTTTGCTTTTATATGCACCGAGGAGAGAGATAATTTTTGAAAATTTTAGGTGGAAACGTGCACGTACGAGGGTTCTGCTCGATTACGATCGGGACTCGTCGTTCAGCTGGAGATGTGGATGAACAGTACATCGTGTGATACTGTAGCAACCGAGAGGAGAGAGAAAATAAAGGAATTTTAGAATTAAATAAAAGGTTAAAAATCAAGAAGATCAAATAAATAGAAAACAAATCCAAAAAATATCAGAAAATACTAGAAAATTCCTTGAAACACAAGGAAACTAAATAACATAGTTTTTTATTTAATTAATTTCTATATTAGTCAAATTAAATATTTTTAATTTAGAAAAATCCCAATTAAGCTTTATTAATTCAAATAAAATTGGTGAGATTTTCTAAGGACCTAAACTACTCAAAAGATTTTTGAAAAGCCATATTTTGGGACGTTACAGTCGTCGGAGTTGGTCAAAGTCTGGGACAAAGCGACATAGTGGATGTGGCTGATGTCGGCGTCAAACACTGGTGACGTCTCGTGGTCGTGAAGGGGTGCTGGAGATAGATCCGATGACGGTGAAGACGACGGCGTGTTCGATGGTGACGAGGCGACGGAGACGACGGTGCAATCTGGAGAAATGAGCGGTGGCGACGGCGCGGAAACCCTAAAACTTTCCAAGCGACGACGCTAAAGCTCGAGGGTGTGCGACAGCTAGTGTTTCTGGATCAAAGCAAGAAGGCGAACCCAAGGATCCCATTTATAGGCCTAGGGCGTGCGGGATTTGGAAGTCCCTAAATCGAGTCCGAAACGAACACGATGCAATCTCGGAGATAGCAGGGGATACATTATACGATTTTAACTGAAATGGGTTCGAGAGAGATAGAGATAGGATTCTACACGTTTTCTAGATAGGTTTTAGCTAGAGATATCCCGTGGTCGAATGTGGCATCGAGCTCCAACAATGGCGGCAGCGGTAAAGTGATGACTCCACGAGGAAGACGGGGCGCGGGGACGAAGCTGTTGGTGCGTGTTGAGGATTAAAATATTCATATATTATCTTAATATATGATAAAGACCATACGTCTTCGTGGTCGTAACTTCTAAAGACCACCGACCTAACTGGTCGTAGGTGCTCTGAAGTTATATAAATACCTGCCTGGACAAAGTTCCAAACCTAGTCCACGATCGTAAGTGCTCGTAAAGCTATGAACAGGCGTCCAAGTCAAGTCTCGACTACGCCAATTACTGTGTGATGAATGAAACACATGTTTTATATTCCGCATAATACAACACTATCACGGTTGATGATTTAACGTCTCCTGAATCATTAACCGCATAGCGGTTGACACCTTCACCAACCGCCCTTGCGGTTGGTGAAATGGTCAAACTGCTACCTCTTTTCGACTGTGACGCTGCCGCTCCCAACGGGTGTCTCCTCGTGAGATAACTGCCACCGCTTCATCAAGTACTTAAGGAGGACCACAGAAGGCGGAAAGGACACGAGACAACACAACCGATTAGAAAACATTGAGAGGTCAAGACAGACATCAGCAACAGTCCTATAGAAGCACATCAAACGAGATATAGCAAAGTGTTGTATTTTTAGATACTATCAGTGTTTGTAATCGTGAGTTCATAGCAATAAAGAGCAAGTCAGATCCACTCCCAGGAGATACGCATATTTTTCCTCTTTTCATTTATATATTCATAAGATCAGCGATTTGATCGTCGACAAGTCGCAGGACCCACACGTCGCCAGAACGTGCACAAATTGGCCGGTTGGTCGCGAGAGAAGGTGGAAGGAGTTGGGTTTCGACCCAACACTGTTCTGAGATTATTAAATAAATCTTCCTTTTTAGAAATTACAGAAAAAAGCAAATATCAAATGAACTCGAAAAATTTCTAGAAAAATCTAGAAAATATATCCAAGCACATAGAACCGAACTAAAATAATTATGATAATTGTTGTGGTTGTCATTAATCATATTAAATTATTTTGATACTGAAAGTCCATGTTAAGCTTTATTAAAAATCAAGTAAAATCCAAAGGGTGAATTTTCCAACTACTATCTAATTAAAAGATTTTTAAAGATCAGAAAATTAGGATATTACAGTGTAGGTCCGCGAGTTTTTTCCTCTTATTTTTGAAGCAAAATAGGAACAATAGCCTCCAAAACGAAATGACAAAATGATATCCTTAGTCACATGAAAATGTCGCGACAAGCTGCTTATTGTGCTCCTAGATCGTGGCAGGCCACCTGCCGCTACCCCAATCCACGTCAGGTGTCGTGCGCAGGTGACCTATCGCATTATAGGTTAGCGGTAGGTGGCCTGCCATGATCTGGGTGCGCAGTAGGTCGCCTGCCGCTGCTTGGGTGCGTGGTAGATCCCTGCCACGGTGTTTTCGTGCGACAGAGGTGCTATTTTTGACATTTTATTTTTGGTAAGCTGTTTTTTTATTTCGCTTAAAAAAAGTGTAAATGAGCCCAAAACTTCATATCCGCACTAAGCATCACAAGTTATTTGGGTAAGATTTCCCATCTGCCTAATGTTTTCTGGGTGGCCCAATCCCATTAGTTCTCAAAAATCGTTGTCGCGACACAGGTAGAGCTTGCCAAATGGGCAGCCCGGCCCGACCCGGGCACGAGCCGGCCTGACCCATCTAGGCACGACCCATCCTGATCCGGCTATTAGATGGGTCGTGCTGTGCAAGTTCACGTGCCGGGGAGACTGCCTAGGCACGACCCGTCGAGCGTTCGTGTCAGGTCGGGCCGGCACGAGCCCGTTTGGTCCAGCGGACCAAGGCCGACCCATTTAGCCCGTTAGACCTGAAAACTGTCTGCCCCCGCCTTCTCTCAGTTTTTCTTCGTCAGTTCGCCTCCCTCCTTGTTCTGTTCTTTGGTTTCTTCGGTTCTTCGATTAGGCGAGGAAAGAGCGACGGCCGGCGGGAGAAGAGGCTAGTAGTGCTCCTCCCTCTTGTTCTGTTCTTCGGTTTCTTCCCTCCCAATCTTTGTCTCTTCCAAACTCCTCCCTAAGCATGCCTCCTCAAAACGGCGGGAAAGAGCGACGATCGGCGGGAGAAAAGTCTAGCGGCCGAGCGTATGGAGCGGCGAGCTGGCGTTGGAGTCGTATGGAAGTGGAACAACAGCGGGGGAAGAAGTTTTGATATTTTGAATTTTTGATGTACAAATGCTAGCTCGGTCATGGTGTTTTGATGTTTCTAAATTACGATGTTCTTTGTTGATGCCTTGATGGAGTATGTACGCTATTATTGCTAGTTCGATTATGGTGTTGTTTATTGATGTACTGTCGTCTTACCTGCACCCGCCCGCCTCGCCTACCTCTATGTCGGCGTCGAGCCTTCTCCTCCACGCTTGCACCGCCTTCTCCTCCACGCCTTCTCCTCTCCTCCCGCCCTGCCGGGCTTCTGGCTCTAGGCCTCTGCTCTCTGACTCTCCCTCGCAGTCGGACTACACGGGCCGTGCTGAACTCATAACGTGTTTAGTACTATTTATACCGTACCGGGCTAGTCCAAACACGCCGCCGACCGTCGTGGAATCGGCCCATCGCTCTCCAGCCTCCACCGTACTCCAGTCCAGCCGCGCTGTGCCGTGCCGTGCGTGTGCGTCGTCGTCTCGGGCCAACCGCCCGCCGACCGGCCGCGGTCAATCCGCGCTTGCGCTCCTTGTCCGTCTCGTCGACACTCCCAAACCCACGGCCCGAGCAACCCAAGGAGAAAGGGAGCCTCATTGACTGGCTCTCGTCTTCCCCGTGCGTGCTGCTGCTTCCCCGTTTCCTGCCCCCCAAACTCCCCGCTCCGTTCCCCCTCGCGAGCTCGCCGCCGGTTCCTCTCCTCGCCTCGGGCCCATCCGCGCCTCCTCCGCGGCTCGCAGGTGATCCACGAACCAACCAGAAACGTCTTCTCCCATCTCAATTTCTCGGATTTTTGTTTTGTTTTGCTGCTGTATCGAATCGGCCGTTCGTTTTATTTGCTACTCGGGAGCCGTGATCTGTGGCCTTTCTCCGAGAGAATAGATCTGGATCAGCCTGCCGGCGGGGAGTATAGGATAGGGCTTCGGTTACTTCCATTTTTACCAGTTTAGGGACAAAACGAAGGTGCAGTTTGTCTTGGTATGGCGCCTAATTTAGAACAGCGAAGAATCCTGCGTAGCTTTAAGATGACTCTCTTGCTTTTAGGAGGCTGCCTCAGTTTACTATATTTAGGAATCTAGCCGTGAATATATGGTTTCCTAATTTGATTACTTTGATTTTTGCTACTACTACGGTTGGATTAAATGATTCTTACTTGACAACACTGCGCGCTTTCTCTTGTATTGATTTTGTCTAATTGGTCAATTGGATCAGAGCGATTTGCGTGGGTGGACTGAGGGTGGCTTTTGACAGCATGAGCTGAAGTGGAAATGGATGTAAATCCCCGAAATGGTATTTTGATTTGCAGTTTTTGGAGCTGTGGAGCATTATTGGTGTGCAGTTTCACTACCTTTGCTCCTCCTTTGAGATAGCGGTATGTTGCTTCCCCCTATGGCTTACTTAATTTTCTTCATGCATTATGGGGTTCATGTAATATGTAGTTTTGAATGCTTGACTTTGTGTCTGGGTCTTTCATGCTAGTTAGATGTAGTAAGGAGGGAAAGACGCATATTTGCTGTGTTGTTTCCTATTTTGCTTGTGTAAATCTTGTGAACCCTGCGCCTGTAAGAAGTAAGAACAAGAACATTTGTATATGGACAATGAAAAAACAATTTTACATCATGGGATTTAAGAAATAATATTAGTGATGGAAGGACAAGACCACAATTTTACATCATGGTTATGCTTCATGTTTACTGAATCTCTTGCATCTGGCTCTTTACTGGCCTATGGTTACTGGACCTTTGCTGGTTGAGGTCAGGTCTGACTAGTAAATTTTGAAATCTGCTCTTTAATTGGAAGCATCCTGATTATACTGCCTGGGACAATGATACATGGGGTGTCCATGAGAATCCATGGACTCTGCTATCTTGGAAAGTAGAACTGAAACTCTATCATATCTTCCTAATCTTTTGTCCTGACTCCAAAGTTAAGTAGAGGCATAAACATGTCGTAGTTTTAACTTATGAAGGGCAGCCTATACTTCAACATATCGCTTCTAGCAATTTAAATCAAAGTATTGCCATACCCAGAATTGTTTTTTTGAAACAGTTGGGGGAAAACCCCCCGATCCATTAATAGAAGCCATCGTCCATACCCAGAAGTTTATATCGACTTTTTGTACTGCAGTCAACTTCAAGCATCATTATTTCTACTTCACCCTTCCATTATGTTGCATTCTATGAGTTACTGTCCAATTTCCTCTGAAATGCTTTTTCAGATAGTTCTCCAGTTTCTAATCCCATTTGCATAGCTGTCGCAACTAAACTGTTTATTGACGGTGTTTGGTGTATTTTCAGTATTTGGTTTGTACCATCTACCTGCGCAACAATGTTTGATTGTGCTCAGAAAGCTCAATACATGGACGGACACAGAGAGATGTTTACGAGGTTGGCCCATTTAGCTTAAGGGCACTTCTATTATGTGCTCATCTTTACTAATGTTCTCTGGCACTTTCCATGTAGTCTTCGTCCTTTAACTCCTTTCTCCTGTATATCACGGAAATCCTATTGCTGAAACGGCTAACTTTGCTGTACGGTTCATTTCTGCAACAAATATTCATGAGTAGTTCCTCCTATGGTTTCCTCTCTATTCTGTAAACAAAAACAGTAAGAGTGAAACCTACTATTCTTCAGCTTCAAGGGGGACTGAATTATCCACAGTTAGTTTTATAGGGAGGGAGGGGGAGTTCACATTTCTACCAAATTTATTATATGTGGGAAACATCGTGCTGTGCATACACATCTTTATGTTCTTTCTTTTTAACTGTTGTGAGTATTTTTTAATCGTATATCAATACTTTCTGTAGGCTGGACGAGCCAAGCCCTAGGTCATCTGTACCTTCTGAAGTGGGAGGGAGGAGCAGCCTGAGGTTCAGCATGCCTGGGTTTGGTTATGGTTCTTTTAATACTCTAAGATCTTTCATGTCAGTGGTGGGAAAGGGTTCTGGAAGACTCAAATCACTTGGACAATCACGTACATCTGGTGCTCCTAAGACGGCTTTTGCTGAAGATCTTAAATCTTTTAAGAAGAATATATTCGATCCCCAGGAAAAGTTTCTTTTGCGAATGAATAGGTTTTTCTTCTTGTCATGTATTTTTGCTGTTGCAGTGGATCCTCTGTTCTTCTTCCTACCCATCATCAACAATGACAACAATTCAAATTGCATTGGTATAGATGAAAAATTGGCAGTGGGATCAACAATAGTACGGACAATTATTGATTCCGTCTATCTTATTCGTATGTTTCTTCAATTCCGTACTGCTTATGTTGTTCCATCTTCTCAAGTGTTTGGAAGTGGTGAGCTTGTGATTGATCCAATGCTAATTGCAATGCGGTACCTCAAAAGTTACTTTATAATGGACTTATTTGCATTGCTGCCACTTCCACAGGTACATCGCTTCATTGTTTGATCCAGTGTTATTGTTCTACCAGTGCATGCATCATGCATGTATATTAGTATGTATGCATTTGTAAGATCTGCTTCAGTTTACTTAGAAATAAATGTAGGTAGTTATTACAGACATTCACCAACCAAGACTGGATGTGTTTTGTTACCATTTGTATTTTGTAAGCCACTGCCTGTTTACCAGCTATAGTGAGTAGGATAGGTATAGACCTTTTTGCATATCTAGTTCTACTTTTTCTGCAATCAACCTCTCTTTCTCTGTTTGCATGCAACATACTTAATCAATTCTAACCTGCAATTTATTAGGTAGGAGTCTTCCTATGATCCTATTGAGGTTCAGGTCCCGCTGAAATATGTTAAATCTGGCTATTCCAGTCATTCGGACATAGGTGGGATCAGAATCTTCCATAATATGCCTCAAAATCCTTGTGAACCCTGTCACTTATTATCAACACTGTTCTTGTCTTGCCAGAAACCCTAACCCCTGTAATCCAAATCCAATTATTCTAATGTGGACACCAAATGCTTACCTCAGTACCTCACTAAGACCCAAGATATTAAGTTGTGATCCAATTTCTCTTGAACTCTTGCTCTTCAACTACAAAGGAGGTTACTTTACTGCCCAATAATCTTGATCTGAAACAAGAAGTTTTTTTAATAGTCAAATAGTGCAACTATAAGACATTCTATGTTGTCTATGTTTATTATTTGATTTATTTCACACCCTTGCCTCTGTGCTATTGTTGAATGATGGAGCATTTGTGTCATTACTTGTATAAAGCCATACAGATAGCTGCCCAGCAAAAAATTCCTGTTGATATTCTGAACTGCATTTTCCCAGTTTTCCTTGAACTATCTTGATGGTATCCACAGATTGTTGTTTGGAGATATCTCCACAGTTCGGATGGCCCAGATGTACTGACTACAAAAACTGCTTTGGTTTGGGTTGTCTTGATTCAATATATTCCAAGGTTGTTACGGATATTCCCTGTGACCACAGATTTGAAAAGGACAGCTGGTGTGTTTATTGAAACTGCTTGGGCTGGTGCTGCTTACTATCTTCTGTGGTTTATGCTGGCTGGTCATGTAAGTTCTTCCCTATGCTACATATGCATATTTAGCTATTAGTATCTTGATCCGGAGGGCATTATTGCATCAATTTATTATACCCATCTGTCTTCTATTTTTAGACTGGGAGCTTGGAGTAGTTACAGAGTTGATTTCTGATTTGTCCATTATTTGCAAACTCTTTGTTGAGATTATCTATATTCTAGATAACTGTTCAAAATTTGCTCTTTGTTAGACAAAAAATGTGCTGCGTAGTCAAGTAGTAACTATCCGAGCTCTTCAGCTATCAGATATGGTAATTTTAAGGAATAAGTCCATTTTTTATGCTATCCTCCTAGTTGCTTTCCACCTGTCATTGTTGTCAACATTGTGTTAGAAAAATTTGCCCTACATAGTTTGCTGTAACACTGTCATGTTTCCCAGTGTTAGATGTGTATTGTAAGGGGTTCTTTGCATATATGTCACACATGTACTTGTATATATATTGACTCATTGACCTCATATTGAATACAAGCGCTATTCACAACATGGTATCAGAGCGAGGTTCAAGTTAGGGTCTTATAGTTTCCGCCGCCGGTCTTTCTGCCGTCCGTCGCCGCCGCCCTTCCCATGTCCTTTGCCACCACCCGTCGCTTGTCGTCGCCGGTCGCCGCCGTTGATCTCCTCTGGACACCGGTCGCCGAGAAGCTCGCCGCCGCCGCCGGTCCTTCGGCGCCGCTGCGCCGCGCCGCCGGTCGTCTGTCGTCGTCGGTTACCGCGCGACGCCGACGCGTCGTGCCTCTCCTCGCCGCCGTGTTGCCTCGCCATCGATGCCTCGCCGTGGTCGCTACATCCGGAGCCGCCGCCGGGGATCTGCCGCCACCGCTCAGGGAGCCTCGGACCACCGAGACACCGTTGAGCTCAGGCCGCCGTCTTTCCTCGCCCGTGGCCGCTCGGGGATCGGATCCTTCCACCCTCGCATAGGTGCTTCACGCGCCGCCTCCACCGACTGTGAGGTCGTCGCCGCCGCCACTTTTGTTTGCGCCGCTGTCGCTAGGGCTGCCTTGCCGCCGCTTGGGGGAACTAGGGTTGCCCCCGTGCGCGGTGTTCCTCGGGCCTTCGGTCGACTCCACTTTTTGAGCCGGTCCGTAAGAAAAGCGGCATGTAAGGGAGGAAAAAAACAACATTTTTCTAACCGCCGTGCCAGGGATCCAAAAACCATTCCCGGGGGGAATCTCGGTCGCCGGTCGGGAAAAAACCCGGCTGGTAACCGGATTTCCCGGGAAAAACCCGGACGAAATTCGCTTGAATTTGCTTAAAAACCAACCGAAATTAGAAATTCGGAATTTGAATTTGCGAAACCGGGAAAAACCGGCCGGGATTTTGGATCCCGACCGGTAGCCGCGGTTACCGGCCGGGATTTCTATCTCTGCGTCGCGCCATCCAGCGCCGCTTGTTAGATTTCGTTGCCTTGGTCGCCTACCAATGGGCACTGTTTCTGTTCCTTGTTGCCCGGTGATCTTCGATGGTCTCAATTATCAGGACTGGTTTGAGCATATGCGTGGCCAGAGCTTTTGGGAATTTCTTACCGGCGAGTTGCCTTGTTCGCCTCGCCCTGCTCCACCTGCTGAGCCTGTGCTTCTGAAGACTACTTCCAAAGACGCTTGTAAAGAGGCAACTGACGCTTTTGAGGATGCTATGGAGACTTTTCAGACTCAGTATGCTACCTACAAGACATGGATTGTTGAGGATGCTCGTGCCTCTGGTATTCTGGTTGCTAGCATGGAGGTGAAATTCACTGGGGATGTGGTTGGTTTGGCTTCAGCACAGTTGATATAGACGCATCTGCGTAACCGCTACGAGCCGTCTGGTGATTTCTTATATCTTTCTGTTGTGCGTCAGGAGCAGTCACTACAGCAGGGAGATGTCACTGTGGACGAGTTCTATGCCCAATTGTCTGTAGTATGGCGTCAGATAGACTCTTTGGGACCGGATGTTTACCACACTTGTCAGTGCTGTCAGCGTCAGCAGTCTCACCTGGAGTTTCGTCGTATCTAACTTCTTGACACGTCTTCGGGCTGAGTATGAGCAGACTCGTGCTTAGTTTCTAGCACGACACTCTCGTGTGACTTTGTTAGAGGCCCTTGCAGCTGTTCGTGCTGAGGAGATTCGCCTTCGTGTTGCGGGTCTGCTGCCGTTCCAGTCGTCTCTTTCGGTTCTGGCAGCTCTTCCAGCTTCTACACCTGCTACAGCTACTCCATCACCGGTTGTGTCTTCACCAGTGACAGCTGCTGTTGGTAGGGGACTACATTGCATTTACTGCAACAAGGATGGACATGTACAACAGACCTGCTACAAGAAGAAGGATTTACGTCGTGGTGGCCGTCCTCCACAGGGAACTGGTGGTTCCTCTTCTCAGAGGAGCTCTGGTGCTTCTGATTCTCAGGAGTCTCACACTGCTGCGTCGCATGACTGCTTTTGCATTGCCCGGGTCTGTTGGTTCTGCTGCATAGTCTTCTAATGAGATACCATCTTCTACCTCTTCCTCAGGTATATCACCTTGGATTCTTGACTCTAGGCTTCCTTTCATATGACATCTGATTCCACCAATCTTACTTACATTCATCCTTTAGCTGCTCCTATCACTGTTCAGACAGTAGATAATACCTCTCTTTCTGTCGCAGGACGAGGCACACTTTCGAATTCCTTTTTTCATGTTCCTGCTGTTTCACATGTTCCCAAACTAACCATGCAGCTCATATCTGCCGGTCAGCTCACTGATCATGGTTGTGTTATTCTCGATTTTGATTCTTGTTGTGTTCAGGATCGACGCACAGGGACTTTGGTTGGTACTGGCTCTCGCCGCCGTGACTCACAGCGTCTTTGGGAGCTTGTCTGACTTCATCTTCCTTCCGCTGCCCCTGTCAGTCTTGTCACCTCCACCATCGCCACGACTTCTGTTGCATCCTCCACTGCGTCTTTTGCTCAGTGACATCATCGTTTGGGACATCTTTGCGGGTCGCGTCTATCCTCTTTACTTCGTCGCGGTCTTTTAGGGTCTGTGTCTGGTGATGCTTCTCTAAATCGTCAGGGTTGTAAGCTTGGTAAACAGTTTCAACTTCCCTATCCTTCCAGTGAGTCAGTGTTACTGCGTCCTTTTGATCTTCTAATGAGATACCACCTTCTACCTCTTCCTCAGGTATATCACCTTGGATTCTTGACTCTAGAGCTTCCTTTCATATGACATCTGATTCCACCAATCTCACTTCCATTCATCCTTTAGCTGCTCCTATCACTGTTCAGATAACAGATGATACCTCTCTTTCTGTCGCAGGACGAGGCACACTTTCGAATTCATTTTTTCATGTTCCTGCTGTTTCACATGTTCCCAAACTAACCATGCAGCTCATATCTGCCGGTCAGCTCACTGATCATGGTTGTGTTATTCTTGATTCTGATTCTTGTTGTGTTCAGGATCGACGCACAGGGACTCTGGTTGGTATTGGCTCTCGCCGCCGTGACTCACACCGTCTTTGGGAGCTTGTCTGACTTCATCTTTCTTCCGCTGCCCCTGTCAGTCTTGTCACCTCCACCATCGCCACGACTTCTGTTGCATCCTCCACTGCGTCTTTTGCTCAGTGACATCATCGTTTGGGACATCTTTGCGGGTCGCGTCTATCCTCTTTACTTCGTCGTGGTCTTTTAGGGTCTGTGTCTGGTGATGCTTCTCTAAATTGTCAGGGTTGTAAGCTTGGTAAACAGTTTCAACTTCCCTATCCTTCCAGTGAGTCAGTGTCACTGCGTCCTTTTGATCTTGTTCATTCTTATGTCTAGGATCCGACTCCTTTCGTTTCGAAAGGTCATCGATATTATATAATTTTTATTGATGATTTTTCTCGCCACATTGATATATTTTATGTCATCTCGTAGTGAAGTTTTATCCATCTACAAGACTTTCGCCACCATGATCCGTACTCAGTTTAATTCTCCTATTTGTGTCTTTCACGCCGACTCTGCTGAGGAATACCTGTTAGGAGTCCTTTGTGGTTTGTTTGCTGAGCAGAGCACTCTCTCAGTTTTCTTGCCCTGGTGCTTATGCCTAGAACGGTGTGGCTGAACGGAAACATCGTCATCTTCTTGAGATAGCTTGTGCTCTTATGCTTGTTTCTACTGTCCCGCCACATTTTTGGGTTGAGGCTGTTTCTACTGCCACTTCTTGATTAATATTCAGCTTTCTTCTGCTCTTCAGGGGGGATCCCAGTTGAGCGTCTTTGTAACAAAACTCCTAACTATTCTAGTCTTCGCCTCTTTGGGTATGTGTGCTATGTTCTTCTTGCCTCTCGTGAGCGCAGTAAGCTGTCCGCTCAGTCTGTGGAGTGCGTTTTTCTGGGCTATAGCGCTGAGCATAAGGGATATCGTTGTTGGGATCCTATTGGCCGACGGATGCGGGTTTCTCGGGACGTTACTTTTGATGAGTCTCGACCTTTCTACCCTCGTTCTTCCTCTTCCACCACTCCAGCATTTCTTGTCGAGCCTCTTTCTTTTTTGATTTTTCCTGCCACTCCCATCATCACCACACCTCCATCACAGCCTTTGACCTCTCCAGTGCCTCCTCCACCGTCTCCTTCGCTACTGCCATCCTCTCCAGAGGCTCTTCCTGACTTTGTTCCTTCATATCCTCTCTACTACACTCGTCATCCGCGAGTTGGGGATTCTCCTGATGCACCATCTTCTTCTGAAGGATCATCTTCTTCGGTCTCTCCTCCTCGATATGCTCTTCGTGATCGTCAGTCTATTCGGCCTCTTGCGCGCTTTTGTTTAGCGGCTCTTGCCGAACTGACTTCTTATCATGATGCTGCTGCTCATCATGAGTGGCAGCATGCAATGGCTGAGGAGATTGCTGCCCTTGAACGTACTGACACGTGAGATCTTGTCCCTCTTCCCGCACGTGTTACTCCTATCACGTGCAAGTGGGTCTACAAGGTTAAGACCCACGCTGATGGTTCTCTTGAGCGCTACAAGGCTCGTCTCGTGGCATGTGGTTTTCAGCAGGAGCATGGTCGTGATTATGATGAGACTTTTGCTCCTGTGGCTCACATGACCACTGTTCGCACTCTTCTTGCTGTGACGTCTATTCGGGCATGGTCCATCTCTCAGCTTGTTGTCAAGAATGTCTTTCTCAATAGTGAGCTGCATGAGGAGATTTATATGCAAACATCACTAGGGTATTCTGTTCCTGATGGTATAGTTTGTCGCCTTCGCCGATCTCTTTACGACCTTAAGCAAGCTTCTCATGCTTGGTTTGATCGCTTCTCTTTTGTTGTCACTGCAGCTGGTTTCTCTGCCAGTGCTCATGATGCTGCTCTTTTTATTCACACTTCACCTCGTGGTCGGACACTTCTCCTTTTATATGTTGATGATATGATCATTACTGGAGATGATTCTCAGTACATCACTTTTGTCAAGGAGCGTCTTAATGAGCAGTTTCTCATGTCTGATCTGGGTCCTCTTCGCTATTTTCGTGGGATTGAGGTTATTTCTACGCCTGAGGGTTTCTATCTGTCCCAAGAAAAGTATATTCAGGACCTTCTTGATCGTGCTTCTCTTATGGATCAACACACAGCTGAGACTCCCATGGAGCTTAATGTTCATCTTCGGCCCACTAAAGGTGAGCTTTTTACTGATCCTACTCGCTATCATCACCTTATTGGGAGTCTTGTTTATCTGGGTGTCACTCATCCTGGCATTTCGTACCCTGTGCATATCTTGAGCCAGTTTGTTTTACTCCCACTCAGCTCCACTATAGTCATCTTTTTCGTGTTCTACGATATCTTCGTGGAACCATCACCGTCGTCAGTTTTTCTCTTGTTCCAGCTCTTTACAGCTCCAGGCATATTCTGATGCTACCTGGGCTAGTGATCACTCTGATCGCCAGCCTCTTTCTGCCTATTGTGTTTTTCTTGGTGGTTCTCTCATTGCTTGGAAGACTAAGAAGCAGACAACAATTTCTCATTCGAATGCTGAGGCAGAGTTGTGAGCTATGGCTTTGTTGGCTGCGGAGGTTACTTGGCTACGGTGGTTACTTGAGGATTTTGGTGTTTCTGTTTCCGTACCCACTCTTTCATCTGACAGTATTGGGGCTATTAGCATTGCTACAAATCTAGTGAAGCATGGGCTTATAAAACATATTAGTGTTGATGCTTCCTACATGCGGACCCAGTGCACGTAACAGATTGTTGCTCTTCAAGATGTGCTTTGTAACTTGATTGAGACTTCACAAAGGCACGCACTGAGCTCATCACAGTTTCTATCTTTCCAAACTTAATGTTGTTCATCCACTATAAGTTTAAAGGGGGGTGTTAGTTGTGTATTATACAATGGTTTTTTTTTTGCATATATGTCACACATATACTTGTATATATATTGGCCCATTGGCTTCATATTGAATACAAGCGCTATTCACAATACCCAGGACTTGATGTACTTATCATATATACTATTTGGTGCAGAATGTTGGTACTTTGTGGTACTTTCTAACTGTAGAGCGCGAAGATAATTGCTGGCACTTGAACTGCAATAGCAAGGATGGATGTGATAGCAGCTATTTGTATTGCAGTGATAATCACAATGTCAACTATAACAGTTGGCTTAACACCAATGTTACCCAGCAAGTATTTAACATGTGCAATGGTACTGGTGATAACCCTTTTAATTTTGGCATCTATCAACAAGCACTGGTGTCTGGAATACTTTCTCCAGGAAATTTTATCTCTAAAACCTGTTACTGTTTCTGGTGGGGACTACAAAATCTAAGGTAAGGAAAAAAAACTCGTTCTCTTGTCATTGTTGTGGAAGAAGATGCAGTAGCAGAATTTGAATGTGTTTGGATAACTCCGAAATTAAACACTGTTGGTGGGCTATGTTGGTGGAGGGAATGGGTGGGGAATTGGCATAAGAAGAGGGGATTCAGATCCGGGGGAGAATAGAAGGGAATTGTGGGAGAATGTTCAGGATGGGCAGTGCCCATGCCGTGAACGCTCTCATTCTCAGCATCTGGAGTTGGATGCTCTGTTCCCCAGTGGCCTGCTTCGATTAGTAAATCCCAGATTAGTTTGCCTATTTTTCTGATTTTTTTTCTTTTCTTGATAATAAAAAAATCTGGTGGTTATATGCTGTCTTGAATAGAATGGTAATTAATGTTTATGCAAGAGAAAGGGAACACATGAACTTAAGAAAAAATGAAGCAGAAACCAGCCAGTCTACAGCTCTCAGCTTAGGTTCAGGAAGTTTCGCACAAGTGATTTTGTGTACCCTGATCTTGGTTGGGAATTGAGATCTTGTGCTTGGATGTCAAAATATACAGTCTAGTTGTTGCAGTATGAGCTTATGTTTTTTATCTTTGGAATTATATGTCTATATTTATATTTACGGTGCATTCTGCCTCTATGTTCAACGTCCGTTCCCATGTAACAGTACACTTGGCCAAGGGCTTACAACAAGCACATATCCTGGAGAGGTGCTATTCTCTATTGCAATATGTGTCCTTGGGCTAATTCTTTTTGCTCTCCTCATTGGTAACATGCAGGTTGAGTATATTATAGTGGAATGCCTTACCTCTTATTCTTTTTCAGCCTCTTTTCTTCGCTTGATTCTCGGTATAATGTTTTCAGACCTACCTTCAATCAGTCGCTATACGCCTCGAAGAGATGAGAGTTAAGAAACGTGATGCTGAGCAGTGGATGCATCACCGCTCGCTGCCACCCCAAATCAGAGATCGAGTACGGCGGTATGAACGGTATAGGTGGTTGGAGACCAGAGGAGTAGATGAAGAAAATTTGGTTCAAACTCTTCCAAAAGACCTTAGGAGGGACATCAAACGCCATCTCTGTTTGGGTTTAGTGAAAAGGGTCAGATATGTCTGGTCAAATATCTTTCAGCTTCTTTTAGCGATTTCCACTGATTTCCGCTGTCCTTTTGTTTTGCTTCTTGTAGGTACCTTTGTTTGAGAATATGGATGAAAGATTGCTAGATGCAATATGTGAGCGATTAAGACCTGCACTCTACACTGAAAATGAACACATTTTGAGAGAAGGTGATCCTGTGGATGAGATGCATTTTATTCTCCACGGTTGCTTGGAGAGTGTGACCACTGATGGGGGGCGAAGTGGATTCTTTAACAAGGTCCAGCTAAAGGAGGGTGATTTCTGTGGCGACGAGTTGCTCACTTGGGCATTGGATCCTAAGCCTGCTGCTAATTTCCCAGCTTCGACCAGGACAGTGAAAGCTCTTACTGAGGTTGAGGCATTTGCCTTGTGCGCTGAGGAGTTGAAATTTGTGGCCAGTCAGTTCAGGAGGCTGCACAGTAGGCAAGTTCAGCACACATTCCGGTTCTATTCCCAGCAGTGGAGGACTTGGGGAGCCTGCTTCATTCAAGCGGCATGGCGCCGCTATTACAAGAAAAAGATGGCTGAGCAGCGTCGCAGGGAAGAAGAGGCTGCAAGTCGCCAAAGTAGCAGCAGCCACCCTAGCCTGGGAGCAACCATCTATGCATCTCGCTTTGCAGCTAACGCACTCCGAGGTGTTCACAGGCTAAGAAGCAAGGGTGGTCCCACTATTGTGAGATTGCCAAAGCCTCCAGAACCAGATTTTGGTGTCGACGAAGCTGACTAACAATACTATGACACTGAAATTTCCTGTACTTAAGCTGTGAATTGAAGGGATCTGTAGATTTGTATACAAAAATCAAAGACAACTGCACAACATTATGCTTGTAAAAGCACTGTAGCCATGCGAAAACCGTAAAGGACGATATGTACTGCTAAATTGCCTCTGTAGCCTACAGAAGATGCAAATGTATAATGCTTTGCCTGCAATGCTATCACGGTGGATAGAGCGGTTTACCAGCCAGTTCAACCTGTCCTCCTGGGTTGCATGTTGCTTGGCGTGGACTCAATTGTCTTGGGTCTTTTTTTTTTCCTGCTTGCTTTCATCAATGGAGCGGAGGCTGCAAATCCATGCTCCCATCGGAGCTCGGACTGAATCGCAAATCGCGACCGCATTTGGAGGAAGCCGGCAACCGGCGCGGCTGCACCTGCAGCCGAGCTCAAATTTGCCCCGCTAGGTGCAGCCGAGCTCAAATTTGCCCCGCTAGGTGCAGCCGAGCTCAAATTTGCCCCGCTTTCGTGAGCGAAACGCCCGTTTTTACGCGATTTTTTAACAATCTTGTGGAGAAGTTGTGCAAGGGGAGAAGAGGTTTAGGCAAGGTGCACCGTGCGGGGCAAGCGCCACTACCATCAGGCACAGGCAGGCCAAGGCACCATCCATCCGTGCTTGCGAGATGCTCTCCCTGGTCCGCCGTCGCCGCTTCCTCACCCTCCCCTTCTCCACCCTACCCGCGCCCACCCCCGCCCCCACGCCGCCGTCTCCTCTCGACGCCGCGGCGGTGCTCGAAACGCTCTGCCTCTACGCCAACGACTGGTGCCGCGCGCTCGAATTCTTCCACTGGTCCGCCTCCCCAGTTGGCGCCAACCTGCCCCCGAAACCCACCACCGTCGCCCGCGCCGTCGACATCCTAGGCAAGCACTTCGACTTCCCGCTCGCCACCTCCTTCCTCCTCTCCCACTACGACCCGGCCCGCGCGGACCCCTCCTTCCTCCGCCCCGCCCTCCGCGCCCTCATCAACCGCCTCGCCGCCGCCAACCTCGTCGACGACGCCGTCCACGCGTTCAACTCCACCGCCTATTTCGTCGGCCTGCGGGACAAGGCCTCCTTCCACATCCTCATCGACGCGCTCTGCGACCGCCGCCGCGTCGACGAGGCCGACCGCATATGCTTCGGCAAGGACCCACCGCCATTCCTGCCGGGGACGAAGACTCACAACCTGCTTCTCCGCGGGTGGGCCAAGGCTCCCGCGTGGGCGCACCTCCGCCAGCTCTGGTTCGACATGGACCGTCGCGGCGTTGCCCAGGATCTCCACTCCTACTCCATCTACATGGATGCGCTTGTCAAGTCTGGCAAGCCGTGGAAGGCCTTCAAGGTGTTCAAGGAGATGAAGCAGAAAGGCATTCCAGTGGATCTCGTTGCATACAACTCGGTTGGGCTCGCACAGGGTGTCGATTTCGCTATTCGGCTGTACAGGCAGATGGTTGATGCTGGTTGCAAGCCGAATACTGCCACTTTTAATACGACTGTCAGGTTATTGTGCAAGGAAGGGAGGTTCAAGGAAGGGTATGCATTTGTTCAGCAGATGCAGAAGGCCGGGTGTGAGCCCGATGTGCTCACTTACCATTGCTTCTTCCAGTATTTGAGCCGCCCACAAGAGGTCCTTCGACTGTGAGAAAATGCTCGAGAGGGGTTGTCGGCCAAGGATGGATACATATGTTATGCTCATAAAGAGGTTTGGGCGGTGGGGGTTCCTTCGGCCGGTGTTCATTGTGTGGAAGGCAATGGAAGAGCAAGGGCTAAGCCCAGATGCATTTGCATACAACACGCTTATTGATGCATTGCTGCAAAGGGGTATGGTGGATTTGGCTAAGAAGTACGATGAGGAGATGCTTGCGAAGGGACTCTCACCCAAGCCAAGGAAACAGCTGGGGACTAAGCGGCCGGGAGCAGAGTCTGATAGTGATAATGCTTTGAGTGGTGTGCTCTGACTACGGAGAGCTAGACAGGAAGAGTGATTGTAGCGTGTGTGTCTACCTATTGGTTATCATTTGACCATTGGAGGCTGATTGAAACAATGATGTTATGGTGTTCCATGTTTCCCAAAGAAAGGAGGCTTTGTGTTGATGGAGATCTAATGTGAGTCCGTGGACTTAACATTTAAGTGAAAATGGAATGAATAACATTGCATTTGCTGTCAATTATCATGGCGCTGTTCCCTGAGAAAACATGTGGAAGAGGGGCTTAGCCCAGATGTTTTTGCACAGTGTGCTTGCTGATGTGTTGCTGCAAAAGCATCGGTGGACATGGTCACATGTGCAGGAAGTATGATGAGGAGATGCTCACTAATGGGCCATTGCCCAAGTTGAGGAAGGACCTGGCGACTAAGTGGCTGGTAGGTGAGTTGGGCTGTCAGCCTGTTACAACTTATGTTACACAGAACGATGTGTTCTGAGAACTGGACAGGAAGATTGTTGTTAGAGGCTTATAGAGGACTCTATTTGCTCCTCACATTTACCGTATGATCATTATGACTGACTGAAATGATGATGTGTTGATGTTTCTCAAGGCAAACAACATTCTCTTTAAGGGGAGTTTTAATCATAAATTTTACATCGAAGTGAAATGAATTCAGTGAGAGTGGTAGTTCTCATATTGTTACGGAGTTGCTCTCTGAGGAAACTATGGAAGGATATGAAGGACATCTCATGTCATGACTAAAGCTTATTATAGCAGCTTGCCATGCATAGAAGATTTGTGAATTGTTCATACAAATTACAGGTAAATGTACTCAACACTTGTTCTGGTGTTGCAGTTAAGTTTCTAGTCCTCTGGATCTTGATTCCGGTAGTATCCTATGCGTGTATTGTTGTTGCATTACAAACAATTATCCAGATATTATCTTTCCATGACCTTTCTACCGGTCCTTGATGTGACAATTAATTACAAATTGACTTTGCGCCCAGCTTGAATTGAAATGAAATGCTTTTATACCTAGCTTCTTGAACTTAAACCAAACTGTTTCCTCTAATGCAGTTCACACTTTATCTATTGTTCTTATACTTTTGTTCCATAGGTGTACAATTTATGCATAACTGAAGTTTCATGTGAGCAAGTTGGGAGTAAATATTGCTTCACTTAGTTTTGGCGTATACTAGAAAAACACCTTAAGCTTTTCTATAGTTTTCTTTCAAGTCTGAACAGAGTCACGGACTGTAAGTTAACCAAGTTTGGTGTATTGACTCGGGGTAGAACAATCAGCTTCTGGTTCGATGTAGTGATCTGTGTCCCCTGTAGAAATGGCCTAATCATGTAATCATACTCTGAGAAGCAGATCTCAATCCAGTGCAATCTCCTACTTGACCATCTTTTCTTTCTGATATCCATTGCACCGTGAACTCATTATCTCAGGCCTCTGAATTTACTTGTATATGGCCAAAACTCAAAATCTTAAAAACCTGCGTTGCACCTAGTTTTCTCAGGGTCACTGTTACCAGTTTCATACTGATTCCCGGTTTAGGGTTTATCAAACAAAACACCATGTTGAACTTGCCTGGAACTTGGCCAAATCGGCCAGGTTACAACTGTTAGGAATTGTGTGTATCTATTGAAGAGGCCCAAAGGGCAACATATATAGGGTACAAGAGGTATAGATAAGGATATGTTAGAGATAGATTCTATCTCTAACATATCTCTAGTATCTTATCTCTAATATATCTCTAACACCCCCCCTCAAATGCAAGACGTATGCAATAGCATTGTATTTGGAAAGGGTTGACACTAAAATATGAAAATCCAAAATCCGAGTCTTCATAATGTCGTCGTAGCATGCTGCTCTTGGAAAATATGTCGACAAAAGATCTTCTCCCAACCGGTGTCGTGCGACAGCCCATAAAGCACAAGGTGCTGGAGCAAAGTCCACCGCAGCAACATGACGAAGAAGATGATAAAACCGACAAATATAGAGAGAACTGTCAAATCAAGTCGAATAGGAATTGGTGGAAGCATGGCGGCGCAGATCGTAGCCCAAGACGGCGGCGACGCGGTGCACAAGAAGTGCAACGAATGCATAGTGCAAAAGAAGCGCAACAGAGGCGCAGTACAGAAGAAGAGCGGCGCAATGCACAAGAAGCGCAACAGAGGCGCAGTGTGGAAGAAGCGCGGCGGCCTTGAACGCTTGGAGCGGCGGATCTGCAGCGGCTCGAAGAAATAGCGGCGGGAGCAGCGGCTGCTGCTATGCATAAGGCAATTCCTTTGCTTCTATGACTGACAATAAATTTATGGACTCGCATGGCGAAGACGAACTCAAAAATTGAGAACTACGGACTTGGATGAACGCAACGGAAGCAACGACACAAAGCAAGAAAAACCTAAGGATAACTAGCAGTAAATACTAGCAGTAGATAGCTTTAACGTAAATGAAGAAGTCTGCGAAGCCGAGTCGGAGAAATCAAAGTAGAAACCAAAACCAGAGCCGTGAGAAAATCCAAAGCCGATCGTTGAAGCCGAGTAGCTTCGATCCGGATAAACCAAAGAAATTAATAGTAGCAGCATAACTCCAATAAGAAACGCGCGAGTGCAGCCATCGTTAACTTTGTTCGGCGTCACCGGATCGACCTCCACGAAGCTCCAGTCGTCCACGCTGCTGCTACTGCTGTAGTCTGGTTCTTCCTGACGCTGCTCCTCTGAACTCGATTCATCACAATGCTCCTGCATGGCCGATCCTTCCTCTTCATGCTTAGAGGCAGCAACGTCGTCAGAAGATTCAGACCCTTCGGCGTCTCCGGCGACGTCTATCCTGGCGAGATCAGCACCCTCCCAATTGTCGTCCCCCGAGGCATGCACATCCAACAGGCAGATCTCCTTGTCCAACCTGAAGGCCGTCGTGATGCAGAGAGACACAAAGCTCAGAGCACCCAGGTAAAAGTCGAGCACGAGGTAGATGGCCAAGACCTTGGCGCTGTCCACCGCCATCGCAGCGCGCTGCCACTTGCTCACGTCTCCGTCCGCGGGGCCGTTGGCCTCCTCGCTGTCGTCCGCGGTCAGGTAAACCTGACTCGCCACTTTAATGGTCGCTAGGTTGCAGACGGCCAAGAACGCGAGCGCCACCGGCCGCGGGCCCAGCACGATACAGAGGAAGCAAGTGTCGCTGAAGTACGTGAAGATGATCTCCCAACAGAGGGACTGCCGAGCATCCCGCACGTCGGTCTCCATGGTTCCTCTTGCGTTACCGGCATTGCCGAGTCGCCGTCTCGGATTGGCCCTGGTGTCAATGTCGTAGGAACCCCACAAGTAGACCCTCTCGGCCTCCACGATGGCAAAGCCGCACAGTGCGGCGAAGCATGCAAAACACGCAGCAAACGATGTTACGCCACTGGTGACGGCGGAGAGGACGAGCACGTGCGTGCAGTACATGAGGATCACCGCGACCCATCCCACGAGCAATGCGGTGTCCGGCTTGGAGCAGGATGATGAGGAGACCGCCGCCACCTCGCTTTCCTCGTTCGGCGGCGACCTGATCCCCTTCACACCTCTCCATCTCAGAACCGACGGTGCTCGGCTTTTGGCCTCCTTGAGAACCACGGGGAACAGAACTGTCGCGGTCAGATTGATCACGCCGGCGGTCAGACGGAGCCAGCACAACGCCGCGATCGTCACATCCGTGAGATCGCTCCACTTCGCTCTTGCCCTCCTCTTCAGGCCATCGACCCCGTCCGTGACGAACGCGTGGCCACCCCGTGCTTGCGCCTGCGGATCCGAGCGGGGGCTCCCAAGTTCCGGGAGGTCATCGATGAGAGCAGCGTCGGCGCCGTAGTTGGAGTTGCCGACGACGATGCGGAGGCGCCTACCGCAGCGGTCGACGAGCACGAGTCGACGTGTTGAAGACGAAGATGACGACGATACTGCAGATCCGAAGGCACGCGAAGGCGGCGACAAGTAGCCAAAGGAGGGCCACCCCCGGGAGTGGAGATTGCTCCTCCCGGGGGCGGCGGGACGACGCCGGCCGGAGGCTAGGAGGCGGCGACGGTAAGAGCAAACCCTAACCTTGGCTCTGATACCATGTTAGGAATTGTGTGTATCTATTGAAGAGGCCCAAAGGGCAATATATATAGGGTACAAGAGGTATAGATAAGGATATGTTAGAGATAGATTCTATCTCTAACATATCTCTAGTACCTTACCTCTAATATATCTCTAACAACAGCAAGAGGTGTCCACCAAAGTATTAGGTTGTGAATTTGAAATTTTATGTGTACTTTAAAACCAACTTTGAACTTTGTTGGAATTGGTGATAATATGTTGTAACTTGTAACTGGGTGTAACTGTCACAGCGCTTGAGGGATTTTTGCCTCAAAATTAGGTGAAACTAGTCCCGAGGGGATCCGGGTACCAGTGGCTGCCTACTGAGGATTTTCTTGGCATGGGCAAATGTTGTATAATTTATGGGCCGCACAGACTAATATTCGTTGTGACTAAAACAAAGGAAAATATCAACTAAGTTCCGAAGCAGGAGTCCTTATGGATCCATATACCATCATTTGCTCGAACATGTTTGTGGTTCATGGCTTCATGGTTAATTATCAAGGTAGCCAGTGCAATTTGACCTTGTAGCTGGTGCCAGAACCTATTATTCCCAGTTAAAAATTGTATCGAACCACAGATGTAATGGTCAAGACTGTAAGAGTAAGCATTGTCCAGGTGACCTGTGTGTAAATTACTAATGTCACATGGATTACACAAGTACCACTGACTTTTTATTCAATACGATGCAGATCGTGTAAGTTAAGACACCTTGCACTAATTTTTATATTGAACTCTGGCATTTTACTGAGACAAAGCATTGATTTTTAATCGTTTCTATCATACTACAGTAAATGATATATATTTTTTAAAAAGTGAGCGGAAATGCTTCTATCGATGTGCATTCTGCTATAGCATTAGATCAACTGACCACTTTACGTCTGAGTGTTCTTTGACTAATTATGGGTTGTACATGCTCTTGGCCTTGGCCCTTAGGGTCAATTGAAATATCTCCCAGTAAATTTATCATCATGATTGGAGTTTTGGTGATGGCGTGAGAATTGAATACTCACCAAGGGCTATATGTGGAGCGGCGCTTATTTGGGCTGTCTGGAATGTCGTGAACGTTGCTGTCACCTTCAGATTTCAAGCAGCTTGTCACTTGAATCAGGTTGTATTTTTATGCAGCATTCTTTATCTAATCTTACGCGACTCTATCAAATGCATGGAGCAGGAATAAGCTGCTGGCGCTTGGGTGAAGGACATCAACAGATCCACTGAAAGTGGCTAGATCATGACTGCGCAAGGAGGTTACTGGACACTGATAATTCCCGGTGCTGGAGTCACCGAAAGTTGATGGAGCAGCAACCTAGAAGATAAAAGGGTCATTTAGATATTTGCAAGTTTGTAGTAGCATATCTCAAAAATGAAAACTCGACAATGGCATATATCTAAATAATCAATGATGGTTCTGGAGTAACGAAGCTGCAGACTTCAGGACAAGATATACGGAGTATGTTTTACTAGCTGCCATGTTCTTTTGGCCTGTGTACCTTTTTGCTGGGTCTGTAACTTATAATTACACGCTTGTTTTGCTGCTGGAAAGCCTGTCAGTTGAGCCAGGCGTCACCTGTCCTTGACTGTGCTTTCTGCAGCTACTCTCAAACTGCGATAACTGCACCTGTCCTTGGTTCCATTTACCATTAAAAACGAAACCATAGCATGGGGTTTAGGCTCTTTGGTTTCTTTAGCAACCGGGGATACACCTTTAATCCAAAAGAGAATGATCGATCGATATTATCATCAATGCGCAGACATGCAACGGCAGCTATGTATGATCATGTTGGAGCCGTGACACTGATTTGTCATAATTAATAGTTTGATCTGTAGACAGGCGATCGACCATGTGCCACAGGCACCGATCCAGTCCATGCATCGCCGTGTTGGTTACCCATGTGAGACTGGTACCCGACAGCCTCACCAGAATGGCTATTCCTGCCGTCTCCGGCGGCCACGAGCACGCATGGCGTGTCCAGTTTCTTCTGGAGCTCCGGTACTCTACAGGGCTGGCGGGGCATGTACATGTCTGCGGACGCGTATACCGGCAGCTACACGCCTCCACCCACACTGTCTACTTGTCCCCGTTGGTATCATCATCTCTCTCTTGCCCAGGTACGACGACCTGTCGTGAGATGGAACGAGGTAGATGGGATATCTACATTTACATATGGGCCATGTACGTACGCATCAAGCATCGAGTCATATGATATCGATCGATCGCCAGTTAGTTGTTGCACCTGGAAAGGTCCACTCTCGCCACTCGTCAGGTCAGGAGTCTGGTTGGAGCCGTCCGTATCGGCCGGCCGATCGATCGGTCCAGGGACGGGGCCGTGCATATGGAGCTAGCAGCGCAGTAATGGCGCCACGCCGCGGGCCGGGGACATGTCGGCGACAGACGAGCCCCGCGGGTCGCTGCGGATTGCAACCACGTACGGTGCGCGCATCACTGCATGCAGCGGACGGGTACCGCGGCCGTCCGCTAACATCGCCCCCGCGCGCGACAGGACGGCGTGCGCCAGCGCCTGGCCGTCGGTAGAGCGATCGAGTCGTCGTCGGTCCATGGAACCGCGGAAAATGAAGGCACACGCGCGCGTAGCCGTTGCGCGGAAAAAAGGACAGAGAAAATACCCTGTGCACGTACGTACTCCGGCTCTGGTTGTCGTATCGCCTAGCTAGATGCATCTAGGCATCCCGCGCTGCCCAGATTCACGGTCGATTGCACGGATTCTGTGCCGTCAGATCGTGCAATGGACGGGTCAGACTGGGATGCCAGATGATCGTCGACAGCAGCCTTTCATTGGCCAAGTTACGTTCGTTGGCAGCGCCATCTCTAGGCGTAGGGCCCTTGCAATGCCATATTCAGCCAGGCAACCGGGTACACGTGAAGGTCCGCGTCGACACCGAACGGTGTCCGGCCGGCACGGCCGTACGCCCCCCGACACGTTGTAACGCCCGCACTTTTTGGCGGTCGGCGGGGCAACAGTACGTGGTCGTGACGCTGCCGGGCCGTCGAAAGGGGCTTCTCCTGCAGCTGGCGTACAGCTAGCCGCCGGCCGGCCAGGCCATGCATCTATCGCCGTGGGTTTGTTGCATCATGCACGCAGGGGCGCAGGATTAGAACATATGGGGCCGATAGCTCGATAAGACACATGGATTTGTTACCGTCCAATTGAAGCTACTTATGATTGAGAAAATTGAAAATTTGTCACTCCTAAGTTTCTTTATTTATGATCTGTCACCTTCCAATTTCTTCTTGATATATAATTTGCCACTCCTAAACACAAAATATCTGTGATTTGATACCCCGGGCGTATTTTAGTATTTTTACTTTTATTTTGCACCAAAATCAATTGTGAAAAGACGCACTACTTACCGCTCCATACTCAAGAAGAAAAAACTTAAAGGTGATAAATCCTAAGTCAAAGTGCTTAGGAGTGGCAAATCTTCAATTTTTTGATATAAAAAAATATATGTTTTCTTAGGAGAAAACTTTTTATATAAAAAAAAGTCATAGAAAACAAATAATGATGGATGATAATTTGAGTTTGGTGCACATGCACAGTTCACCGAGCCACGAAAGGTGTGACAAAAGCCAAATACGAGGAAGAAGTGCTTGATAAAACTCTAAACATGTAGGAAGATGAAATATAATGCACTTATACGGTACAAATTAGACTCAATACTAGTTTAAAAATTTTGAGAACAAAATAGAATTTAGATACACTACTACAAAACAGGTCATAGAAGACGCCTCATCACAGACGGTTCTTGGTTAGAACCGTCTGTGATACCGAGAATATCACAGACGGTTCGTGGTTAGAACCGTCTGTGATTTTAGGATTTTACCATGGTTTGAATTTTTCCTTACTCTCTGATTTTACTATGGCTTGAATAAAACCACCATGGTAAAATCCTAAAATCACAGACGGTTCTAACCATGAACCGCTCGTGATGAGTATCTCATCACGCACGGCTCGTGGTTAGAACCGTCAGGATATAATCATCATGCACGGTTTTGTATAAAACCGTCTCGTGATACTTTGGTTTCGTTAGGCGGGAAAACGAAAATTTGCACATAATGGCAGGCTCCCAAAAATCTCTCTATATTAACAGAGTCATTCATCTCCCCCTTTGCCATCTCCATCTCCTCCTTTGCCATCTCCATCTCCTCCTCTGTTATTTCTCCTCTGGCCTTCCCTCCCGCGGCCTCCTCCACCTCCTCTACCTCGCCCCAACCTCGTCGCCGCCGGCCTCCCACGACCTCGTCGCCCCCGGCCTCCTCTACTTCGTCGCCCCCGGCCTCATCTACTTCGTCGCCCCGGCCTCCCCTGAGTTCGTCGCCTGCGGCCTCATCCACCTTGCCCCGGCCTCATCGTCGCCGACCTCCCGTGACCTTGTCACCCCAGCCTCCCACGACCTCACTCTCTCTACTCCCCCCTTTTGCTCTGTGATGTAGATTACTACTGTGATGTGTTAGTACTCTGTGAATTATTTGAGTTGATGCTACTGTGATGTGGGTGATGCATGTCGTGTTGTTTTTAGTGCTCTGTGAATGGATTGAGTTGATGCTACTGTGATGCTCTGGCTATTGTAGGAAAGCTAGCGAAATCCGAAAATCAATATCAGATTCATTCGTGAGGCTCGGGAGGCTCCATACGAAGTGAAAATCCATTTTCGTTTTTTTTTTGCCATAGAAAAAACTATCACAGACAGTTCTAAACAAGAACCGTCTGTGATAGTAACTATCACAGACGGTTCTTGTTTAGAAACGTCTGTGAAAATAGAATATCACAGACGGTTCTATTCACGAACCGTCTGTGAAAATAGACTATCACAGACGGTTCTATTCACGAGCGATGCAGCGATAGCATTTTTACGACGGTTAAAAACCGTCTGTGATGACCTCGTGTCATCACAGACACAAAAATTCAGACGGTTCAAAAACCGTCTGTGATGATGGTTTAGAATCGTCTGTGATGAGCTTTTCTGTAGTAGTGATACTACATAAGATGAGTTCATATGCCACAAATTAACTCCTATACGTTTTAGTTTCATCTTAACTATTACTTAATCATATAAATTGAATTAGTAAGGATATATTTAGTCCTAATAAAGTTTCAATGCTCCTACATGCTAATGAAAAATAGTAAAAAAATCACGAGGGAGTCGGGCCCTGCCAGCCCCGCTTGTCTCCGCCTCTGCATGCACGTCGGCTTCGTGACAGGAGCAGCTTATGGCTACGAACGCTCCCGAGTGTAGGCTCCCGCCGGTCACTGAACGGCCGGTGTTTGCAGCGACGGGGACCCGTGGAGAAAGGGATTGTTACGTTGTGATCATACACAGTCGCGGTTTTGATTTGACTGCGTGAGTCGACACGATCACGAGAAGACGGTGGCGTGTTATACGTACGCACCCTGCCGGAAACAAATTGCAACTGGGCTCCTCAAGTTGACGAGCTAATGTCTTCATTAAACCCATGCGCGGCTCATTGGCCCGTGTCGCATTTTGTCAACTGTAGAATGGGCAAAAAAAAGATGGGAAACGCCGGAACCGTTGAAGGCACTTCTAGCAAGCAAATTTGTTTGATACTTAGCCTATGTTATATATGTTAACTAAATATCAAGGCTTTTTAGGAAACAAAGAAATTAGTGAGACAATCTCACTCCAGACTAGTCATTCTGATCTTCTCAAACTTTAGTAACAACCTATAGTATCGAGTGGTTATATCCAAAATCTCATATAATCATTCTCTCTCCTCTAGTAACGCTGTAGATGGTTGTATCTAAAATCTCATATAATCATTCTCTCTCCTCTAGTAACAAGCTATAGTATTAGAATATTTGGAATTGACCTGTGCATAGCAGCCTGACCCGATTTTTCAAGGTCTAGACCCCAATTTCTGGACCGAAGCTCAAAAAGCTCTATAAAATTAAAAAAGAATAATTAAAAAATATTCAGGAAAATTATTTTAAAACAATAGCTTATTTGGAAAGAATAATTTTTTAAAGATTTTTGTAATAAAAAACGCAAGAAAAATAGTTTTTTTTTCTTACTTCGGGTCGAGAACCTGGCCTGGCCAGGCCATTCAAGGCCGACCGGGCTTGGCCGGGGCCAGCCCGGCCCGATGTTTGAATAGATCTAATTGGGAATGCCTTAATGATCGCTCGATTGATTTCTCAACAAAAACAGGTTGATTTTCCAGGTGTCGAGATTAATTTTTACTCTATAAGTCATTGTAGCAAAATTTTAGTACTCCACATTAAATTTCTCTGAGTGGTCGGCGGCAATTCAGCGAGAAAGATAGTGAGGATATATACCGAGTCAGGTTTTAGAGCGGCAGCGTGCCACCGGAGCTGGTAAGGGAGACGGTTAAATTAGCAACGGGGCGTTTTGCCGCAAAGTGATCTTACGGTCTTCCCGTTCCGGCGTTACGTGAGGCGACCGACGGATGATATACGCTCATCGTTACGCACGGCAGGAGTAGATATATAATTGGCAACGAGCGCATCATGTCATGCCCCCACAGGCAGGCACGGAGCCCTCCCTCACGTCCAATCCGGCGCGGCGCGCATGAAAAAGCGCGAGGGCGAGCGGCGCGCGTCGTGGCCGGGCGATTGACCCGCTCGCGTCGTACGTGTCTCGATCGGCGCCTTGAGCCAAGTGGCACAGTTAGGGCTGGAAACGAGCCAGGCTCGGCTCGGCTCGGCTCGTTGTGGCTCGGTTTAAACTCTGGCTCGGCTCGGCTCGGCTCGTTTGGAAAACGAGCTCGAATGAAGGCTCGGCTCGGCTCGAAAAAAGCTCGAGCCGGCTCGAAAAAGCTCGCTCGAGCTCGGTAGAATAAAATGATTATATGAGTCATTTATCATCAATTCAAAATCCAATCATCTTGATTATATGGGGTTGCACTCGGCTCGTTTGGCTCGCGAGCCGGCTCGATCTCGGCTCGAGCTCGGCTCGAAACTTCACCGAGCTCGAAGCCCAGCTCGGCTCGGCTCGAAAAAAGCTCGAGCTCGAGCGAGCCGGCTCGGCTCGCAACAAGCTCGAGCCGGCTCGCGAGCCGCGAGCTTTTTTGCCACCCCTAGGCACAGTGCAAATTAAAGCCCTCTCCTCCCACCGCAACCATCGAAAAGGAGCCTTTCTTTCTTTCTTTCTTTCTTTCTTTCCTTGTGCTACTAGTACTAGCTGCGTTGCACGATCGCCCGGGTATGGAGGCTAACTAAACCTGTCGGCCTCTCACGATTAATGGTCGCGTGGAAAGGTGACCTCTTTCTTCTACACGAGACCGGCCCGGTTGTGTCTGTACTAGAACGCGATCTGTAGGCGCAACAATATTAATATTAATATCAATATTAATATTAATATTAATGGGCGTACGTATAATTTGGATGCATGGTATGGATAGTAACAAAACGAGACTAATGTGCACATTGACCACCATAATTTCAATCAACCTTGTCCCTACGTAACGTACGTACGCCGACATATCGAATATAGCTTCCTCTCGCTGACCATAAACGTGTAGTGCACATGGTTTAATCTATGCACAAATGGTAGTAATTAATATCCACTAGCTATAATTTCCCGTGTGTGTACACAATCTGCACGTGCACGTGCACGTGCACGTGCAGTACGCATGGTTCACCTCAACGCCCATGCGTGCGGCTCATGCACAGTCTCAGATCATGATATTATATATGTATGGTCAGGTGAGAGAATGATCATATGCTAGCTTCGTCTCAGTTACACGGTAATCTCACGCGCGCCGTGCGTGCCGATGCATCGGTGCATGCCTGGGCTTTGGACAGCATCTGGTCAAAGGCGCCGTCGAGATCTCCCACTTGGAACATACGCGCGCGCCTCCTGATACAGGAGCTTTGATGAGCCTATGATACGCCTGCCTATACATGCATGCCCTTGGCCAAGTTCCAACGTGCCCAAACTCCCACGCCCACCCGATTATCTGGGCATCCACTCTACTTCCAGCCTCTGCCACAACTAGTTTTACACCATTACCAGGTTACAAGACGTTTTGAATCCATGCAATTAAACTCTAGAAATCTCAGCTTAGCGGTATCTTTTTAGATATTTAGATTGGATATATAAAAATGATATATTTATATTTGTTTTAAAAATATTTTTATAATATTGTAGTTTTATTAGATTTTATAAATATGTTATAATAATAATTAATAATTATATTTTACAGACCGGCTCACTCGACGTCTAAAAGGACTTGTTTTGTTTTATGAGCCAGGGGAATAGCACTGTCTTATCATCATGCACATAATGATACTACTTGTAGTTAACTGACACTGCTGGGAGGGGACAGGGTTCGTGTTCATGTCAAAAGCATGCAGGTGCTAGCACAAACAGGGAAGCTATAGGCACAGTACGGGCCGGTACAGTTCAGCACTAACATATTCTCCATGGATGTGTTGTGCATTTGACCTCAAAAGGATAATATTTTAGATCTTCTCCAGCCACAGGAGGATCTAGTGTACACATTACTCTATTGCTTTTGATGTACGTAGGTAGGATTTAGTTAGTTTTTAACTGGTAGGTTAGTGGTGGAAATCCTCGCATGCTCTTGCCCAAGAGACAGGGCGTTGTGCCGGTTTGATGGATGACCATAAGATCAGGTGGTACATGGCATGTTTGCTGTATCAACGGCATTGACTCGGTTGGAAATCGGGAGCTTTGCCTTGGGAATGAATTCGTTCAAACTTGGCTCACATTTTTTTTTGTTGGCCCTCTGAGTACGATACCGTACCACAACATGTTGTTGCAGTTTATGTAGACACATGTACACAACTGTGCCAAGATATCATGGACAAGGGCTATTTCATGAATATATGGACAAACTCCATCTCGTCCATCCGAGCCCATCTAGGCGGCCGAGATTGCAGGCCGGTGCTCTCCAATCTCACTCATGCATTTTACTGATTTGCCCGTATCTGCACCGATTTTTTGCGAACCCCCCTGTCGCTCCCATCGATCCTCTCCTCCCGCATGCGTCTTCTCCTCACAAATCGAACGAGAGCTAGGGTTAGGCTTTGGCGAGACGTCGCCGCTGCCCTTGCCCATCCCGCCGATTCCACATTCTCATGCGACTCCTTGCCGCCGCTGTGCAGGTGCTTGCGCCCATCTCGCCGTGACCCAGATGAGCACCCCATGAGGTAGATGCGGTGGTGTTGTGGTTCGAGAGAAGCAGCGAGGCCGCCCGGAACATCGTCGCCATATCTGGAAGACGCGGCCAGCAAAATCTCCTCAACATATCTCTCCTCGCGTTTCTCTGCTCGCCGGTCGATAACGCCTCGCCAACTCCTCTGCCCCGAGCTGGCACTTCGTGTGTGTAGGAATTGTAGATGCTAGCTTTAGTAGTCTCCCCCTGTGTGTGTCAATACTCTTTTTTTTTCTTTCCTTTTTTGTAAATTGAAACTGCGTGTTTCTCAGTTCTTTTGGATGTCCAGTGCAAGAATGGAATTGTTGAACATTAACAGTTTTCAG
This sequence comes from Hsuehochloa calcarea, assembly GCA_036346395.1. NCBI lineage: Eukaryota > Viridiplantae > Streptophyta > Magnoliopsida > Poales > Poaceae > Hsuehochloa > Hsuehochloa calcarea. Next base: position 47,437,197 of record CM070599.1, read on the forward strand.
TTGATAAATATGTGACAATATAAGCTATCTCAATTGGCGAGAACTGAGTGATGAATCACGATTGTTGGTTGATGAATGAAACCAATTAATGTGTTTGAGAACCAATTAAGTTACTGCCTTTATTGTGCCATGTACTCTCTACTTTTGCTCTACTTGATGCAATAGCAACTAGTAAATGGCGGCAACAGCGTGTTCTATTTGGTTTGAATTGATTCGATTTAGTAAAGTTCATTGTTGTGTTACCACACATAATGGCTTGTACAACAAATGTCTCACAATTTCTGAAAGTATCCAAGGCATAACCAGGAAGCATAGACATGGCAATTTATCACAAGTTCATATCACAATTTCACTTGACAATACAACCACAACAACTGAAACAAGACATGCTTACACATTCAGTTCCATTCACACAACCGAAACGAGCAGCGGCGGGAAGGGACTCCCGGGAACATAAATACTAGGGAACAAAATTTTGAGACAAATTGGGAATAAATTCTAGTACAAATTCCAAGATACAAGACCATGTCCAAGAATGCCATACGAACAAGTCCAGGCCACCATTGGATCTTGGACAACGGCAACCACTTCGCCACATCTTGGTGCGACGGATGCCACGCCACTGTCCTCTACGCCGTTGAGGCCCCGACAACCTCCTCCGCTTGCTGGCTGCTGTGCCACCTCTTCCGCTTGCCGGCGTCAAGGAAGAAGCCCAACCACCAGGCGAAGTGGTGGCAGACGGATCTAGACATGTCTTCTTCCACACCGTCGAGACTCGTTAGCCTTCTTTGCTCTATAGCAATGGTAGCCTCCTCCGCTCTCCGGCAACACTGACCGCCTCCTCCATTCGCCGGCGGCGGACACGAGCGGCTCGTATGTGGGATTTGGGGGAGACCGAACGGGTGGGGTTTGGGGTGGTTTTGTAAAATCGAATCGGAGGCGCGGGTGAAAATACAAAAACACCATAAGTGGGAAGGTGGGAGCGTCTCGCTTCCATCTCGCCTGCCCGATTTCGGATCGGATGGCCATGATCGAGTTTGTCTATATGTCCACAAAATAGGTTTTGCGCACCTGATATTTTCCCCATACACTACTATAAAAGAGTTTATACTAGACGTCTCATCACAGACGGTTTCCAGGAACCGTCTATGTTGTAATTATCACAGATGATTTTACAAATATAACCGTCTATATTACTAGCGATAGCTAGAATACCTAACTCTATGACTTGAAATGTCTAACTCTATGATTTTTATCATGATTTGAAAAGGCTAACTCCATGACTTCACCATGATTTCAAGTCACCGAGTCAGGCAAAATCACAAAGTTAACCATTTTAAACTATGATAAAATCAGGGAGTTAACCATTTCAAGTTATGGTAAAATAACAGAGTTACAGACGATTTTTAATATGAACCGTCTGTAATATTAGTTCATCACAAATGGTTTTTAATATGAACCGTCTGTAATATTAGTTCATCACAAATAGTTTTTAATATGAACCGTCTGTGATATTAGCTCATTACATACGGTTTTGTTTGAAACCGTTTGTGATTCGGAAATTTTTTTGAACGCTTGCGCGGGAGGCGAAATGTTTTGGTACTGTCCTTATATATTATATCCACCCCCACCTTGTCTTCCATCAGTCTCTCCCTCTCCCCTCCCTACATCGAGCTCCGGCGACCACCCTTGATTCCCCCGCGTGGAAACGCAGCCGATGAGGAGGAGGAGGAGGGACGCGCAGTAGCTCCATGTCTGTCGCAGGAGGCCGACACACGTTCGCAGCCTGTTGTTTCACAACGCCTTCGGTGAGTGGGGCGCTGCGGCTCGACTAGTACCGCCAGATCTGCCCTCCCCCCCCATCTTGGCCTCAGGTGAGCATGAAGTTTTACCACTAAATCGCCATCCAGGTTTCCTTCTCACTCTGATTTTGTCCCTCCAACATGTTAGATTTCATTCTTAGTGGGGACCCCCATCTGTGGACTACAAGGGAGGTCGATTCGATTCGAGATGTTCGCCTCTACTCGGCCTCGTCCTCATCAGAGAATGAGCCATTGATTGAGAGAGAAAGAGAGAATTTTTTAATTATCTTCTTGCAAACTATCGAAAGAGCATACACTACTACAAAACATGCCATAGAAGATGTCTCATCATAGACGGTTCTTTGAAACCGAATATCACAGACGGTTCGTGGTTAGAACCGTCTGTGAAGTTTTCACTTCGTCTGTACATGATACCTTTTAGAATTTGTCAAAAGGGAATTAATTGTTGTAGTTCCACTGTAGATTTCGACAGCCAATGATCTCTGGCTGTTAGTGCTAACTTAAAGGTGCCATTTTTTTTTTAAGTATATGAACATTTTTTTTTTACTTTAGCAGCCGTTTGATAAAAATCAGTTAGTTCAAATAGAGAAACTAGAGCGAAAGTGAACCCTGGCCAATCTCAGGAAAGCCACAAATTTTTTGAAGTGAAAAGCCAAAAGTTAAAAGATGATAATCAAATTGAGCAGTAGCAGTACTTGACTGCTTCTGAATCCAATTATTAACGGATCATAATCCAACCAAATTTGCAAGCAAGTGGGGACCATGCTACCACTCCTGGCAAAGGATCAGCAGCTATCAGCAGCTACAGGGGAGTTTGGAACAGTAACAAGGGCAATCCTGGTATTATAACTGAATCAGGTCAGGACATGCACAAGGTAAATTAAACAGGTACCAAGTTTTGGGGGGAACAACCTTCCTTAAAAAGTGACAGCCCAACCAAAACTCAAGATACAGAGCTGGACTAAAGAATTACCATCAAGCTGGCATTCCTAATTGTTTTTTTGGCTGACCTTAATTTGGCAGCTTGACATGTCAGTACAGTGGGGCAATGGTTCAGGGAGACCACTGCCGGTGTATAAATACAGGCGCCTGAGGGCAGTTCGTCTTAGGCTTGCTTCCATCCTCTAGTTTGGTAGTATCCTTCCGCTCTACTTCTCATATATATAGTACACCATTGCATCTGCTTCCAGGACCCAGTTCATTTGGATAAGCACACAGATGAGGACTTCTTTGCTGGTCTTGGCCTCTCTTCTCCTCCTTCTGGCTGCAAGGGCACATGGTATGCTTCACGCATGGCTACTCATCTCCTGCAATATCAGTGGTTCTTTGGGGTATATCCTGGAGTGATCATTAAAACTCCTTTCTTCTGAATGCAGGGATTAGGTTGGACAGGCAGTTACATGAAGCAATCAACAACAAGGTCAGTATATGAGTGATCCAGCTAGTTCTTCCTGTCTGAAGCAAAATGTGCAAAGTTTGCTCATTTATTTGAGTTCTCTGTGTATCCAGAAGGAGATGGGCGACTCAAAGGCCGGGCAGCCATCCAATACTGCTCATTCGATGGATAAGCACTGCACATCCGTTGGCAATTGCTCAGGTACAAAGGAGCAGACGACTCCTACTACTGTTGTTGTGAAGGATAGAGAAGTGGCCAGTGCGTATGAGCGGCCCGTACCAAGGTTCCACGAAGATTACTACGGGCCAAGCGGCCATGAACCTAATCACCACTAAGCACAGTTACATCTACCGTTTTTCCCCCCTAGCAGGCTAGCTAGCTGTAGCAGCTTACTATCTCCATACTAGTTCTCTCTTAATGCTGCGCCTTGGTTTGGACAATGTAAAAGAGGGAGTATTATGCAGTTCTGCTCCAACTCGTTATGATTAGTAGTTCTGCTGTGCACTTGAGTTTTAGTTCTACGCCCAGTTTTCACCTCCTGCTCTCTTCCTGTTTCTTTCTGTAAACGCATGCATTGATGTACGTGCGTGGCCCGTAGTTCCATTCTGGGCAGTAACGATACTACCAGCACAGATGTCAGGATAGCACAAAATAGAAAACTCCGCACCCCAGTCGCTGGGCATGCATTTACATTTGGGGTCTGTACATGGCTGTAAATCGTAGTAGCAAGTTAAAAGTAGCACCTACCTTGCAGCTTTTCCCGTCTTTTACCTTCCTCTGCCAGCCTTAATCCAACTGGTTTCTTTGCAACCTTCGATGCAGGAAAGGCTAAAAAGCCACTGACGCACGCTGAATCGGGCGCGGCGGAGCAGCAGGAGGTCAGTGCATGTATTTTCAGGCCCTCAGGTTCCGCCACCAGCTGAACATTCTCATCACGCTTGGTATTTACTGCGGTGCGGTGCGAATATTTGCAGGGCTCGAAGACGAACGATGACACGGCGGCGCAGAGCCGGCACGAGGCGGACGTGGCGAACCACGGCGGTGGACAGGAGGAGGCCGCCGCCGTCCTCGGCGCGGCCCCGCGCGTGCCGCGGCAACCGCAGACCACATACCCCGACATCCTCGACATCGCTGGAATGGACTACTCGCCCGCCACGAGAAAGCCTCCCATCCACAACTGAACGCGCGCGCGCGCGCACGGATCGATTGGCGCTAACCGCCTTTGATTAGCACGCGCGTGCGGTACTACCAGTGCTAGTGTGCGACTGGCCTATTAGCATTAGTGTAGCTAGCTATAGCTGTTTAGTAGCTAGTACTGCTCCGATCCTGAGCCCAGCTGATGGAATAGAATAGTGCGTACAGCTAGCGACCGATACTGGACAGCATCGCAGGAAATGCTGCACCTTTTGTGAAGATGATACTACAAAACTTCGCGTTTCTCTCGAGTATCCCGCGGATGTAACATGCGCGTGTGTAACACCGCCCTTTTGACCGCTTCCCCCATCGATTAATTTGACACTCTATTACATTATTAATTCGCCACCGATATTACGTTTACATGCGAGCCGCGGCACGTTAAGGTTAGCTCCACCAATTAAGAGAGAGTTGGGTGAGAGAGATGACAAGGAGAGATTTGTCACATGCGGTTGTGTGACTTGTGTGTGCTAAATTAGGCGTCCCGGCCGGGTGGTTTAAGTAGCAGCAGGTGCGTAACGCGCGCAATGGGCGCGGCCCGTACGTGTTGGGTTGTGGCGCCGCGCGGATGGATGGACCTGGCACGTTGCTGTCGCGCGCGCCGAGCCGTCGCTGCCCGGCGAGGCGGGCGAGATTGGGCGGCCGCGCGGGGGCGGGGCATAGGCGTGTACCTGTGATGTGCATGGCTGCGTTTCGCCGAACCACTCCGCCGATGGCGATGTGGGCTACGGCGTGTTGGAGTCGGAGACTGCAATCCTTGGCGTGGTAGACCAGCACGTGCGACGCGAAAGCAGGGCAAGAAAGCGCGACGCGCCGGCCGTGTACTGTCCCTGTTACGTATGGCCCGTATATGACGAGGTGAAAGAAGGGCTGTGTCCAGAAAAGCGGAGTATAAATATATCGTTGATCTCATGTGATTGTAATCGTGTAAAATTTGTATGGACGGGACCGTGGCGATTCGGCTCCCACCTCCTAAGGATGTAGGTTTTTATCGAATTTTGTAAACAAATTCTCATATATCTTGTATGCTTGCTGTGATTATTATCTCCCGCTAAATATTGTCCCTGGTTCCAACAGTCTCGGCGTGAACTTGTGTAACATCCCGTGTTTTCAGATTATGAATAGTAATTCTATGTTGCTGTTTTGGAGTTCAAAATTAATTCAAATTAATTATGTATTTGCAAAATCCTCTAGCTTCAACCTCATTTCAAAGTTCAAAATTCAAAATTTCAGATTCAATTTTGAAATTGAGTCACTTATCAAAATTTTCCTTTCCTGTTTTTGGGGCTCGGCCCGTCTTTCCCCTCCTGGGCTCAACCCACTCATCCTTGGCCTCTTCCCTGGCCAGCTTCTCTCCCCTTGGGCTGGTCGTTCTTCCTCCTAGGCTCAACCAACCTCCTTTCCATTTCCTGGTCCATCTTCACCCTTCCACTTTCACCAGCCAGGCTAGTGCCCCCCTGGCCCTCTGCTGCCCCGTCCCTTCCGCCACCTGCTCCACCTGCCTGTGCACTCCGACGCTCCCTCCTCATCGCCGGGCGCCTACGACGCCCACCTGCTCCCATCGCCTCTGCTACCTGCTTGGCCCCCGAAGTCGCCACCTCCGTCGCCCCGTCCCTTCACCTGTCTCGCCGCCACTTCAGCGCCATGCCTGCGCGCCTACGCCACACACGCCGCCTTCTGGCCCTCTGCTGCCACCTGCTCCCCTGCACCTGCCCTTAACTCCGGCGCCTCTCTGCGCCGCTGTCCGTCGCCGCCGCCGCTTGTGTCACCCGCCCACTGCTCGCTGAGTCGTCGCTCCGTCACCTCCTCATCAGCTGCGCCGCTTCGCCCTCTCCTACCAGAGCGCCCATGCCACGCCACCTCGGGAACTCTGCGCCCCAAGTCATCAATGGCTCTTCCTTCCCCCCTTCGGCTATAAAAAGCCCTGAGCCCCCTCTCGTACCTTCCCTCGTCTCCCCTTCGCTTCTGGTAAGTGCCACTAGAGAAGGGACCGAGTAGTCCCCTTTCTTCTCCCAACTCCCCACTCCCACTTGTGTTGCTGTGGTTTTGCCGAAACCCCGAGCTCCGAGTTCAAGCCTCCGCGTTCTTCCTTTCGGTTCTCACCGCATCAATATAGCCCCTCTTCTACCCGCATCAATTCGTTCCAAGAGCTCCTTGAAGCGATCCCCTCACTCGATTTCAATTTTGTGTCGCACGAGCCGCCGCTTTGCCTCTTCTCCTCCAGTCTCCGACCGCGAGCTCCCCTACCGCCATTCACCATCCGCCAACCTCCTCCGACCTCCCTCTCGGTCTTGGTAAGTCCACTTCCCCCGTGCTCGATTCTCCCTACGTCCATGACTAGGTAGTCGTGTTGTCAAAACTCCTTCAGACCACACTGCGTTGTCGAACTCCTTCCGACCGTGCCGTGTAGTCGAAACTCCTCTCGACCACATGTAGTTGATACCCTTTACGACCACATGTAGTATACACCCTTATGACCGCATGTAGTCGATACCCTCACGACCACGTGTAGTCGAAACTCATTCCGACTACTTCGTGTAGTCGAACCCCTTCTGACTACATCGTGTAGTCGATACCTCCTTCCGATTAAATCATGTAGTTGAAGCTCCTTCCAACTATGTCTTGTAGTCAAACCTCTCCCCGACCGCATCAACTCAAAGTGGTCAGTACTCGAAGCCAACAGTACTCGAAACGAACGATACTCGAAGCCAACAATACTCGAAACGAATAGTAATCGAAGCCAACAGTACTCGGAACCAGCGACACTCGAAGCCAAAACTTCAGAAGCTCCGTTCTCCTCCGTTATAACTCCGATTCTAGTGATTTTTGTTTCTAAATTTGTCTAAATTATAGACCTTGCTAATAGCACCGGTCTTATATAATATAGAGTTTAGTTTCTATTTATTGTGTATTTATTTGTTCTCTTTTCTTGTGGATTCTTTTTCTGGTTTGTTCTTTCGAATAGAGTTCAAAGAAGTAGGAGGTCTCCTTTTCGATTAAGCACAAGACTATCAAGACTCTCCCCTTCACTCCAGGTGAGTCAATACTTTAATAATTTTGAACATACATTTTACGTAAATTATATTCCTTTAAAATTACTAAAATTGCATGCTTTAATTCCTTAAGTAAATGTGTGTTAAATCTTAAGGTAGTTAAATACTCATTTGATGATTAATTAGTTATTATACCATGCTTTGGCAATTGAATCCATTACTCAATGTCACCTTAGTAACTATGTGGTAATTACTAGTTATAGGTTGTACTTAAGTGACATGCTAGTCTTGTTTAAGTACTTGGCATTAAATGCCCTAATCATCATCCTTTAATCATGAAAATGATTTGGTCAGCTATTGTGGGGTAAATAACTGGAAAATCGTTGTATTGTATTTTGTTCCCCAAAAACCCTATTAAATTTCCGTTAACTAATCTGAGGCGGATGGTACGGTGGTGGGTGCCATAGGAGCACGAGAGTGGTTGGTATGTGGTGTGAACCGTCCGGATGGATTAAGGATTTAATCTTGTCACGACCTCCCGTATAAAATTAAGTACAACCACAAGTATGTAAAAGTACAACTTGACTTGGTAAATTTATTGGACCCTGAAAATCATCTAACTGGCGGCAGAGTGAGGTAGTGCAAGCGTTGGATATGGTTGAGCTTGACTAGGACACCAAGGGAGGGTGAAGTTTCCTGCTACGCTAGTCGTGGTGGTTAACATCTCACACAACTTATGAGGCCCACCGCAAGTGGGAGTGATCCATATGGGTGAGATAGTGGAAGAGACGAGATAATTTGAAAGGTTACTGTGATGATTACTCAACTGCATGACTAAGAAATCATATGGGGCAATGAGCATGATTGTCTCTTGTGTGCACATTGTACAATATCACAGAGTCTAAACTGTTTAAACAGTCGTGTCTATAGTCAAAGGCGAATATGAGAACTTAACTTGAGTTAGTTCTATTTATAAAACCTTGTGGGTGGGATGATTATGGTGTAGGGCTCACCTAGCCCATAGTTTGGATTTTTTCTAAGTCGTTGTACCCAGTGTTGTTAATAGATGGAGGTAACCACAATCAAAATAAGTATAAGGTGGAGGTAATCTCTGCTGTTATTAATGTTGCATAATATCTCTTTAATAAAATGTGTTTTGGTTAAAATGCTAGGTGATAGGAATTTCTAATTATGATAACTAAAAATATTACTTTTAGCAAATAAAATAACCCGAGTCATCCTTGTTTAGCCTTGCATGTATTATTAATGCATTCTATGTGTTGGATCGCGGACACGGAAGTTGTGCTCATCCTCGCTCTTTCCCCTAAACCCTTAGAAGTAGGAAATCAAGAAGATTATGCCTATTATGAGGATCCAGAAGTTGGAGGCCCAGAAGATGATGGAAAGTAGTGTAGTTCTTTTAGTTTAGGTCTCGTCTCAGTCTGATTGACTCCGTTGGTGCTTGTGTGCATCTAATATTATACAAGTCTTTGGTTAATATAAGATACACACGAGTTTCTCAGTCGCTTGTCTATGGAGAGATGTGCTCTACTCATCTTTTGCTTCCGCAGTCGCAGTCGCTTTCGCTTTTATGTAATGTAATCATTCGGCCTGTTCGGTCCTTATTGTAAAACTCGGTCTATGTGACTCTGATGTTTGTAATATATTGTTTGATTCAGTTTGCATCGTGTATGAAATGATTCAGTGATGTATTTGTAAGTGCTATTACTAATCCAAAGAACATCACAACATGAAATTAAATTTGTGAAATCCCAATCTGACAACATGCCGCGCACTCCAACAATAAGTACTACGCCTTATTAACTTGTTTTGTACTCGACGAAGGCACCGTTGCAATGTTGTCAACTTTTGTCATGCATATCAGCATATGTACCGGTCTCTGGATGCATGTATGGTAGTCTAGCATTGGAGCTTGGAAGCTAAGTAAGGGCAGTAAAAAAATATTGAGTTGAAGTAAACGGTACAGAGCATGTATAACCCTGTTACTACCACTGTAAGCTGTAAGTTTCTGATGTGTTCTTACTCTCGATCGCCTTGGTACGCAACAGGGAGTAATTAGGCCTTCGCTACTCTTCTGTCGCACATGCACGCATGCTTTGGAATGTGTACTGTTCTAGCAGATGTAGAAGCACCGGAATGCATGCACATATAGTATACTAGCTATCTCTATTCAGTTCCGACGGGACCTTTTCTTTAGTGTTTTCTGTGCTTGCGTTTTTGTATGGTTCCATGCTGAGTGCTGACAACCACCTGACACTTTTGATGATTGCCTGCGTGCCCTTCTGATCGGAAACGAAAATATAACCAGTCACATGAAACAAGACGGATGTATGCTTTCAGCGCACGCCCATCCTGCCCTGAATATAGTGTGCTCACGACAAACTGAAATCCAAACTGTTTCCTGAATATATTGAGCTGGATTCCAGCGGCGGATGCACATGTTGATTTGTGCGCTCTATGCTCCTCTGTTTTTCCCCCCTTGTGAGTTCTCAGGTAAATCAGAGAAAATCAAGAAAATTCATCAAGATTTGGCTCATATATTTTGTTCGTTTTATTATTAGACCTTACAGAATCGAAAGCATGGCTCCAACACTACCGGGTTGGGCAAGACCAAAGCCGTCCTTGCCCGTCGGCCCATGGCCCCCCAAGTTACATAACCAGGCCAGAATGGGCCTAGACTCGGGTGGGCTCAATCTGGCCCATAATCCAGAGGAACAGAACTACAGATGGGCTGATTGGGGAGACAGAGAGAGTGACCAGGAACAGAGAAGCCAGCTAGCTAGGCCATGCATGGACAAACGTTTGGTGTTGCTATTTATGGGGCATGGCGGTTTTGGAGGGTGCAAACAGCAGGCCAGGAGCCTCCGCCTCCGTCCTTTGCCATTACCAAACTCCCAAAATGAAGCAGTAATGGGAGCAAACACAGAAAAAGGCAAAGGGGGGGAAGGGAGGATGCCAAAGGGGGAGGAGATCAATACGATGTGAATTCCGATCGAGGCAGAAGAAAAAGGGAGCAACGCATTACGGGTTCGATCGATCCGATTGGTTTCCCTGCAAAGATTTTGTCCCGTTCATCAGTTGGATTCCTGAGTTGATTGGACGAGAAGAGGAGGAGGAGAGCTCGTATACACATTGCCCTTGGAAAGCATGGCGCCGCTGGCCTCCTCTTCGTCTGTCGTCGGCGTCGCCTCTGTTGTTCTGCTCTTGTTCCTCGCCGATGTCTCCGTTTCGCATGCTAATTTGGAGGGCAGGCGTGTTTTATCAGGTGCGCGCCGTATCCATGGTTTTGTTTTCCCTTCGGTTTCAATTTTGTGGCATGTTGAAAGGAGTGACGTCGTCAATTGTCTGTCCAATTGAAATCCCTATAATTTCTCTTTGATCAGTGTTCCATGCACGGTTGCCAGTTAAGTCTAATTAGGATCTTTGAATTTGCTTCTACTACCTACCGTACGTCCATACATTAATTTGCCTCGCCTCATAATGCCCCCATCTTGAGTATTTTGGTATGTGACTCAAAAACTGGTTGCCACATTCACCTTCAGTTTTCTCTGCAGAACTATACAATGAAATTTCGCACTGAATTTCCTATCAGTTTTCCATGACCTACATGTTTGTACAATTCATAACTTGCGCTATGGAATAGAGCAGATGAAGAAGGGAGAGGTATAGTGGCTTCATGGAGGAGATCAACTGTCGAGTCGCCGTTGCCCGGTAGTGTTCCTCCAGGACACAACTCCCTTGTCTTGGCTGCAGCCAGAACTCACCGGAGCGATCCCATCGCCAACCTCAGCATGTACAACGGCGGCTGGAACATTAGTGATCAGCATTACTGGGCTGTGCGGAAAATTACATCTGATTCCTTCATATAATTTTCTCCATTTCATGTGGCCATTCTTTTCATATTCTGCTATATGTATCTCCTTCTGCAGTCCGTGGCATACACCGCGGTTCCCCTCTTTCTCGTTGGCGTGCTGTGGTTCATCGGTTTCGGGATCGTGCTTCTGGTCGTCTCCTGTTGCTGCTGCTTCTGCCGAAACAAGAGTAACACGTACTCGCCGGCGTCATACTTCAGCTCATTGGTCCTTCTCATAATATTCACCTGTGTGACAATGTAATTACTTCAACCATGTTTCAGTTCTCATTACAAATTCACCATTTCTGTGATTGATCGATAGATTATGTACTAATGATGTTAATTTTTCGTTTCCCATCTGGCGATTTCAGAGCTGGGTGTGTCATACTACACTGTGGCCAAGAGTTATTCCACAGTAGTACGATCAGCACCGTGGACTACGTTGTCGGACAAGGTAACCTGACAGTTGACAACCTGAGGAACTTCTCGGGCAGCTTGGCTGCAGCTAAGAACATTGGAGTGGACCAAATCTTCCTACCAGTTGATGTCCAGAAGAGGATCGATGTCATCGAGGAAAAGCTGAACTCTTCCGCCAATGAGTTTTCCACTCGCTCAATAGACAACTCCAAGAAGATCAAGAATGTGGTGAACAACATGTGCGTATTGCTACTTAACCCAAATCGCACTACATTTTTTCTTGGAATTTTCCAGGTCCTCAAAGATTTTATTTGTTGGCGTTCTGAATGTAGTAATATGATGTCATTTTCCTGCTTTTAGGCAGTACTATTTGATGGCTGTTGGAGCTGTAATGCTTGGCCTTGCAGTACTCGGATGCCGTAAGCATTAAACTTTGACCTGATTCTGTTTGTGCTACTGGAGCCCTCTCTAAATCACTTGCTTGATGTACTGATCTTGGCGCTATTTTGCAGTGTTCTCCATACTGGGGTTGCAGTTTCTTGTCTCCCTGTAAGTACATATGTTTTCTTCACAATTCTGTTCGGGTTGCTTTCTCGTCTCGAGAAGTACTGTAAGCAAAAAGATGGTAAAACTTGATTTAAACACGATTAAGGTTAACTCAAAGATGAACACCTAACTAAGATATTAGGGCAGAAGCGTGATTACATACCCGAAGCCGGAGACGCCATCATGACTTAGTGCTCGGTCAGAGTCGGAGTAGAAATGAACGTGATGGAGTATGGCGGCGTTTCGGTGGTGAAGACAGCTCTGGTCTTCGCACACCACAACACCTATTCAGATCGGGTCTGTTTTGCATTCGTGTAGCCTAGAACCACTTCATCACCAAGCTTGCCGAAACCAACTCGTTTATATGGCGCTAGGTGAACGGGACCGTAACCAACTCGTTGGTTGCGCCCGAGATCAGGGCGCGAGTGGGGTTTGTCCCCCTGATTTCTCGAGGTGGTTAGCCGAGATCATCATAACATTCTCCCCTTTGATCGTAAGGTTAACATCATAAACCCATCCTCAAAAAAAATAGCATACCAAGGTAATGCGTCGCATGGTCAATGAAGTGCCATACAACCATAGTACCTATAGTGTACTATCCCATCTTTGAAAGGATATTCATTATACTTAATGGGAGTTGGTTTGTTTTAAGATCCTTTTATCCGAAATCAGAGACTTTCCAATAAACCCATGGCGACAACATGATTACGAAAGATATTGGGTGGTAAGCCTTTAGTAAGCGGATCCGCAAGTATTGACTTAGTACTAATATGTTTAATACTAATGGTTTGATCCTGGATTCTGTCTTTCACAACATAGTACTTAATGTCAATGTGTTTGGCAGCTCCACTTGACTTGTTGTTACTCGCATAAAAGATTGCGGGTTCATTATCGCAGTATAAGGTGAGTGGTTTAGAGATGCTGCCTACCACTCTAAGACCAAGAATAAAGTTTTTAAACCATACAGCCTGCCCGATAGCCTCATAACATGCCACAAACTTATCTTGCATCGTTGAAGATGTCGTAAGGGTTTGTTTGGAGTTTTTCCACGAGATAGCTCCTCTAGTGAGTGTGAAGATATAACATGACGTGGATTTCTTAGTATCAACACATTCCGCAAAATCTGAATCTGAATAACCAATAACTTCAAGGTTATCAGAATTCTTATATGTGAGCATGAGATGTTTAGTAGTTTGCATATAACACAAGACTTTCTTAACGGCCTTCCAGTGGTCCGATCCTGGATCTGACTAATATCTGCTAAGTATTCTGGTTATAAAAGCTAAATTAGGTGTGTGCTTACTTGAGCATACATAATGCTTCCGACAGTTGAAGCATAAGGAGCCGACTTCATCTGATCAGTTTCATATTGGTTCCTTGGACATTGAAAAGTCCCAAACTTATCACCCTTAACAATAGGAGCAGGCGAGCCAGAGCATATTGTATCTGTTCATTACTTTGTCAATGTATGTCTTTTGAGATAAACTTAATACTCATTTGGACCTATCTCGATGAATCTCAATGCCAAGAACGTAAGAGGCATCACCAAGATCCTTCATATCAAAATTAGATGAAAGGAATCTCTTGGTCTCAAACAACATATCCTTATCACTGTTGGCCAATAAGATGTCATCCACATAAAGCACTAAGAAGGTGAATTTACTCCCATAAACTTAACATATATGCAGTTATCAACTTCATTTTCCTTAAATCCAAAATTCCTTATAACTTTATCAAATTTGAGGTACCACTGCCTCGACGCTTGTTTTAAGCCATAAATTGATTTCTTAAGTCGACATCCCGTATGCTTTTTGCCCTCCACGACAAAACCTTCCGATTGAGCCATGAAAACATTTTCTTGCAAGTCGCCATTAAGGAATGCCGTCTTAACATCCATCTGATGTAGCTCTAAATCATAATGAGCTACAAGTGCCATAACGATTCTGAATGAATCCTTAGTTGAGACAGGAGAAAATGTGTCATTATAGTCAATCCTCTCTCTTTGTGAGAAGCCTTTTGCTACGAACTTTGCTTTGAACCTTTCAATATTTCCCTTAGAGTCATTCTTGGTTTTGTTGACTCATTTACAACCTACTGGTTTGACTCCGTCAGGAATTTCTACTAAGTTCCATACATCGTTAGTGCTCATAGATTTTAGTTCATCCTTCGTGGCATCAAGCCACTTAGAAGAATGTTCACTCATCATGGCCTCTTTATAAGAGGTGGGATCATCTACCTTCCCTATATCATTAATATCCTCATTCATATAAATAACATAATCATTTGGGATGACTGATCTTCTCTCCTGCTGTGATCTTCTGATAGGTTCATCAGCAATTGCAGGAGGACGCTGAGGCGCAGGAGACTGCTGAGGCTCATCATTAGGTACAACATTAGAAATTTCAGAGACCTCAACAGTGGGTGTAACAACAGGATTCGGTACTAGAGGTACAACCTCCTGAAGCACAGGAATAAATGTCTCTGAGATAAGCAGTGAAGGAACATAAACCCGCTTCTTTTTAAGATCTATTTTCCTAGACTCTAGGTCCTCGTTATTTTCTAAGAACACAACGTGCCTTGTTTCTACAAACTTAGTTATCCTATCAGGATAGTAAAATCGATACCCTTTGGATCTCTTAGGGTACCCAATAAAACGACAACTTACTGTCTTATGATCTAATTTTCCAATATGTGGATTAAATATCTTAGCTTTAGCACGACAACCCCACACTCTTAAATACTTCAAACTCAATTTTTTCCCAGTCCATAATTTATAAGGTGTCTTAGGTACTGATTTACTGGGAACCCGATTAAGAATATGTGCGGTTGTCTTTAGTGCTTCCATCCACAAACTAGTTGGTAAACTAGAATAGCTAAGCATGCTTTGTACCATATACATAAGTGTACGGTTGCGTCTCTCAGCTACCCCATTCTGCTGAGGTTCACCTGGTGTAGAATATTATGCAACAATGCTATTTTCCTTAAGGAACTTAGCGAAAAGGCCATGAATTTGCCCATAGGGGGGCATGTCTCCCATAATATTCTCTCCCACGGTCCGATCTTACCACTTTAATTCTTAGGTTGTGCTGATTTTCAACTTCAGCCTTAAATATCTTGAATTTATCAAGTGACTCAGATCGGTCCTTAATGGGAAAGATATAACCATAACGGGAGAAATCATCAGTGAATGTGATGAAAGAATCAAAACCATCCGCTGATGTCACAGGGAAAGGACCACAAATATCAGTATGAATTAATTCTAAGAGTCCTATGCTGCGAGTGACTCCCTTCGTTATTTGCTTTACATATTTTCCTTAATGCAATCAATACAGTGGTCTGAGTTAGAGAAATCTAATGGGTGGAGAATTTCTTCCTTAATGAGACGCTCCATTCTCCCTTTCGAAACGTGGTCTAAATGACAATGCCACAGTTTCGATGAAGTCTCATTATTCTTTTTACGCTTAGCATCACATACATTAAGAGATACGGGAGATTCAGTAAGGGAAAACATATAGAGCTTGTTCTGTCTAAAAGAAAAATCAACATCATTTGAATTAAATGTAATAATACATTTAAAACCATCATCGTCCAATAAAGAAACCGAAATCAAGTTTCTTCTTATGGAAGGAACATAGACTACATTATTGAGACGAAGTACGAAGCCGCTATCTAAGACTAATGAAATAGATCCAACTGATTCTACTTCGGCTTCCTTTTCATCCGCGACTCTAAGACTTCACTTCCCCTTTCTTAGTGTTCTCGCGGTAAGGAATCCCTGTAAAGAGTTAGTAACATGCACAGTTGCACCTGAGCCAATCCACCAAGAATTAAGGGAGAAATCAGCATAAAGAGTTTCATCAATAAATGTTATAGTATCATTACCCTTCTTAGCGAGCCACTTTAGAGAACCAACACAATCTTTCTGAAAATATCCTGGCTCCTTGCAGAAGTGACATGTATTTCCATTAAGTGCTCCAGTGGGAGCAACATGGGGCTTAGGTGCATTGTGCGCCTTATGCCCGGCTTATCTGGATTCGGGAGAATTGTAGCTTTTTCTTGGATTTGAAGTTCCCTTGGAACTCCGTTTGTTGGACCCGCTAACTTGATGCACAAAATCTTTCTTTTCGGTCCTTATCCTCTCTTCCTCCTGGACACGCATGGCGATTAAATCGCTCATGCTCCATTTTTCTTTATGAGTATTGTAATTTATCTTAAATGTAGTGTAATCAGAAGGAAAAGAAGTCATAATAAAATAGACAAGAAAACTATCAGATATCTTCATGCCCTTAAGCTTTTCAGCCATATCGGTCATCATCATGATATGCTCTCTTATGTTGTTGGACCCATCATACTTAACGGACAAGAGCCTCTGGATTAAAGTACTGGCATAAACTTTAGTGGAGCCTTTGAATTTCTCCTCAACTGAAGCCAAGTACTCCTTAGCATTTTCAGAATTCGGGATTGCTCCCCTGATCCCGACTGAGATAGAGGTCTTCATAATCATTAGTGACAGAGGTTGGACCGCTCCCATCTTTCAGCATTAGCATCGTAAATTTTCTTTTTCTCATCGTAATTGTCCTCAACGACAGTGGGGGGAACGGGAGCGGGCACCCTTAATGCATAGTCAAGGTTCAGAACTCCAAGGACAACTTGAATTCTTTCTTTCCAAGTGGAAAAATTGCTTCCCGTAAGCTGCTCAATGTTGTCAATTGTGGCCTCAATATTCGAAGCATTTATTGCTGAACATTAAAATACAGGAAAAAAATAGAAATAACATAAAGATGTATTGCATGCAATTAATCCTACGTTGGTATGATTAATAACATGCAAAATTACAGTTCTAATTCATATCACCGTTGGACAGAAAATAAAAAAAAACTTCAACAATTAATATGGCGACACACGATTACAAACAACGTTGATCTTTATGTAATCATGTGCATACATAATGCTTAAAATAAAATATAAAAATCTCTAATTAAAATATCTTGTTGGTTCAATTTTAATTAGAGACAATGATACACTGTTATTTGAGCAATTAACTTTAATTAAAAAAATAGTGCATGAAATAAAGACTTAAAACACCAAAAAAAACTTGAAATAAATAAAATACACTGTGCAGCCGAAGCACAGCTCCCTGCCTCGGCCTGCGCTCGTCCCGAGCTCAGCCTGAGCACGCGCGCGGCCACCGACCCAAAGAAAACGGCCCGAAAACGCCGAAGCGATGTTGATCGTTGGATCTAAATGGACGGCCGAGGTGCAACGCGTGTCTTCATTCCGCCGGATCGGAACGACGCGAGCCGTATGATTTCATTGGACGGACGAGAACGATCGCAACGTGATATAAAAGACGGCTGAAGCATAAACCTAAACTCATTCTCCCCTTCTCCTCCGAAAAATCCGGGCGAAGGCGATGGCGCGAGGCGCGCGAGCGGCGGGCAGCGGCTCCGTCGGCGGCAGCTGAGCGAGCGCGGCGGCGGCGTAAAGCGGAGCGGCATGAGGCGGCGCCCCCGCAACCCTCCTCGCCGGCCCGCGCGTGCGATCTAGTTCGCACGCGCAGCCGTCGAGTGGAGCTACGGTGGCGTCCGAGACCGGAGAGGCTCTAGATCTCCAAAACGGTGAGTATTCCGCCGCCTCTTTCGATTCCGATCTGAGTTTGGAGGTTGGTTTTTTTTTGACCGATTTGGGTTTGAATGCTCGGGATTACGTTAGGGTTTCACAAAATTGCTCAAGTCCTCTCCTTCTAAAGTGCTAACCCGAGCCAACAAAGATCCTGGCCGGGGCAAGACCGGTCGGGACTGATATGGTTCAAAATTGAACTAGGGTTGGTCTGATACCAAATGTAAGCAAAAAGAGGGTAAAACTTGATCTAAACACGATTAAACCTAGTTCAAAGATGAACACCTAACTAAGACATTAGGGCGGAAGCGTGATTACGTACCCGAAGCCGGAGATGCCATCATGACTTGGTGCTCGGTCAGAGTCGGAGTAGAAATGAACGTGATGGAGTATGGTGGCGTTTCGGTGGTGACGACGACTCCGGTCTTCGCTCACCACAACGCCTGTTCAGATCGGGTCTGTTTTGGATTCGCGTAGCCTAGAATCACTTCATCACCAGGTTTGCCGAAACCAACTCGTTTATATGGCGCTGGGTGAATGAGACCGTAACCAACTCGTTGGTTGTGCCCCCGATCAGGACGCGAGTGGGATTTATCCTCCTAATTTCTCAGGGTGGTTAGCCGAGATCATCCTAACCAGTACATCTCATATTTTTGCAGACTGGTAATCGCTGGATGGATCGTTCTCGCCGTCACAATCATGATGTCTGCTGTTTTCCTCCTCTTGCACAAGTAAGCGCCGGCCAAAGCTCGGACAAAAACGTTTCTGAACAAGCAGTCAGTAAGCATTGTTCAGGTACTGACAGAATTGCACTGTGACAGCGTCGTCGCCGACACGTGCGTGGCCATGGACGACTGGGTGACCCACCCTCAGGCGCACACGGCGCTGGACGACATCCTCCCTTGCGTTGACGTCGCGACGGCCAACGAGTCCATGTACCGGAGCCAGGAGGTCACTGCGCAGCTGGTGGCGCTCGTCAACAACGTCATCGTCAACATCTCGAACAAGGAGTTCCCGCCCAGTCTCAAGCCCTTGTACTTCAACCAGTCCGGCCCCTTGATGCCCATGCTCTGCACCCCGTTCAACCCCGACATGAGCATCCGCACTTGCGCCCCTGGCGAGGTCAACTTCGACAACGCACCACAGGTGAGTACAGCTACCGTGTGGATCTATCGGTGGCTCAGATCACGAGTTGGCAATGTCTGAACTGTGTTGTTGTGAATTCAGGAGTGGAAGAAGTTCGAGTGCCAGACGACAGGCGCGCCCGGGTCGGAGGTGTGCACGACGGAGGGGCGGGTGACCCCCGCGGCGTACAACCAGATGACGGCAGCGACGAGCATCAGCCAGGGGCTGTACCAGTACGGCCCGTTCCTGATGCAGCTCCAGGACTGCACCTTCGTGCGGGAGACGTTCACGGCGATCAGCGACAACAACTGCCCCGGGCTGGAGCTGTACAGCAGGCACGTCTACATCGGCCTGCTCATCATCTCCGCCGCCGTGATGCTGTCCATCGTCTTCTGGATGGTGCACACGCGGCAGCGCCGGCGGCGCACGCGCAACAAGCAGTTGTGATTTGAGCAGTGGGTGGCATTCTTCGCCTGACATCTGATTTGAGCTATATATGAACGTATGTTAACATCGTGTACCTGAAATTGAAAACTAACGCGTAGTTGCTCTCTTGGGTGTTTCTGCTTGCTGGCATCTACTCTCTCCTGTTGGTTCTTTGTTCTTTCAGTGCTGCTTCTCCAATCAGGATATGTGCATGTGTTTGTGGCCGTAACAAGAAGGGAACTAATTAGTAAACAGGTTTGCATCAGTGCACAATTGCACATGGGAAAGAACAAATCATGGAGCGTTCGGGGTTCAATTCGGACGCTTGCTGACCCGTGAGCTTGGTAGCACAGGCGTCGTCAAAGCCTACTCCGAGTAATGACAATGAATCAATAATCCATGGGACCCTATTTTGATTATTTCTAGAGGCATCTATGCTATAACAACCGGAATACTCCATTTTCATGCCACGGCTTATTCATTCTATCCGTACGTAACGTTTGCAATTCGCAAGGCCTAGTGTGGAGATTAACACTGACGGTGTCGACGCTTAGCTGATTGAGGTCGTAGGAACTAGCCTCCACATGCTTGACAATATGGTGGGTGTGTTTGCGATTGTTTGTTTAACTGCCTGCTCCACCCTTTTTTCACTTTATTTTTAGGAAGTAATGCAGTAGTACTTTTCGTTAAGAAAATGTTTTATCTGTGATTTAGATGAACTTTTTTTTAATGGTTTAATCCATTTTTTAAAAATATTTAAAATTCTGATTTTTTTGGCCACGCCGCAACGCGTGGTGTGACAAAAGCACGTTGTCACGCTACGAACCTCAGCGTGGCAAACAAGTGCTGTCACGCCGTCCCTCTTGGCGTGACATGACTTAGCTTAAAAACAGACGCATACCGGTTTAGAGGGCTATCGTGACAGTTTTGGTCACGCTGTGGTACGTGACGTGACAGAGTGTTTTTTTTATCACGATGCACGTTGTGGCGTGACCAAAGAGGTTAGAATTGAAAATAAAACTAAGGAGACATTATCTCTAAAATATATATATTAAAATAGATTAAATCATTAAAAAGGTTCGATTTTAGTAGGCGCTTCGGTAACCTGTTGCCTTCAGAATATGGCAGGAGACAAATATAAAGATCTAGTAGCAGTAGTTGGTAGTAGTTGTTACTGCTCGACACAGTTCGTCGCGCAGAGGGAAAGCTCTGTTCCTGCTAGTCATTACTGCATTAGCATGTGGTTACAAGCGAGTACGTGACAAAAGTCACGAGTCCCAACTGTGCCATGCCGCAGTGCCGTCCGGCTGGGAGGAACGGACGGCCGAGATCACCCGCCGCTTCCATCCCTTCCCGGCACTCGCAACATGCAGACGCGGTACTCGTCCGGCCGTGCCGTTTAACCACTGTTCACAGTAACTTCCCTATAAGCTCCAACTATTATCACACCACCGATCGATCTCCAGAGCCCAGAGCGGCAGAGCTTAGCCAAAGAAACCACCAAGACAAATTACGTACTCACGATGGGCGGCAATGGCATGGACTGGCACGCGTGGCTGTCGGCGGCGCGGCTGGAGCCGGCGCTGGTGTACGAGTACGCGCTAGTGTTCGCGCGCAACGAGCTGGAGGCCGACGACGTCGCCTACTTCGACCACGAGTTCCTCCACAGCATGG
Source organism: Hsuehochloa calcarea (assembly GCA_036346395.1). NCBI lineage: Eukaryota > Viridiplantae > Streptophyta > Magnoliopsida > Poales > Poaceae > Hsuehochloa > Hsuehochloa calcarea. Next base: position 47,458,284 of record CM070599.1, read on the forward strand.
GCGTCTCCGTCGCCAAGCACCGCCTCGAGATCCTCAAGCTCGCGCGGCTCGGCCGCAGCCGCAGCCGCGGCCGCGGGCGTTTCCCCGCTTCATCATCCCCCACCTCGCTCTCGCGGCTCCTCGTGGCCGTCGAGCGCGTCGCCAGATACGTGCTCTCGCTCGTGCACCGCGAGGAGTCCTCGGCGCTCGTGCTCGTCCCGAGCCAGCAGCAGCCCGACGTCCCGTGCTCCAACTCCAAGCGCGGCGGCAACAAGGCGCTGAAGAGGACCAAGTCCAAGCCCAAGGGCGCCGCTTCCGCCACGCCGAAAGCCACGCGGGCGGCCGTGCTGGCCAGCGGCGGCAGGGGCGCCGCGACGGTGCACGCCATAAAGGGCGTCGAGAAAGGTGGCGGAGACGGCGACGGCGGCGGGGAGATGGTCAGGTGGGACCGCTTGTTCCACGATCTCAAGCCCAACTGATCGATGCCGTGATCGAGTGGTGGATGCATGCAGCGTTGTCAGTGTTAATGTTTTGATCTTTTGCCTGATAATAGCGGAGCACTCTTCTCTGCTCGAAGTGCAGTACTCCGGTGCCATCGAACGTGCTGCAAGATCTGGAGGACACATTGGAGGCTGCTTGTGTTGCCTGGTAGACTCGCGGTGAGGTTGTTTGCTGTACAATAAATGCTCTCTGGTTAATTTGTGATGAAAAATCGTGCATGCCAATCAAAATCATGCCTTGTAAGCACGGTAATTTCTGCTTGTGTGCTCTGTAATTCCAACCGTAACGTGACTGCATTTTTTTTGGCTTCTTTTGTGTTTGTGGTGTATCTGTTAGGAACTTGTTTTATTTACACTTCAACTGATCGTCTTTGATGTCTTTAAGAGCAGAAGTGGATGGTTTTTGTGGAATAATTGAGTGGAGGTTGCTCACTGGCTCTCGTGCAGTGGTTACTCACAATCGTAGTTAGGTGTAACATCCCGTTTTCAAAACGGTGAATAATATTTCCAGTTTGACTCTTGATTTGCAAATGTTAATTCAAATCTAGCTTCTAGCTAAGTTTGAATTTGCGTTTGAGACCTCCTTTCAATTCCCGAATTCAAATTCAAATTCAAATTTCCTCTTTTAAAATTTGGGCCTTTTTCTCAAATTTGTTTCCCTTCTTTTCTTGGGCTCAGCCCGCACCTCTCCTTTGGACCCTGGCCCATTTCCCCTTCATCTTCTTGCCCTCCTGGGCCTGCTCCTCCTTTGGCCTAGTTCCCTTCCCCCTTGCTCTCTTTCTCCCTCACGCCAGCCACGAGCGCCCTCTGCCGCTACAACACTCCCGTGCTCCGTCTGCCACGCTCATGCCGCCCCTGGCTCCCTGCTGCTCCATCCCTTCTGCCAACTGCTCCTCTGGGTCGCCTTGACTTTGGCGCCTCCCACTTGCCTTGTCCCGTCACCGCCCGGCTCGCCCGTGCCCGCTCCCGTGCCCAGTCCGCGTGCCCACGCTCAGCGTCCCTGCGAGCCTGCTCTGCCCCTTGACCCTCGCTCGGTCTTGTCACCCGCGCAAGACCGCCGCGCGCGCTCCGCCGCGCCCGACTGCTGCTTCTGCGTTCGCGGCTGCGCTCTTGCATCTTGCGATCGCGTTAACAAGCCCTGCTCCGGCGGTGAAGTTATCGCGCCCCTGTCGATTACTGCGTCGCCCGTGTCACCAGCGCCGTGCGCGTGCCAGGCCGTTCCCGCCTTGTCCCATCGCCTGGCCGCTCCCATCTGCTCTCGCCGCACAAGTCGTCGCTTTGGGAAGTGCAAAGAGCCAACCCTTCCCCCAGCTGCCACCAGCTCGCCCTCGCCCAGTCATCTCCAGGCCAGAGCCGCCTCGGGATACCGTGCGAGCTCCCCGCGCCTCCAGCGGCTCCCAACCCTCCTTGCCCGGCTATAAGAGGCCCCCTCCTCCCCTTTCCTTCCCCACTTTGCTTTCCCCCTCCCCGCTGGTAAGCCTCCACCAAAGAACGGCCGCGCTCCCGTTTTCGGCCACGTCGCCTCACCGCCGTTCAGCCGCTCCGGTGAGTCGCTACCTCGGTCGACCCCGTCACGAGGTGCCCTAAGGCCTGAGGAAGCATTCCCCCACCTCCCCTCTTCTTCCTTGCCGCCGAGACGCGTCGCCACCGTAACCCCTTCTTCTCCCTCTCTGGCCGCCACCGCCCCGCCACCACGGCCGCCCCCAAGCTGCCCCGACTCCACCTCCGGCTTCCCCTTCCTTGGCGCAACCCATGCGCGCGCTGCCTTCCTCTCCGCGCTGCCCTACCGCTGTGCGTCTCCATGCCCGTGCGCCCACCGTCGTCGTAAGAGCTACTGCCGCCGCCATTGCCTATTGGGCCACCGCCCTCGTGGGGCCCCATTCCGCCCACTCGCCAGCCTCCGCTTGCCGGCGCCGGTGACGCTCCTGAGCCGCCCGTGTGCCCTGCCTCTGTCTCTCCCTCTCTCAAATGACAAGTGGGCCCCAAGCTTAAATGAACAGTCCAAGGACCCATGGACCAGTGCGTGTGGACCTAGCTCATGTGCTGTGGCATGGACTGAGTTACTGCACAGTGGCCCCACCTGTCAAAGAAACATTCTCTCTCACCCTTTTTCTTTTTTCTTTTTCTTTTTGATTTAATTCAAAAGAGAAACTCCAAAAATTCATTTTTCCTTCGTTATAGCTCAAAAAAAAATGAATTTTGTTTCTAAAATTTTGTAATTTCAAGACCTAACTAATGGCACTAGTCTTATTTAATTTGTAGTTTATTTAGTATTTTTATGTATTTATTTGCTCTCTTTGCTTGTTATTCCTTTTTTCGGTACGTTCGTCCGACTAGGGTTCGAAGAAGCGGAAGATCTCCAACTTGATCAAGCACAAGACTGTCAAGACTCTCTTACCTTTAACCAAGGCGAGTCGATATTTTGATCATTTTGAGCTTACATTTTATATAAATTATATTCATTTAAACTACCAAAATTGCATGCTTTAATTCTTTAATCAACGTATGTTGATTCTTAAGGTAGTTAAACACTCATTTGATGATTAATTAATTATTATGTCATCCTTTGACAATTGAATCTATTATTCTATGTCACTCTAGTAACTATATGGTAATTACTAGTTACAGGTTGTACTTAAGCGACATGCTAGTCTTACTTAAGTACCAAGGCATTAAATGACATAATCATCATCTTTTAAATATGAAAATGGTTTGGACAGTCATTGTGTGTAAATGAATGAGATGGTTGAGTTAATGTATTTTTGTTCCCCAAAAACCCTAATAACTTACTGTTACTATCTATGCGTATGGTGTGATGATGGTATGATGGCGGGTGCTAATGTAACCCAAGGAATGTTGGTTGTGGATGGTATAAAATGAACCGCCTAGGTAACCCCTAAGAACTTAATCTTGTCATGACTTCCTGTGTAAAACAAGTGCAACCACAAGTCTGCAAAGTACAACTTGGCTTAGTAAATTTATTAAACCTTGGAAATCATCTCATTGGTGGCCGAGCAAGGTCGTGCAAGTAGTGGATATGATCCAGCTTGAATGGGACAACAAGGAATGGTGAAATTACCAGCTATGCTAGTCGTGGTGGTAAACATGCCAAACAACTTATGGCACCCACCGTAGATGCGGGCAGCCCATATGGGTGAGATGACGGAAGAGGCGAGATACTTTGTAAGGTTGCTGTGACGATCACTCAACTACATGACTAGGGAATCATGTGTGGTAACGAGTATGATTATCTCTTGTAGGTAAAGTGTACAACCTCTGCAGAGTCTAAACTGTTTAAACAGCTGTGCCTACGGTCAATGGAGGACATAAGAACCTACTAGAGTTAATTCTATTTCAAAATCTTTGTGGTGGGATGAAAAATGTGGTGGGCTCATCTAGCCCTGAGATTGGTTTTTTCCTGGGTTATCGGACTTAGTGGTGTTAATAAGTGGGGATAGCCCCAATCAAAAGAAACATAAAGTAGAGTTTCCAACGGAGGGAACCTCTGCTGATATAAATATTGCACAATTAATCTTTTTAAATAAAATGTAATTAAGTTAAAACGCTAAGTGATAGGAATTTGTAATTATGATATTTAAAAATGTTACTTTAACAAATAAAAGAACCTAAGCTATCCTTCTTAAACCTTGCATATATATTATTGCATCTTGTGTGTTGGCTCGCGAGCACATAAGTTGTGCTCATCCTCATTCTCTCCCCCAAAACCCTCAGAAGCAGAAAATTTTAGAGATTACGACTATTACAAGGATCCAGAAGTTAGAGGCCCAGGAGATAATGAGGAGTAGTTTAGTTCTTTTAGTATAGGTCTCGCCTCAATCCAGCTGACTCCGTTGGTGCTTGCGTGTATCTAATATTATCCAAGTTCTTAGTTAATATCGGACGCACACGGGTTTCCCGAGTCGCTTGCCTATGGAGAGATGTGCTCTACCCCTTTTGTTTCCGTTGTCGCTTCCGCTATTTTGGTAATGTAATATTTGACCTGTCCGGTCTTTATTGTAAAACTTGACCCGATGCGGTCCATGTAAATGATGTGTTAAATTAATGAATTGTTTAGTTCACGTTATGTATGAAATGATTAAGCAATGTGTCTGTGAGTGCTATTTAATCATTCAGAGAATAACACAGTATTTTTACAGAAGATTCAGGATTAAAAAAAAAAATCCAGATCCGACATTAGGTGCGGCGTTTGGTTGCATCAGTACGTAGGTCCCACCTTGCCTGAGTGGTACACGTTGAGCAACCTGGTATACAGGTTTGTACAACATGGTAGAAGCTAGAAACAAAGGGACAAAGCTGATCATGACTTTGGAAGTGTTCAGTGTTCTGCTTCCGGCCTCACAGGAAAAAGCCTTCTCTCTGCAACGTAGTAACTTCCAAAGAAGATACTGTTGTACGAGAAATCACCGCAGAGAAACTTCTGTAAAGACGATCCAACCAAACAACCGTACGTCAATTCATATCCTTCAAGGAAAGATAGTACCAACACTACTGCAGAGTAATTTTTTGTATTTGGATCAAGGATTACTGCATAAATAGTGATTTCGGTCTGACAGCTATATTATTGTACTGATCATCGTAGCAATTTACTATTTTCTTAGTACTGTAGCGCTTGCTCTTCATTCATTTTTGGATTGGATCCAAAGGTGGAGAGAATGATTTAATGTATGTCAGTGTGCTCAGCCCACGCTAACGGGGGAGGATCCGTTTCCAAGTTTCTGGCCATATGAACACCAGTGAGGTTGTGACGTATAGCAGACTCAATGGAGTAATAATAATTTGCAGTAGATCATGACCAACAGTGAGAGACCTCAGAGACTACCGCTGAACTGAAGAATTAACTGGAGTACAACGTAAAACCAGAAACATTTGGTCATGATCTGCTCCACAAATTATCATTCCTCCAGTAGACCATGAACAAATTTGTGGTCTCCAGAGTCCAGCCATCATACAAGAGATCGGCTCAACGAAGGAATTATCAACAGCTATTGCTTCCCTTTCCAAGGCAAACTCCAAACTGAGGCCAATACAGTATACTAGTGCACTCTACACCGAAGTCAATGAAACTGTTAAGTGATTGGCAGAATTGATATAATCGATTCCCAACATGAAACATGACTAAATAATATGCTTGGTCGGCTATGTCAAAACAGATGCACATGCTTCGCAGCAATTGAAAGTTTTTATGATAAACTCCAAAACTGGAAAGGTACTACTTACATAGTGATGACTGAATCTCCTCGTGGAAGGGCGTTTCTCCTGTCTCTTTTGGGCAGACAGTACGCCCCATCCTTCTCTTCTTCATTTCGTGGTCCGCATGCTCTCTCAACTTTCTTGTCACAATCACAAACCTTATTATTGACATCGCTGTTAAGCTTGCGTTATTGTTGAATAATATTTAATGCTGTTTAAGTTTCAATTTTAGTTTCCATGACTGAATTGGTAGTCATAAATATTGATGGCGCTAATTGTCTGAAGGTGGAAAGGTGGCTGTAGGTGCATGTAGTGCTTAAGTTACTTGTTTGCATGTAAGTTAGTTGTTATTTGCTAGTATAAATAAGAGAAGAAAAGGAAAGACTGTGTAGAAGTTCGGCAGCACCAAAATATTTGTATCTTGTGTGTTCTTCTTCCTTTCTTTGCGTTCAAGAGTGTTCGTGTGCGTGCGTCTAGGTGTTCTCTCCGGGATCAGTTCCAACAATTGGTATCAGAGCGAGGTTCAATGCGAGGAGAGTGCTCACCTTGTGGCGCCGGTGACAGGGCACGGCGCGACGTCGTCTTCGCCGCGCCTTGCGTGGCGACCGCGAGGGCGACGAACGTCACAGCCGAGAGTGGGTGCGTGCGAGCGGGCACCAAGACAGGCGGTTGTAGGGGCGGGTGTGCGCAGAGCGTGGGCGTGCACAGCAGCGGCTAGCCCGATCGTCGCGCGCGGCGCGGGTGTGCCGCGTGAGATGCGCAGCGCAGCGCTAGCGGTGAGCATGCATACACGGGTGTGCGCGTCACGAGGCCGGTGGCGGTGCGGCGCCATGCGAAGTCTTTGGCGCCGCGTGGCGGCAACGCGACCGGCATCGGCGTGGAGCATGTGGCTCCGTGGTGAGGAGAGCCGGAGCGCTTGGGCGAAGGTGCACAAGTACCAGTGATGAGCTGGCTGCAGCACCATGCGCTTAGGAGCACGACGACGAAGGTCCGCCTGACGAGGCGAGGCGGTAGCGGTGTCTTGGATCGTGCGTGGCGTCTTGCACGGCGCGGCGTGGATGACGAACCAGCGCTACTCTGAAGCTCAGTTGGAACTAGTCTTGTTGTCTATGTTTTCATCATGTTTATTTATATTGCATGATTTTATTGTCGTATAGAGTTATAGTAGTGGGCTAAGTTCAAGAGAGTTGCATGTTTGACGTCATGGTGTAGTGGACAGATCGGCAGTGAAGTGAGCGGATCAGCAGTCAAGTGAAGCCAGTAGTTGTGTGCACATGTATGTGTTATTGGATCAGTCATGTGTTAATGGTTAGTGCATGTAGCTATGAGGATGTAAGCATGTACACGTTGCCGAGCGTGAGACTAACTCTAGATGTGTTGGAATTAGTTGAGAAGGTATGCACGTGAGATGAGTTGGTCCTCCTTCAAAGTAGTTGCATGCATCCATCTAGAGGAGATAATGCATGATGTGAATTAGTCTTCTACGCGTGGCAAGAGGTTGCGGGCGATCCGCAACGGTAAGTCGGCGCATCAAGGATTAGGGAGTATTCGTTGAATAATCCTTAATGATGTTTAAGTTTCAGTTTTAGTTTGCATGGCTTAATTGGTAGTCATGAACATTGATAACGCAAATCGCATGAAGGTGGGAAAGTGGAAAGATGGCTGTAGATGCATGTAATGCTTAAGTTACTTGTTTGCATGTAAGTTGTTATTTGCTAGTATAAATAAGAGAAGAAAAGGAAAAACTGTGTAGAAGTTCGATAGCACCAAAATATTTGTATCTTGTGTGTTCTTCTTTCTTTCTTTGCGTTCTAGATTGTTCGTGTGCGTACGTCCAGGTATTCTCTCCGGAATCAGTTCCAACAGTTATAACCTTTGTTAGGTCAGTAACAACAAACATTCAATACAAACCCTTTTCCCCGGCTCATGCAGTGTAATCTAAACCAAAGCATGTTAAGGACAGCTATCGCGTATGATCTAATAACACCTCCACTATCCTAATTAACAGTGAACCAGTGACTGAGGAGTATTGTGCTTTTTATCATAGCAGGGGATGGGAAGATACAGCTAACTCAGAATGACAACGGTGATATGCACTACATTGCGTACAGCCATTGCTAAAATACACCCATCAGCTGATCTGAACTAATTGTACTGTTCAACTTGTTCATTATCCTTGAAAAAAATGTATTCATGCTTCGTGTAATTCAGGAGCATTGTAGATTAGTTAGATACTAAGATTAATCTTTAAAATGCAGCGACAACATATGCAAATTTTAGCTTGTCTCAGCCTACTAATTCTCTGGACTCCCAACTCTCTTCAGATTTTTTTCGGTCGGCAAGTTTAGTTGGATATGACCTTGCCCACACGAATTTGGTAAGGAACCATGTGCAAATTGAAGCCACCGAACGTAAAATCATAAAAAAAAGACATCTCAAATAGCTTCGCAAAGATGAGACTATCACTATTGTTGTTGCAAACGTTGGTTCACAATTGGATAACTATCATGCTAAAGATGGCCGGACGGCATGGTTTGAAGAGGACTAGGGTATTAGATGGGGGTAGATAGACCATAGATTGGGATGAGAGGACTATAAGGGTTGAGAGATAGCAAATAGAGGAGAGAATATTTCTTCTTGCTTGATTTCAATACAATACGCGACCCTCCCTTTATTAGGAGATAACTAGAAGGGTTGAATGGCCTCTACAAACAAGAATTCTATCGGGACTCTTAACTGATTACTTACCTAACTAATCTAATCCTTCCTCCTGGACTCTTATCTCGAACATGACTTGCTATCCTACCCCTTACGGATACGGACTCCCTGCTGTTTGTGAACATTGTTGGCCACAAGCTGCTGCACATCCTGGCCGAGGACTCCTGCCGCCGCGCGGGCTGCTCGTCTTGGTCTTCGTTGCCGAGCGTATTCAGCTCTACTTCTTGCTGCTGCGTACTGTTAGATATATATATATTGTGTAAGGTGTTATTTGCTTTTGTCCTCACTTTGTATTTGCTATATATTGGCTTTTGATCCATTGAAATATACTAAGGCTATATTCAAACATGGTATCAGAGCTAGGGTTTCGAAACTCTACCTCTTAGCCACCAGCCGCCGCCGCCGCTAGCCACCAGCCGCCGCCGCTCTCCCCGTAGCCGCCGCCGCCTCCACGCCCGCCGCCGCTTTCCCTTAGCCGCCGCGCCTCCTCTTTCCTCCTTTTTTCGGCGGCGTCACGCTCCGTAGCCGCCGCCGCCGCCTCCACGCTGGTCTCAGTGCCGGATCTGGCCGTCCGCTTGCCCGCCGCCGCTTTGCCGTCGCCGCTTCGGGCTCGCCCGACCATTGGACCGCCAGTGCTTCTTTGCCGCCGCCCGGCTCCTTTGCGCCAGCGTCACCGCTTGGGCGTCGCCGCTCGGGCCGTCGCGGTTGCTGCCGCCGCCGCTCGGAGGGAACCCTAGAGTTCCCTCCTCCCGTCGCGTCTTCGCAAGCCCCCGTTTTGTCTGCTGGTCCGAGCCGGCCCAGCCGAAAAGAAAAAAAAAAGAAAAAAGGTTGATGGCTTCTACCGGAGGCTCCTTCGCCATCCCGCTCCCCCCAGTTCGGTTTAATGGGACGAACTTCCGGGAGTGGGCCGTTCACCTGAGGATCCACCTCAACAGCCAGCGTCTCTGGGGTCATTTCACTGATGAGCAGCCATGTCTGCCACGTCCTACACCGCCCGCATTGCCCGCTCCCTCTGCTGGTGGAGATAGGGCGGCTCAGGAGGTCGACAATCTTTGCCTTTGGAGGAGGCGCTCTGACTCTACCGATCCCCGAAGCCGCACGTCTCACGAGTCTTTGGCGGGAGGCGAGGCTCGTGCTACCGCCATCCTGGTGGGAAGCATACCCGTGACCATCTCCATGGATGTGGCGGAGCTGCCTACGACACAACTTATGTGGGAGCGCCTCCGAGCTCACTATCAGCCGACGAGCGATGCTATGTATCTCTCAGTTGTGCATTAGGCACACTCTCTTCAACAGCTCGATGCCACCATTGATGACTTCTACGGAAGTCGCCGAGGTGTGGCGTCGGCTTGACTCTCTGGGTCGGATGTCTGCGGACTGTCCTGCTTGTGTCTTTGCTCGCGCTCACGGGAGACTCACCGTCTCTACGACTTCCTGACGCGTCTTCGGCCTAAGTTCGAGACTGTGCGCGCTCAGCTCCTGACTCGCCACCCGCGCCCGAGCTTGGTGGAGGCTCTCACGGCTGTGCGTGCTGAGGAGACTCGTCACCGTGGCGTGGCTCGGATCGATCTGTCTTATGCCTTGACTCCGGCTCCTCGGTGGTTGCTACTGCTCCTTCAGTACCGACCGTGATCCCTCCCCCAACTCATCCTGTGGTTGTTGCTTCTACTGTGGGTCTCTACTGCACCTACTGTCAGCGTGCCGGTCACAGGTATCATGATTGTTACAAGCAGAGAATGGACCAGAGTCGTCGGGGTGGACGTCCCCCGAAGGGCTCTGGAGGTTCCTCTCCCTCAGGAGATGGCCTCTCTCGCCAGGGCTCCTCTGGTGACGCCACACAGCAGCTCCTCTCACTGCTTCAGCGCCTCGGTGTCGGATCGTCCTCAGACTCCTCGGGTTCTGCTCGTCTGGCTCTTGCTTCTCAGCAGTCTTCCTCGCCTTCGCCTCTGCCTCCTCCCTCGTCAGGTATCTTGTCTCTGTGGATCTTGGACTCTGATGCTTCTTTTCACATGACACCAGATTCTACCCACCTTACTTCTGTGCGGTCCACAGATTTTTTTTCCACTGTTCAGACTGCAGATGGTACCTCCATTCCTGTTACAGGCCGATGCACCCTTTTCACTTCCTCTTTTCATGTTCCTGTAGTCTCTCATGTTCCTCATCTTACTATGCAGCTTATGTCGGCTGGTCAAATCACTGATCACGACTGTCGTGTTGTTCTTGAGTCTAACTCTTGTTGTGTTCAGGACCGCCGCACGGGGACTCTGCTTGGTCTCAGCCCTCGTGCAGATGATTCGCAGCGTCTTTGGGAGCTCGGCCGCTTCATCTTCCTTCCGCCTCTTCACTGACCCGGTCGGCCACTACAACTACCTCTGCTCTTGCTGCGTCCTCCACTACATCTTTTGTTCAGTGGCACCATCGTCTCGGTCATCTTCGTAGCTCGCGTCTATCGTCTTTAGTCGATCGTGGTGTTCTTGGGTCTGTTTCTGGGAACACCTCTTTACATTGTATGGGTTGCAAGCTTGGCAAGCAGCTGCTGCTCTCCTATCCCACTAGTGATTCTATTTCTACTTGCCCTTTTATCTTGTTCACTCTGATGTTTGGGGTCCGGCTCCCTTCGTTTCGAAAGGGGGTCATCGCTATTATGTGATCTTTATTGATGATTATTCTCGTCATACTTAGATGTACTTTATGTTCGAGCGCAGCAAGGTTCTTTATATTTATCAGATGTTCGCCACCATGGTTCGCACTCAGTTTGATTCGGTCATTCATGTTTTTCGTGCGAACTCTGCTGCTTTGCGTCGCTTTCTCGCTGAGCAGGGCACTCTTCCTCAGTACTCTTGTCCTGGTGCTCACGCTCAGAATGGTGTCTATGAGCGTAAACATCGTCACTTGCTTGAGACCGCTCGCACTCTCATGCTTGCCTCCTCTGTCCCCCTCACTTCTAGGTTGAGGCTGTTTCTACTGTTGCTTTTCTCATCAACCTACAACCTTCTACTGCTATTCAGGGTTCTACTCCTGTTGAGCGTCTCTTTTGTCGAGCTCCAGAGTACAGTCATCTTCGTAGTTTCGGCTGTGTCTGTTTTGTCCTTCTTCCACCTCGTGAGCGCGCCAAGCTGACTGCTCAGTCAGTTGAGTGTGTTTTTCTTGGCTACCGTCTTGAGCATAGGGGTTATCGTTGCTACGACCCTGTTACTCGTAGGATGAGGATTTCTCGGGATGTCACTTTTGACGAATCCCGCCCTTACTACGCTCATTCCCCCACTGTCAGCCCAGATTCTCTTGCTGAGTCGATCTCCTTTCTGATTTTTTCCGACTCTCAGCTTTCTACCACTGTTTCGCCTCATCCTCCATCTACTCCTCCTCCGGCTCCATCTGTTCCGCCTCCACCGGATTTTCTTTCCCGCTCTTTTGTTGAGGCTCCATCTTTACCCTTGCACTACTCTCGCCGTCCTCGGCCTCCTACTTCCTCTCTTGAGCCTTCGTCTCTGCTGGGCCCTATTCCTAGTCCTCCCTCTCCATCATTGTTGGGTCCAGCTCCGCCTTCTCCTCCCAGATATGCTCTTCGTGATCGTCACACCATCAGGCCACCTGCGCGCTATGGCTTTGCAGTCACTGCTCTTTCTGAGCCTACGACCTACCGTGAGGCTGCTGCTCATCCTGAGTGGCAGCTCGCGATGACTAAGGAGATTGCTGCTTTGGTGCACACTAGCACTTGTGATCTTGTGCCCTTGCCTGCGCGTGTTACTCCTATCACGTGTAAAGGGGTGTACAAAATCAAGACCCGCTCGGATGGTTCCCTTGAGCGCTACAAGGCTCGTCTTGTAGCGCGTGGTTTTCAGCAAGAGCATGGTCGCGACTACGATGAGACTTTTGCCCCTGTTGCTCACATGACCACTGTTCGTACTCTCCTTGATGTGACCTCTGTTCGCCAGTGGTCCATCTCTCAGTTGGATGTTAAGAATGCCTTTCTCAACGGCGAGTTGCGTGAGGAGGTCTACATGCAGCCGCCCCTGGGTATTCTGTCCCTGATGGCATGGTTTGTCGCCTTCGTCGTTCTCTCTATGGGCTCAAACAAGCCCCGCGTGCTTGGTTTGACTGCTTCTCCTCTGTTGTCACTGCTGCCGGTTTCTCTGCCAGTGATCACGACCCTGCTCTTTTTGTTCACACTTCTCCACGGGGTCGGACGCTCCTCCTTCTATATGTGGATGACATGATCATTACTGGAGATGACTCTCAGTACATTGCTTTTGTGAAGGAGCGTCTTAGTAAGCAGTTCTTGATGTCTGATTTGGGTCCTCTTCGTTACTTCCTTGGGATTGAGATCACTTCTAGCCTGAGGGCTACTATCTCTCCCAGGAGAAGTACATTCAAGATATCCTTACTCGTGCTTGTCTCACTGATCAGCGCATAGTAGATACTCCTATGGAGTTAGGTGTTCACCTTCAGCCTACTGATGGTGAGCCTCTTGAGGATTCCACTCGCTATCGCCATATTGTCGGGAGCCTCGTCTACCTTGGGATTACTCGACCTGACATTTCTTACCCAGTGCACATCCTGAGTCAGTTTGTCTCTGCTCCCACTCAGCTCCACTACAGTCACCTTCTTCGTGTTCTTCGATATCTTCGTGGAACCCTCACTCGGCGTCTTTTCTTTCCTCGTTCCAGTTCTTTACAACTTCAGACGTACTCTGATGCAACCTGGGCTAGCGATCATTCTGATCGCCGGTCTCTTTCTGCCTATTGTATTTTCCTTGGTTCCTTCTTGATTGCCTGGAAGACTAAGAAGCGGTGCGCATTTCTCGTTCGATCGAGGTGAGTTGAGAGCTATGACATCTTTGTTGACCGAGATCACACAGCCGGTGGCTCCTTGCGGATTTTGGTGTTTCTGTTTCTGCACTGACTCCGCTTTTATCAGATAGACATTAGTTTCTTAAATGCATAATGATCTTGAATGATTTTTATTTGAGTGCAAAACTAAGGATCATTTGCATATTTCTCAAAATCCAAAGTTTATTCCTGAAGCTCCAGAAATTTCGAAACTATCGGTGGTTTATCAACAGTACCACCGCATCGGTTGTAAACATGCATTAATTGCTATCGCTCGGGTCTTTACCCTTTCACCTCTGTCCCGAAGCGGTTCTTCCGCACATCTACCGTCCTCTCTTTCTCGGTTTCTCTATCTCTTACCGAAGGACTCTCAAACCTCCTCAAAAAATCTTCAAATCCCTTCGGGTTTTCGACGATACCTATTGATCTCTTGCATCCTTAGAGTATCACTCCTTTGAATCTTAAGATAAAGATCTTCAAATATCTCTCTTATTGCCTTACCTTTAAACTCCTTGTCACAATTAGGGTTAATTGAGAATGTGAATGATTGAATGTGTTTTTCTCGGGCAAATTACAAACCTAGTGTCATGTGATGTTTGTGCACTCATTCCATGGATTCAATCCATTAGAGGACACAAAAATCCAAACAATGACGTGCCCTAAAATGTGTTCTGGGAAAGAGGTACTACCACTCGTCGTGCGCAGAACTATCGTGGTGCGGTCGTACCGACCTGTAAATGGTGGTACTTCCACAGCACGGTACTACCGTCACTTCAACGTCGGTACTACCGATTTTCCTGACAAAACAGAAAGATCATTCCATTCAAAATTAAACCTATTTTGCTTCATCTCTTGTTCTATTTGTAATCTATCCTCTTTGTTTGAAGATGCCAAGAACAAGGATTGCCACTTGCAAGTCCTATGGACGTCCAAGTGGTCAAGCCTTGTCTTCTTCTCAACCAACTGCAGCTCCTGCTCATGATTCCACTGAAGAAATTCCAGAGGAACGACGAGAGGCAAGAGAAGATAGAGGCAAAGGTCCTGCATCCAATGATTCAGAAATTGAGGAGAGCTCATCTGAGGTAGAAACTGAAGCAACAACAGAATCTGATGAAAAAATGAGAGAACCTGTTGAGCAGTAAATCAATTTAAGAACTATCACTTCAGATGAATATGCTATAATGTGTCACAGAAATTAGTTTGTGCTTCCAAGGTCATCTCAAAATCCTAAGTTTCATACCAGTTTCTTGGACAAGTATGATGGAGCATATCGACTTTTTCAAAGGGCCGGTATCCATGAGTTAGTAGCGCTAAAATGCGACCACGATGAGGAGATAATAAGACAATTTTATGCTACCTTGTATGTATCTCCAGATTTCAGTCGCATGGCATGGATGATAGGGACTACCTATTTAGATTGCGAGAGGCACGAGTTTGAGCTCGCCTTAAGGACAGAGTCAAGTAATTTTTGGAAGATTTATGATAAACCTGCTCTTTTGGTTCCAGCTTGGACGGAGTATTATGATGAGAATGTCAGGTATACTCCAGGAAAGATAGGCAGTCTCCTGCCTATTCCCAGCTTAGTCAACAGGATTATTAATCATACAATTCTCCCTAAGAGCGGGGAGCTTTGATGCCATAAGAGGACATGGTTCGAATCTGATTGGCAATGTTATGCATGGGAGGAAATTTGATGTGGTACATGTTATTCTCAGGGAGATTGTGTCTTCAAAAAATGATCGAGTCAAAAGGATAAATTATGCTCCTTATATCGTGGCATTGATCATTTGGAAGACCGGATACTGTGGAGGCTTGGGATCAGTCCACAAACCATACTGTGGATATCGTGAGGATATGTGAACGATCTTAGAATGATGAGTCAATTGGCAATCGCATTGTTGGTTTGTAAAATCACGCGTTTTCGGTTTTGCTTCAGTCTGTCGGACCACAGGCGGTCTGACCGGTGGTGTGGGGCGGTCCGACCGCCCGTGGAGAGGTCGGATCGGCCGTGGTTGCCGGTCGGACCGGCCTGACCTAAAAGTGGTTTTTGGAGCTGAGCCAAAAATAGGTTGTGTAGGCAAGTGAGGGGAGTCTCCTGGATGTGGTCACATCATTTTTGGAGCTCCCAGTCAAAAGTTCTATTCGATTGAAAATTCCGAAGGTTTGGATTTTCGAGCTGAAAATTTGGCTAAGTCTTTTCGGGCGGTCCGACCGCCGTTGTGGAATCGGTCGGACCGGCCTGAAATCGGTCGGACCGGCCTTGTGGGGCGGTCAGACCGCCGATGACTTGGAGGGTAGCCAAGTTGGCATTGATGTGTTTTGAGTGTGTTTATTGTGTGAACTTCAATGCCTTATTGTTGCATATTGCATTGTGGAACTAACGTGAGTCAAGTTGTGAAGAACTTGTTCCCGGAAACAATTTGTTTGTCTATTGCTGTGCAGGTGGCTTGCAGGTCAACGACGTCAACGGTAAGGTGGATCGGGACTACGCTTGGAGGCGAGGTCGAGCGATCATGGATGCCGGGTGAGATCGTGTGACTCAAGCATGGTGCAGAATGGGCAAGATGGATCGAACGGGTAGTTCGGTGCAGCTGGTTGGATCAGGCGGTGCGGAAATCGGTGCAAGTCCCTGGGAGGTTCCGATGGGATTCGGACGGGAGGGACTTGGCGACGTGATGAGAGCCGCTGATCAACCTACACGTGGTGAAGCAGACGATTGCTTCAACAGTTTGTTGTGTGAGTGGGTCCCATGTGTGAGTGGGTCCCAAAAGTGAAACCCTAGGCCTCTCCTATAAATAGAAAGAGGGGAGATGTAAAACCCCTTGAAGCTTTCATTTGAGCCCCTCATCCTTTTTCTAGGGTTTGGAGAGGAGAGGCTAGGGTTTGAAGAATTTGTGTGTGCTCCTTGTGTGAGCTCTTGTCCTCCTTGTTGGAGTGGCTTTGTAAGCATCTTGTGAGATTAATCAATCTTGTGATGCTTGCTTGAGAGATCATTTGTCTCCCTTTGTGTTCTTCTCTCTTTTGGGTGATTTTGGTGCTTCCTTGATTCAAGGGTTTATGCTTGGTCTCTTGACCTACTTTGTCTTGCTTTGATGTGTGGGAATACTCCTAGAATCATCTAGATCATCAACCCCCACAAGCAAGTCTTGAATCAAAGATTTTCATATTTCTAGGGTTTGTGCACTTCTTTGGTAAAATCGTCAGAGATCGTTTCTGTGAAGTGGATCTGGAGGATCGTCGCTAGAAATAGGTCTATAATATCTTTAGGGAGGTGTGCTCCAAATTTGGTCAAGTTTTATTGGTTGAATCAAAAGTTGGACCAAATTTCGTTTTTGATTTGGGCATTGTTTTTCAGTACTGGACTAAATCGGTCTGACCGATTTAGCAACGCCAGTCCGACCGTTGGAACTGCCGATCCGACCGACAGTCGTCTACCGGTCCGATCATTGGTCAGCAATGGGTCAACCGCCCATCAAATACTGGTCGACCGCTTTGTCGGATCGACCCTTTGAGATCAAGTCTCCACATTTGTGTTTTGTGGTTGAGGGGGTTATCGAATTCAGCACAAGGCTTCCTCTGTGCACTTACTGATCTTCTTAGCTTTCATAGCTAAAGGAGTAAAGTTCGTGTTGAATTTGATTAAGGCGAAAAATTTCAGAAAGCGTCTATTCACCCCCCCTAGTCGTCTTTGCGGTCCTACACATACAAGCCACGTGAGGGTCCTCTTATTCCTGCAGATATTTGTCCTCAGGCTCCTCAAAGGCAAGATGCTCAAGAAGAAGGCCAAGTTTCCATCTCCTAGATTTATTCAACTATCTTGGAAATCAAAAGTTCTCAACAATAATTTCAATCCGAAACCAACAATAGGTTGGCTGCTTTCACGAGAGTGTGACGGCTCTTGAGAAAACTATATTGACTCTAAATCGCTATGGAAGATGTCGCCTCAACACACCTCCAAGGGGTCCTCAAGATCCCGTTGAGTGACCTTTTTGGTATTTTGATGCCAAAAGGGGAGAAGTTAGGAGGTGAAAGCATTGGAAGATTAAAGGGGAGTCAAGAAGATTAGGCTACTATCTATAATATATTCTATGTTGAACATGTTTTGGTTAATAATTGAAACTTGTGTGCTTGTAATAGTCTAGTTTAAACTTTGTTATGGTATTATGTTCTTATGTCGTTATGATTGTTGAATTTGGTAATCTCTATAAATGGACTTGGTACTCTCTATGAATGGACTTGATACTCTCTATGAATCGTAATCTTGATCTTATAATTTCTCTAGTTTCAACAAGCAAAAGAAACTTTGCCAAATTTTATTCAAAAATCTCTACATATGCTTGCAAATATTTCTTCTCATTTATATGCACATGTTTAGCGGGAGTTTTTCTTTTAAATCACTTTAACAAGCAAATAATTCTCATACTCTTTTGAGCTCATTGAAAGAATTATTTTTGTTAAGTCACAACAAGAATATACAGCTTGTTTTTTAAACCAGCGGTATATTCAAAACTATATCTTTATCACATATTGATTGGGTTGTCATCAATTACCAAAAAGGGGGAGATAGAAAGCATCTAGGCCCCTAAAAATTATTTTGGTAATTAATGATAATATGTGAATACATGACTAACATGTTTATTGAGTGTTTTAAAAGGTTTAGTTTCGGAGACGAATACAACAACCTGAAGATGCATGCTAAAGGTCAACATGAAGATCAATATGGTTCAAAGACAAGGTACAAGTAGTCTAGGATATTTTTTGTTTTTACCAGTCTAAGGAGAAAAGGATGGAAGACCGGATATTAGGTTAAATGTCGTACTATTAAGAGGGATCATAACTAGTAGCTTCATAACATGTTATTGTGCAATCTGGATCAATCTAGGATCATGCATACATTTAGAGTTTGTTTTGAAAGCGAACTGTATTTTTCACTGAACAATCGGTAGTACCGAAGTTTTGTTGGCGGTACTACCGTACTGCGGTATGACCGGGATAGTGGTGCGGTACTACTGCAACCCGGTCGTACATAAATCCTGTTGGTGGTATATTTTTTTTATAGAACAACACCTTTTTATCTCGGTTGCTCACCTAGTGAACGGTAGTTCTGGAGTTTTCTTGGCGAAACTACCTCATCGCAGTATGACCACATCTTGAGCGGAACTACCGCAGTCCGGATATTCTGATATAGACATCGATACATTTTTTCAGAAACAATTCTTTTGGACTGCAAAGTGAAGTGGTAGCACCGCCCCTGTGCTTTGGTATGACCGATAAGCGGAACTATTGCTTGATCAATGGCGGTAATACTGTGTGTGCTGAATTTTCAACAGCTCTTTTAGAAGCAATTAATGCATCTGCGCTAGCCGTTACTGTGCATTTTTAGAGGTACGGTAGTACCGACCATATAACGGCGGTACTACTACTTGTGCTGAAAAATGCTGTTATTTGACTCTAACGGTCGTATTTGGTTGTGCGGGTATAAATACCCCTCCACCAGCTCAAGGACAAATTGAAGAGACTTCATTTAACATCTTTGAGCCAAGAGCATTCTCTCTACACTTCATACACACTTATTGCATTCATTGTGAGGTAGTTGAGCAAAACTCAAGTGCATTCATTCTAGATTGATCCTTAGCACTTGATTGCCATCAAGCGGAGATTGCGATTCATTACTCTTGGAGTTTGTCGACACCTAGATGGCTTGGCGGGAGTTTGCGCGGTGATCTCTTCAAGAAGATTGTGAAGAGGCCTGGTGCCAAAATTGTGATTGGTTCGTTGTTCGCCGTCTCCGGAGCGGAGGAGGAACAACCACTAGTGAAATCGAGGGAATACTTAATTTGTAGAGCCGGCTTGATTAGTTTAAGCTTCCTCAACGTGGACTAGTAAAGACCGACAAGTCTTCGATACCACGGGAAATTTTTTTTTGGCTTCATTGTGGTTAATTCTTGTCTTTACTATTCCGCACTTACATTTCTAACAATTCTAGTGTGCTTGTTTTGATTAGCTAGAAGTGTGTCTAGTTTTAACATTAGCTCTTATTTGTCTCTAGTGGCATAATAGTTCTATCATTTTTATTGTACTAGGAAGCTTTGTTACGACTATCTTGCTTAAAGTTTAAAATAGTCAATTAGTTTTAAAAACCTCCTATTCACCCCCATCTGGTCGGTTATCTTTGATCCTACACTTGTAAAACTGGTGATTAGCTTTTTATAAACGCGGGGTTTATCCTTGTTAAAAAAATCTATTCATGATAACTCTAGAACAAGAAAAACTATCCATTCAGTAAGAACTGTGATCCGGGATTAACACGAACACACTGAAACTAGTAGCTATTAGATCGATCATTATAGCTTGTAATTCCTAACATATAGGATACACCAGCTGCTCCCCTTTCTTCAATCATAAATACCGAGTAACCATCCTACACTAAAGTCAGAATTCTGTTACAATCCACTTGGGTTTTCGAAAGTAAACAACAGGGAGGTAATAGATTGGGAATAGATTTGGAGACTGAGGGGAAGAGCTAGACAAGAAACTAGAGAAGTTTAGACATGAAGATAGAGCCGTTGTAAGATCGAGGAGTGCGACTAGAGGGGGGTGAATATACGGTTTTTAAAATCTTTTGGCTAAAACCGAGTTTTATGCAGAATTATAAATCGATTCGGTTTTGCTCAATTAAAACCTAAATCAACTAGTCTTGATCAAGTGCACCAACAATATATGACTATTGATAATGATAGAAAACATACAAAGACTATAAGCAATTTAGTTCTAGGAAGGTAAATTGCACAAAGTAAAACACAAGAGAAATAAATCACAATGAACACAATGACGTTTTACCATGGTGTTCGGAGACTTGCCGGTCTCCCCCAATCCAAGTTGAGGTAAGCTCAAACTAATTAGACCGGCTACACGAATTAATCCAAACACCTCAATTCCACTAGTGGTAGCTCTTTTCGCTCCGGGTAGGTGAGCTTCAACCTTCACAACACACCGGGCCTTCTCACAAGCTTCTTGAGAAGATTACTGGTCCACGACGCCTCCAAGCCGTCTAGGTATCGGCAAACACCAATAGTAACAAGCCAAGCCCCTTGCTTGACTCTCACCACGTGCAACGAATGCACAAACTCAAGTAGATGCGAAATGCACCTCTAGATGCAACACATGCAACTGGAGATCTCTTTTTTTACTCAAAAGGTGCAACACATGCACAATTGATAGAAGTTCACACTAGCTCAAGTGAGTGAAATGAGATGCCAAGATTGTCTTTCAACCGACCAAGATGGGTATTTATAGCCCACACACAAAAACTAGCCGTTGAGAGCAGAAATCCTAAAAAATTAGGATTTGCGATAGTACCGTTATACAAACTCTGGTACTACTGTTTTTACTGTTCATCGATCGCACGGGTGCATTGACAGCTCAAAAATTAGCCATTAAAGACTTTAGTGCGGTAGTACCGTAGTACAAAGGCCGGTACTACCGTTTTGCGGTAGTACCTCTCTTCTCGGGCGGTATTACTGCAGTCCAATTTCAGCACAGACGACACTCCGTAAAAAGGTTATAACTTTTGACTCCAATGTCGGAATTGAGTGATCTTAGACTCTATGGAAAGATTATTCAGAGGGCTACACAACCCACCTATTTGATTGATCTCAAACACATTTAGTAAAATAAAAAAGTATAACTCCAAAGAGCCACTACCATGGTCTAAGTCCAAAGAAATAGCAACAAGCAATCTTAGACCATGCCAAGGGAAAATGCATGAACCCCAACAATTTACAAAACATATTTACAAACTTAGATCATTCCACAAGGAGTAGGTATATGGACTTCAACCATTTGCAAAGTATAGCAACATGCTATAAGGATTAAATGCACAAGCCTCACTATTTGCAAAACACATTCGCAAATAATAGCATCATACCACGGAGAACTATAGTAAGTAAGATCGAGATATCAACACATGATGAGACTCAAGCTATTAGACAAGACCCTTCTTAATAGTACGACAAACCTATACTAGCAACCCGGTCTTCCAAACAAACACAAAGACAGCTAAAAGACTAGGAACACGTCATTAGCCTTAGCTAGTCATACCTTTTCCTTGAGCATCTTTTTGAAACTTGATGATGCACATCTTCACTTCAAGTTCGGGTCATCGTCTTGACATGCATCAACCCATGATGCATCCTTTACTTGACCTCCATTAACACATGATGGGTCTTCTCTTAACTCGATGATCAACTCATGATAATCTCCTCTTCGAGATCTTGATATGCATCAACACATGATGCATTCTCTTCTTGAACCTTGACTTGATGACGATCAACTCATGATGCAATCCAAAGTCTTCATCACCCTGGAACATAACCTATTCATCTAACTCATGAAAAATGTTAGTACCACAATGATTAACATTAATTACCAAGATATATCTGCAATAAATTCTACTTAACAAGCTGTCGCAGAATGGTACGGTACTACCGCCGTTGATCTTGCGGTAGTTTCTCTCTCCGGTAGTTCCGTTCACATAGGGTGGTACTACCGCTTCCCTTACAGGTCCAAAACTGGTCCTCTCTAGAGATAATGTACCGTCAACTAAAATTCAGAACTTCCGGTGTGGGGTAGTTCAACTCAGAATATGCGGTTGTACCGCGATGTGGTAGTTCCGCAAAAAGAACTTTAGTACTACCGCTTTCCATGGGAGCACTCAAGCTCCAAAAAGGTGTCACTCTGGAAAACACATACTACCAACTAATCTTCGGTCCGACCGGGTTGCGGTTTTACCGCACCACTTTCCTGGTCATACCGCTCTTCGGTAGTACCGCCAAGACAACGTCGGTACTACCAACTTTCACTGAAGATTTTTCCAGAAGCAAAACAAATGCAATGCATAACAAAAATGACACAAAATAAACTTCAAACCACTGGCCATGATCCCCCTATTGTCTTTGCATTACCATTTTCATGTTGTCTTCCGTAATCCGGGACAAAGCCTTTAAAACAACTTGGCGCACACATTTGTCCCATGAACACATTTGCAAATAATTGAATATAAAGCGATATGAGTATATATGAACTACACAAGTTTTATATACTCAAAAGATATGTTTTAAAGTAGAGATCCTCCAATATATGTGGATAAAGAAATATGGATAAATACTAATAAAACCACAAAACATAGAGTGAACCTCCCCTAAATGTGTGATACACGAATGTGTAATAAAAACATATGCACATATTCAAGTTAGACTTTTAGTGGAGTTCAACCTATATTTTGGGTCCGAGGAACGCAACAGGATATAAGAATATGATGTCGAGTGCATACCTCCATGATTTTTACCTTTTCATCCAAATAAGACTACACAATAGGCATATCAATAGAAGTGTTAGTCTCACATATAGATTTATCATTAATCACCAAAATACTCAATTAACTCATAATGACGAGTCTAGATTCTTCAACTGTGTTTTCAAAGTTTACACCTTTCATGCCTTTTCTCTCTAATGGACTCGGCTATATAACGGGCACCCGGGGTTGAGACTGCCAGATGGCCCCCCTAACACCTATTACACAGGCTGTCGCCCACTCACACAACTCAATCTGACGCTAGGAATTGCGTGCAATGCTTACGGCTCCTCCCCCCACCTGTTACGTGTCACGACAATATGGCATCTCCTGTACAACATACGTCAATGTAACATTCCCTCCTTCAGAACTGGCTTGCCCCCAAGCTGACGTACTTGGGAAACAACTCTTCAGCTTGGTGAAGTCCTCCCAGGTAGCGTTTTCCGGCCAAGCCCTAGACCATTGCACTAACACTTGAGTCCCCGACGCAGATCCCGATCATTGCAGCCAACGACCCAGGATCTTCTTCGGCACTCTGTTCTCTACAACGTCCGACAGTTCCTGCTGCACCCTCTCATCGGGAGCTAAGGCTCCCTTCAGTTGTAACACATGGATCACTGGCTGTATGCCATAAGTCTGCGGAAGCTTGAATTTATACGCCACCGATCCCACAGCTCGCTCAACCTCCCCTAAAAGGTTGAATTTATGAGCTCGCTCAAGCCGGCTTATGGTTAGCTCTAATCGCCACTAAAGACTGAGCATAAGGTTGCAGTTTCAGGTACACCTAGTCTCTAGTAGAAAACCCCTCTTTAATCACTTCGTGTTGGCTTGAACTTTCATACGTTGACTAGCCCGATTTAGGTGTTGGTGCAACAGCTTTGTCATCAACTCTATGTCTTTTAACCATGTTGATAATTCCAGGGACGCGCAAGCAGAGGAATCCACAATACCAAAGTGTCTTGGGCCATAACCATGCAACACCTCAAAAGGTGATTTTCCTAGAGTCGAGTGATATGATGTATTGTACCAAAATTCTGCCAATGCTAGCCATTCCGACCATTTGCTAGGACAAGCATGAACAAAGCATCGCAGATACGCCTCAAGAGATTGGTTGACTCACTCCGTTTGGCCATCAGTTTGAGGATGATACGAGGAGCTCATCCTCAATTGGGTATTCACCAATCGGAACAATTCCCTCTAAAGAGTACTAGTAAATATTCTATCCCGATCAAAAACAATAGATTGAGGGAGACCATGGAGCTTGAAGATGTTACTGATATAAGCCTGCGCTACTTGAAAAGCGGTAAAAGGATGTGCTAGAGGTACAAAATGGGCATACCACAAAAAATTGTCAACCACCACCAAGATATTGTTGTAGTGAGAGGACCTTGGTAGTCCTTCAATAAAGTCCTAGGACACCATTTTCCATGCACGCTCCGGCACCAGCAGAGGTTGTAAGAGGCCTGGGTACTTAACGTGCTCTGTTTTTGCTGCTTGCACACATAGCAGGACACCACAAAGGCCTGAATCCCTTTTTTCATTCCCGACCACACAAAAAGTTCGCACACACGGTTATATGTCACTTGGAATCCAGAGGGCCCCCGATAGTGCTGGCATGCATTGAATTGATAATTTTCTGTTGCATCTGTGTATTGGTCCCTACCCAAACACGCCCTCATAATGCAGAATGCCCTCTTTTAACTGAAATTTTGGGTGCTTGGCTCCTTCCATGCTCAATTCAGTTAACATACGCTTGGACTATAAATCTTCTCCATAACCTTTAGCCACCTCTGTTAACCAAGATGGCACACATGTTGACACTGCTACCAGCTCTCCCGCCTGGCCTGCTGTTTTACGAGATAATGTGTCTGTAGCTCGATTATCCACCCGCTTCTTGTATGCCAACTGGTATTGCAAACCTAACAGCTTTGTCAGAGCCTTCTGCTGGCATGATGTAGTCAACCATTGATCATCAAGATGCACTAAGCTCCTTTGATCGGTCCTGACCACGAATTCATTATGATGCAAATAAGGCCTCTAGTGATCGACCACCAGAATTATCACCAGACTCTCCTTCTCGTAAGTACATAACCCTTGATTATGAGGCCTTAAAGATTTGCTAAGATACGCCAAGGGATTCCCATCTTGCATCAACACTGCTCCGATGCCTTTGTTAGAAACATCGGTCTCGATCTCAAAGCTCCTTTTGAAATCGGGAAGGGCTAGCACAAGAGCAACCAGGAGAGCTTATTTAAGAGCTTGGAATGTTGCTTCCTTGTTAGATGTCCACAAGAAAATTGCATGCTTTTTGAGCATATTAGTGAGTGGCCTGCTAATCAACCCAAAGCTCTGCATGAATTTTCGGTAATATCTTGCTAACCCAAGGAATCCCCAGACTTCCTTGGTATTTGTGGGGGATGGCCAATTGTGCACCACTTCAATGTTCTTAGTATCTGTTGCCACTCCTTCTTTGCTGATAACATGGCCCAAGTAAGTGAGTTGTTGCTGTGCAAAAGAACACTTGGATCTTGATCTTCAATGGGTGCCTTTCCAGAATTTTCATCACTTGCCTTAGATTAACCACATGATCTTGCAGGGTACGATTGTACACCAATATGTCATCTATGAAAACCAATACCCCTTTTCTCAATAGAGGAGATAAAATGTTGTTCATAAAAGGTGGTCGGTGCGCTTGTCAGACCATAAGACATCATACAAAATTCAAAATGTCTGTGATGAGTCTTGAACGCAGTATTGTGCTCATCTTCCGGCTTCATTATGATTTGATGATATCCCGCTTGCAAGTCTAGACTAGTGAACCATTGTGAACCCGAAAGTTCATCGAGGAGCTCATCTATGATCGGTAATGGATAGTGGTTCTTCACTATTGTAGCATTCAAGTGGAGGCAATCCACACAAAAATGCCATGTGCGATCTTTTTCTGGGCCAATAATACCGGGGACGAAAAGGGACTTGAGCTGGGCTGAATGATCCCTTGAGATAACATCTCGGCCACTTGCTTTTCAATTTCATCTTTCTGCACCGGGTTGTACCGATAAGGTCTGAGGTTCACTGGCTTGACACCTGACAACAATGGTATGGAATGATCGAAGGCCTGGCGTGGTGGCAACCCTTGTGGTTCGGTGAACATGTGATAAAACTATGCCAACAAAGATTTTATGGGTTGAGGCATGTCCATTTCAGGTTTTTCTGCTACACACAATGATGGTACTAGCTCTGAATCCGAAGCCTCTTCAGGACTTCCCAACTGTTTCAGCCATATCATGCAGCATTGAGGCATCTTCGATTTGATTCCCTACAAACACACCCTTCCCCCTCGATACCATAATGACAAAATTTTCTTCAACCAATGCACATTCATTGGGTTGTGCTGCTTAAGCCAATCCACGCCGAGGATAATATCATAACAACCCAATGACAACACTCTGAAGTTGGTATGGAATGTGTGGCCTTGAACAGTCCACTGGTAGTGAGGGAATTCATTGGTACACTTCAATAGCCCTCCATTGGCAATGCACACCTGAATTGGAGTCAGAAATTGCTGGGCACCCACTATCAGGTGTGCAAAACCTTCGCAGACAAAACAATGAGAACTCCCCGAGTCAACTAACATGGTAACCTGCCGACCTTGCACCTCTCCATGCAATCCCATGGTTCTAGAAGTTTTTGCACCATTCATTGCCTCTTTTGAGTTTGACATCAGATCTGCTTCTGTATGAGATTCCTCCTCTTCAGCTTGTTGCAATCAAGTCTCAATACTTTGCAGCATTTCCCACAGTTCCTCCACGAAATGGAGCTCCACTATTGGTCCACACTTGTGATCGCGAGACCATCACTCCCCGCAGGTAAGACAAAGGCCCTTTATGCGTCTGTAGGCATGAAGGGCGATCAGCTTGTCATCGAAAGGAGTAGCTCTTGTCCCTTCTGTGCCTCTCCAATCGTCTGCCTTGGTAACCGGTGTCATTTTCCCGAGTGACAGAGGTAGAGGTAATGTCATACGCAGCACTGATTGCGCTCCGGATGGTAGCTCCCCTAGGCGGGGATCCTTTGGCATCGCTTCCAGCACTTCTTCCTGTAAACCAGCCAAAGCAACGACAGTATCCAGATCTTGCGGTTGGTGTAAAACAACAGCAGATCTTATATCACTACGTAAAACATCCACAAATTGGGTAACAAATAACACTAGATTCCAAGATGCATGACGTGCCAACAAATTATGCATGCGTTCATTAAATTTCTCTGCATATTCAGCCACCGAGTTAGTTTGGCGCAAACGATTGAACCATCTAATTAGTTGCTGCAATTCCTCTTTACCGAAGCAACTACATACTGTATCCACAAAAGTTTCCCAAGTATTGAAGCGGGTGTGCACCTTGGACGACTGCAACCACAGTAAGGCTCCTCCCACAAAGTACATAGTTGCTATGCTAATCATGAATTCAGGATGCACCAAACAAACTCTAAAGTAGTTCTGACTTTTTAGTTGCCATGCTTTTGGATTTTCACAGTCAAATTGGGGGAAATCTAATTTCGGAGGGGAAAGATGATCATGATATGAGCCCTGATGTCTAAATGGTGCAGTAATAGCATCATGAAGAGGAGAGAATAAATTAGAACGATATGGCGTACCATTGCTCGGAGGCGACATCGAAGAATTTTTTTCCCCAATGGCCTTCCCCCGGTACATGAGTTCATTACGGCGGCTGATCGGCCCAATGCCTTGTTCCCCCATGACGCGAGGTGATTCCTCCTTCCATGATAGCACCGAGTCCACCACCAACACCAGCTCGGGCTTGACATCCAGTGAAGGCAGGATTAGCGGTAGATCCACAGGTCGGATGGCGAGCACCAGGCTGCGAGAGATCTGAACCACTTGCGATCGTAGCTCTATCACCTCTGTGCGTAGCCATTGATCGACTGCCCCATCTCCGGTTTCCACCTCTCTAACTCGAGCACAATAGGTTTGATTTCTTCCACCGTGGCGTGGATCACTTCGCTTCGGGCTTTGAGCTTCTTGAGCCACTCCCCCTCAGCCATGATCACCTTGGTCAGCTATGCGATTTGATAATCCATTTCTTGCGAACAGATCTATGTGTGAATCTGGTAGCGTGGGAGATCCAGGGTTTGGGAACTGCTCTGATATCAATAGTTACAATTCACTTAGGTTTTCAAAAGTAAACAGTAGGGAGGCAATATACTAGGAAGAGATTTGGAGACTGGGAGGAAGAACTAGACAAGGATCTAGAGAAGCTTAGACAAGAAGATAGAGTCATGCTTTCAGAGTTTACATCTTTCATGCCTTTTCTCTCTAACAT
Source organism: Hsuehochloa calcarea (assembly GCA_036346395.1). Lineage (NCBI taxonomy): Eukaryota > Viridiplantae > Streptophyta > Magnoliopsida > Poales > Poaceae > Hsuehochloa > Hsuehochloa calcarea. The sequence goes on from CM070599.1 coordinate 47,486,209, forward strand.
ACTCGGCTATACAACAGGCACCCAGTGGTGGGACTGCCAGATGGCCCCCCCAACACCTATTACACAGGCTGTCACCCACTCACACAACCCAATCCGACACTGGAAATCGCGTGCAAGGCTTTCGGTAGGGGGGTGGCAAAAAAAGCTCGCGGCTCGCGAGCCGGTTCGAGTTTGTTGCGAGCCGAGCTGGCTCGGCTCGAGCTCGTTTTTTTCGAGCCGGGCTTCGAGTTCGGCGAAGTTTCGAGCCGGCTCGCGAGCCAAACGAGCCGAGTGCAACCCCATATAATCAAGATTATTGGATTTTGAATTGATGATAAATGACTCATATAATCATTTTATTCTACCGATCTCGAACGAGCTTTTTCAAACCGAGCCGAACGAGCTTTTTCGAGCCGAGCCGAGCCGGCTCTCGAGCTCGTTTTCCAAACGAGCCGAGCCTCGGACCGAGCCTGAGCGAGCTTGGCTCGAGCCGACTCGGCTCGGCTCGTTTCCAGCCCTAGCTTTCGGCTCCTTTTCCCCACTTGTTTCGCCTCACGACAATAAGGTGTATCCTGTACAACATCTAGCAATGTAATAAATTCTAACAACGAACACGTCTAGTAGAACACAAAAACAAACAGCTAGATTTAAAGCACTAAAACCAACAACTTAATTTAAGGAAAATCCAACAAGCAGGATGTACCAACACGGCCTTAAGAGGCAGGAAGCGATATCAAGTAGATTGCTTGTTATTATTGGTCGATCCTAGTGCTATCTAACAAATCATCAACATATACACAGATCTGAACTAGGCAGATACATGCATGTACGTGCCCCTTCAGCAATAATCAGCGTCGGGCTTCAGCTTGGTCTCTTCCATATGGGGGACGGACCAACCAAATTCTTTTACATGGCCCGAGATGATGATCGTGGCCGCAATGAAATCGATCGCCACACCCTGCCAGAAGGTGATCCAGCAAGACTAGGGCATGCTGGGGACGAGGAAGGGGCCGAGCAAGAACACCAAGGCGACCGAGAGCCAAAGAAATGTAGAGAAGAGGTACAACTTGAATTTCTTGTACTTGGACTTACACTTGGCGAGTCCCAGGATTGTCCACGATTTGCGCCTTCTCCGCCTCCTGAGTCGCAGGCACGTCAGCCATCTCGCTCTGTTGCCGCCGCTTCTCCCTCTGAATGGCTCTATTTCCGTCGAGGCCGCTGCTTCCCCCTCCAATTTGATTATAGGGACTTTTCTTTCGAGTTAGGGTTTCATGGACGAGATATCATTTATATATAAAGCTATTTTCTTTTTTACAAGAAAAATGATTTACCTTAAGGGTTTGTTTGGAAGCCCAAATCCCAGCATAATTTTGGAGAAATATTTCCCTCCCATCCCAAGATGGCATGCGGATGCAAGACAGGGCACGAAAATCCCAGCCTAATCCACCTCGAGAAGGCCCAACCCATGGGGTAAAAAATCCACACCTCGCCAGGTGGGAAAAAATCCTTGTCGTCTTTGCGAGTCGCGACTCTACGCACGAACGACACTACGACACCATGCCCACCTCCATGTGTAACTTCCTTGTCGACGTTACCTCACTGCCGCCTTCTCCACGCCTCCATTTGTCACCTCTTCTAGCCGGTGGTGCCTTGTTGGCTTTGCCTCCATGGCTCGAGAAGAGGAAGAAGCATAAGTTGGCCCGCCAGATCCGCCATCTGCCCACGGCGCCTCCGCCTCCACCTCCACCTCCATCGAGCCAGCGCATACGCACGGAGCCGCCAGCCCACCGCCTCCGTAGAGCCCGAGCGCACACCGCCACCTCGCAGAGTCTGCGCACGGCGCCTCGCTGGAGCTCGCACAATGCAGTGCACCAGCACGTGTCGCCGACCCGTCACTCTTTCTTTCCTTTTTTTGTGGAATTTCTACAATAGGAGTGATTCCCCGCCTCTCCCAAATGAGGAAGGGGGGTTATATTCCATGAGGTTTCTATGTGACAAGGAAAATCCCACACGAGGTTTTTGTTTTTGGAAATATTTTGTAACACCCTGGCTATTCGGAAGCCAAAATGTCACGCAAACCTATTAAACTACTAAGCATAGCATTAAAACTAGATTACCCAGATTCAATCAACATAAATTCCTAAGGAAAGACAATGAACGATCACTAGAATCATGGTAAAGAATAGATAAACGGTCATAATACCACGAACAGTCAAACGATACTAACATAGGATAATTACAATCTGAAACTTATTTCAACAATTTGACTTGACTGAATAGCAAGAATAATTATTCTGATTGGATAAAAGTGAAGTGTAGTGTGCCGAACTACCCCACCAAATCATCTTGTCGTCCCCCTCAATTACCTAATTAAAACATACAAAGCAAGGGTGAGTCGAAGACTCAGCAAGTACTAAACAAGAATAATCAAGCATGGAGTGGACAACACAATTCAGTTGAATTACGAACAATTATTAGAACACATACATGTATGTATGGAATGAATACATGAATGGATGAAATGTAAGAATGCATTGAAGGTATGGACTTATCATTGCATATCTGGGTATAGCGAGTGATACACCGTCGGTGTTCATTAAGCCCGTACTTCACAAAGTACGGACCCAATCACCGTATGAAGAACGTTTCATACGGGTGTCCAAGTTGCCACATTGGAATGGTGGTCAACACTACCCACATTGGAATGGTGGGTTTTCAAATACCCATGCTGGAATTGATGGGTCTTTCAAATGCCCATACTGAAATTGATGTGACTTACCAAAAGAATCCACTTCCGTGGTCATAATGAATTTTATGAATGAACATGATGATTTCTCATGGTATGAATGAATAACACACATTAGTGGAAAAGACACATGGCATTCAACAACATGTGTAAACAAGTATAAGTATGTATTCACACTCAACATAATGTACCAATAAGACCACACTAGTCACTTGCAGTATATCAACACCATGAACAAAGCACAAGAACATTCATGTAAACAACATATCATTATGCATTCCTTTGAATTCAACACCAGTTAACATACAGTACTTGCCTTTCGCGTTGTGACTCGTTAGTAGGCAACGGAGGTGTTCCCACACATGATGCCTCGCCGCCTACACAAGCATGTTCCCAAAATAAGAACAACGATATAACACTGCTACCGGTGTTCTACAATAACCCCTGACTATCCAATATACCGCATAGACTCAAAATGAAAATAAACTATTCAGCCAGATTTCAGCCCTTCTGAGCAGCGGTACGAGAAAATTCACCATTAATTATCTGTAACTCTAAAAGACCTGAAACCAGTGCTCACTGAATCTTAACAGATCAGGCTACAAAACATTAGTTGGCGGAATCCCCTGATTCGGCCAAAACAGAGGGCTAATTATTAGCTAAACACAACCCATCTACGTCTGTCCAGAATACAGATCAGAGATAAAGAAAACGGCGTAACTTTCAACCTATTGATCCAATGAGAATGATTCTTATCATCTTGGAAAGATAATTTTAAGGGCTAAAATAACTTAGTTGGGTGAAGGTTCTGATTCGGCCCCTAATTTGAACAAAACCGAGGGACAAACCTACTGACCTCAGTTTTCAGACAGACCGAACAGTTCGTAATCAAAAATTCATATATCCCAAACTACAAATCGGATTTTCCTGATCTCGGTGCCAAAAGAAAGCTAACGTTCCCAGGAATAAAACTCTAGAAGGGAAAAACTCCAGATTCGGTCTCTACAGTAGTCTAAACAATAGATGAAAACACTAATATTTATCTGTCTAGAATTCAAAACAGTGGTAAAGAAAATATCATAACTTTCATTATACAGATCCAATGGAGATGATCTTTATCAGCTTTGAAAGATAATTTAAAGGGCTACAATAACTTATTTGGGTGGAGGTTCTGGAAATGCCTCTAACTAAATCAAAACCAAGGATCAAGCCGATAGATCCTTCTCGTCAGACAGACAGAGCAGCACGCACTAAAAAAAATCATATCTCCTAAACCGTAAGGCGGAATCACGTGATCTCGGTGGCTATGGAAATCTAAGAACAATACCTACAACTTTCTAAGAGATGGACAGGACAGAAAACGAACGCATATTACCCAAATTCGACGCACAAGGCGGTGCACAGCAAGGGAGAAGGGGGGGCGGCGGCTCCAAAGGGGGGAGGGGGAGAGAAATGTGGAGTTTGGGGTTTGGGGGTGGGAACCCCCTTATGGCCGGCCACCACATGGGCCCCTCCTGGGCCGTGGCCCAGGCCCAGGTTGTCGGGAGTTTATGGAAAACCCCTTCTATTTTTCAGGAATTTCTACTCCTTTAATTGTTTTTTCTTTCCCCGGCTTCCATTCAAATTACTCGATTCGATTCTTTACTCTTTTCGTTTCCGGGGTATTACATATTTTCCCAACACCTAACAAAGCATACAGACTGTTTCAATCCCATTTTTGGAAGGCACATTTTTTTTTGCATGAATTTCTTGTAAACATTTTAATTCCCACAAAAATTAGGGGGGAAATCTATTTTGTAAATAGGGCATTAGCTCGTGGCACATCTTGGAACACCGTATGGGCCAAGCACTACATTTTTCACACAAGTATGCAATCTGCATAGTGCATACATGTGATGGTTGTATACATTAAATACGTACATAGCTTTTCCTAAATCAAACAGTTCAAATTGCAATAGATCGCCTATAATTTAAGGGACAATTGAGAATTTATCACTCTATGGAGTGGTCTTCTATGCTTTGCCATTATAGAAAATGCAATTCGTGATTTGCCATTTTGTAGGAAATACCATCAATGATTTGCTATTTTCGTTGTTTCTCCCGATTTCCCTTTTCCGGCCACGCAAAATAACCACACTAACCTCTTCTCTCTTCCTCTTTTCTTCCTTCCTCCGGTCTCTCCTTCATCTGCTCGCTCTCTTCCTCCCTTCTTCCTCCAGATGCCCCTCCCTTCCTCCTCTCTTCTCTCTAGGCCAAACCGGCGCAGATCCAGCTAGGGGCCGCCGAATCCGGCTACCACCACCACCACCAGCACTCGGCCTCACCACATCCCGCGCCGACTGGGTCGCCGCCACATCTTATTCTTCTTGTTGGTCTTCTCGCCTTAATGTCGCTCCAGCTGATGTTGCGCCTCGACCAGCGTCACTCGGGCCTCCCTCGACCATCGCGTTCCGCGCCTTGGCGCCGCCACCGACCACGCCGCTCCACAACCTCGACACCGCTGCCCTCGGCCTCGCCTCGCGCAAGCCGCGACCGAGCGTTGGCAGTTGCGCGCTACGCTAGGGCTCGAGCTCGGCCTCCCTCAACTGCCGTGTCCCATGCCTCGGTCACCGCTAAGCTACTGCCGCTCCACCGCTTCAACAAGAGACCGGAGGAGGTTTTGGAAGGAGAAAGAAAAGAGAGAGAAAGAGAGACTAGAGGAAGACAGAAGAGTAGTGTGGTCATTTCACGTGGAAATAGTGAAAATAACATATCATTGATTGTATTTTTTTTTACAAAATAGTCAATCGCGAATTGCATTATCTATAATGGCAAAATATAGAAAACACACTACAAAAGTACAAAGTGATAACTCTTACCGCTGATACAACGCAATCTCAAGAATCAAAGTCTCATCGAGTCTCACAGGTCTCCTCTCTACAAAAACAACCCCTTGTCCAAGAAGACTCCAAAGCCACACCAAAACCATCGAACCACCCAGCTCGAGCCAAAACTCCCTAACTTTCCGATCATCCAATGGCGTCCGACGAGGTCTCCCTGCCGGAGGATCGAATTCGCGTGGTCGGGGCGTGGGTTGGCGCTCTAGAGGTGGAATTGGGCGCGTGGACGGTGCCGATGCTGCGGGCGGAGGTGGCGCGGCGGGCGGGGGACGTCGAGCCCGACCGCGTCGGCCTCATCTTCGGCGGGCGCGTGCTCAAGGACGACCCCCCAGCCTCGCTGCAGCAGGTCGGCCTCAAGAGCAACGCCAAGGTGCTATCCACCCTCACCTCCCCCGATCGCGGCAAGGCCATCGCCGCCGAGGCCGCGGCTGCGGCGGTCGAGGAGGAGCATGCCAGTAGGCTCGTCAGGCTTTGGTAAGGATCGCTTCGCTCCTTGTGTGATCAAATCCTGAGGGGTTTTGTGGATTTCGAGTTTTCCGCTCCCTTATTTCCAACCAAAATTGCAGTGATCGCGAACATGATTCCACTTGGTAGTATAAAATTAGGATCCACTATGCATTTATAGTCTTTGCAAAAGGATATACTCCCTAGTCTATAGGATGCGTTTCCATAACGAGGAGGCACAGATTGCTAATTCGATCATGATTTATGTACCCATAGTTAGTTGTGTGTTTTGTGATATAGAAAATAGGAAGAAGCACTAAATAGGTAGGACACCCATGCTTGTTTCTCAGTAATAGACCATAATATGTACTTTGGAATGTGGAAAATTCACAAATTCAATAAATGACACATGAGGGGGGGCAGGGTAGAGCTCCTAGCCTTCTACTGAACCTGAAAGAAGGCTGGGAGTTTGTTTACGTAGATTGTGTCCCTTGATTTGATATTGGGATTATGTGTCCTGAACCAGGATTAATCCCTAAGTTATGTCGAATTCTTTAGGAACTCACAAAATCTTTTATTTGACGATCAATATAATGGTTTTGTAGGGATGCTGCAAAGGCATTATCTCAAAGGCATTCAGATGGCTCCTTCCCTGAAGAAGACTACAACTTAGATCTCGAGGATCAGAGTGGCCAGAAAGTGATGTTTGGATCTGTTGATGATATCAAGTAATAGATCAAATCTTCTATTCGGGTTTTTGTCATCTGATCTATATACTATTTAACATCATCATCTGTTTTATCTCTAGGTCTTTGAAGATGGCTCTAATGCTTCATCAAAAAGCCAAAACTCTTATCAAGAAGGACATGTATAAGGAGGCACTGGATGTGTTAATAATGACCGAGGTATGCTGGCTTCTACTGTCCTACAATGCTTCCTGGCACTCCTTGTTTATGTGATTGTTTTCTTCCTAATGCAAGAAGCATGTGCAGCTTTCCTATTGCTATGCATTGGCATGTTTTGTGTGCACCTAAATGGCTCTATATTGACCAATCCTTTTATTGTGTTAACAGGAAGCTTTCTCTCTTTGTGACCCTAAACTCATTGAGGTAACCTGAACTGTGAGAATAATATTTCTTACCTGTATCAAAGAGAGTGCTGCAAGTATTTTACTTACACTCTGTACATATTCTGCAGAGGGTTGATAATGTGCCAATGCTTCAACTAGATATAGTCTGGTGCTATTTTATGCTTCGTGATGTGTCACGCTTAGAAGTCGCAGGGGCTCGCCTAGAAAAAGCCCGGTTAGGATTTGAACGTTCCCATGGTAAAGATTCCACTCGCTTCAGATTACTCCAGGCTGGCCGTCATGCAGATCTTGCTATGTGAGACTCTTACACTATTGTTTTTCCCTTTTTTATATTATATGGCTGTTATGGAGAGTGGGTATTTTCATTGAGAGGTGAGAACTGATGGAAACATTCAGAAAGAAATTTCTAAAAAGTAGAGGAGGTGTGGATGAATGGAAGACCCCAACATGTACTCTTTTTAAAAGGAAGAGAGAACAGGGGAGAGAGAAGTGTTGAAATCATTCTTCAAGTGACTGGTGATACTTAAAATGTGGTCATCTGGATATTTCATGCACATCTCTAGTTTAATCTTCTTTTTTAAACAGCGTGAGGACTGTGTTCAACTTGTTTTGGTTGTGGTTCTCTAAGGGTGGTATCCTGTGAAGCATTCTAGCTTTGACTTGTGTTGGTTCCTAATGTATCATAAATTTGGCCTGTGTAATAGCTACGTAAGGCTGGAGCTTTTGGAAGGAGTGGTAGCATATCATAATGGTCATACTGAAAAGGCACTTGGGTCTCTCAGTTCTGCGCAAGCTAAATACATGCAGGTATATTCTGTTGGCTCTCATTTTTTTTTCTCTGTAGCTTATTTTTTATTATTCTTCACCTTAGTACTTTGGTACCGTATCGTGTTCTGTTAATCAATGTCAGCTTTATGTTTTGCTAATTGCATATCAAATTTAGCTTCAAGTACCGGATGAAGCTATATCAATGTTAATGGATATGGGCTACGGAGCACGAGCTGCAAAAAGAGCTTTAAAGATGACTGGCTATGATATTCAACTGTCTGTTGATCTCTTATGTGAGGAGCGTGACAAGAAAACTCGTAGAATAGAGCAGGACCGGGAGATACAAAGAGAGATCTTGTAAGCTTCTCATCAAGAGGCTTCCTTTCCTTTTTATTTTCCTAACTTTTTTTTTTTTGCTTTGCTGAGTAGTGAGAATTTTCTCTGTGTTATCCTAGGGAACAAAGGAAATATGGTAAAACTCCCATGAACAAGGCAGTTGATATGCAGAAGTTGAAAGGCTTGACTAGTGTTGGGTAAGAATTTTTTGGTCTTACTATATTAATCACCGGTCTTGTAGTTCTATATGTTGATTTTATCATGAATTGCCATTAGGCCTATGCTCGGAGAACCAGAGTCTAACGGTCAGTTTGGCATTGTTGCACTGTGCTTTGGAATCAAAGTTAGTTATATAGACTCTTTGCCGATTCTAGTAAAATATGTCTGTTATAGGTCCAAACAAGTGGCTCTTTTTTTTGCAAGGAAAACAAGAAGCTCCTAGCCAGTTAGTACATGTAAAACTAATAAAATACAAGTAAAATAAATCCGTCTCAGCTTTTTTACCAGGTTGCTGAGATCAGCTTAATTTAATTGAATATTCGTTTGTTGTGCAAACTATATCGGTTCAATTCAAATACGTATTTATTTCATAATAATGTTATTGAGCAAATGTTAGTGATAGAAAGGTAGTAAAATTCATTTTGTTTGCACATAACTATTGTTTGTCAAATCTCAATAGCATTTTACAGCAGCTACCATCATTTTTTCCCCTCAATTTTTTAAATGCTATTTTTAACTACTGTAACACACCTTAGTTTTTGCCATGTAGTTCATGTTTCATTTAATCTAATGTAACATTTTTTATGAACCAACCTTAGAAGACTAGATTTGTTTAGATAGTTTTAGGGCACTCATTCCTGGCAGCCCACACATTATCTTCTAGAGATGTTCGTCAGTTTTTCTGTGGTTGTCTTGTGGAGATAATGTATTATTGGAATCCTTGTATCATTATTCATGAGGAAAAGGCTGGTCTTATTACACTTAATAGTGCTCTATTCTGATTCTGAATATCAGGCATACCATCTAGAAATGCTCAAATGTTATTCCTTATGGCCTTTTTGGGCATAATAATTTTGTGGTCTGAGTGAATCGATGAAATAAAGGAACAGAATGTATATTGACTGCCCAGTTACACCTTGGAGTATAGATGTTGAGTACTGATTTTGCATTACCACATATTTATGTTGTTGTACTTCCTATTTGTAATCGGTCAGTTGTTTTAATTTTTAAGGTTTGAGAAGTTTCTCGCTGCAGAAGCACTCCGCATAAATGAAAATGAAGCTGACAAAGCATTAGATCTTTTGACAAATCCCGAGCAAAACTGTATCCTACAAGTAGGCCTTGTTTGCCATTTTTTCGTACTCCTACCAAGATGCTCTGCAGTTGTTAACGCCATTTTATTTTATCCTTTTCACTCAGAGTAAAATTCAGTCAAGGAGGAGCCGATCATCTCGTGGTATGTTTGGGTTAACACATCCATCGTCGCTCTTTGAAATTGTGTGGCCGTAAATGAAATGGACTCACACCCTTTTTGTTCTCTTCTTTCCTGCTATGCTCGGTTGCAGGATCATCGAGCTCCAGGGCAGCTGCTGCCACGACTGCTTCACAGGCTTCTGTTAACATTCCACCACATGTTCCTGATGGAAACACAATGGAGGAAAGTCATGAGCAGCTTGTGAGCAATGAACAAGCTGTGAACCATGATGAAGTTATGTGCGATGAAGTAGCTGTGAGTGATGAAGAAGCAAATCATCATCAACCTCCAGTAAGAGACGTGCCGATGGAAAATGAGCTTGCCAATGAACTGACGGGGGATGCCTTAGATGACTATGATATTGATGTTAGCAACGAAGGGCAGGCTATAGCAGAGTACTTGAGCTTACTGGAGCCTGCTGCTAGGTCTTGATGTGCAAAGATACACTGTCCTAGATAGCCATCTCAAGCTCCAGAAATAAAAATATAGCTAGCTTCAACTTGAGAGTTTACTTGGGTCGGCGTTTTGTACATGATGCTACCTTTTATGACACCTGGAAACTTATTACTGTTCCGCCGAAGTAATTTCTCTCATGGATCGCAAGCTTTACCCTACGAGTTGTCCTGTGTATAATAAATCCTTCGTACTAAATGATAGAGAAATTTTAGGGATAAATGGCATGGGATGCTTCACTCGTATGCAGGTTTGGGACTCACATGTCAACCTCACAGGCGTTGGCATTTTTCAAAACCACGATCATTTGTAGTGGTATTCAAGGGTATATCCGTAGTTGCGACCCCATATACTCACGTCGAGAGGACACACCATAAGAAGAGTTGCAAACCAGAATTACATTTGGAAAAATAGTTTGAGACAGGAACATAACGTGCAATGACAATTTCAGGTGGCACTACTCCATATACAAACATGCAACAAGAAAAAGCAAACCGAGCAATTAATGTACTAATTGAACAACCCGGAAGCGAGTGGCTTCATCACCCGATCGATCAAACAACCATTCAAACTTTTGTACTCGAGAGGGAATGGGAGACCATCGAACCGAATCCATTAAGCGCAGGTGTAGCCCGGCGGGATGGCGCAGCCGCAGTTGACGAGCAGCTTGAGCGCGATTGGCACGTAGACGCTGATGTCGAGCAGCTTGGCCTTGATGGTGGTGCACAGGCACGCGGCCGCGGACAAGCCGGCAACGCCCTTCACGAGCGGGCAGCACTGTACGTTGGCGTCGCCGATGTGGACCTCGTTGCCGAGGAGGTCCACGCACGCGCCGAGCTTGAGCGCGTCGATGGGGCAGGTGTCCGAGGACGGCGAGGGCGGTGAGGGCGGTGAGGGCGTGGGCGTCGGGGGCGACGGCGGAGGTGGGCACGCCTTCCTGCCGCCGTGGCGCACCGGTGGGGTGGACCCCCCGCCGATAACAGGTGGGACGCTGATCGGCGGGAGGGTGACCGGTGGCACGGTCACCGGGCTGCCGCCTCCGAGGACCGGAGGGACGGTGACCGGCGGGAGGCTGATGGGCGGGTTGGAGACGATCGGCGGCAAGGTGACCTTTGGCATCTTGACGTGAGGCACGGTGACCGGCGGTACACTGATAGGGGGCAGGGTGACCGGCGGCACGGTGACCACGGGCGTGCCGGTCGAGGGGGTGCTGGGAGTACTGCACGAGTTGCACGCTAGGGCGAGAGGAGAGGAGCGGAGCGCGAGCATGGCGAGGACGAGCAGCGCGGAGAGCTTGGTGGACTCCATTGCTGCGAGGTAGCTAGTGAGCAACGTGAAGCTAGCTAGTACGTACTTTGGCGGGAGGCGTTTGAGCTTTGTTTTTATAGGCGGGCTGGGGTGGCGAGGTGTGGCTGGGAATTCCATTGTTGCGCGCCATTGATGTGGTGGCATGCAGCGGAACCGGTCACGTGAAGCCAGTGGGATTGCCAGTGTTGGGTGCCTTGGCTGGTTGCCAAGCCGCCCAAATCGATCCAGGCGCAGCGGCGTGTGACTCGCTTGTTCGCGTCCATGCGCCCGATTGCAACGCACTGCTTCCTTCCTCCCTTTGCTCACTCCTCTTGCTTAGAGTTAGAGCCAGGTGCGTAATTGTACATGCATCACAGATGACAGAATCAGTGTTCGTCTTTATCGCTGGGTTCAACCTACCCTTTCTGGACGAACAATGCAGATGGTTGGTTCAGAAAACAAGGGTCAATGTTTCTGGTATCATTCCAATGGAATTTAAGGGTTGTGGAATGTTTAGGTATTCATCTTTCTGAATTCTGATCTTTTTTTTTTTTGGGTAGTCTATGCACTCTATTCTATACATGTAGAGTTGGCCAGTTGGGCGTCCATGTCTGGTTCAGGTTGTATGCGTTCAATATTATGTTTAGAAATGTCCAATCATCTCTCCAACTGATGCAATTGAGAAGGTTCTGAACATCTCGTAAGAAGCCCCGAATGCCTCAATTGCTTCAAACCTTAATCCTATGTTCTGATTTCCAATTTAAACAATTACTGAACATGTTGCACATGGGATTTTTTTTTCTCTTGTGAGATTGTTTCCTGTGAAATCCATGCGAAAATTATGCGTTCCAAACGGGACCTAAAAACGAAGGCTACTTATCCTGTAAATACAGGAAGTGAGAATAGCCACTCTCTGAAGGATACTGGGCCAATGCTGCAAAAAGCCAAATTGTCAATTGCTACTCGCACTAATTAAATTTGGTTGGATGGTTTAATTAATTCATGAGCGGTATCAGGTGCGCCAAATCATCAAATTAAGTCCAAAATCACTTTCCTTTATATAGTTTGTACAAAGTTTTTAGCACTTGAGTTATATTACGCGTACCACAACGTGAATGTTGAACTCAAAACACCCTGCTCGTTCGGCTTTGCTAGGATGCATTGCATGTGAGTGACTGAGCTAGCCAGATCTGGTTGGGGTCGACCTGAAGCAATCACGTAACACTTTTTATCGATCTGGCTCGGCGAAATGTTCCCTGATGTCTGGTCATACCCTCATCCTAACGAGCGAAACCAGCACATAGTAGCCCCTCCTGACGAGCTATACGGAAGCAATCTGCAGCTCATCATGGACGAGGACGTGGTTTTGCTGATCGAACAGAACCAGTGCCAGTTAAGCGCGATGGGACGTCGCACGCCTTGTGATTCCATCTGAGGTGCGTGGTGCCAGGATCAGATGCCTTCAGGTCTCTCTTGCAACTAAACGCGCCACTACTCTAGCCTCGCTGTCCTCATAATTTTTACAAATTGTTTTCCAGATTATAAGCGTAGTTTACAGCAAGTGATCGATGGTCTCTTCGTATATCAAGCAAAACGACTAAATTAGCGTCGATTCATAGTTCATGAAAACACTTGTGAAGAGCACTTGAAGGACAACGATGGGATGTTCGGAGAGCAAAGCAAATAAATAGATTTCACTGGGACAACTAGCCACAGTACGCGCTTGCAGCCATCGATCGCACACACTTGAACCCGTCCGGGAGCTCCGTCTTGCAGGCGCTGGCGAGGAGCCCGACGCCGACGGTCCACTCCGCGGGGATGCCGAGCACGCTCTCCTTGATGGTGGTGCAGAAGCACGCGGCCGCCTCGGCCTCAAAGTTAAGCTGGGTTTGGACGTTCCTTCCTTGTGTCTGTCCAGCCGCTATCTTCTTCAAACACGCCTGTGCATGTCGCTTGAGATGATATGTTCCTCCACCTGAGCGCGCAGACAATTTAGTATGACAATATTTACATGTGGTATAAGGTACCTGACGCCCGTCCTCTATTTCTATGTTGTACTCCATATGCAGCCAACACCATGCACATCGGCCGCCGGAGCTTCCACCCGTTGAATGCACCGTTGCACCGGCCCCTGACGTCCAGGGTGGAGACGTGGGCATCCTCGAAGCCCTCCGTTTCGTCCGGCACTGCCCATTCCCAATGTCTCTCGTCCTCTCCGGTCTCCATCACCCCCACCCCAACGGCCATCTCCCCCAATGGCTCCCTCTCTATCTCCCCTCCAATAGCCTCGCCAGTCCACTGACCACTCCCCCCCCACGCCTCCCCTCTCCATCGCCCCCACCCCACGCGGCCACGCCCCCAACGGCTCCCTCTCCATCTCCCCTCCAACAGCCTCCCTAGTCCACTCCCCCCAAGGCCCCGACGCCTCCCCTCTCCATCTCCCCACGCGGCCACGCCTCACCTCACCAACGGCCGGCCTCCCCTCTCCATCTCCTTCTCCAACGGTCGGCCTCCCCTCTCCATCTCCCTCCTGGCCTCTCCAAGACTCCAGCCGTCCTATGGTCTCCCCTCTGACCTCTCCATCTCCCTCTCCAACAGCGCGTCCGCGCATGTGGGCTCGAGGGAGGGGAAGAAGCGGCGGCTGGATCCAGAGCGCAAGGCCCGCATCGCTGAGATGGGCGGTAGCAGAGTGGTGAAATGGGATTGGAGTGGTGACTGGTGAAATTGGCGGCGGCAGAGGCTCAGCCGAGGTGGACCTCTCCATCTCCCTCTCCATCATTTTTGTTTTGTTTTTGGGATTGGAGTGGTGAGATGGGCGGCGGTGGAGGCTCATCCGAGGCGGTGGCTGGTGGGTGCTGGGTGCTGGGTGCGGCAGTGCGCACTGTCAAGTGTTGTGCTAGCTTCGTGCCCATCGGGCCCGAACATGCAGTGCTGTATTAGTGTCCACCGAGCCCGAACGTGCCATGCCGACCCAAGCACAGCCCGTGGTGGTGTGTCGTGTTGTGCCGGCTATCATGCCGGGGAGGCAGATCCGGCACGGCCCTAGGTTACGTGCCACGCCGGTACGGCCCTAACAGTGCTTGTGTCGTGCCATGCGTTCGTCGAGCTGTGCTGTGGGCCAGCCTGAAAAGTCCCAGCCCAATGCCCAGGTCTAGACGTACAGCGTGCGCGTCCTTCGGCTCACCAATCCAGCACAAGGCCAGGCCAGCAGGAGAAATGCCCCGCGCGACCCTTTGGCCAGCGTACGAGAAAAGTAGGCTGCCCTTCTGCCATTGGTGATCCTGTAGCGACATGGGTCTTCCGATCCTGCCGGGAGTGGAGTAGAAACTTCACATCACCTCCTATAATAGCCAGTAAAGCATTCCATCCTAAAAAATGCACATTCTGAAAGTAGTATTTCAAAAGACTATATTGAGAGAACACTTAGGGCATGTTTGGATACATTGTTATCCGGCTCAATTCCTTCGGATTGACTTAGAATTTGAACTAAAATCCCTTTCAATCCGAAGGAATTGGTTCTAATCCCTTCCTATCCAAAGAAGCCCTTATGGGGAATATATAATGCTAGTAGTAGTAGCAAGAGTCAATTAGTCCTAGGTGTGTAGGATCAAGGATAACTGACTAGAGGAGGGTGAATAGGATATTTCTAAAAAAACTTTTTGACTAATTATCAATTTTATCTTAATTGTCTTAACAAAGCTTTCTAGCACAAATTCAAGGAATGAAATACTATGCTATTTAAAACAATACCAAATCTTATGTCAATACTAGATACAATTCTAACTAAGCAAATCCACATACGTAAATTGCTAGAAATGTAAATGCTGAAATAGTAAAGACAAAAAATAAACCAAAAAGGAGACAATGATATTTTTCCCGTGGTATCGAAGACTTACCGGTCTTCACTAGTCCATGTTGAGGTAAGTCCAAATGAATTGGACTGGCTCCACAAATTAAGCCTTAACTCCTCGATTTCACTATAGATGCTCTTCATCCACTCCGGAGATGGTGAGCTCCAAACCAATCACAACAGTTGTCGAGCCTCTTCACACTCTTCTTGAAGAGATCACATCGCAAATCTTCTCCAAGCTGTCTAGGTGCCGGCAAGCACCAAGAGTAATAAATCACACGCTTGCTTGAAGATTATCAAGTGCCAAAGTGATCAACTAATGATGCAATGCACTTGAAATTTCTCAACTACATCAAAATATGAAATGAATGTAATTGAGTATAGGAGAGTGCACTAAAGCCTCAAGAGTATTCAATATGACCAAATCTTCTTAGCTAGAGGCGGGTGGGGAGGTATCTATAACCCTCACCAACAAAACTAGTCGTTTGAGGCCCTTCTCAGAAAAAAAAACATTTGCGGTAGTACCACTGAACAAAACCGGTACTACCGCTCTTCATGATCAACGGTCGGAACTATTGCATTTAATGCTCTGAACTAGCCGTTACAAAAAAAGTTATGGTACTACCGCCAACTAGAATCTTATACTATCGCAAGGCGGTAGTACCGCTCGACTAGAACGGAACTACCGATTTCCAAAGGTTAAAGAAACAACAAAAAATATCTCTTGAAATAACGTACCACTACGTAAAATTCGGTACTACCAAAAAGAGAAAAAATCTAAAATAATATGAAGAAAGGAACTTCAACATATATATGCAGTGTTAAGACTTGTTTCAATAAATTCATCCATCTATGATGTGTTTTAGATTATATCATTATTTGCCAATTTCGCTTCAGATTGGTTGATAGCAAACAATCGGCTATCGAAGATACATTTCTTGCTAGCGACCAAAGCACACTCGATTAGAATTAACCCCACAACAGGATGCTCATAACAATTTTAGAAGATCAAAAGAACATCACTTTGCATCGCAAATAAGGCAAATTAAGGTATGAATACCAAGTAATGGTAGGTCTGCAAGGCCCTTGAGCTGTCCTTCTTGGAGATGACCCCAATGCATCTCCCTGACCATCGAGCACTGGTAGGCAGGACTGGGTTGCGAAGAAGGTTAACCCCTAGCCCAGCATGGCCACCTACAGAGGCCACGACATCACGTCCTCATCTACCAATCAATTCCAAGAACACAAGAGCACATCCAAGGAAAAGCAATGGAAGCAGCGGATGAAGAACCCCAACGAACATCCGAACCAAGATCTAGCACCTTGTCCTTGTTGGTGGTGATGATGTGTATCTTGAGGTGGGCGGGAGCAGGTGCAGGGGTAGCATTCATCATCAGGAGTCTCGCTTCCCTTCTTCTTTTTCAGATCCTCCAAGTATTTCTTACTATTCCTAGACCAATGCCCCTTGACATGGCAGTGGTAGCATTCATCATCAGGAGAAGGGCCAGATTTGACCTTCCCATTTGGCTTTGGCTTAGAGCTAGGGTGCTCATTAGGAACCTTTCCTTTTCCTTTTCCTTTGCCTTTGGGCGTCCAACGCTTCCTTTTTTTATTCTCCTTCTGAACCATCATCACATGATTGGTGTTTTTCTTAATGCTTTCCTCTGCTATCTTAAGCATTCCATGCAATTCAGTCAATGATTTCTCCATACTATTCATATGAAAAGTCATAATGAACTGTTCATAGCTCAGAGGGAGAGATTGGAGAACAACATCCGTAGCCAGATCAGGATTAAGGGGAGAACCAAGCTTCTCCAAGCTCTCAATGTAACCAATCATCTTGATCACATGACGACTGATTGGACTACCTTCCGCCAGCTTGCACGCAAACAAGGACTTTGAAATGTTAAACCTCTCGGTCCTAGCTTGGTTCTCAAACATGCCATGCGGTCCTTCAATCATAGTGTGAGCATCTGCATTCTCATAATGCTTCTGAAGCTCAGAGGACATGGTAGCAAGCATGAGACAGCTAACGTCGAGTGAATCATTGCAGTGCTTCTCATAAGCTTTGCGGGTGGCAACGTTTGCACCCTCAGGGAGTTCATCGGGGTAGGGTTGCTCAAGAACGTATTCCTTTTTTTTCTTGTCTGAGAACAATTCTCAGGTTTCGGTACCAATCAATAAAATTCGTTGCATTGAGTTTTTCTTTCTCAAGAACAGATCGCAAGTTAAAACCAGAATTGTTACTAGAAGCAGTCATAATCTACAACAGAAAATAAACAAGCAAAGTTCAGCACTATATTCATGATTGATATTCCATTAAACAATTTAACAAAAGACACTCCCACTATATGTTTTGTAATCGTCTTCCCTCTAACGACATATAGTGGTCAAGATCCATGTTCATCTAAGTTCTAGTGAGCTTTGGCATCACTGCTAGAAACCTAGTGACGTAGGTAAGCAAGGCTTGCTAATCACATCTTATGTGACTCTTGTTTGTTGGGTGGCACCCAATGCCCCGGCTCCCAACACCATGCCCCAAGGCCCAAATCCAATTTGATAGCCTTGTCAAGTAAACCAACACTATGCATGTGGATGTCCGACATCCACCCTATTAGATCAATAAAATTGGTGGTACTCTGCTTTGGCAGACCTACCAAACAATAATCGTAATTCTTATAGGCGCAGCAATTGGAAGGGCATCAAATAAATTCTTAATTTTTTTCTGAGAGAAGCTATTCTGTCATGAAAAATACATCCTCTACAAGTATGGCATGAAACAATAGTATGACAGGAAATAAACATCACATGCATATAATCACATTAAACTGTGAATGGTATGGCCTTTTGAATCGTAGTGGCCGTCATCACATGGTTCTACGGTGATGTCCTTCGCCACATTTCATGCCCTCTTTGTCATCATGCTTGAAGCCTCCATGGTAAAGAACTAAACTATTACAACTAATAGCTAGCAAATGAATTACATGAGGAGCTCAAGCATCACAAGTCGACACACATGTCATTATACAATTAAAGAACAGCCTCAACCCAGCTGTGATTAATACGACACACAGTCCGCCAAAACACACATGCATCACATATACATCTATGCCATACCATTCACATCATTCCCTGCAAAAACAAGTTAAGCGTAGAACGCATTCTACCGCCCTGACAAGAATGTGTTTGTATAACAATCTATGCGTGTACACAACGGAATTACATAGATCACATTTATGAAATCGCTATGAAAATCTCATCGGGCCGATCAAATCAACCCAAATCCGAGCCATTCAAAATGTCTCAATTTTCATTAGATCAATCACATTGATCATCGCAATCGGTATTCTTGAGGAGACCGCAACACAAGACCTCGATCTGTTGGTTCAATCTATTGACTGTGCGCGCGGTTAGCCCCGATGGTATATCAGACAAACGTTTTTTTTGTCTTTGGCCTTTTGGCCTTTTGTTTTTAAGGCCGAGCCGAAACGGCCCGCTACAGCCCAACACTCACGCGCACGCAGCAGGGGATTAGGTTTCCCCCCTACGTGCGATGAGGCGGCAGCGGCTTCGGAGGCAATGGCAGCGGCGGCGGCCCCCGGCGAAGGAGGGCGAGCGGCGTCTTCGGAGAGGCAACGGCAGCAGCGGCGCCCCGGCGATGACGTGGTCGACGCGGTGGCGGCGGGACTTCAACTTCTCGGGCGGCGGCGGTCGACGAGGCAACGGCAGAGGCGGCGCAGGCCGAGACGGAGACGCTCGGCGGCGTCGGTGAGTCGGCCGATCGGCGGCGGCCGAGCTCAGTGAAGCGATCCGAGGCAACAACGGATCGACGCGGCGAGGCGGCGGCGGCGGCGGCGATCGACGAGGCAACGACAATGGCAGCAGCAGCAATGAGACGGAGACGCGTCGGCGGCGTCGGTGAGTCGGCCGATCGGCGCGCCGAGCACAGTGAAGCGATCCGAGGCAGCAACGGAGGAGGGAAGCCAACGGCAGTGGCAAGGAGAGACGAGTTGCGCGTCAGGGAGAGGTAACCCTAATGGGCTCTGATACCATGTTAGGAATAACAACTTGTATTATCAGGGGGTCAATGGGTCAGTATATATACACAAGTACAGGTTACAGATAAGGAAACCAAATCATATCTAGAGTTCTACTCTAACACATATATATCTCTAATATATATATCTCTAACAACTTGGAGGATCAAGTGCTTACATCTGAATTACAAAAGAAGGCAATGACAAAGTGAGTTGGGCTACAGTTTAAATTCCAATACGAAAGAGGTGTGGATAACAAGCCAGCTGATGCTTTGTATCGGGTTGGGCATGTATTATCTCTGCAGACAGTCTCTATGGGCAGCCTGTGTGGCTTCAGGAGGTTTTCAATTCCTATGCGGTCGACAGTAAGGCTCAACAATTACTAACTCGCTTGGTTGTGTCGCAACCAGATGAGGAAGGGTATACTTTGCATGATGGCCTTATTCGGCACAAGGGAAAAATCTGGATAGGAGCAAACACAGGTCTCCAGACTAAAATTATCCAAGCATTTCATGCCACTCCCATTGGTGGTCACTCTGTAATTCAAGCTACTTACCAGCGAGTACAAAGGTTGTTTCAGTGGGGAGGTCTCAAGCAGGTTGTTCAGAACTTTGTAAAGCAATGTGCAACCTACCAGCAGGCTAAACATGAGCGCTGCAAGCTACCGGGATTACTGAATCCACTCCCTATTCCAGATTGTGCTTGGCAGGATATCACGATGGATTTCATTGAAGGGTTGCCAAAATCTAAAGGTTACAATGTCATTTTGGTCTTCGTTGTGTAGTACAGGAGACACCCACTAAGTGGTTTCATTGGCTAGCTTTAGCAGAATTTTGGTACAACACGAACTACCACACATCCCTAGGTTGTTCTCCATACAAGGCTTTATATGGCACTGAACCAAACTATGGACAACTGCCTCCTCTGGTGACACCAGAAGCAGGTTCGCCAGCCCAACTATTGCTCAAACGACAACAGCTGACTGAATATTTGAAACAGCATCTTACCAAGGCTCAATTGCGAATGAAGCACATAGCCAACAAGGGGCGATCACCTCGAGAGTTTTCGGTGGGGGAACAAGTATATCTTAAGTTGCAACCTTACCTCTAGTCATCGGTTGTTAATAGGACATACCCAAAGTTAGCCTTCAAGTATTTTGGACCATACCAGATTCTTCAGAAGATTGGCCCTGCTGCGTATAAATTGCAACTTCCGGCAAACAGCTTAGTTCATCTTGTTTTCCATGTGTCACAGTTGAAGCAACATGTTCCCGATCACTCTCCTATTTTTGCTTCGTTACCAACTCCGGTGGAGTTATCTGTTGATGATGTTTTTTTCTGGAGGAAATCATGGATCGCCGATTGGTAAAGAAAGGCAATGCTGCTCATCTTCAGGTGCTGATCAAATGGCTTCAATACCGGCGTCTTCAGCCACTTGGGAAGACTATGACGTCTTGCGTGAGCGGTTTCCACTGGCTGCGGCTTGGGGACAAGCTGATGCTCAAGGGGGCGGCAGTGTCACTGCCTTACTGGCAGCCATTGGGTAGGGGCGGCCTCGGGCAGAAGAGAAAGGAGCGCGAAGGGAAGATTCGACAAAGGGAGCGATGGCGTGAGGAAAGCATGGGCCGAAAAGGAACGAGTGCATGACTGGGCTTGTTCAGGGTTACATAACATATAAGTTGATACGTTGTAATCGAAACAGGCTATGGAGAGAATCTTTTTCTGTTATTGCTGTCTCTTCTTCCTCTTCGTCCTACCTTTCCGTTCTTCTCTGTTCTTCCCCAGTGTATCTCTAATCTTCTGAACTCGTGTTGAATCAAAGCGATTTTTAGCCTCAAATGGAATGAACTTGCATTGTACATGACAAGCAGCTGGGTGGATGACAGCGGCGTGGGGAGGAAGCGATGGTGCCGTGGGAAGGCAACAACGATGACGTAGGGAGGAGGTGGGTGGTGGCGCAGAAGGAGGGGATGGCGGTGCGGGGGCCACTGGAAGCGGCACGAGAGAGGAGGCGAGGGCGAGTCGATCGGGCAGAGGGGAGGAAGAGGAAGGGCGCCGTGCGGAGCTCGAGCCGGAGCAAAGTGGCGGTGGAGATGTTAATGTCAAGTAAATAGCAACAAAATAGGGGTAACGAAGATCTAGTTGTACTTGTACATACATGATACATATGACTCATGGTATGGAAACAAGACATATTTATTGATACAAAAGGACATAGGGGTGGTGGTGAATCCATCCTCTACCATATCTCCTTTTCACCTTTTGAATTGATAGATTTTTTTTATGAATAGATATGTCTAGTTACTTGAAAAATCTTATATAAATAATTAAATTATATATGTTTGTAGCTTATGATAAGATTATACGTGGTTTATTGATTAGATACAAATTATGTATTAAATTTTTATTTGTAAGATAAATATTTTATGGATATTAGATTTCTAAGTTAATAACTTATATTATGTTTATTTAAAAACCGTTGCAACATAAGACATGCTAGTCACATATTACTTACAAGAGTATACACGCACTATACATTTATCGAGGAAGTGAAACCTAAACGACCAAATCTTGTGATTACTACAGGAGCAAGTAACAAAAGATAGTTTTTTACATATGAAAAATCAAGAGAAACTCAATTACGATCACTTCTTTAGCTTCCCGAATCCTTCACTTGCATCCTGATTTGCGCGTGGCATGCTTGTGCAATGTGCAGTAGTGAAACGCTGAAGAATGTGGCAGACGCGACCAAACTCCAAGCAATTCAGGACGTACTGAAATCAGACAAGGGGACGCTGTAAAGCATTGGCAGTCGGCATGCTATAGAGGCACATCGGCTTACCAATCTTTTACATTTTACGTGTACCTTGTGCGATGGTCTTGTTGACTTACAGGAAGGATGTTAGGGCCGTCACAACCTTCTCTGGCCTGCATAACATGCGAGATACGTGAAGGATTAGGTAAGCAGGTCTGAAGATGTGCACATAGTGTCAAACACCTATCTATCGTGATTCGCGAAACTGTGTAGTATACATGCATGAATAGTAAGGTTCAGGACAAAAATCAACTGAATTTACTATGCTACTCAAAACAATTACCAGTCCTCCTGGGGCATATGACCAGCTCCTTCTATTGGCTCCAATTTTACCACATCAGGATTACCTTTCTGGAATTCCTCAGCGATCGAGAGTGGTAAGTACTTATCAGATATCCCCCATGCAAGCAGTACTGGTTTTTCCCAGCTGCAGGAAATTACCAAATGGATGTTTCTTTCAGCACAGGAAGACACTTATGGTCACTGATTTACCTGTCTAATATTGATAGCTTCTATTAGGAAAAAAGAACCTTTTGACACTGCTGAGTAAGGATCAAAATCCCGGCGATTACCAGAAACCCGGCGGTAACAGGATGAACAGTAACCAATCAAAAAATTTCAAATTTAAATTTAAATTTAAATTTATGACTGCATAATGCACTTCCTAGATTGGTTTAAACTTTTTTTGTGTTAGATTACATATTGTATGAGCTAAATATGCTTGAATTATTGTACTCACAAGTCCCAATATTTTTAAGATAATGTTACTTCATTAAACACTTTCTAATTATAACTAGACATCAAGCTCCTTATGTATCAGGATTGTTACTTCATTAAACACTTTCTAATTAATATTTACATTATTCCAACTGCTAATTACCCATAACCGAGTTTCTCTGTTTTTTCAACCGGTTTTTCCGGTTTTGGGCGGTAATCGGTAAAAAAAAAATCCTCAATTCATATTTCACTTTTCGAATTTCGAACGATTTTTTTCCTGGTTTTTCCGGTAATCGGCCAGTCACCGTTGTTAGATATATATATTGTGTAGGGTGTTATTTGCATTTGTTCCATCCTTGTACATGTTATATATTGGCCTTTGGTCCATTGGAATATACAGGTTGATATATTCAAACATGGTATCAGAGCTAGGGTTTTGAAACCCTACCTCTCATTGGCCATATACCATCAGAGCCGCCGCCGCGCCTCCCGTAGCCACCGCCGCCGCTGTCCTCCGTAGCCGCCGCCGCCATTGTCCTCCTCCGTAGCCGCCGCCATCGTCCCTGCACCGCTTCTTCCCCAGATCTGCTGCGGTCGTCGCCGCCGCTCGGGATCCACGCCGGTCGAAGGCGCGCCCTCACTCAGCGCCCGCCCGCCCTCCATGGCGGATCGCGGAGGAGTAGATGGAGGATGAGGCGAAATAGTGGTGGAAAGCCGAGAGTCGGAAAATCGAAAGGAGATCGACTCAAGAAGAGAATCCGGCCGACAGTGGGAATGAGGGTAGTAAGGACGGGACTCGTCAAAAGTGACATCCCGAGAAATCCTCATCCTACGAGCAATGTGGTTATAACAACGATAACCCTTATGCTCAAGATCAGAGCTAAGAAAAACACACTCAATCGATGACGCGATCGACAGTGCGCTCACAAGGTGGAAGAAGAACGCGAAGCAGACCACCAAAATCTGCGAAGATGACTGTACTCTGAGCTCGACCAAAGAGACGCTCACAGAGTAGAACCACGAAGAGCGAGAAAGGTCAGAGGTTGATCGAAAAGCGGCGAGAAAGCGACCTCGGCCAGTGAGGGGAACAGAGGAGGCAAGCATGAGGCGCGAGCGGTCTCAAGCAAGTGACGATGTTTACGCTCAGAGACACCATTCTGAGCGTGAGCACCAGGACAAGAGTACTGAGGAAGAGTGCCTTGCTCAGCGAGAAAACGACGCAGCAAGCGAGAGAGATACTCACCACAGAGTCGGCCACGAAAAACACGAATGATCAATCAAACGAGTCACGAACCATGGTGGCGAACATCGATAAATAGAAAGAACTCAGTCGCTCGAACATGAAGTAGATCCAAGTATAACGAGAATAATCATCAATAAAGATCACATAATAGCGATGACCCCCTTTCGAAACGAAGGGAGCTGGACCCCAAACATCATAGTGAACAAGATCAAAAGGACAAGTAGAAATAGAATCACTAGTGGGATAGGGGAGCTGCAGCTGCTTGCCAAGCTTGCAACCCATACAATGTAACGATGTGTCCCCAGAAACAGACCCAAGAACACCACGACCAACTAAAGACGATAGACGCGAGCCACAGAGATGACCGAGACGATGGTGCCACTGAGCAAAAGATGTAGTGGAGGACGCAGCAAGAGCAGAGGTAGTGGTAGTGGCCAACTGGCTGGTGGAGTCAGCGGAAGGAAGATGAAGCCAGTCGAGCTCCCAAAGACGCTGCGAATCACGGCGCCGAGGGCGATTACCAGCGAGTCCTCGTGCGGCGGTCTGAACACAACAAGAGTCGACTCAAGAACAACACGACGGTTGTGATCGGTGATCGACCACCGAGACATAAGTTGCATAGTGGTGAGGAACATGAGAGACTGCAGAACATGAAAAGAAGAAGTGGAAAGGATGCCTCGGCTTTAATGAGAAGAGAGGTACCATCTGCGATCTGAGCAGTGGAAGAAAAATCGGTGGACCGCATGAAATAAGGTGGGTAGAATCTGGTGTCATGTGAAAAGAAGCACCAGAGTCTAAGATCCACGGAGACAAGATACCTGACGAGGGAGGAGGCAGAGGCGAGTAAGACTGCTGAGAAGCAAGAGCCAGACGAGCAGAACCCGAGGAGTCCGAGGATGAGCCGACACCGAGGCGCTGAAGCAGTGAGAGAAGCTGCTGTGTGGCGTCACCAGAGGAGCCCTGGCGAGAGGGCCATCCACGAGGGAGAGGAACCTCCAGAGCCCTTCGGGGGACGTCCGCCCCGACGACTCTGGTCCCTCCTCCGCTTGTAACAATCCTGATACCTGTGGCCAGCACGCTGACAGTAGGTGCAGTGGAGACCCGCAGTAGAAACAGCAGCCACTGGAGGAGCTGGAGAAGGGGTCACGGTCGGTGCTGAAGAGGGCGGCAAAGGAGCAAGACCAAGTTATTGCTCTTCAGTATGTGCCTTCGGAACTTCAATTAGCAGATTTCTTTACTAAGGTACAGACTCGAGCTCAGCATAATTTCTACCTCTCCAAACTCAGTGTTGTTGATCCACCATGAGTTTGAGGGGGGGTGTTAGATATATATATTGTGTAGGGTGTTATTTGCATTTGTTCCATCCTTGTACATGTTATATATTGGCCTTTGGCCCATTGGAATATACAGGTTGATATATTCAAACAACAGTTACCGCCCGCCGTCCACGGGTTCCGAGATTTCAATCCTTGCTGCTGAGTGATATTAGAACTTAGCACGTCTTACCAACATAGCCTGTCTGTTTTAATTAACGCAGAGGCTATAGCGTGTAAAAAATATGGGTGCTTGGTTGTGTGGTTAAGCTTACCTGTTGGATGAAAATCCAGCCGAAATTCTACTCAATACATCTTGAAAGCTGGCTTTCCTGGCAGCTTCAAGCAATGCTAAAAAAAGAAATACAAGAAAGTCAGATGTTAAGGTGTCAAACAACAAGATTTGGTAACTAGAAATTCTGCAAATAGATAATTACGTTTATTTCAGCAAATATTATGTTTATACTGTATAGACGAGAAATATACCAAATAATTCCGAACATTAAGCTCATAAAGAAGTGCTGCACGAAATCTAACAAAAGTTGCAGCACCTGTAAACTAATTGATGGTCGATGCTATTTACATATGGCATAGTCCAATTGAACAAAAATAACATGTTCTATAGATGATGTAACACTTAAAAGTCTTACAGACTTAAACCAATGGCTTAAAAAGTGTAATTCTCATTGGCCGTAACTAGATATAATTTATTCATACTAATGTTTACGCATATAAGTTGGTGACACAAACACATACTCTATAATAAGCTAACTGAAACATCATAATTTAGTGAATTTCAGATTTTGTAACTTGTTGGGTTCTATTAGTTGTAGTTTTCCCAACGAATGTTAAGGCAATATACTTCAGATCCTTTTATAAAAATGCATATGCAAATAGGAAACTTAGTATCCAAGAGACAAAGTGTTGTAACCATTGCTAGGATAAGATAACTTTCAAAAAAACAGGGTAGTGAGATCAATATGCATGAATATAATCTTCTGAAGAAAATTTCCCAAGGGAATACAGCTATGAAAATTTCCCAAGGGTGAGCCAGTGAGGTATATATAATATAGCCATGTCAATGCATGGCTTCAAGTGATTAAAATTTACTAAAACTTGGTTAAATAATATGTGGCTACCCTGGTAGAATTTGCATTCCCTTTATTTCTCTAATTTGATAAGACTTAGTCATATAGCTGAAAATTATTCAAGTCCATTCCATGGCTGATACAATACAAACTGAATGTAAACAAACCAATATATATGACATAATGAAAACATGTGATTAGGGGGGTGGGGACTAACCAAATCCAGGCGCACCACTAGATAGATACGGTAATCTGTATATATCAGCCTTCTCCAACTTCAGCACATAACTGTCAAACAAGAGGACAATATTTCCAAATGAAAATTTTGGGTCGACACACAAATTGAGTAGTGTGCTACATAGATGCTGACAGGACTAGTATAGAATTGTAAGAATATGAGTCTTTTGTATTTCCTTATTTGTATATAATATCATTATCAGTATATAACATACCCCCTTGTACTCCCTATATATATTGCCTATTAGACCTCTTAAATATATACATAATATTCATAACATGGTATCAGAGCTAGGGCACTAACCTAACTCTTTATGTTGCCGCTCACGCCGCCGCCGGAAGGGGGAATACTAGCTTCCCCCCGCGCTGCCGCCGCCAGACGCCGTCACCAGGCCACCACCGCACTCCGCCGATCGTCACCAAGCCGCCCACTAACGTAGCCCGAGGACGCTACCCGAAGACGAAGTGGGCCGAACCGACGACGGACGACGCCATCGCCCGACGCCGGCCATAGCATGTCGCCGCCGCAGCTTGGAGACGCTTTTGCCAACGAAGCGCTATCACGCCGCGCCTCTGCTGCCCACACGCTCGATCCCGACGCCCGACACCGCCCGACTTGAAGTCACTGTCCGTCGCCGCTTGACGCCAGAGCTGGCTTTGCTCCGGCCGCCATCGCCATTGCGGTCGACCTCGCTTAAGCCACCACCACGGCAGGGGAACTAGGGTTCCCCCGTGCGCGTGTGTTTCCTTCAGCTTCCGTGGGCCATTTTTGCTAGTGTGAGCTGGCCTAGCTAAAAAACACAAATAGTACGTCGATCTAACCGCCGTGCCATCCAGCGCCGCCTGTTAGACTTCATTGTCTTGGTCACCGTGCCGTCTAGCGGCCCCTACCAATGGCTTCCGTTCCATCAGCTGCAATCCCATTCTCGGGAACAAAGCTCAATGGAACGAACTAAAGGTTGTGGTCTTCACTCATGGAGATCACGCCCGATGGTCTCCGCCTCTAGGGACATGTTACTGGTGCCCGACCTTGTCCGCCGTCACCGGTTCAGCCTTCTCTCAGACAGCCTACTTCTGCATCTCCTGCAGAAGATGAGGCCGCCAAGGAGGCAAAACCTGTTATTGCTTCTGCTGATGCAGCCAATGAGGCCTTTCAGTATGCCATAGACGCTTTTGAGCGCCGGTGTGCTGATGAGGCCCGTGTTCAAGCCATCCTGGTGGTCAGCATCGATGACTCAATCCAGCCAGACATTGTTGGTTTGCGTGCCACTCGTTAGATCTGGGAGTATTTGCATGAGTAATACCATCAGAGCAGCGATGCTCACTTCTTTTCGCTTCAGCGTGAGTTGAAAACGCTTCGCCAGGAGGACTCCTCCATCGACGACTTCTTCCGAGCCTTGGCCAGTCTCTGGCGCCAGCTGGACGAGCTGGCTTCTCCGCTCTGCCAAGAGTGCAGAAGGTAGATCGTGATCGCCTTCGCCTTTATGACTTCGTCTGTCGTCTTCGCCGAGAGTTTGAGCTTGTCAGGGCTCAACTGCTGAGCCGCTCACCACGACCGACAGTCACCGCAACTCTTTCGACGCTTCGTCTTTGAGTTGCTTCGCGCATGAGTTAGCAAAGACAGCTTTGTTCCTACTGCTTGCTACCCCTTCTTCTTCGACTACACCGACAATTCGTGCTTCGACTCCAGTCCCTCCTCAGGTGTCTGTTTCCGCTCCTGTTTTTGTACCAACTGGGGTTCAATGCAATTATTGCAAGAACTTCGGGCACGACTACCAGCGTTGTGCGGTGCGGAAAAAGCAGAACAGGGCGCGTGGAGGTGGACGATCCAAGGAGGGCAGGGAGGCATTAACTTCTCGACGGGAGGACAAACCAGCACATCGAGGCCTTCTCAGTGAGGTGTTATGCCAGGCTCTACTTCAGCAGCTCTCTCACAGCTCAGTCTCCTCTAGGTACTTCTTGGGTTCTGGATTCGGATGCCTCTTTCCACATGACACCGGACTCCATATCTCTCACTTCAGTAGGACCTATTTTTCCTATCTCTATTCAGACAGCTGACGGTACTATTCTGTCTGTCAGCTGCCAGCGCACTCTTTTGTCCACTGACTTTTC
Organism: Hsuehochloa calcarea; assembly: GCA_036346395.1. Classification (NCBI taxonomy): domain Eukaryota; kingdom Viridiplantae; phylum Streptophyta; class Magnoliopsida; order Poales; family Poaceae; genus Hsuehochloa; species Hsuehochloa calcarea. The sequence continues at coordinate 47,515,076 of CM070599.1, forward strand.
TGTTCTAGTTGTTTCCCATATTCTCCAGCTTACTATGCAGCTTCTCTCGGTAGGTCAGCTCACCGATCTTGGCTGTAGGGTTGGTCTTGACTCACACCTATTTCATCCAGGATCGACAGACAGAGATGGTACTTGGGACTGGTTAGCGCCGTAGGGATCATCAGGGTCTCTACATCCTTGATCGCCTCCACCTTCCGTCCACCTCAGTTGCTCCTGTCACCTCTACGTCTACCTCCACCGCCACTGCTGCCACCACCTCTAGAGTTTTTGCGCAGTGGCATCACCGTTTAGGTCACTTGTGTGGGTCCCGTCTTTCTTCATTAGATCGTCAGGGTGTTCTTGGACGTGTTACTGTTAACACGGTCATGTTTTGTCATGGTTGTAAGCTGGGCAAGCAGCAACAACTTCCTTATCATTCTAGTGGATACTTGTCTTCTCGTCCTTTTTACTTAGTTCATTCAGATGTATGGGGACCTACGCCTATCATCTCTAAAGGTGGACATAAATTTTATGCGATCTTCATTGATGATTATTCTCGTTTTACATGGATTTTCCCTATGTCTAATCGTGGTCAGTTTCTTGCAATCTATCGTAGCTTTGCAACAATGGTTCGTACTCAGTTTGATTCTTTCATCCGTACTTTTCGTTGTGATTATGCTAGTGAGTACTGTTCTGACACTTTTGGACAGCTTCTTTCTGAGCAAAGCACTCTTTACCAGTCTTCTTGTCCTGGTGCCTATGCTCAGAATGGGGTTGCTGAGCGCAAATATCGTCATCTGATTGAGACTGCACGCACTCTTCTCCTTGCCTCTCACGTTCCACCACAGTTCTGGGCTGAGGTTGTTTCTACGGCTGCATATCTCATCAATATGCAACCTTCCACTGCCCTTAAGGGTGTCAATCCTATAGAGCGTCTCTACTCTCGAGCCTCCCAGTACACTCACCTTCGTGTTTTTTTTGTACTTATTTTGTTCTGCTGCGGCCTCATGAGCGCACTAAACTATCGCCCCAGTCAGTTGAGTATGTGTTTCTTGGTTATAGTTCTGAGCATAGGGTTACGCTGCTATGATCCTTCTGCTCGACGAATCAGGATTTCACGAGACGTTATCTTTGGCGAATCTCGACCTTTCTTCTATCGAGATTCAGCTCCTCCTGTTTCCACCGTTGAGTCGATTTCATGGTTGTCTCTTTCTGACTCTTCACCTATTTCTCCACTATCACAGTCTTCCTCTGGTCTGTATCCAGTGGATCCTTCTGTATCTCCGCCTCCGGTGCTGCCTCCTGCAGCACCGCCTCTTGTTCCTGCAACACCACCATCTCGTTTCTCTAGTATTCACTACTCCAGGCGTCCTCGTCCTTCACCAGTCTCCTCTCCTGGTATCTTGCCGACACCCACATCTGATCCTCCTGATGTGCTTCTCGTTACGTCCTTCGTGACCAGACATCCCTTCGACCCCCTGATCGTCTTGGTTTTGCTCCGATAGCTCATGCTCTCTCTATCACTGAGCCTAGTTCTTATCGTGAGCCTGCTGCTCATTCTGAGTGGCAGCTCGCTATGGCAGAGGAGTTTGATGCTCTTCGACGTACAGAGACTTGGGATATTGTACTGACACCTGTGCATGCTTGTCCAATCACGTGCAAGTGGGTGTACAAGATTAAGACCCGATCTGATGGTACTATTGAGCGCTACAAGACTCGTCTTGTGACTCGCGGCTTTCAGCAGGAGTACGATCATGATTACGATGAGGCTTTTGCCCCTGTTGCCCATATGACCACTGTTCGCACTCTTGTTACGCTTGCTTCTGTTCGCCGGTGGTATATCTCTCAGCTAGATATTAAGAATGATTTTTTTAATGGTGTTTTGCATGAGAAGGTCTACATGCAGCCACCACCGGGGTATTAGTTCCTGGTGGGCACGTCTGTAGTCTTCGTCGTGCTCTTTATGGCCTCAAACAGGCTCCTCGTGCCTGGTTTGCACATTTTACCTCAGTGATTACTACTGTCGGTTTCACTATCAGTTCCCACGATCCTGCTCTTTTTGTCCATGTCTCATTTCGGGGTAGGACACTGCTTCTTCTGTATGTTGATGATATGTTCATCACTGGTGAGGATTCCTCATTCATCACGTATGTGAAGAAGCATCTCAGTGAGCAATTTTTGATGACTAATATTGGTTCTCTTATGTACTTCTATGGGATTGAGGTCTCTTCCATACCCGCGGGCTACTACTTCTCCCAGCAGAAGTATGTCCAGGGTCTTCTTGACCGGTCTGGTCTGACTGACACTCGCATTGCTGAGACTCCCACGGAGCTATCCCTCCAGCTTCGTGCCACTGATGGTGATCTTCTTGAGGATCCTACTCGATATCGTCATCTTGTTGGGAGTTTGGTGTACCTTGCGAGCACTCGTCTTGATATTGCTTATTTTGTTCATATCTTGAGTCAATTCATGGCTCGTCCTACCCATCTTCACTATAGTCATCTTCTTCGTGTTCTTCGCTATTTGCGTGGGACTCTCTCGTTGTTTGTTTTTTCCTTGCTCCACCTCACTACAACTTCAGGCATACTCTGATGCGACCTGGGCTAGTAGTCATTCTGATTGTTAGGAATAGCAACTTGTATTCTCAGGGGGGCCAATGGGCCAGTATATATAGACAAGTACAATATGCAAATAACCCCTTATAACAATGGGGAATAACACAGTTATACATATATCTCTAACAACCCCCCTCAAATTCATGGCGGATCAACAACACTGAGTTTGGAGAGGTAGAAACTATGTTGTGCTCGAGTCTGGGCCTTCGTGAAGAAATCCGCTATCTGAAGCTCGGAAGGCACATACTGAAGAGCAATCACCTGATCATGCACACAAGACCTCATAAAGGAAGCATCAACACCAATATGCTTGGTGAGCTCATGCTTCACAAGGTCACGGGCAATACTGATAGCACCTGTACTAGCCCATTAGGGTTACCTCTCCGGACGCACAACTCGTCCTCCTACCCTGATCTAGCCGCCACCGCTAGTTTGCCGCTGTCGCCGGCCTCCCTTCCCCGCCGCTGTCGTCGGCCTTCTCTCCCACCCCGCGTCGCCGCTTGCCTCTAGCCGCCGCAGCCTTGCAGTCGCCGCAACGAAGGAGGCAGTTGGGAGGAGATTCAACCCGCTGCTGCCGACTCGTCGTCTTCTAGAAGCCTCCAGATCGCCGCGTGGGAGCTCGACCGTCTCCAACGTCTCATCGCCGGCGCCGGGGGGAGGGGGGGAGACCCTCGCTGAATATGCGCCCGAGCCGCGTCGACCCCGCCGCCGCCGCCACCGCTGTCGTCGAATCGTGCTCGAGCCACCGCGTGCCGCCGCGCCCCGCCGTCGTCGCCGCCGCCGCCAGCAATTTTAGCAAAGGGGGAACCCTAGCTCGTTCCCCCTCGCTTCTCTCGGTTTTTGCCCTATTGGGCCGAGCCGAGGGAGCCAGCCCAGCAGCGGCCTTTAAATATTGGCTGGGTTCAAAAAAAAACGCCGGTCTAACCGCCGCCTGTTAGACTACGTTGCCTTGGTAGGCCGCGCCGTCCAGCGCCGCCTACCAATGGGTACCGTTTTCCTCTCTCGCTACCCGGTGATCTTCGATGGTGTTAATTACACGTACTTCGTATCTCACATGCGCATCCACATGTGTGGTTTTCGTCTCTAGGGCGTTCTTTCTGGCGATGACACCTGCTCGCCTTGCCCTACTCCTCCGATGGAGCCTACGTGCATTGCGCGCTTCGACAAACGGTAAAGGTCGCTTGTTGATCTTCTAGCCTTGCTGATGAGAAGGCTGCCTCTGCCTACCAAGAGGCTCTGGATTCCTATATGGATCGATTGACCGTCTACACTCAGTGGTGCGACGACGACGCTCGAGCTGCTGCTGTCTTCATCGCCAGTGTCCAGCCTCAGTTTTCTTCTGAGGTTGTGGGACTCCCTTCGGCTGTCCAGATGTGGACTCACCTTCGTCAGCACTACGAACCCTCTGGAGATGCTCTCTACCTGTCAGTGGTTCGCCAGGAACACTCTCTTCAGCAGGGTGATGCTACTGTTGACGCCTTCTACGCTCAGAGTTCTGCTGTCTGGCGTCAGCTGGACTCTCTTCGCACTGCTGGCTGTCGCTCCTGTTCGTGCTGTCTGGCTGTACGTGCTGACCTGGAGTTTCAGCGTGTCTACGAGTTCCTTACTCGCCTTCGTCCTGAGTTCGAGCAGAGGCGTGCCCAGCTTCTTGCACGCCACCCTCGTGTCACTCTTTTGGAGGTTCTTACCGAGATACGCGCAGAGGAGACTCGTCTGAGTGGTGCTGGTCTGATGCCACTCCCCTCCGTGCTCGCCGCTCGTCCACCTGCTACACCGACTGCTCCACGTTTCAGTACACTGCCTCCTCCAGCGGCTACCACAGGTGGTGGTGGCCGCCCTCCATCTGGCGGTGGCCGTCCTTACTGCTCCTACTGCGACAAGGTCGGCCACATCGAGTCTCAGTGCTATAAGAAGCAGCGGCATCTTTCACGCCGTTCTTCTCCTAGCACTGGCACTGGTGCTTCTACATCGACGTCTGCATCGACTTCTTCAGCAGCTTCTCTCACTGAGCAGGAGATAGCCAAACTTCGACGCCTCCTTGCCGCTTCAGGTTCTCCCTCAACAGGTTCTGCTACTGACTCTTCGGGCAATGAGAAACTACCTCCTACACAGTCAGGTACCTCCCCATGGATTCTTGATTTAGGAGCATCATTTCACATGACTTCTGATTCTTCCACTTTGTCTTTCATTACACCTCTTGATTCCCCTGTCAGTGTTCTTACTGCTGATGGTACCTCTCTTTCTGTCTCTGGTCGAGGACCTCTTAGCAACTCATCTTTTCATATTCCTTCTGTTGCTTATGTTCCTCGCCTAACCATGCAGCTTCTTTCTGGGATGACATCGACCTTGGTTGTCGGGTCATTCTTGACTCTGACTCTTGTTGTGTTCAGAACCGCCACACGGGGGCTCTGGTTGGTTCTGACCCTCGGCGCCTTGACTCACAGCGTCTCTGGGAACTTGACTGGCTTCACCTTCCTTCCGCTGCCACCATCGCCGCTAGTCTTTTCGCTTCTGCCACTTCGTCTACCAGCTCTTTCTCGCAGTGGCATCATCGTCTTGGTCATCTGTGTGGAACTCGTTTGTCATCTTTAGTCCGTCGTGGTCTTCTGGGGTCTGTCTCAGGGGACGTGTCTTTAGATTGTCAGGGCTGTAAGTTAGGGAAACAGATTCAGCTTCTCTATCCTCATAGTGAGTCTGTGTCTCAACGACCATTTGATCTTATTCATTCAGATGTTTGGGGTCCGGCTCCCTTCCTTTCGAAAGGGGGCCATCGATATTATATCATTTTTATAGATGACTTCTCTCGTCACATTTGGATATATTTTATGTATTCTCGTAGTGAGGCCCTGTCTATCTATAAACAATTTGCTACTATGGTTCGCACACAGTTTTCCACTCCTATTCGTGTATTTCGTGCTGACTCTGCTGGCGAGTACCTCTCTAGTTACCTGCGCAGCTTTCTTGCTAAGCAGAGCACCCTCGCTCAGTTCTCTTGTCCTAGTGCTCATGCTCAGAATGGTGTCGCTGAGCGTAAGCATCGTCACCTCCTTGAGACGGCTTGTACCTTGATGATTGCCGCCTCTATTCCACCTCACTTTTGGGCCGAGGCCATTTCCACTGCCACCTATCTCGTCAACATTCAGCCCTCTTCTGCTCTTTAGGGTGAGATCCCGGTTGAGCGTCTCTGTGATCTTTCTCCAGACTACTCTGCCCTTCGTCTGTTTGGCTGCATTTGCTACGTTCTTCTTGCACGTCGAGAATACACCAAACCGATCGCCGACCGTTGAGTGTGTTTTTCGAATCTGATCTGAGCACAAGGGCTATCGGTCTTTGGGACCTGTTGGTCGACGGATGCGGATTTCTCGGGATGTGACTTTTGACGAGTCTCGCCCCTTCTACCCACGTCCTGCCTCTCCTTTGGTTTCCTCTGTGGAGTCCCTGTCTTTTTTTACTTTTTCCAGATACATCCAGCTCTGATATCATGTTAGGAATAGCAACTTGTATTCTCAGTGGGCCAATGGGCCAGTATATATAGACAAGTACAATATGCAAACAACCCCATATAACAATGGGGAATAACACAACTATACATATATCTCTAACACTGATCACCGTTCTATTTCTGCTTACTGTGTTTTTCTTGGCTCCTCCCTGATTGGCTGGAAGACAAAGAAGCATACTGCAGTTTCCCGTTCAAGTGCAGAGGCTGAGTTGAGAGCTATGGTAGTAGTGACAGCAGAGGTTACTTGGCTGATGTGGTTACTTGCAGATTTTGGAGAGCCTTTGATAGGACCTACCACTCTTTTGTCTGACAGTACAGGTGCTATCAGTATTGCCTGAGACTCAGTGAAGCATGAGCTCACCAAGCACATTGGTGTGGATGCTTCATACACTCGCTCACAGGTGCATGAGGGGGTACTTGTTTTACAGTTTGTACCCTCAGAGTTACTGGTTGCTGAATTCTTCACGAAGCCACAGACTAAGGTACAACATTTGTATTTTCTCTCCAAACTCAGTGTGTGTGATCCAACATAAGTTTAAAGGGGGGGGGGTTGTTAGAATAGGAGTCATTTTGTATTAACTTATCTGTATATAGTATACCCCCTTGTACTCCCTATATATATTGCCCATTATACCTCTTGAATATACACATAATATTCATAACAAGAATAACATCATTTGGAGAATGAACAAAACTTTTATGTTCTTTCAAGCAGCATGCACTTCAGCAAGAAGCAAAGAGGCATAGTGAGAATAGAATTGCCATGGCATAACGATCAGAGTTTCTGCGACAAGGATACATACGGGCTACCTGCTTCAATGAATCTTTCGGCTAAAACAGCATTTTGGCAAGTAAATTCACCAAAAAGCGGCAACCTACATTGAAAAATTCGCTCAGTTTGCAAACATAAGCAGAAATATTGACTGCAAAAATGCAAGAACATCAACTACAACTGTGGTTTAAAAACCGTACTGCAAGCGCGATTCTGGGACGGTTACGGTTTTTTCGTTGAATTTCGTTAAATTTTGCTTAAAAATCAATCAAAATTCAAAATTTGAATTTGCAAACTCGGAAAAACCGCCGGATTTCAAATCTCGCCCCACCGTAAACCGTTATCGGTGCAGAATCGGCGATTCTGCGCCGGATTTCAATCCATGACTACAACACAAGTGAAAAACATTGATTAGAAAACAGTCCATTTGTACTTGTATCAATTATTCACTTTATAACACAACCGGCTTGCATAAACTATATCTTGGGTGAAAAATCAAACTATACAGTGAAAGATGAACAACATTACACTAGTAAAGTAAATAAAGCAGATAACATAACCATCCTCAAGGCATTTTATACAGAGTACAATAGTGCAATCATAAACACCCAGACCAAGAAATACAAAATAAAATGAAGCACATATGTGAACTTAAGTTGAATTTAGTTGCAAAGTTCATAGGATTATAAGCTTGAATTCACAACAATTCAGAAATTAGAAACAGAAATAGCATACCTTAGCTGATTAAACAATCCAGGCACCGGAGAAGAAACAGTAAGTGGACTGTTAAGAATTGCTACTTTAAGAACTTTGCTTGAGCTCTTCAATGCCCATGTCAGCCCATACGAGCCAACAAGAAATCCCTACAACGAAATGAAAGAAAAGATGCAGATAATCCATATGAGAACTTCTATGAACAAAGATTTTCCTTAAAGTTCCAAGTATGTACCTGGACAACTAAGAAGAATGGTTTAGTGATATTTAAAGTACCAAGAAGTTCATCAAATGAATTGTGGAACTCCTCTTCTGCGAATGATACAACTTACATAAGTCCTTAGCAAACTATAAGGTTGTAGACATTTTCCTGACCTGTGTAGTCGAATCCATATCCAGGTTGTGGCTTATCACTGAACCCAAATCCTATCCAGTCAGGAGCAATGCAGTGATAGCCAGCATCTGCCATCTAGTAAGTTCAATAGCTGCTTAGGGGATAGAATGATTGATAGAAACAAAAGCGGCAGTGTGATCAGTAAGTTTACATTGAACACAATGTTCAAAAGTAAACCCCTGTTTTTCTTCAATAGCTTATGTAAGGTCAGCCATTTGGTTCTCAAAAACAAAACAAAAAGACATGTTGCGGTTGTTAGACTGTCACAAGGGCACAAGGCACTATGTAAATCATGTATGGCTCTAAATTTTCTAATGAAAAAAGATAATCTAGATAAAAGAACCACACACAAATTGCATAAGGCTATGGGAAAAATACTACATCATAGATATCTTTCTGAGTAAACAATTCGAACTACCAAAACTAGTAATATTTTGTTGTTGAGCAATGCAAATTAAGTGCAAATAATTGCTCAATAAGTTAGGTTTAGTCCAAAGGTCAATGAAGCTAACCTGAGACATAACCACACGATAGCTAAATGACTGAGTTGGAGCACCGTGAATAAACATAATAGTCCCACGCCGTGCATCAGAGGAACCTACAATTGTATCACCATGAAAATGAAACCAACAATTGCATATATTTTTTTTGAACGGACAATTGCATTTATTGTTTTTGCACGGACAATTGCATGAGAATTGTGTTTACAGAACATGGAATATATATTTTGATGATCCTTTGGTTCATTTTGTTCAGCAATGCAACTAGTGAAGAGCTTGATACAGCACATACAAACACAAACTAAATGAACAATTATATAGCGGCAGCAACAAAGCACATAGGAACAAGTTTTGTTTTCACTTTTCATGTGACAGCTTTGCAGAAGATGAGGGATCGCGTTAGACAAAATCAATACTTTCAATTCCACAAACGTCTGCGACAATCCATCATCTTCGTAAAAATGACATCTGGTTTTACTCTTCAAAGCCAATTGGCATTCACACAGTGCAATACTACCTTGTCCATCGGTCACCATGTCAATGTGTATCCAACGTTTTACTTACACTCGTTTTTTTCCCCAATAACGTCATCTCACCGGCACAAAGATGAACAAATAGTACCTGTTTCCCTCACAAACCATCTCAGCTTTCCTGATTTCACAGTCGAACCGTACTCTCTCCCTTTGTCCTCTATCCTCTGGACGCAACAAGATTAGTCATCAGTAAAAATGGATAGCGAGGACCAAACAAGAGGAAGGGGTCAGGGGGAGGAAGGGGAGGTTAGCATTACGTAGAGCATCTGGCCGACATTGCCGTCCTCGGCGGGCGACTCCGGCAGCTGGATGGCGCTGCGGCTCGACGGGTTGTCGGTCACAAACCCGAACGGGTTAAACACCAGGTCCTCCTCCTCCTTTCCTCCCTCCGCCGCCTCGTCCTTGCTACCGCTCGCCGCAACTACCACATGCCCACCCCGCCCTCTCGCTCCTCCTCTTCGTAGCTTCCCAGCAGCGTTCGCGCCACCGCATGTGGAGGAGATGGCCACGCTGCCGCTGCCTCTGGAAGCGGTGGAAACGGAGGGCAGGAGGAACAGAGGAGAGGAGGAGGTGGTGCAGGGGCAGCACGACATGGCGGCGGCCGGCGGGTGCTGGATTGGCCGGGTTGGTGTCCGGCAAAATGTGGCCACGGAATGATTCGGTTGGCGCAGCGGCGTCGAGCCACAGGGACAGTAGATTACCTGTGGATTGGTGTGGGACCGACCAGTTCCTCTGGAACCACATGTATTTTTACACAGCTTTAGTATCTCCTTAAGTAGGTCTTTCGGTTGTATTTTTTTGAAAAGCAGCTTCTGACTGTACTGTAAGATTTTCTGATTGTAGGTTGAATGACTAGGTTTTTCTGATTTGGTGTTTGAGTGTCTGACTTTTATTAGGCTGGTTACAGCTTCCGAGATGTGAAATATCTGAAATGCTCCTGATGACAGTAATAGCTTGTTTGATGTCTTATTAACAATATTTAATGACATTTAACGATATTTAATAATATTTAACGGTATTTAACAACATTTAACGATAATTGACAACATTTAACGACCATTGACGACTATTAACGACGACTAACGCAATTAACGAGAACTACCGATATTAACCGCGATTAACGACAATATACAGTAAACAACACAATAAACTACACTTAACATATTAAACAATAATTACTACAATAAACATTTATTACAAAAAACAATTATTACCTGAATAAATATTACAATAAATAATTATTTAAAATAAATCCATGCCAGCAGAATTAAAATTTTGATAATGTTCAGTCAGTCAGCAATTCCTCTAGATATCAAGTACACTTTACCAACCTCAATTAGGTCATAAAACTGATCAAGCACCGAATTGAAGCATGTTGCACTAATTTATCCACCATGTGAATCAAGGATTAGTGTATTTAACGATAATTATTATAATAAATAATTATTACAACAAATAATTATTACAAACAATTATTACATAAATAATTATTACAAACAATTCATGCCCCCTCCACTTTTTTCCGGGCTTGGGACCGGTATCGGCAGTGTTAGGCACCCCACCCTCACACGTATCCCCAAGAATTCTCATAGTTTATCACCACAAAACAGAATCGGAGATACATTAATCACCAATCATGATTTGATATTTCATGCCACTCTACCATTAGACACATTCAATTAATTCTTACCAGTGAGAGTACTAATAATGCCTAATGCTAGCATGCACAGTGAAACCGGAAATGCAGAGGCAAGGCTGTGTCAATTCGCATTGTAAAACAAAGTTTTGCATGAAAGTGAATCGATTCTTGAAACTATTTCAGGGTTCGGTATGCTACAACACTGAACTTTAATTCCTAAACATGAAATACTCTTGGAATATCAATGAACATAAGTAAAACACCACAGAACTGGCATTACTATCTACAAATCTAGCTGAGAGCAGGGGCGGCGCCAGCAATAGGGCAAGGGTAGGCGGCGGCCCGAGGTAGCTGCCCCTCGCCCCGCCCCGCCACCAGGCCTCAGGCCCTCAGTGACTCAGAATTTCTTCGGTTCTTCCAGAGTGAGGAGGATGCGGGAGCCAGGAGGCCACCTGCCAAAGAAGGCCTACGGCCCATGCCCAGCCCAGTTAAGCCCATCTGCATCTCATTACATCTCCCCGTTCCCCGTTCCCTAAATCCCCAATCGGCCAATCCAATTTGCAAAAATCCATACCTCGAACCCTAGCAGAGGCCTTGGCTGGCGCCGGGCGACGCCAGAGGTGCTCCAACCGGATCGCCGGAGCGGAGGCCCGAGCCAAGGGAGCCAAGCCTTGGCGCCGGCCACGGGAGGAGCTCCAGCCTCAGAGTCCAGCCGAGCCAGGCGCGACGCCGGGAGGAGCTCCACCAGCGGCCCGGGAACCGGGAGGCAGGGAGGAGGGGGCCGTGAGGTGAGGGAGTCCGTGGCGGCGTCGAGAGGAGCTCCAGGCCTCCAGCCAGAGCTAGGAGCGCGCGACGCCGGGAGGAGCTCCGCCAGGCCGCGTCGGCGCCGGGGAACCGCCGAACCGGGAGGAGAAGGGGCCGCCCTGCGTGAGTGAGAGGAGAGGAGAGGCGACCGATTGAGGTCGAGCCGCCGAGGGTGGGGCGGGGTGAGGTGAAACCGCCGAGCCACCGAGGTGGGCCGTGGGTGTGTGGTCACAGCCCAGAGGCCGAGCTACAAAGATGCTGAATGACCTGGACTATGATTTGTGATCTGTAGTATAGAAAATAAAAATCAAGATTTAAGATGGCTCCTCCCAAGTCGACAGGAAAAGGTAAGAATTGGATTGTGAATGCTTGAATGGTGATTGATGAATAGTTGAATACTGTGAATTTGTGATGTGTTATGTGTGATACTCATGGTGATTATTGATTAATTAATATGTTGATGTGTGAATTAGATTGTAATTGGTTGATTACTTGGTTTGCTAGATTTGAAGAGCTATTTTACTATTGTGTGTCGTCGAGTGGGTCGACCCCAAGAACCAGTGCAAGCAGGAATGCTGTGGTAGCTACAGTCTACAGATAAGGTACATTTCTACATTTGTCCTGTCTTTTATGTTCACATGACGCAGATTGTAGTTTTGAGATTCATTTAGTGTCATATGCTCTGTTGAAAGTGATTGCAACGTGTATTATATATGTCTTGCTTTGTTATCGGATAATAGTATTAGTTCATTCCGCCCAACCTAAATTTCAATCCTGGATCCGCTACTGGCTGAGAGGGCATTAGAAACTACATAAGACTAGAACTCAAATCTACAAGTATGAAATTAACAAGTCCTAGCGCTAAAAATCATAATTGCACAAAACTCTACCATCTAAGAAGTACAATCTTAATTCCCTCATGAAACATCTATATGTCTAGCTCATTCTGAGATCACATTACATGATGCTTATCACAAAGTTATCTCCTTTCACAGCAATCATCCCTAGACTCTACGTGCACAGGCATTGGACAGGAGCCGATACGATTCATTCAACAACAACAACCCATTCATCGGGTCTCACAAGTCTCCTCTCTACAAAAAAAACAACCCCTTGTGGCCTTGTTCTCTGTCGCTACTTGTCGAAGGCTCCAAAGCCACACCAAAACCATCGAACCACCCAACTCGAGCCAAAACCCCTTAACTTTCCGATCATCCAATGGCGTCCGACGAGGTCTTCCCGCCGGAGGATCGAATTCGCGTGGTCGGGGCGTGGGTTGGCGCTCTAGAGGTGGAATTGGGCGCGTGGACGGTGCCGATGCTGCGGGCGGAGGTGGCGCGGCGGGCGGGGGACGTCGAGCCCGACCGCGTCGGCCTCATCTTCGGCGGGCGCGTGCTCAAGGACGACCCCCCCGCCTCGCTGCAGCAGGTCGGCCTCAAGAGCAACGCCAAGGTGCTATCCACCCTCACCTCCCCCGATCGCGGCAAGGCCATCGCCGCCGAGGCCGCGGCGGCGGCGGTCGAGGAGGAGCATGCCAGTAGGCTCGTCAGGCTTTGGTAAGGATCGCTTCGCTCCTTGTGTGATCAAATCCTGAGGGGTTTTGTGGATTCCGAGGTTTCCGCTCCCTTATTTCCAACCAAAATTGCAGTCATCGCGAACATGATTCCACTTGGTAGTATAAAATTAGGATCCACTATGCATTTATAGTCTTTGCAAAAGGTTATACTCCCTAGTCTATAGGATGCGTTTCCATAACGAGGAGGCACAGATTGCTAATTCGATCATGATTTATGTACCCATAGTTAGTTGTGTGTTTTGTGATATAGAAAATAGGAAGAAGCACTGAATAGGTAGGACACCCATGCTTGTTTCTCAGTAATAGACCATAATATGTACTTTGTAATGTGGAAAATTCACAAATTCAATAAATGACACATGAGGGGCAGGGTAGAGCTCCTAGCCTTCTACTGAACCTGAAAGAAGGCTGGGAGTTTGTTTACGTAGATTGTGTGCCTTGATTCGATATTGGGATTATGTGTCCTGAACCAGGATTAATCCCTAAGTTATGTCGAATTCTTTAGGAACTCACAAAATCTTTTATTTGACGATCAATATAATGGTTTTGTAGGGATGCTGCAAAGGCATTATCTCAAAGGCATTCAGATGGCTCCTTCCCTGAAGAAGACTACAACTTAGATCTCGAGGATCAGAGTGGCCAGAAAGTGATGTTTGGATCTGTTGATGATATCAAGTAATAGATCAAATCTTCTATTCAGGTTTTTTCTCATCTGATCTATATACTATTTAACATCATCATCTGTTTTATCTCTAGGTCTTTGAAGATGGCTCTAATGCTTCATCAAAAAGCCAAAACTCTTATCAAGAAGGACATGTATAAGGAGGCACTGGATGTGTTAATAATGACTGAGGTATGCTGGTTTCTACTGTCCTACAATGCTTCCCGGCACTCCTTGTTTATATGATTGTTTTCTTCCTACTGCAAGAAGCATGTGCAGCTTTCCAATTGCTATGCATTGGCATGTTTTGTGTGCACCTAAATAGCTCTACATTGACCAATCCTTTTATTGTGTTAACAGGAAGCTTTCTCTCTTTGTGACCCTAAACTCATTGAGGTAACCTGAACTGTGAGAATAATATTTCTTACCTGTATCAAAGAGAGTGCTGCAAGTATTTTACTTACACTCTGTACATATTCTGCAGAGGGTTGATAATGTGCCAATGCTTCAACTAGATATAGTCTGGTGCTATTTTATGCTTCGTGATGTATCACGCTTAGAAGTCGCAGGGGCTCGCCTAGAAAAAGCCCGGTTAGGATTTGAACGTTCCCATGGTAAAGATTCCACTCGCTTCAGATTACTCCAGGCTGGCCGTCATGCAGATCTTGCTATGTGAGACTCTACACTATTGTTTTTCCCTTTTTTTAAATTATATGGCCGTTATGGAGAGTGGGTATTTTCATTGAGAGGTGAGAACTGATGGAAACATTCAGAAAGAAGTTTCTACAAAGTAGAGGAGATGTGGATGAATGGAAGACCCCAACATGTACTCTTTTTAAAAGGAAGAGAGAACATGGGAGAGAGAAGTGTTGAAATCATTTATCATTCTTCAAATGACCGGTGATACTTAAAATGTGGTCATCTGGATATTTCATGCACATCTCTAGTTTAATCTTTTTTTTAAACAAAGTGAGGACTGTGTTCAACTTGTTTTGGTTGTGGTTCTCTAAGGGTGGTGTCCTGTGAGGCATTCTAGCTTTGACTTATGTTGGTTCCTAATATATCATAAATTTGGCCTGTGTAATAGCTACGTAAGGCTGGAGCTTTTGGAAGGAGTGGTAGCATATCATAATGGTCATACTGAAAAGGCACTTGGGTCTCTCAGTTCTGCGCAAGCTAAATACATGCAGGTATATTCTGTTGGCTCTAGCTTATTTTTTATTATTCTGCACCTTAGTACTTTGGTACCGTATCGTGTTCTGTTAATCCTTGTCAGCTTTATGTTTTGCTAAATGCATATCAAATTTAGCTTCAAGTACCAGATGAAGCTATATCAATGTTAATGGATATGGGCTACGGAGCACGAGCTGCAAAAAGAGCTTTAAAGATGACTGGCTATGATGTTCAACTGTCTGTTGATCTCTTATGTGAGGAGCGTGACAAGAAAACTCGTAGAATAGAGCAGGACCGGGAGATACAAAGAGAGATCTTGTAAGCTTCTCATCAAGAGGCTTCCTTTCCTTTTTATTTTCCTTCCTTTTTTTTCTGACTAGTGAGAATTTTCTCTGTGTTATCCTAGGGAACAAAGGAAATATGGTAAAACTCCCATGAACAAGGCAGTTGATATGCAGAAGTTGAAAGGCTTGACTAGTGTTGGGTAAGAATTTTTTGGTCTTACTATATTAACACCGGTCTTATAGTTCCATATGTTGATTTTATCATGAATTGCCATTAGGCCTATACTCGGAGAACCAGAGTCGGACGGTCAGTTTGGCATTGTTGCACTGTGCTTTGGAATCAAAGTTAGTTATATAGACTTTTGCCGATTCTAGTAAAATATGTCTGTTATAGGTCCAAACAAGTGGCTCTTTTTTTTTTGCAAGGAAAACAAGAAGCTCCTAGCCAGTTAGTACATGTAAAACTAATAAAATACAAGTAAAATAAATCTGTCTCAGCTTTTTTACCAGGTTGCTGAGATCAGCTTAATTTAATTGAATATTCGTTTGTTGTGCAAACTATATCGGTTCAATTCGAATACGTATTTATTTCATAATAATGTTATTGAGCAAATGTTAGTGATAGAAAGGTAGTAAAATTCATTTTGTTTGCACATAACTATTGTTGGTCAAATCCAGGGATCCAAATCTTGGTTCCTACTAAATCCGTGAATCGACCTAAGATCTTGGGCGATTCTGGAAATTTCAAAAAATAACCGAATGAAGTTTGCAATTCAAAATTTGAACTCAGTTTTTCTCGGGGCCGGTAACCATTAAAACCGGCTGAAAATACCGGAAAAACCAGAAAATATAGAAAAATGGTAATTAGCAAATTAAAATTTGGAATAATGCAAATATTAATGAGAAATTGTTTCAAGTTGTACATAAAAAGTCTTCCTTGCTAGCTTCACTCTCTAGAACAGTCATCTCGTCCAAGTGTTCTAAAGCATGTAAGAGGGAGGCAAGAGGGAGACAATGCTATGTGCTGCTGTCCAAGCCTCCAAGACAGGATATTACTAACAAATGGTATCCAAGGAACATCCAAAGAGCATTCAAGGCTCTTTTATATATTATAAGTACTAAATATACTAACAACCAATGTTTCAATAGATAATCTAGCATAACAATGCATAAACCAACTGGGTAAGGACATTATGGAATCAAAAATTCAAATTTGAATTTAAAGTTTTTCGGCCAGTTTTTTTTCCCAGTCCCGACCGGGAAAACCGGCCGGGATTTTGATCCCCGGTCAAATCTCAATAGCATTTTACAGCAGCTACCATCGTTTTTTCCCCTCAATTTTTTAAATGCTATTTTTAACTACTGTAACACACCTTAGTTTTTGCCATGTAGTTAATGTTTCATTTAATCTAATGTAACATTTTTTATGAACCAACCTTAGAAGACTAGATTTGTTTAGATAGTTTTAGGACACTTATTCCTGGCAGCCCACACATTATCTTCTAGAGATGTTTGTCAGTTTTTCTGTGGTTGTCTTGTGGAGATAATGTATTATTGGAATCCTTGTATCATTATTCATGAGGAAAAGGCTGGTCTTATTACACTTAATAGTGCTCTATTCTGATTCTGAATATCAGGCATACCATCTAGAAATGCTCAAATGTTATTCCTTATGGCCTTTTTGGGCATAATGCTTTTGTGGTCTGAGTGAATCGATGAAATAAAGGAACAGAATGTATATTGACTGCCCAGTTACACCTTGGAGTATAGATGTTGAGTACTGATTTTGCATTACCACATATTTATGTTGTTGTACTTCCTATTTGTAATCGGTTATGATGTTTTAATTTTTAAGGTTTGAGAAGTTTCTCGCTGCAGAAGCACTCCGCATAAACGAAAATGAAGCTGACAAAGCATTAGATCTTTTGACAAATCCCGAGCAAAACTGTATCCTACAAGTAGGCCTTGTTTGCCATTTTTTTCGTACTCCTACCAAGATGCTCTGCAGTTGTTAACGCCATTTTATTTTATCCTTTTCACTCAGAGTAAAATTCAGTCAAGGAGGAGCCGATCATCTCGTGGTATGTTTGGGTTAACACATCCATCGTCGCTCTTTGAAATTGTGTGGCCGTAAATGAAATGGACTCACACCCTTTTTGTTCTCTTCTTTCCTGCTATGCTCGGGTGCAGGATCATCGAGCTCCAGGGCAGCTGCTGCCACGACTGCTTCACAGGCTTCTGTTAACATTCCACCACATGTTCCTGATGGAAACACAATGGAGGGAGGTCATGAGCAGCTTGTGAGCAATGAACAAGCTGTGAACCATGATGAAGTTATGTGCGATGAAGCAGCTGTGAGTGATGAAGAAGCAAATCATCATCAACCTCCAGTAAGAGACGTGCTGATGGAAAATGAGCTTGCCAATGAACTGACGGGGGATGCCTTAGATGACTATGATATTGATGTTAGCAACGAAGGGCAGGCTATAGCAGAGTACTTGAGCTTACTGGAGCCTGCTGCTAGGTCTTGATGTGCAAAGATACACTGTCCTAGATAGGCATCTCAAGCTCCAGAAATAAAAATATAGCTAGCTTCAACTTGAGAGTTTACTTGGGTCGGCGGTTTGTACATGATGCTACCTTTTATGACACCTGGAAACTTATTACTGTTCCGACGAAGTAATTTCTCTCATGGATCGCAAGCTCTACCTTACGAGTTGTCCTGTGTATAATAAATCCTTCGTACTAATTGATAGAGAAATTTTAGGGATAAATGGCATGGGATGCCTCACTCGTATGCAGGTTTGGGACTCACATGTCAACCTCACAGGCGGTGGCATTTTTCAAAACCACGATCATTTGTAGTGGTATTCAAGGGTATATCCGTAGTTGCGACCCCATATACTCACGTCGAGAGGACACACCATAAGAAGAGTTGCAAACCAGAATTACATTTGGAAAAATAGTTTGAGACAGGAACATAACGTGCACTGACAATTTCAGGTGGCACTACTCCATATACAAACATGCAACAAGAAAAGCAAACCGAGCAATTAATGTACTAATTGAACAACCCGGAAGCGAGTGGCTTCATCACCCGATCGATCAAACAACCTTTCAAACTTTGTACTCGAGAGGGAATGGGAGACCATTGAATCGAATCCATTAAGCGCAGGTGTAGCCCGGCAGATTAGTGTATTTAATAGGGATGGCAATTGTGCCCGATTACCCGTGTGCCTGCGGGCGAATACCCTAATGGAGGTGGGTATGGGCGTCTTTCTTTGCCCACGGGTATAAAAACGGGCACAATAACTTACCCATCGGGTAAACGGACGCGGGTATGGGTAAGCTCCACCCGTACCCGTTTCGTCCGTTTACCCGTCATATACACTAACAGGTAGAACCGTAGACATCCTCGCTATAAAAACACCAGAACCCTAACCTCCCAGCAGCCTCCCACGCCAGCACGCCCACAGCCCACTTCGGCCTCCTCCTCTCCCTCCCACAGTCCCACCCTGGCAGTCGCTTCGTCCGCCCGGCCATCCCCGACGCCTCCCTCTTTCACGTCTCCCTCGACCTCTCCTCCCACCGTGACCTCCTCTCCTCCCACGTCGGCTGCCGGCGGTTCCTCCCTTCCGCCTCCCCTCCGTCCCTACCCCATCTTCCTCGCCATCTCCTCCCTCCTCGGCCTCCACACCTGCTCAAATCATTCGACTTCCTCGTCAGCGTCTCCCGGCACCCCTCTGCGCGCCTCTGCGACCTCCGCCCGGCGACCTCGTCCACGTCGGCGATGGCGTCGTCGGTGCGATTCGAGTCGCCAGGATCGCCGACGCCGCAACGTCCTCATCTTCGCCACCGGATCCGGATCGGTACCCAACTTCCTCGCTCGTCCGTACAACCCTCCATTTGTTTGTACTAGGAATAGGTCAAACCCGCATCGATTACAATCGCACGATACACGGTTGTTCAATCTTAGGTCTAAATTATCTATAGCTTTGACGCACTTTGGGCGCAGCGGGAAAACGGAACAATATTGACAAATATGTTTCTATAAATTGCACTAAATACGTGAAGTTCCATCGTATTGTGATATATCAATTGATTGAGCCATTTAGGATTTGTACTTGAGTTCGGTTTTGACCCACAATTTTCTCACATTAGTGCGTCCTAAATCGACCTCAAAATGCTCTTGGATATAAATCCGCACGACTCAATAAAAGAATTCACTTTATCGGGTTTTGCCTTTTAGATAGGCACATGCTCTTGGATATAAATCCGCATGATAGGCACAAATAGTGCAATCTTTGTTTCATCGATTTTTGCCTTTTTAGGCGATTGAGTTGGTTGATAGTTGCATAATTCGTTTTATGCCGCAACATGCCAAGTAGTTGATGGGCGATGTCCTTTCCTTGATTTTGTTGCTCTATGACATTGATTGGATGAGCAATATCTATCCTCCCCGTGGATAGCTCTGTCCAATTGGTTCAGTTGGAACAACATTACGTCTGGAGGGAATTCTGCTCTCTACATAAGCTGCATCGATGTTGCCAAAGCACAAATCCACCCTTTTTTAAGCAAGCATAACTACCCGTGGGCGATGGGTACCCGTAGGCGATGAGTACCCACAGGCGGTGATGCATTATTCGCGGTAGCGGGTATGCCGCGAGCGACGGTATGGCGAGGTTTTTCGCCCGTCGTCCTTCGCGGGTATGCCCGTGGGGGGAATTCGGGGTCGCGGGTATGGGTATGGGCGAGCACTACCCGTACCCGCCGCGCCCGATTGCCATCCCTAGTATTTAACGACAATTATTGCAATAAATATTTATTACAAACAATTATTACAACAAATAATTATTACAAACAATTATTACATAAATAATTATTACAATAAATAATTACCTCCACTTTTTTCCGGGCTTGGGACCGGTATCGGCAGTGTTAAGCACCCCACCCTCACACGTATTCCCAAGAATTCTCATAGTTTATCACCACAAAACAGAATTAGAGATACATTAATCACCAATCATGATTTGATATTTCATGCCACTCTACCATTAGACACATTCAATTAATTCTTACCGGTGAGAGTACTAATAATGCCTAATGCTAGCATGCACAGTGAAACCGGAAATGCAGAGACAAGGCTGTGTCAATTCGCATTGGAAAACAAAGTTTTGCATGAAAGTGAATCGATTCTTGAAACTATTTTAGGGTTCGGTATGATACAACACTGAACTTTAATTCCTAAACAGGAAATACTCTTAGAATATCAATGAACATAAGTAAAACACCACAGAACTGGCATTACTGTCTACAAATCTAGCTGAGACGGCATTAGAAACTAGAACTCAAATCTACAAGTACAAAATTAATAAGTCCTAACTCTAAAGATCATAATTGCACAAGCTCTACCATCTAAGAAGTACAATCTTAATTCCCTCATAAAACATCTATATGCCTAGCTCATCCTGAGGTCACATTACATGATGCTTATCACAAAGTTATCTCCTTTCACAACAATCATCCCTAGACTCCATGTGCACAGGCATTGGACAGGAGCCGATATGATTCATTCAACAACAACCCAGGAGGAGTATTACCTCGCCGGACCGAGGATGCGCAGACCAGTCGGAGGGGGCGGTGCCGGTCAAAATGCATGAATCAAAATGCACCCTGCTCCTTTCATGAATCAAAATGCACCGGTCAAAATGCATGAATCAAAATGCACCGGTCAAAATGCATGAATCAAAATGCACTGGTCAAAATGCACGAATCAAAAGGCCAAGTGATCAGGAGTATTACCTCGCCGGACCGAGGATGCACAGACCAGCCGGAGGGGGCGGCGCCAGTCAAAATGCATGAATCAAAATGCACCGGTCAAAATGCATGAATCAAAAGGCCAAGTGATCTTCTACTCATGGACTGGTACAAGTATTTCTTCAACTCAGATTTCAAAGCATCATCTGAATCAACATCTGTGCTCATGTGCTTGGCATGGATGATTGCAATTCATCATTTTCATGGATTCATGGATGAAAATAACAAGCAATACCATAAACACTATCACCAGTTCGTCAGAATTAAACAACATTTTCAACAATGGTAATCAAGCAATTAATCGATTCAAAGAACTAGATTATACTCAGTGATGATTGCACCATCGTCGGAGTAACTCATCTGCTCATGTGCTTGGTACCTCGCCATCTCGACAACGACGGTGGTGGCGTTGTGGACTGAGGGCCTCGGGCCACAATAGCTAGCAACGGCGCACAAGGGAGGAGGAGGGGGAGGGCGGCGGTGGCTCGGCAGGTGGAGGGAGGAGACGGCGGCGGCTCGGGAGGAGGGAGCCTGGGAGGAGAGGAACGACGAAGGAGGTCGGGCGCGGGGGAGGAGGAGGCCAAGCCGGAGAAGAAGGCACCGCATCGGGAGGATGAGCGGGTGGGGAGAAGAAGGGGGCCGGCGTCAGGGGAGGTCCCCGACGTGCACGGCGGCGATGTGAGCCGACGGAGGAAGAGGAGGCTGGAGGAGCCCAAGCGGAGGCATCCAGATCTAGGCGGGAGAGAAGACGACGGCCGCTCGGGAGGAGGAGCACCAGCGCGGCGGGGAGGATGGAGCCGGTGGAGGAGGCGGGGGAGGAGGGCACCAGGGGAGGAGCAAGAGCGACCAGCAAAGGGGAGGAGGGGGGCGGGAAGGCGGCGGAGGAGGAGCGGGCCGGCGTGGGGGAGGGCGCCGGGGAGGAGGCCAGGGGAGGCGGGCGGGCGGGCAGGGAGAAGGAGGAGGCGAGCAGGGGTGGAGGGAGGCGCGAGGTGAGCGGGCGTGAGAGGAGGGCTGAGTGGGCGTGAGGAGGAGGGAGGCGCGTGGGAGGAGAGATATTTATGTGATGGTATTTTGCGGTTAATTATTATGAATTTTTGGGGTAATTTGGGAATTGAGGTGGTGGGAAGCTGCGGGAAGCACCTCGCGACCAGCTTTCGGCTTTTAGCTTCCACCCGTTGAACGAGGAAGTGGCTTTGGCGAAAGCGGCTGCGAAAAGCCAACCGTTTGTTTCGGCTTTCGGCTTTTTCAGACAGAAGCCAGAAGCCAAAGCCGAAACAAACAGGGCCGTAGTCCATATAATTATTAAAGAGGTAAAGCAAGATAAGACGATCCACCCACTCACATCTTTTAAACGCTAAGGCGCGAGACGAGACGATGTCTTACACATTCTAAGGCGACAGTACAGAGCGGCCGTAGAAGATCCCGGCAGCAGCAGTAGCTCTGATTCTTTGGCCATAGAAGATCCCACCTGCTTGGCTGCCCATTGCTCAGCTGCCCCCGCCTCCTCTTTTCCCCCCTGCCTGGTCGAGCGCAAGCGCACACCATTGCCGCTTGCTTCGCTTCGGCTTCGCCCGCCTCCCTCCACGCCCCTTCACCCGCGTCGCCTCCTCAGTCCTCCCTTAGTGTCAGGATGCGCCGCCTCCCCTCCCCCTCTTTCTCTCCGGCTCTCCCTCTCCCTTTGCGCCCCTTCGCTTGCGCCGCCTCCTCCCTCAGCGCTAGGGAAGAGGCGCCGAGGAGCTGCGCGACGGCGACAGGGAGCTAGGGAGGAGCCGTGCAATGAGGAACCGCGGGGGAGGAGGCGGCAAGGTGGGGGCAATGCAAGACGGGACGACGCCTTACGACATCGACAACGCCTTACCACCTAAGCGTCGCTTAAAGCGAAGCGACGCTTAGACAACGCCTTAATAAGCATGGTAGCCCAGTGGACACAACTGAATTAAATTATCTGAAAATCCATACTAAAAAAGCTCCATTAATTGACAAATCCAAAGACATAGTGAATCAGCAATGCAGGATGGCAATGTACAGCACATAATTATTATGAGTTCTGCTTATTGGTAGACTTGCCATCAGGGCAGCATCAACTAGAACAACATGGAGTCATGGCTCTCAAATAAACAAGACCTTAGGAATTTTGTTTTGCAGAAATTTGGAGGAACTGTTTACAAAAGAAAAGAAAAAAGGTTCTATACCAAGTTGTCTAGCATGTAATAGCGAGTAAAATCAACCTAAGACAACCATCCAGAATGCAGCTTGTGAGAGAGCTATGATTTCACCGATGGCCTGAGCTTGTTGGCCTGCTACCTGGTGCGTTTCCAAAACTGGGGTGGCGACCTGACATGTTGGGAGAGCCAGAGAAACCGTCTGATCTTTCAGAACCATAGTGATGGTATTCCAGCCTTGGATGCAGCAACGTTGGACGCCATGCGCCAGGGGGAGCAAAACTGCTAGATGGCCTTATGTGTCCTGAAGTTGCAGGAACATTGCTAGTATCAGGGCGTTGGCCAAAAATACAATGTAGCTGATCAGGAGTACCATTGTTGTTTCCACGATCCCTTGAGGAGCTGAAAAATCCTGTCGTAAGTACAGGAGGATGCCGAGGAATGAAGCCTTGATCTGCTAGTACAGGAGGAGGATGCCGAGGAACGAAGCCTTGATCTGCTAGTACACAGGGAGGATGCCGACGAAATAAGTCTGGATCTGCTAGAGGACACCGAGGAATGAAGCCTTGATCTGCCGGTACAGGAGGACGCTGAGGAAATAAGCCTTGATCTGCTAGTACACGTGGATGATGCCGAGGAAATAAGCCTTGATCTGCTAGTACAGGAAGAGGATGCTGAGGATATAAGCCTTTATCTGCTAGTGCAGGAGGATGATGCCGAGGAAATAAGCCTTGCTCTGCTGGTACAGGAGGACGATGCTGAGGAAATAAGCCTTGATCTCTCAGTGAGTTCAAACATCGAGGAGGCATGTGTGGATGATGTTCATGGATAAAACCTTCTATTTTCGGTGGACTATGTGACTTCAGAGTAATCGGAAGAAACGCCCCTAATGCTGCTTCGGCCCCTGGGAGCGTCTTCAAAGACGGTAACTGTACTTTTATTGAACTGCTTTTATGCAGTTTTTCTCGATCTAATTCCGGGAAGTGCCACTCTGGCATGTCTTCATCATCGATGCCATCCTTATTCCTGAAGCTCTCTGTCGCTGTATTGCAATGAGATACTGGGTTCATTATCTCCTTTGACACTGTATTTGTGAAATTTCCTTGCGCCACAACTTTTTCACGAGGCTTGATGGCTTCAACTTGAATGAACGAATGTGATGGCTGCTGGAATTGTCCACCTGACTTGTTACCAGGTAACTTAGGGCGCATCGGCCCATGGAAAGTCCTTGCTATCTCCTTGTTGAGTGGAACATTAAGTTTCACCTCACCTCCAGAGACAGTAGAGAAGTCAAATTCTGGTAGGTCATCTTTATCAACAGGTCTGTGAGTACCATAAGAATCAGGCTGCAGTAATAATGGATGAGTCTGCTGCAGTTCTGATGACTCGGCAGCTCTTGATGCATATTTCTGTTGTGTCATGCTGCCAGAGAAAGCCTCAACCATATGATTCTGCACGGTTTACAGAATAAAGTGCTCAGTAGATTAGCACCTGCTACCAAACAGAACTGATTATACGAATAACTCAGGTGAGTAAGATAAAGAGACCTTTTCTGCAGCTAAATCAGAGTGGATAGTCCTCTGCGGAGCATCTAGGGACTGCAGAGGCAATTTGTGAAGATCAGTTTTATTAGGTTGAAATGCCAAAGTGAAATTTTGCATTACTGGATAGTGTGAAACAGGATGCCCCACTCCCAAAGATACAGAATGAGAGTCTGTGATAGGCTGAACATGTTGCCGAATTTCTGGGTTTGTCGATAGTGGCTTAGGAACTTCATGTGATACCACTAGTAATTGTGGAACATGTGATTGCTGGCATGCTATTAAGGATGGTACTTTGATCGGTGTAATCTGAGGTGACTGCGGGAGTAGTGTTGATGCTGGTTTGAATGGTGACTTTGGCATTGCTGCTTCTGTAGGATGAACTCTTTCACCAGTAATCTCAGCATGTCCACACCGAGATGGCAAACCTGGATGATAAGTGGATATAAATAATTCAGTGGTCTCCATTGTTGGAATAGCAACTTGTATATTCAGGAGGTCAATGGGCCGGTATATATACACGAGTAAAAGGTTACAGATAAGGAAACCAAAACAAATCTAGAGTCCAACTCTAACACAAATATATCTCTAACACCCCCCTCAAACTCATGGTGGATCAACAACACTGAGTTTGGAGAGGTAGAAGCCGTGCTGTGCTCGAGTCTGGGCCTTCGTGAAGAAATCCGCTATCTGAAGCTCTGAAGGCACACACTGAAGAGCAATCACCTGATCATGCACACAAGACCTCATGAAGGAAGCATTAACACCAATATGCTTGGTGAGCTCATGCTTCACGAGGTCACGAACATCTTGATAGCACATGTCTTGTCGACAAGAGAGGAGTCGGTGTAGTAACAGAAACACCAAAATCCTCAAGTAACCACCGTAGCCAAATAATCTCTGCTGTCAAGAGAGCCATAGCTCGCAACTCAGCCTCTGCACTCGAACGGGACACTGCAGTCTGTTTCTTCGTCTTCCAGGCAATAAGCGAACCACCAAGAAAAACACGATGGCGAGATAGACCGCGATCGGAGGATCGCCGCCCAAGTAGCATCCGAATAAGCTGAAGGTAACGAGCCGGGCGTGGAAAGAAGAGACGGCGAGAGATAGTCCCACGAAGGTATCGCAGAACTTGAAGAAGGTGGTCATAGTGGACTGAGTGGGAGCGGACCGAATCGACTCGAATGTGAACTGGATAAGTGATATCCAGACGAGTAACGACAAGGTAGACAAGACTCCCAACAAGATGGCGATAGCGAGTCGGATCGAGAAAGAGGTCGCCATCGGAGGGTCGGAAGTGAACATTGAGCTCCATGGGAGTCTCAACGATCTGTTGTCCAATGAGGAGGCGCGATCAAGAAGATCTGAATATACTTCTCTTGGGACAAAAAGAAGCCATCCGGAGTGGAAGTAACCTCAATCCCAAGGAAGTAACGAAGAGGACCAAGATCCGACATAAGGAATCGCTCACTAAGGCGAGCCTTGACAAAGGCAATATACTCGAGTCATCTCCGTGAATGATCATATCATCAACATACGAGAAGAAGAAGAGTCCGACCACGAGGCGAAGTGTGGACAAAGAGCGCAGGATCATGATCACTCATTGAAAAACCGGCGAAGATGACCACGAGAAGCGCTCAAACCAAGCACGAGGGGCTTGCTTAAGGCCATAGAGAGCGACGAAGGCGATAGACCATGCCCTCAGGAACACAATACCCGGTGGTGGATGCATGTAGACCTCCTCACGCAAACTCGCCATTAAGAAAGGCATTCTTGACATCAAGGCGAGAGGCGGACCGGTGGCGAGCAGGCGCCACGGAAAGAAGAGTGCGGACGGTGGTTATGTGGGCCACAGAGCAAAAGTCTCGTCGTAGTCACGACCATGCTCTCTTTGGAAGCCACGAGCAACAAGACGCGCCTTATAGCGCTCAAGAGAGCCATCAGAGCGAGTCTTAATCTTATAAAACCACTTACATGTGATGGGGCGAGAGTGAGATGGAAAAGGAACAAGATCCCAAGTACCCGATGCGCTCGAGGCGACAATCTCCTCGGCCATGGCATCTGCCACTCGGGATGAGTAACAACATCCGGTGGGAGGCGAGCTCACGAGTAGTCGCGCCAAAGAAAGGCAAAAGCAGGCGGGGCGAATCGATGGCGATCGCGGAGGCGTAGCGAGGAGAAGACGACCCATCGGGGAAGATGAAACATCGAAGATGATGAATCGGCGATGAAGAGGGCTCATCTGGAAGATCCTCAATCTGAGGTCGGCGAGTGTAGGCGAGTGTAGTGGGGAGCCCGAGGAGCCGAAGGGACGGCGGCGGCGACAATGGCGAGAGAGGCCACAGGAGAAATATGTGGAGACTCGGTGGGGCGGGTGGGCGAGGGCAAGGCGAGAGATAGGTGTATCTGGAAAAGTCAAAAAGACGAGACTCCACGAGGAAGCCGAAGGCGAGACGGGGCGATGGGTAGAAGGGGCGAGACTCGTCGAAAGTCACATCCCAAGAAATCCGCATCCGTCGACCAACAGATCCAGCAGACCGATAGCCCTTGTGCTCGACCTCAGTATCCTAGAAAGACACACTCAACAGTGAGCGATCGGTTTGGTGCGTTCTCGGCGAGGAGAGCGTAGCAAGCGTAGCCAAGCGAGGCGAAGGCGAGTAGTTAGGAGGAGACCACGAGAGGCGCTCAACGAGGATTGTGCCAAGAAGAGCGAAGAAGAAGGCCGGATGTTGACGAGATAGGTGGCGATGGAAGCGACCTCGGCCCAAAGCGAGGTGGAATAGAGGCGACAATCATCGAGGCACGCGGTGATTTAAGAAGGTGGCGATGATTGCGCTCAGCAACACCATTCTGAGCATGAGCACGAGGACAAGAGAATTGAGCGAGAGAACCCTTCTCAGCAAGGAAACTGCGTAGGTGATGAGAGAGGTACTCGCCAAAGCAGAGTCGACACGAAAAACACGAATAGGAGTGGAAGCGTATGCGAACCATGGTGACAAGCTGTTTCTGAGATAGACAAGACCTCGCTCTGAGAAGACATGAAATATATCTAAGTGTGGCGAGAGAAATCATCTATAAATATGATATGATGTCGATGACTCCTTTGAAACGAAGGGCGGACCCCAAACATAAGAATGAACAAGATCAAAAGGACGCTGAGACAACGACTCACTATGAGGATAAGGAAGTCAATCTGTTTGCCTAACTTACAGCCCTGACAATCTAAAGAGACGTCACCTAAGACAGATCCCAGAAGACCACGACGAACTAAGGATGACAGGCGAGATCCACACATATGACCAAGGCGGTGATGCCACTTCTTTGGAAAGAGCCGGTGAAGCGAGATGGCCGAGCGGAGAGACCGGGCGGCGAGGCGTGAAGGAAGGTGAAGCCAGTCAAGCTCCCGAGACGCTGTGAGTCAAGGCGCCGAGGCGAGAACCAACGAGCTCCGTGTGGCGGTCTGAACACAACAAGAGTCGAGTCGAGAATGACCCGATAACCAAGGTCGATGTCATCCGTGAAAGAAGCTACATGGTTAGGCGAGGAACATGAGCAATGAAGGAACATGAAAAGATGAGTTGCTAAGAGGTCCTCGACCGAGACGAAAAGAGAGGTACCATCGTGATAAGTACAGCGGCGGGGAATCAAGAGGTGTAACAAAAGATAGAGTGGAAGAATCGGAAGTCATGTGGAAGGATGCTCGGAATCAAGGATCCACGGGAGGTACTGACCGTGTAGGAGGTGGTTTCTCGGTGCAGAAGAGTCGATCGCAGAACTCTGCAGAACACGTAGAGGAAGAACACAAGCGGCAGCGATCGTCGAAGTCGGCTATCTCACCTTAGTGAGAGAAAACGCGAAGTAGTCGATCGCGACGTCGATGTAGAAGTACCGGTGCGGTGCTAGGAGAAGAACGGCGTGAAATATACTGCTTGTTTCTTGTAGCAGGACTCAATGTGGCCGATCTTGTCGCGATAGGAGCGGCGGGAGGCCACCGCCGGATGGAGGGCGCCACCACCACCCGTGGCGGCCATTGGAGGAAGCGATGTCTTGAAGCGTGAAGCGATCGGTGTAGCAGTGTGCGGCGGCGAGCACGGAGGAGTGGCATCGAACCGGCACCGCTCGAGACGAGTCTCCTCTGCACGTATCTCGGTAAGGGCCTCGGAAGAGTGACACGAGGGTGGCGTGCAAGTAGCCGAGCACGCCTCTGCTCGAACTTCGGGGCGAAGGTGAGTAAGGAACTTCGTGAGACACGCTGAAACTCGTGTCGGCCGCGTATAGCGAGCGGCACAAGCAGAACGACAAATGTACGGCGGTCGCGAAGAGAGTCGATTGGCGCGGGCTGCAGAACTACGGCGTAGAAGGCGTCAACGATAGCATCACCTGCCAAGAGAGTGCTCTGGCGAACTACGAGCAGTAGAGGCATCTCGGAGGTTCGTGGCGGCCGTCGAAGATGAGTCCACATCCGACGGTGAAGAAAATCCACAATCTCGAAGAGAAGGCGAGGCCGGATCTCGGCGATGAAGGCAAGACGGCCGCGCGTCGTCGTCGCCACCGAGTGTAGATAGTCAAGCGATCCATGTAGAAATCGAGCCTCTTGGTAGCGAGGCGACCTTCTCATCGCAAGGCGGCGGCTTCAATAGCGACCTTGTCACCGTCGAGAAGCGCAATGACGCGTAAACCGTCGGAGGAGTAGGGCATGGCGGGCGGTGACATCGCCGAGAGACACACCCGAGGCGAAGACCACGCATGTGGATGCGCATGAGACACGAAGTCGGTGTAGTTAACACCGTCGAAGATCACCGGCGGCGAGGAGTGAAGCGGTACCCATTGGTATCTGTGGCCGGGCGGCGTGGCGACCAAATAACGTAGTCTAATAAGCGGCGCCGGCCGGCGCGGCGATTAGACCAACGTTTTTACCTGATCGACCGGCTGTTTTTTTAACAGCCACCCGCTATGAGCCTTGCGCGCGCACTAAGGCGGGGATTAGGGTTCCCTGCTCTTCTGTCGCGATGGCAGGCAGTCGGCGGAGGCGGCGAGTCGACGGAGGCGGCGGCGGCGCGCTGCGGCGTTCTGATCGGCGTCTGTGGCCGTCGGTCGGAGTCGGTCGGGTGACGGAGGCGGCGCGGCGGCGGCGCTGCGGCGTTCCACGATCGGCGTCTGGCGGCCGAGTCGAATCGAGTCGGTCGGGTGACGAGGCGGCGGCGGCGCTGCGGCGTTCCACGATCGGCGTCACGGGCAAGCGATCGGTCGGTCGGGTGGCGGAGGCGGCGGCGCTGCGGCGTTCCACGATCGGCGTCGGCGGCCGAGGAGTCGGAATCGAGTCGTCGGTCGGGTGTGGAGGCGGCGGCGCTGCGGCGTTCCACGATCGGCGTCTGGCGGCCAAAGTCGCGATCTGGTTCCGGCGGATCTGCGGCGGCGCGCGGCAAGCGAAGAGCGAGAAGGGCAGCGCGGACACCGGGAGTTCGGCGTCGGGTTCGTCGGCCGAGGTACGACGCAGAGCGAGCAGCGAACAACGCTGATCGGCGACACCGGAGGAGACGGCGAGAAGCGGCCGTCGGGAGAAAACGAAGGCCGACGAGCGGCGGCGGAGTTACACGAGCGGCTAGGAAGAGGTAACCCTAATGCTCGATACCATGTTATATTCAGAGGCCAATGGGCGGTATATATACAGTAAAAGGTTACGAATAAGAAACCAAAACAAATCTAGAGTCCTACTCTAACACAAATATATCTCTAACATCCATGTCTATGCGATAATGGATGATCTTGTTTGAATATAGCAATGGCCAGGCGGCGCGCCGAGCCCTCGGCGGCAATGGCGGCGGCCTTCGAGGCAGGCGGCGGAGCTTCAGCAGCAGCGGAGGCGGCGCAGCGGCAAGCGCTTCGGGCGGAGCGGCGGCGGTGCTTTCAGCGCGAGGCGGCGGCTTCAGCGAAGCAGAATAAAGCTCTCTGGGCGAGCTTCTTTGCGGCGGCGCTTCGACCCGCGATCCGGCATGAGGCGGCAGCAGGCTGAAGCGGGCGGCGTCGGCTTCAGCGGCAGCGGCGTCGCTTCGACCAGGCGTGGATCCGGCGCGGCGGCTTCGACCCGGCGCAGATCTGGGGCTCAGCGCGAATCTGAGGAAGCAGCGGCGGAACAGCGGCGGCGGCTCTGGGAGGACAATGGCGGCTACGGGAGCGGCGGCGGCTCTGATGGCGGCGGCGGCTGAGAGGTAGGGTTTCAAAACCCTAGCTCTGATACCATGTTTGAATATAGCAACCTATATATTCTAATGGGCCAAAGGCCAATATATAACATGTACAAGGATGGAACAAATGCAAATAACACCCTACACAATATATATATCTAACAGATACAAGCTTACCAGCTGCCACATCTTGTGTTTTCACATAAGTGCCCCTAATTTCTTGTATTTTCTCAATACTGCTCTGAATCTTGCTTGTGTTTCTACTAGAAATCATGTCAGAACTGTTGGAGTATGCTGTTGCTTGATGACCCTCTGAACATGGTACTGAAGTTGGAGACTTTGCTCCAACAGAAGAGGCACAAGGAGGTCCTTTTCTAGTTTCAGACTTATTATCATTAGAAATTTTTAATAGTGGATTTCGACGCCATACAATGCAACCCATCAACGAGTCTTGATTTGTATCAACTGCTGAAAGGCCTTTAAAGAAACCATATTTAGCAAGGATTGTTATCACAGCCTCGCTTCTGGGACAGACATAGAGACCAGAACCACCACAGATCTCCGCAAAACCAACCTTGTGGCTCACTTCGAAGCTCTTGGCAACCTGGATGAGTGTCTTGAATAAGTTAGATTCAATGTCCAGAAAGTCCATACCTGCTAGAGATCAGAAATGGAAAATCAAATGCCTGTAATACCTCCTTCATTCCCTTTAAGCCAGCTTTTGAGGACCCAACCTTCCAGCAAAGGGAAATTACCTATATGCACATGTAATGGAATATTAATTGCAATGTTACATTAACTGGTACACTGCATATGATGCAACATGAACTGCCACCTATAAAAGACATAATTCTCAAACTATTGCATAATCAATTTTAAATTCATGAGCGCACAAAAATAAATAATCCTAAAAGGGGGAAAAACTTCGAAACACAAGAAAGCGGGGTGAGTCATTTGTAAAGCAAAGAGAAGCCAGTTGTGCATTTGATTAGAAATGAAAATGGTGAGTGTTTCCTTCAAGAAAGCGAGGGACATAAACTATTAGGATTTATTAATATGTCAGCAAGAGAATAGATAATAGAAAAGAAGAAAAGAATCATACCATCAATGACCGGTGTTGAGAATAAGTAAGTTCCTGGAGAAACTTTTCAAATGCGTCCAATTTCACTTTTCCTTTGATTTCTATGATTTTTGGCCATGTAATATCTTGGATTTTTTCTCCGCTACCAAGAAAACAAGCAAAGACTTACTAAGGAAAAACTTCTTTCCTGAGCAAATATCTGTCATTCACAAAAATAACCTGCTTCTCAAGTTTAAGAAACAAATATACTCCCAAAGCATAATTATTGAGGAACAATATCCTATGATCACCATATTATCATCGAACTCAGTCAACTCACAATACAAGAAACCGGATAGTGGAACAAAGACAGCTTCTATTATTTCTAGCTAGTAAAAAAATAATTGAATTACCAGAACATAGCATCGGATTAGTTATGCTTCATGAGAGAAACAACATAGGAATATCTGAGCAGCACAACAAATGGACTAGAACTCTGATCTGGCTGGATATCAAGTTTTAGAAAAACCAATGAGATGCACAATTGGTATCTCCATGTGCATGGAAATCATCCACTAGTTAGCTAGTATATGTCACTGGTACTGATTTGAGTACAAGAACAAAATTCCACATGTACACATGGAAACATTGACTATCTAATGATTACCTGTAAAATTGCTCAAAAATCGCATGTAAACTGATGTTACATACACTGATAGAATAGTGTGTAAAGGAGATGTTGTAATAGTGAAATGTTTTGATTGGAACAAATTTAACATGTTAGTCTGTACAGTAATTGGACGAAAAGCTAGTTTTGCTTGAGTTTGACTGGTTTCAACTCCATTGCTCTTTTACTACCAATTGGTTTTGGGACAATATGCCCCCTCCATACCAACAGGAAATGAAAAGTTCACCCTCTGGCTAATTAGGAAAGCGCTGCCTGAAGGACCACAACCATTTGATATTCAAGACTTCAACACTAATTAGTTTTATTAAGGCTGCAAAAGGAGAATTGAGTGGTTTTGAGGATAAAGACAGTTTCTGAAGAACTTAGAAACATAGTTGCAAACTTCTTTTGATCAACATGCTAATAAGGAAATGTTAGTGTGATCGAGTTAATGTCAGATGTGTTAAACCTAGATTCTGGTTGTCTTTTGTCTAGATGCATCATGGACGATCAATTCTCATCTTCCACAGGGATTATCGTAGTAATACATCATGTGTAGAATATGTATTTAAAATGACTAGCATTATTCTAGGTAAATGAAAATGAGATGGGAAACCAGGATATCTAAGGATGAGGGGGGTTTCTTAACGAAAATCCAAACAGGCCCTAAGTGGTTTATGCCATACAGAACTCTGAGAAGAACATTGATTCAGGCAAGCTAATCTTTTGACAGATCAAATAACTGAACAAGAATTAACATCTTTCTGAAATTTTATCACCAATTTAGTACAACTTGAAGCAAATAACTGGGTTACTACCACCCGGTTATTCAGGGAGCAGGAACAGTAGCCAGGCAGTAATCAGTCCAAAAGTTCAGTTTGATCGATGCAGTATTTTCTAGTGTTTCAAACCATTCATATAGTACTTCAGCTTTCAAAAGCATCAAAAAAATTCAAATTCCTCGAAAAGGCACTTATGTCACTACTAAACATGAGTTTGGTGAAATTTTGGATCTTTTAAGCGTAAATGAACAAACGTTCATACATATCTAGGGTTGTAAAAATGCTCATGGCTTGGCGCTAGTTGGTATCAGAAATACTGCATCTATTAAGGGTGCCATGCTATTTGTCAGAAGCTAAGAACAAGGAAATGAGACAAGATTACGCTTAACCGAGGATAGGAATGATGTAAAAAAATGCATTCGAAAACATATATACAGGCGCTCTAGAATCACCAGGTTTAGTAGACATGAAATTCACCTTTTGAAGAAGGCAATCACAGACACCTTGACAGAGCTACTCAACTGGATCATACCATCCCAGAGGCTTTCATAAATCGAAGGAGATAGCTGACCAACAACTGACTTGATTTCGTCGTCCGATGAGTGAGATGAAAATGTACTAGAAATATCAGCTGCCTTTGTAGAATCATGCACATCATGCTTTATAGTTTTATAGCTTGTTATACCCTCTTTCTGTTGAATTTTGTCACTGGATCCCAGAGAAGGGTGGTCGACAGCTACATTACTCTGGTAAAAAAATTCACAGCTAGAAGGTGACTTCTGAGCCACCGTTGTCCTTCTCTGATCTCTTAGTTCTGTGTCCTTAGCACAACTGTTGCCAGATTCTGTTTTAATTTTCACTGATTCAAAAGTGCTCAGTGACTGCTTAGGTTTGTTTAGCATTGTATGATTTGTATACTGTGCCTTCAATGCAGAAAGTGACTGAGTAGGATCCTGACATTCCATCATGTGGTTACCTATTGAAATACTGCGCAAGTGGATTTCAGTTGGTTGGCATTGGCTAGTTGTACAAATAATGCCACTCAGCTCTGGAGTGCGTGATGGAAAATCTTTAGGGGCAAAAACATCTGAGTTATTCAAAGAAGAGTTCAAACCAACTGGATTTTGTAGACATGGTACTTCACCTAGATTACATTCTTTGGCACTAGCGACTACCAAAGATCCATTAGAAACAGCAATATTAGAGCCACTGTGTTCAAGGTCCAAATGTTTCCTTTTTCTAGACGTATAAACCTGAAAGGTCCTGTTTGGGGAATCACTATTGTTCTTCATCCTTTCCTCTGGAACAGTAATGTTGTTTGGTTTTTCGTTCCACACTGATGCAAAGGTGGAATTAAAGGAATGCGCAACTGCAGGTAGCAGTAATACTTCCAATGATAATGCAGCTAAAATATCGAGCCTGTCAAAACACAACGAATAGGAAAGGCTCAATCATCAATATTGGGATAAGAGTGTGCGAAAGTGGCATCCTTACTAGCTAGCTAATCTACATGTAAACCAGATCCTGAAAATTGCTCTGTAAATTCAGATGGTTAGATAGTGAGCACTGAGCACCAGCTCATTAATCATTACTGACTAAATACATGCAGTGACAAAGAATGCTGCAAGCTCCAGAAGTTGATCTCCTTTGCGTGTACCATGTCATCCGACTCACTAACCAAAATGTTCATATGCAGCAATATTTACTGAACTACTACTAGCATAGCATGTGGCTGTTTGCAGCGCTCGCCTCTAAAACTACAGGCAAGAGAACTACCGAATTACCATGTAGAACCAGTTTTCACACTCCATCCTACTTTTGACCAATTTTGGAAGAAAATAAAAAGGTGGGAAATTTTGGGGGAAACTTCGATTGGCCACCACCACCAATCCCCGCAAAGATTATATATACTCTATACCAGCGGAGAACGGCGGCTAAGAGGCACCAAAATCTGAAGCGGATATTTGAGAAAGAAACTCGTGGGGAAGATTGGAGAAGAGGTGGAAGCGCGGGTTCTCACCTGGAATGGAGCCGAGGGTTTTGGGTGGGTGTCGAAGTGTCGACGCTGCGTCGTTGAGGAGAAACTAACGCGCGCCAGTCTCTCTGTCTGTCTCACGGAGCGCAGATGTGCAGGACGGTCGGTCGGATGGAAGAAAGGGAAGGGACCGCACGTGGGCCCGTCAAACCCCTCCCAATCCCTCTTCCAGTCCGACCGACCCTACCTGTCAGCGACCACGTCCCTCCCGTCTCGCATCTCGTATACTATGCACAAACAACAGTTATGGGGCAGCGGCTTTCACAACCGAAACACATTGGCTAATTAAGGTATTGTTTGGTTGAACTAAAATTCTCGTATATCTCTATGGATAGACCGAGATTTTAATTTAAATTCTCGAGTCATCTACGTGGATTTTGGTTGAAAATAGACTTCCTAAACAAACCCTAACATGTTTTTAAGTAAGTTAACATATTTCGGAAAGAACAACCTAACCCTGGGTCACGGATGCTAGTTAGATCCAGGATTTAGAACGGCATCATTTTTCTAGGTACAAGATTATATATACCATAGTATGAGCATATGCAACAAAAATTGATAATCCAATACAAAATAGGATGGAAATATTTTTAAAAAAATGCTGCTAGCAATATATAGTAGCAAAACAAGGGATGTAAGTAAGATACTTGTTATACCATCGATATTTCTTATAGATCTTGTTCTTAAAAAAAAAGATATTTCTTATAGATCTAAAATACGGTAGGATAAAAATCACAAATCAAAAGCTATGAATAGCAAGACGAATATATTTATCGTAATAATTTAGCTATGAGAGCGTGCTACAACATGAACATGTGGGGAAAAAACTATAGATCCAAGTGAATGGTCTAGGGAAAATCGCAAATCAAAGTTTTCCAAAAGCGGATCTAAAATGAAATCAGGAAAACAAAGCTTACCAAGTGGGCATCAAGAGAAAGCAATGCAAAAATCGAGAGAGAGGGGGAGAAAGGAAGGGGTTCCTAGATCTACCTCTGCACACGAAGAGGAAACAAAAGTGTCGTCTAGCTGTGAGCCATACCGTGGTTCTTTGTCGATGGAAGGGAGGAG
Organism: Hsuehochloa calcarea; assembly: GCA_036346395.1. Lineage (NCBI taxonomy): Eukaryota > Viridiplantae > Streptophyta > Magnoliopsida > Poales > Poaceae > Hsuehochloa > Hsuehochloa calcarea. The sequence goes on from CM070599.1 coordinate 47,551,539, forward strand.
AGGCGATCGGATGTGAGCGAGTGAAGGCTAGTGTAGGAGGCAAATGGGAGGCGGCGGAGGCATGGGAGGGTAACCCTAACCCTTGTACCCCAAACTACTACATGTGCCACATGAGCCTTTACGTGTATCAGCTGGGTTGGGCTGGGCTAGGTTCGCAAGGAAATCTTGAATTGGATATTCCCTCCAAACCTAGCTACAAATCGAAATCTTGCACAAGGTTTCTTTGCCCAAATAAAGATACATCAACCAAACATGGGGACTTTGCATCCTGCGGGTCTAATGTAGAAGTGCTTTTTGTGTGAGATTTCATATTTATATTTATTTTTTAGTACTATGTGGTGAGGGGTCAACCCCGCCGAAACTAAACTGATAAGAAATCAAAAGTTTATAGAAGGCTAGAATAGAGTCGAGAAACTGAGGGTGACCTGGATTGGTTGCAAGCTATATGGAGAGGAGGGGTATCGAGGAGGGACACAGATCCTCTGCATTCGAAGAAGCTAATGCAGAGGTGGCATTAGTGCATATCTGGGCCACTCATCCAAAATGAACAGCCTACAACAGTAAGAGATGGAAGGGGCACTATCCAGGAAAGGAAAAAGCGCCAAGTATCTTGTTTGGGCACCAAAACCACTCTGCATGTTCCCTCCTCTCAGTCTCTCTGCTCCCTCCTTTGGCCTTGCTTTTCTCCATATGCTCTAATCGTGTGAAGATGCATCCATGAAGAAAGCAATTGTGCACCTAATATTAAGGGATGAAGTGCGAGGAAGACGCGATTGGCTAGAATTTAGACAATTAAGTCAAATCTTATTGCTTTAATTGAATCATTAGATTTTGCTTGGCATTTGATCTACAAAGTTTTGGAGCAAAACTTCCTAAAGATATATCAGATCAAACATCAAGTACATGAGAATTGATTTTCTTCTTGTTTTCCAGAATGGAAAAACGCCATGTTGGATGCCTAGGATTGTCATGAAGTTTAGTAGCGTGGACGATTTTTTGGGTTAGCTATGGTGGTACGATAGGTTTTGATGTTAGGAAGCAGTATAACAACAAAAGCACATTAGATGGTGTTAGAACATGTGGATTGGTCGTAAAAGATCATGTAGATTGATCGTAAATTTGGTGATGATGAATAATTGACTTTTGAGTTGTTTTGATATTTGAGTGTGTGAAAGTTTCGGTTATTGGAATATTCAGTTTGGGTGGTCCAATCGGTGATACTCGATGATCCCTTTCGAATGGACTCAGAGTACTGTAGCTCTGAGTGACGAGTAATAGAGTTTGAGTACTGTAGTTCCGAGTATTGTTTCTTCGAGAATTGTAGCTCTGAGTACCGAGTGGTAGAACTCCGAGTATTGTAGCTCCGAGTACCGAGTAATATACTCAGTCGTAAGTCGAGGTATGTTCCGAGTACGAAGTACATTGCATGGTCGATGGTCGAAGCTACAGTGACTGGTCGATGGTCGAAAGCTACAGTGCTTGGTCGGTGATCGGTAGTCTTAGGCTTTGTGATCGGTGGTCGCAGGTTTCTGATCGGTAGTCGTAGACTTTGCGATCAGTGGTTGTAAGCTTCTGATCGGTAGTCATAGGCTTTCTGATCGGTAGTCGTAGGCTTTGCGATCAGTGGTCGTAGGCCTCTGATCGGTGGTCGTAGGCTTCGAGTTCTTCAATTCTTGTAATCTTCGAGTACCTTGAGTACTGCGTGTATGCAGTCGACGGTATGATGGCCAAGCATGTATCTGTGATAAGACCGGTTTCTGAGTGGTTTCGAATTATTTTCTAAAAGAATGGAAATTAAGGTCGTGGTTGATTTGGCTTGTGTTTATTTATAAATGAGAGTGTGATATGCATGTGTCAACTGATATTAGTCAAGTTGGAGAACTTATACCTGAAAAACGTTCTTTGATCTTTGCATGTGCAGGTTGGGCGTAGAGACGGTCCGATGACGAGGAGGACCGGAGCTAGGATGGGGAAATCTAAGGTTCAGGTGATCGTGGATGTCACAAGGTGGTCGGGCTCACACTGGGGCACATGGAGATCAAAGGTGAATGCATGATGCGTGGAGAAGCTACGGGAGGTGCAAGCCCGAAGGCTTCGACGCGTGAGGACGTACGGAAGGTGCTCATAACTGAAAGGTTTAGAGATTTTGGAAAACCCATGATTTGAGGGGTTTCGGGTCCCTTGTTTTTCGGGAGAGATAGAATTGTGTGTCCGTGTTGTTAAGGACACGGTTTAGGACTCTAGCATATAAATGCCAGAAGAGGTTAAGAGTTAGATGAGGCTTTTGGCGACGATTTTCAGAGAAAGCTTTTGGTGTTTTCGTGCTAGGGTTTGAGGGGTGCCGTCAGAGCACTTTGTAGCCACAGAAGATGATTCAGTGATAACATATCAGATCTATTCCAAGAAAGATTAGTCATCGCTGCCGACATGTGCTTCTGGGCATTTTGTTCGACTTGTTCTTGTTCATCGTCTTCAACTTGTTCTTGTTCCTTGCAGTGCATGACTCTCTTCAAGTCGGATGATAGAAGAAATCTGATAATTGAATCCTTTCGACTAGGTGATCGAAACTTATTCGGCCAGGTCGATTTCACCTTCTTAGATCCAGTGCTGTGTTGTTCATCCGATTATTGACAACAGTATCGACTAGCAGAGCAGATCAGAGCAGTTTCGACCACGACAACGAGAAGACATATTGTACGAGTACGGTGTATTCAGTTGTCGGTTAAATCCAACATTGATCCTCTTCGATAATCCGAAAATAAGGCACTACAATCATTCACCCCTCCCCCCTCCCCCCTCTGATTGTTGTATTCGATCCTACAGATGGAGTGGTTACTTCCAGTAGATTTGTATGCTCAAAGGCTGGTCACCGGGGGAAAGACAAAAGAGATCATCTAACCAAGACTCCTCAAGTGGAGACAAGAACTGGTTGCAATGTCCGAATGGGAATAACATTAAATCGAGAAGCGGGAACTTACGAGCTATATGATTTGGTGACCAAGCACAATCATATCCTTCAATTGCCATAAACATGCCATATAATGCCATCGCAGTGCAAAATTTCTAATGTGCAAGCTTTTGAGATCGACATGGCAGATGATTCCGGAACTATGCCTAAAGCTTCTCATGAATTATCCAGTAGACAAGGTGGTGGCTCAAGTAACCTTGGATACACACGCCTAGATCACAAGAATTACTTGAGGAATAAACGACAAAGGAACTTGATATCTGGCGAAGCAGGAAGTATATTGAAGTATTTTCAAGATAGATGTGTAGATAATCCTTCATTTCAATACGCCGTGCAATTAGATTGTGAAGAGCAAATAACCAACATATTTTGGGCTGATGCCAAAATGATTATTAACTATGCTCAGTTTGGTGATGCCATTACTTTTGATACCACTTTTGGAACAAACAAAGAATGTATACCACTTGGTGTGTTTGTTGGATTTAACCATTTCAGAAAAACAGTGATCTTTGGAGCTGCTCTCTTGTATGATGAGACATTTGACTCTTTCAAATGGTTATTTGAAACTTTTTTGATAACACATAATCAAAAGCATCCAAGAACCATCTACACAGATCAAGATATGACAATGAAAAAAGCAATAGCTGCAGTGCTTCCTGAAACTTAGCATGGGCCTTGTACCTTTCACATTAGGCAAAATGCCCTGAAGCATTTGACTCGTCACAAAAGTGATGGATCAAATATTCTTGCTGATTTCAGTGCTTGCATGTATGAATATGAGGATAAGACAACATTTGAAGGAGCTTTTAGTGCCTTGAGAAGTAAAGTCCAAAAGGACAAATGGTTAGTTAGTATTTATCAACTAAAGGAGAAATGGGCTAAATGCTACATGAAGAATATATCCACACCAGAAATGTCAAGCACACAATTAAGTGAGAGATCGAACAATGACATGAAGAACCATTTAAATTTTGATTTGGACATTGTTGGGTTTTTCACATATTTTGAAAGTGTGGATATCATGGGGATATACTCATGATCTTAGGATGATGTTACAATTGGCAATAGCTTTAAAGGTTTGTCGAATCACTCATTTTTGGCAAAATCTCAATGTTGTCAGGTCTTAGGAGGTCTGACCGGCCAGGGCGGCGGTCAAACCGGCCAATGGCGGTCTGATCGGCCCTCCTGGCGGGCAGACCGGCCATAGGCGGCGGTCGGACCGGCCAGTTAAGTTTGGTCGATTTTAGAGCTGTGCCAAAAATAGAGGGTGTAGGCAAGAGAGGAGATTCTCATACACTTGGTCTCATAAATTTTAGAGTTTTCAGTCAAAAGATCTATTCGTTTGAAATTTTCAGAGAGGTTTCGGATTTCAAGGTGTGAAATTTGGCCAAGTCCCTTCTGGACGGTCTGACCGGCCAGGGTGGCGGTCAGACCGGCACTTGAGTGGCAGTCTGACCGGTTTTCACTTGGTCCGCCGTCATCTTGGCGGCGACATGTGTTGGTTAGGTCAAGTTCATGGGTTTCAGTGCATATATGTTGCATGATGCGTGTTTTGACTAACGTGGGTCAAGTTGCGAAGAACTTGTTCCCGGAATCGATTTCTTGGTCTATTGTTGTGCAGGTGGCTTGGAGATCAATGGCGGTCAACGACGAGGATGATTGTGACTAGGCTTGAGAGCTGAGGTTCAGAACGATCGAGGATACCGGATGAAGTCATTGGATTCGAGCATTGCGCAAAATGGACAAGAATGACCGAACGGGAAGTTCGGTGCGACAGGTTGCATCAAGCGGCGCGGGGGTCGGTGCAAGTGCCATGGTGGTCTCGGTGGAAACCGAATGGGAGAGACTTGCTGACATGATGAGAGTCGTTGATCAACCTACATGTGACTAACCATGGGATTACTTCATGAAGATTGGACTCGGTCTTTGGAGAAGGATCGAGAAGGGGTATTTTGGTAATATCACCAAAATACCGCCTTAATTACTTTTGGCTAAACCGCGGCGTAAGACGACGCAAGGAGAAGCGGTTTAGGTCAGGAGAAGATGAAGACGACGCTTTCTATTAGTTAAACCCGTTTGTGCGTGGGCTTAACGGGTGCCCAATAGAAACTCTTCTAGAAGGTTAGCCTCCACTATAAATATGGGAGGGTGTTGTGCACCTCCTTAATCCTTTTGCTTATTTTGGAAACCCTAGTTTTGTTTTGGAGATTATGGAGTGGAGAGGTTATGATTCTTGAAGGGGAGATTGATTGTGTGCTCGTGTATTGAGTTTTATCCTCCTTGATGGAGTGGCTGTAAACCAGCAACAATCACAAATCAATCTATGTAGGTTATCTTGAGATGAGTCTCTTTTCGTTCTTGCTCTCTATTTTATGATTTTGGGGTTTTCTTTGATTCTCAAGTTTTCTTTTGGTTTTTACCCCTGATCTTGCTTGTTGTGACATGTGGGAATTTATCTAGAATCATCTTGATCATCTCTAACCCACGAGCAAGTTTTTGGATCTCGTTTTCGTTTTGACTCGGTTTTGAACCATCCTCCTCTCAAACGGAAAAAGGTCGTAACTTTTCTAAGGATCTTCACGGTCTTTGATTGGAATAGGTTCCTGATATCTTAGAGAAGGTGTGTTCCAAGTTTCATCGAGTTTGGAGTTGTAGATCAAAAGTTAGACCTATTTGCAACTTTATTTTCTGGGCTAATTTCAGTGTTCTTCGGGCTGGAGGTCAGACCGCCCAAGCTGACCGGTCCGACCGTTCAAGGTGCTCGGTCCGACCGCCATTGACATAGAGGTCAGACCGCCCAACACTTGGAAATCGAGCTCTTGTTGATTTTGGTTGTTTTGCTCCGGGGTTTAGATTGGATTCAATACAAGAATTCTGCTGTGCTTGTATATTGATCTTCATAGCTCTCATAGCTATCGGAGTGAAAATCATGTTGAATCCGATCTTTGTGAAAAAGAGATCGTGCTCCTATTCACCCCCTCTAGTCGCCGTTTCGGTCCAACAGAAAGGGATGTTTAAGACAAGCTAGTTAAATAGCTGGATTCAGAATATGAATTATGAAAAAAGTCACCACGGATAAAAATGGTGACACCTTTGTTGTTACAAGTAAGCAAGTTGTACACTGCATGTATTTTTGAAGCTTTTCAAGGTGAGTATGAAAGATCGATGGCAGCATATGCTAGACCAACCAGTAAAAATAATGAATACATTGTGGGGATTAGAGCTTTAGATGGAAAATCAACAATGGAATAAGAGTACATGGTTGTGGGTTATCCTTCTAACCAAATGGTTTCATGCACCCGCCAACAATTCGAAAGAATTGGAATATTGCATAGTCATGCTCTAAAAGTTCTTGACATGATGAATGCTAAGCTATTGCCTAAGCATTATGTTTTGAATAGATGGAGCCGTAAAGCAAGATGTGGAACTGTACGAGACATTCACGAGAGGAATGTTTTGGACAATCCGAAGATTGATGCAACACTACACTACCAACTTATCTCGCAAGTTTGTTACATTGTCTTCTCAAGCAGCTAACTTTGAAGAGACTTATTATTGGTTGATAGTGTACTTAACAACCTCAGCAGGCAAATCGAATACAAAATTAAAGAATCTTCAATTACTCCCACTAATCAACCTGAAGAGTCAACACCAATTAAACTACCTGAAAAATTATCTCATATTACTGGACGAAAGAAGAGGCAGGCTCAGAGGGGTGGATCGAAGTGAAAGGAAAATTGGATCGACAAGTACCACAGGAAAAAGAAGAACAGAGAAAACAAAAGGGTCCCTGAAGCCAAATTTCAAGAGCAGGAGAAAAGCTTCACAAACAATGAACAAGAGTTTTCATAATATGGGTACTTTGCAACTTATGCTGAGCTACTAATGGTAAATTTCTTCTTGTGCTCACAAGATTGATCAAATTTGTCTTTTCTACTCATTACTAATATATCTTTGCTTTGTTGTGCAGGGTGGTTCAATAATACTGATCCTTCACTAGGAGAAAGTCAGTTTGGTGAAAAACAGTGATATATCATAAATTAATCAGACTTGGTGTTGTTATGCTTGTTTTTGTCAAGGCTTACTATGTTTTTTTTGTTTGTAAGTTCCATATTTCTTGTACTTTACCCACCCATCAACTTTGTTGTGCACAAATCAATTCAAAAGCTTCAACTTGTCTTCTATATTTTTAGTACTTCAAATGTGAACATTCAGACTTTTCAGCAAAGTTCCTCCCTTGCTAAAATCATTAAGAACTTAAGATGAATACATCAAATTAAACAGTGTAAAAAAATGCACAAGTTACAAATAAAAAATCACTACTATAATTGCTCTAGAGGAGACAATTGTTTGGAAGGAACTTCCTATCATGAATAGCGCTTGTATTCATCATGAGGCCAATGGACAACGATGTACCACTGAGCAAAAGACTCAGTGGAAGAGGTAGCAGAAGCAGAGGCGGTGGTGGAGGCGGCAAGACTGACAGGGGCAACAGAAGGAAGGGGTCATATAATCATTGGTGTGACTAAGAGATCGATCGGTAAGATAATTTCCCTTTAGGGAAATGTTATCTCTTCTAGTTGACGCACTCTCTTCTAGGAGATGCTCTTACAACAGGTAAGAGACTATTGGGTACGAGTTTTATGTATATTACGATTTTGTTTCCTTTCTTACTAGGAATATTTAGCCCTTGGAGGATTTCATCAAGGATTTTCAGAACTCGTTGACTGAATATTTTATTTATTTGTTCATACCTTTTGCCATAATTATTATACAACAGAATATTATATCATTCATAATAAGAGAGTAACGGTCTCTACGGGGACTTTTGAACCATAGTTTTCACCACTTTATTATATTCATAATGACCCATCAAGTTTGAACTAACGAATTCTAAGACTTTTCTTTAGCAACTATGGTTCAACCTCATATGCTTTCATTATGTGACCCAACATGAACGTTTCAAGCACTCGGCCATGGACTTTGGTTCCAAATCCATGTTCTTATAAGAGAAACTTTAGCAATTGTAGATGCAAAGTGATTGTCGATAACTTTTCTCCAATATCCTCCAGATTGAGGGTATCTCAGTGTTAAACAGATCTTTATCATTTCCCAAACAAAAGATTCTTGGTCGTTTTGTATTCCCAGCATTGTAATATTTGCACATCAAGTTGCTGGGGCTTTCATATTCATGATGAACCTCTTCATGAGGTATTTCACCTTCAAGGTGAGTTCTCTTTAAGAGAGTTAAATGAGTGATTAATAATTGTTTTGACTAGTGTCAGTAGATCTTAAACCCATGGTTGTCCCCGCAGATTTTAGATCAAGAACTAATAAGTCAATTTCACAGAGGTGGATATATTATTCAACCAGGGGTATTCTACTCTTAGTGACATATTTACTACAAGTAAACAATGTGCTAACTCCTCCATAATTGAAAAGTATCTAGCAGGCTCTCCGCTTCTGGCGTACATGAGTATAAACTAAATCTTAAGTTTAGCTTGACTAATACGTGTATCTTAGTACTAAAGATCTTTTCCTTTTGGAAAATACGACGTCATTCGAACTTTTGGGCATTTCTCTCCCCCTAATGCGATACTCGATCTTTATTAATAGCATACCACAAAATTCCCCTATCATGGGCACATGAATGATTGAATTTTAGATCCAACATGATCTCCAACAACTGGTGGTGGACCAAATGTGTATGATACAGTGGTGATGATATGTGGAAAATATTTGATTCCTCCAATATGCACTTATTTCAACAAGGGATTTGATAATTATATGCAGTGAGCTGGACTTTTATCATTTGCAGTGGCACAGAAACTGCATGATCCTAACATTCTATATGATATTCCAATTTCTGGTTGGTTAGTAATCTGCGACGAAGGTCCCATATGAGGGTCCGAGAGTTGGCAAACTTATTCTATAGACTAGCTTTTTTATTATTTACCCAAGTTTTGATCCAATTACTCATACCACATTTTAAATAATTTGGATCATTAAACTTCAAGTATATAATTACGCAACATATTTTCTTATGGCCATGAGCAGTATGTTCTAACAGCATAAAACTATAAGATACTCTTCAGGAACATAAATATAATGCTGAAACATAAAATATTTGACCATAATTAATCTACACGAAAATACTGGATTTTCTTCTGGACTTCAAATATAGTTGAATCACCCAATAGTATAATTATTCGATAGAAATATATATTGTTCAACATAAACACCATATTTAATTAAGGGTAATAAATTGTATGATTTATTTTAATTTGTAATGCCATAATCATCATTGCCAAATTTAGATCATTTAGGATCAACAAAGTCCAATAGGTCATTATATTTTATTTCGGAAGTTATATTTGCTTCAAGCAAGTGATATGTCTTCTGGTGGTGATGTAGTTGCAGATCGCATTTACAAATTATGCATGTGTCATTTTCAATAAGTATGGCACACTTCAGTGCATAACCAACATGGCATATGTGCGATTGCTTCAAGCGATCGTCAGTTTGCCATGTGCATTTCTGCATGCTGACGGTTAACATATTGCTGAAGACACAAATCAGTTGCCCTTCGTGTGCAGCAATGACCGTGGTTGCCAATAGCATAGGTATCGGCAATGACATAAATATCATTTTCCATATCAATTGGATAAAGATAATAATCATGCAATTTACTTTAATTATCTTCCAAAATAAACTAGATTAATTTATTGTTTCGGACTAATTTGCTTTTGGATTTAACCTAGGATATGTCATTGTGCCTACCATGACTCTTATTTTGAATATTTTTCTATACCTCATAGGTTCCAATATCCCACACATGCCCAATTTCCTCCCCATTTTCGTGTCAACTATAAAATATAATCATACTTCAACAGGAATACAATTTTATTTGCGTGAAACTAATATATACTCTGTAATATTTTGCTTACAAAGTTTGTCAATTAAGAAATCAGTGTGGTGGAGGATAGTGTTACACAGACTCCAAGGCTTAAGGCTGAAGTTATTCTACACTTATGTGAGGAATATGGTGTTTTCTAACCAAAATGGTCCATTAGAGAGTAACATATGACTGGGTTTGTTCCAGTGCCATTAAGAATAATAGTTTCCCTTTTGCTACCTGTGCATTTGTGCACTACAAGCTAGAGAATTTAGGCTTATTAGATATCAAGAGTACATGTTTAATATTTTGTTAGCAAAGCATGATAACATATTTTTTCAATTTTCAGGCATACTGTTTACAAAATTTATTCCATACAAGATTAATTATTTTTACTCCACGTAAATATGCTACTGGCAATATGTTCTATTAACATATTTAATCAACTATTCAGCATTAGATAAGACTTTAATAGAACAACTTAGACCATTATTTTATTTATTACATCTGGGAAAATAACGATCTAATGCACAAGGTTCCATCTTAAAGCAAAAGATAAGAGATACTTAATAGGAGCAGGACCAAGCTCGACACGAGCTGAACCTATACTAATAATGCAACTCGTGCAAGAAAGCGACATCTTTACAAAAAAAATTAAGAGATAACTAGGAGATTACTATATATCTCCATAGAACATAATATGGGCTTATCATTGCTGTCATCCAGGGCAAACAAATATCTACTTAGCGATGTCAAACATGCCCCATATAATTTATATAATTTTCTATATGTTTACAACCAGTAAAACATTTTAAATGCATGATATGAGTGCAAAATAGTAAAGATTAATTCTATCTATTCAATAGAATTTCCCTGGTATTTTTAGGATTTTTATGATAATTTTTAAGGCTTGGGAGCAATTTTCATAACTACTAGACCCATTAATTAATTTTCCAAACACACAATAAGGAGGGGATAAGGCATAAAAATATGACGTTTTCAAAGTGTACTAGGTCTAAAGTTTCACAAATTTATGGGCGACGCGACGGTCGAGCTGCGCACGAGCACACGGCGGCACATCTTCGCACTATGCGGCTTGGAGCATGGTGGCGCTCGTCTGGAGCACGGCTTGGGGTGCGACAGCACGCTCGACGCAGTGTGCGCGACAGTGATCAACTGCAGCACGGCGCAGAGCATGGTGGCAGCGGGCGCGCGGTGGTGGTGGCTCTTGGCGTCACAGCGGCAAATCCAGGGAGAGGGAGGCAATGTGCGCGTGCGGGCGCAGATTGGTTCTCGGTGGCGTGTGTTCTAGCACACGTACCAAGATCGGTGATGCCTACGACGCTTCTTGGCTGGCGACGACAAATTGCATATTCATCTTTTTTTTGTGTTGTGTGAACAACAACTCAATGAACATTGCATATTATCTGATTGCGAAAATTAGTCATAATTAATCGTAGCTATCGATTAAACAGTTCTAGAACCATAATTAGCAATTAACAGATCTAATCGGGCTCAAGCAAAATTAAGATTAATTTATAGCAAAATTAGAGGTTGAAAGATAGAATCGTATCTAACCATAATCAGCAATTAACAGATCTAATCGGGCTCAAGCAAAATTAATCTACAGATTAATTCATAGCAAAATTAGAGATTGAAAGATAGAATCGTGATGACATACCGATTCGACCGTGTAGAGTGATTCGTACTAATAACACATTGAAGAACGTAGTAGTCATAGGAACCATTCACCAAGTAATAGACAATCAACAGAGAGACAATAGATGGAGACACAATATGAGAACCTCTTTATTCATTGATCAATCTCTTTTTGAGTACAAAGAGATCATATTTAAAGACTAAAATCCACCAAGAGTAATTTCGGTATTATGTCTATCAACCCTTAATCCAGAGTTTGTTAACAGAAATAACAATTTTAGCATCCTTTAGAGAAAAAAAGACAAAAATAACACCACAATCGTACCAAAAGACGACATATACCTTATCCATGTGCCCACCGCGAAGAATCGCGTTATCGTGCTCATCTGCACGCCCACCACATGCCGCTGTAAAATTGAAAAAACAGTGACTCTACACTGTATTAATACTATTTATGATCTGTAGCATACTATTTCATATACTGTGTTGGCACTTTTTTTTGGCTGGATCCATGCATGGAGACTGTAGCAGCGCATTTCGAGGTTTAGTGAGCACCAATCAACAATGGCCTCATTAGGATCAGAACTTCAACATTGTGGTAATCAGTAATTCCGTATGTCTTGTTCATACCTGGTTTTAGACAGTAATGGTAGCTAGATGTCTTCCACTCGTCTTACACATGATTGTGGAAATATAGCTTGTGAGTGATATCAATCGATTATCTCTTCCTACCGTTATCTCTATTAAAGTGGTGTTCTCCTTGAAAAATTCGTGCATTTTTCATACGCACAATTATTTTGATTTTTTCTTTTCAATTTGGTAGGATTTGCGCTGTGGGTGGTAAAACATTTTCTCCTAATCTTGGGGTATCCAAGTTCGGCCAAAAAAAACCAAGACTAAGAAAACTATATATCTTACCTTAACACAAAACTCGTCTCGTAAGCGTAGCGACAATATTATTATCAGGGTATTGTTGGATTAATTGGGCTTGGACCATTTTAATTTAACAATTAATCAAATGAAATTCCTAGGCCCACATGAAAAATTTGATTAGTGCGCCATGCCTCACAGCACCATGCCGTCTTGATCTTGATCTTGATGCGGTGCGGTGTGTGTGTGTGTGTGTGTGGCTGCAGTTACTAGTCTCTTCGTTTTTGCTGTTACTGAAGAGGAAAGGCTCTCTACTCCATAAAAGGGATCTGAGACTACTCATGCATTCGGTTCTTTGTTGTTCTTGCTCTCTGTAATCTCGGTTCGAACCTTGCGCGAAGGCTCAGGCGAGTAGGCCTCGAAACTCCGTCCGGTTGAGTACCGCCGGGTAGGCAGGCGATCAAGTTTTGGGGAGCGCATTAGCGCGACTGCTCATCCTGTGACTTCGTCTTCATCCTGGTGGTGAACTGCTCGCGATACTGCACGGCGAACATCTTCCTGCATCACGTCTCGTCCTGCGTCACGCCTCGATCGACTACATCGAATAGGCCATCATGTCGACTGGTGGTAACGCGCATCCGGTATCACGACATCGCCCCGCCGAGGGTATACCCTGAGAACTTATCTGATGTTTCTGTGCGCTATGAATATGTTAATGAATCTGCTTGTTATCCTGTTCATTAGCGAATATGAATACATCATTGTTGAATCACTCATGCTCTTGTTTGTCATGTTTTATATGCTTAATTTCTGGATTAAAATATGCCGAAATTTGACTAGATATTCAACATGTATATATAATGGTATAGATAACTATTGTTGATAGCATCTTTTCATATTATTTATAGACAGCACTAAATACAACTTCTATAATGAACTATCTTTTTATATATCTCTATATACAGCTGCTCTATATACAATATATCTTATTTCTTATGTTACAGCCGACTACTGCATGAGAATCGATTTAATTATTTATACTCTCCCTCTTTTATCTACATCATTTCGTATCGTACGTGTTAAAATCTATGGAAGAACTGGCTGCTCCCGCGAGTAAAACCAGGCGAGATCGGGAAAACAAACAGCCAACCCAGCCTCTATAAATCACGACACGTGCGTAAAAGCCAACCCAACCCCTTTGCGTAACGACCCAACGCGTGCACGTTGGTAACGCCCGTAGCCTTGACGAGATCCAAACGTCCCGCGCGCGCGCTCGTCCCCCGGCCGAGCGATCCGATCGTCCGCACGGCCGCCCGCGCGCACCACCGCAGCATGGCATCGCCGGACCACCTCTTCGGCCTGCGCAGCAGCTTCTACACCGGCGCGTACCAGGCCGCCATCACCAGCAGCCAGTCCGTCCCCGCGCACGGCCTCTCCCCCGACGAGCTCGTCGAGCGCGACGCCCTCCTCTACCGCTCCTACATCGCCATCGGCTCCCACCAGGTGCGCCCGTCCTCCTCTCACCACCCGCGCCCGATATACGGACGCATCACGCGCGTGCGTATGTCAAGTTGCCCGCGCGCGCGCCGCGGTACGTGGCTACGTGCTGACTCGTTGGCACATTTCATTGGCTGGTTTCTGGTGCAGTTGGTGATCGACGAGATCGGGCCAGGCGCGGCCACGCCGCTCCAGGCCGTCAAGCTGCTCGCCGTGTACCTCTCCGGTGGCGCCGGGAACAAGGTCGGTTCCATTTTTCGTCGGCACGCACGTTTTTAGACTCTTTCATCGCTAGCTAATTGCTTCTCCTTTTGTTCCTGAAAATGCAACGCAGATCGATCTCTATGTATGTAGGCTGCATTTTCCTCGCCTTGACTCAACTTGTGCTTTTGTAATCGTTGTGCAAGGAATCGGCGATTTCGAAGCTTAGCGAGCTCCTGGGAGATGCTGCGGTGGGGAGCAACCCGATCCTCCGGTTGATTGCAGGGACCATCTTCATGCATGAACGAGACTACGCCCAAGCTCTGAAGCACACGAATTCGGGTGGGACCATGGAACTGTAAGCATTCGTTCTTCCATGCAACCTTTTTGTCCCTTTATCATGTAATTCAGATATTCAGTCCACTATGCTCAATTACTCCTATATTTCTGATAAAAGCATGCCTTATTTCATGACCAGTTTTGGGCTCATTTAGCGTATTTTTGAAATGAAATAGCAAAAAAAAAAAACTAATCATCACAAAGAAAATAGCAAAAATGACACCCTACTATACGAAAACACTGCAACTGGAGAACCTATGACATGTGGCGGCATGTCATTCGTCAACTGGCGGCCTGCTGTGCACCTGGATCGCAGTCACCTGCCGCAGATTGGATACGCCACAGGCCGTCTGCTGACGTTTTTGTTATTTTTGCCATTTCTTTTTTCGAAGATTTTTTTTGTTATTTTACAAAAAAAAAACTCTTCCATAACACGATTGCTTGCTGATGTGTGAACTATATAGTGTACGTAACCGCAGATTTTTCAGACAGCCAGGACTACGTTATAATTCGTGTTATGTTCTAGTATTCGCCAAGATTAAAACATTAAGGAGTCTCTTCAATTTGACGCTTCAGGCTCGCGTTGAATGTTCAGATCTGCATCCAAATGCATAGGCCTGACCACGCAGAGAAGCAACTCAGGATCATGCAGCAATTGGACGAAGACCACACACTGACGCAGCTCGCTAACGCTTGGGTGGACCTTGTCATGGTAGGCACGTACCTCTCTTGTTGCTAGCTGTGACTTGGGAGTTCTTTATGGGAAGAAACGGACATGAAAGAGAGTTGAGTGCTACTACTGCTTGCTATGACTTTCGATTCTGTATATATCACTGTATCAGGGTGGCTCCAAGATCCAAGAGGCGCACCTCATCTTCCAAGACTTCGCAGAGAAGTACCCAACAACTTGCATGATTCTTAATGGGAAAGCCCTGTGCTTGATGCACATGGGCAACTTTGAAGAAGCAGAGGGATTGCTGCTGGAATCACTGAACAAGGTCAGCTCTTATGATCTTTAGCTTGCCCATCTGAGCAATATCTTTGTTGTTGGAATTGCAACTTATATTATCAGGGGCCAATTGTCCATATATATACACAATACATGTTACAGATAAGGAAACCAAATCAAATCATATCTCTAACTATATCTCTAACACCCCCCCCCCTCAAACTCGTGGTGGATCAACAACACTGAGTTTGGAGAGGTAGAAGCCGTGCTGTGCTCGAGTCTGGGCTTTCGTGAAGAAATCCGCTATCTGAAGCTCTGAAGGCACATACTGAAGAGCAATCACCTGATCATGCACACAAGACCTCATGAAGGAAGCATCAACACCAATCTTGGTGAGCTCATGCTTCACAGGGTCACGGGCAATACTGATAGCACCTGTACTGTCTGACAAGAGAGGAGTCAGTGTAGTAACAGAAACACCAAAATCCTCAAGTAACCATCGTAGCCAAGTAATCTCTGCTGTCAAGAGAGTCATAGCTCGCAACTCAGCCTCCGCACTCGAACGGGACACTGCAGTATGTTTCTTCGTCTTCCAGGCAATAAGCGAACCACCAAGAAAAACACGATGAAGCAAAGATAGACCGCGATCGGAGGATCGGCGCCCAAGTAGCATCCGAATAAGTCTGAAGTCATAACGAATTGGGCGTGGAAAGAAGAGACAGTGAGAGATAGTCCACGAAGGTATCGCGAACTCGAAGAAGGTGGTTGTAGTGGACCTGAGTGGGAGCAGAAACAAACTGACTCAGAATGTGAACTGGATAAGTGATATCCGGACGAGTGACAGCAAGGTAAACAAGACTTCCAACAAGATGACGATAGCGAGTCGGATCAGAAAGAGACTCGCCATCAGAGGGTCGGAGGTGAACATTGAGCTCCATAGGAGTCTCAACAGCGATGATCGATGAGGAGGCGCGATCAAGAAGATCCTGAATATACTTCTCTTGAGACATAAAGAAACCATCTGGAGTGGAAGTAACCGCAATCCCAAGGAAGTAACAAAGAGGACCAAGATCCGACATAAGGAACTGCTCACTAAAACGAGCCTTGACAAAGGCAATGTACTCAGAATCATCTCCGGTAATGATCATATCATCAACATACAGAAGAAGAAGAGTCCGACCACGAGACGAAGTGTGGACAAAGAGCGCGAGGATCATGATCACTTCTTTGAAAAACCAGCGGTGACCACGAGGAGAAGCGCTCAAACCGAGCACGAGGGCTTGCTTAAGGCCATAGAGAGAGCGGCGAAGCGACAGACCATGCCCTCAGGAACAGAATACCCAGGTGGCGGATGCATGTAGACCTCCTCACGTAACTCGCCATTAAGAAAGGCATTCTTGACATCAAGTTGAGAAACAGACCAATGGCGAACAGACGCCACCGAAAGAAGAGTGCGGACAGTGGTCATGTGGGCCACAGGAGCAAAAGTCTCGTCGTAGTCACGACCATGCTCCTGTTGGAAGCCACGAGCAACAAGATGCGCCTTATAGCGCTCAAGAGAGCCATCGAGCGAGTCTTAATCTTATAGACCCACTTACATGTGATGGGGCGAGTGAGATGGAAAGGAACAAGATCCCAAGTACCCGATGCGCTCGAGGGCGAGCAATCTCCTCGGCCATGGCATCACGCCACTCGGGATGAGTAACAACATCCGGTGGGAGGCGGGCTCACAAGTAGGCTGCGCCGACAAAGGCAAAAGCAGGCGGGGGCGAATCGACCGGCGATCACGGAGGCGTAGCGAGGAAAGACGGCCCATCGAGGGAAGATGAAGCATCGAAGAAGATGAAACATCGGAGAAGTGAGCTCATCTGGAAGATCCTCAATCTGAGGTCGACGAGTGTAGACGAGTGTAGTGGGGAGCTGAGGAGCCGCAGGAGACGAAACAGGCGGCGACAATGGCGGAGAGGCCACAGGAGAAATATGTGGAGACGAGATAGGTGTATCCGGAAAGGTCAAAAAGCAGAGACTCCACAGAGGAAGTCGAAGGAGAGACAGGGCGTGGGTAGAAGGGGCGAGACTCGTCGAAAGTCACATCTCGAGAAATCCGCATCCGTCGACCAACAGGATCCCAAAGACCGATAGCCCTTGTGCTCGACCTTGTACCCCGAAAGACACACTCAACGGTGACGGTCGGTTTGGTGCGTTCTCGAGGGGAGGAGAACGTAGCAAACGCAACCAAACGAGCGAAGGGCGAGTAGTTAGGAGGAGACCACAGAGGCGCTCAATAGGGATTTTGCCCTTAAGAGCGAAAGAAGGTTTGGATGTTGGCGAGATAGGTGGCGGTGGAAACGACCTCCGCCCAAAAGTGAGGTGGAATAGGCGGCAATCATCGAGGCACGGTGATTCAAGAAGGTGATGATGCTTGCGCTCGGCAACACCATTCGAGCATGAGCACGGGACAAGAGAATCGGCGAGTGCCACGCTCGGCAAGAAAGCTGTAGGTGATGAGAGAGGTACTCGCCAAGTGAGTCAACACGAAAAACACGAATAGGAGTGGAGAAGCGTATGCGAACCATGGTGGCAAACTGTTTATAGATGGACAAGACCTCACTACGAGAAGACATGAAATATATCCAAGTGTGGCGAGAGAAATCATCTATAAATATGATATAGTATCGATGACCCCTTTCAAAGCGAAGGGGCGGACCCCAAACATCGAATGAACAAGATCAAAAGGACGCCGAGACAACGACTCACTATGAGGATAAGGAAGTGAATCTATTTGCCTAACTTACAGCCCTGACAATCTAAAGAGACGTCACCTGAGACAGATCCCAGAAGACCACGACGAACTAAGTATGACAGACGAGATCCACACATATGACCAAGACGGTGATGCCACTGCTGGAAAGAGCCGGTGAGCGGAGTAGCCAAAGCGGAGAGATCGCGCGGCGGGGCAACGTGGAAGGAAGGTAAAGCCAGTCAAGCTCCCAGAGACGCCGAGAGTCAAGGCGTCGAGGCGAACCAACCGAGCTCCGTGTGGCGGTCTGAACACAACAAGAGTCGAGTCGAGAATGATCCGATAACCAAGGTCGATGTCATCCAGTGAGAAAGAAGTCGCATGGTTAGGCGAGGAACATGAGCAATAGAAGGAACATGAAAAGATGAGTTGCTAAGAGGTCCTCGACCGAGAGACAGAAGAGAGGTACCATCGTGATAAGTACAGCGACATGGGAATCAAGAGGTGTAACAAAAGATAGAGTGGAAGAATCGGAAGTCATGTGGAAGGATGCTCAGAAATCAAGGATCCACGGGAGGTACTGATTGTGTAGGAGGTGGTTTCTCGGTGCAGAAGTCGATCGCAGAACTGCGAGAACACATCGAGGAAGAACACAAGCGGCAGCGATCGTCAAGTCGGCTATCTCACGCTCGATGAGAAAACGCGAAGTAGTCGATCTGACGTCGATGTAGAAGTACCGTGCGGTGCTAGGAGAAGAACGGCGTAAAATATGCCGCCGCTTCTTGTAGCACCGACTCAATGTGGCCGAACTTGTCGCATAGGAAGCGGCGAGGACGACCACCGCCGAATGGAGGCGGCCACCACCACTGTGGCGACCACTTTGGAGGAGCGATGTCTTGAAGCGTGAAGCGATCGGTGTAGCGGTGTCGAGCGGCGAGCACGAAGCGGTGCCCATTGGTAGGCGGCGCCGGCGGCGTGGCAACCAAAATAACGTAGTTTAATAAGCGACGCCGGGCGGCGCGGCGATTAAACGGCGTTTTTTTTGGAATCACGGTCTTTAAAGCCGGCCGGCCCGGTAGCCCAAAGTCGTCTGCCACGACGAAAAGAACTAGGGTTCCCCCTTGTGGCGGCGGCGGCGTCGGCGGCGGCGTCCGGCGGTGGCTCGAGGCCGACGGTGGCGGCGGCGAGGCGGCGTCGGCGAGGTGGTAGCGGCGGTGGTGGCGACCCTCGTGGCGGCGGCGGCGACAACCGGAAGCGGCGGCAACGAAGGCGTCGGGTCGGCGGCGGTGGCAACTTTGCGGCAATGGCGGCAACGACCGGAGCGGCGGCAACCGAAGCGTCGAGGCTGCGGCCCTCGCGGGGCAACAACCGGGGCCGGGCGGCGTTGAGTCGCGGCCGAGGAGACCGAGGCCGGCGGCGTTGAGTGGCGGCGTCGGGCGATCAATCGGTGGCGGGGCTGCGGCACTCGCGGGAGATCGGATCGGCGACGGAGCGGCAATGATGCAGAGGAGGCCGCGGCAGCGCAAGTAGGGAGGCCGACGGTGGCGGCTAGGCGAAGAAGGGAGGCGGCGGCGGCGGCGAGTGCTAGAGGCGAGGGAGGGGGCGGCGGCGGCGACGAGTTGCGTGGAAGAGATGAGGTAACCCTAACCTCGCTCTGATACCATGTTGGAATTGCAACTTATATTATCAGGGGCCAATTGGCCAGTATATATACACAATACATGTTACAGATAAGGAAACCAAATCAAATCATATCTCTAACTATATCTCTAACATTTGTCAACACCGTCGCCACATGCAAGCTACTGCACTTCTCGAACAGAATTATCTGATAACGTTAACAAGAAGAGCACTTAACAAAAATGCTCAAATTGTTCAGGACGCCAAGGACGCAGAGACACTTGCTAACCTCACCGTGTGCAGTCTGAACTTGGGAAAATCTGCATCGCGCTATCTCAAGTAAGTGAATTCAGACTCGGAGAAGCCATAACATCTTCATCGCGATGTCTTATTTCTAGAATCCTATCTTGTGTCGCAACACACTTACAGTTACTGGCATTTAGCACTTTCACATTCAGCATTTCTGGCTGATTAGTTTAAACTATCACAGTACTGAATGCAAGTCTGGTGGTTTTGCAGCCAATTGAAGCTAGCACATCCTGACCACACGCTGGTTAAGCGAATGTCCTCTGCTGAAGACAGCTTCGAGAGAGCCTGCCAAGCGATGGCATGAATTTTGTCGTACTTTTACTTAATTTGCTGTTGGATAAATCAAAGTAACACTGGTCTTATCGGAACCAAGTCAGCTAATGCTTTATGTTCGGTTGCAGTTCGTTCAATAGTCTACAAACATGCTACGTACGCTTGTCGACAAATTGATACCGGCAGGTCTTAATTGAAAAACAGAGTTCATCTCATGACTTGTGAGGCACTGATAGCTCATGTTTTAGCTATTGACGAAGCTTTTTTAGGGGATATTGACGAAGCTTCTGATAAACTGCAATGTATGTTAAAAAGTGTAGCCCAAAAGGTTAGCAGCAATCTTGGTGTTATTCCACATAGCTGGGTTCAGGATTATAATTTAGACCTACCACATCTGATAAGGTAGCGTTTGAATTCCGAATCTCACATGTGAAAGTGACACTATGCCAAAGAGGCCATGATCTAGTGGAGTTATTAGTTTCTTAAGGAAAAAAAGTTCGATAAATTGAGCAAAATAAGTGCGCTTCTGTGATACATGTTCTTAAAGTGCGCTTCTGTGATAATTTTATCAACCGTTTTGCAAAATTTACTCGTTACATCACGCTTTTGGTGCACCACTCTCTCTTATCCCAATGTATGTGAACACGGTCACCGAATTGCTCTTGCATGTGAACATTGTCAATATCAATTATATTAAATTAGTGCATTACTGTCCAATTAGGCTTGTGCATTGTCACGTATGACACGTTTCATGTACATATGCACTAGTTTTTTTTACTGTAGTGCATTAGGTTTTTGTTTCGAGGCGTAAGTGCATTAGTTAGTCGTTGCAATACACGATTTTTCTTTTTTCTGCAATAGATCAAAAGTAGCTGTCTTGCTCAAGTAAGTATACATATCTTGTGACGTGTCCGAAGTGCATTAGTTAGTGGTGCAATACACGATTTTTTTTTGCAATCAAACAAAAATAGCGATATTGTTGAAGTAAATATACGTATATTGTATCTTGTCACGTGTAACGTGTTTGCGGATGTTACTTTCCATCTTCGCGTGCTGCTCATTTAGGTAGGGATACGTAGCAGTATATTTCCATATTAACAACTGGTACTTTTCAAATATATTATTTCTTTTTATGCGAAATTTTCAAATAAAAATCAATAATACACATTTAATAGTCATTGGTGACCTATTACCCCTAGGTTACCATGTTCACCCTCGCCGTTGGAGCAAACAAGATGGACGGTCCAAAATAGTTTGAACATACATTAAAAAAATCCTGATAAATTTGTCAACATAACACCTAAGGATATCTCAAATAGTTAGGCATAACCTTGTCTCTAACATATACTAGAGACAACATCTCCAATAGATAGTTTCTAGCACACTCTTCAACATTTGTATTTTATAATTTTTCTTTGAAACGGGTCTACTTTTTCTTTGAAACGGGTCTACATGTCATTGTATTTTATAATTTTTCTTTGAAACGGGTCTACATGTCAATTAGAGTAGATTAATGTATTATGTTTTATTTCGCGTACACGACAGTCTCTTCAGGAAGAGACGACTTATGCTCTCTCTCCTCCCCCCTCTTCTCTACATAGGATTTTGTTGACGTAACATAGTTAAAAAACGACAATAATATACTATTAGAAATGCCTTAAGAGACGTACGAAAACTGTGACCTGATAGTTGAAAAGATAATTAAAATATCAAAAAACAAGTAAAGTTTAGCGGAAAGAATCAAGCATCAAACACAAATAATACACGATTGTACTTACGCTCTACCGCCACTGGAATCATATCAAATTTCTCAATATTGTTCTGGTACCGGCTGGTACGTTGGTATGTGCTATTTTGTTATGTAAACCGGTACAGAGTAACTCTACGTTCTGTACCACCCTCAATACCGGTCAATACCAGTTATATTGGTTCGACATCGATCAAAACCGGTCAATACCGGCTATACTGGACAATACCGACCATACCGGTATGATATTACCGTCTATTACTCATTGAATTGTAAAGTTATATTTAATCATACAAATATGTATTTAGAATAATATTGCAAGTAAAATTTTATGTATTTATAATTAAACATATGCACACTATATTATTTTATTAAATTTCAAAACGGTATCGAAATATATCAGTCCTTGAACCAAAATGGATCAGATCCAACCGACTTTTGGTAACGCTGGAAAATTCTTGTCGAGAAGCGTTTCAGTTCTGCTCTTCACAGCAGCGTTGCTTCCATCGGAGTCCGAACGGCTTCAACTCAACGTCCCAATGGGGCAGCGCCTCGTATTACTTACCGTCACGTCCATGTGGGTCCCAATTGGCCCCACTATCAGTGTCTCGCGGAAAGAACTAGCCATGCCGGGGGAATTTATATCGTTAAACCCACCGAACTGTGTGTGGCGGGCAGCGGCACAGTGGAGGTGGAGCAGAGCGGCCGAGGCGATGGCTCCCAGGGATCAGAAGGTCGGCGGCGGCGGGGTGGATCCTGATGGTGACATAGAGGCCCCGCTCCTCCCCTCCGGCTCGTCGTTCTTCCAGGACGCGGCGTACGAGGACGGCCGAGGCGAGGGCGAGGGCGACGAGGAGCAGCGCCGGCGCCGGCGGCGGTTCCTCCTCGGCGGACGCTCGCACTCCAACACCACCTCCCAAGTCGCGCTCGTCGGCGCCGACGTCTGCCCCATCGAGAGCCTCGACTACGAGTACGGCCTCCCCCCAGCTCCCCGATCCGAGGCGACTCGCCTGCCTGATTCCGTTTGGTCTTGACTCCATCGATGCGGGATGGGCGTGCAGGTTGATCGAGAACGACGTGTTCAAGCAGGACTGGAGGGCGCGGGGGCGGGCAAACATCCTGCGCTATGTGGCGCTCAAGTGGGCCCTCTGCTTCCTCGTCGGGGCCCTCGCCGCCGGCGCCGGCTTCGTCGCCAACCTCGGCGTCGAGAACGTCGCCGGCGCCAAGTTCGTCGTCACCTCCAACCTCATGCTCGCCGGCAAGTAAGCAGCCGTACAGAGGTTTCTAGTACCGAATCGAATGGAATTTAGGTATGGGACCTGGACATTTGATGTTAGACTCAAAAAGTCAAAATTGATTTGGTTAGGCACGGGACGGCGTTTGCGGTGTTCCTAGTGTCCAACTTTGGGCTCACGATGTTCGCGGCGGTGCTGACGGTGTACGTGGCGCCAGTGGCGGCCGGGTCCGGTATCCCAGAGGTGAAGGCCTACTTGAACGGTGTCGATGCCCCCAACATATTCTCTCTCAAGACTCTGGTGGTGAAGGTAGAGTGATTCCTGTCTCTTTCATTCGCGTTGTTTCATGACACCTTTTATCTATGATGGCTGATGGTATAGTATAGTATTAAGTTATCCATAGAAGAGTTGGTCATATAATTAACGGATAATTGTATGGCACCCTGCCAGGACATCCATGTCTGTCTATCTTGAAATTGTTTGAGTTCATCTTTTAATCGCTCTGTTGGACATGTGTAGGCTTGTAGCTTCAAGTTAATGTACAATTATCTGCTTGCCTGTAACTCTAGGTTCATTTCCAAAGCCAAGTTTAAAGTCTGGCTGTTGGTACTGAGTTCTGTGGCATCCAAAGTTTTTGTTTATGTTTGTACCCTTAATTATTAGTTACCTCAGTGAATCTCTTCGATGGTTTTTAGCGAATAACAAAGCAATCTGGGAAATTGTGGGTTTGTGATATGAATCATATGATAGCATAGTTTTTTAGTGTAATTTGGAGACATTCAAGTGAGGTTTGTATAGGACACGAGCATTCTCCATTTTGACATGTCTACCTTATTCCACTTGAATTTGGGTACAAGTAGGAGATGCTGAGAAGGCTCTGAATGATATAATTGACTCCTGCAACTTTAATGAAAAGTGAATATGGCTGTTGCAGAGCCATCGGAGAGCTGTTGTAGCTAGAAAATATGTTGTCTGCCTTGGAGAGAAGTGGTAAATTGTCATCCGAGAAGGACACCATAGGCCTTTCCTATTGATCCAGTAACTCTATTTTGATGGGAAATGGTATGGACTTTGGAGCACCAAGAATACAAGTGCTAAGATTTCAAAAGTAGACATCGTTTTGCAACATCTTTGAAGTTTGGATGGAATTGCCACAGCATTTGGTTGACTAGACTGGCACTGTCTTAATTTGGTAAAAAAGATAATTTTTTAGTTCAACTTATTTAGTGGCACTGTATAACATAGTATTCCCTTCGTCTTCTGTTAATATGTCCGAATTTTTTATTTTATGGTTCTGAACAGGTTGTGGGCTGCATTGCTGCAGTATCATCATCACTGCATGTTGGAAAAGCTGGTCCTCTGGTACACACAGGTGCATGCATTGCATCAATACTTGGGCAAGGTGGGTCACGTAAATATCACATGACATGTAAATGGCTGAGGTACTTCAAGAACGATAGGGATCGGAGGGACCTTGTTACTTGTGGGGCCGGTGCTGGTATCGCTGCTGCTTTCCGGGCACCAGTTGGTGGAGTCCTTTTTGCCCTGGAAACAGTGTCTACATGGTAAAAACTTTGGAAATGCATGTAATGACTCCTTTTTGTTATTCTCTTTCTATTATTAATGTGGAGCAAAAAGTTTAACTAACGGTGAAGGCTTCTGTTATTTGAGGTATTGGTACTTACATCCATGAATTGCATTATTTGTTGGTTAAGATGTTATTATCCCCACGTGCTGAGAAATGTAGAACCATGGAACTTACTTTGCCAACTTATAGTGAACTACAGGTTCTATGCTTAAGGGCGGTACATTCAATGCACCATTATCTTCCTCAAGTTAACGACTTTTTTTTTTGAAGTAAGAAGAAGAGTGCTCCACCCAGTGGCAAAATTTTAAATTCACTGCACAATAGAGAATATTAGACAATTCCATAATAAATAATGGTTCTTACCATTGGTACCTTTTTAAAAAAGAATTTGTAATTTTCACCACTTTTCATTTAAGTTGTGATTAAGGCTCAAATTATGAACCACCACTCTTCTTATTTGATCTGTTCTCGTGAGAATTTCTGAAATTTGTTAAAACAAGGGGTGCAATGATGCATTGAAAGGTAGGGTTTACTATAGATGTGCCCCGTATGCATATGCCTTGAAAGGAACAGAATGTTCAAAAGCTTCTGCAAAAATGGCACCCTTCATTACCAAGTTTTTGCGTAAAATACCATTAGAACATCTTTTGTTGCCTTTGCAGGTGGAGGAGTGCCTTACTCTGGCGAGCATTTTTCACTACAGCAATGGTTGCTGTTATGCTTAGGGCATTGATAGACTTTTGTAAAAGTGGCAGGTGTGGCTTGTTTGGGAAAGGCGGCCTTATAATGTTTGATGTGACTTCAGATTACAACACCTACCATTTGGTCGATTTACCTCCGGTAATCACTCTAGGAGTTCTTGGAGGAATACTGGGGAGTTTGTACAACTTTTTCTTGGACAAGGTTCTTCGTCTCTACAATCTTATCAACGAGTATGTACTGATGTTGGTTTAATGTTAATGATCTTCACTTCTGTAATTTTTGTTAGAGATATGTGTATAGTTGTGTTATTCCCTATTGTTATGAGGGGTTATTTATATATTTACCTCATGTACTTGTCTATATATACTGGCTCTTTGGCCTCATGAGAATACAAGTTGCTATTCCTAACATGGTATCAGAGCCCATTAGGGTTACCTCTCCTCCCGGACGCGCAACTTGTCCTCCTCTACTAGCCCCGCCACGCCTCTCTCTTCTTGCTTGCCACGGCTTCCTCTCCCATCATTGCTTTGCGCATGCATGCCCCGACGCCGGCCATTTGCGCTGCCGCCACCGACGGCTCACTTTGGCCTCCTACCTCGCCGCCTCGCTCTCGCTGAGGGTCATCTGCGAGGGACGCCGTCGCTCCGGTTATTCTTTGTCGCCGCCAAGGTCGCCCATGCAGTGCCGTCGTTGTCGGGAGATCCACCACCAAGCCCGACGCCCGCTCCTCTTCTCTTCTGCCAGGGGCCATCGCCGAGCCCGCCGCTCCGATTATTCTTTATTGCCGCCGAAGGTCGCCCGACCGATTCGCCGATTGATCGTCGCCGGTTTCAGTCCGCAGCCGCCGCTGTTTCTTCCGCCGCGGACACAGGGGGGGAACCCTAGTTCCTCTCCCCGTCGCTCGCGCTTTGCATTTTGGGCCGGCCGGCCCAGTCCTTTAAAGAAGCCGGCCGTTTCGGTTTAAAGCGAAAAAAACGTCGTTCTAACCACCGTGCCGTCCAGCACCGCCTGTTAGACTTCGTTGCCTCGGTCGCCGCGTCATCCAGCGTCGCCTACCAATGGGCACCGTTTCCCTCCCTCGTTGCCCGGTGATCTTCGATGGTGTTAATTACACCGACTTCGTGTCTCACATGTGCATCCACATGCGTGGTCTTCGTCTCGAGGCGTCCCTGCGGCGATGTCACCGCCCGCCTTGCCCTACTCCTCCGACGGAGCCTCGTCTGTACTGCCGTCCCGACGATCGACAAAGTCTGCTGGCCTTGCTGATGAGAAGGTTGCCTCTGCTTACTAAGAGGCTCTGGATTCCTACATGGATCGATTGACCGCCTACACTCAGTGGTGCAACGACGACGCGGGCCGCTTCTTTGTCTTCATCGTCGATGTCCGGCTTGATTCTCTTACGAGGTTGTGGGACTCCTTGGTGTCGGATGTGGACTCACCTTCGTCAGCGCTACGAACCCTCTAGAGATGCCCTCTACTGTCAGTGGTTCGCCAGAGCACTCTCTTGAGCGGGTGATGCTATCGTTGGCGCCTTCTACGCTCGAGTTCTGCATGCAGCGTCACCGGACTCTTCGCCTTCTTGGGCCGCCGCTCTGTTCGTCTTTGCTGGTATGCGTCTTGACACAGAGTTTCAGCGTGTCTACAAGTTCCTTACTCGCCGTCCCGAGTTCGAGCAGGGCGTGCTCGCTTTCTTACGCCACCTCGTGTCACTCTTACGGAGGCTCTTCCGAGATACGTCGCGAGGAGACTACGCTGAGTGGTCTTGGTTTGATGCCACTCCCTCGTGTGCTCGCCGCTCGTCCACTGCTCGTTGGCGCTCCACGCTTGATGACATCGCCTCCTCCAACGGCCGCCACAGGTGGTGGTGGCCGCCCTCCATCTGGCGGTGGCCGTCCTCGCCGCTCCTACTGCAACAAGGTCGGCCACATTGAGTCACAGTGCTATAAGAAGCAACGACATCTTTCACGCCGTTCTTCTCCTAGCACTGGCACCGGTGCTTCTACATCGACGTCTGCATCGACTCCTTGGCAGCTTCTCTCGGCGAGCGGAGATAGTCGGACTTGACGCCACTGCCGCTTGAGTTCTCTCGGCGGTGTTCTGCGAGTTACGCTCACGACTCTTGAGCAATGAGAAACCACCTCCTACACAGTCAGGTACCTCCCCGTGGATCCTTGATTCTGGAGCATCTTTTCACATGACTTCTGATTCTTCCACTCTGTCTTCGTTACACCTCTTGATTCTCCCGCGGTGTTCTTCTGCGATGGTACCTCTCTTTCGTCTGCAGTCGAGGACCTCTTAGCAACTCATCTTTTCATGTTCCTTCTGTTGCTCATGTTCCTCGCCTAACCATGCAGCTTCTTTCTGCTGGACAGATTACTGACCTTGGTTGTCGGGTCATTCTTGACTCTGACTCTTGTTGTGTTCAGGACCGCCACACGGGGGCTCTGGTTGGTTCTAGCCCTCGGCGCCTTGACTCACAGCGTCTCTAGGAGCTTGACTGGCTTCACCTTCCTTCCGCTGCCATCGTCGCCACTAGTCTCTCCGCTTCTGTCACTCCGTCTACTAGCTCTTTCCAGCAGTAGCATCACCGTCTTGGTCATCTGTGTGGATCTCATCTATCGTCTTTAGTTCGTCGTGGTCTTCTGGGGTCTGTCTCAGGAGACGTTTCTTTAGATTGTCAGGGCTGTAAGTTAGGGAAACAGATTCAACTTCCCTATTCTCGTAGTGAGTCAGTGTCTCAGTGTCCTTTTGATCTTGTTCATTCAGATGTTTGGGGTCCGGCTCCCTTCTTTTCGGAAAGGGGTCATCGATATTATATCATATTTATAGATGATTTCTCTCGCCACACTTGGATATATTTTATGTCTTCTCGTAGTGAGGCCTTGTCTATCTATAAATAATTTGCCACTATGGTTCGCACACAGTTCTCCACTCCTATTCGTGTCTTTCGTGCCGACTCTGCTGGCGAGTACCCCTCTCGTTACCTGCGCATTGCTATTCCTAACAATTTTCACTGTAGGCAATCCATTTAGTAAAGCTTTCCCTGAATACATCACTTCCCTGTACTGTTGTCTCCTATAAATGTTGAGAATCAATAATTAAACTGTTCATAAAAATGGCAATGTGCACCTACTGGCCATTTATAGATACTTAATTGCAGTTGTCAATTAGACTCATTTACCCATTTGAACTGAAAACATTTCCCCAACTTAACTTCTTGTCTATTCTCTTCAACTTACTTTCAGGAAAGGGCAAACTTACAAACTGCTCCTGGCTGCTACAGTCACCATCTGTACATCTTGTTGCCTCTTTGGCTTGCCATGGATTGCTTCTTGCAAACCTTGTCCAACTGACACAGAAGAAGCTTGTCCATCAATAGGGAGATCTGGTAATTTCAAGAAGTTCCAGTGTGCAATGAATGAATACAATGACCTGGCTAGCCTGTTCTTCAACACCAATGATGACACTATTCGAAACCTCTACAGTGCTGGCACTGATGATGAGTTCCATTTATCTTCGATCCTCGTGTTCTTTATTGCATCATATTTTCTGGGCATTTTCAGCTATGGCCTTGCTTTACCATCTGGCCTTTTTGTGCCAGTTATTTTAGCTGGTGCAGCTTACGGTCGTCTAGTTGGCATGTTGATTGGATCACAATCAACTTTAGATCATGGTCTTTTTGCGGTTCTTGGCTCTGCTGCCCTTCTAGGTGGATCAATGAGGATGACTGTCTCGGTTTGTGTTATCATCCTAGAACTGACTAATAATCTGCTTCTGCTTCCTCTGGTTATGCTGACCCTTCTCATATCAAAGACCGTGGCAGATGCTTTTAATGCAAATGTCTATGATTTGCTTGTTAGATTGAAAGGTTTTCCTTATCTTGAAGGCTATGCTGAACCCTATATGAGGCAATTGTCCGTTGGTGATGTTGTAACTGGTCCTCTACAGACATTCAATGGCATAGAGAAGGTTGGCCATATAGTGCATGTCTTGAAGACAACCGGTCATAATGGTTTCCCTGTGGTTGACGAGCCACCATTTTCAGATACTCCTGTGTTATATGGTCTACTACTTCGAGTCCACCTGCTTGTTCTATTGAGAAAGAAAGATTTTATCAGTAGTTGCACTGCTTCAACATTAGGTGCTTCAAAGCATTTCTCACCTGATAATTTTGCTAAACGAGGTTCAGGAAAACATGACAGAATTGACGACATCGAATTTACTGCAGAAGAAATGGAAATGTTTGTAGACTTGCATCCATTCACAAACACATCTCCTTACACTGTGGTTGAGACTATGTCTTTGGCTAAGGCTCTTATACTTTTCCGTGAAGTTGGATTGAGGCACCTTTTGGTTCTTCCAAAATCCTCCAAGGTTAGTGATGCTGTTTGCATATATATTATTTTTCTGTTTCACTGACTATTTCTTAAATCTAGTTTCATGCTTGTATCAGCAAGTCTACCTGCTTCATAATCTGTGACAAATGCTGTTGCTAACCTTGATCACTCTTGAGACTAACCATGATGGTTAGTGACACAAGCCACACAATGTGCACATGTATTTCTTCACTAGTAGCATTATCTTTTACAGTACATGTATCACTATTCCAAATTATACTTATCTCTTGTGATTAACTGATAAATTGTTGACTGCTCAATTTCTATCAATTCAGAGGGCACCTGTTGTTGGCATATTGACAAGGCACGATTTCATGCCTGAGCACGTATTGGGCCTGCATCCTTTCCTCTTCAAGAGCAGATGGAAGAAGGTCCGATTTGGCAAGTCAACGTTCACCAACTTCTTTTGATACTTGCAAGTATCTGATGATTCGCGCAAGTAATACAAGGATCATTGAATCAACATAGCACCAAGGACAGGAAAAATACTTTTATGCGCAAAATAATCATCCAAGAGGATCATGTAGAATTTCCGTGAATAGTGGTGAAGTACTGTGGTAACTGGTAGAGGATAGAAGTAGAGCATGAGTGGGGTGGTAGTTTCCCCAACCCCAGGAATCCAGCTAATTGTATTTCATTTGCAAGTTTTTTTTTTTTCATCGTATCACATCACAATGTAGCAACACACCAGATGCCTGACGAGAGGTTCCCATTTTGGGAGAAAAAAAATACATGTAATTTGAGCTATGAATCACGTCACTACAATCGTACCAGACTACCAGTCATAACTTCATCTTGTGTACTATTCACATCTAGCGTAGATTGCGCTAGGAGCAATACTGTCCTCCGTCAAATTCTGATTACTATCTCTTCTTGGTGGACCAATGAGAATGATAATAATAATAACAACCTCGCTCACTCTCTTCCCAAAAACATAAACTTTAGCAAACCCCGAAAGCAGTTATTATAAAACTAGCAATGCATATTAATATAAATCAATATAATTTTGTAAAATGGGTATAGACATGATCAAATGTCTATGACTTTCTTCCGTTAAAGGCTTGAGTTGCTTTGGCGGACGGTTCTATGAATTCTTAAGAAACACTGAAATCTACACATATGAAAAGAGCCAAATAAATTCAATAAATTCAAATAAAATTAAATAATTAGTAGCGATAGAAATATATCAAATTTATATGAATTTAGAAATAAGAATTGACGAAATCAGAGTTCGTATGATGGAGAATAAAAATCCAAAAGTTTGCGCTCATATGAGATGATGAGAATTCAGTAGAGAGAGAAAGTGAAACGTTGTGGTGATTTTTGTTTGTAGAGAATAATTGGATTGGAGGGATGACCGAGGGGGTCCATGTGGAGGTGAGAGAGAGATGGAAAGAGAGGGACATGAGGGAATGGCAAATGGCCCCACATGGAAGAGGAACAAAAAGAAGAAAGAAAGAGGAAGTAGCACAGAGCACACAGGAGCTCTAGGCGGCTCGGGTTCAACTTCAGCACCAGATAGGAGAAGCAAGACGGCGCTGGCAAGGGGTGAAATGGATTCCCGGGAGCGAGGCAGTTCTAACGGTGGTGGTAGTGTCGTCGGAGGAGGTCCGATGCGGTGGTGATGTGCAGAATGGCGTACAGGGGAATAGTAGCACCAGTGAACTAGGGAGATAGAGAGAGCATCGCATAGAGAGCGAAGCGACGAATCCAACAATGGTGGTGGCTCGGACAGAGTACCTTTGATGGCGACGCAGTCTGGCTGAGAAGGGGATTCGGCGGCGCACGATCGCTGACGAAATCCGGTCAAACAGGGAGGGGTTAGAGAGTGGGGTTGGCAGAAATTTGAAGAGAGAGGTTGGTAGCACGTGGTGCTCACTTATATAGACAAAGGTGGCACACGGTTCAGCGAGGAACATGAGCGGGATTCACGGCGGTGTACGCGGTTGATCGCGAACCGGCGCTCCGGCGAACCGACGGTGTTTTGGAGAAATGGAAGGGAGCATGATGTAGAACGTCGTGAGACGAACTCAATGGAGTGGATGTGATGAGGACATCCCAACCTTCAATGACCACGCTGAAGATGATCATCTCCGCGACCAAGATATTCTCAAAGGTCAACAATATCAAGGACCAATAACGAGAAGACGTGCTAAGCAAATACATAATCAGGTGAATGCTAACCTAAGCTACATTTCAGATTCCTATGACTTGGTTGTGCCCCCACCTCTTCTTCTTTGATTGAACTTAGGTGCCTCGGTGTGGAACAAGAAGGTCTATGTGCTACCAGTATGGCTTACGTAAAAACGAAGGAGTTCACTTCCTTGTGACAGATATGTCATATTCCAAGGGCATGGCACAAGAACCTGTCATGTTTCACTGTGCATAACATATATGGATGGAAAGATAATCAAGTCTAGTTTCACCTCCAACAAACGGCTTGTCATTTGGACTTTCGAGGAGAAAATTATTACTGTTTTACTGAAGACTGCGCAGAAGTTGAGCAGACGCGCGAGAATTCGAGAATACTCCTTGAATGCTTCAACCAATTGGCCCTCCACCTTCCAATGTGGTGAATTATGTTCATACCCAGTTAGGAGGGTAGTTCCTAGTATATATACCCCTCTCCCCCATCCGTGGAGATACTTTTGAGTTTTCAACAAACCGATATATGAAAATTGCAGCAAGACTGCTGAGTGCCTTGTTCCTTTGCTCTTGTGAGTTCTCTTGGATTTGCAAGAAGATTCCTCTGGGATCCCCTATTTCGTGCTCTACGCTTCTAGGCGTTTTGTGTGGATTAGTTCCGGATTGTGGTTATGTGATTGTTCGGATAGCGGGTCGGAGTCCAGAAGGCTTCGGATCGTCTCTCCCTAACACTTGGTCGCATCCAACCTTGGCATGTTAAAGCTAGTTACCCTTTTCCACAGCTCACAACTAGTTATCCCCGTTGTCCACAGCAAGATTCACTTTGTTCTTCAACCTACGCCGTGAAGATCGGGCCACCTCTAGCGAGTACACATCAGGACGATGTCACCGGGGGATTGTCGACGGCACCGTGAACAACGGTGGAATGCAGTTCAGTCGGCGACTAGAGAATCGTGATTGCGGAGAAAAGAAGGCGAGAGAGGGGGCGAACTCAGGGAGGTAGAGGAGGATACCAAGGGGCACGTCGTGACGTGGTTGGCGTGGCAAAGCAGTCACCGGATAGGGAGAACGGGGAGGTGGTGGCTGGTTGGTTTTGGAGAAGCAAGAATGGAGCTCACTGGAGGTTGCTGGTGCTTCGGTTGGGGAAGAAGAAGAAGGGGGGAGAGGAGGGGAAAGGGAGGAGGAGGAGGAAGGGAGTGGAGGAGGGAGCTGCTGATTTTTATAGGAGAAAGCAGGTGGAAGAGAGAGAGCAGCCCGGCACAGAGAGCCGGGCAACGTGCGGCATGGGAAGCGACGTCAACTCAGCGCGGGCTGGCAGGGGCATGGGCGGCAACATGGGAGGTGGCAGGGGATTGATGGCGGCATGGGAGTGGCAGGCAGCAGGGAATGGGCAGCCAGAGGCAGGTGTTGACAAAATGGGCACGTGGAGGTCCTGCGGGAGGAAGATGACCCGGGAATGGGAGGAGAGAGAATAAGGGGAAATTCAAAGAAAAACTGAAAAAATAAAATAAATTCAAAAATTCAAGAAAATTTTATAAAATACTTTGGAACCTGAAAAGACCAAATAAAATACTTTTGTATTTAATTGAACTTTATTTTAGTCATTTAAAATGTTTTGCCTTCAAAAATTCAATTTAAGCTTTTAAATTAAACCGATAAAATCCGAATGATTATTTTTATTTTTAAATCTTCAAAATAAATCCCCACTTTAAATTAAATAACTTTTATAATAAATAAAATCACTTTTTGGGAAACATAGAAAATAATTTAAACAAATCGGTTTGCAAGAAACAACAACGAGCTTGAATAAATCCGAGAAATCCAGAAAATCAAATAAACTAGATTTTGAATTTAAATGAAGTTTGATTTAATCATTTAAATGTTTTTCATTTTGAAATTTCAATTTAAGCTTTACATTTATTCAATGAGATGCAAATGATTTGTTTTTAATTTTTAAAGCTTAAAAAACTCTAAAATTTGAGAACACAACAAAGAAAAAAAAAGGAACTCAACGGTAATAACAACTAGGTCTTGGAAAAGGAAATCCAAGATAAAACCATAAAATCAAATTAAACGATTTTTATCTAATTGAAGTTTGATTTACTCACATTAAATTGTTTAATTTTTTTGAAATTCTCAAATTAAGCTTTTAACAAATCAATAAAAACCAAATGGTTATTTTTATTTTGAAAATTTCAAAAAAACCCAAAAATTGGGATGTTACAATTGCATCATTAGTTGATCTTGTTGGCACTTGATATTCCTCAAGCAAATATTATGGTTTATTACTCTTGGTGCTTGCTGGCACCTAGACGACTTTGGATGAAGTTTGTGTGGTGAACTCTTCAAGAAATTGTGAATAGGCCAACAACGGTTGTGATTGGTTGATGCTCACCAACTCCAGAGTGGAGGAAGAGCAATACTAGTGAAATCAAGGTGTTTAAAGCTTTGTTCGTGGAGCCAACCCAATTTTTTTGGACTTACCTCAACGTGAATTAGTGAAGACCGGTAAGTCTTTGATACCACGGGGAAAAACTTCAAGTGTCTTCATTGTGGGTTATTCTTTGTCTTCACTTCTTTCACATTTATATTTCTAGCAATTTCTCTTGTGTAAAATTGGTTAGCTAAAAATGTTTTTAGTATCGGCATAATCTTGATGTGTTGTAGTGAAAGCTTAGTTTTTTTTATCTCTTGAATTGTGTTAAAATTCACTTGTTAAGCTTTACTTGTTAAAATTATCATTTAGAGAACGAGAATTTTAAAAACCTCCTATTCACCCCCTCTAATCTGTCATCCTTGATCCTACAAGTGGTATCAGAGCTTGGTCTCTCTTTTATTTAACCTTAACCATCTAGGAAAGAAAGGATGGCTAGTAAGGGTATGCCAATAGGTAAAGCATATCTATTTGAAGGCTCAAATTATGCTTATTAGAAAATAAGAATGTCTATTTATTTAAAGGCCATAAGTCCAAGCATATGGAGAATTATTAGGCAGGTTTTGGTTATGACACTTGATCCTACACACTCCACAGATCTTGAGGAACGAAACTTCCACCTCAATGCTCAAGCTATGAATGCTCTCTCTAGAGCTTTGAATGTGGATGAGTTCAATCGAGTGAGCAACCTCAAAATCACTCATGAGATATGGACTATGCTCTCGAAAATTCATGAGGGCACATCCATGGTTAAAGAAGCCAAATTGCATAGGCTTCGGATTAAATATGAGATATTTACAATGTTGCCTCATGAAAACATCACCGAGATGTATTCTCGTCTTAACAACATTGTAAATGAACTCAAAGGTCTAGACACTAACTTAATTGATGTTGATATCGTGCGAACAATGCTTATGGATCTACCGGAGAAATACGAGACGTTGGTGACTCTATTTCTCAATTCACCCGAATTGCCAGGGATGACACCAACTGGTCTCTTGGGCAACTTCATCCCAAATGAGTTGTATAAGAAAGACAGATAATCTTTCGGATCCATCTACCTCCAAGAAGAAGATCACCACCTTCAAGACGAAAGCGGGATCAAGTGATGAAACAGGGGATGAAGAAGAAGACTCCGAAGAAGAGTTCGCTCTCTTTGTGGGGATAATTAAAAAAAATCATGAGAAGGTACCCATTTCGGAGTGTAAACTTTTACAAGAGAAAAAAAGGGGCATTTCAACAACGACAACAAGCACTATTGCAATATTCGTTGCTATTAGTGCGAAGAGAAGAGACATATTGACTCTTATTTCCCAAACAAGAAGGATGACAAGGCAAGTCATTCAAGAAGAAAGAATTCAATGGAAAGAAAAGGCTTTTCAAAAAGCTTAACAAGGATGGCAAGGGTGAGTCTCATATCGGGGAGTGTAACTTCGATGAGGAGTATTCAGACTGACTTCGATGATGAATCCTCCAAGAAGAAGGAACTTATTGGCATTGACATCAATGAAGCATGATCACTCTTCTCCACTCCTACATGTCTCATGGCAAGAGGAGAAAAGGTAAAATCCATTAATGATAGTGAACCTTCATATGATGAATTAATGGATATGCTTAAAGAATTAAATGAATATCTTGGAAAGTAGAAGTCAAAATTCAAAGTCTTGAAGAAAGAGTATCTCACTCGAAAAGACTCGTATGAGGAGCTCAAGGAAGCTCATGACTCTTTCCTTCTTAAGGATATTAAGAAATCTCATTCAAATATTAGAATTTATTGTGATATTATCAATGAGATATCTAGTGTAGAAGGTACTCAAAAAATCATATCCATGACTAGTACTTCTAGTTCTTACGATGATCTATATTAGCCATGTCTTGTTGTTTTAAAATAGATTCTACTTCTTGCGATAATTTAAATTCATATTTTAAATTAGTTGTTAATTCCTTTATCTTTGTGCAACCAATATTGAATTTGAACTTGCCATTCCCTTGTCACCTTAAAGGAAAATCTTGTTAGTATATTAGTATGACTAGAACATGTTGAAAAATTATTTTTACCATAGAAGTTTTTAGAAAAATTTATTGACATAAAAAAGAAAATAAACTGGTTTAGACTTAGGCGAAATAGATAGTTGGTAGGTGCAGGTTTATGCACAGACTCAATTCGGGAATGGTTGAGGCCCAGAGGTCATTTTGGAAGTCGGTCAAGTTGATTAAGGACTAGTCTTCGAGCCGCATCTTGCTAAGCTCCACCGTACCACCACAAGTCTGGAATGGGATAGGATGGGCTAAATAATATGCAGTATTCCACCGTGGTTGTGCCATCTGGTTGTGTGGGTGTCAGAATGACATACTTTTTATATATTCCCACCTAGCGCAAGATGGGGCTTCCAGCAGATGGTTCAGTCCAAAGTAAGTGAAACCATAGCGGGCATAACTACGTTGAGATGACACATTGTAAAGGCCTCAAGATATTGGTCGACACGTTAAGTAAATTATCTCTTGTGGGTAAAGTTGTACATCCTCTGCAGAGTGTAAAACTATTCGAATAGCCATATCCACAGTCATGAACATGCTAAGCAAAGCCACTCAAAATTAGACTTTAGTTTTGATTTTAAAAGATTTTGATAAATAATTTTGGATAGTTTATCCAATTGGGCGGTTGGTCATGTGATAGGAGGATATCCTTCACCATCTTGTATGGAGGTTATCTTATTATAAAACTTGAGAATTTACAAAATGAATTTTAGTTAATAGAATAAACTGCTTTGGAACTTAGTAGGAATATTTAAATAGGAAATTTTGCTTTATACAAATTGAGCCATATAAGCCATTCTTTGACAATATCCTGCATGCATTATCTCTGTTATTAGGTGTAACTTACGAGTATATTTTTGTATTCACCCTTGCTTAATACATTGTTGCTCAGAGGAGAAGGACTTCACCGCCGGTGTGGATCTCGATGACTAGGCCACTACCCCAGTCGCTTACCTATGGCAGATTAGCTGGGCTCTATTACTTCTTCTTTGTCTTGTGTTCTTTATTATTGGCTCGTAAGCTTTTCTTGTAATAAACTATGATTATTAATAAATTTGTACGAATTATGGATGTTACCATATCTATTTACTGTACACAGAGGATTTGAGGGTATTACTCCCGAGCCCGACAACACACAATCACTCTCTGATACAAGCTGGGGCAACAAAATAAGATCTTATGTACTCCACGTAAGTCTTCCATTTTGCAAGATTACCCTATGGTTATTCTCAGGATTACTATATTTTGCCTATTACATCTCCTCCTTGCTAATGTCGACAACCATCTTATTAGATATTTTTAGCTGCTTTATCAGTGTTTGTTCGCATGCACATATATACTTGATTATGTGTATGTACATGTAGACAGACAGAAGGTAAACGAAGAAGTTTGGAAGTACTGGGAAGTCCACTCAAATTCTGAATGATACAGATATACATTGGAAATCAAAGTAAGAAAAAAAAAAGTGCAGAACATGACTGTAGATGAGCCTGTTAAAGAAATGGTATTGATATGTCCTTAAAGCTAGGGTTCAATAAATGATTTTGTTTGGGAAAATTTATGATACGAATTACTGCATCTTAGGTAACAAAAAAACTCTAGTTGTAATTAATATTATTCCCACAGTCATTCCAAAAATAGTTGCCATCCTACATATACTTACATTGGACCCTTTACAACCTGAACCGGTAATATACATCAAAATATTTGCATTTCTCATATAGAAAAGGTGTTAATGAATTTTCCACCAAAATTACTCACATGTCATTATATGTTTACATTAGTAACTTTTGGTAACAAATAGTGAAAAAAGAGTCAGATAGGTGTGTTATGACGAGTAAAAGATAAAGAGCACTATATTAGTTTAAGGCCATACATTAAAATTTTGATTTATTAACCAATATAGAAAAGCACAATTGTGTTGATTTTTCCTAAACAAATTATGTGTAACCTGGATCCATTATATGGTTATGACCATTTTTCATGTACTGGTGCGGCCATGATTTCCATACTCAGTCAGCTGGTCCTACATTTAATTATAGCTCTCTCACTCGCTGATTGCACAACTTATTTATAGTAATGCAGCCCACTCCCCTGCAGTTCGACGAAAAAAGATTGACGATCCAAGACACAACTCCAGTAGAAATCGAAGATGTTACTCCACAGACCAACTCTAAACGGTACAATTCATCTTTACTTTACTAACCTAGGTCAAATCAAAAGAAATTTGCCGCTCTCTTCTGCCAAATAGATAATGACACGTAACATCACGTAGACAATTCCAACATTGTTGCTGTACTTATAGACGCAGCTCGGAAACTATTCAAAGACGACGATGATAGAGCCGTCAACACAAGGTAAATTCCTGAATCCTAAACCCTAATCAAAGGTAAAAAAAGGGTTAACCACCGAATCACTAAATAGCAATACAATCGGTCATAGCAGTCCGGACAAAATCGTTCTATACAATTCAAAACAAAAACTACATTGCAAACACGCTCAAATCAATGGCGCGGCATGACGCGCACTATCATCCTAGTACATATTAAGGGACAAGTCGAGAGCAATCCACCAGTTTGTCACCAACAACAAACGGCTGATTTG
This sequence comes from Hsuehochloa calcarea, assembly GCA_036346395.1. NCBI lineage: Eukaryota > Viridiplantae > Streptophyta > Magnoliopsida > Poales > Poaceae > Hsuehochloa > Hsuehochloa calcarea. Next base: position 47,590,748 of record CM070599.1, read on the forward strand.
GACAGCAAACCAACATAACTAAGAAAAAACTTGATGTATGTAACGAAAACCTTTTTTTTTTTTGGGTTAACGGATGCCCAAACTGGACTGGTTGCATTTTAGCACCAAATTGGTACTTTGCACTACGTTGCTGCCAATGTATACATATAAACAGCAAAATATTGCTCAATAAATAATGAAAACAGAAGACTGCAGGAGAAAGTGTCCAAGCACAGAGATAGTGGGTGTAACTAAAAATATTTTAACATTACATTACACACTACTTGCGAGATTCCTGCATGGTTCCAAAAATTGTTGTTAAGACGTCGCCTAGTCGTCACCTAATCGACGATTAATTGTCCAGTTGGCCAGGGATCATGGCTAGGGACCAATGACTCGGCTAGTTTGTCTAGTCGCGCGACTTGTCGACTAGACGTCGACTAACTCTGACTAATTAGGCGACTAGCTGGGCCGAGGCCCACTGTCAAGAGGAGGGTATAGACTAGTAGTGCTGAGGCTCGGGGCAGCAGTCACTCAAGTCTCACTTGAGAACAAACAGAGAGAGAGGTGGCAGAAGAACCATAGCCAGCTAGCCTGCAGATCCACGACCGCCACCTCCTCCTGCTCTTCCAGTCGCTGCTCCTCCTCCGCCTCCTGACACCGGTCGCCTCCTCTGACTCCCAACGCGTCGCCTCCTCCAGTCCTCCTGCTCTATCGCCTCCTGGTTCTCCGCCTCCCGACGTGCCTCCTCTTGCTCTACTGCCTCCCGATCGCCGCCTACTCCTCCTCTGCCGGCCGCCAGTCCTCGTCCTCCTCCTGAGTCCCGATACACCACCTGGTAAGTAGCACTTCCCCCTCCCCTCCCCTTTTCCTCCCATTCCCTTATCATCTCCTTTTGTAGATCTAGGCATCTAGCAAGTAGTAGAGTAGTTGCTCACTTGCTCTATTTCTTCACCTCCTCCCCTGTTTGTGCTTTTTTTAGGAGTAGCAGGCAGCAGCAAGTAGACTCGGCAACAATATTTAATCTGTACACTCCATACTTCATCTAGTTCAGTTCTTTAAAGTCACTACAATTCATCTCTATGATGATGATGATGATGATGTCATATTTAATCCTTATGCTATGTATGTGTCCAATATAGTCTAGTTACTCTAGTATATTGAATGCCCAGTCCAGCCATGCCATATTGCCCTGTTTGTTGCCCGGCCATAGACTAGCCGTGACTGGCCGCCCAAGTTGACAAGTCGGTCCTAAGGCGACTCGACTCGACTCGACTTTACAACTTAATAACCATGGTTCCAAAGATTCATAACTTAGATAAGGGGCACTGTGCTTCGGAAAATCGTGTGATACATACATATAGATAAAACTTACTATTCATCATTTCATTGTGCATGCTACTCCGGTTTTCATAGCTACACTGACAAATTCAAGAGCCACCCTTCTTTCCCAATTATCAATATGCCAACATCAGCAAAAAAAAGTCTTCTGTTAATAGAAAAGGAGCCAATAAATGTGATTTTTTTTCTCATTTAGCGTTGTTGCGATCGTTAATTACAAAAGTAGCACCCGTAGCGAAGAAATTACATTTTTGATACCATATCCGCATGGCCACCGCACGGACAACTGTCGGGCCGACACGCACCCCTACCGCGTTGCCACTGTAAGGAGGGGACTTGGTTGATATGAACATAAGAACCGAGTTAACACCGAAAGAGACTGATAAAGGCCGAACGTACCTCCCCCCACCTTACTACACTCTGTCCAAAGCTGAGAGAAACGAACTGTGTCAGAGCTTGCATGGTGTGAAAGTTCCATCTGGTTGCTCCGTCAGCATGAAGAAACTTGTTTCTATAGAAGATTTGAAATTAATTGGTATGAAGTCTCATGATTGCCATGTGTTGATGACACAAATGCTTACTGTTGCAATTAAAAGTATTTTGTCGAACAAGATCCGAGTGGCAATCATGAGACTGTGTTATTTCTTTAACTCAATTACTCAAAAGGTCATCGATGCCGATGGACTAGATGTTCTGCAGACCGAGGTGGTGACGACTCTATGTCATCTTGAGATGTATTTTTCTCTATCATTTTTGGATATCATGGTCCATCTCATTGTTCACCATGTGAAAGAGATAAATATATGCGGCTCTGTGTTCCTACGTCATATATACCCGTTCGAGAGGTATATGGAAATTCTCAAGTCCTATGTACGAAATTGATCTTGGTCGAAGGGCAACATCATCAAGGTTATGCAACCGAAGAGGTCATTGAGTTCTGCATCGACTACATGGCTCAAGTGGTACCGATAGGTGTGCCTCTATCTCGTCATGAGGGGAGTCTGGATGGTATCGGGACCATCGAAAGGAAAGAAACCACTCCCGGTCTGAATACGTACGCTCAAACCCATATCACGGTCTTGCAACACATGACCGAAGTGTCCCCGTACATCGACGAGTACAAAGACATGGTACGCTAATAAAATCTAGGCTGGTTGGAGGTTTGGATCACGAGAGAGCACAACCATCGATTCAATGAATGGTTAAAGGTATGATTCACTGGGAGGCCATTAAGTGATGGTATGCTGCGATGGTTGACAAAAGTGCCAAAATTTATAATTATGACATGGAAATGATACAACATAAATGGGTACATATTTTATACGACAGCTCAGGATATAAAGAGCAAAGTCCAGAATAGCAGTGTTTGCATAGGTGCGTTTCACGAGCAGTTCAATAGCACTGGGAAAAACATAATGAAATATGGGTTGAGTTCCTATTATGGGTTCATAGAATGCAGCTACCTCTCCTCCATCGCCATGCTCCTCGGCACGCACTCCCTCCTCCTCACCCGCGGCAAAGCACACAAGCAACTCCACTCCCTCATCCTCACCCACCTCGGTCGCCCTGTGTTGCCGCCCCTCCTCACCCACATCGATCGCTTTGTCCTCACGACCATGCGCTAGTGGGAGCCCACCGCCACCGTCCGCCTCCTAGACAAGGCTAAGAAGATCACCTTTAACCTCACCGTCAAGCAACTAGTTAGCATCGAACCAGGGCCTTGGACCGAGAGCTGCTGCCTTGACTCTGTCGTCCCGCCTCTCGCAACCCTGACGTTTTGCGCGGGAGTTCTCCTCCCCATCGTCGCTTGTGTCCTCATTGCCGCTGCGCAAGGTCATCTTCCCTGAAGCCAGCTGCCGCTCCACCCTCACCATCTCCTTCTCTAGTGAGCTATTTTCAATTCCATTTGCGCCACTTTGTGTTCCCAAAGATCCTAAAGCATTACCCTAAATCAATTTGATGAATATTGCAGTCGTTCGTCGCAATTGGATCATCATCTTCCTCTCAACCCGAGCCACCGTCATCGTCGATTGTGCCGCCGTTGGTGAGCTCCTGCAATCATCAACCCCACCATTGTAATCCTAGTGTCGCGTTCTACCCCATGCTATCTTCTTCTTCCCCGGAGCTTTGCTAGAGCACAGTTGTCGTCGATCGCCTCCACCTTGGTCGTCACCCCATCGTCGCTGACGGCGCTACCGATCTGCTCCACACGCAATAAAGCTACCCATCTGCTTCCTGAGGACATGCTGATCCATTTTGGCCGTTACCCATGCCATCTGTGTCGTCTTTCACCGTCGTTGTCGGCCTCTAGAGCCGCCGCAGCCGTTCCCCTGTTTCCCTTCTCTCTGTCCAGTGTGACCCATTGGTCAGATTCTAAATAAATTGAGCGATTTATTTCTTTTTAATCCGTTATTTTTTCTCTGTCTCGATGACATGGGGGACCGGTGCCAGCGTGAACACCGACGTGGCACAAAACTGCTCTAAAACGAACAAAGGGGTATCTTTTTGCGCGGTATTGACAATTCGAGAACATGTTTTATCCGGTATTGTAGATAAGGAACAGACATTAAACTACATGTATAGTTGAGGGACGTAATATGTACTTATTCCAAACATATTTATTCAAAGAAGAAAAATAGACTAGAACATCAATTGTTTAAATGATCTCATTATTGTGTGAGTCAATGATGTCTCTCTTTGATTGACTTAATTTGTTGTTCAGAATTCATATTATTTAATTATTATTGTTTTTTTTGTGTATTATTGATTCCCCCTTTACGTGTGTGTAATTTAAAAACATACGGTCCGACTGTTGATCCACCGGTCTGGCCACTAGGTCAATGACCCAAGACCTCGACTGGGTCGATGACCGGTCCGAGTTTTATAACTATGTTTAAGAGATGCTTATGTATATAATTATATATAATTATATATAATATAATCATATAAGCACCTACAAAAGATATACTTGTATTTAAAAAATAGATTTTACATAGATGTTTGATAACATGATTATATTCTCCTTCTTTTACACACTCGTATACAAGCATCGTATACAAGCATCGCATTGTACATGCAATAAGTGGATCGGGTGGAGCAAAGTCGAAGAACCGCAACCTTATACGTTGTTTGTGGTGAGCTCTACAAACCATCGCGGTCCAGATTTTACCACTGCCACAGCATCAGAGGCTCCTTTTGAAACAAAAGTAATTTGATGGCAATTTATAGAAATTTTGTAAGAGAGAAATAAGGTGCTCGAAAAAATTATGCACGCAGCTTACATTCTAAATGGGCCTGATTTGTCCGGTTTGCGACGATATTCCTAAGGTCTTATTTGAAAAAAACGCAAATTCTCGACAGCAAATTTAGACTGGGCAAACAATGCTTAAATGTCTTACCCGCACTTGAAAAGAAATGAAAGCCCTTTAGGCTGATTGATATTTCCGTTAATCTCGGCCCATTTTAATCAGGCCCAGTTGATTTTTGCTTGCGATAAATAATACAACTATTTTGCATTGAGCCGACAGTCTCAAGGTCACGGACAGCTGGGCTCATACAGCGTGGAGTTTGTGGATTGCTGTGAGGAGCGATGAGTCGAGTGACGCGTGTCTCACCCCCCTGCATCTATTCCGACTTGGCAAGTTGGTGCAACGGGTAGAGGTTCCAATGCTTTGCAACATTGCTATGCACACACCGCAAATAACACATTGTCCTGATATTATGTTTTAGGTTATATTCACTTGTCACTCAATGCCCTGTTTGACATTAAATCAAGAGTTCACTTGTCACACTCATGGTAGGAGGTATCTTACTAAATTATATATATTGGAGTGATACTCAATTGTTCATTGAAATTTCATTTTTACTATCAAGTGTAAGATATCCTTCCCCTCGTGCTTTTTTATGCTCGATATAAGGCAGTATTGTTGCAGTTCCATTTCTCACATTTTTTCATAAAACATCGCTACAAAAATGCCTAGGTGCACTGATATTATAAATTCTATTATCAAAAACTACTTTGTTTACTTTAAAAAGAATACCATTAAAAAAGGCTACCCCTGTAAGTTTAAAAGAATATCATTTGCTTACTTGTGTGTATCAATGAACAAATTTATTAGAGGAATAGTTACACACCTTTGGCCACTATCTTTTGTTGGAGTGATACTCAATTGTTCATCGAAATTTCCTTTTTACTATCAAGTGTAAGATATCCTTCCCCTCATGCTTTTTTATGCTCGATATAGGCAGTATTGTTGCAGTTCCATTTATCACATTTTTTCATAAAACATTGCTACAAAAATGCCTAGGTGCACTGATATTGGAAATTCCATTTTCAGAAACTACTTTGTTTACTTTAAAAAGAATACCATTAAAAAAGGCTACCCCTCTAAGTTCAAAAGAATATCATTTGCTTACTTGTGTGTATCAATGAACAATTTTATTAGAGGAATAGTTACACACCTTTGGCCACTATCTTTTGTTGTTATATAATTTTGCAAAAAAAAAAAGAATAGTAGCGTTATGAAAAATTAATTTTGCAACAAACCAATCCTTAATACTTACAAAGAAATTAATGGTTACATTTTAAAAATAATTATCTCTGAAAAAACAAATGATTTTTACAGGAGAGAGTAGAGTTTCTTCAATGCGAAATTAGGAGTTGTTGTGGTTAAAATGTGCATAAAAATAAAATTATCCACTTACTATCATGTGGTTAAGATTACAATATATTTTATCACCCTGGTAAAAATGAACTAACCAAGTAGAGCACTGCGATCCCGAGAGGGCAAGTGAGAAATCATTCCTTGTGGTACACCGGAAAGTGTCCGGAGCACAAAACACGCCTCGAATCGGAACCGCTCCATTTCCTCTTTACCACCTTCCAGAGTCCGGACGCTCCGCTCCTTATACGTCCCAAGAGATCTACCACACCGCCCACCAAAACACCCACTTCCGTGCGGACCCTACAACTCGAACTCTCCACCTGTCAGCAACGTGCCCTCAACCCTCGCCCGCCTCCCCCACGTCCCGACCCCACCTGACCCCCACGTCCCGACCCCACCTGACGAAAAGTCCAACGAAACAACACAACACCTCTTGTCTCTCTCTCTCCTCGTCCCAAGATCTCCGCGTTCGCTTTCTCTCCTCACGATTTCCGTTGCCTTGTCTCCACATTTCCCCGTTTTTTCAAACTCTCTCTCCTCTCGCAGCAGCAGCGAAGCACCACTTGTAATCCATTCCATCCCGTGCTGTCCCGTCGCGCGCCGGCATTGGCCGGGCCGCCTCGCCCGGACGGAGTCCGCGCCGGCTTAGCAGCCGCCTTGGCGCTTCGCTTTCGCTGTGCCCAGCACCAGATGCGCCTCCGATAGTGGTTGAGGAGGTGGTGAGTTTTCGGTAGAAGAGGAAGCGGAATGGGGTTCTGGGTGGGGCTAGTGCTGGGGATCGCGGTGGGCGTCGCGCTCATCGTCGGCTTCGCTCGCTCGGAGAATTCCCGCGCCGCCCGCCGCCGGCAGCTGGTAAGCGCTACATCGACGTGCTCCCCCCTTTCTCGAATATTCTCTATGTGATGCTTGCATAGGGGATTGGGAGAATAACGTCGCTTAGGAACCGAAGCGAAGGCGAATTTCTTGCCTTTTCTGCGGGATTATTGAACTATTCCCTTCGTTAGGTGGAAGGCGCTGAGCTTCCCTGTCGCCGCGTTGCCTTTTTCGGTAGTTTGCAAGAGAAGCTTAAACCTCGTGGTGCATCAGAAAGGCTCAGGTTTAGGCTTATTGGGGCTTGCAATTTACAAGCGTGCTTTCGCTTCTAAGTTTTCGCCCACAGATGATTGCAAGATCGAGTGCTCGTAAGTAAGCCATCTAGTCCATGTAGTGAAATGCTGGTCACTCCCTGTCACTGTGCATAAGACAGTCGGGCTACGCTGTAGCACAAGCCGCTCCAATTCTGTTTGCCATGGGCGGCCTGTGGCCTGTCCTCTGATTGCTATTGCACCAATTGCCATCCCGATTACTTCCATGTCCGTCTTAAACTTTGAGAGCTTCACTTTGTGAACGTTTTGTTCTGTTTACAACCATACCTGAAACTAAGAGGGGGCCTTTTTTTCCCCTTGAAACTAAGGAACTAAGGGCATCTCCAATGCAAGAGTTGCTTAAGAAGGTGCTTAGAAAAAAGAAGTATGCCATGTAACCAAACATTCATCTAACAGCCTAACCTTCCAATGCAAGCATTCTTCTTACTGGTGTTTAGCTAGTTCTCTTTGCAATGGTTGAATAGACGGTTACAAGCGGAGCAATTCCCAAGCATCCACTCCTAACCAAGCAGCGATTCCACTTTTTAAGCACATATAGCTGTCTTATCGTGGCAAAGAAAACCTTTTTTAACCTCTAAGCACCACCGTTGGAGATGGCCTAAGAGGGATTTTCCTATTTATTTGTGCAGGCTGCCACAGTTGCTAGTTTCTCTAAGATGACGGTTGAAGATTCACGAAAGTTACTCCCAGGTGACCTGTGCCCTTCCTGGGTTGTTTTCTCGACACAGCAAAAGGTATTTGGCAATCTTTAGTTTGCTCTCATGCTTCCGCACTATATGTGAACGATCATATGTTGATGGGAGAAATGTTGCAGTTAAAATGGCTTAATCAAGAGCTGGTAAAAATATGGCCCTTTGTGAATGAGGTACGCATTTCTTTCCATACGACTTGAAAACCTGGTCTGGAACGAGATTTCATATGATTTGACTTCTTTTACAAACATTATTTTGCTGAGCGTCTTCTTCTTTGGTCATTCGTTGTTACAGGCAGCATCAGAACTCATCAAAACCTCTGTTGAGCCTGTTCTTGAACAATATAGGCCAATAGTCATAGCTTCCCTCAAGTTCTCAAAACTCACTCTTGGTACTGTTGCACCACAGTTTACTGGTAGGTCTATTCCAACTATTTCACACCGTTCTACCTGATTATATTCTTGGCGACGTTGAATTCTGCCATTTATTTGTTGCCAATTTTTTTTTGGTAGGCGAAGTTCATCAACCCAATTTTGCATGTTTTTAGTAAGAGTCTGCAAAACAGACAATGACCGCTGCAGTCTGCAGCTGGTGGATATTAGATTGTACACATGGTGTTTGTGAAACCTTTAAAATAAAGAAGAGTGGGTGAATAAATCTTTTAGATGCATAATACCTTATCAATAAACAGAATTGCATCCTATGAGAAAGGAGGTTGTCCTAATGATCTTCGTGCTGCTCATTTGTGGTGTTCTTCTACAACCTAGCCATTCATAATGCTAGCTTATGCAAACATTTAGTTATTTTATGATGAGTTTGAGTCAGTTCCTTCATTTATGTGGTGTTTTATTTTAGTTTATTTTTCATCTAGCTTCACCAAATATCTTGTGTAAGTTTGCACTTGTCTGTGGATGCTAACCTATTAAGTTTTTCATGCTCATTTTGTTTCAGGTGTTTCGATCATTGAGAATAACGAATCAGGTATTGTGATGGAGCTAGAGATGAATTGGGACGCCAATCCAAGTATTATACTAGACATAAAAACTAGACTTGGTGTGGCACTGCCAATACAGGTGATCTATTTCACTGCTATGTCTTTGGTTTGTGGTGTAAATGCTGGAATATGATGAAGGAATTATACCTAACTCACACAATTTACAAGTATGTTTAAATTTTCTATATATGTTCAATGAAATGCTCTTACGCACCTAATAAGTAAGACGAAGTTAAATGGTTGATAGTAGGATTCTTCTCTGGTTTACTCACGACCAACTTCATAGCATTTGATGTAAGATCATCAGCCAAGTCATCACTATTGGTTGCAAAATTCTTCTAGCAGTTTGCGCATGGCATCATGATTAGTGTGATGGTCCATGTCTTTTGATTGCATAATGATATTGTGAATATTAAAAAAAATAACTATTATGATGCTATGTATTTCATACATGTAGATGAATTTTATTACTTTTTCCATAATCTTGTGAGTGTTCTTGCTATATAGGTGAAGGACATTGGCTTCACCGGAGTTTTCCGCTTGATTTTCAGACCACTGATTGATGAGCTACCATGCTTTGGAGCTGTTTGTTTTTCTCTAAGAGAGAAGGTTCCTTTGTTCATTGACATGTTCATCTCTGATTGAAGCTGTTTTTCTTCACTAATCTCATATTTTTGCTCAAAACACTGTAGAAAAAGCTGGATTTCAGACTGAGGGTCATTGGTGGTGAAATTTCTGCCATACCTGGAATTTCTGATGCTCTTGAGGTTTGGCCATAGATTTGTGTTTATTAGCAGAATGTTCGAGTTTGCATTTCCTATAGTTGAGAACTGAGATGGTTGATGGAACTATACTTTTACAGGACACTATAAAAAATGCTATTGAAGACTCAATAACATGGCCAGTAAGGAAAGTCATTCCTATAATTCCTGGAGACTACAGGTAGTTATTGATCGATTCCATGGTACATACTAGTATTATTCCTTTGAATAAATCAGTGTATCAAATCATATAGGAACGACCGTTGGAGAGTTTGTGTTAGATCTAAATAACGAGTTGTATGAGAGTCGGACTCTACTTTGAGACTATAAAGGATATGGGATCCTACGGAAAAAACACAATATTCCCGAAATTACTACATGGTATCAGAGCCCTAACCCTAGCCCGTGCACATCCACCACCGAACCCTAACCCTAGTCCTCACGTACCTCATCCGCCGCCACTGCCACCGCCGCCGCTGCCGTCCCTTCCTTCACGCCGTCGCTTCGCGAGCAAGGCAGGACCACCGCCGCTTGGGCCGCTGCCGTGCCTCGCGGTCGCTGGTCGCCACCACGGCCGGTCGCGGGCCGTTGTCGCCCCACAGGCTGCGCGAGTCGGGGATCCGCCGAGGAGGAAGAAGGAAGAGCCGCCAAAGGAGGAAGGGAGAGATGCCGAGAAGAACCCAGGAGAAGAAGCCGAAGAGGTTCTTTGGTTTCTTCAGGAAGCCGGAAGAGAAGCTGTTTTCTTCGGGGGAAGAAAGCAAAGAACCAAGGAAGAAAAGGAAAAGTGTCGATGGGAGGAAAAAAATCAGTTCGGGAGGAGAGAAAAAACAAAATATATGTTACGCATCTTCATGATTTGGGTAACCGTGAAGGTAGTCATCGAGATTTGGCAGAACGTTGATGCGTGAAGAATTGCCGTGATAGTGGGAGGTACGCGCGGCATGTCTTGGTAGTGATTGGCATTGCTCTGGTTGTTTGAGAAGATGGCCCCTGAGGAAATTGAGGCCGCAAGGAAGGAGGAAGAAGCCGCAATGAGGGCAGTAGAAGAGAACATGAAGACAGTTGTTGAGATTACTTCCCTGTTTGTAACTCAAGGTGGCATGAGAAGCATGTTACAGGACGTTTTCGCGACGGGTACGATAGATCCGAGAGCTGGTGCAGGGTCATCTGACTTAAGGCTAGAGTTGATGCCGAATGATATAAAATTGGAAGGAAGTAAGAATTACCTGAGTTGGCCTAGAAGAGCTCAGCTAATTCTGAGGACGAAGGGGGTGGAGCACTACCTGCGGGAGACTTGCGTTGAGCCTGAAAACAAGGCGAGAATGGATTGGAGGATGTGGAACACCACCAACTCTGTGGTGGTAGCTTGGTTGCTAACGTCGATGTCTCCATCCATCGCTCGGATGGTGGAGATGATGCAGAGTGCACCAGCGATGTGGAAGACGCTAAGCAACATGTACTCCGGGGTAGGAAATGTGATGATGATGGTGGAGACCCAAGGCAAGGTGGGGGCCTTGAAACAGGAGAAGACCGTCTAGGAGTATGCTAGTGAACTGCAGCAACTGTAGGCAGATTTAGATCACTATGATCCACTGCAGTTAACATGTGCTGGTGATATTGTGGCTGGCAGGGTGTGGCTGCAACGCAGACGGGTCACACACTTTCTAAAGGGACTAAACCCAAAATTTGAGAGTAGAAGGGATGTCATGTTTCACTTGGCAAACTTGCCTACTATGGAGGAGGCTATTTCGGCTATGGTGCTGGAGGAGGTTCGACTACGAGTAGTGGGGGACAACAACCCGGTCAGATCCGCATATGCCATACCAGATGATAGGGATTGCTACAACTGTGAGATGAGAGGACATCTGAGCTGTGTTTGTCCTTCTCCACAGTATGGGGGTCGAGGTGGAGATCGTGGAGGCCGCGTTAGAGATCGTGGTGGTCATAGAGGTGGAGGTCGAGGAAGGGGCCGAGTTGGCCCCAGGGCTAATGTGGCCCTGACAGAGGAGATCGCGTCTGTTACTCTGACATGCGAGCAAGCTATGTAATGGGAGAAGTGGCAGCGGGGAAAGACATTAGAGACTTCTCATGATTCCACCTCCTTTAGTAACTTTGCAAACTACGCCCACGTGGATGAAGGTACCCAGGCACATGCATTTGCATCCACATGTAAGTACTCTCATATTGATTGGATCATAGATTCAGGGGCATCTAAGTATGTCATGGGTTCACTTAGTGCTTTCGCATCTTACACCCCATATACTCGTTCTGAAACTGTCCAAACAGCTGATGGAACCTCCTAACTTATTCAGGATGTAGAATCTGTAGAGTGCACATCATCCATTGTTTTATCCTCCGTTTTGCATGTTCTCTCCTTTCCAGTCAACCTTCTTTTAGTCAGTTCTATCAATGCACTGTCACATTTGATGAGGATTCGTGTTTGTTTTAGGAGAAGAGAACTAAGAAGAGGATTGAGATTGGAATAAGACGTAATGGGTTGTGGTACATTGATCAGGTTGATGCGGCATTGGCGATGGCTATAGAAGGAATCGAGGGAGAAGTTTTATTACATCATCGTCGCTTAAGACATCTATTATTTGAGAGTTTAAGTCAGTTATACCGTGATTTGTTCAAAAGAGTAGACAAGGGTAAACTTGTTTGATGCTTGTGAGTTTGGAAAGCATACACGGTCTATATGTGGTAGCATTGGTCTTCGGAGTTATGAACCTTTTATATTAATACATTAGGATGTTTGGCGTCTGTGCTCAGTTACTTCTATGAGTAGTTTTAAGTGGTTTGTCACATTTATTGATTGCTATACTCGTATGATTTGGATTTATATGATGAAACACAAGAGTGAGATCCTTCGATATTTTCAGGACTTCCATAGGATGGTTGCTACTCAGTTTGATCCAAAGGTTCGGATTCTACGATCAGATAATGGAACTAAGTATGTCAATAAGGAGTTTGCAGCATATCTCTCAGAAGAGGAGATACTTCATCAGACTGCTTGTCCAGAAACCCCACCTCTGAATGGAGTGGCTGAAAGGAAGAATCGACATTTGTTGGAGGTAGCACGTTCACTCATGTTTCAGATGAATGTGCCAAAGGGATTTTGCAGCGAGGCAGCGGTGGAGCTTTCTAAACAGCCGGCATTGCCACAGCCAAAGTAACCTTCTGAACAACCAGCTTTACCAGTTGATCTAATCCCAAATCCCTCCTTGGGTCTCTCTCCCGCAAGTTCCTTGCCTCTCCTTAGGGCGAGTGGTAATGTTCATTCTAATCACTCTCATCTAGAGTTACCACTTGCACAACGTAGGAAACTAGAGCTAATGCAGGAAAGCCTTCAGTCCGATATGACTTTGAGCATGACATTACAAATTTCATCTCATATGTCCATATCTCACCTACATACAAAGCATTAATTGCATCTCTTCAAACAGTGCGTGTTCCAAAGGATTGGCGAGTTGTTAAGCAGAATCCTAAGTGGAAGGATGTCATGAAGGAGGAACTTAATGCACTTTAGAAGAACAAGACATGGGAACTTGTTCCACTTCCAGTGGGAAAAGGTCAGTAGGATGCAAATGAGTGTTTACAATTAAACAAACTCCTGAAGGCAAGATAGAGAGATACAAGACATGGTTGGTTGCAAAAGGTTATAGTCAAACATATAGGATAGACTATGATGAGACTTTTGCACCAGTGGCGAAGATGAGCATGGTAAGAACGTTGATCTCCTGTGCAACTAACTTCGGATGGCCCCTACATCAGTTGGATGTGAAGAATGCTTTTCTACATGGTGATTTACAAGAGGAGGCATACATGGAGATTCCTCCAAGCTTTAAGAACAGGCAGACCGAGAGGAAGGTGTGTAAACTCAACAAGTCTTTATACGGTCTGAAGTAGTCTCTAAGTGCATGGTTTGATAGATTCAGGCGTGCAGTCTATAGTATGCGCTATTCTCAGTGCAATGGAGATCACACTGTGTTTTATAATCATAGAGAATCATATATCACCATATTGGTAGTCTATGTTGATGATATTGTGATTACCGGAGATGATGCCGAAGAAATCAAGTCATTGAAGAAAAAACTAGGAGAGGCATTTGAGGTGAAGGATCTTGGACCTCTTCGATACTTTCTTGGGATTGAGATTGTCTGTTCTTCAAATGGTATAGTTCTCTCCCAAAGGAAGTATGTCTTTGATTTGCTGGTAGAAACATGTATGCTTGGGTATCGCCCTATTGCTTCACCTATTGATAGGAATCACAAGCTATATGTTGAGTCAGGAGATCCAGTTGACAAGGAAGCTTATCAAAGGCTTGTTGGACGCCTCATTTATCTGTGTCATACAAGACCTGATATTTCATATGCAGTGAGTGTGGTTAGTCGATATATGCATAATCTCAGAACAAGACACATAGATGTTGTCTATCGAATCCTACGGTATTTGAAGAGTAGCCCTGGGAAAGGCCTTTGGTTCAGGAAGAATCAACATCTGAATGTGGAAGGGTATTGCGATGCTGATTGGACAAGCAGTGTGGATGACAGGAGGTCTACCTTTGGATGTTGCATCTTTGTGGGAAGTAACCTTGTGTCATGGGGAAGCAAGAAACAAGAAGTTGTGGCTCGGTCTACTGCAGAGGCAGAGTACAGAGCAATGACATTGAGTGTGAATGAAATAATATGGATGAAGGGTTTATTGTTCGAGCTTCAAATATGGAGGAAAAATCTCTTGGTGTTGCATTGTGATAATAAATCTGCAATCAACATTGCTAACAACCCAGTTCAACATGATCGTACCAAACACGTTGAGATTGATAGGTTTTTCATCAAGGAAAAACTCGATGACATAATATTGAAGTTGGAGTATGTAAGTCTGGTGAACAGTTAGTTGACTATTTTAATAAAGAGTTAGGTCCTAATGAGAGTGCTACAATATGTAACAAGATGGGTATAATTGATATCTTCGGTCCATCTTGGGTGGTGGGGGGAGTGTTGGAGAGTTTGTATTAGATCTAAATTACAGTTGTATGAGAGTTGGACTCTACTTCGAGACTATAAATAAACGGTGTGGGATCCTACGGGAAACACACAATATTCCCGACATTACTACAATACAATGACCATTATTGATATGTGTAACAGTGATTTGGAACTGAAGCCTGTCGGTACATTGGAAGTCAAGCTTGTGCAAGCAAGAGATTTGACAAACAAAGATCTGATAGGAAAATCTGATCCTTTTGCCATTTTGTATGTCCGCCCCTTACCAGACAAAACCAAGAGAAGTAAAATAATTGTAAGTATAACTAATTCCATTGCCTGTTTGTGTGGTCTGCTTTTAGGGATTCTTACTAACTGTTGTCATCAACTTTACAGAACAACGATCTGAACCCTATCTGGAATGAACACTTCGAGTTTATTGTTGAAGATGCTGATACTCAGAGTGTGACAGTGAAGATTTATGATGATGATGGTATTCAGGAATCTGAATTGATTGGCTGTGTTCAAGTTAGGCTGAAGGATCTACAACCAGGCAAAGTGAAGGATGTCTGGTTGAAGCTTGTAAAAGATTTGGAGATTCAAAGGGACAGGAAAGATCGGGGTCAGGTGAGCTGAATTTTCCTGGAAACATCATTATTCATTTTTCCTTTCATTGACCAAAAAACAGCTTTAGTTCATCATATCACCATTCATCGGTGTCCTGGAAACATCATTATTCATTTTTCCTTTCATTGACCAAAAAAAAAAAGCTTTAGTTCGTCATATCACCATTCATCGGTGTATTGCAAAATGTGGTACATAACATTTTTCTTGTTTGGATGTCATTTTTTCTTGTGACATGATCCCAACAGGTGCACCTTGAGCTACTCTACTGTCCATTTGACATGAAGGATGAGGCTCCAAATCCTTTTAGACAACAATTTTCTATGACTTCCTTGGAGAGGACAATGACGAGTACGGAAAATGGAACCGGGAGCACTGATTATAGCAGGTTGTCTTCAAGGAAGAAAAAGGAAATTATTGTGCGGGGGGTTCTCTCAGTAACTGTGATATCTGCTGAAGATCTGCCAGCAATGGATATGAATGGAAAGTCTGACCCATTTGTCGTACTTTCTCTCAAGAAAACAAAAACAAAGTACAAGACAAGGGTAATTTCTTTATCAGATATGTACGAACTAGTGATGCATGGATATCTTTTAAGAAGTCTAATATCATACTGCCTTTGTCTGAACGCACACAGATAAATTTTCAATGGCTTCAGAAAGTTGACCTGTAGTTAGTTATATAATGTTGATTTTGTTTATGGTTGGATTAGTAGGAACAAAAATACTTGAGGTATTACAATCAGAAATTGCTGACTGCAGGTTGTGAATGAAAGCTTAAACCCAGCTTGGAATCAAACTTTTGACTTCGTTGTCGAAGATGGCTTACATGATATGCTTATGCTGGAAGTATATGATCATGACACTTTTCGTAGAGTAAGTTCTATTATCTTATTACTGGCTGAGTAATCTTTCAACTGTGAGATGTTTGTGTGGTAATTGTTGACTATGTTTTCTGTAGGATTATATCGGACGGTGCATCCTGACTTTGACGAAGGTTTTGATCGAAGAAGATTACAAGGATAGCTTCAACTTGGAGGGAGCCAAGACTGGCAAGCTGAACTTGCATCTGAAGTGGTCGCCACAACTGATTTTCCGTGATTCGCGAGAAGAGGACAGCTTGACGTTCAGATAAGTCCAGAATTTGCGCACACATGCGTGCGTCTGGTTTGTGGGTGGAGATGGGGTGACTGTTGTCCATGATTGATTATTCTGGCTTTCTTTCAAAAACCTGCTGGGTTCAGTCATCATTTTCCAGGTGCAAATTGATGCGATGCACATATGCATGGAAGAGTTATGGTGTTGATCGGTTAGCTCGAAGTCTGTAATGTAATGTATTGGCAATGATACTCTTCTTCCTTGTAATGACATGCTGAAAGCACATCTGTAAATCTAGTAGAAATAAGTTGAGCTGTTGGAGCAACCGTGAATGCATTATCATCAGGCTCAAGTGGCTTGTCGTTTTAAGTTGACGACATAGACAATTGTGTTCCGTATGCAGCATGTGAAAGGCTATCGTTGGACTGTGACGTCCGAAAGGGATGAAACAACGTACACAGTTTGTGTAATCGTGTTTCGTGTGCAGCATTTGAAGGCTATACTATGACATCTTTAGGGACGGAACAAGAGAAGTCAGACCAGTTAGTAATATGCAATTGCCTGCTCACTCCGATGTACATCTATCTGACAGATTTCTGGATGAAAAAATATACTAGCTTGATGTGAGATAATTGACATATGTCGGCAGCAATAGACTACTACTGTCTTGAAGGGACATTTGTGAAAATAGACATTATGTGAAAATATTTAGAGAATTTCGCAATTGCACAAAGCTGCATTGCTCTTGTATATATACACAAGGTCTTGGTAGAACAGAGAGCGCAAGGCGCGGATTACAGATGGAGAGTCCGTGTTGGACAATGAATAGTGTACAAGATGTGAACAGTACAACTGAAACTCTGCTGTCCTAGTTGTACATGATACAGACTGAAACTCTGAATATGGTAGGAGATAGCAGTTGAAAGAATAGAACAAGCTTATCTATTTTAACAACCCCCCCCCCTCAATCACAAATTTAATCTTGAATTGTTGTAAGTGGTTTACTCAATTCGTCTACAAGTTGATCTTGCGATGACACAAATTTAATCTCCAGAGCCTTATGCGCTACTCTCTCACGAACAAAGTGGAAATAAACTTCGATATGTTTAGTTCTCGGATGAAATATTGGATTTTTTGACAAGTATGTCGCACCAAGATTATCACACCATAAGACCGGTGCCCTATTATGAAATATTCCAAGTTCTCCAAGAAGTGATTGAATCCAAATGATTTCTGCTGTCGCATTGGTTAATGCTTTGTACTGAGACTCTCTGCTTGATCTTGATACCGTGGTTTGTTTCCGTGAACTCCATGATATAAGATTGGATGCAAAGAAAACAAGAAACCCACCGGTAGAACGTCTGTCATCTATACATCCAGCCCAATCTGCATCAGAAAACGCACTAACCAGTGAAGATGTGGACCTTCGGATTGACAGACCAACTCCCAATGTGTGTTTGAGATAACACAAAATTCTCTTTACGGACGTCCAATGCAAATTAGTAGGACTTTGCAAGAACTGACACACCTTTTAACTGAATAAGATATGTCTGGTTGAGTTAGTGTTAAGTATTGCAAAGCTCCAACCATACTTTTGTATTTGGTTGTTTCCGTCGCCGAAAGCATCTTACCTGCATTCTTTGATTGCTTCTCTGATGTAGACATCGGCGAAGCAACAGGTTTACACTTCTCCATCCCAACTCGATATAACAATTATGAATTGTATTTTGCTTGAGACAAGACTGCTCCTAAATTGGATCGATTTATTTCAATGCCTTAGAAATAATGAAGATCTCCCAAATCTTTCAAGGCAAATTCAGTCCGCAATCCTTGTATTAATTCCTTTTCTGCTTGATCTAAAGATCCAGTAACTATGATGCCATTTACATATATCGGTATATATATAGTCTTTCCTCCATGATTGTAGATGAATAATGAAGTGTCAGCACGAGATGACTGAAAACCTAGCTCTTGTAATTTAGAACATAACCTCGAGTATCATGCCCGAGGTGACTATTTCAGGCCATACAAAACTTTGTCGAGTTTGCACAAATGAGTTGAAAACTGCGGATGCACATACCTGGGTGGTTGTCTTATAAACACATCCTCTTCTACAATACCATGAAGAAACACATTTTGAACGTCTAATTGTCGTAAGCACCAATTACGAGAGATTGCAATAGACAATATGAGTCTAATTGTGGTCACTTTCACCACTGGACTGAAAGCCTCCTCATAGTCTATGCCATATCTCTATTTAAACCCCTTTGATACTAAATGTGCCTTGTGTCGATCAATCGTTTCATCTGCCTTTCGTTTTAGTTTGAACACCCATTTGCAATCTATAATGTATTGACTTTGATATGGAGTAACAAGGTGCCAAGTTTTGTTCTTGAGCAATGTTGTAAACTCTTGGTCCATTGCATATTTCTAGCAAGGTTCTTCCAAAGCTTCAATGTGTGATGTTTGGTTCTGTAATGGCTGAGTTTACCTGACGTCTTCTAGTCAAGTCATAACGAACAGTCCCATCACTGAAAACCTTTGGTTGTTGCATCCCATTTCAGACGAGTCCGCATATGATGACATGATTGTCCCGACACAGATAAAGTAATAAGACCACTGCCAACATCGCGGTTTCATTGTTGCCAGTTATGTAGACACATCATCGGTTCTAGTTGATCCTGTCGGTCGCATTGAACTGTCCTGATTTTCATGTAGCATATCATGACTATCTTGATGCTGCAAAACAACGGGATCAGTACGCACAACACGGTTTACAGGAACATGCCGACGAGCTACAATATTGTCACCCCTATCATCCACAGCATCCAAAATCAGAAAAGGGGAAGGATTGGACAATGGTGGAAGAAGAAGCACTTGATCAAGAAGAGATCTATTGTCGGAAGGTTGAGATATCTTGTAGAAAGGAACAATATGCTAATAAAAAACATCTCGAGAGATATACACTCTACTAGTGGGAGGATATAAGAACTTATAGCCTAACTAATATACCCAAGGAACACACAACGTTTAGACCGAAATTGAAGTTTTCGGTCATTGTATGGACGAAGACACGACCAACAGGCACACCCAAAACTCATTAAGAAAGTGTAATATGGTTTTGTACCAAGGAGACGTTCTAAAGGAGTAGACAATTGGATTACTTTGCTAGGAAGTCTATTAACGAGAAAACACGTAGTTTGGAATGCTTCATCCCAAAAGCGTACATGCATTGAAGCTTGAGCTAGCAAGGATAATCTAACCTCAACTATATGTCTATGTTTTCTTTCGGTCGAGCCGTTTTGTTGGTGTGTGTGGACATGAAACTTGGTGAGAAATACCTACATGCTGAAAGAAAGAATGTAATTTATGTTATTCCCCTCTCCAATCTGATTGGACACAAACAATTTTCTTGTTAAGCAATCTGTCGAGATAACTTTGAAACTGAACAAAGATTTTCTCAACTTCAGTCCTGAGAAGATATAACCAAGTAGATTTACTAAAATCATCTATGAAACTCACATAGTACTTATAACCTCTAGATGAGGAGCACATAGGCCCCAAGACATCAAAGAAGACAAGCTCTAAAGGAGAAGACGATACACGGTCTGAACAGGAATAAGGTAATTGATGACTTTTTCCCTGCTGACAAGCATCACAGACAGTGGTTTTATTTGAATTACTAGAATAAGGTAACCCAGAGTGTTCAAGAACTAGATCTACCACAGTGGAAGAAGGATGGCCTAGATGATAGTGCCATTACTCTCGGTTAGGATTGGTGGCTGACAAGACTTTCTTCAACCCTCTAGGAGACGACAAAGGATAAATGCCACCTTTACTAGATCCTTGAAGAAGAACCTTCTTTGTGGACCAGTCCTTGATGAAAAAAGAAGTCAGTTGAAATTCCAGAAGAACATCATTGTCAGTAGTAAGACGATTGACAGAAAGAAGACTCTTGTGGGCTTTCGGAACATGAAGGATGTTCCTTAAGAATAAAGGATCATGTGGAGTGTAGATTTGAGAGTGACCAATATGAGCTATCAACATACCTGATCCGTTTGCAGCGTGAACTTGATCCTTGCCGAAATATTTATCCCGAGTAGTCAGCTTGTCCAATTCATTGGTGATATGATCTGCGGGCACCGGTGTCAGTATACCATGATGGATGAACTGAATAAGATTCCACAGTAGTAGTAGCAGCGACACGATTATCTTCGGATTGATAAGAATGATCAAACCGATGGTAGCACTTGAGTGCTACATGACCTGTCTTTTCGCAAACCTGGCATGTTGTCCTGTTCCTCGTAGGCCTACTGTTGCTTCCATTAGAGTTATTGAAAGCTTGCTAGTTGAAAGATCTAGACCCACCATTATGAGTTAATGGAGTGTTTTGGTGATTAATAATAAATCTAATTGTGAGACTAATTCTCTTATTTAGTATTATCATGTGTAGTCTCATTTAGATATAAAGGTGAAATTCAACGAGGTATGCATTCGACTCATACTCTTATATATTGTTGCATTCCTTGGATCCAAAATATAGGTTGAACTCCACCATAAGTATATCTTGAATATGTGCATATGCTTCTATTTACACATATGTGTATGCACACATTTAGGGGGAGCTCATTCTATATTTTGTGGTTTCACTAGTATTGATCCATATTCCCTTTACCACATATATTTTGGATCTTTACTTTGAAACATATCCGTTTGAGTATATAGAACTTGTGTAGTTTTTGTATACTCATGTTTTGAGTAAATAAAACTTGTGTAGTTCTTACATACTCATATCGTGAGTATATGTAACTTGTGTAGTTCATATATACTCACGTTGTGTTACCTTTATCTAAATTCAATTTATGTGTAATTGAAGTGGTTATCATTAATTACCAATAAAAGAAAGATTGATGTATCTTGTCCCACCATTATATGATAATGGTTTGTTGTGGTAACTAATGGTAATCACATTGTGGAACTAACATTTTCCATGAGTTGGATGAATAGGTTATGTTCCAGGATGATGAAGACTTGGGATGATCATGAGTTGATCATCAAGTCAAGAGCTTGGTGTAAAGGATACATCATGAATTGATGCTTATCAAGAAGGGATGATCATGAGTTGATCGTCAAGACAAGAGAAGACCCATCATATGTTGATGGAGGTCAAGCAAAGGATCATCATGCGTTGATGATTATCAAGTTAATGACCCGGACTTGAAGTGATGATGTGCATCATCAAGCTTCAAGAAGATGCAAGGCAAAGGTATGACTAGCTAGGGCTAAGGATGTGTTCCTAGTCTTTTACCGGTCTTGGTGTTTGGTTGGAAGACCGGATTGCTAGTATATGATTGTCGTATATTAAGAGGGGTCTTAACTAGTAGTTTGAGTTAGTCATGTGTTGATAGCTCATTGTGGTTGCTCTAGCTCATCTAGGTATGATGTTATTTATTTGCGAATGTGTTTTGCAAATAGTCGAGGCTCATGCATAACCCTTGTAGCATGTGGCTTAAGTTTGCAAATGTGTTTTGCAAATGGTGTAAGTCTATGTACCTTATTACTTGTGATGAGTATTCTAAAATGTTGGCAAATGTATTTTGCAACTAGCTGAGAATATCATCTTTGAAACCTTATTGAAGTGCACGCAAATGGGCGAATGTGTTTCGCCATTTGAAGTGAAGCCAATGTGTTTGGCTCTGTAGCCTGGCGGTCTGACCGCCAGGGGTCACCGGTTTGACCGGTGGCCAATCAGTCGAACCGGCCATCTGTTGGCGGTCGGACCGATTTTCTTTTTGAGTTGATTCTCTGTCCGGAAGTTCCGCCGTTGTGAAAACGGAACTTCCGATATGAGGAAGTTCCGGGGTTCGTGCGGAACGATTATTCCAGAGAGCGCCCGTTTTGGGACTTAGTCAAATTTCCATCGGGCGGTCGGACCGACCAGCTGTGGTGGTCAGACCGATTTGTCGGCGGTCAGACCGGCCATTAGTTGGCGGCCGACCGGCCGAAGGCCCAACGGCTAGTTTTCTAGCCGTTAGCGCATGGGGCGGTCCGACCGACCATTAGTTGGCTGTCAGACCGGCCCTGTGCTGATTTGAGGGAATCTTCTCCCAACGGCTAGTTTTTGTGTGTGGGCTATATGTAGCCACCTTGGCCGGTTGGGAAAGATGGCTGGTGCTAATGTGAACCTCTATTGAGCCTCTTGAGCTAAGAGCAAGCCTCTCATCCTCTATTGTGCATGTGTTGCACTTGGTGAGATTTGAGAGCAAACCCTAAGGGCATGTGTTGCCTATGTAGTGGATTGTGTATCCACGTGAGCGTTTGACACTTGATTAGTTCAAGTGAGAGTTGAGATTTATTTCTCTTGGTGTTTGCCGACATCTAGACGGCGTGAAGGCCTCGTGCCCGGTGATCTTCTCAAAGAAGCTTGTGAGAAGGCCCGGTGTGGTTGTGAGTGGTTTGGTGCTCGCCATCTCCGGAGTGGAGGAAGAGCAACCCTAGTAGAACGAGGTGTTGGTTCGGTTTGGAACCGGTCCAAGTGGTTGGACTTACCTCGGAGGTGTTGGCTTAATTAGTGGAGCCGGTCCAACGTGGTTGGGCTTACCTCAACGTGGATTAGGGGAGACCGGCAAGTCTCCGAACACTACAATAAAACATAATTGTGTCATCTTGTTTTTACTTGTGCTTTACTTTGAGCAATTTACATTACATACTTTAATTGCTTATATATCTTTGTATGATTTTTCCCTTGTATTGTTGGTGCACTTAGTTGAGCCTAGTTGTTTTAGGTTTTAATTGTGCAAAACCAATTTGTTATTAGCTTCCGCATTGTCAATTGGTTTTAGTGTGAAAGAATTTTTAAAACCGCCTATTCACCCCCCCTCTAGTCGGTCACCTCGATCTTACACTAGTTTCGGTTGTCATTGATGTGTTGACCTCCCCCACGGCGGCCACCACAGCCACGACCACGATAGCTATTTCCACGCAATGCTACATTGGCTAATGATCTCCCGACTTGTTATGTCACATTGTTTTGCTCTTGTCGTAGTTCATAATTCAGCATATGCACATATAAACCACTAAGTCCAATAGGATCAGTTCGTGTGGAAAGTGATGCAACGAGAGGATCATAGTTTGCATCAAGTCCGCAAAGCATATAGATAACGACGTCTTCTTCTTCCAAAGGACACCCTGCAGCGGCAAGTGCATCAGCCAAACTCTTCACTTTGTTGAAGTAGTCGACAATAGAAAGATCCTTTTTTTGCATAGTGGCAAGTTGTCACCTGATCTAGATTATACGGGCTCTTGATTGCGACGCAAACATGCGTTTGAGCGCCATCCATACTTATGCAACAGATCCCAAAAAGAGAACTTGGGATAGAACTTCAAGCGACAGTGAGGAGAGGAGAGTACTTAGGACCATCTGGTCTTGTTGTAGCCAGAGGTTGTATTCAGGATTCGGCACTTGAGAGATGCCGACATCCGTGGTTTGCGTGATCATCATCACTGGTGCTTTCAGCGATCCATACAAAACCCAGCAATTGTTGTCCTCGAAGAAATAGTAGCAATTGTGTCTTCTAGAGGAGATAGTTGTTTCGCGTAATTTGACGTTGACAAGATGCCCAAAGGATGCAGGTGATTGGAAATTTTCGGCGGCCGCGGATGCGCCAGACGGAGATGTGATGACTCCCGATCTTGAGGAAGAGAAACTTGGCGGCGTCATTGTAGAAGAGGCAGCTCTCCGATACCATGTGAAAATATTAGGAGAACTTCGCAATTGCACATAGATGCATTGCTCTTGTATATATACACAAGGTCTCGATGGAACAGAGACAGCGCAAGGCGCATATTACAGAGGGAGAGTCCGTGCCGTATAATGAGTAATGTACAAGACGACGAACAGTTCGACTAGAACTCTGCTGAATTTTTGGCCGATATAAACGTGAGAATGATTGATTGATAAGAGTGGTACAGGAGTACAAATATATAAGCGAGGATACCAACCGTTCGTATCCTCTCGAGGATACCAAACGTTCATAACTGTTCGTATCCTCTCGAGAATACCAAACGTTCATAACTGTTCGTATCCTCTCGAGAATACCAACCGTTCATATTCAATAGTCTAACACTCCCCCACAGTCTAATCGGGAGCATCGCTAATGGTCAGACTGGACCGGAACTCCTGGAACAGCGAGGTAGGAAGACCCTTGGTGAAGATGTCAGCGTACTGTGATGTCGTGGGAACATGAAGAACCCGAGCATGGCCTAGGGCAACTTTCTCTCGAACAAAGTGGAGATCGATCTCTACATGCTTTGTTCGTTGATGCTGCACTGGATTGCTGGAGAGATAAACTGCACTGACGTTATCACAATAGACCACGGTGGCTCGGCGAGGTGGGTGGTGAAGTTCGAGCAGTAGCTGTCGTAGCCAGGTAGCTTCAGCAACACCATTTGCCACGGCACGGTATTCAGCTTCAGCACTGGACCGTGAGACCGTATGCTGGCGCTTGGAGGACCAGGACACCAGGTTATTACCTAGGAACACTGCGTAGCCGGAGGTGGAGCGGCGGGTATCCGGACAGCCAGCCCAGTCAGCATCCGTGTACACAACGAGGTCTGTAGGCGACGAGCGGCGCATAGTCAATCCAAGTGTAAGGGTGCCTTGCAAATATCGCAGAAATCCGCTTGAGAGCCGTGAGGTGAGGCTCCTGGGGTCATGCATATAGAGGCACACTTGCTGAACAGCAAAGGCGATATCCGGACGGGTGAACGTCAAGTACTGTAGGGCACCAGCGAGACTGCGGTACTGCGTGGAGTCATCAACAGGAGGTCCATCGGCGGATAATTTGGAGTGTAGATCAACAGAGTCTTTGCGGCTTGCACTCACTCATCCCGGCTCGCTCCAAAATATCCTGAGTATACTGGCGCTGAGAAAGAAATAAGCCACTAGCAGAGCGTGTCACTGAAATGCCCAGAAAATGGTGAAGCTGACCCATGTCTGTCATAGCAAACTCACGCTGGAGAGCCCCAATGATCTGATTCAAAAGACCGGCAGAGGAAGCGGTGAGAACAATATCATCCACATAGAGCAACAACAGGTGTGGCCGTCCCTCATGCAGGTATATGAAGAGCGAGGTGTCGACTTGGCTTCAATAAATCCAACCAAATAAGATGAGAGGAAACCGGTGATGCCAAGCACGAGGAGCTGCCGGACCATATAGAGATTTGTTGAGCGAATGAGACAAAATCGAGGCGAGAGGAATCGCAAAACCCTTGGGTTGAGTGCGATATCGGTCTTTGTGAGAGTACCATGCAAGAACGCATTCTTCACATCAAGTGGTGAATGGGCGATCCCCGAGAGAGAGCCGAGAGAGAACCACTCGGACGGTTCTTTGGCTTAACCACCGGTGAAAGTCTCATCATAATCAATACCGGGTTCTTTGTGTAAAACCCCGAGAACCCAATGAGCCTTGTAGCGATCAAGAGAGCCATCCGCAAGCAACTTGTGACGAAAAATCCACTTGCCGGTGACCACATTAACACCAGGAGGTTGTGGTGCGAGACTCCAGTGTCATTGGCGATCAATGCATCATACTCATCTTGCATAGCGAACGCCAATTGGGGTCGGAGAGAGCATCACGGACGGTGCGAGGCAATGGCGATATTAGCACAGCGTGGAGATTTAGGCGATCCATCGGTTGTGCAATGCCGGTCTTGCCGCGCGTGCGCATAAGTGCGCGTTGTCGATCGGAGTGATGGAGATCGGTTGAGTGTCGGTGGTGCGGCCGGTGGCGTGGCGGACCGGACGGCGGCGGCAACAAATGGTCGGTGGGATGCGAAGGCAAGCAGACCGTCGGCGCAGCGGGGTCGAGTGACAGCCGGACGTCGAGGCGAGCCGGCGCGCTAGCGGCGGCTGTCGCGAAGTGCAGGCGGGCAGCAGCCGCCGCTCGGCGAGGCACGGGCCGGACGGCGAGCCGGACGTCGAGCAGACGGGGCTCGGCGAGGCGAGCTGGCGTCGAGCCGGCGCGCGAGCGCGTGATGAACTCAGCATAAAGCGAGCTCGAGAATAGGAGCGGTGAGATCATGGTCATCAAGAAGGAAGTCCAAGCGGAGATGGCCATGGGTGTGGTGGACATGTCGTGAAGGGAAAGAAGGATTCATCGAAACGACATGTCTAGAAATGAGAATGCGGTTCGACCGAGCTCAAGGCACCGATAGCCTTTGTGCTCGGAGGAATAACCGAGGAACACACATAAAGAAGAACGGGAGCGAGTTTGTGAGGTCTTGTAGCGGACATATTAGGGTAACAAGCACACCCAAAAACTTTGAGATGGTCATAGGAAGGTTGAGTGGAATATAGGTGGGTGTATGGGATCGAGAAGGCGAGGGTTTTGGTGGGAAGGCGGTTGACGAGGTATGTGGCGGTGTGAAGTGCTTCAACCCAATAAACCGGAGGAAGACTACTTTGAAACAAAAGTGAGCATAAGATATTATTTATGGTGCGAAGGGCGCTCGGCCTTTCCATTTCTTTGAGAAGTATATGGACACGACATGCAGTGCAACACCGTGGAGAGGAAGAACGTCGGGTGGAGAATTATCAAACTCTCGGCCATTGTCGCCCGGGCGCTCTTGATGGTGGTGCCAAATTGTGTGTGAACATACGCAAAGAAATTGGAAAGGGTGGGAAACGCGTCTCGGATTTTAGGCGAAGCGGAAAAGTCCAAATGTAGTGTGAGCAATCATCCAAAATAACAAGGTAATATTTGTATCGACACACTAACAATAGGAGATGTCCAAAGATCACAGTGTATCAAATCAAATTTGTGAAGTGCTCTAGAGCTAGATGATCCAAAAGGTAGTCGTGCGTGGCGACCAAGGCCGCACGCATGACAAGTATGGTGAAGATCATCCTTATTACAAGAAATGACATTTGGGTGATAAGCTTGGGCGAGCTTCGTGCCCAAGATGTCCAAGGCAGCGATGCCAAAGAGAAGTGGGTGCGGCGATGAAAACGGAGGTGCGGTGGTGGAGGAGTAGAGCGGGTAGAGGTCACGAGCTATTGCACTGGCGATCACGTTCTGGTTTGCAAATCCTTCACGAAAGACCAAACGGATCAAATTCAATTGAGCGATTATTGTCGGTGGTGAAACGACGAATGGAAATCAAATTCTTAATAATGTTGGGAGACACCAAAACATCTTTAAGAACAAGAGTGCGATGTGGAAAAGTAAAAGTGTGTGATCCGGTGGCTGTGACAGGAAGAAGTGCACCATTGCCTACAATGATAGAGGAAGGAGTATAGGCTGATGGTGGGAAAGTGGTGGAGAGATTACCAGCGTCCATGATCATATGCGATCCGGCACCGGAGTCGGCGTACCATTCGGACGGTGCCGGAGGCGGGGTGAGCGTCATGGTGTTGAAAGACTGTGCTAGAGAGTCTTGTGTCCATGCGCCTCCATGGGTGGGGTTCCAGGGTGTCTGGTAGGTTGGTAGAGGGCCCTGGAATGCCTGCTGTCCGACGCTCCCATAGAGCGCCTGTGGTGGAGGTGTGGGCACGAAGGCGTAGCCTGTCCCGGCGGCGTGGCTGCCCGGAATACCGCCAAAAGAGCCGCCGTACTGAGGAGCAGCAGTGAACGCTGGCGGAGGCGGCGGTGGGCGTCCATAGGGCCACATCTGCAGTGTGCCAGCCCACGGGTGCGCGAAGGAAGGGTGCACACCAGGTGGGGCGCCTCCATGAGTACCGGGAGGGGTGCTGCCGTATGTGCCAGAGGGCGCGCCACCTGCTAGTGGCTGTTGGCTGCCCTTTCCACCGCGGCCACACGGCGGCGTTCTGCAGGCCGTTGGTGGGAGGACCAGGGCGCGCGGGCGCTGCTGGCCGCGGCGTGGTGCCGTGGCGGTGCATACCAGCCGGACGCGTCGCAGCGAGGAGAGCCGAAAGCGGTGACGGCGACGCGCGCCGAGCTCCATCTCCTCCGGAAGAAGGTGCGGCCGAGCCTCGGCAAAGGGCGGAACAGGCGATGCATCTTGAGGATGGACACCATGTGGCGAACTTGCCACTCAAGCCGCGAAGAAGCGTCGGCACCATCTGCCGGCCGCCAATGGGATCGCCGAACCGGCGAGACGCCGCCATGGTCTCTAGGCGGCGGCGATGTCGGTGATCGTCAAGGCGTCTGGCGGAAGATTGCGGAGCTGCGTTTGAGGAGGGCGCGAGACTCATACGCCCAAGGAACTCGTCCTCGAGGAAGCACCACGCCTCGCGGCGGCGTTGCCGCAGCATGAGGGATCGCAAGTCGGTCGGAGACGGTGCCGTAGATCCACGTCAACGCAGCCGATCACTTTGTGCCACGCCGCCGCGCGAACGCCGTCCTCAAGGACATGGCGAAGTCGAGGCGTGCCGAGGCGGTGAGGAACATCCCGCGCCACTTGGTGTAGGTGTTCGTGGCTTGGTCGAGAATGACGGGATGAGGGCCTTGGCGTTGGCGGCGGCGGTGGCTGCGCCAGATGGCCTCGTGGGCGACCTCGTACTCGTCCGAAGGCGGCGGCGCGGATGCGCTCCTCCTCGGCGCGACGTGCGTTTGCGGCCGACGGCCTCGGCCTCGGCCGCAAGGCGGCGGTCTTGGCGTCCTTCGCAGCGGCGGCGCGCGGCCTGCAATATCGTCGTCGTCGCCATTACGACGGATGGCGCGAGACGACTTCAGACTCGGGGCGAACGGCCGGTGGCGCGACCTCGGCAGCGATGCGGCCGGTTAGGCGTGGCGGCGCGGCGTCTGGCGATCGATTCGGCGAGCTGCGCCCGGCTAGATGAGGGCGGGCGGCGATCGGATGGCGAGGAAAAGACGACGCGGCGAGTGGATCAACGCACTCGAGGCGTATCAGCCGGCGGCGGGCGGCGATCGGATCGGCGGCGGCGGTCGAGGGTTGCGGAAGAAGCAGCGGATTGGAACCGATGCTCGATACCATATAAGCGTGAGAATGATTGATTGATAAGAGTGATGCAGAGTACAAATATATAGCGAGGATACCAACCGTTCGTATCCTCTCGAGGATACCAAGCGTTCATAATCGCTCGTATCCTCTCGAGAATACCAAGCGTTCATAATCGTCGTATCCTCTCGAGAATACCAACCGTTCATATTCAATAGTCTAACGGCCGATCGGTAGATTTTGATATCGTATTTGCGTTTTGACCGCGTTCGTTGAATTTACAAAAATAACCGCTGGCGACGCCGAGCGCCTTGGCGCAACATGGATGGGCTCGGCAGCGTGCGCGCGCGCGGCGGCCGAACTGCTCGCGCCTCGCTGCGCCACGCTTGCGCCCGCCTCACGCCAACAGTGGCGGCTGGCGCGCACACGGGCGCGGCATGGCCATGGCCCATGGCGCGCGCCAACAGCGTGTGTACGCGGGCGGGCGCAGCGCGCTCGCTCGCGGCCATGCGCCGCCATCGCGCATGCGCGCGCCACGGCGCGCGCGCTGGCGCTGGCCGGACTGCTGGCCACGCGGCCTTGCGCTGTGCGCGGCGGCCGCCGCCCGCGCCCATGCCTGGCGCGGCGCGCGTACGCTGCTGACGCCACGCGCGCGCACGCGCCCCACAAGCCTGCCGCCCAGCCATGGCGCGCCTGCCTGCGGCGCTGCCCCCGCCCTGTATTTGGCGCGGCCCGCGGCCATAACCACGCGGCCACGCGCGCCGCCCCACCCCTCAAGACGTTGGCGCTTGGCGCATATGCACGCTGGAGCCCCAGCCGCTCGCCAGATATATTGGAGAGCGACCATGCGATTTTATTTCGCAGTCGTTCTTCTGCTAAGTTCATATTCAGTCACTCTCGCTCACTCCTCTGCTCATTCTTTTCTTTTCATTCGCTTGCTCTCTCGATTATATTTCAACGTTATTAACGCAGGTAGGTTTATCGTAATTTTTAATTTAGCTACATTCTTCTATGTTTAATTAGCCACATTGTCAGTAATGTTCGCTATGTATGTTTTGCTAGTCATGTCTCTACCGGAGCTACTAGAACAATTCTACGATGAGGACCACCGCAAGCCGTGGCTCACCGGGCGTGGATGGCCCTCCGCCTCAGGGCGCCGGGCGGGGAGGGACCGTGGGCGCTAGACGATCGTTACGTCCGTTCCTCGGGAGACGGGCTTGTTGCCCTTGCGAGGATGGTGTCCTTCCAACGGGGTTCACCCTAGACGCCAGCCTGTTGTCCGCACTTGTGGACCGGTGGAGGCCGGAGACGCACACCTTCCATTTTCGGTGGGGTGAGATGACGATCACCCTAATGGATGTCTCGTTCTTGACTGGTCTCCCGATCCGGGGTGTGCCGCTTGTTCCGACCCTCAGAGCGGTGGAAGGTCGAGGCCGAGCGCCGGTTTGGCCAACCTCTGGGAGGGTGCACGTGGCGTCCCTCGGGCTTGGCCGAGGCGATTCGGCGAATGCCGCAGGGTGCACTGAGGGCGTCGTTAGGGCGCATCTCGTTGCTTACCTTCTCCAACTCTTTGGTTGGGTCTGTTTCCAACCACAAAGGCGATTTGTGAACCCGCTTCATCCGCGTCGCCGAAGTCTTTGGGTCGACGCGGGCCGAGCCGATGTCGCGACTACTGGTGGGGATCGGCGTCCTTGCGCTACATACCGAGGGTTGTGTGGCGCCATGCGGCGGCTCTGGTAGCAACCTAGTCGTGTGCTACGTGCTCTGCGCACTGTGGAGTTGGGAGCACTTCCTGCTAGGCGTCCAACCATTGAGACAATGGCGCTTTAGTTCCCTCTCCCGGATGGCGACCCACCACATGACCCGTAGACGCGCCACCATGGGCTTACGATGGATCGCGCGGCGGTCGTCTGCTATGGGCCAATGTAACACCGGCGAGGTGCTACTCGTTGTACCACAACGAGTTCGAGTTATTGCACGAGCGACATCATCCGTGTCCATGGCATCTTTGGTTTTCTCCTCGCGGTTGCGCCGCACGGCCGCTCGCTTCATGCCTCTTGGATCGATTTTTGTGGACGATAACACGCCACCGTGTTCTCACATATGGTGGAGCCTTCACGCGCCGCAGTAGCGTAATCTGACGATTTAGTCTGTACCACCGTGCCCCCGAGCGTCGTGGCCCGGAGCGAGCCGTACACCCGTGAGTCAAATTTCATCCAAGTAATTTTTGCGATCCTTACGTCTTCTTTTGTAACATTAATCTTTCCGAAAATGCAGCAATCGAGGTCGGTGGGCATATTTTGGGTCGCAAATGCACCAAAGACCAGTGGATTCGGACATGGCTTCACAGGCGCGCGTGGATGTATGGCATGAGCCGCGTCCATATGACCATCGATCGTGCGATGCGTACATGGAGTGGTACATGCCACGAACGCTCGCAAGACTCACCATTCCTCCTCCGGAGCGCCCAGAGGAGGTGACATGTCAGACGCACGAAGAGACCCTCCGCCGCACGTACGACCGTCACAGCGCTTCAAGACATGACGACACCGTACGACACTTACAACCTCTGGTTCGCAGTTTTGTTGACGATATTCGTATTTTTGTTAATGAACTGTTACATATGTCACTCTGATTGAGCGGCGGTGCGGCGTCTGGCGCAATGGACGAGGCCCAACTCAGCGAGATAGAACCCCACGCATATATAAAAGTTTTGAAGCACATCTCGGCGGAGATGAAGAAGATAGTAAAGAACTTGACCTGTGGTCGTTCGAGGGACGACGTCTTGCGCACCGGGCACGAAGTGGGGGGGCCGTGCTCACCCGCTAGGTCACCACGACCTAGCGAGTCCGGCAGGCGTCGTAGCGTTCCCCGTCGGTCATCTGCGGGCCAGGTCGCCGCACAGGTAAGTCGCTATGTACAAATTTACATCAAGTTTTGTAATTATGCCTTACGTTCCGCTAACATCATGCCGTTCTCTCGCCGTAGGTCCGTCGGGATGAATCACTTCGCCGTCCGGACCGGTACGACTACCGCCGCCCTCGGTCATCTGCGCACCGCACATCCGGAGGTACGAGGTTCTTAGTTTACATCCGAGTGTTCATTTGTACTAACATCGTTTCGCCTTGCGACCTTGACCGGGGGTGACGGCGATTCACATCGATCGATGACGACGATACGGGCCTCCCAACTCCTACTAGGGAGCGACACGACGCCTTGAGGCAAGGACAATGGCGGCCGGGGTTTTTAGCGTCGCAGGCGTAGCTCCTCGGGTTCGGTGCCCCACGGATACTCGAGCGAGAGTTCATCCGCAAGAATCGAGTTGCGAGCATCGTACCCCGCAGTGGCCCCAGTGGTTTTCTAGCCTCCGTCGTGGATGAATTCCTCGGAAGTGTCCCCTGTGCTCAGACGTCTCATCAAGACGACATGTACGCCTACCGGACTCGCCCGGACTCGATCTCTTGGTCCACCTCCGCCTCAACGGTCTCCGTACCCCTCCGAACCGACACGCGTTCTCCGAGGCGGTGGACGATTCCACGGGTCATGCTCGGCGCAAAACAAGGCGCGCGACGCGACGCAAATTCAGCAGCGAGGAGAGAGTAGTGGCTCGAGCGAGTGAGCCGTATAGTTTCACGTGTTATGCTATTTTCATTGTACTTACGATTTAATAACGTCTCATGGTTTGTCAGAACTATTTATGAAACGTCGTATGTGTAATACATATCCATGGCATGTTTTGCAAATTATTTATTTACATCTTGCTTCACGAAAACATACATTAACCCTCCAAACTAAGACACACGATAACAATAAACACAACAATAACCTCCAACACTACACCTTAACGATAACAATAAACACAAGAAAGAAAATAGCACACAACATTAAATTAATCTTCCACTCCGGTCTATCAAAGCGATGGCGATCTCGACGGGTCGCTACCCCCACGACAACTCTCTCATGCCTCGCAATGTCGGCCCTACCGCCCATTTCATCCTCCCACACCTGAAATCGGCAACACGGGGCTTCTGCGTTTCACGAGAACAATATTGTCAAACATGCTCGCACGATTTGAATGAACCCAAACAATCATGCTCATCGAGTGAAAGGGGCACTTGAGTAGTGCCGCCGGATTCGTGGCCGTGTGTGAGGTCTTACGTCTAACAACCGTGTTGCATTTTGGGCAAATCACCATTGGAGCGGACGATGCGGTCTTTGAGATGACTCATATCGGCGTCCAGGGAGTGAAGGAATGATAACTACAGAATGGGAAAAACTAATTCGAGAGGTGAGGAGAACAATGCGGGGGCTAGGTGAGGAATGGCTCCCTCTTATAGGCTCGGGGCCTCGGTCATAGAGTCCACACAATAAGAATGCGTGACGCAATGCCAACACGAAACAAAACATACATTGCACATACGCACAATATGCACAAGATTACACGCAAGAAATAAAATCAAAACAACATGCTCGATTGCCACACCATCAACACAACAACGACCACAACAAATTACATACGACACATTACTAACTTAGTCACTCTTTCTACTTCATACGTTGGCGTTGCATCTGTTGGCGGAGGTCGGTGTTCTCCTCATTGAGGTCTCAATTCGCTCCTCCAACTTAAATATTCGCGCCATAATGTGAATACATAATTGACAATATAACGCTCGTGGGGAGGGTCGATCCACCGAGAACTCGCATTTCGCCATCCGCAGAAAGGAGGATAAACATGCGACCGCATAAGAAATAAGAAAGTAATGTTACTACTTTTTACCCCGGATCGTGGGCATCGAAGAAGCGTCGCTCGCCATCGAATCGGCATTCGAGGGCTGCACAACCGCGTCCTCATTGTGTAGGCACTTCGCCATGCCGTTGAGCACGCCGAGTTGGTATCAAGCGGTAGTGTGGACCAAATACCTCCCTCCTTTCTAAGGAAGGTCTTCCTTCGTGACCCATATCCGATCGGCCCTCACCTTCCGACATGTTATGTTTCACAATGAAGAGGACACACTTTTTTCGATTTGCACGGTTCACGCCTACAATATCATGGGACCCCAACCGTGCTATTTATACTAAACGAGAGAACTTATCGCGTTGACGTGACAAAAGAGGCCACTTTGCGCAGATGGCGTGACAAAAGAGGCCGGCTTTGCTCGATGGCGTGACAAAGAGGCCGACTTTGGCGGCGATGACATGACAAAAGAGGCCACTTTGCGCGATGGCGTGACAAAAGAGACCACTTTGCGCAGATGACATGACAAAGAGGCCGACTTTATGAGTGACGTGACAAAAGAGACCAACTTTGCAGAATATAAATAGTTGGCGAGAATTCGCGACAGATAAATGAAACTAGGCGGAAGGCTAAGGAGGAGTCCCGCAAGAAGGCACAATGGGAGGAGACACGCAACATAGCAAGGGTGCGGCGGCTCATGAGGAACAAGCAAAGGTCGCTCATGAGGAACAAGCAAAGGCCCGCAATGAGCATTCATTTTTCCGAGTGTTAAATATCACTTTCCTTCCTTTCGCCTAATTGTTCTTATCACAGCTTGTTTTCAAAAAAATTTCTTTAAATTTTCTACAATAAAACAACATACCATGATCGAAAATTGTTATTGTCGGTTCAACATTTTTTCACTACAAGAATCTACAAAAATCACAAATACATCAATCATTACTTCACACATATTTCGTTCAGACTCTACCAAACAAAATTTTCAATTTTCTAAAATGCAACAAAATCACATAAGCTATAAACTAGACTCTACATCAAATTCAAATTTTTGAAACAACATTTCATATATCCAAATTTATTTTTATTGTAAATAACTCAATAATACATATAAATTCTTATACTAAATACATATATCAAATCCTAAACAAAAAATTTTGTGCAATGAAGTCGTGCTTGATCGGCACATGATCATGCTGCGCTGAGGCGGCGTCGTGCGGATCGGGGAGGCGGGTCGTGCGGCCGGTGTGTAGGCGCGCAGAGGTCGTCGCGATCCGCGCCGCACGCGACCGTGAACAGATCTTGATTATGAAGATGCCAGACAACATGTGGGTAGCAACTACTTAACGATGTGTGCTACTTGTCTCCGCGGCGCCATAGCAAGGAGCCTTGTCTCGGCGTCGGTGGGTCTCGGTCGAAGGAGCTTTCCCTTATCGCCGGACTCTCCGCGTCGGCCGGTATGTCGAAGTCGTCCGTACCTGCGATTGTATGATGTAAGTACATCGTCAAGATTACAAAACGTAACAAGAATGTCAATTGTTCATAACTCACGCCATCCATGTAGATTGCTCCGGACGACCGGATCTGCCGTGGCGGCGAAGGCTCGCCCGCATGAGCCTTTCCTTGCCCTTGTCACGGACCGCCCACGTCGGTGGTGTGTCGAAGTCGTCCATGTCCTGCGCTTGCATGATGTAAGTGCACCGATAGTGAAAATCATAAGAAGGATGTAATTTCTTCATAATCGACGTCGTGGATACGGATGACGCCCGGCGGCCGGATACGCTGTTGCGGCGGGCTCGACCTCATGAGCCTTTCCCTTGCCCTTGTTACGGGAATGTCCACGTCGGCCGGTGTGTCGAAGTCGTCCATGTCTGCGTTTGCATGATGTAAGTACACCGATAGTGAAAAATCATAAGAAGGATGTAATTTCTTCATAATCGACGCTTGCATGAGCCTTTCCCTTGTCGTCGATATGGATTACGCTCGAGTTTATCGGGTCCTCCTGCCTCCTCATCCGTGCGTAAGGTTTCCACCGTGAGAAGTTCTCGCCCGCACCGAGTAGTTTAGCATGTACTCTGCCGGATGAATGCCCTATCGTACATCTCGGGCCGTCAATCCATTTGGAAGAAGTGGCGGCGCATCTCGGCCGCATTACGTGGGGATGAAGTTAAAAATTGAAGGAATTAAACATTGGGAGGAAAATCGATCTTGAAAGAAACGCTTACCATGTAGTGGCCGCTTTGTAAATGCGCCCGGCGGCCGTGTCAGGTGTGTGGATCGAATGATCTCTGCGGTTCACCACACACACCTCGGGGACCGCAAACGTGGTGGCACCGGAGCATCTTTCATTGAAAAATCCGGTATTTTAGTCGCTTCTCTTCTTAGCAAGCGATTGCGCTCGCAACATCCTCTTGTAGAAGTTTGCGTCAAGAGTCCATAGCCGGTCTCGTATAATTTTGCGCTGTACATAACAAGCAAGACAGAAAAACTTTAAATTACGACGAGTGACGACCGGACGAACTAGGTCTGTTGGGACAATCCTTCATTGAGTGCCCGGGGTCTTGCATATCCCGCACTTCACCGTGCGGCTATCTTGTACGTTGACTAGCATCCATGTCATTCGGAGCGCGCGTCTGCCGTCGCCCTTCCCTATTCTCTTCAAGTCCTGTTGGGACCCCATTACCATGTCGGGCCAAAGATCCTTGTAGTTCATTTCCAAACCATACGAGTGAAACTCTCCGCCCATGTACCGAATAGGTGCCGCATGTCGTAGTACTCGAGAGATGTATGGTGTAGCCATCTGCGCATTTGCGCACATGCCTTGTACACGCGAGCATGGTTTGTGGAAGAGCTTTGGCTTGTTGCGGTGCATGTCGCCACATCACCCGTGGTGCATGCATGCTTTCTTTCCCCTAGCATGACTATTGACGATTTCGCCGGCTTGATCTCGTATTTACCGAGGTCGCCGATCACCGAATGTCGTGCATTCGGCCTTCTCCATCTTCCGATCCATGTGTCTCGCATGTTCTCGGACCACCGCTTGCCTTCGCCCATCCGCCGCTTGGTCATGGTGGCTCTATTCACTGAAATAACCAACGGTGCGAGTCCATGTCTCTGGACAACCGCAGTGATAGGAGCCCGCGACACCTTTCGTGACGCTATTGTAGACCTCGGACATGTTGGTCGTCATAACGTCGTACCTCGCACCGCCTTTGTCATAGAGGAGGACCATTTCTCCAATTCAGAGCGTGGTCGTTAATCCACCGGGAGAAGGTTATGGCGCTACTAGGTTGCTCCTCTCCGGAGTGGACTCCTTGTATGTCTCGTAGTCCTGTTCAAGGTCTCTCCAAATAGACTCAAACTTCCGTCGGCCGGTTCTCGCATACACAATGCCTTGAACGCCTTCATGAGTTCTGATCATGGAACCGCGTGAACAAGTTAGATGCAAGATGCCTCATGCACCACCGGATTGCACGTCGTTCCATCGGTGAGATGGATCCATCCCACGCATGATGTTGATGGCCGCCAACAACCCAAAGATTGCGATGCGTGACTAGGCGACGTTGGCGGTCTCCCACCACGACCCTCTTCACGTTCTCCAAGAACCACAAACCACCGGGATGTGTTCTCGCTCGACAATGGCAAATGCAACCGGAGAAGTTGGTCATTCGCGCCGGCCGCCACCGCGGTGAGGATGGTGCCCTTGTACTTCCTGTGAGAAAAGTGCCATCCATCGTTAGCACGGGACGGCAGAACTTGAAGCCCCTGATGGCCTGAGCGAAAGCCCAGAACACCCTATCCAGTATGAAGTGGTTGGGCCCTTTTTCAGCATCTTCACGCTCCAGCTTGTTTATGTACGTGCCGGGGTTTGATCCGGCAATCTGGTGAAGCAATCTCGGCACAAGGTTGTACGCCTCTTCGTATGTCCCGTACATAGTCTCGATGACTTTCTGCTTGGCTCGTCGAACCTTCTGTAGCTAACTGGATAGCCAACCTGATTGACGACTTCCGACATCATCGACTTGGGGAAGCGAACACGTCGCCTCAACTAGGTGCGTGATGAGGTTTGCAACATATGCGGAAGTCACGCCCGATCTTTGCCGCGAGGCTCGCTGAGCTCGCAGGTGTGGTCGATCAGCTCCTTGACCGTGAAGACCGAGCCAAAGATCTTTGCTCGGAGAGCGCTGACCTTGCCAGGGCAGCCTTCTACTATGCACTTCACTGCGTACTTCCACAGGTTGGACCGGTGCTTTGGTACACTACCGGTGATGGACAAAGCGCATCGTGCTATAGCTTGTTGCACGCCACCTTGTTCGGAAGCGCCGCCAACTAATAGGTGTCGGCTTCAAACCCCACCGGAGCCTTCTTCTTGCGGTAGTACGAGCGAGCACCGCGATATCATCAAGTCTCGATGCCACGTAAGGACCACCGGCCGTGTGCGTCCTCGTCGGTACCATCCGAGCTTGGGTCGGTGTCTCGTCGGACTCAACCCGAGAGTCTCGTCCAGTAGATACTGTGGCGATCGATGCGGGCCGACCACCATGTTTCCGCCCCTCATTTGGCTCAAAATTAGGCACGGACTTCCCTCCGAGGCAAGCACATTCCGTCTTTGCCATCTTCAGCTTCGCCGCGCTTGCCCGCTTATGCGAGCCTCGGCATCATCGTGGTTTCAGGCGCCCTATGTACGAAATTGACGTACACCATAGGCTTCCCGTGAATGGCGCCTCGGGCGGAGACAATCTCCATGTCTTGCCTCCATGCTATGCTTCCATCCACCTTTACGAGCTCCACACATAATTGGTGCGGTGATCGCCTCAATCATAACTTTCTTCGTCCTTGGCTCCGTGAGGAACTCCTCCGGATGCAGCGCACTTCGTGAATATTCATCGCGTGGAGCCCTCCGCCGGACCACCTTGTACCGGCATCTCGACAGTCCAACCCATCGTGTCCAAAACAAATGAGCCCATCGCCGTAAAAATACAATCAAGTCTTGCATGTTCGAAAATACCTAAACCCACAACAACCACTAAATAATTACGACTAATTAATTAGCACTAAACTAATTCATTACTACTTGAACTAACTAATTACGACTAATTAACTATCTCTAAACTAACTAATTACGGTTGATTAATTACCACTACAAAATACCGATATTTTATTTCCACTTACTTGATATGTCAGAAAAACTAATTACGACTAATTAATTAGCACTAAACTAATTTATTACCAAAGTGAACTAACTAATTACGACTAATTAGCTATCTATAAACTAACTAATTACGGTTCATTAATTACCACTAAAAATACCAAGACTTTATTTCCACTTACTTCATATCTTTGAACGATGACTACTAAACTAATTACGACTAATTAATTAGCACTAAACTAATTCATTACTACTCGACTAACTAATTACTACTAATTAATTACCTCTAAACTATCTAATTACGACTAGCTAACAAAGACTAACTAATTACGACTACGGCAATAACGGCAAAAGCATAACACAAATTACCCGCCTTCCGAGGAAGTAATAAATCACCCTTCTGAGGAAGTAATAAATCACCCTCTGGAGGAAGAGTGACGAAGCGAAAACAATTACCTCCCAATAAAATTAATTATGTTACGTTCTCACGAGTTCTCGACGACGCGCAAGAACGAGAATCAAACGCGAATTGATATGACCAAGAGCGAGTGCGAGTTCGGTATTTATAGGCGAGTGAAGGAGGAGTCGCGGCCTTGGCGCCGGAATTCGTAAGTATTGAAGCCGAATTCTGGATGGAGCGACAGATGTGCGGAGGAGGAGGATGGGCGGTGGGAAATAGGGCCACCCAACATTTTTAATTCGTGCTCGCCACCTCACGCGAGGGGCGGGGCGGGCGCCGCCGCACGCCGCCGCCAACAGGCCAGCAGCGGCGTCAGCGCCCAGCCACACGGCACATGGGACGCAGCGAACTACGCGCCGCACGCAAGGCTACGGCCGCCACAGCGCCAACAGGTTACACATTGGCCCGGCCGCGCCGTGGTAGGCGGCAGATGGCCAATGTGGCACAGCGCCGCGCTGCGCCCGCAGACGCTGCCGCTTCGCCCATACGTAGCGCAGGCCCGGCGTGCGTCAATTGCGCTAATTTTGCAAATACAGCGCTGCGCTGGTTAAAATCGCAAATACGATATCAAAATCGACCGTATCGGCCAAAAATTCGAACTCTGCTGTCCTACTCGTATACGATACGGACTGAAACTCTGAATAAGGTAAGAGATAGTAGTAGAAAGAATACAACAAGCTTATCTATTTTAACACATTCGTCAATGGACTTGTCGATCCAAACACATTTCTAAGCACCGTAAAAATATTGCGGCCAAGGACCAAGGTGCAGGAGAGATTCTCACGAACGAGTCTTTCAGATCCGGACACGAGCCGCACGGGCATCCCAGTGTTTCCTACCTGGGCAGATTCGTTTGGGATTTGGACGCTATCACTGGAGGCAGTCGGCCAACTCCGAGAGAAGCATCCTTGTTTCCATCGTTCAGCAGGCAATAAAACAAGCTCCGAGTGCACGGGCAGGCACGCTTCTCCCCCAACTAAAATAAGCGCCGTTTCTTTTGTCACTTACGAAAATGATCCCCTTAACCTTACAGTATCTTGTTATTTTCATGTCACGATCTGTTCAAACTTTCACAGCAGACGCGACACTCTAACAAACTTCGACAGCAGACACGACGCTTTAACACTAGAGCTCATAACCAAATTTCAAAAAAAAGAAGAAGAAGAAGAAGAAGGTTTGCTACGTTAATCTATGGATGGATGGATGGATGGATGGAATACACATTTCCAATAAAAAGGGTACAACTGGTTAACAATGCAGTGTCACGTCGATTGTACCGGCCATCGGCCAATACGCAAGACATTACAGATTGTAAATAGTATGTCGATCGCTTGAACTCAGAAAAACAAGCACCTTTTCTTTCGATTTCCACAAGCTGCCACACATATCGAACACATTTCCGACACGAGAACAACTTTTTTATTTGCGTCCATGTCTTTAACCCATCGATCTACACGCATAGGCTGTGGATTTTCGCTGGAGTCTTCCTTGTCGTCTACTCCAACTGGAGTGCCAAATTGCGGTACACAAAGTGTACTG
The DNA here is from genome assembly GCA_036346395.1 of Hsuehochloa calcarea. NCBI lineage: Eukaryota > Viridiplantae > Streptophyta > Magnoliopsida > Poales > Poaceae > Hsuehochloa > Hsuehochloa calcarea. Next base: position 47,631,828 of record CM070599.1, read on the forward strand.
GCGAGAGGCTAGGAGGCCTGGAGACGGTGCTCAAGTAAACAAACTCTGCATTTTGCTGGCTCACGCACCCCACGTTTCCTTTGGATGTTACCTTGAGCAGGCAAGTCTTTTGTAACAAACCGAGATGTTTGTTTAAGAATCCAAACCATTGCTTTCATGTAAAATTACACTTACGTCCAGTGAGGAATTTGTTCAGGTAGAGAAGATAGTTTCACCATCCTCGATAACAACCATATTCTCTGTCTGTGGATATCATGAGAATATATTCCAGATCTTAGGATGATGTAACAATTGACAATGACGTTTACGGTTTGTCGTTTCATGTGTTTTCGACAAGTTTCAGAATTGTCAGGCTGTAACCGGTCTGACCGGTCGTAGCGTGGTGGTCAGACCGGTCCCAAATCGGTCCGACCGGCCATAGGCGGCGGTCGGACTGGTGAACTTAAAAGTGTTATTTTGAGCTGGGCCAAAAATAGAGGTGTAGGCAAGAGAGGTGATTCTATTGCATTTGGTCCCATAATTTTTGAAGATACCAGTCAAAAGTTCTATTGGTTTGGAAATTCCAGTAGGTTTCGGTTTTCAGAGGTTAAAAATCGGCTAAGTCCTTTCTGGCGGTCTGACCGCCAATGTCTGGCGTCGAGGCCGCGGAAGTGAAGCGATCGACCGGTTTTCACTTTGTTCGTCACCCCGTGTGGCGGCGATATTCGTGTGTTAGGTCAAAGTCATGAGTTTCAGGGCATATATGGTGCATGATGCATGTTTTGATTAACATGGGTCAAGTTGTGAAGAACTAGTTCTCAAATTCGGTTTACTTGTCTATTGTTGTGCAGGTTGCTTGGTGGTCAACGACGGTCAACGGCGAGGATGATCGGGACTAGGCTTGGAGAGCTGAGGTCCATAACGATCGACGATGCCGGGTGAGGTCAATTTACTCAAGCATGGTGCAAGATGGATAAGGGTGACCTATTAGCTAATCCGAGGCGTAAGATGACGCAATGTGTAGCTAGTTAGGTCAAGAGGAGATAAAGACGATGCTTTAAAATGCGTGCGTATACGTTCCGTTTATTTTGGGCCTTAACGAGAGCCCAATAGAGTCAAACTTCTAGAAGGTCTAAGCCTCCACTATAAATAGGAGTGGTGGTGGCTGCACCACCTCTTCGCCTCTTTTGCAATTCTTGTAAACCCTAATTTTCTTAGGGAGAGCTTTTGTGGAGGCTAGGGTTCTTGATGTTTGATGTGATTTTCGTGCTCTTGGATTGAGCATTGTCCTCCATTGATGGAGTCGCTGTAAGCTCAGATCATATCAATCAATCAAAGGAAAGTTTGATTAATGTTTTGTCTCATTGCGTTCTTTCTCTCTATTTGATGATTTTAGGTCCTTCTTTGATCCGTGAGTTTTTGCTTGGTTTCTTCACGTGATATTGCTTGCTGTGACGTGTGGGAATCTATCTAGGATCATCTTGATCATCAATCACCCACGAGCAAGAGCTTTGACCTAGTTTTTGTTTTGACCCGGTTTTGAACCCTTCTTTGATCAAGCGGAAAATGATCTTGATTCTCCCAAGAATTATCATAATCTTTGATTGGAATAGGTCTCTGATATCATAGAGAAGGTGTGTTCCAAGTTTCATCAAGTTTGGATTCATAGATCAAAAGTTTCATCTATTTGTATCTTCGTCATCGGGTTTTTCAATCTGTTGTGGAGGCCGGCGGTCAGACCGCCCATAGCCACCGGTCAGACCGGTCGGGAATCGGTCCGACCTTGATTAAGCGTGATCCGACCGCCAGTAGATTGTTTCACTTCAATCTTTGTTGATTTTGTCCTATTGCTTTGGGGTTTTTATTGGATTCAATATTAGTTTTCCGCTGTACTGATTTACTGATCTTCATAGCTTCCATAGCTACTGGAGTAAAATATTATTGAATTCATTATTTATGAAAAAGTGAGTGTGCTCCTATTCACTCCCCCTCTAGTCGCCTTTTCGGTCCAACAAGTGGTATCAGAGCCCGGTTAATTCAATCTTGATCTTAACCGGTCACTGAACTTGGCGATGGATAGATACTCCACAAAGCCGTATATCTTCGATGGGCACGACTATGCCTATTGGAAGAATCGCATGCGAGTCTACCTTGAGAGCGAATGACACGCTATATGGGAGGTTGTTTGAGTTCTGCTCATGGTGCCTGAAGTTGCTGCGCCGACTTCAGAAGCCCTTTTGGCTAACAACAATAAGGCTAAAAATCTCTTGTATGGCGGGCTTGGGAGACAGGAGTATGATCGGATTTGCAATCTTGAGACTGCGCATGAGATTTGGAACACTCTCGAAACTTACCATGAGGGTTCGTCCCAAGTCAAGAAAGTACGCCAAACAGTTTATAAACAATCACATTTTAACCAAATCACATTTTATTAAATAGAGTAATTGTGCAATAGTTAATAGCAGCAGAGGTTCCCTCCATCGAAAACTCTACCTTAGGCTTCTTTTGATTAGGGCTATCCACATACGACGATCCAGTGAAAAACCAAACCCCAGGCTAGATGAGTCGACCTGGTTTTTATACCACCCACAAAGGTTTTTAAAATAGAACTAACTCAAGTTAAGTTCTCATGTCCGCCTTTAGCCGTATGCACAACTGTTTAAACAGTTTAGACTCTGCAGAGATTGTACACTATACCCATAAGAGACAATCATACCTGCTGCCCCACATGATTTCTTAGTCATGCATTTGAGCGATCGTCACAGTAACCTTTCAAACTACCTCGTCCCTTCCGTCATCTCACCCATATGGGGTTACGCCTATAAGTTGTGCGGGATGTTCACCTCAACGACTGGAGTAGTTGAACTACACCTCAGCGACTGACAACTTCACCTTGCATCGGTGTCCCTTTCAAGTCGGTCGCAACACGCGCTTGCACGTTCCCGCTAACCGACCAGTGAGATAACATTTATGGTTTAATAACTTTACTAGGCTAGGTTGCACTTTGCAGACTTACAGTTGTACTTGTTTTACATGGGAGGTCATGACAAGATTAAATTCTTAATTCATCCGGACAGTTCATAGCACATACCAACCACTCTCGTGCCTGATGGCACCCACCATGTGGTAATAGCAAGTTATTAGGTTTTTTTAGGAGCAAAAATACAATAACTCAACCATTTCAGTAATTTACCCACAATGACTGCCCAAAATCACTTTCATGTTTAAAAGATGATGATTGGAACATTTAATGTCCCAGTACTTAAGCAAGACTAACATGTCACTTAAGTACAACCTATAACTAGTATTTACCACATAGTTACTAGGGTGACATGAAATAATGGATTCAATTATCAAAAGATGGAAAATAATTAATTAATCATCAAATGGGTACTTAACTACCTTAAACTTTAACATACATTTGATTACAGAATTAAAGCATGCAATTTTGATAATTTAAATGAATATAATTTGCATAAAGTGTAGGCTCAAAATGATCAAAGTTTTGACTCACCTTGGTTAAAGGTAGGAGGGTCTTGGTATTCTTGAGCTTGATCGAAGTGGAGGTCTCTCGCTTCTTCGAACCCTAATCGAACGGATGTACCGGAAAATAAACAATAAGCAAGGAGAGCAAATAAATGCTAATAACATAATAAATGAACTCCAAATCAAATAAGACCAGTGCCATTAGCAAGATCTTGAATTTAGATAAATTTAGAAATAAGTTTCATAATTTTTAGAGTCAGGATGGAGGAGAACAGAGCTTCAGAAGTTTGAATTAGAAATTAAAAAGGGAGAGAGAAACTAGTGCACATCATAGTACTTCGGTCCACGGCACAGTGCACAGAAGGGTCCACGGGAGCATGCGCTCGGTCCACGGGGGCAGCACTGTGCCCCGGGCCCTCCTGTCAAAGGGAGGGGAGGGGGAGAGAGAAAGAGAGAACGAGCGAGAGAGAGAGAGAGAGAGCCAGGGGAGGCGGGGGAGAGAGAGCCAGGGGAGGCGTTTGGGCAGCAGACGGCGACCGAGGGGCGGCGGGGACACCCAAAACGGATTGCCTGGAAGGGGAGGAAGCCAAGGGAGGTGGCGGCGACGCTAGGGCGGCACCGAGCAGGAGACTGCGACGGTTGGAGCGGATGGGTACTGGGGCCGAGCGGCGGTGACGGTGGCCAGAGGGAGGGAAGAGGAAGGGGAGGCGAGCACGGGCACCAGGGCGGCGCAAGGATACTCATTGAGCTGACGATAGGGGCGGGGCGCGAAACAGCCGCGGCGAGAGGCTGAGGCGGTGGGGGAGCGCGCCAGCAGCGGCCTGAGGCTTTGGCTCGGCAGCACAGAGGGGGAGAGGAAGGCAAGGAGGGGGGAGGCAGAGGGAGCTCGACTCTTATAGACGGGAGTGGCGAAGCGGGCGGCCAGGGAGACAGGAGGAGACTGCCGTCGGGCGTCTGGCACGCCTTGACCCAGCGACCGAGCGGCGATGCGACGAGGCGAATAGGTGCGGCATAGGCGGCGGGGGGCGGAGGCTGTCGACCGGGGAGCACAGGCGAGTGGGCGCCGGATGTGGAGGAAGAAAGGGGGGGCAAAATGGGCCGGGGAAAGTGAGCTGGGAGGGGAGATGGGCCGCAAGGAAATGGGTGGGGAGGAGGAGGAGAGGTAAAATTGAAAAAGGGTCCAAAAATTTAAAAAAGGTGAATTCAAATTGAATTTTGAATTCGGAACTGGAAATGAGGTTTGAAACACAAACCCGAGCTTAAAGGAAGTTATGAGTTTTTAGATATAATTGACAAATTGACTGGCGGTTTGAAAGCAGAAACCCAAATGATAACTACTATTTATCATTCGAAAACAAGACTTTACATTCTCTAAACATGGTACGCATTTTTACACAAAGAAGAGAGAAGCGAAAATACCACTGCTACTAAAGTTCCCAAAAACAAACCTCTCGTGTTAACCTCCGTCCACGTCCCAATGGGACATAAATATCTACCGGCATTCTCCAAGCTTAATTATTAATCTCCCCGAATATTCTACTCAATTCTGCTACTACTACCACCAAATTGCATCATTAGAAAAGATTCTCCGAATTGCGAAAGGACTTGGCACAAACCTGTCGTGCATGGAATTCAATAATGCTCAGGTTGCCAGAAGAAAGAAAGTTGGAAGCTTTAGAAATGGCGCCTCGCACCGGCCAATGGGACGCCCAATGGAACAGCTCCGGCCTGGCTAGGCTTGCCACGACCATGACCATGAGCCATCTGGCTGGACCAGCCTCACGCCAGCCATCTGGTCTCCAGATGCTCAGGTTGCCAGAAGAAAGAAAGTTGGAAGCATTAGAAATGGCGCCTACCGGCCAATGGGGCGCCTAATGGAACATCTCTGGCCTGGCTAGGCTAGCCATGACCATGAGCCATCTGGCTGAACCAGTCTCACGCCACCCATCTGGTTTTTAGACGAAGGGATACGGATAGGCTATACAGTGTATAATTCAAAATTATATTACGTATATCAAGAAGTTATACGGGTAAGAGATTATAGACCGTTACTACTGGACGCATAGTGCAGTGAAAAAGAGTTGGAGCAACCTCTGGTCCAATGTCGAGCGCGTCGATGTAGTGGTCGTAGTCGATCGTCCAACATCCTCGACGTCGATCGTCAAATCCAGCAACATCTTACGTTCCTTACATAGATCGTGAATCGCCATCGTTCAGCACAGCAACAATCGCATGAATCCTTTTAGAATGACGCCATACACCTATTAGAGAGCTTCACCAACAAATTACATACGTGTCGATCTTTATAAACAATAATTCATCTAAGAAGAAACATAATAGCATTTACTCTTCTATAATTTTTTTCTTGGGGCTCACGTACCGACTCACCCCACAGCTGTGCCCCAAACCTGCCCTACCTTGTCCCGTACCCTGACTAACCTCTCTTCGGCTCCGGGCTTTCTCTAGTGACCGTCGAATTGTATGCACGGTACTTGTCTTGCTCGTGTTGGTGTAACTCGTGCGCCGGCCATCAACCAGCTGACTTGCAGGACACCCGGTTGCTTCGAAGATGGGCGTATTTTTATTTTATTTTTCTTGTAATAACGCTGGAATCGACTCAACCTAGGTCGTTGGTTGAGCGGACGGTGTAAAAGCGTTACATGTGTCATTCGGAAGCGTCCTGTACTATGTCCTACACGGCGTTGGGCCCCCTCCTGCCTGTCACTGAAAACGTGGGCCCGCGCGTCAGACGCTATCGGTGGGGTGTGTGGGCCGGAGAAATCCGCGGGTTCGATCAAGCGCCCACGCAGGCCTCACATCCTATATCCTCTCCTCGCAGTCTCTCCCATTCCTAGCTCTGCTTCTTCGTCCTCCTCTTGTCTCTTGCTTGCACCCTAAACCCCCTCCGGCACCTAACAGGCTACCACTCCATTTGTGTTTCTCGGTCTCTGTTGGGTTCGAGGGAGCGAGGTAATGGCCCCCAAGGCCGGCCGAGGCAAGGGCAGGGGCGGCGGCGGCGGCGGCGGCGGCAAAGGCGACAAGAAGAGGAAGGAAGAGAAAGGTATGCGTGTACTGACGAAACCTCTTAGGCTAATAGCTCTGCATGCCTGTGGTAGCGTAGTGCAGAGTTGTGGTAAGAATTCTCGCCGTTGTTGAGTTTGTTCTTGGTTCTTACGAGCATTGAATTGCTGATGTTGTAGACTCGTAGCATGGTTCTAGTTTCACTTCTTAGCATGTGTAAAGGGTAAAAGATGTGCTCTTATTAGTAGTAATCTTTTCTTTATTCTTTCTTCTTTTGCTTTCCCTTCCTTTTCTTGGCTATGCTTTCAGCTCAATTAGAAGATTTGTCCCTGTTTAACCCCCTTTTTGCCGGCGTCGTGATGCGTGCTATGATTATTTTGCTCCCCCTCTCTCTCTCCCCTCTCTCTCATTCTCGCTTCGAATTGCTAACAATTAGCTGGTTCTTTTCCTGGGTGTAACGTACGTACACCGTGCGGTTGAGTCATGCGGTTTGTGAGCGCCAAGTGAATTACATGCGCAGCCGTGCAAACTCTGTTCACCTTAATTTCCCCCTCCTCATTTCTAGTGCTGCTGTAATTGTTGTGCTGTTGCGATGTGTAATAAAAAGGAGTTTCTTTGTTTTTGCAGTCGTGCCGAGTGTGATAGACGTCACGGTTGTCACTCCCTACGAATCCCAGGTTACACTCAAGGTATGTATGGCTCCATTAGCTGGCTTCTCCCACACACAAACACAAAATCCCTGAAAGGACAAGGGACAGGACATACAAAAGCTCAACAGTAGCTGAGATATCTTTGGGAAAGTGGAGCTTATACCGATAACTGAATACTAATTTGTTGCAATCTGCAAACAAGCTACTCCCATTGTTTTCAGTGCTTCCAAGAAACCTTGCAATCAAACAATGAACTCGAGAAAGACGATTTCTTTTTTGGTGTGTCAAGTACTCATGAGTGTGTGTGTGTAATTTGTCTTCTCTGTTGTTCCACTGATGTTTAGGGGATATCTACGGATCGTGTGCTGGACGTGAGGAAGCTGCTGGGGTCAAATGTGGAGACGTGTCACCTGACAAACTATTCACTCTTGCATGTGGTAATGTTCGCCTCCCAGTCCCTTCTGCTAACTGGACGCTCCATATTCAGTTGCAGTACTAATAGCTACTACTACTGCAACGCTCTTCGCTAAAAAGTTTTACTGGCTACCTGCAGTTTCTTGCTAGTAGTTTTCTTTCTTTGTGTTTACCTGAGATTAATTTTAATCTGAGGATGGTAGCTTTGGGATTAATTTTAATCTGAGGATGGTAGTTTTGTGTGGTGCGCTGCAAGTGACGAATGAATTCACGAATGGTGCGGTGCATGTGTTGCATGACAGGCGCGCGGGCAGCGGCTCGACGACGGCGTGGAAATCGTGGCGCTGAAACCCTGCGCTCTCAGGATTGTGGAAGGTAGGCGGTGAAAAAATCTGCACGCTCCTGGTCTGTCTTTCTTGCTTTTTTTTCTTTCTTCTTTCTCTTTTTATCTGGCATCATCGAAGGTTCACATGGATTTGCACTTCACCTTTCGTGTCCAAACATGACTACATGAGGTGGTAGCTGGCATTAGAACGCGGAATAAGTGAATGCTTCGGTAGAGCAAGCAACGTACAAGAGGACAGAACAGATGTACTGTACTTGCCATCCATGTACATGTGCTCATGTGCGCCTTCCGTCAGTCTGTTACAGCCCAGTTGTCCATTAACGATCAATCAATGGGGCAAGTTTTCCCTACGCGATCGTGTAGTGGCGGATCCACAAGAACGAGTTACTGGGGTTCACCCATTAACCTCATTTGAGTTTACAGAGTAACCTATTGTATACATAGTCTGCAGTCATGTATTGTACCTATTGTATACATAGTCTGCAGTCATGTATTGTACGAAACCCAGACCAGATCCGTACGTCCCTGCTTGCCAGTAGATCAAACCTAACCTCACGTTCCATCAGAAGATCCATCACAGCATTGAATAATCCGATCGAGGGCATGGACTGCCGGCCTTTTCTGCTGAATACAGCAAAAGGGTAGCACAACACAAATATGGCGAGATGCTGCGTTCGCACGACGCATTTTAAATGCAGTCACGCGCCTCCATCACGTTCCAACACTGGCGGCAATGGCACACATACAGTTGATAGATGGGAGTATCGCCCGGCATTACCTAGAATGCTCATCGGTGATTTTTTGGGCTTATTTAGCTTCTTTCCCGATAAAATGGTAAAAATGGTAGCATGAATAGATAGACGCTTGCAGTGTTCTGAAAGCATTTGAGGTCACCTGGAATGCTCCCAAAGCATTGTAGGTCTCTGCCGTGGTAGGTTCGCAGCAGGCGACCTGCCACGGTTCTAGTTAGCGGCAGGTCGTCTGTCACTGTACTTTTTCGCAGTAGGGATGTTATTTTTAACATTTCGTTTAGTTTTACTATTTTATTTCGAAAAGAAGCTAAATAAGCAAAAACTCGATGGCTCACTGGCTAGCTAATCCTTTCATACCCAAGTTTCAGTGCCACTTATCCTATGAGAGGCCGCAGATCGTGCCCGCGACGTCTGCCTCTCTCGGCACAACTCCAACCAGGAGCGAGGGAGTTGAGTTCATTGATGCGTCGGCCTGTCAACAACCTCTGGGTGGGGCGGCTAGCCGGCTACGGTGGCTAACGTTTTTTCCACACCAATCCACCCGTTTCCTCGCCAATGTCCCTGTCAGTCGCGCGTCGTCGCACGGGTGTTTGATGTCTTAGGACGTACGGCGGCCAGTAAGGTTTCAAAGGGGACGTGGCTGCGGCAGTCGTATCATGTGTCAAGACTACATATTAGTTAACGTTTGATGACAAGAACCACAGGGAAGGTGATTGGTCTGACAGTTCTCGTGTTCACATGCACCTCCTTTAATGGAGTGCATACTTTAGTTTGTCGACGAGCGACCTGGGATGTCGTCAAGCGCCAAGCAACATTTGGACGCACCGGAAGGGCATTTCAATTCCATTTGCTGCCTGAAGCCAAGTACAGCTTTTGCACCTTCACTTCACCCTGCATGTTTAACTTCTTAACCAAGCTTAAGTACATAGTGCTTTGTTCAGGTGTGACACTGCTGAGTGCTGTCCTGTGTGATATACAATAACGGCATATGCTAACACTAGTAGATCACTCCATTCAGAAATGTACGACGATTTAGAAAGCGTGCCGTTAAACTTTTTTAGCTTTATATATATAGTACTCCTCGGACTACGTAGTATTCCTGCTTCTCATATACTACTTAAATCGTATAATGATAGCTCTTTATCTATTTGAGCATACTCTAATAATAATTATATATATATATTGGTCATATGAAAATGATATCATTAAATTAATTATAAAAATATTATCATAATATAATAATTTTATATTGTTTTATGAATATATACATATAAATAATAGTCATCAAAATTGAATGTTATAGACCATATCAATATCCACACCATCATATATTTTATAAGAGAGGAGTAGCTGTTTGTTCTTCCAACCCCAAAGCTGTTGTCCTGCGCTGCTATGGGACAAAGGGCGTCTCTTGGAATCGGCGGTGGGTGTTAGGTCTGAGGGGCCACTTGGTTTAATTTTGTAGGCACACTTCTCATGCCTGGACAGGTTTATTAGACCAAGCATTTTAGGGGTTAGTAATAGACTTGTTACTCCTCTTTCTTTGTACTGCTGTGCACTTGTCAAAAAACACGTTAGCGATGTGTTTCTAACTTGTTGACTCAACTGGGACCGTGAGTGGCGTGATGTTTGTTGACGGAAAATGACATACATACACACGCATTGTGCCGTGCAATGTACAAGTGATAGAAAAGAAAAGAAAAGAAAAGTTATTACTGCTAAGCCAAGGTTGGTCACCGTTTGCATCGGTTGATGAACACCAATCCCAAACCCAACCTATGTATGAACAATACCGATTTTTTAAAATTTACAAATTTGAGTTTGGTGCATTTTATCTGGAATAATTTTTTTTCTATTAATTTTGTTTAATCTAGTGCAATAGATGTCCTCGATTAGCAACCCCCCCCCCCCCCCCAAAAAAAACTATTTTTGTAGTCGAAAAAAGAGACGGGCCTACCCTCTAGTATTGGGTTCCCAAGTAAAAGCCCAGTAACTCGGCCCATTACAATCATACTATTGGGCCTGGATTATTCGCATTACTAATTGAGCCCACCTTTTTTTGTGCAGAGGAGTACGCGACGGAGGAGGCGGCGGTGGCGCACGTCCGCCGTCTGCTGGACATCGTCGCCTGCACCACCGCATTCGCCAAGCCCCGCGACGGAGCCAAGCACAAGTCGTCCAAGCACGCGCGCCCCGCTACACCGCCGTCTCCCCCGGCACTCGCCTCCCCCGGGGCCTATGGCGCCGGCGAGGCGCCGGCGATATCGGAGGCGCACGACATGGCGGCCATCGGGCCGCCGCCGAAGCTGGGCGAGTTCTACGAATTCTTCTCCTTCGCCCACCTCACCGCGCCCGTCCACTGTAAGACGCATTTCGTTTGCGTTTTCCCACGCGAAGTGTGTGTGGGGGATTAACTGACGCGTGCTTCGGGTGTGCAGTTGTCAGGAGGAAGGAGAGGAATGACGCTTCTCAGGAAGGCGATTACTTCGAAATCGAGGTGTGATCTCTCTCCCTCCCTCTCTCAACACCATAACTCGATCGATTGGCGTTGTAGCCATTGCAAGTTTGCAAAGCTGCAATAGACAGATCTACTGTGACCATACACCTCACTGCACAAGTTGATGTGTGCCCAGGTGAAGGTTTTCAACGGGAAGCTCGTGCACATAGTTGCTTCGGTCAAGGGTTTCTACTTGGTGGGGAAGCCGCACACTGTAAGCCGCTCCCTGGTGGACCTGCTGCAGCAGCTCAGCAGTGCATTTGCCAATGTTAGTAACCGTGAATGCTACACGTTCATTATCTATGCCTTGCTCGCTTTCCATTATGCTCTTATCTGTTTTTTGTTGAACATACAACTGCTCCACTTATCGTAAGTTTTATGAGGGAATTGTATCTGATAGTGATAGCTATTGTTTATTTCGCACAGGCATACGAGGCACTGATGAAAGCCTTTGTGGATCACAACAAGGTGATGATAGTAAATATTCTTTCCTTTTGCTTTCTTATACCGAAAAATGAATAAAATGCTGAAATTTACCGAAATTTTGATGAGGACACATTTCTTGCTTCCTCAGTTTGGGAATCTACCGTATGGATTTCGTGCAAACACATGGCTTGTTCCTCCTATATATTTCGACTCTGCTACAAAGTGCCCAGCATTGCCAGTTGAGGATGAGAATTGGGGAGGAAATGGAGGTGGCAGCGGACGAGATGGAAAATATGACCGGAGGCGGTGGGCAAAAGAATTTTCAATTTTGGCTAAAATGCCATGCAAAACTGAGGAAGAGAGGGTGATCAGAGACCGGAAGGCTTTCCTTTTACACAATCTGTTTGTAGATACAGCAATTTTTAGAGCTGCATCAACAATACGGCGACTCATTGATTTGCCTATGAACTCAACTAGTCCACAAACTGGTCCAGATGGTTCATTAGTACTTGAGGAATGTATCGGGGACTTGCATATAACTGTAAAGAAGGATGAGGCTGATGCTAGTTTTAAGTTGGAGGACAAAGTTGATGGAGTTGCCGTCTACCAAACGGGTGCTATGGATATATCACAAAGAAATCTTCTCAAAGGTTTAACTTCTGATGAAAGTGTCGCTGTTAAGGTGATAGCCTGGTACCTTCATCTTTTATCCAATAATTTTCGTCTTTTAATATTAACGGCTAAGTTCTATCAACATGATCCCTATGCAGGACTCTTCCACTCTAGGAGTGGTGATTGTTAAGCATTGTGGATATACGGCAACAGTGAAGGTTTCAGGACGCACAAAGGACAGTAATGATGGCAAACAAACCAGTGATATCTCTGATCATCTTGATGGAACCCTGAATATTGATGTAGATGATCATCCTGATGGAGGTTCTAATGCCTTGAATGTTAACAGGTTTGATATATATTCTCATGTAAATATATTATATACTTTCTAAGCTATTACTAAGCAATGATGTTCCATTTACCTCTCTCTATTTTTTTCTCAGTCTAAGAATACCACTGCCGAAAATTATCAACCCAGAAATCGCTGCCAGTAACCAGCACCTTACCCCAAAGTCCCATGTGGATAATCATGCAAGGAAACTAGCACGTACAGTACTTGAAGACAGCTTGGTAAAGCTGGAGAACATGCCCAGCAAAAATCCTAGAATTATCAGATGGGAACTTGGGTCCTCCTGGCTGCAACACTTGCAGAAAAAGGATTCTCCAGTGTCTGAGGATACTAAGAAGAATGCAAAAAATGTTGAAAAAGAGCCAGCTGTCAAAGGTCTTGGTAAGCATTTTGAACAATTAAGGAAAATTAAAAAGAAAGAATGCAATACTGAAGGTGCTATGTCTGAGAAGGAAGAATCTAACAGTAACTGCTCGCTGATAAATGGTATTGAAGAATCAGATAATTTAGCATTTAGCGAAACCAATAAGGAGGCTGATATAAGGAAGCTTATGTCAGAGGATGCTTTTTGTTGCTTGAAGAGTTTGGGAGCTGATCTTCATCAAAAGGTGATTTAACTATGCAAGTTCACAGAGTTACTTTAGAATTTCCATGTGCCATCAATTGATATGTTCTGTTTTAAAGAATTTATCTTATGTCCTGATGAGCTTCTCCATGCTATTTCACTTGGGATCAACATAGCAAGCAATTAGTTCCACATATGCCAATTTTTTTGCCAGAAGCCTTGTATTAAGTTGTGCCTGTGATGTAGGAGCAGAAGCACACTCCAGTAATCAGGAATGTTTTGGTGAAACTTTGTTGCTTTATTAGCTAACTTTATAATTTCCTGATCCAGTCCCTTGAAGAGCTCACAAAGATGGCCCATAAGTTCTATGATGATATCGCGCTTCCAAAGCTGGTAAGCCTTATTTAAAATCCCAACTCATATTTTTATTAACATTCTCTACTCTGAGAACAAGTTGTTTCTTTTGCTCTATGTTGCTATCATCTCTTGTCCTAATAAGTAGTTTAATTATCTCACCAAGAATTCTTGCTATCATACTAGAGGTTTATTGATACTTGTGAAGTAGTCAACCACCTGACCTGCATTAACATTGTGCACCACAAGGTCCACAAGAACTAGAATACTTTAAAAAAATGCTAATGTAGAGAGGACAAAACAGTTTTTTAGGATCAAGGTTATGTTGTCTTGAAACTTTCTTAAATATCGTTTGATGCACATAATGGATAATTAATTTTCTTTGGGACCAATTTGCACAGGTGGCTGATTTTGCTTCCCTTGAACTTTCTCCAGTGGATGGAAGAACCATGACTGATTTCATGCATGCAAGGGGACTTAATATGTGCTCCTTAGGCCGTGTGGTGGGTGTAAATTTTATGCTTAATTGCTTTTGTTCTATGCTTAATTACCAGAATAACCTGACTTTTTTCTTTTAAAAAATCAGGTAGAGCTAGCAGAGAAGCTCCCACACATCCAGTCAATATGCATCCATGAAATGGTCATTAGATCCTTTAAGCACATCATTCGAGCTGTTATTGCAGCTACTGATGACATGAAAAATATGTCTGCAGCTATAGCTGAGACTTTGAACATTTTACTAGGATCTCCAAGACTAGAAAACGATGCCAACACAGATGCTCATAGTGAACATAGTTTGCGATTGAAATGGGTAGAGAGCTTCCTTTCTAAAAGATACTGTTGGAAATTGGAAGATGAATTTTCACACTTGCGGAAGTTTATCATTCTGAGAGGGCTTTGCAGCAAGGTACGGGTAGTAAAGTGAGATTTAAAAACATTCATAGTATCCATTTTCTAAACAGGCATACTGATATGTTTGTTGCTCAGGTTGGACTGGAGTTGGTTGCAAGAAATTATGATATGAATAGCCCAAACCCGTTTGACAAATCTGACATTGTCAGCATAGTTCCTGTATGCAAGGTAGCACATTACTGAGAGTTGAAGCACTATTTCTTTCCCTTTGCTTGGATGAATTATTGATTAGGTTTTCTTGGGCATTGTGCTCTCTTTTAGCATGTGGTCTATTCATCTATTGATGGTCGGAACTTACTAGAATCATCAAAGATGGCTTTGGATAAAGGAAAGCTTGATGATGCTGTCAACTATGGAACAAAGGTATGTAGTGATCAACCTTTTTTTGTCTTTTCTGTACTTTGTTTAACTGCTGTGCTAAAATTCTTCCTGAATTGGTTTAGTGAAGTTATTGTCTACCTTCTTTATTTACTAATATACTTATATTTTTGTTGAAGGCCTTGTCCAAAATTATAGCAGTTTGCGGTCCATACCATCGGCTGACTGCTAATGCATACAGTCTTCTTGCTGTAGTTCTTTACCATACTGGAGATTTTAATCAGGTACTTCAATGAATTTGGTGTAGGTTTGCTGTATTATATCTGTTGGATGCTCTAGTTTGCGTAAATCTGTTTTGCTAAAAAAACTACACTAATATTATCTTCGCAGTAAGCTGCAATGTTTGTTTTTTTATTGCAGCTCCTGCAAGCAAAGGAGAGATTGCTTTGTTCACAAAATTGTGACCTGTCTAGTTGTGAGATGTGGAAATATTGGAAATTGCATTTTCACTAGACTTTTATTCTTTCTATGTAGGCAACTATATATCAGCAGAAGGCACTTGATATCAATGAAAGGGAGCTTGGTCTTGACCATCCGGAAACTATGAAGAGTTATGGGGATTTATCTGTCTTCTACTACCGTCTCCAACACATTGAAATGGCCCTAAAGTAAGTGTTGTTATAGGTGTTTCTTTGTGGAAACAATAAAGGCTAGCTTCATGACTTTAGCTCATAACCAGTCTACTGAGACCCATAATGACATTTTGCTGGTTTATTTCTAGCCATCATATGCATCAAGCATTTATATTTTTTCAAGAACGCGCAAAAGAATTGCGCGTCATTCCATGAAGAAGAGTTTAGACAACAGACAATTACAAAGGAACAAGGGAAATCCGGCTAGATCGGAACGCATCAAGCATTTATATTGCAAGTAGAATGGCCACTGCAGCATTTGTACTGCTGTACTAGCCAGTGCAGTGTACGCTGTTTTGTCTAATGGCCTGTGACTTGTACATCTGTTTACACATGAAAAACTTGCTCTGGGCACCTGTTTGCTAGATAACAATCAACTGTCAGACTCAGAGATAGAAATCCCGGCCGGTAACCGCCGGGATCCAAAATCCCGGCCGGTTTTTCCCGGTTTCGCAAATTCAAATTTTAAATTTCGAATTTCGGTTGGTTTTTAAGCAAATTCAAGCGAATTTCGTCCGGGTTTTTTTCCGGGAAATCCGGTTACCGGCCGGGTTTTTTTCCCGGCCGGCGACCGGGATTTCCCCGGGAACGGTTTTTGGATCCCTGGTCAGACTTACCATCCAACTTTTCGTCATTTATGTTCTCTATTTTGATTAATTGTATTCCTAATCACATCTTCCTCTTGAAGGTATGTCAACCGTGCACTTTATCTACTCCAATTTTCTTGTGGGCTTTCACATCCAAATTCAGCTGCCACCTACATAAATGTGGCTATGATGGAAGAAGGTATGGGAAATGTTCATGTTGCTCTTAGGTACTTGCATGAAGCTCTGAAGTGCAACAAGAGATTGCTAGGAGCTGATCACATACAGGTGAAAGAAACTACAGTTTTTTTTTTCTTACCATGTTTTCATAAGTTCATCTTAAGGTTATTAACTCTTAACACAATAGTATAAGTTTGTTTTTTCTTCTTGGAATTGATTGATCTGCATGAAGTTACAATCTTTATGAGATTAATTCCATACATATAGTTATATTTGTCTAACCCAAACTACATTCTTAAAAGCTCTCACTTGCACCAATATTTCTTTAGAATGACATAGCATTGCTGGAATGCTTGTCTTGTAACAATAAGGATATAAGACACCTTTGGTATATTAGACATGTCCCATTAAACTATAACAATGCATGTCCAAACTAACTTGTGATGTAGCTGCAAGGCCTCCATTGCCCTCCCTCAAAGGCCATGCCTTAATGTTCATGTTTCTCTCAATAAAACTCTTCAATATGTGTTCCGTCTCAAAGCAACATCTTTTTTACATAGTATCCATAACACCGTGTTGTTCTTTGTTTCAGAAAAAGTTTGTATTCGTTGTATCTCTGTGACATATTTTCATAGAACTATAGAAGTGACACTTTTTTTGTATATACTTCAATTTGTTTAACATGCATGTAAATTTGAATTATTTCAATGAAGTACACGATATGCACAAGATCATGTGACTAAATTATCATGAATTAATGAGCCAATTTTTTTAACTAATCAGACTGCTGCAAGCTATCATGCCATAGCCATAGCCCTCTCAATGATGGACGCATACTCCCTAAGCGTGCAACATGAACAAACCACCTTACAGATACTTCAGGAGAAACTAGGACAAGATGACCTTCGAACTCAGGTTTTTCTTCTCTGAATATACAAAAATGAAGGTCAAATATTCCAATGTTCTCTTTCATTGTTAAGCGTTATTTTCTTGCTGCAGGATGCTGCTGCATGGCTAGAGTATTTTGAGTCAAAAGCATTAGAACAACAAGAGGCCGCTCGAAGAGGCATCCCAAAACTTGATTCATCTATTGCAAGTAAAGGGCATCTTAGGTATGAATAAATTGTGCATTGTCAATTGCAAACTGTTGTGATCTAGATTGAAACATCTATCTTTCCAGCGTATCAGATCTACTTGACTACATAAGCCCGGACCAGGAAAGAAAAGAGAGGGATATGCAAAAGAAGTGCAGGCGTGCAAAGGTGATTATCATTGTTAAAAAAATATTTAGAAGAGATATTAGTAAGTTGGGTACTAACCAGAATCCAGAAGTCACTGTTGGAACGCGAACTGTATAAAAGATATACCTATTATACTTTGGTAAACAATTGTCATGGATATTTAGTTTATTGGAATTTATTTTGATAAGACACCTAGTCGATTAGTACTAGGCATCTACCTGGAAATGTTCCAGATCCACCCACTAACGAACCAATTATCAGTCCATTTTGTTCTTAAATAGGAATTGAACTTCCCTATATATCGACAGACACGCAATCCTTTATTGTCTTAATGATTCATGAATTGGGGTCGCCTTTTTGTTTCTTGTGTAAACTCTTGCTTAAAGGTGCTGCTGCTGCTGCCTTAAGCATTACATGAGCCTTTTATTTTACCCCTATTACCTCTTACTTTCTTTTTCACCACATATAGTATTAAATGCAGAATAATATCAGAGCCCATCAAGGTGAATCAGTTGAAGAAAAGGAGAATTTCCAGCATGACTCAGGATCTCCTCTGGAAGCAGACAAAAAGGATTTTCAAGAAGCAAAACTGGAAGCGCACCCTCCTGTGGTAGTACAAGAAACTTATGCTGTCCATGATGAGCTGAAGCAAGTAGATACTTTATCGCCTGAAGAATATTCTGATGAAGGTTGGCAAGCAGCTAGTTTGAGAGGGAAATCTGCAAATGTACGAAAGAAAAGCAGTCGCAGAAGGCCAGCTCTCACTAAACTAATGGTTGATCGAATAGAAGATGGTCACACAGGTTCTGCTGCTTATAGGACTGGTGTACAACCACAAGCAAAAGGAGATAAAGAGGAGACTACAAACTCCTCTAGCCAAGTCTCCTTTGGCAGCTTTTTCAAAGCTGACAAGTTGAAGGGGGATCCCAGCATTATTGATGATAAGTTTTCCAATGCTATGTCTAAACCAGAACAGGGCACAAAACCTACAGGAATTAATAGGCCTACTAGCATAGCTTCCAAGTTAGTATCATACAAGGATGTGGCAGTGTCGCCCCCTGGCACGCTGTTGAAACCAATTTTGGAACAGAAGGAAGCAAAGGAGAAGGATAATGGACAAGATACTGATATAATACTGTCATCCGAGGAAGAAGATAGGAAGCTTACAGATGAAGAGAAGGAAAAGCGATGTAACGAGAGCAGCAAAGAGGTTCTTTCAAGTCAGCCAGAGGGAGTCAGTCACGCAGAGAAAGCTCCTGACAGCAACAGCGATGAAAGCCCATCTGCACCTAAGAAAACAACTGGAAGCAAACTTTCAGCTTCAGCGCCTCCATTCAATCCTGGATCTCTCTTATCGATGTCCCATCCTTACAGCACAGTGGCAATATATGATGCTAGTGTTGTTCTGCAGCCTATTCCAAGTCAAGCAATGGAGATTATCCCTCATGCCGTTGATACTAGAGTACCCCGTGGTCCTCGGTCCACCCTGTACTATCGTACTGGGCATGCTTTCCAAAGGAAACAGGGTTACACACACAGCCAGAGCACTATTCTGAGAGGTAGCCACTCCCCCACAACCATGAATCCCCATGCTGCCGAGTTTGTGCCTGGAAAAACTTTGCAACAATCTGATGTGGCTAACAGAGAACCTGCAAATTCTGTAAATGATTTGGCAGATCAGCAGTTGGCATCACAGGCCTCAGATGAAGCGAAGGTTGATATGCCCGCCATGGAAAAGGCAGGTCAAGTTGAGACAACAACTCCAGGTAAAGGGAAGGAAAACAGAGGGAAAGATGCGATGAAAAATTCATACAAAACAGAGCTGGCAAGGCAGATTTTGTTCAGTTTCATTGTCAAGTCGGTGCATGATAATTTAGGTTCGACTGGAGCTGAATCGGACAGAAAGCCAAGTGGATTAGATGAAACTAGTAATGAACTGAGCAGCAACATAACCAAGAACGCCTCTGGTCGCAGAGAGTTTGATAAACAACTGAAGGCCACCGAGGATCCTAGAAGTGAGAAGGATACAGAGGGATTTATAGTCGTTTCAAAACGTAGAAGAGGCAAGCACTTTGTGAATCCCATAAACGGTCTTTATTCACAGCAGTCAATTTGCACTTCTGTCAGCTAAGGTTACTGCACTTTTTTAGACCTGCAATATTTTGGAAGATGGTATCGCTTACTTAGACGCTTGGTAGCAGAGTTTTGCCCTATCCCTATCCAGATGAGCGAGCATGTAGTCAAACTGTACAAAGTTTTCCGCATTGCCGTTTTGTAATAAATTTATGTAATTTGGGGGTAGCAGTAATGCTGAATAAAATGTTTTTTTCTTATGCATGTTATGTATGACAGAATCATAGGATATAGTAGCATATATTTAGTTAATCCAACATTCCAATGGAGCTCCACGTTATGCTTGGTGATATGTACTTGTCAAATTGTCGTAAGGACTTGTGACTGCAAATTCGGATGGAGCACGCAGACTGAATCTGCTAAAAAAATGTCTGGGAATCAACAATCAAGAGCTCAAAGCTTAATCATGTGAGGCATGTTTTTCATGACTTTTCTGCCCAAACTAAATTCAGCTCAATGTAGTCTTTGGATGCCTTATCAGCAACACATTTTCGTAATTTTACAGTTAAGCTGTTGCAGAATGCAGACCAGACCAGACGAGACATGAATTGGTTTACAGTTAAGCTGTTGCAGGCTTGCAGCTGTAGCACCTGTACTACCTCCACATCCTTAGCATCTACATCTACACTGCGCCCATTCTTTTACTCCTTACGAGGTCAACTCGGCTCGATGGCAGTATGCATTCACCTCCTGGCCGATAGCTAGCCTTTAACTCTCCTGCTGCTGCTGCTGCTGCTGCTGCTGCTGTACATGCGTACTAAGGCCCATGCCATGCATGCGACGCATTGAAAACATCCCGTCTTGCTTGCTTCATTCACCTCTGATCCGAATTCTGAATTCTGAACCAGCTGATCGATACCCCTGCTTCTGCCTGGCTCTTGCTATACATGCATGCGTATGCATGCTGTGCTATGCTATGGCGCTATGCTATGCTATGCTATGCTATGCTATGCTGCTGCACCGTTTGCTTTTTATTTATGACTAGCAAGTCCATATTTATTTGGGGCCAGATCGATCAGCAGGTCAGAGACCAGCATGGCATGGCATGGCAGCATGAGTATACCTGAACTCTTAATTAATAGTATTCCGGAGTAGTAGTAATTGTGCTGCGAGCTAGTCACGGGAATCCGGTTGAGAGGCAACGTCCCAACGAGCTACTAGCGAGGCTCTGCATGTACTGTGAAGGATCCGTACGTCAGATTGTGACAAGAAACGTAGAATTTATTGCAGGTTGCTTTGCTTCTCCTATGCCTCAGTGCGCGCACGCGTGGGCTCGATCTTATGCCTGCGCGCGTACGCGCGAGAGAGATTGGGATCGTCTCACATCTGCAAACTGGGGATGCATGCTTCTGTATATGCTCACCCAAAATAAGTGTGCAAACCTGAAGCATGTGTTCTTCATGCATGGTTTGGCGCAGGCCGGTTCGTAACTACTTGTACTGTTTTTGGATCAATATAGTTTGCATCCGAATCATAACTGCATGTACAGTGCATCTGCAGTGCAGCGGCATGGTTCTCCGTGACTGCTACTAATCTTTGGGGTTTGCACGCAGACACTACGTATATTATTCCTTTTATGATATATATATAAAAATTTGATGGGCCCCCAGATGCTGCTAGCTAGTGACTACAAGGTACGTACAGATGTTGCTCCTCCCACAGGGGAGAATAACTTGACGTAGTTAGCATCCGATTCCTACCCAACTTTTGTTACCAAACATGGTCGCAAGATCAGTTCCGGGAGATATGTTCGAAACTTACGCAGAACTTGCTTTGGAAGAACGTATGCACATTTCGGGCAAATACTACTGCTTTTTTTATAGCCTTCCAGCAGTTGACTCGGTACATGACAAGATCATGGAAACCTAGCTAGCTGCTACTACTTGTGCATGCACAAGTTAAGACTGGCTTGCATGAGTAGATAAAGATTCACTAGCTAGATTGAAATGTAGAGAGAGTTTAGTGACCAAAACCTAATCAAGAACTACTAACAAGGGTTGCATGGATCATCTAATTAAATTATCTAATACAAATAGGTGGTACAGAGAATTAAGCGTAGCATCGCCGGAATTAATGGAAGTGGCTCAGTAACGGCTGATTAAGAGGCGAAGGAGGAGCTCCTAGGGGAGTAGACGGGGAACAACGGCAGCAGCTTCGGCCTCTCGCCGTCGCCGCCGCTCCTCGGCGACGAGTGCAGGTAGAACCCCTTGGAGGCGATGGCCTTCTCCTCCCTCTCCTCTTCCTCCTTGCTTATCACCACCCCGCACGACGACGACGAGGGCGGCGACGGCGACAGCGACGAGGAGGAGGAAGCCAGGACGTAGGCGTCCATGGGCGAGACCGGCGAGTGCATGAGGCTGTGGTGGTGGCGGTGGTGGTGGTAGTAGTAGTAGAACGACTGCGGCCGCGCGAGCTCCAGCTTGGCCGGCGCCGCGCGCCGTCTCTCCAGCAGCTTCGGCCTCCTCAGCGGCGCCTGCGCGACGGCGGCCTGCTTCTCTGCCGCCAGCGCGCCGCCGGGCGCGCCCGTCAGCTTCTGCACGAGCGCGCGGAACGTCGTCGGGTCGGCCTGCACGAACGTCGTGTTCGTCTCCATGCAGCTCGTGGCAGAAGAGCTCATGATCCTCGGCGCGTGAGATGCCATGAGCCACCTACCTCTATGGACCGAGATCGATGACGATGCAAATAAAGGAGATAGCTAAGGAAGAAGAAGCCAGAGCCCAGAGAGGATAGGTGGTGTTCATGTGATGGCCGTGTGAAGAGGAGAATGGAAGCTAGAGCGAGGGAGCTAGCTTTTTAAGGGACAAAAAGGCTGCATTAAAGGGGTCGATCGATCGATCGATCGTTGCAGGACAAGGGTCTTTTCTGCTTCAAACCTTTGCCTCTCTTTATTGCTGTGTACATGCTACGACGACTACTCGACTTGCCATCCATCCACCCACTGTATACATCTGTGTATGTAGTAGGGCGGCTAGTAGCTGGACGCATGCGTGCATGATGCATCTTTTCTTTTCCCTGGCCAGCTTGGTTCTTTCACTGGTCCATCAGGTTTAGTTAGTGTACGTAGCTGTGTACGTACGTAGGAAGAAGAATACGATACGCCTGAGGGGCTCATATATATGCATGGTCTCTCTTCTTCTCTCCTCTCCTCAATACTTAATTCACTCTTCGATGCACGGTGTGCGCGCGCGAGGCAGTACACTGAGCTACCTTTGATGGCCCGGTTGCTTAGCTTAAATGATGTGCTCAGCAGGTACTGTACGAAGTGCGAATCGTCAATAAGTAGCCCCTGGTTGCCTGCACAAGAATAGATCACTAATTACTAGTATACTTGTAAAATCTAAAGTACTTTTTGAGACGAATCTAAATATATAATTTTTCATATATCTAATCTAAATATTTAAAAAAGATATCGATAAGCTAATGTTTTCAAAGTTTAGCCGCAAATATTTTAAAACGATTTGTTTTTTTTTTGGAACTGAATGGAGTATTTCTTACTTCCTTTAATGTGAATGAGCAAGCATATAAATGTGAATGAGTAAGCATATAATACTGGTATAGCGCGTGCTGAGTGTAACCATCACAAGCACTGTTCAATGCGAGCAGACATGTACACGCAACGCAATTCTATTCCTGAACTACATTGATAGGGAGGATGTACGGCTGATGTTGATGCTGTGCGCGGGCGCAGAGGATCCGGAACGGGTCAGTAAAGCAGGCTGTGTTTGCGTGAGGGAAAGAAGAAGGTACGCTTGGGGTGAGGATCAGCTGCGCCGTATCAAACGCGAGACGGGTTTGTTCGGCAAGCTTGAGGCCGGCGGCTCTTGCCACATGGGGTGCTTCCTTCTGGCCGCTGCCCGTGTCTCGTGTTCCGTGGGCTCGAACACGATCGTGCGTGGGAGCCGACCTGTCAGGGTGGACGTTGTTGCTCGCCTCCGCGTCGAATGGGGGCCCCGCGGTCCAGTTGTCACGTAACGTCCGTTCACGGGGAGGCTCTCCACTTACGGGGTCTGATTTGTCGGCCGACCGACCGATGTGCCGACCATGCATCCACGCATACGGCCAACCTGCGGCCCTTGTGCTCCAGTCGAGTGTCGTCTCGGATCGTTTGTATAACATTTGACTATTTTTTTAGTTTAAAATAGTTAAATTTTAATTTATTTATAACTTATAAATTACAGTAAGATATTTATATAATTTTTATTCTTGAAAGCTTTAATAACTCGTATTTCCATTACATGATTCAAAATCTAACATATTTTTTTGAGAGGATGAGTAAAAACAAAGATAAAAAAAATAAAATTATATACTAACAAAATACAACAATGTTGTGAACCCGTTATGTTCCGGAGAAAAAATGATAATAAATTCGGACTCAATTCATCATATGGGAAGAAGTGCAAATCTCAAAACATATCGGATGGATAAAAATTCGACTATGTTGACAAAAGAAAACAGTTGAATGTTGTTTAGTAAAACCGTATTTTCTTTGTTCGGCAGTGCTATAAACATCACAATTTATCATCGTATCCACGTACGACGCACATGGCGATTGGACGGACACGACCCGGGCGGCCGGCGCGTGCGGGTGGGCAGGTGGAGATGCGGAGGAGGGGAGGTCGGGAGTGCAACAACCCTATTTTTCAAACAGGGTGTACCCCGGTTCGTGCAACCGCCCAGGATTTCAGTTGCGAACCGAAATAGAATCAAACCTGCTTATAAACAGTTAAAAATATTAATTTGATTAAATTATGGTATAACGACTATTTTGCAACAACAAAATAGGCATCTTAAGCCCAAACTTACATTGAGAAGAACCAAAACTTCCACCGGAAAGTTTAAGTATGGTCGTAACCCCAACACGTTCTGATAAAAATTGTGTAAGATTAGATACACAACTGTACTCAGCACCACTGTACATGCTACTATTTATCATCGTATACACTTACAACGCACGTGGCGGTCGGATGGACGCCACACGGGCCAGCGGCGCGGGCGGGCAGTCGGAGATGCGGAGGAGGGAGGCCATGCGGCCAAGTCGTCGTGAGGGCAGCGACGAAAACGTACGTGAAGCATTTTCCTTTCTTTGCTAGCTAGCTCATTATTGCCGCATGGTCAACTGGCTTAGATTACGACTTCGGTTACGTTGCATGTGAGCTATAGCAACAGTTGTTTAATCGCCCAAGTTACCTGAGGATGTTTTCTTGCTACTATTATTTTGTATGGTAAAATTATTATACCACTGCGGTTGATAGTTGATACCCGTTTCAGGCCTCACTGCCTATTGATTGACTGACTAGTGGGAGCCGTCCACGACTTCTCCCAGGAGACAGCAACGTCAGAGAATCCACGCAGCGCGATCTGTGCAGTCTTGCAACGCCCCCGACCCTTGGGTCAGTGCGTACACGTTAGCTCTTGCCCAAATCAGCGAAAGATCAAGTGCAAGCGAAGATGGGTACTGAGTTTTAAGAAACCATAGCAGGTGATTTCAGTTCGATTGATAATTTGTAGGAGAATTATATATAATAATATAAGTATAAAAAGTACATTGAATACAATTGTTAGAAGTTCCCTCCTATATATTGACTACTAGTGGATGAGAATCCTACTATGGGCTAGGCCTGCAAGGCCCAAGCCTAGGTTTCCTAATACTCCACTTTGGGCACCCATCCGAAATGTTTATGCCTCGTCAAAACTCTATAAAAACCCTCGTATGAAAAATTTGGAGAAAGAGTATATGATACACATTCTATTGCGTTACACGAATTGTCTCATTAAAAACCTTAGCCGAGAAACTTTAGAAAAACTCGTCAAGTAAAAAGAGTACAATCCACCCAATTTCATTTAATCTCTGAGATTTATTCTTTGGGTACTCAATCTTCGTGATCAAATTTCAGTAATAAGTTCATAAATATTATCCCCCTGAGTTCTACGCACTTCTCTAAGTCTCATCATTCCAATTCCACGTATGCATCTTTCAAAGCTAGATGCTGGAAGTGACTTAGTGAATAAATCTGCAGGATTTTCACATAACTTAGTATGCAAGACTTTGATTTCGTCCATCTTTTGCAATTCATGGGCATAGAAGAACTTGGGGTTGATATGCTCTATGAGATGACTCTTCACATAACTCATCTGCACTTGTACAACACAAGCTGGTGGGAGTTTACGCGTATTCAATCCACACGATTGTTGGATGTGGTGGATCAGTCGCTGAAACCAAACACATTCTCGTGAGGCTTCATACAATGTTATGATTTTTGAATGGTTCGTCGAAGTCGATACAAGACTTTGCTTAGATGATTTTCATGAAAATACAATTCCACCACACAGGAAAATATAGCATGTTTGTGACTTGGTTGTATGTGGGTCTGACATGTACCCTGCATCTGCATAGTCAGTCATGGTCAGGTATTGGTTCTTTATGTAGAACAGACTAAGTTCTTTGCTTCCTTGGAGGTATCAGAAGATGTTCTTTATTCCCTGCCAATGTCTTTTGGTAGGTTCTGCACTATACCTTGCTAATAGATTATCGACAAATGTAATGTCCGATCTAGTACAGTTTACTAAATACATGAGTGCTTCGATTACACTTAAGTACATGAATTTCGATCCCATGACTCCCCCCTTCTCTAGGTCCGTATGGGTCCTTGTCTTGCTGCAAAGATCTCTCGACCATCGGTACTTTTGAATGGTATATTTTTTCAAAGCTGAACCTTTCAAACACCTTTTGAGTGCAAGCTTCCTCAACGTGGACTAGATTGATGTACTAATATCCCTTTGATTAGAGTATCTTGCTAATTTGGGTAATTTGATTAAGAAAATTTAGAAACCTCCTATTCACCCCCTCTAGGCATACTCAAGTATGGGTTCGCAAACCTAGACAATATTTAGTTTTACCCAAATCTTTCATTTGAACTCAATATTTAGACTCATTTGTCAACTCGTAGAGCTTGCTTCCTTAATATCTTTCATGGTTCCGATGATATTCAGACCATCTACATATACTGAGATTATACAAAACATACTAACACATATTCACCCCTCCTCTAGTCGCCTTTTCGGTCCAACACATATAAATGTTCGAATCCAAGTTTCCATAATGGTATGCAATTACCACATCCATCAATTTCATTTCTAAATTAAAGTTACTACCATTGAGATTAAATATCTAAAGGTAACTCCGCCCATGACCGGGGAATATGTTTCTTCTTAATCAACTCCTGGATGTTGAGTGAAACCTTGTGCAACGAGTCTTGCTTTATATCTTACAACTTTATTATTTTCATTTATCTTTCGAACAAATACCCACTTATGCCTCGATGGGGTGCACATGGGGAGACTTGCGGCTTACAAGCCCAAACATCTCTCTTTTATTCAAAGATAATAATTCAGTTTCTATTGCTTACTTCTAATCTTCTCAATCTGATCTTTTCTTACATTCAGCGAGCGATACAGGCTCTGGATTAAGATCGATGATTGTGGTAATTTTCTTTGCAAAATAAATATCGACATTGGTTGTTATCCTATTCATAGATTCTCCCGTGGTCGCATAGTTTATAGATATTTCTTCATATGGGGATTCTTCTAATGCTTCTACTTGCTCACTGCTATTTTCAATTACGGGGGCAAGTTCCTTTAGTTTTTCAGCTCCGATGTGTGTGCACACATCCGTGTTGGTTTCTCCCTCGTGGGAAAGTTCAAATCCGGTATGACTTTTTCTAAAGGTGTCATACTGGTGCCAGATCTCAACTAGCTCCCCTTCTGGTTCTAGGAAACTTGGTGATCGGTTGTGTCAAGTCTTTCTTATCCTTTTTCACTAGGTGTCCCGGCTACTTGGGATTTGAGGGCGGAGTTCTTGTCCTTTATTCGAGGCCTCTGGATGGGATTAGGGGTACCTTTAATTTTCTTTGGTATTTCAACCCACTCCTGTTGATTACGTGCAGACGCATGCGACTTGGTCACACTCTTCAAATCACTAAAGTAGTTAAGCAGTTGATTTGCTAGTGCTTGCAAATCAATTATCTTTTGGACTTCTCGGTTTGCTTCACTAGTGCGCGGGTCATGTGAATAGATTCTCGTGGCTTACCACGTTATTTCCCAATATTTTTCATCAAGGGGTTGATTCTATCCCCTTAATGACGAAAAACTATCATCATCAAATATACTATCAGCGAATCGGACAGTATACAAATCTCCTATCATACGGTCCAAATACAAGATTATGGATGCAATCTCATATCCAACGTATATCTCATATTTGCGGAGAGGACTCATTGCAGGGTGGTATTTTAGGTGCATAAACCTTGCAACCAAATTTGTGAAGATAAGAAATTTTAGGTGTTGACCCTTGCGCTAGTTGCAGAGGTGAATGGATGTTATATGTTGGTGGTTTAAAGTTGATGAGAGTTGCTGCGTGCAGTATTGCATGTCCCCAACATATAGTTGGTAAATTACAATTCTGCAAAAGTAGTCGGGCAATAAATTTAATCATTTTAATTAATGCCTCTGCTTGCCCATTCTGCGTGTGGACATGCGGTGCGGAATGCTCAACTTTAATTCTCATTGCCATGCAATGATCATCAAATGGCTTCGAAGTAAATTCTCCAGCGTTGTCCATTCTGATGACTTCACATGATGATCAGGGAAATTATTTTTTATTGTAATTATCTGCGAGATTAGCTTTGCAAAAGTATAGTTTCTCGTAGACAATAAACATACGTGCAACCATTTCGAGAAAGCATCAATGAAGACCATAAAATACCTAAATGGACTTGACAGGGGTTGTGTAGGACCACACATGTCTCTCCGGATGCGTTTCAGGAATGCAGGGACTTCATCCTGCACTTTCAGAGCAGAAGGTCTAGTAATTAAATTTTCGGTGACACATGTAGGGCACACAAAATCTTCCTGATTTGGAAAATTATTTACATTGATGTTATGTCATTTTGAATTGTTAATTGTATTTATCATCATCCTAAGACCTGGGTGGTCTAATCTATCATGCCAGAGACAGAAAAGTTCAGAGGTTCTAAATATAGGTTTCAGGGCAGTATAGGCTGTAGGTGCCTTAATATGAGTGTAGTATAGCCCAGCCTCAAATGAAGGAAGTTGTTATAATACCCCTTTTCCACTTTGTCCATGCTTTGTAATGAGCAGATATTCTTTACCATACTCTTCTCCAGTCTCTACTGTAACACCCTGGCTATTTGGAAGCCAAAATGTCACGCAAACCTATCAAACTACTAAGCATAGCATTAAAACTAGATTATCTAGATTCAATCAACATAAATTCCTAAGGAAAGACAATGAACGATCACTAGAATCATGGTAAAGAATGGATAAACGGTCATAATACCACGAACAGTCAAACGATACTAACATAGGATTATTACAATGCGGAACTTATTTCAACAATTTGACTTGGTGAATGGCAAGAATAATTGTTACGATTGGATAAAAGTGAAGTGTAGTGTGCCGAACTACCCCACCAAAACATCTTGTCGTCCTCCTCAATTACCTAATTAAAACATACGAAGCAAGGGTGAGTCGAAGACTCAGCAAGTACTAAACAAGAATAATCAAGCATGGAGTGGACAACACAATTCAGTTGAATTATGAACAATTATTGGAACACATACATGTGCGTATGGAATGAATACATGAATGGATGAAATGTAAGAATGCATTGAAGGTATGGACTTATCATTTGCATATACCGGTATAGCGAGTGATACACCCGTCGGTGTTCATTTAAGCCCGTACTTCACAAAGTCACGGGACCCAATCACCGTATGAAGAGCGTTTCATACGGGTGTCCAAGTTGCCACATTGGAATGGTGGTCAACACTACCCACATTGGAATGGTGGGTTTTCAAATGCCCATCTTTGGAATTGATGAGTCTTTCAAATGCCCATCTTTGGAATTGATGGGACTTACCAAAAGAATCCACTTAGTGGTCATAATGAATTTTATGAATGAACATGATGATTTCTCATGGTATGAATGAATAACACACATTAGTGGAAAAGACACATGGCATTCAACAACATGTGTAAACAAGTATAAGTATGTATTCACACTCAACATAATGTACCAATAAGGCCACACTAGTCACTTGCGGTATATCAACACCATGAACAAAGCACAAGAACATTCATGCAAACAACATATCATTATGCATTCCTTTGAATTCAACACCGCTTAACATACAAGACTTGCCTTTAGCGTTGTGACTCGTTAGTAGGCAACGGAGGTGTTCCCACACATGATGCCTCGCCGCCTACACAAGCATGTTCCCAAAATAAGAACAATGATATAACACTGCTACGGTGTTCTACAATAACCCCGACTATCAATATACGCATAGACCCAAAATGAAAATAAACTATTGACCGATTTCAGCCCTTACGAGCAGCGATACGAGAACATTCACCATTAATTATCTGTAACTCTAAAAGACCTGAAACTAGTGCTCACTGAAACTTAACAGATCAGGCTACAAAACATTAGTTGGCGGAATCCCCTGATTCGGCCAAAACAGAGGGCTAATTATCAGCTAAACACAGCCCATCTACGCCTGTCCAGAATACAGATCAGAGATAAAGAAAACGGCGTAACTTTCAACCTATTTATCCAATGAGAATGATTCTTATCAGCTTGGAAAGATAATTTTAAGGGCTAAAATAACTTAGTTGGGTGAAGGTTCTGATTCGGCACCTAATTTGCACAAAACCGAGGGACAAACCTACTGACCTCAGTTTTCAGACAGACCGGACAGTTCGTAATCAAAAATTCATATCTCCCAAACTACAGATCGGATTTTCCTGATCTCAGTGCCAAAAGAAAGCTAACGTTCCCAGGAATAAAACTCTAGAAGGGAAAAACCCCAGATTCGACATATACAGTAGTCTAAACAATATATGAAAACACTAACAGTTATCTGCCCAGAAATCAGAACAGTGGTAAAGAAAATATCATAACTTTCATTCTACAGATCCAATGGAGATGATCTTTATCAGCTTTGAAAGATAATCTAAAGGGCTACAATAACTTATTTGGGTGGAGGTTCTGGAAATGCCTCTAACTAAATCAAAACCTAGGATCAAGCCGACAGATCCTTCTCGTCAGATAGACAGAACAGCGCGCACTAAAAAAAATCATATCTCCTAAACCGTAAGGCGGAATCACGTGATCTCGGTGGCTATGGAAAGCTAAGAACAATACCTACAACTTTCTAAGAGATGGACAGGATATAAAATGAACGCATCTTACCCAAAATCGACGTACAAGGCGGCGCACAGTAAGGGGGAAGTGGCGGCGGCGGCTCCAAAGGTGGGAGGGGGAGAGAAATGTGGAGTTTAGGGTTTGGGGGGTGGGAAGCCCACCTTATGGCCGGCCACCACATG
Source organism: Hsuehochloa calcarea (assembly GCA_036346395.1). Classification (NCBI taxonomy): domain Eukaryota; kingdom Viridiplantae; phylum Streptophyta; class Magnoliopsida; order Poales; family Poaceae; genus Hsuehochloa; species Hsuehochloa calcarea. Next base: position 47,662,745 of record CM070599.1, read on the forward strand.
GGCCCCTCCTGGGCCGTGGCCCAGGCCCAGGTTGCCGTGAAATCACAGAAAACCCCCCGGTGAAAAGATGATTCTGGTTTTTCGATTAGCTCACTCTTCCGAAACTTCTTCTAATAAGCCAAATCACCTTGGGGGTATTATATTCTACCCCCCTTAATGGAATTCGACCTCGAATTCTAACCGGCAACTAATACCAGAACGAATTTCCAAGGAGTTGAAATCAACGCATTTAACATGTACCAGAAACAAACGGGTCTGGATACTGCTCGCGCATGAGAGACTCTATCTCCCAAGTGGCCTCTCTCTCGGAATAGAGAAACCACAAAGCAAAGATGTGAAGCGACGTCTGAACTAACAATCAACTTGAACTTTCTAGGTACACTCATCAGAAGAGGATCGAAGGTAAGACCTTACTCGATGGTCAACGTGTTTAACTTAATCTCAAACTTTGAATGGTCCTGCTTTGCTCTCTCGACCAAAGACGCACCTTACGTTGCGTGCTTGGCGTATGTACCGTGACGGTCAAAGCGATAAGCCAGCTTCCTAATTTCTTCTACTACCGGAAATGAAGAGAATCCAACTGAAAAATAGAGAGTTCTCATCGCAACCACGCAATGTTAACTCTTCACCAAAAAGATTAAATCCCAAATGAGACTATTCATCAGTAAAGCAATTCCACTTCCAATGAATCAATTTGCGAAAGAACACCACGGAAACCAAAAGAGAAATTTGCTTGAATACTCAAATCAAATATTTCTTTTACTCATTGAATCGGAAAGATTCACCATGCCAACACGACCCCAACTCAAAGTCACGAAAACACTTATCAACAACACAAAACCCAAACGAGAAGCAAGGAAACGCATCATTTTCCGAGGAAACATCCTTTCTTCCGCTTCTCTCTTCGAGGAATAAAATTTCTCTCCAATATTGGAATTCGAATTCATCGCATACCTCAAGAGATTAAACCTCTGAATTGAACATTATCAAATTATGCTCAAACTGAAATACATCATCCACACCATGGTGGAGAGACTCCATTGAATTTTTCGATTGCTCTAGACATCTCGTTCTACTATTCAACCTTAACTTGATTAAAGGCACCCAAAGCGCCATAGGATAGATACCACACAATCACATTACCTCAAATTTTCAAGAACAACTCAGAATCGTCAGTACGCATGCTAATGTACTGCTTCAAAAGGGTCCTATCATAAACATGTTCGGAACCTCATTTATTCCACCTCATACACACAATCGATCACGTGACCAAAGGTCTAGCATAAGCGAATGCAAAGCCAGTTTAACTTCCAAAACCTCTACAACAGATTGCTCTTATAAGCGATAGTGAAATCATCGAATTAAATCTCCAACATTACCACCATTCTAACATACTCACTCATTGACATCATCAGAAATCACCCACACCATCTCGCAATGCTATCCAATTGCGTTACTCTAAAAATTCAATGAAGGTTTCCATACCTCGATAATCACCAACCTTTCAATCTCGAATTGAAGTTCTAGAATTTCACTATACGGTGTTAATCACCGTAACACTTTTGGACTTACTTGGAAGTCAAACATCTCAGGTGAATCAATTTCCCTCCAAGGGATACAAATCAAAACCATTTCACATTCTACTACTCCTCCGATAACTTGGTAGCAAAGTATCATCGCTACGATTACTCATCCACCACCAAACAGTTGCCAAACTTTCACCTTGTAAACACTTCGCAACACAAAGCGTGATCCTTTCTCAAAGGAAGAGGCGAACAAAAACAAGTTCATTCATACAGAGCGTTGCTCACCACGGCCAAGAAACCAAAAGAAATATTACGCTAAAGGTGATCTTGGAAAGCGAAAACTAAGTTCGTGGTTGAGGGAAAACATTCCTCAGAAGATAATAGCAAATAACAACCGATAAGAAAACGACATTACGATTGAAACTCGAAATCTTTTGAGTGAAAAAGGCTGAAAATTTAGGCAATGAACTCATTGAACATAGGTGGAGTCCACAATTGAAAACATGAGCCTCACAAGAAGAGAATGTCGGATCTTTACAGATAAGAACAACGAGCATTCAAGATCAAAACGCTCGCATCACTGAAGAACCATTATAACTCTGCAACAAATCGATTTACGTGGCAAACTTCGTTTATCATAATAAACTGGGACCTCCAATAGGTCATGAACACAAAACTCGAAATTGAATCATTTTGGAAACATCAAGAAAGGTGGTCAAACTTCTTCTTTCTCTATAAAAGAATCAACCTTACCCTCACATTACTGATCGTGTCAATAAACCTTCTAAAGAAAACATGACAAATCGGGTGATAAAAATTTTCAGCATCAAATGGAATTGTAATAACAACTTGTTCTAGAAAAGAATTCTGGTACGAAAACCACAAAGTTGAACAAACGTCACACCCAGCACAACAGAACTCTAGAGAAAGGGGGTTTCGACACTTTTCTTTTCAAAGGGAGGTTCTAAACTCCAACACTCCAAATATTCTAAAGAAATGAACATAGTCGAAATTTCTTCAATGAACTTTGTGAAAGGAAATTTGCATTCTCAGTCACAAGCGGATAACCGAAATGCCCTTATCAACAAGAGAGATAGGGCTAACATAAAGAGAACGATCTTGTCAAGAATAACGTTCTAAACAACAATGAGAGCTCAAAGACGAGAAAGGCATGAAACTTTTTGAAAAACAAATAGGGTCTAATAGAAACCCGTAGCCCACAATCTTTGTTTGGGTGCAACCCCCGACTTAAGCATAACCAAGCACTCCAAAAGGGTTTTAACGCTTTTCTTCAGAAAAGAGATGCATCAAATTTCAACAAGCAGAGGGTTTCAAAAGGAATACATTGAGCCAATGCTTTCTCGTGTTAACGAACTTGCAACAAGAATTCTCATTAGGCAAACCATCAAACGAGTAAATGAGTCGCTCTTTTCCAATGAGAAAGAAAGAACAACCATAAAAATATCAATATTGCCAATTTACAAAGATCATTCGTAGTAAAAGCAATTCGACAATCGAAAAACAATAATGTTTTTGGAGTACCATTAAAGGCCTATTTAAACTCGTCTACCAAAATCATGAACCCAAGATAAATTCATCAATCGCCACCGGACAAGAATTTGTAAAATTCGAAAATCAAGGAAGAGAACGACTTACTAAAGCTACCCTAGAGAAATATGCAAGATCAATACACACTTAATAAAGAGCTTGCAAAAGAAGTCTTTCAATACCGAGATTCCAAACGGACGAATGAGTTAAACTTCTCCAACAAGGGTAAAACAGGTCTTTTGTGAAAAGATAAATCTTGCAATGGAACTATGCCCACGTGGAGCAGAAATTTCACAATACTCGAAAGAACACCAATTGGTTCAAAGAACGGTCAGAAACCGACGGGGCTTGCTATTTCATTAACCCCAAATTCAAAAGAAATTCACGAACTGCCAGAAACTACAACCAGGAAACCAGATACCAATTCTAGAAAGGCAACCAGTTCATCAATGAGCTCATGCTCAACATAGTGCTCATGGAACAGAGGTAAGAACTTCTCTAATTTCATACCACCAACAGTGGTGTAGCTTGGCGAAACCCAGGACAACAACCACGGACTCAACTTCTCGACGTCCGCTATCGAAACGCATAACCAAAATAATCAATTAGGAATATATAGGATCATCTCATGACAATCATAAAATTAATCCATATATATATATAGGATAACACATCATATCATAGTTTAACACATCATAGCACAAAACAACTCAACAACGACTCATTAATCGAGTCACAACAATTGAAATGTGGAAGCAACAGTTTACCCAACCCCTCCTAATGTGCACAGTGTGTCAATTTAATATGTTTGAATGAACCACGGACCTAAAGCCCGCTCTGATACCAACTGTAACAACCTGGCTATTTGGAAGCCAAAATGTCACGCAAACCTATCAAACTACTAAGCATAGCATTAAAACTAGATTATCTAGATTCAATCAACATAAATTTCTAAGGAAAGACAATGAACGATCACTAGAATCATGGTAAAGAATGGATAAACGGTCATAATACCACGAACAGTCAAACGATACTAACATAGGATTATTACAATGCGGAACTTATTTCAACAATTTGACTTGGTGAATGGCAAGAATAATTGTTACGATTGGATAAAAGTGAAGTGTAGTGTCTTAGAACTACCCCTTAAAACATCTTGTCGTCCTCCTCAATTACCTAATTAAAACATACGAAGCAAGGGTGAGTCAAAGACTCGACAAGTACTAAACAAGAATAATCAAGCATGGAGTGGACAACACAATTCAGGTTGAATTACGAATAATTATTGGAACACATACATGTGCGTATGGAATGAATACATGAATGGATGAAATGTAAGAATGCATTGAAGGTATGGACTTATCATTTGCATATACCGGTATAGCGAGTGATACACCGTCGGTGTTCATTTAAGCTCGTACTTCACAAAGTCGAGGACCCAATCACCGTATGAAGAACGTTTCATCACGGTGTCCAAGTTGCCACATTGGAATGATGGTCAACACTACCCACATTGGAATGGTGGGTTTTCAAATGCCCATCTTTGGAATTGATGGGTCTTTCAAATGCCCATACTGGAATTGATGGGACTTACCAAAAGAATCCACTTCCGTGGTCATAATGAATTTTATGAATGAACATGATGATTTCTCATGGTATGAATGAATAACACACATTAGTGGAAAAGACACATGGCATTCAACAACATGTGTAAACAAGTATAAGTATGTATTCACACTCAACATAATGTACCACTAAGGCCACACTAGTCACTTGCAGTATATCAACACAATGAACAAAGCACAAGAACATTCATGTAAACAACATATCATTATGCATTCCTTTGAATTCAACACGAGTTAACATACAGTACTTGCCTTTCGCGTTGTGACTCGTTAGTAGGCAACGGAGGTGTTCCCACACATGATGCCTCGCCGCCTACACAAGCATGTTCCCAAAATAAGAACAACGATATAACACTGCTACCGGTGTTCTACAATAACCCCTGACTATCCAATATACCGCATAGACCCAAAATGAAAATAAACTATTCAGCCAGATTTCAGCCCTTCTGAGCAGCGGTACGAGAACATTCACCATTAATTATCTGTAACTCTAAAAGATCTGAAACTAGTGCTCACTGAATCTTAACAGATCAGGCTACAAAATATTAGTTGGCGGAATCCCCTGATTCGGCCAAAATAGAGGGCTAATTATCAGCTAAACACAGCTCATCTACGCCTGTCCAGAATACAGATCAGAGATAAAGAAAATAGCATAACTTTCAACCTATTTATCCAATGAGAATGATTATTATCAGCTTGGAAAGATAATTTTAAGGGCTAAAATAACTTAGTTGGGTGAAGGTTCTGATTCGGCCCCTAATTTGCACAAAACCGAGGGACAAACCTACTGACCTCAGTTTTCAGACAGACCGGACAGTTCGTAATCAAAAATTCATATCTCCCAAACTACAGATCGGATTTTCCTGATCTCGGTGCCAAAAGAAAGCTAACGTTCCCAGGAATAAAACTCTAGAAGGGAAAAACCCCAGATTCGACATATACAGTGGTCTAAACAATAGATGAAAACACTAACTGTTATCTGCCCAGAAATCAGAACAGTGGTAAAGAAAATATCATAACTTTCATTCTACAGATCCAATGGAGATGATCTTTATCAGCTTTGAAATATAATCTAAAGGGCTACAATAACTTATTTGGGTGGAGGTTCTGGAAATTCCTCTAACTAAATCAAAACCTAGGATCAAGCCGACAGATCCTTCTCGTCAGATAGACAGAACAGCGCGCACTAAAAAAATCATATCTCCTAAACCGTAAGGCGGAATCACGTGATCTCGGTGGCTATGGAAAGCTAAGAACAATACCTACAACTTTCTAAGAGATGGACAGGACATAAAATGAACGCATCTTACCCAAAATCGACGTACAAGGCGGCGCACAGCAAGGGGGAAGGGGCGGCGGCGGCTCCAAAGGGGGGAGGGGGAGAGAAATGTGGAGTTTAGGGTTTGGGGGGTGGGAACCCCCCCTTATGGCCGGCCACCACATGGGCCCCTCCTGGGCCGTGGCCCAGGCCCAGGTTGCCGTGAAATCACAGAAAACCCCCCGGTGAAAAGATGATTCTGGTTTTTCGATTAGCTCACTCTTCCGAAACTTCTTCTAATAAGCCGAATCACCTTGGGGGTATTATATCTACGTGAAAACTGTTAATGCGAATATCCTTAAAGCTTAGGAGAGTTCTAGTTGATTTTGGTACAACATGGTTTCTTTAATGATTAAAGTTGTGCTCATCGGGAGTATAATTGTGGCTCATCCTGAGCCTATTATACAAGCATAGCTGTCCACTATTGTCGTAAGACTTTCGCATTCTTGCTGATCGACTGGAAGAATTTCGTCTCTCAAGATGGTATTCGTTTTGCCACTATCAGCTAAGCACACTTCCTCCATAGGGCGTCACACACGTTCTAATATAAAGTACCTTATTAATATGTATCAGGAAGCAATCAAAACACAAATAAAATACTTCATATATTAGAACATATCATGCTATTATTATCTGAATAAATGAATGAATTAAATATCATCCAACCATCTCGAGAAATAAATTGTTTAAGGATCTACACGAGCGTAAAACCATCATCCTTTATTCATGCACAAAATAAATGACATTTAAAGTCTAAGTGCATTCTGTGCACTTGACTGAGTCCAGCAAGAAGCTAGAGACTTCAGCTGCTATCTTCTTAGGGGTGACATGCTCTTCCTAGGAAATCGTGGTGGTAGCTGCTGCAATATCAAGGAGGGGTGCGGCTGTAGGAGTGGAGTCCACCTCCATCGGTACAAGCAGCTGCTGCGAGTCATCCCCCTCAACGAAGGTAAAGTGGGTTTCACGCTGCCCCTTGTCGCCCTTCTTCTTGTTGGCCTGAAAAGCGTCGACGACGTGATGCGGTTCTTTACAGATCTGCGACTAGTGCACCCACTTGCCACACTTGCAGTAGATTTGGTCTTGCAGACCATAGGGCTTGTTGTCTCGCTTTAGCTTGTTGGTCTTCTTTTCTTGTGGAGCATTTGGCTTGCCTTTCTGGGTTGCGACCTTGCCCTTCCTTCCCCTTTGCTTCATTATAGGCTTTCGCACCTTGTAGTTCTCAGCGTTGGCCTCATGGCTGCGGAGCTCCCAGGTGGCTAGGCGATAAAATTCTTGCGGAGAACTTCATCCTGAGCCTCTTCAACCTACATAATATCAATCAATTCGGCATACTCCTTGTAGCCATCTTATCGATAGTTGCACGCAGACTTCATTGCACTAGGGTGGAAGGTGGAGAGAATCTTGTCAATCTTTTGCTCATTTGTGATTTGCCTGCCACAGAGTTGAAGATTGGTACATATTATGTACAAAGCAAAATTGTACTCTCCTACGGTCTTGAAGTCAGCAAACCTCAGTCGGTTCCATTCCTTCTCTACATAAGGAAGAATGGTGTACTTTAGCTTTTCGAACCGTTTCTTCAGTACAGTCTACAAAGCTAACGTGCTCTTCTCTGTCATGTACTCATTCTTGAATGTGAGGCAGAGAAGGTGTCTGAGAAAATAAAGTGCCTGATCATTTTGCTCAGGGGTGGGTATGGCATCCTTCGATGCACCAATCCCAATAGCAGCGCGGAGCTTCCTGGCTTCAAGTACAATCTCGACATCGGAAGCCCAAGTCAAGTAGTTTTGGCCGTGCTGGGCCAGCTCCTCGAACTTCCGGTTCGTGACGCCCATCATCTACATGTGCATGCAAGAAATACATAAATTTACTGCTAGAAAATGCATGAAATAAATTGGCTAATGGTACAAAATATTCTCGTAATGTTCTAGAATTTTCTACACATTTTCCATAATTTTACTGTTAATTGCAGTGATCAAAAGCAATTTAAGTAATTACAATTAATCCAAATAGTAACTAAATACAAAAAAGCATAAAAGTAATAATAATAGTGCTAAACATGCTTCAAATGCTAAAAACGATTCAAAAATTGAATTCCTGAGGCCTTTTTCTGATGGGATATGGATTTTCAATGAATTCTACAATTTCTGAGGGCTTGTCTCCTAATTTTCTATTCTGAGAAAAATTCGCGTAATTTCAGGAAATCCGAGGGCCCTTTGCAAAATTTTGGGATTTTCTCTCCCAAATTTTTTCTTTTTCTAGAATTCTCTTGGTCCGGGCCCATTCGACCCATTTTGGCCAGGTCAAAGGTGCACATGGGGGTAGGGCTTCCCCTACCCTGATTTCTAGTGACGGCGGCGGGTTATGAGCGTGCGGCACACAGCCGATGGGCACGACGCAAAGCATGAGGGCGGCTGCAGGCCAGGAAAGGCGGGCATGGCGTGGGGTGGGGCGGATGGGCGTGGCGCGAAGACGAGTGTCAAGCGTGATCGCAAGAGCTGCGGTGCAGGCGGGACGCGGCCATGGCATGGCAATAGCGGTCACCTGGCCTGCGGTGGCATGCAGCGCTTGACTAGTGTTGTGTCGGCCGTGTGCGGTGCGGGCTCTAAGCTCACTAAGTGCAACACATGCACATAAAGGTGTAGAGGGCTTGCTCTTTGCTCAAATGAATGAATATGGCACCAGCAACTCTCCCACAACCGCTACAATGGGGTATTTATACCCACACAAAGAAAACTAGTTGTTTGAAGAGAATCTTTAAAAAACCAGGGAAAACTGGTCAGACCGCCAACCAATGGTGTAATACCCCGAAATTTGTTCGGTCGATTAGAAGAATATTTAGGAGAAAGATGTAATATCCCGGAATTGAATCGGGTAATTAGAAAATAGCCGAGAGGAGAAAAGACAATTAAAGGAGTAGAAATTCCTGAAAAATAGAAGGGGTTTTCCATAAACTCTCGACAACCTGGGCCTGGGCCACGGCCCAGGAGGGGCCCATGTGATGGCCGGCCATAAGGGGGGGGTTCCCACCCCCCAAACCCTAAACTCCACATTTCTCTCCCCCTCCCCCCTTTGGAGCCGCCGCCCCCCCTTCCCCCTTGCTGTGCACCGCCTTGTACGTCGATTGTGGGTAAGATGCGTTCGTTTTCTGTCCTGTCCATATCTTAGAAAGTTGTAGGTATTGTTTTTATCTTTCTTTTGGCACTGAGATCATGTGATTTGGACGTACGGTTTAGGAGTTATGGTGGTTGTACCGCGACTGTCCAGGAGAACTGACGAGATTGGACAGATTGTATTGTCTGGCGTTTTTGAATTATTTAGAGGCCGAATCAGAGATGCCACCCAAAACGAATGTTGTAGATAATTCAATAAGATTTCCAAGTTGATAAAGATCACAATTTTTAGAGTTTCCAATCAAAAGGTATGCAATTTTTACCGTCGCTGATTTCTGTCTGTGGGTTGATTCTATACAGTACGTTGTACCTCAGTTTTGGGTGTCTTAGAGGCCGAATTGGTTATCTTCGTCTTCTGGAGATACGTTCCTGGTTTCATTAGCTTTCTTGTGGCACCTGGATCACGAATTTTCACCCAGTAGGTTAAAAGTTATGACTGTTTTACCACGTACTGTTCGGTCTGTCTGTAAACTGAAGACAGTCGTGTTGTCCCTCAGTTTTGATCAAGTTATGGTCAGATTCAGAACCTCCACACAACTAAGTTATTGTAGCCCTTTCAATTATCTTTCCAAGTTTATAAGGATCATCCTCATTGGATCAGTAGGTTGAAAGTTACGTCGTTTTCTTTGCTACTGATCTGCATCCAGGACAGATGTCTATTGATTGTGTTCAACCGTTGTTTAGTCCCCTGTCTTCCCCGAATCAGAGGATCTCGCCCACTAAAGTTTTGTAGCCTGGTCCGTTAAGAATATCTGAGCACTGATTTCAGATCTTTAGGAGCTACATATATTTAATTGTGAATTTTCTCGCATAACAATTGCCCGAGAACAGTAATCTGGTCTTTTTGGTGTAGAGGTCAAATTGAACCCTTGGGTGTGTGAGATGGTTGGAGTGTATGGTAGAGCCCGTGTAGACATGTCTTACCCTGTTATCCTTATCCCTTGTAAACGTTTGTGTAGGAGTTAAGACGGTGGGTGGAGGAACACTTTCATTGCCTCCTAGCACGTCGTAGCACGGAAGGCAAGTACCACTTGTTAAATTGTATCGTTCTCAAGGAAATGCATGATGATATGATGTTTACATGAATGTTCTTATGCTTTGTTCATGATGTTGATACTGCAAGTAACTTGTGTGGCATGATTGGTACATTATGCTGTGGGTGAATACATACTTATACCTGTTTATACATGTTGTTGAATGCCATGTGTCTTTTTCATTAATGTGTGATATTCATTCATACCATGAGAAATCATCATGTTCATTCATAAAATTCATTATGACCACGGAAGTGGTTTCTTTTTGGTAAGTCCCATCAATTCCAGTATGGGCATTTGAAAGACCCATCAATTCCAGTATGGGCATTTGAAAACCCATCAATTCCAATGTGGACCACGTTGGACACCCGTATGAAATGTTCTTCATACGGTAACTTTAAGTGAACACCGACGGGTGTTACACTCGCTATACCGGTATAAGCTGTGATTAGTCCATTCCTTCAATGCATTCTTTCATTCCATCCATTCATGTATTCGTTCCATTCAATCATGTATGTGATGCAAGAATTGTTCATAGTTCAAGCGAATTGGTTTGTCCACTTTTTGTTTGAGTATTCTAGTATGGTATTTCTTTGAGTTTGACTCACCCTTGTTTTCTGTGTTTATTTAGGTGAGCCTTGATGATGATGATGATGTCGTTAATGGGAGGGAGTAGACCATCACGATGCACACTACCTATCTTAAACCAGAATTCATTGTTGGTTTTAATCCATGTCAATTATTTGATAACTGTTGAATTTGTAATAATCCAACTTGGTTATGATTCCTACATACGCGTGATATAATGGCTCCCCTTTCATCATTTGAAATGGTTAATTAATGTTGGTTTTGTAGTAATTACTGTTTTGGTATCATTGATATTGGAGTACAATTGTTCGTTTCCTAGAGTTTTGATAGAATTGGGTGACATCTTGGCTTCCGAATAGCCAGGGTGTTACAAATGGCCGGTCAGACAGGCCTAGCTCCAACGGCTATAAAACTAGCCGTTGGATGCACCATCGGGTCGACCACCCTCACAAGGGTCGGTCAAACCGAACCCAACCGGTCAGATCGCGAGAGGGGCGGTCAGACCACTCAACAGAGAAAGGTCCTGAACCAGAAAATCAACTCTTCTGGAAAAAAACGAACCACCAACAAAAGATCAGTACTAACGCCTTGCGGTAATACCGCTGAACAAATACTGCTGACTAGCAACCAATCAGACTGGCTAACACATGACGATCAGACCGATACCCCACCGGTCAGACCGTCCACTGTCAACAAGGCTTAAAACAGATTGCACATCTTATTTCAACTCAATTTGCAAAACATATTTGCCAATTGACGCAACATGCACACAAAGGATGAAGGCAAGATTCTCAACAAGTTACAAAATACATTTGTCAACTTTTAGAATCAATACCACAAGGAATAAGGTACATGGACTTAAACTATTTGCAAAATATATTCGCAAACTAAATTCACATGCTACAAGGATTATGCATGAGGCACGACTATTTGTAAAATATATTAGTAAATATTGACAACATGCTAACGAGTGCTAAAGAAAACATTAAGAGCTATCAACACATGACTAATTCAAGCTATTAGTCAAGACCCGTCTTAATAGTACGGTAGGCTATACTAGCAATTCGGTCTTCCAACAAAATACCAAGACCGGTAAAAAACTAGGAACACATTCTTAGCCCTAGCTAGTCATATATTTGCCTTGCATATCCTCTTGAAGCTTGATGGCGCACATCTTCACTTCAAGTCATGGTCATTGACTTGATATGCATCAACCCATGATTCATCCTCCACTTGACTTCCATCAACACATGATGTATCTTCTCTTAGCTTGATGATCAACTCATGACCATCTCTTCTTCAGAATCTTAATATGCATCAACACATGATGCATCCTTTTCTTGAACTTTGACTTGATGCCGATCAACTCATGATGTCATCCCAAATCATCATTATCATGGAACTCAACCTATTTCACTAACTCATAGAAAATGTTAGTCCCATAATGTGATTATCATTAATTACCATAACATACCATTAACTCACAATGGTGGGTCAAGATATTCCAATCTTTCCCTTTTTGGTAATTGGTGATAACCGTCACAATTGCAAATAATTGAATATAAAAACATATGAATATATATGAACTACACAAGTTTTATATACTCAATGGATATGTTTCAAAGTAGAAATCCGTAAGATACATGGATAAAGGAATATGTATCAATACCAATGAAATCACAAAACATAGAGTGAACTCCCCTTAAATGTGTGCATAAACAAATATGTAATAAAAATATATGCACATACTCAAGTTAGGCTTTTAGTGGAGTTCAACCTATATTGTGGATCCGAAGAATACAACAAAATATAGTAATATGATGTCAAATGCATACATCTTTGATTTCCATATTTTCATCCAAATAATACTACACAATAGGTATATCAATAAAAGTGTTAGTCTCACATATAAATTTATCATTAATAACCAAAACACTCCATTAACTAATAATGGTGGGTCTAGATTCTTCAGCGGTCGCGTGCAGGCGGCCGGAGGGTAGCGTGGCTGTGCAGGGTTAGCGGCAGCACGCCATGCAGAGCCAGAGGCGCGTGGTTGTGCGACTCGCGTGCGAGTGCTGACGCCCTCCCTTTCTTTCTTTTTATTGTTCATCCAATTTTAAGTGCAATCAACATCTGGCCTTTTGTTGCGATCTACCGATCAACTTGGCCGGCGACTCTAAGTCGGCTAATGGTAGATTAAGGTGGATTTGCACCGTAGAAAAAATCTAGAAAGCAAAATTTACAGAATTGAAAGCGATTTAGAAAATACGATTCGATCTACGAGTATTGCTTCGACGATTACCTTCTCAATTCGTAGAGCGTGGTCGTGTTGATAACGTGTTAAGAAACCGTCGCTGACGAGTTAGTCAAATCGGCAACTCATAGGAGAATCACACACAACAATGCAAGTACAAAAAGTAGGTTGAATACATAGATATATAGAGACTTTTTTCTCTCTCTTCTCCAAAAGCACATAAATGATTGGAGTCCCTTGTGTATATAGACTGCTGGTGGCTGAGAAGCCCAACATAGACTAGGCCTGCAAAGCCCAGGCCCAGTCTTCTAACACTAAGCACCCATAACAACAAAATCTGCTTTTGATCGTTCAGTTTTTTAGATGGAACGCAGGGATTCCATTACGTCAACGGGCTGGGTAAATCCCCAACAACTGCATCACAGAGTCAGGAACTTGGTCGAGCCATTCGGCCTTGCGCTCCCAAGTTCAACGACGGCGCCATAAGAGGCGAGAACGTGAGCAACGTTATTACAGGCCCTTGGACAATGCATCACCCTGGAATATTTGGATTGCTTCCCTACGCTTACCATACCAAATCCTTGGTGCATTACTTACAAAACGTAATTGGTAGGGGCAATTTGCCCACTAACGCTACATAGATACTATAGGTTGAAAAATAACATCGATTACATCTGATTTATGACTCACCTATTATCATTATATTGAATTTTATTTTCAAATTTATACATCATTACGATGTTACTCTGCAAATTAGGGTGCAATGTGTTCAGCCGGGACAGGAGACCCACTATGGCCTGGCCTGCAAACCGTTCGGCCAACAAGCCCACGTTTACCGCCTAGTATTGCATAGCCACGAGCATCTGCGGACCGACCGAACCGAACAAAGAGGCCGCTCCCCTATGGGGCGTGGGCTGCCCACCCAACGTTTCCGGCAGCCGGCCGGCGCATCCCACAGCCTCGGCGCGGTGCAACGCAACGGTCGGTCGTGTCATGTCATGTCACCCGGGACACGGCATGCCGCCTCCTCCCGTGGAAAACCGCGCGCATGCGTTGCCGCCTGGTGGACGAGCGCCGTGCAGTCCACTCCACACCACGATCTCAGGCAAGTTCGCACGCTGCCGCGCGGGCAGTGCGCACGGGGCGATCGAACGGCAACTGCGGGCCGGTGTTTGGCTTGCTTTCTTTCAGCCGTTTCTAGCTCTCTGCCATCGAACCCTACCCTCCGGAAGTTCCGGCGCTGCCATCACGTACCGCGGCCTCCGCGGTTGCCCCCCACGGATCGGCAAGCTCCAGATTTGTCCCCAGATGTCAACGTTTTCCTTTCTCAATTTTTGTGATTCCTATTTGTCATTGGGCCAGCCGGCCAGGGACCATGGGGCTCAAGCGTGAGACTAATGCATTGCGAGAATGTTGCTCACAGTGTGATCGATCAATGGGTGTCCGATTGGCCACATATGGCTTCATTAACGTGTAATTGGAGGAAGATGTCCTAGTTTTCCCATTTTGCCCAGGTCATAGTATTTTGAAGAAGGTAGCGCGGTCAAGCGGCCCAAGGATTGATTCTGAAGAGGAGTGGACCACTAGCTGGAAATGAAACTAAGGAATATATTCGTTTGGTTGGGCTTGGAATTATCAAATTGCGATGCAATGCTTCATCAGCCAAAATTGCACTGCAAGAGGCCCCTCGCTAGCTAGCATGGATAGAGATTAGAGAGCCAAGCGGACGGCCGAGTCAAATAGATAAGCCAGGCCAGGCAGGCACCCACGCCACGGAATGGACGTGCTGCACGTAGCCGTGGGCGGGCACACCCTGGCCGTGGTTGAGCGCGACGACACGCACGACCCGGCCACGGGGCGCGCGCTCACCGGCTCCTGGCTCTGGGACTCCTCCCTCGTCCTCGCCTCCCACCTCGCCTCCGCCCACCTCCAGCTCCAGCTCCGGGGCTCCACCGTCCTGGAGCTCGGCGCCGGCACGGGCCTCCCGGGCATCGCCGCAGTCGCCTGCCTCGGTGCCGCGCGCTGCGTGCTCACGGACGTCAAGCCGCTCCTGCCGGGACTCAGTGCCAACGCGGAGGTCAACGGGCTCACCGCCGCGCAGGCGGACGTGCGAGAGCTCCGCTGGGGTGACCAGCTCGAGTCCGACGTCTTCTACGACCCGGAGGACATGTCGGCGATGGCGGCCACGCTGCGGGGTGTGTGGCGGGACGGTGACGGCGGCACGGTGGGGTGGGCGGCGAGCGAGGTGCGGGACGGCGTGCAGGACTGCATGGACGTGCTGCGGGAGGAAGGCTTCGAGGTGACCGAGGTCAACAGGCTCACCCGGCCGCTGCTGCGAGACCCGACGCAGACCGCTGCCTTCGCCGTCTATCGCGTCGAACGCCGACAACAACAGGAGGGTTGACTTCACCCGTTACGGTAATTACTTGTTACTAAGAGGTGATAGGGTACTCAATTTAATAAAAATAAATAAACATTCTAATGGATTGTTTCTTAAATTTATATCTAACTTTAATTGCTAAGTGTGCATAACAATTCTTGATATCAACAAAATGCATTTTTAGGCAACAAATAATCTCTAATAGCTATTTTGTAGTTTCTTATGTCTTAGTATTAACAATTTACTCTAAGCTTCTAACATAACAACCATCACCTTTGGCCTTTCCTTTATCGTAAGTCACTTTCCACTTCCTTCCGAACTGCAAATTCAGCTCGGTTTCGTCCAACTATTGTACAACACGTAAATGGATTTGCAACGGAGAAGAATCCACACGGAATCAAGGATAAAATCCATACATGAAAGACGGTAATATACCGTCCAAAACTATTGTGCTATACATTGACAGGCATTTTGCAGCAAGAGAATTTACAGTTTCCAATGATTGCTACAACGATGTTTCTTGATGTGCTAGCTTTCACTCTTTCTATTTCATCACAACAAAGTTCTCAATTCCTGCGTGTGTAAAAAAAAGAATTATAGTAGCATTTCCTCATCCTTATGAAACAGAATACCAGTTGTATTTGTCAATCCAACCCAAACTTCCGGATGTACACTCGATAACTAACCGATCCAGCCTTTCAGATGTATACTCTAATAAAACCTGGTTGATTTCATGAGACTGTAGCCCTAGAAAACATGAAAGCGATCTGCAAGGTTTGCGATAACAAACCCAGAAAATACCTGCAAAAGCACAAGTAGACAGGGTAAACCAAATGACAGATGCGAGTAAGAGTGGTCTGGAACATATAAGAGGTTCGCAAAACTGAACATAGGGTTGCCACTAACTAGTCCAATTTTAAAAATAATAAAACAAGGTTCTGTACCACTTTTAGTGCAGCAAAAAATGGTTAGAATGGTAGCCTTTTGACATAATCTCAAAGAAACAAATCCTGAGCTGCAAGAAATCAGTTACCTGGACAGAGCCAAGAATATAGACTGCTGAATAATGTCGACCATGGATGACCATATCAGCAACCATTGCTAGTGGAATTGTGAGCGACATGCCTAAGGTGGCCACCAAGGGAGTAGTCCAAACAACAGAAAGAGCCCTGCCCAGAAGTTCCATTGTCACAACTCACAAGTACCGCAGTTATACAATATTATATTAAAAAAATGGCCTGCTTTTAATGCGTACCAGAAGTAGTCGGATAGTACACTTCCAATAAGTCCATTTGCCAGCACCACTTCATCCACTTTAGCTGAGTGGGGCATTGTAAACTTTGGCTCGATGCCTAGTGCGGTTAATGGCCAGACTGAAAAAAAAAAAGATCAACTTTACCATATTTGCGTATGTAGACCAAAGAAGCATCAATGAAATACATGAATGGTTTATGTGGTTAAACCAAACTACAAAATAACCTAGACATAAAAGGCTACGGCGGACCAATTAAACTAGAATACCAAATAAAATGCACTAGTGGCATGCACAATGTTGCATAGAGAATGTTTTGGATCATGAATAACAGCTTGGGGCCTGTAGCTTTAGATGAGAAAGATTCCCATACAATGCCGTATGTCCACAGCAGTTTCCATTTTATAAATGCTATTTGCCTATTTATATCAATTGCTATTTGAAATTTGAATATTCCAGTTGAATCAATCTGGAAACGTTAACAAGGAAAATCTTACCAAGCCACCAGAGAAGAAAAAGACTGAAAAATCCAACATAGCCAAACAGTTTTTGGACATCAACCCTTTCTCCTTCCTCTCCAGCAAACTTTTTGAGAAGCACTGAAATGATGTTGAAAGTTTAAACAATTAACCACTGAATTAAGAAAGATCAACTACAAATAAAACAGAGAAGTAAAACAACCAACCAGTAAATAGACCATATGACATAGCTGACAGAAGACCAAACATATCACCTAGAAGAGTCCTCTGTGTGGCCCTGCATTTGTAAAGCTTACAAATCAGAGGCAAATTTTATGGTTAACAAAGCGATGAGTTCTGTCTCAAAGTAACCAACTCATTTGAAACATGATCATCAATTTCATGCAATGTGCCACATAAAATTGGAATATTCAATGTTTTTAAGATTATCTTTTATAAGAAAGGCAAGTCAGACTGCAGCAAACCAATTTACTACAAAGCAAGAAAGCAAGTCCAAGGGCTTGACAACCACAGTAAATTAAACATGGACAATATATAGGTCATGACTCATGAGGCACCAATGCACAGCTGAAAATCTTAATTTTAAGGGTAAAACTCACTCACCCAGAATTGCTTACTTCTGATTCGTCTGATGCCCAAGTCTGGCCCATAGTTGTCATTACCACACCAGCCATGCTAACAAAAACAGCAATAACTTTTGCAGCATTTATGGAATCTTGGCCAAGGAGCACACCAATGAAAAGAGTGAAAAGTCCTGAAGTTGAAGATAGTACAGTAGTACTGGCAACACTAGTTCTTGCAAGCGCTGCATTTGATAAATACTGCATCCATTAAGCATAAGAGAAAATGAGTAATCTTTCCTAATCAAACTACAAGTTGTATGGTTGAAAACGAATGATCACATGAATTATAAAGAATATGCAAATAATTGGAAAGTTACCTCCGTCACAAACCATATGGGACAAAGATACAATCCATACATTGCAATCTCCTTAGTGGAAAGTTCCTGATCCTTCAGAACATCATCATCACATTCATTGATTCCACAAATAAGTGGTTTTGTCTCTTCTAGCACAGGAAGATCCACGTCAGTGTAATTTATCACCACGGTTTTCTGTGATTCCATTTCCAACATCTTCTGAAATTCACCATTCTTCAAAGGGGCACTACCGCCGAAGGAGGATTTGGTCATGACTTTTGAAGCTCTACTGCTTCCAGAATTCCTTCTCAACAAATTGCATATAAAATCCTTTAGAAATGACAAAGGTATATAAATGACCATAAGGGAGGCCCCCAAGTAAGTAATTGCAAATGGTTGCTTGTAGTTGGTGAATATCCCCTGCACACAGAAGTTTAGTTCAGATGCTAAAATGAAAATTCAATTCATCACATCAAATTTATCGAAACTCTAAGAAACAAAAACATACTTTGTTAACAGTAAAAAGCACACGGGGTATCATGGTGGATAACTAGGATCAACGTAATGTTCTTGAGTTAAATGCAACTAATCCCTTGTTGCTTTTGAGACTATAATGTTAAAACATGAACAATCGAAAAGGTAAACCATACGGATTACAAAAACTAAAGTAAGGTTCCTCATCTAAATATGTAATCGTGCATTCTAGGTGAGCAATAATATCACCACCACCTCCAATCAGGCAGGCATTGATGATGCAAACAGGCACAACCAACTCAAGCAAATTAGGATTTGACATAAGTTACATGAGGAAAACATGCTAAAGACAGGAAATTGGTGACAGGTGCACACCTATTGAGCATTTGCAGCATTTTTTTTTACAGAAATCCATATGCAGACACATGCAATTTCTTTTTAGAAGAACCACACACATATTAAAATTTCCACCCAGTGGCAAGAGCACCAAGCTTGTACGGAAAAATAATTGAAGAAATAAAAAAAATCAACATGCAGCCTCGGTCAGATTCTAAATGCTGCCTTACATTCCCCTAATGATTTTTCAATGACAGGCAAACCTGCGCGTAACATTTAACAAGATGCAGACCAATGTCCCAAAGAGGCCTAATCAAATTAATCTGCCGATAGCCAAACATGCACCCAAAGCCAAGATCTAGGAATCCAATGAACAAGTAAACAAAGGAACATCCCAGCATGTGAAGAAAAAAAAATCTCTATACCTGCGTGACCTCCGCGGAGGTGACCCATATCAGCACCACGGCCACAATCAGGACCAGCCCGGCTCGGTACTTCAGATTGGAACCCATATCGCCGCAACTCTATCTCTCTCTACCTCTAATCTCCTCGGATTCACCTCTTCTTGTGCAGTGCGCGAGGAGGCGAGCAAGTTAACCGCGGCTACCTCACCAGCTCGGCTGCCCGAGAGGCCACATGCTTGCTGTGGACTCGGTGGTGAGTGAGCTCCGCGGCGCCCCTCTCCTCATCGTCCGCCTCTCTTCCCTACCCACAAAAGGAGAGGGGGAGAGGAGGAGAGCAGTTTTGGGGGTGGAGGTGGGGTGGGGTAAAGCGGGGATGACCTACTAGCGGAAGTTTCCTTTCTGTTTTGGTCTGACCGAGGAGGAGAAGACGGTGTTTCAGCCTTTCCGGTGGATTCGGAGTCAAGCGACGGGAAGCCGGGAAGCGCAGCGAGCGAGGGAGGCGGAGGCGCGGGCGCGGGCGCGGCACGGTGCGGATGACGCGTTTTGGGTCGGAAACTCGGAATCAGGTGGCCGCGGGTGGGTATTCGGCGCGGGCCGGGCGGCGGTGGCGGATGGAGATTGGCGCTGTCGGTCGGGTCGGGATGGGGGGGGGTTTCGCGGATGCGGCCGGGGCGGGGCTCGGCGTCGCTATCGTCCTACCGTGGTGGGATTGGGAAGAGTTTTTGGTCTCGGCGTGCGTGACGGGAGGATTGGGACCCGGTTAGTGCTAAAAGCTAGTGTGCCGTCCCGGCGCGTTTGATGGTGAAAGTTGGGTTGGTTCTGGGTTATGCTGTTGACAATATATTACTACTAATTGGATCACTAGCATATCTGTTTTCCACGGTAAGACGGGATGCTTAACAAGAAGTTTGCCTTTCACTCGAAGTACGTAGACATATGAAGAAATTAACAAACGTTATTTGGGCATTAGGCATGTGATATTGCCTTCCAATCGACGATGTTTGGAAGAACTGAGAGAAATAATAATAATAATTTGCTAACAACTTGAGGACTTTTCTGGTCATTTTACATGGAGAAGTATTATTATATACGTACGTCCTCGGCGTAACATGCGTTAGGGTGAGTTTAGGAACCTTAACTTAAAAGGCTTGCAAAGATGATCAACATTTCGAGGAAAATTGACAAATAAACGCCCAGAATCTACTGAACTCCGTTTTGTAACTTTATGCTGAGCTGTTATCTTCATAAATGAAGTCATGGTGATTAAAAAAAACTGAAAGGCTATGAAGTTTCGAACCTGACCATTACGTTTTCCTTCGGTTCCCAGAAACAACAGGGCATATTTGCAATTTTGATAATTTTCTCATCAATAGAATAGCATTATTCACTCATGGACGTTTCTTTTCTATTGCAATTCGAAATAGATGGGAAGAACAATCCTTGCCTGCCTCTGCTGTCCTGCTTTGTAGCCAACTTGACAAATAGCTACTGCAAAATAAACGGATGGCCTACCATTGCTTGGGCAGAATAAACAATACGCGAAATGAATTAAGATTGGCGCATTATTGTCCGGACAAAGTTTGTTATTTGTTATAATTTTTTATTTGGTGGACCATGAAGTGTCACTACAACATTAGTTGTGTGCGCCTTGTGGTTGGAATGGAACGGTTTTCTTACTACTTCTTTACTGTACCAACGTATGCTTCATGAAGCAATTGACAGCAACAAGACCTCTCCAATGTTCTCCAAATTGATGCCCTCCTCCTGAACGGTTTGTTCCATAATAACTGAAAATTGATTCGGATACGATAGACTTGTCAGCGTACTCCATCGAGATGCTGTGTCCTGTGGAAAAAAAATTATAGCACCGATGTTACATGATACCGAGTCTGAATTCACGACACGTAACAAATGTTTACAGCATTTGTAGTTTGGTTGGAGGCTCCAAGTACATTCACATCCGGTGTCACGTAGCACCGGTACTACAAAAGTTTTTTTTCCATATCCCATATTCAATCAAACATAAATAGGAAGATATGGAGTTATCTAGCAAAGTTCTTTTCAGATAATGATGCATGAACAACTGCCTGATCCGAAGAGAGAAGCTCACTGAAGTACTACTGTGAGAAAGTTATGGAGACTTTCCTGATTTACTACATGCATGTATGTACTATCATGCAACACAAGCAAGAGGGCGGAGAGCTAGCACACTGTTTGTGTGCGTATAAGGATTGGAATCTTTACTAATAATAAAAGACGAAGTTTATTCGCGCACAGCGGGATAATCATCCCACCTAACCTACGATCATCCTAACCCCTCGTGAGAAAACCATTAGAAAGAAAAATGAATAAATCAGGGGAAACCGCCTCTGTAGTCCCCACGCTACGATATTCTCGACAACCAACGCTCCACCTTCGTGTATGAGACTCTCTCTCCCCCTCCACCCAACTGACTCAACTGCACTCAGTCCACAATGCAATGCATCACCCGGCCATTGGTCGTCCACCTTACGAGCGATCATGATGTTGCTACCTGTTGGGCATACACCTCCGCCTCAACCATTATTCCGACTCTGCTGCCCCGTTAGAGTTGCTTTAGACCTAGAAGCCCTGTCAGACCATGGGTGGCGAAAGGAGGTCGTCGCCTACCCCCGATCGTCTCCAGACATGGTTGGACCACAAGATGGGGCATCAATCGGGCGTAGAAAATGTTGGAAATATTAACAATATTTTAATTCCAGATGTTATTATGAGGCAAAGATCATATAAAACTAGAGATACATAAAACAATACTAACAATAGATAACTCATTGCACTTCTAACATACACAATAATAGAACTATAACAGAATAGTTTGGTCGTACAACCAACTTACAGTCGGGCGTGATGAAGAACAGGAAGCAACGTAGACTCGAAGCAGTGCAGAATATAGATGAAGCAGCGCAGCGAGCGGTCACGCAAATGCGCTGCCCAGAACCTTATTGTCGTCTTGTGGAGGTGAACTCTGCGACAATGGTTTAGAGATACCCGCTAATCCTCCTTCCCGGTGCACACCGAGGAGAGATAACAGCTTGGTTTGACAACACAACTCTCCAGCACAGTAGAGCATAGAGGAAGAGGAAGAAAATGGAAGTGTATCCAATCGTACCAGGTCCGGACGTCTCGAGATTTTTTTAAAAGGTTGAGACAATTACTCTCTAGTAACTGCATAATAAAGCACATAATAAACACTAGTAACTGCTAATTCAAAACTAATTAATGGTAATTAAGTAGTGTTTATTAGATCTTGATTACACACTGGTCTACAGCTTCGACCACTGGTCTACAACTTCGACAAGTGTATTTCGACCACACCGGTCTATGGATCCGTCTACTATTTTTCGATCACTGTGTTTCAACTACTTTATTTTGACCATAGTGTTTCGAACACACTGGTCCATGGCTTCAACCACATTATTTCGACCACTGTATTTCGACCACTTTATTTTGGTCACAGTGTTTCGACCACACTGGTCTATGACTTCGACCATATTATTTTGACCATTTTATTTCAACCACATTAAAAAGGAGAGAGATTCACGGTTAGCAAAAGAAATGTGGACTAGGTTCAGGACATGTTCACAGTCGCAAGTCATAAGTCATGTGATTGCCACGTGGATATACGCGCACGCGTGCGTATGTGCGTGTGTGTGTGACTTTAGCTATTGTCATCATGTCATCTCATGTCATGTGTCATATATTTCAATGAGTTGTAAGGACTCCACCTTATAAATTGGTCTCCCACCACTTTGCTAGGCAATACGGGACTAAACCATGCATACTTTGGAATTTCAGGAACGAATGAGCTTTTACACTTATGGACCCAATTCTAACAATCCCCCACCAATTCCAAAGCAATCAACAAAAACGATGATAAGGACTATTGTACTGAAGTGTTGTTAATAAACCAGTTTTTTAGTGTCAGTCCTGTACAGGTTGAAATATGAAACTTGTGCCCAAAAATTTGAAATTTCAAAACCTATATTATGGTAATGGTTTGATTTATGTTTGAATTCATTTATTATGGATGTTGTATTTATTTACCTTGTTTGCTTGTTTCTTTATTTCCGGTGCGATCGTCCGAGTAGAGTACGAAGAAGCCGGTGACCCCAACTTCGACCACGCTCAAGGATACCTAGATTCTTCAACCTCTGACCCAGGCGAGTCAACACTTTGACCATGTTGAACCTACATTTTACGCTAATTATGTTCTTTTAAAATAGCAAATTGCATACTTTAATTTTTACGCAAATGTATGTTAAATGGTCCTAAGGTAGCTAAATGCCAGCTTGATTGTTGAGTAATTATTATACCTTGTCCTTGATAATTGAATTCCCTGATCCTTATCACCCTAGTAATTATATGGTAACTTACTAGTTATAGTCTGTACTCAAGTGCCATGCTAGCCTTGCTTGAGTACCGGGGTGCTAATCACCCCAATCATCATCCTTTAAGCATAAAGATTGTTTTGGGCAGTCATTGGGGTAGATGACTGAAGTGGTTAAGTTAATTTGTTTTACACTTCTCCAAAACCCTGAAACTTGCTAATACCACATCTGGGCGGATGGTAAGGGTGGTGGGTGCCGTTGTGCACGAGAGTGGTTGGTATGTGGTATGAATCGCCCAGATGGATTAAGGACTTAATCTTGTCATGACCTCCCGTGTAAAACAAGTACAACCACAAGTCTGCAAAGTGCAACTTGGCCTAGTAAAATTATCAAACTCTGAATGACATCTCACATAGTTGGAGAGTGGGAATGTGCAAATGGCAGGATGCGTTCCGGCTTGAAAGGGACACCGAGGAAAGGTGAAGTTTGCCAGTCGCTGAGGGGTAGGTTGACTCCATGTTCAACTACTCCAGTCGCTGAGGGGAACATCCCACACAACTTATGGGCGTAAACCCATAAGGGTGAGATGACGGAGAGGGCGAGATAGTTTGAAAGGTTACTGTGACGATCGCTCAACTACATGACTACGGAATCATGTGGGGTAACGAGTATGATTGTCTCTTGTGGGTAAAGTGTACAAACTCTGCAGAGTCAAAAACTGTTTAAACAGCCGCGCCTATGGTCAAAGGCGGACATGGGAACTTAACTTGAGGTAGTTCTATTTCAAAAACCTTGGTGGGTGGAATGAAAAACCAGGTCGGCTCATCTAGCCTGAGGTTTGGTATTTTCCCTTGATTGTCGTATCCAGTGTGGTTAATGTTTGGAGGTAACTCCAATTAAAGTAAGCATTTGTAGAGTCTCCGATGGAGGGAATCTCTACTGTTATTTAATATTGCAATTACCTTCTTTAATAAAATGTATTTTGTTTAAAATGCTAAGTCATATGAATTTGTAATTATGATATTTACAAATACTGATGTGCGCAAATAAAAGAACCCGAGCCATCCTTGTTTAGCCTTGCATGTATATTATTACATCTGTTGTGTTGGCTCGCGAGCACGGTTGTTGTGCTCACTCTCGCTCTTTCCCCAAACCCCAGAAGCCTCTGAGCACGACGATTACGCCTACTACGAGTAAGAACTCGATGGTCAAGACCAGGGCGAGGAGTAGTTAGTTGCGTAGGCTGAGGCTCGCCACAGTCTAGATGGCTCCGCTGGCACATGTGTATAGCCAATATTCCCTAAGTCCTTGGATAATATCGGTGGTACACAAGGTGACGCAGTCGCTTGCCTGCGGGGAGTCGTGTTGCCCATTTTGCTTCCGCGTTTGTTTCTTTAAGTTATGTAATGAACTTATTTGGCCTGGTCGGCCCACTTTTGTAAACTCGACCCGACATGGTCTATTTAATTGTGTGGTTGCAATATTATATTTGGAATGTTCCACGATGTATGAAATGATCCAGTGATGTGAACTGTGAGCGCTACCTACTGATCTAGGGAGTAGCGCAGGCTAATCACAGAGGATTCTGGATTAAAAAAATCCAGGTCCGACACAATGGTTCGGAGATACCCACTCATCCTCATTCCCGGTGCACACCGAGGAGAAGAGACTGTTTTGTGCGACAACACAACTCTCCAGTATAGTAGAACAGAGAGGAAGAAGAAGAAAATTGAAGTGTATCCAATCGTATCAGATCTGGACGTCTTTGGATCTTTTTTAAGGTCGAGACAATTACTCTCTAGCAACTGCATAATAAAGCACATAATAAACCACTGGTAACTGCTAATTCAAAATCAATTAATGGTAATTAAGTAGTGTTTATCAGATCCTGATTACACATTGGTCTACAGCTTCGATTAGTGTATTTTGACCACACTGGTCTATGAATTCGATCACTGTGTTTTGACCACTTTATTCCAACCACAGTGTTTCCACCACACTGGTCTATAGTTTCGATCATATTATTTTGACCACTGTGTTTCGACTACTTTATTTCGACCACCTTAATCTATGAGGAAAGAGGGAGAAATACACAATTAGCAAAAGAAAGGTGAACTAGGTCCATGACATGTTCACAGTCGCGCGTCGCAAGTCACAAGTCATGTGATTGCCACGTGCTTCGTTTGTGTGTACGTGTGTGTGACTTTAGCTATAGTGCTCCTCATGTCACCTCATATCATATGTCATATATTTCAATAGGTAGCAAGAACTCTAACTTATAAATTACTCTTTCACTATTTAATTATTCAATATGGTATTAAACCATACATATGGTATTAAACCATACATATTTAATATTTCTAGAATGAATATGTTTTTACGCGTACGATCCCAATTCTAGCGAACAAAAGGCTACTCTTTTGCGTTCACCGACGACTAGTGTGCCGCCGTCGCCATCAAGATCTATCGTGCTCGTGTACTCCTCTATGGCCAGCTGTCGTGCCCTCCTATTCCTTTCCCACCCTTGTGGTTTGACGGGGCCTCCTGGGATTGGCGGCGGTGACGACTCATCCATCAGAGTTAGAGCCAAGGTGATGCAGGTGAAGCCACGCAGGGGCGATGGAGCAATAGAGGCGGGCACGCGGCATCGCCGTCGTAGCTTCAGAGGAGTGACGCAGGCGTGCGGCAGCAGCACAAAGGTGTCGAGGCAGCTGTTGGGGCTGGCAAAGAAGAGGACAAGGCGTAGCAGTGGGTAGAACTGATTGGGTGAGAAGATTTGATTTGAATATTTGTTTCTCCGTAAAGAGGTGGGCACCCATAGATATTGCTATACAGATCCAATCTACCTATTCTATTGGGTTATTTACATAATTGACCTGCAGTTGAAAGCGATCAGTATAAAATCCATTAAGCTTTTGTTGAAGCTCCAGAGAACTCTCTTTTTGTTGTTGACTAGCTAATGTACATGCTGACACGATCATACAAGTAAATATGCATACTTTTGCTCTCTATATATCTAGGAATTTGATGCTTTCGTTTTGCTTTTAAATATGATGGAAGATCATTCTAACTAAGATTTTTTTTGGGCTGACTTCTTGGAATCAAGAAAGCTTGAGAGGTGATAACGGATTCATGTCCAGTGTGTATAGTCTTGTCTATATTGGTCATTTCTCTGAATTTTCACAATCTTTTGGTAACTGGATCTAATATGTAACCGCGCTTACACTAGGACAGATATATTCAGAAAATAGTAACTATGCTCCCTCTTGATGCAATGCAAACAAAATCTTGACATGGATACACTATTTCTGAAGAAGAGGATGATTGAAGCAGATCACATCACCGTGGCAGCAATGGTGGTGAGGTGGTCACCACAAAGAAGCAGATCACAGCCCAGTGGAAACTTGAGGAGATTATTGCAATGCATTGTCCAAAAGTAACTGTTTGATTTTATTGCCTCTCAGGGAATCGATATTTCATTTGTATAGTCATCTGTGGCCACCCTTCTTGACTCGTGACTCTATTGAGAATTGCAAACTTTGTGCACCCAATTCTTCATTCACATTTTTTTTTCATTTTCTTATGCTTAACATATTTGGTTTATGGACCCTTTCTTATTTCTCATCAGTGTTTGATAATGTAACGAACTGACAATAATTCTTGAATTACGCTGATTTTCACCGTAATTGCTAGGTTGTTTCAGTAGTATTGCAATACTATAGGCATATGAAGATACAAAATGACAACAAAGGCACTGTAACTTCAGATCGAGTCTTTAAAACAAAGTTTTTTTTAGAGGGAAGCTAACTTCCGTTAACAGATAAACTCGGCCAAATCGCCGTTCACCGAGTTCATTACAAAGTCCGGAAGGTTCAGCCAAAGCTTAGAACCTACTCGACCCAAACGTAAGTGGAGCAATGTTTGCCTATGTACTATAATCTTATTTGAACATTTACTTCTATTTTTCCTTTTCTCCAGGCAAAGCTTCTGTAAAATCTCAATGGTACTGCTATAGTGTCCTTCTTATTTGAACTTCGGTTACTTCTATTCGTCTTTTTTCGTGGGCAAAACTCATGTAAAATCTCAATGATATTGTTTTTCGATGAGTGTGAGCACCTATAGCATGAAGTATGTTGGAAGCACTATATATGTTCTCAGGCACTATAGCGCCATTCAATTTCTATTTGTGCATTTAACCATGGATTTAAATGTTTAGTATAGAAAAAGTGACTACAGTTTTGTGAAAGTGAAATATTGGATAAGTGTTTAATATAGGGTGAAGGAGGAGATAAATTATACTCCCTCCAGTCACAAAAGTAAGTTGTTTTTACTTTTTAAAGTCAACAAGATGTAACTTTGACTACTAAATTTTATTATCATATTTTTGGGAAAAAAGTTATAAAAGTGTAATGTTATGAAAGTATTTTTCGTGATAAATTTATCATACCAATTTCATATATCCAAACTACATATTTTAGATAATATATTTGGTCAAAATTGATACGATTTGACTGTACGCATTCTAGGATAACTTTCTTGTGACTGGAGGGTGGATGGAGTAGTTACTTTTTTTTACATGAGATACTAATTGTGTGTGCTTTGCCAATGGCGAGATGAAACAAGTTGCAACATACGAAATACAAATAATATTTGATGTAAAATTTGGGTTTCCGTTACAACACAAAGACAAACTACTAGTGCAGTGAAGAAATGCAGACATCACGCAGAGTAGGCAACTAAACGATCTAAGCAATTACTAGGCCTTCGTGTGCACCCGTTCTATATATTAATCTAGTCGTGGCGGTTAGATGTGAGGTTTGGGGGAACACTTGATTCGGGGAGAACTCAGTATCCTACCTATGCGTACCCAGATCATGAAACTGACAGGCTTCCCCGATGTTTTGGTGCATGGTTCGTCCGGAAAGACGAACACCTTGGTAAGCACAGCACGTGCTGGCCAGCGAAGCTTAGATGGAAAGCGGAATGCATACATAGCGTGCGCTGTCTGTTCCTTCCAGTGTCAGAAAAAGGTTACCGTTTGATCATTTGCAGAATGCAGGCACCTCACTCTTCGTGTAGCGCCCGTCGGTCGGCAGAATGTCTAGCTCTAAGCTACGGATGGTGAACCATCACGCAACAGAACCTCGAGTTGCTTCTTCCAATGCAATGCCCAAGCGTCTCATAGCAGAGAACCGGCCGGCCAGGTCACAGAAGTCCGTCAGATCTGATCGTACTGAAACGATTGCAATGTTGACGGACTTGCGTCTCTGGATGGGTATTCTCTCGGTACATGAACTGGCTATTATATTCAGACTACACTTCTACATTTTGCCATTGCGTTTTTACTCAATCTTCCAATGCTAAGTAATATCCGAAGCCGCATTCTGTTACTCCGCGCATACCTCATGTTCCCCTGGTAATCAGTCTGCTACCGACGCTCGCCCACTTGCACGTCTTCGGTATTTCTGTGCCGTTGGGCCAAGTGTCTACAGCAGAAGGCGCACAAACCAGGGGGTAATATAACGTTACGTGTGGGAGAACAAAGATTTCGGTGCTAGAAGAGTTCAAAAAATAACAAAGACTGGCATGCCAGAAACAAGTTGTGAGATTCATATTTGCATGCCCTATTTACTGAACAGCGGTATGTACAGTCGACAGGAAACAAAGGGCAAAAGAGTCAGAGCAAAATTGACAGAAACTATGTCATTTATCTTTGTTAGCTCATTCAAGAAGTACAGGCGGAACAAATAAAATCCAGGGAGAACGGTTAGGGGAGACTTGCACGATCGGTCTCAGTAAGAAAACTCTTACCTTTAGCAGAGATGGCATTCAATTACTGAAAGGAACACATCAAAAATTTGGTTCCCTTTTGTCTCACTTCTACATATTCCACTCCTATCCTTGCTCAGTCCAATCTTAAATACCAGCATGATTGGTTAGAGCACCCTCACCACCAACGGTATCAAATAATGAAGTGCTTTCAGATTTATGAAAATTGCCAACAAGAAATCCATTAAGCAGTATAATAAGATAATTCAACACATAAATTCGACCATCTTCCTTTTGGGTGGGTGGCTGTTGCGAAAATTGCCAAAAACCCTCCTCCGATTGAATCTATATGCCAATGAGAATGCAAAACTTTGACCACAATCTGACTTGGTGGCTGTGCGCTGTGAAAACACCATACATTTTTCTCTGGGTGAAACTATGTTGTATCTGATGATGACTATATTTCCTGGTGGTGCAGAATAATGCCATCAATGTCTGTTCCAAATCAGACTACAGCTGCTCTTTCACAAGCTTTGTAGTAAAGCGTCTTCTGCACATAGAAGAGCATGTAAGCCTGAGAAGTTCTGACAGTATGCTCCTCAACTCTGGTTACCCAGGCATCATCACATTTGTACCAGTGATTGTTTAACCTGAGATATGTCACATAGTGGCCAGCATCCAGTTTACCACTATGCGTGATCACCGCAAATATTTCAAATTCTGATGACAAGTCAGTAACTGCATCTGAATCACTTGTTTCTGACGGAAATATGCGGTTCCCATATCTACTTCTGAGAATAGAGGATGACAGGTAAGGGGCCATATCAAGTGAAAAAGGAAACTGCAAAGAGTGATCAACCTTCCTTGACATCTTCTTAACTGATGAATGCTCAAATCTCTTAATGTGAAAGCCAGAAACTAATGGAAGCCTCCGAATGGACATTTGCTTTAGGGACTCTTGCCTCTCCTTGCAACGTTCACAGAAGAACTTCTGCTCAGCATCAAGCCTCTCAGCCCTTGTAAACCGCTCCAAACATCTCATGAGCGTTGATACCTTGGAATTCATGCCAGCTAAGTTTCTCTCCCCATTGCGCACATGCAGCTTTGGGTTTACAACACTAAGAGAATTGTTATGTCCAGCATCCAAGTCTAAGGAGATGTCCATACAGGGTTCAAAAGTTGTGGATGTGAACCCACAATGTGTGCAGGTGACATCCGATCTCAAGATACCAGAAAACACCCGGTGTGCAATGCAACAGTCTCCATGGCCTATTATTGACAAAAATTACAAATCAAGGTTAGAACCAGAATATTTTTCTCAACACAAATCATAGTCCAGCATATCAAAAGCAAGAGAGGTAAAGTTGCCTCCAAAAACATTGGCCCGA
Source organism: Hsuehochloa calcarea (assembly GCA_036346395.1). Lineage (NCBI taxonomy): Eukaryota > Viridiplantae > Streptophyta > Magnoliopsida > Poales > Poaceae > Hsuehochloa > Hsuehochloa calcarea. The sequence goes on from CM070599.1 coordinate 47,693,576, forward strand.
TTTGTTCGCCAATATCCAAACAGTACAGGAAGACTATTCTTTTTCCCTACTTTTCCTGTTTTCCTTTTTGGGTGGGGAGCCTGCTGTAGGGCTGTGCTCCAAAGAAAAGTAGGATCGACAGGTAAAAACAGTACTAAAGCATCCACAAATTCTACTGGGTATGCACCGAGCTACTAATAAATAGTAACAGATGGATCTGGATGCACTGTTCAATGTCTCACTCAGAAAGGATGCTCCCAATTATCGCATTTACTGTATACGCAATATGTGATTATTGGCCAAAATATAGCTGAAGAGTGCACCATCTCACAATATAGAATAAAAAACTGATCTTTAGGTGTTTAGTTCACACCTGAATTCAGTGCAATACATGCAAAAGTCTTTAATTCAAATAGTAGCAAGAGAAAAGCTAACTACCTTGGGCATGTGATTTGTGTTGATCATCCTTTATATTTTCATGGATATGGTCAAGGATGGAGATAAAAAATTCATGTGCATCCTGTTGCTCGTAGCTTGCAAGGTTTGATGCATGCTGCCACCAACTAACAAACCATAATGATAATAATCAGAAGAATATCAAGTACTTTCATTCATAAACCAGAAGAAACAAGTACAGCATATGTGCTGTGCAAGTCCATGCTCATCAAACCATATGAGCAGCAAAAAAGACTTCACACAGCTTAAACTTTACAAACATAATCTGAAGTTTGAAAATTATCACTTCAGCTTAGAACTGGTGTCTGGGTTGCACTATTTCCCACTATGATGACTATAGTTTTTTAAATAACCATAGGACACAGCACACATATTGTGAGCAGTAAAGAGCATAAACAGTATGTCCCTAAGGAAAATGAAAATCTTTAGTTAGGCCCTGCAGAAGTATCAGCAAGACTAGGAATAACTTCGGTACCCACGACAGATGCTACATAGTTGCATACTATCCTTCGAAGCAGCAAGACATACTGCCATGGCACAAAATTGAACTTAAATCATGCAATTCATATGACTCAGTTATATACCCAAGCAGAGGAAAATTCACCAGAATCCAACAATAGAGCAAATGCTCATGAAACCTTCACATGCACCTATCAAACAGGTGACCTGAGAGGAATTAACAGTTACTCATGCATTTGATCGCTTGTACCTGATCTATAATCACAGTTCAACGTATGTTAGACATGCCAAATGTACTTATGAGCATATGACAACAAAGTAACTTAATGCTATATGTTATATATATAGAAGGCATTTCATCAAACAGGTCATATGCATCCAAATGTGCAACTATTTTCCCTCTCTAGCATTATACACTAAGCAGATCTAGCCCACTTTGGTTACATATGTGGCTCACATCATTCCATTTAATATTAGGTACTTCCACGGGCAATCTGCATGATCATGATCTAACGTCAAACAGTTCCAACCATCAAAACATAACATACAAACAATACTCTATCATTTGCAAGAGACCAATAAAATCCAATATATCAAACAACATTCCCTCCCCACAGTTACAATACATCACACCCCCATTTTAATTAACGGCTTATCATAACTTACCAAATACGCAACGAACCCAGCATTAAAAACAAGCACGTTGCTAAAAACACACCACGACATCTACCAAAGCGAATAGAGCGCGAGATCCAGACCTATAGAGGAACTTGGCGGGGCTGTAGGGCGTGCGCTCCCCGGAGAAGGCGGCGGAGTAGATCTCGTCGAGATCGCACGCGAGGCACGCGGCTTTGTCGTCGGCCTCGGCTGCACGATGTCTCATGGGAGTGCGGCGCGGGCAGAGGAAGCGGTTGTGCCGATCGCCAAGGAAGTAGTTCCGGAGCGGCGGCGCGTGGAGTAGAGCCTGGAGCACGGAGTTCATGAAGCAGGTGTTGCCCAGGTTGTTGAGCCCGCGCAGCCCTGCCGGCGCGGCGGCGGATGCGGAGGTAGTGGGATCGGCGGAGCTCATGAGTGCGAATTCGGCCGGATCTGGGGCCCAGGCGCGGTAGTCTACGCGGCGGCGCTTGCTGTGTGCAGGGGAGGCGGAGGCCGGAGCGGAGAGGGGTGGTAGGGAGGAGGATTGAGCGAGGAAGACGGCGTGGTCGAAGTCGGGGTCGTAGACCTGGTCGCCGCAGGCGGCGCAGAAGAGCTCGGCGCGGTCGACGTCGACGGCGATCTGGTGGCCGGAGGTGGAGGTGGAGGCGGAGGCGTGGGAGGCCGCGTGGGAGGGGCAGAAGACGGCGGCGCAGGTGAGGCAGGCGTAGAGGCGGGAGGGGGAGGGGGAGGAGGCGGGGCAGGGCACGCAGCGGGGGAGCTCGCGCGGGTCGCGGCGGATCTCGGGGCGGCCGAGCGGGCGGACGCGGAGGCACCGGCGGAGGAAGCGGAGCGGGCGCGAGGTGAGGCGGTGCGCGGCCAGGTGCGGGCAGGGTGGCGGCGTGGATGGGGTGGACATCGGGGATGGGGAAGAAGCGCGGGAGTGGCGGCGGCGGCGGTAGGGCGTGGGGGTGGGGGTGGAGTGGCAGCAGGTGGTGCGGGGGGAGGTTGAGGTGGTGGTCGGGATGGTGGTGGCGGTGGTGGAGATGAATGGTTATTGGGTCATGGAATCATGGTCATGGGTCGCTCTGGTGTAGCCGTGTAGGCTAGCCCCGTCCTCGGGGGAGAGGCGGTTCTGGTGCACGGCGAGATCAGGATCTGACCGGACGATCGGGTTCTCGTCAATGCAGCACTGTATCGGCACGGGTATGGGCGCACGGCATCGAATTCGGGCATTCGGCATGTAACGAATCACCCGATCATGTTCACGATCAGAAATTCTGAACTACTCACTGAGGCAGATTACCCCGTGTCTCGGGCTAACAGTCTTAAAGAACAGAATTTCAAGATAACGTAAGGATAGTTCCCCTCCTTTCGTGTTTACATACCACTTTTAACTAAAATTGTAAGGATAGTATCCCTTTTTCGCGTTTACATGCCACTTTTAATTAAAACTATAAAGATAGTAAACGCGCGAATTAGATAGAATATTTTGAAAAGGTAAAATGGGAAAGTATGCATAGAATATTTTGAAAAGGTAAAATGGGAAAGTATGCATAGAATATTTTGAAAAGGTAAAATGGGAAAGTATGCATAGATAAACGTGAAGAGACAAGTATTTATGAACAAATAAGTGGTCAAAACTAATAACTATTTGTGAACGGGGTAGTACATTTGATATATCCTATCCCCTAGGTGTACCTTTTGTCTCATTTGATCCTTATTTTGGCTTCAAACAACTTCTTTTGTGTTAGGAATTTCTCAAAATTCCATCCACATAAGGTGATTTCTCCTGCAAGGAATGTCAGGTACTCCTGTTTGGTTAGATTTGATATAAGGTGATTTGTTGGTTAACAAATTTAATAGTGAAAATTGAGGGCAAAGGAGAGGAGTGGAGACGGTGATAAGGTGGCACTGGTGGTTGGCGATGGATTTGGTACAGAGACATGGGACGATGTGGTGGCGAGGTTAGCGTAGAAAGAGGTAGTGTGCTACAGTGGCTGCGTGCAAGCTAGCCCAATGAGTCGTAAGTCGTAACACCACAAATGAGGAAGGATGGAGGACAAAGAAGTTAGGGGCACTAGGTCTTTAATTGTTTATAATGATGTATTTCGAAGAATGAGCATTCTACAGTGACATATTTTGAATATTTTTTTTGCAATGATATATCTCAAAATTAGGAACTTTAGAGCAGCATATATCTAAATAACCCAAAAAAGTTTACATAATTGTACAATAAACAATGACCATTGCAAACGTGGCTAAGCCCAACGATGGGTTTTTTTGGTTGAAAGTAATTTAGTCACGACCTTACCGCATGGGAATAAGGGACTAAAACAACATGCAACTCTAGCTTCCCCTTCTTACCGACCAATTTGGATAGGGGATTTGGATTCAAAGCCTTAAAGATTAGTTTAGGGGAACAACTTCTTTGTGGGGTGGTAGAGTTGTGGGTGTACGACTCCACCTAACAGAATTCAAATCCCGGTGTCCACCTCTACGCACACTTGAATGTGCTTTCAGTGGGAATTTTGTGAGATCGCGGATTTACTTCTATCATCCGTCTTTCAGCGTGCATTAAGAGGATGCACTTGCGTGTGTGTATTCTTTGTAATCACACAAAAAAGTTTAGTATAAATTTCAATAAAATCCCAAAATTTTCTAAGGAAATGTGTCTTGTCTAAATACCGAAAGGACCAACGGATGCATCAACTGCCCAAGTACCTCCCTAAAAATTTGGTTCCATGGCCGAAATTTAAATTTACAATGTCTTAAGTACGATGCATAGGTGGGTCAGATTAACCTAGGCCGCTAGAGTTTAGATCATCTCATGTTTTCAATTTGGAATTTCTAGTGCACGAACAGACGATGGGAGAAAGAAAATCGAACGCTGTTGATGATTGAGTTGACGATCTTACAAAATAAAATAGAGAAAAATAGCAAAGAGTTATTATGAGAGAATGAAATTGCTCTTTTTTTCTATAAACTAGATGACTTACAGGGGTGCCTTCAACAAGGCAGTGGAGTAATCATAATTACACTGAGTGTAATGCTTGCTATGGTATCGAATCAAAGTTGAAACATGAATCTAATGTTGATTGCGATGCTTCAATCCGATTCCTTTGTCCCTCCGTGCTCCGTCTTTAAATAACCATCGACAAGGTGACATCTATTCCTAGAGAAGACACATGTTAGAAGTGACGTGTCAGGCCAGGGGGACAATTGCTATTAGTGAAACAGTAACTGATCGTCGGTTAGCATATGTGAGACACTCAACCGTATGATGGTTATTGTCGGTGTCTTAGGACCATGAATCATCGTGTGGTATGGAGCAAATATGACATGTGTTTCATTCGTCACACGGTATATACTTGGAGTTAGATTCATATGTCATTTCAAGTCTTCTACGAGCAGACATCTGGTCGGGACTGAGTACAGGACCTCATTCGAACAGGGTACCCATAAGTAGCCCCTGGAATCCTTGTGACAATGGGGTCGTTAGTATTAGGGATTATGACCATAAAGACATATGGTCTTTTAATTATGTATAAAAGTAATACATAGAGATTTCATCCTCGTCAGACGCCTTGTCCACTCGACCACATCCCCACAGGCCACAATCACCCATTCCTCCTCCGGGACTCCGCCTTCTCCTCAAATCCATATGCCTAATGAGCTCTGACCGAGCTGCTGCCACTAACGAGTTCCAAACTTGTTCCACATCCTATTTTGCCCAGCATCACTCATGGAGTTTGTCCACGCTGCTCACACTTGAGAAGTTCGACCGCTGTCTGTCAGAGCTCGCCATTGCTAGCACTCGAGGAGTTCGTTAGCCGCAACCGAGCTCGTGCGAAGTCTCCCTTTCTGAGGAGCGGGTGGAACTCGCCGGATTTGGCAGAGCCAAGGTCAGAGTAGGTGAGGGGAGACGGATGAAGAGCGAAAGGCTGGTGATGAAGACATGAAGTGGTGGTGTGGTCACTGGGCCAATCCCCGCCACCCGCACACCCTCCTATGATAGGCTTGTTGTTTATGTTTCTCCTTAATTGTTGCAGCACTTTTCCCAATTGTTGAATGAAGTGTTTGATTTTGTTGCAATGTCTCTTCTTAAATTTCACCGCAAGAGGTATTTATTGTAGTCAGCATTTTGATTTATTGCATCAAAGTTTATTTTTTGTTGCATTAGAGATGTCGAATTGTTGCACCTAGGAAATTGATGCATCTCTTTTAATTTTGTTGCAAATTTGTTTTTGATTTGTTGCATCTAAAAGTTCAAGATGTTGCAGTGTTGCATCGTCAGTTTTTGAACAAATATTTTTTACTTTAGGATATTTCACTAGTATTTCAACCATATTTAAGTTGAAAATTGAATAAGTCCTCTAATCAACTAAGATATGTTGAAATTAGTAAGAGAATAAGTTTATTTTTGAGTGTTTTCTATAAATGCTTGTCGAACGGCGCATGTGACATGTGTTGTCTTCCGTTGTTTCGTCGAGAGGGGGTCGGAACCTTCCCACCGGATGTTCCGGGCGCAAGTGCCCACCTTCCGTTTTCACGAGCATTTGCAACGAGGCTTTAATCACGCCTAATTCATCCCTGCGATGATGCGATCCCTCCCCGTGTGAATCTATCTCACCTCAACACCTCGCCAACCCGACCGCCGCATCTCGCCAGCCCCTCACAATCGGACGACCTCTCTTTCCCTGGCGGCAGCAGCGGCCTCCTCGGGTGGAAGGCTAACCCTTACTATGCTCACAGGCGGAAGCCCCTGGTGCAGCGCTGCGACGATCGCCCCGAGGACGTCCTTCAGGTTTAGCCCTCCTCACTTGTCCGTTCAATGCATCCATCCGAATTGGATGCTCTTCTTGCTTGTTATTGTACACAAGATGAGCTGCATTATTTAATTTCATTTCCCATCTACACAAATTTTCTCGCGTATCTGTTAGATGTTCCCCATCTGTACATCTTGCGCTTCAAGCTGAAAGTAGAGGTGCCGGTGCCGGTGTAGACTGTAGACCTTTCCGCCACCACAGATTTTCACCGGTTACATGCACTGTGCTGTAGATCATTCCCATTACGGCCTTGCTTAGTACGGCCATTGCTCACTAATAGCGCCACGGTTTAGATTTGATGCAATGCAGTGGTTGGTTAACTCCAATTTCAGGAAAAAAAACAATAAGCTTCTATTCTTAAATTGCCTTAACATTTTGTTAAATCCCCTTTTTTCCTTGAAGATGAGAGATTCCGAGATAACGTATATAACTCTAATGGCAAATTTTGGATAAACAAAACTAATGATGTCTAGAAAGATGGTGTTTTCTTTGTGTGATTGTTTGAAAATAGTAATATGTTTGACATGTATTGAGTCATTTCTGGTAGGCGTGATTCCTTTTCTTTATTTTTCTAAGGGCAATTCCTTATTTGCCATTGAAAGTATGTATCATCGCTTATATATTACTCGTTGTGACACTGATATGTGGGCCTAGATTTTACATGTCAGTGACACAATCATAGATTTTGGAAATTTCCAGTGGCATATAAGGAATTAACCCTTTTTTCTAACTAGGAGCATGGAAGATAGTATACTGTTCAATTATTCCATATTGGCCTGTACTTATCCAAAGAACCTTATAATTTCTTTTTCTTGCAACCAGTTCCCGATTGATCTCTAAACTTGGAACTTTTCCACACGAGTTGGCTTCTTTGAAAAGCCAATTTTGCACTTTTATATTTTAATATTTTAAATGCATAATCCATTAGCGTTGATCTCAAAGTCGTATTTATCTATTGATGTATGTGATGAAAAGCAAGGTATATTTTCTGTTGAGGGTGAGCCTCCAGCACCTTCCTTTTTTGAACCTTGACTTCCAAGTTCCAACCTATACTTATGTATTGTTGTGATATACAGGGCCTATGTTGTTAATTAATCCCAAACATACGTAATGTTGACTTGTGATAAACAGAGCCTATATTGTTAATTAGTCATTTCATGCAGTAATATGCAATCTTTTCCTTTTTCCTGATTATGCGCATTTCTAGATTGTTCTTGAATACGAGACTTTCTTGAGTCCATCTTTAGTGCCTGTATGTACAGATTTCTCTGAATTATAATTAGTTTATGGGATCAACATCCTCGCACTGTTTTATCTCATGTTCTGCAAACTCTAGCACATGGCACCATATGATGCAATATAGGCATGACATTTCTATAGTTTTACATATGTACACATTGTAAAAAAAATGCATATCTTTTTTCCCACCTAACAGTTGTGAGAGTAACGACGATGTCGTTTTCCATAATTTGCTCGGTGCTCAATATCCTTCTTTTATTTGAGGAGTCTTGTTTCCGTACTTTTACTTTCGGTGAATAAAGGATAATTTAAGTCCTTGATCAAGGCCAGGTTTTTTCCCCTCAAACGGGGATACCCCGATTTTCCATTGCATAACGGAAAACAAAGACATATTACAGTGCGATTACATCCCAGCTTTTTGAAAAAAAATTAGCATGTTTCAGACAAGCGCCAGGATTTTAATCAATGGGTTTAATTGATGCAACTATGACCACAACATATCCATTGCCATTGACTAGACCACATTTCTGGACAAGGTTATTGACTGGACCACAACATATTCATCGTCGATAGTTCCAACTGTATAGAATGGACTTGATGGTTAGTTCTATCAAAATGGAAATAAAAAAGTACACATCACCAGAAGAGATTGTTCAGAAGGGATTTTGCACAATTCGTAAGGTTCCATATCACATCTGTGAGGCTGATAGGAATTCCTATGAACCAATTGTTGCTTTCAATCGGTCCGTATTACCAAGGAACACAGGTCCTACTACACATGGAGAAGGAAAAATGGAAAAGTTTAGATTTCATACTGAAACTGAATTGTAAAAGAACTTTACAGGATTACGTCAAAGTAATCGCTGAATTAGAAAGGCAAGCCAGAAATTGTTATTATGAGGAGATCAAGATGGAAAGGAAACAATTTATTCAGATGCTTGTACTTGATGTGTGCTTTGTACTAGTTAAAATTAATGGGTCTATTAACACTGCAATGCCTGATCTAAATCGGTATGAACAGAATGCTGTTCAAGAAGGAAATGGTGATACTGTAGTTGAAGAAACTAGAGCATCATTGAGATCAGTTGACAACAATGAAGGAGCCTGCATGAGGAGCATGTCCACAAAATTAATACACCAACATGAGAATGTGGTACTAGAAATGGAACAATGCAATGATGGTGTTAGTTGTACAACAGTGGGAAGAAATAATATGGGGAACGATAACGATAAAAACTTCAAAGTTCGTGTGATTCTAATATCATGGGAGATTGGTACAGCATTTCAGCCTGGCGTGATCTTTTTTTGCTAGAGAACCGGATTCCATTTTTTGTTATTGACAGAATATACAGATTTGCCATGGATGATATCATGATGGACACATCGCCTGCAGATAAAATTTCCGAATGTGTTAAAGATATCTTGAGGCAGTTTCCAATAGCCATTGAGGAGCCCAACAGACCTAAGCAATTTCACAATTTCCTGCACTTATGTCATATGTACCTCAGACCTAGTCAGAGGACTGGTGAAATTCAAGAAAATCCAATAAGGCCCTGGTTTTTGTACCGTATTTTACATTTTGGTCATAACTATTCAAGTATTGTTCACAGGCCAAAGGGAAGTCACCAGTTTAAAATTCCAGTGCGGCAAAAGGATTGTTTCCAAGCTGGTCAGCTGCCAAATCGGTGGCGTCAAGCAGCTCAGTAACACGACTCAGGTATTAGACTTGTGAAAAGGGGGTACAGTAAATACGAGAAGCATTCTCTCTTGAATATAAAATTCAGCGATGGGGTAGTAGAAGTTCCGTGTTTTCCTATCGACGAATTTTTTTCCTATCGACGAAAATACCGAGTCTCTATTTAAGAACTTAATTGCATTTGAACAACCAGATCCTCGGTTTGGGAATGACATCACTGCCTATGTTGTTTTTATGTCTCAGTTTGTCAGCACACCGGAAGATGCCGTACTGCATACTCAAAATGGGATCATTGTACATATGTTGGATAGTGATGATGAGGTTCCAGCTCTGTTCACTAGGCTGACAAAGCAAGTGTCATTTGGTTCTGATGAATATTATCACCTAAGATCTCTGTGCTGTGGTATTGGAGGCTCACTACCAGAGTCGGCTAAACAGATGGTTGGCATGGCTGTGGAGAAATCAATCCATGGTTGGCACTAGCTGTCCTAGCTGCAGTTATCATGCTCCTGTGCACGGTTATTCAATCCATTTTTACTCCCTTGCTTACATCAAGCCCCCAGAATCGTAGTAAGATTTCTTTCTGGTGATCTCCATTTGTTTCTGTTTTGTCCTACCATATTCAAAAATCAGATAATTGGATTTCAACTGGTTGCAAAAATATATTGTAATGCACGTCCAATCTTTCATCAGATTCTACCATATGCAAGTGCGGACATCTTGTCGCACTTCAGCCAAACATGGCAGAACACCATCCTCCTCCTTTCACTTTGGATCGTTTCAAAGAGGCGCAACCGGAAGACTTTCGACAGCGAAGACCTTGATACCGGCTCTACTCTTCGATTATTTGGTGATCACCTGAAGCTATGGTCATCCCAAGCTCCAAAAGGGCAGCCTTCTGATCATGCCCTTGCTTGGTGTCAACAGTTAGTGGAATGACGTTCCTTGTAGCTTCCCCCCGCCGCCGCTGTTTTCCCCGGGAGATACCTGCTTTGCAGGCTGCCCATCTCCTTGTAAACATACGTTTATTGGTAAATGAATGAGATGGGTTCAGGAGGGGCCAAACCTCTGTTGATTCCTCTGAATAAAACGGGTACTTGGATTTTCATTATATATATTAATATTGTTTTATTTAAAAAATGAACTTTGCTGAAAGCTGTTCTATCATCTGTATATTGTTGACAAAATGACTAGTGTGTTGGTGTTTTGGAATGCTTCAATTTTTTTTTGCATGTTCTCATTTTTATAATAATCAAAGCAACTGTTCCTAGGGTAAATAAATGAGGTGGGTTATATTCTTGGCAGTGAATGCAGCAACGGTGTGAGTTTGAAACTGAGAGAGTCTCCCGAGGTCAGTTGTTTAGCACCACGGTTAGTCGGCTAGTTAATCCGAGTTTGAATTTTTTTAGTATTTTTTAGTTTGAAGCGGACGTGATTTTAGCTCATCGTTGCAATTAGCTCTATGCACGATGTAAGTTAGTTTTGTAAAATAAATAAATGTGTTATAACTAGTTCTGTGCTGAGATATTTGGAAAAAAAAATCAAAACATGTTTTGAATATAAGGCGTAATAGCATTGCCGTGTTGCTTGCACTCTTGGTTCATATGAAGGGTTTGCTAACCAACCAGAAGGTCTGAAGGAGACGAAGCTGGCAAGGACTCTTCTAAGGCAAGCACAAAAGTTGATGTGGATGGAGAGGAGTGAGTGACATCGTCAACTTCAACCAGTTGAAAAGACGTGCAAAAGATAGCAGTGGAAATAGTTCATTTCGATGGACACCTACGTTGACGATATGATGAGGTAAAATTATTTATGATTTTTTTATATAGGTCGCAGTTTTGCCGGCTGGAACTGACATTACTAGGACAACAAAGAAAGATATTTTTAAAATAAGATAGTTATAAATAAATACATAAAAAACATGGCAAAGAGTAAACTCACAAAAGAAGCTCAATAGTAACACACACCTATATCGGCGACATTACTTAAGAAGCAATTATAGGCAAACATCGAAGACTTGAAGCTCGCATTCAATAGAGTTGAAGGGATATACCCTTCTTTATAAAAGGAGGCAGGAAGGGAGCTTCCTTAGGGTGACCACATATGCCTTTTCTCCTTGCCTGTCCAATCTCGTTGCTTTTGTGTACGCCGTTTGATCGGATCTGGGCATTGTGTTCCTACACGCTGCCCCCGTCTCGCCATGTCGGTTTGTTGTCTCTTTTTCCGTGTGTTGTCTTCCTTTACTCGTCAATGCACCCCCTTCGTTTCCTCCTTCTCGTTCGTATCGCCGCTCTCGCTCCCTCCTACGTCGGCCTCTGCCCCCACACCCACGTTGGCCTCGCCACAACCAACAAGGCCGTCTCCGAGCTCTCCTCCCAACAACGCAAGGTCTTCTTCGTTGCCGACCACGCAGGGTTCACGCTCGCCGACCTCACCGCCAACGGCTACGTCCTCTCGCGCTTCCTCCGCTCCGAGTGCATGAACCATGCCTTCGTCTACGACGCGCCGCTCTTGGTCTCCAGGCTCGCGCTACGCCTCACCGATAAGGTGCAGGGTCGTCTCGATGCCCATCTCCCCCCTTGCGATCTCCACTCTATGGTTGTTTCTACTGCTGTTGGATTGCTCGATCTGCTTGCGTGCCTAGGGTTTTGAGCTAGAGGGATCAGATATGAAGCGGGGGCTCGGGTTTCGTGCTTAGGGAGGTAATCTCGGCTAGGGTTTTTGTTGACCTCCTTTCTTACTGTGCTTTTCTTCACCTGGGTTTCCCCTGTTCTTGAGGATGGTTCTTCCATCGTCTTCCTTTCGATTAGATTTGAGTGTTCTTTGTTCCCCCCTTTCCACCCGCTGTGGTCTTGATTTTTCCTTCGTTTATTCGCCGTCTTACCTTCCTTGGCTTCCTGTTGGGTCTTTGTCCATGGATCTACGCGGGTTTAATTATCCCGCCGTCTTCGTGGTTGTGTTTCATTTTTTTGCCATCATTCTCTTTTGAGGTTTTCCCCTCATCTTCCTTTTTGTTGGATCTGGCTTCCCGTTGGGTCTCTTTCTATGGATCTACGTGGTTCCAATTTTGGTAGGGTCTTTGTCCTCGCTGTTGGTGCACAGGGAGCCCCTCCTCGCCTTTGGATCCTGCTGCCGTCGCCATGGCGATCACCGCCAGACCCTCGACATCCTCAGCGAGCGCCAGTCCGGCCAGGATGTCCACACCCAGAACGGTAACCCCTCCTTACACGCCTCTAACTTGGGAGATTTCCGCGCTGGTTCCTCCACGAAATCTACCATTCCGCGCCCTCTGGTTTTGTTTCATCCACGTATAGAGGGAAGGTATAGTTTTGATCTGGAAGCGAATGCATGGTTTAGTTTACATACACTTGGATGCCCTTCACATTTATGATGCAATCATTGAATATTCATTCATGTTATTATGTGATCAGGTTTTGTGCAAAGTATCAATTCCAATGGATTTGCTGGACTCTAATGATTTCTAAATTGTCTCACCCTCTATGTCAACCTAGAACATAATGTAGATTGGGGTGTTGGGTATCCTTTTTTACTCTAACTAAGGTACCTTATGGAATCTAATTTTCACTTGTTTATTGTTTTAAGTGTGGGTCAACAGAAACAACTATTGATTAGTGCAAAATGCCTATAAGCTTCAAATATTGGGATGATTGCTTGGATCCAGAGGATATGGAATTAATGTGGGCAATCCTCAAGTAAGTAAAGAGTGGATCGATACTTGGAAAATGCGAGAACAGAAAGTTCACCTTACACGGGATCTTGATGGCGAGGTGTATCTCACGCAAACTAAAATGATGGTGAGCAATCAGCTGAATTATGTAAACCATGATATTAGTAGGTGTGGGATAGCTTATGTTAGTGAAAATCAAACCGAAACATATTAAAGTAAATCACCATATCTATTTTTTCAAGTTGTATATGTGCATGTATAACTTGTCCTGTTGAAAGATCTAGACCCGCCATTATGAGTTAATAGAGTGTTTTGGTGATTAATAACAAATCTAATTGTGAGACTAACTCTTTTGTCAAGTATTATCTTGTGTAGTCTCATTTGAATATAAATATGAAATTCAACGAGGTATGCATTTGTCTTATACTTTTATATATTGTTGCATTCATCGGATCCAAAATATAGGATAAACTCAACCATAAGTTTAACTTGAATATGTTCATATGATCTATTTACACATTTGTGTATGCACACATTTAGGGAGAGCTTATTCTATATTTTGTGGTTTCATTAGTATTGATCCATATTCTGTTTTTCATATATATTTGGGATCTTTACTTTGAAACATATCCGTTTGAGTATATAGAATTTGTGTAGTTTATGTATACTCATGTTTTGAGTATATAGAACTTGTGTAGTTCTTACATACTCATGTCGTGAGTATATGTAACTTGTGTAGTTCATATATACTCATGTTGTGTTACCTTTATCTAAATTCAATTTATGTGTAATTGAAGTGGTTATCATTAATTACCAATAAGGGAAAGATTGATGTATCTTGTCCCACCATTATGTGATAATGGTTTGTTGTGGTAACTAATGGTAATCACATTGTGGAACTAACATTTTTCATGAGTTGGATGAATATGTTATGTTCTAGGATGATGAAGATTTGGGATGATCATAAGTTGATCATCAAGTTAAGAGCTTAGTGTAAAGGATGCATCATGAGTTGATGCTTATCAAGAAGAGATGATCATGAGTTGATCATCAAGACAAGAGAAGACCCATCATGTGTTGATGGAGGTCAAGCAAAGGATCATCATGCGATGATGACTATCAAGTTAATGACCCGGACTTGAAGTGATGATGTGCGTCATCAAGCTTCAAGAAGATGCAAGGCAAATGTATGACTAGTTAGGGCTAATGATGTGTTCCCAGTCTTTTACCGGTCTTGGTATTTGGTTGGAAGACCGAATTGCTAGTATAGGTTACCGTAGTATTAAGAGGGGTTTTAACTAGTAGTTTGAGTTAGTCATGTGTTGATAGCTCAATATGGTTGCTCTAGCTTATCTAGGCATGATGCTATTTATTTGCGAATGTGTTTTGTAAATAGTCGAGTCTCATGCATAACCCTTGTAGCATGTGGCTTAAGTTTGCAAATGTGTTTTGCAAATGGTGTAAGTCCATGTACCTTATTCCTTGTGATGAGTATTCTAAAATGATGGCAAATGTGTTTTGCAACAAGCTGAGAATATCATCTTTTAACCTTGTTGGAATTGTACTTAAATGAGCGAATGTGTTTTGCCATTTGAAGTGAAGCAAATGTGTTTTGCTTCTGTGGTCTGGTGGTCAGACCGCCTGTGTGGACCGGTCTGACCGGTGGTCAATCGGTCGAACCGCCATGTGTTGGGTGGTCGGACCGATTTTCCTTTGTGTTGATTCTCTGTCCGGAAGTTCCGCTGTTGATAAAATGGAACTTCTGATGTGAGGAAGTTCCGGGGTTCATGCGGAACGTTTATTCCAGAGAGCGTCCGTTTTGGGACTTAGTCAAATTTCCATCGGGCGGTCGGACCGCCAGCTGTGGCGGTCTGACCGATTTGGCGGCGGTCAGACCGCCATTGCATGGCGGTCCGACCGACCGAAGGCCCAACGGCTAGTTTTATAGCCGTTGGAGGCACAGGCGGTCCGACCGGCCATTAGTTGGCGGTCAGACCGATCTGTGCTGATTTGAGGGAATTTTCTCCCAACGGCTAGTTTTTGTGTATGGGCTATATATATCCACCTTGGCCGGTTGGGAAAGGTTGTTGGTGCTATTGTTGAGTGCTATACTCATTCTTTGAGCTAAGAGTAAGGCTTTCTTCTCTGTTGTGCATGTGTTGCACTTGGTGAGATTTGAGAGCAAACCCTAAGTGTGTGTGTTGCCTTAGGTAGTGGATTGTGTATCCACGTGAGCGTTGACACTTGATTAGTTCAAGTGAAGGTTGATATTTGTTTCTCTTGGTGTTTGCCGACACCTAGACGGCGTGGAGGCGTCGTGCTCGGTGATCTTCTCAAAGAAACTTGTGAGAAGGCCCGGCGTGTTGTGAGTGGTTTGGTGCTCGCCATCTCTGGAGTGGAGGAAGAGCAACCCTAGTGGAGCGAGGTGTTGGTTCGGTTTGGAACCGGTCCAAGTGAATGGACTTACCTCGGAGGTGTTGGCTTAATTAGTGGAGCCGGTCCAACGTGGTTGGGCTTACCTCAACGTGAATTAGGGGAGACCGGTAAGTCTCCGAACACCACGGTAAAACATAATCGTGTCATCTTGTTTTTACTTGTACTTTACTTTGAGCAATTTACATTACATGCTTTAATTGTTTATATATCATTGTGTGATTGCTTCCTTGTATTGTTGGTGCACTTAGTTGAGCCTAGTTGATTTAGGTTTTAATTGTGCAAAACCAATTCGTTATTAGCTTCCGCATTATATATTGGTTTTAGCGTGAAAGAATTTTTAAACCGCCTATTCACCCTCCTCTAATCGGCCACCTCGATCTTACACCTGTCTATCCATTGTTTGGTTGATTCATTTGAATAATTATTTCCATATCTCCTATGTTGTAGCATGGCATTAAAATGAGGCTATTCGTAGTGGCTAGCAAATTTGTGCACTGAAGTTCAACAAAGATAGGAAAAAAAAACTATCATTACCGTGAGATAAGTGGCCAACCATATTGGTTTCTTGCTACATTTAACAAAGTGCCTAGATTATTGTTTAGAAGAGTTGCTTTGCTTTACCACAGAATGCATTTATACATGATGGCTTATTCCAAAGGAATGGCTTACGTGGTTATTTTGCGAAATGCAACATTTGCAATTGAATACAAATAATAGATTGAAAGCATAATTCAAAACAAATAGACAATAATAAGTTAACAATTGATTTCACAAAGTACATATAGTCTAATCAAGTTCTTTCACACATTTGAACAAGTTATCTCACACAATGACCCTTCCTATTTGTTTTATGAAAATCTACCCTCGTGTGAAATTCTAGAGCATGTCCATAACAGGGGACGCGGCTATTCGAATAGATTGATTTAAACACTCTGCGAGTTTGTACACTTTACCCACACGATACAATCGATGTAGCGATCATGACCATAACAAAACCTTTGAAACTTCATCTCAAACAATGACACTCTGGTGTGCTTTATGCCAGTCAATTTGTACACACACCCTTGAACGACACACACCATTGGGCGGATCACGAATAACCGTCCGCGATGTGACATATCACACCTCCGACCCATCACACGCTTAAATACAACTTGAGTTGTCAATGCCAAGACTCCATAACTTACTAAGTCGGGCCCGGCCCATACTAGGCATGTGGTCGTCACAAGAGGCCAGTTCAATGACGCACAAAGTTAAGTCCTTAATTGACCAAGGTAAGACTTCCATTTTAACCCAAATCACAAAGTTTAATAAGCACACAGCTCCACCATTCACACCAAATCCACCACTTGCCTCCGTCTAAAACCTTTTCCACCACTGTTGATTAAGTGCAACACATGCCATCAACGAGTAACGACTTCTGACACACACACGGTTTCATCACACGGTTCCATAATCACTTAGTCAAGTTTATAATTACAACTCTCACATGAAATGATGACTCGTGGCATGGCTAAGCAGTCTAATCGTATCTAACCAACCCACGTTGGTGCTACGATAATACCAACTAATAATTAACCAACCTAGGGTGACAAAAGATCATGGCATATAATAGACAATGTGGCATAACAATTTGGATTAATAACTATACCCAAAAGCATTTAAATAATTACTTGATATAGAATGCAATACATTGAAACAAAGTATTTTGAAAACTGGTTTCAAAATGATCAAAGGTATAACTTGCCTTGGAATAGATCTAGATATTGGTCTTGGTCTTGAGGTGCTCCTTCTTCTGCAAAATTCCAAGTATCGACGTCTACTGCATGAAGCGAGACAAAAGAAACAAAACAAATAAATAACAGAGGCAAAACAAACTCTAAAAATCAAATAAAATTCACCATTAAATAGATCTTAATTTTATATGAATTTACAAATTTGAATGGGCTCAATTGGACTTCGGATGCAAAAGATATGGGCTTTGGAAGATTGGAAAATCAATTAAACCCTAATTTGGATTTTCTTGAATTTCCCGAATTATTTTTATAAAGGAAAATCGGATTATTGCGCAATGCTTGCGTCAGCCGAGAATTTCTGGAAAAAGAATTAAATTTAAAATAAAATCGGCAGTGGGCCCATCACCGATGGCTCGCCCACGAGACCAAATCCACCGAGCCGAGGAGAACCAACCGCCGGTGGGGCGACATGGCTCGACGATCGACCACGCAGCGAGCGACACGCCCGGCCTGAGGGGATGTGGTCGCACACGTGGGCGACCACGGACGACGAGCAGCGGCGGCACTCCGGCGACCACGGATCTGGCGGATGACGGCTCGGCTGGCGGCGGTGCGCTCTGAGACTCAGTCGCGACTGGCGATCCTGGTAGCGGCGATCGCTACTCGCGGAGATGACCGAGCGGTGGCGGCGACACGAGGAGCGACGGGCGGTGCGGCCGATGGTGGCGGCAGCGGTAGGGCTTCCCAGGGCAACGAAGCGCATAGGGTTGCCCTTGGCGGGCGAACTCACGGGTGGGCTCGGTGGCGGCCGAAGCTCACCGGTGGGCTGCGCAATCCGGCGAGGAAGCTCACGGCGCGTCTTGAGGTTCGAGCTCGATTCCGTGGCAGACGATGATCTAGGGTTAACGGTACGTGGGAAAAGCGGCGGGTGGATGCGATCCTCGTGACACGGGTGCGGCTTTAAATAGGGCCGAGAAACCCTAGAACCCATGTCGAGGATTTGCGTGGCGCGCGCGAAGAATCGAGCGAAGTCCCGATCGGAGACGATGAACAGATGTTTGGTGGGACCCACTTGTCACGGCAGCGCTCGGACGAAGGTGTGTGGAAAAAGCGACACCTCGGCGGTCCCACTTGATGAGAGAGCGAGGCGCGAAGCGCGGCGGCGGATCGGCCAAAGGACACGTGGCGAAGATCCGGTGGGCAAAGCGGCGAACTTCATGAGCGGCGGCGGCAGCCGCGATCTTGATCAACTACCGGGAGTGAGCGGGTGGAATAGTGTTGGGCTTCGCCCATCATCATTCGAAGGATTTAAAATAGATTTTCTTTTAAATAAATCCATAAAATACAAATAGCAATTAGAAAATAGCAAATGACTTTGAAAAAATTCCAGAAAATTCTATAAAATATATCCAAGCATATAGAATCTAAATAAAATAATTTTGGCAATTGTTGGTGTTGGGATTAAGCACATTAAATCAATTTGTCCTTAAAGTCCATATTAAGCTTTTTAAATTAATATTCCAATAAATCCAAATGGTGAATTTTCTCACTACTACTATTTAAAAGATTGAAATAAGTTTGAAATAAGTTTGCGGAGCTTCCCTTCAAAAAATAAGTTTGCTAAGCTATGAAAATCAATCACAAAGGAGGGGGATTTCCCTTTTATTCAACAATCCATTTATTGTTTGCACAATTGTGGATTTAAACTAATTTTTATGTACATTAACCGATTCTTTCAGGCAGTGGCTACAAATTCTTCCAAGCGTGGAGGATTTGAGCCTGCGAATTTAGAGACTAGATGGGTATATGTAATCGGGAGATTTCCGCGTTGGTTCCTCCCCGAGATCTACCATTCTGTGCCATCTAGTTAGTTTTCTTGTTGTCGAATTGAACTTTAGGATCTCCATCGTAGTACTAGATGTATGAAGTTGCAATGTAGTAGTACAATGCTATGGTACTTGGTATAAGAAGTTGCAATGGCGTGGTTGTGGCGTGTGCAAATATCAGAATTTTTCTTTGGTGCCTATTAACAACTTTGAAGTCCAACAGTTCAGGGTGTTCTGTTTAGTTTTGTATACCAAGGTTGGTGGCTTGCCCTATAAAAGCATCTAGGATTAGTCTGCTTTCTGTTGTTATGGTCATACCAATGGCTAGTCCTCTGAATGTGACGAGGATTGTGACTAATCAATTATCCAGGTATATCTTTATTTGCTTATTTATAGATAAGCCAGAATTTTACTAGTCCTAAGTTAGTTTTCTGGACCCAAGATCAATTAAGTAATCAGAAGGTGGGCCTAAAAGTCTTTTCTTTGACTATTCCCGAAACCCCTTCTGGAGGCCTAGTTGGACCTCCTCTATGGGTTTCTCCAGGACCTCTCCCCCGCAGAGGAGGTTCTAGAAAGTGGTTACCCACGTGTGGTTAATAACAACTACACGTGGATATATCAGCGATAACGGTCATCACGAAGAGACGCGACTGTTGGCTTGAAGAGACACAACTGTTTGTTTGAAGAGACGCAACTATTGGCGCAAAGAGGCACCGCTGCAACCAACTGCCGACGCTTGTAAAACTATAAATAGTCTAGCCTATGTGCCTTTGTAAGCCTTAATCCACGTGTATTCATGGCCACTTTTCCTGTAATCAGAGCATACTCTTTGCAATACACGTTCACCATTTTGAGTCCATTGGCGAACATATAGTAATCTTCATTTTCTTTTTATATTCTTGTTTGTCCGTTTTGTGACGAGAGTCTAAGATGTCGACAGCTGGTGTCGTCCATGGGGATTGCTGTCATCATCTTCGCCTACTCAATTCTGGTAATGTGTCCCACGCTTTTCTGATGAATCACAATTTGTCTACTTGGAGAGTAGAAAATATCATCGACATTTTTGACTATGATGACGACATGGAGGAAAACTTTATCCTCGTATCTGGAAACACCCATGGATCCTCCGGGGCCGTTGCTACGGCACCGTCGCCCACTAAGCCCGCATCCGCTGACTCCACGCCAGCCGTGCCTTCGTCCACAAGTACCGCTGTGGACGAGTACTATCCCGAGTCTGTCTCCCTTAGAGCAGGAGATTCAGAAGGTTCCTGGAGCCCAACAAACCATGATGATCTCGCTAGCGGCCTCCACATTGAAGGCCTGGAGAGAACATATGAGGAGAATCTTCTATTCACCCTACAATACAACTCGTCCTCTTCCTTAGAGGACGATGGCATGTTCACCCCTTCCGCCTGTTCCGGCGGTCGTTAGGTTGCCGTCATCGATGACAATCAACCCAATCCCGACGATAATCCCAAAGCATCAGGGCAACGCTAGGAGCGGGAAGAGAGGGAACGCCTCCAACGAGAGGAAGAGAACCGATAAGCTAAGATACGTGCCGCCACACAAGTGCACATCTCATAGGTTCGCGACCACTACTACCGAGATGCCCTTGGCTCCTCAACGAGGGCACCACCACTGGCGATGCACACGCTACCGCCGCGAGAAACGATGGTAAAATATCCAAATACCTTGGCAACCCCCATGCAGGAGGATTCCCCTGCAGAGCGCATTCGCTACCTAGCAAGCGCCATTGCACGTCCTCCGAAAGGATTAACTCCGGAGCAAGTAGTGCAAGTAATGCATGAAATTGCACAAGAGCTACAGGATGCGGCGGAGAACATTTCTACCCGATCGCCTACTGTGCTTTCCCAAACGGACTCACACTTAGAAGGGTCCTCGATTGGACGCTGAAGGCAAAGCCGAAATTATGGTGCTCCTGGCCATCACGTTCAAGGCCAAGGTGTGCACAACATCCATTTTTGGGACGTAGTAGACATCCCAGATCTCCTACTGGTCATGATAATCGTCGTAATACACGACAATGTGTTGGACCTTACGCAGGTTGAAAAGCTTTTTCTCTCAAACTAAGAAATGTTACTTGGCCGGAGAAGTTCAAGCCAGGGAGTATGGAGACTTTTGACTGGACGCAAAACCCTTCAGAATTCCTCCAAGTCTACAGTACCATCATTCAGGCTGTTGGAGGTGACGATAAGGTAATGACTAATTATATGCCCATAGTTTAAAAGGGTTCTGTCAAGACCTGCTATTTAACCAGCCTGAGGGGTCCATATATAACTGGGAGATACTTTGTAATGCATTGCAAAACAACTTTAAAAGTTGTTATACAAAGCCGGGGAATGAGGATGATTTGCATCGACTCCGCCAAACCCCCGAGGAAAATTTACATCAATTTGTAAAACGTTTCATAGAAGTATGTAACACTATCCCAAATGTTTCTGATGACTCTGAGATTCGAGCTTTTAAACAGGCGATGAGATATCGAAGGTTCACAAAAGACCTCAACATCAATCCACCTAGGCCGTATCAGAACTCTTCGACATGGCCGATCGGTACTCTAATGCCCATAAGGCAGTAGAGTGGAACCGAATGGTGGATAAGGGAACCACCCCTCCTCAGCCAGGCCTCGAGAATGTTAAAGAAAAGAAATCCAAGAGGTCGAAGGCTCCACGAGCATCAAAGGAAAATCTAAGAAGAAGGAGAAGGGGAGGTCCAAGCAGTCCACCAGGGAGGGCGCAGCAGTTGACCAGTGACCACCCTACAACAAGAACAAAGGTCTTTGAACCAAAAGGAGGCTAGGAGGTCGTTCAAATGACTAAACTGATCCACGATCTGCGAGTACATCCATGGGCAATGAGCGTTGGTGCTCATTGCATAAAGTTCCTGGTCATAACCTTCGCAACTGCCGTACTTGGCAGAAGTAAATGAAGGATTATTACGATGGGAAAGGTCCAATGCCTGTCCCACTAGAAGATAATGGACCACCGGTGGTCCAAAGCAATGACAAAGACACGAAAATACCGTTTCAAAGGACGAACCACCATGTCAATGTCATTTATGGGGGGTTCAACCGCCTACACCTCTAAGCAGCAGTACAAGGCAGCATGGAGGGACGTCAATAGCATTGAAATCCCACCTGGTTGTCCGGAATACCCTAAGTGGTTAGAGACCTCCCTGACCTTCACTAAGGAGGACGTCCCTAAAGGAATGTCAACTTCCCGTAAGTTACCATTAGTAGTTTCCTCTACCATAAGTAATTGCAGAGTAGAGAGAATATTAATAGATAGCAGTAGTTCTTTAGACCTTTTATTTATTAATACTTTAGATGAGATACAAATTCCTTGTTCTAATATTAAACCAATGACAAGTCCCTTATATGGGATAGTGCCAGGTATGTTAGTTACACCAATAGGGCAAGTAGTTTTACCAGTAACCTTTGGTACGGCTACAAATTTTTGAACTGAGTTGATCACTTTCAAAGTGGTTGATTTTGAGTTTGCCTATAATGCTATTTTGGGAAGACTATCTCTAACAAAGTTCATGGTAGCTACACACAACGCTTACCAGAAGATCAAGATTCCTGGGCTAAAAGGCGTGATTGTGGTGCAAGGTGATCAGCCTTCGCGCTTTCATGTGATCGTAAGTCGCTGGAACTTGTCGATCGGTTACCTCTGAAAGATCTTACTTTGGAGGATAAAACAGGGAAGGCCGCGAAAATCAAGGCTACTCCTCAGCCCAATGAGGAGGTAAAGATAATACCACTTAGCCCCGATGACCAATCCAAGATGGTCCATATTGGCATGGGATTAAGTGAAAAATAGGAAGACGAGCTCCTCACCTTCCTCGAGCCAACTCGGATGTCTTTGCGTGGAAGCCATCTGATATGCCCGGAGTCCCAAGGGAGGTGATTGAGCATAGGCTAGCCATCCAGGCTGAGAAAAAACTAGTCAAAGACTGAGATGTTTCACCCTAGATCGTCAAGAAGCCATCCGAGCAGAGCTCAATAAGCTCCTTGAAGCCGACTTCATTCAGGAGGTTGATCACCCCGAATGGCTTGCGAATCCAGTCCTTGTCAAGAAATCTAACGGTAAGTGGCGCATGTGCATGGATTTTACCAGTTTAAATATTACTTGCCCAAAGGATGACTTCCCTTTGCCTCGCATTGATCAATTAGTTGATTCTACTATGGGTTGCAAACTGATGAGTTTTCTTGATGCTTATTCCGAATACCATCAGATCAACATGGCGAAAGAAGATGAAGAAAAGACTACCTTCATCATACCCTTCGGCGTCTATTGCTATGTCAAGATGTCGTTTGGGTTATAAAACGCTGGAGCCATGTACCAGCGTTTGATATAGAAAACCCTCGGCATTCAGCTGGGGCGTAATTTAGAGGCCTATGTAGATGACATCATTGTGAAAAATAGTACTAAATATAACTATTTGAAGGATCTCGCAGATACCTTTGAAAATGTAAATAAACATGGAATAAAACTTAATCCTGAAAAGTGTACTTTTGGGGTTAATTCTGGCAAGTTGCTTGGTTTCTTTGTTTGTTCTTGTGGGATTGAAGTTAATCCCGAGAAAATTAGAGCCATTGAACAATTACGACCACCTTCTACTGTGAAGGAGGTCCAAGCCTTAACTGGTCGA
Organism: Hsuehochloa calcarea; assembly: GCA_036346395.1. Lineage (NCBI taxonomy): Eukaryota > Viridiplantae > Streptophyta > Magnoliopsida > Poales > Poaceae > Hsuehochloa > Hsuehochloa calcarea. The sequence continues at coordinate 47,717,227 of CM070599.1, forward strand.
ATGGCGGCTCTTAGTCGTTTTATTTCTCGATCGGGAGAACATGGTTTACCTCTATTTAAGGTGATCCGTAAGAGTAATAAAATGTTCCAATGGTCCGAAGAAGCTGACAAAGCCTTCGAAGGCTTAAAGGCTTATCTTTCAAATCCTCTAGTATTAGTTTCTCCTTTAGAGGAGGAATCTTTACTAGTTTACTTGGCAGCAACGCCAAATGTGGTCAGTGCAGTACTTATTGCAGAAAGGGAAGGGTCTCAATGACCCATCTACTATGTAAGTAAGGTCTGACACGGGACCGAAGGAAAGATATCTTGAGGTCCAAAAACTAATTTATGCTCTTCTGATGACTTCGAGAAAACTGAGATATTATTTTCAATGTCATAAAATCACAATGTCTTCATATTTTCCTATTGGAAATATACTTCATAACTAAGAGGTAACGAGTCGCATGGCCAAATGGGCAGTAGAACTTGGGGAGTTTAATTTTCATTTTAATACCTGAACAGCCATAAAAAGCTAAGTCCTAGCTAACTGTATAGTTGAATGGACGAACACCGAGGATCAACCTCAAGAAAGTCCAAGGCCAGACGATCATTGGACACTGTATTTTGATGGCTCCCGCAAGCTTAAAGGCTTAGGGGCTGGGATTTTGATAAAAACACCACAAGGTGATCAACTTTAGTATGTCATACAGTTTCTGTTCCCTACCACTAACAGCATAGCAGAGTATGAAGGACTTCTAGCCGGGCTTTGAGCAGCCAAACCCCTCAGAGTCCGCCGGCTTTTAGCGAAGGGAGATTCGTAATTAGTCGTAAACCAGGTATCAAACGAATACAGTTGTTCCGATGAGATAATGGCTCAATACCTGGGTGAAGTGAGGAAGTTGGAAAAGCACTTCAAGGACTTTGAAGTCCAACATATATCATGCAAGGAAAACTCCTTAGCAGACTAGTTATCGAAATTAGGTTCCTCACGAACGCCTGTTCCAACAGGTGTTTTTCTTGAATACCTTACAAAACCTTCAATAGAAATGGGTTTGACCACTTCAGAGGTCTGGGTCATCGAGCAAGATGCGGAGTGGATAAAACCATTGACCACCTATCTTGCATCAGGGACATTGCCCGATGATCCTTAACAGAAGGATAGGTTGATTCGAAGAGCACACATGTACGAGTTGGTCGAAGGATCATTGTATAGGAAGGGAGCACGTGATGTTCTTATGCGTTGCATATCCCAAGACTCTGGGATAAAATTACTAAAAGAAATCCGTAGAGGCTTGTGTGGTACACATGCATCATATAGAACATTAGTTGGCAAAGCTTTTTGGCAAGGCTATTACTGGCCCATCGTTCTACAAGATGCCATGCACCTTGTTAAGATCTGTAAGCAGTGTCAATTCCATGCCAGGCAAGTGCACCAACCATCTTACTCATTATAGACCATTCACTTGTTATGGCCTTTTTCGACTTGGAGCATTGATATAGTTGGACCACTACCGCAAGCACCAAGTGGGTGTAAATTCTTGTTTGTGGCCATCGCTACATTCACTAAGTGGATAGAAGCTGAGCTAGTTGTTCGTATAACGGCTGCAACATCAAAGAAATTCCTTGTGCAAAACATTGTTACAAGATTTGGAATACCCAGTCGTCTTATCACAGACAATGAGAGCCAATTTATTAGTGATGTGTTTCAAAATTATTACAATGAAATTAGCACTAAAATATGCTTTGCTTCCGTAGCACATCCACAGAGCAATGGAGTAATAGAAAGAGCCCATGGTCATATTATACAATGTATTAAAAAGAGAGTTTTTAACCGCCTTAAGGCATGCTCAAAGAGTTGGAAGAAAGAGCTTTTTATGCTCTATGGGCATTGCGTACTACTACTAGTAGTGCAACTGGTGAAACACCATTTGCACTAGTCTACGGTGCAGAAGCAGTGCTACCTAGTGAGATTTAACTAGTTCCACACGTATAGACCTCCTTGATCAAATAAATCAGGGAGATTTGCGTGAAGATGACGTCAATATGCTAGAAGAAAGACGTGATCATGCACTATTAAAATCAGCTACCTATCTGCAAGGGCTGAGACGCTACTTTAATAGAAGAGTTCATCTAAGAACACTTCATGTGGGTGAACTGGTCTTGAGACGCATCCGAACCAAGCTAATTTGAACAAGTTGTCCTCCAGATGGGAGGGTTCATATACTGTAGTTGCTCTCGCTAGGACATGATGAGTTAGATTAGCTATGGAGGATGGTCGTGTTTTATCTAACACATGGAACATTGGACATCTTTGAAAATTCTATGTATAACTATCTTTTTTTTTTCATATTTTATAAGTTCAGTTTTTATTATCAGTATTATGTTGATTTTTTGGTATAAATTTTTTCGTATCATTTCGCATACATGATCACCATCTTTTGTAAGTGCCTACAGTTGATCAATTTCGCTCATGGGTCATAGTGTCTTTACTTATCAAGTGGCCATCAGTATACATTTGGGAAATGACAACTGTTTGGGATCTCTTCTATAAGCCAATTCTCATTGCATAAGAGCCCAATAGTCTGACTTCATCTTCCTAAATACATACTGGTATGGATGATTGATTTTGTAATATATATCCTAATCTTAACGCATTTGTTCACCCGAAACACTTCTCCCATTGCCCGACACAGTGTTCTAGGCGGGGGCTACATATCCATACACATAACAGAATATACAACTTTCAACTTGCAAAAAATTAATTTGTAAAACATAGTTAGTCAACTTTCGACAAATAATCATAATTGTTGGACCAAACCGAATAGAGGGGAGGGGTGAATAGGAGCACGATCTCTTTTTCACATTGATCAGACTCAACACGTTTTTCTCTCAAATAGCTATGAGAGCTATGAAGATCAATGTACAAGCATAGCGGAAGACTTGTATTGAATCCAATCGAAACCACAAAACAAAACAATCAAAATCACCAAAAAAATCAATTTGCAATGAGTTGGGCGGTCATACCTCTCAGCCAAGCGGTTTGACCTCTCCATGGGGTGGTCTGGCCTATCCAAGGGGCGGTTTGACCTCTAGCCTGATAAACAGTAAAATCAGCTCAAATTCGAAATCACAAATTGGTCTAACTTTTGATTCACAACTACAAACTTCACAAAACTTGAAACATACCTTCTCTAGGATGTCAGGAACCTATTCCAATCAAGAATTGTGAAGATCATTGCCAAAGTTCTGACCTATTTCCGTTTGAGTGAAGATTGCTTCAAAACCGAGTCAAGACGAAAGTATGATCCAAAAACTTGCTCGTAGGTAATAGATGATCAAGATAATCCTAGATGCATTCCCACATGTCACAGTAAGCAAGATCCAGGCCATAAACCAAAGGAAAACCAAAGGATCAAAGAAAGCTCCAAAATCACAAAAGAGAGAGCAATAACAAGAAGAGACTCATCTTGCGGAATCTTGCTTGGATTGATTCGAGATTGATGTTGGTTTACAGCCACTCCATCCTGGAGGACAAAGTCTCAACACTTGAGCACACAATCAATCCAACTCTCTAGAACCATAACCCCTCCACTTTCCTCTCCCTAAACACAAACTATGGTTTCTTCAATACAAGGGTTGGGAGGTGCACAACCAGCACCCTCCCTATTTATAGTGGAGGCTAGCTTCTAGAAGGACATCCCTAATGGACACATGTTAAGCCCAAACACAAACGGGTTTTACTTACGCACGTATTTCAAAGCGTCGTCTTCATCTTCTCTTGACCTAAACCACTTCTCCTTACGCTGTCTTGCGTCGCGGTTTAGCCAAAAGCCATCAAGGTGGTATTTTGGTGAAGTTACCAAAATACCCCTTCTCGATCCTTCTCTAAAGACTGAGTCCAAACTTCATGAAGTAATCCCATGCTTCGCCACGTGTAGGTTGATCAACGACTCTCTTCATGTCAGCAAGTCTCTCCCATCTGGCTCCCACCGAAACCACCATGGCACTCGCACCGACCCCCGCGTCGCTTGATGCAACCCGTCGCACCTAACTTTCCGTTTGGTCATCATTGTCCATTTTGCGCCATGCTTGAGTCCATTGACTTCACCCAGCATCCTTGATCATTTTGAACCTCAACTCTTCAAGCCTATCCCCAATAATCCTCGTCGTTGACCGTCATTGACCTCCAAGCCTCATGCACAACAATAGACCAAGAAATCGATTTCGAAAATAAGTTCTTCGCAATTTGACTCACGTTAGTTGAAACATGCATCATGCAACACATATGCACTGAAGCCCATGAACTTGTAACCAACAAACATCGCCGCCAAGCTGGCCAGCGAACAAGTCAAAACCGGTCAGATCGCCTCCTGGCCGGTCTAACCGCCCAGCAAGAGGCTTAGTCAAATTTCCTCCCTATGGAAATTTCAAACGAATATAACTTTTGACTCGAAGCAACAAAAATTATGAAACCAAGAGTAGAAGAAACCCTTCTCTTGCCTACACCCTCTATTTTTTGGTCTGATCTAAAATTCAACAAAACCTTTATAGCCGGTCAGACCGCCGTCTCCTGGCCGGTCTGACTGCCATAGATGGCCGGTCATACCACCATAAAGGCCGGTATGACCACCGCCCTGGCCGGTCTGACCGCCTACTGCCTGACAGAAACTGAAATTTGTCGAAAACTCATGTTTCGACAAACCCTCAATACTATTGCCAATTGTAACATCATGATAAGATCATAAACATATCCCCATGATATCCACAATAATTATCATGCACTAAATCTTTTCATTATCCCATATAATTTAAAACAAAACATTTGTATCATTATAATGTTATTTTTTGAACACTTGAGCCAGGAGCACTAGTTTCAATATTCCTGATGATCTCTGCCACCACTGGTGTGATATTGGCTTGGGCTGCAATACCTGCTTCTTTTGTCTTGAACTTGGGCGTAGGGATAAGCTTATGAAGATCAACAGAATCCCCATAAAGGAGATCTATCTTCAACAAGACTCGGTTTAAAGCTTGGCTCATTGCTCTCGTCAAATATTGACATATGGTAGTCTTCATAACATGTATGTGTTTTTGAATATACGTAATTTGAGTATAAATGTCATTCCTAAAGTCGTCCAAGGTCATCTTGGTTGCGAGAGGAGTAACAGAGCCTTCAGTTGCTTTGTGATTTCTCATAGAGAAGCCGAGATCCGAGAAAAGCTATTTCCCGTAATTGTAGTAATTTCCTTGACAACCTTCATCAAGGTATCTACCTTCTTTTCAAGTTCTTGTACGACAGTACGACTTCTTTTCTCCACTTCCTTCGAGTATTGAATCTGAAGATTTTTGTTAGAAGAGGTCTTTTGAAGATCCGCTTTTGCCTTTTCTAGTTCTAAGAAGGAACAAAAAAGAGAATAAAACTTATGCAATGCAAATAATAGATCAAATGCTCTGTAAAAATGAAGAGAAGTTTATTTTTACCTTTTTTCTCCTTAATGAGCATTTTGTTTTATTCAAAGAGATCATGACTTTTTTTAGATTGTCTACCCAGGATTTCTTGTAACTTTTCATTCTTCTGAGTCAAGAGGCGGATCTCTTCGGTCTTCTTTGCCATGACCACCGCACTCGTCTCAGATATTTTCTCCACCTCAAATAATATCAATCTAAGAGCACGAAGTGCAAATTCAACACTTTCTTGTCTGGCTTTCGCCAGTAAGCACTCCCTATGAAGTAAACAAAGGCATAAGTTAATTATTTAGTCAGAATCTTACGATTAAATAATAACTTCATGTACTTACTTCTCTTTCTCCTCTACAAAAGTTTTAATCTCCTCTACCATGTCAATATTGACTCTCTAGCACCTTTTGACAGATGTCATGAGGTCTTGGAAGTCCTTTTTTCAGTTCTGGAAGGGGAACTTCCTAGAGGAATCTCATCTTCGGTTGATCCAATTAGACCAGATGAAAAACTCCTAATTGGATCAGTACTGATATTTTGCTGCTCCTAAGACATCCTATGAGTCGTTTATATACTGGTAAATTCAAAGTAAAATTACCAAGATAAAAAGCTTACCAAGGTTTGATCATCTTCATCTTGAGTTTCGATGGTTTCATGGACCACCTCTTCTGATCGGGTGATCTCATGGACCACCTCTTTCGTCTGATCCTCTTGGGAGGTCCTTTCCGTTTGGAGCTCCATGTCCTGTGGTGTCCCCTTGGACATCCCAGTAGCTGCAGCCAGGACATCTTGGACCACTTCCTTAGTGGTCCTAGGAGGTCCTTCCATTGGAAGAATTTCTTCTGTTGGGGATTCCTCTGCTGCTAATACAATTGGTGGCGAGGATTATTCTTAAGTAGTCAGTTGCCCCCTTTTCGGGTCTGACGGCAAAGAAAGGCTAAAGAGAAAAGAGAGGATTAGTCATTTTAAGCTAAAAATTATATAGTTATAATCGAAGAACTTACTCGATCTCGAAGCTACTTTCGTTAAAAAGTGACATGAAGTCTTCATTCACAGTGAAAGTAAGCTCTCTCCTTTGCTCTGATGAGGAGGGAACCAAGGCCAGGGAGGTCCTTGGCCTTGGAACCCTCTGAAGAGGGACCACTCTTCTAACGATCCTTCACCCTGGACCACCCCAGCCAAGCAAGTTGATATAGAAGACATTGGCTGGGGGTTAAAGACATATCGGAAATGCAAGTCTTAACTTTTGTTTTCAATACCTCGTGGGTAGAGGGTCTCGAAGAAGTTGGAATTGAAGCAAGAGGTCCTGGGGAAACTGAGGCCAAAGCCGGTGTGGGTTTAATCTTCTTTGGCACAACAGGAGGTCTGAAAATAATCCTTGCACTCTTTGCCAAAGAAGGAGAAGAGCTCTCACACCGACATCTGAGATAGGACGTTTCTTTGATGTCATCTATCCGAAACATATGAATCAGGCATAAACAAATTTACTTCTTATGTATAATTAGTTTCTATGAATACTTACCATTGTGCAATCTTTCCTAAGCGATAAAGTCGCCCCAATCAAACTTGGGGGATGCGCCTCTATGTCGATCGGTTCCTTTTCTGGAACCCGATCTTTTAACAAGACTGAGGTCCTACATAGGACCTCATCATTTGAGAGAGCTGCAATATAATAAACATTACTTTACTCTAACCATGAAAATTTAGTTTGAGTAAAAAGATGAGTAAGATGTTACCATTTTCAGGGACATCATGATTATAGGGTAGTATTTCCCTCTTCTGGAGTGGGAAAATCTTGTTCTTAAGGAAGTCATGGACAACCTTTCGTCCAGTTAGACCTCCCTATACCAGGTTGCTGATCACCAGGACCACTCTTTTTTTCATCATATGTGTTGGACCGAAAAGGCGACTAGAGGGGGGGGGGGTTGAATAGGAGCACGCTCACTTTTTCACAAAATATGAATTCAACACAATTTCACTCCAATAGCTATGATGAAGCTATGAAGATCAATATACGATCTGTTGGAAGACTAGTATTGAATCCAATTAAAAACCTAAGCAATGCGACAAAAATCGGCAAGAACCAAAACTAACGAGAGGCGCCGTCGACCAACGTTATCTTGGCGGTCGACCTATACCAAATCGGTCGGCCATTGGTGTGGGTGTCCGATCCGCCGTGAGCTCGAACCGATCTGAAGCAAGAAAAGCGGCCGATGATGAAGTTGCAATTAGGTCTAACTTTTGATTCTCAACTCCAAACTTCACGAAACTTTGCACACACCTTCTATATGCTATTGAGGACCTATTCTAATCGAATATAATGATAATTCTTGATAGATCCTGAACAGTTGTCAATTGAGTAACAGAGGGTCTAAAACCGGGCAAGAACGAAAACTTGATCCTAATGCTTGTTCGTGAGTGATTGATGATCAAGATGATCCTAGATAAGTTCACACAAATCACAGCAAGCTAATTTACGTGAAGAAATCAATCAAAACTTCGCGGATCAAAGAAAGCCCTAAAATCACGAAATTGAAAGCAAGAACGAAAAGAGACTTATCTCAAGCAAACCTTGCATTGATTAAAGACGTGATCGTTGTTGGATTACACCCACACCATCATAGATCAGTGGTCAATCCAAGATCACGAAATTCACCTCAAACCATCAAAAGTCCTAGCCTCCACCTCAACTCCCCTTAAACCAATTAGGGTTTTGAAACATCAAAGAGGCGAAAAACAGCGAGAGAGATTGGTGCAGCCACCACCTCCTCCTATTTATAGTGGAGGCCTAGAACTTCTAGGGTTTGACTCTATTGGGCTCCCGTTAAGGCCCACTAACAAACGGGTCACACATTGCGCTTTGTAAAGCGCCGTTTTAACCTTTGACCTAAACCGCTTCACCATGCGCCATGGATTCGCCAATAGGTCACCCTTGTCCATCTTGTGTCACGCTTGGTCCATTGACCTCGCTTTCGACGCCGTCGATCGTTCACGGACCTCAACTCTCCAAGTCTAGTCCCGATCCTCCTCGCCGTTGACCGTTGTTGACCACCAAGCAACCTGCACAACCATAGACAAGCAAACACGAATTCGGGAACAAGTTCTTTACAACTTGACACATGTTAGTCAAAACATGCATCATGCAATACATATGCCATGATTCCAATGAACTTGACCTAACAAAGCAACATCACCACGAAGTTGGCTGACGTTCAAAGTGGAAACCGGTCCGATCGCTCCCTGTGAGCGGTCGGACCGCCCTCTAACGGTCGGACCGCTCCTGTGAGCGGTCGGACCGCCACCGAGACAGTCGAAAATTCATGCCCTGAAATTCCGAAACCTTCTGGAAACTTAAAACGAATAGAACTTTTGTTTGGGAACTCAAAAAATTATGAGACCAAGTGCATTGGGATCCCCTCACTTGCCTACAACACCTATTTTTGGCCCACCGATTCTGAACACTTTTGGTCACACCGGTCCGGATCACGCATATGGCCATTCCGATCGATTTGGTCGGTCGGACCATGCTGTCGAATGTACGAACTTTGTCGAAAACCCGGTGAAACGACAAACCAATAATACCATTGCCAATTGTCACATCATCCTAAGATCTGGAGCATATCCCCATGATATCCACAATATGAGGGCATGATCTCCTTGTCAGCAGCTCGGATTTTTGAGGACCACTCTGGTGGAGCATTAGGTTTGTAATTGTGGATATCATGGGGATATGTTCCAGATCTTAGGATAATGTGACAATTGGCAATGGTGTTTACGGTTTGTCGTTTCACGAGTTTTCGACAAAGCTTCAGGCATTCTGGACAGGGGCGGTCCGACCGGCCATAGCATGGCGGTCCGACCGGTCCCAAATCGGTCGGACCGGCCATGTGCGGCGGTCGGACCGGCTGTGACCTAAAAGTGGTCAAAACGAGCTGGGCCAAAAATAGGTGTTGTAGGCAAGTGAGGGGATCCCAATGCACTTGGTCTCATGATTTTTGGAGTCTCCAGAAAGAAGTTCTATTCGCTTTAATTTCGTAAGGTTTCGAATTTCGTGGCATGAATTTCGGCTAAGTCCCTAGGGGCGGTCCGACCGGCTCACAGGGAGCGGTCCGACCGGCTCACCTGGAGCGGTCCGACCGGTATTGACTTGAACGTCGGCCAACTTCGTGGCGATGTTGATTTGTTAGGTCAAAGTCATTGGTTTCATGGCATATGATTTGCATGATGCATGTTTTGACTAACATGGGTCAAGTTGTGAAGAACTTGTTCCCGAATTCGTGTTTGCTTGTCTATGGTTGTGCAGGTAGCTTGGTGGTCAACGACGGTCAACGGCGAGGAGAATCGGGACTAGACTTGGAGAGTTGAGGTCCAGAACGATCGACGATGCCGGGTGAGGTCAACGACTCAAGCGTGACACAAGATGGACAAGGGTGACCTATTGGCAAATCCATGGCGCATGGTGAAGCGGTTTAAGTCAAAGGTTAAAGACGGTGCTTTGCGAAGCGTGCGTGTGTGACCCGTTTGTTAGTGAGCCTTAACGGGAGCCCAATTAAGTCAAACCCTAGAGAGTTTTAGGCCTCCACTATAAATAGGAAGAGATGGGGCGCACCCTTGCTCTCATTGTTTTCACCTCTTTGTTGTTTTCAAACCCTAATTGGCTTAGGGGGAGTTGAGGTGGAGGCTAGGGCTTTTCATGGTTTGAGGAGAATTTCGTGATCTTGGATTGACCACTGATCCATGATGGTGTGGGTGTAATCCAACAGCAATCACGTTCTTAATCTATGCAAGGTTTGCTTGAGATAAGTCTCTTTTCGTTCTTGCTTTCAATTTTATGATTTTAGCGCTTTCTTTGATCCGCGAGTTTGTGATTGATTCTTTCACGTGGATTAGCTTGCGTGATGTGTGGAACCCATCTAGGATCAATTTGATCATCAATCACCCACGAGCAAGCGATTGGATCTAGTTTTCACTTTTGCCCGGTTTTGCACCCTTCTTCAATCAGATCATAAAAGATCTTTGTTCGTCCAAGAATTATCATAATTGTTGATTGGAATAGGTCCTTAATATCATAGAGAAGGTGTGTGCAAAGTTTCGTGAAGTTTGGAGTTGAGAATCAAAAGTTAGACCTAATTGCAACTTCGCCATCATAGCTTTTTTACTGTTCGAACTCGCCATCGACCGCCCCACACCGAGGTCGATCGATTTGAATGCCGGTCGGACCGCCAAGATAATAACGGTCGACCGCCGTCTCTGTTAGTTTTGATTCTTGCGATTTTTGTCGCATTGCTTAGGGTTTTAATTGGATTCAATACTAGTCTTCCACAGATCGTATATTGATCTTCATAGCTTCATCATAGCTATTGGAGTGAAATTGTGTTGAATTCATAGTTTGTGAAAAAGTGAGCGTGCTCCTATTCACCCCCCCTCTAGTCGCCTTTTCGGTCCAACAGTAATTGATTCTACTCTCTTTTGGAACTTCGGAATAAAACCATTCCTTACGTCATGTTTGGCTGACATCTTTGGTAGCCAAGAAGGGAAACACCCTCTTGCTAGCATCTTGAAATTTGAAATAAAAAGAGCCCAAGGCACCAGCACCTTTCTTGTTGCAGATGATTTGGTAATAAAACCTAAACAAACGCAGACTAGGGGCTATCCTGAAAACACCTCAAACATGTGGGCGAGAACGCTAAGTACTAAAACTGAATTCGGTAAAAGATGAACCAACTCGATTCCATAATGATTAAGAACTTCGATCAGGAAATCACTCTCGGGCAAGCGGAGGCCTGCCTAGAGGTAGGGCACAAAAAGTACTGTGAAACTGGCCGGAGGTTTGGTTCAATCTCCCTCCCTGGTACACGACACTCGATGAGAGCCTTCTCTGGTAGATGCCTGTCTTATTCCAGCCCTTTGAGCTCCTCCGCGGATAACATTGACAGTTTCCATCCCGCCATTGTTTCGGTTCAATGGCGGACTAAGGGATCCTTCTCTTCGAAGGTTTGTGAAGGACGAAAAGGTACTCGGTGAAAGGGGAAAGCGAAAACAACTGAGGTAAAAACGTGCCTAAGGAGGGGTAAAAGATCCATATATATACCCTTGGTGCATTTAAAACACACTACCTCAAGGATGTGACAACTGCACCTCGATTAGTGGTGACATGACAACTCACGTTCGGTCAAGGAGGTTGTTTCGCGCGTCAAAGATGTGTAAGAAAAAGTAGTTGCAAAGTTTTTTCTTTTCTCAAAGTTATCTTCATCCCGTATCCATCGTGGGTGGAAAGGTAAAAGACTGCTTAACATAGAAGTTACCTCAATATACATCTCGAAAGAAGATCACCTGATCATCGGGATTTTCTTCTATCAATCCCTTAAAGAGTTTGATCCATAAAGCAAACTGACTGTCCGACCACCTTAAACAAAGGTAGTCTAAAAGTAAATTTGGTCCGTGGATGATTGTCTATTGTATTCTCCAACCATAGGAGGAGAAATGCCAAAGCAATATGAGTTTTTACTCATGAGAAGCTTTGAGGACATAAATTTGATGAAAATCCCTAAAGGAATGTTTCTTCTTCTTGCCCTTGTGGTTATTTATATGACCAGTACCCTACGGTAGAATTAAATAAACCAGACGGAAGTTTAACAGATGAGATTTTATTAGAGTTTGTTCCTAATAAATCGCTGAATACTAAACATATTTGTCCCTTCGGGAATTGCTTTCATAAATATATATGACTGACACTCCTACTTCCTAAGGGAAATAACTATTTACAACTCAAGTAAAACTATCTTCTTGACCAAGTCTAGTTCGGTCAAAAACCTCTTCAAGTAATTTATTTTCACTTGAAGTTGAGGGGCTAGCTGACGAGGATTGTTGACTAGTCAATTATCTGGGTATAGCTTTATTTGCTTATTTATAGATAAGCCTGGATTTTACTAGGCCTAAGTTAGTTTTATGGGCCCAAGATCAATTAAGCAATCAGAAGGCGGGCTTAAAAGTCTTTTCTTTGACCGTTCCCGAAACCCCTTCCGGAGGCCCAGTTGGATCTCCTCTATGGGTTCCTCCAGGACCTCTTCCCCGCAGAAGAGGTCCTAAAAAGTGGTTACCCACGTGTAGTTAATAACAGCTACACGTGGAGATATCGGCGATAACGGTCATCACGAAGAGACACGACTGTTGGCGTGAAGAGGCACCACTACAACCAACTGCCGACGCTTGTAAAACTATAAATAGTCGGGCCTATATGCCTTTGTAACATAGATTCACATCCAACCTCTAATCCACGTGTATTCATAGCCACTTTTCTTGTAATCAAAGCATACTTTTTGCAATACACGTTCACCATTTTGAGTCCTTTGGCAAACAAATAGTAATATCTATTTTCCTTTTATATTATTGTTTGTCCATTCTGGGTTGGATTCCTCCATCCCACTCTTCTCCAGTATCCTCAAAGCATAAGCCGACTGCTTCATGGTGATCCCTGCAATAGTTTGGGTGTACCTCTATACCCAAATAGTAACATAAAAAACGTAGATCACTCATGTTGAATAAAGCTTTCATCTCCTGCTTGAACTTGCTGATCTCTTGTGTATGAGTTCCAGTAATGATAAGATCATCAACATGCACACCTACTAGCAAATTATTTGAGCTCGTAACTCTCTGTACACCGCATGTTCTGATGGACATTTCTTGAACCCAAGTGACATGAGGCTGCTGTTCAACTTGGAGTTCCAGGCCCTTGGAGCTCGACGGAACCCGTATAACGCCTTCTTGAGCCTCAAAACTTTTTGCTTATTTTCCTCGTCTACAAAACCGGGTGGCTGGACCGCAAACACCTCTTCCTCCAATATACCATTGAGAAAGGCCGATTTAACATCCATGTGATGTATTTGCCACCCTTCATGCCGCAATTGCAATGAGCAATCGCACGATTTCAAGGCGAGCAACCGGTGCATGTACCTCCTCGTAGTCCACTCCGAGCTGCTGCACGTAACCTTTAGCGACAAGTCTTGCTTTGTGCTTCACAATCTTCCCATTTGAGTCTTTTTTTTTAACTTGTAGACCCATTTAAGGCCTATGGGACGGTGCCCTAATGGAAGATCAACAAGACACCACGTCCGGTTTTCCTCAATTGACTTGATTTCTTCTTGCATTGCCTGTCTCCAAACTGAATGTTTCTCGGCCTCGAGAAAACTTGCCGGCTCTTCTGTTGCCAAGAGACTCATTTCGTTGAATGAGTCTGCCAAGTCATGTACTGAGGTTGTGTTGTAGATATTCTCCAGCGTTCGGTACCGGTGTGGCTCGCCGTCGGTGGTTGGAGTAGGCGATGTACACGCCGTCGTCAGCGGCCCGCTGTTGGGCATGCGACTCGGCGTCTGTGGTGTCGTTGTCATCGCACCACCACTCCCTTGTGTTAGCGCCAGCCCTTCTACATCTCCTGTGAAAATGTAGGTAGTCTATTCCACAGTGAATGTCTCACCATTTCATCAGAGAGTGCATTGAAGGCAAAAGAATCGTGGTTGATTATGTTGCCACAGAGGAGCAACTTGCAGATATTCCGACTAAGCCGCTTGGGCGCATGAAGTTCCAGGAAATGTGCAGCAAGATCGGTTTGATCAGGGTCAAGTGATGAGCAACGAGATTCGGAGGAGTTTGTTTTATAATCTCGTCGCATCTTCTTTAGTTTTATAATCTCGTCGCATCTTCTTTATTTCACATTCATTAGTTTGCAATATCATGGTCTTTAGTCTGTTAGAAACGCATGGCCGTGATATTGCCATTTACTTTCATTAGTTTGGCTGGGACGTGAGAATTCATGTATTCAGTTATCAGTGCATTTAGAGGTGGTATTAGTGGCCACATTTTGCATGTAATTAATTGCTTGTAATCAGCTATGAATAAAAGGAGAAAAACAGAAAAGCTGCGTGGAGAAGTTGGACAGCACAATTCCCCTGTGTCTTGTCTTCTACGAGAAAACTCTGCATTTCAGTTCACTGTAGTTCATCCGGAAAAGTTCAGTAACTCTGAAGTTCAGTAGAATCCTGTCAGTCGTCGCTTCATTACCTCACGTGACGCAGTTGCTCCTTCAAATCCCGTAACTACACGAGCGGAGATGGTAGCTGTGCGATGCGATACTGAGGGAGGTCAGGTCATGATGTGCTCACGTGCCCAGGCATGGGAATACGAGTGCACGACCGCGGTAACAGTACAACTAAACAGTAAACAACACAGATAAAATTTACGGCTGAACTAAGAAAACGTTGTATTTCACAAACTACCACCTTCCGAATAATGAATAATCCAGAATGCTTCTGTACTCATGTTTGTAAAGACAATTATGCTCTGCGTCTGCTTCCCACATGAAATAAAGTACAAGGACAATCCCACTGAAGGAAAGTAAAACAGAACTGCCTGCTCATTCATGGATGACAAGGGTTAACAATACACTAGGGGGGCACAGACCGACCGCCAATCGACCGAACTGATCAACAACAAGCTGTGACCATCTAAAGGGAAAGAACAGCCAAATCGAACAATCTTGAAGGTGCTTTGGTGAGCCGTGGTGAGGGTACTGTCGTGGTGAGCACTCCACATGCACGCACACACAAGGTGTGCTTACCTTGTGGGTATTGTTGTTGATGCTTTGGTGGGAATTCTAGTTTATGACTTCTTCGCAGTGTTGGCATCTTTGGTTTTAACCCTTGGTTTCAAAATGATATTAGAACCACCTTGTCCATAGGGATAACAGCAAACTAAATACCACAGATAAGATCGACAGTTCAATTAAGAAGAACGCAAATACTCCAACAAAAATATTTCTTTCTGAAGAATTGAGATATTCCTGTACTTATATAAAGACAAGTATGCTCCATTTCTTCCAATATAAACGAAGAACAATCCCACCGATTCACCGAATTAATGCACAAGATACCATTTATTCGTTGAAAAACAAGGGCCAACTGATACACCACCTGGGCACGGATTCATCCAATTTACCGTGCAACAAGGTGTAACAATCTAAAGAGAGAGATCAGCCAAATCAAATGATCTTTTAACCGCCTTGCACCACGAATCTGCTCTCTTCTTCCTGTGGGTCTCATCCAATTTCGGGCGGAAGACCGTCGTATTCTCCTTGTGCAAGCCTGCGAATATTTGCTCCTTAGTCCAGACTCCAGCAGCTAATCCAGCTGCATAAGCAGCTCCAAGGGCTGTTGTCTCTATATCAGCTGGTCTGACAACAGGGCTACCCAATAAATCAGCCTGCAGGTGAGTGCATAAGATCGTCAGTGATCTGATGGAAACTTGAAGGGTATAACACTTGCAAAAAAAAAAAGAGTGAGGAACACCAGCCCAGGCACCCAGCAATGAAACAGGTTTTTGTGCTAAAGCATTATTACAAATTAAGTAAAACTACTAGATAAGCAAAAGGTGCTTGTAGAGAACTTTACGTCCTATAATGCTTTTGGTTTTTCTGCATTTCAAATTTATTTGCTAACTCCTTTCAGAAAGATTAATTTGCAAGCCGTTCGGTGCTTGTGATTTCAGTAGGCAATATTATAGGAAGATGATACAGTCATTTGCCAACTATTCATTTATAGACGAAGGCTGTAGAGATCTCAGGGATGATAAACATAGTTTTCTGCAGTGTTGTTTACTAGTGAAGATAATAAAGTTTTTTGCACTGCTCGAGTCTGACACACTATTTCTATCCACATTTCTAATTTGCCAAAGGAAAGTAGGCAGTCTTTTTCCAAAAGCAGTCACTATTTTGAGTTAATCTTATATGACAAAAGGACACACAGAGAGTTGACATCCTGAATTTGTTCATTTTTGGCAAACCAAAATGCACAGCTATTGAATGACGAACTTTTGAGATGACATTAACATTTATGTTGATCCTAGTAGAATCCTTAAACCTTACTTGCTCCAATTATGGAATTTTTGCCGTATTGGTAACTTTTCATCTCGTATTTGCACTAATGACTATCTCCGTTGTTTTTTTTAAAAAAAATATGATGTTGTTGCCGCACGATCACCATGCGGGAACGCTCCCCGCCTGCCACAGTGGTCGTGCATGAATGTTCATGCACAGCCACGCCTCGGCCCTCCACGTGTCCCGGATTAGGGTTTAGACCGAAATTAGGTTAGAGTTTCGGCGTTGTTTGTAGGAATTTTAAAATATAGCAAATGAGTTCCAAAAATTATAAAATTATATGTTAAGCCTCCCGACACAGTGTACTTGGTTGTGTAAATTTGTTATAATTCTATTCCTTCATAATTTTTCTTGCAATTTTATATAAGTGTATTGTTTGTACGAATTTGTAAATGTAAAAAATGAGCTCCAAAAATTATAAATTTTATTTTGAAAGCTCCTCACGCAGTGGGCTTGATTGTGTAATGTTTCGCAATTTTATATGTGTTCTAGAATTGTCTCGAAAATTTAGGATTTAGGTCGCGAAATTTTTTGAGAACCTAAATCCAAAATTTTCTCCTTGAGAATCGTTGACTCATGAAACAATTCGATCCAGTGGAAGGGATAGGATGGCCGAGAGCGTTGCTAGGCTCCAAGCGTGGACCGGAATCCCTTCTAGGTTGAGCTCCACCCAAAAACGCATAGGGCGGGCAATAGCCCTAGATAGTCTAGACTCTAGACCACTGCCGAAGAAGGTGGAAGCGCGCGTTGCAATGGAGCCAGCTTGCATAATGCGGTCTTTGGTGGAGTTGGAATCAAAACGACCAGGAAATTATCAGGGTAAAACGGGTGAATCGAGAAGGATGACACCGGCAGGTCACGTTCGGAGATGAACACCTGCGAGACCTGCTGCATGGACACTGCCGACCGAGTTCCGCCCACCCAGACAATGAGTGCACGCTGCAGACAGCATTCCATGTCCCTCGTGGCGGGAGTCATTGGAACGACGCAAACTTCAGTCTCCGCCAATGGAGAGGATCTCCCAGCAAAAACTCATCGTCCACATCGCCATGCAGGCCCGGTTCCGAAATCGACCTGGCGCCTCCCAGGAAAGCAGGCACCAGAGCGGGAAGTTGGGTGGACGGTGCGGCTGAGACATGCCCTGACTCTATGGATTGTCCGGAGGGTGTGGGCCGCACACCGGCTCAGCCGGTTGAGCCGGTGTAGTGGCAACCCAGAACTGTTGGGCAGGCTACAGAGCGAACAGACCGGCAAGGATGGAAGGAAGATTTGTGGGGGGTAAGCGCCGAGAGTACGACGAAGTCGCCGGTGAGCTTTCACGAGTAGGGGAAAGCGGCCGCTTGCAATGGAGTGAGGTGTGACCAACATCTTTGCAGCGGAAGCATCGAGTGGGGTTGTGACATGCCGCCGCAACGTGGTCATTCGGAAACAGTTGAAGCAAAGACCAACCAAGTCGTTGGGAACCGACCGGCGAACCGGAGCGAGCGACAGGGAAGCTTCGGCCTTCTGCGCCATGAGCTCCTGGAACGGACCTCCTAACAGGCTTCCTCCGCCGCATCCCTGGTGACTGGGGCGACGAATCCCAGGTTAAGCGATCGGGCTCCAGAGGTGGCGTCATGGCTTTGGCCTGCCGGTTGGGTGATGGCTGATGGCTACCTCCGGCAGGTGGTGATGACGATCTCGTAGAAGGCCACCATCCAAGAAGAGGACGCCCTTCCCCGACGCTGGCCTGGGGGAGGTAGCAACGACCGTCGGGGGTGGAGGGGAGGGAAGCTGTGGGGAAGGAGTACAACGCCTGGATTGGACGGAGTCAGGGCTGAAGAGGGATGACTCACGCCAGCGCCGCTCCTTCTTAGATCGTTTGCCAAGAACGGCCGCACATAAGTCCATCTTCGACGACAGCGAGTCCATCAGGAAGCGGCAAGGGGACGCTGCCAGTGCCGCCGGCGAGTTTCAATGGCCGTCGCAGCCAGAGTGGCAGGCGGCGCGAGGAGAGTTGGGAGCAAGAGTGAGGGGGTGAGAGCGAGCTGGGATGATCGTTGTCCCTGTGTGCTCAATATTTTGTAATATCAGTGTGATTTGTCGACAAAATATGTGAGGACGTTGCGCTAAATGTTTTGTAATATCATTGTGATTTGTCAACAAAAAATGTGATAACGTTGTGCTGAATGTTTTGTAATATCATTGTGATTTGTCCACAAAATATGGTAAAAAATAGACAATAAAAAATAGGCAGATGTCCCTATCGCCAGTTGAAATGGCAACAGAGTCCTGTCACCAGTTAGAGTGACGATAGGGTCATGTCGCCATTTGAACTGGCGACAGGGACATCTCTGCACTGTTTTAGGCTACTATCGCCATTTGGAACGACGAAAGGACAATTTCGTCATTTCAAATAACGACAGTAGCCTAGTTTTGTAAAAAAAACGACTATTTATTTTTGTAAATTTCTTTTAAAATAATATTATTTCAAAACAAATTTCCAGGAAAAACCAGTATGTAAACTACCTTTATTTAAGCAGACGCTACATGGTGAACCGTAAATGACTGTATTCTAGAACAGTTTTTTTTAAGGAAAAAAAAGAACTGCTGAAAGGGGAGAAGACATACCTGGATCTGCATGAGAAGATTGTTGACAGTAGCACCACCGTCAACACGCAACAAGAATTCCCCTTCAGCACTCTTCACTTCTCCTGCCTCCCCAGCATCCTTATGCATGGAGCTGAGGACATCATTAACCTGGAAGCACATACTCTCAAGCACTGCTCGAGCAATGTGCCCCTTATTTGTAAATCGTGTGATTCCTATACAGACCCCCCTTGCATCATCCCTCCACCATGGTGCAAACAACCCGTTGAATGCTGGCACAAAGTATATCCCGCCTGAATCCTGCACAGTTTCAGCTAACTTTTCGATTTCTGCTGCTGTGCGAATGATTCCAAGGCTGTCCCTCAACCACTGAACTGCTGCACCAGCAATTGCAATCGAGCCTTCTAGAGCATAATTAGTGGGCATGCTTGGGCCAAGCTTGTAAGCAATGGTGCTAAGAAGACCGTGGGAGGATTGGGTAACCTCCTCCCCTGTGTTGAGAAGAATGAAAGCACCAGTTCCGTAGGTGCTTTTTGCTTCACCTTTCTGGCACAGCTGCCCGAGCATTGCAGCGTGCTGATCTCCTAGGCACCCTGAGATGGGGACACCTGCCAAGGGAAACCCATTAGCAACAACACCAATTTTTTCTGAATTACTGATAATCTTTGGCAAGATCTCAGCCGGAATTCCTAATGCCTCAAGCGTAGGTTTGTCCCAATCGAGTGCCTTTAGGTTCATAAGCATTGTGCGAGATGCATTTGAGCAATCTGTGACATGCTGCCCAAATACTTGTTTTCCATCGCGGTCTTTCCCGCCAATGCCTCCTGTGAGGTTCCAGATTAACCAGGTGTCGATTGTGCCAAATAAGGCATCACCAGCCCGGACTGCAACCTTGACAGCATCCACATTTTCCATCAACCATAATACCTTCAGAGCACTGAAATAGGTACTAATTGGCAACCCACATGTCTCCACAAAGTGGTCTCTACCATCCGAGAGCTCACTTTCCAATCTCCTGAAGAGGTGAAGCAAGAAGCATCAAGCATGATGAAAACACTGCACAATATAAAGTCGTTAACAGAAAAATGGGAGATGGACAAAAAGAAGACCTGCAAATGGGGCTTGTGCGAGCATCCATCCACACAATTGCATTGTAGAACGGAAGACCTGTGGATTTGCTCCACATAACGGTGGTCTCCCTCTGATTTGTGATCCCAATGGCCTTCAAACCAGCATCCACATTACATCCATCAGCTGTGGCTTTGTCAAGTACTCTTGTCATGCATATCCTCACACTCTCCATAATCTCAATAGGATCATGCTCGACCCATCTTGTAATTCACATCAACAGACAAATAACAAAAGTCAGAAGTCATCTCCTAAATGCAAACTTAAGCGATAGCAAACAGCAGTATAAATTCAAGATGAAAATTGTCAGTGCTTTATACAGTAAGATGGCACTACAGACTACAGTGACCAGAATCAAATAGCATTGAACGTCACAACATATAGCAGAGCTCAGTATGGTAGGTTTCTCTCTTTTACATATCAACACATAATGGAAATGGAAGTAAACTAATGAAAAATATGTTATGTTAGATCCAAATTTAGTAATATTACAGGTAAGAAACATGTAGCCAAGTGGACAGTTAGAAAGTCGACACTCCCAAAAGTGCATCAAGTTAATTAGTAAAACTGAGATACATTTGAAGTATGGTCAATCATTGTTGAGTATGGTGATTTATATCCTAATCAACTAGGACTTGGAGAGGTATGCTACAAGGATTCCTATATGAATCATAATAGGATTAGGATTCCGACTTCTCTTTAAAGGATAACTAGGAGGCGCTATATAAAGCCACGAGGGGTAATTATGGAAAACACAAGCCACAAACCAACTAAACCAAAGTAAGAGGTGCACGAGAGAATTAGAGACTAGATTATTCTTTAGCACTAGATTCTAGTATAGGAAAAGGATTCAAGGGTCCTAAAAGGTTCAAGAGGGTTATGAGAGAGCGATAATCTCTTGTACTCTTTTGATGTTGTACTTAAGAAATCTGCGGTAGACTTCGTCAAATCTTTCTCTCGATGTGATTGTTTAGCGTCGTTATTTCGGTTCTCTACAGGACTTATCTACTTCGTTCTTGGTACCGTGCAAGCTCGTGTCGTATCTCGCGACTCTGACCTGATCTAGGGTAGCTGCGCATAAGGAGGGGTATCAGAGCCAAGAACATATTAATCTGTTTCTTGATAAGGTTGGCAAAGCGACAGGTGGCACAAGTTCAAGATCAATGTTGACGATGTGGACTCAAGTATAGGAATGACAATTGTGCCCGTTTACCCGCGTACCCGCGGGTAAAAACACTAATGGAGGCGGGCATGCTCTTTCTTTGCCCACGGGCATGGAAGTGGGAGTAATTCTTTGCCCATCGGGCAAACAGGCGCGGGCACGGATGAGCTCCACTTGTGCGCGCCGCGCCCATTTACCTACCAACCACACTAACAAATGGGCCCATAGAGGAAACCCTAGACATCACATACCCTAATACCCAAGGCCCCAATCCACCCGACCACCACCCCCATTGGCCACCAATGGCTCTCCACCCCCCGCCCGCCTGGCCACTCCCTCCAGATCTCCCTCCACCTCACCGCCTCTTGCTTGCCGCCAAGCGTCGCGCTCTCGCCTCGCCTCCGCTCCTCCCAATCCACAAGTTCGTCATATTGGTGTCATCTCTATCACCATCATGGAGCAATTGGTGATGAATATACTCACCATCATGGAGCAATTGGTGATGAATATACTCGCTAGGAAAATCACTCTCTACTTCAATCAGGCAGTGGCATATGTACCAGAAGCGGAGTCCTTGAAGATGTCATCGGAATCTTCATCCTTGGGGATCAAGCATTGGCTGTCGTAGGTGTTGCGGACAAGAGCAAAAGTCACAGGAAGAAAAAGTGCAAGAGCAATGGCACACGTGTATGCTATCTATGTTACGAGCAATGTCATATGATAACGGACTATCCAAGTATGAAGCAAATGAGGGGGGCATGGTCAGTGGCGGTAGCGAAAGATGATTCAGACGTACTAGACGTATGTCAATCAAGTACTTCTCATAGATGGATATTAGATTCAGGTTGTTACTTCCATATATGTTCGGCGAGTTGGATGTTCGACGAAGGATCTCTACGCCCGGCACATGGAACTATTCACTTGGCATATTACAAGGAGTATGCAATTATTGAGGTGAGAACAATTACATTAGAGACCCATGATGAAGCACATCACACATTGGCGAGAATTAGGTATATTCACAGCTTAAAGAAGAATCTAATATATGTGAGGTTGCTTGAACTCGAAGGTTCTGAGGAATCACTTCGAGATGGAGTCATGTGAGTTACTTGCAAAGAGCAGTTAATCATGAAAAGTATCTGGAGCAATGAAGGATATCGATTAATGGGTAATCATCAAGGAAGTGCAACCAATGGGAGGTTTGATAAAAATCCTGACCAGGAGAAGAAACTATATCATCAGCGGCACGTGCTCAGATCTCATCTGCAAGTATGTACGGAACTGCAAAGATGGCTAAACACAAAGGCGAAGGTGCGAGTTGTTGGAAGAAGGAAAACATGGTGGGACCAACCACGCGGTACCAGCAAGCGAGTGGAGCTCGGCGGCAGTACAAACCTATGGCATGAAGAGTTGTAGGAACAGGAGGTATGGTTAACCAAACTACACAAGGAAGGAACTCTCAGGTAGAGGGGTCGGGCAGGCTAGCCTGGACACCGACACAAACATTGCGGTGATATGCATGAGCCCCTGTGGTGAGGGCACTCCCAAAGGTGGGAGGAAAAACAAAAAAAGATAGAGCCGACTTGGAGCGAATTCTTGGAGAAGCACGGTGACTTCAAAGGATAAGAGTCAAGGTGAAGATTGTTGAGTATGGTGACTCGTATCATAATCAACTAGGACTTGAAGAGGTGTGCTACAAGGATGTCTATATTAATTCTAATACCTATATTAATTCTAATAGGATTAGGATTCTGACTTCTCTTGAGAGGAGAACTAGAGGACACTATATAAAACCATGAGGGGTAGTCATGGAGAACACAAGCTACAAATCAACTCATCCAAAACAAGAGGTGCACAATAGGATTAGAGATTATGATATTCTTTAGCACTAGATTCTTGTACAGGGCAAGAATCCGAGTGTCCTAAAAGGTTCAAGAGGGTTGTGAGAGAGCGGCAATCCCTTGTACTATTTTGAGGTTGCTTAAGAAATTTACGGTCGGCTTCGTCAAATCTTTCTCTCTCGTTGTGATTGTTTTGGCGTCGTTATTTCAGTTCTCTCTACGGATTCATCTACTTCGTTCTTGGTACTGTGCACATTTATGCTGTATCTCACAACTCTGATCCGATCTGGAGGATTGCTACGCATAAGGAGAGATGTCAGAGTATAACAGTCATCAATAAGAGCTTTTTCGATGAACATAGAAAAGGAAAATTAAATGTCAAAGCAAAAGTCAAACAAGTCATAGGCCAAAAGTGAAAGCACCAAATTGCTCTAGCAGAGAAAGTGTCCAATCCTCAAGGGGACCTTTTTAGTACTTGTGGAAGTGTGGAGATAATATCCAATTACCTTTCAATTGATTTGCAATTTTGCATCATAGGCTTTAAGTACTCCAGACGAAACTCTTACTCTAAAAAAGAAGTGTCAGTGTAAAGACTGACCTCCAAAAGCAAGAAGACCAGAACTTTCGTGACTCCATGAACTCAATAAGTAAACCCAATCTTGTTGATTTTCTAGAAAACACGGATCTGTTTTTCTAGCACATCACAGATTTATTTATGATAGTGTAGAGCTCAAGCGTAGAAAGAGTCAGTTTGTTGTATACAAAAAGAGTGAGCCATTCTGGTAAGTGGTAACTATCTAGCATCTGAATCTAGACATGTGCAAAATTCATTAAGAGAAGCACATGATATTCTGCATCACATGTAATCCTAATCTGCCGATAGCCCGATTATGTCATGAATAGTACCCAATAAACTAACAAACCTGAGACACTTACAGGCGTTAACAGTTAAGAATGAACTTTCACATACAAAACAAATCGAAGCATAACAGCCTCAAAGCTAGCATCTTTAACTAACTATACTTTTATCCCCTCCAAGTCAACCGATCGAACAGTATCTTCAAGCACCACGAACCATCACGCAGATCACATCATAATCCTTTAACCAAAGATGTTAAAACTATCTCCACCCCCAAATTAAGAATGCAACCAACCAAAGAATCTCCTTACCCAGCCTCCGGGTAGTGCTGCTTGAACTCGAGCTGGTGCGACGCGACGGGCTTGGCGTGGCGGTCGTAGATGATGAACCGCGTGCTCGTCGTGCCCTGGTCGATGGACGCCACGTACACCTCCTCCCCCTTCCCAGCCATAATCCCAGAGGCACAAGGAAGCCGGAAGCAGGGCGAGATGGGCACTGGAGGGAGTAGTGAGTGGGAGAGACGGTGGGAATGCGGGGAGGGGGGAGATGGCGTCAAATCTGGGGCAGTTAGGAGTTGGACTGCGGCAGGAGAGACAGATAGATATAGAGTTTATAGGCGACGGATCGATCCGATTGGGAGGGAGGTGGGCGTGGAAGTCAATGACTGTCGCTTTGTCTGATGATCTCCTCTCCTCTCTCTCTCTCCTCTCCTCTCCTCGCGCTCGGCACAGCACGGCACGGGGATCTTCTGATTCTGGCCTTCTGGAACTGGGTGGGATCTTTTTCATGGGCTTTTCGCATCCGCGTTCCACGAAATCTGGGATTTTGGGCTATCAAGTAGAGTGTCAACGGCTTCGGCTGCTGCTAATGGATTTGTCCACCGTCTAGTCGTCTACACAGCCAACTACTCCAAAGAGGTGAACAAAGCAGGCAATCATGCGGAGTATAGAAAGAACCCGGCGGCTAACGATGATAAATTAGTTCGTGTTTTGCTGGGTGTAAAACGGATTCCTGGCCAAACTTATCCGGATAAGGACGAGCTGAGAGCGCGTCTCATGTTCAGCCGCGTGTGCATTGACATGCAAGCCCGTCGTGATTGGTAACAGCGAGACAGATGCACGAGTCCATAGACCGCGACAAGAAGATAGGTTCTTACTTTCATGTAGTAATCTGCTCCAGACAAACAGGAGCCGGCCGCCCTTTGCAAAGGATATGACAAGATTTTATTATAAACTGCGATGCGGTGCAGAGATACAACATGTCGTTCGTATTTTCTGTTGTACAGTGCCTCGTAGTAGACCTCACACCAGAGGACAAGAGAATCCATTCACATGTTAACTGCATATTTTTCTTCGCAATCAGCGGCTCGAAAACAGCCAGCCAGTAGCTTACTTAACACTGATAATTCCCTAATTGGTGGATCGGTCAACTCTGGCACAGCTCAAAACCGCAAGCATCCATGAGCACGAGTGCGGACAAGTTACGATTCATCTCTTCTTTTTTGCCCGAATGGTGCTATTGGTTATCGTAGGTTTGTAGCCTTAACAACTGAGATATCACATAATCAAATTCTACTACTGTAGCCGCCAAATTTTTATTTCTTCCGAAGATTTCTCTATGGCATGCTATTTTCAACGCCATCGATTATGTTTGCAGGGAAAATTTCTTTTATTCCCATCAAAATCTAGAGACTAATATCGCCCTTGATGAAAATTGAAGTGGCGATATTTGCGAAACGACCGGTGTAAAAAGTGGTTGGGTGGGCTTTGGTGGGAGGAGTTACACTGAACGTGTCGTGTGGAATAGTTCAGTACAACCCGTGCCGGCCGCCATCACGAGCCTTCAAGTTCGCTGCGAACCTGAATATGGCCAAGCCTAAACAAAATGGTGGCTTTTTTATACAGCTTATAAAAAGCTTAAGTCATTTTAAGCCAAAAAGTCATAAGCCAGTAAGGGGGTGCTTTTTTTGGCTTTTGCGAACGAAATATCAATTTACCACTGAACTTCGTTAAAATTACCCTCAAATTGTCATTCATATATAAACATGAACGTATCATTTTTTTCTCCTCAAAATCAGGTTCGCTCCCACTCTTCTCCTCATTTCCCCTCCCCTCTCGATCGCTCCCTCCCCCCTTCCCTCCCATCCCGTTCGCTCCCCCGCCTGTGCCCTTCCTCATCTCCGTTCACTCCTTCACGGCGCCTACCCTTCCTCTCCTCACTCACCGCCGTCTTCCTCCCAACCGCCACCGCCAACCCTTCCTCCCCCAACCGTCGGCGCACTTCTTCCTCCCCAATGCCTTCCTCTCTCCCCACAACCCTCTTGTAGGACCGGAAGGCGACTAGGGGGTGAATAAGCGCTTTCAAAACTTTCTCGCCTAAATCAAAACCAACACGAACTTTACTCCTTTAGCTATGAAAGCTAAGAAGTTCAATGAGCACACAACTAAGCCTTGTGTTGGATTTGATAAACCCTCAAGCACACGATACAAAAGGAGAAAAGAACTCAATGTTCTTCATCGAGCACGGCGGTCCGACCGCTACACGCGCATCCTCCCCGACGGTCAGCAATGGCCGACCGGCCGACAACCAACTGATCGGACCGGTGGGCAATGATTCGACCCGACAAACCAATGGTGCGAATACACGAATCGTCGAACGCCGTTGAAAGGTCGTCCCTAGAGTCCAAGATCAAAAACTCCACCCAAATCCAAAACGAAATTTGATCTTAGAGACCTATTTCTAGCGACGATCCGTCGATCCACTTCAAATCGATCTCTCGAGATTTTAACAAAGAAGTGCTCAAACCCTAGAAATGAGAAAAACTTGATTCAAGACTTGCTTGTGGGGGTTTGATGATCTAGATGACTCTAGGAGTAATCCCACACATCAAAGCAAGATAAAGTAGGCCAAGAGACCAAGCATGAACCTTTGAATCAAGGAAGCACCAAAAACATCTAAAAGAGAGAAGAACACAAAGGGAGCAAATGATCTTTCAATTAAGCATCACAAGATTATTCATTCACAATAGATGCTTACAAAGCCTCTCCACCAAGGAGGGCAAGAACTCAACAAAGAGCACACTCCAAACCCTAGTTCTCCTCTCCTCCAAACCCTAGAAAAAGGAAGAAGGGGGCTAAATGAATGCTTGCTTCGGTTTTCCACCTCCCCCTTCCTATTTATACTAGAGAGCTAGGGTTTCCCTTTTTGGGTCTCTTCCACATGGGACCCACACACAAATAACTCTTGAAGCAATCGCCTGCTTCACCACGTGTAGGTTGATCAGCGGTTCTCATCGACGCCAAGCCTCTCTTGTCCGAATCCCATCGGAACCTCCCAGAGACTCGCACCGATATCTGCACCGCCTGATCCAACCAGCTGTTTCGAACCACCCGTTCGATCCATCTTGTCCATTCTGCATCATGCTTGAGTCACACAACCTCACCCGATCCCCGATCGCTCGGACCTCGACTCTCCAAGCGTAGTCCCGATCCACTCACCGCTGACGTCGTTGACTCGCAAGCCACCTCGCACGAAGAATAGACAAACAAATCGCTTCCGGAACAAGTTCTTCACAACTTGACCCACGTTAGTTCCATGAATGCGATATACAACAATAAAGCATTGAAGTTCATATAAAACACACTTGAAACAAACTCAATGCAACACTTGGCTCACTTCCAAGTGATTGCCGGTCTGACCGCCTTACAGGGCCGGTCCGACCGATTTCATGCGGCCGGACCGCTCCACAACAATGGCCGGACGGTCCAAAGGACAGCCAAAATTCAAGCGAAATTCAAACCTTTTGGAAATTTCAATCGAATAGAACTTTGACTGGAGCTCCAAAATGATGGGACCACATCCAGAGACTCCTCACTTGCCTACACAACCTATTTTTGGCCCACCTCAAAACCCAAATTTGTTTTATGGCGGTCGGACCGCCAACATGGCCGTCGGACTCCTCCACGGCGGTCGACCGCCAAGACAACCGGCCGACCACTTTGTGGCTCGCGACTTTGGAGCAAACCCAAAACGCGAGATTTTGCAAACCAACAACGCCATTGCCAATTGACTCATCATCCTGAGATCGTGCACATATCCTCACGATATCCACACCTCTCCTCCCCGACGCCGAGCTCCCTCTCCTCCCCAACCGCCGCGCCTCCCCTCCCCCACCGCCGTCGCCTCCTCTCCCCCAACGCCGCCGCCCCCTCTCCTCCCCCCCACACACCCGCCCCTTTGGTTTCCCCTCTTCAAGCTCGCTCCTCTCCCGCTCAGACCTCCTCGGCGCCCTCGCCCACTCGACTAGCGTCGCCGACCTCTCCAAGCTCATGCCATCGCTTCCCAGCTCGACACCCTCGCCTCCCTCTCCGCCGCAGACTTCTCCCCACCGACTAGCTCCCCGACCTCATGCGCGCCCACGGGAAGCCCGTCTCCCACCCCCAGCTCACCCTCCTCGTCCGGCTCCACGGTTACCATTTTCGAAAGTGGCTTTCTTCCTGAATCAGGTATGTTCCCCCAAAGATCCCCTTTACATTTCCCCCCTAAAAAACTTCAGCATCAGAAGGTATTGTTGTCTTCATTGCATCACTTAAATCAGGATAAATAATATATTCAGAGGAATGGTCCATTCCTTCAGTACAGTTGCCACAAAAAATTATCCATTCATTTAGTACAGTTGCTACAAAAAAAATTCTCCAAGTTATAGTAACCATGAAATTAACATCAATTTCTCACACTTCAAAATACAATATCGAAAGTGTTGCATTCCAGAAAGCACTGCGAACATCATTACCACGGAACCAAGAGCTAATGATACCATTACTCTCGTGAACTCCATTTGTCCATTTGTCCACAAGCCTGAAACCACAGCTGTTGCATAAGAAAGGATAGAGTCCTCGTCAACTCGGCGCTGAATGTAGCAAAGAATAAGGGCTGCCTTTGAATCCTCGTTACCCTTGTCAGAAATCAGTTCCCTTGCAGTCTTGAAGGATTCTATGCTAGAAGACTGCACATGAATTGAGCTGATTCCCAAAGCATTAGGCCAGTTAACTTGCAGGTGTGCTGGTATTCTTTCGTGAGCATTTTTATTTTGAAGTCGTGACCTTTTGCTTTGATCCTGATGATAGGCTAAACACAAATGTAGGACACAGATAGGCTGCACACCTGCAGTTGAAGTAACTGCATGCATTGACAGCCATTTTGTATTGCAAATCAATGCTACAGATAGACAATGATTGCGGTTAGTCTGTTTTTTTTATGCGGCAGATCCTCGTCTGGCAAACCCAAGTAAACCAAATTAACAGTAAAGGTAATAAGGTTTGTTTGGTGCCCTTGCTTCAGATGGATAGGGAAGAAGGTTGGAACAAATCTTGTTCCGGATGCTACTTCCTTAAGAGTCAACTACCAAACTTACTGGACTCTCTTTCCTGGACAACATTTCCCTAGTTAGCTCTTTATATCTTTGGTTACTTTAATATTTAATTTAGACAAGACCAACATAATGCAAAGTAATAGGTCATCAATTAGGCATGACATGGAATCCAATTATTTACTCCAATACAATCCTGATGTTGACAAAATGAAGCATAGCACCTATGTTACCCCGATACTATTCTAGGTACAAGAGCATAGTGGACTTCACGTACAACCACATAAATGCCTTTGCTCATGAAAGTGGAATTCATCAGGTAACAAAAATTTGCAGTCTCTTATTACCATTGAAATTCCTAACTGGGTTTTTAGTAGCGACGGACTGGTGGTTTTCATTTTTCATAGCGTAGCTCCATTTCGCTTAAGCATAGCTCCATCGAAGTTCCTGTACTTCTGTGAACGATATATGTGAATAGTCAATCTAGAAATGAGGTTTCACTTAAGCATATAAAAATATAAGTTTAATTACAACATGCATGCACATGCATATGCTACTATAATATACTACGAGCGTGTGTTGTTCTAATGTTCTTGATGATGATCAGGTGAACCTGACCGGGGGCTATTACGACACCGGCGACAACGTCAAGTTTGGGTTCCCGATGGCGCTCACAGTCACCCTCCTGAGCTGGAGCGTTGGTGTGCATCGGGTGGAAAGAGCATCTGTTGTTGAGATGGCTAAAAGTTCTGAAGATAGTTGAGTTTTCTGCTTTTGTCGATGTTCTGTATGCATCATGTCATGTTTGATCTCTGCTTCTTATGATTGGAGTCCATGTTGCTTTCTGCAATAGCAGTGGAGTGTCTGTTATGATGTTAAATGATTGTACAAATCAAACTGATTACAATGCAATGGACACAATTTGAACCGGTGAATATAAAGTGATTCTCTGAAGAAATCCCGTTCTACTACATGGATGCATAGGTCATCCATGGTTCATATGTAAAGCAGATGTGAAAAGAATTAGTTCTATAGAAAATCATATCGAAAGAATTTTTTTGTTTCATATGTACACTTGCATGTATCGTCATATTTACAAATCCTATAGAAAAATAAATTTAAATTTATCCTTAAAAACATCCTTCAAACCCTCAATGGCAATTCAGACTTTTTATCCTTCATACACAACTCAATAAGCCAACATTCTATAAAAAATCAGATTACCAAACACCAAAACTTGGCTTAAAAGCTGAGGGGCTTATAAGCCGATTAAGCTAAAAAGCTGGTTTTAAGCTATAAGCCAAAAAGCCTAAGTCTAAACAAATAGGGCCAAAAAGCCAGATTACCAAACACCAAAACTTGACTTAAAAGTTGAGAGGCTTATAAGCCGATTAAGCCAAAAAGCTGGCTTTAAACTATAAGCCAAAAAGACTAAGCCTAAACAAACATAATCTATATCAGCTGTCTTTCGCCATCAGACTTAAGAAGCTGACGCAATCACACATCGTTTTCTTTGATGGTTACGATGCTTATACTGTAGTAGGCAATATGTTATTCTAGTGGCACTATATATATTGACGTAGGAAATGTCTATTCCTAAGCTGACTTATGTTTTCTAAAGTATAAGCTATATTTTCAAAATCATTGGGTCTACATAGAATCAGACGCCTTACACATCTCAAACAAATTCAAAGCCTAAAAAATGACTTAAACTAAAAAAACAAATCAGACAACTTATCTTTACTACTGGAAAAACTCTTAACGGTGATAAGTAATAGATTCTTCCCCTTTACCTCGTAAAAAAAGTTATGTGGCAACTCGTATGCCTATTACTCGATTCCCTTCCTCGTTACGCTCCGCCTGCATCTCATGCACGCGCCCGCACCTTCTCCTTATCGCCGCCAACCGGAACATTCCCCTCCCCTTATCCTCCAGTTCCCCCGCTCCTCCTCGCCAACTACCTCGTCGGCGCCTTCTCCCGCGCCGCCCTCCCCCACCTGGCCTTCCCGCTCCTCCGCCACCTCCCCTCCTGCGCTCACCCCCTCCACCCCGATTTCTTCACCCCCCCCCCGGCCATCCGCGCAGCCCTTGGCCCCTCGTCAGCCGCGCAGCTACACTCCTGTGCGCTCCGGCTCGGCCTCGTCCACCCCCAGCGCCTTCGTCTCCGGCTCTCTTGTGCACGCCTACCTCCGGTTTGGTCACATCTTGGAAGCCTCCTGTAGTTCGACGAAATGCCGGAGCGGGACGTGGCCGCGTGGAACGCGATGGTGCCCGGGCTGTGCATCAACACGCGTGCAGCCGAGGCGGTGGACCTGTTCGGGAGGATGGTGGGGCAGGGTGTCGCTGGGGACGCTATGACAGTCTCGAGTGTTCTGCCGATGTGCGTGTTGCAGGGGACCGAGCGCTTGCACTGGTCATGCATGTGTACGCGGTGAAGCACGGGCTGGACGCGGAGCTCTTCGTGTGTAATGTGATGATCGATGTGTCTGGGAAGCTGGGGTGCTGGAGGAGGCACGGCGGGTGTTTGATGGAATGAAGATGAGGGATTTGGTGACGTGGAATTCGATCATCTCAGGGTACGAGCAAGGTGGGTAGGTTGCTGCTGCTGTCGAGATGTTTCAAAATTAATTTGTCTTTGTTTCAGGTTTGCAGTGGATTTGCTGTGCTGTTTGGATCTTCGCTGCCGACAAGTATATCACTTATTGGCAAATACGGCAAAACTTCATTTTGGCTGACAGGTATGGTTGTTGACTATGCCAGGTGATTGCATTATCTTTGAAGCTAAAAGAGAGGATTATGGATGTTGTTTCGATTTCAATTGGGGGCTTTAGAGCGTTGTGTAGCGAGTTTCATTGCTGTGTAGTTGGCAACTTTGCCTTTTGGTGTCCTGGGAGGAGGCATGGTGATGCCATGTTATGTCCCTTCGAGATCATGATGCTGTAATGAACCTGATTCGGTCAGACTTGTTATTCTGTCGTTTCATTAGTAAAAAATGGAACCGGGGTTTCTACCCTTTGGTTCTAAAAGAAGTCATTATTCTAAACATGATTGACCAGTCTATTTTTGTTCAGTTCACCTTTTGCTAGGTGGACACTCAGGTAATAATTGTTGCATTATTCAGCTTCAGGAGTATTGAAAAAGTACTTACAGCAGAATTTTGGTTGTATAATCAACTTGTTATATATGTTAAAACTTATGAACCCCTGGTGTTATATATATGCTTAGATTCTTCATTGTGTGTGCTGCATGATTCAAGAAAGAATTTAACTATCCCAATTTGGGTCTCAGCTTCTAGTAGAGAGGATCACAGCCGACTGTACAAAGGGTAAGTATCTAATAGACATTCTGTAAAATAAATACAGAAGTATATTTGTCAAACTAATTATCTAATAAACAAGCTGTAGAATATATATACACAGGTCTTGATTTAGCTTTCTTTTGATAACTGGACGAGAAGATGTCATCTTTCAATGCAGTGCAGGATAGGCAAATTATTTGCTTTTACTTTTCCAACATGACATATAATTTCAAAACCTGTAATTAGCTGCCATTTTTTCGAGCTTGAACTCTATATATAACACGTGAACATCATTTGCAGCTCATAGCAACTATACCACCACACAATCTCTCCCTTACATCTTCTTCATCTGCATGCCACCAAGAAACCGAGATGGTGACAGGCTACAATGTGCAAGCATCCAAGATGGTAATGGCTGCGCCTCCATCATCAGGTTCGAGCGGCACAATTTTCAGCAGGTAGATGTTCATTTCCTCTCCATTTGTTCCCTTGTGATTACTACTTGTAGTTTTGTTTTCTCATCCTTCTTGTTTTATGATGCAGGTCCATGCTATTCCACGAGGTTGAGATGGAACATGTGTACTAGACCTGTTGGATGATCCACGCGAAGGTGATACGGAAATCGCAGATATGAGAGGATTCTCTTGGATCTCGTTACTTGCGAGTACTTTTACTAAATCACGCTATGAGTAGGATCATCTGAGTACTGCATTATATTTTTTAACGCATGTTCTCTCGCGTGTTTAATTTATGTTATGCAGGGAACAAAAATGGAGTTGTTATCATATGAACGGCAGGCGGTCCATTTCAATGGTATACTTTAGGCTGGCAAAGTTTACGATTTCGTAAACGTCGGTTTTGAACCCATCAATATGCTAGTGTGTATGTTCTGGTTTGTAAATCCGAGTTCTATATGAAGTTGAACAACAGAACAATGGTAAATACCCCTGCAAGGTGTTATGAACAACACTTATATTATCAGAGGGCCAGTATATATAGACAAGTACAGGTTACAGATAAGGAAACCAAAAATATCTAGAATCCTACTCTAACACATATATATCTCTAACATCCCTCCTCAAACTCATGGTGAATCAACAATACTGAGTTTGGAAAGGTAGAAGCCGTGCTGTGCTCGAGTCTGGGTCTTCGTGAAGAAATCCGCTATCTGAAGCTCTGAAGGCACATACTGAAGAGCAATCACCTGATCATGCACACAAGACCTCATGAAGGAAGCATCAACACCAATATGTTTGGTGAGCTCATGCTTCACAGGATCACGGGCAATACTGATAGCACATGTACTGTCTGACAAGAGAAGAGTCCGTGTAGTGACAGAAACACCAAAATCCTCAAGTAACCACCGTAGCCAAGTAATCTTTGCTGTCAAGAGAGCCATAGCTCGTAACTCAGCCTCTGCACTCGAACGGGATACTGCAGTCTGTTTCTTCGTCTTCCAGGCAATGAGAGAACCACCAAGAAAAACACGATGGCGAGAGATAGACCGCGATCGGAGGATCGGCCCAAGTAGCATCCGAATAAGCTGAAGTATGAATTAGCCGAGTGTGGGAAGAAGAGACGGCGAGAGATAGTCCCACGAAGGTATCGCAGAACTCGAAGAAGGTGGCTGTAGTGGACCTGAGTGGGAGCAGAAACGAACTGACTCAGAATGTGGACTGGATAAGTGATATCCGGGCGAGTAACAGCAAGGTGGACAAGACTCCCAACAAGATGACGATAGCGAGTCGGATCAGAAAGAGGCTCGCCATCAGAGGGCCGGAGATGAACGTTGAGCTCCATGGGAGTCTCAACAGGACGCTGATCAGTGAGAGAAGCGCGATCAAGAAGATCCTGAATACACTTCTCTTGGGACATAAAGAAACCATCTGGAGTGGAAGTAACCTCAATCCCAAGGAAATAACGAAGATGACCAAGATCCGACATAAGGAACTCCTCACTCAGACGAGCCTTGACAAAGGCAATGTACTCAGAATCATCTCCGGTGATGATCATATCATCAACATATAGAAGAAGAAGAGCCTGACCACGAGACGAAGTGTGGACAAAAAGAGCAGGATCATGATCACTAGCTGAGAAACCAGCAGCAGTGACCACAGAGGAGAAGCGCTCAAACCAAGCATGAGGAGCTTGTTTAAGGCCATAGAGAGAGCGACGAAGACGATGGACCATACCCTCAGGAACAGAATACCCAGGAGGCGGATGCATGTAGACCTCCTCACGCAACTCGCCATTAAGAAAGGCATTCTTGACATCAAGCTGATAAACGAACCAATGGCGAACAGACGCCACCGAAAGAAGAGTGCAGACAGTGGTCATGTGGGCCATAGGAGCGAAAGTCTCGTCGTAGTCACGACCATGCTCCTGCTGGAAGCCACAAGCAACAAGACGCGCCTTATAGCGCTCAAGAGAGCCATCAGAGCGAGTCTTAATCTTATAAACCCACTTACACGTGATGGGACGAGAGTGAGATAGAAAAGGAACAATATCCCAAGTACCAGTACGCTCGAGAGCAGTAATCTCCTCGGTCATGGCATGCTGCCACTCAGGGTGAGTAACAGCATCCCAGTAGGAGACAGGCTCATGGGTAGCTGCACCAGCAAGACCAAAACGGGCAGGAGGCCGAATCGACCGACGATCGCGGAGACCGTAGCGAGGAGATGATGGCCCATCAGGGGAAGATGGAGCATCAGGAGAAGATGAAACATCAGGGGAAGATGGTTCATCTGGAAGAGCCTCAATACGAGGTCGACGAGTGTAAAAGAGAGTGGGGGAGCCTGAGGAGCCACAGGCGACGAAGCAGGAGGCAATAACGGCGGAGAGGCCTCAGGAGGTATATGTGGAAACTCAGTGGGACGGGTGGACGAGGGCAAGACAGAGATGGGTGTATCTGGAAAGATAAAAAAACGAGGACTCCACAGAGGAAACCGAAGGAGAGGCAGGACGTGGGTAGAAGGGACGAGACTCGTCAAAAGTCACATCCCGAGAAATCCGCATCCGTCGACCAACAGGATCCCAGCACCGATAGCCCTTGTGCTCGGTACTGTATCCCATAAAAACACACTCACAGACTGAGCAGTCAGTTTGATGCGTTCTCGAGGTGCAAAGAGAACGTAGCAAACACAGCCAAACAGACGAAGGGCAGAGTAGTCTGGAGTAAGATCACGGAGATGCTCAACCGGGATCTCACCCTGAAGAGCAGAAGAGGGCTGAATGTTGACGAGATAGGTGGCAATGGAAACGGCTTCGGCCCAAAAGTGAGGTGGGATAGAGGCGGCAATCTTCAAGGTACGAGCCGTCTCAAGGAGGTGACGATGCTTACGCTCAGCGACACCATTCTGAGCATGACCACCAGGACAATAACTGAGCGAGGGTGCCCTGCTCAGTAAGAAAGCTGCGCAGATAACGAGAGAGGTACTCGCCAGCGGAGTCAGCACGAAAGACACGAATAGGAGTGGAA
Source organism: Hsuehochloa calcarea (assembly GCA_036346395.1). Classification (NCBI taxonomy): domain Eukaryota; kingdom Viridiplantae; phylum Streptophyta; class Magnoliopsida; order Poales; family Poaceae; genus Hsuehochloa; species Hsuehochloa calcarea. Next base: position 47,753,312 of record CM070599.1, read on the forward strand.
AACTGTGTGCGAACCATAGTAGCAAATTGTTTATAGATAGACAAGGTCTCACTACGAGAAGATATAAAATTTATCCAAGTATGGAGAGAGAAATCATCTATAAAAATGATATAATATCGATGGCCCCCTTTCGAAAGGAAGGGAGCCGGACCCCAAACATCTGAATGAATAAGATCAAATGGTCGCTGAGACACGGACTCACTATGAGAATATGGAAGCTGAATTTGTTTCCCTAACTTACACTCGACAATCTAAAGACACGTCTCCTGAGACACACCCCCGAAGACCACGACGGACTAAAGATGACAAACGAGATCCACACAGATGACCAAGACGGTGATGCCACTGCTGGAAAGAGTTGGTAGACGAAGTGGCTGAAGCGGAAAGGCGGTGGCGGCGGTGGCGTGGAAGGAAGGTGAAGCCGATCAAGCTCCCGAGACGCTGTGAGTCCAGCGCCGAGGCGAGAACCAACGAGCCCCGTGTGGCGGTCTGAACACAACAAGAGTCGAGTCAAGAATGACTCAACAATCAAGGTCGATGTCATCCAGTGAGAAGAAGTCGCATGGTTAGGCGAGGAACATGAGCAATGAAGGAACATGAAAAGATGAGTTGCTAAGAGGTCCTCGACCAGAGACAGAAAGAGAGGTACCATCAGCAGTAAGAATACTAACAGGGGAATCAAAAGGTGTAATGAAAGACAAAATGGAAGAATCAGAAGTCATGTGGAATGATGCTCCTAAATCAAGAATCCATGGGGAGGTACCTGACTGTGTAGGAGGTGGTTTCTCATTGCAGAAGAGTCGATGGCGAAACCTGCGAGAACTGTCAAGGAGAACACAAGCGATAGCGATCGTCAAAGTCCGGCTATCTCACCTCGGTGAGAAATCTGCTGAAGGAGTCGATGCAGACGTCGATGTAGAAGTATCGGTGCCAATGCTAGGCGAAGAACGACGTGAGAGATGACGCTGCTTCTTATAGCACTGGGACTCAATGTGGCCGACCTTGTCGCAGTAGGAGCAGCGAGGACGGCCACCGCCAGATGGAGGGCGGCCACCACCACCTGTGGCAGCCGCTGGAGGAGGCAGTGTACTGAATCGTGGAGCAGTCGGTGTAGCAGGTGTACAAGCGGCGAGCACGTAGGGGAGTGGCATCAAACCAGCACTACTCAGACTAGTCTCCTCTGCGCGTATCTCAATGAGAGCCTGTAGGACTGGAAAGGCGTCTAGAGGGGGGTGAATAGGCGCTTTCTTGATTTTTTTTACTTTAATCAAATTCAACACACACTTTTCTTCAATAGTTATGAAAGCTAAGAATATCAGTAAATGCATAGAGGAAGCCTTGTGCTGAATCCAATTTCCCCCTTAAACACAAGATTCCACAATGGAGAATTGATCTCACTGGACCGGTCTGACCGTCGACAAAATGGCGGTCTGAAAAGCTAGCGGTCTGACCGGCGACCAATTAGGCGGTCGAATGATCGTGATCGGACCGCAGAGAAATCGGTCGGACCGATTTAGTCCAGAGCCACTGCAGACCACTCGAAATCAAAATGAAAATTGATCCAACTTTTGATTCAACCGATGAAACTTGATCAAATTTGGAGCACACCTCCCTTAGGATATCTGAGACCTATTCCTAGCGACGATCGTCCAGATCCACAACAAAGAATTGATTTTTTTAGGTTTTACCAAAGGAGTGACCAAAACCTAGAAATATGAAAAACTTGAGCCAAAACTTGCTTGTGGGGGATTGAAGATTTAGATGGTTCTAGGAGTATTCCCACACATCATAGCAAGGTAAATGAGGTCAAGAAACCAACTGAAAACAACCGGATCAAGGAAGCACCAAAATCATCAAAAGAGATAAGAAAACATATGAGACTTCACCCTTGAACAAACATCCATAGATCGATTGATTCAAGATGTTGCTTGTCAAAGCCACTCCCTCAAGGAGGACAAGAGCTCAATCAAAGAGCACAGAAATAAATCTCTCTCTAAACCCAAGCCTCTCCAAACCTCACCAAACCCTAGAAAATGAATGCTTGGGGGGGTTTTTCCAACTCCCCCCTTCTATTTATAGGAAGGCCTAGGGTTTCTAGTGGGCTCCCATTAAGGCCCAATACAAATGGGACACACACACAAATCTGTTGAAGCAATCGCCTGCTTCACCACGTGTAGGTTGATCAGCGGCTCTCATCATGTCGGCAAGTCTCTCCCGTCCGAATCCCGTCGGAACCTCCAAGGCACTTGCACTGACCCCGCGCCGCTTGATCCAACCAGCTGCAACAAACCGCCCGTTCGAACCATCTTGTCCATTCTGCACCATGCTTGAGTCACACGACTCCACCCGGCATCCATGATCGTTCTGGACCTCAGCTCTCCAAGCTTAGTCCCGTTCCTCCTCGCCGTTGACGTTGTTGACTTGCAAGCCACCTGCACAGCAATAGACAAAGAAATCGTCTCCGGGAACAAGTTCTTCATAACTTGACCCACATTAGCTCAACAATGCAATATGCAACAATAAAGCTTTGAAACTCATATAATAGACACCATCAAAACACAACAATGCCAAAGTGGCCGAAGTTCAAGTGGAAGCCGGTCTGACTGTCATACCCACCGGTCGGACCGATTTCACGTCGGTCCGACCGATTTCATAACGCCGGTCTGACCCCTCCAAATGACTTAGCCAAATTTTCAACTTGAAAATCCGAAACTCTCTGGAATTTTCAAATGAATAGAACTTTTGACTGGGAGCTCCAAAAATTATTTGACCACATCCAGGAGACTCCCCTCTCATGCCTTCACAACCTATTTCTGGCCTAGCTCCAAAATCCATCATCAATCGTGGCGGTCGGACCGGAATACTGCCGGTCGGATCGCCGACGGCCGGCCGGCCGGCGGCTTGGCCGGTCGGACCGTCTGTAACCTGACAGCACAAGAGTGTTTCCGAAAACGCGAGATTTTACAAACCAACAACGCCATTGCCAATTGACTCATCATCTTAAGATCATGCACATATCCCGACGATATCCACAGAGCCTCCAAGAGAGTGACACGAGGGTGGCGTGCAAGAAGCTGGGCACGCTCTGCTCGAACTCAGGACGAAGGCGAGTAAGGAACTCGTAGATACGCTAAAACTCGTGTCGGCACATACTGACCAGCGGCCACGAACAAGTCGACAACGATAGTCGCGAAGAGAGTCCACCGGCGCGGACGGCGAGAACTCGGCGTAGAAGGCGTCAACAGTAGCATCACCCTGCTGAAGAGAGTGCTCCCGGCGAACTACTGACAGGTAGAGAGCATCTCCAGAGGGTTCGTAGCGCTGACGAAGGTGAGTCCACATCTGGACAGCCGAAGAGAGTCGCACAACCTCAGAAGAAAACTGAGGCTGGACACTGGCGATGAAGACGGCAGCAGCTCGAGCGTCGTCGTCACACCATTGAGTGTAGGCGGTCAATCGATCCATGTAGGAATCCAGAGCCTCTTGGTAGGCAGAAGCAGCCTTCTCATCAGCAAGGCTAGCAGCCTTGTCAGCTGTCGGAGGCAGCGCAACAGACGTAGGCTCCGTCGGAGGAGTAGGGCAAGGCGGGCAGGTGACATCGCCAGAGAGAACGCCCCAGAGACGAAGACCACGCATGCGGATGCGCATGTGAGACATGAAGTCGGTGTAATTAACACCATCGAAGATCACCGGATAGCGAGGAAGAGAAACGGTGCCCATTGGTAGGCAGCGCTGGACGGCGCGGCGACCTAGGCAACGAAGTCTAACAGGCGGCGCTGGACGGCGCGGCGGTTAGAGCGACGTACGCTTCTCACTCTCTCTCTCTTTTTCTCTCTTTTTTTTCAACGGGCCGGCGAATCGGCCCGACACGCTTTAAACCGACCTTTGGTCGGCTGCCTAAGCGCGGGGAACTAGGGTTCCCCCTGCTGCTTCTTCATTGGCGGCGGCGATAGCGAGGGCGTGAGGCGCAACGAGGCGGCGGCGGCGGCTCGGCGACGATACACGGAAGCCGAGGTGGCATCGGTGCAGGAAGCCGCGCGGCGGCGCCGCGAGGGAGCCGCGGCCGGAGAAGCGGCCGAGAGCTTGGTGGCGGCGGCGGTGACGATGAGGGCCGCGGCGGCCGGGGCTCGGGCGTTAAGTCGCGGCGACCAAGCTCGCGGGAGGCCGAGCTCGGGCGTTAAGGAGGCGCGGGTCGTCCCGAGCGCCGGCGGAGCAGGCGACGATGGCGCGGGCGGTTTTGACGAGGCCCGCGTCTGGAGACCGGAGATCCGATCCGATCGAGAGTCGTCGAAGATGACGACAGGAGGCGATGCCGTCTAAGCGGCGGCGGCGGGGTGACAAGCGAAGCGAAACCCTAGGTACGCTCTGTGCCATGTTATGAATAGCGCTTATATTATCAGGGGCCAAAGGGCCAGTATATATAGACAAGTACATGTTACAGATAAGCAAACCAAAAATATCTAGAATCCTACTCTAATACATATATATCTCTAACAAGGCATATTGATTTCCCGATCTATCTGCGGATATTCATGGATTTTCGTGATGTGTACACCCGGCCAGATCTGCTGCCGTCATCGCCTTCGTCGGCTTCCCCGGCTCCCCCTTCTCCTTGGCTATAAAAGGCCCAGCGCCTCTCTACTCCCCTTCGCCCCGCGCCTAAAAACTTGCTAATACCCATCTGGGCTGATGGTAAGATGGAGGGTATATGGTTGGGTACTAATGTAGCCTATGACATTTTTGTGGTGGGTATGTGGTAAGAATTGTTCATATGATTTTAAGGACTTAATCTTGTGATGACCTATTGTAAAGCAGTACAACCACAAGTCTATAATGGTGTCGACCTGGCTAACTAATTGGTGTCCACCGGTACGAGCTGCACCATTGGGGGACTCCCCTTCGTCGTGAGCCTACGAGGCTACGGGTTGGGGTATGTGACTTGTAGGACCCTAGGCGTAAGTCGTATGGCGCAAGAGGGGGTCTGGGTAAGTGGTTGTCGGGTCCCAGTAACCGAAACCCTACTCCGATGAAACCTTAGCGGGTGTAGCAAATATCGAGAGATGCCTTGTAAAGACATTGTGATAATCTCCCCTTGATTCACATGTCTAAGGAAACCTGTGCACATATCAAGATGATTATCTCTTGTGGGTAAAGATGTACAATCTCTGCAGAGAATAAAAGCATTGAATAGTAGTGCCTACAGGCCACAAAGTGGGCATATGAACTTACAAGATATAATTCTATTTCAAAAAAATTTGTGGGTGGGTCGAAAAATATGCGGGGCTTACCTAGCCCTTGAATTGGATTTTCCTTGGGTATTCCTACCCGGTGTTGGTAATAGGTGGGCACAACCACCAGCAAAAATAAGCATGAAGGTGGAGGTAGTATCTGTTGTTATTAATTATTGTAAAAATTAATCTATTTAAAAATACAATTTTGTTAAAATGCTAAGTGGTAGGATTTTTCTAATATCTGTATTTATAAAACGTTGTTTTACGCAAATAAAAGAACTCGAGCCATCCTTGTTACACCTTGCATGTATATTATTGCATATGTTGTGTTGGCTCGCGAGCACGGTAATTGTGCTCATCCTCGCTCTTTCCCCAAACCCTCAGAAACAGGAACCTTGGAGCTGTCGGTTGCAATAAGGATTCGGATGTCAAAAGATCCAGGAGTCGTTGAAGCGTAATCAGTCCTTAGTTGTTCTAGTCTCACTCCAGTCTAGCTGACTCTGTCGGTTCTTGTGTGTCTCCTATATTGTCCAAGGTTTTCGAATAATATCGAGCATACACGGATTCTTCCGTCACTTGCTAACTTTGAGAAATAGATGACGTGACTCGATCTGACTGTGGACGAAAGAGAGAGTCGCCGACGCGACGCGACTCTTTCTTATCCAATTCATGGTTCTTTCGGTGCATTAACTAGGGATTCTTGACCAGTTATACCTACGTCTATTACTAGTGTGAAGTCGTGCCATGGAAACGTGGACCATCAATGTAATTATTTCTTCAACCATCAATTCGTCCGCGTTAATTTGCTTGCAAGTTGGAACTAGCCACCTCGTACGATAAATACCGCAGTGAGCACTCACCTTCTCGAGTACTCCTGCAGTTATGAGTTTTGCAGCCTTAGAACCTGCATAGGAGAAAACAGAACTTGTTCTGCGATGAGCTGCTACTTTTCACATGGATCCCTATTTGGTATCATATGCGTGTTGTTGGTCATGCCTCGCATGTCCAATGGCTGTTTCAATTGTGGTGCCCCGTGTTATTACTTTGAGAGTAATTATACTTAAGCATATGAATTACTATTTGTATGTCTGGTAGGACACCGCTCCGATGAATAGTAATTTTACCAGAGTTAACACAACGGAATAATAAAATAGAAATTGTACTTTATTACAACTGTTAGTCACGCAAGGCTATAGTATTTAATACGAATAATAATTTACAACTAAAAAATAGGACTAAGTCCCCTCGCTTGTCTATCATGCTCCATCGGTCTTCTACTCATCCCACTCACCGAATAAGGCGCCCATCTCGCACTGGTCCTCGTAGTCACGCCCTCACCTCCTGCGACCTCCTCAATATCTGTGTATCCTTCGTTCCACTCGAGATAATTTCAAAATAGGCTATTTTTGTGTGGGCTGAGGCAGCGCTACAAGTTTATCCCAATTAAAACGGAGCGAGGGTAGCAAACTGTCACCACATAACCGGGCCCCTCGTAGCATTTTATTAAACGGCCATATGTGCCACGAAAAAATCGCACTTACGCAAAGGATTTTTCTAATATCTGTATTTATAAAACGTTGTTTTACGCAAATAAAAGAACCCGAGCCATCCTTGTTACACCTTGCATGTATATTATTGCATCTGTTGTGTTGGCTCGCGAGTACGGTAGTTGTGCTCATCCTCGCTCTTTCCCCAAACCCTCAGAAACAAGAATCTTGGAGCTGTCGACTGCAACAAGGATTCGGATGTCAGAAGATCCAGGAGTCGTTGAAGCGTAGTCTAGTCCTTAGCTGTTCTAGTCTCACCCCAGTCTAGCTGACTCCGTCGGTTCTTGTGTGCCTCCTATATTGTCCGAGGTTTTCGGATAATATCGGGCATACACGGGTTCTCCAGTCACTTGCCTGTGGTAAGATGTGCCCTCACCTCTTTGCTTCCGTTGTTGCTTCCGCTATCTTTTGTAATGTATTCATTTGGCCTGTTCGACTCTTATTATAAAAATTGACCCGAAGTGGTCTATGTAAACTCTGATGTGTAAATTAATGAATGGAATGATTTTACGTCATGTATGATTTGATTCAGCAATGTGCCTGTGAAGTGCTATTTACTGATCCAAAGAATAGCACAGTACTTTCACAGAAAAATCCGGATAGAGAAATCCAAGGTCCTACATATATCGGGCAATTAACACTAATCAAAGCAGACAATCACTAACACACTATCCAATGGAGTACTCCAAGTACATTTCTTCCACCAAGTTATCCAGTAATCATTCATTAATTCCTAAGATCATAGAGTTAATTATCAAACCAATGATTATGTGGAATCCAACAACAGTCTTATCGATAATCCTCCTCTAGTTATCGGTTCATGCCAATATCTTATCATGGCGATCTCCAACACTAATGTGATCCAAGTGACAATTTAACCAAGTAATCGGTAAGATGACAATCATCAATAATTATTAGCACAGTAAACCAGCTGCAAGACACTAGGCAAGATACGGTCACCAACAATGATGGTTTGATATCTTAGTAGTTATTAACATGAGAACTTAACATGAATTAATTTCAAGGGATAGCTAATCAATTGTGGCGCCCCGTGTCATTACCCTGAGGGTAATTATACTTAGGCATATGAATTACTATTTGTATATCTGGTAGGACACCGCTCGACGAATAGTAAATCTTACTAGAGTTAACACAACGGAACAATAAAATAAAAATTGTACTTTATTACAACTGTTAGCCACGCAAGGCTATAGTATTTAATACGAATAATAATTTACAACTAAAAAATAGAACTAAATCCCCTCGCTTGTCTATCATGCTCCATCGGTCTTCTACTCATCCCACTCACCGAATAAGGCGCCCATCTCGCACTGGTCCTCGTAGTCACGCCCTCACCTCCTGTGACCTCCTCAATATCTGTGTATCCTTCGTTCCACTCGAGATAATTTCAAAATAGGCTATTTTTGTGTGGGCTGAGGCAGCGCTACAAGTTTATCCCAATTAAAACGGAGCGAGGGTAGCAAACTGTCACCACATAACCGGGCCCCTCGTAGCATTTTATTCAACGGCCGTATGTGCCACGAAAAATCGCACTTACGCGAAGAATACTCTATCAGTTCATTTTATTTACTTCGTCCGTTGCAAAAAAAAAAAAAAATACAAGGCGTATAATTTTTTTACAATATTGTTTTAAAATATAAGTCCTTTAAAATATAAGACCTATATTTTGTTTGATATTTTTTTAGAATATAAGACGTGCATGCAACTTGAATGCTAAATATATTTATGTATACGAGTGGTCAAAGTTTTAAAATATGACTGCACACCATCTATGACAAGAAAAAGGGGATGAAGTACTTCGGATTCCCGAATCTCCCACGACGTGAGGACTGGACAGTATTACTACTGTCAATTGTGAAGTCGTGCCTGGGAGACGTGGACCATCAATGTAATTCTTTATTCAACCATCAATTCGTCCGCGTTAATTTGCTTGCAAGTTGGAACCAGCCACCTCGTACGATAAATACCGCAGTGGTCACTCATCTCTCATCCTTCTCAAGTACTCCTGTAGTTTGCACATTGCAGCCTAGGACGAGCATACGAGAAAAACAAAAAAATTCCGCGATGAGCTGCTACTTTTCACATGGATCCCTATTGCATGTCCAATGGCTGTTTTGAGGAGGAGAGGACTGCGCTATTGGATATCCGCGGCTCGTTGCTGGGCACAACCGCCGGGATGCCTGCTTCATGGCTACAGAGTGATAACTGCTGCTCCTGGGAACGCGTCATATGCAACAACATCACAAAACGCATATCTCATCTCTACCTCTACAGGCTCTCCTTCCTCAGTGATGAATTCCCCCCTGAAGAATGTCAGATGAACCTGAATTCGACAGCCTTTTCGGCGTTCCCTGAGCTTCGGTTCCTTGATTTCTCTATGAACCATGCCACTTTTCAAAGTTGGGAAGGTATGTGAGTGGTTTCAGTATTCACATGCATATATCCTTTTCTTTTACGTGAATATTAGGTGAGAGTGCAAATACTGAAAAGAGACTTATTTTTACTATATTTTCAAATGGAACAACATCGTCAGGTCTAGTAGGATTAACCAAGCTTCAGCATCTCAACCTCAGTAACAACTGCTTGGGTGGTACTATCCCAGCATCTCTTGAGAATTTGGTTTCTTTGGAAGTTTTACAACTTGAGTTTACCGGCATGGTTGGAACGCTTCCGACTTCAGGTATAAAGACGATCATTGCTGCAAATGTTTATGCTTTTATGTTGGTGCAGTCTGTACTTATTACACACTCCACATGCTTAGCAGCTTTAGAAAACCTCAAGAATCTACGAGAATTGTATTTGAGTTCCAATCAATTCCATGGAACCCTCCCAGCATCTCTTGGGAAATTGGTTTCTTTGGAAGTTTTACATCTTGAGTTTAACGGCATGGTTGGAACGCTTCCGACTTCAGGTATAAAGATGACTTTTGCTGCAAATGTTTATGCTTTTATGTTGGTGCAGTTTGTACTTATTACACACTCCACATGCTTTGCAGCTTTCGAAAACCTCAGGAATCTGCGAGAATTGAATTTGAGTTCCAATCAATTCAGTGGAACCCTCCCAGCATCCTTATTTACACTTCCTCGTATTGAACGCTTGGATGTCTCACAAAATCTCCTTGAAGGAAGTATTCCTATGAGTTTGTCTTCAAATCTTTCTTCCTCACTTAAGGCTCTAAACTTTTCCATGAACAGATTAAGTGGTAATTTTTCACTGTCCTGGCTGAGAAACCTCACCAAACTCGAGAAGATAGATCTTTCAAGAAACAATAATTTGGCTGTTGGCGTTAATTTCCCTGGTTGGGCTCCTTCATTCCAATTGAAAGAGCTAATGCTCTCTGGCTGTGACCTTGACACGAGCATTATTGCGGAACCACGTTTTCTACGCACACAGCGTCAATTAGAGGTGCTTGATTTGTCCAACAATAACTTGTCTGGGAGAATGCCCAATTGGTTGTTTACCAAGGAAGCAACATTAACTTACCTTAATCTTGGACATACACATATGATCTTTCCGGATCAGATATCACCACACAGCAATTTCCATGGTTTTAGCCAACGCTGCTCTGACTCTGGGCAGTATGCATGGTGACTTTTTACCCCACCTATCCTTCGTACCATTAGTCCTAGAGCTTCAGAAGTCGTCTTGCCGTATGTCATGACCCAGCCGTTCAGGCGTTTTAAAGGCTCTGGACTTTGGAGTCTGTGGTTCAACGCTGTTTACGCTGCCGTATGTCATGACCCAGCCGTTCAACGCTGCCGGCAAAGAGCGGCTACAAGTTAAGGCCCGTTTTCGTATGTCATGCCGGACACGGCCGGCAGTCCTTGTGTGAGAGGGTGCGCGGATGAGATCACACGGGCGGACTCGATCTTGTGGTTCGGTAAGCTCCGCTGTTTACGTCTCGTCCTCATCAGCTGCTACGACAATGAGCGTCTGTCAAAACATAGTCGAGCCTTCGTGAGCAATTTATTCAACAGACGTACGTGTCATGAAAGAATCGCACCTACGCCTATTCGGTAAGCTCTATTGTTTACATCAGTGAAAGACGAGACAGAGGCACCACGAAAACTCCACACGTCCTCAGCTGCCATGACCCATGAGTGTCTGTCACCAGATAACCAGGGCACTTGTGAGCAATTTATTCAACGGCCGTATGTGCCACGAGAATCTCACTTACGCAAATAATACACTTCTGTCCCATGAGTCGCGCGTCGCTTACGTATAGACGCCAGAATTAATTGAACATGACAAAAAAACGACCGAGATTTATTAAACTAGTTTCACTGGTTGAGATCATCTTTACATTTACTACTTAAAAAGAATACATTGATAATAAGTAAGGGGGTGAAACCAGAACGAAAACGACCAAGATTCACCGCTTCACTATATACATATAACAACATATATAATTTTTAAGCAACATTATACTAAATACTAATGCGTTCAACTATTTTAGCATCAATAATTCAACATAACCGAAGACAATGTACAACGATGACAATGGACAATGATAAAGAAGTAGCGATCGGAATGTTTAGCAGAATGAAGAAAAATTTACATGCATTTGCTGATTATTCAAAAAATTAATGAAATATTGGAATCATGGTATGTTCAATAGTTAAAGAACAATATATTATACCAGGAGCATACTCACTTGGCATTGTAGTAAAAAACAAATCCAAAGCTTGGTCCAACATGAGCACATGGATGATGGATAACAATCACTAGCAATTTTGACTCCGTCCGATTTGCAACGAACTAGGCCATTATTCCAAAAGCCCAAATTGAAATCCTAAGTATTAACCCTACATTTCGAGAGAAATCAACAAAAAAAATCATCACATTGAAACCATAACTCACAATTTTAGCCTTTTTGCCTAAAAGAAATCAAAAGAACTGAAGATATGAGACACGCCATATGTCGATTCCACGATTCATAACTTGATCCTTCCGACAAGCGACTTGGCGAGGGATGCACTTCCGGTCCAAGATCAGCTCCTTCGCCATTAGAAGACAGTGATGAGGAGACAGATGATCCATCCTCTCGTGGTCGATCTTGTCTCATTCGTCTTGACATTCTGGGCCACTGTTGCATTCATGTTTTGCCACTCGTTCGGGCGGTGATATTCACTGTAGGCTGTAGCCAGGGATTAGGCTACCTGTTAAAAAAAAAATGGAGGGTAGCTATAACTCGGGTTACCGTCGGTAACCGAAAATTTGGTCAATTTTTGGCTAAAAATTTCAAAAAAAAAAATCAAAATTTTGGATTTTAAATAAGAAATATCAAATTCGAACAAAATTCAAGCAATTTTGTTTTTTTTTACAAATTTTATCAAAACTGAAATTTTCAAAGCTGGTTGGAATTTTACCGGCGGTCACCGGTAACCGCCAAAATTTCGACATGCTTTTTTCACTGGCTGTAGCCAGTCAGTTTTTTTTAAGACAAGCATGCATTATGTACTAGTTTACAACGTGTGCCACGATGTCGTGTAAACTACAGTAGTCGTCTTCTTGCAAAATTATATGTTACATGATGTGTTATAAAATTAGCGGTTTTACTGCACCTCGTAAGTGCTGCCGTGTTGCAAGCTCGGCTCGACGCCTCGACTGCGGCACGGGTCTGGGCTGCGTGCGTCGACATGATGTTGCTGCCTACTTAAGGCGTTGTGCCGCGCAGCGATGTTACAAGTTGGGCAGGCTGATGGTGGATGCAGCCCATTATCTGGGCTGGCCTATCAGATTTCACGGGTCCCGCCCAGTGGGTTTGGTAACAAGTTGGGTTGTAGCGGCCCAGCCCATTATCTGCAGCGATGTTACAAGTTGGGTTGTAACGGCCGGGCACCGTCTAGTGGCTGTCAGCCCAGATGCAACAGAAAGATTTACGTAGTATTTTAGAACTGAACGTTGATCACTAGTATGCATAAATGTATTTATGTATTTTTTTACATGAAGATGATACTAAAATTTTATCATACAAGTACTTCGGTATCACTATATTTTAACAGTTTTCACCAACATGTACTTAGAAAAAATGACGATCAAACCGTTGGAGACCGTGTTGATGTAAGTACCCATACGTTTGTTTCTAGGAAAATGCTCCACACAAGAAAAGCTTTTCGTACGTGCGTACAAAGTCTCTTATGCACGCGCGTACCACACGTACAAGAGACAAGCTCTGGTCGGCAATCACACCACCGCCCCCCCTTCCACCTCCCCGATGACCGCATCACCACCCCTCTTCTACCTCCCCAGCGACTATGGCCCCCTTCCACCTCCCCACTTGAGCCCCACCATCGGCACCATGGTTGCGCAGAGGCTATGCCTCCATGCTTACGCTACACCTTCAACTCCATACGCTATGCCCGCTCCTCTGCACTACAGTGAACACATCAAACCTATAGCCCAACGACATGGCCAATGTCTCCCTAACCACATCGCCCATGTTCAGATCACCAGCCTCGACCTTTCAATGGACAATGAAAATATAATGATAATAGACTAGTCACATGATCGCATGTCGTCGTAATGCAATCAAATGTATATGTGAATAAAACACATACGCACAATACAAAAACATATTTGTTATTCTTTAGGCGCCTGAAATTTTGTTATAGTCCAGTCGATTTTATGGCCGTCAGATCTTGTTCTGAGATGTGTGTGATGGCTGATGTGATTAACGGGCCCGATCTGCGTTATTGGTTGTGTATTTTGACCTGATTTGTTATTGTGTCTTATGGCTATCAGCCTTCTTATCCATACCTCTATGGAGGAGCAGCAGTTCGTCACTCACACACACCAGAGAGAGAGAGAGAGAGAGAGAGAGAGAGAGGAGGAGGTGGACGACATGATAACTAACGTGTTGTTGGTTAGGGCCATCACCGGAGAATGATGTCGCCGGTGATATTTTTATGGCGGCACAAGGCATGGTATCGATCCTAAATTCACAACCTATTTGGATTTGTCTTATGAATTGATCATTTGTTACTTTCGATTTGTCCAAGTTCTTGTGCAATTGGTTGATTTGTCTCCTTGTGCAATTGGTCGATTTGTCTCCCAAATTTTGCTTCTGTTGCATCTTATTTGACCAAATTCGTGTACTATGGGGTCCTATTTGGGGCTGTAACCAAGTTTGTCCCCTTTGGATTCTTCGTGTGTTAAGAGGGTCTAGCTTATTGTGCTCATGTGCTGGCTATTCTAAGCTGGCGCCAGCGCCCCTTATGCATCGACCCAGTAGAAGACACAAACAACCGTAGGATGGTAATCAGATGGTGTGCTGCATCTGATGTGGGCATTGTGTCAACTATTGAAGAGAACAAAAAACTTAGGCAAGTTGATCTGTACTGTATGAATAATGAATTCATACTTTGTTACACCATAAGTCGAAATTCATATATATCTTTTCTTAGAATAGTCCAAAGGCATAGTATATATTTCCTTTTTTTTGTTCATTGAGAGCTGAGGATCTCTCTGTGTTGAAAATATGAGTATTTTTTCAATTACTTTAATTCAGAAATATACTAGATGAATCATGGACAATATTGTAGTTTTTTTCATAAAGCAAGTAATCATGAACATCATATTTATACGAATTTCTAGAAGAACAGAGACCAGTATTCCAATCTTAGTGTTCAAGACAACAACAGATAATAAAACTAAATAAAGAACAAGTGTGAGATAGATATACCCAGAACCAGTAGACGGAACAGCAGCAACAGAAGTGTTGGTAAGGTCGTCGTACGCCATTGCGTAGTGGACATCGTGGTAGTAGTCGTGCAGTTGATGTAGACGTAGTAGAGGATCGAATGAAAACGAAGCAGCGATTGAGCGAAATGGATGGTTAATGGGTGCAGATTTATGCACGAACTCAATTCGGGAATTGATTGAAGCCCAGGGTTTTTTTGGAAGTCACCCAAGTCAATTAAGGACCGGTCTTCGAGCGCATTTTGCTATGCCCTATCGTACAACCACATATCTGATTATGGTAAGGACCTGGCCAACTAATTTATCATGTCCTAGCATTATGTCTGCATGTTGTTTTTTGGTTTGTGCAGACTAGCTATGGTATCAATTCCATGTCTGTAGGGGTTTGCTCCGGTCGATGGTATCAATTCCATATCAGGGCAGCATTCCCCCACAAAGTAAGCTCTGGGTCGATGGTAAATGATGTTCATGACTTGGGGTTAAGCTTATCGGGTAGGTTGGTGTTAGAGCATGGTATTGTAAAGGCCTAATGATAACCACTTAGTCGCACACCTACGGAAGTATTTGAAATGGACATTGCAAGTCGATTATCTCTTGTGGGTCAAGTTGTACACCTCTGCAGAACATAAAACTATTCGAATAGTCGTGTCCACGGTCATGGACATGTTGAGCAAAACCACTCAAAGTTAGACTTTGGTTTTATTTTTAAAATATTTTATCAAATAATTTTGGATAGTTTATCCAATTGGAAAATTTGGGTGGTTTACCATATGATAGGAAGGTATCATTCACCAGAAATGTATGGAGGTTATCTTACTATAAAACCTGATAATTTAGAAAACATGAATTTTAGTTATAGAATAACTGCTTTGGAACTTAGTACAAATATTTAAAGAAAAATACTACTTTATGCAAACTGAACCCTATAGGCCATCCTTTGTTATACCCTCATGCATTACAATCTGTTATTAGGTGTAGCTTGCGGAGTATATTCATTTGTACTCACCTTGCTTAATAAAATATTGTTGAGATGAAGAATACTATGAAGAGGACGAGAACTTGGATGACTAGGCTACGCACCCAGACGATTGTCTGTGGTGAATCGTGTGGTCTACCTTATTACTTGCTTCCGTTGTATTTTGTTTTTGGTATTATGCCCTTTTGTAATGAACTCAAGTATTATGAATGAATCACGTATTATCATTATGCTATCATCTTTTGTTTGTCTGTGTACACTAGCTACTGATCACGGGACTAGTGTGGAATACACAGAGAATTCGAGATCCTTCACTCCCAGTTCTACATGTCACACCAACAATCTTAGCGTGACCGTACCGCTTTGTCACGCCATGAGATCTGGTGTGGCAAAACCATGCCGCCACGCCAGGGTTTGTGCCATTCCATAGGAATTGCAAGCCAGCTGAGGCCTTCAGGTGCTAACTCATGTCACGCCAAGATCAGTGGTGTGACCTAAGTAGTGTGTCACGCCAAGGTCACTGGTGTGATAGTAATGTGCTGCCACGCCAACACGTGGACAACTCCAGAGGAGTTGCAAGCAAGCACCCCACTACTGGGGCTAAGTCCTATGACGCTAGGATCCCTGGCGTGACAAGAGTCAGTAACGCCAGGATCCCTAGTGTGACAGTACCTCTATAAACTTAACATCAACATCTATGCATGTATCAATTCACTCAAAGATTTCATTCAGACATAGACATGTATGCATATATCAATTCAGAAGATTCATTTCATGCAATCATTTCAAGAATCATCCAAGAATCATCCAAGAATCATCCATATCATCTCATTTCATTCAAGCATTCAGAGATAGACAAGTATGCACATATCAATTCAGAAAATTTATTTCAAGAATCATCTATCAATCATCTCATTTCATTCAACATGAATATTACACAAATCACTTACGTTGTCGACATGCACATCATCCATCAATCATCTCATTTAAATCAACCATTTCATTTCATTTCATTCAACAAGAATCATTCCATTTCATGCAGTCATTTGACTCTACTGAGTCCTTACATATATGTATTCATTCATTACATCAGCTACGCTTTCGGTGTGCATTTGTACTTGGTGTGTACCTAGCTGCTAGATGCTCCCTTCGCGTGCCCTCAATGACGTTCACTGAACTAATGTCCGCTTGATCACGACGTCTACGGCGTGGAGGCATGGCCTAAGTAGGCTGCGTTGCGAAAGGTGCACCGACAAGATCCGAGATGACCATCTCGTCGGGCAGCCTCGCATCCACATTATCGTCATGTGGTGCAGCCGAAGTAGATGCCGTTGCCCTATCGATGTGCCCCAGCTGCCTTGACGGCATAGATATGCAAAATCTGATAGTATTCCTCTCGCCTCCTGATTGCATGACTCTTCCTCCACTATAGCAAGGTGTTTGGCAATAGCCGCACCCCAATGCCCGTTGGCATTGTACAAGTTGGTATTCCTAAACGAGTACTCCAAGATAGTCGAGACTAGCATAGCATGAATGCCCTTAATAATGTTGTTGAATACCATAGAGACATTCATTGTCATCATACCATACCTACAGCCACCTTTGTCGTATGCATGTGCCCACTTCGTCTTGTGCTGCAAGACCCGTCTAACCACTTATTCCCTCTTTCATTCGTCAGTCCCCTTAGCACCATCAACTTGACCTTGAATTCCCTCTTCTCCAAATATCCGCATAAAAGCTTGAACTTTCTTGTGAGATCTTCCCTACTGCATTGTTTAAAGAAATTTGCCACTAAGTGACGCATGTACCACCTATGCAGCACATCCAGGTGTCCTTTAAGCTTGCTCTTCACAGCATTTAGAATGCTGCGGTTCCTCTCTGAGACAATGCAAACAACTGTCCAAGCCCAATGAGGCATAGACGAATTATATACATGAATCATTGTTAGCTTGCATTATTCTCACCCTCTGTCAGTGCATATGCTAATGGAATCAGCTAGTCCTCTTCATCAATACCCACGGCTAGCATCAAGGCACCATAGTACTTCCGGGTTAGGAATGTGGTGTCAACTGATAAGATAGGCCTACGATGCTTGAAGATCTCTTCGAATTGCCCAAAGGACTAATACACCCGCTTGAGAACATGTTTCATAACCCCTCTATCGGGTTCCATTCGGTTGTTGTGCTAAGGATAAAACTCCATGCCCGGATACTTGGCCTGCATAGCGGGTAGGATACGAGGAAGCAACCCATAAGCCTCCTTCCAATCACCCCACAGTAATTGCATCACTCTCTACATTGCCCTCCATGATTTACCTACTTCACGCAATACTTAATGGGCCCAAAGATAACATCGATGAGGGTGACAATGGTCACCTCAGGATCGACAACCACAACCCCAGTAATATGCCTTGCAATAAAATTAGCGATCGTCTGAAGGTGCTCCCCGGACACTCGTGCGGTCTCACAAGAGTGAGGCTGTTTCACATTCTCTATTTTCCATGGCTTGTCCCTAGTTTTGCGCCCCCATACCTTCCATCTACACCCTTTTTCGCACCTCATGGTATATATCTTGCTCACATCAGAGTGTTGTACTACAAACAGACGATGGTGTCGCACTGAGTATTCTCGCAGCTAAACATTTATATCCTCCATGCTTGGAAACAACATGTTCTTGTGTATTAGGTCATTCTCTGGTCCGCAATGCCATTCCTGCTCTTCAACCCATTTGCACAGATCGCATTATAAGTCATTCTGACATCATCGAATGCATGCACCTACGGGACCTTAGCCATTACACTACCAAGAACCTAGCCTTCCTCATAGGAGAAATGTGGAGCGGGAGCTTCGTTTTCGGTCGAGCTCCACCCTTCGTCGGACTGATGGTCACCGGTTGTTCCATCTCGGAACACCTCCTCCTCAACCTCGTTGTTCATTACAGCGGTATTGAAATCAGTGACAGGGTCACTAACATGGTGCGGCAAAGAAACCGATGCATACGACAGATGCACCAACGGTGGGCCATCGTTGTTAAGACCGATGCTGATGGACTCCCGGGAAAGATGCTCCTCCGTTGGGGGGGGGGCTTACGAAAGATCGAGAGCAGAACCTAGTTCCTTTATGTTGCCATCGACCACATCCAAATTGTTCTGCTAATCCGCAATAATGATTGTCCTCTCCACCACAACCTCCAACAACCTGACTTGAGATGCGAGCACAACCTCCTTATAAGTGTCCCAATCATCGTCGGACGAGCTTGACATCAACTGGGCGTGCACCTTAGAACTCAGCCCGGCGTTATATCGCCCCTGCATTCGAACAAGAACCCCGGGGCTCATCCCATCCAAAGGTCGACTTAATTCTCGTTACAAGAGTACCAAAAGCTGGTGATTCTTGAAACACAAGAACATTAACTCCCATAACACCAAAGTCTGGATCACTACCCGTTTGGCTAACCGGCCCACCGGTATAAACACGTACAACTTTATCCATCTACATCTAAAAAAGCGAACAAACCTTCGCAAACTCAGTACTGTATGCCATTAATTTCAAGGAAAACTGAATACAAGTTCGTTTAATTTCTCATGATATTCTTCTAAGGAACAAATTCTCCGAACATTGAGCGCTTCGTTTTTTGGTTATCTCTTAGACATTTCATCGTACCTTGTATTAGCTTTGAGATGCATGTTGAGCCTTGTACATGGTTTGGTTATCTCTTTGATTTGTCTTGTATATGATTTCTTGATCTAAACTATTGTCTAGATTAAACTATATGAATTTAGTCATAAATTTGGCCTACTGTGATTTTATATTGATGTGACTAAAGCAAATAGTTTTTTAATCCATTCCCTGCAATTTGGTGGAGTTATGTGTGAAATTTTCTTCCTTAGCTTACTAGAACAAAATAATCTTTTTCGAAAGCTCTGCTTTTGAAATTTCGCAAGCATTTTAGATGTACTACATGTAATGGACTAGATGTCCCTAGACCTAAGTAGCATGACGACCCAACTAGATGCTAGCAGGATCATTTAAACATTTTATATAAATGCACTCTAATTCCCTGCAATCTGTGACCAGTCATTTCTAACAATACAATTTGTGGTATAATGAAAACTGGCTTAACAGAATTGATAACTATCCACAGTGTGCGCATACCAAGGACGAGGAGAGGATGGCCAGCCGGGGAAGGACGTCCAGCGGGGGAGGACTTCGTTGGATGGAGGACGGTCAGCCGGGAGGAGGACTACCGGCGAGGGGAAGACGGGTGGCGGGGGGAAGAGGGTCGCCAGCGGGAGGACGGAGTAGCCTGGGTGCGGCACGGGAGGCAAGAGGGCGCACGGGAGATACATGTGGATGATGGGGAAAAAATGAAGAACGGGCTGGGCCCAGAGACCTAATTCGCCACTATCACGCCACGAGCGTTGGCGTGACAAGCTAGTCTATCGCGCCATGTCTTCTGGCGTGACGACTGCCATGCAAGCCCTCCACGCTTGCACGGCCTACGCACGAGGGCTTGTGTGGCATGTTTTGCGATGTCGATCTCGGTGGCGTGACAGAACGGTTTGACCACACTAGGGGGGTGTGGGGGTGGCATGACCAAAGGGGTCAGAATTGGAAATAAAATTGGCGAGGGGTTAACTTTAAAATATTATTAAAGAGGACTAAAAAATTGGGATCAATGACTAATTCTTTAGCTGCTAAGTATGAAGGTGGACGGAATGCGCGGAAGATAATGCATAATCTCGAACAAGATTCTCGTGAGGTATCTCTTAATAAAGTGCTTAATCTTGTTAATCATTTTATCTCCACCAAGATGTATGATAGCACTTCAATTAATAAGTATCTCAATAAACCTTGTATTTTAACAGAGGAATTAAAAAAATGTTGGCTATCCTTTTTCTAAAGAAGTGCAGGTCATGGCTGTTCTAAACTCTTTGCCAAATTCATAGGAACAATTTAAAATATTTTTCTGTCATTCTGAAAGGATACTCAATATGCGCACTCTGAGGCATCATTTGCTTATGGAAGAATATAAAAAACTCTCTCAGGGAAAAACGAAGAAGAAATACTCGCAATTCTGAGTTGCACATTGGAGAGGAAAAAGATACTAATAAAAGGAATTGGCAAAAGAGGAAGCCTAATGGTGATTTGAGATAAAATCTTAACAAGAAATGCGATCATGATAATCGTGAAAATTATTACTCAGTTCAGATGTACGATAAATACAATAATTTTAAGTGTCACAATTGTCGTTAGTATGGGCATTTCAGAGCCGACTACAGGAAAAAGCAGAAGCAGAATGAGCAAAAGAATCAAAACAAGCAACCAGTTGAGCGTAAAGGCGATTCATCGCCTGACGGTATGTCTAATATTTTTGTATGCACTGAATCTTTATTTACTACTACTTTTCCAAGTAGTTGGGTTGTCGATTCAGGTGCTACATTTTATATTACTAAAGATAATAGAGCTTTTACTTGAATAATTCTAAGGGAAAATAGATATGTCTTTTTGGGCACTGATGCCAAAGCTCATGTAGTTGAAATTAAAAATTATGTCCTAGAACTCCCCAATGGAGGAAAATTATTATTACAAGACACTTTATATTCACCTAGCATGAGAAGGAATTTAATCTCTGTTGCTCAGTTTGAATCCATTAATTATGATATACTGTTTGGAAAAGAAAGAGTTAAAATATTGCTCAATGCAAAATTAGTGCATGCTAGAACTCATCATGAAGGTCTTTATTTTCTTGATGAACTATCAAATGATGACAATATTGATTGCTTGGTTGGTGAGAGTAACTCCATAGTGAGGAATACTAATGATGGGAACACGTGCTCAGAATCTTATTTATGGCATTTATGACTTGGTCATATATATAAAAACTAAATTAAGAGGCTTATTAATTCTTGAATTTTGCACTTTAAGTGTGGGGATTTTGGTTTTTGTGAGGCATGTACAATGGGTAAGATGACCCGTGTGTCTTTTCCAAAGATAGAAAGATCAAATGACTCTCTTGTCATTATGCATTCTGATATTTGTGGTGAGATGTCTACTCCCACTAGAGGACAGAAGATTTATTTTATCACATTCATTGATGATTATTCAAGATTGGTTATATGTATCTTGTTAAACATAAGTCGGGAAGATTTGATGTATTCAAGTCATTTAAAACTTAAGTGAAAAATCAATTGAATAGAAAGATCAAAGTTTTGAGAACTGATCGAAGAGGAGAGTAAACTTCAGAAATATTAAATGATTTTTGTAAAGAGTATGGAATTAGTCATCGTTATACCATATCTTACACTCCGCAACAAAATGGTGTTGCTGAGCGGAGGAATAGAACTGATTAGGTCTATGATGGCTTATTCAGATCTTTCTTTATCTTTTTGGGGGTGAAGCTATACATATTGTTGTTTATTTATTAAATCATTCGTCATCTAAGGTTGTAACAGTCACTCCTTATGAGTTGTGGACTGGAAGAAAACCCCACTTCGCCACTTAGTTGTTTGGGGTTGTAATGCACAAATTAGTGTGCCAAATAAAAATCGTACAAAATTGCAGCCTAAAAGCACACCATGAATTTTTGTTGGTTATTTTTTAGAATCCAAATGGTAAGGTTTTATTATTAGGAAAATGATAAACTGGTGGAAAGCAAGCATGCAATTTTTTTAGATCAAAACATACCTCGTTGTGCTAAGCGGGCGATTATTGCCAACTCCACCGGAAACACAGATGGATACATCTGGTATTGATTCTCACACTGAAGGAGGTTCAGCTCCTGAAGAAAATGCAAACCTAACTCCCAACACTAACATGTTTAGGAGAAGTTGGAGGAATTTTAGTACACCCCAATATCTAGATGATTATTAGTTGTTCTTGGGGGTAGTTCGCTCTAAAATTTTAGATTTTAAGGAAGAACTAAAGACTTATAACGAAGCAATCAGCTGCTCACATTCAAAACTATGGGCGGAAGCAATGCGAGAAGAATTAAACTCGATGAAAATGAATAAAGTTTGAGAACTTGTTGATCTACCAAACAACTGTAAACCCATAGGTTGGAAATGGATTTTTAAAAGGAAATTGAATGCAGCAGGTTTAGTGGAAAAATATAAGACTAGGCTTGTTGCTAAAGGCTTTACACAAAGGGAAAGTATTGGCTTTGTGGAAACTTTTTTCTCCTGTTGCAAAGTTTATTTCAATTTGTATTATTAGTGCTTTGACGGTTTACTATGATCTTGAACTCCACCAAATGGATGTTAAAACTACTTTTCTTAATGGTCTTTTGGTTGAAGAAATATATATGAAACAATTGGAAGGTTATGGAGAAAAAAGAAATGAAAATAAGGTTTGCAAGTGGAATAGATCAATTTATGGTCTTGAACAAGTTTCACATTAATGGTATATTCTTTTTTATAATGCTATCACGTCATATGGCTTTTCAATAACGGAAGGTGATCATTGCATATATACAAAAGTAATGGATAATTATTTTGTCTTACTGTCTTTATATGTTGAAGATATTCTCATTGCTTCGAATGATAAAAATACATTGATGGAAGTGAAAGCTTGGTTGTCTTCTAAATTTTGTATGAAAGATATGAGAGAAGCTTCCTATATTTTAGGAGTTAAAATACATAGAGATCGGAATAAAATGATTCTTGGGTTGCCTCAAAAGGCATACCTTCGAAGTGTTTTAAAACGATTTTCTATAGAAAATAGCAAATATGTTAATGTACCCATTGTGAAGGGAACTAAACTCAGTGAGTATTTAACGATTTTCTATAGAAAATAGCAAATATGTTAATGTACCCATTGTGAAGGGAACTAAACTCAGTGAGTATTTATATCCAAAAACTCCTGAGGAAAAATCTAGAACGAATGATATTCCTTATTCTTCAGCTTTACAATGTCTTATGTATGCTATGTTATTCACACGACCTGACATTAGTGTCGGGACCCAAATATGCAAATCTGGACCCTCTGTGTATTCTGCACTAGTCCAGGATCACGCTAGTGCACACAGTATCAACATTGATGAAATATCACATCCATACAACGAATATAAGAATAAACGAGTACATTTAAATAACAAATAACTGTTGGGACCTTATGGTCGAGTGTTACATTTATTAAGCCATGCAAGGTGACAATAAAGAAATAAAGCTGCGTGAAGCGAAATAAACTCCGTGGCTCCCATCAATTTACCACGAGCAACCGATCGATCAAGACCCTAACGTTCAACCTTCGTAGAACTCTTCTTCAAAAGCGGTGACGACTCCTCCATACATTGATTTGTTTAGCAAGAGTGAGTACACACCGTACTACAAGTCATACCACAGAATGCATTTATACATGATGGCTTATTCCAAAGGAATGGCTTACGTGGTTATTTTGCGAAATGCAACATTTGCAATTGAATACAAATAATAGATTGAAAGCGTAATTCAAAACAAATAGACAATAATAAGTTAACAATTGATTTCACAAAGACACACAGTCTAATCAAGTTCTTTCACACAATGAACAAGTTATCTCACACAGTGACCCTTCCCATTTGTTTTATGAAAAATCTACCCCTCGTGTGAAATTCAGAGCATGTCCATAGCAGGGGCGCGCTATTCGAATAGATTGATTTAAACACTCTGCGGAGGTTGTACACTTTACCCACACGATGAAACCAACCGGATCGAGTTGATCACAACAAAACCTTTGGAGACTTCATCTCAAACAATGACACTCTGGTGTGCTTTCTTGCCGTCAATTTGTACACACCCCTTGGAACGACACACACCATTGGACGAGGATGCGTGACCGTCCGCGATGTGACATATCACACCTCCGACCCATCACATAGCTTAAATACAACTGAGTGGTCAATGTTAAGACTCCATAACTTACTAAGTCGAGGCCGGCCCATACTAGGCATGTGGTCGTCTGAAGAAGGCCAGTTCAATGGCGCACAAAGTTAAGTCCTTAATTGACTAAGGCAAGACTTCGATTTACCCAAATCACAAAGTTTAATAAGCACACACTCCACCATTCACACAGAATCCACCACTTGCCTCGGTCTAAATCTTTTCCCACCTGTTGATTAAGTGCAACACATGCCATCAACGAGTAATAGCACCACAAGACACACAGATTCATCACACGGTTCCATAATCACTTAGTCAAATTTATAATTGCAACTCTCACATGAAATGATGACTCGTGGCATGGCTAAGCGATCTAATCGTATCTAACCAACCCACGTTGGTGCTACAATAATACCAACTAGTTATTAATCAACCTAGGGTGACAAAAGATCATGGCATACAATAGACAAGGTGGCATAACAATTTGGATTTAATAACTACACCCAAAAGCATTTAAATAAATACTTGAAATAGAATGCAATACATTGAAACAAAGTATTTTGAAAACTGGGTTCAAAATGATCAAAGGTATAACTTGCCTTGGAATAGATCTAGATATTGGTCTTGGTCTTGAGATGCTCCTTCTTCTGCAAAATTCCCAAGTATCGGCGTCTACTCATGAAGCGAGACAAAAGAAACAAAAATAAATAAATAACAGAGGCAAAACAACTCCAAAAATTCAAATAAAATTCACCATTAAATAGATCTTAATTTTATATGAATTTACAAATTTGAATGGGCTCAATTGGACTTCGGGTGCAAAAGATATGGGCTTTGGAAGATTGGAAAATCAAATAAACCCTAATTTGGATTTTCTCGAATTTCCCGAATTAATTTTATAAAGGAAAATCGAATTATTGCGCAATGCTTGCGTCAGCCGAGGAAAAAGAATTAATTTAAATCCGTACTGACAGGTGGGCCCCACCTGTCAGCCTCTCGGCTCACGGTGGACTGGGTTCACCGAGCCACGGAGGTTTAGATGCGATGGGTGAGCCACGCGGCCCGACACGCACACGCAGCGCCACCTCGGCTAAGCGCAGCGGCAAGTGGTTCTTGACTTTGGGCCGCCACGTCGGCCGGAGGAAATCGAGAAGCGAGGTCGGGTCCTCTCCGGCGGCAGCGGCGGCGGACGGCGCGGCCGTGCGGTGGCGAGTAGCAAAATGGGTTCTTAGGAGAGATAAGCGAAGGCTCTTGGGGTTAGCGGCCCGGGGCTTGAGCGGCGACTCCACCGCGGCGAAGGAAGCGGCGGCGGTGGCGAACTCCGTTGTCAGACGGCGGCAACAAGAAGGCGCTCTCGGCGAAGCGGCAGTGGCGAGATGAAGCCGTGTTATTGCGCACTTTCGGAGGCGGTGGTTGCACGCCAGCGGAGCTCGAGAGGCAGCGGAAGCGGTGGTAGCGAGGTTGCGGCGCGATCGGTCTTCGGGCAATGCCGCGCAACATGAGACGAAGGAGGCGGTAGGAAGTTGAAGTCGATGGAGAAAGGAGAGGCGAAGAGATTGGGGCTCGGGGCTTTTATAGCCGAGGGCGCGAGTCCCGAGCGAAGCGCGCGCGGCGCGAAGAAGCGAGGCGGTAGCGGAGAAGAGTCCGTGGAGACGGCAGCGCCAGCGGCATCGGCGGAGCCCACCACCAATCGGCGAGCGAGAAAAGCGCGTGCGCGGCGAGTCTGGCGTCGATTTCAATCCAATGGTGAGAAGCGAGGCGAGGCGGCGGGTGCGATCGGCGAGGAGGAGACAGCGTCCATCCGAAGCGGGAAGGCGGCGGCGCGGGAGTGGGCCGAGGCGGTGAGCTGCGATGGAATAGTGTTGGGCTTCGGCCCAACACTGTTCGAAGGGTTTTTCTTTTGATTTTTCTTTTAAATAAATCCAGAAAATACAAATGGCTAATAGAAAATAGCAAATGACTTTGGAAAAATTCCAGAAAATTATATAAAATATATCCAAGCATATAGAATCTAAATAAAATAATTTTGACAATGGTTGATATTGGGATTAAGCACATTAAATCAATTTGTCTTTAAAGTCCATATTAAGCTTTTTAAATTAATATTCAAATAAATTCAAATGGTGAATTTTCTTACTACCACTATTTAAAAGATTTTTAAAACTCTGAAAATTGGGATGTTACAAACCTCCCCCTTAAGCGAATCTCGTCCCGAGATTAGGCTAGCTAGAGAAAAGGCTAGGGAACTCGGCTTTCAACTCTTCTTCACGTTCCCACGTTGCTTCTCCTACAGTGGTTACTCCTTTGGACTTTGCGAAACGAGCGGTCTTGCTTACAGTGCGGCGCTCTGCGACATCAAAATCTTGACAGTTTGCTCTTTATGCGTGAGATCTTCCTTGATTCAATTGACTCCAACGGTCGCTCTTCCGCACACGAAGACACTTCTTGGTGAGAGACATGAAAGACATCATGCACTCCTCGCTAACGACTTTGGTAGCTCAAGCTGCACAACTTCTCCACGGCGTTCCAAAACCTTGAATGGACCCACATACCTTGGAGCAAGCTTCCCTTTTGTGTGGAATCTCTTAACACCTCGGCGGAGTAACTCGAAGATACACAAAATCCTCTGGTTCAAAGTCGAGGTCACGGCGGCGATTATCGGCATAACTCTTTTGCTCGGTGGGCTATCTTTAACCTCTCTCGATCATAGCAACTTGTTCTTGACTTCTGAATAATATCGGCCCGAACACTACGTTCATTTGTCTCGACCAATTCAACGGAGTTCTGCGAGCACGACCGTCTGAGCTTCAAATGGTGACATCGCAAGCGGCGATAAGCTGTTGTTGTGCGAGAATTCGCATACGGCAAACTTTTATCCCAATCGGTAGCATTAGCTAAGGCACGGGCTCTCAACATATCTTCTAATATCGATTGACTCTTTCGATCTGTCCATCATGCGTGGATGATAAGCGATACTAAAATTCGGATGAGTTCGGGGCTTCATGTAGACTTTGCCAAAAGCGAGAGGTGAATTGAGATCCTCGATCGACACTATCTTCTTAGGCACACCGTGCGGTGACGATTTTGACATATACAATTCCGCCAAGCGGTCTCACGAGTAAGTGGTCTTAAGCGGTAAGAAATGGGCAACCTTAGTTAAGCGATCCACTATTACCCAAATCGAATCATAACTGATTGAGTCTTGGGTAAACCGGTAATGAAATCCATACCGATCTCTTCCCACTTCCATTACGGTATCTTGGTGGTTGTAGCAAACCTGCTTTGGTCTCGATGCTCTGCCTTTACTTTCGACACACGTCGCATAAAGCAACGAACTCGCAGCGTCTCGCTTTAAGTTTGGCCACCAAAACTTACTCTTAACATCTGATACATCTTAGTACTTCGAGGTGAATCGAATACTTAGAGTCATGGGCTTCCTTGAAATCGGTGTCTTAATCCATCCATATCGGCACACGGATCGTCCATTGATCCACAATATATCACGATCATCTATGGTGAAGTCTTTAAATTTTCCTTCGACATCTTCTTCTTGAGATCGGCAAACTCGGAATCCTTGGGTTGCGCTTCACGAATCTGTTTCTCGAGTAGATTGCACTTCTAGGTGGCCACAAATCCTTCCGAACAACTTCTAGTCAGTAGCTTCGAATTCCTCTGAAGTTACGAACACAACTCTTTTGCTTCGAGCATTGCGGTAGCTCTTACGACTCGGTGCATCTGCAACTACATTAGCCTTACCAGGATGGTAATGGATTCCAAGATTATAATCCTTTATTAATTCCGACCATCTTCTCTGTCTCATGTTCAAATCGGTGAGTGAAAATGTACTTGAGCTCTTATGATGCATGTAGACTTCACGACGATTACTGGATGAGATAATGGCGCCAAATCTTCAAGGCATGCACTACTGACTAGCTCCAAATCATGGGTAGGATAGTTCTCTTCATGAGGCCTTAATTGCCTTGGCGCATAGCGACGGCTCTTCCTTCTTGCATAAGGACACATCCTAATCCTTGGCGCGAAGCATCACGGTGAGATATCAAAATCCTTACTAATATCAAGCAAAACTAGCAAATTTGAAGTCAAGCGTTTCTTCAATTCTTGAAAACTCTCTTCACAAGTCAGGTCCAAATAAACTTCTTCTCTTTCTTCAACAATTGCGTAAGAGGTTTAGCAATCGTTGAGAACCCTTCAATGAAACGCGATAGTATCCTGCCATTCCCAAGAAACTACGAATTTGAGTAACCGTCTTGGTGCTCCCAATTCATTCTGACTTTAACCTTCCGGGTCAATTGCTACTCCTTGGTGTCATCACATGGCCGAAAATCAACTTTCTTCTTCCAAAAGTCACACTTGCTTGAACTTGGCATACAACTGATGTTCTCTGAGCTTCTCTAGGATTAATCTCAAATGTCCTGTATGTTCTTCTTCTGACTTTGAGTATACCAAAATATCATCAATAAACACTACCACGAACTTATCCAAATATTCCATGAATACTTTGTTCATCATGTTCATGAAGTAGGCAGGGGCATTAGTCAATCCAAAAGACATGACTAGAAACTCATAATGTCCATACCGGGTTGAGAAAGCGGTTTTTGGTACATCCTTAGGACAAATCTTTAACTGATGGTAACTTGATCGTAGATCGATCTTGGAGAATACTCCGGCTCCTTTCATCTGGTCGAACAAATCATCTATTCTGGGCAATGGGTACTTGTTCTTGATGGTGACTTCGTTGAGAGAGCGGTAATCGATGCACATCCTCATGCTTCCATCTTTCTTCTTAACGAACAAAACTGGTGCTCCCCATGGCGACGAACTAGGTCTTACAAAACCTTTTTCCAGTAGTTCTTCTATCTGCTTCTTCATTTCCACAAGTTCATCGATGGCATCCGATAGGGTCTCTTGGAAATTGGTCTTTGTTCACGGCACTAGATCGATGACAAATTCAATGTCACGGTCGGTGGCATTCTGGTAATTCTTACGGAAATACATCGGTAATCTCGACTACAGTCGTCTTCCAAAGAAATCGTCTTGATCGTTGACTACCAAATGTCCATCACGTCTTGAGGTGGCTAGGAATTCAACTTTCTTTCTGTGGTATCCTCTATTGTCACGGCTCTTGGCCACAATCTAATCTTGCTTTATGTTTGGATAACCAATCCATACCAAGGATGACATCTATGGTGCAGTGTCTAGAACTATTAGGTTGGCTAGAAACTCAACTCCACTATGAGTAGCCTAGCTCCTAAACATCCAACTTTAGAACTTAGCTCTGCTCGGTATTGGACTAACGAGTATGCTTAAGATGCATAACTTCCAATTTGTTCTTAGTTGCAAAAATTCGAAACAAGCGAATCGAAGCTCGAAATCAAATGCAGGCGATCACGGTCTTGAATTTACTAGGAACTTACCCGATACAGCGTCGGTGCTTCTTGAGCTCCTTCGAGTGGCGTGGTTGACACGACCTCGACCATCGATGGCGGTGCTCCTCCGGATTGGCCGGTAGCTTGAGAAGTTCCTTGATGGTTGCCTTGTCTTGGCGTCTTGGTGGTGTATTCCCAAGGTTGAAGCGTCTTTGGAGTGATAGTCCCATTCTGCGGACATCGGTTGGCGAAATGCCTGGCCGGCGGCGGTAAAGCAAACTCGGTTGTATTACGTGGGTTGCTTCTTGGATTGGGGTTGGTAGTGCGGGTTGCGGAAATTACGAGCAAGCGGGCGAGTCTTGAAGTTGGTGCGGTGGTGCAGCGAATGCGTGGTGGAAGCGGCTAAGCTGCGGTGGAATCATTCTTGCCCTTAGCTGGGGTTGGTGACTTCCTTGCTGAGCCATTCTGCGCTTACGATGATCTTCCAATTCCTTACGCTTATCCTCTAGAATCAAAGCCTTGTTGATCAACTCTTGAAAATCAGGAAAGGTGTGGGCGATCAAGTTGACTTGAAGTCGATGTTCAATCCCTTGACGACTCGGCGAGCCTTGTCGGTGGCGACATCTTCTGCGACATATCGAGCAAGTTGAGAGAACTTGTTGAGGTAATCGATCATCGACAATCCTCCTTGCTTGAGAGCACGGAATTCATCCTTCTTTAGATCCATGATTCCATCTGGTACATGATACTGGCGAAAAGCAGTTGTGAACTCTTCCCAAGTAATATCTTGCGGCGTTCCATGCGCTGCACAAAAGTTTTCCCACCATTCGGCGGCAATGCCTTCCATCTGATGAGAGGCGTCTGAGAACTTTTCATGATCGCGCATTGAGTGATCGCGGTTTCCTCTCAATAACACGAAGCCAATCATCGCCTTCTCTTGGTGAGACATGTCGAAAAAGGTTGGTGGGCGGGTCCTCATAAACTCCGCCAACTTGGATGATCCATTGTGACCATGAGCAAGCGGGGCTCCTTTGTGATCTTGATTGTTGTTGTTACGATTATTCATAGCTTGCATCGATTCATCATGGTGTACATCGGTGAGTGCAGTGTCATGAATGCTCCAAAATTCTGCAGATCGACTGAAGGTGCTTGTGGTGGAATTGCTTCTCAGGGATTTGCTCCGTCCTTCGACCTTTGAGTATCGTAACCACTTGCAGCAGCTTGACGAGTCTGAACCATCTGGTGAATCTCCAAGGGTTAGATAAGGTAGCAAGCACGAGATAAGTTGTAGAACTAAGCGGGGTAGGTAAAACCCAACAACATATTTTAAGAAAGCTCAACTGAAACTCTTATATTGATTAAGATAATAGTATGGCTTGCAACAAATGCCTAAGGGCCTTTGCAGCTCATACTTGCACACAAAAATAAGGACGAACTTAAGCACACCAATCTACCGCCTAAAGGCGACTCAAGACATAAAGCGGCTAAGCTCAAACAACGCGAGCAGACTACTCAATCAAATAGCCTCATGACCTTGGCGGTGCTCCGCTTCTTGTAGACACGAAAGTGGTGGCATCCTTGCAAACTGATCCTGATGTCCCGGGGATGGTGCAATAGGAGCAGGTGTCCCTGGTGCAGGTGCTGCTGGTTCTGCTGCCTCTGCGGGCTCTTCTTGTTCAGCCGGTCCATTAGCTTCTTCTGGGTCTTCCTCTTCAGTGTCTTCTTCGTGTCGTCCATAAAGAGTTTCTTCTAATATGGCGATCCTTTCTTGACTCTCGAAGAGTCTCATAGGTACCTCCACTCTGTGGCGGCTAACTCCAACGATTCCTCTGACGTGCGAATCAGGCGAGATGCACGGCGGTGGCGTTGTCTTCTCCTTCCGTGAGCGGAAAGCGTGCGGCAAGATCCACGTCGGAGGTGCGGGGATGATAACGAAAAGCGTGTCACGAAGCTCTCGAGTAGATGTTGCAGATCCTCGGGATGGCAAGGCGTGAAGACTCCTGGATTGCTTCAATCCAAATACTCCTTCGAGCTGAGATGTTCAGTGGTTTACTCGCCTTGGTGTTCTGCCTGGCGTAGACGGTCAAATGGCAGATCACTCCACGATCTCGGCCGTTCACAATCCAAGCACTGCCACGGTACAATGGACGATCGAACCCTCCAAGTACTTGTAGCAACTTCCAAAGCTCGGCAAGTCCTCCTTGCGCTCTCCATAACTCAAGGCGAGGCATCATCGAGATGGACAAGGATATGAAAACAACTTTAAAACAGCGGGGAGAGAAAGAATTTCAGCCATAGTTGAGTCAAGAGAGACATGAGATGAGTTAAGGAGTTCAATTAATCTTGCAAGTTAATTTTGCTTTAGAAAATAGTTTGGACTCACTAAGAACGGCCAATCTAGCTAAGGTCAAGACCTCTGATCGTTATGGCTCACGATACCACCTCTGTCGGGACCCAAATATGCAAATCTGGACCCTCTGTGTATTCTGCACTAGTCCAGGATCACGCTAGTGCACACAGTATCAACATTGATGAAATATCACATCCATACAACGAATATAAGAATAAACGAGTACATTTAAATAACAAATAACTGTTGGGACCTTATGGTCGAGTGTTACATTTATTAAGCCATGCAAGGCTGACAATAAAGAAATAAACTGCAGCGGAAACGAAATAAACTCCGGTGGCTCCCATCAATTTACCACAGGCAACCGACTGGGATCAAGACCCTAACGTTCAACCTTCGTAGAACTCTTCTTCAAAAGCAGGCGACGACTCCTCCACTTCTGTTGATTTGTTTAGCAAGAGTGAGTACACACCGTACTCGCAAGTCATACCACAGAATGCATTTATACATGATGGCTTATTCCAAAGGAATGGCTTCTGTGGTTATTTTGCAGAAATGCAACATTTGCAATTGAATACAAATAATAGATTGAAAGCGTAATTCAAAACAAATAGACAATAATAAGTTAACAATTGATTTCACAAAAGACACACAGTCTAATCAAGTTCTTTCACACAGCTGAACAAGTTATCTCACACAGCTGACCCTTCCCATTTGTTTTATGAAAATCTACCCTCGTGTGAAATTCAGAGCATGTCCATAACCGAGGACGCGGCTATTCGAATAGATTGATTTAAACACTCTGCGAGAGGTTGTACACTTTACCCACACGATGAAACCAACCGGATCGAGTTGATCACAACAAAACCTTTCGAGACTTCATCTCAAACAATGACACTCTGGTGTGCTTTATGCCGTCAATTTGTACACACCTTGGAACGACACACACCATTGGACGGGGATCACGTGACCGTCCCGCGATGTGACATATCACACCTCCACCCATCACATAGCTTAAATACAACTGAGTGGTCAATGTTAAGACTCCATAACTTACTAAGTCGCCCACCCATACTAGGCATGTGGTCGCACAGTAAGGCCCATTCAATGGCGCACAAAGTTAAGTCCTTAATTGACTAAGGCAAGACTTCCAGTTTTACCCAAATCACAAAGTTTAATAAGCACACAGCTCCACCATTCACACAGAATCCACCACTTGCCTCAGTCTAAATCTTTTCCCACCCTGTTGATTAAGTGCAACACATGCCATCAACGAGTAATAGCACACAAACACACACAGATTCATCACACGGTTCCATAATCACTTAGTCAAATTTATAATTGCAACTCTCATGAAATGATGACTCGTGGCATGGCTAAGCGATCTAATCGTATCTAACCAACCCACGTTGGTGCTACAATAATACCAACTAGTTATTAATCAACCTAGGGTGACAAAAGATCATGGCATACAATAGACAAGGTGGCATAACAATTTGGATTTAATAACTACACCCAAAAGCATTTAAATAAATACTTGAAATAGAATGCAATACATTGAAACAAAGTATTTTGAAAACTGGGTTCAAAATGATCAAAGGTATAACTTGCCTTGGAATAGATCTAGATATTGGTCTTGGTCTTGAGATGCTCCTTCTTCTGCAAAATTCCCCGAAGTATCGACGTCTACTCGCAAACGAGACAAAAGAAACAAAAATAAATAAATAACAGAGGCAAAACAACTCCAAAAATTCAAATAAAATTCACCATTAAATAGATCTTAATTTTATATGAATTTACAAATTTGAATGGGCTCAATTGGACTTCGGGTGCAAAAGATATGGGCTTTGGAAGATTGGAAAATCAAATAAACCCTAATTTGGATTTTCTCGAATTTCCCGAATTAATTTTATAAAGGAAAATCGAATTATTGCGCAATGCTTGCGTCAGCCGAGGAAAAAGAATTAATTTAAATCCGTCTCGACAGTGGGGCCCACTGTCGACCTCTCGACTCACGGTGGATGGGTTCACCGAGCCACGGAGGTTTAGGTGCGGTGGATGAGCCACGCTGGCGGCGACACGGCACACGCAGCGCCACCTCGGCTAAGCGCAGCAGTAGCTGTGGCTCACGACCGGCCGCCACGTCGTCGGAGGAAATCGAGAAAGCGGAGGCGGGTCCTCTCCGGCGACGGCGACGGCGAGACGGCGCCGCATGGCGGCGGAGTAGCAAAATGGGTTGCCGGAGATAGCGAAGTCTGCTTGGGTTAGCGGCGGGGCTTGAGAGGCGCCGACTCACCGCCGGCGGCGAAGGCGGCGGCGGTGGCGAACTCCGTTGTCGGATGAGGCGGCAACGGCGAAGGAGGCGCCCGGGCGGCGGCGGTGGCGAGATGAAGCCGTGTTATTGCGCGCTCGGAGGCGGTGGTTGCACGGCCAACGGAGCTCGAGACGGCGGAAGCGGTGGTAGCGAGGTTGCGGCCGGCGTCGGTCTTCGGGCAATGCCGCGCAACGGAGACGAAGGAGCGGCGGTTTGGGAAGTTGGGGTCCGATGGAGAAAGGAGAGCGAAGAGATTGGGGGCTCGGGGCTTTTTATAGCCGAGGACGCGAGTCCGAGCGAAGCGGCGCGGCGGCGCTGCGCGAGGGCGAGGCGGCGCGCGAGAAGAGTCCGTGGAGACGCAGCGCCGACGCGGCATCGGCGGGCCCACCATCGGCGAGCGAGGAAGCGCGCGTGGCGCGATCTGGCGTCGATTTCAATCCAATGAGAGCGAGCGAAGCGAGGCGAGGCTGCGATCGGCGGGAGGAGACACGCGCGTCCATCCGAAGGGAAAGCGGCGCAGCGGAGTGGGCGAGGCGGTGGGCTGCGATGGAATAGTGTTGGGCTTCGCCCAACACTGTTCAAGGGTTTTTCTTTTGATTTTCTTTTAAATAAATCCGAAAATACAAATGGCTAATAGAAAATAGCAAATGACTTTGGAAAAATTCCAGAAAATTATATAAAATATATCCAAGCATATAGAATCTAAATAAAATAATTTTGACAATGGTTGATATTGGGATTAAGCACATTAAATCAATTTGTCTTTAAAGTCCATATTAAGCTTTTTAAATTAATATTCAAATAAATTCAAATGGTGAATTTTCTTACTACCACTATTTAAAAGATTTTTAAAACTCTGAAAATTGGGATGTTACAATTAGCCATGCCATTGGAATTCTTTGTGTAACACCCTGACCCAAAATCGGATCAATGCCCAACCCACTGTGGGGCGAATCCGCGCACACATAGCACCTCACTTACACTTTCATTCTCGCTTCGTGTAAAAGGGTTAAACCGGAGGTGCTACGTTTGGATCCAACAAGCATTATATACTAATACAACTCACTTGAGACAAGCAATGTGGGACTAATCCCACCACACAACTCCTCATGGGCCACATGGGCCACACTACGAGCAGACCGAGGTATTACATTCATCCCCTCTTAAGGGCTGACGCTCTCGGCAGCATACCACATACGCGGTAAATGCCCAGAATCACCCCTCGGTACACGCCCGTGCGTCCAGTGCCGGCACATATGTTATGCCAAGTGTCCACTCCGGGCCCACATGTGCCATGCGCCACATGCCCACGCCCCTGTCCCGCACGCGCCCCTGTAGCAAAGGTTGATGCTCTGATACCATCTGTAACACCCTGACCCAAAATCGGCTCAATGCCCAGCCCACCGTGGGGCGGACTCGCGCACACATAGCACCTCACTTACACTTTCGTCATCGCTTCGTGTAAAAGGGTAAATCCAGAGGTGCTACGTTTGGATCCAACAGGCATTATATATTACTACAACTCACTTGAGACAAGCAATGTGGGACTAATCTCACCACACAACTCCTCATGGGCCACACTACGAGCAGACCGGGGTATTACACTTAGTAGATATCAAAAGAATCCAAGGGAAGTGCACAGGAAACAAATCAAATATGTACTGCGTTATGTCAAAGGAACTATAGATTATTCATTATGTTTCAATGGTCATAATCTTCAACTCCAGGGTTATACTAATACTGATTGGCAAGGGGATCCGAATGACCGAAAATCAACTTCTGATTGTCTATTTACTTTGGCAGGAGGTGCTATTTCTTAGTGCAGCAAGAAACATGATTCAGTTGCTCTTTCCTCCATGGAAGTTGAATACACTGCTCCATCTGTAGTAGCAAAGCATCTGTAATAGCAAAGGAATCTGTGTGGCTAAGGGAATTTCTTGCATTACTTAAGGTCGTGGAAAATGCATCACAACCTGTCACTATTTTCTGTGAGACAGTGATCAAGGTCTCGATGAATCCAAAATTTCATAGTAAAAGTAAACATATTGAAGGAAGGTATCACTATATTCGTGATGTCATAAATAGACTTAAGTATGTTCGTTTGGTTTATTTGCCTAGCATTGATATGGTTGCAAATCCACTGACTAAGCCAGTTAGTCGGGAATTATTTTCTAAGCATGTTAAAGACATGAGACTTCAGTTTATTGATTGAAATGTTTTCAGCCAAGTGAGAGATGTTGGATTTTTACGTGGCTTTCAATATTTATTGTGGTTATTGTCTGCTTTAACTCAATGTGGAATTATTTATATTATTGTTGTATGTGATAGGAAATAATCTGATGCGTAATTTAACTCGAGGAATTAATACTCGAGGTGCTGAGAACGACTGTGCTGGAATATAGTATATATATTTATTAGGATTGAGTCTAATGAAGTTTAATACACATGCGTATTATTAATCCGGATATAGCACATAGCGGAATAACTAGGTTTGTTTTGCATAATCGACTTTGCAGGCTGTTGACCCACATAATCAGATTGGAATTGATTTTATAAACAATATAATCATAACACATGATCCACACATATATGCTAGGGACTAATATATTTTAGACTTATTAAACTGGTATGTCTGATCTTGGTTGGTAACATGGTTCAGAAGTCTTACGGTGTACCAGAAACAGATGAGTAAATTTATAATGCTAGAAAGTGAAATATATAAATAGGTCTCTACCTACTAACTTTATAATACAATTGTAAGTGACATCACGACAAAAATAGTGAAACAGAAGATAAACATAAAAACCTACACACTCAATCTAGTTTTCCTCGCAGGTGTGCCTTATTTTCCTTGCTGATGTACCTTTGTTTCGGAACCACGCGAGTTTTTATGGGCTGAACGAGCCACCGCCAACCGCCTAGGCTGCCTCTCGTTCCGTCGCCCCAAGTCTCAAGCCCAGATTCGGTAACTCACTCAGCCGGCCATCGATTTATCGTGACACCTACCGGACCACTAGAGTCCGGCAGCATTGACCCGGAGCCACAGACTCCAAAATCCACTTAATGCTTGAACGACTGGGACATGCCACGGTGACAAATGACAAGACGACTTCTGAAGCTCTAGTACTAATATGCACAATGGTACGAAGGATAAGTGAGGACATGAACACACATATTTCTTATTTCTGTGCATAAGCTGAGGATATGACAAGATTTTAGTGATTTCGACTAAGATTTTTATATTTGATATGTTTTTAATTCGTAATAATAAAAATAGTTTTCACTGATACAAAATTATAAGAATAGTACCGACGGCAAGTTAGAAAGGTCATATACCACACTCCTAATTCACAGAACCCACTAACCGCATTTTCAATTCACGGAACACACGGACTAACATACTGTAGCCTGAAACTGCGCTAGAAAGGACTATATACATGCTTAATCACTAAAAGACAAACAACTTAACCACTAAAGGGCGTACAACTAAATCACTAGAGGGCAAAAAATCCATACTTCTGCGGACCAGAAGTGTGATAAGTGAGTTTTGCGGATTGAGAGTGCGATATCTGACATCCACGAACTGAAAATACGGTACATGACATGTCATTGTGCTAGTTTTACGATTTGTTACGCGCGCGGATGCTATTTTTATTATTATAAATAAAAAATAAGTCTAAAATTGATCCGATTAGGCTGAGAAATAGATGACGTGACTCGATCTGACTGTGGACGAAAGAGAGAGCCGCCGACGCGACGCGACTCTTTCTTATCCAATTGATGGTTGTTTCGGTGCATTAACTAGGGATTCTTGACCAGTTATACCTACGTCTATTACTAGTGTGAAGTCGTGCCATGGAAACGTGGACCATCAATGTAATTATTTCTTCAACATCAATTCGTCCGCATTAATTTGCTTGCAAGTTGGAACCAGCCACGTCGTACGATAAATACCGCAGTGAGTACTCACCTTCTCGAGTACTCCTGCAGTTATGAGTTTTGCAGCCTTAGAACCTGCATAGGAGAAAACAGAACTTGTTCTGCGATGAGCTGCTACTTTTCACAGGGATCCTTATTTGGGATCCTATGCGTATTGTTGGCCATATCTTGCATGTCCAATGGCTGTTTCGAGGCGGAGAGGACCGCGCTATTGGATATCCGTAGCTCATTGCTGGGCACAACTGCCGGGATGCCTCCTTCATGGCTACAAAGTGATAACTGCTGCTCCTGGGAACGCGTCATATGCAACAACATCACAAAACGCATATCCCATCTCTACCTCTCCAGGCTCTCCTTCCTCAGTGATGAATTCTCCACTGAAGAATGTCAGATGAACCTGAATTCGACAGCCTTTTCGGCGTTCCCTGAGCTTCGGTTCCTTGATTTCTCTATGAACCATGCCACTTTTCAAAGTTGGGAAGGTATGTGAGTGGTTTCACTATACACATGCATATATCCTTTTCTTTTACGTGAATATTAGGTGAGAGTGCAAATACTGAAAAGAGACTTATTTTTACTATATTTTCAAATGGAACAACATCGTCAGGTCTAGTAGGATTAACCAAGCTTCAGCATCTCAACCTCAGTAACAACTGCTTGGGTGGTACTATCCCAGCATCTCTTGAGAATTTGGTTTCTTTGGAAGTTTTACATCTTGAGTTTACCGGCATGGTTGGAACGCTTCCGACTTCAGGTATAAAGATGACCATTGCTGCAAATGTTTATGCTTTTATGTTGGTGCAGTTTGTACTTATTACACACTCCACGTGCTTTGCAGCTTTCGAAATCCTCAGGAATTTGCGAGAATTGTATTTGAGTTCCAATCAATTCAATGGAGCCCTCCCAGCATCCTTATTTACACTTCCTAATATTGAACACTTGGATCTCTCACGAAATCTCTTTGAAGGAAGTGTTCCTATTAGCTTGTCTTCGAATATTTCTCATCACTTAAGGTCCTGAACTTTTCCATGAACAGATTAAGTGGTAATTTTTCAATCTCCTGGCTGAGAAACCTCACCAATCTCGAGAAGATAGATCTTTCAAGAAACAATAATTTGGCAGTTAGCGTTAATTTCCCTGGTTGGGCTCCTTCATTCCAATTGAAAGAGCTAATGCTCTCTGGTTGTGACCTTGACACGAGCATTATTGCGGAACCACGTTTTCTACGCACACAACATCAGTTAGAGGTGCTTGATTTGTCCAACAATAACTTGTCTGGGAGCATGCCCAATTGGTTGTTTACAAAGGAAGCAACATTAATTTACCTTAATCTTGGACATAACTCGCTGGCCGGATCATTATTTGACTCAGTATGGTACGCCCAAACGAATATCCAAGCTATCAGTCTTTCTGGGAACCGTATCTCAGGACATCTACCGGCTAACATCAGCTCTATTTTTCCAAACATGAGCTTTCTAGATTTTTCTAGCACTAATATTTATGGAGAAATTCCATCATCATTCTGCAACATTAGTAACATGGAATATTTAGACCTATCAAATAACAACCTTTCAGGGGAGTTGCCAACTTGCATGTTCACTGATTATCCCATGCTGAAAACCTTGAAGGTCTCAAAGAACAAACTTAGTGGCCCCATACTTGGTGGGAAGAATCATTTGTTCATCAAATGGGAATTATACCTTGATGGCAACAATTTTGATGGAGAGCTGCCTCGATATCTAACAGCAAAATTTGAAAGTGGTGGAACATTAGATTTCCATGATAATAAGTTGTCTGGTAAACTCGATTTTTCATGGTGGAGCCTTAATAATTTGGCTGCCTTGAGTCTTGGTGGCAATGGTTTTACTGGTGAAATCCATCCAAGTATTTGCAGTTTAACAAGCATTGTACTTTTAGATCTATCGAATAACAATCTTTCAGGGGCTATACCAAACTGTAGCAGCACTACAATGACTCTCGAATTTCTGGATGTCTCTGGGAATTCCTTGTCAGGCGATATACTACCAAATTCTTTCTTCAAGAGCTCCAGTGTCACAGCTTTGGACCTCAGTCACAACGAATTCACGGGAAACATTGAATGGATACAATATCTAGGTAGAATTAGGTATCTTTCCTTGGACAGCAATAAGTTTGAAGGGCAGATTTCCCCCAACATATGTCAACTCCAATCCTTGAGGATAATTGATTTATCGAACAACAGTCTATCAGGGTCATTGCCGCCATGCATTGGGAACCTCTCATTTGAAGAAAATTCATTTGGTCCGACCTATTGGTCCTTAAGCTGTGGTCGTGTCTTTCAATATCCAGGCTTCAATTACACAAGCTGTTACGAACAGAGAGGCTTCCGCTTTGCTACTAAAAGGAATCTTTACACATACATGCGTAGTTTCATCAATTGGTTTTCCGCTATGGACTTATCTGCAAACATGCTGTCCGGAGAAATTCCTTGGGAGTTAGGAAATCTGAGCCACATCAAGGCCCTCAATCTTTCCTACAATATTTTTACAGGCCCAATTCCATCAACTTTTGCAAACATGAGCGAGATAGAAAGCTTAGACCTATCCCGCAACAGGCTGAGTGGACCAATACCATGGCAGTTAACTCGTTTGACGTCACTCGCTGTGTTCTCAGTGGCACACAACAACTTATCGGGATGTATACCAAACTCCGGTCAGTTCGGCTCGTTCGATATGGACAGCCACCAAGGGAACAACAACCTATACATGGCGTCACAGGGGAGTGGATGCACTTCCAGTCCAGGATCAGGTCCTTCGCCATTAGAAGACAGTGATGAAGAGGCAGATGATCCAGTCCTCTACGCGATCAGTGCTGCCTCATTCGTCTTGATATTTTGGGCCACTGTTGCATTCATGTTTTGCCATTCCTTCGGGCAGCGTGTGATACTCAAACTGTAGGCTGTAGACAGTTTTTTTTAGACAAGCATACATTATGTACTAGTTTATATCGTGTGCCACTAGAATATCGTAAAAACCACACTAGTCATCTTCTTGCAAAATTTTCTGTTACACGAGTGTATGTGATAGTAGTGAGATAAATAAATCGAAGAATACCCTACTTATTCTAATTTCTCCATGTTTCTCTCCGTAATCACATGATGAAAAAAAAAGTCTAAAAGGTACCCTGTAATTTTGGCGGTTTCCTTCCGAATTTGGAGCATACACATATGATCTTTCCGGATCAGATATCACCACACAGCAATTTCCATGGTTTTAGCCAACGCTGCTCCGACTCTGGGCAGTATGCATGGTGACTTTTTACTGCAACTCGTAATGTCCCCACTTATCCTTCGTACCATTAGTCCTAGAGCTTCAGAAGTCGTCTTGCCGTATGTCATGACCCAACCGTTCAGGCGTTCAGCGTTTTAAAGGCTCTGGACTTTGGAGTCTGTGGTTCCGGGTCAACGCTGCCGGCAAAGAGCGGCTACAAGTTAGGCCCGTTTTCGTATGTCATGCCGGACACGGCCGGCAGTCCTTGTGTGAGAGGGTGCGCGGATGAGATCCCACGGGCGGACTCGATCTTGTGGTTCGGGAAGCTCCGCTGTTTACGTCTCGTCCTCATTAGTCGGGCCTTCGTGAGCAATTTATTCAACAGACGTACGTGTCATGAAAGAATCGCACCTACGCCTATTCGGTAAGCTCTGTTGTTCACATCAGTGAAAGACGAGACAGAGGCACCACGAAAACTCCACACGTCCTCAGCTGCCATGACCCCATGAGTGTCTGTCACCAGATAACCAGGGCACTTGTGAGCAATTTATTCAACGGCCGTATGTGCCACGAGAATCTCACTTACACAAATAATACACTTCTGTCCCATGAGTCGCGCGTCGCTTACGTATAGACGCCAGAATTAATTGAACATGACAAAAAAACGACCGAGATTTATTAAACTAATTTCACTGGTTGAGATCATCTTTACATTTACTACTTGAAAAGAATACATTGATAATAAGTAAGGGGGTGAAACCAGAACGAAAACGACCAAGATTCACCGCTTCACTATATACATATAACAACATATATAATTTTTAAGCAACATTATACTAAATACTAATGCGTTCAACTATTTTAGCATCAATAATTCAACATAACCGAAGACAATGTACAACGATGACAATGGACAATGATAAAGAAGTAGCGATCGGAATGTTTAGCAGAATGAAGAAAAATTTACATGCATTTGCTGATTATTCAAAAAATTAATGAAATATTGGAATCATGGTATGTTCAATAGTTAAAGAACAATATATTATACCAGGAGCATACTCACTTGGCATTGTAGTAAAAAAACAAATCCAAAGCTTGGTCCAACATGAGCACATGGATGATGGATAACAATCACTAGCAATTTTGACTCCGTCCGATTTGCAACGAACTAGGCCATTATTCCAAAAGCCCAAATTGAAACCCTAAGTATTAACCCTACATTTCGAGAGAAATCAAAAAAAAAAATCATCACATTGAAATCATAACTCACAAGTTTAGCCTTTTTGCCTGAAAGAAATCAAAAGAACTGAAGATATGAGACACGCCATATGTCGATTCCACGATTCATAACTTGATCCTTCCGACAAGCGACTTGGCGAGGGATGCACTTCCAGTCCAAGATCAGCCCCTTCGCCATTAGAAGACAGTGATGAGGAGACAGATGATCCAGTCCTCTACGTGGTCAGTGCTGTCTCATTCGTCTTGACATTCTGAGCTACTGTTGCATTCATGTTTTGCCACTCGTTCGGGCGGTGATATTCACTGTAGGCTGTAGCCAGGGATTAGGCTACCTGTTGAAAAAAAAATCAGAGGGTAGTTATAACTCCGGTTACCGCCGGTAATCGAAAATTTGGTCAATTTTTGGCTGAAATTTTCAAAAAAAAAATTCAATGGAACCCTCCCAGCATCTCTTGGGAAATTGGTTTCTTTGGAAGTTTTACATCTTGAGTTTAACGGCATGGTTGGAACGCTTCCGACTTCAGGTATAAAGATGACTTTTGCTGCAAATGTTTATGTTTTTATGTTGGTGCAGTTTGTACTTATTACACACTCCACATGCTTTGCAGCTTTCGAAAACCTCAGGAATCTGCGAGAATTGAATTTGAGTTCCAATCAATTCAGTGGAACCCTCCCAGCATCCTTATTTACACTTCCTCGTATTGAACGCTTGGATGTCTCACAAAATCTCCTTGAAGGAAGTATTCCTATGAGTTTGTCTTCAAATCTTTCTTCCTCACTTAAGGCTCTAAACTTTTCCATGAACAGATTAAGTGGTAATTTTTCACTGTCCTGGCTGAGAAACCTCACCAAACTCGAGAAGATAGATCTTTCAAGAAACAATAATTTGGCTGTTGGCGTTAATTTCCCTGGTTGGGCTCCTTCATTCCAATTGAAAGAGCTAATGCTCTCTGGTTGTGACCTTGACACGAGCATTATTGCGGAACCACGTTTTCTACGCACACAGCGTCAATTAGAGGTGCTTGATTTGTCCAACAATAACTTGTCTGGGAGCATGCCCAATTGGTTGTTTACCAAGGAAGCAACATTAACTTACCTTAATCTTGGACATAACTCGCTGGCCGGATCATTATTTGACTCAGTATGGTACGCCCAAACGAATATCCAAGCTATCAGTCTTTCTGCGAACCGTATCTCAGGACATCTACCGGCTAACATCAGCACAATTTTTCCAAACATGGTTTTTCTAGATTTTTCTAGCAATAGTATTTCTGGAGAAATACCATCATCATTGTGCAACATTAGTAACATGGAATATTTAGACCTATCAAATAACAACCTTTCAGGGGAGTTGCCAACTTGCATGTTAACCGATTATCCCATGCTGAAAACCTTGAAGGTCTCAAAGAACAAACTTAGTGGCCCCATACTTGGTGGGAAGAAT
Organism: Hsuehochloa calcarea; assembly: GCA_036346395.1. Classification (NCBI taxonomy): domain Eukaryota; kingdom Viridiplantae; phylum Streptophyta; class Magnoliopsida; order Poales; family Poaceae; genus Hsuehochloa; species Hsuehochloa calcarea. The sequence goes on from CM070599.1 coordinate 47,797,566, forward strand.
CATTTGTTTATCAAATGGGAATTATACCTCGATGGCAACAATTTTGAAGGAGAGCTGCCTCGATATCTAACAGCAAATTTTGAAAGTGGTGGAACATTAGATTTCCATGATAATAAGTTGTCTGGTAAACTCGATTTTTCATTGTGGAGCCTTATTGGTATGTCCACCTTGAGTCTTGGTGGCAATGGTTTTACTGGTGAAATCCATCCAAGTATTTGCAGTTTAACAAGCATTGCATTTTTAAATCTATCGAATAGCAATCTTTCAGGGGCTATACCAAACTGTGGCAGTACTACAATGACGCTGGAATTTCTGGACGTCTCTGAGAATTCCTTGTCAGGCGATATACTACCAAATTCTTTCTTCAATAACGGCACTATCACCGCTTTGGACCTCAGTCACAACGAATTCACGGGAAACATTGAATGGATACAGTATCTAGGTAGAATTAGGTATCTTTCCTTGGGCAGCAACAAATTTGAAGGGCAAATTTCTCCCAACATATGTCAACTCCAATCCTTGAGGATAATTGTTTTATCGAACTGTTATTTCAATCGCAGAGAGACAAGATTTAACGTGGAAAACCCTCCCAATGCGAGAGGAAAACCACGCGCCACCAAAGCAACAATCTTCACTATATCGTGAGGTTACAATTTACAACTCGATATCTTATCCCAAACGGCGGCGGCTTATAAAGAAACCTAAGTCTCGATCCGCGACGGCCTCACTACGCTCGCCCGTCGCTGGCCTAATTGGTGTATAGAAATTTGGATCACAAATCAACACGAACAACAGTCTATCAGGGTCATTGCCGCCATGCATTGGAAACCTCTCATTTGAAACAAATTCATATGATCTGCCCTATTGGTCCTTAGGCTGTGGTCGTGTCTTTCAATATCCAGGCTTCAATTACACAAGCTGTTACGAACAGAGAGGCTTCCGCTTTGCTACTAAAAGGAATCTTTACACATACAGGCGTAATTTCATCAATTGGTTTTCCGGTATGGACTTATCTGCAAACATGCTGTCCGGCGAAATTCCTTGGGAGTTAGGAAATCTGAGCCACATCCAGGCGCTCAATCTGTCCTACAATATTTTTACAGGCCCAATTCCAGCAACTTTTGCAAACATGAGCGAGATAGAAAGCTTAGACCTATCCCGCAACAAGCTGAGTGGAGCAATACCATGGCAGTTAACTCGTTTGACATCACTGGCTGTGTTCTCAGTGGCGTACAACAACTTATCGGGATGTATACCAAACTCCGGTCAGTTCAGCTCGTTCGATATGGACGGCTACCAAGGGAACAACAACCTATACATGGCGTCACAGGGGAGTGGATGCACTTCCAGTCCAGGATCAGGTCCTTCGCCATTAGAAGACAGTGATGAAGAGGCAGATGATCCAGTCCTCTACGCGATCAGTGCTGCCTCATTCGTCTTGACATTTTGGGCCACTGTTGCATTCATGTTTTGCCATTCCTTTGGGCAGCGTGTGATACTCAAACTGTAGGCGCCAGTCAGTTTTTTTTAGGCAAGCATGCATTATGTACTGTTTTATATCGTGTGCCACTAGAAATGTTGTGCAAACCACACTAGTCATCTTCTTGCAAAATTGTCTGTTACACGAGTGTATGTGATAGTAGTGAAATAAATAAATCGAAGAATACCCTACTTATTCTAATTTCTCCATGTATATATGTTTCTCTCCGTAATCATGAAACAGGAGCCGGAAGATCCACACACATGATGAAAAAAAGTCTAAAAGTAGCCTGTAATTTTCGTGGTTTCCTTCCGAATTTGAAGCATACATATGATCTTTCCGGATCAGATATCACCACACAGCAATTTCAATGGTTTTAGCCAACGCTGCTCTGGGCAGTATGCATGGTGACTTATTACTGCACCTCGTAAGTGCAGGTTGATCGGCGTTAAGAAAAGCAACCGGTGTTGCCGCGTTGCAAGCTCGGCTCGACGGCTCGACCCAGGTCTTGCTTGCAGACTGCAGCGAAGGTCTGGGCTGCGTCCGTCGCACTCTCGGTCCACGAAATGTAACAGCCTCAAATTACAGGGTCGTTAAAACTCTTCATAACCGTTCAGGATGTGCAGTTACGAAGTGCTTTTATTATATAAGATTAAGATTTAACAACCAGTTTTGACACCGACACGGGCTTCCAAGCCCAAAGCTAGTATAATACAAGACAAAAAAAAACATACCACAGGCACGCTTGAGCACGATCGAGACCTAAAAATAGTAATCACTGCCTTCTGGGGGGCCACCAAAATCCTGCTCATTGGGGTTCTCAGCACTTTCCCAATCTTCTTCTGTGGAGGAGTTGCAGATTTTACAAGAATGAGTACTACTACCGTACTCAACAAGTCACATGGAAAAGCTAAATAATTACATGCAAGAAGTTCAATAGATGGTTAGGGTTTACCTTAACAGGTATCTGTGGATGCATTTTGCAGTTTAAAGCAGTTTAAATTTAAAACAGTAAAATAATAATAAATAATAACAACAGGGGTTTCTCAACAAATGCACAAACCAGATTCACATCTCAAAAACTCTACTTATGCCTCATGTATTGAAATCACCCATGAACACAGCTTCATTAACCGGGAGCATGGCGTATTCGAATACCATTTGATATACTCTGCAGAGTTGCTCAGCTTTACCCACAAGATACCTCACACTCGTACTGTCAGATCATAGACACGCAACAAGTTAGCGTGCGACTGAGTTGAGATAACAAAGCTTTTTCACTACTCAACCTTTCTAGTCTCTACCCGGTAGGTCCTTACTCCATACAGACCTCGGGAGACTCCACCGGCCGCAGCTATGGATCTCTCACCCCGATGCTGACGGGCCCATACCGTTATGAAGACCAGCGAGTGTCCCTGCAGGCCCACTCCTGTCCCACTCTAGATGCTGTAGATATTCAATTGGAAGAGCAGTGTACTAGGCTAGGGAGCAATGACCACACCTGTGGCTGAGCGGTTTTCAGTGTCTGTTACTTTGGCACAAGGTTTTTGTCCTTACCAGTCTCACAGTGAGGCGATAGACCAACACCACCACGTGGTTGTCTATCCTCCGAGCCTCACCTGCGATTCACTTTTTCCAACATAAGTCTATTGGGATGCCCAACTTCCTAGACACAACACTCAACTTAAACCAAAACCATTGGCGAACCGTCAATACTCTCTTTTGATTGATAACCTCAATTTTGGTGACAAAACTATTTGCATAGATAATATTTTATGTGGACTTGTCAAGGTGAATATGTCTTACAAGAAATCTTAACCTTGTCAAGGTGAATATGACCTACAAGTGTTAGGTGGGTTTGTATGTGGAGTAATTGGAATTATCTAAACATCATGGCATTCCAAAGTATTATTTCAATAATTGAAGTAATTGGCACAAATAAAAATGAAAGTAATATTAAATATAAGAACTGTAGGTTCAAAAATGATCAAAGAATGTGACTTGCCTTCTTGCAAAAGTCATGTAGATCTTGTTCTTGTTTGACGTCTTCTGTAGCTTGGTCTTCAATATCGTGACCTAACGAGAAGCAAAACAATAAAACAACTAAGTAAAATCCGGCTCGACAAGAAATGAGCTGGGAACAACATGCAAGTAAAAACAAATAAAAAAGAAACACAAAGAAGGTGGTGTGGGAGGGTGGGAATTTATCTGGAGTTTAATTGGACTGAACGGAATGGAGAAATGGGTTTCTGGGCTCAAAACGGATAAAATGGATATAATATGCTGAATTAGGGTTTTGTGGATGAATAGTGTGAGATAATGAATAGTGATATTTTACTATTCATAGATAAAAAAGTAGTGGTGAACAGTAACTAATACTACTGTTCACAATATTAAACAGTGAAATTAGGATTTTGGATGAATAGTGCTTTTCAGTATATGAACAGTAAATAAAGTATTGTGTAGTGAACAGTAAAATGAATCTAAAATGAATAGTGTTGGGCCCGGCCTTTTACTGTGTGGCCCAAGGCCTGATTCGGCGGGGCCGAACCGGCCTGTTTGGCCGGGCCAAACGGCCTAGCCAGCCCGTGCTCGGGCTCGAGCATGTGACGAGCGGCTGCTGCGCCGCTGCCGGCGGCGGCGGCACTTGCAATGGCTGCGATGGCCGGTGGCGGCGGGGAAAGGTACTGGGAGCATCACCGAAGCGAGGTGATTCCATTTTGCGGTTTTTGCGGGGCGAAGGGGGTGCGGGAATGGGGTGGCGCCGGCGACCGAGAGGTGGCGGCGGAGGAGCACGGTGCAGGCGAGCTCCAGCGAGGGAGGAGGTGGGGTGAGGTGGGGGAACGATTGGCGGTGGCGAGGGGTTTGCCGTCGAGGTGGGAGGAAGGGAGGAAGGAGGAGGCGGATTATCAAGAACTCGCTTGCGGAGAGAAGAGAGCGCGCGATTTCTTTGAATTGCGGCCACGGAGAAGGAGGGCTAGGGAGGTCTTTGGAGGTGGAGGTGAGGAGGTAGGCCGTCCCGGGGTGGCTTTTTATAAGCTGGGGAGGCGGTGGGAGCAGTAGGGCGCCGGGAGCAGTCGGGGCGAGGTGGCGGCGGTAGAACTTTCGGGCGGCGCCGAGAGGGGAGAGGTGGCAATTGGGGCAGGGCCAGGTGGAGGCGGCGAAGGTGGGGGAAGGCTCTGGAGAGGAGAGGTGGCGCGGGAGGTGGCGACTGACGCAGCGGCGAGGCGGTGATGGCGTCGGTGCTGACGCGGGAGAGAGAAGAAGAACGGGGGAAGAAGAAGAAAGCGCCGGAGGTGGAAGGGCCCGGGAGAAAAGACGTCTTCGGATGGGAGAAGCGGGTTTCCAGAAAGGGAAAGCGGCTTTCGGTGGAAGCTTTCCAAAAATGAAAAGAAATTGAAAATGAACAAAAGGTTCAAACATTTTCAAATTTTCAAATCTCAGGGCTATTTCACGAAACCTATGTACCACGCTTATGAAGCATGATTTTTTTTTTTAGTGATTAAGTTGTTTGTCCTTTAGTGATTTAGCATGTATGTAGCCGTTCCTACCACGATTCCAGTTCGCAGTATGTTTTTTCCACAGTTCCAGTCCGAGTGTGCCATTTTTACAATTTTCGTGCGAGTGAGAGGTACTTTTGTTATTACGAATTAAAAACGTGTCGATTAGCCAAAATCTTGGTCAAGACCACTTATATATATATATATATATATGTGTGTGTGTGTGTGTGTGTGTGTGTGTGTGTCTTAGAGCAGCATGACACGTATCTTCTCGACCTTGTCCTGCATGTTCTGCGTGTTCCTGAGGACGCCCATGCTGTCAGGCTCTCCATGGTGGCGCTCGTTGGTGTATATGTGCACACGCATGCGCGTGTCCTTCCACCTTCCTGTTACGCCCCCTGCGAGGCTGCCATTCAGTGGTGGAGTGCTTTGAAAGTGCTATTTGTATGTTGATTGCATATGCTATTTTTCTATGGGGACGACTATAGCCCATGCGACCGAAATTTTAAGAAAACCCAATCACTTTTTCAGTCCATTAGATCACCATCCAACAGTTGTCTACGTTGTTTCTGTTGTGATGAGTTGTTTAGGGCTGAGTTGTTCTTTACTGGGCCCGTTAACGTGTCAAAAAAGTGGCACCATGTCCACTATTGTTCAGTTGGGATTTACTGTTCTAGTTGGACCGAGCAAATATTTTCCACGAGCTTAGGATTTTCCAATGTTGACCTATCAAGAGAGTTGCGCTCTGGGCTCAATCGAGCTGTTCTAACAGCCCAATAAATTACAAATATAAAAAGTTGAGCCCATATCATTGGGGGTCTATAAGCAGCAAAGCTATCAGCTCAAATATACTGAAAAAATACAGCAAAGGGCTCGTTTCTAAATGTCTCTAGATACGCATAATCCAAGAACAACATATAACTCTGCTGGTTCATCTCATAGAGGAAAACGACCAACTCTAAAACATAACAATCATGCAATTCTTTCTCCTTCTTGCACTTTTTCATCTCCAAATTACAAATTTCCATATGCGAGCACAATTCACGTTGGAAATTTAAGTGTCATCCTCCATAGTGCGTTGTGCCATTCCATCCTTACAGGAACAGAAAAAAAAATCTATACTATACAAAAAAAAAATCATAAATTTGGTGAACCCTTTACAAAACGCAGTTCAGTAAGAGAATAAGAGATTAACAAAATCTATACAAAAAGATTTGTGAACCCCTAGAACTTATTCAAATAAGTTTAGTTGATTATACATAGAAATAAAAGTTGCAGGCCATTGAACTAAAATATCAGGATACCAAACACTATAAATTTAATTAAAAAGGCATGCAAGTTCATAGTTATCAAGTAGATTCATTAAGAAATTTCCTACGAGAGCATATGGTTTGAAGAAATAGAAGTTGCACACCAAATGAGCTAAATTGCAACACATTAAACACTGAACTTTTAATAAATAATTTATGCAAGTTGAAAAATATTTGGTAATATCATAGAGTTTTCCTTTACAAAAACTAATTGCAGAAAAACCTAAGACTGAAATTTTATTTTTTTAAAAAAATTATGCAAGTTCACATACAAAATAGAAGTTACACAACTAGTGTACTTGGCATCCGATGGTTCAGAATCATAGAAAAGTACAGCTACCTCTTGAGTGAAATATCAAGAATTAAAGACCATTTGAGCAGCATGGTAACCTCTGCAACACATCAAAGAAGTGGTATAAGTGGCGTAGGGCAGAACATGTAACAACATCAGTTCCTAATGATACTACTTGCAATAATCAACTCATTGACCCCACGCCAATATTAATTCATGTCTTGCGTCTCTAAGCAATATTTCGCCTATATTATCACGTTGGGTCATTTGTAACATTTGGTAAATAGCAACAACCAAAATATCAACTAAAGTATTGATAAGTACAACACTTGACAGCTGGTCTAAAATATAAATTACACAAAAGCTCTATTCTAAAATTTAACGCCATCAACGGAATTCTTCCGGCTGCAGGTAACAGAAGTGAAAATTTAGAACTGTCACTGATGAATAAAGAATTGGAATGTCGTGCTGATGCTAGTATTTGTAATTGTCCTTCGTTAAAAAAAAAAGCATTTGTAATTGTTACAACCTTGACGCTTTGCAGTTTTCGAAAAACTTAAAAACGTGCGAGCATTGACTTAAATTGGTCTCGGCGCACGTTTGTAGTGCGGAGCTGCGCGCGTCAAAGCGGTCCAGGAGCTGCGGCCGACTAAAATTGGTCACTGCTTCCTTAAAAAAAAATGGTCACTGCCGCCGTGCCACGGGCGTCTGTCAGTCGTCAACGTATATCCGGGCCCCTCGTGAGCATTGTATTCAACCACGTACAGCGTAAGACGGGAGAATCATAATGAGAATAGACGGTATGTGTTAAGAAACCGGGTTAGGCTAGGTAGGACTGGTCCATGGTACGCTCTTCTCTCCGTCCATACCCCTATATAAAGTGGAACTTGCAACCGTCCTTCACCTGTCATCATTCACGCCTGCAGCTTGCAACCGTAGAACTTGTTCTCAGATGCGCTGCTACTTTTCACAGGGATCCTTATCTGGGGTCCTCCTATGCATATTACTGTCCGTATTTTGCATTTCATGTGGTTGTTTCGAGGATGAGAGGATTTCTCTATTGGATATACGGGTCTCATTGTTGGGCACAACTTGCCGACTTTGCCGGGATGCCTGCTTCGTGGTTACGAAGTGACGACGCGCATCCCATCTCAATCTTTCCTCCCTCAATGGCCTGTACGCTCCAGACCAGTGCCAAATGCACCTGAATTCGACCGCCTTTTCCGCATTCAGCGAGCTTCAGTTCCTCGATTTATCAAGGAACTACGCCACTTTCCAAAGTTGGGATGGTACGTATTACGTAGCTTTATTCATTACATATTTTCTCTTTCTCCTTCATAATACTAGGAGTCTGTACAATTCATGAAAAGAGGCTTATTTTGAAATCGAAACATCCTCAGGTCTACTAGGATTGACTAAGCTTCAGTATCTCAACCTCAGTAACAACTGCTTGAACAGTAGTATCCCAGCATCTCTTTGGAAAATGGTGGCTCTGGAAGTCTTACATCTTGAGTTTAGCGGCGTTGGTGGAGCTATTCCGACTTCAGGTACAAAAACGAACACTTGCTCGAAGCTATACTTGTATAGAAAAAACAAAGAATTTGAACATCTCTTCTGTACGTTGATCCAATTTATAATGATTACATATATGATTATCTGTATGCATGAATTCCAGCTTTCGAAAAACTCAGGAACCTGCGAGAATTGGATTTAAGTTCCAATCGACTGACTGGAAGCCTCCCTGCGTCCTTATTTGCACTTCCTCATCTTGAACACTTGAAGCTTTCACACAAACTGTTTGAGGGGAGTATTCCTATGAGTTCGTCTTCAAATCTTTCTTCATCGTTCAAGACACTCAACATTTCCATGAACAATTTAAGTGGTAAATTTTCCTTCTTCTGGCTGAGAAACCTCATCAAACTCGAAAAGATAGACGTTTCAAGAAATGCTAACTTGGTTGTTGAAGTCAATTTCCCTAGATGGACACCTCCATTCCAATTGAAAGAGCTAGTGCTCTCTGATTGTGACCTTGACAGCAGCATTGTTGCAGAACCACGTTTTCTACGCACACAGCGTCAATTAGAGGTGCTTGATTTGTCCAACAATAACTTGTCAGGGAGCATGCCCAATTGGTTGTTTACAGAGGAAGCAACATTAAATTACCTTAATCTTAGAAATAACTCGCTGGCCGGATCATTGGACTCAATATGGTACGCCCAAACCAATATCCAAGCTATCAGTCTTTCTATGAACCGTATCTCAGGACGTCTACCGGCTAACATCAGTTCAGTATTTCCAAACATGGCTTTTCTAGATTTTTCTAGCAATTTTATTACTGGAGAAATACCATCATCGTTGTGCAATGTTAGTAGCATGAAATATTTAGACCTATCAGATAACAACCTTTCAGGTGAATTGCCGACTTGCATGCTCACTGATTATCCTATACTGGAAACCTTGAAGGTCTCAAAAGAACAAACTTGGTGGCCCCATACTTGGTAGGAAGAATCATTTGTCCATCAAATGGGAATTATACCTTGATGGCAACAATTTTGAAGGACCACTACCTCACAATCTAACAGCAAAATTTGAAGACTATGGAACATTGGATTTCCATGATAATAAGCTGTCTGGTAAACTCGATTTTTCATCGTGGAACCTTTCTAATTTATGCGCCTTGAGTCTCGCTGGCAACAGTTAAACCGGTGAAATCCATCCAAGCATTTGCAGTTTAACAAGAATTATGCTTTTAGATCTATCGAATAACAACCTTTCAGGGGCTATACCAAATTGTAGCACTCCAATAGCGTTCGATTTTCTGAAGGTCTCTGGGAATTCCTTGTCAGGAGATATACTACCATATTCTTTCTTCAATAGCTCCACTGCCATAGGTTTGGACCTCAGTCACAACCAATTCACCGGAAACATTGAATGGATACAGCATCTAGGTACAATTAAGCATCTTTCCCTGGGCAGCAATAAGTTTGAAGGGCAAATTTCTCCCAATCTATGTCAACTCCAATCCTTGAGGATAATTGATTTATCAAACAACAGTATATCAGGGTCATTGCCGGCATGTATCGGGAACCTCTCGTTTGAACAAAAACCATATGATATGTCCTATCGGTTATTAATCTGTGGGCATCGTTTTCAATATCCAATTTTCAACAATCTTCAAATTTTCAACTACGTCAGTTGTTACGAACAAAGAGGCTTCAGCTTCCGTACTAAACGGAATATTTACACATACAGGCATAACTTTGTCATTTGGATGTCTGGTATTGACTTATCTGCAAACATGATGTCCGGAGAAATTCCTTGGAAGTTAGGAAATTTAAATGACATCAAGGCCCTCAATCTTTCCTACAATTTCTTTGCTGGCACAATTCCAGCGACGTTTGCAAACATGAGCGCAGTTGAAAGCTTAGACCTATCCCACAACAAGCTGAGTGGAGTAATACCATGGCAGTTAACTCGTCTGTCGTCACTAGCTGTGTTCTCTGTGGCATACAATAACTTATCAGGATGCATACCAAACTCTGGTCAGTTCGGCTCATTCAGCATGGACAGCTACCTAGGTAACATCAACCTTCACAAGGTATCACAGGGAAACAGGTGCATTCCCAGTCCAGGTCCTGTGGCACAGGAAGATGCGGGAGAAACTTCTGATGATGCAGTCCTCTACACGGTCAGTGCTGCCTCATTTGTACTGGCATTCTGGGCCGCCGTTGCATTCTCATTTTGCAATTCGTTCGGGCGGTCTGTGATGCTCAAACTGTAGTTCGTCACAAGAAACAACTGCTAGTTATGTGTAACAATATAGCCATAGAACTTTCCGAAATTTCATTCCGGGATATGTGATGTAAACTATGAAATGTTATGTTACTTTCTGTACATAATGTCCACGCTCCGAATTTTCAAAAAAGAAACAGGCAGTGATCTGTGGTACTGCATTTTACTTTTTTTTTAGAATGTGTCGCATTGTACTTGATTAGTACGGACTAGCACTGAAAAAAAACTACTAGTAATGCATGACCTCATGCTTCTCACACGAACATTCCGAGTCAGAAACTGGCTGCCAGTCAACACATCGCCCCGTTACATGTACAGAAAATGCAATGCTAATGCTTGGGGCTCGTGCTTTTAACTCTAAGCAAAGCTGCTAGCCTGCTACAAACTCCTCTTGCTTGTTCTTGATGACCTTTTACCCTTGGTTCCAGAATCGGATAACATGGGAAGTGGCACCAGCATACCTCCTTTGAGATCATCAGCATGTGTATTCTTCTCGATTGACTTCTGTAACTTGATGGAAAATTTGAAATCTTTTATCTGCAGGAAATTATATAGGGAAGTTAACGAATGGCCCTTGTACTGACATCTCCCTCTAAGGTTTAGTTTTTCACTGGGGAAAAAAAGGAATAAGCACCTGTTCTTCCAGATCACGAATTTGATCATCCTTCAATCTCAATTGAGCTCTCTCCCTGTGAATGTAGAGTTATCAAAAGAGGAGGAAAAATTGTGGCAATGCTTTTAATTAATAGGAAAGGATATTTCTCAAGCAGCCATGTTATTAAACTGACGCATGAAAATATATATAGTTCTCCAAATCATTGCAAGTATCTGTGTTTATAATGTGCCCCACAAATTAGCAAGATTTGACTTCTTCCAATAATACCATTCTGAATGTAGTACAGGCGCATCCATTTTCTGGTGGAAGCATCAAAACATACCTTTCCTCTATTTCTTTAAGTGTCTGACGCCATATATCCTGGCTCTTTGTGAGTTTTTCATTCATCTACAGGATAATGCAAAGGATTGCAGTTAGACCAAGAGCCAAACTGGTTGTGCTTAACAACTGAAAGATGCATGGTTTTAAAGATGCTCACGTCTGCAAGTTTCTTTTTCTCCAAAATTACATTTTCAATCTTAAGTTGGATCTCTTGAAGCTTGTCATTTACAGATTTATCCACAGCATCAGAAATGTGCCGTTCCCTTTCTTTCTTAGCCTCTGACAGCAGAGCCTCGTAATACTGTGAATATGAGCAAATGTAGGCAGACAAATGCATCAGATATAAACTAACTGTATAACAAACTTTATCTGAAAAAGAAACAAACTATATGGCAAGCTCTAGAACAACACAATGGTTACTGGTTAGTGACATCGAAAAATTAGCACAAAGGAAAGAGGACTGCACCTCTCGCTGAGTTTCGAGTTGGCTTGCAAGAAGACGGTTGTATTCATCCACAATCTATTAAGAAGAGCAGGGCATGCGAATTTGAGGAACAAGATTGCCAACGAGGTGCTACATAGATTCAAATTAAAGAAACTTAAAATTCTTACTGTTTCCGCTTTGCTGCTGAACATAGCTCCACCTATATCTGAGTCATCATTGCATGAGCAGTTTACACAGTTATCCCCGGAATATTTACACTTTGACCTGCACTTAGCATGCTTTACATCGCTTTTAGAGTGATTAAGTCGATGGACATAACTGTCACCAACATAATCCCAAACACGCTGAGCTTCCAAATCGAGCGAATAGCAGTGCTGAGTGTCTTTCCAGTGCCGAATTGCATGGCCTTCTTTATACCTATGACAAGCAAATTAATGAAGGCAAGGTTGATTGGGCATAATGAGAAGTAGAATTAATCATATAATTAACCTCCAACGTAGTTTACTTTTAATTTTAACTTCTATCCTTGGGATAGCAGAGTGACTATTAGTTCTGGCAAAAATATTCAGTCAGCACTTAGCAGGAATTAACATACTTCCTACATCAAACAAAACCACATATTTTTAAGAGTCCGAGAGAAGTAGAACTAATCATATAATTAATCTCCTATATATATATATATATATATATATATATATATATATATATTCATTCTAACTTCTACTGAGTACAGCGCATTAAATAAACATGTAAAATGCTTTAACATGCCCTCTTTCTTGAGATATTGGAGTGACTATTGAGTCCTGACAGATATATTTTCAGTCAGCAGGTATTAACATACCTTCCACATCCAACAAAACCACATATTACACAGATCCAGAGGTTTTCAGAAGTTTGACAAACAGAACATGTAGGATTTTCAGACTGCTTATGACCAAACTGACATACCTGAAATTTAAAAAACAAATGTGAATAAAGACAACCCATGCTCGAGAAAGTTTAGTAGTGCGAAAAGGCAAGGAAGTAGCTCAAGACACTGGCAGTCTAACTCTATAATTATATATGGTTATAGTACTGACAAGAATATGTTTGTATCTATAAGGAAGTGTTTGCTCATTTACAACTTTATGCTCCATGTAAATTCAATTGAAGTTTAATATACATCTTAGATTCAAACAGCTGCCATAAACATTAAATGTTTTTTTTACATTGAGATGAAATTTAAATATATGAGCATATATGAAGACAGAGAGTGAATATTTAATATTTTGCAAATGCTCCTGAACCCAGGATAGTTCCTACTGAGTGTTCAAGACTTCAGATAAGGCCAAATGCATGATCGCAGACTCACTAGATGACTGTATATTGGACTTTACCATGGAATTCAAATTATTTCATTCACTGGTCCGACAGAAGACTATACAAAAGTCCAAAGTGGACACAACTAGAAATTTATATAAAAACGAGTAGTTGTCATGGCAAATCCAGTGCAGTGTAAAAATCAAAACAAGAAAAGATCATTTTGTCCATAACAAAGTGATTGCTAGTTGCCCTACCCCTACTTGAGAAAATATATAATGAAACAGTGATTGTCAAAAAGATCCTTCATTTACCGGACAAGATGAATTTATCCACATTGAAACGCATGAACACTGGAAAGAATGATCACAAGTAGTTGCCACAATTCCACTGATGTCTTGATCCAATCTCTCTGATTCATCAAACACATAAAAGATGGTAAGGAACAGACAGGTCATCTAACACCTTACACTAGACATATAACTAAAATAACAACCAACAAATTCCGAAAATTGGAAATATTAAAAGAAATGGTATATCAAACAAAATGGTCTCAAAACTCTGCACAAGAAACAGAGAAAGTGTGTATTGATGCATGAGGTCCACGTATTTACGTAAAGATAGTTAAACAATGGAAGTTCATACATAAAACCATTTTGTTTTTTTAATCTAACAATGCAGTTCCTCAATTTTGATAGAACATATCCAATAGGGGAGTAGATCCTAGTAGCTTAGAAAAATCGCATCCAGAAAGCAGCTGTAAGAGAGATAGCATCAAATTGATCGGCACTGTAACACCATTCAGAAATAAGGTTAGTACAGATTTCGTGAAATTAAAACTCAGCAAACGCATAGGTTTGATGTTTTCGGACCTTCTCAACCACACAAGTGTAGTTTATCAGAAAAGAAGTGTGGTCAGAGAGTACAATCGAAATTTTCCCAGGCTAATGGGGGAATAATTAAAAGGGATGAACACTATGCACAATATTCAAATCTGATGTTATGCTAGCATGTCCATATGAACAGATACAAGAAACAGCAATAAGCTCACCTATGCAAACAGGACATGTCGGGAGCTCAGTGGATCCAACTGGTGGAGTCACGGCGATCTCAGTGGATGGTGTATATTGCACAGCAACTATAAACAGGACATGGCACACCTCTACCTGCACCGTGGAATAACAAGCACGTTTCTCCAATTTAGCAGCAGTATTACACTTGATCAGCAAACTAATCTCACACCCAATTGACAACATTAGCAACCTCTGAGGATGAGAACCTCCATCCATTGAGGTCCAGGTAGAACCCGTCAGCACTCTTCTGGTCCTCAAACTCCACAAGCACGCTATACCGGTCCTCCACCCCATCATCCCTACAATCATGACAGCGCATATAAGAAAAATGTTGCTTTATTATGCGCAGAATCAGATGCAATTAACTCTGAATGCGACAGGGAATTCACCTGACGACACGGATATCCGAGGCGTGTTCGATGTAGGGGCCGCAGAAGCGCACGAAGTCGTCCGGCGAGACACGGGTCGGGACGGCGAGCACCAGGAGGCGTGTGCCGCGCCATGGCTGCGAGAGACAGGTAATGAGGTGTAAACACGCGCGAAAACGATCAAATTAGTAAGAGACCGAGGAGGGGTGGTTACCGGGAGCAGAGAGTCGGAGGCGAGCTGTGTAGCGGTGGTTCCGGAGGAGGAGGAGGTGGTGGCGGCGACGGCGGAGGCGTAGGAGGAGGCGGGGGGGGAGGATGAACGGTAGAGGTGGACGATGCCGCGGGTGTGGTGGATCCTAGGGTTTCGGGCGGACGCGGCGGAGGTCGCGCCGGGCAGCTCGAGAGGTGTTGTGGCGGAGGCGGAGGTGGTGGAGGGGAGAGAGTGACTGGAGCGCGGGGAGAGAGGGTGGGTGGTGGTGCCGCCGCCGCTGCTGCCGACTTCGTCGGCGGCCGGGGCGGTGGAGGCGTCGGGGAAGTCGACAGATTGGATTCGAAGGCTGAACATCTTTGCTTGCTAAGCTTTTGGGCCGTTTGCCCCTTTTGTACTGATGGGTTTGTGGCCTGTTTGGAGAGGGAATTTGGATCTAAATCCTTGGGATTTTGAACTATAAATCCTAAAATTTTCTAAAGCGATCTTCCTCTTTCAAATAGGTCACTAATTAGATTTTTCTGTGCAATTTCGGCTTTAGAAAGGTGTGATTAACCTCGAACCAAAGACATTCAACCAATTCCTCTCACAAAAAACAAAAAGACAGTCGATCTATGATAAATCAATGACTAACTCTAACCTTGATAGGCAATTATCTCATTTTTGTTCGTACTTTCGATGGACTGTAAAAAAAACTCCATTCTTTTCAAAATGCAAGGTCTGTATTATATTTTACAATCCTTATATTAAACTTTGAAGATTAATTTGTATTACAATATATTAGTGATGGACATAAAATTATCATCATTTAAAAGTACTAAAAATAACATCTCTAAAAAACTTTGAACAATTAGTCACATTAAAAAACATGACATAGCCAATTATCTCTCTCTCTCATCCAAATGATTGGTAATTGTAGATATCATGGGGATATGGTCATGATCTTAGGATGATGTTACAATTAACAATGTCGTTAAAGGTTTATCGAATCACACGTTTTTGGCAAAAATATGTGCTGTCAGGTCACTAACGGTCTGACCGGCCAGGGCTCCGAACTCAACCTCTCTTGCCTACACCCTCTCTTGCCTACACCTTGCCTACACCCTCTATTTTTGGCTCAGCTCCGAACTCAACCATTTACAATGGCGGTCAAGCCGCCGCCATGGCGGTCGGATTATAAACGATCCACCGCCGAGGTGGCGGTCGTGGCCGGTCGGACCGTCGATGGCGATCCGGCCGCCATGGCGGCGATCGGACCGCCATTGTAAATGGTTGAGTTCGGAGCTGGTCCAAAAATAGATGGTGTATGTAAGAGAGGGGATTCTCATACACTTGGGCTCATATTTTTTGGAGTCTCCAGTCAAAAGATCTATTCGTTTGAAATTTTCAGAGAGGTCTTGGATTTCAAGGGCTGAAAATTGGCTAAGTCCCTAACTGGGCAGTCTGACCGGCCAAGGGGCGGTCTGAATGGCTGTCTGACCATTCGTCTGAATCATTTTCACTTGTTCGTCGCCATTTTGGCGGCAATGTTTATTAATTAAGTCAAGTTCATGAGTTTCAGTGCATATGTATTGCATTATGCATGTTTTGACTAACGTGGGTCAAGTTGCGAAGAACTTGTTCTCAGAATCGATTTCTTGGTCTATTGTTGTGCAGGTTGCTTGGAGGTCAACGACGGTCAACGGCGAGGATGATCAGGACTAGGCTTGAGAGCTGAGGTTCAGAATAATCGAGGATGCCGGGTGAAGTCATTGGATTCGAGCATGGCGCACAATGGACAAGGATGACCGAACGAGAAGTTCGGTGCGACAGGTTGCATCAAGCGCGCGGGGGGGTCGGTGCAAGTGTCATGGTGGTTTCGGTGGAAGCCGGATGGGAGAGACCTGCCGACATGATGAGTGTCGTTGATCAACCTACATGTGGCGAAGTATGGAACTGCTTCATGAAGATTGGACTCGGTGTTTGGAGAAGGATCGAGAAGGGATATTTTGGTGATATCACTAAAAAACCGCCTTGATTGCTTTTGGCCAAACCGCGGCGCAAGACGATGCAAGGAGAAGCGGTTTAGGTCAAGAGAAGATGAAGATAGCGCTTTAAAATGCGTGTCGTTTGTGTGTGGGCTTAACGGGTGCCCAATAGAAAACTCTTCTAAAAGGTTAGCCTCCACTATAAATATGGGAGGGTGTTGTAGCACCTCTTAGTCCTTTTGCTCAAGTTGGAAACCCTAGTTTTGTTTTTGAGATTAGGCAGTGGAGAGGCTAGGATTTTTGAAGAGAAGATTGATTGTGTGCTCATGTATTGAGTTTTGTCCTCCGTATTGGAGTGGCTGTAAACCAGCAACAATTACAAATCAATCTATGCAAGTTTCTTGAGATGAGTTTCTTTTCGTTCATGCTCTCTATTTTGTGATTTTGGGGACGTCTTTGATCCTCAGGTCTTCCTTTGGTTTTTGCCCCTAATTTTGCTTTCTGTGACATGTGGGAACTCATCTAGGATCATCTCTAACCCACGAGCAAGGTTTTGGATTTAGTTTTCGTTTTGACTCGGTTTTGAACCATCCTCCTCTCAAACGGAAAAAAGGTTGTAACTTTTCCAAGAATCTTCACGATCTTTGATTGGAATAGGTTCATGATATCCTAGAGAAGGTGTGTTCCAAGTTTCATCGAGTTTAGAGTTGTAGATCAAAAGTTAAACCTATTTGCAACTTTGTTTTTCGGACTGATTTCACTGTTCATCAGACTGGAGGTCAGACCGCCCAAGGTGACCGATCCGACCGGTCCGACCGCAACTGACATAGAGGTCAGACCGCCCAACACTTATAATTTTAGCATTTGTTGATTTTGGTTGTTTTGCTCCGGGGTTTAGATTGGATTCAATACAAGACTTCTGTTGTGCTTAGATATTGATCTTCATAGCTCTCATAGCTATCGGAGTAAAAATCGTGCTGAATCCGATCTTTGTGACAAAGAGATCGTGCTCTTATTCACCCCCTCTAGTCGCCGTTTCGGTCCAACAGAAATATAGACAGTTGATAAAAACCTTTGATTTAAGAGGAGCAAAGGCATGAACGGGAAAGAAATAGAGTTTATGAGTTCTGTCCTAATTCTTAAAAAACAAGTATGTACAATGGTCAACCTCGAGATGTTGGCATGTGATAATTTTAGGGGTTTTTTTCCTACCACTCCATTCTTTATGACAGTAACTTAATTGTTTTTTTTATTTAAGTGCATAATCAGAAGGGTAGATGTCAGATTTAACATGTTAAGTAGACAAGGTAAATGTGTGGTTATTTTCACACTATATTATCCCTCTTTAGGTAGATTGAATAAAAAAGGAATTTCGTAGTGAAAAATTCCTTGGTCGCAAATGGGGCGTCAAACAAGTCACATCTTTGCCGTTTTGTTTCGTTTCGTCGTTGCTGTAACTTGGCACAGAACATTACGATGGTTTTAGATTCTAGACATTCGGCCACACATCCTTTTTTTTGCTAGAATCCCCTACATGCATGTTTTAACTTGATGGTTTACTAAGGGTTGTATCCAGCCACGATGCACTTCCAAATGCAACCTAGTTGATTTCACACATTTAATGCATTCACAATGTCTTGATCCTTTCGTTGAAGTGCCAAGGTGTTTGTGATTATCAAGATGGTCAACATGAGATGCAAATAAAAGACAAAATCAAATGACCGAAAGTACACTAGTAGACCCAATGCTTGATCTCTATTTGTTCTTGAGCTGCGATGCCCAAGGCTGTAACTTTGCCGAATGCCAATCATGCGGTAGGGGCGTCGGAGAGGCGTGCTACACAGAGGATCGGTCACGGTCAACATCCCCACCACACACTGTCAAATGACCGTGCGGTCAGAGCAGAACACACGGAATCTTTGGATTCGCACTTGCAAGCGCGTCGACGACTTCCCGCCAAAAACACCCCGCCTCCTTTCTCTACATCCAATGATCAGGTACCCGATTAACAGAGCAATGCTTTACGTACTTACCACACCAAATCACCTCTGTTCCAATGACAGCATTGCCCTACAAGCATGGGACCCTTGTCACCACCGAAAGGGTTCAGCGAAGCAAGAGTATATCGTGGGTTTCTGCAGACAATACCGACATAATCTGCAATGCTAATTGTACTAGGCTCTAGCTTTTGGAAGTAGGTTGCCTCGGTAAAAGTGACGCAGCAGTTGATCGTTACGAGACAAACGGGTAAGTAAATTTAGACGATGATCAAAGGCATCCTATTCTAAGCGAGTCTGGCAACTTTTGTCTATTGACGCAACCAGAACTGACGCCGAATGGGTTAGCCGCGCCACTTGTTGCTTGCCCACACGCGCTCGCCTCGGCATAGTTCCACTCCACTGCACTCTCCCTGAGCTCCGCAAGCGCGGCGCGCAAGCGAGCTGAAGCCGCCATGTTCACCGACGGCATGTCGAGGCTGGCCGTGGGGGTCAGCCTCACGGTGGCGCTCAGCCTGGCGCTCTTCCTCACCATCCTCCTCCTCCTCCTCGCCGACCTCTTCTGCTCCCACCTCCGCCGCCGCCGCCTCCGTGCGGCCATATCCCGGTCGAAGCTTGGCCCGATGTCGTCCCCGCCGCACACCGCCACGGGTGACGACGAGTCGGTGGCCACGACGACGATGCACGAGGCGCTCTCCAGCACGCCGCCGTTCTACTACGCGCACGGCGTCATGCACGCGCCCAATCCCAAGGACCTCCTCGCCATCCCCAAGCTGGAGGCTGCCGTGTGGACGTGGTCGCCCGCGCGGCGCTCGTTGCCGTCGCAGTCGGAGACCACCAGCTCCTCCGCGCAAAGTGACGGGTTCGTGTGCATCTCCAACCCGGTGTACGAGCGGGGCGCCCCGGCCGCGGCAGCCGGTGGGGATACGCCGTTCGAGACGCCAGATGCCTCGCCGTCGCCGTTTGGGATTAGAGAGGAGGAAGAGGAGGGTGAGTTTTCACCGCCGTTGTCCGTGATGAGGAAGTTCCCGCCATTGGGCGTCGTGGCGTGTCCCCCGCCAGCGCTGGCCTTCGTTGATGGCCGGTCGTCGCTGACGGCATGGTCGGGGATGGTCACTGACACGAATCGGGCCTCCTCCTCGTCCAACCTTACTACCAACTTCTCTTCATGGTCATCGAAGTAACATATCACTTGTGTGCAATGGAGTGTCAGTGATGTACTTGCCAGCTAGTGCTTTATTTAATTCATTATTTTGCTCCCTCTCGTTAATGATATATATCAATCGATTTGCTGGGTTTTGCTAGCGACAAAGATCTAAAAATTCTCAATTAATTATTTATCTGTAATTTTTATTATAGACCATATTTTTGGTTATACCCTTTAATTTTCATAAGGGAGAAGCTGGAGTCGTAAGTTCTTCTATGATCGCTTCATGGTCGTAAGTCCTTCAACGACCAGGTCAGCTATGATCACCCTATAATCGTAAGTTCTTCTACGACCAGCACATGATCGTAAGTTCTTCTACGATCACCTTATGGTCATAAGTTCTTCTATGACCAGGTCAGTTACGACCACACTATAATCGATCGAGCTTACAGATAAGTAGGCCCAATTGATTAGGTTATCTAAACATTCAGTGTACGCTATTATTCTTCGGATAACTACACGATTAATCTCTCTGTCCTGGTGATAACTGTCTGGCGACGTGGGAACGTTACTTCTCCAACGGTAATATTCGGTAACTGCACCATCATCTGAAGCATTGATACACACTTTGGGCCGGAGAAATGGTCGCCCACTTCGAGCACGCTATAAAAGGAGGAATCACCAGACGACGGAAAAAGGAGGAAAAAAGACACAATAAGGAGCATAAGACATTGCATTTCAGTTTTTCTCTTGATCTGTAACCAGCATACTCAATATAGCCACACAAGAGTAGGGTTGTTATTCTCACCGGAGAAGGCTCGAATCTGTATAAAAATCCATGTGTCATTCCTCTCTGTGTGATTTGAGTCTTAGAGACCCCCCGAATCAAACAATTATTACGTAAGTTCGGTTCTGAAACATCGACAACTGACGCCGACCATGGGGATCTTCTAGTCATCAGGTTTCCTTCATTTTCTCCCAACTCTAATGCTTCCATGGTAGGAGAGTGGAACGAGGAGAACTGGTTCGACTTGGCTGATTACGCAAATATCGACATGGAGGCCGGCTTCAACTACGAGTCGAGTATTGTATCATCCGATGGTGATGTCACCTCCGGAGATCATTCTCCAGGAGACTATACCACCGATGGAGTTGAGGATGGATCTTTATCCCCTCACAACGTTACGTCCAAACGAGGAACAAACTTCCACAAATGGCAAGGGTCATGGCGAGGCTTCCCCCTCCAAATGTTCAAGTCCGCCTAAGGCAGTCCATTCTGGCACGGTAAGTCCTAAAAGCCATCATTCCGGAGCTTCATCAGCACCTGGTGATACTGTCTCTCCGGTTAGACCCACAGAGGATGGGGTCGAACATGCTTTTTCTGTGAGTTCGACCATCCCATCGCACAACTCATTTGCGAATGGAGATGATTATAACCCAGAATTTCCCTTCTTGGAGGGGTTTGCTCCAAGTCGACAGACAGTGTCTTTCGACTACTCCTCAAGCGACGAGGCCACGAGCGCAAGTGGAGGTCATCAACGGGAGGTCTTCGTCCTTCCCTCATGTGATGATCATTCTCCTAGAGACAGGACTGAGGACGCTCCCCGACGATCACACATTGCGACCTCTCGTGGCAATGGCAAGGACACCTTCGGTGATGAACAGTGCTAACACTGTAATGAGCGTGAGAGAAATTCTCAAGATAATCGCACTTCATTGAGGAAAACTTAAGGATCAGACATGGACGATCCGGAGACAACTCGACAAAGAAGAATAACAGCCCAGAGAAATCTGCCTAAACGCTTTCAGTATCAGTCAGAGAAAGCTCAAGAACTCCAACATATCAGCGATCTACTCGAGAACCCAACTCGAGAGCTTGTCCAGCGCCTGGCTACGACCTCTTCGCGCAAGAGATCACACGGAGGCTTTGAAGCGCGATAACCAGACTCAAGCACCCTCGTTGTCATCATTCTGGAAGTCGTAGCGGTACGACTCCATCAACTTCCAGTCGTTTCGAATAACTCACCGCATGGAGATCAACGCAACAAACAGGGTATGTCATTCTCCTAACCAAAGAAAGGCTCTTCGAGCGCTCTCGGGAGAAGTGATCGTTCACCACCCCGACACAAAGGTCTGCAGCAGTAGACGAGATACGAGAAGTATTACCCTTGTAGAATCAAGACTTATCATAAGTCGGGTTCACCCCACTGCCGGCTATCGTCGTGTACGATCACCTGATGACGACAACCCTTCTTTTCTGCAAAGCAGGCATTACAAAGTAACTACCGGATGTAGGGCATTCTCGCCTAACCTCCGGGCAGTTCGCTAGCCGCTGCGGTTCCGATCATGAACATAGAGAAATTCGATGGGTCTCAGAATCCCATCGAGTTCCTCCAAATATACACGACCGCTGTTCGAGTAGCAGAAGGAGGAGAGCGTGTCATGGCAAATTACCTTTCGACTGTGCTCGTTGCCCGCTCGACCGTGGTTGCTAAATCAACCACTCGAGTCGATCTACTCGTGGCAACACCTCTGTGACCTTCTGCTACAGGGCCTTACATCAATTCATCAAACTCTTCAGTCAGATTCAGAATTCAATTCCTGAGGTTTCTGACTCATCTGTTACAGAGCCTTCAAGCAGGGAGTGTGCAAACGAAGAATTACATAGAACATCGCTTTAAATCCTCCGGCTACCTTCGCTCAACTCTTCGAGATGGCCGATCGATATGTGACTACCGCAGAAGCAGTCGAGTGAAACAAAACCATCGATTAATACGACAAGAATTCTCCAGAAGCAGGCGAAGTAGTAAGAAGGACAAAAAGACCAAGAAATTCAAGAATAAGGTGAATGGCCAAAAACCTCAAGCCAACAGTTCTAAAGAGGTCTTGGTCGTAAGCAACAATGAACCACAAAGTTCCAAGCAATATCCCGGTCGAGGCAAAGGTATGCGCCCCGAGCGGAAGAACGACAAGCCTAGGTGGTGCCCTTTCCATAAAAAGAAAGGACATGACATTCGCAACTGCCGGTTTTTCCAACGAAAACTCAAAGACTACTACAATGGCAAAGGACCACTTCCTACCCTCGAAGAGGTAGGGCAAGTGAGTGGTCGTACGCAGTTGGACGACAACGAGGAGATGTCATTCCAAGATCCTGAGCATACCATCGAGCATATCATATGGGGGTCATCAATATACGAGTCAAAACGACAGCTTAAGGATGTCAAACGCGAGGTAAACTCCATTGACCCTCCTCTTATCAATAAGTTACCGAAGTGGTCGGAAGTCACCATCTCATTCGAGAAGAGTGACTGCCCGACCCCTTCCACTCGACCAGGTCATTTTTTGATAGTGGTCGAGCCTACCATCAACAACGGTCGAGAAAATCGACTGTTAGTTGATGGTGGAAGCTCGTTAAATATCTTATTTACCAGTACCCTGGATGAGATGCAAGTACTCAGGACCAAGGTAAGATCGGTACGATATTCTTTTCATGGTATTGTACCGAGGTCTTCAGCCAAACCTATTGGCCAAGTTTCTTTTCCTTTAAAATTTGGTTCACCATGTAATTTCAGGACAAAGAAGATCTCCTTTGATGTGGTCGATTTGGATACGACATATAACACCATACTCGGACGACCAACTTTGACAAAATTCTTAATGACTGCTCATTATGGGTATCAATGTCTTAAGATACTAGGTCCCAAAGGAGTAATCATAATTCACTGTAATAAGAAGATGACGCATACGTGCGACCGTCGATCCCTCGAGATGGTTAGCCAGATACCAACTCGGGAAGAAAACAAGGAGCCGTCTTCGACCAAGCAGTCTAAATCGAAAGCTGCACTGAAGCCGAACGACCAGGTCAAAGAGCTTCCTCTGGATCCAGAGGAGTCCTCAAAGACTGTTTGCATCGGGGATACTTTCGACCCCAAATAGGAAAACGCCCTTCGCCTGGCAAGCATCCGACATGCCCGGAGTCCCCAGGGAAAGTGATCAAGCACAGGCTAGCTTTACGACCTGACAAAGTACCGTAAAATAAAAAAATATGGAGATTTGCCCCTGATCGACGAGATGTTATCAAATCTGAATTGGATAAGCTACTTAAAGCAGGCTTTATAAGAGAAGTCGACCACCCAGAGTGGTTGGCCAACCCTGTAATGATTAGGAAGTCTAACGGCAAGTGGAGGATGTGTGTAGACTTCAATGATCTTAATAAAGCTTGTCCAAAAGTTGATTTTCCTCAACCTCGTATCGATCAGTTGGTTGATTCTACTGCCGGTTGCAAAACATTAAGTTTTCTATATGCATATTCTAGCTAACATCATATTAATATGCATCTAGAAAGTGAAGAAAAGACCATATTTGTTACTCCATTTGGAATATTTTGCTATGTCAAAATGTCATTTGATCGAAAAAAATACCGACGTTTCTTTTCAACACTTGATGCAATTGACTTTTTCACCGCAACTAAGCCGAAATTTGGAAGTCTATGTTGATGATCTAGTCGTAAAAAGCATCGAGTGGCTTAATCATATTTCTAACTTGCAAGAAAAATTCGACAACCTCAGAAAACACTGCCTGAAACTCAATCATAAGAAGTGTGTGTTCGGAGTCTATCCATGAAAATTGCTTGGATTCCTTGCCTCTATACGAGGAATCGAAGCAAATCCCAAAAAGAAAAAAGCCATCGTGCAATTGTGCCCTTTGACCACGAAGAAAGAAGTCAAAAACTCACAGGATGCATGGTGGCTTTAAGTGGTTTCATCGCACGACTGGGAGAAAAATGACAACCTTTTTTCAAACTTCTAAGGAAGCACAAGGGTTTCGAATGGTCAGAAGAGGCAAACGCTGTCTTTGAGGATGTCAAGAGGTATCTTACGAGTACTTCTATGTTGGCTTATCTGAAGCCAGAAGAGATGCTCTTAATTTATCTAGCTGTCACGCCACAAGTAGTGAACGCAGTACTAGTCGTAGAGCATGAAAACATTCAACGATCAGTTTACTACGTAAGTTAAGTTTTACTCGGGCCTAAGGAGTGCTACCCTTATGTTCAAAAACTTTTTATGCCCTCCTCATATCTTTGAGGAAACGACATTATTCCCAGGCGCATAAGTTAATTGTGTCGTCTGGGTTCCCCTTAGGAGTGATCCTCCAGAACAGGGAAGCAGTGGGACTCATGGTAAAATGGTCAGCAGAACTCGGGGAGTTCAACCTCCATTCGTGTCCCGAACGGCCATTAAATCCCAGATTTTGGCAGACTTTGTCGCCTAATGGACAAATCTTGAACCTCTTCAGGATCCCCAACACGATACCTACAACCAGTGGACGATGTACTTTGATGGGTCACTTACTTTAAGTGGCTTGGGGGCTGGGGTGGTCCTGGAATCTCCTACCGAAGAGATCTTAAAGTATGCCATTCAATTAAACTTTCAGACCACTAACAACATGGCATAGTACGAATTTTTGTTGGCTGGCATACGAGCTGTGAAAGCACTCACGATTCGATGACTACTCGTGAGAGGAGACTCTCAACTAGTCGTGAATCAGGTCATAAAAGAGTACTAGTGCTCTCATCCAACCATCTCTTGGTGCTTATCGGAGGTCCGAAAACTAGAAAAGTATTTTTCAGTTTCGATGTACAATTTATCCCTCGAAAGGATAATTTCCTCGCAAACTAGCTTGCTCGTGTGGCTTCTTCCCGATCACAAGTACCAAAAGGAGTTTTCTTAGAGAAACTCCAAAAGTTGTCTCTGGTCGAAACACCAGAGACAACTCCTATTGAGACAGTCTCTCTATAATACGAGGATAAAGGGGCTGAATTTATATGAATTTAGAAATTTGGATCACCCAAATCGGAGTGGAGATATGCCCCATGATTTAATAAATGTTCCTTGAATATTGTCTTTTGTGTTGATAGAGGTAATCATAGAGATGATGATATTTCGTTGTATCCATGATTTAATAAATGTTCCTTGAATATTGCCTTTTGTGTTGATTAACAAGTATGTGACTTGTTTGTGAAACTCTTTACTTGTATGGTTATTCTAAAGTTGTCCCTAGTCGGAGTTCATGTGAGGACACACGTGAATGGTGGATTAGCACATGTATCGGTTGATGACTATGTTTCACAGGTCATAGACATAGAGATGTCAAACCAATAATGTGGACACATGTTTAGAACATGGGGTTGGACCGACCCATCATGAGACATAACAATTATACTTATGGTTCTCTCTACATAATGTGTTTGATTTATTCGCTTTGTCCTTAGACCTAAGATTGTCGCATGTATTTGAGATGTGAATCGACCTACTTAGGGGCTATCAAATAGACGCTACTCATGTTTAGAACATCGGGTAGTTATAAAGGTAGTTTTCGGTTTGTCATGAAGCATCTTTGCGAGGCATGGTCATGAAGCATCAAGATGGGATTTGCCCTCTCTACCGAGAGAGATATCTCAGGCCCTCGGTGATCGGATCCGAAATGCATGGTCATGCTACTTAAGGTTAAGAGTTAACCTAGTAAGGGATTACGGATCACAAGATCGAGAAAGAGTGGTCGACTTGGAGCTCGATTGAATATCGTGAGGCAAAGGGATTGGCATGTACATAATGTTGTGTTGGTTAAATGCGATATGATCTTTGTGTACGTTTAGGAGTTGGGACGTCTTGCTAGAGGCCGCTACCAACTATTGACCAAGTATGTATACTCGTGTCATGTCTAAACATATGTGAACCTAGAGGGTCACACACTTAAGGGGCTGGAGCTTAATTCGGATTAGATCCGAATTAGAGTGGGCATTGAGTCCTAATGGGCCTCTATTTGTAGAAGCCCATTGTAAGGACGTCTATAAAAGGAGGGCAAGGGCGCACAGGTTGGGGAGCAGTTTTTCGTGACATCCTCAAACCCTGGCCGCCACCTCTCCCACGCCTTAGTCGCTCGCGCGGATCTAGCAGTCCGGCGTGCGTCGCTTCCTCCCGTACGTGTGGATACCTTTGGAGGCGCTGCATCTGTAGCGTTTGGATGAACCGCAAGAGGGGAGCTGTACGTGGGACGCCGCGACGAGGACGAGGAAGTAGTCGACGACTACTCGCCCGACGTCTTGCATCAACTTAGTACGACTACTCGCCTGACGTCTTTGCATCGGTTCCGCTTTTCGCGTCTAGTGGTAAGACCGTGATCTATAACTGCAGTGATCTTGGTTTACGGGTAGAATTTTTATTAATTTGCGCTAGTGTAGCCTACCCTTAACCCTTCAGATACATGTATGAATCCCATCTACAAGTATCTTCAGAATGGTACAATACCCGATGACGATCTCGAGGCAGATCGTTTATCCCGAAGGACCAAAATGTATACTTTGGTCGAAGGAATCCTCTACAAACGAAGCACTCAATGGGTACTCATGCGATGCATATCGCAGAGGGAATGACTAAACCTCCTTCACGACATACACGTGGTAATATGTGGAACTCATGCTTCCTACAGAACATTAGTCGGAAAGGCCTTTCGACAAAGTTTTTACTGGCCAACAGCCCTGATACCAAAGAGTTGGTTAAGAAGTGTGTACATTGCCAGTTTTATAGCAGGCGGATACACCAACCGGCTCAGGCATTGCAGATAATTCTTATATCTTGGCCTTCGCAATCTGGGGTCTCGATATCCTAGGACCGCTCCCAAAGGCTCCAAGAGGTTTAGAGTTCCTCTTTGTGGCTATTGCTATATTCACAAAATGGATCTAAGCCGAACTTGTGACTGGGATAACAACGAAAGCAGCAAAACGGTTTCTGATGAGACGCGTGATTACTCGGTTTGGGGTCCCAAGTCGAATAATCATAGATAATAGTAAGCAATTTTTGAGCGCAAAATTTCAGAAATTTTGCGACTAGTTTGGTACCAAAGTGTGTTACGCTTCTGTTGCCCATCCTCAAAGCAATGTGGCAGTCGAAAGAGCGAATGACCAAATAATGCAGGGAATCAAAACTCGAGTCTTCGACCAGCTGGTCAAGCACTCGGGGGCTTGGGTACAAGAATTACATTTAGTATTACAAGCAATTCGTATGGCAGCTAGTCGAGCCATAGGTGAAACATATTTTTTCCTAGTTTTCGGTGCTGAAACCATGCTTCTACCAGAACTAAAGATCAGGCCGACGTGAGTCAAAACCTTCAACGACTCTATTCAAGAACAACTTCGAGCAGATGACATCAACCTACTCTAAGAGAAGAGAAATCAAGCCTTAATCCGTTCAGCAGTCTGCCAGCAAGCCCTGCAAAAATACTACGATCGTAAGGTCCAACCTCGCAGCCTTGCTGTGGTGACATGGCATTGAAGAAAAATCAATCTCAGTCTAATCAGAACAAGCTTTCCCCCAAGTGGGAAGGTCCTTACACAGTGGTTGAAGTTACGCGACCAGGTTCGGTACGACTATCAATGGAAGACGGTCGGATTCTCTCGAACTCTTGGAACATTGACCAGTTACGCAAATGTTATGTGTAACCAACCACCCCGACGATAAAGTATCATGTTCTTTCTATTTTTATTGTCTTACTTTGAGTAGCGTTTCGATAATTTTTCAACTATTCCCTGGTCGTAAGTTTTTCTACGACCAATATCCAACACTTCTTTACACTGGTCAAAAGGATAGGAATATCACATAGTCGAAGCATTTCCTTTCTGCACATGGTCGTGCCCACTAGAAGGAACTTACTAGTGTCGACTCGTTCCTCACTTTTACTGCCAACACAAAGAGCTCGGGTTCAACAAACATGGTCGAAATATTTTCAAACCAACTATTAGTACCTTAGTTTATTTCTTCATTCATTTTGAAAAATATTCTAAGCAGAGTACAATTTGGTAATTTATTCGACTACTCTTGGTAAACTCGGTTGGTTCTAACTGGTCGAAGAAAGACACAACTCCTAATCGAAGTCTTTCCTCTCTGCACGTGGTCCTGCCCACTAGAAGGAACTTCCTAGCGTCGTCATGTTTCTAACTCTTGCTACTAGGGCAAACCTATTGAGTGCACTCGAAAAGGTTGAACGAATTCTAAAGGAACTCCAGACGTTTGTCTAACTCAAGTTGCCGCTCTTGATTTGATTAATCTAGTCGGAGATGGTAACATCACCTTGTCGAAGCCTTTCCTTTCTGCACGTGATCATTCCCACTAGAAGGAACTTCCTAGTGTCGACTCGTTACCACTCTTATGACCAGTGCATGATAATAGGGATCACAAACTATAAGTTAGCCAAACCTCCCTTTTTTCCAGAAAACTCTTTTAACACTATTTACTTAGTTTATCTAAATAAACTAAGCAAATAGTCGGGCTAGGATAAAGTTATTAATATGACTTTAATTCCTAGTCCTAATCTCTTTTTCTATTAATTATCTTATGAGTTACTAACTAATCGACAAGATGATTTTTCAGGAAGAAGAAGGATCATATATATCAACAAACTTGTCTTTGCAGGTTCCTATTACAAACTACTCTGACGAAGGAGATCCTATCTGCATCTTCTCCGTGACTTCCTTGCTGATCGACTGCATATCTTCCATCAACCGCTCTGCTTCTACTTCAGAGCAGTCGAAGTTGGATTTGACTGGTTGCAGATTAAAGTTGGGGTCATGAGCTTTAAGTTTTGCCAGAACAAAACTTATTACGCCTTCGACTGCCTCCTTTATCGAATCAGCTTGGTTGGTCTTTAGAGTGATTACCAGCTCTTACAAAGTCCTGACTTGCTTTCCAATGATACTCAAGTGAGTAATTATCGTGTCTTCACGAAGAGTGACCACCTCGGCATGTAGCCCACTGAATACATTGTTAAGGAGAGAAATATTGTCATGAAGGTTGATCCTCATTGACTTCATATAGTCCTGATTACAAGTCGAAGCCTCACGGAGTTGTTTTATTTCGACTGTTTGATCTGAAAAGAATAAGGCTAGTCGGATAAAGTGACCCCTAAAGGAAAACAAAACTGGTCGTAGAAAAAGATTTGTCTACCTGCTAGTCGAGAATCTAACTTTTTGACTTCATCGTCACGAGAGGCAGTGCTTTTTACATAGCGCTCCTCCGAAGACTTCACCTCCTGATCTTTTTTTCTGGCATTACAGGAAATCTCGTGAACAACCATGGTCTTGTCTTTGACCTTGGTTTTGAACTTCCCATTTCAACCTCTTTTTCTGAAAAGGGATCAGGATTAGAAAAAGAAAAGAAGGTTATAAGCGGTCTTAAGTTCAGTACTTACCGTTTATTTGTCCCTGCAACTTTTGAATTGCAGAGTTTGCCCTCTGAAGCTTGGCCTTTTTTTTCTTCTCTTAGCTTTTTCGTCTCGACCTTCTCGTAGTCGAGCGAATTGGACAAGGACTTTTCGTCGCTCTTGAACCTACAGAGGAAAAGAGTAGACATGAGCATATGACAAGTTGTTGTAAATCTTTCTACGGCCGATACCCAGTCGTAAGTTTTTTCACGACAATCCTCTGGTCGTAAGTTCTCCTACGACCATTATCTAGCCGTAAGTTTTTCTACGATAATGCTCTGGTCGTAAGTTCTCCTACGACCAGTATCTAGTCGTTAGTTTTTCTACGCCATTTCCCTGGTCATAAATTTTTCTACGACCAACACATAGTCGTAAGTTTTCTATGATAATCCTCTGGTCGTAGGTTCTCCTACGACTAGTATCTAGTCGTAAGTTTTTATACGATATTTCCCTGATCATAAGTTCTTCTACGACCAACACATAGTCGTAAGTTATCCTACGACAATATCCATAAGCATTGTGCAAGTGGTCAAAATATAAACGACTACGAGTAACAGTGACTTACAATCTTTCTGTCTGCACGCAAAGTTCCGCCTTCTCCTGTCGTAGTTCTACAAGTTGTTTGTTGTACTCTGCAACAGTGACAATTTACTCTAGAGCTCTTTGCATAAAGAAGGACAGTGAGAGGCGAGAAAAGGCACATATATAAATGTTGAGTAACAAGCACTTGGGTTCTTCAGTTCATTATGCTTTTGAAACTGATTCCACCACACCTTTTCGAGACGCTCATCATCGAAAATATTCACCATGTCAGGAATATCCTTGGGTGTGGAACTCGGGTACAAGACCTGAAAGCAGAAGACCCCAAAACGGAAGCCAGGTCGAAGAATTCAGAAAAGAAGTTAACATATTCTTTTTCTTCTGATTTGGTTATGAAAACTCCTTGGGGGTCGGGAGAAATGTCTATGGCGACTCCCTCCCTGGCGCGGTGGCCCAACAATCCATCGCTTTGGCCTAATGCCTCCACTGCATCATGTGCCGTTTTCGCCTCAGCCTCTACGACCACTCCTGTGGTCGCAGTTGCTTTGGCAGCAACGATCTCTTCCACCACTCGGATGGTGGACGACCTTCGACCACCACCACTGTCATTCCTCCAACTGCCGAAGAAATAACAGTAGATTCCTCAACAGGAATGTCCTAGAGAGCTAGAGGAGTCGGGCTAAGATCACAAAAAGGAAAATGCGTCAAATGGTGAAAAATAAAAGGTAAATGCTGTTCTTACACTTTTGTCTTTTTACATACCTTCGTGTGCTAGATTTGATCTTGAATCTGGAAGAAATATTTTCTAAAGAAGATTTCTTCGACTTCTTCTCAACCACAACCACGTCTGGTCGTGGGTCTTGAGCGAGCATTACCGCTCCTTGAGCCTCCTGGCTGTCCAGAGGGTCGAGACCTGTCTCGACCACATCAAGGGCAGCACTGCCCTCGACCACAGACACTGCTGGTGCAGTGGTTTCCTTCATGAAATATATAAAACTCTTCCAGTTCTTCTTTAATTATTGCTTGACAAAGTCATGGGAGGTAGAAACTGCGAAATTCTTATTATCGTAGTAAAAGGGTACCTTGATCTTGGGGGCTTTTACATTTTAGTGCTTCAGCCGCCTTTGCCTTCTCTGCAGCGAACCTTGCGAAGTGCCCGGTCGGAGCAGCAGAGTTCAAACTTGCGCCTCCCTTATCGGTGACTTTCACGAGCTAACACTTTTTGGCCGGAGGAGCCTCGACTTGCTCCATCACCGCGCCAGCGACCATCAATACTTTCACTTGAAGCAGAGGGGTTAGATGACGAGGATCTAGAAATCATCATTTAATTATTTATCCGTAATCCTTATTATATATAATGACACCATTATATGGTTCTTGAGCATACCCCTTATTGTTCATCAGGGAGAAGCTGGAGTCATAAGATCTTCTACGATTACCTTATGATCGTAAGTTCTTCTACGATCACGCTATGGTCGTAAGTCCTTCTACGTCCACCCCATAGTCGTAAGTTCTTCTACGACTATCACATGATCGTAAGTTCTTCTACGATCACCTCATGGTCGTAAGTCATTCTACGACCAGATCAGTTACGACCACCCTATAATCGATCGAGCTTACATACAAGTAGGCCCAATTGATTAAGACATCTAAACAGTCAGTATACACTATTATTCTCCGAAATAACTGCACGATTAATCTCTCTGTCCTAGTGATAACTGTCTGGCAACGTGGGAATGTTACTTCTCCAACAGTAATATCCGGTAACCGCGCCATCATTTGAAATATTGATACACCCTTTGGGCAGGAGAAATGATCGACTACTTCGAGCACGCTATAAAAGGAGGAATCGCCGGGCAACAGGAAAAAAGGAGGAAAAAAGACACAATCAGAAGCACAAGATATTGTATTTCAGTTTTTATCTTGATCTGTAACCAGCATACTCAATATAGCCACATAGGAGTATATTTATTATTCTCTCCGGAGAAGGTCCGAACCAGTATAAAAATCCTGTGTCATTCTCTCCGTGTGATTTGAGTCTTAGAGACCTCCCGCATCAAATAATTATTACGTAAGTTCGATTCTAAAACACTTACACTAGTTTTTGCAGACTCTTTCTCGAGGGAAAGTGTAGAGGTATAACCTCTTTTTCTCTGGCTGTCGTTGGCTGCAAAATCAAACTTTGGTCCAT
Source organism: Hsuehochloa calcarea (assembly GCA_036346395.1). Taxonomy (NCBI): domain Eukaryota; kingdom Viridiplantae; phylum Streptophyta; class Magnoliopsida; order Poales; family Poaceae; genus Hsuehochloa; species Hsuehochloa calcarea. The sequence continues at coordinate 47,830,366 of CM070599.1, forward strand.
GTTTTATCTACAGAAGTACTGAGCCCACCAACACTTTTTGCTACTCTTAACTAAGGGGAAAGTGCTTAGAAATCGAATGCGTGGCGTAAAAATTTCTGAACATGAGGATTAACTTGCAAAACGGTCTTTTGGTGACGTAAAATGATTAGCGGTCATGCACTGAAGATAACAAGCGTTTTCAGTTGTGAATCTTTCAAACTCGAATAGCTTTTCTTAACTACTGTCGGTCGTTCAGAGTCCGAAGACCGATACAGTAGGGACCCGTTGTGATCAGACTCAGAGGCTGCTCCTTAGTGGGTGGGTCCTGATATCAAGCCCAAGCTATCCGTGTATGTAACTCTATGGAACAAATTCCTGAACGTTCTTACTAAACAACACAACTCCCATTGCATGTAAACCTCTCATGGCCAAAGTGTTCTTGAACAAGACATACAAAAGATCGGCATTGTGGTCGGTAACTTTCGTATTTGGTGAAGGAGAAGGAGAGGCGATGCATACCTTGGGACCTGGGTTCTTCAAAAGCAGGGTGATCCATAGACCATAGTCGCATCGCTGATTCGCTGAGACTTTGAAAAGCCGTGACGTGTAATTATTTACCCGTATGGAAAGCCTGGTCGAACGTGCACGCTAGGCCTTTGGCAGTTCGGGGTTTGGCTTTCTAGCCTTCAGGCATTCGTAGCAGAAAAGCATGATGCGTCACGCCCTTCACTGCTACACCAAAAGGCAGCCCGCCCGCCCGCTAAGCCCCAAGGCCTTTGGTCCTTTCTCTTCCGCGCTTTGTCCCGGCGCTGGCTGCCTTTCCCGGGCTATTGGCAGTCGTGGCTCCCTGCAAACTGTTGCGTTCTGTGCATCTGCGTGCCTGCTTCGGCTTCTTCTCTCTGGGTCAACTTATCAATACTGTTTCTACCGTCCCCTATGTACTATTTCAACATCTAAATCTATATAAAACAGTCTTACATTCTGTACTATCTATACCGATCTCGATACCAGATAATACTACCGATCTCGATACCAGATAATACTGACCACACCGGCAAAATTGATAATATCATCTCTTATACTCGTCAAACTATATATTATATTTAATCATACTACTATATATTTAGAATAATATTATAAATAAAATTTGGTATACATATAATCAAATATATATTATTATATTAAACTACATAACGTAGGAGTCGATACCGGAATGTTTTGTTCCAATAGCCAAAACGGTATAGTCTCCGAGATAGTATTGAGCTCCACCTCGTTGCTAGCTCCTCAGTGGTCCAAAGTTTATAAATGGTGCCATGTGTGCTGATTGTGATGCCGCGTACTTGCTTGCTGCTGTGAGACAGCGTAAGAGTACATGCATGCAAAAGTGGGTAACAACAATATCGTATCGTGCGCTCCTCCTCATCACATGCCCAGCAGCACAGCAGGAAAAATGTACCAGGAGAAGGAAATGGATTCTCTCTATTAAAAATAGATTTCAATACAAAGGGTCAACAATATTCGACATTAAAAAACAAAAGTCCAACTAAAAAGCTGTGTCATTGCCTTACTGGCCCATGTAAAGACTACCACTAAGTGCTCCAATCATTTCACCTTTTGCCAACAGAAGATTCCCAATAAAAAGAATCAGAGATTAAAAAAAGAAAACGTGTAAGCTCGATACAGAAACAGTTGCTGCAATTTTTCACATATGCATTCGAGCAACAACCTATATAGATCGTGGCCATGGGTCTGAGGACGGATCGAGTAAAGAATTGTCGTTGTTGAATTGACAGCTTGCAGCACGATCTGCTGCCGAGGACCGCGACCAAAACGAGGGAGTGACTTGGCCCAGGCCGCACCGCACGTGTAGCACTGATCGCTGTCACGCGGCCCATGCGGCTAGCCGGTTGGGCGGCCGGCAGCCTGGCACAGGCTGAGCCGAGCAACAATTCCCCCTACCCAAGCGCAGCGACCCAACCCGACCGGCGCGGCGCCGCACGCCCTAACCCGCCGAACCGCCAAAACCCAAATCAAAGTTCCCCATCTCGGCGGAAATCCCCCAAATCCATCGCGATGGCATCTCTGGTCCGCCGCCGCTTCCCCTCCCGCCCTCCGCAAGCGCTCCCATGATGCCCTCGCCGCCACCTCCCCCGACTCCCTCGAGGACTTCTCCCGTTCCCCTCCCCCCTCGAAGCGGCGCCAGCCTGCATCCCCCATCGTCCTCGACGACACTCCCGCCCCGCCGAAGCGGCGGCCGTCCGTAGCTCCTGAGAAACCTGTTTCCGGCGTGGCCGAGAAGCGCCAGTCAATCGTCCAGTGCTCGCTCGGCTCCCGCGCTGCTATTGCTGAGACGCCTGATTCTGTTCTCCCGTGCTCATCCCGCTTCCGTGCTGCCGTTTCGGAGACACCAGGGTCGGCGGTCCCGTGCTCTATCGGCTCCGGCATTGTTGTTACTGAAACCCCGGGTTTCACCTCCGCGCGGAAATTGTCTGGTGAAGTTTCTTGACTTGTAATTTCCTTCTGTGTGAGTCCTCAAGAATTTGGTGATCTCACTGAGTACACCAGCTTCATCCATGGAAGTTTCTCTGTGGCAAGATGGATGGCAATTGGTTCTAGTCATGCTACAGCTTGTAGTTCATTTAGCTTTTCTTCCTTTTTGATAAACGTATATTGGCAGCACTGCTGTATTCTCATTGTATTCATGTATATGTAGTACATCAGTGGATAAGTACATGTGAATGCTAGCAACAGAAACAAGCTAAGAAAGTGGATCGGCGGTGGCCTGCCGAGCCCATGACGCGCATGTACTGTTGGTTGCATGCCGTAAGACTTGGGACGTGAGCAGTATCCATGCAGACGTGTGTAGCCGACTAACACCCCCCGGCAATCTCAGCCGGTGGCACACCAATGCTTAGACTGGATCGAAACTCACTGAAGATTGCCGTCGGAAGACCCTTTGTGAATATATCGGCAAACTGAGAACTCGTCGGTACGTGCAGAACGCGGATTTGTCCCAGGGCAACCTTCTCACGCACAAAATGGATGTCAATTTCAATGTGTTTCGTGCGCCGATGTTGCACCGGGTTTGCTGCTAGATAGACCGCTGAAATGTTGTCACAATAGACAAGAGTAGCCTGTTGAACTGGACGCTTGAGTTCCTCAAGAAGCTGCCGTAACCAACATGTTTCCGCAACCGCATGCGCAACCGATTTGTATTCCGCTTCAGCTGAGGAACGGGACACAGTAACCTGCCGTTTTGACGACCATGAAACCAAATTGTCACCCAAGAAGATGCAATAACCCGATGTAGATCGACGAGTGTCGGGGCATCCAGCCCAATCGGCATCGGAGTATGCTGTCAGATTGTGTGTAGAAGAAGGCATGATGTGGAGGCCAAGGTCGGCAGTGCCTTTGAGATAGCGAAGAATACGTTTGACGTGAGCAAGATGAGGCTCTCTGGGATCGTGCATGAATAAACATGCTTGTTGGACCGAATAGGCCAGATCAGGGCGTGTAATAGTGATATATTGAAGGGCACCGGTTAAGCTACGGTAGAGGGAAGGGTTCTCCACAGGAGGTCCATCGGCGGAAAGCTTGGGGCCTGTGTCCGATGGTGTGCGAACAGAATGGCAGTCCAACATGCCGGCCTTGGAGAGGATCTCAAGAGCATATTGGCGTTGGGAGAGGAACATACCAGATGGAGATCGTGTGACAGTGATTCCGAGAAAATGGTGAAGAGTGCCTAAGTCGGTCATAGAAAACTCGGCTTTGAGAGACGAAATAATGTGATGGAGAAAAGGAGAGGATGATGCAGTGAGAACTATGTCATCAACATATAGAAGAAGATAAGCGACATGACCGCCCGAGTTATATATGAAAAGAGATGTGTTGGACCGTGAAGCAGTGAATCCGATTGACAGGAGAAAAGAAGCAAAACGTGTGAACCAAGCCCGAGGGTCTTGTTTAAGACCGTATAGAGATTTTTGGAGGAGGCAGACGAAGTCGGGACGGGTGGAGTCGGCGAAACCTTGTGGTTGCTGACAGTAAACAGTTTCTTGTAAAGCGCCGTGGAGAAAAGCGTTCTTCACATCGAGTTGGTGAATGGGCCAAGAGGAGGAGACAACAAGACTAAGGACGACACGAATGGTGCTTGATTTAACGACCGGACTGAACGTCTCGTCGTAATCAATCCCGGGCTGCTGTGAGTAGCCGCGGACAACCCATCGTGCTTTGTATCTAGCAAGAGAACCGTCGGAGTGAAATTTATGGCGGTACACCCATTTCCCTATGACAACATTCGCGTTGGCCGACCTGGGAACAAGACGCCAAGTGTCGTTCTGGACCAGTGCGTCGAACTCCTCACGCATAGCCTGAGTCCAGTGGGGATCTAGCAAAGCAGCTTGGTAAGATGAGGGTATAGGAGAGATAGACGCAGCGATAAGGTTCAATCGCTGAACCGGGATACCGAAACCTGTCTTTGCGCGAGTGCGCATGGAGTGTTGATTGGTGGGGCACGGAACAGTGATGGCGTTGGAGGGAAGCTTGGGTGGGTGAGCTGGTGGATGGCGTTCTGGTGAGCTGACGGGTGCGGATGGAGTGGTGGGAGGTGACGCATGCACCGAGGTCTGCGGCAGAGGGCCATGCACGAGGGGAGTGCAGGGAATAGGGTTAGACAGATGGACCGTGGGAGGCAGTGGAAGAGTGGCCGAAGCATGGTCGGAGGCTACTCGGGGTTAGATGGAGGTGGACGAGACAGACGTTGGAAGGGGAATGTGTTCTCGTCGAACACGACATGCCGTGAGATGATGACTCTACCGGAAGAGACATGCAGGCAACGATAGCCCTTGTGTTCGATCGGATACCCGAGAAAAACACATGGGAGAGAACGAGGAGCAAGCTTGTGGGGAGTAGTTGCCGAGGTATTAGGGTAGCATAAACACCCGAAAATTTGGAGGTGGTCATAGGAGGGTGGAGAGCGATAAAGGAACTCGTAGGGGGTGAGGGATGGTAGGGCTTTTGTTGGGCGAATATTTAGCAAGTACGTAGCTGTGCGAAGGGCTTCGGCCCAATAATGCACTGGCAGTTGTGCTTGCAATAGGAGGGTGCGTATGACATCATTGATGGTGCGCAAAGCCCATTCAGCCTTTCCACTCTGTTGGGAGGTATAAGGGCAGGAGAAACAGGGCAGAATGCCATAACGATGGAAGAAGGCACGGTTGTTAGAGTTATCAAACTCTTTCCTGTTGTCACATTGAAGATATTTGATAGGTGTGGCAAAATGGGTAGAGACGTAGTTCTGAAAGGTGAGACATACAGAGGGAACGTCCGATTTGAAATGGAGAGGGAAGGTCCATATGAAGTGGGTATAATCGTCTAGAATGACAAGATAGAGTTTATACCCCGAAACACTAGGCACGGGAGATGTCCAAAGATCGCAGTGTAATAATTCAAATGGTGAGGAAGTACATGTTATGGAAGGAGAGAAGGGGAGTCTAACATGTTTGCCCTGTTGACAAGCCTCGCAAAGAGCAGGAACATGATGCTTGTTATTACATGGAATAGAAAGTTCTTTAAGCAAAGCTGAAACAGTGAAACGGTTTGGGTGTCCGAGACGACGGTGCCAAACATCGACGGAGGCAGCGGAAGTGGCGAGGGCTGTGGGTAGGGATAAAAAAGCAGAATCACGTAGCATGGGTTCTGCCGAATCGGATTCTGGGTCGGGCCGATAAAAAATACCTACTAAATTTTTAAATTTTGAATTTGAATTTTTGACTCCATAATGTCCTTCCCTAGTTGGTTTAGACATTCTTATGCTAGATTATGTATCGAAACATTAGTTTTTAGTATATTTAGCACTATTAAAACATAAATGAGGACTTTTTATGTACAACTTGAAACACTTTCTCATTAATTGGATTGCATGCAACTATGAGAGAATTGGATTGCATTATTATTTGCTTAGGATTGGATTGATTATTTAATCCTATACTTTCAAATCATTTAGTGACGCGATATGATTAATAAGATATACGAAAAAGTATTTGCTAATAGTTTGTTCAGCGACACAGGTTTCATATGTATGATTACTAGTATCAATATACTGTCATTTGTTTGGCCAGGACTGGCCGACCAAGTCCAACTTTCATATTTCTGCTAAAAATACTAGCTCCTAAGGGTAACTCATGTAACTAGAAAGCTATCCTTCTAGGAGGTGGAGTCATGTAACTAGAAAGCTATCCTTGGAAAATCAAGCTTTTTATGTACAACTTGAAACACTTTCTCATTAATATTTGCATTATTCCAAATTTAAATTTGCTAATTACCATTTTTACCATTTTTCGGTTTTCGGTTTTTGGTAGGTTTTAGATTCTGCGTGATGAATCGTCCGAGAAAATCCATATTTAAATTTTGAAATTTGAATTGGTAGGTTTTTTGAATTTACTGTGAATCACGGTTATCGGCATGGATCAAAATCCGTGGATTCTGCGCGATTCTGCGGCGATTCTGAAACTTCTGGTCGGTCCAGAACGGAAAACCCTACGGTTTTTCGGTTTAGCAAATTCAAATTCTAGTTTTCAAATTTTGATCGGTTTTAAACAAATTCAAACGAATTTCATCCGGTTTTTCCAGTATATCCGTGTAGAATCGGCTGGTTATCAAACGATCAACACCGAAATCGCCCGAACGAGATTTTTATCCTTGTTACTGCAGACGCCCATCGGTAGATTTTCCCGATCAGAGATTTCAATCCCTGGCTGTGGGTGGCGAAGATGAGGTGTCGTGACGCAAAGGATAGAGATCGCCAACACTATTGCACCGAAGAATCTCCTCCCTTGTGCGCCAACACTATTGCACCGAAGAATCTCCTCCCTTGTGCGTAGATCCTTCACAGACAACCCAAAAGGATCAAATTCAATAGAACAGTGATTATCGGTTGTGAAACGGCGTACAGAGATGATATTTTTTTTATTAAAGAAGGTGCTATGAGGACATTTGGCAGATGAAAGGAGGAAGATGGAGTAGATATAGATGCATTTCCGAAGTGCGAAACAGGTAATGCAGAGCCATTTCCGACAAGAATGGGAGGAAGAGAATGTGCAGAATTTACGAATGACAGCATACTCGGATCGGATGCCATGTGCGCGGATGCACCGGAGTCGAAGACCCACTCGGATCCACCACCTTGGGCCGACAAGTTGTTGAAGGCGTTTATGAGGGCAGACCGGTCCCATGCAGGTGACTGTTGCGGAAACGACGGTGGAGCTGATGTAGGTGGATGCATTGGAGCAAAGCTCGTGTACGCTTGGGGTGGGGGTCGCGATCCGAGAAGTTGGCTCGGAAGGACGCGGACCACCAGGCCATCCTCCTTGCCAAGGCGCGGGAGACCACGGCAGGGGCCAGGCTTGCACCATTCCGGTCCAGGTTGGCCGGGGCGCCAGGGACCTGCGGGCGATAGGCCCGAACTTGTTGTCTTGCCGGTTTGCCCTTGTCTTTCTTGTTGGAGGTCCAGCTGTTGGAGGTGCGGGTGCCGGAGCTCGTCGAGAAAGAGGAACCAGATGGAGTACCTGCAGGAGTGCGGTGAGTGACCAGAGCTGTGGAGTTCGCCGCCTTGGCCGACTGCGCCAGTTCCTCTAGCATGAGTGTGGAGCGGGCCTCGAGGAACGTGGGGAAGGGCTTGAGCAGTGGGATCATGGAGGCATGGACGGCGTACTTGTCGCTGATGCCGCGCAACAAGGTGAGGACCAGAGTCTGATCTGAGATTGGGTGACTAATGTTGCGCAATGCATCTGCGAGAGACTTGAGACGGTGATAGTACGCGGACACAGTCATATCACCTTGCACAGTGCCGCGGAGTTCTACTTCGAGGTGGATAGCACGGGCTGGTTCATTGTCGCGGAACAAGCCCTCGAGTTCGCGCCATGTGCCGTACGCCGTGGAGTCGGGATTCATCACCATCTGGAACAGCTCGGTGGAGATGGTTGTATACAACCATTGGAGAACAATGTAGTCCTCCTGTACCCACGCCGGGTCGTCGTGGGTGGCATCTGAGCCATCAACGTGATGGCGCAGAGAGTATCGGCCGAGATGGACGAGGAAGAGATGCCGCCCCTGGGAGAAATTCGGAACCTGAAGGTCCAGAACTAGGGGAACGAAAGCCTTGATGTTGCCTACCTGGAGAGCAAGAGTGGAAGGAGCGAAGACAGAGTTGCTCTAGGAAGAGGTAGAGGAAGAAGATGTGGAGGAGAGGGCGGTGGAACCGGCTATGCCGTCGCCGGCGGCGGGAGCCGACGGAGAACCGATTGCACTCATAGCTGGGAAGGGGATCGATAGTAGTCTGATACCATGATAAACGTATATTGGTAGCACTGCTGTATTCTCATTGTATTCATGTATATGTAGTACATCAGTGGATAAGTACATGTGAATGCTAGCAACAGAAACAAGCTAAGAAAGTGGATCGGCGGTGGCCTGCCGAGCCCATGATGCGCATGTACTGTTGGTTGCATGCCGTAAGACTTGGGACGTGAGCAGCATCCATGCAGACTTGTGTAGCCGACTAACACTTTTCTTGGTTTGCATCAAGAGAGACAAAGAAAGAATTGAATATTATATTGGTAAAACTGTTGAGTATATTGGATAACGGTAGGTCACAATATTGCTGATTAAGAGTGACAAGAACTGGCTTGTCTGTTGCGCAATCTCTTTGCAAATTCCTTGGATGACTAAACTGACCACAAAAATTTGAAATTGCCAATCATGAAAGTGTATTGGATTTTTTAACTATATAATATATATCAGGGCGTTCTTAATTTGGGAGTTGGAGACTTGAGTCCACAGGCAATGTCAAGAATTGCAAAAGCAAAATGCCGCACTAATTTATATTTAGAACGGTACCATCTTGACTCCTGAGCTTATCTAATATAAATGGCTCAACCACTCAAGACTATCTCTATTAAGTTTTTGGATAACGTGTTGGTTCATAGATAACACTGTATATTCAATGCTAACTATTATTTTATTCATTGCTAGATTTCTTCAAAGATTAACCTATTAGCACCATAACCTAGAATTCCACCTCTTAGAGAGATTTAGTTTGGTCCTTCCCGTTTCTTATGTGGGAAGCATCCTATGGTATCTAATTGATTACTAGATGGCAGCATGTTTCTGGACTCATCATGATTTGCTTACAGTTTGGTAGTAGTAACTCTTTTTGTACTTTACAGGGGTTTCTTGTCCGATATCTCTGGACAGTGATGATGAGTTGGATGACACTGGGTACAGGGAGCCATTGATCAAGTTGCCAAGCAACACAGCAAAGTCTGAACCTGTGATTCAACCTGGCACTAGCTCCTCTTCTGATAAAGTGATCAGTGCAACAAGTACAGATCAGAAGGACTATTCAAAGTCATCAGGGCCTCAGACGACCTTTTCTGCTCATAAAAATGGTGGTAAGAAAAAAAAAAGTAGCTGAAGAGATTAAAAATAAAATACTTATGCAGATTGTAGCGTTAAATGCTTGTTGTATATTTCCAACTGAGAGCCAATAATTGATTATCTATGCTTTTATTAGGCACAACCAACTTTGAACAACCACTTCGTGCTGATTTGCCTTGTGAAAATTCTACTCTGCTGGCTGCTGATGTTTTTACTGAAAAGCAGTCTTCAGGTATTTTAACTTCAGTAGTTTCTGATTTGATTCAATATAAATATAGAACTGATCAATCAAATGATGACTTGTTTACATGTTTGCTTGTTTATGTAATTAAGTTGTATTCAGCAATCTAATTGTCTATCTCATAAATGATATGTCGGCTGGAACTGTACATTGATGGTCTTAAACAATTTAGGATATAGATGCTACCAGGGATTGAAATCTCGGTACCGGGGAAGATCCCGACCGACGGTCTGCCGACGTAATAATCGATTCTGATAAATTTAAAAAAACCGCCCAATTCGAATATCAAAATTTGAATCTGGATTTTCTTGGACGATTCTCAACCCAGAACTCAAAAACCTACCAAAAACCGGAAAATCGGGAAATGGTGAAAATGGTAATTAGCAAATTTAAATTTGGAATAATGCAAATATTAATGAGAAAGTGTTTCAAGTTGTACATAAAAAGCTTGATTTTCCAAGCAAGAGCTTAACTAGGCTAGTTTGCCCTCTCCTAGGATGGAAAAATTAAGTATAGATCTAAACGTTCCCAAAGCAACTATTGTCTGTCCCTGATGAATTGAAAGGCTGCCTAATGGAATGACAATAGACCAAATAAAATGCTGCATATATTCTAAATACACAGGCATACATGATTTTTCAAAAGGATGAGTAGTATGCTCTTGCACAGACACAATTGAAAGAGTAAAGTGCATTGGTGCAATGGTTGTGAAATTACCTAAATGGTTGATTGATCAATGGTGCAAACATGATCAAGTTTACGGGGGCGGCAAAGACAATGCAAGTTCAGGGTGTTGAGTGAGACAACTGCACAAGTTTAGGGAGCTCGAATGCAATTTACTCTAGTTGAAAATATTAGGTCTATTTGAATTCTTAACTATCTTATATTTTCCAAAGGCCGTATATTAATTGTTTTTTTGCTTATTTCATGACTCCACCTCCTAAAAGGATAGCTTTCTAGTTACATGAGCTACCCTTAAAAGCTAGTATTTTTAGCAGAAATATGAAAGTTGGACTTGGTCGGCCAGTCCTGGCCAAACAAATGCCAGTATATTGATACTAGTAATCATACATATGAAACCTGTGTCGCTGAACAAACTATTAGCAAATACTTTTTCATATCTCTTATTAATCATAGCGCGTCACTAAATGATTTGAAAGTATAGGATTAAATAATCAATCCAATCCTGAGCAAATAATGATGCAATCCAATTCTCTCATGGTTGCATGCAATCCAATTAATGATAAAGTGTTTCAAGTTGTACATAAAAAGTCATCCTTTATGTTTTAATAGTGCTAAATATACTAAAAACTAATGTTTCAATACATAATCTAGCATAAGAATGCCTAAATCAACTAGGGAAGGACATTATGGAGTCAAAAATTCAAATTCAAATTCAAATTTTAAAAATTTCGGCCGGTATTTTTTTTACCGGTTCCGACCGGTAAACCGGTTACCGGCCGGTTTTTTTATCCCTGGATGCTACTGAGCAAGGACCAATGGATAAGGAGAATGCACCCATATGACATTAGTGTGATGAAAACAGTAAAACATTAGTGAGATAAATTTCACTTTATTGAAGAATGGAAGCGTAAACAGCAGGTCTGTTTTAGCAAGCATGCCAATGAGAGATATCTACCAAAATATATCATAGTTTAGGTGAAAACACATTGGTGTATTTCTATATAAGAGTCTACAAAAGGAACAAAATGCTCGACTAAATCAATAAAGTATGGGAAAGAACGGGTATTTTTTAGTAGGCATGTTAAGTTATGAATAGATTTGTTGTTCATATTGTATTTGGTAAGGCAGCAATTCTTACATAAATAGGAACAATAGAGACTACACAAGGAAGATATTGCTTGATTGCGTAAAGAGAAAAAGGAAAAACTTACTGGTCGTGCTGGTGTGCTTAAAAGAGCAGATACCATAACATGCATGACATATTAAAGTGGCAGCCTATTCTTGTGTTATTTAGGAAGAGAAGAAACACAAGAAGGAAGAGAATGCTCGGTTGATTGAAGAAGGAAAGGAAAAACAACAGGTCTGGCTGAGTAAGCATGTCAAAGAACAAACTTGTTAGTTTAAGTTTCACAAATGATGCAGTTTAAGTGACGGGGCATTCTTGCATTATATAGGATGCGAAGAGACTAAAGAAGGAAGAGAAAGCCAGACTGATCAAAGAAAGAAAACAAAAGCGAGAGGTTTGGCTCATAAAGCATTTTAGAGAAGAACATGTTTATTCTGGTGCGTGAAGAGAATATGGGAGCATATTGTTTATTTTGAAGGAAAATAAGATGCAGAAAGAAGCTAAGAAAGTTCAACTAGCAGAGATGAGGAAATTGGACAAAGAAAAAAGGAAATGGGAATCAGGGAAATTAGCCTCCAAATCTATTATTGCTGAGATGGATTCAACGATCGTTGAAAGTGGTTCAATCAGAGGTATGTTAAACCATGACAAATCAAGTAAGTTGTGTCAAACTACCAAGTTAGTATCAATTATTGTTCATTGCCTTCATCTTTCTCTACTGTTGAGATCAGTTGGACCTTTGCAAACAGGTCCGCTTCTGACAAGGTTTGCAGAGAAGGACCTTAAATATCGACTCATGGTTAATTCAATTAGGGGATCAATTTTGTGGAAGATAAAGGTTCCTAAGGAAATTGCTTAGGTACTTACCAATCATAACGATAGTTGTCATATAGCGATGCATGCTTCCTTTGTTCACGTCTATCACTTCTCCAAATTTTCTATGACTAGCTTTGGCTCAATGACCTCAATCTTATTCTAGCCTACAACTTAGTTTATGATAAAACAATATGCCTTTGTAAGTAGGTAAAAGTTTTACTTGGAAAACAAAAAAAATATGTGTGCTTGATTAACTGATTAGATGTATCCTTACAGATCTGTGCACAAATACACGCCTATGTTGTTAGATAGGGCTAGACTGCTAGTCATGTAGCTGAGCAGTCAATGCTGCTTCCTCAGGCTAAAAAATTACTTCATTTAATTCAATTCACATGATATATGGGGAGTGTTTTCTAAAACCAACATGACTGCTTACACTTTGAGTCAAACTTTAATTAAACTGATTTTACTAGTTTGGTACTTTGGTTGAAAATATGTCAAATAAGATTGTCATACACAGAGGATGGGCTGCTCTCAGAATGAACATGTCCACATCATAGTAAAATTATAATCCTGTGAGCTCTCTTATGGAAGATAATGGAAGGATTAGAAATCAATACCTGTGAAAAAAAAGAACAGCCCTGAAAGCATTTTACTGAAGAGAAGAACTAACGGTTGCAAAATGGACCGTGTGGTGGTCTCCGGAACCATAAATTGCAGAGAATAATTGGAGTTGGTCAGGATTTATGAATGTAATACACATCATCAATTTATTAGATTGTGAACGATTCAACCATAAATGATTATGTGAGGCAACTTGCACTCCTGCATTTTTTTGTTTTGAGAAAAGGGGACAATTGATTAGACAGCTATTTTAAGGCATTCCAAATACTAGTGTTATGGGATCAAATCCCCGAAAATCTGCAAATATCCCACCCAATGTGTAGTTGGCAGGAATCAAATTATGGCCTTTATCTAAACAAATTAGGTGACACACCAGTTGGATTATGTAACATTCAAGTTATATGGGAAGTATGTCATAATATAAATGAATGATCTGTAAACATTCCAGAATGCCATGTAGAACAGAAGTTAAAATAATCGCCCGTCATGTAATTTCTGTTAACCTTGGAGGAATAGAAAAAGGTTTCCTTACTGCGCAAAATTGCAATAAGATTGAGAGATCCAAGGTACTGTGGCATAGAAAAATTCAGCACTATAACCATGTCATAAATATCGTAAAGTGGCATATCTTTCTGTAAAAGTCAGCACCATAACCTTATCATGTATCCTAAAGCGGCATATCTTTCTGCAGGACCAAGTTTCAGTGTCAGAAGTGCCATATATTCTCTTTGTGCTTCAAGCTGAGGAATTCTGCGATCTTGTAAGCAGTGCATCATTCTTCAATCATGTTCGCAAAGTTCGAAGTCGCTATCCAACATTCACTATTTGCTACATCACTAATAAATTGATGAACTACATCATAAAACGGTTGGTTCCTCAAAGTCTGAATTATCAAGTGCCAACTGCCTTTTGTTTGATCTTTACTTTTTATGTTGATTGTCTACAAAGCCCTTTGGTTTTTCTTAATGCACTGAAAGGTAAGCAGCTGAGAACGTTATTTATAGTTTTGACATGCTAATGTTTCTTACTCATTGGTTTATGTTCACCTGAACTATATAACACAGTACGGAGTTTTGGACTTCTGTTACATGCCACTAACAGCTCGCATTGTAATGTTCTCTGCCCTGCTTATTCTATAAACACCACATGCACGCACATACGCACAGACACAAGCCTGGAGAAATACGCAAGAATGACAAGGAAAGGAAGAAAAACTGGCTTGCATGGTTGTTCGGCTCCACGTGATATTTTTGCATTTTTTCCTATAATGCTATAACTTCTAATTGTAGAAAATGTAACCACCTTTGACCTTTCCTTACCTAATCCTGCTAAAATGTCTTCTTTTTTTGGCATGTCAGTGAGCAAAGTCAGTATAAGAACCCATCAAATTCTAATGATTGGAAACGTCCACCAGTGAAAGAGGTCTGCTTTCAACTGTATCAAATTTTTCCTGAACCTTTCTTTTCCTGGAATGTATAACAGATTTGTTTTTTTAGGTTTTGTGCAAATTAGCAACACACTATGTTAGAGTTCACTCAAGGCAATGCACAGATGAAGCTGAAGTAGCAGAGTTTGTTGTTGGCTTGACATCTAGTCTTGCAAATTGCAAATTCAGGTGAGTTACATTTGTTAGATGAGGATCGTTAACTTCATCAATGGTTTGTACTGAATTTAGAAAATTTGCAATGTATTTGTAGTTCTTTTTTGCTCCCCTATATTTTAATTCCTTTGTCCGTTTATTGCTATCTAGTCATTTCAACATGATACCATTTCTATCATAGTAGAGTATGCATATGCCTTAACTTGTGGCACTATGTACTGGATTCTTGTTTTATTGGAAAACAGCAGCGAACTAGCGAAGGTATTTGGAAATGTTCTGTTATGCAGCATAAAAAAACATGTGTACTTTCTGCTATATACTGAAATCTGACTGAGTGGAGCAGTAAGATTCCTAACGTTGATCATTTGTATGAGAAGTAAAAAAGAAATCTGCATATGAGGTAATTATTTTTTTAAAAAACTGGCATGTGCATGATTATGTTGGATGGCTATACTTGAATATTAGTACTGGTTGGTTGCATAAACCATTTGACTTCAGTTTCGCCAAATTCAATTCACATGCTAATTCGCTAGTGGCCACTACTTTAATACTTTCGCAATGGTCCTTCATGTTAATGGTAGTAGTGTAATGTGTGGCAGAAGTGTAATAGTCAGGCAAGTGTTAGAGGTAATTATGTAATTGTATAAGGTTTCTTGTACACTATATATAGCCCTTTGGGCTCTTGCATTAGAATCAACAATTCAGTCCCTATTCCTCTCTTCTCTCCCAAATTCTAACACGGTATCAGAGTCTAGATCCATTCTCTAGCCTCGATCTTCTTCCACCGCTGCTGCCCCCTGGAGGATCAATCTCCTATCCCGAGTGCAGCATCTAATCTCGTTTTTATCTTTAGCCTACAGTAGTTTCTTAATGTCAAGTAGCAGCATAGTCTCGGTCTTCGTTTTCTCAAGCAGCAGAGCAAACATCTTCAAGATAGTCTCGGTCTTTGTTTTCTCAAGTAGCAGCAGCTGACCAACCAGATCTGCCCATTGCTCACCAACCAGATCCGCCCAGCAGCAGCAGCAAGCACCAAGCTTCATCTCCATCGTCATTGACAACATCATGCGCCGCCGGCTCATCTTAGCTGGATTCGACATCCTCTCCATCAGTCGGAGCTCATCCTCTTCGCCAGATCCGGGTGGGATTTGGCCATCCTCGTCGCCAGAGCTCGCCTTCGCCATCACCAACTAGATCTGTTGGTCACCGTCGTCGCCTGGGGCGTCACAGCTGGTCGGATTCGACCGGATCTAGCACCGACATCATCTTCCCTAACCAGGTTCAGACGGAATTGGCCAGATTTGGCGCCACCATCCCAGGATCCATCGATCCCTACTGTTGCCGGTCTTCATCTTCGTCGCCGGCCTCATCCTCGCCGGATCCGGTGCAGCTCGTCGTCACCATCCATGTCCTCTGCTCCAACGACCGGGGCCGCTGCCCTGACGATCTCGATCCTCAGCACCCGGTTGAAGGTGAGCTCGAAACCGAGGTCGTCGTTCGCTCGCGAGAAGTCCGAATCCATCCCGATTCTCGCTCGGCTCTGCCTCCTCGACCGGCGCTGCCTCACGCTGCCTCCAAGCACGACATCGAGCTTGGAGGCCGACCCACCTCATCTTCATCACCGACCTCCACTGCATCACGCATCACGCACCCCGTCGCCGTGTTCGGCTATCTCAAGGACCTCCCTGTCGCCGAGCCACCTCTTTTGGCCGTCTCCTCTCCGACGCTTGGAGGTCCAGGCCGGGAGCTCATTTGCCGCTCCAACGACTCATGCTCTAGCACCCTTGACTTCATCTGCTAGTTCGTATGGGTGTGGGTGATTACTGCTTCTGATCTGCTGATATTCATATTGCTGCTTGGTTATTGATCTGCTGATACTCATACTGCTGCTTGGTTATTGATCTGCTGATACTCATACTGCTGCTTGGTTGTTGATAGTTGCATCTGATCTGTTGATTGATTGCTATGCCTCACTACTGCTAGCATCCTAAGTCTATTTTCCTTTGATTTCCATCGAGTCCATCTAAGTCCGCTGCATCTCTCTTTGAGTTCGTCGAAGTCGTGCCAGTTCATCATATTCTTTATCGATCAGCCGATTGCTTCTTCCTTTTCAGGTTGCCGCGGTCCGTCCATTGGTTCGAGTGTGGTCACCCCATCATCGTTGTTGTTGTTCTTGTTGATGATGATGATACGACTTTGCCCTCTTGGTCCTCTCTTGTAGCCATCTTGCTACACATCTTCACATCATTGCGACTCTTGACTAATGGCTTTCTTTGTCGTTATCATCAACTGTCTCTTCGTCTTTGTGTTTGTCGGATGCCATATTCGACACCGTCACCTCACATCTTGGGTGGGCGGATCTGGTCCGTCGTCTTTGCCTTCGTCGAGTGCCAGATTCAACACCGTCACCTCACTTCTTAGGTGGACGGATTTGGTTTACGTCTTCATTTCTATCTCTCTCTTCATTGGCTTGATTTGACATATCTCTATTCTTGTCGGTTTTAACATCTCCAAATCAAGACATTCGTGTGTGAAGAGCCGAAGGACAATTTTTGTTTAAGAGTTGCATGCTTCGACGACATCTTCAAGTTCAGACTTTGGATTTATCTTTTATTTTATTATTGTCCTCTTCAAACTCAATGCTATTGCATACACATTGAGTTTGAGTGGGGGTGTTAAGGGTAGTAGTGTAATGTGTGGTAGAAGTGTAATAGTCATGTAAGTATTAGGAGTAGTTATGTAATTGTTTAGGGTTTCTAATCTAGGGTTTCTTGTACACTATTCAGTCCCTATTCCTATATAGCCCCTTGGGCTCTTGCAATAGAATCAACAATTCAGTCCCTATTCCTCTGTTCTCCCCTAAATTCTAACACTTCACATTCACAAATTCATGGGGATAAGTATGTCAAGGCTCCTATCAACATTGAAGTCGCGTCTTTACCACTGAACTTTCTATAGAAAGACACAAACACAATACCCATGTTATCATAACTAAAGCTCTTACATTATGGCCTTGATGTTTTATGTGGCAGCTAGTTTGTACTCATTGATATTGCTTTCTCTCCAAGGTAAAAGTTTATGGAATATGTACCTCCTAATGCCTTTAGTGGTGTAATATAATATAACCATTGACATGCAGTTCTATTCAATGATGTGATTTTGATGCCCATTTGGTGCAGGTATGTAGTTCTATTCAATGTGGAAGCAATTCTACGTTTTGTTAATGTTCCCCTTGACTGTTCTGCAGGAAACCATTGACATGGTTATCTGTGCACGCTAACGGTTCAATCATCCCTAAAGATTTCATTGATAAAGCTCTGGCTAAGAAAGATACCTGGTAATTTGTGCTTAGTACTGTATACTGAACCAGATTTCCATTTAATGTTCTCCTCTTTGTTTTTCTTTTATACTAAAATGAAAAACTGTTCCTGTTTTTGTATATTATAAGCAGCACACTTCCTCTATTTTCACTTTTTGCATAAGGTTACTTGCAGTTTGGTTTTTACCTTAGTTTTCCTTTGGTGGAATGGAATTTTGACTGAATTTCTAAACTAATAGGAAAAACTTGAGTTGTTTGTTCCTACACTGATGATGTTCCTCCTATGCAGTCTAGTTCTAGGCTCTATTTAGTAGTAGTGCTCTAATTTTGCTCTGTATTACCACGTCTTTTCCTTGTAGACACCATCACCTATTTGTCTGACATTGGCTTGAACCATGGATTGAAATACCGGCCGGTAACCGGTGGGGGCCGGGATTTGAAATCCCGGCCGGTTTTTCTGGAGTTTGCAAATTCGAATTTCGAATTTCGATTGATTTTTAAGCAAAATTTAACGAAATTCAATCGGGAAAAAACGGTAACCGGCCGGTTACCGGTACCGGCCGCCGGCCGGTAATTGCGCCGGTACCCGTTTTTTTAACCCTGGCTTGAACTATTGTACATGTATTACATTTATATCAGCCAATCTTGGTTGACACTGTTCCCCAGTGGGTTTGTATATTCCTTCCTTTTTTTTTTCCTTCCCCTGTGCATAAACTCCTGCCCCAGTGCCCCCCAACCCCCAAAAAAAACAAGATGCCAGATTTTCTGATTATGTGTGGCCTCTAATCTGATTTTGTAGTATTTCCGACTGTATAAATCCTAATCCGATCCTGTGCTTTTGACAATTTGACGGTGTTTCCCCCATACTGTTAACAGTTTTACTATCCATCCAAATGTAGTTCCATGGATTTAGCTTGCAACATTCAGATCAGAGTTACATTAGTTCATTCCTCTGCTAATTCTTCAAGAAAACCATCCGTGACAGGTTGAATTCTTTAATAGCTACCCCCAAAGTCCAGCCAAGACATGCTCTTGCAATCTGGAAGAAGTACCGCTCCATGAGATCCCTTCTGAATGTATATATGGATCCCAACAAAACTGTGAGTACTGTCCTTTTAACAGGTTGAAAAAGAATGCAAAAGGTCGACCATCGGCCTTTTGATGTTCTTAACTTGTCCTTGTAACAGGTTCGCGAGAAGGAACTTTTGCTTCACGACTTGAAGTTGGAAGATTGGCTGGGTGATGAAAACAGAAGGTTCGGAGAAAAATGTTCTAGAAGAGTGTACAGAATTCTCATGGCACAAAATGGAGCCACGAAAACGGATGATGCTGAGAAGTGAAAAATCCTAATGGCCGATCTGCGTACATAGGATCCTTTTGGTCTAGTTAAACTATTGTGTATGTATTCAGTGTTGCACTGTCAAGATGAAGTTTCAAGTTCATGCTATGTTATCCACTGCTGAAGCCATCACTTGCTGTGTGATGTGACACAATGCATTTATTATTATTATGTGTTTTGCCAACGCTGTGAAAAGGAAATGATCGTGTACTGAAGGCATGGCACATGAAATGTTCTGCTAGATAACTGAATGGTGAGCTGTATGCATTCTATCCTGCGGGCTAAACCATATGCTACAGTAAGGAACCTCAACAAATTTGCACTTTTTGAAAAGTTTAGATAGGCTTGAGTTAAATGATTGGTACTGAAATATATAGTTTTCATATTATATAGGCCTGCAGGGACGATCCTGCATTTGTTCATGTCAGCAGTGTAATACAAAGTACCTTAAGATGCAGCCGTGCAGTGTACGATTACTCGCATTAATCCACTGAAAGAGGCAACTGCTGTTTACAGAGTACAGGTTGCTAGATTTGCATTAACTTCGTTTGTCAGAATATGCTTTGTGACAATACATTCGGTTCTAAGAAACTTCATCGTCGATTGCTGCTCTCAAACTCTCCCGAGATTACATTGCGAGATTTCTCGTTGGTTAAACACTCAAAAATTCGCATCAGATTTTCGCTGTTCTCGCTGACGATTGAAGTACAAGGACTTGTTGCCACGTTGTGGGTATTACAAACTTCCCTTTTGTTTTAAACTAGCAGTGTTTCACGTATTTGCGTGACTAAAATTATTTTGAAGTTTGTATAAAATTATTTTGATGTTTGTATAAATTATTCATGATATATTTACGTATCTTATAGGCTATTTAGACTTTTAAGATATCATAAACATTGGAACAATAATAAAAACTTGAAAGAAATTACAACACGAGGAATGTAATTGAAGTATGTGCTTTGATGGGGAAAAAATTATTGAGCGTAATAAGTTGTTAGGTGTTCTTAGAAACTAATCATTCTTCATCATACATAGATCATGTAGTTGCATATCTCTATTTTTACTCTATTAGTTTTTTCCTTCTTCAAATTGTATCCATGTATATGTACCTCTATTTGATCTCAAGCAATATGTGGATTATGTGTGCGATAAATTATCTTATTAGTTTACATGGTATAATGTATTAGAGTCCCCCTCAACTACTACCCCTTCCAATGCGATACTTTACCACATTATTATCTTATATTTCCCCCCAATTATTGCTTAATGCTAACAATTGTGACAGCGTTACACATACACATTGACCAACTCAACGCTATGACTTCATCACTAACCGTGGTGATATCCCATCTTCACTAATATCGGTATGTCTGGTTTAGTCGTTGTATAACGATATGGAGAATCTTTTCGTCATCGTCGGCGACGACGTCCCCTTCACCGGTGATGGCACACTCCTAGTTACCTGATGGCTTCATATCGTCCATAGCTCGTATTCAATGCAAAGCTTCATCTCCTCTCTAACAAGGGTTACTCATCATCGAGCTTCTTTGGCCACTGTCTATGTTCTAGTATCGATCTTATAAATGAAGGATGGAGACTCTTCTACAACGAAATCACACAGAAAAGGACACCAAAGAGCTTCTCTTGATAGTAATAACCCTACTCCTATGTTGTTATATTGATTGTGTCTACAACCAGGAGGAAGTCACTAAAACTAAGACTTGATGACTTCTGTCTCTTGTTATGCTTATCAAATCTCTTCTCTGTATCTGTTTTTCTCTGTCCACTAACTTTACTCATTATACAGTGCATGAAGGGGGTGACGGTTGTTTACGTTAAGAAACACCTTAACGTTTGATGCAATGCATACGTTTGAGTGGCGGTTATTGTTAGAGATATATCCCTCCACATCGCCATGCAGTTATGTCAGAAACAAAGCTTTAATACGTGTAGTTATTTTAGGGAATAACGACATATATTAACTACTGCGTGTATTAAACACAGCGTACAAATGTCAATAGTCGATTGGGCTTATCGACCATAGAGTGGTCGTAGTAAAGCTTACGACCATGAGGTGATCGTAAAAGAACTTACGACCATAAAGTGGTAGTAGGATGACTTTCGACCGTATAGGGTGATCGTAAAATATCTTACAACCATTATGTGTTTATAAACCCCTCATTGTTGATATCGAAGGGTACTCTTGTAGGTTGTACCAGAGATATTATTATCTAAAATATTACAGATAAATAAATCATTAATTAGGAATTATATGATCCTCGTCATTTAGCCCCGTGCCCAAGCAGGAAGTTCTTCCACCGTGAGCCGGTGGATGGGTATATTGCCGTCAGGATTGTCTTCATGATAGTCAATCGCCTAGCTCAAGAGAACATGCTTCTCTTGTAGGTCGTTAATCTCGCTTCGATCATGTCCATCAAGGGCTGCAACTGAACTCTCCAGAGCTTACGCAGTGAAAGAGGTAGATCGAGGTATGTGCATGGTAAAAAATTTCTGACAGCCGAGAAGTCTTGAAGTATGCCGTCAAGGTCGAGAGACTGACATCGGATGGGAATGACAATGCTCTTATGGATGTTAAGTCTTTGCTCGAAAAACATCTTCACTCTTGACATGGGACCCGGTGGACCCTTTGACGTGATGCACTCTTCTGAAACAAAAATAACACACGACACAACACTTAACGTGCTAGTTTGGAGAAGTAGCGCCCCTGGTCTTCCCGACGAAACAACTCGTCTTCACGTGATGGCGCTCCGCCTGGGTACTAGCACCTCTGTCCTGTTGGACTTCTTTTCTGCTGGAGCGCAAGACCACCGAGAACAAAACGCAAATAGAGAATGTAATCTTTGTTTCGGGAGCACGCTGCCCCTCTGTTGTGGTTTTCTTTATTTCTTCTCTAAACTCCACACTCTAGTTCATCTTCAAATAGAGTACATGACCCTCGTTATATAGCCTTCACGCTCATACTTGAATACAGAAACGAACTTGTTGTATGAAACGAAAACAAACTCAACTCATCTAAATTTAGAAACTAAAACTACCAAAACAAGATTAATCTAACAATCACCCCCTTAATCTTGTTTTTTTCACCTTGATCATGCTGATCTTCTCTCTCATCTGAACTTCCAAGCATTCGTCTTTTACCTGCACTTCTGTGCGCCGTTCCTTCCTGGGCCGGTACCGCCCAACCACCTGTTCTTGCTCCATCCTGAGCCATGCACAAACCAACGCTTGCCATGTCTCGCACCTGGACTGAACTTATCCTTCCTTGCACACCCGCCTGCGCTCTAGCACCTGCTCCCACGACTACCTGGGTTTTGCCATTACCTGAGCCTCTCGCTCCTCTCTCTTGGACCAAGTCTGCCCACTTCTCCGCGTACATCTTGGCTGAGACTACACCGCCTCTCCCTCCTGCGTCATCTTCGTGTATGCCGCACTCTTCATGTGCATGAGACTTACTACCCCCTGCAGTGCCATGCGCACCTTGCTGCGCGCCGTCTGGACCTCTCAAGGCTCCGCCTGCTGCGCTTCCTGCGCCAACTGCATGCCGTCCCTGGGTCCCGCCATGTCCTTGGCTAGTGAGATCAACAACATTTGAGACCTCCTGTCCTGGCACTACTCCCCAGTTCCACTCTAGCTCCTCCAGACTGTCCTTCACACAAATCGACTTACAAGTTTTCAGGGAAATTTTATACAACCGGTTCAAGGATCTTTTCACCTTCATCAATAGATCTTTGTTCTTGTCATAGACATACAAGAACTCAACCTGCAGCTCCACCCTGCACCCCCGTTCCGCCAACTACCCGAGACTGAGTATGTTGTTACACAGACTTGATATATAATAAATTTCAGTCAGCATCCTCTGATCACCGTTCTTGCATTGCAATAGCATTGATCATTTGCCTCTTATTTGCACCCTGGAGTCATCGCCAAACTTGATTTTCTCAAAAAATCTTCTCGTCGAGCTCATGGAACATCGAGCGATCTCCCGTCATGTGATTGCTTGCTCCATTGTTTAAGTACCACTCATCCATGTGATCTTGGTTGCTTCCCTTTGGGTGTAGTTTAGGAACTATATTCTCCTCGTTTAACATCATCATGACCGGCGTCTTGTTGACACATAAGGAGAAAAGCAGGGTCGGCTCGTCGTCTTCACTAGCTCGGGTGAGGTTTACCTCGTTCTTCTTCTTGTTTTGGCAATCCAAGGCGTAGTGTCCATACTTGTCACAGTTGAAGCACTTTATGTGGCTGCAGCACTCCGACGCGTAGTGACCGTATTTATCATATTTAAAACACTTGATATGTAACTTATCACGGGATCTCTTACCATCGTATTGCTTAACCCAATCTCCACGTCCTCCTCTGCCGCCTCGCTCATGCCCACGTCCACGCTTGTGCTCGCAGCTTCTTGATGAGCCACGGTCCTCCTCCTCCGATGATTTCTTGTAAAATTGTATGCCACCACTTCTTGTATCCCCCTTTAACAGCAACATCTGCTCGTTATGGGACTGACACCTTTGCTCGTTACGGAACTGATATCCCTTCAGTAGTTCCTCACGCGCCTTGAGGGAACCGATGATCTCCTCGATCTTCTTTGTCTCTAGATTCGAGGAGTACATGAGCGTGGTGACGACATGTACGAACTTTTCTGGTAGCACGCGCAGGTATTTCTTCACTGCCACAGATTCCTCCATCTTGTCGCCGAGAGAGACAATCTGATTGTACAGTGAAGTCAGCTTGCCGGCAAACTCGTCCACCAACTGGGTTTATCCCATCTCGAGAGTTCGTGCAAATTCTGGAGCCGCACCTCCTTCACGCGATCAACTCCTTCATGCATCTTTTGAAGCGTCACCCACGCCTCACGTGCCGTTTCCTTGCCGATGAGCTGCTGCATCATGGAGTCTGACACCACCTGGTAGATGATAGCCAAAGCTATTTGGTCCACCTTGTCGTCTACCTCTTTATCCTTCACCTTCAGATCGACTGCACCCCAGACTCCTTGGGCACACATATTGGCCTTCATATTCATTGCCCACACCGGGTAATTGTCAGTTGTCAGGACATGATATAGGAGGGAGAACGACCCATCCCGGGTCTTCGTCTTTTCGCCCATGATCTTCAGGTACCGCTAAGATCAGAACGCTCTGATACTAACTGTTGGAATTTTATTTGTATTTTTTGTTCTGTCACTGTTACTTCCGGAAGAAAAAGCGCTCGACTTGCTTCACTTGGAAAACGTTGTTACTCTTGACATGGGACCCGCTGGACCCTTTGACGTGATGCACTCTCCTGAAGCAAAAATAACACACAGCACAACACTTCACATGCTAGCTTGGAGAAGTAGCGCCCCTGGTCTTCCCGACGAAACAACTCGTCTTCACGTGATGGCGCCCCGCCTGTGTACTAGCACCTCTGTCCTGTTGGACTTCTTTTCTGCTGGAGCGCAAGACCACCGAGAACAAAACACAAATAGAGAACGTAATCTTTGTTTTGGGAGCACACTGCCCCTCTATTGTGGTTTTCTTTATTTCTTCTCTGAACTCCACACTCTAGTTCATCTTCAAATAGAGTACATGACCCTCGTTATATAGCCTTCACACTCATACTTGAACACAGAAATGAACTTGTTGTATGAAACGAAAACGGACTAAAAAAACAGAAACGAACTCAACTCATCAAAACTTAAAAACTAAAACTACCAAAACAAGATTAATCTAACAGACACCACCCGGTTGCCCTCATCTCGTGGGCTCAAAGAGATGTAGTTGTTGGCCAGAGTCAGCTCGAGAAGTATGGGGTCCACGCGAGGCTTGCCAATGTGGACCGCCTGTGTCTCGCACTTGATGAGCGGGTCAGGAGGTAAAAGCACCAAGCTCTAGGGCGCATTGCCCCCATGCTCGTCTGGGTCGCAGTGAGTTCGCGCTGGTCCATTGACACTCTTGCAGGGCTGGAGTGGCGCCATCTTTTTGTTGTTGTTGTAGCATGGCTCGTCTAGGGGTGATCTTGTGCGCGAGCGGCCGCGATCAAGGCTGCAGACTTGGGCCTCCGAAGCCGCAGAGCACGCACTAGAGTGCCACATGTAGCGACCGATCGGGGAGCGTGACGTGCGTCCCCCACCTCTCCCTCCCCAACACTGCCTGGACGAATCACTGCGATCCTTGGGGCGCCCCGTCCCAGGGCATGGTCTCGCATAACATTTAGAAGTGCACCCGCCCGACGCGATCATCACGGTTTTCATGGCCGACCAAAAGAAGTGGTCGCATTTGGGATATTCGTCTTCTGGGTTGGACGACAGGCCATTGTGTCCGCTGCTTAGGGTACGGACGCCTTGGGAAGTGAAGTCCTCTAGGATGTTTTAGCTGACTGGCGGGGAGGGGGTGGGGAATCCCAGTGGTAGCACTGGGATGTTTTCGTCCGGACGGTCCAGCAAGGTGAGGTGTGTGTTCTTGGGAATGGCGTCTGGGTTGTGAACCCAAACCCAAATTGCCCGGATCGAGGCGTTGCAGTCCTGGTCGTGGGAGAGCACATCGACCCGGTTGAACTGGCACATCGACCCGGTTGAACTGGCAGTTTCCTCTAGCTGTCCGCTCCGCTATCGAGCCGCGCCAAGCATGGAGGGGAATACCTTCCAGGCAGAGCAAAGCTGTGTACCTCCACACATTGCATTGGGAGTTTGATGTCTCATCCCAAGTGAGGAACTAGAAATGGTAGCCATCGAAGGAGGCGCCACCCGCGTCCAGCGAAACATCGCGCTGACGCTTCATCTCGAGCTC
The DNA here is from genome assembly GCA_036346395.1 of Hsuehochloa calcarea. Lineage (NCBI taxonomy): Eukaryota > Viridiplantae > Streptophyta > Magnoliopsida > Poales > Poaceae > Hsuehochloa > Hsuehochloa calcarea. The sequence goes on from CM070599.1 coordinate 47,856,314, forward strand.
CACCAAGAAGTCCTCCGGGGTGGCAGTGAGAGATGTGAATTTCTCAAAAAGGGAAGTGGAGGTGTACTTTTATTGCCCTCGCCAGCAGGTCTGGTGGTGGGTTTCAGCGGGGTTCAACCACGTTGACGAGAATCACCCAGCTACGCAAGCGCAGGAGCTCTACCGTCATGTCAACGGTGACTGTGAAGGCACAGAACCCCTCGAGCGACCTGGTCTAGGGGGTGGTCTTCCATCCCTCAGGGGGGGGGTTCGGTGGGGGGTGGTGGATAATAAGTTGTTGGGATTATTAGAAACTAACCACTCTCCATCATGTATAAATCATGTAGTTGCATGCTCATATTCTTATTCTATGAGTTACTTTTTTCAAAATTGTATGCATGCACATGTACCTTTATTTAATCTCGATCAATACATTGATTATGTGTGCGACAAATTATATTAAAAATTAGTTTACATGGCATTATAGTACCCTTCTCACGCATACACCGATGTTCCATGGGTGACCTACCTTGAACTTATCTTTCCTCACACACCGACTGCCCCACCGAACCGTGCGTCTTCTATCTTTTCTCATCGTCACCACTTTTTTTGCTTGAACTTCCAACGGTAAGCCCAAATATTTATTTATCCTTATCAGTTGTTACCTTTTCTAATGCAATACTTTACCACATAGTTATCTTCTACTTTTCTCAAATGATTGCTTAATGATAATCGTTGCGACATCAACACACATAAACATGGAACCATCACCGATCCTAGTTGGGGACACGTGTCACTCGCTCTCCAGTGACCCCTGAAAGTATCTAAGCCCTCATAGTTGGTTTTGGTAATTAATGATAATATTATGTTAAACGACTAACACGTGTGCTAAGATGTGTTAAAGGTTAATCCCGATGATTAATTGGTGATAAGCGTATTGGCAAGGCTAATGTGGTGAAAGATCAGCATAGATCAAGACAAAATGTATTATATAGCCTAAGGACCATTTCTTAGTTTTTACCGATCTCGGTGTTTGGAGAAAAGATGGGATTTATAGGATAGTGTTGGACTGAAACAACGACTAGAGGGGGGTGAATAGGAGCACGATCTCTTTTTCACAAAGATCAGATTCAATATAATTTTCACTCCATTAGCTATGAGAGCTATGAAGATCAATATAGAAGCACAATAGAAGTCTTGTATTGAATCCAATCTAAACCCCGGAGCAAAACAACCAAAAACAACCAAAACTTGATTTTCAAGTGTCGGGCGGTCTGACCTCTATGTTAATGGCGGCCGGACCGGTCACCTTGGGCGGTCCGAACTCCAGCTTGATGAACAGTGAAAATAGCCCAAAAAACGAAGTTGCAAATTAGTGTAACTTTTGATCTGCAACTCCAAACTCGATGAAACTTGGAACACACCTTGTCTAGGATATCAGGAACCTATTCCAATCAAATATCGTGAAGATCCTTGGCAAAGTTCTGACCTTTTTCCGTTTGAGTGAATGATGGTTCAAAACCGAGTCAAAACGAAAACTAAATCCAAAACCTTGCTCATGGGTTAGAGATGATCAAGATGATCCTAGATGAGTTCCCACATGTCACAGCAAGCAAGATTAGGGGTAGAAACCAAAGGAAAACTTGAGAATCAAAGATGGCCCCAAAATCACAAAATAGAGAGCAAGAACGCAAAGAGACCCATCTCAAGAAAACTTGTATAGATTGATTTGTGATTGTTGCTGGTTTATAGCCACTCTAACATGGAGGACAAAACTCAATACATGAGCACACAATCAATCTCCTCTTCAAGAATCTTAACCTCTCCACTCCCTAATCTTAAAAACAAAACTAGAGTTTCAAATAAGCAAAAGGATCAAGGAGGTGCTACAACACCCTCCTATATTTATAGTGGAGGCTAACCTTCTAGAAGAGTTCCTATAAGGCACCCGTTAAGCCCACACACAAACGGATTTAACTCACGCACGTATTTTAAAGCGTCGTCTTCATCTTCTCTTGACCTAAACCACTTCTCCTTGCGTGGTCTTACGCCGCGGTTTAGCGAAAAGCAATCAAGGCGGTATTTTAGTGATATTACCAAAATACCCCTTCTCGATCCTTCTCCGAAGACCGAGTCCAATCTTCATGAAGCAGTTCCATGCTTCGCCACGTGTAGGTTGATCAACGGCTCTAATCATGTCGGCAAGTCTCTCCCATCCGGCTTCCACCGAACTTCCCGTTCGGTCATCCTTGTCCATTTTGCGCCACGCTCTAATCCAATGACTTCACCTGGCACCATTGATCATTCTGAACCTCAGCTCTATCTCTTATAGAAACATTAAAGTTCAATTTGCTATCAGTTGCTCAATTATGTGATCTTAGATTAACTTGCTCATTATCTAAAGATGGAGTAACCATTTCAAAGGAAAAACAAAATGAATTGGTTTTCAAAGAATTTAAATTTGGAAATCTTTATTTAGTTGATCTATCTTCTAGTGAATCTTGTTTAAAAACTTGTTTAATTGTGAAAACTTTTTTGAGTTGGTTATGACATAGAAGACTAGGTTATGTAGGCATGATTAAACTAAAAAAGCTTTTCAAACATGACATAGTGGTTGGCTTGAAGGACGTGAAGTTTGAGAAAAATAGATTATGTAGCGCTTTCCAAGTCGGAAAGCAAGTTGCAAATTCTCATACTTCCAAAAGTATCATGTCAACTTGTAGGCCATTGGAACTCTTACATATGGATTTATTTGGGCCAACAACCTATAAGAGTATCCGCGGTAATAGCTATTATTTAGTCATTGTGGATGATTACTCGAGATATACATGGGTATTCTTCCTAGATGACAAAGCCAAAACCTCTAGTATTTTCAAAAGTTTTGCAACAAGTGCTCAAGATGAATTTGATTTCAAAATTAAAAAAATTCGTAGTGATAATGGTTCCTAGTTCAAGAACACCAAAATTAAATATTTTTATGATGAACTTGGAATAAAGCATGAACTTTCCACAACCTACACACCGGAGCAAAATGGAGTTGTAGAAAGGAAAAAAAATCGAATATTAATTGAAATAGCTAGGACAATGCTTAATGAATATAATACTTCCGACTGCTTTTGGACGGAAGCAATCAATACCACGTGCCATGCCATAAATCGTATTTATCTGCATCATCTTTTGAAAAAGACTTCTTATGAGCTTCTTGTTGGAAGAAAACCGAACATTTCCTACTTTAGAGTATTTGGTTGCAAATGTTATATCTTGAGAAAGCGTATTCATCTCTCTAAATTTACAAGTCGTTGTGATGTTAGTTTCTTGCTCAGATATTCGTCTAATAGCAAAGTTTATCGTGTCTTTAACAAAAGTAGCGGCTTGGTTGAAGAAAGATATAATGTTCAATTTGATGAAACTAACGGCTCTCAAGAGGAGTATGATGATTTGGATGATGTAGAAAATGAAGTCTTAATGGAAGCAATGAAAAACATGTAAATTGGAGACATCAAGCCAAAAGAAGATCCAAATGACCCATCATTTTACACTGAAGTCGAACCTCCACCTCTTCCATAACAAATCAAATTGACATTGATGAAGAGGATATCAAGGAAGATGATTAACCATCCAACCTACCATTAAGAATTCACAATGCAATAACAAAAGATCATCCAATAGATCAAATATTGGGTGATGTAAGTAAGAAGGTTCAAACTCGATCTCGTGTCGCTTCTTTTTGTGAATATTACTCTTTTGTCTCTTCTCTTGAGCCAAAACATATAGATGAAGCACTTGATGATCCGGATTCGGTGAATGCAATGCATGAAGAGCTAAACAACTTTACCCAAAATGATGTTTGGACAATAGTGGAGAGACCCAAGGAGCACAACATGATTGGCAAAAAATTGGTCTTTCGTAATAAACAAGATGAAAATAAAGTTATGGTAAGGAACAAGACAAGGTTAGTCGCTCAAGGGTACACTCAAGTTGAGGGTTTAGATTACGATGAAATATTTGCACCCATAGCTAGGCTTGAGTTTATTCGCATATTACTTGCCTTTGCATCAAGTTTTGATATTAAACTATTTCAAATGGATGTTAAAAGTGCTTTCTTAAATAGAAAAATAACTGAACTTGTATATGCGTTATATAGCTTAAAGCAAGCTCCTAGAGCATGGTATGAGCGCCTTCGGGATTTTCTACTCTCAAAAGGATTCAAAATTGGGAAGGTTGATACAGCATTATTCACCAAAATCATTGATGATGATTTTCTTTGTATGTCAAATTTACGTTGATGATATTGTTTTTGGGCCTACTAACCAAGACTTTTTCAAGGAGTTTAGTGATATAATGTCTAGAGAGTTTGAAATATCAAATAACTCATAGAGAGCTAAACTATTTTCTTGGACTTCAAATCAAATAACTCAAAGATTGAACTTTCATAAGCCAAATGAAATATGTGAACGATTTATTCAAGAAATTTGGCATGGAGGACGCAAAACACATCAAGACTCTCATAGTGACAAATGGACTTCTTGATCTTAATGAGGGAGGTAAACAAGTAGATTTAAAGTTTTATAGATCCATGACGGGTAGCTTACTTTATCTTACCGCATCTAGTCCCGACATCATGTTTAGTGTTTGCATGCGTGCACGTTTTCAAGAATTCTAAGATATTTAAAATATTCCTCTAGCATTGGCTTGTGGTATCCCAAAGGTGCAATATTTGATTTAATGGAATATTCGAATTCCGATTGTGCAGGTTGTAAAGTGGATAGAAAATCACCTCTGAAAGTTGTCTATCACCTCCGAAAGTTGTCAATTGTTAGGAAGGCCTTTAGTTTCATGGTCTTCGAAGAAACAAAACGCCGTAGCCCTTTCCAGTGCGGAAGCCGAATATATTTCCGCAGATAGTTGTTATGCTCAATTATTATGGATAAGGCAAACTTCGATGGATTATGAAATAAAATTTGATAAAATGCATCTATTGTGTGATAATGATAGTGCCGTGAAGATAGCCAATAACCCGGTCCAACACTCAAGAACTAAGCATATAGATATACGCCACCACTTCTTGAGAGATCATGTGAGCAAGGGAGATATTATAATTAGCCACATCCGGACCGAAGACCAACTAGTCGATATCTTCACGTTGCCATTAGATGAAAGCCGCTTTTGCTCTTTGAGGAACGAGTTAAATTTCGTAGATCATTCTAATGTTGCTTGAAACTCATGCTCAATGAAAACTTGCTTTTATTCAGTTCTTTTGATGTATTTTGAAAATAGTTTCAAAATCTTTCTTAAAATCTTTATTTGAATAAAAATTATATTCATTTGAGTTTATATTATCTATATCATGCATAATAATCCTCCAAATTACTTGTTGAATGTTTATTATAAAGGATCATTTGCATTCTGGCAAAGTTTCTGAAATTTTCAGGCAAAACGGTAATACCGTGTTTTAACGTTGGTACTACCGCTGTCCGGTAATACCACACTTCAATAGAGGTACTACCATTCATCTGTGTGGGTTGGCGAAGCATTCACCAGAGACCAAGTCAAAAACGTGGTCGAAAAACGTACTAAAAAACGTACTCAAAGACGTACTGGAAAACGTGGTTGAAAACGTGTGGTCGAAAACGTACTAAAAAACGAGGTCGAAAACCTCGTGGTCGAAAATGTTGTTGAAACCATTATGGTCGAAAACGTGGTCAAAACCATTGTGGTCGAAAATGTGGTCGAAACCATCGTGGTCGAAAAACGTGGTCAAAGACGCGGTTGAAAACCAACGTGGTCGAAGATCACCGGTACTACCAGCATCAAAATGCGGTACTAACAAAATTTGGTAATACCGGCTTATAATTACGGTACTATCGCATTGGTTGGTGAATTGCATTAAATGCCTTCGCAAGGGGTTTTAACCCCCTCTCTCTCCTCTCAACCGATCATTCCACCACCCGACCCTTCTCTCTCGACCCCTCTCTCTCTCCTGTGTTCTTCCTCCAAGAACTCCACTCCCAAATCTCTCAATTCAATGGAGCATTCTTGAATCCGATTGTTGGAAGTGTCTCCTCTGATCAAATCTCTTCCAATCCCTGAGGTATTTCCTTTGATTCACTCGTTTGTCATCTACTTTTGGATTAATCTCTCTTCTAGGGTTTGAGTCAAAATATGTATGATTAAGTCAATTTCTCTTGGAAAATTTGGGTGTAATTAATGATTGATGACTTATTATGTCGATTCCATGGATTCTTTCTTGTCAAACACTAGTTAAAATCAAAATCGAAGGCGAACCCTAATCTTTCTGGAATTACGGTACTACCGCTCTAGAAGAGAAAAATTGATTTAATCATTCTTTTTTGTAGAAAACCTATTCTAATTGTCTCTTCTTATCTTAGCAATCATGCCAAGGATGAAGACAACCTCTCTTCGCCAATGGGCCACACCCGATGGAGATCCTGAAGAGCGCTATGATCCTCCAACCTCGACCGCTGGACCTTCTCTCCAGAAGCGACCAGCAAGAAATGCAGCGGCAAGAAGACCTACAAGGGATGCTAGTGATTCAGAGACATAATCTTTTCGCTTAGCTATGAGGAAAAGAGAACAAGGAATATCCTCAAGAAAGCAAGCTGCCGGATCTGAGAGCGAATCTGATGGCAACAATGAGGGAGCCTCATAAGAAGAAACTGCTAGTGATGAGGAGATGGCCAAGGCCGAAGAGCCTCAAGTAGACCTCTGGTTGATTCAAAGTGAGAAATATGATCTTCTTTGATATGTCAATCAGTATGAGAAACCTGTAAATTCAACGGATGCAAGATTCTATACAAAATTTCAATAAGAAGTATTTGTGCAGCTCTACAGTCCGAACCGATAATTCTCTAATCACAAGTATGTGGAGTGGGCTCACTTGAACACTCTCGACAAATATGATGGAGCCTACATGATATTTTAGAATATCTGTTTGCATGACATTTGTGGCCTGAAAGTGTGATTACAATGAGAAAATTATAAGACAATTCTATGCCACTGTACATGTGTTAGCTGATTTTGATTTCTTGATATGGATGATTGGAACCCAAAGATATTAAGCATCTAAGGCTGATTTTGAATGAGGTATGAGAATTTATTTGGGGACCCAAGAAAAATTGTATGACAGAGATGCCATAAGGATTCCAGGTTACAGGCAGTTTTGATGAAGATGTGAATTTTGCGCCTAGAAGGATTGGAGGCCTACTCCCCTTGCCCAGTTTGATCAACAAGATAGTAAACTATACTTTCTTTCCCAAGAGTGAAAATTTTGATGCAATTCGAGGGTATGCTTGGAACATCATTGGTAATATTACGAATGACTTAAAATTTGATGTGTTTGATGTGATTATAAGAGAGATCAGTGCCTCCAAGAATGACAGAGTCAAAAGAATTTACTTTGTGTCATATATTATGACACTTATATAAAGAGTGACTCAATTTAACGGAGCAAGACCAGTAGTGTACAAGGCTTACAAGCCTAGAGAAGGGGCTCTACTGTCCGCAGCTATACCACCTCCAGGAGCACCCCCTCAACCTCTAGCAGCGGCTCCAGGAGATCAAGCTTCGCTACTTTCAGTTGTGACAGAAATTAGAGAGTTGGAGCAAAGGTTGGAGCAAAATCAACAAAGATTAGAGGAAGCTCAAACATAAACGAACAGTCGGATTGCATCCCTGGCAGATCAAGTTCCATCCTGACCAGTTTGGAGGAAGTGAAACTTGAAGATATACCTGTGGTACAAGAAGATTCAGATGTATTTCTTGAGGAATTACCCGGTATACCACCAGATAGGGACATAATGTTCTTCATTGATTTAGTTCCAGGAACTGCTCTAATTTCGAAGCGACCCCTATAGGATGCCTGCAAATGAGTTAGCAGAATTGAAGAGATGCATAGCAAAGGTTATATTCGGCCCAGCTCATCACCTTGGGGAGCTCAAGTACTATTTGTTAAGAAGAAAGACAATAGTAGGAGAATGTGTGTGGATTACAGATCACTTAATGAAGTAACAATCAAGAACAAGTATTCGTTACCCGTGATCGATGATCTGTTTGATCAGCTGAAAGGAGCAAGTGTTTTTTCAAAGATCGACTTAAGATCAGGCTACCATCAACTGAAAATCAGGCCAGAAGACATACCCAAGACCGCCTTCACAACTAGATATGGACTGTATAAGTTTACAGTAATATCCTTCGGTTTGACAAACGCCCCTGCTTATTTCATGAATATGATGAACAAGGTATTCATGGAATTGTTGGATAAATTTATGGTTGTTTTCATCGATGATATTCTCATCTATTCAAAAGATGAAGTAGAGCATGAGAAGCATCACCGGATAATTTTGGAAAGACTTAGAGAACATCAGCTTTATGTCAAATTCAGCAAAAGTGAATTTTGGCTAAGTCAAGTGGTTTTCCTCGGACATATTGTGTCAGCAGGAGGAGTTGCAGTAGATCCTGCCTAGGTTGAAGCCGTAATGTATTGGTAGCAACCCAAGTCAGTCACGGAAGTGAGAAGTTTTCTTGGTTTAGCTGGGTATTACCGCAGATTCATTAAAGATTTCTCCAAGACTGCTAGACCCATGACGCAACTTCTGAAGAAGGAAAAGAAATTTGAATGGATAGATGCATGTGAGCATTGTTTTTAAGAATTGAAGAAAACGCTAGTTTATGCCCCTGTGCTAGTATTACCAGATATTCACAAGGACTTTGAGATTTTCTGCGACGCGTCCCGTCAAGGTCTTGGTTGTGTACTGATGTAGGAAGAAAAAGTCGTGGCTTACGCATCACGTCAGTTGAGCCCGCATGAAGGAAATTATCCGACTCGTGATTTGGAGTTAGCAGCAATTGTGCATGCTTTGAAAATCTGGCGATATTGCCTCATTGGTAACCGCTGTGAGATCTTCACGGATCATAAGAGTCTGAAATACATCTTCACCCAGTCAGAGCTTAACCTCCGACAAAGAAGGTGGTTAGAGCTGATAAAGGATTACGACCTCGGAATCCATTTTCACCCGGGCAAAGCAAATGTGGCAGCAGATGCCCTGAGTAGGAAGGCTTATTGCAACACTGTGTAAGTTCAGGAGAATCAGCCAAAATTGTATGAAGAACTGAAGCACCTGAACCTGGAAATAGTCAGCCAGGGTTTATCAATGCATTGGAACTTCAACCAACCATCCAAAATCAGATCAGAGAAAAACAACTAGAAGATGAAGATATCAAGGAAATCAAGAAGAACATGAGAAGATGCAAAGCCCTAAGATTTTCTGAGGACGAGCAAGGTACAATTTGGTTTGGAAACCGCATCTGTGTACCTAATCATCAACAAACAAGACAACTGATTCTAAAAGAAGCACACGAATTGCCTTACTCCATCCATCCCGGAGCTACCAAGATGTACCAGGACATGAAAGAAAAATATTGGTGGGTCAGCTTGAAGCGAGAAATTGCGGAGTTTGTTGCACGCTGTGATGTATGCCAGCGCGTTAAGACAGAACATCAGAGACCCGCTGGTTTTTTACAACTATTACCAATTCCAAAGTGGACATGAGAGGAAATTAGTATGGATTTTATCACCGGACTTCCTAGCACCCAATCGGGATGTGATTCAATTTGGGTGATAATTGACTGACTGACTAAAGTGGCTCACTTTATTCCGGTCAAGACCACCTACAGAAGCAACAAATTGGCAGAACTATACATGGTTAGGATCGTCTGTTTGCATGGAGTAACCAAGAAAATAGTGTCAAACAGACGTCTGCAATTCACATCAAGATTTTGGCAGAGCCTACATGAAGATTTGGGAACCAAACTCAACTTCAGTATAACTTATCATCCCCAAACAGATGGCCAGACAGAACGTGTCAACCAGATTCTAGAAGACATGCTTCCAGCCTGAGCTTTAGACTATGGAAGAAGCTGGGATAAGAATCTACCCTATGCAGAATTTTCATACAACCACAGCTGTCAAGCCAGTTTACACATGTCACCACTTGAAGCATTTTACGGCAGGAAGTGTAGAACTCCTATCCTTTGGGATCAAGTGGGAGAACATCAGTTCTTTTGACCGGAGTTGATAAAAGAAGCCAAAGATAAAGTAAAAACAATAAAGGAATGCCTAAAAGTAGCTCAGTCCCGACAAAAGAGCTATGCCGACAATCGACGGAGAGAACTATCCTTTGAGGTAGGAGATTTTATCTATCTCAGAGTAACTCCACTCCGAGGAGTGAAGAGTTTTCGGACTAAAGAAAAACTCGCACCCAGATTTGTTGGACCTTATAAGATTTTGGCAAGAAGAGGCGAAGTTGCTTACCAATTGGAACTACCTGCATCTCTGTCAGCAATCCACGATGTCTTTCATGTAACCCAGCTGAAGAAGTGTCTCAGAGTGCCAACAAAAGAAACACCGCTTGAGAGCATCGATCTTCAGAAAGATCTCACATATGTGGAACAACCAATCAAGATCCTTGGTGTTGCAGAGCGTATCACCAGAAGCAAGGTCATCCGTTCATGCAAGGTCTAGTGGAGCAATCATTCCGAAGAAGAAGCCACCTGGAGCGAGAAGAAGTTTTGAAAGCCGAATATCCCCACTTTTTGCTGACCAAATCTGAATCTCGGGGTCGAGATTCTCTTTAAGGCGGGTAGGTTTGTAACAACCCAAAATTACAAGTTTTATTTGAAAATAAAGGTTTAATTTATTTTGTTAAATTTTCTGGAATTTTAAAATAAAACTGTTCCCTAATTATTTGAAAGCCCAAAATATTTTTTATGAAAAATATATTGTCAATAATATGTTGGAAATATTTTATTTTAATCCAAAATGTCTTAGAGAATTTATTTGAATTTTCTCATAATTTTTGGAATTCATTTGCTATTTTCTAAACCCTTTTTGAATTACTAGAATTATTTTAATTGATAAATGAATTTAAAAATCGCCGCATAGTGTTCGGGCGAAACTCCCGCGGCCCATCACTGTTCTCTGACCGCTCCGACCACTTCGACCGCTCCGACCACACCGACCGCTTCAACCTTTCGCCGACAGGTGGGCCCGTCCGCGCGTCGTTTTCCACCTCATCCCTTCTTCCCCGCGCGGCCCCGCCTTCGTCCGCCATTACTGCCGAATGAAGTTTCATCAATTTTTTGTTTCTCTCTCGGATTCTTCTCGCATTCAAACCGCCGGTTTCAGCCGCAATCATTCCCGGTCGTTTCCCCCTCGTTCATGCGTATTTACGTCGGGCGTTCGCCGTCGCCGCCGTGACCTCCGCGCACGATCTCCGCCTCCCAACCTCCCCTCAGCCTATAAAAGGTAGTTCCGGGTGCGCATACGTCTCCTCCACCTAGCGCCCCAGCTCTCCTCGCTCCAGTCTCTCTCTAGCGCTCGCAATTCAAGTTTCTCCGGTGATCCCCGAAGCTTGGTTCTTCACCGATTCCATCGCCAATGACTCTGCTCCGACCGCCCCGACCGCATCATCAGCATCGCAGCTTCACTCCGATCCTTGTGTGCACCTTCGCTTCGCCAAGAGACCACCAGAACGCCTTCGCCGTCGACAACCGAATCGCTCCGCCGCTCCCTCCTCACCGTCGGTCACCTCCTTCCTCCTATGACCACTCGGGTGAGCGCATTAGACTCCCCGTCACTCCCTCTCTCCGGCGCACATCTCACCGCCGTTCGCCGGTACCGTTGGGACCCAAACGCTGCCCCCGACCAGTGTCGACGTGGCCACCACCGCGAAGACGCTTAAGCACCACCTCAGCGTCTGTGCCGATGTGGCTGCCCACGTGGACGCCAGCGTGGCAGCTTGCGCAATAACTCGAATCTCCTTTAGAAAAATAATACGGGAAAATTAATAAAATCTGATTTTAGTATTTTCTTTAGTTCTAAGCTTCTAGGAGCTCGTATTTCCTCATACAAACTCCGATTTAGATGAATCAAATTTTTTAATTTGTATAAATTTAAGATCTAGCTAACTAAACTAAAATTATTTTCTTTGGATTTAATTTGAATTTGAATATTAATTTATTTGTATATTATTTGAATTTAGCTTATTTTCGTGTATAGATTTTGAAGACTCCGGAGAGCTCGATCTATCAGAAGAGTTAGATTATCAGGACTTCGAGCAAGGCAAATTATACCATTGATCATATTAATCTCAGTATTTTAAATTTATTTAATTCTATTTTTAAAATTACTATTGGACGTATAATTTTATATAGTTAATTTAAGTCCATGTTTTAAATTTATGGTTAGTCCAATTTCCTTTGTATGGCCAAACTTGAATAATGAATCATCATTCCCTTGTCACCTTAGTCAAATAAAATTTGAAAATACAAATGAGCCTAAATATTGCTTAGATCACAAATATTTGATTTTGGTAAATTTTAGCCAAAATAGCAAGTATTGATTAAAAACATATAATATTATTTTGTCATGGTGGATTTTTGCAAATGTCTTTGAAAAATAAAAGTAAAAAATGGGTTTGAACTTGGGCGGAATGGATACTTGGTTGGTGCATGTTTAAGCACGGGCTCAATCCGGGTAGGGTTGAGGCCCAGGGGTTATTTTTGAAAGTTGCCCAAGTCAGTTAAGGACCGATCTTTGAGCCGCATCTTGCAAAGCTCCACCGTACTACTACAAGCCTGGAGTGGAACAGGCCAGGCTGAATAATTTACAATACTCCATTGTTAGTTGTGCCATTTTTGGTGTGTGGGTGTCGGTTAGACAGTATTCCCACTTGGCGCAAGAGGGGGTTTTCGGCGGGTGCTTAACCCAATGGAAGTGAAACCTTAGCGGCGCAAGAGGGGGCTTCTAGAGGATGGTTAATCCAAAGGAAGTGAAACCTTAGCGAGCATGACTACTTTGGAATGACGCGTTGTAAAGCCTTCATGATAATAACTTAGTCGAACACCTACGAAAGTGTGTCAGACGGACATTAAAAGTTGACTATCTCTTATGGATAAAGCTGTACAACTTCTGCAGAGTGTAAAACTTTTCGAATAGCTGTGTCCATGGTCATGGACATGCTGAGCAAAGCCACTCTAAGTTAGACTTTATTTTTGGTTTATAAAATGATTTTAGAAAAATGATTTTTGGATAGCAAATCCTTGTGCAATCATAGAGATGATGATATTTCACTATGTTCATCTTTTTGATAATATGATTATCGTGTTCCTTGAATGAATCATTTGTTATAGATCAATAAGTATGTGACTTGTTGGTGGAACTCTTTAACTTATATGATGTCATTCTAAATGTATCTCTGGTCGGAGGTCACTGGTCGTAACACCAGTGACTCTATGACTAGCACATGTATTGATTGATAACCTGGTTTCACCGGTCATGGATATAGGGATATCAAATCAATAATGTGAGCACATGTTAGAGAACACGGGGTTGGATAGACCCATCGTTGAGACACTATTGAGATTGTTATGAATCTTTGTGTCATTAGTTGGTCTCAAGTAATGATGATGTATAATCCTTAGACCTGAGATCAACATGGTTCTCTACATGTGTAATAGCACTCTTAAAGGTTGCCAAACGCTACTCGTAACTGGGTAGTTATAAAGATAACTTTCGGGTATGCTACGAAACACGCAGAGGGATGTGACTGGTCGAGATGGTATTTGCCTCTCCTAATATAACAGGAGAGATGTCTCTAGGCCCCTCGTGGTGATCGGATAAAGAAAGTGCATGGCCATGCCACTAGTGGTCGAAGTGTCGACCACATGAAGTTATCCGATACTCGATCGAAAACGTATTGAACAGTCCATGGATGACACATCATCTCACCTAGAGTTCAACCAGACATCGTGAGGCAAAGGGAGAATACATGAGTAGGTCGCTTAGTTCGATCAGTTACGGGCTAGTCGTAGGGAGATACAAGCTGGTCGTAGATTGGTCGAACGTAATCACAGAATGGTAAGAACCTGGTCGTAAGGAGTTACGAACTGGCCGTGACCAAATACAACCTGGTCGTATAGAGATACGAACTGGTCGTAAGTGATGAGGACCTGATCATATATCATATTACATCAAGATTCGTCCGCTATTCTATGTGTCTTTAGGAATCGTTATGTGCTGCTAGGTACCGCTAATGACTTGTGATCCGGAAAGAGTTTCCGAGTCATAACCGATTACACATGAACATGTGGGGTCGGACACTTAAAGGGGGGGGCGAGGTAATTTGAAAAGTTACTGTGATGATCTCTCAACTATATGACTAAGGAATCATGTGGGGCAACGAGTATGATTGTCTCTTGTGAGTACAGTGTACAACCTTTGCAGAGTTTAAACTATTTAAACAGTCGTGCCTACGGTCAAAGGCGGACATGTGAACTTACTTGTGTTAGTTCTATTTATAAAACTAATTAGTGGGATGATTATAGTATCGGCTCACCTAGCATGTGGTTTGGATTTTTTTTCTGGGTCGTCCTACCCAGTGATGTTAATATATGGAGGTGACTCCAATCAAAATTTAAGCATAGGTAGAGGTAACATTCGTCGTTATAAATATTGCACAATATCTCTTTAATAAAATAAAATTAGGTCATAATGCTAAGTCATAGGAATTTCTAAATATTGTAATTAAAAATATTGCTTTTAGCAACTAAAAGAACCCGAGCCATCCTTATTAAAGCCTTGCATGTATACCACTGCATTCTATGTGTTGGCTCGCGAGCATGGAAGTTGTGCTCATCCTCGCTCTTTCCCCCAAACCCTCAGAAGCAGAAAATCATGGGGATTATGCATACTACGAGGAACTAAGAGTTGGAGGCCCAGAAGATGATGAAGAGTAGTCTAGTTCGTTAGTCTAGGTCTCGCCTCAGTCTAGCTGAATCTGTCGGTGCTTGCGTACATCCAACATTATCCAAGTCTTTCGGTAATATCGGACGCACACGGGTTTCCCAGTCGCTTGCCTGTGGAGAGATGTGCTCTACCACTTTTGTTTCTGCTGTCGTTTTCGCTTTTATGTAATGCAAGCATTTAACCTGTTCGACCCTATTATAAAACTCGACCCGATGCGGTCTATATGACTCTGTTGTTTGTAATATAATGTTTGGTTCGGTTTACATCGTGTATGAAATGATTCAGTGATGTATCTGTAAGTGCTATCTACTGATCCAGATAATAGCACAGTGTTTTCACATTGGATTTGGATTCACGGAATCTGAATTCGATAGAGAGCGAACGTGATAACTTATTTTAAATCTGCTTTAATAAAATAATAATAGAATGATTGATTAATAGATAGAAGATGAGCCCTATCTACATAGAAGATGAGCCCTATCTGTACTGTCTCTGTGTAGAGTAAGCAAGCAGGGGATTGCGGTGCATTGATCAGATGCAGGGGTGGTGACTGACGCATGGGCAGCACTCGTTGCAGCTGCTGCCTGCAGGTGGGGTGGGCGACACCGGAGGCGCGTCCGCGTGCATGCAACGCCGGCAGGCAGCACACGCCGCGAGCGGCATACGGCCGTCAGCTCAAGCACTTCATGACCTCCAGGTGCTCTGCTCTGCTTTCGCTCGTGCAACCCACGACGCTGTGTGCGTGTGTTCAAAATCGGTGTGGGCATCCACGTACAGATGATGCATTCGATCAGGTTCAGAGATGTGATCCTCTCTTCCAAATTTCTCAAAAGAGACGTGATGCGTACAAGTTAACGAACCATCACAGCCGAAAGGAGGTGTAATTCTTAAAAAGAAAGCCCTAAAAGAAGAAGAAGATAGGATGGAATTGATGCATCGCATCACTACTGCTCATGAAAATCCTGATCTCGCAGCAATTCTATCGGATGCGTGTAAGGTTGACAAATGGCTACATCAAATGGAGTTTTCTGAAACACGCTGTAACGCCAAATGAGGCCTAGTTTCCCTTTCATCATTTGCCTCGTGAGAAAGAATTAATCCCTCTAATCTTTTCCTATGGATATATTATCATCCTTAGGTTGCCGATGCCTTGCATTTGAAGTCGACATGTGCCTGGCATCAGGCCTTGGCTAGCTGTGAGAGGCTGTGGTTCAACATGCCCAAAAGGATGGCATGGGCAGATTGGTACGCGATTGTCGGAAATCCATTACGATCACATGCAACACTTGCAAGATTCATGGTGTTATTGAAACCACCAGATTTATGTTTCATATGCGCAATGACAAGATCTTGTCTAGGTATCTTTGGCAAGCCTCCGGTGGACCAAGATGCCATGATGGGACCCAAGCACGCCCGTTCTTTGGTTGCCATGATGAGGTCATGATGCAATTCACAAGGAAGAGAAATTTTTACATTATCCAACTACGTGTAGCTTTAGCTTGTGATGGCCATGGTCCATCCTTAATTATAGAAAGATAGCTTCACCTGTAGCTATTCCTTATCTTCTTGGGTGCGTGTTGGTTTTTTACTGGCAGGCTGTGTGTGTGCTTAGGGTTTCTTGAGTAGCAGTACATTGTAGTATAGCATGGCCATGGGAAACAAAAGTAGACCAAGGATTTATGAGTTTGGTCTACTTTTGCTTTCTTTCACACTGCTGATAAAACATCTAAAGTCACCTCACTGCATGTCACAACATGGAAGAAAAAAACAAAAAGAAGGAGGGGGAGAAAAATCTCTAAGAGAATTGAATATATTTACATGGATACGGCATCACAGGTAATGATTAGTGAACATTTTTTACAGGTATACTTGGCTCATAGCCATCTCATCTGTGATTCTGTAATCTGTTTGAGATGAGAACTTGACAAGTCATCGTCCCAAATAAAGAAAATCCCCGAGGCATGGCCACCTTCACATGATCCTGTAGCTACATCCTCTGCTTGAGCAACAGAGCAGGTCACCACTAACCACTCACCACTTGTGGTACCCTCACATGCTTTGCTAAGATCGTATACCTACTTCAATACATATGGAGTGTACGCTTGCGTGGTTAAGATTTTTAACAGCTACCCTACGACCTTAGCCTTTATCTTTCCATGCGCCTTTGCTTGCACCAGGAGGCTCCCGTTGTCATTTGTCAGAGGAAAAGGAGAAAGTTACTTGAGCCCATGCCATTCGATGCCTTGGATGGTTGCATTGGATGGCAGTCGTAGTAGAGTCAGTAACCACCGGGTTCAAAGATAAGAGTAGTAGTCGAATATTTTGTTTGACTAGTATTATAAATGAGCTGGTACTGTACACCAGAAATTTCTGGACATGTTCTTTCCATGTCAAGTGTGAACTTTCAGGCCTTGCCAATTTCCAGTCCTTTTGGTCATTATCATGACTGGCAGTCGGGGTCCGTTTGGTCCGCCTAAATGGCAGGTGAAATGCAAGTCGAATTAACATTTGTTGGTTGCTGTTACGTCATGGGATACGCATCAATGCGTGTCCGTCCCCGATGTCACGATGTCTACAGCTGCTGACAAGAGAGGCAGGGGGTCACGATGTCACGGACAGCCAAAGATTTATTAGGATGATAAGTTCCTAATAAATGTTTGATTAGTTTCTCCTAGCTAGACTGTTTAGCCGCTCAATTACATCGACCTATGGGCTATGCCATGGTGGGCGAAGCTAGGCCTTAGGCTAGTCTGAATTAAAATGCAGTGCTGTACAAGCAGTGGTACTATCTTTGGTGCACTTGTACCGTGTTTGGCATAGCATCCGGTGTAAAGAAACGAGGAAGCGTTGCTGGCTTGCTGCTGCTGTTGTGTTGTGGATTGATTGGGTCGCCGCAAGCGCAAACCGAGCGGGATAACCGACGAGAACGGTGAGGAAAAGGGAGGCCGCGATTCCCGAACCTGCCGGACACGGCCGGAGCCCGCCAGCCGCGCACGATGCGAAATGAGTTGCGCCCGCGCGCGGCGTGTTTTTATTCGCGCGGGCGTGGCGAGTGGTGGGTTTGTAACATGCCAACGCGACGAGCACAACTCGGTCACGAGCCTCGCATCTTATTTTGCAAGCTGCGACATGACATCGACCTTCAGTGACAGGCAAACGGGTGTAAGGCTGTAGGCAAGGCGTGATTGCGATAACTACTGCATCACACAAACTCTCGTGATGCAATTAATAGTGCCCAAGTTTAGCGCACGCTTTTAGGCCTTTGGGGTGGGGTAAATAACTCGTTCGCGGGTTGTCCTCTTTGGTGTACCAAGCTCCAAATAAACGACTTTTCAAGGTCTAACACGGAAGAGTGCTAGTACTGTAGGGTACTCCTAGGAAGGAAGGAAACAGGAGAAAAAACAAGCAACTTTGGGAGCATAAACACGCACTGTGAGACGCCTGTTCCCGGTAAGTACCCACCGGCACGTCGCTTCCTCCATTAATTTACCCATTAGCCCATGACGTGAAGTAACCAGGCAGCCAGCCAGCCATTGCGTTGGGACAGGCGCAACAGTACCGTGAATCGGGGGAGCAGAGCAGGTAGCTCGAGCCGTTCGCTCGCTGTGCAGCGTGCGCCACAACACATTAACAGAAGAAGCAGCCACCCGGAAATTATGATGATGTGCTTGCTTTCTCTCTCTCTGACTCTCCAGATCTGATATGTCAAGAAGGCAGCAGCCGCAGCACATCACAGTTTCCGACGGCCCCAAAGCGTAGAAAAAATCCGCTCTCCGTATGATGGTTGATGGCCGACGTTTTGGGCTGGAAAAGAAGAAGAAATCAGCAAGAAACCATCGCCGATTCACATTTCATCATGACCGGTCCGGCATCGATCGTGCACGCACTGTGCTGAGATGAGAAATGCCAGTCAATTTGGTTGGTGATTGTCCAAGGAGTGTAATGTTTGTGTGCATGTGTTGTGTTGCTGCTTACTTGGCCCCTACCTTCGTTCGGACTTGCGTGTCCATGGATGGATGCGATGGGTTTTTTCTTCTTTCCAGGCAGGTACTAGCATTGTGGCCTGGGAATAAAGGCACTTTCAAGCACCACCATTGCAGGAGCTGGTACGAGTAGTACTACTTGTTTAGACATACTAACCCTGTGTATGCACGCATTGACTGCTGCTGCTTGGCGCGTTGGTGAATGGTGAGCATTGAGCAAGGTGTGACGATAAAAGTTGAATGACTTCAGGTCATACAGGATGGCAAAACCGGTCCCTTTCTGAATTCCATTGCTTTTGCTATTTCCTCCATCGTAGTCCAAATGAACTCATGGGGGTAATAGGTAAATAAAAAAGCGCAGGATTTTAGTTTTGCGCTCACGGGGCCGCTTTTTTATTCACTTTAGCACAACTAACCCCGCACATCCCAAAATGCAAATCTGCTAGTCAAGCGTTACGTGTCCCTTACAACGTTTTTGGATTATGGTTGTATTGTACCGCGCAACTGAACCGCTGGATGTGGTATGCCGCGGTCTGGAACCGCTGAATGTGGCCTGTCGCGGTCTGAAACCGCTGGATCACAGAGCTAACCCCCTCTGATTGCTGCCTCGCATTCAGACCACGGCATGGCCCCTACCCATTGAAACGAAAATTTGATGGCAATTTGGACAAAATGTGTCAGTTTGGAGGAAGGCATTTTAGATCGAAATGATCACACTATGTCATGCCACCTTTTCAAACTGAATTAACAACGCACACCAGTTTTTCTCAGCGAATAGGCATCACGCACCAGTTTTCCTCAATGAATTGACACCTGAGTCAGCTTTTCGTAGCGAATTGAAACCTCGTTGAGCAATCTTGTGCCAAAAATATTCATTCTCGTGGATGTGAGTACATCTCCATTCGCTGAAAATTACTTCCTCATCACTTCACCCTTACCGCTTATAAAACCGGGACACTATCCACTACCACAATCAACACTCCACTCAACCTAATTTCAAAAACAGGGAGACAGGATGCAAAAGAGGGGTAGAGGAGATCACCCCGTTGGGTTTGGGGGGTGTTGGACCATGGGGAGATGTTCCGGAGCGGAAGTGGGTTGTTAGGAAGGCAGGAACCTACCCAGATCGTCCTTGCAAGAATGCACCTGTATCATCGTAGTTTTCACGCCCACAGTGCGACTACAGTAACCCAACAAAGATCATTCAGTCCATCGATCCAGAGACCACCGCCCATGCATACTACACATATGCGGATTACCGTGTAAGTGAATGTCACACATCGATATTTCATGTTTCATGTTACATTTTACATATAGCTAACTTTATCCGTACATAATGGTAGTGGTCGTAGAATTGTTGCTTCTCTAATGGCTCGATGGTCTAGAGAGGTACGACAAGGCATTCATTTAGCAGAAAATATATGCAAAACTACGCAGTTGCGCTCAAGAACTTTACCTGTTAGAAACCGTACTCAACTGAGAGCGGGAAAGACAAGGGAAAGGTACTGATGGTTTGTGCGGAACCGAAGTGGTGGTGGAAACCCAAAAGCGTCCTTAGAACCAAACATGAGGAGGCCATGGCAAAGGTCCGAGCAGAGTACGAGGAAGACAAAGAGAAGTCACCTATGGTCCCCGATGCTCCTGCTGAGTGGGAGGTTGTTTCGGACTGGGATACGCCTCTAAGTGTCCTAGAAGCCGAGTATTGGGCGGCCCTCACGAAGGCCCACACTCGCAGAGCTGCGGGAGACAAGGGAAAGACGTCGATGGACCCTGATGCATAGGACGTATGACCGCAAGCTTGACTTCTTTCCCATCCCTTAGTGTTTTCGATTCCAAAAAACGCACATGTATCTTACTTGTAGTTTGGGTTGATGATTCGTGCATGTTGCCATTGTACCATAGGAGTAGCGAGGGAAACATATACGTCTAGCCAAACCCTGCGTGCCATGTAATTTGCACCTTGACTATGATATTATTGTTGGGGTTTAAATATAGTCTTCATAATTTTATTCCATGATTATTCTCTATTTAATATTTTGTTCTTTTTTTTTTAAAAAAAAGTATCTTTCTAATTTTGTGGGCTTTTAAATCATGTTGCAATCGAAAGCACATCAAATTTTCGTTCAATCAGTGTGGCCTTGCTGTAGTCTAAATGCGGGGTAGCAATTGGAGGGGGGTTAGCTCTAGGATGTAGCCGCGGACCGGACCCGAGGCAGTCACGGAACGCGGTAGGCCACATCTAGCAGTCGGGATGTGCAGGACGATGTAGCTATGGTCCGAGGGCACTATAAGGGATATGTGAAGCCTGACTAACCTACCGAGATATCATTCTTGCGTTTTTAGAAGCGTGGAGGTTAGATGTGCTAAAGAGAATCAAAAGGGGGACCAAATGAACCAAAAACTCCATGATTCCATACCAATTCATGCACGATTGGCCCACAACAACGATCAAATAAGCAACTTACAGAAAGTCAAACTTAAAAAAACAAAATAGTCAGAATTGCCTTTCAAAGAAATCTCACGTTTCTTTGCCGAGATACTTTAAAATTCCTAAATCATCTTTCACTATGAGCATTTGGTTTCTAACCGGAATTTCCATGTGTTATACGTGGGTGCTGATCATACGGTTTGAATTGAGCAGCAATGCAGCATACACGACGGATCTTAATTAGTGCGACGGCCTTTGAGACATTAACCGTCCATAGTCAATGGTTTAAACAGTCCAAAGACGAGAAGCCAAAATGGCCCCTACCTTCTCCGTCCTTGGTAGGCACTTGGCAGCTTTTAAGCGGCGTCCATGTCTCGCCCCCCTGCTATAGCCCATGGAAGAGAGAGAGAGAGAGAGAACACAAAACCTAGCAATGATGCTGATCGGAAAGATGCTTAGAAAAAAAGAAGGAAATCATGTGAAGCCATGCATCACCTAAACAGCTGCCAGTAGTAAACTAAAGCACCAATTAAGCTGAGATACATGTATACTACTGTGGATGCTTGCGTTTCAGTGGCACCAACTTTGCATTTGCCCATCCATGAGTGCTCAGTCGCCTACTACTCACCTTCTTTACGTTTCCGCTAGGGAATGGCAGGAGCACCGTGCTTCCTGGTTGTCGCACGACTTTCTTCTCCAATAGCAATTTCTAGTGGTACATGTTTTTATCAGGTTGGATTAGTTGACCTGTAAACTTGTTGGACGGATCAATGAAAATTCCCTCTATGATGTACGAACGTTTATTTAAAGCCGGCCTAATGGCAATGGAAATGAGGAGAATAATCCATGCATATGCTTCTCATTGTGCCTGCTTGCCTTGTGAGCCTTTTGCTTTCAAGAAACTACTTGCATTGTCAGTCATGTAAGCTACTATTAGGAAATCAGATTCCCACTTTTATTAATCCAATTTTTCACTCCTAGAAAAGACAATTACTAGTAACGATCATAAAGACAGGCTTCTATCTTTGAAGTTGTCAAAAACACTTACTCCACAGACTGCCAAAGCCCAAAAGATAACACCAAATTATACTGCATGAAAGGAACCCTTTCATTTTCATCTGAACCCCATAGATGAAGTGTACAAGCTGGCAATGCATTTAGGTGGGGATCGGGTGGAACACTGCAACAGTCTGCAGCTGAGGTTCTTTACGTAATTTAGCCCAAAGTGGCAAAGAGGAAAGAAAGAGTAAAGATCAGGGAATCCAATCCGAATGGAGATGGAGAGAAACCAGGGAAGGAAGGAAAGCTATCGAGATTAATGACAGGGCGCATTCCCACCGTATATTCCCTGGGGAGTATTCCACATAGCACGAGCCCCGTCAGAAAACCAGCAAAGCAAGCTCCTAGCGCCAGGCAGGCAACAAACAGAGAGTCCATCGAATGAGCAAGGATACCCATCAGTTATCCTGAAACTGTGGGCGCAGATAATAATATCTCACGAAATACTTATGAACAGTCACTGACAATCAACCTCTTTCTCTGCATTCAGTTGGTTCAAACCATATGAACAGTTCATCATGTAATTTAAACTCATAATTTTCAACTGAAAATGGGGTAGTCTAGGTAAGTGCCAGTGATAGAGTAAGATGCGCATGTCTTCATGTGAAATTTTACATTTCATTTTGGTTGCTGCAGGTGTTAAATTTGTGAATTCTGATGGTACGGATAACTTTTTTTATTAATTAATATATTTTAATTTTAGCTTTATTATTAATATCTCGTCAACTTTATTTCTAATTCTGACATTTTTTGTCATATTACCACCTGTGGTGTGACAAAACAACAATATTACGCCGCCACCACCACTAGTAGTATAACAGTGTTGTTTAGTCACGCCACCATCAGTGTCGTGATAATAAATGCTATTTAGATAGGCTTACCTTATGACGAGTAGTGATGTGGTAAAAAAATTTAGATTTAAAAATAAAGTTGACGATGAGTTAGTAATAAAAATAATTTAAAATAGACTAATTAATAATAATTATTGTTATTATTATGACATGGTCGAGGTGGCAGATGCTATGCTGACCTCGATACTCAAGCGCACCGCTGGAGACACGTATCAGCTTTTGACTTCACTCTATCTTTCTGATGGTGGCATGGTGGGCCCCGCAGTGTGTATATTACGGCTACGTGAGTGTGTGAGACAATGGCGGATGAAGGCGTTGGAGGGTCATTACTCATTAGGCCAGAAAATTAAATCGATTCTTAGGCTACTAGTAGATGGCAATCTCCTTCCCCACATATTTCTGCAAAGCTGCTGTGTTTTTACCCCGGTTGAGCTGAAACTGAAATACAGAAAAGGAGGAAGAAACTGATGATGCTATGTGGTAACTTGGTTCTATGATTTTCATGCATAGAACATGGATGTTCTATGAGTTAGAGATATATTAGAGATAGAGTACTAGAGATATGTTAAAGATATAATCTATCTTCTATCTCTAACATATCTTTATCTATACCTTTTGTACTCTATATATATTGCTCTTTGGACATCTTCAATAGATACACACGATTCATAATATGGTATCAGAGCCGAGAGGTCTTGAGTTCAAGACTCGGTTGACGCAATTAAAAAAATTAATTGCAACCTACTTTAATTCCACATCTTAGGCCTGAGAGAGCCTATACATGAGGGAGAATGTTGAAGTATAAGTGAATTGTACGTCTTTTTCTATCAGCTTAAGCTTTTAGGTGAATTAGTTGGTGCATACAACTCAATATGATAATTGTATCTCAACTCAATATGGTAATTGTATCTCTAACATATCTCTAATATATCTCTAACAGCTAGTTCTTGATTTTTCATGCATGAGCAAATGGGTTTATTCCTTGTTTTGTTGCAACAAGACAATATATGGCATTTCATGTGAATCCACATTTTAAGCACCGAATATATGCGTGTGTATCAACCAACATGACAGGGAGCATTGAAACGCCACAGCACATAGAATAGAATGATTTTCTTCCAAGCAAAAGGCTTGTGATTTTAACATTTTTAGGTGGGAAAAAAAATACAGAAGAGCATTCACTAATCCAATACTCCGAGCTGACAAATGTGTATCCAGTACAAAATTCAACTAACTATATCTCTTGATATTTAATGCAGGGGATGCTCAAGCAAGAAAATTATTCAATGCAAAGGGTGAGAGGATGAGCATGAAAGGAAAGAAGAGGTTTGTAAAAATCCAAAAGGGAAAGGGAGGTCATGTGAAAGGCAACACAACACACACAAACCTCTAATCTTTTGGCCCTTCTTAAATGGCTGCTAATTCTAATGGGGGGCATTTAAAGGTTTTTTGGGGAAGGAAAGGATCCTTCCAACAAGACCCAGAAAAGAAAAGAGAGGAGAGAAGGAGAGAGAAATAAATAAATCCAAATTCCGCCAAACTTCTCTCTCTCATCTCTCTCTCCCCTCTCCCTTACATCCTCTCACCACCACCCCTCCCTGTCTTTCTCCCCCTCTCCCTCTCCCTCTTGACAAATTTTCCTCCACCCATTCCCTTCCTGTTCTTCTCCACCCACCCCACCGATCTCTGTGAATTCGGTCTCCACTTCCTCACCATCTTTCTCACGCCCTCTCTCTCTGGCAATTATTTTTTCTCCGTTTATTGGGTTGATTCTTCCTCTCTCTTGGTTGGAGAGGATCGGGAGACGAAGGAAAGAGAAGAAGGGAAGTCGAAAGAAGTTTGTTATTTGCTTGGATTGTGGTTCTTGGAAGTTGTTGAAAAACTTGGGACCAGTTTCTGGTATGGTTTGCTGCATCTCTCTGTTAGTCTGTGCCTTTCGTTTCTCTTTTCTTGTTTCTTGATTTTACCTGCCAAACATTCCTTTTCTTCTGTTCGAGTCCATGATTCTTACAATATGTGTGGTGTTTTTTTTTTCTTGTTGATTCCTCCATGGTTCATTCCACCATATGTTTCTCAAGCCTAGGATATGCCATATGATGTTAAAAACTGTCCAGAATTCATTTTTCAAGAACAAAATTCTCCAACCTTCAGATATATCCGATAGTTTCTCTTTTGTATGGTGTGAGACTGAGATGTCTTAGGTGTTCTTGGTTTGGTTAAATTTCTTTCTCTGTTGGTTATCTTTCAATTTTGTGATAAGAGAATTGATCTGTCCCTTGAAACCGTGGATGGCTACCTCGACCTTTTCTCTTTATCTTTGCTTGTTTTACTGCATCTTTTTGCAAACCGAAAGGGAAGGGAAATAATGGAAAAGAAAAGAGAGTATTTTTGAGCGTCCACAAAAGTAATGGGCCCCAGCGTGCATGCAGTCCATCTGTTTAGGTCGCATGCAATGTACAATCACCGTGCTTTTCACCCATTAAAATGCATGCACCAGCACCACCTTTGCATACAGCAGCAAGCCAAACTATCAAGTTTGATGCATCCACACACCACATCAAATGCGGTTCCTGCCAAGATTGCTACAGTTGAATGAGTGAATACCCTCATGACTGGGTTGCTTTCTTCTAGTAAAAACCCAAATGTGTAGTTATTTAAGGACAGCAAGGGAGTGCTAGACGGGTACAAGAGGGAAAAATGAATTATTTGTTCCGCATTTGTGTAGATATCGATTTGGTAAAGATAACCAACAAAGAGGACTGGACTCGCTGCAATGTTTTCGAGAGCAAATAAGGGTTAATTGTGTTGATAGGGAGCATCTTTTGGTGGCAAGACTAGTTAAGGGCATAGCCTAGCAGTATGTGACAAATCGTAGCATTTGACATTCCATCCATTTGAGTCTGCTATGTGCTTGTCTCCCTCTAGGAATGCTAGAACAAATTTGTTACCTAAATTTCTAATGTGCTGTTTACATGTTCATATTTCCAGGTCCCTCGTAATTTGTTGGAAAGAGATGAACAAATCCTGAGATGCTATTGCTACAGATCAATTGATAGCAAGAACATACCTAAAAATAATGCAAGGACAGAGGAATTCTGTTGAACAGTTTGCAGATGTGTTTGGATTTGAGCACGGATCTAGTTCAGGTAACCCTGTCATGGATCAACAAGCATATTGGAATAACATCCTTGGATCAGTAGAATCACAGAATCATCAAGGTTATCAAATGAACCACAGCGATGCAAACATTCCATATGAAAATGAGGCACATCAAGATGGCCAATTTTTAGGTTTCTGGGAGTCAGGTGAAGCTAGTTCAAGTGGCAATTCACTAAATTATGGGAGCTCTAACGAGATCAAAAGAGAGCACCTTAATATCAGTGGTGGCCTGAGGATTGGTGAAAGGCGTCTGCTAACTGAACACCTTTCTTTGGATAATGTGGATATAAACCTTAACGCCAATGGTAATGATCTATGTGGTCAAAGTTCAAATGCAAACAGTGCCCCTCAAGGCTCAGAGCAATATGGGGTCTGTTCTCGTAATGGTATAAACGCTCAGAGTTCGGAGTTGAGATTACATCCATACAGGACATTCATATTAGGTGCGGAGCAGCCAGAATCTTTTGCTTCTTTGAATGCCTGCGAAAATCCTTTGGGTGATTTTCCATTAATGCAAGAAGGCATTGATCAAAGACCAGGTAGTTCCCTGGATGGCCGCCGACTAGCATGCAAGAGGAAAAATATTGAGGGAGTCTATGGGCAGTGTTCAACAGGTTCTAGCATAAGTTTTCCCCACATGAATGATAATGTCTTCCATAACATTCCTTCTTCAAGTTTCAATCCTGCTCCTAGCACAAATTTGTCCTCTCCTAATTGTTTCTTGGCTCCAAGTTCCATTGAGGAACAACTCCCACGTTATGGAGCTACTGCAGGATTGTCATCTAATAGCTATGATCCTAGTGGAGGCAATAATAATTCAGGAAGTTCACAAAGAAGTTTCCGGGCAAGAACTACCACAGCTCAACATATTAGCCCCTATGGTGTATGGCCCTCTTCAAGTGCCATCAGGCATTCCAATTCATGGAATCATCAGCCGCCTCCCCTTCAGAGTACATTTGATGAACCACAAGAGGTTATTCCCGTGGTCAGTAGCCTCAACTTGCAATACCAACATCCTGTAAATGTTGTTACTGGTATTCCACAAACTGCACACCTTTTCACTGGTCACGGAGCTTCATCATCGAGAGCAGGCTGTTTGCAGAACAGAGTTCTTGGCAGCGAGGAAGTTAGTGGAAGTAATGTAGTGGCTCCCAACTTTCCTGATTCAGTTGCTCCTGCTGCGGTAGACATGAGACATGTGGTGCCAGGACCATCTAATTGGAGTTCTGATGGTCGTGGCACTGCCATTGCAGGAAATATTCCTTCAGTATCAAGACCTAATACCAGTTCAATGGTTAATCCACCAGCAGGCTCTCCATTTGCCACTCATCAAAACCTGCATAGACGCCATCCTCGATATTTGTCAGAGGTAACTGTTTTCTCTCTCTTGTGTTGGTATGTTTAGCTTTCAATTTGATTGCTTTTCTTTTAGTAATCTTCTGGAATTGTGTTTTCTTGTAGGAGATAGGTCGTCTATCTGGAGCACTTCGTGGTCATCAGCATCCACACTTAAGGTCAGGGTTTCTCTTGGAACGCCAAGGTGATGGTGTTTGGGGTGTTCCTTTACCGAGGAGCAGGGAAGGAAGGAGATTAATAGAGGTGTGTTGATTGACTCAGTTATTTCTTGTCTTCTTCCTCCTCCTTTTATAAGTACTAAATCCAGAAAACGTTTACATCCATGTGGTGACACACAAAGCATCACCAGGAGTTATGTATGATACCAAAGAACAAAATAACATATGGAAATTTAAAGTTGATGCTTGTAAAGGTGTTTCATGTACTATTCGGCCTTCTATACGGTCTTCCTTCTCCCTCCTTCGATCATGCATGAACTTGTGTCTGTTCTTTTGTCACTTGTCTGCAAATGTTATCAGTATTGCCATTTTTTTTCTTCTTTTTTGGCTCTTCTAGAAACAGTCACCTTACCAGATATGACATGTTCTGTTACTTCTGTATGTATGATCATCTTATACCTTTAGCCAGCTTAGCCTAGTGGAGTCTATAGACAATTCCTTGTTCATTGATACTCTAGAAAAGAGACCATATTTTCTGTGTTTTCATGTGGCACAAAAAACTATAATTGCGATGTACTGTTTCATCTTATATTTCAATGTCTTTCTGTTATGCTATGCTGCTGCTTTTCCCCCATGGAATTGCTCGTGTTTACCTTATGTATACTATATTCTGTTTTTAGTCACGTATTATTCTAGAGATACCAAGTGAGCCATTAATGGAAATAATACATAGTTCATTGCTTACCTGTTTTTAGCCCGTAATCATGAGCAAGTCTATGCCAGTCCATATGATTCTTACCTGTTTACTTGTCACCAGATCCGGAATGCACTTGAAATGATTAATCGAGGGGAGAATGTAAGATTGGAGGTCAGTAATACTGTAATAGCACTTGGCTTCTGAGTTTCTTAGGTCTGTTTCCTATTGTTATTTTGGACAGAAAAAACAAAATAACTAAAAATTTATGTCCTCAAAATTCCCAACATGACCGGCTAACTGAACATACTAATTATTTGGTAGGATCACACTTCAGTATTACTATTACATGGTGTTAACCTTGCCAGATTCTGCTTCTGTGACTATGGGCGTAGTAGAAAAATACGGACAGATGAACTTTCCCATCGTTTCGACAAAAAAGGAAGCACAGTCAGAAGTCAGAACATACATTGGACTCCGATTCCTCTGAACTCTGATTTATTGAAGTCCAAAACCACTACACAGTACACACTAAGTGGCACAAGTTTAGTTTCAAATTTGATTTTCTTTAAATAAATAAATTCAATATATCACATGCTGAAATGGTTGATCTTATCCTAAGGTGATAAGTTCTCGACTGATTTCGTTTGGTATTGCATGAACATTGAATATAATTGAATCATATCATAAGCTTTCAGTTGCCCTTGAATTTTTATCTTTGCTTACTCTTGAGGGATTTACTTCTTGCTTCAATATCTATCTGTTCTTGAAGCAGTCTATTTTCTATGGTGGTGTCGACATTCATGACAGACACAGGGATATGCGTCTTGACATAGACAATATGTCTTATGAGGTTGGTTTTCCTTAGTGAGACATTACCTGTGTATTCATCTAGCTAAAATCTAATCAAGATTATTGTCATCTACTCATCTTTCAGGAGCTATTATCGCTGGAAGAAAGAATAGGAAACGTTAGCACTGGGCTCAGTGAGGAAGCGGTGATGAAGCTCCTGAAGCAAAGGATATTCTCATCATGGAGATTAGAAGCATCTTTGGAACATGAGCCATGTTGTATCTGTCAGGTATCAGTATACGCAGAACCTATCAAAACTTGGAAACATGAAGCAGCTTCAATACTTGCATAAAGTATGTGCATTTAGTTTTGTCTCAAAATAAGTCATATTAATTGATAATCAATTAAATAAAACAGGTCTTTGAAATATAGTTTGGAGTTGTGGACAATATGCTCAACATTTAAACTTGTAGAATGTTTGTCAATTATGTGCACAAGTTTGAGTTAGGTATCAATTTGTTTGCCAAATGTTTGTTTTTGCAAGCCAACATGCACATCCTGAAACTCCCTAAGATGCCTTTTATTATTTCTTTGGAGTACCTTTTGTTAAACAATAGGATCTTGCCTCATTCTTTAAGTTTTGAAATCAGTGAAAAACTCAGGCTACACTCTCCAAACTGAAACTTTTATATAATGTTCCTTAGTTATGTTCTTTCTCCCTGTTTACCCAGGAAGAGTATGCTGATGGGGACGATCTTGGGACACTTGACTGCGGGCATGACTTCCATGCTGGTTGCATCAGGCAATGGCTAGTGCTGAAGAATTTGTGCCCGATTTGCAAAAACACTGCGTTGAAGACCTAAAACAGCAGAGAGCATCAAGGCGCGTTAGCAACACCCATGTTCATTCGATCGCAAGATCATTTACTGATTCATACTACCGTGCTTTTTGGTTGGAAATTTTGCCATTCACCTACAATTCGATAAAACTGGTCCCTGTAAACTGCGCCTGCAGTAAATAATCCCTGGAATCTGTCTCTGCATTTAACCAAATATTTATGGCTGGTATAACGGATGTAGGTTAAAGAGGACATATGGTCACCGCCGTGCCATAATTTTTCGTGATCTGGTATCAAGTGCTTAACCTTGTCAATATTTTGATTAACCGTGGTGTTTGCATTATACTTGTACTGGTTTGAGAATCGAGAAACTAAAATTCACCTTGCCAGGCAGCTCCTGTATCCTGGTTATCTTGAGGAACCATGGTGGTCTTCCCTTGCAGGAGTATGGGTGTTCCAAGCTCGGTTGGCTCTAGATCCCATCCCATGCTTTCGTTGCACCTGCATTTGTTTCTTGTCGGCCACAGACGCCGTGCCGCGAAAAGCCGGCACGCAATTGTCGACGTCGTCACTGTCCGTCCTGGCGAGCCGCTGATCTCTAGCGATCACCGAACTTTAGGGGTTCCCTCCTGGCCACACGCCGACATCCGCGCCGCGGCCGCGGCCGTGGCAAGGCATCCATCCATCCATCCATCGGCACGGAGCACGACCGCGCGATTGGATTGATAGATGGCCATCTCGGCGCGCGAGGCCAGAAAAACACCTCCAATTCGGCGTGCGTGACGGTTCAGTCCCTGCCAGCCCCCTCATGAATTTTGATTCCCCGTCCGTCGGATCATTTAGATGAGCCGTAACAAAAAATAATAATAATCGTGAAACACAACAATTAATTCTATAATTGCAACAATATTCTCACTCGATGCAATAAACGCAAACTAAAAATTGTACAACAAATAAGAATAAACAAAAAATAAAAACCACTAAATCAGCCTTAGCATTTTAGAGAGTGGTGTAACATTTGGAAATAATCATTGCAACAACTCGGCTTACTGGTGCCAACATTTTAAATGAGCTTACAGTGGGAGGAGGAGGCTAGCCCACACCGCCACTTCGTCGCCAACCGGATCTAGGGGTCCTAGCACCACATCCTCATCGCCCCCTGACCCCGATCGGGCACTATTGAGTTTGCCGTCTATGGGGATCGTCGTTGCAGGGAGAAACAGAGATGGAGGCAGGGAGGCTTGGCTTCGGTGGCGGGCTCCTGGGATGCGAAGTTCGGCCCTCGTTGAGTGAGTGGCTAGTCAGTCAGTGGGTGGGTCGTTCGAGTGTCCGTTTTTTTCTTGGTATCGCGGTAGCAATTCCCTTAAGACATAGGACCATTGGAGCTTTGCTATGGGTAAGCCTCTACTTATTTAATTATGTGATTAAGTAATAATTAAGATGAAACTAAAAAGGTTATGAGTTAATTTGTGACATGTGAACACATCTTATGTACCATCTAGATTATATTTTCTTTCCAAATTTTCAAACTAGTATTGAGTCTAATTTGTACCTCAAAAAGTGCATGCTATTTCATATCCGCATGTTTAGACTTTCATTACGTGCTTCTTCCTTGCCTCCGGATTCAGTCGCATCATCCATGACTCGATGAAGTATACATGTGCGTCAACTCAAGTTATCATCTATCGTACTCATGATTTGCGTATTATTTTATTCTTGATATAAAAATTTTACACCCAAGAAGACTTCTATCCTTCTTGTAAATGGTTTAAAACGTCTGTATCATATCAGGGTCATAACAAATTCATGTCTCCCGAGCCCTCGGCCCTCTGTGGTCCAAACCTAACCCCGCACCTGCTTCCTGTTCTTTCGATCTCTAGAAGAACAATGCTCGCCTTGCTTGCCCTATCAACCTCAATCAAATCGACTTTAGCGATGGGCTATGTAGAACCGATTCCACGCCTTGATATGTGCAGAACACTGCAACAGTGATTGATCAGATATGATCTGTTTCTCCATTACGTGGCGTGTAGAGGCAGAACAAAGTAGATCTAAGCAGCGCTGGAATGGGC
The DNA here is from genome assembly GCA_036346395.1 of Hsuehochloa calcarea. NCBI lineage: Eukaryota > Viridiplantae > Streptophyta > Magnoliopsida > Poales > Poaceae > Hsuehochloa > Hsuehochloa calcarea. Next base: position 47,888,507 of record CM070599.1, read on the forward strand.
CCAGTTTATTCCAGAGTGGGCTCTGGTTCGCGAAAACTGTAACGGGTCCAGTTCAGAAAGCAGCCATCCGATCGAAAATCGACGATCGAGGGTCGGTCAGCGGTAGGGAATTTCGGGTGCGGCTGGTCGGGTGCGGGTGCCCCAAAGGAGGCCCCTCTTCATGTAGCAATACTGCAGTAGGCAATTGTAGCATATTTCAAGTGATGTCGTGCTGGTTCCCCGGATGGCTTGTTGGGTCCGATTGGGAGGACGCAAAAAAGGCCAGAAAGGGAGTTGATAGCCAGGCATGGAGAGGTGCAAGTCGCCTTCCCTTCGCGGGAACTAGGTCTGCCTGGTTATGGAAAAAGATATATAAGATCATTGAAGAAGATCGAAGAATAACAAAATTTACTATAAAAATAAAGAGTTAAAAAACCATCAGTAAAAAATATCCAAAAGAAACATAAAAGGAGTTGACGAAGATCTAATAATCCTCGATTAGTTAAGTTATTTATTTGTAATATATGTTATCAATAATAATATCTTTACACAACTTTCAAAGGTACCCTTATCTTTAACCTTCACCATTAATGATGAGAGAAGATTACAATTACCTAGTGGTCGTAAGCTATTATATGACCACCCTATATGGTTATAAGTAGATTTGTTCACGAGCGACCTGGCCCGAGCCCGACACTATCTGGGCGAGGCTTAGGAGTGAAATTCCAACCCGAAAGAAGCCCGGCCTGGCCCGAAATCCCGAATAAACATAATAAAAAATGAAAATCTATTTTTCAATCCTGAAAATGAATTAAACAATACCTTTTTATTCCAAAAATGATTAAAATAATATATTTAAAAATTAAAAATGAATTTTTTGAGCTGGGCTCGGGCCTGCCCGTTTGCGACTGGGTTTTTCAAGCCCGCGCTCAAAGCCAGGTCTAGTCATAAGTCATTCTATGATGGTAGTAAGATCTTCTACGACCACCTTTATGATCATAAACATTACTACGACCATTTTATGGTCGTAAGTTTTACTACAACCAAATCAATTGCGACCACTCTATAGTCGATAAAGCTCGTAGATATGTGGACCTAATCGACTAGTTGTATTATACGATGTGTTTAAATATACGCGGTAGTAAATACGTGTTGTTATCCTTCAATGTAATCACACGTATTAATCTCTGTCTCCAGCGTAACTACAAGGCGAACACGGAGGTTGTTTATCCGACAATAATTGACATCAAAACGTACTCATTTCATCAATCGTTGAGGCGCCTCCTGGCTCAAGACAAATGCCACCGCCTCATACGCTACATAAAGTGTGACGCCGGTGGACAGAGGGACAAGAACAACCGAAGAACAAGACAAAAATCATTAGATTTATCGTTCGATGACTTCTTTCTCGTTGTAAACACGGTCAATATAAGAACACAGAAGTAAAGTTGTTATTCTCTCAGGAGAATTTCCGAATCTGTCTAAAAATCACTCTCTCATCTTGCGTAGTCTCGATTAAAGAGCCTTATATTCATTTCATAAATTCAAAATATTAAAACATCGACCGAAGAATCTATACATTTCATAATGGCCCCATTTTCCTAGCTCAAAGGAGCGAGAAACTTTGCAGCTCCAACTTGCGATTTCTATGGGCCATAGAAGCAGAAACCGACCCAGCATGACCTAAGATCCCAAAGCTGGTCCTCCGACATTAGGGGAGGAGGAACTGTGGGGGGACACACTGTACCGAAATTGCATCGCTGTCGTCTCTGCGTCTCCGGTCCGTATTTGCATTAAGTAGCAACATGTGCTCATACATGCGTCGTCGTTAGCAACTGTCTCCAGGCCCAGAAAAATGACCAGCGCTACAGTGCACGGCTGCCGACTGCCGCGCCGAAGTGCAAGGGCACCGTCCCATGGGTCTCCCACGGCTAGATTTAGTTAATTAACGGCATGCAGTGTGCAGGTACGTATGCACGGTTGCCACTCGGAATCATCCGAGTCCAATCCAGCGGGATTCCCTTGCATGCCTAGCTACTGTGCGTACTGCCGAGCGATTAGTTGAGCTACAGAAAGTTGGTGGTACTGGTACTTGGCCGATCAGTGCATGCAGAAGAACGCAAGCAAAGATGCAATCAATCATGACGCTTTGCTTTCCAATGTGGTGGCCTAACACCCACCCACCCAATCACCCATACATACAATAGTACTGGTAGTAGTACAATTCCTTTGTCTAATTACAACCTCATGACACTGTAGTTCATAATTACGATTACATTAGCGACAAATCAAACATGGCTCACCACGACGACGACGCCCGCTTCTCCCTGATCCCCACAATTGCATCTGCACATTCACACACGCGCACACAAAGATAAGAGGGGGGGAAAGGCTAAGTGGCTGATGCCTAACCTAACGCGGATTTGCTCACCAACAGACAACTGGATTAAGCAGAGGCGGACGAACAACTGGATCAAGCAGGGCAAATTATATATACTCGTAGCAGTAAGTAAATGGAAGTCTACTAGATAACAAGAAGGAAGAAGAAAAAGACGATGACTTGTTTTATCACTGTTACAGCTGTCTTTTTTGACATTTGGAAAGACCGCCACTTGTGGCGTCCTCCTCCCCCGTCTCCACCTCCCGACGCATCCTCCCTCCCTGGTTCTTATCCAAAACGTATCGAAAAATCTCGCCACCGAGGCGGCAGCCGCCGTTGCCGCCGCGGAGATGGAGACGGAAGAGTAGGTGGGTGGGTGGATCCGGTAGTTGTGCTGATCATACGCTGATCTTTGGAGACTGCATGTTCTTGTTGCGGAGTGAAGCTTCCTGCGGTGGGTTTCTTGCTTCACTCGGCATCGGAGCTCTCCGGGCTCGGCGCCTGGTTTAGATCCGGGTTCTTGGCCCGGCCGCTCCACGCCGTCCGCTGCTGCTTCTGGTGTTGCTGCAGCTGGTGGTGCTCTTCGCCGTGCAGCTGCAGCTGCAGCTGCGGGTGGTGGTGGTGGTGTTGCTGGTGCTTCTGCCGCTCGCGGTGGTGCGCGGGCGCGACCATCATGCCGGTCTGGAGCGCGTCTACGCGCGAGCCGACCTCGATGGCCTTCTTCCGGATCGACGCGGCGGACAGGGCGGCGCCGTCGGGCTCGCGGGGCTCGCCGCCGCCGACCTCCGACGACAGGGTCAGCGCTGAGATCTCGTCGGGGAAGTTGAGCCGCGCCGACCTCCCGCGCAGGTAGAACACCGCCGTGTCGTAGGCGCGCGCGGCCGCCACGGGCGTCGCATACGACCCCAGCCAGATGCGCGTGCGCTTGTGCGGCTCCCGGATCTCCGCCACCCACTTGCCCCACTTGCGCATGCGCACGCCACGGTATTGCCGCCGCGGCTGCTGCTGCTGCGGCAGCGGCGCCACCGCCACCGTCACCTGCTCCTCCTTGGCCGCCACCGCCGCAGCCGCAGCCGCCAAAGGAGCCACAGCTGCCGCAGCAGCAGCCACCGCCGATTCCTCGCTGGAAGAGCGGTACTCGCCCTGCATGAGCGAAGCTACCTAGCCGCCGCCTCTGCCTCTCTCTCCCCTCTCTCCCGTGCCCGCAGTAGTATTGGAGGAGTAGCTTTTGGCGCTGGCTCGGTTTCTTCTCTCTTCCTCGCTATCTATTTGTTCGGTGGTATTTGTATTGGGATTTTGTGGGTGGGGGTATGATTAGAGTTTGGTCGGGATAATGATAAAATAACTTTGGGGGAAGAAGACGACGACGGCAGGACTGTACTGTGCTGTTTGGAAGGGAGCCTGAGTGCCTGGCGATGAGCCGAGCGAGCGAACGGCAGCAAAATTGTTAGGTCCACCGGGCTAACTTGACATCGGATTGGTCGATGTCCGTCTTCGAGTACAACTGTCCAAAACAACATTATGTTGTACTAGTATTCTCTTTTCGATATAACGCCAGTTCATTGCTTTCAGAATTGTTTACTGGTAGACAATTGTATTCTGGACGTAGGAACACCATGTTATAGGTCTAGAAAAGATCAAGAAATAAATTTAGGTAAATTATGATGGGCTTCGTGTCACAATCCATCCTTCTTTTTTCGTTACCAACCCTAATGCAAACTTATCACCGCATTGTAACTACTAGTTTATTGTAACTACTAGTTTAATGCAAGCTAGTGCTTTGCTACGGATTAAAAAAATCATATCTCGTCAACTATCGTCGTCTTGCTTAAATTTACAATCAAGTGATCCATCAGAATCTGCTCTAAAAAGATCGATGGAATCTTTGAGCTTCTACTTGTAACTTGGGCACTTGGGGTGTGGGGGGAGTGGAGAGGAGGTTATGGGTGGTCAACCGTACGCACAGGAGGAACCGAGAAAGAATGAGATCCAACAGCTTCACATATCACGAAGAAAGATAGATCTAACGGCTTATATCGTATGAGAAAGAACGACCGCCACCATCAATTCCTTCTTTTAAGTAGTAGATATGTTAACCTTGTATGAGACTAGTCACCGCTCTCGGTTTCAATCCAAGTGCTTTTGCTATCTAAATTTCATTCAAATTTTCGAGCATACTAAATGACATGACATACAAAATTGCGTTGGCCACAGTTAGTCCGAATGCTTAGTGCACATTAATCTCGGTTATAACCTATGATATTTTGTTCAGACTGAAACTTTAATTTCAAGCTATATATAGTCCACATCCAATAATTTATGCTAATTTGCCGATCTTGATAATTGCTTCCTTTTAGGTGGACTAGTCAGCCGCCTCATGCATAATTGGGGGAGATTAGCTGGCCGGCCGGCCGGCCTCCCTGTCCTAAAATCCAAAACTAAATCATGCAAATCTAAGCGAGCTGGGGACGTACCAACCCTTGAGACGTCTCTGCGTTGCTAGTACACTGTGCCCCCTGTGAGATTTAACCTCTTCGAGGCCGCGAGCACCGAGCGCGCACTAGTCCGTGCAGACCCCCACGTCGTCAGTACGTGCATATGCATGCTGAGATTTGCGTCGTTCCCCGAGGAAACAACGTGGCCGGTGGCGCAAACAGTGAGGTTTGAGCAACGGACACGCGCAGGCACAGGGACGAGGCGACCGGCACGGCTTGTCGCTTGCGCGCGTGCGCGGCCGGGGGGCGTGGGCTCGAAACGAGGCCTTGGAGTTGGACCACATGTTCGATCGAGCGAGCGAGCTAGCTAGTATCACGAGGGTAGCTGCTCACCTCGATCGAGTGCGCTGCATCGGGCTGGCTAACGATCGAGGCCGATAGGATATATAGCATCTGAAACCCTCTTTACGTCAAGGCCGGGCTGCACGCGTAAAAGGTGCCCTTTCAGCTCCGTTTTGCCGTGGTGCCAACAGCACGCGCGCGCGGAGTCGAGCTCTGCGTACATTCCGTTCAGATAAGAAGCGGGTGAGTGAATCAGCAACATTAAGAAGCTAATGGACGACAATTATCGTTTGCGTGATTGGACGGTTCAGATAAGAAGCTGACTCTGTTAATCTGCGAATTGGTTTGACGTTTCTATCAGGGAGTACTCCACAAACAGAAACTATTGGTAGCAAGTAGGAGTATCTTAGTACAGGTTCTTTGACATGTACTTTAAATAGCTATCAGTTATAAAAGTTTTGCTTCGTCTAGATGTTTGTTTGTCTGCTATGATTTATTTAGTTACGATATCCTCATCACAAAAAAATATATCCAGACCTTTTGTGACCCTTTTACATGTAAGTTGTAACCTATATATCACTGGATGCCTCACACCTTTCCCAATCGACACGCTCAAATCAGAGTTCGTACATGCATGCATGTTGTGGAGTAAATGGGAAGGAAAATAAATAAATAAACCAAGAAGCACTAATAGCGTTGTCAACGATGTTTTACCAAGAAGCATTAGAGCCCTTGCACGAGACAAATCAAGCTGGCTTATACCCCAATGATTAATGGTACTTGCACTTGAGATTATGAGTGGACAATAACAAACCAATCGTTCGAGTCAAGCACGGCATAAATCATAATCCGGTGTCGATACCGCACTGGACTAATTGGAACACAAGTACATCACCGCCAGCAAGAGATAGCAGCATAAAAAATGAATTGACACGCGCACGTTCTCGTCCTTGCACTCCAACACAGTAGTAATCGGTGGTCTTGGCGTCCGCGTTGCACAAGCATGGCAATAAATAACGGCCGCGCATCCATTCGCGCACCGTACGTTTGGTGGGCGTGTACTAATTTGGCCAACCCCCAACCGCTCTCGGCTCGATCGATCGCACCGTCACCGACATGAGGCGGACGCGCGGGCGGGCGGGCGGCTAGCTCCAGGTGGCGTCGGGGGGTGACGCGCGCCGACGTGCACGTTCCCTCCCCGTCCACGGCATCCCCCACTGCCCATCCACACGTCTCATCCTCTCCCTAATCCGGACAAGAAACGTCAATTTGCTTGCCAGCGACGGCAACGCCCGCCCACCCGGCCCATTATCTTAATCCTAATCATTCACCCTAATGACGTCCCCCGCAAGATTAGCAGCGCGCGGCTAACCACGTCCCGTCGTTCGCATCCCGTCAGCCTTTTCTCCGTCTCCCCTCCACGTTCATTCCCCTTGCCTAGATGACGCTGACACGTGGACCTCCAGGTGGTCACGGGGCCAGGTGTTCGTGTGGCGGTGCGATCGTTCGGGTGGGTCGGTGGGTGATGGAATGGACGGCTTGGATGCAGTGAGGCGGACGGCGGGATTGGCGTGGTAGTCGGTGCGGTGCGGTGCGGTGCGGTCGAGGCGGCTAGGAAGGCGACGTACGTGTTGAGGCGGGATAGGAGGAGGAATCTGTCATCCGTAGCCTTGGTTGGAGTCGTCACGGGGGCCGTTGGGTTCGGTACGTTTGAGTGTCTGGCTGTGTAGGTAGGTGTGTGCCCCAACCGATTTCGAAGACATGGGGAGTTCTGTTAGGAATAGCGCAGCGGCCGCAGCGACTTCCAGTTCATGAATGTTGTCGGTGATGTGGCATTTATACGGCCCGCGTTTATGGCTGCCTGCCTGCCTGGCGCGGCCCGAGCTGCGTACGTTAATGTAGCCGTAGATCGAGCTCAAGAAACAGAATTTCTGGACGCGCAAATTCACACCTTATTTGCAAATATAACTATTTTTAATGTAAAATTTGTAAAAAGTTATTATGTGGCAGACCCCGAACGGTGAAATTACTGTAGCACCACCTGTTGCATGGTCCAGTAGGGTAGAGTACTGTAGCATGTTGCCCATTGTCGATAACTATTTAGGCATATTTTTGTATGAATTTTTAAACGTAACAAATGAGCTTTAAAAATTATGATTTTTTTTTTGTAGAATCTCCCGATACACAGTGTACTTGCTTGTGTATTTTTTTCCAAAACTTTATCCGTTCTGAAGTTTTCTAAAAAAATTCCTATAAATAGTATACTTAAATGAATTTTTGAGACAAAATCAAAACGGATAATTTTTTTAAAAAAATAAACAAGCTAGTATACTGTGTCGGGTTCTCCATAAAAAAATTCATAATTTGTAGAGCTCATTTGTTATATTTAAAAATTCACACAAAGTATAATTAAATATTTTTATAAAAAGAAAAGAAAATGCTAAAATACCTCTCTACGGCAGGTGGTACTACAGTGACCCCCCCCTACGGTGGCCGTGTGGGAGGCCTCCACAGCACGGTGGCCATGCGGCAGGGGGCTAGGTGTTGGCTTTGGACACCCTGTTGCACGGCCACCGCGCGGCAGAGCGACATTTTTTTGCTAATTCTGCGCGAAGACAGGCATTCTTGCAAAAATAGGGCAAATTTATGCCATTTCACCAAAAACTCCAAGAAACAAGATGTTTTTTTAGATAATGGAAGTACACCTCCTAGCCTCTACAACAACTAGGGATGCACACAACCATCACACCACCACCAGCTAAAAGCTTAATACAAAAAATGGCAAAAACCAACAATGACAAACAAATTATCATGGAAAGGCCAGCCTAAAGAGAAAAAAAAACACCTACCGCTGCCTCCGAGACCAACCAGGAGATCGTCCACACACAAATTGTAGTTGCACAGCAAAGAGGTGATGATGGGCTAGTCTCCATAGCGACGCCTCCAAGAAGGTCAAATCAGAAGTTTAATTTCACTCCGAGCTTAGGTACATGTGCTCCAAAGCAATGACTTCAAGAAGGTAACGCTGCTGAGTTCAATGTCATTGCTGGGTCCAACCAGCGAAAGGCCGAACAAGAGTTTTCACCTCGGATCTAAGGTACCAATGCTCCAAAACCACACCGCAGCACGACCTCATCGCTGGATCCAACCAATGAAGGTCAGATCGCCAAGACGACTTCCGCAACATCCCCAACGTCCAACCGCCGCTAGGAAGGCGACGTCCACCGTAGCCCACGTGTCGGTCGTTTAACAACCGTCCATCGGGGAGGAGTCGAGCGCCGCACAAGCCACCGCCATCGAGCCGTCGCGATCTCTACCAACTGCGTCAAATCTAGATTTGCACCACGCCACCTCTGTCGTCATGCCATTAACGAAGCCGCGCCGCCGAAAAAAGCCGGCGGAGAAGGGCGCTCGGATTGCCACACCCGAAGACGAGCCGGCAGAGAAGGGTCCCAGATCCAACCCCGACGAAAATCCACAACGTTGGAAGTCAACAGACAAACGTCGAGAGCGCGATGCAGATAAGGCGCCACCACCGAAAAGAAGAAGCCCCGCCGCCGCTGGCCTGCCGGCGGCCGCCAACGGCGGCGAGGAGGAAGGGAGGAGGTGAGGGGTTTTTTGGTGGCCGCTAGGGTTTTTAGGAGGAAGGGAAATCTTGACCGTTGATTACTATAAAGAATTCAAGATAGCAACCGTACGCGATGTGCACGGCAAAACCTTGTACTGGTAGCGGCAGAAAGATCGTATGCTACATGTGTTTGGTTAATTTGTTCCTAGACGAGTCGGTTGTGCATGTGTTTATTTGATACTCGATGTGCTTGTGCGAATCTACGTAGTGGGGGGCATAAAATACCCTCACCTAGTTTTATCCAACAGGGCGGTCTGTGCTAATCAATACACGATGTGTTGAGCTCTATATATTATAATTGTAGTACTACTACTGCCTCCAATAACTAGCCAGGTGTAGCAGTATGTATATGCACCAAATCGAGATTCGAGTATTGACGAACGGGCCAGCAGCTGGCCACCCGCCCTGGCAATAAACGCTTGGTATAAAGAGTAGCCGGAGCGAGCGAGAGAGAGAGAGAGAGAGAGATGGATCGATACAAATACAATTGCAATCATGCCTCTATATCTTACCCATAAGTCTGGGCATCGGTTGTTATCGTCTAGCTTTAGGAGGGGAGGGATCGAGTTGGGTTTGGAGGGGAGGGAAGCCAGCGGGGCTCGCGACAGGGACGCGCGGAAGTAGTGGGGAGGGTGGATGCCGTTGCTATCTTATCTGTGACGCCCTATAAACAAAGGCGCCGGGTGGAGTAACGAGGAATACAACGAGGCGTTTCTTTCTTTCAAAATAAACAAATCAATTGCTACTGACTGTCCAATACATAAACGAATGAAATGAAACGAGCAAGTAACTGGGAGGGAGGGAGGGAGGGAGTGGATAATGCTCGTGCTCTCGAATTCCACTGCCGACTCCGCCCGCAGTTGGACGGTTCCAATATGCCGATCGATTAAACAACGAGTGGCCTGTCCGCCTGGTGCCATGGTGCGGCGGCCCCACCCACCCTCTCGCCTCGGCTTTGGCGTATGCATGCAACCGCCCCCGGCCGCGCCTAGTGACGCCTCGCTATCCGTCTCCAGTGTTTCGTTTCTTCCGCCTAGCTTGTTGGGCTCCTGCGCCGGTCGCTGGCAGGCGGGCGCACCGACAAGGCAAGCAGCGGGACGGCACGGGACCGCGAATTCGGAAATGAATTCCTCCGTTTTTTTTTTGGATTCTTTTCCTTTGGGGCGACGTGCGCGCGCGCGCGGGTGGGCGGCGGCCTCGGAGACGATCGCGAGTTGGGATTGGAAAGCGGCGCGTCCGCACGGTTGGTTCCGACTTGGTAGTGGAGGTTCGCCGAATTGCTTGTGCGGCGACACTAGTGGTACTATGATATGATAGGCTTTGCCGGTTATATATATACCATCAGCACTAACATGTTGCGGGTACAGGCGATTTGGAAAGGTCAAAAAGTACGTGTACTCTTGGGAACACTATAGTGACTTGGTGAGACGATCAAGCATGCGTGTTCTGCTGGGGGCAGGAAATGGCTGTCGGAACAAGGAAAAAAGAGATAAAAGTTTTATCGACCATACGCTCTGCCATTTTATGGTGAAATCGCAGGCTCTCGTTTGTGAGCCGCAAGTAATTGAACTCGGCACCTTATGTTTGTTGGATCTATATATCACTCTACTGGGGTGAGGCTCGATCATGAGATCGACTTTCTGGCCTGGGAGCTTACTAATTAATGAAATATATCTTAATGGCCAGGTTTCATGGTGTGATAGTCGACCACACCTGACAAGTTGTTCTTCTTTTCTGAGCTAATCATTGTTCATTTGCTTGAAAAGGAGGAAACCCACTACGGTGCATGAGCGACGTCGCTGTGCCAACATGGGCTAGCTCCCCAATGCGAAAAAAGGAAGGCTGCCCGCTCTATTTGCAAATTGACCGCTCATGATTCACGAACGTTGGAAAGGAGCACCGATCGAGGACCACACGAACCAGCAAGTTCCACGCTCCTTTTCCCTTCTTTCCAGCCAACTTCAGTAGCAACGTACCACTGCCTAATGCGTTTTTTCTTGTAGATACAGCAATCTTACAAGGCAGGTCAGGTGTGCTCCCAGCCTTCACAGGATCGAAGAGGCGACAAATTGGGCAAGCATCCCAGCCTTCAGAGGATCGAAGAGGCGACAAATTGGGCAAGCATATGCTGTTGCATATTTTAATTCGCGACAAATTGGGCAAGCATCCCCTGTTGCATATTTTAATTCTATATTTAATTATGAGGTAAATGTCATAAATAACTACAGACGCATAAATCAATATTAATAGCAGACAACTCAATGCACTTCTAAACAAACTCAATAATTTGATTATAGCAGAATTGTTAAACAATGTGGACTGGTCGTAGACTTTATGATGATGAATAATTGACGTTTGTGTTGTATTGATATTTGCAGTTGTGAAAGTTTCGGTTGTTGGATTTTCAGTGTGAGTGGTTGGATTATGCCTTGTATTGGGTGGTCTAATCAATGATCCATTTCGATTGGACTCAGTCTCGTAGCTTCGAGTCTTAGAGTGATATAGTTCGAGTCTTGTAGCTCGAGTCTTCGTATCTCACGAGTACTTTAGTTACAAGTACTGAGTGATAGACCTCTGGGTACTGTAGATCCGAGTACCGAGTGGTAGAGCTCCGAGTAATGTATTCAGTCATAAGTTGAGGTGTGTAACGAGTGCGAAGGATAGTTGGAGTTGCATGGTCGAAGGTCGGGAATCTACAGTGACTGGACGATGGCCGAAGCTACATTGACTGGTCGATGGCCGAAGCTACAGTGACTGGTCGATGGCCAAAGCTACAGTGACTGGCCGATGGTCGAAAGCTACAATGTTTGGTCGATGGACTGTAATCGTATGCTTTGTGATCGGTAGCCGTAAGCTTCGTGGTCGGTAGTTGTAGACTTCGTGGTCGGTAGTTATAAACTTTGTGATCGGTAGTCGTAGATTTCTTGTTCGGTAGTCGTAGGCTTTGCGATCAGCGATCGTAGGCCTCTGATAGGTGGTCGTACGCTTACAGTAAGTAGTCGTAGGCTTTGAGTGCTTCAATTATTGTAATCTTCGAGTGTCTTGTGTACTCGAGGTTTATCGGTCAACTGTATGATCGGCTTGTGCATGGCGGTACGTCCGGTTTTACAGAGTGGTCTCGAGTTGTGTTCTGAATGTTGGGAATTAAGGTCGTGGTTGATCTGGCTTGTGTTTATTGATAGATGTGAGTGTGATATGCACGTGTGAACTGATATTAGTCAAGTTAGAGAACTTGTGCCGGGAAAACGTTCTTTGATCTTTTCATGTGTAGGTTGGGCGTGGAGACGGTCATGGTCGATGACGAGGAAGATCGGAACTAGGATGGGGAAATCCAAGGTTCAGGTGGTCGTGCTTACGCTGGAGCACATGGAGATCAAAGGTGAATGCATGATGCGTGTTCGAAGCTACAGGAGGTGTCGTCCTAGAGGCTTCGACGCGTGAGGAGTTATGGAAGGCGTTCATACCTGGAAGGTTTAGAGATTTTGGAAAACTCGGGATTTGAGGGGTTTCGGGTCCCTGATTTTTGGAAGAGATAGGATTATGTGTCCTTGTTGATGAGGACATGGTTTAGGGCCCTAGCATATAAAGGCCAAAGAGGTTAAGAGTAATAGGGGGCTTTTGAGGCTTTTTGCGGTGGCTTTCGACAGAGAGTTTTTCGGTGTTTTCATGCTAGGGTTTGAGGGGTGCTTGTAACACCCTGACTATGTAGAAGCCAAGATATTACCTAAAGTCTAACACCAAGCAATACCATGAATCAATTTACAATAATCTTTCAGCTAATAACATAAAAGGGTAACAACTAATAAAATGAGTATATAAATTGAACCAGAAATCAACACCATAACAAAACTCCAAACACTCAATCATAATGAATCACTTATGATAAATCTATCAATAGATTATACGAAGATCATTAGGCAGTACTAATTCAAGCATAACATAATGAAGGATAACTTCAACCATCAAACTTCGATTATTATAATTGAATATTTATCAAATGCAAGGTAATGACAAGTTCATCTAATTTAAAGTGAATAGTATGAAGTGAATGAAGTGATCCGTGACTAATCCCTCCCAAGCATGCCGCCTTCAAGGTTCACCTAAAATAAATAAATACAGCAACAGTGAGTCCACGACTCAGCAAGTACAAAAGAATGCCATGAACAATAACGGGGAGAACATGACATACACACAATGGAACGGAAAATGAAGTAGTAGAAAATATATGAATGAATGATCATGCTTGTCCTTCTCTTCTGCTTATACCGGTATAGCCGGTGAACACCCGTCGGTGTTCACTAATGCCTGTATTATCCAAAATACGGGGATCCAATGTCCGTTTGAAGAATGTTTCAAAACGGGGATCCAAATTATCCAAATTAGAATAGTGGGTCTTACATGCTCATGTTGGAATGATGAGACTTCACTACCCACTCCCGTGGGTGAAACATGAACAATGCTTGCATGAATGAATGCATACGATGAACATAACTTAATGTCAAAGAACCATGGTAAATCATTTATGACGGTGAACAAGTAATATCAAAGTTATCCATCACATATTCATCGAACCAGGAAGGTACATATCAAAACCCGACAATTCAGATGTACTTGCCTTTCGCGCTACAACGCGTTGGGAGGCAAGAATGATGCCCCAAATCCCGAAGCCTCTTCTCCTACATAATTGAATCGCTAACATAAAAACGACGTGAAAAGAAGAAACTACTCGCACCGCTATAACCCGTCTTCCAAAAACCCAGGGTTTAAATATTAGCTCTACTCATATTACACGACAGATTACGGAAGGTTACTTTGGGCAGCGGTATTAAAACCTTCATAACTTTTGCTACGAAACACAGAAAAGCGTGATCTTAGTCTCTCTGGAAACATAACGAAATTTTCTACAATAACCTAGTTGGTAAGACTTTCCTATTCGGCCAACTTCTATGTCTAATGCTCAGATGAAATTCTGCATCATATGTGAGTCAGAAACTACCGCGGTAGAAGAAAATTCATAACTTTTGATTGGCCTAACCAAAATTCAAGTTCTTTACCAATCTGAAAATATTAATTAATTAACTACAATATTCATGTTGGGTGAAATATCTGAATCGACTCCTAACTAAATCATATTTGCTAATCAAACTAACTGCTAACCTTCATCAGACTTTCTGGACAGTCGCAAAGAAACCAATGTAACTTCTAGACCACAACTCCGATTTGGGTGAACTTTACGCCTATGTAAAGCTAAGAATGAGCCCTTCAAATATCTAGAAATGGAATTCCCCAATTCGGCCTCTATCTACACAAAAAATGACGCACAATAAAACCTACAGATTCTGAATCTTTGCGCAGCAGCACGATGAAAATGTATCACCACTCCAATGAAACTCGAGAACTTACCTTTGGAGGCGAGCTTGCCCGGCGTGCTCCCGGTAAGATGGAGGACCATGGAGGGCCAATGGAGGTGCCGACCAAGTGGGGAGGGGAGAGGAGGTGGCGACTGTGAGGGGAGGAGGGGAGAGCGGTGAGGGGTGGGGCTTCCAGGGTTTAGGGGGGAGGACACCCACCTTGGCCGGCCCCTCTCTTGGGCTGCGGCCCAAGCCCAGGTTGCTGGGAAAACGCAAACCCCCCTGAAAAACTAAAAACTGAGTTTCTGATTAACTCCTTCTCCCGAATTATTTTCTTGTTTCCCGATTAAATTTCGGGGTATTACATTCTACCCCTTAAATATAATTCGACCCCGAATTCTATCTGTCGTTCTACTCGAAGGACAACAACAAATAGTACATACCCGACATGAACAATTCTGAATTTCGATCGCGCAAGCGGGACTCTAGCTCCCAAGTCGCTTTCTGCTCGGTCTGATGTGACCGCTGCACTTTGACGTAATTAACGTGTTACGCCTTATTACTCGTCTTGATTTTTTTTCAGAGCCACTCAACGTACAAGACTCGAAGGCACGGTCGTACTCGTGGGTCAACAGTTTTAACGAAACCTCACACTCTAGATTTCTCAAATACCCCCTCGACACCGGGTCACACAAAACGTTGTGTACCCTGCGCCAGGACTCGAGACGGTCTTAGCAATACTCTGTCTTCCAAAATCACCGCAACTTCTAGAAACAACCCAACGTACCTTAGGCCAACATTATCTTCGGTACCAAACCACACAACCAACACATAACACATGGAACTCTTGTTCCATGTCTCAAGCGATTTCTTCACCTTAACAAGGAGCACAACTGTTAACCAGGAACACATAATAGAACTCATTTTTAAACAAACTATTCTGCCAACCGAACCCAACTGAAAACAAAGGATTCACCCTGTAAGTCCAACTTTCCTCCAAAATCAAATCCAAAATCGAAGATTCCTCATGAAAACCTTTTCACATTCCAACTAGTCAGTTTGCAAATAAACTCTACGAAAGCCAAAGGAGAAATCATTCGAATGACCAAATCAAACACTTC
This sequence comes from Hsuehochloa calcarea, assembly GCA_036346395.1. Lineage (NCBI taxonomy): Eukaryota > Viridiplantae > Streptophyta > Magnoliopsida > Poales > Poaceae > Hsuehochloa > Hsuehochloa calcarea. The sequence continues at coordinate 47,903,743 of CM070599.1, forward strand.
ATTTATTTTTTGAACCGGAAAGAACCACCTTACCAACATAGTGTCAACCATCATAAAATCCAACTCAACCAAGAACCAACGGAGCACTTCTCTACTCGAGAGAACCTTTTCTCAGATGTTCTTTTAAGAAATAAACCCTTTTTCCGCATCATGGGTTTCCAAACCATCACACTAACTCCTTCCTTTTAACCAACAACCCCAAATCGATCCTCGAACCGAAAGAACAACTATACTTATTTAGAGAGACTCTACTAATCCACAATAAGATTTTCTAGTCCACTCCTATACCAAAGGAGTCTATTTTGTCAAATGGTTTCCAACACCTCAATAAAGTTTATTCACCCACAACCACATCACCTCATTCTATTACGGATAATCAATTAGAACTTCTCGGCGCACACTCTCATTTATTGCACCCAAAGTATTCTATCATTTGCATTGATCTGATTGTTTTGACTGGAAGTGCTTCGTGCATCTTTTGCTCTTGCATTTTCTTCCACGTCGTGGGCAGCAGTGAGATCCTCAATAGATATCTCTTCTCTTTTGTGCTTTAAGCCAGTGGCAAAATTCCACCATGAAGTAGGAAGTTTTGCAACAATGCCGTAGCCACAAACATAGGAGGCAAAATACAACCCAGATGTGCAATCTCTCCGACCAGTGACCAGCTTGTCGACTTAGCATCTTCCATGTTGTAGTCGAAAAACCGTTCGCACATATATTTCCACAGGGACATGAGCCCCTTCCTGTGTTCATTCACTCGCTGAAAATGCTTGTGCAAACTATCAAAGGTGCCTGACACGTCAGTTGCAAATGTGCAGCTGCTGTATCTTGAGGTGCTAATGCGGCAGTGTGATGCTTAAAATTAGGATAGCTCCTTTATTCTCTTTTTATTTACTTACTTTAGTTCGGGGAAAAGAAATAGAGGGACCTCTCGATAATGGCCCAGAGCCGGTTAGATTTCGGCCCAAAGCGGGCCAAACAATAGTTGGACCTGGCTTAATGTAGGTAGCCTACATCCAGTTATAATCCAGCCCAGAAACGAAATCTTAGCCATCTTCTTGCGACCGTTTTCATGCCAATCGGACAAGGGTAAACAAGCGACCATTCATTAACCAACCCCATTTGATTTTTTTTACCGACACATGAAATCAGTAGTTCATCCACACAAGATCCCCACACGTCAAAAGCAATAGCTCGGCTGGTCTGATCGTTTCTTCTCTGGGGTCCAGCTGCCCAACCCAACAACATTACTAAAACATACAATGGAGCTCAAGAAATAGACATACTCAGGGATGGAGCGCATGGGTTTTTTTGGCGGATATAACGCTTTTTCGTATTTACGAGAGTGTATTTCCAAATCTAGCACTGCTGACTCATGTTCACCGTGTGCTAACCCCAGAAATCATGTCACGTGATGTTGGCGCACAACCACTGTGCGCCAACGCCGGCGCCAACCGTTGGCGCACGGTGGCCATGCGCTAGCCATTGACGCATGGTCACCATAAGCCTAGTTAATTCCGTGCGCCAACGCTGGCGCCAGCCGCTGGCGCACGGTGGACATGCGCTAGCCATTGGCTCATGGTCACCATAAGCCAGCCAATTAGCTAGGCTAATTAGTTAGGTTGGTTATGTTTGAAATTTGGAGGAATTTTAAAATATAGCAAGTGGGTCCAAAAAATTATGATTTTTTTTGGAGCCTCCTGACACCGTGTACTTGTTTGTGTAAATTATTTAAAATTTTAATCATTCAGAATTTTTATCGCTATTTCGTATAAATGTCCTGCTCGTACGAATCAATAAATGTATAAAATAAGCTCCAAAAATTATGAATTTTATTTTAAAGGCTCCTCACACAGTGAACTTAATTGTGTAATATTTTGGCAATTTTATATGTGTTCTGGTATTGTCTTGAAAATCAAGGATTTAGATCACGAAAATTTCGATTTTAAGTTTCGAAAATTAGGGTTTTATGATTTCAAGTGACTTAGAATGTATAAAAAAGCTGCATTGCAACTCTATTGGAGATGTCGATGTACAATATGGCGCTGGAGTACACACGTAACAACTAAAATACACGTCAAACAAAATCGCATAACACACGATACTATATGGCTCACTCGTCTGAGCCACTACTCTCTGCCTGCTTGTTGTGTCCGCGTGCACAGCCTTGTTTTGCACTGAGCATGACCCATGGAATACGTCCACCTATCCAGAGAACGCGTGTCGGTTCGGAGGGGGGGGGGGTACGGAGACCGTTGAGGCAGAGGTGGACCAGTAGATTGACTCTCGAGCAGAGTCTGGTAGCGTACATGTCGTTGTGATGAGCCATGCCGACCTGGGGGACACCTCCGAAGAATTCATCCACGACGGAGGATAGAAAACCACTCTGTGGGTACGATGCCTACAACTCCTGTTGCGCGGATGAGCTCTGGCCTTGAACGTATGGGGTTTCCGCGTACCTGGAGGAGCTCTGCCCTTTAACGTACGGTGGGGTAGCGAACTCGGAGGAGCTCTGCCCTGCGTACAGTAGAAACCCTAACTACCATTGTCCGTACCCTAGCGCCGTGTACTGCTCCCTGGCAGGAGCTGGGAGGCCCATATCCTCGTCATCAGTCGACATGAACTCTCTGTCACCCCCACGACCAAATGAAAGATGCAAGACGGAACGATGTTAGTACAAATAAACACTTTGGACGTTATCTAAGAACCTCGTAGCCCCCATATGTGTAGTGCAAATGACCGAGAGGGGGCGCCGGTATGTGCACCGGTCCGGACGATAGAGGTGATTCAACCCGACAGGAGAACGGCATGATGTTAGCGGAACGTAAGACATAACAAAAAAATTGAACGTATGTTTGTACAAAGCGACTTACCTCCGCGCCGACCTAGCCCGCGGATTACCGACGGGGAACGCTACGACGCTTGCCGGACTCGTTAGGTCGTGGTGACCTAGCAGGTGAGCACGCCCCCCCCCACATTGTGCCCGATGCGCAGGACATCATCCGTCTAATGAGCGCAGCTCAAGTTCTTTATTATTTTCTTCATCTCCACTGATATGTGCTTCAAAACTTTTTTTATATCCCACCGGGGTTGTATCTGGGCTGCACAGGGTGTCCTCCAATGCGCTCTGGATGCGTTGCGCCCACTCCAACTGTAGTGACATATGTAATATGTTCATTAACCAAAAAGTACGAATGTCGTCAATGAAACAACCAGAGGTTGTAAGTGTCGTATGGTGTTATCACATCGCGAAGCATTGTGACGCTCTTACGTGCGGCAGAGGCTCTCATGGTGTGTCTGCGATGTCACCCGGTCCGGGTGCTCTGGTGGAGGAATGATGAGTCTTGCGCGCATCCGTGGCACGTAGCACTCCAAGTACGCACCGTACGTCTCTTGGTCGTACGGACGTGGCTCATTCCAAACATCCATGTGCGTCATGTCTGTCCATACCATAGTCCACTCCTGCTAGACCGTGCGTCAGTCCTGAGTATGCCCACCCACCCTCGATTGTCTGCATTTTCTGAAGGATTGATGTTAGAAAAGAAGACGTAAGGACTGTAAACATTACTCGGATGAAGTTCGACTCACAGGTGTACGGCTCGCTGCAGGAGCCTGCCATCCGGGGGGGCACGACCAGGTACTTACCAAACTGTCGCATTACGCCCTGTGGCGCGTAAGGCTCCACCATATGTGCGAGCACCAGGGGGAAGATCGTCGTCCATAGTCCTCTGTCCTGCATGCATTGCACGAATAGCCCGTGCGGCGTACAGCGCCCAGGAAATTAGGATACCATGGACACCAGATGATGTCGCTCTCGTGCAACGACTCGAACTCGTGGTGGTACAACTAGTAGTACCTCATCGGTCTTTCACTGGCCCAGCGACAGACAACCAGCAATCCACCGTAAGCCCATGATGGGCCCATCTACCTGGTCATGTGGAACACAGTATGGGTGTGCCGCTATCTCAATGGTCGGCCGCCCAGCAGGGAAGTGCTCCCAACTCCACAGCTGTAGGAGCACGTAGCAGACGACCAGGTTGGTACCAGCGGTGTCGCACCGCGAAGGGTCACACAACCCCCGGTATGTGGCGCAAAGGATGGCTGATCCCCAGCTGTACAGAGGCATCGACCCAGCCCCAGCGTCAACTAAAGACTCGGCGACGCAGATGAAGCTGGGGTTCAGAAAATCACCATTTGTGGTTGGAAACAGGACCCAACCAAAGAGCTGGAGAAGGTAAGCAACTAGGTGCGTCCTAACGACCTCGTGAGGTGCCCCATGTGGGCATTCGCTGAACTACCTCAGCCAAGCCCAGGGGACGCCACGTGCACCCTCTGGGAGAGGTTGGCCGAACCGCTGCTCCAGCCCGGCCTTCCAGTCCGCACCCGGAGGTCCCGGAACAAGCGGCTCATCCCGGATTAGGAGCCCGGTCGAGAATGAGACGTCCTGCAGGGTGATTGTCATCTCACCCTACCGAAAGTGGAAGGTGTGCTTCTCGGGCCTCCACCTGTTGACAGTGCCGACAGCAGGCTAGCGTATAGGGTGAATTGGCATCGGACGAAGACCATCCTTGCAAGGGGCAACAAGCCCGTGTCCCGAAGGATCAGGACGTAGCGATCGTCCAGCGCGCAGCAGTCCCTCCCCGCCCGAAGCGCCAGGGGCGAAGGGCCATCCACGTCTGCGGTGAGCCACAACTTGCACAGGTGGTCCTCATCGTAGAAGTATTCCAGAAGCGTCAGTAGAGACATGGCTTGCAACACATGGAACAGAGATAACATTAGTGAGAAGGTGGCCAATGAATATAAAAATTTGTAAATTAATTGCAGAGTAGTTTTCTTGGGGGTGATAAGCTATATGATAAGCTAGCTTAATTATGTTATACTCATCTGTTCTTCGGTGAATGCATTTCTTATTATTTGATTTCGCTCTACGACCAAACCAACACTACAAATTAATGTACACTATTTTATTAATTAATTACTACTAATTATTCCGTAGCTAATAAACACTGTAAATTAAAAATTATGACCAAACTACGTGCGAACGACGACGATTAATAACGCTGAAATGTCCTAAAAATATAATCGACAGAGCAAGAAAGCGAGCCACTGTGAAATGAAATGAACGAGCGAGTGACTACGAAATGAAATGAACGAGCGAAAAAGTGAGCGAGCGATTGCGAAATGAAATCGCTCTTGCTCCCTCGAATTTATAGCTGCGGCTCGAAGGGGATCCTTGTCCCACGCGCGCTAATTAAGCCATGCATTTCGGGGGACAAAGATTTGATGGATGAGACAAGGAGGTGACAGGATGACGAGTGATTGATACATTCGGTGGAAATGTAAGGCAAATGGAGGGAGAGCCTCATTATGATGTTTGGGAAATCAACATATGGCACGGTTTGCTGTTGATTAGTACGAACAAGACACTTATACGAAATAGCGATAAATATTCCGAACGAATAAAATTATGAAAATTTTACACAAGCAAGTACACGGTGTGAGGAGGCTCAACAAAAAAAATTATAATTTTTTGAACTCATTCGCTATATTTTAAAATTCTTTCAAATTTCAGCGTAACACTAACCCTAACCCTAACTAACCTAACTAATTAACTAACTAATCCTAAGCTAGCACGTGGGCGATGGCCACCCTGCGCCAAGGGGTTGGCGCATGGCCTCCTTGCGCCAAGGGTTGGTGGCGGCCAACGTGGCCGGCTGGTGGGGCTAGCGGGCGGTCGGCGGGGGCGGCACGCTGGCGGCGGCTGCTCCGGCGTTGGCGCATGGCCACCGTGCTCCTACGGTGCTAAATCTGCAAATACGCGCAGCTCGTGGTTAGATCCGCAAATACATGACGAAAATGTGCTAAATTAGCCAAAAATTCAGAGATGAGGGGAGCCCCATGTTTTTAAAAAAGACCCTCTTTAAATTTGTGTGAAACAAAACTCTAAAAACACAAGCATGCTCTTTTAATTGTTAAATTTTAAAGGTAACGTGTAATGTCGGCGAGCGCGAGTTAAGTAAACACTAAACATATTGGTCTCTGTTATCTTTTTTACTTGCGTTTTGTATGTCTCACTCACATGAAGCTTTTTTTTTTGGCACATCATTAGATAGATGAATGTCAAGCAATATATTATTATATTTGGTATTTAGAACTCGCGCTTAAAACCAAATAAAACCTAGTGTCACTCTGTCCAATTGCCCAGCCCCTGTCATATAAATTTTAAATTTTCTAGCTCCGTCCCTGTACAAACTATTAATCCAACACCTCCAACCACTCGTGTGCGATGTGAAGCTACTGTGCAGAGGTGAGCCTGCAACGAGCGAGTAGCGGAGACGACGACAACGACGGCGCGCAGCAATCGCTCAACTGCTGTTCCCCTCGATCCAAGACGGGACGACTCGGCCAGCAATGGTAACATCAGCTAGCTGCTATGGAGGCTGCCATCCAAGGCTGTACTGGAAAAGGGGTACGGTCCAGCTGCTTAACCTCCCAGAAAACCCCACTCACTCACTCATGCGTTGCGCTTTCCCATCAAATCCAACCCATGACTCACAACGTAGGTTTCTGCAATATATGTGCACCTCGTGTCATGCCGACAGGAAGGGATCTAGTGATGTATCGTAGTAATGCCGACTCGGTTAGAACTCACGCACTCTGGATTAACCATCGTGGGAGCACCGAAAGCCTGTTTTTATCTTCTTTTTCCTAGTATAATTAGGGAAAGCAGGGACCGATAAGAGCAATCAGGGCGTTGATCGTGATCTATCTATGAATGCAACAAAGCATCACTTGCATGTGGTCGTTTCCTAAGATAACTAGCAAGAAAGGGTTCAGGTCGACTGGCCGAGGGTTTTATCTAATCACAAGATAAGCATATCAAGCTGCTGGTGACGAGGTACCATGCATAGTTTATACTTGCGGCCCTCGTCTTCTCATGCTAAAATGCGTCACCCGTGAGCTCACTAACACCCCATCCTGAATAACAAAGACGAGATCTAACAATGCACCAGAGGTTGATGGTTCCAAGGAACCCAGTTGCCAGATGATTCTATTTGTGGAACCATATGCCAGCACACAAGAATACAAAGATAGACCACCAAGAAGGGGAACAAAGCCAGCTAGCTAGCAAGTACTGCGAGTCTAGCATAGCAAGCAATAGCTGGTTCCTTCACCATATGGAGCTTATTGGGAATTGTAAGTACGAGTTCAACGAAATAATTTTTCAGGAAAGATTGCAACGAGCACTTCATTGATCTGATACTTCATAGCCGAACTGATCTAATGAAGCTAGCATCCACCAGCAGCATCCCAGAGGCCCGTCTCCAAGCTCCAAATTCTACCTGTCTTCGGCAGTAGTTTGGAGTTAACTAACCAGTTACCACAATGTGCCCCTCCCTGTAAACTACACTTAAATACGCACTCTGTACGTTACATATACTTAAATAACTAACTCAGTCTATGTACTAAACATGGTACATGGACTTGATTGCAGTTAAGTACCGCATCTGCACTTTCTTGTCGGATTTAATGTTGTAGACAAAAGCTGTTCTAAACATCCCCATACGCCTCCTCTTACAAAGCATTGCACGTTTCAGGCTCGTTTAGAATGCAGGATTTCCAAAGAATTTTGCAGGAAACAGAGCACTTCCTCAAACAGTTCCCATCAAAATCCTCCGACCCAAAGACACATGTGTCATTCATTGTTAATCTGCATTTCAAGATATTTGCAAACTACTACCGTGTAGAATAGATCTATCGTGCAGCGTACAAGTTGTTTGCCCAGTACAACTGGTTCCTTGCATAGCATGCGGTGAGCTTGCTTGAATGCCAGAAGGTAACGTATTTTTCCTTTACTGTGAGACGCCCCAGCTTTCCAGCATACGGCGCGCATTGATTCCATGTGTCTCTTGCTCAAACAATTTGGTTGCGGCCATCCTTTTCCTCTTGCCTCCTTTCCATGTATCATCTGCGCATGATGATACCATGTCTGAAACTTGCTGTTTTTGCGCAAGTACAGGCACTGGTTGTCGCCTTGCAAGAGAAAAGATGCAGAGATCACAAAAGCGAGGGAGACACCAAAAGCTTTTGCTTTCAAGACATTTCGATGAAGCATTCATGCAGAGTAGTAGTAGAGTGGCTGGCAACTGGTGAGTGGTAAACGAGGAAAAGAAGGAAAAGGCCAAGCGAGTCCTACCCTCTTTGTACAACCTGAAAAGAGAAAAACAAGTGAAAGGAAAAGAAAAAGGAATGACACAATCAAGCAAAGAAGGTAAGAGCTAGCCAACAAAAGAAATGTGACAGATGGATAGTTTGGTGACTCGACACTTGGATCTACAGATGCAGCAGATAGCTCTTGTGTTTGATGAATGGCCAGCAACTCTCAATCCTTTTTACTGGTCAATTTTTGATTGTGTCACAACTGTTGTTGCAGGCTGGTACAGTACCATCTGCTTATTATTACTCACATGTAGCACAAATGGATACACCTTTGTAAGTTATCTTCACAAATGGATACACCTTTGTAAGTTATCTTCATCTCATATGATCTCTTTCTCATTTTCTCCAGAAAGGAAATGCGCTGTATATACTTCACCCCTTCTGAACAAATGACCAACTGCTCCTGGGTGATTGGTGTTGGTGATGGCCACTGTCTCCTTTGCATTGGAGCAGTAGTAGTAAATATGATCAAACTGGGCACATGGTTATTAAAAGCTTGTTTTGTTCGCTTTTCTTTAATTAAAGGGAAAGGAAAGAGATGCCCATGTCCTGTCTGCTGTGTTCTGCTTTTTTTTTTTGATAGAAGGTTTGCACCCTATTTCCATTAATGGAAACAACACTACAAGAAGGTTTGCTGTGTTCTGCCTGGTGCTCTGAAGTCTGAAGCTGCATTTTTTTTGGAAATCTTTCAAGCTCTCACAACCACCTCATCTGACAAGATGCTACCCCAAAAGGTGTCTCTTCTTTCCAAGGCCAGGAAACACATTTATAGAATCATCTGACCCTTTTGCAATAACTAATAAACTATTACCGGCTAATAGCCAACAAGATGGGTATCCAGGGGAGCTCAGAAGATAACATAGAAAATTACAGTTTCGCTTCCGCAGTTAATGAACAACACTGTACACGGTATCCTCCTAATCTCTAACAAATCCCCGCTGCATTCGAAGTCATGTGGCAACAACTTTATTTAGCAGTCTCAATTAGCTTGCAACTATATACTACTAGGTAGGTCTGCATTGCGTTAGGGGTTTAGACTTCAGAGGCATGGTGATGGTTGGGTGTTCACCTCTTGACTACGACCTGATGGTGCAATGCCTCGGAAGGTGACCAATCAAAGAGGAGGAAAAAAAATCCCATCCTAATGACGCCATGGCATCAATGATTCAAAGAAGAAGAAGAAGCAAAAAAGATAAGGCAAAATAAGACCAACACTTCTGCTAATATATGTGTTTCTTTTCCCTAAAAAATTATATGTTCGGTATTGATCAAGTCTTGGGAATTGAACTGAATGAAGAAAAACTTTGGCTGTTCTATATTTTGAAGGGAATAATCCATGCTATATGAAACCTCCGAGTGCATGTTTCACAAGCTCACAGCCTCACACCAGTCAGCAGATGTCACCCTTTCTCACACTGTAGCACTACTATGTTAGGTCTAGATTAGTTGGACCGGCAGCTAATTTCATGGGCATCATTGGCCCAATGCTTTGCAGTTTGTGTACTAGGTGTCGTGGAGGCGGTCTCACCGGCTCCAACGACCCAGTGAAACTCGTAGGATAGATCCCACAAGCGACAAGCACGAAGACCCCCTTCCCCAGGGGGCACCAAGTGTCCTTTCGGGGATGATCCGGAGACTCCCCAAAGGATCTCCGGAGTCCCGCGAGGTCCGAAACAGTAGGTCCTCCGGGGCCACCTCGGGAAGACCCGGATCCCCTCCGAGGGGTTCCCGGAGTCTCGCGAGGCCCGAAGCAGTGGGTCCTCTGGGGCCACTTCGGGGAAGACCCGGAGCTCCTCCGAAGGGTCCCCGGAGTCCCATGGAGACCTAAGCAGTAGGTCCTCCGGGGCCACCTCGGGGGAGACCCAAAGCCCCCCCCTCCGGAAGGGTCACCGGGGTCTCGCGAGGCCCGAAGCAACAGGTCCTCTGGGACCACACTGGGGGAGCTAGAGAGGCCCGTGGCCGTTCCGCCTCGGTAGACGTAGGCACCCCTTCGGTACGCTCTGGGAGAAGCCCAAAGGTGGGGCACTTCGGACGCTGGTGGACCAGGTGCACCAGCCAAATAGACCAGGCCCAGGGAGACCCACCATGAGCCGAAGCCTACGCGTAGAGGAGGAAAAAGTCCTTGCAGCCCATACGCGTACAATATTTTTTTTAGGGTTAGGATAGTAATGTAAGTACCATGTTTTAGGAGTGTCGGACCTGGATGTTCTAATCCTAAATCCTCTGTGAATACACTGTGCTATTCCCTGGATCAGTAGATAGCACTCACAGACACATTGCTGAATCAATTCATACAAGGCGTAAAACCATACCATTCATTAATTTAACACATCAGAGTTTACATAGACCACTTCGGGCCAAGTTTTACAATAAGGGCCGAGCAAGCCAAACAATTACATCACAAAAGTAGCGGAATCGACAACGAATGCAAAAAGGGTTGAGGTTGATGACGATGACATTCTTTGCTGGTTCTTCAAGATTCAGTTGGGGACAACTGCCCATATGATGTCCTAAGTTGCCACAATAGAAACATTTGGTCCTCTGGCCTTGCTTCCTTTGGGGGCATCTCTTGGCGAAATGCCATTTTTCTTCACAGCTAAAGCAGTGAAGGTGGGCTACCGGGTTGAATACTGTAGATCGCCGGGTGGAGTGGGGAGCAGGGAAAACATTCCCACTGGAGAGCGGAGTTGGCGTTGGAGCTCTTGGTGGCTGGGCTGCTGATTGAGTGAATGACAAGCTGCCGAGAATTACTAACCACTGGGGGTAGCTATCGTGTGACCTTTACGCTATGAACTTTCTTTTACAACTGGCACCACTTCCTTGGTTTGCTGGCCTATTTGGTGCCATATGAGGAAAACAGCTCAACTTAGAACTAGAGGAGATATATGAGGGTTCACTGGCCCTCTAGATCACAACAAAAGAAATTCAAACCAATCGAGGAAAATCGATCAAATACAATACAAAGCCTAGAATGGCTGCATTATATTAAGGGGGGTTAGGTGTTTACATGACTCCTAGAACACAACATATAGGCTATGCTAAGTCACGGCACATGATACACACACATCGTCTACAAAAGAAGGAAATAAAAAGTGCTTACAACCAAAAGACTGCTAAAGCAAGCACTGCTAGCTAAACTAAGCTAACTACTCCCACGTGACGACGAAGACCTCGGAATCAGTCTCTCCCTCCTAGAGAGGCAGGTAGTAGTAGAAGGGTGATTCTCGTAGAAGATCCTCGTGCATCCGGCTCGGCGATTGCGGTGAGCGTCTTGTGTCTTGGGCGCTTACGAGCACCGCTCTGGGGGTCTCGGTGCGAAGGTGTGAGCGATGAACTCACCCTCTCTTGCATAGAGGAAAACCTCCAAGACCCACGACTCTTGGTCCAGGGTCTGAATCTTTCGGCTTCTGAAGATAGGCTTACGGCGGTAATCCAAGTGCTGCATGAATTAGCGGAGAATATCCATGAACTCGCCTTTGTCTTCTTCGTGAGAGAACAAGTCCCACGGGCCATCGGACGACGGGGTTACCATCTAAATTTTTTGAAACCAGCGAGTCAGAACTGAGTAAAAACTCAAGTGAAGTCAAGGAAAGTGAAGAATTAAGATAGATGAGTAAGAGCAATAAGTACATTATATTTTGCCAAAACTTCTCTTAAGTTTTGAAAATAAGACTCAAATCCTTAGACTCGACCAGTCTAGCTAGGGATCCTACAGTCGTATGCTCTGATACCAGCTCTGTCGACTCGGATTTTCTAATCTCGAATTCTCTGTGAATACACTGTGCTATTCCCTGGATCAGTAGATAGTACTCACAGGCACATTGCTGAATCAATTCATACAAGGCGTAAAACCATACCATTCATCAATTTAACACATCAGAGTTTACATGGACTGCTTCGGGCTAAGTTTTACAATAAGGACCGAACATGCCAAATAATTACATCACAAAAGTAGCGGAAGCGACAACGGAAGCAAAAAGAGTGAGGGCACATCTCTCCACAGACAAGCGACTAGGGAAACCTGTGTACATCCGATATTACCCAAAAACTCAGATAATATAGGATGCACATAAGTACTGGCGGAGTCAGCTAGACCGAGGGGAGACTAGAATAGCTAAAGACTAAACTACGCTTCGGAAACTCCTGGGCCTTCAGACGTCTGGTTCTTCGTCAAAGTTAAAAGCTTTGGGACTTCCTGCTTATGAGGGTTTGGGGGAAAGAGCGAGAATGAGTACAACTTCTGTGATCGTGAGCCAACACACAAGATGCAATATATACATGCAAGGCTTAAGAAGGGTGGCTCGGGTTCTTTTATTTGCTAAAGCAACTTTTTCAATTATCATAATACAAATTCCTTATGACTTAGCATTTTCAACAAATTGCATTTTATTTAATAGAGTAAGTGCAATATTAAATAACAGTAGAGGTTCCCTCCATCAGAAACTCTACAAATGCTACATTTGATTAGAGTTACCTCCACTCATTAACAATACTGGATACAACGATCCAGGAAAAATCAAACCTCAGGCTAGATGAGTCGATCTGGTTTGGAGACCATCCACAAACCTCAGGCTAAGTGAGCCGACCTGGTTTGTAGACCATCCATAACCTCAGGCTAGATGAACCGACCTGGTGTTCATACCACCCACAAATGTTTTTGAAATAGAACTAACTCTAGTTAAGTTCTCATGTCCGCCTTTGACCGTAGGCACTGTTTAAACAGTTTAGACTCTGCAGAGGTTGTACACTGTACCCACAAGAGATAATTATACTCGTTACCCCACATGATTTCGTAGTCATGCAGTTGATCGATGGATAATCCGCCATCGAAGATGATCATCTAGACATCACTGTATACGTACTCTAAAAGAAGAAATATCTCCCTCTTCTGTTTCCTTATCGCCAGCATTGATGGCCTACCTGGCCACACTGTACGAGCACCTCTCTGGCCGTACGCTGGCGGATTTTATAGAAGGACACTATGTCAACAGTGCCCTCGGTGACGGCCAACAGTGCCCTCGGTGGCGGCCACCTTCCGCCGTCTTGACATCCTCCTTCGTCGCGTCTTCCGGGTGATCTCCCACATCCGGCGAGTTAACCTCATCAATGACGTGGTCCTTCACAACGATATTGCACGTCTGCAGGAGGCTTGCCGTCGCTTTGACTGCTTAATCGAGTCGGCGGGCGACCGATTCGACCTTGCTGAGACCCCTCAAGCAAGGGAAGAGAGCCTATGGGGTCAATTCTTCTTGATTCAACACTCGGGGTCTTCAAGAGACACTCGAATGAGCTTGCACTGCTACGAAAAGGCTAATACTAGATGCCTCATCACAGACGGTTTTCCAAAATCGTCAGTGTTAATGGTAATCACATACGGTTTTACCAGCGCGACTGTCTCTATTACTGGATAAGCTAATTACCATATGTGATGAGCTAATATCACAGATGGTTCATATTAAGAAGCATCTGTGTAGTATCACAAACAGTTTGTATGTATTTACTTTCTTCTATATATGTAAACAGTCTCGGTATAATGACATGATGGCATTACTGACCGTAATACATGTTTATGGGTCATATGTTCTGAATTTGCAATTATGTATATGAGAATGCATCATATGTGTGAATTTGTATTTATGTATATGAGAATATATATTATCACAGACGGTTATTTATTGGAACCGTCTGTGATGTATATTTATCACAGACGATTCCTGTTTAAAACCGCTTGTGAAAACATAATATCACTTACGGTTCTACTTTAGAACCGTCGTTGATGTCCAACCCTATTTATATATATTCGGAATCTAGGGTTTGCCCGCGCCTCTCCTCTGCGCCTCCGGCCCTCCCGTGCGCGTGGCTTGCTTGCATTGCCCGCCCGCCCCTGGCTCCTAGCTCGCCCTCCTCCTGCGTGGTAGCCACAGTAGCCGCGGGGATTCCCTCTTACCCGTGCAGCCCCTGTGGCTCCCCAGCCTGGCTCGGCCTGGCGCCATGGAGCCGCCGCTCCGGCTCGGTCCCCTTTACCCCTTTCTTTTCTTTCTTGCTTTTTTGCTTTCCCTACTGTAAGTTCGATTTGAAAGCTTAGCTTGATTTCTTCTTGATGTGTTGTTGGTTGATATGCATGTATATGTGAATGATGTTGGGATATGGATTGATGCTGCCTATACATGAAAATGATAGAGACCTTGTGATGGTTTGATGAAAGTGGGTTGCTACCGCGGTTGCCTCATTGCACCAGTATACTTCCCTCTACTACTCCCTCCCTTTGCTCTGTGATGTCATGGATGTTGGTGAAGGATGGGGATACTACTGTTAGTGTGTCAAGTACTCCTGTGAAATGTGATGTTACTGGGGTGCTCTCTGTGCTTAGTGTTTGTTCACATGGGGGGTTCGATGGCAAATTGGCACTCGGTGAAAAATTTTTGTGGTCTTGTGACTTGCTCTATGATGAATTGATGTCACAAATGCAATTGAATGTGATATTGTTTATAGATTGTGATGAACCCGAAGGTCCTTGTTTGTTTGCCCAATCTTTCGATGAGAACGATAAGTTCGGTAGTCGTCGCTCAACTCTCACGATCATGGCTACGAACACGCAAGGCTCGAAACCACGCAATCGCTGAACTGATTGACAAGTCGTTATCTACCGTGCACGAATACCCGGATGACCTGGCCACGAAGGTCGATTCCTACATACACCGAAAAAGCACGCAAGAACAAGATAAAATAATCTGAAATTGCAAATAGGAATTGAAATATTGAATTGAATTGGGATTTTGAATAAGGATCTTAATTGGGTGGTCTAGTCGACACACGCAAAAGATACAAGTTGCAACGAAGGCAAACTAAACATAAACAATATTTAAGAAAACTAGAGGGGGTGCGTCCTCCTTAAATAGGGGATGAGGAACCACAAATCTAAAAGAAACAGTGGTGTGGGACTAAACTCGTGGGTTACTGTTCACATAAACAGTAACTACGCCCCAGGTGGGCCGCCGGCCTATAGGCCAAGTTGGGTATGATTACAAAGCCCAATTTGGCCCAAAAAGGAGATATGATATCTTCTTTTGATGATTGCAGTCAATCCAGAAATAATTTGGAGGTGAGGTTAGATCCGTTGGAAAGTGAATAAAATAAGCTTTCCATCAAGTACTCGTGGACCTCTAACGGACTCCGTATGTGAAAGTTATGACTGTTTTAAGTTGATGCTGTCAGGCTGATTTCGGGGGCCGAACTAGATTCCAAACGGGTCCCGCTCGAACTGCTTGCTTGGCTTGGACCAAAAGTGACATGGTGCTGCACATATATATATTTCATCATTAGGTAGCATCATATAGTTCATATAATATAAAGACACTACTAAAAATAAGCCCACCTGATAATTTAAGCGAAGCGTACGAGTTATTGTACTTGGAACAACAAGCATAGCAAATATGGTTGTATCCATATGAGTCATGTCCTCATCATCCAACCTTTCTTGAAAACAAAGCCGTCCTCGGCTTTTGATAAGCTGAAAATAGGGTAACAAAGAAACCAAGGTGTATGCATGGTATATGTATATATCATCTGTTTAATGGTTCTTCGTTGTTGCACAATTAATGTTAGAAGACAACAGCGATCATAAAAGATCATTGTATTATTAACCCAAGTGTAATCATATAGGCGAATGATCAAAATAAAATTTCTCACACAATAATTGTTATCCAAAACAGCAAACTTTAATTCATCCATGTGATGATAAGTTATGCATATTCGATATACCAGAAATTGATTGTCTACACCATAATCTCCAATAAAATTAAACTTATATCTAGGGGTGTATGCACTAAATAAGGATTTCGAACAATCAATTATAGAAGCTTTCTCCATAGCATGTGACAATTTCATAGGTGGATCCAACATAATGTAACATAAAGAGTCAGCAGGAGAAATTCTAGTCAAAACTTCTTTATGTCTAACCAATTCCACATGATCATTGTATGCGATTAACTCATCACATGAAGTACTCACAACAGCAGGCAATTCAATTATTTCATCACATGGTGTACTCAAGTCAACAGGTAAATCAACAATGTTATCTCATGGTGCACTCAAGTCAGCAGGCAAATCAATCAAATTATCACATGATTCATGCAGATTATTAATAATATTAGATTTTGTAGCTAGGGAATTAATATTCCCCTTCTCAACACTAGGTTTCTTCACCTCATGTGATTCAATGGTTTCTACTACAACCTGATTTTCCCTTTGTTCAATGATACTAGTAATAAAATAATGGATACTGATCTCAGATTGAGTGTTCAAATTAATACATTTGGTATCACCTTGTAGGCTCGACTCAGATGATGTTGGTACTGGAGGCGGTGAATTGTCATAAGCTTTCCCTTCTTCTTCTTGCTCTAGCTCAATTACCAATGAACGAGCTTCAATTGCCAATGAGCGAGCCAATGATGTAAGGCTATGAGATAGAGTGACGCTCACAGCAGCAGGGGCGGCAATTATAGTAGGAGCAGCAGTAGAAGGAGCAACTGAAGATGATCTTAAAGCCGAGTTGTGTATCATGCGCTTGTTTGTGTTATATACACGTGAAGGTGTAGTGAAAGTCGATGAAAGTGCATGACTAGTCTTAGATTGTCGTCCCTATACTTCCTTTTCAACAGTGCAAGCAAGACGAAACAAGCGAGTGACAGTTGGAAGTTTATAAACAAGTTTATCCTGAATGTGACGGTTTAATCCTCCTAAAAACCTAGTCATTTTAGCATCTTCAGTTTCTTCTAAGCCACAACGAGACCAGACAGTTTGTAATTCTTGATAGTACTCTTCTACAGTGTTACTATCTTGGCGTAAACGTTGTAATTTATTCAGCAAATCACGAGAATAATATGAAGGCACAAATCTAGCTCTCATAGCTCTCTTCATAGCATCCCAAGTTCTAGGTATATTCTGATTAGTACGACAGTATTCACTCCACCAAATAGATGCAAAATCATAAAACGCACAGGTAATAGCCCTAACTTTTAGATGATCAGGAAATTCATGGCATGCAAATAATTGTTGTACAACTAATTCCCTAGTGAGATAAGCATCAGGATCATAATTCCCAGCAAAAGAAGGCACAATAAGTTAAATTTTACGAGACGTACTATCACAATCATATACCTCCCGTGGTGGAGAAAATTGTCTCAAGCGTGCATCTTCCTCGTTCACTTTCTTGCACTCTCGTCCAACGGTTTGTAGAAGATGTGAATATATCTTGCAATCATTCCGTGAACCTGCCATGGTTAGTAGAAAACAATGAAACAAATCACAAGTATATGTCCCTATTTACTGCTAGGTTCTAGAGACTCAACCAAGTCACTCACACTCAAGATTATACTCAGTTCTTACAAGTTCTTACCAATGCAGCAAGTAAGTGGTACAACCGGTGGCTGGTTCGTGATACTCTTACTTGCGATCAACCCAACGATTGCGAGGGACGGCACATGCTGAGTTAGTAGGAAGTGGAGCTCGGAAGGCTTCAATATGGTAGCAAGAATCAGTAATAATCAAATCTGTTAATGCATGTTAAAAAATTGTTCAAAGTACTGGTCAAAGTTGCTGATCCTAGCCTAAAAAGAGCTAGCTAATCAAAGCCTACCAAGAGAAGTGTATGAACGCACACGCAAAGATCAATATGACTTGATGTAAGTAAAGAAAATTCTTACACCAAGTGCTAAGAGAGACGCTAGCCAACTACTCTAACTTCTTTGTTGGGGCACATGATTGTTCACACGATTTAGAGCACAAAACCAGCATAATGTGCAATGTAAACAGTCCTCTAGTAGAATCAGTAAATAAAAGCTAGTCTCAAAAGATAAAAAATCAAAATTTTATATGTCTTATATATACTCATTTAAAAATTTTCGACGAGATCTACAACTTTGCAGTTGAGGCGAACCCCAAATTCCGAAGGGGGGACCAAAAGAAACGGCAAAAACTGAAACCAAAAACTTGTTAAGCAAATTCAGGGCTGAAGATGGCCGATTTTGGGGGGGGGGCAAAGGATGGCTTAAGTGGAAAGGATGTGCCTCGTCGTTAGCTTTCCAACGAGCGTCAGAACGTTCAAAATGGACACCGTATGCAAAAGTTATGCCTGTTTTACTGAAGATGTCTCGGAAACGGAATCGTACTCGAATTCGAAACCGACTCAGGTTCAATCTTGAAACTGCTATATTTTTTGATTTCGTAAGCACAATTTGCTGAAATTTTTTGTGCAAGCTTATGGCTATATGTACAAGCACTCCACCAATTTTCACTGGTTTTTGGCGTAAGACTGTTTTTCTTCTTTTTTTTCTACCACAGCTTTTGTTCTATGTGGCGGCCTCTTTCTCTTTCTATTATTTGCCGGGCCTAGGGTTTTCCACAAGTCACAACAACATCAAAGTGTTCTCTCTTTTTTTGTTGCAGATTAGAGGAGTTCTAATCCACGAATTTTCTATTTTAGATGCAAAAACTAAGAACCCTAAAAACGATTAAGCGACGCAAAGAAAAAACACGAGAAGCAATCTAGACAACAACCAACTAGAAAATAACTAGAACTAAAGATCAGCAACTAGACACAACAATGCAACCAAAGATTCAACAAGTAAACTGAAAAGAAAAAATTACAAAGGCTCAAAGGGCTCGGTATGGATGATAGATGCAATTTTTTTTCTTTTGGCAATTTTCTGGACTCTAGGTATGAAAAACGAAACTACTACTAGAAAGCTGGAAACTCTCACCGATGAACTGTAGCTGTGATACCACTTGATGAACTCGAAGGTCCTTGTTTGTTGGCCCGATCTTTCGATGAGAACGATAAGTTCGGCAGTCGTCGCTCAACTCTCACGATCATGGCTATGAACACGCAAGGCTCGAAACCATGCAATCGCTGAACTGATTGACAAGTTGTTATCAACCGTGCACAAATACCCGAATGACCTGACAACAAAGGTCGATTCCAGCATACACCGAAGAAGCACGCAAGAACAAGATAAAACAATCTGAAATTGCAAATAGGAATTGAAATATTTAATTGGATTGAGATTTTGAATAAGGATCTTAATTGGGTGGTCTAGTCGATACACGCAAAAGATACAAGTTGCAACGAAGGCAAACTAAACATAAATAAAATACAAGAAAACTAGAGGGGTGCGTTCTCCTTAAATAGGGGATGAGTAGCCATAAATCTAAATAAAATAGTGGGGTGGGACTAAACTCGTGGGTTACTATTCATACATGAACAGTAATTAGGCCCCAGGTGGGCCGCCGGCATATGGGCCAAGTTGAGTATGATTACAAAGCCCAATTTGGACCAAAAAGGAGATATAATATCTTCTTTTGATGATTACGGTCAGTCCAAAAAGAAGTTGGAGGTGAGACTGTATCCGTTGAAAAGATGACGAAATAAGCTTTCCATCAAGTACTCGTGGACCTCCAACGGACTCCGTATGTGAAAGTTATGCCTGTTTTAAGTTGGTATTGTCAGACTGATTCCAAAGGCCGAACTGGATTCCAAAACGGGTCCAGCTCTAACTGCTTGCTTGTCTTGGACCAAAAGTGACATAGTGCTATATATATATATATATATATATATATATATATATATATATATATATATATATATATATATATATATATATATTTTTCATCATTATGTAGCATCATATATTTCATATAATATAAAGACACTCATAAAAACAAGCTCACCTGATAATTTAAGTGAAGCGTACGAGCTCTTGTACTTGGAACAACAAGCATAGCAAATATGGTTGTATCCATAGGGGTCATGTCCTCATTAGATTGTGCCTTGAGCTGTTAGATTACCTGCTATTATGTATTGTTTCGAGCATGAAATTTATACATTCTAATATATTTGTTGCCCTGCATCACAGTTGATAGTATCCTGATAGATTTTGTTCCTGTGTATAGCAAAGTTGATTTTGGATGATTTGCTTGAACTAGTCTGAATATATTAGCAAGTGTTATTTTGAGAGCAATAATCAATCTTCTTAATCTTACCTTTGTTTGTGTAATCAACTAGCATCTCGCCATTCATTAAACATTTGTCTATGTAATTGTGTTCATGCCGGTCAAGTTCTCCTCCCTTGCGTCTCAGGTACATCCTATCATTCCATTCCTGATCTCTCTATAAAATCTTCAAGCAGTGGCTGCTTGTATATATATATATAACACAAGTTCAGTTCTACTGCTATTTCTTCTGAGGCTGTGGTTTAGGAGGATTCTACAAAGCACTTAGAGGATTGGTATGGAGCAAACCATACACTCCAGTGTGTTAGGTTCGATGAAGTAGGTCATGTTTTCTCCTGCATATTTAGGATGAACGTCCAAAGAGCGAGCTAGCTAGCTGAATTCAGACCTCGGGTTAGCTAACAAGTGACTACGAACAATATATAGCCAGTCTTAAAATCATCACAGACGGTTTGTAGATGAAACCGTCTGTGATACATAAGCTATCACAAACGGTTTTATCTACAAACTGTTTATGATACGTAAGCTATCACAGATGGTTTTATCTACAAACTGTCTGTGAAGACCTTTACTATAGTAGTGGACATCACTGACACCAATTTTGACAAACCGGACACGGCAACCTCAACCTACGATGATGGCTAGTGTCCTTTGACCATTTTGTACCTATGATTTTAAATATTATTTTCAGTTTTAAATTATTATGCATTGCTATTTCATACAAAATGATGAGTTTACATTGTAGGATGTTAGTTAAACCTAAAGTTGTTAATGTTTTCTTAATATTTGTTATCATGCACCTTTGTAACCCCTAGTGTACAAATTCCGCATGATTGAATATAATTTTGCAGAATAGTTTGATACGGTAGAACTACTTAGACAAGCTTTATCGGTCATGTTTATCCTATGGATGGGAATTATTATTACCATTTATGCAAATCAGTTTGAAAAATATATGGTAATAGGTATTGCCGTTGGTTTTCAAAATAAAATAAAATGGTGAAAATCTATTTTCGACCTGGGCGGGTGGTAAGTTCAGGCTGGTGCACCTAGAGCACGAGAATTTGAATTGTGCAAAGTTCCGCCCAAGTCATATTTAGGACCGATGCTTGTGATTACCCAAACTGAGCAATACCGTGCAACCACTTGTCCTAAATGGGAAAGACCTGGCTGAATAATTTACTATATTCTAGTATTACGCTCGCGGGCTGTAGATGGTAGGTGTTACCCGGGTAGTGCAGACGATGGTAATTGATGTCCATGTCTGTCGGGGCTTGTGCTCGGGCGATGATAACAGACGTTCATTTCCGGGTAGGTTATCCCCCTCAACGGTAAGCTCTATGTCCATGGTAAATGATGTCCATGCCCTGGGTTAAGCTTATCAAGCGGGCTAATGTTAGGATAAAGTATTGTAGAAGCCATGTGATAATCGCTTAGTCACACTCCTAAAAAAGTGTGTTATGACCGATATTATAAGTCAATTATCTCATGTGGGTTAAGCTATACAACCTCTACATAGTGCAAAACTATTCGAATAGTAGTGCCCATAGTCAAGGGCGGGCAAGGTGTGTTTTCACATAGTAGATTTTGGTTTTGGTTTTGAAAAGAGTAAACTTTGGGAATCCGAGGGCAGTTGGGACTCTCGGGTAGTTTCTGGCACTTAGAGCCAGTTGGACAGCTAGAGCCCTATCCGAGAGCAGTTGGGACTCTCGGGTAGTTTCTGGCAGCTAGAGCCAGTTGGACAACTAGAACCCTATCCTTTGAACCTTGCCGGCTAAAGCCTTGATGCTAGTGGTTGGTGGCTAGAACATCCACTAGTGATATAATTTATTTATTTATTGAAACTACATTTGTCAAATATGTTTTATGTAAAAATGCTTGAAATACAAAACATTGCTTTGTGCAAAAGAACCATATAAGCCTCATTTGCTAAAGCTATGCATATGCATATTTCTCAAGACTCGTGGAGTACTTTATGTACTCACATGTTGCACTCCAAATAAATCTCAGAAACCTTCAATGATGTTGTGGGTGACTACGACTACTTCGCCTGTGGCTATGATGAAAAACACAGAGTACTAGGTAGTGCTCCCCAGTTGAATGCTGGTGGGCAATTTGTTGGGCCACCACTCGGAGTTTATCATCTAAGATATATCATTTGATACTAGAAATTTTGAAACAAATCTAGCTGCGTAAATGTTCAAGTCATCGTGCTAGTTTCAAACTTTCAATGTAAAATAAGTTGTTTCCTTGCTGTAACCATAATGAATAATTGATGTCTCGGTCCCTCCTTTATTCTATCGTGCATCATGAAACCATAGTTATAAACTCGGTCTGGTCCGGCAATTGAACTAGAAAAACCCGGACCCAGAGGCTTTGCCGGGCCAGGCACACCCACAAGATCAGAGATGCAATTGCAATTGACTAGGGAAAACCCGATTGACCCGGCCGGTTTTTGCTTGACTTGGCTGGGTTTTGCTCATGAGACCAATTTTCAAGAAACCCTTCAAATGAAAGAGTTTTTCAAGAAAAAACTGAAGGGCATGTCCACACTTTAAGTGTTGCTAGATTTTAATAGGAATTCCCTTGTGAATGTGGTGGCTACACATAACTAATTTCCATCTTTCTCACTCACTCAATCCTGCTGGCAGCTCCTCTCTGTTCTCTGCTCAGCTTCGCCTCCATCAGCATGATACGATGCATTGTCCTACTTACTTGCTTTGCTTGTCTCTACTCTCTAGTCTCTAGTTAAGATGCAAGTGTTAGATTTTTACCGTCCTATTTTTCAATCATAGTAATATATAGTTAGATCTAAGACATATATGGTAAGATGTAAGTTGGCAGTTCATGTATTGAGCAAAACATGTAGTGTATCTGGATGTGAGTGAAATTGAAGCATATTTAAATAGACTAGAACATCAACTATTTGAATGATCTTGTTATTGTGTGAGCCTATGATGTTGCTCTTTGATTGGTTTAATTTGTTGGTCAGAACTCAGATTCTTTAAAAAAAATTGGGTATCATTGAATTTTTTTTATATTTTTTAATGGTGTGTGTGTATATATGTCTGTGTACATTAAATTTAAAAACATGTGGTCACACCGTTGACCCACCGGCAAGACCACCGATTCAGTGACCTGAGACCTCGAACAGGTCGTTGACCGGTCCAGATTTTATAACTATGGATGAAAGCCGTCCATAATTAGCTGCCTGGCTAGTATTTAACTTTTATAAAGGCAGAAGATATGATAATTTGTTCATCCGTATGTAGTGGTCTAGCACTTCTTGGGGGTAGGCAGATGGCCTCGAGGGCCAAAAAATAGCTTCGGGTTTAAAAATACCCCAACTTACCCAAAACACTCAATGGACCATCACGGTGTTAAATGGCTCACCACTTTTGTGATGCCAATAATAGCAGTATGTATGTATGTGTATTCTCTGATCAAATTATTAATTCTCTGATCAAAACTAAAGCTTCTTGTTGACATATTGTATCCCATCGGTAGGTTACGTCTTACGAGCCTTTCTCAGCGTTTAATTAGGAGAAGCTAGCACCAAAAGAAAGAAAGAAATATGCCTAAGACTACTCCTGCTTTGCTGTCCAAAGATACGTCGGATGCATCACACCACTTGCCCTATGTTACACTCTGATACCCTCTTTATATGCAGTAGCTCTCAAATCGAATCAGAATTGCAAGATACAGAGCGTACACGGTATCAAGAACAAGGTGGATGGACCCTATAGAGAAAACCAAATAACGACACCAAAACAATTACGACGAGAGAGAGATTTGGCGAAGCCAACCGCTAATTCTTTAAACACAACCCCAAAAGTGTACAAAAGATTGTCATTCTCACAACTGTATCGAACTTTTTAGGACCCTCAGATCCTTACACTATACAAAAATCTAATGCTAAAGAACAACATCTTGTTTTGAATGAATTAGTTTGTAGCTTGGGTTCTCCATAATCACCCCTCATGGTTTTATATAGTGCCTGTGGATATTATAGGGATATGCTCCAGACCTTAGGATGATGTGACAATTGGCAATGACGTTAACGGTTTGTCGTTTTGCGTATTTTCGGCAAAGTATCAGTGTTGTCCTGCCATAACCGGTCTGATCGGCCAGGGCGGCGGTCAGACCGGTACATGCGGCGGTCTGACCGGCCCTAGCGGCAGTCGGACCAGCAATTTTAGACCAGTAATTTTAGAAAGTGTGGTTTTGAGCTGGGCCAAAAAATAGAGTGTGTAGATAAGAGAGGGGATTCTATTGCACTTAGTCTCATAATTTTTGGAGTCTCCAGTCAAAAGTTCTATTGGTTTGAAAATTCCAGTAGGTTTCAGAATTTCAGAGGTTGAAATCGGCTATGTCCCAACTGGCGGTCTAACCGGCCAATAGGTGGCGGCCGACCGGCCGTAGTCTTGTGATCGAGCCGGCCACGGGGCGATCGACCGTTTTCACTTGGATCGTCGCCTGTCGTGGCGGCGATGTTCGGTTGTTATGTCAAAGTCATGAGTTTCAGGGCATATATGTTGCATGATGCATGTTTTGACTAACATGGGTCGAGTTGTAAAGAACTTATTTCCAAATTCGATTTACTTGTCTATTGTTGTGCAGGTTGCTTGGTGATCAACGACGGTCAACGGCGAGTATGATCAGGACTAGGCTTGGAGAGCTGAGGTCCAAAACGATCGACGATGTCATGTGAGGCCAATGTACTCAAGCGTGGTGCAAGATGGACAAGGATGACCTATTGGCTAATCCGCGGCGCAAGATGACGCAAGGTGTAGCTAGTAAGGTCAAGAGGCGATAAAGACGGTGCATTAAAATGCGTGCGTGTATGACCCGTTTGTTTTGGGCCTTAACGGGAGCCCAATTGAGTCAAACTTCTAGAAGGTCTAAGCCTCTACTATAAATAGAGGAGGGAGGTGGCTGCACCTCCGCTTCGTCTCTTTTGCTATTTTGAAACCCTAATTTGTTTAGGGAGATGTCGACGATCAAATCGTCGATCTTATGAACATATAAATGAAAAGAGGAAAAAGGTGTGGATCTTCTAGAAAGTAGTGAGACTGCTCTTTATTGCTTTGAACTAGCTGTTACAAAGGGTGTATAAAACTTAGACGAAAGACTAATTCGGGAGTATAAGGCTCTTGAGGGTGTCTCACAAATGATCTTCACTGTTCCGGCCTCTCCATCTTCAGTCCGCATTCCTCCTTATATAGTTGATGAAGGGTTGGCAGTTGTCTCTGGAGGAGACGCCTGTTCGAGAAGCAACGCGTCTGGTTGAAGAGAGGTGTCTGTTGATAATGTATCAATTGTCGTGCGGTTATATGTCCATGAGTCATGTAACCGTACTTCAGTATAGTAACGTCGCGTGGTATGGAATATATAGCACATGTTCCATTCATCACACGGTAAAGCATATGTCTGGTGGTAGATCCAGACATCAGTTCAAAGCCTTGTGAGCATTTGACTGGTCGGAGACTTGGTTTGGAACCATGTCCAGCCAGATTGGGTACTATGTAACCTCTGGAATTCTTACCACCAGTGAGGTCATTAGCTTTAGGGATTACGACCATGAAGACGTATGGTCCTTATATACCAAATAATAAATAGAGGTTTTAATCCTCGTCATGAGAGCTTTTGTGGAGGCTAGGGTTTTAGAGAGTTTGATATGATTTTCGTGCTCTTGGATTGAGCATTGTCCTCCGTTGATGGAGTGGCTGTAAGCCCATATCATATCAAATCAATCTAGAGAAAGTTTGATCATGTCTTGTCTCTTTGCGTTCTTTATCTTTATTTGATGATTTTGAGTCTTTCTTTGATCCGCGAGTTTTTGATTGAATTCTTCACTTGATCTAGCTTGCTGTGATATGTGGGAACATATCTAGGATCATCTTGATCATCAATCACCTACGAGCTTGATTTTGGATCTTGTTTTCGTTTTGACCCGGTTTTAAACCCTTCTTCAATCAAACGGAAAAGGATCGTTATTCTTCTTAGAATTATCACAATCTTCAATTGGAATAGGTTTCTGATATCATAGAGAAGGTGTGTTCCAAGTTTCATCAAGTTTGGAGTTGTAGATCAAAAGTTTCATCTGTTTGCAACTTTGTCATCGGGGTTTTTTTGTTCTTCAGGCCGGCGGTCAGACCGCCCAAGGCCACCGGTTAGACCGCCAGGTAATCGGTCAGACCGCTAGTGACCCAGGATCCGACCGCCATACACTGATTTGTTTTAGTCTTTGTTGATTTTTATCGTATTGCTTAGGGGTTTAAATTGGATTCAATGTTAGTCTTCCGTTGTACATATATATTGATCTTCATAGCTTCCGTAGCTACTGGAGTGAAATTTCTGTTGAATCTATTATTTATGAAAAAGTGAGTATGCTCCTATTCACCCCCCCCCCTCTAGTCGCCTTTTCGGTCCAAAAGTGCCACCTATTTCTCTTCCAAAGAAAAATCAGAATCTTAATCCTATTAGGATTCATATAGGAATTCTTGTAGCACACCTCTCCAAGTTCTAGTTGATTAGTGTCGTAGCAACAGGACCAGACAGTAAAGAAAATGGGATCTTGTTCACCACAAGGGGGACCAGGGGATCCTCGAGAGAGGGGGCCGGTGCCAAGAGAAGTTAGTGTGTATTAATTGTCTTGAAAAAGTCTTCTTTATTACATGGGGGAGGTGGCTTTTTATAGCTGTAACACCCTGGCTATTCGGAAGCCAAAATGCTTCCTAAAGAACTAACATACAATCAAATTGCGGAAGAATTTAAACTGCAACTACTCTAAGTACAGATAGAGACCAACTTTAATAGTAGCATGACAGGAATAAAGTCTGAATTCATCAGAACATAACCAAGGAATAATTAAAACGAACCACTAGCATCATTTAACAAGAAAACATAACATGGAGATAAATATCATGCAGTAGTAAATTTATTTATTACAGTTCCTCGGTTAACAAATGAATATCATAATCGATATTATTAATGAAAGTAAATTATGGTGAACTGTGTGAAATGTGCTTGTCTACTCCCTCCCAACAAAGTCATCATCAACGATCACCTAAATAAAGAAAGAAAACAAGAATGAGTCGAAACTTAAACAATTGAACATACAAGGTTATGAACAATTCAATTTCAATACGAACTATGAACTTATCTCTGAAAACGGATATGTATGAATGGAATGATTGGATGCATTGAAAGGAATGGACTGCACACATGCTCATACCGGTATAGTGAGTGACACACCCGTCGGTGCTCACCTAAGCCCGTACTTAACAAAGTCCGGGAATCCAATCACCGTATGAAGAACGTTTCATACGGGTGTCCAAAATTGCCCACATTGGAGTGGTGGGTCTTACATGCCCATACTGAAATTGATGAGTCTTGACAATTCTACTCCCAAGGACAAAACACGAACAATGCAAGAATGGAATGAACATATGCAATGAATGTCACCACTTTCATCCACATGGATTATCAACTAAGAACAAATGTATATCATGAAGTATGAACATGGATCATAGCAATAACATCGCATCAACAACATTCAATAGAAATCAATATATCTTAACACATTATACTTGCCTTCCGCGATGTGACATGCTAGGAGGCAACAAAGGTGCCCCTACACTCGCCGCCTCGCCACCTACACGAATGTGTATTCAAAAATAAGAACACATGATATGACGATGCTACCTTTGATCTACAATACCCCTTGACTACCCAATACAACGAATAGACCCGAACTGAAAACATACAATTCATCCATCTAAAACAATTCTGGACAGCGACACGGAAAAATTCATAATTAATGATCTGGAACTCGGAATGACATGAGTCCTGTGCCTAATGAAACTTAACAGGAAAACCTACAAAACTCTAGTTGTCAAGAATTCCTAATTCTATCAAAACATTTGACTAAACAGCAGGTGAAAATGCTTGACAGACATATGTCCAAACGTTTAGAATAGCAACGAAGAATATAAGATAACTTTTACTATATAAGTCCAATTTAAGTGTTCTTTGTTAATATGGAAATATAATAAAATTATCTACATAAAACATTTGGGGTGACAAGTCTGAATCTGAACCTAAATAATTCATATTTCATCAAACAACTATACTGGCAATTCTCATCATATTTCGCAAGACACCAATAAGGAATCTATCATAACTTTTGAACCACATATCGTAAGCTGGTGACCTTAGTGGCTATGGAAAGCTAAGAACCGTGGATACAATTCTCTAGGAGGGGAGAACCTCCAGATAGGCCTCTAAGAGGTCGAAACCGGACACGCGACAATCTAGATATTTTTTGGAATTTCTATTGCAGCATGCCGGTTCAATCCAAATCGTCAATTCTTCCTCCAAACAGTATGAAACAACAAATTAGACTCTTCGTTACCCTTGAAGACCCACAGGGAGATGTTGATTAGCCTCCCGAAGAACTCCCCCTCTTCTTCTTCTTCCTCCCTTCAATGACCGGCCACAACGGGCTTCGCGCGCCCTCCAGGGCCTCCCCGAAGGCATGCTTTGTGCCCTCTAGGGCCCCTAGTCTCACCTCTGGCCCATGGCCCTGGAGGACTTATTGCGATCTTCACCGGGTCGTTGGGGCCGGTGGGCCGCCTCTGTTAGTATCTAGGCTAGCCTACCCAAACCCTCCACGTGAGAGTTCATTTATTATGTAGTTTGGTTAACCACACCTCCTATTCCTGCGGCACTCCATGCCATAGGTGTGTTTTATCTCCAAGCTCCACTTGCTCGTCAGTACCGTGTGGTTGGTCTCGCCACGTCTTTCTTCCTCCAACAACTCGCACCTTCGCATTTGCGACTACTGGAGTTTGCAACCATCTTTGCAATTCTAAAAAACATTGCATATGAGATTTTAGTACATATCGTCGACGAAATAGTTTCCTTCTTCTGATCAGGATTTTTTAATCAAATCTCACATCGGTTTCCCTATATTTAGGTTTACCTATCAATCGGTATCCTCCATTGTTCTTGATACTTTTCATTATTACTTGCTCTTTGTAAGTAACTTGCATGACTCCACCTCGAAGAGAAACCTCACGACCATCGAGGTCAAGCGAGCTCACATATATTAGATTCTTCTTTAAGTTAGGAGCATACCGAACTCCCATCAACATGCGTTATGCTCCATCATAAATCTCTAATGTAATTGTTCCCACCTCAGTAATTATGTACTCCTTGCAATCTACTAAGTGAACAGTTCCTTTCGTTGGGCGTAGATATCCTTTGTCGAACACTTGCCTCGCCGAACATATGTGAAAGTAACAAACTTAATATAATATCCACCCATACGAATTACTTAATTGACTCATGATTGATCATCTTTTCGTTACTGCCACTCACCATGCACCCTTATTTGGTTCGAAGTTGCACAATATTTTTATCATACGCGGCAGTTCTAGCTAGAGTTTTTGGCCAAAATAGCGTTGTTGTCATGCAAAATAACAAATCTAGCCCCCAGCGCATCAAAGGCAAAAAAAATTGACACATTATCCGTGCCCAGAGGACCGGATTTGCCATGCGGGCAACACATGACCTCGTCCGCACCCCAGGGGCCGGATTCCCCTCATTCATGCGCGTCGGACCGGATTCCCCCTCCTCTAGAAAAGGCTGAGGGTTGTAGAAATTTATAAATATAGCAAATGAACTTCAAAAATTGTGAAAAGTTTTGTGAAGGTTTCTAACACAATGTACTTGTCTGTGTAATGTTTATAGAATTTTATATATTCTGTATTTTTCTCAAAAATTCCTTTAAGGCTATTGTTTGTTTGCAAATGCAATAATCAATTTGAGGAAAATTTTAAAAACATGCTCAAAATACTTTTCACATTTATTTTTAGTATAATTATACCAAGTTTGCATTTTTGGATGTTACAAATAGAGTGATCATATCAAACAAATCCAAAAATCGTTGATGGTAATAGTAGTAGTACGATTAGTACTATTCAGAACACGAAGGAAAATAGTATTGGTACCCAAAGTCAACTGAGACATAGAGGAAATCATACTCTGACTTCATGGCAACATTCCGATACAGATTCTATCTTCTTTATGGAGGTAAAAAAGAAGTAAATATTATCACATGTACCAGGAACAAAATATTTTCACTTGGTCGGTCGCCTAGCCCGCCACTACTTATCAGATCAAACTTTTGTTGTCGAGGGAGGGGGTATTATCACATGTGACGAAATCATATAAAATAATATTTTTAAGATTTTAGCGAGTAATTTTATTCCAAAAATATATTATCACATGTGCCAAATAGTTATAATTACTTAGTCGCATTTTACTTTGCAAATTATTCAGTTATATTATTTATTAGTCTAACGTAATTAATTAATCAATTGTAATTAGTTAGTCCTAATTAATTAGGTTTAATTAAATTTATTATTATTAAATCAGTGCTAATTAGTTTTAGTTAGTTAGCCGTAATCTTTCACTCGGAGTCAGTTAGTCGTAGTTAATTACTCGTAGTTTATTAGTCGTCATTAAAATTCGTAACTAAAAAAGTTGTATTTCATTAACATAATAATTAGTCATAATTAATTAGGCTTCATAAAATTGTTTTAATTAATTAGCCAGCTTAATTAGAAAGTCATTGTTAGTTAGTATTAACTAAAATAGTCTTAATTAAATAAATGTAATTAATTAGGGTTAATTTAATACGACTATTTTAATTAATCCTAACTATGTAGTGGTAGTTAATTGGTCAAAATAAATTAGTCGTAATTTAATTATCCTAAATTTTTAATTGTAATTAATTAGAAGTAATTAATTAGGCTACATGAATTACTATTAATTATTTAGTCGTAATTAACTAGACTTAATTAAGAAGTTGCAGTTAGTTGTCTTATTTAAAATAGTTGTAATTAATAAACTATAACTAATTTGTCATAATTAATTACTACCTAACCCTATTTACTCCGAACTAAATCACTCATGTTCTATGAGCTACAACAAAATATTCAATCTTCCAACCCGTCTCACATAATAGGCTTCATGGTGCCATTTTTGCCTTTGATGTGAAGGGGAGGGTAGATTTGTTATTGCACACACCAACTATGCTATTTTAGCCAAAAAAAAAACTCTCTTTGTGCCCCCCCATGGCCTGGTCTTCACCTCTTCTTTTTTTAGCTCGCACTTGGATGTGGGCAGTAAAAGTCCACGAATTGAGTGATCAGATCGGAAAAAAATAGTAGATAGTAATAGTAGTAGTATGATTAGTACTATTCGAAACACGAAGGAAAATAGTATTGGTACCATAAGTCGATCGGGGCGTAGAGGTAATTGTACCCTGACTTCACGATAACATTCCAATACAGTTTCTATCTTCTTTACAGAGGTAAAAAAGAAGTAAATGTTATCACATGTATCAAAAAAATTATTCCAGAAAATTTCACACGGTTGACCGCCTGGACTGCCCCTGATGATTAGATCAAACTTTCGTTGTCGGAGGAGCGGTAATATCACGTGTGACAAAATCATATGAAATAATTTTTTAGATTTTAGCGAGAATCCAGGGACACCGAAAGCAATATTTTAGTTAAAAAAATAAAAAACAATTGGTAGGGGCACCCGTGGGCCCCGAGAGGTTAGGGCGAGGCAAAGCCGGCCCCCAGGGGTTATTTTTTTATAAAAAAAATAGGATAATTATACTGAGAATAAATGTGAAATGTATTTTGAGCATGTTTTTAAATTTGTCCTCAAATCGATAATTCCATTTGCATACAAACAATAGCATAAAAGGAATTTTTTAGAAAATGCAGAATATATAAAATTCCAAAAAAATTACAAAAGCAAGTATATTATGTTAGGAGCCTTTACAAAAGTTTTATAATTTTTAGAGCTTATTTGATATATTTAAAAATTTCTACAACTCTCGGACTTTTCTAGAGGAGAGGGAATCCGGGCTTAAAGGTGCGGACGAGGTAAATCCAACCCCCAGAGGAGAGTACGAGGTCATTTGTCGTCCGCACTGTAAATTTGGTCCTACAAAATACCTTTTTTTCTTTGATACACAAAGGAGGTACCTACTGCATGCACCAAGTTCCCTTCCAACATAGAGTTAAGAGTAGCCAAGCTAGATACGCGGCAGTGGACCTCGTTACGGAATCGTAGTTGGAGCCACGGAGTCGTCGCTACAGTGCCTCCCAATTTCCGATGGACCAACTCGACATGCATGCGTAGACTATGGTTTCCATATTCGTGTGTACTATTATATATCGCATCTGCTGTTATTTTCTACTGCTGCCAAAGATGCAAATTGGCAGGGGGCAGTAGCTATGGGTGCGTACATATATCGACACGACGACAAAGTAAAGCGTGCAAATTAAACTCCAAAACCAAGTGGAGTAGTAATTCTAAACCACTCATTTGGATGTGTTCCTATGCTGTACTGGTGTACAGAGAACTGCATAAAGTAAAAGCCAATGTGGACTGGGAGGCTTGTTCTGCACTACCCACCGTTAGTTACGGCAAGTGCTTTCTACGTACCTGCTTATATTCTTTTGGTGCTTGTCATGAGTTCGTCTATCTAGTAAAACGCAATCAAGCTTATCAATTTTAATCATTAGTGATCGAGTAGAGTTGAATCAACCGACCGAATCTGATCTGAAGGAAGAAGAACTTGATTAGAAGGACAGTCTGACATAAAAATGGAGGAAAGAGAGAGAAATTTGCAAAGGGAAAATCACTCTCATTTAGCCCTGGCTAGCACTCGTAGGTATTGGTCAACAGCAGAAAGGTCAGGAGCACTGTTGCCCAGTCCTGTGCACATGCATCTTTAATCTTTAGGCTTTAAACCTGGCTAGGAGAGAATATTCGTACTGAAAATATCTCGCTTAGTACGGGCTGCACAGCGTCAACATACACATGCCATGCCAACTCGTCCAGCTCCTAGCCAATGGAAATACGCTTCCTCGATCACACAATTTGCCAAGGTCTTATTGCCTTATTGGATAGTCAACATCGGAATGGCTCCCTACGAAGTTTCACCGCAGGACATCCAATCATGTTAGTTTCGTTGCCACTCACATAGTTTTTAGAGTATAATATACTGTGATTCCCTAAATTTATCATATGGTTCGCTTAGATCCCTAAATTTTGAAACCACATCAATGTGTCTAAACTTGTCTAAGTGAGTGAGACATATGTCCAAGGACGGTTCCTTGCAGGGGCGGATCCAGTGCCGATCCAGGCCTCGGGCCGGCCCAGTGCATTACAGCCCAACTTGATACTTTAAATGGTATTTTTTTCTGGATTTTTATTTTTTTAGTTGGTATTTTTTGCTGGGCCTCGGGCCATTGCCCGGGGGGCCCGAGGCCCAGCTCCGCCCCTGGTTCCTTGGCTTGACCGCTGACACCTTGACCGATGCCAATGTGGTGTGGGTGAAATGGCATGATTTTGCTGGCTGTTTTTTTTTTTTACTTAGAGCCTCATAAGATATTGGATTGGGTTGGTCAGTATTAAAACCCTAATACATAAATTCCCAAATTCACGATTTCAATCCAATCGCCCGTGGCCCTAACACCAAACTCCCATAAATCCCGAATTCCCCAATCCGAGGTGAGTTGGTGTTTAGATTTGGTGTGCATGATTCTTTCGTTCTAATTTCGTTCGTTTTTCTTTCGAATCGATTCGCCTGGCCTGGCCTCGATTTGACTCGCACTTCCACCCTCCTTTACTTGCAGGCTGCAACTCACAAATGCAACCTAAGGTCGATCGCATCCAACACGTCGATCACCTCAGTAGCTAGTGGAATGCGTAGTGGTGTGAAGTGTGTGTTGGAAATGTGTACAATATTTTAATTCTAGATTTTAATACGCAGCGAAGATTACAAATAACTAGAGATGTATAATGTGATACCAACAGCAGACAGCTCATTGCACTTCTAAACGTACTCAATAATATGATTATAACATAATAATCTGGTCGTACGACCAACTTATGATAAGGCTCGATGAAGAATAGGAAACAGTGCAGACTCGAAGCAGAGCAGGTCGTTGATGATGCAGCGCAGCGAGCGGTCGCACAGATGAGTTACCCAGAAACCTTATTGCAGCCCCGTGCAAGTGAACTCTGCGACAATAGTTCGGAGATATTCGCTCACCATCCTTCCCGGTGTACGTTGAGAACAAGGGACGGCTTGATTCGACAGCACAAACCTCCAACAAAAGAGAACAGAGAGGAAGTAGAATTACTCTCTAATAACTGTCATAATAAACCACTGGTAACGCTAATTCAAAACCAATTAATGGTGATTAAGTAGTGTTTATTGATCCTAATTACACACTTTGGTCTCTGACTTGACCAGGTCTGACTTCACCAGGTATTTTGACCACTACGATCGTGGATCGACAACTAATTTTCGACCACTGCATTTCGACCACAATGTTTCGACCGCACTTGTCTATGCTTCGACCACAACGTTGTGACCAAACTGGTCTATGGTGCCAAGTTCTTTTCCTCTTGTAACCCCTTAAAGAGTTTTCGAGATTATTTTGTTTGCACATAAGTTTGACACTTTGATCCGTTAACAATTTTACATTTTGGGATTAAATCTAATCTAGACATTCGAGTAATATTATCAAAACCAATATGACAAAAACAAGAATGTCATATATTGGCCTCACATTTATTCAAACCAGTTGCAACATTCGGATTATAATAATACTCTAAAGTGCTTATACAGAATAAGGCTCCGCTCTCATAGCATTTACCAACAAAGTTATCAAACTTAGATATCACAACTTTATTTGACTCAAATACTAGCTTATAACCATGCCTACATAGGAGAGAACAACTAACGAGGTTCTTGTTTATTGTTAGCGCATGCAGCACGTTCTTCAAGTGGACAATCTTCCCTGAAGTAAGCCTCAGATCCACCGTGCCAATACTAAGAACATAAGCATGTGATATGTTCCCCATTAGGACGGAGAAAGCCTCGGCTGCTTGATAAGAAGAAAACAAGAAAATATCATAACATACGTGAACATTAGCTCCAGTATCAACCCACCAATCAGTGGATTGACATGCTGAAAAAATAACATGTGAATTACCATACCCTCCTGTTGAGGCCTCACCTATGATCACGTTGACAGCCTTTTTCTTTGGCTATATGCATCCTTACTCTTGCGAAAACGATAGTCTTTTGCTATGTGACCGTTTTCCCACACACAAAGCAGGTGATGTTCTTCATACCATTCTTCTCAGTTTTCTTCTTAAAGCTAGTTGTCTTGTTTAGTTTAAATCATTTGTTATTCTTGCCATATCTTTTCTCTATGATATTTACATTGATCTGGCTGTTCTAACTGGTCATACTGGGTGCATCTTTTGCTCTTGCCTCTTCCCTCTTGTACTTTAAGCCACTGGCAAAACCCCGTCATGAAGCAGGAAGTTTGGCAACAATGGCGCATCCACAAACTTAGGAGGCAAAACACAACCCAAATGTGCAATCTCTCCTACTAATAGCGAAGCTCATGAGCTTGTTCAACTATCGACTTACCATCGTCCATGCTATAGTCGAAGAATTGCTCGCACATATAAAGCCAATGATTATGCTCTAGTGCATCCCATAACTCTGTGGTGGACTTGAAGTCCATGTACACATCATAGAGCTGGTCGGCCAGTATTGTTAGTATGCATCCAAGGGTTGTGTTGTTATTTGTGTCAAACCGCATGGTATGTTCAATCGTAAATGGATACTGTGGTCGGAACACCCACCACAGCCCCAAAGACATGAGCCAAAACTTGACCCTTGTCTGCCATCTACGAAAGTTCTGACAAGAAAATCTCTCAGGTTTCATAGAATCAGAAACACTAGTCATTGCTTAATCACAAAAATTTGCACAATAAGGTTTTTGGATTGTTGAAAATGTGGTCAATATTTTAATTACATATTTTAATATGATGTGAAGATCACAAATAACTATAGATGCATAAAGTGATACCAACAGCATGCAACTCATTGCACTTCTAAACGTACTGAATAGTATAATTATAACATAATAATCTGGTCGTACGACCAACTTACGATAGAGTTCGATGAAGAACAGGAAATAGTGCAGACTCGAAGCAGAGTAGGTCATTGATGATTCATCGTAGTGAGCGGTCGAGCAGATGCGCTACCCAGAAACCTTATTGTCGCCTTGTGCAAGTGAACTCCGCGACAATGGTTCGGAGATATCTGCTCACCCTCCTTCCCGGTGCACGCCGAAGAAAATGGACGACTTGGTTCGATAGCACAAACCTCCAGCAAAAAAAAAAATGAAGTAGAAATGAATGTGCCTTTACACAAATAAGCCTAATTCTACGGTGTGAACGTGTGGTGATAGAATATGTAGGGATAAGAAACCAAGGGGTTTATTGCAAATGTCACCCCACGTTGATAGTCACATGAGATGCACGTGAGCTACAAGCTATGTTGGCATCGGTAAGGACTATACGTCATCGGTGAAGCCCAGTGAATCGTTATTGGGACCTATACTGACTCATTTGAACAAGTTTAGATACATGAACATGCAGTTTTAAAGTAAGTTTTGGGTCCTAAGTGAAGCAATATGACAAATAAAATGTGAATTTGTGATTGCCGACCAAAAGTTTTCCTTTTTAGCGTTTTTCTAACAAGGGAGAAACTCTTCTACTCGCTACATCGGCCATTGGCCAGTGTTCCATCGGATCACCAACAGCTCGCCGTAATATAATAGCCGGCAGCGTCAAGGTGACAATTTTAAGGTGTCACGGCTCAACAACAATGGAGGTAGCCAAAAATGGCGCGGATAGTGGGGAGAAGTGACAAGCAACAGAAGCACGACCTGAACTTCTTTTTTTATCAAGGCGTGTGCGGTAGAGGCACTGTGCCACCTTAACCACCGAAAAAGGCATGACACGATCCAAGACGGCGTGCCAATTTTTCGCCACCATTAAGTGCAGGATTGGGCCAAGACGGGGGGAAATGGAGCGGCCAGAGCGGGTCGTCGCTTTCCCTTTCGAAGATGACAACGAGCTGGCTGCCGCGCTGTTCCGCTCGTCCAAGCCATTGTGATGCGCGCGCGTGTGGCGGCCATTCGCCGGATGGGCTCGGACTCTGCCGTTTAGTACCATGGGCGATTTACACGTTCCGGAGATGGTACGATAACTCTCCCTGAGATTTCCATGCAAACCATCATGGAGATGTGGACTATTTTAGCCTGTTGGGCCACAAAATATCTAAAAATATCCTTTAAAATTTAAAATTTCTAAAAATAACTCCATGCATTACTAGTTGCCGTTAGGACGGCGACCATCCCTGGGCGCCTTGGTCTTGCTTTTGTGGGCTCATGAGAAGGTGCTTTAGTCCCAAGCAGCGGCTCTGCTGCGGCCCCACCCGTGGCCGGGGCTGGGCGCGATTAGGGGGTGAGATTTTTGCGCAAAAAATTCCACGAGCGGGAAAAAAATTTAGGCGCGAGAGCGAAGGAAAAATTTCACGAGCACCAAGAAAATAAGTTGTGTGGACTGCTGCGAGCACCTAGAAAAGGTAAGTGTCATTCGCATCCGGTTATTATTATCGGTAGTTTTAGCAATGTGATTATGAATTGTAGCAACAGAGTAGTTATAGTTGTGTAGTTAGTTTATTTTGAAGACTCGAGAGTTAACAATGTCATTATCAGTAATTAGTTGACTTAATGCACATTGCTAATAGTATTGTAAATTTCATCTCGGCTATTTGCCTAGTTTCATGAACTTGGTCATAAAATAGCAAAATATTTGCAGATCGTTAAACAAAATAGAAATAGACCCATTGAACGCTTTGTATATGTACTCTTGATCGGGCATATTGCCTTGGTGCATGCACTACGCAAAGACACCGCTAGAAGGAGAAACTTGTCGCACCTCTCAAAGAAGTTTTTATGTCCAAAATTTAATGAAAAGAATCTTGTGTCGTAGACCCCACATGTCTTTGGTGTAAGCTAGGTCTAACTCGGGTATAGAAATGTAGAAATGCAATAAGAATTTACAAGTGAATTATTTTGCCTTCGTAATATCGAACTAGTTAAAAAAATTCATAACTATATAAAAATTTAGGAAATCTATTTTGTTTGTTTTCTTTTTATTTAGTACAACAGAAAATTCAAAGTGTAACATAGAATAGGCTACAAATCATACTACAAACTCCACATCGGGATTGAAAACTCATGAACTCGATTGAAAAAACGACAAAGCGCGTGTGTACAGTGGGCATAACCAAATTTGTAGAAACATTCGTTCGGAAAAAATCCCATAAATAATTCGATGGTTTCATATGCACATGTGTTAGGTACTTTATGGCGGAAATTCAAGATCTGTTCGTGTTCCACGGGCCTCTCTCGCTGACGGATTTGATCAGTGCGGACACATCAAATTGTCACCACACCGTGATCCGGTGGCTGCAAGTACATGGATCTAAGGCGGTGCGTGCGTTCGCGCTCAATCGCGCCATCGAAGGAAGAAGCTGTACATTAGCCTCTCGGAGCTAAGGCGGTGCGTCGCGATATATCTCAATCGCGCCCTTCTTAGAAGGAAGAAGACATCGCGTGGGTGGTTCCGATCGTGAAGGCGTTGTATGCCTCGATGGCGGGTGGTGCGATGGAGACTGCTACCGCGGTTTCGGCAACTTATGAAGGTCACATGTGATTGTCACGAGTACGCTGGATCATGGGCCAACTAAACACCAATATGGTGGGGTTTCCGGTCAGCTACAAGAGGGCATGGCGTGCGAAACGCGGTGTTCTGGAGTGAATATTCAGCACATTCGAAGAGGCTTACAACCTACTACCAAGATTACTGCATCAAATCGCGGAATCTAATCCCAGGACGTGTGTAAACAAGCTTGAGCGGGTGCATCCGACTGAGGGGCCCAATTGTTTTGTTCTTGAAAGGGTCTTCTGGGCATTCCGTCAAGCGATCGAAGAGTTCAAGCATTGTCGTCCCGTGCTCACGATGGATGGCACCTTCCTATGTAGGAAGTATAGGGGTACCATCCTCACCGCCGCTGCGGCCGATGCGAATGACCAGTTAGTCCCTGTGGCGTTCGCAATTGTTGAGAGCGAGAACACCGAGAGCTGGTTGTGGTTCCTATGCAATGTGAAGCGGGCGGTGGTCCAAGATCGGCCAGATGTGTGTGTCATCTCGGATCGTAATGTTGGGTTATTGTCTGTGTTGTGCATGATGCAAAATGGGACGCAGCCGCCGTACGAGTGGAACGATGTTAGGAGCTGTTGGTGCATGAGGCATCTCACGGCCAACTTCCACACAAGGTTTCGGAGCAAGGACCTCATGAAGATGTTCAAGAAACTCTGCATGCAGAACCAAAGGAGAAAGTTCGAAGCGGTGTGGAGACAGCTCGATGAGGAGACCGGGAAGCATGTAAGGGACTCAACAGCATGCCGAGGCGGTGGGCACTAGAGGGTCCGCGAGTTAGGAGTTCACACAGAGAGGTTAACTCGCACGCACTTTGACTTGGAGAAATGGTCCTCGCCGCACGCACGGCACCCGGTGCAAGGTGCGGATCATGACGACCAACATGTCGGAGGTGTACAGCGGTGTGCTCAAGGGTATCCGCTCCCTGCCGATCACTGCGATCGTGGAGGAGAGCTGGAACCGTACCATCGGATACTTTTTTAACATAACAATGATGGCCAAGAAGCATCTGGAGGATGGGAAGTAATTCTTCGAAGTAATGCATGCCTACATGGATAATAAGATCAGCAAGGCTCGATCGCACGCCGCTCGTACCATGGATGGCGTCAGGCAGAAGTTCGAGATCAGGCTCAGGAAGAAGTACGTGATGGGCCATGATAGAGGATCGTGGCAGTGCCGCACGATTGGTGAAGAAGCATCGTACACCTGCAACAAGCCGCGGCTTCTGCACAAACCATGCTCCCATGTGTAGCGGCGTGCCGCGGCGTGGCGGCGGGCCTCGGGCGTTACATCTCCGAGTACTACGACATCCACCACCAGTATGCAACTTGGAGTGCCGAAGTTCCATTAAATGCACGGCCGACACGCACTGGGGACCTTTGGTAGGGCGGTGAAGTGGGTGCCCAACGACGCACTAAAGAACCCGTAGTGGAAGACGCTTAGTCCCGACACATCGAGCGACATGGATGACGGCCGGTAGCGGACAACGGGTTCGCCGCCCCGTTACAAATCCATGCAAGGCAGTTGGGAACTCCATCACCATTGCCCAAAATGGACCCGGCACAAGCAATTGCAATCGTAGCGAGGAAGATATAATTACTAAGTCGTGATGTAAACGCTTATTTCAATGTCTTTGATGGACTCTGTTGACGTTAATCCATGCCTTTATGTAGTACTTGTTAAGTTGTCCGGGTCTGTTGTTAACTCATTATGGTCATATTGTGTTGTTAAATTTTTTATCGTATGTTTGCCTTATTTTTCTGTGCCACACAATATGTTTTACATGCATGCACTGACATGTTGTTTCCCTGTTGGCAGGAGATGGCGCAGACTCCAGTTGATGACGCGTACGAGCTGCTCGACCCACGCTGGGATGTGGGACACCGTTGCCGGGCGTGGTCCACCGGCGTCGGCCCTCCGAGCCTGGTTCTGAGCGCCCCCAGAGAGAGCTAGCCCCTTGACGAAGCATACGTCCCGAGCTTGGAGGCCGGCTCTCGCCTTGCCAGTTGTTGGACCTCCTGCACGCGCTGCAGTTTGACGCGGCACTCCTGTCTGCGCTCGTGGACCGTTGGAGACCGGAGACTCACACTTTCCACTTCCGATGGGAGGAGATGACCATTACTCTAGAGGACGTGGCTCTGCTTACAGGTCTACCTCTGCGTGGTCTTCCAGTAGTGCCTCCTCCGAGGGCTGTAGACTGGAAGGTCCGTTTGGCCGACAGATTTGGTCACCCGATTGCTGCGAACACGTCGGGTGTGCCACATTCCTGGCTGCGGCGGGTACATGATCTGCCCCGAGCATGCGACTGCGAAGGAAGTGAGGATACACTTAGTCGCGTACCTTTTGTGTACCCGAGCTACATTCATCTGGCACAGTCTTTGGCGGACGCCTGGCCCGAGGAGATTCCACATGACATTCGGGCTCTGAGTGCTGCGCCACCTACCGAGGGTTGTGCGATGCTTGTCGGCAAAAGACAAGCGAGGCGACACCTCGCGGTATGCTACGCCCTTTCTGATTATGCTCGTGGGAGCACTTTCGGTCGGCCGACCGTACTTCGCGCACGTGCACCCTTACCGGTGACCACCGAGCTTTACGGAAGCGCTGCGAGGGCGACCCGTCGGCGGGCCTCGATGGGAACACGTTGGGCACGTGCTACCTAGGGTGGGCTAGGGAGAGACCGAGGCGCGTACCCGAGTTCCATAACCTTTTCGAGACTCTCCACGAGGCGAGGTCATCGGTGGCCATGGGCAGCCACAGTTCCTTCACGACCACGGCCCCTACGGATTATCGTCCCGAGGCACTGGGCGAGGAACTACGGATGATGACCTACCACCGGTCTTCGCACATGGTCGGCGGTACAATCCGCGGCGAGTCATGGCGATTCGGCCTTTACCAGAGGTGCCACCGCGGGACGACCTCTTGGTCGAACACCCACCACCCCCAAAGACATGAGCCAAAACTTGACCCTTTCGCCATCTACGAAAGTTCGACAAGAAAACTCTCGGTTTCATAGAACGAAACACTAGTCATTGCTTAATCACAAAAATTTGCACAATAAGGTTTTTGGATTGTTGAAAATGTGGTCAATATTTTAATTACATATTTTAATATGATGTGAAGATCACAAATAACTATAGATGCATAAAGTGATACCAACAGCAGGCAACTCATTGCACTTCTAAACGTACTGAATAGTATAATTATAACATAATAACGGTCGATCGACCAACTTACGATAGAGTTCGATGAAGACAGGAAATAGTGCGCACTCGAGCGAGTAGGTCGTTGATGATTCATCGAGTGAGTCGGCTGACGATCGCACCGAAACCTTATTGTCGCCTTGTGCAAGTGAACTCCGCGACAATGGTTCGGAGATATCTGCTCACCCTCCTTCCCGGTGCACGCCGAAGAAAATGGACGACTTGGTTCGATAGCACAAACCTCACAACAAAAAAAGAAATGAAGTAGAAATGAATGTGCCTAATTCTACGTTTAGCGTGTGGTGATAGAATATGTAGGGATAAGAAACCAAGGGGTTTATTGCAAATGTCAGCCCCCACGTGGATGGTCACATGAGATGCACGTGAGCTACACGCTATGTTGGCATCGGTAAGGACTATACGTCATCGGTGAAGCCCAGTGAATCGTTATTGGGACCTATACTGACTCATTTGAACAAGTTTAGATCCATGAACATGCAGTTTTAAAGTAAGTTTTGGGTCCTAAGTGAAGCAATATGACAAATAAAATGTGAATTTGTGATTGCCACCAAAAGTTTTCCTTTTTAGCGTTTTTCTAACAAGGAGAAACTCTTCTACTGCTACATCGGCCATTGGCGATGTTCCATCGGATCACCAACCCGCGTAATATAATAGCCGCGTCAAGGTGACAATTTTAAGGTGTCACGGCTCAACAACAATGGAGGTAGCCAAAATGGCGCGGATAGTGGGAGAAGTGACAACAAGTACACGACTGAACTTCTTTTTTTATCAAGGCTGTGCGGTAGAGGCACGTGCCACCTTAACCACCGAAAAGGCATGACACGATCCAAGACGCGTGCCAATTTTTCGCCACCATTAAGTCGCGGATTGGGCCAAGACGGGAAATGGAGCGCGAGCGGTCGTCGCTTTCCTTTCGAAGATGACAACGAGTGGCGCTGCCTGTTCGCTCGTCAAGCCATTGTGATGCTGTGCGTGTGGCGCCATTCGCGGATGGGCTCGGACTCTGCGCTTTAGTACCATGGGCGATTTACACGTTCGGAGATGGTACGATAACTCTCCCGAGATTTCCATGCAAACCATCAGGAGATGTGGACTATTTTAGCCTGTTGGGCCACAAAATATCAAAAATATCCTTTAAAATTTAAAATTTCTAAAAATAACTCCATGCCGTATTAGTCTGCCGTTCGGACAGAAGACCATCCCGGGCAGACCTTGGTCTTGCCTATGGGCTCGAAAGGTGCTGCTGTCCCAAGCAGCAGCTCTCGCTGTGCCACCGTGGCGGGCCGGCGCGATTAGGGGGTGAGATTTTTGCGCAAAAAATTCCACGAGCGGAAAAAAATTTAGCGCGAGGCGAAGGAAAAATTTCACGAGCACCAAGAAAATAAGTTGTGTGGACTGCTGCGAGCACCTAGAAAAGGTAAGTGTCATTCGCATCCGGTTATTATTATCGGTAGTTTTAGCAATGTGATTATGAATTGTAGCAACAGAGTAGTTATAGTTGTGTAGTTAGTTTATTTTGAAGACTCAGTAGTTAACAATGTCATTAGGCTGTAATTAGTTGACTTAACAGACCTGTTGCTAATAGTATTGTAAATTTCATCTCGGCTATTTGCCTAGTTTCATGAACTTGGTCATAAAATAGCAAAATATTTGCAGATCGTTAAACAAAATAGAAATAGACCCATTGAACGCTTTGTATATGTACTCTTGATCGGGCATATTGCCTTCGGTGCATGCACTACGCAGTACACCGCTAGAAGGAGAAACTTGTCGCACCTCTCAGCAAGTTTTTATGTCCAAAATTTAATGAAAAAGAATACTGTGTCGTAGACCCCACATGTCTTTGGTGTAAGCTAGGTCTAACTCGGGTATAGAAATGTAGAAATGCAATAAGAATTTCTGAAGTGAATTATTTTTGCACTGTAATATCGAACTAGTTAAAAAAATTCATAACTATATAAAAATTTAGGGAAATCAGTTTTGTTTGTTTTCTTTTTTATTTAGTACAACAGGAAAATT
The DNA here is from genome assembly GCA_036346395.1 of Hsuehochloa calcarea. Classification (NCBI taxonomy): domain Eukaryota; kingdom Viridiplantae; phylum Streptophyta; class Magnoliopsida; order Poales; family Poaceae; genus Hsuehochloa; species Hsuehochloa calcarea. The sequence goes on from CM070599.1 coordinate 47,947,908, forward strand.
CTGAAGTGTAACATAGAATAGGCTACAAATCATACGAACTCCAATCGGGATTGAAAACCTGTACGACAAAACGCTCGTGTACAGTGGGCATAACCAAATTTGTAGAAACATTCGTTCAGAAAAAATCCATAAAAATTCGAGTTCATATGCACATGTTTAGGTACATATTGGCGGATTAGGTACTTTATGCGGAATTCAAGATCCTGCTCGGTTCACGAGACGCCGACTGTCAATTGACGGACCGTGACGTGCGGACTCGCAAATGTCACATACCATCGGCGGAGCAAGTACATGGCCTCCGTCAATCGGCCTGGAAGGAAGAAGCTCCGAGCGTAATGCGCCTCGAAGGAAGAAGTGGCGATCGAGGCATTGAATGATGGTGCGATGTGTGCACTAGCTGGGCCAACTAGGGTTTTGCAAACCCCTATGCGCATATCATGGGCACACATGGGTCTTACACCGCGGAGGGGACAATCTGGTGGTCCCATCGGTCTCACGAATCCTCCGTGTTCATGAAGTGTTAAACGAGACATCCGTGGTGTGATCATCGTGAGACTTCTTTCCAAACATCATGTTTTCACTTGCGGCCAATGATGTTCTGGTCACATGCGGTTGGAGGGATGAGCGATGGAGTCGAGGATTGTAAGCAAATTGCAATTTCGAGGCCACGCCATCGTGTGGCAGATTTGGTCAAGCCTCGACCATCGATCACACGGAAAAAAAGATAATGTTATTAAAAGACTGGATGAAAGGAGGAAAGGGTTAGAAACGATGAAATTATTAATAGCCAATTTGGTAATTTTTTATTATTTCTTGTTCTTACTAAGTAGAGTTGGTTTAATAAGTTGTAATATCTTGTGATCACTGCATCGCTTACGACCTCATGATGTGTTGGCGTTGTTGTACTAGTTTGTATCTTGTATTCCTCATCTAATTCCGTATGAACACTTCGTGTGAATATCAAAAGTTCAATACACCGACACTCAGCCACTAAGTCTTCGTAAACCGATTATCGCACATATGTTTTGCTGATACGCCCCTTAAATGAAGCAAGGACCCGTGATCGAAAAAGCGATGGTCAAAACTCGACACGTACAGTGTCGCCCCAATGGCTGAACTCGGCTGGAAAATGGCTAAGTCCCAAAAGGGATCTCTGAAAAACGTCACGCATTTGGGCTTCAGGATAAGCGCTATAGGACTACTGCGATTAGCAGCGTAACAAACGATGGTTTCAAAAATGTCAATTGCAAAATAAATGCCAACTTATAAGCAACCCGCTCGTCAGTTTTGACCAATTCGCAAATCTCCGGACGTGAATTGCCAATCTGGGGTTCCTTTTAACCAAAGAGGCATCTGCGCAGTAAGACGTGATGTTCGAGATTTTCAGACATTAAGAGGCTTACAACCTATACAAGATTAGCATCAAATCGCGATCTAATTTCGATCGAAATGACGAACTGCGAGTAAGCTTGAACGTGCATCCGTCGAGGCCCAATTTTTGTCTTGAAAGGGTCTCGGAAGTACACCACTGCCGACTCTAAGAGTTCAATGACATCACTCTGCAGTAAGCCGTGACATCACGTGGATGGCACCTTCTATGAGGAAGACATCAGCTACATAATCATGACTTCTCTCGCAAACCGAGCGAAGGACTCGCAAAAGGGTACACCTCGCCTCCGACTTGTTTGACGAGAAGAACACGAGCTCCAAAATAAGACATGACTTTGCAAGAGATTAGACGACCAACTCACGCTATGCAACCGTGCGCTTATAAAGGAGGTCAAGTCATCTAGGGAAAATAATCACCAAACTGACGCATACAGCTACTTGCACGCGATGGACAACCTAAAAGCAATGGACGATGGATCTAGCAAGGTTCAGCCGGCAAAGCATAGAGGCATCTGAGTCCGCTCCACACAAGGCTTGAGCGATAGGACCTCATGAAGCCTGTGCAAAACCTCGCGAGCGTATACAAAGGAGCAAGTTAACACCGCCGAGGAGACGCGTTGTTGGTGGAACATGCAAGTTCTTCAAATCCAACACCATGCCGACGCACGCGTCTGGGTGTTCTAGCTAGAGCTTCGGACTTCCACACCGGGATTAACTATCGTTAGCCTGGACTTGGATAAGGTCTATCGCACATTCTCTTGACGCGCTAACAATCTCCGGTCCAGTGACGACCACATGTGGCTGTCACAACGGTACTAGGTATCCACCCCCGCCGATCACGCGATCTGGAGGAGAATGCCAACGGACATCGGAACTTTTAACATAAGACAAAGCGCATCGAGAAGCGAGCCGAGATGTCGAGCGTACTGGAGATGCCGAGGCAGGAGTATAAGATCGAAGAAGGCGTCGAGCGAGCCTGCGAGCATGGATGCGCCGGCTAGTAAAGATCATGGCCGGCCAAGATAGTGCGCATTTGCATGTACTCCATTCTTCAGTGTTCTACATCCCGAAAGGCATCGTCACTGCAGGATAAGCCGCTGTCTGCAATCCATGGTACCCACGTGTAAGTATAACCGAACTATCATGCGCGTGAGCCACTGAGCGTTCATCTCGAGACTCGCATACTCACCCAGTGCAACTTGGCCTATGCCGCATCACATCTTCAGTGGAATTCAGATAACCATTCGACCGTTCGATTCTTCATGTTTTAGGGTCTGCCAACGACGCACTAAGACCCCTGTAAGTTGAAGTCGCTAGTCCTACACTCGTACGAAGGAAATGTGATCGAGAACCATATCGACCAAGACTAGTCATGTTACAAACTCGACATTTCAAGTCACATGAAATTATGAAACTCTAATTTAAACGCTCATCCTAATTTTGAAACCTAAACCTGAATTTGTCAAGATAATTTCGAGCATATAAAATTATGTAAACTTTACACAATCAAGTCCATGTAGGAAGTTTGGAAAATTAAATTTTGACCTCATTTGCTATATTAGAAAATTTACAAACATTAACATTAAGAATTTGGAAAAATGGAATGCTAAAATTTCAAAAAATCAGCATCACATATGGAGAGTTCACAAAATTTCATAATTGTTTCAGCTCATTTTATATTTAAAACTCGATCAACAAAGTATTATTAATTGTTTTTAATAAAATAATAATATAATTTGACACCGTGTGCACAGGTGGTTGACATCCGTTTACATGCATGCACGACATGTATTTCAAAAATTTGAGAGGATTTTAAAGGTTTTTTGAAGGAGTCTTTTGAGTTAATCGATTTGGCAGCCCATAAAAGAACACAGGGGCTGATAGGTGAATCAGATCACATGATGGGCGTCGGACACGTCAAGCCTACCGATGAGTCGTTGACAGAAGGACACACTTGTCAGCGAGGCTTCGAGCGTTCAGCTAGCTAATCGTGGAGAATATTTATAGGTATGTCTCTCTCTCTCTCTCTCCAGACGATAGGCATATGATTTCGGCATATATTCACTATCAGACGCCGACTAGAACCAATATATAAAGTCCGAAACACTGTAGGATGGATTAGAAATTGCGGCGTCCTTCTTCGATTAGTCGATAGGTCAGGAAACTGGAACCGGTACCATGCTGGTACCGGGCTTGGAACTCTGGCTCTGTACATGCACGGACGAAGGTTTTGTTGCCGCTGGTTTCGACAGGCTAAGCGAGCAGATGCATCCCAAGTCCTGTTGTCCGGAGCTGGGTAAGGGTATTTTCTTGATCACTGACGGCTCACCATACCTGACACACGAACTTCCGGGCTATATGGTCTACCTGAGAGCTTGTAGAATTATCACGTATGGCTCAAATGGCAATTGTATTTCCCAATTAAGCGCAACAACCGGCTTGAAATCAACTTCGAGATTACCCAGAAATCTTTTTATTTTAAGTCGAGACACTATATTTGTTGTTTCTTTATGAGTCTGAGACCAACTTATTTTAGGTCACTCAGTATACGTAGCGGCGCGCCAGCAGCAGCATTTCAGTATACTGCACTGGCGCCGTCAACTCCAAATATTGCGGAGAGGGTCCAATAGAGCGAGTTGCAGGTAGTTGCAACAGATGTATGAGTAGTTGTACGAAGATTTGAACGGACAACTTACTACGTTGGAGATTTCTCCGTTTTGGTAGCATAACTCGATAGGTTGGTGCTCACCGTCACGGAAGGAACCGTATCCGATCTCAAACTAATGGACCAGAGAAATGCTACGGTACTAAAAAACAGAAAATCAGATATACCACTGTTTCCATACCCACTGCAGCACTACTGTTGAGTACTATTTGCACCCTAAAATTGCGTCGCTGGATCCGTCACGAACCTGTTTACGTTAGATCGACGGCAGTACCATGGCACCTAATGCTTACCATAATAGCATAGGGTACCAGTTTTACATGGCCTTTTGTTCGTGGCAAGGAAATGCAATTGCGTGGGAGGCTTCTACACCGTCGTATTCCATTCGCAGCATAACAAGGTTGTCTTGACCTATCAATGACCATCCCAAGGTTTTGGGGACACTGTCACCAGTGGATTTTCGCGCACGGCCATCATCGATGGGAACGACGACTGCGCACGCATATATGCCCTAGTTGGCGCTGAGAGACCGAGCTGCGGTACCCGAGTTCCATAACCTTTTCGAGACTCTCCACGAGGACGAGGTCATCCGCGGCCATGGGCGCCGAGCGTGTGTCTCTCGGATCGTAATGTTGGGTTATTTCAGATATAATTACTAAGTCGTGATGTCGCTTGCTTATTTCAATGTCTTTGATGGACTCGCTGACGTTAATCCATGCCTTTATGTAGTACTTGTTGTTGTCCGGTCCGTTGTTAACTCATTATGGTCATATTGTGTTGTTAAATTTTTTATCGTATGTTTGCCTTATTTTTCTGCCACACAATATGTTTTACATGCATGCACCGACATGTTGTTTCCACTATTGGCGGGAGATGGCGCAGACTCAGCTTGATGACGCGTGACGAGCCGCCGACCCACGCCGGGATGTGGGACACCGCTGTCGGGCGTGGTCCACCGGCGCCGCCCTCCGAGCTCGGGTTCGAGCGCCTGCAGAGAGCTAGCCTTTGACGAAGCAGACGCCCTCAAGCCGGAGACCGGCTCTCGCCTTGCCCGCTTGTTGACCTCTCCGCACGCTGCCGCAGCTTTGACGCGCACTCCTGCTCAAGGCTCGTGGACCGTTGGAGACCGGAGACTCACACTTTCCACTTCCGGCGGGAGGAGATGACCATTACTCTAGAGGACGGGCTCGCCATGTGTCTACCTCTGCGTGGTCTTCCAAGAGTGCCTCCTCCGAGGGTCAGACTGGAAGGTCCGCTTTGGCCGATGATTTGGTCACCCGATTGCCGCGAACACGCCGGGTGTGCCACATTCTCGGCCGCGGCGTACATGATCTCGCCCGAGCATGCGATCGCGAAGGAAGTGAGGATACACTTAGTCGCTGCACCTTTTGTGTACCCGAGCTACATTCATCCGCACGCCTCTTTGGCGACGCTCGCCCGAGGAGATTCCACAAGATAGCCGGGCTCAGAGTGCTTTGCGCCACCTACCGAGGGTTGTGCGATGCTTGTCAACAAAAGACAAAGAGGAGACATCCTCGCGGTATGCTACGCCGCTACTGCTTATGCTCGTGGGAGCACTTTCCGGTCGGCCGATCGTACTTCCGCGACGTGCACCCTTACCAGTGACCACCGAGCTTTACGGAACGCTGCAGGACGGCGACCGTCGACGGGCCACGATGGGAACACGTTGAGCACGTGCTACCCTAGGGTGGGCTAGGGAGAGACCGAGGCGCGGTACCCGAGTTCCATAACCTTTTCGAGACTCTCCACGAGGACGAGGTCATCCGCGGCCATGGGCACAAAGACAGCTCCTTCACGACACGGCCCTTACGGATTATCGTCCCGGTGCACTGGACGAGGAACTCGATGATGACCTACCACCGGTCTTCTCGCACATGGTCGAGCAAAGACAATCCGCAAGAAGTCATGAGGCGCTCGGCCTTTACCAGAGGTGCCACCGCCACGGGACGACCTCTCTCAAAGAAAGGCTCACCGGTATGTCATTCTTTGGTGTCATTTTGAGGGCATGTTTGAGTAAGATTTTCCGACATGTAAATTCAATTGCGTGCAAACGAGGAGAGGCGGAGGAGCGATGATCGGAGGCGCACGCAGCACTTCGAAGACGCTGTGGATCGGCTGTGGTTACGACGACGTGGTGCGGGAGTTTCGCGCTACGCCATCCGCACGCACGCCCGTACTTGTGGTGGTATGTTCCGCGACTAGGTGCAAAGCTTCGGGCCACGCAGCCGTCTAGTGGACGCCATGCCGACGACGCCGCACTAGCCGGTCCGGACCGTCACTAAGCCGCCTACCGATGAGACGGTAAAACATTCTTCGCATAATTTTCGTCCGCAACACTTTTCGCACTTACTATCGGTTTTCATGCGATTACCGCTTGGGCGTATTCGCCATGAGGCTATCAAGCTCTACAATCAGAAACAACAACACATTGATCGCTCCTAGGCGTGACGCGCGACGATACACGAGGACGCGATTTTCGCAATTAGATCCAGAATTTGTGGTCACCACAACGACGCTTCACGCCAAAGATCGCGCACGCGGCGGCACCTCCACCACCTCCGCCTCTGTACCTCCGTCGCCACCGCCGTCGTCGACCGGAGTCGTCGAGCCACGGCCGCCGGCCTCGACCGCCCGGGCCACGTGTATGTCATCCGTCAACCGGTTCTTGTTGAGTGCCTTTTCATGCACTCATTTCGGACGATCCGATATTACCCTTTGTTCTTGCAGCGCCATGAGGGACAACACTCACGCAACCATCGTCATCACGGAGGGAGGCGCAGGACTTGACTTCCTCGCACGGCGTTCAATCACACCTACGGGAGCACGACCAGTAGTTCGGCGACACGCACGGAGGGTACACTGCGCAAAGACTACGGCCGACTAGCCAGAGGATCCTCGCCAACACAACAACCTACTCAGGTACACGTGAACGTACTTACACCGATTTTTCCTGTTACACAAAACCAATGACTAACTCACCCTGTACGCTTCCCGCATGAAGGGCACCAGTGGGTTGACGATATGCTCAGACCTCAGCCGGACCGCCACGATGAGATCACCCCATATTCGCCTCCCAGACAGGGCCCCTACTACGGCCTTCGAGACGTACGCCGCTCCCCGGACAGGTTCACATTCCCTGAGGATCAACTACGTCGTCCCGGCAAGCGACACGACGATGCGCCCTCACTAATTTCATGGCCGTGTAAAACTTATTATGTAATGCCATTGTGCATCCCACCTTTCTGATTTATGTAATGTCCCTGTGCGTTACGACTGTGAGATTTATGTACACAAAATGTTCTCTGAAATATTTAGTACTAACAACAACTGTACCTCCCGATTTTAACTTACTAAACCTTAAAGACATAACGCAATGCTGCCCCACGATACCTCCTCGGCCCTGCTACCTCACGGACGTGAATTTTCTTCAACCAAATTACAATTTACCCGCAGGCTATATATATATGTATGATTTGGCTGCCATTCCCCTCACTCTTGAGTTCCTCTTCTCCTTCCTTCCAGTCTTAAACGGGATGTCTACGGTCTCATCAAACTTTCAAGTGAGCAGGCAATTAGAAGCACGACGACAACACTTGGATTGCCCTCGTTGCAGGGATCCAGTGAATGTGTTCACCTCCCATACGCCAAAGAATCCATCCCGAGTGTTCATGAAGTGTTCAAATCTTACGGTAACTTGTGTGTGATCATCCCCAATGAACTTCTTTCCAAACATCATATTTTTTTCACTTGCAGTTCCAATTATTTTTACAGAACACAACATGTCGGTTCTGGCTGTGGGCTGATGAAGCTGTGCCAGAGGTTCGAGGTATTGCAATGCAAATTGCAGCCTTGCAAGAGGACACCCATCGTGTGGCTGCATTTCGTCAAGTGCCTCGACCATCGGATCAACCGACGGAAAATAAAGATAATGTTATTAAAAGACTAGATGAAAGGATGGAAAGGGTTGAGAAATCGCTATAGAAATTTGTTAACATAGCCAATTTGGTAATTTTTCTTCTATTATTTCTTGTTCTTACTAAGTAGAAGTTCAGTTTTAATAAGATTGTAATATCCACTGTTTATCTATGCATCCCTGCACTACGTGATGTATGTCTTTGCGGCGTTGTTGTACTAGTTTGTATCATGTATGCCTCTATCTAATTCCGTTATGAACACTTTGTGTGTGAATTAATCAAACAATAATTTTCAAATCAGCGCAGAATTACCGCCAACTAATTTGCGGTACTTCCGATTATCAGAAGTACCGCAAATTTCTTGCGCCACTACCGCTCTTAAATGAAGCGCAAAAAGACCCTCTCTGAAAAAAAAAACGTTCCGCGCGAAAATCAGAACTTCCGTGGTGCGGTAGTTCCGCTCCCAACATGGCGGTACTACCGCGCTTGTAGAAAATCGGCTAAGTCCCAAAAGGGTGATCTTTGAAAAAAAACGTTCTGCGGGATTTTCGAAAGTTCTGCCGAGAGGCAGTTCCACACTTATATCGCCGGAACTATCGATTATTCTAACAAAGCAGCAGATGGCTTTCAAAAAAATTTCAATTGCAAAACAAATTTACGAACTTAAGTGACAGCACACTACCTCACCAGCGTTTTAGACCGAAATGACAGCACTCTGCAGAGTAATACGTGACAACATACTTCCTCGCCAGCTTTTTAGACCGAAATGATACTACTCTGCAGAGTAAGACGTGACAACACTCTGTCTCGCCAGCTTTTCAGACCGATATGACAGCACTCTGTAGAGTAAGACGTGACAACACACTGCCTCGTCGACTTTTTCGCATCAAATGACAAGACTCGCAGAGTAAGGCGTGACAACACATCGCCGCCTAGCTTTTCGGACAAATGACAAAGACTCGCAGAGTAAGACGTGACAACACACTGCCTCGCCAGCTTTTCAGACCGAAATGACATCACTCTGCAGAGTAAGACGTGACAACACACTGCCTCGCCAGCTTTTCAGACCGAAATGACAGCACTCTGCGAAGTAAGACGTGACAACACACTACCTCGCCAGCTTTTCAGACCGAAATGACATCACTCTGCAGAGTAAGACGTGACAACACACTGCCTCGCCAGCTTTTCAGACCGAAATGACATCACTCTGCAGAGTAAGACGTGACTTCTCTCTGCAAACCAGGACGAGAGAGGACTCTGCAAAGCAAGACGTGACAACACTCTGCCTCTCCAGCTTTTCCTACCGAAAAGACAGCACTCCAAAAAATAGGACATAACTTCTCTCTGCATAAAGATTAGACAACACTCTGCCAACCAAGCCATGCCAGGCTTATAAAAGGAGGTGCAAGTCATCTACGAGAGAAAATCACACAACCAAACCCAACGCTACACTAGAGCTTGCTTCAGCACGCTGGGATGGACAACCTCAAGAAGCAATGGGACGAGATCCGTGATCTAGCAAGGGCTTCAACGGCACGGGCCGAACAAGCTAGGGTCGCTAAGGCGGGTCCAAAGAAGAGCACTTGCCAGATGGCGACTCTCGCAATGAAGCCCCCCGTAGCAACAACCCCTGCCAGAACGTTACAACCGAGCCTTCGCCGCAACACCCGCCAGAGGGGGAGACGCCGCCCCTCTGTTGGTGTAGGGACACATGCAAGTTCTTCAAATCCAAGCACTAGCTCAGCCTCATCGTGCGTTACTGGGGTTGTCCTAACTACTCCTCTGACTATCCCGACCGTCGTTGGGATACGAGCAACTATCGTTAGCCGGTAAGGAGTACTTACAGTAAGTTATCGTACTCAATTCTCTTTCAGAGTACGCACTAACAATCTCTCCCGTCTACCCATAGTCCCCGAGCCGCTATGTGGCTTCCACAAGTGGATCGACCTAGAGATCCACCCACACGACCAGTGGCAGCTCGACTTTGAGGAGTGGAATGCCGAAAGGGGACGCGAGATCCGGGAGGAGGAGCGTCGAACTGAAGAGCACAACCAGCGTATCCGGCGGGAGACGCATGCCCATCTCGAGGCGTGCAGGCGCAGGGAGAGCGAGGCACGCGAGAGGGAGCACGAGAAAAAGCGGGAAATGGCGGCCGAGGCCAGGGCGGCAGGCGAGGAGTACAACGCTGAGCTCGTAAGAAAGGGCAAATGGCCCCGGTCCACGCAGTAGGTCGCGCCATTTAGTAGTAGTCCCCCTCCTATTCTTCATGTTTCTAACTATCCCCTAAAGGCATGCGTACTTACATGGTATGAAAGCTCGTGTCGTAAGTTACCGTAGTAGTAGCGTCCATGGTAAAGTAATTAGCCGAACCATCATGCCATGTGACCACATGTAACGTGCTTCTGTCCGCGCGCGGACTGCAATGTAGTTCTGGTGCTGTGCCTCCGCTGAGCCATCAAAGTATGCCTCTTCCGATGGAATTCCAGAGATAACCATTCACATCGGCATCGATTCTTCTATGTTTTAGGGTTTCTCCGTAATCGCAACGTTCTCAGCCCCTTCAGTTAAGTTAATTTTCGTACTCTGCTTTTCCGTACTCTGCTTTCACAGAAGAAATGTGATCGAGAACCATATCGACCAAGACTAGTCATGTCGTACCAAACTTCGCACATTTCAAGTCACATGAAATTATGAAACTCTAATTTCCGAAACGTCTCATCCTAATTTTTGAGACCTAAACTTTGAATTTGTCGAGATAATTTCAGAGCATATAAAATTATGTAAATTTTACATAATTAAGTCCACTGTGTAGGAAGTCTGGCAAAAAAAAATTCATAATGTTTGGACCTCATTTGCTATATTAGAAAATTCTTACAAACATTAGACTTTAAAGAATGTTAGAGAAAAAATAAGAATGTATAAAATTTCAAAAAAATTACACAAGCACACACACTATGGCAGGAAGCTTCACAAAAAATTTCATAATTTTTCGAGCTCATTTTGTATATTTAAAAAATTGTCTAACAAATATAATTAATTAGTTTTTTTTTTAAAAAAATAATAAATTTGACACACGTGGGCAGCACCAAGGTGGTTGCTGCCGTCCGAAATGACAGCTAGTAAGAGCAAAGAGTAATTTTAAAAAATTAAATTTTAAAGGCTATTTTTGCAAGGAGTCTTTTGAGTTAATCGATTTGGCATGCTCCATATAAAAGAACACAGGGGCTGATAGGTGAATGCAGATCACAAGATGGGTGCGTCGGCACACGTCAAGTCCTACCGAAGAGTCGTTGACAGACAGGACACACTTGTCAGCGAGGCTTCGAGCGAGTTTCAGCTAGCTAATCGTGGAGAATATTTATAGGTATGTCTCTCTCTCTCTCTCTCTCTCTCTCTCTCTCTCTCTCTCTCTCTCTCAGACGATAGGCATATGATTTCGGCATATATATCACTACAGACGCCGACTAGAACCAATATATAAAGTCCGAAACACTGTAGGATGGATTAGAAATTAGCGGCGTCCTTCTTCGATTAGTCGATAGGTCAGGAAACTGGAACCAGGTACCATGCTGGTACCGGGCTTGGAACTCTGGCTCTGTACATGCACGGACGAAGGTTTTGTTGACTTGCTGGTTTCGACAGGCTAAGCGATGGCAGATGCATGCCCAAGTCCTGCTTGTCCGGAGCATGGGTAAGGAGTATTTTCTTGATCGCTGACGGCTCACCATATCCTGACCACACGAACTTCCGGGCTATATCGATGATCTACCTGTAGAAGCTTGTAGAATTATCACGTATGGCTCAAATGGCACATTGTGATTTCCCAATTAAGCGCAACAACCGGCTTGAAATCAACATTCGAGATTACCCAGAAATCTTTTTTATTTTAAGTCGAGACACTATATTTGTTGTTTGCTTTATGAGTCTGAGACCAACTTATTTTAGGTCACTCATCATACGTAGCGGCGGCAGCAGCAGCAGCAGCATTTCAGTATACTGCACTGGCGCCGTCCAAACTCCAAATATTGCGGCAAGGGGTCCAATGAGGAGGAGTTGCAGGTAGTTGCAACAGATGTATGAGTAGTTGTACGAAGATTCTGAACGGACAACTTACTACGTTGGAGATTTCTCCGTTTTGGTAGCATAACTCGATAGGTTGGTGCTCACCGTCACGGAAGGAACCGTATCCGATCTCAAACTAATGGACCAGAGCAAATGCTACGGTACTAAAAAAACAGTAAAATTAGATATACCACTGTTTCTACAATACCCACTACAGCACTACTGTTGAGTACTATTTGCACACCTAAAATTACTGCTCACGCTGGATCCGTCACGAACCTGTTTACGTTAGATCGACGGGCAGTACCATGGCAGCCTAATGCTTACCATAATAGCATAGGGCTACCAGTTTTAACATGGCCTTTTTGTTCGTGTGGTGGGAAGGGAAATGCAAATATGCAGTGCGGGAGGGGGTTACTACACCAGCAGTTACTACTGTCATTTCGATGTCGCATTGGATAACAACAGGTTGTTCGTTTGATCCAAATTCAATGCACCATATTCTCTCAAGCGAGATATTTGTGGGATCCGAATTTCTCACCAGATATTGAGATTTTCTCGACTGTCTATATCCAAGCCCAACTCTGGTTGATCGGATGGTTAAAGAACGTGCCGAACGGCACAATACTGTTGGCCTCTGACTTTCCCATGCAAAGCAGGGGATCTCGTTACGGTAGAACAAAAGGCGAGGCAAAAGCCTCGTCCCTGCGCAACAGACCGGCCCCTCTCCCCTGTGCCGCCCCAAAAGGAGGAGGCGAGGCGAGGCGAGGCGACGCAACGGGGGCGAATCGAATCGAATCCAAGCGCAAAAAACCACGGCAGCGGCAGGGTAGGGTTGTCAGATTGATTAAGGTTTCCCGCTAATTAATGCAACTCCATCACATGTAACAGCATGTTTTGCTTACTAGTCCTAGATGATGATGGTGACGCGGCAGCAGAGCAGCGCTCGCTGCTGCCCTCTCGTCTCCTCCTCTCCTGGCCTCATTTTATAACCGCACTCCGCCATGCCTCCCCTTTCCCTCCCTCCCAATCCTTGGGCAGTAGCACTATGTTTGCCAAAAGCCGCAACTTGCAGCAGCAACCTTTGCACACAATCCTCCTTCTCCCTCCCCATCCCACCCGCTGCTGCCTTTTGTCTCCTCTGCTCTCCTAGGTTAGGAGGGGCTTTGCAAAGGAGATAGCGAGAGAGAAAGTACTTGCATACCCCAACAAGGCAACAGCTGCTGCCTTTCTCTCTCTCTCTCTCTGCTTTTATTTATATCGTCTTCAGTGGTGGAGTATTAGCCAGTACTAGCCAAGAAGAGGAGCTAGCGAGAGGGCTGGACCGCGACATCGAACGGGAAGAAGAAGAGGAGGAGGAAGAAGAGAAAGAAGAAGTACGTGAGCTAGCCAAGAAAAGATAGCCATGTGGGACCTCAATGACTCGCCGGCCGCCGAGGGGGCGCCGGCCCTCTCCCCGTCCGCTGACGACTCCGGCGCGTCCTCCTCGTCGGCCGCCGCGGTGGTCGAGATACCGGACGACGGCGACGACGTCTCTGCCGCCGCCGCGTACGCCGTCGTCACGCGCCAGTTCTTCCCTCCGGCTGCTGGCGGCGAGGCCGCCTCCGGCAACGCGCGCGCGGAGTGGCTCCAGCTGGCCGGGGCCCCGCCGCCCGCCGCGGCGGCGGCCAAGAAGAGCCGGCGGGGGCCGCGGTCGCGCAGCTCGCAGTACCGCGGCGTGACGTTCTACCGTCGGACGGGGCGGTGGGAGTCGCACATATGGTAAGTTCCGTTGCCGGCTTGGCGCTGTCTTTTCCTTTCTTGAGAGCTTAAGGAAGGAGGAGAGAGAGAGGGCAAAAGAAAAGAAGCAAGGATGGGTTTGGTATCGATTCGTCTTGTTTTGGGCATTTCCTGATTCTGCTCCTTTTGCCTTTCATAGCAACATCTTATCAAAGTTATTCTCACCATACTCTCTCCTCTCTCTTGTTTCTTTCTCTGTCTTCTCTCCTCCATCCTATTGTGCAATGCAGGGATTGTGGCAAGCAGGTCTATTTGGGTAAGTTTCATTATTTCCATCTTGTCCATATCATATCGATACTTGGGGCTGCTGCGCGCGACCTTTACCAATGAATCGCCGACAATTGGAGGTGTATTCTATTCCCCGGTCTCGATTCCTCTTCCTCACGATGGCTTGTGACGACTTGCAGGCGGATTTGACACCGCTCATGCGGCGGCTCGGTAAGGATTTTTCTTTGATCTTTTCTTCACTGACTACCATGTTCAGGTAGCTCTCTACCAATAGCAATCGAATTCGCAGTCAAATTCTATTCTTTTCTGGTTTCTTTACCAACTGTAACTGCAGGGCGTACGATCGGGCGGCGATCAAGTTCCGCGGCGTGGACGCCGACATCAATTTCAGCTTGGAGGATTACGAGGACATGAAGCAGGTGAGATTTTGCGGTAATTAAGATTGATACTCCACCACTCAAGGAGTAAGATTTTTTTTTGGCAGTGTTGTAACGTGTTTAGAAATCTGTAGATGACCAACCTCACCAAGGAGGAGTTCGTCCACGTTCTCCGGCGGCAGAGCACGGGGTTCCCCCGGGGCAGCTCCAAGTACAGAGGCGTGACGCTCCACAAGTGCGGCAGATGGGAGGCTCGGATGGGGCAGTTCCTGGGAAAGAAGTATCACCCTTTGCTTCTCCAATCACCTCGCGTTTCTTTCTTCTCCCACCACTTTCCCCGTCCATCCTTGTAGAATCTGCTTGCTCTTGTCGTTGCGTTGGGGCTACTGGCCTCTCATGGATGGCACTTGTGCAGGTACGTCTACTTGGGTCTGTTTGATACCGAGGAGGAAGCTGCCAGGTAAAATTATTAGACCGCACTGTGCGTCCATTGTTTCGCCGGGAAACTTTGGGTTGGGCGGTGATCTGATTGATGTCTCGTGTCTCTGGACTTGTCGGCCAGGGCGTACGACCGGGCTGCCATCAAGTGCAACGGCAAGGATGCGGTGACAAACTTCGATCCCAGCATCTACGCCGAGGAGTTCGAGCCGGCGGGTGAGTCTGTCTGTGTGTATACACTGTGCGTGATTGAGTGGCAATAGGCTTCTCTTTCTGTTCATCTTGGACAAATCTGTCACTGTGCAGCAGCAGCGACGGGCGACGCCGAGCACAACCTGGACCTGTCGCTGGGGAGCTCGGCGGGCTCCAAAAGGGACAGTCTTGACGGCGGCGGAGACGACGAGAGCGCAGCGTGGTCCGACCAGCGAGTCCCCATGGCCTTCGACCTCGACTGGCAGACGGCGGCCCGGAGCACCAAAGCAAAGGTACGCAGCAACTTGGCCTTGCTTTCTGCATCAACTATATATCGTCGTCTTCTTACTAAATACTAGGAAGCTAATTAAAATTTCTTCTTTTACTACGTACTGGCTAGTTCGACCAAAACTCGAAGCATCCCCAGATGCCCCCTGTCTTGCAAGTCTCCCACCTGCCGTTTAATCCCAGGCATCACCAAGTGGGTACTTTGTAATTTCCATTTGGAGAGAATTTTCTTCGTTATCTGTTCTTGGTAGGCGCGAATTAACGCTCCTTGTTTGGTGCAAATTGTGCTAGTTCATGTGCAATGGCGATCCGGGGACAGCGGGAGGCCTGTCTCTGACGATCGGCGGCGTGGGCGGCGGAGGCGGGCACTGGCCTCCCCAACAGCAGCAGCAGCAGAGGCTGCACGGCTGGGGCAACGGCGGCGGCACGAGCTGGCCGCTGCCGCCGCACCAGGCGGCGCCACCAACCGCCGCCGCCACCGCAGCTGCAGCATCATCACGATTCCCACCCTACATCGCAACGCAAGCCCCAAGCTGGCTGCGGAAGAATGGGTTCCATTCCCTGACCAGACCCACCTAGATGAGCAAGAAGAGCGCACACATTCACCATCGTCTCTTCATGGCGGCCAAGATCAAGAGGTGTGTGTCATTGACACAGGGATGCAGAGGAAAGGTTTCCTCTACTCACAAAGACTACTAGTAGAACTGGATGCTATTTTTTTCCTTTACTTTTTCGTTGTTTTTTTTCACTTCTACTCTGTTTCCTGATTGGCTGAGAGATGGATTTGAGGAATGATGGACATGAGTGAGGGCATGTAAATGAGGAGTTCCCCAGAAGCTGAGAGACTGGTAAGGGTCGCCTCAAGGCTCAAGCATTGTGTGTCTTTCGCCGTTTTTTTTTTACCATGGCCAGCAACGATCACTTTGGGTATCAACATCACAGCTCATTTTGTTTGGTCTCATGTTGCATCATTCGCTGCATGATGACCATGATTCGGGAAATTATCTCCGTGCACCTCCGGTGGGCCGACAATACTTGCCGTCTAGTATAACATCTTAAAATATTCATGGATCTCCTGTTCATTTTTAAACCTACCATGTAGTAACTGTTATCATCAGAAATAATCAGACGAACGTACTGTGTAATCATGAAATTTGGCACATCGTAATGTAATCTTGATATTGCTAATCCAAAAAACGTTGAGACTATAAGCTATACATATGATTTGACAATAGTTTCTTCTTGTGAGAAGTTTAGTTCATTTTCCCCTGAAATACTCCCAGAAAACGAAGTGTATAGTATGCAATAGGAAAAGCTCGTATTTCACGTACACTAGGTTCCTCCTCCCCTTTTATTTGTGGTTTTTACGGGATTTCATATCGTGACTTCTCACTTTACCGAGTTTCAAACAAAATTGTGCTAACCAGCACCACTAGAATCGTATGGTCTCTCTCCTTGAAAATATCTGAAAACTTGAAGCAGTAGAAAGCTAACGACTGTTAGTAAATGTGGTTTACTGTATACGGTTTACTAATTAATACAGTGTTAGGATGAGTAACATAATTGATCCCCAAAATAATATAATAATTGCATTGATGTAGATTCGCTGTCCATCAGTAAAGAAACTAGATTCATGAAAACAGAGCTAACTAATCTGCTAAAATAAACAGATGCATGTATCTCTTTTTCTTCACTTTTTTTAAATATCCTTGGAGATGCTTTAAAATAAGCTGCCTATGCACCTCCCTTGAAAAGAAGAAAAGAGTCCCGGGCAAGTGGACGTAACATTTTGCTAGAGAAAGAGGGTGCCTTGTTTCTAATTTGGGCATTGCAATAATTGAAGTTGGGAGGAGAGAGAGAGAGGAGTAGTGGAGCAGAGTACGGAGGGAGGGGGGCCAGGCCAGGAGAAGCAACCGGCCAGAGCAAGCATGTGTATGTATGGGACTTGTTTACAAAAGTGGGCCGGGCCAGGAGCTTAAATGATGCGACGGTAAAAGCTGATTCGTGTAACTGGCTTTGGAAATAAGTTAATGTGGACTGCTCCGATGCCGTGTCGCTCTCCTCAGCCCTCCGAATCAGTTCGTTGTCTGCCTTTCTCTCTCTCCCCCCCGTCACGGCAACGCATTTGCATTGGCCGTCAGGCAAGCGACCAACCATATGTAATTGCTCTACTCAGCTCAACTCCATCGCCCATCGCCCATCCCTTGATCTCTTCTCTTATTCGTTTCTCTTTCATTCGTTCATTTAATCATTGTACGTGCTGCTCTTATTAGTTTCTCTTTCAGGAGTACGCCCTAGTTCTTGGGCGCATTATATGGGTAGGGAAACGTTGCCGTCTGGTGCAACCTTAATGTCAGAATCGTTTTGATGCTCGTTCTAGATTCCTTTATGAACATGGACGCCTCCTGCTGAATTCCTAGAAATTTAGTGCCCTGTGTGTATTTGAGGTAGTCTCTGAAAAACTTGTGATTCCGCCAGATAAGGACAGGTCCGGATGAATTGTCTGTATTCAACATCGTTTTTAGCAGGGACGTCTAAGTGAAGCAACCATCAACACTTCATGACTTGAAAGGCTCTCCTAGCTTTTCTTGTGCAAGGACCAGAGCGCGGTTGCGATGCTCATGAATTCTACAATCCATTAACTATTCCGCAATAGCATGAAGAAAGAAAGAAATTAAAATCCCCCCTCCCTTCCTCCATGCCGTGCCGACCTTACAGCTCGTAACATTGATCATCATGGCCTAGCAAAATGTTTGCCCTTGATAGAGGAACACAACTGCTACATATCGAAATAGTTGCGATCTGCATGTGAACTATCACAGGATCTATTGACAGGTGAAATTCATTTAGGCCCACACGCATGCCGGTCACGTTTTTTTCTATACACGGAGCAGTTCCGTTGATCGAGGCCGTCCGATCTTCTCAATCAGTACGCATCCATGACAAAAAAAAAAAACTACATGCATACAGGTAGGCTGGTTTTCTCCTAGATCTCTCCTCAGGAAGCCCCACCATGCCAATGATGCCATGCGCGAACCGCGCTGCTCGCCCGTACGTGCGTGCGTGCCCCACAGCCCCAGCCGTGGGCTCGGCATGCACCCCCCGGTCCGTTTCATCAGACGGGATCGAGAGTCGAGACCCCACGGCGTCATTAGATTACCAAGTGCGCGACCTGTGGACTCAGCTTTTCCGGCAAAAGGAAATAGCTAGGATGCATGATCGGCGCTTCCGTTCGACGGGACACTCCAAAGATTTTAACGCACGCACGCACCTCTTACTGTGCGAATTGTGCCCGTAGGGCCCCAGCGTGCAAGCAAAAAGATAGGCGCGCGGCCGAATGCATAGCAGCACACCAACCAAACCGTAAAAACAATTCGGCTGGCGCGCCCCTCCACCTGTCCGGCTGCCAATTTACCATGGCTGTGTCACTGCATTCCTGTCTGTCAAGTGGAGGTGGGCATTGGGCCCTCGGCCCGACTACTCCGCCATATCGTATTGGTCCGTTTCATTTTTGGTCAGGTTTAGGCACAGTCCAAAGTTCATCATGCTAAGGTCGTGCTGTGTCGGCCTAAGTCCAGCACTAAGTAACTATAGACGTTCGGGAAGACGACAGCCGCCGACGCCTAGGAAGACAAAGACATCCGTATCATCCACGCCTGCTCCCCCTCGCCAAAGCCTCCTCCTCCTCCTGGACGTCGATGAAGAATTCCGCCCACTCAAGGCGAGCGCACTTCCGAAGGAGGTGAGAAGGACAACGGCGACGAGGAGGTGACTGGAGGGACGGTGGAGGGCGGCGGCGCATGGGGAGAGAGAGGGAGGGCGACGACACATGGAGAGGGAGAGGGAGGGAGGGGGCAGCCGGCGGTGTGTGGGGAGGGAGAGGGAGGGAGGGCGGCGATCGGCGCGTGGGGAGGGAGGCGGCTGAAGTTGGGGGAGGGGAATCACAAAATGTGATTAGGGATTGAGAATTTGAGAGCCTGGGCTCAGGAGAAGGGGTTGGGGATGGGGTTGGGGTTGGGGGAGGCCGGGAGGGATGTTGGGCCAGACTGGGTGGTAGAAGGGGTTGATTGGTTGTGCCAAGTCCAAGCACGGCCCAACTGGCCGTGCCATGTCGTGCCGCCCAACGGGTCGCATTCTCAAGCCCAGCCCCGCCCGCCGTTCATGCCGTGCCAGCCCAGCCCCACTACGTGTCGTGTCCTGCTATGTCGTGCTTAGACCGTGCTATGCCGATCGGGCTTCGAGTCAGCCCGAAAAAGCACGGCCCAAGTCTCAGCTCTACTGTCAAGAAGAAGAAGAAGCAGAGCAAACGCGTGCGAGCCTTGCGCCCTTGCCGAAGCAGCAAAGCTCAGGGCTGACTCAGTGAACTCACATCCACCCACATCTGCCCGTTCCAAAGTTCCCCAAATTCCAAATCACAATCCCCAATCAATTGAGTGAGGGGAAGAAGCGCACCTGAGCAGCAGAGGAGGTGCTAGGCAAGTAGGTGGAGGTGGCGACGTCGCCGCTAGCCGGAGGAGGCTGGGTGGGGCGATCGGCCCGGGCGTGGAAGCCACCGATCCGGCCAGCGGGAGCCCGGAGGAGGCGGACTGGATGAGCCGAGGAGGGTAGGAGGAGGAGGAGCCCGGAGTCGGAGGAGGATGATCTGCCTGTCGGCCGTCGGCCCATCGCCCGTCTGCGCGATTGCGCCTGTGCCACTCTGGGCGTGGGCGGGCCTCTCTCTGAGTCACTTGGGTGTGGCGTACTGGAAGGGGAGGCGAGTAGAGGGGGAGCCGGGGAGGCGAGTAGGCAGCCAGTGTTGAGCGGCTTGGACAGCGCTAACTGCTGAGGAAAGTGAAGATTTGCGATTTTTTGTTTGTGGACGGTGGAAATGTGAAGTGAACCACGAAGTGTGAAAAATTGAAGATTGAAGCTTCTATGACTATAGTGGTGTACCGTATACTCATACCTCATTCCACAATTAGTCAATTAGTAATTTGTTAGAATATAGTATGGTATTGTGGTATGTACTTAATTAGCAATTTATTCGTACGTTTGCAACAATGGAGAAACAAACTTTGCGTAATTATTTCACAAGCAATTCAAGTAGTATTCCCCTAACATATTTAGATCCATTGATGATTCAAGCTAGCGTCTTAGTGGTATGGTTCTTTTATTTTGCATGTTCCTGATCATTTAAGTACAATTTGCTATTATATCATTAATTTTTCTAATTTTGATGTACAAATTGTTACCCATTGGAACAATATTTATATGTTTTGGGAATGCATTTTCTATTAGCGAGGTATCTTCATTGTATTTCTCTTTTTTTTGCTTTTATTAATATATGAATTTGATAGCACAAAAATGCAAAACTATGTTTATTTCAGATTAGTTTAGTCATTCAAAACTTTAAACTCATCCTCTATTTTCATTCTAACTTCACCACTGCTGGTTGATCAGGAAGGAACTAGCTGATCGAGCAATGCTCCTTTGTCTCGTTTGCGCGATATATCCGTCTAGCCGAGACCACATAGACGAGACCAATATGGACAATAAGCTACATGGACGAAAGAAAAGGAATGCATGCATGGCCTAGCCTAGCCAGCTAGGCACAGGCAGCGCTATACACATCCACGTACCGATGCAGCTAGATAGGTTGCTTCCGCGTTCTGCCTGTGGAGGAGCAGAGGATGGAGCGCATCACTCCTGCGGACATGGAGCCGCCAGCTCGTCGGTCCTGTTCACGGCCTGCCCGACCTTCCCGAAAGGGAAAGTGGGCACCGACGCGCAGCTATCACGGCCCGATAAAAAGCCGCTCGCCTTATTTCTTTTTTCCCCCGGCCGGTCAAGATCTAGCTAGCGCCAGTGTAGGATGGCGACCTGAGAGCGAGGAGCTGCACGAAAAGGCGACGACCATATGTACGTACGCGCTAGCTAGCAGCTGCTGGATCCATCCACCATCTGCCCGTGTCTCGCTTCGCTTCGCTTCCTTCTCTGAGCTTGCTCGCTAGCTGCGATCTGTGGGCTATGGCTGCGCGCGCGTACCCTGCCTAGCCATAGCCCGAACGACCTTGCCTTCGCCCCACATTTCTGCTGCGCTGCCTGGCAGGGGTGTCACTGCGTGCTTTCATAACGTAGGCCCCTGGTAGGCGACAAATAGCGCATGTATTGTCGCCACGCCTGTGCCATGGTTGTTGGACCTTGTCGAATGTTTTTATTTGACTTGTACGTACCTGCTGCATGTGGCGATCGATCAACATAGGTTAGAATTCAGGATCATTGGGAGGTGAGAGGCGATGCGTGTAAGTTGGTCAGTTAATGTTGTACTGGTTGCTAGCAGCTTGGGCCAGCGATACGTAAGTCTCGCTAGCTCGACAGTGCTGATCGATGCCTCAAGTCTGAAGCATGCTGCACCAATATGTACGGACCTGCAGCAGCTAGCAGGCTGGGTGACGAGCAGCCAGCCGGGGCCTGTGGCAATCAAGTACGTACTAGTGTATAAATGTCTCTGGCTCCTTGCGTTGGTTTGAAATGATCAAGCCCTGTAAACGGTGGATGACCTTACTGCATGCAGCAGCCCTTGCAGGGCGACGCATTTACTGCCTGACTAGGTGAATGGATTTGCACGGTGTACTTCTACCGATCAAGTGCCCAGTTTTTGTTTAAATGGCACTGTTCTGCGGTGTATTCCTAATTGTGGCTCTCCTCGTTAATTTTTACAAATATGATAGACCGGATGAGTCTCACGCCACCACGTATGCAATTCCGGTCTCCCCTAGCCCGGAAATATTTTGTCCGCACAATCAACGCTTGGACAAGGCGTGTCTGCACAGCCACCGCCTGGACACGACTTGTCCACACGGCCACCGCCCGGTCTTACTACGTGTCGCCCAACGGGGGGCTCGCGGAGGCGGCTTGTCCGGACGGTGGCCGTGCGGACGCAATACGTGTCGGCACATCGCTTGTACAGGTTATGAGCGTGCGATCGAGCTGCTATTTTTGGCAATACGGCACGAGACACGCTTCTGCCTTAAAAATGCGCACAACAGTGGCATTTAGGGAGAAAAAAAACTCATCAAGTATACACGGCTACTGATTTTGGTTTCTTCCCAAATGGTCCGTTATGATGCATGACTGTTCAGTACTTGACCTATAACTACGCGAACTTTAATTTTGGTCTGACCAAAGAAGGCGCTAGCAGCTAGCTCCTAGAAATTGTGGTTGTAGACTTGAAGCTGACACTTGAGTGTTAATTGCCGTGCAAGCACAGATTTTGACGTCGCCACCGAACTTATCTGTAGTTCGAACCCAAGCGGGCAAGCGAGATGATCTGACTGCTGAGAAGTACAATTGCGACTTGTGATGCTGGTGGCAAAATAAACACATCGATCGTAATGTCGTCGCAGAAATTGGACGCGTGCACGTAGGGTTGGCTACATGCACCGACCCAACACTCAAGAAACCGCCGAGCCCTCGGTATCACGGTCACGGATAAGAAATTTGGGCTATGGTCGGCGCACAAGTACTCGTGCAACCCGTGCATGTGTCTTTTGGACTCACCGACGCCGGTTCAGTGTGGACCGATCGACTCGGCGCGCGTAGTCTCACGTGTACCTAGTCTGAAACCGCAGGGCTGGGCACGGCCGCGGCGCGTAGTCTCACGTGTACGTGTACGTGTATGTAGTCTGAGACCGTTATATCTGTTGAGTGGCGGAGGTGCACCAGCAAACTAACTCAGAAGAAGCTAAGTCTGGTAGCGTCGATGTTGTCCTGCTGAGACATGCCCAACTGGGGCCACCTGCAATGAAGTCATAAACGAGGGATTGGATAAATCCACTCCCGAATTGTCCATCCCCAAGGTACGATGTCTGCAACTCCAGTCGTGCGGGGTAGCTCTGGCCTTAAACGTTCAGTGTGCCAGCAAACTCGAAGGAGCTCCCTGCGTATGCTCCAAACCCTACAGACAGTCCAAACCCCATGTAGGCTCCAAACCGAAGGCTGCAAGGCGGAACGATGTTAGTCAAATAAATAGCATGGATGGCGACCTGAGAATCTCGTACTTCTCGAATGTGCGGTGAAGATGACCGAGGGGGGTGCTAGTCTGTGTACAGGGTGCGGATGGCAGAAGTGTTGCATCCCGACGGACCCGCGACGGGAGAACGACATGATGTTAACGGAACGTAATGCATAACCAAAAAATAGAACATAGATTTGTACGCAACTTATCTTCCTGCTGATCTGGCCCGCAGATGACCGACATGGAGTGCTACGACACCGGTCGGTCTCGCTGGGTCGTGATGACCTGGTAGGTGAGCACGGCCCCCCACTTGCTGCCCGGTGCGCAGGACGTCGTGCATCGAAGGGCCGCAGCTCATGTTCTTTATTATGTTCTTCGACTTCGCGAAGATGTACATCAGAGCACCCAGCAACCCCGGTAATGTGTGTGGGCTGCTGTTGAGGATTAAAATATTCATATATTATCTTAATATATGATAAAGACCATACGTCTTCGTGGTCGTAACTTCTAAGACCACCGACCTAACTGGTCGTAGGTACCACAGAAGTTATATAATAAATACCCTGGTCGGACAAAATTCCAAACCTAGTCCACGACCAGGTAAATGCTCGTAAAGCTATGAACATGCGTCTGGGTCGAGTCCCCGACCACGCCACTCACTATGTGATGAATGAACCACGTGTTTCATATTCCGCATAATACAACACTATCACGGTTGATGATTTAACGTCTCCTAAATCATTAACCGCATAGCGGTTGACACCTTCACCAACCGCCCTTACGGTTGGTGAAATGGTCAAACTGCCACCTCTTTCCGACCAGACGCGTCGCTCCCCAACGGGTGTCTCCTCGTGAGATAACTGCCACCGCTTCATCAAGTACTTAAGGAGGACCATAGAAGGCGGAAGAGGGGCACAAGGACAGACAAACAAGGAGAGGAAGACACGAGACAACACATCAGCAACAGTCCTATAGAAGCACATCAAGCGAGATATAGCAAAGTGTTGTGTTTTTAGATACTCTTAGTGTTTGTAATCGTGAGTTCATAGCAATAAAGAGCAAGTCAGATCCACTCCCAGGAGATACCCACATTTTTCCTCTTTTCATTTATATATTCATAAGATCGGCGATTTGATCGTCGATAGCTGCGGATGGTGGTCTCCGATGCGTTGCGCCCACTCCAACTGAAGTCAGAGACGAAGCAGGTTCAGTAACGAAGAGTACAAATATCATCAATGAAATGATCGAAAGTTTGTAAGTGTCTCACAATGTCGTCACACCGCGAAGCATTGTATCGATCGTACGAGTGACTGAGGCTCTCCTGGTGCGTCACATGCTACGGACGCTCTAGCGGAGTATGGGTGAATCTAGTGCGCGACCGTGGTACGTACCACTGCATGTACTCGTGCTATGTTCATACGTCGTACGATCACTGCTCCAGCAAGACCACAACGTGCACCGTCTCCATCCAGGTCATAATCTACTCGTGTTGGATTCCTAGCCAATTCTTAGCACGTCGGCCCAATCTCGATCGCCTACATTACGAAAGGATTGATATTAGAACAGATGATATAGGTATGAAGTGTAAACATTACTCGGACAGGAGTTGGACTCACAAGTGAACGACTCGCTGCGGCATTCTACCGTCGGGAGGAGGCATGACCCGGTACAAATCAAACTGACGCATTATGCGCTGCTATGCGTAAGGCTCCAAAATATGTGTAAACAACAGGTGGCATGTCGTCACCCAAAGTCCAGCGTCCTGCGTGCATTGCAAGGACAACCCATGTGGCGCTACCGTGGCTACGAAGTCTGGGGTCCATGGAGCCCAGATGATATCGTTGTTGTACAATGACTCAAACTCGTTGTGGAACAAAGAGTAGCACCTCGCTGGTCTATCCTTCGCCCAGCGTAGGATAGCGGCAGTCCACCGGGAATCCATGGTGGGCCCATCTATCGGGTCCTGCAACGCAGGGTACAGGTGGATTGCTCTGTGGAAGGGCGACTGCGCCAACAGGGAAGTGCTCCCAACTCCATAGCTGCAGGAGCACATAGCAACAGGCAATGCTGTGTTTGACACCCATATCGCGCCTTGAAGCATCACATAGCCCCCTATATGTGGCGCAGAGGACGGCAGATCCCCAACTGTACTGAGGCATATTGCCCCAGCCTCCGCGTCGCCCAAAGACTCGACGATGCGAACGAAGCTAGGGTACACCCCAGTGGCGGAGCCAGGAATTTTGTGATAGGGGTGCACAATTCAATAATAAAAATATATTATACGACATATAAGTAATTTCACATAAAAGTTCAAAATTAGTTAATAGTGCAATACAAATTAATAGTTCAAACAAAATCTTACATGAATAAAAAAAGTCCTAAATAGCTAATGGAAATCACAATAGCATACGACGTGATCTCATTCCTTGGAAACACTTGATTATATCATCATCACTAACCTTCGAGAAGATATCTCGCTCTATAAAGGTGACTAAACAATCATTCAATACTTGATCGCCCATACTATTTCTCAACTTGTTCTTCACAAGATTCATCGCTGAAAATACTCTTTCAACGCTCGCCGCTGCTACCGGTAGGAGCAATACCAATTTGAGAAGCAAGTACACCAACTTATAAATGTCATACTTCTGTGTTTCAACAAGCTTAGTAGAAAGCTCACCGAGATTCTTTAGGCTCTTAAATCTATTATCGCTTCGCATATCATCAATGGAGTTATCAAGTTGGAAAGAAAGCCTCGTTAAATCCGTGCTTGAAAAATCATTGGGATAAAAGTTGGCAAGGCTAAGCACTTTGTCAACGACTCGTTAAAGAAAGCCTCGTTAAAGCCGAGCAATGGCCTCTCGTCTCGACGACTCGACGCCGGACGTTCTCGTTGTCCTTGGCGACGACAGACTGGCGAGTAGCCAAGCAGGAGGAGAAGCAAGGAGGCGATGTCCTCGGCGCGGCGACGGCGGACTGGCGGAAGACGGGAGGAGGAGCTAGGACCAGGAGGCAGGAGGAGAAGCAAGGAGTCGAGTCTGAGGGGAGGTTGGCGGCGTCAGGAGGGGAAAGCAAGGAGCCGTGTGCATCTGGTGGGAGGTGGGTGAATTGGCCAGAAATTGAGCCAGCCCAAGTGCCAAATGTTGATACTATAGTTAGTTTAAAAAAATTCTCTTTTTTTTAGGGTGCCTGTGCACCCAGGGCACCCCCTGGCGCCGCGCCTGGTACACCCAATCGGTATGTGACATGGGAAACATGACTAAACCAAAAAGATATAAAAGATAAGCAACGAGGTGCGTCTGAACAACGTCGTCGGGTGCATCCTCCGAGCATTGGTTGAAAAGCCTCAGCCAAGTCCGAGGGATGCCACGATCACTGTCCTGCATAGGTATGCTGAACCTATTCCCCAGCCTGGCCTTCCAATCCACTAGCGGATGGCCTGGAACAAGTGGCTCACCCCGGATCGGGAAACCAGTCAGGAATGAGACGTCCTGCAGGGTGACCAACTTCTCATCCCATCAAAAGTGGAACGTGTGCGTCTTGGGCCTCCACGAATCGACAAGTGTTGACAGCATGTTGCCGTCCAGGGTGAACTGGCATCCGATGGAGACCAGCCTCGTGAAGAGCGACAAGCCCATGTCCCGGAGGATAGAGACGTAGCGAGCATCCAGCTCCCAACATTCCCTCCCAGCCCGAAGCGCTAGGGGTTGAGGGCCATCCTTGTTCCTGTAGATCCACAACTTGCACCGGTGATTCTCATCGTAGAAGTGTTTAAGAAGCTCCGGTAGAGACATGGTTTACAAGACACGGAAGATATAGACTATTAGTGAAAATAAATAAATTATTAGTGCTAACTAAGGCTAATCTCTTGCATGGATGCATGCATGGACAACAAAGATAAAATGAGAATTTACTCCTAGATGTATCTGTATCTAAATACTGTTAAATGAAGTCATTGTTGTGTACAACAGTTCATTGTAAGGAAACATCATAATCCAACTCATTCAGTGAAAAGCCCCAACAACAATCACCTTCTAGTCCCTCCATTTTTCTTGGACAAAAAAAACTTCATTGTTCTAGGTTTTATGACATTTGTAATCAGACGAACGACTGTAGTTCTCACAATCACATGGAATCTCATATCCCAACTCACAACCTAGATACATTGTGGTAAATCAATGCTTCAAGTCTAAGCTCCATAATTGAGGTCAATTTTATGTCAAAGTCAAAACATGTTGCTCCACAATTAAAGTCAATTTTATGTCAAAGTTAAAACTTCATTGTTCAGAAGGTTGCTTCGAGTTTGTCATTTCATGGAGAAACAAGTCTCTGAATCACAACACTACTTGTATTAATTTCTACTAGTGCTAGTAGTTAATGGATTTGGTACATCTTGCTATTCTCTATTCTTCAGTCCTTTAATGCTAATTTATTAGTACTAAATTAAATACCACTAATTAATGATTGCTAATTTATTAATACTTAATTCCGACTAACTATTTTGGAGTAATGAATTGAGTAAAACAATATACTTACGACTAATTAATTAATCGGTAACTAATTAACTACCTCTAAAAATTACAACTAATAGATTAAGTAATATTAATTTCGCTACGAATAATTTACTAACTAGAAAATTAATAAATAAATAGCGTATGGGGAGAGACATACCTGCTAAAATGACTACTAATGACGGTAGTAAATAATAGTAAGTCACCGAAAACCGAAACCGAAAGAACGAGAAAGTAAGAGAGCAAGCGAGAGCAGCGAGAGAGCGAAGTGATCAGCCAAACGAGGTGACGTGTTGCGTGGACATGATGTTCAGCAGATGACCGTGCGAATAAGGTTTTAGATTTACTATTTTATTATGAAGATCGCTATTTTCGTAATAAAACATCGTAAACACGTCAAAAATTCGTTCGTCAAGGGGGCGGCGGCGGTGTGTGGCCGTGGCCACTTGGACTCGTCAGCCTTGTCCCGGCCGCGCCAGCGCGCGTCGGCCGGAGCGTCCCATCAAAGTATCGTGCCGGCCATCAATTGGGACGTACGAGGCCGCCGTTTTAGCCGCGCGCGGCCTCTTCGGTCTGCATGCTGGGGGCGTCACCGTGTTGGAATCACATTCACGTATGGCTATGCCGTGTGGGCTTGGCCGATTTTTCCCCGAAAAAGTGTCCAATTTGGAACGTTCTTGGTGTGGGCCGCTGGTCTAGCAAATTTTGAGACTGCACGTTCCGCCCCGCCTACTGTTAAAGTAAGCAAAGTAGTAACCCTGCGTAACTGGAAGGTAAACACTTCTTTTCTAGACTTCTACTACGTAGTACAGTACTACAGTAGTCAATGGCTCAGGAAAAAAAATCCGTGGTACTACACTGCAGTAAAGTGAGAGGCCCCACCTGCCACGTCTGTCCAACGGAGTCGCAGACTGTCAAATTAGCATATAACTGAGATATATCGCAAACTAATCCATCACAGCCTTCACAGGCAGGCAGGCAGGCAGGCAGGCAGATCGATCAAAAACTCTTCTTGGCATGTGCATGCGGTACAGATAGGAGCCGCATGTCAGCGATTGGCATCATTTTTAACGCAGGAAATATGTGTCGTTGTAGTGTTATTGAAGGGGCCATAGGCAGGCAGCTGGCACGCTATCCTATTGGCGGTGCGCAAGACAGCCCCGACAAATGGCTTGATGCACCGATAGCAGTTGTACTAGCTTGAGTCGTACACTTGAAACGTAAAGCACAGTAGATTCTCCATTTTCCTTTAAAATAACTCTCCATATTATCGGGTTTTTTTTTCATTTTTGGAGGAAATTTTAACTTTCTTACTAAACATAGCTTATTCTACGTATATTGAATTTACATGCTAATTGTAGGAGCAGTTCTTTTAGGGAGAAAGATGCTATTGTACTTGTAAGATCGTACTACGTTAGTTGTATACTAACGGATGAAGAAATGAATTTTATTGGCTTTGGTTAGAATACCACATTGGTTCTATAAACAGGTGTACTCTCTCTCTCTCTCTCTCTCTCTCTCTCACTTTTAATGAATTTGAAGTACATGTCAATCTATCATCGTAATTAACAACAAATCGCGTCCCATAACAAAGACAGATACACCTAGATCATGCTTAAGGGGAGAACAACAAAAGTAATTTAATGGAGAGCTAAATGCTAGTATTACACGCAACCCTCTTATCCACCGGCACCGCCGACACTTAAAAGCTCCCCACTTAGCGACCCTTTCGTGCTAATCAACTTCGATCACAGGCTTCACTCACCGGGAGATAAACTCATAGGAGGCGACCTTTGGGCCCTGGTCTCACCCGTCAGTGAGCCACCTCGTAGCCTTTGTATTATGTAGCACTTGTGTCATTCCAAGGACCTAAGCTAGGAACAACTTTATTTGCTAGGGAGCCTCAGCCCCTGCCCCACGGGAAAAGCTAAACGATCGCTTTATTCTTATACCTGGGTCACTTTTTTTTCTCTCTTCCATCGAGTTGTTGGTTCATTTGATATCTTTTTGAAAGGAATTATCAAATCTAATTCCGCATGAATAAAATAGTAAAAATAGCACCCCTACTGCGTAAAAACACCACGACAGGCCACTTGCCGCGCGCCCCGTGCGCGGTAGGCTGAAAAACAGGTGAAGCATTGTAGCGTCAAATGATGGCGGTATTGTGTACTTCTGTTTTTTTTGGCACGTGCGCATAGGGCACGCGGCAAGGGACATGTCACATTGTTTTCGCATAATAGGGGTGTCATTTTTCCCATTTTGTTCGCTTGTTTAAAAAACGTGTCTTTTTAGCCAAAAACTCTCTTCCATCCACCTTTGTGTCCTTGTCCTCATTTCCCCTCCTCCTCCATAGGATGCTGTCATAGGAACACAACGACTCAGCAGCAGCTCATTCTTGGTGAGCTACAGTAGAGTCACTACCCATTGCAAAGTCGAGGAGACTGACTAGAGGAGAGCAAATAGTCTTTTCTAAAATTCTTTTGGCTAAAACCGATTTCTAATGCAGAAGTAAAAGTCAATTCGGTTTTGCATAATTAAAGGCTAAAGATTCTAGTTTTCTTTAAGTGCACCAACACCCTAAATATAAGTCAAGGTATGCAATCCTAGTTTGATATGCAATCAATTTAATTCTAGAAATATAAATTGCACAAAGTAAATCACAAGAGAGCAAACCACAATGATACAATGATGTTTTATAGTGGTGTTCGGAGACTTATTAGTCTCCCTTAATCCACGTTAGCCCAAATGAATTGGACCGGCTCTACGAATTAAGCCAACACCTCCGATGTAAACCCAAACAAATTGGACCAGCTCAAAACTTAAACCAACACATCGATCCACTCGGGTTGCTCTTCCCCCACTCCGGAGATGACGAGCACCAAACCACTCACAACCGCCCGAGTCTTCTCACAACCTTATTTGAGAAGATCACCGACACAACTCCTCCAAACTGTCTAGGTGTCGGCAAACATCAAGAGTTACAAATCGGGGATGCTCACTTGAACAAATCAAGTGTCTAAGCTCAATGGGTACTTAATCCAACACCTAATGCAACATATGCACTAGGATTTTGCTCTCTAAACTCTCTAAGTGCAACACATGCACAAAGGGGAAGAGAAGACTTTCTCTTACCTCAAGGGAGACGAAAATAGCTATAGCACTCTCTCATAACCGACCACAAGAGGTATTTATGTACTCACACAAAGAAATTAGCCGTTGGGGGGATCTACAAAAAAACCCGGTCTGACCACCAACCATTGGCCGGTCAGACCGGTCTCACTCTAACAGCTATAAAACTAGTTGTTGGACCCTCAATCGAACTGAACACCCACACAAGGGACGGTTAGACCAGACCAAATAGATCAGACTGCCAAGGGGCGGTCAGACTACTTCATAGAGGAGCCAAGCAAAAATCAGAGAACACCCTCTCTGGAAAAAGCTAACCAGGGAGACTGACTATGGGGCGATCGATCATTGACCGACAACACATGGCGGTCGGTAGAGCATACCGGTCGACCGATCAACACTGGTGGTCAGACTGCCAGTTGACTTAGACAGAAGAACAGATTTTGCATTTTATTTCAACTCAATTTGCAAAAAAAAATATTTGTCAATTGATGCGCGAAGCAAAAAATGGATGAAAACAAGATTATCAACAAGTTGCAAAACACATTTGTCGACTTTTAGAATCATACCGTAGAGATTATGTACATGGACTCAAGTACACATTCGCAAACTAAAATCACACGCTACAAGGAATATGCATGAGCTTCAACTATTTGCAAAACACATTCGCAAATATTGGCAACATGCCATAGAGAGCTAGAGCAAGCATAAAGAGCTATCAACACATGACACAATCAAGCTACTAGTCAAGACCCATATTAATAGTACGACAACCTACACTAGCAATCCGATCTCCACACCAAACACTGAGACATGTAAAATAACTAGGAAAAAATCCTTAACATATGCTAGATATACATTTGCCTTGTGCAATCCCTTGGAGATTTAGGATGATGATCCGCATCTTTTCTCCAAGATCAGGTTCTTGACTTGAGCATCAACACATGACACCACTCACTTGATTTGATGACTTTCAACACATTGAGCCATCAATTGCCTTCATCATCACGTGACTTAACATATTTCATCAAATCATGGAAACATTAGTCTACATGACGATTGTCTTTAATTACAAAATTACTCTATTAACATATAATGACGGGTCTAGATTCTTCACCCGCTGCCCCTGGAGGTTAGTTCAGCTCACCTCACAAGTTTTTAGCTCATTTGGCACTGTTTCGTGACCTTTTCTTGTGTTCTTGAAATCTTTGTTTCTTCTATATTGCCCTTGTCATTTGTATCTTTTTCAATGTGTGGTACACATGTTCTCCGTCTTCCTTGTTTGGTGGTTGGGAAAATGATGGGGCCATTAACCCTTAAAACCCATTAATGAAGTTGTTATGGTAAATGGGAGTTGGGATCAACCAGAAATCATATGTACTAGACCTCCTTCTGCAAATTGGCCACCCCAAAATCCCATACAAAGGACCAACTCGGAAGGAAAGGAAGGAGAAGAAGACGGAAGAAGCGAGCCCCAAGCAAACAGTCAAAACCTCACTAGAAAGATCCACAAGAACTGCCTTTCTGCTTCGAAGCAGAAGAAAACGGGCATTGTAGGTAGAGCTATCACACAGGCGAAAAGGACCCATAATTAAACAAGAAGACAAGAGGCTTAAGAGTTCCGAGGTTTTCACTTTGACAAGAGGGGCATGTGCATGCAATCCATGCATGTAAGTGCAATGAAACAATTAGGCCAAAAACATCGCCATCTCAGTACCTCCAAACCCATTACACCGAGTTCCAGATTTCCCATCATTTTCCCAACCACCAAACAAGGAAGACGGGATGTTATGAACCTTAGTTCATAATGGGGTAAACATCCATCGGAGGGAGGTCGGATGGCGACGACTTGAGGTAGAACAGCGCTAGACGAAGAGGGCACCAATTGGGGGAGAGATGGATCTAGAATAGCTGGCCTGGGGGAGAGACCAGAGTTAGACTTAGGGACTTGGGAAATACTTCTTCATTGTTGATTGTTTGCTTAAAGAAGATACAATGTTATCTATTTTATAGAAATAACTTGACTTGACCCCTAAAAAGAATCTCTAAATTATAGAAACAAATTAACTTAAGATAAGCTTCCAAACTAACCAAATCAATCTAATCCCTAACAAATGAAACAATTTACGTGTGAACAGTAACACACCCATGCCATTAAACCCCTCTCGGTGAAACAGTTCGTCCACGAGCTGCAACATAGGGCGACAAACTCCTCTGATAGGGTGGGCTAAATCTGTTGGAGCATCATCTTCAACGTCGTCTTCATCAACTCCATCAAGTTGTCTAGTAGGGATAGCTTGGCAGCAGAAGCCATGGTGTTGGCTCTAATACCAAGGGTCATGAACCTTAGTTTATAATGGGGTAAACATCTGTCGGGGGGAGGTTGGACGGCGACGACTTGAGGTAGAACAACGCTAGACGAAGAGGACATCGGTTGGGGAGAGATGGATCTAGAATAGCCGGCCTGGGGAAAAGACCAGAGCTAGACTTAGGGACTTGGGAAATACTTCTTCATTGTTGATTGCTTGCTTAAAGATGATACAATATCAACTCTTTTATAAGGATAACTTGACTTGACCCCTAAGAAAGAATCTCTAAATTATATAAACTATCTAACTGAAGATAAGCTTCCAAACTAACCAAATCAATCTAATCCCTAACAAAGAAAACTATTTGTGCGTGAACAGTACACTAGCCCACGACAACTACTCCCTCTTGTCAAAGTGAAAGCCTCTAAGATCTTAAGCCTCTTGTCTTCTTGTTTAATTATGGGTCCTTTTGGCCCGTGTGATAGTTCTCCTTGCAATGCTCGTTTTCTTCTGCTCCGAAGCAGAAAGGCAGGTCTTGTGGTTCTTTCTAGTGAGGTTTTGACTGTTTGTTTGGGGCTCGCTTCTTCCTTTCTTCCATCTTCACCTTCCTTTCCTTCCGAGTTGGTTCTTTGTGTGGGATTTTAGTGTGGCCAATTTGCAGAAAGAGGTCTAGTACAGATGGTTCCTAGTTGATCCCAACTCCCATTTACCATAACAACTTCGTTAATGGGTTTTAAGGGTTGTATTGGAGTTGTCGAAAATAGGTGCCATCCTTATCGCATAAATGCACTTGTGTGGTACTAATAAAGTAGTAATATTGTTGAGACAAAGGAGATCTGGTTCTTTTGTATATTGTGGCTATAGTACTTCTAACTCTTTTGACTCTAGGGATGACGTATTGGAGTCGCATAAATGATTTATGTACCTAGCGTTGTTAAAAAGTTTCATCGGTTGGTTGGACACACTTCTAGATCAAAATAATGAACTCAATGCCAGTGGACTGTGGACATTGCTGGAGCTCACACAAAAGCTAAAAGTTGATGGCCAATTTTGTTATAACTAACTTTGGTTATAGAAAATATGCCTTATTTCGTTAACAATTTAACCTTTTCGTTAACAATTCTACCGCGCCGTGACGCAAGCGCGCCATGGCCGCCACACCTGCTCCCCGCCCCGTCGCATCGCCAGCCCATGCCCGCATCATCACCCGTGTGCTGCTCTTGCGTCGCCCTGTCGCCTTTCCCCTACCACTCCCACCTGCCCGGGGCGCACAAGTCGTCGCCGCGTAGAGCGCCCATGCCGCCAGCTCCTTAGGACCGTGCGCCACCCCGAGCTCCTCAACGACTCATTTGCCCTCTCACTGGCTATAAAAGGAGTTCCGAGCCTCCCCTTGCTTCCCCTCTTCTCCCCGCTCACTGTTGGTAAGTGCCACCAGAGAAAAGTCCAAGCTCTCCCTTTCGGCCGCCGCGCCCTCGCCGTGGAGCTCGTTGTTCCAGTGGGACTTTCCCCTATCTTTGCACGTCACATTGCGTTCTAGTACCCCTGGATTGTTTCCCCTTGCTAATTCGGGTATTGCACCGTAGGAGCGCCCAGTTTTCCTCCCCTCCAGCTGAATCCCCCTTTTCGGCAGCATTCAAGCTCCTTGTCGCCTCAATCCAATCATAGGCACCAAGAGCACCGCACCGACACCCCGAAGACACCCCAAGCCGCCCCGAGCATCTTCTCCCTCTCCGGCGAGCACTCCATGTCACCCACCTCACCGCCGCCACGGTTACCGATGCCAGCTCGCCTCGAGCATCCCCAAGCTTCACCGTCGCTTCCAGTGAGTTCGTTGGACCATCCTGGTGCTCATGCATCCGTTCTTTTAGCCCGGGCGTTGTTGCTTCACCTTGACCACTGTCACCATCGCAGGAGCCGCCGCTTTTCCTCTTCTCCTTCAGTCCGGGCTGACCCATTCATTGTCGTCCTCCGTCGTCTCCAACCGCGAGCTTCCCCAACGCCGTTCACCATCCAGTGACCTCCTCCGATCTCTCTCTCGGTCTTGGTAAGCCCCCCTGTGCCCTGTTCTCCCTCAAACTCCTTCCGACCATGTCGTGCGGTCGAACCTCCTTCTGACTAGGTCTACGACCAAGCCAATGGCCAGGTCTACGACCATGTCCACAACCATGTCCACGACCAAGTAGTCGCATAGTCGAAACCCCTTTTCGACTACGTTGTCGAAACCCTTCCGACGGTACTCGAAATGAACAGTACTAGAAGCCAGCAGTATTCGAAATGAATAGTACTCGAAGCTAGCATTATTCAAAATGAACAGTGCTCGAAACCATCAGTACTCGAAGCGAACATTACTCAAAGGTAATAGTACTCAAAGTGAGCAGTACTCGAAGCCAACAATACTCGAAACCAGCAGTATCCAAGACCAAAACTTGAAGCTCCATTTCCCTCCGTTATAACTCCGATTATAGTGATTTTTATTTCTAAATCTGTCTAAATTCAAGATCTTAATAATGACAGTGGTCTTGTTTAATTTGGAGATCATTTGATATTTATTGTGTATTTATTTATTCTCTTTGCTTGTCTGTTCCTTTTTTCGGCCCGTTCGTCCGAGTAAAGTTCGAAGAAGCGGGAGATCTCGAGTTTGATCAAGCACAAGACTTCCAAGACTCTCTTACCTTTAATCCAGACGAGTTAATATTTTGATCATATTGAACCTACATTTTATGCAAATTATATTCTTTTGAAATAACAAATTGCATGCTAAGTTCTTTATGCAAATGTATGTTAAATCTTTAAGGTAGTTAAATGCCCATTTGATGCTTTAAGTAATATTATGCCATCCCTTGATAATTTAAATTCTTAATCCTTGTCACCTTAGTAATTATGTGGTAACTATACTAGCTATAGGTCGCACTTAAGCGTCATGCTAGTCTTATTTAAGTACCGGGGTGTCTATTTACCCCAATCATCATCTTTCAATCATAAAATTGGTTTTGGTCATACATTGGGTGAAATGACAGAGATGTTGTAGATAATTTGATTTATACTTCTCAAAACTCTAATAACTGATGTTACCACATCTGGGCGGATGGTATGATTGAGGGTATGTTGAAGGGTGCTAATGCAGCCCAAGGAACGCTGATATGTGGTTGGTATGTGGAATTAACCGCCCAGATAACCCTAAGGACTTAATCTTGTCGTGACCTCCCATTGTAAAACAAGTACAATCACAAGTATATAAATTACAACCTGGCCATCAGTACGGGTTGCACCAGGTAGATACTCACAACACCGTAAGCCTTCATGGTTATGGGTTGGGGGTGTACGAATTATGAGCATGTGTGGGTGTAAGCCGCATGGTGCAAGAGGGGTTCTGGGTAAGGGTTGACGCAGGTGCAGGAGCGTAACCCCTCTCAGGTGAAACCTTAACGAGTGTAACAAATACTAAGGGATGCATTGTAAAGGCCTAGTGATGATCTCTTCTTGATTCACATGTCTAAAGAAATGTGTGTACATATCAAGACGATTATCTCTTGTGAGTAAAGTGTACATTTTCTGCAGAGTATAAACTGTTCAAACAGTCGTGCCTACGGTCAAAGGCGGACATGAGAACTTACTTGAGTTAGTTCTATTTATAAAACTTTGTGGCCAGGATGAAAAATATGTCGGGCTCACCTAGCTCGTGGTTTGGATTTTTCCTGGGTCGTCGTACCCAGTGATGTTAATATGTGGAGGTGACTCCACTCAAAATTTAAGCATAGGTGGATTTAATCTTCGCTGTTATAAATATTACACAATATCTCTTTAATAAAATGAGATTTTGTCAAATTGCTAAGTCATAGAGATTTCTAAATGTTGTAATTGAAAATATTACTTTCAGCAAATAAAAGAACTCGAACCATCCTTGTTAAGCCTTTCATGTATTATTACTACATCCTGTGTGTTGGCTCACGAGCACAGAAGTTGTACTCATTCTCGCTCCATGCGCCGGACACCACCCTGAGCCTCCATGCCTGCACTCTGCCGCTGGATCCGCGCCGCCCGAGCCTCCATGAGCTCCTCTGCTCACTTCATTGAAATGGGGGAGGAGATGAGGAAAGGGATTGGGTGACTTCATGTTCGTGGCTCGTGGGGATAATGATATCACGAGCTCGGTGGACACTGAGGAAAGAGAGGGAGTAAAAAAACTACTAGTAGTTATGCTAGTTGCTGTTGCTGGTTATTATTTCTTAGTGTCGTTTCTTCCGTTGCATCCATCCAAGTCCGTAAAGCTTTATCTTTGAGTTCGTCCAAGCCATGCGAGTCCACAAATTTATTGTCAGTCATAGAAGCATATAAATTTTCTTTTGCATGGCCGTCGCCGCTTCCTCTCTGAGCCGTTACAAAACGTAGAAGTTGTTATTATGTTGCCGCTCTCTCTTAGTCGCCGCCAAAGCTTCTAAGACCGCCACGCTTCTTTCGCACTGCGCCTCCGTGGCACTTCTTGTGCACTGCATCGCCGCCGTCTTGGGCTTCGATCTACGTCGTCATGCTTCTATCTATTCCTATTCGACTTGATTGGATAACTTTATCTATTTTATTGGTTTTATCATCTTCTCTGTCGTGTTGTTGAGGTCGACTTTGCTCCCGCTTACCTCTACTTTCTCAACCCCCTACACTTTCTTATGCTTTATGGGCTGACACACGACCCCGTATGAGAGGAGATCTTTTGTGTCGATATATTTTCCAAGAGCCGCATGCTTCGACAACATTATCAAGACTGAGACTTTGGATTTTTCCTAGTTTAGTATCAACCCTTTCCAAATACAATGATATTGCATAAGCCTTGCATTTGAGAGAGAGGGGGTGTGTTAGAGATATGTTAGAGATAAGAACTCTTTTTGTATTTTCATATCTACCTTTTGTATTGTCTTATCTTTATATGACATACAGCTCTTGTACATCCTATATATATTGCCCATTGGATCTCTGAATACATATACACAATATTCATAACAAATACAATAGGAACAAGGACAAGAAGGTTGAATTCTACGACATCATTCAACTCGTGTGATGTGGTACAAAACTCTTATGATGCATCACATGAAAGTTCTTCATTGCTTGCAAGGCTACATGTGATGGGAGATGAAAATAAGGCCATGAAGGAATCTCTTTCTAGGAAGGATGGTGAACTTCAGTTTTTCCGGACTATGCTTGCTCGCACCTCTAAACTTTCCCAAGTTGAAACTCGGCTTGAATTGTTATTAAGAGGTCAGGCTGCTGCAGAATTAGTAAAAGGCAGCCCTACGGTGGTTGAGAACCCTCTGTCATCTATCTCTGAGGACGGTTGCAATGAAATAACATCAGTTGTTCAGGTTCATGGGTGTCAGCCTTAATTTTTGAACTGGAACACTTCAAGAAGGGAAAGCTGACTAATGACTACACCTTCTTGTAAGAGCACAGGAGTGTCAGACTTGAGTTTCATGGATGTCTTTTTTATGAACGGGAGGCAGGAGTTCTACCATTACAATTAAGAATTTTTGTTAATTAACTTTTGTTAATTTTATTTTAAAGTTAACCCCTGCGAACTTTATTTCCAGTTCTAACCCCTTTGGTCACGCCACCACCCGTGGTGTGACAAAATAACACTGTCACACCAGCCCGTATCTGGGCAAACTCTTGTCACGCCACCACCCGTGGCGTGACAGTGTTGTTTGGTCACGCCATAACCAGTGGTGTGATAAAAAGTGCTATTTTAGCGGACTTATTCTATGGTGTGACAATATTGTTTTATCACACCACGGGTGGTGGCGTGACCAAAGGGGTCAGAATTGGAAATAAAGTTCGCGGGGGGTTAACTTTAAAATAAAATTTTAAAAGGGTTAATTAATAAAAAAAAAATTCTACAAATTAAAGAGGAGGTTAAAAGTCATTAAAAGATTTAAGTACATGCCACCAAAGCAACCAAATTTCCTTCGTATCTTTTTATTGTCGGTTGTTTCCATTTTGGCCTCATTTAATACGTTTCATTTAAAATAGATATTAATGCTATCCAGTGCTATACTTTCCTTCTTGCAGGCCTTGGGTTCACCAATTTTGGTAAAAAATTATCTTGGTTGGAGAAATTTCTTTTATTTCACAATTGTGTAAAGATTTGTAAGAAGGCTCCAGCATATTTTAGTTGTTACTAATATGCAATTATGTATAGATTTGTTTAGAAGGATCCAATCATCCAATATATCGCTCTAGCTGGTCACTATTTTAATAGATTATATAATTGTAATATGTTGGCATGTTGTTGAGCTTAGAACTGAAATGATGTACCCAAATTCATCTTGCTATCAGTTGCTCCTAAAAGTTGTGAGAGCACCTCTTGGCACAATCATGCTACACGCCTACAATTACAAAAATTATGCCTCACTTTTTTTTTGTATATGTCTTTTGTAGGGTTCACCTAACCTAAGAATCTATCTTTTGTCTACCTTTGAATAAGTATTTTGTATTTGTCTTCTGTTTCTGAAAATATAGTTTGATAATTTTAGTGTTCAGAATCCTTCAATTTTATGTTGGCACAGTCTTATTTCTATCTTTTGCTAGGGGTTCACCTGGCCTAGGATTGGTCTTTGTGTAGGATAGACTAATATTTTCTATTTGTGTTTATTGTTAGGGTTCACCAAGCCTAGGACATTTCTTCTCAGGATAGAATAATACATATATTTTTTTTGTTTCTATAAGTCTAAAAGGTACTAAGGAGAAATTCTTCATTGCGTTCTGTAAATATAGTTTGGGATTGATGTTTCTGTAAATATAGTTTGAGATTGTTTTCTTTTTTGTATAAAAAAATATGTGTCTTGCAAAGATTGAGATTAACCACATTAGTTAAAAGTTCTGAGTTACTTCAGTGTGCTAGCTCAGCCCAAAGTCAGACAACACTGCATAGCTCAGTCTTTAACTTCTAGCCCATAAGCAAGTAGGCTCTTAACAGGTCAGTGGAGAATAAATCATACCCGTTAAGCCTATAATTAGAAGACAACAAAAACCCACAACTGAATAAAAACAGAAGAAAACAGACAAATAACAGAAGCTATAGGATGGTGATCCAGTTGCTTAAAAAAAGTGACGGTAGTTTTAGTCGTTTGTGCTACAGTCACCCCATCAAATTTACGGTTTCCACGGGTGACATGTTTAGAGTAGAAGGTGAAGGTAACGTGATCATCCAAGTTAGGAAGCTTGGCAATTGGCATATCCAAGAAAAATTGTAAGGCAGAGAGATTGGGTAAGTTGTATTCGCCTTCAATTCCTCTACTACAAGAAGGCAAAGAAATCAAAGTACAGATCAGTATATATGGACGGACTAACACTCCACTGGCCTGTCTCAGGGACTGGTACCGAGAGGCCGCCCAACTTACATTCCATGCAGTAAAAAGTAGTACTAACACTGGTGGCCCCTGGATAATGGGGAGCCTGAGCGGCAGTACAGGGCAGGACGGGACCTGCCGCCTGCGAGGTGGCCCACGGGCACCCCACGAGACGGGCACGCACCACCGGCGCCACTGCCGCGGCCATCTACTCGGTCCGCCCCGCCTGCGTCGTCGTTTTCCAAGCGCACGTCCATGCCGAGCCGGCCTTTGAAGAAGAAAGCTCGGGAAAAAAGCGCACCGCATTCGCATGCATGCCGTGCCCTCCTCCTCGCCCCACCCCAGCTGCATGGTGCCGCGGCTGACGGCACGGCCGGGGCGTGGGCTCCCCCAATTGGACGGCCCGAGCAAATGACGCCGTGCATGCATGCTGCGACGACTGAACCTTTGCCTGCCCCCACTGTTTCGATCGTCTTTTTCATCAGCGTGCCACGCCTTGGCCTCACGCGTGTGTCTTTTAACGGTTTCCCACCTTTCGTTCGTCGGCGTCGGCGTCGCCGTCGCCGTCTAATCTTCCCATCGTTTCCCCGCCAGGGAGGGAAGGAAATTCTGCCCACGAGCGCTCGCCCGGCTGACTTTCGTGATCCACCGCCGAGACCTGCTCGGTCGATCGGTCTCTTGCCGCCCCCCTTTTCCGGGTTTTTTTGGTGCTTCAAGTGCAGAGCAGAGAGCCAGAGATACTATGCATGCAACGCCATTGTACACTCCGTATGTAGGTAACTAGCTAGCTCCCAGGTAGGAAGTACAACCTGCAACCCTCAATCTCGAGGACGTGTAACGACACAAAGTATACCTCTGTTCTGTCAGTTTTAACCAATAATTGTTGGATGGCCTCCAACCCGTGATGTAAACGGTTACTCTAACAATTAATCATCTGTGCGCGCGGGTTGTTTTTCTTGGTTGGTTAATGATTTATAGGATTTCATTCCATTACATCACATTCTCAGTACTACTAGCTAGTGTGGTTTATGTATTCATTTTGAACTGTACTAGTGAGTAGTGACGAAGTATTGTGCCATTCAGGTACAGTACCATACAAGCTCTGACCAACTCAATACTATTGGCATCCGAAGCATGTTTAATGCAATTATGACTATGATGTCACTCGTAGATGTTTAAAGCAAGGTGATGAGGAGTGTATAAAGCTGGAGTCGAAGGCTTGCCATGGTATAATTGGCCGTAAAGCCTGAACTTGCGTAGGCTACAAAGCATATATAGAAATGATTTGGAATGTGGAAAATGTCAGGCCAAAACTAATCACTTGGATATCTGTAGTTTTCCTTAGGCAGAAAATATCTAAAATACATTCTCGCTCTTTTTATTTTGAGACTGTCTATACATAATTCGACTATTTTCTCCGTAAAAAACTGTTACATTCTGAAAGTTCATTTATTACTCCATAATACATAAATTACAGTAAATTATTTATGTAATTTTAGTTCTTGGTCACTGTAATTATTCTTGAAAATCTTAATAACTCATATTTCCATCACATAATTCAAAATCTCACATGTAATTTGGAAGGTTGAGCAAAAATTAATACAAAAAAAATATTATATACCAACAAAACACAACAATGTGGTGAACCCGTTATGTTTTTCACATGTACTTTGAGAGGTTGAGCAAAAACAAAGATAAAAAAATTATATACCAACAAAATACGGCAATGTGATGAACCAGTTATGTTCTGAAGAAAAATTATAATAAATTCAGACACAATTCATCATATGGGAAAATGTGAAATTCTCAAAGTATATCTAACGAACAGAAAAGTGACAATTTTAGTTTCAAAAAACTGTCAGAAATTATATAGCAATCCCTCTTTATTTTTTGGGCGAGAGACTTTGTCTTTTATGTGATTGATTACATATTTCACCATTTAATTACTTTATTTATCCCACACCACCACTTTGTTGATCTT
The DNA here is from genome assembly GCA_036346395.1 of Hsuehochloa calcarea. NCBI lineage: Eukaryota > Viridiplantae > Streptophyta > Magnoliopsida > Poales > Poaceae > Hsuehochloa > Hsuehochloa calcarea. The sequence goes on from CM070599.1 coordinate 47,990,521, forward strand.
CACCAAAGTTCTAGTTGGTGTAATGTGGCCTCAACTCTTGTCTCCGACCTACCCTGACATACATGTGAACCCTAACAAGTCGCCACCACTGCTAGGCTGCTAGCTAGTAGTATGGAGTGCTCTATGTAATAGTTCGGCTGTTTATGTAACATGCATGCCGCCGGAGATTGCACGCACTTTCTTCCACGTGGTGATAGAGCTTAAGAATCATAGTGAAATCCCAATGTGTCGAGGCTTACAGATTCTCTGGTCCCCCTCTATGACTTCTTTGTTACGATCGCAACCTAAATCTGCGATAGTATATTAACTTTCAGCTGACTCAAATCAACTTCTAACTCAAATACTAGTACGCGAGAAAAACTTATATTACTAGTTCCTACTTTTTTTTCAGAGGATATTACCACTACTACTGAAGTATCCTAAATTAGCTAGCTACAAGGATATATAGCGTGAAACAAATATATGTACAGTGCTTGTTCATGCGTAAATAATCACCTTTTAATCGCTACCATGCAGCAGGCAGTTAGCCAGTAAACACCAGTAGGAAGCTGATTACTTCTGGCCACCAACAAGAATGCATGTTTTAAGCAATCCAAACATGACCAACCCATACTACAAAGCACACGCGAAACCAACAAAGTTTTCACAATGAACAACCCAATCCATGCATGTGGTACCATGCAAGCTAATATTAAGAGCTCGTCGGAGTATATGCACAATAACTAAGCTTTCCCCTACGGATGCAACGGGAAGAGCTCCAGGGTCACATCGTCGGTGCAGTCGGCCACCTCCGCAGCCGCATCGCCGTGGCCATCACCCCGCGTCTTGCACGGCCGCTTGCAGCTTGTCATTTCGTCACACACTTCCTTCTTCTCTGCTCCATCCTACACATGACAGAGAAAGCAAGATATACTATGTAGTTAAGCGTCATGCATGGATACATGCGTCATGCGTGAACACAACTATCCCTAACTACCCCATGCACGTGATAGATCGATATGACGGACATTCGCTGCTTACTTTGGTTTCAGGAAGGGAGGAAGAATCGAGGGTGCTGAGGGTGAGGAGGGCGGCACGCTTCTGCTTCTGCCGCTCACGGGCCTTGTGATTCTGGAACCAGTAGAAGACGTTCTTGCCCTCGATCCGGCCGTACTTTCCGAGCTCCTCCGTGATGCGCTCGATCTGGAGCGCGTTAGGCGTGCGCATCCCGCCACGGTACAGCATCTCCAGCACCTTTATCTGCTCCGGCGACGGGTTCCACCGGGTCGTCCCCGCCGTCGGCACTTGCACCTGCATGTACCAACGACAGTCATACACGTACGTGCACCTCTTAGCTCAAGTGATATTTCACACGATTAATTAGCTTCTTAGTCTACTAGACAAGTACGTAGGGTTTGCTTTCTAACAGTGCAGTTAAGCAGCTTGGAAGCATTTCCGACGCGAGCAAAGTCATGCGGCGCGATTATCCTCTTTGGCTCCGGGAATGAGATCTTTGGCGCGAGCGGGTGGAGGCATTGGAAAGCGAAAGGGAAGGTGGTGGAGGAGGGGAAGGAAGGGGAGATGGATGGTGGAGACGAAGAGGAGGCGGCTTTCTCCAGGTAGGCCACATGCAAATGCTGAAGCCTCATGCTTGTAGTTTAATTCAAAGTCTGTATGGGAATGGAAGTTTTGCACTTTTGCTTCAGCTATGGCTAGGTGGCGGACGTCTTTGCGCGCGTATTTATATATGGGGAGACCGGAGATGGTAAAGGTGGCGAGGGTTTGAGTGTTTGTGTGAGATCGAGGTAACAGTCGAAAGGAGTGCTTTCATGGGGGGCGACAGGGAATGCGGAGGTTGGTGATGAAAGGCGTCAGCATTTGTAAATCGTAATCATCAGAGTCACCAAAAGCAGGCGCTGTAATAAAGGTAAATTCTCGCATGGAGCTCTCTTTTCACCTTTCTTGTCGACATTCATGACTATTGACAAGTAATATATGGGGAAAACCAGTTTTCCTTTGTGTACGTTTGCATGCCTGTAAAGCAAGTTTGAAGCCAGACTACTCCTACTTCACCTATATTTGCATTGTAATGTTCGGTAGAGACGACTGTCTTAACATAATATACGTACTTAATTTTTCTCTAAAAATTGGCACTACTAGTGCTAATAACTGTCTCTTTGCTTATAACGTCTCGTTTTCGAGATGATGAATAGTAATTACCATTTGCTTCTTGATTTGCAAACTTTAATTCAAATTATCTTATATTCTAATATCTTATAGCTTCTAGCTAAGGTCGGGTTTGTGTCTCAAACTTTTTTGCAAATTCCGGATTCAAATTCGAATTTTAATTCACCTTTTCAAATTTAGATCTTTTTCTCGAATTTGTTTCTCTTTTCCTTGGGCTCAGCCCATAGCCTTCTTTGGGCCACGACCCATTCTTCCCCCTTCCCCTTCTTGGCCTCGTGGCCTAGCTCCACCCGGCCCACTTCCTCCTTTCGGCCTTCTTGGCCAGCAGCCCCCACCCTCCTGCTTCCTTCTTCCACTGCTGGGTCATGCCCCCGTCACCGAGCAACCCACCACCTGCGCCATCCCGTGCGCTCCTACCACCACCACGCCGCTCCTCTGACGCCTCCTGCCCCTGACGCAGTCACCTACTCCCGCCTACTCCTCTTCTACTCAAGACCACAATGCCCTCCCTCTCGTCTCGTCTTGTCCCCGTGACGCCATACCGCCCGATCTGAGCTCTGCGCACGCATCACCAGCGTCGCCGTTGCGTCAGCAAGCCCCTCAAGTCTTTATCCTCCTCATCTTTCTCCCGCTATGCACACCTGCAGCTACCTGCTCCTTGACCCGGCGTCAAGCTCCCGCCCAGTCGCGTCTGCGCCAGAGCCCATGCTGTGGCCGCCTCGGGACAAAACTCCCTCCCAAACGGCTCCCAGCTCATGCGTGCCTATAAGAGAGCCCCAAGCTCCCCTTTGCTTCCCCCTCTTCTCCTGGTAAGCCTCCCCAAAACCGCCGCACCCGAGCCCCTTTTTGGCCGCGCCACCACTGCAGTGAGCTCCTTGCCCGGCCAACCCCGTCACCGGCTGCCCCGTGACGCGAGGAAGCCATCCCCCACCTTCAATCTCCTTCCCCTCCGATGAGATGCACCGCCGTCGTAGCTCCCTTTTTCTCCGCCCCGGCCGCTGCAGCCCTGCCACCATGGCCGCCCCGAGCCGCCTCGACCACCCCACCGACTTCCCCACCTCCAACTGCCGCCCATGCACACCCTACCTCCCTCAGCGCACCACTCCACCGTCGGTGTCACCGCATAGCCCGCATGCCCGTGGCGCCCGCCGCTGCCGTGCGTTTCTGGCACCGCCGCCACTGCCCGTAGGGCCACCACCCTCGTGGGGCCTCGTTCCTCCCGCTCATTGACCGCTGCTCGCCACCGCTCGCTGGCGCCAGCGACGCTCCTGAGTCGCCTGTGCACCCTCCCTTGGCTCCCCTGCCCCTGTCTCTCCCTCTCTCAAATGACAAGTGGGCCCCAAGCTTAAATGAACAGTCCAAGGACCCATGGACCGGTGCGTGTGGACCTGGCTCATATGCTGTGGCATGGACTAAGTTACTACGTAGTGGCCCCACCTGTCAAAGAAACATTCTCTCTCTCTCTCTCTCTTTTTCTTTTTTGATTTAATTCAAAAGAGAAACTTCAAAAATTCATTTCTCCTCCGTTATAGCTCTAAAAATTATGAAATTTATTTTTAAAATTTTGTGAATTCAAGATCTTACTAATGGCATGGGTCTTGTTTAAATTTAAGTTCATTTGTTAATTCATTTGTATTTATTTACTTTCTTTGCTTGTTTATGTCTTTTTCCGGTACGTTCGTCCGAATATGATTTGAAAAAGCGAGAGATCTCCAACTTGATCAAGCACAAGATAATGAAGACTATCTTACTTTAATCCGGTGAGTTGATACTTTGATCATTTTGAGCCTACATTTTATATAAATTATATTCATTTAAATTACCAATATTGCATGCCTTAATTCTTTAATCACTTGTATGTTAAAGATTAAGGTAGTTAAATACTCATTTGATGATTAATTAATTATTATACCATCCTTGACAATTTAATCCATTATGCCATATCACCCTAGTAACTATATGGTAAATACTAGTTATAGGTTGTAGTTAAGCAACATGCTAGTCTTACTTAAGTACGAGGACATTAAAATATCCTAATCATCATCTTTTAAACTTAAAAGTGGTTTTGGTCAGTCATTGTAATGTAACCCTTTGGCCTGTTATTGTAAAACTTGACCCGATGTGATCTATGTAAACTCTGATATGTTAAATTAATGAATGGTATGGTTTTAAGTCATGTATGAAATGATTCAGTAATGTGTCTATGAGTGCTATCTACTAATCCAGGGAATAACACAGTATTTGCACAGAGAATTTGGATTTGCGAAATCCGGGTCTGACATTGTTGCTACCTTATGGAAACTTAGAAATGATATATGTTTTCGGAGAATGCAGTGGACATGGATGAACGTGCTCTGGCGCCGGGTTGGTCGTGATTACTTAGGAACTAGAGGCCACTGTGCCCTGCTTCAAGTTCCAGCTGGGAGCTGATGGATCAATAAATTTCAGCTTTGGAGATCAAGGCAAGTTCACCTCCGCAGATAGGATGGCGCTAAAGAGGAAGAAGACTGAAGATGGGATGGTGTTGCTGGTGGCCGAAAAGAAGAGAGAAGGTTGTAGTCACTGCCACTACTACAAAACAGGTTATAGAAGACGCCTCATCTATGACAAAATAATCATAGATGGTTCTCTTGGAACTGTTTGTGATATGGACCTATCACATACGGTCATCACAAATGGTTCTTCTTAAGAACCGTCTGTGAAGCATCACAGACGGTTCTTTCACAGACGATTCTTAAGAAGAACCGTCTGTGATGACTTAGATTATCACAAACGGTTCATGATACGAACCGTCTGTGATATCTTATCACATACGGTTTTTGTATAAAACCGTCTATGATACTTTTATTTTGATGGGCGGAAAACAAAATTTGCACTTAATGGGCAGGCTGACGAAAATCTCTTTATATTAACAGAGTCCTCCATCTCCTCCTTTGACATCTCCATCTCCTCCTCTGTCATTTCTCCTCTGCCATCTCCGTCTCGCTCTGACCTTGTGCTCTGGCCTCCCCCGAGGTCGTCGCCCGCGGCCTCCTCCACCTCGCCCTAGCCTCATCGTCGTCGGCCTCCCACGACCTCATCGCCCCGGCCTCCTCCAATTTGTCGCCCCGTCCTCCCTTGAGCTCGTAGCCCGCGGCTTCCTCCACCTCACCCCAGCCTCATCGTCGCCGGCCTCCCACGACCTCATCACCCTAGCCTCCCACGACCTCACTCTCTCTACTCCCCCTTTTGCTCTGTGATGTGGATTACTACTACGATGTGTTAGTGCTTTGTGAATGGATTGAGTTGATGCTACTGTGATGCGGTGATATTGTGTTGTTTTTAGTGCTCTGTGAATGAATTGAGTTGATGCTACTCTGATGCTATGGCTATTGTGAGAAAGCTAACAAAAAATTCAATCCAAAAATCCATATCAGATTCATCCGCGAGGCTCGGGAGGCTCCAAACGAAGTGAAAATCCATTTTTTTTTTGTAATAGAATAAACTATCACAAACGACTCTAAACAAGAACCGTCTGTGATAATTACTATCACAGACAGTTCTTGTTCAGAACCGTCTGTGAAAATAGACTATCTCAGACGGTTCAAAAATCGTCTGTGATGACCTCATGTCATCACAGACACATAAATTCAGACGGCTCAAAAATCATCTATGATGAGATTTTATGTAGTAGTGTGCCTGGGATCAAAAGTGCAGAGAAGCTGAAAAGGAGGGAAAAAAAAGGGCGCAAGAAATTAGAGGTTGCTCGTAGTAGAATGTTGCATTCTGTTATGTTGCCAGATCAAAATTAGAGGTAGAGCGCCCTCCGCTTTCTAAAAAAATTGGTATTACTTAACTGATAAAGATAGCTACAATACAAGGCTTTATGTAGCAAATCAAGCTAAGCTCATGTACGACACTACGACATATGCATTTATGCACCAAGTTGTTTTTTTTTAATTAACGGGCTGTACCAAGGTGTTGATCTTGAGATGCTCTGATCTGGGTATAATGTGATTAGCTCCGAATGCATAGTTGCGCTTGAGTTGATCTAGTATAGATTTCTAGGTCTAAGTTATATCTATCAATTTGCCTTAAAAAAGTTATATCTATCAATTGAATGTGCTGCGTTAATCTTCATCACACAAATAACCTAGCTTGCTTACCTTCTACTCTATCTATCTCTGCATGGTGTCCTGTCTAGTCTCTAGTACCCCATCTGTATGATTGCACATCATAAACCCAGATGCAAAATAGAGCTAAAATAGCAAAATATATTATTCGTTGCCACAATCTCCAAGAGATTGGGTTGATATCTAGTACTACTACTACTATATGGCTAGCCGCACAGGCCTGTTGAGGAGACCATCGAAATCCCCCATATCTGCCATCAATGAAGCGGCAACACGCAATATATGATTGGAAAAGCACGCAAACGAAAGCGAGAACCAGAATGATGGATGCTGAGGTTGACCTCGGAGTTAGCGTCTCCATCTATGTTGAACTCGGAACAGGATACTGCCCATGATCAGCCTCACAGCCAGCACAGCTCCACTGAATAGCTTCCTCAGTTCCTCACTGCATAGCAGTAGTACTCCATGTGTGTATCGCTTTCCTGAACCCCTGCTAAAACAGGCCCCGGCCACGGCCAGCAAAAGCAACTGTACCTGCAGGTAAGTAAAGCCCATTCCTAGCTAATGATACAGACTTACACACATAGACGCACGCATCATTCTTGTGCAAAAGTAGCTGCGTACAGTCAGGAAAACGAGGCGCATGCTTCCTTGTAAATGACATAATAGACGCCTGCGCGCCTTGGCGCCCGGGGAAATGCAAGGGCGATGACTATGCTAGGTGTATGGTTGTATATGCTGCTGAGTCGAGTGCAAGCATATAGGACCATTACGAAGCTACGGAGGTTCAATAAAGCATTAGACTGGTTATTACTGATCAAGAGAAAATGGATGGGAAGCAAATGGTAGCTTACATAGGGTTTCTGGGAGCAAAATCCATTAGTATATAAGTTTATTGAAGAGGTATAATGTAGGATCTGCATGTGTCAAGTCACTTCAGTAGCTGCACATGAGGTGAGCTCAAAACACGGTTGAATCTGATGATAAATATGTTTATGTAACTATACATGAGTAGAGCTCAAAATCGGGACAAATATATGTGAAGCCCAAGGTATGCATGCCGAGATGTAAAACGGTAAGCAAATAATCCAAATGACAGTACATAGTATGCTGCGAGATCCAAATGACACGTAGTATGCTGCGAGTCTGAACTAATATAAAGTCTAGTGAAAGTAGTAAAACGGTAAGCACAACACATGAGCAGATACATCATAGATAAGCATTAAGATCGGCTAATGGCCGAAGCATCGGTAAGAGCAAGGTCTGCATTCAAGAACGCTTTGCGGATTGAATTCTCAACAGTTTCAGAAAATATCTCATCTTCTTGTGATGCTTGTGGGAATTCAGAATAGAACAATCTTATCGCGTGCCTTTTCATGTAGGTTGCAGCATTTGAACCCCCATGGCCATCAAAAACCTAAAAAACAACAACACAATCAATTCAACTGGCATTACAGAAGATTTATAATATGAATGAATTATAATAAAGAACGAGGTGTACGAAAAGGACAATAATTCATAAGATTTGTATACTGTATAACTAAATCTTTTTGTCATACCTAGCATCCTTTAGGACAATAATCCTTTTTGTTGTAGGGAAGTTTTGGTCTGGAAGAGTTGTGGTCTCCAAAGACCAACTAACGGCCAAATCATCAGCAAGAGCAATGTCTGCATTCAAGAATGCTATGCGGATTGAATTCTCAACAGATTCACGAAATATTTCATCTTTTTGTGATGCTTGTGGGAATTCAGAATCCTCAAAGAACAACCTTATCGCCTACCTTTTCATGTAGGCTGCTGCATCTGAACCCCCATGGGCATCAAAAACCTAAAATGCAACAACACAATCAATTCAACTGGTATTATAGAAGATTTACAGTATGATAAACACCTGTTGTATCTCATATATACCCCATAGAAGGCATTAGGCGTCAGACACATAAGCAGTGAACCAAGATGACCTGAAAGATCATCAATTCGGATATGTGTCATCTTCCATGTACCACCTAGGTCCAATACCAACAAAACTACTAGATTGAATGTTGGGGACAAACTACAGTGATTCCACAGTTGCCTTAAACTCTTGCATTAAGAATACAAATGTTAATTATGTTGTGGTCTCATCTAATGTGAAAAAAAGATAGCCTGGACCAAAACCATATCATGGGGAAGTTTACTCTTCTTTGATCAAATTATGATATTTGAGTTGCCAACCATAACAATGCTAATCATTCAACGGTGTGTGTTGTGCTAAGCGATGTGTATGGGTTGGATGACGGTAAAGCATACCCAGAGTGTCAATGCTTGAGATGAAGTTTCTGAAAGGTTTTGTTATGATTAGTGCTAGCTACACTAATTGTATCGTGTGGGTAAAGTGCACCATCTCTGTGAGTGTTAAACAATCTATTCAAATAGTTGCGTCCGCGGTCATGTACATGCTCGGAGATTTCACACGAGGGTTAGATTTTTATTTAAAAAAACATTTGGGAATGGAGCATGTGATCTAAGTCATATGGCTATGTGAAATAAATTGATTAGACTTTGTGTCTTTGTGAAAACAACTATCAAACTATTATTTTCTATTTGTTTTAAACATATTTTTTAATCTATTATTTGTATTCAATTGCAAATGTTGTTTTATGCAAAAAAAAACCCACAGAAGACATTCCTTTGGAATAAGCCATAATCAATAAAATGTATTTTGTGGTATGACTTGTGAGTACGGTTTGGTACTCATGCTTGCTATAAACAATCAACAGAAGTGGAGGGATCTTCGCCTATCTTCGATGAGGAGTTCTACGAATGTGTTGATCGCTAAGTCATGATCTCAGTTGGTTGCATGTGGTGAATTGATGGGATTCCGCTGAAGTTCATTTGTTCCGATGCTTATTTATTTATTGCCAGCCTGTGAGGCTTAATGAATGTAAACTTGACCATAAGGTCAAAACCCTTATTTGTTATTCAAATTACTCGTTTATTCTATTGTTTCGTCTTGTGTTGATCGATATTCATCTATGTTGATACTGTACGCACTAGCGTGATTATGGATTATTGCAGAATACAGAGGATCCAGAATTATATTTTTAAGTCCTAACAATTGACCAAAGCATAAGGGTCTTTTTTGCAAAGTGGTTGGATGTTGGACCTTTTCATAAAACTGATTTGTATAATTATTTATGAAAACTTAAAATATTTCCCCCTATTTGCTTGCAATGCACTTTTGCTAAAATTGTGCCCTATTGGTTGGTGTAGTTCTAGCGGTAGTGACATTTTATTTTAAAACTATTTATACTTATGATTTTTGTCAAATTAAAATACTTGTCTCCTACAGAAAAATATGTAATACTCCGATTTTCTCGTAGTGCAGTCCATGTGGCCCATGAGGAGTTATGTTGTTGGATTAATTAGTACCATATTGTTTTTGTCTAAAGTGAGTTGTAGTAGTATATAATGTCTGTTAGATCTAAACGTAGCACCTCCGAGTTAACCTTTTTACACAAAACGTTGACGGAAGTGTAAGTGAGGTGTTATGGTGTGCGTGAATTCGCCCCACAATGGGCTAGGCATTGAACGGATTTTAAGCGAGGGTGTTACAAAATGTGCACTCCAGGAGTGCACATACATTTTCTTTTTTAATTAATTTTCCAAAACTTGATAACTCTGTAGAAGGGCGGATATATGCAATGCAATTGCTACCTAGAGTAAAGGTCTCTAAAGGTTATTCGAGCCCGGTTCTATAACTAGCCAGCACTGAACGATCGAGCGCACAGATGCACAAATAAACAACCAGTGGACACTTGGAGTTTTGTCAGCACCGTGGTGCTCCCTAGCTAGCATGATCGAGTCAGCAGATCCGATTCAACCTAGATTAAGCAGGATTGTTACACTCCAATCACAATCCAGCGTTCCAAAGCACCACCACGGAGTATCATTTGTACCTTGATATGAAAAACACAGAGAAGTTAGCGATTGTTCTTCCAGCGCTCAAGCGCTGTGCCGGGATTGTCAATTTTTATTTACACGCGTTTGTCGTGATCCATGCTCGTGTCCTTTCGCTCTCAGCGATGATGGTTACTTACACAACTCACAAACACACGCAATTATCATCGGGAGACTATCGTAGTTAATTATGGGGTGCATTATGAGAAGAAGCTCGGTTCTTCAAGGGGAATTCTTATATAAGGTTCAAACTCTGTATTAAATCAAGCATATTGAGTGTAATAGGTCTTGAAGAGATACAACAGCAGCACAGCATTTCATTGTCAAAATGAATGGATTTCAGAAGAGCAGATAGAAATGATTTCCAACTATAATGAACCGAGTGGATGGACCAACTACACCTTGTGCATGATTTTAAATACGAAGCTTACGTATCGTACTATCTTAAAACGATATAAAAATGTACACGTATAAGAACCATCCACGTACGGCGCAAAGTACTTTAAGATATAGTAACATCAAATAATACAATGTTAATTACACACTCATGTATCTAGCTAGATTTAATTTGAGATGCAGGTCAAGCATCCAACGAGATCAGGATTCAGGAGGTACTTATCGAAATGGTAAACTGGAAATGTTTTGATACCAGTTTCTTGTACTCATATTACATATCGTTCAAGCATACAACAAATTCACAATGGAGAAACTAAACACCCCAGCTGACGAATGTAGAGATTGAGAAAAAATATATAATTTATATGTGCAAGATCAAAAGCAATGGTAAAATAACATATCTAAGACGACCACTGCGAAAACCCTGATCAACCCAAGGATGCAATCACCTGACAATGCAGACAGGGGCATCAGTAGGAGATGTCGATCAGGGCAATCATGGTGTGCGCGACGAGCTCTTCGGGGGATCTTTGCACGCCGTGGAGGGAGGAGTGCTGGTAGCCCATCCGCGGGAGCTGCACTCTTCGCCGGCCGCTCAGGTACCCACGCAGCTCGTCGGCGCAGTACGCCGCCGCCCTCCGGGTCGTGATGCAGACGCGCTGCAGGTGGCGCGCCAGCGGTAGCGCGAGGTTGAACGGCCACAGCAGGAACGAGAACTGGAACACATGCAGGAACCCGCCCGCCACGGTGACTGCCGGCACGGCAAGAAGCACCATGTGAACCGCCATTTTTAGATCTTTCTACCACCACCAGCACATGTGTCGTCACGTGCAACCTATCCCTCTGCCTTTGCCACGGCGCTCCTCTTCATGGTGTTCTTGAGGTGTTACCTACTGGACCTGATTGTCAAGGAACTGACTAACCATTAACTGGGAGCATGTCATCAGGGATGTACCTTGCTTGCTGATGCTGCGGGGGAGTTTTAATTAAACCCAATCGACTCTACTATATGTATGGAGGCAGCTCGATCGCTTGACAGGTTTTGTAATAGTTAACATGGCCCTCAGACACCGGGGGTGTCGGGGGAGATTCTTGCGATGGGCTGGCCAACACTGTTGGGGGACTACTTATCTAGGGAAAGAGTAAAGACAATGCCTGATGGCAGCCGTATGCACATCTATTGAGAGTCATAACTCGTCTATTCCAACCAACTTCAGATGCAATGATGAATACGACTAGTAATCCCAAATGGAGTACTCCATATAACGTGTAGTAATAGGCAAGACAGTTCTTTCTAGTGATTCCAGCTAGCAAGCAATTGTCTCTGCAAAATACTACTAACTTTTCTACAATTCCTTAAAAAGATTCTTTACATAAAGACTACAGATCCTACTAATCTGTCATTGTGTGACTGACTGAATTGAGCATTTCTGAACGAGTGCAATTACATGCCGAAAGTCGAAGAAACTCACGGTTCAGTGATGAAAAAACAGTACATTGGTATTACCATCTTATGTACGTACCATGTGTGAATTAATTCTGAAACCCCGCTTCACCGACTGAACCAAAAAAGAATCGAAGCAGTGCCCTTGGAAAAGCTGAAAGCAGAGGGGTCAGCTTGCCCATATAATGTCACAACTGACATGTTAGCATCTACCGGGGCCCAATACCAGCTGAGCCTCTGACGTGTTAGGCTAGCAAATGCATGCATTAAGAATCACGTAGCTATCAACCACCTGGCGAGCTCTGAAAGAAAGTAAGAAACGAATCATGGTCCTATCAATAGTGGTGGGCATTGGCACGGCACGGGCAGCGCTTCGGTGCTACGCTGATCTATCTCGTTTTTGATTAAACTCAGGTCCGGTTCAAAGTCTGTTGTGTTAGGACTGTACTATATCAGTCTAAATCTAGTTCTAAGTAACTATAGATGTCTGGGAAGATGACAACCGCCGCCGCCCAGAAAGACAAAGACACATGTGCGCCATCCACGCATGCTTCCCCTCGCCATAGCCGCCTCCTCCCACGACGCTATGAAGAACTCCACCCACCTTAGCCGTGTTGCGCTTGAGAAGGAGGTGAGAAGGACGACGACCAGGAGGTGGCTGGAGGGAGGATGGAGGGTGGCGGCACGTGGGGAGGGAGACGGAGGGAGGGGGCACCGGGGTGTGTAGGGAGGGAGAGGGGGGAAGGGAATCAGGAAATGTGATTAGGAATTGGAATTTAATTGGGAGCTAGGGCTCGGAAGAAAGGGTTAGAGATGGGGTTGGGGAGGCTGGGAGGGATGTTGGGCCAGGCGGGGTGGTAGAAGGGTGTGATTGGTTGGGCTAGGCCGATGTGGAGGAGTGATTGGGTCAGACCGAGGGGAGATTGGGCTAGAACAGGAAGGTTTGACCTATTTCGTGCCGGGCCGGTGCTGTGTCATGATCTGCCGCCCAATGTGTCGTATTCTCATACCCAACCCGGCCCGCTATTCGTGCCGTACCGACCCGGTCCATTATGTGTCATGTTGTATCGTGTTTAGACCGTGTCGTGACGATCGTGTAACACCCTAATCCAAAATCGGCTCAATGCCTAGCCCACCGTGAGGCGGACTCGCGCACACATAGCACCTTCACTTACACTTTCGTTCTCGCTTCGTGTAAAAGGGTTAACCCGGGGTGCTACGTTTGGATCCAACATGCATTATATACTACTACAACTCACTTGAGACAAGCAACGTGAGACTAATCCCACCACACAACTCCTCATGGGCCACATGGGCCACGCTATGAGCGGTAGGGTATTACACTCACCCCTTAAGGGTGACACCGGCAAAGATACCGCATACGCGTAAATGCCCGTAACCACCCCTCGGTACACGTCCGTGCGTCCAAAGTCTTGCACATATGCCATGCCATATGTCCACTCCGTCCACATGTACCATGCCCCATATGCATGCGCCACCGCCCCGCACGCGCGTGCGTGAAGGTTGATGCTCTGATACCATCTGTAACACCCTGATCCAAAATCGGCTCAATACCCAGCCTACCGTGAGGCGGATCCGCGCACACATAGCACCTTCACTTACACTTTCGTCCTCGCTTCGTATAACCCGGGGGTACTACGTTTGGATTCCAACAGGTATTATATACTACTACAACTCACTTGAGACAAGCAATGTGAGATTAATCCCACTACACAACTCCTTATGGGTCATATGAGTCACGCTATGAGCAGACCAGGATATTACAAATCGGGCCTCAGACCGACTAAAAAAGCACGATTCAACTCATAGCTCTAGTCCTATATACAATATCCTTTCACTTTTGCTAATGGAACGTCGTCTTTTTCAACAACGGATAAGGTGTTTGCTCGGATGTTGGATTATATTATTAGGCTAGTACTACACGCTGCATAATGTCTCATTTTCTTCACAGATATAACTGGTTAACTGGTTAAGTGACATGATATTCTAGGTTCAAATTAACTGCATTTTTATGTACAAAATGTGAATAAGTCAAGCTGCAGGTGCAGGCTCAAGATCGAGTTGCACAGATATCTCTACAGCATTTTAGCCCCCACCGAGCAGCAGTTGGGCGAAGCATCAACGAACTAACTTAGCCTATCATATGCCACGTGGTCGTTTCCCTGCATTTTTTTTTGGTCCCTTCAGGACATGCATGTGCTGACCTTTCTCGGTTCGAGAAGCTGCTCTTTTGTTCTGTGTTGGCCTTTCGGCAGATCCTTGGCTGGGTCTTCAATCCTTCTAGCGTGTGATGATCCAAGGGATGAAACTTCCCAAGTTTTTCATTTGTAGCGTGCAAGCATGTATGTTCCTCAATCATGCAAATTAAGATAGCTGCCAAGCTACGATAGGATCTACGTAGCAGAACTGTAGATGCAAATCGTCAAAAGAAAAGCACTGCCAGTAAAGATGGAAACTTGGAGAACAGTAGCCTCGCCCTCGACCTTGTTGTTGTCGACGATGATTACTTAAGCGTGAAAGCTAGATCGCACACTGCTCCCTCTGTTTACGCCGCGAACCTGTGACTGAAAGGAAAGCGAGGCTACGTGCTCTGCTGTTACTCGTGGTGCTATCGCTTTCATGCTTCAGTCTAACCACAGTTAAACCATGAAGGGATGTTGGCTAGAATGATTGGCAGTGACAGCACTCATGCCATTGCCATCGCATACTGTACAAGCAAGCAGAAAAGGACAACGCTACCTCATAGTGCTGGACTCCACGATACCATGCTTGTCGAAAAGAAACAGGGCAATAATTATGAAGTAACAGTGTTGGACTCCACAAGGTTTTCACGTATGAGTTAGAACATGCCGATCGGTCTGTCCCTGATGTGCCATGTTTCTGTTCTTCTTCTTCTTCTTTTTTACTGAGAGGAATCACGTTTCTGTTCTAAGATGTACTGCATCTGCATATCAGCGTATAGATTGCCGGGTCGAGCAGTAAGGTTTCTACACCGAGCGAGGGCCGTGTAGCCTACCGGGCCAGCCTGCTCGGACCAAATGAATGAAAGAAACGACCAGCCTCTATACTACCTCTTTTGTGTATAGGTTTCGTCTCCTCCTTGAAACAGCATCACTTCATGCTAACTGTTGAAATTGTAATTCAAATTATCTTATCTGGAAGATTTCTGATTAGTTTCTATTTTAGCGGATAAGTATCCGACTTGGACTCTACGTCCTTTACCCCATATATACATCTTGTAAGCCGTACGAGGAGATGAGCCGCTTCATTGTAATTCCGTGCTATTTGTAAACACTCCACAAATAGTGATCATCGCCGGCTGGCGTCCGTAGTTTTTTCCTGCAAGGGTTTTCACGTAAAAATTTGTGTCTCACTTTTGTCCCTATTTTTCTAACAAGTGGTATCAGAGCGTAGGAGATTAGAGTTTGAAGGAGAGACACGAAGTAAAAAAAATAGCAGATCGGTTTTTCGGCCGCCACCGCCGTCTCGTTCGACACTACCGTCACGCAGTGCATCTTCGTCGCGCGTCGTCCTCGGATCCGCCGGAGCGTTCGCCAACCTCGGTCCAACAATCTGCGTCGCGTCAATCATCCGGCCCAAGTGCGTCCGCCGGCATCGATTGCGCGTGCATCGTCAGCGCCAGCAACTGCATCACGTTTTTTTTTGTCTTCGCGTCTCCTCGGCGCTCGTCCCGAGAAATCCAAGCAGCCAGCGCCGCGTTTTGGCTTCGCCTCTGATTCGTGCGTCACGCCACCAAAACCGAGCCGAAGCAGCAGCCAGCGGAAGCAACGCGATGACGCGAGTCTTCATAATTAATTGCCAACTAGTGCAACTAAGTCCAGCACAGCAAGCTTCGTCATTTATGTGGAGTGCTTGACTAATTTTGCTACGTCCAACAAAGCTCATCACGTCCAAAGGACAACACAGTTCAGGTTTACACAGATCAATACCAGTAAATTTCAGGTTTTATTCCTCATGGCGACTTTGAAGTATGATCTTCCACTCCTGGGTAGAGATACAAGATTTTCGCTGTGGCAAGTCAAGATGAGGGCTGTGTTGGCTCAGATGGATTTGGATGATGCATTGGAAGGTTTTGAAAAACAACATATCGAATGGATTGCAGAGGAGAAGCGTAAGGACCATAAGGCTTTATCTCAGATTCACCTACATCTATCAAATGATATTTTTGCAAGATGTTTTGAAGCAGAAGACATCGACTGCATTATGACTGAAGCTGGAATAAATTTGCATGACAAAGGATCTCACTAGTAAGATGCATCTCAAGTAGAAATTATACTCCCATAAATTGTAAGAAGGGGGATCCGTACTTGATCATCTTTCGGTGTTTAAAGAGATCGTTACCGACCTAGAGTCGATGGAGGTAAAATATGATGATGAGGATTTGGGTCTTATTTTTTTGTGTTCACTGCCTATTTCTTTTTCAAATTTCAGAGATACCATATTATATAGTAGAGATACTCTCACTCTTAATGAAGTTTATGAAGCTTTGCATGCAAAGGAGATGATGAAACATATGGTACCTTCTGAAAATTCAAACTCGCAAGGAGAAGGCTTGTTTATTCGTGGCAGGCAAAAGGAGAAGAACTCAAACCATGGATCCCGAGGCAAATGTTCGAACGGCTACAAGAGCCGATCGAAATCAAGAGGTAAGTACAAGTCATGCAAATAATGCAATAAAGTGGGCACGACATCTCTGAATGCTGGAAGCTGCAAAATAAAGAAAAGAGAGCTGACCATCATAAGCCAAAAGGTAAACCAAATGATGAAGGTAAGGCCTCCCTTGTTGCTGATAATAGTCCTGATGAAGAAATTCTTGTCTTTCCTGGATGTGATAAGACCAATGATGAATGGATTCTTGATTCTGCCTGCACTTTTCATATGTGCCCTAATAGGGATTGGTTTGCCACCTATGAACCTGTTGATGGTGGTACTGTGTTGGTGGGTGATAACTCATCTTGTAAGGTTGCAGGAATTTGTTCAGTTCAGATCAAGATGTTTAATGGTATTGTCAGAACTTTAACAGATGTGAGGCACATTCCAGATTTAAAAAGGAACCGTATCTCTTTGAGTACTCTTGATACTAAAGGGTACAAGTATTCTGGTGAAGGTGGAGTTTTAAAGGTATCAAAAGGCTCTTTTATTGTGATGAAAGCTGATATTAAATCTGTCAATCTGTACCATCTTCGAGGTACTACAATATCAGGTAATGTTGTTGTAATTTCAAGTTCATTATCTGATTCTGATGCTACTAATCTTTGGCATATGCGTCTTGGGCATATGAGTGAACTTGGTTTGACATAATTGAGCAAGAGATGACTTCTTGATGGACATAGCATCGGCAAATTGAAATTTTATGAGCATTGTGTGTTTGGCAAACACAAGAGGGTGAGATTCAATACTTCAGTTCATACTACAGAAGGTATTTTGGATTATGTGCATTCTGATTTATGGAGACTATCTCGCAAGACATCGCTAGGCGGTGCTAATTATATGTTGATAATTATTGATGATTACTCTAGAAGAGTGTGGCCTTATTTCTTGAAGCATAAATCAGAAGCATTTTCAGCATTTAAAGAGTGGAAGACTATGATTGAAAGACAAACAGAAAAGAAGGTAAAGAAACTTCGCGCAGATAATGGTATGAAATTCTGTTCTGATGAATTTGAATCATATTGCAAGACTGAAGGCATTGTTAGACACTAAACTGTTCCTGGTACTTCTCAACAAAACGGTGTAGCTGAACGTATGAACAAGACTATTATTTCCTGATGCGGACATCCTTAGCTATGTTGTTTCATATAGTGTTTTCAATTCATTAAATACCTCAGAACAACATGAGCTTACTAAGAGAGTTGAAAAACAAGAGAAGCTTATCCAACAGGTGAATCTGTTCGCTGAATTTCCTTTTTAAATTAGTTGAGAATATTATACTACCTAATAGCGGGTCATCGCTTGTTTTCATGTTTGAAGAAGAAGGTTTATTGGAAGACAAAGAACACGATACTTCTCAAGTTCAAGACGATCTTCGCAGAAACTCGGAAGGATCTAGCATACACAATATATATATTTGGAAAGCTTATCAAGTCTACTTTCCAATGGATCAAACGACATGTGATTTTGAGCTTTCTACCACAAGTTATGGCTATTCGAGTACATGCTTTGCATATCTGCACCGACCAACGCGCGAGAGTTGACAAAGTTGATGATTCCGTGGCTTGTACAACATCTTGGGAGGATATCAAGCTATGCCATAACTTTTAAAGGTTCACAAGAGTCTCTTTCTCAAGTTTTACACGAATTCAAATCATTTCAATTAATGAAATTGAAGATAGGAAGGTTTGGATTCAATTCGGATTCGGAATCAGCATCAAATTATGATTCGGAATCAGCAGGACAGTCGGAGTAAAACAGTCATAACTTTCACAAACAGAGTCTGATTAGGGTGTTCTTAGGCTTGTTGAAAAGATAACATCAAGCCCGATCCAATGGATCCTCCCTCACTCCGAAATTCATCATGTATCAAAAGATATGACCGAAACAATATGACGATTGTAAAATTAGAGTTTCCTTTTTGTTTTAGATTGAGTCGGAATTGGAGTAGGAGTTCTAATTCCGAATTAGAGTAGGAGTAGGGCCTCTTGGCCAGCAATGAGGAGGAGAAGGGGCACTATATATTGAGGGTTAGACCCCCATTGTAACCTCAGACCACGTTTAATATATTTTCAAAGCTTTTGCTTGATTCTCCTGTTGTGCTTATAGCCAAAACAGATGGAATTGGGCGTTGAGAACAATGGGTCGTTCTTGCTTTTCCGCTGAGAATTGAGGGTTCGACGATCTTCGCTTGTGGTCAGCGATGATCCAATCAAGTGTGTGTTTGGGTGAATTTTCCATAGAGTTGCAAGTCTGTGCATTGGCGCGGGGGATCAGCTGGTGGTTCGTCAGGATACACAAGTTATCGAGAGGTTCTACATCGAGAAGATTGGGCACACCGCATCATTTCCAAAGCTCGTTGCATGTTATCTAGTGCAGGTTTGCATAGGTATTTTTGGGCTAAAGCCGCTTCCACTGCTTGCTATCTTATTAATCGGTCACACTCTATTGCAATTGAAAAGAATACTCCAATTGAGGTGTGGTCTGGTTTCCGAGCAAATTATTCAGAATTAAAAATTTTAGTTGTACTGCTTATGGTCATGTTGATAATGGAAAATTAGTGCCTGGAGCTATTAAGTGCATATTTCTTGGTTATAAATCTGGTGTCAAATGATACAAGTTGTGTGTTGGACCGAAAAAGCGACTAGAGGGGGGGTGAATAGGAGCACGCTCACTTTTTCACAAATAATATATTCAACACAAATTTCACTCCAGTAGCTATGGAAGCTATGAAGATCAATATACCAGTACAGCGGAAAACTAGTATTGAATCCAACCTAACCCCCGAAGCAAAACAACCAAACATCAACACATGCTAAAACAAATCTCAGTGCAGGGCGGTCGGACCACTGGGTCAATGGCGGTCTAACCGATGACATGCCGATCTGACCGGTGACCCTGGCCGGAACTTTTGATTTACAACTCCAAACTTGATGAAACTTGGAACACACCTTCTCTATGATATCAGAAACCTATTCCAATCGAATATTGTGATAATTCTTGGAAGAATAACGATTATTTTCTATTTGATTGAAGAAGGGTTCAAAACCGAGTCAAAACGAAAACTAGATCCAAAATCTTGCTCGTGGGTGATTGATGATCCTAAATATATTTCCACATGTCACAGCAAGCTAGATCACATGAAGAATTCAATCAAAAACTCATGGATCAGAGAAAGACTCAAAATTATCAAATATAGAGAAAGAACGCAAAGAGACAAGACATGATCAAACTTTCTCTAGATTGATTTGATATGATATAGGCTTACAGCCACTCCATCAATGGAGGACAATGCTCAATCCAAGAGCACAAAAATCACATCAAAATCTCTGAAACCCTAGCCTCCACAAAAGCTCTCCCTAAACAAATTAGGGTTTCAAATAGCAAAAGAGGCGAAGCGAAGGTGCAACCACCTCCCTCCCCTATTTATAGTGGAGTCTTAGACCTTATAGAAGTTTGACTCAATTGGGCTCCCTTTAAGGCCCAAAACAAATGGGACACATACGTACGTATTTTAATGTGTTGTCTTTATCTCCTTTTGACCTAATTAGCTACACCTTGCGTCATCTTACGCCGCGGATTAGCCAATAGGACACCCTTGTCCATCTTGCACCATGCTTGAGTTCATTGATCTCACCCGGCATCGTCGATCGTTTTGGACCTCAGCTCTCCAAGCCTAGTCCCGATCATTCTCGCTGTTGACCGTGGTTAACCCCCAAGCAACCTACACAAAATAGACAAGTAAACCGAATCCGGGAATAAGTTCTTCACAACCTGACCCATGTTAGCCAAAACATGCATCATGCATCATATATGCCCTAAAACTCATGACTTTGACCTAACAACCGAACATCGCCGCCACGACGGACGACGATCCAAGTGAAAACCGGTCAAACCGCCCCAGGGCCGGTCTGACCGCCACCTATTGGCCGGTCTGACCGCCAGTTGGGACTTAGCCAAATTTTCTCTCTAGAAAACTGAAACCTACTGGAATTTTCAAACCAATAGAACTTTTGACTGGAGACTCCAAAAATTATAGGACCAAGTGCAATAGAATATCCTCTCTTGCCTACACCCTCTATTTTTTGCCAGCTCAAAACCTCACTTCTGAAGTTTGCCGGTCCGACCACCGCTATGGCCGGTCTGACCGCCGGTTCGGCCGGTCAGACCGCCTGAGGCCTGATAGCCCTGTAACTTTGCCGAAAATACATGAAACGACAAACCGTTAACGCCATTGCCAATTGTCACATCATCCTAAGATTTGGAGCATATACACATAATATCCACAATCTCCCCCTTGATGAACACATTGGCAATAATCCAAAAAATGTAATTTGGAGGTTTGAAAAGTAAAATACTTTTGTTTTCGCACAACGGCACAACTTGGTCCATAAGCAAGAGAAAGCAATGAAATGACCAAACTGGCATCAGAATAGCATAGGCAAGTGAGATAAGGCAAAAGAAAGCCTAAAAACTTTAAATTCCAGAAAAGAGTCAAAAATCTCACTTAAGGTCCAAATGAAATAACAATTGTTCAATTGACCTATAATCATTGTGAGGATTAAGTAATGCAATTCAAGTTCAAAAAAGCTATAAGACGATAAGAATGCAATGCAAAAGCTCCCCCTCACTATGATCCTCATATTTTAAAAATTTTAAATTCTCCAATTTTCTCCCCTTTATAACATTTTTATATCTTCTCCCCTTTATACAACATTGAGATATCTTCTCCCCCAACATTGAAATATCTTCTCCCCCTTTGACAATGGAGTCATCAAGGAATCACGCCTTCCTCTCGTCCAGAGATAACAAATGCAGAATGAAAAAAGAAGCAAACAGAAGAAGTATGCATGAAGTGCAATAGAGTGGCTTCATTTTTGTATTTTTCAATTTTTAATTATAAGAAGCTTTGGAGATTACCCAAAAGAACAAGCCAGTATTTCTAATATTGCACAAACAATATATCAAGCCTAACAACACTAGCAAGATCATGATAAGACATATATATCAAAGCTAAGCACGAATGCTCAAAAATAAAGCAATATATTTGATCAATTTAAACAAAGCTTCAAATTTAGCAAGTTCATCAACAGGGATCCTAAAGTGAAACTGGCCATATCAAAATGTCAACAGGGATCCTAAAGTGAAATTGGCCATGTCAAAATGTCAAAGCTAACAAAGATCATATTAAGAGATAATTAGGTCCTGAATTGAATCATTTTGCTCAAATTTCTCAAACGCCCATTTTTCAACAATTTTTTATTTGCACTGAATATTGAAGTTGGCTAATGGTCTAACTTAGTGACAAGATCCTGGACTAGGAGCCATCCACAAACTCATCCTAAGCTTGAACCAGAAGTTGATTAAAAGTATATCTTAGTGAAGAAGATCTGGACTAGGTGGCATCCACAAACTCTTCATAAGCTTCTACCAGGGTGACAAATCTTGAGGTTCATGTCATTTCTGACAAGCAGTCCCCATGAGATCATCTGTATCATCAAACTATCTCCAAGTTCGTGTCTTTGACATGCAGTCTCGTAAGAGTAGTTTGGCACAGTTTAAGAATAAGACAATCTTGATTTTTCATGTTTCACAAGAGCAGTTTTAGATTCTCAAGAACACAAGAAGATCAAGTAATGGTCAATTTTAGATTCAAGAGCTAACAAATCAATTCTGACAGGGCCAATGTCACAAAAAGAGCATTAATTGCGCAACTAACTAAAACATCCACAAATTATAATTTTTAGTTCGAGTTGTTTTAGAGTTCTAACTCACACAGCAAAGACTTATCTGTATATGTGAAAGCATGATAATTCTAGCAAGTCAAAGAGATAGACATGGCATTGAGCAAGAATTGAAATACTAAAGCTCCAAAGGGTAATAGGCAAAGCTTCATCAATTTTTAAAAGATGAGCAGAAAATCTTATATTACAATGCATCTTTTTGTATTTTTCATATGAATGCAATATGATACAATGAGATGCAAGAAAAGCCTAAAAACCTAAAAGGTTCAAAAAGATCAATAAGTTTAGAAAAGAACAAGAAAAATCAGAAGAACAAGGTAAGATCAGAAAAGATCGAACTCCCCCTCAAACCAACCCATAGGGATAAATTACCCCTAATTCGCTCATCAAGGTGGCAAACCTAGTTGGGTCTAAAGGCTTGGTGAGGATATCAGCCAGTTGAGCCTCGGACTCCACGAAGTGCGGCATAATATCACCTTTTTCGACATGCTCTCTAAGGAAGTGATAGCGAATGTCTATGTACTTGGTTCTAGAGTGTTGCACAAGATTTTTAGCAATGTTAATAGCAGAAGTGTTATCACAGAAAATAGGAACATTAGCAAAGTTTAACCCATAGTCCTTAAGAGTGGATACCATCCATAAAATCTGACTACAGCAACTAGCAGCAGCTACATATTCAGCTTTAGCAGTGGATTATGCAACAGAAAACTGCTTCTTAGAAGACCAAGATACAAGAGAAGTGCCTAGAAAGTGACAAGTGCCTGAGATACTCTTCCTATCTAGCCGACAGCCCGCAAAATCAGAATCAGAAAACCCCCAAATGAACAAAGATGAAGAACATGAATACCAAATGCCATACAAGAGGGTAGAGTATAAATACCTGAATGTGCGCTTAACGGCTTAGCGATGGGAAGCTCTCGGAGATGCCTGAAACCTCGCACAGAGGCAGACCGTGAAGTGGAGCACTCGGAGAGGAAAGCATCTCTTCGACCTCCGCAGGTACTGCTGATGACGAAGATGCAGCAGGAGCCTCATCTGAAGGCGAAGTAATCACAGCAGGTTTTTGTGCTGAGATACCCGATCTAGCTCCAGGGCTTAGCTTGTCCATCATCTCCAAAAGTGATGAAAATATCACACGTCGACCGCGTGAAGGAGGTGAACCATCTTGAGTCTCCGGTCATGTGGCGTGAACAGCCGGAGTCGACTAACCACGTGCCCTTCCTCTTTCCGCGGTAATCCTGAAAAATCAAGGCACAGAAGAATGATGTGTCTCGATACTGGGGTTAGTTAAACAAGACTTAGGAATCCAGTACTGAGACACATGTCTGACGAGTAGTATGCAAAGCCGAAGTGCTATCCTTAATTCTGTTTGAAGTTCTGTTATGAGCAATGGTTAAATTAACACGAGAGTTATCTTGTCTAGGTGCATGATGATGAGCATGTGACATAAATCCTAAACCGGGTTTCTTCTTTTCTATGTTATCACGTCTCATAAAAGCTCTAGGTTGATTGGATGAAATTCTAGCAAAAATTTTCTTATCATTTTTCAACCTACGCCAACAGAACTTAACCAAATGCTCATTCTTTTTGCAATAGGTGCAATGGTACTTGGTACCACTGGGAGAAGCACTCTTTGACTTAACAGAAGGTTGGGCAACACCTACAGATTTAAAGATAGTTTTTGTAGGTAGGGTTTTGAATTCAACTAACTCATTTTTCAAGACTTGAGTAACTTTTGGCTTAGAATTATTTTGGACAGAGTGGTATCCTAATCATTGCTTCTTATAAGGAGTTTTAGATTTATCCAGAATCATGTTTAATTGTTTCTTACCTTTAGAGAATTTTTCTAAAGTATTCTTAAGACAAGCATTTTCTTCTTCAAGATTAACACATGATTCACAGGTTTTACCTTTAATGGATCTAGCATATTTCTCTTTATATAAAGCAGCTTCAAGTTTAAGGGCTGGACATGAAGCACATGTAGCAGACTCAATACTATCCTTAGCTTGGCATATTTAGCTCTAGCTGCTTCTAAGATATCTTTAACTTCATGTTCGCGTTCTAGGCAGAAAGTGCAAAGGCTAGAATCAACCACACCAGAAGCAACTAACTTGCTAGACTCTAAGCATTTTTCACATGGAGCAGATTTAACCTCAACAAGCTCAGTCCTAACATATTCAAGTTATTGCAAAGTTATATTATGAGCAGATTGCAGTTTAGCAAATTCTGAGTGCATAGCATGGCAAGATAAACATTCATCGGATTCAAGAGTCTTAGTATTTGTAAGTTCTAAAGTCAAACTATCAACTTGTGACTCTAAGTCCTTGTTCTTGCCCATGATAAACTCTAAAGTCTTATCATGACTCATGAGTTTCTCAAACATAGATTCACATCTATCAGAAAGCACATCATAAGAGGGAGGTACATCATCGTTGTCGTTGTTAACGGAGTCGGCCATGAAGCACAAGCTGTTGAAGTCCTTGGCCTTCCCCTGCTTCTTGTTTTGAGGGATCTCCTCCTCCCTGTCCTCCTCGCTCCTGGAGTCAACATCGCTTAAGGATTGTTCCCCAAAAGCGACAAGAACTCGATGAGCGGCCTTCGTCAGTTGGGCAACATCATACCTTGAATTGTTCCACTGAGGCTTCTTCCAAGCTGGCTTTCCCTCCTTATGGTTGCTCTTACCTTTCAACTTGGGGCAATTTGCTCGTATATGATTTAGCTCACCACACTTATAGCAAGTCACGGGACATTCTCTATTTCTGTTTCTTATATTGTTATAGGCCCGTGTGACCTTTCTGACTATGAGGGCCAACTCAGCCTCAGGAAGACTCTCAAACTCCTCTTCATGAATTGCCGATAAACCAGCAAGCGAAAAACCAGAAGAAGACTCAGAAGACCCATAAGAAGCTCTCTTGAGCGGGTCTGCTACCAAAGCCATGTTTTTCTTTTTAGGATGATCAATCCTCTTGATCTCATGAGTCTTGAGCTTGCTATAGAGTAGCTCCAAAGTTAGATCAGAAAGATTGACATTCTCCTCAATGGATGTGGCATTTATCTCCCACTCCTTGGTGTTGATTGCAGCCAAGAGGTGGGTGGCATTTTCAGATTGAGAATATTCAATACCAACAGCTTTCATCTGATTAATCACTTTATTAAAGCGACTGAAAATATCATCGATGCTCTCTCCAGGACGCATCTCGAATTTGTTATATTCACGCTTATAGACTGTTTGGCGTACTTTCTTGACTTGGGACGAACCCTCATGGTAGGTTTCGAGAGTGTTCCAAATCTCGTGCGCAGTCTCAAGATTGCAAATCCGATCATATTCCTGTCTACCAAGCCCACCATATAAGAGGTTTTTAGCCTTATTGTTGTTAGCCAAGAGGGCTGCTGAAGCCGGTGTAGCAACTTCGGGAATAACGAGCGGGGCTCGAACAATCTCTCATATAGCTTGTCCTTCGCTCTCAAGGAAGACTCGCATGCGATTCTTCCAATAGGCATAGTCGTGTCCATCGAAGATATGCGGCTTAGACCTTCTAGAAGTTTAACTCAATTCGGCTCCCGCTAAGGCCCAAAACAAACGGGACACATACGCACGCATTTTAATGCGTCGTCTTTATCTCCTTTTGACCAAATTAGCTACACCTTGCGCCATCTTACGCCGCGGATTAGCCAATAGGTCACCCTTGTCCATCTTAACATGGGTCAAGTTGTTCATCATATATGCCATGAAACTCATGACTTTGACATGAAACTCATGACTTTGACCTAACATCGCCGCATCGCCGCCGACGGCGACGATCCAGTGAAAACCGGTCGATCGCCCCCGGGCGGCCCGATCATTACTGGCCGGCCGACCGCCACCTATTGGCTGTCGCTGCCCGCATTTAGGATTTAGCCGAATTTTCTCTCTGGAAAACCAAAATCTACTGGAATTTTCAAACCAATAGAACTTTTGACTGGAGACTCCAAAAAGTATGGGACCAAGTGCAATAGAATCTCCTCTCTTGTCTACACCCTCTATTTTTGACCCAGCTCAAAACCTCACTTCTGAAGTTTGTCGGTTCGACCGCCGCTATGGCCGATCGGACCACCCTTAGGCCAGTCTGACCGCCGGTTCGGTCGGTCAGACCGCCTGAGGCCTGACAGCCCTGCTACTTTGTCTAAAATATGTGAAACGACAAGCCATTAACGCCATTACCAATTGTCATATCATCCTAAGATCTCGAGCATATCCCCATGATATCCACATTGTGGAATCCTGAAACACGGAAGATTGTGATTAGCAAAAACGTTATCTTTAATGAATCTGCTATGCTTCATGATAAACTGCCTACTAATGTTCCTGTTAAGAGTAAACAGAATTCAAGTGTTCAGGCAGATCATCTTATTGGTTCAGATAACACATCAGATAAGGAAAATATTGTTGTTCATGATACATCTATTGTTGAGAATCCTCCTATCATTGAGCAGTCACCACAACGGTCCATTGCAGTTGACCGACCTAGGAGGGAGATTAATCCACCCAAGAGATTAATTAAAGAAGCTAATATTGTTGCTTATGCTTTGAGTGTGGCAGAAAAAATTGAAGGTAATGCAGAACCTACATCATACGCTGAGGCTATTGATTCCGCTGATTGTAATAAGTGGATGACTGATATGCATGATGAGATGGAGTCACTTGAAAAGAATGACACTTGGTAACTAGTGAAATTACCAAAGGAGAATGAGCCTGTTCATAGCAAGTGGGTTTTTAAAAGAAATGAATGTATTTCTTCTACTGAACCAGCAAGGTATAAAGCAAAGTTGGTTGCTAAATGTTATAGTCAGATTCTAAGTATTGATTTTAATGATGTCTTTTCCCCAGTTGTGAAGCATAGTTCTATTCGCACTTTACTCAGTATTGTTGCTATGCATGATTATGAACTTGAGCAATTAGATGTTAAAACAGCATTCTTACATGGGAAGTTAGAAGAAGACATTTATATGGACCAACCTGAGGGTTTTGTTATTCCTGAAAAAGAACATCTTGTTTGTAGATTAAAGAAATCTCTTTATGGTTTGAAGCAATCTTCTAGGCAATGGTATAAGAGATTTGACTCATTTATGATGTCTCATAATTTTAAGTGATCTGATTATGATAGTTGTGTTTATTTAAAGACTGTTAATGGTTCAGCTATTTATTTGCTTCATTATGTTGATGATATGTTGATTGCTGCAAAAGATAAATAGCAAAACTGAAAGCACAGTTGAGTAATGAATTTAAGATGAAAGACTTATGTGCAGTAAAGAAAATTATTGGCATGGAGATTATTAGAGAGAGAAAATCATGCAAGTTATACCTTAGTCAACAAGATTATATTGAGAAGGTTCTACGTCATTTTAATATGCATGATGCAAAACCAATGAGTACTCCATTAGCTTCACATTTTAGATTATCTTCGGCTTTATGTCCAGAGTCAGATTATGATATTGAGTACATGTCTAAAGTTCCATATTCCAGTGCAGTTGGTTCTCTTATGTATGCCATTGGTTGTTCTCGTCCTGATTTATCTCATGCACTGAGTGTGGCTAGTAGATATATGGCTAATCCTGGAAAAAAATCATTGGAAAGCAGTCCAATGGATTTTCAGATATATGCGTGGTACTTCTAATGCTCGTTTGCAATTTGAAAATTCTAGAGATGAACTTGTTGGTTATGTTGACTCTGATTATGTTGGCGATTTGGACAAAAGGAGGTCCCTCACATGTTATGTTTTCACCATTGGTGGTTGCATTGTTAACTGGAAGGCAAGTTTGCAAGCTATTGTTGCCTTATCTACCACTAAAGCAGAATATATAGTTATTTCTGAAGCTTGTAAAGAAGCTATTTGGTTGAGAGGTTTGTACACTAAGCTTTGTGGAGATAATTCTTGCACTATCATATTTTGTGATAGTCAAAGTGCTATATGCCTTATAAAGGATCAAATGTTCCATGAGAGAATAAAACACATTGATGTGAGATATCACTTTATTCGGGTGTTATTGTTCAAGGTGATGTCAAGGTGTGCAAGAAAAGTACTCATGATAATCCAGCTAATATGATGACAAAGCCAGTTCCTGTTACTAAGTTTGAGCTTTGCTCAAGCTTAGTTGGTATTACAATTTAGTCCTAGAGACTATTTAGCGCACGGTGATTTTTATCTTATTGTGGAGATATTTGGTGATTGATGATTCTTCATTATGCTGCAAGAGGAAATTCGTCTCAAGGTGGAGATTGTTGAAATTGTGATCCGAATTGCCTTATCTGGAAGAGTCCGGATTAGTTTCTATTTTAGCGGATAAGTATCCGACTTGGACTCTACGTCCTTTACCCCTATATATATACCTCTTGTAAGCCATACGAGGAGATGAGCCACTTCATTGTAATCCCGTGCGATTTGTAAACACTCTACAAATAGTGATCATCGTCGGTTAACGCTCGTGGTTTTTTCTCGCAAGAATTTTTCATGTAAAAATTTGTGTCTCGCTTTTATCCCTATTTTTATAACACTAACAAACGGTGACTTCAGAGGTTAGTGAGATCGGGCTTGCTTGCTAGAACTTGTTTTAGTTTTACCTCTGCAATTTTACAGCTTGTTAAGTAGCGCAAAAAAAGTCACACTATCACGCAAACGAGGATTGGCTGTGTTGCTTAAGTAGAAACTCCATGCATGAGTTGGCCTCTCCACTGATTACTTGTGCTACTATTCACTTACTCAGCGCAATCGATACACTTGGTTGGTGAAGATTAAAATTCGTTAACCCCATCCCTTTTCATCTGCTCAATAACGCAAGAAAAACAAAACTTCCAATCCACTACCATTCACAGCATCGAAATTCCCACTATGGAGATGAGATTCCTGACGAAATTCACTTGTATTTACAAAATCGCAGTTACAACTTACTACCAACGCTCACACCTCGCAACGCTCATGAAGCACCCAAAGCAGAGCAAGGAACAAACATCATTCCTAACTACAGCAACGGAAGCATCACGCCGGCGGCCCTCCTATGCGCGCGGCGACGATCTCACTTGCACGCTTGCGGGTTCAGCTCAGGTCAGGTCAGTTCAGTAGGAGATGTTGAACAGCGCCTGGCGGAGGAGCTTGCCGGCGACTCCGCTCACGCCGCCCCCGCCCCCACCCCCACCCCCGCGGCGGCTGTGGCTCCAGAAGGTGCCGCCGCGCGCGTAGGCGCGGCGCAGTCAGGCGACGTGGGAGGTGAGCGCGCCGTGGAAGACAGACAGCGCAGCCTCGGGGCAGGTGGCGCGCGAGCGGCAAGCAGGTGGAACCCCATTCGCGCGGCAACTCAACTCCGCCGCACACCACGCTTCCTTGCCCTGTTGCTCACAACACACACTATCCCCCCCGCCTGGGCGTCTCATCTCCATCTATGTTGGGTTGGCCCTTGCGCGGCTAACGGGACGGTGATATCGCTGCCTCGCTGATGTGATTTTTGCCGGGTGGCGGAGGGGTTGCGGCCTTCCCCAGCTGCGAGCGCGAATGAATGGCCTTTTTTTATTATCGTTGCGCGCAAAGGCCGAAATCTCGGTCAGATCTGGAATTCTGGATAATATGATGAGGAGCGAGCCTCTGACGAGCCATTAGCCAAAGGGCTAAAAAGGACGTGGGCAAAGAAGTGCCGCTCCGACGTGGGAGTAAAAATGAGGCGGATCTGTATCCTCTGCAATAATGTATTGACCAGTGTTTTTCGTGAGGAAACAATACTCTAGCCTGTACGAAGTAAATATTATGGCAGATCTTGATTGAAAGGCAAAGATCGCTCTTAATACATGGACGGCTTGTGCTGGGTGCGGGGTGGGCCTTCGAGGTGACTCGGATGGAATACAAACCGAATAGTAGTTTTTTTTAGATATATTCGTATTTTCTAAACAAATAAGAATCGAATGTTGTAATGAATATAAATACGAATCAAGTACTTACTCAATTTGGTATCCTCATAACTTACGTAATTGTAAGATATTTATAATATTTTATCCTCGTACATAGTACATCTAATCATTCTAGTTTATCTATTTCACCTAAAAACATAAATTCACGTAAAAACTAAATTCGGATTCGACTGCCCACCGAGTAGCACCCTGTCCAGTGTCTACTGCAGAATATGGGGAAAAGGAACCCGAACGTTAGAAGTCCGCCAACGTGTATGGGCCCATTGCTTGGGTCGGCCGACACCGCGACTCTGCTAACACACCATGTTCCATGGGCTTTCAGTTGGGCAACGGCCTAGGCGGCTAAGATAGATTTGAGTTCATAGGCCTCCACTACTGATTAGCCTAGTCACGATCAGTCCGAAAGGTACAGCCCTGTGTCCGCACCATTATTGCTGCAGAGCGCAGACAATTGTCATGTAACCATGTGCTATGAACAACACTTGATGGTGCTGCAGAACTGTGCTGCACAAAAAGAACAACCACATGGTGCCCAGAACACACTTTCACAAGAACCTTGCAACTACAAGGCCATCTTATGACGAGCTTGGTAAACAAAAGAACAAAGATTATATCTCATTGTCCTTGCTCCTTACTGCGCATAGTCGTCGATAAAAGTAGAAAAGTATCACAGTACTGGGTGTAATTTAGAACCAGATCTTATTCTTAACACACTACAGTACTTCAGTCTTTCACTTGACTAGTATAAAGACTAATAAATCTCCACATAACAGATTGATGCTAAAAATGGTGGCAGCACTAGCAACAGACCATAACATGCTGACACTACCCAAAAAAAATCCTAAATTATATTACAGCATTCGTAGCTCGAAGCAATACCGGTCAGAGAGATCATGACCACGCAGCCATTCTCCCACACTAGACACTCTTTTGCTGGCTTTTCTGAGCAGAGCAAACTGCATGGAACGTCGATTGGTCACTTCGGACAATCCAGTGGACACGAATCCATCCATAACATGACTAGGAGTTGCTAGTAAGGTCACTGTCATTGTCACCAGTTGTGTCTGCTTCCTTCACTTCCTGAATCAACTTGAGGACTTGCCAAGCAGTTGGCCGACTCTCGGGCGAGGACCGAACGCAAGCAGATGCTATGTTAACAATCATTGAAAGGCGCTCACTGTCCACTCCTTCATCTTCCCGTGCCGACTGGACATAGGTCTGAAGATTAGTTGCGACCAAGACCGAGTGCTGAAGCGGTGGCTTCCCGCTAACGAGCTCAAGGAGGAGGACACCAAAAGCATAGATGTCTGATTTTGGAGTTAGCCTTCTATTGGACTTCATATTTTCAGGTGCTCTATAAGCAGCGTCGTCTTTGACTTCTGATGATTCCAAAAGGAATGACAAGCAATTGTCAGTAAGGCAGGCCTCGAAATCTGAACCAAGCAGGACATTGGAGGACTTGATGTTTCCATGAACAAGCCGAGATGCTTGATGAATGTAAGAAAGGCCCCGTGCAACATCTTCAGCTATCTTCAGGCATGAAGTCCAGTGGAGTGGTTTTGCCCGAGATGACCTTGAACCTGCAATTGATATAAGTTGTGGAGCTAATAAGCACAATAGTGAAACATCTACTTCTGCTGATTACGATTTTACTATCCTACGAATGTATAAAAACAAATGTTGATATCTTGATAGGTAGTCACTTGTGAAGAGTTTTTTTTATTTTGAAGAAATTTGTGGAGAGTTTTGTTTGACTTGCTTACAAAAATATTTCAGCTGAAGCATAGAATAGATAGCATGTTACAATAGGGAATGAACGTTCAATACCAAATCAACGAATATATCAAATGAATAAGGGTTAATTCCTTATTTACCACTGGAAGTTGGCCGCATCTCTGAAATGCCATCGCGAAATTGCTTCTCCGTTTATTACCATCGGATCTCAGCTTCCATCCTTTTTTTTTTGCCACTCCCGTCGGTCAACCATGAGTTGATTGTCAAATTGTGTGCGAAAAGACCTATTTACTCTTCTTGTCTTCCATCTTCCGACCGTAGCAAAGAATATTAGTCATATC
The DNA here is from genome assembly GCA_036346395.1 of Hsuehochloa calcarea. Classification (NCBI taxonomy): domain Eukaryota; kingdom Viridiplantae; phylum Streptophyta; class Magnoliopsida; order Poales; family Poaceae; genus Hsuehochloa; species Hsuehochloa calcarea. The sequence goes on from CM070599.1 coordinate 48,023,022, forward strand.
TTCATCCCTCCTCTGTCTCTCCCCGCACCGCCCTGCAACGCCGCTCTCCTCTCTCCCCACACTGTTGTGCACCACCGCGACCGGCATTCGCATGACCGCCGAGCTCAACCGTCTCGCACACGGTGTCTTCTCACCTTCGCGCTCTCGCTCCTCGACCACCGGTCGCCTTCTTCCCCAAAACGGGATGTTCCGACTGCCGCCATCACCAGTGCTTGCACAGTGCGTCTCAGATCAATCCCTTCCACCTGGAGCTTCCCTACACCTTCCTCTTCCTTCCCCAACCGCTAATTTGGGGCATCCCTCTCCAGGTAGTCGCTGCCGCCACATGGAGCTCGCCACACCTCAATCCTTCTTTGCTCCGACCAACCACACCAATGAGTTCCCCACTACTCATTCGCTCCTCCTTTCATGCCCTCTACCTCCCAGCACCGCAACCCCTTCTTCTCACCTAGAGCCGGCCACCGGACACCACCGCGCGTGCGCCTCTGTGCTGCTCGATCCACGACACCACCACAATTTGCCTCCTCATGGTCCTATATGTTGGGTTGATCTCGGCTAGCTACCGAGACCGAGATTCACGGGGGGCATTGCCCACTCGCGCCCTGATCGGGGGCGCAGCCAACAATATGGCTTTGGTCCCGTTCACCTGCGCTATAAGAAATAAAAGGTGGCCTCGGCAGGCGGTATCGTGTGTGGTTCTAGCCTACGAAAGCCCCAAACAATCCGATCTATCAAGAGCGCTCAGGTGTGCGAAGACTGCAAGCCAAAGGTCGACGGTGTCGCCCTCTAGCCGCCGCCATCACCGGACTCTCTCACGCCCGAGGCCGACGCTTTACTACTCTCACTCCGTCGCCGACCTCAGTCCAGATGGCATCTTCATCTTCTGGTATGTACTCACGCTTCCGCACTAATGATTCTTGTTAGGTGTTCAATGATTGAGCTAGGGTTAATGTTGTTAGACACTGTTTACTCTCAGTTTTACTCTATCAATGGTATAAGAGCAGCCCCTAGACTCACTTTGAACCCTATTAGCCCCAGAGCCCCAGATCTATCTTACCCCGCTCGGATCTGACGTTCAATCGGCTCGGCTTAGCATTTTAGAAGAAGGGGATTTGGAACCCTAAAGAAATCCGAAATCCCAAAACTCAAATCCCAATCCCCAACTCAGATTAGAACCCTAAGAGCGGCAAATACTCACGTTTTTGGATCTGGAGCCTCCTCCTTTCCGGCGCCACTGGCTCCACTGACGGCCGCCCTCGACGCGCCGCGTCTTCGCCGCCGCCGCGCTCTCTCTCTCTCTCGCCTTCGGTGAAGGAGCTGCTACGGCCGCTCCTCACCCGCGCTCCTCACGCCGCCGCTTTTCGTCACTCTCGCGGAGTTTTCGGAGGAGACGAAGATAATGGGGTTAGGGTTAGGGTTACACCGATCGAACGGTTTTTATACGTCGCGACTTTCGCTCTGGGCCATTCGATTGAATCCAACGGCTCGTGTCCGTTCTGATCTCGGCTGAGTAAAACGCGCGGCAATTTTCGACCGTTCGATCGGATCCAACGGACATCAGCCCTGACGAGAAAAGGATGTTGGGCGAGCCGCACGCGCATGAAGAAGAGCGAGCGCGGAGCGTGTGGCGCGAAATGAAGCCGCCGAACGGCGGTCGGTTTGAATCGTGCTCAGCCGCATAATAACTTTTCTCATTTTGTAAAGTGTTTTTATGATTAAGGTTTTTTATTTATTATGTGCACTGTTTTTAATTAATGATATTTACTCAAGTAACATTGTATCATTGTCTCTAATTAAAATTGAACTAACGAGATATTTAATTAGAGATTTTTATGATTTATTTTGGCATTATGTATACACATGATTACATACTGACCAACGTTGTTTGTAATCATGTGTCGCCACATTAATTGTTGAAATTCTTTTCATTTTTTGCCCAACGGTGATATGAATTGAAACTGTAGTTTTGCATGTTATTAATCAAACCAACGTAGGGTTAATTGCATGCAATACTTTTATATTATTTCTAATTTTTTCCCTGTATTTTAATGTTCAGCAATGAATGCTTCAAATGTTGCCGCTACAATTGACAACATTGAGCAGCTTACGGGGAGCAACTTCCCCGCTTGGAAAGAAAGAATTTCAGTTGTTTTTGGAGTTTTAGATCTTGATTATGCATTAAGGGTGCCGCTCCCGTTTCCCCCACCATCGGTGAGGACAATAACGATGAGAAAAAGAAAATATATGATAATAATGCTGAAAAATAGAAGCGGTCCAACCGCTCATCACTAATGATTATGAAGACCTCTATCTCGGTTGGGATCGGGAGCAATCCTGATTCTCAAAATGCTAAGGAGTATCCGTTTTGGTGAGGAGAAATTCAAAGGCTCCACTAAGGCTTATGTCAAGACTTTAATCCAAAGGCTTCTATCCACTAAGTATGACTGTCCAAAGAAGATAAGAGAGCATATCATGATGATGACCGATATGGTCGAAAACTCAAAGGCATGGACATGGAAATATCGATGGTTTCCTAGTCCACTTTATTATGACTTTTCTTCCTTCCGAGTACACCGCTTTTAAGATAAACTATAATACTCGGAAAATAAATGGAGCATGAGCGATCTTATCGCCATGTGTGTCCGTGAGGAAGAAAGAATAAGGACCGAAAAGAAAGATTTTGTGAATCAAGTTGGCGGTCCTAGCAAAAGGAAGTTCTCGGGATTTCAAATCCAAGAAAATCTCGCACTACTCTCTTAATTCGATATAAGTCGGGGCCTAAGGTGCAAAATACACTTAAGCCCAATGTTGCTCCCGCTAAAGCACCTAATGGGAATGCATGTCACTTCGCAAGGAGCCAGGGCATTTCCAGAAGGATTGTGTTGGTTTTCTAAAGTGGCTCGCCGAGAAGGGTAATGATTCTATAACGTTCATTGATGAAACCCTTTATGCTGATTTTTCCCTTAAATCTTAATGGATTGACTCAGGTGCAACTGTGCACGTTACCAACTCTTTACAGGGATTCCATACCGCGAGAACACTAAGAAAAGGGGAGCGAAGTCTTAGAGTCGCGGATGGAAAAGAAGCCGAAGTGGAATCAGTTGGTTCTGTTTCATTAGTTTTAGATAGCGGCTTCACACTTCTTAATAATGTAGTATTTGTTCCTTCCATTATGAGGAATTTAATTTCAGTTTCTTTATTGGACGATGATGGATTTAAATGTAATTTTGGTAACAATAAATGTGTTATCACTTTTAATTCCGATGATGTTGGTCTTGCTGTTAGACAAGACAAGCTCTATATGCTTTCCCTTAATGAATCACCTCTATCTTTGAATGTATGTGATACTAAGCATGAAAAGAATGTTTAGGCCACATTTCGAAGGGGGGAATGGAGCGTCTCATTAAAGAAGAGATTCTCCAACCATTAGATTTCTCTGACTCAGACCACTGCATTGATTGCATTAAAGGAAAATATGTAAAGAAAATAAAGAAGGGAGCAACTCGCAGCACATGACTATTAGAGTTAATTCATACTGATATTTGCGGTCCTTTTTCTGTGACATCAGTGGATGGTTTTGATTATTTCATCACATTCACTGATGATTTCTCCCGTTATGGTTATATTTTTCCCATTAAGGACCGATCTGAGTCATTTGATAAATTCAATATATTTAAGGCTGAAGTTGAAAATCAGCACAACCTAAGAATTAAAGTGGTAATATCGGACCGTGTGGGAGAATATTATGGGAGACATACCCCTTATGGCCAAATTCCTGGCACTTTCGCTAAGTTTCTTCAGGAAAATGGTATTGTTGCCCAATATTCTACACCAGGTGAACCTCAGCAGAATGGGATAGCTGAGAGACGCGACCATACACTTATGGATATGGTACGAAGCATGCTTAGCTATTCTAGTTTATCAACTGGTTGGTTTATGGATGGAGGTACTAAAGACAGCCGCACATATCCTTAATCGGGTTCCCAGTAAATCAGTACCTAAGACACCTTATGAATTATGGACTGGGAGAAAACCGAGTTTGAAATATTTAAGAGTATGGGGTTGTCGTGCTGAAACTAAGATATTTGATCCACATATTGGAAAATTAGATCCTAAAACAGTAAGTTGCCACTTTATTGGGTACCCTGAAAGATCTAAAGGGTATCGGTTTTATTGTCCTGATAGGACAACTAAGTTTGTAGAAACAAGACATGTTGTGTTCTTAGAAAATAATGAGGACCTGGAGCCTAGGAAAATCGATCTTGAAGAGAAGCGGGTTTACGTTCCTTCACCGCTTATCCCAGAGATTTTTATTCCTGCGCTTCAGGTGGTTGCACCTCCAGTACCAAATACGGTCGATGCACCCACTGTTGAGGTCTCTGAAACTCCTAATGTCATACCTAATGATGAGCCTCGGCGGTCTCCTGCGCCTCAACAGCCTCCTGCAATAGTTGCTGAACCTATTAGAAGATCACTGCGGGAGAGAAGATCTGCCATCCCAAATGATTATGTTGTTTACATGAATGAGGATACTAATGATATAGGGAAGGTAGATGATCCCACCTCTTATAAGGAAATCGTGATGAGTGAACATTCTCCTAAGTGGCTTGATGCCATGAAGGATGAACTAAAGTCTATGAGCACTAATGATGTATGGGACTTAGTAGAAATTCCTGACGGAGTCAAAACAGTAGGTTGTAAATGGGTCTACAAAACCAAGCATGACTCTAAGGGAAATATCGAAAGGTTCAAAGTAAGACTCGTAGCAAAAGACTTCTCACAAAGAGAGGGAATTGATTATAATGACACATTTTCTCCTGTCTCAACTAAGGATTCATTCAGAATCGTTATAGCACTTGTAGCTTATTATGATTTAGAGCTACATCAGATGGATGTTAAGACGGCATTCTTTAATGGCGATTTGCAAGAAAATATTTTCATGACTCAACTGGAAGGTTTTGTCGTGGAGGGCAAGGAGCATATGGGATGTCAACTTAAGAAATCTATTTATGGCTTAAAACAAGCGTCGAGGCAGTGGTACCTCAAATTTGATAAAGTTATAAGGAATTTTGGATTTAAAGAAAATGAAGTTGATAACTGCATATATGTTAAGTTCAAGGGAAGTAAATTTACCATTTTAGTGCTTTATGTGGATGACATCTTATTGGGTAGCAACAATAAGGATATGCTGTTTGATACCAAAAGATTTCTTTCATCCAATTTTGATATGAAGGATCTCGGTGATGCCTCTTACGTTCTTGGCATTGAAATTCACCGAGACAGGTCCAAAGGAGTATTGGTTTATCTCAAAAGGCATATGTTGACAGGTACTAAAGAGATACAATATGCATAAGTGCTTTTGCTCACCTGCTCCTATCGTTAAGGGCGATAAGTTTGGGACATTTCAATGTCCAAGGAACCAATATGAAATTGATCAGATGAAGTTGGTTCCTTATGCTTCAGCTGTCGGAAGCATTATGTATGCTCAAGTAAGCACACGCTCTGACTTAGCTTTTATAACCTGAATGCTTGGCAGATATCAGTCAAATCCAGGACCGAACCACTGGAAGGCCATTAAGAAAGTCTTGCGTTATATGCAAGCTACTAAGCATCTCATGCTCACATATAAGCATACTGATAACCTTGAAGTTATTGGTTATTCAGATTCAGATTTTGCGGGATGTGTTGATACTAAGAAATCCACGTCAGGTTATATCTTCACACTCGCTGGAGGAGCTATCTCGTGGAAAAGCTCCAAACAAACCCTTACGGCATCTTCAACGATGCAAGCTGAGTTTGTGGCATGTTATGAGGCTACCGGGCAGACTGTATGGCTTAAGAACTTTATTCCGGGTCTTAGAGTGGTTGATAGCATTTCTAAACCACTCACCTTATACTGCGATAACGAACCCGCAGTCTTTTATGCGAGTAACAACAAGTCAAGTGGTGCTGCCAAACACATTGACATTAAGTATCATGTTGTGAAAGATAGAATCCAAGATCAAACCATTAGTGTCAAGCATATTAGTACTAAGTCAATGCTTGCGGATCCGCTTACTAAAGGCTTACCACCCAATATTTTTTGTGATCATGTTGCCGGCATGGTTTTATTGGAAAGCCTATGATTCTGGATAAAGGACCTTAAAACAAACCAACTCCCATTAAGTATAATGAATATCCATTTTAAAATGTAGTAGTACACTATAGGTACTGAGGTTGTATGGCACTTCATTGACCATGCCACACATTACCTTGGTATGCTGTTTTTCATTTGAGGATGGACTTATGTTGTTAGCCTTACGATCAAAGGGGAGAATGTTGGGTTGATCTCGGCTAACTGCCGAGACCGTCGAGACCGAGATTCACAGGGGGCATTGCCCACTTGCGCCCTGATCGGGGGCGCAGCCAACAATATGGCTTTGGTCCCGTTCACCTGCGCTATAAGAAATAAAAGGTGGCCTCGGCAGGCGGTATCGTGTGTGGTTCTAGCCTACGAAAGCCCCAAACAATCCGATCTATCAAGAGCTCGGTGTCTGAAGATCAAAGCCAAAGGTCGACGGTGTCGCCCTCTAGCCGCTGCCATCACCGGATTCTCTCACGCCCGAGGCCGACGCTTTACTACTCTTACTCCGTCGCCGACCTCAGTCCAGATGGCATCTTCATCTTCTGGTATGTACTCACGCTTCCGCACTAATGATTCTTGTTAGGTGTTCAATGATTGAGATAGGGTTAATGTTGTTAGACACTGTTTACTCTCAGTTTTACTCTATCACTATAGACCCATTTTTGTCACCACCGCCACCTCCCCTGACGCATCTCGCTGCCGCCGCCCTGTTTTCTCTGCTTCCCTATGTTCTCTCTCCCTATGTATGACAATAGGGCCCCACGTGCAGGTGGTGTGGACGCAGGCTGGCGGTGGCGCAAGGCAGGTGGTGGGGGCAGATGCCGAAGGTGGCGGCGGCAGCGGCAGTTCTTGGGGGCAAAGGCGAGGCCAGAGGCGGCACGGACGACTCGGGTAGTGTGGGAGGAGGTGGCACGGGTGGTGGCACAATGCGGGTGGTGGGGGCGATGTGAGGATGAGGAAGGTGTGTGAGTAAAAGGGGGTGAATTATGACATGTGGGGCCATGGGTAATTTGGGTAGATTGAGAAAAATCTAACACCTTCCTAGGAGTTAACGGCAATCGGAGTTAACATAGCTGACGGAAAGTGGCAAAAAAAGGATGAAAGTTGAGATCCGATGGCAATGAAGGGAAGAGCATTTTCGCAATGGCATTTTAGGGATACGTCCAACTTCCAGTGGTAAATAAGGAATTAACCCCAAAATACCTGATATCACTACAACTCTCAGCTACACATTCCAAAGCACTCGCACCAATATCATTTGACAACTCAACTTGTAAAATTATACTACCGTCACACAAGAAGCTACAATATAAACTTGCTAACTGCAGATGAAATATTTGCAGAGCTAATCCCAATTTCTAGTGGTATAAAAAATAGGGGTAAAAGGAAAACAGAAAACATGAAGTATGTACCATACTGTTTGCAACAACCAGCCCACTGTTGAGGACCAACCTATGTATTATTGCATAATTTATCATCCCAAAACACATTTAACAAACAATCGTAACCATTATACTCTTGATGGTGATTACATGTTCGAAAACCAAACCGGTAAAACATCACGTAAGCAGCTAGCCATTTGCTATTTGGCCATGTCAAGTTTTCCCTATTTCACTTTCTTGAATCAAGGTCTGTGTGAAAATTACAAATATTTCTTTTTGTTAACTGCATTTTACTTCCGTAAAGTTCCAAACTTTCTTCCCGGTTTCCCTTTCATGAATTTAAATCGATGTTTGGTGTAGAGCAGTGATCACATGTACTATGGGGGGTCCGATCCAGACACATATATTATGCTGTTGATGGTTATTACATGTTCAAAAACCAAACCTGAAAGCATCACGTAAGCAGCTACCATTTGCTATTTGGCCATGTCATTTTCCCAATTTCGTTTTCTTGAATCAAGGCCAGTGTGAAAATTACAGATATTTCTTTTTGTTAACTGCGTTTGACTTCCGTAAAGTTCCCAACTTTCTTCCCGGTTTCCCTTTCATGAATTTAAATCGATGTTTGGTGTAGAGCAGTGATCACATATACTATGGGGGTCCGCTCCAGACACATGATGAGGCTCCATTGTTGTTCAACACCACATGCAACCTGGTGCTAGATCGGTGATCACTTATGTATGGCTGTTTGCTTTGTTTAATGGGTTCATAAAGAAAAGAGTCCAAGGAATCATCAACCCAATAAAGCACAAAGCATCGACTACATAGGCCCACCGGAGGGACCCTCATTCTGCTGCCAGATTTTCACGTGGCCAACTCTTCTGAATTTCAATTCGTTCCCATGTTAGGATGAAGAATGTCTAGTTTGAAATGGCAATGTTCGCCTACCCTCTACTCATAATCCATTGTAGTAGTAGATATAAGTATAACGGCAACAACCAGAACTGTTCCTAGCACTAATTAAGTAGTCCAGTACAATGCAACTATCAGCTAAAAAGATACTAAATTAACCATGAGATCCAAAGGGAACAACAAGGCAAGCACACGAGCGTACCGTGGATGAGAGAGTGGAGGCTGCCATTGGGTTGGTAGTCATACACCAGCAGCCGCTCCTCCTTAGCCTGGAAGAATGCCCGCAGTGACACGAGGTTCGGATGCCGCAGCCGCCCAACCACATCCATGTTCTGCTCGAACGCCTCTGCCTCCAGCGCCGCCGGGCCAATCTTGGCTGCGTCCAGCCTCTTCACAATGACCACGAGCCGGCCGTCGAGCACCGCCTTATACGTCGTCCCCACGCTCCCGCGGCCGAGCACCTCTGCCGACGCGCGCATCAGCTGCTCGAGGCTGTAGCTCGAGGCCTCACCGGCGCAGAACGTTAGGCAGCCGCTCCGCTCCAGCCGGCGAGCCTTCTCCTCCGGCATCATCATCGCTGCGGTCTCCTCATCCGGCACGCATTCCACATAGCCAATGTCAGTGTTGTCCCTGCTCACTTCCGACGCGGCTGCGCTCTTCTTGGGGCTTGGGTACGCCGCCGAGATCGGACGCCTCCGTTTTTTGCTCCTCTTCATTGAAATCATGGCGCACACAAGAAGCACGGCTAGGAACGCTCCGGCGGCAACCGCGACAGCCATTGTGGTCCTCTTCCTCACTTTCTTCGCGCGCGGCGCGGATGAATCCGGCAAGCTGAAGCTCTCGCGTTGCGGGCCGTCGCCAGTCGCTGCGGCGCTCTGCACCGGGGGAGCGGCGGAGCCGTTGTTGCCAGCGCCGTGGAAGAAGGGGAGGTGGGACCCGGTGCACTCGCGGCGGACGACCTCGCCGCAGAGCCCTGGATTTCCGGCGAACGCGGCGGCGCCCATCTGCGCCATGGGGGCAGTGACCGGCACGGGTCCGGAGAAGTTGTTGTACGACACGTTCAACAGCCGGAGAGACGACTGGTTCCACGCCGGGACGGAGCCATTGAAGTGGTTGACGTCGAGCCGCAGGAACGTGAGGTGGGGGAACGCGGCCTCAATGCCGGGCGGGAGCGCGCCGGAGAGCCTGTTCCCGGAGAGGTCGATGGAGCGGAGCCGGCGGAGCGACGCAAGCGACGCGGGGAATGGCCCGGAGAAGCGGTTGCCGGCGAGGAAGAGCGCCTTGAGGTTGGCGAGCGGGGAGAGGTCGGGGATGGGGCCGTGGAGCGCGTTGGTCTTGAGGCTGAGCACGCGGAGCTCGGTGAGGCGGGAGAGCGTGGCTGGCGGGAACGTCCCGTTGAGTCCGGCCGACTCGAGGACGAGACGGGTGATCTGGCCCGCAGCGCTGCAGGAGACGGCCGGGTCGGAGCAGGGGGAGTCGGGCATGGGGAAGCGCAGGTGGGCGGACGGGTCGGCCTTGGCGAGGAAGGCGGCGAGGCTCGCCCCGGGGGTCGGCGGCCTCGAGGCTAGCGTGACGGGCGGAGGCACGGCTAGGACCGGCGCGGGCAGCGTGGGCTCAGAGTGCGATGCTCCCGCGCGTCCTCGCGTGGTGGACGGCGGTACCGGCGTGGGGAGCGTTGGCAGAGAGTGCGATGCGGCGCCGGCGGTGGAGATGGTGGCGAGCAAGAGTAGGAGGTGGAGCGGCATTTTGGGCTGTTTGTTTGGGGTTTTCGGGGATTGGGATGGTGGTGGATTTCGATATTTCAGTGGAGTGTGGCTGTGCGGTGGAGTGGCGTACTGGAGTGCCGAGTTGCGGCTGGGTGGGTGTAGCTCGGTAAGCGGGAGGTTGTCAGAGAGTGGTCGCCCTGGCACGTGGGCTGTTAAGTGGGGACGTACGAAGAAGGTTAGCTAGCTCAGACAACAAAGCACTCACTTTCGAGTTTAAACGCCGATCACGGAAAGGAGTAGGAGCGCTACACCCATTTGGTCACAGAAGAAATTCAGTTCCAGGGTACAACTTTAACCAACCGGATCTACTGTGATATATTTATAGAATTTTACTATTATAAAAGCATTTTTTAAAGATAATTATACATGTATTATTTACATGTATCCAATCCAAATATTAAAAAAAATGATAGCTAAAGTTTATAATGTTTAACCCAAAATATCTTTTTTTGGTGATTAGAAGGAGTACGTGTCCAAATCCTAGCGTGGCAAATGAACATCCGATACAGCTAGAAAAATTCAAAATTTCAGTAGTATACGTTTCTTGTTATACAGTGCATGCATGCTGGTTCAGGGCCAAAACATGCCTTTGATTTTGAACACCTCAGGAGACACTCTATACACGTGCTCCTAGTACTACGACAACCAAAAAATGATCGCCGAAATACAAAAATTCGCGCGTACCATACTTAGCATGGGGAATGTTTGAAAAGGAGCCGTTGATACTAAATTGACATGTACATTCACGTTCTTGAATTTTTACTGTACTGTTCTGTGGGTGGGGTCCCGGTCGCAGTTTTAGTGGGGCCCACGAAAATTCAAACAGGCCGAGGGGCCCACGTGTCTACCTCCCTCGCTGGTAAAACCATCAGTATACTTCTGACGGCACATGGCAGGTGTTTCGTTTCTCCTGTGGGCTGGTGTCCTCGAGCACCACGCATGATCACCGACGTCCGAGGCAAAAGCACCACTTGGGCCTCAAGCACGCTGCGCCAGGCCCGCTTCACAGTGATACGGTCCGAAAGGCCGAAACAAGTTTAGTTAAAAAAAAAACACAATGGCAAGAGGCGATTCCGGGACTTTTTTTAAAAAAAAGGTGATTCCGGGTGATTAATCGAAGCTGTGCAGGCGATTTGAAGTGCATGCTAGCATATGTATGTGTTTGTTGATATTGCTAGTTCCAAAAATATTTTGGACTTGTGATGTTCTCATTATCATCAAAGATACTCGTATTGCTCCTTGGTTATACCATGACTTCATTTCCAACTGTAAAAATAGCCAGGTTGATCAGAGAGGGCTGTAATATCCCTGCATTGATCACTTAAACTAGAATAGATACACTGACACCTGAAATAACTAGTCTTGAGCACACAAAATGGTCTAGAAAATGTATAATTGATTGGTATATGTTCCTCTCCGGGGCTTGTCTGGGAGTCCCAACCCCGTCCGGGATCCCGCACAGTACGAAGGGTCCATCTGGAAGACAGAAGAGGGTGGAATCCCGGCCTAATTCATCTTTGTTTCTACGTGGAAAAATTCATAGCCTCGGCACACACGGAATTTCTCCTCTTCAAATGATGCAAACATGACGGTTTGTGATTGGCAGAATAATATGTGGAAATAGTTGTTTTTTTTTTGTTCTACTAATTGAGCGCTCGTGCGTCTCGCGGCGTCACTGGGCTCGACTGCACCCAGTACGTTAGCTCCACCCTGATGCCCGGTCCATTCCGACTCAGTGGATCCGGAGGGAGGCATTGAAGGGGCTGGTCCCCCATTTCGTCCCAGTCGGACACGGAGCGAAGCATCTCCCAACGAAATTCGAGAAAAAAAAATCATTATCCCTAACCTAGGTGTGGGATTCGGATTTTGCAATCTAAAATACACTGTGAATAATTATACGTTATTCACTGGATCAGTAGATAGCGCTCACAGAATACATCACTGAATTATTTCATACATATTGTAAACCAAACCATACATTAATTAAACAATATCAGGGTTTACATAGACCGCGTCGGATCAAATTTTACAGTAGAGTCGAACAAGGTCAAATGATTACATCACATAAAAGCGGAAGCGGCAGTGAAAGCAACAAGGGTAGAGCACATCTCGCCACAGACAAACGACTTGGAAAACCAATGTGCGATCGATATTATCCAGAGACCTGGGTAATATTAGTAATACACGAGTACCGACTGAGTCAGCCAGACCGATGCAAAACAAGAGCAATAATAGACTAAAGTATGCCTCGTAATCTCTTTGGTCTCCAACTTTTGGATCCTTATCCTTATAGTAGGCATAGTATCCATAATCCACGGGTTTTGAGGGTTTGGAGGAAAGAACGAGAATGAACACAACTTCTGTGCTCGCGACCCAACACACAGGATGTAGTAATAATACATACAATACTTAACAAGGAGGACTCGAATTCTTTTATTTGCTAAAAGTAATATTTTCAGTTACAATATTTATAAATTCCAATGAATTAGCAATTTAACCAAATCTTATTTTATTAAAGAGATATTGTGCAATAATTATAACGACGAATGCTACCTCCGCCTATGCTTAAATTTTAATTGGAGTCACCTCTACTTATTAACATCACTGGGTACGACGACCCACGAAAAATCCAAATCACGAGCTAGGTGAGCCCGACACATCATTCATCCCACCTCAAAGTTTTATAAATAGAACCAACTCTTTTAAGTTCTCATGTCTGCCCTTGACCGTGAGCATGGCTATTCAAACAATTTATACTCTGCATAGGTTCTACATCTTTAACCACAAGAGATAATCGTCCTGATATGTATATGTGTTTCCTTAGACATATGAATCAAAAGGAAGATTACCACAAGGCCTTTACAATGCATCCCTCAGTATTGGTTACACCCAGTAAGGTTTCACATGAGTAGAGTTACGCTCCCACGTCTGCATCAACCCTTACCCAGATGCCCTCTTGCGCCATCACGACGATTTTTGACGTGTACCCCAACCCTTCACCGCAAAGACTTACGATGTCACGGGTCATCTACCAACAAGGATTAAGTATTTCAATTGCCAATGATGGTATAATATTATTTAATTGTGAAGTTGGTATTTAACTACCTTAAAACCATTTGATATACATTTGAATATGGAAATTAAAGCACACAATTTGATTTTTTAAAAGGAATGTAATTTGTATTAAAAAAATATAGGTTCAATATGATCAAAGTATTGACTCGCCTGAGTCTAAGGTAAGAGGGTCTTCCTCATCTTGGGCTTGATCGAACTGAAGTCCTTGAACTCTATTTGGATGATCGTGCTGGAAAAGGAGACAACAAACAACCAAAACAAATAAATACAAGAGAAATATCAAATAAACTCCAAAATAAACAAAACCCCTGTCATTGGAAAGATCTTGAATTTATACAAATTTAGAAACAAATTTCACTGAATTCAGAGTTAGGACGGAGGAGAACGGAGCTCCCGAAGTTTGAGTTCATAATAAATCAGAGAAAAAAGCGGAGAGAGAAATTGTTTCTCAAATAGGTGGGGTTCAATTGTCGTACACCCTAACATAAAACCACTAAGAGAAATCAACGAGAAAGTTAGATAGGGGAGAGTTGCAGTGAAAATGGAGGATGGTCGAGCTGGCTATGGCTTGTCGAGTACGGTTCTTCGACTACTGTTCATCGAGAACTGTTCATCACTTTGACTGCCTGGTCTGAGGAGGTTCGACTACACGACTACCTAGTCGGAAAGTTTCGGTTACCTGGTCGGAGGAGGTTCGACTACACGACTACCTGGTCAGAAGGTTTCGACTACCTCGTCGAAGGAGGTTCGACTACATCCTGGTTAGAAGGAGGTTCAACAATAGGAGGCTTCGACTACCTGGTCGGAAGGAGGTTTGACTACATCTTGGTCGGAAGGAAGTTCGACAACAGGAGGTCTCAACTACCTGGTCGGAAGGAGGTTCGACTACCTAGTAGAAAGGAGGTTTGACTACACCCTCGAGGGTGGTGGTACCACGGGTGGCGGCGCCGCCGCTAGAAACGCACGACAATGGTGGCTCCAAAAGCGGCGGTGCTGGCACAGTTGCACGGTGAACCGGCTTGTGGGGCGGGGCTCTGTGTAGGAGCAAGGGGTCATGAGGTAGGATAGGGCATGGGGATGTCACCAAGACCGAGAGAGAGGTCGAAGGAGGTCGGTGGACGACGAACGATAGTGGAGAAGGTGTCGGCCGGAGGCGAAGGGGAGGCAAAATACGGCGGCGTTGGTGGACGAAATAAGAATCCACTTGTTGAGAGTTTCCTCGAGCTATAGCGCACCGGATGACGTCGTTGGCGGTGTGGAGCTCGTCGGAGTGGCGAGTCGACGTTGGGGGTGCGGCAGCAGCGCTTCTCGGCAGCAGAGATGAAGAAAGGAGGTGGGTGATGGCTCCCTTGAGTCCTGGGACGCACAGTGACGCGGTGGCGAAAGACTTACTAGAGGGTGTTTTGACGGCGGCGCGGTGCGGCGGTCGGAACGGGAGCTTCGGCTCTCTCCTGCCTTGCTGCTTGTGGAACAAGGGGGAGAGGAGAGGAATGGTGGGGAGGCTATAGGAGAGGTGCACCGGGGCTCATATAGCCACATGGGGAAGAACACAGGTCGCGGGGGTGGAGTTAGGCGCGTCGCGGCGCACTCGGGCGCGTTGCACTGGGGCAAGGGCAGGGGGGGGTAGGGCAAGGGGATGCATCGGGGAAGGGAATGGCACCGTGCAGGTGCGCGACCAGGATGCGATGCGGGCGTACTCCAGAGCGCGTATGGCGCGGGCAGGCGTGCCCTACGCGTGTTGGCTCGGGCAGGAGGCCAGGGCAGGGGCGGCTGGGCCGAGCCAGGGGAAGGAAAAAAGAATGGGCTAAGGCCGAGGAAAGATTAATGTGAAATTCAAACTAAGATTTGAAACTTTGAGGGCTTTTTGAATTACAAATTATAAAATCAAGTGGCAACAGAAAACATTATTCAACGACTGAAAACGGGAGTGTTACACTAGGGTTGATCGAGCTCCACCCCAGCCCACTTAGCGCCTCCAGTGTTGATACGTTGCACCCAAGTTCTGGAATACGGCCAGATGGGCTACGTTGTGAGACGCGTTGCATCTCTGACGTGACGTCTGGCTTGCATCACACCTCATCCTTGCCACAACACGTAGTATGCATCGCCAAGCTTGCAACCAAATCAATCTTGCTGGATCAACCTCCTTGCAATCAAATACCATATCACTATAGTTGCTCTAGAATGTCTAGGTTATAGCAGGTAGTTGAAAGAATAAGAATTACCTTCTTTTTTTTTGCCTTTGAATTTGTTATGAATAATATCCAAGAGCGGCCTAAAAACTGCATTTCCAATCAAACGAGATTCATGTTAAAAAAATAGTAGTTGAGATTCAGACATCTTAAATTATCTATATATATCCGTATGCATTGATATCAGTAGGTCATTTCGACATGCCACAAAACACATTGAAGATGATCTAGACAAACACATGACTTGGCATTGAAGATAAAAATACAAGTGAACGAGAACCAATTCGAGGAGTTGGAGGCATGCAGGCTGCAGCCGTGATCGTGCATGCGTGCATGCGAGGGAAGCACGTGTGGAGGTTGCAGGCGCTGTGACCCTGATCCAAGATTCCGAACACCATCATCATAAGCGGAGCAAAGAACGTCTGACTTGTACGACGTAAATGAACAATGTCAAATAAAAACCACACACTCGCCGCGTCTACCAGCGGACTATGTGTTCCTCGCTTTGACAATCCCCTGACTTGAGAGGAGGGCTGCACTTGAGTGTTAGAGTTTTTTGGGAGTTTTGTTTCATACCTCAATGGTACACGCAAACCTAGATGAATGCAATAGCACCATACTAAACAGTACGTAGTCTTTTAAGTGGTGCTTAGCCTGGTAACATATGTTAATCCGAGTAGTACTCAGAGAATCTTCAGTTCAACGAACCGACGTTGATTCAAAGAGATACTACGTAAGTATTCAAATAAGTAAGTTTATTTTTCTTTAATATATTGATACAATTCCTACTAATAACTAGGACCCGCGTTATATTAAAAAAGCACAAAAAATAATACCATCTCTAAACCGCACTCTCTCTCTTTCATAAATGAGCACATATGAGTTGTTTAATGCTTTGATTCAACTCCCATGTAGAGTCCGGTTCTAGCAATTTTGCTTGTTGGAATATACTCCTTCAATGTATTGAATTGATTCAATGGAGGTACAAAACTAAGCGGACCCGATGGTTCGGTTCAAGTGGATACTAGGATGATCGTCCGTGCGCATAAACGAAGGTAAGGGTGTGTTTGGATGGAGGTACGAAACTAAACGGGATGGTTCGGTTCAAGTGGATAGGATGATCCTGAATGGAACGATACAAGTACTGTGTTTAGTTGATTGGATGATATGATACATTGTTTTGTTTGGTTGGTTGTATGAACAGAGAGACACACACAAAGAAGGGAGGCGAAGAGAGAAAACATATGAGGGGTAGAGTCGGCGCGGGCGGGCTCACCAATGGCGAGGGAGCTACAGAGAGGATAAGTTTACCCCAAACATGGTTCCCCGCGGAAGAGGAGTCCAGGGGTGGTGATGACGTGGTGCAAGGCAAACCACACAGCAGCGGTGTTGGTCCATGGTGTCGAGAGGAAGGGGAGATAGCGCGCACATGAGCTCCAGAGAGGTGAGGGGAACTCACCGGCACAGATGGTGCGGCGAAGGGCACGAGTAGAGCCGGCGGCATGAGCCGAGGGTGGGTTCACCGTGGTGGCGGCGCTACGAAGGATGGGAGCGGACATGGGTGGTGGGGGGAAGGAAGAGGAGGTGAGGGGACGCTTAGGTAGGAAGGAATTGGGGAGAAACTCACTAGACGAAGAATGGCGGCTGTAGCGGTGGGTTCCGGCCGGGGTTGGGGAAGAAGACGGTATCTAGTTATCCAGTGGATGCAACAAGAAATCAAGTGAGGAAAACGTAGAGGAGGTCTTGGAACACATTTTGACATGAAAGGGAGGAGAGAAGCTCACCGGATTTGATGGGGCGAGCGGGTCGACCGGCGCGGACAAGTCACAACCGCTGGATTGGGTTGAGCCCGGTGAGGAAGAAGATGAGGAAAGGCTACAAGGAGGTTGAGGGGCCCGAGGCGACACTTGGCGAGGGCAGGGTTTCACCGGCGTCGCAGTGTGGCGCGGTCACCAGCGTGGGTCTAGGCGAGAGCGAGAGTGAACCGTGTGGTTCGTCTGAATTTATCGAATGAGACGATATACAATCAAACGGGAATAATCTTTGAATGTGAACCATCATATCTGGGGTGATTTTATACGATTCAACCAACTAAAGGCATAAATAAAACTAATTTCTTAAACGGAATCATGCTCATCCAAACACGTCCTAAAACAACCGTCGGAGGATACAGCTCTTCACGCAATGTACAGCCAAGGAAGATGAACGACGTCTTCGAGCTAACATGAAAATACAGGCAGCTGCATCTACCGTAGGATTAATTTCCACGGTCCAGCTGCCGGTCCCTCTCCAGTGCACTCACGGGACTTTTTTCTTTCTAGGGTTTTGCCAGCGTTTTTTACTTTTTAGACAAGGTTGGTGGAGATCGCTTACTGTTACTTCGCAGTTTGCAGTATTGCACTCTCTGCGCAGTAGCCGCAGGCCAGCAGCACAACACTGTAGATCGGGATTAGTTTGAACCAAACACAGCACTGCTACGAACTGACGACATTGTTTGTCGTGGCGTCCCGTCCTTACCTGCAGCTGCAGCTCCTACTATTTTTTTTTTTGGAAGGAAAAGCTCCTACTAGATTTCATTCTTTCCATAAGAATTCGGTGAACAATACCAAGTGACATCACATTGCATCGACCGCTTCCACAGTACTGTACCGTTATTGAGCTTAGTACTGACACCCGGAGCCCACGTGTCAGGCGGGATTGGAGAATAATTGCGTAGACTGCAGGACCCGCGGGCTGGCCATGTACGACCGGTTCAAGGACTGACGCTTCACGTGCGAGGAGGACACAGACAATCGTTGCCAGTTACTGTTGCTGTTGTCCAATTGCTCAACCGGGCCCAGTCCTCAGTGAGTGCAGCACTCTCCTGCATGCAGGTCTAAATTTTGGAGTACTGCAACAGGTCCACACTCCAGAGTAATTTTTGTCCGGCTTTGTCAGGTCTTGGTCTTACATCCGGAGATGGATCATCTGCGTAGGATTCAATGAATTTGATCTACGGTGCATGAGATTAAGACACGGTCTTCATACGTCTGATCAAAAATTAAATAACGAGAGAAATAGATAAAGTGTTCTTTGTGCTGCAGTAAATTACAACGGTAAACATTTTAAAGTCGCTGTAGTGCTACTACAGAGTATTATTCATATACTCACGAAACATTATTTATACAGTAATCATTTGCAGCAATACAGAGAATCTAAATCCTGCTGGCTATCTAACTGAAATTTGACTATTTACCATCCAAAAGATTGGGTTTCGAAGAAATGCCACTTGAAATGTTGGAATCGATGATTTGCCGATTAATCAGTTGCCAGCCTCATCTATGTGTTGTCACTTTCATCCTTTTTCATGGATTTCTCGCTTTTTAAGCCCTTTTGCACACTTGAATTTACCATTTTACCACTCACCTTTAGGAAAAGATATACAGTGCACCTATGGGGAGTTTTTGCCGTATTAGCATATTTTCGTTTAATTACATGAATGACCATTCGCAAATATTTTTTTCTAAATATAGCACCGTTGATGTACCACCACCGTGCGGCAACCCATCCTCGCCCACCACGTCGCCCGACGCCGCACGACCACCGTGCGGCAACCCCTCCCGCCGCCACATGCCCCGTTGTCGCACGATAACCGTACGACAACAACTATAGCGGCTGTTGCCGCACGGTGGCCGTGCGACAACACTGTAACAATTTTTTCTCTTTTTTTTTGAAAAAAATCATTTATGTATACTTTTTGTATGAATTTTTTCCTGACTCACAGTACTTGCTTGCGTAATTTTTCAAAATTTTATCCATTCTGATTTTTTTCTCGAAAATTCATTTAAGTATACTGTTTGTATGAATTTTTTAATATAGAAAATGAGATCCAAATATTATGAATTTTTTTAAAGCCTCCTTACACAGTGAACTTGATTGTGTAATATTTTTTAAAATTTCATATGTTCTGAAAATGTCTCAAAAATTAATGGTTTAAATATCAAAAATTAGGGTTTTAGGTTTCGAAAATTACTGGTTTCATGATTTTATGTGACTTGAAATGTGTGAAGTTTAGTATCACATGGACCACTCTAGGTAAGATACACTCATTAAGAGTTTAGTCCAACGCCTGGCCTCCCTCCTCCACATGTCTGTGACTAATCTAGGAATTCTCGGATGGGATGCGAAGGGCCTAGGGAACTATTTTATTTAATCCCCGTGCTGATTGATGGGCAGCGTAAAAGGGGGCAACTTTGATCGTGCCTTTGAGCTAACGAGTAAGATGATGCATGAATGTTTCCTAGGACAGCGACATGATATAGTGTTTTTGCCATGCCGCGAACCCTTAGTGAACCGTTTGTTTCCCTTCCTAACAAATGACAGCATGATTTCATGTGCCTTGGAATGTGAGAAGTTTAGTACCACATAAAATGACAGCATGATTTCATGTTCACCCTACATAATTGTCGGTGTATTAGAACCGATCTTACGTAAAGATTATTTGATTCGGGGGGTCTCCTAGAGATGAAATCACGCAGAGTGGTTGACACGGGATGTTTAGACAGGTTCAGGCCTTCTCCGAGGAGAATAACAACCCTACTCCTGTGTGTGTATGGTATTGACTGTATTCTCGATGATCAAGCAAGAAACTAAGACTATTACAGAGAACAGTACTTGTGTTTCTCCTTGACTTGCTTTGTTTTCGCCTCACTTTCACCCTCTGATTGATGTCTTTATATAGACGTGAAGAAGTAGTCGTTTTGTCCTGCGGAAGAGGCGCCTTAATTAAGCCAGTAATGGGCGCATGATGGCAGTAATTACCGCTGCATTGGCTTCTTCACACCGTCTGGCAGTTATCACCCAGAGGTAATGGGGTATTTAAGCACTATTACTACGCAGAATAATAGTGCGTGTGGACCGTTCGGATTCCTTAATCAATTGGACCCACTCGCTTGTAGGTTTGATTATAAGGTGGTCGTGGTTTATTTGGTCGTAGTATAACTTACGACTGGGTATAAGTCGTAGTAGAGCTTACGAGTGTGTAATAGTCGTAGAAGGACTTACGACCAGGTAGTGGTCGTAGAAAGACTTACGACCAGGTAGTGGTCGTAGAAGGACTTACGACTATGGGGGTGATTGTAGAAGATCTTACAATCACTTGGTAGGTCTCCCCCTTGTAAACATAAGGGGTACTTCTGGGGACTATGTGACATCATATTTACCCATAAATAAGAATTATAGATAAAAGATAAAATGAGGATTATTAGATCCTCGTCATCTAGCCCCCCAGCTTTAAGTGAAAGTAACTTACTTGGTGAAGGATTTGCAAATGGACTTACGACTATGAAAATGTCGTAGAATAATGGTCGAAGGAAAAACTCTTCGACATTTGAGTGCTACTTTGACAAGGAATTTGCTTGGTCAAGAAGGTTGCTTACGACTATCAAAAAGTCATAAAGACCCCTACGACTGTGAAGCGGTCGTAGTAGGATGATCGGATAAAAAACTTTTCCGATTGATACTTCCTTCGACCAGAAAGACTTGGTCAAGAAAGTAATTTCGCTTGGAGGTGACAAAACGAACCTAATTTTCCCGGACAGACCGTCTGGGGAATTGCAAACGACTCCCACAGATCTGTTGATGAGGCGGTTCCGGCGGTTGCAAATCGTGAAGATTGCTTACGACTATCAAAAGTCGTAAAAACCCTACGACCGTGAAGTGGTCGTAGTAGTGGGATCGAGAAAAACCCTTCCGATTGATACTTCTTTCACCGTAAAGACTTGGTCAAGAAAGTAATTTCGCCAGGGGTGACAATACGCACCTAATTTTCTCGAATCGGACCATCCGGGAATTGCAAACGACTCTCACGCACCTATCCGATGAGGCGGTTCCGGCGGTGCAACCAACTCCCATAGACCCATAGATGAGGCGGTTTCCGCCGGTGGCAATCGTGGCGGTTATAAAACTCACCAGAGTTAGACTTGGATTTTACCTTTTCCTCAAATCGCTCCATTGTTCTTGAGTTCTTGCTTTCTCCGCTCTTCGACTGTGTTTCATCTTCTCTCGCTAACCCAATCAAAAACTTCTTGTTTTGAGCGAAATGGCCAAGAGAGTTTCCGAATGGGAAGAATCGGAGATGGATGCGCCAAGATCAAAATCTTGGTCGACGCCGGAAGATTCCAGAGAAGGCTCGTGAAGTGGATTCCGCTATTAGGCAAGACCGCCGTCTGGGAAAATGGGCAAATCCTCGCCTTCCAAGCGTATTGTAAGCGACCTCCATCGCTCAAGCCACCCTTTTCTTACAAAGGTACTCGAGCACTTTGGGGTGGAATTTGTGAACTTAGGTCCTAATTCCATTACCATGTTGAGTGTCTTCGTACCTATGCGAGCGTACCTAGGGATTCCGTGGATCTCGAGTTGCTCCAATATTACTATGGGATGGCTCGACAAACCGGAATCGCCGAAGTCATGGCTCAAGCTCCACGACTCAAGTCGAAGGAGTATATTCAGAGTTTCACCCGGTCTTCATGGTCGGGTGGAGGAAGAGGTGGTTTTACTGTAAAGTCACCTCTGAAGATGCCTCTCTTTGCGGGAAGGTCGCCGAGAAGAAATCTTCATGGGACTCGACTCCTGAAGATATTAGTTTGATTGGCCCCTATATTCAAGCCATCAAGGACTTGAAAGAAGAGGGTTGACCGATGGCATGTGGTGAAAGATTTCATCACACGCCGAATTAGTCCCTTGAAGAAGCGAGCATCTCCTATGTGGAGATACTCAGGGAGAGGAGACCCAACCAGAGATTACGACGAGGGTAAGTAACTTTCGACTTAGCTCTCGGTTTGGTCCTTCTCAACATTGTCTAATATTCTTATCTGTGTACACAGATCTTTCACAGGCCGAGGTTGACTCTAGAGTCAGACTCATCTGTGAGAAATCTCTGCCACCTCGAGTGGCGGTTCCGTAAATCATTGCGGCTTTACCCGCAGATGAAAAGATAGAGCGCCTAAAGGTAATCAAAAAAGTTGATTTTCTCTTTAGGACTTTGTAGTCGTAGAAGAAACTTACGACTAATGGTGATCGTAGAAAAACTTGCGATCAAGAAAGTGTCGTAGAAAAACTTACGACTTGGCACTAGTCGTAGAAAAACTTACGACTGATCAGTGATTCTTCTTTTTCTTTTTTGCTTTACAGAAAGTAGGCATGGAAAATCGTCAGGACGACGAGGAAGTCGCACTGATGACCATTGGCGCTGGGTTGTCGAAAGACAAAGGCTCGGCTCCTCCACTAAGAGACGCCGACTTGTAAAATCTGGCCGATAAGGGAGGAGCAAGCTCGAGCTCGTCTTCGACCGCACTTCTACAAAGCATGCGCGCACCGTAGCCATAACTGAAGCCGAGGCTGCAGCTATCGATGCCGAGGAGGTTGAAAAAGCTGAATCTCTTAAGCGCAAACCTCGCAAGGCTAAGGTACCCTTCTATTATGACAAGGAATCTTTCGCAGTTGCTGCCACTCCTAGTTTTGTTAAGCAACTGGAAAAGGAGATCTGGAAAGATTTTATGTCTTTTGTGAAGGACGATGTCGCCCAAAGACAACCTCGCAATGAGGGTAGTGTCGCTATCTAAATGGTCGAGATCGATCTCGCCATCCAGAGAACCAGAGACTAGAGCCCCGGTTCCTCGTTTCAAACTCTACAACCGCACGTGGTCGTAGTTGAGCCATTGTTGACCCTCACTGCACGTGGTCGTGGAGAAGAAGAAATCCTCCGTTGGGAGGATTGCTCCTAAATTCCTGGTTAAGACCAGGGTACAGAGGTATGTGAAATGTACTAAAGTGTAAGAAGAACATTTACCTTTTTCCTTTTCACAACCTGATTTGCTTTTCTTTATTTCAGTCCTACTCCTTCAGCCCCCGGGGATGCTTCCGCCGAGAAGCCCATTGTCACCTCTTCAGTTGCTGGAGAGGTAATAATGGAAGTGGTTGAAGGATTTCCTTGACCTGTGAAGGATTTCCTTGACCTGGTGGCTCTCACGAGTGGTTCCTCCGACCACTGAGGTCATAGCTACAACCATCAAGTCATAGCTACGACCACCGAGAGGGTAGCGCGACCATCGAGGTCGTAGAGGCCACAGAGGCACCGCAAAGCCTCGGTCAAGGTGAGGACGACTCAGACACCGTGCCGAAAAGGAAGTCGTGGCGACATTCCTTCCTGTCCAAAGAAAAAGCACCACGTAATCGAGGATGAAGAATATTTCAACTTCGTGGTCGACTTCTTTGGGCTCGCTTCCATCATAGGGTCTCGCCATGATCTCGTGACCGAGTCCCCATCCCAAAGATATTCCAAATAGAGGAGATACCTTCGACAATGAGCGCCTTGAGAAGGTGTGGTGGGATAAAGTCGCGAGGATAGATAAGTCGCAGAACCCGGAGTTGGTGTACTGATCTTCGCTAGGTCGACCATGAATGTAAGTATTTTTAGGATACTTATATATGTGACTTTTCTTTTCTTCATCTGCCTTCTTTTGCGTAAAGATCTCGAGCAAATTGCCGCTTGTTTGGTGAGTATCATCGACAACTTTTAGAGCTACGACAAGAGAAAGAAGAACTCGCATGCATGCAGAGAGATGGTAAGTCATCATTACTCATAGTCGCTTTCGACTTGACTACTCGTGATAGTGTTTACGAGAGTTGTCATGGAAAAACTCATAACAAAGTGTTGGTCGTAAAGAGTTTACGATTATTTACGACGGTGGTGGTCGAGAAAAACTTACGACCATGACATAGTCGAGAAAAACTTACGACTAGGTCGATGGTTGTAGAAGGACTTGAACCAATCTACCGATGTTTATCTCCATTTTTGTCCTCTCAGAGGCTAAAAAGCGACACGAAGACCTTAACCGACTCACTCGATTATGAAAAAGAGGAGTCGAGAAAGCTAAAGGAGGAAGTAATAGTCCTCTCTGATATACTTCGAGAAGCCATCTCTGCATCTAAAAGATTGCGGAAAAATAAACAAGAAGTGCCGAACTTAAGACCGCTTTTGAATTTGACATTTACCCATCTCTCATTTCTTTTCGTAAAAAGAAGATGAGATGAGAAAGCTCCTGACCAAATTGAGACAAAGCTTTGGTCATTCAGAGTTTTCCGCATTACCAAGAATAAGGATCAGAACTCGAGGGTCTCAGAACTCGATTAATGTAAGTAATTCTTTACCGTTGTCCTTTTCGAGTATTTTCCTTTTCTAATGCTAATTTCTTGTTCGTAAATTGTCACGAAGTTGAGAAGCCTTGAGGTCAAATCCAAGAGAAGACCTTGATCTACAATGAGTTCGTCCGCATTGCTAAGATGAATGCAGAGGACATCGATCATGGGAGAAAAAGCATGTCAAACCATTGCTTCCCATGAAGAAGAGGTCAAGAAATTGATTCTCAACTAGTAGGTAAGAAATGCTTTACCTACAATTATCTTTGTGTTAGCTTCCTCTAGAAGTTTATTTTTGTTTGACCGGTTTTACTCTTTTCGTAACAAGTGGTCGAAAACAAGAATCTTCGCGAGGCTTCGACTGCACTCCAACAGAGATGGAGTCGATGAAGACTAGTCTTCAAGGCAACATCACACTCTGAACAATGTACTTGGTGAGCTACATTCGAGAGAAAACTCCTCGAGAAGATACATCAGAGTCGCTCACATAAGTACCATTGGGAACAAGCTTTGCAAGAAATGGTGACCACTCAAGGCTAATCAAGTCAATCAATAAGGAGGCAATGAAGTCGCAGTAGTTACGCTTTGGCGAAACTTAAAGCTCAAGACCCCCGCCTTAATGTGCAACCAATCGAAGCCGACTTCGACTGTCCTGAATCAGAGGCAAGTCGTCTGATTGAGGAAATGCAGTCAGTTGGCAAAAAGGTGGTGGAGGAAATGCAGCTAGGCACTCCCCCTTCAGAGTAATCTTGTAACTACTTTGTAAGGCGTATAGCTTACATGACGAGTAATATATGATCCATCTTGTTTCCTCGCAAATCATCTTGCGAGCGGTTAGCAACCCGAAAGATAACTAACGAATGAAAAACCAAAGGTCTGAACTTAAATTAATAACTTTATCCTAAGCCATCTTGTTTCCTGCAAATCATCTTGTCGAGTAATTAGTAACTCAAAAGATAATAAACGAATGAAAGACTAAGAATTGAAGTCAAATTAATAACTTTATCCTAGCCCCCGACTATTTGCTTAGTTTGTTTGGACAATCTAAGTAAATAGTGTGTTAAATGGGGTTTCTGAAAACAAAGAGAGGTTTATTTAACTTATAGTCTTTGTTATGGTTGTCAAGCAATCGGGTCGAAAGAGTAGAAACGACTCGACACTAGGAAGTTCCTTCTAGTGGGGTGACCACGCAGAGAGGAAAGGCTTCGACTAGGTGATGTTACCATCTCCGATCGGTTTAATCGAACCAAAAACAAAGATCTTGAGTTAAACAAACGCCTAAGAGGACTTTAATAATTGCTCACTTTTTTGGTGGACTCGATAAGTCTTTTCCAAAGAGCAAAAGTGGAGACCGAGCGACGCTAGGAAGTTCCTTCTAGTGGCGTGACCACGCAGAGAGGAAAGACTTCGACTAGGTGTGTCTCTTCCTTCGACCAGTTAAAACGAATCGAGTACACCAAAGGTGGTCGAATAAATATAAGAAAGTGCACTCTACTTAGAATATTTTTCGAAATTACTAAAAAAAATAAACTAAGATGGGAAGAGTTGACTTTGAAAATATTTCGACTAGACAGAACCCGAGCTCTCTGTGTTGGCAAAGAAAGTGAGTAACGAGTTGATGCTAGGAAGTTCCTTCTAGTGGGCTGGACCACATGCAGAGAGGAAAGACTTCGACTAGATGATGTTACTTGCCTTTTGACCAGTGTAGAAAAAACTGGGTGTTTTTGGATCATAGTCAAAAGATTATAAAAGCACTACTCGAAAAATAAGGCAAAAAGTGGTAGAAGGAACCTGGATCTTTATTGCCTGAGTGGTTGGTCACACATAGAATTTGCGTAACTGGTCGATGTTCCAAGAATTTGAGAGAACCTGACCATCTTCCATTGCTAGTCGTGATCGACTCGGTCGAGTGACTTCGACCATCGTAAGGACCTTCCCACTTGGGAGAAAGTTTATTCCGATTAGACTTGGATTGGCGAGCCTCAACACCAAGTCACCTACAAAGAAGGTCATGAGGTCGACCTTACGATCGTAGTATCCGCGAGAGCTTGTTGGTAGACCGCAGAACGGATTAGGGCCATGTTTCTCCTTTCTTCGAGTAGATTAATGTCATCTCGCCGAAGTTGTTCCGGTCGGAGTTGTTGAAGGTTTCAACTCGTGTCGACCGCATTTTAGCTCCGAGGAAGCATGGCTTCGCCCAACACTAAAAAGAATGGTGTTTCTCCCGCCGCCGACTAGTGGTCGCATTTAACCGCCCATAATACGAAGGTAATTTTGTACCCAAGCCCCGAGCGCTAACAAGTCGGGTCAAGACTCGGTTTTAATCCTCGCATTATTTGGCCGCTTGCACGCTCGACCGCCTGCTGCTTTGGGGATGTGCAATGTAAGCATAGCATAATTTGGTACTCAACTCGCCGCAAAATTCCCAAATTTTGCACTTGCGAATTGTTTACCATTGTCCGTAATTATCCGACTTAACTCCAAATCGCTAATTACGATCTCATCATGAACCTTTTGTCGCTCTGCTGTTATCCTCAGCTATGTGTTCGGCTTCGATCCACTTTGTGAACGTGTCAATGGCCACAAAAAGGAATTCGAAACCTCCTGGTGCTTTGGGAAACGGTCCTAAGATATCAAGACCCCAGGTTGCAAAAGGCCGGGAAAGAGGTATTGTCTGTAATGCTTTAGCTAGTTGGTGTATCTGTCTACCATGAAACTGGCATTGGACACACTTTTTAACCACCTCTTTGGCATCGTACAGAGCTGTAGGCCAGTAGAAACCTTGTCGAAAGGCTTTACCGACCAATGTTCTGTAGGAAGCATGCGTCCCACAAATGCCACTGTGTATATCATGAAGGAATGTTATTCCTTCGTTTTGCGGAATGCATCGCATGAGTATCCCTTGGGTTCCTCGTTTGTAGAGGACTCATTCGACCAAAGTATACATTTTGGCTTTTCGATAAACGATCCGCCTCAAGATCATCTTCTGCACGGAACCCTTGTGAAGATACTCGAGATGGGAGTCATCCGTATCCTCGTAATCTAATGAGGCCATCTCAATAGGAGGTGTCTCCGGTTCTTCGACCGAGAGACGCTTTTGGAGTTGCTCCAAGAAAACTCCTTTTGTACCGCCGATCGGAAGAAGGCATCCGAGCAAGTTGGTCTCATGAGGAAATTATCCTTTCGAGGGATGAATTGTACCTCAAACCTAAAAATGCTTTTCTAGCTTACGATTCGATAAGTACCGAGCCATTGTCGAGCTAGAGCACCGGTACTCTTTCCCAATTTGATTCACGACTAGTTGAGAGTCTCCTCTCACGAGTAGTCGATTTAATCGAGAGTGCTTCGCACTGTATGCCGCCTAGCAAACCTTCGTACCGCCACATTGTTAGTGGCCCGAAAGTTTAATTGTATGGCATACTTTAAGGTTTCTCCTAGGAGATACCAGATCACCCTCACCCAGAGCCACTTAGAGTAAGTGACCCGTCAGTACATCATCCACCGGTCGTGGAATCAGATCGGGATCCCGAATGTTCAGATTTGTCCATTCGCGACAAAGTCCGCCAAGATCCGGGATTTTATGGCCGTCGACACGAATGGAGGTCGAACTCCCAAGTTCGACCGACCATTTTGCCATGCGCCCCATTGCTTCCTTATTATGGAGGATTGCTCCCAAAGGAAACTCGACGCAGTAAATATTTTGTGCGCTCAAAATAATGCCGCAGCTTCTCAAGACATGAGGAGGGCATATAGAAGTTTTTGGACCCGAGGGTAACGCCCTTAGGCCCGTAAAACTCGCTACGAGTAAACCGGTCGTTGTACGCCACGCTCTACGACCAAGATCGCGCTTGTTGCCCGTGGCGTGGCGCCTAGGTAAATTAAGAGCGCCTCTTCCGCTTTGGAGAAACCGTAACAGAGCACTCGAAAGGTACCTCTTGACATCCTCGAAGGCGCTTTGCCTCGCTCGACCACTCAAAACCTTCATGTCTCCCGAGAAGTTTAAAGAAAGGTAGTCCTTTTCTCCTAGTCGCGATGAAATGACTTAAAGCCGCCATGCACCCAAAGTGAGTTTCTAGACTTCCTTTTTGTGGTCTGAGGACGATCCGAGGATGGCCTTTATTTTTTCAGATTTGCTTCGATTCCTCGCTCGTATACTAGGAATCCAAGCAATTTTCTCAAGAAATTCCAAACACACACTTCTGGTTAAGTTTTAAGCTGCTTTCGAGGTTGTCGAATGTTTCTTGTAGGTCGGTGATATGATTAAATTTCTTAACGCTTTTACGACTAGATCATCAACATAGGCTTCCAGATTCCTACTAATTGAGATGAAAAGTTCGATTGCATTAAGCGCTGAAAAGAAGCCCCAAGATTCTTTAGACCAAATGGCATTTTGACATAGCAAAAGGTACCAAATGGTGTAATGAATGCGGTCTTTTCTTCATCGCTTAGACACATATTGATCCGGTGATATCCGAATATGCATCTAAAAACTTAATATTTCACAACCCGCAGAGAATCAACCAACCGATCGACACGAGGTAAAGGAAAATCATCTTTGGACAAGCTTTATTAAGATCAAGAAAGTCTCACGCACATACGCCATTTGCCGCTTGACTTTTTGACCATTACAGGTTAGCCAACCACTGGGTGGTTGACTTCTCTTATAAAGCCCGCTTAAGTAGCTTATCCAATTCGATTTAATATCATCTCGCCGATCAGGCAAATCTTCGTAATTTTTGTTTTACGGTACTTTATCGTGCCGTAGCTAGCTTGTGCTCGATCACCTCCCCGGGACTCCGGCATGTCTGATGCTTGCCACGCCAAGACATCTCAAGTAGCTCTGAGGAAGGCGATGAGGGCGCCTTCCTATTTGGGGCCTGAAGACTCCCGATGCGAATAGCCTTCGAGGGTTTCTCTCGCGCCCAGAGGAACCTCTTTGACTTGGTCGCTCGGCTTTGGTGCGACTTTTAGGCTTCGACTTGCTAGTCGGTCGACTTTCATCTCGAGTTGGTATTTGTCCAACCATCTCGAGGATCGACGGCCGCAGCTTATACGCCATCTTTTATCACAATGAATTGTGATCACCCTTTGGGACCTCGCATCTTAAGATATTGATACCCATAATGAGTAGCCATTAAGAATTTTGCCAAAGTTGGTCGTCCGAGTATGGCGTTATATGTCAGATCGAAATCGACCACATCAAAGGAAACTTTCTCAGTCCTGAAATTATTTGGTGAGCCAAATGTTAAAGGAAGAGAAACTTGGCCAATGGGTTTGTCAAGACCCCTGACGATTCCATGAAAAGAGTATCGCATCGGTCTTACCTTTGTCCCGGTACTTGCATCTCGCCCGTGGCATTAGTAAATAGTATATTCAGGAATCGCCACCATCAACTAACACTGATTAACCCGACAGCTTGTTGATGGTGGGTTCGACCACAATCGGATATCGACTGATCGATTCAAGTGATCTGACAATCACCCTTCTCGAAAGAAATGGTAATTTCCACCACTTCGTAAGTTATTGACAAGAGGAGCATCTATAGAGTTTACCTCTCGTCCGGCAGCTTTGAGTTGTCGCTTCGACTGTATGTCGATGATCCTCCGTAGATATGCTTTACGGTATGTTGCGGATCTTGAACGGATCTCTTCATCATCCTCCGATGACTTTTGGCCACTCGTATTCCCTACTTGCTCGAGAGCGGGAGTGGCCTTTGCCGTTGTAGTAGTCCTCGAGCTTTCTTTGGAAAATCTCTAGCTATGAGGTCATGTCCTTCCTTTTATGAAAAGGACACCACCTTGGCTTGTCGCTCCTACGATCGTATGCTTACCTTTGCCTTGATCGTGGTACGACTTGGTGGTTCGGGCTCTTTATCTTCACTACTAAGACCTCCTTGAAACCACTGGTTTGTGGTTTTGACTTTTATTTTCTTCTTGACTTCTTTGCTTTCTTATCCTTACCAACTTCACCGCTCGAGGAGTGTACGCGTTTCGATCAATAGTGTTGTTCCACTCGACCGCCTCGTAAGCGATCGCATATCGATCGCCATCTCAAGAGCTCGACAACAAATGTTGGGAGGATTCAAAGCAATATCCTCTATTATCCTTCTACTACTGACTCCTTGCTTAAAAGCCCCGATCACGATGAGTCGAAATTTTCGAATTGAGTTACTTAACCCGACTAAAGCGCTTGATGAATTGACGCAAAGTCTCGTTGTTGTTCTGCTTTATCCGGCAAGTCGCCCTCCTTTCCTGTATGTTGTATGTGCCTTGGAAATTCGCGTAGAAGATCGCAGAGGTGTTACTAAGAGTAGATCGACTGAGTGGTTGGTTTAATAACCACGATCGAGCGGATCCTTCAAGCACACGGAAGGTAATTTGCCATTACATGCTCTCCTCCTCCCGCCGCTTTCGGACAATTGTTGTATAGATCTGAAGAAATTGATGGGATTTTGAGATCCATCAAACTTCCATGTTCACCGGTCGAAAATGAGGTGGCTAATGAATCGCTCAATGTCGCGAAAATGCCCAGATCCGTAATTACTTCTTGACGCCTTCTTTGCGTGAAAGAAGGGTTAATGTCACCAGTGATCGATACGACGATACCCAAAGAACAGTCGACTCGTCTGTAGTAGGTCTCACTTCACGAGGGAATGCTCTCGCACTCCATCCGCTGCGGATTTCCTTGTCGAAGTGGTGAATGGTCACCTCTCCGAGGGGCTTCTTGGTCATCAGCCAATCGAAATGTATTTCTCCGAGTAGGGAATCGATGCGACTTATGGCCGTGTCGATTTCTACGTGGTGAAATATTTGATTGACTGGTAGCTGAGGAAGTCGCATTGCTACAACTACCTGAATGATGTCGACGAGGTACTTCCAGTCTTGTCATCACGGTTCGAAGCCTTTGTGCAATCTCTTCAGCAAAGAGATCGTACCCTGGCGTTCGAGCAAGATCTTGATTGGGATTTTCGAGCAAGTCGTTGATGTCATGGAGTTCTTGTACCTCCTTCGACTGATGTTGAATGCGCCCCGGCAGATTCTTCTGGGCTGCAATCTTCTTCCGTCGGATGGCCTCAAAATTCTCCTCATCAGATCCTTGAGGCCTTCTTAATGGAGTGCGAGAATGTCGAGGATTTCCCTCGCGCTCACTAGAGTGTTGGTTCTGTCCGTCACCAGTGGTGCCCTTGCCATTACCACGAGGGGCGCAGCAGTGATCTTCGGGAGTGTTCTATCTCGGCCTCCATGAGGTCGACTCGATTTGAGGGAAGGACGAAGACCTCCCGCTGATGATTCTCACTTGCGCCGAGGCCTCCCGCTTGAGGAGTGCTCGAGAGACACCATCCGGCGACTTGGAGCAATCCTCCGTAGGGGAACTCGATTATAATCGACTCCGTCCGCAAATGAGATCCATGGAGAGACTACCGAATTTGTAGGAAAAGCATGCTTGATCCCACCCTCTCCGGAGTTACCCCGAGAGAGAGGATCACCGATGTTGGTGGAGTCCTAGAATGGTGGCTCTCGTAACTTGTCTCACCAGTCTGGACCGCTGAGGGGACTTGGACACTTGGAGGAAAAACTCGTCGTGTCGTGAGTCCTCCCGGTGCGGTTCGTCGATTGACCCTTGTCCTTTGAGGAATTGGCCCTCTATTGGACGACGTTGTGGGGATAAGGATCCTCCTCAACTCCATTGATGGGATCGTTTCGGAGAATGATCTCCGAGGCAACATCACCATCGGCGGATGCATCACTCGGCTCGTAGTCGAAACCGCATCCATGTCGACGTCTCACAGAATCCGCCAAGTCAAACCAGCTTCTCCTCGCTCCATTCTCCCGCCATGATTGCATGAGATTGGAAAAAAGAGTATGTTGACAAGAGATTACCGAAGATCCCCACGGCCGGCGCCAACCGCTTGGTGTATTAGAACCGATCTTACATAAAGATTATTTGATTCGGGGTCTCCTAGAGATGAAATCACGCAGAGTGGTTGACACGGATGTTTAGACAGTTCAGCCTTCTCCGGGAGAATAAAACCCTACTCCCGTGTGTGTATGGTATTGATCAGATTCTCGATGATCAAGCAAGAAACTAAGACTATTACAGAGAACGGTACTTGTGTTTCTCCTTGACTTGCTCTTCGCTTTTGCCTCGCTTTCACCCTCCGATTGATGTCTTTATATAGACGTGAAGAAGTAGTCGCTTTGACTCGCAGAAGAGGCGCCTTTAATTAAGCCAAGAATGGGCGATGATGGCGAGAATTACCGGCGCATTGGCTTCTTCACGCCGTCTGGCAGTTATCACCCAGAGGTAATGGGGTATTTAAGCACTATTACTACGCAGAATAATAGTGCGTGCGGACCGTTCGGATTCCTTAATCAATTGGACCCACTCGCTTGTAGGTTTGATTATAAGGTGGTCGTGGTTTATTTGGTCGTAGTATGACTTACGACTGGGTATAAGTCGTAGTAGAGCTTACGAGTGTGTAATAGTCGTAGAAGGACTTACGACCAGGTAGTGGTCGTAGAAAGACTTACGACCGTGTGGTGGTCGAGAAGGACTTATTTACCATGACATAGTCGTAGTAAGACTTACGACTATGGGGGTGATTGTAGAAGATCTTACAATCACTTGGTAGGTCTCCCCCTTGTAAATATAAGGGGTACTTCTGGGGACTATGTGACATCATATTTACCCATAATAAGAATTATAGATAAAAGATAAAATGAGGATTATTAGATCCTCGTCAATAATAATAGTAGTAGTATTACTCCAATCGAGCTCGTATGAAGACAACTTAACTACTAGAAAGCCTTAATTGTCAGAGTTTCTAACCCCTCGGAGCAAACACATAACTTATTTTAACATTGTTGTAATAGTATTTGTCCTGCTGCATCTTGCGGTGTTGTTGTAGTACAGATTCGAAACAGGCTAGAATGTTTGCTAAAGACATTGAGATTTCAAATTCTACTACTACTGCTATAGCAATATTGCTGGGTGAAGAACTAGAGACATGGGTCATGTTATTCACTACCGAAATCTAAATAATAGTATTATAATTACTACTACTCGGAGAAAAAAAAAATAGTATGGTATCTAAAATCTAAATAGTAGTAGTATGATTAGTACCACTATAGGAGTTCAAATTCTGCCACTACTGCTATAGCAATCTTGTGCCACCATGTGGTACTAAACTTCACACATTCTAGTTCACAAAAAATCATTAAACCCTAATTTTCGAGATCTAAACCTTTCATTTTTGAGATATTTTCAGAACATATGAGATTCTGAAAAATATTAAATAATCAAGTCCACTGTGTAAGGAGACTTTTTTAAAAAAATTATAATGTTTGGATCTCATTTTCTATATTAAAAAAATCCTACAAACATTAAACTTAAAAAAATTTTTGAGAAAAATGAAGAATGGATAAAATATTGAAAACATTACACAAGCAAGTACATTTAGTCAGGAGACTCCACAAAAAATTATAATTTTTGGAGCTCATTTTATATATTTAAAAATTCTAACAAAAAAATATACATAAATAATTTTTATTACCGTGGTGCGACAACCGCTATAGCGACTGTTGCCGTACGGTGACCGTGCGGCAACGGGCGACGTGGCGGGCGGGGATGGGTTGCCGCACGGGTAAAAAATATTTGCGGATGGTCATTCTTGTAATTACGAGGCAAAAATGTGCTAATACAACCTAAAATTCACCGGTCAGCGGACATGGACTACTACTCACCACGACGGAAATAGATCCTTTACATTGAAGGTCTCGATGCAGAGCCCATGCAGTGCAGCACATTAGAATACGATCTCCACCGCTCGATAAAAAAAACAAATGTCTATATCAATGACTATAGTGTTTACTACAGTAAAATTATTTCGGTAAATATTTCATTGGTACTATAGTATTTGCAACAGTACATCATACCGAGTACTGTTTATACAGTCACAGATAATTGTTCGCACAGTGACCTTCTGCATTGCGGATCCATATCCATGACGACACTCCCGAACTGAAGGCCTAGTACTACCATTCTTGCTCTCTACGAGGAAAAGGCCGGAAGTACATATGCACACACACTCAGGGGCGTAGCCAGCCGCCGGCTGAGCCTCGGGCCAACGGCCAACCCAGCTAAAACTGGAGCACAAACCTGTAGACAATTTTGAGCACAGCCAAAATAAGAAGCAATTTTGAGTTTGGCACTTGCACACCACTAGAAGATGAAACAAGCTTGGGCTGAGACCCAGCTCCGCCCCTGCACACACTTGCACACCACTAGAAGATGAAACAAGCTGGTGATCATGCGTGATCCGCGATCAAATTAAGCGCAGGGTTTTTTCTCATAAGAACGGCGCAGATGACACCCTCTGAAGCGTCTTCTTCACCGGCGTCTGCACCTCCACCAGCGCCTTCAACTGCATGCATATATACATGCTCATAAGGCCGGATCGATCAAGCAAATCATCACCGAGAAAATTAAATCGCAGCAGCCGCGAGCATATATGGCCAGGCAATCTCGTGTATATGTATGTACGTAGCTAGCAAACCGAATGTGAATCTGACCTCCTCCGTCTGCTCCCGCAGCGTGGTTTGGTCTTTCGGTTTGATGTGGTCTAGCTCAAGGAGAGGGCTCAAATGGTAACCTCAAGTGGGCAAAAGGGCTTAAAAGCTAGAAAAGGAGGAAAAATGATGAAAATGTCATCTATATATGTGAGACAACGAATTGACTGGTAAATAATCAATTCCAACCATTTTTTAAAGAAAATTCCAACCTTTTAAATGGTGTTTCCTTGGAACTCATTCTTTTAGTGGCGAATCGTCGAATTTCCCAACTTCCTACCGTAGGAGTATCACAGTTAAGACAGGATCAGACGGTAGCACGACAAGAGACATGTCACGGCCGTACGTTCGCAGCAAATAGTTTTTTTTTTATAGCTCAAACCGCGACGAGACCACTCTGCAGACTCGGAGTGTGCGGATGCTTTGGCAGCCGGGGCCGGGGACATTACAGCAATTCGTCTCTGAATCTGATTACACCTTGTTGGTGCTGTTCGGTTGCTTGACGCCTCGTTCCGATAAGCGATCACTTCGTTGTCTTAGTACTTCAAGCAATTAAGGTACGGCAAATCTAAACAGGATCCGCCCGTTCAATGCATAAAACTCAGGCAGAGGAGCGACAAGTGCCTCACCAATTATTTTCCCTAGATTTGAATCTTGGATAGGATTAGTATACCGTGCTCTCGTGGGTGTGTTCAAAGCACGCTCTCATGCTCTGTGCGCACGTGAATGTGTGTATAGTATATGTGCACGAGTTTGTGTGTGCGTCCTGCATGTATATCTAAAAAAACTCGCCTAAGTAAAACATCACTGGTCTACATATTACCTTGCCCCCTGAGAGGCTGAGGCCCTGTTTGTTTAGGCTTAGGCTTTTTGGTTTATAGTTTAAAGTCAGCTTTTTGGCTTAATTGGCTTATAAGCCCTCTAGCTTTTAAGCCAAACTTTGGTGTTTGGTAATCTGGCTTTTTATAGGATGTTGGCTTATTTAGTTGTGTGTGAAGGATAAAAATTCTGAATTACCCTTGAGGGTTTGAAGGATGTTTTTAAGGATGAATTTAAACTTATGTTTTTCATGAGATTTGTAACTATGACGATACGTGCAAGTGTACATATGAAACAAAAAAAGTTTTGCTTGTTCGTGCATATATTAATTATGGACATTGCGTAATGAAAGAAATTAATATAGAAAGACATATTTTAGCCAACCAAACAAAATAATATCCGATCATATCATATCCGACGGGAGAGGAGGGGAGGAAAGGATCGGGACCGACGGGAGGGGTTGGGAAAGGGTGAAAAAAAAGAGAGATTCATGTTTATATACCGAATGGTATTTTGGGGGTAATTTTAGCGAACTTTAGTGGTAATCAGTTATTCTATTCCACAAAAGCCAAAAAAGACTCTTCCTGGCTTTACATAGACTTTGAACTTAAAATGGGCAAAACTTTTATAAGCCAGATATAAAAAGCCTTTGTTTGAGCAGAACTTATTATGTTATAAGCGCAGTGTTCTAAACAAACAGGGCCTGAGACTGGCTGGCTTGAGTAAGCTCGACTGTTGAATAAACCGAAGATGCTTGAATCCGCCCAAGCAAGCCAAACTCCAGGTCAGCATAAACTGGAATTTCAGAAGTGATAACGTACCCAACTTCAGCCAAGAAACCGAACAAAAGGGTTCCCATCATCAATTAATAGCTTAATTTTATGGCGAAGAGATCTCAACGTGTGCTTAAAGTTGGAACACCTGCCGGTAGAGCCCCCTCTCTTAGACGCATGTTGTCGTCAGTGATGAATTGATGTGATTGAGCGCTAGTTTGATGTGGTCTCCGTTGCGTGCAGAAGCTGCAGCAGGTCAAGAAACGACTAGATAAGACGAGCCACATAGGTCATAAGTCGTACCACATGGCGGCCCAGTTAGGTGGCTGAAGTGGGCCGTTCGGGCTTACGGAACGGACTTCAGCTAGGCCAGAGTTTGTACCAGCCACCAGGCCATCGCAACATGATCGGTCGGTTGGTTACGTGCGAGTGTACAATTATCCAACGACCTCGAACATGGGCATGTCTTTCCTCCTTGCGAATTGTCGTATGCTCGTATCATATTCCATTTTGGGCGTGACTAGCGATCGGAAGTTCGTACGCCTAGCTCTAATGTCATCTCTAAGGTTCTTCACCCCATGTCTCGTGTGCCGGATCGCTAACTGGGCTCGGTGGTCATGCCGCGTCGCGCGTACAACGTGGTGAGGAGATACCACGCCCTACGGTAGGGCAATAGATAATATTCCCGTAATAGGCTCGTTAAAACATTTGAAAAAAATGTGTTAAAAATCATGCAATATCACTGTAAATAGGATGCAACATCACTGTAAACAGTATATAACATTTTTTTCAACAATCGCAATATTATTTTCAACAGGTCGCAATCTCAAAGAACAGTATGCAATTTTTTTCAACAAGCCGAATATAAGAAAAAAAATCTTGCAACATCACCGTAAACATGATACAATATTTTTTTTTCAATAGTTGTAATATTTTTTTCAACGGGGCGCAATAGCGTTTTTCAACCGGTCGCAATATCTCAAATAACAGTATGCAATATTTTTTAAAACGAATTGCAACATTTTTTTTAAAAAAAATCCCCTCGCCGCCTGCTGATGCACCGTAGCCCACACGACGCCCGATCTCACTGCTGCACGGCAGCGGCCACCGTCCACGATGGAGAAGCAGGATGAGAAGGAGGAGGGGGAGAAGAAGGCCCCGAGGAGGTTGTGGACGGCTACGGCAGGGGCATGTCGTCAGCCGCGACAGCGAAGTCGAGGAGGTTGTAGCAGGAGAGTGAAGGTGACGTCAACTTGAGTTTTCCATCTGTGCGTGTTGTAGAGGGTGAGGATGGCGCATGAAGAGAAATCTGGGAAGGAGAAAAGAGGAGGTGACGAGGTGGGATGGGAGTTGAGAGATCTCTTTTGTGGAAGCTTCTCGCTTCTAGGGATAAGAACGGGTGGGGTGGGAGTGGGCGAGGAGCATTTGAGAAAGGGAAGTAGTTCTGCAAGTCAGAGCGGTTAATGAGTTGAGTATGGTGCTGGACGACAGATGTCCGATTTATTTATCCCTTTTGGATGACCGGCAGTATAATTTCCATCCATTTTTTTTAAAACTTATAAACCGCAAGCCTGCCACGCATTCCACGTCTACTGCTAACGGATTTACCTCAAGAAGATCGGTTCTTCCTTACGTTCTAGTCCATTTTTGCAGCAAAAGTGAGAGAGTAGAGCATTACCTATATCAGTCTGGCTTGGGAATGTTCCTGCGAAATTTACGGAATTGGGAATATCATGCTCTGTTCGGAACATTGGAAATTTTCTAGAACCCTTGTCCCGAACTAACCCACATTAGCTGGTGTGAAGTGTACTCCGATGTACAAGGTGCAAAGGCAGATCGAAATATGCTCTGATGTTACTCTCCTCACGTTTCAGCTAACTAGAATGAATTTGGATCCTCTGGATGACTGCAGAAACATTGTGATTTATATCGTTGCAAAACACTGTAATAATTAATTTGAACCTATAATTTTTAATTAAACAGTGATGATCGTTTCTAATACTACTGTACAGTAGATCCTCTACACTGGTTATTTCAATTCGGATGATTCCTTGCCAATCAAAATATACCATCTCAATTGGTGATTCGGATAGCTATTTCCTTGCCAATCAAAATATATACCATCTCGATTGGTGTAACTATTCGCATAGCTGTTGGCTCGTATGTAGTTAAAACCTCTACGAAGATAGCGTGTCTATTTATTCACAACATCCCATTCATGTCAGATGTCGCATGGCATTGAGCGTACTTGCTCATTTATAGCTGCGACCTCTGACACCTCATAACATCAGCAAGACTTGGCATTCAGCAGAGACCCACCCGCCAAAATATTTACTAGTAAAATGCCCTTGGTCCGCACGAACAACGTGCCCCGACCTTACGCGGTAGATTTTGAACTGACAAGACAGTGTAACAACGACTAACAACTCTCCACTCACTGCTACTAC
The DNA here is from genome assembly GCA_036346395.1 of Hsuehochloa calcarea. Taxonomy (NCBI): domain Eukaryota; kingdom Viridiplantae; phylum Streptophyta; class Magnoliopsida; order Poales; family Poaceae; genus Hsuehochloa; species Hsuehochloa calcarea. Next base: position 48,062,257 of record CM070599.1, read on the forward strand.
TTGAAAGAAAAAATCCAACTCCCAGCCTCCCAAGCGGGCTGAGACGACCTGACCTTTCTCCTCCATCTGCATCCCTGGCTGATTGATCCCATCTTCTCCAAGCCCACGCCCACCCACCCACCCCTCTTCCGATCCGAATCACCGTGAAGTCAAGCCAAAATCACGCAGAGATGAAGTCACTGGGCAGCCGCGACAAGCTGCAGGCGGCCGCATCGTCGGGCCACCGCCGCGTCCTCCTCGTCGTCTTCGCATCCTGCTTCGCCTTCGCCACGTTCCTCACCTTCCTCTACAGCACCTCCCACTTCGCCTCCGCGTCCGCCTTGGGCTCTGGCTCGGGTTTGGCCTCCTACGGCGCCTCCGGCTCCGGCTCCGCGCTCCCGCTCCCCGTGTTCGACGCGCTCGTCCACTACGCCTCCTTCTCCAACGCCACCCACCGCATGACGGACACCGACATCCGCGCCATCGCCGCCGTGCTCCGCGCCCGGGGGCCCTGCAACCTCCTCGTCTTCGGCCTCGGCGCCGAGTCCCCGCTCTGGCTCGCGCTCAACCACGGCGGCCGCACCGTCTTCCTCGACGAGAACGAGTTCTACGTCAAGTACCTCGAGCCGCGCCACCCGGGCCTCGAGGCCTACGACGTGTCTTACACCACCAAGGTCCGCGACTTCCGCAACCTCCTCGAAGCCGCGCGGGCCTCCCGCGCCGCCGAGTGCGGCCCCGTGCAGAATCTCCTCTTCTCCGAGTGTCGCCTTGCCATCAACGACCTGCCCAACGAGCTCTACGACGTCGCCTGGGACGTCGTACTCATCGACGGGCCGTCCGGCTGGAGCCCGACCTCGCCGGGGCGGATGCCGTCCATCTTCACCACCGCGGTCCTCGCCCGCTCCGGCGCGACGGCCGCCAAGGGCCTCACTGACGTGCTGGTGCACGACTTCCAGTTCGAGGTGGAGCAGGTGCTCAGCAAGGAGTTCCTCTGCGATGAAAACCGCGTCGCCGGCAGCGGCACGCCCTCGCTAGGCCACTTCGTGATCCGCGGGGGTGGCCCGCGCGACGCCTTCTGCGCCGGTCAAGAGAGCACGGCGGCCAACAGCCGGACATCGGGAGAGAAGACGCGCAAGTAATCGTCAATCTTGTCACGGAATTACTAGCCTTCTCTTCACTTTTCTTCGCTAATTTTCCCCCTCCTCACTTGTCAATTTTTCTCCCTTTTGTTACATATATGTTTGTTGTTTTTTGGACAATAATTGTAACAAGTGGTAACAGAGTGTAACAATCGTGATGATATGATTGCCTCGATAAAAAAAATTGCAAATAGAGATTTACACTAAAAAAATTAGCAAATTTGAGCATGGTTGGTGAAGGATTTGTGCTGGTGGGTATCGATATATGGAGTTGGTTGGATCCAATAGCTTTTCTTTTCTTTTCTTTTTTTTTCTTCATGGTTGCGTGCGTTGCTTGGCCATGTGATGATAAAGTGGATCAGCTCAGCTCGTCGTATTGTCTAGTACTCTGATGTCTGATCTGATGAAGATGTGTAGTTTTAGATCAGTCATCGGTCATTAGATCAGGGAGGTGCTGCCGCACTAATTAAGCGGATGAGCACTTTCCCTCGTTTCGTTAAAGTTAACCATCTTTTGCAGCAACGTCCGACCGCTCAACAACTTTGGTGATCTTAGCTCAAACCTTTTCTGCTCGTACAATGCTGAATGCTTATGGACGGGTGCTTCAAAAAGTACATACATCTATGCAAAATTTATTTTCTCCGATACAGATTTTTTTTTTATAGATGCTTAAATGTTGTGTATCTATTAATTAGATATAATTATATACATAAACACTTGTTAAATACTGGTGTCTATTTAAACATCAATGATACAAAACAAACATATTATATACCCTACATGCTAAAAAAATAGTTTTTATTTGCTAAATATCTCTCTAAACACTGCTTACATCGGGACTTTTGGGTTTGGACTCGCCAAAAGACGGCGCAGCCGGCGCCCAATTTGTCAGTCGCAAGCCGCCGTCTGGACACTGACGGCATACCGCGTGCGGGGCCAGGACGGGCGGTGCAAATTGCCATGCACGTTAACGAGCACACTTTTGTCTCAACAGCACGAGCTTTTCTTTCTGATTGACCACGTCACCACGTTGTGCGCCGCTGCCCCGTCATTGACGTTGCCACGGCCGCTGCGGCTAGTCGTCGGATCAGATGTGCCGCTTGTCTCCGGTCCGGTGCCTTTGTGCGATCGAGCCGAACAACTCATACGACTATTCTTCAAAAAGAACAACTCATAGGATAATTATAAATTGGATTTGGCTGCATGGTACGAGCGATCGCCGTTACAGGCTGTGCCCCACGTGCCGTCCATTGCAGGACTTCTTTTAGGCAAATCTGGTGACACGCCAACCACCCTCTCCCAACACGAGACATGATCACTACGATTTCTGATTTTTTTTTTCTCTTTCTTTTCTTCTTATTAAGGAAGGCTCACATGCGCGTACATCGCACGTGCACATACGTTAGTGTGCTCACGGTATAAACCTATAAAACACAGGATAGAGATAAATTCAGGATATTACAAAATTCATACTACAAAAATGCACTCATGTATACATAAAAGTAAACATTATTAATGAGGATTAAATTCCTAAATACAGCTTTAATATTTAATTAAAGACCATATATGACGAGGATTAAATTTCTAAATATTACTTTAACATTTAATTAAATACCACGTGACCCTTATGATCGTAACCCCTACGGTTAAAGATCACTGTGGTCGTAACAATCCGAGATATTGCTCTACGGGTACCCTGGTTGAGAAGCACTATACCTCTTGTCCGACCAGATAACAGCTCAAAGAATCATTGAACTGGTACTTGGACCTGATTCCAAGTATATTCCTCCCGTGTGATGAATGAGATACGTGTTTTATCTACGCCAAACCACACGTTGCTTTTCAGTCCTAAGTCACTGACAATAACTATTACATAGTTTTTGCCCATATTTGTCTCCCACTGACACAAACCGACGATCAGGTGTTCTTCAACTGACAACAAGTGCATCCCTGACCAGCACGTGTCGTTTTCATAAGGTGCTTTCTCCAGAAATAACTAGCGCATCTTCGCTAGTATTTAAGGGTGGACGACGAACAACATTATAAGAGAACAACTAAAGCACAACAAATAAGATTAAGGAGAGGTCAAGTGATTAATATCACTGTAGACAACTCACTTTCTCCAAGCAATATACTCGGTGTAATAAGGGCTAGTCTGTCGCCTTGCCAAAGGCATCCCTGTAAAAACCAGAAAATTGTAATAAAGAACAACCCTATTCTCCTCCAAGAATTCTCATCGATTTTACTTATTTTATTTCGTAAGATCGGCGACTTGATTGTCGACAACTGGCGCCGTCTGTGGGGAAAAGGCGCTAAGTTCTTGAAGATTTTTTCGCTCAACAATCCTCATTTACCTTCCTTCTGTTTCATTGTCGCCTATGCGATCATGGCAGAAACAAGGGATTTGGCGGACTATACCGATCTAGACATGGACGCATGCATTCACGCTATGGAACACGACGCAATGTCGTCATCCTCTTCCGTCGTAGGCTCCCCGCTAGCTGAGACCGGTGAGATTAACTAAATGGAAGAAGATTCACTATCCCCATCAGTGGCACTCACAAAGGAATCAGTCGTTCTGACTATTTCGGAATGTCCGAACGCCTCTACAAGCCCAGTTCTTCCGACCGATAAAAACGACAACAAAAACTCAGCACTGCAATCAGAGGGTAACCGATGTTCGCCGACGACTCCTAGGTATTTCGGGGGCTGACCGAGACCTGGTAGTGGTGTCAATGAAATTGCCACCAGCGAAAAGTCAGGTGAAGATGATAAAGCTCAACATACGAACGGAAATCCATCTGATCAGGCTGAGTCCATCACAAAACCCATCGAAGGTGGTAATCTCAAACTGTTCCCCGTCATGGATGCTCCTTGTCGAAGCAGTGGAAGACTCTCCCTTAGTTACGATGAGAGTTCATCGAGATATTGTTGTTAGAGGCACGAGGTTAACACAATCGGTAATATCGACAAAGACGTCTTGCACGATCCTTCATAGCATAACCCGCCAGCATCCGTTGGTGGAACGGTGCAAACATTCAAGCATCGACCCGAGATGGCGGAGGCAATGGAACTGGTGGACGTCAATCGACTAATTCACCTGTTTCTATCCCACTGCGTATAATGGGTCGAACGGGACGAGCAAGACGGTCAGAGAGGAATTCAAGTAATCAAACACCTTGTGCCAACAGGAATCTCTCAAGGCCCTCAATAACAATTCAAAACTTGCAACGAGTTCGTAATATTTTAAACAACCCAGACCTTGCTCTACCAGAGACTCCATGGTATGTTCAGATTGCAGGGCAGGTGTCAGAGATCTTTCAACAGATCAGGCAACATACAGAGATATATAGGGAACAAAGGAACTCATAGAGTCATCATTTGACTTCGTCAGAGCATTCCTCCCTTAGTAGAAGTCAACATGATCGGACTGGAACTCATCCGACATCTACACCTCCTAAGAGATTCCGATAAGCGAGTCACGACGGAAGACGACTCTTCCATGAAGCCAATCCTCCCCCTCTTCAAGAGGAATGGTTGCTTGGCTCAGGTGATATTCGACAACACCTAAACCAGATAGTTCGTCAAAGACATCATACAGACATCCAAGACCAAGTTGGGGCACCAAATACTTGGTATGCTGGCTCCTTTCCAAAGAAGGCGCCATGACTTAATTATGGGCTGTCGAGCACTCTCGGCAGCATTCCAAGCAGTACGCTGGCCATACTAGTTTCGACCAGCAAACCTGGAGAAATTCAGTGGAACCCAAAACCCATTAGAATTCCACTAGTTGTACACTACCACCATCAGAGCTGCTGGTGGTGATGGCAATGTGATGGCGAATTACTTGCCCACGGTACTCGAGGGATCTGCCCGATCTTAGATGCTCAATCAACCGGTTGGATCAATTTACACTTGGGAGGAACTCTGCGACCTCGTGATCGGAAACTTTCAGGGGACTTACGATCGTCTCGGAAAGGAAGACGGTCTCCATCAGATCCGTCAGGAACCTAATGAAACTCTTTGGCAGTACATCAAGAGGTTCAGTCAAGTTTGTAATTCCATTCCTAAGGTCGCAGATTCCTATGTTATTCAAGCTTTCAAAGCAGGGTTAAGGAATCGACAGTTTACGAAGGACATTGTGATGAATCCTCCACGAACGACCATCGAGCTATTCGATAAGGCCGATAGGTACGCAGCCGCCTGTGAGGCGGTTGAATGGAACAAAGCCATTGATCGAAAAGAAAAAGTTCCTCAACCCGACCTGGATAAGCAAGAAAAGAAACACAAGAAGGCTCCTAAAGGTAAAAATTATCGCAAACCATCGACATGATCTTTGGCGGGTAGTCCTCATACGTGTCCAGACGCCATCTGAAGGCCGTAGAGCGGCAAGTGAACCTCACCAAAACTCCAATGACCATCAAGCCATCTAGATGGTCGGAGACAGTTGTCTCCTTCAACAGGGAAGACTGCTCCATCCTTTCAACTAAACTAGGTAGGTTTCCTATTGTCGTATAACCTACTGTAAATAATTGTAGAGTCAATCGAATTTTAGTAGATGGTGGTAGTTCTCTCAATATTTTTTTTATGGGAGCTTTAGAAGAAACACAAATTCCCAAGTCTAAGGTAAAGCTTGTGAAATATGCCTTACATGGTATAGTTCCAGGGTTTACTGCTAAACCGATAGGGCAACTTACCCTACCAGTTACATTTGGGAGACCAAATAACTTCCGAACAGAAAGGATTTCATTTGATGTGGTAGATTTTGAAACTGCATACAATGGAATTCTTGGCCGTCAGCATTAGTAAATTCTGATAGCTCCGCATTTCAACTATCAGAGTTTAAAAATGCCAGGACCAAAAGGGATCGTAAATTCCTAGAACTAGTCGATGAACTTACGACCAAAAATATTGACTTGCATTCCACGCAGGTCAAGCACTCAAGACCAAATGTGGCCCCAAAGCCCTCTAACCAGATCAAGAAAGTTCCACTTGACAAGGACGCTTCTCGGAAAGCGCCAAAGCGTCGTTTGAACTCAAAAATGCCAGCGTAACCCTCCAAAAGATACTGGTTGGGGCAGAATTCGATCCTAAATAGGAAGAGTTGTTGTCTCCTTCCCCCGAGCCAATTCGGATGTGTTCGTCTAGCAGACATCCGATATGCCCAGAGTCCCTAAGGAGGTGATCGAGCACATGCTAGCTCTCTGGCCTGACAAAAATGGGTCAAACAAAAGCTAATGCGCTTTGCACCAGATCGGAAAGAGGCAATCCAGTCAGAGATTGACAAGCTTCTCAAGGCTGGATTTATTCGTGAGGTCGACCACCCAGAGTGGCTCGTCAATCCTGTAATGGTTAGAAAAAACAACGTGAAATGACCAATGTGTATCGAATTCATATATCTTAACAAAGCGTGTCCGAAGTATTATTTTCTCCTTCCCCGTATCGATAAGCTTGTAGACTCTACTTCTGCGTGTGAGTTATTAAGCTTTTTATATGCATATTCAGGATACCACCAGATTAATATGAGTAAAGATGATGAAGAGAAAACTTCCTTCATCACACCATATGACACTTATTGTTATGTTAAGATGCCATCTGGCGTAAAAAATACTGGAGCTACTTTTCAGAGGCTAATGCAAAAAAACCCTTTAATCTACAGATAGGTCAAAACTTAGATGCCTATGTTGATGACCTAGTCGTAAAGGACATCAATGTTGGAGATCATATCGCTGACCTACAAGAAAATTTCAATAACTTAAGACAGCATAATCTTAAGTTAAATAATGGGAAGTGTGTGTTTGAAATTTCTTATGGAAAACTTCTTGGATTCCTAGTTTCGGCTAAAGGAATTGAAGTGAATCCAGAAAAAATAGTGATCATTGAACGGATGCGCCCTCCAACCACAAAGACAGAAATCCAAAAACTAACCAGCTTTATGGCAAAGCTAAGTCTTCTCATAGCACGTTTGGGAGAAAAAAAAGAATAACCTTTCTTTAAACTTCTTCAGAAACAAGGAAATTTCGAGTGGACTAAAGATGCAAACGATGCCATTGAAGAGCTCAAAAGGTACCTTATGAATGACCAGATCTTAGTATCTACAAGATCAGAAGAAATATTTCTAATATGCCTAGCTACGACGCCACAAGCAGTCAGTGTTGTGTTGGTCGTTGAACGTGACAATATGCAACGACCGGTATATAATGTAAGTAAAATCTTACATGGACCAAAGGAATGATATCCACAGACACAAAAGTTAATAAACGATATCCGTATGGCTTCAAGGAAACTAAGACATTACTTTTAGGCCCACAAAGTGGTCGTAACTACTTGATATCCTCTGGGTCAAGTTGTACAAAACAAGGAATCATCAGGATGAATAGCAAAATGGACAGTCGAACTTGGGGAGTTCGATCTCTATTTTATTTCACGAACAACAATTAAGTCCCAGGCTTTATCATAATTCATTGCCGAATGGACAAACCCTGAACCCACTCAATGGCCCAAGTACGAACACCATGAAGATTGGACTATGTACTTTGACTGTTCCTTGATGATCAAAGGCTCGGGGGCTGGAGCTGTCCTGGTATCTCCCACTGGAGAAGACATTAAGTACGCTATTCAGTTAAAATTTTCTGCAATAGATAATGAGGTAGAATACGAGGTTTTACTAGCAGGACTCCGAGCAGCCAAAGTGCTCGGGATTCGTAGATTACTAGTAAAGGGCGATTCTCAACTAGTAGCGAATCAAGTTAGGAAAGTATCAATGCTCAAGTCCCACGATGTCATCTTATCTAGCGGAAGTATAGAAACTCGAAAGGCACTTCTTTGATTTCTAGATCCAATATATTCTTTGAAAGGACAACTTTCTAGCAGACCAGTTGGCACAGATGGCTTCCTCAAGATCACCTGTCCCTCTCGGAGTTTTTCTTGAGCAACTCGATTCACCCTCGGTGGTCGAGCATTCCGAAGACAAATATGCTCCACTGGAGGTTGTACAGAATGATCCCAGTAGTGATAGGATGACATCAATCTACGATCCTCGTAGTCGATCGTCTCCTCCAGCAACCAATCGAGTTCCTTGCTAAGGTCGTTGATCGTCCTCAAGTGCAACAGCAACCACAGTAGCGCCTCCATGGTATCCACACGTCCGGGAAAGAAATACCGTACGCTGGTGTGCTAGCACCAAGTCGCACGGAAAGGCTCTCTCTCAAGAAGATGACGGCTAGGGTTTGGAGCAATTCACGTCAAGTCTTGTCGTGAGTCTTCCCTATCCTCACTTTCCCATTAGCCTCAAGCATCTCCTTATATGGTGCCCGTGACGGACCCTATCTTACTTGGGTTCGCTGTCCAAGCCCACACATTGAGAGTGGAGGTGTCTTCTTTGTGCACTGAATTGTCTTCAAGATAGTGCTGCGTGCAGGTTCTTGAAATGACACTACTAGCCACTTGCTTATTCAAGTCGCGGATGGGGATGCCCTCCAGGCACAAACGCACATGGGGGCGCAAGGCCGCGTGGGCGCCGTGCATCCTCACGACCTCACCTGCTAAGGCCTGACTTGAGTGGCAAGGTCTCCATGGTCGAAAAACTCTTGGAGCACCGCCGCGTCGCGGTGGTGGCGATACACGAACTGGATGAGGAAGTCCTCGAGATAATGTCTGTGGATGGGCATGTTCAACCAGAGGACATCGAACTGAGAATAAAAGGCCTCTCCGACGGCCTGCAATGCCCTCCTCGGCAAGTCTGGCATGTTGCCTCCCAGCTAGGGGACCACCCAGTAGTTGCAGAGCTTGTCGAGCTCCTTGTCCATTATCGGAGAGGTAATGACCACATTGGAGTCTTCATCCAGCCTGGAGGCGGCCTCGCTGAGGTTGAAGGACCTGGCGAGGGTGGCGAGGAGGCTCTGAAGGTTGGGGTGGCTTTGGTTTCCCCTTGCAGCAGTGGAAGAGGGGATGAAGCAGCAGGATTTGGCCTTGTGTCCACTACGGAATATTTCCAGCACCTAGTAGGATCTCTACAAACATCAACGAGGTGATCTGAAGCTAGACAAATGAAGCATTTACCTTTTGTCTTCGAGAGGAATGCCACTCTACACCAGTTGGTGGAGGCAATAAGTGCTGAAGTTGTTGAAGTCCCACTGCTCCTTGAATGAGCCTTCTGTCTACGCCGCTAGTACCTTGGCTTCGTGATTTCCCACCGCGTATCCACCTCGCGCCCAGAAGAGATTTTGGAGATGAACATACGCTGCCTTAATGTCGCAAATGCAGAGGGCTCTGGTCTATCCTGGTTGGGCATGCGGGGAATAGCGCCCAGACCAATGAGAGGGCTGTTGTGCACAATTGTTGTCTCACAGTGGGGTTTGAGGCAGTATTTGAGCTTGAGCAGCAGTGAATGGCTAGTTGCATCATGGTGGCTGGGGCTGGTGTTGGTATTAATTGGGTGAAACTGCGTTGCTGGACCTGTTGCGTTGAATGCGAAATGGACGTGGCACGAGGAGCTCGCCCCCTAGTCCGAGGCGGGTTGAAACCTGTCAGGGGATGCAGCGCTGGATTCAGAAAGGGTGGTTTGCACGAAATCCCCATCAGAGGGGATCTTGCGGCTTGGGATGTGGGAGTAGCCTCGAGGGAAGAACTGGCTGGTTGTGGGCGAGGTGGAAGGAAGGAAGGGGTGGCTTTGGCAAATATGCGGGGGAGGGGGAGACATGCTTGGGGGAGGGAAACTGCAGAAGGAGGTTAGGAGGGGACGCGTTTGTCGGAGCGACGGGACGTAGAGGCACCAGGATCTGAGAGGAGCTCAGAGGATATATCTGGCGGTGTGGCGTGGCGAGATGTGGTGACCTTCCTCACTGCCTTGTCAAGTTTTTTTCCTTGACAAGGACTCAAGGCAGATAATGATTACTGGTTGAGCTTCCGTTGATAGATTTTTCGCACAAAAAAGGGACGTGTTTTTTTTTTATTCAGCTAATTAGCTAGAAATTGACGTGTTCGATTTATCTTCGCATCATACCTACGTGTGTTACTGCAGACAGTTTGTTAATCTGTCGGTCGCCAGCTTTATTTTGGCCAGGAAGCATGCGTTTGTCATCATCCTTTGGACAAGGGTAGGTTAAGCCTTATGCATGCGTTTGTCATCGAGTTCTGACGAATAATATCGCCTGATTCCTCTGCGAGTCTTTTGAGCTGTATTTTAATCGGGTTCCATGTGTACAGCCTTAATAAGATAGAGTACTTGTAGACATATACTCCAATAATTAGGCGTGGACCGACCGAATGATGTGACGGACAAGCCCGAATTGTTTGATCGTGAAGACGCTCAATTGACCGCTTCACTGATTCCATTTCATTTCATGCTTGGTTGCGCAGCAGGCAGGCCATGCGTATTTCGATCCATTCCTCCACTATCCTAGTAGTACTATTTTTCTATCATGTGCTTTAACTCCAGTCAGATCTTGCGTCGTCTCCGAGGAAGGAGTGGAGTTCATTTGTTATTAGCGAGCATGTTTAAGGCGTGGCTAAAAAAAGCAAAAAACAAAAAAAAAATTGTTTTAGGTCGTGGCTTAAAAAACGGTTGACCTATACAAACTCCCCTACGAAATAGACACTCTTGAAGCAACTTCGGCCGGCGGCGCGGCAGATAGGAAACCGGCCACGGGATCAACCGGTTTGGCGGGAGCGGCAGGTCCAGGTCGGAAACTGAGCGCGGACGGCCCGGCGAGGCGAGTAGAAAAATGGCGCGGTTTCGTCGGGTGGTCGGGTGGCAAGGACCTCGGCAATGGGCGATGCCTCCTTTAATTACAAAGGCCACGCCTCGCATGGGCCGAGCCGATCCAGGCATCCAGCCATGCACGCGCGGGACGACTTGCAAATTGTGCCTGCCATGGGCTGAGGACGGTAAAGCTCACGACAAAATCAGCGGTATTTGGATGAACAATATTCTAGGTTGTACATACATGGCGCGATGCTGAAAAATTAACCAAGTGGTCGCCGTCCAAACGGTCCCCCCACCACCCCCAACCTGTTCTGTTTGTCTCTGCACTGCACATACTTGGCCATCTTAACGACCCAAACCTGCTGCTATGAGGGCTAAGTAAATACCTTTAGATACAACTCAAAAGACACAAAAATCACGATTTTTTTAATAGTATTATTTTAAAAGATAACTACAAAAGAAAATATGCAATTTTTTTTTGTTAGAAGTTGAGCATTCTTCTTCCATCGTCCACTCTTGTGTGCAATCCTCGCTTGTAGTGGTGGACATTTCATAATTGTTTTGTATTTGTGTCTACATCTCATAAGCGCTCTTGAGATTGCACACTTCATCCAACACCTCTACACTCAAAGCACTAAATAAAACGTTAATTGCTTGAGCGTCGAGATGTAAGCATTTCTCTTCCTCAATTGTTGGAGTAAGGTGATCCAATGGAGGAGAAAAGCCAACATCTACAATCCGCCATATTTTTGGACTCATGACCCTAAAATAACATGACATACGGATTTTCCAATGTGCATAATTTATACCATCAAAATGTGGTGCTTCACCTAGGTGCAGACGGTTAAGTCTAATAATATGAGAGACCAAGCTCTGAGACCACTTGTAAGATCGAGGTGGCCGACTAGAGGAGGGTGAATAGACAGTTTTAAAAATTCATTCGCGCTAAAACCAATATATAATGCGGAAGCTAATAACGAATTGGTTTTGCACAATTAAAACCTAAATCAACTAGGCTCAACTAAGTACACCAACAATACAAGAGAGCAATCATACAATGATATATAAGCAATTAAAGTATGTAATGTAAATTACTCAAATTAAAGCACAAGATAAAACAAGATGACACGATTATGTTTTACCGTGGTGTTCAGAGACTTGCCGGTCTCCCCTAATCCACGTTGAGGTAAGCCCAACCACGTTGGACCGGCTCCACTAATTAAGCCAACACCTTCGAGGTAAGTCCAACCACTTGGACCGATTTCAAACCGAACCAACACCTCGCTCCACTAGGGTTGCTCTTCCTCCACTCCGGAGATGGTGAGCACCAAACCACTCACAAACCGCCGGGTCTTCTCACAAACTTCTTGAGAAGATCACTGGGCACGACGCCTCCACGCCGTGTAGGTGTCGGCAAACACCAAGAGAAATAAATCTTAACTTTCACTTGAACTAATCAAGTGTCAAAGTTCAAGTGGATACACAATCCACTACCTAAGGCAACAAATGCACTTAGGGTTTACTCTCCAAGCTCACCAAGTGCAACGCATGCACATAAGAGAGGAGAGGCTTGCTCTTAGCTCAAGAGGCTCAAAGGATGTTCACAATAACACCAGCAACCTTTCCCAACCGGCCAAGGTGGATATATATAGGCCACACATAAAAACTAGCCGTTGGGAGAAGATTCCCTCAAATCAGCATAGGGTCGGTCTGACCGCCAACTAATGCTCGGTCGGACCGCCCGTGCCTCCAACGGCTATAAATCTAGCTGTTGGGCCTTCGGCCGGTCGGACCGTCATGCAATGGCTGGTCTGACCGCCACCAAATCGATCAGACCGCCGCAGCTGGCCGGTCCGACCGCCCGATGAAAATTTGGCTAAGTCCCAAAACAGACGCTCTCTAGAATAATCATTCCGCACGAACCCCGGAACTTCCTCACATCGGAAGTTCCGTTTTCACAAGGGCGAAACTTCCGGACAAAGATTCCAAGTCAAAGGAAATCGGTCGGACCGCCAACATATGGTCGGTTCGACCGATTGCCCGATCGAACCACACAAAGTGTCGACCGTGGACCACGTAAGAAAAACACATTTGCTTCACTTCAAATGGAAAAACACATTCGCTCATTTGAGTACAATTCCAACAAGGTTAAAAGATAATATTCTCAGCTAGTTGCAAAACACATTTGCCAACATTTTAGAATACTCATCACAAGGAATAAGGTACATGGACTTACACCATTTGCAAAATACATTTGCAAATTTAAATCACATGCTACAAGGGTTATGCATGAGCCTCGACTATTTGTAAAACACATTCGTAAATAAATAACATCATGTCTAGATGAGCTAGAGCAACCATATTGAGCTATCAACACATGACTAACTCAAACTACTAGTTAAGACCCCTCTTAATAGTACGGCAACCTATACTAGCAATCCGGTCTTTCAACCAAACACCAAGACGGTAAAAGACTAGGAACACATCCTTAGCCCTAGCTAGTCATACCTTTGCCTTGTATCTTCTTGAAGCTTGATGACGCACATCATCACTTCAAGTCTGGGTCATTAACTCGATAATCATCAACACATGATGATCCTTTTCTTGACCTCCATCAACACATGATGGGTCTTCTCTTGTCTTGACGATCAACTCATTATCATCTCTTCTTGATAAGCATCAACTCATGATGCATTTTTTACACCAAGCTCTTGACTTGATGATCAACTCATGATTATCCCAAGTCTTCATCATCCTGGAACACAACCTCTTCATCCAACTCATGGAAAATATTAGTTCCACAATATGATTATCATTAATTACCACACTATACCATTAACTCATAATGGTGGAACAAGATACCTCAATCTTTCCCTCTTTGGTAATTGATGATAACCATTTCAAACACAAATAAATTTGATTTGATAAAGGTAACACAACGTGAGTATATATGAACTACACAAGTTACATATACTCACGATATGAGTATGTAAGAACTACACAAGTTCTATATACTCAAAACATGAGTATACAAAAACTACACAAGTTCTATATACTCAAACGGATATGTTTCAAAGTAAAGATCCCAAATATATGTGAAAAACGGAATATGGATCAATACTAATGAAACCACAAAATATAGAATAAGCTCCCCCTAAACGTGTGCATACACATATGTGTAACGAAAAAATATGCACATATTTAAGTTATACTTATAGTAGAGTTCAACCTATATTTTGGATCCGAGGAATGCAACATTATTTAAGAGTATAAGTCGAATGCATACCTCGTTGAATTTCACCTTTATATCCAAATGAGACTACATATGATAATACTAAACAAGAGAATTAGTCTCACAAATAGATTTATCATTAATCACCAAAAACACTCTATTAACTCATAATGGCGGGTCTAGATCTTTCAAACACTATCTATATCGCCAATTGGAACAATGCCGAGAGGGTTCTATCGCCAATTAAACTGGTGACAGGAAAATTTCGTCATTCCAAATGGCGACATGAACCAATCGATAGTTCAATTGGCGACAGGAACATGTTGCCACTTGGAATGGCGAAATGACTCTATTTTTTATATTTATGTGTAGATAATTCAGTGTAAAAATTTAATGTATTTCATGAAGTTATTTGATAATACGTTGAAGTGTTCGCGCAGTCGAAATACGAAATTCGACAAGATAACAAAATGTGAAGTACAAAATGCGAGATCGGCGGCGCAATTTGTTAGATGCTGGAGCATACAGGAAATTAAAGGGATTTCTGCATGTAGATCTTTACCTTTTTTTAGAGGACATGTAAATCTTACATGATTCTAAGACTTTGAAGTTGCTTATGCCAAATATATACAATTAAATATTATTCCTCTAAGAATTATGATGCCATCACACTCCTCGATGTCCCTTTGTTGTTAGTAAAGAGAGAATTATATATTATGATAGATAAAGAATGTTAAAAAGCACTATCTTAAAATTTAGAATTTTTATTTTGGTTAGAAACCATATGCACAAATGTATGATATTCTTTCTAAATACCTAAGTAGTCAAAATATTTAAAAAAATCATGTAAGAAATTATTTTAAGACTAGTTCCACGAACAACCAACCGTGAGATTAAAGACACATCTTCCATTTTGAGAGCTAGAAATACCCAAAAAAAATCATAATTCATTAAACATATGTATCCGTGCAATTACGTGGAAAACTCAACTAGTTATAATTAAGAACAACTTTATCTTTTTTTCTTTTTATTTGAATTCGTATTCAATAAATTTTTTTTGTTTCTCAATGTGTAGATCAAATTTAGATTTGAAAATTTTGTTATATGATATATTGATTGTGTGTCAACGTGACCGACATTTTTGAATTTTTTCATGACTATTTGTATAATTTTCCAAAGATAGGTTGCACAGCATATTCTCTTGAGAAGAATGGTGGTGACAACCGACGAGGAGGTTACGTGGAGGTGGAAGATTTTGACTGAGATTACTTTTAATTTACTTGCTGTTTGGATCATTCTTCTTTGAGCTGCCGTATTTTATTACTCACCGGATGACTAGAATAAAAAAGAGAATAAGAAAGAGAGGGATTACTGTATTAGGCAGAGGTCGTGTTGCAGTGAGAGGGAGCTGTTTTATCAGGAGATTTGCATGTGTTATTTTGAAAGAAAGGACAAGAGCTATTTTATCTATCTATATCTACATTAATTGGAGGAGGCTTTCCTATATGCCCCTATATTAATATTAGCAGGTGAGAAGGCTAGAAATTCTCACATTAACTGAAAAAAAAAACATCTTGACTATCTAAGTTTTGGGTTGATAGTTTAGTATCGATCTTATGAATAAATCTTTGAGGCTCTCCTAGATACAACTCAAAAGACACAAAAATCACGATTTTTTTAATAGTATTATTTTAAAAGATAACTACAAAAATAAATATGTAATTTTTTTTTTGCTAGAAGTTGAGCATTCTTGTTCCATCATCCACTCTTGTGTGCAATCCTCGCTTGTAGTGGTGGACATTTCATAATTGTTTTGTATTTGTGTCCACATCTCATAAGCGCTCTTGAGATTGCACACTTCATCAAACACCTCTACACTTAAAACACTAAATAAAGCGTTAATTGCTTGAGCGTCGAGATGTAAGCATTTCTCTTCCTCAATTGTTGGAGCAAGGTGATCCAATGGAGGAGAAAAACCAACATCTACAATCCGCCATATTTTTGGACTCGTGGCCCTAAAATAACATGACATGCGGATTTTTCAATATGCATAATTTGTGCCATCAAAATGTGGTGCTTCACCTAGGTGCACAATTTCTCTAGTCGCCATCATTTACTCTCTAGACGGTTAAGTCTAATAATATAAGAGACCAAGCTCTGATACCACTTGTAAGATCGAGGTGGCCGACTAGAGGGGGGTGAATAGACAGTTTTAAAAATTCTTTCGCGCTAAAACCAATATATTATGCGGAAGCTAATAACGAATTGGTTTTGCACAATTAAAACCTAAATCAACTAGGCTCAACTAAGTGAACCAACAATACAAGAGAGTAATCATACAATGATATATAAGCAATTAAAGCATGTAATGTAAATTGCTCAAATTAAAGCACAGGATAAAACAAGATGACACGATTATGTTTTACCGTGGTGTTCAGAGACTTGCCGGTCTCCCCTAATCCACGTTGAGGTAAGCCCAACCACGTTGGACCGGCTCCACTAATTAAGCCAACACCTTCGAGGTAAGTCCAACCACTTGGACCGATTTCAAACCGAACCAACACCTCGCTCCACTAGGGTTGCTCTTCCTCCACTCCGGAGATGGTGAGCACCAAACCACTCACAAACCACGGGTCTTCTCACAAACTTCTTGAGAAGATCATTTGGGCACGACGCCCACGCGTGTAGGTGTCGGCAAACACCAAGAGAAATAAATCTTAACTTTCACTTGAACTAATCAAGTGTCAAAGTTCAAGTGGATACACAATCCACTACCTAAGGCAACAAATGCACTTAGGGTTTACTCTCCAAGCTCACCAAGTGCAACGCATGCACATAAGAGAGGAGAGGCTTGCTCTTAGCTCAAGAGGCTCAAAGGATGTTCACAATAACACCGCAACCTTTCCCAACGGCCAAGGTGGATATATAGGCCACACATAAAACTAGCCGTTGGAGAAGATTCCTCAAATCGGCATAGGGTCGGTCGGATCACTAACTAATGCTCGGTCGGACCGCCCGTGCCTCCAACGGCTATAAATCTAGTGTTGGGCCTTGGTACGATCGGACCGTCATGCAATGGTGGTCTCGACCGCCACCAAATCGATCGAGCACTTGCGGTGGCGGTCCGACCGCCCGATGAAAATTTGGCTAAGTCCCAAAACAGACGCTCTCTAGAATAATCATTCCGCACGAACCCCGGAACTTCCTCACATCGGAAGTTCCGTTTTCACAAGGGCGAAACTTCCGGACAAAGATTCCAAGTCAAAGGAAATCGGTCGGACCGCCAACATATGGTCGGTTCGACCGATTGGCCACCGGTCCACACAGGCGGTCTGACCGGCAGACCACAGAAGAAAAACACATTTGCTTCACTTCAAATGGAAAAACACATTCGCTCATTTGAGTACAATTCCAACAAGGTTAAAAGATAATATTCTCAGCTAGTTGCAAAACACATTTGCCAACATTTTAGAATACTCATCACAAGGAATAAGGTACATGGACTTACACCATTTGCAAAATACATTTGCAAATTTAAATCACATGCTACAAGGGTTATGCATGAGCCTCGACTATTTGTAAAACACATTCGTAAATAAATAACATCATGTCTAGATGAGCTAGAGCAACCATATTGAGCTATCAACACATGACTAACTCAAACTACTAGTTAAGACCCCTCTTAATAGTACGGCAACCTATACTAGCAATCCGGTCTTTCAACCAAACACCAAGACGGTAAAAGACTAGGAACACATCCTTAGCCCTAGCTAGTCATACCTTTGCCTTGTATCTTCTTGAAGCTTGATGACGCACATCATCACTTCAAGTCTGGGTCATTAACTCGATAATCATCAACACATGATGATCCTTTTCTTGACCTCCATCAACACATGATGGGTCTTCTCTTGTCTTGACGATCAACTCATTATCATCTCTTCTTGATAAGCATCAACTCATGATGCATTTTTACACCAAGCTCTTGACTTGATGATCAACTCATGATTATCCCAAGTCTTCATCATCTGGAACACAACCTCTTCATCCAACTCATGGAAAATATTAGTTCCACAATATGATTATCATTAATTACCACACTATACCATTAACTCATAATGGTGGGACAAGATACCTCAATCTTTCCCTCTTTGGTAATTGATGATAACCATTTCAAACACAAATAAATTTGATTTGATAAAGGTAACACAACGTGAGTATATATGAACTGCACAAGTTACATATACTCACGATATGAGTATGTAAGAACTACACAAGTTCTATATACTCAAAACATGAGTATACAAAAACTACACAAGTTCTATATACTCAAACGGATATGTTTCAAAGTAAAGATCCCAAATATATGTGAAAAACAGAATATGGATCAATACTAATGAAACCACAAAATATAGAATAAGCTCCCCCTAAACGTGTGCATACACATATGTGTAACGAAAACATATGCACATATTCAAGTTATACTTATGGTGGAGTTCAACCTATATTTTGGATCCGAGGAATGCAACATTATTTAAGAGTATAAGTCGAGTGCATATCTCGTTGAATTTCACCTTTATATCCAAATGAGACTACATATGATAATACTAAACAAGAGAATTAGTCTCACAATTAGATTTATCATTAATCACCAAAACACTCCATTAACTAATAATGGCGGGTCTATATCTTTCAAACACTATCTATATCGCCAATTGGAACAATGCCGAGAGGGTTCTATCGCCAAGTGAACTGGTGACAGGGAAATTTCGTCATTCCAAATGGCGACATGAACCAATCGACAGTTCAATTGGCGACAGGAACATGTTGCCACTTGGAAAATGACTCTATTTTTATATTTATGTGTAGATAATTCAGCCGAAAAATTTAATGTATTTCATGAAGTTATTTGATAACACGTTGAAGTGTTCGCGCAGACAAAATATGAAATTCGACAACATAACGAAATGTGAAGTACAGAATGCGAGATCGGCGGCGCAATTTGTTAGATGCTGGAGCATACGGGAAATTGAAAGGGATTTCTGCATGTAGATCTTTACCTTTTTTTAGAGGACATGTAAATCTTACATGATTCTAAGACTTTGAAGTTGCTTATGCCAAATATATACAATTAAATATTATTCCTCTAAGAATTATGATGCCATCACACTCCTCGATGTCCCTTTGTTGTTAGTAAAGAGAGAATTATATATTATGATAGATAAAGAATGTTAAAAAGCACGATCTTAAAATTTAGAATTTTTCTTTTGGTTAGAAACCATATGCACAAATGTATGATATTCTTTCTAAATACCTAAGTAGTCAAAATATTTTAAAAAAATTATGTAAGAAATTATTTGAAGACTAGTTCCACGAACAACCAACCGTGAGATTAAAGGCACATCTTCCATTTTGAGAGCTAGAAATACCAACAAAAATCATAATTCATTAAACATAGGTATCCGTGCAATTATGCGGAAAACTCAACTAGTTATAATTAAGAACAACTTTATCTTTTTTTCTTTTTATTTCAGAATTCGTATTCAATAATTTTTTTTGTTTCTCAATGTGTAGATCAAATTTAGATTTGAAAATTTTGTTATATGATATATTGATTGTGTGTCAACGTGACCGATATTTTTGAATTTTTTGATGACTATTTGTATAATTTTCCAAAGAGAGGTTCCACAGTATATTCTCTTGAGAAGAATGGTGGTGACAACCGACGAGGAGGTTACGTGGAGGTGGAAGATTTTGACTGAGATTACTTTTAATTTACTTGCTGTTTGGATCATTCTTCTTTGAGCTGTCGTATTTTATTACTCACCGGATGACTAGAATAAAAAAGAGAAGAAGAAAGAGAGGGATTAATGTATTAGGCAGAGGTCGTTTTGCAGCGAGAGGAAGCTGTTTTATCAGGAGATTTGCATGTGTTATTTTGAAAGAAAGGACAAGAGCTATTTTATCTATCTATATCTACATTAATTGGATGAGGCTTTCCTATATGCTCCTATATTAATATTAGCAGGTGAAAAGGCTAGAAATTCTCACATTAATTGAAAAAAAAAACATCTTGACTATCTAAGTTTTGGGTTGATAGTTTAGTATCGATCTTATGAATAAATGCTGAGGCTCTCCTATAGCGAAATGTAACATCCTAATTTTCAGGTCTTAGAAAAATCAAAATAAAATAACCAGTTGAATTTTTCTTGATTTGTTAAAGCTTAATTTGAAATTTCCAAAATTAAAATAATTTTAGATGATTAAATAAAAATTTAAGTAATTTCAAATTTTGGTTTATTTAATTTTCAGGGTTTTATTGGATTTCTCCAAGCTCTTCTGTTATTTCATGAAATTTTAGCTTATTTAATTTATTTTCTATTTTCCAAAAAATTATTTTCTTTCTTGTAAAATTTTATATTAATTAACTATTTCAAAAGCATTGGATTTTAGTTTGGAATTCTTGCTTGTATAAATATTATACAAATCAAATCTTGAATCTCAGTCATCTCCAAATATAAATCCAGATTCGGTCTCAATTCAAATCTTTGTCATTAAATCAATTCGTTTCTCGGTCAATTTTGAATTCAATTTCTTATTTGAATTCACCTCTCCTCAATTTGAAACCTCAGTCGAAATTTCAAGTTCAAGTTTCAATTTGAATTTGCTCTGAAATGAAAATCTTTTAATTTCATTTCATTCTTATTTCTAGGCCGAAAATCTTTTTCCTTCTTCTTTATTTTTCTTTTTTTTCTTTCCCATTTTCATTTTTTATTTCTTTCTCCTTTCTCTCTCTCTTCCTTTTTCCTTCGTTCCTTTCCTTCTTTCTTTCTCCTGGTGCCAGCCCCTGCCTGCCCCTGTCCCATGCACCCATGTGGCAAGCTCTGCCCATGCGTGAAGCCAGCTCAACCCGGTGCCCCTATTGTGCATGTGCTCCACGCAGCTCGCGCCCATACCGGGTGCCAGCCGCCCGCGTCGCGTCGCGCCGTGCCTGCCCCGGTCTTGTCCATACCGCGCTGCTCCTCCTCCTCCCCCCCTCTATAAAAGGCCGACAACCCACTTGCTCCCCTTTCCCCTACCCACCGGAGCTCACCGCTGCCCCTATTTTTTCTTCCCCAACTCTGGTCGGCCCCTTCCTTGATCTCCCTCTCCAGCCTCGCATTCGTCATGCCACCTGCGTCACGGCGCGTTCCCGAACCTCCCACCCTTCCCCCAACTCCTCTCACCTTCTCCCTTGCCGAGAAGCCCCGCCACCACGAGCTCGTCGACGACGGCAATGGTTGTCGTTGCGCCACTTCCTCGGCCCTTCCCCGATTGCCCCGAGTAGCCTTTCATGTTCCTCGTGTCCGAGCGCACCTCGTGCTCCCCCTAACTTTCCATTGCACCACCCTCTCGCCGGCGCCGTGTGTTTCCTGTGCGCTGCCGCAGCTAGTGTCGCGCTCCTCCGGCCGTGCCACCGCCACCCAAGGGTAGAACACCTCGTCCGGGTTCCATTTTGTCCATTCCCCGCCGTCGCGACGCCGCTCACCGTCAATGACCATGCGCCCAAACACCGACCAAGGCTCCGCTGTTCTCTCCCTCAATAGCACCGTCTTTCTCTCTCTAATATATGGGTCCCAGTACCTTCGCTTTTCTTGCTCCCTATTGAATCCTTGGGCTCAATGACAGGGTGGCTCCACTGTCGTTCCCTCTAAGTCATCCTCTCTTTCTCTTGCAAGTGGCCCATGTGTCATACCCTCTTTTACCTTTGCAAGTGAATTTCAGCATGGCAATCCCTGCCTTTTTCTCTCTCCCCCTCAATGACATGTGGACCCTCATTGTCATACTCTCATTCCACTCTCACTAAATTTCTCTCACTTCCAAGTGGGACCAAGTTGTTATTCTTTGCCTTGCTCTGAAAAAGTCCAGAACAATATTTCCATGATTTTTTCTTTTTCTGATTTCTATCATTTCTTGTGACTTCAAACTTCGAGACGTTTATTCTCCTTCATACGAACTCCGATTTACGCCTCGTTTCGTGTGTATATATTATTGTTCCTAAATTCATCTAAATTTAGTATCTTTATTTTGGTTCTAATTTTATAATTTTTGAATTTTATTTAGATTCCTTGTATTTATTCGCCTCGTCTTGTGTGTATAGTTTCTAGCGTTTCCGAAACCTTCCTGGACCCGTCTACAGAAGCCACTCAAACCTTCAACGGAGGAAAGTCGT
The DNA here is from genome assembly GCA_036346395.1 of Hsuehochloa calcarea. Lineage (NCBI taxonomy): Eukaryota > Viridiplantae > Streptophyta > Magnoliopsida > Poales > Poaceae > Hsuehochloa > Hsuehochloa calcarea. The sequence continues at coordinate 48,084,522 of CM070599.1, forward strand.
AGATATTTGATCATGTTGTACCCATTTTTACAAAAGTATATTGTTTTATATCAACATGCATTGCTAATTCTATAATAATTATTTTCAGGAATAGATAAATGCCAATTTGACATTATACCCCATTGAGTAATTATGAATGATATGTATCCTTAAACACCATAGGTTGGGTTAATTTTAGTTGGGCATATTTTAGTATCAACATGGGTATTGTATTATGCCTAGCCATACTTAGTTGTGATGGGATTCATGATCACATATTCAAAGTTGATAAATTGACTTATTGAGATATGGAATTGTGGCGTGGCCACTATTATTAAAATTTGTTATGCTATGGCAAGGGTTGCCATTGGGCTTGGTTAAACAAAAAAAGATTTCATACTCAGCCGAATGATCGTGCAATAAAGGGGATGATTCTGGATGTGGTTGTCTCGCCTGAGTAGTCATTAAGGATTTAACTTTGTGCGTCATTGATCTGGGCTATACTGTGCAACTACATGCCCATGATAGAGTGGACCTGGCCAACTAATTAGCAATATTTTTATTTAATTTTGTTTGGGTTATTGAATTGGCGCAAGAGGGGGCCAGATTTAGGTGAAACCATAGCAAACAGAACTGGGTCAAGGCAGAGTTTTGTAAAAACCTTATGATAATTGTTTAGTCACACACCTTTGGAAGTGTGTCACATGGACATTGCAAACTGATTATATGTTATGGGTCAAGTTGTACAACATCTACAGAGTGTAAAACTATTTGAATAGTTGTGTCCTCGTTTATGGATAATGTCTAGTGATTTCACATGAGGGGTAGATTTTCATAAAATGTTCGGATGGTGGTTTGGTTGGGAAGTGAACAGGTTGTTCACCCGTTGTTGGTTCACTAGTTGTTTCAAAGTACTTGTTTACTTATGTATTTTTCTTTTAAATTATGTTTTCAATCTAATTACTGTATTTACTGTCAATACTGCTTTCTGCAAATTAGCGATAAGGCTATACTTGTTCAAGCCTTGTATGAATACTATTTACATACATTTCCCTACGACTTGTTGAGTATTTTATGTACTTGTGGCTTTGCACCTTTGTTGATCAGTCACCAAGAACCAGGGAACACATAGTTCTACGAGAAAGAGTACCTTGGAGACCATGTGACCAAGGATGCGTTCTCCACTTGATTGCCTATAGGCATGTCGGATGGCTACCACAAATTGTTTCATTCCCCGGCAAGTTTAATCTTTTGTCTTAAGCCCTCATGGCAAACGTTGTAAACCTTGACCATAAGGGCTGTTGCTTCTATTAATATTATTTTGCTTACTTCTTAGCTGTTTCGTTGTATGGATATGATTTCATCAATGATGTCACTGTGTTCATGGACTGGGAAAAGTGGTGCTTAAGAACGTTGTGAAGGGCAGCGACTTTGATCAGGAGAGGTTGTAATATCGGGGAGGTCGATTAGAGGGAGGTAATAGGCAGTTCTAAAAATATTTTGGCTAAAACCGATTTATAATGCGGAAGAGTAAGTCAAATCGATTTTACACAATTAAGGCCTAAATTAACTCTAATTGCACCAATAATATAAGACTATGTCAATGATAGCAAATATACAAAGACATGTAAGCAATTTAATTCTAGGAATGTAAATTACGCAAAGTAAATCACTAGGGAACAAACCACAATGACACAACGATGTTTTACCATGGTGTTTGGAGACTTGTCGGTCTCCCCTAATCCAATTTGAGGTAAGCCCAAACAAATTGGACCGTCTTCACAAATTAAGCCAAACACCTGTGAGGTAAATCCAACCACTTGGACCGGCTCCAATACGAACCAACACCTCGATCCACTCGGGGTTGCTCTTCCTCCACTCCGTAGACGGCGAGCACCATCTACTCACAACAACCCGGTCTTCTCACAACCTTCTTTGAGAAGCTCACCGGCGCAACACCTCCACGCCGTCTAGGTGTCGGCAAATATCAAGAGTAACAAGTTGGAGACGCTCACTTGAACGAATCAAGTGTCTAAGCTCAATGGATACACAATTCACTACCTAATGCAACACATGCATTTAGGGTTTGCTCTCTAAGCTCACTAAATGCAACACACACACATAAGAGTGTAGAGAGCTTGCTCTTTTATCCAGGGAATGAATATTGGCACCAACAACCGTTGCACAACCGGCCACAAGGGGGTATTTATACCCACACAAAGAAAACTAACTGTTGGAAGAGAATCTTCAGACAACCAGGGAAAACCGGTCAGATCGTCAACCAATGGCGAGTCAGATCGCTCTAGTTCCAACGGCTATAAAACTAGCCGTTGGACACAATACCGGATCGACCACCCTCACAAGGGTCGGTCGGACCGGGCCCAACCGGTTAGACCGCGAGAGGGGCGGTTAGACCGCTGAGCAGAAAACGGTCCAGTATCAGAAAAATACCTTCTCTGAAAAAATCATACCGCGAACTAAAAATCGGTACTACCGCCTTGTGGTACTACTGCTGAACAAATGCGGTCATACCATTTTTGGGATCAAGAGAAACTCCCCAAAACACCTTCTCTGGGAAAAAAAATACCGCACGAAACAAGCGGTCTTACCGCTGACTGATCGATCCGACTGGCCAACACATGACGGTCAGACCGATACCCCTCCAGTCAGACCGACTGACATGGGAGGTCGAGACCATCGTCCACAAAGTGAAAATAGATTGCATACTTTGTTTCAACTCAATTTGCAAAACACATTTGCTAATTGACGCAAGATGCACACAAGGGATGCAATCAAGATTCTTGACAAGTTGCAAAACACATTTGCCAACTTTTAAAATCAACACCACAAGTAATAAGGTACATGAACTTAAACCTTTTGCAAAACATATTTACAAACTAAAGTCGCATGCTACAAGGATTATGCATGAGTCTTGACTATTTGTAAAACACATTCACAAATAATGGCAACATGCTAACGAGATCTACAGCAAGTACAACGAGCTATCAACACATAACAAACTCAATTTACTAGTCAAGACATCTCTTAATAGTACGACAACCTATACTAGCAATCTGGTCTCCCAACCAAACACCGAGATCGGTAAACGACTAAGAATACATCCTCAGCCCTAGCTAGTCATACCTTTACGTGCACATTCTCTTGAATCTTGATGACGCACATCTTCACTTCAAGTCTGGGTTCTTGACTTGAATATCATCAACGCATGATGATCTTCTTCACTTTGGGATCTTGTCTTGATGCTCATCAACACATGATGACATCCTTCATCCTGTATCTTAACTTGAATATCATCAACACATAATGATCTTCTTCACGTGCCCTCCATCAACACATGATGAGTCTTCTCTTGACTTGATCAACTCATGATCATCTTCTCTTCGAGATCTTGATATGTATCAATACATGATGCATCCTTCACTTGGCTTCAATCAACGCATAATGGATCTTCTCTTGATTTGATAATTAACTCATGGCCATCTTCTCTTCGGGATCTTGATGTGCATCAACACATGATGCATCATCTTCTTAAACCTTGACTTGATGATAATCAACTCATGATGTCATCCCAAGTCACTATTATCATGGAACTCAACATATTTCACCAACTCATGAAAAATGTTAGTCTCATAATGTGATTGTCATTAATTACCATAACATATCATTAACTCGCAATGATGGGTCAAGATACTCTAATCTTTCCCTCTTTGGTAATCGATGACAACCATCACAATAACAAATAATTGGATATAAAGACATATGAGTATATGTAAACTACACAAGTTTTCTATACTCATTTGATATGTTTCAAAGTAAAGATCCTCAATATAAGTGGATAAAGGAATATTGATCAATACTAATGAAATCATAAAATATAGAGAGAACTCCCCTAAATGTGTAATAAAAACATATGCACATATTCAAATTACACTTTTAGTAGAGTTCAACCTATATTTTGAATATGGGGAATGCAACAAAGTATAGGAATATGATGTCAAATGCATACCTCTATGATTTTCACATTTTCATCCAAATAAAACTGCACGATAGATATATCAATAGAAGAGTTAGTTTCACATATGTATTTGTCATTAATTATCAAAATACATCATTAACTCATAATAGCGGGTCTAAATTCTTCATAAGTCCTATGGGTTCAGTTCCTTCCTCATGGAGATCAATATTATACAAGAGGGTTCAGGTGAAGCCAAGATTATTTGTTGCACTCCTGAAAAGCAACAAAAGCATGGTGTGTTGGCCCGTTCAGCGAGTTCTCCAAATGTTGGCACTAATCCAATTTACATTGCTCATCATATTGGCACCTTTCCACGGTATTGGGATAATCTTGTTGGCAACACCGTCGTTTTCAGTATTCCTATGCGCAAGGCATTCCCAATGGTGTACACAAAGAAGATATTTGGTAAAGTGAAGCGACAAATTAATTCTAGAGCACATCCACATAATGTTCATGTTCACAAAGCACTTGGACAAATTATCATCTTCATGGATTCTACTATTTGCCTTAGCAATGCAACTCTACATGGAAGTGACGTCAGTGGTATTGTTCTTGTGATGCAACCACTACAAAGCGCCCCTTTTGGTTTTTTAGGAAATGATAACCAAGCATTTGGCAAGACAGGACCATCACATGGGACACTTCTTTACATGGGTGGAAGAGATTAATATTCAGGATTACCATGAAGCACAACTATTAATGATTGACAAGGTCGGGAGCAGTAATTTTGGATTCATGTCCTCCTTATCTGACTTGATCATCAACAAGGATTCCTAAATGGGGTCATCCAGGAGCTAGGCAGATATCACTCCAAAACATATGCATGTAAGTGAGCAACCTACCTTTTGAAGAAGCTCTTTTGCATGCATCAAGCCATATAACATGTGCATGACTGCGTCTTCTTCTACTTGCACAAAATGGTAGGAAAAAATAAATTGCGAACCCAAGGTACTAAAAAACTGAAATCTTAGTAAGGGAAAGGTGGGGGGAAGAGGGAGCTCGGGCCAGGCACCCGGGTGGTGGCGCGCAAGCGGCCGGTCGGGCCAAGCCGAGGGGCGCCGGCAGTGCAGGGGACCGGCGATCGGGCACGGCGAGCAGCGCTGGAGGAGGCGGCAAGCAGGGAGCCGGTAGCGGCGGGGCTGCGCCATGGCACTATGCACATTTTTCCCGGCCGAAGCAGCAAGCTCCAGGGAGCAAAAGTAAGGAAACACGCTGCGCGGCGCCGACGGAAGCCACGAGACCAACATTTTGTGTGAGCATGGAATATGGAGGCATCTTATAAAGAATTTGCCACTTCATTTTTAATAGTCCAAATGAGCGTTCAATAACATTTTCAATACTTGCTTTCGCAAATTAGCGATAAGGCTATACTTGTTCAAGCCTTGTATGAATACTATTTACATACATTTCCTACGACTTGTTGAGTATTTTATGTACTTGTGGCTTTGCACCTTTGTTGATCATCACCAAGAACCAGGGAACACAGAGTTCTACGAGAAAGAGTACCTTGGAGACCATGCGACCAAGGATGCGTTCTCCACTTGATTGCCTATGGGCATGTCGGATGGCTACCACAAATTGTTTCATTCCCTGGCAAGTTTAATCTTTTGTCTTAAGCCCTCGTGGCAAACGTTGTAAACCTTGACCATAAGGCATGTTGCTTCTATTAATATTATTTTGCTTACTTCTTAGCTGTTTCATTGTATGGATATGATTTCATCAATGATGTCACTGTGTTCATGGACTGGGAAAAGTGGTGCTTAAGAACGTTGTGAAGGGCTGCGACTTTGATCGAGAGGTTGTAATATCGGGAGGTCGATTAGAGGAGGTAATAGGCGTTCTAAAATATTTTAGCTAAAACCGATTTATAATGCGGAAAAGTAAGTCAAATCGATTTTACACAATTAATGCCTAAATTAACTCTATGTTCACCAACAATATAAGACTATGTCAATGATAGCAAATATATAAAGACATGTAAGCAATTTAATTATAGGAACGTAAATTGCACAAAGTAAATCACTAGGGAACAAACCACAATGACACAACGATGTTTTACCATGGTGTTTGGAGACTTGTCGTGTCTCCCTAATCCAATTTGAGGTAAGCCCAAACAAATTGGACCGTCTTCACAAATTAAGCCAAACACCGTGAGGTAAATCCAACCACTTGGACCGGCTCCAATACGAACCAACACCTCGATCCACTCGGGTTGCTCTTCCTCCACTCCGTGAGCGCGAGCACCATCTACTCACAACAACCGGTCTTCTCACAACCTTCTTTGAGAAGCTCACGGCAACACCTCCACGCCGTCTAGGTGTCGGCAAATATCAAGAGTAACAAGTTGGAGCGCTCACTTGAAGCGAATCAAGTGTCTAAGCTCAATGGATACACAATTCACTACCTAATGTGACACATGCATTTAGGGTTTGCTCTCTAAGCTCACTAAATGGAACACACACATAAGAGTGTAGAGGGTTTGCTCTTTGATCAAGGGAATGAATATTGGCACCAACAACCGTTGCACAACCGGCCACAAGGGGGTATTTATACCCACACAAAGAAAACTAACTGTTGGAAGAGAATCTTCAGACAACCAGGGAAAACCGGTCAGATCGTCAACCAATGGCCAGTCAGATCGCTCTAGTTCCAACGGCTATAAAACTAGCCATTGGACACAATACCGGATCGACCACCCTCACAAGGGTCGGTCGTGACGCAACAACCGTTAGACCGCGAGAGGCGGTTAGACCCGAGCGAAAACGGTCGATGTCGAAAAATACCTTCTCTGAAAAAATCGTACCGCGAACTAAAAATTGATACTACCGCCTTGTGGTACTACCGCTGAACAAATGCGGTCATACCATTTTTGGGATCAAGAGAAACTCCCAAAAACACCTTCTCTGGAAAAAAAAAATACCGCACGAAACAAGCGGTCTTACCGCTGACTGACCGATCTGACTGGCCAACACATGACGGTCAGACCGATACCCCTCCAGTCAGACCGACTGACATGGGAGGTCAGACCGCCCACTGTCCACAAGGCTGAAAATAGATTGCATACTTTGTTTCAACTCAATTTGCAAAACACATTTGCTAATTGACGCAAGATGCACACAAGGGATGCAATCAAGATTCTTGACAAGTTGCAAAACACATTTGCCAACTTTTAAAATCAACACCACAAGTAATAAGGTACATGAACTTAAACCTTTTGCAAAACATATTTACAAACTAAAGTCACATGCTACAAGGATTATGCATGAGTCTTGACTATTTGTAAAACACATTTGCAAATAATGGCAACATGCTAACGAGATCTAGAGCACGTACAACGAGCTATCAACACATGACAAACTCAAGTTACTAGTCAAGACCCCTCTTAATATTACGACAACCTATACTAGCAATCTGGTCTCCCTACCAAACACCGAGATCGGTAAAAGACTAAGAACACATCCTCAGCCCTAGCTAGTCATACCTTTACCTTGCACATTCTCTTGAAGCTTGATGACGCACATCTTCACTTCAAGTCCGGGTTCTTGATTTGAATGTCATCAATGCGTGATGATCTTCTTCACTTTGGGATCTTGTCTTGATGTTCATCAACACATGATGCCATTCTTCATCTTGTATCTTAACTTGAATATCATCAACACATAATGATCCTTTTCACGTGCCCTCCATCAACACATGATTGGTCTTCTCTTGACTTGATGATCAACTCATGATCATCTTCTCTTCGAGATCTTGATATGTATCATTACATGATTCATCCTTCACTTGGCTTCAATCAACGCATGATGGATCTTCTCTTGATTTGATAATTAGCTCATGATCATCTTCTCTTCGGGATCTTGATGTGCATCAACATATGATGCATCATCTTCTTAAACCTTGACTTGATGATAATCAACTCATGATGTCATCCCAAGTCACTATTATCATGGAACTCAACATATTTCACCAACTCATGAAAAATGTTAGTCTCATAATGTGATTGTCATTAATTACCATAACATATCATTAACTCGCAATGATGGGTCAAGATACTCTAATCTTTCCCTCTTTGGTAATCGATGACAACCATCACAATAACAAATAATTGGATATAAAGACATATGAGTATATGTAAACTACACAAGTTTTCTATACTCATTTGATATGTTTCAAAGTAAAGATCCTCAATATAAGTGGATAAAGGAATATTGATCAATACTAATGAAATCATAAAATATAGAGAGAACTCCCCTAAATGTGTAATAAAAACATATGCACATATTCAAATTACACTTTTAGTAGAGTTCAACCTATATTTTGAATATGGGAATGCAACAAAGTATAGGAATATGATGTCAAATGCATACCTCTATGATTTTCACATTTTCATCCAAATAAAACTGCACGATAGATATATCAATAGAAGAGTTAGTTTCACATATGTATTTGTCATTAATTATCAAAATACATCATTAACTCATAATAGCGGGTCTAAATTCTTCATAAGTCCTATGGGTTCAGTTCCTTCCTCATGGAGATCAATATTATACAAGAGGGTTCAGGTGAAGCCAAGATTATTTGTTGCACTCCTGAAAAGCAACAAAAGCATGGTGTGTTGGCCCGTTCAGCGAGTTCTCCAAATGTTGGCACTAATCCAATTTACATTGCTCATCATATTGGCACCTTTCCACGGTATTGGGATAATCTTGTTGGCAACACCGTCGTTTTCAGTATTCCTATGCGCAAGGCATTCCCAATGGTGTACACAAAGAAGATATTTGGTAAAGTGAAGCGACAAATTAATTCTAGAGCACATCCACATAATGTTCATGTTCACAAAGCACTTGGACAAATTATCATCTTCATGGATTCTACTATTTGCCTTAGCAATGCAACTCTACATGGAAGTGACGTCAGTGGTATTGTTCTTGTGATGCAACCACTACAAAGCGCCCCTTTTGGTTTTTTAGGAAATGATAACCAAGCATTTGGCAAGACAGGACCATCACATGGGACACTTCTTTACATGGGTGGAAGAGATTAATATTCAGGATTACCATGAAGCACAACTATTAATGATTGACAAGGTCGGGAGCAGTAATTTTGGATTCATGTCCTCCTTATCTGACTTGATCATCAACAAGGATTCCTAAATGGGGTCATCCAGGAGCTAGGCAGATATCACTCCAAAACATATGCATGTAAGTGAGCAACCTACCTTTTGAAGAAGCTCTTTTGCATGCATCAAGCCATATAACATGTGCATGACTGCGTCTTCTTCTAGCTTTGAACATACAGTTGCTAACATGAACATGATCCCCATGAGAGAAACAAATACATGTTTAATCGCACAATTAATTTAAAAGGCCGACGTTCGATGCACAAAACATAAGAGAGCAAGCCTAAACTACCTCATTAAATTAATATATGCTTCAATCAACCTAAGCAGATACAATATTTGTTTTCCTAATAATAATTATTTGTTGACTTTCTTCAAATGTCAAACAAGGATGTCAACAGATCTGCATCAAGGCTTGAACATAGAGTTTCTTTGGTGGATGAAAGCGGTGATACAAATTAACCGAATTTCAACAAGATCCAAGACAACCATCAACTTTTCTATGGCTTTCATTTCTCTTATTCGAATTTTTCACCTTTCTAACAACATATTAAACACCACATGTTGCACAAAACTCTCAAAGCGAAATCTGCAGTCCACATAATCAACAACCACATGATTCGACTCCACGGTTTCACACTTACAACTCTAATAAAAAAGAGTAAATTTCATCTTAGCACAACTACGCCATCTCGGCGGTACCATCCGCTCATCTCCACCCTTCTGCGAGTGATTTATCGAGATGAATATAAGAACCAATTCAAGCCGAGCGAGTCGATTACTACCACCACTGCGTATGCGACAAGCAACGATCCAAACAAGCCACAAAGATATCACAATACAAGCACCTACACTCGCACCATATCACACCCGTCCGTGACCAATAGCTTCCCAATCCACCCAAAACCAAACCCCAAAAAGAATCCCCAAACTCACCCCCAATAGCGTCGAGACCGCGAAGCCCCACCGGAATAGCACGAGATCCGGCGGGGAACCACGGCAACACAAAAAAACGTCCCCAAACCGGACGGCGGCCGTCAAAACCCGATTCCTCGGCACCCTCGGCGGGATCGAGGAGCGGAAGCCAGCCGGGCATGGCGACGAGCGAGCTGTCCATCCATGCTCGCAGATCTAACGCCGCGGGAGGGAGAGGAAGAGGGTAGGGTCGAGGAGGAGCGGCGTATCTCACCTCGCGAAGTCGGATCGAGCCGGCCGGCGGCGGTCGAGCGGCGAGGCCGAGGAGGAGAGACGAGTGTTTTGGTGTTGCCGAATGGGATGGGAGAAGCGGAGATGGGCGTGGCGAGGGAAGAGGGCTTTGTTTCTAGGTTGGGCGGGCGGGCGTGGGGGCGGCGGCGTGGCGGCGTGAGCGTGCGTGGGGCGATGGGGAATGGAGGAGTGGGACGGGCGGTACAGGTAGGATAGAAAAAAAAGCGATTCGTTGGGTTGGAGAGTGTGTCGATGGCAAAGGTGGGTAATTTCTTTGAAACTCCATGTCTAGATCTATTTGGATGATTGTAGAGTTGGAAAATAGGTGCTCCAAGAGAATGAACTAGAGCTCCAAAACTCTATGGAGTTAAAATTGCTCAATTTTTTTGGAGTTGGGGTGTTTGGCTAGTTTTACCCAGCTCTAGCCTGGAGTTGGGCTCTAGAGCCATGCCAAACACCCCCTAAATGTGTAGGTCGACAGACACGAGGCGAGGCACAGCAGCCCAATCGATGCCACACCTGGGAACTGCGGCCGCGCGGCACCTCGTGGAGAGTGCTAGCAATAAAGAAGAAATGCAACCGGAGCAGCACGCGGCTTAAAAAACAGAGGGGTGAGCCAAACTGACGGTTAAAGAAAGAAGATGTCACACGCAACTCGGACACGCGGCCTATATAGTACAGTTTTTTACCCGTACGAACGCAGGAGAGCGGCTGAAATGTCTCGCTATAGAGATAAGAAAGATGGCATTTGCCTTCTTCCTCTTGACTGCTTTCTTGCTATTATCTCGATCTCCTGTTGTTCTTCCTGCAATCCCTCTTATTTCTCTCTAATTCTCGGTCTAGTTCGTCTATTTCACAGTCCAATTCCTAACAAATCCCATCCGAGTAGTGTAGGAACGTAACATGTGGATAAGAGAGGGGGTATAGAGAATTAGGCCGTCTCTCATGCAGTAGTCGACGGTAACACGATAAAAAAGATACATTCTACATAGAGAAGTTGTCTATAAAGACATGTAAAAAAAAAAACTTCGCTGTTGGAGCTATCTTTAACGTTGTCTATAAATAATTTAAAGATATACAATAGACAAAGTTATTTTATCACTGTACACAGCCTAACATGGAATACGGTGCATAGTTCTGAAGAGTTGTTTGGCCACTAAGTTCAGTCGGACAAAGAAGATGACAGAGATCTAAAGGATGTGGATGCAACAAGGAACATTGGACTGGACTGGACTGGCCGGTAGATGGCGTGCGCAAGTTACGGCCTGTTATGCCCCCACATGTAAATCCGTACGTCAGAGGTGTCCTATCCAATTCTCTGCACGTCTCGCATCGCATGTAAAAATATTGTATTGCATGCAGGGGTATCTCGGCGCGTGTGTGTATGCCTCGGGAACACGATTTAATCAACCATGTGTGCATGGAATTAAGTTAGTGCTAAAACCCCTTGGACTCGATATTGATACGCATGTTCCGCACAAAATCATTATTAACAGACTCTGTAATTTGTTTGCTTTTTTTTTTTTTGTGAATCAGTTGGACTGGATCTGTAACAGCTCGACCAGCAAATTCTTGCTCGTCCAGACGTCCACTTGGTTTCTTGTCAATCCCCGGCATATTTTAGAGTGCGGAAAATCTGTACAAATCCTTCAGCTACAGGTTGCACATTCTGCGAAATACACAAAAAATGGTTACATGGTTCATTTTTTGAGAAATTATATTTGACTTTGAAAAATATTTGCATTACACAAAAAATGGGGCAACAAGTGGAAATGCAAAATATGAAGCCGCAACAAAGTATAAATTGCGGCCGCATGGGCGGCATGGGTGGACAACGAATCAGATTACGGAGAGATGGGATGGAATGGGACCTCTCGGCAGCCATCGGTTGGCTGGCGTGGTCTGCGTGCGGCTCCGGGACACTGGATTCGTAAACAATTGATGCACAGAGAAAACTAGGGGGAGCATGGCAACAAGCGTGAGTCACTACTAGCCGTTGCTGCGGGAAAATTTCCAGACTGACAGCACCACTCCTCCCGGGTGCTTGTTTGGGAAGCCTAAAATCATGCAATTGACTTGAAAAAATCCGATCGACCAAAACTCGGTCCGGTCAACCAGGTTTTAATCGATATGTGCTTGATCCGGCCGGGTTTTACTTATAGGTTTAGTACAAATCCCCTTGTGAAATCGATGACTGCACATAAATAATTTTCATCTTTCTCATTCTCTCGTCCCGATCGGCAACTCCTCTTTGTTTTCTATCCAACTTCGCCTCCATCAGCAAGATATGATGCATTTCTCTATTTGCTTGCTATGCTTGTCTCTACCATCTAGTCTTTGTTAAGGTATAAAATGTTAGATTTTTATCGTTCTATTTTATAATCAGAGTAATATATAGTTAGATCTAACACATATATAGTAAGATGTAAGTTGGCAATTTATGTATTAAGCCAAACATGTAGTGCATCTGGATATGGAAGGAATTGAAGTATATTAAAATATATTCATTCAAAGAAGAAAAATAGACTAGAAAATCAACTGTTTGAATAATCTCATCATTGTGTGTCTATGATGTCCCTCTTTGACTGGCTTAATTTGTTGTTCAGAATTCAGATTATTTAATCATTATTGATTTTTGTTTTGTGTATTATTGATTTTTTTTTCCTCTATTTTTTTGTGGCGTGTGTATAGATATAATTTAAAAACATGCTGTCTAATTTCCAAGGTCCAGCCGATGCCAATCTTGCGTGACACTCATCTTCTATTTAATTCTTTCCTTATCCGCTCCAAATTAATGGTCCTATCTCTCACGGGGAAGGCGTGGTATTTATTTGAATTGATATTTCTGTTAGCCTTTATTTGCTGGTGTTCACAATGAAATTGCTAGTTGGCATTAGCACCCGTACGTATTTGCAGGCATAGACAGGTATGAGCAGAAGAATGACCAATATAGTACGTACGTGACAATTAAAGGGTCGCATTTTCGACTTTGGAAGCAACTCATGTGAGGAAATATATCCGAGGACTAGCGAAGGAGACGGGCTGCGAGTGACAGGCGCGCGTGCCCACTTCCTAAGCATCCTAGGATTAACGGTGAGCCACAAAGCTTAGGGGTTGTTCCGGCATGATGATATAAGACCTTAATTGCGCCGGCCAGCAGCCTCGGCCTCTGGGGTCATGCATGGGAAGCGTGACTGGGCTGCCAGGCCAGGTTCTGATGCCTCCTGAATTCCAAGAAGGAGATCTATTTCTCACAAAAGGGCTAGTCAGTTGGCTCTAGTGGGTTGTGCCGAATCCTGCCTATCACGCGTAGGAATAGGATGGCATGTAAATTGTACCTGCGATGGGCTGCGCACTCTGAAGTTCACAACAAAATCAACAGTATTTGGATGAACTGTACTGTAGGCTGTCATACATGGTGTAGCGTGGAACACTTTTGATACAATGCAAAAAAAAAAAAAAACACACACATACACACAAGGCATCATGTTAACAGCACGAGTACAAAAGTGAAAGCGACACATTATTAGCAGAGAGTTGAGCCGTCGAGCGCAATAGGTGAGAACACATAATAAGCATAGGAATAGGAGCACCACTACACATTCTTAAAGGATGTCGTTGAGCCTAAAACAAAGGACGCGTATCAGTTTCAGAAGCATTTCCGATCGGCTCCGGAGCCGAGGCTCATCAAAGTTAAAAATAGCAGTAAATCTCATCAGCGCAGAATAGCACAAACGTCAAATATATGAATTATGCATAAATATTGCAAACTACTTATCTTGTTCCAATACCAATTTCGGTAATATCAATTGCAGTCTCGTCAAACTGCACAGCAAGGAGCATAGGAAGCCTAGCTGAATTTTACATATATGCAAAAGCAAATTTAGCAGTTCTGTAAACAACCGGACCCATTTGTAGGTTTATGTACACGAACACCTATTATAAAGGAGATATTTAAGCAGCAGTCGCCCTGCTGCGCCTTCGTCAATCACCAGGTAATCATCGGCACGAGGCAATCACGCTGGTTGTCGACGGTCTAATACGATGCTGCAATTGTTCACGCGCTACTCTTCTTGCCGTCAGCTGCATTACCAGAGAAAGCCCAGTGTGGCTTAGCCAGCGTACGCTTCAGAGCCTTAACTGACAGTGGGCTGCCCTTGCCCTGTTAATCAAGCAACAGAACCAGTTAGAACCAGAACTTATATTTAACCTGTCCTGATGATTTATGTGATTTCAGAGCCACGTTGAGGAAAACATAGCGAAATGGTCTGAGCAATTACCGTGAGGCAGGTTCCCTGCTGGACATTGCAGACGGGGTAGTCATGAGGGCAGCAGCTGTAGTGATCATCACAGCAGGTCGCGCCCTCGAGTGGGCAGCAGCCCCAGGAGAAGCAGTACTTGCCGTATACGTAGAGGCAGCAGCAGGTTGTGCTCTCCGGGCACGAGTAGGAGTTGTCGCAGACAGTGGGTGGTGGGGTGGGGGATGGCGGTGTCGGGCCAGGGTTCGGGGGGTTCTCACCCTTCTTGATGGGGTAGGATGGCTCAATGGCAATGCCACATTGGCCGCTGGAAGCCTTGATGTTGCGCTCCATCCGGAGGTATCCCGACTCACCCCAGCTGCTGCCCCAAGAGTTCTTCACGATCCAGTAGTCCTTGCCGTTCTCTGTGCCGTAGCCAACCGCAGTGACACCGTGGTCAAGCGCTGTTCCACAGGTTCCCGTGAAGATACCCTAAGAGGTCAGGATTCAGGAAGTTATAATCAGTACAAGGCAGACGCTTCAACAAAGCTGTCATTAACAAGATTATAGGATTGGAGTTAAGTAATTGAATATAGAGTGTAATGCAATGGTTTGAAAGTGCCAGTTTCACTGTTTGAAAAGGGCTCAAACATCTTCAGAATTAATCTTATGTCTGCTTTGCTTTGCTGATTTCCAGCAGAAGTGGATGATAGCTCAAACCACTTCCTCCGATATAATACTGATGGGAAAACATCAAAGCTGTCCGTGCCACTAAAAATGCTTCATAAAGGAGGGACAGGAAAGCAACAAAGAACATGATTTATGCAAAATGGTGAGCACTGAGGAACAGATGCGTTGGAAAACAATAAAGGTTTATATTATCTTAATGATACTACTATCAAAGTGTGCCAACAGTCAGGAAAGTAATCATAATTTTGCTGTAGCAGTCGCGACCTGAAACTGGGTGACAATTGAATCATTTCTTTTAGTGAAAGGAGACAATTAAAGCAGTTAGGTGAGCCCACAGAACACATTCATACTGTACAGGGCAGATGCTCCCAACCTCTCTTAATCAGAAAGATACCAATAATTCTTTTGGAAATAAAGAGATACCAGTAGCTTTTTGCCGCCTACTCATTGATAGCCAAAACAGCTCCAGAACAGTAATGCTAAAGAAGCTCACCGAGCTGTAGAGCTGGAATGCTCTTCCACTAGCCTCAATCGCGACACTGACCGGCTGGTTTGCAACTGCCTTCTGCAGACTCTTCTCGTTGTTCACGGGTACATCCTCATAGCTGTCAATTGTAACAACCTTCGCGTTTTTCTGCAAACACCCCAACACACAGACGGAACAGCATATCAAAATGAAGCCAGTTCTTGAAGGTTAAAAGGGAAGTAAGAAGACGGAAGATACCCTGTTGACATCACACCGGTTGTCCGTGGCCTTGTACGGGTAGTCCTCCTCGGTGTCGATTCCACCGTTGTTAATAATGAACTCGAATGCGTAGTCCATCAGACCTCCATTACACCCCTGGTTGTATGAAGTGTCACAGTCGACCAGCTCTTGCTCAGACAACGAGATCATGTCGCCTGTAACAATCTGGTTGATGCCTTCGACAGCTGCTATTGTCGAGAAAGCCCAGCAGCTCCCTGAAAAAGAGAAACAAAGATCAGACTTTCGTATCCTTGCGTCACGATATTAGTGTATGCTCATCAGTGTTCCTTTAGGCGTTAGTCGGGTGGTAGACCAGTGCTACCTAGGCGCCTAGGGAACACTGATGCTCATTGCATACTGATACCAGTACCAACTTGACAACAGGATGGCAAAAAAGTTCATCATTATCATTGTTTCATACTACTAAAAATTTAGGCAAGTAATGAGCAAAGGGGGAATGCATCCAAAAAAATTAGGCAAGTAATGGGCGAAGGGGGGAATGCATCCAATTTGGAGTAGGACCTACACCAAATGTAGACTATAATTAGTAACAAAGCGAAAACACAACCTTAAAATTAGCAACCAATATAATAGAGGCCAGATTTTGGCTGACGATGTAATAATAATGCAGAGGTAGGCCTTCTACCACTAGGAATGTGAAACGTTCACAAGAGACGTGAATGAAAGGTGTTTCCAAGAGCCTATTTGGAATCATGTGAAAATGTCAGCAGATGGTGAGCCCGTCCGTCAAAGAAAGGGCAAATGGGTCCATCAAGCTTATCAACTAGACAACGACCATTAGTGACTAACAAAAGATTTTTCTATTGCTCTTTCAATCAAGTTCATTGCAGGTGAAACGCGGCAAGGAAGTTAATGTCCATGTTCGATAACCTTTAACTAAAATGTCCATGTTCGATGAACCTACTTCCAAAATATCCTGTTTCCCTAAAAATATCATCAGGCTGCTTCATGAATACCGAGCTCTCCTGCCTCCTTCCATATTGATACATGATTCAGCACTATCATTCAGCTATGTAAGTGACACAACACCAAGTTCTGATAAAATCAGATAAGAAATAAAGGTATCCCCGTTGCTGAGTGATATACCATACAGCAGAAATACGAATGAAATTAGTCTAAATCATATTTGGAGGTTACTAACAATACTAGCTTACTTTAGCTAACTTTCCAAAATAAAAATTGTACTGTTTTTTTTTACTGTGCGAGTCTCTCTATACTTCGAATTTAGAACCAGATCTACAAATGCCCCCCTTTCCACTATCCACTCATTTTGGCACATGATTAATTGTACAAATGGTTGAGCAAAAAACTGGTTTCTTATTGAAAGAAACAGCAAGGTTGTGCTGGTATAAGATAGAAATCCCCTAGTTTCTGCTCATGTGGATCCTAAAACTATGGAAAATTCACAAATTATCTCTAATCCAGGATCATGCCACAAGTGGAAATAAACTAGTCGCAAAAATTTTCACTTGCAGAACAGATATCCATGAACAACAAGTAAAGAACACACCTTTTTTACGCTTAAGAAGAAGAAAAAAGAGAAGCACCAGAAATGGATTAATAGATGCTTACCGCAACCGCCCTGGTCCTTGACCTCGGCAACCGCTCCCTTCTTCCTCCAGTCGACGGAGTCTGGCAGCTCCTCGTTGTCGGCGGCCTGGTACCTGGCGCTGACCTTCCTCTCCCTCTGCGGTTTTGTCCTGACGCCGAGGTACGTGGCTCGGTACTCCTCGTTGGTGAGGTCGGCGAAGCGGTTAAGGCCGAGCCGGAAGGAGTGGACCCCCGCATCGGCGGCGGCGTTGTGCTGGTCGATGTAGCGGAGGTTGTCCTTGAACACCTGGTACCGGCGCTCCTCCTCGCCGATGGCGTTGTACGTCCTGCCGTGCTGCGCCATCCACTCCACGTACATCCGCCGCGTCTCCTCCTCGCTCCTCTCCCCATACGAAACGATCGACATGTCCGCCGCAGCGGCCAGCGACAGCAGCAGCAGAAGCGCCGCAGCGGCCAGAGCCATGGAGCTCCTCATCTCTGCAACCACGAGAAGACTAGAAAGAAGAGGAGACGACGAGAAGAGGAGGGGAGTAAATGGTATTTGATAGACTTCCATGGAAGGTGGTGCCGGGTCACTTTATGGAAGGAAGTGGGGATGGGCGTGGTGGGCCCAGATTCCCGAGATCTGCACTCGTTTGGTTTATCTACTGAATGAGGGTATCATCAGCGTTAGATATCTCCTGTGTCACTTAGAATATTAGTCAAAAGAGAGATGATATACCATCTTTTATATAAAAGAAAAGTTAAGCATACAAACTATCACAAAGGGTAAGTGAGTATAGAGAAAAATTATGTTAAAAATAATTAATTTTATAGATAAATTATGGATCTATTTATACAGGATTCGACTATTTTTTTCTATAAAAAACTGTAACATTCTGAAAGTTCATTTACAACTCTATTATACATAAATTACAGTAAATTATGTATAAAAATTTAGTTCTTGGTCACTGTAATTATTCTTAAAAATCTTAATAACTCATATCTCCATCATATGATTTAAAATCTCACATATACTTTGAGAAGTTGAGCAAAAACAAAAGGAAAAAATTATATACCAACAAAATATGGTAATGTAATAAACCTGTTATGTTTTTCATATGTACTTTGAGAGGTTGAGCAAAGACAAAGATAAAAAAAAATACATACATATAAAATACAGCAATATGGTGAACACGTTATATTTCGAAGAAAAAATAATAATAAATTCAGATCCAATTCATTAAATGGGGAAAAAATACAAATCTCAAAGCATATCAGACGAATGAAAATTCAACTATTATAATTTTTTTCTTACAGCACATCATGAATTTTATAGCACATCTAACGAACAGAAAAGTAACAGTTTTAACTTCAAAAAACTGCCAAAAGTTATATAGCAATTCCCATAAATTATTGGAGATGTTGTCTCTAAAGTTATACGTAAATGAGTTGCAACTTTAAGTGATAAACTATTGTATATTCTCTGGGATATTTTGGATAAATAGAAGAAAGAGGAAGATGGTGAAGAAGAAAGAGGGGTTTCTGGATTAGACTGAGGTGGGGTTGCAGTGAGAGGGAGCTGTTTCATCAGCCGATTTTTCTAAGCAACAAGTGTTTACATTCACATGTTGGAGTGCTTTGTTGAACGAGCTCCCCTGTACGTATACTTCAGTATTGAAGTGAATTTGACTGTACGTTGTAGACTGTGGATAAAGTTGGCTGTGAAGAGACGTGGCAGAACGAGATCAATTTAATGAATAACATTCTGCACAAAATTTTCACCAGTGCATGGCAAAATGTGTAGTAAATCACGCTTTCTTATTCGAGCTGTACCATATATACCATCTAGGAGTTGTTTCTTGTAGAGACATCAAACTATGGTCAGGCACCGACACCGTCGGAATGGTCCCATGGCTAGTTGCAAGGACCTGTTCTCGTCGACGAGCAGGAGGGAATGGAAGAGAAGGCGGCTAAGTGGACTGAGGAGAACCAACCAACGCAATTTGCATAACCATAACTGAGCGAGATAGAGAAGAAGGGGACCCCTCGGAATCTTCCGGTTCCGTGGTTGGGAGGAGTCCGGAGACAATGGATCCGGATTCTCTACGGTACGAGCATATTTTGAATCTATGTAAACAGTATTGTTACAGTAATACTGTAGCAAAGTAATATAAGAACAAAATATCTGTACTGTTTTATGATGTTGTAGCGCTCGATTTAAATTGTTCATTTTAGATCGTACGGTGGGGATAATACTCTAATGTTAGTTACACAGTAGATTTTATGTATTTTTATGTTCAATGTAGAAAATTTGTTTCCTCCCATACGAGAAAAGTTGTTGTTCGGTCTGAAATTGTGTACTTACCCTACCTCATTCCTAAATCCATCATGCGGCCCCATGGGTTACATGGTTTTTTTTTTGATAAAATTATATCTGACTTGGAAAAAATATTTGCAGTGCGCAAGATTTGGAGCAACAAGTCGAGCTAGAAAATGCCGTGCCGCAACAAGCGTACAGCGTAGAATCTTTACAAAAAAAGAAAGGGTTGCGGCCGCGTGTGTGGACAAGAATCATGATGGCTTTCGTAAAAAATTCCCGCACGGTGAAAACGAGAGGCGTGCACGGCGACAGGCGCGAGTCAGCGAACCAGCGAAGCACGCCACCCCACCCCACCCATTGGCCCGGCCCGCCCACTGCGATCATCCAAATATTTGTAGTGTCATCGTCTACGCGAACCTGCTTAGCTTATGGGTGGGAATTCCTCGGCACAAGGGAGTCATGCATCTTCTTGCCAGAATTTCAACCACGTGATTCTTTGCTTCAAAGCGCTTCTGAATCATCATAAATGTTTTTCCATGTATCTCTATGGTGTGATATAGTAGTACTACGTAGTATATGTTCCATCTCATAGCTGGCGTTAGTTTACTTATTAATCTCTGGCTTATTTTAGGTTTGCACCGCCAGACAGCGCGACGTGAATGCGATTTAATTTGTGATAAGTCGATAGCGGGTGCGGCATGACTTATCACCGAGTTTTATCGGTAGCTGGTTTCTGCACGATTCTAGTATTTTGTGTCCCTTTCAACTTGAGAAACAAGCTACTACTAGGTTTTTCACTTGCATAACAACACCTACACATCAATTGAGCAATAATAGATCGAATCTAATTGCTTGAATCATGAATGTAGTCTTGTTTAGATGCTTAATTACAAGGTGTCCAGCGGGAGCCGAGGGGGAAAGACGCCACAAGAGAGCTTGCACTGCATGAAGGCACCACAAGATGGGCTAGCCAAGGAGAGGTGGAAGCATGTGGATCAAGCTCATTCAAATTGAAGTCTCTCCCTTGTCCAAAAATTATATCGGAGTTCAATCCGAATTTCGGCCCAACTCTAATTTCGAATTGGAAGTGGATTTGAAACCAAATTGGACTATTTGAATTAGACATCGCATGGGCCATCGTGCTCACGGTTTGGGCTGAATAGTAGATGATTTCGGCCATTTATCTTACTGCATTTGAGTCCAAACACTAATAGTTAGCATTTGAGTGTGGTCTAGAGTTGTATTCGGCTATTAGAAACCAATTACAACAAGCACACAAGAGACACAATGATTTGTTTACGAGGTTCGATAAAGTTTTATGTCTCGATGAGCAAAATTACAGTAGCTCCGTTCGTACGAGAATATATTTTTTCACGATTAGGGTTATATTTGAACCTCGATTACAGTTTAAGGCCATGTTTGGTACAGTTCCAGATTCTCATTTTTCAGATTCTGCTCCTGATTCTCTGATAACCAACTTCTCTGAGAATCTGGAGCTGTCTGTTGAAACCGTTTGGCTGGTAGGTTGGCTTCAAAAACCATATTTGTGTAACTCAGTGGTATTTGCGTGTAAAAACCTTCAACTTCAAAGGGTATTTTCGTTTCTGAATATTGGATTCTCACGAGAATCTGTGGGGGGAGGCTTCTTCGCCGTTCTTTAGTTCGTTTCGAGATAGCTCCTCGTGAGAAGCAGAATCTAGTGGTTTTGAGAATCAGGGTGTTTGGTACGATTTCATAAGAATCGAATGAGAAACTGAGAATAAAAATTATACCAAAAAGGGCCTAACTTTACATACTGCCTTGTTATAGAGCAGTATCCAGAAGCGACACTCCGGTTTCCCGGCGCAGCTCCTCTCTTTCACCAGGTCATATGCCAGCCATACGCAACAAGAAGTAATGCCGGTCACGGTAGCTCTCCTTCCCTGGCCCCATGCAGATGTTGGTATTAGCAGGGGCTGCTCACGGCACTTTCCTAAAGGCACGAGAAATTGCGACCCGTGTGGGTCCACCCACTTGATGCACCTGTTTTTTCTATTGGCACGGTGATGACAACAAGTGCAAACAAAAACTTCTATTGTTGGGAGCCAACGAGGCTTCTATTCTACCTTATCCGATCTGGACTGGTTAGTCCACCTGGTAGCTAGAATTGAAGGTGATCAAAATGCAGTGGAATTCCAGTCACCTTGCGTCCAGTTAGTTCATAGTCACGGGCATGTGCCAGACAGAACATATAGCTACATAGATTAATTTATTCAAGAAGTAAAGCCACGTTACTTCAATTATATATGCAAAGCACGTACGTACACATGTGATGTGAGCTAAGAGTCGTTAGTTATCAAGAAAGCCATGTGTTCAGAGCTGCCTGTTCCCCTCCCTTGCACTACTACTCTTTCAGTATTTTTCACTTCTGAAGCACATGACATGCATCCCCTTCCCCGCGGCCCGCGCCTGCATACGCTTCGTGGTAGGCATAACAGTACGTAATCGCACCGGTCAAAGCCATGTCGATCGAACTGCCCGGCACGCAATCATCTATCGATCAGACGATAAGAACACATCGACGTGCGTCGATCGAATAGTTCTCTGGTTCTGCACCCTTTGGGATCAATTTTCTTACGACAAGAACTACCTTCTTGCGTCTGTGCACCAAAGATCGGTTCGAGGTTTACGATCGCCGGGATATTTTCTGATTTCTGAACTAGGCGACAAGGGAATCGATGGATTGCTGCACCAGTTGTTACGCTTGCTCGGGATGACATGAAACGTATGGGTGTGTCTCTCGCTAACCTGTTCACAGTCAATAAACTCCCAAGAGTATGGACAGAATCGATCCACTGTAGGAAACAGATAAGCTCATGAAACTTTAAATATTCGACCGACGTGCCCAAAAAATAGCCGATTTTAACTGGCCATGTGTATATTCAGATCGAGATTGTCTGGATGACTGAAGCAGTCAGATTCAGATGACGCCCGGCATTTGATACGGTCAATCTCTGAATATGTCTCCTTCAGAGAGCAACACAAAATTTACTCCCGGAGTTTTACGCCGTCCCCTTCTCCGATTTACCCCGGTGCAACGCAACGAAGTCTGCAAGTTCAAACGAACCTGAGGCAGTGAGCAAAATTGAGCCCGGCCGTCAAGGTGCTACCAGCTTCAGTACGTCCGACATGGTTAATTGTGAATTATCTGCAGTTATTTAGCCCAAGCGACGACGTAAAATTAAAAACACAGGCGTCCTAGTGTGAATTCACTAGTCTACATGAGATTCCAGTGTTACGGCTAAAAGAAAGCCAAGCAAGAATGGGAGAAAAAAAAGATCTCTCCTTTCTCCGACTCCCACATAAAATGTATAATTAGTTAAACGAGCCTTTCCTGTTGCTTTCTTCTTGTCGCCGTGCTTTAATATCGATCTTGTTAATAAATACTGGAGGCTTTTTAGAGTAAAACTATATAGAAAAGGATATGAAAATTTTATAGAGGTTGACCTTCTCTTAGAAGAATAATAACATACTCCTATGTCTGTTGTATTGATTGTGTTTACAACAAAAATAAGTCACTAAAGCTAGGACGTCTCTCCTAGGTTCACCGACTTTACTCCTTATATAACACATAAATATGTGTTAGTTGTCTATGTAAGAGACACCTTGTCGTTTGATGCAATGTGCACGTTTAAGGGTAGTTATTATCAGAGACGCATCCCCCACGTCGTCTTGCGGTTATGTCAGAGACAGAGATTAATATGTGCAGTTATCTCATAAATAACGACACATATTAACTACTGCGTGTATTAAACACAACGTATAAATATCTCTAGTCGATTGGGCCCACGTGTCTGTATGTTTTATCAACCATAGGGTGGTCGTAGATGACTTGATCGTAGTAAGACTTACGACCATAAGGTAATCGTAGCGGACTTATAATTAATAGGTGGTCGTAGAAGAACTTACGATCATATAGGGTGATTGTAATTTGACTTACAATCAATAGGTGGTCGTGAAAGAACTTACAACCATATAGGGTGGTCGTAAAATAGCTTACGGCCACTAGGCGTATATGATCCCTCTCATTGTTAATATTGAATGGTACCTTTGAAGGTTATATAAAATACATCATTATCTATAAACGTTATAGATAAATAACTTAATTAATTGAGGATTATTATATCATCGTCACTTCTATTATTAGCACCCTTTCTAGTCAGATCTTACACGATGTGCAGGGTCGTACATGATATTTTAGGGGCTATATGCTAAAAATTATCGCCAGGCACGGTATATAGGAAAAATAAACATCAATGTTGTCGATGTTACCATTAAGGTAGCATATTCAACATTAAAACTATCGATGTGACCTCACCAACATTATTATCAAAGTTAATTTCTCAGAAACATAGTCGAAAAATAGAGCATCACATATATGCACAAATACAAGAAAGAATTACAATAATAAGCGGTGTAGTATTAAAATTTTAAGAACAATGGCTAGACGTAATCGCAACTATGCACATATGCTTCCCAGCGCCCCAACGCAGCACAAATGGTGCATTGCAGCGAATTAGTGATGCAACACTAAACCTCAATAACAGTGATGCATATAAATCAAGTGATGCATATAAATCAAGAGTATAAGATAACAACACAAATTTGAGAGGAAAAATTATGTACTTGAGATCTTGAACTCACGATAAGTGACACCAACATCAGAATGAGAATTAAGTAGGAAAAAATAATAATTTTACTTACGATAACTAGGAGAAAGTAGTAGCCATATTATTTATGCAACGACAAAAGAAAATAAAAGGAGAAAGAGAAACCGGAGGAAACAGCTTTTACTAATACTAGGATTAACTAAATAATAATCAAGCTTAGACTAATAAAAGGACCCTTAATTAGTAGGGACCCTGTGCCTGTGCCTGTGCGGTTAATCATCCTACGCACCCTCGCCGTACGGGCCTGATGCTGTGCTGCATTAGCCAAGTCCCATGCGTCCTAGGATTGCCGTGATATTTTTGCCTGCCTTTTTGTCGACGGTGACTGAATGATCGGAGAAAAAGAGAGAGAGAGAGAGAAAAAAAAAAGAGGTGATGAACTGTGGATTGTGTATATATGTGGACTGCATATCTGGGCCATATGGTCAGCAGCCCAGAAGGCCTTGTAAAAACGTGGTTGAGAGGCAGGGAAGGCGGGTCAAACTCATGTTAAGTGCACGGGCGACAAGTTTAGGGCTTAACACAAATAGAAAATTACCAAACTGCACGGTGTATGCATTTGTGATTTTTAATAATTAATTTATCGTAATATTTCCAAACAGAGGAGGAGAAATGGGAGGACTGCAAAATTAACCGGTGCACATTTGATAAGGACTTAACGAACGGGACGTCCCGTTCGTTAAAACAGATGCAATCAAGCAGTTGTCCATGTCTAATCCAATAGACAGACATAACTCTCACAGACTACTTGCTAAGTTATTTTAAAAAAATTCTTAGCTAGCTAAGCGAATAGATATGGGACCAACCACCAAGTAGTGCCCAATGTTTAATGTCTTTTGATTTCTCTGGATCTATTCGGGGTATTTCTCTTGTTCTTGTTTTGTTTTGGGTCCGAGAGAACCGAGGGAGAGAGGGAGAGAGTTACCGTCGGTCGTAGAGGAGGGGTTGGCCATGGTTGGTTTGCGTGTAGTAGAGGCGGTGGTCGATCCGGCGGAGGTGAGCCGACGGTAGTCGGTGAGCGGCGGTGTTCTTCCGTGTAGTAGATGCAGCGGTGGTCGGTGTAGGCGGCGGCGTTCTTCCCGTCGCCTCAGCGCCCCCTCTCAGATCAGATTAGGGTTATGTCGGGTGGAGTTTAGGTGGCGGCACGGTGAACTTTGGTGTGTGTGTGCCCGGCCCCACCCCTTTTATGTGGCGGCGACGAGGGCCCGCCACCTAATGGGTGGCGCCCCGATCGTATGCGATCGGGGTTGGGCATTTGGTCATTGGGCCAAATGCGAGATCAACTCTAACATTCTCCCTTGATCTCAATCATGCTTTATCTTTAATTACTTTTGACTTTACTCATTCCATCACAAATTGGTGCATAGAACGTGTCTCATCGTCACGGTCAATCGCCGATAGATTCAACGACTACAATACACCTCCACGCTCAAATAGTTACTTTAATCTTTTGGGCCATCTTTTAGTCCAGAATCATAGGCTTTCCTTAAACCCATGCCGGCTATATGTTCTCTGAACACATTGGGTGGTAAGCCTTTAGTAAGCGGATCCGCTAACATCTTTGCGGTACTTATATGCTCAAGACTTATAATTTGATCCCGAACTTTATCTTTCACAACATAGTACTTTATGTCAATGTGTTTGGCAAAGCACCACTTGACTTATTGTTGTGGGCATACATTCTCTGCGGGTTCATTATCGCGATACAACTTAAGTGGTCTATTGATGTCGTCAACCACTTTTAAACCGGGTATGAACTTCTTAAGCCGATTCACCGCCCCAGTAGCCTCATAACATGCTACAAACTCGGCATACATTGTGGGCGATGTAGTGACGGTTTGCTTTGAGCTTTTCCACGATATAGCTCCTCGGTGAGAGTGAAGACATATCCGGATGTCGACTTTCTATCATCTCCCGCAAAATCGAATCAGATACCCCACTATATGGAGTAAATCGATCTTACGTATGTCATCATGAGGCCTTTTGTTCCTTGCAAATAACGCAAGACTTTCTTTATCAATTTCAATGTTCTATTCGAGATTGCTCGGAATCGCCAAGTAACCCGGTAACAAAAGCTAAGTCGGGCGTGTACACACTTGAGCATCTTGTAAGCTTAGGAATGAAGCATATGGAACCGCTTTCATTTGATCGATCTCATCTTGGTTCTGGGGCATTGAAAATCCCCATATCTATGCCCTTGACTATAGGTGCGGTGAAGGACTACATTTATGCATCCCAAATTTCTTTAAGACTTTATCTATATATGTCTTTTGTGATAGTCCCAATATCCTTTTGTTTCTATCCGGTGAATTTCGATCCTAGAGCGAGCGAAGCTTCACCAAGATCTTTCATATCAAAGTTTGAGGACAAAAATCTCTTCGTCTCGATGTGATGACATCACTACTAGCCAAGAGGATATCATCCACATACGAGATTAGGAAGATAAATTTCCCATCTTTAAACTTTGTATAGACACGATTGTCTTCTACATTCTCTTTAAACCCAAATTTTCTTATTGTACTGTCAAACTTCAAGTACCACTGTCTTGAAGCTTGCTTTAACCCATAAATCGATTTCTTTAGGCGGCATCCCATTCTTTCATTTTCTTCCATGACAAAACCTTTTGGTTGTGCCATGTAAACATTTTCCTACAAATCCCCATTAAGAAATGCCGTCTTTACATCCATCGATGTAACTCTAAATCATAATGTGCTACTAATGCCATTATGATTCGAAGAATCTTTACATGAGGCTGAGAAAATGTCTCATTGTAATCAATCTCTTCTCTTTGTGTAAATTCTTTTGCCACAAGTCGCGCTTTGTATCTTTCTACATTCCCTTGGGAGTCGAGCTTTGTTTTGTAGACCCATTTACAGCCTACTGTTTTGGCTCCTTTAGGAACAATTTCCAAGTCCCAGACTTTATTAGTCTTCATGGACCTCATTTCCTCTTCCATAGCCTCAAGCCATTTTGAAGAATTTTCGCTTCTCATGGCTTCTTCAAATGAGGTGGGGTCATCCTCCATTTGAAATTCCTCTGTGATAATCGATAATCATCGAAATAGTGATCTTCTTACTCTTTGAGACCTCCTGGGGCCTCCACATTTGGTACATCTTCTGCTTGAGGTCTTTGTTGCTCCCCTCATTTGTGGCAATGGGTTCTATAGGATCTGAAGAACAGGTTCCTCATTCTCATTCAATGTTGCCACAGGAGGAACAATAACAGTCTTGGCACCACAAAGATCTTATCTGTGTCGGTGCGGCGACAATGCAGTAGTGAGAAGAGTGGCTCTTGAATCATCGGAGTGGGCACATATACCCGCTTCTCTTCAAGATCAAACTCTCGAGCTACCATGCTCCCCCTCATCATTTCATCCTCTAAGAAGGCAGCGTGTCTCGTTTCTACAAACTTTGTATATCCGTGCGGGCGGTAGAAACAAAAACCTTTTGACTTTTCGGGTAGCCAATGAAATGGCAACTTCTTGCTTTGGGATCTAGCTTCCCAAGGTTTGGGTTAAATACTTTAGCCTCAGCAGGACTCCCCCACACACGATCAGATCGAACTATCTTAATCTTTAAATCGTGTTGGTTTTCAACTTCAGCCTTAAATATCTTGAATTTATCCAAGGTTTCATTTCTTTCTTTGATTGGATAAATATATCCATAACGGGAGTAGTCATCTGTGAATGTTATGAACGAGTCATAACCATCCACATTTTCACGGAAAAGGACCACAAATGTGCGTGTGAACAATTTGTAGAACTCCTGTGCTTCTTTTTGCGCCTTTCTTAATTTTCTTTACATATTTTCCTTTAATGCATTCTCTGCATTGTTCTAAGTCTGAGAACTCTAATAGAGGAAGAATTTCATTCTTAACTAGTCTTTCTATTCTCCCCCTCGAAATATGGCCTAAACGACAGTGCCATAATTTCGACGATTCATTATGAGTTCTCTTTCGTTTTACATTTACATTCGTGAGACGAGGATTGATCACTTTCTACACGCGACGTTCCCATTATCGCATCGACATTCACATCATCACATAATGATAACAAATAAAACTCATTTTGTAATATGGCAAGACCAACACATTCTTTATTAAATAATATTTCGCACTTGCCATTTCCAAAATTACAATCATAACCATCTTTGTCCAAATTGAAAACGCTAATCAAATTCCTCTGTAAAGAGGGAACAAAAAGAACATCTCTAAGTAAAAGATTGGAGCCATTAGCTAACTCTAATAAAAGATCGCCAACACTTCAACTTCGCTTGGACTCCATTTGCGACTTTAATGCATCTTTCGTTTCTTTGCGTAGTCCTCGTCGAGCGGAATCCTCAGAAGGAATTAGCAACATGAGCAGTTGCTCTGAGTCAATCCACCAAGTGGATTTGAATATTGCACATACAAGCATTCATTTATGAAGGTAATAATGTTCTCACCTTTCTTTGCCATTATCATCTTTAAGTAATCGGATGATTCTTCTTGTAATGTCCGGTCTTCTTCAGATGAAGACACCGATCTTTGTCTCTGACAAATTTATTACGTTGAGGTGATGGATGAGGCTTTTCCTTGTTCCTTGAGAAGGAGGTCTTGTTGAAGTGCTTTTTCTTGTTATCCTTCACATAGTTGATAGATCCACCATGTGAGGATTTAATTCTTTCCTCCTCTTGAACACACATAGCTATGCATTTTCTAAGTCCCATTTATCGGTGCATATTGTAATTGACAACAAAAGTGTCAAACTTTTACGCAATGAAGCAAAAATCAAGTGAATAAGGAACTCATCCTTGAGTGCCAAATCCATTGGTTTAAGCTTGGATGCCAAGTTGCTCATCCTCAATATGTGTTCTCTTATCCCACCACCAGAATACCTTTCTGTCACAAGCTGTTTAATAAGCTGTGTTGCATATGTCTTTGAAGAGCTAGTAAACTGACTCTTTATTTTATCAAGGTATTCTGTGACAGTGTCACAGTCTGCGATTGAGCCCACAATTGCAGCTCAATCGTGTTCTTTATCACGACCATACATTTCTTGTTGGTCGTGGTCCATTCTTATGCTCTAGGTCATAAGACATCCGTAAGGAGCATGATCTCTCTGTCTTTTCTGCCAAGCAGTATCATCCTCATTTTGACCCCTCACTGGTGCCGTAGGCTCAATGGGTCGTGCTGTAGTGAGGACCCAGTCCACCTCAGCTAAGATAAACGCTAAGTCTATCTTTTTCTTCCACTCTCCATAATTATCTCCTTTGAGAGTGGGTATTTCTCTGATACAACTCATCAAGTTGTATCCTCCTGAAAATTTAGATCAAATAAAGTGAGAACGTAACATTAAAATTATATGCCTTATTTTCAACGTTGGTCAAAAATATGACATACAATTAAAACAATTTTATCTATACATTAAAACTATATCACCGTTGGGCAGAAATAGAAACAATGCATAAAAACATCAATTAAAAATTATAATATTGTTATTATCAACTTTGGTCAGAAAAAAACAATATCATAATTCACAATAAATTCTTAAAAAATTAAATTCTCTCGTTGGTTCGAATTTAATTAAAAAGAATTATTTAACATTAACTTTTGCAGCGGAAACTGTAATTATTCTAAAATAATTCATTCTCAGAAGCATTATAACTATACACATTTAATCTCTGAAAAAAAAATAACACGTTGGTGCAAAAATTTACAGAGATTTTATACAATTTTTCTATTGAAATTCATTCAAAAAATACTTCTGAAAATAAACTAAATCAATTTTCTGGATTATACTGTTCATAACCGGCCGATATACTGTGCAAAACCGGTCTTTGTCTTTATTCAAACCGCCAATTCGCCCGTTCACCCGCTTTGGCCCACGGCGGCCACGGCCGCGCCGACACGCTCTCGCGCCGCGCCGCGCAGCCGCACTGGCTGGGCGCGAAATCACCGCAGCGCCAAGCTCGCTTGATCTGAGCCGCTCGATTGATCCGACGGCTCGGCGTGGTTTCAGCCGAACAAAGCGGCCTTGCCCAGCGCTCCTCGAAACCCCAATCCCCATTTCTCTCTGTCTCTCGCGCGGATCTCCTCTCGCGGAAGAAACCGAAGAAGCCGAGCGCGGAGAAGAATCGCCGTCGCCGCGGCCTCTCGCCCGGCGTCGCGCGTTCCCGAGAGGGCGCGCCACCGTCGAGTGGCTCCGCGTCGCGGCTCGTTCTCCGTGGGCCGCGCGACAAGACCGCTTCGGATCCTCGACCGGTCCGAGATCCGGACGCTTTGGAGCCGGCGAGCTCATGGCTCGCCCGACCCTCCCTACTCCAGGTAAGATCCAATGATTTAGATCTGGAGTTCTAGGGTTCTAGGGTTTCGGTTTGGGTTAGGGTTTCCTTGAATCTACTCTGATCTTTTCTTTTGCCATCCGAATCTAATCTTTGATGGCTCGATACCAATGTTTAATGTCTTTTGATCTCTCTGGATCTATTCGGGGTATTTCTCTTGTTCTTGTTTTGTTTTGGGTCCGAGAGAACCGAGGGAGAGAGGGAGAGAGTTACCGTCGGTCGTAGAGGAGGGTTGGCCATGGTTGGTTTGCGTGTAGTAGGCGCGGTGGTCGATCCCGGCGGAGGTGAGGCCGACGGTAGTCGGTGAGGCGGCGGTGTTCTTCCGTGTAGTAGATGCAATGGTGGTCGGTGTAGCGCGGCGTTCTTCCCGTCGCCTCAGCGCCCCCTCTCAGATCAGATTAGGGTTATGTCGGGTGGAGTTTAGGTGGCGGCACGGTGAACTTTGGTGTGTGTGCCCGGCTCCACCCCCTTTATGTGGCGGCGGCAGGCCCGCCACCTAATGGTCGGCGCCCCGATCGTAGCGCGATCAGGGGTTGGGCATTTGGCCGTTGGGCCAAATGCCCGAGATCAACTCTAACACCCTAAAACCTAAACCTAAACCTAAAAAAGGACTTCAAGTTGAAATCCAAACCTAACACAACGGCCAAATGCCCGAGATCAACTCTAACACCCAAAACCTAAACCTAAACCTAAAAAAGGACTTCAAGTTGAAATCCAAACCTAACACATGCAATTACGTACGATAAGCATGCATACATTGCACGCATGGCTAGCTGGCTGGCTGGCTAAAGATGGAGTTTCTAGAACAGCCCAAGGACCTTCTTGATGGGCTGTTCCAGATGCTTCGCGACGGCCAGCCAGCCAGGCTGCCTTCGCTCGTATGGGGTGCATGCACATCGTCGAAAGTAGAAGTCCTTGCGGGAGAGCAGCGTGTAATTGTTGGCGTGGCCTCGTCTTGTGCTTGAGCTGCTTCGACATCTTATACTTTGAACCTGCGAATCCAATATATACAGTTCAAGTAAACGAATGAATACATATATAGTTCATATTCATATATGAGTGCATGTATGTGTTATCTGTTGTAAAATTAGCTGTTTTAGCGAATATTCAGAAATAATTCTCTCAGTAATTATTATAATTAAAACATATTTCCAACAACATTTAAATGAGAAAAAATAACATAAAATCATGTCTTATCTTCAGATCATTTAAACATGATAAAATACTCAAAAGATAGAACTTTACAATAAAAGAAATCAACAAAATGCTCAGATTTGATTTGATTGTTTATTGTTCTCAGATGTCGAGCTGCTCAAGATAAAATCTTGGTCGCCTCGCCACTTTTGTCAAGAACTTTCACTAATTAGATAACATAAATCGGACTTTGAGTTGAAAATGAATATCTTACTGTTAAATCAAGAAAGAACAATATCATAAGTCACAACAGCACTAATTACTTTCGGTCAACAGAAGTAGCATGGATATCACAAAGCAAACTGAGATCACAAAACAACATATCAACTTTTACTGCTTTCGGCCAACAGAGGAGAAAGATATCACAGTGAAAAAATAGTGAATAACACTAGCCAAATTCGGTCAACCGAAATACTACCGAAATACAAAAAAAAATGGAGCTATGACAATAGAGATTAATCAACAATAATATGCAAACATTAAGCTCAAATCTGAATTATAATCAACAATGTCAATCTAATTTCATAAGTGATAATAATCCTCATCGAGCATTTAAACCAAGCCCACAACAGTGTTAAACTGAGTCTCCCGGTACTAGTCAGGATTATAGAAGCAACTAGCACGTCTCACTTCAGTAAAGTAATACGCAAAATGGAAAACAACGATACTCACGATGCGGATGTCACTCAAAACCACCGAATAGTAAACCGAGCAAGGCACGCAAATGCACTGACTCAGAAAATCAATCACCCTGTTGTGCCGTGGTTGTCGTAGATACAATGCCACTCTTCACAATTCGGGACACACCAAACGTGAAGTCGAGGTACCAGGAATAATGCCGCACAATAATCATCAACGAGATGCACTGGCCGGATGCACCAAGGAGCATCAATCACCAAAACTGAAGATCACTTCCACTCCCAGATCAGTCCAGAGCCAACCTAGACCAAGCCCAATTGAGCAATTGCCAAGTTCTTCCACCGCACACCCAACAGAGAAGAGTGCACAAGAAGGAACCATCGGAATATGCAAGGAGAAAGGTCCAGACCTCACTACCGACGGTGTTGGGTCAACACGACGGCGCGGGAGTTCCAAAGCCCCAAAGCCGAAGCCCAATCGGAGGAGAAGAAGAACTCACTGATTTTTGGGTCAAAACAGAAGGCGATAGGAGAGGAGGAGGCCCCAAGATGGTGCTTCAACGGTCAGCGCACATCGCGCCCGAGCCCGCTTCGCACGCGCTACCGCCAGCCAAAAGCCCCGAAGCCGTGCGCCTCACTCGGTTAGGATTGAAGACAAAGTCTTCAACCTTATACCTCCCCCTAACTCAATGACAAGTGGGCCCATCTCTTTTTCTTTTTTCCTTTTTATTTCTTCTCTCGAAATGAGAAATTACTGAATAACCCTCAAATCAAACATTACCTGAGGTGGGATTGACAGGGGAAAAACCCAGTGGGGCCACCAACCCACGGCTGCGGTGGAGGGCCCCAGCGAATTTCCTTCCGGGATTGACGATGATGGAGAAGGCAGTGTGCAGGTCAACCAGGAAGTTGTCTTTTTTCAGGTTGCTGCTGTGGACGGAGGCGCCCATGTTGCCACAGCCGTCGCATCCGGTGTAGTTGTTTGGCTTGGATAGCCACGGCGGCGTGCAGCCGAGGGGGTGCAGGGGAGGGGCTTATGCAGCCGATGCACTTCCATGGCGATCACGATCAAAAGTGATCGCTCAGTTGGTACGTAGAATCGAGATGTTTGCCGATGGATCAATCGCTGTGTCAACTGATCTACTACTACTCACGTCGGTCGTGCTGCTCATGTTGGTGAAGCGCGCGTAGTTGTTGCCGGACATGGCGACGAGCGCGACGGAGTCCCCGAGGTGCCATTTCGTGATAAATCCTTCCTTGACCGGCCTCTCTAATTGGTCGGCCTGCTTGCCGAGGGTCGGCACCTTGTGCGGCACCGGGTATACGCCGGCGCCGCCGACCGCAAAGTTCATGCCGTACGGGTGGACAAAGTACCTATTGACTCTGTACGAGGGAGGGGCCTGAGGACGCCCAATCACATCATTGCTGCAACGACCAGGCGATAGCTAGGATTGAGATCGCAGTTAACAGTAAATATTTGTAGGAGGTAGTAGTAACTTCACTAAGATGGATGGATGGATCTAAAAGCGCATGCATTTTGAGCTTATTACGTACGTACCAACGAGACTGGACTGAACCATGGCGTTGGAGAAGCGGCCGGTTGGACGATCACCCAAAGCTCCGCGCGTGATATTAAGGTCCTGTTTGATACGACTACCAGCAGCGCGTCGACAACTCCCGTGGCGCCGACGCCACCGAGGGCCGCCCCCACGCTCTCCGCGGCGCCCTCGCCAATGCCCAGGCGCGGGAGGCGTGACGAGATCGACCGGCCAGGGTCCATTGGATTATTGGATATAGCCGGTGCTTATATACTTTGCTATGTGTTATGTCCTAATTTTACTATAAAGCGTCTCCTTAAACGGGTGATTAGCCACAAATCATTTCTGCTTCTTATGCTTAGTTACAAGTGTAATTGATTCCGCAAACTAGATTATATTTATCTGTCTTGTAAGACTGCTCCTTGATTTATTTAAGTTCTTCATTCTTGTTTCAACTCTTATCATATTCCTGTACAAGGTTTGATTTGGAGTTCTGCTGAGTTGGACAGTGCAATTAGGCATTCCTGGCACAAAGTTCATTATCATATCCTTAAACTGATTATGCCAGATAACATTATTTCAATTTCAGCTACTTAAAGATTAGTAGTAATCCGACCTAGTCTAGTAGCTAGATCTTTACCGACCAAACCATGACAGCACAAAATGTTCTTTGTTGGTGATATACCTTAGAGGTAATTATAAAGATGACTGTATCACGTCTATATTTATGAGTTATTGAATAAATGTTATTCTGTTCTATTCTGTTCTTGAATGAATCATCAGTTATAAATATTAACAAATGTGTGACTTGTTGGTGAAGCTCTTTAAGTTATATGATGTCATTCTAAATGTATCACTGGTCAGATGTCACTGGTCGGAACACTAGTGACTTATCGACCATCACATGTATTGATTGATGACCATATTTTACCGATCATGGATATAGAGATATCAAATCAATAATGTGAACACATGTTAGAGAACATGGTATTGGATTGATCCACCTTGAGACATTGCTGAGATTGTTATAATTTCATGTGTCATCGGTTGGTCTCAAGCAATGATGTTGTATAATCCTTAGATCTGAGATCAACATGGTTTCCTACATGTGTAATAGTACACCTGGGTAGTTATAAAGGTAGTTTTCAGGCATGCTATGAAACATACGGTGGAATGTGATTGATCGTATATGTGATTTACCCCTCCTAACATAACAGGAGAGATATCTCTGGGCCCCTCGATGTGGTCGGATAAATAAAGTGCATAGTCATGCCACTAGTGGTCAAAGAGTTCGACCACATGAAGTTATCTGACACTTGATCGAGAAAGTATTGAACATTCCATGAATGACAAATTATCTCACATAGAGTTCAACCAGATATCGTGAGGCAGAGGAAGAATACACGAGCAGGTCGCTCAGTTCGACCAGATACCAACTAGTCGTATGGAGATACGAGCTGGTCGAATATAATCACTAAGTGATCGTAAACTAATCGTAGGAGTTATGAACCAGCCTTGACTAAATATAAACTTGTCGTATAGAGACACAAGTTGGTCATAAGTGATAAGGACCTGGTCGTAGATCATGTTGCATTAAGGTTCGTCCGATATAATTTATGTGTATTCATGAATCGTTATGTCCTGCTAGGACTTAACCGCTAACGACTCGTGGTCCAAAAAGTGTTTTTGAGTCACAACCGTTTACGTA
Organism: Hsuehochloa calcarea; assembly: GCA_036346395.1. Lineage (NCBI taxonomy): Eukaryota > Viridiplantae > Streptophyta > Magnoliopsida > Poales > Poaceae > Hsuehochloa > Hsuehochloa calcarea. The sequence goes on from CM070599.1 coordinate 48,120,516, forward strand.
TAAACCTACTGGGTCACATACTTAACGGGTTGGAACAAACATGTTCGGATAGGATCCGTCATGAGCACTATATAAGAAGATGTAGGAGGCTGTTGGGAGTAGACGAGACGGGACGTGAGTTGCTCCATTGAAATCCTAGCCGCCATCTTCTCAAGAGCCCCACCGTGCAAGTTGGTACTAGCACACCGGCGTACGGATTCCATCCCCGACGTGTGGATACCGTAGATGCACTACTGTGGTTGTTGTTGCACTAAAGGATGATCCACGACTTCGCAAGGGACGCGACTGGTTGCTGGAGGAGACGATCGGCGACGAGGACACTGGACGATCGACTACGACCACTACATCGACGCGCTCTACATTGGATCCGATTACTCCAATTCTTCTTCCGCTGTACTGCGTATCTAGTTGTAACGATCTATGATCTCTTGCTTGCATAACTTCCTAGTTTACATGGTAGAATTTTTGAATTGCCAATTAGTGTAGACTACCCGTATTCCTACATTCTTCTGGTGTAAACTCATCTTGCAATAGACTAGATCAGAACTATACATTCCAGGCACAACAACCTGACTTCCCTTTTCCCTCGTGGAATTGCCTGCAGTGAAGAGGCAGTTCAGCACCTGCCAAAGCAAAGAAGTTTCATGCATCAGTGCTTACAAGCCTCATGAATCAAGGTACAATTGCAAGAATTTTGGTGAGGTTCCTCGTATACAATATCTAGACTTTCAGTAAATGAATGTTTTGAACAACTAGAGCTTAGAACAAACCATAGTTCCTACCGATAGCTTGTCCATTTTCTCTTTTTGTTTGGAGTAAACACCTTTAACTATGATGAAAATTCCCTTCTCTTCAGACTTCAGGTTCAAGAGTCATGTAAATTATCTCTGTAAGCTAGGTTGTTCTGTTACAAACACGTGCAGAAATAATGCCCTTCTTTAAAAAGAAGGCATTTCAATGCTATACATATCTAAATTCATAGAACCACGCAAATTTAACTGTAACAGGTGCAGGGCAAGAAAGTACAGTGCTCACCATGTCAGATATATCTAAGGCAATCGCAAACTTCAGTGAGAAGAACATAATAAAGTAGGGAACTTCTTGCATCATCTACAAAGGGAAGCTGAAGGATGGGTCTCAGCTCTCAAGTTGCCATCAAATGTGCCAGAAAGGTTAGGAAACCAAAGATCATACATATTTGGCAATTGTTCATGGAGTAGTAAACTAGGAGTAAGTGGCTCTTTTGCTGCGACAGTTAGACGGTCAGTACCTATCAGCTGAACTTCAGAGGGAACTTGAAACTCTTTCAAAAATTGAGCATCTGACTTTGGTGAGATTACTCGGATACTTTTAGCATAAAGATGACAGTCTGATCGTCGTCGAGTATGTCAACAATGGTTCCTTAAGGGAACACTTGGATGGTACGTATTGCCGATGCGAGCATGATCTAGTTTCTGGGTTTATGTAACTTGGATAGTTTGAGGTCTCAAATAAAGGTTGATTATCACAGATGGTTGCTTCATCTCTCGCAGCATAAACAGTACAAAATTTTCTTATACTCTCAGTGCAAAATTTTAACATAAATTATTTGCTTGACGCTCCGACGAAGGGACATACTCGTGACTGCATTGCATTACGAAAGTATTTGCTTAAACATTGCATTATTTGTACACAATCAATGGCTGTGCGTCAATTCGTTATTTACCAATAGTTGTAATCCATCATGAAGTGTAAATGCAATGTTACCTAGCATTGTGTACAAATACGACATATATACATTCATATGGTCTTAACAAATTTAGAGGGGGGGGATTCGATAATTTGTGTACAAATACATATGAGTAAGACATAAATACAATTGAAGTATTACAACTATGGGTAACATGGTCTATTTGCCTCTAATCCCCTCTCATATGATTTTTGGAGTAAACCTACCAACCAAACACTTTCTTGGGATGGCTTTAGATTCTTGGAGAAGTGGATTATCGAAGAATCAGAAGTAGAATCTGAAAATTAAGAATCTGAATATTTACCAAACAAGGCCTAAGATTCACACTTTTCTTTGAAGGGGAACAACGTGTACTATATACAACCATGAGAGTTGTTCATCAAGAACCTACAAGCCACAAGCCCCAAGCCCCAAGCCAACCTATTCAAAGCAAGAGGTGCATGAGACGATTAGATGTTAGGTTATTCTTTAGCACTAAAAGGTTCAAGAGGATTGTGAGAGAATGACAATTTATTTCTCTTTTGAGGTCGTACTTAAGGAATTTGCGGGTAGCTTCACCCAATCTTTTTCTCTCGTCGTCATTGTTTTGGAGTCGTTATTTCTGTTTTTTCAATGAGATTCATCTACTTCATTCTTAATACCGTGCACACTCGTACCGTATCTCGCAACTTTGATCCGATCTGAAGGCTGTCGTTATTTAGGTTTTCTTTACGAGATTGATCTACTTTATTCTTAATATCGTGCACGCTCGTGCCGTATATGTCGTTATTTTGGTTTTCTCTACGAGATTCATCTACTTTATTATTGATATCGTCCACGCTCATGCTGTATCTCGCAACTCTGATCCGATCTGAAGACCACTGCGCATCAGAGTATAACACACCAACAAGTTGTGCCATTGGAAGAAGAACAGAGATGAGCAGCTACGTATATTATTTATTAGTCCATGCATGCAAAGCAACGATCGGTTGATATTAGTTGAACTACTTCAAGAACGAAATGAAAACCAGTTAAGCGTGTGTAACAACACAGTCTACAGGGCGTACGCACCATTCAGAACGAGAAGGAAGCAGACGGCGGAAAGGATCACCGAGAACTTCATGGCTGCGATCGACTGTGCTGAGGACGGAGGCCGGCCGGTGAGTGTTACGCCGATGGCGATCGAGGCTCTTGTATTTGCCGGGGTGAGTACTGCGAATGGCTGTGAGTACTGCGAATGGCTGTGTGGTAGCTGTGCCCCTCTATTTATCGGCGCGAGACGGAGAAGCATAGGGATAATACGTGACATAAACTGAAATAGTTTGCAGGTGGGATACACCACCAGCAGATTCCTCAACCGGCCGTGATAGTTTCGCAGACTTTCGGCCGACTTGCTGTTTAGGTTGACAGGGTTGCAGTTAATCTTGTCGATAGGCTGGGGCGTACTAGTTATGCGTTCGAGCGGCCCTATTCTGCTTTCAACCCCAAAGACTGGCCCATACAAGTTGGCCCAGTTGGTGGCTAGGCCAGCGATTACACAGGTTTACCGGAGACATGTCTAACTCTCAGGGTTAGGATCTCCAATGGTTATGCTTCGGCGTTATCATGGCTTCATCTCATCAAATTTAAGCTATCAGTTCTGGCAGAGGTAGCCCCACATCGAGCAGAGAACGAGGAAATTTTGGATTACTCGTCGGAACAGACTAGAACAATAAAACATTAACGACAGAATAGTTCAGGTTTGGAATACAGTAACAAAAATGCTAAAGAACACAGAAGCTGCTGCCGTAGCCTATAACCGACGATCTATTTTCAAAGTTAGGAACACCATGACCAACACCAACCACATGTTTTTTGCACAACCTAACATCGTCACATCACACACATGGCAGATATAAAAAGAAAGTAAAAAATGGATCATTATTATTTCAGACACGTATACAACCAATGGCTTAGCTCCCAGACCACACCAATTTTGCAAGCCCCCTGCTGTGATCTATATTACACGAAAATAATACGCCTAAAAATGCTACCTACTGGAGAAGTGATGGATGGTACAGATAATTAAACTTTTTATCTACTTTGCACGATGATACAAAACATGCGTGGTGATTTAGAGGAAAGGAAGGGTCCAAAGATTACATGTATCGTGTGCAAGTGCGATTATCTGTAGAGTCCGAAGAAATGAGCTTAGCTGCCTTGTGTTACACTGTTACTTGAGAGCGCTTGGCACCGACGAGGCATAGATGCATCAGTGGAGACTTTACAAGTCTAGTGAGCCATATCAGTCTGATCTGATTTGCTCTGATTTCTACTGTCCACAAAAAATTGCTCTCTAGTGACGATCTTCAGTGTTTACTACAGTAGTTCGCTTGAGTGGTGCTTCTGGTTTGACAGTCTGTCGACGGGAAGCGGTAGTCACCACAGGAGGATCAATTTTCCATCTGCACCAAAATGAAAGATAATTAACCACTGTTAACTTTACGCAAAACAGCATGGCGATTTAACATTCACAGTACTCCAAACTTAAGAAAACAAAGGTGGGTATATATTTGATCCCTAGGCCAAACTGATAACAATAGTAATAGCAATACATGAGCAAGAGGGATTAAATCGTGAGCTGACTGGTCCAAGTTCCCATCAATCTTGTTCAAAACTCTTTCCACATGGCAATCTAAGATACCAACAACACTTAACTCTAAAAAAAAGGACACCACCAACACTCTTCAGTTTTCACAGACACTTCCCCACTAGTAACCCTCCAATCTAAATTATTGTGCACCTCACCAAAACAAATTAATAAACACCACAGATTAAAGACAAGACATGCATTTCATATTCAAATCATTAAACCAAAGGGGCAGTAGATGCACCAAAAGTGGTTCTACTTAACTTATTGGGTTTCAGGTAGTGTCGTCACTGATAGAAAGGATATGTTAATTGTAGTGATAAGTATGAATATTCAGAATGACCTGGCTCAACCTTTTTTGACACAACGCTTAAGACAGCTAGACTAGGTGAGCATGTGGAAGAAACTAAAGGGCCTTTTTTTTTAACTGAAACTTAAGGGCCTTTTGGAGAAAGGAAGGTGAATGTGATATTATATCCCCTTGATGATTAAACAAGTTACATCACGAAACGACGGGGCAAAATAACAATTTTAAATAAAATCTATCTTGCATGTTTATTATACATTGGTCCAGTAATTTTAAAGAAATCCTAATATTGTGGGCCTGTGGCAGAATTTGAGGAATACCAACCTATACTAATTACAAATATTGTAGTGTAGTACCCGTACCATGCTACAAGAAAAAGACATGGACATAACTAAAAACTCTTTCATGAAGACCGCAACAACCGGTCAGGTAGCGGAGACTGAAATAGACAGATCGCAATCTATACACATGCTAAGAGTAGTCTATGGCAGTTCTAAGAGTAGCGGTTCTTAAAAATGTCCATGTTATGCCCGGTTGGCATGTGCTTAAGGCCTACACGAATTGCTTTCGAGAATCGTCCCCACCCACCAAACCTTATTAGGAACACCATGACCATCATCGCCAACCGTAATTTGCGCGACCTAACGTACGATCGTGTCGCGCCACGAAACAAAATATTAGATCTGAGCCTGCAACTAACGTGTGTAATAATCCACAATCACGCTGGAATTTTTTGCTTAGTGAATTGAAATTCAAACCAACAACAAGCTGGGACACCGACTAACTGGAATTTTTTGCTAAGTGAATTGAAATTCAAACCAACAACAAGCTGGGACACCGACTAAGGAACTTACTCGTGTGGGAATTTGACCTCGTGCAGGGTGTCCGACCGGACCGACCACGCGAGCGCCGCCTGCGCGCAGTTGGCGAGCGGCTCGACGCGGCCGGCGTCGGTCACCAGCGCGAGCGGGCTGGCGACGTACGCGGTGGCGGCGGTGCCGTCGTCGATGGCGTCGAGATCGCGCACCCAATCAGGCCGCTCCGCCGCGCCCTCCCAAAGCACCCGGGCGTTCACCACGAACCCGGCCCACTCCAGCCTGCTCGACAGCAGCATGTCGCTCCGGTTCGCCGGCAGCGCGGTCTCCTCCGACACGTGGTAGCCCACCAGCTTCCCCGCCGCGTCGCAGGCCGGCGCTTGGAGGAACGACTCGCTGGTCCCTTCGTCCTCGCCCAAAACGCCGACGGGCACGGCGCCCACGGATGTCACCTTCTGCGCCTCGTCGAACAGCTCCGTCCGGAGGATGCCGTTCTCGTCGGCGAACACCACGACGCCGTCCATTCGCCGTTTCCGTATCTCCCTGCATCGCATTTGGAGAGGAGAGATATCCAAATTGTGGGGGGGAGCTGTGGGAATTAATCAGCACGAAGAGAGCGTGAGTGAGATCTGGTGGTGCGAGCATATGTAGAGTACCTGAGGGCGTGCATCCGTAGGCGCGCGGTGGAGGAGGTGGAGCCTGCGAGGTGGAGGTAGTCGAGGCTGGAGCGGGAGAGCACGGCGGCGACGGCGTCGGTGCGGTGGCCGGGCTCAACGACGATCCACATGAGCGGGCCGTCGACGAGGCGGAGGGTGTGGGCCAGGGACGTCAGGGAGGGTGCCTGGAGCGCGGAGGTGGTGGTCGGGGTGACGGCAATGACGGGCCTCGCCTGCCCCGCCCCGCGGCGCCGGCTGCTGCGCTGCGCGTTTTGGACTGCGGCGAGGATGCGGTGGGCCTTGAGGAGCTCGTTGGGGTCCGGGTGGGGCCATGAGCGGACGCGGATCGGGTGGCGGCCGACGAACACCGGGCCGTGGTGGTGCGCGTGCGTCCCGATCTCGGAGGCCACCGTGGTGGTCGTCGTGACAGTGGTGGTCGTGGTCATCGTCGTGGTGATGGTGGTGGTGGCGTTGGCGCCGGCGAGCATGACGGGCGGGGAGACGAGGGAGACGAGGTGGGCGGTGGGGTCGATGGGCGGGGTGGGTAGGAAGAGGAGGTAGACGATGAGGCGCGAGAAGCGGAAGCCCACGGCCATGGAGGTGGCGCAGAAGAGCGCGTGCAGGAGCAGCCACGCGGCGGGCAGCGAGGGTTTGGCCGGCTCGGGCGCGGCGTCGGGCGACCCCGCCGCGGGCGCCATGCTTGGCCACAGCGGCCGCACCAGCGGGAGCTTCATGTCGTCGCCGGCCGCGCGGAGACAACGGGATCTCCCTCCCTCTCTCCTCACCCTGCCGCGGCCTGTGGCTAGTGTGCGACTGTCTGCGCGTCTCACTGCTTAGCTAGTAATAGTTGGCGGCGGTGGGGGTGGGGGTAATATAAGAGCGTGTTTGTTTCGTGAATAATTGGGTGGGAACAGGAGGAGGCCTTGCCGCGGGGGATGCAATTATTAGGAGCGTGGAAAAGGCGCAGCGGCTGGTGGGCGGTGAGGTGAGGTGGGGTTCGGGTTCCTCTGGGAATTCTGCAATTGGCGGCCGCGTAGGAGAGAGAGACAGAGCTGGTCATGTCTCTTCCGGTGCGAGAATCCGAGAATAGAAAAACCCAGAGAGCAAAGGCTCGGGGAGGCAGAGCAGATTGGGTTGGTGAGTGACGGTGGAATTGGGCATAAACGCTGCTCAAACGCTGGGAAAGTGGGAATACTTCGGCCGTTATGGCAGACACGCTTTCGTGCAGGGCTCCTCGTTTTCAGAAGGTCATTTACTTTAGCTCACCCTACCAATTAAGAGTAACTCGAGTTAGTACAAAATATGAACAACTTTAGCTCACCCTACCAATTAAGAGTAACTCGTGTTAGTATAATATTGTTATTTATAGCATCTCTTTATATCATCTATAGACAGCGTTAAAAATAACAACATATCTGATGTGCATATCCTTTTTAGTGGACATGTGTACATAGTCAATCTGGGTCATCAATTCCAAAATACGCAGTTGAGATCGACAGAGCCAATACCCACCTCCCACCTGTTGCACTTTTGCGACCCCACTCCTCCCGCACGGAAGCAGACTTCTCTCAATTCCCCCACTCATCCTCGTGCACACCCATCCATCCCTCCCGACCCTAACCTGTGTGCAGGGCTTGGCGGCGTAGGGCTTGGGACGGGGGGCGGCGGAGCAGGAGGTGGCGTATGGGGCTCGGCGCCCAAACCCTAGCACGGGTCAGGGTCGGGAGGGATGCACAGGTGCACAGGAGGATGAGAGCGGGGGAAATGAGAGAAGAGTGCTTCCGTGCGCCGGGGGGGGGGGGGTCACAAAAGTGTAGCAAGTGAGAGGTGGGTGATGGCTCCGCCGATCTCTGCCGCGTATTTTGGAATTGATGGCCCAGATCGGCTATGTGCTGGTAAATATAGTTTTACAATATGTTGTCTTTTTACATATCTCTATATATATGACTCTTTTATGTACAATATGTCTTGTTTCTCGTGTTAAAGTTGACTACTGTATCTGCATGAAAGACAATCTAATTTTCTATGCTCTCCCTCTCTCATCCACATCACCACATCATCTCGTGTCCTACGTGATAAAACTTATATATATCTAATGTTATATTATTGTACATACGCTTACATGCTACTATTAATTTGATTATGTGGAGTGGTAGAAAGCACGAGCTGTCGTTGGGTTAAAAGGAACAAGTAATGACAGTATGTCGAACGAGTAGTGTTGTAGTTAGTGTGATCTACGCAGTGGCAGCTATTCATTACTGCTGTAACAGATTAACTAATGGCGCCCTGCAATAACTTATCTCTTTCCTCCTCGTTGTACTAGTACTACTACGTTCTGTGACCGAGCCACATCGTTCATTCATTGGCGATTTGGCGGTGGCAGTACAAGATATGCAGATACTGATTTTTTTAAATAATAATTATTTTATTCTAAAATACAGTAACACACCTGCTTTTTTTACAAAAATAATATCATATCGCTCTCGCAATGAGCAACTTGGATCTAGTCGCTCAACCATTAGATAACTGATCTAAATTATCCAACCGTCAAGCGACACGTAGCCTTGTCGCTCAACGATAGAGCGATTGTCGTTTGGGCTGCTTGTAGCTTAAGCGTTGAGCAACTTACTCCCCTAGTCGCTCAATGGTTGAGCAACCAAGGGCTATATCACGCAGGCGCACGCGGCCGCAGGCATAGCCAACGCTATTCCCATCTTTTTCTTCGGGCAGAACCAGGAGAAAAGGAGATGGAGAGAAGAAGAGGGGAAGTGAAGAGGGGGAGAAGGAGTCTGTAAGAGAGAGAGGGGGGGGGAGCACAGGAGCCCGGGAGAGGGAGAGGAGAAGAGCTCACGAGGTAAGAGAGAAAGAAGAAGGGAGCTCGCTGATAAGGAGAGAAGGTCTTCGCGTGAAGGTAATAGTCTCATCCATTTTTGTTCTCATCTGAATGTAGGTGATGTGGTGCTACTTATTCATTTAGCATATATTTTGTGAATATATTATGACAAATGGCTAGTTGAAATGTTCAAAATATTTAAAGTGAGAAATCAGTCATGTCGGAACCCACAAGATTAAAAGTACATTACGGTGTTGGTACGATTCGTGAAGGTCCATACGGTTTTGACCTAAGTGGTTTCTGGCAAGTCAATATGGTATACCCGGATGCGAAGAATGCTCGAATCGGAGATATCATGCACTGGCTCGCCTGCAACTTCTCCTTGGACCCCGAGGCGTACAGTGTCGTCCTACATGGTCTTTGGAGTTAGTCTACCACACACATTCGGTGAGAGTTGAGCGGACTGATGCGCACGGTTGCATGGAAGAACTTTGTGGAAGGCTGTCATCGCCATGGATACAAGTGCGTGCTACTCGTGCAATCATGTCTGAAGGGAGTCGAAGGAGGCCCTGCCGACGGCGCTCGTTTAGTTGATGGGAGCAGCTCGGGCGCGCAACTCATGATTCATGAAGAGGATGCGGTGGCTGATGTTGTGAAGGCAAAAAAGGATGCGCTGGCTGATGTTGCGAAGACAAAAAAGGATGCGGTGGCCGATGTTGCAGAGGCAGAAGAGGACGCGGTGACCGATGTTGCGAAGGCAGAAGACGAAGATCGCACACCGCATGCTCAGCCTACTACACAGCGTAGTGCGTTAGATGGAGTTCGATGACTCAACGGCCCGGGCGGAGCAGGAAGTTTTAGAAAAAGATGGCGATGACTCTTCTGATCAGAACGAAGGTCTCATCCTGCAGGAATGGAATATGGTGGACGTTGAGGGTCTTACTGTGCATGACGAACACGAATTACTGTGGGAGTACCATGGTATAGAGGTTCGGCTTCATGCAATATTTACTGACAAGGGATCACTACAAAATGCCATTAAGTTGTAGGCCTTGTCCATACAACGGACGTTTCGGGTCTTGAAATCCAGCCAGGAGCAGTACACCGTGGTCTGCAAGCAGGCTAGTTGTCCTTGATGTGTACACGCGCGTAGACCCAAGTACGAGACTCACTGGATTGCCTCAAAGGTGGAGACGTACTTCTGCGTGCTCAGTAGTGTTTTGTCAAAGCATCGCAACCAAACGTCCACTTTCATAGCTAATGTCGTGTACAGAGCGATAGTGAAGAAGATGGACCGGGAGGTCAAGCACACCATAGTGGCTATCGAGCAAAAATTTAAGTAGCTAGCTATGCGAAGGCATGGTGTGCGAAGTAGAAGGCTTTGAAAAGCAGGTTCGGTTCTTTCGAGGTGGCTTACGATAACCTTCCTTGTATGCTCCAGGTGCTGCCGGATAGGAACCCGAGCACATACATTGCTATCAAGGACAAGCCATCAGAAGACCGCTAGGTTTAACGGTATTGTAGTGGGCCTTCTTAGCCTTCGGTCCCTGCATCGATGCGTTCAGACATATGTTGCCCGCGATCTCAGTCGACGAAACGTTTCTAACTAGGAAATACAAGGGTATGATACTGACAGCAATTGGCGTTGATGGCAACAATCAGATTCTGCCTTTAGCCATCACTTTCGTCGAAAGTGAGAATTTCGACAACTGATTGTGGTTCCTTCAATATCCGAAGGAAGGAGTAGTTGGGGCACGCCCTGATGTTTGCATAATCCATGATCGCTACCCCAGGATGATGAAGGCCACCAGAAAACTTCAGCAAGACCCTGATGAGTCGTTCCCTTGGCCAGACATGAGGAATAGATAGTGCATTCGCCATCTGGGGGCCAACTTCTTCAAGCAGTTCCAACAACAACAGTTGATGAAGTTGTTCAAGAGGTTGGCTATGCAGAACTAGCATCGTAAATTTGATGTGTTGTGGGAGTTATTGGAGGAGCACACCAGGAAGCACGTCGTCGAGAGGAACAAGCGTCCACCTATTCCTGGGGCGGCGTAACCTGAATGCCTCGCACTACTGCGGGAGCTTGACCCTCCCCATTTGACACGGAGAACCTCGAGGGACATCAAGTGCTTCTGACATTGGATTGAGGCCGGGCCATTGGGGAAGTGGTCCTTATTGCACGACACGGATAGTGCAAGGTACGATATAATGACAACTAACCTTGCCGAGGTGTACAACTGGGTTAATAGAGGCCTCTGTCCTCAGCCCCTTATCGTCATCGTGGAAGGTGTTCTGCACCGTACAATCGGATATTTCAAGGAGAGGCATGCAAATGCGATACTTCATGCAACCAACCCACATACACCGTACTGCTCGAAGATTACAACGTACTTCTAGACCAAGGCCGAGAAGGGTCAAGCGCACACAGTCTTCATAATGGGCAATATGGTACATCGTTTCGACGTGCTCCTTCAAGACAGAGCCGGATTTGGATCGGCTCACTGTCTTGTTACCCACGAGGTGTGCCTTGGAGATCATATGAATGAACCTAGCTACACATGCAACAAGACAAAACTCCTTCACAAGCCATGCTCTCATGTCCTCGCTGCATGCGGGACTATCAACATGGACCCATCAAACTTCAAGAAGGAGAGGGTGTTGCAGGCGTGGTGCGGCGAGCTAAGAGGCTTCAAGGTTGTGGGCAACTTCACTACGTTGGATTTGGCACAGAGGACTTGGCTTCAGTCATTGCATTAGGAACGATATGGACGAAGGGGAAGCTGGAGCGGCTGGTAGACGTTGCGACCGCTGCGGCCAGGAAGGCCACATTGTGAGAAGGTGCAAGGCGCCTACCGACACGTAGGAACACCGGCGTGAAGTGCAACACTATGTCATATATATTTCTAATTCCCTAAACGTATGCGTGTACCGTTCTTGGTTCGTTAGCCCGCGTGCTATGTAACCCTCTTGTTGGATCAGCTGTTGTATTGTTATCGCTGCGCTATTTCTCTATAGTTCTTCACAGTGTATGAATTCCTTGGCGCATCGCAAGAATCACTTACATTCGTACTTACGAATTGCTACCTCTATCGTCCTCACAAAATTCTTTAGAAATTTACCGTACTACAACAATATATGACGATCATAAAATGTTATTGCGAGTATAACAGATTTTGTACCCTTGGGATTCTACGAAAATCACAAACGGACCAACCAACCTTGTCACCACCCTTTTATTAAAAAACAACATTTGCTAAATGTATTACCTACAAAAATTCACATTTATTTCCACATAATTATTTCCAGTGGATTAATAATATAATACTGTTATATTTAAAATCGCCCAACGGTCGAGCGACACATGGCCTTGTCGCTCAACCGTTGTTGACGGTTGGCAACTTGTAGCAGCCACCTATGGTTGAGCGACTAAGTCCAAATCGACATCAGGGGAGCAACGTAGTATTATTTCAGTAAAAATTAAAAAAACAGGTTTATTCCTGTATTTTAGAATAAAATAATAATTATTTAAGAAAAAAATCGGCAGATACCAGCAAAACTTCAAGCACTCCAACCGTCCGGGACAGTAGAACTGTTGGAATCGGTGATAGTGCTGGGCACGAGAAAACAGCGAGCACACACCAGAGACGGTCCGTCCGTATATATTAACCCAACTACCTATATGACTCGGACTCAACACGGATAAGTGATCCCGCCAGTGATCTGATCCTGAATGGCGACGAGCTATGTCCCTGCTTTCCGCCCAAGATTTTACTGCGCCACAACTCCACAACTCCACAACTTTGCGGTTTGCATACAGTATACTCTCTGTCTTTTGCTAACCAAACTACGTTCGATTTAGTACGGAGGAGTTGACTGCTTACCTAAAACGTCCTTTTTAGTATAGTACTATGTTAAGCTGCTGCAGAATTTGCGAGTCGGTGACATGAGCTTTCAGGAATGGCACTCGCGTCCAAGCCCGTGCAGTGTTTGGTATCGTTATGGATGCATACTAATTCTGAATCTCCGATGACCCACCTGTAATGTCTGCATCTCATTTACCATGCACATGCACGCTTTTCTATTTTCTCAATTCTATTTTCTGCTAATGTTCAGTGTCGTCTTCGGATTGGAGTTGATCAGTTGAACCAGCACATGATCCATACCCTGGCTTTGAATGCTGGACGGCCTTGCGTGTCTGATTCCCTGTCTGAAAGGAGCAAGCTGTGCACGAGTCTGAGATCTTCTTCTTTGGACAAAGATCATTTCAGAAATGGTACGGTGAATCTCTTGCAAGAAACAGCTGGAAAATGGGCAGCACAAAATAGCAGCTCATGAACTGAAAAATGGTGAAAATGGAGTGTGCATCCAGTGTGCAATGGCCTTTTGAGCTGACTTGAAGAAACAATAACTCGACGGGTACAGATCGAGTTGAATCCGCTACAGTTACCAAGTACTGTTTGCCCATGCGTACGTCCGATCGGATGGATGTTCAACAGTGAACAGTCGATCAGGGCCAGGGATTCAATTATCGGCGTCTGATAATAGCTGATAATCGGTTATCGGTTTACTGGTGGGTCCGGTAGAATTTCAAACCGGTGCTGAAATTTCCGGTTTAGTTAAATTTTGGCCGAATTTGATTGAATTTTTTTTAAATTTAAAATCCGAAAAATTCAAAAAAAATTGAAAAATTTCCGGTCACCTCCAGCATTATTTTAGAACCGGTATTGAAATCACTGATCAGGGCATAGATGCCATACAAATGGACCAGAGCGAGCTAAATCATGACGCTATCAGTGTCGCCTACCGAAAAGCACACGAGAAAAGCAGGTCTTAGATATACATACTGGCGTTCTCCTTGCAACACCTACGCAGCTTGGTGTGACGCTCACCGGCCGTTGGTGAAAACTGCACTTGAACAATCGGTCAGTCTGCATAACAATTCCGGCCGGGAGTAGACGAGTAGTTAGAGCATTCTTAATTCAGTATTCTTTCCTTCTTTTCTCCCAAAGATAATTATAAAATGGACTGCATATTTCGAAGTTTGAACAGTTCTTTCCGGCATCGAAGTCTGAAGTCTGAAGTCTGAATGTTTGTTGCCGAGTACTGACCGTTCGGTGAAACATGAACATAAACAGCGACGGCATAATCTATATTTCCAATCACTCCCTGCTTTTAAGTATTAATTAGCATTTCCTTTTTATTCTTTAGGCGCCAGTGGACGGAGAAGTAGTTGGAGCGTTGTCGTTTACGCTAAACGCCGTCCGTGCCGAGCCAGGAGAACGCATGCTTTGAGCTCAAGGGAACGGAGCAAATCAGAGGCTTTGATTAATTTGTGCAGTGCAATTGAAACTCGAAAGGTTTGCTGCGTGTGCAGTAGTAGCAGAGTTACGGCGAGGGCAGAAAGAAGAACGAGGTGGATAAGCAAAGCAATGGCCGTTAGGAGCCGACAGAAAGGCAGCGAGGGGGTGGCCGCCGAAGTAATCATCGCAGGAGCGTTTCCTTTTCCCAGCAGAAAGGAAGGTCGCACTGCTTTCCTCACCCTTTGCAGTTGTTCTTCCTTTTGCCAATCTTTGCATCCCAGGATGACTTGCTATTTGATACTGTAACAACTGTTTGCTCCGCACTCTTCACATGATCTGGCTGAGCCGGCACATGTCACAGATTTTTTGGAGGTCTGCAGGCTGCAATGACATTTGGAATGGAAAGAAGAAGAATGTGACAAAGGTTTTTTTTGCCTACATGCGCAATGACCAATTGCAAGTTAGTACGTTAGTGACAAACGGATTTTGGGTCTTGATACCATGCCTAATTAGCGATTTGCCTAGCAGTATCTTGTTCTCTCAGCAAGTGTTCTTTAGCTTTCGCATTATGCTCTATATAATATTCTTTATTAAAAAGGATGGAATGATCAACTCGTAAACTTCAATCCTCCATTTTGGTCTGGTTTCATTTCAACTGGTCGGACCAAAAATGGCAACTGATGGCTTGACCAGACATGATTATAACTGATCCGTTGCCTGAAAATAGGAAATTAGGGCGGTGCTGGCGCCATGAACGCCACCAAAAAAGGGCGACGGTATTAGGGGGTCATAGGGACGGCCTACTGTCCCTGGCCGGGTGAAATTAGCACGTTCGATATACACGAAGGGGAAAGGAAGCGGAGAGTTACAGAGAGATGTCACCTCGACGTCTTGGTCAATTGGTCCTTCGCCTCGGCCTTCATCCAAAGGGGGTTTTCGGGCAGAACGAAAGGGGAGGTTGAGGCCCCGTATGGACTAAGCAAGGTGATATGGTGGACACTGCTCACAGAAGTCCATTGTGCACCGAACCTACCGGTGAAGAGGGAAAAGACCGCAATGTCCTTATAATCGTAGGGCTTTTATAGATGCATTATTATAATCTCGTATCACCTAGTTTGTAATATTATAAATAAACTCTCTTGTGTATAAAGTAGATGGGTCATTTTTTAACACACGAATAAAAAATCATTTGTTTCTATGTACCGTGTCTCATACTTTGGGGAACTCGAGACCCCTACATCCTTCACAGTGGGTAGCGGCCTTGAGGCCCTCTTTTTTCTATTGTTTGGTCTATAGCCACAACAGGGTACTAAGGGTGTGGCGGCCAGAACCGGTGCGCTACCCCCTTGGTGTGCCTGCACTGTAGTGAGTCATTTGTTGTAGAGACTGTTAACAAAAGTACAGGAACTAATGCACTTGATGTACTGGTAACATCAGGA
The DNA here is from genome assembly GCA_036346395.1 of Hsuehochloa calcarea. Classification (NCBI taxonomy): domain Eukaryota; kingdom Viridiplantae; phylum Streptophyta; class Magnoliopsida; order Poales; family Poaceae; genus Hsuehochloa; species Hsuehochloa calcarea. The sequence goes on from CM070599.1 coordinate 48,136,206, forward strand.
TGTACCCATCAATTCAACCAAAAACATCTATAGCCTAGCCTGTGGATTACAGAACCACTTAGATCAGAATCCAATTATGTCGTAAACTTTTGCTTTAACAATTTTGAATCAGTGTTAGACAATTGGAGCTAACTATCCTAATGTAGTACTACATACTAGTATCAACTTTTATCTTCTCTATTGCGCCAAACAATGAGTACTCAAAATAAATGTGCAGCATTTGCTTCGATTCTTTTCGCCAATGCACCTGCAACATTAGAGCAGACCAATCACATGGTTTCGTGGTACACCCCCATATGCCATAACAAACTTCTTTTGACTTCTTGGCAAATCCGGCCAAATCTCCAGCTATGCACGAACAGTCTCCTAAAATTTGGCTACTCAAGACCGAACAAAGTTTTCAGTTGACGTTACATGTTCTTCTTTTGTTCGACATTTCGGTTGATGTTACATGTTTCTGGACCATTGCATAATAAATAGCTTGACTTGTAGAGACAAATCACAAATATCTACTAGTACAAAAAAAAGTTTTTGTTAGTAAGGAATTAGTGGTAGAAGTAGCAAGATTAACTCAAGTAGATAAGACACAATTTAACCTTTACAACCATCTAACACCTCAACCTGAAGACGGCAAATTTTAGTACTAGTAATTTGAGTAGTTTAGCTACCACCTCTCTGATGAGTGATGACCCAATGACCCCTGCTTGTAAGAACAATTCTCCCACATGGTTCACAACTCAAAGCCAGCAGCAAAACGTTTTGCAGGGAAAGCTTCCCATCCTAGCTGTGGTTTCAGTTCAGGAAGGTTCTTTGCTTTGGGTTGAAACAATGGCAAGAAGAGGGTACAACTAGAGCTGCACAGGGAGAGGAGGGTACGGATCGATACTGATTCGTGAGCAGATGCTTAAAGCAGGGGGGATGGAAGATTCCTCCCTCCAGAAAGCTGGCACATGGGTTGTTGTCGTGATTTCTTATGAAATGATCAAACGAAATGAAACATGGGCCAGGTAGGTGTTAAGTCAAACGTCGGCATATGGCAATCGGACACCTCCTCTTTCTCCTTCCCTGAGATGGCGGCTTCTCCTGTTCTTCTCACATGCCAGTAGGCGTCAGGGACAGGGAGCGGGTAGCTGAGCACGGCTCGGTCAATTTGATTTGGTTCGGTTCGGATCGGATTGTTTCTGAGTACGACACTAGTCCTTAACTTTCAAGTTTGAGCGTGCGAATCAGACTGAAAAGTATGTCTATACTACTTGCAATACCACGAAATCTGTCTGAAGGGAAAGAACACCGCAGTTCGGGTGCTTACTAGACACACTGCGGTGGAAAGAGCCGAGCTACCTCAACTACTCCCTCTACTATACTGTCCCCCGAAATAGACTCCTCAGCTAAATCTTCTGTACGAATATGTAGCAAGAGTACTACGCGTATGTGCCATTAGTTGTTCATCTATGCAATGCAACAGAGCAAGATTGAAAGTGTGGGCGACAATTATTTGTCCTGCAAGGGACGTGGTTGTTGATGCCTCAAAACTTCCTGTACCTTACACATTACAACGAGTAACATGAAATTATCCATTTTTTATTTTCCCTTTTGATGCTTTGCTAACATCTCTATGCAAATAAAGAGATCAAATCCCTATACCACTTTAGAAATGGAACTAGAAGAATATTTGTTACGGTAAAACTTCATTTCAAACGCGAGCTGAGCTTAGCTCAGTTGGCACGAGGGGCTCTCATGCCCCTGCCCACCCACGTTCGAGCTTGGACGCTCAGCGCACGCTTCACCCCTTCTTTTTAATGCCAGCCAGTTGGTCACAGAAAAAAAAAACTTCATTTAAAATAATGTGGTAGAAAGCAACATGTGATCTGAAGGACGTGATGGATTGTGAATCTTGCTATCCATTGTTTTCCATAGCTATTTCTCACACACTGTTTTCCATAGTTTTGTTTGATGTTGGCTTTTTAAAAGCGCTAATTTGTTTTTTTAATGTCACAGTTAGTTGAAAACATCTGTTTTGAAGCTATAATAGCAAAGTCTTACTGTAATTGGTAATGTGGAGATAATGGGTAAATGATGTTATGAATATTGTGTGTATATTCATGAGGCGTAATGAGTAATATATATAGTGAGTACAAGGGGATATGTCATATACAGATAAGAAAATATAAAAAACATATAAGTAAATACAAAATGATTCATATTCTAACACCCCGCCAAACTCATGTTAGATCACACACATTGGGTTTAGAGAAAAAAAAATACAAATTATGTACCCCATTTTATGGCTTCGTTAAGTTAACATTATGTAACTCGGAGGGCATAAACTGTAAAGTAGGGACTCCCTCCTGCACCTGTGAGCGAGTGTATGAAGCATCCACACCAATGTGTTTGTGAGCTCAAGCTTTACTGGGTCACGGGCAATACTGAAAACACATGTACTGTCAGATAAAAGAGTAGTAGGTCCCATCACAATCACTCCAAAATCTACAAGTAGCTACCTCAACCAAGTAACATCTGATGTCATTACTGCTATAGCTCTCAACTCAGCCTCTGCACTCTAACCTGTGTTCACATTCTTGATTTGATATCCCCATATCTATGACCGGTGAAGCATGATCATCAATCAATACATGTGATAATCTATAAATCACTAGCGTCCCGACCAGAGATCCTTTTAGAATGACATCATATAACTATTAAATAACTTCACCAACAAGTCGTATACTTGCCAATCTTTATAAATGATAATTCATCTAAGAAATATAATAACATTTATTCTATAACTCATAAGCATAGATGTGATACAATCATCTCTATGATTGACTCTTAGGGTATATCACCAACATCATGTTTTGGCTAACGTGGGTCAAGTTGCGAAGAACTTGTGCCCAGAATCGATTACTTGGTCTATTATTGTGCATGTGGCTTGGAGTCAACGACGAGGATGACGGGGGACTAGGCTAAGAGATCTGAGGTTCTGAACGATCGAGGATATATGGTGAAGTGATTGGACTCAAATATGGCGCAAGATGGACAAAAACGGGAGAACAATAAGTTCGGTGCAACGGGTTGCATCAAGTGGCTTTGGGGTAGGTGCAAGTGCTATGGTGATTCCGGTGGGAGCCGGATGGGAGACTCGTCGACATGAAGAGAACCATTGATGAACCTACGCGTGGTGAAGCATGAGATTGCTTCACATTAATTGGACTCATCCTTTGGAGAATGATCGAAAGGGGTATTTTGATATCTTCGCTAAAATATTAGGCTGATGATCTTGAAGAAATCGCGACGGGGGATGGTGCAAGGAGAGGTGGTTTAGGTCAAGATAAGACGGAGTTCACGAAGAGACGGATCTGGGAGACCCGGTTTGTCATCAGTTTTGAGAAGCATACGTGAGTGTAAACCCGTTTGTGTGTGGTCTTAACGAGTGCCCGATAAGGTTTTCCTCTAGATCTAGCCTCCAGTATAAAAGGGAAGAGTGAAGGATTTGCACACAATCCTCTAAAGTCTAGAAAACCCTAATTTGTGATTTAGGACAAGTGGAGATAGAGGAGGCTATGGTTTGGGGAGATGGATTGATTGAGTGCTTAAGTATTGAGGTTTTGTCCTCCATGATGGAGTTATTGTAAACCAATAATCCCTTGATTCAATCTAAGCAAAGTTTGCCCCAAGATGAGTTCTATCTTATTCTTACTCTATCTTTGATGCCTTTGGGATTTTTGTGTTCCTAGGATTTTGATTGAGTTTTTTTTGCTCTGGTCTAGCTCGATAGGGATTGTAGGAATTGATCTAGGGTCACGTTGACCATATTCCACCCACAAGCAAGCTTTTGGATCAAAGTTTGATTTTCTTAGTTTTCGTGCGTTATTGATCTCATCCAAAAAAATTCGTGGAATCTTGGCTTCGACCGTCCCGATCGTCGATTGGAATAGGTTTCTGACCTTCTTGATGAGCTATGTTTGAAATATCAGGAGATTTGGATCTCATAATCAAAAGTTAGGTCAATTTGCGATCATCTCGAGCTGCTGACCCTACAAACGTCGGCCGTACCGTGCCTTAGGCGGTCAAATTGGCCCATCAGCGGTCAGACTGACCACTGGCGGTCAGACCGACCAAGTGATTTTGTGGATATCATGGGGTTATACTCCAGATATTAGGATGATGTGACAATTGACAATGGTGTTAATGGTTTATCGTTTCACGTGTTTTCGGCAAAGTTACAGTGTTGTCAGGCCATAACCGGTCTGACCGGCCAGAGCGGCGGTCAGACCGGTCCAAGGGCGGTCGGACCGGCCAACTTTAAAAATGCTATTTTGAGCTGGGCCAAAAATAGAGGTAGCAGGGAACATAGGAGATTCTATTGCAGTTGGTCTCATAATTTTTGAGTCTCCAGTCAAAAGTTCTATTCAATTGAAAATTCTAGTAGGTTTCATTTTTCCACAGAGAAAATTCGGCTAAGTCCCAACTGGCGGTATGACCGGCCAGGGTGGGTAGTCAGACCGGCCCTAGGGGCTGTCTGACCGGTTTTCACTTTGATCGTCTGCCTTCGAGGCGACAATGTTCGGTTGTTAGGTTAAAGTCATGAGTTTCAGGGTATATATGTTGCATGATGCATGTTTTGACTAACATGGGTCAAGTTGGGAAGAACTTGTTCCTAAATTCGGTTTACTTGTCTATTGTTGTGCAGGTTGGTTGATGGTCAACGACGGTCAACGGCGAGGATGATCGGGACTAGGCTTGGAGAGCTGAGGTCCAGAACGATCGACGATTCGGGTGAGGTCAATGTACTCAAGCGTGGTGCAAGATGGATAAGGGTGACCTATTGGCTAATCCAAGGCACAAGATGGCGCAAGGTGTAGCTAATTAGGTCAAGAGGTGTTAAAGACAGCGCATTAAAATACGTGTGTATGTGTCCCGTTTGTTTTGGGCCTTAACGGGAGCCCAATTGAGTCAAACTTCTAGAAGGTCTAAGCCTCCACTATAAATAGGGGAGGGGTGGCTGCACGTCGCTTCGCCTCTTTTGCTATTTTGGAAACCCTAATTTGCTTAGGGAGAGCTTTTGTGGAGGGTAGGGTTCTAGAGATTTTGATGTGATTTTCATACTCTTGGATTGAGTATTGTCCTCCATTGATGGAGTGGCTGTAAGCCCATATCATACCAAATCAATCAAAGAAAAGTTTGATCAATGTTTTGTCTCATTGCGCTCTTTCTCTATATTTGATGATTTTGAGTATTTCTTTGATCCGTGAGTTTTTGATTGAATTCTTCACATGATCTAGCTTGCTGTGACGTGTGGGAACCTATCTAGGATCATCTTGATCATCAATCACCCACGAGCAATATTTTGGATCAAGTTTTCGTTTTGACCCGGTTTTGAACCCTTCTTCAATCAAAAGGAAAAGGATCGTTATTTTTCTAAGAATTATCATAATCTTTGATTGGAATAGGTTCCTGACATCATAGAGAAGGTGTGTTCTCAGTTTCATCAAGTTTGGAGTTGTAGATCAAAAGTTTCATTTATTTGCAACTTCATCGGTGTTTTGATCTGCTTACGAAGGCCACGGCCGATCGCCCAAGGCCGTGATCGACCGCAAGGTCATCGGTCAGACTGCCATTGACCCAGCGGTCCGACCGCTAGTGCATTGAATTGCTTTAGTCTTTGTTAATTTTGTCGTATTGTTTAGGGGTTTAAATTGGATTCAATATTAGTCTTCCACTGTACTGATATTATGATCTTCATAGCTTCCATAGCTACTGGAGTAAAATATTATTGAATCAATTATTTGTGAAAAAGTGAGCGTGCTCATATTCACCCCCTCTAGTCGCCTTTTCGGTGCAACAGATTTTGACCTCAGGGTTTTTCGATTTCAACACAAGATTTTCGATGTGTTCTTATGCCTCTGATCTTCATAGCTATTAGAGTGAACAAGTGGTATCAGATCCCAGTTAGTTCAATCTTGATCTTAACCGATCACTGAACTTGGCGATGGATAGATACTCCACGCTGCCGCATATCTTCGATGGACACAACTATGCCTATTGGAAGAATCGCATGCGAGTCTTCCTTGAGAGTGAAGGACACGCATGGGAGGTTGTTCGAGTCCCACTCGTTGTGCCCGAATTTGCTACGCCGGCTTTAGAAGTCCTCTTGGTTAACAACAATAAGGCTAAAAACCTCTTATATGGTGGACTTGGTAGACAGAAGTTTGATCGGATTTGTAATCTTGAGACTGCGCACGAGATTTGGAACACTCTCGAAACCTATCATGAGGGTTCGTCCCAAGTCAAGAAGGTACGCCAAACAGTCTATAAGCGGGAATACAACAAATTCGAGATGCGTCCTAGAGAGAGCATCGATGACATTTTCAGTCGCTTTAATAAAGTGATTAATCAGATGAAAGCTGTTGGTATTGAATATTCTCGATCTGAAAATGCCACCCACCTAGTTGCAATCAACACCAAGGAGTGGGAGATAAAGGCTACATCCATTGAGGAGAATGTCAATCTTTCTGATCTGACTTTGGAGCTGCTCTATAGCAAGCTCAAGACTCATGAGATCAAGAGGATTGATCATCCCAAGAAGGAAAATATGGCATTGGTAGCAGACCGGCCAAGAGAGCTTCTGATGGGTCTTCTGAGTCTTCTTATGGATTTTCACTTGCTTGTTTATCTGCAATCCATGAAGAGGAGTTTGAGAGTCTCCCTAAGGCTGAGTTGGCCCTCATAGTTAAAAAGGTCACACGGGCCTATAATAATATGAGAAACCAAAATAGAAGAAGTCCCGTGACTTGCTATGAGTGTGGTGAGCTTAATCATATTCGGGCAAATTGCCCTAACCTGAAAGGTAAGAGCAATCATAAGGAGGGAAAGCCAGCTTGGAAGAAACCTCAATGGAACAAATCAAGGTATGATGCTGCTAAGCTGACGAAGGTCGCGCACCGGGTGCTTGCCGCTTTTGAGGATCAACCCTTAAGCGATGTGGACTCCGGGAGCGAGGAGGACAAGGAGGAGGAGACCCCTCAAAACAAGAAGAAGGGGAAAGCCAAGGACTTCACAAGCTTATACTTCATGGCCGACTCCGTTGACGACAACAACGATGATGTACCTCCTTCCTATGATGTCCTTGCTGATAGATGTGAAACTATATTTGAGCAACTCATGAGTCAAGATAAGACTTTAGAGTTTGTCATGGCCAAGAATAAGGATTTAGAGTCACAAGTAGATAGGTTGACTTTAGAACTTACAAATGCTAAGACTCCTAAATCTGATGAATGTTCATCTTGCCATGCTCTGCACTCAGAATTTGCTAAACTGCAATCTGCTCAAGATATTGCTTTGCAACAACTTGAAAATGTTAGGACTGAGCTTGTTGAGGTTAAATCTGCTCCATGTGAAAAATACTTTGATTTCAGCAAGTTAGTTGCTTCTGGTGTGGTTGATTCTAGCTTTTGTACTTTTTTGCTTAGAACGCGAACATGAAGTCAAAGATATCTTAGAAGCAGTTAGAGCTAAATATGCTAAGCTTAAGGACGGTATTGAGTCTGCTACATGTGCTTCTTGTCCAGCTCTTAAACTTGAAATTGCTTTATATAAGGAGAAATATGCTAGAGCCATTAAGTGTAAAACCTGTGAGTCATGTGTTAATCTTGAAGAAGAAAATGTTTATCTTAAGGATACCTTAGAAAAATTCTCTAAAGGTAAGAAACAATTAAACATGATTCTGGACAAGTCTAAAACTCCTTATAAGAAGCAAGGATTAGGATACAACTCTGTTCAAAATAACTCTAATCCAAAAGTTACTCAAGTCTTGAAAAATGTGTTAGTTGAATTCAAAACCCAACCTGCAAAAACTATCTTTAAATCTGCAGGTGTTGCCCAACCATCTGTTAAGTCAAAGGGTGCTTCTCCCAGTGATATCAAGTACATTGCACCTGTTGCAAAAGGATGGACATTTGATTGAGTTCTGTTGGCGTAGGTTGAAAAATGATAAGGAAAATTTTGCTAAAATTTCATTCAATCAACCTAGAGCGTTTATGAGACATGGTAACATAGAAAAGAAGAAACCTGGTTTAGGATTTGTGTCACATGCTTATCATCATGCTCCTAGACAGGATAACTCTCATGTTAATTTAAGCATTGCTTATAACGAAAAGATGGTTCACCTCCTTCACGCGATCGACTGATGACTTTTGGGATTACTAGAGTTGCTAGGAGACTAGATTTAAGAAAAATACTTGTCGGGTGCTTGATTCAACTGGTGAGCTTGTTTTTGGGATTACTAGAGTTGCTAGGATCTTTGGAGCTGACTTTTCTGAATCTCTTGCTGGTTCTCTCAAATGCTTGATTTCATCTTCTTCTTCTGAGTTCTGGCTTTGGCACCGTCGTTTGGGGCACATTGGTTTTGATCATTTGACGCGAGTTAGCAACCTTGAGCTCATGAGAGGTTTGCCCAAACTCAAAGCCGTCAAAGATGCTGTATGTGCGCCATGTAGGCATGGCAAGTAATTTACCGCCTCACACTCTTCAGTGACTATGGTCATGACTGACGGACCGGGACAGTTGCTTCATATGGATACTGTTGGTCCTACTAGGGTTCGGTCAGTTGGTGGAAAATGATACATTCTTGTCATAGTCGATGATTTTTCTAGATACACTTGGGTGTTCTTTCTTGCTTCGAAGGATGAAGCTTTTGAGCATTATCATTATCTTGTTCTTCGTTTGGCTTCTGAACTTCCGGGTGCCTTGAGAGCGATCCGCAGTGACAATGGCACGGAGTTCAAGAATACCTCATTTGCTTCTTTCTGTGCTGAGCGTGGAATTGAGCATCAGTTCTCTTCTCCACACGTCCCTTAACAAAATAGCATTGTGGAAAGGAAGAACATGACTCTAATCGAGATGGCTTGGACGATGCTAGATGTGTATAGCACACCGATGAGGTTTTGGGCCGAAGTTGTTGCTACTGCTTGCTATATTACAAATCGTGTCTTTGTGAGACTTTCTTTGGGCAAGACTGCTTATGAGCTTCTATTTTCTAGAAAACCCTCTGTCTCGCACTTTCAAGTCTTTGGATCCAAGTGTTTTATTCTCAAGACAGGAAATCTAGATAAATTTGAGTCAAGAACTTTTGATGGTTTATTTATGGGTTATCCTACATATTCGAGGGGTTTTCGGGTTTTTAATGCTGAAACTAACCTTGTTCAAGAGACATGCAATGCCACTTTTGATGAGGCTAGCCCTGGAGCTAGATCATATATTTCAGGTAATACACAGGTGACAGAGAGCATATTCATAGAAGAAGATGATGAAGGACTTGATGTTCTTCCACCTGCTGCTGTTGACGCTCCTATTCCATCACAAGAACCTGCTGTGACTACTTCACCTTCAGATGAGGCTCCTGCTGCATCTTTATCATCAGCAGTACCTGCGGAGGTTGAAGAGATGCTTTCCTCTCCGGGTGCACCACTTCACATTCAAAGGCAGCACCCTCCGGATCAGATAATAGGTAATCTCCATGAGCGAGTCACTCACTCCAGGTATAATGATCCAACTCTCTACTCTCATTCTTCTTTTGTTGCTTCTTTTGAACCCCAAGATATATCACATGCTTTATCGGATTCTAGCTGGGTCAATCCATGCATGAGGAGTTAGAGAATTTTGGGAGGAATAAGGTTTGGAACCTAGTAGAATCTCCTAGTGGCCATAATGTTATAGGAACCCGCTGGGTGTTCAAAAATAAACAAAATGAGAATGGTTTTGTGATTAGAAACATGGCTAGATTGGTAGCTCAAGGCTTTAGCCAAGTTGAGGGTTAGAATTTGATGAGACATTTGCTTCTGTTGCTAGACTAGAAGCCATTCATATTCTGCTTGCATTTGCTGCATTTAAGGGCTTTAGATTATATCAGATGGATGTTAAAAGAGCCTTTTTAAATTATTTCATAGAGGAGGATGTGTATGTTAGGCAATCCCCAGGCTTTGGGAATCCCAAGAACCCACATCATGTGTTCAAGCTGTCCAAAGCCTTATATGGTCTTAAGCAAGCCCCTATAGCCTGGTATGATAGGCTTAAGACCTTTTTGCTTAAGAATGATTTTGAAATAGGTAAGGTAGACAAGACTTTGTTCATTCTTAGGCGTGGTAATGACTTCCTGCTTTCTCAAATTTACGTTGATGATATTATCTTTGGTGGTTCTTCTAATGCTTTTGTTTCCAGTTTTTCTGAGACTATGTTCAGAGAATTTGAGATGAGTATGATGGGAGAGCTCAATTACTTTTTGGGGTTTCAAATCAAGCAATGCAAGGAAGGGATCTTCATCCATCAGACGAACTACACTAAGGACTTGCTCAAACGCTTCGACATGGCTGACTGCAAGTCGATCTCCATTCCCATCGCGACTTCGACTGTTTTGGATCCAGATGAGGAAGGAGAAGCCGTGGATCAACGCGAGTACCGCAGCATGATCGGCTCCCTTCTGTACCCGACGGCCTCAAGATCGGACATCCACTTCATAGTCTGCCTCTGTGCGAGGTTTCAGGCGTCTCGAGAACTTCCCATCGCCAAGCCGTTAAGCGCATATTCAGGTATTTACACTCTACCCTTCTGTATGGCATTTGGTATTCCTGCTCTTCGGCTTTGTCCATTCGGGGATTTTCTGATTCTAATTTTGCGGGCTGTCGGCTAGATAGGAAGAGCACCTCAGGCACTTGTCACTTACTAGGCACTTCTCTTGTTTCTTTGTCTTCTAGGAAGCAGTCTTCTGTTGCACAATCCACTGCTGAAGCTGAATATGTAGCTGCTGCTAGTTGCTGAAGTTAGATTTTGTGGATGGTAGCCACTCTTAAGGATTATATGTTAAATTTTGCTAGTGTTCCTCTTTTCTGTGATAACACTTCTGCAACTAATATTGCTAAGAACCCTATGCAACACTCTAGAACCAAGCACATAGACATTCACTATCACTTCCCTAGAGACCATGTCGAAAAAGGTGATATGGTGCTGCACTTCGTGGAGTCCGAGGCTCAATTGGCTGATATCCTCACCAAGCCTTTAGACCCAACTAGGTTTGCCACCTTGAGGAGCGAGTTAGGGGTAATTTATCCATATGGGTTGGTTTGAGGGGGAGTTCGATCTTTTCTGATCTTACCTTGTTCTTTTGATCTTTTCTTGTTCTTTTCTAAACTTATTGATCTTTTTGAACTTTTTAGGTTTTTAGGCTTTTATTGCATCTCATTGTATCATATTGCATTCATATGTAAAATCCAAAAAGATGCATTGTAATTTAAGATTTTCTGCTTATCTTTTAAAAATCGATGAAGCTTTGCCTATTACCCTTTGGAGCTTGAGTATTTCAATTCTTGCTCAATGACATGTCTAGTTCTTTGTTTTGCTAGAATTATCATGCTTTCACATATACATATAAGTCTTTGTTGTATGAGCTAGAACTCTAAAACAACTCGAACTAAAAATTACAATTTATGGATGTTTTAGCTAGTTGCGCAATTAGTGCCCCTTTAGTGATATTGGCCCTGTCAGAATTGCTTTGTTAGCTCTTGAATCTAAAATTGACCATTACTCGAGCTTCTTGTGTTCTTGAGAATCTAAAACTGCTCTTGTGAAATATGAAAAATTAAATTTCAAGATTGTCTTTTGCTTAAACTGTGCCAAACTACTCTTACGAGACTGCATGTCAAAGACATGAACTTGGAGATAGTTTGATGATCCAGACGATCTCATGGGGACTACTTGTCAGAATTGATATGAACCTCAAGATTTGTCGCCCTGGTAGAAGCATAGGAAGAGTTTGTGGATGGCTCCTAGTCCAGGATCTTCTTCACTAAGATATACCTTTAATCAACTTCTGGTCGAAGCTTATGATGAGTTTGTGGATGGCTCCTAGTCCAGGATCTTGTTACTAAGTTAGACCATTAGTCAACTTCAATATTCAGTGCAAATGAAAAATTGCTGAAAAATGGGCGCTTGAGAAATTTGAGCAAAATGATTCAATACATGACCTGATTGTCTCTTAATGTGGTCTTTGTTAGTTTTTTGATCTCACTTTGACATTTTAACATGGCCAGTTTCACTTTAGGATCCCTGTTGATGGACTTGCTAAATTTAAAGTTTTGCTTAAATTGATCAAATTTACTACTTTATATTGAGCCTTCGTGCTTAGCTTAGATATATATGTCTTATCATGATCTTGCTCACGCTGTTAGGCTTGATATGTTGTTTGTGCAATATTAGAAATGCTAGAAATCCCTGTTAGGCTTTGATCGTCGGCCTTCGAGGCGGCAATGTTCGGTTGTTAGGTCAAAGTCATGAGTTTCAGGACATATATGTTGCATGATGCATGTCTTGACTAACATGGGTCAAGTTGTGAAGAACTTATTCCCAAATTCAGTTTACTTGTCTATTGTTGTGCAGGTTGCTTGGTGGTCAACGACGGTCAATGGCGAGGATGATCGGGACTAGACTTGGAGAGCTGAGGTCCAGAACGATCGACGATGCCGGGTGAGGTCAATGTACTCGAGCGTGGTGTAAGATGGACAATGGTGACCTATTGGCTAATCCGAGGCGCAAGATGGCGCAAGGTGTAGCTAATTAGGTCAAGAGGTGTTAAAGACGGCGTATTAAAATACGTGCGTATGTGTTCCGTTTGTTTTGGGCCTTAACGGGAGCCCAATTGAGTCAAACTTCTAGAAGGTCTAAGCCTCCACTATAAATAGGGGAGGGAGGTGGCTGCACCTCCGCTTCATCTTTTTGCTATTTTGGAAACCCTAATTTGCTTAGAGAGAGCTCTTTTGAAGGCTAGGGTTCTAGAGATTTTGATGTGATTTTCGTACTCTTGGATTGAGCATTGTCCTCCATTGATGGAGTGGCTGTAAGCCCATGTCATATCAAATCAATCAAAGGAAAGTTTGATCAATGTTTTGTCTCATTGCGTTCTTTCTTTATATTTGATGATTTTGAGTGTTTCTTTGATCCACGAGTTTTTGATTGAATTCTTCATGTGATCTAGCTTGCTGTGACGTGTGGGAACCTATCTAGGATCATCTTGATCATCAATCACCCACGAGCAAGATTTTGGATCAAGTTTTTGTTTTGACCCGATTTTGAACCCTTCTTCAATCAAACGGAAAAGGATCGTTATTCTTCCAAGAATTATCACAATCTTCGATTGGAATAGGTTCCTGACATCATAGAGAATGTGTGTTCCAAGTTTCATCAAGTTTGGAGTTGTAGATAAAAATTTCTTCTATGTGCAACTTTGTCATCGAGCTGTTTTGATCTATTCTGAAGGCCAGCGGTCAGACCGTCAGGTCATCGGTCAGACCATCATTGACCCAGTGGTCCGACCGCCAGTGCATTGAATTGCTTTAGTCTTTGTTAATTTTGTCGTATTGTTTACTGGTTTAAATTGGATTCAATATTAGTCTTCCGCTGTACTGATATTCTGATCTTCATAGCTTCCATAGCTACTGTATTAAAATATTATTGAATCAATTATTTGTGAAAAAGTGAGCGTGCTCCTATTTATCCCCCTCTAGTCGCCTTTTCGGTCCAACAGATTTTGACCTCAGGGTTTTTCGGTTTCAACACAAGATTTCCGCTGTGTTCTTATGCCTCTGATCTTCATAGCTATTAGAGTGAATAAGAAGTTTAATACTGAGGTGGTAAAAAAGAGTAGGTACTCCTATTCATCTCCTAGTCGTGTTTCTAGTCCGATAGGTAAATATTTATCTAACTAGTTATATTCCAGCGCAGCTGCACACTGATCCACAACAACAGTAAATTGTCCCTAAGGCTCATTTCATACACGGAAATTCAGTCTCCTTTATTCCCTGAAAAGAAATGTAGAACCAAAATAGTGACGAACCACGTGGATTCAAAACTTCCGAATCTCGTGCACCAACTGCTCAAAATCATCACACAAGCACCCACCTTCCTTCACCGCGCTTGTCACTTCCACTGCGGGCTCCTTGGCATACGCTCGCACCCCGCGTCCCAACCGCGTTGGCCAGTATGGCCCCAAGCTCGCCACGTCAGGCGCGATGTCAATTCCGCCTGTGCATGTGTGCACAACGACGCGCGCTTCCTCCACGAGCAGTCATGCATTCACAAACTAGTCGGTCGTCATTGGCCAAACCAGCATGGGCATCCCCACAGCCACCGCCTCCAGCACCGAGTTCCACCCGTAGTGTGTCATGAACCACCCTATCACCGCGTGCCACAGTGAGACCACCTGCAGTGCCCACCTGTGTATCACCATCCTGCGCCTCGAACCCTTCGGGGACCACGTCGTCGTCGTTCCCAGCGCTAACGACCCACACGAACAGGACGACGCTCCGCACCAGCGCCTCGGCCAGTGCCGCCGCCATCGCTGGGGTCAGCACCGCCTGGCTCCCGAAGCACACGTACACGACCAAACCTTCAGGGAAGGCGTCTAGCCATGCGCTAAGATTGTCGGCTGCGATGCCCGCCTCCCCGCCGAACTCGCCGGCGGCGTCTGTCTCCGGCGCCACTGGGTCCACCACCCACACATGCTTGAACCCCAGATCCTCGAACGGCGCATTGGGGTACCTCCCCTCTAGCGCTCGGAGTGTGTTCAACACGAATCCCCAGCTCTCAATGTTCCAGAGGGAGTTCTGCCTCACCGAATCACCGACCTTCTTGTCTACGCGGCCTTCTATGCAGGCCATATATATCATGGAGAGCTATCTCAACTGATACATCCGCTCGCCAAGGATCTTTGAGAGCATAATGTTATACCCGTCGTCGTTTGACGGTCGCTTAGGTTAATCGGTCAAAGAGTGAGTGCGGGACGACGATGTCGAGGACGCTAGAAGGCAAGAAGATGAGCCTTGGGATGCCTGTTGGAACTACTCCCAGAGAGAATACCTGGACGCACGCACACGAACACTCTGGAACGCAGAGAAAGGAAGAAGAACACACAAGATACAAATATTTTGGTGCTGCCGAACTTCTACACAGCTTTTCCTTGTCTTCTCTTATTTATACTAGCAAATAACAAGTAACTTACAACTAAACAAGTAACTTAAGTACTACATGCATCTACAACCACCTTTCCACCTTCAGGCAATTAGCGCCATCAATATTCATGACTACCAATTCAGCCATGCAAACCAAAACTAAAACTTAAACAGTATTAAGGATTATTCAACAAACACTCCCTAATCCTTGATTCGCCGACTCACCGTTGTGGATCGCCCGCAACCTCTTGCAACGCGCAGAAGACTAACTCACGCCATGCATTATCTCCTTTAGATGGATGCATACAGCTACTTTGAAGGAGGACCAACTCATCTCACGTGCATACCTTCTCAACTAACTCGAACACATCTAGAGCTAGTCTCATGCTCTGCAACGTGTACATGCTTACATCCTCATAGCTACATGCACTAACCACTAACACATGACTGATCCAATAACACATGCATGTGCACACAACTGTTGGCTTCACTTGACTGCCGATCCGTCCACTATGCCATGACACCGCACATGCAATTCTCTTGGATTTAGCCCACTACTATGACTCTATACGACAACTAAACCATGCAACGTAAATAAACAAGATGAACACATAGAGAACAAGATCTCGTCATCCACGTCCACCGTCGTCAGTGCACACGTCATGTGCGATTCCGACACACCACGCAGGCCTCGCTCTGGCCGTGTTGACCTTCGTCATCATGCTCTTGAGCACATGGTGCTGCAACCGGCACCTTCACCCAAACGGTCCGGCTCTCCTCACCGCGGAGCTGCATGCTCCACGCTGTACGCCGGTTGCGCCGCCGCCTACGTGCGCTAGCACCCCTACGTGGCGCTGCACCGCCAGTTGGCCCTCGCACGCGCACATCCGCGTACGCCCGCTCACCTGTGTCGTTGTGCGCCTCACGCGCACACGCACGCCGCGCCGCCGCTCATGTGCAGGTTGGCCATTCGCACGCTGTGCTCGCGCACACCGCACCTCACCGCCGATCTTGGCGCCGCCAGACGCACCCACTCTCGCCACGACGTTCGCCGCCCGCGGCCATGGCGGTCTGACGACGCGCTTCTGCAGCTGCACTTTGCGCCGCGTCTCCGCCACGCTCGCCGACGCCACCGGGTGAGCACTCTTCTCACTTTGAACCCCGCTCTGATACCAATTGTTGGAACTGCTCCCGGAGAGAACACCTGGACGCACGCACACGAACACTCTGGAACACAGAGAAAGGAAGAAGAACACAGAAGATGCAAATATTTTGGTGCTGCCGAACTTTTATACAACTTTTTCTTTTCTTGTCTTATTTGTACTAGCAAATAACAAGTAACTTAAGCACTACATGCATCTACAGCCACCTTTCCACCTTCCCACCTTTAGGCAATTAGCGACATCAATATTCATGACTACCAATTCAGCCATGCAAACCAAAACTTAAACTTAAACAATATTAAGGATTATTCAACAATGCCAAGCTCGATTATGAGTGTGTCGGACCCGGATTTTCTTAATTCATAATCCTCTGTGATTAGCATGCGCTACTCCCTGGATCAGTAGGTAGCGCTCACAGTTCACATTACTGGATCATTTCATACATCGCGGAACCTTCCAAACATAATATTTCATCCACACAGTTAAATAGACCATGTCGGGTCGAGTTTACAAAAGTGGGCCGACCAGGCCAAATATGTTCATTACATAAAATTCAGAGACAAGCGCGGAAGCAAAAGGGGCAACATGACTCCCCGCAGGCAAGCGACCGCGGCACCCTATGTACCACCGATATTATCCAAGGACTTGGAGAATATTGGCTATACACAAGTACCAGCAGAGCCAACTAGACTGTGGCGAGCCCTAGCCTACGCAACTAACTACTCCTCGCCCTGGTCTTGACCGTCGAATCCATGCTCCTCGTAGTAGGCGTAGTCGTCCTACTCAACGGATTCTGGGGTTTGGGGAAAGAGCGAGAGTGAGCACAACAATCGTGCTCGCGAGCCAACACAACAGATGCAATAATATGCATGCACGGCTAACAAGGATGGCTCGGGTTCTTTTATTTGCGCAAAGTAATGTTTTCAATTATCATAAATACAAATCCCTATGACTTAGCGCTTTAAACAAATTGCATTTTCATTAAAGAGAATAAGTGCAATATTAAATAACGGTAGATGTTACCTCCACCTCATGCTTAATTTTGATAACGGCTACATCCACCTATTATCAACACTGGGTAAGGCTACCTAGGAAAAATCCAAAACAAGGGCTAGATGAGCCCACCATATTTTTAATCCACCCACAAAGGTTTTTG
Organism: Hsuehochloa calcarea; assembly: GCA_036346395.1. Taxonomy (NCBI): domain Eukaryota; kingdom Viridiplantae; phylum Streptophyta; class Magnoliopsida; order Poales; family Poaceae; genus Hsuehochloa; species Hsuehochloa calcarea. Next base: position 48,153,518 of record CM070599.1, read on the forward strand.
AAATATAACTAATTCAGGTTAAGTTCCCATGTCCGCCTTTGACCGTAGGCGCGGCTGTTTAAACAGTTTTGACTCTGCAGAGTTTTTTCACTGTACCCACAAGAGACAATCATACTCATTACCCCACATGATTCCTTAGTCATGTAGTTGAGCGATCGTCACAGTAACGTTTCAAACTACCTTGCCCCTTCCGTCATCCCACCCCTATGGCCAATTCCATAAGTTGTGCGGGATGTTTACCACAACGACTAGCGCAGCTGGCCCCGGCCACAACGACTAGCGCAGTTGGCAACTTCACCGTTCTCGGTTTCCCTTTTAAGCTAGCATACGTCCTACCGCTTGCACACTTCTAAACACCAGTTGTGGGATGACATTCAGAGTTTGATAATTTCACTAGGCCAAGTTGCACTTTGTAGACTTGTGGTTGTACTTATTTTACATGGGAGGTCATGACAAGATTAAGTCCTTAATCCTTCTGGACGGTTCATACCTCATACAACCATTCTCGTGCTACATCCGCACCCACCACTCTTTCCATCCGCCCAGATGTGGTAAAAGCAAGTTTTAGGGTTTTGAAGAAGTGCAAAATAAATTAGCTCAACCATTTCAGTCATCTACCCCAATGACTGCCCAAATCAATCTTTATGCTTAAAGGATGATGATTAGGGTGATTAGCACCCTAGTACTCAAGCAGGGCTAACATGGCACTTGAGTACGAACTATAACTAATAGGTTACCATATAATTACTAGGGTGACAATGGTCAGGGAAGTCAATTTATCAAGGACAAGGTATAATAATTACTTAATGATCAAATAGGCATTTAGCTACCTTAGGACCATTTAACATACATTTGCATAAAAATTAAAGCATGCAATTTGCTATTTTAAAAGAACATAATTTGCATAAAATGTAGGTTCAATATGATCAAAGTGTTGACTCGCCTCGGTCAAAGGTTGAAGAATCTAGGTATCCTTGAGCGTGGTCGAAGTTGGGGTCACCGGCTTCTTCGTACTCTACTCGGGCGATCACACCGGAAATAAAAGACAACCAAACAAGGCAAATAAATACAACATCCATAATAAATGAATTCAAAAATAAATCAAACCAGTACCATAATATATGTTTTGAAATTACAAATTTTTGGGCACAAGTTTCATAATTTTTGGAGCTATAACGAAAAAGATATGAATTTTTGAAACTTTAAAATGATTTTTCAATTAAACAGAAAAATCCAAAAATCCAAAAAATTTCGAGCCGATACGTGGCCCCGGTGCACGCTACAGTGCGTGGACCGGGTCCACGCACGGACGCGCGACCTCCACACAGTGACAAGTGGGCCCCACTTGTCAGCCACACGGCCGACGCTGTGGGTGGGGGCCACTCGTCAGCGCCTGCGCACGGGGATAAGGCCGGGGCGACATGTTCGATTGAACGCGTTGCCTCGTCTTCTCCGCCACGCGGAGAAGGCGAGGAGACGGGAAGAAACGGAGGAGAGGAGGGCGAGGCGCGCGCGGCGGCGGGAACGGGGAGGAGGAGAGACGGGGTGGCGGCGGGGCGGAGTCAAGGCGAAGGAGGAGAAGGGCGCCGAGGCGGGCCGGCTCGGGTGGCGCCGGAGGTGGCGGCGACCGGAGGCGACGGTGGTTCGGCCACGGGGAAAAGAGGAGGTGAAGTGGGAGAGAGGAGAAGGCGAAGAGGCGTGGTGGCTTAAATAGCCCGGAGAGAGGAGGAGCCGTTGCTTGCGCAAGAAGCGGCGCAAGGGCCGAGGAGCGCGCGCAATGGGACTTGGGCAAGGACGCCGCGCGATAGGATGGCTCGAGCGGCCGCAGCAGAGCCGAGAAGCCGGGCGAGTCGCGGAGATCCGGCGGCGGCGGCGGCGGCGGCTCTGGCGGCACACGACGCGGTGGTGCCGGGTCCAGGGTGTGACGGCGCGGAGAAATTGAGGCGAGGCGGAGCGGCCTAGCCGGAGCGCTGGTCGGGCCGAACGGGCCAAGCCCAGGTAGGGTTCCAACTCCACATTTTTTTTTTGGGTTTTGAAAATTGAGGATTAGATTTTGGGGAGTTTTGAGGTTGAACAAATTTCCTTGATTTTTACAGAAAATGGGTGTTACAGAGCGTCTACGTCCATCCGTAGAAGAAGTCGGATACGACTGCAACGACGGGATGCGCGGACTGCGACTTGGCCCATGAGAATGGGCTAGTGGAGCGCGGTGAGCGCGTGGAAGAAGATGGTGAAGTAGGCAGGAGTGCAGTTCTTAGTGTTTTCGAGACCTGTGGTGAGGGAGGGTGGGAGGGGAAGGGGAGGGTGAGGGGTTGTGATGGAGGCGGGGTGCATGGCGAGGAGAGGGGAGAGGAGAGGAGGGGGAGGTTAGGGGCATGATTACGACAGTGAGGCGGAAGCCGCGCTGGCAACGAGGGCGATGAGGTCGAGGAGCGGTAGTGCGTGGCCTGCGAGGAGGAGGGATGACGAGAATATGAGGTGTGATATTTAGTCGATTAGACGATGCCATTAAAATTGACAAATTCAAACTTCTTATGCTTAAATTGTCAGACAAACTCCATAAACACCTCATAAGTCACCTACTTTTTTAACTTGCCATCTATATCTAATTATCGTTTACTTTACCCCAATAAGTTAAGTTAACGTGCAAATACTCCTGTAAACCTTATGTTAGCAGTATTCCTCATGGTTTTCATTATCTTTGTCACTTACTTAAGTGGTGTCAATACTTGTTTTAATTATTTTTAATACGTGTTTCAATTATTTGGGTGATCTCGGAAGTTGTAATACACTATTTCATCACTAAAGTTTCAATACTGAAATAATTGAAATAAGTATTAAAATCACTTAACAAGCACTAAAATTATTGAAATAAATGTCAAAAATAATTAATTAAAACTATAAAAAAAATAGTAGGAACATCCGACCTAAATAGTATTCGCAAGTAACCCCCAATCGTCAGTTGTTAGTGGGTTCTCGTTAGTCATTAGGCCTGTGTGGGGGGCGTGGGTGGTATGGGCATGGCCCAACAAGTTTTTGCGTCAAGAGACGGTATGAACAGTCCGCATTCTCTCCGGTGAGGAGTCATCCGGACATAACCAATTGGCCACCGGCCGTTCCAAATCTCACACGCGGCCGCGGGAAGCGGACTCCCCTCATCGTCGCGCCTCATCTTCCCTGCTTCCGCTGCCTGCCACTGCACGGTGCCTCCCAGGTTCCCCACTCATGTGTTAGCTGAAGGCGTTTGGATTTTGTTGGGTCGCATGGAGATGAGTACCACAAGCCTTACCTTTGCCTCGCTTCCGTCAACAATTCGTCCGGCCTCCACGGTCTGTCGCCGCCGCCGGCGGTTTCCCTTCGGGGAATTCTTCTCACCACAGCCGCCTTACAACGTGGGTGTCCGGTGCTTCTTCCTTCCCCTCCGCTCCTCTCCCCTACCAATAACCCACTTTGCCACTTTGGCTGGTCATTGAATGATTTACTCGTTCGGTTCTTCGTCTCCTGCAGCAACAGGACAGGTACATCAGGGCGCTGTGACCGCGGCAGGAGTGGGTGGAAGACTGGGTCCGGGGCAATGACAAGCTCGTCGGCGGCCTGCCTATCCTCGTCGGCGGCGCCTCCCTCCTCGCTGTCCTCCTCAACCGCGCCGTTTTCGGCATTGCCGCTGTCGCCGACGCCTCCAGGTCTACCTGTGCATTATCTGTTCCCTCACTTGATCACGTTTTTCTTCTTGTTGCACCTGTGCAGCAACCAAATTGACGCAATTTTGTACTTTCAAATCGTCTGGCCCCTTTTGTTGGGGGTTCTCCAAACAGCTCGCAGTCGAGGGCTGACATATTGACTCTTTCGCTCTCTGTAACCGACATTCTTTCCGGCCTTGTTTGGTTGTCCATCCGGCCGAAATCCATTTCTCCGGTGAGAATTGGGCAACTTTTTTTTTTGTCATTTGTCCCATATTCTAACTTCGTGTAGTAATTTCCTCCTGTTTAAAATGATATTAGGTGGTTCCTCGAGGTGTGGAATGCAAACGAGTAGGCCCGGGTGTATCAAGTTCTACTCCTCATGAACTACTTTGGCAACCATTATACTGATACACAGGGATGCTGTTTTCAGTTTAGGCATTAATTATCCTGTTAAAAATAGTTGACTGTCTTTTAAGTTTGGACTCTGAACAATTGTATGGACTTAATTAGCGGGAAGGAATCTGAACATCATACAGTTCTCACAACTGACATATACTGTCTGGATTAGATCTTTACTGTTTCTTCCAGAGATAATGAACTTTCCCTGTCTTGCTTCTTTTAGCAGTGCTACTGCATTTTTTAGTGTTTTTTTTTCATGTTAGTCTTTAACAAGTGACAGCCTTTGGTGAAAACCATGCTCTGAAGTAATAATTGATGATCATGTGGTACAAAGCTAAGGACTGCAACTTCATCATTCATCCTGTTAGTTCTGAACAGAGCATATCGCAGAACGATAAATAGTAGTGGTATGATCGTACATTTATATAGGCTGATGCTTACGGTACGTTGGAATCTAACTAAAAATTGTAGTAAACAATATCTCCAAGTTCGATGTATCCACATTTTCATGTTGTGTACTTGTTTCATATGAAGGAATTTGTATTTTAAAGCTGGGTACAACTTATTTCTTATATATAGGACTTGTTTCATATGAAGGAATTTGTATTGTAAAGCTGGGTACAACTTATTTCTTATATATAGGACATGGGACTCCCTTACAACTGCAACTTGTTGCAAATCCTTGGTTGTTGTGTATGGGGGTAATTGCATTCTTCAAATTGGGGTTGCTGCTGGCCCTCCAGAAGATGGTAATGCAGTTACTGTGGATGCACATAAGTTCATCCAAGGTTCCCTTTACACTAGTGCCATGGAATCCAAGAAGCGTGTGTGTCTCTTGTTACTTAATAGTTTTTTTTCCTGTTTGTTTCCAGAAACTTCACTGTAGTCTTCTGGCAGAATCTTATCTAGCAAATCTTGCTTTATATCCTGGAAGGTCTGAGTTGCCATTCTTTCCAGCTAACACACAGGTGCTAATTCATTTCAATTTAGAGAAGTTATTACATGTGTATGCATTCATATGATGTTTAACTTGTTGTAGCACACATTAGCTGATTTTATCATATTTAGAGTAGAAAACACATGAAGGCATCCATATTTTTATTTGGGAAGTAGAAAAAACTCTGTCTTGTCCAGAGATGCGTGAATTCAAAATTCAGATGAATGATGATCTGAATGTTCTAAACCAGAGCTGTTAACATCTTCTCTACTCTATAGGCTCTAATATTACAACCAATTGGTGATAAAGGAATCGCAATTATTGGTGGTGACACTATTAAGGGGGTTCACTAATCTTGATCAGGTATGCCATTTCTTTGATCATGGGATCTTCTTTCAGCATTTCTGTGCTGAATACTCAATTCATGTTTTCTCCTAAAACATGCAGTTCCTGTGTTTTGGTTGGGGAGCCACCAATTTGGATTTGTAAGCTAGAAAGCACCATATATTTGACATCGGACTTTAAACAGCTAAAAAACAAAAACAATTAACTTGTGGTGCTATTATTTCACCCCCCAGAACCAACACACGTTAAAAATTGGCCATGGGCATATCTTTGCTGAAGTATACCCTCCAGGGGCTTGTTTGCATTGGAGTATTATGAAGTATTGGCGGGAAGAAGGTACATTCTTTAAGTACCAGAGTATTGTCTGAGAAAACACAAACACAAATGTTCTGTGTTTTTATTCCTTCGGAGCGAGGAATGGCAAAAGCTCCACCCATTGTAGATTGCACTACTGTCAATTTCAGTATGCCATTAGCCCATTAGAGCCACCCATTATCCGGTTGATCTTCCTTGCAGGCATGGATTGCAATGATTGCAGACAAGCTGGATGCTACATTGTCAAAGTCGTAAGCACGGATTGCTTGTTGGATGTTGAATTCATTGATACTTGATCTTGCAAGTGGCCGTATCTTCTTTATCTGATGTTAGAAATCATCAAGTGTACATGTGAAAGCTGAAACCGGAGTCTGCAGAACCGCCACTTACAGTCAAATAATGCTTGCCCGGCCGGGTATTGGCGAATTGCTGAAGCCAGCTGGTTTGCCTGGGTCTGATCAGCATGATTTGTTCACTGCATTAGTTACTGCTTCTAACCAGCTAATATTTGGCTTAACCTGTGTTCGCAATATTCTCCTTCGAAATATTTGTAGCGAACTGTAAAATGGATTGTACACACTACATGTAATGGGGAGCAGCAAATTGAGTCGGCAAGCTAAATTCTGGAAGCCTGATGGTTTGCCGGGTACATACTTTTGTTCCGGTGTGTGGTTTGGTCATTTGGTGCATGTCTGCATTCAGTATTCGTGGTCTCAAAACATTAGTTCATGCATGTTTTGATTTTGGACTGCCTCAGATAAGATCACGTTTACAGTTACAGGTATGCTTCTCAGTGCTATTGATGCAAAATACGACTAGTAAGCATGTCTCTTGCCGCACGACATGGAGATTTTCTTTTTTGAAGGAAGCGCAAAAGCTTCATTAAGTAGGAAAATAAAACTAAGCAAACACTCCAGTTACCGATTACGTGCGCAGTGTGCACAGGAGGGGTGGCCGTGGCTGGGGAGGACTGGACGGGACGGATGGGTCGCGTGCGCCGCTGGAGAGTCGGGATTTGCTCGTGGTGCCGGAGGGCGGAGGCGGGAGACACCTCAGGCACGGGCTGTGTGGTCGCTGCGCTGGGCTTCAGGCACAGCACCGGCACGGGATGTGGTGGTGGGGGAATCGCCAATCTGGGGGATTCCGTATTTGCAGGCGCGCGCGGCCTAGGAGGCCAGAGCTGGTGCCAATGTGCCTCGATGCGCAGTTTATCGCGACTATTATCGGCCACATACACGATACGTACAAGGAGTTTTTTATGGTGAAGACTACACGATACGCAGCATCAGAGCCCCTGGGCCGAAGGAAACAAGACGCTCCATAACAGCAGCAATTTTACGTAGCTGGGGAGAAGTTTTTGATGGTGAAGACTACAATTGAAAACGGAGACACCATTAGATAGTAGAGAACTCCGTCAGAACAAAAATTCCCCCAACAACATCATCCAGCTGACACATGCTCAACCCAGTCAAAATCCAATGTGAGGAACCAAATGAACCCTACCAACGCCTCGTACGAATTGATGGTAGCAGTCTAAAACACACACACGCACGCACACACACACACAGCTTAACGAGAGAACCATGTAGAGGTCAGAGATCAGGCCAACCAACGACACACGATACCTTTCTCAAAAAAAACAAAACATGTTTCGCCGGGTCATACCAAACTGTTCCCCTCATGAGTACTCATGGTGACAAACATTTCCTAGCCTGGTGGTCTCAGCATCCTTCTCCAACAGCTCTTCATACAATCTCTCGGTATACATCTGTAACAGGATGATCACAGCATCACTCCTCCCCCTATGTTCTTCACTCAACCACTGGTATCTTTGCCTTGTTCACATGCTTCTTACTAGTTCTTTGCTTCTTTTGCTTATCCCCATGGACATCTTTCTTTGGTTCCACATCCTCGATAGGCTGTGTTCTCTTCTTTGAAAATTCAGACACGTTGAGCCGGGAACCATATACCATCTTTCGAACGTAGAAGCTCGCGACATCTCCATTGTCACGCTTCAGCAGTACATATTTTTGAAGTCGCCCACTGGAGTCCTACATGTTTCAGTGAAGTATAATACACATAGGGTTAATAGCCTATTGATGCTACTAAGCCAGTCAGATGATAAACACAACCCAACAATGACATTTTCCTAATATATTCTGGTCTTGCAATGGCAAATAACCCAATGGTCAAATGTACCTTAGTCTCTTGGCCATCTAGTTCTTCGAAAGCTTTCTCTACCTCATCTACGTCCTTAAACGAAACACATGTAGAATAAAACTCACCGCGAATCCTCGAATCAATCTGTTGAAAAGGAAAGGAAAAACAAATCATTAAACTATGAATACAATGTACATGTTTATCCAAAAAATAACAAAAGTTCTGAGAGAACCTTCTCATCAATACTAGGATTCCCAGAGAAAATTTTAAGCAGCTCTTGACAAGGCAGATAGACTGGAATTCTATGAGCAAGCAATTTCATCAGATCGGATTCAGGTGCCTATGAATTTTTTTAAGAAAAAAAAGAGGTCAGGTGGCAACTTCAATAGTGCGGTGAGGTGTAAGACTTTTTTAAAACTCTTACACTATTTGTCACAACTTCAATGGGATCATTAAATCCATGCTTAAGCTTTGCGATAACTAGATTCATTGCAGCTTCTGCATCCTTCAAGCAATTATGTGGTTCTCCTTCTTCTCGAACAGAATACCCCAAAGCAGACTAGAAGCACAAAGAATCAACAAAATAATTCACCATCCTTAGTTCCATACCATCGGATTCTCTTTGAAAATATAAGTGAAGCGACTGCAAGCTCCAATAAAAAATTTAGAGGAAAACAGGGAAGGTGGGGTTGGAAAGGAGGCCTTTTATGCGCTATTTGTTTAGAGTGACAAATCACTGGTGCCATACCTTGCACAGGCTGTTTAAAGAAGCTGATGCGGTACTAGGTAAATTCGCATACTTAAAGATGTATGCTGTATCAATAACTCGAGCACAATCAAACTTTAGAGCTGCAAATGAATTAAAGAACAATAGAAATTGAGTTAATGCAGTAGACTTTGATGCGCTGATACGGCTGCCAGGCAGAGTACTAGTATCCCGATACGTATCGGGTACGGGTACAGCACCGATACATATCAGGAAGTATCGAAAATGTTTACCTTTTTAAAAAAGAAAATAAATACCCGATACACGGAGATACGTCGATACGGCCCAAAAATGAAACCCTAGCTCATCACACCAATACAATCCCCTGCTCCCTGCGCCTCCCTCCCTTTAGTCCTGAGCGCATCCAGAGTTCCTCCAACTACTGCTCCTTCGTGCGCCTCTCGGTGACCGGCGGCGCTCCCTCCTCTCCACTCTCTACATCTCCAGCATCCAGAGGCCAGCAGCATCCATCCTCTGCGCCCCTCCCATGCGCCTCCACTCCTCCAGCTACTGCCCCTTCGTGTGCCCCCCGGCGACGAGCGACCGGCGACGCTCCCTCCTGTCGACTCTCCACATCTCCAGCATCCAGCGGCCAGCGCCTCCATCTTCCCCAATACCCCAAGCAACTAGGTGTTTTTTCTTGTTCCCTTTTCTGAGATCTTGTTCCAGGCTGTTGGGAGTATGTGCTGAGGGGATTTTACTTGTGAAAAGCAGTAGCTATAGCTCCATCCAGATTGCTTTGGGGATTTTTTTTTTTTTTTGTAAATCCTAAGGATTTGGATCCAATCCTAGGCCAGCACCTAAGGGAGATTGTAGTAGGTATCTTATGATTTCAGATGAATTATGTAATATGAACTATCTATCTATGTTCTATCATTAGTCACTACATTTTTTTGTCAACCTTGATGTAAGTTAACTGCTAAATATTGAGGTGTGCAGTGCTTTCTTCTTATCAAGACATCAACTCATTATCAAGATTATCATTGTCATGCAAAAGCTAGTCTTCTATTGTTCATTTCATCTTGACATACATGCTGCTATAAGGCCCATAACTAATGATGTTGTATTTATATTTGCAGGATACAATGATACATTGATAAATTTACATATATGTTGGACAAATAGAGTAAAAGTCTATAATTTCCATTTGTATATGCTCCCTGGGACATTTCTACACATCGCTGGACAGCTGAAGTAAAGATAAACCCTTGATTGAAACTTATCAAGTATTGTATTTTATATTTATACTATTTACACACACACACATCCGTATCGCTGTATCATTTTTTTAAAAGAAATGGGGTATCGCCGTATCGTTTTTTTGTGTGTGGAGAAATGGGGTATCGCCGTATCTTTTTTTTTGGGGAGAAATGAGGTATCGCCGTATCCGTACCGCCGTACCGGTATCGCGTATCGATGCATCTTAGGAAGTCGAGTAACAAAAAGAAACATGTCCAACAAGCACAATGGAGGCATTGAATAAACGCATCAAATAGATTAGACGCAGACTGATCACACCTTACCATGTAAATCTTTAGATAAGCTATGGCCAATCAGAATCTTTCCTTTGGACAAGATTTTCTTCAACGATTTCTAGGGAAGGAAAAGACAAATACAACTACCGTGAGAGGAAATAAAAGAAAATACGTAAGAAGTTTAGAAACAACATACCTGAACATCAACTAATGAGCATGTGACTCCTTCTAAATCCTTCTTAGATACGCCAGTGATGTCTGCCCTATAGTCCTTAACAGCTTTCAAGGGATTTACAAGTTTGTCCAACTTCACCTGAAAAAATATCAATTTAATGAGACTTAAGAGCAGATATGGAAAGTTCTGACATGATTCCAAATCAAGGACACTGATGAAATTTGAATTATCCAAAATTTAGAAGTTTTGGCATAAATTTTTTAGAAAATGATCTAACATTGTAGCATTGTGAATTATGTACTGTGTTGTAAAATAGCATTCTTCTGATTGTTAATGCACCAGACAACACAATGAATCCAAATATACTTTGTTTAGCAAAATAATGTACTACCTCCAGATTGTTGTCTACAACACATACTCGGACAACGGCTTCCGTCCCATCGTGGCAAAGGACCATCTCACAGTCAAGTGCCAAAGTAGCTCCTGGGTTCATATAATTAGAGACTTCTCCTATCCGCATTACTTTCCATCCCTACAAATAATCTGTGGTTATGGAAAAGCTTAAACAGTCCTCAACTATCAGACAAGTAAAATGAAGAGTCCAAGACATTACTACTTTACAATGAGACTATAAATTGGTCTTAAGCTTTACAATTTAGACTGGGAGAAAATATACTGTATATTTTGTATGAAGAACCCAAGGTAATCTACAACTGCAGTCCAAGCATTAACAATCATGAACATTATTCTGACTGAGCAATTTAAGATCAGGAAAAAGTGCAAAACCGCAAAGGGTTGATTCGTCATTTGTGAATTAAGCGAAGTACAAAAAAAGCTTTACCTCTTGGTAAGATGGGAAGTTATAATTTTTCCTGTATTCCGGGTGTTCTGCTGTCAGTTGAACAAGCTTCTGCATTTTGCATGATATACATCAATACAATTGTTCACCAAATAATGTTTGATACCCTCGGAAACTACAATAATCCAGTAACCCACTTGTTCACCAAGTAACACAGAAACTACAAGAATCATGAGATAGTACAAACATTACCTGCTCGGGAGAAATCTTGTCAGGAAAATCCTTCATAAACTGCTCGATAGTTCTTCGTTCGTTGTGACGCTTTACCAATTTGCTCAAGTACTGGAACCAAAATTGAGAGCCTCATATTCTCAATACCATGGTTCGGATGCTTAGAAACGAACTGCATATGTAGCCAAACGTAGTTAGCTGGATCAAAATATTACCTTTTGAAAATCTTTGGAGAATGTTAGAAGGAAAACAAGCAGCACATCCCTGGATCGTTTCTTGGGGTCACTCACGGAAGCACCAAACTTCTTGTCGTTCCGAGCCAAGAATTCCTTCCATCCCCCCTCGGCGCCTTTCAGCCCGTTCTTCTGAGTGAACCTCACGATCTCAACGAGCACCTGGCATGACCAGAGCAACAAACGGCAAAGAAGAATCAGGGAAAGACCTCGAAGGTATGCGCTTGTTGACGCTTTGCTTGCTTTTACCTCTTTCTCGGCACCGGCGAGCCGCTTGCCCATTAGACGACTGCGGAGAAACCAAAGGGAAGGGCTCGTGCTTAATTTCCCCCTTGAACGCCCTCCTCTTCTGTAGCGTCAGAGGAAGCGGCGTTAGGGGACGGGAGTAGGAAGCAGGGGAGGGTGGCTGTGGCGGCCGCGCGTTCGTGTGGGAGGAGGCGGCGGCGGCGGTCGGGCAGTGCGCGGCACGGGAAAAACGGCCGAAAAAACCCTTCTTTTCGCCTGCAAGCACAGCTCAGCAGGTAAGTGGACAACACGGTCGCGTGGTATTAGGCGGGCTCGTTTTGGCTGAATCGATGGGGCAGATTTATGGCTGAGCCCACCTAGGGCCGTGTCACGTCAGGATATGGGCTTTAATCTTTAAGTCTAACGGCCAATTGGGTGCTTCATAGGCCCAGTTTATCAAAAGCCTAATGGGCTCGGTTGGTAAAGTTGTTTTGAGGATCATTTTATACTGACCAAGCAAAACGAGGTGTTCCTCTCCAAAAAAAAAAAAAAGAGAGATGTGCTAGTTTAATGCAGTGATCCAATGCAAATTGAGCTCCCATCCTTAGCTAATTAATTTCTTCCTCCGGAATTGATGAGAGTTCCAATGATCACATCCAAAACTCGAACGAATCGACGAGTCAGCTTTCTAGAGAGTTCGGAAGTAGGCAGGTTGCAGGTCATTGAGCTGTACCCCAAAACTCGTCCACGGTCATATATGATGCCATATACCTGATCAGATCGCATAACCAAAAGGGAGGTGCATCTGAACCCCAGCATTATCGCTTGAGCTACACATGCGTGCAATACTTCTTAATGCGATCGAGCCTGGCTAGGTAGCTACTACATTGACATTTTCATAATCGACCCAAAAAGTCAGATATATATGCATGTACCACACACAATTCTTTCCTCTAATAGAGCCGCAAAACATTTTCTAGTATGCAGATTAGGAGATCTGATATGCTAGCGTGGCAACCTCGCCGTGCCCAGTCCGAAGCCAATCCTGCCATCTCATAGCCAAGTGCCAGCCTCATCACCTGCGTGCCGAATCGTGCAGCTTATATGTGTTACAGAATAGAAATACTAGGAAGAATGTTATCTCCAGTTTTGCCTTATCTCCTGCTTCGCCATTGGTCAAACAGGATGAGCTAGCATGCTTAGCGCCAACCAAATGAGGCGAAAAACTAATAATAAAGACTCATCAGACCCCTTGATATTTCTTGTGCTGATAACTATGCGTATGCGAATAGTATTGACTAATGAGTAATGCCTTTCGATTACAGACTAAGCACGAGACACACGACGACATCTCAAAACATAGCCATGATTTCATATTTTCCATAAAGGAAGTTCCACGTCAGAAATGTTGCGATGGCTCAAGGATTTCACGCAGCAAACGGGCTCTAATGTTGCGATGCCTCATTCATATTGATTCGTAACTCGTAAGGCGGGCGCGTTCTTGCCCTGACAACCGGCACATGGTACCATGATCCTACCCAGCAGTAGAGGAGATTCTTTACCGTTTTACTGCTACTAGTGGCTAGCACATTCCAAGAGATCCAGCACGGCGGCAACCGACAGACACAGGCACGCACAACCAAGCCTGCGTTGGTTGTGTGGGGTTGGATCTCACCATACCGGCATCATCATCCACCCAAACTCTAGGGGGATCTTCGCGCTGGGCAGTGGCACGAGACCTTCCTCGGGAACCGCGGCGGCAGGTCCACCAACACGCGATGCCTGCCGGCCAGGAAAACCACGCCCCGTCCGACGCGGAAAGGTTGGAATCTTGGCGTGAATTCTGGGCGAATCCGGCCGTGCGGCCCGTCCGATCGAGCCGACGGCCGACCAGGCCAGCAAAGACGGACAGCCGTTGGTTCCTCGGCCCTGTGCCTATGGCACTCGGTTTGCTCTGCCGCTCTGCGCGTCACGTGCCGTACTGCCATGCATGTTCTTCGAGTTTTTTTTTTCTGGTGGCTTACATTTCTTTACTGGTAACGGTAAAAGAAGCCCCCGCTCGCATATATAACTATAAAAATAGATTAGGTTAGTCATTTACCACGATTTCGGACCACAGTAGTCACCCAACGCTCTCGGATCGGCAAGGAGACATACTGCGGTTTCAGTCGCATTAGGCTCGGATGGCACCGTAGGAAACAGTATGTGAATAATGAAACTGTTTATCACTATTGATCAAAGACGTTTTCCGTAGTTTCACCCCAATACGTTCCTTCCGCAATTCCAGTTTGTGGTACGTGGGTTTCGGAGACCGAAAGTGCGGTGTATGACTTCCGTGGATTATGAGTATGTCATCTGGTCTTTCTAATCTGCTACAGTATTATTTTGTAATTTTGTAAGAACTTGTATTATTTTTACTATTATAAAAAAAATATATATCAATTCAGCCGAGACTCCGTGTTCTTCTCTCCATAGAAAATTCCAGTTCACCGAATCCCGATGCTTGCATGGCTGCTAGAGGCTAGTCTAGGGTCGTCATGTCATTCAGCGCATTGCGTGCCTGCCTCCTACCACATTTTTGGACGAGACGACAGTGACATAAGCTGGATCCTGAAGAGAGCAGCTCCAGGTATAAATTTTGTTTTAAGTTACGTACAGCTACAGGTCCTTTGATAAATTAACCCACCCTCGGTTACGTAACATGGTTTGACAAGGTTGCGGACCATTGACAACTTTGTTTGGTGAAATTTTTACAGGACACCGGCCAAATTACCAAATAGAGTAGTGCAAGTGGTCGAATTTAAGTACCGTGTCACGGTACTACTTGGAAATGGAGATTTATTAAAATTTGTCAAGAAGAAGTCGGCCATTGGTCGAGCTCGATCGTTTTGTCTTGACTAGTCTATCGGACAAACTTCCGGCGATCTAGTGATCGCATTGTTTAGTTTTATCAGCAAGTGGCATGGAATTAATAATCTAAAGAAACAAGTTTAGTAGTAGCACTACTGTACGGACAATGCAAGCATGAAGTGAAGCTGCATGAGAGTCAGTGCTCAATGCATATGCTTGAGTGGAGCCAACTCAGCCTGGTACATTTTCACTTCATTTTAATTTGATCAGATTAGATTAAATACTCTCGACTTTGTTCGGCCCGAGGCCGCTGTCTATCTTGTCTCCTTTTCCTATTCTTTTCTTAGCTCCGGAGTCGTAGTAGGATCTGTGGTGTTTCGTAGTGCATGAGTAGGTCTAGTTTTTAGCTTAACGTTTTGACGAAATGCCATCATATATACGGAAGCCTTTTTAAAAATAGCAATTAGAATTACGACAGATTAGACGAAGTGCCACAGCAGTGTATACCAGTGGAATTTCGCTACACTGTAGTAAGTTACCGGTGTAGCAGTAAAGTGCTTAATCCGGTTAATTTTGGTTTTAACCTCTGCCTCCTGAGTTGCTCAAAAGGCTGGCCTCTCGGGACGGGGGCGATCCGTTGGGACTTGGGACGCCGCTAGGGGCGTGGCCTGCGCGTGGCGGCCCGTCCATCCGGCGGCGCCGGTTGTCCCGGCCCACATGTCAGTCTCTAAAGCACAGTTGTCTCGGCCCCACATGTCAGTGTCCAGCGCACACACTCGACAGCGGAAGGGTCCATCCACCGGCTCTTGTGCGGCTGTGCCTGGAAGCTGCCTGCTTCCTCCCACGTGCGTGTGTGTACACCAACCAGCCACTCCTACTAAAACTATTTATTTATTATTATGCACAACACAAGAGGACAGAACAATTTGTTCTCGGACGCCATCCAAATTTTTTCCCCCCAAGATTCGGATCTTTGAGGCCCCCACAAAAATGACCCTTTCCATATCCTTTTCACAGGCCCTCCTGCTCCATTTTCAAGGTGCGCATTGGCATAGATTCCCTTGTCCTGCATGCCGTGCAGCCTGCAGCAAGCAACACAAGCCACACAAGGATCAGGATAAACGATGGTCCCGGCCGGGACTTGACAGCTCACCAGCGAGGTATTCCAGTTGTTTTTTTCACTACCGGGCTGGTGAGGTTTATTTCCGGTAGATGTCTCGAGAATAAGGTTGATCTATTTAAAGAGCGACAACACGTTATGTGTTCAACGCCTTAAACGGTGAAGTACTGTAAGGACTGTACATTGAGAGAGAAATAACTATTGTGAATACCTGCACAGCCTAAGAAATACCTAGTCACAGCCACATCTTGTAACAATTTATGAATATGTTACCTTTCCATCTGTACAATGATGATGGGGTAATCTATCACATGCGTTTCATGCTTACAGCAACAGTGACAAGACAATAGTGCACATCACTATACGATGGAATCTTTGTCATCTGAAAAGGAGTCACTTGGAAATTTATAATATGTCCGCCAAGTTGATGTCTTGACGATGTTGTATATACGATTAAGACGAGACGTCGTTTCATATGTACAGGAAAAATGCCGAATTAGTCTATTTTCTGTTGCTCACACCACTTGGATTAATGCCTAAAATGCTCGCCGATCAAATTTAGCAAAACTTAAGCACATGGTGACTGAACAATAGCAGAAACCCATGGGGTCTAAGTAAAGCTACCGTCTTGTCCACAAAAGATTTCCTAGAGAAAAACCATCGTGCATGCACCTTGCTACCATGCATCCAGGAAACCTATCGGCCTGCTTAAATTCACGGGTATTCTATACCCTACGTAGGAAGAGAAGCCACGCGAAGTATCGTCAACTAAGTGGAGGCGACTAAAGGTTCCTACTCTTCACCTTTTCCTCCCTTTTGAAGCACGATCCGGCGCACAGTATGCTAGGAGCCAATGGGATAATGAAATTCGTAGAAGGTAAAGTGAAATCTTAACATCTGCGTGCTCAATGCGGCAGCCAGCGCAAACTACGCAAGCTAGCTTCTTGTTCGGTACACTGTTCGCCAACAATCAGATTAAGCAATTGTATTAAACGCCACATACAGAATGCAACGACGCCATTGAGGCAGCCTTCATTTCTTCATTCTTTCTCTATTACAATCTAGTGTGCTCTAGATCGCATTTTTCTCGTTTGAAATTGGTAAGGAGGTATAACACCTGTTTCTCTACACTACAGTCTTGATGTGTATTGTACAGTGCATCCGTGAACATCAAGTGTTCTGCCCGGTTGAAAAGCAGGGCAGGGCAGTTGTTGCACGTGTTGCAGTACTAAATGTCGTCAGGACGGAGTTTTTGTTTCATTTTAAAATAGTTCTCTCGTGAATGGAATAGAAAAATGATATTTTTACCGTATAAAAATACAACGGCACACTAACTGATGTTTACCCAGAGCGCGGCAGGACACGTCGCTAGCCCACAGGAGGCGACAGACGACTTGCCGCTAACCCAGTCCACTGCAAGTCAGCACGTAGGCGAGGTAGGAGCATGCATACGACTGCGTTAACGGTAGGCTGCCTGCCGCGGTTTTGGTACACAATAGGGCTCTTGCTGTAGTGTTTTCGTACTGTAGTAGTGCTATTTTTACTATTTTTATTTGCAATAAGCTATTTGTACAATTTTGAAAAAAGGGCTAAATTACACGTGCGCGGGCCTCCTACCGTACGTTGCCGTGGCTAGACCTAACTTCCGTAGCTGCATGATGTGTCAGCTTCCTGGGCGTGCAACATTTCGATCGGAAGACAAATCGCATGTGGTTTTTTTTTGTGATTTTGTATTGACTTTTATTACATGGCCATGGCTAGCACGTTGTACTGATTGGTTTCTCTTGAACAGCAGCATGACTGGATCATTTGGATCACATGTTGCAACAATGCGTTGTTTGGTTTCTCTTTTAGCTATCTATTCTAATTTATGGGTCGATATAGGAGTTCTATGCTTGCCCGGTAATTATACCCTAAAATACTATACTTTAGTAAGAGGTGTTCACATAATCACACCACGTAAGCTTAAAGGACGTCTATAGTTGTATCACTTAGATCTTTAAAGTTGGAGGGTGTTTAAGGTTATCTTTTTTTAGTTTTTCTTTTCTTAAACGAAAGGAGATTCACCGGTTGAGTTTGCCGGTCCATTTGATACGCGCACTGAACTACGATTACATCAAGCACAAATACCAAGCCAAGAATACATGGTTTCTTAATTGGAGCAACTTGTCTTTATTCTCTCTTTTTTTTTTCTTTCATGGGAACATCTAATGCTAAAGCATCAGTTTGATTCTCTAGTAAGTAATTAACGATAAAAGCATCACAGGTTAGTTAGTTTTGTAAAATCTTATGGAATCCATCAATTTCAGGGTGAAATTAAGGTCTTGTTATTTTGTAAACATTTAAACTGATTTATTTCCTTGGTTTTTAACTGATTTATTTCGTAGACACTTGGAGCGAGTAGCAATTTCTTTGTTTAAAGTATGCTTATCATAGAGAAATGGAAACCGAACCAGAACAGGATATTCATTTTTCACCATTTTTTATTGAGGAATCGTTGCTGCCGAATCCAGTCCAACTGATTACCTCGTACACAAACTAAGAATCGTAAAAATGATGCAATAATACAATAACAGAATAATAGATTGTTGGACCGAAATGGCGACTAGAGGGGTTGACTAGGAGCACGATCTTTTTTTGCTTTGATTGGATTCAACACGTTTTTCACCCTAATAGCTATGAGAGCTATGAAGATCAATGTACAAGCATAGCGGAAGACTTATATTGAATCCAATCAAAACCCCGAAGCAAAACAATTAAAATCATCAAAAACTCAATTCACAATGAGTTGAGCGGTCTGACATCTCCATGGGGCGGTCTGACCTCTCCAATGGGTGGTCTGACATCTCCAAGGGGTGGTCTGACCTCCAGCACGATGAACAGTAAAATCAGGTTTGACCTCTCAGCCTAGTGGTCTGACCTCTCCATGGGGTGGTCTGACCTCCAACACGATAAAAAGTAAAATCAGCCCGAACTCGAAATCACAAATTGGTCTAACTTTTGATCCACAGCTTAAAACTTTATGAAACTTGAAACATACCTTCTCTAGGATGTCAAGAACCTATTCCAATCAAGGATCGTGAAGATCAACCACTTTTCTCTCCCTAAATACAAACTAGGGTTTCTTCAATACAATGGTTGGAAGGTGCACAACTAGCACCCTCCCCTATTTATAGTAGAGGCTAGATTTTAGGTGATAAAGGAGTATGTCAAGTTCTTTTAGGTGGTATATATATCTTAGGTGTAGTTACTTCCACCTTTGATATACCACCTAAAAGAACTTAACATACTCCTTTATCACTTTAGGTATACTCATATATCAATTATAAGATACTCCAATGCGAACCACACAAAAATTTTGTAAGAGAGTCTAAAGTTTTTAGCATATTTTATAAATATCTTCATATTCGCACTAAAAAGTAGTATATCTAAAAAAATTGTACATACCACCCTTGAAAAGGTGTATATACTCTCGGTTACAGAATATACTCACTACGTTGTGAGATACAGAATAAAAAAAATAACTACTCTCACAAGTAGAAAAAAGACTTCCTATATATATACACACACTCCTCCATCTTTCTAACGTCTAATTGACAGCTAAAAGAACGATACAACGCGAAAAGGGCAATTCGAGCAATCTCCGCCAAAATTTCAGATACGACAGCGACCGACTAATCAATGCTAATTTAGACGAGACTATTTCTCGCCGGCCTAGTTTACGGAATCGTTAATAAGGTACTTAATCCTAATTAAAAATGGAATTGACAGCGAGTAGAATCTTCGCACTACCCCAGGAGACTAGCGCATAATTTAGTCCATGACAATATTCCGGAGCAAAGATTCCTTTGCATCGCGTGACTTGAGTGCGCATCCGTGCTGTCTGTCTGGATTGAGTTTTTAGCATATCTGGCGTGGCACTGTTAACTCGTATCCGGTTGCATGACTTGCCTAATCAGTACCTTTAAAGGTATGATTTGCCAAGTAAATGTTTCGGGAGGCATGACTTGTTTAGTCAGTGCTTCTAAGGTATGATTTGCCTAGTTAGTGCCTTTGGGGCGCGACTTGCTTTGTCCGTGCCCCTGCGGGATGAACTTTGTCTGGTTCGTACGTTAAGGGACACAGATAAGTGTATTTCATGCGAGAGAAAAATTAGAATAAAAATTATGTGATTTTTATGTAATAATAGAGCATATGATAATATAGCGAAATGACATCCTCGATACATACGCACATAATGCATATAACGTAGTTACACACGGGTTACAATAAATTTTTTAATAATATTAATTTAATAAAGAATTACAAAAATAATTTTGGAATGAGGGAAGTATGGTGGTATGGGGGTGAAATGACCACACCCTTCCAAAGTTATTCTCTCTCTAATATTTTGTTCTGTACTCTCAAATAAACCGACTCAACAAAGGGGCAATTGCATTATAAAATGGTACTTCAATTCTTTTATTATTGCGCCGCCAAACTCGCATTCAAAATATTCTTTGTTGATTTCACTCTGAAGGGGCTATTTTGCTATTTCGTCATTGAAATCGCATTCCAAATATGTTTTGTTAGACCGAAACATCTAAATTGTTCTCTATTTCATATTTTCTTATATTTTCGAAAATGATCGGTTATGCGGATACTTAAAGATATTACCAACATATCTATATAATTTAATTTCAATTTCCACCTCCTGTCGCCAATTCAAATGATGGTAAAACTATTTTTATGGAGACAGAATCCTCAGAGGGTATTTCGCCATTTGAAATGGAATGTCAACATGAGCATTTCGACATTTGGAATGGCGACGGTAGTCCATTTCTTATTTAAAAAATTGACTATTTATTATTGTAATTCTTTATTAAAATGATATTTTTTTTAAAAAAATATTGTAGCTCGTGTGTAATTACGTTGTATACATTATGTGTGTATGTATTGAGCATGTCATTTCTTTATATCATCATGCGCTCTATTATGACATGAAATCACGATATCTTTCATTCCAAATTTTTTTCATATGAAATACACTTGTCCATGCCCCCTGACGTACTGACTAGACGAGGTTCAACCCACGAGCACGAACAAGGCAAGTCATGCCCCCCAGCCTCCAGGGTATTTACTAGGCAAATCATGCTCACGGAGAGTTAGAATTGATAATTCCCGTGTCAATAGTGTCAAACAAAAAACAACAACAAAAGTCATCTGGATACCACAGGTTCACCCCATAATCACTCTTTTTATTTATTTATGTTAGTGTTAAAATGCATATCGTGAAGAAGTGACATAGAGATGGAGTAATTTATATTTGCCATTTAGTATAAAATAGTTTGCCATAGAAGTGTGTTGTCAACATTTTTAATATTGGACTCATCCTCGTAGTCACTACTTTTATATTCAAACGAAAGCGGTTAGGTAGATTCACAGTAACATGACTCCTAGACCTCAAGGACTGATCGTTGTCTTGACTTCCAATGTAATGTTTTACTCAAAACAACAATAGTTTACTATTTAAATTAAAAAAAAATCGACCAATTTAAATAAAAATTTTATATAGGGCTGTAGGAACAATATCTCCACCTCTTCCATCGCTCAGCGTCCAAAGGGAGGTGGAATCCAATATCATGAATTAGCCCAAATGTAAAGAGATTACCCAATTCGGCAAAGATGTGAATGAATTCGATATATATTTCCCTATCCACATGCTAACATTTTCCACTATCTCTGATTCCAAATGTAAGTCTTTGAAGGGTCTGTAATAGCCAATATTAATATTTTTAAGTTTCATCTTCAATATATAAATAATTACCAAGATCATACTTTTGTAATGTATAATTACTTTTATTTAAAATGTTATCTCGGTGAGACCGTGTGACGATACAGAAAACAACTCATTTGAATATGTCTGTGTAGCCTAAAAATAGTAAGTTGTGCACGCCGGCATGATTTGATTGCGGCCTATTAATAACCGGAACGGACGGCGCGGGGCGGGGCGGGTAAAACCCCACCCTGGCCAGGCGGCCGCTCCTGGACTCGAGATTCCCAAATCCCGCAGCAGCGAAATCCCCCCTCGCGTCCGGAGAAGCCCTTCCAACCTCTATAAATACCCGCGAATCTCCCACCCACAGAGCATCACATACACACGCAGAGAAGATAACAGAGGAGAACGTAGTATATAGCGGCTCAGAGGAGGAAGGACTAACCAACCACCTAGGACACCTTCACCACCTAGCTAGGAGATATGGGGCGGTGGGCCATTGCCATCCATGGCGGCGCGGGCGTCGACCCGAACCTGCCGGAGCAGCGCCAGGAGGATGCGAAGCGCGTGCTGGCGCGGTGCCTGCAGGTCGGCGTGGACGCGCTGCGCGCCGGGTCGCCCGCACTGGACGTGGTCGAGGCCGTGGTGCGCGAGCTGGAGACGGACCCCGTCTTCAACTCCGGCCGAGGCTCCGCGCTCACCCGCCGCGGCACCGTCGAGATGGAGGCCAGCATCATGGACGGCCGCGGCCGCCGCTGCGGCGCCGTCTCCGGCGTCTCCACCGTCAAGAACCCCGTCTCCCTCGCCCGCCTCGTCATGGACAAGTCCCCCCACTCCTACCTCGCCTTCGACGGCGCCGAGGAGTTCGCCCGTGAGCAGGTAACTAATCCCCCTTCTGTCAACTAATCGTCCTAATTAATCTCGTCGCCCTGTTAACACTCCTTCCTGCGTGAATCCTGCGCGGCTTTCTTCAGTTCCTTCAGAACCATAAACAAGTTAAGAAAAGAAACATGCTGCCTCCTGATATAATCAGCATTACATTTTTTTAATGGAAATTAAAATCCCGTGGACCTGGCTCGGCTTAACGTGAGAGATTGACGGGTTCGTGACCACGCAGCCGAAATCTCGTGACAACGAGTAATTAAAAACCGGTGCTTCCGCTCGACACTTGTACATGACGTGGCTGGCGCGGCACAAGTGTACAACATGTGTCTAGCTTGAGCCTTTTTATCCGCATACAACATGTGTCTAGCTCGAACCTTTTTATTCGCATACAACATGTGTCTAGCTCGAACTTTTTTTCGAAATAAAGCTGTAGTAACGGAATAGCAACAACTCTCTGATTGGACGGGACGGAACGGGAGAGACCGTTTCTTGCAGAGGTGAATCTTAGCTGGCCTTGTAAATTTTGCAAGGTTCCATCCCAACAAGACAACACGCACGCATATATGCCATGCCTTTTAGGGTCCATGTTGGTATGAAAAGGTAGAAAAGGAGGGAGAAATCACGTAGGATTGCCCCTTTTGATCTTTTTGGATTTTAGGCTCCTTTTTGCGTGTCCTATGCTTGGTTCTGGTAAACATGACATGTAAACTATACATGGTGCAAGCTTATCTAGCTTTACGTGTTTCATGGAAAATACAATAAGACAGCTAATTGTTTAGCTCAACATGGTATATATGTAATCTTGCATCCATGTGCAGACGTACCGTACTTCTCAAACCTTGTAGTTGCATCTAGAAATCACTTGTTTATATGGTAAGTTTGATTGTTCTTTTAACTTTACTCGCTGGTTTTACCATTTACCTTTTTTTTTTGAAATGTTAAAAGAATTATTCTGTTTAATGTTTTATGATTTTGAGTCCATTACAATTTGTTTGTGCTGCACCTGCACGTGCCTTGTCTCCTTTTCGTCCCCTGGTCTTCGGAGGAAGCTGTGGACCAGATACGAGCTCTTTTCACATCAATTGAAAGCAACGGCGACGTAACTTGTCTCCCATCTGCTGTTAGTCTTGTGTGCGGTATTTATTTATTTTTCAAGCGCTGAAGCCGCAAATACGGAGGAACCAATTCTTAGTTCGTGCGTGGTGCGTGATACATATGTCCCTTTTCGAGTGAAATTTTATTTTCAAAAGGTTAGAACAAAGTGAGAAATTTGACAAGGAAACATGGGTCGCGTGATTACAATAGCCGCCTCGCGCCCACAAAACCATTATTTTGTCCCTGCCCGACACGATTTGCAGGATAAGTTTTAAAGTCAAGATCGTGCAGCACCCCCAAGCAAACGCTAGGAATTTCTGCTTGTCCCATGTAGAAAATATTTTTTGATGCATGTGCGTAAAAACATTTTTTCTTCTTTAAACAAAGTAAATAGCAGAAGCAAGTAGCATACAAGATCCATGAACCTAGGATGGTTCCTCACAGCTAGCTTTGCCTGTGCTGTTTGGTCGTGCCTGATGCGTCCTGCTCCTCTGTTTCTGCACGGCATTGTGCATCAGTCGTGTGATCTTGGATTGATCCGAGATTGATGTTGGTTTACAACCACTCCATCTTGGAGGACAAAAGCTCAACACTTAAGCACACAATCAATCCAACTCTCTAGAACCCTAATATCTCCACTTTCCTCTCCCTAAACACAAGCTAGGGTTTCTTCAATACAAGGGTTGAGAGGTGCACAACCAGCACCCTCCCCTATTTATAGTGGAGGCTAGCTTCTAGAAGAACATTCATAATGAGCACTCGTTAAGCCCCCACACAAACGGATTTAACTCACGCACACATTTCAAAGCATCATCTTCATCTTCTATTGACCTAAACCACTTCTCCTTGCGCCGCGGTTTAGCCAAAAGCCATCAAGACGGTATTTTGGTGAAGTTACCAAAATACCCCTTCTCGATCCTTCTCCAAAGACCGAGTCCAAACTTCATGAAGCAATCACATGCTTCGCCGCGCGTAGGTTGATCAATGACTCTCTCCGTGTCGGCAAGTCTCTCCCATCCGACTCCCACTGAAACCACCATGGCACTTACACCGACCCCTACGCCGCTTGATGCGGCCCATCGCACTGAACTTCCCGTTCGGTCATCCTTGTCCATTTTGCGTCATGCTTGAGTCCATTGACTCCACCCAGCATCCTCGATCGTTCTGAACCTCAGCTTTCCAAGCCTAGTCCCGATCAACCTCGGCGATGACCGATCAACCTCGGCGATGACCGTCGTTGGCCTCTAACTCTCCTGCACAACAATAGACAAACGAATCAATTTCGGGACTAAGTTCTTCGCAATTTGACCTACGTTAGTCAAAACATGCATCATGCAACATATATGCACGGAAACCTATGAACTAGACCTAACCAACAAACATCGCCGCCAAGCTGCCCGACGAACAAGTCAAAACCAGTCAGATCGCCACCCCATGGCTGGTCTGACCGCCACCTGGCTGGTCTGACTGCCCAGCAAAAGGACTTAGCCAAATTTTCTCCCTGGAAATCCGAAGCCTCTTTGGAAATTTCAAACAAAAAAAAATTTTACTTGAAGCTCCAAAAATTATGAGACCAAGTGTAGGAGAATCCCCTCTCTTGCCTACACCCTCTATTTTTACCCAGCTGATGCGACAATGGGTGTCCCGATCTTTCGGTGAGAAGGATAACTCAATTTTGGTAGAGACGACTCTCACGATTCGGCTACCAATCGCACACGACCAATATGCCCAGCACGTGGAGCTAAAACGGACCCCGTATGTCAAAGTTATGCACATTTGAAGTCAGTGCTGTATCCGGAGGCCGAATTGGAATCCAAAACGTGTCTAGCTCGAACTCTTGCTTAGCTTGGACAAAAGGTGATGTGATGCTACACAAATATACATTTTCATCATTAGGTATCATCATATAATTCATATAATATAATGCACTCTTAGAAATGAGCTCACCTGATAATTTAAGTGAAGCGTATGTGCCCTTGTAATTGGAATAACAAGCATAGCAAATATGATTGTATCCATAGGGGTCATGTACTCATCACCAGCTCCAAGCTCAAAATTACTTTATGGCCTGTTAGACCGCTGCCCATTGGCCGGTCTGACCGCCAGTCTCTTAGCCAAAACCCTGGCCAGTCTGATCGCTAGAGGTGGCCGATTTGACCGCCACACAGGCCGGTGAGACCGCCGTCCTAGTCGGTCTGACCACCAACTGTGTGATAAAAACTGAAACTTTGTTGAAAACACGTGTTTCGATAAACCCTCAATTCCATTGCCAATTGTAACATCATCATAAGAACATGAACATATCCCCTTGATATCCACATAGATTGAACACAGAGATATGGGGGGACGTCTTGTTTCTCTTTATTACTCTTCTGAAAACTGTAGCACAATGCTTGAGGTCCCACTCCTTTATATATGTTACTAGATGGATGAGAAGCCCACCTTGGGCTAGGACTCCCGGCCTGGGCTCGGTTTCTTAACACTCCCCCTTGGGCACTCATCTGTCATGTTCATGTCTCATCAAAACTCCATAAAAAATCCAGTGGAATTTTTATTGGAGAAAGAGTACATGATACACGTTCTGTTGTACTGCACAAATTACCTCATTAAAAACATTTGCCGAGAAACTTCAGAAAAACTTGTTAAGGGAAAAAGAGTACAATCCAATCAATTTTATTTAATCTCCATGATTTATTCGTTTGGTATTCGATCTTCGTGATAAAGCTTTACTAAAGAGTTCGTGATGATTCTCCCCTTGAATTCTGCACTTCTCTAAATCTAATCATTTTAATTCCACGTATGCATCTTTCAAAGCTAGACGCCGGAAGTGACTTAGTGAATAAATCTACAAGATTTTCACATGACTTAGTATGCAATACTTTAATTTCGTCCATCCTTTGCAATTCATGAGCATAGAAGAACTTGTGGTTGATATGCTTAGTGAGAGGACTCTTCACATAACCCATCTGCACTTGTGCAACACAGGCTGCATTATCTTCATAGATAATAGTGGGGGTTTACACGGTATTCAATCCACATGACTGCTGGATGTGGTGAATCATCCGCCGAAGCCAAGAACATTCTTGTCAGACCTCGTACAGTGTTATGGTTTTCGAGTGGTTCGTTGAAGTATATACAAGACTTTGCTTGGATGATTTCCATCAAATTGCAGTTCCACCACATAGAAATACATAGCTTGTTTGCGACTTGGCCGTATGCGGGTCTGACAGGTACCCAACATCTGCATAGCCAGTCATAGTTAGGTCTTGGTTCTTTCTGTAGAACAGACCAAGATCTTTGCTTCCTTGGAGGTATCGGAAGATGTCATTTATTTTTTGCTAATGCCTTTTGGTAGGTTCTGCATTATACCTTGCTAGTACGTTCACAAAAATGCAATATTCGGTCTAGTATAGTTTGCTAAATACATGAGTGCTCCTATTGCACTCAAGTATAGGAATTCTGGTCTCAGGACTTCCTGCTACTCTTCTTTAGGTCTGTACGGGTCCTTGTCCAGTTCCAAGGATCTCCCGACCATCGGTATTTTCGAAGGATATGCCTTTTCAAAGACGAACCATTCTAACACTTTCTGAGTGTAGGTTGACTGATGTACTAAAATCCCTTCAGGGTATGCTCAACCTGCAAGGCTAAACAATATTTGGTTTTACCCAAATCTTTCATTTCGAACTCCGACTCCAGGTAAGAGCTTGCTTTCTTAATATCTTACAGGGTCCCGATGATATTAAGATTATCTACATATACGGAGATTATACAGAATTCATCCGGGGATCACTGTATAAAAACACAGTGACAATCCTGATTGTTCGTGTAGCCTTTCTTGTATAGAAAGTCGTTCAAGCGTTTATACCACATTCCGCCTGATTGCTTCAGTCCATACAGTGACTTTCTAAGTCGCACACTGTACAGATTTCTATTTGCTCTGTCTTGGTTCGGGACAGGAACACCTTCAGGTACCTTCATATAAATGTATGAATCCAAGTTCCCAAAAAGGTATGCAGTTACCACCTCCATCAATTTCATTTATAAATTCAAGTTTACTACTATTGAGAAAATATCTAAAGGTAGTTCCGCCCATTACCGGCCAATAAGTTTCTTCATAATCGACTCCTGGCCATTGAGTGAACCTTGTGCAATGAGTCTTGTTTTTTATCTTACAACTTCGTTGTTTTTTTATTTATCTTTCGAACAAATACTCACTTATGCCCTACAAGATGCACATGGAGAGGGGTGCGGCTTACAAGCCCAAAAACCTATCTTCTTGTGGATATCATGGGGATATACTCCTGATCTTAGGATGATGTGACAATTGGCAATGGCGTTAAAGGTTTATCGTTTCACGTATTTTCGGCAAAGAACCAGTGATGTCAGGCCTTTGGCGGTCGGCCGTGACGCGGTCAAACCGGCTATAGGGCGATCCGGCCAAACCACCACGGTGGTCGGACCGTCGATGTGATCCGACCGCCATAGCGGCGGTCGAACTGGCCAATTACTAAAGGTGAAGTTTTGGACTGGGCCAAAAATAGAGGTTGTAGGCAAGAGGAGGGATTCTATTGCACTTGGTCTCATAATTTTTGGAGTCTCCAGTCAAAAGTTCTATTCGTTTGAAAATTCCAGTAGGTTTTGAATTTTCAGGGGCTGAATTTGGCTAAGTCCCTAAGCGGTCGGGCCGACCGACAGGTGGGCGGTCGGGCCGGCCATGCCATCTTGTGGTCGATCGGTTTTCACTTATATCGTCATTCTTCGTGGCGGCGATGTTTGGTTGTTAGGTCAAAGTCACGAGTTTCAGTTCATATGTGTTGCATGATGCATATTTTGACTAACATGGGTCAAGTTGTGAAGAACTTACTCCCGGATTCATTTTGCTTGTATATTATTATGCAGGTTGCTTGGTGGACAACGACGGTCAACGGCGAGGATGATCGGGATTAGGCTTGGAGAGCTGAGGTCCAGAACGATCTTTGACGCCGGGTGAGGTCAATGAACTCAAGCGTGGTGCAAGATGGACAAGGGTGACCTTTTACCAATCCACGGCGCAAGATAGCGTAAGATGAAGCTGATTAGGTCAAGAGGCGATAAAGACGGTGTTTTAAAACGCGTGCGTGTGTGACCCGTTTGTGATGGGCCTTAACGGGAGCCCAATTGAGTCAAACTTGTAGAAGGTCTAAGCCTCCACTATAAATAGAGGAGGGGGGTGGTAGCTGCACCCCCTTTCAACCCTTTTATTGTTTGAAACCCTAATTTGCTTAGGGAGAGGATTTGTGGAGGTTAGTGTTCTAGAGAGTTTTGATTTGATTTTCGTGCTCTTGGATTGAGAATTATCCTCCATTAATAGAGTGGCGGTAAACCCAAATCATATCAAATCAATCCAAGGAAAGTTTGATCAAAGTTTTGTCTCTTTGCTTTCTTCTCTCTATTTGATGATTTTGAGTCTTTCTTAGATCCGTGAGTTTTTGCTTGATTTATTTATGTGATCTAGCTTGCTATAACATGTGGGAACATATCTAGCATCATCAATCACCCACGAGCAAGATTTTGGATCTAGTTTTTGTTTTGACTCGGTTTCGAACCATCATCCTCTCAAACGGAAAATGATCATAATTCTTCCAAGGATTTTCACAATCTTCGATTGGAATAGGTTCCTGACATCATAGAGAAGGTGCGTTCCAAGTTTCATCGATTTTGGAGTTGTAGATCAAAAGTTGCATCTATTTGCAACTTCATTTTTCGGGCTGTTTGATCTGTTCATTAGGTCATCGGTCAGACCGCCCAAGGTCACCGGTCAGACTGCTTAAGGTAATCGGTTTGACCACCATTGACCTAGCGGTCAGACCGCCCAACACTTAGTTTTTTAGCTTGTGTTGATTTTCGTGGTTTTGCTTCGGGGGTTAAATTGGAATCAATACTAGTCTTCCGCTGTACTGATATTTTGATCTTCATAGCTTCCATAGCTATTGGAGTAAAATCTTATTGAATATATTATTTGTGAAAAAGGAAGTGTGCTCCTATTCACCTCCCCTCTAGTCGCCTTTTCGGTCCGACACTTCTATTCAGAGATAATAATTCTGCTTCTATTGCTTTCTTCCAATATTCCCAATCTGATCTTTTCTTACATTCAGCGAGCGATGTAGGCTCTGGATCAAGATTGATGATTGTGGTAAATTTTTTTGCAAAATAAATATCCAAATTGGTTATTGTTCTATTCATATATTCTTCTGTGGTCACATAATTTATAGCTATTTCATAATGGGACGATACTTCTAATTCTTCTAGTTGCTCACCGCTGCTTTCAATTGCGGAGACAAGTCTCATTAATTTTTCAGCTCCGATGTTTGCGCACACATCCATGCTGGTGTCTACCTTCGTGCGAATATTCAAATATGGTATGCCTTTTACTGAAGGTTCCATACTGGTGCCAGATCTCAACTGGCTCCCCTTCGGGTTCTGGGGAACATCGGTGATCGCTGTGTCAAGTCCTTCTTATCGTTTTTCGCCAGGCGTCCCCGGTTACTTGGGATTTGAGGGGCCGGAGTTCTCATCCTTTTATTCCGAGGCCTCCCGACGGGATTAGGGATACCTTTAATTTTCTTTGGTATTTCAACCCTCTCTGGCGCATTGCGTGTAGGCACATATGACTTGGTCACACTCTTCAAATCACTAAAGTGGTCAGACAGTTGATTCACTAATTGTTGCAAATCAATTATCTTCTGGACTTTTCTATTTACTTCACAAGTGTGCGGGTTATGTGCATGGATTTCGGTGGCTTGCCACATCATTTTTCGATATTTTTCATCGAACGGCTGATTTCCTCCTCCAAATAACGGGAAACTATCCTCATCAAATATTCTGTTAGTGAAGCGGACTGTATGCAAATCTCCAGTCATAGGGTCCAGATACCCGATTATGGATGTTGTCTTATAACCAACGTATATCCTAAACTTTCAGAAAGGGATCATTGCAGTTCGTTGCGGTGGTGGTATAGGTACATAAACCTTGCAATCAAATCTTCGTAGATGAGAGATTTTTGGTGCTCATACTTGCGCTAGTTGCATAGGTGAATGAATGTTATATGCCTATGGTCGAAAATTGATGAGACTTGTTGCGTGTGGGACTGCGTGTCCCCAACATGTAGTTGGTAAATTACAATTCTGTAAGAGTGGTCAGGCAATAAATTTAATTCTTTTAATTAATACCTCTGCTAGTCCATTCTGGGTGTGGACATACGGTACGGAATGCTCAACAGTAATTCTCATTGTCATACAATAATCATCAAATACCTTTGAAGTAAATTCTTCGACGTTGTCCATTCTGATGGACTTCACATGATGATCAGGAAAATTATTCTTAATTTGAATTATCTGCGAGATCAGCTTTGCAAAAGCATGAGTTCTCATAGATAATAAGCATTCATGCGACCTTTTCGAGGAAGCATCGATGAGCACTATAAAGTACCTAAATGACTCTAACAGGGGCTGTATAAGACCGCAAATATCTCCCTAGATAAGGTCCAGGAATGCAGAGATTTCATCCTTTACTTTCAGAGTAAAGGGTCTAGTAATCAGCTTCCCGGTGGCACATGCGGGGCACACAAAATCTTCTTGATTCAGAAAATTCTTTACATTGACATTATGTCCATGAGAATTAGTAATTATATTTCTTATCATTCTAAGACAAGAGTGGCCTAATCTATCATGCCAGAGACATAAAAGTTCAGAGCTTCTAAAAGTAGTTTTCATGACAGTATAGGCTGCAGGTGCCTTAATGTGAGTGTAGTATAGCTCAAATTCATATGACGAAAGTCGTTCTAATACCCATTTTCTATTTTCTTCGTGTTTTGTAATGAGCATGTATTCTTTACCATACTCTTCTTTAGTCTCTACGTGGATACCGTTAGCGCGAATATCTTTAAAGCTAAAGATAGTTCTAGTCAATTATGGGTACAACAAGGTTTCTTCAATGACCAATGTTGTGCTCATCGGGAGTATAATTGTGGCTCTTCCTAAGCCTATTATACAAGTATCGCTGTCTGCGATTGTCGTAAGATTACCAGCATTCTTACTGATTGACTGAAAAAATTATCTCTATCTTAAGATGGTATTGGTTGTGCCGCAATCTGCTAAGCACACTTCCTCCATAGGGCGCCACACGCATTCTGATATATGAAATATTTATTAATATGGGGTATGAAGCGATCAACGCACCTAAATAAAATACTTCAAAACCGAACATAACTTGCTATTATTAATACGGAAAAAAGTATTGCATGACTCATCATGGGAATTTAATGATTTGCTCTCTTAGAGCTTACAACCATTATTCAAAATTCAATGTTGTAAACTGTAAAAGACTATAAAATCTAAGTGCAATGTATGCACTAGATTGAATCAACGAAGTATGAAGAAACTTCTGCCTGATTCTACTCCGTGTTCATCTACTCTTCCTCGGCAAATACAGCTGCTGCCGCTGCGATGTCCAAAGAAGGTGTGATAGGGACTGCTACTGGGCTGTCCACAAAATTTTTCGCGCAACCAAAGAACCACCGCAAGTAATAGATCACGAGATTACCGCTAGACACGCCGACTCGTAGCGGAAGTAGAGTCGTTGTAGTGAGTTGATGCAGTCGTAGTCGTACTCACGACGCGTCTCCTCCTTCGAGTAGTCGTACTCGATGCGCGTCTGCTTCTTCGAATGGTCGTACCCACCACGCGACTTCTTCTCCGACTCCGGTGATCAACACAAGTCGCGGATCGTCCTAGTGTTGATGCTTCGCAACAACACCTCCGAAGTATCCTCACATACGGGGCAGGTTCACCACGCACTGGAGTGCTAGCTCCGGCAGCATGGTAAAGAAGGCGTGGCTATTAAGGTTTCAGGAGTTCTTCCAAAGATCATCCTCTTTATATAGGCATCCATGATGGGTCTCGACCTGGAGGCCCATTAGGAACTCGTGGCCTATACGAATTCGAATCATCATCCAAAACAGATCCTTGCCCTTTAAGTGTGCGACCCCACAGGTTCATGTGTAATCGGTTGTGACTCGGAAACTCTTTTTCGATCACTAGTCGTTAGCAGTACCTAGCAGCACATAACGATTCCCAAAGACACATAGAATAAATCGGACGAACCTTGATGTAATATGATCTATGATCAGGTCCTCATCACTTACGACCAGTTCGTATCTCTATACGACCAGCTTGTAATTGGTCACGACCAGTTCGTAACTCCTTACGACCAGGTTCTTACCATTCTGTGATTACGTTCGACCTGTCTACGACCACCATGTATCTCCATACGACTGGTCTGTAACTGATCGAACAAAGCGACCTACTCATGCATTCTCCCTTTGCCTCACGATGTCTGGTTGGACTCCAGGTGAGATGATGTGTCATCCATGGACTGTTCAATACTTTCTCGATCGAGTGTCGGATAACATCATGTGGTCGACACTTCGACCACTAGTGGCATGGCCATGCACTTTCTTTATCCGATCACCACGAGGGGCCCAGAGACATCTCTCCTGTTTTGTTAGGAGGAGCAAATCCCATCTCTACCAGTCACATTCCTCCGCATGTTTCGTAGCATACCCGAAAGCTACCTTTATAACTACCCAGTTACGGAGTAGCATTTGGCAACCCCTAAGAGTGCTATTACACATGTAGGAAACCATGCTGATCTCAGGTCTAAGTATTATACATCATCATTACTTGATACCAACTAATAACAAAAAGATTCATAACAATCTCAATAGTACCTCAATGATGGGTCTATCCAACACCATGTTCTCTAACATGTGTTCACATTATTGATTCGATATCTCCAAATCTATGACCGGTGAAACCAGGTCATAAATCAATACATGTGCTAGTTATAGAGTCACTATTGTTCCGACCAGTGACCTCCGACCAGTGATACATTTATAATGACATCATATAAGTTAAAGAGTTTCACCAACAAGTCACATACTTATTGATCTATAACAAATGATTCATTCATGGAATACAATAACATATTATCAAAATCATGAAAATAATGAAATATCATCATCTCTATGATTGCCTCTTGGGCATATTCCCAACAGTCTCCCACTTGCACTAGAGTAAATCATTTAAGTATCTAATACCGATAGCTCTTATGTGCGCCTCTTGTTTTGGCTGTGGGAGAGGCTTAGTCAATGGATCAGCAACATTTGAATCCGTATGAACTTTGCATATCTTAACATCTCCTCTATCGACCAGTTCGCGAAAAAGATGATAACGCCTGAGTATGTATTTGGACTTCTAATGGGATCTTGGCTCCTTAGCATGCGCAATGGCTCCATTATTGTCACAATAGAGATCCAATAGATAAGGCACTCGGAACTACACCCAACTCAATAAGGAAATTCCTTATCCAAACACCTTTTGTAGCTTCGAAAGCTGCAATGTACTCGGCCTCAATCGTAGAATCAGCAACCGTTTCTTGCTTGAAACTTTTACAGCTCACTGCTCTTCCATTCAAAATGAATACAAAACCAGATTGCGAACGAAGCTGCAGGGCCGTTGGCGGTGAGGCACCAGCGCCATCCTCCCCCTTCCCCTTTTTTTCTTTCTCTACCGTGATGCTCCGCGCGTGTAAGGGCTGGTGGTTGGCGGCGCAGCTCCATGTCGGGAGCAGGCGGCTGCAGGGCGATCGGTGGCGCGTCCAGGTGTGGCACGCGGCTTCAGGCCGACGTCGGAGGCGGCACTCATGCGAGAGCAGCGGCGGTGCGACCGCAGGTGGCCGTTTTTTCTATCTATGCATGCGACACTGTTTATACGTATTTACTGTTCATGCACAAATTATTGTTCATGCAATCCACCGATCTGCTTGGCCGGCGACTTCGAGTAGGCTCACGGTAGATTAAAACGTATTTGCAATCCACAGCGCAATCATCACCCACTCTTTCATGCAATCTATCGATCGGCAGTGCGCTGGTGACTTCAAGTCGGCTCGCGGTAGATTATAGCGGATTTACAGCGTAGAAAAATAATAATCTAGCAAGCCAAATTTGCAGAATTGAAAGCAATTTAGAAAAAAAAACGATTCAATCTACGAGTGTCGTTTTTTGACGGTTACCTTTTGATCCGAGGAGAGTCGATTGTGCTGATAACGTGTTAAGGAACTGTCGTTGGCGAGTCTAGTCTGGGTGATTACCTCCTATACAAACTCAGAATCGTAAGAACGATGTAAAAATATAAGAACAGAATAATAGATTGAACACATAGATATGAAGAGACTTCTGGTTTTTCTTTATTGCTCTTATGAAAACTATAGTAAACATGTTGAGTCCCCCTCCTTTATATAGGCTACTAGATGGATGAAGAGTTTGGTGTCTACTCAAATCCTACCTTACATCACAAACATGGACTATTTTGGGTGTGTGTATATATATATATATATGAAGTCTTTTTCCTACTCCCGGGAGTAGTTACTCCCTATTTCGTATCTCACAACGTAGAGAGTATCTTGTGCAATCGAGAGCATGTATGTGTAGTATACGAGTATATAAGACCACCTAGGTGGTGTTCACACCTTTTCAAAGGTGGTATGTACAATTTTATAGACATACTCCTTTTTAGTGCAAATATGAAGGTATTTATAAAATATGCTAATAACTATGAACTCTCTTACAAATACTCTCGGAAGTAGAAAAAAGACTATATATATATATGAGTATACCCAAAGCATCTTATAATTAGTATATGAGTAAACCCAAAATGGTAAAGGAGTATATCAAGTTTTTTTTCGTGTGATTCGCATTGGAGTATCTTATAATTAGTGTATAAGTACATCAAAAGTGATAAATGAGTGTGTCAAGTTCTTTTAGGTGGTATATATATCTTGGGTGTAGTTACTTCCACCTTTGATATACCACCTAAAAGAATTTAACATACTCCTTTATCACTTTAGGTATACTCGTATATGAATTATAAGATACTCAAATGCGAACCACACAAAAAATTTGTAAGAGAGTCTAAAGTTTTTAGCATATTTTATAAATACCTTCATATTTGCACTAAAAAGGAGTATATCTAAAAAAAAATTGAACATACCACCTTTGAAAAGGTGTGAATACCACTTAGATGATATTATATATTCATATACGGCACATATATACTCTCAGTTGTACAATATACTCCCTACGTTGTGAGATATAGAATAAAAAAAATAACTACTCTCAAAAATAGAAAAAAGACTTCCTATATATATACACACACCCCTCCATCTTTCTAACGTCTAATTGACAGCTAAAAGAACGATACAACACGAAAAGGGCAATTCGAGCAATCTCCGCCAAAATTTCAGATACGACAGCGACCGACTAATCAATGCTAATTTAGACGAGACGATTTCTCGCCGGCCTAGTTTACGGAATCGTTAATAAGATACTTAATCCTAATTAAAAATGGAATTGACAGCGAGTAGAATCTTCGCACTACCCCAGGAGACTAGCGCATAATTTAGTCCATGACAATATTCCAGAGCAAAGATTCCTTTCCATCGCGTGACTTGAGTGCGCATCCGTGCTGTCTGTCTGGATTGAGTTTTTAGCATATCTGGCGTGGCACTGTTAACTCGTATCCGGTTGCATGACTTGCCTAATCAGTACCTTTAAAGGTATGATTTGCCAAGTAAATGTTTCGGGAGGCATGACTTGCCTAGTCAGTGCTTCTAAGGTATGATTTGCCTAGTTAGTGCCTTTGGGCGCGACTTACTTTGTCCGTGCCCCTGCGGGATAAACTTTGTCTGGTCCGTACGTTAAGGGGCACGGATAAATGTATTTCATGCGAGAGAAAAATTAGAATAAAAATTATGTGATTTTTATGTGGTAATAGAGCATATGATAATATAGCGAAATAACATCCTCGATACACACGCACATAATGCATATAACGTAGTTACACACGGGTTACAATAAATTTTTTAATAATATTAATTTAATAAAGAATTACAAAAATAATTTTGGAATGAGGGAAGTATGGTGGTATGGGGTGAAATGACCACACCCTTCCAAAGTTATTCTCTCTCTAATATTTTGTTCTGTACTCTCAAATAAACCGACTCAACAAAGGGGCAATTGCATTATAAAATGGTACTTCAATTCTTTTATTATTGCGCCGCCAAACTCGCATTCAAAATATTCTTTGTTGATTTCACTCTGAATGGGGCTATTTTTGCTATTTCGTCGCTGAAATCGCATTCCAAATATGTTTTGTTAGACCGAAACATCTAAATTGTTCTCTATTTCATATTTTCTTATATTTTCGAAAATGATCGGTTATGCGGATACTTAAAGATATTACCAACATATCTATATAATTTAATATCAATTTCCACCTCCTGTCGCCAATTCAAATGATGGTAAAACTATTTTTATGGAGACAGAATCCCTGTAGGGTATTTCGCCATTTGAAATGGAATGTCAACATGAGCATTTCGACATTTGGAATGGCGACGGTAGTCCATTTCTTATTTAAAAAATTGACTATTTATTATTGTAATTCTTTATTAAAATGATATTTTTTTTAAAAAAATATTGTAGCTCGTGTGTAATTACGTTGTATACATTATGTGTGTATGTATTGAGCATGTCATTTCTTTATATCATCATACGCTCTATTATGACATGAAATCACGATATCTTTCATTCCAAATTTTTTTCATATGAAATACACTTGTCCATACCCCCTGACGTACTGACTAGACGAGGTTCAACCCACGAGCACGAACAAGGCAAGTCATGCCCCCCAGCCTCCAGGGTATTTACTAGGCAAATCATGCTCACGGAGAGTTAGAATTGATAATTCCCGTGTCAATAGTGTCAAACAAAAAACAACAACAAAAGTCATCTGGATACCACAGGTTCACCCCATAATCACTCTTTTTATTTATTTATGTTAGTGTTAAAATGCATATCGTGAAGAAGTGACATAGAGATGGAGTAATTTATATTTGCCATTTAGTATAAAATAGTTTGCCATAGAAGTATGTTGTCAACATTTTTAATATTGGACGCATCCTCGTAGTCACTACTTTTATATTCAAACGAAAGCGGTTAGGTAGATTCACAGTAACATGACTCCTAGACCTCAAGGACTGATCGTTGTCTTGACTTCCAATGTAATGTTTTACTCAAAACAACAATAGTTTACTATTTAAATTAAAAAAAATCGACCAATTTAAATAAAATTTTTATATAGGGCTGTAGGAACAATATCTCACACCTCTTCCATCGCTCAGCGTCCAAACGGAGGTGGAATCCAATATCATGAATTAGCCCAAATGTAAAGAGATTACCCAATTCGGCAAAGATGTGAATGAATTCGATATATATTTTCCTATCCACATGCTAACATTTTCTACTATCTCTGATTCCAAATGTAAGTCTTTGAAGGGTCTGTAATAGCCAACATTAATATTTGTAAGTTTCATCTTCAATATATAAATAATTACCAAGATCATACTTTTGTAATGTATAATTACTTTTATTTAAAATGTTATCTCGGAGAGACCGTGCGACAATACAGAAAACAACTCATTTGAATATGTCTGTGTAGCCTAAAAATAGTAAGTTGTGCACGCCGGCATGATTTGATTGCGGCCTATTAATAACCGGATCGGACGGCGCGGGGCGGGGCGGGTAAAACCCCACCCTGGCCAGGCGGCCGCTCCTGGACTCGAGATTCCCAAATCCCGCAGCAGCGAAATCCCCCCTCGCGTCCGGGGAAGCCCTTCCAACCTCTATAAATACCCGCGAATCTCCCACCCACAGAGCATCACATACACACGCAGAGAAGATAACAGAGGAGAACGTAGTAGCGGCTCAGAGGAGGAAGGACTAACCAACCACCTAGGACGGACACCTTCACCACCTAGCTAGGAGATATGGGGCGGTGGGCCATTGCCATCCATGGCGGCGCGGGCGTCGACCCGAACCTGCCGGAGCAGCGCCAGGAGGATGCGAAGCGCGTGCTGGCGCGGTGCCTGCAGGTCGGCGTG
The DNA here is from genome assembly GCA_036346395.1 of Hsuehochloa calcarea. NCBI lineage: Eukaryota > Viridiplantae > Streptophyta > Magnoliopsida > Poales > Poaceae > Hsuehochloa > Hsuehochloa calcarea. The sequence continues at coordinate 48,191,999 of CM070599.1, forward strand.
GACGCGCTGCGCGCCGGGTCGCCCGCACTGGACGTGGTCGAGGCCGTGGTGCGCGAGCTGGAGACGGACCCCGTCTTCAACTCCGGCCGAGGCTCCGCGCTCACCCGCCGCGGCACCGTCGAGATGGAGGCCAGCATCATGGACGGCCGCGGCCGCCGCTGCGGCGCCGTCTCCGGCGTCTCCACCGTCAAGAACCCCGTCTCCCTCGCCCGCCTCGTCATGGACAAGTCCCCCCACTCCTACCTCGCCTTCGACGGCGCCGAGGAGTTCGCCCGTGAGCAGGTAACTAATCCCCCTTCTGTTAACTAATCGTCCTAATTAATCTCGTCGCCCTGTTAACACTCCTTCCTGCGTGAATCCTGCGCGGTTTTCTTCCGCTCCTTCAGAACCATAAACAAGTTAAGAAAAGAAACATGCTGCCTCATGATATAATCAGCATTACATTTTTTTTAATGGAAATTAAAATTCCGTGGACCTGGCTCGGCTTAACGTGAGAGATTGACGGGTTCGTGACCACGCAGCCGAAATCTCGTGACAACGAGTAATTAAAAACCGGTGCTTCCGCTCGACACTTGTACATGACGTGGCTGGCGCGGCACAAGTGTACAACATGTGTCTAGCTTGAGCCTTTTTATCCGCATACAACATGTGTCTAGCTCGAACTTTTTTTCGAAATAAAGCTGTAGTAACGGAATAGCAACAACTCTCTGATTGGACGGGACGGAACGGGAGAGACCGTTTCTTGCAGAGGTGAATCTTAGCTGGCCTTGTAAATTTTGCAAGGTTCCATCCCAACAAGACAACACGCACGCATATATGCCATGCCTTTTAGGGTCCATGTTGGTATGGAAAAGGTAGAAAAGGAGGGAGAAATCACGTAGGATTAATTGCCCCTTTTGATCTTTTTGGATTTTAGGCTCCTTTTTGCGTGTCCTATGCTTGGTTCTGGTAAACATGACATGTAAACTATACATGGTGCAAGCTTATCTAGCTTTACGTGTTTCATGGAAAATACAATAAGACAGCTAATTGTTTAGCTCAACATGGTATGTAATCTTGCATCCATGTGCAGACGTACCGTACTTCTCAAACCTTGTAGTTGCATCTAGAAATCACTTGTTTATTTGGTAAGTTTGATTGTTCTTTTAACTTTACTCGCTGGTTTTACCATTTACCTTTTTTTTTTTGAAATGTTAAAAGAATTATTCTGTTTAATGTTTTATGATTTTGAGTCCATTACAATTTGTTTGTGCTGCACCTGCACGTGCCTTGTCTCCTTTTCGTCCCCTGGTCTTCGGAGGAAGCTGTGGACCAGATACGAGCTCTTTTCACATCAATTGAAAGCAACGGCGACGTAACTTGTCTCCCATCTGCTTTTAGTCTTGTGTGCGGTATTTATTTATTTTTCAAGCGCTGAAGCCGCAAATACGGAGGAACCAATTCTTAGTTCGTGCGTGGTGCGTGATACATATGTCCCTTTTCGAGTGAAATTTTATTTTCAAAAGGCTAGAACAAAGTGAGAAATTTGACAAGGAAACATGGGTCGCGTGATTACAATAGCCGCCTCGCGCCCACAAAACCATTATTTTTGTCCCTGCCCGACACGATTTGCAGGATACTTTCGTGAGGTATTTCCAGCCCATTCCAACTTAAACTTGTCCTCTGTCATATACATTTTCCAAGTTTTAAAGTCAAGATCGTGCAGCACCCACCAAGCAAACGCTAGGAATTTCTGCTTGTCCCATGTAGAAAATATTTTTTGATGCATGTGCGTAAAAACATTTTTCTTCTTTAAACAAAGTAAATAGCAGAAGCAAGTAGCATACCGGAGTCTCTTGTCAGATCCATGAACCTAGGATGGTTCCTGTGCACAGCTAGCTTTGCCTGTGCTGTTTGGTCGTGCCTGATGCGTCCTGCTCCTCTGTTTCTGCACGGCATTGTGCATCAGTCGTGTGGTGGGCAGCCGCGCGCGCGTGGAATCCAGGCGGGCTCAGCCGAATCGCTCGCGCGTCCCCTTTCAAAATTCCACCGGGACCAGTGAGCCCACTTGCACCCGTCCGTCTTACGGGACGAATCTGTCGTCCGCGCGTGGTCCACCTGACCTGACCTGACCATGTACAACAACTGGATCTGATACGTGCCGAATCCCGCGCCTGGCCTGCACATCTTGTGGACTGTATCAAGAATTAGTTGTGGTTAAACAGTTTGATTTTTTGGAACTCGTTGATCTGATTTTGGTTCCCAATTTGATGTGCCTGCAGGGCCTTGAGGTTGTGGACAATAGCTACTTCATCACTGAGGATAACGTCGGCATGCTTAAGCTCGCCAAGGAGGCCAACAGCATCCTGGTTCGTTCATTTATCTGACGAGTTGATCGATCATTTTTTTGTCTTTTAATCGCTAATGATCTCGTGAGTTGATTGGGTTTTGTGTTTATTTCTCGAGCAGTTTGACTACCGTATCCCGCTGGCTGGGACGGAGACGTGCAGCGCGGGGGCCGTGTCGGACAACCGCAACGGCATGGTGATGAACGGGCTGCCCATCAGCATCTACGCGCCGGAGACGGTCGGGTGCGCGGTGGTGGACTCGAACGGCTTCTGCGCGGCGGCCACGTCCACGGGCGGGCTGATGAACAAGATGGCAGGCCGCATCGGGGACTCGCCGCTCATCGGCTCCGGCACGTACGCGTGCGACCTGTGCGCGGTGTCATGCACGGGCGAGGGCGAGGCCATCATCCGCTCGACGCTGGCGCGGGACGTGGCCGCCGTGATGGAATACAAGGGCGTCAGGCTCCAGGATGCCGTCGACTTCTGCGTCAAGGAGCGGCTGGACGAGGGGTTCGCCGGGCTCATCGCCGTGTCCAGGAACGGCGAGGTGGCGTACGGCTTCAACTGCACCGGCATGTTCAGGGGATGCGCAACCGAGGACGGCTTCATGGAGGTCGGCATCTGGGAGTAAGCGCGCGCGCCGTGGTGCGCTCCGATCCGCTAATGCGTGGTCGGAGCTAGTGTGTTCGTGGGCTCGTGGCTATCTTGCGATTGCCATGGTTTACTCTGGGTCATTGGTCTAAGGGTTGGTACTTACTAGTAATCAGCAGTTGATTGGAGATTGGTGGTGGGATCAATAATTATGACGATGGTAATAATAATTGCCGATGGGAGAAATAGTTTGAAAAGTTATATGGCTTAAGAAATTGTTCTGTTTGTCCTCTCTTGTCCAATTCCCCTTAGCACACGACTAGACGGACAGATTGTGAAGATTTAAGTTTTGGAGAGCACAGTTATACACCTACAACTCCATCAAGAGTGGTTCTCAGTTTCGTGCTTGGCCTGTCTTGCGCTGGTACGAGGATCGATTGAAAACGCAGGGACATTTTGGATTATTGGTTAAGTGATGTGTACCGAAATTCGCCAACCTGAATGCGTGCCGAACTTTTGACTCATGCTGGTGTAATCGAATGGCATGGAACGAAAAACCTCCTTTGTTTGAAGCTTAAGCATTTCTGCATTGTTCTTGAGGGGAAGAATTCTACAGATATAAACAAGAAACGACCGCCTAGCAGAAAACACCCGCAAATTGATTTCAGGTGGCAGGAGATACACGTAAATGTCCACCTGAGCATGGGATTCTTCTCTCTTTCTTTTTGAAAGGAATGAGAAACACATCTATATGGGCTGTCTTTCTTTCGTTTTGAGAGAAATGAGAAGCACATGTATATGGGTCGAGCTACTTCTCCTCATTGTGATCTGGGCTGAAATTTTAAGTTCGTTAGCCTACAAAACAAACTTTTGTACAGGCCCAACCCAGCTTTTCCAGCCCACAATCGGCCATTAAGAAAAAGGCCTACTGAGGCCCTACGGACGCCTTATCCATACGAAGAACAGCCGTTGAGCTTACTGTCATCCGCGCATACCAGTGTACTACGCTCATTTTCACATCGTATTTACAAGAGCGGCTGCTCTCAGATTTTATTTGCAAAAATAACCTTTTAACCGCACAGTAACTGTACGACATGCTCTCTTTGCCCGCCACGTCCCCTCCTTCCGCATGGCCACCGTGCAGTGGCGCCTGCGGCACAACCACTGTGCGGTGGCTAGCCTGTCGCACGACCATCGTACGGTGGGCCAGCTTCTCTCTCTCCTCCAAGCGAAATTAGGGTTTAAGTGCGATTTCAACGCTGTTTGTAGGAATTTTAGAATATTGCAAATGAATTCAATAAATTATAAAATTTTATGTGGAGCCTCCCGACATAGTGTTCTTGCTTATGTAAATTTTTTTAATTTTATTTGTTTTGAATTTTTCTTGTAATTTCATATAAGTGTACTTTTTGTACGAATTTGTGAATATAGAAAACAAGCTCAAAAAATTATAAATTTTGTTTTGAAGACTCCTCACGCAGTGGACTTGATTGTGTAATGGTTTAAAAATTTTATATGTGTTCTAGAATTATCTCAAAAATTAAGGATTTAGGTCGTGAAAATTTGAAAATATAGGTTTCAGAAATGAGGGTTTCATGAATTCATATGACTTGGAATGTATAGAAAAAAGCTGCACTGCAACTCCATTGGAGATGTTGATATACAATATAGCGCAGGAATTTCATGCTACATTTGGATAATTCATTTTCACATCGTCACGAAGTCCAATTTTTGTATGAGGCTTGGAGATTACACATGTACTCGTGCTGATGAAATATTTCGACCGAAGGTAAAGTTCGAGGCACAGAACTATAAACACATTAGAGTCCATGGACAGAATCACATTACATATGGTCACATGGCATGATGGTTCGGCTAATTACTTCAGTCATTCTCGCTGCTACTACTGTACATTGCGACACAAGTATCCGAACCATGTAAGTTTACATGCTTTCAAGAGATAGGATTAACATGGCGGGTAGGACGGGGGACTACTACGGAATGGCCCGACCTACTGTATGGACCGGGGCCATTTGCCATTCCTTGCGAGCTCAGCGTTGTACTCCTCCCCGGCCGCCTTGGCCTAGGCAGTCATTTATGCATTTCTCTCACGCTCCCTCTCGCAAGCCACACGCTCCTTGCGCCTGCATGCCTTGAGATGAGCTTGTGTTTCCCGCCGGATACGCTCGATGTGCTCTTCGTTGCGGTGCTCCTCTTCCCTCTTCTCGCAACCCTCTTAGAATCCCACTCCTCGTAGTCGAGATGCCACTGGTCGTGTAGGTGGATCACTTGGTCGATTCACTTGCGGTAGCCACATAGTCGATTCGGCCCTACGTACGCAGCTGAATTGTAATTTGATTGAAGGAAAATTGCGTCCACGAGGCAGCAGCCCTGAGGAGGAATCGTGTGGTCTTGTCATTCTGAAAAGTTAGTGTCGCAGTGTGTTGTCTTATCGATCTGCAAAAGTGAGAACATGTGACGCGACAGGGTGCGGTCTTTTCGGCCTGAAAAGGCCATGCATGGCAGAGTGTGTTCTTGTCAGTCTACAAAGTAAGTGTGGCAGCGACGTAGTGCGTTGTCATATCGATGTCCAAAAGTGGCCGCTTGTGGCTTCACAGGTGCCGATCTTTTTGGTCTGAAAAGGCCGCGGGGCGGAGTGTTGTCTTATCAGTTTGAGAAGTAAGTGTCGAAGTGTCGCAAACTAATTACGACTAATTACTTACCACTAAACTAATTAATTACTAGTAAACTAACTAATTACCACTAAACTAACTAATTACAACTAATTAATTACCACTAGTCTCTTTAATTATGACTAGCTGAGTAAGATTGATTAACGACGACACGGTAATAACGACAAAAGCATCCGACAAATTACCTACTCTTCGGGGGAAAGCTACCAAAAAAACTCGAGCGATGAGAAGCAAGCAAATACTTAATCTCTAAAAAAATTAATTATGTTACGTTCTCTAAGTTCTTAGTGACGATAGCCAGAACGAGAAGCGAAACACAATTAGGACGAGCGAAGAGCGATTGCGAGAGTTCGGTATTTATAGCTGAGCGAAGGAGGAGGCGCTGAGTTGGCGCCGGGAATTTCGGATGTGTTGTCTACGCGCAGCATTGTAGGCTAGGAGGGACAGTCGTGAAGAGTCGACAGATGTAAGGAGACGGGATGACAGACGGTGGGAAAGGTGGCTACCGCCTGGTTTTTTATTTCTCCGCAGAACCAGATCGGTGCTTTGGAGGGTATTTTAGGCTGTCGTGTGGACCACTGCAGGGTGGCCGTGCGGGAGGCGGTAAGGGGGGCGTGCGTGCGTGCGTGCGGGAGAGGAAGGGGAGGGCGTGGCTGTGCGATTGGAGGGGACGTGGCGGGCAGGGAGGGCATGCCGCACGGCCATCATGCGGCAGGGGACTATTTTTGTAAATAAAATATGATGAAAATTACCACGCGGTCATCTGTATCCATGGCCATGTAGTACCAGTAGTATCATTGCACACTACTACCGCATTGTTTTGACCATTTTTTTTGGGTGCCACCATCCTAGTGAGCAAGATGACCATAGCTTTCGTCGATGTGCTGCCATGCCACCCATGCCTACTCAGTATTCAGATGTGGTGGCCTGTTCAGGTGAGCACTGCATGTTGGACCAAAGCCCTAACGGCAAGTTTGTTTCCGAGTGATGTCATTCCTTAGGTGACGAAACAACTTATTACAGACAGCGCACCTCGTACTTTTGGCCGGTCGCTTGGTTGTCCGTGCACTACTCTGCTCATTGCTCAAGTGTGTCCGGCGAGTGTAGTAGTACCAGCTTTAGAAGCGATCAGAAATTCAGAACAGGTAGGGTAGCTAGCTGCGCATCGGGGGTCTACAGTATCATATCATTATAAACGATATCTATGATCCAATCGAAAATCAAAAATCGAAGGTCGGACTAATCAGCACCGTAACTTAACTGCAGTATATATATATATATAGACGTATCTAGTACTAGTAGGTAATTCAGTACTAAAGTGTTAATATCAATCTTGATCGTTGGATCTAAATCTTGACCGTTAGAGTTGGGAACATGCATGGTATTTAATGAAGACGCATTAATGAAGGTGCAATAAAGGTGGGAGCATACAAAGTGATTAAGTGATTTAGAGGTGGGAGCCCGCATTAATCTTGGTCATTCAATTCAGATCCAACGGTCAAGATTGATATTAAGACTTTAAATACCGAATATATATATATATAAATATATATTATATATATATATATATATGCTCCTGCAGCGCACTACAATGGCTGCTTACATCCTCACAAAACAACTCGAAAGCCAAGATTCCAACGCAATTCTTATTCTAGTGCCACTTGAGAGCTATCACACCATCGGATGCATGTACTCGATGCACCCACCCAGTAGCACTATTAATTCAATTCAATATACAACGAGCCTTTCCCCAGGGGCTGATTCGGACCTTTATAGTCAGCGATTACGACCGCACGCTGCATCCTTCGGATTTCTTCCTACCAACGGCTCCTGCAACTCGCAAAGAACTCAAGGGCCCGGCGCTTTTGACTGCGTTAGCAAATGATCAGTGTATGTATAACGGTGTAGGCAGTCGTTATCTATAGTAATTCCTCACGTTGTTTATAGACAACACTAAACACAGTTTATATAATAAGTTATCTTTTTAATTGTTTTTATGTATCATGCAATCTTTTAATGTTTTCCTAGACTTAAAAAATATGATGATCAACTCTAATTTTCATCTTTGTGGACTATTTGTGTTGCTTTATTTTTTATTTCGGATACATGATTAAAATAAAATGAATATGGTTGAAATAGATAAATAACGATAATTTGTATGATATGATAATTCAGATACATTAATATGGAAATGAATTAGTAGGGAACTAGTACAAAAAAGAGAATAGAAAATAATATGTAACTTAAATAGGCATAAATATTTTACTAGTCCCGTAGCGTTGCCAAATATGCTCGACTAAATCCCTCTTTAGTTGAACATGTGTTGGCCGAGCACGAATAGAGGAATTTCTCTGCAACACATCCATAAAGCAAATGTTAGGGCCATTATTGACTTCCGGCGGTAGAACAAAAGATGCCCCCGATGTCTCGTTCAAGTCCAAAGGAGTGGTGACCAATTCTTGTTCATCTTCAACAATCATATTATGAAGAATGGCACAAGCTTCCACAATTTTGCCGATGGCAACCCGTTGCCACAACTGTACTGGGCGACGCACGATGTTAAAACGAGTTTACAATATCCCAAATGCCCGCTCAACATCTTTCCTTGCCCCTTCTTGGTGCTGTGCAAATAATTTATCCTTATCTGTATGAGGGAGCGATATTGTCTTCACGAAGACAGCCCATTCTCGGTATATACCGTTGGCAAGGTAGTGACCCATATCATATTGCTTCTAATTGACAATGAAATGAACATGTGGAGATTCCCCTTTTAACGCTTTAATGAACAGTGGTGGCTGATTAAGCATGTTGATTCATGTTAGACCCGACGACACCAAAATAAGCATGCCATATGCGAAGGTCTTGTGAAGCAACCGCTTCGAGGATCATAGTAGAGACACCATGGTCACCTCAGGTGAATTGGGCCCTCCATGCAACTGGATAATTCTTTCATTGCCAATGCATACAGTCAATACTCTCTAGCATGCTAGAGAAGCCATGAGATTCACCAACTTGAAGCAAACGCTCCACTTTCTCACATGTGGGGGGGGGGGATACTTTGCACCAAATTTGTCAATCACCCCTTGTGCGAACTTACCCAAGCACTCCAATGCAGTGCTCATGCCGATCATTAGTACCTTGCCAAGTTGGTCAGCAGAGGTGCCGTATGCTAACATACGAATTGCTGCTAACATATGAATTGCTGCTGTACACTTCTGTAGTGGTGAGATTCCTGGACGATCAGTGGCATCTGTTCTATTAGTGAAATAGGAATCCCATTCGCCTAGCGCACTCACGATTCTAGGAAGAGATGTCTTTTCATCCGAAACCTTCTACTAATCATTTCGTTAGTGTAGAGAGGTTGTGCGGAGAAGTAATTGGCCACAAGCTTGTCATGGGTGTCTTTACGATCCCCCCGTATGTACCTCCTGATACCACTTCGGCGACGAGATGATTCGGCTCTTTGATCAACATTGGCCTTCAACTTCGCACCGATCCGGTCGACGATTGAGTCTAAGAAATCTTGCTCGGCAATAAAATCTTTGATTGTGTAGAACTGGGTTGGGTCAATATCATCGAGATCCTCGGAGGAAGAATGGTCAAGATCATCCAAGGAAGAAGAGTTCGGTTGGCGTGACATAGTTCTAGTGTTGAAAGGATAATTAGATGTAGAAAAAAGATTTTTTTGGTGGATGGTTCAGCATGGTCAGATGCTATATATAATTTTGGAGCTCACGTATGAATGCTTGTATCAACTGGTATTAACGTTCACATACATGTGAACTGCTGAACCGGTGCTAATATACGTGTGAACTGGTGCTAATTCGCGTTCACATGCAGAGACTTCACTAATTCACATTCACATAGCTGCACTGCAAGTCGGTTCACATACAGAGACTGGCCTCATGTTGTTAATGCAACATTCAGTATACAACCCAGATATTCATTCTATTTAATAGGCATCAGACATTGTTTAAACCAACTACTTGAATCTTCCTTCTAAATCCTGATAATTCTAGGGCGATGGTATTGCAGGATCCATTTCTGCTATGGGTGATTACACGATCCAGATTGTACAACAACATGAAGAGCCCCAGGACAACATAAGGGGATTTCCAAGTGAACCCAAGAGCAGCCCTACTCCTGGGTGGCCGCTGCAGCCTCCCATGTTGGGATGCTCCAAGAACTCAACAAGAGAGTGCTATATTCAGTCAATAGTGAATCAAGCTGTCAAAATAGTCATTCTAATAGCCAGTCAATAATTAATCAAGCTGTCAAAGAGGGCTATATTCCAGAACAGTTAAAATGGAGCATTCAACCAATACATTCATTCAAAATGGCCATTCTATTTGTAATAGACGCTCATTCGCTCATTCATCCATCACATGAACAAATCCATCACATGAACAAATCTTGCAATGTCATGCAGGACATAAAACAAAATAAACTTGACTCAACAGTATATCACTAATGACATGATTACCAAAAGATGATCAACCAGCTTTTGAAGGCCCTCTCAAGTCGCTCAAAAGATGATCACCAAAGTACATGCCTTGAGAGATAACCAAAAACACGTGAGATGAAAACTACAATGATCATCTTGATAATTCCAAGGCATAAAACAAAATAAGCTTGACTCAACGGTTGAAAGAAAACAAGGACTACATGCATACTTGTAAGTTGCAAATTGTAAAAAAAAAAAGTGGGAGTATTAGCAAGTAATGTGCATCCATGAAAGCACTGCTTATAACCCGGGGCGTATCCAATGTAGGGACATGGGTGTACAGATGTACACCCATTTTTTAGGGGAAAAATTTAGTATCTATTAGGTATATATACTAGTAAGTATACTTAAAATACGTATTTACACTGTGCATGCGACTCCGTTTGCTCGACGATTCGTGCAAACGTAGCCCACTCGCCACTCGGTCACGCCGCCCCGCCCCCATACCACCAGCAAAGCCCACCACGGCACAACACCCACCACGGTCATGCCGCCCCACGCCAAGCACCTCGCCTCACTTCTTCCTTACTCTCTCTCTCATTTCTATCCACTCACAGCCGAGAACTCCCAGGATAGTCTTTCTTCTTCTTTACTTTCCCCTTTTCTTCCGGTCCTCTTCTCTCCCCATCTCACTTCTTCTCCATTTGGGTGGTTGCTTGGGTCGATACTTGCTTGAAGAAATTCCACCCCCCCCCTCTCTCTCGATTCTCAGGTGGCTTCATGGTTCCCTAGCTCCGCCGCTGGAATGGATATTAATTATGATGGAATGGTGTTGCCGCCATTGCCGAGTCGCATTTAGGTAACTACTCCCATTTCTATGTGATGGAATGGATATTAATTATGATAAGTGGATGTTGTCATGTGGATTAGTGGATAGTGGGTGTGCATTGGCTATTTGGCTCATGGAATCAGATTGGCACCGATGGCTTATTCTTGCTTTAGTTTTTTTAGGGTTGAATGTCACTAATTCAGTAATCTCATATCCATGTGTCTACATATCTACTCTGATATAGAAACTAGAAACACTGCTCATGCAAATTCAGTACACATACATGTATATGTGATAATGTTTTCCTCAATATAATTAAGTTGTTTATAGTCCTAACACCATATTTTGCATTATTAGCTCCAAAAGAGTCAGATCATTATATGACTGTTAGAAATAATGGAGGACTCAACCAAATGCGTACTGGAGTAAGTTCATAGCACCAAAACTCAATTTTTAGCTTCATGTTTATCTGACTTACATGTACACATTTTTGTATCGATAATTATATAGCTGCTCAAATAATTTGTACTTCGTTTTTTTTTATATTATGTACATTTATGTTTTACATTGTATAACATGTTTGTAAGTTCGAACACCCATTTTAAAAATTCTGGATCCGCCACTGCTTATAACATTGAATATGTAATTATCTCACGAGATAGCATAAAACTGTAGTTACCATACAAGCCCAGGGCAATAATTATACATGTACCAATATGACAAGGCCCTCTCAAGTTACTCTTGTATGCACTATACATGCATATGCTATATATACACAAGTCAGTAAAATAACCTTGTGTGGAGTAAATAAGGTATCATCGGTAAGTATGACAAGCCTTAACAGAACATCAAGAGAAAAACTGCAAGGTAATCCTTAACAAAAAATGCTAGTATGTTACTTAACTTAAAATTCAGGTAATACTATGTTCAAAAAAAGGTTTACCTCTCGACCTCAACCATCATTGGCAAATAGCCTCAACCGCATACACCTAATTACATTCATGTGCTCAGCTTTCACATCCTCAGGCATGTTACTATTGCCATGAGTAATAAGTGCTATATATGTTCCTAGCAATTTTTATTCCTTATCAACCATTTTGGCCTCCTTATCTGTAATCTTGGCCTCCTTGTTCTCCTTTGCTGCAAGGTGAGCAAGCCTTGCCGCTTGAAGCTTCTCAAATGAGATACGTTTATGCAATTCCATCGCCTCGTTGCGATTTTTGTTAGTTTCAGCCTGCAGGTTTAGATATTTGTCGAGCTCTTCCACTTCGACTGTTTTTGCCTTTGGTTTGCCTCTGTCATTGCGTTCAGCCTTGGCTTCTTTTGCTCCTATCGGCTGCGTGATATCTTCAATATTTGTAGGAGATGATGTGTGGTCCCCGCCTCCCTCGCATTGAGTTTTTTTTTATTGTAAGCATGCCACTTGGGTTGGTCTCTCTAATAGCCTTTCAAGTACCCATGTGTAAAAACTATCCTCCGTAGTCTTCACCATAGATACAGTGGGCCTTGTCTGTCAACTAGTCATCGGACTGTCCACTGGCATATATACAAGAAGCCTTCAACCAAGAGCATTGGAACTCATTGACCCATTTGTTAAGTTTATGCCAACGGTCCTTGGCTTGCTTCGCTAGTCGTCTCTGATTTTTTTTTGGAGTGGTGCTGTTGCAGGAAGTAGCAACATCTCCTCAATATTTATCATTTTTCTTGTTATTGCCCATGATAGAATCATTTGAATTGTTCAGCCATGCACTCATCTACATTGATAACAAAGAACATTAGTTATGTTCAAAACATACAAGAAAAACTTATGTAATTATTCATATGGACTACTAAATATGACTATATCTAAAACTTACCAATCTCACATCCTCCTCTTGTGTCCAGTTCAATCGCTTCTCAATCCTACCTTCTCTGTCATCGTCTCGACTATCAATATGGACGAATGACTGGATCGTGGACTGCACGCTTTAGAGAGTGATGGTGATGGACTCCCGTTGGCTGCTAGTGGCTGTGGTGCTAGCAATGGAGTGTAGTGTGAAGTGCCACCAATGTAATAGAAATTTTGTGACATAGGGGGCTGATAAGGAGCATGTGAATTTTGCTTGACGGTTTTTGCAAACCGTCAAGAAAATGAATTTTACCGACGTAATAACCGTCAAGAAAATTAAACTTGACGGTTTTTGCTAACCGTCAAGAAAATGAATTTTGCCGACGGGTAATAACCGTCAAGAAAATTAAACTTGACGGTTCGAAAAACCGTCAAGAAAATGAATTTTACGTTGAAAAGAAAAAATGGATGAATTTTGTGACATGGGGGGCTGATGAGGAGCATGTTGTGGAAAAGGAAAATTGGATGAATTTTGTAAATAATTTAGGAATCCACCGGCCAACCGATAATCATTTCCCCTAAAAAAGGCATGTAAAAATAAGCGCTGAGTGTAACTGTAGATGATAGATTATAAGTGCTGAATGTTAAAAATTAAGATCACAGCCAAGTTAAAAATAAGTGTTGAATGTATACACTAACAACAAAATATCAATGGCAAATGATAATCCATCTAGATCTAAAAAACAAGTGAAAATGGTCACAGCCTAGTTAAATCGTCATTTGTATGCATCAGTTTGAGTTCTTGATGATGTGTAGGCTGCGATTAACAGGAAGTAGTTTGAGTGTGTATTCACTTAAGCGAGTAGTCCAGGTCTCCAGGATGTATGTGTGTGCTTTGCGCTGTGAATCCTTTTAACAGAATGCAATATGTGTAGTGCCTGTGACCTAGCATAAAGCAATATATATCTAAATAAATAAATAAGTGCTTAATGTATGCACCAACAAAAAATTATCAATTGCAAATGATAATTCATCTAGACCTAAAAAACAAGTGAAAAAGGTCACAGTCTAGTTAAAAATAAATAAGTGCTCAAAATGCAGCTTAACTAAAAATGCATAAAGCAATGTCCATTCATGATCCATGCCAAGACATGTTCCTATGTTTGCCACATGCTAATCTTCTAGGATAACTGTAGTATGATCTACTGCAAGAATCCTCACCATTATGTCTATTTTCTTTTTATATTATGCTACCTTAAATATTGAACTAGTCCATGTAAATTAATTCTGAAGACTTAATAGTCACGACAATAATGCATAGAGATTTTTTTAGTTGACATTTCTGGTCAACATAAATTTTACTAGCAAAGGTTTAACTATAACCATTCCATCACTTCTAGTTGCACTCTATTCATTTTAGTTTGGTTGATGTGCGTTTTTCCTAACAATTGTAACATTGTTGCTGACAGTTGAGAAAGCAAAATACATCTACATTGCTGGATTTTTTTTCTTACGGTGTCCCCAAATTTTAGACCTCATATAGCAGCTTAACTCAAAATAGGCCTCATATAGCAGCTTAACTCAAAATGCATAAAGCAATGTGCATTCATGATCCATGTCAAGACATGCTTCTATGTTTGCCACATGCTAATCTTCTAAGATAACTATAGTATGATCCACTAACAAGAATACTCACATTCATAGCAGTAAAAATGAAACACAAATCCAATCGAGTGGCAGAACTCAAATAATTGCAGTCACTATAGCATAAAGAACCGATGTCCTCAACAACAAATTTTTTGCTAACATCTGACGCCACAAAGAACCGAAGAGCACAATATACCAGTTATGTGGATCTGTCGTTGGGGATGAGAACTCGGTCGTCGCGACATGGTATGATGACTTATCCATGTGGAACGCATGAGATGAGGACGAGGCGGGGCTACCGGCGGATGCACCCTCCCACCAAACCCCGACGCTGGCGCGGGCGTCGTCGATCCCAACCTCCGTGGAGGCGTTTGGCTGCGATCCCGGCGGAGGTCGTCGTGGCGACGGCGGCGGGGAAACAATACACTTTCTCCCCCGAGGCATCATCGATTCCCCAAGGCGATGGTTGGCGAGGTGCAACTAGCAGCTGCAGAGGATGGGGATTTGGCGAGGCGTGCGCGAGGGATTGGGAGGGGATTTGGCAGGGCATGCGCAAGGGATTGGGAGGGGCCGAGGGGATTTGGCGGGGCACATGAGGGATTTTTGGTGCTGAGCGGGGAAAAAAGGTTGGAGAGAGAGAAGGAGTGCGCACGGGATCTAAAGTAGGAGACTCTGTCGACGATATCGATACAACGAGAGTTAAAGTCGTCGATAGTTTTTTGGTTTCGATTATACAGTCGACTGTAAGATTATATACATCTTTCTACCTCTTTGTTCTTTTTTATCCACTTCAGTAAAAAAAAATCTACATAACAGCGACTGTAGGTCGCTGATATAAATCTATTGTTAACACTTTTAGCGATACGCTGCACATGGCAGCTAATGCCGCATCATCGGCTGATGGGATGGGATGCCCTGCATCACAGCTGCGACGCCGTCAGTCCAGCCACCAATCACATTATCACATTGTACTTTGATCGCAAGTACACTGCTGCGTCTGCATGGGCCACCGTTTTACTCTTGATCTAACGACGCCCTCACACTGACACTGGGGACCAGACTGGTGCCATTTTCCAGGTGGTCCTAGAGCCAGAGGAGGTTGGCCAAATGCAACGCAGACAGGCAGGAACGTCGCCAAGTGTGCGGCCCCCGTGCCTGCGCAGATCTTTTTCGGGTTTTGGTGTTTACCTACGGCACTTCACGTACCAACAGGCGTACAAAAAAAACGAGGGCCACTCGTCAGTCACACCCAACCCTCACCCATCAACTAGGGACTTTTCATCCTGCAATTAGTGTATTCTACTCATTGATAGGGATGGCAATCGGGTGCGGCAGGTACAGGTAGTGCTCGCCCATACCCGCACTGCGACTTCGAATTTCCCCACGCAGATATCTCGCTGAAGACGACGCACTAAAAACCTCGCCATACCGTCGCCATGCATCATACCGTTCTCCGCCGAATAATGCATCACCGCCGCGGCACCTATCGCCACAGACATGCTCGTACTCCACGAGCAATGCATACATCAAGTTCATCATAATTCACACATCAATGGTGCATCACGATTCAACAACTAATAAAGTTCATCACAATTCACATATCATGTTTGACAAGACAACTAATCAAGTTTAACAAATAAAATACAAATACAAATTGACATAGTTCTTACACATGGGGTAGATCACGGTAATCAAGGCGGCGCAGTGCAGGTGGAGCTTACCCATACCCATACCCGCTTAATTCGACGGTGAGGAATTATGCCCGCTTTCATACCCGTGGCAAAGAAAGACGCCATACCCACCTCCATTAGTGTATTCGCATGCAAGACGCGAAAGAATCGAAGCACAATTGCCATCCCTACTCATTGACCTATCTTGCACACCGGCATGCCTGATTGCAACTAGTAGTAACCTACGGGCTAAACAAAATGTGATTAATGCACCAATCTAGACGTACAAATCAAAGCCCTAAAATAGATTAATATGGTGGCGTATAGAACAGCTGGATGGCATATAGCCTTTTTTCTAGGTCAAATTTGCTTTTTAACACCATAAAAAATCACACGAGTTAAAAACTAACATCGATGACATATGTTCCCTAACTTCATATGTCAATCTCAGGTTACATGTTATTTCCATTTTGTACATATTTGCACTATTATTGAGCAAATTTCTTTTTTTTTCTCTCTCTAGCTCGCAAAATAATAAGAACAAATTCATTGACAACTGCGGTTCAAAACGGGATCATACCTGGTCATTTTGCCTACTAAGATCGAGCGACCAAATAGGTCACTTCAGGTAGGTGGACATACATAATTCTCCTCTCTCTCTCTCTCTCTCTCTCTCTCTCAACTCGCTATAAGTAAAAGCGCCACCCACCAACCAAACCACCAGCACAAGAACACCTCAGCCTCCCCCAAAACCCAAGAAACTAACCCACCATGGCGGCGCCGTCCCCCACCACCACCACCACCCACCACCGCCTCCTCCTCCCCGCCTCCACCGCGGCCCACCACCGCGCCCTCGCCCCCTCCGCCGTTCGCCTCCCACTCCGCGCCCACAGCCATCGCGCGCGCCTCGCCGTCTCGGCCGCCCCCGCCACCCCCGCCGCCTCGACCGCGTCCCCGTCCGCGCCTGCCGCCGACTCCGTCCTGGGGAAGCCGACCGTTCTTGTGGCCGAGAAGCTCGGTGCCGCGGGCCTCGCGCTGCTGCGCGAGTTCGCCAACGTGGACTGCTCCTACGGCCTCTCCCCCGAGGAGCTCCGCGCCAAGATCCCGCTCTGCGACGCGCTCATCGTGCGGTCGGGGACCAAGGTGGGGCGCGACGTGTTCGAGGCCTCCGGGGGCAGGCTGCGTGTGGTGGGCCGCGCCGGGGTGGGGATTGACAACGTCGATCTCGCCGCCGCCACCGAGCACGGCTGCCTCGTTGTGAACGCGCCCACGGCGAACACCGTCGCCGCGGCGGAGCACGGCATCGCGCTGCTCACTGCCATGGCCAGGAACATTGCGCAGGCCGACGCCTCGCTCAAGGCTGGTGAGTACAATCTGAATTCTGGAAAAGCTGGCTCCTTTAACATGATACTGCCATTGTCTCGAGCTCTGTGGTCTAAAGCTTTGACTTAAAACTCGTAACTATAGATCGTGCAGGCATGTTACCTATTCGACAAACTTGAAAGGAGGCTTGTAGTAGAAAATAATTCTAAAAGTTTAGTTCTTTAGTTTTGTCCACTCGAAATCCTTCAGCCTTGTTACACTCGAAATTAGTATCCGCTTCACCAGATAAAAAGGAGTTACTCAGGCTAGATGCCCGAAAATGTGAAACTGTTGAGCACGAGTATGAAGATAATTAGATGTTGTCTAGTTTCACAATTCAAATATAAGTATGACCATCTATTAAGAAATAGAAGCCCCACTACTACAGCGCAATGTTGCGATGACATCTTTGAAAGTCAGGTGACACTTTTGCAGTCATGATTAATTTTCACTTTTACCAATGCATTTTGCTTCGAGACAAATAGACACATTTTTTTTGTGAAATTGCTTGCAAGAGTATAACAGCTGATGTTTATCCAGCAGCAGTGTTTTTTCAAGTTCATTTACTGACTTGAATCTTTTATAGGTAAATGGCAGCGCAACAAGTATGTTGGTGTATCTCTTGTTGGTAAAACTCTTGCTATTCTCGGATTTGGAAAGGTTGGTTCAGAAGTCGCACGTCGTGCTAAAGGTTTAGGAATGCACGTGATTGCACATGATCCATATGCTTCTGCTGATCGTGCCCGTGCAATTGGAGTTGAGCTAGTAAGCATGGAGGAGGCTATGACAACTGCTGACTTTATCTCATTGCATATGCCTCTTACCCCTGCAACAAGCAAGATGCTGAACGATGAAGCCTTTGCCAAGATGAAGAAGGGTGTTCGGATTATAAATGTTGCACGTGGTGGTGTAATTGATGAAGAAGCTCTAGTCAGGGCTCTTGATTCAGGAATAGTTGCACAGGTCTGTTTGGCTCTCTTATTTTATATCATTTTTACATTGCTGCTTAATGAAGGTCAGTTAGCTATTTTTGAATAGTTGTTTTCCCAGAGTCATGCTTATATTTTATATCTCTGTACTAGGCTGCTCTTGATGTGTTTACTAAAGAACCTCCAGCACCAGACAACAAGTTAGTGTTGCATGAGAATGTTACTGTGACACCACACCTTGGGGCCAGCACAGTGGAAGCACAGGTATGGTCCATCGACTAAAAAATGCTGTCATGATTTGCCACTCAGGTTCAATCCTAGCTATCAAAATACTAAATATCTCAAAACTCCTTAGGAAGGAGTTGCTATTGAAATAGCTGAAGCTGTCATTGGAGCTCTGAAAGGGGAGCTCGCAGCTTCTGCAGTCAACGCACCAATGGTTCCTCCTGAGGTATGGATATCTTGCTCTGCTGAATTCATCTTATTTCTCCTGACATTGGATTCTATCTTATATCTTTGTGTTTCATGCAGGTGCTGTCAGAGCTTGCACCTTTTGTTGTGCTTGCAGAAAAGCTTGGGCGCCTGGCAGTGCAACTGGTGGCTGGTGGCGGTGGTATCAAGTCTGTGAAAGTGACCTATGCATCTGCAAGGGCTCCTGATGATCTTGACACAAGACTTCTCCGTGCAATGATCACCAAGGGGTTGATTGAACCAATCTCCAGTGTTTTTGTCAATCTGGTTAATGCTGACTTCACTGCAAAGCAGAGGGGGGTTCGCATCACTGAGGAGAGAATCTTGTTGGATGGCTCACCTGAGACACCTCTTGATTTCATTCAAGTTCAGATCGCCAATGTTGAGTCCAAATTCCCCAGTGCGATATCCGAGAGTGGAGAGATCACTGTCGAGGGGAAGGTGAAGGATGGTATCCCTCATCTAACAAAGGTTGGAGCATTCGAGGTCGATGTGAGCTTGGAAGGAAGCCTGATCCTTTGCAGGCAGGTTGATCAACCTGGCATGATCGGGTCAGTTGGAAGTGTCTTGGGTGAGGAGAATGTCAATGTCAGTTTCATGAGTGTCGGAAGAATTGCCCCTCGCAAGCATGCTGTCATGGCGATTGGTGTTGATGAGGAACCTAGCAAGGGCACGCTGACAAAGATCGGGGAGATCCCAGCAATTGAAGAGTTCGTTTTCCTCAAGCTCTAGGCGCTTATGTATGTTTGAAGTTGCAAGCATGGTGTGCAATTTTGATGTAGCTAACTATTTAATCAGGATTTAGAGGACGGATGGTTCTCGTTGGAATAAGCTTTTTGGGGGTTATTTTGATGGTGGGGCTCTTGAGATTCGTTAATCTGTCATGTTTGAACATCGTGCTTATTAATAAGGGGCGCTCTGTCAATAATTTTCTGCTTTAATTTCGTAACATGAAGGTCATGAATCACATTAATCGATCTGTGCCGTTGCATGTGATCTATTGGTTTTTTAGATCGTATGTGATCTATTGTTTGCTTGGTGCCATGTGACACTGAAGTTTGAAAGTCAATCAGGAATTTTTTTAGTACATTTCACATCTGATTGTACTGTTTTTCTCTAGAGATTCGTTTTTTTTTGTTCTTTCAAAAGGATCGTTTTTCTTTGAGAAACTTAAGTTTATAGGCCTGCCTATATTTCTCTAGAGACTATTTCTGCTAAACCAGTGCTCACAAAAAAATGGCTAGTCATGACAAGGAGTCTTGTTGAGCTATCACAATTCACAGGGCAGAGAAAGCCCTCTAAAGAATACGGTCATCTCTCTGTTACATAGCCCAAAGGGATATATATAAAGTACAGGGTACATGCAAGATTAAACCCTAAAATAATAGAGAAATACTATAAATACCCTTAACACCTCTCTCAAATACAAGACATATGCAATATCATTGTATTTGAAAAGGGTTGACAGTAAAATAGCAAAAATCCATAATCCGAGTCTTAATAATGTTGTTGTAGCGTGCAACTCTTGAAAAATATGTTGAGTATCGAAAGATCTCTCTCTAAGAGTTGTGTGACAACCTATAAAGCAAAAGGTGCAGGGGCTAAGAAACCAGAGGCAAGCGGGAGCAAAGTCGACCGCGATAATACAACGAAGAAGATGAAATTGACAGGAATAGAGAGAGATGTCAAATCAAGCAGAAGAGTAATAGATAGAAGTATGGCGGCGCAAATCGAAGCCTGAGACGGCGGCAACACAGTGCACAAGCAGCGCAGCGGAGGCGCAATGCGGAAGAAGCGCGGTGGCGGCTCAGAGAGAAATGACAGCATCATAACAACTTTGACGATCAACGACGACTCGGAGAGGAGCGGCGGTTGCTGCCACGCGAAAAGGAGACAAAGATGGTCACACTTGATCCAAAAGGATCGATTATGGCTAGCAAAGCAATCAGTTGACTGATAAGAAAGTTGCGGACTCGCACAGCTTAGATGAGCTCAAAGATATAATGTTACAGACTTAGATGGACACAACGGAAGAAACGATACTAAGAAAGAAAAGACTAATTAGCACCAGCATAACTATGCAGTAGGATGCCAAGCACAATCGAGCCAACACCAACTCCAACCATCTCCCTTCTTTCCCATCCCATTCCTCCCCAATACGACACACGAGAGATCATAGGGATTAGTCGAGAGAGACGACGGAGCCATGAAGTCCTTCCAGCAGCAGAAGGCTCACACAAGCGCCACCACCAAGCCCACCGGCAATGTCTCCGTAAAGGCGACGGATCCATCGTGCGCAGAGGAAGGGCGGAGCAGGTGCACTAGACGTCGACAACAGCTCAGGGAGTCAAGTCCGGATCCGAGCCCATCACCCCCATTACTCTCTTCGCGTCCTCGCCTCACCTCACGCACTTGTCAACCTCCGTCTACACGAGGAAGAGAGCAGGGCTGCCACATTGAGGAGGCGAGCAACCGGAGCAGAGGACCCGATCAACAGCACGGCAACGCACAGAGCAGAGGTGACGGCGGAGGAGCAGCGCGGCGCGGCGAGGACGACGACTCCTAGGCCACACACGGATCTGGCCAAATCCGTCCAGATCTAGTAGGGAGGCGGCCGCGACGCAGAGCAGAGGTGGCGGCCGCCGCCAACGGGCTACTCCCGTACTTGGACCTCTGTTCCGATGGGCCTCACTCCTTTGCCTCCAGGGGTTTGATCAGGAGGCGATGTTGCTACTCGAAGAAGACTACCACTAAAAACTAAAAGTTGTTGCCCCCATGAGTGAAGATTGCTCCTCCTAGAGGCAGCAGCAGCGAAAGACAAATGAGAGTCGCTCTAATACCATGTTAGATGGAGACAGAGTGCAAATGTGAATGGTTTGATTGTATTGCACAACCCAAAAGGTTATATATAGAATAAGGGACACAAAAGACTAAACTCTAGAACACTAGAGAAATACGACAAATACATTTAACACTCTTTCACCCTGGCTAATAGAGGTAATAAATTGATAATGGTCCTCTAATAATATAGTAATCATAAGAATCTCGACCAGTTGTTACAGAACGAAGCTAGAGCATTTACTAGGGATAACATATGCTGAGATTGCTCAAAGGCCACACCTGACGGTACAAGTGCTCAGGATGAGCAAGGTTGTGCAAGAGTACTAAATTTCGAGTTGCTCCTATAATAATTATACAATGAATATTACAATTAAAATGACTATTACACGTTTATTCAGCAACGTAAGTTGGCACCAATCATGTCTACCTAGCATGCAGAAACATGTTCAGCGTACCAGGTACAGCCGATCTACCGTCAGCCACAGCAAATACGGCCACAGGAGTATGGAATAGACCATCTTATCACACACACTGACACTGTCTACTTTCCTTCATAGCATCTATTGAAGTACTCTGCCTTGGCCCCTACAGGAAAAGGTACTTCAGCTGAAACGGCCCAGCTCCTTTTCCAACTCCCAGTGTATATTCTTCAATTCTTAAAAGCAGGAGCTTATAAGCTTGCAGACTTCCCAAAGGAGTACGTACCTTCTAGCTGAAGTAAATCAGCGTTGCGCAGGTACTTCATGTACAGCGACCGGGAGATGTTTAGAGTATCTCCAGTGGCTGTGGTCGAAAAGACCTTCCTATCGCTCTGCCAGTTGTTGGTGAGGTTAATCCATTCCCACCTCCATTCCTCCAGTGCAAAAGGTTCTTTCTTCTCCATGCTCAGTATTAAGTATTTGAAGTAGATGGCAGCCCTTGGTCCATAGTAGTCTCGCAGGAGGCCGCTCCAATACTTGTTTGCTGCATCAAACTTGTTAAAAATAAATACAGAAAACAATAAGAAAGCAGTAGGTGGGTGGGTGTGGTATGTGCCTCACCGTAATCGTGTAGCAAACTTGCTTTTGTTTCCGTGTTGTCAAACCACATTGTAATTTGTGTTCTAGCATTCCATTCATACTGCAGCCGTTCGAAAGCAGTTGTGCGTTAGCAATGCTAGGAATAGTACAGGAGCTTTTTGAATACACTAAGTACTTGTTCTCTAAGCTAGCATAGCATCACAAGATCACAAGTTGGTGGCTTAGTGCTCACAATGATCTAGAACAGGATGGGTCAACCTTGGATTTATCATTTATGACTGGTTTTAACAAGGTTACCAGCATGCAAGTAATAATTAAACCATCCCTACTTCCGTGAACAAGCATAATAAAGCAGTTATTGGGACCTGGGAATGGGATTATGTAAGATATGATATATCGGTTTGTATAAGAGAAAGAAGTGGCTAAGAATGACAAAAGAGAAGGCATTACCTGTATCTCTTGTTGTTGGTCTCGTGCAAGGCCCTTGGCATTTTTCAACCAAGGCCCAAGCAGAAATCCCTCGTGAGAGGCTAGCAGCTTGTCGAGGTCATTAACAAGGTCGAGGAAGCACTGACACAAGGTGGTCACTTGGTTCATGTTGTCTGATTTGTAGCTTTTGATGATCTTTAGAAAGACTTGGTTGGCATATTTGGCCACAGCTTGACGAGTTAAATCCACAAGGTCATACCTATTAACGCCACATAAGATTGAATTAACTTATCCAAAACCACTACTTTATGCTCCAAACATGTATAGGACTTGACGAGGATCTAATAATCCTCATTTTATCTTTTATCTATAATTCTTATTATGGGTAAATATGATGTCACATAGTCCCCAGAAGTACCCCTTATATCTATAAGGGAGAGGCCTAACAAGTGATTGTAAGTTCTTCTACAATCACCCCCATAGTCGTAAGCCTTGCTACGACTATATCATGGTCGTAAGTCCTTCTACGACCACTACATAGTCGTAAGTCCTTCTACGACCACTACATAGTCGTAAGTTCTTCTACGACTGCTACCTGGTCGTAAGTCCCTCTACGACCAGGAAAACTACGACCACCTTATAATCAAACCTACAGACGAGTAGGTCCAATTGATTAAGGAATCCGAACGGTCTACACGCACTATTATTCCGCGTATTAATGGTGTGTAAATACCCCATTATCTCTGGAAGATAATTGCGAGATGGCGTGAAGAAGTCAAGGCGCCGTAATTCATCGCCATCATGCGCCAAGCACTACATTAATTAGGCACATCTCAGGCAAAACGGCTACTTCTTCACGACTATATAAGGGCATCAAACGGAGAGACAAAGGGACAGAGAAGAACAACGGCAAACAAGGGCTAGTCAAGTAGAAACACAAGCACTATTCTCTCGTAATAGTTTTAGTCCTTTGCTAGATCATCAACAATACCATACACACAGATTAGGGTTATTATTCTCTCCGAGAAGGCTCGAACTGCCTAAACATCCGTGTCAATCCACTCGCGTGATCTCATCCTTAGGAGACCCCAATCAAATAATCTTTACGTAAGATCGGTTCTAATACACCGGCTAGGCGGCGCCGACCGTGGGATCTTCCTAATCTCTTGTCAACATACTCTCTTTTTCCAATCTCATGCAAGCATGGCAGAGAATGGAACGAGGAGAACTGGTTCGACTTGGCAGACACGCAGACGCCGACATGGATGCCGGTGTCGACTACGAGCCGAGTGATGCATCCGCCGATGGTGATGTTGCCTCCGAGATTATTCTCCAGAAACCATCCCATCAATGGAGTTGAGGAGGATCCTTATCCCCACAACGATACGCCCAACAGAGGAGCCAATTCCTCCAAGGACAAGGGTCAATCCGACCGTAACCGCACCTGTGAGGACTCACGACACAATGAGAGTTTTTCCTCTAAGTGTCCAAGTTCCCTTAAGGCGGTCCGACTGGTGAGACAAGTCCCGAAGCCACCATTCCAGACTCCACCAAAGATCTTGTGATCCTATCTCTCGTGGTAACTCCAGAGATAGTGGGATCAAGCATGCTTTTCCTACGAATCTGACCGCCTCTCCGCAGATCTCTTTTGCGGATGGAGACGATTATAACCCGAGTTCCCTACCGGAGGGATTACTCCAAGTCGCCAGATGGTGTCTCTCGAGCACTCCTCAAGCGGGAGGCCTCAAGCGCAAGTGAGAATCATCAACGGAGGTCTTCGCCCTTCCTCAAATCGAGTCAACCTCATGGAGGACGAAATGAGAACCTCCCCAAGATCACGACCGCGCCTCCTCGTAGTAATGGCAAGGAACCACCGCATGACAGAGAGAACCAACACTGATGAACGCGAGAGAAATCCTCGACATTCTCGCACTCCACCGAGAAGGCCTCAAAGATCCGACGGGAGGATTTTGAGGTCATCCAAGAAAGAAAATTGCAGCCTCGTAAGAACTCGCTGGCGCGATTCAATATCGATCCACAGGAGGTACGAGAACTCCAGACATCAACGACTTGCTTGAGAATCCCAATCAAGAGCTTGCTCGAACGCCAGATACGATCTCTTTGTCGAGGAGATTGCGCAAAGGCTTCGAACCGTGATGACAAGATCGAAGTACCTCGTCAACAACATTCGGTAGTCGTAGCAATGCGACTTCTTCAACTACCATCAATCGAATATTTCTGCGTAGGAATCGACACGGCCATAAGTCACATCGATCTCCTATTCGAGAAATACTTTTCGATCGGTGATGATCAAGAATTCTCGGAGGTGATCAATCATTACTCCGAAAGAAATTCACAACGGTGGATTACGAGGAGTATTCCTCAAGAATCGAGACCTACAATGTAACAAGTCACTGCTGTCGGTATCGTCAGATACGATCACTGGCGACATTAACCCTTCTTTCCTACAAAGAAGGCGTCAAGAAGTAATTACGGATGCCGCATTTTCGCCGACCTTCGAAAGCGTCACGCCACCTCATTTTCGACCGGTGAACATGGAGAAATTTGATGGATCTCAAAATCCCATCGAGTTTCTTCAGATCTATACAACACCGTCCGAAAGCAAATAGGAGGAGGAGAGCACGTAATGGCGAATTACCTTCCAATCGTGCTCGAAGGATCCGCCGATCGTGGTTATTAAACCAACCACTCGAGTCGATCTACTCTTGGCAACACCTCGTGATCTTCTACGAGCAAATTTCCAAGGCACATACAACCGCCGAAAGGAAGACGACTTGCACCGGATCAAACGTAACAACAACGAGACTTTGCGCCAATTCATCAAACGCTTTAGTCGTTCGTAATTCAATTCGAAATTTCGACTCTCCGTGATCGTGGCTTTTAAGCAAGGAGTCCGTAGTAGAAGAATAACAGAGGATATTGCTTTAAATCCTCCCAACACCGCTGTCGAACTCTTTGAGATGGCCGATCGATATGCAATCGCTCGAGGCGATGAGTGGAATAACACTATCGATCGAGAAACACACGCTCTTCGAGAGCCAAAGTGAGGTTGGTAAGGACAAAAAGCAAAAAGTCCAAGAAGAAAATAAAAGTCAAAAGCCACAAACTAGTGGTTTCAAGGAGGTTTTGGCCGAAAAGATAGAGAGCCCCAAACCACCAAGTCGAACCCTCGATCAAGGCAAAGGTAAGCGCCCGATCGTAGGAACGACAAACCAAGATGGTGTCCTTTTCATAAAAAGGAAGGACATGACCTCCAGAATCGCCGAAGTTTTCCAAAGAAAGCTCGAGGACTACTATAACTAAGAAGCACCGCTCCCTACTCTCGAAAGGTAGGACATACGAGTGGTCGTAAGTCGCCGATGATGAGGAGATGCCATTCCAAGATCCGCACCATACCGTTGAGCATATCTATGGAGGATCATCGGATACGACTCAAACGACAACTTAAAGTCACGGACGAGAGGTAAATTCCATACATACTCCTCTTGTCAATAAATTACCGGTGGTCTGGTTACCATCTCTTTGAGAAGGACGATCGCCGATCACTATGAGTCGATCAGTCGATTCGATTGTGAGTCGAACCCACCATCAACAACCGTCGGCAATCGAGTGTTGGTTGATGGTGGCGCTTTGAACATATTATTTACCAAAGCCCGGATGAGATGCAAGTACCGGGATTAAGGTAAGGCTTCAGACGATATTCCTTTCATGGAATCGCATCGGGTCTTCTACCAAACCCATTGGCCAAGTTTCTCTTCCTTTAACATTTGGCTCGCCAAGTAATTTCGTGACGAGAAAGTCTCCTTTGATGTGGTCGATTTCGATCGCAAGATATAACGCCATACTCGGACGACCAACTTTGGCAAAATTCTTAATGGCTACTCATTATGGGTATCAATGTCTTAAGATGCCAGTCCCAAAGGAGTGATCACAATTCAATGTGACAAAAGATGGCGATAGTCATGATCACGATCCTCGAGATGGTTGGTCAAATACCAACTCGAGATGAAAGTCACCGACTAGCAAGTCGGGCTTCAAAGTCGCACTAAAGCCGAACGACCAAGTCAAAGAGGTTCCTCCGACGCAGAAACCCTCAAGACTGCTCGCGTTGGGGAGACTTCCGATCCCAAATAGGAAGACGCCTCATTACCTTCCTCCGAGCTAACGCA
The DNA here is from genome assembly GCA_036346395.1 of Hsuehochloa calcarea. Taxonomy (NCBI): domain Eukaryota; kingdom Viridiplantae; phylum Streptophyta; class Magnoliopsida; order Poales; family Poaceae; genus Hsuehochloa; species Hsuehochloa calcarea. The sequence goes on from CM070599.1 coordinate 48,219,269, forward strand.
GATGTCTTCGCGTGGCAAGCATCCGACATGCCCGAGTCCCCAGTGAGGTGATCGAGCACGTGCTAGCTTTACTACCGATAAAGTACCAGAAACAAAAATTACGAGATTTGCCCCGATCGACGAGATGCTATTAAATCGAATTGGATAAGCTACTTAAGGCGTGCTTTATAAGAGAAGTCAATCACCCGAGTGGTTGGCTAACCTCAGAATGGTCAAAAAGTCAAACGGCAAATGGCGTATGTGCGTGACTTTATCGATCTTAATAAAGCTTGTCCAAAAGATGATTTCCTTTACCTCGTATTGATCACCGTTGATTCTATCAAGGGTTGTGAAATATTAAGTTTTTAGATGCATATTCGGATATCACCGATCAATATGTGTCTAAACGATGAAGAAAAGACCGCATTCATTACTCCATTTGGTACCTTTTGTTATATCAAAATGCCATTTGGTCTAAAGAATGCCGTGCTTCTTTTCAACGCTTAATGCAATCGACTTTTTCATCTCAATTAGGCCGAATTTGGAAGCCTATGTTGATGACCTAGTCGTAAAAAGCATTAAGAGACTTAATCATATCATTGACCTACAAGAAACATTCGACAACCTCGTAAAGCACCATTTAAAACTTAATCCAGAGAAGTGTGTGTTTGGAATTTCTTCAGAAAATTGCTTGGATTCCTAGTATCCGAACGAGGAATCAAGCAAATCTCGAAAAATAAAGGCCATCCTCCGGATGCGACCTCCAAACACAAAAAGGAAGTCCAAACTCACCGGGTGCATGGCGGCTTTAAGTCGCTTCATCGCATGCGACTAGGAGAAAAGGACTACCTTTCTTTAAACTTCTCAGAGACATGAAGGTTTTGAGTGGTCGAACGAGGCAAACATTGCCTTTGAGGATGTCAAGAGGTATCTTCGAGTGCTCTGCTCGTTTCTCCAAAGCCGTAAGAGACGCTCTTAATTTACCTAGCCGCCACGCCACAGCAAAGAAAGCGCAAGATCGGGTCGTAGAACGTGAAAACGCATAACGACCGGTTTACTACGTAGCGAAGTTTTACACGCCCTAAGGAGCGTTACCCTCGTGTCCAAAACTTCAGATGCCCTCCTCATGTCTTCGAGGAAATCATGCGGCATTATTTTCAGCGCACAAAATAGTCAGGTTGCCCGAGTTTCCTTTGGGAGCAATCCTCCATAATAAGGAAACAATGGACGCATGGCAAATGGTCACCGAACTTGGGAGTTCGACCTCCATTTCGTGTCCCGAATGGCCATAAAATCCCGATCTTGGCGCACTTTGTCGCCGAATGGACAAATCTCGAACTGCTCAGATCCCCAAGACGATTCCCACGACCGATGGATGATGTACTTTGACGGGTCACTCACTTTAAGTGGCTCGGGTCAGGTGGTCCCGTATCTCCTACCGAGAAACCTTAAAGTATGCCATACAATTAAACTTTCGTGCCACTAACAATGTGGCGTATCAATCGAAGGTTTGCTAGGCGGCATACGAGTCAGCGAAGCACTCTCGATTCGTCGACTACTCGTAGAGGAGACTCTCAACTAGTCGTGAATCAAATCGGGAAAGAGTACCAAGTGCTCTAACTCAACAATGGCTCGGTACTTATCGTAAGCACGTAAGCTAGAAAAACATTTTTAGGTTTCGAGGTACAATTTATCCTCGAAGGATAATTTCTCGCACCAACTTGCTCGGATGGCTTCTTCCCGATCCATAGTACCAAAAGGAGTTTTCTTGGAGCAACTCCAAAACCGCTCTCGTCGAAGAACCGAGGCACCTCCTCTTGAGATGGCCTCATTAGATTACGAGGATACCGGATGACTCCCATCTACGAGTATCTTTGCAAGGGTTCCAGACCAAGATGATCTTGAGGCGCATCGATTATCCCGAAAAGCCAAAATGTATACTTTGGTTGAAGGAGTCCTCTATAAACGAGGAACCCAAGGGATACTCATGCGATGCATTCCGCAAAATGAAGGAATAACACTCCTTCACGATATACACAAGTGGCATCTGTGGGACGATGCTTCCTCTGTAACATTAGTTGGTAAAGCCTTTCGACAAGGTTTTTATCGCCTACACTCACACGATGCTAAAGAGGTGGTTAAAAAGTGTGTCCAAAGTACAATTTCATGGTAGATGATACACCAACCAAATTCAAGCATTACAAACAATACCTCTTTCTTGGCCTTTTGCACTGGGGCTTGATATCCTAGGACCGCTTCCCAAAGCTCCGGAGGTTTCAATTCCTTTTGTGGCTATTGACACGCTCACAAATGGATCAAGTCGAACTCAGAATCGATAACAACTAAGCAAAGAAAAGGTTCATGATGAGAAGCGTAATTAGTCGATTTGGAGTACCAAGTCGGATAATTACGCATAATGGTAAACAATTCGCAAGTGCAAAATTTCGTGAATTTTGCGACGAGTTGGGTACCAAGTTATGTTATGCTTCTGTTGCACATCCCCAAAGTAATGGGGCGGTTGAACGTGCAAACGGCCAAATAATGCGAGGAATTAAAACTCGAGTCTTCGACCAGCTTGTTAAGCGCTCGGGGCTTGGGTACAAGAATTACCTTCCATATTATGGGCGATTCGACAACCACCAATGAGCAACAGAGAAACACCATTTTTCTAGTGTTCGAGTCGGCCATGCTTCCTCCGAGCTAAAATTGCGGTCGACACGAGTTGAAACCTTCAACAACTCGTATCAGAACAACTTCGAGCAGATGACATTAACCTACTCAAGAGAGGAGAAACCTAGCCTTAATTGCTCGGCGGTCTACCAACAAGCCCTCGCAGATACTATGATCGTAAGGTCCAACCTCGCACCTTTGTCAGAGGTGACTTGGTATTGAGGCTCGCCAATCCAAGTCTAACCTAATAAACTTTCCCTAAATGGGAAGGTCCTTACACAAAGGTCGGCGTAACTTCGGTGGCCTGACGACTAGCAATGGAAGATGGACAGGTTCTCTCAAACTCTTGGAACATCGACCAGTTACGCAAATTCTATGTGTGACCGATTTCTCAAGCAATAAAAGTCCAGGTTCTTTCTACCTCTTTTTTGCCTTATTTTCGAGTAGTGCTTTTTTAATCTTTCGACTATGATATGAGAACACCCAGTTTTCTTTACACTGGCCGAAAAGCGAGAAACGCTATCCGACGAAACTTCTCCTCTCGCATGTGGTTCTGCCCACTAGAAGGAATTTCCAAGCATTGACTCGTTACTCATTTTTGCTGCCAGTACAAAGAGCCCGGGTTCTATCCAGTCGAAATGTTCTCAAAGCCAACTCTCTCAATCTTAGTCTATTTTTTCAGTCAATTCAAAAAATATTCTAAGTAGAGTACACTTTCTTACATTTGTTCGACCACCTTTGATGTACTCGATTTGTTTTAACTGGTCGAAGGAAGAGACACACCTAGTCGAAGTCTTTCCTCTCTGCATGTGGTCCTGCCCACTAGAAGGAAACTTCCTAGCGCTGCCCAGTCTCCTACTTTTGCTACTGGAAAAGACTTATCGAAGTCCACCAAAAAGGACGAACGAATTACTAAAGTCCTCTAAGACGCCCTGCTTAACTCAAGTTGCTGTTCTTGGTTCAATTAAACTAGTCGGAAATGAAAACATCACCTAGTCGAAGCCTTTCCTTTCTGCACGTGGTCCTGCCCACTAGAAGGAACTTCCTAGTGACGAGTCGTTTTTAACTCTTTCGACCAGTGCTTGACACCCGTAACAAAAGCTATAAGTTAAATAAACCTCTCTTTGTTTTCAGAAAACCCGTTTCAAACACTATTTATTTAGATTGTCTAAACAATCTAAACAAATAGTCGGGGGCTAGGATAAAGTTATTAATTTGACTTCAATTCTTAGTCTTTCATTCGCCTTTCATTCGCTTATTATCTTTTGAGTTACTAACTACTCGACAAGATGATTTTCGTGAAATAAGGCGGATCATATATTACTCATCAACAAAAATTGTCCGCCTTTACAAAGTAGTTACAAGATTACTCAAGGGAGAGCCTAGTCGCATTTCCTCCGCCACCTTTTGCCAATCGATCAGATTTCCACAATCGACGACTTGCCTCGATTCAGATACCAAGTCGGCTTCGATTGGTTTAACATTATATGGGATCTTGAGCTTTAAGTTTCGCTAAAGCGTAACTTACAAAGCAGCCTTCGATCGCTTCCCTTATTGATTCAAATTTTGATTAGCCTTCAGAGTGGTCACCATTTCTTGCAATTTTCCGACTTGTTCTCCAATAGTACTTGTGTGAGCAACTATAGTATCTTCTCGAGGAGTTTTTCCTCGTAATGTAGCTCACTAAGCACATTGTTCAGAGAGTGATGTTGCCTTGAAGACTAGTCTTCATCGACTCCATCTCCTGTTGGGTACAAGTCGAAGCTCACGGCTTTTGTTCTCGACCACTTGTTCAAAAGAATAATACCGGTCAAACAAAAATACTTCTAGAGGAACATAACACAAAGATATTTGTAGGTAAAAGCATTTCTTACCTACTAATTGAGAATCCAATTTCTTGACCTCTTCGCGATGGAAAGCAACAGCCAAAGATGCTTTTGCTCCCACGCCTCGATGTCCTCTCAGATTCATCTTAGCAATGCGACGGACTCATTGCGAATCAAGGTCTTTGCTTGGATTTCACCTCAAGGATTCTCAATTGGGCAGCAATTTCGAACAAGGAATTGACATTAAAAAGGAAAACACTCAAAAGGACAACAGTAAAGAGTTACTTACTCGTGACTTGAGTTCTCGTAACCTCAAGTTCTTGATCCTTATTCTTGGTAATGCGGAAAACTCCGAATGACCAAAGATTTGTCTCCAACTTCGCATCGAGCTTCTTCATCTCATTTTCTTTATCTCAAGAAGAAATGAGAGTTAGATAAAGGTTAAAACTCAAAAACAAATTTTAAGTTCAAGACTTATCGCTTATTTTTTCCTGCAATTTCTTAGATGTAGAGACAACCTCTCAAGTCTTTCCGAGAGGTTAATACTTCATTCCTTAGCCTCCTCGACTCTCTTTTCATAGTCGAGCGAGTCGGCTAAGGTCTTTGAATCACCGCTTAACCTACAAAGGACAGAGATGGAGATAAAATCACCGAATGGTTATAAATACTTCTACAACCACCGACCTAGTCGTAAGTTTTTCTCGCGACTACGAATGGTTGTAAGTCTTTCTGCGACCACTATCTCGGTCGTAAGTAGTCGTAAGCTTTTACGACTAACACTTTGTCATGAGTTTCTTCCATGACTATTCTCGTAAAGCATCATACGAGTATTTAAGTCGAAAACAACTATGAATGATAAGTGACTTACCACCTCTCTGCCTCTGCGCAGAGTAGTTCTTTCTCCTGTCTTAGTTTAAAAGTTGTCGATGATACTCACCGACAACAAAGAATTTGCTCCAGAGCTTTCTGCAAAAAGAAAACAGTAAGAAAGGAAGAAAAGCCACAGATATAAGTATTCTGAAGATACTTACATTCATAGTCGTCCTAGCAAACGTTGAATATACAAAGTCCGGGTGCTGCAGCTTATCTATCCTCGCAACTTTGTCCCACCACACCTTCTCAAGGCGCCGTTATCAAAAGTATTCTCCATATTGGGAATATCTTTGGGATGGGGACTCGGTCACGAGATTTGTAAGCGTAAGACCCTACGACGGAGGCAGTAACTAAAGAAGTCACCACGTAAGTCAAATTTTCTCCTTCTGCTTCAGAATTCTCTTTGGGTAGGGAAGGAACGCCCTACATTTTCCTTCCCAGAGTGGTGCGCAGTCGTTTCACCACCTTGACCAGAGGCTTCCACAATGCTCTCTTGTCTCTACGACCAAGAATGTGCGACCACCTCAACAATGAACGGCCGCTACCTCAAGAGTCGAGCTACAATTTCAAAGAAAGGGAGTCACTCGGGAGTCTCGACTTCATCGCCACTGGGCCAAAGGTGATGCTTGACCACCTCCATTGCTACCTCCCAAGAATCAAGGGATGGCAATGGACTTCTCGAGGAAGCATTCCCTGGGTCAAGGAGTCTGATCAAATAAAGAAAAGCAAATCAAAGTTGTGAAAAGAAAAAGGTAAATGTCGTTTTACACTTTAGTACATTTCACATACCTCGCACTGGTCTTAACCAGAATTTTGGAGCAATCCTCCCAACGGAGGACCTCTTCTTCTCCACGACCACGCCCGGTCGAGGTTCAACAATTGGCTCACCACGATCACGCCTCGTCAGAGTTGGAACAGGACCAGACTCGTTCCTCGATTCTCTGGATGGACGAGATCGCCTCGACCATTCCGTATAAAGATCGCCTCACCGCAGTTGTGCCGATGTCGCATCCTCCTTCATAAAGACATAAAATCTTTCCGCCTCTCCTTTCCAGCTTGCTTAATAAAACTAGGAGTGGCACCGATCGCGAAAGATTCCGTGTCATAATAGAAGGGTACCTTAGCCTTGCGAGGTTTGCGCTTAAGAGGTTCACCGCTTCAACCTCCTCGGCTCGACCACGCGACCTCGGCTTCAGATATAACTACAATGCCGCAGTCTTGTAGAGGTCCGGTCGAAGACCGAGCTCGAGCTTGCTCCCCTTGCCTGCAGATTTTACAAGTCGACGCCTTTTCGAGGAGGAGCCGAGCTTTTGTCTTCGACAACCCAACATTAATAGTCATCGAAACGACTTCTTCGTCGTCCCGACGATTTTCCATGCCTACTTTCGTAAAGCAAAATGTAAAAGAAGAATCACTAATTAGTCGTAAGTTTTTCTACGACTAGTACTAAGTCGTAAGTTCTTCTACGACTTTTTATTGATCGTAAGATATTCTACGATCACCATTAGTCGTAAGTATCTCCTACGACTATAAAGTCCTAAAGAAAGAATCAGATTTTTGATTACCTTTAGGCGATCCATCTTTTCATCTCGCGGATAAAACCGCAATGACTTGAGGAACCGCCTCTGAGTGATTTGAGACTTCTCACAAATGAGTCCGACTGAGTCAACCTCACCGTGAAAGATCCGTAAACAGATAAAAATATTAGACAAGGTTAAGAAAGACCAAACGAAGAGCTAAATCGACAATTGCTTACCCTCCTCATAGTCTCTGGTGGGGTCTCCTCTTCCCGAGTACCTCCACATAGGAGATGCTCGTTTCTTCAGAGGATCGATTCTAGGCGGTGATGAAATCCTTCACTACATGCCATCCGGCCACCCTTCTTCCTTCAAGTCCTTAATAGCTTGAATATAAGGGCTAATCCTACTGATATCTTCAGGGTTGAGTCCCATGAAGATTTCTTTTCTAATTCCTTCCCTCAAAAGAAAGGTTGTCTTCAGAGGTGACCTTCCAAAGAGAACCACCTCTTCCTCCAAATTTCCACGAAGACCGGTAAAGCTCAATGTACTCCTTCGACTTCGAGTCGTGGAGCTTGATCACAGCCTTCCGGCATTCGGCTTGTCGAGCCATCCCATAATAATATTGGAACAAATCGAGATCCGCCTAATCCCTGTATGCCTCGCATGCATACACGAACACACTCAACATGGTAATGGAATTGGGACCTAAGTTCACCGCCCACCCCAAAGTGTTCGAGTACTCATCAGAAGAAAGGGGCGGGCAGTAATCAAGGCCGACTCACAATACGCTTGGAAGACGGGATTTGCCCATTTTCCCCGATGGCGGTCGCCTGATAGCCTAATCCACTTCACCGTAGCCTTCTTCGATCTTCCCAGATCGACCAAGATTTTGATCTTAGCCGCATCCATCTCCGATTCCTCCCATTCGTAAACTCTCTTGGCCATTTCGCCGTAAGCAAGAAGTTTTTTTGATTGGGTTGGCGGCGAGAAGATGAAACCTAGTCGAGGACGAAGAAAGCAAGAGCTCAAGAACAATGGAGTGATTTGGGGAAAAGTAAAACCCAAGTCTACCTCCCGTAAGTTTTTATAATCAAGACGATCTCCGCCGCTTCTAAACCGCCTCGCCTATAGGTCTCAGAGGAGTTGGTTGTACCGCCGAACCGCTTCATCTGACAAGTCTGTGAGAGCGGCTGCAATTCCCAGATGGTCTGCTCGAGAAAAATTAGGTGCGTATTGTCACCCCTGCTTAAATTACATTCTTGACCAAGTATTTCGGTCGAAGGAAATATCAATCGGAAGGCTTTTTCTCCGATTCCCTACTACGACCACCGATCGGCCGTAGGGTTTTTACTTTTTGATAGTCGTAAGCAATCTTCACGATTGCAATCGCCGAACTGCCTCATCAATGATCTGTAGAGATTGTTTGCAATTCCCGCATGGCCTGCTCGGAAAGTTAGGTTCGTTTCATCACCTCCAAGTAAAATTACTTTCTTGACCAAATCTTTCCGGTCAAAGTAAGTATCAATCTAAGAGTTTTTCCTTCGACTATCTTTCTACGACATGTTCATGGTCGTAAGTCCATTTACTAAACCTTTACCAAGTAAGTTACTTTCACTTAAAGTCGGGGGCTAGATGACGAGGATCTAATAATCCTCATTTTATCTTTTATCTATAATTTTATTATGGGTAAATATGATGTCACATAGTCCCGTATACCCCTTATATCTATAAGGAGAGGCCTAACAAGTGATTGTAAGTTCTTCTACAATCACCCCATAGTCGTAAGCCTTGCTACGACTATATCATGGTCGTAAGTCCTTCTACGACCACTACATAGTCGTAAGTCCTTCTACGACCACTACATAGTCGTAAGTTCTTCTACGATCGCCACCGGTCGTAAGTCCTCTACGACCGTGAAAACTACGACCACCTTATAATCAAACCTACGCATTTAGTAGGTCCAATTGATTAAGGAATCCGAACGGTCTACACGCACTATTATTCCGCGATTAATGGTGTGTAAATACCCCATTATCTCCGGAAGATAATTGCGGATGGCGTGAAGAAGTCAAGGCGCCAGAATTATCGCCATCATGCGCCAAGCATTACATTAATTAGGCACATCTTCGCAGGCAAAACGGCTACTTCTTCACGACTATATAAGGGCATCAAACAGAGAGACAAAGGGGACAGAGAAGAACAACGGCAAACAAGGGCTAGTCAAGTAGAAACACAAGCACTATTCTCTGTAATAGTTTTAGTCCTTTGCTAGATCATCAACAATACCATACACACAGGATTAGGGTTATTATTCTCTCCGGAGAAGGCCTGAACCTGTCTAAACATCCCGTGTCAATCCACTCTGCGTGATCTCATCCTTAGGAGACCCCCCGAATCAAATAATCTTTACGTAAGATCGGTTCTAATACACCGACAGGACTCATCATTTATAAAAATCATAGTGCAATGAATTGCGCCTCAAAACCATAAGCGGATCATACTTTAGTGCCGATTCAAATTAGATTCGCTGAAAAGTCAGCAATAAGGATATGGCCACGTTAAAATAAGTATTGATTTAACATACACAGTAATGAATTCAGGTAAAAGGCGACACTAGAAGGGAATAAAAGAAACCGATACACCATCAAAGAGTTGTTGAATGCCGGAAGAATATAAGACAAGGGTTCCAGAAGATTTTTAAATTCAGTCATTCAGAGAAATAGTGTAACATTAGCATTAAGTCCATTGAGGATATCAAAACTTTGAGCTTGCAAATAACTTTTTTTTTCTTCTCTTGCCCTCTCATAAGGAATAATAAAATCAAAGTAGAACCACTGGAAAGCTGAGCATATTGAAGGCTGATCAACGAAAGCGCAAAACAGGAAGACAACTAGAAGCTACAAGAAGCTACAATTTCCTGATACTGAAGAATAATTATTTTATGGTATAGAATAAGCAATTAGAGCACCTGTGTTCTCACCTGAAGGTATTGCTTGCAGATACTTCATCTCCATATTGAAGGAAAAGCTCTAGGGCCTGTATAACGACATTGGTATCATACCATAGATGTGGCTGTTCATATGCATCATTGGATGCATCCTTCACTATGTATTTCTTTGATGACAATGTGGAATACATTTTGCTAGCGTCTGTAGACAATCCTGGTGTTTGAATAACAAAAGGTTCAACATCTGGGAATGCCACTATGACATCCCGATTTTTGTCCTGTTACCAATATATAAATTATGAGCAGAATAACAGAAAAGAACACAATCAAAGGTCAAGCTTGTAAGCGGTATGTAACTTACAAAAAATAAAAAAAAGGTCAAGCTTGTAAGCGGTATAGTTATATCTAAAATTTATAGACTTGCTACTTCGCACAAACTTCTATTCCTTGTATATGCTTGTCTAATGTTGGATGAAAATGGAGACATGGTATGACTAAACATGGCACTTACAGAATATCACAACTTACATTTTTACCATCTGTGCAATTATACAGAGTTCGGTATAAAATTCGCCAAGCATCTTGCAATCCCATAACTGATTTCCCGTATCTTCTTGTTGGATATGTCTCAACCCACACCTGGAAATAATGGAAATCTAATCAAGCCAAAAATTGGTTACATTCATTAGCTAGCTCAAAGGGCAACATCCAAACTCCAAAGCAACATAAATGAGAGAACTGCACAAGTAGCATAACACATTTGCTGTGAAGTAAACACATAACAAGCTAAAATGACAAGCTGGTAAATTCCAAAGCATACACCAAACAAAAATCTGTATATTTATTTTCTTTAACTCAAAATATGTATACTTCTAAGACATCAAATGATGCATCACATAGCAACTGTCTTAGTAAAAAAACGGATGAATAGTTGAATACATCTACTGAATACAAAGCTCTTCCAAAAAATGGTTTATGAAATTTCACCTGAAGATCCACTTGTCTGTGATGAAAGGCCATTTCTGACATAAGGTCGTAAACAATAGGATTTTGTTCGATACCTTCCATAGACATGCCAACTCCAACCTTCAAGCAGAAGTTGTTAATAAGTAAAAGATCAGCACAGGGAACATTTCTATATGCTAGCTCAGTAGCAGAACTGATAAAGCTACAACTGTATACCATTGTGGAGTTCTCACTTAGTAGAGCATCAATAGGCCCAGAAGCAACTGCATCCAAAACACCATACATTTCAAAATCTGCAGCAAAATTATGAAGCATGCACCTGAAAAAAGGATCGCACAGATTCCTTTATGACAAAAAGAAAAAGAAAAGCATAGATGGTATGTTGATGGGAAGGGAAAGCAGAACTTTCCAGATATAGGGGACACCATAGAACTGATCAGAATTGATCCATACTGGTTTCACTTCAGCATATAGATCAAGAACAATCATTCGGCCGATTGGAACAGAATGCAGTAGCGCCTAACCACCGTAGAATTTGATGTTAAACAAATAAGGAGAAATCTCATAATGTATAAGGTGCATGCTCGAAATAGAAAACAAATATTTAGCAATGTGATAGGCAGTAGTAACCACCTTTAGTGTATATAAGGATTGACTTAATGATTAGAAACACAGCATCTGTTCTCTCGTTCAGCAACAGTTGTTGCTTTGAGTTGGAGATTTAGAATATGCCAATAGTGAGATTTCAGTAATATATGAATTGTGCTTGTAAGTGTAACCTTAACATATTTTGCTACCAACAGCAGTAATATATCACTGCAGACATGGACTTCTTAATTAGCATAAGATGAATAGTATAGGCAGCAATCTTACAAATAACACCACTCTGAATTGTCCGTCATTGGTGTAGCTCAGAAATTTATAATATGTTATTGAAATACATCCTAACTTTCCAGAGTGACTATTCTAGTTATGCAATTTGCAATGCCAAATATTTATGTAATTAGAAATCATGTTTCATAAATTTCCATATCACTATTCCAATGACAGTTTGGAAGAAATGAGGAACCAAAATGAGCTAAAGGTTAATAAAACTAACAGCGCTTCACATATTATCCAACTGCGTCATAAGATTTCACCTTCATCTGTGGGGGTTTCCAGAAAGGATCATAAGTAAACAACCAACCCTGCAAAGGGTAACACATGTTAGAGAGAATTGCATATCTAACTAAAATAACTGCTTTCTACAAACCAACCCATCACAGGTATAAGCAAAATTCTAATACTTGAAAAGAACTCACTTGCATTAACCAAATAGCATCATCGTCACCGCTTCGCATTCCCCTGAATGTTGCAGCACCCAACGAAGAGATATAATTTGGATCACTTAATGGAGGGGTGTTCTCATCAAAAGTATCACTAGATGGATAGAAGGTAACACTAAATGAGGAAACGAGTTCATCAGACAGGGACTTCTAATAATGTGAATGGTAAAAAAAACATACCAGTTGTATATGTGACTAGTCCTACCATATTCTGTGCAAAGAACAACAAAGCTCATCATACATCTTAAGGATCATATTTTTTTCTGATAAAAAAAGTGAAAAAAATAATCTGTATAAAACAGGGAAAGCTAACAACTAGATAAAAGTTAGCCAACACTCTTCTGGGATAAGAACAAGCATATGTTGATTAATATTGCATAGCCCATCCCGTGGTTGAATATTTTTAGAAGTGTGCTGGCCAGGTTTCATGAGATTCTAAAATTAACATATTGTTCTCGGAGGAACAGCTCAGTTCAACTGAGAAAGGCTAAAAAAAACTAGCAATCTTTTCCCCAAATTTCTACATCCTTCTCAAAACAAGTGCATTTGACCTACTTGGCTTGTTCTGTCCTCGGTATCCTCTAGTTCATAATTTAACTAATGCATCTCGACAAAATAGCAAGTTTCACATAAGAATATGTCAGGAAGCACAACAGTACTTGAACATTTAATGTTGCTGAAATAACAAACAGGTATTATGCGTGCACTCAGTTAAAGGTTTAAAGCTACATAGTATGTCGTCCACCACACTGAAACAAAGTATAACACAAAATGGCAGTGTGACGTGGTTGTCTAACAAAGGACTTATGTGACAGACTTCTAATTATCCTTCTGTTTTGGATAGGATGTACAAAATAAATCACAGAGGGGCTAACTAACAGAACAATTTATTCAATGAGTAATGGGTGAATACCATGTAAAAAGGCTGACAATTGCTCCTCTATGCTTGCATGATAAATTGAAACTAGTGACTTAAACATGAATCATCTGTTAGTGTTCTCAAACAACTTAAAAATAAAACCACTAGAAAAAGAATTCATGGAACTTAGATTTATTTGCTGTGAAATTTTCCACACAACAAATTAATTTCAGAAGAAACATTTGACTCCAGGTCTGAAATTGAAATATCCTGCATTATAATGGAGATCAATTTGAGTAAAACAATCAATTTGAGTAAATCAGATCGTACCTCTGATTTGTTCATCTATAAAAAACTTCCCAATTTCTACAAATAAAGGATCGGATGCATCAAGAAGATATGTGCAACACCACCTTGGGTTGCTGTCAACTGTAAACCTTAATATCACAAAAAGAACCAAATAAGCACGTACAACTTAAATATAACTATCAAAAGATATGCAGAAGATCTGATGAATTACTTCACATCAGTTGAACTGTGTTAACAAATAATGTTGGCGCAAATGTTTGGCATAAGTTAGGAACTTAATATTCAATTTCATTTATGAATAATATGAAGAAGCAACTGGGTACCAAAATTTGGCGAGTGCACTTCCCGCATACCCTAGGACACCACGGGAGGCATTTGGAACCATTCCAGAGCGGTGAGGCAAATTGCGGTCCATGACGGGCGCCACAAGCCCATGTGGGAGAAACCGAAGCACGGGAAGGAACAGGGTACAGAAATTCGACGAGCGCACTCCCGCGTGCCCTAGGACCGTGAGAGTCATTTGGAGCCATTCCGGAGCGGTGAGGCTAATTTCGGTCAATGACGGGTGCCAGAAGCTCCAATGGGCAAAACCGGGGCACATGAAGGAGCTGAGCACCGAAATTCGGCGAATGCACATCCCACGTGCCCTAGGAGACCGCGGGAGGCATTTGGAACCATTTCGGAGCTGTGAGGCGAATTTCGGTCCACGACGAGTGCCCTAGGACACCGTGGGGCTATGGGAACCTTTCTAGAGCTGTGAAGGCGAATTTCAGTCCACAATGGGTTCCAGAAGACCATAAGGGTGAAATCGGGAGACGGGAAGGAATTGGGTATCGAAATTCAGTGAGTGCACTTCCCGCGAGCCCTAGGACACCGTAGGAGGCTATGGGAACCTTTCCAGAGCTATGAAGCAAATTTCGGTCCATGACAGGTTCCATAAGTCCGTGAGGTTGAAATCAGGACACGATAAGGAATTGGGTATCGAAATTCAGCGAGTGCACTTCCTGCGAGCCCTAGGATACCGTGGGAGGCAAAGAACCTCATGAGGGTGAAATTGGGACATGGGAAGGAATTGAGTATCAAAATTCGGCGAGTGCACTTCCGCGAGCCCTACAACACCGTGGGAGGAAAATAGGAACATTCTCGGAGCGGTGAGGCGAATTTCAGTCCACGATGGGCGCCAGGAGCCCATGCGGGAGAAACCGGGCGGCACGGGAAGGAATTGGTTACCGAAATTCATCGAGGGCACTTCTCGTGAGCCCTAGAACACCGTGGGAGGCATTAGGAACCATTCTAGGGTGATGCAGAGAAATTCAGCCCACGCCGGTGATGAATAAGTCCCTGTACTGTGGTCTTTGTGGGGTGGACACATGGTTCTTGTACAGCAGCTTTAAACTAGCATCTTGAGCTTTAGGACAGCTTTAGACTAGCATCTTAGATTAGCTTTAGGACAGCTTTAGACTAGCATCTTAGACTAGCTTTAGGACAGCTTTAGACTGGCATCTTAGGACTAGCATCTTAGCATATGCTTGGCTGGGTAGCAGCCTATAAATTTGTATCCCCAACCCCTCAGGTTGGTATGGCATTGCGTGAGAAATAAACCAAGAAAAATTGCCCCATCTCCAAGTGTCATCCTCTCCATGAGAGTAGGGATCTTGCTATCACCAACAGCAAGACTCCAGAGAGTAACAAGTGGTATCAGAGCTACACTATCCTGTAGCCTGAGCATCTCCTGCTCAATCCCTTCTCCTGCGTCGCTTCCAGCCTCGCAGCAGCCCCAACTAGCAGCAGCAGCTCCGGCCGCTCGCCACTCTTCCCTCGCTCGCACGAGAGCAAAGCGGCTTCGATCGCTCTCTCTCCACGCAGTTAGCCCCTGTGGCGCGCCATGTCCGCAGATGCCTCAAGACTTTGCCGCCTCGAGCACGCGGCGCAGCAGAAGCCGAACTCGGCGTGGCGAGAACGCGAGCGAAGCGGCGGCACAAAGGCCGCGCGCGGCGAAAAAGCGTTAAGGTCGGTACGGCGAGCCGCGGCAGCAACAGAGCAGAGGCGAAGCGGCGGCGGCGGCAGATGCAAAAGGCGTGGCAGCAGCGAGGTCAAGGCTCACGCAAAGAATAAAGAGCTCCATATCCGCCGATGACAAATACCGACGCGACCTTGAGCACGGAGAGGAGGCAACAAGCGAGGCCGAAGGCGCGATGGCGGCGCGACGCCCAGAGCGCGCGGCGGCGGCCAGACAGCGCGCGACGCGCGGTGGCGCCTCGAGGAGGCGCGCCGACGGCGGCAGTACGGTCGACGGAGAGCGCGACCTTCACAGCGACGCGGCTTTCTCCCAGACGGCATCGTGGTCACCACGAGTACCAGTCGTCGTCGGGGACGCGGCCCCGGCGGCGGGTGGCCTACCTCACCAAGACCAACTATGTCGAGCGGGTCGCGGTGATGAGGTAAAGCTCCAGCGCGGCATATGCGGATGCATCCGGTGACGGCGACGCCGACCACGATCAGATCGACGGCGCCGGATGCTCTCATCGCCGCAGCCCCGCCGAGATGCGCTTCGCTACCAACAAGCGGATCGCCAAAGAGGCTTGGGACGCCATCGCCGCAAAGACGACGGCAGCCGATCGCGCCGCAAATCTACATTGCAGCGCCGACGGAAGGGAGCACCGCCTTCAAGCCAGCGAGGACGTGGATGACTTTGCTCTCCGCCTCAACACTCTGCGCGGCCGTGCGATTCGGCGACGACACCTACGGCGAGGAGAGAGTGGAAAAGCTCTTCCGCCGCGTCCCGAGAAGTACAAGCGAGACGGCTCGCCGATCGAGTCTCTCTGGACCTCTCCACGATGACGATCGAGGAGGCGCGGTCGCCTCAAGGTCGCTGGATAAATGATGAGCCACGCGCCTCCGGGACCCGTCACCATTGGCGGAAGCTCCTCCTCATTCGGGAGCAGCTGGTCACGGCCAAGGTGACGAAAGAAGGGAGCCTTCTTCCACGACAGCGCATCGCAAGCGTGGCAAGCGACAAGCCGCGCAAAGACGCCAGCAGAACGCGAGGACGTCCGAGGGTGATGACCGTGGGGCGCCAGCATGCGGCGCCACGGGCAAGCAAAAGCCAAGACGAGACGACTCTTGCCACAATCGCGCAAGCTTGGTCATTGGGCGAGTGGATTGTCGACAACCACGACGCGCCAGCCCACGTCGCGCAGCAGAGGAGGAGGAGCAATGGCTCGTTCATTGCTCATGCGAGCATCGAACTACCTCTAGCGGCACCGGCCGCAGTGGCTCTCCTCCACCTTGACGAGCCAAAAGCACATGCCCTCCTCGCCACGGCCCGCAGAACGACAAGATCGACGGGTGGTGCTCGACACCGGCGCCACCCATCACATGACCGGCCGACGGAGTTCTTCGCCGAGTTTGACTCTAGCGCCCGAGGCTCCGTCTGTTTGGGGCGCCCGCGTGGAAATCAAAGGCGCCGGCTCCGTCATCTTCACCACCGTGTCCGCGAGCACAGCCGCCACCGGCGCCTACTACATCCCCGACCTGCGGAACTCCATCATCAGCTTGGGACAGCTGGATGAGAACGGCTCGCGTGTCGAGATCGAGCACGGGGTGCTGCGGATTTGGGATCTTCGCAGCCGCCTTCTTGCCAAGGTAACCAGAGGCGCAAATCGACTCTACATTCTTCACGTGCGGTGGCACAACCCTCTGTCTCGCCGCCGTCGGACGACGAGGCGGGCGATAACACGAGCGCTTTGGGCACCTTTCACTTCGAGGCCCCGGCGACTCGGCCACGGAAATGGTGCGAGGCATGCCGTGCCTTGACCATGAGGAGCGCTTCGCGACGTCTGCGTGTTGACGGCGAGGCGACTCCTTTCCCAATGGGCGAAGTTTCCGAGCCAAGGAGAGGCTCGAGCTCGCACGGCGACTTGTGTGGCGGTGACACCGCCACACCGGAGGACGACGTTATTTCCTGCCGCTCGTCGACGATCTCTCCCGCTACATGTGGGTGATGATCCTCGGCAGCAAGGGAGAGGTCGCGGCGCCATCGTGCACACGCAGTCGCCGCGGAGGCGAGCGCGGCAAGAGGCTGCGCTGCGTCTTCAAGACAGACAACAACGGCGATTCACGGCTACCGACCCGCGCGTCGTCTCTGCCGATGAGGGCATTCAGCGCCACTACTCCGCGCCGTACAGCCCGCAGCAGAACGGTGTCGTCGAGCGGCGCAACCAGACGGTTGTGGGGATGGCTCGGGCCCTCCTCAGCGAGAGGGATGCCTACCGCCTTCGGGAGAGGCGCGGTGACGGCCGCCTACATTCTCAACCGCCGCTTACCAAGGCGCTGACGGCAGGACGCCATACGAGGCTTGGCATGGACGCAAGCCGGCGGTCTCCCACTTGCGGGTCTTCGGCTCCCTCGCGTTCGCCAAGGAGCTTGGTCACATCGGTAAGCTCGACGACAGGAGCACTCCGGGAGTGTTCATCGGCCACGCGGAGGCTCAAGGCCTCCGCATCCTCGACCTTGTCACACAACAAGCGTCCGCATCTCGCGTGACGCCAGGATCGACGGCGGCGAGGCCGGGCGGGACAAGGCGGTGGGCGACGGTTCGACTTCGACTCGTGGACTTTGTTGTCGACTCACGCCCACTTCGAGAGAGCCGGGAGCTAGCACTGCCTTCACCGAGCTCGCCCACCTCGACACCTTGCTCGCCACCGGCTCGGCGAGTGCTCCACCACCTTCGCACCGCCACGCCCCACTCTTCACCACCGCCACTCCACGCCTCCCGCACCGGCCACTACTCTCTCGCACCGAGGCCACACCACCGGATCGGCCCAATAGCTTCGGCCCACGACGAGCGGCGCAGATGGTGGAGTTCGCATCTCCGCCTCACGACGAGGACCGCGTCGACGCTACCACGACGACGAGCCTCGCGCTTATCGTATCATGGACAACATCCTCGCGAGCCGCCCATCCTCGGATCGGCGCAAGACGACTTCGAGGCGAGCCGCACTTGGCGTGGGACGACGGCGAGCCCCGCTCCTTCATCGAGGCGGAGGAGACGCGGCGTGGTGTGTCGCGATGAAGCGAGAGATGGACGCCGCCGAGCGGAACCGGACGTGGAGCCGGCGGATCTTCCCGCCGGCCATCGCGCGATCACCCTTAAGTGGGTGTTCAAGCCGAAGCGGATGGCCGGCGCCATCGCAAGCACAAGGCTCGCTTGGTGGCACGAGGCTTCGTGCAGCAGGAGGGGGTCGACTTCAATGACGCCTTCGCACCCGTCGCGCGCATGGAGTTCGTTCGTCTTCTCCTCGCACTTGCAGCCCAGGAGGATTGGCGCGTCCATCACATGGACGTCAAGTCCGCCTTCCTCAACGGCGACTTGAAGGAGGAGGCCTACGTCCGTCACCGCCGGATTCGCCATCCCCGCAGGAGGCAGGTTCTCCGCTGCGCAAGGCCCTCTATGGCTTGGCGGCAGCACCACGAGCCCGAACGCTAAGTCGGACTCCACCTCAAGCAAACGGGTTCCAGCAGAGCGCACACGAGGTCGCGGTCTCACCGAGGCAAAGCGGCAACGCCTGGCGGGCGCCTACGCCGACGACCTGGTGATCACCGGCTCCAAGGAGGCCGAGGTCGAGGCGTTCAAGGCGGAGATGAAGACCGCCTTCCAGATGAGCGATTTGGGGCTCCTCTCCTTCTACCTGGGGATCGAGGTCCACCAGACACCCCAGATCTCCTTCGCCGACCGCCACGCCAAGCGCACCGTCGAAGTGGCGGGCTCACCGATCGCAACCCAGCCCACACTCCTATGGAGGAGAGGCTGAAGCTGAGTCGTGAGAGCACGGCGGAGGAGGTGGACGCGACGCAGTACCGGCGCATCGTGGGTAGCCTTCGCTACCTCGTCCACACGCGTCCAGATTTGGCGTTCGCCGTCGGCTCGCCGGTCGGTTCATGCAATGACCGACGACGGCGAGCATCGCGGCCGTGAAGAGGATCCTCCGCTACGCTGCGGGCACCTCCGACCACGGCTTGCACTACCCGAGGTGTCCCGCGCGCGCGCTTCATCGGCATGCTGATGACGACCACGCAGCGACATCGACACCGTGAAGAGCACAAGCGGATTCTCTTCTTCCTCGGCAAGTGCCTCGTTAGTGGCGATCGATCAAGCGGCGGCGGTGGCCTGTTCACCGTGTGAGGCCGAGTACATAGCGGCTTCCACCGCTCGACTCAGCGCCTGCTCGCCGATCGCTTGGTGATCTCTCGGCAGACACAAGCGGTGGCGCTCAGGGTGGACAACAAGTCCGCCTGCTCGCAAAGAACCCGCTTTCCACGAACGAAGCAAGCACATCCGGGTGGTACCACTTCATCCGAGGTCGCTTGGATGAAGGCGAGATCAAGGCGAGGTACATCAACACCACGGATCGCCTTGCGGACTCGCCACCAAGCCTCTTGGGAGGTCAAATTCCTCGAGCTCGCTCTAGGATCGGATGGTTCAACTCTCCCACAAGACGACGCACAAGACTTAGGGGAGAATGATGAATAAGTCCTCAGATCGTGGTCTTTGTGGGGTGGACACATGGTTCTTGTACAGCAGCTTTAAACTAGCATCTTGAGCTTTAGACTAGCATCTTAGACTAGCTTTAGGACAGCTTTAGACTAGCATCTTAGACTAGCTTTAGGACAGCTTTAGACTAGCATCTTAGACTAGCTTTAGGATAGCTTTAGGACAGCTTTAGACTAGCATCTTAGACTAGCTTTAGGACAGCTTTTGACTGGCATCTTAGGACTAGCATCTTAGCATATGCTTGGCTGGGTAGCAGCCTAAAAATTTGTATCCCCAACCCCTCAGGTTGGTATGGCATTGCGTGAGAAATAAACCAAGAAAATTGCTCCATCTCCAAGTGTCATCCTCTCCATGAGAGTAGGGATCTTGCTATCAACAACAGCAAGACTCCAACGAGTAACAGTCGGGTGCCAAAAGTCCGTGCAGGCAAACCGTGGCATAGAAAAGAACTGGGTACCAAAATTCGACAAGTGCACTTCCCGCATGCCCTGGGACACTGTGGGAGGCAATGGGAACCATTCCTTACCAGTGATGAGAATTTCGGTTCACAACAAGTGTCAGAAGCCCATGCGGGTGAAACCAAGGCACATGAAAGAACCGGGTACCGAAATTATACGAGTGCACTTTCTGCAACCCTAGGATACCGTGGGAGGCAATGGTAATGTTATGATCCTTAGATCACAGGGGTAAACGTCACCGGAAGGTAGCCGGGTGGTGTCAGCTGCTAGGGGAGAGGGATACTATAGATTGGGGAGGCGAAGAGGATTGAGACTTAGACTATTGTATTCTCATTACTTGCTTATGAATAGTAAAGGTCCTCTCTTTGTATAGATGAGGTTAGCCCCTAGCAATATGGAAAGTAACAAGATCTAACGCAACCAATCACTAAAGATAAGATAATATCTATACTATCTAGATATAAAGATATGGATCTAACTATTCCTAATATGAAGATATGCATGCATGCTATGGATTCCATGTTTCTGCCCCTACTTGTGCGCAGCCCCCTAATGGGTCGTGCCCCCGACCCACATCCCTAACAGGTAACCTTTCCAGATCTGTGAGGCGAATTTCTGTACATGATGGGTGCCAGAAGCCTGTACAGGCGAAACCGGGCACGGCAAGGAACTGGACACTGAAATTCGGCGAATGCACTTCCCGCAATCTAGGGACACTGTGGAAGGCGATTCAAACCATTCTCGAACGGTGAGGCGAATTTGTGTCCACGACGGACGCCAGAAGCCTGTGCGAGCGAAACCGGGGCACGGGAAGGAACTCGGTACCAATAATCAGTTAGCGTACTTCCCGCGTGCCCTAGGGCACCATGGGAGGCAATGGGAACCTGCCCTGATAAGTGAGGCGAATTTCGGTACACGACGAGTGCCAGAAGCCCGTGCGAGCGAATCTAGGGCACGACAGGAAGTGGGTACCGAAATTCGGCGAGTGCACTTCCCGCATGCCCTAGGACACCGTGGGAGGCATTTGGAACCATTCCGGAGCGGTGAGGCAAATTTCGGTCTACAACGGGCGCCACAAGCCCGTGCGGGCAAAACCAGGGCACGGGAAGGAAATGGATACAAAAATTCCGCGAGTGCACTTCCCACGTGCTCTAGGACACCGTGGGAGGCATTTGGAACAGTTCTGGAGCAGTGAAGCAAATTTCGGTCCACGACAGCTGTCAGAAGTACGTGCGGGTGAAACCGGGCCATGGGAAGGATCTGGGTACCGAAATTCGCCGAATGCACTTCCCGTCTGCCCTAGGAGACTGTAGGAGGCATTTAGAACCATTCTGGAGCGGTGACACAAATTTGGTCCACGATGGGTGCCAGAAGCCTGTGCGGGCGAAACCGGGCACAAGAAGGAAGTAGGTAGCGAAATTTGGCAGGTGCACTTCCCGCGTGCCCTAGGACACTGTGGCAGGCATTTCGAGCCATTCTGAAGCTGTGAAGCAAATTTCGGTCCACGACGAGTACCAGAATGGCCTAGTTTAATCTAGCTTAAGCTAGGGATCCAAACGTACCCACAGCGTGTAGTCAGCAGCCCAAAACACTGAAATGCGCAAGGCATGCACAAAATCTAGTGGAAGGTGCATTACAGCATATCAAGGAAAGGCAACAACGGTGGAAAACAGAAATGTATAAAATTGCTAGGAATCCAACAGTGAGATGTGAATCTAGAAATGCAAACAGGATTCAGCGTGTTATCTTTTAAGTATTTCATTGCGACAAAAATGTACTCAACAAATTTTGTTTAGAAAATCATTCTTACCAGTTTCCAAGGTGAGTGACTTTAGCTGAGGGAAACTTTGACTTCAGTGCAGCAGGGATGTTACCAGAAAAGGCCGGAAGAACTGCAAAGGAGGTGGATATCATACAACTAAAAATGCAAAATGAAGGGAGTCGACATTAAACAACTAAAAAAAATCCAAACTGAGTAATTGAGTATTAAAATTACTTGAAGTAGACAAAACAGGTTTTCTTGAAGAAATGGGCAGAAGTGTAAACCAACACGAATATATTTTCATGAAATCACATAATAATGAGTATACTACATATCCTTCTGTAAAACATATGCTCATGTAACCACATAAATATGAAAAACTCGGAAATACAAATGCAAAATGAAGGGAGTCGACATTAAACAACTTAAAAAATCCAAACTGAGTAATTGCGTATTAAAATTACTTGAAGTAGACAGAACAGGTTTTCTTGAAGAAATGGGCAGAAGTGTAAACCAACACGAATATATTTTCATGAAATCACATAATAATGAGTATACTACATATCCTTCTGTAAAACATATGCTCATGTAACCACATAAATATGAAAAACTCGGAAATAATAAAACTGTAATTTAAGTGTCACCTGGGAACATGCCAAAAGCATACATCCTAGAAAGGATTTTCTTCTGAAGAGCTAACTGGTCATCAAGCCAAGGTTGAGGAAGAGGCCCACCCCATCTGATTAATCACTCTGTCATTATGTGTTCCTTCAAGATATATTTGCTTAAAATACGAATTGACAGAAAAAATTGATCATCTGGAATATCAATGCAATTCATACTATCAAGACATGATGGCGTATATAAATCTCTACTTGTAGAAAAAAAAGGTTTGAGAAATACACCCTATGGTTCCACCAACTACCCTCCCTGAAAAATAAATAATACATCCATGGCATATTTTTTAAATAAAAATAGTTCAAGCAAAATTGCATACAAAACAAAATTAAATATAAAATCCGTTAACTATCTTTTTTCTGACAAGTACTAAAGAGGAGACCAATGTTTTAATGGCAGCTAAGACGGTGAGCCATAAACTATAATCAGCTGTCTCTGATTGTCTTACTCTTACATGTCTAGATGCGAACATCCAAGCTGCAGTCTGTCTACCTTTTAGTAAAGTAATTTTCCCAGTGACAATATCAAAGTTTAAGTTATACTGTCTTGGGCTCAGAGTTAAGGGATAGATGAAAAGAATTTGAATAAAAAAACAGTATGTCTTGTAATAATGCAAATCAATATCTGAACTACTCAGGACACTGTGGCATCAAATATTTAGACGGGAGGCCCCAATTGCAAAACAGAAGCAGCACTTACCCATGCATATTGGCCATCCGAGACCATGCAAGAAAGGCTGGCCCGCCAAAGAAATCATCCAAATCTGATTTACTAATGTTATACCTCTGCAAAAAATATTGGGGATGTAAGCTGTAAAGTACTAGCAAAGTAGCAAACCATTTGCAACATAACAGGATGAGTAAAGTAATTATTATTGGACATTGGACATTGCCTCCACATTGATATTTTACGAAATCAGTCCAAATTTGTCTTAAACAACAGGGCACCAACATGCAATAGGATTATCAAAATTCCAATGATGTGGCATTTATTCTAGTAAGGATCCCAGCAGCTCCCCCGCAAAAATCCAATGTTAAGAAGTAAGAACCTGCCCTAAATCATTCTGTCAAATGCCAACATTGCAATATGGCATCACACTTGGAAATGTGATGATGTTCTTCCTTGCTGGCATATCAAAATTGCTATAGTAGTCTACCTCTTGATCAGTATTCAGTATTATTACACTAGCTTTTGCCGTTATACATCAATCATTAGCTTAAATTTCTACCTAAGATTCTGGACTGTTTTTATACAGAAGTTCCATGATTTAAGAGCACAGGGAAGATACATAGTTTAAATTATTCAGTGAACAGCATGCTTCAGAAAGAAAAAAAGAATACACACACATGTGCACATACCTGAAAAACCTTCTGCCATATAGCTTCTTGACCAGTGAAAGCAAGAGGCAAATTAATTCCTTGAAGAGCCATCCAGTCAATTTCCTTCTCCCAGCGCTCCCAATCCCACCAAGCAAAAGAATCTTAAAAGCAAGAAAAAATAATCTTTAAACGTGTTATTGTCACAAATAAAAAGGAATAGCCGAGAAATTTGTTTTTAAGTCAGCACGGAAAAATCCATATTATCCATATTAGATTCAACAACAAAAAGTTCAACACGCCAAGCACCCAAAAATGACACCAAACAGCACCAACAAAAGATTTTTAAAAAAGGTAAGAGGTGGTACAATCAGGAAAGTGTTCATGTGATTGTGAACACAAGTACACAGGGGTATCAAAAGATGAAAACCAGAACATCCTTTTGGGAGAAGGAAAAACAGCACAGTTCGTCTATTCCTGACCTGACCTGACTATTCTCAAACAGAACGGCAGAACCTGATAATGTACATGACATATAATAACAGAAAGCAGGAAAAATACAATGTATAAAGAAGTTGAGCATATCCATCATATGCCTCCACCAATGTAGCTGGAAGTCACAAGTTTAGGAGGATACTACTATTGGAATGAGGCTTGCTATATCGGTCAAAAGGCCAATATATAACATGTACAGGGTTGTCAACATGCAAAGAACACCCTAGGCTATATACATATCAAACACCCCCATCAAACTCATGCTGGATCAACATCACTGAGTTTGGAGAAGTAGAAGCTATGCTGAACTCTAGTCTATACCTTGGTGAAGAAATCTGCTAACTGAAGCTCCGAAGGCATATGAAGATCAATAACTTGGTCTTGCACCTACTATCGTATGTACGAAGCATCCACTCCAATGTGCTTGGTGAGCTTATGCTTCACGGGATCTCGAGCAATGCTGATCGTACCAGCACTATCTGATAAGAAAGAAGTCGGTGCAGAAGTGGAAACACTGAAATCCTCAAGTAGCCACCGAAGCCAGATGATCTCAGCTGTCAACGACACCATGACTCTCAACTCAACCTCAGTGTTCGAATGAGAAACGACGGTCTGCTTCTTGGTCTTCCAGGCAATTAAGGAAAAACCAAGGAAAACACAATAGACAGAAAGAGAACGGCGATCAGATAGACCGCTAGCCCAGATCGCATCAGAGTACGCCTAAATATGCAAAGAACTGGAGCGAGGAAAGAAAAGGCGATGAGTGATGGTCCCGCGAAGATATCGCAGAACACGAAGAAGTGGAGTTGAGTGGGAGTAGAGGCGAACTGACTCAGGATGCGAGCTGGGTAAGAGATATCAATTCGAGTGATCCCAAGGTAGACAAGGCTCCCGACAAGATGGCGGTTCCTCAAGAGGCGCACCATCAGTAGGCCGAAGGTGAACACCAAGCTCCATAGGAGTATCCACCACACGCTGATCAGTGAGACAAGCGCGAGTACGGATATCCTAAATGTAATGCTCTTTGGAGAGATAGTAGCCCTCGGCGTAGAAGTGGTCTCAATCCCAAGGAAGTAACGAAGAGGGCCCAAATCAGACATCAAGAACTACCCACTGAGACGCTCCTTCACAAAGGCAATGTACTGAGAGTCATCTCCAGTAATAATCATATCATCCACATATAGGAGGAGCGTCCAATCCCGAGGAGCGGTGTGTACAAAGAGAGCAGGGTCGTGATCACTGGCGGAGAAGCCGGCAGCAGTGACAACATAGGAGAAGCGGTCAAACCAAGCACGAGGGGCTTGTTTGAGTCCATAAAGAAAGCGACAAAGGCGACAAATCATACCATCAGGGATATAATACCCAGGGGGCGGCTGCATGTAGACCTCCTCACACAGCTCACCATTAAGAAAGACATTCTTAACGTCCAACTGAGAGATGGGCCACTGTCGAACAAAGACCACAACAAGGAGAGTGTGAATAGTGATCATGTGAGCAACATGAGCGAATATCTCATCGTAGTCATGACCATGCTTCTACTGAAAACCACACGCCACAAGACAAGCCTTGTAGTGCTCAAAGGAACCATCAGAGCGGGTCTTGATCTTGTACACCCACTTGCATGTGATGGGAGTGACACGCGTAGGTAGGAGCACAAGATCCTAAGTGCCATTACACTCCAAAGCAACAATCTCCTCAGACATCGCGAGCTGCCACTCAGGTGCAGCCGGAGGAGAGGGAAGCAAGGAAGATGGAGGATGAAGCGAAACAATAGTGGAAAGCGGAGAGTCGGGAAAAGTCAGAAAGGAGATCGACTCAACAAGAGAATTTGACCTGACTATGGGGGAAGAGGGTAGTAAGGTCGAGACTTGTCGAAAGTGACATGCTGAGAGATCCTCATCCAGCGAGCAACAGGGTCGCAGTAACGATAACCCTTATGCTCAAAACTATAGTCAAGGAAAACACACTCAACTGACAGAGCAGTCAGCTTGGTGCGCTCACGAGGTGGAAGAAGGACGAAACAGACACAGCCGAAACTGCGAAGGTGACTGTACTCTGGAGCTCGACTATAGATGCGCTCGATGGGAGTAGAACCATGAAGAGTCGTGGAAGACTGCATGTTGATGAGAAAAGCAGCAATGGAAACAGCCTCAACCCAGAAGGGGGGGAACAGAAGAGGCAAGCTTGAGAATGCGAGCGGTCTCAAGCAAGTGACTATGCTTACGCTCAGAAACACCGTTCTAATCGTGAGCACCAGGACAAGAGTATTGGGGAAGAGTACCCTGCTCAGCGAGAAAGGGATGCAAAGCAGCAGATAGATACTCACCAGCAGAGTCTTCACGAAACACACGAATGGCCGAATCAAACTAAGTGCAAACCATGGTGGCGAACATCTGATAAATAGAGAGAACCTAACTGCGAGAGGGCATAAAGTAGATCCAAGTATGACGAGAATAATCATCAATAATGATCACATAGTATCGATGACCCCTTTCGAAACAAAGGGAGCCGGACCCCAAACATCAAAGTGAACAAGATCAAAAGGACGAGTAGAAATAGAATCGCTAGAGGGATAGGGGAGCTGCAGCTGCTTACCAACCTTGCAATCCATATAATGTAAAGAGGTGTCCCCAGAAACAGACCCAAGAACACCATGACCTACTAGTGACGATAGACGCGATCCGCAGAGATATCCTAGACGATGGTGCCACTGAGCGAAGGAGGTAGTGGAGGACACGGCAAAACCATAGGTAGTGGTAGTAGTAGTGGCTGACTGGCTAGTGGAGACAACGGAAGGAAGATGAAGTCAGTCGAGCTCCCAAAGACGCTGCGAATCACGACGCCAAGGGCCAGTACCAAGCAGAGTCCCCATACGGCGGTCCTGAACATAACAAGCCAGATTAAATAACAACACAGCAGTCGTGATCAGTGATCTGACCAGCCGACATAAGCTACATAGTAAGCTAAGGAACATGAAAGACTGCAAGAACATGAAAAGAAAAAATGGAAAGTGTGCCTCGGCCTGCAACAGGAAGAGATACCATCTGCAGTCTAAACAGTGGAAGGAAAAACTGTGGGATGCACAGAAGTGACGTGGGTAGAATCTGGTGTCATGTGAAAGAAAGCACCAGAGTCCAAGATCCACGGAGACAAGATACTTGACAAGGGAGGAGGCGGAGGCGTGGAAGACCGCTGAGAAGCAAGAACCAGACGAGCAGAACCCGAGGAGTCTGAGGATGAGCCGACACCGAGGCGCTAGAGTAGTGAGAGGAGCTGCTGTGTGACGTCACCGGAGGAGCCCCGGCGAGAGGCCAGCTCCTAAGTGGGAGGAACCTCCAGAGCCCTTCGGGGGACGTCCACCCCGACGACCCTGGTCCCTCCTCCGCTTGTAGCAGTCTTGATACCTGTGGCCGTCACGCTGGCAGTAGGTGCAGTGCAGACCTGCAGAAGAGGCGAAACCACCGCGACCGGGAGCCGGGGAGGATCACGATCGATCAAGAAACAGTGAAGGAGTAAGGTCTTTGAAGCGCATAAGACGGCTGCATCTGAGACATGCCACGGTGACAAGTCTCCTCAGCATGCACACCCGTGAGGGCCTCCACCAAGCTCGGGTGCAGATGGCGAGCCAGGAGCTGAGCATGCACAATATCGAACTCAAGCTGGAGACACGTCAGGAAGTCGTAGAGATGGTGAGTCTCCTGATGAGTGCGGAGCCGCACACAGCCGGGACAGGTCCGGGAGACATCCGGCCCCAGAGAGTCAAGCTGACGCCACACCTCAGACATCTGCTGGTAGAAGTCATCCACGGTGGCATCGAGTTACTGAAGAGAATGCGCCTGGTGCACAACTGAGAGGTACATAGCAACACTCGTCGGTAGTGAGCTTGGAGACGCTCCGACATAAGCTGTGTCATCGGCAGCTTAGCCACATCCATGGAGATGGCCACGGGTATACTACCTACCAAGATGGCAGCAGCACGAGCCTCGGCATCCTGCCATCGCTTGTAGGAGTGCAGCTCAAACTGGTAGAGCTCCAAGGCCCCCTCCTGCGCAGCATTGGCGGCCTCCTGAGCCGCCTGATCCGCACCAGCAAGAAGAGCGGGCAGAACTAGCGGTGTAGGGCGAGACGGACAGGGGTGCTCGCCGGTGAGATGACCCCAGAGACGCTGACTATTGAGGTGAATCCTCAGGTGAACAACCCACTCCCGGAATTGGGTTGGAATGAGGCTTGCTATCCATTCCAATGGGGCCAAAAGGCCAATATATAACACGTACATGGTTGTCAGCATGCAAAGAACACCCTAAACTATATACATATCTAACAACTACATCATGGGACTCTTAAGTAGAAAAATAGATTTGCACAAGTTTTTTGGTGCTTGTAGGTAGAAAATATGCTCAGAGGACAGCAAACAAGAAAGTACAAAAATTGTACACAAAGTAAGTTATCAGCTTACAACTGGATGTAACTGCGTTCTGGTAGTAGCTCCAGTCAACAGGTCTTCGATTCAAAACGCCACCAAAGGGAACACGGGGTAGTGACCCAGGATGTGGAACAGATGATAATTGTGCACCACCAGTTTTATCCCATGATATATGTGCCGCACAATAGTACTTCAAATACCAATGAAGACCAGAAGAAATTTCTACCCCACTTACTCCAAGTATCCTGACCGAAAGACATGTTAAAAATAAAAAGAATTAAATAATAGCCGTCTGATCAAATAAGGGATCAGATTTCAATATGTATAACTATAAACTAGAGACCTAAACTTATAAAAATCAAACAGGAATAATGTATCATTTCTAAGTAATCCTCAACTAATATATCAAAATGGCATGTTCCCTCTGCAGTATACAGTGGTTTTTGCCCACGGTGATATAAACTAGAACGTAATTTTTGCATGTTATTAATCGGACCAACGTGGGTTAATTGCATGCAATACTTTTATGTTATTTCTAATTTTTTCCTGTATTTTAATGTTCGACAATGAATGCTTCAAATGTTGCCGCTACAATTGACAACATTGAAGCGACTTACGAGAACAACTTCCGCTTGGAAAGAAAGAGTTTGATTGTCCTTGGAGTATTAGACCTTGATTATGCATTAAGGGTGTGCTCCGTTTCTCCCACCATTGGTGAGGACAATTACGATGAGAAAAGAAAATATATGATAATAATCTTTGAAAAATGGGAGCGGTCTAACCGTCTATCACTAATGATTATGAAGACTTCTATCTCGTCGGAATCGGGAGCAATCCGGATTCGAAAATGCTAAGGAGTATCGGCTTGATGAGGAGAAATTCAAAGGCTCCACTAAGGTTTATGCATTACATTAATCCGAGGCTTCTATCCACTAAGTATGGCGGTCCAAGGATATAGAGAGCACATCATGATGATGGCCGATATGGTGGAAAACTCAAGGGCATGGACATGGAAATATCGATGGTTTCTAGTTCACTTCATAATGACTTCTCTTCCTACGAATACTTGCTTTTAAGATAAACTATAATACTCGGAAAGATAAATGGAGCATGAGCGATCTTATCGCCATGTGTGTCGGGAAAAATAAAGGATTAGAGCGAAAAGAAAGATTTAGTGAATCAAGTTGGCGGTCCTAACAAAAGGAAGTTCTCGGGGACTTCAAATCCAAGAAAAGGTCGACTACTCTCCTAATTCAGATAAATCGAGCCTAAGGTGCAAAATACACCTAAGCCCAATGTTGCTTCGCTAAAGCAAAAAGTGGGAATGCATGCCACTTGCCAAGGAGCCAGTGACATTTCCGAAGGATTGTGTTGGTTTCCTAAAGTGGCTCGCCAAGAAGGGTAATGATTCTATAACGCTTGTTGATGAAACCTTTATACTAATTTTTACCTTAAATCTTAGTGGATTGACTCATGACAAATAGGCATCGTTCCAACTCTTTAACTGGATTCCATACGTGAGAACACTAAGAAAGGGAGAAGTCTTAGAGTCGCTGATGGAAAAGAAATGGGAATCCGCGTTGTTCGCTTACCTTAGTTTTAGAAGCGCTTCACATTTCGCTTAATAATGTAGTTTTGTTCCTTCCATTAGGAGGAATTTAATTTAGATCTTTATTAGACGATGATGGATTTAAATGTAATTTTGGTAACAATAAGTGTGTTATCACAATTAATTCAAATAATGTTGGTCTTCATGTTAGACAAGACAAGCTTTATATGCTTTCCTTAATGAATCACCAATATCTTTGAATGTGTAGATACTATGCTTAAAAAGAATAATGAGACTTCTTCGAAAGTCCTGGCATATCGGGCTTAGGCCACATTTCGAGGGAGAATGGAGCGTCTCATTAAGGAAGAGATTCTCCAACCATTAGATTTCCCGACTCGACTACGCATTGATTGCATTAAAGGAAAATACGAAAGAAAATAAAGAAGGAGCAACTCGCAACAAGACTATTAGAGTTAATTCAACGCGATATTTGTGGTCCTTTCCGTGACATCATGGATGGTTTTGATTCTTTCATTACATTCACGATGATTTCTCCCGTCTATGTTATATTTTTCCCATTAAGGACCGATCCAATCACTTGATAAATTTAAGATATTTAAGTCAAGTTGAAAATCAGCACAACCTAAGAATTAAAGTGGTAAGATCGACCGGGGGAGAATATTATGGAGACATGCCCTTATGGCCAAATTCCGCCCTTTCGCTAAGTTCCTTCAGAAAATGGCATTGTTGCCCAATATTCTACACGAGTGAACCTCAGGAAATGGGGTGCTCGAGACGCTAACTCTCACACTTATGGATATGGTATCGAGCATGCTTAGCTACTCTAGTTTATCACCGGTTTATGGATGGAGGCACTAAAGCAAGCAAGCACATATTCTTAATAGGGTTCCGAGAATCGCACTCTAAGACACCTTATGAATTATGGACGGAGAAAACCGAGTTTGAAATATTTAAGAGTATGGGGTTGTTGTTCAAGCTAAGATATTTAATCCACATATTGAAAAATTAGATCCTAAGACAATAAGTTGTCATTTTAGCATAACGCGGAAAGATCTAAAGGTATCGGCTTATTGTACCGATAGGACAACTAAGTTTGTAGAAACAAGACATGATGTGTTCTTAGAAAATAATGAGGATCGAGCCTAGGAAAATTGATCTTAGAGAAGCGGTTTACGTTTCACCGTCTTATCCAAACGATTTTTATCTCCGCATTGACTTGCACCCGACACGTTCAAATGCTTTGATGCACCATTTGGGGTTTCTAAAATTCCTAATGTCATACCTAATGATGAGCCTCAACAACCGCTAACCTCAGCTGACGAAGCACCTCCTGCAATAGTTCTTGAACCTATTAGAAGATCACAGGGAGAGAACGAAGCACGCGTACCATGGAGATGACCCTGAACTCGAAGCTGGCGGAATGGGAGGGGAGGAGGCGCGCGAGGAGCCCGCGCGCGGCGTCCACCTGCTCGGCCGGAGGCCGGCCCTCCCTGCGGTGGAGCTCGCTTAGGCGGTCGAGGTGCGGGAACCGACGATCGGAGCACGTGACCTCCGCAGAGGCGCAAGCGAGCACAACGACGAGCAGGAGGAAGCAGGGGAAGGGAGAGGAGGACGGCATCGCGGAGGCGGTTGGGTGGGGATGGGAAGGGGGCGAAGTGGAGAGGAGAGGGTGGGAGTGTCGAGTGGGAATCTGGGGACGGCATGGCTAGGGGGTTAACTAGGGAGAGGGAAGGAGGTGATGGTTGGGGATTGGGGGGGGGGGATTGGAAGGCGAAAGCGAAAGGGCGAGAGATTCCGGAGACGGGGAGTTGCGGGCGGCAATGGGGAGGGGGCGAAGCGAATACGACAAGAGCGGCAGGCCGCCCGCGGAAGAGGACGAGCGGGCGGGTGGGCCCGCGACGTCAGCCACACTAATTTTTCTTTTTTTTCGACCTTTTGGGGTGATCGTATTTTTTTAAAGGTCTGGAATGGAAAAGGGAAACTTCTAAATTTGTGGATGTGCAGGCCAAGCCTATTAAAAATCAGATTGAGGTAACTAACCTCTTATTGATTATATTCTTACGTTTATGGGGATGTAGATTATCATGTTAGATTATTCAAAGAGTGTAGAAACATTATGCTGTAATATACAATGCAACACGACTACACGAGTGGCGTCGAACTGCACTCGGAGTGTTCTGTAGTGGATTTCCCTGTCACTGACCGGCAAGCTTTACGACTTTCCCATATTAAAGGCCTCCTTAGCTTACGTATCATAAGAAGACACGAAGCTTGTGATGCAGCTTGTTGCTACCCAAAAAAGCTCAGATGCGTATGCAAAGTGATTTTTTTATTAATCGAACTATTTTTAATTTATTTTTATTGCTAACCCTTCGTCAGTTTTTATTTTTTAATCTGATATTTTTTACCACACCATCGTCCGTGTCGACGTGACTAAACAACATTATCACGCCACTGATGGTAGAGTGATAGGATTTAGTCACGCTATAATGTTGATATGATAATGTTTTTTATCATACCACAAGTGGTAACGTAACCAAAAAAGTTAGAATTAAAAATAAAGTTGGCGATGCGTTAATAATAAATATGTATAAATAGTGGGTTATTTAATAATAATAAAAAGTCCATGCAAAGTCTAGTTGATTAATATGAAAATGCACAGTGCGAAGTAGTCAGCGTACTCTCAAAATTTAATCAAGCTAATTAGCAGCTTTCCCCATAGCACTCGCATGATATCATGCTATCAAATGCGCCTTTCTCATTTTAAAATCTAGCAAGAGTCTGAAAATATACAAATGCAACAGGAATGGTGTTGAACTGAACTTGCAGTTTTATATAGTGGATTTCTCCTCCGTCACTGACCGGCAAGCTTTACGATTTCCTTAGATTAAAGGTCTGCTTAACTTAGCTATCTCATTAATTACAGAATTTATGCGTGTGCTACATTTCATTAAGCTAATGAGCATCCCCTTTCTCTTGACACTGGCACGAAGCTTATTGATTCAAGAAAGGATTTGACGAGGATCTAATAATCCTCATTTTATCTTTTATCTATAATTCTTATTATGGGTAAATATGATGTCACATATTCCTGTAAGACATTCTTATATCTATAAGGAGAGGCCTAACAAGTAATTGTAAGTTCTTCTACAATCACCCCGTAGTCGTAAATCTTGCTACGACTATATCATGGTCGTAAGTCCTTCTACGACCACTACATAGTCGTAAGTCCTTCTACGATCGCTACCCGACTGTAAACTACGACCACCTTATAATCAAACCTACAAAGGAGTGGGTCCAATTGATTAAGGAATCGAACGGCCGACGCACTATTATTCCGCTTATTAATGGTGTGTAAATACCCCATTATCTCTAAGGAAAATAATTGCGACGGTTCAAAGCAAGGCTCGAAGAAGCCGAGCTTCTCTCAAAGAGAGGTTGATTATAATGACACTTTTCTTACCATCTCAACTAAGGTTCGTTCGGAATCGTTATGGCACTTAGCTCATTATGATTTAGAGCTACATCGGATGGATGTTAAAACGGCATTCCTTAATGGCGATTTGCAAGAAAAT
The DNA here is from genome assembly GCA_036346395.1 of Hsuehochloa calcarea. Taxonomy (NCBI): domain Eukaryota; kingdom Viridiplantae; phylum Streptophyta; class Magnoliopsida; order Poales; family Poaceae; genus Hsuehochloa; species Hsuehochloa calcarea. The sequence continues at coordinate 48,253,373 of CM070599.1, forward strand.
GTTTACATGACTCAAGCGGAAGGTTTTGTCGTGGAAGGCAAGGAGCATATGGGATGTCGACTTAAGAAATCTATTTATGGCTTAAAACAAGCATCGAGGCAGTGGTACCTCAAATTTGATAAAGTTATAAGGAATTTTGGATTTAAGGAAAATGAAGTTGATAAGCGCATATATGTTAAGTTCATTCACCATCTTAGTTCTTTATGTGGATGATATCTTATTGGCTAGTAGCGATAAGGATATCTTTGTTTGAGACCAAGAGATTTCTCTCATCCAATTTTGATATGAAGGATCTCGGTGATGCCTCTTACGTTCTTGGCATTGAAATTCATCGGGACAGGTCCAAAGGAGTATTAAGTTTATCTCAAAAAGTATACATTGACAGAGTACTAAAGAGATACAATATGCATAAATGCTCGGCTCACTGCTCCTATCGTTACGACGATAAGTTTGGGACATTTCAATGTCCAGGAACCAATAGAGGATCGATGAAGACAGCCTTACGCTTGGTATCAAGCAAGAGCTAGTAGTCTTAGTCTTTTATACTTGATCATCAAGAATACCACACCAGTCTTGCGTAATTAGGGTTATTATTATAAGCATCCGAGAAGTTGTTGGTTACTCAAATAAATATCCCGTGTCAATCCACTCGCGTTATCTCATCTCTGGAGAGCTATCTCGAATCAAACAATCTTTACGTAAGATCGGTTCTAATACACCGACAGGATTCCTGGGACAAAACCACGTATACGGCAACTAGTTGTTTCCGTCGTCCTTGTGCTCTACCAGGTATGGAACTTGTTCTGAACCATCCGACTCCAAATCATGCACGGTGATCCAATGTTTTGTTGGCATTGCACATCGTGCTCCACAAGGTATACACGGTTTCTCTTATCGCGGGGAACTCCTTTTCGGAGAGCGAAGGCGCCGCCCCGCCCCAGGAAGAGCGAGAACTCGCCGAGGTCCGTCACCTTCTGCCCAAGCTCCACCCCTGAGCTCTCTCGGCGTGCACCGTCCGCTTGTAGACTCGGGCAATGCGCGAATGCCTTCCCTGGCGACGGAAGGCAGAAAGCAACAGCTCGCCGTTGCACGCCACGACGTGTATCGCTTACACGGGGTGATACTGGCGACATTTGCAGATCGAATTCAGTTCGCCGTAGGAGCTGAAGCCGATGATGCGCTCAGGAGGAGACGCCGTGCCGAGGTTAAGGTTGTAGATGAAGAGGGTTCTGTTTATGCCGGTGATGTATAACCTGCCTTGGTGGAAGGCGACGCTGCTGATTCTGCACACACCTGCTTTGCTGGGCAGCTCGGCGCATGCGCCGTCTGCAGGCCGCCAGAACAGAATCATGTTCCCTATCTCGCCGCAAGGCTGGCTCGCGAGCGCTATCCAATCCGACAGCGGTGGCGAGGCAAGCAGGTGAGGAAGGCCTGCACGACGTCGGGCAGGCAGGGCAGCGAGATCTCCTTGCGGGAGAGGGGCTCCCACAGGACGAACCGCGTCGGCGACTTGGCGTAGTCCGCCAGGGCCAGCCAGCCGCGGGGCGTGCCGCAGCAGTGCGAGAGGCGGTGAGGCGCAGCGACGTGGACTGCCTCGCGGCCGCGTCGGAGCCACGGGCCGGACCCCGTCCCCGTGGGGGCGCGGCGGCGACCCACGGGCGATCAGCGGCGGGGAGGTGGAGGCGCGCCAGCGGGTGCACACGCCTAGTGGGATGTGGAGTTGGTCGGCGTCGGCGGCCAGAGATATTCTCGAGGAGCTCCGCCGGGAGTGATTTCTCTCTTGTTTAACGGTCACGGGAAACGTTATGGTTTAGGACTTCAACTCTTTGAGGCCGATGATTATGGCATAGCTCGAGGGCTTGGTATATGATTATGGCCTGGGCCAGCCCATTAACTCCTTGTGTTTTATGCATCGTGTAACTAGGCTACACGTGCGGGACTCGGATGATACAAAGTGGTGGGCCGACCTAAGATCACAGCCTCGCAACTTTCGCATAAAATCCAACATAATTACCGTGCTAAATAAAATTTACTACTTCTGACGAGTGTCGCAAGACACATCTGAACTCATAATGTAGTCGATATGATCAAATTTAGTACACAAAAAGGACATCCATCTATTTGGAGCACATTCATCCGGTCTTATTCCTTCCAGTTATTTCTGTATAGTAGTGCTACAACCGTTCGAAGCAGACTACATCATCAGAGAAGGAACACTTGTGCAGACCTCAGCACACTACACGCACTGATCACGGTACTAATATAAGAAGTCTGACACTACCGTGATACAGTCGCAGTTTCTTCAGTTCACCTCCCTGCAGTTAACCCTGACCTGCCCACTGGAACCGGTGAGCACGCCAATGCCGCCCATCTTCACCATGGCGTCGCGGAAGTCGTCGAAGAACCCGGCCATGTCCGACGCGTAGGCGGTGGTCTGCGCGTCGGCCGAGCCGCCGTCGAACAGCTGCTGGTCCGAGTGCAGCAGGCCCTTGTTCCTCAGGAGGTTCTTGTAGTAGAAGTTGTCGAAGACGTAGGACGTGGCGGGGTCCAGCGGGGAGGTGTTGTCGTCGCCGCCCGTCGGGTTCGGGCACCTCGGCTTCAGCGAGGAGGCGAGCGACGCGTCGAGGTTGGTCTCGTTGTAGAGGCGACCGCGGAAGTTGACGCACCTGGCCTGGCCTATGGTGTGAGCGCCCGACAGCGCTATCATGTCGGTCGCCGTGAGGCCCTTGTCCGAGAAGGCCTTGATCAGGTCGCGGAGGTCGGAGGTCGGCGGCGGGAGGTCGTTGTTCGCGGCGTCCAAGCTCGCCGTCGTCCCGTCCTGCCGGCCTAGCTCGACGTCCCACGTAGGCCCGCCGAGCTGCAAACAAGTACATTTCCCGACGATTCATGAGCTGCTGCGTGCATTTAAGTTAAGCCCTGTATGGTAACTGTGGTGCTTACTGCGACAACGGAATCGCGCGCGGCCACGGCGAGAATGTCGGCGCATGACACCACCTGCTCGCAGGCGTCCTCGAGCTGCGCCTTGATGTCGTCGACCACTTCGAAGCCGCGAAGGGAGTTCATGTTTGGTAGCGCATTCTTCTCGCCGGTCATGCCTGTCGTGTCGTCGAGCAGCACTGACCCGTCACAGCCCTGTAAAGTTTGCGGTCAATAGTTAGTCCACGAAAATATACTTTTAAATTGTTCCCACACGAATTTATCTGCTACGAAGGGCATTCACTTGGGAAAATTATTCAGACTGCATAGTGCACACCACGTTCTAACTGACTTGTGGAGCACCCGCTGTAAAGTAACAATCCTGAACCTACATACTCCGCTACACATCCAAACTACAACTACAAACTGTAGAACATCCAATTCTTCAGCAATCAGCACCAATTCAGAATTCAGGTTCACTTGCCAATGTAATTGGTTTGTTACCGTCCCAGATACGACATGACACGAGTTTTCTTGACCGCATATATAAAAAAGCAACCTAGCTAGTGTTAAGAAGGCAAGCGATCGAGATAAACCACTGTGACATATATACTAGCATTTAAAAGGCTAAATTGGGAAGAAAAAGGAGAACTTATGAAGGCGTTTCATGACACTTGCATTAACAAAGCAGTCGTGGAAATGGAGGCGGAGCAGCGACGCCCCCATGCGGGATTCCTCTGAGACGGCAGCTCTCACAGCAGATTCAATGATGTCGAGGGCATCCGGGCATGTCTCGTCGTAGAAATCAGTGGAAAGCTGAGCTGAAACAGAAGCGGCAAAGAGCAAGGCGATGATACAGCAACCGAAGGTATGCTTGGATGCCATTGCTAATAGCTAGAGCTGTCTAAGTACAGAGAGAAGTTTGTGACTTCACTACGTGTCGTGTGTAGTGTGCCTGCAAGGATAGCTACATGCGCCCCGGTATTTTATAGGCACTGCGGTGTAAGCATGCATGCTACTACTTACCACTCTGCTCCTACTTGTTAGCTGCCATGTACACTTTTGGATATTGTCGGGTACGTCTTGTCTGTTCTTTTTCTTCCATTGTCTAACTTAGTGGACTACAGCCAGAAAGCAAGAAATGAGGGGAACACGTACGAATGCTGCTGCGCTCTTCAGCGTAGTATACGTACCCTGGGGTGATTATCATACACAGACGTACCCTTGATGCTTAAGATAAGACGTAGAGGAGTTAATTACTTCCCTCTGTTTAGTACTAGGCTAGTTCAGTAGATGCCAAGCCAGATGTTTTATAATTTTGTTACACCGAAACACAAATCAAAACCCCTTAACGCATGTTTGATTTTTGTAAAAATCCACCCACAAGTCTGGGAGTATGTCAAAAACCCGCTCGCATCTCAAATTTTGTCAGTCATACATCCACAAGTTTTATGCAATTTCAAATCCCAACCTAGGGCCAGTTGACCAGCCGGCTGCCGATGTGGTGCTTGCGTGGCATTTCAGTGTAGACCCCTTTATAACAGCGCACCTTAACGGATCATCTTCCCCACCTAGACCAAAGCGCGTGGTGACCATCACCTCAAACCCTAGTTGTGTTGCCCATGAGTCGTCGAGTCGAGCCGAAAGTGGCGCTTCGGGTCTGGGTGGTTGAGATGACCCAGGGTGTGATGCTATAAATGGGTCCATGCTGGAATGACACGTAAGCGCTACGTCACATGTTCAGCTAGTCAAGTGATCATAAGTGGGGATTTGCAACAACATAAATTTTACAGTGTGTGTACGAAATTCGAGATGCAGATAGGTTTTTGACAAATCCCTTGACATGTCAGAGGTCTTTTGCAAAAAAAAACCCTAAGATTAATAACATTTGTATCATTTCGGATTTCTTTTCTTTTCTTTCCCCTACAATTGCAGTTCTTTGCCCCGTACTAGCATTGCATTTTTAGCACCGTACAAAAGGTTAAAAAAGGTTGCACCGTGCATGCATGATTCATGAAGCGATCATTGAAGTAATCATTACCGCTAATTCCCTTGTTGCTTGGTATCTATATCAGAATCAAGCGAGATCCAGCCACTTGCATTTACAATTATGCATGATTTCAAAAGATACACATGTGGGTCAGGTTTGCAAATTGGAGTTTAACGTGCGACTTTGCGGCAACTTTCGAAGCAATGACCCCACAATTTGCAAGACCTAAATCTCCATCTAGTCTTAATACTCAGGTGTGAATGGCGGCGCGGCTGGTCCAGGCTAGTCTGACCGAGGTCAACGAATTAGGCGTGCATCATGTTCGCATTACGGAGTGTATTAAACATAAACTCTAAGCAAATAAAAGCTCAAACTTTTGGAATCCATGCATGGTTGCGGATCTCCCAAACTTTGTGACTTTATCTGTCATGCCAGTGTCATTTCTTTGTCTTCACTTCTGCTATATGAAAGTATTTCGAACTTTTCAAAGCAAATTATATTTCAAACTTGTTTCACTTCCATCCCAGCTGAATACTTGAACCAGACAGCTTGACAAGCTGATGAAATCATGAAATACATGAGCAACTGAAAACATTTCCGTTTCTTCGATTTTCTTTTATTCATTTCGGTCCTAATTTCAGGGCACTATCCAGTGCCATGGAATCAATTCAGTTGAGTATATATGTGTGTGTGATTAAATATAAATATTGGATTAGGCGGTTGAAAAGTCTTGATGTAGAACCATCCTCTCACTGATCACGGCGGTGTCTGGCATGGCACATGCATTTGCCGACCTTTTGGCCTCTAGTATACTACTCAGCAACTCCCAAGAGTAAAACAACACGAGGCTAACTCCACTGCTGCAATATGCCAGTGGCGCATGATCACGACAGGCTCCGGTATTATTCTTGTTTATACACGACAGTGGTGAGTGAGTACTAGTGATTCTGATGAGGGAGAGGTCATCTACGTGCAAGTTGCAAAAAGAGTCGCTTGGAAGTCAGCTCGACTCCTTTTGCCCTTCATTTATCGTGCGCACGTCTGACTACTTTCGCACCCTCTTTAGAAGTCTCTGTTCGGCTAGCGATGGTAGACTCCGGATAGGAACTAACCCTGTGCGGAGAAGCTTAAGCTGCCGTCTAAAGATCCGAGTCCGAGCTAGCTGCATGCATGGGATTGAGCACCCATGCACATATGTCAAACGGGGAACCTTTTCTAATCAGGTCGAAGCAGGAATTTACCTAAGCAGAACACATTTCATTGTGCGATAGTGATCTGGACACAACACGCCTCAAGTTAACCGAGAGTCGCCACTGAGGCTGGCAAATGCATTATTGGCAAATCAAGATGACATTCCATTGCCACCCCCAAACTAATCCCATTGATTGAGCAGAAAAGAAGCTAGCCAGCCAGGTACGACCATCTGTTACCGTCGCTTGGATAACTGTGGATGGAGCACTGAGCTTTCGGGTGCAGCAATTGGGTTAGTGAGCTCTGCAGTGGCCAACGGTGCATTTCTACGCATTTTTTTACATCTGACGACAAGAGGGCCACTCCACTATTCGAGCTCACGCACGCACCGGCTAAATGTATCGTGGCCTCATGGGCATAGATGGAGAGTGCTTGTCAGTGCGGCTCTGCAGCACATCGGTTACCGTCTTTCACCGTGCGAGCATTGCATCACTCGCTCGCACTTGCCACGCATCAACATCCTGGTGTTAGCATCCTCGCAAAAAACGTGGTGTTAGCAAGGGCAGAATGATGCTGAAAGCATATCGGACACAGATTTTACAAATCTAAATAATCTATGATAACATTGTGTTATTTCCCCAATCAGTAGATAGCACTCACATGCACATTGCTGAATCGTTTCATACATAGTGTGAACTAAAACATTCAAATATATTTTAAATATCAGAATGACATAGACTATGTCGGGTCGAGTTTTATAGGAAGGGCTGAACAGACCAAATTGATTATATTACATGAAAGCAACGCAAACTACAACGGAAGCAAAAGGGTAGAGCTCATCTCTTCACAGACAAGCGACTAGGGTAGCCTGTGTACGACATATATTATCCAAAGATTTGGATAATATCGGTTGTACGCAAGTACCGAACTAGTCCACTAGACTGAGGTGAGACCTAGACTACTCTTCATCGTTTCCTTGCCCGTCGACTTCTGGATCTTCGTAATACGTATAATCTCTTTGGTCCACATTATCTGAAAGGCTTGGGGAGAGCGAGAATGAGCACAACTTTCGTGCTTGTGAGCCAACACACAAGATGCAATAATATACATGCATGGCTTAACAAGGCGGCTCGGGTTCTTTTATTTGCTAAAACAACATTTTCAATTATCATAATTACAAATCCCTATTACTTAGCATTTTAACCAAATTATATTTTATTAAAAAGAGTAATTGTGCAATATTAAATAACAGTAGAAGTCCTCTCCGTTGGAACCTCTACCTTATGTTTCTTTTGATTGGAGCTACCTCCAATCATTAACAACACCACTGAGTTCGACGGCTTAGGAAAATTTAATCTCAGGCCTAGGTGAGCCCGACCTGATTTTTATACCTCCCACAAAGATTTTTTGAAATAGAACTAACTCTGGTAAGTTCCCATGTGCGCCTTTGACCGTAGGCACGACTGTTTAAACAGTTTAGACTCTGCAAAGATTGTACACTGTACCCACAAGAGATAATCATACTCATTGCCCCCACATGATTCCTTAGTCATGTAGTTGAGCGACTATCACAGTAACATTTCAAAATATTTCACTCCTTCTGTCATCTCACTCATATGGGCCACACCCATAAGTTGTGCGGGATGTTCATCTCAGCAACTAGTGTAGCTGGATTACCCACAACGTCTAACGCGACTGACAACTTCACCTTGCATTGGTGTCCCATTCAAGCCGGACTGTGTCCAGTGCTTGCACGATCCCGCTACCATTCCAGCAAGATAACATTCAAATTTTAACAAATTTACTAAGCCAAATTGTATTTTACAGACTTATGGTTGTACTTATTTTACATGGGAGGTCAAGACAAGATAAGTCCTTAATCCATCCAGCGATTCATACCACCTACCAACCACTCTTGTGCACGACGGCATCCACCACCCTTTCCATCCGCCTAGATGTGGTAATAGCAAGTTGTTATAGTTTTGAGGAGTAAAACTAATTTATCTTAATATTCCAGTCAGTTTCCTACAATGACTACCCAAAACCACTTTCAAGTTTAAAAGATGACGATTAGCGTATTTTAATGCTCTGGTACTTAAGCAAGACTAGCATATCGCTTAAGTAGAACATATACTAATATTTACCATATAGCTACTAGGGTGACATGTAATAATGGATTCAATTATCAAATGATGACTTAATAATTAATTAATTAATTAATGAGTATTTAACTACCTTAAACTTTAGCATACATTTGATTAAAGAATTAAAGTATGCAATTTTGGTAATTAAAATACATATAATTTACATAAAATGTAGTCTCAAAATGATCAAAGTGTCGACTCACCTTGGTTACAGGCAAGAGAGTCTTGATAGTCTTGTGCTTGATCAAATTGGATATCTCCCACTTCTTCGAATCCTATTCAGATGAATGTATCGGGAAAAAAAGAAATAACAAGCAAAGAGAGCAAATAAATACTAAAAAAATAACAAATTAACTCCAAATTAAATAAGACCTGTGTCATTAGGAAGATATTGAATTTACAAAATTTTAAAAAATAAATTTCATAATTTTTGGAGTTATAACGGAGGAGAACAAAAATTTTGAAGTTCTGGTTTGGATTAAACCTTAAAATGAAATACAAGAAACAAGGGGAGAGAGAGAAAGCCGATAGTAGCGCCCGCAGTGCAACCTCACAGGCGCACGGGAAACCGGGTGGACTGAGTCCACGTGCGGGCGCACGGGGGCACGTGGTCCAAGTCACAGCCGGACCCATGTTGGATCAAGGATAACCAACTAGAGGCGGTAAATATGAAGTTTTTAAAATCTAAGTGACACTTTTAAATGTTAAGCAAGAAAATTATAATCGAGGCTTTCTTGCACAATAAAGAAGATAAATCAATTATGTTACTGACGACAAAAGAACTATAAATAAAACTATATACTTTCCTAACTAAGCTAAACAAGCACACTAAAAAAGTAAATGCAAGATAGTAAAGACAAGAAATAATCACTGAGGAAGTTTTTCGTGTGGTATCAAAGATTTGTCGGTCTCCACTAGTCCACGTTGAGGAAGCTTGAGCTAATCAAGCCGGCTCCACAAGTTGTGGTGTAGTCCAGCTGCGCTAGTGTTATAGTGAACATCCCGCACAACTTATGTGACCCACTGCAAGTGGGAGCAACCCATATGAGTGAGATAACGAAAGGGGCAAGATAATTTGAAAGGTTACTGTGATTGTCTCTAAACTACATGACCAAGGAATCATGTGGAGCAATGAGCTGATTGTCTCTTGTGGGTACAGTGTACAACCTCTGCAGAGTATAAATTGTTTAAACAATCGTGTCTATGGTCAAAGGCGGATATAGTAACTTACTAGAGTTAGTTCTATTTAAAAAAACTTTGTGGGTGTGATGAAAAATGTGTCGGGCTCACCTAGCCCTGAATTTGGATTTTCTTGGGTCGTCGTACCTAGTGTTGTTAATAGGTGGAGGTAACTACAATCAAAATTAAGCAAAGGTGGAGGTAACCTTCGCCGTTATAAATATCACACAATATCTCTTTAATAAAATGAGATTTGGTTAAATTGCAAGTCATAAGAATTTTTAAATATTATAATTGAAAGTATTACTTTTAGCAAATAAAAGAACCCGATTCATCCTTGTTAAAGTATTGCATGTATATTATTGTATTCTTGTGTTGGCTCGGGAGCACAGTTGTTTGTGCTCATCCTCGCTCTTTCTCCCAAACCTCATAAGCAGAAAATCATGGAAATTACGCCTACTACGGGGATCCAGATGTCGACAGACAAGACAATGACGAAGAGTAGTTAGTTTTATTAGTCTAGGTCTCGTCTCAGTTAGCCGGCTACGTCGGTGCTTGCGTACATCCAATATTATCCAAGTCCTTGGATAATATCGGATATACACAGGCTACCCCAGTCGCTTGTCTGTGGAGAGATGTGTTCTCACCCTTTTGCTTCTGCTACCGCTTTCGCAGTTTATGTAATGTATCATTTGTCCTGTTCGGCCCTTATGTAAAACTTGACCCGATATAGTCTATGTGACTCTGATGTTTGTAATATAATGTTTGGTTCGGTTTACATCATGTATGAAATGATTCAGTGATGTATTCTGTGAGCACTATCTACTGATCTATGGAATAATACAATATTTTTACAGATGATTTGAAATTTCAAAATATGAATCCCCCGAGTTACGAGTCTGATTAATTGAATATATGTCAGTCTAACCGCTTTCTTTGAAGTTCTTTTTCTCACGGACACAATGCCCCAACTCTTCGACTAAGCTATCGACGCCTCGATAATCTACAAAGACGATGACAAGCCGACACGAGTTTCCAAATAAAACATAGGATGTCACTTCCTTGCCCGTCCTTTCCTTAGAAGATTAGCGGGAGTGATGTACCGTACTCAACCATCCCGTTCACTATGGCACGCATGCAGAGTTTTCTAATAACCAAAGATGAAAGACCAGCAAGGCTTAAAGATCGCGTACGCTTACAACTGAGTCCTGACCCCATCAATTAAGCAGCGTTTGCAAGATGATGTTTTTTTTCCTCTCGTCGTTCCACAAAAGCTAAGGTGGGTGCTAGTAATGGAGCACTAACGTTTCAGCTCCTACTGGCAGCACTAGCCGTTCCAGTAGCCTTGCCTGATTGTCCGGAGAACCTCAGCAACCTAACCATCCCCTGCCCTTTCGGCACCCGCCAAGGTTGCTTCCGCGAGGGCTTCAACCTCACTTGCGACTAGAGGTGGGAGTCGGGCCGGGCCATCCCGTGCCCGCCCGAGGCCCGGCCGGCTTGACACGGACAATGGGCCAGGCTGAGTCTGGGAAGACGGCACGACGGGTGGCACGACACGGCCCGGTGTGACGTGCCGTGCTCGAGCCGGCCAAGACGCCCAAAGATGCCCCAACAAGCCAAGACGCTGCTGGCGTGGCTGCCGCCGCCCCACCGCCCGCCTCCTGTGGAGCTCCGAATGCATCCATCAGAAAACCAAACACAATACCATCAATAGCAACAACCTCCGAATGCATCCATCATACATCAACCATTTGACATCAAAAGATAAATCAAACAACATCTATAAAACCATGAGCGGAGGAAGAAAGGGAAGGGGAGAAGAGGAGAGCCAGGGAGGGAGGTGAAGCTCAGGCACTACCATGTGCCATGCGCGGAGGACTAAGGTGGCCGGCGGCTGGAGGCCGAGCCGGTGCGTGTAGAGACGAGGCGAGGGCCGCGCCAGGAGGCAGCGGCGAGAACAGGGCCGTAGCAGGCCGGAGGCCAAAGGGGAGCGACGCAGGGCCGGGTTGTTGGGGAGCCTCCCATGGCCGGCACACCTCCTCGCGTATCGCGCCACCTTGCCGCTCTGCCTCCCGCCGCACCTCCTTGCCTCCCCCTGCGCCTCCTCGTGCCTCCCGCTGCCTCGCCGCTCGGCCTCCCACAGAAGCTCTTCAAGCACAACATCGGAGCAGAGGGGGGGTGAGGGGGCGATGGGGGGCGCGTCAGAGCAGAGGCGCGAGATCATGAGGCCTCACAGCAGACGCAACAAGGAAAGAAAAGCTTGACATCCCACTCTCCTCCTAAATAATCTAAATAGCTCTAAGGTGGATATAGGCATTGCATGTAATTTATTAGATGATATGTAACACCCCAGCCCAACACTGAGCCTAGAATGCCACCACACTACCCTTTACACTAATAATTATCGACACACTATATAATTACAGCAAGACAACAATGATAATCATATCCATGGACCACAAAAGAGCAATGCATAATTATGGATCAAGAGATAATAAATAATCAATGGGAATGATAACCAAGTAAATAATCCAAAGTAGCATCAACCAATAAATCCAAATTAATAAAGCAAACAGTCTAGTCCAAATGATGTCCTAAACTTTATTCAACCTCTAACATGTCCAAGTGTAATCCAATTGTGAATGAAAAGATTATGAAGGTAAATGACCATGTGTTGCCCATGTGCCCTACTCGCTCTCAGCTACGGCGTCCTCGAAGATCACCTAAAGACAACAATAGAGCAAGGGTGAGTCCACGACTCAGCAAACACATCCATAAACAACAAACAATAATAAATCAACATCATTCAATAACTTCATTATCATCACATGCACTTCCATTAATATTCTCAGTCATTAATCTCATGTAACAATGCAAATCTAATCTACATGTCCACATGCACTTCTTTCACAGATATCGGATAGCATGAGTGAATGCTCACACAACATTCACTCTCAAGCCCGCTCCTCCAAAAGGATCGGGACCTCCTCCACTCGTGGAGTTGTGATCATTCATGATCACCTGCTCATATGCAATGATGCTTATGAATGCAAACATGCTAACTCCATCATAAACATCATATCCAACTTTTCATCATGCTTGTCAACCAAGATATAAACATACCAATTATTTGTTTGCAATTAAACAAAATAAAAGCACAACAATAATGGTAATAGAAGGTAAAGAAAACAGTGATCGATCAATGATCGCTGTCTACCATGCACTTGCCTTTACTAGTTGCGATGCACAATTTGGCTAGCAGACGGCAACAAGTACGACGCCTCTCCTACATTAAATACACAAATCTCAATACAAACTACAGCAACAAGAATAGCAATCAATCGACAACGCTCCTACACGTCCCCAAATATACCACCCTACTCCGGTACCGAAAAGTTACCCATAGCGGTCTTAGTACTAAAACGAACGTAACTTTTGACTCGAAAGTCCGATCACCACAAACCACCCCATTCTGGATTCTTTATAAAATTATCCACATTTTCTTAGATTACAAAGACTTCTAATTAAATCATCTAACCCTCCGTATTTAGCCCAAAAAACTGATCTGTCCGCTTCGGAACAGCAGTCTTACTAAATTCATAACTTTTGTTTTATCCAACCAAAATGCGTGTTCTCAGATTCTACAGAACCATTGGACAATTATCTACATCTTTCATGTAGATCAAAAACTCTAATTAATCTATTTACTATTTTTAATCTACAGTCTACCAAAACAGCGCCGAAAGACGACAACCGTAAAAACAGCGGTCTTCCGGAAATCACAACTCGAATTCTACTTGTCCGATTGACATGATTCAATATTCTATAGAAAGATATCGAAATTAGCTACAATTAACTAGTAGATGAGATTTCCAAAATTCGTCATTAAGATATCCGAATAAATCGTACAACGGAACAGCATAATAAACGGATTCATTAATCGGCATCTCGTCTACAAATTAAAGAACCCTCTCTAATTAATCTAAATAAACAGCGAAACAGAGACGAAACGAAATTAAAGATCGTTACCCACAAGAAAACCAAGATGTTAACTTCCACCCTAAATTTCTCCACGCGGAAACAGGAACAAAGAAGCAGAGATCTCTAAGACAAAGCGACGCTTCAAGCAGTAAGCCAAGAATTCTTCTAAAGCAAGAAAGAATCGGCTTCACGTGGCGAAATCGGCGAAGAAGGTAATCGCCAAGCAAAGAAGAAGCAACAAGAAAACGCAAGAAGACAAAGAGCTTTCTTCCACGCGCAGTCATGCTGGCACCAAGAAAAGCAAAGAGTAATCGGCAGAGACAGTATGTAGCAGCGGCTTCTACCGCAACCACGCGGGCAGAGCGGCTCGGCCGGCAAAGACAAAGGCCCAATGCCGGCTTCACGCAAAGCGATGGGAGCAAGAACGCGACAAGACACAACAAGACAAAGACAGGCCAATAAGAGAGCCACCACGCACGCAATAGCAGTAAGAATTGGTCAAGCATGCAACAAGAAAAAGAGAAAATCAAGCGGGAAAGAAAGAGAAATGCTAGGGTTTTCCAAAACTCCCACAAATCTATTTATATAGCTTTTAGAAATTCAAATACTATTTTTCACAAATTCTTTTCATTTAATTACGCACAAGCCCTTAAAGACGTTAACTAATTAATTTAATTACACTCCGACCCTTAAGACGCTTTTATTAATATTATTTTTCAGAGTATTACATTCTACCCCTTAACGGAATTCGACCCAATTCTACTCGCCGCTACTCAAATAAAAACTACATCGCTGAAATTAAACAATAAACAACACGCACCGACGTGAACAACTCCGCATAGCTCGCGCATGCGAGACTCCAACTCCCAAGTCGCCTCTCTCTCGACCGATGCGCCCACAAAGACCTTAACGTATACCAACGCCTTGTGCCTCAAAGACTCGCCCCGACCTCTCCGTATCGCGCCACGGACGCGACTCAACTGTGAGGTCTTGCTCAATAGTCACGCTCTAATGAAATCTTATGCTCGGGTCTCTCAAAACTTTCTCAAAGATGGAGACATGAAACACATTATGAACTCCTCGCATGGACTCAGCAGTCCAGCGGTAGGCTAACTTCCCAATTCTTGCAATAATCGAACGGTCCAACGCACTCTGCTAAGCTTCCTTTGGTACCGAACCGAACAATACCTTTAGTGGGAGACACTCTCAAGAGCACCGGTCACCCACCGCAAACTCCAAGTCACGCCTTACATCAAGATAGCTTTTCTGTCTACTCGAGCCGCTAATGATTCGCCTCACCATGGCCACACGCCAACGGTCTTCAATCCAAATCCGACCTAAAATTGCCTTCTCTCCAATCGCATCCCAACAAAGTGGCGATTCGCACTTCCGCCCATAGAGAACCTCAAATGGCGCGGCTCTAATATCGAATGGTAACTATTATTATAAGCAAACTCGCAAGTGGCAACCGGTCCTCCCAACTAACTTTCCAAGATAGAACACAAGATCGCAACATGTCCTCCAAAGTCCGAATAGTACGCCTGCTCGCCCATCTGTCTGTGGGTGAAACGTCAGACTCAAAGCGGTTGTGTGCCCAATGCACTCGCAGACTCTCCTAACTTGAGACAAACTTGGCGCCCTCGCGTAAACAATGGTCTTTGGCACACCATGCGCCTTACTATTTCACGCACATAAATAGGAGCTAGGTCACTCACGAATTTGTCGTGCGAATAGGAATGAAGTGTGCGACTTGTCAATCGATCCACCACTACCCAAATCGCATCCTTCCTCGCGGGCGAACGAGGCAACGCCACCACAAAGTCCATAGAGATATCATCCCAAGGCCACTGGGTACCTCCAAAGGTCGCAACAACCTCGCAGGACGCTTGTGCTCGACTTTCACTTGTCGACAAACACCGCAAGAAGCCACATAATTAGCAATGTCCACTTTCATTCTTTTCCACCAAAAATTTCGCTTTCGATCTCGATACATCTTAGTCTCACCAGATGAATAAAGTACGGAGTGCGATGTGCCTCCTCAAAATATCGTTTTGACCTCCGCTTTTGTGGCACACAAAGACGGCCTTTAAACCTCAAAGTACCGTAATCATCCATGCTAAAATCACTCTTTACCTTCATCCGACGCTTCCTAACCTCCCGTAGTAACCGGTCACTCACAGTGCTTCCGCACACGGCCCGAATAGCCGACTCAAGAATCAATCGAGTCTCAACATGTGTCGTGCCCGCATAACAATAAGATATTCCCATGCGATCAAAATCAGCAATGAGGCAATCTAGAGTAGCAGAGTCGCCTTGCGACTAAGGGCATCTGCAACAACATTGGCCTTGCCTCGATGGTACCGAATAGTAAGATCATAGTCCTTGATCAATTCCAACCACCTCCTTTGCCTCAAATTCAGATCCTTCGAGTGAAGATGTATTTGAGACTCTTGTGATCTGTGAAAATATCACAAGGCTCGCCAGATAGGTAATGCCTCCAAATCTTGAGAGCAAAACAACCGCAGCCTAACTCCAAATCATGAGTGGATAATTTCGCGTGCTTTTTAATCGCCTCGACGCATAAGCAATCACCTTACCGCCTTGCATGAGAACACACCAAGACCCACTCGAGACGATCCGAAAAGATCGTGAACCGCTTTCCGGCTCGGGAAGAGTGAGAATAGGAGAGGTCACCAACCTGTCCTTCAAAATGCGTAAATCAAGGCCACACTCATCACCCACCGAATCTCACACCTTTCTCGAGTAAGCCGAGACATCGGTTTGGCGATGATAGAGAAATCTCGCACAAAACGCCGATAATAACCACCAATCCCAAGAAACTCCTCACCTCCTTCACATTAGTCTACTCTTCCAATCCACCACCGTGGAGACCTTACTAGGATCAACAAAGAATACCCCGAGGGTTAATCACATGACCCGTAAAACCCACTTCAAATCCGTAACTCACACTTCTTCAACTTAGCATAGAACTTGTGCTCTCTCAAAGTATGTAAAACCAAACCTCAAATGACGCTCATGATCCTCATTGGTCTTGGAATAGATAAGAATATCATCAATGAACACCACCACGAAGTCATCTAGATACTGTAACATGTTGTTCATGGTCTCCATAAAATGGCAGTGCATTAGTCAATCCAAAGGACATAACTTTATACTCATAATGCCCATACCGTGGAGAAAGCGCTTCTCTACATCTCGCCACGCACACGGATTTGATTATACCTCGATCGAGATCGATCTTGGAGAATACTTGAGCTCCATTCAACCGATCAAACAAGTCCTCAATGCGGGCAATGGATATTTGTTCTTGATTGTGATCGCATTAAGTGCGCGGTAATCAATACACATGCGCCAACTCCCATCCTTCTTCTCGATGAATAGAACAGAGCTCCCACGACGATACGCTACGCTGATCAAACCTTTAGCCAACAAATCATCCAATCGCTTCTTCAACTCGTCCCCAAACGGACGTGTTAATCGATATGGAGACATCGAGATGGGACGAGTACCGAACAAGATCAATGCGAAACTCTACGCCTCGCGCAGTGGCAAACCCTAAGCTCACCGGAACACATCCGATAATCACTAACCACCGAATCTCTCAATCTGCGGCCACACTCGGTTTCAAGAAGAGCTAAAAGAAGCCTGGCCACCGCCACGACCGAAACAACCGACCAACATCGAAGAGAGCGCGAGGCGCACTCCGAAAAGTCAAAGTCTCCCGGCACGGTTCGCACAGACCGTTCTACGTAAACAAGATATCACGGCTCGATAAGAGTGCAACCAATCCATACCCAAGATAACGCCGAACGGCTCCATTTGAATAACTATCAAATCCGCCGTGAACTCCTCTCCATCAATAATAATAGAACACCCAGACAAACAAGAGAGCTAGCAATAATACCCCTGTGAGAACTAACCAACACCGATCGAGAAATCCATCGATACTCAAATTCGCTCTCCTAGCAAACGCCGCCGACACAAACGAAAAGGTAGCCCCGAATCGAAAAGGACTAAAGCATCAAACAAATCCACAAGCAAAGTACCGCCACCACGCCAGACGACCGCGGACTCACTGTGGGCATGGCGACACTCGTGTGGCGCCATGGCGAAGAAGACGACGACGGCGGCGAGAGCCCCGATAATCTGCGTGGCGGTGCAGGTAAAGCCGGTCGTGCAACCCAAGCGGTGTCGAAGGTGGCGGTACCGAGAGTACCCTATTGAGGCGCCTAAGCCAAGGAAATGGCATCGCCGAGGAGCATCATCATCCGAAAGATCTCGAGCAGACCCATCAAGAAGAAGATGGCACAGCTCCCACTTGATCACGCTTAGCGGGTTCTCGCGACACACCCGCCCTTGTGACTGGTCGGCCACACCGACGCAATCTCCGTCCCGTGCACTTTCGGCAGCGGTGTCCATCACCGCACTTAAAGCAAAGCATGCCCCGCCTCGACAGACGAAGAGCCGAGTACTCGCAAAGGACGAGGCGCCAAGAAGGAACGGCCTCGATCGCTAGACTCGAAAGATCGCGGTCCTCCTTGAATTTCTTGAAAGGTGTCACGAATGCACCCATTTCCTCACTAGAGCTCCTCTTCGTCACCACCGAAGCTACCACCCACCGAGGCTTGTCGCCTTTGTGAGTCTGATCTCCAACTCCATGCCCCTAGCTTGCTCCACAACAGAGTCAGAGTCACGGAGTGGAGTAGCTCCCAACACATGCCTGCAGACTGCAATTGAGACCCCGACGGAACCTCTTGGCTTTCGAAGATCATCGTTCACATCAAGGGACAAAGCGAACCAAGTTGTTGAACTCACCTCATACTCAAGAATAGACCTCTTCCCCGAGCAAAGGTCGCCAAGGCAACCTCCATCTTCTCAACAAAGAGTAGGGGTAGAACTTCCCTTGAACTCGATCAACGAAGTCCTCCCAAGTGATCGACCTTGAGTGGCGGTCCTCAAGACAACACGCCCTCCCACCAAATATCGCCTGTCTTTCACCGAAGGCTACAAACGGACCCTCCGATGTGAAGACATCTCCAAAGCTCCAAACCGCTCTCCATGTAGCGCAACCATCCATTGCTCGACCGGTGTGCCCACCAAAACGAATCAAACCTCAACCCCATCCACTCGGTGTCATCCGCGCCAGAACCGGTGGATGTGCGACAGAGCAACAACAGATGCCGCAGACTACGTGGTCGCGGCGCTGCTGACGAAGAGCACGGATCTCTCCCACCAACTCTCTCAAGAAAGCAGGGTCTCATCTCGACCCCAACCGAGGCGGGTCAACAAAGAACCCCTCACCATCGACTAATCGCTATAGGAGGTGGCTCCACGGAACCTCGCCGCTCCCCGACCTCCACGCATCATGCCACCACGACCACGCCCTCTACCCCTCGGCATAGCTATCAACCACAATCAACAATACACAATGAGTTCAAAGGTCAAAATAAACTCATGCATCAATAAACAACATAACTAAGCGTAAAACTATAATCGCATTCTCTCTAACCCATCGGCACTAGTGTGTCAAATTTTAGATTGTTTAACCATTAGCAAATTTTAGTTGATTTACTAATACTAAAACAAATTTTAACAATTTTAGTTTGCCTAAGTTGTTAATCTATTCACCACGGACCTAAAGCCCGCTCTGATACCAACTGTAACACCCCAGCCCAACACTGAGCCTAGAATGCCACCACACTACCCTTTACACTAATAATTATCGACACACTATATAATTACAGCAAGACAACAATGATAATCATATCCATGGACCACAAAAGAGCAATGCATAATTATGGATCAAGAGATAATAAATAATCAATGGGAATGATAACCAAGTAAATAATCCAAAGTAGCATCAACCAATAAATCCAAATTAATAAAGCAAACAGTCTAGTCCAAATGATGTCCTAAACTTTATTCAACCTCTAACATGTCCAAGTGTAATCCAATTGTGAATGAAAAGATTATGAAGGTAAATGATCATGTGTTGCCCATGTGCCCTACTCGCTCTCAGCTACGGCGTCCTCGAAGATCACCTAAAGACAACAATAGAGCAAGGGTGAGTCCACGACTCAAAGAAACACATCCATAAACAACGAACAATAATAAATCAACAAAGATTCAATAACTTCATTATCATCACATGCACTTCCATTAATATTCTCACCATTAATCTCATGTAACAATGCAAATCTAATCTACATGTCCACATGCACTTCTTTCGCGTATACCGGTATAGCATGAGTGAATGCTCGCGACAACATTCACTCTCAAGCCCGTTCCTCCAAAAGGATCTGGGACCTCCTCCACTCCCGTGGAGTTGTGATCATTCATGATCACCTGCTCATATGCAATGATGCTTATGAATGCAAACATGCTAACTCCATCATAAACATCATATCCAACTTTTCATCATGCTTGTCAACCAAGATATAAACATACTAATTATTTGTTTGCAATTAAACAAAATAAAAGCACAACAATAATGGTAATAGAAGGTAAAGAAAACAGTGATCGATCAATGATCGCTGTCTACCATGCACTTGCCTTTACTAGTTGCGATGCACAATTTGGCTAGCAGACGGCAACAAGTACGACGCCTCTCCTACATTAAATACACAAATCTCAATACAAACTACAGCAACAAGAATAGCAATCAATCGACAACGCTCCTACACGTCCCCAAATATACCACCCTACTCCGGTACCGAAAAGTTACCCATAGCGGTCTTAGTACTAAAACGAACGTAACTTTTGACTCGAAAGTCCGATCACCACAAACCACCCCATTCTGGATTCTTTATAAAATTATCCACTTTTTCTTAGATTACAAAGACTTCTAATTAAATCATCTAACCCTCCGTATTTAGCCCAGAAAACTGATCTGTCCGCTTCGGAACAGCAGTCTTACTAAATTCATAACTTTTGTTTTATCCAACCAAAATGCGCGTTCTCAGATTCTACAGAACCATTGGACAATTATCTACATCTTTCATGTAGATCAAAAACTCTAATTAAGCTATTTACTATTTTTAATCTACAGTCTACCAAAACAGCGCCGAAAGACGACAACCGTAAAAACAGCGGTCTTCCGGAAATCACAACTCGAATTCTACTTGTCCGATTGACATGATTCAATATTCTATAGAAAGATATCGAAATTAGCTACAATTAACTAGTAGATGAGATTTCCAAAATTCGTCATTAAGATATCCGAATAAATCGTACAACGGAACAACATAATAAACGGATTCATTAATCGGCATCTCGTCTACAAATTAAAGAACCCTCTCTAATTAATCTAAATAAACAGCGAAACAGAGACGAAACGAAATTAAAGATCGTTACCCACAAGAAAACCGAGATGTTAACTTCCACCCTAAATTTCTCCACGCGGAAACAGGGAACAGCAGCAGCAGATCTCGGCACAGGCGACGCTCGGCAGCAGCAGCAATCGGCTTCACGTGGGCGAAATCGGCAGCAGTGCAATCGTCAGCAGCAGCGCAAGCAACAAGAAAACGCAACAAAGACAACAAATTTCTTCCACGCGGCAATACATGTAAAACCAAGAAAAGCAAAGCAGTAATCGGCAAAGACAGTATGCGTAGCAGCGGCCGGCCGCAACCACGCGGCAGGAGCGGCTCGGCAAGAAGACAAAGCGCCCAATGCACGGCTTCACGCAGTTAGCCGGAGCAAAGAACGCCTGACAGACAAACAAGACAAAGACACCAAAATATAGAGCCGACCACGC
Source organism: Hsuehochloa calcarea (assembly GCA_036346395.1). Classification (NCBI taxonomy): domain Eukaryota; kingdom Viridiplantae; phylum Streptophyta; class Magnoliopsida; order Poales; family Poaceae; genus Hsuehochloa; species Hsuehochloa calcarea. The sequence goes on from CM070599.1 coordinate 48,274,551, forward strand.
AGTAGCAGTAAGAATTGGTCAAGGCAAGTGAAGAAAAAGAGAAAAACTGGCGGTGGGAAAGAAAGAGAAAATGCTAGGGTTTTCCAAAACTCCCACAAATCTATTTATATAGCTTTTAGAAATTCTGAAATACTATTTTTCACAAATTCTTTTCATTTAATTACGCACAAGCCCTTAAAGACGTTAACTAATTAATTTAATTACACTCCGACCCTTAAGACGCTTTTATTAATATTATTTTTCAGAGTATTACATGATATGCCATGTGTAGTTGCTAACTCTTTCATTTCATCTAAGGTTGATATATCCACCTCATGTGAGGATTTACTTGAAATGTCTTGTTGCTCTAAATTAGATACTCCTATTTCCTCCATATCTTGCGATACTAACCTTGTAGAGGAAAAAAAAGAGCTCAAGGCCCAAGTCAACAAATTGAAAAATGACTTGGAAAAAGGCCTAAAAGGAAAGGCCACTCTCGACGACATATTGAGCAAGCAAAGACGCTTGGCATTAGCTACACTCCCAAGAAAAGGTAGAATAGCAAGACAAGGCACAACGCAAGACACACGAAGAATGTCAAGTGCCATGTATGCAATAGAAATGACCACTTTGCCTCAGTGTGCCCTAATCAAGTGGATGACAAGCCACGACCATCAAGAAAGAGGCGAACCGACAAGGAGCAAGTAAAGAAGGTAAAAGATGAATACAAACTTCGAACTTGCTATAATTGCCGGAAAAGGGACATATGAGTAAGGATTGTCCCAACGGTATCACTCCTAAGCCTATTATCTATAATGATCATTATTTGCTTAGGAAGGATAAAAATGGCAATGTTTTACTAGAATTGTTAGTTCACCTAAAACTATTCCAAGGGTCATTTGGGCGCCCAAATCTATTGTGACTAACATTCGTGGACCCAACCAAGTATTGGGTACCAAAGTGCTTAAATGATGAATATGTACTTGGAAAGACATTGGATGTTTGGCTCACATGAAGAGGTGGATGGATCACCATATGCGAAATTGGAGCCAAGCCTAAGGATAATCATGTCGTATCATAAGTCAATGCCATTTCGGTAACAAGTATTTACAGTGAAGTATCTAGCCCCTTTATGCCTTGTGTAAGTTGCATTGCATGAAAATCTTATTAAAAAGGGGTGTTCTTGCTCTTATTCACAATCTTCATTATTAAATCTTGAGCAAGATCAGTGACACATTAAGGGAGAGTGCTAAATCATAATCATGTATATCACATCCCTAAATATGCCCAAATAAATTAAGTGCTAGTATTGATTTTCAAAATTAAGCCTTTTAGCCAAATGTCAAAAAATTTGATAACTATTAGTAATTCTTTGAAAAACTAGTTGCAAAATGTATACAAATGCTTTTCAAATATTTCTCAAAGGTTTTGGTTAAAGAAAAACCTATTTTAAAGAAAAAACAGTTTCTAGCCAAAACTCTAGATCTCAGTATCTTATTTTTGACATAAACTAGATTTTTGTGTAAAATCTATTCTAAAAAGAATTTGAAAATCTTGCCAAAAGAAAAATCTTAGAGTTGGTTATTCTAAACATTTTTGGTATTCAAATGGTTTCCAAAAGACCAACCTAGCAAAAGTTATTTGATTTTGAAATTCGTCCAAAATCCTACGTTTGACCAAAGTGGTCACTTTCTAGCACTTATGTGAGTTTTACCATATGAACCAAAATTCTTCACATGAATATGTTCATAATGGTATTTATGACTCATACATGCAATTGGATGCTTTAAAATCAAGAAAATGCTCATTTTGGTTTGTTTTATTTTTTTTTCATACAAATGAAGTTTCATTTGCAAAATCAAAGGTTAATTCATAAAGATTATTTTCTTAGATAGACATTAGTCTCTTTAATGCACAATGATCCTGAATGAAATTTATTTGAGTGCAAAACTAGGGATCATTTGCATAAAAATCAAATTCCAAGATCAATCCCTGAAGTGTCAGGATAATCGAACTACCTAAGACTCAGTCCTGAACTTCGATTCCTAACTTCCGCCATTGAATCCGCGAACTTCCGATTTTCCTGACAAGTCATCCATTTCATTTCATTCAAATTCTAAACCTACTTTGGCTGCCTCATTTGGTCAAGTTGGTCCTTGTTATCCTTGCTAGCTACACACTAATGCTTTTCTTTGATTACAAATGCAACTGCATCTACTGCTTTTCTTTGATTACAAATGCAACTGCATCTCTCAAGTGGTATTCTTTCCAAAAGTGGTAGCTTCTTTTGATCATCTTGATCTCGGCATGAGATTTATCTTTGCAAGTGATATCATCTTATTTCTTTAAAGTGGTATCTACTATTCATCTTTACCGATCAAAATCCTCTCTTGTCTAAAAACTCAAGTTCTCTTTGTATATGAGTGGATTTTCTCTTCTTCTCTTCTCTTTGGATGCTTCCTTTGAAGATCTTTTGCGATAGAAGTTCAAGCACCTTGCAAAATTTAGTTATACTTACAAGTGGTACCAAGTATTTACAAATGGAATCAACTACTCTTGGTATCAAGTGCTCTTCACAAAGTGGTATCAAGTTTCTACAAATAGAATCAATTAGCCTTGATATCATTTACTATTGCAAGGTGTATCAAATATCATCATGAGTTCATAAATGGATATATCACAATGAGATGACAAGATGGAAGATAATCATTTGTGTGTCAATTGAGAAGAAAAGTTTTTCAAAAGAGAACCTTTGTGTAAGGAGGAGTTTTTCTTTGTGAAAGACTTCTTAAAGATTTTGGGTTACAAAAATTTATGAAAACTATTTTACCTATTTGCTCAAAATGATTTATTGGATCTTGTGAATGAATGTGTTTCATTCTCATTTGCTTCATTTGGTATTCTTGGAATGGCATTATAAATCATATGCAAGATTAGCCTTTTAAATCAAGCCTTCCAATCAAAAGTTAAAACTTTTTTACAAGTGGTATCTTGTTTAAAAAGGGCCAAAATTTGTGAAAAACTAAATATAAGTATTTAAAATGTATTTAAAATGTTTTCAAATGCTTTTAAAGTAAAAAAAAATTCTCTTTTAGAAAACAAATATCAAATTTGGCATCAAAAGGATCTTGTATGATCTTAATTTTTGAATTAAATGACATATTTCTCTAAATCAAAATCTATTGAGTTTTTGAAAAAGCTTTCAATACCAAACTCATAAGGTTGATAATTTTAAACATTTCTCAAGTTCAAAGTTTTTACAAAAGACCAACTGTTGAAAAGTTATATTCATTTGAAGTTCACCGAAAAACTTGTTTCGACTCAAAATGACGTATTCTTGCATATAGTGAGTTTTGCTATTTGAGCCAGATTTCTTTGTGTATATTGGCTTGAAATAGTATTTATAACTCATACAAAGCCAAGAAAATGAAAAACTCCATGAAATCCAAATTTGCTTGCACTTCGGATCTTAATTGCAAAATTGATCTCTTTATATGCCTACAATGGGCATTTTGCCATATCTTTTGAAAGAAAATTCCTTTTTCAAAAATTATTATTGGCAAACACTACAAAAAGTCCAAAGTTAAAATCTGGAAATTTTCAAAGAATTTGGACTTCATTTGAAAAAGTTTTGACTTTTTCTCTCTTTGATCAAATGCTGAAATTTCAGACTTTTGCATTATTTTGAGCAGATTTGTGATTTTTGTATCTACAAATGGGATCATAATTATAGGAAGATATAATAATGAAATTTTATCCTCTATAGTGGTTCTATATTGACAAATTTTTTCAGATTTATTGGAACTATTTTACCCATTTTATCAGCTACCTTTCAAAGCTCAAATGAATTGTCAAAATCTGAAAAACCTGAAAATTTCAGCTTTATGAATCTTTGTGATTTTCATATATTTAAATTGGTTGACATTTGGTTAAGCCTCCCAAAATTAAAATTGTGTGTATTTGTAAGGACTAGCTCCATGATTTATTTCATATTTTTCTGAGCTTGTTTCCATATATTTTCAGTTTTGCCTATCTTTTGAACTCTTCTTTACAAATTGAATAATGTTTTTGAAAATATTTCAAAGGGGGAGTTTATTTTAATATGTTTCAAACATAAATTCAAGTGGTTCTCATGTTTTGGTTTAAAAAGGGGAGAAAGTTATATGATCAATAGGTTTGTGACCTACGTTTGTATCTCCTCTCATATCTTGAGAACAAAAACTCCCTTTGTTCATATGAGTCTATTTAATACTTTTTGTGACCAAGCTTCTTGATTTGCAAAGACTCCTATTGTGTTTTTGGTGATTTATGCCAAAAGGGGGAGAATGTTGTTTGTATCAATACTCTTCCATTTGGATGTTTGATTTGTTTAAAATACCAAAAGAGGGAGAATTGCCAAAAAGGGGGAGAATGCATTAATTGTGCAAGCATATCATTTTCATATGCATCATGATTGAATATTTAAATTTCACCTTATGATATAAATAGATATAGTTCAATAGCTTAATTATTATCTTATGTCTATTTATATCCAAATGTTGTTATTGATGATGGATTTGTCATCAATCGCCAAAAAGGGGGAGATTGAAGGATCTAGACCCGCCATTATGAGTTAATGGAATGTTTTGGTGATTAATGACAAATCTAAATATGAGACTAACTCTTTTGTCTAGTATTATTTTGTGTAGTCTCATTTGGATATAAAGGTGAAATTCAACGAGTTATGCAATCGACATCTTAATCTTATATATTGTTGCATTCCTCGGATCCAAAATATAGGTTGAACTCAACCATAAGTTAAACTTGAATATATGCATATGATCTTATTACACATTTGTGTATGCACACATTTAGGGGGAGCTCACGCTATATTTTGTGGTTTCATTAGTATTGATCCATATTCCATTTTCTACACATATTTGGGATCTTTACTTTGAAAACATATCCGATTGAGTATACAAAGCTTGTGTAGTTCTGTATATTTATGATTTGGGTATGTAGAACTTGTGTAGTTCTCACATACTCGTGTTGTGAGTATGTGGATATCGTGAGGATATGTGCACGATCTCAGGATGATGAGTCAATTTGCAATGGCTTTGTTGGTTTGCAATTTGTCGCGTTTTCGGGTTTGCTCCAGGGCTGTCAGGCCACGGGCGGTCCGACCGCAGTCGCCGGTCCGATCGGCGATGGGACGGCTCGACCGGCGATGCTTGCCGGTCCGACCGCCAAAATGAAAAGTGGATTTTGGGACTGAGCTAAAAATAGGTTGTGTAGGCAAGTGAGGGGAGTCTCCTGGATGTGGTCACATCATTTTTGGAGCTCCCAGTCAAAAGTTCTATTCAGTTGAAATTTCCAGAAGGTTTCGGATTTTCACGCTGAAAATTTGGCTAAGTCTTTTGGCGGTCCGACCGCCGTTGTGGATCGGTCGGACCGGCTCGAATCGGTCGGACCGCCTTGTGGAGCTGGCGGACACCGATGACTTGGAGGTTAGCCAAGTTGGCACTGAGTTGATTTGAATGTGTTTTATGTATGGAGTTCAATGCTTTATTGTTGCATATTGCATTGCAGAACTAACGTGGGTCAAGTTGTGAAGAACTTGTTCCCGGAAATGATTTGTTTGTCTATTGCTGTGCAGGTGGCTTGCAGGTCTACGATGTCAACGGTGGGGTGGATCGGGACTACGCTTGGAGAGTTGAGGTCCAGAACGATCATGGATACCGGGTGAGGTCGTGTGACTCGAGCATGGTGCAGAATGGGCAAGATGGATCGAACGGGTAGTTCGGTACAGCTGGTTGGATCAGGCGGTGCGGAAGTCAGTGCGAGTCTCTGGGAGGTTCCGATGGGATTCGGATAAGAGAGGCTTGGCGACGTGATGAGAACCGCTGATCAACCTACACGTGGTGAAGCATGCGATTGCTTCAATAGTTATGTGTGTGTGGGTCCCATGTGTGAATGGGTCCCAAAAGTGAAACCCTAGGCCTCTAGTATAAAAGGAAAGGGGGGAGATGTAAAACCCCTAAGCATTCATTTAGCACCCTTCATCCTTTTTCTATGGTTTGGAGGAGAGGAGAGGAGGAACTAGGGTTTGGAGATTGTGTGGGTGCTCTTTGTGTGAGCTCTTGTCCTCCTTGTTGGAGAGGCTTTGTAAGCATCAATTGTGATCAATCAATCTTGTGATGCTTGCTTGAGAATTCACTTGTCTCCCTTTGTGTTCTTCTCTCTTTTGGATGAATTTGGCGCTTCCTTGATTCAAGTGTTTAAGCTTGGTCTCTTGACCCATTTTGTCTTGCTTTGATGTGTGGGAATACTCCTAGAATCATCTAGATCATCAACCCCCACAAGCAAGTCTTGAATCAAAGATTTTCATATTTCTAAGGTTTGTGCACTTCTTTGGTAAAACCTTGAGAGATCGATTTTGCGAAGTGGATCTGAAGGATCGTCGCTAGAAATAGGTCTCTAATATCTTTAGGGAGGTGTGCTCAAATTTGGTCAAGTTTCATTGGTTGAATCAAAAGTTGGATCAAATTTCGTGTTGGACTTGGGTTCGCCAAGATCTTGGTCGAACCGGTCTCGACCGGTTGTGTAACGGCGGTCCGACCGCCGCGTTCGATCGCTTCGATCGCGGTCGAACCGATATCCACCGTCCGACCGCTTGATTAGTAGCCGGTCCGACCGCTCGAACGTCGGTCCGACCGCCGATCTCCAAATGGCCTCGACCGCCTATGCCCATCCGAGCAGTGAGTTCAATTCTCCACTTGTGTGTCGTGCGGTTGAGCGGGTCATCGAATTGACAAGGCTTTCACTTTGGCGCTATCGATCTTCTTAGCTTTCATAGCTAAAGGAGTAAAGTTCGTGTTGAATTTGATTTAGGCGAGAGAGTTGAGAAAGCGCCTATTCACCCCCCTAGTCGCCTTTACGGTCCTACAGAGTATATATATATATATATATATATATATATATATTGTGTAGTTTTTATATATACACTCATATTGTTACAATTATCAATTCAATTTATGTGCAATCGAAATGGTTATCATCAATTACCAAAGAGGGAAAGATTGAGTATCTTGTCTCACCATTATGAGTTAATGGTTTGGTGTGGTAATTAATGATAATCATATTGTGGAACTAACATTTTCCATGAGTTGGATATATAGGTTATGTTCCAGGATAATGAAGACTTGGGATGATCATGAGTTGATCATCAAGTTAAGATTCAAGAAAATGATGTATCATGTGTTGATGTGTGTGAAGAGCTTGAAGAAAAAAATCATCGTGTGTCGATGATGTTCAAGAAGAAGAGATGATCATGAGTTGATCATCAAGTCAAGAGTGCATCATGAGTTGATGCATGTCAAGTAATTGACCCGGACTTGAAGTGATGGTGTGCGTCATCAAGCTTCAAGATAGTGCAAGGCAAAGGTACGACTAGCTAGGGCTAATGATGAGTTCCTAGTCTTTTACCGGTCTCGGTGTTTGGTTGATAGACCGGATTGCTAGTATAGGATTGCCGTATTATTAAGAGGGGTCTTAACTAGTAGTTTGAGTTAGTCATGTGTTGATAGCTCATTATGTTTGCTCTAACTCATCTATGCATGGAGCTATTATTTGTGAATGTGTTTTGTAAATGATTGATGCTCATGCATTTTATCTTTGTAGCATGGGACTATATTTTGCAAATGTGTTTTGCAAATGGTTGAAGTCCATGCACCTTAGCCTTGTAGCATGGGACTATATTTTACAAATGTGTTTTGCAAATGGTTGAAGTCCATGCACCTTAGCCTTGTGCATGATGCTGTTATTTGCGAATGTGTTTTGCAAATAGTTGATGCTCATGTTTGTTTTCTTGTAGCATGTGACTTAAGTTTGCAAATGTGTTTTGCAAATGGTGTAAGTCCATATACCTTTTTTCCTTGTGGTATGATTCTAAAAGTTGGCAAATGTGTTTTACAACTTGTTAGAAATCTTGCTATTGATCCTTGTCAGCATGTCTTATCAATTGGTAAATGTGTTTTGCAATTAAAGTTGTTGAAAAAGCCATTGTTGTGTTTGTCAGGATAATCGGTAGTTCCGCAATGTGATGGGCGGAACTTCCTATTATCGGTAGTTCCACAATGTGATGGGCGGAACTTCCTATTATCGGTAGTTCTGCAATGTAATGGGAGGAACTTCCGATTATCGGTATCTCCGAAAATTTGGCAGAACGTTTTTCCGAGAGCACCCGTTTTGGGACTTAGCCAAATTACTGGAAGTGCGGTAGTTCCACAATGATATGTGTGGAACTTCTGAAAATAGGAACTTCCGCATTTTGGTTGGCGGAAGTTCCGCTCTCAATTTCCAACGGCTAGTTTCTCGTCTGATATAGCCGTTATTGTGCTTGTCGCTGAGGTGCGGTAGTTCCGGCCGATGCATGGTGGAACTTCCGATTTCCCTGATTTTCTCTGGAAATTTGCTTCCAATAGCTAGTTTTTGTGTGTGGGTTATATATATGAGCCTTAGCCGGTTGGGAGAGGTTGCTGGTGATATTGTGAACATCCTTTGAGCCTCTTGAGCTAAGAGCAAGCCTCTCCACTTTTATGTGCATGTGTTGCACTTGGTGAGCTTGGAGAGTAAACCCTAAGTGCATTTGTTGCCTTAGGTAGTGGACTGTGTATCCACTTGAGATTTGACACTTGATTAGTTCAAGTGAAGGTTGAGATTTGTTTCTCTTAGTGTTTGCCGACACCTAGACGGTGTGGAGGTGTCGTGCCCAGTGATCTTCTCAAAGAAGCTTGTGAGAAGGCCCGGTGTGGTTGTGAGTGGTTTGGTGCTCGCCATCTCCGGAGTGGAGGAAGAGCAACCTTAGTGGAGTGAGGTGTTGGTTCGGTTTGGAACCGGTCCATGTGGTTGGACTTATCTCGGAGGTGTTGGCTTAATTAGTGGAGCCAGTCCAATGTGGTTGAGCTTATCTCAATGTGGATTAGGGGAGACCGGCAAGTCTCCGAACACCACGGTAAAACATAATCGTGTCATCTTGTTTTTACTTGCGCTTTACTTTGAGCAATTTACATTATATGCTTTAATTGCTTATATATCATTGTATGATTACTCTCTTGTATTGTTGGTGCACTTAGGGAAGCCTAGTTAATCTAGATTTTAATTGTGCAAAACCAATTGTTATTAGCTTCCGCATTATATATTGGTTTAGAGCCGAAAGAATTTTTTTTAAACCGCCTATTCACCCCCCTCTAGTCGGCCACCTTGATCTTACAGATGGCGTGGAAGTCATTGACATCTGTTGGACCGAAACGGTGATGGGTGAATAGGAGCACTATTATTTTTCGACCCGACCGATTTCAACTTCTTCTTCTCCTCAAGAACACAAGCACAACGAAAGTTTTCTGTTAAAACCGATGAACCCCGAGATAAAGCCTCAAAACACGGCACACGGCCGGTCTGACCGCCGGAGTAGGTAGGCCTGACCTTTGTTACCTAGGCAGCCGCCCGCAACGAGTACAAATCGATCTAACTTTCTACTCTATGATTTAAATCCTCTAAAACTTCGAATATATCTCATCAAGAAGGTAAGTAACTTATTCTAATGAACGATCGGGACGATCGATGCCAAGGTTACATGAATTTCTTGGATGAGATCTAGAGGGCACAAGAACCAAGGAAATACAAACTTTGATCAAAAAATTTGCTCGTGGGTGGATGATGGTCAAGAAGACCCTAGATGTATTCTTACACGTCTTGGCAAACTAGATCACAACAAAAGACCCAAAGAAACCAAGGGAATACATAAATCCCAAAAAGATATCAAAGAGGGAGCATTAACAAGAGAGAACTCATCCTCAAATAAATCTTATTTGGATTGATTTAAGGATTGTTGGCTTACAACCACTCCACCATGGAGGACAAAAGTTCAACGCTTCAACACTCAATCAATCCACCTCTCACACACTCTAGCCTCCCACTTTCCCCTCCTAGACCTAAACTACAAATTAGGGTTTTCCAGACTTGAGGCTTGATGGATGAGGGTGCAAACCCTGCACACATTCCTTTTATAGTGGATGTTAGGTTTAGAAAGAAAATCTCATCGGACATCCGTTAAGCCCACACACAAACGGGTCTATACTCATGTACGCTTCTCAAAGCGGATGACCTAGGATGCATCGATACTCCTGACAACCAGCGTACCAGTATCCCAATACATATCAGATACAGGTACGTCTCTGATACGGTGTCGATACGTATCGGGAAGTATAGGATACAATTTTTTTTAAGAAAACAAAAACATGATACAACCCGATACTCCTTGATACCTTGATACGGCCCAAAATAGAAGCCTAGATCACTACTTCTAACCCTAGCCCACAAGGACCGAAGGAGTCTTGGCTCCCTGCACCTCCCTCATCCTCTTGGCCACCTCCATCCCCGTCTCTACCCCTGCCCCTCCCTCCCTCTTGGCCGCCTCCATCCCCGTCTGTGCCCCAGCCCTCCTTCTCTCACCGACGGCCGGTGAGGCTTCAGCGGCTAGCGGCGCTCTGCCTCCCTCATCCTCGGCTCCCTGCGCCTCCATCCTTCTTCTCTACGCCTCCCTCCCTCTTGGCCATCTCCATCTACCCCAAGCAACCAGCGATAGTCCATCCTCTCCAGCGGCCATCGGTGCTCTGCCTTCCTCATCCTCGGCTCCTTACGCCTCCATCCCTATGTCTCTGCTCCACCCTCCCTCTTGGCCACCTCCATCTACCCCAAGCAACCAACGACCGTCCATCCTCTCCATCGGCCAGTGGCTCTCCGGCCACTCCACCTCCAGCGGCTAGTGGCGCGTCATCCTCTGCAGCTCCAGCAGCTAGCGGGGGCTCCATCCTCTCCACCTCTAGCTCCAGCAGCTAACGGGGGCTCCATCCTCTCCACCTCTAGCGGCCATCAACGCTCCATCCTCTCCATCCTCTCCAACGCCAGGTGCTTTGCTTCCACTTGTTATGTTCAATGAAATTAAGACTTTTGAGATCCTCTGGATGCAAATATTCTTCTATGTTATGTTCAATGAAATTAGCACTCATGCATAGCTGTAACTGATTTTGGAGCATGATTTGAGATGACAAAGGTCATCAAGACATCCACTCATCAACAAGATTGTCCTTGTCACACAGAAGCTCAGTCTTCTATTGTCTATTTCATCTTGGTATATATACTGCATTGCTACCTGAGAGGCTAGGACCGTTGCCATAACTAATGACGTTGCATTTCTATATGCAAGATACATTGATAAAATTACATATACACTGGACAAATGGAGTAAAAGTCTATAATTTCTATTTGTATATATGTCGATGGTTTAATATTGATCTTATGAATGAATGTTGAGGGCTCTCCGAGAGTGAAACTACGCAGAAAAAGATACAAGAATTTTATACAGGTTCAGACCTTCTCCTGAGAGAATAATAATCCTACTCATGTGTTGCCGTATTGATTGTCTTTACAAGAGATAAGTCACTGAATACTAAGACTAATGACTCCTGTCTGTTTTATTGTTTGATCGCTTGATCCTCTGTCTTTTCTCTGTGCACTGACTTTATTCCTTATATAGCGCATGAAGGGGTGACAATTGTCCACGACGAGAGGCGCCTTGTCATTTGATGCAATGTGCACGTCTAAGGGTAGTTATTGTCATAGACATATCTCCCACGTCGTCTTGCAGTTATGTCATAGACAGAGATTTAATATGTGCAATTATCTTCAGGAATAACAACACATATTAACAACTGCGTGTATTAAACACAACGTACGAATATCCCTAGTCGATTGAGTCCACATGCTTGTAAGCTTTATCGACCATAGAGTTGTCGTGGATGACCTGATCGTAGTAAGACTTACGACTATGAGGTGATCGTAGTAAGACTTACGATCAATAGGCGATCGTAGAAGAACTTACGATCATATAGGGTAGTCATAGAAAAGCTTACGACCACTAGGTGAGTATGATCTCCCTCATTGTTAATATTGATGGGTACCTTTGAAGTTTGTATAAGATACATTATTATCTATAATACTATAAATAAATAACTTAATTAATTGAGGATTATTAGATCCTCGTCAATAATAGCCTAGGACATTTCTGACATATTAATTTATGTTCTATACATTGCTGGATAACTGAAGTAAAGGTAAATCATTGATTGAAACATATCAAGTATCAGATTTTATATTTTTAATATATATGTATGTGTGTGTGTCTATATATATATATATATATGTGTGTGTGTGTGTGTGTGTGTGTGTTTCGTACTCCTGGGAGTATGTACTCCCACTTCCAATATACCTCTTAAACGAATATATTATACTTGTATATCACTTTTAGTATATTTAAATACCAATCATAAGACACTCCAATATGACTTGCTTAATTTTTTTTTCATTGGAGCCCTTTATTCTTGTTCTATAACCTTTTTCTTATATAAAAGACGTATGTACACAATTTTTTGCTATAAAAAGTGGATTTTAATTAAAAAAAATTATGGAACTCACTTTGGGGTATCATATAATCATTATTGGAGTATGCTCAAATATATATGTATGTGTGTGTAGGACATCTGTTTCGTACTCCCACTTCCAATATACCTCTTAAATGAATATATTATACTTCTTTATCACTTTCAGTATATTTAAATACCAATTATAAGATACTCCAATATGACTTGCTTAAAATTTTTCCATTTGAGCCCTTTATTTTTGTTATATAACCTTTTTCTTATATAAAGGACGTATGTACATAATTGTTGCTATAAAAAGTGGATTTTAATATAAAAAAATTCATGGAACTCACTTTGGGGTATTTTATAATCATTATTGTAGTATGCTCAAATAAATAAAGAGGTATCATCGTACGATTTAAGTGGTGTATGAGAAGTGGGAGTATGTACTCCTAGGAGTACCATATCATTTTCATACACACACGCGCACACAAATATATCACCATATCGGTTTTTTCAGGGAAGTGGGGTATTGCCGTATCCGTACTGCCTTACCGGTATCATGTATCGGTGCATCATTGCGGATGACGAACCGGGCTTCCCGAATCCGTCTTTTTGTGAACTCCATCGTCTATTGACCTCAATTGCCTCTTTTGTGCCGTCTTGCGTAGCGGTTTCTCCAAAGATCACCAACCCGGTATTTTGGGCGAAGATACCAAAATACTCCCTTTCGATCATTCTTCGAAGACCTAGTCCAAACATCGTGAAGCAATCCTATACTTCACCACGTGTAGGTTGATCAACGACTCTCTTCATGTCGGTAAGTCTCTCCCATTCGGCTCCTACTGGCCACCGTGACACTTGCAACGACTCTCGTGCAGCTTGATCCAACCTGTCGCACTAAACCTCACGTTCAGTCATTCTTGTCCATCTTGCGTCATACTTGAGTCAACTGACTTCACCCGACATCCTCAATCGTTCGACCTTAGCTTTTCTAACTTGGTCCTGATCATCCTCGTCGTTGACCGTCGTTGACTCCAAGCCACCTGCACAACAATAGATCAAGAAATCTATTCCAGGCATAAGTTTTTTGAAACTTGAGCCATGTTAGCCAAAATATACATCATGCAACACATATGCACTGAAACCCAAGACTTTAGCCTAATCCACGAAGTTTACCGCCTTCCCGGCCCATGAACAGGGCATGGCCGGTCATACCGTCCCCTAACCGGTCAAACCTCCCGCCAGTCTGACCGCCAACCACTAGCTAATCAGACCGCTTCAGAATTTTTCCCAAGGATCTGGAAAGTCTCTATCTGGACATTTCGGCAAAACTCTATCTATTTTTGATTTGAAACTCCATTTTCCACAAAACTAGGTGCAAACTCACCTCCTAACACTCCTACACAAATGTTTGATCATATTTATCAAAATTAAGAGGTTGACTTTTTGACCACTCAGACCGCCGACACAGGCCGGTCGGACCGCCACCCTCCTGATGTCTAACAGCAATATGAATTCCCCAAAAATGAGAGTTTTGCCAAATACCTTAACACTATTGCCAATTGTTCATTACACTGAGATTAGGAGCATATCCGCATAATATCCGCAACATCTCATCTCTCTGCCGGATGGCACGGTGCGGATCAACATCTCATTCACATCTTGCTGATGGTCCGCCGGCCTGACGGGCAGTACTGGACCCCTGAATGTGTCGACTAAACACAAGTGTACTGGAGCTTCCAGGTCAATTTCAATTGATGAGACTGGAATACTTACAGCTATATAAGGAACTTTGGTTACCTTGATCCTGAATACTACTACACTAGTCGACTCACAGAGAAGAGCGATGTTTTAAGCTTTTGTGTCATCCTAGCACAGGTACTGACAAGGGTGACACCAGTTTTTTTCTTCTCAATCGTCAGAAGCCACAAGCCTAGCATCATACTTTGTGTCGCTGATAAGAGACAACCACTTGTCAGATATTCTACATCGACAAATTGTTGAGGGAGGGGCCGAAGATGTTGAGGCGGTTTCAAGGCTCGCAGAAGCTTAAAAGGCGAAGTAAGGCCTACAATGAGGCAAGTAAAGACTGCACTTGAAGATGTGTGCATAACTCAAAGGTCCATGTCAATTCTCAGACCACAAGAGAGCCCGAATGTACTAAAAGATCAGTCATACAAGGGCAGCAAAGGCGGTGAAGGAACTAGACAATACAGCTTGGAGCAAGAGTTCCCTCACTCATCTGAAATTCCAAGATAATTGCGCTTCCATGGTAAAATGCTGTAGTTTATTACTAGTTTAGGTGCCATACTGCAAACCGAATGTCAATTAGGAACTCTGAAATATAACCTTGCGCATCTCTCCAATACTAATGGATGATGTAGAACCAAGTATGTAACAATAAACAAATGAATTCAATTACAATTTCTACAGTTAAAACATTTAGTTCTTAACACTGAAATACAAAAAAGTTCTTGCAGACAAATGTTGATGGGCATCCACCAGAGTCCGCCAGAATGTACTAAAATATCAGTCACACAGGGGCAGCAAAGGTGGTGAAAGAACTAGACAGTACAGCTTGGAACAAGAGTTCCTTCAGTCATCTAAAATTCCTAGATAATGTTGCTTCCATGATAGAAACGCTGTATGAGTTTATTAGTAAATATTTATTACTTCTAAGTTGAGATGCATATTGTAAGCTGGGTGTCGATTAGGGATTCTGAAGTACGACATCCAAATCAATTGGTAGTTTAAAGTCAAGAAATGATGCCATCGATTCTTTTCTGAAATTGAAGTCAGTGCAGGAATATGCTATTCTGGTCTTCTCTGAAACTTGAAGTCTTCTCCAGGAACACGGTATTGAGACCGAAAATTTAGACTAACGACAGAAACATGTGTATCGTGCAAACTTTTCCTTGGAGAGCGTTGAAGCACTCCTCATAGTCCGAGAATACCAGTGTCTCACTCGCACGGAAGACCTGACTTCATCTCACAAGTTTTGTAAGATGATGATGTTTTCCTCTCTTTCTTCAACACATGCAACGTTAGGAACTAGTAGTATCGGGCTAGTGATGTTTCATCTCGTCGTGACAGCGTTGGGAGCGCCAGTAGCCTTGCCTGGTTGCCCGGAGACCTGCGGCAACCTAACCGTCCCCTACCCTTTCGGCATCCGGCAAGGCTGCTTCCACGAGGGCTTCGACCTCACTTGCGACGAGACGCACCAGCCACCGAATCTGTTCTTGGGAGACGGCGTGGAAGTGCTCGGCATCTCCTTGCCGGATGGCACGGTGCGGATCCGCAGCAGGTTGATGAACGCGAGAGCTCTCGCGTTCAACGGCTCGTGGTCTGCAGGCGTAAGGGTGCTAGGCCACCTCGCGCTGTCGGCCGAGCGCAACCTGTTCGTGGCCATCGGATGCAACTTCCTTGCCGGCCTTAGTCCCCACTACGCGCATCAGAACTATGTCAGCATCTGCGCCACCATGTGCCCGGAGAATCAGAACCCGCTTAACACCAGCATCAGCCACGATCCGCCGTCGTGTTCGGGCGTCGGCTGCTGCCAGACGTCCATCGCCCAGGGCTTCCCTTCATATGACATCCTGCTGACAGATTTGGACGCTGCAAGATTTAGTTTTGGTGAATTTGCTGCGTTCATAGCCGATCGGGAGTGGTTCAGCGCAAATAAAGTCATGCTGCAAAAGAGCTTCTTCTCACCCAATCGGCAGGTGATGGTTAACTCGACCGTGATCCCGGCAGTGTTAGAATGGTCCTTTTCTTCCCTCCTCGATCACGACTTGTTCAGGGAGTCCGATTCTTCTGGCCGGAGATGCATGAGCGCAAATAGCATCTTTGCATACGCTGATGGAAATAATTATGTGCGAAGCCTGTGCAGCTGCTCCAAAGGATATGAAGGCAATCCTTACATCACGAATGGGTGTCAAGGTAATTTACCCTCTGGCCTGGCCGGGGCTTAGATTTAACAGTTCTGTCGTGCCATGAGCCTTTACTCTAGAACTTTTTTTAATGATTTAATCCATTTTTTTTATTTTTAAAAAAGATAACATCTCCCTAATTTTATTTTTAATTCTAACCCCTTTGCACCTTTCTATTTTTTTAAATGATATTTTTTGCATTTTTCTTAACGGTCAAACACGTTGACTTGACGGAATATTGGATGAGTGGCAAAAGCAACATGAAGCCAAAAAAATTCAGTAGCATAAACGAAATGGTCAAATTTTCGGTGGCAAAACCGATATGGCATATATTTTCAGTGGCATGAATAGAATTTTCTTCAAAATATATCATTGTAGTCCATAGAGAAGTGCAAGAATTCTATTGTAAACATCTCCTCATATAATGATACTAGCTTCATTCGTCTGTAATTTTTTTTGTAAGGGTTTTTTCACGTAAAATTTATGCATCCGTTTTATTTTTCCTATATTATTTACAATACAATGCATATATTACTGCACGTAAAATTTATGCATCCGTTTTTATTTTTTCCTGTATTATTTACAATACAAGGCATATATTATTACTACCCTGTGTTCTTGCGCTCGTTGTAACGAGGGACCACGGTGCTTACCAAGAATTTTAGTTGTTTCGTTGAATGCTTTGAGGCTTCAGCCTGCACGTTGAACATACTAGATTTGTACATGTTGTCTCAAGAAGCAAAACTGTGTTTTTGATTGTATGAAATGCATCTGCTTTTCAACTCTGTATCCCCTGTCAGATATCGACGAGTGTCAACAGCCAGATGTTTATCCATGCCATGGAACCTGCATCAATATGGCAGGGACATACCGATGCTCAGCAAATAAAAGTATCAGTAGCCTCCCAGGTACAAGTACAACTCACTAGTCACTCGATATAAGGTTTCCTTGGTGATATTTTTTTGAACCTTAGAATTATCTATTATGTACAGTACATGGGTAGACCATCTACAGAAATGGTAAAAACACTATTACTGCATTCTTCGGCTTTGAAATCAGTTGTCCCTAAATACCTAATGGTAACTGAAAACATCGGTGTTGGTGTTTGTGGTGTCTCCTCTCCGGGGCCGATGTTTGTTTCTCTCCCCTTCGTGAAATGAATGGCAGGTTCTGCCTTTGGTTAAAAAAACATTAAGTAGATACACCATTTGGAAATAGGAGAAAAAAAGAGATGGAAAAACTAATAAAAGATGTGACGTGCTAAAGCAGTAAATCATGTGCCCTGAAAAGTAATTCCACTATGACTGCTCTAATAAATATTTCAAGAAAAACTTTGCCGTGGTATAGTTGAGTGGTTTGGAACTTTCAGTTGAACACAACATCTGACTTCTTGAAGTGTATGCAACATATACTGTGTTATCAATCCTTACTTTATTTTCTGCAGGTTTAATTACCATAATAGCAATTAGTGCTGGTTTTGGCCTACTGTTTTCACTTCTGGGTGTAGCCAAAATCACCAATAAACTCAAACAACGAAGAGCCAAGAAGTTGAGACAAAAGTTCTTCAAGAAAAACCATGGATTGCTTCTCCAACAGTCAATCTCTTCAAACAAAGATATAGTTGAAAGGATGAAGATTGAAGATTTTCAGCTTAGAAGAACTAGAGCAGGCAACCAACAAATTTGACCAGAATCGCATCCTTGGTGGCGGTGGGCATGGCACAGTCTACAAAGGTATCTTATCTGATCAGCGTGTTGTGGCCATCAAGAAGTCTAAAATTGTGGTTCAGAGGGAAATTAATGAGTTCATAAATGAGGTGGTCATACTTTCACAAACTAACCATAGAAATGTGGTGAAGCTCTTTGGGTGTTGCCTAGAGACAGAAGTTCCTTTACTAGTTTATGAGTTCATATCAAACGGAACTCTCTCATATCATCTTCATGGCCAAAATGAGAACCCTTTGCCATGGAAAGATAGAATGAGGATTGCACTGGAAACTGCAAGGGCCATTGCTTATCTACACTCCGCTGCTTCCATATCAGTATTCCACAGAGATATCAAATCTGCAAATATACTACTTACTGATACTTTAACAGCAAAAGTATCAGATTTTGGGGCTTCAAGGTCAATTTCAATAGATGAGACAGGAATACTTACAGCCATCCAAGGAACTTACGGTTACCTTGATCCTGAATACTACTACACTAGTCGACTGACAGAGAAGAGCGATGTTTACAACTTTGGTGTCATCCTAGCAGAGCTGCTGACAAGGGTGACACCAGTTTTCTCTTCTCCGTCGTCAGAAGGAACAGGCCTAGCATCATACTTCGTGTCGCTGATAAGAGACAACCGCTTGTCAGATATTCTAGATGGACAAATTGTCGAGGAGAGGGGCTGAAGATGCTGAGATGGTTGCAAGGCTCGCGGAAGCATTCTTAAGCTTAAAAGGTGAAGAAAGGCCTACAATAAGGCAAGTAGAAACTACACTTGAAGATGTGCAAAGCTCAAAGGTCCATGTCAATTCTCAGACAACAAGAGTCATCCCGAATGTACTAAAAGATCAGCCATACAAGGGAAGCAAAGACGGTGAAGGAACTAGACAATACAACTTGGAAAAAGAGTTCATTCACTCATCTGAAATTCCAAGATAATTGTGCTTCCATGGTAAAATGCTGTAGTTTATTACTAGGTTGGGTGCTATACTGCAAACCGAATGTTAATTAGCAACTCTGAAATATAACCTTGTGCATCTCTCCAATACTAATGGATGATGTAGAACCAAGTATGTAACAATAAATAAATGAATTCAGTTACAATTTCTACGGTTAAAACATCTAGTTTTTAACACTGAAATAGAAAATTTTCATGCAGACAAATGTTCCCACGAATGTACATATTCTTAATATTTCCCATTCAAGTGCCCAATTTGCATCACATAGATCTCAATAACACTGAAGATTAGGTACAAACATAACTGTAAAATACATTTTTGGTGGAACTTTCATTGGAGAGCAGGGTGGAAATCTTGCATTGCCAATTTAGCATTGCAATTACATCAGCAAAATGACAATTCGACAAACCACTCTAAGGTGTTGTCATCTTGGCAAATGCAGAAAGTGAAGCGATTGCTTCCCCAGTGGTCAAATACAAGCAATCCGACGTGAAATGATTGTGAGCGTCATTTGCTCGTTGTATTTTCTCCATGACCTCTCCAGTTGGATTCACAAGTACAAGCTGCAGAAGAGAGACAGAAAAGGTTACTTTGCCATAGAACTACGTTGATGATAGCTTGTGAAATAGAAATATGATGAGTATACCTCTAGGCCACGTTTCTCTATTGATTTCTTTATGTCGATGAGGAACGCTATACCACTTGTGTCGATTGCAGGGACAGCTGAAAAAATGATTTTACCACATGTTAATGAAAATAATAAATTGGTACGAAGAAGCACCATCAACTAATTTGAAAAATTACATTTTTAATGCATTATAAAATGGCCCCATCTCGCATCTTCTTAGTTCCAAGTGGGAAATTGAACTTTTGCAAACCTACTATTAGTTGTTGTAATTTGAGAGCCATTTTGGTAATTTCTCAATTAGAGAAAAGAAGAAAATGGAAAAGAAAAGAATTGGCGGGGCCCACCTATCGGTGAGAGAAGAGAAAGAGAAAGAGATAAGGCTAGAGACTCTATCCTCTCGGGCGTGTGGCGTGGGGGGCTCCCGGGTGAGCAGAAGACACTGACGGCCCATGCGCTTCGGTGGCGCGTCGCGCTCTGCGCCTCTCCTCCTCTTAAAGTTGCCTTCTTCTCCTTCTTTCTTGACCAGAAAACAATGAGTCCCCCTTTTGATTGCTTCTTCTTCTCCTCCAATTTTGGCATCGGTTTTTTTGGGGATTTGGAGCTCTCGCGCCACCGTGGTCGACCCTATGCCATCGGTGGTGATATTTTGATCTTCCTCCTTGCGCATCCCACCGGTTCTCTTCTTGCACCCTTTCCTCTGTTGGCTGGTCGGTGTGGAACCTGGCACTTGCGCAACTTGGATGATTGATCTGGTAGGCTTTGGCTTGATCTTAAGTGGAAGAAAACTTTCAGTTTTTCCTGGTGATTGGTGCTCCTTAGTGCATTTGGCCGGTGTATCTTGTTGGGGATTCTTGTGCAGCATTATTTCCGGTACCTCGACTTTATGTTTGGTGTGTCCCACATTGTGAAGAGTGGCATTGTATTTCTGACGACCACGTCCTCTCACCGCGGCACAGCGGGGCGATTGATTTTCTAAGACAGCGCATTTCGCGTGCCTTGCCCGGTTCTACTCGGCGGCTTTGAGTGCCATCCGCTTCGTGAGTATCGTTGATTTCTATTTTTCGCATCACTTTGCATACATGTTGTGCTAGTAGAAATCTCAAATTGTGATTGATTTGTTTGAAACTAGCACCGGGAGATATTGCTTGGTGAAATTGTGCGCTCAAATTAATGCCCGATGATGAGTTGTGGTCATTGTGATAATTAAATACGACAATTGGATATAAATTGATCTTGAGCTAGAAGTTAATTTGTTATTTCTCTATTGTGTCATGCTATTCATGCTCATAGGGTCACTTTGTTTCATTTGGTTGATGTTGTCTGGTCAATTTGTTCCATTCTGGTGATAGCTTCTGCTCCCTGTGTTTCACTGTGATTATTGTTAAGTCACTGTTTCCATCCTGTCAATTGAAATATTGTATAGATTTGTTCAATTGCATATGGACAATGAATTCTCAACTGATGATTTGCTTTAAAGTGATTGATTAGACAAAGAAAGATTTATTTAAATCTCAAAGCCTAATTTATTTTGGTGTGATTGTTGTATTTAATTTGTGAAATAATTTTGACCCGAGTGGCGAGGAGGCTAAGAATATATATTGAGCAACCCAACATCTGAGAGCAATAAACAAATATTTAAAATCTGAGCAATATGCTCATTTTGGTTGTTCTCATGTTACATCTTTTGAGTATTTTATATTATTTAATTTAAATGCTGTTGGAAATATGCTTTAACTTTTACAACATTAGTTACTAGTAGAAAGCTAATACTGAAGTACTGAACTACATGCATTTGACATTCAATGTTATGGAAATCATCAATCCATATTTGTTGGAGATATTAGAGTTTAGATCAGAGTCCGAGTTGTGTTAGTGTCGGATTATAATATTTAACACTATAAATAAAGGTGTGGGGTCTTAAGGGACACACAATTATTCTCAAAAATCTACATGGTATCAGAGTCAATCAATGCCAAACCCTAAATCGAGCAAACTCTTACCTCAGAACTGCCACCGCCGCTCCTCAATCGATCTGTCAGCCGCATCGCACAAGAGTGAACTGCGGCCGACCGGGTTGTGTACAGGCAATCCGGCGGCGACATGAGGAGGCGCGGCCCGAAGGACGGCCTGGGGCGGACCCACGGAGAAGGCGAGGCAGATCTAGCGATGGAGGAAGATGGAGGAGATCCGGCTATGGTGGCGGCAGGAGCGCGGCAGTGGCTCAAGGGGGCGGCCGAGAGTGGCAGCGTTGTGGTGTGGCAACGGCTGAGGCGGCTTGCGGCGTAGGAGAAGGGGATCTGGCGCTCGGGCCGACGACAGTGAAGGCAGGGGGAGGAGATCCGGTGGAAGCCAGGGAGGAGATGTTGTGGGGCGGCATTGATCGGGCCGAGGTAGGAAGGTGCTCGGGGCCGCTGGGGAGGAGATGAAGGCGCTCGAGGAAGAGAAGGGAGGGAGGGAGGAAGGTGCTCGGGGAAGCGGAAACATGAGTGAAAGGAGAAAAAGTCGGGGGAGAAGAGAGAGGAAACAAGAGAAAAGGAGAAAAGGGGAAAAAGAAAAAGGGAAGGGAAGAAAAAAAACAAAGAAAAAAAGGAAAGGTTAGAAAAAGAGAGAAGGGGATCTGGTGATCTGGTATGGATCAAGATCGGTGGAGGATTTGGTGTGGCTAAGGAAGAAGAAAGAGAGAGACGGGAGTGGAGGAGGTTGATATTTGAGGATCTGGTGTGGCTGCTTGTGTTGTGTTGGGAAAATGAGAGATGATGGTGTGTTTGCATAGTATTCTTGTTGATGGATTGGTGGTGGAGTTTTCTATTAGGTTGTTGCTAATTGCTGTGGTGGAAATTAGTGTTGGTGGTGGAGGAAGCTTAGGTGGTGACAAAATTGGAGGTTACGACGGAAGCCATAGAAGATAGTGAGAGAAGACTGTTCAAGCGGTGGCTTTGGTTGTTGTACTAATGGTGGTAGTAAGTTTGATGGCGGTGATGAGCTCGACGATGGTGATGACGAAGCAGGAGCTTGTGGTAGCTCCAGTGGAGGCTACGTGGAGTGGCGACAACAATGATGGTATTAGTGTCATGGGGTGGTGTTGGTATGGGTGCTGGAGAAAGTGTTTCCGGAGAGGTCCGGAAGAGGATTGGGACTAGAGTCAAGCGTAATGGTCTGTGGCAGAGGTAGATGTGGTGGAGGCTAAGATTGGGGGCGTGTGGGCAGAGGTGTTGGAGGCCCGGGTGGTTGGGGGCATGTGGGTAGAGGAGGATGAGGTTGAGGTCGAGGCAGTTGGTAGATGGTGTAGATGGATTTAGTGACGTTCCTCGTATTATTGGTGGTGATCAACTTTTGGTCTTTGTGATGGTATTGGTTATGGAGTCGGTGGATGGTAGGTTTTGGTAGATTCTAGTAACGGTATTGCAATATGTAATCATATGTATATGATTGTTATCTCATGCTAATCTTGAGGGGAGTGTTGGAGATATTGGAGTTTAGACAAGAGTCCGAGTTGTGTTAGTATTGGATTGTAACATTTTACACTATAAATAAAGGGTGTGGAGTCCTAAGGGGCACACACAATTATTTCTGAAATTCTACAGTATTGTTCTAGTCAGTTTGAGTTAAATATAATAAACATGCTATACAGTGAAGCAAATGAAATTTTTATTCAAAGTCACCAACCTGATAGATCCAAGATTACGAAATGGAGTTCAGTTTGTTTATTCCCTGAAGGATTTTCTTCCTCAATCCATCTTTTGATCCTACAAACGGAAATATTGCACAAATATTTATCAACTTCTTCTAAAGATTAATTTAATATTTATTTCTTGTCCTAGAAGTTGCTTTCACCTTTCATTCAGGTAGTTGGTGTTTGCAAAGTTTATAGGAGCCTCAAGTGCTAGGATTAAGAACCCAGGAACTCTTTGAGCCTCTTTGTACTGATGGAGGTTCCGGTACATATCGGTTCCCTTAATGTTCCCTTGAATAATCATTTTTGGCCTTGTGATTTGCAGCAATATCCTAAATATAGATATACCAACCTGCAGATTTGACCATTTTAGTAGCCAAGAAATTAAACCACCAATTTTCTCTACAAAACACTAAGTATTTTCAATAATGATTTTGCTGGTTACCGCTATCGCAAGGCCTTCTTGGACCGAGACGAAGATGACACCAGCAAATGCACACAAACACACGAGGAAATCCATCTTGTCCATTTTCCATATGTGGTATGCAGCAGGGAGATCGATTAGGCCAATGACAGCAGCAATTATGATTGCTCCAAGAACAACATTCGGTGTGTACACGAACAGTGGCATCAGGAACAACAGTGTGACCATAACAGTTAGTGCCATGATCACATTGGACATGGCAGTCTTGCAACCGGCATTGTGGTTCACAGCAGATCGAGAGAATGATCCTGATGAAAATAAGAGAAAGCCATCACTCTTTCTATCTTGGTGTTGATCTTAGGATTTTGCAAGGAATACGAGAGAAGATTGGGCATTGTTTTGGTCCAGAAATGTACCTGTTGTTACATAGCATGATGTACATGAGCCCACAATGTTCATCAACCCTATGGCCATCATCTCTTTGTTGCCATCTACCTGGTAGTCCTTGAGTGAAGCGAACGTCCTACCAACTGCTACTCCTTCCTGGCAGAGTAAAATTTAGTGCGTATAAGATTAGCAGTGATATTGATTTTGAAGATACAATGTAATTACTTAATTCTGATGAACAACATCATGGGATATATTTGTTTTAGAATAGATGTAATGCATCCATGATTTTTTCGGTGACTAAATCCATATTATTTGTTTTAGATAATCGACATGGCATGCACAACATAAAGATATATATCATAGGCATACCGTAAGGGAGATGATTCCGGTGATAAGGCCGGTCTTCATGGTAAGGCCTAAATATGTAGTATCAAAGAGTAGTTTGTCCCATGAGGGGCGATTCAGTCCACATTTGAGCTGCCCAATCTGCGGTGAAGATATCCAGACATTTCTTGATTTCTATCACGTTGCAAGCACGAGTGGTAAATTTACGATTATTTCAGTTTTGTTGATTGCTTACGATGCTAATGCCATGGTTCTGCGCTTTGAACAGGAAAACAAGCAGGGTGGAGATGATGACAGATGCCAAGGGAGCACACGCTGAAATCCAGAAAAGCTTTGGCCGTCTCGTGCTCTGCATACACAGACAGTAAGATGAATATATACTACTACAAGGGTCCAAAACTAGATACCGTATTTAGTTTCAGAATAGCCAACGCTACACCAGGCAGCTATGTCACTTATGCATTGAGCTAACACAGTTGCCTCCAGCATTAACTGTTAAAATCCGGTTCAAGGACTATTGTCAACAAAATTTTGATTTGGAAAGAGAATAGTATTCTACGAAATTTGGTTCAATTTCATAGCCGGGGAAATGTAACAGAAGTACAGAAGAGAGACCAGACTTGGTAGGTTGCGGGAGAGGCGTTGAATTGTGTGGATTTCGTTTTTTTTTTTTTTTTTGCTACTCGTAAGATCGCTTTCATGAGGAATCAAACGCCTTGAGAGGCACAACACTATTCCTCTATAGCTAGCACAGAGCAGCAGTTGCATTATATCGCCTTGGGCCGCTTCACTCCTGCAGTCAGCACCTATCGATTCAGCTGTTTGTTTGTTGTCAACAAATGCAGGTTCAGTTGAGTAAACGTCACTAGTTGCGAAAAAAAGTTGGTTTAACGCCACAAGGCTCTTCATCACATATGACCAGTGTTGATCGCCACGCGTCATATGTACTAACGCTCTGATGTCAAGAATGGTATCCAAGGTTCAAGTCATAGCCAACTTTGGATTCACCCCTACAGATTAATGGTACTCACTGTATTTTTTGGTTTTTGACATATGACTTTGACCTTTAATTTTGGTGGTAACATGTTGCTGGTAAAAGATTGTCCAAGCTAGGACCATCAACCAGATGGACCAAATTAAAGAAAGAAAGACACACATATCCTTCCATGGATGGTCGGATATGCATCATCTCATGCATGACTTCATCAGCATGCATGATTACCTCCCCTGTCACGTAGTCGTTGTTCCTGGAATTTTGTGTCATGAGGAGCTAGCGGTTCAGGTTAATGATCGGCACGGACACACAAACTACTTGCCGATTGATGTCATACAGCTATTGCAGACAAAGCAAACGCGGACAAAAGCAAGCGCAAAAATGCTATCAGCACCGCGCAGGCAGGCATGTTAGTAAACGT
Source organism: Hsuehochloa calcarea (assembly GCA_036346395.1). NCBI lineage: Eukaryota > Viridiplantae > Streptophyta > Magnoliopsida > Poales > Poaceae > Hsuehochloa > Hsuehochloa calcarea. Next base: position 48,300,466 of record CM070599.1, read on the forward strand.
TTTAATTTCTTTTTTCTTTTTGAAAAGCGAAGCATATTAGTAGAGACGTTGAAGTCAAGGTTACACGACAAATTGAAGGGAAGATGGTGAGATAGCGTTCGTACCACATGCCTCGCCGACAGCATAAACACCAGGAAGCACAACCCCATCAGTATCGTCTGCCACGACCACTGCACATACGCACGCACGCACGTACGTACGAACACGATCCATTAGCTAGAGCTGTACATGCAAAAGCTTAAGGGCGTTGCACACGTGTGTACGTACGCGTGCATGATGCGCGGCGACTAGATAGAGATAGAGAGTGCGTGCGGCTCACCTCCTTGGTGTGTTGGAACACGGAAGCCATGACGGGCACGAGCCCCATCTCCGTGGTGAAGTGCACGATGCCGAGCAGCGCCTTGAGCTGCTGCAGCGACACGATGACCGCCGCGCCGGCCATGAACCCCACCAGCGTCGCCTTCGACAGAAAATCGATGATGAAACCCAGCCTGCATGCACGCAAAAATATCTTACAATACACACGCTCATGCTCATGCTGTCATGCATGCGTTGGTTCTGTGCATGTGTGTGCACGTGGCAAGTGCGTATTGAGTGTTGACCTTAGGACGCCGAGGGAGGCCTGGACGAGGCCGGCGAAGAAGGTGGAGGTGAAGGCGAGCTGCAGGAAGAGCAGCGGCTCGGCGGAGGGGCTGACGGCCTGGCGCAGCATGGACCCCATGATCAGGGACGCGATGGAGACCGGGCCGACGGCGAGGTCCCTCGAGCTCCCCAGAACGGCGTACACCATCGGCGGCACAAAGCTTGAATCTACATACATACGCGCACAACGTCATGGTTCAAAGTGAACATACATGTACAGGCAAGATACTGAAATCTAGAAATTAATGGAAGGCGTGCGTACATAGCCCTATGATCGGAGGCAAGCTTGCCAGCTTCGCGTAGCTAATACCCTGTGAACGAAGAACCATGTGCACAGTAATTAAGAGTACAGTTGGTCACACTGTTCGTCGAAAAACGCACAAATCTTCCAAAAATAGAAGGTGCAGCAGGAAACAAAGGTGTAGTACAGACTAGCAGCTTAACTGGATGTGTTAAATACTACGTGCGCGTGTACTGAAATGGAAATCAGTAAATGTACAGATAAAAAACAACAAGGTTTAATTCAAAAACAACAACAAGGTATGTATGCAATCTTAGTTGGAACTTGGAAGCTTGGAGGTATGGATGCATGCCTGAGGAATGGCGAGGCTGGCAATGGTGAGGCCGGCGACGAGGTCGCATTTGAAGAGCGAGAAGGAGTAGTTGGGCACCCAGTCGAGGATGGGGAAGAGGTACTTGACCGCCATGAGCCATTTCACCCTCAGCGGCTGCCCTTAAAGCTCCGGAACGGGTCGTCCGGGAAGAAGGTCTCCTTCACCCTCGCCTTCATCTTTCTCGCCGTGCTCTGCGGCGGCGGCGCGGCCACCTTGTGCACCGCCATCACTGCGATCTCCGGCGCCCCCGTCCGTACACCTTCCACCAGTTGGCTCTCGTTGCCATTGTAACCGTAAGCACCAGCCATCCCCACCATGTGAGATTATTGCTAGAGCTTACAACTTACAAGAGCTAGAGGCTGAACTCACAGTGGGGGTGTGTGTACGTGTTATGATCTAGGATTTGGTGGCGAAGATTGTATGTGTGGTGAGTTGGGGTGCGTTCCCCTGGGCCTCAGCGGCACTTGGGCGCCAGCCGAAGCAAGGAGGAAGGTGAGCCGGCTACGCAGAGGGGGATGGGAAGGAGAGAAAACTCTCTTTTATTGCTTGCCTTGATTCACCCGGCCGGAATCCTTTAATAGAATGGTCCCTAGCAATCTTATATCTTTAAGATTGAAACAATATCTGTAAAGAAGGAAACATTATCTCTTCTCTAAATAAGGAAATAAATACTTAATTACTATTTAAAGATAAGATGCACTCCTTCCAGGACTCTTCTTGGTGCTGCCGCAACTCATGTACTGCTGCTGCCGCAGCACCTTGGACCGGAAAAAAATTGAGTGGGGGGAGGGCCTCACGTGAGGTACTACTATGTTCACCGTCCATCCGAGGTGATTCGGAGGGATGGACGGTGGATGAAGTGGAACCTCACGTGAGGCTCTTCCTCAGCAAATTTGCTTCCCCTTGACTGGCTCCTCCTTTGATATGTGAGTCCTATCATAACAGTACGAGGTGGACCTAGCTTCTAAGGCAGATATAAGGAGAGGCTAATAGCTAGTGAAAACTTTCTTGACATTTTTACCAGAGGGGACCGGTAAGGCTTCTGCATGAAAATCGAAATTTCGGAGAACTTCTCCATCCCCGGATTCGCTGTCTCATCTATCGCGACAATGTCGCCGTCTACCTCTCCACCAACCCCATTCAACATCGCAGCACCAAGCACGTGGAAATCGATCTTCACTTCGTCCGTGAACGAGTCGCCATGGGTGCTGTCCGGTTCTTCATGTGCCCACCACGTCGCAGTCGCGATGTCTTCACCAAGGGCTCCTTCCTGTGTCTTCATGGATTTTCGCCCGGTCCAACGCTCGCTCCACCGACGATCCGATCGCAGAGAAGTGTTAGAATTAATTGCTATTTCTTGTAATCCCTAGTTACTTGTGTAATCCCTTGCTAGTCGTGTTGGGTTAATACCCACTGGCCTCTTGGGACTCCTACCGCCCCTTGGGCTATCCTCCTCCAATTAATACCAGTGGCCTCTTGGGACTCGGCTAGCCCTTGGGCTACCCTCCTCCAATCTATTTATATGTAACACCTCTGTAATCTTATCATGAAGTAATCTAAGCCTGTTATGTTATTGTCTAACAGACTGTAACATTTTACACTATAAATAAAGGGTGTGGGGTCCTAAGGGGCACACACAGTTATTTTTGAAATTCTACAGTATTGTTCTAGTCAGTTTGAGTTAAATATAATAAACATGCTATACAGTGAAGTAAATGAAATTTTTATTCAAAGTCACCAACCTGATAGATCCAAGATTACGAAATGGAGTTCAGTTTGTTTATTCCCCGAAGGATTTTCTTCCTCAATCCATCTTTTGATCCTACAAACGGAAATATTGCACAAATATTTATCAACTTCTTCTAAAGATTAATTTAATATTTATTTCTTGTCCTAGAAGTTGCTTTCACCTTTCATTCAGGTAGTTGGTGTTTGCAAAGTTTATAGGAGCCTCAAGTGCTAGGATTAAGAACCCAGGAACTCTTTGAGCCTCTTTGTACTGATGGAGGTTCCGGTACATATCGGTTCCCTTAATGTTCCCTTGAATAATCATTTTTGGCCTTGTGATTTGCAGCAATATCCTAAATATAGATATACCAACCTGCAGATTTGACCATTTTAGTAGCCAAGAAATTAAACCACCAATTTTCTCTACAAAACACTAAGTATTTTCAATAATGATTTTGCTGGTTACCGCTATCGCAAGGCCTTCTTGGACCGAGACGAAGATGACACCAGCAAATGCACACAAACACACGAGGAAATCCATCTTGTCCATTTTCCATATGTGGTATGCAGCAGGGAGATCGATTAGGCCAATGACAGCAGCAATTATGATTGCTCCAAGAACAACATTCGGTGTGTACACGAACAGTGGCATCAGGAACAACAGTGTGACCATAACAGTTAGTGCCATGATCACATTGGACATGGCAGTCTTGCAACCGGCATTGTGGTTCACAGCAGATCGAGAGAATGATCCTGATGAAAATAAGAGAAAGCCATCACTCTTTCTATCTTGGTGTTGATCTTAGGATTTTGCAAGGAATACGAGAGAAGATTGGGCATTGTTTTGGTCCAGAAATGTACCTGTTGTTACATAGCATGATGTACATGAGCCCACAATGTTCATCAACCCTATGGCCATCATCTCTTTGTTGCCATCTACCTGGTAGTCCTTGAGTGAAGCGAACGTCCTACCAACTGCTACTCCTTCCTGGCAGAGTAAAATTTAGTGCGTATAAGATTAGCAGTGATATTGATTTTGAAGATACAATGTAATTACTTAATTCTGATGAACAACATCATGGGATATATTTGTTTTAGAATAGATGTAATGCATCCATGATTTTTTCGGTGATTTTTAGAAAACTGCAAAGTGGGTTCTTTTTTCGTATTTGGCAACCCCACCCCCCTAATAAATCCATATTATTTGCTTTAGATAATCGACATGGCATGCACAACATAAAGACATATATCATAGGCATACCGTAAGGGAGATGATTCCGGTGATAAGGCCGGTCTTCATGGTAAGGCCTAAATATGTAGTATCAAAGAGTAGTTTGTCCCATGAGGGGCGATTCAGTCCACATTTGAGCTGCCCAATCTGCGGTGAAGATATCCAGACATTTCTTGATTTCTATCACGTTGCAAGCACGAGTAGTAAATTTACAATTATTTCAGTTTTGTTGATTGCTTACGATGCTAATGCCATGGTTCTGCGCTTTGAACAGGAAAACAAGCAGGGTGGAGATGATGACAGATGCCAAGGGAGCACAAGCTGAAATCCAGAAAAGCTTTGGCCGTCTCGTGCTCTGCATACACAGACAGTAAGATGAATATATACTACTACAAGGGTCCAAAACTAGATACCGTCTTTAGTTTCAGAATAGCCAACGCTACACCAGGCAGCTATGTCACTTATGCATTGAGCTAACACAGTTGCCTCCAGCATTAACTGTTAAAATCTGGTTCAAGTACTATTGTCAACAAAATTTTGATTTGGAAAGAGAATAGTATTATACGAAATTTGGTTCAATTTCATAGCCGGGGAAATGTAACAGAAGTACAGAAGAGAGACCAGACTTGGTAGGTTGCGGGAGAGGCGTTGAATTGTGTGGATTTCATTATTTATTTATTTATTTTTTGCTACTCGTAAGATCGCTTTCATGAGGAATCAAACGCCTTGAGAGGCACAACACTATTCCTCTATAGCTAGCACAGAGCAGCAGTTGCATTATATCGCCTTGGGGCACTTCACTCCTGCAGTCAGCACCTATCGATTCAGCTGTTTGTTTGTTGTCAACAAATGCAGGTTCAGTTGAGTAAACGTCACTAGTTGGGAAAAAAAGTTGGTTTAACGCCACAAGGTTCTTCATCACATATGACCAGTGTTGATCGCCACGCGTCATAGGTACTAACGCTCTGATGTCAAGAATGGATTCCAAGGTTCAAGTCATAGCCAACTTTGGATTCACCCCTACAGATTAATGGTACTCACTGTATTTTTTGGTTTTTGACATATGACTTTGACCATTAATTTTGGTGGTAACATGTTGCTGGTAAAAGATTGTCCAAGCTAGGACCATCAACCAGATGGACCAAATTAAAGAAAGAAAGACACACATATCCTTCCATGGATGGTCGGATATGCATCATCTCATGCATGACTTCATCAGCATGCATGATTACCTCCCCTGGCACGTAGTCGTTGTTCCTGGAATTTTGTGTCATGAGGAGCTAGCAGTTCAGGTTAATGATCGGCACGGACACACTAACTACTTGCCGATTGATGTCATACAGCTATTGCAGACAAAGCAAACGCGGACAAAAGCAAGCGCAAAAATGCTATCAGCACCGCGCAGGCAGGCATGTTAGTAAACGTTTTAATTTCTTTTTTCTTTTTGAAAAGCGAAGCATATTAGTAGAGACGTTGAAGTCAAGGTTACACGACGAATTAAAGGGAAGATGGTGAGATAGCGTTCGTACCACATGCCTCGCCGACAGCATAAACACCAGGAAGCACAACCCCATCAGTATCGTCTGCCACGACCACTGCACATACGCACGTACGTACGTACGAACACGATCCATTAGCTAGAGCTGTACATGCAAAAGCTTAAGGGCGTTGCACACGTGTGTACGTACGCGTGTGCATGATGCGCGGCGACTAGATAGAGATAGAGAGTGCGTGCGGCTCACCTCCTTGGTGTGTTGGAACACGGAAGCCATGACGGGCACGAGCCCCATCTCCGTGGTGAAGTGCACGATGCCGAGCAGCGCCTTGAGCTGCTGCAGCGACACGATGACCGCCGCGCCGGCCATGAACCCCACCAGCGTCGCCTTCGACAGAAAATCGATGATGAAACCCAGCCTGCATGCACGCAAAAATATCTTACAATATACACGCTCATGCTCATGCTGTCATGCATGCGTTGGTTCTGTGCATGTGTGTGCACGTGGCAAGTGCGTATTGAGTGTTGACCTTAAGACGCCGAGGGAGGCCTGGACGAGGCCGGCGAAGAAGGTGGAGGTGAAGGCGAGCTGCAGGAAGAGCAGCGGCTCGGCGGAGGGGCTGACGGCCTGGCGCAGCATGGACCCCATGATCAGGGACGCGATGGAGACCGGGCCGACGGCGAGGTCCCTCGAGCTCCCCAGAACGGCGTACACCATCGGCGGCACAAAGCTTGAATCTACATACATACGCGCACAACGTCATGGTTCAAAGTGAACATACATGTACAGGCAAGATACTGAAATCTAGAAATTAATGGAAGGCGTGCGTACATAGCCCTATGATCGGAGGCAAGCTTGCCAGCTTCGCGTAGCTAATACCCTGTGAACGAAGAACCATGTGCACAGTAAGAGTACAGTTGGTCACACTGTTCGTCGAAAAACGCACAAATCTTCCAAAAATAGATGGTGCAGCAGGAAACAAAGGTGTAGTACAGACTAGCAGCTTAACTGGATGTGTTAAATACTACGTGCGCGTGTACTGAAATGGAAATCAGTAAATGTACAGATAAAAAACAACAAGGTTTAATTCAAAAACAACAACAAGGTATGTATGCAATCTTAGTTGGAACTTGGAAGCTTGGAGGTATGGATGCATGCCTGAGGAATGGCGAGGCTGGCAATGGTGAGGCCGGCGACGAGGTCGCATTTGAAGAGCGAGAAGGAGTAGTTGGGCACCCAGTCGAGGATGGGGAAGAGGTACTTGACCGCCATGAGCCATTTCACCCTCAGCGGCTGCCCCTTAAAGCTCCGGAACGGGTCGTCCGGGAAGAAGGTCTCCTTCACCCTCGCCTTCATCTTTCTCGCCGTGCTCTGCGGCGGCGGCGCGGCCACCTTGTGCACCGCCATCACTGCGATCTCCGGCGCCCCCGTCCGTACACCTTCCACCAGTTGGCTCTCGTTGCCATTGTAACCGTAAGCACCAGCCATCCCCACCATGTGAGATTATTGCTAGAGCTTACAACTTACAAGAGCTAGAGGCTGAACTCACAGTGGGGGTGTGTGTATGTGTTATGATCTAGGATTTGGTGGCGAAGATTGTATGTGTGGTGAGTTGGGGTGCGTTCCCCTGGGCCTCAGCGGCACTTGGGCGCCAGCCGAAGCAAGGAGGAAGGTGAGCCGGCTACGCAGAGGGGATGGGAAGGAGAGAAAACTCTCTTTTATTGCTTGCCTTGATTCATCCGGACGGAATCCTTTAATAGAATGGTCCCTAGCAATCTTATATCTTTAAGATTGAAACAATATCTGTAAAGAAGGAAACATTATCTCTTCTCTAAATAAGGAAATAAATACTTAATTACTATTTAAAGATAAGATGCACTCCTTCCAGGACTCTTCTTGGTGCTGCCGCAACTCATGTACTGCTGCTGCCGCAGCACCTTGGACCGGAAAAAAATTGAGTGGGGGAGGGCCTCACGTGAGGTACTACTATGTTCACCGTCCATCCGAGGTGATTCGGAGGGATGGACGGTGGATGAAGTGGAACCTCACGTGAGGCTCTTCCCCAGCAAATTTGCTTCTCCTTGACTGGCTCCTCCTTTGATATGTGAGTCCTATCATAACAGTACGAGGTGGACCTAGCTTCTAAGGCAGATATAAGGAGAGGCTAATAGCTAGTGAAAAATTTCTTGACATTTTTACCAGAGGGGACCGGTAAGGCCGGTTACCGGCGAAAATCGGAAATTTCGGTCAATTTCGGCCGAAATTTTTATTTTTTTCAATGTTTGAATTTTAAATAAAAATATTCAAATTTGAATATAATTTATGCAAATTTGAATTTTTTTAGACAAATTTTATCAAAACCAAATTTTCACCACCGGTTTAAATTTCTACCGGCTACCGGCGGTAACCGACGAAATTTCGCCGGTAAAGATTTCACTACTAATAGCTACAAAAGAAGAAAAGTGATACGCAGAGAGTTTTTAGCATATTTGGCATTGTTGTGTATGTTATTAGCGAAAATAACATTGTTTGTAGTGTATCGCCAAATTTGGCACAATGGACATGCCAGTGGTGGCTATGTGTCCACGTCCGTGCCTCTGTCCCGCGGAGGCAATCTTCAACGTTGCTAGGTCGCCCGGACTTTGCTCCTTGCGCCACATCGCTCTGTTCGTAGCTCAGTGGCCCGGACGCCATCTCTCCCGTTGCATGGTAGCCTGGACGCCTGTCGTCCATCCATGTGGCTGCATTTCCAGGCGAGTCCGGCGGTTCGCGCCCCCTAGCCCTTTCGGCACCGAAAGCATCCCCTCCCATCTTTTCCCATCCCATCCGTCACGTCGCTGCCTCTGCCCACATGCTGCCCCATCTGCGCGAAATGCTTCACGCACCTATAAAAACCGGCGCTGTGCTCGCTCTCGCTCTCCTTCTACAATTCATTCTCGCTCTTGCACTCGTTGCTGAGAACAAGGAGAACTGAACTAATACTTTGTTCGAAATACGATGGGAGGTAAATAGTGTTTGGAGTCGTGGTTAAGACCGTATAAGTACCGTGAGGTCGATATCAAGGCAAGGTAAAAATAGTCAATTAGCGATAATTTATTAGTCATAGTTAGTTAGTGGTAATTGATTTGTAGTTTGTAAGTGATAATTAAATTAGTCATAAGTAGCAGTCGTAATTAAATACTCGTAGTTAGTTAGTCATAATTAATTAGTGGCATGAAGTATTAATTAATTAATTAGTCACAATTTCTATTTCGTAACTAAATTTCGCGTAGTTCATTAGTGCAAAATAAGTTGTCGTATTTACATGACCATAATTAATTTGTTGGTAAATAATGACTCTTACGTAATTGGTGATAACTAATTAATCGTAATTAATTCAGTGAGAATTACTTAGATGTAATGAATTACTCGTTAGTAATTTATTGTTAAGTAATGAAATTATTGCTAATTAATTAATTATTCGTATTCATTTACTCGCATTTAATTGCTTACTTGTATGTAATATAAGTATGACAGCACGGAATGTGATGTTTTGGAGGAAGTCCACGAGAGAAGAGTTGCACATAATTTTGTGCAAAATGAGGGGGTGAGACTATGGTGGTCGACCCACATTGACTGCCATGAGTATCTACCGGACCAGCCTCTCGGGTTGGAGTCCGACGAGGACGCTGACCCAGGCTTGGATGGTAGCGAGGAGGACGCACCCCAGGGTGCTGGTCCTACCAGCGGAATTGTGTCTTCGGATGTGTCGTACATAGCATCCAAACTTGATGATATCGCAGTGCGATCGCTCGTACTACCGCAAGAAAAAGGGTCCTAGTGGGGGTTTGATGCTGACACCCTCTTAGTTGGGCAGCACTTCCCTAGTAAGGCGGTCGGGCAGCAAGCTATAGCACGGTACGCCTTATCCACTAGCCGTGTATACTGGTCTAACCCAGGATATTATGCAGTGATGTGCGTAGTAGATAGCTGCCCTGGCAAGGGCAGCGCTCACTGAGCAAACTTCTTCGGCTCGATCTTCATGGTCAAGGTAGTGACCGACCATACTTACGAGCTTAGTGAGCCGCTACGGCAGCATCGGAACGTGACTTCTACAAATGTGGCAAGCCTCATCACCCACTTAGTTGCGGAGGACGTGTTCGTCTCCCCAAAATCCTGATGTTTGAAGTCGTCAATCTGGTTGGTTATCCAGTCAGGTACAACAAGGCCCGACGAGGCAAGCAGAAGGTTGTCGAGTCCATGTACGGGATATACGAAGATGCGTACAACTTTATGCCGAGAACGCTTCACCAAATTGCTGAGGCAAATCCTAGCACATACATAAACAAGCTTGAAAGTGAAGATGCTGATGAAGGCCCCAACTGCTTCATACCGGACCGTGTGTTCTAGGCTTTCGCCTAGGCCGTAGAGGGCTTCAATTTCTGTCGTCTTGTGCTCACGCTAGATGGCACTTTCCTCATGGGGATGTACAAGGGCACCATTCTCACCGTGGTGGTGGCGGACGCGAATGACTAGCCTCTCCCGGTTGCTTTTGCCATTGTAGAGAATGAGAACATATCTAGTTGGTTGTGGTTCCTGGCGAATGTGAAGCGGGCAGTTGTGGGAGACCGACCCAATGTATGCCTTATCATAGACCACAATGCTGGGTTGTTGTTGGCTTTGGACACCATGAAGAATGGGACGCAACCCTCTCACTAGTGGAACGACATAGAAACCCGGTGGTGCATGAGACATCTTGCATCGAACTTTCTTCACGCAGTTCTGCAGTCAGGAACTTATGAAGACATTCAAGACATTGTGCCTGCAGAACCAGATGCGAAAGTTTGAGTCCATCTGCACAGACCTCGAATATCAGACTACTAGGCATACAAGGGAGTCCCCTCCAGGGGCACAGCAGGGACAGTAGGCCAGGAGTAGGCAATCTAGGAGCAGCATAAGTTTCACACGGTTAATTAATCTCCACGCTCCCAAGTTGGAGAAATGGTCCCTGCTCTATGATACAGACGGTGCGAGGTACGGAATTATGACGACCAACATGTCGGAGGGGTGCAATAGCGTGCTCGAAGATGTGTGGTGCCTACCTATCACCGCGATTATTGAGGAGACATGGACTTGCACAATCGATTACTTCATCAATAGAGCCACCGTAGCGAGACGACAGCTGGAAGAAGGGAAGCAGTGGTCCAAGAACATGCAGAGGTATATGGACCAAAAGATGCAGAAGGCCCAAAGCAAGACATCAGGGTGATCGATAGCCTCAAGAGAAAGTACGAGATTAGGCTGCGGCAAAAATATGTCAACAGTCATGCCATGGGGGAAAGAAAACATGCATGCACCCTGGGTGATGTGGCTACATGCACCTACAATAAGCCAAAGCTATTGCACAAGCAATGCTCCTATGTGTACAAAACGTGTGTGCAAATGAGGCAGATGTTTATGCCGTATATCTCCAAGTACTACGATATGCAGCTCCTTTTCGGTAAGTGTAGTGCAAAGTTTCACTCCATTGGCTTGGACATGAACTATAGGGATCTATAGTTGGACCGGGTGCAATGGGGGCCGAATAAAGCCTTGAAGTCAACTGGGAAGGAACGAAGTCAGACACGACGCTTCCTGAACAACATAGATGATATCCATTGTGGGGGCCTGAGCCGCACGATGAAGTGCAAGATATGCAAGACTCTTGGGCACTCCATGAAGTATTGACCCAATAGATCGAGCTCGTCTAGAGTAATTCATTGTCGTAATTTATTGTATTGTTCACCTGTACGGGGACCATCATGCCATGTAAATGGGTAGTCTGCTCATATTTGTGTATATCTTTACATCATTCTTTCTTAACATGTACGTATCTCGGCATTATATTTGTTTCGTGCTGACTCACACCTATTTTATGCAAAACAGCGTGACATTAGGTTGGCCTAGAATATGTCGGATTCATCGGTAAACTTTTATGCGAAGATATTGCAGAAGCACAAGTGGCTTACGAAGAGGGCTAAACTTTACCCATATTTTTCAATGAAGCATGCGCCGATACCACTGGAGTTTCCACGCTCAAATATGTGTGTGAACAACCGGCGAAGATCATTTAGTCGACACACCCGACCATCGCCGCCCGGGTGTACTACACGTGCGGGAACGTCCTTGTAAGAGAATCTTACACACACATAAATTTTTCACACCCTGAGTTGAATTTCACAAGTTTCTAACTTCATACGCATGTAAAAGACAGCCCGAGATGTGTTGCAACTTCTTCCAATGGATCGACGACCCGGAGATTTACAATAGGACGTTTATCGAGCAGAAGTACATATTGAACTACGCGATGCAAGCGAGACCTTCCAGCGATAGAAACCTTATGTACCAGACCCTATTGAAAAGACACCAGAAGAGCCCGAGACAGCCGGGTGGTGGTGGAGGACCCCCGGATAAGGAGCTGAGTACAACTGGGCACAACGCGTGATGGACAAGGAGAAGGATCCTGCTACTGAGACTGGCGGCCATCGAAACTTCCCCGTCGTCCAGGCGTACTCTGTATCAAAGAGGTGAGTTATGTACAATATGCATCCTGATTATGTATTTAGCCTTTCGTTTTTCTAACGTCATGCAATCGTCCAGCCCGTACCACAGAACATAGAGGACTTCGACACAAGCCACTGACATGGGCAGTCCCAAGACAAGGGAAAGGCTCCTGCAACTGAGATCGGCGGCCGTCGTAGCGTTTCTGTTGCTCGAACGCACTCCACATCGAAGAGGTGAGTTACGTACAATTTGCATGCTGCCTATGTATTTGATTGTATGGTCTACTTACATCATGGAATCATAGGACATGGATAACCTCGACACTCGCCACCATTGTGGGTAGGCCCGAGACAAGGAAAGGGGCTATGGCGGTGTGAAGATTAGTTTTGATCCTCCTTTTTCCCGATTCCCAAAAAGCCGCACGTAAGCAAACCACGCGCGACATGTAATTCGCAAATCACAACGTGTATTCGGAAATGTCATCATTTTATTTATCAAATTTTAGATTGTAACTCCAATTAAAATGTCCACACTCCAAGTTTAAACAATATATTACAACAATTTTTAGTAAGCATACAAATATAGTGCAACAAAAGCATAATATATTACAACAATTTTCCGCAACCAATCAACTCCGACAATACGCACATAACATACAAAATATGCATACAAATATTGCGCAACAAAAGCACATAACATCTATGCTATGCAAATACACACGAGATACAATACAGCTCACACGTCTGAACCACTCTCTGCTCGCTGCATCTACGTCTTGGTTTTGCGTCGTGCATGTCCCGTGTGATACGTTAACCGATCGAGAGATCGTGTATCGGTTCCGAGGGGGTAGGGAGACCGTTGAGTGGGCAGAGGTGCACCAGTAAGTTGACTCGCTTAGCCAAGTTTGTCCAGCATCAATGTCATCTAGCTAAGACATGCCGAACTGGTTACCACCTGCAATCATGTCAGTAATGAAGGAATCGAGAAATCCATGCCCGGATCGTCCGCCCCCAAGGTACGTTGTCTGCATGTATGGTCGTGCAGAGGAGCTCGTCTCGACAGCGGCGCCACGACCGGAGGAGCTCGCCTTCAGACAAGATTCTCAGATTGGCCAACGTGCGACGGGAGTGGGTGCCCTGGGTACCACGGTCCAAACCCTGGTGCCATGTATTGCTCCCTGACAGTAGCTGGGATGGGTTTCTCCTCATCAGTTGACGGATGACCGTCACCCCCACGCTCAACTGAAGACTGTAACATGGAATGATGTTAGGCCAAATAAAAATCTGAGACGTAAACTAAATATCTCGTAAATCCTGGATGTGCAGTGTGGATGACCGAGGGGGTGCACCTGTCTGAGTACAGGGTGCAGACGGAAGAAGAGATGCATCTTGGCAAACGTGCGACTGCAGGACGACATGATGATGACACAACCTAAGGCGTAATAAAAAAATAGAACATAAATTTGTACATAACTTACGTCCCTACTGATCTGCAGTGTGGATGACCGATCGAGCGCTTAGGACGCCATTGTCCGACTTCGGTCGTGCCCACCTAGCAGTGAGCACGATCGGTGCGGCGCGCGAGGATGATGTCGCCTCGAATGACCACAACTCATGTTCTAGATTAGATTCTTTGACTCCATGAAGATGTACTTAAAAGTTCTCAGAAGCCCCGGCACGGTGTGCTCTAGGCCGCGGATGACGGTCTCAGATGCGCTTGCGATCCGTTGCAGTCGCTCGAACTGAAATAACAAACAACACATGTTCAATAAAAAGTAGTACAAATATCATCAATGAAGTGAACAAAGATTGTCAGTGTTTTACAGTGTCATCACGTTGCGAGGCACTGTGACGATCGAATGAGTGACAAAGCCTCTCCTGGTGCGTCACTTGCTTCGGATGATCCGATGGAGGACGGGTCAGTCTAGTGCATGACAATGAGACATACCACTCTATGTACTGGTGGTATGTCCGTATGTCGTACGGTCTCTGCTCCGTAGGACATAAACGGCCGTCGTCTCTGTCCAGGACGTAACCCACTTATACTGGACTGCTTGCCAGTCCTCAGCATGTCGATCCGCCCTTGATTGCCTGCATTCGAGAAGGATTTGTGTCAGAACTGGGAATATGGGTATGAAATAAAAACATTACTCAGATGGAGTTGGACTCACAAGTGGATGGCTCGTTGTAGGATCCTGCTATTGGGATGGGGAACAAGCTGGTGCAAATTGAACCGTCGCATTACATGATTTGGGGAGTAAGGTTCCACCATATGGGTAAACACGAGGTGGCAGGTCGATGCCCATAATCCGATATCCTATGTGCATTGCACGGACAGTCCGTGCGGAGCTACCGCGTTCACGAAATATGGGCTCAATGGATCCCATATGATGTCGTCATCGTGCAACGACTCGAACTCGTTGTGGAACAACGAGTAGCACCGCGTTGGTCTATCCTTAGCCTAGCGTAACTGGGCGACAGTCCACCGATAGCCCATAGTGGGCCCATCGATTGGGTGTTGCAACTCGGGGTACGGGTGCACTGCTCTCCCGAAGGAGGGCCTCCCAATAGAGAATTGCTCCTAACTCCACAGTTGCAGGACCATGTAGCACACGGCAAGAACTGGTTTCACACCGGTGTTGCACCACAAGGTATCACACAACTCCACAGTTGCAGGACCATGTAGAGGACGACTGATCCCCAACTATACTGAGGCATCGCCCCAGCCTTCACGTCAGCCAAAGACTCGGCGATGCGGACGAATCTGGGGTACACCCAATCGCCCTGTGTGTTGGGAAATAGGGCCCAACCTAAGATATGGAGAAGGTAAACGATGAGGTGCGTCCTAACAACCTCGTTTGGTGCATCCAGCGGGCATTGACTGAAATTCCTCAGCCAGGTCCGAGGGACACCACGGGCGTTGTGCGAGACAGGTATGCCAAACTGATTCTCCTACCAGGTCTTCCAGTCCCGACAGACGGCCAGGAACAAGTGGCTCACCCCTGATTAGGAAACCAGTCAAGAATGAGACATGCTAGAGACTGACCATCATGTCTCCCCCTGAAAGTGGAAGGTGTGAGACTTAGGCCCTGTTTGGTACAACTTTATATTCTCATTTTCCAAATTTTGCACCTGATTATCTGATAATCCACTTCTCTGAGAATCTGGAGATGTCTGTTGAAACCGTTTGGCTGGTAGGTTGGCTCCAAAAACCATATGATGGGGGATTAGAGGCAAATATACCATGTCAGCCCTAGGTGTAATACTTTAATTGTATTTGTGTAACTCAGGGCATTTGTGGGTAAAAACCTTCAACTTCAAACGGTATTTTCGTTTCTGAAGTTTGGATTCTCACGAGAATCTGCTGGGAGACTGCTTCTCGTTGCTAGTTCATTTTCGAGATAGCTCCTCACGAGAAGCAGAATCTAGTGTTTTTGATAATCAGGGTGTTTGGTACGGCTCCAGGAAAATTGATTGAGAAGCTGGGAGTGAAAGCTGTACCAAACAGGACCTTAGATCTCCACCTGTCGACAAGTGCCGACATCACACCGTCGTCCAGGGTGAAGTAGCGTCCGAGTGATAGAAGCATCGCAAAGGGCAACAATCTCATGTCCCGAAGGATTGGGATGTAGCGAGCATCAAGCTTGCAGTAATGCTTCTCGGAACGAAGCACGAGGAGTGGAGGGCGATTGGCGTCCCCGGAGATCCACAACTTGCACCGAAGATGTTCGTCGTAGAAGGGTTCCAGTAGCTCCGGTAGAAGCATGACTTGTAAGAGATCAAAGACACCGATTATTAGTGAATAAATTAACAATGACGATGAATTACTAAAAATTAAAAACTACGACTAAATATAGACAAGAAAATAATATGCACTAATTAACAACGACCGAAATAATTACAACTAATTAAGTATGACTGAAAAACTAGGACTAAATTAGTTGAGACTATATTAATACGAATATTTAAATACCTCTAAATTAAACAGGACTAATTAATTACCACAAATGAATTACAAAAAAGAGAATTATGACTTCATAATGAATTAAAAACTACTAAATTATTTTTGAGAAATTAATTACCATAGATTAATTACAAATAAACAGTTACGACTTAATAAAGCCACTAAATTAATTATGACTTAATAATTACAACTAAATAATTACAGCTAATTACGTACAACTAATTAGTTCAGACTTAATTAGCTGCAACTGATTAATGAAACTAATTAATTATGACTAATTAATTAACTAACACTAACTAATTACAACTAATTAATTCATAACTAATTAATTACGACCTAATTTATTACAACTAATTGAATAACACAAATTTAATTACGCCTAAATGACAATGATGGAAGAAAATTACGCCTAAATAACTACAACTAATTAATTATGGCAAATTAACTACGACAAATAAACTAACTATGCAGTTAATAAAGACAATACAAGCGAGATAAAAGTTACGTGTTAATACAACTGCTAATGGTGGCTCTAAACAATCCTTAATCGTCGACGAAAATAAAATCGACCAAGACTGCAAGAGAGCGAGCGAGCGACCGAGGAAGAGAGTGATCGAAGAAAGTCGCTCGATACTCAGAATTTATAGCAAGAACGAGAGAGCGAGCGACAGGAGGGAATCAGGTTCCCTCCTGCGTGCAGCATGCATGCAACGGATGGGGATGGCGACATGAATGACGGACGGGACAGGAAATAAAGGAGGAGTGGTGCGTTCGATTTAGGGATGAACGGTGTTGGCGCGTCTGGGTGTGGGCGACCCGGAGGTGACGCTGTCCGCGAGCCAGCTGGACTGTCCGAGCGAGGGGGGGGGAGGGGCGAGAAGTGGACGGAGGAACCATGTCCGGGAGAGGGAGCCACAGACAACAACCACATCCGGGCCACAGAGTCATAGACAGCACTGGTCTAGGCCAGGGAGTCATGGACAACCCTTGTCCGGGCCACAGAGCCATGGACAAAGCGACGTGGTGCAAGGAGCGAATTCCGGGCGACCCAGCAACGGTGGAGATTGCCTTCGCAGGACAGGGGTACGGACGTGGACACGTGTCCACCACGGGTGTGTCTGTTGTGCTAAATTTGGCAATACGACATGAACAGTGCCGTTTTCGCTAATAACGTGTGCAACAGTGTCAAATAGGCTAAAAACTCTCAAAAGAGTCAAAGGTGACACAAGGGGTAGGCTGGGCAAAGGGTCATAATAAATTGGTTGTTTTACTTATGGATGTATATGCTTGTAGGGGCCAATTAGTAATTAATTTAGTAGTAATACAGTAGTACATTTATTTCCCCTTAGCTAATAAATGCGTGAATGTAAGTCCTTAATTAGTGAAGGATCATCGGCACTCAGTAATGGTTCTTGCATAGAGGAAAGAAGAAAAGTCAGTGTTCAGTAATGCATCACCCTACACTATGGCCATAGCATAGACTGGGAGTTGGGCCGTGTCTTTCCGGACTAGCACGACATGACACAACACACTCTATCGGATTGTGCTCGGGTCGGCACGAGCTGAAAAGCCCGGCGCGGCACCCACTTCGTCGCCATCGCCACCCACGCTTGCTCTGGCCATGTCACGGTAGCCTTTCCTTCGCCACACCACCTTCACCACCGCAATGACCGAGGTCTTGTACGTAGCGACGACGGGGGAGCCCTCTGAGCCCCTCCTCCTCCTTGTTGACCGCCGACCACACGAGGCGGGCGGAGGCGGCGACCAAGGTGAGTAAGTGCGCGGCAGTGGCAGACAACCTCGAGCACAGATGTTGTGTGCCGTGCTGACCCCCCCTGACGGCGGCCCGACATGTTATCATGCCATAGACCTCGCCGACGGCCAAACAGCGAGCTCACCGTGTCGTATCGTGCCGCTGTGGCCCGGGGCCCATTGTGCCCTTGGGCCAACTCCCAGCGCTAGCCAGGCATGAACCAATGTCATTAAAATTTCTCACTTGGCATGCGTAGAAATAGGGAGTGCACCAAGAGTCAAACTGCAGACGGTATGATGTTAGGGAATATACTCTGATCAATTTGTTGTTGGGGCAAATGGAAAAAAGTTCCTTTTTTTCCTTTGAAGAAAGAAAAGAAAAGAGTTGAGATAAGGAGGAAAATATTATTATGTCGATGAAATGTGTAGACCGTCAGAGACCCAAAAAAAAAAAGTATTGACGCAGGAGCTAAGAAAAGCTAAAAGGTTGGCTTAGATATAAGTCATTTCAGGTTGCGTCAAGTCAAACTTTGTGCGACTTGGGTCGGACATGAACCGGCCGAGCCATTTGAAAAGCTCTAGTCGGGGTTAGGTTGGACCCTGTTGCGGCTGGAGCCTTGGAACCACGGCAAGTTCCTACCCGGAACCATGACAAGTTCCAATCAAGCATAATCATCCTCTCTTTTCATAGCGTGTATGTGCGATAGGCTTAAACCAACACACACTGAAAAAAAGAGATTATATGCACAAATTAAAACAGAATGACTCAGCATGGGAAACCTTCTCAGGTAGGAGTAAAAATCAGGGAACCGCCGCGCAAATACCGATTATATGCATGTTGTGCAGCATGTTCTCCTATACCATGTAGACGCCTAATCTCTCACAATACAAATTTGATTTATATCTGAATGTGAGTTGTTTTATGGTTTGGGGTTTTTTTCCTTACCCTTTAAACCTAAATGGGTTCCGAATATAAACGTCCAGTTGTGGTTCAGTCGTAACTGGGACCCGCACTAGAGGAATTACAATAGCATCGACACAACCATGATTGGGTGATACAAAGAAGTAGCACTTTCTATCCCTTATAAATTTTAGAATCTACAATATGCTCTCACGACACCTCTCAAATCCTAGCAAGAAAGCACCGAAAAGCTCTTTCTGCTGAAAGGTGCCGCCGCCAAAAGCCCCAAAAAGCCTCCCACCAGCACACGTTACTCTTAACATCTTCGGTCTTTATATGCTGGGGCCCTAAACCATGTCCTTATCAACATGGATACATAATACTATCTCTTCCGTGAAACAAGGGAATCGAACCCCTCGATCACGGTAATATCTCTCAATCTTCCAGTTATGAAAGCCTTCTATAACCCTTCATGTGTCGAAGCCTCCAAGACGGCAGGCACCTCCTGTAGCTTCAACCATGCATCATGCATTTATCTTTGATCTCCATGCGCCCTAGCGTGAGCACGACCACCTCGTGACATCCACGACCACCTAGACCTTGGATTTCCCCATCCAAGTTCCGGTCTTCCTCGTCATCGACCATGACTGTCTCCACGCTCAACCTACACATACAAAGATCAAAGAATATTTTTCTGACACAAGTTATCCAACTTGACCAATATCAGTTCACACACGCAAATCACACTCTCATTTATCAATAAACACGAATCAGATCATCCATGACCTTGAATTCCAGCTTTCAGAAAAACAACTCGAGACCACTCTGTAAAACCGGTCGTACCGCTGTGTATACGCCGACCATACCGCCGTCCAGCCAGACACGAGTACTCAAGGTACTAGAAGAAAACAAATACTAAAGCACTCGAAGCCTACGACTACTTAATATCAGTGTACGCCCACTTACTAGAAGCCTACGACCACCTACTATAAATATACGACCACCTACCAGAAGCCTATGACCACTGAGCACGAATCCCACGACTACCGATCACGAAGCCTACGACTATCGACCACGAAGCCCACGACTACCGATTACGAAGCCTACGACTACCGACCACAAAGCCTACGACTACAATCCATCGACCAGTCACTGTAGCTTCGACCAATGACCACACAATTCCAACTTCCCTTCGTACTCGATACACAACTCAACTTACGACTGAGTACATTACTCGGAGCTCTACCCTCGGTACTCGAAAAAATAGCACTCAGTACTCAGAGCTACAATACTCTGAACTGCATTTCTCAGTACTCGTAGCTATAGTACTCTGAGTCCAGTCGAAAAGGATCATTGAGTATCAATGATTAGACCACCCGATACAATGCAGGATCCGATCACTCACACTAAAAATCTAACAACCGAAACTTTCACACCCACAAATGATAATACAAGCCAAACGTCAATTATTCATCATCACAAAGTCTACGACCATTTCACATGGTCTTTTACAACCAGTCCGCCTGGTCTAACAAAACCAATCAACGATCGTAAGTAATTGGGCATGTGGGCTAATTTAGATTCTTTATCATCTCCACGTGGAGGTGCTTAGCCTAAGTAGAACCAACTAAGTTACTATACATGTAGTAATAATCACAGACAGGTATGTCAGGTCAAGCCTAACACAGCAACTAGGCATAAATGCCAACCCAAAGTTTACCCTAAGAAACTTGGGATAATTGCAAAAGGAAAAAAAGCACAGAGAGTGATAGAAAAATGCCCATATTAAATTCTTTAGCAAACAATACCCATATCTACTAATTTAGGGAGCAACTAGCGCCCGAACGTACAATAGGAGCTTTCTTATCGTACACTCCTCTCCATCGTCGGGTCTAAATTGAAATGTTCAATCTAAGCCATTCGATCAAACGCAATAAAAATCGGTGAGGCGCAAAAAATATTTAGTATGCCTGTAACAAATCCCCATCCAATACAATAAAAATACAATAAATTTCCAACTCGATGCAACAAGCACATATTTTTTGGTACAACAAATAGACATCCCTACCACAACAAAAGTTTGCTCTTGTGCAACAAATTAAACAACTTCATATTGCAACAAACAACACCAACTCCATGATGCAACACATAAGAACTCGGATGCAACAATTACCAAGAATTATTACAACTAAAATTCGTACAGAAACCACTTGCAACAAAAATGGGCGAAGGAGATCCAATCGCTATTTCAGCCATACGCCACCGGCCTCCTACATCGTTGCCGCCACCATGGTCTCCCTAAGAGAGGCCGTCGATTATGGCCGCATCTCTGGTCCTCATGAACTCACTACCTCACCTCCACTGCTGAGCCATGCGCGCTGTGTCGCCACTGCTCGGACGCCGCCGCCTCAAATCCTCCCATCGCCTTCGTCGTAGGCCGCTCAAAGACGCACCCCCCTCATTCCCCTTCGTCTGTGGGCACCTCCGGTCCTCCGCCCTAATCTACCGAGCCCCAACCACTGCCACCCTATGCGAGTATGGATCTATGCGGCTTGGGTATGGGGCTGCGGTGGCACGGGGAGGAGGTCGGGTGGTGTGGATGATCCGACGATGACGTGGGGAGGTGAGGATGAGGGGAAGGGAGGGGAGAGGGAAGGGTGGAGGTGACGACATGGGGAACCAAAGGAGGCAACAGTTTCAGGTGGGGAAAATGGAGTGAGTCTTCATGGGTCCACGTGTGTGAGATGTTTGATTTTTCCTTCTCGCTCCGGACATATGCATCGTTTTTGTTGAGGAACTGTCGCTGGTGAGTCCAGTCCAAGCGACCACCTCATAGACAAGCGCAGAATCGCACAGATCAATACAAGAATAAATAGTAGATTGAACACACAGATAGACATAGATGTAGAGGGTATTCTTCCTTCTTTATTCCTTCATCAAGCGGACAACCTTTTATAATGGTTGGCACCCCCTATTTATAGACTACAGACCCTGCTAGGGTTTTAGAGGGCGCCCACCCATGGACCGACTGCTGGGCCAAGTCCATAGTTTCCCAACACTCCCCATTGGGCACCCATCCTCACATATTCATGCCTCGTCGAAACTCCATAAAAACCCAGTGGGAAATTTTTAGAAAAAGAGTACATGATACACGTTCTATTGTGTTGCACTAATTGCCTCATTAAAAAACTTAGTTGAGAAACTTTGTGAAAACTCGTCAAGGGAAAAAGAGTATAATCCACTCAATTTCATTTAATCTCTAGGATTTACTCTTTGGGTACTCGATCTTTGTGATTAAGTTTTAATAATGAGTTCGTGAAGATTCTCACTATGAATTCTGCACTTCTCTAAGTCTCATTATTCCAATTCCACGTAGGCATCTTTCAAAGATAGACGCTGGAAGTGACTTAGTGAATAAATATGCAAGATTTTCACATAACTTAGTATGCAGTACTTTAAACTCATCCATAATTTGCAATTTATGAGCATAGAAGAACTTGGGGTAGATATGTTTTGTGAGATAACTCTTCACATAACCCATCTACACTTGTGCAACACAAGCTGCATTATCTTCATAGATAATAGTGAGGGTTTGTGCGGTATTCAATCCACACGACTGTTGGATGTGGTGAATCATCCGTCGAAGTCAAACACATTCTCGTGAGGCATCGTACAGTGCTATGATTTTCGAGTGCATCGTCGAAGTCAATACAAGACTTTGCTTAAATGATTTTCATGAAAATGCAGTTCCACATCATACAAATGCATAGCATGTTTGTGACTTGGCAGTATGCGGGTCCGACAGGTACCCGACATCTGCATAGTCATTCATAGTTAGGTCCTGGTTCTTTCTGTAGAATAGATCAAGATCTTTGCTTCCTTTGAGAAATCGGAAGATGTCCTCTATTATCTACCAATGCCTTTTGGTAGGCTCTGCTCTATACCTTGCTAATAGGTTTCCGACAAATGCAATGTCCAGTCTAGTACAGTTTGCTAAATACATGAGTGCTCCTATTGCACTTAAGTATGATAATTTTGATCCCAGGACTTCCTTCCCTTCTTCTCTAGGTCTGTACGGATCCTTGTCTTGCTGTAAGGATATCTCGATCATCGACACTTTTGAAGGGTATGCCTTTTCAAAGCCTTTTCTAACACCTTTTGAGTTTAGGCTAACTGATGCACTAATATCCCTTCAGGGGTATGCTCAAGGTGCAATCCTAGGAAACATTTGGTTTTGCCTAAATCTTTCATTTCGAACTCCGACTCCAGGTAAGAGCTTGCTTCCTTAATTTCTTATAAGATTCCAATGATATTTAGAATATCTTCATACACTGAGATTATACAAAATGCATTCTTAGATCATCGTATAAATACACAGGGATAATTCTCATTATTCGTGTAACATTTCTTGCATAGAAAGTCCATTCAAGCGATTATACTACATCCTACCTGATTGCTTAAGTTCGTACATTGGCTTTCTGAGTTTCACATTGTACGTATTTATATTTACTCTATCTTGGTTCTGGATAGGGATATATTTAGGTATCTTCATATAAATGTTTGAATCTAAATTTCCATAAATGTATGCAGTTACCACATCCATCAATTTTATTTCTAAATTCAAGTTTACTGCCATTGGGATTAAATATCTAAAGGTAGTTCCACCCATGATCGGGAATAGGTTTCTTCATAATCAACTTCGACGTTGAGTGAAATCTTGTGCAATGAACTTTGCTTATTTTTATTTATCTTTCAAAC
Organism: Hsuehochloa calcarea; assembly: GCA_036346395.1. Lineage (NCBI taxonomy): Eukaryota > Viridiplantae > Streptophyta > Magnoliopsida > Poales > Poaceae > Hsuehochloa > Hsuehochloa calcarea. The sequence continues at coordinate 48,324,073 of CM070599.1, forward strand.
AAATACCCATTTATACCATAATGAGTGCAAATGGGGAGGCATGCGGTTTACAGGTCCAAACACCTCTCTTTTATTCAGAGACAATAATTATGTTTCTATTGCCTTCTTTCAATCTTCTCAATCTGATCTTTTCTTACATTCAGTGAGCGATGCAAGATCTGGATCAAGATCGATGATTTTGGTAAAAAAAATTTAAAATAAATATCGACATTGGTTGTTGTCTTATTCATATATTTTTCTGTGGTCACAAAGTTTATAACTATTTCTTTATAGGGCGATTGTTCTAATGATTCTACTTGCTCACCATTGCTTTCAATTACAGGGGCAAGTCCTTTTAGTTTTTTAGCTTCGATATGTGCGCACACATCCATGTTGGTATCTCCCTTCGTGGAAATGTTCAAATCCGGTATGCCTTTCTTGAAGGTTTCATACTGGTGCCAGGTCTCAATTGGCTCATCTTCTAGTTCGGGAACTTCGGTGATCGGTTGTGTCAAGTCCTTATCATTTTTCACCAAGCGTTCCCAGCTACTTGGGATTCGAGGGACCGGAGTTCTCGTCCTTTTCTGAGGCCTATGGACGGGATTAGGGACACCTTCATCGGTATTTCAACCCTCTTCGGTGCATTGTGTGCAGACACATGTGACTTGGTCACGCTCTTCAAATCACTAAAGTAGCCAAGCAGTTGATTCACTAATTGTTATAAATCAATTTTCTTCTGGACTTCTCTATTTGCTTCACTAGTGCACGGATCATGTGCATGGATTCTCGTGACTTGCCACGTTATTTTTTGATATTTTTCATCAAGGGGTTGATTTCCTCCCCTAATGACAGAAAACTATCGTCATCAGATATACTATCAACGAATCGGGCAGTATACAAATCTCCTGTCATAGGGGGTCCAAATACCTGATTATAGATGATGTCTCATAACCAACGTATATCTCATACTTGCGGAGAGGGCCCATTACAGTTCGTTGTGGTGGTAGTATAGATACATACACCTTGCACCCAAATTTGCGAAGATGAGAAATTTTCGGTGCTAATCCTTGCGCTAGTTGCATAGGTGAATGGATGTAATATGCCGACGGTCTAAAATTGATGAGAGTTGCTGTGTGCAGGACTACGTATCCCCAACATGTAGTTGGTAAATTACAATTTTGATAGTCCATTCTGGGTGTGGATATACGGTACGGAATACTCAACTTTAATTCCCATTGTCACGCAATAATCATCAAATGCCTTTGAAGTAAATTCGTCCGCGTTGTCCATTCTGGAGGACTTCATATGATGATCGGAATTTTTTTCAATTCTAATTATATGCGAGATTAGCTTTGCAAAAGCGTGGCTTCTCGTAGATAATAAACACACTTGCTATCATTTCGAGGAAGCATCGATGAGCACCATAAAATACCTAATAGCTCTGACATGGGTTGTATAGGACTACAAATATCTCCTGAATATGGTCCAGGAATGCAGAGACTTCATCCTTCACTTTTAGAGTAGAAGGTCTAGTAATTAATTTCCCAGTGGCGCATACGGGGCACACAAAATCTTCCCGATTTGAAAAGTTCTTTACATCAATGTTATGTACCTGTGAATTGATAATTATATTTCTCATCACTCTACGACCTGGGTGGCCTAATCTATCATGCTAGATATAGAAAAATACAGAGCTTCTAAATACGGTTTTCAGGGCAGTATAGGTTGCATATGCCTTAATATTAGTGTAGTATAGCCCAGTTTCATATGAAAGAAGTCGTTCTAATACTCTTTTTCACTTTCTTTATGCTTTGTAATGAGCATGCATTCCTTACCATACTCTTATTCAGTCTCTACGCGGAAACCGTTAGCGCGAATATGCTTGAGAGTTCTAGTCGATTCTGGGTACAATAAGGCTTCTTCAATGACCAATGTTGTGCCCATCGGGAGTATAATTGTGGCCCTTCCCAGCCTATTATACAAGTATCGCTGCCCGTGATTTGTCATAAGACAACCATCATTCTTGATGACCGACTGAAAGAATTTCATCTATCTCAAGATGGTATTCGTTGTGCCGCTACCTACTAAGCACACTTCCTCCATAGGGCACCACACGTGTTCTGATACTTCAAATACCAGAACATAACTTGCTATTACAAATACGGAAAAAAATAAGCCTTCTAGGACTCATTATAAGAATTTAATGATTTGCTCTTCAAGAGTTTACAACCATTATTCAAAGTTCTATCACAATCACAAACTACAAAGTGACTATAAAAAGATCTAAGTGCAATGTGTGCACCAGATCGAATCAGCGAAGTATGTAGAAACTTCTACCTGAATCTGCTCCATGGCGATCTTCTCCTCTCTGGCAACTATGACTGCAGCTGCTGCGATGTCCAAAGGAGGGGTGATGGGGGCAGCTACTGGGTTGTCCACATCCATGAGTGCAACTAATGGATGTGTATCCTCTGTGCCTGCAATGGAGAGGTGTGCCTCATGCTATCCTTTACCCTTCTTCATAGACTGGAAAGCATCAATAACGTGCGACCCACGACTTTACCCTTCTCACCCATCTCCTTTATGAGAGATTTCTTTACCTTGTAGCTGCTAGCATTGGCTTCATATGCAACATTGCTACTAGGTGGCTGTGAGATGTAGTTCTTTCTTAGAACATCATCTTGAGCTTTCTCAACTTGCATGATGTCAATCAATTCGGTATACTCCTTGAGTCCTTGTAGCCGTCTTGACGATAGTTGCATGCAGATTGCACCGCATTCAGGTGAAAGGTAGAGAGAGTCTTCTCAATCTTCTGCTTATCCGTAATTATCTTACCACAGAGTTGAAGACTGGTATAAATTATATACAAATTCTGGTCATACTGGGCCAGCTCTTCAAACTCCCGGTTCGTGATGCCAGTTATCTACATATTTATGCAAAGAGTTCACAAGATTACTACTTATAATTTACCTAAAATGGTTCCAAAATTCTCATAATGCTCTTCGAACTCTCAGTTCGTTATCACATATTTTTCTATGCATTTTCATGATTTATTGCTATTTTCAGTGATTAAAAGCAATATAAACAATCACAAATAATCAAAACAGTAAATACAATACATAAATTATATGGAAATAATAATAACAAAGTTAATATGCTTCAAATGCTCAAAAGGATTCAAAATTTGAATTCTCGAGGCCCTTTTCTACTGGAATATGAATTTTTGGCTAATTCTGCAATTTCTAGGGGCTAAATCGCTAAATTTGAATTCTGAGAAATTTTTTGTGCGATTTTCAGAGAGTCCGAAGGACTTTTTGCAAAATTTATTTTTCTTTTGATTTTTTTCTCTTTTCTTCCGAAAGAAAACGGGCCAAGCCTATTGGGCATTTCTTTTGGCCCATTCGGTCGGACCAAAAAGGGATGCGGGGGGAGAGGTAGGGTTTCCCTACCCCTACTCCCGGGTGGCGGCGGCGCTTCAAGCGCGTAAGCGGGCGGCCGGGAAGGCACGACGCGACAGGGTCCGGGCCATGCGGCGCGGCGTGGGCCGAGGCGGTCCCAATGGCGGCGTCTCCATGGGAGGGCCGAGTGGAGGCCGACGGCGACGGCTCTGCAGGAGGAAGCTCGGCGGCGAGGTCAGGCGGGCGGCTCTAGCAACGCATGAGGTCGCAGCGGCGGCCAGCCGACGGTGCATCACGAGCCGGCGGCGGCGCACGAGAGGGGAGTCCGTGGGGGCGCCCGACTTTGGGTGGCGGTGCGTAGGGGAACCTATGCGGGGCGGCGCCAGTCGGCGGTGGTGCGACTCGAGCCAAGACAACTGCACGTCTCAAGCTGTTGGCCGGCTTTATTATTACTTTTTGTTACTGTCCATGCAATGAAAGAAGAAAAAATGCAATCAACAATCCATTTTACTTTCAAATAATTAACTGATCGGTATTGTGCCGGCGACTGCAAATCGACTCGTGGAGATTACAGGGAATTTGCAATCTACAATCCATGGTGCAATCGACATCTACTCCTTCATGCAACCCACCGATCGGTATTGTGCCGACGACTTCAAGTCAGCGCGGTATATTTGATCTAGAAAGCCAAATTTGCATAATTGAAAGCGATCTAGAAAAATGATTTGATCTAGAGCGTCATTCTTCGACGGTTAACTTTCGATCCGAGAAGAGTAGTTCGGAGTCGATCATGCTGATAACGTGTTGAGGAATCGTCACTGGCGAGTCCAGTCCGAGCGATCACCTCGTAGACAAGCGTAAAATCGTACAGATCAATGCAAGAATAAATAGTAAATTGAACATACAGAGAGACAAAGATGTAAGGGGTATTTTTCATTCTTTTTATTCCTTCATCAAGCGACTAGCCTTTTAAAATAGTTAGCACCACCTATTTATAGACTACATATACTTCTAGCGTTTTAGATGAAGCGTTCACTCATGGATCGGCTGCTGCGCCAAATCTATTGTTTTTCAACAGTTTCATTATCCATTAATCTATGAAGTAGTGTCAAATTCCCCCAACGGTCAGTTCAGGCGTCGACCGGCTGATGCGTCGCTCTAGATTTGCACTCGTTGATGCCCTTCTGGTGACTATCCACTCTCCAGCCGGCCCCATGCTCAACTCCAGCAACAATTGAGCACCGTCAGACGTCAACCCCCTCCGCTTCTTTCTCAATTTTGCACGAAGTCAGTCAAGAAAAAAAATTCACGAAGGTCCTCGGGTCCCTTGATTGGACAATCTCCAGAAATAAAGGTGAGGTGATTGGATAACAAGTAACGAGAAAAAATGGACGGAAGGAAACTGTAAAATTAACTGGTCTCAGATCGAGTTTCAGCAAGAGAGAGAGACTTGGTTGCAAACTAACTAGAGTACTATACGACGTACGCATTGGCAGTTTGGCACCGAATTTGCACTAGTGATATCTACAGAATGCATCTCATATCTGTTGGTATGCCATTGGTGGAGCCAATACGTTATCATCCTATCCCAGCATGGATGGATTCGAACAAAGAGAAAAGCGATGGATGCAGAGCATTCGAATATACATTCATGTCGAGCTTTACGCAAAGCGGGGCAATGTGTGGGCTCCCGGGTATATTTTCGTGGGTGAGGTGGCCGGCTCGACATGACCGCAGGAGCAGTGGGATCCCATCGCTTCCTCGATCCCAAAGAAGACGGCAAAAAATATGAGAGAAAGAGCGTTGAGTCTGACTCTAGTACGAATTAAGTTTCTTACTTTTAACCTATAATATTATTTTTACGTGGAGTTTTTTTATATACAACTATAAATATATCTGTAGTTTATAAGAAAAATTATAAACTTTATTGTAAACATCTTATCATATAACAATATCATATTACAAACAAGAGCGGATCCAGGAAATAAAAACATTAGAATCACCATGAACTAGCTTATATCTTAGAGAAAAATACAAATTTGGCTATGGTACATTGCGGTCATTAAGGGCAGTTAGCCAGAGGATATATGGATTGGGTTGTCTCATTGGGGTCACATGGAAGTATACAGGATCCGCCCTTGCCTCCGTGTTATGGTTTTTTTTTCTGAAGGAGTTTTTCTAAAATTTGTATTACATACGTTAGTGCAGTTGGTTCACTTATATATGTTATGGTATGTTTCCGTCTTGATTTATCTTAATCATTGAGTGTTGTTAGTAGATACCTGGCTAATCCGGGCAATGAGCATTGAAAAATAGTTCAATAGATTTTCAAATACTTACGGAGCACATCTTATACTTGTTTACAGTTTGTGAATACTAAAGATAGATTCATTGATTATGTGGTCTCAGATTTTGCTGTAGATTTGGATAAGATGAGATCTCTTACTAGTTATGTGTTCCTTGTTGGAGAATGTGTCGTTAGTTGAAAAGCAAATCTGTAAGCTACTATTGTCTTGTCCACTACAGAAGCTGAGTATATAGCTATTTCTGAAGCTTACGAAAAAGTCATTTGTTCATACTTAATTGGTATCATTCAGTAGTCATATGGACGTTCGACGCACAAGGTGTTCATGCTAATCTGTTTTGAAGAGATCACGTTTTATTTTGGCTACAGGGGGAATTCATCTCAATGTGGAGATTGATGAGTTTGAGTGTTATACGAATTGGATTTGAGTGTTATTCAAATTTTATTTCCTACTCCAACTCATAGTTTTACTCTACACGAAATCTTTCATATACTATTATAAATATATCCATGTAGTTCATAAGAAAGAGTAAGAGCTTCATTGTAAATATCTTCTCACGTAAATTTTGTGATAGCTAATGGATAGAAAATGTAGAATAATAATACACGATCCAAGAGAGTCAGATCGAGACGTCGAGCTGCCTTTCGCGTAAAGAGCTTTAGCTTTGGAGATGCATCATGCGTGTTCGTCGAGGAACAGTCAGTCGATCGCGCGAGTGGATGGCTAGATTCTGTGTGGCGCTTTAATAATTGCCGGGTAGCAGAAATGCAGTTCGTTTTCGAAGCATGTAAATGCAGAATATTTTCCGTGTTCGTTTTTGGTTGTGCGGTGTAAGGGGGACGTGTCGGTAGTTTTCTGCACTTACACATCACTGTTCTAGCACAAAGCGGGCAATAACCCGAGAAAGTAGCAGCTCCGTACGTAAGTGTCAGCCACTGAGCATAGTTGCGCACACTTGCACCAAGTAACTTGAGCCGGATTACAGATTCCAATTCCTTCAGAGTTCAGAGTAAGAGACAATCACGACGCGCGTTTTATCGTAGCTTAGTAATTGTACGAGCAACACGTTCGCCACTTCTGCAGACCAAGTGCCGCGCGGCGAGAAATGCTCAAAATGCCTCTTCTGCATGCATGGTTGGCCACGGCGGATCACACCGGAACATACGCGTACAACACGTTGCCGAACAAGAAGTGGCAGTATGTTTACCGGCTACTACTAAGAAGTTTGCTTGGATTCACTGAGAGACATCGTACGGAGCTAGGGATGCATGCGCTTGGAGCAAGCGACCACACGAACAGCACCGTCTGTTAATTAAATTGCTCCCTGCCGTGACTGCATCGACCGGCATCGATCGATCATGTCTTCGCCTTCGATCAACACGGCCCCGCAGGCCGACTGTAACATACTCAGTTTTCAAAGCAAATTTTAAAATTAAAAATTTGTAAATCAGTTTCAAAATTTGAAACTTCATTTTGAATCTTCAAGAACCCTACCGGGGCTTTTTGGGCTCCGGCTCGGCCTACTCCACCGTCGCCCCGGCTGACAGGTGGGCCCGCGACGCTGTTCCGTAGACCTATGGTCCTGTGGACCGGCGCAGTGCCTCCGGTCCACGAAACAGTGCCGTGGACCGTGCACCCGTACGCATGGACCCGGTCCATGAGCATTGTGCTGTGGACCGAACCCTAGGCGCCGCCACATGTCAGCTCCCTGGTTTTCCGGCTTTCCGGCTTTTGTTTTCAATTAAAAATTTATTTGAAAAGCTTTAAAAATTCGTATATTTTTCATTATAACTCCAAAAATTACGAAACTTATTTTTAAAATTTTCTAAATTCAAGATCTTGCTAACGGCACTGGTGTTGTTCAATTTGGTGTTCATTTATTATAAATTTCATATTTATTTGATCTCTCTACTGTTGATTACTAGTCCTTTTGCTGCAACTGACTTCTCATAAATCCTAGAATACCAGTAAGCCTCCAGCATCCCTTGAGGCCTTTGTCCACTAACATCAAGCTTAATTTCTCCTCTTCGTCCACTAATGAAACAACTCGTTAGGAATGCTTCTTGTAGATATGGATGATCTCTCTTAACCAAGGACATGCACTCTTAAAACCAATCAATGTAATTTGACACATTGGCAACCCCTTATTTAATATTCTTAAGTTGTTCCACAGCATCATGGATATTTATGTCGGGACCCAAATATGCAAATCTGAACCCTCTGTGTATTCTGCATTTGTTCAGGATCACGCTAGTGCACACAGTGTCAACATTGATGAAATATCAACTTCATACAACGAAATATTAAATAAACGAGTAATTTGAATAGCAAATAACTGTTGTGATCTTAAGGTCGAGTTTTATAATTATTAAGCCATGTAAGGCTGATACTGTTCCCTAGTCTTTTAATGGAATCGTTTGACCGCGTGCGTTCGTCGGTTGCCGCGGACGGACATATCGCGCGCTAGAACGCCCCCCGCTGCGTGCCAAGCCAAGTCCATGCAAACCAAGTGCCGCGCGCCGAGAAATGCTCAAAATGCCTCTTCTGCATGCATGGTTGGCCACGGCGGATCACACCGGAACATACGCGTACAACACGTTGCCGAACAAGAAGTGGCAGTATGTTTACCGGCTACTACTAAGAAGTTTGCTTGGATTCACTGAGAGACATCGTACGGAGCTAGGGATGCATGCGCTTGGAGCAAGCGACCACACGAACAGCACCGTCTGTGAATTAAATTGCTCCCTGCCGTGACTGCATCGACCGGCATCGATCGATCATGTCTTCGCCTTCGATCAACACGGCCCCGCAGGCCGACTGTAACATACTCAGTTTTCAAAGCAAATTTCAAAATTAAAAATTTGTAAATCAGTTTCAAAATTTGAAACTTCATTTTGAATCTTCAAGAACCCTACCGGGGCTTTTTGGGCTCTGGCCTGGCCCACTTCCCCGGCTTGGCTCGGCTCGGCCCGGCCTACTCCACCCGTCGCCCTGGCTGACAGGTGGGCCCGCGACGCTGTTCTGTAGACCCATGGTCCCGTGGACCAGCGCAGTGCCTCCGGTCCACGAAACAGTGCCGTGGACCGTGCACCCGTGCACCTTGGGCGCACGAGGTAGCTGGGACCTTGCTGATCACGGTGGTTCAGTCGGCGGGGCAAGGGCGACGACAACGGCGACGCAATTCGCCGGAGAAGAAACTCGGCCGAAAACCCTAGAACTTGAATTGTGGCGGCGCTAGAGCGATCGGGGCGACGAGGGCGGCGGCTCTGGGTTGCGGAGGTCTGTGCGATCATAGGGGGGTATTTATTGGACCGGGGGACGCCGGAATTGGAAACCCCCAATTCGAGTCCGAAACGGCCGCGATCGGAATTTCCGAGATTCGGGGAGATTGGGAGGGATTCGGTAGCCGATTTGGTTAGGGATGAGTACGGGATAGATACGGTTACAAATTGGTGGGGTCGGCGTGAAGAATCAGCGACCGTTGCGATTTTGTCGGACGAAGCTTCGAACAGCGGCAATGGCGGGCGAAGGCGTGGGCGCGAGGAGGAAGAAGGGTCGCGGAGACGACGACTCGGTGGCGGTCCCACCTGGCAGCGGCAGCGAGGCGCGGCGAGCGAGCGAGCAGGATCAGCGGGCGAGGCCACGCGGCAGTAATCAAACGGAGGAAGGCGGGCGAACGCTCGGGCGTTCGATTGAAAAGAGGGGCATGCGTCGTACATCCAACGGACGAGGGCGCGAGCGAGCGGGAGATGGGCTGGCGCGCGGGAACAGTGTTGGCCCAACACTGGTCCGAAGAATTAAATTTGATTTTTTTTCTTTTTAGAAACTCCAGAAAATGCAAATAGCAAATGATCTTGAAAAAATTCTAGAAAATTCTATAAATTATATCCAAGCATATAGAATCTGAATAAAATAGTTTTGACAATTGTTGATGTTGGGAATAATCATATTAAATCATTTTGTCTTAAATTCCATATTAAACTTTTAATATAAATTCACATAAAATGCAGGTGATGAGATTTTCAACTAGCAAATAAATAAAAGATTTTCAAATGCTCAAAAGTTGGGATGTTACAATTTACTTCAGAAAATATGTCTCGAAGCATAGCACGAAACTGATTCCAATTTAATACCTGCCATGCTACTCCAAATGCCCTTGAACCAGTTAGCTACCCTCCCCTGTAAGTGACCCAAGGCTAAGTTCACACACTGTTCCACGGTGTTCCTGATAATTCATAAAACTTTTCACATTGCTTCAACCAACCAATAGGGTCCTCTCCTGGAATCTCAAGTCTAGATCCATTGAAGATGGCTTTAGCATAACTAGAGTTTATTCCAGGATTTCTGGTGTAATTGTTCCTCTGAGCTTCTAGTAGCTACACTCCAGGGAATTATCCATTGGCCATTGCACTCATGAACTGTCCAGTAACCGGGTTGTACTGATTCTGATGAAAGAAACTGTGATTCCAGTCAATCCCGTATGGGTTACCAGGTTGAGGGTTGTAATGACACCCGAGGTCAGTCCTTGTCTCAGACCCTGATGAGCCGTAGTTGTGGCTGGTCTCATCGCATTTGGGACTACTGGTGCTGCGCAGGGGTTCACCATGTTGTGCTTAATGGTAAATTGAACTGGAAAATGCTCACTATGGAGGCCACCCTGCCCATTCGAACTAAGGTTTAGTTTGAAATTTTGGGGTACCTGGGCTCCCCCTACCTCCATTTGCTCCACTGTCTCCTTAACTATGTTAACTCGAGGTACTACAGTATGAGCTTCAGGTTCGGTTACCTTTGTAGTCGGTATCACTGGTTCGGCAGGACATATCCTCTTCAAGAAGTTCTTGATCTCTGTGATGTCCCCCTCAAATCTACCAGTTCTCCCATGATCACTTGGATCACGAGCTCTGCATCATATTCCTCCTCGCCTTCTGCTAGATCGCCCTTGGATCTGGTCCTCACTGTTAGAGATATGATTTGTTAGAGATATGATTTGATTGATTTGGTTTCCTTATCTGTAACATGTATTGTATTATATATTCTGGCCGGTTGGCCCCTGATAATAAAAGTCGCTTATTCCAACATGGTATCAGAGCATTAGGGTTACCTCCTCGTGCAACTCCGCTGCCGCTCCGTCGGCCTTCGGCTTCCTCGTCTTGCGCAACGACCGCCGCGTCCTAGCCACCGCCGTCGCGATCTGGTGGACCGCCCGAGCCGACTCATCGCGATCTGGTGGATCGCCCGAGCCGACTCATCGTCCGCCTCGCCCGTGCCGTCGCCGAAGCATCGCACTCGTTGCTGCCGCCGCCACCGACGCTGCGCAGATCCGCCTCGCCCGTTGCCGTCGCCAAAGGTATCGCGCTCGTTAGTCTTTGCCGCCGCCACCGACGTTCGCCGAAGCTCGGCCTCGTTGGTGCCGCCGCCGCCATCGACGCAGGCGCCGAAGCCGTCTCCGCGCCGGTACCCGCGTCGTCGCAGCCCCACCTCGTCCAAGAATCCACGGCGACGGCGCCCCAAGAGCTTCAACCTCGTCGACATCTTCGCCTGGGGCGGCTCCCTCGGAGTCGACGTCTTCGCCTGGTGCGGCTCCCTCACCCGCCGCCGGCCGCAGAAGGGAAACCCTAGTAGGGTTTCCCCCGTTTTCGGCAGTGGGCCGTTTTCGGCAGTGGGCCGGATTTAAAAAGAAAAGTCGAGTTCAAAAAAAAAAAAAAAACGTCGTTCTAATCGCCGCGCCGTCCAGCGCCGCCTATTAGACTACGTTACCTTGGTCGCCGCGCCGTCCAGCGCCGCCTACCAATGGGCACCGCTTTCCCTCCTCATTGCCGGTGATCTTCGACGGTGTTAACTACACCGACCAGATCTCACATGCGCATCCATATGCGTGGTCTTCGTCTTTGGGGCGTCCTCTCTGGCGATGTCACATGTCCGCCATGCCCTACTTCTCCGAGCCTACGTCGCATTGCGCTTCCCAAGCGGCGGACAAGGTCGCTATTGAGGTCGGCGCCTTCTCGATGAGAAGGTCGCCTCGCTACCAAGAGGCTCTGGACTCCTACATGGATCGCTTGACTACCTACACTCAGTGGTGTGACGACGATGCTCGAGCTGCTGCTGTCCTCATCGCCAGTGTTCAGCCTCAGTTTTCTTCTGAGATTGTGGGATTTTCATCGGTGTCGGATGTGGACTCATCTTCGACAGCGCTCTGAACCCTCCGAGATGCCCTCTACATCGATGAGTTCGTCAGAGCACTCTCTTGACAGGTGATGCTCTCGTTGACGCCTTCTACGCTCGAGTTCGTGATCGGCGTCCAATCGACTCTCTTCGCCTTCTTGGCCGTCGTTCTTGTTCGTCTTTGCTTGGTCGTCCGTCTTGATCTGGAGTTTCAGCGTATCTACGAGTTCCTTACTCGCCGTCCCGAGTTCGAGCGGGCGTGCCCGGCTACTTGCACGCCACCGTGTCACTCTTCCGAGGCCCTTACCGAGATACGTGCGAGAGGAGACTCGTCGAGTGGTCTTTGTGCGATGCCACTCCTCCGTGCTCGCCGCCCGTACACCTGCTACACCGACTACTTCACGCTTCAGTACGCTGCCTCCTCCAGCGGCTGTCACAGGTGGTGGTGGCCGCCCTCCATCTGGCGGTGGTCGTCCTCGCTGCTCCTACTGCGACAAGATCGGCCACATTGAGTCTCAGTGCTACAAGAAACAGCGGCATATTTCACGCCGTTCTTCTCCTAGCACCGCACCGTACTTCTACAACGACGTGCGCCGACTACTTCCGTATTTTCTCTCATCGGGCGAGAGATAGCCGGACTTGACGGCGCTTGCCGCCTGAGTTCTTCCTCGGCGGTGTTCTGCGGAGTTCTGCGACCGACTCTTGAACACGAGAAACCACCTCCTACACAGACAGGTACCTCCCCGTGGATCCTTGATTCCGGAGCATCCTTTCACATGACTTCCGATTCTTCCACTCTATCTTTTGTTACACCTCTTGATTCCCCTGTCAGTGTTCTTACTGCTGATGGTACCTCTCTTTCTGTCTCAGTCGAGGACCTCTTAGCAACTCATCTTTTCATGTTCCTTCATTGCTCATGTTCCTCGCCTAACCATGCGACTTCTTTCTGTGGGGATGATTCTCGACCTTGGTTATCGGATCATTCTCGACTCGACTCTTGTTGTGTTCGGGACCGCCACACGGAGCTCGGTTGGTTCGGCCTCGGCGCCTTGACTCGCAGCGTCTCAGGGAGCTTGGTAGGCTTCACCTTCCTTCCGCCGCCACCGTCGCCGCGATCTCTCGCCTCTGCCACTCCGTCTACCGGCTCTTTCCAACAATGGCATCACCGTCTTGGCCATTTGTGTGGCTCTCGTCTATCGTCTTTAGTTCGTCGTGGTCTCCTGGGGTCTGTCTCAGGAGACGTGTCTCTACATTGTCAGGGCTGTAAGTTAGGCAAACAGCTTCAGCTTCCTTATCCTCATAGTGAGTCAGTGTCTCAACGTCCTTTTGATCTTGTTCATTCGATGTTTGGGGTCCGCTCCTTCGTTTGAAAGGGGTCATCGATACTATATCATATTTATAGATGATTTCTCTCGCCACACTTGGATATATTTCATGTCTTCTCGTAGTGAGGTTTTGTCTATCTATAAACAGTTTGCCACTATGGTTCGCACACAGTTCTCCACTCCTATTCGTGTCTTTCGTGCTGACTCTGCTGGCGAGTACCTCTCTCATCACTGCGCAGCTTTCCTTCTTTGGCGAGGCACTCTCCGATTCTCTTGTCCTGGTGCTCATGCTCAGAATGGTGTTGCTGAGCGCAAGCATCGTCACCTCCTTGAGTCGGCTCGTGCACTGATGATTGCCGCCTCAATTCCACCTCACTTTTGGGCGGATGCTGTTTCCACTGCCACCTATCTCGTCAACATCCAGCCTTCTTCTGCTCTTCAGGGCGCAATCCCTATTGAGCGTCTCTGTGGTCTCCTTCCTGACTACTCTGCCCTTCGTCTGTTTGGCTGCGTTTGCTACGTTCTCCTCGCCCCTCGAGAACGCACCAAACCGATCGCTCGATCCATTGAGTGTGTCTTTACGGGTGCAGTCACGAGCACAAGGGCTATCGGTGCTGGGATCCTGTTGGTCGACGGATGCGGATTTCTCGGGATGTGACTTTCGACGAGTCTCGTCCTTTCTACCCACGTCTTGTCTCTCCTTCGACTTCCTCTGTGGAGTCTCTCGTCCTTTGACCTTTCGGATACACCTATCTCGTCTCCACATATTTCTCCTCCGGCCTCTCCGCCATTGTCGCCGCTGTTTTCGTCTCCTGCGGCTCCTCGAGCTCCCCACTACACTCGTCTACACTCGTCGACCTCGTATTGAGGATCTTCCAGATGAGCCCACTTCTCCTGATGTTTCATCTTTTACGATGCTTCATCTTCCCTTGATGGGCCGTCTTCTCCTCGCTACGCTCTCGCGATCGCCCGATCGATTCGCCCCTGCCTGCTTTTGCCTTTCTTTGGCGCAGCCACTAGTGAGCTCGCCTCCTATCGGGATCTTTATTACTCATCCCGAGTGGCGACATGCCATGGCCGAGAGATTGCTTGCCTCGAGCGTCTTGGTACTTGGGATCTTGTTCCTTTTCCATCTCACTCGTCCCATCACATGTAAGTGAGTCTATAAGATTAAGACTCGCTCGATGGCTCTCTTGAGCGCTATAAGGCGCGTCTTGTTGCTCGTGGCTTCCAAAGGGAGCATGGTCGTGACTACGACGAGACTTTTGCTCTGTGGCCCACATGACCACCGCATGCGCACTCTTCTTCGGTGGCGTCTGCTCGCCATCGGTCTGCATTCTCAACTCGATGTCAAGAATGCCTTTCTTAATGGCGAGTTGCGTGAGGAGGTCTACATGCATCCGCCACCGGGTATTCATTCTCGAGGGTATGGTGCATCGTCTTCGTCGCTCTCTCTATGGCCTTAAGCAAGCCCCTCGTGCTCGGTTTGGCGCTTCTCCTCTGTGGTCACTGCTGCGGCTTTTCAAAAAGTGATCATGATCCTGCGCTCTTGTCCACACTTCGTCTCGTGGTGGGACTCTTCTCATACGTATGTTGATGATATGATCATTACAGGAGATGACTCTGAGTACATTGCCTTTGTCAAGGCTCGTCTTAGTGAGCGAGTTCCTTATGTCGGATCTTGGTCCTCTTCGTTACTTCCTTGGGATTGAGGTTACTTCCACTCCGGATGGTTTCAGATGTCCCAAGAGAAGTATATTCAGATCTTCTTGATCGCGCCTCTCTCATCGATCGGCGTCTGTTGAGACTCCTATGGAGCTCAATGTTCACCTCAAACCCTCGATGGCGAGCCTCTTTACGATCCGACTCGTTATCGCCATCTTATTGGGAGTCTTGTCTATCTTGTCATTACTCGTCCGGATATCACTTATCCGATTCACATTACGAGTCGGTTTGTTTACGCTCCCACTCGAGTCCACTCTGACCACCTTCTTCGAGTTCTGCGATACCTTCGTGGGACTATCTCTCGCCGCTCTTCTTTCCACGCTCCACTCGTTCTGACTTCAGCTTATTCGGATGCTACTTGGGCGGCGATCCTCCGATCGCGGTCTATCTCTCTTCTTGTGTTTTTCTTGGTGGTTCGCTTATTGCACGGAAGACGAAGAAACAGATCGCAGTGTCCCGCTCGAGTCAGAGGGTGAGTTGCGAGCCATGGCTCTCTTGACAAAGCAGAGATTACTTGGCTACGGTGGTTACTTGAGGATTTTGGTGTTTCACATTACACCGACTCTCTCTTGTCGACAAGACAGCAGTGCTATCGGTATTGCGTGACCTGTGAAGCATGAGCTCACCAAGCATATTGGTGTTGATGCTTCCTTCATGAGGTCTTGCGTGCATGATCAGGTGATTGCTCTTCAGTATGTGCCTTCAGAGCTTCAGATTGCGGATTTCTTCACGAAGGCCCAGACTCGAGCACATCACGGCTTCTACCTCTCCAAACTCAGTGTTGTTGATCCACCATGAGTTTGAGGGGGGGTGTTAGAGATATGATTTGTTAGAGATATGATTTGTTAGAGATATGATTTGATTGATTTGGTTTCCTTATCTGTAACCTGTATTGTATTATATATTCTGGCCGGTTGGCCCCTGATAATAAAAGTCGCTTATTCCAACACTCACTATCCTCTACACTTCTCACAAGATCGGTTTGAGGGATTTTTACGGTCGTACCAACCTCTCCCCTCTTCCTATTGTGATTTTCCACCGCCACCTGCTTGCGCGCTGATTAGAACCAGGGATTTTAGGGTGGCAAGTCACCAACCCAGTGCTTCTTCGACCACAAGAACACTTCCAAGTGACAGGTTGACTTGGGTTCAGGGATTTCACAGCAGCAACTCAACTCCCGCTTCCAACCTCTACCAATTCAATCTCCACTCTAAGAATCGTGTTGCTCTGATACCTTTGTCAGGACCATGTCTACTTCAGAGAAAATTTGATATAAATCCTACAGATTTGGGGATAGATGAGGATTGGGGAAAGTGTTCTACCGAAGAAGACGAGAGTAATACTCCTACGTAAGCTAACTGAATATTGCTTTTCAATCTTCCTTCATTCGCTTCGGCGATCAAGTAGTACTGAACTTGGGTGTTTTCGCGATTTACAGAGTTGTAGCTTTAGTCGAAGTTAAGAGTTACAATCGATAAAACCCAAATGATAAAAGGGTTTGGTAAATAGTACTGTATATTAACTATCAGAGTCAAACTCCTCTATTGGATCACGCTTTACCGCGTCTGAACACTTCATCGCCTCTGTTCATGCTTGTCGAGTGAAATCGCTGAAGTGTTACAAGTAGCGCCGATTTTGTTTCTTCAGTGAAGTCTTTGCCCCATTCCTTTCTGAACTTCAGTGGTCTGACACGGTGGCCATTGAGACGTTGTGCCATCGGCGGTGTTCGCCATGGGCGTCAATCGGTTCTCTGACCCTCTCCTGGTCTCCATGAGAGGTCCGATCATAGAGGTGGATAGACTTGGAGGAGCTCTTTCGCATGCGGTCCTTTGCTTATTATCCACTGCCCGTTGGACTCTCCAATTGCTTATTATCCACTGCCCGTTGGACTCTCCCGGATTTGGACACTGTACGGATCGGATCAAGGGGGATAAGATTTGTTGTGGAGGCACTATTTCACTAGGAACCCTTGAGTTATTCAGTATTATCCGTTTCCACCTTCCAGGTTTGGATCGCGGATAATATCTACGATCGTGGGCCGTTCGATCCATGCTGTGCGGCTCATATTGACGAGGTGTTGACCGTTTACATCTGCGCAGGGGTCACGTGCGATTTTTGGGCCTTGAAATCGAAGTTGGCCGAGGCAGTAGTGCTGAAACTTTACCTCAGCCCGTTATTACCTCCGCGAACGAGGGAAAGCGGGCACGTGCCCTCTCGCTTCCGTTCGGGGCTGTGGCGCGGCCGGCGACGTCAGCCCGTTATTTCGGCTGCGGGCCTTGGCAGACGGGCGCCGCGTGCCAGTGGAACCATCTTTCGGCCGTTCTCCGTCGCCGTGCCCCGCAAATCGAAGGGTCTGAAGGCGAAGTGCGCCTACGTCCTGCGCATGTCCCGGCTACGATACGGCCGTCTTTGATCTGGGGCCTGGGAGGTGACGGCTTTGAGCCGATTTTTTATGTCTGCAAGGACGACAAGGCCCAGACGCCGATGTGGTTCCGGCCAGCTGCCCAGTGGTCTGTCTCCCTGTAGGCTGTAGCCGAGCGAGAGATTGTTGACTGATCAGTGGTTACAGTCAAGCGTCACGGGTCATTGGTTTCCTGTACCTTTTGTAATTTGTATCTTCAGGCATTATCCCACTTCATGCAATTTGCCTATTTGGTTTCTTCGATTAAGTGCATGAAATGAAAAAAAAACGAGATTTGGGGTCTAAATCATTCTGGTTTTTTTTCATTCTAGTTAGGAATTGGGAACGGAAAGAAATACACGGAGGAAAAAGCCGCAGATTAGAAAAAAATAAGATGCCAAACGAAAATGATGTGATGGAATCACAATTTTGAGATGAGCACACTTATAACTGATGCTAAGGCAGTCCGATAGAACCATCCTATATAATTTTATCAATCGGGTACAAATCAGTACTGCCATTTCTCAACAAAAAAAAAGTAATGCCTTGTTTACACAAGAATAGACTACCGTATGGCTATAATGTAGAGCAGAAAAAATAAAAATAAAGGATTAAATACTAGTCTTGTTTAAGGACTCCAAAGAAAAGGCAGCACCAGGGTGAACGTCTGATACAGTCAGATGCGATGTTAGTATGTACAAGACCCATATGTGGAGGCACACCAGGTACACCAAGGCCCAAACTTGTGCCTTTGGATTCCGCCTCAAGAAGATATGGCCAGCCGAGAAGATGGAATCGAGCTGTCGGATCGCAGATCCCAGTTGCTGCTGTCCAGTCCGTATCCTGTCGCGCAGCCTTGGCGAATATGATTCTTGCCATGTACAGGCTTCAATATCTATCTTTGACGACGAGCTGGAAGAAGCCAATGATGAGGCATTATTGTCAAGCAATCTAGAAACTGCCTGTAGATGATGATGGGCAATGTTAGTCCCCCTCGTATGCTCTTTTAATTGAGTAAATTGACTATGACTCTTCTCTTAAAAAAATACTGTGCTTAACCAAGATATTTTCTATGCTGACTTGAAAACAGTGGGTTTATAAGTACAAACCTCAATTCTCAGTAACAAAGCTGCCTTGTCTGAAGATAGGGACTCAACCTGAAAAAAAAAACATTTGAAGCTCATCAATTCATAAGCATACAGCACATTGCAGTGAAGATATAGCAACAGCTGGTTTCTCCATGCAAATAATGGCATTTTACTCTCAGATGGCAACCATTTTTTATATGTAGGATTGTTTGTTATTAGCCACAGGGAGTTAATAAGTTCCATATTGTTTATTATTAACCACAGGGAGTTAATAAGTTCCCTAGCTCCATAAATATTACCAATGAAGGGGGAGATGTCGTTTCACTTTCAGTAGCAGAAAACAAGGATATCCAAATTCTATCCAAGCAAGATCAGTCAGGCATGATTTCGCTGTAAAGATCAATTTGGAATTTTTTTAAAAAGGTACTGAAGTCACAAGACAATAAAACAAAAACATTTTCCAATCACAAGTCAGGAATTTAACACAGGATGTGATAAAACAAATGGGCACATATAGCAAACTAACCTGCATTTGTTTTTGAATCAACCGATCAGTGAGTTGATCAAGCCTCTTCTTGAGTTCAATTTCCACCTCTGTAGGATGCACCATGTCTCTTCTTGTCAGCTCAATGTTTTCTTCAATCTCCCTTGCCTACGGATCAAAAAAAGTGACCACAGTTGATTAACTTTACATTTTCTGCAGAAAAGAATGTAAAATACTCAGCTCTGTTGTACAAATGACCCTCATCCTATCAGCACTGGATACGAAGAATGAAATACTCCGAGATATCACAACAAGTGCACAATTAATTTTATAGAAAAAGTAGACAGCATGAATTCCCTTACTTCCAGCTTATATTTTATTTCCCTGTCCCTTTTATCATCTAATCATGAAACAAACATATGTGCAATAATGAAACAATATAAAGGTCATTTGAGCTATGTGTCCAAAACCAGATCAAATGGGATGACTTCAAAACAGTGAGCTAGTTGGGGCACCACCTGAAAGAATCCCGAATAGTTCCATGCTAAAGCACAGAACAATCATTGCCTAAAGTGCTTTGCAGAAAGAGTTCCTGGATCGCCATACAAATTAACATAAATGAACTAATAATTAAAGTTATAGTCAGGAGAACCTACCTTGCCCTTCAAGCTGACAACCCTATCACATGTCAGAGTGTATTCTGCATCAATAATTTCTTCTACCAGCTTGAACCTTCTCAACGATTCTATCTAGACAAAAGTTCAATGAAGTTACAAATAGTAAAGACAAGTAGAGTTTTCCAAGTCAATCACATTACTAGAAAGGCTTAAGCAAGTATTATATCGGTTGCATGGGATGTAAGGCCAATAACATCAAATGTAATTCGATTGCTTACTTCATCAACCAAAGGGACACTTGTCTTCTGTATCTTTGCTATCTTTCTCTTGTATTCTGCTCATGGAATGGTAAAAAAGAAGTCACGTACTGAAAAACAAGTGCTAATAGATGGTGAGAAATTCTCCACAAAAAAAACATGTTACGCTTAAGTCAGTTCAACAAAAGCAAAAACGAGTCAGCATAATATACGTAATTGGACTAATAATCAGAAGCAATAGTGTGGAAATGTCACTACAAAGCTCCAAACCAGAGGGCCTTGAAAAAGAAATCCAAATCGTGATCAACATACTATCTTGAGTAAGAGTCTTCAAATCAACTTCCTCTCGAAGTTGCGCCATTTGATCAACCTAGTCAAAATACCAACAATAATCAATTTTGAAAAATCCACTTAACATTGATAAGGCATTTCATAACTTGCGTAGCAACTATCGAGTATCAACTGATCCAGCTAATTGTTATCAGGGGTTATCGCAGTAGCCTTCCTCTAGCAAAAGGAAGGCAAACAAGAGAACTTAAGTTAGGCCCTGATGTGGCTTTGTGCATATGGCTGTAGAGCATGGTCATTCTAGACTACCCAATTCCAGAGTGTACCAATTATATCTCAAGTAATGGCAGCATTTAGGAAGGCACCAAATGTTGTCATGTGTATTATACACAATCTAGGCACTAACAAATGCTAGCATTCTCCACATTTAAAAGGGAAGCATAAAAGAAGACAATGTTCAACTAGCCACTAACACCTATGGTTTGGCCCCGCATCTGACGTATTGTACACCAAGACTGTCTACATGTGCTCTTCATTCTTGCTAAAAGCCTAAACAACAATCCACAAATCATAAAAAAATTGGCAGTTCTTGCACAGTTGCACTGCCCATGCTTTATACATGTCTTAACGTTTCATGACAACCTTATTAATCATAATGCATATATAAGATGCTAGCTGATTATATAACTAATCCCCAAACCAGAAGTACTTGTTACAGAACATTCTTCGGTATAATGTAGAATATGTTGATCATCCAATCATTAATTCATTGTACTGCTTGATCCGATTCATTATTAAAACTCTGCTAGCACATTGATTTAACAGTGTATTAAGCTAGTAATTACAACATCACTGTGCTAAAGTGGCTGTTTGAGTGGCCAAGCATACCAAAATGTGGAGTTATTAGCTAAAATGGCACTTTTGCGTGACGAAATAGCAAAAATAGTCCCCCAAAACCCACCCACCACAAACGAATTGGCAAAAATGGCACCGCGGACGGCACACGACACGTGCCCCCTGCCGTGCCCTCACCGCATGGATCCCCCTGCAGCGCCCCCACCGCACGGATCCCCGCCGCTTGGTGGGCGCGCAACAGGGAGGGTCCGGGCAATGGGAAACCACTACGAGGCTTACCACGCGCCGCCCCCTGCCATGGCATTTGAGTGCAGAATTGGTGTCATTTTTGCCAATTCACTTGCGGCCTTGCGGGAGAGGGGGGGGGCTATTTTTACTATTTTGTCACGCAATAGTGCCAGTTAAGCCAAAAACTCCAAATGTGGTGCTCAGCATAACTGTACATGTAGAGGAAGCATGCTTATATATAGCAATGTGAAAGGACTGCCCCCTTGACCAAGAAAGAGCACTTCTAAACAAGTGGAACGGAGAGAAACTGGAAAACAAGTAATAACCTACACCTACACAGTCAACAACTGATCTAGAGAAGAAAGAGGAAGGGGGAAAGACAACATACTTGAACTTCCAGATTCCATTGTTCCCTGGCAAATGCCTTTGCAAGCTCTGCATTCGTAACCTGCAAAAATCTTCAGTAAGAGCATTGTTGAGACTAGAGGCCAAATACTATTCTCTACCAAAAAGTAAAAAAGGCTATATATTGCATTATCTGCAAAGCAGGACAGGAAGAATGGGTGAAGCAAAGTTCTAAAGAGTGATGATACCTCAAGCTTAGCCAATCGTGCAAGGGCTTCCATTCTAGTGCTGTGGTGTCGCTGTTTCTCCATCTCCATAGCTTCCATGGTTTCAATCGTACTACTCTGCAACTCTGAAGCCTGAAAATTAAACATGAAAAGTGTGGAAACAAACACTGATAAAGGATCACCATTTTCTGGAAATCAATCTCACTGATAAAGGATCACCATTTTCTGGAAATCAATCTCACAAGATAACTTCTATAAGACAAAATACCTCACAAATGACAAGAAACAGTTGCAGGAACAGAGCATGGGAAGATAAACTAAGAACAAAAATGGACAGCACTAGTAGTCACAAAATGTGCATCCAATTAGGCTTTTTGATATCATACAAAAAACTCTTTATCTATAAATAATATATGCAAAACAAAATAAACCAAGTCCCCCCAATAAAAATAAAGTAATGCAATCAATGGATCATAGTATGAAAATAACAGTGCTAAAAACTCAAAACAGTAATAGAATAATGAAAGCAAGAGCAAAGCTAATCAACATGATTGGAATTGAGTCACCCTGATTTTAGTACATCAACTAGACTGTGTTGAATGCCAGAGTTATGTATGCCAATTTTATTGCCACATTAGCAAAGGGTGCTCACTGACATGGTTGAGATCAGCATAAAGTTGTACAACCAACCAAATGTTCAAGCTGTGTCACTTGAATTCAAATGTTGGGTTGCTACATGCTGATTCTCACAACGCAGACACGTCCAGGCTAAGCAGAATAGATCCCACATGACAAGCAATCTGTGAATCACTCACGTAGAGGTAACATTTATGCTAAGGTATTAGAACATTATCTTTCAGTTTTCTCATTGAGTCACAGAAGATACCATCACTTCACGAAATCTCTCAAACTACACAAGCACAAGTGAAATAACCATGAAGTAGCCTCACCTCCTGTGCCTGTTCCTTCTCGCGCTCGGCGAGCAGCTTCTCTAGGCCGGCTTTCTCCCCCTCCAGTCTCGCCACGGCCTCTTCCCTCTCCGCGATCGCTCGTGCAGCCATCGCAGCAAGCCGCTCGGCCCGTCGCCGCCTCCGCTCCTCCTCCCTCCGCCTCTCCTCCTCCGAATCCTCCGAGTCGTCGCTCCCCGACCCATCCGAATCCTCATCGCTCCCGCTCCTACTCTCAGACCTGCTCTTCTCGTCCTCCCGATCCTTCCTATCACCCTCCGCCTTCGCCTCGGCCACCCCCACGGGTTCACCACCCGCTCGATCCAGCGCCACGAGAGCCGCCGCCGCAGAGGCGGAACGGCGCGGGGCTGGGGAAGGGGGAGGCGGGGGGGAGCGGTGCTTGGCAGCGAGGCGGAGGCCGAGGGAGGGAGGCGGAGTGACCGGCGGCTGCCTGCGCGAGGGGCCGTCGAGGAGGGCGTCGGGGGAGGGTTGGAGGGCGGCCAGGTTGGAGGCGGAAGGGGACTTACCGAGTGACTCCGCCGCTTGCTGGTCGATCTGGAGAAGACGAGAGGAGAAGAGTTAGAAGAGTTGGAGGAGTTGGAGGAGGAGATGAGGGAGTGAGGAAGGAGGAGGGTGCGCTTGCTTGGTGGAGGATGGTTTCAGCGGCTTTGAGCTTGGATGAGATCCAGCCCGCCATGGCGCGGCGCGGCGGCTGCGGTGGCGCGGTGAGCTGAGACGTCGCAACGCGTGGGAATTGGAGGAATTGGGTCGAATCGCAGGCTGCAACCGCCGGTGGTGGCAACCGGCGAACGGCAAGGGGTACTTGGCTTGCATATTACTCCATTGGATGCGTTTGCTCACCGATAGATCAAAATTAGACGGCTGAGATGAAAGATAGATTATACGGTTGACCCAGTGATGTTCGGCCGCACGGGCAGCCCAGTGATGAAATGATAGAAGTGTAAACAAACTCCATAAAAAGTGTAAAGTCGAATAGTTTTCAGGATATTTTGAAAGTTGTAGCTATACAAGTGCATATGTATGCTTAAAACGTGCGAATGTCATACGAATTTACAAACTGCATGAATCTTGTAAAAATCCTACATTCTAAACGTGTCAACTTTTTATTGTGTTGAGCGGTGCACCATCCATCTGCATACAATTCAACGTTCTGGATTGTTCATCATCACTCTCCTATTATACCTAAATTGTTAGTCAATTGCTACTCAACGTTATGAATGCTATTCGCTTTCTATTCTTATGCGTTAGAAATGTGTCATGGCTGCAAGGGGTGTGACCAGTTTTGGAGTCTCGACGAAGTTCAATTTTCACCTACAAATGTTCGACACAAAATAATGGAGTACCATAACAAAGCACGGTAAGTGATTAAAAATGAAAATAAAGATTAAAGCCTACACAATATGATTTATTACAAACTAGCTATTTTCAGCTCATATTTGTCGTGTATCCATAGATAACACAAAAGACCGCTCAATTTTTTCCTTAATATTTACATGTCCTTTTGATATATATGCACCTTGTATCTTTCAAAAAATATGTAACATAATCACACAAATAAATCATATGCAATTTCATATGGTTTTTATAAAGGACATTTGGAATAGTCTGCATTAAAAAAGAACACTTGGAGATTTTTTTTTTCTTAGAAAAAACCTTCAAAAACCCAGACGCTCACCCATACAACCCCTCCCTCTTATAAATTTGCCGCTCCGCCCCTCTATTACTGTAAAAAGAGAGCGACTAGTGCCTGAACGTACAAGGAGAAGCTTCTCATCGTACGCTTTCCCCCACTGTTAGATCTATGTCTGGGTGTCCGACGCGAAGCATTCCCTTCAATGCTTCACTCGCACAGATCTTCCCACCGACAAAAGCATCGGAGGCCTTCCCGTCCTCGTGATACCTTTTTGACTTCTTCCTCCTCTTAATAATCTTCTTCACCCAAGCTTCTCACTCTTCCTCTATCTTCATACTCCCAGCCACCCCCAGTCTCGGCCTCCACCACCTCTACCTCTGTCACATACCATTACGCCTGACTCCAGTCTCAATCCTCTTCCAGATATCTCCAACAACACTATCTTCGGCACCCATACCAACACCATCACATAGTTTTCTCCCCCTGTTTTTAATGCATTTCGTCGTAACCTCTGATATTGTGACCACCAAGGAACACATCAGCTAGAACTCTCAGCAAACACAATATCCTCTTTATCATTTCCCCACACATAGCATATGCGGCCACACAAAATCCACCGATCTGGGTCCACACCAGATCCTCCACTGATTTGGATCCACACCAGATCCTCCTAAAAAATCAATCCTCCACATCGGATCCTCCACACTGGATTCGAGATCCACACCGACACCACACCGGATCACCACACCAGATCCGGATCACCCCACTGGATCCTCCACACCGAAGCACTCTTCTCCTCCTCCCCATCGACACTAAAGTGCTCCTCACCCTCCTCCGGATCAGCCTGAGTGCTGACGAATCCTCCTTCGGATTAGCCTGCAAGCACACAACAAACCTTCTCCCCCTTCTTCTCTCTCCTGAGCTTGAGCACCAACCGATTCCATGAAAAGAATCTAGCCACACCAAATCGTCACACCAACCGATTTCCTCTCACCAAATCGCCTCCACTGGACACCCACCGAAGCACACAAGATGCAAGCGATTCCATGCAAATCCAACCACACTAGATCGGATCTCCTCACCGACAGCAGATCAAGACCTGTCCTCCTCCCTCATGCTTCTCCCCGGAGAGCAAAGCACACCTCCCGAGCGCTCTCTCCTCCTTCCTCTCCCCCGAGCTTTCTTTCCTCCAGCTTCTCCCCCGTCCAGATTCTCTCCTCCCGAGTCTCTTCTCCCCCACTGGAGCACCTCCTTGTCCCCTCCTCCACCACCAGTTGGATCCCCTGCTACTCCTCCTCCACCACCTTTCCACCGAGTCGGCCCGAATCCACTGAATCTTGCCTCCGTCGCCGCCGCCCCAGAGCCCTAGCAGAAGCCCTCGGCTCGCTCCTCTTCCTCACCCGCGTCCGGATCCTACCATCTGCCTTCGAATCCCTTCTCCTCTCCACCAACGTGCCGACCTTCCTCCCTCAGCGTCGCCGACCTCCAGCTCCCTCCTTCCTCACCGCTGCACCATCACTGGATCTCCTCCCTCCGCCCCAGCTACCACCGAGCGGTGGCCTGAGCGGATGCAACCCCAAATTGTGGTCGTGGCCCGCATGGCTCGGCGGTGGCAGCTCGTGCACAACCCCGGCCGGCCACGGTCCACTCTTGTGCGACTCGGTCGCGAAGGACCACGTGCAACGAGGCAGTGGTGGCCAGTGGATCGTTTGAGGAGCGGTAGCTGTTCTGAGGTAAGATTTCTTTTTGGGTTTGGGTTTTGGGTTAGGTTGGTGAAAGCATCTAGGCCCCTAAAAATGATTTGAGTAATTAATGATGATAATGTGTTATGAAACTAACATGTGTGCTAAGTTTTTCTAAAGGATTAGTCCCGAAGTTTGAATGATGACATGGAAATGACAATGCAAAGATGATGTAAAGATCGACATGGCTCAATACAAAGGTAATAAATAGCATAAGGATCCTTTTATAGTTTTTACCGGTCTCGGTGATTGGAGAAAAGACCGGGTTTGTAGGTTAAATGTCGTACTATGAAGATGGGTCATGGCTAGTAGCTTGAGGACTTATTTTGTGCCATTTTGGTCAACTAAATGTCGTGCATTGCATTTAGAATTGCATCTGAAAAATAATTCAGTAAAATCAGTATGACCGCAGTTGATAAGTGGTACTACCGCAGAGCGGTAGGACCGGATTCTAGTTGGCGGTATGTATTTTTTAAAGAGCATGTTTTTGAGAGTTTTCTCTCCCTTGAATAATGGTATGACCGCATCTTTGAAGTGGTACTACCGCAGTGTGGTAGGACCGATATTTACATGGCAGTTCGTAATTTCTAGAGAGTGTGTTTCTGGGATTCTTTTTTCCTCTAAAAATCAGTAGTATCATTTGAGTTGAGCGGTATTATCGTTGTGCGGTAGTACCTGACCTTGTGAGTGCGGTAGTACCGCACCTTTATATAAATGGCTACTTTAGAAGCATTTAATGCACTAATTCTGACCGTTGAATAGTGAGTACAGTAGTACCAGGTTTGTACAGTGGCACTACCACATCTGCTGATTTTTTCTGAGATCAGCTTCAAACGGCTAATTTTGTGGTTGGGGCTATAAATACCCCCTCACCTGCACCAAACTCATAACATTGGATCTCATTGAATACATTTGAGCCTCTAGTGCACTCTTTACGACCCATTTGCTCATATTTCTCATTTTGACATAGTTGAGAGCATTCAAGTGCATTGCATCATTGGTCGATTCTTTTGGCACTTGTTTTCTTCAAGCAAAAGCTGTGGTTTATTACTCTTGTTGCTTGCCGACACCTAGACGTGGAATCGAGCAATGAGAGGAGGAAGAGCAACCATTAGTGGATCGAGGTGTTGAGGCTTAATTCGTGGGGCTGGTCTAATTCGTTTGGACTTATCTCAACGTGGACTAGTAAAGACCGGTAAGTCTTCGATACCACGAGAAATACTTCATTTGTCTTTATTGTGGTTTTCTCTTGTATGTACTATTTTCGCATTTATAGTAGCAATTTACTTGTGTAGAATTGTTTTGCTAGAATTGTATTTTAGTATTGACATAAGCTTTGATGTTGTCTTAGTAAAGCATAGAATATATTCTTTTTAAGTGTGCTAGAATTGATAATTGTTTAAGATTGATAATTAGAGCACAAAAAATTTATAAACCTCATATTCACATCTCTCTAGTCTGTCATCCTTGATCCTACAGTTGGCTCTGATACCATGTAGAATTTCGAAATAATAGTGCGTCCCTCTTGGGATTCCAACACTCTTGATTTATATTGTCGAATATTACAATCTAACTCTAACACAACTCGCATACGATTTGAGTCCGACTTACCCACGACTTGGACTCTTAGCTAAACTCTAATATCTCCGACAATAGGTTTTTCTTCACTTAGCTTTTGTTCCCTCTGTATACAAGATTGACCAGCAGAAAATGTTTTCTAAGCAACACCGGTTAGCATTTACAACTCTTGTGCTTTTGTCTTTTTCAACAGTTTTGCCGGTACGAAGTGCGCCCTGTGGGCAGTGAAGCTAGCAATATGCAGCTCATAGCGCTTGGAAATGCACTAGGCATCCCCTTAATCGTGGAGAATCTTGATACAAGCTTGCCTCGTGGTGTTGTGCAACTCAATCAGCATGGGTACTGCCAAAGAGGAGAATCAGAAGTGGAGCCAATGTCGGGACCTCAGAATTTGCAAGTGTCTTTTCTGAAGGTACTTCTAGCGTGGAGAGTGTTTCTTCCGAAAGCAGTTACCATTCAGCTATGGGTGCACCCATGGAACTTCTGAATCTGGCAAGTACCAGTGGCCCCGGTACAAACAGCTCAATGGAAGCATTGGAACTGCAGTCAATTGACACTGGTTCAACTCTTTCCCAGGGTGGTTCTGGCTGTTCGTGACATTGTTGTATAGGCCTGAACACTATGACATTCTTTATCCCAAACACTATGACATTCTTTATCCCAAGTAGACATATCTCAGTAACATGTGCTTGAATCTGGACAGTAACATTTGGGTTGTGACTTGTAAGTTTGTAACAGGAGCATTCTGTATGGTTACTGACGCCTATCTGCTTTTGACCTGGATTCTGCCATGAGTTTACGGCATGTGTCCTTGACTTCTTTGGGGATTTGATCTTCCTCCTGCATATAGCATTCATCTTGTTGTGTCATAATGTGTTGTGGAGACTTTTCAGCAGAATTACATGGGGCTGGAAAGAAGTGAGGCTTTACTTCTGTAATGCTGTGACTGGTGATTGGTGTTTGGTAATTAGTTTCCGGGGAGTTTGTATATCAAATATCAACAGATGACGAAATTGGAAGAGGACTTTGCTTTGTGGTGTTGCAAAGTATGATTTGGAGCTTACTCGTGTAGTAAGTCTGGGCTTGGTTGTGCATGCCTGCAACCTGCAGCGGTACTTGAGAATGCTACGAGTGCATTGCGGTGTCCCATTGTGCACTGCTTTTGGAAATGACAATGCAGTGAAATTCTAGCAGTCAAGTCCAGTGTTTGATGAATTAATGGATGGGTCAGTGGCAGAGGTGATTAGTGACAACGAATTGATCATTCCCAACACTGCCCGTGTCTATATCCTTCGTCTTTGTACTCTGTTGCTGAAGAAACTAACATGTGATCCTGCGCAATCCTTTTTAAAAGTAAAAAAAAGGGTCGAATGCATAATCCTTGTTCTGGAAGATTGGAACAAGCAAAAGGTAATGCTTGTGTTGTGTCTCTTCTGACTTCTGAGAGCTCACCGCCGAAGTTCAGTGATACCACCGCCCTTGTGAACTTGGGCGGGAGGCGGATAAATTTAGGCTCGCCACGGCCTTTCCTCTAGTGCATCCTGGGCCGCGTTTGCCGTGCATGTTGGCCGCTTGGGCGGTCGGTGACCGAACCAACGTTGCGTTGCGAGCGCACCCGCACCCTGCCATTGCCAATGGATTGCGCACATTTCCAATCCCCTTTTCCGGTTCTCCCTCACGCCGGCAACACAACGCGACGCAACCCAACCCTACTGTTTGCTGTTTGGCAAACAGCCCCGCCCCATGCCGACCTGTGCCGCGACCGCCATCCCGACCGACCCGCTACCACCGCAGCAGCCGTAGATCGAACCACTCTGGCACATGACATGACATGACATGGCGCGCCGCACCGCGTGCCCGTACCCACCAACCCGACCATACCGCACGACGCACGTCGTTCGCGCCAGTTACCGATCTGGCAGGTGGCAAGCAGCAACAATCCCAATGACCGTGCGTCCGCGCCAACGGCTCGGTCCGCCTCTCCGCGGCGTCGGCCGTGGGTCAGCTAGCGCATGCACGCGGGTGGAAACTGATAGGATAGTTTCCGTCGGATCGAAACGGATTTTAATTGGTTTGAATCGTATTTACTCAAATAAAAAATGAATACAGATTTTTTTCTATCGAAAACGAATATAAATACAAAAAAATTTATCGAAAATGAATACAAATACGAATACAGTAGTCCAGTTATCTGTCGAAAACAAATATAGATTATCTAATTAATAAGTAGCCAGATAATAAATAAAAAAACAGCCCAACCGGCAACAGCACACCGGCCCATCACTCCCGTCCATCGCTCTCACCGCTCGATCGCTTCGCTTCGCTCCACTAAACTCTCCTTTTTAGTTGGATACATATATGTGTTTAATTTGTAGATAAGCTGCCTGAGCTCGATGCAGGTGGAGGTGGAGGTGGAGGTGGAGGTGTTGCTCCTGAACAGGAGGGCCAGGACGAAAGCTGAAGCAGACGGAGGTGGACTGCGAGCTGCTGCGGCGGTGGTGCGAGCGGCTCAGCGACGAGAACGCGAGGCTCCGGCACGAGCTCGCCGTGGTGCTCTGCCCATCCTGCGACAAGCTCGCCCTCGTCGCAGGCGGCGGCATGCCGGCCTAACCGAGATCGAGATGGGCTCGATCGATCGAGAATTTATTCAAGCGCTGTATATATTACCATTACACTGCATGCCATGGAAGCTAGCTAGTGTGGTTTTGTAGATAGTACAATATAGTAAATAAAATGGGACGGCGATGGTAGATTCTGTTTAATTAGATATATTGCTACCACGGGCTTAATTCGTTAAAATTACAAGTTCATATACCCTAAGAGAGGATTTACATGTTAAAATTACACATGTACACATCATGATACGGTTGTTGCTGTTGGAGCGCAATCGTTATTTATTCACGCGAAACAAGGCACTCGATTCATGTAAAGCTTAAATGCTTATGAGGTTTTAAAGAGACAACTCAAGAGACAATGTATTAGAATAATTACCTCTAATATTGTATCAAGATGACATAGGGGTGCTAGAGACAACCTAAAAAATAAACTATTGAACATGCTCTTAGTAGTAGAAAAAACAGGACTTGGGAGGGTTTATTGTGGTGGGTTAACTTATTCCACCAATTTAATAGGTTAACTTAAATCCTAGGTTGAGACCATTAAAAGGCTTTGACCAAATTAAGTTAATCCTTCCTAACCCAAGGGTGTTTGGTGGGTTAAACCTCTAACCCACCTCATAACCCCCGAACCAAACAGGACCTTAATGATATCTCTTAATGTGTGTACAATCAGAGCTTTATCTCCCTTAATATAGACGTCTCTCTCATGTAATTAGCAATCCTCCTCGCATCTAAATAAATAGCTACAACCTTCGACCTTCGAAAAGGAGGCTTCAATGAACGCCATTGATGACAGTGAAGCCGACAACAAGGGTCGCCAACGGCGTTGCAGCGAGCGCGAGGCATGGACACCAGCCACAAGTGAGGAGTGAGATGGCTGCCAAGCGAGAGACCAAGGGGAAGGGTCAAGGGGATTCGCGTTGAGGCGACGAGGACCAAGCCCGGCGGCAAAACTCGGGAGGATCGGTGACGACCTTGGAAGCGGCGTACGGCGGCGAGGTTCTGCTTCCTTCTGTGCAGTAGCAGAGTGTGAGAAGAAACCAGGATGGGTCACTTAAAAGCATGAAACAACAACTTTGAGACACTACGGTTTATACTTGAAATTGAATAATATAAAAGGGGACAAACTAAACGATTTTCTAGCCAGACAAGCCTGAGGATAGGGTGTTTGGTTGGTGATCTAGGCTGAAGAAAGCGTAAAAAATATTTTGCGAATGAGAAAGCGTAAAACTATGAAATACGCATCTCTCTTGCTTCCTCTTCATCCCTGTTCTTCTGGCGGCGGAAGCGAAGTGAGGACGCGGCTCGGCGGCGAAGGCGGGGCGAGGAGGAGGAGGACATGGCGGCGGGCGGGCGGAGGCTGGGCAAGGAAGCGGCTCAGCGGCGGCAGTGAGAACCGAGTGAGGAGGTGGAGGCGGAGCGGTGAGGAGGAGGCACTCGGTGGAGAGGCGGCGAAGACGGAGCAAGGACAAGGTGACGGTGGGATCCGGGAGTGATGGCGGCGGTGCTGCTCGTGCTGCACGTGGGAGCGCCGACGATGATAGGGAAGACGATGCGGGTGGCACCACTCATGCTGCTCGTGCTCCCAAGCGTTTGATTTGAGCGCCTAAGCTTGAAAATGTCGGCCGACAGGCATATGCGCCCATGTTAGCAACCAAATGTCACCCCGACAGCATCCTGGCCGGGCGAGCAAGCGTCAGGACGCCAACAAAACATGTCCTTACTCACTCACTCGGCACTGCGATTACTTAGTATAACGGATATGTGCCATGTATATATGAAGTCCTCATCTCCTCGAGATATATGATACTATCTCTTGTACACAAGGTTGTCAGAATCGAAATCTTGAATCAAATCGTAAGTGTTCCAATAGGATCACATTCTAGGATCGAATCATAGAATGTAATATCCTACTCGATTCTACCAAATAGTATATTTTCTTCCATCCACCACATCTTTCGATTGAGATTTTAGCATTTATTTAGCCATTCCACAACTAATTAGATTTATAGTTGCCAATGTTATCGTCGTTATATAATAAGTAACATAAGTTGGCTATATAATGCATATTTTGTGTACATATTATAATGGCATACTTTAAATTTTAATTTCAAAGCTTTTATTTTAAAAAAATAGTGAAAATGAAAGATTATTTGTTGTTTATACATATAATTCTTATATATGAATGAATATAGTGTGAAACTTTACAATAAAAGGATATATGCCAAGTAATTTTTAATAATTAATTAGTAGAATCGTATATAAAATATGTTTAAAACCTTGTAAGTTTTTTGCTAGATCATAATAATAGTAAACTTCTACCGAATTAAAATTATACATAGTACATAGGATCTTATCGTTGCACTCAATTTATACCGCAAAGTCTTCAAGACTTGATCGGGATTCTGATAACCTTGTTGTTCGTACGTGCCTTACCACCAGTCGCGTTCCATGTGAGCACTGAGCAGGCAGGCAGCTGTCACCGACCAAAGCGGCATTGCCAACTCTTTTGGAGGCCCGGAGACCACCACGTGAGACTTCCCATGCATTCTCAGATCATGACGCGTGCATGCTGCCAAGCGGGTAGCTGACAATACGGTAATGGCACAGTGAATGCCCAGTAGCCCAAACCTCTCGAAGCAACTCCTTCCAGACTATATTGACACCAGCACTTGTATTTTGAAAAGGGGAGATAGAGAGAGAGAGAGAGACAGCTGACTTGGCAGGAATCAGATTGTTTGCTGGGCTGGTGGCCTTGGGCTATAAAGTTTTATTTGATCTCTTCAATTTAGAGTTGTTTCGTGTTCTAATATATAGATGCTGCCTCCACCTTCCAGAGCTGAATTTGTTGTGATCCTAACTGACAGGGCATCCACTTGTTTTAGCTAAGAGCCAAATCTAGAGCTGATAATTGGTGACCTAGACTTGGTAGTACCCTTTTTGTTTATAGTTCGAATTTTTAAAAATAATATTAATTTAAGAGATAATTACAAAAAATAATTAAAAAAATTTACAAAAATATGTCGCTGTCGTTATTTGGAATGACGAAATTTTTTTGTTGCCATTCCAATTGGCAACAATATCTCTGTCGCCAATTGAAACAGTGCGGAGAGATTCTTGTCGTCAATTGAACCGGCGACATGATAATTTCGTTAGTTCAATTAGCTACAGGACCCCGTCGCCAGTTCAATTGACGACAGGAGTATCCAAGTCGCTAATTGGAATGACGACATGGCCCTATACTTGTTTATTTATGTGTAGAGAATTCAGTCTAAAGATTTAGTGTATTTCACGAAGTTTTTTTTTGTAACACATTGAATTGTCTGTGTAGTTTGAAATCTGAAATTGGAGAAGATAACGAAATGTGAAGTAGAAAATGTGAGATCGGTGGTGCAATTTGGAACGCGAGTTCGTCGGTGCAATAACACAAATAGCCCCCTTCGGAGTGAAATAAAAAAATTGGGTTTATGGTTGCCATGCGCGTTATTGTCCCGATTGTATTGTTCATGGAATCAATTCCTTCGGAAAAAGATTACGTAATATTTAATAGTCAAAATATTTAGGAAAAAGATTTAAGTTTGAAAGACTTCATAATTTATTTGCTAAATACATGGCTTGCTAGGTTTGGTTACGTACGTTAGAAACACCAACATGCACGAATCAACAAATACACTTCATAATTTATTTGCTAAATACATGGCTTGCGGGAAGCCACTCAGGTCAATTTCGTATGGACCTTCACGAATTGCACCAACACAGTAACGCACTTTTAATCTTGTGGGCTCCGACATGACTAATTTCTCGCTGCAAATATTTTGAACGTTGCAACTAGCCATTTGTCAACATACATTTATGAAATACAAACCAATAAGTAGCGACACATTGCTTACATTCGGATGAGAATAAGAATGGATGAGACTATTACCTTCACACGAAGACATTCTCTCCCTATCAGCGAGCTTCCTTCTTCTTTCTCTATTGCCTCCCAGGTCCCGAGCTTCATTCTTCTTTCTCTCTTACCTCTCGAGCTCCTCTCCTCACCTTCTCTCCCTCTCCAGAGCTCCTCTGCTCCCCCCCGGGTTGTTCTCTCTACTCCTCTGCTTCTCCCCATCTCCTTCTCCGACTCTCTCGACCTTCTCCCTTCGTCTCTTCACTTCCCCTCTCCTTCTCTCCCTCTCCTTTTCTCCCCTCCCGAGTTCCTCTCGTTCTCTCCCCGAGAGAAATGGCGAAAGAAACCATGAGAGTGCTTTTCTATATAACCGTCTAGTCGCTCAACCGTTGGACAACTTGGCAGGAAGTAGTGGCCCAATGGTTGAGTGTCGCATCGATATACCTGCTGCCAAGTCGCCCAATGGTCGAGCGATACGTGGAGTAATCGCCCAACTGTTAAGCAACCATCCCAAGTTGCTCAACCACCGGGCAACTACTCCACTGTCGCTCGACCATTGGGCGGCTTCGATCAATCGCTCAATGGTTGAGCGGCTAGAGCAAAGTCGCCTAACGGCGGAACGACCGGGGATTATTTCTGTTAAATAAAAAAATGAGGTATATTACTGTATATTTTGGAATAAAAATCATGACCTGACACTGTTCTTATGTCCCTTCCGTTGCTTGATTCAGCGCAACTGCTGCACGTAAAACTTTCAGAGATCACTATTGTGCGCTCACTGCTAATCTCACCGTGGCGCAGGCTACCGAATTGTCAAGTGAGTGCTTACCTTTGTTCAACATTGAATTGTCAAGTGTTGTCATGAATGAATCTTTATTTATCAGATAGAGGAAAGGAGAAAGTTTATGACACAATGGGCATTATCCCCAACTGAGATGAAAATGACTAAATCACTTATCAAGTTCAAGATATTGTGAAGCCTAACGTTTCTATTTATATATGAAATCGCAGTTTGTTTCTTAATTATGTATTTTCTGTAATCTTCTCGATTGCAGCTTTCTTCTTGGTTATAATGTTCCTTCTCGTTTTTTTTTTTTTTTTTTTTGTAGAGGTACCTACTATCTTTAACAGATGTTACGCAACACAAGATAGCGCCCACAGAACTTAAAGAAATACGAGGGACCCGTTTCATACTTACCTGATCGGATCTCGATCAATACTACATTTGCCGTAGGAGTGTTCTACTTGTCTGTGATTTGCAATATCTTCATTTTTGCAAAAAATATTTTTTCAACGAAACAAAAGATCGTTGCCAACACCTGACCTCAAAACCTGTTGGATAAATTGGCTTATACTTCCAGCAACGGCCAAGAACAATAAAAAGGTAACATCTATGCGAACCGAGAAATTGTGGTCATAATCCAAACTTGCATCAAGAGTGCAAAACCACATTAGGAAAAATAGATGTAAATAGAGATTCTTTATAGACTATGATTTTCTTCTAACAGGTTCAACAATCAAAATTCCACACAGCAGCAAGCATATTAAAACTCTGAGAAGTTACTCATAATTATGTCCGCAGACAGGTGTTCAAACTGTCCATCGAAATGGAAACGCTAAATTTATCCGTCTTATCTATATGTTACAGATGATGAAAGGTCCATAAATTCTCAACTACAAATCCAGTGGAAAAAACTGACATATACAAGTAAAAAGTGAATGCAACCTCCTTCCATATAAATCCTCGAACAACAAGATCGAATTAACCAATTAAGCCAAGGTTGATTCTTCAGCAGCAGATCAGTGGAAGTGCAAGACCAATGTGGATTGTAAAATTCCAGCATTGCTCTTTGAAGTTCCATGTTTGAGAACGCTGAGGTGATGTTATAAAAGCTTCAGACCACCAGTGACATCATCAACCATGTCAGCCGGCCCTGCTCAATAAAAACAGTAGCATCAGCAACAAAACATCAGTTCACCACAAGTATTGAAAATCATGATACACTATGGATTGCATGTAGCTTACCAAGAATAGCCATGACTGTTCTTGAATCTACAGGACGGCGAGACAAAAAGAAAATAAATCCAAGTCAACAACAGAAGAACTTAAACTAATATCAAGAGAATTGTACAAATGAAAGATCAAAAAACTCACTTGGTGCAATCTGTGTTCTTCCAGCATCAATGGTTATATGAGTTGGCAGATTCAAAGACTTTGCTCTGCCCTGCATCCGAAAGTGAATTTAAATGTTATGGGATAAGGAATATAAGTATTAAACATCGCAAAAGAAAATTATGCCAAATGATAAGCATGTTTTTGGGAAATTGAAACCTTACATTTGTTTTGGTTTTAATTACGGTAAGAGGTTAGCAAAAAGATTCCTCTAAAAGGAGAACATAAGGGATAAGGCCAAGTAAGAATCAAATGTTCCATTTTCTAAAAAAGGGGGAAAGCGATGAAATTCCTGGAGCTGTTTCAGAACCGGACATAGCCTCTTATCAAAATTTCCAGTAATTTCAAACAGTAATATATTAATATTCCTAGATTTTTAGTTCATATGATTACTGCCGGAAAGGAGCTTTTTATTACTCATACCTATCTGATTGGTAAGAACAAAATATTTTCTGACTGTGTTTTTGTACATGTGCTGTCTTTTTCTGTGTTACTATCTTTTGATACCCCAAAGTAGTTTCAAGATTAATGAGTCGTTACGCCACAAGGTAGAATATTTACTTGTAAAACAAGCATATCTTCCTCACTTTCTATTTTCACAACCACCTTAACTTGCCCACACCTCTCCCACCTGCAAAAAAGATGAAAAAAAATATAAAATAACAGAAATTTGGTTTACGTTTTGTTATCTCTGTAGAGTGCTAAGACATCTGATTACACATCAATATGAACATCAGAAAGTAGCTACAAGCATACTAAGAAAAAGTTTTAAGAATACCTTCTTAATGATTTTGGTGCTCTGTGTTGCAGTTTTTTAAACAAGCCCAGTGTTGCATGGCTGAGAAAACAGAAAAAAGAAACAAACCAGCATAATTAGCACGCTGCTCACATTTCAAGAAATAGGGGAAAAAAACATAGCAAATAAAAACGTTGTAAGCATGATAACTCTTTCACTGCTGAAGGTGATAATTTAAGAACTCAGGGAACATAAGCGTAAGTTCATAACTGTTTCCTTGCCAAAATAAATGCAATGCCATAATTGACCTAAGATCATTCTGCAGCCTGTCTATCATTGTTCAAAGATGCTGAATAATCTTGCTGAGTTCAGGCAACCAGCTTGTATTAGGTCACTTGCTTCTAGTGACAATGATGGATGCCATTTGGACAGATTGGCTGGTCAGTTCTATCTATGTGGCATGTGTACAAAGAGCAACATTTGGGCAGCCAAGATAAATTTTGGCCCCAGTTTTTGGGGAGCCAAATGCGGATGATAACATTGTCTTGGATGAGGCAGTCAGCTGGTGTAGGTGTTAGGGCAATATTATCATGTTTTTGCCAAACAAGATACAATTGCCAATTTTGAATAGAAAGCCAAGGTTGCTCAAGTTTCAGCCCATAATAAGCTCACAAAAGTATGTCATCATCAGTGTTAACCCCGTCTAGACTCTCAAACAGATATTTCATCCCAAAATCTCCTATTGTAAAGATGGGCAGACCAGGTTGGAAATTCACAGAAGTTCAACTTCTATCCACACGATACACCGACTAGCCCATCCCTCTGTGTGAATCATTGGCATTGGTTCTTCATCTAAGTTTCTACTTCTCTAACAACGTGGGAATACAGATGACTGGAAATCTGTTACCTGCATTGCGCAGCGATTTTCCCCTTTCCCATCTTCAGGTCGTTTCTCACCACTAGCACCTACCACCACGCAAACAAAATTAACAATCTCTCATAGTCCCATTATCTCCCCACATCAAAACACCATCCAACAGACAAAAGGAAGGGAATTTTGAACTAAATCTCCAATACCATCTTAAAATCTTCTATTATCTCGGCGAGGTTCTCGACCTCCAGGAGTCTGGCGGCGGTCTGGGCCTGGGCCCTCTCCGCCTCCCTGGCAGAGTCGGACTTGGTGACCACGTTGCGGGCCCAGAAGAGCAGCCGGAGCCCGGTCCGCTTCCGCCCGACGGCTCGCTTCGCCCTCCGGCTGCGGCCGGAATTTTCGTCATCATCTTCTTCCGAGTCGTCCTCGGAATCTTCATCCGAGAGGCCCCCGGAAGCGGGGGCAGCGCCGTGGCGGGGGAGGCGGCTGAGGGCGAGGAGGTAGCCGAGGGCGAAGCAGACGGCGGCGCCTGCGATAGCAGTGGCCGCTCCTGGGATGGAGGTGGCCTCCGGGAGGGAGAGGACGGCGACGGAGGCGCCCATCAGGATCGCCGTCGCCGGTCACGACCGCGGCGGCGGCGAGGCGTGGGAGGCGGTTGGGGTGTTACGATCTCGTGGGGTACTGGGGTTTGGCGACTAGTGGTTTAGGGGGGGGAGAGAATCTAACAGGTGGGGCCCTTTGATCATTGGGTCGGTATCCCTCTCGTGCCGCACGGTTTCATGAACACTTCCGGTTGCTCGGAGCAGGATCGTCCGATTGGAATTAAGCGCTCGAGATTTAATGGAGCGAGGAGACACGAGTATGGACGAGTTGTTGGGCTCGTCTGCCCAGTGCTCGCAGTCCAGCGCCTCGGGCGCTCGCGCGGCCGTACGTTGCC
Organism: Hsuehochloa calcarea; assembly: GCA_036346395.1. NCBI lineage: Eukaryota > Viridiplantae > Streptophyta > Magnoliopsida > Poales > Poaceae > Hsuehochloa > Hsuehochloa calcarea. The sequence continues at coordinate 48,362,903 of CM070599.1, forward strand.
GAGTTTCTCCATCCGCACTGCGTCTGCGCGCGTGTGCTGCGAGCGCCGCTGCCGTTTCGTGCCGACGCTCTCGATCGGCGCGCTTCCCGGCATGGCTGCAAACTTTCTTTGCTCCTTCCCTGTCGTGTGCGCGCGGCCGTGACGTGAGTAAGCCGCCGCCGCCTCTTCACTTCACTTACCCCGCTGCTGTGCCGGCGTCCTCGCGATTGCCCGCCTTGTTCTCCTCGTTGCGGGCCTGCGCTGTGGTATTCTATGGAGTGTGGTCGCGGTGCGGCACCAGCATGCTTCTGCCGCAACAGGGTGGAACACTTTGTCTCCATCTATTTCCTGCTATTGCTTTGTGCATTGGTCTCTCTGTCTCCTCTCCATATTTACTACCCCTCAGATTACACCGTGTGCTGGGGATAAGAAATCATCAAGAGGGAGAGGGAGTGAACAAAATGGGGGCTCTTGATCTGCCTTGGTAGCCACGGGGAGAGGACGTAGCGAACAGGAGTTTGGCGATTTAGAGGGGTTTTAGTGTGTGATTTGTACCTGACCCAACGGAGGGGATTTGGATTCGAAGTCGTTTTTGTGTTATTCTCGTATCTGCGATTTTGTTTTACTGATCTAAGTGATTTGTGTTTCTTGCTTTCATTTTTATTGCGCGAGGTGAAGTAGGTGGACAAGGTGTTTTTCGGTTTGTGCCCAGGACCAACAAGTGTGTGTTTTGAAGATTTTCTTGTCAAGACATTTTTATTTGTGTCATGTTCATAGTAGGAGATCTGTTCCTAGTGTAGTTATAATAGCAGTAATCTATTGTTGATGGTCGAGTCGTCGATTTTATAAAATAAAATAGAGAAAAATAATAATAAATTTTTGGAAGGTAATGGGATTGCTCTTTATTGGTATGAACTCGATCTTTTAGAGGGTGTGTCTTCGATAAGATAGTGAACTAATCCTAATTACACTTAGTGTAGTGTTTATTATGCTATTAAATCATAGTAAAACATGAATCTAGTGTTGATTGTGATTCTTCAATCCGATACCCTTGTTCCTCCGTGCTCCGTCTTTAAATAATCATCGAAGAGGTGACAGTCACTCCTGGAGAAGATGTATGTTAGAAGTGATGCGTCCGGTCGAAGGGTCGGTTACAGTTAATGAAACAGTAACTGGTCGTCGGTTAATGTCCATGAGACACTCAACTATATAATAGTTATTGTCAGTGTCTTAGGACCATGAATCGTCGCATGGTATAGAACAGATATGACATGTGTTCCATGCGTCGCATGATAAGAATATTCTTGGAGTTAGATCCAGATGTAAGCCCAAAACTTCTACGAGCAGTCATCTGGTCGGGAACTGGGTACAAGACCTCATCCGACAAGGGTACACATAAATAACCTCTGGAATCCTTACGACCACGGGGTCGTTAGCCTTAGGGGTTACGACTACGAAGACATATGCTATTCTATTATGTATTAAAAATACATAGAGATTTTAATCCTCGACGCTTTTCTTCGTCAATATTATGTTCTGTTAAGGTTTAGTAGCAGTAGTACTTAGTTGTTTGTGGTTGTGATGTGTTTAGTCTTTGTCAGCTCTTACAAGTATTAGTGGATGTGTTATGTAGTTGTGACTTGTGAGCTCTGTGTTAGTAGTTGTAGGTACTTTTGAGCTTTGTGTCCAGTGTCAGTGGTTGTAGTAGTTATCTTGTTTGTGTATCTGTGTTTTACACCAAAAGAAAACATCTTAGTTTAATGTAAAAATTATTATTATTTGTACTTTTTACTAAAATTACATAATGTAATATATGTAAAAATTGCTTTAATCTAATATATATATATATATATATATATATATATATAATATTTTCTACTCCCAGGTGTAGTTACTCCCACCTTTGATATACCACCTAAAACAACTTGATATACTCCTTTATCACTTTGGGTATACTCATATACTAATTATAAGATACTCCAATGCGAACTACACGAAAAATTTGTAAGAGAGTCCATAGTTTTTAGCATATTTTGTAAATACCTTCATATTCGCGCTAAAAAGGAGTATGTACAAAAAAAAATATACATACCACTCCTGAAAAGGTGTGAATACCACCTAGGTGATCTTATATACTCGTATACTACACATACATACTCTCGGTTAAGCAAGATACTCCCTACATTGTGAGATATGGAATAGGGAGTAACTACTCTCGGGAGTGTGTGTGTGTCTGTGTGTGTATATATATAAATATATATATATATATAGGACGCATGTTTCGTACTCCCAGGAGTACATACTCCTACTTTGAATATACCACTTAAACGAATATATTATACTTCTTTATCATTTTTAATATACTTAAAAACCAATTATAAGATACTCCAGTGCAATTTGATTAAAATTTTTTCGTTGGAGTCCTTTATTTTTGCCATATCCTTTTTCATATATAAACAAAAGTATACACATAAATTTTCTATAAAAAGTGGACTTTCATGAATTTTTTTTTATAGAACTCACTTTGGAGTATCTTATAATCATCATTGGAGTATACTCAAATAGATAAAGATGTATTATCATACGATTTAAGTGGTATATGAGAGGCGGGAGTACATACTCCCAGGAGTACCAAACCATTTTCCTATATATATATATATATATATATATATTAAAAAATGCATAAATGTAAGGTAGCATAACATTAATTGCATTTTTAACAAAAAAAAAGTTTTTTTGCGAGTCGAATTTTGATACTTGATGAGTTGATGTTATATGGGACTATTCATATCGGTTACAGCACATTTGACATTAAATCATTGTTTGCGGCCCATTGCCCAAAACAAGACAAAACGAAGACAGCCCAAAGCACTCGGCTTATAACAAATTATCAGCCCACAAAAAAGATCCGACCTACTAACGCACTTAATTATTGGGCACGTGTGGAACGCCTCGTTTTTTTTTAAAATGTTAATCGGTGACTCAAAATTTGAGTACTTCTACCAAACTAGTAGTCCATTCACCCCTGGACACCTCTTTTTTTTTTAAGTTTAGCGCTCACGTTTATCACACGACGAAAAGTGACTCCACAACCTTTCTGCGTCTCGTCCTAGTCTCCTAGGTTTCGTGCACGCCAAGTCCTAAGAGTTGTGCAAATGTAGTCTGCAAAGGTAAGTAAAGGGCACGATTCGAGTCTCCATCGGTTGGAATCTGCAGTTTCTGGGGACTAAAGGCCAGTAGTACCTAGGCGGCTAGGCCTACATTTTGCGTATTCCTAAGCTAGAGCACTGGTCCTGGGACAATTTTTGACAAACTGGCCGAGTAGGCTGGTACGATAGGTAGCATTTGCATCACATGCGTGTGCCTGGTGTCGACTGTGGTTCTGTGTGGATTGACCAAATCACATGTTATGTGACAGGTCGAGTGGTATGTAATGTAAGTACCACAAAGGATGTTCAGAGCTAAATACTTGCATAATCAGAGTGTATTAGCTTATAATGGAAAATTTTTGCCGTTTTGGTATGTTTTTAACGCGTATTTACATAAATGGCCGTCTTCAAAATATATTTTTAAAAATAGTCATCTTCAGAGTGTATTTATAGAAATAGAATCATTACTGCACGACCGCCGTGCAACAACACACCCCCCGGCTGCCCACGGCCACCATGCGGCGACGCCGCCACGTCACGCCCGTTGCCATACGGCGGCCGTGCGGCAACGCCCTGACGTCGTCACGTGTCGGTTAGGGTTTTGGAAATTAGGTTTCGCGACTCTTTGTACGAATTTTTAATTATAGCAAATAAGTTTTAAAAATCATAAAATTTTATGTGGAACCTCCTGACACAGTGTACTTGCTTGGGCAATTTTTTTTATAATTTTATTCCTTCGTAATTTTTCTCGCAATTTCATATAAGTGCACTGATTGTACGAATTTGTGAACCTATGATCAACCGACAAATTACCTAACGCAGCAGCCGCGTGCCCTTGGGAGTTTTCCATAATACAACCGCCGTGCGGTGGCTCTCCCCCGTAGGTGTTGTTGGGAGATGCTCTGAAGCCTAGGCCACTCCCCCTAATTTCATCGTCCCTCCTCCCTCCTCTTCACATCTCTCGCCTTGTCCAGAAATTCTGGCGCTAACACTTACGGAATTCCCGACGCCAACGCTGCGGCTCGTCCTTCGCTCGGCTATAAATACCGAACTCTCGCAGTCACACTTCGCCCATCTCAATTGTGTTTTGATTCTCGTTTTGGCGCTCGTCACTCAGAATTCAGAGAACGTAACATAATTAATTTTATTGTGGGATTACGTTTTTTTTTGCTTCTCGTCGCTCGTTGCTCGGCCTTTTTGGCTGCTTTTCCCAGAAGGGCAGGTAATTTGTCGGCAGCTTTTACCGTTATTACCGTACTCGTTAATCAGCTAGTCGTGATTAGTTAGTTTATGAGTAATTAATTAGTTAGTTTACTGATAATGAGTTAGTTTAGGGATAATTAATTAGTTTACTGGTAATGAATTAGTTTATGAGTAATTAATTACAGTAGTCGTAAACAACTTATTGGAAATGAAGTGGTATTTTTAGTGGTAATTAATCAGTCATAATTAGTTAGTTTAGAGGTGATTAATCAGTCATAATTAGTAAGTTTAGTGGTAATTACTTACTTTGCTGATAATAAATTAGTTTAGTGCTAATAAATGAGTGGAAATGAACTACTAGTAATTTATTTAGTGGTAATTAATTAGTTTAGGTGTAATTAATTATCATCACTTGCATGCAATTTGTTGTATTTAATTAAACATATGGGTCGGACAGTTAGTATTTTAGGTAATAGCTGATGGGGTTGTTGTGGCTCTAGGTATTTTCGAACATGTAAGACTTGTATGTATTTTACGGCGATGGTCTCGTACGGGTCGGACCCGATTTGCTTGACCTGTCGAGATGCCAATACAAGGTGGTCCGGGCGGAGGGGTTCTACGCGATGAATATTCACGAGCGTCGAAGCTGCATCCAGAGGGAGTTTGTCGCGAAGGCAACAACGAAGAAAGTTGTGATCGAGGCGATCACCTACACGAATTATGTGTGGGGGCTCGTCAAGGTGAATGGAAGCATAACATGGAGGCAGTGCATGGAGATTACCTCCCAGTCCGAGGCGACCATTCACGGAAAGCGTATAGTGTAAGTGAATTTCGTACGAAGGGCGCCGGGAAACCCTGATGATGTCAGAGCCTCTACAAGCGAGCAAGCGAAGCCCGTGCCTGAAGATGGCAGAACGAAATATGTTGCCTCAAAGGGAAGTCTCGCGCCTAATTTTGTGCCTAATGAGGGGTTGGAAATGTGGTGGTCAACCCACATCGGCTGCCACGAGTATCTACCAGACAAGCCTCTCAGGTCGGAGTCCGACGAGGACGCCAACTCAAGCTCGGATGGTAGCGACGAGGACACACACCAAGCGTGTAGTTGTGAGACTCCGGTTTATCGGGCTTGTAATGCTTAGCCATCCATTCGGTCCTAGCATCACAAATCAGATAACCCGATACTCGAGACATGTATACTTCCCAGAAATGCAGTATACACACATCTTTACAAAATTCATGCATCAATTCCATTCATTCACATAGAACCGAAGCAAGCAACCAACCAGAAGATAACATAACATAAAAGATAGTTATTACAAAAGAGAGGCCGACCGGCCAAATGACATATACATAAGGAAATTTAACAGCGGAAGCAGAAGTGCCATAAGATGGCTAAAAACCAAAAGAGCCAATCAGTGTGCCTTTAACCCACAAGGCAACCGACCGGACCGCCAAGCTAGTCGTCGAATCCACATCACATTTCACAAAAGTTAGGCCCTTGGGGCTCACCTTCCCCTCCTGCAACAAAGAGCCCAGCAAAGCCGGGTGAGTACTTTGAATGTACTCGCAAGACTTACGTGTAGAGTAACAGACCTGTACATAACTATATACAAGCTTTTTGAGTGGAAGCTGCATGTTTTACCTTTAACATAAAGCAAGTTTTCATTGGCAATAATGTAATACATTTAAAAGCAGGTTGACAAATCTGTTTTTAATGTTCAAATAATCGTAAATGACAGTAATATAACAGTAGATAAAAGACAACAACAGTCCTGGAAGTGACTAGCCCATCAGTCACCACAACAATAGCATGAATTACCCATTCATACCACCCATGTCAAATTTTAATTTTAAAAGGTTGTAGTCTAGTTCTTGCACGACCTTACCAAGCATGTCCATAACCTAGGACGAGGCTATTCGAATAGTTTTATCCCTGTAGGGGTGTACCAATGTACCCACACGTCAGACCGCCTTTTTGCCAAGCTATTAAGCACACTTCCTTAGGTATGCTTAAGACGGCTAAGTCCTCGAGATATTTCCAATATTGTGTATTACCCACGAGCCTTGTATGGATAGAAACCCATACGTTGTGTCGGAGTCATCGTAAAGCCTCGGTCAACTACCCTTCCGGGTAAAGCCTTGGACAACTACGACGCCCTCGAGGTGGAGAGCCTACCCTAATCTCCACCACCGCACACCCAACACAAGAACACGGAACACATATCATGTTTCACACGACACACACAACCCCCTCCTGCGACTCGGAGATAACACACGCCAAAGTACTAAGTCAAGAGAGGTCCCATATCCCTCTCGCGTGGTTAGCACGCATAAGCGCTTGGCTTAGTGACACAAGTAACTCGGTCCTTGATGACCTAGGCACCATTCCATTCACACCAACATACCATTGTGCCCAAGTCGAAAACAGTTTTATTTTCAGTTTTTGACTTTACAAAATTAACAAAGCACCAAGTGCCGGACATAATGGAGTAATAATTATATTTGTGTAATCAAGATCATCGACTAAGTCGACGACTGCCCAAACTACCGACATCTAAGCATTTCTAAGCATGACATCGAAAAGACAATAAAAGAGCATAATTAAATCACCGGGCTCTAATTCACCAGCGATATTAATAACTTACGGTTGTGGCAGGGGATAACAATTTGAGGGCAACAATGCAATAGGAATAACTACCTATAATCGGGAAAATTAATTTGACACAAAAGCATGCATACATATGATTTGTAAACAAAGTATTAGACTTGAAAGTAAAGGGAAATTTATGATCAAACTGCTTGCCTGCTTGTTGCGGGTCAAGATGTTGCTGAGGATCGAATATGTTGTCAATGTGCTCTTCGGATCCTAACGAGAAGGCGAAAAGCAACCAATAAGAACGAATAAAACACAAAGACTCAACAGCAAACTTTCTCTAAAAAAAATTCTGAAAATTTTACAGTAGCAAAGTACTGATTTAAAAAGAATTTAACAACAAGAACCAATTGATTAGGGTTCTTAATGCTAAAGATACGACCAAAAGAAGGTCTTACGACCAGGTAGTGGTCGTAGCAGAACCTACGACTGAACAATAGTCGTGGAAGGATTTACGACCAGATAGTGGTCGTAGAAGAACGTACGACTGGGTACTAGTCGTAGAAGAACTTATGACCCTGACATAGTCGTAGTAAGACTTACGACGAGGTACAGGCCGCGACAGAACTTACGATTGGGTAAAGGTCGTAGAAAGACTTATGACCACGCCATAGTCGTAGCAAGACTTACGACTATGGGGGTGATTGTAGGAGAACTTACAATCACTTGGTAGGCCTCTCCCTTATAAATATAAGGCGTACTTCTGGGGACTACGCGACGTCATATTTACCCATCAATATACTGCATCTGGTCGAAACTACCAAGCTACAGTGACTGGTCGGAATTCCGACCACGAGGCAGCGCCTCCCGCACTCTTTGCGGCTTGGCGGCTTCTCCGACCACCATGGCGCCCAAAAGCGAGGTTGAGTGTCTAAAGGTTTAACTGTTTGACTGCGCCGATCGGCCTCGAGTATGGTCAGCAATAATGATGCGACCACGAGTACGGCCGAGTAGGTATGGCTCGGGAGAACTTTCGAACGGACAACATCAAAAGAACAACGAAGACACACCTAAGCTCCTATAGGGCAAGGTGAAAGTACCTGAACTGGAGAACGACCAGAGACCCACGGAGTGGCTCCGGCGACGAGTGACCAAACGGCAGCGGTAAGATCCTCACTAGGTCATAGCGACCAGAGCAAAGAGATAACCAAACCGAGTGAAGGTTAAGCTCCAGAGAGTAAAAGGGGAGCAGAGGGGGCCAAGATTTGAAGAAGAAACCCCTGCTGCACCGCCTTCACCGAAACTCCACACTCAACGATGGCGGTCGAGGGGATTGCGAGGAACTGCAGCTCAAGCAAGATGGTGAGTGCTAGCTGGAGTTGCGGAAGTGCTAAAGGAAGCTAAGGGTGAAGCAAAGGAGTTTAAATAGAGCGATGGCAGAAAGCAACGGCCGAGTTTTTCCAGTCGGGTCAACACTGCCATGAGAGCACTTGAGCGTGATGGGAGCAGTCGAATCATAGCCTACTGAGGGAGGAGCGCGACAGGCATTTAATGCGCGCAGAGCTAGCCGTTTAAAGGCGACCGTGGAGTGGACAGGACGCTGCGGCTTTTCCCCTCTGCGCAAGCCATGGCTGCTGCACACGCGCGCGCTGACGGAGGAAGGAGACGACTCGTCGATCGTCGGATTGAAATCGAACGGCTGAGTCAGATCGAGTGGGTTGAAACGATTTCGTCGTCCGGCTGGTCGAAGACCGTTCGATGCCGATCCAACGGCTGAGTTAGATCGGAAGGATTAAAACGATCCCATCGTTCGGCTGGTCGAAGACCGTTCGATGCCGATCCAACGGCTCACGACCCGCACCCCCGATCGACTACGCTGGTGCGATTAGTTGATTGGACCGAGTCCAGTGGCTGGAGCCCGAGTCCGACTCGAACGCAAGGAGCAGTGAAAACCAGTTAGGGTTTGAATCCTAAACATCTGATTTTTGAGGAATTATTTGAGGTAGCAAGCAAACTCCAAAATTTATGAAATTTTAACTGGAGATTGCTGACAGCAGGAGGGACCTCCCATAAAATTTTCAGAGATTTTCATGCACTGAAACTTTCTCCAGAAATTCCAGAAGAGGAGAAATAGGGTTTGACAATTTTGACTTGCCTCCAAAATTATCAAATAATTTCTAAAAATCACGGAATAATTCAGAGGTGTTGCCAAGCCTCCCTAGAACTCAGGGAAAAGATTTCCCAGGGTTGGGCATAAGATCTATGATAAGGAGGTTTTTGATTAGTGTCAAATGAGGATTTGAATTTGATTTTCCATAATTCTGTTAAAAGAATTACAAAAATGACCAAGTGTTTCAAGTTGCAAGAAAAGTTTTAATTTCTTCGTATTTTCTTACATTTGAAACACAAATCCATTTCTGGGATGTTACAGTAGTCCAACCGGGGGAAATGCGTCATCGGAGGTGTCTTACGTGGCATCAAGACTTGATGATATCGCGATGCGTTCGCTCGTACTGCTGCAATAAGAATGCTCTCAATGGGGGTTTGATATCGACACCCTCTTAGTTGGACAGCGCTTCCTTAACAAAATGGTCGTGCAATAAGCTATAGCACAGTACGTCTTGTCCATCACTCGAGTGTACCAAGTGCACCGGTCCAACCCACGAAAGTACATAGTGAGGTGTGCAGTGGAAGGCTACCCTGCCAAGGTCGAAGGAGTCCACTCCGGAAGGAGAGCGGATTCAATCCAGTGGTGCATGAGGCATCTTGTATCTAACTTGTTCATAAGCTTCTGAACCAGAGTGGATTAATGGCCACGTTCCTGAATTGGAGAATTGGTCCCTCCTCTATGACACAGACAGTGTGAGGTATGAAATTATAAAAACCAACATGTCTGAGTTCTACAACAGCGTCCTCAAAGGTGTGCGGTGCCTCCCTATCACCGCGATCGTCAAGGGGACATAGACTCGCACTGTTAGTTATTTCATCAATATAGCCACCGCAACCTAGCGACAAATGGAGGAAGGCAAGCAGTGGTCCGAGAACATACAGAGGCACATGGATCGGAAGATGGAGAAGGCTCAAATGCACGACATCCGGGTGATCGACAACCTCAGGCCAAAGTACGAGATCAGACTTCGGTGGAAATATATCAACAATCATGCCAGGGGGGAAAGGAAACAGACATGCACCCTGGGTGATGTGGTGACATGCACCTGCAGCAAGCCGAAGCTCTTCCACAAGCCATGCTCGCATGTGTACAAGGCGTGTGCGCAAATAAGACAGACGTCTACGTTGTACATCTCCGAGTACTATGACATGCAACACCTTTTCGGTACATGGAGTAGTGTGTTCCAGTCGTACGGCTTGGAAATGAACTACAAGGATCTTTGGCCAGACATAGTGCAATGGGGTCCCAATAGGGACTTGAAGAGAATAGGGAAGGGGCGACGGTAAATCGCAGGACATGGACGACTTTGACATACCAGCCTGACGTGGATAGCCCCGCGACAAGGGGAAGGGAAAGGCTCATGTGGATGAGCCTGGCCGTCATAGCGTATCCAGTCGTCCATGCGTAATCCATATCGACGATGTGAGTTATAAAGAAATTACATGCTTGTTACCTTTTTTATTGTACGGTGCACTGACACATGGAATCGCGGGACATGGACGATTTCGACATACCAGCCCAATGTGGAGACTCCCGCGACAAGGAGAAGACTCCTTCGACCGAGACCAGCCGACGTTGTAGTGTATCCGACCGACCGGACGCACTCCATATCGAAGACATGAGTTATATACAATTTACATCCTTGTTACATTTCTTACTGTACGATCCACTTACATCATGGAATTGCAGGACATGGACGACTTTGACACTCGCCGACACCGTAGGCAGCCCCGAGACAAGGGGTACTCGCAATGGCATCGCGGAGACTAGTTGCACATATCGTTAAATAATAGCCCTGACACAAGCATTACTGTAGAGAAAGCAATGCGTCTAGAAAATGTGGAATGTCGGAAGACAATGAAAGTGCTACTGGCTTGAAAAAACTGCAAACGCCAACCAACATGCATCGAAGGCGCTACTATGTGATTAGGTGAGGTCATCAAGAAAAGAGATTGACGCGAAGACTAGTTGCAGACACCTATTTTTTTAAGCTATAGGATACTATTTGTTAATTTAGCAGTCTACTGTGGATGATATTCTTTAATACTATATTGTACCACAGGCTAGGTAAGCATGTGCATAAACCAACTGAAAGAAATGTGTGGCGTGTAGATCATATAATGATGTACCGTAGCCTTCGAAACTCACACGAGTCGGAGGTTATGGTACATTGATATATGATCTGCATGTTACACATTTCCCTCAGTTGATTCGTGCACAAGCTTATCTAGCATGTTGAACAGTACAATATTAAAGAATATCCTCCACATAGAACTGCTAAATTAATAGAGTGTCCTATTTCATCGGGTTATATGTGATAATACCCCGTCACAAGTTTATCTAGACTTTGGTATATCTTGTGTTGTGTCATTATGTTTGAGTATATTTGTATTCATATTTTGTTTTTCTACATTTGTAGGTGTATTTTGGTTGTTATGTGTGTACTCCTACGCTATATTGTATATCGACATTTCGAATGGAGTTGCAATGCAATTTTTTCCATACATTCCAAGTCACATGAAATTATGAAACCCTAGTTTTTGAAACCTATATTGTTATGTCATCCATGACTGTTCACTACTTTCTCGATAGAGTGACAGATAAATTCATGTGGTCGAACTCTTCGACCACTAATGGCATGGCCATACACTTTCTTTATCCATTAGTCCTTTAGCTGCTCCTTTCACTGTTTAGACAACAGAAGGTACCTCTCATTCTGTCGCAGGATGATGCACTCTTTCGAATTCCTTTTTTCAAGTTCCTACTATTTCTTATGTTCCCAAAGTAACTATGCAGCTCATTGTAATACTCCGGAATAGAATTCGGTAAATAGAACGAAGCTGGAGGGGTAAAAGACAAATGCAAACTCAAATTTCAGATTCGGATGGGGTTTACTTTTCTTCGCCAACTGGATGTGTGGGCGCCACCCAGAGGCCCAAGAGGGAGACCAGCCCAAGGGGGCGGCCAAGGGAGGGAGGCACCCCCAACCCTAGCCGCCTCCCCCACTTCCCCTCTCCCTCCCCCTTGTGGCCGCCACCTCCCCTGCCCTCTCCCTGCGCCTTGCTGCTCCTTTGCTGCCGGCCTTCCCCTGTGGTGGTAGCTCCAGCGATCCCCGACGCGGTGTCTCAAGACTCCCTCCGCAATCTCCTTCTCCCGCCGGCGTATCCGGTCGTTCGTCGTCCTCGGGTGGCTGTTCTTTGGAGAAAGAAGGGAGGAGAAGAGAGGGGGATCTTCGGGCAGCGGATCATCATCGTCCCACGGGTCTTCAAGGGTAACGAAGGTTTTTAGTGGTAGTTTGATTCGGTTTTATTGATTAATGGTGGATTAGATCTAAATCGGGTTCTGTCTTGGAGATTCCAGAACGCATCCGTCTCCTTGCGCGGCCAGTTTCGACACTTTAGAGGCCGAATCTCGGGTTGACCTCTCCTAGAGATTTGTTTCTGGTTTCGTTAGCTTTCTTTTGGCACTGAGATCACGAGATTTCACCCAGTAGTTTAAAAGTTATGACTGTTTTACCACGTACTGCTCTGTCTGTCAGAAATTCTGGGTATAGTCGGTTGCACCTAGGTTTTGATCTAGTTAGATTCCGAATAAGGTCGGCCACCCAACTAGGTTTATGAAGATAATTTTACCATGTTTCCAGGCTGATAAAGATCACTTTATTTGGATCAGTGGTTTAAAAGTTAGAGCCTTTTCTTTAGGGCTGTTCTGAATTCTGGGCAGACTGCAGTTATAGTTTTTCATTGGATGGTTAGACCTCTGTATTGGCCGAATTAGAGTTTACCATCAACTAGAGTTTCGTAGCCAGTTAAGTTAAGAAAAGATGAGCACTGGTTTCAGGTCTTTTGGACTTACGGTTTTTTATTGGTGAATTTTCTAGTAAAACTGCCAGATTAGGGATATTTGGAATATTTAGGTAAATTGATCAAATTGAACTTTTGTTTGGTTGGTTTGGCTAGAGATTGTGGGAGGACACGTGTAGCATTGCCATACTCATTTGTCCTCATTTTGATTATTTTATATTGTAGGCGGTGAAGCGGTGAGTGGAGGGGTATCTCAATTACCTCCCAACCCGTTGCAGCGCGGCAGGCAAGTAACTTGTATACTATGATTGATGCATTATGTGATGTGTCAATGAATGATTATAATTGTTCGTATTTGTATATGAATGCCATGTGTATCTTTTCATTTATGAGTACTATTCAATCTTGCCATGGAATCACATCATGACATGCATAAATTACCATTGTAAGACCCATCAATTCCAGTATGGGCACTTGAAAATCCCATCAATTCCGAATGGGTGCGTGAGTCCACCATTCCAATGTGGGCCGCGTTCGTGAGTCCACCATTCCAATGTGGGCCACGTTGGACTGGTCGATGAAACGTTCTTCATCATTTTTAAGTGAACACCGACGGGTGTTTCACTCGCTATACCGATATGCTACAATATGTCCAATTCCTTCAATGCATCATTCCATTTCATCCATTCATAAAGTTGTTTCCAATTAATGTTCAAGTTATGATTGTGATATCTTGTTCATGGTATGTTTGATTGTCACATACAAGTACTTCTTTGAGTCTTTGGCTCATTCTTGCTTTGTTGTTTTATTTAGGTAAATGACAAGGAAGAGTGGTTTCATGGAGGGTAGCTCAACACGATGCACTCACTACCATAATCCAAAACATTTGAGAACTTAATATTATCTTCTATTTATGTCTTGTGTTGAATTGTAATAAGCCAACTTGGCTGTTTTTACCATATCTACCTGATTTGTTTATTTCCAATCTGTTGATTAAACTGTTGATGATTTCCTGTTCACATATATCCTTGTGGCACGCCAATTCTAGTAATACTTATAGTTGCGAATTTCCTAAAGATTAGTGATTGTAGGTGACATCTTGACTTCCTTATAGTCAGGGTGTTACAGTTGGTATCAGAGCGGGCTTTAGGTCCGTGGTAATTAAGTTATTAAAATGACACACTGTGCACAGTAGGTGGGGTTTGGGAAATCCATTGTTTCCACATGGATATACTTTATGTCATCTCGTTGTGATGTTCTATCCATCTACAAGAATTTTTGCCACCATGATCTGTACTCAGTTTGACTCTTCTATTCGTGCTTTTTGTGTTGATTCTGCTAGGAAATATTTGTCGGGAGTTCTTTGTAGTTTTCTTGTTGAACAGGGCACTCTCTCTAAGTTTTCTTGTCCTGGTGCTCATGCCCAGAACGGTATGGCTGAACGAAAACATCGTTATCTTCTTGTGACAGTCCATGCTCATATGCTTGCTTCTGTTGTTCTATCACACTTTTGGGCTGAGGTTGTTTCTACTGCCACCTTCCAGATCAATATTCATCCTTCTTCTGCTCTTTTGGGAGGGATCCCAGTTGAGTGTCTCTATGGTAATACTCCTGATTATTCTAGTCTTCGCCGTTTTGGGTGTGTGTGCTATGTTCTTCTTACACCTCGTGAGCGCACCAAGCTGACCGCTCAGTCCATCGAGTGTATTTTTTGGGCTATGCGTTGACCATAAGGGATATCGTTGTTGGGATCCTGGTAGCCGACGGATGCGGATTTCTCAGGACGTCACTTTTGATGAGTCTCATCCTTTCTACCATCGTCCTTGTACTTCCACCACTCCAGTATCTCTCGTCAATCCACTTTCTTTCTTGAGTTTTACTGCCACGCCCAAGTCACCCTACCTCCACTACAGCATGGTCGCGATTATAATGAGATTTTTGCTCCTGTGGCTCACATGACCACAGTTCGCACTCTTATTGTTGTGACGTCTGTTCGGGTATAATCAATCTCTCAGCTTGATGTCAATAATGCTTTTCTCAATGGTGAGCTGCGTGATGAGGTTTATATGCAGCCACCGCTGGGGTATTATGTTCCTGAGGGTATAGTTTGTCGACTTCGTCGATCTCTTTATGGCCTTAAGCAAGCTCCCGTGCCTAGTTTGATCGTTTCTCTTCTCTTGTCACTACGACTGGTTGTTCTGCTAGTGCTCATGATCCTACTCTTTTTATTCACATATCGCCTCGCGGTCGGACGCTTCTTCTTTTATATGTTGATGATACGATCGTTACTGGATATTATTCTTAATACATCACTTTTGTCAAGGAGCGTCTTAATGAGCAGTTTCCAATGTCGACTGGGTCCTCTTCGCTACCTCTTTGGGGTTGAGATTATTTCTACACTTGAGGGTTTCTATCTGTCCCAAGAAAAGTATATCCATGATCTTATTGATCGTGCTTCTCTTACTGATCAGCGCACAATTGAGATTTCTATAGAGCTTAATGTTCATCTTCGGCCCACTAATGGTGAGCCCCTTACTCATTCTACTCGCTATTGTCACATTGTTGGGAGTCTTCCTTATCTGGGTATCACTCGTCCTAATATTTCGTACCCTGTGCATATCTTGAGTCAGTTTATTTCTGCTCCCACACAACTCTACCATAGTCATCTTCGTCATATTCTACAATATCTTTGTGGAACCAGCACTTGTTATCTCTCTTTCCTCACTCGAGCTCCAAGCGTATTATGATGCTACATGGGCTAGTGATTACTCTAATCATCAGTCTCTCTCTCTGTCTATTGTGTTTTTCTTGGTGATTCTCTTATTTCTTGGAAGACTAAGAAGTAAACAGTAGTTTCTCGTTCGACTGCTAGGGCTAAGTTGCGAGCTATGGCTTTTGTTGACTGCGGAGATTACTTGGGGCTAAGGAGCGGCCCGCCCGAGACACCTAGTGTGAGCATCCTGCAATGAGGGCCACCGCTATAAAACATGTCATACTGGATCTGTGTTGTACTTATCACAGACGGTTTTAATTAAGAACCGTCTGTGATATGTAGTGATGGCTAGAACCGTCTGTGATATTAATAACTGTCTATGAATAATCACAGACAATTTTTATCACGAACCATCTGTTATGTCTTCGAATATCACAGACGGTTTTTATCACGAACCATCTGTGATGTCTTCAAATATCACATACGGTTTTTATCACGAACCGTCTGTGATTATAACCATCTCTGATACTTTTGTTTTATTGGGCGGGAAGCAAAAATTTGGATTTAATGGGCGGGCTGCCAAAACTCGTTTTATATTAACCGAGTCTCCTCACACTTCACACCTCCATCTCCTCCTCTGTCATCTCTCCTCTAACTGAGTGCTGCCGCCTCGCCCTGACCTTGCGCCTCGCCTCCCTTGAGCTCGTCGCCCGCGGCCTCCTCCAACTCGCCCCGGCCTCGTCGTCGCCGGCTCCCCCGACCTCATAGCCCATGGGCTCTACCGACATCGTCGCCCCCCGGCCTCCTCCACTTCGTCACCCTGGTCTCCCACCACCTCGTCGCCCCCAGCCTCATCATCGCCGGCCTCCCCCAACCTCGTCGCCTCAGCCTCCCTCGACATCATCGCCCCCGGCCTCTACCTTAGATCACTTGTTGTCTGGTAAAACAACCATAACTTTTGCATACGAACTCGCATTGCGACGTTCTTTGGTTCATTGGAAAGCTAACAAAAAGTTCAATCCAAAATCCATAAGTCCATATTATATTTATTCGTGAGGCTCAAGAGGCTTTAGACAAAGTGAAAACTCTAAAAAAAAGGTCGTTTAGTGCCTAAAAACAAGCTCCGAAGTTTCAACACCAGTTTTCGTCGTTTGTTCGCCGTCCAGTTTGAGTTATCTTTCATTTCAGATTGTGTAATCAACCATATGCAAATACTCGGGCCCAACTGTCCAGCAATTATTGATAGGTTTGGCTCAAAATTCAAAAATAAAATAAATAAAATAACTATCACACATAGTTATAAAACCGTCTGCGATTACCTCATATCATCGTAGATATATAAATTCAGATAGTTCAAAAATCGCATGTGATAACCCTCTCTGTAGTAGTGGGCGGCGACCCGAGAAAGCCCGCGCCGATGCGAGCGGTTGTCGCTCCAGGCCGCGGACTCCGAGTCTGGCCAAAACCGGAATGGATCTGGCTTGAATCATCGAGGATGACGGAGCTGACGATGACAATAGCAATAGGCTGAGGACGACGGCGGCAATGAAAGGCGGTGACGGTGAAAGAGCTCGCAAAGCTTTCAGTTAATATATATGCCACGGTATTGGCAGCAAACTTGATAGCAACGGCTGACAAAAAAGAACCGATCGAGATCGAGATATATATGGACGTGTGGAGTACGTACGGGCAGATCGGCAGGTGCGACATAAAAATCGGTTGGTACTTGGTACACGCCGATGATCGATCGAGAGAGTAAATATGGCACGCATGTGCCGTCTATTTCTCCGGTGGTACGCGTACGTCCTCGCAGATCGAATCACGGGGAATGAAATGGATCCCTTGTGGAAAACGGCTGAGGTCGCTCGCTGTAGCCACGATTTATCCATGACGGAGAGGTCCATATGCTTCGTACGTACGGACACAAAAATGGCCTCTCGAAATTTTCTTCTTCTTCCTCCCAGTTGATCGATGAGCCCCGCGCGCGCTGTGCAGCATTCATGACTGATCGTGTCTCTCCATCTCCCTCTCTCTTCTGTGCGCGCGCGGCGAAGTAGTAAAGCGGTGGCGTGATGAGCAAAGATGTTTTAATTCATCGGCGTGGGAGTTCACGTTTGGCCATGTTTTCAGCGTGACAGGAATCTAAACACGTCAACTACTCATAAGTTACTGGTCGTAGGCATCATATTGTCTTCAAAAGCGTACGAATCTTCCGTTTCTCGAGGTACAGCGCAAAAGATGGAGAGGTACTGTGTACTCCGCAAATTAAGAGGCGTGCATACAACAGTAGCGTGCAATGTCCAGTTCTACACTTGCAGTGAGGAAGAGCTAGCTTATCCATAGAGGATCGATCATAGGAGCACGGGGAAATTACACCCCGCAAAAAAAAAAAAAAATTGGAGTGGTGGTTGTGGAGCCGTTGTCAACAGCTAGCACCTAGCAGCTCCTCTTTGTGGCTAGCTGTGCATTTTTTCCCCTCTCGCCTCTCCTCTTTCGTTCACTGCATTTATGACAGCAACTGTACCAGGATTTTTTTTAAATTCTATCGGATCAACATTTGCGGTCTAAGTCAAAAAAATTGTCAGAGGAGAGCCACGTGTCAGATATTACCTCTATAGTAATGAGATTCAATAATCATCTATTAATGAAATTAATTATTTATAATATTTATTATATATAATGATATTCTAAATAACCCTCAAATATACCTTGGTCGAAGATACCTACAACAAAAAGGAAAGACCACGACCAGTTCAGGTTATGACCACCCTATGATCGATAAAATCCATAGACGTGTGAACCTTATCGACTAGGGATCGCTGTACACTACGCTCAACTACGTGTAGTAGTTAATACACACGCGTGTTATCTCTAACATAACCTACAAATCTCTCTGTCTCTGATGATAACCGTTTGACGAACGTGTGCATTTCTTCTGTCCCGTCTCCTCTCCTCTTTCGTTTACTACTTCTATGTGACAACTGTACTAAGCAAATGCCAACCAAAACGAAAGGAGAGACTCACGAAGCTAGGTTAGTTACTTCAAGTCTTGCAGCAGACCGTGACACAAGGGGATCGAGTTTTGCATCTGGCTCCAAGATGCCAGCGCCAGGAGATGAGAGAGACCGCGGGGGCTCTTCAGGAGTGATACTCATCATCGATTATCTAAAATAGTTCCTACCGTGTTGTTGTCGTCCCGCTCGTCATACTACATCCGCAGGCCCAGCCTAACCCTCCTGTTTCTGTCTTGTTGGTACGGCCCACCACATAGTATGTTGTGTTTGAATTTTACTATATCTCAAACTAGTCCGAAATAGCACGGCTCAACTCCTAGATCTACTCACTGTGCCTCCTCATCCGTGTCCAGCCTAGCTTTGTTACGTCCCTCTCTGCCGGGTAAAGAAACAAACGCAGGAAAGATGCCTTGACACCAATGAAAGAAAGTCTTTTCATTATTTTTTGTATCCTAGCCCCTCTCATATTCGCTTTTAGCACCGTATAATTCGGCACAAATCGGAGGGCTTCTTGCGAAAACTTGCTAAACTGCACCGAGCCCAGAAACGCGTCCGCGTGGTCCCCCGAGGAGGAGGTGGTGGCCCCGCGCCAGTACAGCGGAGTGAGCGGAGAACATAGAGTGTGCGGGCACATGATTCTGCACGTGCGTATAATAGGGGAAGCTTCCTGATTGGTCTATTTTTGGTCGTCGTCTATCCCTCTTTCGCTTTCATGTGGGCCCACCCTTGTCCCCTAAATTTCTTTAGTATTGGAAAGCGTCACTCGTAAACACTTGGTTGTCAAAATTTAAAATAGGTTAGGGGTTTACCTAAATTGGATGTGTTTTATTTTTTTATTGTGTTTACAAATGTTAACATGTGTGTAATTCGAATATATAAACGAATATATCGGAGTTAGGTGCGTCTAGCTGTTTCTCGTCCATTTTATCCAGGAAAATCTGATAAAAGCACTCAGAATAATAGATAGTATGGTCAATAAATAGTAAACGATCGATGTTAACTCTGGCTGTGAATCTGTTTACCTTCCTCTTGTTGTGAGAGAATCTGTTTATCATCTTAACATCATATATAAATATATATAAATGGTTTCATTTTTAAATAAATATTATTGATAATATTTTTGGGTATTAAAAGCTAAGGAGGTGTTCACAATTTGAGGATAAACTTGCTGTCTCTAACTTGCAAGAAATTCACGTCGTGCTCGGAAACTTCAGCCTGTAAGAACACGCGGGATCTCGACAGATAGTTGTAGTGATTCGTGAAGACTATGAGCTAAACATTACGTTCATGACACTTGTAAGAAAGCTAAACGGATTCGGATTATCTTGGATCGGATTTTTTTCTCGAATAATTTTCGGATCGAAAACGAATTCATATTTTTTTTTGTCGGAAACGAAAACGAATATGGCAAGCATGCTATCCGGTGGATACGGATACGAATACGGATTATCCGGATAAGACGAGTTTCAGATATTCGGATTTCGACCCAAAATAGAAAAGGAGATTTTAATTGATTTCAGAATATCAGAAAATGCAACAAATCAAATAGCCTTTTAGATAATAACAAATAGAAGTTAAAAATTCTAGAAAAAATCATAGAAATTCCTTGAATTATTTTGAACTTAATAAAATTAAATCCAACTTAAAGTTGGTTTTTATTTTTGCACATAAATTATTTGAAATTTCTGAAAAATAGGAAAAACTTTTTTAAATCCAAAAAATAATTAATTAATTAAAATTTCCTTTTTCACTTTAAATCCGATAAATCCTAGAAAAATAAATAAATTTTATTTTTGACATTAAAAACTAGGAAATTAAATAATTAACTTTATTTTATTATTTTTTTCTTTTTCATTAAGAAAACTCTTTTAAATCTTAGAAAATCCAATAAAATAATAACTTTATTGATTTTATTTTTGGTAGCATACTTTGGGATGTTACAGTCATTTGCGTATAGATTAACAATTCAACTTGATCAATATTAGTATGGACTAAGTTTTATGTATGTGATGAACTAAATGTGAATGTGTGATGACTTGTTACTTTATGAGTTATGACTTATGAGCTAAATATGGTAAACTAAGTGTTATGTTTGTGATGAACTAGTTAATGTAGTTTGCTAGTGAACTAGTTAATGTAGTTTGCTAGTGTCAATATTATGTGTGGAACCGAAAATATGAATAATTCATGAATGTTTGCATCAAATAAACTAGTTATATATTTTCGTTAATTTATGATATACAATTTAAGGGGTTTTCATGTTCCGAAAAATATCCACGACCGTATTCGTTTTGATCCATATTCGCTCCGTATTCGTATTCAATATTGTTCGTATCCGGGGTATTCATTTCCGGGTCAAGAACAAAATACGAAAATAAATATAATAGAATTATTATGCGTCCGTATCCGATCCGTTTTCAACCCCTAGCAAAAGCTAGCTACTATCTAGCTGCATCAAATATTCTATTAGACGGCTAAAGTTAGGCATGAATTTGATTACTTTGAGATCTCGATTGATGAGGCGTGCACAACGAACAGACCAGCTTAAAGGCATCAAACACTAGGTTATTTAAGGATTGTTAAGTGGCCAGCTTAAAGGCACCAAACACTTGGTTTTTTTAAGGATTGTTAAGTGACCAGCTAGCTGCTTTAGCCAAATAGTTTTTAGCTACGGCGAGCACGTACAGTCGCGTGGACGGCAATGGGGCTAATGATTTCCAATATCGTCCCTAACCACTTCCAGGAATCTTTTGACCTAGAGCGGCGGAGATGTATCAAAGTTTTTTTGTATGTCGTCAATTTCGAAGTACTAGTTAGTCGTCCAAGAATAGGTTCTCATGTAAATAGTTTACTTGTCCCGAGGCATACAAAACAATTGAAGTAGTACATCATGTAAGGGAATAATGTGAGCACCAAACGTACAATACAACACATATAGACAAGAGTTCACGTGGAAAGCAATGCAATTTGGAAGTAAAATAAATATATGGTGATAAGCAGTAAAATGAATTTCAATACATTGCACATTTTAGACTTTAATGAGTATGTTAGACGCACTTTAAGAGATGAGATGATAACATATCTTACCCACGACCATTAAAAAATATATACATCTTCTCCACTAACTTGCACCTTTGGTGTTTTGTTTTTGAAGACTTGCACTTTGGTGTAAGTCTAATTCTTAACAAATACTCTCCTCGTTTCGCTATATTTGTCTACAACTCATCGTACATACATACTAATAAAGCGGATAAATATATTGAAACAGATAATTCTATAAACAAATATAGCGAACCGAAGCGGGTCACTGCCTATAGTATAAGTTTCATAAAGCGGTGATAATATAAAGACTAACCTAGCTTAAAGGACACTTTAGACTTTTATCATTTTGCTATTGTCCGGTATGTCCACTAATCAAAATAGACGTAAGGATAGAAAACGGGGAGTGACACATGCTTCAAACTCACATGGTATGACTTATCATCCACTAATCAAAATCGACGACCAAAGGATTGTAAACGAGGGAGCGACACGTGCTTCAAACTCACATGATATGACTATCACTACGGACTAAGTGCCCACCCTATACAAGTGCTAGCTCTAGCATCTGCTAAGAGAATTCGGCATAACCAAGTAAGTTAAGCAGCGACAATGAAGCTTGAATAATCGAAATGACTAATACTTTTCCGTGAAGGCCCGCAGAGACAAGAAATTACTCGCTGACAGGTGGGTCCCAACATCCGTGGTACCCAAGTTTATACGTCCTCCTATATATGTCTGTTTATCCATGAGGCTATATACATGACTACTCCATACAAAGAAATGGAATCATGCATGCGTACGTGGTGTATTGAAAGATTGTTTGATATCCCACTTGAGGATTGGTATGATGATTAATTGGCAGTAAATCATGGTCCTATTTAACTTCTTCCTCGTCGCAATTTCAGCACCTTTACCAGGACGGCGCCCATTGTTTCAACAAAGGAGCTTAAACCTAGTTAATTAACATCATATACCCACCACTAATTAGTTTATCAGTACAGTAGCGACTCAATTTGTCAACATTTCAGTAACTGAATCCGTTGTACTCGAATCTTCTAATGATATCACCCCATCATTTATCGCTTAGTCCTCAAATGTGATGGCATGCTGGAGCACGGTTTACAGGGAAGCATCAAAGGGTACATTTGCAAGATGCGGCAAACTCAACTCGATAGAATATGTCGTCCAAATTACGGAAATTAATAATATTGAAACTGCCAGACTGTCCGATCAAACAATCGATAACTTAGATCGCGCAGATTATCGACATGGGATCAAAGTTAACTACGATTTTTTTTTTTTTGGCTAAACTCGACTGTGGTTAGATCATCAAAATTATATCACACTCTATCTCGATCAAATTTGCCTAACTTTGAGTGTGACCAGGTTTGGCTACGAGCCCAACAAGCCAAAGTGATGTCAATCTTCTGTATATCTCTACTGTTCCCACCGTCCCACGGTGACGCGTGCGTTTCAATACCGTCCTGTGCGAGCCAGCGGCTACATCGTTTCATCGTGGTAGCTTTCTTTGCATCGCCGTCTGGTTGAACGATCATAGAGGTTGCCACATTTTTATTTGGGCACCGCTGTCATGCAGAAGCTAGTTGCCGGTTAAAGACGGAAAGAACAGAAAAAAAAAATGGTGAGATCGCGGTCGTTGCCCAACGAAAGATTTGCCGTTCGAACTATTTGGAGGAAGCAGATGATTAACCTTTAAGTTTGGTATGGTTAGGCTTGTTAGGTATCAGCGACATCTCCTTGTAAACTAAAGTTTTTATTCTAATGGAAACCGCATAGTAATGCTCGCCCATGATCGATCGGAGTACGCACGAACGTGGTTTGTATGAATTTATTTGTGGGTTAATGTGAGCAGTTTTTCTTTCTTTCTTGAATAGCCTTCATCGTAAATAATGCATGAAAAATAGAAACATAAGCCATATATTTTATATGAAATACTGTTTTGAAAAAAAAAACTACAGGCACACTTTTACTTTTCCATATGTATTATAGAGATATATTTATAGTGCTACATACAAACCTCTATGTAGGAGTAGAACTACGAGTTAGAATAGAAAACGAAAGTCGTATCACACTTAAATTCAATTTGTATTACACTTGAACTCAACAATCTTCACATTAAGATGAATTCCTCCTGTAACAGCAATAGCTACCTGAATGGAAGCAAGCAACCCTCGGGAGCCAAAACAAAACTTGATATCCTCGAAAGCAAGCAATAGCATGACACTACTACAAAACAGGCCATAGAAGACGTCTTATCATAGACGGTTCTTTGAAACTGTCTGTGATAAAATAATCACAGACGGTTCCAAGACGAACTGTATGTGGTATGGAACTATGATATGTAGATATCATAGACGGTTCCGGTTCATTATACGAACCGTCTATGATATGTCATCACAGATGGTTTTTGTATAAAACCGTCTATGATACTTTTGTTTTGTTGGGCGGAAAATAAAATTTTGCACTTAATGGGTGGGCTGCCGAAAATCTCTTTATATTAACAGAGTCCTCCATCTCCTCCTTTGCCATCTCCATCTCCTCCTCTACCATCTCTGTCTCGCTCTGACTTTGCGCTCTGGTCTCCCCCGAGCTCGTCGCCCACGGCCTCCTCCACCTCGCCCCAGCCTCGTCGTCATCGGCCTCCCATGACCTCGTCGCCCTCGGCCTCCCACGACCTCATCGCCCCCGGCCTCCTCTACTTCGTCGTCCCGTCCTCCCTGAGCTCGTCGCTCATGCCTCCTCCTCTATATGCGGCCTCGTAGTCACCGCCTCCCACGACTTCTCGCTCCGGCCTCCCACGACTAGAGGTGGGCATTGGCGCGCACGCCCCCACCGTGCTTCGACCGCGTCCTCCACTCGCCTCGCCGCCACGCCCGTCGACCTCGGAAGGTTGGGCCTATTTCGTCCGTGCCGCGACTTCGCGCGTCGCGTGCTTAGACCGGCCTCCCAAAAGCACGACCTCCGCCTACGACTCTCTCTCTCTACCCCCTTTTGCTATGTGATGTGGATTACTACTGTGATGTTTAGTTCTCTGTGAATGGATTGAGTTGATGCTACTGTGATGTGAGTGATACCGTGTTGTTTTTAGTGCTCTGTGAATGGATTGAGTTGATGCTATTGTGATGTTGTGGCTATTGTGGGAAAGCTAACAAAAAGTTCAATCCAAAAATCAATATCAGATTCATTCGCGAGGCTCCAGACGAAGTGAAAACCTATTTTTGTTTTTTTGCAATGGAAAAAGCTATCACAGACGGTTCTAAACAAGAACCGTCTGTGATAATTACTATCACGGACGGTTCGTGGTTAGAACCATCTGTGAAAATAGATTATCACAGACGGTTCTATTCACGAACAGTTTGTGATAGCCTTTTTCACAGACGGTTAAAAAAACGTCTGTGATGATGGTTTAGAACCGCCTGTGATGAGGTTTTGTGTAGTAGTGTGAACACCTTGTGTGTCGAACGTCCATAGGACTACTGAATTATACCAACTAAGTCTGAACAAAACTCAAACTTAGCGGTAGGAACTTGCTTTGTCATCATATCAGCTAGATTATCATGAGTATTTATCTTACTGACTTTAATATCACTTTGAGCAATGACACCTTGAATGTAATGATATCTGATGTCAATGTGATTCGTTCTCTCATGAAACATCTCGTTCTTCATATGGCAAATAGCGCTTTGACAGTCGAGAATATTGAAGTGCAAGATATATTTTCACAAAACTCAGTAAACGAACCTTTTAGCCAAACGACTTCTTGCAAGCTTTAGAAAATAACCATATACTCGACTTTAATAGTGGTCAAGACAACAATAGCTTGTCGGCTTGCTTTCCAACTAACGACACATCCTCCAATAGTGAACACGTAACCAGTAAGAGATATTATTTTATCCAAATCCCCAACAAAAATATGAGTCCACGTAACCAACAATTTCATCTTTAGTCTTTCCAAACTGTAAAAAAGTATGAGATGTGCCCCACAAGCATATGAAAATCTACTGAATTGATTTCCAATGCTCATTGTCAGGATTAGCCATATATCTACTAACAACACTCAATGATTGAGATAAATCGAGGCGAGAACAGACCATGGCATACATAACTGAATTAACTGCACTAGCATATGAAACTCTAGACATGTACTCAACTTCATCATCTGACTGTGGACACGGTGTTGAAGAAAGTTTGAAAAGTACAACTAACAGATTATTCACCGGTTTACCATTATGCATGTGGAAACGATAAAGAATTTTATCAATATGTCCTTTCTGACTTAGGTTTAATTTTTCAAATCATCCATCTCTGGCCTCCTTATCAATTAACAACTTGACCAACTCTTCTCAAGAGATTGCAACTCATCATGCATGACAATCATCCATGTCTGAATCACAAGAATAGATAGCCTCTGAATAAGTGGAAGGTCCTGCAGTACATTTAATTTATTCTTCTACATTCAAAGCATAAGCAACAATATCAGTTTCTGCAATCAATCTCTTGGGAGTTTGAATATTCCTTTTGGGTATGTCGACTACAATGAAGTGTTGTGGTGTTTGATAGACAATATAAACATCTTGTATGTTTTCCTTTTTATCTTCTGGTGTAGATCATGAATCAATAATATGCTCCACCTACACGCTCTAAAGTTTTTATTCTAATGGAAACGCATAGCAATGCCCGCCCATGATCGATCGGAGCACGCACGCAAGTGGTTTATTTGAATTTACATGTGGGTTAATTTGAATCAGCTTCATTCTTTACTTCTTGAATAGCCTCTTGGCCAGTTATTGCCAGACGAAAATGGCCTCTACACTTTGACACAGCCACCATTGCAGCGTTCGATTTGGCGCCATGCCGGGTGAAATTTTTTTGGAAAAGATACGTGTGTGTATGTGTAACCGTGGGATCTAATGAGACAGCAACTTGGGCTCGATTTGGGTAACCAAACCTCCACCTTTTCCCTCGCCTTTCTGGCCACGAAACCTGGCACGTCTCACTCCAAGTGACGTGGCATTCTTTTGGGTCAAGTGAGTCTTCGGTTACACGTACGCACTGTCTCACCGCTTTTGCTTGTGTAGCTCGTTACATTCCAACTGGTGGCGCCTTGTCAGTCCAAATAAGAAGGAATTAAAGGAGCCAGATAGGTCATCCACTCATCCTCGTATGTCCCTACACTTCAGATCGGATATAAAACGTTGTGATGAGTTTTGTAGGTTTTTTTTTTATCTGATCACTACATGCATGAACAGTCCAATTGGTAACCGAATAGTTTATTACCATCAGGGGTGCTTCTGATTCACGCTCGCGCCCGAGTTTTATCTTTCTACTGGTAGGGTGACGAGAACCTATATTTTGAATGAAATAATTTTTATATTGTGTGAAGTGTATGTATGAAATTGAAGCTTTCTGAATTGGCTCTTACTAAAATTTATCAATAATCGGGAATACAAAACAATTCCGCACTATATTCCATGATTCAAAATTTGTTTGAACAAAATATCAAATGGTTTTTCAAAGCAAGAAAAAAACAAATATTTATATTGGAAATTTGCAAGGACATATTTGAAGTTAGACCAAACAGTTCTAATAACTTAAGTCATGCACACATTTGCAGTCAGATCTCAGAACCAATGATATTTTTTTAGGTAAACCAACCATAACATGTCCATGAATGAATTGATTACACGTAGCATCGTGTCCTAGTTAGATACTCGTGCGTTACAACAAATAAAAAAATTCGTATATGAGATAGGACACGCTCCACTAGGGCAAGCGTGTGGAAGAGAGCTGCGGCATGGAGAGAGGGACGCGTGCGGCCAAAAGAGCTGTTACGGTGGGAGGCGAGGAAGGAGGCGATACCGCCTCCTCCCCAAGAACTGCATTGTCGTCGATGAGGATGATCGAGAGGTTTGAGTTCCCCTTCCGCAGCAACAAAGCTAGCCTTTGTAGATCTCCCTAAATGTGAGTAGAACGAATGACGTGTGTCGACGAGGCACTCCCAGTGGCGCACCTGGTCAACGCTGTCGCGGGGCGGCATTGCAGACATTACGAAGTTTTGTTCAGTAGTTTTCTTGTCTTTCCTTAGTGGTTTTTTAGGCCGGAAGGGCTCAATGGGGGTGGAAGGAGTCGGCGCGAGTTTTTTCCCCAAGGGTGGGACGATTATTCCGCTGCGCTGGAGTAAACTCGTTTTATTAGTTAAGATAAAAAAAATAGGCCAGAAGGGTGTGGAGTGCGCACGGGAGGGGTGGAAGGAGTCGGTACGAGTTTTTTTTTTCAAAGGTGGGACGATTGTTGTAAACTCCTTTTATTTGTTAAGATAAGAAAATAACACTGTTTTGAAGTGAAATATTAAAAATAGCTCCTGCACAAACAAAATGTAAAAAAATAGCACCCTACCGCGCACGCAGAACGCGGTAGGTGGCCTTCCACAGTGTTTGAGCGTGGTAGGGATACTATTTTTTTGCCATTTCATTCACGGAGAGACTATTTTCGCTATTTCGCTTAAAAACACGTAATCTCATTAAAAAAACTGCTCGCGCCCTACCTCCGAAAAAGCACGCATTGAAACAACTTTGACTCCTAGTAACATGCGAGCTTTCAAATCCTCCCTACTACGCTTGTTTGCTAGGCCCCGGTGCCGGCAACTCCTTCCTACAACTCCTCCCTAGGCGACCCGTGTGCAATGGTGTCGACGTCACGCCTAGTGTTCCGGTGGGCTCCAGACGGCGACGTGTGTGTGTAGGGTTCCAATGAGCTCTTAAGACCACGCACGCGGCAAGAGCAGGACCATCGCCAAAGTGAATCTGTGTCTATGGAGGAGAAGCAAAGGGGAGGAAGAAGCAGTCGACGACTCGCCTCGTCCCCCGTCTCTCAATTGCGTTGAATAAAGAGAAAGGAAGAGTGATGGTGAGATTTTTTTATATGATTTAATCCATTTTAAAAATATTTTAAAGATAACCAATCCATAACTTTATTTTCAATTCTAACCCATTTGGTCACGCCACAACACGTGACGTGCTAAAAGCACGTTGTCACACCACCGATTGCGACGTGGCAAACGAGTGTTGTCACACCACGTCGTCCTCTTCGCGTGACATGATTTAGCTCAAAAACGAACGCATGCCGGCTCAGATGACTATTGTGGCAGGTTTGGTCACGCCGTGGTACGTGACGTGATAGAGTATTTTTATCGCACCGCGCGTTGTGGCGTGAGCTAAGTGATTAGAATTAGAAATAAAGTTAGGAGATATTATCTTTAATTTTTTTAAATAGATTAAATCATTTAAAAAAAGTTCGGATGGCGGCGACACAAAATAGGTTAAGATAGGATTTTGTGGGCCCGAGGGCCCATCCGACCAGAAGCTACGTCTTGACCAAGCGCGCGGGGATTCTGTAGCAGTTACCATTAGATACAGTACAGTAACATTTAGTGCACCATATAGTCGACAAAGCTAAAAGTAACCATCTTTCTGGTGATGATATTTTAAGGTATTGCTTGATTAGATTTTACGTCGAGATTGTAGTTGTGTTTGGTTCATCGTTGGAGTTGTGATTTGTGAATCACGGGATAGCTAATGACCCTAACTTATGCCAGAGATTCAATTCACCGCGGTAGGTTGTCTTGGAAACTTTTATTAGGACCTAGGAACAGTCCAACAAATTATAAAAGGGGTAGCGCCAAGTTAAATACATAAAGAAATCGCTTTATTTCGCAGTTAAGATAATATAAAATCCATCACGACATTCACATGCGCCGTTTGCTGTACACATACCCGGCTCCCACTCTTCCTCGACCCTCTCATTTCCTCCTTTTTTTTTATATTTTCAAGTCCCTTTCCCACGCCCCGAAGAGGGAGGGAGGGAGAGAGAGAGGAGGGAGTGCTGTTGGTTGAGATGGATCTGTTGGAGAGGAACATTAATAAGGGGGTAGAGGAGGAGGCGCGCAAGGAAGAGAAGAGGAAGGAGGAGAAGACCCAGGAGTCCCAGCAAGGGCAAGGCCTTAGCCTCTCACTCGCCAACGGCAGCAGCAGGTAGCCTTCCAATCCTATCCGCTCTTGCAAATCAAGGAGGATACTTTGAGGATTTTGCATCTGCTGGATGATTCTTAGCTTGGTCTCTGGCTGATCGATTTGTTGCCGGAGTATGCGTTTGTGTAGGTTCTTTTCTTGTTCCTTCCTCCTCCCGGCCAGCCCTCCCCCCCTTGCCTGTTCTTGATGCACTTTTGCACATGGCACCCCGAGCTTTCGTGTTTTCGTGGAAGAGCTCTTGCTGTAGTCTTGGTGGATCAAATTTAGGTGTAGCGGCTCTCGGCTAGGTGGTGCGGGGATTGTGAGTCGGTGTGGATTCAGGAATGTGTGTTCTTTCTTGTTTCTCCTCTCATTGCAGTCCAAATCCTCCCATCTTTTCTTTCCTGTTCTTGATGCTCTTTTGCGCTTGGCACCCCTTGTTGTGGTGTTATCATGGAAGCAGCTTTACTTTCTGTTCTTAACTTGGATCAAATTAGGGTGAAATTTTCGCAGCAGGTATTCGTGTTGGGCGGACGTTGAGCTGCTGGAAATCTGGCGTTTCCAGTCCTCTTATCCTTGTTGTTATTAACTCGCATACGTTTCCTTCCTCTGGTAATATTATTGCGAAAATCTCCCTTCATGGTCGATTTAATGGCAAAAAAAATCATTCTTTTGCTCTTGGACACCCAGTAAAATGAGATAGTTCTTGGCGATTAAAAAAAATTAAGCCAGCAGGTTCCTAATCAAGTTTACTTACATGGGAGAGCCGATTTGGCTCTCTTCACTAGGCAATGTTTTTTTTCTAGGCCAAAATGGTTAGCTCCTTATGGTTAGGGAAGAACTTTGCCAAAGTGGGGCACAGATCCAAGCAGCCCTTCCCCCCTCATTGGCTCAGTTTCTTGGTTCTAGAAATTCTTGAAAGCGTTATGAAAACTTTTCAATTTAATTGTTGAGTTAAGTTAAGTGGAAAACTCCTTTAGGTCACTCACACTATTCTTTATGATATACGCCTCGAGTTATCCTTTTTGAGGAAAATGGGAAAAGACATAGATCTGATCAAAGTTGAGTTCAGTAACCAGATAACTTTCATAATACTGCCATCTACTAAGGATTCAATTGCAAAAACCTCCCGTCCTCGTTTGTCTTCTCTTTAATTCAAGACTAAATCTGAAGCTGGGGACCGAGGACATAGTTTCTGGACACCAATTCACAACGTCGAACGTGCAAGTGGGATGGTTTGCTGAGCCTGATATTGGTTTCAGGCTTTTCGGCAGATTTGCCGGCTGCAAGGTGTTCAGTTATTCACCATATCTATGCCCAAGCATTAATTTGTTTTGCCCAAAGTCTAGTAGAATGCTTTCCTAGGTTCAGCTATTGTCGATTTTCTTTTATTTCACATTCAGTTTAATGGTTATGCGCTACGCTGCTGTGAAACAATAGACCCTTCATTTTTTTATTAACTAGGTTGAAGGTAAAATACTTTATGACCGTTGTGAATGTGTGGCTCTGATTAAATATTTCAGCATATATAGATATAATATGTGCAAGTTGTTTAAGACCTGCATTTTTTAGATAAAGCTTGGAGAAAACCTATGAAACTGTTTTTAACAGCTTTCTTGAACAAAAATGCCACTACAGATAATTTGGTAGGTCCAGTGCTTAGGATGGAACTTCGAAAGTTATGCAGATTCCGTCCATCTTGGACAACCTTTGAACTAGTCAGACAAATTATTGGACGCTGGGTCCTGCACGTGTTGAATACTTCAGAGTGGACCACAAAATTTCAGGCCTGTTCTGCGGTTATTGGATCTTAGATCTTGTGATATAGATGTTGTTTGACTCAGAATGTGAGGTGCCAACAAAGTAGTTAACGTTATTGATCTTGACTTGAATTTTACAGTTGTGAGGTGGGCCCTAGGGCCGGAGTATCATACAAGTCACTATTAAGAGACAATCCATTCAGTGGCCACGTAGAAACTTCTTGTCTTTTGAATATCTATTTCCTTTTTTCCACATCAAGTAGAGAGTAGACTAATTACTTATTGGAGGAGATGTACCTTCTATCTGGATGCTGATGAAGTGCATAGTAAAGCTGTTTAAACATTGAATATTTACCATTAATTCACTATCTAAAAAGATGGCAATATGGCATAGGGAGTTAGTAAACATCTGTAACTGAACATTGTCAATCGGCGAGCTAGCTTGGCCCCCAATTTCACAACGCGGTTTGCCCTAGATGCCCATTTTACGTAATTTAATGTGTACAATTAGTTGGAGTACCATGTCTGCTAACTTTCCAATACATTTATGCAATTATCTGATTTTGTATTACTTTTTCATTGCATGTTCTTACTATTTTTGCTTTTAATCAATAGGCCTGTAATGTTGCCAATGTCGAGCCCTGCAGTGAATCCTGCACAGCTTACAATTTTCTATGGTGGATCAGTATGTGTGTATGACTCAGTGCCACCAGAGAAGGTCATATTTACACTTCTTACATCTGTTATGTTCTTACTTCTTAGACTTTTTTTTTTTAAAAAAAAAGTTTATGCTAATACTGCTACCTGCAATCTTGGCATCAACAGGCTCAAGCAATCATGCTTATTGCAGCCGCCGCAGCCGCTGCGGCAGCCACCAAAAGCAATGTTGCCACTGCTGTTAAGCCTCCAGTGATGCCTGCAACCAATGCTACCCAAGCAGCAGTCTCTCCTGTGCTCACACAGTCACTCTCACTGCAGAACACTTCTGTTGCAACTGGACAACCTCATGTTGTCGGTGACCCTAGCTCAATTTGCAAGCTTCAGGCTGGTAAGATGATATTTTTGTGAAATATAAAAACGGGCTGTTTTAATCAGTCCAACATATTATAAAATTAATTTCATCTGCTGTGCAGATCTCCCCATTGCCAGGAGGCACTCCCTTCAGCGCTTCCTGGAGAAACGTCGTGACAGGTTAGCATGAATGCATGGTAGCAGTGTATGGTCTGCCACAGCATTAAAAAAACATCTTTTATGAGGCCAAGCCATCAAATAAGGCATAATAAATCCATTTGCCCTTCTAGTTGTATTTGAAAAGTTGTTTTATTTTTCAACTTGAATGTTTTATATGGAAAATAAACTTTTATGGGATCTAGGTGGTACCTTATTATGATCCCTCGTTCTTATACATCTGAGCAATAAAGCAATAGTGTTATACTCTGATCAAGATGGCATACCTGTTTTGCGTTATCTTACATTTGTAGCTGGAATCGATTTCCACTATCTTTGCTCCTGCTGGCTTCAATTGATTAAATGATCATATGAAGCAGGTTGGTGAACAAAGCTCCATATAGCCCTGCAAAATCATCTGAAGGCATGGAAGCATCTGGGATGGAAGTAACTGCAGAGGGCAGGGCCCAGTGACCAAAAGACTGAGCCGTGAACTGGCTAGTTCCAATGGTGAAGGCTGACTTTTGGAAGGAAGGGATGTGTCAGCTGATGTCAGTATGTCACACCTCGGAACCTTACTAATAATCGGACCAGAACCTCTATTACTATTGTTCTGTTGTCATGTGCTAGTTTATTCTGTCATGAATTCGTTTACTCGACTACCAAACTGCTATCGTATATCGTTGTACATCACGCCTGTCATCTGTCTGACAATGTTACCATGCTATCCCAATTACTCTTTATTTTTGTTGGTTTGAAATTGGGTTTCTTCGTTCCAAGCCGCGTCCCATGCTACCGCTTCCCCAGCCCGGC
This sequence comes from Hsuehochloa calcarea, assembly GCA_036346395.1. Taxonomy (NCBI): domain Eukaryota; kingdom Viridiplantae; phylum Streptophyta; class Magnoliopsida; order Poales; family Poaceae; genus Hsuehochloa; species Hsuehochloa calcarea. The sequence goes on from CM070599.1 coordinate 48,396,336, forward strand.
GCGATCGCCAGCAAACCAAGGGCTATCTATCTGGATTGTGCCGTAGCAAGCTCAAGTGCTAAACTGGCTCAACAAAACGTGTTCATTGAGGCAACTCTCATCAGTGTTAGTGTACCATAGGCCCAATCCAAATGCAACTGTATATTGCTGCTACAAAACCTGGACTCAAGACATGATTTTCCAAATTATTGCTTTCCACAACTACCAGATCACATGCTTATCCATAACATGATAACAAGCACATTAACGAATTCATAAAAAGGTAACGATAAACAGTCACTGCAGATTATAAAACACGAAACGAGATAAGATGAATGCATGAAACACAAAAGGTGATACATAAGGCTAAGCAGGGAAATAGTGCATATGGTAATTGCACCGACTGCATCACGCATGCGAGCTACGCAAGATCCCATGGAAGTAGCCACCGACCATGACCAAGGAGACCAGAGACACAACACCAGCTGGGAATATCTTTCCAGACTTCTTGAAGCGAGATCCCATGACTGACAGTAGTGCTGCTGATACACCTATAATGCAAAGCGAAACAACAACAGGGCATCAGGCGAAGAATCAGGGTTGATGTAACTCCCAAGCAAGGATGAGAAGGACCACAACAAAGATGGCTCAGAAAAAGACACTCCATACCTAAACCGATCGACGATGCAAAGACGGGACTCACTGGGAGTTGAGTGTGAACAAAGTACAGGACTATGGCTGATATGCCTCCAGCAGCTAATGACTTCTGGCTTCCACTCTTCATGTACCCCATTGCTCCGCCAACTACAGAGGTTAGAAGTGCAACAATCATTTGTCATAAAATGTTGCAACTTGGCAAGAATAGTCAATGCGGCGTATTTGACTTATTTGTTTTGGCATATCGGAATACTTTCAGGTATAATGCAATAAAAGTTTTACATGTAAAAACTACACTGATGTAGAACCTCATACAAAAATGAGAAATTGCAGGACTTGATTGACGGAGCTAAAAATATGTCTTAGTCCTAAGCCCTCTGCTAGTTTCACAGACATGATAGCAATGGAGAAAAGGAACTATAAATATCGAAGGCATCAGATAGCAAGAACACTGTAGCTCTGTTATGAAATCAAAACATCCCTGCGTTGAATAAGGCCAACTACTTCGATCTGGTCTGCATGCTCATGAGTCATGATATCTAACTTCCTAGGAGAAATATCCTACATTGTGCTTGTTGTCAGAATTTAATGGAGTTAGCACTTAGCAGTTAGTATTATGAGCAAGAAGACAATCCTGTGACACACAGAGAGGTAACATCCCAGTTTTATTGTTGCTTTGCTACAAGCAGGAGTTGAGTAATCAAAAGTGTGTTGATGAGTCTGCCTCCTGGTTTTTACGATTGTAACTCAATTTTAACTATTGTCTCAACAAATTAGACATTTAACTTGATTACCAAGGGCATAAAATTTTGCATTAGATGGAGCTAAGAAATATGTGCCATCTAACAAATCGAGGATATCCAGTAGTCAGAAGCCCAAATGCGCACAGTAGTCAGAAGTTCAAATTGGGGGCATCCAGTAATCACTTGCTAAGGAAGTAGAGTACGCAATGTCCAGACATTCCCGCAGTGGGATCGGTAATGGCCAACTTATCTCCATCTCAAAGGGAGACTTGAACATCGAAACAATGGTGGTGAACAGTGCAATGGAGGAAAATGAAAGGGAATTGAAGAATAGCACCCAGCACAGTCCATCGTAGCCCATTTCTCCGCAAATCGAACTTCAGTACCAATAGTATAATGCGGATCATAATAGCTTATATTGACCAAGGACGGATCGCGATTCACAAAGAGAGAATATAATAAACTCGAATCCAAAACATTTGCAGTGCACCATTACGAAAAAAAGAGAGAACATTGTGGCATTACCTCCGACGAGCGCGGCGTAGGCGAGGGTGAGCTTCTGCGACATGGAAAGCCCCTCCCCCATCTTCTCCTCCCCCTCCTCGCCACCGCCCTGCGGGTCACTTTCACCACCGCCGCCGCCGCCACTCCCTCCTGCACCGCCGCTCACAGGGCCCTCACCGCCGCCTTCCGATCCGCCGCCGCCGAGCTCGGGTTCGTTGGCCGCGACGGCCGCGAGGAGGCGGGCGCCGGGTGAGGCGGAGCGGAGCGAGAGGGAGATGGGGGCGGGAGGGCAGCGCGGGAGGAGGAGCGACCACTGGGAGGCGGAGATCGGAGGCGGGGTGAGGGCGAGGGGCGCGAGTGGGGTCGTCGCGAGGGCCATAGGTTTGGTGCTCGAGCTGGGTTTTTGTGGGAGTTTGTTGACTTCGTTGGACAGGTGGTGATGGTGATTTTTAGGGGGAGGCTGGTGTGAGACTGTGGGTGGGCCCTGGGTTTTTAGGAACCTTGTTTCCGTTCATCTCGAAGTTTGATTCTGTCGAGTAATCGTCGTTGGCGAATTTAGTTCGAACGATAATTTCGTAGATAAATATACAATTATATCAAATAATACAAGAACACAAGAACAAAATAGCAGATTGAACACAGAGATGGTGAGAGCTTCTTGCTTCTCTGTATTGCTCTTCATACGATCAATCCTTTATAATGACTAGCACCCCTTATTTATAGTCTACAACCTCTGCTAGGGTTTGGGATGGGGTGCCCATACATGGGCCGGTTGCTGGGCCGAGTCCATAGTTTTCCAACACTCCCCCTTGGGCACCCATCCTCATATGTTCATGTCTCAAAAACTCCATAAAAACTCAGTGGGAAAAATGTAGAGAAAGAGTATATGACACACGTTCTGCCGCGTTGCACGAATTGCCTCGTTAAAAACCTTAACCGAGAAACTTCAAGAAAACTCGTCAAGGGAAAAAAGAGAGTACAATCCACCCAATTTTATTTAATCTCTAGGATTTACTCTTTGGGTACTCGATCTTCGTGATCAAGTTTCAATAATGAGTTCGTGAAGGTTCCCCCCCTGAATTCTACACTTCTCTAAGTCTTATCATTCAAATTCCACGTATGCACCTTTCAAAACTAGATGCTAGAAGTGACTAAGTGAATAATCTGCAATATTTTTACATGACTTAGTATGCAGTACTTTAATTTCGTCCATCTTTTGCAATTCATGAGCATAGAAGAACTTAGGGTTGATATGCTTTGTGAGATGACTCTTCACATAACCCTTCTCACTACTGCAACACAAGCTGTATTATCTTCATAGATAATAGTGTGGTTTGGTGAATCATCCGTCGAAACCAAAAACATTCGTGTGAGGCCTCATACAGTGCTATGATTTCTGAGTGGTTGGTCGAAGTCGATACAAGACTTTGCTTATACGATTTTCATGAAATGCAGTTCCACCACATAGGAATACATAGGTTGTTTGTGACTTGGTTGTATGCGGGTTCTACAAGTACCCGTCATCTACATAGCTATTCATAGTTAGGTCTTGGTTCTTTTGGTAGAACAGACCAAATTCTTTGCTTCCTTGGAGGTATCGGAAGATGTCATTTATTCCTTGCTAGTAGGTTCACGGCAAATGCAATGTCCAGTCTAGTATATTTTGCTAAATACACGAGTGCTCCTATGCGCTCAAGTATGGGAATTCCGGTCCCACGACTTCCTCCCCCTCTTCTCTAGGTCTATACGGTCCTTATTTTGCTGCAAAGACCTCCCGACCTCGGCACTTTCGAAGGATATGCATTTTCAAAATCAAACCTTTCTAATACCTTCTGAGTGTAGGTTAACCGATGTACTAATATCCCTTCAAGGGCATGCTCGAGCTACAAGCTTAGGCAATATTTGGTTTTACCCGAATCTTTCATTTCGAACTTTGACCCAGGTAAGAGCTTGCTTTCTTAATACCTTCCAGTGTTCCAATGATGTTCAGATCATCTTTATTCACTGAGATTATACAAAATCCATCTTGAGATCGTTGTATAAATACACAGGGATAATTATCATTATTTGTGTAGCCTTTCTTGCATAGAAAGTCATTTTAAGCGATTATACCACATTCTGCCTGATTGCTTAACTTCGTACAGTGACTTTCTGAGTTTCACACTGTACAGATTTCTATCTACTCTGTCTTGGTTCTAGACAGGGATACATTCAGGTATCTTCATATAAATGTCTGAATCCAATATTCCATAAAGGTAAGCTGTTACCACATCCACCAATTTCACTTTTAACTTCAAGTTTACTGCCATTGATATTAAATATCTAAAGGGTGGTTTTTCATATGACCAGGGAATAGGTTTCTTCATAAACAACTCCTGGATGTTGAGTGAAACCTTGTGCAACAAGCCTTGATTTACTTAGTTATTTTCATTTCTATTTCGAACAAATACCCACTTATGCCCTACGAGGTGCACATGGGGAGGCGAACGACTTATTGGCCCAATCACCTTTGTTTTATTCAGAGAAAATAATTCTATTTCTATTGCCTTCTTTCAATCTGGTCTTTTCTTACATTCAGCGAGCGATGCAGGCTCTGGATCAAGATCGATGATTGTGACAATTTTCTTTACAAAGTAAATGTAGACATTGGTTGCTGTCTTATTCATAGATTCTCTCGATGTCACAAAGTTTATAGCTATTTCTTCAAGGGGCGATTCTTCAAATGTTTCTACTTGCTCACCGCTGCTTTCAATTACGGGGGCAAGTCCATTTAGTTTTCCAGCTCCAATGTGTGCGCACATATCCATGCAAGTATCTCCCTTCATGGGGATGTTCAATTCTGGTATGCCTTTCCTGAAGGTTCCATACTAGTGCCAGGTCTCAACTGGCTCCCCTTCTAGTTGTAGGGAACTTTTGGTAATCGGCCGTGTCCCCAGTTACTTCGGATTCGAATCGCCGGAGTTCTCGTCCTTTGTATTACTTTAATACACAAAGAGAGACCATACGTCTTCATGGTCGTAACCCCTAAGGCTAACGACTTCACTGGTCGTAAGGATTTCAGAGGTTACATAATAAATACACTAGTCGGACAAGGTCCGTACCTAGTCCCGACCAGTTAACTATTCGTAAAGCTATGAACTGATATCTGGATCCAAACTCAGGTATATCCTTTACCGTGTGATGAATGGAACACGTGTTGTATACTCCATACTACGCGACGTTACATAATCTTAAGACACTGACTAATGGTTGAATGTCTCACCGACATTTAACCGCACAACAGTTGATACTTTAATCAACCACCACCTCCTCCGACCAGACGCAACTCTTCGCACATGCGTCTTCTCCAGAAACAACCGCCACATCTTCGTAAACTATTTAAAGATGGAGCATGGAAGGATCAAGGGGGCGAGAGGAGAGAAAGACAAGAGGATTTTGGCATTAGATTCATACTTTTCATCTATTTCAGTAGCATAGCCAACATCATGCTCAGTGTAACTAGGATTAGTCCTTTGCCTAATCGTAGGTATTCCTTTTAAACAACCAGTTCATAGTAATAAAGAGCGACCTCATTCTCTTCCACAAGATACACATCGTTTTCCTCTATTTTCTATATTTTCATAAGATCGACGATTTGATCGTCGACAGCTGGCGCCGTCCGTGGGGAAGAATTTGCAAATTTCCGAAGAAATTCTTCACTCATCAAATCCTCACCCGTTCCTCATAATTGCTCATGCGACTATGGCGAGAGTTGGTACGAGGAGAATTGGTTCGACTTGGACGACTACTCCAACCTCGACATGGAGGGATGCATCCGCACCATAGATGAGAACGGGACGTCGTCATCCTCCTCCTTCGCAGATTCGCATGTCGCAGACATCAGCGAAATCAAACGGATGGATGAAGATGCACCAAAACAACAAAGTGGTGCTTCCAGAGGGACTTGTCATTCCGACCAGTTCGGAATGTCCAAAGATCTCTCCAAGCCCGGTCCTTCCGACCGGCGAAAAAGGTGACAAAACTTCAGCCCCGCAATCCTATAATCAGTATACTCTCGACACGATCATGGATGACATGTATTCACCAACAGCTTCTGAAAATTCTAGGAGCCAAGCGACATCTGGTAACGGTGTCGATGAAACCCCCATTGGCTATAGGCCAAGTGAGGTTGATAAGACTCAGCATATGATCGGCGATTCGCCAGATCAGGTTGAGTCCACCCCAAAGGCCTCAAAAGGTGCTAATTTTCAACCGATCTTCATCGTGCAAACTTCTGGTAGAGGCACTGGAGGGCTCTCCACTGGTTAAAGTGGAAGATCGCTGCTGGAAGAATGAAGTTAGTGCGATCGGAAATACGGATCAAAATACCGAGTACGATCCTGCATACACTACCTCGCCACCACATATTGACGGAAATGGCACGGGCAATCAAGCACCAAATGCTAGAGATAACATAACTGATAGACGTCCATCAGTTAATTCACTTGGTTCTGCCCCACCTAGAGTAATGGGTCGGATGGGACCAAACGCAAGGTCGGGGGAAGGTTCAGATCTACGAACGCCTATAGCTACTATGAATCCTCCAAGACCTTGAGAAACGGTATAGAACTTGCAGCGTGTTCAAACTATTTTAAATAACACTGACCCTGCTCTAGCAGATGCTCTAGGTTTTGTCCAACTTGTAGGTCAGGTGTCAGAGATCCTCCAGCAAACCATGCAGCGTACGAAAGCATATCGGGAATAAAGGAGTTCACGAAGTCAAACTATGACTTCATCCCAACGTTCCTCCCTCAATAGAGGGCAACATGGTCGAGTTGGGGATCAATCGATACCAAGACCTCATCGACGATTCCGACCAAGGAATGACGGGGAAGAAGGCTATTTCAAACATCCACTCCTTCTCCTCGTCGAGAGGATCAATCGCTTGGCCATGATGACCTCCGACATCGTCTAGGCCAAGCAGGTGGTCAGAGGCGTCATCCTAACGTCCATGACCAAATCGGAACACCGAGCCCTAGTATTCTAATTTGAGAAACCAGTCCCCGACCGATTACAATCCGGCACCCATCCAAAGAAGGCGCCATTAATCAATCACAGGCTGTCGAGCTTTCTCTGCAGGGCTCCAGGCTGTGCGTTGGCCCAACAGGTTCCAACCAGCCAACATGAACAAGTTCAATGGGACCCAGAACCCGTTAGAAATTCTCCAAATCTATACCACCGCTATCAGAGCTGCTGGTGGTGACGAAAATATGATGACAAATTATCTACCTACGGTACTTGAACGGTCTGCCCGGTCATGGTTGCTCAACCAACCGGTCAGGTCAATCTATACTTGGGAGCAACTTTACGACCTCCTGATTGTAAATTTTCAGGGTACATACGATCGCCCTGGAAAGGAGGATGACATTCATCGAATCCGGCAAGAACCTAATAAAACTCTCCTTCAATACATCAAAAGGTTCAGCCAGGTTCGTAATTCAATACCAGAGGTCGCAGAATCTTCTGTTATTCAAGCTTTCAAGGGAGGTCTAAGGAATCGACGGTTTGCGGATGACATCACTATGAATCCTCCACGGACGACTGTCGAGCTATTCGACATGGCCCACAAATACGCAGCCGCTAGCGAAGCAGTTAAGTGGAACGAGGCCATTGATCGGAAGTATAAAACCCCTCGACCTGCCTTGGAAAAGTCAGAAAAGAAATACAAGAAGGCCCTCAAGAAGAAGAAACACCGTAAACCCGATGATAAAGAAGTCCTTGCGTTTCCTGACAAGTTTATCAAGGGTAAGAAAGATTACACCAGTCGAGGCAAAGCAAAAGTTCTTACCGATTGATATAAAAAGAACAAGAAGTGGTGTCCACTTCACCAGCAGGCAGGGCATGACTTGCACACCTGTTGAGTCTGGCAAAAGAAACTGGAGGATTACTATACAGGTAAAGGCCTACTCCCCTCGATACAAGAACTCGGGGAAGCAAGTTCCAAGAAAGACAAGGATGGTGACGACAAGGGGGAATATCAGGAGCATCAACATACGGTCGACATGATTTTTGAAGGATCCTCCTCGTATGATTCACGACGTCACCTGAAGGCCGTGGAGCGAGATGTCAACCTTGCAGAGTCTCCGATCGCCATCAAGCCATCAAGGTGGTCGAAAAAAGGAATCTCCTTCAACAAAGAAGACTGGCCCATCCCGTCGGCTCGAGCAGGTAGGTTCCCTATTATAGTTGAACATACTATTAATAATTGCAAAGTTAATCAAGTCTTAATAGATGGAGGTAGTTCTTTAAAGATTTTATTTGCAGGAGCCTTAGAGGAAATGCAAGTTCCCATATCTACGGTAAAACTAGTGAAATATGCTTTCCACGGTATAGTCCCTGGTTCTACCGCAAAACCGATAGGGCGGTGTCCTTATCGGTTACGTTCGGAAGGCCTTACAACTTCCGAATAGAGAAGGTTTCATTTGATGTGGTCGATTTTGAAACCACATATAATGCAATCCTTGGTCGTCCGGTCTAGCAAAGTTCTTGATAGCTACGCACTATGGTTATCAGAGTCTAAAGATGCCAGGGCCAAAAGGAGTCATCATGGTTCGAGGAGATCGAAAAATAGCTTACGCATGCGATTGAAAGTCTTTTGAACTTGTCGATGAACTTCGGACCAGAAAAACTGACTCATCTGCAATGCAGGTCAAGCACTCTAGACCAAAGATGACACCAAAACCATCCGGCCAGACAAAAGAAGTATCACTCGCAAAGACATTTCTCTAGAAAACGCCAGGTCGCCACATGGGTCAGAAAACACTGACGTGTTTATCCCAAAGGTGATGGTCGGAGAAGGGCTCAACCTCCAATAGGAAAAGTCGTTCATCTCTTTCCTCCGAGCAAACCAGGACGTATTCGCCTGGCAGGCGTCCGACATGCCCGGAGTCCCTAGGGAGGTGATCGAGCACAGGCTAGCTCTCCACCTAATAAAAAACCGGTCAAGCAGAAGCTAAGGCGTTTCGCACATGATCGGAAGGAAGCAATCAAGTCGTAGATTGACAAGCTCCTCAAGACTGGGTTTATATGTGAAGTCAACCACACTCAGTGGCTCGCTAACCCTGTAATGGTTAAAAAGTAATGGGAAGTGGCGAATGTGTATTGATTTCACATATCTGAATTAAGCTTGTCTGAAGGATGATTTTCCCCTTCCCCGCATTGACCAACTTGTAGACTCTACCTCTAGGTGTGAGTTATTAAGTTTTTTAGATACGTATACAGGGTATCACCATATTAGTATGAGTAAAGAAGACGAGGAGAAAACTTCCTTCATCATTCCATATGGCACTTACTGCTATGTTAAGATGTCTTTTGGTCTAAAAAATGCTGGTGCAACTTTTCAAAGGTTGATGCAGAAAACCTTTAGTCCACAAATAGGTCGGAATGTAGAAGACTATGTTGATGATTTGGTTGTGAAGAGCATCAACGCTGGTGATCACATTCTCGACTTACAAGAGACTTTCAATAATTTGAGAAGGCATAACCTCAAGTTAAATAAGGAAAAGTGTGTGTTCGGAGTTTCCGCGGTTTCCTAGTTTTGGATATAGGTATTGAAGCAAATCCAGCGAAAATATCGGCCATCAACCAAATGCGCCCTCCGACCACAAAGAAAGAAGTCCAAAAACTAACCGGTTGTATGGCAGCGCTAAGTCGTTTCATAGCAAGGTTAGGTGAAAACGGACTACCTTTCTTTAAACTTCTTCGGAGGCATGGAAGTTTCGAGTGGACTAAGCAAGCAAATGATGGCTTTGAAAAACTTAAATAGTACCTTACGAGTACCCCGGTCTTAGTCTCTTCGAGACCGGGAGAACCATTGCTGATTTACGTGGCTGCAACACCACAAGCTGTCAGCGGTGTACTGGTCGTAGAACGTAAAACGTCCAACAACCAATATATTTCGTAAGGGAAGTCTTACATGGACCAAAGGAAAGATACCCACAGGTACAAAAGCTGCTCTATGGTCTCCTTATGGCTTCAAGGAAACTAAGGCATTACTTTTAGGCCTACAAAGTGGTCGTACCTACCGAATATCCCCTTAGTCAAGTCCTTGGAAATAGGGAATCATCAGGAAGAATAGCAAAATGGGCAGTTGAACTAGGGACGTTCGACCTCCATTTCATCTCACGAACAACAATAAAGTCTTAAGCAATAGCAGAATTCGCTGCCGGATGGACAAACCGGAACCCAACCAAGAACCTGAGTACAAACACCACGATGAGTGGATAATGTACTTTGACGGTTCCTTGATGCTAAAAGGATCGGGGGCTAGAGTCGTCTAGATATCCCCTACTGGCGAACACATCAAGTACACCATCGAGTTAAATTTCTTGCTACAAATAATGTAGCAGAATATGGAGGTTTACTGGTATGACTTCGAGCCGCTCGTTCGCTCGGATTCGCAAATTAACTAGTGAAAGGCGATTCTCAACTAGTGGCGAATCAAGTGGGGAAAGAGTATCAATACTCAAGTACCAAGATGTCATCTTATCTGGCGGAAGTGGGAAAACTTGAAAAGCACTTCTTCGGTTTCCAGATCGAACATATTCCTAGAAAGGAAAATTTTATGGCAGACTAGCTGGCACGGATGGCCTCCACTAGGTCAACCGTCCCGCCCGGAGTTTTTTTCGAGCAACTCGATTCACCCTCGGTGGTCGAGCATTCCGAGGACATAAATGTTTCACATCAGGTCGTACAAATCGATTTTGATAACATAGATGCTCCACAAATCGGTGACGATCAGGGTAGAGATTGGATGGCATCGATCTACAATTATCTTCAGCATGACATAATTCCAAAAGATGATGTAGAGGCTGATCGTAGAGCTCGAAAAGCCAAATCAAATACTCTAATTGAATGTACCTTGTATAAACGAGGATCTCACGGAGTGTTGATGAGATGCATATCTCAATCGGATGGTATTAAGTTGCTAACCGAAATTCATGGAGGAGTCTGTGGAGTACATCATTCTAACAGAACACTGGTCGGTAAAGCCTTCAGGTAGTGATACTACTGGCCAGCTGCCGTTCATAACGCAAAAGAGCTCGTGATGAAGTGCGTACAATGTCAGTTTCATAGCCGACAAGTACATCAGCCGGCACAAGCTTTGCAAACAATTCCTCTTTCTTGGCCTTTTGCAACCTGGGGACTAGACATTCTGAGACCTTTCCCAAGAGCACCCGGGGGCTTCGAATTTCTTTTCGTCATGATTGACACGTTTATAAAATGGATCGAGGCCGAGCCAGTTGTTAAAACTACAACTGAGGCCACTAAGAGATTTCTCATAAGAAATGTGATCACACGATTTGGTGTACCCAGTTGTATAATCACCGACAACGGTACCTAGTTTTCAAGCGGTAATTTTCAGGAATTCTACGATGAACTTGGTAACAAAGTCCATTTCGCTTCTGTTGCTCACCCACAGAGCAATGGAGTAGTTGAGCGTGCCAATGGTACCATAATGTAGGGGATCAAACGCCGAGTATTCGACCAGTTGATAAAACGGTCAGGAGTTTGAGTTCAAGAACTTCCTTCTATTCTACGGGACGTTCGAACCACGACCAGTCGTGTGACCGGTGAAACGTCATTCTTTTTGGTTTATGGTGCTAAAGCCATGCTTCCTCCAGAACTAAAACTTGGCTCTACTCGAACCGATTGTTTCAATGTAAACGATCAAGATAAACGATGACTTGATAATATCAATTTCCTTGAAGAACGACCTAACCAAGCCTTAATACGATCGGCAATCTGTCAACAAGCTATGCGAAGGTACTACAGTCGTAAGGTGCGATCGCGCATCCTAGATGTAGGAGATCCGGTTCTCAGAAAAATTCAGAACCAAGCAAATCACAACAAGCTTTCTCCCAAGTGGGAAGGTCCATACGCTGTGGTCGAAGTCACCCGACTAGGCTCGGTAGGATTAGCCATTTCTCTGGAAGGGTTTTGTCTAATTCTTGGAGCATTGATCAATTGCGTAAGTTCTTTGTTTACACTTTATTTCATTTCCATTATTTTTAATAAAGATTAGTCATTCTTTTAATTTCTCACGACGAGTGATGTTATTTATATGTTTGTACCTATACTCTGGTCATCTAGCGATTCACATGCTTAAGATTTTGAAGATCATACTTATTCATTTCAAAATTCGGTTCTACTCTCGTTTGGCTACTCGTCTGGAGACAGAAAACCTACTAGTCGAAGTCTCTCCTTGTCCGCAGTGGTCCTGCCCACTGGAAGGAGCTTCTTGGCGATGATCATTTTCCTACCATCCTCGCTGCCAGTCGGACCAGAGCATGAACACGTATTGTGAAATATGCTTTATATCTTCATTTCTTAGCAGTCCTTCCGACCAGTGTTGGTTACTAAATATAGATAAAACCACTTATCGTTTATTGTGTATTATCTTTCTTGCATATTTTTTCTCATCAAAAAAAGTCTTTTTCTTCCGATCATATATTATTTTGGTAGGTACTTTGGTTATGATAAACAGATTTACAACTAGTCGAAACCAGACACTGGTCCCGACCAAAACGGTTTCCTAGTATTACTACGATCAGTTTTTCAAACAATCAGTACATACTTTCAAATAATGGTCGAGACTTAAGTTCATATTGTTGGCCTATTGCTTATATAGTAAAGTTCTTCTATAAAACAGTCGGAGGCTAGGTAATATATGAACATTTCATAAGTCAACCGGATAAACAAAAGACTTCATTGATGAAGGAAAGGTAGGTTTTATATTTTCATAATTCTTATATTACAATTTCCTACTTCTAGAGATCTCCCGGCTAATCATTGTTTGACGAGATCCGACCTCCATTTCTTCTGCAACCTTGTCTCCAAGAGGCCTTACTTCCTTGAGAAACTTGGTCACCTCTTCAGGCAAGCAGTTGAAATCATCTTCAACAGCTTGAATATTGGTAGAGGGTTAAAAGCCTTCAGTTTTGCCAAGGTAAAACTAATTCCGCTCACTATAGATTCCTTCATTGACCGGGAGTAATTTTATCTAGTAGTTTTGAGCAAGCTATTGAGATCCTCCAGAAGTTGACCGGGTCTTTAGCTTGGCATTCTTCTTCAAGCTTTGTTATTTTGGCTTCTTTAGCCACGACTTCTTCTTTTATTTTCTCCAAATCCATCAAATATGATAAGGGAGAATAATTAAAAGGAGAAAAATAAAGTCACGATGAAGAAAACAAGTTAAGTACAAAGTTCTTACTTTTAATTCGGAGTGTTTTTGCTCCAGAGTCCTTATTCGCTGGTTAACCCTCCGACCACAGCAAAGTTCTCGACCATATGCTACATAGATAATATTCTTCTTTAAGTTTCCTATAAACTTTAAGAGAAACTAGGGAGATAGTTGTAGATACTTACCCGAAATGTCACGTCATTATATTCGACAAAAATATCATCAGAACTCGTTTTGGCTTGACGGTCCGATATTTGCCCCCAAACGGCATCAAACTCCTTATCCTCGATAAATTGAGGGGAAAAAGGGAACTTGTTAGTTTGGAAATGATTACTTACAGAGTCGGAACAAGCTCGGGGGCTTCCTCGACCACTTTCTCTCCAGGAACTCTAACCTGAGGGAAGCTCTGGTCAAGGTCTTCTTTGACCACTTGATCTTCTGGTATATTCTTGTCGGAAACGACCAAACACCAGAAGATCTACACAAAATGAAGAGAGAAAATTCAGTAGTTCAAGATCACCAACGACATTTAAGGTATGCACTCATATGACTACTTTATTTGTACATACCTAGTCGATTTTTTGGTCTTAACCTTGAAGCGCGTTGGTTTAAAGTCAGTAGCGCTCGCTTTCCTCTTCTTTTCAACCGATTTCACCAGTTCTTAACTGGTAGGGTTGGTTGTACCCTTTACATTCTCCAACAGTAGATCAGAAGTAATATTCTCGACCAGTTGATCAAGAATAAAGTTCATGATCGTTGGATCGGAGGGTGTAGACTCATTGTCTCCAAAACAGTTTCTTCAACAACAACTGGCAAGTCTTAAGCGACTGCATGTGACTCAACGATTACCGCCTAGATCAAAAAACAAAGTTAGTCAGGCGATGAACATACTTCATCTGACAATAAATATTTTTCGGTTACCTATCTCTACGAGACCACTATATTGAGTGATCGTAGGAATGGTCGGATCGTCAATAGACTCACAAGTTTCAGTGGCCTCGTTGATCCGCAACCCGACCAACTACATATCAAAGAGGATTTTAGGTAAAACAGATCGAAAAAATTAGAAAGATGGAAAGTAGTTGATGTTTTTACCCTGAGTCTCTCAGCTCTCTCTTCTGCAGTAACGACCGCTAAGATCAGGGGGAAGCCGACCTTTTCACTAGGCTCTCCGGCGCAGATCATCTTGATCCGGCTTCTGATATCATCAGGAGATAAAGCTATAATAATATATGAGAGATTTTAGGATTATGAAAGTAATTAACTAGTAAACCAAACTGGTCGGAGTTTTTTAGAATTTACCTTCTCTGGAGTCTTTGGTCGCATCATCACGACCAATATACCAGAGCATCGCGTGAGTTCTAGCCTTCAAGGGACTAATCCGACGCATGGAAAAGTCCCTCACCACATGCCAGGAGGTTAAACCCCCTGACATTAAGTAGTTGGATGGCTTCAACCCATCTCCCTACTTTTCCCTCCTTCTTTGAGGAGGAGCGCCATCGCGGATTCTCGACCGCCTTTTTACCGTTGTAGTAAAGGCCGTCTTGCTGCGTGATCTTCATATAAAACCAACTCTTCTTCCATAACAACCATGAAGATTTTGAGTACATAGGAATGTACTCATCAGCTTTTCCGTCGTGGAGGCGCAAGGTGCACTCTCCGGGTGTACCGGTCGTGTTCTTCGTATTCGCAATTCTGTAGTAGTACTTGAAAAGATCCATGGTTGCGGGAATTCCCAAGTACGTTTCATAGACGAAGATACTAAGGTTGGCGATGGCATTAGGGGCCAGATTAACCACTTCCACTCCATAATACTCCAAAACTTGGGAAAGAAAAGAGTGAACTGGGAGCATAAAACCGCATTCGATGTATGCGAGGAAAACAAGAATTTCTCCGTCTTCACCGCTCGGAGAATGCTCCCCGATAGCTGATCTCCAAGAAATCAGATTCCTCTCGGGTAGCAACCCAATCTTCTCCAGACTTTCTAGCTTCTTCTCACTCAAATCAGAAACCGGCCAGTTGGTGATGAGATCCGACATGGCAAATTCTTTTGGACGAAGAAGTCACATGTGGTCGGAGGCAGTTTTTCCTTTTGGAAGATGAGAGAGGAAATAGAAGTCGTAAAAACCCTAATACTCAATGCAAAGGGGTTTTCATAGCCACAATTCTCTAACCGCATCCGAGAGTTAAGAGAAGTCCAAAGGACAAAATCTTTTTGACCAACAGACAGAAAAACTTCTCAAGTCCCAAGGTAGTTTCTCAACTTTAAAATGAATATAGACCAATTCGAATGTCGTGATATTTAATGGGGTCCCCCTGGTACTTTAATCCATAAAGAGACCATAATCCATAAAGAGCCATAAAGAGACCATACGTCTTCGTGGTCGTAACCCCTAAGGCTAACGACAATACCCTGGTCGGACAAGGTCCCGTGCCTAGTCTCCGACCAGTTAACTGCTCGTAAAGCTTTAAATTGATATCTGGATCCAAATTCAGGTATATCCTTTACCGTGTGATGAATGGAACACGTGTTGTATACTCTATACCACGCGACGTTACATAATCCTAAGATACTGACTAATGCTTGAATGTCTCACCGACATTTAACTGCACATCAGTTGATACTTTAATAAACTACCACCTCCCTCCGACCAGACGCAACGCTTCGCACATGCGTCTTCTCCATAAACAACTGCCACATCTTCGGAAGCTATTTAAAGATGGAGCATGGAAGGATCAAGGGGGCGAGAGGAGGGAAAGACAAGAATGGATTTGGCATACTTTAGACTCCCTCAAGCTTCGTACAAGCCACATCTTCTAAGCTATTTAAAGATGGAGCATGGAAGGATCAAGGGGGCGAGAGGAGGGAAAGACAAGAGGATTTTGGCATTAGATTCATACTTTTGATCTTTTTCAGTAGCATAGCCAACATCATACTAAGTGTAACTAGGATTAGTCCTTTGCCTGATCGTAGGCATTCCTTGTAAACAGCCAGTTTGTAGTAATAAAGAGCGACTTCATTCTCTTCCAGGAGATGCGCATCGTTTTCCTCTATTTTCTATATTTTTATAAGATCGACGATTTGATCGTCGACAAGGACAGTATAGGCTGCAAACGCCTTAATAATAGTGCAATATAGCCCAATTTCATATAAAGAAAGTTATTTTAATACACATTTTCACTTTCTTCACGCTTTGTAATGAGCAGGTATGCCTTCCATACTCTTCTTCAGTCTTTACATGGAAATCGTTAGCGCGAATATCCATAAGAGTTCTAGTCGATTCTGGGTACAACAAGGCTTCTTTAATGACCAAAGTTGTGCCCATTGGGAGTATAATTGTGGTCTTTCGTAAGCCGGTTATACAAGTATCGCTGCTTGCGATTGTCGTAAGACTACCAGTATTCTTGCTGATTGAAAAAAATTGTCTCCCTCAAGGTGGTATCCCTTATACCGCTTCCTGCTAAGCTCACTTCCTCCATAGTGCGCTACACGCGTTCTAATATAAGATACTTTATTAATATGCAACAGGAAGCAAGCAACACATAAATAAAATACTTCGGATATCAGAACATAACGTACTATTATAAATACAAGAATAAGTATTGTAGGACTCATCTTAAGAATTAAATGCTTTGCTCTCTCAGTCTTACAACCATTATTCAAAGGATAAAATAATTCAACATCCTGCTTCAATTACAAACTGCAAGTTACTATAAAAGATCCAAGTGCAATGCGTGTACTAGATCGAATTAGCGAAGTATTCAGGAACTTCAGCCTTAATCTGCTCTATGACGATCTTCTTCACTTGGGAAACTACGGCTGCGGCTGCTGCGATGTCCAAAGGAGGGATGATGGGGGCTGCTATTAAGCTGTCCACATCCATGAGTGCAACTAATAGATATAGATCATGTTGTCCTATGCCCTTCTTCTTAGTTTTGAAAACCTCAATAACGTGTGACCCACGACCTTACCCTTCTTGGCCCTCTCCTTCGTGAAAGGCTTCATCACCTTGTAGCAGCTAGCATTGACTTCATGGCTAACATTGCTACTAGGTGAATGTGAGATGTAGTTCTTCTTTAGAACATCATCTTGAGTTTTCGCAACTTGCATGGTGTCAATTAATGCGGCATACTCCTTGTAGCTGTTTTGATAATAGTTGAGTACGGATTGCATCGTATTTTTGGGTGAAAGGTAGATATAGTTTTCTCAATCATTTGCTCATTTGTGATTACATTATCACAGAGTTGAAGACTTGTACAAATTCTGTACGAATCCTAGCCATGTTGGGTCAGTCCTTCGAACTCCTGGTTCGTGGTGCCAGTCATCTTCATATTCATGCAAAGTGTTCGCAAGATTACTTCTGGTAATCCGCATAAAATGGCTGCAAAATTCTCATAATGTTCTTCGAACTCCCGGTTCATGATCCTGTATTTTTCTATCCATTTTCATGATTTACTACTAATTTCATTGATTAAAAGCAATATAAATAATCACAGATAATAAAAAATAGTAAATACAGTACATAAATTGCATAAAAATAATAATAACAAAGTGAAACATATTTCAAATGCAAAAACCGATTCAAAATTTGAATTCCCGAGGCCCTTTTCTACTTGAAAATAACTTTCAGTGAATTCTGCAATTTCCAAGGGTTAAAACGCAAAATTTCAATTCAGATACCCGATCACGAAGATCAATTCCTGCATACACCAAACAAGCACGCAAGAACCAGGTAAAACACAATCTGAATTGCAAATATTTGATTGCGTTCAAAAGGTGGGATTCCGCAAGAGGTCCTTTACGGTTGGTCTAGTCGACACAAGCGAAGAACGAGAGTTTTCACAATGGAAAAACTAATCAAATGAAATCCAAGGGAACTAGAGGGGGTGCATCCTCCATA
Source organism: Hsuehochloa calcarea (assembly GCA_036346395.1). Classification (NCBI taxonomy): domain Eukaryota; kingdom Viridiplantae; phylum Streptophyta; class Magnoliopsida; order Poales; family Poaceae; genus Hsuehochloa; species Hsuehochloa calcarea. Next base: position 48,414,341 of record CM070599.1, read on the forward strand.
AATAGGGTATGAGGAGCTACAAATCTAAAATAAATAGCGGAGTGGGACTAAACTCATGGTTAATGTTCATGTGAACAGTAACCGCGCCCCAGGTGGGCCGGCGGCATATGGGCCAATTCCGGTACGATTACAAGGCTCAAATCGGTGATATAGCACCTTCTTTTAATAATTTCGAGGTCTACATAAATAATTTGGAGGTGAGACTAGATCCGTCAGAGAGATCTCGTCGTTAGCTTTCTAACAAGCCCAAGAACACCCGAATCAGATTCCGTTTGTAAAAGTTATGTCTGTTTTAAGTTGGTGTTGTTAGGCTGATTTCGGAGGCCGAACTGGATTCCAAAATGGGTCCAGCTCGAACTGCTTGCTTGTTTTGGACCAAAAGTGATATGGCGCTGCACATATATATATTTCATCATTAGGTAGCATCATATAGTTAATATAATATAAAGGCACTCCTAAAAACAAGCTCACGTGATAATTTAAGTGAAGCGTACGAACTCTTGTACTTGGAACAACAAGCATAGCAAATATGGTTGTATCCATAGGGGTCATGTCCTCATCACCGAGTCCCCTCCCCTTCGCTTTTTTCTTCTTCCGCGGGCGGTCCCTGCATGTAGGGCTGCTGGAGGCGGCCATGGGGGGGGGGGGGGGGGGCGGCGGCGGCGGCTTCAGGCTGGCCCGCAAAATTTCATCTTTTTTTACTGTTCATGCAGTGAATATTGTTCATGCGATGTGTTTATCGTTCATGCAATTACCGATCGGCTCGGCCGCCAACTTCAAGTCGGCTTGCGGTAGATTAGAACGAATTCGCAATTTCAATCTACGGTGCAATCAACATCCAATCTTTCATGCAATCCATCGATCAACATTGTGCCGGCGACTTCAAGTCAACTCGCGGTAGATTAGAACGGATTTAAACCATAGAAAATCCAATCTAGAAAGCTAAATTTGCAGAATTGAAAGCAATATAGAAAAACGATTCAATCAACGAGTGTCGTTCTTCGATGGTTACCTTTCGATGCGAGGATAGTCGATCGTGCTGATAACGTGCTGAGGACCGTCGCTGGCGAGTTCAGTCCGAACGATAACCCCGTAGACAAACATAGAATCACATCAAACAATGCAAGAACAGAATAGTAGATTGCACATAGAGATATAGGAGGCTTCTTGCTTCTCTTTATTGCTCTTCATACGATCAATCCTTTATAATGACTAGCACCCCTATTTATAGTCTGCAGCCCCTGCTAGGGTTTGGGATGGGGTGCCCATACATGGGCTGGGCCGAGCCTATAGTTTCCCAACAGATTCGTTGCTTGCAAGGAGCGCGAGATTCATGTGTCAGGATGGATTATTAGCCGGTCGTTCGCTAAGTTAAAGCGAGTAATTTGGATTGAAGACACATGCATGTATATGGTTTAGGGGTATTGAATAAACATTGATTAATAAAGTTATTTATCTACAATATTAAGTATATGTAATGATATTCTAGATAGCCCTCCGGTACCTTTGATTGTTGATGCTTGTCACGACTATCTTCTGGTCGATGAGTCTCACAGTCATATATGTGCCTGTTGTCTTATTAACTAAGGACTCTATATGCTGCGCTTAACCATGTGTGGTAGTTAATACAACAATTGCACGAATGTGTCTCTGACATAACTACATACACCTCTCTCCGTCTCAGGCAATAACCACTTAGCGAACGTGCAAAGATACCGACACACAAACAGAAACCATTGACAACATTTCTTAGTTTTCGGTGGCTTGTTATGCTTTTGTAACATCATGCAATACAAGAACACAAACAATAGGTTTGTTATTCTCTCCTAAAAAAGTCTAACTCTGTCTAATAAAATTCCCCATCTCCTATTGCGTGATCTCGAGAGTTATGTCCCATCATTTAACTTACAAATATCGATAGTAATTCATCAATAATAGTTGAATAAATGTTTCTTTAATACTAATATACTACTTTATTGTGTTTCACTGAATTATGATATCGATAAGAATTTTTTTTTCTTGCACAACAATGAAGAAAAAAACTTTTATATCATATAACTAGGACTTTGATTTAACCTTGCCGCATTTTTTATAAACAAGAGAATCACCGACCGTGTGCGTCACTAACTTTTTACATCGTATATACTTTACTTTTATTTCAAAGGGATTACATCGTATACTTCGCTCTTTGATTTTTTTTTTTACTCCAAACAGTGGTTAGACTTCCCTAGAACCATTTCTTTATAGAAAAATGTGTTGTTAAGACTTTTCACCCTAGCTTTACCAATACGAAGCGCTTTAATATACCTGACGGTGTTGAACAGTTCAAGTCTAAACGGGAAGGAAATTGGAGTCATTTGGTTCATGGTCCTAACCAAAATTTGGCATATTAAAAACTCAGGCAAAGTTATTTGATAAAATGAATATTTAGATTGTGGCCTAATCAAATTTTACCAAAATTTGATGAGCGATTTCATCACCCACGGATTACTTGTGTGTGATATTAAATTTTGTTGGTGTTACTAATTTTTTGTTGGTATTATAAAATGTTAGTAACATAGCAAACGAGTCAATTTTACCAAAATCAGGTTTTGAGTTGCTTGGGTCATTACCCATCCAAACCTTGTGGCACACAAGTTTTGGTCAAGAAAATTCTTGACCCAAGTCTTGATCAAACTTTGACAACAAAATGAACTAAAAATCTAATAAAAAAGAATATCGATAAAGTTTAGTAACACATGGGTAGCAAACCAAATGATGCTAAGTTTGGTCAAAGCTACCGAAATTTGGTTTGGTTCCGAGTCGCAAGGAGGGAAGGAGGCGAGGAAAGAGCGGATATTGCTAGTGCGGGCGATGTGAGCAGCGACCAACCCACTCCAAAACGCCGCAGATTTCGCCGGCCGCGGCGGCAACGACTCCACATTACAGGTCTCCCCCAACTGGTACCCTCGTTCAATTGGGCGGCGACGCCTCCCGCGTGCGACTTGACCTTCTTTCCCGCCGCTCGGACGAATGATGATTCCTAGGGAACCGCCGCTGCCGGAGCCCCCGTGCGGCTGTTGATCCCCGACCCCCCCGGCCGATCGCAGCGGCTGCCGGCTGCAGCGTTCCAGGTTGGTTGGTAGTCTCGGATTCGGTTAGTTATCGCAAGTTTGCGATTAGGATTAGTTAGTCCCTGCTCGGTTAGATTCGGAGTGGATGTGTGTGGGGGACTGGGGACTGATTTAGCATACTTTAATTAGTAAGTAAATTCATTGTCGCAATTTGCTAACAAGCGAAATTGGAACAGGAATCGGAGAATCTCACAGAAAAGGAATCGAATTTGCACCTCGTTGCGGAAAGGTTGCTTCTTTTATTTATTTTCTTCATCAACGCTATCTTTTCCTGTGGTGCTAGAGGATGGAGAACCCTCAAATCGAGATGGGGACTTTCAAGTTGAACGGTCCGCAGGGGCCGAACGGCGGGCTACGGTCCAGCATGGTTCAGGCCTGGAACTTGCAGAGGACCGTCCAGAGAGTGTTGCAGAGCATCAGGATCGTCATATTCACGTCCAAGCTCAACTTGCTGTTGCCGTTCGGGCCTGCATCGATCGTTCTGCACTTCGCTACTAGGAGGCATGTAAGTGTGTTGTTCACGGGAATTGATCTCTATCGCGGTGCTGTTGGTTTATAGACTGTTAGTTGCAGTCTAGATGGTTTCACTTCAAAATAGCATGTATGAAAGAAATCAGAGTACCCAATCGAGGAAAACTAATGATTGGTTCAGTTGTTTTTGTTATGCTACAACGTTTTATCATTGACTGACCTTTGTTCGTTCAGTTCAATGGTAGGCTTATGTTATGGATGATTCTCTAGTTGTTAGTCAATGCTGAAATGCTCTCTACTTTATCAAAATTCGCAGGGATTGGTTTTCCTTTTCAGCATGCTAGGGATAACACCGTTAGCCGAGCGTTTGGGTTATGCAACCGAGTGAGTTAGTAAACTCTCTACTTAGTTTCCTGAACTTATTAAATTTTGACGTCAATTACTGTTCTACAGGCAGCTCACGATATACACTGGTCCAACAGGTATGCGTTTCTATCTTTATGGTTTTATACCTACTAGTAGGGTTCGTGCGTTGCAACGGAACCCCAAAAGAGAGTGATACATATCGGCAGACGGGATCATAAATCGCATAATAAATATCAATTTTCTTTCACACATATAAATTAACCTCGCCTATTGCATCACCTACTACCAGAGATCGAAAAACCGGATCCGTAGGAATCCTGCCGTGACGATTGCAATCGCCTAAAAAAACCGAAAAATACCGGTCAAATTTTAAAATTCAAATTTTGAATTGAAGTTTTCCCGGAACCGGTCCGGTTACCGGCTGGGAACCGGAAAAACGGTTGAAATACCGGAAAAAACCGGAAAATAGAGAAAATTTGTAATTAGCAATTTGAAATTTGGAATAATGCAATTTTAAAAGTCCTAAATATACTAAAAACTAATGTTTCAATACATAATCTAGCGTAACAATGCCTAAACCAACTAAGGAAGGACATTATAGAGTCAAAAATTCAAATTTGAATTTAAATATCAAGGCCGGTTTTTTTTTTACCACTGCCCGCTGGTAAACCGGTTACCGGCCGTTATTTTTTACTCTGCCTACTACTACTACTCGGAAATTAAAATATTGAGCTCATAGATTGTCTACCTTTGGAAGTTGATGCCAACTTCCCTTCCTGACGTGCTGCCATTCCCAGCCATTGCTGACTGACAGGAAGAGGGTTACGCGTTGATGACCACCTTCTTCCACCAAACCCAAGCCACGACTCGGTTATCATGTTCATTGGCCTCTGCAGCCCTCGCTAGGCACATTGCGACGAGGTGGGAGGCCGGGGGAGGCGGCGGCATCACGGTGGTAAGCGAGGAGGGGGCGGCGGCGATGCTTGCTTGGCTGGCGCGGAGCAGGAGGCGGCGGCGGCGCAGGGGAGGATTAGGATGAAGAGGACACGGTGCGGTGAACTCGAGATGGCGGCGCGACAAGGGAAGGACGCCTTCACCTCTGCCTCTTTCTCGTGCGTCGTCGCTGCCACCCCTCCCTTCCTTGGCGTTGCCGCTTCTTCTCCAAGGTACTGACCGCCTCCTCCTTTCCTCCCTTTGCTCCCAATGCCGTCTCCGCACTGCCACCTCCTACGTTGTCGGGTCCCCTCATCTTCATGCACGCCGCCGTTGCAACCTGCGGACTGAGTACCGGAGAGGGTCAGGATCTCTGAGGCACAAAGCGAATGTCAGACGGGTGCAGTGGCAAGTCGCAGCGCAAGACAGGAAGGATTGGTATGACAATGAATTTCGGTGTGTGCATGTGAAGAAGTGGGGCGGCGACGGTTTGGGTGGTTCGGAAGATGAGTCATGGGGGATGGTGGGGTGAGACCTTGTTCCTGTAAGGTTGGGTCCACTTGTTGGTGCGCCTCGATGAGAAATTTGGGAGGGGTGGGAGAGGCCAACCACGTGCATAGGAGAAAGGACATCGTCTTCTCCTGTCACCGGCGCTACATCCCCGCATCGCCACCTCCTACGGATCCCCTCATCTTTATGCACGCCATCGTTGCAACCCGCGGATTGAGTGCAGGAAGGGGTCGGGATCTCTGAGGCATGAAGCGAATGTTAGACGGGTGCGAGACAGGAAGGATTGGTACGACAACAAATTTTGGTGTGTGCATGTGAAGAAGAAGTGGGGCGACAATTGTTTGGGTGGTTGCGGAAGATGAGTCACGAGGGGATGGCGGGTGAGACCTTGTCCCTGTCAGGTTAGGTCCACATGTTGGTGCACCTCGATGAGGAATTTGGGAGGGGTGGGAGAGGCCAACCACGTGCATGGGAGAAAGGACATCGTCTCCTATCACCGGTGCTACCTCCCCGCACCGCCACCTCCTACGTTGTCAGATCCCCTCATCTTCATGCACACCGCCGTTGCAACCCGCGGACTGAGTGCCGAAGGGGGTCGGGATATCTGAGGCACGAAGCGAATGTCAAATGGGTGCTGGTGGCGAGTCGCGGCGCTAGACAAGAAGGATTAGTACGACAATGAATTTCGGTGTGCATGTGAAGAAGTGGGGCGGCGATGGTTTGGGTGGTTGCGGAAGATGAGTCGCGGGGGGATGGCGGGGCGAGACATTGTCCCTGTCAGGTTGGGTCTACATTTTTGTGCGCTTCGATGAGGAATTTGGGAGGGGGAGAGGCCAACCACGTGCATAGGAGAAATGACATCGTCCCGCTGCGCGGGGGTAAACTCTTTTATTAGTGAAGATAAGATACGAGGGAGGCGCGGTGCGGATGGGAGGATGGGTCAGGGCGGCGGTTTGGCGTATTTTAGTCGTACATGGGGTGGAGTGGGACGATTGCCCCGGCTGCGCGGGGGTAAACTCTAATTTTTATTAGTTAAGATAAGAAAAATGCACTCTAACATCTCTCTGACAAATATCTATACATTAGAACAATCTAGTGGCATGCTAGTTCAAAAATATATACTTACAATAAAAACAGAAAGAAAGTAGAGTTTACCGTGGGTACTGCCTGCATACCATGATTACCTTTCCAATACTCATTAGTTGAGCCATTCTATCAAGCAATTGCATATTAGCAGCTACAGGTCCCATATTAGTTTCTTGCTCTAAACATTTTTAAGTATTCTGTACCAAAGAAAAGGGCACAAAAATAACCTACAAAGGCAAAAGGAATTGTGATTGCTTGGAAATTACCAAGGATTAGGTTAGCATATTTCCTTTTTCCAACAAAAAGAGTGTTTGCCTCGAACCATTTATCCAGATTAATTATTTGAATACACCATCTCTGTAACACACAGAGTAAAGACATCTTCTTCCTCAGATGTTTAAAACTTTTGACAGTTATGCATCACAATATTTGTGCAGGCTACTGGATCCGGTTACTTGGAGCAGGTAATGTTAATCAGGTTATTGAATCTTTTGAGCAGTTTCAGTGTGCATACACATAGGACAGGGAGTGAACAAGCTCCTGATGCTCACCTTGCTTCCTTGTATATTGCACTAAGCCAAGCCTTGTCGGCAATATAAACAATTGTTCACCTAAATACGGAAATCGTCAAATCGCTAGTATACTTGTTTTTTGTTCTGCTGTGAAAATGTGCAATTCATAGTAAGTAAAAGGAACCACGATTCAGTTCTATCAATACAACTTTTTTTCATATATAAAGTAATTACAGATCAAAACTACTACTAAATTAAGAATAAGACCACCATGAGCATCATAAGATAAAGGACAGAATTTACCCTGTCAGGTCATGATGTGGGGAGGAAGGAGTGTAGCTGGGAGAGGCCCATGTGGAGAAGAGGCTGCGGCGACGGCTTAAGGAGGTAAGGGGCGCAGGGGGGACGTGGCGATGGAGGCATAGGAAGGAGGTGACGACATTGCGGGGAGGGGTGGCGGAGAGGGAGCAAGAGGAGGGCATGGCAAGAGGGCCGACGCGAGGTGGAGGTCTGGGACGGCGTGGGGAGGAGGTGGCGGCGGCGCCGGCTTGGATGAGGCGGAGAAAGAAAGGAGGCGACAGGTGGCGACGCGGAATGAGGAAATGACAATGGCGCAGGGAGGAGGCGGGGGAGTTAGGACGAGGCGGCCGGCCGCGGTGGTGAAGGGAGTGAGAGGAGGAAGCAAAGTTTTTGGCTAATATGAGGGAGGCACGACGTGGATGGGAGGATGGGTCAGGGCGGCGGTTTGGCGTATTTTAGTTGTACGTGGGGTGGAGTGAGACGATTTGCCCCCGCTGCGGGGGTAAACCCTAATTTTTATTAGTTAAGAAAGATTATAAACAGTAGTCTTTTAAACACCAGCTAATCTTTTCATTTTCTCACAATTACAGTTGGAGGCCTTCTGAATGCTACGTTCGGAAATGTAACTGAGATGATAATAGCAATATATGCTTTGAAAAATGGAATGATCCGAGTAGTCCAGCAATCGCTATTGGGTTCTATATTATCAAATATGCTGTTGGTTATGGGCTGTGCTTTTTTTGCTGGTGGTATTGTTCATCGCAACAAAGACCAAGTCTTTAGTAAGGTGATGTTTGTGCGATTAGTTTTTGTGTTGTCCCATAGAAAATCTCTTATAGTGAAATCAATATTTTATTTACCACAGGCAACTGCAGTTGTTAACTCAGGCCTACTGTTGATGGCTGTCATGGGACTGATGTTTCCTGCTGTCCTTCATTTCACACATTCAGAAGTGCGGCAAGGAGCATCCGAGGTTTCTCTTTCAAGGTTCAGTAGTTGTATTATGCTTGTGGCATATGCAAGCTATCTTTATTTTCAACTAAGTGGACGGAGCAACATTTACAGTCCAATTGGCAGTGTAAGTGTGGTACCTCAATTTCTTTCTTTCTTGCTGATGATAATGACCATAAATCTGATCCGATAATATCTATTGTGGGTATGTCTATATTAGTTTAATCGTAACAGACACTATGTAGGCACTTTCAATTGTAACGCCATGTGATGAACTAAATATCCTTGATAAAGAACTATTTGTATTGATTAAAACTAAAAGGTGTGATCCATGCTTCGCCATTTGCTCGAAGTTTCACCATATGTTATCAATACTGCAGGAAGAAGTGCCTAATGACGATGCCACGGAGGAAGATGAAGACGCGGAGATTGGCATGTGGGAGGCCATTGCATGGCTTGCAGTGTTAACGTTATGGGTGTCTGTCCTTTCTGAATACCTGGTTAATGCCATTGAGGTATTATTTTTCTCCCCCAGTAGAACAGGACAGAACAAAAATATCAGCTTTTCTTCATATGTGGCAACTGAAATTATTTAAAGTTAACCTGTTACACTTGATGACTTAAGCAATTCCATTTCGTCAATAGTGGGTCACTCTGTCAGGGATTATGTTTATATTAATTTTGAAAATGGTTATTTAGCTATATGATGATTGATTCTCGCCATTCACATGGCAAATTCCATGAACAGTAGATATATATAGAATAACTAGTAGCTATCTTGTAGGACAGATTTAACTACTCTTGCCATGGTATCAATACATTGTTAGTCTTACAGGTCATCTGTATACCTCTACAAGGATGTTATGGTCACTGTTTTGCTCTATTGCTGTCAGGGAGCATCTGATTCATTGAACCTACCGGTGGCTTTTATCAGTGTTATTTTACTTCCTATTGTGGGTAATGCAGCTGAACATGCTAGCGCAATAATGTTTGCCATGAAAGATAAGCTTGTAAGTGTTTAGATATGCTCAATTTTAATTTTGATCCTTCAGTTGTCCCCTAACTGATGGTGCATACGCTTCTCTGCTACAGGACATAACACTAGGTGTTGCAATTGGATCATCAATACAGATATCAATGTTTTTGGTAATGCTTTTGAACTTATTATCTCATTACGATATCTGCATGCACGTTAGCACTTGTTCAACTAAGTATGATGCCGATATGTGCCTTCTATTGATTACTGTTCTAGTGTTCTTTATTCCACATTCAGTTTTGGTTTGTTGATCATCCGGTTTTCTTCTTTGTGATGTTTGACATATGTTGTTCTCCATTAATACAGATCCCATTTTGTGTTGTCATTGGTTGGATGATGGGACAAAAGATGGACTTGAATTTCCAACTGTTTGAGACAGCAACTCTCTTCATAACAGTACTCGTTGTGGCATTCATGCTTCAGGTAGGTTATTAAGTGGATATTATGAAATACTTTCATAAAACATGCCTTCTTAATTAGGAGTTTGTAAAGTTGCTTTTGTTGTCATACGCTTTGAGGACATACTCTAGTTTGCCTTTTGGGCTGAAGTAATGCACACATCCTGGTAAAGCTCTGCCATCCATGTAGAGTGAACTTGCTGTTGTGGTACTATATACTACTTTTAACACTAAGCATGCATCCAAATCTATATTAAATGTTTGTTATTAGCTGGTGCTTTAATGGTTATATTATCCATTCAAGTTTATGTTAACTATTCAAGCCAACAATAATTGATCTATTTAGTTTATGTATAGCTAGTATCTTATTCTAAGGAACCATTCTTTACCTTCTCCCCATACCCTGAAAAAGGAAAGAGTCCCAATAAGTTACGAGTGGTGATTTTTATGGTGTTTTCCCACCTTGAACAGTGATATGGTTAAGCTGCCTTTCTTGTTAACTTAACCTTCATTATGCGCTCCTTTGTTTTTTTGTTCATGCAGGATGGCACTGCGAACTATTTGAAAGGACTTATGCTGATCCTGTGTTATCTAATAGTTGCTGCCAGTTTCTTTGTTCATGTTGATCCACAGTCCAGTAAGTAGTACTTTGTCAGTTATAGACTAATGCCTTTTTCTTCTAATTTCTGTGTTCCAGTCAGTTTAGTTAATTTTCTAGGGGTGAACTTATCAACAATCATGCAAAAGAGAGATGAGTTCCTACTTTTACTGCTTAATTTATGCTATTTTACCATTCATTTCCTTTTGTTCCTGTGCGTGCTTACTGTTGTGTGTTAGGAAGTGTTCTTGCCAACTTGATTTTTTTAGTGGTAGGATTTGGCATGTTATGAAAAATGAACCAGTGGCTATATAGATTAGTTGATGCCTGAAGGGAACGAACACATATGCCGTCATAAATATGAACGAACAATTCTTTTGCAGGTGATGGTTGATGCCACGGATACTGTAATTAACGGTGTACCAAATACCCTTGAAGACTTGCTAATCCTACTTTGATGAGCTGCTCCTCCATATAGCAAAGCTCAGCCTGTCTGAAGCAGCATCTTGACACGATGACACGGGAACATCACGCATTGCCGGTTCCTAAATGAACTGCAGCAGGAATTCTTGTATTGTTTGCGTGCTGAAGCAGCTTTTGAGGGGTTCTAACTAGGGTAATCATATCAGAATTTGTACAGAAGCAAGAAATTTCGTCCATGTAAGTCTGTCATATTCAATTAATTGAGTTAACGTGGCCTTTTTTTCTCTTCTGTTTTGCTCGAAGTGATTTGTTAGGTTGTTGTCTTACTGAGGTGCTATGTATATGTTCTTCAATCTTATATTGGTGTGATAAGAGGGAAATCAGTCTCTTTTGATGGTAGAGGCAAATTAATTTGTATGGCCGGTTAGGTCGTGTTTTTTTCCCCAGATGATGTCGTGGCCTTTCTACTTATAATGCTCAGATTCTCTGCCAATCTGCAAAGGCAAGCTATAATCAAACGGACTGGCCACTCGAATTTAGCATCCAAATGCGCTTCTGTTTATCTTTAAAATTATTGTTGTTGTTGTAAATCTGTACTAGTTCTGTGGGGAATGAAGAGGGAAAAGGTGAAAAACGAAAATATTTTTGGAATTTAAATTTAATATGCTACCCTTCTCCTTTCCTTTTCTTGGTCAACAGCACCGAGCACGTACTGTCTCTGTCTTTGTACTTGTCTAGTCTAAAACTACCTGAAAAGAAAAAGAAAAGAAAAGAAAAGAAGAGTAACTCACAAAGTGGACATAATTTATAAGCAACGAGCAGTTGAACTGACGCAAGCCACCCATCATCCCGTGCACGCATGAATTTCAGAAAGAAAAAAAAGCACTGCACGCGCACACAGCCGCTGAATCGATCGAAATCTGCTCTCGATCTCGTCCCGAAGCCGAGGCAGAGACTGGCGGGCGAAGCACGCAACGCAAACCCCCTCCCTGCGACTGCAAGCCCAATTAAATCCAATCCCCAAGCGCGCCACCGCACGTGCGGGCGCGACGGACAGTGAGACACCGACGCACCGGTCAGCCACGCGCGGCGTGCAGCCTCCGCCTCGTCGGCCGGGAGGTTGCAACTTGCAAGTGCATTTTTACTTCCGCGCGACCGGCACAGCACCCATCGCGCTGCTACACGCAGAACAACCGGGAATGGCAGTAGGGACGTACCCACACTCCTGAGACTCCTCCTGAGATACATGTAGTCATAGTTTTAAAAATTGTATATTATCGGTGATCTAGTATCGATATTATGAATAAATATTGGTAGCTCTTCTGGAGTAAAGTTATAAAAATTTTTATATAGATTCAGACATTCATTGTGTTTACATAAGAGAAGACATCGAAGGCTAAGACTTATGGCTGCTATCTGTTTCGTTGCTTGATCGCCTAATCCTCTGTTTGTCCATCCTCTGTCTATCTGTTCGTCCTCTGTCTGTCAGTCATCTGTCCACTGACTTACTCCTTATATAGCGCATGGAGGGGTGACAGTTGTCTTCGCCAAGAGGCACCTTGTCGTTTGATGCAATGCATACGTTTAAGGGTAGTTATTGTCGGAGACACCCCCACGTCGTCTTGCAGTTATGTCAGAGACAGAGGTTTAATATGCGCAGTTATCTCAAGAATAATGACACATATTAACTATTGCGTGTATTAAATACAATACACAAATATATTTAATCGATTGGACCCACATGTTTGTAGGCTTTATCGACCATATGGTGGTCGTAAATGACCCGATCGTAGTAATTTTACTTGAGTTGTAAAAATAAAACTTCTTTCTCGAAATAGACAGAAAAAGAATGTCAATGGTCTCTTGCAAAATCTTATTTATGGAGAACTATTTCTAATATGTGGTGATGCTTTGATTTCCAACAATTCATTGCGAGAAGTTTCCAATAGAATTTTAACAGTTGGACTTCCATTCTTATCCATTTAATTCTATCGCAAGTTAATGGCTATAAATAACCATCAGAAGGGCGGAACTAAGAAAAACTCACTCATAATCTTTCTATCTTTCACACTTTTGCTTCTTCTTCTTAAAGTTCTTATCCCTAAATTCCTCGAGTCCGAGTAATTTTCTTTAGAAGAAATAATCGGACTTAAGTTTGAATGGGAAGAATCAAAGATGGATATGAAGAATTCAACCATCTTTGATGTTTTTAGAACTTCTTTGAAACTTTTGTTGAACTCGAAAATGGTAGATGATGAATTGTAGTCTTTAAAAGAGAGATGTGAGATTTCTACCTTCAAAATTTTTATGAGTGTGAATTCAGATTGTCTTGGTATTCTTCCACTATTGGTAAGATCTTGGAAAAAGAAAATTTATGGAACATGACTTCAAAGTGGTCGAAAAGTCAATTTGTTCCATGGATTGAAGTCCTCGGAATTAGGTAAAAAAGATCCCGATGACCAGGTGAGCACTTCATTATCAATTTACATATCTGCTGCTTTCTTTTGATAGAGATCAACTTCGATCACTTTGAAGAACAAATCCGAGGAACCGGTCGAAAAGACTAATCAGTTAGAAGAAAAGTTGTAAAAAATTGTAAATAGGATTTTTTTAACTTTTGTAATATGTAATATGTATCTTTTGGGCTTTATAAAATAAAGATTTATTTCCTTTCAATCATATTTTTTAAAATTATTATTATTATCTTAGCAACAAGAATAAGGGTTTGGTCGACACTAGAAAGTTTCTTCTAGTGGTTAAAAGACCACGTGCAAATATGGGAAACTTCGACTAGGTGATATTCCCATTTTTCGACCAATGTAAAGAGGATCAAAAGGTATGAAAGGAAATATAAGGAAAATGATAGCTTTCGAGTACTTATTTAGCATTGGTATCACTTTTTCCTTTGTTGATTTGAAAGTGATAGAAAGATCATAACCGATTTATTCGACCATGAAAAAGTCATGTCGCAAATGTTATCCATCGAAAAAGAAGCATTAGAAAGATGTTATCTCTCATGATCATAAGATCAAAAAGCTTGATTCTTGCTTGGTAAGTAAGAATTCTTTACCTACGATTAGTTTTATTTACTGGTCTTTGAGAAGTGTTTTTCTAACTAGTCGTACTCTATTTTTAGAGTAAGTAGTCGAAATAAAACGATCCCAAGAAGCTTAGACCCGTAGTTAGGAGGAAATGAAGGCTACAAAGATTAGTCTTCAAGACAACATGCCTCTGTCGCCGGTTGGATTGACGACAGAGATAACCAAACAATAATGAATGTCTCTGTAGCCATTTAGAATGACGACAGAGAGTAAATCACCATTTGAAATGGCGACACGTTCCTGTCGCCAAACCAAAAGACAGCGGGAGCTAGAAATATTGTTTTGGTAGAAATAATTGAAATAAATTTAAATTTGTATTTATGTAATTATATTTAAAATATATTATTTAAAAAATCTTAATATTAGTTTATATCAAGTTGTAATTTCTTTTCCTAATTGGGAGTCGATTTCATTGGCCATTCAATTATCCTTGAGATGCTTGTGTGCCACTACCATTAGACCGACATTCATAATTATATATATATAAACTTTGTAGCCAAAGTACATCTTGAGGTTCATAAAGAGTACGTCACGGGGAAACTAAACCGATGTTTTGGTTGATAATTTGCTCCATTTCATCAAATTTATCTAGCATGGTGACCTGCGCACGCATTGCGCGGCAAGATTTGTTACAATTTTTTATTTTTTAAGGGTCCAGTTGCATCTATATGGATATAACTTTGGTCGTTTAAACTATATTATATTTTCTATAATGTCCTTTTAAGGTGAATATTTGAATGATAATTGAAGCCAAAACAAATCTTCACGAAACACAAATTGAATGATAATATCTATTTGAGCCTACTACGTTGCATAATCCTTCAAAAAATAGCCTGGTTCATGCCCTATAAGCCTGGCATTGATCCTGAGCAGCTTGCACAATTGTATTTTCAAATATAAACACATACATTTTTAACTAATAAAAGAAGTTTACCTCCGAGCAGCGGAACGATGTCCTTTCTCCTATGCTCGCGGTTGACATCTCCCACCCCTCCTAAATTGCTCTTCGAGACGCACCAACATGTCAATCCAACCTGATAGGGATAGTGTATCGCCCCATCATCCCCTTGTGACTCGTAAACGTATCCATGCCCCCACTTTTTCCGCAACCACCTAAACCGTCACCACATCATTTTTTCTTCACATGCACACGCCGAATCGTTGTCCCACTCCTTCACGTCTCGCGCCGTGACTCGCCACCTGCGCCCGTCAGGCATTTGCTTCGTGTCTCAGAGATCTCAACCGCCTCCGGCACTCAGTTCGCGGGTTGCAACGACGGCGTGCACAAAGATGAGGGGATCCGACAGCGTACGAGGCAACGGCACGGGGAGGTAGCGACGGCGACAGGAGAAGGTAGCGGGGAGGGGAGGCGGCATCGGGGACGGGAAAAATGCACGGGGAGGGAAGGAAGGAGAGGAGGTTGCGGTACCTTAAAGGAGAAGTAGCGGAGTCAGGGAGGGGAGGGGGGGCAACAACGACGCACGAGGAAGAGGCAAAGACGAAGACATCATTCCCTCGCCGTGCTGCTGTCTCAAGTTCACCACACCGCGTCTTCTTCATCCTAATCCTCCCCTGTGTCGCCGCTGACTCCTGCTTCACGCCGGCCGAGCAAGCATCGCCGCCTCCTCGCTCCGACCTCCCCACCTCCTCGCCGTGATATGCCTAGCGAGGGCTGTAGAGGCTAATGACCGTGAGAATCGAGTTGTGGCTTGGGTTTAGAGTGGAAGAAGGTGATCATCGACGCATAGTCCTCTTCCTTGTCAACCGACAATAGTTGAAAATGGGCAGCACATCGAGAAAAGAAGTCGGCATTAACTTCCAACTTCTAAATGTAAATAATCCGCGAGCTCAAAATTTTAATTTAAGGGTAGTAGTAGTAGCAGGTGATGCAATAGTTAGAGTTAATGTTTCTATTTATACATATGAAAAAATTTGATATTTATTATGCGGTTTAGGATTTCGTCTACTGATATGTATCACTCTGTTTTAGGATTCCGTTGCAACACGCGGACACCCTATTAGTAATAAGGAAAAATTGAAGTTCTTCTCAGATAACTTGGAGTTTCTAGACCCTAATTAGAACAAATTTATCAATTCAATATGTTGCATTGAGACAAATATACAGTGATTGATATGAAAATATTAGCATCAACTCATCTTTTAATGACACATTGATAGTCAATACTCAGTAGCCCCTTGTTAGTGCGCACATGGACAATCTTAGGGCATCTTCAATAGTATATTTAATGTTGTCTCTTAGCTAAGTCACGTTAATAAAATCTTATGTGGAGAAGAGAGGGGAGGAGAGAGAACACATGTCATCTCTTCTTGAAGAGACTATTGTGCACGCGAAACAAGACAGAATAACGTGAAATAAGACATGATACATTAATCTACTCTAGTTGACATGTGTGCCCGTTTCAAAAGAAAATTATAAAATAAAAATATTAGAGAGTGTGTTAGAGACTATATATTGGAGATGTTGTTTTTAAAGATGATATAGTATATGTTAGAGACAAGATTATCTCTAACTATTGGAGATACCCTTAGAGGTAAACCATCAAATTAAATAGAGGCATGTCTACACAGAATTCAACTGTTTTCTTTGTAAAAAATTGTCATATTCTGAAAGTTCATTTACAATTCCATTATACATAAATTACAGTAAAATATTTATGTAATTTTTATTCTTGGTCACTGTAATTATTCTTGAAAGTCTTAATAACTCATATTTCCATCACATGATTTAAAATCTTACATGTACTTTGAGAGGTTGAGCAAAATAGAGACAAAAATAAAATAAAAATTATATACCAACAAAATACAGCAACGTGGTGAACTCGTTATGTTCTTCACATGTACTTTGAGAGGTTGAGTAAAAATAAAGACAAAAAAATAAAATTATATACCAACAAAATACAACAATGTGATGAATCTATTTTATTCTTCACATGTACTTTGAGAGGTTGAGCAAAAACAAAGACAAAAAATAAAATTATATACTAATAAAATATGGTAATGTGTTGAACCTGTTATGTTCCGAAGAAAAAAATCATAATAAATTTAGACTCAATTCATCATATAGGAAAAATTGCAAATCTCAGACGAATGAAAATTCGACTATTATGATTTTTTTTTCTTAAAGAACATTAACAACGCAAATCTTATAACACATCTAACGAATAGGAAAAATAACAGTTTTAGTTTTGAAAAACTGTTGGAATTTATAAAGCATACGAAAGAAACATGCTGCATGCATGTTCCGTCCAGAGTCCAGAGCTCGGGTTGCTGCCCGTATTCGGCGTATCTCAAGACGATGGCTGCAGCTCCCGGTCGTCGGCCGGTCGACGCTCTTCAACATCACCAACTTGATAGCGCCTCTAGCCCGGTGTCCTACAAGCTTACGGTGTAAAATCTTTGATGTCTTGTTCTGCTGCTCGCACTCAGACCTCCACATCGACTTGTCTCCTGTACCAAACCATCATGCAGTCGGATTGCTAATGGCTCTCAAACACAATTTCATCTACGCACGGCGAGCGGAAGGCTACAATCTACCATACCCGTTGAGTACTAGAGTTGTATTCAATAGAGAAGTTGTATTCTTCACACATTTGTCATATATGTATATTTGAACTACACCGTTATAATTTGGACCTACTATAATCGACGTGTAGATCTTTCTCTTTTTTCTATGATTAATAGGAATTTCTACACCTTGTTAAGAGTGAACGTGGTATTTTTTTACTTTGTTTTAGTAATATAAATAATAGATAATTGGAACAAATCAAACTCCAACTTCATGGCTGGTCTTTTTTTTACCGAATAAAAGAATAAAGGATACTGCTACGGCTCGTACGTCTGACGCCGAGACTTTTTTCGTACGGTTCAATCACGGTTGGATTAAAACAACGAAAGTTAATCAAAACCATTGATGATGGCTAGATGGGAGCCCCACAACAAAAAATGTTACCGTAACAACAAAAATTACGATTTGAGCATTATATGAAAACACATTCACCCCTGAGTGTCCCTAACTTCTCAAATCATCTGATGCAACGAAAAAAAATCACCTGCAATATTTTTTCCAACGGGTCGCAACATCCCCGTGAACAGTATACAACATTTGTTTCAACTGACCGCAATATTATTATTTTTCAACGGATCGCAACATATCAAAGAACAGTATGCAATATTTTTTTTTAATATGGATCGCAACATATCAAACTCGATTATATCTAGAAGATATGAAATATCACCCTTGGTTATACAAGAGTAATCAATCTTATCACGCATGTATGCAACATCTTCCAAAGCATGCATGGACACATATAGCTACTGGACTAATGGTTAATGCCCTTGATCAAATCGAGAGTACAGTTCTCTAATGCATTAGCCATGTCCATTCTTGTAAATATATGTTGGTCCTTGGTCTTTATGCTAAAACCAAATACGCCCAGTAATGCTGAACGGACGGAATACCATTCTGATCCAGCGAGTTGCGGAAAGCGAGCAGGTGGGGAACCAACAGTTCAAGCGGAGGATACGTATGGTTCTCTGAGCAAGTGGTGAATCTCCTGAGCGGAGGACATCGGGAGGGCGCGCCCGTGGATACGACACAAAAGGAGGGTATAGTGAAGTGAGACCATCCGATGAAAACTCTCTCTTCTGTACGTCTATACGGTATTGTTGAGGATTAAAATATTCATATATTATCTTAATATATGATAAAGACCATACGTCTTCGTGTTCGTAACTTCTAAGACCACCGACCTAACTGGTCGTAGGTACTACAGAAGTTATATAATAAATACTCTGGTCGGACAAAGTTCCAAACCTAGTCCACGACCAGGTAAGTGCTCGTAAAGCTATGAACAGGCGTCTGGGTCGAGTCCCCGACCACGCCACTCACTATGTGATGAATGAACCACGTGTTTCATATTCCGCATAATACAACACTATCACGGTTGATGATTTAACGTTTCCTAAATCATTAACCGCATAGCGGTTGACACCTTCACCAACCACCCTTGCGGTCGGTGAAATGGTCAAACTGCCACCTTTTTCCGACCAGACGCGTCGCTCCCCAACGGATGTCTCTTCATGGGATAACTGTCACCGCTTCATCAAGTACTTAAGGAGGACCATAGAAGGCCGGAAGAGGGGACGAACGAAGACACACAGAACAAGGAAGACACGAGACAACACATCAGCAACAGTCCTATAGAAGCACATCAAGCGAGATATAGCAAAGTGTTGTGTTTTTAGATACTCTCAGTGTTTGTAATCGTGAGTTCATAGCAATAAAGAGCAAGTCAGATCCACTCCCAGGAGATACGCATATTTTTCTTCTTTTAATTTATATATTCATAAGATCGGCGATTTGATCGTCGACAGGTATCGTTTCCATAGGAGAAAGATTCACAATATTAATTACAAGCAGGTACGACACTGCACCACATGTACACCGATATATAATTTTGTTGCTTTATTGCTGTACAGACGCACTGGATCGCACACATATAAAGTTCTGATATACAAACGGGGAGTAGAAATTCTAATTGTCACGTACGTAGTCCGGAGTATATACAGCTACAGATGACGTACGTATATATATATATATATGCCTGTATGTAAGTAATCATAACGAAGCGAGTAGTACGTGCAGAGAAATACATGTGCAGATCATCGATCAATCGGTGCACAAGAGGAACTGTTCATGGAACCACTACACCTTCAAAGTTCATGTACGCACTGAGAGATCTAAGCTAGCAGAGATAGACGCGGCAGTGTCGCGATCATCACATGCCTATATAGCCCGTGCATACATAGACATGGAGCCACCACGGGCGGCCACACGTACGTACGTACGTCCAACCGCCATATCGATCCCTAAAGACACGGCGTCGTCGTCCCGATACATTCTGCACAACAGAGATGTCTGTGCATAGTGCATGCAGGCAAGCTGCAGACGCGCTGTCACGTACGTACCATACATCGATGATGCACATGAATCGATCCGGCCTGACAGACACGTACGTACGAACATTACATATGTTTACTTACACCCATATGCATATATGGTCTGTAGATCTGCACGGCACGGCACTGCACTGCACTGCACTGCCGGCCGGCATCCACGCTCGCCGATCGAATCCATGGATATTTATAGCCTTCACTGTGCTAGCACGTAAGTTGCTACATCTACACGCAGAAACATAAATTCGAGCTCCTGCCACGAGTCGTCGTCCCCCCAAAAGTGCAATACAGAGGAACACGCATGCCAGGGCCAATAATTGGGTGTTTCACCAAAAACAAGCAGCAAAATTACAGGACGGTCGGTCGGTGTATCGAGAGCCAGCTGGTGTACGTTTTAGTTTTACTCGGCTCAGGCTCAGGCTCAGGCTCGAGCTCGGGCTCGGTTCAGTGACAGTGTCACTGTCACATGCCTGCACGCCAACGGCCGGAAGACGAGAGATCGGGCGGGTGGGAGTACGTGCAGAATTATGGCGAGATGGCCGGGCTGCAGAAACGACCAGTGGAGAGTCAAACGCCGAGCCGTTCGGCAACCGCTGCGCGCTGCGCGGTCGTGTGCCCTGATCCCTCGCCCATTCCACACCCCACGGGTTGCAATTTACAAGAACAAACTCCCGCTTCTCTCGCTACGTTTTCTGCCGCTACCATTACTATTCAACTTGCATGCACACGCTCTCCAATCCCCAAAAGGACACACGGCCATCTATGCCTAGCAACAGCGAGAAGTCGGAGCTAATCTGGACTAAATCTATTCCTGTGTGTCTCGGGTTACTCTGCAAGTTAACACGCGCGTTTATGTGTGTCGATATTCGGTTAGTGCGCGTACCGTCGTTCTCTTTTCTCACTTGCAAGCGAGACCCTACTGGCAATCGCCGATTTCAGATGTTACGAGGTTTTCGATCGGGTGTCATCCAGCTCACTTTGTCCCAAAAACTCCTTCGGTTGTCTCCACGCTCCACGCTCCATCGCCTCCTATAAATCCTCCCACACTTCACCGGCAAAAATCGCAACGAAACATCAAGAAAAAGTACTCACTTCCCTTTCCAAACCCCCGGCCTCCTCTCTCTCACACACAACCGCCACCACAAACTCCAGCGAGCTCGAGATCACTCCATCGTTTCATCCTTTCCCTGATGAGTGGCAGCGCCGGTGCGAGCGGCAGCTTCGAGCAGCACCCGAAGCGGCGGCCCCCGGCGCTGGGGCCGTCCGACCACGAGAGGCAGCAGCAGCGGAAGCTGCTGAGGCTGTCGTTGCAGCAGCAGGAGGACGACGTGGCCGCGGGCGTGGTACCGCCGGTGACCGTTGTCCTGGACGGGCGCTGCATCTGCTACCGCGTCCACCTCACCAGGCACACCGGATACCGCAGCCTCGCGGGCGCCCTCCACCGCATGTTCGTCGACGCGGACGCCGGCGCCGGCGCCGACGAGGGCAGCAGAAGCGTCGACGCGGACCACGGCCTGGACCTCTCCAATGCCGTCCCGGGGCACGTCGTGGCCTACGAGGACATGGAGGACGACCTCCTCCTCGCCGGTGACCTCAACTGGAAGTAATAATAATCAATCACCCACCAGTTAATTTCCGATCTTGATTTCTTAGTGCATTTTTGTGTTCAGACGCCGTTTGATTTGCCGTGTCAGGGATTTCGTCCGTGTTGCAAAGAGGATCCGGATAATCCCAGCGAAATCATCAAACCGAAGGAAGCAATAATGCCGAGGGCTTAATTAACTACGCTCAATCAACTATCTCGTGTAATTATTAAATTATACCTCTGCTTCACTCTGCTCGATCGGCTCCACTGTGGTGATCGATCAAGTCGATCTCCCTCGTCGTCTCCCTATATCTCTATATGCTTTCGTTTGAATTGCATTTCCCCCTGTATCAATTAAGTCAAAAAAAATTAAGCTCTGCCTTCGTGTTGCGATGTGCTACTTAATTGGCAGCTCAATTAAGTTAAGGTGCACATACTTGGATGGATCGCGAATTAACGCACAACTGCAAACGTACAGTACCGGCACGTGACAGTCGTGAGACGAGACACCTTATCTTCGAGTCATGCCCTTGACTTATGTGTGTTTTTATCTTGAAAATTTGGCTCGCTCGCTTTCGATCGTCTTCGTGAGATTGATCGGACTCCAACTCCATCGCGTCGCGTCGCCCGCGCACGGACAGTTGGGATCTCCCTTTTTTTTAACACCAACGTTTGTTTGCGCCTCGCGATCGAGCAGCGCACGCACGCAGAGCAGCCGAACAGTGATGCAGATACAAGTAGCCATCTGTTTGTTGTTATTCGAACATTTTGGTAATTTCTCAATCAGAGAATCGAAAAGAAAAGAAAAGAAAAGAAAAAAAAGGATGGTGTGGCCCAGCTGTCGGTGGGAGAGGAGAGGACTAGAGACCTAGCTCCGGCACTATTCTCACGCGTGTGTGCGGCGTGGTGCTCCTGTGCGGCGGCGGCGCAGGAGGCACTGGCGGCCCGTGTGCTTCGGCGGCGACTGTTGGCTGTAACAGCATCGTCCACTCCTCTCCTCTTCTTAAGATGGTCACAGCTCCTCCTTTCTTCACCCGAAATACAATGAGCTCCCCTTTTGAGTGATTCTTCTTCAACAAGAACCGTTTGTAACTTTCCGTCCTTATCACATAATGTGTGTATTAAAAATCATTTGTGATATTACATCACAGACAGTTTTTGTTTGAAATCGTCTGTAATTCGCAGCGCGGGAGGGCAAAATTTTTTGAACGCGTGCGCGGGAAGCGAAATATTTTAGCGTTGTCCTTATATATTATAGCCACCTCACATTGTCTTCAATCAGCATCTCCCTCTCCCCTCCCCACGCCGAGCTCCGGCGACCGTCCTCAATTCCCTGGCGTGGTTCGGCAAGGAGACACAACCTGTTGTTTCACGGCGCCTCCGGTGAGCGAGTGTTGCGGCTCGATCAATTTCGATCTGTCAAATTTTGCCAGATCTGTCGTGGTCCACATCTTGGCCTCGACCTTATCCTTGTGAGCACGAAGTTTTGCCCCCAAATCTCCATCATGGTTTCCTTCTCACTCTAATTTCGTCCCCTGCATCCTGTCAAATTTTATTCTCAATGAGGACCCTCATCTGTGGTCAATAAGCGAGGCCGATTCGGTTCAAGATGGACGCCTCTACTCGACCTTATCCTTGTGAGAGAGTAAGACATTGATTGAGAGAAAGAGATAATATCTTTTAATTACCTTCTTACAAACTATCAAAAGAGCATACGAAAACTATTGTCAAGCAATTGATTGGTTTGGCTCAAATTTTTTTAAAAAAATCAATACAAAAAACTATCACAGACGGGTTTTACTAAAAACCATCTATCACAGATAGTCCTTTATAGACGATTACGAGCAATGTAAATCGCTCGTGATAATTGACTATCACAGACGATTATTGTTCAAAACCATATGTGATAAATTTTTTTTGACAAACGATTCAAAAACCGTCTGTAACACCCTAGTCTAACACTGAGCCTGAAATGTTCAAAAACCGGTCGACGCTCTTCAACATCACCAACTTGATAGCGCCTCTAGCCCGGTGTCCTACAAGCTTACGGTGTAAAATCTTTGATGTCTTGTTCTGCTGCTCGCACTCATACCTCCACATCGACTTGTCTCCTATACCAAACCATCATGCAGTCGGATTGCTAATGGCTCTCAAACACAATTTCATCTACGCACGGCGAGCGGAAGGCTACAATCTACCATACCCCTTGAGTATTAGAGTTGTATTCTTCACAAATTTGTTATATATGTATATTTGAACTGCACCGTTATAATCTGAATCTACCATAACCGACATGTAGATCTTTCTCTTTTTTCTATGATTAATAAGAATTTCTACACCTTGTTAAGAGTGAACGTGGTATTTTTTGTTTACTTTGTTTTAGTCATATAAATAATATATAATTGGAACAAATCAAACTCCAACTTCATGGCTGGTCTTTTTTTTTTACCGAATAAAAGAATAAAGGACACTGCTACGGCTCGTACGTCTGACGCCGAGACTTTTTTTTCGTACGGTTCAATCACCGTTGGATTAAAACAACGAAAGTTAATCAAAACCATTGATGATGGCTAGATGGGAGCCCCACAACAAAAAATATTATCGCAACAACAAAAATTACGATCTGAGCATTGTATGAAAACACATTCACCCCTGAGTGTCCCTAACTTCTCAAATCATCTGATGCAACGAAAAAAAATCACCTGTAATATTTTTTCCAACGGGTCGCAACATCCCCATGAACAGTATGCAACATTTGTTTCAACTGGCCGCAATATGTTTTTTCAACGGGTCGTAACATATCAAAGAACAGTATACAACATTTTTTTATATGGATCGCAACATATCAAACTCGATTATAGCTAGAAGATATGAAATACCACCCTTGGTTATACAAGAGTAATAAATCTTATCACGCATGTATGCAACATCTTTCAAAGCATGCATGGACACATCTAGCTACTGGACTAATGGTTAATACCCTTGATCAAATCGAGAGTACAGTTCTCTAATGCATTAGCCATGTCCATTCTTGTAAATATATGTTGGCCCTTGGTCTCTATGCTAAAACCAAATACGCCCAGTAATGCTGAACGGACGGAATACCATTCTGATCCAACGAGTTACGGAAAGCGAGCAGGTGGGGAACCAACAGTTCGAGCGGAGGATACGTATGGTTCTCTGAGCAAGTGGTGAATCTCCTGAGCGGAGGACATCGGGAGGGCGTGCCCGTGGATACGACACAAAAGGAGGGTAAAGTGAAGTGAGACCATCCCATGAAAACTCTCGCTTCTGTACATCTGTGCAGTATCGTTTCCATAAGAGAAAGATTCACAATATTAATTACAAGCAGGTACGACACTGCACCACATGTACACCGATATATAATTTTGTTGCTTCATTGCTGTACAGACGCACTGGATCGCACACATATAAAGTTCTGATATACAAACGGGGAGTAGAAATTCTAATTGTCACGTACGTACTTACGTAGTCCGGAGTATATACAGCTACAGATGACGTGTATATATATATATATATATATATATATATATATATATATATATATATGCGCCTGTATGTAAGTAATCATAACGAAGCGAGTAGTACGTGCAGAGAAATACATATGCAGATCATCGATCAATCGGTGCACAAGAGGAACTGTTCATGGAACCACTACACCTTCAAAGTTCATGTACGCACTGAGAGATCTAAGCTAGCAGAGATAGACGCGGCAGTGTCGCGATCATCACATGCCTATATAGCCCGTGCATACATAGACATGGAGCCACCACGGGCGGCCACACGTACGTACGTACGTCCAACCGCCATATCGATCCCTAAAGACACGGCGTCGTCGTCCCGATACATTCTGCACAACAGAGATGTCTGTGCATAGTGCATGCAGGCAAGCTGCAGACGCGCTGTCACGTACGTACCATACATCGATGATGCACATGAATCGATCCGGCCTGACAGACACGTACGTACGAACATTACATATGTTTACTTACACCCATATGCATATATGGTCTGTAGATCTGCACGGCACGGCACTGCACTGCACTGCACTGCCGGCCGGCATCCACGCTCGCCGATCGAATCCATGGATATTTATAGCCTTCACTGTGCTAGCACGTAAGTTGCTACATCTACACGCAGAAACATAAATTCGAGCTCCTGCCACGAGTCGTCGTCCCCCCAAAAGTGCAATACAGAGGAACACGCATGCCAGGGCCAATAATTGGGTGTTTCACCAAAAACAAGCAGCAAAATTACAGGACGGTCGGTCGGTGTATCGAGAGCCAGCTGGTGTACGTTTTAGTTTTTACTCGGCTCAGGCTCAGGCTCAGGCTCGAGCTCGGGCTCGGTTCAGTGACAGTGTCACTGTCACATGCCTGCACGCCAACGGCCGGAAGACGAGAGATCGGGCGGGTGGGAGTACGTGCAGAATTATGGCGAGATGGCCGGGCTGCAGAAACGACCAGTGGAGAGTCAAACGCCGAGCCGTTCGGCAACCGCTGCGCGCTGCGCGGTCGTGTGCCCTGATCCCTCGCCCATTCCACACCCCACGGGTTGCAATTTACAAGAACAAACTCCCGCTTCTCTCGCTACGTTTTCTGCCGCTACCATTACTATTCAACTTGCATGCACACGCTCTCCAATCCCCAAAAGGACACACGGCCATCTATGCCTAGCAACAGCGAGAAGTCGGAGCTAATCTGGACTAAATCTATTCCTGTGTGTCTCGGGTTACTCTGCAAGTTAACACGCGCGTTTATGTGTGTCAGTGCGCGTACCGTCGTTCTCTTTTTCTCACTTGCAAGCGAGACCCTACTGGCAATCGCCGATTTCAGATGTTACGAGGTTTTCGATCGGGTGTCATCCAGCTCACTTTGTCCCAAAACTCCTTCGGTTGTCTCCACGCTCCACGCTCCATCGCCTCCTATAAATCCTCCCACACTTCACCGGCAAAAATCGCAACGAAACATCAAGAAAAAGTACTCACTTCCCTTTCCAAACCCCCGGCCTCCTCTCTCTCACACACAACCGCCACCACAAACTCCAGCGAGCTCGAGATCACTCCATCGTTTCATCCTTTCCCTGATGAGTGGCAGCGCCGGTGCGAGCGGCAGCTTCGAGCAGCACCCGAAGCGGCGGCCCCCGGCGCTGGGGCCGTCCGACCACGAGAGGCAGCAGCAGCGGAAGCTGCTGAGGCTGTCGTTGCAGCAGCAGGAGGACGACGTGGCCGCGGGCGTGGTACCGCCGGTGACCGTTGTCCTGGACGGGCGCTGCATCTGCTACCGCGTCCACCTCACCAGGCACACCGGATACCGCAGCCTCGCGGGCGCCCTCCACCGCATGTTCGTCGACGCGGACGCCGGCGCCGGCGCCGACGAGGGCAGCAGAAGCGTCGACGCGGACCACGGCCTGGACCTCTCCAATGCCGTCCCGGGGCACGTCGTGGCCTACGAGGACATGGAGGACGACCTCCTCCTCGCCGGTGACCTCAACTGGAAGTAATAATAATCAATCACCCACCAGTTAATTTCCGATCTTGATTTCTTAGTGCATTTTTGTGTTCAGACGCCGTTTGATTTGCCGTGTCAGGGATTTCGTCCGTGTTGCAAAGAGGATCCGGATAATCCCAGCGAAATCATCAAACCGAAGGAAGCAATAATGCCGAGGGCTTAATTAACTACGCTCAATCAACTATCTCGTGTAATTATTAAATTATACCTCTGCTTCACTCTGCTCGATCGGCTCCACTGTGGTGATCGATCAAGTCGATCTCCCTCGTCGTCTCCCTATATCTCTATATGCTTTCGTTTGAATTGCATTTCCCCCTGTATCAATTAAGTCAAAAAAAAAAAAGCTCTGCCTTCGTGTTGCGATGTGCTACTTAATTGGCAGCTCAATTAAGTTAAGGTGCACATACTTGGATGGATCGCGAATTAACGCACAACTGCAAACGTACAGTACCGGCACGTGACAGTCGTGAGACGAGACACCTTATCTTCGAGTCATGCCCTTGACTTATGTGTGTTTTTATCTTGAAAATTTGGCTCGCTCGCTTTCGATCGTCTTCGTGAGATTGATTGGACTCCAACTCCATCGCGTCGCGTCGCCCGCGCACGGACAGTTGGGATCTCCCTTTTTTTAACACCAACGTTTGTTTGCGCCTCGCGATCGAGCAGCGCACGCACGCAGAGCAGCCCAACAGTGATGCAGATACAAGTAGCCATCTGTTTGTTGTCATTCGAATATTTTGGTAATTTCTCAATCAGAGAATCGAAAAGAAAAGAAAAAAAAAGGATGGTGGGCCCACCTATCGGTGGGAGAGGAGAGGACTAGAGACCTAGCTCCGGCACTATTCTCACGCAACAGCATCGCCCACTCCTCTCCTCTTCTTAAGATGGTCACGACTCCTCCTTTCTTCACCCGAAATACAATGAGCTCCCCTTTTGAGTGATTTTTCTTCAACATGAACCGTTTGTAACTTTCCGTCCTCATCACAAAATGTGTATATTAAAAATCATCTGTGATATTACATCATAGACAGTTTTTGTTTGAAACTGTCTGTAATTCGCAGCGCGGGAGGGCAAAATTTTTTGAACGCGTGCACGCGGAGGCGAAATATTTTAGCGTTGTCCTTATATATTATAGCCACCTCACATTGTCTTAAATCAGCATCTCCCTCTCCCCTCTCCCACGCCGAGATCCGGCGACCATCCTCGATTCCCTGGCGTGGTTCGGCAAGGAGACACAACCTGTTGTTTCACGGCGCCTTCGGTGAGCGAGTGTTGCGGCTTGATCAGTACCGCCAGATTTGTCCGTCTCCATCTTGGCCTCACGTGAGCACGAAGTTTTGCCCCCAAATCTCCATCATGGTTTCCTTCTCACTCTAATTTCGTCCCCTGCATCCCGTCAAATTTTGTTCTCAATGAGGACCCCATCTGTGGTCAATAAGCGAGGCCGATTCGGTTCAAGATGAACGCCTCTACTCGACCTTATCCTTGTCAGAGAGTAAGACATTGATTGAGAGAAATAGATAATATCTTTTAATTACCTTCTTACAAACTATCAAAAGAGCATACGAAAACTATTGTTAAGCAATTGAT
Source organism: Hsuehochloa calcarea (assembly GCA_036346395.1). Classification (NCBI taxonomy): domain Eukaryota; kingdom Viridiplantae; phylum Streptophyta; class Magnoliopsida; order Poales; family Poaceae; genus Hsuehochloa; species Hsuehochloa calcarea. The sequence goes on from CM070599.1 coordinate 48,442,821, forward strand.
TGGTTTGGCTCATTTTTTTTTAAAAAAAATCAATACAAAAAACTATCACAGACGGGTTTTACTAAACAACCGTACGTGATAGTCTATTTTTATAGACGGTTCTGAACAGAAATCGTCTGTGATAATTGACTATCACAGACAGTTATTGTTCAAAACCGTATGTGATAACTTTTTTCACAAACAGTTCAAAAACCGTCTGTAACACCCTAGTCTAATACTGAGCCTGGAATGTCACTAAACTACTCTCTAAACGAATAATTATCGACACACTATAAAAATTCAGCAAGAAAATATCAATGGACATATCCATGGATCACAAAAGAGCATGAATAAATATGGATCAAGCAAGAGCAAATGAGCAAGTGGAAACATAACCAGGTAAACAATCCGAAATAGCACCAACTAATGAATACAAAGCATTGAACAAAACAGTCTAGTCCAAAACGTTGACCTAGCTTTTCTTCAACCTCTAACATGTCCTAGAGTAACACTGCAATGAATAAAAGGTTCTTATGGCAAATGTTCATGTGTTTGAAGTATGAATATATTCCATGTGCTCTACTCGCTCTCAGTCGTGGCGTCCTCGAAGTTCACCTAAAAACAACAGAAGAGCAAGGGTGAGTCTACGACTCAGCAAATACATTAATATACAACGAAAATGAAAAACCAGCAGAATTCAATAGCTTCATTATCATTACTTGTACTTCTATTGATATCATCATGTTGTTCTCGTCTTTTTGTTTTCACATGCATCTTCATGCATATATCAATGCAACTCTACTCTACATGTCCACATGCACTTTTTCGCGTATACCGGTATACCGTGAGTGAATGCTCGCGACAGCATTCACTCTCAAACCCGTTCCTCCACAAGGATCGGGGACCTTCTCCACTCCCGTGGAGTTGTGATCATTCATGATCACCTGCTCATATGCAAAGATGCTTATGTACGTGGAAAAGCAAAACTCCATCACATTCTTCATTTTCAATTTTTCTCATATTCGTCAACAAGATAAAGTCATACCATTCCATTGCTTACAATTAAATACAAATAAAAGCACAACAATAATGGTAATAGAAGATAAGGAAAACAGTGATCAATCATTGATCGCTATCTACCTTGCAATTGCCTTTACTAATTGCGACGCACGATTTGGCTAGAAGATGGCAACAAGCACGCCGTCTCTCCTACATTAAATACTCAAATTTTAATACAAGCTACAACATCATAAGAACAACAATCAATCGACATCGCTCCTACACGTCCCGAAATCTACCACGCTTCTCTGGTACCGAACAGTCGCCCCTTGCTGTCCAGGTACTAAAAGAGCGTAACTTTTAACTCAAAAATTCGATCATAACAAACCACACAGTTCTGAATTCTTCATAAAATTCTCTATATTTTCTTAGATTACCAAGTCTTCTAATTAAATCATCTAACCCTCCGTTTTTATAGCCACCCCCCGCCTTCTCTTCAATCAGTCCCTCCCTCTCCCCTCCCCACGCTGAGCTCCGGTGAGTGCCCTCGATTTCCCGACACGGTTCGACAAGGAGACGTGGCCTGCTATTTCACGGCGCCTCCGGTGAGCGGGTGTTGTGGCTCGACCATTACCGCCAGATCTAGCCGCCCCCATCTTGGCCTCAGGTGAGCACGAAGTTTTGCCCCCAAATCCCCGTCCTGGTTTCTTTCTCACTCTAATTTCGTCCCTTGCATCCTGTCAGATTTCGTTCTCAATAAGAACCCCTATCTGTGGTCGACAAGAGAGGCCGATTCGATTCAAGATGGACACATCTACTCGACCTCGTCAGAGAGTGAGCCATTGATTGATTGAGAGAGATATATAGTATTTTTTAATTACCTTCTTGCGAAAGAGCGTATGGAAACTATTCTCCAGCAATTGATTGGTTTGGCTTATAATCCTAATTTTTTTGCAATACAAAACTATCACAGACGATTTTTACTTAAAAACCGTATGTGACCCGTCTGTGATGAAGATTTTGAACCGTCTGTGATTACTTTTTCTGTAGTAGTGATTGCATTGTTACGCAAATTCAATTCTCATGTGGCTGAAAGAAAACTTGCTATTTGTGAGATCAAATTTTGACATATTAGTAAAGTATTCTTTAGAGCTAAAAGTCTGATTTTTTATTGTCATATCTAATTTGTGAAGAGTATAGGCATTAGTGGCGAGAAGGCCAAGATCTTATCTTGTACAGCCCGACATCTATAGTAATAAACAATCAAATTGAATATGAGCATTATGCTGATTTATTTTGTTGTCAAATTCTATCTTTTGAGCATTTTATTCTGTTTAAATGACATGAAGATAATACATGCTTTTATATTATTTTTGTCATTTAAATGCTACTGAAAATATATTTTTATTAAGATAATTGTTACTAGAATTATTTCTGAATATTTGTTAACACCAACGCTTGTCTGCGCCTCGCGATCGAGCAGCGCGCGCACGCAGAGCAGAGCAGAGCAGCCGAACAGTGATGCAGATACAAGTAGCCATCGGTTAAGTGCGCGCGCGCGGTCGTACGTTCGGCTAGCGTATCAACGGAACGGAATGTGTGCGTGCCGCTTGCTGGGTTCACTGGATGGATGGATGGATCGATCGATCTGCGCGTGGGACAGAACACGTCGGTGTCGCTCGTTCAATCAGTGGGAGGCGACGACGTGACCGTGAGATCGATTTGCAGACGCGCGAGCAGTACTTGATTGATGGAGTTGACGACCCGTGAGTGGGATAGATCCCGAAAGCATAATTGTCATGAACAGCTTGCCATTAACACTACCTCCTTGACACCATTATTAATTCCCCCGGTAAAGTGGGAAACTAGCTAGCTTCCAGACTCCAGAGGATAGGTAGGGGCTGAGAACTTGCCATCACTGCATCCGCATGCAAGGTAGGAGTAGTGGTTATCACACAGCATGTTTGGTGATCTGACAAGGCCGGCCGGGCGGCGTACGTGAGAACCCAATTAAGTGGCGAGGAAAAAGAAACGCGCGTACCGGCGGAGTCTGACGATGTAGTCAGTGTTGCGTTTGGAGTTGGAAGTCTGGAAACTCGGAGGAGTCATGACGCACGAGACGGACAAAGGGGCGGATTGACGCATCTAGCTACGAGCACAGCCAAGAATCAGGATGAAAAATCGATCCATCTTTTAATCCCCGAGTCAATTTCGGAGGCCGGCAGGACGAAGTCATTCTGCCGATTCAGATGCACGAATCGGACGCATGCAATCGCGGGAGTCGAGGAAACGAAGTCGTCTCCGTTTTTTTCTTATCCTTTTTAGAATGGGCCATGGGTCGGGATATTGGGGAAAAAAAAATTCACGGGCCAATAGAAGCCGGTGAAAACCGGATTTTTTCAACGTGAAGCCGGACAATCTAGGTGCCGTGCTAATTGGACTACTTACTGCCGAACGTTGTGCCATATGTATACGCTTCTTTATTCATTCACCTCCTATTTGTAACCAAAAGTTCTCCAGTGGATTCAGTGGCCAGTGATTTAACCAAGCCATCAGTTTAATGGAAGTCTTCTTTCTGTTAAAAAAGACGTTCACTAGGAATTGTTTGGCTCTCGTTTCTCAATATGTATGATGTCTCTGTTTCATGATCAGTTCATTTCCATCCCAAGCAAACGTACGTGTACGAATTTGTATGCTGTGTGGATCAGTTCCAATAACCACTCAGTGAAAGAAGTTCATACGTAAAGCTTTTATGAAATCAGAAAGACCACAATCACAATAATACATGGGCATCCGCTTCAAACTATGATCTAACTTACCCACGAGTGAACATGCATGATAAGACATGGGTGCTCGGCAGATCAACTCTCAGAATGCATGATTAAGACATAATTTGCATCCACTTCAAGGTCACTGACGAGTTCACCAAGTTGTTTTTCCAATACGAAAAAAAGAATAGGAAAATGGTGCGGCAAAACGATCATAAGGTTGAAATCATCTGTCCTTGATAGGCGAGGATTATCAGAAATGCAAGCTGCTGCATACCTTCCTCTTGAGTCTCAACACAACTGGATCGCTCACTGACTGGGATTGGTTGCAGTAGTTTCCCTGCACATGATGTTGATGCGCATCAAAACCGTATGCCTTAAGATTTCTCACAAACACGGTTGAAATTTCTATCGGTCTCTGTATATACGCATTGACTCTAAACTAGCATAATTCTTCGTTCAATTGCTCGGTTAGATACTATAATACAAATACTTATATTTAAAAATATAGTTGTATTTGTTAGACAAGTCTAATATATTTGATTGAAGGTACAATTGTACTTCTTATGTAACTATAACAACTTTCATATTTAAATCTGTGTAATCTCGATGGTTATACATAGATCTACCACAATCGATGGTGTAGGTCTTTCTTTTTTCATTGATTGATGTGAAAATTTATAGACTTTAGGAGTGAACATTATGACTTTTTTTTTTACTTTGTTTTAATAATAGAATAATAGATAACACGGTACAAGTTGCCCATTGCAGGACTACACCTAGACCTCAAATTTTGTTGAAGTGCCCAAGTATAGATTAGGAAACCAGCCCTCTCTTCTTTTTTTTTTTCTAAGAAAAGTCTTACCAGATTATAAGAGCCAGGGTGAAGTACAAAGGCATGAAAGACCTTTAAAAATTAGTTCATTATTAATCCATACTTCAGGAAATACAAGAGCCAATAGTCATCGATAGTTTTCTTTATCAGAAATATTTTCTCATGTAACGTACCTTTCTACCTGTGCTCCTCATCTATGCACCCCTTTTCTCCCGTCCACGCACCCTCCAATGGTAGCCTACTCCTCTCGATACTCATGGGCTATGCTGCTCCTCATAGTCAACAACATTGTCCATCACTAGCATCACTGTTTTCCTACCCTATGCTATTTCACTCTCTTCTTCCTCCCTATAACTCCCCTCTATAGTCATTGGCCTGCTACTCTCCTCATTGCTAGTACGACACAACTTATCGTTGGTATCAATAACATTATTGGCTTCCTCACCCTCCTTTTCACCCTGCAAATCCTCCACTATATTTCTTGTAGCCGCCACCCTCGTTACAACCTAAAGTAAAAGATGTGCGCTTTAGAGTTTGACCTACTCCCTTGTATAGTAGTGGTCCGCTACCCTCTTTGTCGCTTGCACAACACCACTCACCACTAGCATCGCTACCTTTCTACTCCTTCTCATCACCTTATTGGTCGCCTCATCATTTCTTCCTTCCCGTAACTTCTATATAGTATCCTTGTAAGTGCCATTCGCTTAGACCGTAATACGAGAGATGCGTATTCTTTTATGGCCTCACCACCCTCCTCGTCATCATTCACCATTGCATTATTGGCTGCCTGGTCCTCCTCTTCCGCCCTGTAACTACTCTCTTGATATTCTTATAACTGTCACCCCACTATAGCCTAAAACAATACATCTGTGCTCGACGTGGCACAAACTTGAATTCTAGAGCAGAGAAAAAACTTGTTTTGTGATAATTAAAAAACACCAAAATTGCATGTGTGCGTTTTTCTTCCAAATACACCCTTCTGAATTTACAATGCACCCAGGACAGCAGCGGATGCTAGGGATCCCAATCCAGACAGACACGCCAACTGCAACCCTATTTGGGGGGAGCTGTAGCTTTTATCACTTCTACAAAAAAAATGCTATCCTGGGCGATTCATTACAGACGGTTCCAAAGGAACCATCTGTGATACATAATTATCACAGACAATCTGTAAATAGAACCGTTTGTGATAATTTATAGACAGTCCTTAAGAATAACCATTTGTGATAATCGCATACGTAACAGACGGTTATTGTTAAAAAACGACTGTGAATTATAGTAGGCGGTTCTAAAAAATAACCGTATGTGATAGTGCAAACATCACAGACAGTTCTTAATAAGAGCTGTATGTGATATGCCTACCCGGCTACTTAACAAATGTACCATAAATTACAACAATGATACATGCACACACACAATCTTCTCCAGCCACTTGGTATGGTCCAGAATGTGCTCCATCTTCAACTCTAGTATGCTCCATGCACTTGTAAAATTAACGGTTTTTTAGTGATACTTATGATGCTAGTACTATGTGTTCATAGAGGAGATTTGGGAGCGCGACTACGTACTTTTGAAGATCTCTCTGTTTCGGTGCCATTAGGTCAAACTTCCACAAGGTGAGAAGGTCGACAGATACGATGTCACTATTATGGACCTCGAATGTGTCGGATACAAGAACGAATCATTCGTACTCGCTAAACAAGTTGTTTAAATTTTCTATGTAAAGGACTCGACAAATAAGAACTATCACATAGTTCTTCATAGGAAAAGAAGGATTGTCGGAGTTGAGAATGTCATGGATGAGTAAGAGTACAACCAATTTGATGAGTTACCTCCTTTCGGAGACGACAACAGGCTCGAGGAAGAACCCAGTGAGGAAGCTAGCTATATACTCTTAGGTCATCATGAAGGGTTGTTTTTTAAAACGAAATAGCCAAGTGGAATGATCCCACACGGTGAACACATATTTGAAAAATTGTTCCATTGTAATTAAGAAACTCAGCATGTAATTATGGAATTATTCCATTATAATTTATTCACTAATTAAGAAATTATTTCATATGTGATTGTATCTACTTTCTTGTTTTTAGAGGCCATGGCTAGCATTTTCTGAGGCTGATCGGAAAATAGAATATTAATTTTTCAGCTGTAGAAGGAACTTTCACAGACAGTTTAATGGAACAAAATGTCGTGATATATGTAGCACACACGATTCTTAAGGTGCCAAAACGTTTCGCCTCCCGCGTACGCGTCCAAAAATTTCCACGCTGAGCATCACAGATGGTTCTATAATAGAACTGTTTGTGATACTTATCACACATTGTTCTAAAATATAACCGTCTGTGATATGATCGTTTATCGCAGACGGTTCTGGAATAAAATCGTCTGTGATATGCTTACGACTAGGTGCTGGTCGTAGCTTTCTTATCACACACAGTTCTTAAATATAACTGTCGACGATCAAATCACCGAACTTATGAGTATATAAAAAGAAAGAGGAAAAGTGGTACGTATCTCCTGGTAAGGAATAAGGATGCTCTTTATTGATATGAACTGGCTGTTACAAAGTGTATCTGTAATCTAGACCAAAGACTAACTCCCCTAACACTGGAGCACAATGCTTGCTATGGCTTTGCAATCTAATCGACTGTCTATCTTCTGAGATTGATTCCAGACGATGATTCTCTTCGGTCCCTCTCTTCTCCTTCCACGGTCCTCCTTATGTAGTTGATGAAACGTTGGCAGTTGTCCCTTAGAGAGGCGTCTGTTAAGAAGTGACGCGTCTGGTCGGAGAGAGGCGTCAGTTGACAATGTATCAACTGTTGTGCGGTTATATGTCAATGAGTCATGTAACCGTACTCCAGTGTCGTAGTGTCGCGTGGTATGAAATATATATCACGTGTTCCATTCGTCACACGGTAAAGTATATGTCTGGTCTTAAATCCAGACACCAGTTCAAAAACCTTGTGAGCATTTGATTGGTCGGAGACTAGGTTTGGAACCATGTCCGACCAGGTTAGGTATTATGTAACCTCTGGAATTCTTACGACCAGTGAGGTCGTTAGACTTAGGGGTTACGACCATGAAGATGTATGGCCTCTATATAATAAATAATAAATAGAGGTTTTAATCCTCGTCAATAACCGTATGTGATATGCTCGCTTATCGCAGACGGTCCTAGAATAGAACCGTCTGTGATACACTTACGACCAGGTGATGGTGATAGATTTTTTTTATCACACACGGTTCTTAAATATAACCGTATGTGATATGCTAGTTTATCGCAGACGGTCCTGGAATAGAACCGTCTGTGTTATGCTTACGACCAGATGGTGGTCGTAGTACCATATAGCTTATCACATACGGTCCTGGAATAGAACCGTCTGTGGTATGATCACTTATCGTAGATGGTCTTGGAATAGAGCCGTCTGTGATATGCTTACGATCAAGTAGTGGTCGTATATTTTTTTTTATCACATATGGTTCTTAAATATAACCGTCTGTGATATACATTTATAAGAAGGGGGCTCGCTAGGGTTTGCGCCCTTACTCCTTATAGTACACTCTTCGGTCCACCTCTCCAGCGCCCTTACTTCCCGTGTTCTTCCCGAGCCTTCTCTCTCCGCGTCGTCGTCCCTGCGCCGTCCTCCTCCCCGTGCTGGCGCCCTCCCTCTGCGACCTCGACGACACCGCCCCTAACCTCGACGCCGCCGCGCTCCCCTGACCTCGACTCCCTCTTCGTCCAAGCCTCCCATCAAGGTACGATCACCACTTTGGATTGTGCTAGTAGAAGTTTCAAATTGTGCTATTTTGATTTACTCTAGCTAGCACTGTGAGATATTTATTTATTAATCTTGTGAGATAGCAAGTAAGCGAGATGGCGTCCGCACCGTCTTCCCCGCCATCATTGACGTCGCCGAATGTGTCTGGATCTCCGAGGAAAGTGGTACCTAAGCGACATGCAAGAGGAATATCAAAAATGTATGTGGACCGAATGACCATCACGGTCGTTAGTCTCTCTGGGGTCCCTCTACTTCCCCAGAAAGCAGCGACAGTATTCTGGATCACTTGCAGTATACTTGCAAGGGAACGGGTCCCCACCTCCACACAAAAATGGGAGCATTTAACAGACGTAGAGAAAGCACAACTATGGACTAAAATTACAACGTCGTTCAAAATCCCACCAGAATTCTCTAAAGTCGTCCGACGGAAGGCATTCCTTACGATGGCACACGCTTGAAAGACCTTCAAGATCAAGCTTGTCGCGGAGTACGCGAACAAGGATCGGACGCCATGTACGAAGTATAGTTTTGTATCGTCGGATACATGAGGCGCCTTTGTGCGGATAAAGATGATGGACGAATTTTAGCAGCAAAGTGCGGCACACAAGGCTATCCAGGCACAAAATATTCACCCTCACAGACTGGGCATCGCTGGGTACGCAGGCGAATGACGACGAGGTTCTTGAAGAAGCAAGTGCACAGTGATAGCCACGAAACACACGCAAGATCGAAGGGAGTAGCTGCTGCAAGTTCGCAAGGCAACGAGGTGGTTGAGGCAAGTGCACAGGGACGATAATGAAAGCGTGCAAGATCAAAGGCTAGCTCATCTTCTAAACCGCACAATCCTAAATTAAGGGTTTGGCAAGACTTCAAGAAGATATCACCAGATAATGCTAAAGGGACGGTGGTAGAGTTCAACATCTGTCATGCGGTATTGAAAGCAACATCTAAGAATTGTACATCTCATCTCCTGAGGCATCTTAAAAATATGCATCCCACTAATCAAACTAAATTGAACAATTATTTTATGAAAACTAATCCCACTAATCTTAAAAATATGCATCTAAGATGGTATAGTGGAAATGAAGAAGAATGAATTTCGTGAACTACAGCAAGGAAATATGTCTTTGGGTGAATATCTCAACAAGTTCACTCAACTTTCTCGCTATGCTCCAGAAGATGTTGCGACAGATAATGCACGTCAGAAGCGATTCAAGCGTGGACTCAACCCCAGTTTGAAGGCACAAGTTATCGGGAATGACTATGTTGATTTTCAGCACATGGTGGATAAAACCGTACTTATAGAAGATTCTCGTCGTGAGTTGGACGAATCTCGTAAAAGGAAAATGATACAACAAGGAGCTCATCGTAGTCGGCTACAAAGAGTCGGGACCAATACCAGCAGTTCTTCGTTCGTGCTAACAATTCATCTGCGGATTCGAACCCCGCCTCCCATGATCGCATGCAGAAACTCGAGAATTTCAAATTTCAATAGCGGTAATAATCATCACCTCGGAGGACCAACAATCCTGCGGCAGGGAGTTACTTGTTTCAATTGCAATGAGACAGTCATTATGCCAACAAGTGCCCGCAGCAAGGACTCACACCAGCCTTTCAATGGGACCTACACCACCAGGACTTCGTGCGGGAGTGGGAAGAGGAGTGTTTCAGACTCCAAATCAAGCTACCAGACCCCACCAATCAGTAGCAAGAGGAAGATGAATCATGTCACTGCGGAAGAAGTGCGACCGATTCGAGCGTCGTTTACGTAAGTTTTAAGTTAGACTCTGCGTGGAACCTATTCTCTAGCTGGCCCAATCTCGGGGCGAGATTTCTTTAAGGGGAGGTTTGTAACATCCCAAAATTTGGCATGTTTTAATGTTTTAAAAGAAAATAACCATTTGAAAATTTTCTACTAAAGTTAAAGCTTAATTTGAATTTTCAGAGATCAAAAACAATTTAACATGATTAATTCCAAAATCAACTATTATTAAAATTATTTTATTTGGATTCTATGGGCTTAGATATAATTTATAGAATTTTCTAGAATTTTTCTGAGTGCATTTGCTATTTTCTAATTGCCTTTTGGATTTTCTGCTATTTTCTAAAAAGAAAACATATTAATTTCCCGAAGCGATGCAGTAGAAGCCCATCAACATTCCAGACCACCAACTTCCGCCTCGGCCCGGCCTCGCGTCGCTTCGCGCTTTCCCTTCACGCCATTGCCGCGTGGGCCCGCGCACGCGCCCACTCTACCCTCTCTGCCGTGTGGGACCGCCGACGCCACGTCGTCTTCGTCTTCAACCCGGACTCAAGAGTCCGAGTTTCGCTCGAGCGCCGCCGCCCGTATCTCCCGCGGACTCCTCCTCCCTCCGCTATAAAAAGCCCCGAGACCCTCCGGTTTTCTCGCCCGCCCTCCGCTCGAAGCCCCAAATTTGCGCGCCTCCTTCCTCCGCCCGCGCCGCATTGCCAAACACCACCGACGGTCGCCACGCCTTCGCGCCGCAATTCCCGCCTCTAGAGCTCCTCGGTCTCGCCACCAACGCCATCGTCGTCGCAATACCCTCGGCTACTGGTGCGCCCTCGCCTCCTCGCGGTGCCTCCTCCTCCGTTCTTACTGTCCAGACAAAACACCGCCGCCACCGCCGTCATCTCTTCATCGCCACCGGTGAGCCGTCGTCGCCGACCCCCGACCACCACCTCCTCGCCCGCCACCTCCCGGCTTCCGTTTGGCCACCTTCGCCCGCCACCCGCTGCCGTTCGCCGTCGCCGTGCCGTCAACCATCGCCACGCCCTCCTCTGCGTTTGCTCTCAGCCAACGTGGCAAGCCACCTCGGCCGCCACCTCCTCGATCTGTGGCGCGGCGGCCCCGTCAACGCCCGCGTGTCGCCACGTGGTAGGCCGCTGCTCCCTCCCAAGCTTTCCGCCGGTGGGCGTGGTCCACGGTGAACCGGTACCAGGTCATGCCAAGTCAGCCGCCACCTCAGCCTTTTTGCCTCATTGTCGACCATGTGTCGAGATAATCGGTCTTGACGCATTAATCTTCGTTTTCCTGTTGAAAAATAAATCAGGAAATTAAATTAAAATCCAAATTAGGGTTTTGATTTATTTTCAATCTTCCAAAGCCCATATCTTTTGCATCCGAACTCCGATTGAGCCCATTCAAATTTGTAAATTCATCTAAATTCGAGCTCTATCTATTTATGATTTTTATTTAATTTTTGGAGTTGATTTTATCTCTGTTTGATATTTATTTATTCTATTTGCTTATTTTGCGAGTAGACGTTGCTACTTCGGGAAGTTTTGAACAAGGAGAAGCACACCAAGATCAAGATCAATCCCAAGATTTATTCCAAGGCAAGCCGTAGTCCTTTGATCATATTGATCCTATGATTTCAAAAGTATATTGTTTTATACAACTGCATACTACCTTTATATCAATTGTTTTGGGTTTAGTTATTACCTGTTGTTATTATACCTCCATTGAACATTGGAATGCCATGAATCCTTTGTCACCCTAGCTTGGATAATTTTAGTTGGACATATTTGTATCACCAACATGGGTATCGTATTAGTGCTTAGTCAAGCCTAGTCTCAATGGGTTCATCATCACATGTGTCATAATGATTAATCTTGACTTAATGATATATGGAATTGTGGTGGTTAGCCACTGTTGTTAAAACTTGTGAGCCATGACAGGGGATGTCATTGGTTTCTTTTGAACAAAATTGTTTTCGCTCAGGCGAGTGGATGGTGGATTGAGGGTGTGGATTTAACACGTTGTGGGTTTGTGGAAAGATCGCCTGAGTAACTTGTCAAGGACTTAATCTTGTGCGCCATTGAATCGAGCCTTAACTGTACAACCACATGTCTGTATGGGCGGGACTGGTGATTAATTTGCAATGTCTTAATTTTGGTTCTGTCTTGGAAGAGTGAGATCTGAGTGCGTGCTCACTCTGGCGCAAGAGGGGGCCACTGTCAGTCGGATGGAGACATTCATGTTGAAACCTCGTAGCGAATCGGGTTAAGAAGGAGCTTTGTAAAGGCTTTGTCACGTACTCTAGCCTGCTTACCCAAGGTAGTGAGCAGTGGTATCGACGGATGCCAAACCAACTAGAGAAGTCGTGTCTTGTGGGTCAAGCTGTACAATCTCTGCAGAGTGTGTAAAACTATTCGAATAGCCGTGTCCGCGGTTATGGGCGTGCTCGGAATTTCACACGGAGATAGAGTTTCTTCTTAAAAATAAGTCGAGTGTGAATGGGAAGTTCACTTGATGAATATAATGTTTGTTCGGTGAATGGGTAATTCACTTGGTGGTTTGTCGATTGGTGAATGGGGAGTTCACTGGTCATTGGTTTGGTTGAGAAGTGAATGGTTAGTTCACTGGCTGTTTCAAAGGAATTGTTTAAGTATTTATTATTCTTTTCAATTCGCATTTCAATCTATTTATTGTATTTGTCATAAATGTTGTTTTCTCGCAAAAGAACCATCTGACTAACCTTGGGTAAGCCTTGCATGAATACTATTTGCATACATTTCCCTACGACTCTTGAGTGCTTTATGTACTCACGGCTCATGCCTTTGTTGATCGGTTGAAGAATATCAAGTCGCACGGGAGTTCTTCGAAATCAAGGCGTTGAAGGTTTTGCGGATTAGGATCGTTCTCCACTCGATTGCTGTGGGCATGTTGATTGGCCTTTCCAAGTTTCTCGTTCATTGCAAGAGTTTATTTGTTTCTTTAGCCTGCGTAAGTTAAGTAAACATTGACCATAAGGTCCAGTTATTATTATTTGTTATTTTGAGATCTTTCTAGTTAAATCGAATAAATAGATGGTATTCCATCACTGTTTCCTGTGTGAGCTAGCTACTGATCTGGGACTAGTTCAGAATACACAGAGGGTTCCTGAGATGTATTTTCGGGTCCCGACAGAGGTGGTATCAGAGCCATATCAACTGTAGAACGCAACCTTAGTTAGCATGGTCATTTTAGTCAAAGTTTCAAAACTTATTTTCTAAATCAAATCAACTGAATCTGACTTAAGTTGTTCCTTTCTGATCTATTCTATTCTGATCTCATCTCAATCTATTCTATTCTTACCACCTTCGATTTCTCCTCATCTTGTGCTAGAGATCTTGTCTCTTGTCTTATCGAATTGTATTTGGTGATCTTAATTTGTGATCTTATCTGTTAATTTCTCTAGATGGTGCAAGTGTATCGCGATCAAAGAGGCGATTGGCACGAGTTCTTCATTGCTTGTTACAAAATTTGGGAACAACTAGAGGTGCAACTTACTTCACCAAGGAAAGGAAAGTGAAGGGACACATAACTGGATATGAGACAAGAGTGTACTTCATTGTGAGGATTGGAAGCCACCTCCGCCATCACAGCATGAAGTGCTACGACAAGCTTGAGGACATGTCAGGAGTCATAGTTGCCCACAAAGCCGTTCGAAGGATTTGCAGTTGCATCGGATCGGTTTGTCCAAATTGGTTGAAAGTATGTGATGTAAATAAGCGTCGATGCAGTAGTTCCTAAACCGGAAGAAGAATTGGAAGAAGTCCCTGCTCCACCATCGGCCCCATTGCCGACACCTACTCCACCCATTCCTGAAGAAAGGCGTCGAATCACCGGCAATCGTCAGGAGTATCTTCATCACTTTGTGCGGCAGATTCGTCGAGTCTCTGCGGCGATTCGCAACTCGTGGGTGTTCTCAATGATTGAACCAGAAATGGAAGAGTCTTCGCTCTCTAGTCCAGAGTGGGAGCCGTCCTATTAGTGTTTTAGTAGCGCTTTTAGATCGTTGTTGCAATAGGTCCTTATTTTGGTTGTGTGCAAGTGAGAGCTGCAGTTTTGCTGTCAAGCATTATGTTGCAGTCGCACTAAGCTTTTGATTTGAAAAGTTTATCTGTTCTTTCATAGCCCTTCAGCTATGCTTTCTTGTCTCTTGTCTTGGGTTTAACTGTTTCCCCTACTTAAAATTTGCTCCATCTACCCTATCTCGTCTATCTCATCTCTGTGCTATTCCTCTCGTCTACATTGCTTTTCTATCTTATCTAACAAACTGTGGAGGCGTCGCGAGATGGTTGACACTCGCAACACATCGAGCCGTACTCAGTCAGATGGTGCCCATGCCAACGTCAACACTAGTGGCCAGTCACCAGTCCTTGGAACTACAGAACCCAGCATGGCACAACTACTAGCAGCTCAAACTCAATTCATGAGCGCAATGATGCAAAACATGAATACGATATGATGACTCGGCAAAGTCGGACCGCCGCCGCAATAGTCGACTGTTAAATCGAAATAATCGTAACAATCAAGCGACCTCTGCTCCACCGTCGACTCATCATCATTCCAAGTTAGCGAATTTATGAGGACTCGTCGCCTACATTTTCTCATTAAATCGAACCTTTGGGCCTTGAAAGATTGGCTTCGCTCCGTTGAGAAAAAGCTCGCCATTGCCCAATGCAATAATCATGAGAAAGTTCTTTATGCCTCACATCAATTGGAAGGTGCAATAGCAGAATGGTGGGAAAACTACACATGACTCATGAGAATTCACAAGCCATTACTTGGGAGAATTTTCAATGGCGTTTACGTCGAGCTCATGTTCGGATGGTATAGTGGAAATGAAGAAGAATGAATTTCGTGAACTACAAGAAGGAAATATGTCTTTGGGTGAATATCTCAACAAGTTCACTCAACTTTCTCGCTATGCTCCGAAGATGTTGCGACGAGATAATGCGTCGAAGCGATTCAAGCGTGGACTCAACCCGGTTTGAAGGCACAAGTTATCGGGAATGACTATGTTGATTTTCAGCACATGGTGGATAAAACCGTACTTATAGAAGATTCTCGTCGTGAGTTGGGCGAATCTCGTAAAGGAAAATGATACAACAAGGAGCTCATCGAGTCGGCTACAAAGAGTCGGGACCAATACCCAGACCCTTCGTGCTAACAATTCATCTGCCGGATTGAACCCCGCCCGATGATCGCATGCAGAAACTCGAAATTTCAAATTTCAATAGCAGTAACAATCATCGACCTCGAGAGGACCAACAATCCTGCGGCGAGAGTTACTTGTTTCAATTGCAATGAGACAGTCATTATGCCAACAAGTGCCCGAAGCAAGGACTCACACCGATTCCTTTCAATGGGACCTACACCACCGGGACTTCGTGCGGGAGTGGGAAGAGGAGTGTTTGGACTCCAAATCAAGCTACCAGGACCCCACCAATCAGAGCAAGAGGAAGATGAATCATGTCACTGCGAGAAGAAGTGCGGCCGATTGAGCGTCGTTTACGTAAGTTTTAAGTTAGACCTGCGTAACCTATTCTCTAGCCAGCCGAATCTCGGGGACGAGATTTCTTTAAGGGGGGGAGGTTTGTAACATCCCAAAAATTTGGCATGTTTTAATGTTTTAAAAGAAAAATAACCATTTGAAAATTTTCTACTAAAGTTAAAGCTTAATTTGAATTTTCAGAGATCAAAAACAATTTAACATGATTAATTCCAAAATCAACTATTATTAAAATTATTTTATTTGGATTCTATGGGCTTAGATATAATTTATAGAATTTTCTAGAATTTTTCTGAGTGCATTTGCTATTTTCTAATTGCCTTTTGGATTTTCTGCTATTTTCTAAAAAGAAAACATATTAATTTTCCCGAACGATGTGGTAAAGCCCATCAACATTCGGACCACCCAACTTCGCGCCTCGGCCCGGCCTCTCGCGTCGCTCGCTTTCCTTCACATTGCCGCGTGGGCCGCGCCTGCGCCCACTCTACCTCTCTCGTGTGGGACCGCCCGGCGCCACGTCGTCTTCGTCTTCAACCCGGACTCAAGAGTCCGAGTTTCGCTCGAGCGCCGCCGCCCGTATCTCCCGCGGACTCCTCCTCCCTCCGCTATAAAAAGCCCCGAGACCCTCCGGTTTTCCTCGCCCCGTCCTCCGCTCTCGAAGCCCCAAATTTGCCGCGCCTCCTTCCTCCGCCCCGGCGCCGCATTGCCGAAACACCACCGACGGTCGCCGCTGCCTTCGCCGCCGCAATTCCCCGCCTCTAGAGCTCCCTCGGTCTCGCCACCAACGCCATCGTCGTCCGCAATACCCTCGGCTACTCGTCGCGCCCTCGCCTCCTCGCGGTGCCTCCTCCTCCGTTGCCGGCCTGTCCGACAAAACACCGCCGCCACCGCCGTCATCTCTTCATCGCCACCGGTGAGCCGTCGTCGCCCGACCCCAGCCACCACCCTCCTCAGCTTCGCCACCTCCCGGCTTCGTTTGGCCTTCGCCCGCGCCGCCACCTGCACGCCGCCGTCGCCGCCGCCCAACCAGCGGCACGCCCTCCTCTGCGTTGCTCTCGTGCCAACGTGGCAAGCCACCTCGGCCGCCACCTCCTCGATCTGTTTGGCGCGGCGGCCCGTCAACGCCGCGTGTCGCCACGTGGCGGCCGCTCTCCTCCCAAGCTTTCCGCCGGTGGGCGTGGTCCACGGTGAACCGATACCGAGTCATGCCAAGTCGGCGCCACCTCGGCCTTTTTGCCTCATTGTCGACCATGTGTCGATCTATCGGTCTTGACGCATTAATCTTCGTTTTCTGTTGAAAAATAAATCGGAAATTAAATTAAAATCCAAATTAGGGTTTTGATTTATTTTCAATCTTCAAAGCCCATATCTTTTGCATCAGAACTCCGATTGAGCCCATTCAAATTTGTAAATTCATCTAAATTCGAGCTCTATCTATTTATGATTTTTATTTAATTTTTGGAGTTGATTTTATCTCTGTTTGATATTTATTTATTCTATTTGCTTATTTTGCGAGTAGACGTTGCTACTTGGGAAGTTTTGAACAAGGAGAAGCACACCAAGATCAAGATCAATCCCAAGATTTATTCCAAGGCAAGCCGTAGTCCTTTGATCATATTGATCCTATGATTTCAAAAGTATATTATTTTATACAATGCATGCTACCTTTATATCAATTGTTTTGGGTTTAGTTATTACCTGTTGTCATTATACCTCCATTGAACATTGGAATGCCATGAATCCTTTGTCACCCTAGCTTGGATAATTTTAGTTGGACATATTTGTATCACCAACATGGGTATCGTATTAGTGCTTAGTCAAGCCTAGTCTCAATGGGTTCATCATCACATGTGTCATAATGATTAATCTTGACTTAATGATATATGGAATTGTGGTGGTTAGCCACATCCAATATTGTTAAAACTTGTGAGCCATGACAGGGGATGTCATTGGTTTCTTTTGAACAAAATTGTTTTCGCTCGGTCGAGTGGATGGTGGATTGAGGGTGTGGATTTAACACGTTGTGGGTTTGTGGAAAGATCGCCTGAGTAACTTGTCAAGGACTTAATCTTGTGCGCCATTGAATCGAGCCTTAACAGTACAACCACATGTCCTGTATGGGCGGGACTGGTGATTAATTTGCAATGTCTTAATTTTGGTTCTGTCTTGGAAGAGTGAGATCACGAGTGCGTGCTCACTCTGGCGCAAGAGGGGCCCTGTCTGCAGTCGGATGGAGACATTCGGTGTTGAAACCTCGTGAGGCGAATCGGGTTAAGAAGGAGCTTTGTAAAGGCTTTGTCACGTACTCTAGCACGCTTACCCAAGGTAGTGGCGATGAGTATCGACGGATGCCAAACCAACTAGAGAAGTCGTGTCTTGTGGGTCAAGCTGTACAACCTCTGCAGAGTGTGTAAAACTATTCGAATAGCCGTGTCCGCGGTTATGGACGTGCTCGGGAATTTCACACGGGAGATAGAGTTTCTTCTTAAAAATAAGTCGGAGTGTGAATGGGAAGTTCACTTGATGAATATAATGTTTGTTCGGTGAATGGGTAATTCACTTGGTGGTTTGTCGATTGGTGAATGGGGAGTTCACTGGTCATTGGTTTGGTTGAGAAGTGAATGGTTAGTTCACTGGCTGTTTCAAAGGAATTGTTTAAGTATTTATTATTCTTTTCAATTACGCATTTCAATCTATTTATTGTATTTGTCATAAATCTTTGTTTTACGCAAAAGAACCATACAGCTAACCTTGGGTAAGCCTTGCATGAATACTATTTGCATACATTTCCCTACGGCCTGCTGAGTGCTTTATGTACTCACGGCTCATGCCTTTGTTGATCAGTTGAAGAATATCAAGCTGCACAGGAGTTCTTCCAGAATCAAGACGTTGAAGGTTTTGCGGATTAGGATCGTTCTCCACTCGATTGCCTGTGGGCATGTTGATTGGCCTTTCCAAGTTTCTCGTTCCGTGCAAGAGTTTATTTGTTTCTTTAGCCTGCGTGTGGCAAGTTAAGTAAACATTGACCATAAGGTCCAGTTATTATTATTTGTTATTTTGAGATCTTTCTAGTTAAATCGAATAAATGGATGGTATTCCATCACTGTTTCCTGTGTGAGCTAGCTACTGATCTGGGACTAGTTCAGAATACACAGAGGGTTCCTGAGATGTATTTTCAGGTCCCGACACGCTGACAAGATTTTTTGCATTGAATGTCACTACAAAGTTGTCTGTTGATATGCCTATTTGTTGGAATTCTACATACAAGATGCTTGAGAATTCTTAAGCGATATTTTGCATTGGTTTGCTAAAAGGGTCAGCACATTCAAGTTGGATTTTTTACCACCTTTTAATGAATGGGAGAGGCTTAGCAGAATGCATAAGTTTTTGAAAACTTTCTATAAGGTGACTTGCATGTTCTTGGGGGGGGGGGGGGGGGTTTATGGTGCATACAGGTCTGTGGGAGTCACTAGGTGAAATGAAAAATTTCATAACCGCAATGGTGGGCGACATGAAATAGAAGTTTGATAAATATTATTATGACTATATTGTTATTCTCGTGTGTGTTGTTGTTCTTGATCCATGATACAAAATGCAATTTGTAAGCAATTGCTACATAAAACTTTATGGTGATGATGCCCAACGTCATATCGATGAAGTGAGATGCACCTTGCAAAATCTATTTGAGGGATATCGTGGTTGTATTGTTGGTTCAACTTCATCCGATGTAGCTGGTCGAAACAATAGTGAAGGTCCTGCATATTTGTTCAATGATTATGATCAATACTCGACAACTCGCCAGACACATGAAGAGAAGTCACAATTGGATCTTTACTTGGATGAACCAACTAGAGTCTTGAATGAAAACTTGGATGTTTTGGAATTTGGAGCAAGTCATATGTGCGATATCCTGAGCTAGCTTCAATGACTCGTGATGTTCTTGCTATTCCTATATCGACCGGCGTCGGAGTCAACCTTCTGAGTTGATGAAAGCTACTGTTTTCCTTACGTATATTAATATCTTTCTTTGTTCTTTTGTTTTGTAGCACCTTCTAACACTTGAGGGGCCACTGAAACTACTCATGTTGATGAACTCTCTTCTAATTCTGAATGCAATGATAAGAAGGCTAAAATTATATCCTCTTCCAAATTTTTTTTAACCTTATGTTCATGTGTATTAATTAATCATCGTTTATCCTCTTTTAATTATGTTGTAGGACATCTGGAAGTTTGAAACTTGGAACTTTGCTCTTGATTGCTTCTTCCATTAGTCATGGCATGCTTGATGCATGTTACCATGTTACCTCCATGGATGGCTACACGAACTTGTTTTTAAATTTGAATGTATCTTTAGAAACTAGAGCTATAAATTATGAAGTTGTGCCTGGATGATTGTGTTGCATATTTACACCCCTCTAATATCTGTGAGACTTTTCACGTATTATAATGTGATGTTTGATGCATGGCTATTTATATATTTATATTGAAGGAAGTTCAGTGATGAACTTGCATGACAAATTCACCTTTCAATCTTCGGGCTTCTTTGACCGGGCTAGGGTCGGCTTATGACAAAAGCCGCTTAGAAGCTAACTGTTTGGGTGGCTTTAAGTCCTCCTTTCCCCGATTGGAAAACTCCTTTTAAGCAAGGCGCATCACACACAGTCCCCCTCACTGCCTCACGTACCTCGCCTTCCCCAAAAAGATAATAAGAAAAGCAAACAAGACAGTGGCTTAATCCCCAACCCCACCGTCTCCACCTCCTCCTCTCCAGTAGCAGCAGACCAGCAGTTGTTGGTAGGTGCACCCCACTAGCGCCTGCCCTGCCCTCCTCTCCACTTCCCCAGCTCCTTCCCCAACCAAATCGTCGCGGGGGGAAGCGATGGCGCTGGAGGCGGCGAGGTCGTGGGCGGCGTCCGTCCTCCCGCCGGAGCTCGCCGCCGCCGCCGGGGGCGACCCGCTCGCCGCTTTCGCCGCCACCGCCGCGGCGCTCGTCGCCGGCCTGCTCATCCTCGCCGTATGGTTCCGATCCGGCGGGAGCTCGCCGTCCAAGCCGGTCGCCGCCCCGCTCCGCCCGCCGCCGGTCAAGGTCGACGCCGACGCCGACGCCGACGACGGCCGCAAGCGCGTCACCATCTTCTTCGGCACGCAGACCGGCACCGCTGAGGGCTTCGCCAAGGTCGCTGTCCGATCCGATCCGAAAGTTTGCGTGCTTTTTTAGTGGGAGTGCCTTTTTTCTGATTCGGTTCTGTTGGGATTTGATTGGCGCAGGCAATAGCGGAGGAGGCGAGGGCGCGGTACGAGAAGGCGGTGTTCAAAGTGGTGGATCTGGTAATTGTGCATGATCTGTTCAATTGCTTATTTGACGTCGGTGTTGGGAATTTGAGAGATGAGTGGGACATCTATACTCTGTAGGACGATTATGCTGCGGAGGACGAGCAGTACGAGGAGAAGCTGAAGAAGGAAACACTCGGGCTGTTCTTCTTAGCAACGTGAGTTATCGTCGTTTTCATTCGTAGATTGCTGAATTGCGCCTTTCGTGGCTTGTGCCTTGATTCCACAACCCACCTGCCTTTTGTTGTCAAGCTCAAGTGGACTGTGTGTTAGTACAAAATTTGTTTGAGATTCCAACGCCACGAAAATTACTATAACATAGGGAAAGTCTCTGTACTTTTAACCCACTAGTGATCATTACAACTGGGAATGATGTGGTAGCTTAATGGTAAAGGCATTCATTGTTAACTGAGTCGGAGTTATCTGTGCCGATTTTTTTAAAAGAATCAGACCCATTTATTATTGTCCAAATTCTAATGAACAACACAATGTTGTCGAATGGGAATGTTGTTTGCAGTGAAAGAAAATAACTAACTTCTGCAAAACTGTTATTTTGTATGAGCTATGTGTATTCATATTTCATCTCTTGTAGTCAGATTCATTTATCTATAACTTTTGTGACTAATTATGTTTGATGACCTCAGATATGGGGATGGGGAACCTACTGATAATGCGGCAAGATTCTACAAATGGTTCACTGAGGTTTGTAAAATGTTGTGCTCACTATTCACTACAACGTTTTATGGCTTCTTTAATTTTTGCACTGAAACAGGGGAAGGAGAAGGAAGTTTGGCTTAAGGATCTTAAGTATGCTGTCTTTGGCCTTGGGAACAGGCAATACGAGCACTTTAATAAGGTTTGCTTGATTGAATATGAAATGCTACTGATTTGATAAAGGCTGATTAGTGTTATGGTAATTGATACTCGGCTTATATGCATGGAAAATATAGGTTGCAAATGTGGTAGATGAGCTACTACAGGAGCAGGGTAAGTACTTCAATATACACTACTTTCCGAGAAAATTTGGGGAAATAGAACAAGTGCATTCCCAATGTAGCAGTTTGGTGGACACTATCGCATTTATTCTGACTATTGCCTCAAAAACACTATTTATGTGTTATGATACGTAAAACAAATACCATGCTTGCTTTGTTCAAAAGTCTGTTATGGAACATATGTTTGTTCTCTGTAGCATATTTTCCCAATTATGCTGCACTGGTAGTTCTTTACTCAGTGCTTTTAGTGAGCTTGTTCCATGATATATTCAGTGATGCATTCCTGGGTATAGTACAGTAATTTATTCAACTTTTCTGATGATAGGCGTTACATAACAAGGTGCTACTTTTTGCTGCATGCTTCTGTGATTGATCATGTAGTCACGGTTCTCTTGATTTCTTCTGTATCTAGGTGGCAAGCGTCTTGTTCCTGTTGGCCTTGGAGATGATGATCAGTGTATTGAGGATGACTTCACTGCATGGTATGCAATTTTCTCTGATATAATTTGTTGTGTATTCTCTTTGCAACGGTACAGATCTATCATGGAGAGATAAAAGTGGGTTGGATAATATCTGTTTGACTTTTTGATTTTTCTGTATCTGCAAGATCCAGGCTTGGGTGCCAAGTGATCGCTATGATTGGTCTGGATCTGGATACAGAACTAACCTTTTTTTTGTCGTACTCGTACCTAAAACCAGGACTTTGATTTTTTTGGCTAATCTGGTTCCGGAGTATGGGCACCCTAACAAAATCATGACACAGAAATAGATACCAAAAGAACTTGCATATGGTATATTTGTAGAACTAGATAGATTTGTTTATTTTTTATAAGAGTAAAGAGAGCTGCTAGTATATTTTTTGTAGGACAAAAACAGCTAGTGTGTGTTGACCTTCAGGCATTGCAGTCTTCAACTCATTTTTGATGTTTAATATGATAGTGTTCTTAGCTGCCTTCCTAAGTTGTGATTATATATAACAACAGACATTTGCTAAGATAACTACAAATTATGATTTATTTATTTTGTTATATGTGATGGTTTAGACAGTTTAGATGGGTTATTGATCTTTTTACAACAGTTGTCAATTCTATGTCCTGATTTATGTGGAATGCTACTTGATTTGTCAACACTTAAATTAATTTCTATATAGAGCTTGGATGTTTTTTTGGTATTTGTTACTTCTGTGTTATGATAATATTTGGTTAGATCCGCAACCATATCCATATTTGGTTTATATCCAATCTGCACTGGATTCACAATGATCAATTTTTCCAAATTCTGAAAAAACATGGTTGCATATACAGTTTAGGATTTGGCATTGCTGTGTCCTGCTCAAAGTACTTTCATATTTTTCTACCTTTTGATATATTAAACATTTGATAACTTCTTTTTTAGATTATAATGGAAACTTTTTTTTTATTTTACTGGAATTGGTAAAAATTTCTGTAACTAGATTCCACTGCATAGTGCAACACAACACAGCAATGTAAAGGAAATCCTAGGCAATACCCACTTTCATTGCTCTGTCATCTATTGCCATGTGTAAAGTGAAACTAAATGTATTCTGACAAGGTCACAAGGTCATCTAGTTGGATCTGTTCTTTCCCATAGATTCTTCTCTTTAGCTTGGAAGTCCCGCCAAAAAATTATTACTCCTTGGCAAAATCTCTATACCGTTTGATGAACCTAGGAATGTATTCTATTGATAAAGGGATGCTATATTATATTCTTGTTCGTCAAATTGGTTGCTGCTTGAATGTCATGCCTAACTTGTAGTACAATTTATTATATTCATAATGGACATTAGTTTATAGCGTACGTTGAGACATTTATTAGTTAAATATTATTTTATCTTTTGTCTTACATAAACATGCTGATATGTTCTGTAAATGCCATTTTGTTATTTTATAGTTCTGCAGTTTGAAAATCATAGTATGAATGATGATTGTTCTTTTCATTTCTTATAATATCTAGGAAAGAACAAGTATGGCCAGAATTGGACCAGCTGCTCTGTGGCGACAACAATATGGCTGGTGCATCAACCCCTTACACTGCTGCTATACCTGAATACAGAGTTGTATTTATTGATAAGTCACATTTATCATTCCAAGATAAATCCTGGACACTTGCCAATGGCAATGGTGTTATTGATATTCATCACCCTTGCAGGTATTCATATGTCGAAAGGATTTACCAGCGCCTTCCTTCTATTTAGTTAGAATTCAATATTTATGATATAGCTCATCGCTTTGTTGATTGTCAAGGTCTAATGTTGCTGTTCGAAAGGAACTCCATAAACCAGTTTCGGATCGCTCTTGTATTCATCTAGAATTTGATATTTCAGGCACTGGTCTTGTGTAAGTATCCATTGCCCAAACTTTGTAAATTGTCTCCTTTTTTTCATGTTCATGTAATTCAGACTATTCAGGCAGCATCTTGTGAGCCAAGTGTTACCAAATGTTTTGTTTTCCAAATTTCAAGTGTTGCATTGTGTTTTTCCTTATGTAGTTTTGACATTTTTGTGTAAAGGATAACAACTTATATTTTTGAAAACTTTGTGCCAGGTACGAAACTGGAGACCATGTTGGTGTTTATTCAGAAAATTCTATCGAGACGGTGGAGCAGGCTGAAAGGCTACTTGGTCTTTCTCCAGATACAGTCTTCTCCATCCATGCAGATGCAGAAGATGGATCGCCTCGTAAAGGGGGTTCCTTGGCCCCACCTTTCCCATCTCCGTGCACCTTACGGAGTGCACTTTTACGATATGCTGATCTGCTCAATTCACCGAAGAAGGTCCTTATGACCAGCTAGCCATTTTTCCTTAAACTGCTATGTTGTATCGTGATCATTTGATCAATCACTGAATGATATGTTCATTTCCAGGCTGCTTTGGTTGCTTTAGCTTCTCATGCTTCCGACCCGACTGAAGCTGAACGACTAAGATTTTTGGCTTCTCCTGCTGGAAAGGTGGTTGTTTTTGAACTTACGTTGTAGGTTGTTTAACTGGTAGATATTATTTGCTGACTATTACTTGTGTACACAGGATGAGTATTCTCAATGGATAGTAGCTAGCCAGAGGAGCCTTCTTGAAGTTATGGATGCATTCCCTTCAGCTAAGCCCCCTCTGGGAGTATTCTTTGCAGCAGTAGCTCCTCGTCTACTACCACGATACTACTCCATATCATCATCTCCAAAGTAAGTATTTTGGTTTACTTATTTTTCCATTTACTACCCATGTTACAAGAATGAGCAGTAAAGTTGTAAAGCCTTTCTTTTTGTGGGGTTCAACACCACAAGATGATCGCACAATGCTTAAATTCTCCCAACTCCAACATCGCTGCATTATCGTATCATGAAGTCCTTTTGGATTTCGGACACTGTCTAAGCTAACACATCTATCTCCATTTGTTTGCGGTCATATTGGACCATCTAGCTTTTCTTGTCATACCATGTTGTGCTTGTGGGTGGGACCAAGGATCCAAAAACCGGAACCAGAACCGGAACAAAACCCGCTCGGACGCCGTTATCCCGTTACCGGCCGGTAACCGGAAATCCCGGAAAAAAACCGCTCGAAATTCGACTACCGAGATTTGAATTTGGGATCTAACCGCCGGGATTTTGAATTTGAATTTGAAGAATTCTAGCCGTTTTTTTTATCCCTTTTCCCACCGGGAATTCCGGTAACCGCCGGTTACCGGCCGCTAACTGGCGGGATTTTGATCCATGGGTGGGACCTGACAGCTTAAATGTGTCTGTACAGGATGGCTCCCTCCAGAATTCATGTAACATGTTCATTAGTTTATGGGCCTACACCAACAGGAAGGATCCACCAAGGAATTTGTTCAACATGGATGAAGGTATATTTCTCTTAAAAATTGCAAATTTGTCCTTTTGGTATGAAGCCATTGAATTGCCTGCAACAAGAAAGTTTCCTACATTTTGATTTACTCCTCCTCAAATGTCTACTTTGCAGAACACAATTCCATTGGAATATAGCGAAGAATGCAGCTGGGCACCAATTTATGTGAGGCAGTCAAATTTTAAGTTACCTGCAGATCCATCCACTCCAATTATCATGATTGGTCCGGGGACAGGGCTAGCGCCTTTTAGGGGGTTCTTGCAGGTTTGTTTTGTCAAGAAATCTGTATTTTCTCTTCGCTTGGGATTTGAGATGGCCTTAGTAACTTTATCCGTTCCTGCTTGCTCAGGAAAGATTAGCTCTAAAAGAATCTGGAGTTGAATTGGGCACTTCAATCCTCTTCTTTGGATGCAGGAACCGCAATATGGTACAAATCAAAAGTTAGTTAATGAAACTGATACATTTATGGGTGTGTTGCCATTGATGGAATTCTATCTGAATGTCACGTCTTGCAGGACTACATATATGAAGATGAGTTGCAAAATTTCATTCATGAGGGGGTACTTTCTGAGCTAATTGTTGCCTTCTCACGTGAAGGACCAACAAAAGAATATGTGCAGCATAAGATGGTGGAGAAGGTTGGATATACGATTGGCATTATTGCTACACACTGTCTCTTTTCAAGAGTTCTATACATATATCTCCATTACATGGTTGAACTCAACTATATTTTCTCTGTTATTATCAGGCCACAGAAATTTGGAACATCATCTCTCAGGGTGGTTACATATACGTATGTGGTGATGCCAAGGGTATGGCTAGAGACGTACACAGGGTTCTTCATACAATAGTTCAAGAGCAGGTAAAAAAGACCTCGTTTTATCACTGTTATGTACTCTTTGGAGTTGTGCATTTACCGTTTGAGAGACGGTGAAAAGGTTATTGTATGATTGTTCCTAACACTGCATTTGCATTTTGTTTCAGGGATCTTTGGATAGCTCCAAAACTGAGAGCTATGTAAAGAGCTTACAGATGGAAGGCAGGTACCTACGTGATGTATGGTGACACCATCGGTCATTCATAGCTCCAGCGTGTAGAAGTAAAAAGGTGTCTTGCCTGTATGACATGTTGAATGCCAATCCAATCATGAGTTTTCAGAATGAAGCGTGCCATTGCTTAGAAATTGAAGTGGGTTAATCTGTGTAATTCTTTTGACATCTAACATGGTTCTTATATTTATTGTTTGGATGGTTGAAAGAATAAGTGCTGTTGTAGAGTGGTAGAACCTAAAGTTGGTCTATCCCTGATAAATTTGTAGCAAAGGGATACATCATGCAGTTTTAAGATTGAGAATCTCATGTATACATTAAAAGACCGCGGAAACAAATTTTGCATCTGGTTTATAAAACAAATGCTTAGCTACTATTATCTTTTTGTAGGGCCGCTGCTATTCTCTTTTTGTAGCTCAGGGAGCTGGACTTGCCGCTTTTCCTTTTTTTCTTTTCGTTTTCAATCTTGGTACATGGACGGGGAAGGTAATGTGCAAGTCGGAAACGTTTAAAATACTTTTCGTTGTATATGAGTGGTACAGCTACTGTATTGACATGAAAAAAATGAGCCTTTTTAGGTGATGGCGCAAGGCATGCTTGAATGTTACATGTACATATCTTTTAAAGTTATTCAGACCATCATTTCTTAAGAATCATAGAGGAGGCCCGTACAGTATAATAAGTAACGTGTCCTGGTGTGCGTCCTTATAAGAAGGGGAGGAAGGTAAACGCCACAGCGGGGGGACGCCAGCGGGCCGGATGGGGCGATTGGGTTAGAAACATCCAGATAACCGCAGACCAAACAAAAAGCTGGCCGCCGGGAGTCGACACCGCGCTGGCCCCGTCGCCCTAGCCCGGTCGTTGCCGACCATCCACGGTGTTGAATAGGCGCGCGGGGGCCTGGAGGTGGATTTCGCTCCCCCAGCATGCGTCGCATGCCCAAGGCTGAGATCGGCAGAACCACCACATAAACCACCTCCAAATGGGCACAAACCGCGTCTCCACCCTGAGGCGACGCTACCTGTTGGGTTAGAAACACCCCAACGGGGGCAGACAAAAAAAATATCGTCCGCAGACCCCCGCCGTCGAGCATCGATGCCACGTTGGCCCCTTCGTGTTGGCCCGATAGTTGTGGAGTATCCGTGGTGCCCGTACGTGTCAGCAAAAGAAAAGAAGGAGGAGAGAACTGTAGCAATCGGCTGCAGCGCCGCCGACGCAGCCCGTGCAGGGGCTCGGCCGCAGCTCCCATGAAGGGGATTCGGGGGAATCGGGAAATGCTACCCCGGACTCTCCCCGAGTTCTTAAGCGGCGTAACGGGCCGACCTTGTGCCCGTATAACTGGTCGGCGAAAAGAAAAATCGAAAAAATGCATATTTTGTGAAAAACCCTCGTAAATTCTGAAAATTACGATATCCTTTCGGAAAAGAAAATTTTATAGAAAACCCCTCGCAAATCCAAAAATTACGCAAAATTATTTTCAGAACTAAAAAATTCGCATTTTAGTCCCTAAAAATAGCAGAATTCACTGAAAATTCATATTCCAACTGAAAAGGGCATTGAGAATTCATTTTTTGAATCATTTTTTTGCATTTAAAGCATGTTTAACTTTGTTATTGTTATTTATATGCAATTTATGTACTGTATTTACTGTTTTTGATTGTTTGTAACTATTTATAGTGCTTTTAATCACTGGAAATAGCAGTAAAGTCTGAAAAATGCATAGAAAATATGGAAAATTATAAGAATCTTTGCAACCATTTTATGCAAATTACCAGCAGTAATCATATGCATTTTTTTGCATGAATATCTGCAGATGATCGCATTCTGAACAGGAGTTCAAGAATCGCCCAAAGATGGCCACAATTACCTGACTTGGGCATCAGATGTCGAAATTGTACTTGGAGCCAAGAAGCTCCGTGCTACTATTGGACTGGGCCCCTTGAAGGACGCCACTCCAACCGCTGAGGAGAATGATCAAGCACTTAATTTCCTCAGACATCATCTCTGCCTAACGCTCAAGAATGAGTATATGGCAGAAAAGAACGCATTAGCTTTATGGACCGCACTGAAGAATCGGTTCAAGAAGCTAAAGTACATCATCCTTCCTCGGGCAGAGCATGATTGGAACCGACTATGTTTTGCTGACTACAAGACCGTGGAAGAGTACAATTCTGTATTGCACAGAATTTGTACAAGTCTTCAACTCTGTGGTAAGGTAACCACAGACGATCAGAAGATAGAAAAAACCCTCTCTACCTTTCACCCAAACGCGGTGCAATCCGCACACAACTATCGTCAGGATGGCTACAAGGAGTATGTCGAACTGATTGACATCATGCAAGTTGCGGAAGCTCAAGATGATGTTCTCCGAAAGAACTACATCTCACAGCTGCCTAGTAGCAAAGTTGGCCAAGAAGTCAACGCAAGCAGCTACAAGGTAAGGAAGCCTCATTCAATAGAAAGAGGCAGTGAAGGGTAAGGTAATGGGTCGCAAAACCAAGCAGAATGCCCAAACAAAAAGGAGTGCATAAAAGAAGCGCGACGAGAAGTCCTATGGTCAGCAGGACCAAAGTTACTACAAATGTGGCACTTAGGGTCATTGGTCACGTGTTTGCCATGAGTCGCAGCACGTGATCGATGCCTTCAAGGCCAAGAAGAATGGCAAAGGACAGTATGATGCACACCTCACCATGGCGGGCACAGAGGATCAACAATCATGGGATGCATCCATGGATGTGGACAGCCATATAGCAGCCTCCATCACACCTTCTTTGGACATCACAGCAGCAACATCTGTAGTTGCCGAAGAAAAGCAGATGGACGTAGCACAGATCCAGACAAAAGTATATTTATACTTTGCTGGTTCGATCTAGTGTACGCAGTGCACTTAGGTTTTATAAGTCATTTGCAGTTTATGGTTGTAATAGAACATTAATTTTGCATAATGGTTGTAAGCTCTATGAGAGCATAGCAATAAATTCTTATTATGAGTCCCGCACGACTTTTTCCCGTATTAATAGCAAATTGTGTTCTTCTTTGAAGTATTTTACTTATGTGTATGGATTGCTTCCTACTCATATTAATAAATACTTTATATATATCAGAACGCGTGTGGCGCCCTATGGAGGAAGTGTGCTTAGCAGACAGCGGCACAACAAATACCATATTAAGAGAGACAAAAAAAATTCAGTCGATTAGCAAGAATGCTGGTAGTCTTATGACAATCGCAGGCAGCGATACTTGTGTAATAGGCTCAGGAAGAACCACAATTATACTCCCGATGGGTACAACATTGGTCATTGAAGAAGCCTTGTTGTACCCAGAATTGACTAAGACTCTCTTAAGCTTTAAAGATATTCGTGCTAACGGTTTCCACGTAGAGACTGAAGAAGAGTATGGTGAAGAATACCTACTCATTACAAAGCGCGAGGAAAATAGAAAAATGGTATTAGAAAGACTTCCTTCATATGAATCTGGGCTATACTACACTCATATTAAGGCACATGCAGCCTATACTGTCCCGAAAACAACTTTTAGAAACTCTAAACTTTTCTGTTTCTGGTATGATAGATTAGGCCACCCGGTCTTAGAAAGATAAGAAATATAATTACTAATTCTCAAGGACATAATGTCAATGTAAATAATTTCCCGAATCTAGAAGATTTCGTGTGCCCTGCATGTGCCACGGAAAAATGATTACTAGACCCTCTACTTTGGAAGTAAAGGATGAAATTCCTGCATTCCTAGACCGTATACAGGGAGACATTTGCGGTCCTATACAGCCTCTGTCAGGGCCATTTAGGTACTTTATGGTGCTCATCGATGTTTCCTCGAAATGGTCGCATGTATGCATATTGTCTACGAGAAACCACGCTTTTGCAAAACTAATCTCGTAGATAATTAAGATTAAGAATAGTTTCTCTGATCATCATGTGAAGTCCATCGGGATGGACAACGCCGTAGAATTTACTTCAAAGGCATTTGATGGTTATTGTATGGCAATGGGAATTACCGTTGAGTATTTCGTACCATATGTTCACACCCAGAATGGACTAGCAGAGGCATTAATTAAAAGAATTAAATTTATTGCCCGACCGCTCTTGCAGAATTGTAATTTACCAACTACGTGTTGGGGACACGCAATCCTACACGCAGCAACTCTCATCAATTTTCGACCATCAGCATATAACATCCATTCACCTATGTAACTAGCGCAAGGGTCAACACCGAAAATCTCCCATCTTCAAAGGTTTGGTTGCAAGGTTTATGTACCTATACCACCATCGCAGCGAACTGCAATGGGTCCTCTCCGAAAGTATGGGATATACATTGATTACGAGACAACATCCATAATCAGGTACCTGGACCCCATGACTGGAGATTTGGATACAGCCTTCCGTTGACATCATATTTGATGATGATAGTTTCCCGTTATTAGGGGGAAATCAACCCCTTGATGAAAAATATCAGGAACTGACGTGGCAAGCCACAGGAATCCATGCACATGACCCGCGCAGTAGTGAAACAAATAGAGAAGTCTAGAAGATAATTGATTTGCAAGCATTAATGAATCAACTGCCTGACCACTTTAGTGATTTGAAAAGTGTGATCAAGTCACATGTGCCTGCACGCAATGCACCGGAGAGGGTTGAAATACCAACAAAATTGAAGGTATCACTAATCCCGTTCAAATGCCTCATAATAAAAGGACGAGAACTCTGGCCCCTCGAATTCCAAGTAACCGGGGACGCGTAGCGGAAAAGAATAAGAAGGACTTAACACAACCAATCACTGAAGCTCCCCACAACCAGAAGGGGAACCAGTTGAGACCTGGTACCAGTATGGAACCTTCAGTAAAAGGCATACCGGATTTGAATATTCCCACGGAGGAAGACATCAACATGGATGTGTGCACATACATCGGAGCTGAAAAACTAAAAGGGACTTGCCCCCGCAATTGAAAGCAGTGGTAAGCAAG
This sequence comes from Hsuehochloa calcarea, assembly GCA_036346395.1. NCBI lineage: Eukaryota > Viridiplantae > Streptophyta > Magnoliopsida > Poales > Poaceae > Hsuehochloa > Hsuehochloa calcarea. The sequence continues at coordinate 48,474,697 of CM070599.1, forward strand.
TAGAAGTACTAGAAGTATCGCCCCATGATAAACTAGCTATAAATTACGTGACCACATGAGAATCTATGAATAGAATAATAGCTAATGTCGATATTTATTTTGCAAAGAAAATTACCACAATCATCGATCTTGATCCAGAGCCTGTATCGCTCGCTGAATGTAAGAAAATATCAGATTGGAAAGATTGGAAGAAGGCAATAGAAGCAGAATTATTATCTCTGAATAAAAGAGATGTATTTGGTCATGTAAGCCGCACGTCTCCCCATGTGCACCTAGTAAGGAAAAATGGGTATTTGTTCGAAAGAGAAATGAAAACAATGAAGTTGTAAGAAATAAAACAAGGCTTGTTGCATAAGGTTTCACTCAACGATCAGGAGTCGATTATGAAGAAACTTATTCCCCGGTCATGGGCGGAACTACCTTTAGATACTTAATCTCAATGGCAGTAAACTTGAATTTAGAGATGAAATTGATGGATGTGGTAACTACATACCTTTATGGGAACTTGGATTCGGACATTTACATGAAGGTACTTGAAGGTATCCCTGTCCCGAACCAAGACAGAGCAAATAGAAATATGTATAGTGTGCAACTCAGAAAGTCACTGTATGGACTAAAGCAATCAAGCAGAATGTGGTATAATCGCTTGAGTGACTTTCTCTGCAAGAAAGGCTACACGAACAATGAGGATTGTCTATGTGTTTTTATACGGTGATCCCAGGATGGATTGTGTATAATCTCAGTGTATGTAGATGATCTGAATATCATCGGGACCATGGAAGATATTAGTGTTCGAAATGAAAGACTTGGGTAAAACAAAATATTGCCTAGGCCTACAGCTTGAGCATACGCCTGAAGGGATTCTAGTACATCAGTCAACCTACACTCAGAAAGTATTGGAAAGGTTATGCTTTGAAAATACATATCCCTCGAAAGTGCCGATGGTCAGGAGACCCGTATAGACCTATAGAAGAGGGGGAGGAAGTCCTGGGACCGGAATTCCCGTACATAAGTGCAGTAGGAGTACTCATGTATCTAGCAAACTATACTAGACCAGACATTGCATTTGCAGTGAACCTACTAGTAAGGTACAGTGCAGAACCTACCAAAAGACATTGACAAGAAATAAAGGACATTTTCCGATACCTTCAAGGAAGCAAAGATCTTGATCTATTCTATAGAAAGAACCAAGACCTAACTATGAATGGCTACGCAGATGCTGGGTACCTGTCAGACCCGCACACAGCTAAGTTGCAAACAAGCTATGTATTCCTATGTGGTGAAACTGCAATTTCATGAAAATCATCTAAGCAAAGACTTGTATCTACTTCGACGAACCACTCAGAAATTATAGCACTGTACGAAGCCTCACGGGAATGTTCTTGGCTTCGACAGATGATTCACCACATCCAGCAGTCATGTGGATTGAATGCCGATAAACCCTCACTATTATCTATGAAGATAATGCAGCTTATGCTGCACAAGTGCAAATGAGTTATGTGAAGAGTCCTCTCACTAAGCATATCAACCCCAAGTTCTTCTATGCTCACGAATTGCAAAAGATGGATAAAATTAAAGTACTGCATACTAAGTCATGCGAAAATCTAGCTGATTTATTCACTATGTCACTTCCAGCATCTAGCTTTGAAAGATACATACATGTAGTTGGAATGATGAGACTTAGAGAAGTGCAGAATTCAAGGGGAGAATCTTCACAAACTCTTTATTAAAACTTGATCACGAAGATCGAGTACCCAAAGAATAAATCCTGGAGATTAAATGAAATTGGGTGGATTGTACTTTTTTCCCTTGACGAGTTTTTCTGAAGTTTCTCGGCTAAGGTTTTTAATGAGGCAATTCGTGCAATGCAACAGAACATATGTCATATACTCTGGATCTAAATTTTTCCTGCTGGATTTTTATGGAGTTTATACTAGCCATATACATGTAAGAATGGATGCCTAAGGGAGAGTGTTAAGAAACTCTGGACCCGGCCCAGAATGCGGCCCATATATGGGCAGTCTATTGGAAACCCTAGCAGGGTCGAGAGGCTATAAATAGAGAGGGACCCACAACCATTGTAACACAATTTTGAGAAGCAATAAAATGAAGCATGAAGTCTCCTCATATCTCCGTGTTAAAATCTATTGCTGTGTTCTTGATTCGTTCTTACGTTTCTGAATATTGTTTATGAGGCAATCACTCGGACTGGACTCGCCAGCGATGGTTACTCAACAAGAAATAGTCCGATAGTCGCAGACCAAAAACACCGTCCGTGGGGCCCGTCTCCAAGCGTTGACGCGCACTTGTTCCTTCGTGTTAGCCGACCAATGTAGAGCGTCCGCAGTGCCACGTAAACACCCGACACAGGCCACATGCGGTCCAAAATACTCACACACGCGTGCGTGGCAGTGGATTTTGAGCCATGTATGTGTCGCATGCCCAGGGCTCGGATCGGTAGAAACACCATGCGATTTGTCTCCAGATTTTCTCATATCGTGTGCGCGGCTCCCCGGGGTGACTCCAGCGGGGACCGATGATGTCGTTGGGTTAGAAAATCCCCGTCGGTGGTAGACAAAAAAACACTGTCGATGGGACACGTTAACGGGTATCGTGTCGGACCCCAAATTTGTAACTCGGGATTTACTGTGTATAACTATGCCATTCACTGGATCAGTAGATAGCACGCACAGATACATCGTTGGTTCATTCACATACATCACATTCTTATTACAATAACATACTATATTACAACACGGCCGTACGGCCAACTGTCTTACAAAAGGGTCAAATAGGCCACAACAATACACATAGTTATATAATACAAAAAGAAGGGATAAGAGCGGAAACAAAAGAAAAAGAGGTGGATTCATTCACTCTGCCCACAGGTAAGCGACTAGGGGTCCCAGCCTAAGCTTCTCCATCTTCTCCATCATCTGGTCCAGATGCCATGTGGTTGCATACGGGTCTTAATAAAACAGCTCTGAAAGATATTATTAAGCGAGCCTAAGTACACAATCGTACCTGCGAGCCAACACACAATGCAATTATTATATATACAAGGCTAACCAAGGGTTTGCATGAAGACAAGTTTGAATTAGTTTATGTAGTAGCAAATTCATGAGATTTAATATTTTAACTAACACAAGTTTTCATAAACTGAGTTTTTTATAAAGTACTAGTAGAGGTTCCAACCTCCTATACCATTGAGTAGCTTCGTCCACTCCCATACTTACCACTGATCCTCGACCAAGCTATCTCAAATATCTAGGCTTCAACCCAACTTTTCATTCCACCTACAAATTGTTTTATAAAAATAAAACTAGTTCAAGCAAATAACCAGCACTACCCATGACCGCAGGCTCAGCTGTCCAAATAGTTTTCTTACTCTGCAGAGTTCGCACACTTTACCCACAAGAGATAATTAACTTATAATGTTCGTCTTGGCATACTTCCATAGGTGTGTCACTAAGATGATTATGTGGATATCATGGGGATATGCTCCAGATCTTAGGATGATGTGACAATTGGTAATGACGTTAACGGTTTATCGTTTCACGTGTTTTCGGCAAAATTACAGTCTTTGTCGAGGCAATAACCGTCCCGCCCGTCCGTCCCAGTCAAGCGATCGGCCGACCATAGCCGCGATCCAAGGGCCAACTTCAGAAGTGAGGTTTTGAGCTGGGCCAAAAATAGAGGGTGTAGGCAAGAGAGAAGATTCTATTGCACTTGGTCCCATAATTTTTGGAGTCTCTAGTCAAAAGTTCTATTAGATTGAAAATTCCAGTAGGTTTCGGTTTTCCAGAGGATGAAATCGGCTAAGTCCCAACTGACGGTCTGATCGGCCAATAGGTGGCGGTCAGACCAACCAGGGTGGGCGGTCAGACCGGCCCTTGGGGCGGTCTAACCGGTTTTAACTTGGATCGTCGGCTTTCGTGGCGGCGATGTTCGGTTGTTAGGTCAAAGTCATGAGTTTCAATGCATATGTATAGCATGATGCATGTTTTGACTAACATGGGTCAAGTTGTGAAGAAATTGTTCCCAAATTCGGTTTACTTGTCTATTGTTGTGCAGGTTGCTTGGTGGTCAACGACGGTCAACGGCGAGGATGATCGGGACTAGGCTTGGAGAGCTGAGGTCCAGAACGGTCGACGATGCCAGGTGAGATCAATGTACTCAAGCGTGGTGCAAGATGGACAAGGGTGACCTATTAGCTAATCCGATGTGCAAGATGGCGCAAGGTGTAGCTAATTAGGTCAAGATGTGTTAAAGACGGCGCATTAAAATGCGTGCGTATGTGTCCCGTTTGTTTTGGGCCTTAATGGGAGCCCAATTGAGTTAAACTTTTAGAAGGTCTAAGCCTCCACTATAAATAGGGGAGGGAGGTGGCTGCACCTCTGCTTCGTCTCTTTTGCTTTTGAAACCCTAATTTTCTTAGGGAGAGTTTTTGTGGAGGCTAGGGTTCTTGATAGTTTGTTGTGATTTTTGTGTTCTTGGATTGAGCATTGTCCTCCATTGATGGAGTGGATATAGGCTCATATCATATCAAATCAATCAAAGAAAAGATTGATCAATGTTTTATCTCATTGTGTTCTTTATCTATATTTGATGATTTTGAGTCTTTCTTTGATCCACGAGTTTTTGATTGAATTATTCACGTGATCTAGCTTGCTGTGACGTGTGGGAACCTATCTAGGATCATCTTGATCATCAATCACCCACGATCAAGATTTTGAATCAAGTTTTCGTTTTGACCCGGTTTTGAACCCTTCTTCAATCAAACGGAAAATGATCATTATTCTTCTAAGAATTATCACAATATTCGATTGGAATAGGTTCCTGATATCACAGAGAAGGTGTGTTCCAAGTTTCATCAAGTTTGGAGTTGTAGATCAAAAGTTTCATATATTTCCAACTTCGTCATCAGGGCTTTACATTACATTCTTGATGCGGATCAAACCGCCGAGGTCACCGGTCGGTGGCGGTAATCGGTCGGACCGCCATTGACCCAGCGGTCCGACTGCCCTGCACTGAGATTTGTCTTAGATTGTGTTGATCTTTGGTTGTTTTGCTTCGGGGGTTAGGTTGGATTCAATACTAGTCTTCCGTTGTACTGGTATGTTGATCTTCATAGCTTCCATAGCTACTGGAGTAAAATTTGTGTTGAATCTATTATTTGTGAAAAAGTGAGCGTGCTCCTATTCACCCCCTCTCTAGTCGCCTTTTCGGTCCAACTGATTATCACAAAGCCTTTACAACACCTCACATCAATGCAACCCTACACCGCTAGGTATCACCTCCTTGGACCTCGCCCCCAGGAGGTCTTCTATTTGCGCCGTGCAATTTCTCTGTGACTTTTACCCATACCCACGCCACACAATCACCAGTGGCGAAGTCACACCGATGTAAACAAATTAGTTAGCCATGTCGTACCCATTATAGACTTGTGGTTGCAATGTTTTTACACGAGAGGTCATCACAATAACTCGGTCCTTTATTGACTTGGGCGGTACTTCCCCATATCCCCACCGTCGTATTCTTCCCAGCACCTGCCACGCTTTCCAGCCGCCCAAGTCAAAATATGTTTTTGGTTTTCTTTTGTTTTGAAATACCTTTCTAGTCAACATACCCGTTAGGCTCCAACCTCGACTGTCCAATCTCATTTTTAAATATTTTTAATGATGTCGGGGCAATTCATTGCCCACATAACAATGTATCTAAGCTAAGCTAAGCATGAATCTTACAAACAGATGAATCTTACAAACAGACTTATTAAATAGTATGTAAACTATTAATTCTAAGGTGATAAATGATAGTGTCTAAGTTCAAGGATTACAAATTTATACACAATTATTATTCAGGGTATTAACTATAAGCTAGACCAACATAGTTGTATAAATCATAGCAATGCAATTTTATAATTTAAAATAATATATTTGCAAAAAGTAGGTGCAACATGATCAAAGTGTTGACTCGCCTTGTTCTAGGTATTGCTGCTCTTGGCCTTGGTTGTCTTGAGGTTCTTCGGAAGCTTCGACATCTATACACGCAAAAATAACCAAAGTTCGAATAAGCACATAAGAATTCAATTTGCATTCAAAAAATCAAATGAACTCCAGAATGGGTGTTTTCTATTTAGTTGGGTAGGGTTTGAATTTAGACAATTTTTAAAACAAAAATCGTTCAATTCAGACTTGAAACGAGTGAGAACGGGCTCTCCGAAGTTCAACCCGTTTAATTCCTGAAAAAAGAAAAGGGGAAAGAGAATCCTCTCTCTAACAGATGGGTCCCACGACCATTTTCTTTTCTTTTGCTTTATTTTCTAATAGGTAGTGTCTCAGTTAATGATAGGTGGGCCCATGTTTTTTTTTTTTTCATTTATTTTCTAAAAGGAAATTCATTACTGACAAATGGGGGTCTTCTATCAGTGACATGGCTCACATCAATAGTGTGTGGTCCCAGGGTCCATGCGCACTATGCGAGGTCCACGATGGTTGCACTGTGCACTAATTGCTTTAGGGCCCGCATGTCATTGACTCACAGGAGAATTCATATTTTAATTACTCCTCGATTTCTATTCACGAGCCCACACATCAGTGTAATAGAGAATCACTATTATAACCCTAATCATTGCTTATATTAACTAAACCCTAACTGACTGGGATTTGGTCATAATGACCCCTCTACAGTACGTGTCTACTTCAAACATAACATAGGACTCTCGGGCGCTGCTTCCCGTTGTAGGATCAAGGATAACCGACTAGAGGGGGGTGAATAGGAGGTTTTTAACAATTTATCCAATTCAATTAATGACTTAGTCTAAACAAGTTATGCTCCTAGCTAGGCAATTTAATCACAATAAGCAAGCTAGAAATATAAGTGCGGAATTGTAAAGACAAGAAATAACCACAAGACACAATGATGTTTTTCCGTGGTATCGAAGATTTGCTTGTCTTCACTAGTCCACGTTGAGGAAGCTTGACCACCCAAGCGGCTCCACAATTAAGCCTTCCTCGATCACTTGGGTTGTTCTTCCTCCGCTCCGGAGATGGTGAACACCAACCACTCACAATCTTGCTCGGGTCTTCTCACAAGCTTCACTTGAGAAGATCACCGTGCTTCACCGCCAAGCCGTCTAGGAGTGCGGCAACACCCCAAGAGAATAGATCAACGATCCTCGCTGACTTTACTCAAGTGCCAATGAATCAACTAAAGATGAATGCACTTGATCTCCTCTCAATGAATGCAAGAGTAAATTGGGAGTAGAATTGAATGCACAATGCTCACAAGGGTTGAGATATCTTCAATGCAGCTGTAACATCTCCCTTGTGCGATTGGGGAGGTATTTATAGCCTCCACCAAACAATTCTAGCCGTTGGGAAGAAGTTCCCAAAGTTCAAAGACATATCGGAACAACGGCGTGTTAGCATCGGTACAACCGCGCTATGCTCAATGCACGATACGGCTATGTTACACGATTAAATGCACCGATATAGCCGTTGGATTTAGTTGCGGTTCATCCGCGAGCAAACACCGGATCGTCCGATTTCGAGGTTTCTAAACCGAGATTTTGCATACGTTGCGGAATTTTACAACCGCCAAATACATTTGAACATCCGTATTGCGGTTCATCCGATTATCGTGCGATGCGGCCGATTCTCAAAAGAGGTTTTCAAAGGAGATTACACTCGTCTTGTTATTTTGCAACGCCGTAATATCATCGGAACAACCGGGATGCGGTCGTCCGCTTCAAGCCATCGGTACAACCGCGACCTCACGAAATCGATCACCACGAGATCATGACACGTGGAAGGCCACGATGGACTCTTGTCTGAGTGGTCCGATCAAGACACAAGATCTCGAGCCGTTTGATTTTAATCCAACGATCCACATGCGTTGCCACTTGGGACGGTCGAACGGCCCATAATCCTAGCCGTTAGATTAAGATCGGCGATCGACGATTTTCAATTTAAAAGGCTAACGGTTGAACCGCTCACATGCCCGAACAACCGGCTTTACAACCATTGCTAAGCCTTCTGCTCATCCGATTCGAATTAAAGCATCAATTCATTCTAACTTAAATTCAAGTCCAATTTTAAATGCATGCATGATCCTAAGTTGATCCATATGGCACAAGAATAAGCTATCAAGCTACTAGTCGTGATCCCCTTAATAGTACGGCATTTATCCTATAATCCGGTCTACCAACCAATTATCCTTAGACCGGTAAAATAGAAAAGGATCCTAGACTATTTGTACCTTGACTTTAAGCCTTGTTGATCTTCACATTTTCCTTTAGCATGCATCCTTGCTTCATCATGTTCATCAAATGGAATTAACCTTGCACATTCTTAGTAAACTTGTTAATCCCATATTCACATATTATCATTAATTACCAAAACCATTTTAGGGGCCTAGATGCTTTCAATCTCCCCTTTTGGTAATTGATGACAACACACTAATATGTGAGAAAAGTTGTTTTGAATATACTAAGAGTGTATATTCTTTTGAAGTCTTTTGTGAGTAAAATAATCTTTGCAATGAGCATAAGTAAATTTTGAGAATTATTTTTCTTGTCAAATCCAATTAAAAGAAGACTCCCCCTAAACAAATGCATATGGATAGTAAATAATTTGCAAGCATATGTAAAGAATTGAAAATTTTAGGCGGAGTTTCTTTTGCATTTATGAACTTGAGGAAGCAATACAATTATAAGATATGTCAAATAATTGATTGCATTGCATAAAAGATAATAAGACATAACCACATTCCACAAGTTCAACAAAAGTTACCAACTATTACAGGCACAAAATAGATCAACAATCAACCAGTTTTACAAAACACATATAAATCACATAAGCCCATAGCTCCCCCTAAAACTAAGTCTCACAATTTCTCCCCCTTTGGCATCAAAGTACCAAAAAGCATCAAACAGGGGTCTGAGAGGAAGAAATCGGGTCTGAGTGGAGCAGAGCGGGAGAAGCAAAGAAAGTGAGCTGAATCGTGCAGATCCGAGAAGTCGACACGAGGGCGCGGGATCTGAGATCTTGAGAGGTGGTAGGAGCCGAGGAGGCTGAGAGGTAGCTGGAGCACAAACTCGATGAGGTGCTGGTGAGGAGCTGAGGTAGGTGCAGCTGTCCAAGAAGAAGGACCCTTGGGCGACTGAGGAGGTCGGCGAACATAACGCTGAGGGGTCTTGAGAAAATGTTCTAAGTCATTTAGGCCCTCAGACAAAGCTGATAATCTGTTATGAGTCTCATCAAAGAAGTCATTTTGGATAGCTGCCATCTCAGTAAGCCTATGACGAGTCTCATCTGAAGGCAACTTGTTCACCTTCATTTCTGCAAAAGTCTTGATAATAGGCTGCGATTTTGAAGTACTTGCGCTAGAGCACTTGCATCGGGCATAGCGGCGGGAGGAGCATCAACCTCAGCAGGGGCATCCTCAGAGACTTGTTGAGGAGGAATGGCATCTCGTGGTTTATATGGCTTGTGAGGAGATCCCAAGCCACCACGGTACTCGATCTTTCTAACAATCAATGCCATGATGTAAGGAGCATAATAAATCCTTTTAACTCTATCATTCTTGGAGGAGACTATGCCTTGAAGAATAACATCCACTACATCAAATTTAACTCCCTCCACAATATGATCTATCATGTTCCAAACATGCCCCGTCTTGCATCGAAATTCCCACTCTTAGGGTAGAAAGTATGATTAATTATCACGTTAATCATGCTCACTGCTTCAATCCGATGGTTGTCCCTAACTTGCATTTGGTGAAGAGTCATAATGCAGCCCAAGCAGAACAAGTAGGGTTTGGACTCTCAAAGATTTTGTCCCAAGAGTCGGATGAATTCTCAACACTCTAAATTCCTCTTTGGTGCTTTCCACATTTCGCACCACCGACCATCTAAAAGTCTTCAAGTCATGGGACATATGCGATGTGGCATAAAGCGTCGAATGATCTTGTCATCATAATTCTGTTTTATGCCCACAAGATCATGAAGACCCACATTGTAGAAAAGCTGATAGACTCCACTGTATTTGTCCAAGGTATTAATATTAGACCACTTAATCCATTTATGATCGGCAAATTTCTTGTGCCTACCATATATTTGCTCATACACTTGCTCTTGAAAGATTGTGTGGAATCTTGGATTTAATGTGTCATTCTTCAGAAGATATTGATTGACATGGCGCTTGATGGCATAGTCATCTGCTGACAGAAGATGTAGGTCAATAGGAGTCCCCGGAGGATCAATCAAATCATCATCTTCTGCTGTCCTTGGAGGAACTTCCTCTTCTTCTTCTTCTTCTTCGGATTCAGATTCCTCAATTGATTTACTTCCTGAGCTATTTTCTGATTCAGTTTCTGGAGCTGGTCTCTTTCCCTTTCCTTTTCCTGCAGGTCTTACGTCCGAATGGCCGAGTTTGACGAACAGGAATGTCGGGTTGAACTCTTTCAATTTGCAGTGGAGGTTGAGGTGCCGAAGACCCTTGTCTTGACGATCCCTGAGACTTCTTGGATGTTCCTCGCATTCTAGGCATCTATACAGAGATTGGAGTGATTATAAGATGTCAAGGAACAGATTTGAATTGAATTGAATTGAAAGAAATGACAATTTACGGTTACATCAGATAATCGGATCATCCGCCGTTATGTGGTGGAACGTCCGAATCGCGGTCGTTCGCCCTCAAGAACCTAACGTCCGATTGTCTGACCAAAACTAGGGTTGAAGAATTTCCGAGATTTTGATGGAATCTAAGAGAGTGAGTGCTAGAACTGGATGCGCAAGGGTCATAGGACACCAAAGGTGAAGCACTTTTGCCCAATTAGATTGCTAGTTATCAACGAAGATTATCAAAACCCTAAATCGCGCCGAAGTGCTCCAAATGCGGTAAAACACGAATCAATAGATGTTTTACCTTGAGATTTGAGGAAGGAGAGCACCGAAATGCAAGGATCACGAGGACTTGAGATCCACCGAGAGAACCACTCGATTTGAGAGAGGTTTTGAGAGGCGCTCATCGGAGAGAGAGGAACCCGAGCGACCGAGATGAAAAAGGAAAGCAGACGAGCATTGGGTGATAAGGTCAAAAGGAAAGCGGACGTTCCGCTATTATAACGCGGATGATCCGCCTCATGCGGCATCTGCTCGCATAACTCCGGATGTACTGATTGTCACAGGATTTTGATAAAGCTCGATTTCTTTAGAATTTTGAATAATTGCAAATGATCCTTAGATTTACACTCAATAAAACATCATTTAGGGATCATTATGCATATAATATCTTGAAGATTATATATAAACATAGTTTTTATAATTATAGTGAATTTAATATGAGATTTGAGAAATTCTTTTACAAAATATTTAAATAACACCAAATAAAAAGCACTCAGAATAACAAAAATTTAAACAATGTTTGAATAATCTATGACATTTAATTCATTCCTTAATTTGCAAAAGCGGCCTTCATCTAATGGCTTGGTGAAAATATCCGCTAATTGGTCTTGGTTCTTATGTGGCTAATTTCAATGTCTCCCTTGATCACATGATCTCTCAAGAAATGGTGGCGAATATCTATATGCTTGGTTCTTGAGTGTTGAGCAGATTATTAGCAATTTTCACAAAGACTATCATTGTCACACAAAGAGGCATTTTATCGGTTTAATTCCATAATCCATCAATGTTTGCCTCATCCATAGCAATTGAGCACAACAACTTCCCGCGAAACATATTCGGCTTTACGGTGGATAGGGCTACGAATTTTGTTTCTTGGATGACCATGATACTAAAGATCTTCCTAAAATTGACAACTACCCGAGGTGCTTTTTCTATCCACTTTGCATCCCGCATAATCGGTCAGAATATCCAATTAAGTCAAATTTAGCACCTTTCGGGAACCAAAGGCCAATGCTAGAGGAATGCTTTAAATATCTTAGAATTCTTTTAACGACCATTAAATGACATTCTTTTGGATTTGCTTGAAAGCGAGCACACATACAAACACTAAACATGATATCGGGCCTAGATGCGGTAAGATAAAGCAAACTACCAATCATAGATCTATAAAGCTTTAAATCTACCGATTTACCTCCTCATTTAAGTCAAGATGACCATTTGTTGCCATGGGAGTCTTGATGGGTTTTGCATCCTCCATACCAAACTTCTTGATCAATTCTTTTGCATACTTGGTTTGGCTCACGAAGGTCCCATCTTTGAGTTGCTTGATTTGGAATCCAAGGAAGTAGCTTAATTCTCCAATCATCGACATTTCAAATTCCCTAGACATCATATCACCAAACTCTTTGCAAAAATCTTGATTAGTAGACCCAAAATAATATCATCAACATAAATTTGACATACAAAGAAATCATCATCTATAACTTTAGTAAATAAGGTTGAATCAATCTTCCCAATTTTGAATCCTTTTGAGACTAGAAAATCTCTAAGTCGTTCATACCATGCTCTAGGAGCTTGTTTAAGGCCATAGGCGCTTTAGAGAGTTTATAGACATTATTTGGATTTTAGGATCTTCAAAACCGGAGGTTGTTCAACAAATACAAGTTCGAAATTTTACCATTTAAGAAAGCACTTTTAACATCCATTTGAAATAATTTAATATCAAAGCATGATGCAAAAGCAAGTAATATCCGAATTGATTCTAATCTAGCTACGGAGCAAAAGTTTCACCAAAATCCAAACCTTCAACTTGTGAATACCCTTGAGCTACCAATCTTGCTTTGTTTGAACAACCAAACCATTTTCATCTTGCTTGTTCCTAAAGACCCATTTTGTACCAATGACGTTGTGTTCCTTGGGTCGATCCACCAATGTCCAAACTTCATTCCGGTGAAGTTGTTGAGTTCTTCATGCATAGCATTCACCCAATCCGGATCTTCAAGTGCTTCTTCTACATGCTTTGGCTCAATACAAGAGACAAAAGAGTAATATTCACAAAAAGAAGCAACACGAGATCGAGTTTGAACACCCTTACTTACATCACCCAATATTTGGTCTATTGGATGATCCTTAGCAATTGCATTGTGGATTCTTGGTGGTAAGTTAGATGGTTGATCATCTTCCTTATTGTCAAATTGAACTTGGTTTGTAGAAGATGTTGGTGGTTCAACTTGTGTGGAGGATGATGAATCATCTTGGGCTTTATGTCACCAATTTGCATATGCTCCATTGCCCTTCTCAAAGCTTCATTGCCTACATCATCCAAATTCTCATGCTCTTCTTGAGAGCCGTTAGTTTCATCAAATTGAACATCATGTTTTTCTTCAACTAAACCGGAGTTTTGTTGAAGACACGATAACTTTACTATTTGATGAATAACCTAGCAAGAAACCAACATCACATCTACTTTCAAATTTTGATAGCCGAACACCCTTCTTTAAAATATAGCATTTACAACCAAAGACACGAAAATAGGAGATGTTCGGTTTCTTCCTACAAGAAGCTCATAGGAAGTCTTTTTCAAAAGACGATGTAAATAAAGACGATTTATGGCATGACAAGCGGTGTTAATTGCTTCCGCCAAAAACTATCTAAGTATTATATTCATCAAGCATTGTCCTAGCCATTTCAATTAATGTACGATTTTTCCTTTCTACAACTCCATTTTGTTCCGGGTGTAGGTTGTGGAAAGTTAGTGCTTTATTCCAAGTTCATCACAAAAGTCTTCAACTTTAGTATTTTTGAACTCTAACCATTATCACTACGGATTTTCTTTATTTTGAAATCAAATTCATTTTGGGCCCTTTTGTAAAGTTTTGAAAATTCCGGAGGTTTCACTTTTATCATCTAGGAAGAATACCCATGTATATCTAGAGTAATCATCCACAATAACCAAACAATAGCTATTTCCCCCGATACTCTTATAGGTTGTTGGCCCAAACAAATCCATATGTAAGAGTTCCAATGGTCTAGAAGTTGACATGATACTTTTGGAAGGGTGAGAATTAGCGACTTGTTTACCGCTTGACATGCACTACAAAGTCGGTTTTCTCAAACTTCACATCTTTCAAGCCAACAACTAAATCATGTTTGAAAAGCTTTTTGAGTTGAATCATTCCTACATGAGCTAGCCTTCTATGCCAAAGCCAACCCAAGGAGGTTTTTGCCATCAAACAAGTTTTTAAGCATGAATCATTTGAAGTGAAATCTACCAAATAAAGGTTTCCAAATCTAAATCCTTTAAAAATTAAAGAGTTATCATTTTCATTTGAAATTGCAACACCTTCTTTAGAGAAGGAACAAATTAGTCCTAGATCACATATTTGAGCTACGGATAACAAGTTAAAGTTTAGTGATTCTACTAGAGATACATTTGAAATGGAAAGATCATTTGAGATAGCAATTTTACCCAATCCAATTACCTTTCCTTTGCTATTGTCACCAAATGTGATTTTGTCCATTCCTTTCCCATTCTCGAATGTGGTGAACATTTTTCTATCACCGGTCATGTGTTGAGTGCAACCACTATCAAGCACCCAATGTTTTTCACCGGTCTTGTAGTTCACCTACAAAACAAGAATCAAGTTCTTTTAGGTACCCAAATTTGTTTGGGTCCTTGGAGGTTAGTGACCAAGGTTTTAGGCACCCAAATAGCATTCTTTTTAGCGCCTAAAATTGAAGTGCCAATAAAATGAGCAAGTATTTTACCATCCTTAGTCTTTCTAAGCATATAGCATGAATCATATATACCAAAAGATGCAATTTTACCTTTAGGACAATTTTGTTGCACATGTCCTATTTCCCGGCACTTATAGCAATACTTACCATTTTCCCTCACATACCTTGTGGGTTTATTTGCCAGCTTCTTACCTTTCTTAGGCACATACCCGAGACCTTCCTTGTTGAATGAGCACCTTTGCTCACTCAAAAGCTTGTCTAAGGTGGCCTTACCCTTAAAGCATCTTTCCAAACTTTTGCTTAGTTTATTGACTTGTTCTTTTAATTCATGGTTCTCAACAATAAGTAAAGGATCACAAGTATTTGCTAAACTAGCAATTGAATCATCACTAGAGCAACATGGCATGGCAAGTAAATCATCACATGAAGTAGAAATGCTAGACATGGATTTTTCATTTAAAGCTGTCCGAAGAGGTGGCACTGATGAGGCCAAGCAAGAAAGTTCAAGGATGGTTTGTGGAGGAGCTGCGGACAAGCTATCTATCGTTGACTTCCGATTTCGGCCTTGGTGAACAAGGCCATCGTTCTTGAGCGCGGGAGAGCACTGTGGATTCCGTAGCGCAATGGGAGGCCCTCAAGTCGCAGCAGCGTTCTTTCGCTTCCGTGTTGGGCGTCTTGAGGTTCCGTCCTCGACCTTAGACCCCAGGTCGCAGCCTACCCTCGCCTCGCAGCACGTGCCCCAATCACGTGCACCTGCGAGTCGCCAGAGGTCTCCGCCTAGCGGATGTCACTGCTCTTTACAGCAACAACAAAGGGCATTATGCAAATAATTGCCCCAAGAAGACGAGAGTAGCCCTCGTCCTAATGGAGGGCGGCAGGAGGTGGTTCTTCTCGGGGCTCAAGATAGTCCCTACTACCCAAGGCGTGGGTAGTGGTCGCTCAACCTCATCTCAGTAGGAGGCCAGGAGGCACCACGTCGTGTTGGGTCGCTCTAACTCTCATTTCGCATCTGTTTTGTTTGATTCAGAGCATCTCATTCTTTTATTTCGAGTCTTTTCTCTGTTAGTAAGCTCCTCTTTACTCCATTGTTGGTCCCATTGCTCATTCGCTCTCTGGTTCGGAGATGAGGGTGAGTTGGAGTGTAGGGATGTCCCAATCGAGATCGAGGAGTGAGATTCTTTGCGAATCTTATCCTCCTTCATTCAGCAAGTCTAGATGTGATTCTTGGTATGGATTGGTTGTCTCGGATAAGGGACAAATTGATTGTGCCAAGAAGTGTGTCTTCTATCTAGTCTTTCCTGCGGCGTTAGCTTCTGCACTGCAGCTAGGCCCGCATCTCTTCGCTTGGCGAAGCCGCTCTAGATATTGGTGAAGTCCCACAGTTTGTGACTTCGTTGATGTCTTTCCAAGATCGCGGATGCCACGTCGAGAACTCGAGTTTGTCATTGAGTTGGTTCCTGTGCGCCCTGATTTCAAAGAGGCACTATCGGATGCCACCGACGAGTTGGTGGAATTGAAGAAGCAATGAATGAGCTGCAAGAGAAAGGATTCATTCGCCTAGTTCATCTCCGTGGGGTTGTCCGCAATCTTCGTAAAGAAGAAGGACAATACTTTGCATGTGCGTTGATTACCGTCAGCTAATGAAGTAACGGTAAAGAACAAGTATCCATTGCCCGCATCGATGATCTCTTTGATCAATTAATTGGAGCTCGAGTATTCTCCAAGATTGATTTGAGGATGGGATATCATCAAGTTCGGATCGACCGAGGATATTCCAAAGCGGCTTTCTCTACTCGCTACGGCTTGTATGAGTATACCGTCATATCATTTGGCTTAACCAATGCTCCGCCTTGTTCATGAACCTCATGAATTGTATTCATGGAGTATTTGGATAAGTTTGTTGTGGTCTTCATCATGATATTCTTATCTATTCTAAGAGCGATGAGGAACAGATGAGCATCGAGGCTCGTGTTGGGCAAGCTCGTGAGCACCAACTGTATGCCAAGTTCACAAGTGCGCTTGCGTTGAAGAGTGGCCTTCTTGGGTCATGTTCTTTGCAGAGGCGAGCTGTTGATCTAGCAAGGTGAGATGTTCTTTCATGGATTACTACTGATGCAGATGTGCGGAGTTTTCGTTAGCGGGATATTATCGCCGATTTATCGTGAATTTCTCCAAGATCGCAGGCCGATGGGAGTTGCTCAAGAAGGACAAGAAGTTCTTGTGGTCGATGCTTGTGAGAAGCTTCAGTACTCAAGAGCGTTGACCACCTTCCGTCCTTGTTCTTCGATATTCATCGAAGTTCGATATCTTTGCGATGCTTCTCTCGAGGACTCGTTGTGTCCTTATGCAAGAAGGCAAGGTAGTGGCCTATGCATCAAGGCAATTGAGACCTCATGAACTCAACTACCCTACCCATGACTTGGAATTGGTCTAAGATTCATGCACTTAAGATTTGGCGACATTACCTAATTCGAATCGTATGGAGCTATTCGGATCACAAGAGCCTAAAGTATTTCACCCAACCGATCTGAACCTCGACAAAGAGATGGTTGGAGTTGGTCAAATGATTATGACATGGGTATTCACTATCATCGGGCAAGGCTAATGCGTTTTGATGATCGCGAATCATTAAGCACATTGCAATGCTTTATTGCTCCAGAGCGCATCACCACATTAACGAGGAATTCCAAGCTCAACTTAGGTTTGGTTGAGCATGGTTCCTCAGCCTTGGTGGTGCAACCAACCTTGGTAGATCGGATTAAGGTCGCTCGCGAGGATGCTGGATAAAGCCGCATCAAGGAAATGTCAAACGGACACCAAGTGCTTCTCCGAGGATGAGCATGGTGTTGTAAGGTTCAACGGCAAACTTGTGGTTCCAAAGGACATGGATCCTGATTTGATTCCGCTTGAGGCCCATGATTCGCCTTTGTCTATCCACCCGGCCACAAAGATGTATCAAGATCTCCTTCCAAAGATTTTGGTGGACCGAATGAAGAGGAGATCGCGGTTCGTTGCGAGTCGGCGGTGTCGTCGTGTCAAGGCCGACATCGGCGTCAGCTTGCTTGCCATTGCCTATTCGAATGGAAGTGGATTCGATCGGATGGACTTTATCACGGTCGCCCACGTCCACAAAAGGGGAATGATGCTATACGGTAATTATTGATCGACAACCAAAGTAGCACATTTTCTTCCGATCAAGACCAAGCTTCGGCCGATCGTCTAGCCGAGCTCTACGCTTGATTGTAAGCTTGCATGGTGCCAAAGACGATCATTTCGATCGTGGTTCACTATTTACCTCCCGGTTTTGGCATGGTCGCAAGAAGCTATGGGCACTCGCCTTCTTTCGGCTTCAACTTATCATCCTCAAACCGATGGCGACCGAAAGAGTCAACCAAGTGTTGGAAGACATGCTCGTGCTTGTGTCTCTCCTATGGAAAGAATTGGGAGAAATGCTTGCCATTTGCCGAAGTTTTCCTACAACAACATTTGGCGCCTCGGACGTCACCTTCGAGGCCTTATACGGAGAAAGTGCGAACCCCGTTAAACGGCTGAGACAGGCGAAAGACCTTTCTTTGGCTGACTCGATCAATGAGGCCAGAGTCAAGTCCACTCATTCGTGATCGTTTGCGACTCAATCCAGAAAAAGCTATGCGGATCGCCGTCGCGTGAGTTGAGCTTTGAGCCCAATGAATTCGTTTATCTCAAAGTCTCTCCTTTGAAGGGTCATCGGATTCGGCCAAGGGCAAGTTAGCTCCTCGATATGTCTGGTCCTTACCGTGTTATCGAGAAGAAAGGAGCTCATTGCCTATAAGTTGGAGTTGCCACCGTGCACTGAAGGGGTACATGATGTTTTCCACGTGTCCCAACTAAAGAAGTGCCTCGTGTTCCAACAGAGGAAGCTCCGCTGGAAACTCTCGATGTCCAAGAAGATTTGACCTATCGCGAGCATCCTGCTCGCATACTCGATGAGGTGAACGAAGAACGAGGAATAAAACCGTCCGATTCCTCAAAGTTCGTGGTCGAACCATTCGAGGATGAGGCTACTTGGGAAAGGGAAGATCGCCTCCGAGGGACTATCCATCTTTCTTGCTGAGTGAGCCAAATCTCGGGACGAGATTTTTGTAAGGGGGAGGTTTTGTAACATCCCAAATCGGGTTTGTGTTTCAAATGTAATAAAAATGAGGAGAAATTAAAACTTTTTTCTCGATCTTGATTTTTGTAATCAGTTCCATAATTTTTGTAAAGGAATTATGTGAAATCAAAAATCAAATTGCCGCTTGGACACCAACCCAAATCTCCTTCTGAAAATCTTGTGCCCAACCTTTGGAAATAATTTTTCTTGGGTCTAGGGTTGATGTTTAACACCTCAGTAATTATTTCATAATTTTCAGAAATTATCGATAATTTTGAGACAAGTCAAACATTAGTCAAACTCCTCATCGGAATCTTCTCCTTCATCCTCATCATCACTTGATTCCGCTTTGGCCTTGAAAGCGGTAATTTTCTTCTTTGAGGAGGATGTCTCCACGAGCTCTTCTTTGTCCTTCTTGAACAACTCATTTGTGATGAGATTGCCCAAAAGGCCGTTGGTGTCATCCTTGGCAATTCGGGAGAGTTGATGAAGAGCGTCACCAAAGTTTCATATTTGTCAGGAAGAGCCCTAAGCATCTTGCGCACAATATCAACATCGGAAAGGTTAGTCCCAAGGCCTTTGAGCTCATTCACAATGTTGTTGAGTCTTGAATACATCTCATTGATGTTTTCATGAGGCAACATTATGAATGTCTCATATTTAATCCAAGCCTATGCAATTTGGCTTCTTTGACCGTGGATGTACCCTCATGGATTTCGAGAGAGTTGTCCAAATAGCATGAGCGGTTTCCAAATTGCTCACTCTATTGAACTCATCCGCGTTCAAAGCGCCAAAGAGAGCATTCATAGCTTGGGCATCTAAATGAGAGTTACGCGTGTCTTGATCCGTGGGTTCAAGTGGATTAAGAGGCATAGTGTAACCATCATTTACGATTTTCCAAATGCTTGGACTCATGGCCCTTAAAAAGATTGACATTCTAATTTTCCAATAAGCATAATTTGTGCCATCAAAGAGTGGAGCCCTTCCTAAAGCCATTCCCTCACTAGCCATCCTTGCTCTCCTAGACGGTTAAGTCCAACAACGGAGAGACCAAGCTCTGATACCACTTGTAGGATCAAGGATAACCGACTAGAGGGGGGTGAATAGGAGGTTTTTAACAATTTATCCAATTCAATTAATGACTTAGTCTAAACAAGTTATGCTCCTAGCTAGGCAATTTAATCACAATAAGCAAGCTAGAAATATAAGTGCGGAATTGTAAAGACAAGAAATAACCACAAGACACAATGATGTTTTTCCGTGGTATCAAGATTTGCTGTCTTCACTAGTCCACGTTGAGGAAGCTTGACCACCCAAGCCGGCTCCACGAATTAAGCCTTCCTCGATCACTTGGGTTGTTCTTCCTCCTCTCGGAGATGGTGAACACCAACCACTCACAATCTTGCTCGGGTCTTCTCACAAGCTTCACTTGAGAAGATCACCGTGCTTCACCGCTAAGCCGTCTAGGAGTGCGGCAACACCCCAAGAGAATAGATCAACGATCCTCGCTGACTTTACTCAAGTGCCAATGAATCAACTAAAGATGAATGCACTTGATCTCCTCTCAATGAATGCAAGAGTAAATTGGGAGTAGAATTGAATGCACAATGCTCACAAGGGTTGAGATATCTTCAATGCATCTGTAACATCTCCCTTGTGCGTTGGGGAGGTATTTATAGCCTCCACCAAACAATTCTAGCCGTTGGGAAGAAGTTCCGAAAGTTCACATATCGGAACAACGCGTGTTAGCATCGGTACAACCGCTATGCTCAATGCGATAGACGGCTATGTTACACGCATTAAATGCACTCGATATAGCCGTTGGATTTAGTTGCGGTTCATCCGCAGCAAACACCGGATCGTCCGATTTGGGTTTCTAAACCGAGATTTTGCATCGTTCGAATTTTACAACCGCCAAATACATTTGAACATCCGTATTGCGGTTCATCCGATTATCGTCTGTGACCGATTCTCAAAAGAGGTTTTCAAAGGAGATTACACTCGATCTGTTATTTTGCAACCGCCGTAATATCATCGGAACAACCGGATGCGGTCGATCTCGTTCAAGCCATCGGACAACCGCACCACGAAATCGATCACCACGAGATCATGACACGTGGAAGGCCACGATGGACTCTGTCTAGTGGTCCGGCGACACAAGATCGAGCCGTTGATTTTAATCCAACGATCCACATGCGTTGCCACTGGACGGTCCGAACGGCCCACTTAATCCTAGCCGTTAGATTAAGATCGACGATCGGCTGATTTTCAATTTAAAAGGCTAACGGTTGAACCGCTCACATGCCGGAACAACGGCTTGTAACAACCTGCTAAGCAGATCGGCATCGAGCGGCTCACGATCGCGTGAACGTTCGGACCATCCGAACGCGCCGATCCAATTGAACCGTTGGATTCTAAATCGAGGGCTCACGATCGCGTGAATGTTCGGACCATCCGAACGCCTTGCGCAACGTGAACCGTAGGATCCAAATCAACGGTCCAGGATTGAGTGAGCGGTTGAATCGTTATTATCGACCCGTTCTTTTTCAGCCGTTCGATTTCAATCCAACGGTTGGCGGCTATCGTCTTCCTCCCGCTCGCGCTCGCCGTGGTCAACAGTAGTGGGTGAAAATTTCAGAGCGTGGCAGCGTCGGGTCACTTCTCCTTTCGGCCAACGGCTCTTCCGCATTTAATGCTTCCGTCCCGCCGCCTCCGAAGTCTTCGTCCTCCTCGAGTGCACTTGCTCCCATCGCCCTCAGTCGACCTCAACACAGAGCCCCACCATTTTCCCTGCCGTTGCTCTCTTCTTGCTTCTTCGGCCTATAAAACTCCTCCAGTGGCTTCCTTATCTTCCTTTGAACACTCTTGAGCTCCAGCACCACTGTTAGTGCATTGCTCGAGCTCCATTTCAAAAATTGCTCTCGGCCGCCATTGTTGGAGCTTCGGGTTCTTCGGTGAAAGTGGTGTTCCGGGCTCTCTCCTTCTAAACCCTTGCTTCCTCAGTTGCTTAGCATATCACTGAGTATTAACCCTCTGTCAATTTTGCTTTTGATGAAGAAGCGAATCAATTCGGTTTTCCCCCAAAACGGCCGAAACTGCTATTCTTCTTCGCCCGAGCCAGCTCGACTCTCCTCGGTGCCTTCTTTGGGCTCAGGTACCCCCTTATTAGTCCCTAGTTGATTGCTTTCGCTCCCTTGAACGCGGTGAGCTCATTTGCATTTTTCGTTTTGGTCATTTTGAGTCACCTCGGTTATCTCAAACTTGGCGTTCTAAACGCCGCACCAAAACCATCGGTGCCATTATGTGCGCAAGAGTATTAAGAACCCATTTTGGGCCTTTACTACCGCCGCGTGACGAGTCGCCTCTGTTCACCGTCGTTTGTCGGACGAAAACCGGTAGCGAGTTTTGAGCGTGAATCGATGTGGACCGTCGATCCGTAGATCAACGGTCGGTCTGAATGAGCGTTCGGACCACGGCCGCCTGTCCACATGAGCCGTTGGATCGGATCCGGCGGTTGGCGTTAGGGTTTATAAATCCCGCGCGCTTCGGTAGCCGGAGTTTGGACCGTTGGATCCAAGATCAACGGTCCCGATTCGAGTGAACGTTCGGACCGTCCGAAAGGTTCGATCCGTGTGGACCGTTGGATCCAAGATCAACGGCTCCTATGCGTGTGAACGTTCGGACCGCCCGAACGCTCTGGTCCACGTGAACCGTTGGATCCAGATCCAACGGTGAGTGTTTAGGGTTTGTGGATCGCGCGTGCGCGCGTTATCCCGCGGGCTTGGACCGTCGGATCCAAAATCGACGCTCCTCATTCGTCCACGTCGTTTTTAATTTCTGACTTTCCCGAGAGGATTTAGTTATCAACTGAAAAAGGTGATAACTTGTAAAATGCATATCTAATTCATTTTAAATCCTTTTCGGTTGATTCAAATTTTGTTGGTTATGTTTTCAACTCAACTTTAATTTAAAAATGTTTCCAACCCCAGTATAGCTCCAGAAATTTTTGCTAATGAATAGTAGCATTTTTTTTATTTATAAAGGCTGAGCAAAATTGTTTTGGTCATATCTTTGGCATTAAGAATCCAAATCAATTGGTTCTTGTTGCTAAATTCTTTATAAAACATGATCTTGCTACTGTAAAATTTGAGAACTTTTTGTTGAAGTTGGTGTGGGATCTTTTCGGTTTCTTTTGCCTTATTGGTTCTTTTGATTCTTTCGATAGGATCAGAAGAGCACGTTGATAATATTGTTGATCCTCAATGACACCTAACCCTCGACAAGCGGGCAAGATATTTGATCATAAATGTCCCATTACTTTCAAAGTCTAATATCTTGTTTACAAACTATATGTATGCATTGCTTTTGTGTCCAATTATTTTGCCTGTTTAGAGGTAGCTATTCCTAATGCATTGTTGCCATTAAAATGTTATCCCTCGCCACAACCCTAAGTTATTAATATCATTTGGTGAATTAGAGCCCGTGATTTAATTATGCTCTTTTCTTGTCTTTGCGATGTCATGCTTAGAAAGCGCTTAGCTACCGGTAGAATTGGGCGGTTATCGACTTAGTCGATGACCTTGATCACCTAAATCATTTTGTTTATTTTGGTTCAGCACCTTATGCTTTTGTTTTGTAAAACCGAAAATGAAACAAAATGATTTGACTTGGGCACAATGGCATGTTGGTGTGATTGTTGGGTGTGACAAGGAAAGGTGCCCAGGTCCCTAAGGACCGAAAATGTTGCTTGCGCCATTGATCCAAGTACTTTTGCGTACTAACCACATGAGGGTTATATGGGACCCTCTTGACCTAGTACTTTGGAGTGTGTTATCTCCGAGTCGCAGGAGGAGCGTTGTGTGTGTTGTGTGAAACATGATATGTGTTATCGGTGTTCTTGTGTTGGGTGTGCGGTGGTGGAGATTCCGGGTAGGCTCTCCACCTCGAGGGGCGTCGCATGATTGTCAAGGCTTTACGTGGCGGGTAGTTGTCCGAGGTGGGCCACGACCAGACACAGCGTATGGGTTTCTATCCATACAGGCGACTCGAAGTTAATACATGAGATTGGAAGCGTCTCGTAGGACTTAGCCGTCTTGGCATACCAAAGGAAGTGTGCTTAATCATGTGGCAAAAGGCGGTGCGGCATGTGGGTAAGTTGGTACACCTGCGGGGATAAAACTATTCGAATAGCCTCGTCCTAGGTTATGGACACGCTTGGTGATTTCCATAAGATCTAGACTTCAACAAGCTGTTTTTGTTTTTAAAATTTAAAACTTGACATGGTTGGCATGAATGGGTAATTCATGCTATTGTGGTGACTAATGGTTTAGTCACTTCGGAATTGTTTCTTGTTGTTGATACTTGATTACTCTTGTTTTTATCAAATAAAATCAGATTTGTTAAATTGCTTTCCATCTATTACATTATTGCAAATAAAACTTGCTTTACGCTTAAAAATTTGAGTCCTAACTGCTCCACTTAAATAAGCTTGCATGTAGTTATTGTTCAGTCATTATCATTTTTATATATCTTGCGAGTACATTCAAAGTACTCACCCGATTTTATTTGGTGCTTTTGTTCTGAGAGGAAGAAGGTGAGCCCCAAGGGCCTCACTTACGTGAGTTGTCTTTGTGGTTTCGACGACTAGCTTGGCGGTCCGTCGGTTGCCTTGTGGGTTAAAGGCACACCGATTGGCTCTTTTGGTTTATGGCCATCTTATGGCACTTTTGCTTCATTATTAAAATTTCTTTATGTATTATGTCTTTGGGCGGTTGGCCTCTCTTTTATAATAACTATCCTTTATGTATTTCATCTTACGTTGTTGTTTTTGCTTGGTTCTATGTGAATGAATGGAATTGATGCATGAACTTTGTAAAGAGGTGTGTATACTGCATTTCTGGGAAGTATACATGTCTCGAGTCTCGGATTATCTGTTTTGTGATGCTAGGGCCAAGCGGTTGGTTAAGCATTACAAGTCGGATAAACCGGGGTCTCACACCGACCACTGCCGAGCATCCACTGCGCCCCGCGGGCACCCGAATAGGCCACACACAATCGAAAATGTGCACACACGCGAATGTGGAGGTGGATTTCGTCCCTGGATGCGCCATGTGCCCGGGGCCTGGATCGGCAGAAACACCACGCAAATTGCCTTTGGATGGGCCTAAATTTCGCCCAGGGCCTAGATCGGCAAAACACCATGCGAATCGCCTCCGAATGAGCCCAAATTGCACGCTCAATCCCTCGGGACGACGCTAGCAGGGACCAACGGCCCAGTTAGAAATAACCTGACAGTGGAAGACCAAAAAATGCCCGTCGTCGGGCCCCGTCAACGGGAATCGATGCTGCGCTGGGCCCTTCATGCTTTCCCGACTGCCGCGATGCCCCGTAGGCGCCGCCCAAACATACCACACGCGGTCCAAAATGCGTGCACGGGCAAGTGTGATGGTGGATTTCGGGTGTGTTTACTTCTAGGCTGGCGGCAAATTGCCTGGCCGGGAGAGTACCTGGAAGCAGTCGGTGCACGTTTGGTTGCCTCCCATCTTGCTGCCAGGCCCAGGCTCGCTGCGCCATGCCCAGGCTGCAAAAACAAGCGCTGCTTCAGGCAACTCCATCCACTGTCCGTTGCTTTGATCTATCGTTCTTTTTTAATTCACTAATTTAAGTCATATGCTTTCAATCGAACAACTTATCTTCAGATTTAACTAGTCAAGTAAAAATTATCTACTTTTCATACTACCTCTAAATATTACTTTTTCTCAGACATGCAATCTAAGCCTGAGCACCAACCAAACCAACCTTTCGCCGGTGCATGCGCCGCGTGCGCAGGGCTCGGATCGGCAGAAATACCTCGCGAATCCCCGGTGCGACGCCAGCGGGCCGACAGCCCCATTGGGTTAGCCCCGATGGCCGCAGACAACAAAAAACGTGTAAGGCCACAGACGGCAGCCCGGAAATGCTCCACCGATATCAGACTGCAGCACGTGCCGTGGCGTTGAAACCCGTTCGCGGCCGCAGACACCGACACGGCGCACGGTTTGGCCCAGCACGGGCGCGCGATACCAGCCAACGCCGGAGCGTGGCCGCGCGGTTTCATGAGGACATCTGTTGATAACGGGTTCAGAAACAGAGTGTTGTTTCCATTTTCTGTTCCCAATTTAGCAGTGGCCAACTTATAAAGTCTTGATTTGATAGAGAGAACCGTGGCCTCAAAATGTCAATCACGCAGTATACAATACATCGATAAGGTCAGTGCATGCATAGGAGATATCTTCACGGAAGACACACGGTGACGAAGCTTGTCGAGTTGCATGGATAAATATACGCATACTACTACTATCTCCCGTACTTGCGAACTGGGATCAAATTATTGCCATCAAGTTTCATGAAGACATCTGTTGATAGTGGGTTCAGAGACGGAGTGTGTTGTTTTCTTTTTCAGGTTTTCAATTTAGGAGTGGCCTTCCGTGCCCAAATAATCCCATAACTAATCAGGCGGTAGACTTTGTAGCTAGTACTCCTGCTTAATCCTTGTCTCCTTGGTCTTCCTTACTACTGTACCAAAAATGTAGTACGTGCATGCTTGGCATATATCCCTGAAGGAAACGTGCTGCGCACTAATCGCCACGCATGCATGCATTGTCCACAATTAACAAAACCGCTACCATCTTTGACTGTCGGCGCGGCGCTACGGTTTTTCGTCTTGAGGCAAAAAAAAAAAAGAAGGCCAGATCAACGAGGATATGCATTGTTGCTTCCAAGCTTCGTGCTAGTGGCAAGAAGCTGCCCAAGACCATTCCTATATAATAATAATAATAATAATATACTCTAGTGTTCAGTTAGTCACATTTTGTCGCCCTACTGGCTACTGCTTTCACTGTTTCACACATGATGAATTCTAGCAGTCGAACTGAATGAAGCAGCTTGCGTTTTGTTAAAACTTTCTTTCCGGCTGGTTTCGCAGAGCTAGCACTGAAGGGAAAGGGAACCCAACTTGCAATGGGTAGAAGAGCCATAAACATACACACACTCCCTGCACTGACAGACGTAAACATTTGAGCGGACATGTCAATGTACACATCAGAATTCAGACTGTTGGTTTGCCATGTCCCAGCTTTCTGGAGGATTCTGCAGCTAGTAGTTTTGAGACCCACCCTGCACACCTAGATCACGAAGAGGTGTGGTGGGTGGTTCAGTCAGTCTGGACTCTGGAGGACGGGGGAAATGTTCGTGCGAGGCACGTGCAGGCGTTGAACTTTCTGGCCCGGACTGATCGATCGATTGACGCAGCTAGCTAGCTAGCTAACCGTAGGTTAAGCTTGGTTAGTACGGGAAGCAAAGCTTAGGTGTCGCGTCGCATATCCCTTTAGAATCACTCGCGAACTGCTTAAGCAAACCAACAACCGTTCCTCATTATCGACGGCAGTGAGAGGAGGGCGTGCGGCCGCGGCGCCTCTCGTCGTCCCTATCTCCTTCACTGCCCCTTTGATGACGTGCCCTCCCGGCTAGAGGATCCGTGGTCATCTGTAGGACACCTATTTTCGGTTGGTGCAGAGTGGCGCCGCTATGGTCACCGGATCTCGTCTACTGTTTAACCCTTTTTTTAGAACAATATGCTATGTATCTTTGTCTATCTCATGCCAATGTTTGTAATGTTCTTTCCTTTGCAAAATGAACTGAAATTGGGGGTGCAGCTCTTCCTTATTTTGCAATGCGTTTTAACCTCTCTTTTTTTCACCGAGTAGCTGTAGTTTACTATTTCAGTTAATGTAGCAGTGGTTCGATTCTTGGGGGGAAAGTGTGCTTCATAATTTTTAAAGGTAGATTTAAACAAGGTGCGGCCACCCGGCCACAGTCCATTACTTCATGGGAAAATTCAGAATTTGCCGGTGTTCATTGGCGTTTTAGAAAACACTATCAGTCCTAACTTATGTTAAATTTGATGACTTGTTATTCAATTCGCGGAAATAGTCAGTGTTTGCCACTATTAGTGTATTAATGCATTTTTTCATGTTTTTTTTTGCCATTCACATCTAAAAAAAAACGCTATGCCATTCTTCTTCCTTGTTGTCTTCTTTACCAACATTCGTGACCATCACCACCTCCTGTTAGGTATATACGTACTTTTGTGATTATTATAATTCCTAAAATAATAATTAAATCAGTAGCAAAATATATATTAGGCATATTTGGGATTATAAACATTAACATGATCATCAACTCAAATATATCTATCTCATATATATGCATAAACATGGCAAAATCTAGAACAAGAATACTACTAACAGAAGTAAGCATCAGTATCATCACACAACAAATATTTAGGAAGCAAGTCCTAACCATATCAAAAGATATCACCGTGGCTTATAGATAATCGCTCCGGCGAAGGTTGCGGTAGAGTCTGATGCGAAGAAGACGACACGAAGTGGATGATCGAGAAGGAGGAAGCCATGAGCATTCACGCGAACGCTTCCCAAAAACCTGATTCGCCCCAACCAGTGTAGGATCACGAGGGACGCCGGCTTCGGAGACACTGCTCTCCCCACGTTGATGCACACCAGAGAAGGTATGGAGAAGTCAATGCTGCACAACACAGAGGAATCGTGGAACAATACGAAACTGATCTATCCCTTTTATAGAGCTAGATTCAGCAGATAAAACTGTCGTAGTAACTGTCATGGTTTTGATGTGCAAAAAGAAGCTGCAGCTCCACAGCCAAATGTACACAAAATCGTCGGACCATTCACACGCGGACGGTCGATAGCGTGGCAAGCGAGTATGCACGTGCGTTCTTTTGCTTGCTTCAACTAGGTAAAACCAACTCTATCGTATATATTAGTTTCCTCCTACCTATACTAGCAATATGATACTAAAATTTCCACTTTTTAGCATGCATAAGTGTATTTTTAGAATTTTTTTTAAATTTATTTAGAATATTAAATAGATCAAACTCAAAACTCCAGTACCTCCCCGACCCGGCCGCCACCTGAACTAATTACATTCAATCACATAAACCCAAATGTGTGTTGATTATGATGCGAATGAGAAACTCGTACGCCAAGCGAATTGCTGTGCTCCTTCCATGGCTACTTTTAAAAAATGCCAAGTCCACGTGATGCCCACTCTCTTCTTCTCCCTCAAGCCCAGTCCGGTTTTTGGACACTTTGACCAGATTCCATGATCTTCCGGTTGGATTCACTACGAACGGTGGGCACGGCCCCGCCGCGCCGCACGTGCGCTGGGGAACACGTGTCAGAGAGTATCGCTCTAGTGAGTTGAAGCGGAAGCGGTACAGCCAAGGTACTGCACGCCTCCCTCACGTGCTGCCGCCTGCAAGACGTCGCGGCGCGCGCGGCCTGCTCGCCACCCGCGCGCTTGGCACGTGTTGCGCTGAAGGATACGAGCCAGCTCGGCTTACCGAGAACTTAACTTGAACTCGATGAGTTAAGCAAACAATTTAGTTTATTTTTTAAAAGTTAAGTTTGAGTTAACTCGCGAGTTGCTCGTTTAGCTCGTTAAGAAAACTGGGCCCAACCTAGTGTACAATGTCGAGTTAACGAGTTTAGCTTTAATTGTTAGTAACGAGCCTAATAAGTCTAACGAGCCGAGTTAACAAGTTTGAACGAGCTGAACCGAGCTTGTTATTCTACTCGTTAGCTTAACGAACCACGCTGAGCTCATTTCCTTAACGAGTCGAGCTGAACTCGTTATCCACCCCTGGATCCATGGCTCTGTATGAAACATGCATTAATCCTTTGTTTAGTTTCAGCTTCTTTTTATGATACTCCAACCAGTTGATCATGCGGCTTCTATAAGAACTTGGCGAAAATACAACACATTTTGTCACATAAAAGTGCACTAATATATACCACCATGCACATTGCTTGGAAAACAGACCGATAAGGTTGATTCGTTAATTTGCATGCCTGTATGCACGTAAACGGTTATTGCATGCTCTGAGCAGAACATTTGTAATTAGCCGATTGGACCGTACAATTACGCGGTTTAGGGTAGTATAATATAATTTTATGTAATTATAAATTTTAAAATTTATATTTTTTGCAATCTAAATTTGAATTTAGGATATTTGATTTCATATCTAATTGGCAAAAATTATTTTGAGATCTCTCTTCTTATGTGTGAAAGAGAGGATTGAGTTATGGGTCCATCGAGGAACTTTACACTCTCAGTCATTAATTACATATAGTACTACCTTTTTTAAAATTAATATATCTTCAAACCAACTATTGAATTTAAAACTTTAAAATTAGGGTCCACCAATTTATGGTTGATGTTTTCCCCTTTTTTAGAATCTCTAGCATATGTCGTTGTTTTTTTTAACGGTTGTATAAGGCATGTCATCGGTCTTTAATATATAATAGATAACTTAGCGTTTA
Organism: Hsuehochloa calcarea; assembly: GCA_036346395.1. Classification (NCBI taxonomy): domain Eukaryota; kingdom Viridiplantae; phylum Streptophyta; class Magnoliopsida; order Poales; family Poaceae; genus Hsuehochloa; species Hsuehochloa calcarea. The sequence continues at coordinate 48,504,869 of CM070599.1, forward strand.
TTAATTACTGGGAAAATTAAGGAAAAACTTGCATATTTTTTCTGCAACAAGCTAGATTTTCCGGGCACGCACATGCATTGCCAGCCATCGATTTCAGAATTCATACCACCTAGAGGAACGTAGCACAAGAGCTGGCACGTACATGAGCTTATTTCAATCCATGATACACAAGGATTAGGCCTCTTTCTGAAAAGCAGGCAGATGGATACCTACATCAATCAAACAACGCGTATCCTGGATTCCTGGAGATGTCTCAACAACCAACAACCAACACCAACAAAAGGGCACCGGCCGCATCAGCTGCATGCATACCGGCCACACGTACGTGCCGAGTACCAAATGGCGGAGCTGGCAGCGATCGAGATGACGGGTGGAAGGCGTCTGTGCATCGCATAATTCATCCTACATGCGGATCCGTCTGCTGAGAAATTGCCAAGGAGAAAAGGCCCAGAGGTGTGTACACGTCGACGAGGGGCCCTCATGTCCCGTTCTTTGCTTCCTTGCTTCCTTAATGCGATTGCATAAAGCCTCTGATTGTGCTCTCCTAAGGAATAAGGGTTACACGACCGTAAAGTTGCTCCACCACATCATGTTTTGCGGTTAGTTCTTCTACTGCTATCAGGTTTTTACGGGTCAATGCATACATTATCAATCTTTATAGTTAAAGGAGACCTGCTAGGGGCGTCGGGAGGATGGCCACATTGCCTATTTTATATGGACCGTTCGACGGTCGTCGCTCTGTCTGTGCCATCGGATTCGATTCGACGCAGCGCAGCGCTCACACGTGGTCTGTCTGGTTCGACGCGCCACGTGGAGTCACTGCCTCGCTTCTCGTGCTGATTGCTTCACCTCCACTCACTCTTGTCCCTTCTGTTCCCCATCACGCAGCACTTGGTTCGTCGTTCTCCGCTGTTTCGTCTCTTCTGTCTCGCTCTTGCTCTCGTCGCACGCTTGCCTTTTTCCTTCCGGTTGTCACCATCGTAGTTTGCCCGCTCTCTTCCTTTGGTTCTTTCCTCCCCTACTATGTTTCCTATTGCTAATGGTCTTGGTTTGTCTCCACCGCGCTTGTTCTTTTGCTTTTGTGGGGAGTGCGGGTTTCTCTGTGGATCTACGATTGTTTGGCTTCATTTGGCCTTTTCCCTATTGTGTTCTTCGATTTCGTTGCCATCTTCCTGTCCGTGCCTTTTCCCTTTTCTCTTTTTCGGTTGGATCTTGCCTCATCCTTGCATCCCTGTTTGGTCGGCTACTGTTGGGGTGATTTTGTTTTGGTTGCTCTGTTCGCCCTCTTCGCTTTGGTTTTTGTTTGGTTTGATTTAGTATGCTCTGTGCGCCTCCTCTTCGGTCGGCATTCGCCACCGCCGTGGTGTCTTCTGCTTCTTTCCCCTTTTGTTTTTTGGTTGTTTTTAGTCCTCGCTTCGTTCGGCTGTTGTTGTGGGTGTTCCTCTGTTGGTCGTTTTCCTCTGTCTCTTCTTTTACCTCTTTTGAGGTTCCATTTTAGTGTGTTCTTTGGTTTTGTTCATATCATATTGTCTGTGCCTCTTCCCTTTTCTCCTTTTTCGTTGGATTTTGGCGCGTTCTTGCACCCCACTTTGGCAATGTACTGGTGGGGATGATTCCCCGTTGGTCTCTTCACTCTTCCTCCTCGCTAGGGTTTCTGTTGGGTTCGATCCTAGCTGATATGTGCGCCTTCTCTTCGATCGGTGCTCGCTATCGCCGTGTTGCTTCCTGCTTCTTCCCCTTCTTTTTAAGTCCTTTTTAGCCCTCCCTTCGTTCGACTGCTGTTAGGGGTGTTCCCCTGTTGATCGATTTCTTTTGCTTATTTTTTCCTTTTGGGGTTTGATTTGACTCTGTTCTTCCGTTCTGTTGCTATCGTCCTATTTGTGTCTTTTAGCTTTTCACTTTTTCGATGGGATTTGACCTCCTTGTATCCCGGTTTTTACTAGCTACTATTGGGGATGATTCCCCCTTAGTTTCTCTCCTCTAGTTGGGGAGTGTTCCCCTGTTGGTCGATTTTGTTTGCTCCCCCTCCTTTTGGGGTTCAATTTTACTGTGTTCTTCTCTTCCGTTGTTGTCGTGTTGTTTGTGCCTCTTACCTTTTCTGTTTTTTGGTTTGGGTTTTACCTCATTTTGCCATCTCGATTTTGGTCGTCTACTGTTGGGGATGACCCCCCCCCCCTTGGTTTCTCTCCTCTGCCTCTTTGACATGGTTTCTCTTGGGTCCAATTGCAGGTCATTTAGCGTTGTCCTATCTTCTGTCCCCCTTTCTTTTGTTTGCAGCTGATTTTTACTTTTCTCTTCATTCAGCTGTTGTTGGGTGTGTTCCACCATTTTTTGTTTACTTTGCTTTCTTTCCCCCCTTTTTTGTGCGGTTCTACACACCCTTCTGCTCGTCTTCTATTTAGTTTTGCTCTTCCTCTTCGATCGGCTGACTTATTTATCCAATTTTGCAGATACTTCTGTCTACGGTCTCTGGTTCTGTATAGTTTTGTTGGTTCCTTCGCTTCTTGGTCTGATGCTCTCTCTTCTTTTCTGTACTATTGTTTGGTATGTGTTGTCATGTGTTTTGTCTTATCTGTTTGCTTCGTCTTACTTTTGCAGGTGTTGTTGTTTTCTTCGCACTTCATTCGAACATTGTTGTCTTCTCGCATTGCCCACTTCGGTCCCGACAGTGTATGCTCTCTTTTAGTCGTTGTTTCTTGTCATGCTTTATATCTGCGTACTTAGTCATATTGTATCGAATGTTTTGTTGTTCAATAATCTGCATACAGACCTGCATGCACTCGCTTTACAAGTTTACATATAGATTTTGCGATTTTGCTCATAGTGCTTTTGCGGTTCCATTTAGCATTAAGCCCTTGGGGCTATTCTGCAACAGTCTTACCAATATATTGTTGTAACAATTTTGTACATTGCATTGCCTTCTAGAATAGTGCATAATCGCTTCACTGCTATTGTTTTAGTTAGTATGCTTTTTTACATAGCTATAGTAGACAACTCTTTTTTCCCTGATTCAACTAAGTACATACTGACCTATATGCTCTTGCCTTCCAAGCATAGATGCATATGGTGCCATCCACTTATAGTGTTGGTATTGTTTCGTTGACCGTTGAGCTTTTGTTGGTGTTACACAGTATGATTTGTATCTTTACATTTGAGATAGCGAATCGTATTGGGCGTAAAATCCACTGATACATGTCTATATTTTGTGCACTTCGGCTTGTATGTCTTGCCACCTTCTAGAACAGTCTCTAATTATTTCGACGTTAGTGTTATTATCTATATGCTTCCTTATGTGATTGGATCTACAAAATAGATCCGCTGGTGTTACTATATATATATTTCCTTCTAGGACAATTTTGGCCGAATTTTTCCCAGTTTAGATGTTTGTATTTTGAATGTTAGGTTTTGTTAATCATAGGACTCTACTCAGACATATCTAAGAGGCGGATCAATACATGGCTTAACACATTTAGATGAGCTCTGTCTACTGACATGTTCTATATATGTTGATACAACAAGCAACTATTTCCCTAGATATGTAGTAACGACTAGAGTCAACTAACGTATAGCCGCAACCATAGCCACATTTCTATTCGTTGTTATGTATTCTATTGCATACGATTATTTTCCTGACTGTGTTGCTGTCTTGTGCATAGATTCTATGTTTTCTTCATCATTCCTTTTGTTCAGACTATATCTCTATACTTATTCATGTAGTTTGCTTCGCTCGCTTTCGCTATCTATATTGTTACTTATTCAGAATAGTTTGTGCCCTCTTCACCGTCTCAACATTCATACCATATATCTATAGCTATTGATGTGTTTACTTCTGTTCGGTGCTTTATAGAGGATGAAGGACTTACTGGAAACACAACATGTCGGTGGTATATATGTCCAAATATTCCAAAGCTACAACCCTCACAGCTAGGTATACAACTCTACAACTACAAGCCTACGATTATACAGTTCGTTGTTGAAATATCATAGTTTCTACTAATTTATCGTTTGTTTTGCTCCTACATAGTACCATTTTGAATCTGTATCATGTGTCACTTTACGTGATCATATCCCGCGAACCAATACTCCTTCCAACCAGATAGAAGAAGAAATACTTGACATAAATCATTTTGATTTCTCGGTTAGTTTTCTCATTTAGCTCTTTCTCTTTATTTTCTGATTATCCTCTATAAACACGCCCTGAATAGCTTCCTTGTATCTACATGTAGCCTATTGGACTTATATGCACTGCCACAATTGCTAAACTAAGCCCTAGTCAGGCATGGTGATTTTTCTCTTGCAATAAATCCAGTAGGAAGTTTTCTCAAGACAGCGGTTTGTACAGATGCTCATCTTTTCTCGTGTATCTTCACTGCACTATAACTTGCTATGGAGGTTCTTGCAGTTTTTGGTCATTCTATGCATCCCGCTCCGCCATGGTGCTATGGTTACCTGCCGGTTGATCTTTCTATTATGTAAGTTTGTTAGAGGAGTCATCTTCTTATGGTTCTAGCATACCTTATACATGGTCGATACCGCATCTCATGGAATTGATTTAGCAATTTTCTATGCTTTTAATTTGTCACATTGATACGTATTTGCGGCCGTAGACAACAGTTCTTTTCAAAACTTGTAGCATTCATTGTGACGAGGAACTAGAAATCCTCATTTAATTATTTATCTATAATCTTTATTATAGATAATGACGCCATTATATGGTCCTTGAGTATACCCCTTAATATTCATAAGGGGGAAGCTGGAGTCATAAGATCTTCTACGACTACCTCATACTTGTAAGTTCTTCTACGATCGCCTGATGGTCGTAAGTCCTTCTACGACCAGGTCATCTACGACCACCCTATAGTCGTAAGTCCTTCTACGATTAGCACATGATCAGGAGCACAAGATATTGTATTTTCAGTCCTTTTCTTGATCTGTAATCAGCATACTCAATATAGCCACACATAAGTAGGGTTGTTATTCTCTCCGAAGAAGGCCTGAACCTACATAAGAATCCTTGTATTGTTCTCATTGCGTGATTTGAGTCTTAGAGATCCCCTGAATCAAATAATCTTTACATAAGTTCGGTTATAAAACACCGACAGTTGGTGCCGACCGTGGGGATCTTCGGGTCATCAGGTTTCCTTCATTATCTCCCAACTTTAATGCTTCCTTGGCTGGAGAGTGGAACGAGGAGAACTGGTTCGACTTGGCCGATTACGCAGATATCAACATGGATGCGGGCTTCGACTACGAGCTGTGTATTGCGTCATTTGATGGTGATGTCGCCTCCAGAGATCATTCTCCAGGAGACTATACCACTGATGGAGTTGAGGAGGGATCCTTACCCCCCATAATGTTACGTCCAAATGAGGAACCAACTTTCTCAAAGTGCAATGGTCAATCCGACCACAATCAAAACTGCTCCGAGACAGACCAAAAACATGGCGAGGCCCCCCCTCCAAATGTGCAAATCCGCCTAAGGCAGTCCTACCTGACAAAGCAAGTCCTGGAAGCCATCATTCTGGAGCTTCATCAGCACCTGGTGGTACTGTCTCTCCGATTAGCCCCACAGAGGATGGGATCGAACACGCTTTTCTGTGAGTTCGACCATCCTATCATAGGGCTCATTTGCGGATGTAGACGGTTATAACCCAAAATTCCCCTTCCTGGAGGGGTTTTCTCCAAGTCGCCAGACGACGTCTTTCGATTACTCCTCAAGCGAGGAGGCCTCGAGCGCGAGTGGAAGTCATCAACGGGAGGTTTTCGTCCTTCGTTCAAGTGATTATCACTCTCCTAGAGACAGGATTAAGGACACTCCCCGACGATCACACATTGCGACCCCTCGTGGCAATGGTAAGAACACCTCCGGTAATGAACATGGTTAACACTCTAATGAGTGTGCGAGAAATCCTTGAGATAACCGCACTTCATTGAGGCAAACTCAAGAATCAAACATGGACGATCCTGAGACAACTCGACAGAGAATAATAGCAACTCAGGGAAATTTGCCTGAGCGCTTTTAGTATCAGTCAAAATAAGCTTAGGAACTCCAACATATCAACGATCTACTCGAGAACCCAACTCAAGAGCTTGCCCGAGCGCCCAGCTACGACCTCTTCACACAAGAGATCGCACGAAGGTTTCGAAGCGCGATGACCAGACTCGAGCACCCTCGCCGCCATCATTTCAAAAGTCATAGTCGTACTACTCCGTCCGCTTCTAGTTGTTCGAACAACTCACCGCACGGAGATCGGCGCGACAACAAGGTATGTCGTTCTCTTAACCGAAGAAAGGCTCTTCTAACGTCTAAAGATAAACAAACTCTCTGGAGAGGTGATCGTTCACCACTCCAACGTAGAGGTCCGCAGCAGCAGACGAGATAAGAGGAGTATTACCCACGTAGAATCAAGACTTATCATAAGTTGGGTTCACCCACTACCGGGTATCGTCGTGTACGATCACCTGATGATGACAACCCTTCTTTTCTACAAAGGAGGCATTACGAAGTAATTACCGGATGTAGGGCATTCTCACCTGACCTCCGAGCAGTTTGCTGGCCGCCGCGGTTTCGACTAGTGAACATGGAGAAATTCGATGGGTCTCAGAATCTCATCGAGTTCCTTCAAATCTACACGACCGCTGTCTGAGCAACAGGAGGAGGGGAGCGCATCATGGCAAATTACCTTCCGTCTGTGCTCGATTAATCTCTCTATCCTGGTGATAACTATCTGGCGACGTGTGAACGTTACTTTTCTAACAATAATCTCCAGTAACTGCGCCATCATCTGAAGCATTGATGCGCCATTTAGGCTGGAGAGATTGTCGCCCAAGAACGCTATAAAAGGAGGAATCACCAGACGACAGAGGGGAGGGACGAGGAGGAGGATCAGGAGCATAAGACATTGCATTTTCAATCTTTCTCTTGTTCTGTAACCAGCATACTCAATATAGCCACACAGGAGTAGGGTTGTAATTCTCTCTGGAGAAGGCCCGAACCTGTATAAAAATTCCTGTGTCATTCTCTCTGCGTGATTTGAGTCTTAGAGACACCCCGAATCAAACAAATATTACGTAAATTCGGTCCTAAAACACCGACACATAGGTACAGGAACATTCAATATGGTACATAGATTTGACCCAACGAACACTTAAATCTATAGAGATCTCTCGATGTCTTCATATGACTTTCGCTCTGGGATATCATCTTTTTCTTCAAATTTATTTTCTTATTACCTACATAGTGCTATCACATAGCCATAGCCATATTGTTCAACAGATGCTACCTCACTAGATGTTTGTCTATTTCAGAACCTACGACGTAAAGAGCTCAATTATTGTTTACTAATACTCGTACTCATCTTCATGTGCTTAGTGCAGTGCATTTTTTCCTATCTATCTTAGGTCGTCAATGTTCCATCCTCACATATTGCACAATATTTTTCAGCCTAACGTGTGCGTCATCCGATGATATCGTTGCTTCCGAACCTACCAAAGAGAGTTGTACATATGTAGAAGCAAAGAACCAAGTTTATGTATGCTATCTATACCAGGATCTTTACCTATACCTATCGAAATCCCTATTCCTTCCCAGAGCCCACGTACTAATTTGAGTCATTCTTTTGCTCCTACATTGACTTCGACGGAGCATTCTGTGACAACATAGCTTACATTTTGCTCCTATGCTAACATTCCATGCTTTGTGCTACCTGTTGGCTCCACCAATACTATTTTTTAAATCTAATCTACCCTTTAAAAAATGCATGGTTTGTTTTTTGTTAGTGTTGTACTTCTTTATATGTACTGCCAGACTTTATAGCCTCTATGTTTTCTCTCTGCTGATACACGCTCTCTGTTTTTAATATTTTTGAACAATCGCGTCTATATCAGATAACGATGAGACATTACTTTTGGTACTTTTTATAGTATATATCTAGCATAATAAAATACTTTGTGTTTTCCTACACTCGATGCTTTACGTACAAACTAAAACTCGTCAAACTACATCCCACTGTTAGACCTTATTACCTACCATGTTTTGTACTTTTTTTAAGGGTTGAACAATATCTCATATGCTTATTAGATACATCAAACTGGATAATTAATAGAACTTGTTTAGGCTTGGATAGAACCTATGCTCAGTTTTAATGTGGTATGCTTTTGTCTGATCTTCCCCAAGACTTCTGTTGGGGATGTGCATATTTTATTTTGTTTGTACTTGCATATAGTCCTACCTAAAAGTGGTTCATATCAAACCCATATTCCTGTCTGTCTATTTGGTGCCTACACCATCATGCAAACTATCTCTGTGCAGCTACCTTCCCAATAGTTGTTATTTATGACCAAATATACCCATACGTATGTTTTGCTTTCACATTACTCTCCAAATTTGTTGTGTGCCTCATATTTGGTATCTAGTATGTTCTACAATTAGCATACTTATTACATAAATGCTCCTGAACATACAATTAGTCATGGTATAACCGTAAATGTAACTTCTGGACCTATAGTTCCATTCAGTACAACTGTAGACATGTCCTTCGAGTGTGCCAAGGCGCGCACCGGGCTCTAGTGTGTGTGTGTGTGTGTGTGTGTGTCTGAATGGCGCATAGTGGAGTACCTTACTTACGTGTTGTTTCTTGTTCAAATTTAATTCTAAGAGAAGTGAGTAAATGTTACGAGAAAAAGAAAACTGAAAAGAGATGATTTGATGTTTTGGTCACTAGGATGTGTATATTAGTATACTACTGGTTAAATGCATGTGTGTTGCTATAGATAAAAAAAATCATATTATCCAGCATTTCAAGCCATCGTCGTTGAGCTTGGCTTGCGCCACACCCTTGGCTTTGACATGGCAGTTGGCTGAGCTCTGACCTGGCCTACGCCGCACATCTCTTGCTGTGCTTAGCCTACACCAAGTCCTTGGCTATGTCGCCATGCTTGACCATGCTACGCTGCAGCACACGTTGCATCTCAGCTATCGTCCTTGACATGTGCCGCCATGCCTAGACTACATCGTCGTTCTCGCGCCAGGCCACCCAGGCCGGTGAAAACAATATAGAGTAAAGCACACACACTTTGATTGATTAAATATGGATTGCATCATCATATATTAATGACAACTTAAACAAGCTCTTCACAAATACGTTAATGACAAAGGCTCTTGAATACTACCGACTTATCTATATCACTCAACAGTAAACATGAAAATTGATTCCTCCATGTACTGAGTAACTAAACAAGTTAATTGCATGTATAGTGCCCAAACCAGTTTCATATAGAAATTGCATAACACAAGTAGCACATCGAGTAATGACAAAATTGAGAACTATTTAACACGAGTGGTGGTATCACAACTCTTAGTTCAAGAAGCATATGTGTGTGCACACTACCCTTTAGTTTTACTAAAGCCTGTTTCTCCACATAGAATTGGAGTACCACAGAATTTTCATAGATAGCTTCCATCATTTCCTCTTCTATCATTATTGGAAAGTCAACCTCATATTGTTTTAACAAAGGTAGTACAATTGGAGGATGGATTAACTCCTATAAAACAACTTCCTCTTGTTTTGTTCAAAATATTGAATTAACTCTGAAAATGAGTAGAACAACATCTAATCACAACTATCGGTGCAGCTTCACCGTTTTCATAAACTTTCTTATTGCCATTTTTCTCGGATAGCCAGAGTTCTTCGAGAACACCTAAAATATTAAAGATTCTTTAAGATTTGGCCAAAATACGCAAGTATAATAGACAACCAAATTAGCAAAGAGGAGAGACAAACTTCCATGTACCCAGTCTCATCGTCACCGCATACATGGCAGCCAAGCTTGTAAAGGTTGTCCATGACAACGTACGTTCTTAGCATGACCCACCAACCATGCTTCCTAGGCAAGACATGACAGCAGTTCCGGAAACTTATGAGGAGGAAAATGGAAATCTTTTGAGCATTTCAACAAGCAAATGACGCACACTGATGTAGATGTGGTGATTCCAAAAGCATCATAATGGGGGACTGAAGAGGCAATATTTCCAGTCTACGTTGTACACCGAAGCTTTCTAAACTTTTTTCAGATCATAAACAATATTCACAGAAAAATGAAAATTTCTTCTAGAAATTTGCTATGCATTTTTTACCAACTGTTTTGTATAGAAGGGCAATGTCGGAAAAATCCCATTACTATTCAAAAGTTAACAATGTGTAGGTGGTCTGAAACAACCAAAATTAATATATCAAAAGGAACAAAGGAAGATTTGCTCTTCTCGTTTGCTCAACGACAAGATCCTAAGGATACAACAAAGGAGATATGGCTAGCTAACATCATGGAAGCTGCCAACATGTCTATGTTTTGAACATAGGTGACAATTAATTGTGATTACAAATTTATTACTATTACTGATTAATCAAGCACCACCCATACCTCTATATCGAAAAGCTGGAAACCTTGGGATCGATGTATAGCTGACCATGCATCTAGAAACCAAGAAAATACAATCAACAAACAATAGATTAGATGAATGTATATCTGATTATCTATAGTATAAGCATGAAATGAAATATTTGGCAAATCTCACCTTATATGCAAACATTATCCATGGAGTTCTCTAGTAGAACAAGTAGTCTTGCTAGTATTTGTTTGCGTCCTTGAAAGACACATTGTTCTGGAATTATCCTACAGTTTGGAAGGGGAACTACACCGGTCCAAGGAAGCCTTGTCTTATAAGTCTATATAAATAGAGCAAGGGACATAAAAAATATATGTAGAATAATGTCGATGGTTTAGTATCGATCTTATGAATGAATATTGGGGGCTCTCCTAGAGTGAAACCACACAGAACAGAAAAGAATACAAGTATTTTATACAGCTTCGTGCCTTCTCCTGAGAGAACAATAACCCTACTAATGTGTTGTTGTATTGATTGTGTTTACAACAGGCAGGAAGTCGCTAAAACTAGGACTTGATGACTTTTGTCTCTCCTTGTCTCTTCTCTGTCCACCGACTTTACTCCTTATGTAGCACATGAAGGGGTGGCGATTGTCCACGTTAAGAGTCACCTTGTCATTTGATACAATGCGTACGTTTAAGGATAGTTATTGTCAGAGACATATCCCCTACAACAGGTAGAAAGTCGCTAAAACTAGGACTTGATGACTTCTGTCTCTCGTTGTCTCTTCTCTGTCCACCGACTTTACTCCTTATGTAGCACATGAAGGGGTGGCGGTTGTCCACGTTAAGAGTCACCTTGTTGTTTGATACAATGCGCACGTTTAAGGGTAGTTATTCTCAGAGACATCCCCCACATCGCCTTGCGGTTATGTTAGAGACAAAGGGTTAATATGTGCAATTATCTCGGGTATAGTGACACATATTAACTACTGCGTGTATTAAACACATCACACAAATATCCCTAGTTGATTAGGCCCACATGTTTGTAGACTTTATCGATCATAGGGTAGTCGTAGCTGACCTGGTTGCATAAGGTTTACAACCATAAGGTGATCGTAGTAGGACTTACAATTAATAGGTGGTCGTAGAAGAACTTATGACCATAAGGTAATCGTAGTAGGACTTACAACTATATAGAGTGATCGTAGAAGAACTCACGACTATTTTGAGTGATTGTAGTATAGATTACGACCCCTAGGTGGTATGATCCCCCTCATTGTTAATATTGAGGGGTACCTTTGAAGGTTGTATAAAAGATATTATTATATATAATACTACAGATAAATAACTTAATTAATTGAGGATTATTAGATCCTCATCAAATAATAAATAGTTTTTGCATGTTCGACAATGTTGTAAGTTGAGCTAGTGCTACAAAGCATTTTATGCTAGCTTCCAAGAAGAAAAAAGGACAGGATATTTCACCATAGCCCTTGTCCCTAGTAGATTTAAGCCTACAACATATCACAAGTATAAAGCATACAATCAAATCATATTATAAGTTCCCATCATTAGAGCTATTAATAAGCCACATATAAGTGCCCGTAGAAAATGTCCTCAATTGATAATATAAGCCATGGATCAATAGGCCAACTAAGAAATGATAGTGTTGATGATTAAACAGGGGCAAAGAACATCTTTTTATTTTGTTTGATCAATGATAGCATAGGCATGTGCTCCTTATGTATCTTCAAGATTATAGGAGCATTCCGTGTTATAAAAAATATGATGTTACAAAAGCTATACATGGGCAAACAACTATGCCAATAAAAGAAAAATATGATTCACCCAACACAATGACCAAATTGTCCTGGTTTCACAAATAGTAGTGTAATAACATATCATCTCATAGCCATATTAAGAAAAATCAACAAACTCGGATATTTTCACTTAACCATATATGGCTACATGCACCTACCTATGAAAATAAGAACTAAATGGTGCTAAGCAACATTTGAAAATCAGATCACAAATGGAAATAAAAGGGAACCAGTCACATTATACGTCTCAGAGCATATCCTCTGCACCTTATTCATGCTTGGAAGAGTGGTCCATGTTTGTATTTCAGAATCATATAGCTCAGCAGAGCTCAATGTACCATTGTCACCAATGCCACCAACTACAACGAGCTCGAGGCTTGGGTGCCGTGTTTATCTATCTCCCCCTTCTCCCTCACGGTTTCTTTCTCCAAGAGGGTGTGAGACGTGGGGTGGAGATGGAAGACGTGCGGCCTGCATGGCAGACACTCATGAGCCTGTTGGAGAGGAAGGGGAGGTAGGGCCCGGAAACGACAAAGAGTATGATGGTGCCATTGTCAGCCATGGCGAAGAAGGCTGCAACCTCTTAGAGTGTGTAGGCATGCCATGAGGAGGATGGGGCGGATGGCCGGTAGGGCCCCAGGGGAAGAGGAGGGCAAGGAGGAGGAGCGCAGAGGGAGAAGAGGTAGGGGAGCGTGAAGAGGGGGAGGGGGCGGCGTTGGCGGTGGCGGTGGAGACGCAGAGGGAATCGACCATCGGCGTCTTTTGGTGCGGCTGTTAGTGGAGCCACATGGTCGAAGATCAGGCTTCAGGAGGTGAGAGGAGGGTGTGAGACATGGGGTAGAGATGGAAAGCGTGGGATCAAGCAGTTCAGTGGGCAACACAGCCCGCGTGTATATTCATGCATCAGTCCGACGACAACAGGTTAGTGATGACTCTTGAATTTCGATGTTCGTTGCAAGGAAGGACCGTGCCGCTCGCTGCTCCTCTCGATCACTTTACGATCGATGATGTAGCTTTACTCCCTGACATGTTTGACTGTGTGCTAGCCAGCTTCTTGCCGTTGAATATCTAGCTCGGTTGTTGGAAATTAATCTAGACTTGCCAAGTATAGGGTGTTAGGATCTTGATGCAATCAGCATAGGATCAATTTAGTTTATTTCCTTTGTTAGTTTTCCATATTTAGATTTGGTATCCTACTTTGTGTCCGGGTAGGTTTCCTACTCGAAACCGAGTTGGATCAAAGAATCCAAGTACTCAACCTATATAAGGGCACCTATGGTCTTGTAACTTGAACAACAAGAGCAATAGAGCAAGAGAAAATCAGAAAAGCTGTTGTTGTTCCGGCGACACAAAAATTTGTTGTGTTCTTGTGTTCGCGTTCGGGGTTTCATTGCGTTCGCTTGTGTTCGTCTTGGTTTGGGCCAACAATTGGTATCAGAGCAAGGTGCGAGGAGGTGAGGTGCAAGGAGAAGTTGTGCGGCGCGGATGGGCAACGCGTGGCTCGGTCGGACGACGACAACTATTATGGCTCTTGGGCGGTGAAGATGAAGGTGTTCATGCGCGCACAAGGGGTGTGGGTGGTGGTGGAAGGCAAAGAGCTGGTCGATGAGCGCAAGGACCAGATGGCTCTCGCTGCCATATTCCAAGCTGTGCCCGAGGCCATGATGATGGTCTTGGCCGAATATGAGATGGCCAAGGAGGCTTGGGACACTCTGAAGGAGATGCACGTCGGCGCTGACCGCGTCAAGGAGGCACGAGTGCAGACTCTCATGAGTGAGTTCGATGTAATGAATATGAAGGAGACTGAGTCCATTAATGACTTCGCCATGAAGCTGACCACCATCGTCAACGAGATTCGTATCCTCGGAGACAAGATGGAGGAACGCACCGTCGTGAAGAAGTTTCTTCGTGCCATGCCCGAAAAATTATTGCCGATCGTCTCCACCATTGAGAAATTTGCTGATATGAAGACGATAACGATTGTGGAGGTGGTTGGACGACTGAAGGCATACGAGAAACGCACAAAGGGACGACGGCACAACGAGGAAAGTGAGCATCTACTACTCACTCGTGGCGAGTGGGAATCCAGGTCCAATAAAGAGGGCGCCAACAACTCTGGCATGAAGAATCGCAAGTTCGACAAGACGAAGATTCGCTGCTACAACTGATAGGACTACGAGCACTTCACTTTTGAATGTCGTAATCCCAGAAAGGAGAAAGCGGATGTGCATTTAATTGTGGCTGATGCTGAATACGAGCCGGCGTTACTCTGATGCTAAGTTGAGTCCGGACGTTGAGGAGGTGTGTTCGCCGTCCTGAGTCGAGTCTGTTGAGTTGAGTATAGGACGTTGAGGAGGTGTGTTCGCCGTCCTGAGTTGTGTCCGGGATGTTGAGGAGGTGTGTTCACCATCCTGTGCCGAGTACCAGTTGGATAAGTCGTAGTTGAGACCAACTACCGCAACAAGTTAGAGTTGGCAAGTCTAGATTAGGGATGATTATTGGAAATTAATCTAGACTTGCCAAGTATAGGTGTTAGGATCCTGATGCAATCAGCATTGGATCAATTTAGTTTGTTTCTTTGTTAGCTTTCCATATTTAGATTTGGTTTCCTACTTTGTGTCCGAGTAGATTTCCTACTTGAAAACCGAGTTGGATTAAAGAATCTAGGTACTCAGCCTATATAAGGGCACTTATGGTATTGTAACTTGAACAACAAGAGTAATAGAGCAAAAGAAAATCAAAAAATTATTGTTGTTTGGCGGTATAAAATTTTTGTTGTATTCGCGTTCAAGAGTTTTATTGCGTTCTCGTGCGTTCCAACATCGGCTACCGTTTTGCTCAGTGTTTCATGTCGACGTCCAACGCACGCTGCGTGATGTGTGATCTACGGCAGCGTGTCAGCGTGTAGTGTGGACAGAAAAAAATGGTAGATAAATGTGCATGCCTTTAGGCTCTAGCTATTCTTGTCTGTACAGACACATGTACTTCTGGAGCTTCCTCCTGTTACGCCTGTGCCACGCGAGCATGGAGTATTTGAATCTTCTTTTTTACTTTCTCTTTGCGGATCGAACTCACCGACATAAACGAATGGTTAGTTCTACTAGTAAATCCTTTTTAACCACGCAAGACACGTAAATACGCTTTGTACACATGGCCGCCGTGAAGTAAAAAAGCCGACCGGTAGCAGTAAAAAAAGATGAAGAGGCCAGATCGAGCGGCCGGTTATTTTAGAGTGGCCTATGCAGCTATGCAGAAGGCGAGGCTATCCGGCAAAGAGCTAGCTATGCATGCACAGCACAGCCGGACCTTTGCTTCCAAGGCGGTCAAGGATACCGCCCGTACCATGCCTCCACCTGTAAAACGTACAAACACCACCTCACCATCACCACACAGTACCGGACTTATTTAGTCTCTTGTTTGAAATAAAATAGTCTATCCTTTCACGAATCAAACTAGCAAAAATAATATCTCTATCATTTCTCTCGTACTTCCGATGTAACAAAAGTGTGTCACAGTATGGCACTGCTGCCACAAAGTGTTACTACGGTGCCCACGTAATGCTGATCACTGTTGCTCCAAGGTTGTTGCCGCGCATAGTGGAGCGGCAGGTCCTCACCGTGTACCGAGAGGGTAGGTGGCTAAATTTATTTATTTTGTTCAAGAATGACGACAAATGAGCCAAAACTCCGCAATACCTTCCCAGTAGTGTCGCTATGCTACTGCTGCACCACCTCAGCAAAAAAACCAAAACCACGGAGTGAAAGCATCTCTCTCCTTTCTCTCTCTACATACATGGCACTTCCTCGAAATACACATATAAATATACCGCGCCTCGTTGCTCGTGCGCCCACTCTCTCTCTCTAGCAGCAGCGGCTGGGCTACCGTGTCTTCTCCTTCCTCTATATCAGCCTCCACCACCGCCCCATTCTTCGCCTCCCAAGGAAACCCTTCGCCTACAGCTTCTCTCTGCTCTCGAAAAACTCACCCCGAGAAGTTACCATTCTGGCCATGGACATGGACACCTCGCATAACTACCCCTGGCTCAACTTCTCCCTCGCTCACCACTGTCAGTAACCTCGATTTCTTGCTTTTAGCTTCTCCATCGATCTCTGTGTTTCTGCTGCGGGTAAGGGTGTTTTGGTCATTTATGGAGTGTCGTCGTGCTTATGCATGGGTGTGTGTGCAGGTGATATGGAGGAGGAGGAGAGGGGAGCGGCGGCGGAGCTGGCCGCCATAGCCGGGGCCGCGCCGCCGCCTAAGCTGGAGGACTTCCTCGGCGTCGGCGGCGGTGGAAACGGGGGAAATGGCGGCGCCGCGGAGCTGTACGACTCGGATCTCAAGTTCATAACCGCCGGCTTCCTGAGCGGAGCGGCTGGAACGGCGCCGACTCCGCCGGCTCCTCTGGTGAAAGCTGACGCGAAGCTGGCTCTGCCGGCTGCGGCGGCTCCGGCGCCGGAGCAGAAGAAGGCTGTGGACTCATTCGGGCAGAGAACATCTATCTACCGCGGCGTCACACGGTAAGCAGAGATGGATCGATCTATAGGCCAAGAACCTACAACAAGATGCCCCGTTTGGGTGCTTGAGCTATATATATTGTCATGCAGTCTCCTGGTCGGTGACCGTGTGTATCATGTGCATGTGTTCTACTTCGTTTGACAAGTTCGTTCATAGTTAAGTGGATGCAAATATGAATACATGCATAGAAGCAGAGATTATTAGGCGTAGCTGCTATTATCTTTTTCCGTATGGTCATGGTTTAGATCGATCCATACACAAATCATCGATAAAAGGCTGAATAATGATAGAACTAAGTTGTTGATTCTGTCAAATAAGCTGCCTCTTTTCAAGTTCAAGATTTTGTCTTTCGAGAGATTGACCAAGTTTTATTTACAAAGTTTTACTTTGGCTGCATCTTAATTTTAGTGGCTATTTTTGGTGATTTTTAGGCACCGGTGGACGGGTAGGTACGAGGCGCATCTGTGGGACAACAGCTGCCGACGTGAAGGCCAGAGCCGCAAGGGCCGCCAAGGTGAGCACACGATACCATCCTCGCTATTCTCTAAAAAAACCATCTTCGCTAATATAATACCTTAAATTATCTTCTATATTTACCCTTTATATGTGTCGCTAATTCAAGCTTTTCGATTTTTTTTTACATGTCAAATTGATGATACGTTTCTCATTAATGGTTGATGCTTCTGGTGTCTTCTTTAGTGTACTTGGGTAAGAAAACGAGACTTCTAGTTCTCAGTCTCGAAACATTTATTACGCGAAAGATGCAGTGAACGATGCAGTGTGTTTGTACTACTTGAAACAGGTGGCTATGATAAGGAGGAGAAGGCGGCGAGGGCGTATGATCTTGCCGCACTGAAGTACTGGGGTCCTATCACCACCACGAACTTTCCGGTAAGCACACACACAGACGCACAGACAGACAGATTACACGCACGATTAAATGAACTCCTGCTGCAAGAGTGCGTATAGTAAAAGAATGGGCATATCTATGTGCTGGATGTGTCTTTATGGGGCAAGTGTTGTCCATGTTAGGTTGCCGAGTATGAAAAGGAGCTTGAGGAGATGAAGCACATGACACGCCAGGAGTTTGTAGCTTCACTTAGGAGGTATAGGCTGATGGTGATCACTCTTCTACTAACATTCTATGCATGCCCACTGATCAATGCATGCCCATTTTATGCATGCTTCATCGTTTATATATATATATATATACTTCATAGCTTTGTTATTCAAGTGGATTTGATGAGTGAGGGAGAAATTAATGTGATATGGTGCAGGAAGAGTAGTGGATTCTCTCGTGGTGCTTCTATATATAGGGGTGTGACAAGGTTCATATGTCCTCTATATTCCACTTGTAGTTATGTTTGGCCTTTTGCCTGTTGTCATCTAAGTATTGTTTTGCATGCAATCATGTAGACATCACCAGCATGGGCGATGGCAGGCAAGGATCGGAAGGGTGGCTGGTAACAAGGACCTCTACCTCGGAACATTCAGTGAGGGTGCATTTTCATGTTGTATTGTTGTGTATGCGATATGTTGGGCTTTGGATTTTGTTTCCTACTTGCATGCATGTACTCTTGCTTGGTAGTACTGCATCGATCCACTGGTTAACATTGTGTTTCCATAGCAGCAAGTGTGACGTACTGCATAGTAGCGCTTACATTTAAACTATATAAGCATTCTAGATCAAAGTTCAATTTCTCAGACGCCAAACTACATGATCTTTCTTTTTAATAAATAAATATAGCTCCATGTGTGGAATTATGATTGGATTAACTGTTATGCATACAAAATATTCCATTGTTGATAATGAAATTTCAAGTAGGAGGAGGCACGCGTTGGGCCCCCTCCTAGCGAGCATTAGTCATCTTTTTATTTAGCCTCACATTACAATACTAAACCTCGCACGTAGGTTCCTTCTTATTTATAATATGTACGTACAGGCCTCGCAGCTAGATTCGCCGATATATTTTATGTAGGTCAAAAACATCTACTTTGACCAGATCGATGTATGCAAGTGTACAGGCATGCCCACATTTGATTCAAATTTGTCATCTTTTGCACCATGCATCAATGCACGGGGGGAGGAAAAGAAGAAACCATGACCATGCATGTATGGTTAGATTGCAACCTGAACACTTTCTTTCGTGCACTGCATGTAACAACCTGTGTTTGGAATATTGCCTACTGTTTTGGCGCTCGGCTTTCCACAAAGCATGTGGCCGGTGATTATATTAGTACCTGCTGAAACGGCCATTATTATACTGATTAGATTTTACTAAACTCACCACACCCATGGTTTCTGTCAGTAGGAGATTAGTCCAAGGTCTTAATGTTGCAACTTGCATTGCTGTCTAGGAACTGAAAGCTCATCGTATCTTGTGCATTATACTTTGTCAAAATTAGCTACATGACACTCAACTTTTGCGTTCTCAGATGGACACCTTAAAATTGTGACTTTGCCAAAAGACACTAAAATTGTGTGTCTATTTACTGTAGGACACTGAGAAGATCATTATATTATTTCTGGGCAGGAGAGGAGAGAGAAAGCACACAAAAATGTCTATTATGCCCATTGGTCTCCCATCTTCCTCTTCTATCCTCCCCTTCCTCTTCTCTTCATCCCCGATCGAACCAGCCTGGATCCGACTGTGGGCTGTCGGATCCAACTGCCTCAAGCCGGCACCACTGCTGGCCCCTCTTCGTGTGGGCTCCATTGCCGCCACCCGCCGCCTCCCCCTCTTCACGTCGGCTCCGATGCCGATGAGGTCGCCTCCCTCGCCACGCCACGCACGCCCAGCACCCCCACCGGCCGTCCAGTTGACCCATGCCGCTACCTTCCCTCCCGTTGTAGCCGCCTAGGCCAGCCGCACATGGACGCGCTGCAACAACAGCGCGGAGACCTGCATTGCATGCCATCACGCGAGACCGCACCCACGCCCACTGCGCCCACGCCGACATTGGAGCGGATAGTGCCAGCCTTGCACCCACACTGCCGCTCGCCTCGTTAGCGCGCAACTCCCTCCTCTTGGCCCACTGCTCGCTAGATCCATCACATCCGACGACCCAGCCGTTGTGGACGAGCCCACTCGGTGCACCTCCAACCTCGATGTCGCCCCCATTAGTTTCTCCGTGGCCGGCGCCGAGCTCAGCCGAGTGTGCCCATGTAAATGAAGAAGAGCAACTGTAGCAAGTAGTTAGATTAGTCATGAAAATAATTAGTGTTAAGTGCAATTAGTTAGTTAATGAGTCATTAGTATTTTGTACAACATGTGGGTCCAAAACCATTAGAATTGTAGTTAAACCTTAGGCTATTTTCTACCGAGTGAGGCACTGTAGACGGTTGAACCAGACTGACGGACCGAGCGAGCCAGTCATTGTGCATTGAGGTTATTTTACAAAGTTTCTCTCTTCTAACCAGCCGAATATATTATTTTTACGAGAGGAGTGTCTAACAGCAAATAGCCACAAATTTTTATTATCTTTTGCTAAGACACGATTTTTTGGTGTCCATCAGCTAAGAGCACAAAAGTTTTGATTATGTTCATGAACAATATATTTCGAATGAATTACACCGCTCATGCTTTTAAACTGACAAACGTATGTTGGTTTTGTTGCAAAAGCTTAGATACTGAAGAATGTCACTTAATTTCCTGTATATGCATGTGCTACTCCAACAGCTGATATCTTTTTTGTTTACATAGGTACCGAGGAGGAAGCTGCAGAAGCGTATGACATCGCGGCCATCAAGTTCCGCGGCCTGAATGCTGTTACCAACTTCGAGATCGGCCGGTATAACGTGGAGAGCATAATCAACAGCAACCTTCCAATCGGGAGCATGTCGGGCAACCGGAGCAGCAAAGCCCTGGAGTCCACTCCGTCGAGCTCCTCCGACGCCATGACCGTCGAAGCTGCCGGCCACACCAGCACAGCGCCACCCTCGCTCGCGTTCACCGCCCTTCCTATGGAATATGACCAGGATTGCCTGTCAGTGCTAGCTCTCCAGCATCACCAGCAAGGGAACCTGCAGGGGTTGGGCTTTGGTCTCTACAGTTCCGGAGTTAACCTGGATTTTGCTAATGCCAATGGAGCGGGTGCAATGGCACATTGCTACACTAATGGTGCCTTACATGAGCAAGATCAGCAGCAGCATGAACAACAGGATCAGCCAGAAAGCTCCATACCATTTGCCACACCTATAGCTTTCAGTGGGTCCTATGAAAGCTCAATGACACCAAGCCCCTTTGGATACTACCCAAATGTGGCAGCCTTTGAGACACCAATCTTTGGAATGGAATGATTTGGGGTGGTGTCATTTTGCATGCAGAAGAAGGCCTGATCCTGATGTGATGAGATCAAAACTGGCATAGTTCTCGCACACAAAACATAAAAGGGGAAAAGAGGGGTATGATGCAAACATAGGAAGCAGCATGCAGCATGCATGGGGCACTGACTAGTCAGAGAGGAGGAGACTGCTAACAAAATGATGCAGCAAGCATTTTCCCTTTCCCTTTTGTAGCTTTGGTTTGTTCTGCTTTTGTCATAGCTGAGCTTTGTTGCGCACAGCTTCTTTTGAGCTTTTCTTTCAACTGACATGATTCTGCAAGTGCCATCATCATAGCTTAGCCCTGTACAATGGAAGCAGGAACGTCTTTGTAGCTTTTGCTTCTTTTCTTTTCTCCTTTCCTTGCTCGATCGATCGCTTTAGTGGCCCTCTACTGGTGTATGGTTCAGAGGGGATAAATGTTCGATCTCATGTTTACTCAAGAAGTTATCTACAAATATAAGAGGCACTGTAACTCTGAATTCTTAGCCTGCTTGTACTGGCTTCATCGATCATAAGAAAAGCATCTGTGAATATACCTTCAGTACTGAAACGAGTATACTCATCGTGGAAGCTGTGTGTTAGTACATGCCAGTGTACATGTTCATGCTGGCAGCTGTAGCAAATGCATTTTCCTACGAGATTTTAATATTGTGATGCATGTTTGTGAGCTCACCGCTGTACAAAAGAGAGTCTACCGGGTTTATTCGTATGGATGTCCCCTGCGAAGCAATCATTCTTGGCATGCTTGGCTCATGCGAGCAAGCAACATTCTCCATCCTTTGTTGCACGCTACGGTAACGGTAGGGAGAGGAAAGTCTCCGGCACAACGACCTCATGCTACGTACGTAGGTCAAAAGACACGACAGCTAGCTAGAATTAATTCAAATGTTTGTACCTTGTGTTCCAAATCGGCCGTATGTGCATGCATGCATGCCTTGAAGGCTTAAACTATGTATGGACGGTGCCGCGTGGCGCGCATGATTCACTAATTGATACGTGGCGACTCTGCGACGCTGCATGCTTCGACACGTGCCTCCTGCACGCTTGCTGCGTCGTGTTGTGCGAGGTACAACCGTACTTTCTCCGGTGCCTTTTCTCTTCAGCAGTTAAGGCATGGACAACGCTCCACGTAGGGTGGACGGTGGCCTCGCAGGAAGGGAAGATGATGGCTTGCAGAGCGGCTTGTAGAATCTTTTGGTGGTTTGGGAAGAAAAAGGTGATCCTATGTGGGAGAGAGAAGAGATGCCTATCAATGCCACCGTCGCATTCGTCGTCGCCTAGCAACGCATTGTAGCAGATGACGATGGCAGCACGATGGCGTGGTGGTATTGGATGGCAACGGAGGTGAAGAAGACGATGTTGAGACTGGCCCACGGCGGCGGCGATCGACTACGCTCTGCTCGAGGAAGATGACAAGGGCATAGAACAGCGGCAACAACCAGATCCATTCAGATCTGGCCGAGGAGCGGCGCTGGTGATGACCAATGAGGCGGCGGTGATCGGATAGGAGAGGGAGGGAGGGAGGTGAAGTGGTGAACAGGAGGGGGGAGGTGGGGGAGAAAAAAAGGAAATGGGATAGGGTTTTAATATTGAGAAACTATACGATACATTCTGATGGTAGTATAAATTAAATTTGATCATTGATTTGTTAAATTTATAATAAACTTTCTTTGTATTTATATTATTTTTTGTGAGGGTATTATGAACTTTTGCAACTAGGTAAACATATTACTCTTGTGGCATGTGATCTTCACATGGACAATTATATATAATTCTACCCTCTCGGATTCTACTACTCATACTATCAGGTATAGTATAACTAAATCATAACTAATCTGAACTATTGGATCAAAGAAAATAAAAGATTCATATTAAATTAAATGTAACGTAGAAGAGCTCTTTAATATTAGACCAAGATGTGGTGCAAGGGTACATGTGTGGTTTATTTTTTGGTTCTAATGTTCCTACTGTCAAAGTTTGAACAAATACGGTAATTAAAGTAGTAGTAAAGGCTGAAACAGGAAAAAAATGGAGGGCTAAAATGCAAAATTATTTGTTGGTTCGAACAAGCCGGCCCGACACGAAAACCATTTTTCCGATTAAAAAGTATTATTCTATTTTTAAAATAAAAATAATATTTAATTTATTTCAAAAATAATAATAATAATATTATTATTATTTTAATTAAATTCAGCGGGCTTGCCAGAAAACAAATCTCGAGTCCGGCCGGACGGGTCACCCATGAACAGTTATAGTCAAAGGCATCTTATGGGCGCTCAGGAGATGGATATACATACGCGCATTTCATACGTGGTTCTGTACACTTGCTGCGTCGTGTTGATCTATCGCGGGCTGGGTCAGTGGCCACTCGGCTCGGCTTGGTTTCCATGTGGGCCGTGGGGGCAACCTGGCGAGGAGGGAATACGAAGCAGAGACCGTCGGCAGCAGTGGGTCCGCCCAGCTGAAGTTTGTAGCGTTGCCGGTTTGCGGCTGCATGCAAACTTCTGAGAACTGCGAGCGCTTCCCCGGTTTGCGGCTGCACACCCAGCTCCACGCCGTAGGCCGTGGCCCGTTGGATTGAAATCTGGTGACTGAAGTCGTTCTCCAAAATCTTCACCGACCAGCCAACTAGTTATTACTGTTCATCCTATTTTTTCACGTGCATTTGCATATATCGACTAATGGATGCTTCGAACTTATTTTAATTACATCCAAATAGTGGGAGATTACCATCCTATGATACTTGCAAAATTCTCCTATTTTTAAGCTGAGTGCAAAGTGAAGCATAGGCCGATTTGGACACAATTAGCCCTGTTAGACCACCGAAATTTATAAAGTAGCTCCGTAGTCTTAAAATTCTAATTTTAACCCCCTTAGCCCACCTGTTGCGTTTGTGGGCGGCGGCGGCAGGCACCTTGCGCCTTCGGGGACAACAGATGAGGCACTCTTTGCCATCCCACACGGCGGCGGGGGCTGGCGACTTCTTCCGCCGTCGCGAGACAGCGGCGAGTGCGGGCCCGACAGTAACCCGTTTTGGTCGCTCCCCCGCACCGGCGCTCCCTTCTTCGCCAGCGACAAGCCACACCGCCCCCAGCCCTCCCATGCTCTGTTGTCGGTTTGGACCAAACCTATGCGGCAATGGCATTAAACCGAGTGAATCTCGGTCAGGTTTAGACAAAGATTTGTCATTTTAATGACGCGTTAGTGACAGTCCATAATGGCGCATTTAACTGCGGCAGTGAGTCACTGACCGGTGGACCCGCAGGGGCTTAATGGCGTTTAATTCATTTTTCACTGACTCCCCCTCCTTTATGCGCGATGGGCGTGGTATCTTGGTATACACTTGGTCCGCACATGGGCTTGGTCCACGCGGTTTTCTCTCCCGCTTGAGAGAAGCGTCTTCTAAAATTTTGTTCGTAGGCCCCATGTTTCTAAATTTTTGTAATTTCAATCTCTCTCCTGGTTTTTAGTTCAATTTGGAGTTCATTATTTTCTTTAAAGATTTAATTTAGTAACAGATCTATCAAGCTCAAGAATATTAAGCTCAAGAATATTAAGACCCTCTTGCTTTAGATCCAGAAGATTCAATACTTTGATCATATTGAACCTACATTTTATGCAAATTATATTCTTTTAAAATATCAAATTGCATGCTTTAATTCCTTATGCAAATGTATATCAAATGATCATAAGATAGTTAAATACCAACATGATGATTGAATAATTATTATACCATCCCTTCACAATTGAATTGTCTAATCCTTGTCACCCTAGCAATTATACGATAACCTACTTGTTATTTGTTGTACTTAAGAGCCATGCAAGTCTTACTTAAGTACCGAGTATTAACTACTCTAATCATCATATTTTAATCATGCAACTGATTTTGGGCAGTCATTGGGTGTAAATGACTGAGTTGTTGAGGTAATGTAATTTATGCTCCTCAAAACCCCAATAACTTGTTGTTATCATATCTGGGCGGATGGTATGTTGGTGTGTGCTGATGTAGCACGAGAGATGTTGGAATGTAGAATGTACTGTCCAGATGGCTTTAAGGACTTAATCCTGTGATGATATCCCAATGTAAAATAGTACAACCACAAGTCTATAATAGTGTCAACCTGACCAACTAATCTGTATCCACCAATGTGAGTTGTACCACTCGAGTAACCCATGAGTTGTGTCATTGGCATAAGCTGTCATGGACATGGTTGGTGCGCATAACCACTCTTAGATAAAATCTTAGTGGGTGCAACTAACACTGAGAGATGCATTGTAAAGGTCTTGTAGTGATTTTCCCTTGATTTACATGTCTAAGAAAACGTGTGTACATATCGTGTGTTGGCTTACGAGCACGGAAGTTGTGCTCATCCTCACTCTTTCCCTCGAACCCGTGGATCATGGAGATTGCGCCTACTACGAGGATCCAGATGTCAATGGGCAAGACAATGATGAAGAGTAGTTTAATTCCTTAGTTTAGGTCTCGTCTCAATCTAGCTGGCTCAGTCGGTACTTACGTACAACCTATATTACCCAATCCCTTGGTTAATATCGGCCGTATACAAGATACCCTAGTCACTTGCCTGTGGAGAGATGTACTCTACCCCTTTTACTTCCACTACCGTTTTCGCAATTTATATAATGTACTCATTTGGCCTAATCGGGTCTATTGTAAACTCGACCCGATGCGGTTTATTTGAACTCTGTTGTTTGTAATATTATGAATAGTTCGGTCTACGTTATATATAAATTGATTCAGTGATGTATCATATGGGCGCTATCTACTGATCTAGATAATAGTATAGTACTTTTACAGATAATTCTGAATTATAAAATCCGGATCCAACACCCACACTCGCATCTCAGTTTGGTTGACATAACTAGATTTTTCGGTGAGGGAGATCGACTAGAGCTGGCACTTCATATTCTCCGCACTTCATATTCTACGCGATGCTACGGTTCTCAAAGCAATGAAGATAGACCCAAGGCTGAAAATAGTTGATTATGCATCAGCACGCATTGATTTGGAACGACATGTTGCCGATGGCTATAGTGCTGCATTGTAATTTCTTCGGAAAGGAGACCATCGTAATGTTGTTGACATACTCGAAGATGTGGGGAGTAGCTTAGATATCCGTGCTTCTCCATTTGCCAGCACAATTTTTTTTTTTTTTTGCGCAGGGTTGTTTTGAGTGATTTTCTCGAGTAAATCGCACTGTAGGCAATGTTGGCAGGGGATCTGGTCCGGGGCAGGTTTTGCAAAACCGGCCGGATAGTGTCGCACGCATGGGTAAAAAAACCGGTTGGTAACTGGTTTACCGGTCGGAGCTGGAGAAAAAAATACCGGTCGAAATTTTTAAAATTCAATTTTGAATTTTTTTTACTCCATAATGTCCTTCCTTAGTTGGTTTAGACATTTTTATACTATATTATGTATTGAAACATTAGTTTTTAGTATATTTAGCACTATTAAAATATAAAGGAGGACTTTTTATGTACAACTTGAAACACTTTCTCATTAATTGGATTGTATGCAGTCATCAGAGAATTGGATTACATCATTATTTGCTCAGGATTGGATTGATTATTTAATCATATACTTTCAAATCATTTAGTGAGGCGATATGATTAATAAGAGATACAAAAAAGTATTTGCTAATAGTTTGTTCAGCTATACAAGTTTCATACGTATGATTACTAGTATCAATATATATACTGTCATTTGTTTGGCCAGGACTGACCGACCAAGTTCAACTTTCATATTTTTGCTAAAAATACTAGCTGCTAAGGGTAGCTCATGTAACTAGAAAGCTATCCTTTTAGGAGATAGAGTCATGAAAGAAGCAAGAAAATAATTAATATACTGCCTTTGAAAAATATAAGATAGTTAAGAATTCAAATGGATCTAATATTTTCAACTAGAGTAAATTGCATTGGAGCTCCCTAAACTTATGCAGTTGTCTCACTCAACACCCTGAACTTGCATTGTACTTTGCAGCCCCCTAAACTTGATTATGTTTGCACCATTGATCAATCAAACATTTATATAATTTCACAACCATTGGCCATTGCTCCAATGCAATTTACTCTTTCAATTGTGTCTGTGCAAGAGCATACTACTCATCCTTTTGAAAAATCATGTATGCCTGTGTATTTAGAATATATGCAGTATTTTATTTGGTCTATTGTCATTCCATTAGCCAGCCTTTCAATTCATCAGGGACAGACAATAGTTGCTTTGGGAACGTTTGGATCTATACTTAATTTTTCCATCCTAGGAGAGGGCAAACTAGGCTAGTTAAGCTCTTGCTTGAAAAATCAAGTTTTTTTTCTGGTTTTTTCCGGTTACCGACCGGTAACCGGTCCGGTAAAAAACCATATTTAAATTTTGAAATTCAATTTCATCCTGGTTTTTTTTAATTTCCCGGTAACCGGCCGGTTACCTATACCGGGCGTCGGCCGAGAAACTCCCCGGAATCGAGATTTCGATCCCTGGTCGCACGTCGGGAGCAACATGCATTAACCGTTTTCGTGCCATTCTCTTGTTGAAGAACAAATTGTCCATGGCAATATATATCTAACCGCTTAACCATTAATTGTCAGCTCTTTTGCGGTACATTAAATTTAATACAGATTGTGCATTCTTTTTTATCTAATAGTTTAAATTAGTTATACTACACCCGGTAGTATAAGTAATATAATTCCAAGATGGTATGATTGTAATTGACCATGTGAGAATGCTATCACATGACATAAGATTAATGTTATGAACTTTAGTTGAAAAAGTTTATAATACTCTCATGAAAAAATTATAAATACAAAGAAAAGTCTATTATACTATTAACAAATCAGTGATTAAATTTGACTTATACTATACCCTATTCTTACTAGTAGAATGTAACTTAAGATTTCTCTTAATTGTAGCCGGCTGTTCGAGCTTCTGCTCTGTGTGAAAGAACAACCTGTCGAGTAGTAATTTCAGAGGTTTCGCGTTCAAGGAGAGCATGCAGTGTCATACGTGTACATACAAGCGGCACGAAGGTTCACTTCAGTTATTTCATCCGTCCCTCTCAACGGTGCCGGTGAAGTCTTGGAGCGTTGTTGTTTCTTCCCTCTAACGGTTGCTGTAGCCTGCAAGATTGGGATGGTGTGAAAGGCTAAAAAGAGGATTAGTTCGGTAGGCAGATGAGTTCCATACGACACAGGTGCAAGAATATCCAATCGTGAAATGTTCAATGGATGGTTCGAATTGCGGCGCTATGCATGGAACCGGCATGGTACTTACTAGTCGATCAGTCTGTCACCTACTTGCCGTCTGTCACCTACTTGCTTGTACGCCATCAAGTTGCTTATCTTGACTCACGCCCAGATCAAAGGGCTTCGGTACCATTGCACAATGTGAATTTCATTATTTATTGAAAATGGTATGATACTCGTGGGAGTATATACTTCCACATCTTATATACTATATAAATTGTACGATAATATCTCCTTATCAATTTAACCATACTTCAATAATGATTATAAGATACTCTAAATTGAATTCCATGAAAAAGTTCATTTTTATAGCAAAATTTGTGTATATACTTCTTTTATATATAGAAAGGGGTATATAGGGAGAAAAAAAATTAAGGGCTCCAATTAATTTTTTTTCAATCAAGTTACATTGGAGTATATTATAATTGATATTTAAATACACCGAAAGTGATAAAGAAGTATAATATGTTCATTTAATATGGTACGGTACTTCTGGGAGTACGTACTCCCACTTTTTATATACTACTTAAATCGTATGATAATACATCTTTATCTATTTAAGCATACTCCAATAATGATTATAAAATACCCTAAAGTGAGTTCTATGAAATTTTTTATTACAGTTCACTTTCTATAGCAAAATTTATGTACATACGTCTTTTATATATGAAAAAGGGTATATAGCAAAACACAAAGGGCTCCAGTGAAATTTTTTCAATCAAGTCACACTGGAGTATTTTATAATTGGTATTTAAGTATACTAAAAATGATAAAAAAGTATAATATATTAGTTTATGTGGTATATTGAAAGTGGGAGTACATACTCACTCTTGGGAGTACGTACTCCTATTTCTTATATACCACTTAAATCGTATGATGACTTCTTTTTTATATATTTGAGCATAGTCCAACAATAATTATAAGATACCCAAAGTTAGTTCTATGAAAAATTTCATTAAACTCCACTTTTATAGCAAAATTTGTGTATATACTTCTTTTATATATGAAAAAGGTTATATAGCAAAAAAAACAAAGGGTTCCAATGAAATTTTTTTGATGGAACCCACTTTAGGGTATCTTATAATTGATATTTAAGTATACTGAAAATGATAAAGAAGTATAATATGTGTGTTTAAGTGGTATATTAGAAGTGGGAGTACATACTTCCAAAAGTACTAAACGGGCGTCCTATATATATGTAAAATGGTATGGTACTCCTGGGAGTACCTACTCCCACATCTTATATACCACGTAAATCGTATGATGATTTCTCTTTATCAATTTGAACATACTCCAATAATGATTATAAGATAACCCAAAGTGAGCTCCGTTAAAAAATTCATGAAAGTCTACATTTATAACAAAATTTGTGTATATACTTCTTTTATTTATATAAAAGGGTATATAGCAAAAATAAAGGGCTCCAATGAAATTTTTTCAATCAAATTGCATTGGAGTATCTTATAATTGATATTTAAGTATACTGAAAATGATAAAGAAGTATAATATATTCGTTTAAGTAGTATATTCAAAGTGGAAGTACGTACTCCCAAGAGTACAAAAATTATCTGTAAAATAGTACAACCACAAGTCTATAATAGTGTCAACCTGACCAACTAATCTGTATCCACCAATGTGAGTTGTACCACTGGAGTAACCCATGAGTTGTGTCGCTGGCATAAGCTGTCATGGACACGGTTCGTGCGCATAACCACTCTTAGATAAAATCTTAGTGGGTGCAACTAACACTGAGGGATGCATTGTAAAGGTCTTGTAGTGATTTTCCCTTGATTTACATGTCTAAGAAAACGTGTGCACATATCAAGACGATTGTCTCTTGTGGATAAAGTGTACAACATCTGTAGATAAATAAACTGTTCGAACAGCCGTGCCTACGATCAAAGGCGGGCATGTAAATTTACACGAGTTGGTTCTGTTTATAAAACCTTGTGGGTGGAATGAAAACGTCTCGGGTTGATGTAACCCTAAATTTGGTTTTCCCTGGGTGGAAGTACCTCAGTGGTATTAATAAGTGGATGTAACCACCATAAAAAATAAACATAATATGGAGGTAACCTTTGCGTTTATTAATATCACATAATTACTCCCTTTAATAAAATGCAATTAGGTTAAAATGCTAAGTGGTAGGATTTGCTAATAATGATAATTGAAAATATTGATTTAGCAAAAAAAGATCCTGAGTCCTCATTGTTAAGCCTTGTACGTATATTATTGCATCTTGTGTGTTGGCTTACGAGCACGGAAGTTGTGCTCATCCTCGCTCTTTCCCTCAAACTCGTGGATCATGGAGATTGCGCCTACTACGAGGATCCAGATGTCAATGGGCAAGACAATGATGAATAGTAGTTTAATTCCTTAGTTTAGGTCTCGTCTCAATCTAGCTGGCTCAGCCAGTACTTACGTACAACCTATATTACCCAAGCCCTTGGTTAATATCGGCCGTATACAAGATACCACAGTCACTTGCCTGTGGAGAGATGTACTCTACTCCTTTTACTTCCACTACCGTTTTCGTAATTTATGTAATGTACTCATTTGGCATGATCGGGCCTATTGTAAACTCGACCCGATGCGGTTTGTTTGAACTCTGTTGTTTGTAATATTATGAATAGTTCGGTCTACGTTATATATGAATTGATTAAGTGATGTATCATATGGGCGCTATCTACTGATCTAGATAATAGCATAGTATTTTTACAGATAATTCTGGATTACAAAATCAGGATCCAACACCAACACTCGCATCTCAGTTTGTTGCGCATGGTTGTTTTGAGTGATTTTCTCGAGTAAATTGCACTGTAGGCAATGTTGGCAGGGGATCCTGGTCCGGGGCAGGTTTTGCAAAACCGGTCGGATTGTGTCGCACGCATGGGTAAAAAAACTGGCTGGTAACTAGTTTACCGGTCGGAGCTGGGGAAAAAAAATACCGGTCGAAATTTTTAAAATTCAATTTTGAATTTTTTTTTGACTCCATAATGTCCTTCCCTAGTTGGTTTAGGCATTCTTATGCTAGATTATGTATTGAAATATTAGTTTTTAGTATATTTAGCACTATTAAAATATAAAAGATGACTTTTTATGTACAACTTGAAGCACTTTCTCATTAATTGGATTGCATGCAACCATGAGAGAATTGGATTACATCATTATTTGCTCAGGATTGGATTGATTATTTAATCCTATACTTTCAAATCATTTAGTGACGCGATATGATTAATAAGAGATACAAAAAAAGTATTTGCTAATAGTTTATTCAGCGACACAAGTTTCATACGTATGATTACTAGTATCAATATACTGGCATTTGTTTGGCCAGGACTGACCGACCAAGTCCAACTTTCATATTTTTGCTAAAAATACTAGCTCCTAAGGGTAGCTTATGTAACTAGAAAGCTATCCTTTTAGGAGGTGGAGTCATGAAAGAAGCAAGAAAATAATTAATATACTGCCTTTGAAAAATATAAAATAGTTAAGAATTCAAATAGATCTAATATTTTCAACTAGAGTAAATTGCATTAGAGCTCCCTAAACTTATGCAGTTGTCTCACTCAACACCCTGAACTTGCATTGTACTTTGCCACCCCCCTAAACTTGATTATGTTTGCACCATTGATCAATCAAATATTTATGTAATTTCACAACCATTGGCCATTGCTCCAATGCAATTTACTCTTTCAATTGTGTCTGTGCAAGAGCATACTACTCATTCTTTTGAAAAATCATGTATGCCTGTGTATTTAGAATATATGCAGCATTTTATTTGGTCTATTGTCATTCCATTAGCTAGCCTTTCAATTCATCAGGGACAGACAATAGTTGCTTTAGGAACGTTTGGATATATATACTTAATTTTTCCATCTTAGGAGAGGGCAAACTAGGCTAATTAAGCTCTTGCTTGAAAAATTAAGTTTTTTTTATGGTTTTTTCGGTTTTTTTGCCGGTTTTTCCCGGTTACCAGCCGATAACCGGTCCGGTAAAAAACCATATTTAAATTTTGAAATTCAAATTCATCCCGGTTTTTTTTTAATTTCCGTGTAACGGCCGATTACAGCATCTGGCGTCGGTAGAAACTCCGGAATAGAGATTTCGATCCACAGTCGTAGTCGGGAGCAACATGCATTAACCGTTTTTGTGCCATTCTCTTGTTGAAGAACAAATGGTCCATGGCAATATATATCTAACCGCTTAACCATTAATTGTCAGCTCTTTTGCGGTACATTAAATTTAATACAGATTGTGCATTCTTTTTTATCTAATAGTTTAAATTAGTTATACTACACCCGGTAGTATAAGTAATATAATTCCAAGATGGTATGATTGTAATTGACCATGTGAGAATTCTATCACATGACATAAGATTAATGTTTTGAACTTTAGTTGAAAAAGTCTATAATACTCTCATGAAAAAATTATAAATACAAAGAAAAGTCTATTATATTATTAACAAATCAGTGATTAAATTTGAGTTATACTATACCCTATACTTACTAGTAGAATGTAACTTAAGATTTCTCTTAATTGTAGCCGGCTGTTCGAGCTTCTGCTCTGTGTGAAAGAACAACCTGTCGAGTAGTAATTTCAGAGGTTTCGCGTTCAAGGAGAGCATGCAGTGTCATACGTGTACATACAAGCGGCACGAAGGTTCACTTCAGTTATTTCATCCGTCCCTCTCAACGGTGCCGGTGAAGTCTTGGAGCGTTGTTTTTTCTTCCCTCTAACGGTTGCTGTAGCCTGCAAGATTGGGATGGTGTGAAAGGCTAAAAAGAGGATTAGTTCAGTAGGCAGATGTACTTACTAGTCGATCAGTCTGTCACCTACTTGCTTGTACGCCATCAAGTTGCTTATCTTGACTCACGCCCAGATCAAAGGGCTTCGGTACCATTGCACAATGTGAATTCCATTATTTATTGAAAATGGTATGGTACTCGTGGGAGTATATATTTTCATATCTTATATACTACATAAATTGTACAATGATATCTCTTTATCAATTTAATCATACTTCAAAAATGATTATAAGATACTCTAAATTGAATTCCATTAAAAAGTTCATTTTTTATAGCAAAATTTGTGTATACACTTCTTTTATATATAGAAAGGGGTATATAGAAAAAAAATTAAGGGCTCCAATTAATTTTTTTTCAATCAAGTTACATTGGAGTATATTATAATTGATATTTAAATACACTGAAAGTGATAAAGAAGTATAATATGTTCATTTAATATGGTACGGTACTTCTGGGAGTACGTACTCCCACTTTTTATATACTACTTAAATCGTATGATAATATATCTTTATCTATTTAAGCATAATCCAATAATGATTATAAAATACCCTAAAGTGAGTTCCATGAAATTTTTTATTACAGTTCACTTTTATAGCAAAATTTGTGTACATTAGTCTTTTATATATGAAAAAGGGTATATAGCCAAACACAAAGGGCTCCAGTGAAAATTTTTCAATCAAGTCACACTGGAGTATTTTATAATTGGTATTTAAGTATACTAAAAATGATAAACAAGTATAATATATTAGTTTATGTGGTATATTGAAAGTGGGAGTACATACTCACTCTTGGGAGTACGTACTCCCATTTCTTATATACCACTTAAATCGTATGATGATGCCTTTTTTATATATTTGAGCATAGTCCGATAATAATTATAAGATACCCCAAAGTGAGTTCTATAAAAAATTTCATTAAAGTCCACTTTTATAGCAAAATTTGTGTATATACTTCTTTTATATATGAAAAAGGTTATATAGCAAAAAACAAAGGGTTCCAATGAAATTTTTTGATAGAACTCACTTTAGGGTATCTTATAATTGATATTTAAGTATACTGAAAATGATACATAATTATAATATGTGCGTTTAAGTGATATATTAGAAGTGGGGGTACATACTTCCAAAAGTACTAAACGGGCGTCCTATATATATGTAAAATGGTATGGTACTCCTGGGAGTACCTACTCCCACATCTTATATACCACGTAAATCGTATGATGATTTCTCTTTATCAATTTGAACATACTCCAATAATGATTATAAGATAACCCAAAGTGAGCTCCATTAAAAAATTCATGAAAGTCTACATTTTATAACAAAATTTGTGTATATACTTCTTTTATATATAAAAAAGGGTATATAGCAAAAAATAAAGGGCTCCAATGGAAAAAATTTCAATCAAATTGCATTGGAGTATCTTATAATTGATATTTAAGTATACTGAAAATGATAAAGAAGTATAATATATTCGTTTAAGTAGTATATTCAAAGTGGGAGTACGTACTCCCAAGAGTACAAAAATTATACTGAAAATGATAAAGAAGTATAATATATCCGTTTAATTAGTATATTCGAAGTGGAAATACGTATTCCTAGGAGTACGAAATGAACGTCATATATATGTATATATACGTATATGTATTTGTATATGTATATGTATGTGTGTGTATCACACATCTGATACACCTCTCCTGCATATCCTGAAAAAGGTTATTTTGCTATGCCTACAAGAAGTTCAGTAAACCGATAAACAATTGCACATTCTTGGGATATGAAAAAGGAAAATAACTGCAAGGGCACAGTCTCATCTCACTTACTATGTCAGGAACCTTAGTTCATAACGGAAAAAAAGGCTAAACGGTGTCGATTTGGTAGGATGAGAGATTAAATTACAGATTGAGGTGATATAACCTTAAGAGGGGGACTAGATTAATTCATTTTCTTCGTCCAGTTATCTCTTTTATATGGACGACCCAACTTGACTACTAAAAATTAATTTCTAAGAAAATATATCTCTACCAATCCAATCTAATAACAACCTACCTAAATAATTAATAATACCAAACACCTAATAGATATATGGGTCTATCTACGTAGAATTTGACTATTTTCTCTGTAAAAAACTGTCACATTCTAAAAGTTCATTTACAACTCTATTATACATAAATTACAATAAAATATTTATATAATTTTTATTCTTGGTCACTGTAATTATTCTTGAAAGTCTTAA
This sequence comes from Hsuehochloa calcarea, assembly GCA_036346395.1. Taxonomy (NCBI): domain Eukaryota; kingdom Viridiplantae; phylum Streptophyta; class Magnoliopsida; order Poales; family Poaceae; genus Hsuehochloa; species Hsuehochloa calcarea. The sequence continues at coordinate 48,540,214 of CM070599.1, forward strand.
TAACTCATATTTCCATCATATGATTCAAAATCTCACATGTACTTTGAGAGATTGAGCAAAAATAAAGACAAAAATAAAATAAAATTATATACCAATAAAATACAACAGTGTGGTGAACCCGTTATGTTCTTCACATGTACTTTGAGGGGTTGAGCAAAAATAAAGACAAAAAATAAAATTATATACCAATAAAATACGGCAATGTGGTAAATTCGTTATGTTCTTCACATGTACTTTGAGAGGTTAGAAAAAAACAAAGGCAAAAAGGAAAATTATATACCAATAAATTACGACAATGTGATGAACTCGTTATGTTCTGAAGAAAAATTATAATAAATTCGGACCCAATTCATTATATGGAAAAAAAAAGTGCAAATATCAAAGCATATCGGACGAATGAAAATTCGATTGTTATGTTTTTTTTTCTTACAGCACATCAACAACACGAATATTATAGTACATCTAACGAACAGAAAAGTGACAATTTTGGCTTAAAAAATGTGAGAAGTTATATAGTAATTCCCCTAAATAATAAATATTTCCAAATAATTACAGGTAGTTACTATTCTGCGTTAATTGTGCCCGGCCCATGACATATTGACAGCCATATAAAGTGCACGTTTTAACGAGAGAAGCTAGCTACACGTACTGCTAATCTAATAATTAGTCGGCCTAGTCCAAACTGAAATCGGTCAATCTATACTACGACGAGCTTCCATGTAACATCCCCATTTTTGGGGGATGTTAAGCTCTTCACAACCGTCCAGGATGTGCAGTTGCGAAGTAAGCAGCATCTCAAGCAAACTATTGATTACAACAAAAAACTAAACTTTTATTACATCAGATTAAGGCTTAACAGCCAGTTTTAACACTAACACGGGTCTCCAAACCCAAAGTTAATATAATACTAGATAAAAGAACTTTCAACCACATGAACACTTGAGCACGATCGAGACTTAATAATAGTAGTCATTGCCATCTGGGGGTCCACTCCTGCTCATTGAGATTATCAGTATTTGCCCAAGCTTCCTCTATAAATGGTTTGAAGATTTTGCAATAATGAGTACTACTACCGTACTCAACAAACCACATGAAAATCCTAATTAATTACATGCCTGGATTATCAAAGGAATGATACAGTTTTACCATAATAGACATATGTGGATGCATTTATTTAAAGCAGTTTACTTTAAAACAGTAAAACAATAATAAATAATAACAACATGGGAGTTTCTCAACACTTGCAATTACCAACTTAACATCTCAAAAACTCTACTTATGCCTCATGTATTGGAATCATCCATGAACACAACTTTATTAACCGGAAGCACGACGTATTCGAATACCATTTGTTATACTCTACAGAGTTGATACCTCAAGCTCATACTGTCAGATCATAGACATGCAATACGTTAGCATGCGACTGAGCTAGGGTAACAAAGCCTTTTTACTCTTAAACTTTTTAGTCTCTACCCGGTAAGTCTATGGACCATACAACCCTTGGGAGACCACCGGCCAATAGTGGAACTTGCACCCCGATGCTAACGGCACCCACCGTTATGAAGACCAGCGAGTGTCCCATCTAGCCCACCCCTGACATACTCTAGATGCTATAGATATTCAATCGGATGGGCAGTATACTAAGTCAGGGAGGAATGACCACACCTGTGGTTGAGCGGTTTCTTTGTGTCTGTTATTTTGGCACAAGGTTTTTTGTCCTTCCTGCCTTACAGTGAGGCAGTGGACCAATACTAACACGTGGTTGTCCAACCTTCAGGCCTCACCTTTGACTCACTTTTAAGGTTGTCCAACTTTCTCGGTCTCAACCCTCAACTTTCCTCCAAAACCATTGACGAATAGCAAATACTACTTTTCAGGATTTATCAACATATTTTTGGTGACCAAGCTAAATATCTAGTCATTATTTTGTGTAACATAAACTTGTCAAGGTGAATATGGCATACAAGAGTAGGTGGGCTGGTATGTGGGGTGATAGGATTATTCTAATCATCATGGTATGCAAAAGTATTATTTCAATATTTAAAGTAATTGGCATAAATACAATAATGAAAGTAATAACATAAATATATGAAATGTTGATTCAAAATGATCAAGGAATGCGACTTGCCTCCTTGCACAATGTCCTGTAGATACTGGTCTTGTCCGGTCTTCTGGAGTCTGGTCGTCGAAGTCGTGGCCTAGCGCGGAAAGAAATAAAATAAACCAAATAAAATCCGGCTCGACAAGGAATGGGGCTGGAAATGAATCAAAGTACAACAGAAATATAGAGAAGAGATAATGAAACAGATAAAAAGGTAAAAAGATTAATTGGGAGCTTGATATAGCTGAACGGAGTTGAGAATGGGCTTTCTGGCTTCGAGACGGTCAGAATGGGTATGAAATATCAAATTAGGGCTTCAAGAATAGTGTCATTTTACTGTTCATAAATGGAATAGATCATGAACAGTAATTAAAAGTTTGGTTAAGAAACCGTAATTGGGTTTACTGTTTTAAGAACATGAACAATACTATACAGTGTTTGGGTTGAATCTGGAATGAACAGTGCGGCTACGATTATTGGGCCGAGCCCATTTGGCTCCACGGCCCGAAGGCCCATTATGGCCAAGCCTTTAAGGCCCGAGCGTGCTCGGCCGAAAGGCCAGAACGCCTCTTCAGCACTTGCGAGCAGAGGGAGGGGGAGGCGAAAGGGCTGGCGGCGAAGGCGCGAGGCGGCAAGGGGAGGCTCCAGTGAGGTAAGTGCCTTCCCCCCTTGGATTTTTGTGCGGGCTGGGGGCTTTTGGGTGATGGGTTGCAGTGGCGGCAGTGAAGGGAAGGGTGGTGCTGGTGAAGGTCCGGCAGAGTGGAGGCTGGAGGTGGTGGGGGGAAGGGGTCGGGGAGGGAAGGGGGTGGTGTTGGGGTGGTAGAAAAGAGGAGTGGAAAAGGGAGGCGGTGACTTGCCTCTCGGTTTCGACAGAGAAGAAGAGAAGGCGGCGGCGGCTCTGGAAATCCGACCGGCTCCGAAGGAGGAAGGGTGATGGGGGGTGCGGGTGCTTGTGTGAGGAGGGAGGGGTATAGGGGCGGATTTTATAGCCAGCGAAGAGGCGGTGGGAGCAGTGGGAAGGTGCGGCGCTGGCGGTGTGCGTGCGGTGAGGTGGACGGTGGAGCGGGAATGGCGGGCAGGGGTGAGGTGGAGGTGTGGGTGCGCGTGGGCGGTGTCGTGGTGGCGGTGCTCCTCACTGGAGCGGGGTGGGAGGTGGCGCTGTGAAGTCTGTCGGTTGCGGCGCAGCGAGCGATGGGACGGGAGCGGCGTGGGAGCGGCACAGCGCTGGCGGCTCGGGGTGTGCGACGCATTGAAGGCGGAGGGGAAGTGGCGCGGCGAGGTGGCGGCTGACGACAACAGCGTCGAGGGAGGTGGCGTCAGGGAGGTGACGAAGGGGTGGCCCTGGGAGGAAGCCGTTTTCGGCTGGGGAAAACGGGATTGCTGAAAGGGGAAAGCGGAAAATCAGAAGAAACTTCCAATTGAGCAAGTTTTCAGATTCAAACCAAAAAGATTTCAAAAATTTGAAATCTGGAATTTTTGGGTTGTTTCATTAATTCCATGTACACCGCAATTCGTCACCGGTCACCGCCACCACCGCCAAGGCCACTGCATGCTCGTCGAGTGCGCATCACCGGAATAGTGGTGCCAGCAGCCAGCATGGCTAGCCTCTAGCTTGAACATGTCCATGTCCGTCTCCGGAAAAGCGGTGCGCGCCATGCATCGTGGTCCGCGCCATGCACGCCCATGGTGATTCTTGCGCGCCCATCTCCATGGTCATCAATAGGGCAAAGAAAAACACGTCCTCAAAATTCAAGAGTGGCTAGAATTCAAAAATACTTCCTCAAAATTCAAGAGTGCCCACCAAGAACTATACGGAGATTAAGAGATGTTGTAGATAGATTGTTGGAAACCAACTCTACAATTTCTCCGCACTTAACTGACAATCATGATCACGATGTTGCCCTGCATGCTTGCGTGTCTTTCCTTAATTGCACGGCAAGTGCAATGCGTGCACGCCTAATTAACACTCAACGTGCCATGCAGGTGCATGTGCCACTCTCCTCGGAGGCTATATATATGTATCAGCACCGTCGAAACCTACCAATCCTTGTACTAACTGGTAGCAGCTACACAGTGTACTCGACCTGATTTTCGCCAAGTTTCACGCAATAATGAAGCCGTGTCAGCTGCTCTTCGTGGCCGCCTGGGCGATCGTCCTGCTGTGGGTCGCGGCGCCGGGGGCGGACGCGGCGTGCGACGCGACGCAGCTGACCCCGTGCGCGGGCGCCATCATCGGGAGCGCGGCGCCGACGGCGGCGTGCTGCAGCAGGATGAAGGAGCAGCAGCCGTGCCTGTGCGAGTACGCGCGCGACCCCAACCTGCAGCGCTTCGTCAACTCGCCCAACGGCAGGAAGGTCCTGGCAGCGTGCGATGTGCCCGTGCCGACCTGCTAAATGATGATGCCCGCGCGCGCGCGCGCCGTGGCCAGTGGCCTCCGCGTCTGCGCCTGTGATGCCAGTCTGTGCATGCATGGCACAGCATACAGTGTTGTGTGTCTGCTTGTTGTTTAATTTCCCTACTTCGATCGTGTCGTGTGTGCGTTGATGTACTGCACTGCTTGTGTATTGTATTGTACCTACGCAGTACGCACGCAAACGTCCTTGGATTGTGAGATATATATATATATGTGTGTGTGTATGAATAAAGGCAGTAATGATGATGTATCGAATTATATACCTGCTTCTCTTTGATGCGTCAATGATGGCAAATTTCAAAGAGATGGCAAATTTCAACGATACCCACGTACCTTGCTAAACTAGCCCATTGGCCCACGCAATTGCTTTGCGCGGTGTAATGATGATGTATGTAATTATATACCTGTGTGTCTCTTTGATGCATCAATGATGGCAAATTTCAAAGATACCCACGTACCTTGTTAAACTAGCCCATTGGCCACGCAATTGCTTTGCGCAGTGTAGTGATATAGTATGACGATACAGTTTTCTTTGCCCAAAATTTGAAATTACTATTTCGTAAACGGAATATATTTGGGATATTTGATTTCATATTCAATCAACACGTTTTACTTTGAGATCTCTCTCTCCCCATACGTGAAAGAGAGGCCGGAAACTAGTGGGCCTGTCTAGCAAATTTATATCTCTAAGTCAACTATCAAATCTAACCCTTCAAAATCATGGAACATGCCACAAAATTAAGCTCTAGATGTTTTTTAAGAGTTATTTCAAATTCGAATGTCTCTAAGCTAACTATCAAATCTAAGCATTTAAAATTGGGGTACAAGGGATTAAGGGTTGGATGCTTTTCTTGTTCTTTTTGTGAGAATTTCTAGCAATTTTTTTTCTTAGATGTTTCTCAAACAAATACAAAATATAGATGGTACGTACGATGTTAGCATTTTTAAAAAGGAAAACAGTAGGAAATAGTAATAATAATAATAATAACAAAATACAAATTCCAATGGGCTAGACTGAGAACACTATAAATTTGGCCGTCCATTCCATGGATCGGCCCGATAGATTCTCTACTGTTTCTAGAGGACCACGGCGTAGTGGGGCTCAATAGGTCTTCCCTTTCGTAATTGGGCCCAGCAATCATTTTTCTGTTGAAATTATTGATTTTCAAAGCGGCGACCCGCCACTGATGAAGCCATAGGATTCCTGGACAGATGCTCAATCCTAGCTCTGTTGCCGCAGGGTTAATACCTCTAAAAGGTGGGTTTGAGTGCATAATTTTATGTACAATTATAAATATATTTTTATAGTCTACAGGGGGAAGAGTAAGAATTTTATTGTAAATTACTTTCGTGCATCCGTGGTTTTCTCTGAAAATGTTTTCACGTAAAATTTATCTTTTATTTCTATTTTTATATGTATTATTTGCAACAGAAGGTAAGTACTGTATATTCATGTACACATCCTATATTCTTATATATCGATGCATCTGCGAGATTGCGGCTGCGATCGTAGCCAGGAGCTGGAGGCCTAGGACGGCGACGGTACTGTTTCCTAACCAGCCGCAGCCCATGTTGCCACCTCTGAAATCACTGCTTGCCGCATGTCCATCGCCGTAAGACAGTGGTGCCAGCACCATGGGACATGGTTTGCCGCATCCCGGTTCAGATATTGCCGCCTGCGGAAGAGTGCTACTGTACTCTTGCAAATCGATACCGTAGATTTGTTTTTGCCGAAGTTATAAACACAGATAGTAAGAGCACATTTTTGATACAGTTTGTACTTCATCGGTAGCTCATCAGAATCGGCCATTATAACACTGCAAAATGGTTCCCGGATTTCGACAAACAATTCTTACGCACGATATATGATGAGTACAAATATAGTGTGACAGATCCCATTTCCCCCTTATTATGTACAGCATGAAATTTCATGAGCTAAACACAATATCATGGTGTATCGGTGGTGTAACTGTATTTTTCTCTAGGAAGTTGGAAAGTACTGTATGCTACAGGAGTACTAGTAGTAAGCTATAGAAACTACTCATGCTCTTGCAAAAGGCGGCAAACCATTTATACACCATACAATAGCTTAAGTCCGTGCCAAGAACTTCCCTGCGATGCGCTCTTAAAAGCCGGTCAGCCACCGCCTCCGCCCCCACAGCCTCCGCCTCCTCCTCCACCTCTGCAGCCGCCGCCGCCATAGCCATGGCCCGCGCCATGTCCATGGTGATCAGGGGCGGAACTAGAACGAAAATGATCGGGGTTCACTACGTCACCATACACATAAGAACATATATAATTTTCAAGCAATAATGTACTAAATAGTAATTTATGTGGTAAATATTGGCAAAATACATCATCCAGTCAGAGGTTGGGCTGAACCGGGGTGTACAATTTTTTAATCAGACGGTGCACGCGTGGTATGTATAGACTAATCTCTAGGTCCTTCTATTTAGTTCCGCTCACGACGGTGACGGTGGTGCCCGCCGCCATGGTTCGCGCCATGTCCGTGGTGATGGTGGTGCTGCCCGTGCGCATCTCCGGAAGGGTTGTGGCTGGTAGTAAACCGAAATTCGCAAATTTAGAGACAGGCTATTAACATCTTGTTGTGATACGGTTGCTTTATATATTGGTTCAAGCCAACATGAAGCATGTTTGATTTTACCTAGTCTGGTCATTCCCACCACCCACGTCCGGCATGTCGATGCCACCAGCACCGCCCGAGTGTCGACGCCGGTGTTTATTCTTTTTACTTCTTGGCTTGTCTTCCGGCTCGTCGGCACAGTTGAAAACGGCGATTGCGGCGATAGCTAATGCCGCGGCAAAGCCGAAGACGATCAGGGGCCCCAATTGCCAGGAGCACTGGCACGGAATTGGCAGCGAAGTCGTTGCCCGCTGCAAGATCTAACACCCTTACCATTCTACAGATTAGTAAGCAGCCTTTGCTTGCAGTGCACAAATTCGTTAAAGTGAAAATAGCTTCGAGGCTAGGCGTCGAAGAAGAAGAAGAAGAAGAAGAGCTGTTCATATCGGCACGTTGCTTTCTGACAAACAACTGAACGGACAGTGGTGAATAATTGTTGGATTAGTACCAACTTTGTTATAGGATATCTGTTGAATGGGGAGATTCGTGAATTGACAACCTTGCAAGTTGAATTGCCAATCTACTACAGTAACAAATTTGCGAATTGAAATATTGGGGGTCTTGGTTCTTGAAGAGTTCTGACTAGCCTTTTCAATTGTCGCGTTCCACCAGTCAATTCTGTGTTAACCTGCGGTGCGGACTGCAAAAGGTATGTCATATTGTGCAAATGCGGTTATTGGTACTCCGTGGGTGCAAGGTCGCCTTCGAAGAATTTGTCACTTGCGGCAACTTCCTAGAAATTAAGCCTATTTTGCCTTTTGTCGGTCGGGCGTGTCGCTACCTCGAAGGACTCTGTTTGAAGGGATTATGTATTTCGCAAGGTGATTGCAATTTTCTTAAGTATAAATTATATTTTTTATCTATTGGATTAACATCTAATAATATGACACATCAATATCTACACAAATCTAATAACCACAACAATTAACTTAAACTTGTCCGCTATTTGAATTGACGGAAGAGTGAGTTGGAAAGTGCTTCCGTTCGGTCAGGCCGCCTTATGGGCCATTACTCCAGCCCGTGACCCAATAGTTTTTTTGTATTTTGAGAGGAGTGTGACCCAATGCGTCGGATTGATGCCAGTCATAGGGTCAGTCTAACCCGGACGGTCTTCGTGATAGGCTGGCCCATTATAAATTTCTTTCCTGCCACATAACAGTGCCGATCGAATGCCTATCTCAAGAACACCAGACATTTTCCGCCCGAATCATACTCTAATAGCATCATGGAAAATGCCAACCAGCATGTTTTTCTCCAACATTCTGGAACATGTTCGAAGTACAGGCCGGCTCCTTTTCGCTTTCTGAATGGACTGACCGGTCGCTGTTAGGACGTGCATGTGGTAGACCTGGATTATCTTTGAGGAAACGCTAGTTCAGCACTTCTTGGCATACCCTGCCAGGCTTCGTCTTGAAAAAGATGTGGCCTAATTGGACCCAACAATTAAGAAATTTTCTATTGAAACACATATATAGCGTCGACCTTACCACCGAGATGAACACAGGATCCATGGACATTTGCTCATTGTTCTGTTGCGGCAGGCGGGTTAAGACCTCCAAAAGGTAAGCGCAACTGATGACATGCATCATGCACGTTCTAGCTATGTATGTATAAATGTACTGCAATTTTCTTTTGTACATATCTGATGCAGATCGGTCGTCAATGCATTGCAGGAGTAGAAGCTACGACGATGATGGTAGGAGGAAGGGAGGCGCGGCCGGAGGGTGGCGGGTGTTCACGCTGGAGGAGCTGCACATGGCGACCAACAGCTTCAACTACGACAACAAGCTCGGCGAGGGTGCCTTCGGCAGTGTCTACTGGGGGCAACTCCCCGATGGCTCCCAGGTACAATTTTACTGTTTGCACAGCGCCATCTTTTCCTGCCTTTTCCCCAAGTAATGGCCGGCATGGATATGAACATTAATTGTGGATCATGGTGAATTGGTTATCACTTATCTAATGACGATTAGAAGTGTAACAAGAGTTTACTAGTGCTTGGCAAATGTGGCGTGAGATGGGAAAGATCAGGGGTTTCCGAAAATCGGTCCGATTATCGGTTTACCGGCGGATCCCGGTAGAAGTTCAAACCGACGCCGAAATTTCCGGTTTGGTTGAATTTTGCTCGAATTTGATTCTTTTATTTAAAATCCAAAAATTCAAAAAAAAAATTGGAAAGGTATCGGCCTTATCAGCCACCCCCGGTATTTTTTTGAACCGGTATTGAAATCACTGACATAGATATCTATGATATTTGTCTAATTAAGTTTGATCATTTGAGAAGTTTTCAAAAAAAAAAAGTTTGATCATTTGAGAAGCTGCAGTAAATAGCATGCTGTATGGCCTATGATCGTGGTAACTCCGTACTTTTACCCACCATGCAATCCGTCCATGTCGGCCTCATATGGTTTTGGGTAGTGAGAACCTTTTGACCAATCAAACGTTTTTTTGCTGGTAGTACTCAGTAGTAGGGTTCATGTCTCCCACGTACTTACAACTCGTTGCTTGGAGACAGCCTGCCAGACCGTGGGATGATTCATTCATGTATGCACGACAGGAATTTTTTGCCGATACGGCTGATTTTCAGAGAGTATTAGCAGTTTTGACCACCGCCCGCAGGTATTTACAAAATAGCCGGCCGCGGCGAGCCGGCGCTGGCGCTCGCCACTGGCGACACGTGGTGGCGGGCGGCATCGCCGGCCACGGCCGCCACGCCAGCGGCGCAGCGGCGTAGCGGCCGGCAGCTGGCGGATGGCGCCGGCGCGCGCCGGCGGCTTCGCCCGCTCCGCCCGCCACGCACGCGGCGCGGGCCGGCGCGCCACGTCATGCTTGGCGCTGCGCCCGGCCTACGCCAACGCCATCGCCACGCACTGCGGGCGCGGCGCCGCGCTGCCCGTGGCGTGGCGTGGCGGGGCGGCGGGCGCGGCGGCGCGCCACGTCCACTGTGCCGCGCGCCGGCCAGCGCGCCACGCCCACGCCACGCGCTGCACGCAGCGCGCCCGCGCCGCGTGGCGGCGTGGCGGCGAAGCGGCGCGCCGGCCGCGCGCGGCGCCGGCGCCGCGCGCGGCCGGCGGCTGCGGCGCCGCGAGCGCCGGCCGCCAGCGCCCGCCAGCGCGGCGCAGTTGCGTAGCGCGCCGCCATACGCCACGGGCATGACGGCCGCGCGCCGGCCAGGCGCCGGCTACCGCCCGACTGCGCCATGGCAAGGTGGCCCGTAGCCGCGCCCGGCTGCGCCCGCGACCGCGTGTCGCCAGCAAGCGGAAGACGCCCGCCTGCTCGCCACCGGCTACTTTTGTAAATACATGTGCACGGTGGTCAAAACTGTTAATACGATCTCAAAATCGACCGTATCGGCCAAAAATTCTGCACGACAGATCCTCGGAAGAGCATATTCTTTATTTTTGTTCAGTACGTATGCTAGTATTATACCTTTTGTAGGCTTGTAGCCGGTAGCTTCGTCCAGATTAACCCAGAAAGTTTTTCGAGTGTACTACTACAGTGCAAGAGCCGCCAATACGTTGTTTTCATGTCTTTCATGGCCGTTCTGTATTTCAAATGGTACACATTACCGGGAAATGATTTCCGATGCTCAAACGGCGAGTTAATTGAATTTGGTCACTGCATCTCTATGTTACTGATTTTGTTCCTTGGCCTTGTTAATTTTATCGATCTTGATTGTTCAAGATATATAATTACGCGATGCATGTCAGAAATTAACTCCCTGTCAAATTTAGCAAATGGCCTTGCTTGACTGACCCTGCAAGATGTTTGCTCCTCTAACAGATCGCCGTGAAAAGGGTAAAGTCCTGAGCAACAAACCAGAGCAAGAATTTGCCGGCGAGGTCGAGGTACTCACCAAAGTCAGGCAAAACAACCTCCTGAACGTGCGCGGCTACTGCGCCGAGGGGCAGGAACGCCTCCTCGTCTACGACTTCATGCCCAACTCCAGCGTCCTCTCCCACCTCCGCGGCGCACACTCCGCGGACTGCCTTCTCGACTGGGGCAGACGGATCTCCATCGCCATCGGCGCCGCCGAAGGAATCGCGTAAGTCCTCACCGTCACACCGTCCTCTTATCCCGCGTACCCGTGCGATACACTGACGTGTTGCGTGTGTAATGTGTACGCACGCAGCTATCTGCACCACCACGCGACGCCTCGCATGGTCCACCGCGGCATCAGGGCGGGCAACGTCCTCCTGGACTCGGGCTTCCGGGCGCGCCTCGCGGACGTCGGCTTTGCCAGGCTCGTCTCGGACGCCGTCGCGCACGCGCACGGCGCGTCCGCGGCGGGGTACCTGGCACCGGAGCAAGCGCTGCACGGGCAGGCAACGGAGGCCTGCGACGTGTACAGCTTCGGTGCGTTCCTGCTTGAGCTTGTCAGCGGCAGGAGGCCGGCCGAGGGGATGGTGGAGTGGGCGCTCCGGCTGGCGCGGGACGGGCGGTTCGGCGAGGTCGCGGACGCGAGGCTAGAGGAGAGGTACCCCGACGGGGAGATGCGGAGGGTGGTGCTCGTCGCGCTGGCGTGCGTGCAGGCGCAGCCTGAGGCGAGGCCGACCATGGTTGAGGTGGTCGGGTTGCTCAAGGGGGAGGCCAAGGAACTGAGCATCGACACCGAGAGCGGCAAGTTGCTGCTGAGTGTTTGAGAGTTGATTGGAAGGTTCTCTTCTTCCCAATTCGCGTGGAGAAATCCGGGGATGTTTGATCAATTGATTGCGAATTGCGTTACATCGTTCCAAGCTATGTGCATGTTCTGCCCCCCAAACGGATCGCAAGAGAACGATCAGTCCCAGCGCCTCAGCAACCCCTCGCCCCGTCCGCTCGGCGCTTCTCCCAAATCCAGGTCAAAATCAAAATCGCATGTACGTATGCCTCGTGCTGCCCAATACCCCTTGGGCGTTAGCCCTGGCCATCGGCTGGTGGTGGGGAGAAGGCTACGATGCGAACAAAAGGGCGTCGAGCTCAACACCGCCCACCCAACGACCGTGTGAGCGTGAGCCGAGTTCCCTGATTCGCAAGTCGCAACCGACTCGAAAACGTTATCCGTCAGTTGATACTTGATAGGGAACCCCTTTCCTCCCTACTGGCCGTTAGCTCCACAGAGAATCACAACCCAGCTCCACACCATCACAGCATCACTCACCCCCCAACCTTGCACCAAATGCAAATGCTGTGATGAGAATTATTTCCAAATAGTATGTACATTGTCTCAAACCAACATTGCCTGCACATATTATGCATGCCTTAATGGCTCTACGACATGGCCATCTAGGACTGTGCTCGTACATAGGGCTGCCGTTGCTTTCTTTAAAAAAATAGTTTATGGCTGGGCTGCAGAGCTGGATGGTTGGGTTGAATAGTTTTGGTGTTTGACTATCTGACTTTTAGATAGACTGGCTGTAGCTTTTGAGATGAAAGATGTTTGAAATGCTCATAAGGACAGTAATAACTTATTTGATGCCGTTTAATGCAATTAACAACGTTTAATAATAACTAACGACAATTAACATTTATTACAACAGATATTCTGATACCTCAAAACAAACGGGAAAAACAGATGCAAAGAGACGCAAAGAGACAGAACAGATTTCTTGCAACAAATCATTGAAAATAACTAGTCATATAAATAAAACCACAGCTTATTATTGCACATAACTTTACAAATAGCTGAAGGCACTATTGTTACTATTCTCGAAACAAAACAAATACACCCAACATGAATACTAGCAAGCATAAGCGATAGGTCAAAGGAACACCTGAGGTGACCCTTGAGGCTATATTTTATATCTGAAATACATTTGTCTGGAATCTTGGGCTTCACTAGTATCTCCAGATTCTTCGGATTAGCAGCAACTTGCTCTATTCCCCTGCTTGTCAAATTTGCACAGCCCACTCGGTCCATCAAGAGCTCGCGGATGCGTCCATACCTTTTCATTATCCATGTTATCTAGGTAGTGATGTTGGTGTGGAGTTCCTAGCCGAGTCGCGTTGTATTTATAGCGGAAGCGGACGTAGCTGTAGCGGCTCCATTGTGATGAGGCACGGATGTGTTTCACGACCGTGCGACGCACCCTTCGAACCAGACTTGTTGGGTCACGTCGCTACGCAAAGCTGTCTCGTCGGGTCACGTCGCTGTGCAAAGCTGCCTTGTCAGGTCACGTCGTTGTGCAAAGCTGCCTCGTCAGGTCACGTCCTGCTTTGCAGAGTGTGGTCACGTCCTGCTTTGCAGAGCGAGATCACGTCCTAATTAGAGTTTCATGGATTAGGGTTTGCAATGAAGTTGCAATGTACATTTTCGTATAGATAATTGTCGATATTTCAAGCGTTACAAGCATTACATAAAACACTCGTGTGTTTATTACAATCGGGATGAAGGATGAGGGTATTATCACATGTAATCCGATCAAATATGATACTCTTTGTTTATTTATCGGTTTAATGTGGATATTGTTCTTTAATAATGTATTGTACGCCATGCTTGATAAACTTGTGCATGAACCAATTAAGGGAAATGCATGACATGCATATCATATAACGATGTATCGTAACCTCCGACTCGTGTGCGTTTCGAAGTTTACGGTACATCATTATATGATCAGCACACCACGCATTTTCCTCGGTTGGTTCATACACAAGCTTACCTAGCCTATCATACAATACATTATTAAAAAGCATCATCCACCATTAAACCGATAAATAAACAAAGATTCTTTAGGACTTTATAGTCGAGAAGATACTTACGACTAAAGATGATCGTAGAATATCTTACGATCGTGAAAGAGTCGTAGAAAAACTTACGACTTGGTACTTGTCGTAGAAAAACTTACGACTAATTAGTCATTCTTCTTTTACTGCTTTTGCTTTACGAAAGTATGCATGGAAAATCGTCGGGACGACGAAGAAGTCGCGATCGATGACTATTGGCGCTGGGTTGTCGAAGACAAAGGCTCGGCTCCTCCAAGAGACGCCGACTTGTAAAATCACGACAAAGGGAGCAAGCTCAAGCTCGGTCTTTCGACTGCACCCTCTATATTCGCGGCACCGTAGTCAGATCTGGCCGAGGCCGCAGACTATCGGGCCGAGAAGGTTGAGGCAACTTGAATCTCTTAAGCAAACCTCGCAAGGCTAAGGTATCCTTCATATGACAAAGAATCTTCGCGGTTTACGCCACTCCTAGTTTTGTTAGGCAACCGAAAAGGAGAATTGGAAAGATTTTGTGTCTTTTATGAAGGACGATGTCGGATCAAGACAACTCGCGATCGAGGTCGATCTTGCTTTGGAATGGTCGAGACCGATCTCGCCATCCAGAGAAACAGAAACCGTAGCTCGTTCTGTCCAAACTCTACGACTGCACGTGGTCGTGAATCGAGCCGATTGTTGAACCTCGACCGCACGTGGTCGTGGAGAAGAAAAGGTCCTCCGCTGGGAGGATTGCCCCAAAATTCTGGTTAAGACCAGGTGCAGGTATGTGAAATTTACTAAAGTGTAAGAACGACATTTACCTTTTTCTTTTCACAACTCGATTTGCTTTTCTTTATTTCACCGACTTCTTGGGTCCCTGAATGCTTCCGCTGAAGTCCATTGCCATCCCTTCACCATCGAGGAGGTGGCAATGGAGGTGGTCAAGCATCATCCTTGGCCTGTGGCCGATGAAGTCGAGACTCCCAGTAACTCCCACATCTGCTGAAGTTGTAGCTACGACCCTTGAAGTAGCGGCCACATTCATTGTTGAGGTGACCGCCACGATCACGAGGTCAGAAACAACAAGGGCAAATTGGAAGCCTCGTCAAGGCGGTGACCACTTGCACCGCTCTGGGAAGGAAATTGTAGGAGGCGTTCCTTCCTACCCAAAGAGAAGTTCAGAACCGTAAGGAGAAAATTTCAACTTCGTGGTGACTTCTTTGGGCTGCCTCCTCGTCAGAGGGTCCTTCACATGATCTCTGGACCGAAGTCCCCATCCCAAAGATATTCCCAATACGGAGAATACCTTTGATAACGAGCGCTTTGAGAAGGTGTGGTGGGATAAAGTCGCGAGGATAGATAAGCCGCAGAACCCTGACCTTGTATATTCGATGTTTGCTAGGACGACTATGAATGTAAGTATCTTCAAAATACTTATATATGTGACTTTCCTTCTCTTCTCACTGCTTTCTTTTTGCGAAAGCTCTAGAGCAAATTGTCGTTGTCGGTGAGTATCATCGACAACTTTTAGAGCTAAGACAGAGAAAGAACTACTGCGCGAGAGGCGGAGATGGTAAGTCACTTATCATTCATAATTGTTTTCGACTTAAATACTCGTGATAATGTTTTACGAGAATAGTCATGGAAGAAACTCATGACAAAGTACTAGTCGTAAAAAGTTTACGACTACTTACAACCAGGTAGTGGTCGTAGAAAAACTTACAATCATATCGTAGTCGTAGAAAAACTTACGACTAGGTTAGTAGTTGTAGAAGTACTTACAACCATTCGCTGATGTTGTTCTTCGCTCTCGCTTTTGTAGGTTAAACAAGGATACGAAGACCTTAGCCGACTCACTCGACTATGAAAAGAAGAGTCGAGGAGGCTAAGGAACGAAGTATTAGTCCTCTCTGATAGACTTCGAGAGACCTGCTCGCATCTAAAAGATTGCGGAAAAAATAAACAAGAAGTTCGAACTTAAAACCGCTTTTGATCTTTAACTTTACCCGACTCTTCTTTCTTCTCCGGATAAAGAAAAAGAGATGCGAAGCTCGCATCAAGTTCAAGAAAAGCTTTGGTCATTCAGAGTTTTCCGTATTACTAATGAATAAGGACCAAGAACTCGAGGGTCTTAGAACTCGATTAACAGTAAGTAATTCTTTACTGTTATTCTTTTGAGTATTTTCCTTTTCTAATGTCAATTTCTTGTTCGAAATTGTTGTCCAATTGAGAAGCCTCGAGGTCAAATCCAAGAAAAACCTTGATCTACAATGAGTCCATCCGCATCGCTAAGATGAATGCAGAGGACATCGAGCATGGGAGAAAAGCACACTGAAACCATTGCTTCCCATCGAAGAGGTTAAGAAACCGATTCTCAATTAGTAGGTAAGAAATGCTTTTACCTATAATTATCTTTGTGTTATCTTCCTCCGTAAGTTTATTTTCGTTTGACCGATTTTATTCTTTTCGTAACAAGTGGTCGAAACAAGAAACTTCACGAGGCTTCGACTTGTACCCAACAGAGATGGAGTCGATGAAGACTAGTCTTCAAGGCAACATCACTCTCCGAACAATGTGCTTAGTGAGCTACATTCGAGGAAAAACTCCTCGAGAAGATACCATAGCCGCCACACAAGTACCATTGGGGACCAAGTCGAAAATTGCAAGAAATGGTGACCACTCAAGACTAATCTGTGAATCAATAAGGAGGCAATGTTCGCAGTGAAGTTACGCTTTGGCGAAACTTAAAGCTCAAGACCCCGCTTAATGTTAAACCAATCGAAGCCGACTTCGATCGCTCCGAATCGAGGCAAGTCGTCCGATTGAGGAAATGCAACACGTTGGCAAAAAGGTGGCGAGGAAATGCAAATAGGCTCTCCCCTTCGAGTAATCTTGTAACTACCTTGTAAGGCGCATAATTTACGTTGATGAGTAATATATGATCCATCTTATTTCTAAAATCATCTTGTCGAGTAGTTAGTAACTCAAAAGATAATAAACGAATGAAAGACTAAGAATTGAAGTTAAATTAATAACTTTATCCTAGCCCCGATTATTTGCTTAGATTGTTTAGACAATCTAAGTAAATAGTGTTTGAAATGGGGTTTACGAAACAAAGAGAGGTTTGTTTAACTTATAGTTTTGTTATGGTTGTCAAGCACTTGGTCGAAAGAGTAGAAACGACTCGACACTAGGAAGTTCCTTCTAGTGGGCAAGACCACGTGCAGAGAAAAGGCTTCACTAGGTGATGTTACCATCTCCACTAGTTTAATCAAACCAAGAACAAGAACTTGAGTTAAGCAAACGCCTAGAGGACTTTAATAATTCGTCGCCTTTTATCGATGGACTCGATAAGTCTTTTCCAAGAGCAAAAAGTAGGAGACTGAAAGCTAGGAAGTTCCTTCTAGTGGGGGACCACATGCAGAGAGGAAACTTCGACTAGGTGTGTCTCTTCCTTCGACCCGATCGAAACTAAACGAGTACATCAAAGGTGGTCGAATAAATATATCAAGTGTACTCTTCTTAGAATATTTTTTGGAAATCACCGAAAAAATAAACTAAGATTGAGAGAGTTGGCTCGAGAACATTTCGATCGGATAAAACCCGAGCTCTTTGTATTGGTGAAAAATGAGTAACGAGTCGATGCTAGGAAATTCCTTCTAGTGGGCGTAACCACATGCGATAGGAGAAGTTTCGACTAGATGATGTTACTTGTTTTTCGACCAGTGTAAAGAAAACTAGGTGTTTTTGTATCATAGTCGAAAGATTAAAATAAGGCAAGAGAAGTAGAAAGAACCTGGACTTTTATTGCCTGAGAAATTAGTCACACATAGAATTTGCGTAACTGGTCGATGTTCCAAGAGTTTGAGAGAACATGTCCATCTTCCATCGCTAGTCGTGACTGAATTCTCGCCGGTTACTTCGACCATCGTGTAAGGACCTTCCCATTTGAGGAAAGTTTATTCCGATTAGACTTGGATTGGCGAGCCTCAATACCAAGTCACCTACAAAGAAGGTCGCGAGGTTGGACCTACGATCATAGTATCTCGCGCAGGCTTGTTGGTAGACCCGAACGGATTAAAGCTAGGTTTCTCCTTTCTTCGAGTAGGTTAATGTCATCCGCCGAAGTTGTTCTGGTCCGAGTTGTTGAAAGTTTCAACTCGTGTCGACCGTAATTTCAGCTCCGAGGAAGCATGGCTTCGCCCAAACACTAGAAAAATGGTGTTTCTCCCGTTGCTCGACTAGTGGTCGCATTTAACCCCATAACACGAGGGTAATTCTTGTACCCAAACCCGAGCGCTTAATAAGCGGTCAAGACTCGGTTTTAATTCTCGCATTATTTGGCCGTTTGCACGCTCGACCGCCTTGCTTTGGGGATGTGCAATGTAAGCATAGCATAATTTGGTACCTAACTCGTCATAAAATTCAAAATTTTGCACTTGCGAATTGTTTACCATTATTCGTAATTATCCGACTTCGGAACTCCAAATCGGCTAATTACGCATCTCATCATGAACCTTTTGTCGCTCCGATGTTATCCTGATGTTCACTTCAATCCATTTTGTGAACGTGTCAATAGCCACAAAGGAATTAGAAACCTCCCGGAGCTTTGGGAAACGGTCCTAGGATATCGAGACCCAGTGCAAAAGGCCAAGAAAGAGGTATTGTCCGTAATGCTTGAGCCGTTGGTGTATTTGTCTACCATGGAATTGGCATCGACACACTTTTTAACCACCTCCTTAGCATCATACAGGTCAGAGGCCAAGAAACCTTGTCGAAAGGCTTTACCAACCAAGGTTCAGAGGAAGCATGTGTCCCACAGATGCCACTGTATATATCGTGAAGGAGTGTTATTCCTTCGCTTTGCGGAATGCATCGCATGAGTATCCCTTGGGTTCTCGCTTGTAGAGGACTCCTTCGACCAAAGTATACATTTTGGCTTTTCGATAAACGATCCGCTTCAAGATCATCTTCTGCACGGAACCCTTGCGAAGATACTCGTGAGATGGGAGTCATCCGATATCCTCGTAATCTAATGAGGCCATCTCAATAGGAGGTGTCTCGGTTCTTCGACCGAGACGGCTTTTGGAGTTGCTCCAAGAAAACCCCTTTGGTACCGTAGATCGGGAAGAAGCCATCCGAGCAAGTTGGTCTCATGAGGAAATTATCCTTTCGAGGATGAATTGTACCTCAAACCTAAAAATGCTTTTCTAGCTTGTAACTTCCGATAAGTATTGAGACATTGTCGAGCTAGAGCACCGTACTCTTTCCCGACTTGATTCACGACTAGTTGAGAGTCTCTCTCACGAGTAGTCGATTTAATTGAGAGTGCTTTCGCAGCTCGTATGCCGCCTAGCAAACCTCGCTACGCCACATTATTAGTGGCCCGAAAGTTTAATTGTATAGCATACTTTAAGGTTTCTCCGTAGGAGATACCAGACCACTCCACCCGAGCCACTTAAAGTAAGTGACCCGTCAAAGTACATCATCCACCGGTCGTGGGAATCGATCGGGATCCCGAACAGAGTTCGAGATTTGTCCATTCGGCGACAAAGTCCGCCAAGATCCGGATTTTATGGCCGTCGACACGAAATGGAGGTCGAACTCCCAAGTTCGACCGACCATTTTGTCATGCGCCCCATTGCTTCCTTATTATGGAGGATTGCTCCTAAAGGAAACTCGACGCAAGACAACTATTTTGTGCGCTCAAAATAATGCCGCAGCTTCTCAAGACATGAGGAGGGCATATAGAATTTTTGGACACGAGGGTAACGCCCTCAGGCCCGTGTAAACTTCGCTAACGTAGTAAACCGGTCGCTGTACGCCACGCTCTACGACTAGTATCGCGCTTCTTGCTTCGTGGCGTGGCGCCTAGGTAAATTAAGAGTGTCTCTTCCGCTTTGGAGAAACCAACAGAGCACTCGAAAGATACCTCTTGACATCCTCAAAGCGTGTTTGCCTCATTCGACCACTCAAAACCTTTATGTCTCTGAGAAGTTTAAAGAAAGGTAGTCCTTTTTCTCCTAGTCGTGCGATGAAACGACTTAAAGCCGCCATGCACCCAGTGAGTTTCTGGACTTCCTTTTTTGTGTTTGGAGGACGCATCTCGAGGATGGCCTTTATTTTTTCAGGATTTGCTTCGATTCCTCGCTCGTATACTAGGAATCCAAGCAATTTTCCCAAGAAATTCCAAAACACACTTCTTCGGATTGAGTTTTAAGCGGTGCTTTCGAGGTTGTCGAATGTTTCTTGTAGGTCGCTGATATGATTAAGTCTCTTAATGCTTTTTCGACTAGATCATCAACATAGGCTTCCAAATTCCGCCTAATTGAGATGAAAAAGTCGATTGCATTAGGCGTTGAAAAGAAGCACCGGCATTCTTTAGACCAAATGGCATTTTGACATAGCAAAAGGTACCAAATGGAGTAATGAATGCGGTCTTTTCTTCATCGCTTAAACACATATTGATCCGTGGTATCCGAATATGCATCTAAAAACTTAATATCTCACAACCTGCAGTAGAATCAACCAGCTGATCGATACGAGGTAAAGGGAAATCATCTTTTGGACAAGCTTTATTAAGATCAGTAAAGTCCACGCACATACGCCATTTGCCGTTTGACTTTTTGACCATTACAGGGTTAGCCAACCACTGGGGTGGTTGACTTCTCTTATAAAGCCCGCTTTAAGTAGCTTATCCAACTCGATTTAATAGCATCTCGCCGATCGGGGCAAATCTCGTAATTTTTGTTTCTACAGTACTTTATCGGCCGTAAAGCTAGCCGTGCTCGATCACCTCCCTGGGGACTCCGGGCATGTCGGATGCTTGCCACGCAAAGACATCTGCGTTAGCTCGGAGGAAGGTAATGAGGGCGTCTTCCTATTTGGGGTCGGAAGTCTCCCCGATGCGAACAGTCTTCGAGGGCTCTTCGCAAGGCCCGAGGAACCTCTTTGACTTGGTCGTTCGGCTTTGGTGCTGCTTTTAGGCACTTGCTAGTCGGTCGACTTTCATCTCGAGTTGGTATTTGACCAACCATCTCGAGGAGTGTGGTCACGCCCCGCTTGCAGCGAGATCACGCCCCAATTAGAGTTTCATGGATTAGGTTTGCAATGAAGTTGCAATGTACATTTTCGTATAGATAATTGTCGATATTTCAAGCGTTACAAGCATTACATAAAACACTCGTGTGTTTATTACAATCGGGATGAAGGATGAGGGTATTATCACATGTAATCCGATCAAATATGATACTCTTTGTTTATTTATCGGTTTAATGTGGATATTGTTCTTTAATAATGTATTGTACGCCATGCTTGATAAACTTGTGCATGAACCAATTAAGGGAAATGCATGACATGCATATCATATAACGATGTATCGTAACCTCCGACTCGTGTGCGTTTCGAAGTTTACGGTACATCATTATATGATCAGCACACCACGCATTTTCCTGGTTGGTTCATACACAAGCTTACCTAGCCTATCATACAATACATTATTAAAAAGCATCATCCACCATTAAACCGATAAATAAACAAAGATCGTCATATAGCAATCTCTTCAAGCCAATAGCACCTTCGTTGTCTTCCAACATTCCATGTGTAGGACCGGAAAGGCGACTAGAGGGGGGTGAATAGACGCTTTCTCTGTTTTTCGCCTTAATCAAATTCAACACGCACTTTTCTCCTATAGCTATAAAAACTAAGAAGATCAGTAAATACACAGAGGAAGCCTTGTGCTGAATCCGATTACCCCCTTAACCACAAGACTCAACAGAAAGAATTGATCTCAAGTAGACCGGTCCGACCGACTGCCAACGGCCGTCTCGAAGTCATGGTCCGACCGGCGGCCAACTGGCGGTCCGACCGGCGTTCACTGGCAATCGAATGGTCAAGCGGTCGACCACCGATAAAATCGATCGGACCGATTTAGTCCAGTAGCACTGCACAATGCCCAAATCCAAAACAAAAATTGGTCCAACTTTTGATTCAACAAATGAAACTTGACCAAACTTGGAGCACACCTCCCTAAGGATATCTGGGACCTATTCCTAGCAACGATCGTCTAGATCCACTTCAAAGAATTGATCTCTTTAGGTTTCACCAAAGAAGTGTTCAAAATCTAGAAATATGAAAAACTTAATCCAAAACTTGCATGTGGGGGATTGAAGATTTAGATGGTTCTAGGAGTATTCCCACACATCATAGCAAGGTAAATGAGGTCAAGAGACCAACCAAAAATAACTGGATCAAGGAAGCACCAAAATCATCAAAAGAGAGAAGAAAACATATGAGACTTCATCCTTGAACAAACATCCATAGATCGATTGATTCAAGATATTGCTTGTCAAAGCCACTCCCTCAAGGAGAATAAGAGCTCAATCAAAGAGCACACAAACAAATCTCTCTCTAAACCCAAACCTCTCCTCTCCTCTCCAAACCCTAGAAAACTTAGGGTTTTCTCAAATGAATGCTTGGGGGAGTTTTTTCAACTCCCCCTTTCTATTTATAGGAAGGCCTAGGGTTTCTAGTGGGCTCCCATTAAGGTCCAATACAAATGGGACACACACACACAAATCTGTTGAAGCAATCGTCTGTTTCACCACGCGTAGGTTGATCAGCGGCTCTCATCATGTCGGCAAGTCTCTCCCGTCCGAATTTCATCGGAACCTCCAAGGCACTTGCACCGACCCCCGCGCCGCTTGATCCAACCAGCTGCAACGAACTGCCCGTTCGAACCATCTTGTCTATTCTGCACCATGCTTGAGTCACACGACCTCACCCGGCATCCATGATCGTTCTGGACATCAACTCTCCAAGCTTAGTCCCGATCCTCCTCACCGTTGACGTCGTTGACCTGCAAGCCACCTGCATAGCAATAGACAAAGAAATCGTCTCCGGGAACAAGTTCTTCACAACTTGACCCACGTTAGCTCAACAATGCAATATGCAACAATAAAGCATTGAAACTCATGCACTAGTCACAAATCGAAACACAATAATGCCAAAGTGGCCGAAGTTCAAGTGGAAGCCGGTCTGACTGCCATTCCCACCGGTCGAATCGATTTCATAACGCCGGTCCGACCGCTCCAAATGACTTAGCCAAATTTTCAACTTGAAAATCTGAAACTCTCTGGAATTTTCAAATGAATAGAACTTTTGACTGGGAGCTCCAAAAATTATTTGACCACATCCAGGAGACTCCCCTCTCATGCCTTCATAACCTATTTTTGGCCTAGCCCCAAACTCCACCATTAACTGTGGCTGGTCGGACCGGCAATGCTGCCGGCCGGACGAAGACACTGGCGCCCGATCGGCGTGGCTTGGCCGTCGACCTACCAGAATCTCGACAAAGACAGAGCGTTTTTGAAAACGCGAGATTTTACAAACCAACAACGCTATTGCCAATTGACTCATCATCCTAAGATCATGCACATATCCCCACGATATCCACACCATGTTTTCTAGACGCATTGCTTTCTCTACAGGAATACGGATGCAGTCCAGTGTTACTTAGGTTAATACCAATACACACTTGCTTTACTAGGAAGTTCCAATTGTGTTAGAGCTCCACCATTACAATGCAGCCTGGATATACATATAGGTCAGGAGTAATCATCTTTCACGAACACTAACATAATATTTATTGGTGAGTTAGTATTGAAATCTAAGAAAGAGCTGTGTTAGAACACACAATTGGGATGAGCGAAGAGCGACTGCGAGATTTCGGTATTTATAGCCGAGCGAAGGAGGAGCTGCTGTGTTGGCGCTAAGAATTTCGGATGCGTTGTCTACGCGCGGCACTACGGGCAAAGGGGACAACCACGAGGAGTCGACGGATGTGCGGAGGAGGAGAATGGACGGCTGGAAAGGAGGCCACCGAAGGGTGTGCGGGAGGGGAAGAGTAGGGTTGGCAAGAGCGGGGCCATGCGTGCGGGAGCGGGGAGGGGTTGACATGTGCTGAGATAAAAACAGTACACTTAAATAAAATTATGAAATAAAAGCAGAACAAGTAAAATTATGTAAAATATTACATAAAAAGGTACACCGGGCGGGAGCGGCTCCCACACGAGGACTGTGCGGATGCTAATAGACACACGCACGCACCCACCGATGCACGCATCTCGAAATCCAACTCCAATCCCCGTCCACCGTGGTACTATCACGTTTACGTTATTTCCTCACATTCCCGTCCGTACTGAACCATGTTGCAGACCCTGTTTTTTTATCTCCGGAGGGGACACCTTCTTATGAGTAGATGTACACATAATCACACATACAATTGCTGTGTAACAGTCCATCAAATAAATTGTGTGCACACAATGTAGCCCCTCCCTCAGGCACACAAACGACACAGCACGGAGCCAAGGAAAGGAGGCCACGCCCTCGAGTTGACAGACGGTTGTCAAGTCACGCTCAACCCTTCCGTAATTGTCCAGTGTCACACGCAGAGAGCCACGGCCCCTGTATTCATTGGCGTGCGCACCGATCAGAGCTACAGCAACGCCACTTGTGGGACCAGGCTCAGCCAGGAGGAGAGAAAGAGTGATGTCTTTTCAAGAATTTTTAGGGTAAATTCTACGAGTCCTGTACGGCGGTAACAGTAAAATTAAATTTAATCATTCATTTATTAAGAGTGTAAGTGTATTTATAATAGTTTATTTTTAACTTGTTACTAATAGAAGAGTGAGTATTCAATATAATAAAAAAAGAAATAAACTTTCCAATAAATTATTTCTTGATTTTGTATCTAATACTTTAATTGCTACTTTAATACCCACAAAACAAGTTTTTAGGTAATCATCAAGTCTCCAATAGCTATTTTGGTGCTTATTGTATATTGATATCAACAACTTGCTTGTTTTTTTAATATAGAAACAAGTTCATCTTCTATCATCACCATCTCTTCTCCACATCACCTAAATACAGATATGCTTATCCCTTAGTAATAAATGACATGGACTATTGTAGATACTCTAATGTACTTTTTTGTATTCATACTATTAGATGTAGTATAAGTAAATAATATCTAATATGAATTATTGGATCAAAGAAAATAAAATAGATCTATTAAATTAAGTGTGCTGTAAAAGAATTCTTTGGATAAAGTAGAGTGATGAATTGAAATAGTAGGTTATAGGAGTAGGCCGCTTTGGTTTGAAGAGCCAGGGAAGAAAGAGGTAGTAGGCTCTCGACTATCGTCTCGTGCTAAATAGAAAACAGTGGCATAACTCCGTTGGCGGCCGGGCCCCAACTGTCCCGCGCCAGAAGCACACATATAAAAAGTGGACGTCCCGGTGCGCTCTCGCTCACCTGTGCGCTGTTCCCTCCTCGCAGAAGCAGAGGAGCACTGGCAAGGACAGTGACATCCCCGCCCTCTTCTTCCCTTCCGTTCCCGCCACCTCCTCTTACCTCGTGTGCGTGCAGTTGAGTTCGGTGCAGTGCACACACGACGACACAGGAGCAGCTACTCTTTACTTCGTGTCCAATTTAATGCCTTCCTCGCCAATGGCTTGAGCCATTCAATGCCCTCATATCCCTCTCTTGACCTGGGAACCACACTAGACTGAGGCAGTGAGGCTCCCCTCTTCTTTAATTGCATGCCCGGTGTCGCTATTACTCCTACATGCGCGCACACGCCGGCGGCAAAGAGGAGGAGATGGAGTTGTTGTAAGCTGTAACTAGCTAGGCCTTGTTCTTGTCTTGTTGGAGGCCGGTAGGATCGAGTTGCTGTGTTCTGGGTACGTAGATAGAGCAGAGGATGAACTATCTCAGGAGCCGGAGCCTCAAGAGGCTCCTGTCCCTTGGCCGCCGGAGCAACCCTGATGAGCCCACTGAGGAGTGTGTCGACGTCGAGCCGCCGCCGCCGCCGAACAAGCCCACTTGGAGGTGCTTCTCCTACGAGGAGGTCAACCAAGCGACCAATGGCTTCCACCAAGGTAACAAAGGCCGATATGCTGCTGTTCGTTTCCTTCGATTCTTTCGCTTTGGCATTGTCTTTACAAGCGTTGAGGATCGAGCAGACAACATGGTGGGGAAGGGCGGGTACGGCGAGGTGTACCGCGGGGTCCTGGAGGACGGGCGCGCCGTCGCGGTGAAGCTGCTGGCGCCGACCGCGGCAGCGGACGAGAAGAAGGAGAAGGACTTCTTGACGGAGCTGGGCACGGTGGGGCACGTACGGCACCCGAACGTCTCTTCCCTCCTCGGCTGCTGCGTCGACCGCGGCCTCCACCTCATCTTCGAGTTCTCCACCCGCGGTTCTGTCTCCGCCAACCTCCATGGCGAGTCCCACGACACGGTGTCCATCAATCCATATTCTCAGTGCTCTGTTTTTTGCCAATGTATTAATGCGGCGGCTTGCATTGGAATCGCAGATGAGAAGCTGCCGGTGATGACGTGGAGGCGGCGGCATGGGATAGCGGTCGGCACGGCGCGGGGGCTCCGGTACCTCCACAAGGGCTGCGCGCGGCGGATAATCCACCGGGACATCAAGGCGTCCAACGTCCTCCTCACCGCGGACTACGAGCCCCAGGTAAATCATCTCTTCACCCACTCTCTGCTCTTCCCCTGTTCTTCCTCTCTTCTTGTCGATTACGAACTAAGAATGCATCTCCATGGTACACAGATTTCGGACTTCGGCCTCGCCCGGTGGCTGCCGTCGGAGTGGACGCACCACGCCATCGCGCCCATCGAGGGGACGTTCGGGTGAGTTGCAGTCTACACTTCTCTGGATTGCACCAGTAAAAAAAATGGTAAAATCCGGGGTTAGAGACGACGCTGACATGAACGTTGGCATTAATCGCGACGTGACAGGTGCCTGGCTCCGGAGTACTTCACGCACGGCATCGTGGACGAGAAGACGGACGTGTTCGCGTTCGGCGTCTTCCTCCTGGAGCTCATCTCCGGGAGGAAGCCGGTGGACGGCTCCCACAAGAGCCTCCTCGCCTGGGTAAGTGCCACCGAGTAGTAATCTCTGCAGCGCCTCGACCACCGTTTACTAACAACTAGCGCGAGGTGGCTGAGTTTTGGGTCGGAAAATGTGCCTGTGTGACGCAGGCCAAGCCTTACCTGAGCGACGGTGCGGTGCAAGGCCTCCTGGACCCGCGCCTCGGCGACGGCTACGACGCCGCGCAGCTGAGGCGGCTCATGTTCGTCGCGTCGCTCTGCGTCAGGCCCGCGGCAGCGTGGCGGCCTACCATGACACAGGTACGCACCTAGGGAAAATAAATTCTTTCTCTGCTCTGCACTAAATTAGGAACACTTCAGAATTCACAAAGTCGAAACAAGCAAATTTTACCGCGCATACAATTACAGAGCTCGGTTTTATCAAGTTGCAACAAGAAATTAAACGGGGCGTAAAGTACGCATCACTGTGAAGGCTTTTGCTGACACCAGTGCAAAAGTAGCACAGTGGCTTTCGATAGTTGGTGAACTAGTTGTTCTGGAGTGTGCAACACCCTAGCTTTGGAATGTTAGGGCAGGTCTGACAGAGCGTAGCATCCCGCCATAACCATGCATGGTCCACGAAAGAAAATCTCTAACCATCATCGCAGAGGACAAAAGTTAGGGACGTTTTAATTCCTATCTGGTGGGTTAATTGAATTGCTGCTTGTTCCGGCAACTCAAGACATTGGAATTCTGACGAGGGTTTGAGCAAAGGACATCCTACCATGCATTGCAACCGACAGCTGCTAAAAACTTCTTCAAGTAGATTAATTGATAATCATGCAGAGAGAAAAATCAATAATTTCTTACATGGTACGGTCTACTTTTTCTTAGGATGTAAACGGTAGGTTCAACAGCTCTATCATACTGTACCATATAATGACATGGACAATCACAACAGAAATGGGGAGGGGGGGCGCTAGCAAAAACGATTTATTGTTAACAGCTGTTTGCATAAATTGTTCGAAGGATATAGTCTAAGAGACACCGTTGTATTATATTAACTATCAAGTTCTCTAATCAGGGGAGGTAATAGTCAAGGCATACTCCATTATTCTATCATGCCTGGTGCCAGGTAGCTATCCCACTCGAGTATAATTCTCCTATCTGAAGCTATTATTTATACCAGATAATCCGTATATGTTTACTCTAATCAGGCATCTGAGAGCACCCTAAATACTACTAGTCATATACGCTCTGTGCTTGACGTAGTAGCACTATATATATATCATCCACTTGCCTCCTACGGTTGTTAAATACTGCCACATTGTGTTGTGTCAGTTGTGACAGCACGCCTTGAATTTAATTTAGTTCACTGGCATCTACCGACCAGTTGGCAAAGTAACATTATACCAAACTTAATTGCATGTAGCTTGTCTTCGTCTATCACGGTGTGTTGAGATCTCATTTTTAATGTGAGGCTAACTGAATCTCTTTCACTAGGATTCCACATTGTGTGGGCCAGGCCTAAGTGATAATATATACTACAACACAAAAGCAGAGCCATCAACTTGAATTGAGTATTGATCTTATCTGAATGTTTTTCCAAACAGCCCCAAAAGCTTTCTTTACTCCCCTTTTTAACTTATGGACCTTGAACTTATACAAGCATACAAGGAAAAGTTTTTCAGCATTCATTCTTTCTGTAAGAAAGTGGGTGAGGAATGAAGACTAGGACCATGCACAAAGCAATCTTACTATCTTACTAAACTTTAGAAGAAGACAATGGTTTGGTCACATCTCAAACTTGGCTGGTTTCTTGATTTTTAGAAGGGGCATAGGATGCTCTGTTGCTTCCTACCTTCTCCCCTATCCTTTTTTCTTTCGACTGGTTCACGGGAAGCCCAAGGCCAAGGTGAAGTGGGGGACACAAGACAGCTCAAGAACATAAATCTTGGGACAAACGTACAAAACATGCCACCCCGATGGGTATATAGAAGACTTGGTCTACTCTAATCAAAGTTTAATCATGCGTTAGTTTATTAGTGATGCATTGCACCATTGGCACATGAACTATCACTCAACAGATACTCTCGTTTGAACTCTCAAATGCTTTGGACAGTAGATACAGTGTTTGAGTGCAAGCAATGCTTAGAGTGTTCGTTCGGTATGATTGAGTTGTGAATTTTATGTTTTGAGAAAGTACAACTCAAATTAGCATTTTTAACAAATAGGTTAGCAAACACAGCTGTAAAGTCTGTAATTTAATCATCAAGCCGAATTTGCCCTAAAAATTCTGTGTACTGAATGTGCAACTCAATATGTATACATTGTTACATAAAACGCATACCTTAAACACAGCAGAAACTTAATTTTCCAAGCAAGAAATTGTATTTTCCAAGCAAGAAATTGTATTTTCCAATGCTTTGGTGTTGGCTTTCTTGTTGATCGAAATGTAAAATCCAATGTACTGTATCAGCTCGGTGCTCTAGTTACTAAAATGACCAGTCAATTGTATAACGTACTACTTATTAATTTGCAACTGTTAGTACTTTAACTGACTCGATTCACATGGGAAACTGCAGGTGTTGGAGTTATTGGAGTCTGGCGAGATTTCTCAAGATCAATGGCAGATGCCCGAGGAGGAGGAAGACGAGTTTTGGGATTTCGACGATCTCGACGATTTCGAGGACGACGACGATGACAACTACGACGATGACGATGAATCGGATTCCCCCTCGATATCCTCGTCAGCGTGCAGCATCCATGCCAATGATTAGCCCCAAAATATTTGCACTTGTCAGTAGATTAAGTTGCCCATTTGGTTTTGGTTTAGGAGATCTGATCCTTGAGATTATATTAGTGTACATAAACCACCTAGATAATAGTAAATTAAGAAAACTCCATTAGCAAGAATCTCCCCATAAACCCCTACTAACTCTAGCAGCTGACCTGATCATCTGACAGTGATGGATGATTAATTTCTGTCCCACTCCAAATATTTGGCTGACAGTTTGGCATGCCAGGGCCTTTCCCCAACCAACTGGAACTGTTGTTGGTTTACAGTTTTCTGTGGATGGATCTGAGGCAAGCTGATTAAGGATATATAGTCCTTATGACTGATTATTAGATAGCAACCACATGCCCGGCACCGGCAGCAGGTGGGTTTCCGTTCAGAATCCGTTAGTTAGCTGAAGACTCAAGTGCAGTTGGGCGACCCTACCGCCCCTTAATTTGCTCCCATGCTGTTACTTCAGGGATAGATGTGTCCTGACAGTGAGACGATCGAGAAATCATTGAACTAAATTCAGATAGGATCAAGTAGCTGCATAAACCAACAAATCAGTTCAATTGAAGACCTAATTCTTGCAGCGAAATGGCTACAAACGCGTGTCTGAAACTCTAGATAAAGCTGTGGAACAATGACAGCATCTTAGTCTGTAAATCTCAAACAGGAGAAACTGTATTGTTTTCCCCCTGTCTTGTAGTAGTACTAGTACTTGTAAGATGTTCTTTAACCGCCGTTTTGTCCCCATCGTCAGGGGCAACCAGTGATTCACCAACAATGGTACTAGTATTATTACACATATCAGTACGCTGCCAATAAAACTGCGAGATCAAATAAAGCTCCTTCCCAGTTGACAGTAGTTACACACAGCGGCGGATCCAGAATGAGATTGGCCGAAGTCCCCGAGGCAAGATAGATCGTGTTCGGCTGGGGTATGGCTCAAAGTGTTCTCTCACGTAAACTTAGGGTCCAAAGAAAAATAATTTTTGAATCCGGTGTTCTATGCATCCTGTTAAGCTACTGTAGATCCACCGCTGGATACACACATATAGATATACGTATATGCATGCATGGATGCGTACAAATGTCAGCAATCTACCTGTAGCCGTGTACGTGACCACCGGTCCTCCACAAATGATACACCATGCATGGACCTGCACTGCACCGCACTACACGCGTTCCACTGCTAACTTAGACCACTCGTTCGTTGTCAGCTCCTGCCTGCAGATCTATCTATGCACATAACTCCTTTCAGACTGTAGCGATACTAGTACAACACAACCAAGGACTAGATCGATCGGTGAACACTGCACGTCACATGACTCGGCTGTAAGCTGGGCGAGCAAAGCCTCTTCAGAACAATAAAGGAGAATTAAGCGTGTACAGGGAAGCCGTTGTGTGTGGGGAGGTGTACATGAATGAATACATGCATGATGTAGATACAGACTAAGACAGAGTAAGGCGGACCAAGACTTAAAACAGTTTGTGAGCATGGTCCTAGCTCCTAACATTCCTACGTAGGATCGGACCTGCCCGCATGGACAGTCTAGCCGGGTTTACTCCTCGGACCTCCGGGTTACAGATTCAAACGGTTTAAACACAACTAAACTCATGGAATGCCACATGCAAGTCTTATAGCAACAACTTTATAAATGGTATTGAGTCTTCCCTCCTAAAAAAATAGTCTAATAGCTTAGGTCTCTCACACACTTATAGGTTATGTTTTTTCTCTCCCACAACCGATGTTGGACTATTTCCAATATTCTCACAGATGTTAGACCTCTCGCAACCCCCTCTTTTATCCCCTAATCAAGATGGCTTAACAACATCACTATTTCGTCGTCGGCATCCGTCTCCACGAGATGCACCTATTCCTCCTTCTTCTTGTGGCATTCAGAAGCAAAATGCATATAGTTATGGTAGTTGTAGCATCTTAGTTTAGCCTCGTGGAATTCATGATTCCCACGGTTTCGGCCACCATTGTCGTTAGAGCCGTCAGGCTCACCATCTCTATTCTTCGCCGATTGAGCCTCCCATTCGGCGTGGGTCAGGAGAAAATATTCGTCATCGTTGTTGCCGCTCATATCGCGTAGACTCTCCTCATACGCCTTGAGACGGCCGATTGCTTCTTCCACCACCATTGTCTTCAAATCCCTAAATTGCTTAATGGTTGAGATAATTTGCATGTACTTGCTCGGGACGGCGCGGGGAAGCTTCTTCACGACGTAGTTCTCCTCCATCTTGTCACCAAGACCATGATTCTGGTTGATGAGAGTCATCGATCTCACGGCGAAATCGTCCACCGACTCCGTTCCCTTCATACGCAAACCATCGAACTCGCTCTTGAGAGTCGGCACACGCGCCTCCTTAATGCTGTTGGTGCCGACGTACATCGCCTTGAGCTTGTCCCATGCAGCTTTCACCGTCTTTTTTTCAACGAGTAGGAGGGGGGTCTCCTCCAGGACTCCTTAGAAGATGGTCGCAAAGGCCATCTGATCTTTGCACTCATCAATGTTATCAGCCACCACAGCTTTCCAAACACCTTGAGCCTTCATGAACACCTCCACCTTGATTTCTCACGTGTCGTAGTTGCTCTTCCTTAGCATAGGGTATTGAAGAAAGACACTGCTTTATTTTCCCGGTACCCTCGACGAATCATCGCCGGCAACGATGGTGCGTCTCGACAGCAGCACGGACCTTGCCCTCGACATGGCTCTGATACCAATTGTTGGAACTAAGAGAAGATAGCACTCGCAGAATGCACACACACGAGCGAGGGAGACAAATTTACATGGATGAAGAACACATAGAAGTTTTTGTGTAGCACAGCAACTGTTTAACGCTATTTTTCTTCTCTCTACTCATCTCAACTAATACAAACCGATTACAAGATTTTAAATAAGCACACCCAGGACAATGGCCGGTGACCTAGATCCCCTAAACTCACGCCATGATCTAGATGCACCATTACAGTGCATGCACCACGTAACACTAACCCACGCACGCACTGACAATCTTGATTATTCCAAAGATCCTAGGATGCATGGATGCAGTGCTAGGGTAAGTAACTTAATGGCCCACGGCATTAGTGCTGTCAGTGTGGGACTGTAACATTAGCAGGACCAACTTATCATAAACAGTATAACAGTTTTGAATTTTGGTGGGCGCTGTACCATGTACATATATAGGGTCTCTACCAGTATGTACTGCCACAGAGTAATGCCTCTCATCATGAGGTATACCATACAGCTAAGTTACAATATCTGATCATTTCTCTGTGACTTTAACCGAGCACTTGGAGCTTTGTAGTCTGTACAGCCTGCATGCTGTTCAGTTACTGACTGAACCAACTCGGTACAAGCCCACGAGCATTATGAGCATGGGCGAGTACAACCTAGCCATCGTCCGTGAACGTACATGCAGCTCTAGCTACGGGGTTGCCACTAGATTGCTCGGCCGAACATGCGTTGCTGCGTGCCCGTGGCACAATGGTCCAAAAAAATACAGAGTTGCACAACGAACCATTTGATGCGAGAGGTCAAAGAGATAGTGAAATATATGGGCCTAAGCTCAAAGGATACTATCATACTACTATACTAGTACTAGCTAGCGCGGAGAGCTAGCTATCCGTCGAGTAGGGGTTTCTTTTGCGTTGCCTGTGTCTGGGAAATGGTTTGTCTAGTGCAATTTGGCAGGGGACAGAGATGCCACATGAATGGTGGTTGTTCATTTCTTTCGCATAATACACCGGCAGAGAAGATTTTTTGCAGTTAAACTTCTAATGGGCCTGAAAAATATCTTCATACAATGGATTCTGAACTATATACACTTTGGTTGGTAGATGGACAAGTAGGATAGATCTGAATAATTGAAGAGTAGATGAGTTTGCCCACTTTTACACTGCATATACATGTTGACATCTTTCAATTGAATGCAATTTTGGAACATGGTGTAACCATTCTCCTGGTCAGAAAATTGATCATGTTTTGGATGGATAGAATTCGCAAGCTTCTTCTGAACCTGCATCTGCATGCATGGAGACGAAATGAACAATTAAACGCAGACTGGACACTTCAAGGTCCGGTGCCAATAGCCGCGTGAGAGATTCCCAAATCCCAGGACATCGTATTCATCCACTGCAGGATATAAGATTTCTGCAAATGTTCTGCTGGCCAAGCATGCAACGAATCGCGCAAGAGATAATAAAGTTGGGTGCAGATAACCTGCACTGCAAACGACAAAACGCCCCGATTGGCCATTCAATGTACCATATCAAGTTAAGTGATTCTGTCGGTAATCGACAAGCATGAAAGATTCTTCAGCTAAGCCATTGCAAGTTAATTAATCAGATGGTATATACATCGCTCCTTACCGCTAGGATTAGCTGTAACACATGGGTACTTCAACACACAGCAAGGCTGGATGGGTAACCACGTAGAGTAACTGATGACAACTATTCTTTTAGTAATGTAAATGCAACGGTGCAAGGTGTTAAAAGTAATCGTCGGTTAGATTCGGTTAGTATATATGAATATAAATGTATTATGTTTAAACGGTTCATATTGTATATCTGTAAACTAAACATGAACTATGTAATTGTTGGATCGAAACGGCAACTAGAGGGAGTTGAATAGGAGCACGATCTCTTTTTCGTAAAGATCGGATTCAATACGATTTTCTCTCCAATAGCTATGAGAGCTATGAAGATCAATATCTAACCACAGCAGAAGTCTTGTATTGAAACCAATCCAAACCCCGGAGCAAAACAACCAAAATCAACAAAGGCTAAAATCCTAAGTGTTGGACGGTCTGACATCTATGTCAATGGCGGTCGGACTGGTCACCTTGAGCGGTCGGACCGGTCACCTTAGGCGGTCTGACCTCCAGCCTGATGAACAGTGAAATCAGCTAGAAAAACGAAGTTGCAAATAGATGTAACTTTTGATCTACAATTCCAAACTCGATGAAACTTGGAACACACCTTCTCTAGGATATCAGAAATATATTACAATCAAATATTGTGAAGATCCTTGGTAAAATTCTGATCTTTTACCGTTTGAGTGAAGGATGGTTAAAAATCGAGTCAAAATGAAAACTAGATCAAAAACCTTGCTCGTGGGTTAGAGATGATCAAGATGATCATAGATGATATCCCATATGTCACAGAAAGCAAGATCAGGGGCATAAACTAAAGGAAAACATGAGAATCAAAGACGACCCCAAAATTACAAAATAGAGAGTAAGAACGAAAAGAGACTCATCCCAAGAAAACTTGCATAGATTGATTTGTGATTGTTGCTGGTTTACAGCCACTCCAACAGGGAGGACAAAACTCAATACATGAACACACAATCAATCTCCTCTTCAAGAATCCAAACCTCTCCACTCCCTAATATCAAAAACAAAACCATGGTTTCCAAATAAGCAAAAAGATGAAGGAGGTACACAACACCCTCTCATATTTATAGCGGAGGCTAACCTTCTAGAAGAGTTCCTATTGGGCACCCGTTAAACCCACACACAAACGGGTTTACCTCACGCACGTATTTTAAAGCGCCGTCTTCATCTTCTCTTGATCTAAACCGCTTCTCCTTGCATCGTCTTACGCCACGGTTTAGCCAAAAGCAAACAAGATGATATTTTAGTGATATTACCAAAATACCCCTTCTCGATCCTTCTCCGAAGACCGAGTCCAATCTTCATGAAGCAGTTCCATGCTTCGCCACATGTAGGTTGATCAACGGCTCTCATCATGTCGGCAAGTCTCTCCCATCTGGCTCCCACCGAAACCACTATGGCACTTGCACCGACTCCCGCGCCGCTTGATGCAACCCGTCGTACCGAACTTCCCGTTCGATCACCCTTGTCCATTTTGTGCCACGCTCGAATCCAATGACTTCATCCGGCATCGTCGATCGTTCTGAACCTCAGCTCTCCAAGCTTAGTCCCGATCATCCCCGTCGTTGACCTCCAAGCAACCTGCACAACAATAGACGAAGAAATCGATTTCGGGAACAAGTTCTTCGCAACTTGACCCACGTTAGTCAAAACATGCATCATGCAACATATATGCACTGAAACTCATGAACTTGACTCAATCAATAAACATCGTCGCTATGAAAGCCGACGAACCAAGTGAAATCCGGTCAGACAACCATTCAATGGTCGGTCAGACCGCCCAGTAGGGACTTGGCCAATTTTCAGCACCTGAAAACCGAAAGCTCTCTGGAAATTTTAAACGAATTGAACTTTTGACTGGAGACTCTAAAAATTATGAGACCAAGTGCATTAGAATCCCCTCTCTTGTCTACACCCTCTATTTTTGGCCCATCTCTAAAATCCACTTTCTATATTGACCGGTCGGACCGCCACTGGCCAGTCTGACCGCCAGGGGTGGCCGGTCGGACCGCCCTCTGGCCGGTCAGACCGCTAAAGGCCTGACAGAACTGAAACTTACCGAAAACGTGTGATTCGACAAACCTTTAACGCCATTACCAATTGGAACATCATCATAAGATCATGAGTATATCCCCATGATATCCACAGTAATGTTGTTGCAAGTTGTTGCCGATACGACTATAGCTCGTCCGACACTCTCCTTGTTGTCTATAAATATAGAGCATCTCATCCTGATTGGTTGAGCGCAACAATACTTGTTCTCAATATACTAGCGTTAGATGTTTTTACATGGTATCAAAGCCCTCAAACTCCTACGAGATGACATGGATTATCATAGCTTCCGCCGGCACAACGAGCTCCTCAAATACCGCCGTCGGCATCCTTCCCACACCGTCCTTCTACCACCTCATTAATGTGAAGCTCTCTAGAGATAACCATCTTATGTGGAAAGCACAGCTGATGCCATATCTCCGTAGGCAACAGCTGTTGGGTTACGTCAATGGCTCGATCCTTTACCCTACACCGATGGTTACTCGGATCAAAGAAGGTCAAGAAGAATAGGTGCCAAACCCGGCGTACTCGATGTGGATCCAACATGATCATATCATCTTGAGTACCCTACTCTCCTCGCTGGTGCCAGAAGTACTCTTGTAGGTCCTCTTCCTCACCACATCTTGTGCTGTGTGGGCTGCTTTGGAACACATGTTTGCATCGTGTTCCTGTGCAAGAATCATGCAAATCTAGAGAAAACTGGTGATCTCCTGCAAGAAGGAAGAAGAACCAATCACATAATACTTCAACAGAGTCAAGCATCTGACTGACACGCTGGCATCCATCGGTGTACCTCTTCATGATGAGGAGATCATCACGTACATCCTTGTCGGCCTTAACAATGAGTTTGAATCTCTTGTTACCTCTATCACTACTCGCTCAGATGCTATTTCTCTTAACGATCTCTATGCGCACCTCGTAAGTTATGAGATACGCCATGCACACAATAATGTTGTCTACTAGGAGACTAATCCCTCAGCAAACCTTGCGTCACACAACAAAGGAAATTTCTCTGGCAATCGTGGTCGTGGTCGCGATGGAGGTAGTGGTCGAGGTGGACAGCAATATAACAGTCAAGGTGAAGGTGCACCTCAGCAGCGCACCAACGAAGGAAGGCCACCTTGTGTTCATATGCTATCACAGATTTGACCATGCATTTCAAGCACATGAACCTCGTGTTGCTGCTGCAGCATCCTCATATACCATTTATACCAATT
Organism: Hsuehochloa calcarea; assembly: GCA_036346395.1. NCBI lineage: Eukaryota > Viridiplantae > Streptophyta > Magnoliopsida > Poales > Poaceae > Hsuehochloa > Hsuehochloa calcarea. The sequence continues at coordinate 48,577,387 of CM070599.1, forward strand.
GGTATGCAGACTCAGGAGCTATTGATCACATAACTGGTGATCTCGACAAGCTCAGTGTCAAAGAGAAATGCTCAGGCAAGGATCATGTTCAAACTACAAGCGGATCAGGTATGATTATTAGGCATGTTGGTCATACTATTTCCAAACTCCTTCTGTTCCATTACAGTTACATAATGTCCTACATGTTCCTCAGGCCAACAAAAGTCTTCTCTCAGTTCATAAATTAGCCACTGAAAACAATGTCTTTCTTGAGTTTCACCATGATTTCTTTGTCGTTAAGGATCGGGACACGAAGAAGCCTCTTCTTAAGGTCAAGTGCACCGGAGGCCTCTAGATTTTTCCTTCCAGCAATTCAAACAAGCATGCTCATTCCAGCGTCAAGGTCACACCTGAGAAGTGGCATTCACGTCTTGGGCATCCAACCTTTTCTATAGTTCAACAAGTTATTTAGTTTAATGATCTTCCTTGTTTAGTTAGCACCAATAAACACATCTGTGATGCTTATCAACAAGCCAAGAGCCATCAACTCCCTTTTTCTTCCTCAAATAATGCAAATGTAGCTCGTTTAGATCACATTTTCACTGATGTTAGGGCCTGCCCGAACCTCAGTAGGAGGCTTCAAGTACTATGTAAGTTTCATTGACGATTTCAATAAATTCACTTGGCTCTACCTCCTCAAACACAAGTCAGATGTGTACAAAACCTTTCTTCAGTTTCAGTCTCTTGTTGAGAGACTACTAAATAAGAAAATCATACGTGTTCAAAGTGACTGGGAAGGAGAGTATCAAAGGCTAAACTCTTTCTTCAAAGAAATTGACATCTCTCACCATGTCGCTTGCCCTCACACACATCAGCAAAATGGTGTCGCTTAATGCAAACACAGACATGTTGTAGAAACTGGGCTTGCCCACCCATCTGTTCCTCTTCGTTTTTGGGATGAAGCATTCCAAACTACTTGCTTACTAATCAATTGGCTCCCTAGTAAGACCATTAATAACTCTACTCCTATCGAGCGACTGCTAGGATCTAAGCCCGACTATCACATGCTTCGAGTTTTGGTTGTAATTTCTGGCTGCATTTGCACCCCTATAATGAGAGAAAACTCATATTTCGATCTCAACGATGCGTCTTTATTGGTTATAGTACTATGTACAAAGGCTACAAATGCTTGAATTCAAGCACATGCCACATTTACTTTTCCAAAGATGTCGTTTTATGAAAGCATCTTTCCCTTTGCCCCCAGTCGTGATACATCGTGCTCTTCCACTCCCCTCACTATCGATTCCATCCTTCTACCTATTGTCAGACCATCTCTTGACCAACAGATGGATAATCATAACTCTCGCTATGTTGTGCAAACTGATCCTTTCATTGCAGATTCTCTACAGCACAGCGGGCAGCATCGCACTGGTACTATAGCTGAACCATCTCGTGTTGGCCACAACAGTAAAACTATAGCCAATCCAGCTGAAGCCCCTGCAGATGTGTCAGGCGATACCTTTGCCATTGTCGACAATACGGTTGTCTTGGTAGTAGATGTTGTTGCATATCCTGTCGTGGGAATCCCTGCTGCCGCTCCAAGACACTCCATGCGCACAAGATTGAGAGGCAATATCTCAACGGCGAAAACATACTAAGATGGAACCGTCAGATATGATTCTAGTCAATGAGCCTTTCTTGTCACTACTGCTGCCGACGACAGAGAACCCAATGGTTATCTTGAAGCAATGCAGAATTCCAAATGGAGAAGTGCCATGGATGATGATTTTGGTGCTCTCATTCGGAATAAAACATGGAGACTTGTGTCACCTCCTCCGCATGCTAATGTGATTGATTCCAAATGGGTATTCAAGATTAAACAAATGACAGATGGAAGCATTGATAGATACAAAGCTCGCTTAGTTGCTAAAGGTTTCAAACAACGTTATGGGCTTGATTATGAGGATACTTTCAATTCAGTAGTAAAACCTGCAACTATACAACTTATGCTCTCGATTGCAATCTTAAGAGGGTGCAAGAAGTCTACATGAAGCAACTTCCTGGATTTGTGAGTAAAGAGTTTCCACATTATATATGTCGTCTTGATAAAGCAACTATGGATTCAAACAAGCTCCATGTGCTTGGTATGCACGGTTGAGTTCTAAGCTCCAGGAGATAGGTTTCATTCCTTCCTAAATAGATACCTTGTTACTTATATTTCATCAAGCTGAAGTGATGATCTATATTCTTATACATGTCGATGACATTATCGTTGCAAGTTCATCAGCAAAAGCCATTGGTGAGTTACTGAAATAGCCAAGAGGCTCAATAAGTTCCACGCACTTGGTATGCACGATTGAGTTCTAAGCTCTAGGAGATATGTTTCATTCCTTCCAAAACAGATACCTCTATTTATATTTCATCAAGCTGAAGTGACAATCTATATGCTTATATATGTCGATGACATTATCGTTGCAAGTTCGTCAGCAAAAGCCACTAATGGGTTACTGAAATAGCCAAGGGAAGATTTCGCAGTCAAGGACCTTGGCAACTTACACTATTTTCTTGGCATTGAAGTCATTAACAATGATGAAGGCATCGCACTCACACAACGCAAATATGCTACCGATTTACTTCATCGTGCCAAGATAGAAAATTGTAAGTCAGTCACAACACCAATGACAGCTACAGAGAAACTTTTAAAAAATAAAGGTACACTGCTATCAGCAACTGATGCATCAAATTACAGAAGCGTAGTAGGTGCATTACAATACTTGACACTCATTAGGCCAGATATTTCATTCTCTGTTAACAGAGTATGCCAATTCTTATATGCACCAACTGATATGCACTGGAGTGCAGTCAACCGTATCCTTCGGTATTTGAAACTGTCTACGCCGACAGGACTTAAAATCAGAAGATCAAATAACAATGTACTCAGCGCCTTCTATGATGCAGATTGGGCAGGTTGCATAGATGATCAATGATCCACGAGTGGATACACAATATTCTTCTATCCAAACTTGATTTCATGGAGTTCGAGAAAGCAAAACACCATCTCTCGTGCAAGCACCAAAGCTGAGTACAAGGCTCTAGGAAATGTTATAGCCGAGTGGGTGTGGGTTCAATCCTTGCTCAAGGAACTCAGGATCTTCCAAGCCAGGCTGCCTAGATTGTGGTGTGATAATCTAGGAGCTACTTACTTATCCGTGAATCCCATCTTTCATGCTCGAACGAAGCATATTAAGTTAGTTTTTTACTTTGTTTCCGAGAGAGTAGCTCACAAGACGCTGGACATTCGTTTCATTTCCACCTAGGATCATATTGCAGATATCTTTACTAAACCGTTGACTAATCGACCGTTTACAATGTTCAAGAACGATCTCAATCTTAGTTAGCTAAGTTGGGATTGAGGGAGGCGGTTAAAAGTAATCGTTGGTTAGATTCATTTAGTATATTTGAATATAACTGTATTTTGTTTTAACAGTTTAGATTGTATATTTGTAAACCGAACTCTGTAGTGTTATGGCAAGTTGTTGCCAATACGACTGTAGCTCGTTCGACACTCTCCTTGTTGTATATAAATACAGAGCATCTCATCTTGATTGGTTTAGCACAACAATCCTTCTTTTGAATCTACTAGCGTTAGGTGCTTTTAATCAAGGATTTAAGCTACAGTTTTGGTTCAATTTAATGTTCAAATGGAATGTAATAAATTGCCTTGTAGTTTACTCCAGCTACATCTATTACTATCTGAGATTTTGCCCTGTGATAGGAGTCGCTGAAAGGTTCAGAGTTCGGAGAAGTGTGATGTCACACTGTTGCTTCCATTGATCCCCTTTTTTTGCGATAAATCTTAATTTTTTTTATTTTTCTCCCTCTGTTGATTGTATTTGAGTGAGACTTTTTGTAGGTTGTTGTAAAACTCTATCCTAAACCCCATGTTTTTTCCATACACTTTCCACGACGGTTATATATTGTACATTAAAAGTCGATGACATGTCTTTTACGGCCGCGGAGAAAAAAGAGAAATATACTAGAAATTCTCACAATAAAAGGATTCGACCGTAAATTGGTGGACTCTAATTTTAAATGATTAGATTCGATAGTTGTTTTAGAGATATATTAATTTGAAATGGATCTATAAAAATATGGTTAATTCCTTATTTGCCACTGGAAGTTGGATGCATCCCTAAAATGCTATCGCGAAAATGCTCTTCTCTTCATTGCCATTGGATCTCAACTTTTATCCCTTTTTATCACTTTCATCAGCTTCATTAACTCCGATTGTTGTTAACCCCTCGGATGGTGTTAGGTTTTTCTCAATCTACCCAAATCACCCATGGCCCCAAATGTCATAATTGACCTCCTGTCACTAGCACACCTTCCCCATCCTCACACCGTCCTTACCAGTTGCGTCGTGCCACCACCCATGCCGCCTCGTCCCACACCACCTGAGTCGTCGTGCCGCCTTTGGCCTCGCCTTCGCCCCCAAGAACCGCCGCCGCCTCAGGCATCCGCCCCCCTGCCCCGCGCCACCTCCACCCTACGTCCACACCACCCGCACACGGGGCCCGATTATCATACACAGGGAGAGAGAATTGAGGGAAATAGAGAAATCAGGGGCGGTGGCGGTGGCGAGATGCGGCAGGGGAGGTGCGCAGTGGTGATAAAAATGGGTCAATGGGACCATGAGGAGGCAAATGGTGTGGTGTCGTGGATCGGGTAGCGCACGTGATGGTGTCCGATGGTCGGCTCTAGGGAGAAGATGGGGCGGCGGTGCTGGGAGGTAGGAGGGCATTAAATGAGGAGTGAATGAGCATCTAGTGGGTGTGGGGAACTTATTGGTGTGGTTGGTCGGAGCAAAGAAGGACTGAGGGCGGTCCAGCGACGGGAGCTGAGGGCAGCGCAAAGAGCTCCATATGGCGGCGGCGATGACTAGGAGAGGAATGCCCCAAATTAGCTATTGGGGAAGGAAGAGGAAGGTGTAGGGAAGCTCCAGGTGGAAGAAATTGATTTGAGACGCATCGTACGAGCAATGGTGATGGCGGCAGTCGGAACAACCCATTTTGGGGGAAGAAGGCGATCGGCGTTCGAGGAGTGAGAGCGCGGAGGTGAGACGACACCCGTGCGCGAGACGGCTGAGCTCGGAGGACATGCGAGCCCCGGTCGCGGTGGTGCACAACGGTGTGGGGAGAGAGGAAAGCGGCGGTGCAGGGCGGTGTGGGGAGAGAGCTGAGAGACGGTGGAGGTATGAAGAGACGACTGAGATTCTTTGCTACATCCGGAAGAAGAAAATGGAAGACAAGAAGGGTAAATAGGTCTTTTCGCACATAATTTGACAGTCAATTCATGGTTGACCGACTAGAGTGACAAAAAAGGATGAAAGTTGAGATCCGATGGCAATAAAGGGAGAATCAATTTCGCGATGGCATTTCAGAGATACATTCAACTTCTAATGACAAATAAGGAATGGATCTAAAAAAACTAATCCTTGAATTCGGTACACCGTATTTCAAAGGCTTAGATTCAATACTTAGTTTAGAGATATATTAGTTTGAAAAAAAGAAATATACAACACTATGTTTTATTCAAATGGTTGAGAGTGTAAAATTGCTCGATGACCCACCTCCCAATCATCTCTTTCGCACATAATGAGACAGATCTCAAAATACAATTTGCTAATTAAATATAAAATCAAATATCACAAATTCAAATTTAGATGGCAAAATATAAATTTAGAAATTTAGAAATGGCGTAGAATTATACTCTCGCGTAGTTGCACGTGTCAATCTTCAAGTTTTTTGTAAACGAAGAAATACCGCGAGATACCTCCGGTCGGGAAGGAATAGGGATGACAATCGGGCGCGGCGGGTACGGGTAGTGCTCGCCCATACCCATGTCCGCAACCCCAAATTCCCCCTACGGGCATACCCGCAAAGGACGATGGACGAAAAACCTCGTCCATACCCATCGCCCGCGGGCATGCCCGTTTACCCGCGAATAATGCATCGCCGCCCGTGGGTACCCATCACCCGCGGGCATGCTCGTTACCCGCAAGCAATGCATACATCAATTTCATCATAATTCGCACATTTATGATGCATTACATATTCAACAACTAATCAAGTTCATCATGATTCGCATATCATGTTCGACAAGATGACTAATCAAGTTCAACAAATAAAATAAAAATACAAACTGACATAGTTTCTTACACATGTAGGTAGGTTACGGGTAATCGGGCAAAGCTGGTACGGATGGAACTTACCCATACCCACGCCCGTTTACCCAATGGGTAAGGAATTGTGTCTGTTTTTATGCCTATAGACAAAGAAAGATATATATACCCGTCTCTATTAAGGTATTCGCCCGCGGACACATAGGCAATCGAACACAACTGCCATCTCTGAGAACGAATCAGCAACCGGCTAGCATCCAAGTCCAAGGAACTTTATCAGTCAATCAACGACGTACGTATCCATGTGGGCCAAAGATACATACGCTCGCAACCCGGCCTATAAAGCCCAATATATCCCAACTCACGGCCCGGCCTATTCAGCCCAATAAATACCTCCACGTGTTGGGAAGCCGAACCAAACAGAAGCAGAGACGCACCCAAACCCAAACCAAACCCAAACCCCTCCGTTCCTCTTCGTCTCCTCTTCCGCTCCTAGGGTTTTGCCAGCCGCAGCGCGATGGAGCCCACCTCGTCGGCGGCGATGGCGCGGCAGACGTGGGAGCTGGAGAACGACATCCCGGCGGCCGCCTCCGACCCGGATGCGCTGGACGCGATCTACCGCTACGACGAGGCGGCACAGGGGCGGGTGCAGCAGGAGAAGCCCTGGCACGACCCCCACCACTTCCGCCGCGCCAGGATCTCCGCCCTCGCTCTCCTCAAGATGGTCGTCCACGCCCGCGCCGGCGGCACCATCGAGGTCATGGGCCTCATGCAGGGAAAGTGCGACGGCGACTCCATCATCGTCATGGACGCCTTCGCGCTCCCCGTCGAGGGCACCGAGACCAGGGTCAACGCCCAGGCCGACGCCTACGAGTACATGGTCGAGTACTCCACCATCAACAAGCAGGTCAGGCCCCTCCTTCCTTCCGCCATCACCTTTTATTCTGGAGCTCTCGATCTGACCAGACTGTAATGGTGCCCCCAATATGATGTCTATGCTGTAATTGTATTGCTGGTTATAATTCGTAATAATTGCTAGTGTGACCTAACCTAATCATGTTGTTCATATGAAAAGTTTTGGGGTGGATTTAAGCGGTGCTGCCTTCGTGCCCATCTGTGTTGTGTATTGGAGCATTCACATGTGCTTTTATATGTGGCTAACTCCTTGCTGCTGGTGTGATCTTCATAATTGCGTGTTTTCTTATTAACTTGTCTGGTTCGTGTAATGTTACCCTTAGATTGGTCCAGTCCATGTCGATACTGATAATGCGCCTTAGCCGCTGGCCCTGAAATGTTGTTAAAAATATTGATAACTGATATGTTCATTGTGTCAGTGACCCCTAAATTTTGCTGACATGCTGGTATGTTTGATCCTGTGGGTAATCATGATACATGGTTACAATATTGGAATTATTATAATTTATAAGTTGATCTGTGAGCAATTGTACTAGCGCTATTCACTAGTTGTGCACATACTGTATGGTATAACTGGTGTCCCCTAGCATCTGGTGTAGGATTGAACAGTCCTACACTATGTAGCACAGCCATTTTCCTATTGGATTACATCACCTTAACATTATTTTGTCACCATATGATCATATGAAATCTACAGTGTGCCTGAAATATATATCAGAAAGTTAGAGTTTTGATTTCCATGCACCATATTCTGTTGAAAACTCATTACTTAATGACTGGACTTAAAAAATCAGATCAGTTGATGCAATTTGCCTCATATGGTGAAGTTGTCTTGATGCATGCCAACAAGAAGGGACATTTTCAAATTAGAATAACTGCACGAAGGTTTTTGAACAAGAAACAATTTTAGAACTATTCATATGAGTACGATAGGATCATACAGCCCAGATCCTACACTACATGGGCTTTGTAGCATAGATATTGTTTTTTTACTTATAAAGACATGATTGGGCTTCATTGCTCTCGGGCTGTTAGTATGTGTTTGCCATTCTCGATGAAAGATGTGGTACTAGTACCACCTGCATTAAAAAGTCAAACAGGATGTGGGTTAGATAAGGACTAGTGACAAATTGTAGTTGTTTGTTATTTCTGAGTACATCCTTAAACTTGTAAAGTATGTAATGCATATTTTTTTATTTGATCTCTAATGCTCTATTATCACCCTATGTCCCTATTCACCTGGACTCCTGGAGTGTTAAATTCTGTTTGGGGAGTACCTTGGAATTTGTTCACACATTTTATGCCACAGTAATATTTAGAAATGTTTTAGGATAAATTGTAGTTTACTCTGGACTCTAGCTCTGATTTTTACCTGGTATATTGAAACATTAGATATAATATATACATGATTGTGCTTGTTCAATCTGTTCTGGCAGTTATAAATTCACACAACTGTTACATTGATGGACAACTTAGCTGGCAATTGAGATGTGTGAGGAAGTATGCACATGCAGGTGTGTGTTAACTGTTTATATGATAAAACTAACTTGTATATGTTCTTCATTTGGATAGGCTGGAAGGTTGGAGAATGTGGTTGGCTGGTATCACTCCCACCCTGGTTATGGATGCTGGCTGTCGGGCATTGATGTGTCAACTCAGATGCTTAATCAGCAATTTACGGAGCCATTCTTGGCTGTTGTGATAGACCCTACAAGGACTGTTTCTGCTGGTAAAGTGGAGATTGGAGCTTTTAGGACATATCCAAAAGATTACAAGCCACCAGATGAGCCTGTGTCCGAGTATCAGACCATACCACTCAACAAGATAGAAGATTTTGGTGTTCACTGCAAACAGGTAACTAGATCAATACTCTATCTTTATTTTCTTTTTTACTCAATGTGTGGTTTAGTTCTGTTCTAAATGGATTTCATGCAGTACTATGCTCTGGATATAACTTATTTCAAGTCATCCCTGGACTCTCACCTCCTCGATCTACTCTGGAACAAGTACTGGGTCAACACATTATCTTCATCACCACTTCTGGGCAACAGGGATTATGTTGCTGGACAGATCTTTGATTTAGGTAAGCATTTCCTTATATGAAGATTTCTAGAAAAAAATGATTATAGCTAGTTTTGTCTTCAGATAAATCCAGATAAAGCTATAAACTATTTTGTGCTACACAGCTGATAAACTAGAGCAAGCTGAAGGTCAACTGGCACATAGTCGATTTGGTATGCTTATGCCATCACAACGGAAGAAAGAGGTCAGTTTCTGCATTCATGTATTTAAAGTTACTTGTGTGCCCATCAATGGCCAACACTGTTCTTCTGCCCTTGTGAAGTTTGCAAGGCTGATACTATTTATTATTTAATCTCGCACACCTATTGTCGGCATAAGTTTTCCAGTTTTCTGCATCTCTCACATGTAAAATTAGTAAATTCTTATCGAGTTAGTATATTAACGAGCTGTGTCCTTTTGCCGTTCTTTGTCACTTTCAATAATAAGTGGGTGGTACTGTCTGCCTTCAGTGTAAGAAATAAATGTCAGCTACAGTTAACACATTGAATAAGTTCCATCAAGTCAGTTGCTGGCTTTGAGTTGTATAAGTAGTGACCTGGTGCGTAGGTCACTCTTGTCATGTGCTAGAGCTTCTTCTGGGTGAGAAAGTGTGAGAAATGAGGGGAAGTTTTAAATATGGTTTATTGTTGTTTATTTATCAGAATCAGGAGAGAAAAGACACTAGAGGAGTAGATAAAAGGGCATGACTTTATGATTCATTGGGCAGGTGATGCAAATTTATGGTAATGTGGTTATGATTCATTTGGCAGGTGATACAAATTTATGGTAATGTGGTTAAAAAAACTCAAAAGTATGATGTTAACTTAAGAGGGTGAATGAATGTGAAATTGTGAAGTTCTGATGATCAAGCCCCTAGGAAAGACTGGCTTGGTTTGATACTTTGATTCTGTAAACATGCCATTATATCTTGTAGTAGTGATATTGTGTTTGCTCAATTACTCGATTGAGAGTATTCTTGTGGCCGAGTGCACAAAATGATGATAGTAAATGTAAGATGAGATCCATCTAGGGGGTGATATTGGAAAAGGGATGATCCATGTCTGAATAGTTTGTTTGGAGCTGCAACAAATGTAACCAAGTTTATCTTTGGGGGTACATGAGTTCAGTTCGAATAGAATATATTCATCTAAACTATTTCTTTTTCTTCAAAATAAAGGGACCTAATTTGCCTTGTTATTATAATATGTGCCCCAACATTTGATGTGTGGATGCATACGACACTCGTGATTGCTAATTTCTTGACAATTTTACCCATTTTGTGCTTTACAACATAGCTATATATTAGCATATCCCAAGTGGTTATGGCTATGTAATTTTGTATTGACAGGATTGTCAATTAAGTTATTTGTACTTGTTGATTGCTCTCTATATTGAATCCTTTTTCTTTGAGAGCTAAATGCGGTTTCTTGTTTTGTTTATTTTGTTCGATGGTTTGTTCAGCAAGAGGAGTCTCCGCTGGCTAAGGTAACTCGGGATAGCTCCAAAATTACTGCTGAACAGGTCCATGGTCTCATGTCTCAGGTGAGCCTTAATTTATATCTCGATTCTTGATGTGGTTTAATTGTCCTGCTACATTTTTCATTTCTTGCCTACTTTTGCAATATTATGCCTAAAGGTCATAAAGGACATCCTCTTCAACTCTGTGCACCCGTCAAGCAAGGCAAGCACAAGTGATCCAGATTCATCTGGGCCCGATCCTATGGTTGAAGCTTGAGAATTCCAATTAAATGCTTTACAAGTTAGCCTTTTTGTTGATGCTGGATTGACCTACAGTGAGCTTCTGAATTTAATCGCTTCCAATCGTGGCCAGCATAGCTATCTGATTCAAACCGCGTAAGCTGAGTTTTATTTGTTAAAACATATTTGATATGTAATTATGAGTTGCTTTGGGCTGCACTGAGAGGGTTTGTAATTTACCTTTTAGGAGTAAATATCACTTGGGTCCACTTCGCCAGGTTGATCACTGTGTCGCTGTAACCTGATCTGGGTCATGCAATCTTTTGTCGAGGTTGACGGCCTCTCTGACAGGGACTCTCTGCTTTTTTGGTTTCAGAATATAGTACAGTCAATTCACTGTTTGACAGAGGCTGCAGGCTGTAACATATTAGTAGCCTCTACGAAGGTTTCGATCAAGTAGTGAGTTCAAAATTGGCCTAACTATTTTAAGACTAAGTTGATCGGTTCTTTCAATACTTGATTCCCTCCTAGGAAGAAGATGCGTTTACGACCTTTTCAACTATGAATGACTAGATAATTTAGGAGATGCGATGTTTGGGATGTTCGTCATTTGTTTGAGTTTGACGCGAATACCTTTATAGGGAGAAAATGATGCGTTTTGTTTGGCTGTCTACAGCATTTGTCACGTAAGATTTAAGTTGATGTAAATGAAAGAGAATGAAGAGAGAGATGTGTTGTCTATAATTCTGTGTTCTGTAGCTGATTGTATCACTGTGATTTATTGTATGAGTTGTTTTTAGTGTTGTCTATAAAATGATATAGAATGTTATTATAGATAGTAGCTATTTGTACTATAGTGCATGCCTTTGGGTCAGCACTGTTATTCTTTGAGATCTGAGGATAACTTGTTTCGCAATTGGTCCATTAAAGAAACTTCTTTGTTGATTAACGTCACTATAGGTACCACATCAGGCGGATGCTCTCGCCGGCATGAATCGGTCGTTGGGTGTACTATGTAACTAACGCTCATGACTAATCACTCCCACCCAGGTGGGCGTATCTGCTTTGTATATATGTGCAATGAAAGTGCTTCAATACTTGTAATATTGTTTTGAGCGCTTCAGTATTGACAAAATGGAAGGTTTCTTATTTATGTTGGGAACTTGATCAAATTAGTCCACTATCCACCGGTCAAAGTAGTACCAAGGAAATGGCTGGTCTTGCTGTCAGGAAATCAAAATTAACTTGTTCCCTGGGCGGCTGTGAAAAGTACAGGAATAGAAACCGACTGATTACCCCGACCACTTGTTTGTCAAGCTGCTCTAAGTTGTCAACTTTAATGATGTACCAGGCCAGAAGCCGAAACGCGGACGGGTGTGGGACAAATTGGGATGCAGGCACAGCGAAATGGAAAGAGCGTAACAGGAGAAACCACAGGCACATGCGGTCTTGTATGAACGCAGGAGAAGGCAACATGTCTCTCGAGTTGGACCCATATGTTGTTGGACTGACATGTTGTTGGACCCACCGAAACGATAACTAGAAGGGGATGAATAGAAGTATTATCTCTTTTTCACCTTCATTGGATTCAACTCAATTTTCACTCAAATAACTATGAAAGCTATAAAGATCATTGTATAAGCACAGCGAAGTCTTGTATTAATTCTAATTGAAACCTCGAAGCACAACAACTAAAAACATCGAAAACTCAAAACAAGGTGAGTTGGGTGATCATATCGATATTCTGGCGGTCTTACCTCCAGTATGATGAACAGAAAAATCAACGCGAAATCTAAATCGCAAATCGACTCAACTTTTGATCCGGTGATCCAAATCCCCTCAAATTTCAACTATAACTCATCCTGAAGGTTGGGAACCTATTCAAATCGACAATCGGGAAAATCAAGGCCAAAGTTCTATATATTTCATAGATGATAAAAAGAGGGCACAAGAACCTAAGAAAATCAAACTTTGATCCCAAACTTGCTCGTTAGTAAAAGATGATCAAAATAACTCTAGATGTATTACCACATGTCACATCAAGCAAAATCACGACAAAAAACAAGAAGAAAAACCAAAAGATCACCAAAAGCCAAAAGTCACCAAAAGAGAGCAAGAACAATAATATACTCATATTGAAGAAATCTTGCTTGGATTGATTTGAGATAAATGTTGGTTTACAGCCACTCCACAATGGAGGATAAAAGCTCAACACTTGAGCACACAATCAATCCATCTCTCGCAAACCCTAGACTCAACTACTCCAAAATCCCCAAATCACAAATTAGGAATTTTCTCTTATAGGGACTTAGGAACTCATCATCTGGACATTCCCCTTTTATAGTGGAGCCTAGGCTGAGAGAGAAGACACTAAAAGGCATATGTTAAGTCCACACGCAAACGTGTTTACATTCACGCACGCTTCTCAAAGCAGATGACGAACCAGGCTTTCCAAATCTGTTTCTTTGTGATCTTTATATTCATTTGACCTAAACTGTCTCTCCTTGCGCTGTTTTGCGCTGCGGTTTAGCCAAAGGTCACTAAGGAGGTATTTTTGGTGAAGTTACCAAAATACCCTCGATCCTTTTCCAAAGATCGAGTCCAATCTTCATGAAGTAATCTCATGCTTCACCACGTGTAGGTTGATCAATGGTTCTCTTCATGTCGGCATGTCTCTCCCACCCGGCTCCCACAGAAACCACCATGGCACTTGCACCGACCCCAGCGCCGCTTGATGCAACTCGTCGCAACGAACTTCCCGTTCAGTCATCCTTGTCTATTTTGCATCATGCTTGAGTCCATTGACTTCACCTGACATCCTCGATCATTTTGGACCTCAGCTCTCCAAGCCTAGTCCCAATCATCCTCGCCGTTGACTATTGTTGATCTCCAAGCCTCCTACAAAATAATAGACCAAGAAATTAATTCCGGGAATAATTTTTTCGCAACATAACCCACGTTAGTCAACACATGCATCATGCAACACATATGCACTAAAACACATAAAATTGACATAACCTACGAACATTATCGCCATGCCGCCCAGTGAATAGGGTAAAACCGGTCTGACCGCCACCCATGATCAGTCTGACTGCCCAGTTGGGTCGGTCTGACCGCCAGCATAAGGACTTAGCCATTTCCTCCCTGAAAATTCTAAACATCTTCAAAATTTAAAATAAATAGAACTTTTGGCTCAAAACTTCAAAAATTATGAAACCAAGTGTAGAAGAATCATCTCTCTTGCCTACACCCTCTATTTTTGGTCCGGCCTAAAATTCTAACAACACCTTTATGGACGATCAGACCGCCGCCCATGGCCGGTCTGACCGCCAGAGGTGGCCGGTTTACCAAGGCCGGTCTGACCGCCTAATGTCTGACATTATATGAAATTTGCCAAAAATGAGTGTTTCGACAAACTCTCTCTACCTTGTCAATTGTATCATCATCCTAAGAATGTAAGCTGCAACAAAAAATTTGGTGAGTGGTGACAACAACCGGGACAACGTATAACAACTAGCAGTCGGTATGGAAGCATAGACGAGCTGGGAAGCTTCTCGGCGAGCGACCAACTGCGCTTCAACGCTTTCGATATGGGAAAGGGCGTCATGAGGTGGCAGGAGAAGCAGACATGAAACACCGCAGCTTTCAGCACCATGATGTTAGAGTTTAATCATTGTTTAGTTTCCTTTTTGCTTGTCGTATCCAAGTTCGCTTCGTACGAGGTCAAGTCCGAGTAGTGCACGGAGTAGAAACCGAGTTGGACATTGAGTCCATGCACTGGTTGTGTAAGCAGCCTTTATAAGGCGCCGATGAGTCTTGTAACCATGAGTCAAGCGTGATAAGAAAAGAAAACGAAGGTGTTAGTTGTGTCACGCCACAAAATTTTTCTTTGTTCATATTCATGAGTTCTTTGAGTTATTAGTTCGATCCTATGGAAGGCCAACAATTAGTATCAGAGCTTGAGTTCTTGATCTGTGTATGCCCAAAATCATGCCGCGCTCACTGGAAAGTGGTGTCACTAGTGACGAGACGACATCCAGTGCGATGGCGAAGGAGAGTTCCACCGTCTCGTTGCATTATCTGATGCTCACGAAGAGCAATTATGCACTATAGGCAATCAAGATGAAGGTGTACATACGTACTCAAGGAGTGTGGGATGCGATCGAGGATGGCAACATTGATGTGCACAAGGATCAGATGGCCTTGGCGACCATCTATGGAGGCATTATGGAGGAAATGCTCTTCCTACTAGCCGAAAAGGAGACAGCCAAAGCTGCGTGAGAGGCGTTGAAGATGATGTTGTTGGTGATATGCCCTAGA
Source organism: Hsuehochloa calcarea (assembly GCA_036346395.1). Lineage (NCBI taxonomy): Eukaryota > Viridiplantae > Streptophyta > Magnoliopsida > Poales > Poaceae > Hsuehochloa > Hsuehochloa calcarea. The sequence goes on from CM070599.1 coordinate 48,592,541, forward strand.
GGGGATCATAGAGATGATTGTATCACGTCTATATTTATGTATTATAGAATAAATGTTATTATATTCCTTGAATGAATTATCAGTTATAAAGATCAACAAGTATCCGACTTGTTGGTGAACCTCTTTATCTTATGTGATTTCATTCTAAATGTATCTCTGATAGGATGTCACTAGTCGGAACATAGTGATCTTATCGACCAACACATGCATTGATTGATGACCATGTTTCACCGGTCATGGATCTAGGGATATCGAATCAATAATGTAAACACATGTTAGAGAACATGATGTTGGATTGACCCACCTTGAGACACTATTGAGATTGTTATGATTTTATATGTCATCAGTTGGTTTCAAGCAATGATGATGTATGATCCTTAGACCTGAGATCAGTATGATTTCTTACATGTGTAATAGTGCACTTAGAGGTTACCAAACACTACTCCGTAATTGGGTAGTTATAAAGGTAGCTTTTGAGTATACTATGAAATATGCGAGAGATGTGACTGGTTGGATATGCGATTTGCCCCTCTTAACATAACATGAGAGATATATCTAGATCCCTCGATATGGTCGTATAAAGAAAGTGCATGGCCATGCCACTTGTGGTCGAAGAGTCAACCACATGAAGTTATCCGCTACTTGATCGAGAAAGTATTGAACAGTTCATGGATGATAAATTACCTCACTTGGAGTTCAATCAGATATCGTGGGGCAAAGGAAGAATACACGAGCATGTCGTTCAGTTCGATCAGATACAAACTATCGTATGGAGATACGAGCTGGTCGTAGACTGGTCGAACATAATCACTAACTGGTCATAAACTTGTTGTAAGGAGTTACGAACTGACTTTGACTAAATATGAACTAGTCGTATAGAGATACGAGTTGGTCGTAAGTGATTAGGACCTGATCGTAGATCATATTGCGTTAAGGTTCATATGATATAATTTATGTATATTTGGGAATCGTTTTGTCCTGCTAGGAACCGCTAATGACTAGTGGTCGAAAAGGGTTTTCGAGTTACAACCAATTACACATGAACCTAGAGGGTCACACACTTAACGAGTTGGAACAAATGGGTTCGGATAGGATCTATCTTGGGCTCTATATAAGGGGATGCATGAGGCTATTGGGAACAACAGAGAGAGGCAATGTGAGTTGCTCTACCAAAATCCTAACCACCATCTTCTTGAGCGCCCTGCTGTATGAGTTGGTGCTAGTACACCGTTGTACGACGTTCCACCCCTGGACGTGTGGATACCGTAGAGACATTACTGCGGTTGCTGTTACGCTCAAGGACGATCCGCGATTTTCACAAGGAATGTGACATGTTGCTGGAGGATACAATTGGCATGGAGGACGATGGCCGATCAACTACGACCATTACATCGACGTGCTTGACGTTGGATCAGTCTGCTTTAACTCTTCTTCCGTTGCGCTGCGCGTTTAGTGGTAACAATTTATGATCTCTTGCTTGCATAATACCATAGTTTAAGTGGTAGAATTTTTGAATTACGAGCTATTGTAGCCTACCCGTATCCCTTCAGATGCATCTTGTCGCCGATCGTATCAAGGAAGCGCGAGTGTAGACCCTCAAGAGTGAGTTCGAGGGGATGAGCATGAAAGAGATGGAGTTGATCGATGACTTCACCATGAGGTTGACGACTATTGTTTACCAGATCTGAGTCTTGGGGGACAAGATGGAAGAAAACTATGTCGTGAGAAAGTTCCTTTGGTCAGTCTCCATAAAGTTTTTGCAAATCGTCTTCACTATTGAGTAGTTTGGCAACCTGTGGATATCATGGGGATATGCTCCAGATCTTAGGATGATGTAACAATTGGCAATGGTGTTTACGGTTTATCATTTCACGTGTTTTCGGAAAAGGTTCAGTTCTATCAGGTCTGAACCGGTCTGACCGGCCAGTTGCGGCGATCAGACCGGTCCCAAATCGGTACGACCGGTTTATAAGGGGCAGTCAGACCGACCATTGTCAGAAAGTGTTGGATAGAGTTGGGCTAAAAATAGAGGGTGTAGGCAAGAGAGGAGATTCTATTGCAATTGGTCCCATAATTTTTGGAGTCTCCAGTCAAAAGTTCTATTGGTTTGAAATTTTCAGTAGGTTTCGGTTTTCAGAGATTGAAAATCGGCTAAGTCATCTTGGCGGTCGACCGGCCAAAAGTCGACGGTCGACCGCCAGAGGGGTGATCGACCGCCCGAGGGGCGGTCTGACCGGTTTCCACTTGGTTCGTCGCCCGTCGTGGCGGCGTTGTTCGGTTGTTAGGTCAAAGTTATGAGTTTCAGGACATATATGTTGCATGATGCATGTTTTGACTAACATGGGTCAAGTTGTGAAGAACTTGTTCCCAAATTCTATTTACTTGTCTATTGTTGTGTAGGTTGCTTGGTGGTCAACGACGGTCAACGGCGAGGATAATTGGGACTAGTCTTGGAGAGCTGAGGTCCAGAACGATCGACGATGCCGGGTGAGGTCAATGTACTCAAGCGTGGTGCAAGATGGACAAGGGTGACCTATTAGCTAATCCGAGGTGCAAGATGGCGCAAGGTGTAGCTAGTTAGGTTAAGAGATGTTAAAGACGGCACATTAAAATACGTGCGTAAGTGTCCCGTTTATTTTTGGCCTTAACGGGAGCCCAATAGAATCAAACTTCTAGAAGGTCTAAGCCTCCACTATAAATAGGGGAGGGAGGTGGCTGCACCTCTGCTTCATCTCTTTTGTAATTTTTGTAAACCCTAATTTTCTTAGGAAGAGCTTTTGTGGAGGCTAGGGTTCTTGATAGTTTGATGTGATTTTCGTGCTCTTGGATTGAGCATTATCCTGCATTGATGGAGTGGCTGTAAGCCCAGATAATATCAATCAATCAAAGGAAAGTTTAATCAATGTTTTGTCTCATTGAGTACTTTCTCTCTATTTGATGATTTTGGGTCTTTTTTGATCCGCGAGTTTTTGATTGAATTCTTCACGTGATCTAGCTTGCTGTGACGTGTGAGAACCCATCTAGGATCATCTTGATCATCATTCACCCATGAGTAAGATGTTGGATCAAGTTTTCGTTTTGACATGGTTTTGAACCCTTCTTCAATCAAATCGAAAAAGATTGCTATTCTTCCAAGAATTATCATAATCTTCGATTGGAATAGATCCCTGTTATCATAGAGAAGGTGTGTTCTAAGTTTCATCAAGTTTGAATTAGTAGATCAAAAGTTTTATCTATTTTCATCTTCATCATCGGGGCTGATATGTTCTGTTCTTCAGCCGACGGGCCATACCGCTGTGCTCTTGGTCAAACCGGAAATCGGTCCGACCGCCTTGAGCCAATGATGCGGCCGTGAAGCATTGGTTTGCTTTAATCTTTGTTGATTTTATCTTATTGCTTAAGTGTTTAAATTAGATTCAATATTAGTCTTCCTCTGTACTAATATACTGATCTTCATAGCTTCGATAGCTACTGGAGTAAAGTTTTATTGAATCAATTATTTGTGAAAAAGTGAGTGTGCTCCTATTCACCCCCCTCTCTAGTCGCCTTTTCGGTCCAACACAACCTCAAGGTGGTGACAGTTGAGGAGGTGATCGGCCACTTGAAGGAGAACGAGGAACGAATCCGGGGATCCGACGACATCAAAGATGAGCACCTACTGTTAACCCGCGCCGAGTAGGAGGCCCAGTCGTCTAAAGGCAAAGGCGATGGCTCCTTCGGCGGTTCTAATGGCGGTGATGGGCAAGGCCACAAGAATCGAAAATTCAACAAGAGAAAGATGTGATGCTACAATTGTCAGGACTATAAGCGCTTCGCTTCCGAATGTCGTAAGCTGAGTAAGGAGAGAGAGGAGGGACATTCATTGAAGCAAATGCTAAAGACCAAATGACACTGCTCTGCTCTGATGCCGAGTTGAGCCCGAGACGTTGAGGAGATGTGTTCGCCGTCATGAGTTAAGTCCGTGGAGTTGAGTCCAGAATGTTGAGGAGATGTGTGTGCCGTCCTGTATTGAGTAACAGTTGGGTAAGTCATAGTTGAGACCGACTGACTCAATGAGTAAGAGTTCAATACGTGTTTGAGTTGTGCCACCGTCTTTGACCGATTGAGCATGAGCTAAGTTGAAGTTTAGTCCAACTGGCGCCTAGGTTCTGTCCGAGTATGCATCTGCATGTTTTGGAGATGGGATAGAAAATCGGATCACACGAAAAGAAGAACAAACTATTGAGTTGCATGCACCAACCAATTCACCCAAAAGCTTAAGCTGATGGGGAAAGACGGACAATTCACTTATACTTCAACATTCCCCCTCAAGTGTAGGCTCTCTCAGGCCTAAGACGTGGAATAGGAGTGGATTGCAATTATTATTTTTAATTGCACCAACCGAGTCTTGAACTCAAGACCTCTCGGCTCTGATACCATATTAAGTTGAATGCACCAACCAATTCACCCAAAAGCTTAAGCTGATGGGGAAAGACGGACAATTCACTTATACTTCAACACAAACAACAAGTTTAAGGGAATGAATGTTATAGTTTAATTATTGTTTAGTTTGCTTTTTTTTTCTTGCAATAACCAAGTCCGCTTCGCAAGAGGTAAGTCCAAGTAGTGCACGAAGTAGAAATCAAGTTGGACGTTGAGTCCATGTACTGTTCGTGTAATAAGCCTTTATAAGACGCATATGAGTCTTGTAACCATGAGTCGAGCGTGATAAGAGAAGAAAAAGAAGATGCTAGTTATGTCACACCGCAAAAATTTTCTTTATCCATGTTCGTGAGTTCTTTGAGCTATTAGTTCGATCCTGTTGAAGGCAAACACATGAGAGGCAGAGCGCTCACCATCCTCATCACCTCGCCCTTCCTCCTACTCACCTACCTGTCATGTATTGCTCTTTCGTCAAGTGAGCACCGAAGCATTATATGGCGCGGCAGCTCCATCGCCGTGGAGGACGCTTCCGACCTCGTCCTACTCTCGCCGAGCGGCAACTTCTCATGTGGCTTCCACAAGGTGGCCATCAACGCCTACACGTTCGCCATCTGGTTCACCGGCTCTGCCGATGCCACCGTCGCCTGGACGGCCAACCGCGACGCCCCCGTGAACGGCAGGGGCTCGCGTGTCGAGTTCCGCAAGGACGGCTCCCTGCTGCTACAAGACTTCAACGGCCTGGTCGTGTGGAGCACGAACACGAGCGCCACGGAGGCCGACCGCGCGCAGCTGCTCGACACCGGCAACCTCGTCGTGGTCGACGCCTCCGGCCGCACGCTGTGGCAGAGCTTCGAATGTCCCACCGACACGCTCCTCCCGGAGCAGCCCATCACGCGGTACAAGGGGCTGGTGTCGGCCTCCGCGAGGGGCCTGCCGCACTCCGGCCGCTACAAGTTCTACTTCGACAGCAACAACATCCTCAACCTCATGTACGACGGCCCGGAGATCAGCAGCAACTACTGGCCGGACCCCATCAACAAGTGGTGGGACAACAACCGGACGGCGTACAACAGCAGCCGGTACGGCAGCCTCGACAATCAGGGAAGGTTCTCGGCGAGCGACCACCTGCACTTCAACGCTTCCGACATGGGCGAGGGCGTTATGAGGCGGCTGACACTGGACTACGACGGCAACCTCCGGCTGTACAGCCTCAACGCCGCCGACGGGAGCTGGCACGTCACGTGGGCGGCGCTCCCGCGGCAGTGCGACGTGCACGGGGTGTGCGGCCGGTACGGCGTGTGCACGTACCGGCCGGGGCCGAAGTGTTCGTGCCCCGAGGGGTTCGTGGCCAGCAACGCGAGCGACTGGAGCAAGGGATGCCGGCGCGCGTTCGACGTCCCGTGCGGCGGGGACGTCTACTTCGCCGAGATGCCGCACGCCGACTTCTGGGGCTTCGACTTCAACTACACCGCCGGGCTCACGTTCGACACGTGCCGGCAGATCTGCCTGGACGATTGCAACTGCGAGGCGTTCGGCTACAAGAAGGGCGTCGGCAAGTGCTACCCCAAGATCTCTCTATGGAACGGCCGGGCTCCGGACATCGAACAAACCATCTACCTCAAGGTCCCTAGGCGTGTCAAGAACCTTGACCCGTCCGTGTTGCTCTTCCATGGCCATGCCTGCACCGTGGGCGAACGGAACGCCAGCATTAGCTCCTCGTACCTGCATGTCAGGGGGAACAAGATAAACTTCATCTACTTCTATTGCTTCCTCGCGGTTGTGTTCGTCATGGAAGCCATTTTCATCGTCGTTGGGTACCTGTTCATCTTTCGAGCTGACCCGTCCGGACGGCGGGTCCGTGACGAAGGGTACAGCTTGGTGTTCAGCCACTTCAGGAGGTTCACATACGACGAACTATCAAGCGCTACTTGCAAGTTTAACGACGAGCTTGGGAGGGGCGCGTCGGGGGCCGTGTACAAGGGCGTCTTGGACGACGGCCGGAACGTCGCCGTGAAGCGACTGGAAGAGCTGACGCAGGCCGACGAGGTGTTCCGGTCGGCACTGAGCGTCATCGGACGGATCAACCACATGAACCTGGTCAGGATATGGGGCTTCTGCTCCGAACACTCGCACAGGCTCCTCGTCTCCGAGTACGTCGAGAATGGCGCACTGGACAAGGTCCTCTTCGACGGCGAGCGCGCCGGGTTCGTGTTAGGATGGCATTCGAGGTGGAAGATCGCCGTCGGTGTCGCCAAGGGGCTAGCCTACCTCCACCACGAGTGCCTGGAGTGGATCGTGCACTGCGACGTGAAGCCGGAGAAAATACTGCTCGACGCCGACTTCGAGCCAAAGATCACTGGCTTCGGCCTCGTGAAGCTGCTGAGCCGGGACGCGTGTGGGCGGGTGCTGTCCCGGGTGCAGGGGACAAGGGGCTACATTGCGCCGGAGTGGGCGCTGGGCCTTCCGATCACCGGGAAAACCGACGTGTACAGCTTTGGCGTCGTGGTCCTCGAGCTGATTAGGGGGCAGAGGGTCTGCGACTGGGCGGTGAACGGGAGAGAGGGGGTGCACATGGATTTCCAGCAGCTCGTCGCGTGGCTCAAGGAGAAGATGACGTCCGAAGTGCGGTCGTTGTGGCTGGAGGAGTTCGTTGATGCGCGTTTGCACGGTGATTTCAACCAGTTGGAGGCAGCCGCGATGCTGGAACTGGCGGTTTCGTGCGTGGATGATAACCCAAACAGGAGGCCGAGCATGAACGCAGCTGTACAAGAGCTCCTTTCGTCGGAAAATGTAGTGCCATCTCTCTAGCATGGCCTGCCCAAGTCAGTCAGTTTAAGTCTCTTGTCATTATGTAGTCGTATCTGGTTCTGCATAGACACTCCCTTATAAAGTGATGTGTCTAGTATAGGTATATTGATTGTGGCAGGGCAAAGAAGCAATGGGAGACCCATTTTCTGCATATAGAGCTGCAAATTGGAGTAACAAACATTTTGTTAGCGGGGGCTGGGTAGCGTTTCTCGATTAATATATCTACAGTATTACTAACGACTTTAGTTAAAGGCATGCTGTCATCACGAAGAATTAATGCAAATATCCGATTCGATGGCCGCTACGGCCAACGAGTCACTTTCGAATATCAGAGTAGCAGCCAGGCCCCAATCATGGATCTTAAGAGTACTGACATGAATGTAATACGTTTAGAGACACGAAACAGATAATCCGGCTAGCTAATTCAACTCATTTTTTGGCTGGTTAATTCGACTCATTTGAACATGAATGGAATTCAACTCAATTGATAAGATTCGACGGCTTAGAACGGTACGATAGAAAAGGCACACAACGTTCGTGGGCATAAAAGTAAAATGCAAAGAAATTTAGAAAATATCTCCGCTACTTAAAAAGAGAGGGAGTTGGTGAGGGGTAGTTAGTCCACTCGTCTCCCCCATCTTCCCACAATTTTGTTCGCACGTCGACAAATGAACCACTTACGCTTCTCTCATCTACGAATCTTTGGCCCGCTCCCCCGAACTACTGGTGTGAAAAACTCGCCTTTCAGTCCGCCTGAAAAACTCGCCTTTCAGTCCGTCAAGCGTGAGCTCAAATGACTAAGTTAAATTATGACTCTCACAATGTACAGAGAGAGAGAGAGAGGACATTCAAATATATTTGTCTAAATACATCGTATAATTTGATCTACACATGTACAATATTCGGTATTTCTGACGACCCTAGAGTGCGTGGCACCCCTTTAGCGCCCTGCTACGACAACTCTCTCGTCTGCGTGGCCCGAGGTTGTGAGAGCAGGTCCCACGGTTCCGAGGGGCGAGCGGACGCAATCCTATCGCCCCCGTCCCCTCGGGAGTTGGGATACCTCGGAAGAAAGTTATTGCTACCCTATTGCGTTTGATTACTTCCTCGATGTGACTGTTTATGATGGTCTCGTTGGGGGCTAGGTACCGTCCCCCCTCCCCGGTCACTCCTAGTAGGTTGTGCCCGCGACCAGGAGTGGCGTGGAGGGTTGATGTTTGTTTGCGTGAGGAGGCAACTGCTTATTATTATTGGGCTCCTCCTCATCTTCTTTTTTTTTATTGAGCTCGTTTGGGGGCCCAAAGCTAGCGAGGGGGAGGCGAAGCCGATCGCCGCCCCTATACTTTTTTTTTGATTGAGCTCGTCTGGGAGCCCAAAGCTAGCTAGGGGGGCGAAGCCGATCGCCGTCTCCTATACTTTTTTGATTGGGCTCGTTTGGGAGCCCAAATCTAGAGAGGGGAGGCGAAGCCGATCGCCGTCCCTCATACTTTTTTGATTGGCTCGTTTGGAGGACCAAAGCTAGCGAAGGGGAGCCGAAGTCGATCGCCGTACCAAATACTTTTTTTATTGGACTCACTTGGGAGCCCAAAGCCAGCGAGGGGGAGGTGAAGCCGATCGCCATCCCTCATGCTTTTTTGATTGAGCTCATTTGGGAGCCCAAAGCTAGCGAGGGGGAGGTGAAACCAATTGTCGTCCCCCATACTTTTTTGATTGGGCTCGTTTGGGATCTCAAAGCTAGCGATTGAGCGCGATGTGCGATGTCTCTCCACCGAGGCGAGGCCTCGAGGCCGGAGACTCCCTAGTCGCCGAGGCACAGCCGTCGTACCGACTAGGGTTTGCGCATCTAAGGGTGATATGCGATGTCTCACCGCCGAGGTGAGGCCCTTGAGACGGGAGATTCCCTAGTCGCCGAGACGCGACCTTCGAAATGACCAGGGTCTTGCGCGATTGAGCGCGATATGCAATGTCTCTCCGCTGAGGCGAGGTCTCGAGGCAGGAGACTCCCTAGTCTCCGAGGCGCGGCCTCTGGAATGACTAGGGTCTTCGCGCGATTGAGCGTGACGAAAAATGTCTCTCCGCCGAGGTGAGGCCCTCAAGACAGGAGATACCCTAGTCGCCAAGACGCGGCCTCCGGAATGACTAGGGTCTTGTGCATTTGAGCGCAATATGCGAGATCTCTCCGTCGACGCGAGGCCTCGAGGCGGGAGACTCCCTAGTCGCTGAGGCACGGGTGTCAGACCGTGTAACATCCCAATTTTCAGAGCTTTTAAAATCTTTTAAATATTTGTAGCAAGAGAAATTATCATTTGGATTTATTTGAATATTAAATTAAAAAGCTTAATATGGACTTTAAGGATAAATTGATTTAATGTGCTTAATCCCAACATCAACAATTGTCAAAACTATTTTATTTAGATTCTATATGCTTGGATATATTTTATAAAATTTTCTGGAATTTTTCCAAAGTCATTTGCTATTTTCTATTAGCCATTTGTATTTTCTGGATTTATTTAAAAGAAAAATCAAAAGAAAAACCCTTGAACAGTGTTGGGCGAAGCCCAACACTATTCCACCGCACCCTACTCGCCTCGGCCCACTCCGCTGCCACCGCCTTCCCGCTTCGGATGGGCGCCGCGTGTCTCCTTCCGCCGATCGCGGCCCGGCCCTCGCCTCGCTCGCTCGGCATTGGATTGAAATCGACGCCGCGCCGCCCGCGCCGAGCCTTCCTCGCTCGCTGGCCGGTGGGGCCGTCGATGCTGCGTCGGCGTCGTCGTCTCCACGGACTCTTCCGCGCTGCCTCGCCGCCGCTTTTGCCGCCGCCGTTTCGCCTGGATTCGCCTCCTCCGTCTATAAAAGGCCCAGACCCGCCCAATCTCTTCGCCTCTCTCTCCTCCTCCGAACCCCGAGTCGCCGTCCTTGCCTCGTCTCGGTTCGCGGCATTGCCCAGAAGACCGCCGGCCGCAACCTCGTCACCACCACCTTCCGCTGTCTCGAGCTCGTTGGCGTGCAACCACCGCCTCGAGTGCGCGCATAACACTGGCTTCGCATTCTTTGCCGCCGCGCTGTTGCCCTTGCCGCTTCGCCTTCGTTGCCGCCTCGTCCGACAACGGAGATCGCCACCGCCGCCGCCTCGCCGCGCCGCCGGTGGTCGGCGCCTCTCAAGCCCGCCGCCAACCCAAGCAGCCGCTATCTCCGGCAACCCATTTTGCTACTCCGCCACCGCCGGTCTTGCGCCGCCGTCTCGCCGTCGCTGTCGCCGGAGAGGACCCGACCTCCGTTTCTCTCTGTTTCCGCCGGACGTGGCGTGGCGGTCAATCGACCACGCCGCGCGCGCCACCGAGGTGGCGCTCGTAGATGCCGCGTCATTGCCGCGTGGCGCCGCCCACCCGCCACTCGCCTCGGCTCGGTGGATTTGGTCCACCGTGGTGAGAGAGGTCGACAGTGGGGCCCACTGTCGTCGGATTTTAATTAAATTCTTTTTCGGTGGCGCAAGCATTGCGCAATAATCCGATTTTCCTTTATAAAAATAATTCGGAAATTCGAGAAAATCCAAATTAGGGTTTAATTGATTTTCCAATCTTCCAAAGCCCATATCTTTTGCATCCGAAGTCCAATTGAGCCCATTCAAATTTGTAAATTCATATAAAATTAAGATCTATTTAATGGTGAATTTTATTTAATTTTTGGAGTTTGTTTTGCCTCTGTTATTTATTTGTTTTGTTTCTTTTGTCTCGTTTGCGAGTAGACGCCTCGATACTTGGGAATTTTGCAGAAGAAGGAGCACCTCAAGACCAAGACCAATATCTAGATCTATTCCAAGGCAAGTTATACCTTTGATCATTTTGAACCCAGTTTTCAAAATACTTTGTTTCAATGTATTGCATTCTAATTCAAGTATTTATTTAAATGCTTTTGGGTGTAGTTATTAATCCAAATTGTTATGCCACCTTGCCTTTTGTATGCCATGATCTTTTGTCACCCTAGGTTGGTTAATTATTAGTTGGTATTATCGTAGCACCAACGTGGGTTGGTTAGATACGATTAGACTGCTTAGCCATACCACGAGTCATCATTTCATGTGAGAGTTGCAATTATAAACTTGACTAAGTGATTATGGAACGTGTGATGAATCATGTGTGTCTTGTGTGCTATTACTCGTTGATAGCATGTGTTGCACTTAATCAACGGGGTGGGAAAAGATTTAGGCGAGGCAAGTGGTGGATTACTGTGTGAATGGTGGATCATGTGATATAAACTTTGTGATTTGGGAAAATCGAAGTCTTGCCTTAGTCAATTAAGGACTTAACTTTGTGCGCCATTGAATGGGCCTTCTTGCACGACCACATGCCTAGTATGGGTTTGGGCTGACTTAGTAAGTTATGGAGTCTTGACATTGACAACTCGGGTTGTATTTAAGCTATGTGATGAAATTTGGAGGTGTGATATGTCACATCGCGGATCAGTTATTGCATCCTGCCCAATGGTGTGTGTCGTTCCAAGGGTTGTGTGTACAAATTGGGCGGCGATAAAGCACACCAGAGTGTCATTGTTTGAGATGAAGTCTCGAAAGGTTTTGTTGTGATCAACTCGATCCGGTTGGTTTCATCGTGTGGGTAAAGTGTACGACCTCTGCAGTGTTTAAACCAATCTATTCGAATAGCCGCGTCCTCGGTTATGGACATGCTCGAATTTCACACGAGGGTAGTTTTTCATAAAACAATTGGGAAGGGTCACCGTGTGAGATAACTTGTTCATTGTGTGAAAGAACTTGATTAGACTGTGTCCTTTGTGAAATCAATTGTTAACTTATTATTGTCTATTTGTTTTGAATTACGCTTTCAATCTATTATTTGTATTCAATTGCAAATGTTGCATTTACGCAAAATAACCACGAAGCCATTCCTTTGGAATAAGCCATCATGTATAAATGCATTCGTGGTATGACTTGCGAGTGCGGTGTGTACTCACTCTTGCTAAACAAATCAATGAAGTGGAGGAGTCGTCTTTGCTTTTGAAGAGGAGTTCTACGAAGGTTGAGCGTTAGGGTCTTGATCGATCGGTTACGTGGTAAATTGATGGGAGCCACCGGAGTTTATTTCGTTTCACTGCAGTTTATTTCTTTATTGTCGACCTTGCATGGCTTAATAAATGTAAACTCGACCGTAAGGTCCCAATGATTATTTGTTATTTAAATGTACTCGTTTATTCTTATATTCGTTGTATGGATGTGATATTTCATCAATGTTGACACTGTGTGCACTAGCGTGATCCTGGACTAGTGCAGAATACACAGAGGGTCCAGATTTGCATATTTGGGTCCCGACAGACCGTCTATGGTTTGCACGTTTGAGCGCGATATGCGATGTCTCTACGCCGAGGCGAGGCCTCAAGGCGGGAGACTCTCTATTCGATGAGGTGCGGCCTCCAGAACGACTAGAGTCTTTGCGCGATTGAGCGCGATGGGAAATATCTCTCCGCCAAGGTGAGACCCTCGAGGCGGGAGACTCCCAAGTCACCAAGGCTCGGCCTCCGAAACGACTAGGGTCTTACGTGTTTGAGTGTGATATGCGAGGTCTCTCCGGCGAGTCGATGCCTCGAGGCGGGAGACTTCCTAGTCTCCGAGGCACAGCCGTTGAACCGACTAGGGACTGTGCGTTTGAGCGCAATGTGCGACATCTCTCCGCCGAGGTGAGGCCTCGAGGCCGAAGACTCCTAGTCGCCAAGGCACGGCCGTCGGGACCGACTAGGGTTTGCGCATTTGAGCACGATATGCGATGTCTCACCACCGAGGCGAGGCCCTCGAGGCGGGAGACTCCTTAGTCGACAAGGCACAGCTTTCGAAACGACTAGGGTCTTACGCGATTGAGCGCTATATGCGATGTCTCTCCGCCGAGGCGACGCCTCGAGGCGGGAGACTACCTAGTTGCCGGGGCGCGTCCTCCGGAACAACTAGAGTCTTTGTGCGATTGAGCGCGATGAAAAATATCTCTCCACTGAGGTGAGACCCTCGAGGCGAGATACTCCCTAGTCACCGAGGCGCGACCTCTGGAACGACTAGGGTTTTGCGCATTTGAGCGCGATATGTGAGGTCTCTCCTCCGAGGCGAGGCCTCGAGGCGAGATACTCCTTAGTCGCCGAGGCACGGGTGTCGGACCGTCTAGCGTTTGCGTGTTTGAGCGCGATATGCGATGTCTCTCTGCCGAGACAAGGCCTTGAGGCCAGAGACTCCCTAGTGGCCGAGGTGTAGCCTCCGGAATGACTAGGGTCTTTTCGTGATTGAGCGCGATGGGAAATATCTCTCTACCGAGGCGAGGCCCTCGAGGCGGGAGACTCCCTAGTCGCCGAGGCGCGGCCTCCGGAACGACTATGATCTTGCGCGTTTGAGCACGATATGCGAGGTCTCTCCGCCGAGTCGAGGCTTCGAGGCAGGAGACTCCCTTGTCTCCAAGACATGGCCGTCGGAACGACTAGGGTTTGCGCGTTTAAGCGCAATTTGCGATTTCTCTCCGCCGAGGTGAGGTCTCGAGGCGAGAGACTCCATAGTCGCCAAGGCACGGCCGTCGGACCGACTAGAGTTTGCGCATCTTTGCACGATATACGATGTATCACCACCAAGGCGAGGCCCTCGAGGCGGGAGAGTCCTTAGTCGCCAAGGTGCAGCATTCGGAACGACAAGGGTCTTATGCGATTGAGTGCTATATGCGGTGTCTCTCCACCGAGGCGAGGCCTCGAGGCGGGAGAATCCCTAGTCTCCGAGGCACGGGTGTCGGACTATCTAGGGTTTGTGTGTTAGAGCACGATATGCAGTGTCTCTCTGCTAAGGCGAGATCTCGAGGCGGGTGGCTCCCTAGTGGCCGAGGCGCGTCCTCCGGAACGACTAGGGTGTTTATGCGATTGAGCGCGTTGGGAAATATCTCTCCACCGAGGCGAGGCCCTCGAGGCAGGAAACTCCCTAGTCGCCGTGGTGCGGTTTCCAGAACGACTAGGGTCTTGAGCGTTTGAGCGCGATATGCGAGGTCTCTCTGCCGAGGTGAGTCCTCGAGGCGGGAGACTTCCTAGTCGCCGAGGCATAGGTGTTGGACCGTCTAGGTTTTGCACGTTTGAGAGTGATATGCAATGTCTCTCTGCCAAGGCGAGGCCTCGAGGCCGGAGACTCCCTAGTCGCCGAGGCACAGCCGTCGGACCGACTAGGGTTTGCACGTTTGAGAGCGATGTGCGACGTCTCTCCGCCGAGACGAGGCCTCGAGGCGGGAGACTCCCTAGTCGCCGAAGCACAGCCGTCGGACCGACTAGGGTTTGTGCGTGTGAGCGCGATGTGCGACGTCTCTCCGCCGAGGCGAGGCCTCAAGGCAGGAGACTCCCTAGTCGCCGAGGCACGACTGTCAGACCGACTAGGGGTTGCGCGTCTGAGCATGATATGCGATGTCTCTACCGAGGCGAGGCCTCGAGGCAAGAGACTCCCTAGTCGCCTAGGTGTGGCCTCTGGAACGATTAGCGTGTTTGCACGATTGAGCACGATGGGAAATGTCTCTCTACCGAGGCGAGGCACTCGAGGCAGGAGACTCTCTAGTCGCTGAGGCACGGGTGTCGGACCATCTAGGGTTTGCGCGTTTGAGCGCGATATGTGACGTCTCTCCGCCGAGACGAGGCCTCGAGGCGAAAGACTCCCTAGTGGCCAAGGCGCGGCCTCCGGAACGACCAGGGTCTTTGCGCGATTGAGCGCGATGAGAAATATCTCTCCGTCGAGGCAAGGCCCTCGAGGCGGGAGACTCCCTAGTCACTGAGGCGCGACCTCCAGAACGACTAGCGTCTCGCACGTTTGAGTGCAATTTGCGAGGTCTCTTCGCTGAGGTGAGGCCTCGAAGCGGGAGACTCCCTAGTCCCCGAGGCACGGCCGTCGGACCAACTAAGGTTTGCGTGTTTGAGCGCGATCTGTGACGTCTCTCTATCGAGGCGAAGCCTCGAGACGGGAGACTCCCTAGTCACCGAGGGACGGCCGTCGGACCGACTAGGGTTTGCGCGTTTGAGCACGATAGGAAATGTCTCTCCGCCGTGGCGAGGACCTCGAGGTGGGAGACTCCCTAGTCGCCGAGGCATGGTCTCTGGAATGACTAGGGTCCTGCACGTTTGAGTGCGATATGCGAGGTCTCTCCGCCGAGGCGAGGCCTCGAGGCGGGAGAATCCCTTCTTGCCGAGGCACGACCGTCGTCCGACTAATGTTTGCTCGTTTGAGCGCGATATGCGAGGTCTCTCCGCCGAGGTGACGCCTTGAGGCGGGAGACTCCCTGGTTGCCGAGGCACGGTCATCGGACTGACTAGGGTTTGCGCATTTGAGTGCGATGTGCGACGTCTCTCTGTCGAGGCGAGGCCTCGAGGCGGGAGACTCCCTAATCGCCGAGGCACGGCTGTCAGACCAACTAGGGTTTGCACGTTTGAGCGCTATATGCGATGTCGCTTCACCAAGGCGAGGCCACGAAGCGGGAGACTCCCTAGTTGCCGAGGCGCGGCCTCCGAAACGACTAGGGTCTTTGCGCGATTGAGCGCAATGGGAAATGTCTCTCCACCGAGGCGAGACCCTCGAGGCGGGAGACTCCCTAGTCGCCGAGGCGCGGCCTCCGGCACGACTAGGGTTTTGCGTGTTTGAGCGCGATATGCAAGGTCTCTCCACCGAGGCGAGGCCTCGAGGCGGGAGACTCCCTAGTCGCCGAGGCACGACCGTCAGACCGACTACTGTTTGAGCGCGATATGCGATGTCTCTCCGCCGAGGTGAGGCTTCGAGGCGGGAGACTCCCTAGTCGCTGAGGCGTGGCCTCCGGAATGACTAGGGTCTTTGTGCAATTGAGCACGGTGGGAAATGTCTCTCCACCGAGGCGAGATTGTCGTGGCGGAAGACTCACTAGTCGCCGAGGAGCGGTCTACGGAACGACTAAGTTCTTACGCGTTTGAGCACGATATGTGAGGTCTCTCCGTCGAGGTGAGGCCTCGAGGCGGGAGACTCCCTAGTCGTCGAGGCACGTCCGTCGGACCGACTAGGGTTTGCGCGTTTGAGCGCGATGTGCGACGTCTCTCTGCCGAGGCGAGGTCTCTAGGCAGGAGACTCCCTAGTCGCCGAGGCACGACAGTCGGACCGACTAGGATTTGAGTGCGATATGTGATGTCTCTCCGCCGAGGCGAGGCCTCAAGGCGGGAGACTCCCTAGTCGCTGAGGCACAACTGTCGGACCGACTAGGTTTTGCTCGTTTGACCGCGGTATCTAATTTATACTCTCCAGAGTTACTTGTTTCGACCACTAAGGTTCGACCACTGAGTTTTGACTATTGAATTTCGACCACTCAGTTTTGACCATTGATGTTGAAAAGCACGGTCAGCAAAAAGAAAGACTAAACCAAGGGGACACCACTGATGTTGAAAAGCACGGTCAGTAAAAAGAAAGACTAAACCAAGGGGACCTCGGTCCTGGCCTCGCGGAGGCGTGCTTCGACCGAAGATGGGCTTCGGCCAAGTTGCGGGGGTTGGCCGAAGGTGGCGTTCCAGCGGAGGCTCGATGGGAGTGGTACAGGCTCTGGAGGCTACATCGTGTGGCTCGTAGAAGGGAGCTCTGAGGTCACAACGCTGAAGCGGCTCGATGGGTCGAAGGTACTTCATCCCAAGTGGGATGTGCTTTGGCAGGGATGGGGTGGGTTTCGGCTGTGGTGGTGGGCTTCGGCCAAAGGTATGTTTCGACTAGGATGGTGAGCTTCGGCTCCTCTCATGCGTAAGCTTTTTGTTCAGCCTGTACGGACGGTGCCAACTGTCGTAGCATCGTTAGACAGTGGGTACAGGGTACTCTTTTATCATGAGAGGATCGAGTAGGAGAAGAGCCAAATGCAAAAATGTAGTGTGTATTGCATTGAGTGTGTGAATGAGATAACGAGGGAAACCCCTTTTTACATGCCCTTGAAGCTTTATTTAGAGGGAGCAAGAAGAAATATTTACCTTCTTGCCCTCACGATGTATATAGAGAGAGAGTATTTAGGTACATTTGTCTAAATACAATATATGACTTGATCTACACATATATAATATCTGGTATTCCTGATGACCCTAAGGTGCAAAACACCCCTTAGTACCCTACTATAACAACAAGCATGCTATCATCACAAATAATTAATGCAAATATCCGATTCGATGACCGCTACAGCCAACAAGTCACTTTCGAATATCAGAGTAACAACAAGGAATCATCCCCGCCACCCCCACCACACACACACACACACACACACACACACAATAATACGTTTAAACACACTCCCCTCTCCTCACAATTTCGTTCGTACCGACAGGTGGACCACTTACGCTTCTCTCATCTGCGAATCTTTGGCCCGCTCCCCTGAACCAGTCACGTGAAAAACTCGTCTTTCAGCCTCTCAAGGGTGAGTTTAAATGACTTTGTTAAATTTTGACAAACATAACAAATATAATCTTGTACAACCTAAATTTACACAGGGATAAAAAAAAGAAGCAAAGCAAAATACAACTAAGTTACCTCGCTAACACGGAGACACCCTCAAGACATATAAATATGAGGTATTGGTTCCAAAAGACACATTTCATTACACTTCAATTGACTGTGAAATAGTTACGCAGAGTTAGTTTCTATGTTATTGTAAATCATCAAAGAAATTGTAAATTTCATTACTATAAATTATACAACATCAACTATACTAAGAGTCGAGAGTAATTGAGTAAAGAAAAAAAAAGTATACCAAGCAAATCGACAGATCAACATCAACTTGCTGTCCTCTCGGCTCTCGGCCTCTCGGGCAGTTGGGCTCTCCTCGAGCATCTCGGCTCCCGCCCTCGGCCAAGCAGGCAGCAGCGCCGCGCCGCCCCCTCGTCGGCCGGCCCCTCCTCCAGTCCTCCGCTGTGGCGCCGCCCCGGTTCGTCGCCTGAGCCCTCGTCGTACGGCGCCGCTGCCGGCCGCCGAGGCCCTAGGTTTTTTCTTCTCAGGTGCGTGGTCGCGTGGTGCGCTCCCAGCTCCTCCCAATTGCTTGATTCCTCGATTCCCCTATTCCTTCTTTGCCACTGCATTGCATCTGATGGGGTACTGGTGGTGTGGGGCTGTAGTCGGCAGTTGGGCCGATATGTGAGATATTACCCAGTTAGCCTACCCCTCATCACTTGTCTTCCTCCCTCAGTTCAGACTTCAAAGCACGCAGGCGGCAGGCGCAGCTTCGATAGCCTAGGCCGGCCGGGGTCCGGGGAGGAGGAGAGGGTTCGATAGCCATGGCCACCTAAGTAGAGGTGGGCATTGGGCCGTGCCGGACCCCGGGAGGAGGAGAGGGTTCGATAGCCATGGCCACCTACCTAAGCCCCACAGGTGGATTCGCCCCTGCCTCTAACCTCCTCCTCTCCCCTCGTATCCCGATCTCTAGCGTCTCCGTCAGTCCGCCCCCTCCCTCTCCCCTCCTTTATTTTCGCGCTTTTTGGCCGAGGAGGACGCAGTGGCACCGGATCGGGGTCACACGATGGCAAATTGGATCTTTGGTGGTGGCAGGCAGCCGCACGAGGAGGAGGTGTGCCCGATGCGTCGGTTCGTGGAGGCCGCCCTTTGCACTGACGCGGCGGTCGTGGACCCGTGACCTGCCGCCATGGATGCGCCCGCGCCAGCTGCAAGCTACATCGGGCTAGCGCTTCTTGTGGGGAGGTGTGCGGTAGTTCTGCGCGATGAGGAGGCCAGCCTGGCCAAGTGGTCGCGAAGGCAAGTTAAACTCTCTCAATTTCTTGTGTGTTCAAAATCCAGTCGAGTCTTTGTAAGTTGTAGCTCATCTCTTTATTTCTTTATTTCTTTACAGGATGCAACACTTTCAACATTTTTTATTACAATTCTGCTCTTCAGTTTTGCAAAGCTTGAGTTAAATTCTCAGGAAACTTTGTTGTATGGAAGTGGTCCTCCTAATAATATGCAATTTCTACTTCCATGTGGATTCTGAGAAAGCTGAATTTTTTTTCTATGCATCGATAGGTCACTCCGGTAAAAGGTGTTTTCGGAAGTAGGAAAGACTGCAGCTTCATTCAACTTCGATGTGGTTTCTGATGGGTTTGTTCAGCAATTGATGTTTTTTCCCAAAGCATGACACATAAATTGGGATTAAAAATGCTTGAGTTATTTGACAAATACCCATTGCTGTTTTTAGTGTTCTATTAAACCTTTCTTGATGGGATTGTACGTATAGAGGTATTTAGTGTCTTTTGAAAACGACTTGACCTTTCTTGATGGGATTGTACGTGTAGAGGTATTTAGAGACTTTATGCTCTCTTTTGCAGAGAGAAAGTTAATGATAGATTTTTATTTCTTCACATCTATTTCACTGTGTTTTCAGACAGTGAGTCAGAAATTTACAAGGTGACAAGTTAAATTCCATAGAAGAAATGTCTTTTGAAAACGACTTGACCTTTCTTGATGCGATTGTACGTGTAGAGGTATTTAGAGACTTTATGCTCTCTTTTGCAGAGAGAAAGTTAATGATAGATTTTTATTTCTTCACATCTATTTCTTAGAGACTTTATGCTCTCTTTTGCAGAGAGAAAGTTAATGATAGATTTTTATTTCTTCACATCTATTTCACTGTGTTTTCAGACAGTGAGTCAGAAATTTACAAGGTGACAAGTTAAATTCCACATAAGAAATGTCTTTTGAAAACGACTTGACCTTTCTTGATGGGATTGTACGTGTAGAGGTATTTAGAGACTTTATGCTCTCTTTTGCAGAGAGAAAGTTAATGATAGATTTTTATTTCTTCACATCTATTTCACTGTGTTTTCAGACAGTGAGTCAGAAATTTACAAGGTGACAAGTTAAATTCCACATAAGAAATGTCTTTTGAAAACGACTTGACCTTTCTTGATGGGATTGTACGTGTAGAGGTATTTAGAGACTTTATGCTCTCTTTTGCAGAGAGAAAGTTAATGATAGATTTTTATTTCTTCACATCTATTTCACTGTGTTTTCAGACAGTGAGTCAGAAATTTACAAGGTGACAAGTTAAATTCCATAGAAGAAATGTCTTTTGAAAACGACTTGATGGTTCCAACCAGGGGTCGAAAACCTGGTCCAGGTGCAATTCTCGACCGACGGACGGTACTGGTAACCGGCCGGTTACCGGAAATCCTGGAAAAAAAACTGGACAAAGTTCAAAATCTGAAATTTGAATTGCGGAGTTTAAAAATAGGTTACGTTACCGGTCCGGTTACCAGAAAAACCGGAAAAACCGGTCGAAATTTTGAATTGAGAAATTTTGAATTAGAAAGTGTTTAATAAAGTGCATTTTTAGCTCATACAATACGTAATCTAACATATTTAGCTCATACAGTACGTAATCTAACACATTTAACTCATATGAAGTGCAAATCGGTCAGAAACAATAATTCAAGTATATTTAGCTCATACAATATGTAATCTAGCACCAAATAGCTCTAAACCAACATTGGACGTGCATTATGAATTCAAAAATTCAAAATTAAAATTAAAATTTTCTAGCTAGTTACTGTTCACCCGGTCCCACCGGGAAATCCAGTTACCGTTGGTAACCGACTGTTTTTTTTCCCTGGTTCCAATTGGATATGGGCATATGGTATCATTTACATTGATTGCTGTTTTTAGAATCAGATGGCATAATTTTGAATTCAGTATACGTTTGAAGAAGCTTCTGTGGTAAACAAGACAAAGTTTATAGGCTTGGAGTTGTATATTCCTAGCAGTGTAACTGGTATCCATCTCACATCCCAATGCTTTCGTCTATTTGTGGAAGAGGACGTCAGCCTGATTCTTCCGTGTGGCTGAGGGAAGACCAACACTGTCTCTTTTTTCATGTTCTCAACTTTGCAGAGGGTTTCAGATGTCATGGCTTCTTTTTGAACTGCTACTAATATGTGGTATTGCGGCTGCGATATTGTAAAAAGTAAATATCCATTCTTAGCTGTCAGTTTTCTTTACTAATATAAAATACTTGGTTGGTGCTGGAGATGGAGATGATACATGTTCTCTTTACAGCTCCCCTTTCGCTTCTCCAAAAAACTTATAACAAAATATTTACTAATAATAATATAGACACCTTCCCTTCTGCTTCTCTAAAAAAAAACCTTTTAACGACAAATTTTATTTTTATCCTAACAACCCCCTTTCTCGGCCCCACTCCATTTCGTTGCTGTCGAGTGAGACAGGCTGCCTTTTATAGTGCCGTAAGTGGCACAATGAGAGGACATCGATGCAAGAAATGAGAGCTGGGGGTGTGGTGTAGACTAAGCACGAGAGTGGAAATGCGAAATAGACCGGGGTAAACATCGATGCAAGAATTGAGAGCCGAGGGCGTGGTGTAGACTAAGCACGAGAGTGGAAATACGACATAGACCGGGGTAGATATGGGCATATCACTGCAGCGGAGTGAGGCGTGGTGTAGACTAAGCACGAGAGTGGAAATGCGACATAGACCGGGGTAGACATTGATGCAAGAATTGGGAGCCGAGGGCGTGGTGTAGACTAAGCACAAGAGTGGAAATACGACATAGACCGGGGTAGATATTGGCTTATCACTGCAGTGGAGTGAGGTGTGGTGTAGACTAAGCACGATAGTGGAAATGCGACATAGACCGGGGTAGAGATTGGCATATCGCAGCAGCGGAGTGAGGCGTGGTGAAGGCTGAGTCCGACAATAAAGGCTTGACGTGTTGGAATAATTTTAAAAAAAATCCGTAGCAAAATACGAGAATTGAACCGGTGACATGCTATGATGAAGAGACGGTGGATAACACCCTCTTGGTATGAGTTTGACGTCGAATTCTTCCACGTCTTCTTTTTGTAGGGGTGCAAACAGTCGGGAACTATCCATGTCTTCTTTTTGTAGGGGAGCAAACGGTCGGGAACTATCCACTTAGATTTATTCAACAAATTGTACAAATTTGACATTCTACAAATCTATCTTTGTAGGCTGAGATGATGACTGAGGCTGAGATCCACTGAGGTATGGTCATAGAGATAGCTCGCTGCTTGTTGCTGCTAGACAAGTCATTTGTGTGGTCAACGAGTGGCTACTTACTTAGCACTTACTGTCTTACTAGTTAGTAATTACTACTTGGCTACTTGATGTGCTACTATCCTATGTTGTAAACTTTTGATGTAATTTTGGACCTTGTGAGGTGTGAGAGTTGTGAACTTGTGACTTGCTACTTGCTAGTTATTAGTTACTACTTGCTTACCTATCCCCTGTCATGTACTTGCTAGTTACTACTACTTGCTTAAATAGCCTCTGTTATCGTGTGATGTATTTAAATTTGGTTGTTAAACTATTAATCTAGCTGCATTTTAGACATGTAGTATGGTATATTGATCTTTATTTGTGCGACATATATGGTTTCTATTTTCGCTCAATATTCGAATAAGTATTCGTGACTGAGACAATCTGTATTCGGTTTGGTATGTATTCACTCCGTATTCGTGGCTGAGACTATCCGCATTCGTATTCATATACGGCACTGTCTCTGTCCGAATCCGAGAAAAAAATATGAAAAAGTATATGGGATGAGTGATATCCGTTTGTATCCACTCTGTTTGCACTTTTTGGCCCGATCCAGCTGCAGTGTGTGCACAATTGTGCGTCCTAGTAGGCTAGCACTGGACCAACTGCACTACACTGGGCTCATCGCTGACGACCGTGGCTCAGCCCACCCCCCGTCCGCTGCCCTCGCAGCGCCGCGCTGACTACCACGACTAAAACTAGTTTTTTTGTTCTCATTTAGTCTTTTTTTTTAAAGCGAAATAGCAAATGTAGCTTTTCACAACCGAAATGACAAAAATAACATTGTGATATGTTAGACAGACGACACATGTCCCCTACTGCGCTCCCCGTCCGTGAAAGCCACCTTCTACGATCTACGTCCATGGTAGGCCACCTGTCGCGCTCCCCGTCCATGGCAGGAGCATGCCTTCCCACAGTAGTATGCCATGTGGTGCGCGGTAGGGGAGGGTGGCGCAGTTTCGACGCGCAGCAAGGGGCTGCTGCGCATGGGGAGCGCGGTAGGAGGGCTCCTGTGTATGGGATGCGCGATAGGGGGTGTTGTGCACGGAGAGCACGATAAAAGTGTCATTTTTGTTATTTCAGACACGAGAGGACTCGATTCACTGTTCCGTTCTAACGAGATGGCAAATTAGCCTATGCCTCCGACTGAAACATGCACGCTTGCGCGGTGTCGTCTACGCCACGTAGCCCACACACTAGACTAGGCATGCATTCACATGCGGTGTGTCGCCCGGTTGGGACGATCCACACCGACCCATACTTGTCACATACTCTCCTGCCTGGGAAACGAGAACGTCCGAAATTAGGGCCGAGAGTCCGTGAATTTTTGTTCGTATTGTCACTGTTTGCATTCGTATTAGCAAAATTGGTTCTCGTCGCGCGGAATTTGTAGAATTGGCATCTGGACCGCGTGGCCACCGCGCGGAATTATTGTTGGGCTGACACGTCGCCATCTCTGCACTGCCACTGTGCAGATGAGGGGGTACCGCACGGCCATCGTGCGTTGGAGCTACCTCCCACACGGCTACCGTGCGATGGAGCTACCTCACGCACGGCCATCGTGCGTTAATAGCCTGGTTCACGTGACCATCTTGTCCCCACACCACAACCGCACATTCCTTACCCCCTGAAACATCTTCATCGTCTTGTACCTCTCTACCTCTATCTCTCTCCCTCAATCCATAGGACCGACGAACTCCGACCGAGCTTCCATCACCAGTGACCTCCTACCTTGCTCCACGTCAGCTTTTTCTCAGGTATCGCGCTCGAGGAGTCCGACTAACGGTCAGAGCTCGCCGCAGCTCGTTCTTGAGAACTCATCTGTCACAGTTGGAGTTCTCGTGCGGAGCTGTCCCCTCCCGATGAGCGAGTGGAGCTCACTGGATCTGCCAAGGACAGAGGAGGCTGGGTACGGCGGATGATTGGGAGAGAGGGTGATGAAGCGATAGTGTCGGAGAGTTCAAAGACATCCTCCTCCAGCATCATTTTCTCGCTTTATTGCATCAAGTTTCCAAATTGTCGCACTAAGTGTTTATTTGTTACAAAGTGTTAGCATGATGATTTTTTTGTTACAATTGGGGTTATGAATTTATTGCACAGTATTTTTTTTTGCAGTTGGGTGTTAGTTTTGTTGCAACTATTTTTGTTGTGATTGGTTGTTGCAACCGTGATGAATTTTGTTGCATGTTCATCGCATTGATGTTGCGCCTCATTGATTTTTTGTTGCAAGCGTCCCATGGAGTACTAGTTCTTGCGGTTCATGAATTTTTTCTGTGCCAAATTGAGAATACCATATGTTTCCTTCTCCTCCTCCAGCATGCTAGAGCTCCGACGAGCTAGCGGCGGCCGGAGATCGCCACCAAAGATCGTGGAAGCAGGCTGTGACTACGAGCGTCATAAGCCCTATCGCGCCACCGACATCCTGAGCTCCAATGCCAGCCGTTGGTTCGAGGTCGCCACCGCTCGTGCTCGAGGGACGCCGTCCACCTCATCCTCCTCGGGAAAGATGGAGCTTCGGTGAGCCCACCGTAGCCAAAGATCACCACCAGAGATGAGAGACGAGCTCCTAATATTTTTTTGTTGTGCCAAATCGAACAGCCCAAAATCAATCCAACTGATATCTGACGGTGGAAAGATCCTTCGATGGGAAGACTGTCAACATACGTGTGGACGCTAGTTGCTCCCAAAGAATGTATATTCACATTGCTTACGAATTAATAGATTATTAAGCAGGAGCATCCTACCAGTGGTTTTCCATCATCATTATTGAATGTTGATTAGAGTTTGCACTCTTTGTTTCTTCAAGTAGTCATTAATGAGGTGGAACTCTCCAACTTTCCCCTCCCCTTCTACTGTTACTCTTCATTGTTCATCTTCTTCAATTTCTACAAAATTGCTCGCTGGCCCCCCTCGCCGTTGTTGGCTTGCCGCCGACGAGTGGCAAGGGACCCCTCCCCGTGGTCTTCTCTAGTATTTTGTTTGTTTTGGTACTTCTTAGGCTTGATGCCCGCTACAATAAGGTTTTTCTTCCCCAAGATCGCTAGTGTCACGCTAACACTAACGACTACTCCGGTGGAGGGCAGTGTATATGTTCCCACATGGGAGTCCTACCAGCTCCACCAAACCATACCCTTTACTGACCAAATAGGAAGAGGATTCACACCACACATATGCTCCACGCCGCCTTTGTCTGTGGTCTTCACTTTATGCGGCGATTTGTTCGCGGTGTTCTTAATTGACCATGGCATCCTTCCACCTCGAGTTCTGCTCAGTGAGCAAGGGAGGCCATTCGGTCCCTAGATGGCTGCCAGGTGGGCTGTCGTTGTTGCAATCAAAGCCACCCATCTTTGGATCACTTTTTTACATCCAGGTCGCAAGCTCAATACCCCAGTGGCTGCTCGACGGTCAGCCATGATAGCCAACGCCGCCCACAAGATCTTGCTTGAATCGGCATCAGAAACAGGGTGAGATCAAATTCATCAATATCTTCCATGGTGAGCCGCTAAAGAATCTAGACCCGTCATTATGAGTTAATGGAGTATTTTGGTAATTAATGACAATCGTCATGTGGACTAACATTTTTATGAGTTGGTAAAACATGTTAAGTCTCATGATGATGAAGACTTATAATGTCATCATGTGTTGATGAGTATCGAGATAAGATCATAAAGTGGAGAATATTATCATGTGTTGATAATATTAAAGTCTATATCCCGAACTTGGAGTGGAGATGTTTGTCATCAAGTGATCACTCTAAGATGGATGCTCAAGGCAAAGATATGACTAGCATAGGCGAAGGATGTATTCCTAGTCTTTTGCCGGTCTTAGTGTTTGGTGTGGAGATCGGATTGCTAATATATGTTATCATACTATTAAGAGGGGTCTTGACTAGTAGCTTGAGTGTGTCATGTCACCCATGGTCAGTCACCCTGGTTTGATTTTTCCATAGAGGAGGTGTTTTCCCCTTAGCATGACTCCTCTGTGGAGCGGTCTGACCGCCCCCTGGCGGTCTGACCGGCCTTGGTCCGGTCTGGGCGACCCCTATGAGGAAGGTCAGTCCGATTGAGTGTTTAACGGCTTGTTTTTATAGTCGTTGGTGCTAGGGTGGTCTGACCAGCCATTGGTTGGCTGTCAGACCAAGTTTCCCTGATTTTCTGTAGATTCTCCTCCTACGTCTAGTTTTCTTGTCTGGGTGTATAAATACCCCTTGTGGCCAGTTGTGGGAGAGGGTTGTGTCATTTTCGTTCCCCTTGAGCAAAGGGCAATGCCTCTCCTCTCTTTTGTGCATGTGTTGCACTTATTGAGTTTAGATAGCAAAATCTCAATGCATGTGTTACATTAGGTGTTGGATGTAGTATCCATTGAGTTTAGACACTTGATTCATTCAAATGAACGTCTCCGACTTGTTACTCTTGGTGTTTGCCGACACCTAGACGGCTTGAAGGAGTTGCAAAAGTTGTGAGAAGACCCGGACGGTTGCGAGTGGCTGGCTGCTCTCCATCTCCAGAGTGGAGGAAGAGCAACCCTGAGTGGATTTGAGGTGTAAGCTTAATTTGTGGAGCTAGTCCAATTCGTTTGGGCATACCTCAACGTGGACTAGCGGAAACCGGTAAGTTTCCGATCACCACAGAAAAAGTTCAAGTGTTCTTGTGGTTTGCTTTATTGAATTTTACTTTCTTGCAACTTACATTTGTAGAACTAAATTGATTACTTGCCTACTTAGGATTGCCGTCTTTATCTTAGTCTTAGTTTGTTGGTGCACTTAGTCAAGATTAATTTATTTATATTTTAAATTGTACGGAACCGAATTGATTTACAGTTACACATAAAACTCGTTTTTATCTAAAAGATTTTAAAAACCACATATTCACCCCCTCTAGTCGGTCTCCTCGATCTTACAGCCGCTTAAGACTAGAAGCAACTAGGCTTTTATTTGTGGTTTTAGTTAATCTCTGGTCTCCTTTGTAACATGGTGGAGTGTATGCTTAAATCTTGTAATCTCTATGTTTAATCTAAAGTGCTAGGCCTATCAGGCCTAATCCCCTTTTCCAAAACAAAAGAAGTTTGGATGATTTGACTTTGGATGGTGATAGAAGGTATTTTGGCATGTTCAAAATACCTAATCGACGTTCATAACTCAGAATATGCATGATGCACTAGCGGGCATCCGGGTATCATCCAGGATTCAATTATGTTAGGGCTGATCATAGATCGTGGAAGGCAATAAAAGTAGCAATCAGTTCTTTAAACCAAAAGTCTACTACTATTCAGTCAGAGTCAACCTTAGAAAACTCTGTTCATCACCTTAAAAACCCTTAGAAAACTCTGCCGCTCGATGGTATTGGGCCTTTGATACTACATGGGTTCCAAAGTAGTACATAGACCTAGAGTGTTTTGGGCTTTCGGCTCCTTCCAGAGAAGCTAATTGCAATATTGCATAAGCAATTGAACTGGACGCAGCCGAGGATGACATGTTGGGCCAAACAAACAGAGCAGATGTCATTTTAACCAGGAAAGGGTAGCCGAGGATGACAATGACGACAATCCTGCCGGGTAAAGGGCCGCACGTTTCCTGGCAGCCCGTGATGGCCACGTCATCCCGAATCCCGAATCTTCTTGGCCACCGGATCCTGCACGCAACTTCTTCCCCCCCTCGCCACCGGTTCCTCCCCGTGTCCTCTCCCGCTTCGCCACCACAACTGCTCTAATTTTTCCTAGCCTCCAGCTCCCCCCTTCCACCACCAGCAGGTGAGGCCTCCCTCTCCTCCCCGGCATCGCCCCCATCCCCTCCATCTTCCCCCGCCGCTGCTTCGTCTTCCCTCTCCCGCTCCCTCACCCCCGCTTCGTCTTCCCTCTCCCGCTCCCTCGCCCCCGCTTCCTCATCCTCCTCCCCCTCCCTAGCCCCCCGCTTCCACCACCAGCAGACGAGCCCCCCCCTCCTCCCCTTCTCCTCCCTAGCCCGGCCTCGCCCCATCCTCCATCTTAGTTGTGGCCATAATTGCTCGACACCGCGCGGCGGAGGCCGCCGTCGTCGGAGTCGAAGTCTTCGTCATTGCCGTGGCCCCTACCGGCCGCACCGAGGCTACTGCTGTCGACCTTGCTCTCCTTCTCGGGGACGCGACAAGACGCCGCCTTTGTCCTCCTCCACGGCGAGGGGAGAGGAAGTCAAGCAATGGGCAAGGAGTAGATGGGGTGGAGGGGGTGAGGAAGAAGGGTTCCTGCCCACGCGGAACGAAGTCGTGGTGGCACCTGCTGCAGGTGACCTGCTGCCGTCGGTGACGGCAGTAGGTGGGTACAGAAGTCTAGATTTGGAATTTTGATATTACAGAGGTCATTTTTGAAATTTTTATGTGTAATAAAAGACCAGATTTGTTTGCTCTTCCTAGCTCGCTCGCCACTAACTACTAATTTGTTGCCCCATTTCTTCAGTATTGTCAGTCTCAGCGACTGTGGCTGTAGTAGTAGTGATCGCCCTGATCACACGACGCCTCCGCTTGAGGAAGAAAACCATGGCCACGGTTGCAGAGGTGATAAATAGAAGGAACCGCGAGTTGCAAACTTGCAATGCCGTGGAAGACGTGATGATCGAGATCGGGCCGGTGGAGAGGTTCCTCCACGTGATCCTCAACGAGAAGCCGATGCGTTTCAGCTCCGAGCAGCTGGCGTCCTGCACCCGGAACTACTCGTCGGAGCTTGGGTCCGGCGGCTTCGGGGTAGTCTACAAGGGAGAGCTACCAAACGGCCTGCAGGTGGCGGTCAAAGTCCTCAAGGTGTCCATGAACAAGAAGGTCCAAGAAGCGTTCATGGCGGAGATCGGTACCATCGGCAGGACGTACCACGTGCACCTCGTCAGGCTCTACGGCTTCTGCTTCGAAAGCGACACCAAGGCGCTGGTCTACGAATTCTTGGAGAACGGCTCCCTGGAGAAGTACCTCTACGGCGAGGAGGACAGGGCAAGGCTCGAGTGGAGGACGCTGCACAACATCGCCGTCGGCACGGCGAAGGGGATCCGGTACCTGCACGAGGAGTGCCAGCAGAGGATCGTGCACTACGACATCAAGCCGGCGAACATCCTCCTCAACGCCGACTTCACCCCGAAGGTAGCCGACTTCGGGCTTGCCAGGCTGGGCGAGCGAGAGAACACGCACATGTCGCTGACCGGCGGGCGCGGGACGCCCGGGTACGCGGCGCCGGAGCTGTGGATGGCAATGCCGGCGACGGAGAAGTGCGACGTGTACAGCTTCGGGATGGTGCTGTTCGAGATCCTGGGGCGGAGGCGAAACTACGACGTCGGGCAGGCGGAGAGCAGAGAGTGGTTCCCCAAGTGGGTGTGGGACATGTACGAGCAGGGCGAGATGGAGTGCATCGTGTCCGGCGCCGGCATCGGGGAGACGGACAGGGAGAAGGCGGAGATGATGTGCAGGGTGGCGCTGTGGTGCGTGCAGTTCCAGCCGTCCGCGCGGCCGACGATGAGCAGCGTGGTGCGGATGCTGGAGGGGGAGATGGCCATCGTCCCGCCGGTGAACCCCTTCCACTACTTGATGAGCAGCGGCGGCTCCGGCGGCACGTACTTGAGTAGCAGGGACACCAGGGCAACATTTCCCGAGAAACTCCACCACCCACGAGCCAATGCGTGCGGGCCAAAGCATAGCCCCTGCAAACATCTGGGCCCACTTCTCATCGACTACCCCAACTTATGTCCCGTGTACATCTGGACTCTGGAGGTTACCGGAAATCATCCGCGAAATATTCAGTCGCAGACAACTGGGCCCAACCGAACAGACTGTACGGTGGGCTCTAAAAACAAAATCTTATGTCGATTAAGATTAGCAGTTATTAAAGAGGGGTTCACAGGCCATCCCGTAAGTTTGTCCCATTAGTTTCGTCGAGACAAAGGCCACGACTCAACCGGTGTAGTCTCTGCAGGTAGGCCCTAAGCACGCTAAGACACAGGTGGGCCCACATATCATAGGGGGCGCCTCCAACTCGCTCCCGTTTAAAGCAGTGGACGTAGCAGTTGGTGACGACCCTTCCAAAATCGCCTCACGTTTTCCGGTTCGGATTCCATTCGCCTCACACCCTCCCCCTTCTCTCTCTGTATCTCTCTCATGGCGTCCCTCTTTAGGGCTCGCCGCCGGCGATCACCGGAGGACGACGGAGAGGACGACAGATACGGGTACAGACGGGTCACCCGCCGCCGCCTCTCGCCGGTGGAGGACGCGCTGTCGCCCGCCGAGGCTGCGGCGGCGGCGGCGGGGAGTAGCCCCGGGTGGCTCTCTAGCTTCGTGTCCGGAGCGAGAGGGGTGATATCCTCCGCGTTGTTCTCCTCGCCCGAGGAGGCGGCCTCCGGGGAGGAGCAGGATGACGGCGAAGAAGGCAACGGCTTGAGCTCGGGTGAGTTGCCTCACCCTCCTCTCTCCCACTGTCTCGGCCTCTCGCCCTCTCCATGGCTCGCGTCAGTGAGCTCGCTCGTCTACTTGACCGTATTAGTAGTGGCGGTGGTTACTTGCGCAAGTTGGTACTATGCTACGGCTTCGGTGACGATCTAGGGTTTCGATCTGGCTTTCTCAAATTAGAGTAGCATCTTTCGAATTTTGCTAATTGGTGGTCACCGTTGGCAGAAGGCCGGCTGCTGAAGTTTCGAGTGTGTGAGATTGTAGTAGAGTAAGGATTTTGTTTGGTGGAATTGGGGATAAACATGGACTAATTCCAAAACATTGAATTGCCAAGTGTTCATTGTGGAATTGGAATATTGAGTCGATTTAGGGGGTTCCACTGTGTTCGAGCTGACGTGTTGTATTTAACAATTGATGTTGAGCGTTATCACCGTGGAGCCTTAATTTCATGATTATTTTTTCAGAACAGACCTCATTCGGGAGCTTCAGTTACTTGCATGAAATTTGAGTTCGACGCTACTTTCGTTTTTTTTTTGGAATTTAGAATATGTGAGCTTCCTGTAGTTAGTTCTGGCTTGTTTAGAGAATGTGCTCAATCTTGAGTTCAGTAATGGCGGGCAATCTATTCAATTGACAAACAGAAGTAGGTGAAATACTGGAATGTATATTGCTTCCTTGTAAGCTTGAGCCATTTTGACAAGTACTAGATTGCTGCTCCGTTATATATAAGTTTATTTCATACATAAAACCTTGTTCTCAATGCCATTGGACCATTTTCATACATAAAACCTTGTTCTCAATGCCATTGGATCATTTTGTCTTTCCTGGACCGTTCAATGTGTCCTCACACTGCTATAATGTGCAGTTAACAACTGCACATTCAGATGGATTATTTGTTAGATAGGTTATCAATGTGTTAATTTGAAGTACCTGTGCAGATGAAAATGAAGATGCTCATGACACTCATGGAGCAATAGTTTCTTACAGTGAGTCAAAGCTTGCCATTGAGGAAATGGTTATGAAGGAGACATTCTCAAGGTAACTGGAATATATTGTCCTTTTATATGTGTGCTAGTATGTATAGTAGCATATTTTTTTCTTGACAGCCATTAAGCATTAAAATTTAGTTGTAAAAGAATCTAGTTTGTGTCTCAAAACTGTTACAGATGGTGCCCTCTTAGGTGCATCTGGATTAGGTTGAAGCTTGTCGTAGATACGCGTCTAGACAGTAGATTTGTAGGCATCCCTAGTCGGCTACGTCGACCCCCGGGGATGCGTAGGTGGGGAACTGAACGTAAGCGAAGTAGTGCAGACACACAAATGGTATTGCTCAAGTGTGTATTGAAGTACAAGTGGCCTCCCAAATCCAGCTATACAAATCCCAATTTATAGAGTGGGAGGTGGGAGACTAGGAAGTTACATTTTTGCCCTTCAACCCTAGTACGAACTCGAGGTCATTATCGTCTATTCTCCCTACCGGGGCCACCCTGCGTAAGCCGCCATGTCACCCCCGGTCTCGGGACCGGGGGAGCCCTTGCGCAAGCACGCCTTGTCTTGCCACTTCGTTTCTCCTGGGTGCGCGCGGAGCCAAGCCCGGACAATATGCGGGTGACGCAGATCGCCACAAGACTGGGGTGACGTCGCGGATGTTGGTTGCCCTGTCTGTGTGCACCTACGATGGCTCCTTTTTGACTTAGCCGTCGACTTGAGGGAGCACAGGGACCCCTTCCCCCAACAAAGTTTTTTTTAATGCTTGTCTTGTGAACTTTTATAATGAATTGTAATGGGCAAACTTTTAAATTTGAATCAGAGGAAGGACCAAAGTCATGCTAATGTTGCATCCGGATAAGATAGGCACGACACCCTTCAACTGTTACACATACTACTTGTTGATGATATATTTTTATTTTTTATATTGGGTAGATTCATACACTTTAGGCGTTGAATTCTTTATGTATTTCTTGAATAAGCTCCTTAGGGCATATTACTTTCCCTCTGAATTATTAGTTTCTATTTTTGCAGGGATGAATGTGATAAAATGGTAAAGCTAATACAATCACGAGTTACAGATTCTACGTTTCCTGAAGCCTGTGAGTATGGAACGCCGAAAGAAATTCCAAGTAGGAATGCAGGCGTTAGCCATGATTTTACAGGAGCTTGGCGTTCCTTGAGTCGCAATAGGAATTTCCCTGAATCAGTTCCATTCTCCAGTATTGGATCTGGTAGCTTTTCTCCTGGCTCGCCTCTCCAAGCATCGTCTGAGCTATGTAATGCAGCAGTTATGGAAGCAAAGAGATGGTTGAAAGAGAAAAGGCAGGGGTTAGGTTCAAAGCCTGAAGACCATGGACCTTGCACATTAAACACTGATATGCTTAATTCTGTTAGTATTAACATGTTTTCCTTTCTAATCGTTAGAACCTTTAATTTTTAGGTGATTGGCACAACTTAGTGCTTATTTTGGTTGCTTCAATTGTTGCTTGCCTATATGGGTTGGCATCTCATGCAGGACTTCGAATCTGACATGGGTTCTCCAGTTGATTTAGCTAAATCATACATGCACTCATTGCCTCCTTGGCAGTCCCCATTCTTAGGTAGTCAGAAGTTTAAAACACCACCTTCTGGTGGAGTACATATTTACGATGACTCTCTGTCTTCATCAAAGGTAATGCAAAGTATAAGAACAATGGCAAGTTTATGCTAGGTCATTGATGTAAATGCGGGAATGCATATTTGCGATCAGCCTAGGTTTTTTAAGGGTGTTTTTTTAAAAAATTATCTGTTGATTGATGTTTATTCCCTTGTAATGTTGATGAACTTCAGACATATTTTTTATATGAGTATGAGTTCTATAGGTACTGTACATTGGTTGTGTCGATCCATATTCCATAGTCTTGAGTGAGATATCAAGAAATTGCTTCTGGCCATGTTTCACTCGATAATTGTGGACTTTTCTCTTTGAACAAAGTGCAACATTTACTGTGTAATGTAGATATCTGTAAAATTTCCAAATAGAAAAGGTTGAATGGAGTTGATAAAAAACATGATAATTTTGGAGGAAAATTGTGCAACTTCTACAAAATTGACATGTACTGGTTAAATATTGTCTCAACCTGGAAAAAATCCTGGCCGGTGGCGGTAACCGGATTTCCCGGTGCTGGCCGAGTGAACAGTAATGGGCCGGGAAATTTCAATTTCAAATTTGAATTTTTAACTTCTCTCATCACTTCTAGGTTGGTTTAGGTCTCTTTTGTGCTAGATTACGCACTGTATGAGCTAAATATGCTTGAATTATTGTTTTTGGCCGGTTTGCACTTCATATGAGCCAAATATGTTAGATTACGAATTGTATGAGCTAAATATGCTAGATTATGTATTGTATGAGCTAAATATGGACTTTATTGAACATTTTCTAATTAATAAATTCTGGCCGGTTTTTTCGGGTTTTCTGATTGGTTTTTCCGGTAACCGGTTTTCAAAATCGGCAATTCAAATTTCAGTTTTTGAAATTCGTTCGGTTTTTTCCTGAGATTTCCGGTAACCGGCCGGTTACCGGTACCGCCCGCTGAGCGGGATTTTAACCGGTTCCGGTTTTTTGATCTCTGGTCTCAACTATACTTGCATTTTCACTTATAACCAAGTGTTTTACTTTTTGAAGGTCACCACCAACGAAGACTTCCTTTCCAACTTTTGGGAAAATTTGCAGGAATCTCGAAGAGCTCGCATGGGATCAGCTGGAAATTCTGTAGATGCCTCTAAATTCAGGCATTATGGTTCTACTTCCAGATTGTTTGAGAATGATAACTCTATATTCTCATCAGGTACTCATGATAAAGTTGGAGAGCCTGTAGAAAATAACAAAGGTGAAACTTCTTGGCACACCTGAGCTTTTCATGACAGTGAATCACTCAGGTTACATACTTTGGTATTCAGGAACACTACTCGTGCGTAGAACCTTTTGGCTGTAAACAATTAATTTGTTGCATATTCTTTAGGTTCTGATAAAGTTGCAGCAGCAGAACCAGCCAATGGGTGCTCCTTACCTATTGCACCAACTAAAGATGTTGTGAACCTTGATTCGCAACGGGATAACTACTGTACAGAGGAACGGCATGGCTTGAAGAGGGATTAGGGTTTTAGAAGGGGGAGATAGACATAGATTGAGATGGGAGAATAGATTGTTTCTTTCTTGCTTAAACAAAGGCTGCTAATTAAAACGACTTCCACTCTTAACTGCTGACTAGTTCGGACTCTAGGACACAGACCAGTAGTTAACATAGTTCAGACTCCTGCTTTGCTAATTCCTATAAGTACTTGGACTCTAATCTTATTAATCTTTGGACTCTAATCTTGTTAATCTTATCGACTTCTATTGGGACTCTTGCTGTGCTCGGACTGCTGCCCTGCTGCTGGACGTCCTGGCCGTCGTTTCCACAACAAAAGATGGAAACGATGTGAGTGAGCCATGATTTTTTTAATGTATGATAGTGTTGCAATATTAATACATTTGGGCTTTTGACATAGCTCAGTGCATTTGTTGTCAGTTACCACATAGCAATTGGCTTAGACATGTATTAATAGAAGGAGTGATGTACTATGCTCTTAATTTTAAATTCTAGTCAATGTGCATCTGTACTTATCTTAATACATTGTAAGTTAAATTGTTGGCCTAGCTCCTCCTGGTAACATTATAGATGATAAAATCATTGTCTGTCCTACTTGCATTTCACTTTCTTCAATTTTTAATATAAACCTGTTTGGCTCTGCCCCTCTTGACGATTGGAGATCTGAAAGCTGAAAAATTGGAACTTCAAATATCTATGACTATAATTTAGAGACACTGGTGGTGTTTATTTATCTGTAAACATGACTCATCGAAACATGTTCTGTATTTTAAGGATGTAGTTGACCCTGTGGCTGTGGATTCCACAAAGAATAGCAATGAGAATCTCGTCCAAGAATGCCATGCTGCAACTGAAGTTCATCCTGGTAGACTCTCCCTTTCCTTCACTTTTTTTGGGTTCTTTGATGACATTCTTCTCAGTTTGCTAACCATGTAGTATGTATTTCTGTATATTAATTACCAAAGTTTGTGAATATCCTGGTCTAATATCTTCTTGGGATCGTATGTATGGTGCAGATGAGGTAGCACAGGGGAACCATATGTCTCCCACAAGGTTAGCTCTTGCATAAAAAGGCTTACTAATTAACTCAGATTTGCTGCACTTGCAACATCAATCTATAAGCTTAATTTGTCAGTATCATCAGCGCCAAACTGCAAAGTATTTTTAATATATGTGCTGCTGTAAATTCTGCACCCTTGTGTACTTTAGCTTGAACTTATTTTGAGAAACTGTTGGAGGAAAAAGGAAAGAAAAGGAAGAAAAGGAGAAAAAAAGGGAAAAAAAAAGGAAAGGGAAGGAAAAGGGGAAAATGAGAAGGGGATCTGGTATGAGTGCTGTGAGGGTGAAGGATCTTCTGATCCTGTGTGGAGGATATGATCCAGTGTGGAAGTCTGATGATCTGGTCTGGTGTGGAGGATCTGATCTGGCGTGGAAGGATCCGGTGTAGATCTAGATCTGTGGAGGATCTGACTTGGTGTGGTTGAGGGGGGAACTGGTGTGGATCCATATTGGTGGAGGATCTGGTATGGTTGAGGGGAATCTGGTGTGGATCCAGATCGGTGGAGGATCTGGTGTGGCTGCGTGTGCTGTGTTGGGGAAATGAGAGAGATGATGGTGTGTTTGTTGAGAGTTGTAGCTGTTGTGTTGCTTGGTGGTGACAGTATCGGTGGTTACAACGGAAGGCATGGAAGACAGGGGGAGAAAACTGTTCAGGTGGTGCTTTGGTGGTTGTGCTAATAGTGGAATTGATGTCGTGCAGTGGTGTTGGTATGGGTGTCGGAGATAGTGTTACTGGAGAGGTCCGGAAGAGGATTGAGACTGGAGTTAGGCGTAATGGTTTGTGACAGAGGTTGAAGTGGTGGAGACCAAGACTGGGGACATGTGGGTAGAGTGGTGGAGGCTGGGGGTGGCTGGGGGCACGAGGGTAAAGGAAGATGAGGTTGAGGTCGGGGCAGCTGGTAGAGGGTGGAGATGAATTTAGTGACGTTCCTGGTAGCATTTGTGGTGAGCATCTTTTTGATCTTTGGGATGGTATTGGTTATGGAATCGATAGATGGTAGGTTTTAGTAATGGTATTGTAATATGTAACAAGGTGGACATGATTGTTATCTCATGTCCATCTTGAGGGGGAGTGTGGGAGATATTAGAGTTTAGATAAGAGTCCAAGTAGTGTGTGAGTCCAAGAGTCCAAGTTGGTTGTAATATTTGGCACTATAAATAAAGGGTGTGGGGGTCCTAAGAGACACAATATTCCCAAAATTCTACAGAAACTGATCTTGTATTTGGTTTTACGAAGATGTTTCTCTACGTTAAGATCTAATTTTGACATTCACTTTGTCATTAGACATGCGATAATCTAGAAACTAGATACATAGATGATAGATGATTAGTTATTTAGTTGTACTAGGTTCTTAAATGTGGACAACCCAGTTCCCTTAGTAACCTCAATGATGATGCTAATATGCTTATATGTTCGGTACCAGTATAGTCTTTCATCACCCTTTATTGTCCTTTATGTTGAAACTTTTGGCTTTCATGATGATGATAAACAGTCGAATCCTAATTTCCATGGTATTCACAAGGAGTCGATAGCACGGATACTTCAAGTCACTACTCTGGATTATTTTATGCTGCACCTGTTTTTGTTGATTCATCCTGAAATTAGTGCAGTGTCAGTAATACCTCAAAATTGCCAAAGACCTCAAGTTATGTGTTGTCCTGTTGCAGTGTTACTGAGGATGCTGCTGACCCCGCAGAATCAGAAATTCATGAGGAACCACGTATGAACTCAGCATCAGGTTTGTAGGGATATCCCTTGCTGACATAAATCTTGACCATTGTTAGTGTATTACTCCACCATTGCGTACCTGTGCATTTTCTTCCTTTGTTGAATCAGCTTTATTTTCTCTGGACCATGAACTTCCCAACAGTTTTTCTCTATTGTGCCAATGATCTCAGACGCAGCTTGAGAATTTTCTGACTTTCAGCAGTTTTGTTTTGTGTCACATATTTGTTTACTTCCATCGCAAAATCTAGTCAGTTACAGAGTCACCACTTGTTTTTAGACTAGGCCAACCTTTAGTGTTTGTTTTTTGTTCTGCTGAAAATGGTCATAACCACATGATCATATTAGGTAAAGTCCACAAGTAACTGGCAAGATACCAATGGTAACTGTATTTCTTAGCCAGTGCTAGCATTGTATGAACCAGCGGTTTATGTGACAATTTAAAATGTCATTGATCAGCAGTTGTAGACTGTTCCTGTCTGAGTTTCTGTTTTATTTAGGAAGTGCAAAAGATTTGCACATCTTTTCATTAAGTAGAAAAAACTGAGAACCCCGAACAGGATAAAGCAAATACAAGGTGAAAGCAAAAACCTAAAAAGGACCAGAAGTACGACCAACCAAAGAAAAACTAATCGATAGAGACTACAGGAAGACACAGCTGTCGCACCCCAAACAAACACATTATGGTGAACAGTGAACTACCGAAAACAGGGTAAAAGGGGAAACTACTCATGCTCCATGGGCACCGCCTGTCCAGTCGCCGCCGCCATGCGCCAATGGTGGTGCTCGTCATGAATACGAACAAGAAACTGATCGATAGTAGCGGAGACATTCTTGAAAATCCTTTGGTTGCGCTCCTTCCAGATCATCCAAGAGACGGGAATTATGCACGAATCGATGTCCTTCCTGTGATGCTTTGGTTCTGAGTTCTTTGCTGCAATCCAATGATCTTGAAAGTTGCTGCCCAGCTGACCGCCCACAATTTGCAAAAATGTCACGCAGAGCGATAACAACTTCTAGCTGGCTGGCGACCTTATTTGGTCATTGTGTAGGCAACAGGTGACTATTGGTCAAGGTTATTAACTCGTAAAGTCGAGTCGCAAGAGGGGCGACTTGGTCGACTAGTCGACCGATTAGTCGCGACTAGCCACGACTAGTCCATATACTAGAAAGTATTTAAGCAGGGTATGTAATATACTAAGTTGTATAACAAATAAACACATATACATATTGTAAATCATGAAATAAAGAGAAGAACAACATAATCACGACGATGAGTTGATGACTTACTCGTTTTGATCGTAACAAATCTTTCTTGATGAATGACTTTTTGAAATTGAAGTCGGGCGGCTAGCAAATCTCGATTAGTCGCGACTAGCCGCCGATTAGCCCTTCTAGTCGAGTCGATTACTCTAGTCAGAGGTTGTGTACCGACTTGTCGACTAATCTAATAACAGTGCTATTGGTCTTCCAAACATTGGTCAAGAATCATGATAATAACTTCCCTGTGTCTAGACATTTACTGTAGCGAAACAGTAAGTGTACATTGGTCAAGAATCATGATAATAACTTCCCTGTGTCTAGACATTTACTGTAGCGAAACAGTAAGTGCCAGTTCCTAGGAAGGACCGGTTTTTCCTAATTGGAGGCAAATCCTACTGAATTAAACAGGGTTAGATGCAGTTAAGGCTGATTTTGAATAATTGTGGAAAAAGGAAGGAAAAATTACATTTAACCCCCCTCAACTATCGTGAAAGTTTGAATTTCAATCCTCAACTGCAAAACCGTGTAATCGACACCCTCAACTATCAATGCCATGCAAATCACCCTCGCAACAAATCCACCCGGTTTCTCAGATGTGGCGTCTAGATGGACAAGTTTACTCACACGTAAGCGTAAATCACCTCCATGTCATCCTCCATCATCTTCTTCCTTGCTCTCTCTTCATCCTCTCTTCCGACTCTCCCCTTTCCCCCTTCTCTCTCCCCTCTGCTTGGGCTCGCCGCTTCTCGCCAAATCCAAGCACCAAGTACCATCCTTTGTCACTTCCTCCCGTAAACCCAGCCAGCAAGCACTCTGCAGCGCCACCATGGCACCATCTCTGCCAAATCCGACCAGACAACTACTTCAGCGCCCCAAATCCCTTCAAGAATCTACTTCAGTCGCACAATTGGGGCGTACTCTGGGACGATGTCGAAGTAGAGAAGCACAGCCATGAGTGTCCCTGTGGCACGCGCTTGTTGCCGCGGATGGTGTCCACGGTCTATTGCCACCGAAGCGTGCCCCTGTCGGCACCGCTATCCATAGCGAGCATGTGGATGCAGCCTAGTGAGCACAACGCAGATGCGGCCCGGCAGGATCCAATTTGTGGGGCTGCTTGCTGCGGCATCCATGGCGAACGAGCTGCCACAGTTTGGTGGTGAGACTGTCGAGCCTAGCCCAGCATGGCTGCATGGCTCGGGCATTAGCATATAGAGGATGGGGTTGAGAGAGATTGAGCCCTGCTGCCCTGGTGTTGTCCGGGTGGAAGCATGGGAAGTACACCGTGGCCGTGAGCCAGGGCATGATGGGCGAGAAGCTGCAGACGCATTGGTGGTCATCGCGCCGCTCGGCTTGGCCCGACTGCGTCTCCACTGTCGCCTTCTCAGGTGCCGCAATCAGCATGCTAGATTGTGGACCGGATGGTGGTGTGCACCATGATTTGGGGATTTTTTTATTTGTTTATTGGTTGCCATGTCATCTTAAAACAAGATTACGTGTCAGAAACCACTGCCACGTCGGCGCCATGTTAGATAAAAACGGGTTGGAATGACCTTGGGGGTAATATGCATGGTATTAACACTTGAGGGGGGTTGGTTATCCGGTTTTGTAGTTGAGAATTGAAATCCAGACTTTCACAACAGTTGAGGGGGTCAAATGGACTTTTTCCAAAAAGGAAACCATTTGTAACTTGCGATTTGGTCAATTTTGGTGAAAATAAGGTTGGTTCACTTCCAGCTGAATTACTTTAGCGTCGGTTTTAAAACTTTAACCAGCCCTCCCACCACACACACAGAGCAACCGAGTCCAAATGAACTTTGAAACCTTGGCTAGGTTTTTTAAGATTGAAGTGCAGTGAGAGCTTGAACAATAGTATAGCCCACTTTTGGTGGTGCTTGTTTCTTCTATTCAAAGTGTCTCATCTGTTCAGGAAGTGGCTTATTTGGTCCAAAGATTCTCTTCCTATGGAGCTAAAGCTGAAATCACCCATACGATAGCTACAGCTGAAATGACCCATATGATCTCTTCTCCCTTGTCTGTAACTTGATCTTATTTTGTCTGCTTACGATGGCCTATTGGTTGTGGAACTTCTCCAGAGTTGAGAGCGAAGGATGCAGGGCCCCAGATCCAGATCAGTTTAAATGGGTCAACAAATAGAGCCTCTGCTAACGGGTAACATGATGCAAATCTTTTATTTTTCGCCCATAATTTTTTAAATTTGGATTGGACATGTGTGACATTAATTGCCTCTTGGTGCTGCAGTCTTCTGGATCAATCAAACGCCAACTCAGGGTTAGAATCCTCAGGCACTGATAATCCCAGCTGCACCAATTCGAGCAGTGCTGCGCCTCCCGCCAGTAACGAGTTCATCGAGTTTACTGCTGATGCGGTAGATGGTGATTCTGTTCAGAATGGTACGAGAACGAAGTCAGAAGAGCCAGAACAAGGTGCGCCAAAACCATCCTTTGTTCCGCGAGGTCGGAAAAGGGTGGTTCGAGGCACTAGAGGAAGAGGAAAGTAGAAGCATTTGCCGCACCATATTGCTGTATACTAATATCAACGGCCCAAAAGGGCGGTATGATACCTAGGTTAATTGGAGTTAGCAAATGTTAGCATCGATTGGTGGATTCCTGAGATAAGGCATCGTGCACCCACGCTTGTATCCATGTTGTATTATTGTAGGCCCCACAATGACCACGTTTCACGGTTTTTTTGTGATTACTAGGATCAGTAGCTGCTTTGTTTCCGTTTCAGTGTTTAGTAAACTGTCATAAGCTTATGGGCAGTTTGTGCGGATGGAAGAACAATTGGTTGATTCTATTGTAGTAGTAACATGCAGTGTGTTCTAGCCATCTAGGCGACTGCAGTGACCGACTTGTACCTGTGTATCGTGCTGTCGGCGGACGCCGGGACCTGTGGCGATGTAAGTATGTAACCCTTATTTTGTGCTTCGGATGTTCTGTTCATTGCGTGAACTGGTGGTGTCAAGCTTGCATTAAGGAATTGTACATGTTCACGTACCTGTTTTTGCATTCTGTATTGGTCTTATATCTATTTACCCGCTGACTCATGCCATGTTGGTTGCATTTAGGA
This sequence comes from Hsuehochloa calcarea, assembly GCA_036346395.1. Lineage (NCBI taxonomy): Eukaryota > Viridiplantae > Streptophyta > Magnoliopsida > Poales > Poaceae > Hsuehochloa > Hsuehochloa calcarea. The sequence goes on from CM070599.1 coordinate 48,634,479, forward strand.
ATTGTACATTTGCACGTACCTGTTTTCGCATTCTGTATTGGTCTTATATCTATCTAGCTACCCGCTGACTCATGCCATGTTCATAGGAGATGCTTCACTGTCGCATGCGCAAGCCGTTTTGTTCTGTAGCGGGCGACTTGTACGGATCAAACAGATTTTGTACTCAGATGATGCTTAGCCATAGAGTAAACCGATTGCCCCTCCTGAAGTTTGGCCCATGACGTCTTGCCATCTATCTATCCCTTGGACTGCCCAAGGTGGTGAAGACAATTCAATTGAATCGACCGGTTCTAACACGAAGATGCATATCTGATCGACCACGCGTCAGATCATCTCTACTGCTCGTACCAGAATATATGTGGTTTCGCGAGGGAAGATTAAAGAGACTACAGTCAGATACCAGACATGCTAGACGACAAATCGCCATCTAATCTCGCATCATGGCCCAAATCAAGAGCCCTTATCCTAAAAGATCCTCGGTCCCCTCCCTGCCGTATACACAGCACGATCCCAGGAAGGGTCCCGGGTGCAATGCACTGCTCCTCCATTTCTTCGGCACTTTCTAATGGCTGACTAATGTAATGTACTGCCTAACAAAACAGCAGAAAAGACTAGGCAAACATCTTGCGGTCAATCTAGCTAGTCACCTAAATTACCGAACTCGAACAAGCAGAGGAGTTCACTATTTCTACGGAGCCGTAATATGTGAGCTCCTTGATCATCTCCTCGATGTACTCCTCGCCCTCGCCACCGCCGCTGTCTCCAGGGTCACCTTTCAACTCGACTCGGCGGAAGTTGCCCCCCGTTGTTGCCTGGGCTTGCACCGGTGGCGGCGCCACGCAGCATTTCTCCAGCTTGGCGCGCAGGGTCGGGGAGAGGCTGCCGCCCGAGCCGCCGTTTAGAGGGAAGTTGGTGCGCGCCGTGGGCCCGCTCATCAGCCGCGCCGCCTCGTCGTAGGCCCGTGCCGCGTCCTCCGCCGTGCCGTACGTGCCGAGCCAGATCCTCGTCTTCCTACACCACCAGAAACACAAGAACACGCACATACATATCCAGTCAGAATATCGATCGTCTATATATGTACATACATCTTCGCATGCATGACAGAATTAAAGCTGCACCATCAGAGCAAAGCTGCCTGCATAAAGTCGGGCCAGAGATAGAAAGATCTTTCTGAACATGACTACAGTTTGTACACATAGGTCGTACAAGAGTGGGTGACGGATCTCGGAGACCCAGGAGCCCCAGTGCCGCTGCCTCACGCCTCTGTATTTTTGCAGCTTTGGCATGGCGATATATGGAATAGTGGAAGCCGATCACTTGGTGGCAGATATGCCTGATCAGGTGCTGCAGGCGTTTATATATGTCGCCGAGGGGGGAGGGCTGCAAGAGATACACAGGTTGGATGGATAGATGGATAGACGTGATCCCTTCTCGAGATGCTACCTTTGCAAGATATACTACCATCACCATGTGATCCTGATAGCGCCTTCATGATGTATCTTGAGTAACAGTGGAAATACTATATTATTCTTTTGGGTAATCTTTGAAGCTTTTTATACTCAAAAAATTTAAAAATAAAGTCACTCCGTTGCATTTCATGCATGCTCTTTCTTATGTTTTTTTTCTTCCATTTATGCATTTATCATCTCTCGATGAGAAGAAGACGTGATTTCTTGATGACTCTATTGTCAAAGAGGAGAAGATATAACAAAAATATTTTAAAAAATGAGCTATTTGGAGAAAGGGAAAATTGCAAAGGGAGAAAATAAAAAAAATTGAAAAAAAATGAGTGATCATAGTGAGAGGGGGCATCTCAGTTACATTCTTGTGCTCTTATTGCTATTTCTGAACTTGAATTGCAATTCTTGAAACCTCACAATGATTAAAGGTCAAATTGAACAATTGTTCTTTCATAAGGACCTTAAGTGAGATTTTTTTACTCTTACCTAGAAATTAAAACCTTCTTGTTCTCTATTGCCTTATCTTATTTGCCTCTTCTAATACGAAGCCAATTTGGTTATTTTCATTGCTTTTTTTTTTGCTTATGGACCAAGTTGTGTCTTTACGCAAAAACGTTGAGTATTTTCGTTTTCAAATCTCCAACTTACATTCTTGGGAAATTACCAATGTGTTTATCAAGGTGGAGATTGTGGATATCATGAAGATATGCTCATAATCCTAGGATGATGATACAATTGACAATGGTGGTGAGGGTTTGTCAAACACTCGTTTTCGATAAATTTCAGAAACTATCAGGTAAGGGTGAAAACGGATCGATACGGACGGGTAATGGCTCTGTCATATTTGTTTTCATATTTTTTCGGATCCGGATACGAATACGAATACTCTGGATACGAATACAGATACAAATAATATCGAACACGAATACGGAGCGAATACGAATTGAAACCAATACGGTCGCAGATATTTTTCGGAACTTGAAAACCCCTTAAATTGTATGCCAGAAATTAACGAAAACATATAACTAGTTTATTTGATGCAAACATTCATGAATTGTTCATATTTTTAGCAATCACACATAACATTGGCACTAGCAAGCTACATTAACTAGTTCATCACAAATATAACACTTAGTTTATCATATTTAGCTCATAAGTCATAACTCACAGAGTCACAAGTCATCACACATTCACACTTAGTTCATCACATACATAAAACTTAGTTCACACTAATATTGATCAGGCTGGATGGTTAATCTATACACAAATGACTGTAACATTCCAAAGTATGTTACCAAAAATTAAATTAATAAAATTATTATTTTATTGGATTTTTTGATATTTAAAAGAGTTTTCTTGGTTAAAAAGAAAATAATAATAAAATAAAGTCAATTATTTAATTTCCTAGTTTTCAATGTCAAAAATATTTTTTTGACATTTCTGGGATTTTACTGGATTTAAAGTGAAAATGGAAAAAAAATCTTGATTTTTTCAGATTTTAAAAAGGTTTTTCCTATTTTTTTAGAAATAAAAAATAATTTATGTGCAAAAATAAAAATCAACTTTAACTTGGAATTAATTTTATTAAATTCAAAATAATTAAATGATTTTTTTATTTTTTCTAGAACTTTTTTTAATTCTATTTGCTATTTTCTAATAGGCTATTTGATTAGTTGCATTTTCTGAAATTCGGAAATCAATTAAAAATCTCGTTTTCTCTTTTGGGCAGAAATCCTCTTCTCTTGGGCCGAAATTCGGATATCCGGATTTGGTCTTATCCGTATAATCCGTATTTGTATACGTATCCTCCTAATAGCATGCATATCATATTCGTTTCCGGCAAAAAAATCAGAATTCGTTTTCGATCCGAAAATTATCCGAGAAAAATCCGATCCGAGATAATCTGAATCTGTTTTCGTCCGGATCAGTCGGAAACTATCTGATCCATTTTCATCCATATTGTTAGGCTTCATACGGTCTGACTGGCCTAGTCGGCTGTAGTACCCCGGAATCAAATCGGTAAATAGAAAAGAAGCCGGGGAGGGAAAAGACAAATAAAGAATTAGAATTTCCAGTTTCGACGGGGGGTCTTCTACTCTTCTTCGCCAACCTGGGCCGCGACCCAGAAGGCCCAAGAGGGAAGGGGGGAGCCGGCCAAAGGGGGGGCGCCTCCCCCAACCCTAGCCACCCCACTTCCTCCTCTCCCCACCTCCAAGCCGCCACCTCTCCCTCTCCTCCACCAGGCCGCCACCCCTTCCCCTTGCTGCCGCCTCTCCATGGCTTGGACGCCCTTCTCCTCTTGCACCCGAAGGCCCCGCCGCTTCCCCACCACGCCGCCTCCTCGGGATCATCGTAACCTCACCGTGGTGGCGGCCATGGAAGAACCAAGGGGGAAAGGGAGGCAGGAGAGGTGGGAAGGGAGGAGCACCTCGCTGGGTGTTCGTCGGGCTAGCACGGCTCCAAGGGTAACGATCCCAAACTCGTTAATTTGGTGTTTAACTTTCGTGCGTAGGCGGCGTTGGTAATAGATCTATTATGTACAGTCGGTTGCGCACCCAGTTTCGACGACTTTAAGCCGAATCTAATATTTTCGTCTGCTAGAGTTTTGTATCCACGATTTTTATCTTTCCATAGCCGCCGAGATCACGAGATTCCGCCTTACGGTTTAAGAGTTATGACTTATTCTTTGCGCGCTGTTCTGTCTGTCTGACGAGAAGGAACTGTCTGTTTATTCCTTAATTTTGACCTTGTTAATGTAAGATTCAGGACCTCCGCCCAACTAGGTTATTATAGAATTTTTAATAATATTTTCAGATTGATAAAGAACACCTCCATTGGATCTGTAGAGTGAAAGATATGCCATGTTCTTTGCTGTTGATCTGTGGTCTGGACAGATGTCTGTCATACATTTTCAACTGCTGGTTAGCTGAATGTTTTGGCAGATTTAGTGAATCTTTTCAACTAGAGTTTCGTAGTCTGGTTCGTTAAGTTTCATTGGGCACTAGTTTCACGTCATTCCGAGTTACAGATTTTTAATTATGATTTTTCCCGTACTGCTTCCCAGTAGGGTGGTCAGGTGGCTGAATAGTTTAATTGTCAGTTTGAACCCGTTGATTGTGTTGGATAGTTAGAGGGTTATGGTAGGACACCTGTAGCTATGTCATACCTTGTTATGCTTATTCCGAATACATATTTGTGTAGACGGTGAGTGGAGGAGCACCTTCGTTGCCTCCTAGCATGTCACAGCGCGGAAGGCAAGTACAATGTGTTAAGACATATTGATTTATGTTGACTGTTGTTAATGCGATGTTACTTCTATGATCTATGTTCGTACTTCATGTTATACAGTTGAATGTTATTGATGCGATGTTATTTCTATGATCCACAATTCATACTTCATGATATTTATTCGTTCTAGTTGATAATCCATGTGAATGAAAGAGGTGACACTCATTGCATATATTCATTCCATTCTTGCATTGTTCATTGTTCAGTATGGGCACGTAAGACCCACCATTCTAATGTGGGCAATTTCGGACACCCGTATGAAACGTTCTTCATACGGTGATTGGATCCCCGGACTTTGTTAAGTACGGGCTTAAGTTAGCACCGACGGGTGTGTCACTCGCTATACCGGTATGAGCATGTGTGTAGTCCTTTCCTTTCAATGCATCCATTCATTCCATTCATACATATCTGTGTCCAGAGATAAGTTCATAGTTCCTATGGAAATTGAATTGTTCATAACTTTGTATGTTCAATTGTTTACTGTACTTGCTGAGTTTCGACTCATTCTTGTTTTCTTTATTTATTTTAGGTGATCGTCGATGATTACTCTATTGGGAAGGAGTAGACCAGCACGTTTCACACAGTTCACTATAATTTACTTTCATTAATAATGTCGAGTATGACCTTCATTTGTTAACTGAGGATCTGTAATAAATAGATTTACTACTGCATGATATTTTTCTCTCCATGTTATGTTTCCTGATTATATGATACTAGTGGTTCATTTTAATTATTCCTTGATTATGTTCTGATGAAATCAGTCATTATTCCTACCATGCTTCTATCAAAGTTGGTATCTATATGTACTTAGAGGAGTTCAGTTTAAATTCTTCTGCAAATTTGGTTGTATGTTAGTTCATTAGGTAGTATCTTGGCTTCCGAATAGCCAGGGTGTTACATCGGCGGTCTGATAGGCCATGGACGACGGTTAGACCGGCTAGGGCTTTGGCCAAGAGGCTGGCGGTTTGACTGGCCAAAAAGGTGACTTTCGAGTTTGGAGTTGGACCAAAAATAGAGTGTAGGAAAGAGAGGGGATTCTTCTGCACTTGATCTCATAATGTTTGGAGCTCCAAGTCAAAAGTTATATTAATTTTAAATTTCGAGAGAGGTTTCGTCTTTCCAGGAAGCAAATTTGGGTAAGTACTTGTGTTGGCGATCAGATCGGCCATGAGTGGCGGTCTGACCGATTTCATCTTGTTCGCTGGCCGACAAGGCGGCGATGTTCATAGGTTAGGTCATTTTCATGGTTTTTAGTGCATATGTGTTACATGATGCATGTTTTGACTAACACGGGTCAAGTTGTGAAGAACTTATTCCCAGAATCGATTTCTTGGTGTATTGTTGTGCATGAGGCTTGTAGGTCAACAGCGAGAATGATCGGGACTAGGCTTGGAGTGCCGAGGTTCAGAACGATCGATGATGTCGAGTGAAGTTAGTAGACTCAAGCATGACGCAAAATAGACAAAGATGACCGAACGGAAAGTTCGGTGCGACGGGTTGAATCTAGCGGCGCAAGGGTCGGTGCAAGTGTTATGGTGATTTTGGTGGGAGCTGGATGGGAGAGACTTACCGACATGAAGAGAGTTGTTGATCAACCTACACGTGGCGAAGCATGTGTTTGCTTTATGAAGATTGGACTCGATCTTCGGAGAAGGATTGAGAAGGGGTATTTTGGTAACTTCAACAAAATACTGCCTTGGTGATCTTTGGCTAAACCACGACGTAAGATGGCATTAGGAGATGTAGTTTAGGTCAAGTGAAGATAAAGATCACAAAGAAACGAATTCGGGAAGCTCGGTTCGTCATCCCCTTTGAGAAGCGTGTGTGAGTGTAGACTCGTTTGTATGTGGGCTTAACGGGTGTCCGTTAGGGTCTTCTCTCTCAGTCTAGCCTCCACTATAAAAGGGAATGTCCAGATGTAGAGTTCCTAAATACTTATAAGAGAAAAACCATAATCTGTGATTTGAGGATTTTAGAGTAGTTGAGACTAGAATTTGTGAGAGATAGATTGATTGTGTGCTCAAGTATTGAGCTTTTATCCTCCATGGTGGAGTGATTATAAACCAACATCTATCTCAAAATAAATCTAAACAAGATTTCTTCAATATAAGTCTTTTTTTGTTCTTACTATCTCTTTAGTGGCTTTTGGGATTTTAATAATCCTTTAGTTTTCCTTTGATTTATTGTTGTGATCTTGCGTACTGTGACATGTGGGAATGCATGTATGATCATCTTAGACTATCTTTTACCAACGAGTAAGTTTTATGATCAAAGTTTGATTTTCCTAGGTTCTTGTGCACTCCTTCCATCATCTATGAAATTCATGTAACATTGGTCTTGATCTTTTCGATCGTCAATTGGAATATGTTCCTGACCTTCTTGATGAGGTATGGTTGAAATTTGAGGGGATTTGGATCATTGGATTAAAAGTTGAGTCGATTTGTGATTTTAATTTCGTTCTGATTTCATCGTTCATCGAGCTAGAGGTCAGACCGCCAGACCATCGGTTAGACCGCCCAACCTGAGAGGTTTGACCACCCAACTCACTTTGATTTGAGTTTTTAGTGTTTTTGGTTATTGTGCTTCGCGGTTTTGATTAGATTCAATACAAGATTTCTGTTGTGCTTGTACTTTGATCTTCGTAGCTTTCATAGCTATTGGAGTAAGAATTAAATTGAATTCGACCGACCGAGATGAAAAATAAATAGTACTCCTATTCACCAACTCTCTAACCCATCATTTCGATCCAACGTGGATAGACGTGATTCCTTCTCGAGATGCTACCTTTGCGAGATACACTACCATCACCATGTGATATTGACCATCTATATATAAAGATCAGACAACACACATTAACACAGGGTGACGAGTGACGACCACACACGCAGGCTTGAATTGCAGATAGCGTAAGGTCAGCAGCAGTCACGGGGGAGCGAGCCCGCCAAGCAATCTTGGTGCGTGCACAGTTGGCCAACACTGCTAGCTGCTATGACCACTGCCATGTCGGAACCTCCGGACGGCCATTGGTACATGGATGATAGATGTGTGTCAAGCTCTACGTGCTGTTTCACGAGGTGATGATACGGATGGAGCACATGTGTCGACGAGCTGTAGGGGCTAAGTACGTGCTCAGTTAGATGTGTGGACTGGGAATCGGTCCTAGGGATAGGCGATTGGCCAGTGTCGCATATAGGGATGGTAGTTGGGCGTGGCGGGTACGGGTAGTGCTCGCTTATATCCGTACTCGTGACCCCAAATTCCCCCCACGGGTATACTCGAGAAGGACGACGGGCGAAAAACCTCGCCCATACCTGTCGTCCGCGGGTACCCGTTGTCCGCTAGTATACCCGTTTACCCGCGAATAATGCATCGCCGCCCGTGGGTACCCATCGCCTGCATACATGCTCGTTACCCACGAGCAATGCATACATCAAGTTCATCATAATTCACACATCAATGGTGCATCACGCATTCAACAACTAATAAAATTCATCACAATTCACATATCATGTTCGACAAGACAACTAATTAAGTTTAACAAATAAAATACAAATACGAATTGACATAGTTTCTTACATATGTGGGTAGATTACGGGTAATCGGGCGAAGCGGGTACGGATGGAGCTTACCCATGCTCATACCCGTTTACCCGATGGGTAAGAAATTGTGCCTGTTTTCATACCCATGGGCAAAGAAAGACGCCCATACCCGCCTCCATTAGGGTATTCGCCCGCGGACACGCGGGTAATCGGGCACAATTGACATCCCTAGTCGCATAGGGTAACCTGGAATCTTTTAGCTTGGGTGGCGCTGTACTGGCCCCTACCTGCACTGCACGTAGTCTTAGTTGGGATACAGACCAAGGCCACATTGTCTTCCACAAGTCATCCATGTTTCAGCCAAAACAGAATTTCTCACCCATCAAGCAAATGCTATCAGCAACTTCCCAATGACAACATGAACCACCAGAATCCCTCAAACCAGGTATTATTTCATTTGCAGGGCTCTGAAAACTGAAATTGGTCTTTTCACTCTTCACCGGTAAATTTGACTGATTGCTGTTTTTTAAGTAATGTTCCTTTCTCTGTCAGTTCATTTGACTGATTGCTGTTTTTTTTAAGTAATGTTTCTTTCTCTGTCAATTCCTCCGATCACCAGTCGCCACACCGTTTATGTAAAACTAGGGTGCTGCTTATTTTGCAATCAACATCATTCATCGTAGATGCATGTGCTGATAACACATCATTATCGATGTCGTCGCGAGCCATGGTGCCGATTGATCGGGCGGTCTCCATCAGCCACACGTGTCGACGCGTGGCACGTCGGGACCGGGGGCCAGGTGCAGTGGTACTTGCCAGTTGCCACTTTCATCTCAGGGGGAAGCCCGGCAAGGGGATCGCCATTGATTGGCGAGGAGGAGCTCGGCACGGTAGGGAAACGTTTTTGCGGTCCGGGGCCACGCCGTGGTCTCCATGGGATGTTCGGCGTTCAGGGGAAAAGTGGGGTTGTCGTCTTGTTCGCACCATGGCCACCGCGCTCGTGCGCAAGAAGGCATCTTGTTTTTATTGCGTTCCTGTAATGCATTTTTGAAGGGATAAAAGTAGACTACACTAGTTTGTAATTCAAAAATTTTATCATATAAATCAGAATGTCATGCAAGCAAGAGAATATAGATCGTTACCACCAGACGTGCAGTGCAGCGGAAGAAGAGTTGCAACAGCCTAATAAAAAGTAGAGTGTGTCGATGTAGTGGTTGTAGTCGATCATTCAACGTCCTCGATGCCGATCGTCTCCTCCAACGACTTGTTACGTCCCTTGTGAAGATCGCGGATCGTCCTTGAGCGCAACAGCAACCGCAGTAGCGGCTCTACGGTATCCACATGTCTAGGGGTGGAACACCGTACGCCGGTATGCTAGCACCAACTCGCACGGTAGGGCTCTCGAGAAGATGACGGCTAGTGTTTCGATGGAGCAACTCACGTCATCCATCTATCTTTTTTCTATCTATCCCAACAACCTTATGCATCTCCTTATATAGAGCTTATGACGGATCCTATCCGAATACGTTTGTTCTAACCCGTTAAGTGTGTGACCTGGTAGGTTCATGCGTAATCGGTTGTAACTCGGAAACACTTATTTGTTCTAACCCGTTAAGTGTGTGACCTGGTAGGTTCATGCGTAATCGGTTGTAACTCGAAAACACCTTTCCACCACGAGTCGTTAGCGGTTCCTAGTAGGGCATAACGATTCCTAAATATACATAAATTATATCGGATGAACCTTAATGCAGTATGGTCTACGACCAGATCCTAATCACTTACGACCAGCTCGTATCTCTATACGACCGGTTCATATTTAGTCAAGATCAGTTCGTAACTCTTTACGACCAGTTACAACCAGTTTGTGATTATGTTTGACTAGTCTATGACCAGTTTGTATCTCCATACGACTAGTTCGTATCTGTTCGAACTGAACGATCTGGTCGTGTATTCTCCCTTTGCCTCACGATATCTGGTTGAGCTCCAGGTGAGATATTTTATCATCCATGAACTGCTCAATACTTTCTCGATCAAATGACGGATAACTTCATGTAGTCGACTCTTCGACAACCAGTGGTATGATCATGCACTTTCTTTATCCAACCGCAACGAGGGGCTCAGAGATATCTCTCCTGTTATGTTATGATGGACAAATCTCATATCCGACCAGTCACATTTCTCCGCATGTTTCATAGCATACCCGAAAGCTACCTTTATAACTACCCAGTTACGAAGTAGTGTTTGGTAACCCCAAAATGCACTATTACACATATAGAAAATTATACCGATCTTAGGTCTAAAAATCATACATCATCATTGCTTGAGACGAACCACTGACACATAAAATCGTAACAATCTCAACAGTGTCTCATGATGGGTCAATCCAACACTATATTCTCTAACATGTATATATATTATTGATTCGATATCTCTATATCTATGACTGGTGAAACATTGTCATCAATCAATATATGTGCTGGTCGATGAGCCACTATTATTTCGACCGGTGACATTCGAACAAGGATACATTTAGAATAAATATATCACATAAGATACAGAGTTTCACCAACAAACCTTGTATTTGTTAATCTTTATAAATGATAATTCATTCAACGAACATAATAACAACAATTATTATATAACTTATAAATATAGTCGTGATGCAAACATCTTTATAATTATCTTTAAGGCATATCACAGGATTTTGTGTTGAGTCCGCAACAAATACTCTCCCCGGCCGGACAAGTATGTTTGGCCTCTCGATCGCCGGATGCATGTACTGCTCTGATTGCTAGTGTTTGTGAATCGCTGGATCGAATGCACGCAGATGCAAAACATCGCTCTCGTTGGTTATCGCTCTCGGTCGGATCGATGCGAATTAAGTTTGAAAGTTCAGGGCCGTGAGCTACTAGTAACCAGGCTTCGTGTTCCATCGTCGAACGCATGCTTACATGCATGCATCGATCAGCCATCAGGACCGGGTCATCGGTTTCGTTAGCTAGGTTATTCTCAGGCCCGAGAGTCGGTCGAATCTGATAGCCATGACATGCGTGGAAGAACTAGATGGAACCGCCGACACGGGAGTTCGCGTCGGGTTGCGCGGCCAGGTGAGCGAGGCAGGCGAAGGAAGAAGGCGACGTCTGGGTAGACTCAACCGATGAGCGGCGTGGATTTGGGCGGTCGGCGACACGAGGAGACGCGAGGAAGCGGCTCGTCGGGAGAAGATGAGCCGACGGGCGGCAGCGAGTTGACGAGCGGCTAGGAAGAGGTAACCTAATGCTGCGATACCATGTTGGAATAGCAACTTGTATTCAATATGAGGCCAATAGGCAGATATATAACAGTGGAGGTTCGGATAAGGAAACCAAATAATATCTAGAGTCCTACTCTAACACATATATCGTAACATATATATCTCTAACAATAACCACATGATCATATTAGGTAAAGTCCACAAGTAACGGCAAGATACCAATGGTAACTGTATTTCTTAGCCATGCTAGCATTGTATGAACCAGCGGTTTATGTGACAATTTAAAATGTCATTGATCGGCATTGTAGACTGTTCCGCATTCAACGAACATAATAACAACAATTATTATATAACTTATAAATATAGTCGTGATGCAAACATCTTTATAATTATCTTTAAGGCATATCACAGGATTTTGTGTTGAGTCCGCAACAAATACTCTCCCCGGCCGGACAAGTATGTTTGGCCTCTCGATCGCCGGATGCATGTACTGCTCTGATTGCTAGTGTTTGTGAATCGCTGGATCGAATGCACGCAGATGCAAAACATCGCTCTCGTTGGTTATCGCTCTCGGTCGGATCGATGCGAATTAAGTTTGAAAGTTCAGGGCCGTGAGCTACTAGTAACCAGGCTTCGTGTTCCATCGTCGAACGCATGCTTACATGCATGCATCGATCAGCCATCAGGACCGGGTCATCGGTGTCGTTAGCTAGGTTATTCTCAGGCCCGAGAGTCGGTCGAATCTGATAGCCATGACATATGCGTGGAAGAACTAGATGGAACATATGGTGTGTACGAGCGAGTGCCATGGGGAGCAGAGTATGGGTTCTTATGGGCAACCATTTGACGTCGCAACGTCCGCGCGCTGCAAGCACCAGGTTAGGAGGGGACATGAGCAGGTGGAGGCTCGATCCTCATGCCGCTGTCAGGTTGGTGTCCCCTCCTCCCCTTGCGGGCATTAATTTGTCCTCGTTTTTGTACAGCTTAGGTAAGTCTAACGTGGTTGTGAACTGGGGTTAGCGCCGCCGCGGCCTCCCACAGTACGCATCCTCTCGTCCACCCATCCCGAGCGCGTGCAGCTAGCGCTGGCCGCCTCACCCTGATGCAACTGCAGTGCTGCTCGCCCTCGCCCCTCCTCGGCTCCTCCTGCCGCCCAGTTGCCGATGAGACAGCGTCGTTGCGCCGTCGGCTCCTAGCCCATAGGGTTTTGCCTGTTTCTCGATCCTCATGTCACCCGTTGGTGTGTAGCTGACTGAACAGTTTGGAGATATCAGGCGGCGCATTCAATTCACCCGTTGGCGGGTGGGAACCGGAAAGGCTGGCCCGCCCGGCCGCTAATACGATGAGGCTGGAGTGGAATCGTTGGTAGAGCCCCGTCGCACTGGTGGAGCGGATGGCGCTTTTCGGCCTCGGGTGGCAGAGAGGCCCGGACATTTTTGTGTTGGCCCGTCCTGATAGGCCCGGCAAAAAAATAGTTTGGGTGGCGGGTGGATCCGTGGAATCAACAAAGGGCCCGCAGCTTGGGGAGAAGTTCGGGTTTGGACTGGGAGGAAATGGAGGGGGAATTTTGGGTCGGCATGCGGAAAAACGCTGTACGGTCCAGGCCGAGGCCTGGAGTGATGGTGGGGTGGAAGCCACACGAAAAGGGCGGCGGCTCCCAGACGGCAGGATCTACCGGATGTTAACGTGGAGAATCGTTCGTGGGCGAGTGCAGATCGAAAGATTATGGTATAGATAAACTTATAATTGTAAGAATAAAATAATAAAATAATAGATTAAACACAGAGATATGATAAAACTTTTGACTTCTCTTTATTGCTCTTCTGAAAACTGTAGTACAATATTGGTGTCCCCCTCCTTTATATAGGCTACTGGTTGGATGAGGATCCCATCTTGGGCCAGTACTCCCGATCTGGGTTCGATTTCTTAACACTCCTTTTTGGGCACTCATCCATTGTATTCATGTCTCATCAAAACTTCATAAAAATTCATTGGAAATTTTTTTAGAGAAAGAGTACATGATACACGTTGTGCTGTGCTACACGAATTGCCTCATTATTTAGTGAATAAATAATTCAAAGCTAGACGCCGGAAGTGATTTAGTGAATAAATCTGCAAGATTTTCACATGACCTAGCATCCAGTACTTTAATTTCGTCTATCTTTTGCAATTCATGAGCATAGAAGAACTTGGGGTTGATATGCTTAGTGAGAGGACTCTTCACATAACCAATCTGCACTTGTTCATAGATAATAGTGGAGATTTGTGCGGTATTCAATCCACCTGACTACTGGATATGGTGAATCATCCGTCGAATCCAAAAATATTCCCATGAGGCATCGTACAGTGCTATGATTTCCGAGTGGTTCGTCGAAGTAGATACAAGACTTTGCTTAGACGTTTTCCATAAAATTGCAGTTCCACCACATAGGAATACATAACCTATTTGCGACTTAGCTGTATGCGGATCTAACAGGTACCCGGTATCTTCATAGACAATCATAGTTAGGTCTTGGTTCTTTTTGTAGAACAAACCAAGATCTTTGCTTCCTCGGAGGTATCAGAATATGTTCTTTATTATCTGCCAATGCCTTTTGGTAGGTTTCGCACTATACCTTACTAGTAGGTTCACGACAAATGCAATGTCCGATCTAGTACAGCTTGCTAAATACATGAGTACTCCTATTGCACTCAAGTACAAAAAATTCCGATCCCAGGACTTCCTCCCCCTCTTCTTTAGGTCTGTACGGGTCCTTGTCCTGCTGCAAGGATCTCCCAACCATTGGCACTTTTGAAGGATATACCTTTTCAAAACTGAACCGTTCTAACACTTTCTGAATGTAGGTTGACTAATGTACTAAAATCCCTTCAGGGGTATGCTCAAGCTGCATGCCTATACAATATTTGGTTTTATCCAAGTCTTTCATTTCGAATTTTGACTTCAGGTAAGTGCTTACTTTCTTAATATCTTCTAGGGCCCCGTTGATATTCAGATCATCTACATATATTGAGATTATACAGAATCCATCCTGGAATCGCCGTATAAAAACACATGGATAATCCTCATTGTTCGTGTAGCCTTTTTGCAGAGAAAGTCGCTCAAGCGATTATACCACATTCTGCTTGATTGTTTCAGTCAATACAATGACTTTCTGAGTTGCACACTGTACAGATTTTTATTTGCTCTGTCCGGGTTCGGGACAGAGATACCTTCAGGTACCTTCATATAAATGTCCGAATCCAAGTTCCCATAAAGGTATGCAGTTACCACATCCATCAATTTCATTTCTAAATTCAAGTTTATTGCAATTGGGATTAAATATCTAAAGGTAGTATCGCCCATGATCGGGGAATAAGTTTCTTCATAACCAACTCCTGGTTGTTGAGTGAAACCTTGTGCAACAAGCCTTGCTTTATGTCTTACAACTGTATTATTTTCGTTTCTCTTTCGAACAAATACCCACTTATACCCTACGGAGTGCACATAGGGAGGCGTGCGGCTTACATGCTCAAATACCTCTCTTTTATTCATAGATAATAATTATGCTTTTATTGCATTCTTCCAATCTTTCCAATATGATCTTTTCTTACATTCAGCGAGCGATGCAGGCTCTCGATCAAGATCAATGATTGTGGTAATTTTCTTTGCAAAATAAATATCGACATTGGATGTTGTTCTATACATAGATTCTCCCGTGGTCACATAATTTATAGCTATTTCTTCATGAGGCGATATTTCCAATGTTTCTACTTGCTCACCGCTACTTTCAATTCCGGAGGCAAGTTCCTTTAGTTTTTCAGTTCCGATGTGTGCGCACACATCCATACTGATGTCTCCCTCCGTGGGAATATTCAAATTTGGTATGTCTTTTATTGAAGGTTCCATACTAGTGTCAGGTCTCAACTGGTACCCCTTCTGGTTGTGGGGAACTTCAGTGATCGGCTGTGTCAAGTCCTTCCTATCTTTTTCCGCTAGGCGTACCTGGTTACTTGGGATTCGAGGGCCTGAAGTTCTCGTCCTTTTATTTTGAGGCATCCGGACGGGATTAGGGATACCTTTAATTTTATTTGGTATTTCAACCCTCTCCGACGCATTGATTGCAGGCACATGCGATTTGGTCATGCTCTTCAAATCACTAAAGTGGTCAGGTAGTTGATTCGCTAATGCTTGCAAATCAATTATCTTATGTACTTCTCTATTTGCTTCACTAGTGCGCGGGTCATGTGCATGGATTCCCGTGGCTTGCCACATCATTTCTCGATTTTTTTCATCAAGGAATTGATTTCCTCTCCTTAATGACGGGAAACTATCCTCATCAAATATGCTGTCAGCGAAGCGGGCTGTATGCAAATCTCCAATCTTGGGGTCCAGATACCTGATTATGGATGATGTCGCGTAACCAACGTATATGCTAGACTTTCGAAAAGGGCACATTGTAGTTCGCTGCAGTGGTGGTATAGGTACATAAACCTTGCAACCAAACCTTCGTAGATGAGAGATTTTCGGTGCCGACCCTTGCGCTAGTTGCATTGGTGAATATATGTTATATGCCGATGGTCGAAAATTATGAGAGTTACTTCGTGTAGGACTGCGTGTCCCCAACATATAGTTGGTAAATTACAATTCCGCAAGAACGGTCGGGCAATAAATTTAATTCTTTTAATTAATGCCTCTGCTAGTTCATTCTGGATGTGGATATGTGGTACAGAATGTTCAACGGTAATTCCCATTGCCATACAATAATAATCAAATGCATTTGAAGTAAATTCTCTCGCGTTGTCTATTCTGATGGACTTCACATGATGATCAGGGAAATTATTCTTAGTTTTAATTATCTACGAGATCAACTTTGTAAAAGTATGATTTCTCGTAGACAATAAGCATACATACGACCATTTCGAGGAAGCATCGATGAGCACCATAAAGTACCTAAATGACTTTGACAGGGGTTGTTTAGGACCGCAAATATCTCCCTAGATACGGTACAGGAATGCAGGGATTTCATCCTTTACTTTCAGAGTAGAGAGTCTAGTAATCAGTTTCCGGTGGCACATGCGGGGTACACAAAATCTTTCGAATTCAGATAATTCTTTACATTGACATTATGTCCCTGAGAATTAGTAATTATATTTCTCATCATTCTAAGACCGGGGTGGCATAATCTATCGTGTTAGAGACAGAAAAGTTTAAAGTTTCTTAAAGTGGTTTTCAGGACAATATAGACTGCAGGTGCCTTAATGTGAGTGTAGTATAGCCCAGATTCATATGAAGGAAGTTGTTCTAATACCCCTTTTTTCATTTTCTTCGCCCTTTATAATGAACAGATATTCCTTACCATACTCTTCTTCAGTCTCTATGTGGAGACCATTAGCGCGAATATCTTTAAAACTTAAGAGAGTCATAGTCGATTCTGGATACAACAAGGCTTCTTCAATGTTGTACCCATCGGGAGTATAATTGTGGCTCTTCCTGAGCCTATTATACAAGTATCGCTGCCTGAGATTGTCGTAAGACTACCAGTATTCTTGCTGATCGGCTGGAAATTTTTTATCTATCTTAATATGGTATTTGTTATGTCACTATCTGCTAAGCACACTTCCTCCATTGGGCATCACACGCGTTCTGATATATAAAGTATTTATTAATATGGGGTAGGAAGCATTCCACACACATAACAAATACTTCAAAACAGAATACAACTTGCTATTATTAATACGGGAAAAATCTTACAGGTCTTATCATAATAATTTATTGCTTTGCTCTCCTAGAGCTTACAACTATTATTCAAAAAATTCAATGTTCTATTACAACCATAAATCACAAATGACTATAAAATCTAAGTGCATTGTGTGCACTAGATCGAATCAGCGAAGTATGAAGAAATTTTTGTCTGAATCTGCTCCATGTCCATCTTCTCTTCTTTGAAAACTACAGCTGATGCCACTGCGATGTCCAAAGAAGGTGTGACGGGGGCTGCTACTGGGCTGTCCATATCCATGGGTGCAGCCCATGATTGTGGATCCTTTGTGTCTGCAATGGCAAGGTGTGACTCATGCTATTCTTTGCCCTTCTTCTTAGCCTTGAAAGCATCAATCACGTGCTGCGGCTCACGGCAAATACATGACCAATATCCCTAAGTACTATATTTGTAGCAACTTTGGTCCTGCTGACCATAGGGCCTCTCATCACGCTTTTTTTGTTCGCCCTTCTTGGCTTGAGTATTCTTCTGTGTACTGTTTATACGAGAACACACTGTTCATCCGAGTACTGTGTATACGAGCACTGTTTATCAGGGTACTGTTCATACAATACACCGATCGGTTTGGCTGGCGACTTCAAGTTGGTTCGCGGTAGATTACAACGGATTTGCAATTTCCAATCTATGGTACAATCGACATCCACTTTTCTATACAATCTACCGATTGACATTGTGTCGGCAACTTCAAATCGATTCGCGGTAGATTAGAGCGGATTTGCACCGTAGAAAAAACCAGTATATAAATTCCTACGTAGTTGAAAGAAATTGCCAGATGGTACTCAAATAGGCATTCGCTGCCGCCTGCTGTGCGTACGATGGCTATTTTCGGCAGCATTCAACAGCAACGTCAGCTACACGAATCGGCTACCGATCAATCTTTGAAATGTATGCTGTTGATGTTACCCTGCAGGCGTTTGCTATGGAAAAATCGCCCCACGGGTGAAGAATTTTCCATCGTCGAACGTGACTTCCACACCAGAAACAACATCATCACAGGCACGAGCGGACCGATCAATCATTGAAAGTGTTACTCGCAGTCGTTGCTTGGAAAAAAAAATCGATCCCACGGGAGTAGAATCATCCAGCTTCGACCGAGACTTCCTTCGCCATAGTGCACTAGCTGTCATGGCATGCATACCCTGATGGTGTCATGTTTGATTTCCTTCTGTCTTCCACGGCAGCGTAATCGCACAAATGCATTCATGCATATACATGTTCAAAGTTTCAAAGTAAGACGGTGTATATTCCGAACTGAACGATGGGCAATTAAAGGGGTCTAATTAAGAGCCCATGACCTGCACATACATGCATCTATCTTTGGATAAAGAGTCAGACACCAAAAGCATGCATTATGATGTAAGCCAAGCCGATTCTATAGATTTGCCTAGTTGCCGTCCCTACGTGGGGCGACACTAAAGGGGTATGAATGTAGCTCTACTAGCGACACATCAGGATATTAAACCATTAAGGCATTAACCTACTGAGATTTAGTGAACTCTGAGCTATCACCACGTTTGAGTGGGGGGGAAAAACAAACGCTGGCGGAGAGATTATAATGCCATTTGGGGGCGAGTAGATGACAAAGGTCTGTTTCCAAAGTATTCATGCTTAGCTAAGCGTCCCATTTGTGTCTGGTCACTTTGGTGTCATTTGGTAAGTGGTGAGATCATCTGGAGTTCTTTTATTACACTCAATTTGACAGGTGCGGTGCAAAGCAAGCTGGTTCAGATATTTCCAGCCTTCTTCAAGGTGAAAAGGAAACGGCAGACATAATAGTCTCTGGAAACTTCCAAATTTCACAATTCTTCCATTAATGGTAGTAAAATGATAATATCATTGTATTACTATGTTGTCATTTAACATTCTCAAGCCTGCAGGCACAGCACGCGCACGCTGCACGCTAACTTTCTGCTTTCTGAACTCTTTGCAGAACTTGTAAGCGCAAGACTTTTTTTTTGTAGTAATCAGAACTCAGATAGGCCGCAGCCTGCCGATTCAGGACATTGATTAAAGGAGGTGACGTACACTGAAGATAAAATGTCAAGATATGATGGAGGAAATCAAACGCTCCCTAAAAGAAAGCCGGATCAATTGTCAAAAGGCAGTGCTGATACAGTAATGTACTAGAAGTGATATATTCAAACTGTACAATCGAATTGCAATAAATTCTGATGCTGTTGTTCCGCGTAACAACAAAGACTTCTAGGTTAACAGTCGTTAATAGTTAACACATCAAAGACTTGTTCTATTTGTCTCGTATTCACAAATGAATGCCTGCAATGATCTTCCATTTGTTCTGTCATCAGACAAGCATCAGCCAGCACAATCTACCCAAGTTGCCGTAGTGTCCATAAGCGCTTGTTTCATGTCGACAGATGCTAGAGTTCGTCTACTTTTCTAACACTTCGACGGCGTAACCACGAAGTTATGAACTCAGATGCATGGTGTGCAAAGTTTTTTATTCACTCCTTTAATTTCTACCTAATACCTGACCTGGACTTGGAAGTTGGAAGATTTGCCTTTCGCAAATATTTTTCTAGTCCCCCATCTTTCCAGCATTATCACAACAGGCTTAAAATAGCCTTGTGTCAAACATCTCCGACACGTAATTAGTAAAAAAGAAACAGGTTCAGAAAACAACAGATCTAGTTAAATTGTCTGTAATATAATCGGCTCTATGCAAGATCCCACATTTTTTCCTCCATTTCCTTTCCTTTTCATAATAAGATTCCTCTTTCTTGCTGCTCTTGTGCAACGAACTCATGCGCCCATGTGAAGCTCAAATTATGTTTCCGGCCTGAAGCATGAGATGATGAGGCTGCATGTAGCAGTGGCAGGTCAACTCTATCCAAGTATTATTGCATATGCCTTTGTTTTGATCTGATTTTGCAAACACTTTTTTTTTCCTTTGGTTACAACTAGTTTTTTTAGTACTTTGTTCTGTATATGAAATGAATGAGCATGCAGGTGATCAAACCTCTATCCGAAGTTACACCCAATAACAGAATTTAGTGCATGCAATGATTCATCAAAGGAATGCTTATATGACTCAATTTGCATAAAACGATGTTTTTCAATTAAATATTTGTACTAAGTTCTAAAGCAGTTTATTCTATAACTAAAATTTATTTTCTAAATATCAAGTTTTATAGTGAGATAACATTCATCAACAAGTGGTGAAGGATACCTTCCTATTACATAGCATACCGCTCAATTTCCCAATTGGATAAAACTATCCAAAATTATTTCATAAAGTCTTTTAAAATCAAACCAAATTCTAACTTTGAGTGGCTTTGTTGAGCATGTCCATGACCGTGGACATGACTATTCGAATAGTTTTACACTTTATAGAGGTTGTACAACTTTACCCACACAACATGACTTCTCTAGTTTGTTTGGCATCCGTCGATACCACTGCTCACTACCTTAGGTAAGCAGTTTAGAGTACGCGTCAAGGCCTTTACAATGCACCATTCCACTGTAGTCCTGCCTCGCTAAAGTTTCGCTTCCTTTCGATAGAAATCCGCTGGATTTAAGCCCCCTCTTGCGCCAGGTGGTAATACATAAAAGTAGATCATAAAGACACCCACGCAACCAGATGGCACAACCACAGTGAAATATTGTAAATTATTTAGCCAAGTCTCGTCCACACAGGACATGTGGTAGTACGATGGGGCTTAGCAAGATACGACTCGAAGACCGGTCCTTAATTGACTTGGACGATTTTCCATAAAACCTATGAGCCTCGGTCATAGAAATGACTCCATCCTATGCATCAACGTGCACAATCCAAACATCCATTTCGCCCAAGTCCAAACCAATTTTTAGTTTATTTTCTAAGTTAAATCATTTTCTAAAATTTCTATGGTAAATGCAATACCATAGCATTAAGTTAAATCATAGTTGACCATTTGGCTAAATTCCCCATATTAAATATTTTTTTGTCTAAGCTTGAACTAAGCATAAATGTTTTGCAACGTGTCTAGTTTATACTAATGTACCAACTAGATTTTAACTATAGCATCAAGGTATGACCACTTCAATAGCAATATTTGACTATACAAAGGAATTGGAAATAACTATAATTTTAAAAATAGGGATTTAAAAAACTTGAATATAAATATGCATGCAATAATAATTTAAAATAGAATTTAACTAATTTGAAATACTGGGATTCAACTATGATCAAATATGTAACTTGCCTTGCTCGAAAGCTTGAGGATCTAGCTCTTTGAATAATTCGGGTTCCCCAGAATCGTCAAAATCTATACAAGAAAACGAAGTAAAATAAAATAAAACTCAAATAAATTCAAACGAACTCTAAATTGAATAATTTCAGTATAGATAGCTAGATCTTGATTTAAGATGAATTTAGGAATTTGAATCAATAAAATCGGAGTTTCTGTGAAGGAGAATGAACATCCGGAAGTTTGAAAATCACGTAGTCGGAAGGAGGTTCGACTACAGGTGATCGGAGGGAAGTTTCGACTACCTGGTCGGAAGGAGGTTCGACTACAAGTGGTCAGAAGCCTACTAGGGCCCCCCAACCGCACCCCCAGCATCCCCTCCCACGTCCTACCGTACGGGCTCGCTTGGCCCTCCTCCTTTGCGCTGGGTGTCGGGGCCTCGACCCCGAGAGGGAAAGACGGTCTGGAGACCTGGTCTGACGAGGATCGAAAGGCGGATGGGTGGGCAGAACTGCTGCCTGTGTGGGTACTAGCGCAGAACCGAGCTGTGACCCGAAGAGAACTTCAATAGGTGTGGGCTGAGGTGCTGGGTCCTTGTCCACAAGGAAGTCGTGTGTGTCCGCGTCGCCTGGGGAGGCCCCTAATCCGTCATAGGGCAGAACACTTGCACTGCAAATATTGTTAGTTAATAAAAAAGTGATGCGTGCTGACAAACAGAGACGTGACGTGCCCTTGGCTAGCACCATGGCGCATGAGAAGGCGTCCGAAGGGAACTACGACTTGTCGTACGCGCCCTACGTGTGCCGCGTGTGGAAGGCAAAGGAGTTTAGAGGACCGACGTACTGCGACGTTGCCGATGTACGGGGTTGTGCCCAACTGGACCCTCTGGCCTCCTCAAGCCACGACAGTGTCGGACCTGGCCTGGCTGAGACTCCAGCCTCGTCAGGGCGTGCCGCACATGGCCACGCTGACCCTCCTGCCTGCTGTGCTACCGGACGGGACAACGCCGTCGCACGTACCGACTGTCGACCAGGCGTAAGCGTGTCAACCTCCGGGAGCCTGGTGGACGACAACAGGCCGACAACACGTGTGGCTTGAATAGCCACATGACGGAAAGCCTGGGCTGCCTCCTCTCCTGTGACCTCCACACCGTCGGTGATCCTCTGAAACAAGGAGTGGTAGTCCCTCGCAATCTCAGCATTGATGCTCACCTACAACGAAAACACGACAGCATGAAATCTGTAAGTGGGGATGCCACAAGCGAAGTTTTCAAAGTAGGATGTAATGTACCGTGCGGTGCACGTCCTGCGTGAGATGCACATGGTATGTGTCGGTCGGTGCCGGGACGCGTGGTGTGGGCTGTTCGGCAGCAAGTACAAGCCTGGTACGTGTCTGAGGAGCATACCAGCGAAGGTACTCATCGTACGCACTATAATCGTAGGGGGTGTCCTCCTGCACACAATCCTACAGTGCACCCTCCCACTGCCCTACCCACGTGTCCATCCTACTACCCCAGTCCGTGCTGTGGCGGACTCCATTCATACTGTGTTTGCAAGACATAACATGTAGTTAGAAGTCATGGGTAAGAAATGATAGCACATACAGGGACATCTATGCCGATCACTCACGCGTGCACATTGTCGGGCACTGGCCGCTCGACTGGTACTGGCACATCACACGATGCGCCCCGTAGTCCTCAACGAAGACGTCGAACACATGCACCCTGTGGGTCAGCCAGTAGTTCCAGTCCCGCAGACACAGCGAGGAAAGGCCGTGAGGAGCGCGGGCCTCTAACTCCTGAGGGGAGTATGGCTCGCAGCGCACGTCGTCCACCGTGAGTCGGTCGATCTGCTCCACGAATGGCTCGTACACCCGTGTGACCTGCACGTGCGCGAACTGTACCTGTAAGGAACACAAGCTGTTAGATAGGATAATCGGTTATATGAAGAAATTAGTCACACGACAGAGTACATACCTATCGCTGGCACCAGAGAGAGCCCATTGTGGGCCGGTCCACCTTGTCCGCGTTGTACATCTCTTGCCCATAAGGAGCGCTGTCATCCAATAGGGGTCGTCCGAGGCTAAAGCGCTCGAACGACCACAGCTACAATAGGAGAGGACACCCCGCGAGGACGGAGTTCGGCCTCGACCTGTAGCACGCGTCGCACAAACCAAGATAGGTGGCGGCAAGTGCGGCCGAACCCCAGCTGATCTAGGGGGCCTCCCCACTGCCGATGGCCCTGGCGTACGCGATGAGCCGCGAGTCGACGGTGTTGTCGTGGCTGCTGGTGAACAACATCGGACTAAACAACCACAAAAAGTAGGCCCCGAGGTGGCATGACACCTGTTGGTCGTCCGCGGCAGGGTCCATCTGCTCGACCTGTGTACAAGGAAAAAGATAGTCAAACCGTAGTACGAAAAGAAGACGTGGCGTACCCAATGGGAACGACGTCCAGCATGTACCCGGAACTGCGACAGCCACCGCAAGGGTGGGCCGTGCATCTGTGTCTCCGGGAAGACGTAGTACCCTGCCGCGGCCGCAGGCGGAAGGGCTCCTTGAAACCTGGCCAAAAGGTCGCCACGCCAGTCGGTCGGATCCTCCCGCGGGAATGCAGCACCTCTTGCGATAGGGAGGCCAAGCAACAGGGAGACGTCCTGTAGAGTAGGGGTCATCTCCCCGAATGGGAGATGGAAAGTGTGAGTCTCCTGCCGCCACCGGTCCACGAGAGCTGTCAGCAGGGAGCGGTCGAACGGGAAGCGTCGTGACCTCTCCGGCACAGCATGGAGGTCTCCGTCGTCGCCGACCACAAGTGCTGCTGACTCGTCCTCATCCGTGTCCTGAACCATCCGGGCGAGAGGTAGTAGACCGGCAGCGTTGAGCCCGCGAAGCAAGAAAAGGTCAGTACGAAAGGTACGTATGGCGAGAAGATATTGTCGACGTATGTTAACCTGTCTGTCCAGTGTGGGTCTAGCCTCCAGGCCACCCGAGGTGTACGCGTGAGGATCACCCCCAACATAGTCGCGTCGTCCGCGCCGCAGGATGTGGGACACGACGGGACGCGCGATGTAGCCGGTCTATGCGCTCCTCCAGGAGGCCGAAACTCTAGTCGGACCTGAGAGGGTCACGAGCCATACCTGAAAAACAACTTCAAGTTAGCAAATACGCACAAATAAAATGTCGAATGTAAAATAGGAGTAAATTTAACTTGTAAACAAACAAATAAAATAGTACTAGGCTAGTAGGACAATACTTTGAAAAGTAATGAAAAGGGTATAGTACTGCAACACTTACATAAACATGATGTGCAACATACGATACATGTCCTACGGCAGTACGCACATGAAATAAAAATTGGGTAGTAGCAGAACAGTTACATAAACAATACAAAGTACAGATGACAATTTACACTGAAGAAGTGGTACCGCAAACCATACCGGTGCCTACTCCTCAGCTGGTGCCTTGCATCGTTTTGTTGTGTGGCCCTCCTGGCCGCAATGCCCGCAGCGTCTACCCAATTCCCCAACTTGCACTTCGTCCATATCATTGGTAATACGACGACTCAGCCGAAGACCCTTGCCACCGTTCTGCATGTCAACATCCAAAATCCAGGTCCCATTTGCAATATCCAAGGTAGCAAAGTTACCCACAACCCTGAAACCCCTAAGCTCGCCACACCATGCATGTGCCACCCTCTCCTTCAAGAAGTACTCGGACACAAAGTTTGAAGGGTCCATGTCTACAATCCCGCATGCGGTTAGGACATGAGAGCATGGCTTGTGTAAGAGCTTCGACTTGTTGCACGTACAACTAGGTTCGTTCACATGATCTCCAAGGCATACCTCGTGGGTGACAAGAGAATGAGCCGTCCCAAATTTGGCTCTATCCCGGAGGAGCACGTCGAAACGATGCTCTTTATTGCCCATCACGTACACCGTGTATGACTGGTCATTCTCTGTCTTTGCCTGCATATATGTCATAATCTTCGAGTAGTACGGTGTTTGTGGGTTGGCGGCATGAAGTGAGGCATTTGCATGCCTCTCCTTGAAATATCCGATTGTGATGTACATAATACCTTCCACGATGGCGACGAGGGGTTGAGAACGAAGACCCCCTAAGAACCCAGTTGTACACCTCCGCAAGGTTAGTGGTCATTATGTCGTACCCTTCCCCGCCCGTGTCGTGCAGCAGGGACCACTTGTCGAATGGCTCAGCCTCGATCCAGTGGGAGAAGCACTCGATACTCCTCGATGTCCTTCTTCTCGGACCAGCAGGTTGAGACTCTGGTCCCTGGTTCCTCTCGTCCACGTGTTTCTTGCTATGCTCATCCAGCAGCGCCCATAAAGTATCAAATTTGCACTGCTGGTTCTGCATAGCCAGCCTCTTGAATAGATTCAGCAACGGTTGCTTCGATAACTTCTTGAAAAAGTTGGCCCCCAAGTGGCAAATGCACCATCTACTCCTCATATCCGGCCAAGCGAACGACTCCTCGGGGTCTTGCTGAAGTTTTCTTATGGCCTTCAGCCTCCCAGCGTGGCGATCATAGATCACGCACACACCAGGACGAGCTCCAACAACTCCCACCCTCACATGTTGAAGGACCCACAACCAGCTGTCGTAATTCTCACCTTCGACGAATGCGATGGCCAACGACAGAATTTGATTGTTCCTGTCAATGCCAATGGCCGTAAGGATCTACCCCTTGTATTTATCGGTCAACAAGGTCCCGTCAACTGAGATGACTTTTAGATGACTTATCCTTCACAGCAGTGTACGTGCCTAGGTTTCTCTCCTGCAGCACCTAAAGCATACGAGGAAGGTTGTCGTACATCGCCTCAAAAGACATGAATCGTCTTTCCAAAGCCTTCTACTTCGCACGCCACATCTTTGCGTAGCTGATCTTGTACTTGAATTTCTTCTCAATAGCCACCATGATGTGCTTGAACTCCACGTCTTTCTTCTCCACTATCTCTCCACACATCAAATTGGTTATGAAGGTCGACATTAGGTTACGATGCCTTAGCAAAACACCGCGGAGCACGCAGGAGTGCGGCTCCACCTTCGAGACAATCCAGTGAGTCTCATACTTCGGTCTATGTGCGTGCACTCGCCAAGGACAACCAGCCTGCTCGCACTTGACGGTGTACTGCTCACGACTCGAAACATCCGCTGCATGGACATAGCCCACAGCTTAATGACATCCTGCAAGGATGTCTTGTCAGCAAACATTGAGTGCAACCGAACCTCTGTGGTATGGTACTCCCACGGTGATTCGTGCTCGTCATGCGTAGCTACACCCTCAGCGTCAAACCTGTTCCATTCCTGGGGGATGGGAGCTCTGTCCTCATTGAAACTGTCTTCATCGTCCTCCTGTACAGCTTCCTCTACAGCCAAGGCCATCTGGTCATCGCTCTTCATTTGACACACTATGCATTCTCTATGCTCTCCTTCATCAGCCTGTCCTATAAGCTTACCATGCGGTGACCGATCTTCCTCTCCTGCATCTACCGCGTCGGCCTCATTATGAGCAACATCTTCCAAACCCTTCGTAGCACCGGCCTCTGGGTACTCTTCTTTACCAACATGCTGGGCGCCCAAGCTGCTCCCACCACTCGAATGATATCCGTCGGCAGGGCCCTGTATAGCTTCTTTTGGGCATGCTTGCACAAGCAGCACACACTCGTATCCACAGCGCCGGCAACCTTCTATAAAGCCCTTCCAGACCACCGTGTGCATCAGTCTTCTCAACTCCCATCTAATGTCCTTGAGAGACCGACTCCAAAGCCCTGGTATGACGACGCTGCACACCTCAGGGTCCAAGGAGAAATTGTGGGTGACCCAGTACATTACATCTACAATTCGTGCATTCTCACCGTCCGGGTGTACCAGAGTGGATTGCGAAAAACTGCTCAAGTCAATACCGTACAGACTGTCATGAACGGTGCCATCACTGTAATGCACTTTCAATGTAGTGGGTACAGGCATGACTGATGTCTGCCTATAAATATTTCCAATATTGCAACTAGTCTGATCGCAACGCATGATATGCAAGTATTGCTGCACTGTAATTTACATTTGTACAGCCCTTCGCATATCGTGAACAACTACACTACAGTATGGTCAAGGCTTCATTCATTCCCTAAGGCAGAGACCACAATGAACGTGCAGTACACTATTCCGATTCAACTTGAAAACCGAGCTATTCCATACTAGGCATTATTCGATTCTGGCGCTAACTTGCAATCTGAAATGCTACAAGTGGCGTTCCAGTCTTCTACAAAGTTGTACCAATTACCTAAGTCTATTAGTCTATACTAATTAACATGTACTGATTAGTCCATACAAATAATTCATCCTCCTCATGCACTCGACAAACTTTTTAATTATTCATCAAATAATAGTTGGTCATAAATGCACTGACACAACTACAATAATTCTCAAAAACAACACTACTTCTCCCTCACGGTCTACTTTTTTTCTCTAACTAATGGTTTTTACCGGTGCTACTTACATATAAATTAACAATATTATGATTTTCTACTTTTTTTTCTCTAACTAAAATTTTCTATGGGTGCTATTTATACTACTATTTTAACTACAAAAACTATTTACTCACTACAAAGAAATACACTACAAGATAAAAAAATTACCTCATGGACGAATCTTCCCTCCTCTTCTTCTTCTTTCCCCCTCTTCTCCTTCTCCCTCTCCTCTTCTTCTTATCCGTCCTCCCCTTTCTTTCCTGTCCTCTCCTCTCTTTCTTTCTTCTGTCTATCGTTTGACTGGAGGCCGAGTCGCATGCTCTTTACATAAGCCATTCAGTCGCCCAACCGTTCAGCGACTGGAGGCTGCTGTCGCCTAACCATTCAGCGATTGCATTATTGTCGCTTGGCCGTTGGGCGACTAGATCCAATCGTCTAACGGTTTGGCGACTGCATTAATGTCGCTTGGCCTTTGGGCGACTGGATCCAATCGCCCCATGGTTCGGCGACTGCAATAATGTTGCCCAACGGTTGGCTGACCATATTAATGTCGCGTGGTTGTTGGGCGACTGGATTCAGTCGCCCAATGGTTCGGCGATAGTGGTATACTTTTGTAAAAAAAAATCCAGGTATAGTTTTGTAATTTTGAATAAAATATAGATTATTTAAAAAAAAATCGCATTAAATCACGGCAAATTTTGAGGGACAAAAGACTAGATAGTCCTCGTAGCCACTTGCATGTGGACCATGAAATTGGAGCTCGTGGGCGTTCTTGCATGTGCTTAGGGCACATACAATGGTACAAACAACTGCTGTCTATAGCAACTCTTCATGTCACCTGTAGACAGCACTAAAGACAGCTTGAGTTGTGGTTATACAGTCAGCTACATTATTGTAGACAACACACAATCTTTTAATGCCTTCTTTGGTTCTAGTGATACAGTTGGCTACAAGATTGTAGACAACATATTTCTCTCTTTTTATTCTCTTTTATTCATATCAACTTAAATTTTATGTGGTAGAAGTTATAAACAACTGGTGTAAAACTATTGTACATGATCTTATACCTTTTGGCTATGGCCATGAGAGACTTAACATGACGACGCCCTTGCTCTAGTTGACCCGGGATGTTAGTTTTGGGCCTTTCGGCTGCACACCGCGAAATTGCAAGAGGATTAGGAGCACAAGTCTGCCTTGGTGATGGTATTCTAGAATTATGAGTACGTGTCATGGGATCTCCCAATCCCGTGAACTTGCCTGTGCCAAGTGCCAACGTATTCAACACAACAATTATAGTTCATTTGGTAATTGTTTCGAAAACTAATTCCTAGTTCTATGCAGTACTAAACAATGTTGGGTCCCGACTCACGAGTTGATTTGCTTGCTCTCACGACTTCTGGGACAGTTAATTTCAACGGTTAATTAATAGTGATATTGACACCAAGGTTGCTAGATTGTTAATACTGATTGACGTCGGAAAATGGGTCAACTCCGGGCAAACTCGGTTGCCATCGACGGGCTCGGCTCGATGATGATCGGTGGTGGAACAAATCAGGTTCAGAAAGCCATTTCTCGTAACCTCGGCACGAGGTATTCTCCGACCCCGGTTAAAGCCTGATGAATCTATCTATATGTCTATTATCTCATTAAAGGTATTCTCCGACCCCGGTTAAAGCCTGATGAATCTATCTATATGCCTATTATCTCATTAAATTATAGTCAAAAGAAGCCACCATGTTCATTTTTTGGGGCTATAAATTACCCCGTTAATCAGTGGAAAAGGAGATAGATCTAAACCGTCGATTGTGGTGGATCCAAATTATAACAATCTAGATTAAAAGCAAGAGTTAAAATCAAGTAAAATAAAACTAAAATTTAGAATATAAAAAAAATTAGCAATTTTATTTCATACGAACTCCTAAGTAAAATAGTTTAGGTCAAGCACAATAAAACTGAAATTCAGAATAAAGTTTAAATAAAATTAGCAATTTCATTTCCACACAAATATCTAAGTAAAATCACTAAAGAATTATAATACAGAAAAATAAATAAAATTGACACTTAGATTTGTATACAAAATCCATCCAAAAAATAATTGAAAATCGGAATAAAAACAAAATGAGATTACCAATTCGATTTCAATACGAATTGCAAAGTAAAATCCCCAAATAATTGTAATTCAGAATAAAAAATAAAGTAAAAAATAGCAATAGGATTCGTATATTGTAGGACCGGAAAGGCGACTAGGGGGGGTGAATAGGCGCTTTCAAAACTTTTCTCGCCTAAATCAAAACCAACACGAACTTTACTCCTTTAGCTACGAAAGCTAAGAAGTTCGGTGAGCACACAACTAAGCCTTGTGTTGGATTTGATGAACCCTCAAGCACACGACACAAAAGGAGAAAAGAACTCAATGTTCTTCACTGGGCACAGGCGGTCTGACCGGCTACCACGGGCGGTCGGACCGACGGTCATCCAATGTCCGACCGCCACTAACCAAATGGCCGGACCGGTGGATACGATTCGACCCGCCAAACCAATGGTGCGAAAACACGGACGGTCGAACCGCCGTTGAAAGGTTTGGCCGGACCGGTAGAGTCCAAGATCAAAACTCCACCCAAAACCAAAACAAAATTTGATCCAACTTTTGATTCAACCAATGAAACTTGACCAAATTTCTAGCACACCTCCCTAATGATATTAGAGACCTATTTTTAGCGACGATCCGTCGATCCACTTCACGTAATCGATCTCTCGAGATTTTACCAAAGAGGTGCACAAACCCTAGAAATGAGAAAACTTGATTCAACACTTGCTTGCGGGGTTTGATGAACTAGACGACTCTAGGAGTAATCCCACACATCAAAGCAAGGTAAAGTAGGCCAAAAGACCAAGCATGAACATTTGAATCAAGGAAGCACCAAAACATCCAAAAGAGAGAAGAACACAAGGGAGCAATTGATCTTTCAATTAAGCATCACAAGATTGTTCATCCACAATAGATGCTTACAAAGCCTCTCCACCTAGGAGGGCAAGAGCTCAACAAGGAGCACACTCCAAACCCTAGTTTTCCTCTCCTCTCCTCCAAACCCTAGAAAAGGAAGAAGGGGCTAAATGAATGCTTGCTTAGGTTTTCTACCTCTCCCTTCCTATTTATACTAGAGAGCTAGGGTTTCCCTTTTGGGTCTCTTACACATGGGACCCACACACAATAACCCTTGAAGCAATCGCCGCTTCACCACGTGTAGGTTGATCACGGTTCTCATCGACGCCAAGCCTCTCTTGTCCGAATCCCATCGAACCTCCTGCAGACTCGCACCGATATCCGCACCGCCGATCCAACCAAATTGCTTTGAACCACCCGCTCGATCCATCTTGTCCATTCGCTCCATGCTTGAGTCACACAACCTCACCCAGTATCCCCGATCGCTCGACCTCGCTCTCCAAGCGTAGTCCCGATCCACTCACCGCTGACGCCGCTGACCGCAAGCCACCGCATGATAATAGACAAACAAACCGCTTCCGAACAAGTTCTTCACAACTTGACCCACGCCGCCCGCAATGCAATATACATCAATAAAGCATTGAAGTTCATAGAATAACACACTCAGAACAAACTCAATGCCACACTTGGCTCACCTCCAGTGATCGCCGGCCCATCGCCTTACAGGCCGGTCCGACCGATTCATCTTGGCCGGACCGCTCCCACAACGGCGGTCGGACCGGTCCAAAGGACTTAGCCAAAATTCAAGCGAGAAATTCCGAAACCTTCTGGAAATTTCAATCGAATAGAACTTTTGACTGGGAGCTCCAAAAATGATGGGACCACATCCAGGAGACTCCCCTCACTTGCCTACACAACCTATTTTTGGCCCAGCTCCAAAAACCCAAATCTCAAATCAGCGGTCGGACCGGCCACCATGGCCGGTCGGACTGCTCCACGGGCGGTCTGACCGCCCGGCACAACCGGTCAGACCGCCAGTGGCCTGACAGCCTTGGAGCAAACCCGAAAACGCGAGATTTTGCAAACCAATAACGCCATTGCCAATTGACTCATCATCCTGAGATCGTGCACATATCCTCACGATATCCACAATCTCCCCCTTGATGAACACATTGGCAATTTTCAAGAAAATGTGGTTTTTCAAAATGAAAAGTAAAAATACGCCGTTTTCGCATAAAGGCACAACTTGATCCATAAGCAACAAAAAGCCTAGGAACCACCAAGTCGGCTTTTAATAGTGTAAGCAAGTGAGATAAGGCATTGAAAGCACAAAAGAATTCAAATTCCAGAAAGTAGCCAAAAATCTCACTTAGGTCCAAATGAAAGGCACATTGTTCTATTTGACCTTTGATCATTGTGAGTATTCTTCAATTTCAAATCAAATCAGGAAAAGGCAATAAACCCAGAAGCTCAACTCACCATGATCACAAATTTTCAAAAGGTTCACAAAAGTTTTTATGTGTGTTCTTTATGTATGAAACCAATCTTTATGTATGAAACCAAAAGCTCCAACAACATTTTCTTCACAATCTTTCTCCCTTTGACAATGAATTCATCAAGATGCATGAAAAGAAAGAGCATGAAGGAATGACTTTATTTTTAAGCTTTAGTAAAAGGAGCAATGACCATTATACATGTAGACAAGACAAGTATTATACCAAGCCATATAAGGAGAAGACGCTATATTCAATCATGGCAAAACGTATACTGCAAAGCTAAAACCAAGATAATGTAAATCGAGATTAATGTAATTAAAACCATGAAAGGTTGCTCAATGTCATAGATTCACTAAAAGCAACCAAAATGAGTCAAGCCATGTCTATAAGTAAAAAGAGACTCAAAACAAGAGTTGAGGCATTTTGAGCATTAAGAAAATTCTTTTGAAGCAAAGCTCAAGCACTTAGCCCTTTTGGGCAAAATCTCTTTTCTTTCTCTCCCTTTTGTTGTGCTAGATCTCAAGCCTTGCCACCCATCTCAAGCGATAAGCTTAAAAGAATGATCTAGGTCATCCAAAACTCCCCGAGTTCATGCCTAGTGCAATGGCAAGCCGTCTCATGAAAGAGGATTGGTGAGATCGCTTTTTCATGCACGAAATTTTTCTTTTTCTTTTGCTTGACTTAAGAAGGTAAAAGCTCATTTTCCATCTCAAAATAAGTTCAAGACTCAATTCAACTTGTAAGACATGACGAGAATCATAAGCGGATCACTAGAGCAAAACTAGTCACAAGATCCAACAAGACATGATTTGATTCAGATTTCAAGGATATAAAGCTAGCAAGGCAAAAGTCGAGCCAAACACGATGAGCCATAAAAGAGGTCTAGCAGTGCTATCACTCGATATGACAAGGTATAAAATATGAAAACAAGTCATACAGGATAATAATCAAAGCTCCATTAGTTTTAATATACAATGCAAGACAAATGAAATGAAACATGCATTATGATACAATGAATGCAAGCAGAGCCACTTCCCCTCAAAATGCCCAATAGGACTAATAACCCCTAACTCTCCTCGCAGCAAAGAAACGCCAAGAGTCAAGAGCCTTAGTGAAAATATCTCGCAAGTCGTTGCTCGACTCTACAAAGTGAAGCACAACATCACCTTTCTCAACATGGTCTCTCGTAAAATGAAATCGAATGTCAATGTGTTTAGTCCTCGAATGTTGCATCGGGTTTTTGGCAATATTAATTGCGTAAGTGTTGTCACGTAAAAGAGGAACACTTCCCAAAGACAACCCATAGTCCCGCAGCGTGGATAAAATCCAAAGAACTCGAGAGCGACCATCAAGGCAGCTACATACTCACCTCGGTCACCAGATCAGGCAATGTAAGACTGCTTTCTAGAAGACCAAGAAACAAGAGATGTGCCCAAGAAGTGACAAGTGCCGTAAGTACTCTTCCTATCCACTCTACACCGTGAAATCAAGATCGTAAAATGCTCGAATCGAAAGAGCCAAGAGGAAGAATACCAGAGTCCAAAGTCAAGCGATCTTGAAGGTACCGAATATGCGCGCATCGCTTGACGATGAGAAGCACGAGGGGAGCTCGAAGCGAGCGCACGCACATACGGCGAATTGTATGTCCTACTCGACGTAAAGATAGAGGAGGAGCCAATCATATCGCGCGATACTCCTTCCGATCCACCGACTTCCATCCTCATCGTGGTCCAAAGACGGTGGTTGTTGCAATGGGAGTAGACATTGGCCTCTCGCTTCCCATATTGAAGCGCCAAGAAGGTCCTTGGTATACTTACTCGATGGACGAAGGTGCCTTCTTTCGCTTGCTTGATTTGAAGACCAAGGAAGAATGTCAGCTCTCCCATCATGCTCATCTCGAATTCACTGCTCATAGAATCTGAAAATCTAGACACCAAAGCATGAGAGGAACCACCGAAAATAATATCATCCACATATATTTGAACCAACAAGAAATCACTGCCATGCCTGAGAGTGAACAAGGTTTTATCAACCATTCCCATTTTGAAATCATTTTCAAGCAAGAAACTCTTAAGCCTGTCATACCAAGCTCTAGGAGCTTGTTTCAATCCATACAGGGCTTTAGAGAGTTTAAAAACATGGTTTGGGAATTTTTGATTTTCAAACCCAAGAGGTTGCTTGACAAAGACCTCTTCTTCTATGAAGCCATTCAAGAAAGCACTTTTAACATCCATTTGAAAAAGCTTGAAACCCTTGGATGTTGCAAATGCTAAAAGAATGCGAATGGCTTCCAATCTAGCTACTGGAGCAAAGGTCTCCTCAAAGTCTAAGCCCTCTACCTGGGAATAACCTTGAGCAACAAGTCTCGCCTTATTGCGAACAACCAATCCATCCTCACTTTGCTTATTTTTAAAAACCCATTTTGTTCCAATAACATGAGAATCAGAAGGTCGCTCAACTAAAGACCAGACTTTGTTTCTTTCAAAATTTTCAAGCTCTTCATGCATGGCATTGACCCAAGAGGCATCAGATAAAGCATGGGTGATATCTCGGGGTTCAAAAGAAGCGACAAAAGCATAATGTGCATGGGAATCGGAGAATAAACACGGAGCGAGTGACTCGCTCTTGAAGATCCCCAATCATCTGCTCAGAGGATGTTGTCATTGAATGCGAAGAGGTGCTCCCGGTGCGTATGGCCTCTACCCCATGAGTTGTGGATGTAGGAACAGAGCCACTCAGATCGTCGGTGGGGATAGGAGGAGACTGCTCAGCTGAAACTGGCTGAAGTAGTAGTAGCAGGCTCTCCACCCCTCTCAGAGGTAGCTGGAGGATGGTTTGGGTCTTCATCCTCGTAATCATCATCGACGAAGATGCTTTCTTGAGTTTCGAACCTGTACCAAGCATCGGGTCTAGTACGGTGACTAGCCTCATCAAAAGTGACTTCAAGTCTCAACGATTTTGTTAGTATCAACATTAAAAACACGATAGCCACGAGAATGAGCAGGATATCCAAGAAATATGCCATCAAAACATCTAGACTCAAATTTATCAAGATTGCCATGTTTAAGAATGAAGCACTTGCAACCAAAGATCTTGAAATGAGAGACCTTGGGAGAATGACCAAATCTAAGCTCATAAGAAGTCTTCCCAACCACGATCTCAAGAAAACCCTATTGGAGATATAACAAGCAAGAGAGATCGCCTCGCCCAAAATCTCCTAGGAGTAGAATGCTCATCTAGCATGGTCCGAGCCATCTCTACAAGAGTTCTGCTTCTTCCTTTCTACAACACCATTCTCACGAGGAACTCTAGGAGAAGAAAACTGATGCTCAATTCCCCTATCGCAGTAGGTAGAAAAGAAGAATTCTTGAACTCTGTCCCATTATCACTCCTAATGGCTCTCAAAGCTCCTGTATATCAACAAAGAATTCTAAGGACCAAATCTTTAAAGAATCCAAATGCTTCGTCCTTAGAAGCAAGAAAGTAAACCCATGAATACCGAGTAATCATCCACAACCACCAAAGACATACCATTTCCCACCACCGATCGAACTCTAGAAGGACCAATCAGATCTAAGTGAAGAAGTCGTCCCCGTCCATCACCATTACCAAAGTAAGAGGTGGGTGGGAAGCGGACACCATCTTACCATGTCTAGTGGTGAGCACACAAGATCTCTGACACCTTCACCTAGGCAAACCTCTAATCAAGTCCTTGCAACCGACTCTAGACAGATGATCAAAACCTATATGCCCAAGTCTACGATGCCACAAAACAAGGTCATGAGAATCGAGGCTACCAGACATCTAGGACTGGAAATGTAAGAAATATCAAATTTGCATGTAAGATCTTCTCAAATGAGATCTCAAAACAAGCTCACCCGAGGAATCTAGAACTCTACACTCACCTCTCTTAAACCTCACTTCTAGACCCTCATCAAGCAAATGAGAAACAGATAGAAGATTATACCTCACTTACTTACCAAAGCGACGCCTTTTAGCATGAACTTGTCGTTGACGCGACAAAGCCCTTTGCAATACGGTCCCAGAGAAGCATCCCCAAATGTAATCAATTCATTGCCGGATGCACGTGTGAGGAGGAGAACCATCTAGAATCTCCGGTCATATGTCGAGAACACCCGAGTCAACAAGCCACTTGTCCTCCTTCCTCGCACGACGGACCTAAAAGGCACAATCGAAAAACATCCGTGCCTCAAGATCAAGTTAGTGATAAATGAACGAGGAATCCAAGATCGAGAAGCACGATGTCTAGGAACAAAGCAGAGAAATAGTGAAACATGATCAGAATAAAATCATAAGAATGCACATGAGAACCACCTAGACCTCTCCAAACGATCTACCAAAAGATCGACACTCCCCTGCCTAGGTGCTACCCAGTGTCTCTCCTCATGATGTCCTAATCCAACATGCTGCCTAGACCCACCAAAAGAGTCTACAAAGTTCTCTACAAATCTAGGCCTATGTGTGGTGCGATAGACAGGCTGCCTAGCTCTAGAGACTACATCCGAGAAGGGACTCCTCTAATGGATCTTAGGACGCCATCCTCTCTTTTCTCTCAAGTTTTGCTCTCCCAAGGTAACTCAACAAGATGGCCTTCTTTCTGCGTAAGGTGCAATGGTATCGACCTTTGAGGGTCTCATGCAATGAGTGAAAGCACCTTTCTTGCCGTAAAGAGTTTGAGCAAAACCACCGGATTTGAAAACAACCCCGGATGGCTTAGGAGGTTCTAGCTCAAACAAACCATTCTTCACAACTCTAGCAATCTTAGGTGGGTTTTTCTTGAATGCTCTAGGGGTTAAAACATAGACCACTATTTTTCACGCCACCTTGGATTGATCAAGAATCATGTTGAGTTTCTTTTTCCCACTTGAAAATTTCTCAAGAGTCACCTTGAGGTAATCATTCTCTTTCATTAACTCCTCACATCTAGTACACTTGCTAGACTTGATTACCTCATTGCGCTTACTCTTAAGAAGGGCCACTTCCACTTTGAAGGCCTCACAAGACACACAATAGGATTCCCTGAATCCTACTCAACCGCTTCCTTAAACTTGACTCTAAAAGCCTCTTGTATCCGACTAACCATGGTTTCTACTTCAAGATTCAAAACACAAGAGTTAGAATCAATAACCTTTTAGAAGCAAGAAAGACATGGATCTTTCAATTTTAGCCTTTTCTTCCGTGGTCTTGTTTAAGGCTTCAATTTCAATTGTAAGCTTGGGACAATTTTCACAAGATGCAACTCTAGAGTAAATCAATGTTTCACATCTCTTGCATCTTAATCCTATTATCCTTACAATGAGAGCATGTGACTAGCATCAAACTTTTGCAATTCTTTTAAGGAACTATCCAATTTTAATTCTAGCAAAGCACAATTAGAGCAAGTTAAAGGATAGCTTCCATGGCGGTCACATCAAGCGGAATGACATCTAAACAAGCGGATCTAGACTTGAAAGATTCTAGTTCATCGAGAGCATCTTTTAGTTGATTTGTGACAGAGGAATGAGCAGATTTCAAGCTTGTCAAATCTTTAAGCAAGCTAGTGCAGAATCACAAATATCGCCAGGATTGATAGATTTAAGCCTAACAACTTCAAGATTCAAATTATCAATCATAATGTCCTCGCTTCCTAATCATTTTTACTTGCTTATGCAATTTCGTTCAGAAGCACCAAAGCCCTTTTCATATCGGAATAGAAGGGCATACCTCATCGTGATCACCAAAGGATCCTCATTGTTAGAGGAGTCGCTATCGTGGTCGTTCTTGGCCATGAAACACATGCCGTGAAGTCATGCGCCTTCTTCTTGCCACGAGAATCACTCTCGTCGCCCTCCGCTTCCAATCCACATCGCTCATATTAACATTCTCAAGAGCGGCAGGACCCGGCTGACAAACTTTCGATAGTTTGTCTTCTTGGGTTTTGCATCCCTTTCCTGGGGATGTCTTCGTGTCTCCTTCTCCTCCTTGCCCTTTAGCTTGGGGCACTTGGAGCGAATGTGGTTTGGCTCACCACATTCAAGCACGTGATAGGTCCACTCCTCCGCCTATTTCTCACCTTGTTGTACGCTCTTGTGAATTTGGTGGAAAGGAGGGCTAAGTCATCCTCGCAATTTCTCAAGTTGCTCATCACTCAACGAATGTAAAGTAGATAATGAAAAGCCAGATGAGCTACAATCAATAGAATCAGAAGAGCAACCCTTGGATTTGTCGACCACTAAAGCCATCGACTCTGTCTTGGGGAGACGCGAGATAAAGTCAATCTCATGCGTCTTCAACCTCGAGTAGAGCTTATCCATGGTAAGCTCACTCATGACAAGGTTGTCATTGATGGAAGTGATCTTCATTCCCTGCACTTCACATCAAGAGCACCTGAAGGCGGGCGCATTTTCGCACTCGAAAAATATCAAATCAACAAAGACGGAGATCATGAAGAATTTTAGAGAATCTTCCCACACACTCATCCAAAGACTCACCAGCCTTTGTTCGATCTTCGAGTAAACCTTTTGAGCCGGTTCTCGCCTCACTTCCTTGATCGCAGATGGACCCTTCGTGATAATCACAAAGTGTCCGCCAGATCTCGTGAGCGCACCGCAAGTGAGCAACACGCCAAACTCGGATCGACTAAGGCCTTGGATCAAATAATTCCGAGCCTTGTTGTTGGCCTCCACATCCGAGTGATCGTATCGTC
Source organism: Hsuehochloa calcarea (assembly GCA_036346395.1). NCBI lineage: Eukaryota > Viridiplantae > Streptophyta > Magnoliopsida > Poales > Poaceae > Hsuehochloa > Hsuehochloa calcarea. Next base: position 48,673,591 of record CM070599.1, read on the forward strand.
ATCTACCGCACGACATAAGAGTTTTTCACCTTTAGCCAAATAGCATGCCCTTGAGCCTCGATATACGCTTGCATACGAGCCTTCCAAAGATGCAAAGTCAACTCCCTCAAAAATGTGTGGCTTGGTTGAGTACTTGTCGATCGCCATGGCTCCAAAGACCTTAAGATCTATAGAAAAGAGCTAACCGCTCGATACCACTTGTAGGACCGGAAAGGCGACTAGGGGGTGAATAGGCGCTTTCAAAACTTTTCTCGCCTAAATCAAAACCAACACGAACTTTACTCCTTTAGCTACGAAAGCTAAGAAGTTCGGTGAGCACACAACGGAAGCCTTGTGTTGGATTTGATGAACCCTCAAGCACACGACACAAAAGGAGAAAAGAACTCAATGTTCTTCATCGGCACAAAGCGGTCCGACCGGCTACCACGCAAGGTAAAGTAAAAATAGCAATAGGATTCGTATATGAATTCCAAGGAAAAAATATGTGAAATTCAGAATAAAAAAATACAATTTAATTTCCATACGAATTCCAAAGTAAAATCCCAAAATAACTAAAATTTGAAATAAATTAAATAAATGTAATAATTTGATTTCTATACAATCTGCACTAAAAATAACTGGAACAAGGAATAAAAATAAAAATTGTAACGAGGATAACAAAAATAGTGTCGGGGATGCACAAAAGATGCCACCATATTCGCTCTCAAAGGCTAGAAATTCTCATATTAATTAGAGAAAAAGATAAAAATCTACACCATTCATCATGGTGGGTCTAGATTACAAAAATCCAGATTAAAAGGAGTCTGTGTCGAGTAGAATAAAATATTCAGAATAAATTAAATAAATGTAATAATTTGATTTGTATACAAACTACAATAAAAAAACTAAAAAGTTGAATAAAAATAAAAATTGTAATAAAGATAACGCAAATGATGTTGGGGGATGGGCAAAGGAAGCCACCACATTCACTCTCAAAGGCTAAAAATTCTCACGTTAATCAGAGGAAAAAAGAGAAAGATCTACACCATTCATCATAGTGGGTCCAGATTACAAAGGTCTATATTAAAAAGAGATTGTGCCAAGTAAAATAAAACTAAAATTTGGAATAAAAATAAAATAAAATAGGCAATTTTATTTCGATACGAATTACCAAGTAAAAATCTATAAATGCTTATAATTCAGAATTAAAATTAAACAAAAAATGGAAATTAGGTTTTAATATAAAATTTAACCTATAATTAATTAAAATTTCAAATATAAAATAAAATAAAATTAGCAATTTGATTTCGATACAAATTCTAAGGTAAAAATCCTTAAATAACTATAATCTAGAATAAAAATAAATAAAAATGAGCAAATGGATTTGTATACAAATTCTAAGGAAAATAAAAAGGAAATTTGTAATTTGATTTCCATAATCCCAAATAACTAAAATTAAGAATAAAATAAATAAATTAGCAATTTGATTTGTATACAAACTACAATAAAAATAGCTGAAAATTTGAATAATAAATATAAAAGTTATAAAGAGAATATCACAAATGGTGTTAGAGGAGACCACAAAAGAGTGCAATAATATCGATTTGTCCTGCATGAGGGCATTGATCTATGGGGAAGCAAAGAGTCGAGGCGGCGATGACGGAGATGAAGACAATGTCATGTTGCTCAGCTTAGTTGTTCAATGAGGACAGTGTCGTGCTGCTCGCTGAAATGATTGAAGAGAAAGTCCATAATCAAAGAAGCAGGCCAAGGGACACGATGACAAGTGGTGAGTGTCGACGTTGTTGAAGAAGTCAGTGGCCAAAGAATCTCGATGATGGGGGAGGCCCAACTGAGAGGAGATGAAGTTTTGCATTAAAGACAATCTATGAACGATATGAGGTCATTGGGTAGATAGGAGAGCGTGCCATCGCTGCTGAGGGGTACAACATCACTGGCGATGGCAAGAAGATTCTACATATTGTTAGACAACGACTAAAATAGACATGCCAACATAAATGAAGATGGGAGGTAGCCGCGGTTGACACGGGAGAAGTGGACATCGAGCATATATAACATCTTGCGAATGTATATACATGCATGCATCCGTACGAATAGAAGCACAGATGTATAGAAGCAGAGGAACAAAAAAGCTCGGAGTAGAGATGACACAACTGCAGAGAATAGGCTCGAAGCCACTAGAGCGAGCATGATGGGCGTCCCTAGAAAGATCGGCGATGATTGCATGTGTATGAGTGTTGATGTGGCAGCAACTAACAGTAAACAATAATTAGAGAGGAGTAGAAGATAACTATATGGTAGAGTATTGCTTTAGAAAGGGTGGCAGTTAAGAGGGATCGATCAAGAATTGAGCTTGCGGTTGAAGGTTGAAGAAGAAAAGTTATGGTGACGAAAAGAGATAGAAGACATACGGTTCGGTGAAGGATTTGACGTGTGAGTGAATATAAGTTCAAAGTAGGTTGCCCATGGTGTATTGATGAATGTATGAGTACGGTACTTTAATACCATGTAAACTAATAAGATAATTTGGTGCACACGTAATCAACATATTACTAGCTTGAGATTAAATAGAGGTTGTTGGACCGAAATGACAACTAGAGGGGGGTTTAAATAGGAGCACTACCTTTTTTTACCTCAATTAGATTCAACTTTATTATTGCTCCAATAGCTATAAAAGCTATGAAGATCAAAGTACAAGCACAACGAAAGTCATGTATTGAATCCAATCTAAACCCCGAAGCACAACATCCAAACACACCAAAAACTCAAATCAAAGTGAGTTGGGTAGTCCGACCTCTCAATGTGGGCAGTCCGACTGGTGGTCTGGCGGTCTGACCTCTCACCAGGGGCGGTCTGACCTCCAACACAATGAATAGTGAGATCAGTATGAAATCAAAATCACAAATTGACTCAACTTTTGATCCGGTAATCCAAATCCCCTCAAATTTCAACCATAGCTCATCATGACGGTCAGGAACCTATTCCAATTGACGATCGGGAAGATCAAGGCCAAGGTTCCATGAATACCATAGATGAGGGAAAGAGGGCACAAGAACCTAGGAAAATCAAATTTTGATCCTAAAACTTGCTCGTGGGTAAAAGATTATACAGATGATTTAGATGCATTCCCACATATCACAGTAAGCAAGATTACAGCAAGAAACCAAAGGATCACAAAAAAAACCCAAAAGTCACTATAGAGAGAGTAAGAACAAAAAGAAACTCCACTTGAAGCAATCTTGCTTGGGTTGAATTGAGATAGATGTTTGACGAGGATCAAAATTTCTAAGTATTACTTCATTTAATTAAAGACTGTATGTCATTCGTGGTCATAACCCCTAAGACTAACGACCCTCATGGTCGTAAAGATTCTAGAGGTTACATCGTGGGTACCTTAGTCGGATGAGGTCCTATGCCCAATCCCCGACCAAATGACTACTCGTAAAAGTAATGAACTGATACTTAAATCTGATTCTAAGTATATTCCTCCCGTGTGATGAATAGAGCATATGTCTTATTTACTCTAATCCACACGACATTTACAACCCTAAGACACTGACAGTAACCACCATATGCTTATTGTCTCCTTCCGACCAGTCGCAACACTTCCAACAGGCTTCTCTTGAAGGAGTAACTGTCACCGCTTTATCAACAACTTACAGGAGAAGGGAAGGGGGATCTCAACGAATCCCAATTCGGAAGATCAACCGGCAATTGGATTTTCATCTGAAGCAATATCATAGCAATCAATACACCAAGTATAATTAGGGCTAGTCCACTGCCTTGTTAAGAGCACCCTAGTAAAGATCCAGTTCTCTACAATAAAGAGCAATCTTATTCTCTTCCAAGAACCTTTTGCTATTTTCCTATATTTATTTCGTAGATCGGCGACTCGATCATCGACAACCCTCATCCACTTTCCTTCGCTCCATTATCGCTCATGCGATCATGGAAGGGACTTGGGATGAGGACAACTTGTTCGACTTGATAGACTATTCTAACCTCGACATGGACGTATGCATCCGCGCCACGGAACATGACGTAATGTCGTCGTCATCCTCTTCTGCCGCAAGATCAATGCTCGCTGAGGCCAGTGAGATTGATCGGATGGATGAGGATTCGCCGCCACCATCAGTTGCACAACCTAAGGACCAACCGACATCTGGCAATGGTGTCCGGTCCTTCTGACTGGCAAAAACGATGACAAGAGCCTAGAATGATAAAACTCTTGATACGGTTATGAGTGACCGATATTCACCGACGTCTCCTTGCGATTCTGGGGGCCAACCGACATCAGGCAATGGTGTCGATGAAGCTACCACCGGTCGAAAGTCACATGAGAATGATAAAACTCAGCATACAGTCAGCAATCCGTCGGATCAGGCTGAGTTTACCACAAGGCCCACCAAAGGTGGTACTCTCTGGCCACTCTCCATCGCGGAGACTTCTTGCAGAAGCGGTGGAAGGCTCCCCGTTAGTTATGATAAAAGGTCGTCGGAGGATCGTTGTTGGTACCACAGTCGTAAGGTGTAACCTCGCAGCCTAGCTGTAGGTGATCTGGTCATCAGAAAAATTCTGAGCCAGGCAAATAGTAGCAAAATTTATCCCAAGTGGGAAGGTCCATACACTGTGGTCGAAGTCACCAGACTGGGTTCGGTACGACTAGCGATGTGAGACGAGCATGTTTTGTCTAATTCCTGGAACATTGAACAATTGCGTAAGTTTTATGTATAGTTGTTGATTTCAATTTTATTTTTTCAATAAAGACGCATTTTCCTTTTACGATGAGTGCTATTATTTATATATTAGTTATCCATTATTTGGTCAAATACTATAATAGTCTACGATCATCGGAGTAGATCACTTACTCTCCGACGTTCTTTTCAAGGACACCTTTTACCTTTTGGCTCTGACATAGTTGTCGAACGCCATAAAGGTCCAAATCGTGATCATCACAGCGATGTCTCTCACGAAGCGACCACACACTCTTTTCTTCAAGAAGGAAACAAATAAAAGGGGTATCACACAAACAATTAGTTATAGTTACTATCGTTCTTAAGGATTGAAAGACTATCTCTCTTCATTTCAACATTCTATTCTACTTTTGTTTGGTTACTGATCAGAACATGAAATGCCTCCTAGTTGAAATCTCTCATCTTTGCATGTGGTCCTACCCACTAGAAAGAATTTCCTAGCAATGATCATTTTCTTACGATCTTCGCTGCTAGTCGGACTTGAGCATGAATATGTTTCGCAAAGTGTTATTCATGTCTTTGATTCTTAGCAGTCTTACGACCAACTTGGATAATATGTATAAACAAAAACACTTATTATTTTTTCTGCATACATTCTTGCATAATTTCTTATCATCAAGACAAGTCTTATATTTCGACTATATAATGTATTATTTGGTGTTTTGATTATGGAGAACAGATTTATAGCTAGTCGAAGCCATACACTCGTTCTGACCAAATTGATTTCGTAGTATTAACACGATCAGTTATGCCACAAAATCAGCACAGTGGTCGTAAATTTTACACTTTTTCTTGGTTTACTGCTTCTTTAGTACATATAAACACGGACTTTATTGATGACAAAATGTAAGTTTTTATAATTTTTATATTCTACGTCAAACTACTCTTTGGGACCACCAGACTGGTCGTTGCGAATCGGTGATCCGACCTCCATTTCTTCAACAACCTTGTTTCTGAGATGCGTCTTTTCCTCGAATAACTTGGCTGCTTCATCATCCGAACAATAGAAGTCCGCTTTGATAGCTTGGAGGAGAATGGGGGGTTGGATGCTTTGAGCTTTGCCAAAGCAAGTCTAACTCCATTGGCCACAGCATCCTTCATCGTCTGTGCGTGATTCTTCCGAGTAGCCTCAAGTAGACTTTTGAGGTCTATGAGTTGTAGGTCAAGGAAGTTTATCTTCTCTACTGGATCTCCTAGGAGAAATAGTTGAACTCCCGACCGCATGTCGAAGACATCTTATTGAGGGCCTTGACCTTCTCTTAAAGATTCTGACCGAAGGTTGCCTCCTTGCCGCGCTCGAACTCAAGAGCTTTCTTTTATTTTTGGACTTGCTTTGCGTGACACGATCAAAAGTTAAATAAATATAATTGTAATACTTGGCAAAATCTGGTCGTATCTATGATTGTTTACCTTGAGCTTTCTTCTCGGAAGCCTCAATGGCTCCTTTGTGCTTGAGGGAGACTTCCTTGAGTCTGGATGACCAGTCTTTGATCGATTGGTCTTTTGCCTTGCATTCATCCTTAAGCTTTGCTACAATGGCTTCCTTAGCCTCAGCTTCTTTTTTGAAAATTTTCAAATCTGCCAAAAAATGGCAAAGGGGTTAATTCAGAAGAAAACCAAATAGCAGGAAGGGAAGAAAAAAATCAAGAAGAAGCGCTTACTTTTTAGTTCAGAATTTTCTTTTTCCAACTCTACTAACCTCTCGGTCAACCCTCCGACCACAACGAAATTCTCCACTATATGCCATAAAAATAGTAAACTTCTTTGAGTTTTCTAATAAACTTTAAAGAAAAGACTACAAGGGTGATCGTAAGTGCTTACCTGGATCGCCATGTCCATATAAGATGGCATTCAGACATATCCTTGACTAACAATTTGAAATTCTTCCCTAGGCTTCATTAAGATTCTCATCATCAAAAATCCGAGGACAATGGGAGAAGTTGCTAGGTTAAGGAGAATTCTTCAACAGTGAAGAAATCCCCACTTCTTGTATGGATCCAGCAGTGGTCGGAGCTTGCTGGGACCCTTCTGGAACCTCCGTCTCTATAGGCAGAGTTGGAGCCGCCACGGGTTCCTGAGCAGGTGCTGGCACCGCCACCGGCCCGGGGGCTGGCTCGACCACCCTTACCTCAAGAATTTCTTCTTGGGGGTGCTCTGGTCGGAGACGACCGGAACACTAGAGGATCTACGAAGACAAGAGAAAGGAAAATCAAGATTTTAGAATACAAGAAGCATTAAAGATATGTATTTTCATAGCTAACTTTCATGTATACGTACCTAGTTACCTTTCTGGTCTTGATCTTGAAACGCCCTGGAGCAAAATCCAGAGTGCCCGCCTTCCTCTTCTTCTCAACCAATTTCGCCGGTCTCGAACCGGTAGGGTTAGTTAAAACGCCCACATCCATCGACCGGATGTCGAAGGAAACGTCCTCGACCAACTGGTCGAGAACAAGATTCGTGACCATCTGGTCGGAGGTTGTGGCCTCATTGACCTCCAACATAGTTGCTTTGGGAACAACTGTCAGGTCGTGAATGACCACTCTAGGGCCTACGACCTCTGAAACTTTTGGCCGCGGGTTCTTTTTTTCTCCCACCAAAGTTATAAGTAAACTTTGATTAGGTGATGAAATTACCATCTAAAATATATGCTCCTTTTCGATGCTCTTTTTTTACCTTTGGGAGACCATCATCTTGCGTGGTCATCGAAGAGGAATTGGTCAGAACAACGGTTGGAGCAGAGCTCTCGACAGACTCTTTTATCCTCAACCCGACCACCTACATATCATAGCAGAATTAAAAACCGGTCGAAGAATATATAGACGATGAAGAAAAAGTTGTTACTTACCTTGAGTCTTTCTATACTCTCTTCTTCAGATACAATAGCCAAGAAACGGGGAAAATCAGTCTTGTCATCAAGCTCCCCAACGCAGATCATTCTGATCCGCTCTCTGATTTCATCAAATGAAATGGCTTCAAAATAATAAAGAGATCTCAAGGTTGCAGAATAAACAACTAAATAAACCATATTGGTCGGGATTTTTCAGGACTTACATTCCCTAGAATCCTTATCGTTTCGTCATGACCAATGTACTAGAGCATGGGACGATCACGGAGCCTCAAGGGACTTATCTGGCACATGGAGAAATCACTCACCATGTGCCAGGAAGTCAAGCCCTTGACTCTAAGGTCTTGGATGGCTTCAATCCATCTCCCGACTTTTCCCTTCTTCGCGGCAGATCTCCACCTTGGATTTTTGCTCGCCACTTTGCTGATGAAGCAGAGGTTGTCCTCCTTTGTGATCGTCATATAGAACCAACTCTTCTTACATGACGACCACGAAGACTTTGAGTACATTCGTATGTACTCATCAGCTTTTCCCTCATGGAGGCGCAACGAGCACTCACCAGGTCCAGCCGTCGACTTTTCCAACCTCGCCATCTTGTTAAATATCTAAAAACCTTCAAATTCAACGGAATTCCTAGGTACACCTCGCAAACGTAGGTGAAGATGCTTAGATTGGCGATTGAATTGAGAGCCAGGTTTACCAATTAAACTCCATAGTACTCAAGAACCTTGGAGAGGAATTTGTGTGATGGAAATCTGAACCCGCACTCGATGTAGGCAAGAAAAACAGGGATTTCTCCCTCTTCACTGCTCGAGAAATGCTCTCCAACCGCTGGTCTTGTCGGACCCGGATTTTCTAATCCCAAATCCTCTGCGAATTACTGTGCTATTCCCTGGATCAGTAGATAGCACTCACAGATACATCACTGAATCATTTCATACAATGGCGTAAAACCATACCATTCATTAATTTAACACATCAGAGTTTACATAGACCGCATCGGGTCAAGTTTTACAATAAGGGCCGAACAGGCCAAATGATTACATCACAAAGTAGCGGAAGCGACAACAGAAGCAAAAAGGGTGATGGCACACCTCTCCACAGGCAAGCGACTGGGGAAACCTGTGTACATCCGATATTACCCAAAACTCAGATAATATGGGATGCACCTAGGTACCAGCGGAGTCAGCTAGACTGGGGCGAGACTAGAACAACTAAGAACTAAACTACGCTTCAAGAACTCCTGGGTCTTCAGACATCTGGTTCCTCGTAGAAGTCGCAATCTCCAAAATTTCCTGCTTCTGAGGGTTTGGGGAAAAGAGCGAGAATGAGCACAACTACCGTGCTCGCGAGCCAACACACAGAATGCAATAGTATACATGCAAGGCTTAACAAGGATGGCTCAGGTTCTTTTATTTGCTAAAGCAACATTTTCCATTATCATAATTACAAATCTCTATGACATAGCATTTTAAACAAATTGCATTTTCAATAAAGAGATTAAGTGCAATATTAAATAACAGCGAATGTTACCTCCACCTTATGCTTAATTTTGATAACGGTTACGTCCACCGATTATCAACACTGGGTATGGCTACCCAGGAAAATCCAAAACAAGGGCTGGATGAGCCCAACACATTTCCATTCCACCCACAAAGATTTTTGAAATAGAACTAACTCAGGTTAAGTTCCCATGTCTGCCTTTGACTGAAGGCGCGGCTGTTTAAACAGTTTAGACTCTGCAGAGGTTGTACACTGTACCCACAAGAGATAATCATACTCGTTACTCCACATGATTCCTTAGTCATGTAGTTGAGCGATCGTCACAGTAACATTTCAAACTACCTTGCCCCTTCCGTCATCTCACCCCTATGGCCAATTCCATAAGTTGTGCGGGATGCTTACCACAACGACTAGCAAAGCTGGCCCCGGCCACAGTGACTAGCGTAGCTGATAAATTCACCTTTTTCGGTGTCCCATTCAAGCCAGCATACGTCCTGCCGCTTGCACACTTCTAAACATCGATTGTGGGATGACATTCAGGGTTCAATAGTTTTACTAGGCCAAGTTGCACTTTGCAGACTTGCGGTTGTACTTGTTTTACACAGGAGGTCATGAAAAGATTAAGTCCTTAATTCATCTGGACGATTCATACCACATACCAACCATTCTCGTGCTACGTCCGCACCCACCATTCTTTCCATCCGTCCAGATGTGGTACTAGCAAGTTGTTTAGGGTTTTGGGGAGGAAAACCAATTAACGCAACACATCAGTCATCTACATCCAATGACTGCCCAAAACCATTTTTCATGTTTAAAGGATGATGATCGGGACATTTATTGTCTCGGTACTTAAGCAAGACTAGCATGTCGCTTAAGTACAACCTATACTAGTATTACCATATAATTACTAGGGTGACAAGGAATACTGGATTCAATTATCAAAGGATGGCTTAATAAGTAATTAATCAACAAATAGGTATTTAACTACCTTAAGCTTTAACATATCATTGTTTACAAAATTAAAGCATGCAACTTTGCTATTTTAAATAAACATAGTTTGCATAAAATGTAGGTTCGGAATGATCAAAGTATTGACTCGCCTGGGTCAGATTATTGCGGCCTTGATCTTACTCAGGGCCTTCTCTGCCAGGGGTTTTGGAATTCTGGATCTTCGTCTTTATCCAAATCTTGATCCTGCTTGAGTCGCTGCTTCTTCTGGACTCCGACTCCTAATTACACGATACAAGCAAGAACAACAAATAAATCCAAAGAACTTCCAAAAGACCAAATATAAACAAAGCACTTTGAATAAGTTTTGCGATGAACGAGCTGAAGAGACAAGATTCAGCGGGGCGGGGATGTTTGACAAGGTCAAACGATTAGCTGAGTATACGAGGCAAGGGCGGAGATACTCTGCCGAAGGAAAACAAGGGGGAGACAAAGTCGAATGAACTATCGCAGGGATACTTCACTTTGGATACCGCTGATCGGACAAGATTAGGATACACGATAAATTGGCCGGGCTTCAAAACGACGGTAACACATTTTAATAGAGACGACTTTTGAACGGGTACAAAAGGAGATAAACAATAATTAGACCAATGAATATGGTATAGGATTACAAGATTATTATACTGATTTTCAAAGTAAGCTGTCGAGATTAACAGGTTAATTCCGAATAGCCTTCCAAAAATATTTTGAGAAGAAGCCAGTTTATTTTAAAGCATTTTACACAACGCGAAAAATTTGAATAAATATGTTTTAACTAAAATAGACACGATTGCGAAGACGATTACGAAGGTCATTTGCATAACTTCGATTTCCCGAGATTTTGCAAATTACGCTTTTAATCGATGGCTCTCAACTAAAAGAGAAATGGGTGATTCTACTAGTACTTGTCAATCGACGAGTTAACCACTAACAACGGTTAATCGATTCATCGCAAGTCATAGTACAATCACGGAGAATATTTATTTTGGAAACCTTTTCGCTAAAATGGAAAGCTACTAGCCGACCGATTAATACAAAACTATACAAACACAATATCGCCATACAACACTTTCAACACACAACTTCAATACACAACTCAAAATTATCGCTCCCTGGCTACCCTGCACACAAACACAACATATACGCAATACAAAAACAATACACATATCGACAATACACCAATAATCACTGCATACAAAATCTTCAGTACACAAAACTCAATTGCACACAAAACCACTGCTGCTCCACTGCTGCTCCACTGCCGAAGAGAGAGAGAGAGAGAGAGAGAGAGAGAGAGAGAGACAGAGGCAGAGAGAGAGACAGACAGAGAGCAGAGAGACGGGTGCCGGGTGGCCGGTTGGACCGAAGGGGGAGGGGCGGTCGGACCGGGGGAGAGAGAAGGGGAATCTGGGGCGGCGGCACCGTTGTCAGAGAGGAGATGGCGGTGGCGAGACGACACCGGAGGGGAGACAGCGGCGGCGCCGGCGTCCAAGGGCGAGGAGAAGAAACCGGGGAGGGGGAGAGGCGCACGGCGACCGGAGGAAGGGGAGGAGAGGGGGAGGTGCGCACGGCACTGGGCGGCGCGGGGCTCACCGAGAGGGGCGGCGGGCGGTTGAGCACTGGAGGCGGCCGCGCCGCAGCGGCCTGAAGGGAGGAGCTTCGAGGCGGCCGCCGCAGCGGGCGGAGTCGAGGCGTCGCCACGGCGCTCAAGCGTCGTCGACGGAGTGGAGGCGCTTCGGGCGCGATGCAGCGGGGACTCTGCCGCAGCGGAGACGGCGGAGCTCCGGTGGCGGTGACTCGGGCGGAGAGGCGCCGAGGAAGGGGAAGAAGGCGGAAGCCCGGCTTTATAGCCGAGAGAGAGAGAATGGATGGTGGAAAAGCCGTGGCGGCGGCGGAGGGGGAGAAGAGGAAAGCCGTCTGGCGCGGGGAGACCGGGCGCCGCAGGCGGTGTCGTGACGGCGCGGAGATGGGACAAAAGCCGTCTGCGCGGGAGTCGCCACGGATCCGGAGGAGGCGGGTCGAGGCGACAATGACAGCGCAGCGCGCGGCGACGGCGGGACGCGGACGGGCGCCGAGAGAGGTGGAGAGAGGCGAGAGAGGGAGAGGGGAGATGAGGGCGGCGCGTTCGGGAGAAAAGGGGAGGGGAAGGAAAGAGCCGGGGGAGAGAGAGGCCGGGGCGACGGGCCGCTGGGGGAGAAAACGTGGCCCGGTTGGCTCGGGCCGACTGGGCCGGGAAGGAGAGGAGAAGGAATGGGCCGGGAGAGAACCGGCCCAGAAGAGAAAGAAAAGAGTTGTGGAAAATTTTGAAAATGGGGAATTTCAAAGAAATTTTGAAATCTGAATTTGAAAGAATATTTGAAACACAAACCCGAGCTTAACTGAAGCTAGGAGATTTTGAAATTTAAACCAAAATTTGAAAATTCGAATAAAAATCAAAATTGATATAATTACTATTCACCAATTGAAAAACGGGATGTTACAGGTCTCCAAGAAACCAAATTCTTATTTGGGAGCAACCCTATCTTCTCTAAAGCTCTGAGCTTCTTGTTGCTCAAATCAGAAACAAACCACTTGGTGATCGATTTCGACATTATTGGATTTTTTTGGTGAATGAACAGAGGCTGGAAAAGGTTTTTGGACAAGCGGATGAAAAGAGGTTGAGGGAGACTCTTCGGCAAGATGATGAAAGGGGATTCAAGAAAAACTTGAGAGTGTAAAAACCGTAAAGGAGACACATTAAGGGGATTTTATAGCTGCATTTCCTTAACCGCAAAAGGAGTTATTTGAAGTCCGACGGGCAAACAGTTTTCAATGTCCAATAGACAGAAAAACTCTTCAGTTCCCCAGACGGTTTTTCAACTTTAAAGTGAATACAGACCACCTCGTTATCTACAATATTAAGTAAAGGCCTGCCTGCTGTGATTTTCATCGGAGAGGGGTTCACACGACATATTCATTTAAAGTTCAGGGGCTAGCTGACGATGATCAAAATCTCTCAGTATTACTTTATTTAATTAAAGACCGTATGTTCTTCGTGGTCGTTACCCCTAAGGCTAACGACCCCCATGGTCGTAAGGATTCCAGAGGTTACATCGTCGGTACCCTAGTCGGATGAGGTCCTATGCTCAATCCCCGACCAGATGACTGCTCGTAAAAGTAATGAACTGGTACTTAGATATAATTCTAAGTATATTCCTCCTGTATGATGAATAGAGCGTGTCTTATTTACTATAATCCACACAACGTTTATAGCTCTAAGACACTGACAGTAACAACCATATGGTTATTATCTCCTTCTGATATCAACTACCGAATGGTTGATACTTCACCAGCTTACGTCTTTTTCCGACCAGTCGCAACACTTCCAGTAGGCGTCTCTTAAAAGGGTAGTCACACCGCTTCATCAACTACTTAAAGGATAAGGCAAGGGAGATCTCAACGAATCCCAATTCGAAAGATCAACAAGCAATTGGATTTTCATCTGAAGCAATAGCATAGCAATAAATACACCAAGCATAATTAGGGCTAGTCCACTGCCTTGTCAAGGGCATCCTGTATGATCTAGTTTGTTGTAATAAAGAGCAACTTTGCTATTTTTCTCTATTTATTTTGTAAGATCGACGACTCGATCGTCGACAATGTTGGTTTACAGCCACTCCACTGTGGAGGACAAAAGCTTAACACTTAGCACAGAATCAATCCATCTCTCACAAACCATAGCCTCAGCAAAATCCCCAAATCACAAATTAAGATTTTTCTATTGGAAGGACTTGAGAACTCCACATCTGGACATTCCCTTTTACAGTGGAGGCTAGGATGAGAGAGAAGACCCTAACGGACACCTGTTAAGTCCACACACAAACGAGTCTACACTCGCACACGCTTCTCAAAGCGGATGACGAACCGTTCTTCCCGAATCTTTTTCTTCGTGATCTTTATCTTTATTTGAACTAAAATACCTCTCCTTGCGCCGTCTTGCACCACATTTTAGCCAAAGGTCACCAGGACAATATTTTGATGAAGTTACCAAAACACCCGTTCTCGATCATTCTCCAAAGACCGAGTCTAATCTTCATTAAGCAATTCCATGCTTTGCCACGTATAGATTGATCAACGGCTCTCTTCATGTTGGTAAGTCTCTCTCATCTAGCTCCTATCGAAATCACCATGGCACTTACACCGACCTCTGTGCTGCTTGATGCAACCCGTCGTACCGAACTTTCTGTCCGGTCATCCATGTCTATTTTGCACCATGCTTGAGTCCACTGACTTCACCCGGCATCCTTGATCGTTCTGGACCACAGCTCTCCAAGCCTAGTCGTGATCATCCTCACCGTTGACCGTCGTTGACCTCCAAGCCTCCTACACAATAATAGATCAAGAAATCTATTCCGGAAACAAGATCTTCGTAACTTGGCCCGCGTTAGTCAAAACATGCATCATGCATCATATATGCACTAAAACCCATGAAACTGACCTAACCTACGATCATCGCCGCCATAACGGCCAGTGAACAGGACAAAACCAGTCAAACCGCCATCCATATCCGGTCTGACCACCCCTGGCCAGTATGACCGCTCAGCTAGCTCGGTCAGACCGCCATCACATTGACTTAGCCAAATTTCCCCTGGAAATCCGAAACTTCCCTGAAAATTTAAAACAAATAAAACTTTTGACTCGAAACTCTAAAAAATATGAGGCCAAGTACAAAAAAAATCATCTCTCTTGCCTACACCCACTATTTTTGGCCCATCCTAAAATTCGAACAACACCTTTATGGCCGGTCAGACCGCCGCCCACGACCGGTTTTGACCGGTCGCCACTTGGCCTGCCCAACGGTCGGTCTAACCGCCAGAGGTGGCCGATCTGACCGCCTACTGCCTGACAACGTCTGAAATTTATCGAAAACGAGTGTTTCGACAAACCCTCTCTATCGTTGCCAATTGAATCATCATCCTAAGATCATGAACATATCTCATGGCATCCACAGAGTTAGATGTGCATACATATATTTTGGAAAAGTGTAACTAATGGGAGAATAATACGAGCATGCAGGTATATGATCCATCCATGATGGAGAGTGGTTATGTTTTTAAGAACCCCCCAACAACTTATTATACTCAATGATTTTCTTCCATTAAAACTCATACTTCGATTACATTTCTCAAGTTGTATTTTCTTTCAAACTTCTATTATCATTTTTAATGTTTATGATATTTTAAAATCTAAATAGGCTAAAACATATGTAAATATATTTTTAAGTATCTAAGTTATATAATTTAATACTATAAACTTTGAAATAAATATAACCATGCGAATGCGCAGGCTCAAATGTCTAAGAATTCAAAACATAATTGTTAATTTATTATACTGTCTCTGAAGGCTTCATGTTCTGTTTTGTTGAGTCATCGTCAGTCGTCAGTCGTCAGGCAGGGTTTCAATTTTTAATCCCGACTATCAAAATCGATGTACTTATAACTCAGCCATCGAATTTGATCAAGTCAGTCTTCTCTGATGGTGGGACATGTAAAAAGGAGGGTACTTCCATGAATTATGTTGCCATAAAGATTAATTAGCCGACGTAACATGGGCAGCGTCCTCCTGATTAGATCTTTGTCAAAGTCCACTATCCCATTTCCCTATCTATCTATCTATCTATCTATCGATCTAGAGGTTCTCCTAGAAGTCACTATATTAATCATAGGAGATAAAAAAGCTAAAATTCCTACATTAATCGGGAAAAAGAAAAAAACTAA
The DNA here is from genome assembly GCA_036346395.1 of Hsuehochloa calcarea. Taxonomy (NCBI): domain Eukaryota; kingdom Viridiplantae; phylum Streptophyta; class Magnoliopsida; order Poales; family Poaceae; genus Hsuehochloa; species Hsuehochloa calcarea. Next base: position 48,689,439 of record CM070599.1, read on the forward strand.
AAAATCACACGTTAATCAGAGAAAAAGAAAAAAAAATCCTAACAATCCATAAGAGTTTGTACTAGAAATAGAACTTTGTGACGACTTAGATCCTTCTAAACACATCCGAAACATACACGATGTTTAAGTACACCATGGTTTGCTCTCAAACTACCAGATGTATCCTTTGCTAATATAGAATATGATGTCGGTATTTATTAAATAATCTTACCAAAAACCAGGAGTCTGGCAACCGCTTCATAACTATGGGATTTTAATTATTAAAATTATAGATTGCATGCAGTATCATATATGAAGCCCACCATGCCATGATCAACTCAAAGAAGGTGATAGTCATGTGGTTAGAATTCTAAATTTTTTTAATCTATTATATTATTGTTTTCTTGCAACAAATTTTACAATTTCTAATTACAAATTGATATACTTGGGTATAACAATTGTTTTGGAATTCAAATGCTTAATTTGTATATATTCGTATAACATGATTTTTTAATTATGAATTCACTAATAGTATTTGTACTTAGAATGCACATAAATAACAATATTGGTTCTATATTGGGGCCATGAGGCAATAAATTAGAAATATATAACAATTAGTAAAAGAAATGAGAACCAAAGTTTGCCAATGGAATTTTTCTTATATTATCAATAACATAATATTGTTGAAACCACGTAGTCCATACGGATGCACGAGTTGATAACTAGTATTCCAAAATGTGATACCCCCTCCTCCCCGTGTCAAGATATAAGGCGTTTAGAATATTGACGGATGACACTTTGATCGTCAATTTCTACGATATGGTCCCATGATGGATGATGACATCTCACATCCCATTCCCCTATCTTCCAAAATGCGATAGTCCCTCTGTGTCAAAATATAAGTCATTTAGGGTATTGACATAAGTCTCCAAGGAAACACTTTGATCAACAATTTCTATGAAAAATATGTTATTTCAAATAAAAATGATTTTATATTATGAAAGTATATTTCATGATGGATCTAGTGATATAAATTTTATGTTGTCAATCTAGGTAATTATTTATATATTGATGGTCAAACCTAAAAATATTTAACAAATACAGATTCTATAATGACTTATATTTTAACACGGAGGTGGCCGGATATGTGACGAAATGTAGTACAAGGCTACAAGCTCTTTGTCTTTCATATTAGATGCATATATAGCTATAGATTTATTGGAGAAAGTTGTAAAATATACAATATATATAGTCCCCTTTTTAAAATTCCAGTCTATTGTACTGTTGATGCGTATGAGAAATTAGTCCATGCATACCGCCAAAAATGCACCATCAGACTCCAGTTCTTCTGATAAGCCTATCAGTCTATCACATTTAGACTACTAGGTTATCTCTATCAAGTGTCAGTCAGACATATATTAGGGACAGTCCCAGAGCATAATCATCAAAATTTTCTCTGGTCCAATCAAACTACTTTCCACACAACATATCTTCTTCACTTTGACTACTGACTCTTAGGGTGACACACAGCACATGTAGATAGATATATGGAACTAAGCTGCCAGGTGCCAAAGACTTCCAAACTGTGACCAAACGAAGCTGCCAAATGCATCCATTGCTCCTGAGGTAAAAATACATGCGTGAGTACGAAACAAACAATTGTCCAGACACTTAGATTTCTACCTGAAGTCCTGAACCTAACACCACTACATCAGATTAATTTTATCATCATAAGAGTCTCATATTAAAATGGCCATGTGAATAGCATGAGGCATAGCTAATATACTTAATAGGAGTAAGGCTTAAAACTCCTATATAAATTAGAATGCTTGCTCTGAACATCTTGTTGGAACTGCGTTGGACTGTATTGAATTTTCGAGCACGTGGCCCTACCCGCTTGTGGTTAGCAAAATGTTTGAGAGGCCAGCCCAAACGGCAGAAGGAAAAATGATAACAAATGAGACGAAAGAGATCGCAGGTTTTAGACTCGATTCGGTCGGTAGCTTTCTTCCCAACAAAATTGACCGGACGAGATGTACGGCTCCTTTTGCAGTCGTTGATCGCCCACCTTCAATTTATGCTTACATTGATGTTTTTTTAGCCCACAACCTTTCATTAGTGCCTATCTTAAGACTTCCTAAAAGGCCATGGTATCAAACTGTCCAAAAAAAAACACCAAAAATTGTAAGTCGCTCAACTACAGCATTGGTCTTGAACACATGTTAATTGCTGCTATAAATTGATTTTGCTGTTGTCGTAGTAGTACCTAAGAATGGATTACTGTAAATAAGTTCATGTCTATGCAAATACTATAAACAAATTAAATCAAGATGCATAAATTAAACCGTCAGAAACTACCGAACGAGATTCAGTGAAAAATGGCAGCCCAACAAAAAGAGAAGCAAGAATATAACCAAGTCTGCCCTTTATGTCAAATCATTCAACATAGGAAGATGCCATGAAGCTGAGACCTGGCTGCCCGACCTCCTTCAAGAAAGGTGGCTTTTCTAACAGAGGAGGGTAAAATCGACCCATGCTAATTATCTGCCGTCCAAAAGCCAAAAGGGCAAAATAACTCTCTCTCCCTCCGGGTCTTCGAAGCCATCAGAAGACCTTGAAAAATTCTGAGGAAAGAGAGGAGCAATTCCACTTTGCCTGACGCCATGAAGCTGAGACCTGGCTGCCCGACCTCCTTCAACAAAGGTGGCTTTTCTAAGAGGGGAGGGTAAAATTGACCCATGCTAATTATTTGTCATCCAAAAGCCAAAAGGGCTAAGTAACTTTGTCCCTCCGGGTCTTTGAAGCCATCAGAAGACCTTGAAAAATACTGAGAGGAAAGAGAGGAGCAACTCCACTTTGCGTCTTGAGTCTTGTCACGAATGAATGGATTGGTTGGCTCCTCCTCATGGCCATCTCCCTTTCATGATACACAACAGCTGCACGAGGACACACCTAGGTGAGGTTCGATCTGTAAAAGACAAGCATCGTGCACAATTATTCATGAAAAAGAGTCAGACATAAGATAAAAGGCAAAATTGCCCACAGAATATCACAATTTCGTGTCATTGCTGTAGAACACATAAATTTTGTGTCTTTCCCAAAATACACTACAATTTTGTTGCTCTTTGCTGTAGATATCCTCTACTTATTAAAATAATATATCTAGTTTCGAGAGGAGTGAGAAGGCCTGCGAAATAACCTATTTGCCCCTCCATTCATACGCCCGACCGTGCTCCTGATCTCCGCGAGCCGCATCGACCTTATCGGTTGGGTCACACACTCGCCAGAGCACGGTGAGCGCCTACTCGACGCAGCCCTGCACGATGAGCCATTGTGGCAACTCTGGCATGGCGAGAGTGCGCTGAGTCTGGGCATGGCGCGCCAGCTGTAGACCAACGGTAGCTTGGCGAGAAGGTAGATGACCACGTATCCAATCAGGATGCGGAAACTGATGCATATCTCCAGCAACGAGCCGCGGATCTCCGTGGAGGCTATCTTGGCGACATAGACGGGCGCGATCATGAGCGCGTAGACGACATCGACGCCCACAACGCAGCGGACGGCGAGGAGCGTAGCGAAGTTGGGCGTGAGGCCAATTAGGGAGTCGACGAGGAAGATGCAGGCGGTGAGCGAGATTGTGCGGTGGCGACCGGCCTAGTCGGAGACGTGGCCGGCGGTGAGGGAGCTAATGAGCGCGCAGATGTTGAGGATGCCAATGAGGAGCTGCACTAGCGTGCACAAGAGGGAGCTATGCTCGGCGAGGCACAGCTGTAATGGCGGCTTTGGTGGGCTCCACCAACTGATAAGGGCAAAATAGTCTTTTCATCCACCTTCTCTCTTCGTGTCTTTGTTTAACAAAGACACAAAATTTAAGAATGTGGACAGGTAAAACAGCTGACCTTAGGCATAATAATGTTTAATTTAATGATCTTTTTCCTAGTGCTGACGTGAGCTCATGACCTGAATGACGATGGTACCAAGTGTTTTTCTGTAGAATATAATGGTTTTATCTATAAATAATAGCGCATGATTCTCGTAACAGTGACAATCACATTTCCTATTTTTGGGGGTGGGTAACGCTAGTAATAATTTTGTTTACAAATGCAACCTAAGAGACCGATGATGCCTTGGTGTGACTTGCGTCGTGACAGTAGACTAATAATAAGTAGAGGCGCCCGGTCAATGATTCCCTATGAGCTCAAGTGTATACGGTGGTTGCATAAAATTTTGTTTAGCATCACAGTGAATCGCGTTGTGTGAACAGTACTATAGAAACATATAAAAGTACTGTAGTAATTTTACTGCAGCGGAAAAGCACTGTATCGATTGATCTCGGCCTTCGCTTTCAATCGGACCGTTGAGATCACTTCTAATTCTCGTGCAATGTGGCACCTTTGCATTAAGAGTAGTAATGTAGATGATCCCCATCCAAGTGTTCTACATCCGGTCTAATTTAGATGTTGTTTTAACAACTTCCTATGCCTATTTTATGATATATTTTTAATTTCATCGTGGCTGTTTGCGGCCAAGAATTCTAGGGATGTATTGGAACCTCCACCACATCAAATTTACATTTAGGGATTCTTGTAGCAAACAAAGATTAGAAAGTAAGAGAGAAAGGGTCTTCGTCATTCTCGGGGAGCCGAAGGATCCTCGGAGAGGGGATCAGCAATCAGTGAACAGATACTAATTGTTTTTCTTTAATTATCGAAAAAATCCTCCTCTTACATGGGGGAGACTCCCTATTTATAGCCCTACGTTTACATTACTATCTTACCCCTACAGGAATACTGTATGCGTAGGGGCTGCAGGGACCTTTTCCTCCCCCTACACCTAGGCCTTGACCCATGGTAGGTCTTCCTACACTTGGTCCACCTGGCTGGTGCACCAGGTCTACCCGTTCCCGAAGGGCTCTGTGCTTCGCGAGGTGCTGAGGACCCTCCGGGGGTGTTTCGGCTCTTCCTGGAGGTGCCCGGAAGGCCTGCTGCTCCGGGCGTCGCGAAGCGCCGAGGACCCACCGGAGGTGCTTCGGCTCTTCTCCGGAGGGCCTGCTGCTCCGAGCATCACGAAACGTCGAGGACCCTCTGGGGGTGTCCAGGAAGGCATGCTGCTCCAGACCTCGCGAAGCGTCGATGACCCTCCGGAAGTACTTCGGCTCTTCTCCGGAGGTGGCCCGGAGGGCCTGCTGCTCCGGGCGTCGCGAAGGGCCGAGGACCCTCTGGGGGTGCTTCGACTTTTCTCCGGAGGTGGCTTTGCCTGGCCATTGGGGTTGGTGGGGCCGCCCCTACGACAGGGATCAATTGGATACTTGCATATACATAGGGTGAAAAAAGATCGAAACTCACAAGCCAGGTTGGCTTATTAAGGACTCAGCTCTAACTCATGTTATAAGCGAGCCGAGTCAAGCCGGCATTTCTGCTCATTAAGTTAACGAGCTGAGTTCAAACCAGCTCGTGAGCAGCTCATTTAGCTCGGTTAAATTAGAACCCAACACAACAAGATATCAAGCCAACAAGTGCTCTAGATCGGCTCCAGGCCTAGCCCAGCCCAACTAGGACTCCACATGCATTCCAAGAGCAGGATTAGGTGGCCAGGCGCAACGCAACCAGCCAACCACCCCACCCGCAAGTCTATCACTATCCACAGACCACAACGCCACGCCGCCGCCACCCGCTTGTTCGCTTGGCCGACCTAGGCCTCCCGCCTCCACCTCCCGCTCCGGCTCCGGCCTCCGCGTGTGATGGATCGACAATCGAGACTGGAATCCAAGAACCACGGAGGGAGGAGGTCGTCCGCCAATGCCTCAACAATGGTGTTAAACCGTGCAAGTGCAACCTCTCACCACCTCATCTACTCCGCTAGAAAGCCGTCTCGCTCTAGCCAACCGGCACCGACCCCTATTGCGGTTGTCTCCTCCTCAGTGTGTGTCATGAACTCATAATCTCCTCTGTCTAGTAGTGATTGGTGAAAAATGGCATGATGATATCTTTTGCTTCTAGATATAGTTTATTATTTGTCATACCAGCGAGCTTAATACTGATGGACTGTGTAGCTCATAAACATAAATGATCTATGTAAGTGTAGGACTCGGAATATGGCAATTTTGACATGCCTGATTTTTCATGTGTCAATTGATTCTGCAACTCTGATGAGGAAGAAGATGATGTGTCAAATGGTGGTGGTGTGTCTAGGTTTCGAAAGGCAAAGAGAATAGCCAAAAGACATAAGGGTATTCCAGTATCTCCTTCCAAAAAGAGCAAAGGAAAGTGTTCAAATTGTTGGAAGCTTTTTAAGGCGGTCAACGTTCCATCCAAGAAGGAGAAATGAAAGACTGAGACAAATGTGAAGTGCGGGTTTTGCTACGTGTTCTTTGCTTACAAGCCAGGGTAACTAACTACAAGTCTCTTAAGGCATATACCAAAGTACAAAACCTATTTGAAGGCCAAAAGCTCAAGATACACTCAACTATGATCTAGACAAGGCAAGTTCATATCTTGTAGTCACTCCTACTGTATATGATCATGAGGCAACCCGTATAATAGTTGCTAAGATGATAATTGTCCATGAGTATCCATTAAAGATGGTAGAGCACATGTGGTTTAATGTGTTGATGAGGTATATGAATGCATCATACCAGCTTATTGGTAGGAATACTATAAGAAGTGAATGCATAAAGGTTTATGAATCAGAAAAATTACTCCTTATGAAGAGTCTTAGAGATGTCGATAATATAAGTTTTACTTGTGATATGTGGACTTCAAATTAAAACCTTTGCTATACATGAGTTTTATCACGCATTGCATAGATGCTAATTGGGCTATGCAATGATGTGTCTTGAACTTCGTTGAGTTGGATCCTCCACACACAGGGAATGTGATAGCCCAGGTAGTGTTTGAATGCACTAGTGATTCAAGAATATTTTCATGTTCGTTGTTGTTTTCATATAATGAATTTGGTAGTGGATGATGGCATGGAACCATTATAATCTTTTCATAAGCGTTGTTGTTTTCAGGGAATGAATTTGGTAGTATATGATGGAACCATTATCCATCCTAAGCATGTACAAATTCTTAGAAGTTTGTAAATCTATTGCTTTGGAAGTTGAAAAAGGGTTGAGTCTTGATGTGTCAATAAGGTGGAGTTCAACATATAAAATGTTGTATGTATGCATTGCTTATAAGGATGCATTATTTGTATTGTATTGATTCAGATGCTAATTACAAGTGGCTTCCTTCGAGTGAACAATGAGCTTTATATAGCAAAATTCAACCAACATTGAAAGCATTGGCTGAAGTAACTATTGCATTTTTAGGATCTCTACACCCCCATGGTAAATTTTTTATATCCTTATATAGTGAATGTTAAGATTGCATTGAGAGCTGCAAGTATTTGTAGTGATCAACATTTGAAGAGTATGGGTAAAACAATGTTGGATAAGTTCGATATGTATTGGGCTAAAAAACAATGTTATGCTTATTACTACTATTCTCAATTCAATTCGTTAGTTGGTGTTTTACACAGATGTATGACCCTCCAAAGCCACTAATGAGGAAAGTGAAATATGTCACGAGTTGTTTGATCTATATGTCTAACATGAGATGCAATATCGCCACAAGAAGGTTGCCAACAGCAGAGCCGAGTCCTCTTCAACCATTGATACAAGTTGCTCATTATTCTCACTTTCAAGTGAGTTTTAGACCTTTTTGCGATCTACTTTTACAAAGCTATCTAAACCAGAGTTACTCATATATCTAGATAAACCAAATCATCATTTAGCATACATGAGTCTTAAATTGCTTGATTGGCGGAGATTGAATGTTCATAGGTTCCCAATTGTGTCAAAGATGGCCAATAAATTCTTTACTATACCTGCAAGTACCGTATCCTCGGAGTCAACCTTTAGTGTTGGAGATAGTGTTCTTAATAATTATCATAGTATTATGTGCCCAGATATGGTTGAGGCATTAGTTTGTGGTTCTACCTGGATATGAGGTTCTCAAAATGACATGACACCTCCAATGTGTGTGGTATGTTTTCCCATACTAACAGTTGTCCTCTTTCATATCTGGTTTGTTAATATTATATCTAACTCAATTAGCATTTTCCTTTACAAAAAGAAGACGATGATGATATTGTTTGGTGGAGGACAAGTTGACAAGAAGAACTTTTGTTTGGTGGCAATGGCTGCATTCAAGAAGACTCAAGACCTTTTGTTTCATGTTTTTACTAGCTCTTCATGAACTATCATGCTAATTGGTGGATTAGATGTTATCAACTTTCAACTGGTTGCATGTTTTGTACATAAAAGGGATTGTCTGGTGTTCAACATGAATTGTTTTAAGTGATATTATAGGCTTTTGGTTGACTGGTTGTGGACTTGTGGTTGTGATCTTGTGGACTATTGAATCTTTAACCCTTGTGGTTGTGGTGAAATAGAGATGCATGTTACTACCAAAATTCAAGCATAATTTACTAGCTATTATTATTATTTTGATGCAATTGAGTTTGGAAATAAATTCTTATTGATAGATGGCACATGATGCATGTTCTTCAGTTTCACAATCTTTCCCAAAGTAAACTTCAGATCGATCGTACCAACACCATGAACAGTGGCATGTGACATATTCCCCATTAGAATGACTGAATCCCGAGTGACCTGGTAAGAAGAGAATAATGAAATATAAGCACACACATGTATATTAGCACCAGTGTCTATCCACCAATCGGCAGAATGACATACGAAAAGAATATTAGGTAAATTACCATACCTTGAAGTTCCCGTCTCAGTGGTACCAACAACAACATTAGCAGACTTGGAATTCTGCCCTTGCCGATTCTTTCCACCTTTACGTTGGCCCAATGACCAGATTCGCCACACACAAAGCAAAGGCCATCCTTTGTGTTTTCCTTCTTCTTCTTGAAGCTAGTTGTTTGTGCAGTCTTGTTCTTGCTTTTGAACTTTTGAGCTTGGCCATTCTTCTTCTACACCACATTGGCACTAGAATGTCCCTCATTACCTCTAGTGTGTGTATCTTTTGCTCTCGCCTTCTCTTCAACATCAAGAGACCCAATGAGATTTTCAACAGAAAACTCTTGTCTCTTATGTTTCAGAGAAGTAGTAAAATTCCTCCAAGAAGGAGGATGTTTGGCAATAATGCCTCCCACAACAAACTTGTTCGGTAACACACACTTGAAGTGCTCAAGTTCTGTATCCATGGATTGTATCTCATGAGCCTGTTCAACTACAGAATGGCCATCAACCATTCTATAGTCATAGTATTGCTCCATGAGATACAATTCACTGCCTGCATCCGAAACCCCAAACTTGGCCTCGAGTGCATCCCACATCTCTTTCCCAATTTTAATCATCATGTATGCATCGATTAACTTCTCACCAAGAACACTAACCACGACACCTTTAAAAAGGTTATCAGCAGCCTCAAATGCTTGCTCCATTTCAGAAGTAAGTGTTCCTTTAGGTTTGCCGTTTGCCACATGGAAAACGTTCATGGCAGTTAGCCAAAGCACCATCTTGGTGCGCCACCTCTTGTAATTCGCACCATCGTACTCAGAGGGTTTGAGCGCAGCAGCAAAGCCAGTTGACGAAAAATGCCATAATAAGATTTTTGGATTGTTGAATATATGAGCATTTTTTGAATTACTTTAATCCAAAAATATACTAGATGAATCATAGACAATACTGTAGCCTTTTCATAAAGTAAGTAATCATGAACACCATAGTCATATGAATTTCCAGAAGAACAGAAACTAGTATTCTATCTCAGTGTTCAAGACAACAACAGATAATAAAGCTGAACAAACAACAAGTGAGATATTGATATACCCAGAACCAGTCAACTGGCTTATTATAGGTGTAGTGGAAGTGTTGGTGTGGTCGTCGTTCGCCATGTCGTAGTGGACGTCGTGGTAGTAGTCGTGCAGTTGATGTAGCAGAGGATCGAATGAAAACGAAGCAGCGAGCAGTCGCGCGAACGCTCCCCAAAAATCTTATTCGTCCTCGCTCATGCAAGCCTTCAAGGATGGGGGTTCCGGAGGCCTGCTCTCCCGGTTCGACCGTACACGCGCCTTGCGGGATGGAGATCGCTAGATACAACAGCAACAAACTCGAGGATTCTTTCTTAGTCTCTCGTGGAGTGAATCGGAGAAGCAATCCTTCACGAACGGTCACCATTGATTTGCCATCAATTAGTGCTAATCGCATCCATTACTCACTAGTAACTGAACCGTTACTACCAGCCATTCGTTAATGCCATTACTTTGAGTCCGTGTGTTTCGATTTTCGAATAGATAAAGAAAAATCGCGCGCACCCATCGTGTCTGCACGCACATGCACTCGCACGGCGCGGCACGACACGGCGAGGCGAGCGCGCATGCGTGTTGGCTTTCTCCAATTCCACAAGGGGAGCTACCACGTTCCACCTTATAAAGTGGTGTAACTCCCCTTTCATTCTCCATTTGGGACTAAGCAAATTTAGCATGTGCATATAGGCCTTTGAGATTTTTTAAGAATTAATTAGAATTAAAACTGGCACAACCCGTATTAATTTTACCACTACATATTAACACTAGTGCAATTATTAATAATGAGCCAGCTCGAGCACTTTGATCGAGAAGCCCGCTCGTTATCCAGCCGTATATATAGGCATAAGAGGAGTGTGGGGGAACAGACAAGTACACCTTTTGGGCGACATCTTATAGTTCTATGTGTTGAACACAACACCGAGTCCCTTTGTTGGTTGACTGAGGCTCTGTTCAAAACTTTGAACAAAATTAGACCGAACCATGCAAGATAATAAGCTCAATCTAAATTTGAAATTGATCAATCTGGGCTAATGGAATCCCCATTCAAGGCCACACTAGCTAGAGGTATGTGATCGGCCAGGACCACTTTGCCCTATCGAGCGATAAGGACAGCCATTACCTGCATGCGCATGAAAATTACACGCATTACTTGAAACTCTTGATAGATCTACCTTGTCCCCATCTTTAGATCTGGGAGTAACTTTAGCATGTACCATCCTGTAACCCATGATCTGATCGTATCATTATATCAAAAGGGAAATGGGTTGGACAATTGTCATGCATTAGCAAGAAACAGATAACATTCAAAAATAGCATGATAGCCACGATGTACTACCTTTAGAAAAACAAGTTATTAGGGTGTCTTCAATAGTATCGTCTCTAGTTTTACTGTATAAACTGCATATCACCGAAAGATAGATTCAGAGAAAACACTTTTAATAAGCTGTCTTTAGCAAGTTATCTCTAACATTCATGCTAAATTTATAATATTCTCACTCCTTCACCCCTCTCTCATATGCACTGATTGCTTTGTCTTGGTTGGTGTGTAAAGATGGTTAGCTTCCCTTCTCTCGCATTTCTCTCTCTCTCTCTCACCTAGGATTTTGCTGGTATGAAAGGGATAACCAACGGTTGACATAACACTATTAGAGATATTCTCACGTGTGAAATGCCTTCTTCATACTATTTATTGTTATCCATGCCAAATGTATGCATGCCAAATGTGAACTAAATGCCACTATAATTTTCAAGCTGCAGCCACTCGAGGAGGATTTAATTACGCATTATGTCAGAATTATTGGGAGTTTTGAACTCGTGGAATTTGGTTCCTTCAACGAAACAAAGGCCTGTGCAGCCACCCGTTTGGAGGCTTGACCTTTGAGGTTATCTAACCGAGTCTGAAAAATTTGTATTCAAAGTGTGATGGGGCAAATAGAGGAAAAGGTTGAATATCACTATTGCATGTACTTTGCATCTTACATCAGTTCTATGAAAATGTGCCGCAAAGTATTGAAAAATATTAGGTATCTACAAGCCAGAAGTGGTAGGCGTTACTTGTGTAAAGGAAACACGTCCAATTCCATTTGGTGTAATAACGGTAGATTTCGAGAGGGTAGATATAATGGCGAGAAATCCATACCTGATATGTTTATCACAAAGTAATCATTTGCATTAGTCTTGAACGTGTTATGGTGAGTTGGATATAAAAATGACCGCGTCAAAAAAACAATCACGCCGTTCGTGTTCAACCAAAGAAAAAAAAAACATCCATTCATTTTTTTTGGGAACAGGGGCATGAGCTCTGACTCAATTCATTAATCCAAGGAGATAATGCAAACACCAATCCAAGACGGGCGAAGCGAACTCTTACCTACCAAGAGAATTTTTGGGTTATTTGATATTGTTTGACCTTGTAGTAGCAAAACTAGCCTTCTCCTACTCAAAATGATTTAAAAAATGTTATTGTAGAAATGTCGGCGACGCACATGGCGCTGCCGCGCGCCCACTGCCGAGCACTGGCCTGCCGCACCACGAGCGCCTGGACCCCCTTACCGCGTTGTGGGCCCGTGGCAGCCTGGACCAAAGGTTGCTGCGCTGTGGACGCCTGGATCCGAGCCTTGTCGGATCTTAGGCTTTGAAAATCTGAAACCCTCGTGTGTGTACCGTATCAGTCTCATGATCAGTGACTAATACACACATCCACAACATTGATAATCATATCCATACATTCATACAGAATAAAATAAAGTATGGTACATAACTTAAACGATTACATTATTTACAACACAAAGGCCGACCCGTCAAATAAAAGCTTAAATATCAGAAGTAGCAAAAATAACAGCGGAATCAAAATATGTAATAAACCCAAAATCCCAGCGGCATGCCCATCCGAACTCTCAACAACCGACAAAAGACAAGTTCTAGAAAGACCCGTCACCAAACCCACCGGTTCAGGTGCAAAGAAAGTGTTGTCAGGCGTAGACTCATCCTCCAAGTCTAAACAATAATTTAAATAAGATTGAATACATTGCGTATTCAGCAAGACTTGTAGTGTATCGTAAAATTTATATACATACAAGGCTAACAAGCGATAAGGCTCTATGCTACAAATTATTTTCAGCATTAAGAAAATTTAATTTGCAATATCAATATGTAATATTTTGCAATATAAATGTAAAGAACAGTTAAATAGATAAAGGACAATAAGTAATTAATTGCATAATTAACCACTTGCATCCCTCTTCAGCTGCGAGTAACATCTTGTTTCGAGCCATAGACATGACACTCAACTCAAATCAAACTAACAAACCATTTCCCACATTTCCTAACAAAATTATTTTTGTGAAAACCAAAACTATACCCGATATGACTGCACTAAGCACGCTCATGACCGCACTATTTAAATAGATTTACACTCTACAGAGGTGTATAACTTTACTCACAGCACACAAATTCTCTAGCTTATTTGGCATCCGTCGATACCACCGTTTACTACCTTTGGTAAGCAGTCTAGAGCACGTGTCGAAACCTTTACATCTCCTATTCCTAACCTTGCATTAGCCCGACGAATGAACATCCTCACTTTACCCGAGAACAACCCCGTTTCAGCGAGGCATTTACCGTTGTGTTGGAAGGCTTTGTTCCCAACGCCTCGATGAAGGAAGCCCTTTGAGCAATCACACATGCTCACACTACTACAGTCCTATCAATATGCAAGGCTTGTTTTCGATAACTTAATTAGCTAAAATCGTCCCACACTGGCACATGTGGTTGTACGCTTAAGCTTAGATTCATGGTAATGACGTTCGATCTTTAATTGACCCGGGTGAGGATCTCCCCCTATCTATTTGTGATATACACTTCTCATAATATAATATAACTCACACGCGTCGCAAACTAAATTTTATTTTATTTTTATTTAGGTAAACCCCTCTGAATTATCATTTCAAAACTCTCAATTTCTTGTTCATCGTGTCGTCTTTTTAGCAAATTTTAGTAAAAACTATAGATTGACCAAGCAATTGTGCGACACTTGCACTCAAATTCCCAAGTTGGCATTATCTATTGTTTAAACCATAACCTAATAGCTACAATAGTAAGGAAATCAATATTTCAAGGAGGTTAATGCATCGAATAGGATTATGACTACCATTATCCCAAATATTAGCAATTTTACTTCGGCTTAGTAATTCCAGAAATTAGAAAAGTGTTGACGTCGAAAGCGTATCTTGCAAAGTTTACACTTTCCAGCAGAGAAAGTGTATTCTTCTCTGAGTCTACTGAGGTTTAAGCTTTCTAATAGAGAAAACGTATTCTCCTCTAACTGAAAGCGGTTTTTCTCATTTTTTCCTGCTTTTAATTAATTTAAATGTGGGGTCTACTTGTCAGTGACTCATATTTTTTGTTTTATTGATTTTATTTATAACCCAGAGGCGACCCCACATTTCATAGACTTATTAATTATTAACTAATAATTAAACATGTTTCTGTTTTTAATTAACTAAGGACTAGGGTACACATGTCAGTGTCTCAGGTTTTAAACCGTGTTTTAAAACCGAGAATAGTGCGTGGTCCCACTTGTTAGTGACCCATTTACTAAAGATATTTAAAATTATTTTTTATTACCTTTTCATCCAGTCCCACCTGTCATTGACTTATTACTTTTAACTACTATTATTAAGCGCTAATCAACATTTAAACACATGGGTCCCACTGCAGAGAGAGAGAAGGGAGGAACTGGACACGTGCATGGCCGAGAGGGGGAGAAGCTCACAGACGGCAAGGCACGCGCGGAAAAGCTCGATGTAGCCTGGGAATGCGTAGAGGGAGTCTATGCATTGCCAGGGGAGGTAGAAGTGGCCGGAGAGGTGGACAAAATCGACGGTGCGACGGAGATGAGCAGCGGAGCCTCTCGGGCTCGTTATGCATTTCGCGTAGGAGGTTTTCCTCAGGCTAAAGGAGGATCACACTGGAATCAGTGAGTCCAGGCGGTACTATTGGGTCGGGCACGGGGACCTAGGGTGACCAAAGGCATGCCGGCAGCATGCAACAGCGGCGGCGCCATGAATGGCTAAGGGGAAATCGTGCTAGGGACTCGCCACGACTATAAGGGTGCAGAAAATGAGGCCGGGGAGGCTCTGGAATGGCTTGTCGACGACGAGCAGCGACGGCGCAGAGGTGGTCCACGACGGCAGCTCACCACAACGACGGATGTGCTACAAGAACTGTCGCGTTAGGTTACTAAGATGTTGAGGATGGTGTACATGCAAGGAATCGGCCCAAGGCTCACCTGGTTTCGAAGAAGTATAGAAGTGGTGGCGGCAGGCGTGAATTGGGAAATGGGAGTGAAGCTCGGATTTAGGGCGAGTTTGCCTGCATTGAGTGAAGTATTATCATCAATAGAGTGTAGAACACCTGATGACGCGATCAGTTTGGGCTCAGACTCACTAGAGTGACGGGAACGAGTTGGCGAGCTTGAGTGCGCGCCGGAGTTGAGGGCGAAGGCTGATGCGATCGAGCTACAAGGCTTCCGGGGCTGCATTAAGAACAGAAATGGAGTGAGTGACGCATGAGGATCAACATGACGTAACGTCATGAATGAGGAAGCTCACCAGAGCGGGAATGGTGCGGAGACACGCTCACGGCGTTGAGAACGACGCAAACGTTCCCGCGAAACGAACGAGCGATGAAGCTCGGGTTTTCGCGAAATAGAACGTGGGCGAGCTAAGGATTACCGTGTGCGTTCTAGGGCTTAAATAGCTAGAGCGTTTGCGCAAGAAAACAATAAGAAGGTATGACCGCTGCGAGAATACTATGCTCTAGCTTCGTCGTCTCCACCAGCACGGGAGTTAGTCGCCATTAAGGAAGTAGATGATATGGGCGTGGTCTGACAGAGATGGTGGAGGTATGTGAGGTGCAAAAACAGTGGGTGGCGAAGGAAATCAACGGGCGGGTCCAGCGAGCGAGGACGATGTCGAGGTGGAAGAAAGGTCCCGACAAGCGAGACCCACACGTCAGCGAGAGGTGCGCTGACGTGGGCTGGAGTTGACGCTGGTGTTTGGGCCGGCGCAGATATGATCTGAGAGGGTGAGTGGGAATTCAAAGAGAAATCTACTAATTTTGTAAGGCTTGTGTGTGCGCGCGCGCTCGCCTGCAACAAAGTTGTTCTTACGGGAACGCAGCAGAATTTCTCGTGAAAACCGTGCAGACAAGGTAAAGGGTCGAACAATGGACACATGCACGCAGGAGCTTTTTAGATCTCAAGTTGCCTTCACCGACCCGTTTCCTCCCTCTCCTTCGCCCCCCTATCATCCCGCATTATTGTCCACAGAGAATCATCTGGAAAGGAGACTTCCTCTCCTTGTACCCCTCTGTTTATTCAGTAGTATTCCTTTATGCTGCAAGGAATTAAAAATAGAGGCTGCTAATGCTTCGATCACCTGCAAAATTGATCATTGGAAACGGTATTTTTCGAGTGAATTGTTTGTCCACCACATGTTTTGGGGGTTTACTAGTAGTAATATATTTAGAGAAATGTAAAATGCTTTGTCTGTTATTATGTCCTTTTTGTTATGAGCAAGAGCCAAGAGGGCTTAGTTCATCACTTGCACGAAAAACACATACAGATGGAAATAGCTTTGAGCTGGCTAGACTTCCACGGGAGCAACTTGGCACCTCTCACTCTCTGAAAAAAAAAACTAACACATTATACACCTCTAATGTGACTCTTACACCCATATTTCCATCGAAACAACTGTAGTATATACACCCGTTTTATTTGAACAGACAACTATATATGCATGTGTTATTAGCTAGACCACGAACTGTTCAGGCGGCCCTTGTAGTCTGAATTGCACCAACATACTAGTATATATACTTCGAGTACCAGAAAATAAACAGATGGCACTCCACTAATTAACCCTTCATTTTTTTTTTGTTTGGCCCACGGAGCTAGCAGCCGCGCCGTGCGATTTATATCCATCGCCGAATCTACCTTTGGGGCTGTTTGGTTTTTATTACCAAATTTAACCTATCAAGTCTTACCAAATTGGCTACCAATGTCGTGGGCAAAAATTGGTAAGAAAATGAACCAGAGTGCACAAGGAAAAAGAAATCTTACCAAAATTTGGTAGCAAACTAAATGCTTGTCAAATTCCATCAACACTGTCAAAATTTGATAAGGCAAGAGTCGGCGACAATTGGCAGCAAACCAAACATCCCCGAAAATACATCGAAGCCTATTATCTTGGAGTTTTTTTTTGTTTAAATGTGACGAAGATTAAAACCTCTACTTATTATTTAATAGATAAAAGACCATACATCTTCGTGGTCGTAACCCCTAAGGCTAACGACCTCACGTCGTTAGGATTCCAGAGGTTACACAATATCTAACCTGGTCGGAGAAGGTTCCCAACCTTGCCTCCGATCGGTCAAAAGCTCACAAAGGCTTGAACCGATATCTGGATCTAGCGCCAGATATATCCTCTACCGTGTGAAGAATGGAACATGTGTCGTATATTCCATACCACGTGACGATACGTAACTCTAAGACACACGAATGCGGTTAAGTGGCTCACTGACATATAATCGTACAGCGGTTGACACATTGTCAACTGACGCCTCTCTCCGACCAGACGTGATGCTTCTCCAACAAGCGTCTCTCCTAGAGACAACTGCCAACGCTTCATCAACTATATAAGGAGGACTGCGAACCGAAGTGGAGGAGGCCGGAACAGTGAAGATAGAATGGGAAACACTCTCAGAAGAGCAATGTATTCCCGAGTTAGTCTTCAGTCTAGGTTACATAAACCCATTGTAATAGCCAGTTCATAGTAATAAAGAGTAGTCTCATTACTTTCCAGGAAATACGTGTCGTTTTCTCTTTTTCTTCATACATTCATAAGATCGGCGATTTGATCGTTGACAAAATGACACTGTTTGCATACGAAATAGCAAATCTAGCCCCCTCCGAAGATAAAAGCCAAAAATAGCACCATGAACTCGCCGACAGGCGACATGAGGCAAGCCCGTGCGCCAGGCTGCCGGACACGCCAAGTCTGTGCGCTTGGCTCGGACGCCCCCTGTTGTAATTATTTTTATTTGTAATTAATTAGTCATAATTAACTAGTCATAATTAATTTGTTCATAATTAATTAGTCATAATTTTCATAATTAATTAGTCGCAGTCAAATATTCTTAATTATTTAGTCGTAGTCAGACATTCTTAATTAATTAGTCGTAATTATTTAGTCATATTTAATTAGTTAATTAGTCGTAGTAAAATATTCATAATTAATTAACTAGTAATTAATTAGTCATAATTAATTTACTCATAATTAATTAATCGTAGTTAGTTAGTTAGCCCAAATAAATTAGTCGTACTTAATTAGTCGTAAGAATTACTAGTTTTTTTTCTTCTTCGGAATTTTAGTATTTTTTATTATGCGTTGATTAGGATAAATTATACATAATGATTATCAAAGTATAATTATTTTAGGGAGGTAGGGAAATATAGACTACATAGTGCGACATGTTTATTTGATTGTGTACAGTAAAGAACGATGAATTGCTCCTAACTTATTCATTGGGTTGTTGTGGCTTTAGGTAATGTCTAACATGCTAGACTTGCTTTTGTTTTTGACGACCGCTATTTGGAATGCGAGTTTTTGGATTTTTCGAAATGTACAAGGCGGACCTGGTGGGTTGGGCATATCAAGATATCTAATCAGTTTCTACTTAACAACATATTGTAATCCTTAACAGTTTGCACTAATAAATTAACATTTCACAAAAGCCAAAAACTCGCATTCCAAATAGGGCCCATAATTTATGTGTGATTTTATGGTACATGTGGCAATAAAATGCTTTATTATCTCAACTCACGCGCTCTATTTGGAATGCAAGTTTTTGGTTTTTTTTGAAATGTTAATTTATTAGTATAAACTGTTAAGGATTACAACATGTTGTTAAGTAGACACTGATTAGGCATCTTGACATGTCCATTCCACCCAATCCGCCCCGTACAATATAGTCGCCAAAAAACACAAATAAGTCTTGTATGTTCGATATTACCTAAAGCTACAACAATCCAATGCATATGTTAGGAGCAATTCATTGTTCTTTACTATACACAATCAGATAAATAGGTCATACTATGTAGTCTATATTTTCTTACCTTTCCAAAATAACTGCACTTTGATAATCTTTATGTAAAAATTTAACATAATTAGTACATAAAAAAACGAATAAAATTATGGGAAAGAACTAATAATTCTTATGACTAAGTTATTTAGACTAACTATTAAATTAGTCTAACTATCTACAACTAATTAATTATATTTAAATTAATTATGATTAATTAATTTAGAATACTTAACTATGACTAATTAAATAGGACTAATTAATTATAAATTAATTAATTATATCTAAATGATTAATTGGGGGCTTAAAATAGGGGGCGTTCGAATTAGGAGTGTGCGGACGAGGAAAATCCCCTCCTCTAACATATGAACTTAGTATATTCGGCTGTCCAGCGCACGAACTTAAGATATATCGACTGCCGAGGAGTTGCAGTGTTATTTTTGGTTTTAACCAGCCAGAGAGGGCTGGATTTGCACGCGTGCACCGTGATGCGGTGGGGCAACCACCAAGTGGCTGACATCCACGGCCCCTCGGGGAGGCGAGGCGGGCCCACGCGCCCCGTTAGCAGAGTGAAATCCCGGGGATACATCTGTCTCCAACCGCCCGCCGCTACGTAAACCCACCGACGCGTAGGCCCAGATCGCACGTCCTCTGTACACACCCCACCGGGTGCGAACGGCCAGGCGCGTCGCGTGATTTTTCTCCCCTCTCTGAGCCTCGGTGCGGCGGGAGGGAGGGACGGGCTGACCTAACAGGGCACGCGAACAGAGAGATGGGGAGGGCGGAACTCGTCGGGCCCACTGGCGGCCGCGTGGCCCACCACTGTGGACCCGGCCTAGGGCTGCGGCCCGGTGCGGAGGTGGGGCAGGTATAAAGCGGGGAGGCGCTATATAGGGCTCCTCCATCCCACCCCCCCTCCCCCCAGCCTGTGCACTGCTCTGCTCACCACTACTAATACTTCCTTTCTTCTCCTGACGAGGAGAGGAGAGGAGGCCGTGTGTTTCCCTGTGTGGTTTGGTAGAGTTGGGTCTCGGGGTTTGGCTCTAGAGTCTGCTCTTTCTTGGGGACAAACAGCCGCACGCTGGTTCGGCCGGCGTAGAAGAACCCACCACCGTCAGCGCCATGGGTGGGCTCGAGGAGATCAAGAATGAGGCCGTCGATCTGGTGAGAATTACTGCTTCTGCTGCTGCTGCTGCTGCTAGTACTCGATATCTGATCCTTACTCCTTAGGACGGTGCTTGTTTCTCTTTTAACCTGTTCGTGTTTAGTTCGTCCTGCTTATTGCTTTACTTATCTGGATGAAGAATCATGCGAGATGCTGGTTGTTGTCTTTCTATTTCGTTCTTCTCTTTTGTTGGAGAAAAAAAACGAGGAAATGGAGCAACTAGTGATGAAATGGTCTGGAACCAGTTCGATTATATATATATATATATATATATATATATATAGAAACGTGAGATTTTCTTCTATAAATAATTTCCGTGTGAAGATTTTATACCTTCCCATCTTCGTGTGCCTGGGTCCCGGCGACCTTTGCGCTAGCTCTCTCACCGCGTGCCTTTTCAATGATGGAAAGGGCCAATTGGCCATGGCCACGCTTCTTCCTTTATTCGCTCCAGTAAGCTGTTGCCTCAATTGATGTAACTTACAGCTTGCTCCTCCGCGTCGCCAGCCTATTTTTGGAGGAAGACCAACTAATTTCCTTTTGAGTTTCTTCACTCCCTGTTTGAATCTACAGTATTTGATACGTTTCCTTATCCATGAACAAAAATATTGAATCTTAGATCCGTGCGTGATTATAAATCTCCACTTATTACTCTGCTTTGGATTTCCACTAGGGAGTATTACGTTTCTTCATTCACAGATAGATAAATAAATACCATGAATACTGAATAGTATTAGTGGATTACGGATTTGCACGTAAAGGCCAAAAGATACTTAGCACGGGGGCACACCAACCCAATCACGCCGTCCGGATTAGTGGCTAACTACCATAGAGCACAGAGGAATCCGTGCACTTGAGCCGTTGATTTTTGTTTATATCTTCGTTGGGCAAGCGCGGCGGAGCGGAGCAGACGCTGCTCCCGCACGCCTGAAAACGAGGCAGCATCTTCCCCGCACGCATCTCCAAGCGGCCCTGAGGCCACGCGTACACGAGGGGCCATGGAAAGTACGCACCAAGGACACGGGAAGGACTGCGCCGTCTGATCGCGATCAGACGGCCGTACTGTGCCCAATCATTGCCCCCGCGTCGCCTTGGTCGATGCCCTCTTGCCCTTTGGACTCTTGCTTGTTCCGAGATCCTTGCCACTTTGGCTGGTAGACGCGGACAGATGGGGCCCGCGACTTGGAAGCTCCCACGGACTGTTGTGCTGTCTGTTCTGTCCGTGGCTGACAGAGCGGGCCCACGCCTTGCAAGGCCTCACTCTTCCTGCGGGTGGTTCTGTGTGTGCAGGAGAACATTCCCATCGAGGAGGTGTTCGAGCAGCTGAAATGCTCCCGCGAGGGGCTCACCTCCGACGAGGGCGCGCAGCGTATCACCATCTTCGGCCCCAACAAGCTCGAGGAGAAGAAGGTATCGTAAAACATTTTGATTTGATCCAAGTTTGGCCCATCCATGCTTTTATTTTGATTAAGTGCATGTTGTCTCGTATTAACTCTGCTGTCTGTCTTGTGATTGTGCAGGAGAGCAAGTTTCTCAAGTTCCTGGGGTTCATGTGGAACCCGCTGTCCTGGGTCATGGAGATGGCCGCCGTCATGGCCATCGCGCTCGCCAACGGCGACGGCAAGCCCCCGGACTGGCAGGACTTCGTCGGTATCATCGTCCTCCTGGTCATCAACTCCACCATCTCCTTCATCGAGGAGAACAACGCCGGCAACGCCGCCGCCGCGCTCATGGCCAACCTTGCCCCCAAGACCAAGGTGAGCACAGGAAGCAGCACCGAAAAACTAATGCACTGAACAGTATGCGAACTTATTCCGATAGTACGGTAGCCATGATATATCTATGGACTAGTGGAAGTATAGTGGGCGGAGGAATCTTTTTTTTGTACGTGCTTTATGGACGAAAACTTTCAACTGTGTGGTGTCCAAAAACTGAGTTTCTGAATGGTCCGATGGATGGGTAGGCATATATTCCATTATTTCGAGAAAATAAGATAGGGACACGTCTCTTAGGATACTGTTTATTTGACTTAAAGAATTAAAATAGTTTAGTGAGCCTGACTTGGCAATTGCAGTTTATTTGGACAGTTAGTAGTACATCACAGAGGTTTAATTTTTCTGCTCTGGAACTGGAAGTCAAGTTCCCGTGACTCTCCTTCTTACGTACGTTAGGTGGTCTTCTGTTGGAAATATACATGTGTGGTATCTTAATCTTAGTAGGTAGGAGGACGTATCGTATTGCACATGGAATTATTGCGTCACAATTCATATCAACTGGCACTGGGTTTGCTCTCATCTAGGAGTCTCTTTCATGTATTTTAAATTGAGTGATGAAAGGAAAACATGGCAGCGCACGCATGCACATCCTTGTCATGTGGACGTTTTATTCATCCAACTTGTCAAAAGTCAAACCAGCCGAAATGTGTTAGGTTCCAGGATGTAGTCATGTAGCAGTTGGCAACTTGGAGTAAGCTGCAGTAACTGTAAACGCTGTAGTAGATAACCTTTCTGTTAATCAAATTTGATCTGTTTGCCTTTTCCAGGTGCTGAGGGATGGCCGATGGAGCGAGCAGGAGGCAGCAATCTTGGTCCCTGGTGACATCATCAGCATCAAGCTCGGTGACATCGTCCCTGCCGATGCTCGTCTCCTCGAGGGTGATCCGCTCAAGATTGATCAGTCTGCGCTTACAGGAGAGTCCCTCCCGGTGACGAAGAGCTCCGGTGATGAGGTCTTCTCCGGCTCGACGTGCAAGCAGGGTGAGATTGAGGCCGTGGTCATTGCCACCGGAGTGCACACGTTCTTCGGCAAGGCTGCTCATCTTGTCGACAGCACCAACCAACTCGGCCACTTCCAGAAGGTCCTCTCTGCGATCGGGAACTTCTGTATCTGCTCGATTGCAATCGGCATCATCGTTGAGATCATCGTCATGTTCCCGATCCAGCGCCGCAAATACCGCAGTGGCATTGATAACCTGTTGGTCCTCTTGATCGGTGGTATACCGATCGCCATGCCTACTGTGCTGTCCGTCACCATGGCCATTGGCTCTCACAAGCTGTCACAGCAGGGTGCTATCACTAAGAGGATGACTGCCATTGAGGAGTTGGCTGGCATGGATGTGCTGTGCAGTGACAAGACCGGCACACTCACCCTTAACAAGCTCAGTGTCGACAAGAACCTCATTGAGGTGTTTGCGAAAGGCGTCGACAAAGACCATGTTTTGTTGTTGGCCGCTAGGGCGTCGAGGACTGAGAACCAGGACGCCATCGATGCTGCTATGGTTGGTATGCTTGCTGATCCTAAGGAGGCGAGAGCTGGTATCAGGGAAGTGCACTTCTTGCCCTTCAACCCGGTTGATAAGAGGACTGCTCTAACGTACATCGATGCCGATGGTAACTGGCACCGTGTCAGCAAGGGTGCTCCAGAGCAGGTTTGTAAATAATGCAGCAATGTTTCACTACATATCTACATTTCAGATGACTACTTTGTTTTTTAACGTGACTAATTAATTCTTGTGATGAAACTTGAACAGATTTTGACCCTGTGCAACTGCAAGGAGGATGTGAAGAGGAAGGCGCACGCTGTGATCGACAAGTACGCCGAGCGCGGGCTTCGTTCGCTTGCTGTTGGAAGACAGGTATCTTGATTCTTGGCTGCTGTACTTAAACATGATATTGTTGTTGTAGTGACTAGTGATTAGTGAGTCATATTCTTATACAGAATGTGACTGTACGAGGTTGTTAAAATCACGACTCTCTACGATCCTATAACACCAATATGATCCAAATCGCACCTAGTAGAATCGCGCTCCTAGTCGTAGAATCGGGTAAAATCACTGTAGAATCGTGTAGAATACCGTAAATTATAAAAGATTTAGGTGTTTGGTTGTGTGCTATCTCTCAATTCAAGTTGTATGATAAGTACTACGTAATTAGTATGTCAGACATTAAGAGTTGAAGGTTTGGAATAATAAAAAATTATTTTAATAAATTATTTATTTTACTTTTTATGTAAAATGTTCAGGTAATAACAAGGTTGTTAAAATCAATAGACATAGAATCTAAACTACGATTTAGACATTTATCACTCAAATTAGATGTCAAATGACTAAATAAACACTCATATCACTCTTGGAATACACGGCACATTGAAAAAAAAAGTTTTTTTTTTAAGAATCAGGGAGAATTTTATATTCTAAAATTCAATCCTAAAATACGATCATACCGGAGTGTCTCCGATCCGATTTAGAATCACGATTCTGACAACTGTATCACAGGAAGTACCTGAGAAGTCAAAGGATTCTCCTGGTGGACCATGGCAATTCGTTGGTCTGTTGCCCCTGTTTGACCCCCCAAGGCACGACAGTGCTGAGACCATCCGCAAGGCTCTCCATCTTGGTGTCAATGTCAAGATGATCACCGGTACATAGCAAACATGCAAATACTAATCTCATTTTTTTCACTTGTTTGGTGTAATAGCTAAAGACTGTCGTGATGTACTTCAGGTGATCAACTTGCTATTGGAAAGGAGACGGGAAGGAGGCTTGGCATGGGCACAAACATGTATCCTTCCTCCGCATTGCTTGGCCAAAACAAGGACTCTTCACTTGAGGCACTTCCCGTGGATGAGCTCATTGAGAAGGCTGATGGCTTTGCCGGAGTTTTCCCTGGTACGTCTTGGTTGCATTCTTGTCTGTTTGTTTATGCAATCTTGCATTTGTTAATGGGATTCATGTTATGCAGAGCACAAATATGAGATCGTGAAGAGGTTGCAGGAGAAGAAGCACATTGTCGGTATGACCGGAGATGGTGTCAACGATGCTCCTGCGCTTAAGAAGGCCGACATTGGTATTGCTGTTGCTGATGCTACAGATGCCGCAAGAGGTGCTTCCGACATTGTGCTTACTGAGCCAGGTCTTAGTGTTATTATCAGCGCTGTCCTCACCAGCAGATGCATCTTCCAGAGGATGAAGAACTACACCGTAAGTTCTTTTTTTCATTATCAATTAGTAGCCTTCTAAGCATATGTTGGCGTCACATTCTGACTCTTTTCTCTATTTTATCGTGTGTATCACCAGATTTATGCAGTTTCCATTACCATCCGGATCGTGGTAAGTAGTACCTGACAGAATTTTTTATTGAAATGTAAAGAGTTATTTCTCCGATTTAATATCAATTTTATTTTGCAGCTTGGCTTTTTGCTTATTGCCTTGATCTGGAAATACGATTTCTCACCCTTCATGGTCCTTATCATTGCCATTCTCAATGACGGTATGGGTTCTTTGCTTTCCTAGTAGTAGCCATTCTCGTGTAAGCATCACTTCTCATGTCTCAAAAAAATTGCAGGTACCATCATGACAATATCTAAGGACAGAGTTAAGCCGTCTCCCTTACCCGACAGCTGGAAGCTGAAGGAAATCTTTGCTACTGGTGTTGTGCTCGGAAGCTATCTTGCTCTGATGACTGTCATCTTCTTCTGGGCCATGCACAAGACCGACTTCTTCACAGTGAGTTCTCAAAACATTTCAAGAAAAATCTTCCATGCATCGAACTCCTTGTTACGAAATTTTATGCTTGTAAGTTTGTTCTCACGAATTGTGTTTGCGCAGGACAAATTCAATGTCAAGTCAATCAGGAACAGTGAGCATGAGATGATGTCTGCACTGTACCTCCAAGTCAGTATTGTGAGCCAGGCCCTCATCTTCGTCACCCGTTCTCGCAGCTGGTCCTTCGTCGAGCGCCCTGGTTTACTCTTGGTCACCGCATTCCTGCTCGCGCAACTGGTAAGTACAAGACAGCTACTCAACAAACTAGCAAAATCAGTGCAATTCATGCCTAATCTGAACCTGAATTCTTTATGCAGGTTGCGACATTCATCGCTGTCTACGCCAACTGGGGCTTCGCCAGGATCAGGGGAATCGGCTGGGGCTGGGCTGGTGTTATCTGGCTCTACAGCATTGTGTTCTTCTTCCCGCTCGATATATTCAAGTTCTTCATCCGCTTCGTGCTGAGTGGAAGGGCCTGGGACAACCTCCTTGAGAACAAGGTACTGTTTTGATCCATATACATGCAGCTCTTTCACCAGTTAGATATCAAATTGATGAATTTCTGAACATTACTCTGCAGACTGCATTCACCACCAAGAAGGATTACGGTAGAGAGGAGAGGGAGGCACAATGGGCTGCCGCGCAGAGAACTCTTCACGGCCTTCAGCCACCTGAGGTGGCCGCCAACGCGCACTTCGCCGACAAGAGCAGCTACCGTGAGCTCTCTGAGATTGCTGAGCAAGCCAAGAGAAGAGCTGAGATTGCGAGGTATAGTTTGCACTTTCAAACTGCTACTAAATCGTCAAATGGTACTGGTTAGCACAGACAGGAGCAAACCTTGCTGAAAATGAACACTTGTTTTGGGTCATGACCTGCAGGCTGAGAGAGCTGAACACTCTGAAGGGCCACGTCGAGTCGGTCGTGAAGCTGAAGGGGCTGGACATTGACACCATCCAGCAGAACTACACAGTGTGAGGGATTTCGGCATTTGACGAAAACACGTGATCCGTACTGGAGAGGGATTGGAGATGCAGCTCTGGTTAAAGAAGCTGTAAAGTGCTACCAAATATATGGTTCGGTTTCCGTCTCCTAGAGAGATTCTACGTTCCAGTGGATTACCGTGTTTGAGTACGACGTTTTTTTGCGCTTTCCCCTTTACCCCTAACTAGTCGGTGATCTTGCGGAAGCAAGATGGAGAAATAATGAATGAAGAAATTTCTGCCACATGCTCTCCTTTTGATTTGATAAAAACACCATTGTCGGCTATGCTATGTGTGGATTCGACTTGTTTGAGGACGGGGCTTTCTTTTAGCTACTGTCTTCGCTTGTTGTTCTGCATTGACTTTTCACTGCGTTGTTTTTGGGCAGTGTTGGGCAAGTTAGTTCGTGGCATGATTACTAGCCACGCAAGAGTGAAGCCCAATATGCACGAACCGAGTACTACAATGTCTAGGAAATTAACAGCTATATATATTGTTGGACCGAAATGGCGCCTAGAGAGGGCGGAATAGGAGCACGATCTCTTTCTCACTTTGATTGAATTCAACACGTATTTCACTCCAATAGCTATGAAGATCAATATATAAACATAGCGGAAGACTTGTATTGAATCGAATTAAAACCCCGAAGCAAAACAATCAAAATCACCAAAAAATTAATTCTCAAAGAGTTGGGTGGTCAGACCTCTTAGCCTAGCGGTCTGACAGTTCCATGGGGCGGTCTGACCTCCAGCATGATGAACAATAAAATCAGCTCAAACTCGAAATCATAAATTGGTCTAACTTTTGATCCACAACTTCAAACTTCACGAAACTTGAAACATACATTCTCTAGGATGTCAGGAACATATTCCAATCAAGGATCGTGGATATTATTGTCAAAGTTCCAGCCTTTTTCCGTTTAAGTGAAGGTTGCTTCAAAACCGAGTCAAAACCAAAATATGATCGAAACACTTGCTCGTGGGTGATAGATGATCAAGAAAATCCTATATGCATTCACACATGTCACAGCAAGCAAGATCCAGACCAGAAACTAAAGGAAAATGAAAGATCAAAGAAAGCTCCAAAATCACAAAGGAGAGAGCAAGAACAAGAAGAGACTCATTTTGAGGAATCTTGCTTGGATTGATTCGAGATTGGTATTAGTTTACAGCCACTCCATCCTGGAGGACAAATGCTCAACACTTGAGCACATAATCAATCCAACTCTCTAGAACCCTAACCTCTCCACTTTCCACTCCCTAAACACAAACTAGGGTTTTTTCAATACAAGAGTTGGGAGGTGCACAATCAGCACATTCCTCTATTTATAGTGGAAGCTAGCTTCTAGAAGGACATTCCTAATAGGCACCTATTAAGCCCACACACAAACGGGTTTAACTCATGCACGCATTTCAAAGCGCCGTCTTCATCTTATCTTGACCTAAATCACTTCTCCTTGTGCCGTCTTGCACCGCGGTTTAGCCAAAAGCCATCAAGGCGGTATTTTAGTGAAGTTACCAGAATACCCCTCCTCGATCCTTCTGCAAAGACAGAGTCCAAACTTCATGAAGCAATCTCATACTTTGCCACGTGTAGGTTGATCAACGACTCTCTTCATGCAGGTAAGTCTCTCCCATCCGGCTTCCATCGAAACCGCCATAGCACTTGCACCGACCCTCGTGCCGCTTGATGCAACCCGTCACACCGAACTTTTCGTTCGGTCATCCTTGTTTATTTTGCGCCATGCTTGAGTCATTTGACTTCACCCGGCATCCTCGATCGTTCTGAATCTCAGCTCTCCAAGCCTAGCCCCGATCATCATCGCCGTTGACCGACTTTTCACTGCGTTGTTTTTGGGCAGTGTTGGGCAAGTTAGTTCGTGGCATGATTACTAGCCACGCAAGAGTGAAGCCCAATATGCACGAACCGAGTACTACAATGTCTAGGAAATTAACAGCTATATATATTGTTGGACCGAAATGATGACTAAAGAGGACGGAATAGGAGCACGATCTCTTTCTCACTTTGATCGGATTCAACACGTATTTCACTCCAATAGCTATGAAGATCAATATATAAACATAGCGGAAGACTTGTATTGAATCGAATTAAAACCCCAAAGCAAAACAATCAAAATCACCAAAAACTTAATTCTCAAAGAGTTGGGTGGTCAGGCCTCTTAGCCTAGCGGTCTGACCGTTCCATGGGGCGGTCTGACCTCTCCAAGGGGGCGGTCTGACCTCCAGCGCGATGAACAGTAAAATTAGCTCAAACTCGAAATCATAAATTGGTCTAACTTTTGATCCACAACTTCAAACTTCACGAAACTTGAAACATACATTCTCTAGGATGTCATGAACCTATTCCAATTAAGGATCGTGGATATTATTGTCAAAGTTCCAACTTTTTTTCGTTTAAGTGAATGTTGCTTCAAAACCGAGTCAAAACCAAAATATGATCGAAACACTTGCTCGTGGGTGATAGATGATCAAGAAGATCCTAGATGCATTCACACATGTCACAGCAAGCAAGATCCAGGCCAGAAACTAAAAGAAAACGAAAGGATCAAAGAAAGCTCCAAAATCATAAAGGAGAGAGCGAGAACAAGAAGAGACTCATTTTGAGGAATCTTGCTTGGATTGATTTGAGATTGGTGTTGGTTTACAGCCACTCCATCCTGGAGGACAAATGCTCAACACTTGAGCACACAAACAATCCAACTCTCTAGAACCCTAACCTCTCCACTTTCCACTCCCTAAACACAAACTAGGGTTTTTTCAATACAAGAGTTGGGAGGTGCACAACCAGCACCTTCCCCTATTTATAGTGGAAGCTAGCTTCTAAAAGGACATTCCTAATAGGCACCTATTAAGCCTACACACAAACGGGTTTAACTCATGCACGCATTTCAAAGCGTCGTTTTCATCTTATCTTGACCTAAATCACTTCTCCTTGTGCCGTCTTGCACCGCGGTTTAGCCAAAAGCCATCAAGGCGGTATTTTGGTGAAGTTACCAAAATACCCCTTCTCGATCCTTTTGCAAAGACCGAGTCCAAACTTCATGAAGCAATCTCATACTTTGCCACGTGTAGGTTGATCAATGGCTCTCTTCATGTAGGTAAGTCTCTCCCATCCGACTTCCATTGAAACCGCCATGGCACTTGCACCGATCCCTGTGCCGCTTGATGCAACCCGTCACACCGAACTTTCTGTTCGGTCATCCTTGTTCATTTTGCACCATACTTGAGTCATTTGACTTCACCCGGCATCCTCGATCGTTCTGAATCTCAGCTCTCCAAGCCTAGCCCCGATCATCCTCGCCGTTGACCATCGTTTACCTCCAAGCCTCCTGCACAACACTAAACGAAGAAATCGATTTCGGGAACAAGTTCTTCGCAACTTGACCCACGTTAGTAAAAACATGCATCATGCAATATATATACACCGAAACCCATGAACTTAACATAACCAACAAACATCACCGCCAAGCTGGTCGACGAACAAGTCAAAACCTGTCAGACCGCCACCCATGCCACCCATGGCCGGTCTAGCCGTCCAGAAAGGGACTTAGCCAATTTTCCTCCTTGAAAACCCGAAACCTCTTTGAAAATTTCAACGAATAGAACTTTTGACTCGTAGTTCCAAAAAAATATGAGATTAAGTGTAGGAGAATCCCCTCTCCTACCCACACCCTCTATTTTTGGCCTAACTCCAAACTCAAAACTACTTTTATGGTCGGTCAGACCGTTGCCCACTGACCGGTCTGACCGCCAGTCTCTTAGCCAAAACCTTGGCCGGTCTGACCGCCAGCTGCGTGATAGAACCTGAAACTTTGGCGAAAACACGTGTTTCGATAAACCCTTAATACCATTATCAATTATAACATTATCCTAAGATCATGAGGATATCCTAAGATCATGAACATATCCTCGTGATATCCACGTGTATACATATCTTCAAGCTACGTAAAGTACAAAGCATATGGGTCCTAAATAATTAAAAAAACACTAGTTCAATTAATCAAAGAGAATTTGATGTGCATCGATTACATTTGAAGATTCTGTACGCCGGATGAGGACAGTACCAAATTCCAACAATAATTCGGAACAAGGATACCGATTATTCTTCCGTACAGAAAAGCTCTTCTCGCGCACACATATGTCGGAAAGAGGGAACCTTTTCGAAACGAATCAAGCCCGTCATTCCTAGAGAGATATATACAGCGGGATCCGGTCCTTCTCCTTTTCGCGTTCCGAAACGAATTCAAGTCCAATTACCCGAGTGGTAAGAGACGTGTAAAGAGCTTACGCACGTAGAGCACACGGTACACGCTCCACAGTGTCGCGTCGCGTCGCGTCGCGTCCGTACGCCGGCCGGCGCCGGCGTAAATGTAGCAGCCACTCAATCAGAGAGAGACTAATTAATAGGTCACTACGCACGTAGAGCAGACGGTACACGCTCCACAGTGTCGCATCGTGTCGGTACGCCGGCAGGCGCCGACATAAAGGTTGCAGCCACTCAGTCAGAGACTTATAGGTCACTGCGGCAGCGGCAAGCTAGCTGTAACATCACAACATCGATCACACGGCGTGTGGCGTATCCCGTCAGGTTCCTATTCCCCTCTCGCCTTTCGATCGTTCCATCCATCCCGTTCGCTCCGCACCACCGATAGTG
This sequence comes from Hsuehochloa calcarea, assembly GCA_036346395.1. Classification (NCBI taxonomy): domain Eukaryota; kingdom Viridiplantae; phylum Streptophyta; class Magnoliopsida; order Poales; family Poaceae; genus Hsuehochloa; species Hsuehochloa calcarea. The sequence goes on from CM070599.1 coordinate 48,720,742, forward strand.
CGCGTCGCTCCTGCTGCGCTGTCCTTTAGCCTTAGCGGTGGGCGCGCCTCGCCTCCATACCATATGCTACGGCCCGAGAAAAAGGCGGATTCCTCTGTGTTTTCTGCGGTGATTGGGGCGCGTTCGTTCGTTCGCTCGCTCAAAGTGGCCGGTGGACGGGTCTGTAGTATGCGTCATTCTATTGCAGACCCATGCACGCCTGTCCCTTCGCCCAGTCATCACATCATGCTATAGCTCCTCTCCTGTGCCTTTGGATCCATGCATCGCTTTCCGTTTGCTGTTCCAGCGGGAAGAAAGAAGAAGGAGAAAGAAGAAGAAGATCGGCTGCCGCATGCAAGTCACATCATTCCCTCGACTCTAGCAGTTTGCATCGTTTTCCAGGGGTCGGGAGCGCTGAAGTATGAGAATACATGTGCTCTAGCAGACGTGCGCACGCTAGATTACAGTTTCAAACTTCTACAGCGGCCATGTGTCGTTGCGCTAGGGTGGCTACTGTGCCTGACCTTCCTCTTCTTTGAATAGCGAAGGAAAAAAAACTTGTAACTAAAACGACCCGTCACTGCAACTTTTTTTTTTTTTTTGGGTAGCAGTGTGTGTTGGTGTTGCAACGAACCACCGGAGCTTGCGAATCTGGCCTTTCTTTTTTGGCGAAAGTGTGTGTGTGTGTGTTCCTGATCGCTGAACGGCCTGCATGTATATATATCATTATTAATATTTGATGGGGTCTTGGCCTCTCGAGGGGCCAGAAGTGACTGGAGGAGCTTAAAAGATGAGACAGGCGGAGCCGAGTCCGTGCGCAGGATAAGATATCGAGATGGGAGTTGGAGGAGCAAATGGCATCTTTACAGCAGCCAAACGTCGAAGCTAAGCCAGGGTTGGCTGATTCAAAGGATGGAAAAGTATGTAGAACACTATTAGACTGGTCGATCGGTTGGTCCAACCAGTGCAGGCAGGATCTCCAGTCCAGGGACTGAGACATGTCGAGATATCGGTGAGATCTTCTTTGAATGAATGAGCACCGGTGACTCAGCATCAGCAAACGTTCTGATGAAGATTGATTAGTTGCGGCCTGTGTTTCCACCAATTTTTCTACTTAAGAAGTCCTCTCCTTGCTTCTTAAGAGCAAAAGGCTATGATTAAAAATTAAAAATTAAAATTTTTTGGTTGATTACTGTTCACCTGGTCGCTGCTGGATGGGAGGCAAGAAACCTGCTTGCGATTCCAAAGCAAGAATGAAGCTGTTCCCCTGTTGATGTAATTATGGGCGAAATCAGGATGATCAAAAACACACTTTATTTCAAACAGTCACCAGTTTGGACCGTCGAAGGATAGACTTTGCAATGAAAAGTTGCAACTTTGTACCACGAGCAGAGTGGGCTAGGAGGCCCAGAATATATACTTCACGTGGACGGATTAACGGGCCAGATGGGTATTAGTGTGTCACTGATGGGCTAAGTACGCCGAACATATATTTCTGTAACGTATTGGGCCGAAGCGGTGCTTAGCTCTACAGCCCTACTTATGTACCTGGCTGCATTCAACACGCCTCACCAGCCTCTTTTACAGAAATTTGTATGCTTTCACGCTCACGCTCATCGGACAATGCACTACTGTCGTTTGACGCAGTACGTATTCTGGAAGCTTGCGCAATTCATTGGATCCGTACGTACGTACACACGACAGTAACTAATATCATGACAGACCAAGCTTGCTGATGCTGGCCGGTGGCCTAATCGGCTTGTCATGCTTCCAAAAACGGTATGATGCGACCATAAATTCACAAGGCAGAATGCACTGCATCTGCTGCATGTTTGCAATGTGGCGGTTTCCTCTTTCTGTTTCCTTTTTCTGACGAATAAATACAGCTCGATTTCCTGCTCGGTGCTCTGTTCCCATGTGTTACTACTTTTGGACACAGTGAAAGTGCAAGCAGAGGCTTCGTTTCCTTTAACGGAAAAGAAGTGAGAAGAAAAGGAAAGGTCGGCGAGGCTATGCTCGCCGTACTCCGGGCGAGCTGTTCATGGGCCGGGCGTGTCGGCCCACGTCCCTAACCGAAGCCGACAGAGACACGCTCGCTTGTTCGTAGGAGAGCACTGTTTCTGTACAGCAACACACAGCGACTCGGCAGCTCAGGATCGCAGTCGCGGCCGGAACGGGTGGGCTCTAGCATCTGCACGAGCGCGCACAGAATTGGCAGCCCATGCTGCCGCTAGCATCTGCACAGCTCGTGCTGCCTGCTGCTGCCAGCCCATCAAGAGCCCACCCACTGGCTACTGGTCATCTCCTCTACCCAACCGTAGCTTCATAATCCGCTCTCTCTCTCTCTCTCTCTAATGCAGATATGCTACACACAAATAGTACACTGTATGGGTACATGTAGAAACTGATTGGCATGTGTATTTCTAAATTAATTCGATTCCAAGGACCAAATTTGCAATTAATTCAACTATTTTCATCATTAGTGCGGGATGCGGCATCGGATGCCATCACATCATATTTCTATGATTCACATAGACACGTTTGCTACATGCATGTGACTCACCTGCTCAGCACCCGTAGTTCTCACTTTGAAAGGGAAAGTAGTACTGTTTTGCTTCCCTACTGTTACATCTTTTTATATACACTAGTCCAATGCTCGTGTTTTGCTACGGATTAAAAAATCATATCCCGTCAACTGTCGTCGTGCTCAGCCTACAATGCAAGTGATCCGCCGGCAATCCGTTCTTGGAAAGATCGATAGAATTTTTGGGCCTTTTTGCACCAGGCAGTTAGGGTGTGGAAGGAGTGGAGAGAAAGTTATGGGTGGCCAATCATACACGCGGGGGGAATCGAGAAAGAACGAGATCCAATGACTCACATCTCACGAAGAAAAATAGATCTAACGGCCCACATCGTATGAGGGAGGACGGACCGTCACCAATTCTTTCTTTTGAATTGTAAAGATAAACATCACAATTAATTATCCATTTGACGTCCTGCAGTACTGTAAAAAAGAAGAAGCTAGCTATCTATCTCAATTAAATCAGTTTTTAAAAAACAATAACGCGCAGGAGGACTACGTCTCTACCACTACAGTACAACGTCTTTCCCTGTCTTAAATCAGCTTATATATGTATGACGACAATTAAGTAATATCCTCGATCGACTCTACAAGAAAACCTGGAACTAACTACAAATGACTAGCTACAAGGTAATTAAGCCAACATGCAAATCAGCCGTCCAAATTAAAAGGTTCGGATTCTCAAACAGGGCACCACTCACTGTTTGTTAGTTGTACAACCTGCAAATATATGCGTTCGATCGTAACTGCCCGTGCTTACAGCTAAGCACCGGTCGCCGTCCGTCGCAACGATCGAATGTGACAAGATTCTGCTGGTAAAGCGCTCATCCTAATTGGCATGATGAACATGACTCCATACATGCATGTCAGGTTTTCAGCTACACTGTTTATGTATTACGACATTGCATTGCTCGTAAGCTAGTCAGTGGACACGACATAATTTGCTTCTCTCTTAATCAAAGTACACCGGCAATTAAGCATAGATAATTGCTGGATCCATTGGATAATTGCATTAACTAGCTAGCTGATACGAACACTACATATACGAGTAACCCTGATATTAGTTGGAGGTCGATGTGACACAGTAACCTACTGTTTTTATTCTCTCCATCCCTAGCTACCTACACGTACTGCCCTAGCCTGTTGCATGCCCACACACGCATGGGCACGGCTGAAGCTAATTTTAGCAAAAACTAAAAATAAAAAAAATAAAAATCGTGCCTTGTACAGCAGCAGCCATGCCAGCCTCTGCCTCTGCCTCTGCCTCTGCCTCTGCATGCACTCTTTTCTTTTTCCGGGGGAAATGGAAGCATCAAGATCGGACTATCTCCAGGACGCTGCGCGCGCGGGCGTGGGCCTCGTAAACATCATACGGCGCGCGACATATCACATGCGCCCCCTGCCCGCCTGTGCTGATGCGTGAATTTTCCTTCCAACGGCGCGCGCCAAGCCAATGAATCATATATCTTTTTTTTTCTTCTCCGCCTCTAGCTTCAGAGACTCAGAGTTGGTGCTGCCCCGCGCGAGCGCGCGTTGCATGATATGCGTGCGTGCATGTGCGCGCGCGAGCCCACACGCGCCCGCCCGGTCGTGTGGTATCACGCGATGGCCGGCATGCATGCATGCATGCATGCAGAGACGACGACAACGCGTTAAAATCCTTGCGATTCTCTAGAAGTAGTAGTAGCTTTAACTTTGCCTCGTTCTTTCTAGCCATGGCAGAGCAATGCAACCTAGCAGCAGCATTGCAGTGAGCGAAGTCAGTGACGCTGGGGTTTTGCTAGCTTGTCCTGACATGAAAGCAACCACTCGAGAGATATACTGTGGTCAGTAGACTTGGAACTGTTGAGGGGCTTGCATATGTAATGCTTGTTTGTCTGTCTCTGTGGGGTCCCTGCAGAGAGAGAGAGTTTGCGCGAGAGAGAGAGATGGGTGCAGGAGATGCAGGCTGCATGAGGCAGGAAATGGCGTACGTGCGCAGGGTTGGTTTGCCACGATCGTGCATGCACACGCGGCGGGGATTTGTCGAATTGATAGGTTTACGAGCCCTCATTGCAGCCTTTCGTCGTCCTATGCGAATTTATATCATCCAATCCACCGGGTTCTCCTGTCTTATGGCTGTCTGTATATGAGGGATATCTAACACCGGACCAGACACATGTTAATTTTGCAGTTTCAAGACGTCTCCCAGAAAGGACGCCTAACACCAGACCAGACACATGAGAGTGATTAAGTCAGGACCCAATTAACCCAATCACCAGAGCGGGCTGTCCATATATATATACATCGGGCATGCATGCATATCTCATTGTTTATATAAGACAAAATTGCATTCATCGAATCAGCTTTCAACAGCAGAAGCACACTTAGGCCAGCCTCGCTGTTTTCCTTCAGCTGCTGGTTGGTTGTCCAGGGGTTGTGCGTTTTGTGTTTTCTATCTTTGCGTGTTTTCTTGAGGCGTCTTGAGTTGATCCGAGTCTTGTGTTTGGCCTGATTGTACTCTAAACGTTGTACTTGTTTGCTTCCTTCATTAGCGCTACGGCTGAGCTCCTGCCATTTCTTCCCACACAAAAAAAAAAAACAAAAACAGAAGCTCGCGCATCTCCGGACATATCTAACGTTCAAACAAATAGACTATTTTCTCAAAAAAATAATATCGAGTGCCTAATATATAATTAGAATTTTTTTTTTGGATTATATTTGTTTAGCCCAATTTGAATGTGAATATCAAGCTATGTTGCTTAACCTTCCTACCAAGTCAAATGCAAAATCCTATCCTAACAAAAAAGAACACGCAAGATCCTATGACTGAAGACCTTTTTTAATTTGCACCATATAAACTATTCTCCGTATATATTGTGTTATTATCCCAAACCAATCGCAACCAACAAATTAGGTCGACCTACAAGTCAAATTATCCTGCAACAGAGGTGACACCGCTTCGATGCATGACAGATCAGGATACGTAATCACAATAATTATGAAGGCGTGATAGGTGCAAATGTAGACGGTGGCCTGGTAAGATCGGTGCGAAAAGGTGGGATTGAAAAGGATTGTCTAGATACTGACCAATGGCAAATTGGCAATGCTGAGTCATGAGTGATGGAGGACACGAGAGGTGGGGATTCTGAACTGCTTGCCTGTGCAAGAAAGGAGTCATGACCGGGCCACAGGAGGATCAGAACAAGAGGAGTCTAGCTACTACTCACTCACTGTATTGGAACAAAGGACACCTTATTGGGCAAATGGGATGGGTGTAAGATGGCGATGCGATCGACTGTTTTTTTCAACAAAAAAATTAAAATGAAAAAAAAGAAAAGATCCATTTTCACCGTGAATAAATTAAAATGAACACCCTTTTGCCTGAAAGTTTATCGAAAACGTGTGGGGCTGCCTGGCCCGGCCCCCACTAGTTTGCACATAAATCCACCGCTGTCCTACACTGCTTACTTTCAGGACGTCCTTTTGATGGATTTTTCTACAACATATTGTTGGATAAAAGACATATCCTCATGGAAAACACTGTTCTCTTTCGGTAAATTTACTCGAGTGCGCTTGTTAGCTCACATGCATGTGTGTACCAGTGAAAGAGAGTGAAAGAGTGGTGGTAGTGCTCGATCGATCGAGAGCTAGCAGCGGTCCCCTACATCGCACAAAAGCTGCCGAAAACCAATAATTGGGACGATAGGACCGGCTAGCCATCTAATTAGCTCGATCGTCGCAAGCTCAAAGGCGTATGCAAATGCAAGGATGGGTTTCCCCAATCAAATCAAGATCCTGTGGACTCCAAGAGATATGCACTGCATGTGCTGCCCTACCTTTTCCTTCATTCGAATCAGAGCAGCTGCTGCATGTGCATATATGCATGTGCATTGCCTGTCTGAGCGAAAGCTCAATGCTAGGCCGGACTTGTGGAGCAGTCTGTGTGCATGTGCTCGCATATCGATCCCAATCAGATTTTGGTGGCTAGAGTTTGTCTCATTCAAATCTATGGACAGCTAGCACTACGTTACTGGGAATTATTTTTATTATTTATTTTGTTGTTCCACATTTATAACAACAGAAACCGAGCTAGCTGTAATAAATAAAATTGAAGTTGTTTTTGGAAGCCAAGCCAGGCCAGGCTGGGCCAAGCTCAGCCGGACTTAATTTTGTTTTGACTAGCATGCAAAATCTGCTTGAAAACAACTCTCAGCTACAGGGGAAATAATAAAATCCTTTGACGTTTATTCTATCAATTTATTTGACAAATTTATAGGAGGGGAAATCAAATCAATGCGATGTCGTACATCATGTTGAAGAAATTGCCCTTAGTTTTCTTGTTTAGTTAAGCATCATCGTGTGCTCTTTATATATATATTTTTGTTCCTTGGTTGATTGATTATATGTTCTTATCTACTACTCCCTCCTTTGAGAAATATATGCTGTGTTTTGGCTTTGCACAAGGATTAAGAAGGTGGTAAAAAAATGACTTAGGTGTCGCTTATGACTGTCTTGGAAAGAGCAGAAAGAATGCTTTGTGTGGGTGGTAATCAATAATGCATATGATAGAGAAAATAAATAGGGACATAGAAGAAAAGACCTAATTAATTCTACAAGCCTTATATTTCTCAACAATTTTTTTCCAAACTATATGCCTTATATTTCTCAAGGGAGTGACTATTTCTGGTGGTATGTTAGGATTGGTCTTTAGCCTTTTACCCTGGATGACGAGAGACGGGAAAAAAAGAGTAGGAGATGTACAACAGGCTACCGAATAGTCGATTAAGAAAAGGCACTATTTATTGTGACTATTGCCCTATTTGCCTTGGTATTCATGCCAAAAAAAATAGGTGAATTAATCAATGACGATTGTAAAACTGACTGGTGGGCCCCGGCCTCTTGTCCATTTGGTTCAGTTACTATTACCATCCGACTTTTACTCTGGAGCAGCCCTGTTCACCTCCAAAGTAACGCGTCCGTACGCCATCCCATGGACAAGCACACGTGGTTTTTCATGCCACTGCCACTTTGTACGACGGTTTGCGGCTACGTTGGATCGTTTGCGTCACATACTGCCATCTTAGGAGGAGTGAAACTTCGGCACCTAAAACACATTGCAAATTCAAGGTGGAAATGAACCGGTAAGAGTGAATTTTTGATGAGATAACTTTAAATTTTGAAAACTTTATGAAGTAGCCACCTGATTTTTAATGTAAGATCAAAATTTATTTATATCAATTAGTGGACACTACTACTAGTATATAAACAATTTTGTTTGATCATATCACCATGACAATTATGTGTTAAGAGAGGGGAAAATAGGCTAGTTAGTTATGATATATGGTCGGTTACAGATCCACCGAACATTCACCACCAAATCTATATTGCTGTATTTAATGCTCGGAAGTACATTCCAGAACTTCAATTGAGATTGCAGCCTCTCAGCTGGGAGGGCGGCGCAGAAGATCCGAGGGGTCCGTGGACCACAGGACAGGCTCTTCCACAATCCCGGGTCTGGTGACATGAGCTACAGTCCTGGCCCAACAAAGTGACGTGTGCCGAGTACTACGGGAGGCCCCCATACACATGCATGCATTCGCGCGGAGGAGCATTTCTCTTCTTTTGTACCCATCCTCTCGCAAAGCCGGTCTGCTCTGCCCGCCAAAAGCCAAATGTTGTGCACCAACGGCCGGCGGTTTCCGACGGCTGGACCTCGATTCGACGTGCTTGCATATGTACTGTATATTCCTAGTATGCCATACATGTTGAATCCTGGTCAAATAGATAGACCTACTCTTGTTTCTCTTCAAAAGGAAAAAAAAAAGAAAGATAAGATAAGGCTTATTCGGTAAGAGTCTGATTTCTTAAACAAAAAAGACCCTAATTAACATGGGGCTATAAATATTTGTCACAAAAAGGTAAAATAAAAAAATCATATATTAATTTATTGTTGGACCAAATTAGTGACTAGAGGGGATGAATAGAAGCCACCTATTTTTTAGATCTGTCATATTCAACTTGCTTTTCACTCCAATAACTATGTAATCTATGAAGATCAAAGCTACAAGATCACAGCTGAAAGTATTGCGTTGAAACAAAAAAAGAGAGCACAAAGCCTCTCGGCGGGTCTGACCACCGTGCCTCGGTCAGTCTGACCACCGGCGCCGGTCTAACCGTTGGTGATTTAGAGGAAGCGAGAGCGGTCGAGTGAGGCTAACCGGAATGCCGCATGTGTCAATTGCCATTTGGATGATTGTGTGGCCACTTATATATCACGATTACATGAGACATTCACAAGTGATGAAACTTGGGACTTTCGGGTTTGAATTGTTCCCTAACAAATAGGTGTTACTAAAATATATGTCGAGCCAATTCATCATCCTAATCGGTTGGGAGCTCTAGAAGGAGCGGAACGATAAAATTTTCCATAAAAGGTCGACCACGCCAATGGATTTATTTGCCAAGATAAAGTAGGAGGACAGAGCTTGGACCCTTGTCAGGGCGAAGTACTTAGAGCAAATTATCCAATTAATGTATTTAACTGATCTCTAACCTTGTACTCGACTTCTGGTCTTTGTTCTTGTTTTCACCTTTTTTTTTTCTTTGAATATAATAGGCAACTCTCATGTTCTTTTTTTTTTTAAAAAAGAGAGTAGTCAATTCATTGAAGATTTGGCTTAGGTCACTATATTTAAAAGTGTATAGACCGACTATATCAAAGTAGTTTTGTTTTTGAAAAAAAAAACTGTTACCAACGTACAGCGATATCATGCATGTACAATAATGGTATGTACAAAAATCTGTTTTCCGATGTGTTATATATATATATAAAACTGCTGTGTCAAAGCTGGTCTTCGTGCTGGCTACGTACACGGGCACGTTCACTCCACAATCACACCGAAGCAAGACGACGCTAGTCCTGACACATGAGTGTACATGATAAACTAGGCCTGCATGCAGATCTCCTCTAGCATCAATGTGATGCAAAGATGAGGTACGTACGTCGACGTACCGTTCATGGCGCAGCAGCGAGCTAACTCGCCCCCACCCCACCTAGGTAGCATGCAGGTACGTCGTAACACGACGGACGGACGGACGGACGGACGGACGGATCCAATGCTGTGCATGCAGCCAGCTGAGGCGGCAGCGGCCGGCCGGCGACCTGCATGTCTCTCGAGTTAATTGCGACTGTTCGACCCCACACGCACGCACGCACGCACGCACGGGCCGGTGCCTCGTACGGGCGCTGCTCGTGCACGCAGGCAGCGCAGACGCGACGCGCGCGCCCGGCCCTGGCCTGCCTGCCTGCCCGCCTGCCGGCCCGGGCGCGCGAGCTGATGCTGCCTGTAACCATCCAAATCCACCGAAACAACGGTTTCAGGTGGCAGGTGCTCTCCTAAGCTACAGCGATCCGCCTGCTCACGCACCGCAAAATCCTCGAAAGGTTGCCTTTAATTGAAAACCCATGCATGTGCATGCATCGCTCCCTGCCGCTCCACCAGCGCCCTGTCTCCCGATCGATCGACTGGCTAGCTAGCCGGCCACCTCCCCCCAGTAAGGTCCTCTTGCCTTTTTCTTTCTTTCAGCTGAATTCTGAATATCTGATATATGCCGCGCGAGCACGTGATGTGTATCTCGATATATGCGAGACTGAATCGTTTCTGCGTTCGCGCCGTTTTGATTCGTTCTTCCCGCACGAACTTTTCGCGCGGGCTGACACTGGCCTTGCGGTATACAAAAGCACACTATTGGCCGGCCATGTATGCACAATGCAGCCAATAAACAAGCTATATATATATATATCTTTAATACACGAAATCTAGTGAGTCTGGATTGTTCAGATGTGGAGAGCAGAAGACATGGATAGCGACCTGACAGGGTTGATATGTATACGTGCAGAGAAGTTAATTTTTGCGGGTGTTTTTAATGTGCACTGATATGTGTGAGATCCTGCACTGTGCGTGAGTCAATGCGAATGATGCAGCCACAGTGGAGTTGGATAGTTGGCCGGCAGGCCGAGATCAGTTGTGCGCTGAAATAAACCTGCTGCGCCCGGGCTCGCCACTAGGTTTATCTGGTAAGGCCGGATTGAGACCGAGGCATGCATACTAGATTCTTTGACGTACACGTACATAAATGTATGTACGATGTAATGCATGCATGCATGCTGGCATATACTATACTAGTATAGTACTACGTAGGACCCGTTTCTCCCCTAATTAGTGTACATCTGTGCAGATTTTGTTCTATTAACAGCTAGTACCCTTAATAACGAAAAAAATATCTGCATTTTTTATATACTTAATTTGGTGGCATAATCAAGACAAGTCGTGTGGGGACAGGCATAGCATAGTACGTGCCAACTGGGATGCATGGTTCGCGAGTGAATGTACTAAAAGGATGTTTGGTTAGAGGACTGCCGTTGGATGGGATTACGACCCCAGGCTCTGGACCCTACAAGTTTTTTGTTCGGTTAATTAATTGGATGGGATTACCCAATTATATATATGCTTGATTTTGGTTTGAGGAAAGGAATGATCAATCGCAGTCCATCACCAACTTATTCATACTAGAAAATTAAATTAATTTGCTTAATGCCTCCATTTGATCCAAAAAGCTAAGAGGGATGGGCGCGCCCAAGTATATTCGTGAAACTAAACAGCCCGTAAAAGACTGATTACAACTGTAACGTCTCGTTTTCGGACGACAATTAGTAACTACCTTGGTTTTTGATTTTTATACAAAATTTTAAATTTTGTTTAAATTTTAAAAAACTCATAGCTTCCAATTAAGCTCGAGTTTGTGTTTCAAACCTCTTTTCAACCCCTGAATTCAAATTGAGATTTGAATTTCGCTTTTTCAAATTTAGGCCCATCCTTTCCTTCTTGGGCTGGTTTTTCTCCAGCCCACCATTTTTTCCCGGCCGGATTTTCCTCCCTGGGCCGACTTCTCCCCTAGCCCACTCCTCCGCCCAGCCCCGTCTTATCTCCCCTGGCCGCTCGCCCAGCCCAGCCTCTTTTCTCCCCTCACTTTCCCGCCCCTCTCCCTCCCTTTTCTCTGCCCGAACCCCGGCTGCTCCGCCGCCGCCCCCTTTTCTCCCCGGTCTTTCGGCACTGCCTCTTCCAGACGCACCCTCTTTCCCGGTCCCCATTGCGTGTCTTGCCTTGAGCCAGTTCTTCTTCCGCCCACCCACCGCGTTTAACAAAATACAATTTGTTTAAAATGCTAAGTCATAGTAATTTTGTACTTAAGATAATTGAAAATGTTGCTTTGCGCAAATAAAAGAACACGATCCATCCTTGTTTAGCCTTGCATGTATATTATTGTATCTGTTGTGTTGGCTCGCGAGCATGATAGTTGTGCTCACTCTCGCTCTTTCCCCAACCCTCAGAAGCAGAAAATCTTGGAGCTTACGACTATTACGAGGAACCAGATGTTTGAAGACCCAAGAGTTTTGAAGCGTAGTTTAGCCCCTAGCTGTTCTAGTCTCACCCCAGTCTAGCTGACTCTGTCGGTACTTGCGTGCATCCCGTATTATCTGAGTTTTTCTGGTAATATCGGACGCACACGGGTTTCTCCAGTCGCTTGCCTATGGAGAGATGTGCTCTCACCCTTTTTATTTTCGTTGTCGTTTCTGCTATTTTTGAAATGTAATCTTTTGGCCTGTTCAGCCATCATTGTAAAACTCAACCCGAAGCGGTCTATGTAAATTCTGATGTGTCAAATTAATGAATGGTATGGTTTTACGCTATGTATGAAATGATTCAGTGATGTATCTGTTAGTGCTATCTACTGATCCAGGGAATAGCACGGTGTTTTCACAGAGGATTCTGGATTAAAAAATCCAGGTCCGAAAGAACACGTGAATTTCATTGGAAATTCATAGGAAACATTTTGATTTGCACAAGAATTGAAGAGATCGAATTCCCACGTTGGGCGTTCCAGTTGGGCTTATTAACGGTTAATATTCTGAATGAACTACGTATATATATGCACAAAATAGGGTTGATACAGATTGTATCAGATTTGTCGAGACCATTATCTGATCAATATGTTTGTACTAGTATATTAGTTAAAGCTATAAGCTAAAAAGAAAAGGAATTAAAGTTACTATTTAATATTAACTAGTGGGATTACCCGCGCAATTGCACGGCTAAGTATTGAAACAAATTGAATTTATTACATAACTCAAACACCTTTGACAAATACAGTTGTATTTGTTATACAATTGCAATAGTTGTAGTACCTGTCGGAGATTAATCTACACTGTTATAATCTGGTTCCTCCGAAATAAGTGGTGCATATATTTTATTTTTCCCTCGATTAATGAGAGAATTTATGATATTTTTATTTATTTAAGGATTATTATGGGATTTTCTATACCTCTAAAGCGAAAGAGGAACCTTGAATATCACCACCTGTGTTTGTGTGTGTCTCACAACATTTTCTTTTGTTTCTTCTTACACAAAGCCGATTTGATCAAACATATATCAGCATTGATTTAGGGTAAAAAATCGCTAAAGCCCCAAATTGGCAACCTTTAGACACTACTACACAAAGGGTCATCACAGACGGTTCGGAACCGTCATCACAGACGGTTTTTCAACCGTCTGCATTTTTATGTCTGTGATAACAGGCGGTTATCACAGACGGTTTTGCAACCGTGCGTGATACGAGTATCACAGCGGTTTTTAATAGAACCGTCTGTGATACTTCCGTATCACTGAGCGGTTCTTGGTTTAAACCGCTCGTGATACGAAGTATCACGAGCGGTTTTTAATAGAACCGCTCGTGATACTTAAGTATCACTGACGGTTCTTTATTCAAACCGTCGTGATAATTCAATATCACGACGGGTTTTTAATAGAACCGAAATCGCGATACGGTATCACGCACGGTTCTATTAAAACCGTCGTGATATCAATATCACGATCGGCATGACCATCAGTAGTAGCAAAACCGAAATTGGAAATCAGGGTAGCTACAGTTTCAGGTTTTAGCAAAACCATAAATTTGACAGATTGCAGAGAAATAATTTGGTGCTTCATTAGACTAAGAGAAAATGATATTTTGATTAAGCTACAGCTAAATGAGCAATATTTAAAACCTATCTCATCACATAGCATCAGCTAATATTCACTAGCGATATGATTAAAAAGCGGACTACGATTTGAGTTTCTAACAAAACCGAAATCTGGACAAATCTCAAAGAAACAGATTTAGAAACTAGGATTTTAGAAGAAAATGCTACTCTGGATTAATTCTCAGTTAATTGAGAAATTTACCAAGTCTAATTCATCACTAACTATCAGTTATCAAGCAAAATCAAATTCGATTAGGCGTACTCTGATTTGAGATATGGCAAAATTGAGATTTGGGCGATTGCAAAGTGATAGCTTGCTGATTTTTGCTTTGAACCAAGCAATGATTTTACTTAGATTACTTGTTAATGAGTAAAACTTAAAGCCTAACTTATTATTTAACATCGTTACTAGCAATCATCAAAATTGGAGGCTTACTAGGAATAGCGGATGTCGATTTTGAAATCAAAAATGCGGACAGATTTAAGGATGAAAATTTGATGCTCCATTAGACTATAACAAATTGACATACTAGATGGAGTTACAGCTAGATAAGTACAACTACAAGTTTAACTTATCACTTAACATCTATTAGCACTAATTAGCAATTTCAGTTCAATCGAAGTTGCGCTTTTGATTTGCAAAAACCGAAAGCAGACAGATTAGCACAAGCAAACTTGTCGCTATATTAGGCGAGAGGAAATAATATTTCGGATTAAGCTACAAATAAATGAGTATACTAAGAAGTCTAACTCCTCACCAAACATCGATTAGCACTAATCACCGATTTGGTTCAAGCGAGTTGCGCTTTGATATTCAAAAGCGAAGCAGACAAACACCAAATGCAATTTCTTTGAGTTAAATGATCACAAGTACTATACTTTAGTTTAGAGTATTCCTAACATGGTTAGCAAGATAACTCATCATCTACTAGCACCAAGTGATAGGAAATAATGAAGTTCTTTGCTGCTTGCTAGAAACCAAAATAGATAGAGTGCGATCAATTCTTTGAAAATAAATCTGACTTTAAAGTTTGATGGGTGATTAAACTTTGAACAAGATGATAGGTTTGCTTAAGTTTAGAGTATACATAACTAATACCAGGACCCAACAATCTTTAATCAAGAATTGACAGAAATAAGGGAGAAAAAGCGGTCGTCTTTTGGTCAGTAGACCAACCGACAAGCGACCAAAAGACCAAGTGCAAATTTCAGTAGATAAGGAAATACTCTAAGCAATTGATTCTCAATTGAAGCTAAAGCTAATCACGAGAGTAGAGAATACCTAGACCTACCCTTGCTAACACTAAATGATCCAAGTAGCGGAAAAGAACAAAAAGAATGTTTGAAGTATTGTCGCTAGAGTTACAAATTGAATTACAACTAGTCAAAGTGAGTTACAATATTGAATCAATTACAACTAGTCAAAGTGAGTTTTAATATTGAATTAATTACAACTAGTCGACGACGTGAAACTCTCCGTCGGGGTTAACGATTTCCGACTTGATGAAGCTGCAGAGCAACCCTCGAACATGTGTGACCTCGTTCTTCCGAGTGCTTTTAATCATACGTTGAAGTCACGTAGCTAGCAAGAGTAAAGTAGTAAGAATATATATTTAAATTTATAATTAGAAAATAACTATAGCGAGATTGACCTACATGGGGATCGTGTATCGTGGAATTAATCAATAGCCGCATATGATGGCATACGTAGAATGCGCATAGGTGATCTTGTTTTCTTTGGCAAGCTTGCAAAAATGGGTATACATATATAGGTACAGTCATTTCGAGACGCAATATTTACGGAGTATGATATAAACCTTAAATCGCATCTTGTGGGTTAGTGTGGCGTCCGTTCCCTTGTATAAACCTCCCTCAGCAACATAGCCGATGAACGCCCTACATGATTCCAAAAAGTTATCCTCGTCCATTTCAAATGAAGGAAGACTACAATACAATTATGTGCGGAGGAAATGATCGTACCTTTCGAGTATTTCTTTAAGAAGGGTGAAGTCATGGTTTTGTTGAGTAGAGAATCAAGGTACAATACCATGTTCCTCTTTGGCACAATAATCACAAGAATCGATGGAACCTACTCATGTATGTCGCTATAGTCATAAACCTATATATGTTCAAGCGAATTTTGTGTAGCAAGTAGTGAAGCACTTACTTCTGGTTGTACGGCACCATTATGTACTCCTTGCCGTCCTGAGCAAGCAATCCCATTTTTATGTAATTCGCGACGTAGGATGCGTCTTGGTTTATTGTTTGCTCTGAGATCACGTGCGGGTCGAGGAAACCCACCGGTTCGTTGGTTCGACGGCACATTTCATCATGTATCATGCGTAAGGAATGAGTTGTGATATTTATCGCTATCACGTGAGTGTAGAAATTGATTGTACACACTTAAAGTGTCCAACATCGTAGAAGTGAGCGTCGAGGCGCTTAGGTTGTATAGGTCGAATAAGTCCTCGAAGCCCACGACGAAGTGGCCCGCCTCGTGATGAAAATGCTCGCTCCGTGTCGGCGCTGATTCGGTATGGCTCCCTCCTCTCGGGTCTTGCGCATGTACCACTCATGCAAAGATTGACAAGCTAGTCCCGAGCCGGTTAGTTCTTTGTCGAGACCAACGGATATCAAGGGAGTATTGCGGGCTTGGCGCGCTTCAATCTTCTTCGATATCGATTTGCGTAACGGGGCGCTGCGATACGTCTTATCCGGAGATGACTCGAGGGCGATATGGTGACACGCTTGTCTTGTCCCTTCTGGCGTCTTCTCGGCGGAACCGATGAGGCGGGCTTCAAGCGAAGGTGGGCGGACTCATCGAGGTCCTATTGGAGAGCGGCGGTCGTGGCGATCTCGCGTCCTCTGCGAGGTCGAGCGATGTCCTTCTTGGGCCCTTTGGATAAAAGTGTGCACGGCATCCCCTAGTGTTGTGATTTCTTCGTTCGGGAATTTCGGGGATGGCCATGAAATTGTCATGTACCATGTCCACCGCACCTGGCGTAACCTGCGCCGGGTGGGCACCGTCTTTGCTTCGCTTCTTCTGGTATGGATACACCATACCCGCCCGACCTCAATAGCAATCGACCCAACCATCCTCACTTGGAGCTTGCGGGCGTCGGCTCCTACAAAGCGGTACACAATTAGCTAAGGCGTCCTATATGTCTATATTTGGAGCATTCGAGATGTACATTACCTCGATGGCGTCGATCGGTAATTGCGTCGTCATGTCCGAATTATGTGTGGGCGCGACGCTACTCCGATGTTGAGGAGGACTTGCTCCCAAATTAACGAGGCGGCTTGCGCCTCATGAGTTCATTTACTTGGTTACGTAAACTTGTTATTTGTCCTTGAAATTTTTCAATAATGACATGTTCGGTAGAGCGTCGTCTTGGTCCTTGGATCTCTTCCTACTCCTATATGTGGCGGTCGTGTGGGAATCCATCCTTCCAAGGTACGTAAACCCCAACGCCTCGCGTTCGACCCGGTGCTCCTTGTTTCCCGGGCGTAGATAGTACATCCTTCTCCTGTCCACTTCGAGGAACCTTGGGAAGATGCGGAAGTCAATGCTTCTGCAAGAGGACATCATGTTATTATAGACACCATGAAGTTATGGACTTATTAACAACTAAGTGGTTCGACATATTTACGAGCGTTGGGACACCGCCTCTCGTCTGCTGGTTTGCGAAAGAGATCTTGCCCGAAGGCGTGGTGATGCCTCGCTCTTAACTGTGCTCGGCGCTTCGTCGAGATCGACAAGCGGTCGGGCATCGGTCTCGTCCTCCGCCGCCCACTTCGTGGCTTTACCCGCGTACCAGGTCCGTGCGAGTTTGTGGGGTGAGTGTTTTGGGCACGAGAGCTCATGCGCCGCACTTTGCTCCTGAAATTCGGCCGTCGTCTTCATCTCGCACGAAGGCATCCCATGTATCCGCGACAAGAAAGGATGCTTCGTGAAGGGCGTCCACCGGTGTTCACAAACTGCGTGACAAGCGGGCTCTTGAAGGTCCTCCACGCGTGGCACATCGCGCGGCGCGTGCCATCGCACACGTGTCTGATGCCGCCGGGAAAGTGAGCGAGGCGGCTCGATCCACAACCGGTCTCTCTGTACATCCGTCGGACACTTCCGTGTTGGGGTGGTTATGGGGACCCGTTCCTTACAAGTACCCAGACGGTCCGAATCTCGCGGTTGCTTTCTTGGGACTCGGCGGGATCCCGCGTCAGCGACCTCCGTGATCGTCATGCGGCCCGAGGGCAATTTGGATATTCCTCGCCTTCTCGCTGCGTACCACCTTGATCGGAGATCGGGCGTATTTGGCGGCGTCGATGGCGGCGGCGAAGGCGATGCCTCTGCCATCTCGCTTACTTGCTATCTATATAAGTTATGTACGCAATTATTACATAGTATATAATATATCGGAAATTGCACAAAAAATATAAACAAATATAATCAACGTTTGCCATCTCAGAGTAAAATAAAATACAGAGGAGCATGCATGTCCATATATCTTGCTCAGTCATCGATCCACAATCTTATCGCATGCAATCACTCAAATGCTAAAACCAAGAATTCATTACCAGGTCATCTATCCATTTTCAATGCTACATGGGAATTGATGCAATGGCATTACATGTTTTCTTGACATGTTACTATTCCATAACTTTGTGAATAAATATTCTTGGAATGGATAAACTAGCTTAACTGAACTCTGAAATAATGAAGCTACTTTTTTTTGAAGTATCGGCCAGGTTAAGCAAGCGCCCTCTTGGATAGCTTTTTTAGAACAAAGTCCAAGGCCCGTTTATTGGAGCCTATTAAGAAAGAGTTCCACATCGGATAAGTTTTATAGAGCATAAGCGGTATTAGCGAGGAAGCCGGAAGGAGATATGATTTGATTAAATCAAGGTTATTTTTTAGCGAGAAGAAACAGGTTACTTTAACCTAGAGTTCGAGTCTTTGAGACATTGTGGTTCAAGATAATTTTAGGAACCAAATGGTTGCCAATTGTTACGAATTATGGTGACAAAAGAATTTGATGTTCGAGAGAAGAGCAAGCCGGCTCAATGAATCAATGCAATACCGAATTTGCATTTAATATTGATATTTCTTTTACTAAGACGTGCAAGAAATATATATATGTACAGAAAGAACATTATGACTTAGCAACCTAGTTGGTGGCCTTCAATCTTTGAAATATTATCCTAACACCTAACTATAAATATTAAGTCAAGACAATTTTATCTATTTTCACAACCATGATGCTCATAAAAGGAGAACCAATATAATTGATGAAATCCCTAACAATATTCTTGGTGATCGAGTGTGTCTAACATGCATCAACTTACTTTAGTGAAGCATAAAGAATGTAAGTGACATAGCATTTTAAAGATCAAGTTCGGATAGTCCTCGGGGTTGATTCCATGGATTACGATATCTTCAAGGACTCTTGCAACAAATTTCGTGAAGAAAAACTTTAACCTAATATGCAACTAGGAGTACCACGGGTAGGGATCGGGCCAGAGCGCCGAGGCGAGCCGGTGGAGTAGAGGCGGCCGCGGTGCGAGGCCGAAGCGGGCGAGGTCAGCGCAGCAGAGGCGCCGGCCCAGGCAGCGAGGAGCGACGGCCGAGGCGGCCGAGGCGGCTGAGCGACGCAGCGAGCGGCCGGGGCTTCGGCAGCGCCGCGGCGAAGGAGGAGGCGGAGATCTCGAGGGAGAGGCGGCAGAATCGAGGCGGGCCGAGGCGGGCCGAGGCGCAGAATCGAGGCGGGCCGAGGCGCGTGAGAGGTGAAGAATAAGCAAAACCTAGCGGTCCGGCCATAAAGATAACATCACGAGCGGTTCTATATTAGAACCGCTCAGCGATATTATATCACGAGCGGTTCTAATATAGAACCATCGTGATGCGCACCATCACGAGCGGTTCTATATTAGAACCGCTGCGCGATGTATGAATATCGCGAGCGGTTCTAATATAGAACCGCTCGCGATGGTGAACATCACGAGCGGTTCTATATTAGAACCGTCGCGATATGTGAATATCGCGCACGGTTCTAATATAGAACCGCTGCATGATGGTGTAAAGATCACGAGCGGTTCTATATTAGAACCGCGTGTGATGTCCCATATCACGAGCGGTTCTAATATAAAACCGCTCGTGATGTGTGCTATGATCTTTTGGATAGCAAGGACAAGTTTGAGTGCCATTGAAAATCGTGAACCTATTACCAAAAAATTCTATATATGTTTTAGAAAGACATATAATTGAGCTAATCTTTTAAAAAAAGCATGTACTAAAAAGCAAACTAACCATAAGCACTTGCTCAGAAGGTATACTCAAGTAAAAGTGTCATCTTCCAAAAGCGAGACAACACATCATATATAGATTGAACAAAAATCTTAAGATCATCTTTCACGCCATTTTAATTAGGTTGTTTTGCATCTTGCTAACTAATATTTGTAGAGGTGTAAATGTGTGATGGTTTGAAGCAAAATCCTTCTATATTAGAACCGTCAGTGATGTGTGCATATCACAGACGGTTCTATATTAGAACCGTCTGTGATATCCCACTACAGCATGTATGATCTGTTGGATAAGCAGTATGATGACAAGTTTGAGTTCAAAAGTTCATATCTAATTCAACTCAACATTACCATGAATATCCACATTGATATCAATATTAAAGATCACAAGTCCATAACACATTAACACATGACAATGGAATAAATAAATTAATTACAATGGAGTAATTAAATTCTTAATTAAAATACAGCCCTTCATGATGATCGACGCGCATATAGCTAGCTTCCTCACTGGGTTCTTCCTCGAGCCTGATGCCGTCTCCGAAAGGTGGCAACTCGTCAAATTGATTGTATTCTTCCTCGTCCACTACATTCTCAACTCCGACAATCCTCCTTTTTCCATGAAGAACTACGTGGCGCTTCTTATTTGCCGGGTCGGTTACATAGAAGACTTGAACAACTTGGTTAGCCAGTACGAATGGTTCGTCTTTGTATCCGACACGTTCGAGGTCCACGGTAGTGACGCCGTACTTGTCGACCTTCACCTGTGGGAGATGGACCCAACGGCACCGAAATAGGGGGATCTTGAAAAGCACGTAGTCGATCTCCCATATCTCCTCTATTTGCCCATAGTACGAGCTCCTCAAATTTATCGATCTTGAATGCATCTATGCGGACACCGCTGTTCTGCACTGTGCTCTTCCTATCCTGAGCTGCCGTATAAAATGTGTACCCATTTATGTCGTATCCTTGCCATGTGACAATTGTAAACTGTGGCCCTCTTGCCAACCATAGCAGCGTATCATCACTTGATGACCTCTGAGTGATTCGCGCCTTTAACCATTCGTTGAACCGACGGTTGTGCTCTCTGGTGATCCAAACCTTCGACCGGTCTGGATTCTGTTGGCGTACCATGTCTTTGTGCTCGTCGATGTACGGGGACACTTGGGTCATGTGTTGCAAGACCGTGAAATGGGCTCGAGCGTACGTATCCAGATCGGGAGTGATTGGTTTCCTTCCGATGGTCCCGATACCATCCAGTCTCCCCTCATGACGAGATAGAGGCACACCAATCGGATCCACCTGAGCCATGTAGTCGACGCAGAACTCAATGACCTCTTCCGTTGCATAACCTTCGATGATCTTGCCTCGGTCGAGATCGATTCCGTCGTAGGACTTGAGAATTCCCATGTACCTCTCGAGCGGGTACATATGACGTAGAAACACGGGGCGCATATCTTTATCTCTTTCACAAGGTGAACAATGAGATGGACCATGATATCGAAAAATGACGGAGGAAATACATCTCAAGATGACACGAGTCGTCACTACCTCGGCTGCAGAGCATCTAGTCCTTGGGGATCGATGACCTTCGAGCAATTGAGTTGAAGAAATAACACGACCTCAAGATTGCCACTCGGACCTTGTTCGGCAAGATACTCCTAATTGCAACAGAAGCATTTGTGTCATCGACACACGACAATCATGCGACTTCATACCAATTAATTTCAAATCTTGCATAGAAACAAGTTTCTTAATGTTAGCGGAGTAACGGACGGGACTTTCACACGTACAAGCTCAGCACGATTCATTTCTCTCGCCTTGGGCAGAGTGTAGCAAGTCGGGGAAGGTACGTTAAATCTGTCGGTCTCTTTCGGTGCTAACTCGGTCCTTATGTTCATATCGACCAAGTCACGCGTGCGTTAACACCATCCTTTGTTTTGCCACTAATGTTCACAGAAGAGACCAATCAAGCTATCACATACATTCTTCTCTCGTGCATAACGTCGATGCGATGGCGAACTTCTAAGTACTCCCAATAAGGCAAGTCCCAAAAATTGACCGCTTCTTCGGATGTTCTTCTCACGGGTTCTTAATTTCGTCCCTTCCCAAGCACAACATCGATATCCTTAACCATATCATAGACCTCTTTCCCACTAAAAGCCCTTGAAGTGAACCGTCTTCCTTATTTCCGTCGAATTGTTTCTTCATCTTGCGGTATGGGTGACTCCTCGGAAGGAACCTACGGTGACGCATATACACAGTTTTGCGCGAGTTGTTGAGCCATACACTCTCCGTAGCATCTAAGCAGTGCGGACAGGCTTTGGCTCCTTTTGTACTGAAGCCCGACGAAGTTACCAAGGCGGAAAATCATTGATGGTGCGAGAACAACATGGCGCGTAAAGTGAAGTTCTCTCGTTTGTACGCATCCCATACCTGTACCCCTTCGTTCCCCAGTGTCACAAAATCTTCCAGCAATGGTGCTAGGTACACATCAATATCATTCCCAGGTTGCTTCGGCCCTTGGATAAGTAGTGACATCAAAATGTACTTCCGCTTCATCTGAGCCAAGGAGGAAGGTTGTACATACATAGATTCACGGGCAAAGTGCTATGTCATTGCTCATGTTACCGAAAGGATTCATTCCATCCGTACTCAACCCTAACCTTATGTTTCTCGGTTCCGCACCGAACTCTTCGAAGCTCCGATCGAAGTTTCTCCACTGGGCAGAATCAGCAGGGTGTCTTAGCTTTCCATCTCTCTTACGCTCTCACGAGTGCCAACGCAGCAATCTTGCCTCCTTTGGGTTCGCAAATAAGCGCTTCAAGCGTGGGATTACAGTGATACCACAACATCTTAGCAGGAGGTCCTTGCTTCACCTTAGCAGTATTTTGACGCTTGTATCGGGATGCTTTGCACACGGGACAATAATGCATGTCTGCATACTCTTTACGGTAGAGGATACAATCGTTCGGACATGCATGTATTCTTTCTACTTCCATTCCCAATGGGCAAATAACCTTCTTTGCTTGATAGGTGGTGCTGGGCAACACGTTTCCCTCCGGAAGGATGTCCGCTAGGAGACCTAACAACGCCGTGAAACTCTTATCGGACCAACTATTGCTTGCCTTCAATTTCAGCGGTTCAAGCACGGTTGACAACCTTGTGTATTCCGGCTTGCGGCCGGGGAACAAAGGTCTCACCGAGTCCTCCCTTAAGCCCTCGAATTTACAAAACTCTCTCTCACCAGTAGTTCTCTTACGCATCGCGTAGCATCCGATCCAGTTGTCATCGTGCCCCTATCCTCATCAAAAGCACACCACATCCGCAAATCGTTGACTTCCTCGGCGATGTCGTCATTATTAACCACGGTATAATCTGCTCTTCACCGTGGTGGTCCAACATGTATACCCTTTTTGAAACCCTTGAATCAAGTGCGCTTCGATCTGCGCGCGTTGTTAAACATCTTGATTATCGCAATCAATGCACAGACGATACATAAAATTTATCCCTTCTTCAACATATCACCTTTCGTGGCTCTTCTAAAAGCAACCACGCCATTAATGTAATCTTGACTCACACGGTTCACACCGTACATCCGATTCGATCCATCTACACTACGCATGTAACAAATTAGTGTCAAATTGATTAGCGATTAATTTATAGCAAGCGAAAATGTGCAATATAAACTCATTCTCCAACATTTGCATCTAAGGTTATTGAAAGAAAAGTCTTCACTAGTTAAGTACCACAGCGGTGGCATAGCGTAGCCATGCCTACGGCCACAACCATGATCCCTACCTCTCGACACGATATCTATCTCAATTGAACAATCATGCAACCCAAATATAGGCATCATCTCATACAACACTTATTAACACGAAATACGGAACCGCAAATGCAATATTGTTGACCCAAACCCCACCGTCTTCGTGAACCGTGTGTAAATTTTATTTTTTAAGCCAATTAATTATCCTAACTCAAATTTTAGTGATTATTAGACCTAATTCAATTTTATTAAGTTACCACTCCTAAGTCAAATTTTAGTTCATTAGTTATAAGGGAAACCATTATTCAAAACTAAGATTTGCGGGGCTAATATTATTTATTCCAACATTGACGGTGCAAGATCGATCATGTGCTCATACCAAGATTAGAGGAGGAGCCGCAGTTGGAGGAGCTAGGGCGGGAAGTGGCGCTGGAGCGGTAGACACAACAGCGATGAGGAGCTAGGGCGGGGAAGTGGCGTGGTTGGAGGAGCTAGGCAGGGAAGTGGCGCTGGAGGCGGTGACACAGCCAGCGATGAGGAGCTAGGGCGAGGAAGTGGCGCTTGAGGCGGAAGACACACGCGCAATGCGGTGAGGATGTCTCGCTCAATTTATATTAAGCGCGAGAATCACGAGACGGTTCTTTCGTAACCGTGCGTGATGATCAATATCGCGAGCGGTTCTTAAATAGAACCGCTCGTGATACCACGACGGTTCTATATCGAACCGTCAGTGATATCCGACGGTTACGATATAGAACCGTGCGTATAACATATCCTGACGGTTCTATTTAAGAACCGTCTGTGATAATTGACCATCACAGACGGTTCTGAAATAGAACCGTCTGTGATAGGCCCGCTGCGCCAAAACAAGGCCCAGACAGACCCAACACAGACGGTTCCTTAGGAACCGTCTGTGATGGACCGTCTGTTATAGACTCTTTTGTAGTAGTGAGACTTGGCCCCAAGTTGACGATGGCATGGCTGCTGCAAGCTTGCAGAAGGCTGGCGGTGATGATATATCATTTAGTTTAGAGTTGGAATTGTTTGTTCGATTTCTGCACACTTTTGCGTCTGCGAACTCTTTGCATGTATTTTTTTAACAAGTTTTTCTTAGCTTTTATTGAAAGCTAATAGTTCATACAGAAAGGTAAACATGATTTTAGGGGTGCTCATGCGACAGAGCTAATAGAAGGCAAGTACACCAAACATACATCTAACCAGCGGCAGATAAAAAAAGAGAGAACATACGATGCTAATCTATAGACTAAAATTGCTGCTAAATTGATTCTCTCACAATCGATCTCCCAAATCAGTACATTGTCTCAAATTCATAGATCGTTGTCCAACTTCATACTATGTCAATCATCCAAACAGGAATAGAAGTTCAATGTGTCATTGTTTTGCGGAAGAAATGCATCAAACACCTAATGTGCACTACACACTATATCAAATTAACCAGAGATTAGAGATAAAATAAATAGAGGATATCAGGGGATATCTCAACCTGGAAGTTAAGGAAGAAGTCTAGTCCGTGTTGAGTACATGCAAAACAGCCGCCCATCTCCCCGACCCTATCCACTTGCCTCTACCGCGCTTCCCAACTTTGCTTGGTGTGGATGTGTAGGACCGGTATGGCAACAGGGGGGTGAATGGTGCCTTCAACTTTTCCCCTTAGTATTGTATTCGTCAATTCTTCACTCCAATAGCTATGAGAAGCTATGAAGTTAATGAAGCCAAAAATCCAAAAGAAATCACACTACTACATTGTTTTTAGGAAATGAACAGTAATGATAGTTCAGTTTCAGCACTATTTCAAATCCAAAAAACGACGAAACTTTTGATCCACAAGTCCAAATGACTTGAAACTTTACCCAAGGCTAGATCACGACCTCGAAAACCTATCCCAATAGAAAAATCTTAAAGGACTTGATAGAATTTGGATATTTTGGTACGAGAAGCTTTGCTGCATAAAAATTGGGTCAAAACCTAAAAATGAACTAACTCTCAAACCAAAGCTCTAAATGACTTGAAAATTGGTATGCACTTTCTATAAGATGTTAGAAACCTATTACAATCATCAATTAAGAAAATCATTGCTAAAGTTGTGACATTTTCCTGCTTGAAGGAAAGTTGCACAAAAATAGGGCAAAACCAAAGATGGTTAATATGACGTGCTCATGGATGGATGATGGCCAAGATGGCTCTAGATGTGTTTCCACATATCACAACAAGCAAGAACACCAAAGAAATCGAGGAAAAAACAGCTAGATTAAGAAATCACTCGGAGAGGCCAAAGAGAGCAAAAACTGGGTTTCTTTATGAACTTGCCATGAAAGTTACTAGATGGGTGGAGATTGATTTACAGATGTTATCTCCATCTCTTACATATCCTTGACACAATGAGATCAAGAAGAGAAGAGAGAAAGGAAAAAACCAACCAAATCAAGAGCAAATCAATCAACACCAAAGAGATTCATGGAGAAGGTTTTATAGCCACTCCACTTGCAGGACAAGAAAGCAAACCATAGCACTCAACTTCCCTCAAACCCTAACCCTAGAACTCATGAACATTTGGTCTCAAGAGATAATGATTAGATGGATGACCGCAAGTCTCCATCCCAACCCCTTAAATAGATAGGCTAACCAGCCACATCCAACCCTTAGTGGATACTATCCACTTAGCACAATAGGGGACCCCCGATAATCCCCCACACATGGGTTTTAACTTACACTCTACTCTTATGCACACTTTTCAAAGCACATAAGCCCGAATCCGCTAAGTCCTTGGCCTTGGTCCATCTTGATCATACCAGCTTCTCCATGAGTTAAACAACCTTTCCAAATGCCTCTCAAGCGTCCCGGTTTCCTTCCGAAGCAGTTTCGGACATTTTGGTCAAACTACCAAAATACCCTTCCTTGACCCGGTCTTCTCCATCCATTGCAAGCAATCGCCATGCCTGCCACGTGTAGATGCACGTCAGCAAGTTTCTCCGTTCGTTCGGTTCCACCAGACCACACCTCACTTGGACCAACCAAGCCACGTGGTGCAATCCCTTCGTTCGAATCTCCCTTCAATATTTTCCACCTTTCTCGTGCCATGCTTGAGATCACCACCTCACCGGGCATCCTCGATCGTTCTGGACCTCTGGTCCTCCATGAGTTTAGCATCGATCCTTGCTGTTGATCGTGGTTTACTCCAGGTCACCCTGCACATCAAAAAAAGAAATCGTTTCTGGACACAAGTTCTTCACAACATGACCTAGGTTAGCAGTAATACACCTCATGCAACCTATAAACTTTAATAAATTTGCAAATTATTTTTTTGACCTTCCCAAATTGCAATGGTTCATCTCAACATAATCCAAAACCCTATTGCATGGTCCTTCAATCTCCCCCTTGATGAACACATTGACAATATCTCAAAAAAGCAATTTGGAGGCCGTTTTAGACTACATAGAGAAAATATTACAAATAGAGCTCCAAATGGTCAAGAGAGGAATGAAGAGATCTAAAAGTGACCAATTGCGGCAGAGGCGAATTGAATCTACTGAAAATGACAGTATTTTGACAAAAATCTTCAAGTTCACCAAATGAGTCGGGAAATCTCACTCTAGGTCCCTATGAAAAAACAATTGTTCTATTTGACCTTGGTTATGGTTAGAAGAAATCAAAAGATCAAGAGAATCACAGCAAAATATTAAAATTCCAATTTTAGTAAGACTTTGCATAAAAACTCTAAATAAGCATTTTTACCAATCTCCCCCTCCCCTTGACAATGGAGTCATCAAGATGCATGGAAGAAGATAGATCATGAAAGAAATGGAGTGGTTGCAATTCATTTATTTTTAGCATAAGGAGCTGTGAAAATTATACACAGTGACTCTCCAAGTATTGCACCAAGCCATATTAAGTAGCTATTTGAGATCATGGCCAATCATATATAGCAAAGCTAAAGCTAAATGAGCAATAATCTGAAATTAAATGGATGTTTAGCATGTCAAGGTGCTCAAGATCATAGTTTAGCCAAAGGTATCAAAAAATGAGCCAAGCTATGTAAATAAACTAAATGGAACCAAGAAGCTACAGTTGAGTCAATTTAGAGTGCTACAAGTTCAATGTTGAATCATTTTGTTCAAGCACTTGGAATTAAGCATATTTAGCACATTTAGTGCTTGCTAGGAGCCATCCCCTCCTAAGCTTCAACCAGTTTTCATAATTTTTGTTTTATTAGCCATGTGCTAGATCTCAAGCCGTGTTACGACCAACCCAAGCAATAAGCTTAAGAGAGTGGTCTAGGTCATCTAAAACTCCATCTGAGCTCATGCCTAGTGCAATGGCAAGCTATCTCGTGAGAAAGAATTAGTGAGATTAGTTTTTTCACACGGAAGAGATCATTTTCTATTTTCTTGACTTAGTTCAAGAACAAAGGTTAATAATAACTCATGCTTCAATAAGGAACCAACACATCTCAATCTAAACCTCAATTTAGGTTCAAGACTCAACTTAGCCTATTTGACATGACATGAATCATAAGAGAATCACTAGAGCAAAACTAGCCACAAAATCCAACAAGTCGTGATTTAATTCAAGTTTCTCACATTTAATAGAGCTAGCATGCTGAAGAATCTAGACCTTACCATTCTGAGTTAATGGAGTATTTTGGTGATTAATGACAAATCTATTTGGGAGACTAACACTTTGATTGTTATACCTTTTGTTTAGTCTCAATTAGATGAAAAGGTGAAAATCAAAGATGTATGCACTTGATATCATATTCTTATATCTTGCTGCATTCATCGGATCCAAAATATTGGTTGAACTCCACCAAAAGTCTAACTTGAATATGTGCATATGTTTTTATTACACATTCATGTATACAAACATTTAGGGGGAGTCCACTCTATGTTTTATGGTTTCATTGTTATTGATCTATATTCCTTTATCCACATATATTTGAGATCTCTACTTTGAAACATATCATTGAGTAAATAAAATTTGTGTAGTTCATATATACTCACATTGATTAATATTCAATTATTTGTAATTGTGATGGTTGTCATCAATTACCTAAGAGGAAAAGATTGAAGTATCTGGACCACCATTGTGAGTTAATGATACGTTGTGGTAATTAATGACAATCATATTGTGGAACTAACATTTTTCATGAGTTGGTGAAATAGGTTGAGTTCCACGATGATGATGACTTGGGATGACATCATCAGTTGATTGACATCAAGTTAAAGTTTAAGAAGAGGATGTATCATGTGTTGATACATATCAAGATCACGAAGAGAAGATAATCATGAGTTGATCATCAAGTCAAGAGAAGATCCATCATGTGTTGATGAAGGGCAAGTGAAGAAGATCATCATGTGTTGATGTATTCAAGTCAAGATTCGGGATGAAGGATGTCATCATGTGTTGATAAGCATCAAGATAAGATCCCGAAGTGACGAAATCCATCATGTGTTGATGAAAGGTTCATGAAGAATGCATCATGGGTTGATGCATATCTAAGTCAAGAACTTGGAGTAAAGAAAACCATCATGTGTTGATGCATATCAAGTCAAGGACCCGGACTTGAAGTAAACATGTGTGTCATCAAGCTTCAAGAGGATACTCAAGGCAAAGGTATGACTAGCTATTGCTAAGAATGTGTTCCAGGTTTTTTACCGGTCTTGGTGTTTGGTTGGAGACCGGATTGCTAGTATAGATTATTGTACTATTAAGAGGGGTATTGACTAGTAGCTTGAGTCTCATCATGTGTTGATAGCTCAATCTCACTTGCTCTAGCTCACCATAGCATGATGCTATTATTTGCGAATATATTTTGCAAATAGTTGAGGCTCATGCGTCTAATCATTGTAGCATGTGACTATATTTTGCAAATGGTTAAAGTCCATGTACCTACTCCTTGTTGCATGATCTAAGTTTGCAAATGTGTTTTGCTAATTATTAGGGTTCATGCATTGCGTTTGTTCTTGCCTTTGGAAAAATGTTTAGAAAATCCAGTATGACCGCAAGTATTGCGCGGTATTACCGCGGGTCGATAATACCGAAGTTTACATGGTGGTATGAATTTTCTAGAGAGGAAGTTTTTGAAAGTTTTTTTGAAATCCCAAAATCGATATGACCACATTTGATGGGTGGTATTACCGCAAGTCGGTGGTACCGAAATCTAGTTGGCGATATGTTTTTAACAGAGAGGATATCTTTGGGAGTTTTTCTCAAAACTTGACAATCGGTACGACCACAATTGAACGGTGGTACTACCGCAGTTTGGTAGTACCGAAATATAGATGGCGCTATGTAAATTACAGAGAACGTGTTTTTGAGAGTTTTGATATCCACTAAAAAATGGTATGACCGCAACTCTTGAGCGGTATTGCTACAAGTTGGTAATATCGAGTTTTACTTGGCAGTATGACTTTTCCAGAGAGGGTGTTTTCTTGTATTTGTTTGATCCTTTGGAAATGTGTAATGTCGATATAGCTGAGCGGTGTTACTGCAATGCGATAATAACAATTTGTAGTTGGCATTAGTACCGCAACATTTTGTAATGGCTATATAGTCGCATTAAATGCATAACAGTCAACCATTGTTCTCGACTGCGGTAGTACCGGTCCTGAACGGCGGTATTACTGAAAATCCTGATTTTTTAGGATGTTTGTTCCAACGGCTAGTTTTTGTGTGCGGACTATAAATACCCACCTTGGCCGGATGTGAATAAGGTTGCTTGCGCTATATTCATTCCCTTGAGCAAAGAGCAAGTCCTCTACACTCTTTTTGTGTATGTGTTGCACTTAGTGGTCTTAGAGAGCAAACACTAAGTGCATGTGTTGCATTAGGTAGTTGATTGTGTATCCACTCGAGCTTAGACACTTGATTCGTTCAAGTGAGAGTCTTCGGCATATTACTCTTGGTGTTTGCCGATACCTAGACGGCCTGGAGGTGTTGTGTCCGTGAGCTTCACAAAGAAGGTTGTGAGAATACCCGGGCGGTTGTGAGTGCTTTGGTGCTCGATATCTCCGGAGTGGAGGAAGAGCCACCCCGAGTGGAGTGAGGTGTTGTTCGTGTTGAAACCGGTCCAAGTGGTTGGACTTACCTCGGAGGTTTTTGGCTTAATTTGTGGAGCCGGTCCAATTAGTTTGGGCATACCTCAACGTGGA
This sequence comes from Hsuehochloa calcarea, assembly GCA_036346395.1. NCBI lineage: Eukaryota > Viridiplantae > Streptophyta > Magnoliopsida > Poales > Poaceae > Hsuehochloa > Hsuehochloa calcarea. The sequence goes on from CM070599.1 coordinate 48,751,602, forward strand.
TTAGGGGAGACCGGCAAGTCTCCGAACACCACAGTAAAATATCATTGTTTCATTGTGGTTTGTTCTCTAGTGATTTACTCTGTGCAATTTACATTCCTAGAATTAAATTGCTTACATGTCTTTGTATATTTGCTATCATTGATATAGTCTTAGATTATTTGTGCACTCGGTTTGACTAGTTGTTTTATGCCTTAATTGTGCAAAACTGATTCGACTTACTCTTCTGCATTAGAAATCGGTTTTAGCCAAAAGTTTTTTTAAAATCTCCTATTCACCCCCTCTAGCCGGCCTCCTCGATCTTACACATGCAAAAGCTAAGCTACACATAAAAGGACATGATAAATCTAGCAAACTAGCACAAGACATGGCAAGATGTAAAGCAAGACATTCTGTCACACAAGTATATTAGTCAAAGCTCCAAGTACTTATATTACAATGCAAATTGTTGATTTTAAAATGCAATATGGTACAATGGATGCAAAAGATCCAACTCCCCCTAAAAATAGGCCAACAGTACTAATAACCCCTGATTCTCCCCGCAAAGAAGCAAAACGCTGAGAATCAAGAGCCTTAGTGAAAATATCTACAACCTCCTGCTCGGTCTCTACAAAGTGAAGCACAACATCACCCTTCTCTACATGGTCTCTAAGGAAATGATATCTAAGCCGGGTTTTTGGCAATATTTATAGCACTAGTGTTATTGCAGAAAAGAGTAACACTATCTAAGAACAACCCATGCATAGTCCCGCAGAGTAAACAAGATCCAAATAACCTGAGAGTAGCTACTAGCTGCAGCTACATACTCTGCCTCGGTAGTGGACTGTGCAACAGAGGACTGTTTCCTAGATGACTAAGAGATACGAAAAGTGTCTAATAAGTGATAGGTGCCAGAAGTGCTCTTCCTATCCACTCTACACCCCACAAAATCAGCATTAGAAAAAGCCGAATGGAGAGAGCAGAATAAGAAGAATACCAAAGTCCAGAGTCAAGAGTGTCCTGAAGGTACCTAAGATGCGACGCACAACTTGATGATATGAGGCACGAGGGGAAGCCTGAGATTGAGAGCATAGACACGCAGCAAACTGTATGTCTGGCCTCGACACCGTGAGGTAGAGGAGGGAGCCGATCCTACTACGATACTCCTTTTGGTTAACAGGCTCTCCATCCTCATCAGGATCCAGCACGATAGAAGTGGCAATGGGAGTGGACATAGGCTTGTTGCTTCCCATGTCAAAGCAATGAAGAAGATCATTTGCGTACTTGCTTTGATGTATGAAGGTTTCTTCTTTCAGTTGCTTGACTTAAAGACCAAGAAAGAAAGTCAGCTCGCCCATCATACTCATTTCGAAGTCCCTGCTCATAGAATCTAAAAATCTGGACACCAAAACATGAGAAGAACCACCAAATATGATGTTATCCATATAAATCTGAACAAGTAAGAAGTCATTGCTATAGAGCGTAAGCAGAAAACATAAGTACGAGCGTAAGCAGAAAACATATGTGCCTTGGTACTGGGGTTAGTGATAAAAGACTCGAGAATCCAATACCGAGCCACACGATGCCTAGGAACAGTGGTAGAAACAACAATAGAATGGTTAGAAGGATAATCATAAGAATGCACATGTGAAGTACCTAGACCTCTCCGAATCGGCCTACCAAAAGGACGGCACTCCCCATGTCTAGATGCCACCTATGGTCTATCCTCACGATATCCCAACCCAAAATACTACCTAGAGCCACCAAAGGAGTCAAAGAAGTCATCTACAAACCTAGACCTATGTCTAGTAGAAAAGACATGCTGTCTGGCTATAGAGATGGTCGTAGGTGAAGGAACTCCTCTAATGGACCTCAAGGCACACACTCTCTCCTTCTTCTCACCCTTGGCTCTACGGAAGCAGAACTAAACTATGTGGCCATCCTTTTTGTAGTAGATACAATGATACTTGACCTTTTGAGAGGTCTGACTGTTGAAATAGAAGCATCTAACTTGCTAGAAGGGGTTTGGACAAAACATGCGGGTCTAAAGAATGATTTAGATGGCTCGGGGGGTTCTACCTCAAACTTGCTACTCTCAACAACTCTCACAACCTTAGGTAAGTGGTTTTTGGAATACTCTAGGGAATTAAATCCCAGACCACTCTTCTTGACACTTACCTTAGATTGGTCGAGGATTATGTTGGGGTTCTTCTTCCCACTAGAGAATCTCTCAAGAGTCTTTTTGAGATAGTCATTTTATTTGGCTAGGTCCTCACATGTGGCATACTTATTTGACTTGGTTGCCCTAACATATCTTCCTTTATGGATAGCTACCTCAAGCTTTAAGGCCTCACAATACACACAAGAGGAATTTCTAATCCTACTCAACTGCCCTTTGAACTTAGCTCTAAATGTCTTTTGTATCTTATCTAAATTAGCCCCAATTTCAACACAAAAAGCACAAGAATTAGAATCAATTACTTTCTTGGATGCAGTCATGGACATAGATTTTACAATTTTATATTTCTCCTCTAGAGTCTTGTTAAGAGCATCATTCTCAATTGTGAGTTTATAACAGTTTTCACACGAAACAGTCTTAGAATGAAGAACTATTTCAGTCATTTTCTTCACTTTAATCTTACTATCCTTTTAATGAGAGCAAGTGTGATCAGAATTAAATTCCAGCAATTCCTTAGCAGCACTATCCAATTTCAATTTGAGCAAAGCACAATTTGAGCAAGGTGAAGGAATGACATCTACAGGAGTCAAATCTAAAGCAATAGCATCCAGGAAAATATGATCATGACTAGATTTGAGAGATTATATTTCATCTAGGGCATCGTTAAATTGATTTACAATAGAGGAATGAGCAGCTTTTAAATTTGCCAATTCATCATGAAAGCAAGAGCAAGGCTCACAATTATGAGCATGATTAATGGATTTGAGCCTAACCCCTTTTAGGTTCAAGTTGTCAATCATGATATCCCGTCTCCTAATCATTTTAGCTTGCTTTTTTAGATTTTGTTCAACACCAACCAAAGCATGTTTCATCTCCTTGGGTAAGGGGCATACCTCGTCGGGATAACTGTAGGGCTCATCGTCGTCAGAGGATTCGATGTTGTGGCTGTCCTTGGTCATGAAATACATGCCGGTGAAGTCCTGAGCCTTCTTTTTGCCGTGCAAATAATCCTCGTCGTCCATCCCCGAGTCCACGTCTCTCATATCGACATTCTCAAGAGCGGAAGGACCCGGTTGATGAACTTCTAGTAGTTGGGCTTCTTGGCTTTCACGTCTCGAGCTTGAGGACGCCTCTGGAAGTCCTTCTCCTCCTTGCCCTTCAATTTGGGACACTTTGCCCAAATGCGGTTTGGCTCACCACACTCAAACAAGTAATAGGGTCACCTCTCTTCTTGTACCTCACTTTGTTGTAGACTCTTGTGAATTTTGTGGATAGTGTTGGACTTAATCCTGACAAGTTTAGGATCATGGGAGTTAGATGTGGATGCGTACGTGGTACTGCATGTAGTCGGCGTAAGAATTAGTTGGGTGCGTGAGTGCATGTAGTGGAGATGCATGTGGCCTACGTGCATGTGGAGTCAAGCATGACGTGAAAATAGGATTTACAATAGTGGGTTGAGTTTAGCTACATGGAATTAGTCCCGATAGTTTTGCATGCATGGATCAGTGGAGCATATCTCCAGAAGCTATTGTCATGGATTGTGGAGCGGCAGCAAACCATCACAGGGGTGTGTGTGTGAGTATAAATACCCATGTACTTGACTTGTTTCAACCGAGAGGAGTGAATAAGAGAACAGGCGTGTGTCGCCAAAACCACTTGTGTATGTGTGTTCATAATACATGTGTGTATACATCTCTGCGATAGATATTGTAAGATGGGTGTTGAGAGATTCAATTCCAACAATTTGTATCAGAGCGAGGTGCGAGGAGAAGCTGCCCGGCGATGACTCGCGGTTGGCGTGATGGCTTATGCAGCGGCGCGACCGGGGCTTGCGACAACTCATCGTCTTGGAGGCCACGAACGATGAGGCCGGCGTGGTGTGGCGATGATTGGCGCACCAACGATAGACTCCATGAGTGGAGGCCAGAGGTGCCGCAACGGTAGACTCCATGCGAGGTGGAGGCCGTGGGTGGCGGCAGACTCTAGGTGAGATGGAGGCCGGCGGTGTTGGCCGAGGCCATCGTTGAGAAAGTCGGTGTGATGCTGATGGTGATGGCGTGTGGTCAGCACGCGGAAGTGTGTGCTTTGGCGGTGTGGCTTGGCACACGACACGGAGCGTGACGGCGGTGCGAAACCTTTGTGAGGATTCGGCGTGAAGCCAAAGGCGGTGGTGTGAAGCCATCCTCGCTAGAGGAGTTGGTGTGCGAGACCAACAATGGCGCGATGAGTCACGCAAGGCGCCCACGGAGGAGGCATCGATTGGCCGTGAGAGACCGCAGACAATGTTGTCTTGCTCGCGTTGGAGGCCATGAGTAGTGGTGAGGCCGCTACAAGGTGGATATCAGTGTTGGGAAGGCGTCGTCCACAAGATGAAGATGCTGCTACGCATGGCAAGAGATTGCGAGGGATCCACAACGGTGAGTCGGCATGTCAAGATTAGGGGAAAATTATTGGACTTAATCTTGACAAGTTTAGGATCATGGGAGTTAGACGTGGCTGAGGAAGTGGTATTGCATGCAGTCGGCGCAAGAATTAGTTGGGTGCGTGAGTGCATGTAGTGAAGATGCATGTGACCTACGTGTATGTGGAGTCAAGCATGACATGAAAATAGGACTTAGGATAGTGGGTTGAGTTTAGTTACAAGGAATTAGTCCCGGTAGTTTTGCATGCATGGCTACCACAGGGGTGTGTGTGAGTATAAATACCCATGTACTTAACTTGTTTCAACCGAGAGGAGTGGATAAGAGAACGGGTGTGTGTCGCCAAAACCACTTGTGTCCTTCCTCCCATGTGTGTGTATGTGTGTTCATAATACATGTATGTGAATACATCTATGTGATAGAGTTTGTGAGATGGGAGCTGAGAGATTCAATTCCAACAGATAGGAGGGCCAAATCGCCCATATCTTCTTCTATCTTTAGACTCTGCTCCTCTTCTTCCTCAAATGTCATAGCTGCCGGCGCTACAAGGATACAAAGGTCCAACCGACGTTAGGGGGTGCTCCAGACCCGACTGGCCCTCGTTGGATCCCCCGCTAACTTGGGGTAGGCTGCATGTTACACCACATGTTGCATATGACCGCGAAAGATAGCCAAGCCGGTGGACGATGGCATGATGTGAGCCCCCCCCATTCTTGCCTCCAAGCCAACTGCATGTCATACGTGCGGCTACGTAGTGCGCGTTCGCGTGTCGTGCAGACCGAGCGATGTGCGTACATACACATGTCCCTTGCAATGTCAGGGGTGTATGACGGCATTGCAAGGGGTCTATGCTTGCAATACCACCCAGCACCTAGGACCTTGCAAGGTTCACTTGTTGCAAAGAGGTTTATATTTCGAAAATAAGTACGAGAGGGATTTATTTTTAAAGTGTTATTTAATAATTTTCAAAATTATAATATTTACTTCTACTTTAAATAAAAAATGATAATTATAATTTTGACCCAAAAAAGTGGAGATTTTTTTTATGAATGTGAGAATTTCTAGCTTCTCACAGCGAATATAGAAGCTCATTTTAGCATCTATTACCTACTATATAACAGAAGCTGCTAACATGTGATTTACCACTGATAAGAAACATAGAAATATGCTAGATTTTTTTAAAAAAAGAAAAGCATCTAGTTCTTAATTTGGTGGACCCTAATTTTACAGGGTTAGGTTTGATAGTTGTCTTAGACATAAATGATTTTCAAAAATTTCTCTCACAAATAAAAACACCAAGTCTGAAGTTTGCCAGGGCTTTATTTTAAAGCCTTAGGTTTGATAGTGTCGGACCCGGATTTTTGAAATATCGAATCATCTGTGAAAGCACTGTGCTATTTTCTGGATCAATAGATAGCACTCATAGACACATTGTTGAATCATTTCATACAAATTGTAAGACCAAACCATTCATTAATTTAACACGTCAGAGTTTACATATACCGCATTGGGTCGAGTTTACAATAAGGGCCGAGCAGGCCAAAAGATTACATCATAAAATAGCGGAAAGAAGCCGATTTCGACCACCTGGTCGAAAGGAGGGACTACTGCGGAAGCAACAGGGGAGGCATACCACATCTCCCTATAGGAAAACGATTGGGATACTCGTGTACGACTGGTATTAACCAAGGACTTAGAAAATACTGGTCGTACACAAGTACCAACGAGCCAAGCTAGACTACTCTTCATCGTCGCCTTGACCATCGACTATAGTGTCCTCGTAGACGTAGTCGTAGTCTCCAAGATCTGCGGGGTTTGAAGGTTGGGGAAAAGAGCGAGGATGAGCACAACTTTCGTGCTCGCGAGCCAACACACAAGATGCAATAATATATATGCAAGGCTTGACAAGAATGGCTCGGGTAATTTTATTTGCTAAAGTAATGTTTTCAAATATCAATATTTGTAAAGTCCCATCACTTAGCATTTTAACCAAAATGCATTTTGTAAAGAGAGTAATTGTGTGGTAATAGAATACAGCAGAGGCTACCTCCACCTATGCTTATTTTTTTTTTATCGTGGTTACCTCCACCACTTACCAACACTGGGTATGACCACCCAGGAACAACATGAGGTCAAGGTTACATCCACCCGACCAGTTTTTCAACCCATCCACAAAGGTTTTTGAACATGAGGTAAGTTCTCATGTCCGCCTTTGACCGTAGGCACGGTTGTTTAAACAGTTTTACGCTCTGCAGAGGTTTGTACATTATACCCACAAGAGATAATCAACTCATAGCCCCACACAATTTCTTAGTCATGTGGTCGAGAGACCATCACAGTAACTTTTCAAATCACCTCGCCCTTTATGTCATCTCACCCATATGGGGTTACTCCCATACGTTGTGCAGGATGTTCACCACAATGACTAGTGCAGCTGGCCCCGGCCACAACGACTAGCGCAGCTGGCAACTTCACCTTACCACGGTATTGAAGGATCTAGACCCGCCATTATAAGTTAATGGAGTGTTTTGGTGATTAATGACAAACTAATTGTGAGACTAATATTTTATTGTTATATCTAGTGTGTAGTCTCATTTGGATATAAATGTGAAATTCAACGAGGTATGCATTCGACTTATACTCTTATATATTGTTGCATTCCTCGGATCCAAAATATATGTTGAACTCCACCATAAGTATAACTTGAATATGTGCATATGTTTCTATTTACACATTTGTGTATGCACACATTTAGGGGGAGTTCATTATATATTTTGTAGTTTCATTAGTATTGATCCATATTCCATTCTCCACATACAATAGGGATCTTTACTTTGAAACATATCTTTTTGAGTATACAAAACTTGTGTAGTTCTTGTATACTCATGTTGTGAGTATATAGAACTTGTGTAGTTCTTGTATACTCATGTTGGAGTATATATAACTTGTGTAGTTCATATATACTCATGTTGTGTTATATTTAATTATCTACATTCAATTTATGTGCAATTGAAGTGGTTATCATCAATTACCAAAAAGAGAAAGATTGAAGTATCTTGTCCCACCATTATAAGTTAATGGTATGATGTGGTAATTAATGATAATCATATTGTGGAACTCTTTTGTGCATGTGTTGCACTTAGTGAGCTTGGAGAGCAAACCCTAAGTGCATGTGTTGCCTTAGGTAGTGGATTGTATATCCACTTGAGCTTTGACAGTTGATTAGTTCAAGTGAAAGTCGAGTCTTGTTACTCTTGGTGTTTGCCAACACCTAGACGGCGTGGAGGCATCGTGACCGGTGATCTTCTCAAGAAGCTTGCGAGAAGGCCCGGTGTCATTGTGAGTGGTTGGTGCTCACCATCTCTGGAGTGGAGGAAGAGCAACCCGAGTGAAGCGAGGTGTTGGTTCGTGTTGGAACCGGTCCAAGTGGTTGGACTTAGCTTGGAGGTGTTGGCTTAATTCGTGGAGCTGGTTCAATTCGTTTGGGCTTACCTCAACATGGATTAGGGGAGACCAGCAAGTCTCCGAACACCACGGTAAAACATCATTGTGTCATCTTGGGTTGTGCTTTACTTGAGAAATTTACATTCTTGCTTTAATTGCTTATATATATTTGTATGATTGCTCTCATTCAATTGTATTCATATTGTTGGTGCACTTTGGGGAGCCTAGTTGATTTAGGTTTTAATTGTGCAAAACTAAATTGTTATTAGCTTCCGTATTAAAATTGGTTTTAGCCAAATAGTTTTTGAAACCGCCTATTCACCCTCATCTAGTCGGCCTCCTCGATCTTACAGGTGTCCCTTTCAAGCCGGAACGCATCCGTCGCTTGTACTGCCCTGATCCTCTCCAGCGAGATGACTTTCAGGGTTCGATAACTTTACTAAGCCATGTTTCACTTGCATACTTGTGGTTGCACATGTTTTACGATGAGAGGTTATCACCGAATTAAGTCCTTAAAGTCATCTGCGCGGTTCATACCACATTCCACACATTCTCGTGTTACATCCGCACCCACCATCATACCATCCGCCCAGACGTAGAATAGCAGTTTGGGGTTTTGAGGAGGAAAATCTAATTTATCTCAAATACTTCAGCCATGTATCTCCCATGACTGCCCAAAACTATTTTATGATTTAAGAGATGATAGTTGAGACATTTTAATGCCCTGGTACTTAAGCAAGACTAGCATGTCGCTTAAGTACAACCTATAGCTAGTAAATTACCACATAGTAACTAGAGGGATATGGAATAATGGATTCAATTGCCAAAGGATGTGGTAGTAATTTATTAACCAACAAGTGGGCATTTAACTACCTTAAGAGTTAACATACATTGCTAAAAAATTTAAAGCATGTAGTTTTGGTAATTTAAAGGAATATAATTTGCATACAATAAAACTAGACTCAGAATGATCAAAGTATTGACTTGCTTGAGCTATGGGCAAGAGAGTCGTGGTGGTCTCGAGCTTGATCAAACTTGAGATCTCCTGCTTCCCTGAACTCTACTCGGACGAATGTACCAAAAAATATCAACAAGCATAGAGGACAAATAAATACACAAGAAATAATAAATGAACTCTAAGTTAAAGAAGACTAGTGCCAAAATCAAGATCTTGAATTTAGACGAATTTAGAAACAAAGAACATTGTAATCGGAGTTATAACGTAGGAGAACAGAGTCCTCGAAGCTTTGATTTGAGCTTCGATCATCCGATTCCACAAACTACTAAGCAGCATTAAAACTAGATCGATTCAATCAACGAGGAAAGAAGGTTTGACTACCACGAATAGTCAAACGAATCACCGTATGAAGAACGTTTCATACGGTGTCCAAGTTGCCACATTGGAATGGTGGTCAACACTACCCACATTGGAATGGTGGGTTTTCAAATGCCCATGCTGGAATTGATGGGTCTTTCAAATGCCCATACTGGAATTGATGGGATTTACCAAAAGAATCCACTTCCGTGGTCATAATGAATTTTATGAATGAACATGATGATTTCTCATGGTATGAATGAATAACACACATTAGTGGAAAAGACACATGGCATTCAACAACATGTGTAAACAAGTATAAGTATGTATTCACACTCAACATAATGTACCAATAAGGCCACACTAGTCACTTGCGATATATCACACCATGAACAAAGCACAAGAACATTCATGTAAACAACATATCATTATGCATTCCTTTGAATTCAACACCGCTAACATACAAGACTTGCCTTTCGCGTTGTGACTCGTTAGTAGGCAACAGAGGTGTTCCCACACATGATGCCTCGCCGCCTACACAAGCATGTTCCCAAAATAAGAACAATGATATAACACTGCTACCGGTGTTCTACAATAACCCCTGACTATCCAATATACCGCATAGACCCAAAATGAAAATAAACTATTCAGCCAGATTTCAGCCCTTCTGAGCAGCGGTACGAGAAAATTCACCATTAATTATCTGTAACTCTAAAAGACCTGAAACCAGTGCTCACTGAATCTTAACAGATCATGCTACAAAACATTAGTTGGCGGAATCCCCTGATTCGGCCAAAACAGATGGCTAATTATCAGCTAAACACAACCCACCTACGTCTGTCCAGAATACAGATCAGAGATAAAGAAAACGGCGTAACTTTCAACCTATTGATACAATGAGAATGATTCTTATCAGCTTGGAAAGATAATTTTAAGGGCTAAAATAACTTAGTTGGGTGAAGGTTCTGATTCGGCCCCTAATTTGAACAAAACCGAGGGACAAACCTCTGACATCAGTTTTCAGACAGACCGGACAGTTCGTAATCCACCATGTGGAGATGGCTTTGAAGGATTTGACTACTCAATGTGTTCTGGAAATGCCTCTAACTAAAGAAGGAAGGATTCGACTACCCAATATGGTCGAAAGAAGGAAGGATTCGACTACCCAACGTGGTCGAAAGAAGGAAGGATTCGTGGTCGAAAGAAGGAAAGACACGAATGCTCAACCACCACATGGGCCCCTCTGGGCCGTCGAAAGAAAAGAAAGATTTGAATTGTCTTTTCTTTCCCGCTTCCATTCAAATTACTCGATTCGATTCTTTACTCTTTTCGTTTCCGGTATTACGAACAGAAAATAACATGATAGAAGGAAGGATTCACTACCCAATATGGTCGAAGAAAAATTCGACTCACCAAGACCGAAAGAGGAAAGACACGAATGCTCAACGCGGTCGAAAGAAAAGAAAGATTTGACTGCTCGAAGCGGTCGAAAGAAAATAACATGATAGAGCACAGGGCACGAAAAAATCACCAAGACCGAGAGAGAGGCCGGAGGGAGGGGGTCGGCGGACGGCGAACAGCGACGAGGAAGCTCGCAGTCAAAGGTGAAGGAGGACGACAGTGAAGGGGTCAGCCGGGACTGAATGAGAAAAGGAAGGCGGCGACTCCTGTGAAACAAAACTGAAGTGGGTGAGGGGATTGCTTCAAGGAGCTCTGGGGCATGAAACGACGTGGGTAGAGGAGGGGCCAGCACCGATGTGGCGAGGACCAAGAGAAGGTGTGCGACGGCTTGATTTTGGAGCATGGGGCTTCGGGCAACCACAACAACAAAAGTGTGAGATGGAGGAAGAAAAGGAGAGTTGAGTGGGAAATAAGAGGAGGCAAAATGGCTCCATGGTGCTCCATTTATAGAGGAAGGAGGGGACTGGGTGTCAAGATGGAGCGACAGATTTGCGTTGGCGCGGCGGAGATAACGACAATTAACACGCAGACGGCACTGCAGCGACACCGACATTTAATGCGCAGACAACACATCAGAGACAACGATATTTAATGTGCACGACGCTGCGGAAAAAGAGAAGAGGTTGGCCTAAACCGAAGGGCTAGTCGATACCAAAAGGCTGATCGACAATAAGGAGGTGGTTAACTACGAGGAGGTGGTCACAACTAGGATCGGGCCGGGCGAGGCAGAGCGAGCACATGGTCGAAACCACTTTGACCACCTGGCCGAAAAGAAGGAAAAAGGGCAAGGGAGGAGAGGGTTCAGATGGGCTGGGCTCAACAGAGAGGATTCGAAAGGAAACCGAGATTCAAGCTGAAACTCGAAATCCAAATTTTTGAAATGAGGCAGAAACCAAAGAATTTTTGCAAATACACTAGAACTTAAAATAGGTTTTGGAAACCAAGAAGACAAACGAGAAGATACTAAATGACAACAAAAATCGGGATGTTACAGATAGTTCGCTTAAAGGTATATTCATTTGAAAAAGAGAGAAAAATAGCATAACCTATATATAATTCAAAGGTCGAGAAAGTGTAAATTTGCTAGATGGGCCTACCTCTCAATCTCCCTTCCACATATATACGGGACAAAGATCTCAAAATAAATTATTAAATATGAATGAAATCAAACATTCTAAATGTATTTTGTTTGCGAAATAGGAATTTCAACATCTGGAATCCACAAAGAGAATTTTATACGCTATACTTTACCGCACCACACCGTGGCCCAATTGGTTAGTTGTTTAAATTGTTTGAGCGAATTCTAGTGTGTTAATTTTTTTGTTGGCACGGAGAACTTATTCAAGTTTAATTACGAACTTAATTAGCTTAAACTCAAGATTGGCTCAAGAATTTCGGTCCGAGATGGGGATTGATTAGCCCTATGGTCAATATAATTTGGGCTCAAATTGAGCCCAATTCTAAGAGAGCGCAACTAGCTTATCGAGCGGCCTAAGCAATTTTGACAGCCCTAGATACAAGTGCCGTGACGCGCAAACTTGATTGCCCAAATAATGATGGCATTTTCGTCGATCAATCAATAGCTACACATGGATGGGTGCACTTGCCTATCTTTATTTTTTAAAACAGAAGGATATCCTTCCGATTTCTATTAATAGAAACCAAACTTAGTTTTTTTTCCTTACAAATTAAGCTGAACAAAAGAGAGACAAAAAACCAAAAGATCCTCTACTTGACACACCCTTCTGGATTCACATGAATTGGGCAAAGCAAATCATGAAGGAGGTCAAGTAGGGCTAGAAGGCAAGCTGCACAGTTAATTCAACCTTTTTTTTTATTACATCAAACTAACAAGAGCAACCAAAAAACTACTCCAGCAAGATCTACTTTAAAACAGCTACTGCAACCTTCCGCTTCAGTTATCTCCATCACCCAGCAATTCTTGCTACAAGTGGCCTCCATCCACGCCGAGAATTGTAAACCTCGTACACCACCTGCCCTAGCAGCTTGGTTCCCATTTGAAGAGCCTCTCATGCTTCCTCCTTTGTCTGCAGTATCACCCAATGACTGATTTAGCCAAGAGTAAATAGTAAACACAAGGTCAGCTGGATCATTAGGCATGATATTTCTACGCAGTTAATGCACTTGCCCATCTGTAAAAGGAATTACTAGCCGTAGAGTATGACAGGTACGTACGTACGTACGTACGTACGTATCCACCGCATTACACAATTACAGTTCATCAAATTATATACTCCTACGTAGAAACCAGTTGAGTCTGGATGCCACCTGTAGGAGATCGATTGAGTGCTCGATCCTGTACGTACTTGGACATGAGATCACATCTCATGAATGGCAACCGTCCGGGCATCCCCGGCGTCACGGAGTGTACGCTCATCGGCGCAAGCGCCATGTACGTACCATGCCTGCCACCTTCTCGCTCTCGTTCTCTAGCTCGCACGCATTACATACAGGCATGCATACGATCTTCTTCAAGGCACACACATGCAACAGTGTGGTACGTTACGCTGAAACGACTACTACCCGCCTAATATATACGGACCGAAGCAAAGGAAAAACGGTGGCCAAACATAAAGCAGCAGCAGCAGCAGCAGAGGCAGCAATCACCCCTCACCAACTCCAATTAAGATAGCTCCAGGCCCAGCCCCCCCTAGCTAGAAGATAGCTTCTCTCTCTCTCTCTCTCTCTCTCTCTCTCTCTCTGGCCCTAGCAGCGAGGTTGCTAAATAATGCAACCCAAAACTCACTCCACCCTTCCTCCTCACCACTCGTTCTTGGAACCCTAGATGAAAAGTACCTCCACTCCACCCAGCAAGCAGCAAAAGGAAGGGAGCTCTGCTTGTGTGCGCATATATTGTGTCAACACCATCACCCATGGCACACACATGTGTCCCCAGAGCTCGATCCCCTCATAGTGTCTAGCGAGCGAGTGAGCAAGCCACGGGCGGCCGGGGAGAGATAATGTCCTTGCCGCGTCCTCTCTTCCATTCCTAATCCCTTTCCGTGTGCTGTGTGCGTGCCACAGATAAAGCAAGAGGAGAAGCCGGGAAGATGATGAACGTACCAGCTTCAAACTCTTGCGACGAGTTCGGCTATGTCCCTCCCAATCAAACTCCGCCGCCGCCTCCTTCTCTTCTCCCAATCATGGATCAGGTGAGTAGCATCCAGAGGGAGCAGCTCGGCTACAACCTGGAGGCCAACTCCCTGGCTCTCCTCCCCCCTTCCAACGCCGCCCACCACACCACAATCGCCCACGCTCCCCATGACATCTTCCAATTCTATCCTACCTCTCAATACCTCACCGGCAACCCCTACAGCCACTTCACCGGGAGCACCTTCCAGTCGTACTACCAGCAGGCACCGGCCGCGCCGGAGTACTACTTCCCCACCTTGGTCAGCTCGGCGGAGGAGAACATGGCGAGCTTCGCGGCGACGCAGCTGGGGCTCAACCTAGGCTACAGGACCTACTTCCCGCCGAGAGGGGGGTACACCTACGGGCACCACCCGCCGCGGTGCCAGGCCGAGGGATGCAAGGCCGACCTCTCGAGCGCCAAGCGCTACCATCGGCGGCACAAGGTGTGCGAACACCACTCCAAGGTGCCGGTCGTCGTCACAGCCGGAGGCCTGCACCAGAGGTTCTGCCAGCAGTGCAGCAGGTTAGTAGATTCACTGATTGATTTTTCCTAAAGAGGTTGAGTTGCATATTTGATTGATTGGTTCAATTAATGAGATAGATCTTGTAGAAGTGTGTTTAATTGGATAGTGTGATTCTAAATTCTTGAGTTGCATTAAGTGATCTGCCAGTTTCATTCAGTTCAGTATTGGATATAGGTTGAAACAACGAGGTATTGATCAAAAACTCATCTTATTCTGTCACAAAATTAGTCTTCTAAGCTAGGATTTGTTAGTAGAAGCTTTTGAGACAAGTAATTTCAGCTCGTGATATATCACCTATTCATCTCAAGTAATTACTTTTAGTTGGAAAAGTAAAATAAAATAGAAGATAAAGATTATTACTTTGAATCTGGAAGACATCATCTTTGCTTCTTTTTCTGACCTTTTTGCACTGAATCTTAAAAGAATCTGCAGAAGTTGAATGTTTGATCTACATTTTAGCTAGATTTCCATTTCATAGATGTTCCTACAGTTATCCCATGCTTAACTGCGCTGCTGGATTGAAACAACTAATATTTCTTGAGCGAAATATTTGCATACCTGTTCTCACACATTAAATTCCCATGGAAGTACTTAGTAAACTACTACTGTACTATATTATACAGCAAGAGACCACTTAGCTATTAGTGCAGGGAGAGAATTTGCAATGGAGAAATTGGATCCCCTTTCAATGTGCATATATAGTGCCTGTAGTATAAGAAAAATCGTGTACTAATTAATCAATTGGATCACAATGTGAATTAACGTTGAATGCACACAAACATTCACTTTCTATATCAAAATGATAACTGCATGGATCTCAGTTTATCCAAGTGATGAAAGATTCATGTGCTATCCTCTTTCTACATATTTGAATTGCTTCCAGTACTTGAAAGATTCATGTATCATATGTTGGGAACCATATATGCAGACATCTTGTCCTTGAGTTGCTTCTTTTCTCCTCCTTTGGTTGTTCCTTGGCGCTACTCCTTCCCATTTATTTTGCTTGACTTCTCCTTCGCATGTTTTGAGTGGTTACTTCAAACAGTGTGAGCTGTCTGTACTCTGTACACGTATTGGCCTCTCAAAGTCAGAAACAAGGCTACTTTCTTCCTAAGTATTGCAAGACTTTGTACAGCCCGCTTACGTACGTACCAGCACAAGTTGCAATTGCAAGCAATGCTCTCTCTCTCTCTCTCTCTCTCATTCTTTCCCCTGCATGTGGCTGGTATTAACAATCGATCGATTGGCCAGCTTATACATGTCTATCAAAGCATTTACCTGCCCTCACTGAGATGAATGGCTCTTAGAATTATACCGTCGATCTGTGTTCAAGCATGCGCTTGTGAAGTGACCAGCATTGCATTTAAGGGTAAACAGGATCTCTTGCAGTGTGACACACCATAAGGAGACACTCCATATGAGTCAGCTGCAAAACTCCAAGCTGTCTGTGAGATAGAACTGTTTAGATGTATGTTTCTCATGTTCAGGATCATCATTAGCTAGATATTGGTCCCCATAATGTTCTTTCAGTTCTGAACTGAAGTTCGATCATGAGTCACCGACCATGCACTAAAATGTATGTTTCGTAGGAACTAACTCATTAGTCATTACAGCTAGCTCGTGCTTCTCCTGGAATGATACATCACGTCTTTATTATTTTACCTTAGTATTTCATGTGTATGTGTCTTCATACAGCCCTCTCTTTTCTATTTGCTTCCTCCAACTTTTTTCATTCAGATTCCATCTACTTGATGAGTTCGACGACGCCAAGAAGAGCTGCAGGAAGCGCCTAGCGGACCACAATCGCCGTCGACGGAAGTCAAAGCCGTCCGACGCTGATGCCGCAGACAAGAGAAGGGCGCAGGCCAACAAAGCAGCAACTACTAAAGACAGTATGTGATATATATGCATACTCTATTTAATCATGCATTAACATGCATGCATGCACATATCCTAGCTAGCTTGTGCAGCTCCCAAATAATTAACATCATTTCCTTCAAAACAAATCTCAACAGAAGCAGGAAGTAGCAGCAAGAACAACGGCACTGGAGATGGGCTGCAGGCACAAGTACTGGGAAGTGCACACCTGTCCAAAGATCAAGATCATACCATGGGTCTTGGAGAGGTGGTGAAAGAGGTGGTAGATCCCAAGGGGAAAGCATCAATGCAGCAGCAAGCACACCATGGCCTTCATCAGCAGAGCCACCTTGGCTTCCCGTTTCCTTCGTCGTCTGGCTCGTGCTTCCCTCAGAGCCAAACAGTCTCAAGTACTGATAACACATCAAATATAGCTCAAGTGCAAGAACCAAGCTTAGCCTTCCATCAGCACCACCAGCACAGCAACATCCTTCAGCTCGGTCAGGCGATGTTTGATCTCGACTTCGATCACTAGTACAATTAATATTTAATCCTCTCTCTCTCTCTCTCTCTCTCTCGTACGTGTGTGTATGTCCGAACATGTCTTTTTATCTTGTCTGTATTAATTACTGTAATTTGGATATAATAATGGTAATTATGCATTGTCAATCTTCTATATAATTGATGAGAGGTGTTTCAATGTTGTCCCCAAAAGTATTGGAGTACTATTCATATTAGTACTTTTTGCCACATGTACTTGCAGTTTTGCTCGCCTTGGAGAAGCTGGTTAATTAGTTGGTGCATCAAATTAACTTAGTTTGGTATAAGAGAAAGAGACGCTTGTTATCCCTTTGTTAAAGATCTATCAATACATTTATTGGAAAACCATCCTTGCGTTATTCCGAAAGATCCAACGCATGAGAGAAAGCTTGGAGAATTTCTACATCATAGCTAGCTAGGCCGCGCTAAAAATATTCTCTCTTTTTTGCGAGGGAAAGAAATATCCCTAATTGAATCCAAATATTTAAGAAATTGTTTAATTTACACAACTAGTGTAAAGCTACACAGCTAGATGTTACAATACATATAACTTTATTTGAGTAATAGAGTTGCATGTATTCGTCCCATATAACCTTAACACCTACATGTTGTATTTGTTATATAAATTTAATCATTTTAGTGTGTGTGTATATATATAATATGATTAATCGTCACATTATAATTAAGTTAGGTAAATAAATGGTTTAGATCTTTCTATTTGTTTTATGATTAATCGGATAATTCTTTCTATTTATTTGCCTTTTTAGGTTATTATTGTGGGAATATCTAAAACCCACCGCGAAGGAGGTCTCTTTAATTTCACTAGTTATTTATATAAATATAAATATCATGGACGATTGATGTTATATATAACTAATTCTTGTTACTGGAAATAATTGTTGTTGTTGAACCTTGAGGAATGTTACAGTATTGTTTCATATATAAACATAACATGGCCATTTTTTAGTTAAAACATGCCATATAACTCTTTTAGTGGGTTTTTTCTATCCAACATCTAGAGTTGTTTTCTTTGCAAAAGCAGGAATATGGTTTTGTACATGTGGATACATCATAAACTATCTTAGCCCTCCAAAGTGTCTCAAGATTCGTGCAAAGGATATTACAATGATGAGAAGATGGGATAGTGGTTTCAATTTGAAAAGTTTGCATTGTTTGCATCAATCTCGAGGCACATTTGATGGTGGTGATAATACAAGTATCCACATGAATATACGGAGAGAGAGAGAGAGAGAGAGAGAGAAACCATATTCTAAAAGTTGGCTAGGTTTCTCACCATAGGTTTTTTGCCTCACGATTCGTGCTTTGCCTTCCTCTCATGCTCCGCCTACACTAGGAATGATGGCCCGATAGAGGGCAGGCAGCAGTCGAATATCATGCAATGAGCTAGGTAGAGGGTGCCGCTAGCGGAGGTGCATGCACAGGTGGGGACAGGGGAGGAAGTGGCGATCGACGTATATATGAGAGATTGTTCGGGTCAAGGTAGAATAGGGGAGGCGCTACACCATCTGCAATTTTCTCCAACTGCAGCTAGCCGGCCTTACGGAATTTCGACAGCCCTAACAAAGGAAATTTATGAGTAGATGCCAAACTAATTGCCAACAGCACTATCGATCACAGAAGGTGGTTGTGCTATATCCGAAAGCATTATCGCTTATATTGGGTAGGTGCAAAATTGGTGCACATAAATATCGGAAATATTTAACCCAATGTCAAGAGGCTAGCTTGTCAGCATTAATTAGGAGTAACCACGATGGAGCATTAAAGACGCATCGTTAGCATGCCTAAACTCTTATTAATATATCCTCGTTCAAAAAAACTTATAATATTATATCCTCAAACCAAAATGATTTAATAACTTTTTATATAAAAATAAATTAGCTAGAGCAACAAGATGTTGTAGTTAAAGTAAATAATAAATTTGACCAGTTTTACGGAAATTTAGACTACAAATTATTGCCAACATCTTTTGAATATATAGTGTGGAAGAAAGAATTAATGTGTACTTGTGTCAAGTGTGGTACTTTAATTTTCATCGCAAAAAAGTGTGATATACTTTTAATTATGACAAAAAAAACTAAACAATAAATAAATAAATGGATGAGTCTTCGAAGCAAGTGGATAACCACAGATAGAAAGCACATTGTTACCTACCAAACCGGCGTTCCAAACTTTTGTGGTTATCCTGCTGCCGTAAACAATTAATTATTTTTGCCTTAGTTGAGTGCCTCTCATTGTTCATATACGTACCTTATATTGTGCCGCAGTACCTTCATCTTTCTTCCGATGCGCCTTACTACCTTCATCAAATCTCCACCTCGCTGCGTCATGGGTCCATGACAACGACGACGAAAAGAACTTGCGAGGTGCACTGCGCCTCTGGCTCTACCTGCGACCACTGGCGTAATTGTATATATCATGCATCATCAACGAGGCGCATGCACATACAACGCAAGCAATTCCTTCGCCACACCTCAGGGATCGATCAACACACATAGGCAGTAAGCTAGGTGTGCTAGCTCTTAGTGACTCCTCTTAGTGTCGCACATATGACTGTTTGTAGGACTGAGGAGGTTGCGGTATTTTTCTGTGCCGGCTGTCGATCCATGAGTTCTATCGATCGATCATCTGTGTAGAACAATTATTTCGGTCAAGTTTGTTTTCCACACGTTGTAAGTACGAAAACGAAGGGAAACGGGGTGAACACAAAACATCTGTGTCGTGCAAAAGCACGATACGTGAATCTCTCTTCATCTTCTTCTTTTGCACAACGTAAAAGCATCGATCTAAAAACTTAAATAAAGAGAAGCATGGTTTGTCAGAACAAATCTTGTTGTAAGATGGATTGTCGGACTGTATGGCATGTGCAAAGCATGACATGGAATTTAGGTGAACGAAAACCAATAGCGATCAGAAAAGAGGAGATCAGAAAGCTTGAGAATTCTTAGCGCAGAGAAGCAAAAGCTGCAGAATCGGAAATATGGCCTAAAAAGCTAAAACATACTGTACGTAACAGCCTATTTTCGGTTTTTAAATAGTAATTGTATTCGTTAGTTAGTTTCAAAAACTTATTTTAATTTAAGTTGCATTTTCAAAATCTCAAACTGCTGTCTCAAATTCAAAATCACTCTCTTTGGGCTCAGCCCACTTTCTCCCCCCTTTGGGCCAACTCGTCTTTCCTGCTGGGCATAGCCCACTTTCTCCTCCGGCCCAGCCTCCCCTTCCCTTTGGCCTAGTTGGCCCATCTCCCCTGCCCCTCTCTTTTCCCCTCCCCGCCTAGCCTCTGGCCTTCCCAGGCCTTTCCCCTTTCTGGCCCCTGTGCGCCCACATGCCCGCACCTCTGCGTTCGTGCACGCCGCGTCACCCTGGCCACCTACCCTTGACTCCGGCGCTTTCCTCTACCTAGTTGTGTCGCCAGCGCTACGCCCGCATCAGCGCACTGGCCGCGCGCTGCGTCACGCACATGCGCACCTGCGAGCCCGCGCCTGCTCGTCGTCCAGTCCCGTCGCTTTGCCGCATCCCCCTGCTCCAGCCCGCCCAAGTCGTCACCGCGCTCACCTCCCTACGCTGCTCCCGTCAGCGCCCTGCGCTGCGCACGCCACCCTCTGTCCCTCTACCGCCACCTACCCGTGGACTCCGACGCCCACCTCATCCCGTTTCGTCGCCCTGTTGCTTCGCCAGCCCACACGCTGCGTTGCGCACGGGCGCCCATGTCAGCACTCCTGCCCGGTCTTATCGCTCGCCAGTGCTAGTGTCGCCTCGTCGCCACCTCGCCTGCCTGTCTGCGCCCGGTTCGCCCGAGTCGTCGTCGTGCAGAGGGCCCATGTTGCGCTGCCTCGTTACCACGCACCTCCGAGCCTCTCCAACAGCTCCTCCATAAACTATCTTAGCCCTCCAAAGTGTCTCAAGATTCGTGCAAAGGATATTACAATGATGAGAAGATGGGATAGTGGTTTCAATTTTAAAAGTTTGCATTGTTTGCATCAATCTCGAGGCACATTTGATGGTGGTGATAATACATGTATCCACATGAATATACGGAGAGAGAGAAAAACCATATTCTAAAAGTTGGCTAGCTAGGTTTCTCACCATAGGTTTTGCCTCACGATTCGTGCTTTGCCTTCTCATGCTCCGCCTACACTAGGAATGATGGCCCGATAGAGGGCAGGCAGCAGTCGAATATCATGCGATGAGGTAGAGGGTGCCGCTAGCGGAGGTGCATGCACAGGTGGGGACAGGGGAGGAAGTGGCGATCGACGTATGAGAGATTGTTCGGGTCAAGGTAGAATAAGGGAGGCGCTACACCATCTGCAATTTTCTCCAACAGCTAGCCGGCCTTACGGAATTTCGACAGCCCTAACAAAGGAAATTTATGAGTAGCTAGATGCCAAACTAATTGCCAACAGCACTATCGATCACAGAAGGTTTTGCTATATCCGAAAGCATTATCGCTTATATTGGGTAGGTGCAAAATTGGTGCACATAAATATCGGAAATATTTAACCCAATGTCAAGAGGCTAGCTTGTCAGCATTAATTAGGAGTAACCACGATGGAGCATTAAAGACGCATCGTTAGCATGCCTAAACTCTTATTAATATATCCTCGTTCAAAAAAACTTATAATATTATATCCTCAAACCAAAATGATTTAATAACTTTTTATATAAAAATAAATTAGATAGAGCAACAAGATGTTGTAGTTAAAGTAAATAATAAATTTGACCAGTACGTTTTATGGAAATTTAGACTACAAATTATTGCCAACATCTTTTGAACATATAGTGTGGAAGAAAGAATTAATGTGTACTTGTGTCAAGTGTGGTACTTTAATTTTCGTCGCAAAAAAGTGTGATATACTTTTAATTATGACAAAAAAAAACTAAACAATAAATAAATAAATGGATGAGTCTTCGAAGCAAGTGGATAACCACAGATAGAAAGCACATTGTTAATTACCTACCAAACCGGCGTTCCAAACTTTTGTGGTTATCCTGCTGCCGTAAACAATTAATTATTTTTGCCTTAGTTGAGTGCCTCTCATTGTTCATATACGTACCTTATATTGTGCCGCAGTACCTTCATCTTTCCTCCGATGCGCCTTACTACCTTCATCAAATCTCCACCTCGCTGCGTCATGGGTCCATGACAACGACGACGAAAAGAACTTGCGAGGTGCACTGCGCCTCTCTGGCTCTACCTGCGACCACTGGCGTTGTATATATCATGCATCATCAACGAGGCGCATGCACATACAACGCAAGCAATTCCTTCGCCACACCTCAGGGATCGATCAACACACATAGGCAGTAAGCTAGGTGTGCTAGCTCTTAGTGACTCCTCTTAGTGTCGCACATATGACTGTTTGTAGGACTGAGGAGGTTGCGGCCGGTATTTTTCTGTGCCGGCTGTCGATCATGAGTTCTATCGATCGATCATCTGTGTAGAACAATTATTTCTGTCAAGTTTGTTTTCCACACGTTGTAAGTACGAAAACGAAGGGAAACGGGGTGAACACAAAACATCTGTGTCGTGCAAAAGCACGATACGTGAATCTCTCTTCATCTTCTTCTTTTGCACAACGTAAAAGCATCGATCTAAAAACTTAAATAAAGAGAAGCATGGTTTGTCAGAACAAATCTTGTTGTAAGATGGATTGTCGGACTGTATGGCATGTGCAAAGCATGACATGGAATTTAGGTGAACGAAAACCAATAGCGATCCGAAAAGAGGAGATCAGAAAGCTTGAGAATTCTTAGCGCAGAGAAGCAAAAGCTGCAGAATCGGAAATATGGCCTAAAAAGCTAAAACATACTGTACGTAACAGCCTATTTTCGGTTCTTAAATAGTAATTGTATTCGTTAGTTAGTTTCAAAAACTTATTTTAATTTAAGTTGCATTTTCAAAATCTCAAACTGCTGTCTCAAATTCAAAATCACTCTCTTTGGGCTCAGCCCACTTTCTCCCCCCTTTGGGCCAACTCGTTTTTCCCGCTGGCATAGCCCACTTTCTCCTCCGCCCACCTCCCCTTCCCTTTGGCCTAGTTGGCCCATCTCCCCGCCTCTCTCTTTTCCCTCCCCGCTAGCCTCGGCCTTCCTGTGCCTTTCCCTTCTCGCCCCAGGCGCCCACATGCCCGCACTCTGCGTTCGTGCACGCCGCGCCACCACTCGCCACCTACCCTTGACTCCGGGCTTTCCTCTACCTAGTTGTGTCGCCAAGCACGCTACCAGATCAAGATCGCCGCGCCGTACAAGCGTCACGCACATGCGCACCTGCGAGCCCGCGCCTGCTCGTCGTCCATCCGCCGCTTGCCGCATCCCCCTGCTCCAGCCCGCCCAAGTCGTCACCGCGCTCACCTCCCTACGCTGCTCCCGTCAGCGCCCTGCGCTGCGCACGCCACCCTCTGTCCCTCTACCGCCACCTACCCGTGGACTCCGACGCCCACCTCATCCCGCTTGCCGCCTGTTGCTTCGCCACCACACGCCGCGTGCGACGGCGCCCATGTCAAGACTCTCGCCGGTCTTATCGCTCGCCAGTGCTAGTGTCGCCTCGTCGCCACCTCGCCTGCCTGTCTGCGCCCGGTTCGCCCGAGTCGTCGTCGTGCAGAGGGCCCATGTTGCGCTGCCTCGTTACCACGCACCTCCGAGCCTCTCCAACAGCTCCTCCTTCCCTCCCTTTCGACTATAAGAAGCCCTAAGCCTCCTCTTGTTCCTCCCCTCATCTCCCCTTTCGCATTTGGTAACTGCCACTAGAGAAGAACCCGAGAAGCCCCCCTTCATCTCCTTCCCCCCACCAAACTCTCCCTCTCCCGCTCTTGTTGCGGTGGTTTGCTCAAAGCCCCGAGCCCCGAGTTCAAACCGATGCGCGCCTCCTTTCGGTTCTTGCCGCACCAATGCAGCTCCCTCTTCTACCCGCATCGATTCGTGCCCACAGCTCCTTGAAGCAGTCCTCTCACTCTATTTTTGGTTTTGTGACACAGGAGCCGCCGTATTTCCTCTTCTCCTTCAGTCACAGTCGACCCTTTCACCGCCGTCTTCCTTCGCCTCCGACCGCGAGCTTCCCCACCACCGTTCACCATTCACCGACCTCCTCCGGCCTCTGTCTCGATCTTGGTAAGCACCCCTTCCCCATGCCCTGTTCTCCCTCATGTCCTTCCGACCACGTGTAGTCGAAACCCCTTCCGACCACGTGTAGTCGAAACTCCTTCCGACCATGTGTTGTCGAACTCCTTCCGACCACGTGTTGTCGAAACTCTTTCCGACCACACGTTGTTGAACCTCCTGCCGACCACGTGTTGTCAAACCTCCTTCCGACTACATCGTGTAGTCGAAACCTCCTTTCGACCAGTCAAGTCGAATGATCAGTACTCGAAACGAATAGTACTCGAAACAAACAGTACTCGAAGCTAGCTGTCGACGATCAAATCGCTGATCTTATGAATATATGAATGAAAAGAGAAAAATAGCGCGTATCTTCTAGAAAGTAGTGAGATTGCTCTTTATTGCTTTAAACTGGCTATTACAAAGAGTGTATATAACTTAGACTAAAGACTAATTCGGGAGTACAAGGCTCTTGAGGGTGTCTCCCAAATGATCTTCACTGTTCCGGCCTCTTCAACTTCAGTCCGCATTCCTCCTTATGTAGTTGATGAAGGGTTGGTAGTTGTCTCTGGAGGAGACGCCTGTTCGGGAAGCAACGCGTCTGGTCGAAGAGAGGTGTCAGTTGATAATGTATCAACTGTCGTGCGGTTATATGTCAATGAGTCATGTAACCGTACTCCAGTATCGTAGCATCGCGTGGTATGGAATATATAGCACATGTTCCATTCGTCACACGGTAAAGCATATGTCTGGTCGTAGATCCAGACATCAGTTCAAAACCTTGTGAGCATTTGACTGGTCGGAGACTAGGTTTGGAACCATGTTCGACCAGATTGGGTACTATGTAACCTCTGGAATTCTTACGACCAGTTAGGTCGTTAACCTTAGGGTTTACGACCATGAAGACATATGGTCTCTATATACTAAATAATAAATAGAGGTTTTAATCCTCGTCAGCTAGCCCCCGAACTTTAAATGAATTGGTCGTATAGACGCTTACTCCCGATGCAATCGTATCGGGCAGACCCCTCATTAAATATCGTGGTATTCGAGGCGGTCCGTATTCATTTCTTAAGTTCAGAAATTACCTTGGAAGTTGAAGGAACTCTTGGTCCGCTGGTCAAAAAAGGGATTTTTATCCGTTGAATTTTTCCCAGAAACGGTTACAGTGTTGTCGCTATAAAAGGCCCCTTAGCACTGGGTGTTAGGGTTTCTACGCCTTTTGCTTTCCTCTTCATCTTCCAAGAAACCATCTCTGTTCACCTTTTGAATTCTTCACCCGAAAGAAATCACCATGTCGGATCTTATTATCAACTGGTCGATCTCCGATCTGAGCGAGAAGAAACTTGAAGGTCTGGAAAAGGTTGGGCTATTACCCAACAGAAATCTGATCGCGTGGAGAGCAGCGTTTGGGGAACATTCTCCAAGTGGTGATGATGGAGAAATTCTCGTTTTTCTCGCATATATCGAAAGCTGCTTCAGACTTCCAGTTCACTGCTTTCTTTCTTAAGTTTTGGAGTATTATGGAGTTGAATTGATCAATCTAGCCCCCAACGCCATAGCCAACCTCAGCATCTTCGTTTACCTCTGCGAAACGTACTTGGGAATTCCAGCAACCCTGGACCTCTTCAGATACTACTACAGATTGATGAATGCGAAGAAGACGACCGGTACACCCGGAGAGTGTACCTTGCGTCTCCACGACGGGAAGGCTGAGGAGTATATTCCAATGTACTCCAAGTCTTCATGGTCGTCATGGAAGAAGAGTTAATTTTACATGAAGATCACACATGACGATGGCCTTTATTATAGCGGAAAAAAGGCTATCGAGATCCCGCAATGGCGTTCTTCCTCGAAGGAGGGGGAAAATAGGAGATGGGTTGAAGCTATCCATCTCCTGAGTGTCAAGGGTTTGACATCCTGGCATGTGGTGAGGGACTTTTCCATGCGGAGAATCAGTCCTTTGAAGGCTAGAGCACACTTGATGCTCTGGTATATTGGTCGTGACGATACGACCAAGGATTCTAGGGAAGGTAAGTTCCAGTAAGAATCCGACCAATATATCTTTCTGGTCAAATACTCTTATAACCCTAAGACCTCTCTTTTTGTTACAGCTTTGTCTTCTGATGAAATCAGAAGTCGGATCAGAATGATCTGTGCTGGAGAGCCTAATGAGAAGGCTGGTTTCCCTTTGATCTTAGCAGTGACTACTGCTGAAGAGAGGGCTGAGAGACTTCGGGTAAGTATGATAATTATTTTCCATTTTTACAATATTTTCCGATCGGTGTTTACCTAAAAATCCTCTTTGATATGTAGTCGGTTCGTCTAAGAATTGATGAGGCCACGGAGACCTGTGAGCCAATTGATGAACCGACCAACCTTACGATCACTAGTGATCGTGTAGGGGTAGGTAACCGAAGGAAATACTTTTTGCTTAGATAAAAAGATATGTTCATCACCCGACTAACTTTCTTTGTTGAATCAAGCGGTAGTCATTGAGTCCCATACAATTGTTCAAGATTTGACAAGGGCCGTTGAAGCAACTGCTTTGGTGATCGATGAACCTACACCTTCCGATCTAACGATCAGGGATTCTACTCTCGACCAGTTGGTTGAAAGTATTACATCTGATCGTTCATTGAAGAATGCAGAGGGTACAACCAACCCTTCCAGTTCAAGACTGGAAAAATTGGTTGAAAAAAAAAGAAAAGCTAGCGCTACAGACTTTAAGCCAGCGCGCTTCAGAGTCAAGATAAAAAAGATAATCGGGTATGTTGTAAATGAAATTATCATATAAACACATACCTTTTATATTCTTGGCGAACTTGAACTCTGAACCTCCTTTTCTTTACGCAGACCTGTTGGAGTTCCAGTCGTTCCCGATGAGGTTATTCCAGCAGGTCAGGTGATCGAGGGCACCTCCGACCAGGGCTTTCCTCAGGCAAGAAATCCTGAGGAGGAAGTGGTTGGGGAAGCCCCCGAGCCTACTTCAGTGTTGGAATCTGATTTGAATCCTGTGGTGATCTTTCCTCCGTCAGCAGAGGTAGGCATCTCTGCAGATCCACGAGAGATTCCAACTTCTGAAAGGAACTCCTCCTAGACTAACAAGTTCCCTTTTTCTCCTCGATTTATCGAGGATAAGGAGCTTGATGATGCTTGGAGGAGAGTATCAGATCGTCTTGCAAAGGCGAATCCTGATAAGATTTTTGCCGATTATAATGATGTGGCAATTCAAGTAAGTGTCCTCAACCATTCTTATAGTTTTCCTTAAAGTTCACAAGAAACTTTAAAGAAAATAAATTCTATTCATGCAGAAATGGTTGAAAATTTTGCTGCGATCGGATGACTAACCGATCGGATTAAGAATCTAGAGCAAAAACACTCCGAACTAGAAAGTAAGAACTTTCTTCTTAATTTGTCTTTTGCCAAGACTTTCCTTTCTTCTTTTAACTATCCTCCCTTATCAAATTTGATAGACTTGGAGAAAATAAAAGAAGAAGCTTTGGCTGAAAAAGCCAGAAGAATAAAGCTTGAATAGGAAATTCAAGCTAAAAACCGGTCAATCAAAAACTTGACGACCAGATATGAAAAATACCAAGAAAAATCCAGGAAGAAGGCCGAAGGTAACTTAGTCGTAGAGTTGACTTAGTGTCTCTTCTGATCCTTTTTAGCCTAATATTTGTTTTGCTTATGCAAAACAAAATCAAGCTTTAACCAAAGCAAAGAAAGCTTTGGAATTTGAGCAAGACAAGGGGGCAGCAGTTATGTTTAACATTGATGAACAAATTACTGCACTCAACAAAATGATATTTGATATGGGATCAGAATCAACGTTGCCTTCCGTAAGTGATCCAATGGAAAAGGTAAATTACCTTGGTCACCTTTTGGAGGACCTTAAGGGCTTGCTCAAAACTACAAGTGATAATTACGCCCAGTCCGTAAAGGAATCTATTGCTAGTGGAGTTAGTCTTGCTTGGCAAAACTGAAGGCGTTCGACCCCTCTATCAATCTTCAAGCTATTAAAGAGGATTTTAACTGCTTGCCTGAGGAGGCGACCAAGTTTCTCGAGGAAGTTAAACCTCTTGGAGACAAGGTTGCAGAAGAAATGGAGGTCGAATCTCCATCCAGCAGTGACTAATGGAGGGCAATCTCTAGTAGTAAAAATCCTACAAAAAAGAGAGAGTATGCAAAAAAAATATGTAAAAACTTACCTTCCTCTTATCAATGAAATTTTTTTTGTTTATCCGGTCGACTTATCATATATTACCCAGCCCCCGACTGTTTTATAGTAGAAGAACTTTACTATAAAAGCTGTAGGCCAAGAATATGAACTTAAGCCTCAACCATTGTTTGAAAGTATGTATTGATTGTTGAAAAAACTGATCGTGATAATACTAGAAAATCTTTTTGGTCGGAACCAGTGTTAGTCTTCGACTAGTTGTAAATCTGTTTTTCATAATCAAAGTACTTACTAAGACAATATATGGTCGGAAGAAAAAATGATTTTTCCATACAAGAGGAAGTTACATGCAAAGACAGATATAATAAACGAGAAGTGGTTTTATTTCTATGCAGTGCTCAACGCTGGTCGGAATGAACTTGCTGAGAAATGAAGATATAGATTGTATTTCGCAATACGTGTTCGTGCTCTAGTACGACTGGCAGCGAGGATCGTAAGAAAAGGACCGTCACTAGGAAGCTCCTTCCAGTGGGCGGAACCACATGCGAAAAAGGAGAGACCTCGACTAGGAGGTTTTCCGTGTCCCGACCAGTAGCCAAACAAGAGTAGAACATAATTTTGAAAATAAAAATTATAGTCTCCTTAATATTAAGCATATGAACCGCAGTCGACCAGAGCTAAGTTCTGTCATATAAATAACATCACTTGCTTTTTGAATTGATTCATTATTTATTAAACTGAATGGAAATGAAATAAAAATTAAACGAAAAACTTACGCAATTGGTCAATATTCCAAGAATTAGACAAAACCCTGCCGTCTGACATGGCTAATCGTATCGAACCTGGTCAGGTGACTTCGACCACAGTGTAAGGACCTTCCCACTTGGGAGAAAGTTTGATGCGATTTGCTTGGTTCTAAATTTTTCTAAGAACCAAATCATCTACAGCTAAGCTGCGAGGTTGCACTTACGACTGTGGTACCTTCGCATGGCTTGTTGATAGATTACCGAACGCAACAAGGCTTGGTTTCGTCGTTCCTAAAGGAAATTGACATCGTCGAGTTGTCTTTCTTCCTGATCATTTTCATTAAAACGATCAGTGCGAGCAGAACCAATTTTCAATTCTGGAGGAAGCATGGCTTCGGCCCCATAAACTAAAAAGAATGTTTGTTTCATCGTCGCGACGATCGTCGTCGTCGTGAACGCCCATAAAATGTAAGGAAGTTCTTGAACCCAAGCCCCTGGCCGTTTTATTAACTGGTCGAATACTCGGCGTTTGACCCCCTGTATTATGATACCATTGGCACGCTCAACTGCTCCGTTACTCTGCGGATGAGCAACCAAAGCGAAATGGACTCTGATACCCAGGTCGTCGCAGAATTCCTAAAAATTACCGCTGGATAATTGGGTACCATTGTCCGTGATTATACGACTGGGTACACCAAATCGTGTAATCATATTTTTTATGAGGAACCTCTTAGCGACCTCAGTTGTAGTTTTAATAATTGGCTCGACTTCAATCCACTTTGTAAACGTGTCAATCATGACGAAGAGAAATTTGAAGCCCCCGGGTGCTCTTGGGAAAGGTCGCAGAATGTCTAGTCCCCAGGTTGCAAAAGGCCAAGAAAGAGGAATTGTTTGCAAAGCTTGCGACGGCTGATGTACTTGTCGGCTATGAAACTAACACTGTACGCACTTCGTCACGAGCTCTTTTGCATCATGAAGGGCAGTTAACCAATAGTATCCTTGCCTGAAGGCTTTATCGACCAGTGTTCTGTAGGAATGATGTGCTCCACAGACTCCTCCATGAATTTCGGTTAGCAACTTAATGCCATCCGAGCGAGATATGCATCTCATCAACACTCCATGAGATCCTCGTTTATACAAGGTACATTCATTTAGAGTGTATGATTTGGCCTGTCATGCTATACGATCAGCCTCTATATTATCTTTTGGAATTAAGTCATGCTGAAGATAATTGTAGATTGATGTCATCTAATCTCTACCATGATCGTCACCGATCTGTGGAGCATCCATGTGATCAGAATCAATTGGATTAACCTGATGTGAACCATTGATGTTCTCGAAAAGCTCGATTACCGAGGGTGAATCGAGTTGCTCAAGAAAAACTCCCGGCGGGACGGTTGACCTTGTGGAGGCCATCCGTGCCAACTGATTTGCTAGAAAGTTTTCCTTTCTATGAATATGTTGGATCTGAAAACCGAAGAAGTGCTTTTCGAGTTTTCGTACTTTCTCCAGATAAGACAACATCTTGGTACTTGAGCATTGATACTCTTTCCCTACTTGATTCTCTACTAGTTGAGAGTCGCCTTTCACTAGTAATCTGCGAATACCGAGCGAATGAGCTGCTCGAAGTCCTACCAGCAAACCTTGATATTCCACTACATTGTTAGTAGCAGGAAAGTTAAACTGGATGATGTACTTAATGTGTTCGCCAGTAGGGGATATCAAGATGACTCCAGCCCCTGATCCTTTAAGCATTAATGAACCATCAAAATACATTGTCCACTCGTCGTGGTGCTCGTACTCGAGTTCTTGCTTAGGTTCTGGGTTTGTCCATTCGGCAATGAATTTTGCTAATGCCTGAGACTTTATAGCTGTTCGTGAGATAAAATAGAGGTCGAACGTCCCTAGTTCAACTGCCCATTTTGTTATTCGTCATGATGATTCCCTGTTTCCAAGGACTTGACCTAAGGGATATCCTGTAGGTATGACCACTTTGTGGGCTTGAAAGTAATGTCTTAGTTTCCTTGAAGATATAAGGAGACCATAGAGCAACTTTTGTACCTGCGGATATCTTTCCTTTGATCCATGTAAGACTTTGCTTACGTAATATACTGGTCGTTGAACGTTTTCATGCTCTACGACCAGTACACCGCTGACAGCCTGCGGCGTCGCAGCTATGTAAATCAACAACGTTTCTCCCGGTCTTGGAGAGACTAAGACCGGGGAGCTTCCAAGGTACTCATTAAGTTTTTGAAAAGCTTCGTTGGCTTCTTTCGTCCATTCAAAACTCCCATGCTTCCGAAGAATTTTAAAGAAAGGTAATCCCTTCTCGCCTAACCTGGCTATGAAACGACTTAGCGTTGCCATACAACCTGTTAGCTTTTGGACTTCTTTCTTTGTTGTCGGGGGACGTATCTGATTGATGGTTGTTATCTTAGTCGGATTTGCTTCGATATCTCTAGCTGAAACTAGGAAACCAAAAAGCTTTCCAGCAGAAACCCCGAACACACATTTCTCCGGATTCAACTTGAGATTATGTCTTCTCAAGTTGTTGAAAGTTTCTTGTAGGTCAAGGATATGATCGCCTACATTGATGTTTTTCACAACCAAGTCATCTACATAGGCTTCTAAGTTCCGACCTACCTGCGGGCTGAAAGTTTTCTGCATTAACCTTTGAAAAGGTGCACCAGCATTCTTGAGACCAAAGGGCATCTTAACATAACAGTAAGTGCCATATGGAGTGATGAAGTAAGTTTTCTCCTCATCATTTTTACTCATATTTATCTGGTGGTACCCTGAATATGCATCTAAAAAACTCAGTAACTCGCACCCAGAGGTGGAGCCTACAAGCTGATCAATGCGAGGAAGGGAAAAATCATCCTTCAGACTAGCTTTATTAAGATCTGTGAAGTCAATACATATTCGTCACTTTCCATTATTCTTTTTAACTATTACAGGATTGGCAAGCCACTGAGGGTGATGGACTTCACGAATAAACCCTGCTTCAAGGAGCTTGTCAATCTCCGACTGGATTGCTTCCTTCCGGTCAGGTGCAAAACGCCTTAGCTTCTGCTTGACCGGCTTTTTGTCAGGTTGGAGAGCTAACCTGTGCTCGATCACTTCCCTGGGGACTCCGGGCATGTCGGATGCTTGCCAAGTGAAAGCATCCTGGTTTGCTCGGAGGAAAGAGACGAGTGACTCTTCCTATTTAGGGTTGGGTCCTTCTTCGATCAGTAACTTCGGAACTGACCTGTCGATGTCTCCCAACCTGGCGTCTCTCGGAGAAACGCCTTTGTCGAGCGGCACCTCTTTTGTCTGATCGAAGGGTTTGGGTGTCAATTTTGGTGCAGTGCTTGACTCGCATCGCGAAGAGTCGATATTTCTAGTCGGAAGCTCATCGACCAGTTCTAAAAATCTTCGATCGTAAACATAAGCCATTTTTTGATCTTCCCGAACCATGATGACACCTTTTGGTCCTGGCATCTTCAAACTCTGATAACCGTAATGCGTGGCTATCAGGAACTTTGCTAGAGCCGGACGACCAAGGATCCCGTTATAGGCGGTCTCAAAATCGACTACGTCAAATGAAATCTTTTCCGTTCGGAAGTTATCAGGACTTTCGAACGTAACCAGTAAGGACACATGTCCTATCGGTTTGGCGGTAGAGCCAGGGACTATGCCATGGAAGGCATATTTTACTGGCTTTACTTTTGACTTAGGAACCTGCATTTCTTCTAAAGCTCCCGAGAATAATATATTTAAAGAACTACATCCATCTATCAAGACTCTATTGACCTTACAATTATTAATGGTAGGCTTAACTATAATAGAGAACCTACCACCGTAGTCGATTTAAACGGAGCGATCTTCTTTGTCAAGGAGATTACGGTGTCGACCACCTCGAAGGCTTGATGTCGATCGAGAGATTCGCTAGGTTGACCTCCCGCTCCACGGCTTTCAGATGACGTCGTGAGTCGTACGATGAAGATCCTCCAAAGATCATGTTGACTGTGTGCTGAGGTTCTTGGTATTCCATCTCCTCGTCGCCATCTTTATCCTTTTTGGAGCTGGCTTCCCCCCAACTCTTGTATTAAGGGAAGCGGGCCTTTACCTGCATAGTAATCTTTCAACTTCTTTTGTCAAACACGGCAAGTGCGCAGATCGTGTCCAGTCTGTTGGTGAAGCGGACACCACTTCTTACACTTTTTATATCCATCGGTCGGAATATTTACTTTACCTCGACCGGTATAGTCCCTCTTACCTTTTGTAGGATTTTCCGGGACCACTAAGACCTCCTTACCATCCGTCTTGCGATGCTTCTTCTTCTTGAGAACCTTCTTATTCTTCTTCCCAGGCTCTTCTAAACCAGATTGAGGAGTTCTGTCTTTTCGATCTATAGCTTCGCTCCATTCGACTGCCTCACTAGCAGCTGCATATTTATCCGCCATATTGAATAGTCCGACGGTTGTTCGTGGGGGATTCATAGCTATATCCTCTGTGAACCTCCAGTTCCTCAATCCTGCCTTGAATGCCTGAATCACAGAAGATTCTGCAATCTCGGGTATGGAATTACGAACCTGGCTGAACCTCTTGTTGTACTGTCGGAGAGTTTCTTTTGGGTTCTGCCGGATCCGATGTAGATCATCTTCCTTCCCTGGGCGGTCGTACGTACCCTGGAAATTCACGATTAAGAGATCGCAGAGCTATTCCCATGTGTAGATTGATCCGACCGGCTGGTTAAGTAACCATGACCGGGCAGATCCTTCTAACACCGTAGGTAGGTAATTGGCCATTACGTTTTCATCACCACCACCGCTCTGATGTCGGTGGTATAAATCTGGAGAAATTCTAACGGGTTCTGAGACCCATTGAACTTGTCCATGTTGGCCGGTGGAAACCGGTTAGGCCAACACACAGCCTAGAGCCCTGCAGAGAAAGCTCGGCAGCCTGTGACAGATTCATGGCGCCTTCTTTGGAAAGAAGTCGGATTGTGGTCGGTTGTCGCAGAAAGGCTTGAGATCTAGCACAATGGAAAAAAAATCCTTTTTAAAAAAATGCTCAAAATGCTAAGTGCTTGGATTTTGCTTTATTTGAACTCTTAATGCTCAAAATGCCTCAGTTCCAGTTTTGAGTCTCTTTTTACTTATAGACATGGCTTGACTCATTTTTGGTTGCTTTTAGTGAAACTATGATATTGAGCAACCTTTCATGGTTTTAATTCTTTTAATCTCAGATTACTGCTATTTTGGTCTTAGCTTTGTAGTACATGTTTTGCCATAATTGAATATAGCTTCTTCTCCTTATATGGCTTGGTATAATACTTGTACTGTCTACATTGATAATGGTCATGGCTCCTTTTTATTAAATTTCAAAAATAAAGTCATTTTATCTTACTCTATTTTTTTCCCATGCATCTTGATGAATTCATTGTCAAAGGGGGAGAAGGATTGTGAAGAAAAATATTGTTTTGGAGCTTTTGGGTTCATACAGAAGGTTTCATATAAAAGAACTTACATAAAAAAATGAACCTTTTGAAAATTTGTGATCATAGTGAGTTGAGTCTCTGGGTTTTATTGCCTTTTCTGATCATATTTGCAATTGAAGAAGACTCACAATGATCAAAGGTCAAATTGAACATTTGTCTTTCATTTGGACCTAAGTGAGATTTTTGGCTACTTTCTGGAAATTGAATCCTTTTGTGCCTTCATTGCCTTATCTCACTTGCTTATACTATTCTGAAGCCAGCTTGGTCGTTTCCTAGGCTTTTTCTTGCTTATGGACCAAGTTGTGCCTTTATGCGAAAACGACGAATTTTTTACTTTTCAAACCTTGAAACTACATTTTCTGAGAAATTGCCAATGTGTTCATCAAGGGGGAGATTGTGGATATCGTGAGGATATGTGCACGATCTTAGAATGATGAGTCAATTGGCAATGGCTTTGTTGGTTTGCAAAATCTCGCGTTTTCGGTTTTGCTTGCCTGCTGCATCACCGGACGGTCCGATCGGCGGCAAGGTGGGGCGATCAGACCGCCCGTGGAAGAGGTCCGACCGGACCGTGTGCTCCGATCCGACCGGTATTGCCTAAAAGTGGATTTTGGAGCCGATCCAAAAATAGGATGTGTAGGCAAGTGAGGGGAGTCTCCTGGATATGGTCACATTATTTTTGGAGCTCCCAGTCAAAAGTTCTATTCAGTTGAAAATTCTAGAAGGTTTCGGATTTTCGAGATGGAATTTTGGCTAAGTCTTTTCGGGCGGTCCGACCGCCGTTATGGAATCGGTCCGACCGGCCTGAAATCGGTCGGACCGGCTGTGTGGGGCGGTCAGACCGCCGATCACTTGAAGGTGAGCCTTCTTGGCATTGATGTGTTTTGATTGTGTTTATTGTATAGATGTCAATGCTTTATTGTTGCATATTGCATTGTGGAACTAACATGGGTCAAGTTGTGAAGAACTTGTTCCCGGAGACGATTTGTTTGTCTATTGCTGTGCAGGTGGCTTGCAGGTCAACGACGTCAACGGTGAGGTGGATCGGGACTAGAACGGTCATGGATGCCGGGTGAGGTCGTGTGACTCAAGCATGGTGCAGAATGGGCAAGATGGATCGAACGGGTGGTTCGGTACAGCTGGTTGGATCAGGCGGTGCGAAAGTCGGTGCAAGTCTCTGGGAGGTTCCGATGGGATTCGGACGGGAGAGACTTGGCGACGTGATGAGAGCCGCTGATCAACCTACACGTGGTGAAGCAGGCGATTGCTTCAACAGATGTGTGTGAGTGGGTCCCATGTGTGTGTGGGTCCTAAATGTGAAAACCTAGCCTCTCCTATAAATAGAAAGGGGGGAGATGTAAAACCCCCGGAAGCACTCATTTGGACCCCTCCACCTTTTTCTAGGGTTTGGAGAGGAGAGGAGAGGAGGAGCTAGGGTTGGAGAGATTGTGTGTGTGCTCCTTGTGTGAGCTCTTGTCCTCCTTGTTGGAGTGGCTTTGTAAGCATCTTGTGAGATCAATCAATCTTGTGATGCTTGGTTGAGAGATCACTTGTCTCCTTTGTGTTCTTCTCTCTTTTGATGAATTTGGTGCTTCCTTGATTCAAGTGTTTAAGCTTGGTCTCTTGACCTATTTTATCTTGCTTTGATGTGTGGGAATACTCCTAGAATCATCTAGATCATCAACCCCCACAAGCAAGTCTTGAATCAAGAGTTTCATATTTCTAGGGTTTGTGCACTTCTTTGGTAAAATCGTCAGAGATCGTTTCTGTGAAGTAGATCTGGAGGATCGTCGCTAGAAATAGGTCTCTAATATACTTAGGGAGGTGTGCTCCAAATTTGGTCAAGTTTCATTTGTTGAATCAAAAGTTGGACCAAATTTCGTTTCGGATTTGGCCATTGTTTTTCAGTACTGGACTAAATCGATCTGACCGATTTATCAACAGCGGTCAGACCGCCCGCTTTTCAGACCGCCCGTTAAAGGCCGGTCGAACCGATTTAAATAGGTCGGACCGCCCTTTGGTAGCCGGCCGACCGCCAAAGGCCTGCACCGACCAGTGAGATCAATTCTCCACATTTGTGTCTTGTGGTTGAGGGGGTTATCGAATTCAGCACAAGGCTTCCTCTGTGCGCTTACTGATCTTCTTAGCTTTCATAGCTAAAGGAGTAAAATTCGTGTTGAATTTGATTAAAGCGAAGAATTCGAGAAAGCGCCTATTCACCCCCCCTAGTCGGCTTTACGGTCCTGCAAGCTCTGTTGCCTCTGGTAGCTGGTGCTTGATTGCCCGCGCCATTTCTATCAACACATGGTGATGAGGTAGCGGGTGCAAGACCGTACAGGGCATTGCGATCAGTATTTCCGATCGCATTGACTTCGTGTTTCCAGCATCGATCCTTCGAAGAGTTTCCACTGTACTCAGTGGAGAACTTCCCAGTACTTCTACCAGACACTTCCACGACGGAGACCGGTCGGAGATGAGAACTTCTTGAGGCCTCCGTGGCGGACTCAGCCTGATACGGCGAACTGCCGATCGTATGCTGAGCTTTATCATCCCCACTCGGCCCATGGCCGGTGAGGGTTTCATCGACACCGTTACCAGATGTCGATTGGCTCCTGGAATTCCCAGAAGCCGTGGGTGAATATCTGTCAACCATGATGGTGTCGAGAGTGTATTGACTCTCGAATTGCAGGGCTGAAAATTCATCACCTTTTTTGCCGGTCGGAAAGACCGGGCTTGAAGAGGTTTTTGGACACTCCGAACTGATCGGAATGTCCTGTCCCTCGGGAAGCTCCACTTGTTGCAGTGGTGCATCCTCATCCATCTGCTCGACTTCGGTGTTGTCATGACTTGCGAACCAGCAGAGGAAGAAGAGGACGACGTCCAATCACTTTGCATGGCCTGGATGCAAGCGTCCATGTCGAGGTTGGAGTAGTCGTCCAGATCGAACCAATTCTCCTCGTCCCAAGTTCCTGCCATGATCTCAT
The DNA here is from genome assembly GCA_036346395.1 of Hsuehochloa calcarea. NCBI lineage: Eukaryota > Viridiplantae > Streptophyta > Magnoliopsida > Poales > Poaceae > Hsuehochloa > Hsuehochloa calcarea. Next base: position 48,788,982 of record CM070599.1, read on the forward strand.
GAACAGAAGGATGGGCGCGGATTTGATGAGCAAAGAATTCCTTTAGAAGATTTGCGTCTTCTTCCCCACGGACGGCGCCAGCTATCGATGATCAAATAGCCTATCTTATGAATATATGAATGAAAAGAGGAAAATAGCGTGTATCTTCTAGAAAGTAGTGAAATTGCTCTTTATTGCTTTGAACTGGCTATTACAAAGAGTGTATATAACTTAGACTAAAGACTAATTCGGGAGTACAAGGCTCTTGAGGGTGTCTCCCAAATGATCTTCACTGTTCCGGCCTCTTCAATTTCAGTCCGCATTCCTCCTTATGTAGTTGATGAAGGGTTGGCAATTGTCTCTGGAGGAGACGCCTGTTCGGGGAGCAACGCGTCTGGTCGAAGAGAGGTGTCAGTTGATAATGTATCAACTGTCGTGCGGTTATATGTCAATGAGTCATGTAACCGTACTCCAGTATCGTAGCGTCGCGTGGCATGGAATATATAGCACATGTTCCATTCGTCACACGGTAAAGCATATGTCTGGCATAGATCCAGACATCAGTTCAAAACTTTGTGAGCATTTGACTGGTCGGAGACTAGGTTTGGAACCATGTCCAACCAGATTGGGTACTATATAACCTCTGGAATTCTTACGACCAGTTAGGTCGTTAGCCTTAGGGTTTACGACCATGAAGACGTATTGTCTCTATATACTAAATAATAAATAGAGGTTTTAATCCTCGTCACTAGCCGTACTCGAAACGAACAGTACTCAAAACCATCAGTACTCGAAGCCAACAGTACTCGAACCCAACAGTACTCGAAACCAGCATCACTCGAACCAAAACTTCGGGAGCTCTATTCTCCCCCGTTATAACTCCGATTCTAGTGATTTTTGTCTCTAAATTTGTCTAAATTCAAAATCTTGCTAATGGCGGTGGTGGCGGTGGGGCGAAGAAGACACTGGAAAGAAGGACACGCGGAGGAGTCGGAGGCGAGCCGTCTCAACGCAAGGCGAACGGGGACTCCGAGAAGAAGACAACGCCAAAAAAGGCACAGAGGATACCCGGGGATGACGCGCACCCAGAAGAAAAGAGGCGCAAGGAAGCGAGAGGAGGGCGGCAGCTACGGACGACTGCGGCGTGGAGGAGCCCGGAGGCAAGAGTGGGAACGCGCGCGGACCAACGTGGTAGAGTGCGGCGGCGATGGATGATTGCGGTGCGGAGGAACTCAGAGGCGAGCCGTGGCGAGGCATGTCGGCCGAGGATAAAGCGTACAGACTAATGATTTGAATAATTTATATCCATTGAATTAAAAATAATTTATTTAATATTATTGATTTATTGATACTTTTTATTAATTAAAAATAAAGTACATTACCGACAATGCTACCACGAATTGATGGACTCAGCTGGACTCAAGTGACACCTACATGGCTAAACTCCATCCCCGACATAGTATTGCCGACAGGAAATCTCCGACAGGTGGTTGTCGGCAAAGAACATACCCAACAGTTTCTATATTTTTGTTGACAATTTTTTACTGTTGGAGTAGTATCATCTGTTGTACCGAGAGGGAAGGTTAGATCCACACTGTTGGAACTTGATATGACAACTGAAAATTCTGACTTTGTTTTTTTTTAAAGCTAATTGTTTCATACCACGTCTCTTTTTTCTGATTTCTAAATTCTAATTATCTAACTCTTTATATATTATAGTTGGCGAAAATCTATTTTGTGCAGTACGGCCCAGCGCAGGGTATAGTCTTGAAACATGATTTATAATCAATAAAAGGCAAGCATGCCCACATAAACCTATATATACACACACTAGCAATTGGTGGTTAATTATTGGTTCACAACAAACCCGAATTCAACTATTCTTGGCAGTTTCCAGAGACACAAGTGCTTAGATTTCAAATAAGGGAATTTCTGTGGTATGATCGACTAAAAAGTACGTAGACAATATACTCGCTGCTAGTAAACAAAATTATTGGTTTAGGATTCTGTGGTTTTTAGTTTTTGAAGAGTTTGGAAGCACTGCAAAGAAAATTGGAAACTCAACATGTTTTGATCGATATATCGATTATGTTTTTCCCAATCCATTTTGTAAATTGAGGCTTTTACATTGGAGGAAAGCAACAAATTCACCTGTCAAAGATTAGCATCACATTGGTTTAATTGATTTTGTGAAAAATAAGACCAACTTTTCAGTTATGTCCACTCAACATCATTCTGGATACAATATTCACCTTTGATCAGGATTTCTCGGCCGTAACCGGCCTATTAATTATCCTCGGTTTGAGGGCCATATAGGATGGAGATTGATCGTGGGGTACAACCATTATGAATGCATGCACTCATTCACGTGAATATTAGCTATTTTTATGATGAAACGTCCTTGAAAACTAACTATTTGTTGATTTAACTTTTTCTTATAACACATTGACATATTAATCCAAACAAAATGTCATACTTGGCCTATGGGCTATATGCTGAAGCGATGAAAGAGTCGCGATACAATGCCTTCTACCATCTTGTACTAGTTAACACTTACCACATCCGCTTGAAAATAAATTATAAATTCGCTTTAGAATATGTCAAGTCAAACTTTTTAAGGTTTCATCACTGATATACACAAAATTATTTAGATTGGATATATGGGAAAATGCTGATAAATTGATTTCTAATTATCAATATTGCATTAGAAGATATTTTTGTTCATTCTTATTATAATTGAGATGTGGATTTGATTTTTTTTTTCTTAATTTTTATTGATAAGGTGGAACCTATTGTTTGGCCCATCAACCTAATCGTGGAATTATACCCGATGAAGCTAATTAAGTTACGGTACCGGTTGTTGGGAGTTGACTTATGCATGCAACTAACCCCGGGTGACTTAATCAGCTCGGCCTTATTTATTAAGTGAAGCAACGCATCAATGCCAGACAGTATTACTCCGTTCTGTACCTTATATTCTGGTGGATTTACTACCATTAATGAGTGTACGTGGTGTTACAGTTATTTGTACACGTACGGTGCGTTTGCAAACTGAAAGGCACTGTGGTTGGCTGCGATCGATCGAACATGTTCAAACATGAATGTGATTTGTTTGTTCAGTGATAGTTACTCTGCGGTGTTGTTTCCGTAAATTGGTTTTACCTCGGAAGCTATCGATACTGCAAGGACATGTTGGTGCTGGCCGGCTGGCCGGTATATGCCACATGCATTTCACAGATAGCTGGTGCTGGCCGGCTGGTATGTGCCACATGCATTTCACAGATAGCTAGATCGAGCCGTCCAACATGAAGTAGTGAGTTAATTGGTACAGCTAGCATGCATGCAAGTAGAATCCGATACGTACTGATCATATACGACTTCATGAGTACGAGTTTGGAAAGAGAAGCAAGTTGAGAGAGAATATCCGGAGAAGAAGAAGAAGAAGAAGAAGAGCGCGGGCGACACATCTGGAGAGCAGTGCCCATACGTCGGTGATCCGTGTCAAACGAATCCAAGTACATATTTTTACAAGTTGGTTAATGGGATCGCTCCCCTGATCGAACCGACACCGAAGGCTCAAAATTCTAGACGAATAGCTAGCCTGCCAGAGAGGACGTACCGATCGAGGACGAGGCTGTATCTGTACGTTACGTGGGGCGGAGCCTGCACCGTATAATTCCAGTGGGATTACGACGTACATGGACGTGACGATCCACAAGGGGACGTACTCACGTACCTACGTCGGTGATTAACTGGTAACCTGTCATGTTGATCATTAATTACCCCCCTCTCTCCGTTTCACACGGTGGGGCTAGCTGGCTATTTCCTAGTGCCGTACTAGTTTCTTTTCTGCTCACGCCTCACAAGATATATATATATATATGGGTCGATCTGTTAGCGAAATCAACAGCAGAATTCGTGTTTTTCTTTTCGTGTCTTACCCGTGCTTTAAAAGTTGGGAGACGCAGTGTATTGTAGTAGGTCAGTAGCAGTTAAGAAAGAAAGAAAGAAAACTGTGCAGTGGGCCGTAATGCAGGAGAGAATGGTCCCGGCGGTCGGTGCGCTGTGTGATTGTGCGCGGTGCGGCCGCCCACAGCGAATGATTGGGCCGTGAGTGCCAGCCGCGCTGCGCAGTTTGCTTCGATTGCCTGGCGTCTCACGCCTGCAGCCCAGGTGGATTCGAGTTATTTTCCATGGGGGGAGTTGCCCGGCCACGAGTGTATACGTACGGGGAGCAGCAGTCCACGCCCAGGGCAGCGGCAGCACATCTGGCCCAAAGGGGCAATCCAAAGGAGCTTGGGTCGCCTTGTGGGCATTCCACCGGCTGGGCCGTGGACTGGAATAGTTCCCTTGCCTTACCTAGTAGCTAGGAGAACTGCCGGATTCAATCATTCCCAACCCGTGGAATGCGGGCATGTGACATGTTCTCGTTCCTGTTTACATGTGATATGTTCAAGTCTGCGTCCACCAGAGTGCTCTATCTGCAATTCTGAATTCACAATGAAAGATGCGTTGATTGAGAAATCCAAACCTGCCATCGTTTCTTAGCACGGCACTAGGCTCAACAAAAAAAGTAGACGGTACCTGCAGGGTGCGAACACCAGGCCAGACCGAGAGAACGCATGCATGGCTTACGGACCGCGAGGCCAGCTTCCAAGTTCGAACACCAAACGGAGAGCGAAGAGCGAAGGCGACGACGTCGATCGGCCAGCCAAAATAAGACTTCACCGTGACGACATTTGATAATTAAGAACGCATTGAACGTGCATTTGATTCAGCGTAACCATGTGACGCCCGACAGCGATCACCAACACATCTTTCTATCGCTCATCCCATCCCACAGCTCAAAGAATGGCTAACAAAATCCCACCACAAAACGTATGAACAGACAACATAAAAAACACCCTGCGCGCATCCGCGCCGCGATTGTAGTCTTTTAACTTCTTTCAGGAGCCTACCCCGCTAACACGTCAATTTATGCAAAAGCACGGCACGCACGCTAGTTCACGGCCGTGCACACGCGCCGTATCTCGCCGTCGCTGCCGGTCTTCAGGCCGATCCTGCCGAGCTTCGTCATCGCGGCGATAAACGCCTCCTGGAACGCGGTGCTGTTGGCGGCGAAGAGGTTGACGGTGGGGCGGGAGCGGCGGTCGGTGAAGAGCACCTGGTCGGAGCCGAGCACGCCCTTGTTGTAGCGGAGGTTGTTGAAGTAGGCGTTGTCGAACGTGCGCGGCGTGGACACGTCCAGCATGGCGAACGCCGTCGGGCTGTAGTTCATGGGGCACACGCGCCGCAGCGACCGGAGGAAGTCCAGGTTCATCGGCGGGTTGTACAGCAGCCGCTGCTTGAACGTGTAGATCCGACGGACGAACTTGTCGCAGTGGGTCACGCCGATCGTGTGCGCGCCTGTGCATAAGAAAGACCAAGTTTTAAGTTTTATATCCCAACCTGTTGGGTGGGTGCATTTGGCCCGAGTATTCTAAGTTGGGGGTGGTCTATATAAATCTATTTTGGGCAAAATAGCGGTTTCAGAATTGACTGCTGTGCCAGGTGTGCTGAGTGCATTATGTTGAGCAATGAAAAACATTAATATTTTTTGGCAAAAAAATCATGAAAACATAGCTAAATAAGTAAGTTAGCATCTGAGTATGACGAAAATTTTAGCTGAATTCAAGAGCAGGCGGAGTTTATCTCAAATAATTCCCGCCTGCACAGTTGATTTTACTTTGCGTGGACAAAATTTGAATAGTTCAGTCAAAAGTTACTGCTAGTTGTTTCGATTTTGTCATAAGGTAGGGATTCTTGTGTCCAGATCTAAAACCCTACATTTTATTTAACTATGCTTAGGATCTGATATAAAACCAAGAACATTCAGACATAATGCCCTCTGTTCCCATGTACTATAACTGAGATTTTTTATACTCCCACTCCCACACCTATAGAATCAAAGACAAAAACAAACATAAAAAACAAAAAAGGGCACCCCCTAAGTGTCAGAAAACAGCATATTAAAAACACTCCAACGTACCTGAGCTTCTTTTAAAAGCTGCTTCGGTCAGTTACAGTACAAAATGTCCTCTATTTTTACACTTTGTGTCGGTTTTTCACGTCTAATGTGGACTTTCACTTTCCTGCAAAGCATTCCAAGCTTGTTTTTTTCCTTTCCTAAACTCCTTTTTAAGCAAACAAAACAAAGGAGAATTTTTTATATTTTTATTTTCGAAAAGAACAGAGGAAGCCAGTATAAAACAGTGGACTACTTTGTCTTCTGTTGCAAACAGGGGATATGTCACGTGAACTACAGAGGTCACGAGAAAGATGCTTGTACTGCGATCAACCTACTCGGTAAACAAAGATTGCAACCCTAACGAGGGACTTCTGAGGTTAACTCGCAAGTCGCAACCATGTCGTTGTCACCTCAACATTCACCAAATAACGAGCTCAAGCATGTAATTTTTTCCTTGTTACTATGGATGTTCAGACAGGAATAAAAGAATGCATACCGGAGAGTGCAATCATGTCGGTCTGCGTGAGCCCATTGCTGGCGAACAAGGAGCTCAACTGATCCAGATTGAAGCCAGGGCCGGGAAGTACGTGCTTGACAATCGCTCTGTTGAATGTCTTGCCATCAAGCCGTCCGAGCTCAACGGGGTAACTCGGTCCGCCAGTCTACAACAAGAAGAAGAAGAAGAAGAAAAAGCATGTCACTATATGTCAGCATGCATGAATTCACACTGGCCAATTATTTTGTTCCATCGGTATTGCTATTGCATGGCAAAATCTTTCGTTTTGGAGTTATTGTAGCAGTTTCTTGATCCAATTCCAGTGATCCCCCACTGGGATGAGAAGCTGTCGGGTCTGGTTGCCACCCTGCTGGCCTATTTTTCTGGCTCTCCGAAAAGTTTGTAAGCTAAATTGTGCATGCCCCGTCATGCCAACAGTATACTCAAATGGAAATTTTGTCTGCCTGCTAAATTGGGCTTGCAGTTGCAGACGAGACGCTTGCAAGAGCATTTTCCTTGCAGCGTCACGGACCTATTCGGCCGAAAGCTATGCAAGCGTCACGGGCAACGCACGGACCCAACCTACAGCAGCAGCAGCAGCAGTAGTAGTGTTAACTAGACTAGCTTTCATCTCATGTCATGTCACTGTCGCAAGGTGCGGAAAGCGTAGTAGGCTCAAGCAGGCTGTTGCCATCTCAAAAGGAGAGAGAGACCCGGGTAGCTAGGTTGGGTTGTGCTTGTGCATGCTGAGCTGCGCCTGCGATGCTCGGCCGTCCTTATCCAAGCCCGCCTGTCATGCTGAGCTGCGCCGCGGGTATAGCACCACCAAACACCGCACGCATGCGCAAGCGCGCCGCGCGCCCCGGTTTCCTCGCACCGCACGCGCGCGCGCGCGGGGGGGTGGCGTGTATACGTCGTGAGCCGCGACGCGCGCGCCCGGGCATCCGGCCGAGCCCGACACGCATCACATGTCTCCGTAAGCACCTTTTCTCTCTTTGGGAGAGGGGCCAAGAGGGCCAGGACGATTCAGCACTCTGCGTGTCTCTGTGTGCAAGTCCGGCCTTGGACCATCCATGACTGGATGGTGCGGCGTCTAAAAAAAGTCACTGACGCGCAAGCTGGAATGGAACAGTAACTGCGCATGCGCGGTGTAGCCGCGGCCCCGCCTGTCATCAGACCGGCGTGGTGGGCCTGCGCAAGGCCTAACATTGGCCCGGATGGGATCATGGGGTGCATGAACCAAGCAAGACTTGTATATCGAAGTGGGCCCGTGCGTGCCTGGCGACTGACAAGGGTGCGTACGACGGACGGTACAGTGCTGCGCTGTACAGTAAGTAGAGAGGAATCGGACGGTGTTTTATTACCAGCGAGACGACGTCCCGTGCGGCCATGGCGAGGATGTCCGCGCAGGAGACCTTGCCGGCGCAGCCGGGGAGCGCCTCGACCGCGGCCTTGGCCTTGTTGATGGCCTCCGCGGCGTCCGGCGATAGCGTGGCGTCCGCGCCGCTGTGGCTCTCGTCGTCCCCGTTCGGCGCCATCAGCATCACCGACGCGTCACACCCCTGCAACAAGTCACAGCAGCAAGATTAACCTCAGATACGTCTCAGCTGGCTGAGACGAGGCACGGCCGGTGGCGCAAAGACCGGACGGTGATCGGAGCGCGCGCTTACCCTGACGAAGCAATCGTGGAAGAAGAGGCGGAGGGTGCCGGGCCCGACGGCGAAGCTCTGTTGGAGGTGCTGCGAGATGACGGAGCGGACGGTGGACTCCGCGCTGGGGCAGGTGCTGGAGTAGTAGTTCTGCCGCAGCTGCGCGCTCGCTGCATCGACGACGCTCGCGAGAGCGACGACGGTTAGGAGAGCCGCGTGTACGAGGAGGCTGCAGCTGCCATGGGCTCTGGCCATTGCCAAACTAGCTCAGCTCGTTCGTCTCCCTCGGTGTGGGCGTGTGCGTGTGCGTGTGTGACACTGTGACGGACACCAGTACACGGTGGTACTGGCTTGGCAGAGTGTGCTTGGGTGGGGGCACGGGAGCGAGGAGAAAAGTGCGGGAGTTTGAGTGGATATATAGGAGGGTTTTGGTGTGGTGGGCTGGTGGCACCGCACCGCGCGCTGCAGTGTGATGTGGGGAAGGAGGAATCGGGAACATTACGGCGGGAATCGAGATGGTAGTCACACAATCTCGGCGCAGATGGTACGGAACATCTTTTTTTCCTTTTGCAGTTATCGATGAACTGAACATTTTTTTAAAAAAAAAAGTATAACAGAAATCAATCAGCCTTGGTGAAGGGCTGATTCAGCGCTTTTGATTACTACACTTGTTACTGGTACTTTACCAGATGAAGCTTTATTGAGCAACAAAACACACACTTGCTAGCACAAACGGCTATAGACTATAGCCACCAAGGTGCAAGTGCTGTAGTTTGTACTCCTACTTATCAGCAGAGCAGTGCTCCCCATAACTCTATTTGCATCTGCGTTGTGTATAGGGATTACTGGAGATTGTAGGAGCATGTGAAAACCTAAAAATCGGATCATGTGCATGCACCACGTCCGCAGAATGGTGCCTAGCGAGGTAGCATCCTCGGCTCTGCACTGAGCTCCGCTTGCACGCATATTCAGTAGCTACCATCCAAAGCTTTCTCACATGGTCTCGTTGCGTCCAGCTTGTGGCCAGCACCCATGGGTATGGTAGCAAAGACCGCCTCCCTTCGCTGTGTCCGCTACACAGGCGCACCCCCGATAAAAAACAACATTCACGGGCATTATGCAGAGAAATACGGCCACTTTTCCTAGCTTGCTAGCTAGCCAAGATCATCTGTGACCAACATGCAACTGTGTGCCATATACTAGCAGTTGTTGGCGAAAAATGCAGATGTTGCAGTGGTAGTACGTCTCTGATGTGCTTTTGTAGTTTAATTAAACTCGATTTATTGTTCTTGCCAAGTTGCTTATAGCGTATTTCATTCATCGATAATTGTTGTCGATGAATGGTGCCACCCAAACCTAATCTAGTAAACTGATGGAAGAAAATGTAACGCTACATGAACTTTTGGTGTGTCGTAAATTGGCAGAAAGTAGCTTATTTTGTCCCCCATCTGTGTCAGTTATGGCCATGGCCATTTGCTATAGTAAAACTAGCTATGGAAGTACACAACTGTTACACTAACCCACTACATCGGGTTACTTTACCAATTACCATCAACTCATACCTTGGATGCAGAAAACAAACCCACGTCTGAGTATTTCAGAAGACCAAAATGCAGTGCAAGTGGTGCAGAGGGGAGTAGTTTTCTAGGGGTAAATAGGAGCACGCAGCAATCCACGCATAGCGTTGGAGACTGGAGAAGCAAAGGTTACCATGGAAGCAACTTGACAGTGTAGATTAATGCTATAAAACCCTCTTCTGGAGCGCATTGGACGTGTTGTTTTGTAATGTTTTGAACAGGTGCATCTGCTGTCTGCCTCCTCGATCTATCGTGAGGAAAAGCAGAACAAAAGCTTTGTTTATTTCACCGCGCAGAATACGAGGAATTTTAGACATTTCTGCTGGAATCGTCTTGCGGCAGCTGTATCAGTAAGTGACGAAAGTAACACAATCTTTAATTATTAAAATAAAAGTATATGGACTATATATATATATATATATATATATATATATATATATATATATATATATATATATAGCTATCATATGAATACGTACAACTATTATGTGAGCACGTATAGCTGGCATGTGAATGTACGATCTATCGAAAGAGAAAACGTTATACATGTAGGAAGCCGAGTCACCATCCTGCTCAACACGCCCTCACAGTCGGAACGTCGCCAAGGCGGACATTCAGATTGGACCCAACTTCGGTGAAGACGGAAGTCTCGCGGACGACGGTCCGGCGATGATGATCCGGCGTGATGACGACGGTAGACGGGGCACTCAGAAGGCCATGGAGGAAGGGTCATGTCGACGAGCGCGCCGCGTCACGCTACGACATCATCGGAAGAAAGGAGGTGCCGGAGAGGTCGAAGCCGAGGTGGTGAAGTCCGGAGCCAAGTAACGTTGACGGGTCGGCAGGGCGACGCAAACCGATCTATGATCGGAAAAAATAGAGAAACCCTGATTTGAAGATGACCGGGGAAAACTCTAATTGGTAGCCGATTGGATGATCGGTGACACGACTTAAACTTGGGCTGCACAGCCCCCCGAGAGATTATGGAGATGAGATCATCTCCCAGGAGTGGCACGATGAAAGCTGTAGAGGCGGCGGCTCAGAAGCAGCACCACTTTGATATCATGTAAGCGAGGAAAGTAACACTATCTTTGATTGTTATACCAATCTTGACCGGTTAGATCTGGATCTTGACCGTTGGAGGTGGGAGCATGCATGATGTTTAATGAAGACGCATTAATGAAGGTGCATTGCAGGTGGGAGCATGCAAAGTGATTAAATGGTTTAGAGGTGGGAGCACACATTAATCTTGGTTGTTCAATTCAGATCCAACGGTCAAGATTAGTATTAGCACTGAATTGCCCATTAGCACTAGATACGTTCCCATATATATATATATATATATATATATATTACAGTTACCATGTGAACGCGCATAGCTTTCATGTGAACACGTGATCCCTCGGAAGAGAATGCGTTATACATGTAGGAAGCCGATGCACCATCCTGTCTAACACGCCCCCGCAGTCGGAACATCGCCAAGGCAGATATTCAGAACTGGACCTAACTTCGGTGAAGCCGGAAGTCTCGCGGACAACGGTCCAGCGATGATGATCCGGCGTGATGACGACGGTAGACGGGGTGCTCGGAAGGCCGTGTCGACGAGCGCGCCATGTCACGCCACGACATCATCGGAAGAGATGAGGCGCCGGAGAGGTCGAAGCCGAGGCGGTGAAGTACGGAGCCTAGTAACGTCGATAGGTCAGCAGGACGATGCAAACCGATCTATGATCGGGAAAAAAATAGAGAAACCCCGATTTGAAAATGACCGGGAAAAACTCTAATTGGTAGCCGATCGGATGATTGGTGATACGACTTAAACTTGGGTTGCACACCCCCCGGAGAGATTATGGAGATGAGATCATCTCCCAGGAGCGGCGGGGCGAAAGCTGTGGAGGCGGCGGCTCAGAAGCGACACCGCTCTGATACCATGTAAGCGAGGAAAGTAACGCTATCTCTGATTGTTAAAATCAGAGTACATGAGTTACATATATATATTACAATTATTATGTGAACGCGTACAGCTATCATGTGAACGCGTGATCCTCTAAGAGAAAAAGTCATGCATATAGGAAGCCGATGTACCATCCTGTCTAACAGTATCCATGCTCAGCGTCGAGTACTCCTTAGCCTTTTTTATTCTTTTTATTTGCGTGACATTTTCCGTTCTTGTGAAATTATTTAGCTCGAGCATCTCTCTAAGCAACGCACCTAGAGATTTAATTGTCCCTAGCGGAAAAAAATGCATACTGCTCAGTAAATCTTTGTTTGAGGAACTACTGCTCAGAAAATCTCCCATTCTCTTTCTTCTCTTGACCATGTCCCATGTTGCTATTCCTTTGCAATATAACTGTATAGTGTGAACATTTTTTAGAGGTAAAGTGTGAACATTTGGTGTGTTGTGTATCATGTTAGAATTCAGGATTCAGAAAAAGGGAAGGGACATTCCATTACGACTAGCTATCCCTTGTCATAACCTTAAAAGCTGGCAAAGGTACGATCCTTCAATCACGGAGAAAATGTAGCACCCTTGTCGATAATCGGTTTTGCTGAATAACATTCGAATATTTTCTTTTATCAAAATAGTTTAAATTTTATTTGTCTGATATGCTTATGAATTAGGTCCAAATTTATTATGATTTTTTCTTCGAACATAACAAATTCACCATATTATCATATTTTGTTGGTATGAAATTTTTTTTGTCTATCTTTGTTTTTGTCTTTGTTCAATCTCTCAAAGTATATATTAGATTTTGAATCAAATGATGGAAATATAAGTTATTAAGACTTTCAAGAATAGTTACAATGACAAAGAACAAAAATATATAAATAATCTACTGTAATTTATGTATAATAAAGTTAAAAATCAATTAAAATTTAACTATTTAAAGTTGAAAACAGTTAAATCTTGTATAGACGGATCTATGAAAATATAGTGCAAATGGTGATGAAAATAGAAGGGAAAAGGAGCTAAAAACGCATCCAGTTGCCGCGAGCTGTTTCCTTGTTGCCTCGAAGACAGGAAAGTAGAACCTTCAATCACGGAGGAAAACATAGACATCATCCATGATCATAAGATGATGAGAATTCACGATAGAGCTCATGTGAACCATGCATATAGCTATTAGCTAGCTGTGTAACGACCATTGGGAAATATAGATCAAATGGAACTGACCAATCGGACAAGAGAAATGTGTCTTAGGAAACAAGTCATTGGGAACCCAAGCATCGTCTTCATCTGATATCCTTCGTGTTCTGAATGTTCCAAAGGATATGTCTGTGAATATTAAAACTTAGGGATATGGCTGTGGATACTATTGCTTATGGGGATAGATACCTCTCCTTTTTATGTAAACAGAAGCCCACACAAATCAGAATTGTATATTAGCTACTTTTTCCTTTGATGAATTTTCTTCAGAAAGGATTTCAGAATCTCCTGCGCTGCACGGTCCTGTTGAGCTTCGATAGACGATACCAAGTGCTTATAGCATCGACGTTCGAACTCGGAGAAGATATCCTTGGACAGGAGAAAACTCACTGTGAGCCAAATCAAGAACATACTTGCATGGATATTAGAGCAAGCAATGCGAAATGAGATGAAGAAAAGATGAGATCACACCGTCATACATGCAAATCAAGCGCGGTGTAAGTGCTCTTCACTTTGGAAACAGAAGTTGAATCCTTCTTCCCGTAGTGGTTCTGAAAATACACATGTAAGCTACTACTACTACTGTCCATGTCCATATGTCTAAGCCAGAAGAAGACGACTTACATGTAGTACTTCTATCTGATTACTGTCAGCGTGGCAGAGAGCTTGTACGATTAACCAGGAGCACTTGTGATCTTCAATGTCGGTTCCAATCTTTAATGCAGAGCAATATCAAATGTGAGTTGTTGCATCAGTTTATGAAAAATATATCGATTTTCTTGGTCTTGAAAAGACAAAAAAAAAATCAATTTGTCATGTAAACTGGCTTAAAAGTTTGTGTGGGGGGTAAGACTTTTTTTTGGCATGATATACCTGCTAAAGGTTGGTCTGGTGGCCTCCTTCTAGGGGTTAATCTTGCTAGTTTTGAAGTGGAGGAAATTGATACTAGAGTTTTGTGTCAGAATTCTTTTGAAAAACAAAATGGGTGATTATAGATGGAATCTTATAAATGTTTACGGGGCTGCTCACCAGGAAGGAAAAGCTACCTTCCTAACTGAGGTGGCTAGCATTTGTCATTGTAATCCTTACCCTCTGTTTGTGGGAGGTGATTTCTTTTAGGAGAGAATGAACGAAATAAACCTGGAGGTTGTAGCAAATGGTATTTTATTTTTAATGCAATTATCGAATCACATAATTTGAAGGAAATGACTCTTTGTGGTAGAAGCTATACTTGGTCAAATAACCAAGAAGATCCTCTGTTTGAAAAACTAGATAGGATCTTAGTATCACCAGCCTGGGAAAGCCATTATCCTATGGTTAATGTAATTGCTCTTGAAAGAGCACTATCTGATCATGCTCCATTGTTGACTGATTCTGGTGAACATTTTATATCTTACTATTTGTTCAGATTTGAAAAATCTGGTTAGTAAGAGATGGTTTATGAGAAAATTGGTTCAGGACTTTTGGTCCCAACCAGTTTCAGGACAAACCAATATAGATTTATGGAAAAATATATTTAGACTGCTAAGAAGGAAACTAACGGGGTGGCACTTTAATTTTGAGAGTGCTAATAGAAGACTGAAACAAATTATCCTTACTGAGAGAAAAGGAAAATGTTGGAAGATAAACTTGCAAAAATACTTAGGGAAGAGGAATTGAAATGGCTTCAACGCTCTAAAGAAAAAGATCTTATGGAAGGGGACAGTTATACTAAATACTTCCGAATTAAGGCTAGTGGTCGAAAATGAGAGAACAAAATTGTTTTTCTACGTAAGGAAGAAAGTGTGATTGAGGGGGATGAGAATCTTTTAAAATACATAACTGCGTTTTATAAAAATCTGTTTGGCCCAGCTAGTGAGACTCCAATTTCCTTAAATTTCCCTTTCATGCCCAAATTATCTGATCAAGACAAAATTATCTTGACTCGGGAATTTAGCATGGAATAGATTAAGGAGGCAGTTGTTAGCATGGAATCCAACAAGGCCCTGGCCCTGATGGTTTCCCTGCTGAATTTTGCCTACATTTTTGGGATTTGATTGAACATGATTTGAAAGACCTTCTAGATGACTTCCAAAGGTATCATTACTATGTAATCATTACATTGACCCCCAAAAGTGTTGATGCCAAATGTATACAGAAATATAGACCCAATTGTTTATTAAATGTGAGCTATAAGATTTTGACCAAAAATCCTCACCGATAGATTGGCAAGAGTAGTTTGTACACTTATTGAATTGAATCAAACTGCTTTCATGAAGGGGATATATATTATGGAGGGGGTTCTCATGTTACATGAAACTTTGCATGAAATTCACAGAGAAAAATGTAACATCTCGTTTTAGAAAATGGTGAATAGTATTTACTCTCGGTTCTTGGTTTTCGAAATTTATTTCAAATTATCGTACCTCCTCAAATCTTCTAGCTTCTAGCTAAGCTCGGGTTTGTGTTTCAAACCTCCTTGCATTTCCCGAATTCAAATTCAAATTTGAATTCTCCTTTTCAAATTTTGGGCCTTCCCATTTTTGTCCTCCTCTTCCTTGGGCTCAGCCTGTTTTCCTTCCTTGGGCCGGCCCAGCCTTCCCCGGCCCATTTCCTCTCCCAGCCCAGCTCCTTTCGGCCCATCTCTTCCTTGGCCCAGCTCCCACTCTCCCCCTGCCTTCTTCCTCCGCTGGCCGAGCCAGCCACGAGCTCCCCCTGCAGCCTACGCCTTCTGCCACCACCACACCGCTCCTCTGCCACCTGCTCCCTCTGACCGCCTGCGACTTCGGCGCCCCCCCTCGCATGGTCAAGTCACCTGGGCGCCCGCTGCCGTCAGCCCCTCCTCACCGTGCGTCCTCATCGCCCGGTCCGAGCCGTGCGCCCGCTCGCGCTTGCGTTGCCCTGTCAGTGCCTCAACTCACCTGTCCTGCCTTGTCACTTTGCGCACCCGCTGTGGTCGCCCAAGTCGCCGCCGTGACGCACCGTGCCAGTGAGCCCATGACGCCGTGGCCGTCTCAGGACTGCGCGAGCACCACGCGCGGCCGTCAGAGCCCAATGGCTCCCTCGCCTCCTTGCATGGCTACAAGAAGCCCCTGTACTCCTCTTGACCTCCCCACTTCTTTCCCCTCCTCTTCTGGTAAGCCTCCCCAAAAACCACCGCACCCGAGCCCCTTTCGGCTGCGCCTCCAAGGCTGAGGAAGCCATCCCCCACCTTCCTTTCTCTCCGCTGCCCAGACGTGCCGCCGCCGCTGCCCCTTCTCTTCCGCCTCTATCACCGCCGCCCCACTGATTCGGCCGCCCCTGAGCTTCCCCAACTCCACCGCCTGCTTCCTCACCCCCGGGCGCAGCCCGTGCACGCGCCGTCCTCCTCCTTGCGCCGCCGCTTCGCCGGCGCCACCTGCGCCCATGGTGCCGCCGCCACCTATAGCTCCACTGTCGCCACTCCGGTGCCCCACCGGCCGCGCCACCACCACCCATGCCCTCAGCTTGCCTCCCCGGTGCCGTTCGTGCCCTCGTCCGGCGCCGCTGAGCTTCCTTTCACCGGCGGCGAGCCCCAAGTAGCGAGCGCCCGTAGCTCATCTGGTTGTCCGAAGTTTGGACCGGAGCTGGTGTTTTAATTGCCAAATCTTGGTCCTTAAGGGCTAGTTAATACTTAACTTTGACTTAATGATTGCTGGTTTATCTGCCGTCAGTTTCACTGACCGACCGGTGGACCCGTAGGGGTTTAGTGGCATTTAAAACTTCATTCACCGGTTTACCCCACCCGCGTGCGGCTGCCAACGGGCCCGTCTGCGGCCTGGTTCCCACGCGCCCATGCGCGACCGCGCGTGGACTCGGTCTGCGTGGATTTTGTGCGCTGGAGGCTGCGCCGTGGGCCCCACTGTTGGCTTTTCCTCTCTCCCCCTTTTTCTGGTATTTTCTTTTAGGGTTTAATTCCGATCTGAACTTCAGAAGCTCTGTTCTCCCTCGCTGTAACTCCAAAAGTTATGAAATTTGTTTCTAATTTTTTTATATAAATTCAAGATCTTGATAATGACACTGGTCTTGTTTCATTTGGAGTTCATTTGTTATTCGTTTAGTATTTATTTGCTCTCTTTGCTTGTTTGTTCCTTTTTCCGGAACGTTCGTCCGAATAGGGATCAAAGAAGCGAGAAATATCCATTTCAATCAAGCACAAGACCATTTCAATCAAGCACAAGATTATCAAGATTCTCTTACCTTTACTCCAGGCGAGTCGATACTTTGATCATTTTGAGCATACATTTTATGTAAATTATATTCATTGAAATTACCAAAATTGCATGATTTAATTCTTTAATCAAATGTAAGTTAAAGTTTAAGGTAGTTAAATACCCATTTGATGATTAATTAATTATTATGCCATCTGTTGATATTTGAATCCATTATCCCATATCACCATAGTAACTATATGGTAAATACTAGTTATAGGTTGTATTTAAGTAACATACTAGTCTTGCTTAAGTACTAGGATATTAAATATCCTAATCATCATCTTTTAAACATGAAAGTGGTTTTGGGCAGTCATTGTGGATAAATGATTGGAATGTTAAGATAATTTAGTTTTACTCCTCAAAACCATAATATCTTGCTATTACCACATCTGGACGGATGGAATGGTGGTGAGTGTCGTCGTGCACGAGAGTGGTTGGTAGGTGGTATGAACCGCCCGGATGGATTAAGGACTTAATCTTGTCATGACCTCCTGTGTAAAACAAGTACAACAACAAGTCTACAAAGTGCAACTTGGCTTAGTAAATTTATTAAACCCTGAATGTCATCTCGCTGGATGGATAACAGGAACGTGCATGCGTGTGATACGTCCGGCTTGAATGGGACACCGACGCAAGTTGAAGTTGCCAGTCGCTGTGGTGTAGTCCAACTATGCTAGTCATTGAGGTAGACATCCCGCACAACGTATGGGCGTAACCCCATGTGGGTGAGATGACGGAAGGGGCGAAATATTTCTAAAGGTTACTGTGATGGTCGCTCAACTACATGACTAAGAAATCATGTGGGTCGGCGCCGTGGTTGCGTTGCCGGAGCGGCTAAACGCCAGCGGGGGAGGCTCGGTCGAAAAAAGGAAGGGGGGGGTGAATTTCTTGGGTGGAGCTTCCCAGGGGCAGATGGGCGACGCAAGGGAGGTCCAGGAGGAGGAGGGGGCCTCTTATAACCGCCAGTGGGAGGGAGGAGCCATTGGGAGAGATCTTGGTCCCGAGGTGACATCATGGCACACTGGCGAGCTTTGGGCGGGGCGACGACTTCGCGCAACCTGGGCGAAGCGACGGGGCGGGAGGTCGGTGGGCATAGCAGGGAGATGACGAGGGGGAGTGGCAACTTAGAGGGGCCGGCTGATGCGGGCGTGTGCGCCAGCGCAGCGCCGAGCACGGACCAGGAGGCGAGGACGACCGGGGATAGGACACAGGGATGGGAGGTGTCGGGTTGGTAGGGGCGAGCGCTGACGGTAGCGGCGTGGGCGGCGAGCAGACGGAGCAGGTGGCAGAGGCGACGATGGCGCAGCGCACTGTCCTGAGGCGCACGGGAGCTCGGCTGGAGTCATGGCGGCGTCGGGCGAAGGAAGCAGATTGGGAGATGGGAAGGGAGTCGGCCGTGAGGGAGTGAAGGGAGGAACAGGCCGAGGGGAAGAAAAGGCCGACTGGGGGTGGGCTGCTGGGCCGAGGTGGGGAGGGGGAGATGGGCTGGCCCAAGAGAAAAATGAGAAAGGGTCCCAAATCCAAAAACACGAATTCAAACTTGAATTTTGAATTCGAGATTCATGGTGAGGTTTGAAACACAAACCCGAGCTTGGATAGAAGCTAGAAGTTTGGAATTATAAACTAATTTGGAAATACAAAATAAAATCGAAAAGAAATTACTATTCACCATCCAAAAACGAAAATGTTACATAATATCACTTAGTAAATTGGCCTACCTTGTGTAGTCCGAAGGATCAGGGGGCTTGGGTGTATTAGATTTGGAAGTAATGAACTTGAGCCTTTTGGGGAAGTGGCTCTGGAAATTGGAAACTGAAAATGGGTTGTGGCAGGAATTCATTCCAAAGAAGGATTAAGTACATTCTTCGTCCCTGAACTCTTAACCTAGTTTAATGTTCATCCCTGAATTGCAATACTGGATAAAACTGTTGGACCGTAAAGGCGACTAGAGGGGGGGGTGAATAGGAGCACGCTCACTTTTTCACAAATTATGAACTCAATACAATTTAACTCCAGTAGCTATTAGAAAGCTATGAAGATCAATATACCAGTACAGCGGAAGACTAATATTGAATTCAATTAAACCCCTAAGCAATATAACAAAATCAACTAAGATTACCAAGACTCACAAAGACGCAAGCGGTCGACTCGTTATACTCAACCGTCGGACCGATTGTCGGGCGGTCCGACCGGCGTTAGGTCAAGGGCGGTCGGACCGCTCAAAATCGGTTCGACCGGTGATGACGGGCGGTCCGACCGTACCGACTCGTAACCGATCTGCAATAAAGAAAATCACCGATGACGGTTGAAATTAGGTGAAACTTTGATTCTCAACTCCAATCTTTATGAAACTTTGCACACACCTTCTATATGCTATTGAGGACCTATTCCAATCGAATATTATGATAATTCTTGAACGATCTTGAGCAATTGTCAATTGATTAATGAAGGTCTAAAACCGCAAGAACGGAAACTTGATCCTAAAGCTTGTTCGTGAGAGATTGATGATCAAGATGATGCTAGATAGATTCACACATATCACAGCAAGCTAATTCACGTGAAAGAATCAATCACAAACTCGCGGATCAAAGAAAGCCCTAAAATCACGAAATTGAAAGCAAGAACGAAAAGAGACTTATCTCAAGCAAACCTTGCATAGATTGATTTCGTGATTGTTGTCGGATTACATCCACACCATCATGGATCGTGGACAATCAAAGATCACGAATTTCACCACAAACCATCAAGAGCCCTTGCCTCCACCTCAACTCCCTAAAGACAATTAGGGTTTTGAAACATAAAAGGCGAGAGAGAGAGAGGTGCACCACCATCTCCTCCTATTTATAGTGAAGGCCTAAAACTCTTAGGGTTTGACTTAATTGGGCTCCGTTAAGGCCCACTAACAAACGGGTCACATACGCACGCTTCGCAAGCGCCGTCTTTAACCTTTGACCTAAACCGCTTCACCATGCGCCATGGATTTGCCAATAGGTCACCCTTGTCCATCTTGTGTCACGCTTGAGTCGTTGACCTCACCCGCATCGTCGATCGCTCGACCTCAACTCTTCAAGTCTAGTCCCGATTCTCCTCGCCGCTGACCGTCGTTGACCACCAAGCTACCCGCACAACCACGCATAAGAAAACACGATTCGGAACAAGTTCTTCACAACTTGACCCATGTTAGTCAAAACATGCATCATGCAAATCATATGCCATGAAACCAATGACTTTGACCTAACAAAACAACATCGCCACGGTTGGCCGACGTTCAGTAATTCTGCCCGACCGCTCCAGTGAGCGGTCAGATCATTTCTATGGCGGCCGGACCGCTCCCTCGAGAGCCGTCGGACCGCCTTAGACTTAGCCAAATTCAAGCTCCCAAAACCAAACCTTCCGAAACTTAAACCAATAGAACTTTTCACTGGAGGCTCCAAAAATCATGAGACCAAGTGCATTGGGATCCCCTTACTTGCCTACAACACCTATTTTTGGCCCAGCTCATTTTGACCACTTTGGTCACCGCCGTCCGATCGCCCTACATGGCCGGTCCGACCGATTTGGGACCGGTCGGACCGCATTGCAAGGACCGGTCGAACCGCCTCGATCGAAAAACTCAGTAGCTTTGTCGAAAACACGTGAAACGACAAACCGTAAACGCCATTGCCAATTGTCACATCATCCTAAGATCTCAAACATATCCCCATGAAATCCACAATCTCCCTTGATGAACACATTGGCAATTATCCGTAAAATGTAAGTAGGAGGTTTGAAAACGAGTTTACTCGTAGTTTTCGACAAAGGCACAACTTGGTCCATAAGCAAGAAAAAGCAATGAAAATGACCAAGCCGGCATCGAATAGTATAGGCATGTGAGACAAGGCAAAAGTAAGCATAAAACTTTGATTTCCGTAAAGGGTCAAAATTCTCACATGAGGTCCATATGAAAGAACAATTGTTCAATTGACCTATGATCATTGTGAGTATAAAAGAATGCAATTCAAGTTCGAATATTCAATAAGACAATAAGAATGCAACTCAAGAACTCCCCTCACTATGATCATCAAATTTCAAATTTTCGCCCCTCCTTTGTATAAACTTCTCCCCAATCTTCTCATTAACACATCTTCTCCAAATAAGAGTAGCAAAGAAATATTACACATCTTCTCCCAAAGAAATATCTTTTCATTTAACACATCTTCTCCCTTTGACAATGGATTCATCAAGGAATCACGCCTTCCTCTCATCCAGAATAACAAATAGAGAATAAAGAAAGAAGCGAAACAAAAGAAGCATAAAGAGGAATATGCATGAAGTGCAATGGAGTGGCTTCAATTTTGTATTTTTCAATTTTTGATAAGAAGCTTTGGAGATTACCCAAAAGAACAATGTAGTTTCTCTAATATTGCACAAACAAAGATATCAAGCCCGACAACGCTAGCAAGATCATGGTAAGACATATATATCAAAGCTAAGCACAAAGGCTCAAAAGTAAAGCATTAGATTTTATCAATTTAAGCAACGCTCAAATTCAAAAAGTTCATCAACAGGATCCTAAAGTGAAATTGGCCATGTCAAATGTCAAAGTGAGATCAAAAATCTAACAAAGACCACAAGAAGAGTCAATCAAGTCCCGTATTGAATCATTTTGCTCAATATTTTGTAAACGCCTATTTGTCAACATTTTTCTCATTTGCATTGAATATTGAAGTTGACTAATGATCTAACTTAGTGACAAGATCCTGGACTAGGAGCCATCCACAAACTCATCCTAAGCTTCGACCAAAAGTTGATTAAAGGTATATCTTAGTAAAGAAGATCCCGGACTAGAGCCATCCACAAACTCTTTCTAAGCTTCTACCGGCGACAAATCTTGAGGTTCATGTCATTTCGACAAGCGGTCCCCATGAGATCGTTCGTTCATCAAACTATCTCCAAGTTCATGTCATTTGACAAGCAGTCTCGTAAGAATAGTTTGGCACAATTTAAGCATAAGACAATCTTGATTTTCATTTTTCACAAGAGCATTTTTAGAATCTCAAGAACACAAAAGCTCAAGTAATGGTCAATTTTAGATCAAAGAGCTAACAAAGCAATTCGACAGGCCAATGTCACAAGAGGAGCACTAATTGCCCAACTCGCTAAAACATCCACAAATTGCAATTTCTTAGTTTGAGTTGTTTAAAAGGTTCTAGCTCATATAGCAAAGACTTAGCTACACATGTAAAAGCATGATAATTCTAGCAAGTCAAAGAACTAGACATGACATTGAGCAAGAATTGAAATACAAAAGCTCTAAAGGGTAATAGGCAAAGCTTCATCAATTTCAAAAGATAAGGTAAAATCTTATATTACAATGCATCTTTTGGATTTTTCATACCACTTGTCAGAACCACTTGTTGTTACCACTTGTTGTTACCACTTGTTGGATTTTTCATATGAATGCAATATGATACAATGAGATGCAAATAAAAAGCCTAAAAACTTAAAAAGTTCAAAAAGATCACTAAGTTCAGAAAAAGAACAATAAAAGATCAAAAGAACAAGGAAAGATCGTAAAAGATCAAACTCCCCTCAAACCAACCCATAAGGATAAATAACTCCTAACTCTCTTCTCAAGGTGGCAAACCTAGTTGGGTCTAAAGATTTGGTGATGATAAAAACAAGAGACAAGATAAGTGACTAATGGGTGACAAGCGCCTGAGGTACTCTTCCTATCTAGCCGACAGCCCGCACAATTAGGATAAGAAAAACCCCCGAATGGACAAAGATAAAGAACAGAATATCAATTGCCATACAAAGAGAGTAGAGTGTAAGTACCGAATAAGAGCTTAACTACTGGCGATGGGAAGTTCTCGAGATGCTTGAGACCCGTCGATCGCGTGAAGGAGGTGAACCATCTTGAGTCTCCTAATATGATGTGAACAATGAGTCGACAAAGCACGTGCCCTTCCTCTTTCCGCGGCAATCACGAAAAATCAAGGCATGAAAGAACGATGTGTCTCGACATCAAGTTAGTTAAACAAGACTTGGGAACCCAATCTTCGAGACACACGTCTGCGAGTAGTATGCAAAGCGTATGTTATCCTTGACTTCATCTAAAATTCATTATGAGCAATGTTTAAGTTAACATGGGAATTAAATCGTCTGTATGCTGGTCTCGACCACGTTGTCAAGGGTCGACCGGTGACCAAATCGGTCGAGACCGGTGACCACCAATGGTCGACCGCAAATCAAGAACATGAGAATTAGGATATGTAGAAGCATGATGATTAGCATGTGAGAAAAATCCTAATCCGTGTTTATTCCTTTCGGTGTTACCATGTCTCATAAAAGCTCTAGGTTGCCCGAATGAAATTCTATCAAGATTTTTCCTATCATTTTTCAACCTACGCCAACAGATTCAATTAAATGCCCACCTTTCTTGCAATAAGTGCAATGGTACTTGGTACCACTAGAAGAAGCACCATTCAATTAATACAAGGTTGGGCAAAACCTGCAGATTTAAAAGATGTTTTTGCAGGTTGGGTTTTGAATTCAATTAAACCTTTTTCCAAGACTTGAATGACTTTTGGGTTTGAATTGTCTTGAAAAGAATTGAATCCTAAACCTTGCTTCTTATAAGGAGTTTTAGACTTGTCAAGAATCATGTTTAATTGTTTCTTACCTTTAGAAAATTTCTCTAATGTATCATGAAGGTAAGCATTTTCTTTCTCAAGTTAACACAAGCATCACAAGTTTTATCCATTGATTTCTCCTTATACAAAGCAATTTCAAGCTTAAGAGCGGAACATGAAGCACAAGTAGTATTTTCAATATTGTCCTTAAGCTTAGCATATTTGACTCTAGCGACTTCTAAGATATCTTTGATTTCACGCTCTTTTCTAAGCATGAAGTGCAAGGGCTAGAATCAATCACATCGAAGCAATCAACTTGCTAGACTCTAAGCATTTTTCACAAGGAGCAGATTTAATTTCAATTAGCTCGGTTCTAGCATTTTCAAGTTGTTGTAAAGCAATATTATGAGCAGATTGTAAATTGGTAATTTCAATGCATAGCATGACAAGATAAACATTCATCGAGTTCAAGAGTCTTAACATTTGCAAGTTCTAGTTTCAGTTTACCAATTTTTGACTCTAGTTTCTTATTTTTAGTCATGACAAATTCTAGCGCTTCATCTTGACTAAGCACTTGCTCAACTATAGAATTGTATTTAGCGTAAAGCTCATCATAAGAAAAAGATACCTCATCATTATCAATGTCGCTTGTCACCATGAAGCACATGCCAAGAAAGTCCTTGGCCTTCCCTTTCTTTTCCTCTTCGCCCCGAGTCCACATCACTAACGGATTGCTCTCCAAAAGCGGCAAGGACCCGGTGAGCGGCCTTTATGAGCTTGACAAAGATCATACTCGAGTTGTTCTCATGAGGCTTCTTCCAAGTCGTCTTCTCCTCCCTGTGCTTACCCTTACCTTTTAGCTTGGGGCAATTGGCGGATGTGGTAAAGCTCTCCACACTCATAGCAAGTAACAGACCACCTCTCTTTTATTTCTCACATTATTGTAAGCCTGTGAATTTTTTAGCTAAAAGGGCTAACTCAACCTCGTGGATATTCTCAAGCTCCTCTTCATGAATAGCGATAAACAAGCAAATGAAAATCCGTAAGAAGATTCAAAAGAGTCATCAAAAGCCTTTTGAGAGGATCTCGCTACCAAAGCTAAATTATCTTTCTTGGGATGATCAACTCTTTTAATTTCATGAGTCTTGAGTTTACTATAAAGCAATTCTAAAGTAAGACTTGAAAGATCAACATTCTCTTCTATAGCAAGAGCCTTCATCTCCCACTCCTTGGTGTTGATTGCGGCCAAGAGGTGGGTGGCATTTTCAGATTGAGAATATTCAATATCAACGACTTTCATTTGATTAATCACTTTATTAAAACGATGAAAATGTCATCGATGCTCTCTCGTGACGCATCTCAAATTTGTTATAATCACGCTTATAGATTGTTTGGCGACTTTCTTAATTTGAGACGAACCTCATGATATGTTTCGAGAGTGTTCCAAATCTCGTCTGCAATGCAAAATTGCAAATCCTATCATATTCTTGTCTACCAAGCGCACCATATAAAAGATTCTTGGCCTTGTTGTTGTTAGCCAAAAGAACCACGTAAGGTGAGTTTCAACTTCAGAATAATGAGCGGGGATCGAACAACGCCCCACAAAGCTTGTCCTCACTCTCAAGGAATACTCAGATACGATTCTTCCAATAGGCATAGTCTTGTCCATTGAACATATGCGGTTTTGTAGTGAATCTATCCATCGCCAAAGTTCAAGGACCTGTTAAGATCAAGATTGAACTAACCGGCTCGATACCACTTGTTGGACCGTAAAGGCGACTAGAGGGGGTGAATAGAGCACGCCACTTTTTCACAAATTATGAACTCAATACAATTTAACTCCAAGAGCTATTAGAAAGCTATGAAGATCAATATACCAAGACAAATGAAGACTAATATTGAATTCAATTAAACCCTAAGCAATATAACAAAATCAACTAAGATTACTAAGACTCACAAAGACGGGCGGTCGGATCATATACTCAACCGGTCGGACCGATTGTCGGCGGTCCGACCGGCGTTGTCTTGGCGGTCGGACCGCTCAAAATCGGTCGACCGGTGATGACGGCGGTCTGACGGCCGACTCGAACCGATCCGCAACAAGAAAATCACCGATGACGGTTGAAATTAGGTGAAACTTTTGATTCTCAACTCCAATCTTTATGAAACTTTGCACACACCTTCTATATGCTATTGAGGACCTATTCCAATCGAATATTATGATAATTCTTGAACGATCTTGAGCAATTGTCAATTGATTAATGAAGGTCTAAAACCGCAAGAACGAAACTTGATCCTAAAGCTTGTTCGTGAGAGATTGATGATCAAGATGATGCTAGATAGATTCACACATATCACAGCAAGCTAATTCACGTGAAAGAATCAATCACAAACTCGCGGATCAAAGAAAGCCCTAAAATCACGAAATTGAAAGCAAGAACGAAAAGAGACTTATCTCAAGCAAACCTTGCATAGATTGATTTCGTGATTGTTGTCCGGATTACATCCACACCATCATGGATCGCTGGACAATCAAAGATCACGAATTTCACCACAAACCATCAAGAGCCCTTGCCTCCACCTCAACTCCCTAAAGACAATTAGGGTTTTGAAACATAAAAGGCGAGAGAGAGAGAGTGCACCACCATCTCCTCCTATTTATAGTGAAGGCCTAAAACTCTTAGGGTTTGACTTAATTGGGCTCCGTTAAGGCCCACTAACAAACGGGTCACATACGCACGCTTCGCGGCGCCGTCTTTAACCTTTGACCTAAACCGCTTCACCATGCGCCATGGATTTGCCAATAGGTCACCCTTGTCCATCTTGTGTCACGCTTGAGTCGTTGACTCACCCGCATCGCCGATCGCTCGACCTCAACTCTTCAAGTCTAGTCCCGATTCTCCTCGCCGCTGACCGTCGTTGACCACCAAGCTACCCGCACAACCACGCATAAGAAAACACGATTCGGAACAAGTTCTTCACAACTTGACCCATGTTAGTCAAAACATGCATCATGCAAATCATATGCCATGAAACCAATGACTTTGACCTAACAAAACAACATCGCCACGGTTGGCCGACGTTCAAGTAGTTACGGGCCCGACCGCTCGGTGAGCGGTCGGATCATTTCTATGGCGGTCGGACCGCTCCAGAGCCGGCCGGACCGCCTTAGACTTAGCCAAATTCAAGCTCCCAAAACCAAACCTTCGAAACTTAAACCAATAGAACTTTTCACCGAGGCTCCAAAATCATGAGACCAAGTGCATTGGGATCCCCTTACTTGCCTACAACACCTATTTTTGGCCCAGCTCATTTTGACCACTTTGGTCACCGCCGGTCCGACCGCCCTACATGGCCGGTCCGACCGATTTGGGACCGGTCGGACCGCCGTGCAAGGACCGGTCGAACCGCCCCTGATCAGAAAACCTGTAGCTTTGTCGAAAACACGTGAAACGACAAACCGTAAACGCCATTGCCAATTGTCACATCATCCTAAGATCTGAAACATATCCCCATGAAATCCACAAAAACGTATACTCTAAGTATCAATACCGTGCAAAAACCGTCATCTATTCCTTTTGAAGGTGGTTTCGTGTCACGTGGAAAAAAGAAATATTTTCCCCTACCACCAGGGCGTCCACACCTGCGAATGTTGAATGTGGCATCGCCTCCCCTGCAGCTCGTGCATATCCTCTACTCTGCCTTCCTCGTTGTCTGCGTCGGCACTGTCTACGTCATGTCGCGCCCCAGGCTCATCTACCTCATCGATGAGCCTGCCAGAAGCCGCCGCTCAGCTGCCACGTGCCCTTTGCCACCTTCATCTGTGCTACAAGTTCTTGGACAAGGCATGCGTTAGGGCAGTAGCGCAACGGCAAGGCGTCGAGGTGAAGCTGACGAGCCCCTGGAGGCTCTGCACATAGGCGGAGGCCCGGTAAGCCAAGATGCTCCTCGCGGTGGCACCCATCTTCGCGTGAACCATCGTGTTCGACACCGTCCAAGCGCAGCTCCAGACGTTCTCGGTGCAGTAGGGTGGCGCCATGGACACAACGCTGGCCGGCGGATTCCGTGTCCCGTCGGTGTCGCTTCAGGCCATCCCCTACGCCATGATGCTCGGCCTCATCCTAGCATACGAGCTTCTCCTCAGCTCAGCAATCGTGTCGCTAGTGAACAAGGCCATGGCGGGGCACTCTAGCACCAACGGCTGGCTGAGCGACAATGACCTGAACAAGGACAGGCTGAACCTCTTCTACTGGATGCTTGCTGCCCTCAGCACCATCAACTTTTGCTGAATATAGTTATTTTGTTTAGTGATTGGACTATTTGCCTGTGGGCTTATATGCTGGAAGGCACTTAGAGCCTCTTCAAATACTGTAACTTTGTTTCTGAGTAATTAGTTTGTTTCCTTTGGTCCAAAATAAGATTTGCTTGCGGTAGTAGCAATGGGTTTTAGTTTGCAGTGTGCATTTAGAATGCTATTTGCTTGCCTGCTTATCCAACATCAAGAGTAAACTACTGCAAATTGTACTGCATAATTACATAACTAAGCTAAACAGGCTATAAGCTGGCTAAAGGCTTGCATGCGGTGCTAAGTGTTATTAATTTTATATTTATTCATTGGCTTGTTATAGCTCATATTCAGGCTATATGAAACCTACTAACAGTCCTTGTTTTACATGCAGAGCAACTCAATTAGTGCTGCAAGTTCATAAAGAGGCATTGAATTCATTGGGTGGAAATGGTTCTGCAAAATTGGGAACAATCACATCGTTGTTGGTCGTGGCTAATGCGATCGCAATTGAAGCATCCAAAGATGTAGAAGCAGCGATGAAGATCTCCCTGCAGGCAACTTTGGGCTCAACTACAAATAAACTTAGTAAAGGTCAATTAGATGATATCACAATCATGATGGTACACTTTTCCTCATACTACTTACAATGAATGGCAGAGTTACTGATGAATATAAGATCACTGTTGCAGTCTATCCGATATCCAGTTAGACTCCTTTGAAGTAAATGTAGCCAATCGATCTGATATCCATTTAGTAGACTATATACTCCAAAACCAGTGACTGTTACTTCCATAAATGGTCAAACCAGTTTGCCCTTGTGGGAGGTAAACCAACCAGATTTACTTCTTTGAATGGTGGAACCAGTTTACCCCTGTGGATGGTATCAAGTATCAATTTGCACAACTCAAGTCATTTGAGAAATTTTGCAACTGGCCCCAAATCAACAGGAGCTCTGGCAGTTACAAGCCAAGTTCCTGATAAATTGAAGATCCACTTTGGAACTTGAAAAGTTGAAAGCCATTCATCCACTCGACTTTTGTTGGTTCTTCAACTCTCTCTAGCTTTACTAGTCCTTGGAAGAATGACGTAGAGGCAATGAAGTTGACTGGAATCTACTGAACATCAGAGAAGTTCAGAGTTCTGAACCATTTCGGACGAGCTACAGTGAATCTTCATAGAAGTTCAGAAGAAAAATAGAGACTCGAGAGATTGTGCTGCGCAATATGAACTGCAGAAAGCAAACACCAATTAGTTACATGCAGAAGTGGCCCGAATCCTACGACACGTGATCCGGTCTTTATGCCCACAAACCGGACTCGCTGTTGACTATGGACCAGAGAAGAAAATGTTACAGATAAAACGAAAACAAAATGCAGAAGACATCCCTCCGCTGGTCCTTCGGCATGTGGGGGAACATCACCGGCGCTCCCCGGTGCTCGCGACGGCCAGCACCGCAAACCACCTCCGAAGTGCACGGGCCGTGATGGCAACGTCCTCCGACAGGCCGACACACCCTGGGCAGGTTGGGGATAACCACCAGAAGTTCTCCGGGCAGAAGAGGTAGTCGTGGTTGACAAAGAGGACCGCCCTGGCCTGCGCCAGGGGGAGCTCCCAGATGGTGCACACGCCATCTACAGACCCCACCGTTGGGGAGGAGAGGGCTGGCGCCGCACTACGAGCTTCGCTTGAGCGGTCAGTGGCGGTGGTGATTTGGAACGGTGGGCTAGTGCCGGAGTAAAGGAGTATGTCGGCGGCAGTGAAAAGGAGGAGAGCCAGAAACTAATGGCTTCAGAGCGTGAGGTGGTGTAGATAGCCGGTGAATTTTGTTTTTTTTAATCCGATTGGACAAGCCACATGGGTCAAACACCGGTCAAAACCGCTCTAAAACAGACGAATGGGTATCTTTTCCGTGGTATTGACAGTTCGAAGACGCGTTTTACCTGGTATTGCACTTCATGGATGAACTTTAAACTAGGGCAAGACTTGAGGGACGAACAATGTACTTAATCTTAAAAAGAAATACCCGAGTCAGCAAATTTTGTCACAGGTTTCAGTTAAACTTGGGGATTCCCAATTTTGGTAGGGGATAATGGAAGTCAAGGGTGTGTTCCTTGCTTTTTGTAAGAAAAAAGTTGGTAACAGCCAAAACACACTTTTCTGGGAAGATAATTGGATCAATGGTTCTCCTTTGGTTAGCCAATTTCCCAGATTGCACAGCTTAACTTTTAGGGGGAAATTACTGTGGCCAAAGTCATGGAACAAGGCTGGGGTGTGTTTGGTTTTGAATAACTCTATGGAGGCCTACCCTGCAATTGTGGTTACTGCTGAAAACCGTTTGCTCTTCTACACATCTATCTAAGTATCCTGATAAACTTGTCTAGTTATTGGGAGCCAAAGGAGAATTTCTTGTGCTCTGAAGACCCACTCGGTTCCTTTTCCTTACAAATTTGTTTGGAAAGTTAAATTGCCTCTTAAACTGAAGGTGCTTCTTTGGCTGGTCATTAAAAATAATATATTGACTAGTGACAATCTTAGCATGGAGCATGGCCCAACGATTTCCCTGGCAAGCAGAAAAAGATGTCTGTTGAAACAACCCAAAAAATCCATATTTGCAAGCAGAAAAAGATGTCTGTTGAAACAACCCAAAAAATCCATATTTTCAAAAGTTTTTGCTTTTTTGGCTTGAATTCAAATTTTCTTCCCAATTCGGAAAGTCTTTCCCACATTACCTTTTTTGCCTTCCATTTTTCTCAATCGAACATGTCTTTTTCCCCTGGGCATTTTCTTCCCCGCTTCGTCCTCCCGAGCATCATTGACCTTGCACAACCACTTCTTCTTCGCTCCCGTGAGCCACGCCACCTCACCATGCCACCTCTCCCCTGCATTCCCCCCTTCCTCGGCGCCTCTTGCGCACAGCCGCACCCGTCGCATCCACGTGCTACGCGCACCTCACCTTGCTTCTACTCCCACCGCCTCTCTGCTCACACCGCCTCACTACTCCCACTGCCTCAGCCAGCTATAAAAGCCACTCAATCTGGAGCCTAATACATCACAGTCAGCTTACAAACCTCATCCTCACCTCCCTTCGTCACCAATGCCGGCCAAACCTTCGGATTTTCCCCTCCTTCCCCTCCTTGCCTGACGAGCCGAAGGTAAAATTTGCTGCACTCGCTCCTTCCCTTCCCTCCCAACCATGCCTCCAGCACCGCCACAGTACCCCGCACCTTTCCCCCACCATCTCCCACTCTATCCCCAACGCCACCTCGCCGGCACTGTGCTCCACCGCCACGCTGCCCTCGACCAACGGTGCCAGGCCGCCTCAACACTCCCCAAACCCCACCATCACCACCTTTTAGACCCCCTCGCTCCACGGAAGCTCTAGCCATGGCCAATTTGGCCGAAGTGGGCATGTAGCGCCGTCGCCTCCTTCCCCTACTCCAGCCAAGCGCCATTCCCGCCGCTGGACCATCTCCGAGCCACCTTGGCCCAAACATAACACAAAAATGGTTTGCTCATGGCCCCTGGTGTTCGCTGCACCACTCCCCACCGTCGCCTGTCACCAGAGTTGCCGGGAGCGCCATCGGTTTTTTCTTCCCCGGTTTGGGCGTCATGGAGCCCGCACTGGCTCACAACCGTGCGCAGCTTTGGGCTTGGCCCAGTGGCCTTTGGCCCAACTGTGTATTGGGATTAGCCCAATACTATGCAACCTTTAATGTTCCAAGCCCGATTACAGAAACTAGCCCAATACTTTTCAGCCTTCTACTGTTCATAACCCTATCCCAATATGGACCCAGCACTGTTCACCAGACCTATCACTATTCATCCATACCCAATTTCGACATAATACATCCTTTTCGACCGTCTCGAGCCTGTGAATCCATTTATCCACTCTGTTCTGCCTAATCAAGCTCTAAATAAATAATTTGCACTACCCAACCGTTCTCTTTTATCTCATTTTTTGTTTTTATTTCACTTGCATGTTCTTTCCAGCTCGTTCCTTGTTGAGCTAGATATTTTATTTGGTTAATTCTATTTTACATTAGGTCCCGACTTCGACTACCAAGCTGCAGGGAACGCCGGAGAAGATGAGTTAATAGAAGACTTTGAGCAAGGAGACAAGTTGCTTTCTTTGAACATTTTGAACCCGAAATTAAATATTTATATTATTACTTTCATTAATATATTTCAACCAATTATTTCAATAAAGAAATAATACCTTGGAATGCCATGATGAGTAGATAAAATCCCTCACCCCACATACAAACCCTCCTATTCTTTGTAGGCCATATTCACCTTGACAAATCTAGACCACATAAAATGATAGCCAATGTTCAACAATATCACACAAAGCTTTCTTCTAAACACTGATAAGGAAGGTTGGCTTTACGCCAATAGGTTTTGGTGGAGAGTTGAGGGTTGAGGCCAGAAGGATGGACAACCCAATATACTTGATAAAAGTGAGTCATCGGTGAGACCAGGAGGTGGACGACCACGAGTTGGTAAATGATCCATCGCCTCACTGGATGACAAGTATGGACAAGAATCTTGTGCCAAGTAATAAACACAAATCTAACTCAACCACGGGTGTGGTATGTCCAACTTTACTTAGTACACTGCTCTTCCAATTGAATATCTACGGGATGTCAACTGCTCTTGTGTGATAGAGCAGTCGCGGAATGGGGATGAGTCAGGAGTGGGCCGGTTAGGGCACTCGCTGAACTACACAACGGTATGGACTAGTCAGCATCGGATCGCGCACTCCACCATTGGCCAGTGGTTTCCCGATGGCTGTTTGACCTTGAACCTACCGGGTAGAGACTAAAAAGGTTAAGCAGTGGAAAAGACATTGTTATCTCAACTCAGTCGCACGCTAACGTGTTGCGTGTGTCTGGCCTCATAGTATGAGTTTGATGTATCTTGTGGGTAAAGTTTGGCAACTCTGCATAGTATAATCAATGGTATTTGGATACATCGTGCTTCTGGTTAGTGGAGCTGTGTTCGTGGGGGATTCCAATACATGAGGTATAAGTAGAGATTTTGATATGTTAAGTTGGTAATTAAAATTGTTGAGTAAACTCCTGATGTTATATTTATTATTGTTTTATTGTTTCAAAGATAAATTGTTTTATCTCAAATGATGCATTCACATATATCTGATATGGTAAACCCTAAACAATCTATTGAACTCCTAACATGTAGTTAAATAGTTTTTCCATGTGGCTTGTTGAGTACCGTTGTGTACTCATTCTTGCAAAATCAACTACAGAGAAAACCTAGGAAAACTCTGAAGATCTCCATGGGGATGGTTTTGGAGGACCTCCAGATGACAACGATTACTGGTATTAGGTCTCGACCGCGCTCAAACGTGTCTGTGGTTTTGAAATTCTTTTGGTATGTAATATATTAACTTTGGGCTTGGATGCTCGTGTCATTGTGAAAATTGGTTGTTAAACTATAACTTTGTGTAGTAAAAATTTAATTTTTATTGTAATTGAAAGCTTGCTTATGATGCTGCTTACTTCACAACTGCACGTTTTAGACGGTTGTGAAAGGTTTGATGATCCAAAAAAATGAGTTCGTTACAGGTGTGGTCGGATGTGCAGCAATCTGTTGGTCCATTTGGGAAACAAGAAATGCTGTATATTTCCAGCACAAACAATTGCTGAGTCCTAATGACATCATCCATTCTATTTGCTATTGGCTTGAGTTTTGGACTATTTTACGGAGACCGGAGGACCGCGAGGTATTCTACAGAAGTGTTGAGCGGCTTTGGCAAGTGGCGATGGAGGTATTTCAGCGTGCAAGAGAATGGGCACCGCTTACTAGAAGACTGGAAGCAGGGTGTTGAAAGTCCGGGGGCGCGTAGTTCATTCCTGTTATGTTGAAGTTTAGTATGTTTTGTAGTTGACAATAGGCTGTTCGAGAGCTATAATGTTTGTAGCTTCTCCTACATGCTATGCTTGGTTCTCTTCCCTGGGCGAGTAATGTTGCTGGTATGCCGGGACATTTCCTGTTAGGGCCCAAGTTTGGAAGATCTATTTATTTGCTGAACTTCTCTGTTAGCAGAATGCTATTTATCTTGATTTCCTTAATGAAATTGGGGGGCTTTCCCACTTTTTCAAAAAACAAGAGTTTATGAAAAATATTCTGATCCCTGTTGTTACCTTTCCTATGGCATTGGGGTCAGCATGTGACGCCCCGTGTGATTACCCCAGGGGTAATCACACTTAGGCACACGGATTACTATTCGTCTGCCCGGTAGAACACCGCTCCGACGAATAGTAAGCCATTATCAAAGTGCGCAGCAGAACAACAAGATGGAAACTGTTATTTAATTACAACAGTTAACCACACAAGCTAAGGTTTTATATTACACATATTTATTACAAATACCAAAATAAGACCAAGTCTTCCCCTTGCCTGCCACGCCTAAAGTGTCCCCTAGTCGTCCCAAGCGCCAAATAAGGCGTCCGCCTCGCCCTGCTCCTCGCTGCCAGGGTCCAAGTCCTCATGGTCTCATCTCACTGCAACTCCCTCGTCCCACTCGGGATAAATCCCAGCCGGACTAGGATCTACAAAGGAGAATACTAACAAGGTTGAGTACAGAGTACTCAGCAAGCATTAATAGCAAAAGATGCATCTCATGTCAATATCTCTGATGGTTATCACAAATTCTATCTCATCTCATTCTGAAATAAATCATTAAAATAAGGGTGGCAAATTTTATACTGAAAAATGCTACTGGTCACTCGGAAAGAAGAAAGACCCTGGTGGTTCCTCAGAGACTCCAATCCAGAGACTGCATGAATTCATGATTTGTATAGCATTGCGCAGGCTTGTACCACTTTACCCACAGCTATTCTGAACTCTAAAAGAAACCAGTCCTCAAAGATTTCCTTTGATGCGGTTCAAGTTCGTAATACGTAACGCTTTCCGTGTTACGTGATTAATTTTTCCACCCATTACGCTCCGGCTCGGCCGAACGAATCTTCACACCGAAGTTCGTAATGTTAGTTGGGCCGACTCACCTTCACCTAACACCCCTTAGCGCATATAGCGCCCGCCTAACTGGGTTTCTCAACACACTCACTCATATAACATACCCGCGTGGAAAGCATAATCACGTAACAGGGTAACATTTTCTGCCCGCCGAAACGGGAAAATGGTTGGCACTGATTTACGGCATCTGACCGAGTAAGAGTTTTGTTGATCCTTATATTATAACCGTATGTAAAGGAATCCCACCTCTTACCACATCGTCATTTTCATCATTTTATCATGTTCTTCCCCTGCCCTGGGATCCCTTTACCAACCATATCATAATTTTATCACATTCTTCTTTCATCTTTCTCATCTCTTTCATAATCAACTCAATCATGTGATTTGGATTTTTGGAAACCATTTTGGATGCAATACGTATAATACAGCAATATACGGTTTACATTTAAAATATCTATATTGATGTTCAAGAGGATCGCTTGCCTTCGTAGTAATAGTAGGTGTCGGTGTTGATGAGTCCGGGATCAGCTACACCGGTCGGCTGGAGCTCGTCTTCTGAAGCAACGCGGTAATACAAATAGAATACCGAGAAATATTTAGTGATTTTAGGTGATATTAAACGAATAAGTTGCTAATGGACTCCTATTGGTTAGTCAAATTTAATTTGCAAATGTTTTTCCAAAACCCGACTCAGTTAGTAGTTCCCACTAAAATCCGATTTTCATTACCCTCTTAACCATAACTCCTAATATTTAATTCTAATCATCTAATCTTCTAAATCAACCACTCTAAAACACAATACATGGCTCTAATTACCCCTTTCTAATCTACCCAAAATCCTAATTACCTAACTAATTACCAAAACCCTAATTTATCAAATTACTAAATTACCTAAACCTAACCCTAATCCTATCTAACCCAACCCCGGCCCTCTCTCTCTCTCCCTCCACTCTCTCGCCCTTTCCCCCTTCTCTCTCGCGCTCGGCCTCACCCGACTCTCCCTCTCCCTCTCTCTCTCGGCTTCACCCGTGCCGCTCCTCCCTGGCTTCCTCCTCGCGTCACGGCCGCTCGACCCAGACTCCGGCCTCCTCCGGCGGCTCGGCTCCTGCGGCTTCCACGGCCGCTCCCGGCTTCTGCGCCGCTTCGGTTCTCCGCGGCTCTCTCCGGTCCGATGCGCTCGGTTTGGCCGGCTCGGCCTCCCGACGCCGCCTGGCTCCTCCAATCTGCCCACGACTCGGCCGATCGTCTCCGGCTCTCTCTGGCCCTCTCTCTGCCGCCATCTCCTCCCGGCCGGCTCCTTCCTCCACCGCTTCTTCCCTGGCGCGCAAGGCCAAGCCGCCTCCCTGGCCGGATCTACTCTCTACTCACTCAGATCCGCGTGCTTCGCCCGGATGGCTCGGTTCATGACCGGCAAATTTACGGCTCTGCACTAAGGTTTGGTTCTTCTACCCTTTAATGGTCTAGGGTTTGGTGCTTCCTTGCTAACCTGTGTGAAAACCAATACTAAAGTCGGCTAATGCTCATGTATGCATGACGATGATGATGGATCCGGAATGCCGAGGTCACCGGGATGGGTGCCGGGTAGGGTTCTACCACAATCAAGAATGGAGAGGTTATCGCATCGATGGGCGAATCGAGGTATGCTCTCAATTTGCTCTTCCTCTCTACTACTCCTAGTGCTCGAATGATAACCAATGTATCGATGATCGCTATGCATTTCTATGGTAGGATTGACAAATCTTCAATATGTAAGCATGGCAAGAATGATCGAGAAATGGATGGATCTGTTTCTACCCGGGTTCTTTGGGTTGGATCGGTTAGAGATGATCTCGAGTGGATGGATCACGGATGAGTTGCACCGCCGCACCGCCCCGGCTCCCTTGCTCCTTCCTCGTCTCCCGCCTCCATTGGCCTCCTGCCTCCTCCGTTTCTTCCGCCGAGGAGAAGAGGTAGGGAAGGATGGGATGCTTCGGGAGTAAATGGAACCGGTTTCTGCTGGGATGGATGAGGATTGGAATGGGTGCTTTGCAAGCTTATGGTGCAAGGGGATGTATTGTCAGGCTTTGGGCTTGGCTTGGCCAGGGGATTGCATCCGGTCGTGGAGTGCACTTGGTCGATCTTATCTCCGGTCGTGCTTGATTGTTTTCACCTCGCCTCTGCTCGCTTTTTACTTTTACTATGATCCTATCCCTTTCTCTCGTGCAATCGTGGCTCAAATGGGGAAATGTGGCTTTGTGGTCGGTTGTCGGCCACTACTCTTTGTGCTTTCGTGGGGTTTTGCCGTATGATTTGAATCGAGGCAAATTGGTATACGTAGGTGTTGGATAATTGAGAATGCCGAATGATGAAACCTACGGTAATAAGACGGCGCCGATCGCTTAGGTTGGGTTTCGGTATCGCGGGTATCCAGGTGCCAACTGACTTGGTTTAGCCTCGGTGACTTGAAAATCAAGCTGCCGGTTAATCCAGTCGGTTTGGGTAGCCTCGATACTCACGGTGCCAACTAACCTAAATTGATCTGGAAACCGCGGTGATTCCTACTGTAATCTGACGGCAAACTGTTCTATTTTAACTCTAGGCTATGGTTTTCTATTTGCGAATGGTCTTATGCTTGGTTGACTGAAAATGGAGCTGGTAGTGGTGCTTGGACGAGTCGAGGAAGGCGATTCGATTGACTGCGATGGATGATCAGAACTCCAAGGAAGGCTTCAGAGATATGCAATGCAAGATTTTTGTTTAATCTTTTTGTAATGAACTCAAAGTTGTAATTATGATTCAATCTGTTGTAATATATTCTCTTGATTATGCGATGCAACATCTGTACTTTGATTTGTTGTAACACCACTCTTGTAACAATTATGGAATTGAATGCACTGATGTTATAATGATAATTGAGCAAGCTTTTGGAAGAAATTTTAAAAGAGTGATTACTGTGATTGATCCTAGTATTAGCCTTTAATTATGATTACAAGATTTTAATTTTGTCAGGTTCTTACATCCTCCCCCTCTTGGAAACAATTTCGCCCCCGAAATTAAAAGCTTACTGGAATAAGTTGGGATAGGCTTCACGCAGTTCTTCCTCCTTCTCCCATGTGGCTTCTCGCACTAAGTGATTCTTCCAGAGTACTTTGCAGAAACAGATTGTCCTATGCCTTAACTGTCGGTCTTCCGTTGCTAGAATTTTCACTGGACGCTCTTCATATGTCAAGTCATCTTGAAGGGGAATGTCGAGATTGGTTAGATGATGTGAGGGCTCTCTTAGACACTTTCGGAGTTGGGAGACATGAAATACGTCATGAATCCGCGATAGCTGAGCAGGTAATTCTAGTTTATACGCTAGGTTACCTTTGCGTTCTAGAATCCGAAAAGGTCCAACATACCGTGGACTCAGCTTCCCTTTTAACCCGAACCGGCGTGTTCCACGCATAGGTGATACTTTGAGATATACGTAATCACCAACTTCAAACTGGAGGTCTTTTCTATGTTTATCAGCATAGCTCTTTTGCCTACTCTGGGCAATCTCCAGGCGTTCTCGAATTAATTTAATCTTCTCATCATTCTCCCGTATTAGTTCAGGTCCTAGTAATGGTCGCTCTCCGACCTCATACCAGCAAATAGGTGACCTACACTTTCGACCGTAAAGAGCTTCATACGGGGCCATTTGAATGCTAGACTGATAGCTATTATTGTATGCAAATTCTGCTAAGGCTAGGTATTTCTCCCACGATTCTCCGAGAGTTAATACACACGCCCTTAGCATATCTTCCAAGATTTGATTTGCTCGCTCAGTCTGCCCATCCGTTTGTGGATGATAAGCCGTGCTAAAGTTGAGAGTGGTGCCCAACGCAGTGTGTAGGCTCTTCCAAAAACCAGAGGTGAACACTGATCCTCTATCTGAGGTGATAGTTTTTGGTACACCATGCAAGGTAACTATTCTCTCTATATAGAGTTCAGCAAGCTTATTTATGGAGTACTTCTGGTTAGTGGCAATGAAGTGGGCTGATTTGGTAAGGCGGTCCACTATAACCCAAATGGCATCCTTCTTTTTAACTGTGAGGGGAAGACCTGTTATAAAATCCATACAGATATCTTCCCACTTCCATTCAGGTATTTGCAATGGCTTTAACAATCCCGAGGGACGTTGGTGTTCAGCTTTGACTTTTTGGCAGGTGTCACAATGGCTAACATATTCGGCTATGGTCCTCTTCATGCTTGGCCACCAAAAATTTCCCTTCAAATCCTGGTACATCTTCGTGCTGCCTGGATGTATAGTGTATGGAGTATCATGGGCTTCACGTAGAATAGTTTCTTTAATTGGGGGATGGTCAGGGACGCAGATTCTTGCTTGCCGCCATAAGATTCCGGAGTCATCTATACGGAACTCAGATGATTGATCTGATTTGATTCGCTGGATTTCTTCTATGATGAATGGGTCTGAGAGTTGATGTTCTTGGATTTGATCATGAAGGGTAGGATGGAATACCATAGCAGCAATGGTAGCTTCGGAGGTAACAGTTTTTACTTCTATTCTCATTTGGGCCAGAGCTTGAATTAAGTCCGGTGTGTGACTTTCTGCAGAAAGATAATGACATTGGGATTTTCTACTGAGGGCATCTGCTACCACGTTAGCTTTGCCCGGATGGTAATTTATGGTTAGGTCATAATCCTTGATTAATTCTAACCATCTCCTTTGCCTCATATTTAGTTCTTTTTGGGTAAAGATGTATTTGAGGCTTTTATGATCGCTGTACAAGGTACACTTGGATCCATACAAGTAGTGTCTCCAGATTTTTAAGGCAAACACTACAGCTCCCAATTCTAAATCATGAGTGGGATAGTTCATCTCGTGGGGCCTCAATTGTCTCGAAGCATATGCAATGACTTTTTCATCTTGCATTAATACACATCCCAACCCATACTTTGAAGCATCGCAATAAACCACATAGTCAATTCCTTCCTTAGGTAGGGAAAGGATCTGTGCAAAGGTTAAGCCGCTTAGCTCTTGGAAGCTCTTTTCACATTTTTCTCGTCCAAACAAAATTGGCATCTTTCTTCGTGAGTTTTGTAAGGGAGATGTGATTTGAGAGAACCCTTTATGAATCGCTTGTAATATCCCGCGAATCCAAGGAAACTTCGGATCCCAGTGGTATTTGTGGGACGTTTCCATGAGGTAACTGTTTCAATTTTGGAAGGGTCCACTTCGATTCCTCTTCCAGAAATGATGTGTCCCAGAAATGCTACTTGGTCTAACCGACTGTGATTCTTGAATTTGGCATAAAGCTGGTTTTCACGAAGAATCTCCAGAGTAATAGTGAGGTGTTGCGAATGCTCTTCCTCACTCTTAGAATAAACAAGGATGTCATCTATGAAGACAACGATGAATTTGTCCAAATATTGCATGAACAGTTTATTCATCAGATTCATGAATACAACTTAGGCGCATTAGTCATCCCAAAAGGAACAACAGTGTATTCATGATGCCCATACCGTGATACAAAAGCAGTCTTCTCAATGTCACTGGGATTAACTCTGATCTGGTGGTATCCAGATCTTAAGTCAATTTTTGAAAATACCTTCGCCCCTTTTAATTGGTCAAAGAGGTCGTCAATTCGGGGTAGCGGGTATTTATTCTTTATAGTGACATTGTTTAGCTCCGTAGAGTCTCAGGCACAATCTTAATCCTCCGCTCTTTCTTCTTTGCAAAGAGGACTGAGCTCCCAGTGATGTACTTTCTTTGATAAACCCTTTTGCCTCCAATTCATCCAGTTGCTTCTTCAGTTCTATTAATTCCTTTGCATTCATTCTATAGGGCCTTTTTGATATTGGAGCAGTTCCCGGGATTAGATTGATAGTAAAGTCGACCTCCCTAACTGGTGGCATACCCGGCAGCTCTTCGGGGAATACGTCAGGGAAGTCTTTCACTATTGGTATGTGCTCTGGTTCTTTTAATTGAAGATTCGCTAAGCTGGAAATAAGTGGTTTTTGTTTGCTTCTCACCCCAATGTATTGGAGTCGGGTTCCGTCGGGCTTTCTGATTGAAGCTTGTTTGGTCTCACAATCTATGTTTACCCCATGGGAGGATAACCAATCCATACCCAGGATTACTTCTAATCCACTCAGGTTAATGACAAGGAGATTTGCTAGGAACTTAGTGTTATGGATTACAATAGCCTGATCTTTTCTGATTAATGTTACTTCTAGTGTCCCGGCAGGTGTACTAACCCCCATTGGTTTTTCCAAAAATTCAGAGGTTAGTTTGTGATCTACTAGAAACTGGTGAGAAATAAAAGAGTGAGTTGCTCCAGGATCGAAAAGAACAATACCCATAGCAGGTGGAATCAAAAGCTTACCGGTGATCACATCTGTGGCTTCTCCAACCTGTTCGGCTGTCACATGAGTCAGACGGGCAGGTCCTCTTCCAACTGCTCCTGTGGTATTTTGGTTGACACTCCTGGGTTGATTCATGCGGTGAACTTGAGGTGGTGCAGCTGCAGGAAATCTGGGTACAGTTGCAGGCTGTGGTGGAGTCCCAAATGTTCTCTGTGGGTGAGGACAATCAACCCTTCGATGTCCATGCTTCCCACAATTGAAACATGCTCCTGTGCCGGTCATACAGGACTTTGTTGGGTGGTTTCCCCCACACTTGGCACACCGCAGTGCTGCCACTACTGTTTGTCTTGGAGTTGTCGGCCTTTGCACAGATGGATTGAAGGGTCTAGGCCCAGGTGGTCCAAATCTAGGTGGTGGTTGTTGCTGCTGATAAGGACGGGGCCTCCGAAGGTTTTGTGGACGAGGGTCAATCCTAGCCTTCTTCCTCCTTTCTTCTGTCAAATTGGAATGTTCATTCTCCAAGATGATGGCTCGATTGACTAAATCCTGAAATTCAGTTATCTTATGGATAGATAAAAGCATTTTCAGATAAGGTTGCATTCCATCCAAGAATTTCTCAATTTTCTTTTCCTCGTCGACATCACCGGAGCATAACGGAAAGGTCATTGAATTGACTTAGATATTCAATCATCTTTTTCCGCCTTGATTGAGGGCTCGAAATTCCCGCTTCTTGATTTCCATTCTTCCGGTAGGCACGTGGGTTTCGTGAAGCGTAGCTTAAATTCGCCCAATTAATGGGTTGCTCACGACACGATTGCGATTGTAGTTAAGCCACCAGTGGCCGCAGTCCATTAATTGGTGTGAAGCATACCGACTTTTCTACATCCTAACATCCCATTGTGTCCAACTTCTTCTCTACCTCCACCACCAATCATTCGCTTCGGATCGATTGCCTTGGAAAATGTGGGAGGGCGAAGTCCGAGAAAATCACCCAAACTTACTCCTCTAGTTGGTCAATGTGGTAGGGACTACTCTGGTTAAAAGTGCCTCCATAAACCTGTTCTGGTTTTCTTGAGCTTCTTTCCTAGAGTCTTCAAGAAAGCGGAGGACATCTGCCATTCCTCCCACAGGGTCTGTGTTCCTGGTGAGTACTAGTGGATCAGTTCCTGGTAGTATTGAGCCTCTGGAATGGCCAGGTGTGGACTCAGGAGTAATTACTGGTAGATCTCCCGTAGGTACTTCAGGTGGCAAGGCTCCCAACCTCGGTTCTAAACCCTGATCTTCCTGCCCTTGACCTTTCATCCTGGAGGGGGAAAAAGTTAACCAGCTGCTAAGTTAAAATTTGCTCTTCTGGTGATTTAGCTATTAACAGCACTTTCTTTAGTGAGTCTTTTACTTATTTGGGGTGGTTGTTCACAATTCAGCAGTAGCTTAAGGTAGGAAAGAGATCATCATGTATATTTTTCAGAATTAACCCGCGAATGAGTTGAATTAGTCCACACACAGATAATCAACTAACATCAAGAAACAATGAGATGCAAAAAGATCCAAATCCTATACTAACTGAGTCTCTCGTGCTCAGTCACGCTCGAGATCCCGTCCTCGAGACCGCCCAAATCCACGTGTTTGGGATCGCCGAGCTTGCCTCTGAGTGCGACCTACACTACCCTGGATCCACGCGTCCAGGTACGCTCGAGATCTGGCTCGAGTCCACCCAAATCACATATTTGGGACTGCTCAGGGCTCATTCCTGAGTACGCCCAGGATTTCGTTCCTGGGTACGCCAGAGCTACACGCTCGGAGTGCCACGGACCACTCGTCCGGGAAAACTGACAGGCAGAATTGAGGTAAGGCATCTAGTTACACCGTCAGCCACTTCCTTAAAGTAGTTACCAACCACTTTAAGATGCTGACATGTCATTCCATTTATCCAGATGAATAGGTAAGAAAGCTAGCGGGTATGGTCCAAACTTATCCGCAATTGGACAGGCAGGTCCATACCAGAGTTCTACCATATGCCTCTAGCCCTGGCATCCACTTATGACCTTATATTGAGTTCCCACACCTATAGTTTTCAAATCTGCTATCCTAGGTCGAAATACAAGACTGATCTGCATTAAAACA
This sequence comes from Hsuehochloa calcarea, assembly GCA_036346395.1. NCBI lineage: Eukaryota > Viridiplantae > Streptophyta > Magnoliopsida > Poales > Poaceae > Hsuehochloa > Hsuehochloa calcarea. Next base: position 48,832,404 of record CM070599.1, read on the forward strand.
TACAACTTTACATAACATGATACAACGCTAACAGACACCAGATATAATAAAACGATAACAACCAGTACAACCATCTGGACTACTAACTACTCATGACTCAACCATACACAAAGATCTCTACTACCCTCTATCTAGGTCACTCCTCTCTCTCCTCCTCCTCTTCGCCTCCTCCTCCTCACCCTCGGCTCCCCGACTAGAGCTAGTACCTATCCCAGAGCTTCGGCCACTACTACTAGGATCTCCAAAATGGGCATAGAAAATCTCGTGGAGGGAAGTCGCCTCCTAACAGATCTGGGTGTACTGTGATACGGGACCACGGAACTCGGTCTCTCGGTAAGGAAGGGAACTGTCTAATGGTGGGGCTGAAGTACCTCCTAAGTCTCCCTGAGGTAGTGAGGTGGGGATATGAGGATAAACAAACGGAGGGGAGTGGATAGCGGGGTAAAGATCATGGGATGGTTCAGGAATGGGAACTACTGGGGGTGGTATAACTAAGTCATCGGCTAAAAGGAATAATATGTGGGATATGGGGTATGGCCAATAACCGTGGATCTGGTGGGGAGCAGAGGGTGGAATCTGAGGTGGGGCCGTAGGTGGAGCCAGATAAGAACTAGGCCCTGGGTCTGAGGGAGGGTAAGTGGGATGGTAGGGTGGTGCATCCGGGTGGGGCTATGATGGCAACCTCTAATGGCCTCTCGAGATATAGTATCATTGCCGCCAAAATCGGAGCTCTCCTCGCCTCGCCAAGGCTCCCGAGTAGAGTCATACAACAGGTACCGCCAATAGCATCGCATCGGTCGTGTCCTACCGCAAGGCCCAGTGGTCGGATCGAGTGGTGGTGGTGGGTAGCTAGGAATGTGGCTAGGCCAAATCTGCACCAAAACTCCCGGGGCTATGGATGGAATCTCTCCGAATCGAGTCACTCAACTGTCGCTAAAATGAGCCCTAAGGGCAAAAATGGCCTTACTGCTACCTCCTCAGTAAAGGCACGAGTCATCCGGTGACCTCCACACCGAGGTAAACTCTACACAATACGCCGGGTTCAGGGGAATCCCGGTGACAGCAACTCCTACAATGGTGGAACCATCTAGAATGCTAACGTCCTGGAAAAACTCCGAAAAGGTGCCCTCAGGTGGTGTAGTAGTCTCCCCAAGAGTAGCACGTGCTCCCCGCACTCTCTCAAAGTGATCTCGACCTAGTCATTCTGCAAAAGAGAATGGTGCTACGTTAGTATGGCTGTCATCTTAAAGAAAGGTAAGATTTTAACATAATAATTTTGACAAGAGGGTGGAATAGAAATGACATCAAGACAAGGGTTAATAAGATACTTAGTGCAATATAGCAAGTAAGAAAAACATGCTTAGGTTCTACGACGCTTTCTATTTTATTAGCGTGGCCCAAACCTATTGCTCTGATACCACCTGTGACGCCCCGTGTGATTACCCTAAGGGTAATCACACTTAGACACACGGATTACTATTCGTCTGCTCGGTAGAACACCGCTCCGACGAATAGTAAGCCATTATCAAAGTGCTTGTGAGAACAACAAGATGGAAACTGTTATTTAATTACAACAGTTAACCACACAAGCTAAGGTTTTATATTACACATATTTATTACAAATACCAAAATAAGACCAAGTCTTCCCCTTGCCTGCCACGCCTAAAGTGTCCCCTAGTCGTCCCAAGCGCCAAATAAGGCGTCCGCCTCGCCCTGCTCCTCGCTGCCAGGGTCCAAGTCCCTCGGTCTCATCTCAAGCACCTGCAACTCCCTCGTCCCACTCGGGATAAATCCCACCTTGACTAGGATCTACAAAGGAGAATACTAACAAGGTTGAGTACAGAGTACTCAAGAAGCATTAATAGCAAAAGATGCATCTCATGTCAATATCTCTGATGGTTATCACAAATTCTATCTCATCTCATTCTGAAATAAATCATTAAAATAAGGGTGGCAAATTTTATACTGAAAAATGCTACTGGTCACTCGGAAAGAAGAAAGACCCCTGGTGGTTCCCGTAGACTCCAATCCAGGAGACTGGCATGAATTCATGATTTGTATAGCACTGCGCAGGCTTGTACCACTTTACCCACAGCTATTCTGAACTCTAAAAGAAACCAGGTCCCCAGCATTTCCTTTGATGCGGGTTCAAGTTCAGAATACAGAACGTTTTCCAGGTTACGTGATTAATTTTTCCACCCATTACGCTCCGCTCGGTGCGAACGAATCTTCACACCGAAGTTCGGTAATGTTAGTTGGGCCGGACTCACCTTCACCCAACACCCCCTTAGCGCATATAGCGCCTGCCCCAATCTGGGGTTTCTCAACACACTCACTCATATAACATACCCGCGTGGAAAGCATAATCACGTAACAGGGTAACATTTTCGCTCACTAAACGGAAAATGGTTGGCACTGATTTACGGCATCTGACCGAGTAAGAGTTTTGTTGATCCTTATATTATAACCGTATGTAAAGGAATCCCACCTCTTACCACATCGTCATTTTCATCATTTTATCATGTTCTTCCCCTGCCCTGGGATCCCTTTACCAACCATATCATAATTTTATCACATTCTTCTTTCATCTTTCTCATCTCTTTCATAATCAACTCAATCATGTGATTTGGATTTTTGGAAACCATTTTGGATGCAATACGTATAATACAGCAATATACGGTTTACATTTAAAATATCTATATTGATGTTCAAGAGGATCGCTTGCCTTCGTAGTAATAGTAGGTGTCGGTGTTGATGAGTCCGGGATCAGCTACACCGGTCGGCTGGAGCTCGTCTTCTGAAGCAACGCGGTAATACAAATAGAATACCGAGAAATATTTAGTGATTTTAGGTGATATTAAACGAATAAGTTGCTAATGGACTCCTATTGGTTAGTCAAATTTAATTTGCAAATGTTTTTCCAAAACCCGACTCAGTTAGTAGTTCCCACTAAAATCCGATTTTCATTACCCTCTTAACCATAACTCCTAATATTTAATTCTAATCATCTAATCTTCTAAATCAACCACTCTAAAACACAATACATGGCTCTAATTACCCCTTTCTAATCTACCCAAAATCCTAATTACCTAACTAATTACCAAAACCCTAATTTATCAAATTACTAAATTACCTAAACCTAACCCTAATCCTATCTAACCCAACCCCGGCCCTCTCTCTCTCTCCCTCCACTCTCTCGCCCTTTCCCCCTTCTCTCTCGCGCTCGGCCTCACCCGACTCTCCCTCTCCCTCTCTCTCGGCTTCACCCGGCGCCGCTCCCTCCTGGGCTTCCTCCTCGCGTGCGGCCGCCGCTCGACCAGCTCCGGCGCTCCTCCGGTCGGCTCGGCTCACTGCGGCTTCCACGGCCCGCCGGCTTCTGCGCGCTGCTCGGTTCTCCGCGGCTCTCTCCGGTCCGATGCGCCTCGGCTTGGCGGCTCGGCCTCCGCCGCGGCGCACTGGCTCCTCAATCTGCCCACGACTCGGTCGATCGTCCCCGGCTCTCTCTGCGGCCCTCTCTACCGCCGCCATCTCCTCCCGGCTCGGCTCCTTCCTCCACCGCCTTCTTCCCCAAGGCCAAGGCCGCTCGCCTCCCTGGTGGATCTACTCTACTCACTCAGATCCGGCGTGTTCGGCCGGATGGCTCGGTTCACGACCAAGCGGCCGGGCTCTCGCTACTAAGGTTTGGTTCTTCTACCCCTTTAATGGTCTAGGGTTTGGTGCTTCCTTGCTAACCTGTGTGAAAACCAATACTAAAGCTGGCTAATGCTCATGTATGCATGACGATGATGATGGATCTGGAATGCTGGAGGTCACTGGGATGGGTGCTGGGTAGGGTTCGGCTGTCAATCGAAGAATGGAGAGGTTACTGGCATCAGTGGCGAACTGAGGTATGCTCTCAATTTGCTCTTCCTCTCTACTACTCCTAGTGCTCTGGAATGATAACCAATGTACTGATGACTGCTATGCATTTCTATGGTAGGATTGACAAATCTTCTGAATATGTAAGCATGGCAAGAATGACTGAGAAATGGATGGATCTGTTCTACCTGGGGTTCTTTGGGTTGGATCGGTTAGGAGATGATCTGGAGTGGATGGATCAGCGGATGAGTTGCACTGCCGGCACCGTCCTGGCTCCCTTGCTCCTTCCTGGTCTCCTGCCTCCACTGGCCTCCTGGCCTCCTCTGGTTTCTTCTGGCCGAGGAGAAGAGGTAGGGAAGGATGCTGGGATGCTTCTGGGAGTAAATGGAACTGGTTTCTGCTGGGATGGACTGGGGATTGGAATGGGTGCTTTGCAAGCTTATGGTGCAAGGGGGATGTATTGCTGTGCTGGGCAGGGGGCTTGGCCAAGGGGGATTGCATCTGGCTGTGGAGTGCACTTGGCTGATCTTATCTCCTGGCTGTGCAGATTGTTTTCACCCTGCTCCTGTTCGTTTTTACTTTTACTATGATCCTATCCCTTTCTCTGTGCACTGTGGCTCAAATGGGGAAATGTGTGGCTTTGTGGCTGGTTGCTGGCCACTACTCTTTTGTGCTTTCTGTGGGGTTTTTGCCGTATGATTTGAACTGAGGCAAATTGGTATACGTAGGTGTTGGATAATTGAGAATGCCGAATGATGAAACCTACGGTAATAAGACGGCGCCGATCGCTTAGGTTGGGTTTCGGTATCGCGGGTATCCAGGTGCCAGCTGACTTGGTTTAGCCTCGGTGACTTGAAAATCAAGCTGCCGGTTAATCCAGGTCGGTTTGGGTAGCCTCGATACTCACGGTGCCAACTAACCTAAATTGATCTGGAAACCGCGGTGATTCCTACTGTAATCTGACGGCAAACTGTTCTATTTTAACTCTAGGCTATGGTTTTCTATTTGCGAATGGTCTTATGCTTGGTTGACTGAAAATGGAGCTGGTAGTGGTGCTTCGGATCGAGTCGAGGAAGGCAGTTCGATTGGACGGCGATGGATGATCAGAACTCCAAGGAAGGCTTCAGAGATATGCAATGCAAGATTTTTGTTTAATCTTTTTGTAATGAACTCAAAGTTGTAATTATGATTCAATCTGTTGTAATATATTCTCTTGATTATGCGATGCAACATCTGTACTTTGATTTGTTGTAACACCACTCTTGTAACAATTATGGAATTGAATGCACTGATGTTATAATGATAATTGAGCAAGCTTTTGGAAGAAATTTTAAAAGAGTGATTACTGTGATTGATCCTAGTATTAGCCTTTAATTATGATTACAAGATTTTAATTTTGTCAGGTTCTTACACAGCAAAACAGTCCAAGTAGTCATCCTGGAAAGGTACCATAACTGTCTAAGCACAGGTAACATCGACATAAGGTTTCATCAAAGAAAAGCATACCTGTATCTGAAAATATATGCCCATTTCAATAAGAATATCCTTTAGCCCACTGAAGTTTTCCAGTTTTGCACCAGACAAGAGCAATGCGCATGCCACCTAAAGCCAACGAGCGACAATAGAAAAGGTAAACATCGCAGTTCACAAGAACTGAAGATATGCAGATTACCAAGTCTAGTACTGTGCTTCGCTATCATCTTAAGAAAATAGCTCCAGTGTGGAAAGTTAAGTGTAACAATTGAGGATAGGTATGAAGTTCAGAAATCAGAGTACATCAATTGAGCAAACTCCATTCGAGCTGAACATTTTTTCCCCTGCAAGTTTCTCAAGAATTCGCAGCAAAGCAGCTTCTAGTTTCTGGTTCATCAGATATAGAAAACTTAAAGAGCTTTGGCTTGTAGAGTTCCATAGCGTATTATCCTTTTCCATGGATCTGAACAGATATGGATTTTTATTTATTTCTTTTTTATAGGAATTTTTCAGATACATGACAGTAGTGAAGCATATGACTGAATCTTAGTTCCAGACTTACTGGAAGGTAAAAGGAGTAGTAGGATGTCTTGTACTTAACAATGCGACGGTAGCTGCAGGGCAAAAGAAAAGGAAATTAACATAAGTAATCCCAATTATTGGACTAGTGAGATCAATCACATACCCTTCAATACTGTATTTTGCAAGATCGTCTGCTCCAGATTGCGTGCTAATAAGATCAAGCATCTGTCCTAGAGAAGTCTGCAGAGAAATCTGAACAACACATCCGAACAATACTGTTGGCTATGTAAAATTATACTAATTTATTCATTTTTCGGTGGTAATTCATAAGGAGGCTCACCTCGTTCCACAATTCCAAGAGATCGACGAAGTAACTCTTTTCTCTGAAGTATTTTTTTATCATCAGCAGGACGTGGCATTTTAGCAGAATACCATCGTTTATACCCCTAAGACCAACCTATAAACAACAAGAATTAGGTGTAGGAATCGATTGGAAAGTCGATAACTTCTTTTTTACAAAAAAATTTCCGATGTCAATTAACAACCTCAGGTCGCCGGTACCAGCAAATCTGATCTCTCCTCGTATGTGAATTGTCCATGATATCATCAAGTAGCAGTGCACATGCTTGAAACTACACGAATTGTTTTCTTACACGGTGAGATGACAATTAGTATCGTCGATCAAAGCAAAAGATAAAGAAGGATGATCAGCAGACGGATTAGTAACAGTACCCACTCAACACACCAACCAAGAACACAAGCAAGAAAGAAGTCATCTTCAGTAACCTCACTTCCTTCTTTCAGCAGCAAGTAACTATCGATCACTGACATCCCCCGATTCAACTTCCCTTCAGAGAAACAGGTGATTGTGTTGAATTTCTTACTTCAAACATGAGCCAAGATTTTGTATCAAAACTTATCCAGCTTGACTTTTTAATATGAATATAGATAGTGTAGGACCAGTATTTGTGTTAACACAAATCCAAATTTTAGTTCAGACATGTGCAGTATTGTTTAAACTACAGTGGTACAGAACCCCGAGCCAAATAGTATCATGGATGCCTCCTGACCTCCAGGCACATTGTAGTCGATCATCTGTCCAACACAAAAGAAGATATAACAGTCATTTCTATACCATTAATGCAAAAGATCTAAATAACACAAATTTCTCTATCATAGCTGAAAAGGATCAGAAAGTACACGTACGGGGCAAATAAGGAATATTCAACTAAACTAAACATGTCCTCAGCACTAAGTGAGATCTCGAACGCACGTGATGACGTGACCCATGAAAAGCATCGATGCGTATCAAACTTATAATTTTTTATTTACGTCAACTACTAGTATTGTATCGAGGTGAACAAGGAAAGTAGTTGAATTATATATGACAAATCTCGAGTGTTGGCAAACTGTACATTGACGACTTGGGTGTGGTTTGAAGTTTATTCCGATCCCGCCGGTTGCTAAAATAAGCACCTCTCTCGATAATATCCCTAATTATATTGCATATGTACGCGTCTTCCACGTGATACGTGCAAATCATTGCTCCAGTAAATTAGCAGATCCATCTGTGTTTACCTACTCTTGATCTGCATACTTCAATATACCTAATATCGCGCATTCATTTTTTGTCGAGTAATATTTCTTGTAGTCAGTTTTATGCCCTAACAAATTCACACAAAAGCTTAAGTTGTTAGGGGGAAGACAAGTAATCCTATCAGATTTCAACACTCCCATGATCACAAGGTCCCGGGGGCACAATCGCAAGGCCTTGGCGGGTCTTGAACTTTTCTTTTCTTTTTTGAATTGAAGAGCAGGAGAACTGTTTTTTATATTGATAAAGCAGAAGAAAACAAAATAGAAGGGAATACAATGGTTCACCGACGAGGAGCACCCATACGGGAGAGAAACCGCAGCTAAACGAACCTTGAAGCACCCTAACCAACAACACCGGAGATAACAAACCAATTAGCAAACGCCACAACTCCAACTACTCTGTCTTACACCTAACATACATTATGGCTAAGGGAAGGGGAAATCTCCCGCCAACGCGTAGAAACTCCGAAACTGACTAAATCGGGCAGTTCAGAGGATCACCAATGCCCAAGCTGAGAGAGAAGAATAGAAGCAGAGTCTTAATTAACTTGCGCTGTCTGATAGTGTAGTGAGTTTCATGGGTCTTGAACTTGGATCTCCTGCTCAATCTGATACTACGGTGAGTTTCATGTAGTAACCAATTCATTCAAAATCTGAGGCTTTTAGTAGGTAGGTTTTAACTTCTCGAGAAAGAGGTGATCGGCCGCACGTGAGTAGCTTAACAACACAAGCTACTATGCATGCATCCAACCCGATCCAATCAATACCTGAGAGCTACACTACACAGTGATATTGCACCGTGCATCCGAGCTGAAAATAACATCAAGCTGCATTGCATATACAGTGATGACTGTTTCATCGGTGCACGCTAGTTCACTTACCTGAGCAACCCACCGCCTTGCCTCGTCCGTGAGGTCGCACGAGTTGTCGCGGAGGAGCTCGTCCCTGAGGCGGTCGTACGCCCGGACGAACCTTTCGCGGTTGCCGTCGACGTTGACGATGCCAGGAGGGCGGCGCCGCTGCTTCTGCGCTGCGGCGCCCGTGGAGCATTTCACCTGCGGGTCGTCGTCGTCGTGCAAGAGGAGCGGTTTCTCCTTGAGCTCGCCATCGAGAGTACTGCTACGGTCTCCTCCATGGGACGTCTCTTGGAACTTCATTTCCCCCTCGACCTTGCTGTCTCGTGGTGTTGTAGAGCCAGTACTGGACTGTGGAGGTGTAGCTAGCCCGAGGAGCGGTATATAGGTAGGCAGGGCCGGGCCGTACCTTACATTTTGGGCTAAATTTAAAATTAGGCTATATAATTAATAAAAATCAACTGCCAAAACTAAATTATATTCTTTATTTGATATTACAATGGCAATATATTGTTTTCTTATGATGCAAAGGGTTACGTCTCGCTAAGAAATAAATATCTAAACTAGTACCAATACTTTTAATTGAAAAGCATCATTGTTCTAGTATTCCTTGAAAAAAAATCTTCAATTATCTTCGTAACTAGTATTCGCCAAATTAAACATCAATTTCAAAATCTTTCTTGAGTCATTATAGAATGCAAGTAGAACTTTAACAACTTAAATTTATAAAAGCTATTTTTTAGAGATGCAATATTCTCTTAAATATTCATCAAAAATCTATATGCAACAATTGCATTAAGAAAATAATTTAGTCATATCATAAACTTTAAAATATCGATCTTTATGAGCTTTGGTCAACTCCTTCCACTAATCATAGGTAATGTTGACCCGTTCCCGTGCAATTATTCTGATCATTCTCCGGAATGTGGAAGCTGCTTGGCGAGAATTGATAGGGTCCCAGACTCATCGACCTCCGCGATGGTAAATCGGTCTCTAGGCCTTTTCAATATTCCTCTTCTTTATCGCGCTTGGATATTCCAGAGGACAGCGCATCAGACGCATGAGGCGACGATGACGAAGAATGAGTGAAAGACATCTTCACAAGAAATAGAAGTTCCGACACACATGAACATATTATCATAAGATTCGATATCTATGTGTATGGGTATACACACTAATTAATAAATAATTGGGATATGTAGGGAATAAATTATGACCAATACAATGACATAATTGGCATATAAACATGTAAATCCTCCAAGTCATTTAAAAGAAATAATATGCTCAACACAAACATCATGTGAACAAATAAAATCAGCATAAAGTTAAGATTTAACATTTTGATACTACTCTCAGATGTAGAGTTGCACAAGATTTAATCTTGGTCTTCTCGCTACTTTAGTCTATACTCTTCATTAATTGAATTTGACAATATTAATTCAAACTTTGAGCTCTAAAATAGTGTTTTACTTATCTGTCGATAGGATCTTTAAACAAAAGACAATAGATAATACTTTCGACCAATAGGAGATCAAAGCAAAATGATCACCAAAATAACACTCCAATCAGCCAACAAAACTTGATCTACTGATAGTATAAAAGATTACAGTTTAACAAGTTCAGTAATAAGCCCAACTGATGAGGACGGGAGTCACATATGGTTCATGTTGAAAATTGTCTTTGATATTGTGAAGTATCACAGATGGTTCTGAACAAGAACCGCCCATGATATTACTAAATATCACAGACGGTTCTTATTCAGAACTATCAACATGAACCGTCTATGATATTACATTTTCACATACGGTTTTAGTGCAGCCAGTAACACAGATGATCGCTATACCAAAATCGTTTGTGATTGTATTTAATACAGACGATTTTGGTCAACCGTCTGTGATGAGGTATCCAGTATTAGCCTTTTTATTTTATAGTAGTGATGAATGTGAATCAGTAGTAGTTTTCAGTAAAAAGTGAATAAAAGAGCTGCTCATTTATTATTACTTGAACAAATATTAACAAATAGTCATTGAAGAATAGATAGAAAAAAATGTCCCCTAATTTTTTAAGATCTTGTGCAGCAATTCGTGCTGCACATGTCTCCGGTATGCACACGCATGTAAGTCGCCCCGGCTAGGGCCTGGTCGTTGCGAGAACGTGATAGGTGATTAGGCAGGCCAGGGCGGGGTGGGGGCCTCGCTGGTGCACCGTACTAGACACGACTGTTTTGTTGGAAAACCATGAGATTAACCTAGCAGTCGGCCTATGGGTGGATATTCTATCCAAAATTCTAGCAGGGTCTTTAGCTCTATCAAGAAGAATAATACTTCCTACACCCTTATCTCTCTATATGTTCAATCTATAATTTATTTTTGTATCGTTTGATATAATTTTATATTTATTTACAAAATAATTATTTGAGCTAGACTTGTAAGTAACAATTCCTTTAATAATTTTTTTGCGAGGTAGTTCGGCGTGGTAGCTGGATTCTTAGAAAACTTCCCCGAGTCCTGTAGTGTAAACTAGCAGTCGATTTCAGGTCGGTGTCAGCACGAAAAAGAAGGGGGTGACGACGCAAACACACACGTACAGGACCAGATACTATTGAGCTAGTTGTGTTGGCTTGCAAGGACACAACAATCTATGCATCACGAATGAGTTCAGTTCGTTACATAAAAATATCTGCAGAGTTATCCGCCGATAATCGGAACACAGGTTCCTATCGAACTTATAATAAAAATACGAAAACACTGTAAAAACAAAGAACCTCTATTGATATAGATATACTGAGTGTTTGAGAATACAATGAGGCAGCGACAGACCTAGAATTTAATTTTAGGTATAGCCAACTTGAAAATACGGATCAAAGTGTATTACCTAAATTAAAAGAACTAATATGTGAACTATATTGTAATCACACCAATACGAGTATACAACATTAAATGCTATCAACGAGAGAAGATAAATGTAGGATATCAAGAAATACTTCACTAATGAAGCTTAATTAACAACTTTACCACCAAGTTATCGAACATAATAATTTGAATAAAGATAGTACATGGAAGAATCAACCTATCAAAAATAAATGGATTAGTAGTGCCACAATTAGTTGATCATAAATTATAAAAGATGCAGAAAAAAGAGAAAACAAAAGATATACCGCTAAAGCACTAATTACGATTAGGAGAACGAGGCAATTTCATTCTCTGATATTTCATACATAGCATGTTCCAACTCGCTCCGGTGAAACCCAAGTGACAGTAGACAGTTGTCGAGCTTAGCGTTCCACGCTCTTGGTGCTTGACGCAAACCGTACAATACCTTGCAAAGCTTCAGAACCTTTTCCTCATGGCCATCAATCACAAAGCCGATGGGTTGCGCGACGTAGACTTCCTCCTCGAGTTCGCCGTTAAGGAATGCTGGTTTTATATCCATGTGATGAACCGGCCACCCCTCACGTGCGGCGAGTGCAATCAAAAGACACACAGACTCGAGGTGAGCGACCAGCGCGAACACCTCGTCAAAGTCAATACCTTGCCATTGCATGTACCCTTTCGCCACGAGCCGTACTTTGTGCTTAACAACGGCACAATGTGAGTCATTCTTGACCTTGTACACCCACTTCAGGCCAATTGGACGGTGACCAGTAGGAAGATCAACAAGTTGCCACGTACCATTCTCTTCGATGGAACTCATCTCCTCAAGCATTGCCTGGCACCAACATTGATGTTATTCAGCGTCGGCGAAACCAGCGGGTTCTTCTGCTGTCGTGATATGCAACTCGTCGACGTCGAGTCCAACCACTGATGTGGTGTCGAATAAATTCTGTAGCGTGTGAGTCCGCCTTGGTACACTGTCGGACGGGGCGTAGCGTCAGGAGGAGGTGACACGAACTCCACCCCAACTGGCGCTGTTGTGACTGGCATCGCTGCTGTAGTGGATGACGTCGGTCCTGTGTTTGGAGCACGACCTGGCGTGTCATCTCCTTGTGTGTCAACTTGTTCACTACCTGTGACAAGGTGAGAGATGTACTCCATAGTGAACGTATGACCAGGAGCTGTCCGTGCAAAGTCACCGGCTTCCTAGCCCCACTTCGCCGCCTCTTCGAAGACAACGTCGCGTGTCACATGAACACGCTTGCCGATGGGGTCGTACACCCGGTATGCTTTGGATCTAGATTTGTAACCGATGAAGACCATGGGTTTGCTCTAGTCATCAAGCTTCGGATGTTCGGTCGCACCTCCTTTACGTGCACGATGCAGCCAAACGTGCAAAAGTATTGCACGCTTGGACGTGTTCCATACCACATCTCATAGGGCGTCTTGTCATCGACACTCCGAGTTGGCACACGGTTAAGGATGTAGACGGCCATTGTGACCGCCTCGCCCCAAAACTCCCCTGGTATGTCCTTCGCCTTCAACAGACTGCGTGTCATTGCGATAACCATCAGATTTCAGCGTTCAACAACACCGTTTTTGTTGTGGTGAATATGGCGCTGTGAGGAGTAGTTTGACGCCGTGATTCAAATAGTATTCACCAAACTCCATAGACGCGAACTCGCCGTCGCGATCAGTGCAAAGCGCTTGTAGCTTCTGCCTAGATTCCACTTCGACACCGGTTTGGAAGTGCTTGATTGCTGCTACCGCCTCGTCCTTCGTTGCTAGCAGTATCAACCACATGTAGCGACTGAGATCGTCAACTAGGAGTAGGAAGTGGCGCTTTTCACCCGGTGTCGCTGACGTGATTGGTCCGTATAGGTCCCCATGCACCAGCCCAAGGAGATTCTTCACGTAGTACTTGGCCTCTTGTGGAAACAATGTCCGACGTTGCTTACCCGCTAGGCAGCCATCATAAATTTGATTGACGTGGTCGATCTTCGGAAGTCCCTGTACCATGTTGCGCTGTGCCAGCTTTTGGAGCACCTCAAAATTGAGGTGACCGTAGCGAGCATGCCAGTGCCATACGTCGTTGTCGAGTCGTGCCGCTAGACACACCGATTGTGCATGTACAAAGAGTGAACATATAACCGGTTGTGCGCACGGTTCACCTTGGTGAGAAGTTGTCGTTGCGGATCGTGGATTCGCAGTACGCCTCCCTCGATCAGCATTTGACAACCGTTCTCATCGAGTTGCCCAAGGCTAGCAATGTTGGTCCGCAGCCGAGGGATGTAGTACACTCCCGTCAGTGCGTTGTGCTCTCTGTCATGGTACATGAACAGTACCGTACCACGTCCATAGATGTTGACGATCGAACCATCACCGAACTTGACAGAACCAGTGACATCGGTGTCCAGCTCGGCAAAGATGTTCTTGCCGCCCGTCATGTGGTTGCTAGCCCCGGTGTCAAGATATCACGCATCATCATGGCGGTCCTCTTCACGTCGTCCTAGGTGCACATCAGCATGCACCTCGTTGAGCACGACGTCCTCGGTCATGCTCTCGGCGGTCTTAGACGGTGCGCACACCTGTGTCATAAGCAGTGTGGGTTGGTCGTCGTCGACCTTCGCCAGGTTGGCCTGCTCGTTGTGTCATGGCTTGCGGCAGTCTCTAGCCCAGTTCCCAAGTTTTCCGCAGTTACGACACTTGTCCTTCGACGCGTCGTGGCCGCCATTAGACACATCACCGTCACTTCCACCCCCGCGGCCTTTCGGCTTGTCGCGGCGCCAATTGCTGCCATAGCCACCACCAGGCTTCTGTCCTCCAGACGAGCCCTGGCCATGCTCGCGCTGCTTCATGAGCCACTCCTCTTCTGTGAAGAGTAGGTGTCCATTGGCGCCGTCGGTGTTGTTTTGTTCGTAGCACTCTTCTACGGTCTTCAGTCGTTCGGTGAGCTCTTCCACCGAGAGCGTCTGCAAGTCAACAAGTATCTCAATTGAGATCGCTACCTAAAAATACCTTGGCGGGACGATGCAGAGGAATTTTGTAACAATACGGTCTTCCTCAATCTTGTTCCTGAGTATTTCCAAGTTGTTGACTAGGCCGGTAAGCAGCATTGCGAAGTCATCCACCGACTCGCCGTTCTTGAATTTGATTGTGTCATATTCTTTGTGCAATGTCTGCTCCTTCGCCTCGTGTACGCGTTGGATGCCCATGCGCAATGTCTTGATGTTGTCCCATGCGTCCTTGGCGGTGTTCTTGACGCAAGTGTAGACGACATCTTTGGAGGGACAGCTCGGAGTATGGCAGACAACGCCATCCTGTCGTCACGGTAGTCGCCATTGCCGAGGTCGATCGCCTCCCACAGGCCTTGCGTTTGTAGATTTACCCTCATCACGAGAGCCCAATCTCTATAGTTGGTTCACGTCAGTATCGGGTATACGACCGAGCCTCCTGACTCCCTCACCACGGGATGGATTACAACTTCCCCACCGCCACCGCTGTCGTTTCCGGATCCTGCCTCCAGATGTGCGCTGACGTCGCTGGGCATCCTTGGCCGGGTAGGTGAGTGGGAAGATGATCGATGCATCATCGGATCGAGTGCAGGCTCTAATACCAATTGATAGCCAATCCGAAGAAGCCTCAGACGATGCTCAACAGAAAACGTACACGTGAACGCTCACGTACACACGAAAGAACAGAGCAAAAAAATTAGTTTGGTGTTGCACGCGGAGCATGCAACATTTTTGTTATTTTTTCTATTGCTTCTATCTGTTGTGTTATGGTTACAAAACTATATGTGCCCTTATAAAGGCTGAGCACTTGGATTCTTTAATCCAACTCGGTTTCACGTAGGAAACAGACTCAGACACATAGTAGGAAATGGAAATGGAAAAAACAAAGATTATCTAACAACCGCTGCGTGACTCCGCCGCCCACTCGCCCAGCGCCCCTACCCGCGCTCGCCGCCTCGCTACGCCTGCGCCCGTGCTGGACACCTCGCCCCACCGACAACCGTGCTCGATTGAATTGGATCTAGGTTCTTGGATTTACTTGCTCTGTGACTCTGTCGCTTGATTTTGAGGCAGTGAGGGTGAGGGTGTGAGGGAAACTGGTGTGACAACCCGCATTATTTGCACATTTGTTAGCATAAAACATTTCTATATCATTCAGCATCATTTCATTGCATCAATTTTTACCAAATTTGTTTTACAACCATTTGCAGTGTTTCTTGCAACAAGTAATTAAAACCTAGTCCTCTTCTTGCCTTCTGGTAGTAGCAGACCTCCTCGTCGCCTTGTCCTTTGAGCGCCTGTCCGTAGAGCCTCCTCACGATCCGTTTTCCTCGCTCATCAGGAAAATCAGCAAGCGGTTAGTAAGCTTAGTTGAGAGCCTTTTTGTGAGCATTAGAATATAGAAAGTTAGATTACAGGGAGTGGCCGTCAGATTTCCCAAAGTGCAGTAGGGTATCCGGAGTTACCTAAGTAGTCGGTCCCTTGACCATCAAGATCCCCAGACCAACCAAAGTTAGCTGGCCCCTTAATCGTCAAGATATCCAGACCACCCGAGGTCCTTCGGCATCTGTCACTTCTGTGGGTCTCCTCATCCGGCCTTGTTAGAACCCAACACCCACTATTTGCAATTACCGTAACCCCAGTATAAGCCTCAGTGCATATCCCAGTAAACCACACCCTCAGTCAAGCGTCGTCGGGTGCAGCAGTCATTCCAGAGCCTTCCCTCGCAATTCATCTCCCCTGGTCGAGCCCACCCAAAGCAGCAACAGCAGCCCATTCTTTCCCCCTGGCCAGAGTGCACCCCCTGAGCTAGTCGAAATATCAAGCACAGGGAGACCAAAGAAGACAGCCGGTCCATTTCATTCCCCGATGCACAAGCAAGTGCATCCCCCGCAAAGCCGGCAAGCCGACAAGTTCATCCCCACGCAAAGCCGGCGGCAAGCCGACAAGTTCATCCCCAAAAAGCGATGTGACAAGCAATACATTCCCCCTGAAGCCAGTTCTCCTTCCCAGCTTCACAAGGCAAGCAAGCCATCACCCAGTTCAAAGCCAGAAGCCACCACTGCCAAGAGCAAGGCAAGATCGGGAGCTCAAGCAACCACAACCACCAGCCAGAAACCACAGCAACCACACATCCCCTCTTTTTCACAGCCAGCAGAAGCAAGAACCGGCGGCACGCCCAGCTCTGCATCTCCCAACCGAAGGCCAGCCCAGTAGCAGCAGCAAGGGGGGACCAGAGCAAGAAGGCAGCCAAGGAACCAGGAAGAAGAGGAGAGCACCAGCACCGGGCCAGCACTACCATCCCCTTCTCCCAACCCAAACCCCAGCAGAGGAAACCTCAGCCACACCTCTGGAAGCTCTGCACATGCACATCATCCACACATAACCACCAGGTCTCAGTGTCTAGCTCTCAGTCCATTCCATTCCAGAGCAGTAGGAGGAAGGGAGAAGAGAAGGGTTAGGTAGTAGTGATACCTTAGCGTAGCAGTGGACCGAGGCGGCCGGTGGCCGGGAAGCCGAGCCAGGCCAGGGCCGGGTAGGAGCTCGGTAGCGCCATGAGGGCTGAGCCGCAGGAGGAGCCAGAGACGGCGGCGCCAGGCGCCGAGCCAACCGGAGGGAGGAGGCACTGTGGAGGGAGCGCGCGGGGCCAAGCAGCGTAGGTGCCGGGCCAGGCCGGAGTGCGCCAGGTGGTGGATCGAGCCGGGAGCAGGCTAGGGCTCCTCGGGGAGGAGCAGAGCGCCGGAGGTGGAGCTAGAGGAGTAGTGCGCCGAGGCCAGAGCCAAAGCCAGAGGATCCAGGCGGTAGCGGCGGTCAGCAGAGTCGGCGCAGGGCGGCGTCGGGCCTTCGGCCCTGAGCGCTGGGTGAAGAAGGAGACGACACAAGAACCGGAGTCAGGCGAGGCGGGGCAACACCGAGGAGCCGGAGGTGGAGCGGGCCGGCTGGAGGCGATGGCGGCGGAGATCTCCTGAGAGAGAGGGAGATGCGAGGGGTGAGGAGTGTCGGCGGGGGAGGGCGATGTGTAGTGGCCGGAAGGGGTAATTAGGGGGTATAGATTAGTCGATTAGGGTTAGGTTTAGTCGGCTGGGTGATTAGGGGAAGTAGATTAGGGGGGTAGGGTTAGTTGGTTTATCAGAGATTAGGGGGTTTAGTAGTTAAGTAGTTAGGTAATTAGGGATTAGTGATTAGGGTTATAAATTTGTTGTATAGTTTTTAGTATAAGAAAATTTAGGAAATCGGTATAGCTAGTGTTTGTTCAGTTATTTAGAGTAACCCGTTTGTGTGCCAGAAGTGTTGGTAGTCTTGTGCGCTCGAGTAGGTTCTTGTAGGCGTAGCGGTTTGTAAGATCGAGTAGTAGTTTGTGTCGAGTGTAGAACTCGAGTTCGACGATTTCGGCTGTAGATCGAGTTTAACCGTAGAACGATTTTAGCGGGAGAGTGCTAACTGGTTCGGGTTTCGAAATTTTTTGTTAAATTAAAATTTGGCTAACATAAGAGTTGTATTAGCATTTTATACGTCTACTATCACTCAAACTCAACTAAGTATTTATTTATATATTATTCATGCTACCGCTTTGCTACAGAGGGCAAACCAGTGCCGACAGGGGAAGCTGATCAGAGACTCGTCGACGCCGACCTTTCCTACAACTCCAAAGGCAAGCTATTCTCTTGAACATAAATATAGTTATGTTAAATGTAAACCGTATATTGCTCTATCATATATGTATTGCATCAAAACTATTTCTCAAAATCAAATTGGATTAAGATGATGAGAAAAGATAAGAGAACAGAGATGATGAGATGAGATGACATGAGATGAGAATGAGAATGAGAATTACTAGGTGGGTAAAGGGGCCCTGGCAGGGGAAACGAGACGACGACAACGATGATGATGAGGTAAGAGGTGGGACCCCTTTACATATGGTTATAATATAAGGACCAACCAAACTCTTGCTCGGTCGAAGCCGTAAATTCAGTGCCAACCATTTTCCCGTTTCGACGGGCAGAAAATGCTACCTTGCTACGTAATTAAGTTCTCCACAACGGGTTACATTGGAGAATTGGGCACGGAAGAGAGCCGCCCCAAGGTGGAGTGTTGGGCACGGACGAGAGCTGCCCCAACCAACATTACTGAAACTCGGTGTATGACGAGGTCAACACCGTGACTAAATCAACACCGACGAAAAGTAATGGGTGGAGACCTAATCACGTAACCCGAAAAATATTCTGTATTCTGAACTCGAAATCGCATCAAAGGAAATGCGGTGGACCTAGCTCAGAGAGAGTTCAGAGTAGCTATGGGTAAAGTGGTACAAGCATGCGCAGTGCTATATCAAATCATGAATTCATGCCAGTCTCCTGGATTGGAGTCTATGAGAACCGTTAGGGGTCTATCTTCTTTCCGAGTGACAAGTAGTGTTTTTAGAATTAAAATTGCCACCTAATGTTTCAATGAGTATTTTCAGAAATGAGATGATTTAGAAAATGTGATAAAGAGCAGAGATCAGTCATGCATTGCATATTTTGCTATTAATGCTTGTTGAGTACGTTTGTACTCAACCTTGTTAGTATTCTCCTTTGTAGATCCTAGTCCGGCCAGGAGCTACCCCGAGTGGGACGAAGGACTTGCAGGTACTGATGCAACCGCAGGAGAAGAAGGCACCGACTGCGAGGACCTGAGCGAGATGGGCACCATCTTTGACTCGTGGGACGAATAGGAGGGCGGTACTTCAGAGCAGACTACAGAAGCGGAGAAGCCCCCTTTTGTGTTTGTGTAATATTTGTATTAAGAACCATAGCCTTGCGTGGCTACTACTGAAATAAAGATGTACAGTTTCTATCTTATTATTCTGATGTGCAACTCTGATAAAAGGCTTGCTATTCGTCGGAGCGGTGTTCTACTAGGTAGACAAATAGTAATCGGTGTGCCTAAGTGTGATTACCCTAGGGGTAACGACACGGGGCGTCACAACTGGGAGCAGTGGAAGACTTGGTTTCGGACCTTTGGTTCATTGGTTGGGCACTTGGGCTAGTGCGGTGGTGCCTGGTGGGCTGCTGGATGCATGCAAATGGCCGGGCCAGGTTCCTAGCAACTCCTTTTGCCGTTTGCCGAATGCCAGAAGCCCCGAATCGCCGAACTCCTGCGCCTCTATCCAATTTCTTCTCCGACGCCGGTGCTATGAGGGAGAAAAGACCAGGGTAGGGGGTTTCTGGGCTGGGACGAAGCTCTAGCGGATGCCAGGCCTTACCATAATGGCAGGTCCGCCCCTGCAACGAGGATGTTACAAAACCGATAAACTTGAATATGAACAATGAATGATTACACGATGATAATTCACTTGTCTGTCGTTTTTTCAAAGTACGCAAGTTACCCCTTTATAGTCATTAAAGTGGTGACATTTAATGCACCTAAAGGCGTCTATAATCTTCACGCATGTTCTTTAGTAGAATCTTAAACCGCTACGTCTTTTAGTCAACTGTCGGAAAGTGTCAAATACACCAATAACTGCTTCCCCGTTAGTCACGTGAGAAATCATCATATCTTCTGATCAGTTTGTTGGTTGTGAACCGTCCAAAACCGCATAACTGGTCGGACAATGTCCACATATGACTGTCTCGTGACTCCACTTGGTCGTCGACCAATTGGGATGTAGTAAAGGGTAATAAACTTTCTTTAAATATACGTTGCAGGGTCATAACCGTTATAGAGGTAGCCTATGATATGTGGGTCTACGTTAACAGAGACTCTGACTTAAATTAAAAAGATTGATCTGATCGAGAATCATCGTCACTATCGTACTACATGACTTGCATCGATGGATCATACATTATTCCTCCGGAGACAAGCTAGTATATCTACAGTACCTGGCTTGCTACAATAATGCTGCAGCATGCATGGTGCATGTTCTTAATTTTAGCAGTAAATATTTGAACTCGGACATATATAATGGGATAGATAACTGTTATTTATAGTACATATTCATGTTATCTATAGACAACACTAAAGATAACTCCTACAATAAATTGTATTTTTACATGTATCTATAGACAACCCATGTATATATAATATATCTTATTTTTTCTGTTATAGTCTACTACTATATTAGAGATAATCTAATTCTCTGTACTCCTCTTTTCTCTCTTCTTGGCATCATCCTGTGTCCTGTACTTAACAACTAACGTCGTACCGATGTACACTCTCTGACGCTCGTAGAGCAGGCCAGAGGAGACCGATCGTCTGTTCGGTACAAGCAAGCGCATCTTTTCTTACTTTTTTTTTTGTTTTGTTTTGTTATGCAAATATGCATGCTCTTTGGACTTACTTTCTGATGCTTCGCTCAAAGAGAGGATTGCGGTAAGCCAGTCCCATGTGCCGCGAACATGCACAAACGCTGCGTTTCTTAATGTGTGACATGGCGGAGTCGAGACTAAACAGCAAACAGCGCACATCGCCGCTGAGGAATAGAGAGACAAGAGGACAAGAAAATTGTAAAAATAACACCTCGTCAAGTTAGAGAGATCACCTACATATCCTCTAAACCGCTATAGGTTCCTTCCGCACTATCGGAAAGCAGCAAACGCCTGCTGCGTTTCTGCATGGATGCGTATATAAATTGGGAATGAAGCAATTTTCGAGAATAAATGCATGCAAACGCATAGCAGCAAGAGTTGGTCGCCGGTGCGTTTTGGGTGGGACGCTTCAGCAAGGGTGCTGGGCTGGGTCGCATAACTTTCACTATGCAGAATTGTGCGGTGTGCCAGTGAACATGCTTCGCTAGGCACCGCCCGCAAGAGAACGAGGCATTAGTACGGGCCGGCCTAGCACAGAGTTTTTGTCTAAACGATACTATTAGTGTAGTTACTAACAAAACTATTCGTTCATGTGCCGTAATGCTAAAAATAACACACTGAACGTGTCGATATCTGACACGCGTCCAATCTATTTCTCCTACGCCCGGATCCATCTTCACCGCTCCCCGGGGAGCTGGACGCCCTTCGTGCCACCACGTCGGTGGTGCCGCGCCCCTAGCGCCCAGGCGAGCCACGTCCACGCCCCTGTTTTCCCAGACTCTTCCGCTCCCCTGGCCCAGATTCCCACCGCTGCTGTGCCACCATGCACGGTATTACCGTGCCCCGACGTCGTTCGTCTCGTCTCTGTCCCATCCATCATGCCCATGCCCCTATGCATGTGAATGATTCCCCGCATGCAATAAAACATCGCACGTGAGGGATCCGATTCAGTGGTTATGGTCGGTTAGTTCGATACTGCTTAAGATGTTTTGCCTTGCCTTGCATTTGCATCCAGTGGTTACGGTGGCTGCCTGGCTGGTTGCGCACTTGCACCCTTTGGTGCCAAACGCTGCGGATTCTGAAGTCATATCCTACACGAGTTCGTGTGACATCGTTAAGTGCGATGAGCCATGCATGGTTAGATTTCCTGATGTCTTATGGGGATTGTGATCTGAGACAATTGATTGGGAAGAAACAGTGAGCTCCGCCCAAACTCTCAAGTCTCCTCCCTCTAAAAAACAATTGAAAAGCAGCAAAAGCAGCGGCAACTCTCAGTTGGGCCTCTCAGTGTCAGGCCTGGGTGGAGTTGAAGCGCAACATGTAAACATAAGAGAGGGAGCAGAAGTTAACTTTAAGACGACTCGTGTATTGAAACCCATAGTTATATGGGCCAATATGGAACAATGCTTTACATTTTGCAAAACCCATCTTGTACACAGCAACAGGCTAGGCCTGGTGTGCTTTGCTTAACATAAGTCTGCAACAAAATCAAGAAATTTTTTAGCATCCAGTTCTGTTGGGTGATGATCAGTCGGTTAAGTACAGAAGGTTACGTTATATTCGAGCATCGTTGGTGAAGAAGAGGCGATAGGGATGCTTCAGGTAGGCGGGGAAATCGGAGTGGTTCGTCACGAGCACCGCGCCGGGCGCGCCTCGTCCCACAGCAAGCTTGACGTCGCGCTGTCTCCCGACGCGGCCGGGTTCCTATGACGGCACACGTACGGACGTTGGCCCGGCCGTGACGGATGCATCGAATCGACCCGGCGCAATAAGCAGTTCTATGATCTCGTCCGGATCGACAGTACAATTACCGGGTCGTGTGACTCCGGCTATCTCAGCAAAATCACCATTAAAAACAAAAAAACTTTAAATGTGCAGGATGTGACTCTAATTATCCAAGTGACCTAATTTATTGGGTCCGCACCGCACCTACGTATGATCATCGATGTGGTGTATGGAATGTTGGGTTGCGTGGGTGGCACGGCCTGTAGTCTTCTGACACGGGATATACGGAGGCATGTACGGAGTCGTACATGCTTCTAGGACGTACGTTGCTTGGCAACAAGCTTCCATTGTCATGTACTGTACTGATGGAGCGTGTGGCTGACCAGGGGTGAAGCTTCCGTCCAGGAGGGACTGTGTCCCCTTGCCTTGAATTTCGTATATATTTTTTTCCATGTTGTTTTTGCCTTTTAATTAGCCGGACTGCCTGCCATGACGATACGGTACTAGTCCGCGGGTAGCTTGTACTAGCTGCCCTCTTCACCTTCATCCGTGCAATCAGTTTTTTTTACATAGAAAGACAAACCGTCCAATTATTGCTTGTTAGATTGGGCACAATAATTGGGACTGCATGATGGATTCTAGCTGGATTTATATCGTAGCTGCCAGTACTATCCCAGAAGTTATACTAAGTTATACTAGGTTGGCTCTTGAATTGGTATAGACGGTATCGAGTTGGTATGTTCGGTTTTAACCAATATCTAACTGTTATTTGCTGGTATTAAAGTTGGTACATAATGCATGCCTACTCTGTACCATTTTAGACGAACATATCGGAACAAATATTGATAAATTTGATTTATATAGTAGCTTTTATACCTTTTGTTTTCTCCCTGACAATTCGCGACTGCATACTACTCCTGCCCCTGCTATCTGGGTAAGGTCAAAGTCCTTTCATAAACTCCGTTTCACGTCACGTAGGCTTCACCCTCACACAAAGCGAGTTCTGATTTCTACGGCTTTGACCGCGCGGCGCTACCAACCAACCAACTGCGGCGGCAATGGCATCGCATCGATGCGTTCGAGCGTTGTGAGTCACCGGCCGCCGCATTTGGAAAACGCGGCAAAGTTACCCCGACCGGCCGAGTCGGGGGTCGACGTCACCGTCCCATCATAGCAAGGCACCAGTTGGGTATGATGACGATGATGAGCAATCTAACACCTGATGCCGTGGCGCTGGTTCGGCTACGTCACCGCAAACCTCAGCCCAAAGTTACTTAGGAAATTTGTCATCGGATAGTGCAAGTCCTGCGCGAAGATAGTTATCGGCGCAAGTTGTTGTAATTTGGAGCTTTGGATAGTCAACAGTTTTCTCAGGATAATCGATGAAGCATGACTGCATGTGTAAGCGTACAGCTGTTGGTCAAAACTAGTGGTCTAATCCGTACTAAAATAGTTTTATAAAAGTGCGCGCACAAAAAAAAAATCGTTCTATATGTACCCTCTTTTGTCCTTTCTATACGAGACTGTTGAAAAACTATAGATTTAATCTAACAGACGGTTTATATATAACATCACATTCAAAAAATTAACAGGACCTAGTATAGAAAGTTATTGTAAAAGGTTGGTCGTTTAAAGAGCAATAAAGAGAAGTAAAAGTCTCCTATATCTCTGTGTTCAATCCACTTTTTCGCTCTTGTGTTCTTACATTTTTAATGTGATTATATGTTTGTCTACAAGATGATCGTTCGGAATGGATTCACCAGCAACGGTTTCTTAACACATTATCATCATGATCGACCCCCGCCTACCTCTAGGCCTACTCTACTCAGATCGAAAGGTAACCATCGTAGCACGACGCTCATAGATCGAATCGCATTTTCTAGATCTCTTTCAATTCTACAAATTTGGCTTTCTAGAGTTTTTTTCCATGATGCAAATTCGCTCTAATCTACCGCGAGCCGACTTGAAGTCGTCGGTCAAACTGATCGGTGGGTTGCATGAAAGAGCAGATGACGATTGCACTGTAGATTATATATTAGATGAACAGTAATAGGATGAACAATAACTGAATGAACAGAAAGAAAAAACGCAGTAGCCGTGCCGCCGCCACGCTTCATCCGACACGAGCTTCGCCATCGCCGACCAATAGCCTGCCTGACAGCGAGTAGCTGATGAAACAAAGAAAAAAGGGGTGGCACCGAACTCCGACCGTCTGCGCACAACCCGTCGCCGCCCACGCACGCGCGCTGCCGTCGTCGTCGATCGCCGCCTCCCACACGGGCCTTCCGCCGCGATCGTCGCCGCTGCCGCGCGCATCGTCCGGCCATCCGCCGCGCCAGTGGCGTCGTGCCTCCGCGCCCGTAGAGTCATGCCCACACGCCGTGCCTCGCGCGCTTCATGCCCAGCAAGCGCCAGAGTCATGCCCACACGCCGTAGTGCGCGCTCGCGCCGCTGCCCGCCCTGGCTGAGCAGCGCCCGCATGCGCCGCCGGCCGGCCGCGTTACCGGGCACATGCCACCGCCGACTGCGGCCGATCCACGACCCATCCGCCGCGTCTGCCGACGGAGCACTCGCCCGCGTTAGCCTGGCGACGCGCCAGCCCGGCCGCTGCTTGCTACGGCGCTGAAGCCGCTGTCCCCACAGCGCTCCGCGCTGCGCTGGCTGGCGCCGGTCGGCCGCGCTCATTGTGCGTGAAGCCGATTGCACTCATCGTGGCCGAACACACCACGCCACACCACCGCCGCCACGGCTCGCCATCGTGCGCTCTTGCCTCGGTCGCTTTGCCGTCGCAACAAGCGCGCACACTAAACCATTGCCGGCGGCTGCGCATACTGCAGCACAAGACGCATGCTATTGCCGCCGCCCGCCGCTGCGGCGCCTTGTTGGCGCTGCAACCTCTGCGTGCCCTCCTTTCGGCTTGAATGCCGTGCACGCTGAGTCGGGTTGCACCCGCCGCCACGTGCCATGTCGCTCATGCGTGCTTATAGCAAGCAGCCGCCTTTGCCATATGAACAGGGGTAGGGTTTTGTTGACCCAGTCGGTTGGGCTAACTTGACCGAAAGAAAGCGGTCGGGCCAGCCGGGCGGTGCCGAGTTTTTTCGAAACAAAACGACACTAAAAACATTTTTGCAAAATGGCCCTTGAAGTTCTAAAAATTACGATGAATTTTTTGCGATTCATGAATTTTTGTGAAAAAACCCTCAGAAATTTGAAAAATTACACAAATTTTTTCTCACAACTGAAAATTAGTGCTTTGCCCTTGAAAAATGTAGAATTCTCCGAAAAATCGTATTCCAACAGAAATGGACCTCAAAATTTCAAATTTTGAATCATTTTTAGCATTTGAAGAAGCTTTAATTTTGTTATTATTATTTCTATGCAATTCATGTATTGTATTTACTAATTTTATTATTATCTATGATTGTTTATATTACTTTTAATCACTAAAAATAGCAGTAAATCATGATAAATGCATAGAAAAATACGGGATCACGAACCAGAAGTTCAAAGAATATTATGAGAATTTTACAACTATTTTATGCAAATTACCACAGTAACCTTATGAACTCTTTGCGTGAAATATGTAGATGACTGGCATCACGAACTAGGAGTTTGAAAGAGCTGGCACAGTATGGTCAGAATTTGTACAAAATTTGTATTATTCTTCAACTCTGTGGTAAGGTAATCACAGATGAGCAGAAGATTAAAAAACTTTCTCTACCTTTCACCTGAATATGGTGTAATCCGCACGCAACTATCGTCAAGATAGCTACAAGGAGTTTGTTGAATTGATTGACGTAATGCAAGTTGCAGAAACTCAAAATGATGTTCTAAGAAAGAATTGCATCTCACAGCCGCTTAGTAGCAATGTTGGTCATGAAGTCAATGCTAGCAGCTACAAGGTGAGGAAGCCTCTCGCGAAGGAGAGAGGCAAGAAGGGTAATGTCATGGGTCGTAGCACATTATTGATGCTTTTCAATCTAAGAAGAAAGGCAAATGACAACATGTGGCACATCTCGCCATTACAAGCATAGAGGATCCACACCCATTAGTTACACTCATGGATGTGGACAACCCAATAGCAACCAACATCACCCCTCCTTTAGACATTGCGGCAGCCGCAGTCGTAGTTGCCCAAGAGAAAAAGATCGCCATTAAGTAGATCCAGACATAAGTTTCTAGATACTTCGCTGATTTGATCTAGTGCACGTAGATCTTTTTACAGTCACTTGTAGCTTGTGATTGTGATGGAACTTTGAATAATGGTTGTAAGCTCTAAGAGAGTAAAGTATTAAATTCTTATGATGAGTTCTGCAAAGGCTTAATTTTTCGTATTTATAATAGCAAATTATGTCCTTGCTATGCATTCCTATGTAGTGGAACTACAATTCCATGAAAATTATTTAAGCAAAGTCTTGTATCAATTTCGACGAACCACTCGGAAAATCATAGCACTGTACGAGGCCTCACGAGAATGTGCTTGGTTTCGGCGGATGATTCACCACATCAAGTAGTTGTGTGGATTGAATACCGTATAAATCCCCACTATTATCTATGAATGTAATGCAGCTTGTGTTGCACAAGTACATATGAGTTATATGAAGAGTCCTCTCACAAAGCATATCAATCCCAAGTTCTTCTATGCTCTTGAATTACAAAAGATGGATGAAATTAAAGTATTGCATACTAAGTCATGTGAAAATATTGTAGATTTATTCACTAAGTTATTTCCAGCGTCTAGCTTTGAAAGATGCATACGTGGAATTGAAATGATGAGACTTAGAGAATCGTAGAATTTAGAGGAAGAATCTTCATGAACTTATTATTGAAACTTAATCACAAAGATCGAGTACTCAAAGAGTAAATCTTGAAGATTAGATGAAATCGAGTGGATTGTAATCTTTTTCCCTTGACGAGTTTTCCTGAGGTTTCTCGGGTAAAGTTTTTAATAAGTCAATTCGTGCAATACAACAGAACGTGTATCATGTAATATTTCTCTAAATTTGTTTCAATGAGTTTTGTGGAGTTTTGACGAGACATGAACATGTGAGGATGAATGTTCAAGGGAGAGTGTTTGGAAATCATGAATTTGGTGTTGCAGTCGGCCCATATATAGACGCCTCATCCAAAAACCTAGCAGAGTCTTTAGCCTATAAATAAGAGTACTATTTATTGTAAAAGATCGATCGCTTGAAGAACAATAAAAAGAAACAAGAATGCTCCTTACATCTCCGTGTTCAATCTACTATTTTGTTATTATATTTTGTATTATTTAATATGATTTTATGTTTATTTACGAGGTGATCGTTTAAATCGGACTCATCAGCGACATAAATTACCACTTTTCACAGCTATTGAGAATGCTCCGGAGGCTTCGTAGTGGCTTTTGGTACGGTTATAAGACTACGTTTAAAATGCGAGTTTATGCTAAATTTTGTACTACCACCTTATAACAGTGACGAGTGCGAAGTGCATTACTGAAATGTCAAAATACACTATTGGCACTCTGGTAGGATGTAATAGTTTGGCATGGAAAATGCCAAAACCGCACATTCACCGACAAAAACGTCAAAGAAACGCCAAAACGAACGAACACCTATCACTTTAGTAGCAGACTAGCAGTTAGCACATCAGAATGTAACAGCGAAGCAATCTTTGGCTCAACTCAAATAAGCAAGAGCACGTACACAAACAAAAGAAAACTAGCCTTGCAATAATAATTCGCCATCAAAAAAGCATCTCGAGCTTAATTATTTAAGCCCCAGACTGAATGGGCACTGTCCCGAAATTCCCCAATTAAGATCTCTCCACTACGCCCCCCCTCTACCTTCACTCGCTGCTGCTATTCACGGAAGGACATGTCGTCGTCGTCAGCAGCCGCGGCCGGCGAGGAGGGCGCCGCCGCCGCGCCGCCGCAGGCGGCACCCGTGGAGCGCTGCAAGGGCGTGAACGGCCTCGAGAAGGTCGTCCTCCGCGAGGTCCGAGGCAGCTCCGCCGAGGTACGTAGTATACCGCACACCCCCACGTCCCCGTCTCTCTCAATTCCCACCTGCTTAGATGTTTCGGCTGTCAGACCTCGGTACAGATCCGTGGTGCCTGCCATGTTGCTGGATGTTACGGAGCAGAGTTGGCTGCAGTTGCTGCTCCGATCACTCACCCATGTTCCGTTAACTGGTAGTAGTTAGTACTCTTGTAGCGGATTTTCCTACGCGAGATTAGATTGGTTTGCTCGCGGGAAGACTGATTTCCAATTGAAGTTTTTACTTGGCATAGGCAGCAGATCAGTGTTTTGACTCCAGTCTGAGTCCCATCGATGTATTCAGTGTTAGGCCTTTGCCTTCTTAGACGCCTTTAGTATTGAATGGTGATCGGAAAATCAGCAACATGATTTTTTTTAAAAGTGGCTAGTGTGATCTATGATGGAGCTTCTGTAATTCCTGATCATGAAGCTTTGCTATGCTAATATGTTTGATCTATGTGCACGTGAGGGCGGTGAACATTGGTTCTATAATGGAATCATTTCCTTGTAACTGGGAAGAACTTCCAGGGTGGCAGGGAGGAAATTTGACGCTGTTGAATATTCTCATCTATTTCATGACCAGGCAGTATAAACTTTAGTAGCAACAGGTTGGTTTTGTGATTGTCTACCTTCCAAAATAACCTGTGGGATGATGAGTAGTGGATCATTTGCTAGGCGTACTATTGAAGGGAGCTTTGCAAGAGAGTTGCTTTCTTAGCTAACTGCTAGAACTGTGGCATAATCTCAAGGATGGCATGGGCATTTCTAGGTTCAGGACTTGTGGATCAAATATCTAGCTATTCTGTTGTTTAGTATTGTTATGAATAGCGTGTATATTCATCATGAGGCCAATAGATTAATATATATACAAGTACATGTATGACATATATACAGGTAACCCTTTATACAACAGGGAAAATACACAGGTAATAATTCTTACACCCCCTCAAACTTATGGTGGATCAACAACATTAAGTTTAGAGAGATAGAACATGTGTTGAGCTTTGGTCTGTGCTTTTGTGAAGAAGTCTGCCAACTGAAGCTCTTAAAACACATACTGAAAAGCAATAACCTAGTCTTGCACCTGTGTCCGCATGTAGGAAGTATCAACACCAATATGCTTTGTAAGCTCATGCTTCACCGGATCTTTAGCAATGCTAATAGCACATGTACTGTCAAACAAAAAGAGGAGTTAGTGCTGAAACAGAAACACCAAAATCCTCAAGTAACCACCGTAGCCAAGTAACTTCCGCAGTTAACAAAGTTATAGCTCGTAACTCAGCCTCAGCAATCGAACGAGAACTGCTGTCTGCTTCATAGTCTTTCAAGCAATGAGAGAACCACCAAGAAAAACACAATAGGCAGAGAGAGACCAGCGATCAGAGTGACCACCAGCCCAGGTGGAATCAGAATATGCATGTAGTTGTAAAGAACTGGAGCGATAGAAAAAGAGACGACGAGTGATGGTTCCACAAAGATATCGTAGAACACGAAGAGGACGACTATAGTGGAACTGAGTGGGAGCAGAAACAAACTGACTCAAGATATGCATAGGATAAGAAAAGTCAGGACAAGTGACACCCAGATAAACAAGACCTCAAACAATGTAAAGATAGCGAGTAGGATCAGTAAGAGGCTCACCATCCGTGGGTCGAAGATGAACATGAAGCTCCATGGGAGTCTCAACTGTGCGCTGATCAGTTTGAGAAGTACGATCAAGAAGATTCTAGATATACTTTTCGTGGGACAAATAGAAGCCCTCAGACGTAGAAATAACCCTAATTCCAAGAAAGTAGCGAAGAGGACCAAGATCAGATATGAGAAACTACTCACTAAGACCTTCTTGACAAAAGTGATGTACTAAGAATTCTTGAGAATCATCTCCATTAATAATCATATCATCAATATATAAAAAAGAAGCATCCGACCGCGAGGCGAAGTATGAATAAAAAGAGCAGGATTATGAGCACTAGCAGAAAAACCAGCTGTAGTGACAACAGAAGGGAAACGATCAAACCAGACACGAGGAGCTTTCTTGAGGCCATAATCGGCGAAGGCGACAAACCATACCCTCAAGAACAGAATACCCCCGCGGTGGCTGCATATAAATCTCCTCACGCAACTCACTACTGAGAAAAATATTCTTAACATTAAGCTGAGAGATGAACTACACCCGAACAAACGCCACAACAAGAAGAGTGCGAACAGTGGTCATGTGAGCCACAGGAGCAAAAGTCTCATCATAATCACGACCATACCCTTGCTGAAACCCACGTGTCATGAAACGAGCCTTGTAGCGCTCAAGAAAACCATCAGAGCGGGTCTTAACCTTGTAGACTCACTTGCATGTGATAGGAGTAACACACGCAGGAAGAGGGACAAGATCCCATGTGCCAGTACGCTCAAGGGCAGCAATGTCCTCTGCCATCGCATGTTGTCACTCCTGATGAACAGCAGCATCACGATAAGAGGTCAGTTCGGCAAGGGCAGCAACAACAAAACCAAAGCGCGCATGAGGACGAATAGACTGGCGATCACGAAGAGCATATCGAGGAGGAGAGGCCGAAGAAGATGACCCATCAGAAGAAGATGACACATCAGAAGAATCCTCAACTCGCGGACAATGAGTGTTGTAGAGAGGATAAGAAAGAATAAGGCCAGAAGGAACCTCTGGGGAGGGTATCGGTGGTGAAAGAGGCGCCGGCGGTGAAGGAGCCGCCGACGGGGAATGATGCACTGGAGAGACCAAAGGCTGTAGTGGAGGCGTGGTGGCTATGGGGGTGGCAAAAAAGTCAGAAAAGAAAGTGGCTCGACGAGAGATGCTAGAGTGGTGGAAGGAGAAGGACGATGGTAGAAAGAACGAGACTCATATAAAGTGACGTTCCGAGAAATCTGTATCCGTCGGCCAACAGGATCCCAACAAAGATATCCCTTTTGCTCATAGCTATAGCTTAAAAAAACACACTCGATAGACTGAGCGGCCAGCTTGGTGCGCTCACGAGGTGCAACAAGAACATAACACACACACCCAAAGAGGCGAAGACCAGAATAATCGAGTCTTGCCACAAAGACTCTCAACTGGGATGCCCCCCTGAAGAGCAATAGATGACCAAATATTGATCAGAAAAGTGGCAGTAGAAACATCTTCAGCCCAGAAGTGTGGTGGAACAACAGAAGCAAGCATAAGAGCATAGGTTGTCTCAAGAAGATGACGATGCTTCCGTCCAACCACACCGTTCTGGGCATGAGCACCAGGGCAAGAAAACTGAGAGAGTGCCTTGCACAGCAAGAAAACTACGAAGAACTCCTGACAAGTATTCTCTAGCAGAATCGGCACGAAAAACATGAATAGGTGAGTCAAACAGAGTACGGATTATGGTGGCAAAATTCTTGTAGACGGATAGAACCTCACTACGAGATAATATAAAGTATATCCATGTGTGTTGAGAAAAGTCATCAATGAAAATGATATAATATCGATAATCTCCTTTCGAAACGAAAAGAGCTGGACTCTATACATCAGAATGAACAAGATCAAAAAGACGTTGTGACACTGACTCACTGGAAGGATAAGGAAGTTGAAGTTGTTTATCAAGCTTACAACTCTGACAATTTAGAGAAGCATTATCAAACACAGACCCTAAAAGATCACAACAAACTAAAGAAGATAGACGTGACCCGCAAAGATATCCCAAACGATAATGTCACTGGGCAAAAGACGTAGTGAAGGATGCAGTAGAAGCGGAGGAGGTGGTGGAGGTGACAAGACTGATAGGGGCAGCGGAAGGAAGATGAAGTCAGTCAAGCTCCCAGAGACGCCATGAGTCACGACGACGAGGGCTAGGACCAACCAGAGTCCCCATGCGTCGATCCTGAATAGAACAAGAATCATAATCGAGAATAACACGACAACCATGATCGGTGAGCTGACCGTCAAATATGAGTTGCATGGTTAGTTTTGGAACATAAGAAACAGTAGGAACATGAAAAATGAATTTGAAAGAGTATTTTGTTGTACAACAGAGATAGATGTACCATCTGCTGTCTGAACAGTGATAGGAGCAGCTAAAGGACCAATGGAAGTGAGACAAGTGGAATAAAATGGTATATGAAAGGAAACACTAGAGTCAAGAATCTAAAGTGATATACCTGAGGAAGAAGAAATAGAAGGTGGTCTCTCACTAGAAGACAGTGCAGCAGAACCGGACGGTGCAAAAGCAGCCATGCGATGCAGCAGTGTGAGAAGCTCCTGAGTATCAGAAGCACCTGAGCTCCTCTCTGAGGAGGAACCACCAGTGCCCTTTGGAGGACGGCCACCACGACGTAAATCCTTCTTCCTGTAGCAGAACTGCTCCACATGTCCATCCTTGTTGCAATAGGTACAGTGGAGTCCCTTACCAACAGCAGCTGTCATTGGTGAAGGAGTAGCTGGAGACGTAGCGGGTGTAGAAGCGGAGGAGTTGCCAGAACCGAAGGAAATGACCGGGACGGCAACAGACCCGCACCACGAAAGCGAACCTCCTTAGAAACAGTTGCAAGGGCCTCCAACAGTCACACGAGGGTGGCGCTCCAGCAACTGAGCACGAGTCTGCTAATAATCAGCCCAGAGACGGGTCAAGAAGTCGTAGATGTGACGAAGCTCCAGGCGAGACCGCTGACGTTGACAGCACTAATAGGTATGACAAATATCCAGTCCCAAAGAGTCAATCTGACGCCATATCGCGGACAACTGGGCATAGAACTCATCCATAGTGTCATCTCCCTGCTGCAACGACTGCTCCTGACGCACAACAGCAAGATACAAGGAATCACCAGACGACTCGTAGAGGTTCCGCAAATGCGCCCACATCAACTGTGATGAAGCCAAGCCAACCACATCCCTAGTGAGATGCACTTCCATGCTAGCAACCAGAATAGCAGAGGCACGGGCATCCTCATCAATCCATGTCTTGTAGGCAACATACTGAGTCTGGAAAATCTCCATGCCATCCTCAAAAGTATTAGATGCCTCTTTACGAGTGTCTTGAAGCATCATTCGGGAGCACGAGCTCAACATGTGGAACAGGTCGAGGCAGACAAGACAGCTCGCCGGTGAGAATCCCAAAGACGCCGACCACGTATGTAGAGGCGCATGTGCTGAAACCAGTCCCGATAATTAAGACCATCGAAAATCACCGGGCAACGAGGCACATAAACAGTGCTCGAAGAGGATGACATTTTTTCTTTCTTTCTTTTTCCGGCCGGGCCGACTCACGCTAAAGCAAACACAGCCTGCACGGCCTGCAGTGAAGGAAGAAGAAGGCGCGTGTGGGAACTAGGGTTCCCCTTGGCGTGTGGCGACTGGCGACGCGGCGGCGGTGCTCGTCGCGGAAGGCTTGGCTCGGGACGAGCTCGAGCGACGGCGCGCGGATCGAGCGTCGTGGCTCGGCAATGCGGACGGCGAAGCGGTCGGGCCGACCGGCCAAGACGGCGATGAGTGGAAGAAGAGGCGACCTCAAGGTGGCACCGATCGGAGCAACGTCGAGCAGATTGGGAGGCGATTTCACAGGCGACCACGGGCTGAGGGCGACCACGGGCTGAGGACGACCACGGGCGACCACAGGCGACCTCACGGGTGACCATGGGCTCAACCGCGTGACGCGATGAAGACGAAGTAGAGACGGCAGTGGCGACGAGGTGAAGAGGAACCAACGGCGGTGGCGGAAGACGACAAGCGACGGTTGGAGATGGCAAAGCCAAGGCGGCGGCTGGAAAAAGAACCAGCGGCGGCTTGACGAAAAAACAAAACCCTAAGTTTGCACTGATACCATGTTATGAATAGCGCTTGTATTTGTCATGAGGCCAATGATCCAATATATATACAAGTACATGTATGACATATACGCATGTAACCTTTTATACAACATGGAAAATACACAAGTAATAATACACATCTAACAAGTATATCGTTGATATAAGATTCCAAAAACCTGTATCCATAGAAATGGCGAATGATGCTAGCAGGCCAAACTGGTGGACAGAGCCCATGCTATCATGCATCAATCACTTCTTGAGGAACCTCTTTGGATCTACCTCTTGTTGCCTACTCTACTCTTCGTTTTCTCGACATCGATGGTGAGTAGTGGGACAGCCATTTGGGCTGCTGCCATGATGCTTGTGTCTGCTGCAATGCGGAGAGAGGCTCATGAGGTCAACACTGGTGGAAGGGAGGCAAGAATGCCAGAGGATAGTTTGAGCTGATGGAGAAATGATTGGCTGTGTATGATTGGTCATGTGTGATGTTGGTCCAAGTAAAGGTTTGGTTTTTGACCCAGTCTTGCTGAAACATTAACCTCCGTTACTGCCATGCCTATTATACCACTTGCTATTTCAGAAGTGAACCCAAACATGCTTTCCCTACCGTTTGGATGTGCTTCTGTTGACATTAACTGGCTAGATCAGTCCCATATTATTTGGGAAATCAAATATATAACAAGGGGGCACTGGGCTAAGTAATCACAAGGGGGCACCGGGCTAAGTAATCACAGACATATATGATGTATTGCTGTTGCATAATGCCTGGCTATTAGAAGCTCAAGACTGATATCAATATAGCTGGCACATTGATTTTGACACACTAACACAGTAATCTCAAATATCCGCTCTGAATTTAACATGGAGATACTCTTGTACTTCTACATTTCATTTTGGGCTATCAAGAATGGTGTTACAATAGAAACTCTGTCCTTCATTGAATAATTATTAGTTAGCACTTAGCAGCATGGATATTCCAGTGGATGGACATCAGAAAAGATAAGGCACTAAAATAGAACAATAAACTCATTATAAATTTCATCACTTTTTTGTGAATTCTAAAGTCCTAACTACCTTTTCAGAGCTTGTTTTCTTTTTCTTTCAGTTAACCTGTTACAAATATATGGCTATTTACTATTCCTATTTGTTCTATTGCTTTCAGGTGTACCTGTATGGTGGCCATGTCACATCATGGAAAGACGAACACGGAGAGGAGTTGCTTTTTGTTAGTAATAAGGTGCCGTTATTTTCCTTCTTAAGTTTGAACATATGTCAGTGTCTTTAAAATATCTTTCAGCATTGTTTCAATTGTAGTGTATGCTTGTTTGAGATTGGGTTAATTGAACAGGTAAAATATGATTTTTTTTTTGGGATGATTATAAATCCTGACTTGACTTGATTATCATCGAGAAATTTATTACATACAAATACATACCTATTCTGAAAGTTTGTCCAGCACCTTTGTCAGTTCAATTCTAGGGAAAAAATATCCGCAGTCAACAACAAGTTTTATCTTGAGTTATGGTTGACTGTTTAATTCAGTAAGTCAAACAATCTTTACATCATTTTTCATTATCATCTTTCTCATAAGCCATTTTACCTCTCTGTTATAATTCACCATATATTGTTGTAATGACTAAATGGTTCCCTGCGCATTGCTACGGGAATGCTGGGAAATATTTTGTTATGAAATCTTGTTACAGCGTACCAGTCAATTAAAATTGCATTATTGATATTTATTAATTAGCAACTTACTGGTTTAAAGGAAATTTGATGAAAAGTTAAATTCTAAGTATTATTGGTGAAAAGTTGAACTCAAATAAGATTGATAGCAGCAGAAGGACAAAAATCCTTACATTGATAAAGAACCGCCTAAGCCTGAAAGACAACCGACGAAGCATGATATGAAATCACGTTGTTTGTTAGTAGGACCTCAAGAAGACAATCAAATACTATAGTCTTCAAAACAATAGAAAGATTGTGTTTAACAGAATTGGAGCAATTGGGATAGAAGCGATTGGGAAACCGAAATAGCGTCCCTGTTTGATCTTGCCAAGTGAAGCATGCAGCTTGGTTCAATCTTCATCGATAAATGAACATTGAAGGCAGCTCATCCGTTTACATACTTCAACAAAGACGCACCATGTAAACTGGAAAGGGAGAAATTATCTCAGTTAATTGCAACACAAAAGCTTGAATGATAAGCCAATGGAAAATGGAATACATGCTTGCATAGGCACCACCAAGGATCAAAAACCCGCTATCGGAGGAAATTCCGGTCGGCTGCCGGTTACCAGAAAAATCAGGAAAAACCCGGATGAATTTTGAAAACTGAATTTTGAATTTAAGATTTAGAAAACCGGTTACCGCCCAAAAACCGGAAAAACTGGTCACAAGCCGAAAAAACCGGATTAATAGAAATATTAATTAGAAAGTGTTTAATGAAGTGCATATTTAGCTTATACAATACATAATCTAGTGTATTTAGCTTATATGAAGTGTAAACCAGCCGAAACAATAAATCAAGCATATTTAGCTCATAAATATGTAACATAGTATAAAAAAGGACTAAACCAGCCTAAGAGGTGCATTACGTAGTCAAAATTTCAAATTCAAATTTGAAATTTCCAGATGGTACTGTTCATCCCGGTCCCATCGGGATTTCTAGTAACCAGCCGGGATAATGTCGGGACCCAAATATGCAACCTGACCCTCCGTATTCTCGCACTAGTCCAGATCACGCTAGTGCACACAAAGGTCAACATTGATGAAATATCACATCCATACAACGAATATAAGAATAAACGAGTACATTTAAATAACAAATAATCGTTGGGACCTTACGGTCGAAGTTTACATTTATTAAGCCATGCAAGGTCGACAATAAAGAAATAAACCGCAATGAAACGAAATAAACTCCGTGGCTCCCATCAATTTACCACGAGCAACCGATCGATCAAGACCCTAACGCTCAACCTTCGAGAACTCTTCTTCAAAAGCAAAGGTGATTTACTCCTCCACTTCATTGATTTATTTAGCAAGAGTGAGTACACACCGTACTGCAAGTCATACCACGTAATGCAATTTATAGATGATGGCTTATTCCAAAGGAATGGCTTCGTGGTTGTTTTGCGTAAATGCAACATTTGCAATTGAATACAAATAATAGATTGAAAGCATAATTCAAAACAAATAGACAATAATAAGTTAACAATTGATTTCACAAAGGACACATAGTCTAATCAAGTTCTTTCACACACCAACAAGTTATCTCACACAATGACCCTTCCCAATTGTTTTATGAAAAACTACCCTCGTGTGAAATTCCCGAGCATGTCCATAACCGAGGACGCGCTATTCGAATAGATTGGTTTAAACACTCTGCAGAGTTTGTACACTTTACCCACACGATACAATCGGTAGCGATCATCGACCATAACAAAACCTTTCGAGACTTCATCTCAAACAATGACACTCTGGTGTGCTTTATCGCCGTCAATTTGTACACACACCTTTGGAACGACACACACCATTGGGCGGGATGCAATGAACCGTCCCGCGATGTGACCCAAACACATCACACACCTCCACCCATCACACGCTTTAAATACAACTCGAGTTGTCAATGTCAAGACTCCATAACTTACTAAGTCGGCCCACCCCATACTAGGCATGTGGTCGCACAAGAAGGCCCAGCTCAATGGCGCACAAAGTTAAGTCCTTAATTGACTAAGGCAAGACTTCCGATTTTACCCAAATCACAAAGTTTAATAAGCACACAGCTCCACCATTCACACAGAATCCACCACTTGCCTCGGCCTAAATCTTTTCCCACCTCGCTGATTAAGTGCAACACATGCCATCAACGAGTAACAACACAAAGACACACAGATTCATCACACAGCCCATAATCACTTAGTCAAATTTATAATTGCAACTCTCACATGAAATGATGACTCGTGGCATGGCTAAGCGCCTAATCGTATCTAACCAACCCACGTTGGTGCTACGATAATACCAACTAATAATTAACCAACCTAGGGTGACAAAAGATCATGGCATACAATAGACAAGGTGGCATAACAAATTGGATTAATAACTATCCCAAAAGCATTTAAATAAATACTTGAAATAGAATGCAATACATTGAAACAAAGTATTTTGAAAACTGGGTTCAATATGATCAAAGGTATAACTTGCCTTGGAATAGATCTAGATATTGGTCTTGGTCTTGAGGTGCTCCTTCTTCGCAAAATTCCCAAGTATCGACGCCTACTCAAACGAGACAAAAGAAAACAAAACAAATAAATAACAGAGGCAAAATAAACTCCAAAAATTAAATAAAATTCATAAATAAATAGATCTGAATTTTATATGAATTTACAAATTTGAATGGGCTCAATTGGACTTCGGATGCAAAAGATATGGGCTTTGGAAGATTGGAAAAATCAATAAAACCCTAATTTGGATTTTCTCGAATTTCCCGAATTATTTTTATAAAGGAAAATCGGATTATTGCGCAATGCTTGCGTCAGCCGGGAAAAAGAAATTAATTAAAATTAGATCGACAGTGGGACCCACCTGTCTGCTGGCTTGGCTCACAGTGGATGGGTCCACCGAGCCGAGGTTGAGGTGGCGGCGGATCGTGCCACGTGGTCGTGACACGCAGCGCCACACGGGACGGAGGCGAGATGGCGGCGTGACGCCGACTTGGCTCTGAATAAGCACGAGCACTGAGGAGCTCGTAGCCGAGAGTCGCCGGCGGCGCGACGGCGACGGCGAGCTGACGGCCACAAGTCGGCCAAGACAAAATGGATTACCGGAGTGTGGCGCATTGCTTGGGGAGGCGGCGAGGCCCGGCGGCGGCGCACTTCGGCGAGCTGGCGAAGGCGGCGGCGGCGACGGGAAGCTTTTGTCGGATGAGCCGACAGCGGTGGTGGCGCGTCGGTGACCGAGAGGTGAGGCGGCGGCGTGAAGCCCGGATATTGCGATCACAACAGCGGTTGCTCGTCCAACGAGGGTCGCGATGGAGAATTCCAATGGCGATGGAGGTTCGGCCGACGGGTTCTTTCCGGCAATGCCGCCAAGAACGAGACGAGGCGAGGACTGCGAACCTGGGGTTACGGAGGAGGAGAGAGGCGAAGAGATTGGGGGCTCGGGGCTTTTTATAGCCGAGGACGCGAGTCCCGAGCGAAACGCGGCGGCGCGGCTGGCGACGGAGGCAGCGCGAGAGATCGGGACGAAGACGACGCTGGTAGCGTCTGGCGGAGTCCACCGGCCAGCCGAGAGCAGCGCGAGCGCTGGCGGCTGCGGCCGGCGATGAGATCTGCGGTGAGAGCAGAAGCGAGATGCGCGCATGCTATGGCGTCGCGATCGCGAGGCGAAGGACACGCGGCGGTGATCCAAGGGCAAGGCGGAATGGGTCATGGAGCCGGGTCGGGCGATGGAATAGTCTTGGGCTTCGCCCAAGATCGTTCGAGGATTTTCTTTGATTTTCTTTTAAATAAAACCGAGAAAATGCAAATAGCAATTAGAAAATAGCAAATGACTTTGGAAAAATTCCAGAAAATTCTATAAAATATATCCAAGCATATAGAATCTAAATAAAATAGTTTTGACAATTGTTGATGTTGGGATTAAGCACATTAAATCAATTTATCCTTAAAGTCCATATTAAGCTTTTTAATTTAATATTCAAATAAATCCAAATGATGAATTTTCTTGCTACCATTATTTAAAAGATTTTCAAGCTCTGAAAATAGGGATGTTACAAACCTCCCCCCCTTAAACGAATCTCGTCCCCGAGATTCCGGCTAGCTAGAGAAAAGGCTAGGGAACTCTGCTTTCAACTCTTCTTCACGTTCCCACGTTGCTTCTCCTTCTGAGTGGTTACTCCACTGGACTTTGCAGAAACGAACGGTCTTGCTTCTGGTGCGGCGCTCTGCGACATCCAAAATTCTGACAGGCTGCTCTTTGTACGTGAGATCTTCCTTTAGTTCAATTGACTCCAACGGGGTCTGCTCTTCTGGCACACGAAGACACTTCTTCATCTGAGAGACATGAAAGACATCATGCACTCGCTAACGATCGTGGTAGCTCCAAGCTGTACGCAACTTCTCCACGGCGTTCCAAAACCTTGAATGGACCCACATACCTTGGAGCAAGCTTCCCTTTGGCGTGGAATCTCTTAACACCTCTGAGCGGAGTAACTCGAAGATACACAAAATCCTCTGGTTCAAAGCTGAGGTCACGACGACGATTATCGGCATAACTCTTTTGCCTGGACTGGGCTATCTTTAACCTCTCTCTGATCATAGCAACTTGTTCTTCGGCTTCCTGAATAATATCTGGCCCGAACACTACACGTTCAGCTGTCTCTGACCAATTTAACGGAGTTCTGCAGGCACGACCATACAAAGCTTCAAATGGTGACATCTCGCGGCTTGATAATCGTTGTTGTACGAGAATTCGCATACGGTAAACTTTTATCCCAACTGGTAGCATTAGCTAAGGCACGTGCTCTTAACATATCTTCTAATATCTCGTTGACTCTTTCATCGCTCCATCATGTCGTGGATGATAAGCGATCAAATTCGATGAGTTCCTGTGGCTTCATGTAGACTCGCGAAACGAGAGGTGAATTGAGATCCTCGATCCGACACTATCTTCTTAAGCACACCGCGGTGACGATTTTGACATATACAATTCCGCCAAGCGGTCTCCTGAGTAAGTGGTTTTGACTGGCAAGAAATGGGCAACCTTAGTCAAACGATCCACTATTACCCAAATCGAATCATAACCTGATTGAGTCTTGGGTAATCCGAATGAAATCCATACCGATCTCTTCCCACTTCCATTCGGTATCTTTAGCGGTTGTAGCAAACCCGCCGGTCTCGATGCTCGCCTTTACTTTTTGACACACGTCGCATAAAGCAACGAACTCGCGACGCCTCGCTTTAAGTTTGGCCACCAAAACTTATTCTTAACATCCCGATACATCTTAGTACTTCGGGGTGAATTGAATACTTGAGTCATGGGCTTCCTTCGTAATCGGTTGTCTTAATCCATCCATATCCGGTACGAATACGTCCATTGATCCACGATATCCCGATCATCTATAGTGAAGTCTTTAAATTTTCCTTCCGCCATCTTCTTCTTGAGATCGGCAAACTCGGAATCCTTAGGTTGAGCTTCACGAACTGCTTCTCCGAGTAGACTGCTTCCAAATTGGCCACAAATCCTTCCTAACAACTTCTAGTCAGTAGCTTCGAATTCCTCCCGAAGTTCAACACAACTCTTTGCTTCGAGCATTGCGGTAGCTCTTACGACTCGGTGCATCTGCAACTACATTGGCCTTACCAGATGGTAATGGATTCCAAGATTATAATCCTTTATTAATTCCAACCATCTTCTCTGTCTCATGTTCAAATCGATCGAGTGAATATGTACTTCGTGCTCTTATGATCTGTAGACTTCAGGCGATTCATCGATGAGATAATGACGCCAAATCTTCAAGGCATGCACTACGAGCCTAGTTCCAAATCATGGGTAGGATAGTTCTCTTCATGAGGCCTTAATTGCCTTGACGCATAAGCGACAACTCTTCCTTCTTGCATAAGGACACATCCTAATCCTTGACGCGAAGCATCACAGTAGATATCAAAATCCTTACTAATATCCCAAAACTAGCATGAAATCAAGTCGACGCTTCTTCAATTCTTGAAAACTTTCTTCACAAGTCAGTCCAAATGTACTTCTTCTCTTTCTTCAATAATTGCGTAAGAGGCTTAGCAATCGTTGAGAACCCTTCAATGAAACGACGATAGTATCCTGCCATTCCTAAGAAACTACGAATTTGAGTAACCGTCTTGGGCTGCTCCCAATTCATTACAGCTTTAACCTTCCCGGGGTCAACTGCTACTCCTTCGGCTGTCATCACATGACCGAGAAAATCAACTTTCTTCTTCCAAAAGTCACACTTGCTGAACTTGGCATACAACTGATGTTCTCTGAGCTTCTCTAGGATTAATCTCAAATGTCTCAGATGTTCTTCTTCCGACTTTGAGTATACCAAAATATCATCAATGAATACTACCACGAACTTATCCAAATATTCCATGAATACTTTGTTCATCATGTTCATGAAGTAGGCAGGGGCATTAGTCAATCCAAAAGACATGACTAGAAACTCAAAATGTCC
This sequence comes from Hsuehochloa calcarea, assembly GCA_036346395.1. Taxonomy (NCBI): domain Eukaryota; kingdom Viridiplantae; phylum Streptophyta; class Magnoliopsida; order Poales; family Poaceae; genus Hsuehochloa; species Hsuehochloa calcarea. Next base: position 48,874,618 of record CM070599.1, read on the forward strand.
ATACCGGGTTGAGAAAGCGGTCTTTGGTACATCCTTAGGACAAATTTTCAACTGATGATAACCTGATCGCAGATCGATCTTAGAGAATACTCCGGCTCCTTTCATCTGGTCGAACAAATCATCTATTCTGGGCAATGGGTACTTGTTTTTGATGGTGACTTCGTTGAGAGAACGATAATCGATACACATTCTCATACTTCCATCTTTCTTCTTGACGAACAAAACTGGTGCTCCCCATGGCGACGAACTAGGTCTTACAAAACCTTTCTCCAAGAGTTCTTCTATCTTGCTTCTTCATTTCCACAAGTTCATCGACTGGCATCCGATAGGGTCTCTTGGAAATTGGTCTTTGTTCTCGGCACTAGATCGATGACAAACTCAATGTCACGGTCGGTGGCATTCTGGTAATTCTTCCGAAATACATCCGGGTAATCTCGACTACGTGCACGTCTTCCAAAGAAACTCTTCGATCGTTGACTACCAAATGTCCATCACGCATCGAGGTGGCTAGAAATTCTACTTTCTTTCTGTGGTATCCTCAATTGTCACGGCTCTTGGCCACAATCTAGCATCGCTTATGTTTGGATAACCAATCCATACCAAGGATGACATCTATGGTCCGAGTGTCAGAACTATTAGGTTGGCTAGAAACTCAACTCCGACTATGAGTAGCCTAGCTCCTAAACATCCAACTTTAGAACTTAGCTCTGCTCCAGCGATGGACTAACAGAGTATGCTTAAGATGCATAACTTCCAATTTGTTCTTAGTTGCAAAATTCCGAAACAAACGAATCTAAGCTCCGTAATCAAACAGGCGATGCAGTAATCGAATTTACTAGGAACTTACCCAAGACAACGTCGGTGCTTCTTGAGCTCCTTCCAGAGTGACGTGGTTGACACGACCTCGACCATCGATGGCGGTGCTCCTCCGGATTGACCGGTAGCTTGAGAAGTTCCTTGATGGTTGCCTTGTCTTTGGTGTCTTGGTGGTGTATTCCCAAGGTTGAAGCGTCTTCGGAGTGATAGTCCCATTCTGCGGACATCGGTTGGCGAAATGCCCCGCCGACGGCGAGTAAAGCAAACTCGTTGTATTCGTGGGTTGCTTCTTTGGATTGGGGTTGAGTGCGCAGGTTGCGGAAGTTACGAGCAACCTGGCGAGGTGCTTTGAAGTTGGTGCGGTGGTGCCGAGTGCGTGGTGGAAAGCGGCTAAACTGCGGTGGAATCATTCTTGCCCTTAGTGGGGTTGGTGACTTCCTTCTTGAGCCATTCTGCGCTACGATGATCTTCCAATTCCTTACGCTTATCCTCTAAAATCAAAGCCTTGTTGATCAACTCTTGAAAATCGTGAAAGGTGTGGGCGATCAAGTTGACTTGAAGTCCAGTGTTCAATCCTTTGAAAACGACTCTGACGAGCCTTGTCAGTGGCGACATCTTCTGCGAAGATATCGAGCAAGTTGAGAGAACTTGTTGAGGTAATCGATCACTGACATTCCTCCTTGCTTGAGAGCACGGAATTCATCCTTCTTCAGATCCATAATTCCTTCTGGTACATGATATCGGGCGGCGGTTGTGAACTCTTCCCAAGTAATATCTTGTATGCTCCATGCGCCGCAAGACAAAGTTTTCCCACCATTCGTGGCAATGCCTTCCATCCGTGAGAGGCGTCAGAACTTTTTCATGATCGCCGCATTGAGTGATCGCAGCTTTCTCTCAATGACACGAAGCCAATCATCGCCTTCTCTCCGTGAGACATGTCCAGAAAAGGTTGGTGGACGGGTCCTCATAAACTCCGCCAACTTGGATGATCCATTGTGACCATGAGCAACTGGGGCTCCATTGTGATGTTGATTGTTGTTGCTCTGGTTATTCATAGCTTGCATCCGATTCATCATGGTATACATCACCGGTCTGCGAGCCGTCATGAATGCTCCAAAATTCTGCAGATCGATCAAGGTGCTTGTGGTGGAACCGCTTCTGGGATTTGCTCCCGCCCTTCGACATCGAGTATCGTAACCACTTGCGCAGACTTGACGAGTCCGAACCATCCGTGAATCTCCAAGGGTTAGATAAGGTAGCAAGCACGAGATAAGTTGTAGAACTAATCGGGTAGGTAAAACCCAACAACATATTTTAAGAAAGCTCAATCAAACTCTTATATTGATTAAGATAATAGTATGGCTTGCAACAAATGCCTAAGGGCCTTTGCGGCTCATACTTGCACACAAAAATAAGGACGAACTTAAGCACACAAAACTACCGCCTAAAGGCGACTCAAGACATAAAGCGGCTAAGCTCAAACAACGCGAGCAGACTACTCAATCAAATAGCCTCCGCACCTTGACGGTGCTCCGCCTTGTAGACTGAAGCGAGGTGGCATCCTCGCAACCGATCCTGATGTCCCGGATGGTGCAATAGGAGCAGTGTCCCTAGTGCAGTCTTCTTGCTTCGCTCTGCGCCTCTGCGGCTCTTCTTGTTCAGCCGGTCCATTAGCTTCTTCTGGGTCTTCCTCTTCAGTGTCTTCTTCGTGTCGTCCATAAAGAGTTTCTTCTAATATGGCGATCCTTTCTTGACTCTCGAAGAGTCTCATAGGTACACTCGGCTCTGTGGCGGCTAACTCCAACGATTCCTCTGAAAGCGGCGAATCGGCGAGATGCACGACGGTGGCGTTGTCTTCTCCTCCGTGAGACGGAAACGTGCGGCAAGAAGATCCACGTCGATGTGCGGGATGATAACGAAAATCGTGTCACGAAGCTCGAGAGTAGATGTTGCGAGATCCTCAGGATGGCAAGGCGTGAAGACTCCTGGATTGCTTCAATCCAAATACTCCTTCGAGCTGAGATGTGTAGTGGTTTGCTCGCCTTGGTGTTCTGCCTGGCGTAGATGGTCAAATGGCAGATCACTCCACGATCTCGGCCGTTCACAATCCAAGCACTGCCACGGTACAATGGACGATCGAACCCTCCAAGTACTTGTAGCAACTTCCAAAGCTCGGCAAGTCCTCCCTTGCGCTCTCCATAACTCTGAAGACGAGGCATCCGTCAAGATGGACAAGGATATGAAAACAACTTTAAAGCAATGGGGAGAGAAAGAATTTCAGAATAGTTGAGTCAAGAGAGACATGAGATGAGTTAAGGAATTCAATTAATCTTGCAAGTTAATTTTGCTTTAGAAAATAGTTTGGACTCACTAAGAACGGCCAATCTAACTAGGGTCAAGACCTCTGATCGATGGCTCGATACCACCTCTGTCGGGACCCAAATATGCAAATCTGGACCCTCTCGTGTATTCTCGCACTAGTCCAGGATCACGCTAGTGCACACAAGGTCAACATTGATGAAATATCACATCCATACAACGAATATAAGAATAAACGAGTACATTTAAATAACAAATAATCTGTTGGGACCTTACGGTCGAGTTTTACATTTATTAAGCCATGCAAGGTCGACAATAAAGAAATAAAGCTGCGTGAAACGAAATAAACTCGGTGGCTCCCATCAATTTACCACGAGCAACCGATCGGATCAAGACCCTAACGCTCAACCTTCGTAGAACTCTTCTTCAAAAGCAAAGACGACTCTCCACTTCATTGATTTGTTTAGCAAGAGTGAGTACACACCGTACTCGCAAGTCATACCACGTAATGCAATTTATAGATGATGGCTTATTCCAAAGGAATGGCTTCGTGGTTGTTTTGCGAAATGCAACATTTGCAATTGAATACAAATAATAGATTGAAAGCATAATTCAAAACAAATAGACAATAATAAGTTAACAATTGATTTCACAAAGGACACACAGTCTAATCAAGTTCTTTCACACAATGAACAAGTTATCTCACACAAATGACCCTTCCCAATTGTTTTATGAAAAACTACCCTCGTGTGAAATTCAGAGCATGTCCATAACCGAGGACGCGCTATTCGAATAGATTGGTTTAAACACTCTGCGAGTTTGTACACTTTACCCACACGATACAATCGGTGTAGCGATCATCGACCATAACAAAACCTTTCGAGACTTCATCTCAAACAATGACACTCTGGTGTGCTTTATCACGTCAATTTGTACACACGGTTGGAACGACACACACCATTGGGCGGGGATGCGTGAACCGTCCCGCGATGTGACCCAAACACACGTACACACCTCCACCCATCACACACGCTTAAATACAACCTGAGTTGTCAATGTCAAGACTCCATAACTTACTAAGTCGCCCCGACCCATACTAGGCATGTGGTCGTCTGAGAAGGCCCAATTCAATGGCGCACAAAGTTAAGTCCTTAATTGACTAAGGCAAGACTTCCAGTTTTACCCAAATCACAAAGTTTAATAAGCACACACCCACCATTCACAGTAATCCACCACTTGCCTCGGTCTAAATCTTTTCCCACCCTCGTTGATTAAGTGCAACACATGCCATCAACGAGTAACACCACAACACACAGATTCATCACACGCCCATAATCACTTAGTCAAATTTATAATTGCAACTCTCACATGAAATGATGACTCGTGGCATGGCTAAGCGATCTAATCAGATCTAACCAACCCACGTTGGTGCTACGATAATACCAACTAATAATTAACCAACCTAGGGTGACAAAAGATCATGGCATACAATAGACAAGGTGGCATAACAAATTGGATTAATAACTATCCCAAAAGCATTTAAATAAATACTTGAAATAGAATGCAATACATTGAAACAAAGTATTTTGAAAACTGGGTTCAAAATGATCAAAGGTATAACTTGCCTTGGAATAGATCTAGATATTGGTCTTGGTCTTGAGGTGCTCCTTCTTACGCAAAATTCCCAAGTATCGACGTCTACTCGCAAAACGAGACAAAAGAAAACAAAACAAATAAATAACAGAGGCAAAATAAACTCCAAAAATTAAATAAAATTCATAAATAAATAGATCTGAATTTTATATGAATTTACAAATTTGAATGGGCTCAATTGGACTTCGGATGCAAAAGATATGGGCTTTGGAAGATTGGAAAATCAATAAAACCCTAATTTGGATTTTCTCGAATTTCCAATTATTTTTATAAAGGAAAATCGGATTATTGCGCAATGCTTGCGTCCAATGGAAAAAGAAATTAATTAAAATTAAATCGACAGGTGGGACCCATTGCGTCGGTGGCTTGGCTCACGGTGGATCGGGTCCACCGAGCCGAGAGTTAGGGTGTGGCGGTCGGTACGTGCCACGTGTGACACGCAGGCGCCTACACGGACAGTGAGGCGAGATGGCGGCGGCGTGGGCCGACTTGGTCTGCTTGAATAAGCACGAAGCACGTAGGAGCTCGGCCGAGAGTCATTGGCGCGGCGAAGGCGACGAATGCCGCTTGATCGTCGTGGAGACAAAATGGATTATGCGGAGTGTGGCGCGTTCTTGGGGAGGCGGCGAGGCCGGGCGGCGACGGCTTCGGCGATAGCGGGCGAAGCGGCGGCGGTGACGGGGAAGCTTTTGTCGGATGAGCCGAAAGCGGTGGTGGAAGCGTCGGTGACCGAGGCGAGGTGGCGGCGTGAAGCCCGGATATTGCGATCACAACGGCGGCGGCGGTTGCTCGTCCAACGAGGGTCAGCGATGGAGAATTCCAATGGCGATGGAGGTTCGGCCGACGGGGTTCTTCCGGCAATGCCGCGCCATCTGAGACGAGGCGAGGACGGCAACTCTGGGGTTACGGAGGAGAGAGAGGCGAAGAGATTGGGGGCTCGGGGCTTTTTATAGCCGAGGACGCGAGTCCCGAGCGAAACGCATGGCGGCGGCTGGATGGAGGCAGGCGAGAGATCGGACGAAGACGACGCTGAGTAGCGTCGTGGCGGTCCACCGGTCGCGAAACCAAGCGGCGCGGCGGCGAAGCGGCGCGGCCGAGCGATGGAGATCCTGCGGTGAGAAAGAGCGGCGATGCGCGATCGCGGCGCGTGCGATCGCCAAGAAGGACACGCGGCGGTGATCCAAGGGCGCAAGGCGGGAATGGGTCATGAGGAGTGGGTAGGGCGATGGAATAGTCTTGGGCTTCGCCCAAGATCGTTCAAGGATTTTCTTTTGATTTTTCTTTTAAATAAATCCGTAAAATGCAAATAGCAATTAGAAAATAGCAAATGACTTTGGAAAAATTCGGAAAATTCTATAAAATATATCCAAGCATATAGAATCTAAATAAAATAGTTTTGACAATTGTTGATGTTGGGATTAAGCACATTAAATCAATTTGTCCTTAAAGTCCATATTAAGCTTTTTAATTTAATATTCAAATAAATCCAAATGATGAATTTTCTTGCTACCATTATTTAAAAGATTTTAAAGCTCAAAATAGGGATGTTACAAACCTCCCCTTAAACGAATCTCGTCCCGAGATTCCTGGCTAGCTAGAGAAAAGGCTAGGAACTCGCTTTCAACTCTTCTTCACGCTCCCACGCTGTTTCTCCTTCTGAGTGGTTACTCCACTGGACTTTGCAGAAACGAACGGTCTTGCTTCTGGTGCGGCGCTCTGCGACATCCAAAATTCTGACAGGCTGCTCTTTGTACGTGAGATCTTCCTTTAGTTCAATTGACTCCAACGGGGTCTGCTCTTCTGGCACACGAAGACACTTCTTCAGCTGAGAGACATGAAAGACATCATGCACTCCTGCTAACGACTGTGGTAGCTCCAACTGGTACGCAACTTCTCCACGGCGTTCCAAAACCTTGAATGGACCCACATACCTTGGAGCAAGCTTCCCTTTGGTGTGGAATCTCTTAACACCTCTGAGCGGAGTAACTCGAAGATACACAAAATCCTCTGTTCAAAGTCGAGGTCACGACGACGATTATCGGCATAACTCTTTTGCCTCGGATCTGGCTATCTTTAACCTCTCTCGATCATAGCAACTTGTTCTTCTGACTACGAATAATATCGGCCCGAACACTACACGCTCATTGCTCTCGACTAATTCAACGGAGTTCTGCAGTCACGACCATACAAAGCTTCAAATGGTGACATCTGCAAACTGGCTTGATAACTGTTGTTGTACGAGAATTCTGCATATGGTAAACTTTTATCCCAACTGGTAGCATTAGCTAAGGCACATGCTCTTAACATATCTTCTAATATCTGGTTGACTCTTTCATCATCCATCCATGCATGGATGATAAGCGATCAAATTCGGATGAGTTCCTGTGGCTTCATGTAGACTCGCCAAAAACGAGAGGTGAATTGAGATCCTCGATCCGACACTATCTTCTTAGGCACACCGCGGTCGACGATTTTTGACATATACAATTCCGCCAAGCGGTCTCTCGAGTAAGTGGTTTTGACTGGCAAGAAATGGGCAACCTTAGTCAAGCGATCCACTATTACCCAAATCGAATCATAACTGATTGAGTCTTGGGTAATCCGTAATGAAATCCATACCGATCTCTTCCCACTTCCATTACGGTATCTTTAGCGGTTGTAGCAAACCTCCGCCGGTCTCGATGTTCTGCCTTTACTTTTTGACACACGCCGCATAAAGCAACGAACTCTGCGACGCCTCGCTTTAAGTTTGGCCACCAAAACTTATTCTTAACATCCCGATACATCTTAGTACTTCGGGGTGAATTGAATACTTTGAGTCATGGGCTTCCTTCGTAATCGGTTGTCTTAATCCATCCATATCCGTACACGATCGCCCATTGATCCACAAGATATCCCGATCATCTATGGTGAAGTCTTTAAATTTTCCTTACGCCATCTTCTTCTTGAGATCGACAAACTCGGAATCCTTAGGTTGAGCTTCACGAAACTGCTTTCTCCGAGTAGACTGTACTTCCAAATTGGCCACAAATCCTTCCTAACAACTTCTAGTCAGTAGCTTCCGAATTCCTCCCAAGTTCGAACACAACTCTTTTGCTTCGAGCATTGCAAGAGCTCTTACGACTCAAAGCATCTGCAACTACATTGGCCTTACCAGATGGTAATGGATTCCAAGATTATAATCCTTTATTAATTCCAACCATCTTCTCTGTCTCATGTTCAAATCGGTGAGTGAATATGTACTTCGTGCTCTTATGATCTGTAGACTTCGCAATGACATCGGCGAGATAATGACGCCAAATCTTCAAGGCATGCACTACGCAGACTAGTTCCAAATCATGGGTAGGATAGTTCTCTTCATGAGGCCTTAATTGCCTTGACGCATAAGCTTACGACTCTTCCTTCTTGCATAAGGACACATCCTAATCCTTGACGCAAGCATCACAAGAGATATCAAAATCCTTACTAATATCCCAGCAAAACTAGCATCAATTTGAAGTCGACGCTTCTTCAATTCTTGAAAACTTTCTTCACAAGTCAGGGTCCAAATGTACTTCTTCTCTTTCTTCAACAATTGCGTAAGAGGCTTAGCAATCGTTGAGAACCCTTCAATGAAACGACGATAGTATCCTCGCCATTCCCAAGAAACTACGAATTTGAGTAACCGCCTTGGTGCTCCCAATTCATTACTGACTTTAACCTTCCCGGTCAATCGCTACTCCTTCTACCGCCATCACATGACCGAGAAAATCAACTTTCTTCTTCCAAAAGTCACACTTGTTGAACTTGGCATACAACCGATGTTCTCTCGAGCTTCTAGGATTAATCTCAAATGTCCCAGTATGTTCTTCTTCCGACTTTGAGTATACCAAAATATCATCAATGAATACTACCACGAACTTATCCAAATATTCCATGAATACTTTGTTCATCATGTTCATGAAGTAGGCGGGGGCATTAGTCAATCCAAAAGACATGACTAGAAACTCATAATGTCCATACCGGGTGAGAAAGCGGTCTTTGGTACATCCTTAGGACAAATTTTCAATCGATGATAACTTTGATCGCAGATCGATCTTAGAGAATACTCCGCTTCCTTTCATCCGGTCGAACAAATCATCTATTCTCGGGCAATGGGTACTTGTTTTTGATGGTGACTTCGTTGAGAGAACGATAATCGATACACATTCTCATACTTCCATCTTTCTTCTTGACGAACAAAGCGGTGCTCCCCATGGCGATTTAACTAGGTCTTACAAAACCTTTCTCCAAGAGTTCTTCTATCCGCTTCTTCATTTCCACAAGTTCATCGACCGCATCCGATAGGTCTCTTGGAAATTGGTGCTTTGTTCTCGCACTAGATCGATGACAAACTCAATGTCACGGTCGGTGGCATTCCCGGTAATTCTTCCGAAATACATCCGGGTAATCTCGACTACTGTACGTCTTCCAAAGAAACCGCTCTTCGATCGCTGACTACCAAATGTCCATCACGCATCGAGGTGGCTAGAAATTCTACTTTCTTTCCCGTGGTATCCTCAATTGTCACGCTTCTTGCCACAATCTAGCATCGCTTTATGTTTGGATAACCAATCCATACCAAGGATGACATCTATGGTCCGAGTGTCTAGAACTATTAGGTTGGCTAGAAACTCAACTCCACTATGAGTAGCCTAGCTCCTAAACATCCAACTTTAGAACTTAGCTCGCCTCCAGCGATCGGACTAACAGAGTATGCTTAAGATGCATAACTTCCAATTTGTTCTTAGTTGCAAAATTCCGAAACAAACGAATCGCGAAGCTCCGTAATCAAACAGAATCGATGCAGTCTTCGAATTTACTAGGAACTTACCCAAGATAACGTCAGTGCTTCTTGGGCTCCTTCGAGAGTGACGTGGTTGACACGACCTCGACCACCGATGGCGGTGCTCCTCCGGATTGACCGGTAGCTTGAGAAGTTCCTTGATGGTTGCCTTGTACCGTGTCTTGGTGGTGTATTCCCAAGGTTGAAGCGTCTTCGAGTGATAGTCCCATTCTGCGGACATCGGTTGGCGAAATGCCCGGCCGACGGCGATGTAAAGCAAACTCGTTGTATTCTCGTGGGTTGCTTCTTGGATTGGGGTTGGTAGTGCGGGGTTGCGGAAGTTACGAGCAATCGGGCGAGTCTTGAAGTTGGTGCGGTGGTCAGCGAGTGCTCGTGGTGGAAAACGGCTAAACCGCGGTGGAATCATTCTTGCCCTTAGTGGGGTTGGTGACTTCCTTGTTTGAGCCATTCTCAAGCTACGATGATCTTCCAATTCCTTACGCTTATCCTCTAGAATCAAAGCCTTGTTGATCAACTCTTGAAAATCGTGAAAGGTGTGGGCGATCAAGTTGACTTGAAGTCCAATGTTCAATCCTTTCGAAACGACTACGACGAGCCTTGTCGGTGGCGACATCTTCTGCGACATATCGAGCAAGTTGAGAGAACTTGTTGAGGTAATCGATCAACGACATTCCTCCTTGCTTGAGAGCACGAATTCATCCTTCTTCGATCCATAATTCCTTCGGTACATGATAATCGCGTGGCGAGCGTGAACTCTTCCCAAGTAATATCTTGTATGCTCCATGCGCCGCACAAAGTTTTCCCACCATTCGGCGGCAATGCCTTCCATCCGTGAGAGGCGATGAACTTTTTCATGATCGCCGCATTGAGTGATCGCAGCTTTCTCTCAATGACACGAAGCCAATCATCGCCTTCTCTTGGTGAGACATGTCCGTAAAAGGTTGGTGGGCGGGTCCTCATAAACTCCGCCAACTTGGATGATCCATTGTGACCATGAGCAAGCTGGGGCTCCATTGTGATCTTGATTGTTGTTGCTCGTTATTCATAGCTTGCATCCGATTCATCATGGTGTACATCACCGGTGCAGCCGCCATGAATGCTCCAAAATTCGCAGATCGATCAAGGTGCTTGTGGTGGAACTGCTTCGGGATTTGCTCCGCCCTTCCGACAATCGAGTATCGTAACCACTTGCGCAGACTTGACGAGTCTCGAACCATCGGTGAATCTCCAAGGGTTAGATAAGGTAGCAAGCACGAGATAAGTTGTAGAACTAAGCGGGGAGGTAAAACCCAACAACATATTTTAAGAAAGCTCAACTGAAACTCTTATATTGATTAAGATAATAGTATGGCTTGCAACAAATGCCTAAGGGCCTTTGCAGCTCATACTTGCACACAAAAATAAGGACGAACTTAAGCACACCAAACTACAGCCTAAAGGGCGACTCAAGACATAAAGCGGCTAAGCTCAAACAACGCGAACAGACTACTCAATCAAATAGCCTCCGCAGCCTTGGACGGTGCTCCCTTTCTTGAGACTCGAAAGTGGTGGCATCCTCGCAAACTGATCCTGATGTCCCGGATGGTGCAATAGGAGCAGTGTCCCTAGTGCAGTGCCGCCGGTGCTTCGCTCTCTCACCTCTGCGGGCTCTTCTGGTTCAGCCGGTCCATTAGCTTCTTCAGGTCTTCCTCTTGATGTCTTCTTCGTGTCGTCCATAAAGAGTTTCTTCTAATATGGCGATCCTTTCTTGACTCTCAAGAGTCTCATAGGTACACTCGGCTCTGTGGCGGCTAACTCCAACGATTCCTCCCGAAAGCAATGCCCAGGGCGAGATGCACGACGGTGGCGTTGTCTTCTCCTCCGTGAGACGGAAAAGCGTGCGCAAGATCCACGTCGATGTGCGGGGATGATAACGAAAACCGTGTCACGAAGCTCGAGTAGATGTTGCGATCCTCGGGATGGCAAGGCGTGAAGACTCTGGATTGCTTCAATCCAAATACTCCTTCGAGTGAGATGTGTAGTGGTTTGCTCGCCTTGGTGTTCCGCTGGCGTAGATGGTCAAATGGCGATCACTCCACGATCTCTACTGCTCACAATCCAAGCACCGCCACTAGTACAATGGACGATCGAACCTCCAAGTACTTGTAGCAACTTCCAAAGCTCGGCGGCAAGTCCTCCTTGCGCTCTCCATAACTCAAGACGAGGCATCTGTCAAGATGGACAAGGATATGAAAACAACTTTAAAGCAATGGGGAGAGAAAGAATTTCAGCAATAGTTGAGTCAAGAGAGACATGAGATGAGTTAAGGAGTTCAATTAATCTTGCAAGTTAATTTTGCTTTAGAAAATAGTTTGGACTCACTAAGAACGCCAATCTAACTAGGGTCAAGACCTACGATCGGATGGCTCGATACCACCTCTGTCGGGACCCAAATATGCAAATCTGACCCTCTGTGTATTCTCGCACTAGTCCAGATCACGCTAGTGCACACAAAGTCAACATTGATGAAATATCACATCCATACAACGAATATAAGAATAAACGAGTACATTTAAATAACAAATAATCGTTGGGACCTTACGGTCGAGTTTTACATTTATTAAGCCATGCAAGGTCGACAATAAAGAAATAAACTGCAATGAAACGAAATAAACTCGGTGGCTCCCATCAATTTACCACAGCAACCGATCGATCAAGACCCTAACGCTCAACCTTCGTAGAACTCTTCTTCAAAAGCAAAGACGACTCTCCACTTCGTTGATTTATTTAGCAAGAGTGAGTACACACCGTACTCGCAAGTCATACCACGAATGCAATTTATAGATGATGGCTTATTCCAAAGGAATGGCTTCGTGGTTGTTTTGCGTAAATGCAACATTTGCAATTGAATACAAATAATAGATTGAAAGCATAATTCAAAACAAATAGACAATAATAAGTTAACAATTGATTTCACAAAGGACACACAGTCTAATCAAGTTCTTTCACACAACTGAACAAGTTATCTCACACAGCTGACCCTTCCCAATTGTTTTATGAAAACTACCCTCGTGTGAAATTCAGAGCATGTCCATAACCGAGGACGCGCTATTCAATAGATTGGTTTAAACACTCTGCGAGTTTGTACACTTTACCCACACGATACAATCAGTGTAGCGATCACTGACCATAACAAAACCTTTCAGAGACTTCATCTCAAACAATGACACTCCTGGTGTGCTTTACTGCCGTTCAATTTGTACACACAGCCCTTGGAACGACACACACCATTGGACGAGGATGCAATGAACCGTCCCGATGATGTGACAAACACACAGTACACACCTCCATTTCATCACACGGTTTAAATACAACCCGAGTTGTCAATGTCAAGACTCCATAACTTACTAAGTCAGCCCACCCATACTAGGCATGTGGTCGCAAGAAGGCCCAGTTCAATGGCGCACAAAGTTAAGTCCTTAATTGACTAAGGCAAGACTTCCGCTTTACCCAAATCACAAAGTTTAATAAGCACACACTCCACCATTCACACAGAATCCACCACTTGCCTCGCCTAAATCTTTTCCCACCTCGTTGATTAAGTGCAACACATGCCATCAACGAGTAACAAGACACAAAGACACACAGATTCATCACACGCCCATAATCACTTAGTCAAATTTATAATTGCAACTCTCACATGAAATGATGACTCGTGGCATGGCTAAGCGATCTAATCGTATCTAACCAACCCACGTTGGTGCTACGATAATACCAACTAATAATTAACCAACCTAGGGTGACAAAAGATCATGGCATACAATAGACAAGGTGGCATAACAAATTGGATTAATAACTATCCCAAAAGCATTTAAATAAATACTTGAAATAGAATGCAATACATTGAAACAAAGTATTTTGAAAATCGGGTTCAATATGATCAAAGGTATAACTTGCCTTGGAATAGATCTAGATATTGGTCTTGGTCTTGAGGTGCTCCTTCTTCTGCAAAATTCCCCGAAGTATCGACGTCTACTCGCAAACGAGACAAAAGAAAACAAAACAAATAAATAACAGAGGCAAAATAAACTCCAAAAATTAAATAAAATTCATAAATAAATAGATCTGAATTTTATATGAATTTACAAATTTGAATGGGCTCAATTGGACTTGGATGCAAAAGATATGGGCTTTGGAAGATTGGAAAATCAATAAAACCTAATTTGGATTTTCTCGAATTTCCGAATTATTTTTATAAAGGAAAATCGGATTATTGCGCAATGCTTGCGCCAAAGGAAAAAGAAATTAATTAAAATTCGTCGACAGGTGGGACCCGCCTGCTCGCTTGGCTCACTCACGGATCGGGTCCACCGGAGCCGAGGGATTAGGAGTGGCGGTGGATCGCCACGTGGTCGTGACACGCAGCGCCACACGGACAGGGAGCCGAGATGGCGCTGGGCGTGACGCCGACTTGGTCAGCTGAATAAGCACGAGAACCTGGAGGAGCTCCGAGTCAAGTCGCGGGCGGCGACGATGACAATGCCAGCCGGATCGGCAATGAAGACAAAAATGGATTATCGGAGTGTGGCGCATTTTCTTTGAGGCGGCGAGGCGGTGCGGCACGGCGCGGCGTAGCGAAGGGCGGCTACGCGGTGGACGGGAAGCTTTTGTCTGGATGAGCCGCAACAACGGTGGTGGGGCGTCGGTGACCGAGGGTGAGGCGGCGGCGTGAAGCCCGGATATTGCGATCACACCACGGCGGTTGCTCGTCCAACGAGGGTCGCGATGGAGAATTCCAAGGGCGATGGAGGTTCGGCCAGACGGGTTCTTCCAAGAATGCCGCCAAGAACGAGACGAGGCGAGGCAAACTTCGGGGTTCCGGAGAGAGAGAGAGCGAAGAGATTGGGGCTCGGGGCTTTTATAGCCGAGGACGCGAGTCCCGAAAGCGAAGCAGCGCGGCGCAAGGCTGGCGGGCGGGCAGCGCGAGAGATCGGAGATTTAAGACGACGGTGGCGTCTGGCGGGTCCACCGGCTCAAGCCCGAAGCAAGCGAAGCAGGCGATGGCGGCAGCGAAAGCGATGGAGATCCTGGTGAGAAAGCGAGCGAGGCGCGCGATCGCGGTGCGTCGCGATCGCAAGCAAGGACACGCGCGGTGATCCAAGCGCGCAAGCGAATGGGCTGCGGGAGTGGGCGGGGCGATGGAATAGTCTTGGGCTTTCGCCAAGATCGTTCAAGGATTTTCTTTGATTTTTCTTTTAAATAAAACCGAAAAATGCAAATAGCAATTAGAAAATAGCAAATGACTTTGGAAAAATTCCAGAAAATTCTATAAAATATATCCAAGCATATAGAATCTAAATAAAATAGTTTTGACAATTGTTGATGTTGGGATTAAGCACATTAAATCAATTTATCCTTAAAGTCCATATTAAGCTTTTTAATTTAATATTCAAATAAATCCAAATGATGAATTTTCTTGCTACCATTATTTAAAAGATTTTCAAGCTCTGAAAATAGGGATGTTACAGATAACCAGCCGGGATTTTGATCCCTGGGCACCACACATGCTTCTCTCATACTGTGAGCTTTTCTCCTACTGCTTGTTATTAGGTCTCAGCTGAAAACAGAAGTTGAAAACACCTTGTGCTGCTTGGAAATTCCAAGAAACCAAACACAAAAAACGTAAATATTAATGATCAATGAACATGGCGTCACCAAGAAATCATTATGTGAACAGTACACTTCATTTACGAAGGCAGTGGCAAAAGCGCATGCATTTTTATTGTAGCAATCAGAGTGAACCTATTCTACGCAACTGAAGGAGAAGGACAATATTATGACTGCGGCATACATTTAGTTCAGACGAAAGGAACAAACACACACACAAAAAAAAAGTATACTGTATCTGTCGATTAACTTACATCCAAAAGGAGCATATACTGTATCAATCAATTAACTTACATGCATAGTGAGAACTAACTAATGGAAAGGGGAGAAAACTAACTCAGGTGTGTGTGTGTGAGAGAGAAAGAGAGGATTTGCTGCAGGGACAGGCTGGGAGTCAGGGGATGACCACTGGAGTTGCCATGGAGGAGGAATATATGGAGGCATGGGGGCCGAGCCAGCTACTAAGTACCTCGGTGAACCAAATCTCAAATTTATCAACGGAAATAAGATCTCAGTTAGGATCAACAATCATCAAACGTACATCAAAGACAACTGTCATGAAAGTGTTTGATCTGACTTAACCTATGATACTTTACCTAAAATATTGACATCTATGTGATGGTTTAACATGAGTCACCTGAAATAGGAAATATTTTGTTAGTTTAAAGACTACAGTTAAATATCAAATTTATGGCCTATTTGGATAGGAGGGATTTGGTTTAGAATGATTAGGATTCAGTTCAAATTTGAACCAAATACCAAATATTTGCAAAGAAATCCCCTCATCCAAACGCCACTTAGTGTTCTGAACCCTCCACACTCCGGTCTTAGTTGTTGCAACCATGGTTATTAAGTCGGAAAGTCGACACTACCCTCCTAGTGACCGACTTGCTGACTAGTCGAAAGATATTGTTCATATGTCAGTGATATGTATGTACACATGTATATATTATATACCTTGTATTGCGGTGATTGAAAAATACGTCTATAGCTTGAATTAAAGAGAGGATTGATGACTTACATGTTTTGAGTCCAAACTCCCTTCATGTGACTAGTTGAATCCATCTTTGAAGCGTGATTTGAGACCTTCATGCTACAAAATTTAAAAATAAGAATGAGCATATGAAGATTGATGAAGATAAACTATGATGTGTTAGGAATAATGTGTATGTATTCAAGGGGGCCCAATGGGCAATATATAGGGAGTACAAAGAGAGGTTACAGATAAGGAAACCAAATAAGATTTAGAGTCCTACTCTAACACCCCCCCTCAAACTCATGGTGGATCACACACACTGAGTTTGGAGAGAAAATACAAATGTTGTGCCCTAATCTGTGGCTTCGTAAAAAGTCAGCAATCTGTAGTTCTGATAGCACAAACTGTAAAGCAAGTACTCCCTCCTGCACCTGTGAGCGAGTGTATGAAGCATCCACACCAATATGCTTGGTGAGTTCATGCTTCACTGGGTCCCGAGCAATACTGATAGCACCTGTAATGTCAGACAAAAGAGTCGTAGGTCTCACCACCGTGGATCAAATCTCGCTTTAGGAAGTTCCTCGCCGACGGCAGACGCAGAACCGATAACCGATCGCACGGAAATTAAAAAAAACCGGGCCGAATTTGAATTACAAATTTCAAACTCGAAGTTTTCTCCTGACCGATTCATCGCGCAGAACCTAAAAACCGCAAAAAAAACCGAAAACCGAAAATGGTAATTAACAAATTTTAATTAGGAATAATGCAAATATTAATGAGAAAGTGTTTCAAGTTGTACATAAAAAGTCCTCCTTGGTAGCTTCACTCTCTAGAGTAGTCCTCTCGTCCAAGTGTTCTAAAGCATGTAAAGTAATAGAAAACATAAGTTAATGGTAATGAATGATAACTTGACTAGCATACTAAAAATAGTAATGGAGTAGTAATTCATACCAATACATTGTCGAGAAACGCGAAGGTTGTGCAATGTCGTCATTGTTGTCATATAGTACAAGTCCTTCATATTGAGATAGGTGAGCTTTGTATTGATCCCAAGTGTGTGTTTCATGGGCATATTGTAGCCAATGATTGTAAAGTTCTTGGTAATATTCGGGTTCGACCCACTGGTAAACCATTCTGGCATTGGTATTGAAGGACACAAGACCGTAATGAGAACTAGGATCAGAAGAGATGTCTGACAAATGAGAATCATCACCAGAAGGCAATAGATTGGCATCTCGACGTCCATAAGTCCGAGTAGACCTTGAGCTAGCATGGGATTCATAGGAAGAAGAGTCATGTGACTGAGATTGATCTTTTTGGCGACCCTTACCCCTCGTGTAGATCTTATGAATTGGTCTTGAAGCATGACAACCATGGTTTTCATCCTGAGTAGCATGCGTGAAGTTTTGCTCGCAAGTGAATTCCAATGGTTGGTCTTGCCCTGCATCATGAGCTGTCCCACCATCAGCACCATCATCGGACAACGGAGAGCTACTATCACCAGACTCTTGGTACTGGACTTCATCAGACGGCGGACTTTCTGTTTCTTCGTCGCTTCCCACAATATCATCTGGAGATGCCCTCTACCTGTCCGTAGTTCGCCAGGAGCACTCTCTTCAGCAGGGTGATGCTACTGTTGATGCATTCTACGCCGAGTTCCGTTGTCCGCGTCACCGGACTCTCTTCACACCGCCGGTTGTCGCCCCGCTCGTCTTTGCTCGGTCACGCGTCCGACATGGAGTTTCAGCGTGTCACGAGTTCCTTACTCGCCGCCCCGAAGTTCGAGCGGGCGTGCCAGCCTTCTTGCACGCCACCTCGTGTCACTCTTCCGAGGCTCTTATCGAGATACGTGCGGAGGAGACTCGCCGAGCGGTGCCGGTCCGATGTTACTCCTCCGTGCTCGCCGCCGTCCACTGCTACATCGACCGCTTCCACGCCAAGACATCGCCTCTCCACGGCCGCCGAGGTGGTGGTGGTCGCCTCCATCTGGCGGTGGCCGCCCTCGCCGCTTCCTATCGCGACAAGGTTAGCCACATTGAGTCCAGTGCTATAAGAAGCGGCATCTTTCACGCCGTTCTTTTCTAGCACCGCACCGGTGCTTCTACATCGACGTCTCAGACGACTTCTTCGCCAGCTTCTCATCGAGCAGAGATAGCCGACTTCGACGCCGCTTGCCGCTTCGTGTTCTCCTCAACGTGTTCTGCAGTGTTCTGCATCGACTCTTCTGCAATGAGAAACCACCTCCTACACAATCAGGTACCTCCCCATAGATTCTTGATTCAGGAGCATCCTTTCACATGACTTCTGATTCTTCCACTTTGTCTTTCATTACACCTCTTGATTCCCCTGTCAGTGTTTTTACTGCTGATCGTACCTCTCTTTCTGTCTCTGGACGAGGACCTTTTAGCAACTCATCCTTTCATGTTCTTTCTGTTGCTCATGTTCCTCGTCTAACCATGTAGCTTCTTTCTGCTTGATAGATTACTGGCCTTGGTTGTCGGGTCATTCTTGACTCTGACTCTTGTTGTGTTCAGGACCGCCACACGGGGGCTCTAGTTTGTTCTGGCCCTCGGCGCCTTGACTCACAAATCCTCGGGATCTTGATCGCTTCACCTTCCTTCCGCCGCCACCGCCGCCGCCAGCTCTTTTCCGCTTCGCCACTCCGTCTACCAACTCTTTCCAAAGAAGGGCATCACCGCCTTGGTCATCTGTGTGGATCTCGTTTGTCATCTTTAGTCCGTCGTGGTCTTCTGGGGTCTGTCTCAGGAGACGTGTCTTTAGATTGTCAAGGCTGTAAGTTAGGGAAACAAATTCAGCTTCCCTATTCTCATAGTGAGTCAGTGTCTCAGCGACCATTTGATCTTATTCATTCAGATGTTTGTCTTGGCCCTTCCTTTCGAAAGGGGGCCATCGATATTATATCATTTTTATAGATGACTTCTCTCGCCACACTTGGATATATTTAATGTCTTCTCTAGTGAGGCCTTGTCTATCTATAAACAATTTGCTACTATGGTTCGCACACAGTTTTCCACTCCTATTCGTGTCTTTCGTGCTGACTCTGCTGGCGAGTACCTCTCTCGTTACCTGCGCAGCTTTCTTGCCGAGCAGGGCACCCTCGCTCAGTTCTCTTTGTTAGAGATATATGTATAGTGTATTATTCCTCATTGTTATGAGGGGTTATTTGCATATTCACCACCTGTACTTTGTGTATATATACTGGCTCATTGGCCTCATATTGAATACAAGCGCTATTCATAACATGGTATCAGAGCCTACCTAGGGTTTGTCGAGCTGCCGCCGCCCGACTTCGCTTGTCGTCCGGATCCGGACTCGGTGTGCCTTGCTTGGCGTCGCCTCCATCACCGCCGCCGGCTTCCCTTCTCCCTCTACCATCGCGTCTTCCCGGCCGGCTGGCCGCGTCGTGGGCGCCGCCACGCCTTCCCCACCGTCGGATCCGGGCTCCATGGCGGGATCCTGCCTCGACGCCATGCGCCTCGCCAACCGGCGGTCCTCCCAATCTTCGACGGCCGGCCGCCTAAGCCTCCGCTTCGGCCGACAAGACGCTCTCGCCGCCTCGCCTCTTCGCTCGGGTCACCTACGGAGCCGCCAGGCCTGTGCTCGCATCGGCAGCCGCCATTGCCGCTTCCCGCCGCCGCCGCGCCTTCTTGAGACTCCACCGCCGCCGGCTGAGGAGACTCGGGGAACGCAGCCGCCTCCGTCCCCGGCCACCGGCCCTCCCTATCCTCCCGATCCGCCGTGCTCCTCCGCCGCCGCCGCCACTGAGAGACCCGCCTATCATTGTCGTTGAGGAGGCTCGGGAACGCAGCGCCTCCGTCCCCGGCCGCTGCTCCTCCCGATCCGCCGTGCTCCTCCCGCCGCCGAGGAGACCCATTGCCGCCGCTTATCGCTGAGGAGGCTCGGGGGAACTAGGGTTCCCCCGCTCGGTTTAACAGTCGGCCTGCTTTTGTCGTGAAAGCAGCCGCTTTTTATTTAGTCGGCAAAAAAAACGCCGATCTAACACCGGCGCCCAGTACGCTGTTAGACTTCGTTGCCTTGGTCGCCAAGACCGGTAGCAGCCGCTGGACCGACGGCTTCCGTCGCTGCGTGGTGCTACTCCACGATCAAGACACTACTTCCTCCAATGGCCGCCACATGCGGTGGTCGCCTCCATCCGGCGGCGCCATCCATCCTCACTTCTCCATCGCGATAAGGTCGGCCACATTGAGTCCAAGTGCTATAAGAAGCAGCGGCATCTTTCACGTCGTTCTTCTACTAGCACCGGCACTGGTGCTTCTACATCGATGTCTGATCGACTTCTTCAGCAGCTTCTCACCGAGCGGAGATAGCCGATTTGACGCTTGCTTGCCGCCGGATTCTCCTCGGCAGTTCTCGGCCTCCTACATTGACGCTCAGATCGACTCCTTCAAATAGCTTTCTCACCGAAAGGGAGATAGCCGACTCGACGCCGCTTGCTACTTCGTGTTCTCCTTCGACAGTTCTCACGGTTACGCTCATCGACTCTTCTGCATCGCTGAAACCACCACCTCCACACCCAAAGACTCCCCGTGGATTCTTGATTCTAGAGCATCTTTTCACATGACTCTGATTCTTCTACTCATCGCCGTTACACCTCTTGATTCTCATGTCGTTGTTCTTCTGCGATGGTACCTCTCTTTCGTCTCGGTCGAGGACCTCTTAGCAACTCATCTTTTCATGTTCCTCCGTTGCTCATGTTCCTCGCCTTACCATGCGACTTTTTCTCACAAGCAGACATCGATCTTGGTTGTCGAGTCATTCTCGACTCTGACTCTTGTTGTGTTCAGGACCGCCACACGGGAGCTCTGGTTGGTTCTGGTCCTCGGCGCCTTAACTCACAGCGTCTTTGGGAGCTTGACTGGCTTCACCTTCCTTCCGCTACCATCGTCACCGCCAGCCTTCTCCGCTTCGCCACTCGTCTCACGGCTCTTTCAAAGCAGCTGCATCACCGCCTTGGCCATCTGTGTGGATCTCGTCATGCGCCTTTAGTTCGTCCGTGGTCTTCGGGATCTGTCTCAAGAGATGTATCTTTAGATTGTCAGGGTTTGTAAGTTAAGCAAACAGATTCAGCTTCCTTATCCTCATAGTGAGTCAGTGTCTCAGCGTCCTTTTGATCTTGTTCATTCGATGTTTGGGGTCCCGGCCCTTCGCTTCGAAGGGGTCATCGATACTATATCATATTTATAGATGATTTCTCGCCACACTTGGATATATTTCATGTCTTCTCATAGCGAGGCCTTGTCTATCTATAAACAGCTTTGCCACTATGGTTCGCATACGCTTCTCCACTCCTATTTGTGTCTTTCGTGGTCGACTATGTTTGGCGAGTACCTCTCTCATCACTGCGCAGCCTTCCTTGCCGAAAGGTGGCACTCTCGCCGCCTCTCTTGTCCCGGTGCTCATGCTCGAATGGTGTTGCCGAGCGCAAGCATCGTCACCTTCTTGAGTCGGCTCGTGCCTCGATGATTGCCGCCTCTATTCCACCTCACTTTTGGGCCGAGGTCGTTTCCATCGCCACCTATCTCGCCAACATCCAAATTTCTTCTCGCTCTTCAGGCACAATTCTCGCTGAGCGCCTCTGTGGTCTCCTTCGACTACTCTACCCTTCATTTGTTTGGGCTGTGTTTGTTACGCTCTCCTCGCCGAGAATGCACCAAACCGACCGCTCACCGTTGAGTGTGTCTTTCGGGATACTGATCTGCAGAGCACAAGGGCTATCGGTCTTTGGGATCCGCTGGTCGACAGACTGCGATTTCTCGGGATGTCACTTTCGACGAGTCTCGTCCCTTCTACCCACGTCCCGTCTCTCCTTCGCTTCCTCTGGAGTCTCGTCTTTTGACTTTTCCGATACACCTATCTCTCGCCTTGCCTCGTCCACCGGCCCCATGAGTCTCCACATATTTCTCCGTGGCCCCTCCGCCATTGTCGCGCGCTTGCCGTCTCTGCGGCTCCTCGAGCTCCCCCACTACACTCGTCTACGTCGACCTCGTATTGAGGATCTTCCAGATGAGCCCTCTTCTCCGATGATTCATCTTCTTCGATGCTTCATCTTCCTCGATGGGCCGTCTTCTCTCGCTTCGCTCTCCGAGATCGCCAATCGATTCGCCCTACTGCTTTGCCTTTGTTTGGCGCAGCCTACTCGTGAGCTCGCCTCCTCACCGGATCTTTGTTACTCATCCCGAGTGGCGGCATGCTATGGCCGAGGAGATTGCCGCCTCGAGCGCATCTTGGTACTTGGGATCTTGTTCCTTTCCATCTCACTCGCCCCATCACATGTAAGTGGGTCTATAAGATTAAGACTCGCTCGATGGCTCTCTTGAGTGCTATAAGGCGCGTCTTGTTGCTCGTGGCTTCCAAAGCGAGCATGGTCGTGACTACGACGAGACTTTTGCTCTGTGGCCCACATGACCACCGTCCGCTTCTTCTTTCGGTGGCGTCTGCTCGCCATCGGTCTGCTTTCTCCTTGATGTCAAGAATGCCTTTCTTAATGGCGAGTTGCGTGAGGAGGTCTACATACACCCGCTACCGGGTATTCATTCTCGAGGGCATGGTCCGCCGCTTTCGCCGCTCTCTCTGGCCTTAAGCAAGCCCTCGTGCTTGGTTTGAGCGCTTCTCCTCTGTGGTCATCTGCTGCCGGCTTTTCAAATGAGTGATCATGATCCTGCGCTCTTTGTCCACACTTCGCCTCGTGGTCGGACTCTTCTTCTTACGTATGTTGATGATATGATCATTACCAGAGATGACTCGAGTACATTGCCTTTGCCAAGGCTCGCCTTAGTGAGCGCCCTTATGTCGATCTTGGTCCTCTTCGTTACTTCCTTGGGATTGAGGTTACTTCCACCGGATGGTTTCTTTATGTCCCAAGAGAAGTATATTCGGATCTTCTTGATCGCGCCTCCCTCATCGACAACAGATCGTTGAGACTCCCATAGAGCTCAATGTTCACCTCCGACCTCGATGGCGAGCCTCTTTCTCGATCCGACTCGCTATCGCCATCTTGTTGGGAGTCTTGTCTACCTTGTCATTACTCGTCCGGATATCACCTATCCAGCTCACATTCGAGTCGATTCGTTTACGCTCCCACTCAGTCCACTCTGACCACCTTCTTCGAGTTCTGCGATACCTTCATGGGACTATCTCCGTCGTCTCTTCTTTCCACGCTCCACTGCGTTCTGACTTCAGCTTATTCGGATGCTACTTGGGCGCCGATCCTCCGATCACGGCCTATCTCTCGCCATCGTGTTTTTCTTGGTGGTTCGCTTATTGCCTGGAAGACGAAGAAACAGACTGCAGTGTCCCGTTCGAGTGTAGAGGCTGAGTTGCGAGCTATGGCTCTCTTGACAGTAGAGATTACTTGGCTACGGTGGTTACTTGAGGATTTTGGTGTTTCACATTACACCGACTCTCTGTTGTCGACAAGACATGTGCTATCGATGCTCGTGGACCGTGAAGCATGAGCTCACCAAGCATATTGGTGTTGATGCTTCCTTCATGAGGTCTTGTGTGAATGATTAGGTGATTGCCCTTCAGTATGTGCCTTCAGAGCTTCAGATAGCGGATTTCTTCACGAAGGCCCAGACTCGAGCACAACACGGTTTCTACCTCTCCAAACTCAGTGTTGTTGATCCACCATGAGTTTGAGAGGGGGTGTTAGAGATATATGTATAGTGTGTTATTCCCTATTGTTATGAGGGGTTATTTGCATATTCACCACCTGTACTTTGTGTATATATACTGGCCCATTGGCCTCATATTGAATACAAGCGCTATTCATAACACTCTTGTCCTAGTGCTCATGCTCATAATGGTGTTGCCGAGCGCAAGCATCGTCACCTCCTTGAGACGGCTCGTACCCTGATGATTGCCGCCTCTATTTCACCTCACTTTTGGGCCGCCGCTTCCATCGCCACCTATCTCGCCAACACTCGCCTCTTCCGCTCTTCAAAGTGAGATCCTCGTTGAGCGCTTCGTGGTCTTCTTCCGCACTACTCGCTTCTTCGTCTGCTTGGTCGCGCTTTGCTACGCTCTCCTTGCACCTCGAGAACGCACCAAATTGATCGCCACCGTTGAGTGTGTTTTTCGGGATACAAGATCTTTGAGCACAAGGGCTATCGGTGCTGGGACCCCGTTGGTCGACGGATGCGGATTTCTCGGGATGTGACTTTCGACGAGTCTCATTCCTTCTACCCACGCCCCGCCTCCTTTCGGTTTCTCTGTGGAGTCCTGTCTTTTTGACTTTTCCAGATATACCCATCTCTCGCCTTGCCTCGCCCACCCGTCCCCACCGAGTCTCCACATATACCTCCCGAGGCCTCTCCGCCATTGTCATTTGCCGCTTGGCCCCTGCGGCTCCTCAGGCTCCTCCCACTCGCTTTTACACTCGTCGACCTCGTATTGAGGCTCTTCCAGATGAGCCATCTTCCCCTGATGTTTCATCTTTTCCTGATGCTCCATCTTCCCCTGATGGGTCATCATCTCCTAGCTACGGTCTTCACGATCGTCAGTTGATTCGGCCTCCTGTCCGTTTTGGTTTTGCTGGTGCAGCTACCCATGAGCCTGTCTCCTACCGGGATGCTGTTACTCACCTTTAGTGGCAGCATGCCATGGCCGAGGAGATTGTTGCTCTCGAGCGTACTGGTACTTGAGATCTTGTTCCTTTTCCATCTCACTCGCGTCCCATCACGTGTAAGTGGGTCTATAAGATTAAGACTCACTCTGATGGTTCTCTTGAGCGCTATAAGGCTCGTCTTGTTGCTCGTGGCTTCCAGCAGAGCATGGTCGTGACTACGATGAGACTTTTGCTCCTGTGACCTACATGACCACTGTCCCTGCTGCTCTTTTACGGGAATGTTTATAGGGTGAGGTGAAGGCTATATTGACACTTCCCTGCTGCTCTTTTACGGGAATGTTTATTCTATGTCTTTGATTACCTAAGATTTGCTTGGCTGATGTCACTGTTCTGTCAGGCTATTTTCAAACCTCCAAAAGCTATACGCGGAGGAATACCAATCTGCTTTCCTCAGGTATGTGATTTTTCTTTCCTGCACCTTTTCGCTTCATTAATCTCTTCTGCTTTGTCTAATTTTAATTTTCTAAGTACTTCCTATTCTAGTTTTCCAACTTCGGAAATATGGAATCACATGGATTTGCAAGGAATAGGACCTGGAGTGCTGATGCTGATCCACCACCATTTCCAGTACCAACCTCCAATAGAGCTTACATCGATTTAATCCTTAAACCTACTGAAGATGATTTGAAGATCTGGCCGCATAGGTGGGCTTATCCTAAATAATTGCATGTTAATATTGAATTAGTGCTATTGTAGGAAACTGGGGGATTCTTATTTTTTTGTTCTGTTTCTCATCATAATTTTGTTTTAATAGAAGCCAAGCATAGCTGTCTGTATGTACAAATGGATCAGTAAGAGCAATTCCTTTTCTTACAGTTTTGAGTACCGTCTGAGGATTGCACTTGGACCTGGTGGAGATCTGATGCTGACTTCACGTATAAGAAATGCCAATGAAGATGGAAAGTCGTTCTGTTTTACCTTTGCATACCACACATACTTTTCGATTTCTGATATCAGGTGTGTTTATTCAACTCACCATCAGATTTGAAAAATTCAGTCTCACAGTATAAGTGATCTTATAGCAGCATAATTATCCCCACTCCTGAATTTGTTTGTCCTAAATGTGGACATTTAAGCCACTATATTTGCACTATCTCTGAACTCCTTTTCGAGTTTAAAAGTACGTGTCTTGTTCTTTGACATATAGAAATAATTTCTTCTCTGTGCATAACTTCATGCTAATATTTCAGCGAGGTTAGAGTAGAAGGACTGGAAACTCTCGATTACCTAGACAACTTACAAGATAGAGCCCGCTTCACTGAACAAGGCGATGCTATTGTTTTTGAATCTGAAGTGCGTCAACAACGGCACTTGAATCATATGCCATTATCCTTTTTTCTTGCATACTGAGTTTCTAACTCAAGGAAGCATATGTGAATTTTTACAGCTGGATAGAATATATATGGGTACACCGTCAAAAATTGCCATTATTGATCATGAGAAGAAAAGAACATTTGTTGTGAGGAAAGGAGGCCTTCCTGATGCTGGTATGGTGAACGCTGATATTTGTTTGCTTACAAGTCACAACTGTAATAAATTATCGTCATTATAATAATTGAAGAATGAATTTAAGGATTTTTTTTTGTTTCTTCTTGGTTACAGTTGTTTGGAACCCCTGGGACAAAAAAGCTAAGGCTATGTCAGATTTTGGTGACGATGAATATAAGCGCATGGTATGTGTGGAGGCAGCTGCTATAGAAAAGCAGGTTACTCTGAAGCCTGGTGAGGAGTGGACTGGAAAGTTGGAACTATCTGCAGTCCCATCTAGTTATTATAGTGGTCAACTGGACCCTGATCGTGTTCTTCAGGAGTCAAGCGTCCCGGAGGATTCAATTAGCCCTTAGTAAATTTCTGTGCAGGTAACATTTCTACTAGTACTATATGCATAGAGAGCACACATGGTCTTTTCTTTTATGTAATCAGTTGCATACGATTTTTTTTTGTTTTTGAGAACACGCAAAAGCTTACGCGTCATTCCATTAAGTGGAGATCACACCAAATACAAGATCCAAATCAAGAGTAGCCAAAAACGATTTTCTTGTGCAAGGTTTCCAAACTATTTCTATAAGTGCTTATGTTCATACTTAGAGACCGGATGTTAGGTGATGTGTTGGAGTATGTATTGGACGTGCTGATTTGTAGACCAGCTCAAGTACTGGGACTTAGACCGGATGTTAGGTGATGCGTTGGAGTATTTATTGGGCATGCTGATTTCTGGACCAGCTCAAGTGTTTGAACTTTGGAGTGATCGATTAGCATGTATACATTGCTAAGAATTATGAAAGCAAACAGACCGGTTTTGATGATGAGGTTATTTTAAGGATATTGCTTTACTTGATATGATATGGAGTAACCTGTCCTTTCGGTGGAGGCAAAGTGGCAGCCACATTGAGAAAGACTAGCTTACTTGCACATTATTGTTTTATTTCCTTGCAATTATAAGTATCATGTGTTAGATGTGTATTGTACAAGGGGTTATTTGCATATATACCATATATGTACTTGTATATATATTGGCCAATTGGCCTCATAATGAATACAAGCGCTATTCATAACAAGGTATCAGAGCGAGGTTAGAGTCAGGGTTTTTGCAGCCGCCGCCGTCGGACGCTGCTGTCGTCACCTTCCCCGTGTCCTCTTTTTCTCCACCGCGCTTGTTGCCACTGCTGGTGTCTTCCTCTTCATCAGCCGCCGCCACTCCATCTGGGTCGCTGCTAGGGCGCTTGTCGCCGCCAGGGGGCCTCGAGCGACACCGAGGTGTTGCCGTTGTCGCCCGACAACGACGCGGCCGTAAAGGTAGCGCCTCTCCTCTGCCGGGATTCCTCGCACCTCCTGGAGCTACGTCGCCGCCAGGGAGCTGCCGGGGACCGCATCGACCGTTGTCGCCCTTCCGAGCCCGAGCCGCACTCTCGGCCGGTGCTTGGTACCACGCCGCTGTGACCGCCGCTGGCGCTTCTACAAGTCTCTCGCCGCTTGGTACCGCGCCGCCGCCGCAGCCGCGGGGAACCCTAGTTCCCCCGTGCCTCTTCGGTGACTCAGACCCTTTTTTAGCAACCGAAGCCTTCGGCCCCTTTTTAGCCGGTTCGGCCGAGCGAAAAAAAGAAAAAAGGGAAAAAAATGTACGTCGATCTAACCGCCGCGCCTTCCAGCGCCGCCTGTTAGACTTCTTTGTCATTGGCCGCCGCGCCGTCCAGCGTCGCCTACCAATGGGCACTGTTTTTGTTCCTCACTGCCCGGTGATCTTCGATAGTCTCAATTATCGGGACTGGTTTCAGCACATGCGTGGTCGGCATCTTTGGGAGTTTCTTACCGCGAAGTTGCTTTGTCCGCCTCGCCCTGCTCCACCTACTGAGCCTATGCTCCTGAAGAACACTTCTGAAGATGCTCGTAAGGAGGCATCTGATGCTTTTGAGGATGCTATGGAAACTTTTCAGACTCAGTATGCTGCCTACAAGACATGGATTGATGAGGATGATCGTGCCTCTGCTATTCTGGTTGCTAGCATGGAGGTGAAATTCACCGGGGATGTAGTTGGTTTGGCTTCCTCACAGTTAATATGGATGCATCTGCGCAACCGCTACAAGCCGTCTGGTGACTCCCTGTATCTTTCTGTTGTGCGTCAGGAGCAGTCACTACAGCAGGGAGATACCACTGTGGACGAGTTCTATGCCCAATTATTTGCGGTATGGCGTCAGATTGACTCTTTAGGAACGGATGTTTGCCATACTTTTCAGTGCTATCAACGGCAGCAGTCTCACCTAGAGCTTCGTTGCATCTATGACTTCTTGACACGTCTTCAGGCTGCATATGAGCAGACTCGTGCTCAGTTGTTGGCACGACACCATCGTGTGACTTTGTTGGAGGCCTTTGCAGTTGTTCGTGCTGAGGAGATTCGCCTTCGTGTTGTGGGTCTGCTGCCGTTCCAATCATCTCCTTCGGTTCTGGCAGCTCCTCCAGCTTCTACACCTGCTACAACTACTCCATCACCAGTTGTGTCTTCACCAGTGACAGCTGCTGTTGGTAGGGGACTACACTACACTTATTGCAACAAGGATGGACATGTACAACAGACCTGCTACAAGAAGAAGGATTTACGTCGTGGTGGCCGTTCTCCACGGGGACTGGTGGTCCCCCCTCTCAGAGGAGTTCTAGTGCTTCTTATTATCAAGAGTTTCTCACACTGCTGTGTCGCATGGATGCTCTTGCACCGTCTGGTTCTGTTGATTTTGCTGCACAGTCTTCTAGTGAGAGACCTCTACTTCTTCCTTAGGTATATCACCTTGGATTCTTGACTCTGGTACTTCCTTTCATATGACATCCGATTCTACTAACTTCCATTAGTGCATTAGCTGCTCCTATCACTTTCAGACAGCAAATGGTACCTCTCTTTCTGTCGCAGGACGAGGCACTCTTTCGAATTCCTATTTTCATGTTCCTGCTGTTTCTCATGTTCCCAAACTAACCATGTAGCTCATACCTGCCGGTCAGCTCACTGATCATGGTTGTCGTGTTATTTTCGATTTTGATTCTTGTTGTGTTCAGGATCGACGCACGGGGACTCTGGTTGGTACTGGCCCTCGCCGCCGTGACTCACAGCGTCTTCGGGAGCTTGACTAGCTTCATCTTCCTTCCGCTACCCCTACCAGTCTTGTCATCTTCACCGTCGCCACTGCTTCTGCTGCATCCTTCACTGCGTCTTTTGCTCAGTGGCATCATCGTTTGGGACATTTGTGTGGGTCGCGTCTATGTTTTTTACTTCGACGCGGTCTTTTAGAGTCTGTGTCGGGTGATGTTTCTCTAAATTGTCAGGGTTGTAAGCTTGATAAATAGCTTCAACTTCCCTATCCTTCTAGTGAGTCAGTGTCACAGCGTCGTTTTGATCTTGTTCATTCTGATGGATGGGGTCCGGCTCCTTTCGTTTCGAAAGGAGGTCATCAATATTATATAATTTTTATTGATGACTTTTCTCGTCACGCATGGATATACTTTATGTCATCTCGTAGTGAGGTTTTTTCCATCTACAAGACTTTTGCCACCATGATCCGTACTCAGTTTTATTCTCCTATTCGTGTCTTTCGTGCTGACTCTGCTAGTGAATACTTGTCAGGAGTCCTTCATGGTTTTCTTGCTGAGAAGGGCACTCTCTCGCTTTCTTGCTCATGCCCAGAACGGTGTGGCTGAACGGAAGCATCATCTTCTTGAGACAGCCGCACTCTTATGCTTGTTTCTGCTATCCCCCACACTTCTGGTTGAGGCTATTTCTACTGCCACTTTCCTGATTAACATTCAGTCTTCTTCTGCTCTTCAGGGTGGGATCCCTGTTGAGCATCTATGTGGCAAGCCTCCTAACTATTCTAGTCTTCGTCTCTTTGGGTGTGTGTGTATGTTCTTCTTGCCCCTCGTGAGTGCACCAAGCTGACCGCTCATTCCGTGGAGTGCGTTTATCTTGGCTATAGTGCTGAGCATAAGTGATATCGTTGTTGGGATCTTATTGGCCGACAGATGCGGGTTTTTGAGATGTCACTTTTGATGAGTCTCGTCCTTTCTACCCTCGTGCTTCTCCTTCTACCACTCCAGCATCTCTTATCGAGCCTCTTTCTTTCCTGCCACTCCCATAGTCACCACACCTCCATCCCAACCTTTGGCCTCTCCGGTGCCTCCTCCATCGTCTCCTTCGCCACTACCACCCTCTCCAGTGGCTCCTCCTAGTCTTGTTCCTTCTTATCCTTTCTACTGCACTCGTCGTCCGCGAGTTGAGGATTCTCCTGATGCACCATCTTTTTCTGATGGGTCATCTTCTTCAGCCTCTCTCCCTCGATATACTCTTAGTGATCGTTAGTCTATTCAGTCTCCTGCGCGCTTTTGTTTAGCGGCTCTTGCCGAACCGACTTCTTATCATGATGTTGTTGTTCATCAAGAGTGGTAGCATGCGATGACAGGAGATTGCTGTCCTTGAGTGTACTGGCATGTGGGATCTTGTCCCTCTTCTCGCGTGTGTCACTCCTATCACGTGCAAATGGGTCTACAAGGTTAAGACCCGCTCTGATGGTTCTCTTGAGCGCTACAAGGCTCGTCTCGAGGCACGTGGTTTTCAGCAAGAGCATGGTCGTGATTATGATGAGTCATTCGCTCCTGTGGCTCACATGACCACTGTACGCACTCTTCTTGTTGTGACGTCTGTTCAGGTATGGTCCATCTCTCAGCTTGATGTCAAGAATGCCTTTCTCAATGGTGAGCTGTGTGAGGTTTATATGCAGCCACTATCAGAGTATTCTGTTCCTGAGGGTATGGTTTGTCGCCTTCACCGATCTCTTTACGGTCTCAAGCAAACTCCTCGTGCTTGGTTTGATCGTTTCTCTTCTGTTGTCACTGCAGCTGGTTTCTTTGCCAGTGCTCATGATCCTGCTTTTTTTATTCACACTTCGCCTCGTGATCAGACGCTTCTCCTTTTATATGTTGATGATATGATCATTACTGGAGATGATTATCAATACATGACTTTTGTTAAGGAGCATCTTAATGAGCAGTTTCTCATGTCTGATCTGAGTCCTCTTCGCTAGTTTCTTGGGATTGAAGTTATTTCTACGCCTAAGAGCTTTTATCTGTTCCAAGAAAAGTATATTCAGGATCTTCTTGATCGTGTTTCTCTTACGGATCAGCACACTATTGAGACTTCGATGGAGCTTAATGTTCATCTTCAGGCCACTGATGGCAAGCCTCTTATTGATCCTACTCACTATCGTCACCTTGTTGGGAGTCTTGTTTATCTGGGTGCCACTCGTCCTGACATTTTTATCATGTGCATATCTTGAGTCAGTTTGTTTCTGCTTCTACTCAGCTCCACTATAGTCATCTTCGTGGAACCATCACTCGTCGTCTGTTTTTCCCTTCTTCCAGCTCTTTACAGCTCCAAGCATATTCTGATGCTACCTGGGCTAGTGATCACTCTAATCGTCGATCTCTTTCCGCCTATTGTGTTTTTCTTGGTAGTTCTCTCATTACTTGGAAGACTAAGAAGCAGATAACAGTTTCTTGTTTGAGTGCTGAGGCAGAGTTGCGAGCTATAGCTTTGTTGACTACGGAGGTTACTTGACTACAGTGGTTACTTGAGGATTTTGGTGTTTCTGTTTCAGCACTCATTCCTCTTTCGTCTGACAGTAAAGGGCTATTAGCATTGCTACCAATCCGGTGAAGCATGAGCTTACAAAACATATTGATGTTGATGCTTTCTACATGCGGACCTAGGTGCAGGACAAGATTGTTGGTCTTCAGTATGTGCCTTCAGAACTTCAGTTGGCAGACTTCTTCACTAATGCGCAGACCAGAGCTCAGCACAGCTTCTATCTCTCCAAACTTAATGTTGTTGATTCACCGTAAGTTTGAGGGTGAGTGTTAGATGTGTATTGTACAAGGGGTTATTTGCATATATACCACACATATACTTGTATATATATTAGCCCATTGACCTCATAATAAATACAAACGCTTATTCATAACATCATGATGCTGTGAACTGTGAATTGTTGGGCATGTACATGTATGTTTCACAGCACATGTTTGGCATCTGTACTAAATTCTAATTCCCTGTGTTTGATTCACATTGACAACTTGATATGTTTCCAATATCGCAGGTAGGCTATAATATCATATGCATAAGGGAAATTGGCAACAAGGAGTGTCACAGCGTTTCTTCCATTCTATTCAAATCTTTGTTGTTTTCAGCATGCACATCCGAACCAAGAAATTCCAAAATTGATTTATATTTTGAGATCTACATGACATAAAGGGACAAATCAATGTTCATACCCTGTATAGGGATGTTTGAATTAAGAAACATCTTCGATGGGTTGTAAAATAAATTTGGAACTGTACTCTTTTTTTTTATTGCTTCTTTTATATTCAGATGTGTAAACTCTATAGTATATCTAGGAAATGGAGATGATGTCGAACCACCTGTCTTATGAATGCACATGATGTGTAAACATTCAGAAGTTGAGGCTGCTTGGCTTCGTGGTGGTTGCGAAACCAATACTTATTTCCTTATTTGGATGCACCATTTATCTGTGCGTTATACTTTCTTTGAATCAAGACATGATGTTTTTGGGTCCGAGTAAGGCTGTTGTTGATGAATTATACAATGCTCTAAGGTATAACCAATTTATATATATGCTGGGTTTTCATCCTCATTTAGCTCCAGAAGTTTAGCTTGTGTAGCATGTTTGGTTATACGCTAAATCAACTTATTTTCAACTATGTACATGGGAATGTTGTCAGCATAATGATTTATGACGATTCTCTATAATTGTTTGCTTGGGAGCTGGGAGACGCTGGTGCTCTGGTACTGGTCATACCAATATACTTTGCGTACCTCACGAAATGCTGTTACTGCACCACTTCACGGAAATGTATAGAACAGTCTAGTGCATACGTATGTTTATTCAATTCTGGTTCTATACACCGTACCATGTGTGGAAGTCCATATTTATTCAATTCTACTGAAGCGAACAGCTTATTTTTTGGCTACAGAACTCCGATATTTCGTGTTATTTGCTCCAGGAAACTGTTTTTTTAAAATATATATACCAATGTTGAAACACCAAAAAGTAACCCTATCTTTCAACTTGAAAAACCCAAAAAAAAAAAAAGGAAGAAAAAGAGAGGTAGGATAAGCAGGTTTCAGTTTCGTTATCGTGCTCCAATCAGGATCCGAATCATCAAACAATCGCAAGCAGAAGATCACCGGAGGCCACACGCAGACAAGAAACAAAGGCCGGGAAGCAAAAGGGCTCCTTGGCTCAGTAGTCCCCACCCTTCTCTTTTCGGCTCTCCTCCGCGATCAAGTCCAATTCAACGGCCGAGAAAAAACCCCTCGAAGAAGAAAAAAACGCAAAAGGAAAAGAAAAAACGAGAGACAGCCGAGGCCGAGAAGAACACGAAGAAGCAAGGAGCGAAGCAAGAGTCCATCCATCCCACGGAGCAGCAGCCCCACCCCGCCTCGCCCCGCCGCGCACCGAGCAAGGGAAAAGCAATCCGCCGCTGCGAGAATCCGGCAGCTGCGAGCAGCGGGGGTGCAATTCTTCGGCTGGTCTCCAATCCGGTTCCGCCAATCCCAATTGCTCCCAGGAGGTCAGCTCAATTCTCGCCGTTTCTTGGATTCGATTCGGTTCGGCCCGGTACGTCGCACTTCTTGCCGGAGATCCAGGTGATACAAGCTCGCAGGTGCTCGACGGGGTCGGGATCATGCCTCCATTGCTCTAGGGTTTGGGCGGGTAATCCAATTGGCTCGCCCAAGTCGCCGCCTGTATGCTTGATTCGGACCAGCTGCACCGCTTCCGAGGCAGGCCCTTGGTTTCGCGGCAATTGGTGCGGTGCCAGTGGAGATGAGATCCCCTCCATGGCCGGCGAGCTGGAAATTGGGCTACGGGCTCGCGCTCTGCAGGAAGCGGCGCAAGCCCTAGTGGTTTGATTCGACCTGGGTAGGGTGTGCTATCCCAGATTTGTGATTTCTGTTCTCCCAATCCGATATTGGGGTTCGCGGGGGTGGTAATTGTATGGATACCGTACGGGAGGAGGCGTGGCCACTGGCCGCACTGCAGCAGCAGGAGCAGCATCCATCGGCGCCTCCACCACCACAGCAGCAGCATCAGAAGAATGGTCGTATTGATCTCCGGGAGCTGAAGGCTCAGATGGAGAAGCGGCTTGGTCCGGACCGTTCGCGCCAGTACTTCAGCTACTTGAATGGCTACCTGTCGCAGAGGCTCAGTAAGCCGGATTTCGAGAAGCTTTGCCTGCTTATCCTGAGGCAGGAGAACATCAGGCTGCACAACCGGCTAATCCACTCAATTCTCTACAATGCATACCAGGCACAGTGCCCACCTCCACCACCTGACGTGGGGAGGTCTGTGGGAGCATCGGCGAAGAAGGTTTCTCAGGCTGCTGAAGCGTTCAATTCTTGCAATGGGGACATCAGGCTGTTGCAGGTGCAGGGATCAAGGCCTATGGGCACAGTGCAAGATCATCGGCTAAAAGACCGGATGAAAAACATGGGTCCAAATGGTAGGGTGGAGGTTGCTGTCAATCACACCCAGGTTGCTCATGGTGGAGCTGCAGTACCAGAGAATGGCACCCTAAGTTCACTTGAGTTGAAGAGATCGGTGCGTTTTCAACAATGTGAACCTGCAGAGCCATTGGCAAAGCACCTGTGTGTGGACCGGTTGGGACCTGAAAACATGCTTAAGCAGCAAAGAAATATGAGCGGCACTGCAGATCTTTCTTCTGAAATGTTGAAAAGTCCTGTACGGGCTCCACTTGGAATTCCTTTTTGTTCAGCAAGTGTGGGTGGGGCAAGGAAATTACTGCCGCCACCAGTTAGTGCTAGTGAAGATCGCTTTAGCAGTTGTTGTGAGCATCGTGAGCTGTTCAACACAGAGGTGTTGCATAGGCGGATGGAGAAAACAGCAGAAGCACTGGGTCTAGCTGGTGTCACAATGGATTGTGCTGACCTTCTGAATAATGGCTTGGACAAGTATCTGAAGAACCTGATTAGTTCATCTGTTGAGTTAATAGGAGCTAGTGTTCAAAGTGATGTAAGAAAAGGGCCATCATACAAGCAGCATGCCTACGGAAAGCAGATTAATGGTGTTTGGTTGCCGAAGCATGTTCAGATGCAATCAAGTAGTGGACCATCAGGAGCCACAAGTGAGATCGAAGTAACCACTTAATTTCTGTTGATGATTTCAAGGTAGCTATGCAGCTAAACCCTCAACAGCTTGGGGAGGACTGGCCAGTCCTCCTTGAGAAGATATGTCTATGTTCCTCGGAGGAAAATGACTGACAGATGGAGCTTGTTACTTCAAATGAAATTTTGTACCGATGTGCTTCTTGGTGTCCATCTGATGTACATTTGAGCTGAAGTGACAATACTGAAGTCACATCACAGAAGATGCACGTTTGGGATCAAGGCAGAATTCTGCTATCAGATTTGTACTGAAAGAAACTCGTTCTTTTGTCCTGATAAATGATGCCCAAATAAAGGAAATCATCTTCTGTTCATGCTGCTTAGACCTCATTAGAACTCCTGAGGTGGAGACTGTTACATCCAAAAGTCCCGACTTCTATGTAACATCTCGTGTAAAGGGACAGAAGACAGCAAAATGCAAGTGTTGTCTTGTAACTTATAGGAAAATGTTCTGTAAGTTTCTAGGTCAGGATGTACATTATTGATTGCAAAATTTTCTAGGGTATCTTCAGTACTAATTTCAGGGATCTTGGATGTTAATTTTATTTAAATTCTTTTGTAACTGTGTTTCAAAAGTTATATTTTAGATCTCTAACACTTCTTTTTTTCTCCCTTGATGTGCATGTGTCTGTTCGGGAGTGGGTGGGTGTTTCCATAAGTCTTTTTGTGTATCATGATTGTGATCCTCACTAGTTTGTCGTCTGAAGCAAAAGGATTCCATGTTGTAAATTGTGATATTTGATTTTTTATTTATCTAACTGTTTTGTCCATTATTTACTTTTGGAAGGGAGAAAAGATGCCTGGTGCAATTTCAGTTCTGTATATTTGTATGTAGGAACTTGACTGAGTTATCAAATTTGTACAAATAAGCTGAGGGAAGCATTTTCTATGTTGATAGTTACATGTTGTATGTTCATATGTTGAATTTAAATTTTATCTTCTGCTCTCTCTAAACTTCTGAAGTCACTGAGAAGTAGTCCTATTCAATCAACTGTAAACACTAGTGTGGATGTCTCAGGAAGCTATTTTGCTATTTTGCTATTTTCAATTGATTCATTTTCCTAGTGTTGACCTGCATGATGTGATTAAAATTTTCAACTGATTGTCTTATTGCTGCATGGAGTGGTATGTGCCTTTATTGATCCCCAGGACACTAATTACAATCCATAAAGTGGAGGAAGAAGAACATCTGTAGCTGACCTTGTTAATCTGGATATATGTTTTAGGATTGATCTGATGAAATTGCCTATGTAAATAGCTGATACAGTGGCACTTCCTTTTTATTTTTGGTGGAGCTGGTGCAGACCTTCATTGACTCATCTTATTCGTTATCAACTTGTGAAGGTCCAATTTGCAGGCTTATTATTGAAGTTCACTTCCTCTCCGTATGGCACCGTTAGATTATTTGAGATGCTATTAATACATTGTGATTCGTTCATGTCATCTTTATTTTCCATGGTTTTTCATCGGAAAGCTTGCCGTCTTCACCAAACATGTGGTAGTACTTTCATTCGAGTAAATTGCATCGTGAATCACTAAACTCTTATTTGGATGGTTCATTTCGTTTACCGGTCCAAATTTGCATGTCTGGTCAGTAATCTGGATTAAGTGAGTCATTGGAGGTCACCGGTAGGCTAGCACGATCATGGATGAAAATTCGGCCGGTTACCGGCCTTATCGGTCGGGTCCGGTAACAGAAAATCCGGTTGGTTTTTCCTGGTTTAGCAAATTTAAATTTTAGTTTTCAAATTTTAACTGGTTTTTAAGTAAATTTAAACAAATTTTATCCGATTTTTTTCCGGTAAATCCGGTAACCGACGGGTTACCGTTACCGGTCAGTCACCGGTAAACTGACTGGTTTTGAGATTTTTATCCTTGAGCACGATGACGACGTGACAGTGCCACCGTGGCAAAGGTCAGATCGGCACCAATTAACCTGCCCAGACATTTTTGCAAACAGGTCCCTGAATGTATTTACATGGAGTTATGGATTTCCCTAATTCGCAGGACGGCAGGAGCCTCACTCGGATTGCCTCTTTGCTCTGCTGCTCCACCGCCCACCAGCGTCGCCCTTCGCTCGTTGGCCACAGGGGAAAAGTGAGAGAGGTAACTTGTCGTCCATGGCGCAGTCGCCGACGATGAGGAAGCCCTCAGCGGCGCCCACCGTCGTCCTCACATTTGTCCTGGCTCTCGCATCCACGGGCCTCATCTTTCTTCTGGTCCACCCCTCCCTTTCCTTGCCATCCCCGCACCACACCCCCACCGTACCTGCGCGAGCTCAGCGTCGGCAGCCGGCACAGCGTCCGGTGCGCGCTTCGTCGGCAGCCAGATGCTGAACGAGAACCCCGCGGACTCGTCGCCGTCTACGGGGAGCTTGTCGAAGGCCATGCATGGAATTTTATGTCCATCTACGCCGATCATATATCTCTGCAATCTTCTGGAACAGTGATCACCGAGTATGAATGTAGCAGCATAGCAAGTTAGCAACTAGGAGACAGTAGTAGATATCCTGGTGATTTGGTGCATGGATGCCCTGAAGTGAAATTGTAACCTGCAGCTTCTGGTTTCCTAGTTTCCTAATTCCTGCAGCGCCCGGGTCAAGCCACCAAAGATTCATCCCCAAAGATCACACAAGCCATACACTCCCCCTCCTGAAGCCATTCTCCTTCCCAGATCCACAAAGCAAAGCAAGCAAAGCCGGCAAACCAGCAAAGCACAACCACAAGCCATCCATTCCATTCCACAGCCATCAGAGTCAAGAACCGAAGGAGGTTCAACCTCAGATCCTCACCAGCCCAAAGAAGAAGACAGCAGCAGCCAAGGGCAGAGGAGCCACCAAAGCAGAAGAAGCTGACACCCCAAAGATCGCAACTCAGAGCCGGGAGCAGAGAAGGGAGAGCACCACCAAGCCAAGATCGCCATCCCTTCTCCCCAACCTAGATCCATCAAAAGGTAACCCCAGCACAAATCAGTTTGCTTTGATCATCATCCATTCACATCACCAAATCTCAATAGCATCAACATAGATTTCAGTCTTTTCCATCTCAGAGCAGTAGGGTTAGGGGAGTAGAGTACCATGGGTTTACCAAGAGATCGCCGGGCCATACTGGCCCTCCTAGAGAGGAGATGATGATAATGATGATGGTAAGAGGTGTGACTGGGGATAAGGTGACGGTTCGTGAGACGGAGATGAGGATTGAGATGTGTTTGGGATAGAGGACTTGGGAATTATAATAAAAATGTACATGGGGATCGGTGCAAAATTCTCATCACGCACAGAGTCCATGCTGGCAATGTTATTGGTCCATGTCACGATTAATTCTGAGGTGGCATCTGTGGCGAACTCTAGCCTTGTGTGGCTACTACTGTAATAAAGGTGTACAGCTTATCTTATTGTTCTCATTGCAAAACTCGATAAAATGGCTTGCTATTCGTCGGAGCGGTGTTCTACCGGGCAGATGAATAGTAATCCGTGTGTCTAAGTGTGATTACCCTAGGGGTAATGACACGGGGCGTCACAGGTGGTATCAGAGCAATAAGATCGGGCCACGCTAATAAAATAGAAACTGTAGCAATACCTTAAGTATGCCCTTCTTGCTTGCTATATTGCACTAAATATTTTATTAATCCTTGCCTTCATTTCAATTTCTATTCTAAACCCCCATTTCAAAAATATTATGTTGAAAAGCTTACCTCTTCTTAAAAGTGACATTCCTGCTAACGTAGAACCATCTTTAAGTTAGTTGTTCTTTCGAGAGAGTGCGGAGAACGCGTTGTTGTCATAGGATCGGTGTGGTTGTCTTCTGCGAGTAGATGGTTAGATTCTAGCTCAACCTAGAATAGAAAATATAGGCCGGGTGCAGAAGATACGTTTCATCAAACCCATGTGCCTACGTGAAGAATGGAATTGAAGAAACGAATTTAGAGCTCTAACTCAAGGCGGAAAAAGATGGAATATTTGAGTCGGCTCAATGATCTTTCCCGCTACGCCCACGGATGTCGACACCGAGGAGAAGAAGATAGAGAAATTCTCGGATGGAATGCACCATATCCAAGATGCTCCTATCCATCCACAAACTCATCAATTCCAAGACCTAGTCAATGAGCCATAATTATGGAGAATGAATACTCCAACCTCACCGAAGAGCGAAGGAAGAAGGTCAAAACCGATCACCATTCTTCATCTGCTCCTAGACGTCATC
Organism: Hsuehochloa calcarea; assembly: GCA_036346395.1. Taxonomy (NCBI): domain Eukaryota; kingdom Viridiplantae; phylum Streptophyta; class Magnoliopsida; order Poales; family Poaceae; genus Hsuehochloa; species Hsuehochloa calcarea. The sequence continues at coordinate 48,914,461 of CM070599.1, forward strand.
CCTTTGTGTCGCAGCAACCGCCACCAAGATATGGACCACCTCAGCAGCGACCCTTCAACCCACCTTTTCAGTCCCCAAGAACTCCAAAGAACCAAGCACTCTAGCCATTCGATGTGGGAAGTGTAGAGGAAGCCACATGACGAAGAATTGTCTGAGGGACATAGGTGCATGCTTCAATTGTGGGCAGCTTGGTCATCGTAAGATGGATTGTCCCAATCCCCGGAGGACATTTGGAACCCCACCACCAGCATTTAGACCAAGACCACCTACTCCAGCACCACCACAACTCACCTATATGAAGCAGATTGAAGACAACCAACTCGTCACGAAAGAAGCTAGAAAAGGAGAACCGGCACGCCTATCACCCATGACCGCCAAACAGGTTGGAGAAGCATCAGGTGTAATAACGGGTACGTTATTACTTTCACTCTCCCTGGGTATTATTCTTTTAAACGTTGGAAGAACCCACTCCTTTGTACCTTCTGCATTGCTAGTGTAGAGCTTTGTAAGTTCTGAATTTTTGAAAAATCCCTGGGAGTGAACCCCCTGGTTGGTATAGTTATCTGCTCTCCAAGTAAGTATAGATGGCGTATTCCCGCAAGCATCCACCAAAAAGTTCGACAGGAACCCGTCAGTTAAGAACCCAGAAGATCTGTTCAAGAAGAAATACAGTAGAAAGATCACCGTCAGCGAAGCTTCGTGGAAAAAGGAAGAAGCACTACGCGAGCCTAGCCCAAAAACCCCGTCCAAGAGATCCTTGGCTTCATCCGCCACAAAATCCACAATCGAGAGAAGGAGATAGGGATCAGGATGGTTTAGAGATGAAAGGTCAAATCGAGAGGAGCTGGGGATAAGGTGACGGTTCGTGAGACGGAGATGAGGATTGAGATGTGTTTGGGATAGAGGACTTGGGAATTATAATAAAAATGTACATGGGGATCGGTGCAAAATTCTCATCACGCACAGGGGAGTCCATGCTGGCAATGTTATTGGTCCATGTCACGATTAATTCTGAGGTGGCATCTGTGGCGGTGGTGTCGATGACTGACTTAATCCGGATTAGTTGCCTACATGTATAAATTAGAAGATCAGTGACCTAGATGAATCATCCAAACAAGTTTAGTGATCCGCAGTGTAATTTACTCTTTTCATATTTGGTTGGATATCTTCTTTGGCCTGCTTAGTGCATACGTGAGACGTCTCTATCCTGTGTCTTCCTGCACGAGTTGCTTGAATGCTGTGTGTTTTTAGTCTCCACTGTGAAGAGGCTCACCGATTGTCCAATATATCCTAGTTCAACATGGTAAACGAACAATTAACAACTTTGATGTATATTATCTGTGAATGCAAAACTTCTTTTGCTGGTGTGATAACATGATGTGTAAGAATGTCTATATTTGTTGCAGAGTATTGGATGCATCTGATCTCCCTGGACATTGCTGGCTTACTTTTAGCATCCAACAATTCTGAACTGGATTTGGCTTTGCTCTTGTGTTCATTCTGCAGAGATACTTGTGAAGAGATTTTCTTTGAGAAACCTTAACTGCAATTTGAATTGTGCAAATCAATTCTGCTTCTTAGATGTCTCTTATCTTTTCTTCAGACCGGCAGCAATCACCTTCGAGGTTATGCTATCCCATATTCCACGGACATGCAGTTTCATATGCTGTAACAGGTATCTATTGAAGACGAGATCGATGGCCAGCCTGAACTGAACTGAATATTTTTGTTGTTCTGTAGTGCCTGAGAGATGATGGCAGGCTGCTGGTAGTTCTGAAACTAATGAAAGGCCGCAGTGTGTACAAAACTTGTATCTCTTGATCGAAACTGTAAATATTTACAACCAGTAGAGAAAGAAAGGTGCAGCATCTAGAGGAGCTGTACAGAAGCATGACTCTCTCTCTCTCCATGGCCCGACGATGACAGGGCGATTGATACTGCAGCGGCGCCGCCGGCCGGGAGGTCCATGCGCTCACTCAGCACCGCCGCCGCAGGTCCATGTTGTGGTGGCGCCGCGACGAGGCGGCGCGGCCTAGCCAGACCAGCGCCCGGGCGCCCTTGGGCGGCGGCTCGCGCGCCAGCTTCTCCGTCTCCGACCGCCGCAGGATCTCCCACATCACTTGCACGTCCTCGTACGCGCACGTCTGGATGTCGTCGTGGAGCTTCACAAGAACGCCACGGCCATCTGAAAAAGTTTCATCGGAAGCAGCACCGTTGGTCAGTGTGTATGGAAGAGTAAAACAAAAACTAAAGTTAAATTCATCAACCGCACGTTGTCCTAGTAAACGACGGGTATTTGCGGAAATAATTGCATCATAATAATCTTATGGCGGTTTGAGTCTAAGGTCCTGATTAGAATATGACATTCCCCCATTCCTCCCGTTGTTTGAATTGAAATTCCTACGTTCTAAGCAGGGTTAAATGTGCTGATCAACCATTTCTGCCTATAGAATGAAAAATGAATGTGTGATGTAGTACTGAATCATAGAGCGGTTAGCCGATTGCAAAATTGGATCCATGCGGAAAGCAAATCCTACTTATGTACGAGTGTGACGCCAAGTCGCGAACAGAATGGGTTTGATATTCCTGCGACCTTTCTGATAGATGCCATCACGGCGCTGCCACCGCACGAGCAAGGTAGGTGGCCTCTAGGCTCTAGCTGCTTGGTCTAGTACTGCATTACTGGCCGAGTTAGCAAGCTGGCTTCTCAGTCACGGGGAACAGTAAGCACTAAGCATTGATAGGCACTTCTCGCTCCAATATGCGTTATTCCTGTCAACGCTTTCTAAATTACGCACAAGATGTATAACGAACATACTTTTTTTGTACATTAATTACTTCGTCGATTTGTTGTTATATCCAGAGAAAACATGCCAACCAAATGCTTTTTTTTTAACAGTTCAGGAGGTTCTTGCTTGGGCGCCATCCATGGCCATGGAGTTGCTCGTCCCTGAGCTCGCTTCCGTGTCTATCCAAGGCATGAAACTCTAGCTTCCCGTTGCTTTGGGTTTTTGTCCTAATCGGCACAAACAAGCCCACCATGGACAGAGCTTGGATCTAGCTAATTGTGGCCTCTCGCATTGGTTCGGCTCCTCAGATATGCTCGGTGATGGCTTCGTCCACCGATTCGGTGACTTAATGTGCTCCCTCCCCTGACGCGGGGCACCCGCGGGCGCTCACGTGTCCGATGGATCTCGGTGTCGCGGACCTCGACGGCATCGGTACCACACAAGTCCTTCTCCCCCCTCTTGGTAAGTATCAATAAATTTCCCGTGTGGAGAGGAGAGTTCATCTCCGTCTTGGCCGGTGAGCTGCTTCCCTATAGCCGCTGTGTTCCTCCCCCTTTTGCTTCAAGGCTCTGGATCCACCCTTCCAGGATCTCTCCAACAGCTTCACTGTCTGGATTGCAGACCCCATCAACCTATGTTCCCGGTGGCCATCGGGAATTTAGCCGAGTAGATCGCGAGCGCTTGTCGCTGCCGCAGATCCTGCGAACCTCCGATCGAGGGAGGTCCCTCCGCTCCGTCCGCCGCTCAAGATTACCGGAAAATGCACACTCAGAGGCAAAGACGTGGCCTGATCCAGGATTTCAAGGCGACGAGTCCATGCTTTGGCGATGTGAGCTTCTTCTTCATCGACCAAGTCGTTGGCTGTCGTTCAAGGACATGGACACAATTTACTTTTTTTAGTCCTTTCTTCTCAGGTCCAGGGCCTGCTATGTAATTTTTGTATTTTCCAAGACCCCTTCTGTAAATCACTGGTGATTGTATTGACCTTTTTTAAAAAAATATAAATCCAGAGCTAATGGCCCTTACAGCCATAGTAGGGCCATACTTGCTTTAAAAAAAACAAGTGCAATCTAGATTGACGACACCTATACTAGGCTACGCAGCAACACGTATCCATGTACCCAAATGAGCACAAACTTGGTGACGCAGCCAGATTGAGCATGATCTTACATGCAAGAAAGGGAACCGTGCACTCATGCACGTAACAAGAAGTCAAAAAGATATGTGATGTTGCATGCCACATCGACACTTCTAGAAGACAAGTGGAGTTAAGCAGAGTGGGCCCTACGTGTCCGTGAAAAACAAAGCTGCTACTATTACAAGTCAAAGGAGTGATAAAACCAATACAAGTTTGTATCATTCCGTCACCTAAAACGGTATATAGTAGTGTTACATACCCAATATGAGGAGAGTCTAGGAGAATAGCAGGGAATAGATTGGAAGCAAAGAGTAGGAATTCAAGGGAATTAGTCTCGATAGGGAAGAAGATAGTTTAAGGAGGGAATATGTTGTTCATTACAAAGTCGATAACTCATTCTCCACGCAATCCATCGCTACTTAAACCCCTTTAAGATAGCACTTGGTCCGGTTAATCCGCGGCACAAGACTTGGTCGTGGGTTGACCTGAACTCCCAATCCTTCGCTGGGAAATGGGTGTTGGGCCTTCGGTCACGTTGGCTGGTCGTCCTTTTGACTTGTGCCGCTTCCCTCTCCGTAGGAACCATGACATCCCCCCTTCTTCAGTCCTAGTCTTGGGTTTGTATATTATACGGTATTACATCCCAAGTAACTTGGTCATCACCTTTTGTTGCCATGGAGTCGTTAGCAGTTGGTCCCCGAGATGGACCAAACTTTTCTAGTTTGTCCGAACAACAAATTCTGATATCTACGAGTAGGTGCGTCACTATTTTATCGCCATCAAAATTGCCAGCCCTTCTTTCTCACAGGTTGACAGCCCTTGTGTTCAAGGACCTAGAGCCTTGCCGAGGTAAGCTACATGATGTTGATCTTGCATCAGAACTGCTCCAATTCCCTTGTCAGAGGCATCCGTTTCCACTTCGAATGTCTTGGTGAAGTCCGGTAGTGCAAGCACAGGAGCAGAGATTAGGGCCTCCTTTAATGCTCAAAATGCCATCTCCTTGTCTTCAGTCCACACAAACACCACATTCTTCTTCAGCAATTCAGTAAGTGGTCGACTAATGACTTTGAAGTTGCGCACAAATCAGCAGTAGTAGCCTGCTAATCCCAGGAACCCTCATACTTGTTTGACGTTAATAGGTCTCTGCCAATATTGAACAGCCGTGATGTTCTTTGAATCGGTGTCAACTCCTTCTTGATTGATAACATGCCCCAAATATGACAATTATTGCCGAGCAAATGCACACTTGGATCATTTGACTTCCAACTAGTGACGTGACAACACTTCCAGCACATGCCTTAATCTTCCCATATTTTCCTATAAGGTTTGTCTATACAACAGTATATCATCGATAAACACCAGCACTTCCCGGTGCAGCAGCGGTCCCAGCACTGTATTCATCAAGCCTTGGAAGGTCGCTGGTGCACTGGTCAGTCCGTATGACATTACTTTGAACCCATAATATCCATGATGTTGTTTGAAGGCCGTTTTGTGCCCATCTTCAGGTTTCATCCGGATTTGGTGATACACTACACGCAAATCCAAACTGGTGAACTACCGCGATCCTGCCAGTTCGTCTTCCTCATGATATATAGCAGATATCGATTCTTCATCGTGGTGGCATTCAAATGCCGGTAGTCCACGCATAATCACCAAGTGTTGTCTTCTTTCTTCACCAACAGTGCTGCAGACGCAAATGGGCTAGCATTGGGTTGGATTATTCCCTACTCAAGAATAGTTGTTACTTGCCTCTCCATCTCATCCTTCTGCGTTGGATGGTAACGATAAGGACGAAGGTTGACCGGTTGCGCCCTATGGAGTAATGGGATATCATGATGGAATTTGCACTGAAGCGGCAGTCCCCGCGGTTCTTCAAAGAATTGTTTGAAATCTGACAACATACAATGAATAGTGTCAGGCATTCTTGTGTTGTCTGCTTCCACTGAATTTAGGTCTCCACTGCCACTGTCCTTCTGAGCTTTAACCACCACACACTGAGACATCTCAGACTTAATTTCTCGAAGCATGGCCCACTTGCCATGATGGATAAAAGTCAAGGTCTTCTTGCGCCAATGCACCGTCATCAGACTATACCTCTCAAGCCAGTCCACCCCCACGATAACATCATAGCATCCCAGCGACATCACCTTCAGAGTTTATACAAACTCCACCTCCTGTACGCTCCAACAACAATCCGAAAATTCCCCTAGGCGGGTCAGAGTTCCACCATTAGTGATCCGGACTTGCATCGGCTGAGGAGATTTTCGTTCCCGTGCAACTTGACCGCCAAGGCCTCTCCAACAAACTATGTGTACTCCTTGAATCGATTAGAATAATGACCTCCAACCCTTGGATTCTCCCCTTTAGCCGCACCATTTTCGGGGTTTCCAACCCATGAGCTGCTGCCACTGAGACGGCCATAAGATCCCCTCCATGCGAACTCACAGCTTCAGATGGATCCACCTCTGTTGCCGGCTCCTACACTAACTCCCATAGCTCTTGCACTACGTGTAGCTGCACTATCGGTCCACACCGATGATCTCGGTTCCATTTCTCCCCGCAGGTGTGACACATGCATCTGGCTCGACGATATGCCTGGAGCAAAACCATTTTGTCGTCGGATCCGCTAGCTCGGGCACCTTCCGTTCCCCTTCGATCATCCGCCCGATTGCCCGTTTATGCCGACGGTCTTCCTAGCAGTGGCGTCAATGGCAAGATCGTCTGTGACACCGGTCGTCCCCCCATTGGGAACTTCGGGCATCGCTCCTCCTGCAAACAAGCCAAGGATACGACAGTATCGAGATCCTTTGGCCTATGTAAAACAACAAGAGCCCTAATATCACTACGCAATCCATCAATGAAATGTGTCACAAAGAACATGGGGTCCCAGGAGTGGTGAGCAGTGAGGTTATGCATGGATTCATTGAACTTCTCTACAAACTCCACGATTGCGCCACTCTACCTAAGGCGATTGAGTTGACAGAGTTGTTGTTGGAACTCCTCCCGACCGAAACGCAAACAAATTGCGTTAGCAAATTCCTCCCAACTCGTGTTCACTGTATGAGCTTGAGTAGTTTGCAACCATAACACTGCATTTTGTACGAAATATATGGTTGCCAAACTGACCCACAACTCCGGGCGAGTTGAACACACTCATAAGTAAACCTCACATTTCAGCCTCCACACCCTAGGATTTTCTCTATCGAATTGGGGAAAATCCGGTTTCTGTGGCACTGGGTGGTGGAAATACCCACTTGGGGACTTACTCACCAACTCAACTGAATCGCGAGGGAGAAGGGATAAGGACGGCAACCCATATGTACCATTGCCCGGAGGTGGCTCTGGGGTGAAGTTCCTCGCGGCCTTCCCCCGATTTTGAGTTGCAGCGCGGTGGCCGTCAGACCCGTGACCATAGTCACTTCCTTCTTCCGTCAGTTCGATCGACGCTAGATGCTCGAGAGTCGAAAGCAGTGGAGGCAAGCCCCCGGTTGTCGTCGTCTCGTCATGGGTGATCTGGTGCACTTGGTCGCACAACTCCCTGACCTCGCCCCGTAGCTCATCCACTGCCGTCGTCATGGTTGGCTTCCAATCCTTGAGTTCCATCACCACCGGCTTTAGATCGACCAATGAGTCAACCACTTTGGATGGTGTTGTTCTGCGCCTGGATGGCCTTGGTGAGTCCAGCCATCTGCTGCTCCATGGCCGGTGATTTCTTCCGCGCTCGCGTCTGATACCTTGGCTTCTCTAGATCGTCTTCTGGTCTCAAGATCGTTGCTCTGATACCAAAGTTGTTACATACCCAAAGATGAGGGAGTCTAGGAGAATAGTAGGGGATAGATTGGAAGCAAGGGCAAGAATTCAAGAGAATTAGTATGGGCAGGGAATAAGATAGTTTGAGGAGAGAATCTGTTGTTCATTACAAATTCGACAACTCATTCCCCACGTAACCCATTGCTACTTAAACCCCCCTTTACGACAACGCTGGTCCAGTTGTCCGACCGACACGCGCTTGGTTGTGGGCTGGCTCGAGAACTCCAATTCCTTCGCTGAGAAACGGGTGTTGGGCCTTCAGTCACATTGACTGGTCCTCCTTTTGACTTTTGCTGCTTCCATCTCCGTAAGAACCATGACAAGTAGTCTTGCGTTCCATACCAACTCGATACCAGTCAATACCGTCCATACATGTTCGGTACTAGACAATATCGACAGAATTGATAGTATCATCTATCGAACTCGTTGAAGTATGCGTTATATTTAATTCTACGACTATGTAGTTAGAGTAATATTATAAGTAAAATTTAGTGTATATATATATATATATATATATATATATATATATATATATATATATATATATATATATATATATGCCGTTCCGAAATGTATCATTTCAAAAGTCAAATCGGTATAGTCTCCTAAACGATATTAAATGATTTGTTGGTGACTTTTCTTATATATATATATATGCCGTTCCGAAATGTATCATTTCAAAAGTCAAATCGGTATAGTCTCCTAAACGATATTAAATGATTTGTTGGTGACTTTTCTTATAAGCAGGTGTCATTCACATGCCGCCGTTCTCATATTTCTTTTGGCCGTTTCCTACCGACACACATATACTACTTTCTCCTACATGCATGTAGTACGATCCTATCTATCTGTTTGTCTATTTATCGATCCCTAGTGATGCATGATGATGTATAAATATCTCAGCACAAGACATGGATATATACCACCAAGAAGTGCCCGTTGCCGTCCAGTACGATCTTGTTTGTTGGTTTAATTGCAGCGTTCTTGTCTACCCACTACTCCTACCTTGCTAATTTGATAAGTCCCAATACCTAATCGATCTTGAAGATAAAAATACATTTACATATGCTCTCGCTCTCGCTCCCTAGCTCCTCTCTCTCTATTTCTTTCTCTCCCTCTTCTCCCTCTCGATACAGGACTCGATCCACAAATTTGTTTAGTCTTAGCTCCTTAACGTGCACTTCCAGCAACCAGACGAATGTTTCGAAGAAAAGGGGTAGCGAACGGCAACAGCAGAACGAAAGCAATTTATGATTCATGGACAATCGGTTGTGCAATCAAGTTACATAAAACTATTTACTATAACAATTTTACTGGTATGGATATTTATTTTCTGATCAGACGATGGCATATTAATACACAACGCTATATCCTCCGTATTGATACATTTAATACAGATAATCCATTTCGGATAAAAACCAAGGTTACATATTATTCATTTCCGACAAAAAACCAAGCTACGAGTGCGGTGCGGTGCGGTGCCACAGAAATAATTGTTTTCTTGCACCAAAAAAATGCTACAGAACTTTGATGCATGTGTACACTGATTATACGAAGATTGCATGGATTGTCCTGTTGCCCAAAAGGAAAACGACGGCCACGCACGTCGGTCTCGTGAGTCGTGATATATGATCAGTTTAGTGTGCGTGAGATGAAGAACATAGGTAGGCTGGTGCCAATGTTGGGATGAATCAACATTAATACATGCACTGCAAACTTTTCTGTACACTGCAACCTTACTGGAATCTTAATTCAACGCTGGATGATGCAGGAAACAGAAAAGAGATCAAGCGCGCATTAATTGCCACTCACCCATCAGTGGTCAAAAGAATAAACCGGGAATGTTTAGTGATTTTCGCAATTCGATCAGAAGAAGATATGAACCGGCCGGCAAAGTTCAAGCAGTGGGTGTATGGGAGGGCGGATGATCGATCTTACCATGTTTCTTGCGACGCAGCCGGGCGGTGATGACGATCCACGCGCGCCTCACCGGCACGACAGCCGCCTTCTGCCACCACTCCATCCCGGTGGCCAATCGCCGGCGACTCTATTATCTCTTGTACCTCTATCAGAGAGAGCTGAGAGCTGAGAGAGAAAGGGATGGTGAAGAGAAGAGAAGGTGGCGTATGAAGTGTGGGTGGGTTTGCATCCTCTGATATTCCACTGGAATGTTACGGGTAAACAGTGCTATAGCAATCCTAAGATCTGAACTGTTGGAGCGAAAATAATAGAGAAGATTGATCATCACAGTGTCACTACAGCGCTACCAATGATACAATGATAATGGTACAGTATTCACGCTACAACGCAGATCTCGATCTTATTTGTTGGTTTTTTAATAACTAAAGGACACAATACTATGATACTGTTTATCGTGACATTTCTTCTCAAAATCATTGGATGGGCGTCCCCGCTGCCACCTAACCCTGTTGGCTGCTCTCCACGTTGCCTCGGTGCCAGCGCCAGGCGCCCATTCCTAATACGCCCCTTCGCGTTTGACCGTTAATCTGGTCGTTAATCTTCCACAGTCATACGAGTGCAGACCAGTTTTTATTTGGTATGGCTGGTTCAAGATTTTTCCCTGCTGTTCATACCTTCCATTGAATTTGGGTGCGTGTCTATATATATATATATATATATCTTCTGATGCCCCGTTTACTCTGGTTCATGTCTTAAAATTCACGTGAAATTCAAATTTGGGTGTATATATATCTCTCTCTCTTCTGATGCCCCGTTTCAGACGAGGAATTACTCTGGTTCACGTCTTAAAATTCTCGTGAAATTCATGTTTTTAAATAGGACTAGACCTTTTGTAAGCATGAGTACGCGGATTATATGAAGCAGCATATATGTACGATATGTGTTTTTTTATTAAAAATATATATGCATATACCATGTGAATGAGTAGCTGTGTGTATATAATCCTTCCATCAGATAATTTAAAGAGGGTCCCAGAGGGATTATAATGCCCTTTGGAGTTTGGAAGCTTTTGCTCCAACTCATTTTGGGAGAACTCTGACCTACCTGTTCAAATCCCGGGTCTAGCAGGGCTTCAGGCCAGGCCTGAAAAAGCTTAGTTTTGAATGAGCAGACTTGAGCCCAGCTCGGCCCAGAAACTGGGTTTTCCAGTAAGATAATATTATTTTAATTCTTTTAGGAATACAAAATAATATTTAATTTATTTCAAAAATAAAAAATAATTTTTTTATTGCCATTGTCGGACTTTTCTAGGCTTTGGACCGAGCCTTTGGGTTGAAAATCAAGACCAAAAATTCAACTCAAGCTCGGACAACAGGTCTAGAGAAAACCCACAAGTCATCAAGTCAACTGGACGACTTTTGGCAATGATGAGAGCAGAGACGACAATGATATCTATTCTTTCACTCGTGCATATCTGAAACCACAACTTGTGGAGAATTTTTGAAACCGATGCATTGCATGGACTTCGGTACAGCTCTACAGCCGACATCAAAGGGAAGCAAATACAAGAAAGAGAAAATACATTTGCAACATTTTTTCAGAAAGATTATACAACTAGATCTAAAATACATATACCACATAACCAGAAAAAATTATCGTATATCTTTTCATGTGCTTTTATACAGTGTAATATTCTTGCATATGCAACTGATCTGCAGGGACAAAAACAAATACAGGAGAACCGGTGTAATTTACTGAAAGAAGAAAAAAAGAAAGAAAAAATGGGTTGAGTAAGCACCTCGAGTTTTTTTCGTACTTGCTTTTGGCGTTTTGAACTAATCATCTAAATTCTTCATATATTCTTTCGACAATTTTGAATTCATTATCAGTTCTTGCTCTTTCACCAGTGAGTTCCCTGACTCAATCAATGCATCCAGTGTTGGCTGATTAAAATAATAATAATAATATCAGGATATTAGACATAGTATTGGTTTCTCAAACTGAAGAAAGAATAACCAGTCCAACTATTGAGATATTGAAAGAACTGCTAGCAGAATGACAAAGAAATTCTATTAGAGCATGTAGGCCATATAGGTTACTTGAAAATTTGAATACCTTTGGAGGAATAAATGTTGGAAGCTTCTCTCTTTTCTTTTGCTTGAGAAGCTTGTCACCTAGTTGTTCAGAACCACCAATTTCATCTACCCACTGCAACACAAGTGAAACCACGTATATTATTTAGGCATTGTCTAAAGACAATTTTCAAAAGCCACACTGGAAAATTTCAATTTCCACACGAAGACTACTCATCTGAAGCACAACACGACAGTCCACTATCCTAATTGGAGATACCATTGCCAACCTTTTGTACAAAAGATGTCTGTTGTTGCATACCAAACATGACCCAGTTAACATAACCCTGTATACTTCAATAGAAAATATATAGATAAACTCTAATGCATGGTCATATGTTCTGCATCTACTGAAACTAAACAGGCATGACCTTGTTGCACAAACAACCTTAAGTGGAAACATTCTCTGAAATCAACCATAAGAATATTAAGTGGATCTCTTCATAAAATGAAAACTCGTATTAACTGTCCTAAATCATAAGAAGTACCTTCAATATAGCCCGATCATATGTCCTGGATCTCAACGCTCCATAAAAGTCCAGAGCTGCATCAAGTTGAGTTCGTTCTTGAATAAATTAATCAAATGTAGAAGCGAAAATGGATACTTTCTGCACTAGATGAAACCCAATTTCCACCAGTAACTAAACAAACAAAATAATAGAACTTGAAAGGGTCCAATAAATGTTTTGGTGGAGAGAGTGATGGTTTTGTGACCTTTCCAGTTCCCCTGTTATTTCCCTTTGCTCTAGCTATCACCCAGATATGAAGTATGTATGACAGAAAGAAACAAAGAACCTTGTTTTCAGCATTACTAATGTTTGTGGGTTTATCAAAGTATGGTTGCTTTTCAAATTTCCGGAAAATTAGGATTATGGTAACACTACCATCTCCATGCTATTACTTGAAGAATTAAGCACCATAGATGAATGTGTTCCAAATTTAATTCCTTGAAAGAAATTAGGGTGTGAGCCATTCTGCAACCAATTTTTTATCTAAGCATAGACCAAGGCCATTAAACTCATCCTCCTTCGGTCCTACCCTTTTACATCCACTCCCCAAGTCTAATCCAACATCAGAAACAACCCAAAAAATATATTTAAGCTGTCTAATTTACAAACATTTTCCCAACAATACCATTTTTTCTCTGGCTCTTGGACAACCAAATATTTTTCTAGAAGGAAACAAAAGCATTTGCATATGAATTTAGACATAATGCATTCAAAATGTCAAGGAAAAAAAAGGTTCATTCAAATGTAGGCGAAACATTATTAGATACATGTTGTTGATCCTTTTGGGGCGTTGGCCCAGGTGTGCGAATGTTGGCTGGTAACTCCAGCAGTTTGTAAGACTCTTTAATTTGCTTTCAATATAAGCAGGGAAAACCTTCTTCTAAAATGTAGCTGAAACTAGAAATCTAGAATTTTGTACATCAAGTCCTAAGTAACATCTTAGCAAAGGGCAAGGTTAGCATTCCAAGCACAAAGTAATTGGCATAAGTGACTTTTGTAGTGCATACTCCACCATCCAGAACCACACAAGTCTCATACGCTGCAAAATAAAAGTGACAGTTTTGGTGAAAGGAGTACCTTGGTTTGGAAACGTGTCTACAATTGTTGATAATTCCTCAAAAGATAACCCATCCTTTGTATACATGCGGTGAACAATGTTAATTATATCTTCGCGGTCAGGCTGCCTATTAAGCACAAATGGTCAGATATAAAGCACCAATCTTCAAAGTTTTCTTGTCTAAATTAAATCTCACTAGTTTTTGTAAGGAAGTAGCACAAACTTGCATACGATCAATTTAACAGAAAAGACGCCAAAAAATGTCACGTGAAATCAGCACCAATATTCAAACTAGCAACTTAAGTAGCTAAGAGTTGAATCAGATGGATGATTTACGTTACATACTGTAAAAATTGCAGTGCCAAGAAGAAAGCACACCCCAAATAATACACAAGGCTTGAACAAAAATGAATTACTCCAGCCCAGAACTTTCAGTTTGTGCATCGTTGCAACAAAATTGCTTCAGATGCAAGGACAAACATACCAGTAGAACTTTTCCATCCTCCCATCACGAATCAAAGGAGCATATAGTGTTGAAAAATCATTTCCAGTTACTATTATTGGCACTCTGTGTGTAACATCAGATTCTCTCCATTTCTGGCCGATGCTAACCCTGGTAGGATTATCTGCCAAGTTCATCAAAGTTCCAACCACTATTTGATTATTGACAGTCATTTGTGTATTTCCTGGCAACAGCAATAACATATAGCAATTAGTTTCTTTCCAACTCGAAATCATATGTTCAAATGATAAACTTTAAGATTCACTACATAAAAAGAAGGTTCAATTCTTGCGAAGAATGCTTGACAAAGAACTAATAAAATGAACAGATAAACCGAGTAGCCAAGTTTGTGAAAAAGAAGCATGAAAAAACACACACCCAGGTTCACCATGATCAACAATGCCATCAAAATATGTTTATAGAATGACATACCAAATCTTCCAACACCAGCATCTAGGTCATTGATCATCAAACAACTCATTTTCCCCTATATCATCCAAAAACTTGTGAAAACAGTGTGTCTTGTAAGGAAAAGGAAAATGAACAAAATTCACAGGCACCATTAGACTGGTAGCATTATTATGGTAATTCAGTAATGACACAGACGAGAAAAGGCTATGGGGCACTAGTAGTTTTCAGGACATATAAGATCCAAGTCATTCAGAAACATTTTCACTATCTCAAGATATAAACACATTGAACCAGGCATTGAAAAAAGATATTGAGATGATAAAAGACTAAAAATCACCATCGTTGGTGATTCAGGGGCATTTTCACCACCTCAAGTTAATAATCCTGAGCTAGCGGCTTTTGTATACACAATTTTCAATTGTCCTTTTTTATCATTTCATATGCAAGGCATCAAGCTAGTCTGACATATGGAGCTTCCCCAAATGAATGTAAAACTACTCTCGACCATATGCAAATGATTAACTTACGTGTGTTAACGCACAAGTTTGCAAAATATCAATATTATTTTCTTTCATGCTCACTACTCAGAAAACTGAATCTGAAAGGCACTTCTCTGAAACAGAGTAGCTGAAAACACCTTCTTACTTGGTTTTGAATTACTTGAGAGGCCGTTCTGTACCGGTCACGTATAAGCCTTCCAGGTTCTCCTGCAACAAGAGCAGAAAAACACCTGAGCAACTACCAAACAACTCATACATTTCCAGACCATGCAACTGTGCAAATAATCACAGCTGCAAAAGAGCAAGCAATCACTACTTTGTTGATGGATTTAGATTTGATAGAGCATATAGCTGTTATGTATATGTATATATAGCCCATATGTATATATTGTTAGAGATATAGTTAGAGATATGTTTGTGTTAGAGTAGGATTCTAGATTTGATTTGGTTTCCTTATCTGTAACATGTCTTGTATATATATTGGCCAATTGACCTCCTGATAATACAAGCATTATTCGTAACATGGTATCAGAGTCTACCTAGGGTTTTGGATTTTCCGTCGCTTCGCTTGTCGCCAAGACGCCGGCCTCTCCCATGCAGCCCGCCGCCGCCTCCTTCATGATGCCGCCGCGCTGGCCTCCTCCCGCCACAGCTGGGATCTCATGCCGGATCCTTTCTCCGCCGGATCCGAGCCACCGCGCCTCCGGCCGTCGCCGCGCCTCCGGTCCTGCCTCCTCCGCCGGATCCGGGCCGCCCGCGCCTCCTGGTCCGCCTCGCTCCGCCCATGCCGCCCTCCCGGTCCGCCCGAGCCGTCCGCTCATGCTGCCGCGCCTCCCGCTTGCCCCGCCGCTACATCCGGTCGCCGCTACATCCTCTCGCTCGCTCGCCGCATTTCCTCCGCCGCTCCGCCGTCGAGCCGCTCAAGAGTCGCCGGGGCGCCTGCTGCCGTCATGGGGGGACCGCGGTCGCCGCTTCATCCTCTCGCCGCTCCGGCCGCCGCTTCTCCTCCCGCCCGCTCCGCGTCGAGAGCCGCTCGGGAATCGCCGGACGACAATGCCGCCGGCCGCCGGATCTGCTGGATCGCCGTCGCCGGTACGCCGGATCCGCCGCAGAGCCGAGCCGACCATCGCCGCCAAAACCGGCGAGAGGAGGAAAAAAAACGTTGTTCTAACGTCGCGCCGTCCGCGCCGCTGTTAGACCTCGTTGTCTTGGTCGCCGCACCGCCCGGGCCGCCTACCAATGGGCACCGCTTCCTCCTCGCCGCCCGGTGATCGACGGTGTCAATTACAGCGACCGTGTCTCATATGCGCATTCACATGCGTGGTCTTCATCTACAGGGCGTCTCTCTCGGCGATGTCACCGCGCCTTGCCCTACTCCTCCGATGAAGCCTCGCTGCTGCTTATCCTCGGCAATGACAAAGTGCTGTTGAGGGCATTCTTGGCCTTGCGATGAGAAAGTCGCCTCGCCTACCAAGAGGCTCGGATTTCTACATGGATCGCTTGACTACCTACACTCGGTGGTGCAACGACGACGCCGGTGCTGCTTTGTCTTCATCGCCAGATGTTGACCTCGATTCTCTTATGAGATTGTGGATTTTCTTGGTGTCCAGATGTGGACTCATCTTCGACAATGGCTTACGAACCTACGGAGATGCCCTCTACACAGCCGATGAGTTCGCCAGAGCACTCTCTTCACGGTGATGCTATCGTTGGCGCCTTCACGCCCGAGTTCGCGATCCGGCGTCAATCGACTCTCTCTTCGCACCTTGGGCCGCGTTCTGTTCATCTTTGCTTGGCTATCCGTCTTGACACAGAGTTTCAGCGTGTCTCACGAGTTCCTTACTGCGCCGCCCCGAGTTCGGCGAGGCGTGCCCGGCTACTTCTATTGAAGACGAGATGGATGGCCAGCCTGAACTGAACTGAATATTTTTGTTGTTCTGTAGTGCCTGAGAGATGATGGCAGGCTGCTGGTAGTTCTGAAACTAATGAAAGACCGCCGCAGAGTGTACAAAACTTGTATCTCTTGATCGAAACTGTAAATATTTACAACCAGTAGAGAAAGAAAGGTGCAGCATCTAGAGGAGCTGTACAGAAGCATGACTCTCTCTCTCTCCATGGCCCGACGATGACAGGGCGATTGATGCTGCAGCGGCGCCGCCGGCCGGGAGGTCCATGCGGCATGCGCTCACTCAGCACCGCCGCCGCAGGTCCATGTTGTGGTGGCGCCGCGACGAGGCGGCGCGGCCTAGCCAGACCAGCGCCCGGGCGCCCTTGGGCGGCGGCTCGCGCGCCAGCTTCTCCGTCTCCGACCGCCGCAGGATCTCCCACATCACTTGCACGTCCTCGTACGCGCACGTCTGGATGTCGTCGTGGAGCTTCACAAGAACGCCACGGCCATCTGAAAAAGTTTCATCGGAAGCAGCACCGTTGGTCAGTGTGTATGGAAGAGTAAAACAAAAACTAAAGTTAAATTCATCAACCGCACGTTGTCCTAGTAAACGACGGGTATTTGCGGAAATAATTGCATCATAATAATCTTATGGCGGTTTGAGTCTAAGGTCCTGATTAGAATATGACATTTTTTTCACCCGATTCCTCCCGTTGTTTGAATTGAAATTCCTACGTTCTAAGCAGGGTTAAATGTGCGTGCTGATCAACCATTTCTGCCTATAGAATGAAAAATGAATGTGTGATGTAGTACTGAATCATAGAGCGGTTAGCCGATTGCAAAATTGGATCCATGCGGAAAGCAAATCCTACTTATGTACGAGTGTGACGCCAAGTCGCGAACAGAATGGGTTTGATATTCCTGCGACCTTTCTGATAGATGCCATCACGGCGCTGCCACCGCACGAGCAAGGTAGGTGGCCTCTAGGCTCTAGCTGCTTGGTCTAGTACTGCATTATTGGCCGAGTTAGCAAGCTGGCTTCTCAGTCACGGGGAACAGTAAGCACTAAGCATTGATAGGCACTTCTCGCTCCAATATGCGTTATTCCTGTCAACGCTTTCTAAATTACGCACAAGATGTATAACGAACACACTTTTTTTGTACATTAATTACTTCGTCGATTTGTTGTTATATCCAGAGAAAACATGCCAACCAAATGCTTTTTTTTTTAACAGTTCAGGAGGTTCTTGCTTGGGCGCCATCCATGGCCATGGAGTTGCTCGTCCCTGAGCTCGCTTCCGTGGCTATCCAAGGCATGAAACTCTAGCTTCCCGTTGCTTTGGGTTTTTGTCCTAATCGGCACAAACAAGCCCACCATGGACAGAGCTTGGATCTAGCTAATTGTGGCCTCTCGCATTGGTTCGGCTCCTCAGATATGCTCGGTGATGGCTTCGTCCACCGATTCGGTGACTTAATGTGCTCCCTCCCCTGACGCGGGGCACCCGCGGGCGCTCACGTGTCCGATGGATCTCGGTGTCGCGGACCTCGACGGCATCGGTACCACACAAGTCCTTCTCCCCCCTCTTGGTAAGTATCAATAAATTTCCCGTGTGGAGAGGAGAGTTCATCTCCGTCTTGGCCGGTGAGCTGCTTCCCTATAGCCGCTGTGTTCCTCCCCCTTTTGCTTCAAGACTCTGGATCCACCCTTCCAGGATCTCTCCAACAGCTTCACTGTCTGGATTGCAGACCCCATCAACCTATGTTCCCGGTGGCCATCGGGAATTTAGCTTAGTAGATCGCGAGCGCTTGTCGCTGCCGCAGATCCTGCGAACCTCCGATCGAGGGAGGTCCCTCCGCTCTGTCCGCCGCTCAAGATCACCGGAAAATGCACACTCAGAGGCAAAGACGTGGCCTGATCCAGGATTTCAAGGCGACGAGTCCATGCTTTGGCGATGTGAGCTTCTTCTTCATCGACCAAGTCGTTGGCTGTCGTTCAAGGACATGGACACAATTTACTTTTTTTAGTCCTTTCTTCTCAGGTCCAGGGCCTGCTATGTAATTTTTGTATTTTCCAAGACCCCTTCTGTAAATCACTGGTGATTGTATTGACCTTTTTTTAAAAAATATAAATCCAGAGCTAATGGCCCTTACAGCCATAGTAGGGCCATACTTGCCTTAAAAAAAACAAGTGCATTCTAGATTGACGACACCTATACTAGGCTACGCAGCAACACGTATCCATGTACCCAAATGAGCACAAACTTGGTGACGCAGCCAGATTGAGCATGATCTTACATGCAAGAAAGGGAACCGTGCACTCATGCACGTAACAAGAAGTCAAAAAGATATGTGATGTTGCATGCCACATCGACACTTCTAGAAGACAAGTGGAGTTAAGCAGAGTGGGCCCTACGTGTCCGTGAAAAACAAAGCTGCTACTATTACAAGTCAAAGGAGTGATAAAACCAATACGAGTTTGTATCATTCCGTCACCTAAAACGGTATATAGTAGTGTTACATACCCAATATGAGGAGAGTCTAGGAGAATAGCAGGGAATAGATTGGAAGCAAAGAGTAGGAATTCAAGGGAATTAGTCTCGATAGGGAAGAAGATAGTTTAAGGAGGGAATATGTTGTTCATTACAAAGTCGATAACTCATTCTCCACGCAATCCATCGCTACTTAAACCCCCTTTAAGATAGCACTGGTCCAGTTGTCTGGCCGCTGCGCACTTGGCTGTGGGTTGACCCGGGAACTCCCAATCCTTCGGTGGGAAATGGGTGTTGGGCCTTCGGTCACGTTGGCTGGTCGTCCTTTTGACTTGTGCCGCATCCCTCTCCGTAGGAACCATGACATCCCCCCTTCTTCAGTCCTAGTCTTGGGTTTGTATATTATACGGTATTACATCCCAAGTAACTTGGTCATCACCTTTTGTTGCCATGGAGTCGTTAGCAGTTGGTCCCCGAGATGGACCAAACTTTTCTAGTTTGTCCGAACAACAAATTCTGATATCTACGAGTAGGTGCGTCACTATTTTATCGCCATCAAAATTGCCAGCTCTTCTTTCTCACAGGTTGACAGCCCTTGTGTTCAAGGACCTAGAGCCTTGCCGAGGTAAGCTACATGATGTTGATCTTGCATCAGAACTGCTCCAATTCCCTTGTCAGAGGCATCCGTTTCCACTTCGAATGTCTTGGTGAAGTCCGGTAGTGCAAGCACAGGAGCAGAGATTAGGGCCTCCTTTAATGCTCAAAATGCCATCTCCTTGTCTTCAGTCCACACAAACACCACATTCTTCTTCAGCAATTCAGTAAGTGGTCGACTAATGACTTTGAAGTTGCGCACAAATCGTGATAGTAGCTTTGCTAATCCGTGAACCCTCATACTTGTTTGACGTTAATAGGTCTCTGCCAATATTGAACAGCCGTGATGTTCTTTGAATCGGTGTCAACTCCTTCTTGATTGATAACATGCCCCAAATATGACAATTATTGCCGAGCAAATGCACACTTGGATCATTTGACTTCCAACTAGTGGCGTGACAACACTTCCAAAGACATGCCTTAATCTTCCCATATTTTCCTATAAGGTTTGTCTATACAACGATATATCATCGATAAACACCGGCACTTCCGGTCGTGGCGGTCCAAAGATTTGTATTCATCAAGCCTTGGAAGGTCATTTGGTGCCTTTGGTCGATCCGTATGACATTACTTTGAACCCATAATATCCATGATGTTGTTTGAAGGCCGTTTTGTGCCCATCTTCAGGTTTCATCCGGATTTGGTGATACACTACGCGCAAATCCAAACTGGTGAACTACCGCGATCCTACCAGTTCGTCTTCCTCATGATATATAGCGGATATCGATTCTTCATCGTGGTGGCATTCAAATGCCGTAGTCCACGCATAATCACCAAGTGTTGTCTTCTTTCTTCACCAACAGATCTCGCAGACGCAAATGGGCTAGCATTGGGTTGGATTATTCCCTACTCAAGAATAGTTGTTACTTGCCTCTCCATCTCATCCTTGCGTTGGATGGTAACGATAAGGACGAAGGTTGACCGGTTGCGCCCTATGGAGTAATGGGATATCATGATGGAATTTACCTTTGAGCGGCGGTCCCCGCGGTTCTTCAAAGAATTGTTTGAAATCTGACAACATACAATGAATAGTGTCAGGCATTCTTGTGTTGTCTGCTTCCACTGAATTTAGGTCTCCACTGCCACTGTCCTTCTGAGCTTTAACCACCACACACTGAGACATCTCAGACTTAATTTCTCGAAGCACGACCCACTTGCCATGATGGATAAAAGTCAAGGTCTTCTTGCGCCAATGCACCGTCATCAGACTATACCTCTCAAGCCAGTCCACCCCCACGATAACATCATAGCATCCCAGCGACATCACCTTCAGAGTTTATACAAACTCCACCTCCTGTACGCTCCAACAACAATCCGAAAATTCCCCTAGGCGGGTCAGAGTTCCACCATTAGTGATCCGGACTTGCATCGGCTGAGGAGATTTTCGTTCCCGTGCAACTTGACCGCCAAGGCCTCTCCAACAAACTATGTGTACTCCTTGAATCGATTAGAATAATGACCTCCAACCCTTGGATTCTCCCCTTTAGCCGCACCATTTTCGGGGTTTCCAACCCATGAGCTGCTGCCACTGAGACGGCCATAAGATCCCCTCCATGCGAACTCACAGCTTCAGATGGATCCACCTCTGTTGCCGGCTCCTACACTAACTCCCATAGCTCTTGCACTACGTGTAGCTGCACTATCGGTCCACACCGATGATCTCGGTTCCATTTCTCCCCGCAGGTGTGACACATGCATCTGGCTCGACGATATGCCTGGAGCAAAACCATTTTGTCGTCAGATCCGCTAGCTCGGGCACCTTCCGTTCCCCTTCGATCATCCGCCCGATTGCCCGTTTATGCCGACGGTCTTCCTAGCAGTGGCGGCAATGGCAAGGTCGTCTGTGACACCGGTCGTCCCCCCATTGGGAACTTCGGGCATCGCTCCTCCTGCAAACAAGCCAAGGATACGACAGTATCGAGATCCTTTGGCCTATGTAAAACAACAAGAGCCCTAATATCACTACGCAATCCATCAATGAAATGTGTCACAAAGAACATGGGGTCCCAGGAGTGGTGAGCACTGAGGTTATGCATGGATTCATTGAACTTCTCTACAAACTCCACGATTGCGCCACTCTACCTAAGGCGATTGAGTTGACAGAGTTGTTGTTGGAACTCCTCCCGACCGAAACGCAAACAAATTGCGTTAGCAAATTCCTCCCAACTCGTGTTCACTGTATGAGCTTGAGTAGTTTGCAACCATAACACTGCATTTTGTACGAAATATATGGTTGCCAAACTGACCCACAACTCCGGGCGAGTTGAACACACTCATAAGTAAACCTCACATTTCAGCCTCCACACCCTAGGATTTTCTCTATCGAATTGGGGAAAATCCGGTTTCTGTGGCACTGGGTGGTGGAAATACCCACTTGGGGACTTACTCACCAACTCAACTGAATCGCGAGGGAGAAGGGATAAGGACGGCAACCCATATGTACCATTGCCCGGAGGTGGCTCTGGGGTGAAGTTCCTCGCGGCCTTCCCCCGATTTTGAGTTGCAGCGCGGTGGCCGTCAGACCCGTGACCATAGTCACTTCCTTCTTCCGTCAGTTCGATCGACGCTAGATGCTCGAGAGTCGAAAGCAGTGGAGGCAAGCCCCGGTTGTCGTCGTCTCGTCATGGGTGATCTGGTGCACTTGGTCGCACAACTCCCTGACCTCGCCCCGTAGCTCATCCACTGCCGTCGTCATGGTTGGCTTCCAATCCTTGAGTTCCATCACCACCGGCTTTAGATCAGCCAGCGAGTCAACCACCGCCTGGATGGTGTTGTTCTGCGCCTGGATGGCCTTGGTGAGTCCAGCCATCTGCTGCTCCATGGCCGGTGATTTCTTCCGCGCTCGCGTCTGATACCTTGGCTTCTCTAGATCGTCTTCTGGTCTCAAGATCGTTGCTCTGATACCAAAGTTGTTACATACCCAGCATGAGGGGAGTCTAGGAGAATAGTAGGGGATAGATTGGAAGCAAGGGGCAAGAATTCAAGAGAATTAGTATGGGCAGGGAATAAGATAGTTTGAGGAGAGAATCTGTTGTTCATTACAAATTCGACAACTCATTCCCCACGTAACCCATTGCTACTTAAACCCCCCTTTACGACAACGCTGGTCCAGTTGTCCGACCGACACGCGCTTGGTTGTGGGCTGGCTCGAGAACTCCAATTCCTTCGCTGAGAAACGGGTGTTGGGCCTTCAGTCACATTGACTGGTCCTCCTTTTGACTTTTGCTGTTTCCATCTCCGTAAGAACCATGACAAGTAGTCTTGCGTTCCATACCAACTCGATACCAGTCAATACCGTCCATACATGTTCGGTACTAGACAATATCGACAGAATTGATAGTATCATCTATCGAACTCGTTGAAGTATGCGTTATATTTAATTCTACGACTATGTAGTTAGAGTAATATTATAAGTAAAATTTAGTGTATATATATATATATATATATATATATATATATATATATATATATATATATATATGCCGTTCCGAAATGTATCATTTCAAAAGTCAAATCGGTATAGTCTCCTAAACGATATTAAATGATTTGTTGGTGACTTTTCTTATAAGCAGGTGTCATTCACATGCCGCCGTTCTCATATTTCTTTTGGCCGTTTCCTACCGACACACATATACTACTTTCTCCTACATGCATGTAGTACGATCCTATCTATCTGTTTGTCTATTTATCGATCCCTAGTGATGCATGATGATGTATAAATATCTCAGCACAAGACATGGATATATACCACCAAGAAGTGCCCGTTGCCGTCCAGTATGATCTTGTTTGTTGGTTTAATTGCAGCGTTCTTGTCTACCCACTACTCCTACCTTGCTAATTTGATAAGTCCCAATACCTAATCGATCTTGAAGATAAAAATACATTTACATATGCTCTCGCTCTCGCTCCCTAGCTCCTCTCTCTCTATTTCTTTCTCTCCCTCTTCTCCCTCTCGATACAGGACTCGATCCACAAATTTGTTTAGTCTTAGCTCCTTAACGTGCACTTCTAGCAACCAGACGAATGTTTCGAAGAAAAGGGGTAGCGAACGGCAACAGCAGAACGAAAGCAATTTATGATTCATGGACAATCGGTTGTGCAATCAAGTTACATAAAACTATTTACTATAACAATTTTACTGGTATGGATATTTATTTTCTGATCAGACGATGGCATACTAATACACAACGCTATATCCTCCGTATTGATACATTTAATATAGATAATCCATTTCGGATAAAAACCAAGGTTGCATATTATTCATTTCCGACAAAAACCAAGCTACGAGTGCGGTGCGGTGCGGTCTAGAACGCTGTGAAACCATGTACAACACGCGACATGCACCCACGTGCCACAGAAATAATTGTTTTCTTGCACCAAAAAAATGCTACAGAACTTTGATGCATGTGTACACTGATTATACGAAGATTGCATGGATTGTCCTGTTGCCCAAAAGGAAAACGACGGCCACGCACGTCGGTCTCGTGATATATGATCAGTTTAGATGTAACGTGTGCGTGAGATGAAGAACATAGGTAAGCTGGTGCCAATGTTGGGATGAATCAACATTAATACATGCACTGCAAACTTTTCTGTACACTGCAACCTTACTGGAATCTTAATTCAACGCTGGATGATGCAGGAAACAGAAAAGAGATCAAGCGCGCATTAATTGTCACTCACCCATCAGTGGTCAAAAGAATAAACCGGGAATGTTTAGTGATTATCGCAATTCGATCAGAAGAGGATATGAACCGGCCGGCAAAGTTCAAGCAGTGGGTGTATGGGAGGGCGGATGATCGATCTTACCATCTTTCTTGCGACGCAGCCGGGCGGTGATGACGATCCACGCGCGCCTCACCGGCACGACGGCCGCCTTCTGCCACCACTCCATCCCGGTGGCCAATCGCCGGCGACTCTATTATCTCTTGTACCTCTATCAGAGAGAGCTGAGAGCTGAGAGAGAAAGGGATGGTGAAGAGAAGAGACGGTGGCGTATGTAGTGTGGGCGTGTTTGCATCTCTGATATTTCACTGGGAATGTCACGGGTAAACAGTGCTATAGCAATCCTAAGATCTGAACTGTCGGAGCGAAAATAATAGAGAAGATTGATCATCACAGTGTCACTACAGCGGTTGTAAACACTATTAATGATACAATAATAGTACTACAGTATTCACGCTACAACGCAGATCTCGATCTTGTTTGTTGGTTTTTAATAACTAAAGGACACAATACTATGATACTGTTTATCGTGACATTTCTTCTCAAAATCATTGGATGGGCGTCCCCGCTGCCACCTAACCCTGTTGGCTGCTCTCCACGTTGCCTCGGTGCCAGCGCCAGGCGCCCATTCCTAATACGCCCCTTCGCGTTTGACCGTTAATCTGGTCGTTAATCTTCCACAGTCATACGAGTGCAGACCAGTTTTTATTTGGTCTGGCTGGTTCAAGATTTTTCCCTGCTGTTCATACCTTTCATTGAATGTGTGTGTGTGTGTGTATATATATATTCTGATGCCCCGTTTCAGACGAGGAATTACTCTGGTTCACGTCTAAAAATTCTCGTGAAATTCATGTTTTTAAATAGGACTAGACCTTTTGTAAGCATGAGTACGCGGATTATATGAGGCAGCATATATGTACGATATGTGCTTTTTTAAAAAAAAAATGCATATACCATGTGAATGAGTAGCTCTGTATATATAATCCTTCCATCAGATAATTTAAAGAGAGTCCCAGAGGGATTATAATGCCCTTTGGAGTTTGGAAGCTTTTGCTCCAACTCATTTTGGGAGAACTCTGACCTACCTGTTCAAATCCCGGGTCTAGCAGGGCTTCAGGCTAGGCCTGAAAAAGCTTAGTTTTGAATGAGCAGACTTGAGCCCAGCTCGGCCCAGAAACTGGGTTTTCCAGTAAGATAATATTATTTTAATTCTTTTAGGAATACAAAATAATATTTAATTTATTTCAAAAATAAAAAATAATTTTTTTATTGCCATTGGCGGACTTTTCTAGGCTTTGGACCGAGCCTTTGGTTGAAAATCAAGACCAAAAATTCAACTCAAGCTCGGTCCGTCCATGAACAGGTCTAGAGAAAACCCACAGGTCTATCAAGTCAACTGGACGACTTTTGGCAATGATGAGAGCAGAGACGACAATGATATCTATTCTTTCACTCGTGCATATCTGAAACCACAACTTGTGGAGAATTTTTGAAACCGATGCATTGCATGGACTTCGGTACAGCTCTACAGCCGACATCAAAGGGAAGCAAATACAAGAAAGAGAAAATACATTTGCAACATATTTTCAGAAAGATTATACAACTAGATCTAAAATACATATACCACATAACCAGAAAAAATTCTCGTATATCTTTTCATGTGCTTTTATACAGTGTAATATTCTTGCATATGCAACTGATCTGCAGGGACAAAAACAAATACAGGAGAACCGGTGTAATTTACTGAAAGAAGAAAAAAAGAAAGAAAAAATGGGTTGAGTAAGCACCTCGAGTTTTTTTTCGTACTTGCTTTTGGCGTTTTGAACTAATCATCTAAATTCTTCATATATTCTTTCGACAATTTTGAATTCATTATCAGTTCTTGCTCTTTCACCAGTGAGTTCCCTGACTCAATCAATGCATCCAGTGTTGGCTGATTAAAATAATAATAATATCAGGATATTAGACATAGTATTGATTTCTCAAACTGAAGAAAGAATAACCAGTCCAACTATTGAGATATTGAAAGAACTGCTAGCAGAATGACAAAGAAATTCTATTAGAGCATGTAGGCCATATAGGTTACTTGAAAATTTGAATACCTTTGGAGGAATAAATGTTGGAAGCTTCTCTCTTTTCTTTTGCTTGAGAAGCTTGTCACCTAGTTGTTCAGAACCACCAATTTCATCTACCCACTGCAACACAAGTGAAACCACGTATATTATTTAGGCATTGTCTAAAGACAATTTTCAAAAGCCACACTGGAAAATTTCAATTTCCAAACGAAGACTACTCATCTGAAGCACAACACGACAGTCCACTATCCTAATTGGAGATACCATTGCCAACCTTTTGTACAAAAGATGTCTGTTGTTGCATACCAAACATGACCCAGTTAACATAACCCTGTATACTTCAATAGAAAATATATAGATAGACTCTAATGCATGGTCATATGTTCTGCATCTACTGAAACTAAACAGGCATGACCTTGTTGCACAAACAACCTTAAGTGGAAACATTCTCTGAAATCAACCATAAGAATATTAAGTGGATCTCTTCATAAAATGAAAACTCGTATTAACTGTCCTAAATCATAAGAAGTACCTTCAATATAGCCCGATCATATGTCCTGGATCTCAACGCTCCATAAAAGTCCAGAGCTGCATCAAGTTGAGTTCGTTCTTGAATAAATTAATCAAATGTAGAAGCGAAAATGGATACTTTCTGCACTAGATGAAACCCAATTTCCACTAGTAACTAAACAAACAAAATAATAGAACTTGAAAGGGTACAATAAATGTTTTGGTGGAGAGAGTGATGGTTTTGTGACCTTTCCAGTTCCCCTGTTATTTCCCTTTGCTCTAACTATCACCCAGATATGAAGTATGTATGACAGAAAGAAACAAAGAACCTTGTTTTCAGCATTACTAATGTTTGTGGGTTTATCAAAGCATGGTTGCTTTTCAAATTTCCGGAAAATTAGGATTATGGTAACACTACCATCTCCATGCTATTACCTGAAGAATTAAGCACCATAGATGAATGTGTTCCAAATTTAATTCCTTGAAAGAAATTAGGGTGTGAGCCATTCTGCAACCAATTTTTTATCTAAGTATAGACCAAGGCCATTAAACTCGTCCTCCTTCGGTCCTACCCTTTTACATCCACTCCCCAAGTCTAATCCAACATCAGAAACAACCCAAAATATATATTTAAGCTGTCTAATTTACAAACATTTTCCCAACAATACCATTTTTTCTCTGGCTCTTGGACAACCAAATATTTTTCTAGAAGGAAACAAAAGCATTTGCATATGAATTTAGACATAATGCATTCAAAATGTCAAGGAAAAAAAGGTTCATTCAAATGTAGGCGAAACATTATTAGATACATGTTGTTGATCCTTTTGGGGCGTTGGCCCAGGTGTGCGAATGTTGGCTGGTAACTCCAGCAGTTTGTAAGACTCTTTAATTTGCTTTCAATATAAGCAGGGAAAACCTTCTTCTAAAATGTAGCTGAAACTAGAAATCTAGAATTTTGTACATCGAGTCCTAAGTAACATCTTAGCAAAGGGCAAGGTTAGCATTCCAAGCACAAAGTAATTGGCATAAGTGACTTTTGTAGTGCATACTCCACCATCCAGAACCACACAAGTCTCATACGCTGCAAAATAAAAGTGACAGTTTTGGTGAAAGGAGTACCTTGGTTTGGAAACGTGTCTACAATTGTTGATAATTCCTCAAAAGATAACCCATCCTTTGTATACATGCGGTGAACAATGTTAATTATATCTTCGCGGTCAGGCTGCCTATTAAGCACAAATGGTCAGATATAAAGCACCAATCTTCAAAGTTTTCTTGTCTAAATTAAATCTCACTAGGTTTTGTAAGGAAGTAGCACAAACTTGCATACGATCAATTTAACAGAAAAGACGCCAAAAAATGTCACGTGAAATCAGCACCAATATTCAAACTAGCAACTTAAGTAGCTAAGAGTTGAATCAGATGGATGATTTACGTTATATACTGTAAAAATTGCAGTGCCAAGAAGAAAGCACACCCCAAATAATACACAAGGCTTGAACAAAAATGAATTACTCCAGCCCAGAACTTTCAGTTTGTGCATCATTGCAACAAAATTGCTTCAGATGCAAGGACAAACATACCAGTAGAACTTTTCCATCCTCCCATCACGAATCAAAGGAGCATATAGTGTTGAAAAATCATTTCCAGTTACTATTATTGGCACTCTGTGTGTAACATCAGATTCTCTCCATTTCTGGCCGATGCTAACCCTGGTAGGATTATCTGCCAAGTTCATCAAAGTTCCAACCACTATTTGATTATTGACAGTCATTTGTGTATTTCCTGGCAACAGCAATAACATATAGCAATTAGTTTCTTTCCAACTCGAAATCATATGTTCAAATGATAAACTTTAAGATTCATTAACTACATAAAAAGAAGGTTCAATTCTTGCGAAGAATGCTTGACAAAGAACTAATAAAATGAACAGATAAACCGAGTAGCCAAGTTTGTGAAAAAGAAGCATGAAAAAACACACACCCAGGTTCACCATGATCAACAATGCCATCAAAATATGTTTATAGAATGACATACCAAATCTTCCAACACCAGCATCTAGGTCATTGATCATCAAACAACTCATTTTCCCCTATATCATCCAAAAACTTGTGAAAACAGTGTCTTGTAAGGAAAAGGAAAATGAACAAAATTCACAGGCACCATTAGACTGGTAGCGTTATTATGATAATTCAGTAATGACACAGACGAGAAAAGGCTATGGGGCACTAGTAGTTTTCAGGACATATAAGATCCAAGTCATTCAGAAACATTTTCACTATCTCAAGATATAAACACATTGAACCAGGCATTGAAAAAAGATATTGAGATGATAAAAGACTAAAAATCACCATCGTTGGTGATTCAGGGGCATTTTCACCACCTCAAGTTAATAATCCTGAGCTAGCGGCTTTTGTATACACAATTTTCAATTGTCCTTTTTTATCATTTCATATGCAAGGCATCAAGCTAGTCTGACATATGGAGCTTCCCCAAATGAATGTAAAACTACTCTCGACCATATGCAAATGATTAACTTACGTGTGTTAACGCACAAGTTTGCAAAATATCAATATTATTTTCTTTCATGCTCACTACTCAGAAAACTGAATCTGAAAGGCACTTCTCTGAAACAGAGTAGCTGAAAACACCTTCTTACTTGGTTTTGAATTACTTGAGAGGCCGTTCTGTACCGGTCACGTATAAGCCTTCCAGGTTCTCCTGCAACAAGAGAAGAAAAACACCTGAGCAACTACCAAACAACTCATACATTTCCAGACCATGCAACTGTGCAAATAATCACAGCTGCAAAAGAGCAAGCAATCACTACTTTGTTGATGGATTTAGATTTGATAGAGCATATAGCTGTTATGTATATGTATATATAGCCCATATGTATATATGGCCTATGAGGCACATTAGCTCTAGGGTTTTGTAGTTCTACTATATATACCTTTGAGTATCCATCAAATATATTGAGATGTTCTTTTGTATCATGGTATCAGAGCTTGGTTTCCTGCCGCCGCCGCCTTCCAAGACATCTCCGCTGCCGCCTTCCAGTGTCACGGCCGTGACGACGTCGAGCCACCCAGTGCTAGCTGCCGACGAGGGAGATCCCGCTCGTGAGCCCTGCAACTGTCGCTGCGCTGCTTTCTGCCTCCAAGTCGAGTCTTCCATCTTCGACGCCGGTTCTCCGACACCGGTTCTCCTCCATGCCGCTCTCCACCGACGTCGGCCACCAGTCTCCGCTCGGGTCTCCTCCGACGCCAGCCGCGCCGCCTCGCCTGGATCTCCTCACATGTCGCCTCCTCACACGCCGCCTCGCCTGGATCTCCTCACGTGCCGCCTCCTCACATGCCGCCTCCTCACGAGTCGCCTATGCTTGCGCCGTGTGGGAGAAGAAGGGAGGCGAGGGGAGGAAGAGGCGCTCGGGAACGCGCCGCCTCCTCACGTGCCGCCTCCTCATGCGCCGCCTACGCCGAGCGGGAGGAGAAGGGAGGTGAGGCGATCCAGAAGAGGCGCTCGGGCCTGCGCCGTGTGGAAGAAGAGGGGAGGCGAAGGGAGGAAGGGGTGCTCGGTCGGTTGGTCGCTCGGAAGATTTAAGGGAGGAAGTGGTGTCCAGGTGTCGGTGGTTGCTCGGGAGATTTAAGGCTCCGTCCTCTTGACACAGTTGAGTTGGTAAAATGACTTTTGGTGTTTCTGCTTCTCTCGGTATGGGAGGTACTCTTCTGGCCTCAGATATCAAACTAGATTGTCAGAATTATCGGGAGTGGTCGTCATCAGTTCGCATGCTTCTTCGGTCTATTGGTCTTCTTTCATATATTATGGCAGAGCCTCCGTAGAGAAGGCGATGCGAAGGAGGTTCTTTGCATGGCATGTAGATCTTGATGATCGTGTTATGGGTATTTTATGTCATAGTGCTGAAATTTCAATCAGAATGGATTTCATTGATCTTCCAAGTTCTCGCAAGATATGGGAGTATCTTCAGCAGCGCTATGAGCAGACTAGTGCATCGCGTCGATTTTCTCTTCTACAAACTCTTCGTGATCTACGTCAGCAGGAGATATCCATTGAGGAGTACTACAGTTCTTTTACTCGTATTTCACGACAGCTGATCTCCATGGTTCCTCCTTCTTGTGCTGGATGTACTGGCTGTATAGGTAAAGCGGGTCATGATGCACAGAATTTGATGTTCACCTTTGTTATGCGTCTTCGTCCAAAGTATGTATGAGTCTATTCGAACTCAACTACTGGGACGTGTTGTTCTTCCATCCATAAAGGAGGCCCTTGTTGCGTTGATTGCTGCGGAGGCTCAACTTCGCTCTTTGTCTTTCGGATCGACATTATCTCAGTCTGTTCTTGCGGCACCTCGTCAGGAAGTCTATCAGCCTAGTTCACTTCCTGATGCTACATCCAACCAGACTTTATGCTCTCACTACAAGAAGCCTGGACATCCTGTTCAGAGGTGCTATCGACTCCATCCAGACTTGCGACCTGCATCTCACCGCCGTCGTCGTGGTGTGGTTGCTGCCACTACTCCTACATCTGTTGGGGATTCTGCTTTTGTTACTCAGTTGGGTCGGCTTGATCCACGGCTTGAGCTCTTGGACTCAAGTTGTGGCCAGATCTTCATCTGATGCCCCTCCTAGTGGTTCTGCCAGTCTTGTTGTGGCCCCTCTTCCGTGTTTGGTACTAGTCTTCCATGGGTTTTGAACTCTGGAGCTTCTTTTCATATGACATCGGATAAGTCTCATCTTGCATCATGTCGACTGTTATGGATGGTTCCTATGTACAGACAGCTAATGGTACCTCATGTTCGGTCACTCATCAGGGCACTCTCTCTACTTCTCATTTTACTGTTCCTGATGTCTCATTTGTACCTCAGCTTTCTATGAACCTTATGTTTGTTGGTCAGCTTGCTGACATGCACTACTTTGTTGGGTTTGACGACTCTACTTGCTATGTGCAGGATCGTCAGACAGGAGTTCTTGTTGGTACTGGCCATTGCCTTAAAGATTCTCGGGGCCTCTACTTCCTTGATCGTCTGACTTCCATCTTTCTCCCTTCATGCATCTTCAGTTATTGCATCAGCCTCTGTTAGTTTTCCTCAGTGGCATCATCGGCTTGGTCATTTGTGTGGATCTCGTCTTTCTACATTAGCTCATCAGGGTGTCCTAGGTTGTGTTATTGTAGACACTAGTTATGATTGTAAAGGTTGCAAGCTTGGTAAACAGTTGCAACTCCCATATCCTACCAGTACATCTCGGTCTAGTCGTCCTTTTGAGTTAGTTCATTCTGATGTTTGGGGTCCTACTCCTTTTGCTTCCAAAGGTGGC
This sequence comes from Hsuehochloa calcarea, assembly GCA_036346395.1. Lineage (NCBI taxonomy): Eukaryota > Viridiplantae > Streptophyta > Magnoliopsida > Poales > Poaceae > Hsuehochloa > Hsuehochloa calcarea. The sequence continues at coordinate 48,946,906 of CM070599.1, forward strand.
CATATCTACTATGTCATCTTTATTGACGACTATTTTCGATATACTTGGGTTTATTTTATGAAACATCGTTCCCAACTCTTGTCCATTTATCAGTCTTTTGCTCGTATGGTTCACACTCAGTTTTCAACTCCTATTCAGACATTTCGTTCTGATTCAGGGGGGAGTACTTGTCGCATGTTTTTCGTCAATTTCTCTTCGCTGAGGGAACTCTTCCTCAGCTTTCCTGTCCTGGTGCCTATGCTCAGAATGGTGTTGCTGAACGTAAACACCGTCATCTTATTGAGACTGCTCGTACTCTTTTACTTGCATCTCATGTTCCAAGATATTTTTGGGCTAATGCAGTTTCTACAGCTGTCTATCTCATTAATATGCAACCATCTTCTCACCTTCAGGGAAAGTGTCCTGGAGAGCTCTTGTTTTCCACTCCCCCACGGTATGACTATCTTGGGTTTTTGTTGTACCTACTATGTTCTGCTTCCGCCTCGTGAGCGCACCAAGTTAACAGCTCAGTCAGTTGAGTGTGTTTTTCTTGGATATAGTCTTGAGCATAAGGGCTATCGCTGTTATGATCCCTCTGCTCGGCGTATGCGCATTTCTCGTGATGTTTCTTTTGTTGAGGATAATCCCTACTTTTACTCTCATGCCACTCGGTCCTCCTCTCCTGCTGAGTCTCTCTCTTTTCTTTATCTTTCACCCATTGTTTCGTCTGATACACCTTTTCCGTGGAGTCTTCTTCTCCATCTTTAGTCAGATCACCGTTTCCTCTTCACTATACTCGTCGGTCTAGGGTTTCTCCTGATACTCAGCCTTCTACTATTTCCTCATCTGATGGCATGGCTAGTCCTGATGATACTCCTTCTGATGATCCTCCACCGGCACCGTCATCTCGGTATGAGCTTCATAATCGTACTACTATTGCTGCTCCTGACAGATATGGTTTTATTTCTACTGCTGTTGTGCCTGAGCCTCACACTTATCAGGAAGCTGTTGTTCATCCTGAGTGGCAATTAGCTATGGTTGAGGAGTTGGCTGCTTTGGATCGTACTCATACATGGGATCTTGTTCCTTTGCCTGCTCATGTTGTTCCTATTACTTGCAAGTGGGTTTTTAAAGTTAAGACGAAATCTGACGGTTCTGTTGAGAGGTACAAGGCTCGACTAGTTGCTCGTGGTTTTCAGCAGGCATATGGTCGTGATTATGATGAGACATTTGCTCCTATTGCTCATATGGTAACGGTTCGTATTCTTGTTGCTGTGGCTGATGTTCACTCTTGGACTATCTCTCAGATGGATGTGAAGAATACTTTTCTTCATGGTGATTTGCAGGAGAAGGTTTATATGGTTCCACCTCAAGGTGTTGTGGCTTCTGCTGATCATGTTTGTCGCTTTCGTCGTGCTCTTTATGGCCTCAAACAGGCTCCTCGTGCTAGTTTGAGAGGTTTAATTCAGTTGTGTTAGCTGCTGATTTCTCCCCGAGTAATCATGATCCCGCGTTGTTTATTCATACATCTCCACGTGGTCGTACTATGCTTTTACTCTATGTTGATGACATGCTGATTACTGGAGATGACATGGAGTACATTGCTTTCGTTAAGCATCGGCTCAGTGAGCAGTTTTTGATGTCAGATTTGGGTCCTCTACGTTATTTTCTGGGGATTGAGTTTACGCGCACAGATGATGGCTACTTTTTATCTAAGCAGCGCTATATTCAGCTCGTTCTGGTCTCACTGACAGTCGGACGGCTGCTACTCCTATGGAGCTTCATCTTCAGCTTCGTCTTACTGATGGCACTTTGCTTGAAGACCCTTCTCGTTATCGTCACATTGTTGGAAGTCTTGTCTATCTTACAGTGACACGTCCTGATATTGCTCATTCTGTTCATGTGCTCAGCCAGTTTGTCTCTGCTCCCACGTCTGTTCACTATGCTCATCTACTACGTGTGTTGCACTATCTGCGAGGAACTGTTGATCGTTGTCTATTTTATTCTCGGTCGAATCAGCTTCAGCTTCATGCTTACTCTGACTCGACTTGGGCGAGTGATCCTGTTGATCGACGATCTGTTTCTAGCTATTGCATATTTCTTAGGTCTTCGCTTATTGCCTGGAAGTCCAAGAAACAGACTGCAGTTTCACGGTCTAGTGCTGAGGCTGAGTTTCGAGCGTTGGCCACTACTACTTCATATATTGTTTGGCTTCGTTGGCTCTTAGCTAATCTTGGTGTGTCATGCAGTACTCCTGCATCTATTCTGTGTGATAACACCAGTGCTATACATATTGCTACTGATCCAGTGAAGCATGAGCTCACTAAGCACATTGGTGTGGAGCATCTTTCACACATTCTCACTGTCAACAAAAGACTATTGTTCTTCAGTGTATGCCTTCTGAGATTCAAGTCGCTGATTTCTTCACCAAGGCTCAAACTCGAGAGCAACATCGATTCTATCTCTCCAAACTCAATGTTTCAGATCCTACTGACCCATGTTGAGTTTGAAGGGGGGTGTTATGTATATGTATATATAGCTCATATGTATATATGACCTATGAGGCCCATGAGCTCTAAGGTTTTGTAGTTCTACTATATATAACTTTGAGTATCCATCAAATATATTGAGATGTTCTTTTGTATCAATAGCAACTGATTTTTCATTCCATAACTAATCTGAGCAGACTTTTCCTCGAGCATATACCTGGAATTTAATCAATCTGAACAATAGCACAATTTATCCACCAAAGAACCAAATTTAGAACATCTGTCCCAATTAGTCGAAGGCTTGAAGCAAATATAAGAGAACCTTTATATGTTCAGAACAGTATATGTAAGTCAATGACAACCTTATTGGCCTGGAAAGGATCCTAATGCTATAGTATAGCCCTATGATGCCAAATATTTCTGGCGTTGAGTGTTTTCTTTGTTTATAAAGGAAAGCGAGACTTGAAACAACAATGTAAAGGTTTGGAATAAGGTTTATATGATCAGAAAAAACCAAAATGAGTAGCACGTCGACAACAATCTGTAAAATTATAGCGGAGTAATTAAAGCATGTAAACATACAGAATTCAAGTGTTACTTGACCTGCTCTTTCAGATTCTAGTTCTCCAGCAGACATAATAACAGGCTCAACACCCATTGCTTTAAATATAAGTTCAGTCTGGAATGTCTTCCCTTGGCCTTTTCCACCCCAGATCCCTGCATTGTGCAATGTTCCTTGAGATTGTTAGAAAAATAAAAAATGATATTGGATTACACTTGCAAATACTTATTTATGATATTACACTCAAACCGGCAGAAACAAAAGGAGTAGAGTACGCTACCAAGTATAAGGGGGATCTTGGTATTAAGAAGATGCGCAATGTAGTTCTTTACAATGTGGCATGCTGCAAACAACAAACAGTCCTTTAGTATGTGTACCTGGAGAAGAAGTTCAAGAAATTTGTTAAGCACACTACAGATATACAGCTACTTCTGAAACTTGCTACCAAATCCAATTACTCGACTCTTGATATATCCTAAAGAATCAAGAAATGTATGTTTTTGTATTTTTGAACATACACATCTCAAAATCTATCATTTTGTTAAGGATGAGTTTAGCAGATTCTCTATTAACGTGCATGTAAGATTTGCAGATATTTCAACTGATGTCCACACACATTGTATGCCTCTTTTTTTCTTTTTCTTTTTCTTTTTCTTTTCTTTTTTGAGAGAGAGACAGTCCACTGACTTGGTTGGTCTATATTGATAATTCCTAGATAATATTGCTCGGTAGAAATGCATTCAGTAATTGCCACACCTTTGTATAAGAACAAAAGTGAAAGGCTACGTCAAGTTAATAACCACACCTTTGACAGTTTGGGACTGTTGAATTTCATATCTAAAAAGAAGAATTCAGTAGCCACTGCCTATGTAGGTGCATATTCAAATAAAAGAAGAACTTTCTTTCCAACTGTTGAGATTGCAATACCTGATTATAAGAATGTTTGCAAACTTCCTTTTACATTAAATTGCTTACCAACTTTATCCTGCAACACAACGAATCTACAGTGTCACATCTTTGTCAATCAGATACTAAAAAGAACATAACAGAACAAAGGGAGATGATTAACAAAACAAGAAAAATTGAACATGAACTAAAAATAAACTCACGAGGAAGAGGGGCGCGATGTAGTAATCTCCCTGCAGGTACTCGAATGTCCTCGTTGCCTTCTGCCGGTAATCGAACACGATATCCGCTACAACCACATTACACAAGGAACTATCAAAAACTCCAACCCGAAAAAGATTATTTTCCCCCAAATTCTTCAGTTCCAGTGTTTACATCTCACTGTTGAACTATACGGAAATGTCCTGTTCTGATAACAGATAGTATCTCAACTTATAAATTACTACGACGTTTTATCAGATCGTTGGAATGGAGCGAGTTGATCGGGTGTTTGAGAGCATACAGTCTTTTCCTAGGAAATTTCCGACGAAGAGGTCGTCGACGATGCCGCTTCGGGCGCCGACGGCGATGTTCATGTTGTCCGCCTCCTTCCCGAGTCGGTAGAGGTAGTCGTCACCCTCGGAATCCGTCGCCTCCCACGACGACTGCTTAGACAGCCTCCGTCGAGCCCCCGTATCCTCCTCCTCCCCCTCGCCGCCAGCGGTGGGCTGGGGAGACGAGGAGGAGGAGGAGGACGAGCAGAGAATGGACGGGAAGGTGGGGCAAAGGCGGCCTCGATTGGGGGTTCTGATGTTCAAGTTAGGGTTTGGGCGAGAAGGGAAGAGGAGGCGGTGGTGGTGGTGGTGGTGGTGGGAGGCGGCGGCGAGGGAGGTGGTGGCCATGGCGCGCGGGGTGTGTGTGTGATCGGCGGCCGTTGGGCAGGCTTGGTGGGCTCGTACGGAGCTGGGGCCTTATCTGTAACGGTCGTTCAGGAACACCTCTTGAGCAAAAAATAATCGTCACCACAAGTTTATCAAGTTTGTTTTTCCCGGAAACATCCCAAAACTTTGCGCGTATTTACTTTATGTCACGAGTTTGTGTTAGACCGAGACAGCAACTAGAGAGAGTAATTAGGGCACTATTTTTTTTTAACTCGACTAGATTTAACTTTATTTTCATTCAAATAGTCATTGAAGCTACGAAGATTGAAAGTACAAACACAACAGAAGTCTTGTGTTGAACCCGATCAGAACCCCGAGACACAACAATCAAAATCACCAAACACTCAAAGAGAGATCACGTGGGTGGTCTGACCGATGGCCAATCTGTCGTACCCTTATATGGGCGGTCTGACCTCTCGCATAATAAATAGTAAAATCATCACGATTTCAAAATAAAATATCGACTCAATTTTTTATCTGGTGGTTCAAATCCTCTCAAATTTCAACCATAGCTCATCGAGAAGGTTAGAAACTTATTCCAATCGACGATCGGGAAGATTGAGACCAAGGTTCCATCAATTTCTTAGGTGAGAGCAATAGGGCACAAGAAACAAGAAAATTCAAATTTTGATCCAAAAATTTGCCCGTTGGTAGATGAAGATCAAGATGATCCTAGATGTAGTCTCACATGTTCCAGCAAGCAAGATCACGACAAGAAACCCCAAGAACACCAAAGCAACATTAAAATTCCTAAAGTCGTCAAAAAAGTAAGAACAAGAAGAAACTCATCTTAAGTAATTTTTACTTGGGTTGATTTGAGAAGGATGTTGGTTTACAGACCACTCCATCATGAAGCACAAAAAGTAAACAATTAGCATAGCATACACCAATCCACATTTCACAAACCATAGCCTCAACTACTCCAAAGAACCCAAATCATAAATTAGGATTTTCTCTTGAAACACTTGATAACTCCACATTAGGATATTTCTTTTTATAGTGGAGGTTAGGTTTAGAGAGAATACCCTAACGGGCATCCGTTAAGCCCGCGCACAAATGGGTCTACACTTATGCACACTTTTCAAATCGGATGACGAACCGGGCTTTTGAATTTGTTTCTTAGTGATCTTTATCTTCACTTGTCTAAACCGCCTCTCCTTACGCCGTTTTACGCCGCAGTTTAGCCAAAGGTCACCAATGCGATATTTTGGTGAAGATACCAAAATACCCCTTCTCAATCCTTTTCCAAAGACTGAGTACAATCTTCATGAAGCAATCTCATGTTTTGTCACGTGTAGGTTGATCAGCGGCTCTCTTCATGTCGACAGGTCTCTACCATCTGGCTTCCACTGAAACCACCATGACACTTGCACCGACCCCCACGCCGCTTGATGCAACCTGTTGCAACGAACTTTTCGTTCAGTCATCTTTGTCTTTTTACGCCATGCTTGAGTCCAATGACTTCACCCGGCATCCTCGATCATTATAGACCTCAGCTCTCCAAGCATAGTCCTGATCATCCTCGCCGTTGACCATCGTTGACTTACAAGCCTCCTGTACAATAATAAATCAAGAAATCAATTCCGGACATAAGTTCTTCTAACTTGACTCACATTAGTCAAAACATGCATCATGCAACACATATACACTAAAACCCATGAAATTGACTTCACCCACGATCATCGTAGCCTTGTCGGCCAGCGAACATGAAAAATTGGTCAAACCGCCACCCATAGCCGGTCTGACCGCCAGCTTGGGGACTTAGTCAAATTTTCCCTTAGAAAAACAACACCTTCTCTGGAAAATTAAAATGAATAGAACTTTTGGCACGAATCTCCAAAAATTATGAGACTAGATGCAGAAGAATACTTTCTCTTGCCTACAACCTCTAATTTTTGCTCGGCCCCAAACTCAAATGAATTTTTTTGGCCGATCAGACCGGCGGCCCTTTGACCTATCCATGGCCAGTCTGACCACCACAGTTGGACGATCAGACCGCCTCCCTGGCCGGTCCGATCGCCTAAGCCTGACAACACTCTGAAATTTGTTGAAAACGCATGTTTCAACAAAACCTCACCGTTCTTCCTCCCGACCTTGCGGCGAGGCGAGCCCGAGACCGGTGGCGGCGAGCCAGATCCGCGAAAGAAACCTCTGATCTGGCGGCTAGCTTGCTCGTCGTCGCTAGGAAAGAAGGACAACAACTACGCTAGTCGGATCCGATGATGGCGAATTGTGGCGAGGCGGAGCCCGAAACTGGTAGTGGCAAGCTGGATCCGCGACGATGACCTCAGATCTAGTGCACGGCAGAGCTCGAGCTTGATGACGGCGAGGCGCGGGCTCGGGCGACCTCGGATCCAGCACGCGGTGGAGCTGAACGGTGTCGGGAAGATCACATGTCTTGCGCCTCGCGGTGGTAGCGATGGGCTCGCGTCAATGATGATGAGGTGGTGCGGCTCACGACGGAAGCAAAGGAGACGATGCGGCTCGTGGTGAGGAGGCGGCGGCGCAACTGGAGCTCGCCAGAGAAGCGGTGGCGAAGGCCAGCCGGGAAGAAGGAGGGAAGACAAAAGTGTCCGAGAGTGGCAAAATCCAAAGAGCCAAGTTTTATAGAAGTAAATATCCAATTTCATGTTTTAAAGTGATATTTTTCAAAGTGTCAACTTTTAGAGTTTCATATATCCAATTTTGTTGTTCAAGAATCATTGCCAACATTACGTGGCCCCAAATTCTACCTTTGTCTTTAGATTCTCATATGGTATTACAATTTACATGCATAAAGTTGGTTCTAACACTATTATATACACTACCTAATAATCAATGAACGATTATTTTTCATCCACAAAACTCGCAATATCCCCATTTGAAACCTCAGCCATCGGCGGTCTACATCACCTCGTTTTCGACACTGCTCAATGTGTGGAGCAAAAATGTCCTTCCCTACATTTTCAATACACAAACAACTTGATACATTGGCACATGTATCTTCCAATTTTTACCCTACTACTACATTACTAACCTTAAAGGCTAGTGGAAAGGAAGCACTCCCGCGCTGGCTACATCATCCGAAAAGGTGGGCTATCGGATCGTCGTCAGATAGCTTCAATCGCATCGAGGAGCCCCTAAGCATCCAGTCACGTCGCGCCGCATCGTCCAAGATCTGTTGGCCGTTGGATCGTCGATGGACGATATCGTATGCAGTACAAACCCTAATCCCACCCGTCTCTCTCATCCCGTCACCTCACTCGCTCCATCCCGCGCCACTCGCTCCTTTTCCCCTCCACCTCTAGTCCGCTTGCTCTCCCACCTCCGCCGCCCTCCTCCACCAGCACAGCTGCTCCCTCCCTCACCCTCCTCTATCACCCCTTCGATCTCCCTCCTGGTCGTCACCTTGGCACCTCCCTTTCTCCCATCTCCTCTCCTTTTGTCATCTGTCGCCCCTCTCGGCCAGCGCCGCTGCTCCCTCCCTTTCTTCCCTGTCACCCCCTCGATCTCCCTCCCCGGCCGCCGCGTCGGTGCCTCCCTACTCGTCCATCCCCTCACCTCTCCTTCCTCTCCCTCCTCCGTTGCCCTTCTCCACCAGCGTCGCCGCTCCCTCCCTCTTCCTCCCCGCCCCCTCGATCTCCCTCCCCATCTACCGCCTCGGCGCCTCCCCTCCCGTCCATCCCCTCTCATTTTCCCCTCTGCCACCCCTCTCCACCAGTATCGCCCCTCCCTCCTTCTTCCTTCCCCGCCTCTATCTCCCTCCCTGGCCGCCGTCTCGGTGCCTCCCCTCCCGTCCACCCCTCGCCTTGCGCCTACTTAGATCGTTGCTGTCGCTATCGCCTGTGAAGATACTGGGACCCACAGTGGAGCGGTTACAACAAAGGTGTACAGCGGGAGGTGATGGCCGCCAGTGCCACCACCGGCTATCTCAGGTCGGAGTACTTCCAGTAGGTCCTACTCAGCCATCATCGTAGCCTCCAAGGTCAGCCTCATCACCCCCGTCTCCCTCATGTGTGTGTAGCATTGTAAGCAAAATTGCAGGATTTCAGCGTGGGAGCTTCAAGTTTGAGTTTGAGTTTGGAGTTTCAATATTCAAAGGAGAAGGTTGCAAGCATGGACCATGCTTGGTACACAGATTTCGCACTTCGATTTAAGATGCACAATTGTAGGATTGGTTATTACAGTACATGTTCCTGACTAGATTGTTCAAAGGATATCTCATATGTGAAATCAATATTGTTTCGAGTGTGTTGATCAATGGCTGGCTGGATTTGTTCACAGTTGTGCCTCTCTCTATTGAGCAAGGGTGTTCGGTGAAGGACCCATTGTACGAAGGGAACAAGACCCTAGGGTCTAGGAAGGTCAGGATCCTTTATTAGAACAAAGATATTGTATAAGACCGAGGTGATTGGTGTTGATTGTTAGTTATACTTGGAAATTTTCCAGGTGATGGAGTTGTGGCGTGCGAAAGAGGTGAAGAACTTTAGGGAGAAGCTGGTTGAAGAAAATTTCTACATAATTACCGATGTATGTGGTCATATTATTATGTCGATTGTTATTTTGTTGCAAGGGAATGTTGCATTGTGCTTTGGTTGCTTCTTTCCAATGAAAATTGAGACATATGGATGGAAGCCGGTTATATTTGAGAAGCCTCAAAGGTATTAGAAGAGCAATAGTAGTGTGCATTTGCCTTTTAGTGCAGATGTGGCTGTTAAATGTCACTGGGGCTGATATTGCTTAAAACTATTGTCAGTGTGCATGACAAACGTAGGTTGATAGTATTAGACACTGCCTCAGGCTGGGCTTTTCAGGTTGAACTTTGATGGGACCATGTTGATGAAAAGTAAGGATTTCACCCAGCAAATTGCCTCCATTTTTCCACGACAACTCTATGTTTAGAAGATCCACTGATCAAGGTCGGAGAATTGATTAGACCATGTTGATGACACACTGCACGCTGCTAGTCGAAGATTCATTTATGCCTATATAGTTTTCGCTCTATTTCTTTTTTGCATGATTTCGTCACTTGTCAATTGAAAGAATGGGCCCTCGGTGGTATATTTAGGGCGATATGGATGTCATCATGAACTATGATTTTTTTTGTAATTGATCTTGTTTAGTCTATGTATATGAACTCTAAAACTTTTTTTGGTATTAAACCGAAGGGAATAGTTATGTGCAGACTTAGCACATTGTGTTACAATCATTGCGACACTCTATAATGGTTCTGACATGCTCATTTGCCTTGTGATGATTTGGATGGTTCAACTAAAAAAAAAACCACTTCTCGTAAAAAGTGTGTTATGCGCTCAGGCCATGAAACGAAAGCTCCTAATGAGTTGGAGAACGTCTTGAAGCAATATTTTGGATATTTAGGGTTTCGAGGAAAGCTACTAGAGGCGATAGAGGCTCTAGTAGCAAACCCAGGTTTGAAAAAACGATCTATACATCAAGCTCACCACTCGCCTACAACAGTCACAGCCGTGCCAACTAGCGCGGGTAGACTTCTAGTATCTGTAATTCTGCATGTGGCCCATTGGCATTTTCAAGCAACAATAGCCTACCGATGTGTGATATTTCGCTAACAATATCCTACCTATGTGTGATATTTCGCTGACAATAACCTACATTTGTTACACATACACGGGATGAGCCAGCACCAGCTACCAAAAGGCCCGCTCCGGCCGGCCGGGCACATTCCGTGTACAGAAGCAAAATCAAGAACAGATGGACGCGGCATCAGCCGTCAGCTAGACCGTGGTGTTACGACGCTGCCGAAGCCTCGTGATCCGTGCGCACTCTCCTCTAGGAAGATCAGGTCCCTCCGATGCCTCGCCGCCTCGAGATACCCGACCCGGTCCACCAAGCCATCCGTCGACCACCGCTCGCTCGGCTGGTCACAGCGGTGCACCACGATCCGCACCTCCGCCTCACCGGTCGAGTGCCGGCCGGGGACCCTCCCGGCGAGCGGCGCCGGGTCGCCATGGCCCTCGCCGGCGTCCAGCCGAGTCAGCTCCAGCTCGGGGAGCACAACGAAGACGTCCTCCTTCCGGACACGCCGGCGGCACACCGGGCACGTCGAGTGCGCGTGCAGCCACGTGTCAACACAGTCCGCGTGGAACGCGTGCTGGCACTTGGGAAGGACTCGGAGCAGCTCGGCCGCGTCGAACGTGCCCAGGCACACCGCGCACTCGTGGTGCGCGGTGTCCCTCGCCGCGCCCATGTCGCCGAACAGGAACACCGGGAGCGAGTCCACCACGGAGCGGCTCAGGCCGGAGTGGCACCGCTCGAACGACGACGACGACGGGAACCCGAGGCCCAGCTCGGTTACGCCGGGGGCGCGGTGCTTGCAGTGCTTGGCGTAGATGAGGAAGAAGAAGAGGGCCAGGAGGACGGCGGTGAGCACACCCACGATGACGGCCACGTCCACGGCCAGGGGCGGAGGCAGCGGGGGCGCCGCCCTCGACGAGTCTATGGTGTGACGCGCCGGCCACGGCACCGGCGGGGAGGATACCAACGACGGCATCATCTTGTTTCGGCCATGGGTGGCAGACGGGTTAAATGTCCGCAAAAAAAAACTTGCATGACGAGGCGTAGGAGTGATAGGTGGTGTTTTGGTGATGTGGAGGGCCGAAATGGGGTGGAGAGGAGGCAAACCGGGCTTCGCTCGATCTTCTTCTTAGATAGTATGGCTTAAAAATAGAGGAACCTATCTTTGATCGTGGCAATTTTTAGTCTTTGCATTTCGATTTTGGATTGTTTTACGTTATCACAACTTAATTCGGGCGAAATTGCGCAGCCAAGTAGCAGTATCGTTTATCACAAAAAGGAATCCCAATAATACAGCCCATAATACATGCATCGAGATCACAATTCACTGCTGATGTGACTCGTTGCAATGTGGTATTATTATTGTATTAAGAATGAATTAACCGATACGGATACTGCAAGAAAAGAATTTTGCCAGTACAGTGGCGAATCATGTTAACCATGATGGCTATCTCACGAAAGAGAGCATTCGGGAGGGACGTCATTGGGGAACTTGTTCTTGTCCTTGCAGTAGTCGTAGATCATGTACGTGGACCGAAACCGCTTGAGTGGTTGAGCCTCTGCAGCCCGGCGCCGCCCAGCCACTGCCTGTACCAGCTCCGGTTTTCGCCGGAGCCGGGCAGGCCAGCGACGCACGCGTCGCCCGTGAAGTTGGCGTACGCCGCGGTGAACGGCGCCTTGGCCCAGTCGATCTTGACGCGGCCGCCCCGTGGCCCACGCATCGCCGTCCCAGATGCTCATGTACACCGCCATGGGTTGCCCGCTCGGGTAAGGGACACCGGACGCGGCCTGCGGGCTCTTGAACTGCCGCACAGGCACGCCGTCCACGTAGAATCTACCGATCAAATCGACAACAAAATTGACATACGACAAATCGATCGATATGCATGTAGCGACGAGGTTAATTACACGACTTTGCTGGGGTTCCATGGGAGAGAGTAGGCGTGGGGCTCCTTGGTGGGGTCGAACCAGAGGTCGAACTGCTGCTCCCTGCCGCCTACGCCCTCCGCGCGTACACGTTGCCCAGGCACTCGATGCCGATCTCGTCGTGCCGCTCACCCGACGATGTCAGCAGCAGCATCAAAATCGATCAAATTCCACAGGAGCTCGTAGACAGCAAGCGAAATGGCACGGAAAGTGAGCTGCGCTGCTTAAGTAGAACGCAGCGACCGTGCTGGCCGACGGGCCGAGTAGCCGGGCACGAGCTTGGCCCTCACGTCGAACCGGCCGGAGAGGTACTGGTTCCTGGACTGGACGCAGGCGCCGGAGGACGCGTCGAGGGTGAGCGCGAGCTGCGTGCCGCCGTTGAGGAACCGCGCGTGGCCGCCGTCGCCCCAGGCTACGAGAAAGTCACCGCTGAAGCTGTTGCGGCCGTAAGCTCCGGTTGGCAGCAGCAGTGCTGAGATAAGCAAAAAAAAAAAAAAGGAAGCTAAGAGCAACATTGCTGTGCAGGGGCTCATGTTTGGAGAAATGGAGTGGGGGCACGAAGAAGAGATCACAGAAGTGGAGCTAGGTGCATCAGAAGATTTGCCAAGGAAAATGACATGACACAGCAAGGATTAGGCATTTTTCTTGAGAGCAAAAGGTTTCAGATATCAGAACGGCTTGGAAGTCAATGTTGTCCTGAAAGATTTGGCAAGTTGCGTCTTCTTTTGTTAAGGTGTGCTCTTGATTTCCCTGATTTTCTTGGATTGTTACGTGGGGGCAAGAAAAAGCCAGCTCCAGATTCTTCGTTTCGTTGTACAGTTTTTCAGCAAAACCTTTTGACAAGCTTCAAGAAGAGGAAACCTTGCGGTATACAACCTTATTCCCCCACCTCAACAATTTTCAGAGCAGTACATGAAACATACCGCTAAAAGTCTGAACAAAGCGCTTACAATGTAGGGGATAAACATGGTTAGTCCTTCAAGACGAAGCACTGGACATCAGCGTCATAAGATCAAACCTGGCAGAAGAGACATAAGATCAAACCTGGCAGAAGAGACAGCGAAATACAGATACATCACATATTTTGATCACCTCAAACCTATGAAGTGGTATACAAGTTACAGTGCACGGTAGATAGATCTAAACCGAGAGTTTAATCAACAAACGTGATAATAAGATTGTGAAATGTTGGAGTTTATATTGGTATGTCCTAGGCTCAGGATAATTGAACAAAATAACGTAGTTAGAAAAGATGGTAAACAACAACAACATCCGACAAGGAATCCATAAGTAACTTACTATGTGGTAACATTTCCACAGTATATGTGGTTCGCTGTGGGGAATATGCCAAGCTTTGGAGACATCAAGCCACTTTCACAGACATAACACTAGTGAAATCACAGGAGATGTATCATTCTGCATCCGTATGTAATAAACAAATTCTAAATTGCAAGATAAACTTGCATTCAATCTGCACCAAAATTACAAAACACTATCAATTGGGGCATTGGCGCATTGCCCAACAAAGTTTAATCACAGAAGCAAATGGCTATCTTCATTATGCAAACCATATTTCTTCTCAGAAGCAAAACATACACCAGTAGCTTTAATAAGTTATTGTGTTGTCTAAGAAAGAGGTTCCTCAAAGGGGAGCATCATGTCACTGAGAAGAATTCTTCATCACTAACAATATGCCATCTGCATGCAGTTTATAGGAAGAAAATCATATTTACAAACCAGTACACTGTTAGCGATAGCAAGAAGGTGAATAGTTGTTAGTTAGAAGTTCGAACAGAACGGGATCCATCAAAGAGCCTCGTACAATATTGAGAGATAAAGGCAATTGCTGTTACCTAATAGTCATCACCACATGATTATCATGAATGCACTATGACAAGCCATATCATTAAACAATCCATCAAATATGAAAAGGTAGCAGACTTAACAGAGTATAAGACTAGCCTACAAAGCGAACAAGAATTAAGTAACAACAAAACACAATTGAAAAGGCACAAAGGTATGACTGTCGTGGCGTCATACATTCAAGAGTTCATGCAGAGAAACTTTGCAACTTCCGCAAACGCTTCACAGCTGAGGAAGGTTTCTTCTTCAAAATCTTCTTCGCAGATTTTGCTTTTGGCTTAGTCTTCTTCACCGGCGTGGGGGTTTCTTTTATAGGCCCAGGCTGAACTCCCTTTTTTAGTGCACTCCCTCTTGGAGTAGCAGATGGTGGCAGCCTCAAACACTGCGGTGGTAAAGGATTATGAGGCTTCCAAACTAGATTATTCTTCATAGAGAACCTCACTTTCCTACCACTCTTCTCTCCGTCCTGGGCAAGAACATTACCTTCGCTACCATCATCTCCATCAGAAACTTCTGATAACCTATCCGCAGATTTTACCCGCTTCCTCTTCTTCGCCACTTTCCCACTAGTTGGCGTCACTGGTGAAGCACTTGAGCTGCTGCCTCCATTAGCCATCCCGGCTTCTGCTGCAGCCTTCTCAAATTGCTTCTGGAGATTGGACATCAATGCCTCATTAAATGTAATGGCATCAGTACCATCACCCATCTGCTGGTCCTCCTCTGCAGTGGCGTCTGTACTCTGCCCAGCAACATCCCCTCCATCAACAACCTGCACCTTCTTTTTCTTCTTATCTTTCTTGTCCTTCTTCTCTTTCTTTACCTTCTTGTCATGCTTCAAAGCCTTAGCCCCCTCCTTCTCACCTTCAGCCAATGCAGCCTTCTTCGCCTTTTTCTTCTTCTTTTCCACCTTTACCTCATCCAAATCCATGCCATTTTCCGCCCCTGTCACCATTGGTAGCTCAGTACCCTCAAACTCCGGCACACAAATCTCAACCCCAGACAGTTCCAATCCCTTCTCGACCTTCACAAATGCATCCCTCAACCCAAACACTACCTTCCGGTTCGCCTGCACGGTCTCTACCTTTGCCCCGATATCCAATAACCTCTTGCTGAATCCAAACAACAGCCCGACCTTCCCAAGCTTCTCCTCCACACTCCCCTTCTCCACCTCCTCCCCTTTCTTCACCATCTCAAGCAAATGCTTACCGCTCTCCAGGAACCTATCAAACACGCTGGACTTAACCTTATTCACCATCACCCTATCGGACGACTTCCCCAAAACAGTAAAGAACGGGGCCAACAGTGAGTCCATTGATTGTAAGCTCACCGGGAGCATGGGCAAGAGCTCGTCAAGAAACGCCTCGGCCACATGGTATCCAAGGCCTCGGGAGCCGGCGGCGAAGGTGTCGGCTTCCGGCAGGATGGCCTTCTCTGATAGGATGGATATGATCTGGGAGGTGAGGTCAGGGGTGAAGGAGTGGGCGCTGAGGAGGAGGAAGGCGTGGTGGAGGAATCGGCGGTTGAGGAGGTAGAACTTGTCGAGACGGTGGGCATCGATGTGAGGCCACTCGCGGCGGAGGGTGGAGAGGTAGGCCGCGAGGAAAGCGGCGGCGGCGGCGGGCGAGGGGGCGGAGGAGACGGCGGCGGCGAGGCGGGAAGCGAGGGAGGACTGGTAGAGAGGCTTGTCGGAGTGCCAGAAGCAGAAGAAGAGGCCCTTCCAGAGCTTGAGGAGATCGGTGAGGGAAAGGTGCGGCGCGGAGGCCGGCAAGAAGGTGGAGAGGAGGTGCCGGACGGCGCGCTCGCGGGCGGAGCCGTTGCAGGAGGCCAGGCGCCGCGCGATGGCGGCGGCCTCAGCGGAGGCGTAGGAGGGGCGGCCGCGGGGAGGCGGCGGCGGCGGCCATGGGGACGGGGGAGGAGGAGGGGAAGGTGGAAACCCTAGTGTTTGATCCGGGGAGGGATTCGTTGTTTGAAATTACCTGGTTTGATTTTCATTTTCTGGTACGGGTCGGGTGCTTGTGCTCGGCCCCGGAGTGTGTGGCGTCTCTGGACGGGTGGGACCAAGTTTGGTCCTGCGATGCACCGAAACAGGAGATTTCGCGCCACTTGGATAGAAAAACAAAGATCTAGATTGAGATATTAACTGGGACCGTTAGTTATAGCATCAAGTAATGCTCACTCGGTAGTACGTCTGGTACTTGGGTCGTCTTTTTGGATTGGTTTGACTCGATTGGCACGACACAATACACTACGTAATGGACCGGCACAACACAACAGTCGGGATAGACCCGAGAATACAACATGTCGAGTGGCACAACCAATTGGACTGTACTTGGTTCGGCCCGACACGAAAGAGATCCAGTCGACCCATCGAGTTGACACTTGCCATGGTCGAGCCCCGCTGACACCCCCTTCGCTGTTGCCACCACCACATCCTCCTCGTTGTTGTCCATCTCACCCCCTTCGTCTTCTTAGGCGGCGACCGCGTCTTCCCGACGACGCTGTTCTCGTCCTCGGCCTCATCATCGTCAAGACATCAAGGTCGTCGCTCGCTCAAAGTCGGGCATGGGCCTAGGCCGGCACGACACGACGACAACTCGTTGTGTCTTGGGCCATGCCTGGGCCTCACCGGAGACAAGTCATACCAACACGACACGACACGGTGTGACTCCCAACTCTACTTAGGAGTCATGTAGTACCTGCCTGCCATGTACTACTACCACCCAACTAGTACAACCAAGCAATAACTACAATGAATCATCTAACAAAACCTATAGTGAATGTCAAGAATTACATCGCTCGCAAGATCTTGTACATGTTTGAGACACATTGTACAATGACTTAATTTATAATAATAAAAGCATTACTCCTGTATTTGCTTGCTGTACAAAGAAACTAGGTCTCTGTAAGAGAAATCTCGAGATCAGTTGGTTAGCACACGGTGGTGGATTATCAGAATCTCCCAAGGTCAGTCGGTTAGCCCACCACCAGCCCACCACCGTGTGCTAACCAACTAACCTTGGGAGTTCCTCTTACAGAGATCTAGTTTCTTTGTACAGCAAGCAAATACAGGAGTAACTAAGTTTCTTTCTCGTCTTATACAAACAACTTCAAACTTGATGGTATACTAGAGCACAACAAAACTAGTGCTTGACATAGGAAAACACTACTATATGCGAAAGCTTACAATAGGTAAAGTAGAGGCTTCAAATTGCTATGTTTTGTTTATAGCCGCACTTTACCATAAAAATAGGCAAAGAAGAGGTGCAACTTTTATTTTGTTAACCAGATCGATTGCCAACCTTCTATTTTTGAAAAAAAAAAGGGGTCGCTAGAAAGTGGCAAAATTAGCAAAAATATGAGTAAATGATAGGTGGGTCATAATGTTAAAAGTCATGTTAGCAAAGTTTGGAAAAATACGAGTTTATAATAGGGTTGTTGTTTTTAGCACGTCGAGTTTGTAATAGATGGGTCATGCTAAAAATGTTGTTTGCTTGTGTGCCATTGTTTGCTTTGGTGTGGGGCGTCGTTCGGTCGTTCCTACACGAAGTCCTGTTTACAACACCTGCCTTGACTTTTTAGGCGTGCGAAAAGCGGAAGCAAACAAGCAGTGGCTTTTTTACTTGGCTTTCGTTGGAAGCTCAAAGCCGTCAATACACATGGAAGCCGAAAGCTGAAAGCCAGTGCTGAGGTGCTTCCCACCGCTTCCCACCCCAGTGTTCCAAAAATACCATCAAATTTCGCAAAAATTACCCACCTCATACCCGGTATTTAAACCCGCTTGTTCCCCTCCCCACCCTGCTCCTCTCCCCGAGACTTCCGCTTCCACCTGTTCGGCTCCCAGCGAGTCTGGACTAAATTAGCCTCATTCTTAATAAAATTCAAAAATAGCCTCATAAGTTCAAAAATTCCAAAAGTAGCCTCCCTCTGCAGTCTTTGCCGTCGGGACAGCGACAACCAAGATCTTGCCGTTAGGCCATAGACAGCGGCACCAAATCTTCTTAGTCCCGAGCAAGCCTTGGTCTTCCCTGGTGGGGCCGGCCTTGCCACCATGGCCATGCATGCGCTGTGACCGGGCCTTGCGACCAGTGGCTGCCACGCTGCCGCGCAGCGTCGCCCGGGCGCTGGCCGGCGCTTCGCCCGGCGCTATGCGGCCAGCGCTTGCTGCCGCTGCGCGCGTCTTGCCGGGCGGCCGGCGCTGCTGCGCAGCTAGCCAGCTACGCATGCTGCGCCGGGCTGGCCCGGCTCCGCTAGCTGCTAGCCGCCAAGAGCGCCAGGCTAGGCCGGGCGCTTGCGCGCCTATAAAGGGAGGAGCGGTGAGGAGCCTCCTCACCGGCTCGTCGCGACACGGTTGGAGTGGAAAAAATTTTGTGAAAAAAATCTACGAGTCGGAAAAATCACGAGCACGTGAAAATAAGCTTTGAAACTGCTGCGAGCACCTAGAAAAGGTAAATGTCATTCGCATTCAATTAGTATTATCGGTAGTTTTAGCAATGTGATTAGGATGCAATTAGATGAATTATAGCAGAGTAGTTTTAGTTGTGTAGTTAGTTTATTTTGAAGACCTAGTAGTTAACAATGTCATTATCAGTAATTAGTTGACTTAACGGACATGTTGCTAGTAGTGTTGTAAATTTCCTTTGGTATTTTTATAGTTTCATGAACTTGGTCATAAAATAGCAAAATTTTGGAGGTCATTAAGCAAAATAGAAATAGACCCACTGAGCGCTTTGTATATGTACTCTTGATCGGGCATATCGCGTTCGGTGCATGCACTACACATTACACCGCTAGAATGAGAAACTGGCGCACCTCTCGATAAGTTTTAAATCTGAAATTTAATGAAAAAGAATACCTTGTCGTGGACCACACATGTCTTTGGTGTAAGTTAGGTCTAACTCGGGTATGGAAGCGTAGAAATGCGGTAAGAATTTACAAGTGAATTATTTTTACCTTTGTAATATCGAACTAGTTAAAAATTTGTAACTATGTAGTACCACGGAAATTTACGAAGTGTAACATAGAATAGGCTATGGATTATTTATACTAGAAATAATATTAGCTTGGACATTTCATTGATAGAAAAATCATACGAACTCCAATCGGGATTGAACTAGGGTTTTGGTTCCTTCCTCGCCTTAGGGGCTAGGCGGCCGTCGCCACGAAAGCTTCATCCTCGCTTGCCGCCGACCACAAAGCCCTAGCCCTGGCCTCTCATCGACACCGGATCTGCGACCGTTGCGCCGGCGTTCAGACGGTGGCGCACGAGGTCGATTTCCTATGCTCTCTTGGGCTCAGATCTGCATCAAGGTAACGCTACTTCTTATTCTGTTTTTTTATTAGTCGGGGAAACTCGTGCGTTATCCTGCCTGACCGGAAGTTTAGTTGCATATTGAAATGTGTTAAGGATATAAGGGTATTTACGGTATTTTCTATTATATTAGGATCTAGTCTTGTGTCCCCTTTGTACCCTATATATATTGCCTATTAGACCTCTTCAATATACACACAATATTCATAACATGGTATCAGAGCAAAGGTTATAGTTATGATTTACCATTTCCACCGCCGCCTAGCCTTCGCTCGTCCTCTGTTGTCGCCCTCGGGAGGAGTCATCTATGCTCCCGGGGGCGGCCTCTCGTTGTCCAGGCTCATCCCGACCGGATCATCCTCTCGGCGAGCCCACCCACCAATCCAGAATCCTTTCGCGATCGAACTCGACGCCATGGATCCGAGCAAGCAGAGCGCCGCCAAGTACGCGTCTTGGCCCTCTACCCTCGCCGCCGACCTCGCTGTCTACCTTGGTGTGATGCGCCTCGGCGACCCCTCGTCGTCTCCATGAGTCCAATGGAGCCACCTCCATAGACCAGGTCTATGCCCCTCTCTACTAGCTCCTTGCTGAGCTCGACGGCGGCGTCCTGGTAGCTGGCCTTCCTTCCCTTGGCGCTGCCGCAGTAGGCGCAGATCCAGAGAAACTGGGACCGCCGTTCCGCCCCGCGACTCCTTCTCCGCCGTCTGCTAGTTATTCTTGCTGCCGCGGTTAGCTATTCTTTGTGCTAGCTATTCTTGCTACGACTGCTGGCTATCTTTTGGGTTTTTATTATTTGTGTCATTTTTTTGTGCATCCATCCAAGTCTGTACCACTTTATCTTTGAGTTCGTCCACGCCATGCGAGTCTAAAAATTTATTGCCAGTTATAGAAGTATATGATTTCTTTTTGCATGATAGCAGCCAGCAAGCACTGCGCTTTTCTTCGAGTCGCTGCAGATCCGTCGCCCCAAGCTTTTAAGGTCGTTGTGCTTGCTGTGCACTGCGTATCCATTGTGTTTTTTGTGTACTGCGTCTTTATTACGCTTCTTGTGCACTGCGTCTCTATTGCACTTCTTGTGCACTGCGCTGTCGCCGTCTTGTGCTTCGATCTGTTCCGCCATGCTTCTATCTATTCTTATTCGGATTAATTTGACAGTTCTCTCTATTTTTATCGGTTTCATCATCTTCTTCATCGTGTTGCTGTGGTCGACTTTGTGCCCGCACCTTGTGCTTTATGACCTGTCGCACGACATCAGATGGAAGATCTTTTATCGATATATTTTTCAAGAGTTGCATGCTACGACGACATTATCAAGACTCGATTTTGAATTTTTCTTATTTTAGTATCAACCCTTTCCAAATGCAATGATGTTGCATACGCCTTGCATTTGAGGGGGGTGTTAAGGATATAAGGGTATTTACGATATTTCCTATTATATTAGGGTTTAGTTATGTATCCTTTGTACCTTATATATATTGTCTATTGAGCCTTTTCAATCTGCACACAATATTCATAACAAAATGCACGAAATTCTCCCTATGGTTTGGATTAGATGCTAGATTCGTCAATTTTTCTTGGACTTCACGACCCCTACGCTGCTCTTTTGTTGCAGTTATGAACATTCGTATGGCAGTTACTACAGGCTTATAGTTGTTTCTGGTTGATTGTGTTCGCGACAAGTTGCTGCATGTATGTGATGGTGTTAGTTGATCGACAACAGCTGGAACTAGGCTATTAAGTCGGTTGCTTTTGAGTTAAATCTCCTGGATGGGGTTATCTGATTAAATTACATTTGGCCATCTCTGGTCAGTAATAGGGACTGTATTACGACACACTGATTTTACTTTTGTGCCTTTGGCAGTTAAGTTTTCTACTGTTGGTAGGTTTCAGTTCCACGATTATTTGTAGGATTTAGGATTTATTCAGTTTCTGTTTGCCCTTCCAAGTAATTTAACTGTTGTTACTTGTGTTTGTTGCGGCTGTATTAGTTAACCAAAATCGTACTGGTCTTCCGTCGCAGTAGCTACTGGATCTACTGTGTTAGTCGATTGTTCTCTTTCCGCCGTACACAGAGCAGAACACAAGCATAGGCCGGCGAGGTGAGGGAGGGCGAGGGCGACTAGCGCCTAGGCCGCCGACTTGGCACAACAGAGCAGAGCACAAGCGCACAAGTATAGGCCGGCGAGGTGACGGAGGGCGACGACCAGGGAGGAAGCGCTGCTGTTGAGTCACTAAGGAGAGGACGAATCGACAGTGGGAGAGGAGGATTCGGCGGCGGGGAAGGCAAATATGGCGACAGTGAGGTGGATTCGACGGCAGGGGAGCCCGTGTGAACATAAAACTGAGAATAATCACTTAACCTAAAACACTTATAAACCTAGATCATATATGAACACCATAATACATAAGCGCGGAAGCGTAAGTACGTACCCGATGATGGAGATGCCATCGGATCTTAGGGTCGGTCGGGCTTCGGCGTGGAAAATGACGACGATAGGTCGGCTTGAGGAAGTGCGAAGTCGAAGTGGCGGCGGTGGTTCAGTGGTCGTCGGTCTTCGCACACCTGAGCGCCCGTAGAGATCGGTTCTGTTAGGGTTTTCTTTTGGCCTTTACTCACATAGAACACACGAGCCAGGTGCCGAGACCCTCTTTAGGTTTTTTATGGCGCTGGTGGACGGGACCGAAACCAAAAGCAGTTGGTATCGCCCCCGATCAGGGCGCGTGGGCAAAGCCCCGTTAGAATCGGTCTCGGCAGTTAGCCGAGATCAATCCAACATTCTCCCCTTTGATCGTAAGGCTAACATTATAAGTCCATCCTCAAATGAAAAACAACATACCAAGGTAATGTGTGGCATTGCCAATGAAATGCCATACAACCTCAGTACCTATAGTGTACTATTACATTTTAGAATGGATATTCATAATACTTAACGGGAGTTGGTTCGTTTTAAGGTCCTTTATCCAGAATCAGAGGCTTTCCAATAAACCCATGCCGGCAACATGATCACGAAATATATTGGGTGGTAAGCCTTTAGTAAGTGGATCCGCAAGCATTGACTTAGTACTAATATGCTTGATACTAATGGTTTGAACCTGGATTTTATCTTTCACAACATGATACTTAGGGCCTGTTTGTTTAGGTTTAAGCTTTTTGGCTTATAGTTTAAAGCCAGCTTTTTGGCTTAATCGGCTTATAAGCCTGCCAGCTTTTAAGCCAAGCTTTGGTGTTTGGTAATCTGGCTTTTTAAAGGATGTTGGCTTATTGAGTTGTGTGTGAAGGATAAAAAGTCTGAATTGCCCTTGAGGGTTTGAAGGATGTTTTTAAGGATGAATTTAAACTTATTTTTGCATGGGATTTGTAACTATGACGATACGTGCAAGTGTACATATGAAACAAAAAGAGTTTTGCTTGTTCGTGCATATATTAATTATGGATATTGCGTAATGAAAGAAATTAATATAGAAATACATAGCCAGCCAAACTAAATAATATCCGATCATATCATAATAATGTAATCTTTTTATTCTCGTGAGGCTATTAAAGAAGTAGCAATGCTGTCACGAAATACACCCATATCTCTATCATCGATTGCTGATCCATTGACACGGTGCCCTCCAAATGAACCAGTTTGTGTATCGCTTGGGTCATAATCTTCATCAAGATCACATCTCTCGAAAAGATCATCACGTAAAGCACTATCTCGGATAAAGTTGTGTAGTGCTATACATGCAATTATTATTTTTGTTTGAATCTTCATTTTGTAACTTGGCAAAGCCAACAAGATTCTCCATTTCATCTTCAACACGCCAAAGGACCGCTCAATCACATTGCGAATGGACGAGTGAGCGTGATTGAACACCTCATATTTTCCACTTGGTTGTCGACCATGGCGACATTCTGGTAGATGATACTTTTGTCCTTTGTAAGGAGCTAGATAACCCTTTCGATTGGGATAACCCGCATCAACAAGGTAATATTTTCCTACATACATGTAACACACAAATATTGACATTAAAAAAATAGGAAGGCTATCATAATATTTAATTATATTATTAAAGAAGCATAGTACCTTCAGGAGGATGTGGAAACCGGTTTGAGTACTTGTCCAAAGTGTTATTGAAAATCCTTGTGTCATGTCTTTGAATCCGCCATCCAAAGCAACAACAAAGGTAAACCTCATGTCGAAGTCACACCTGCCATCACATTTTGAGGCGTATATCCATGGCGACCAGTGTGAGCAACTGCTCATCATTGGAACAACAATCGTACATATGTGCCATCAATGGCACCTATGCAATTGTTAAAATGAGGCGTGAAACGATTATCTTGAAGTCTTGGATGCCTTTGTTGTGAACTCGGATCCATTGGTCTAATATTATCTTGGATAAAAGATAGACACACCGCAAGACTTCACCAAATTTTCTATTGATTGTTTCGTGGACCTTTTGAAGCGGTTTTGAACTTGACTAAGCGATCGAGGGCCCCAACCGCCCACAAAAATATAGCCAAAGATTCTATGGAGGTCATAGTCCTAGTTGATTTCAAGCCATAATTTCCAACCAATGTTTCATGCAAACTATCAAAAGCAGCCTACTCATTGAACATCGAGTAACAATCTCTCTCATTGCCTAGTTGTTCTACAACCCATTCATAACCATCGAGAGTGGTTGTCGCCTCTCCTTTTGTTTAGGTAAGTGTCGTAGTAGTACATACCTACATAACCGATTGTTGTAACAAAATCACGAAATGGTAACTTCCTCTTTTTTGTTATTTCGATGTCATCTTCTATCAAACCGCTATCAGTGTCACTATCACTGGTTGAACCATCAATATCACTTGATGAGCTCATCTACAAATAATAACAATGATCAGTAACATAGAACATAATATAAACTAATGTAGAACACAATGCAAGGTAACAATAATATGAGTACAATATTAATAGTTTCAACAATTACATAATCATCACCAAGTAGTTTTCAAAATGAAAAAGAACTACTAAAAAAAATCTAATCTTTCTTCATCTTGATATCAAACATCCTCCTGAGCCAATTCATCTTTACTTCATTGGATTTCATAGTGACAAACACTTCCCGATTTTCTAGTTTAGTAAAGAGCCTTGTCGCAATGAAGTGTTCATCACTTCCTTCTACTACCCCTGCCTGAATAGCTATATCCATAACATCCGCTATAGATGGACCACTCTGAACAGGGCCTTTTGCCATAATATCCACCATGCGCTTGAAATCCCTAGCTATGGGATTGTTCTTGTTCTTCTTTGGGCTACGATTAATATTATTAGATCTACGCTTCGCAGCGAGCTTGGGTTTCAAGCAGACGGCCTCATTATTCTCAGCATCGGTGGCGGCGTCTTCCTCGCCATCCTCCGAACAATCAATGTCCACAACGGTTTGGTCTTCTGAGTAGGCTCACGGGATGGTGAAGTGTTACCTGTGACATGAGCCTTGTCAAACATACGATCCATATCATCCAGGTTCTCAGGTGGTCCATCACGAAAATGTTTAGGATATTGCTGAAAATTTTGAACAATGACTGAAGTTAGCATAAATTAAAATATGAAATTATACACATTAATGAATAGATGCTTCTACAATTAATACCTTGTGCTCCTTCCACCAAGCGTCAGATGCTGATATAGTTCCTTTTTGATAATCCCAACCTAGCCCAGTTGCTTTTTGTTTCAAATCATTCCACAAGTTGTATTCTTTCTTTAATGCTTCCCACTTATTTTTAGTTGTTTTTATCGTGCTTTTTCCTGTCCTTTCATAGAACTTCTTACGGAGGTTCTTGTAACCCGTGGTATTCAAACATCCTAATGGTCTATTGCCATCTCCAACTTCCTCAACACAGATCGACAAAATGCCTGTTGCCAAATGTATCCCAATTTGCCTTCTTGATTGCAACTAGTTCCATCTATACAATTTACAGGATGATTTATAATTTGTAAGGGCATAATATAATGATATACAAAACTAAACCTAGAACAAAGCGAAACTTGTATAACAATAAGAATGCAAACATAATGATATGACAAAGATAGTGGTCTGGCCTCACAAGCCACAATAAACTAATATGCTGACAACTTGTTTTCCATGCTTGATTCTCAAATTAATGAAACCATTTTAAAGCTTCAGATGTTGAAGTACAACTATACCCCTAGATTATTTCCAATTGAAATGAAGAAGCTATTTGATCGTTTATTTCCAAATCAAATGAAGAAGCTATATGATGCACGTTAAGAGTAAATCACCTTTTCAGACTGCTTCTATGGTGGGTTATCCTTATACTAGTCGAGGTAGTCCAACAGTAGAAAAGGAATACCATGAAATAAATCTTGTGGGTCAAACTGCTTCAATTATATTCGCATCGCCAAATTTTAGATTTCAGCAATCAGCATTTCACATTTCCATTCAGATTTCACAGATCAATTTTTTCACATAGCAATCAGCACATTCACAGATCGATTTTTTCACAGAGCAATCGGCAACCAAAGACATTCATAGATCAATTTTTCTTCCATAACTACCTTGAAACTTGATTGTGGGGAGGCGCGCCGTCATGGGGAGGCGGCGTCGGTGGGGCGGCGTCGGTGGGGAGGCGGCGGCCGCGGTGGAAAAGCGGCGAGAGAAAGGGACCGAGTGTCGGTGGGGAGAGATGCGGCGCGCCGTCGAGTGGAGAGAGAGGCGGCGGTGGTGGGGCGAGAGAGGGGCGGCGCGGTGGTGGAGAAGATGAGAGCGGCGTCGGTTGGGAGGCGGCGACGGGGGAGGCGACAGGAGATGCCACTGTGGGGTAGGGAGAGGGGGAGGAGGAGGGCAAATGGCGGTGGGGCGATAGAGGAGAGGCGGTGCGGTGGGGGAGGTGGCGTCGTCGGTGGGGGGCGGCAAGGAGCAGGGAGGCGGCGGAGGCAGTGGGGCAGGAGAACGGGAGGCGACGGGAGAGGGGAGGGGAAAGGATCGGGAGAGGAGGGGGTGTTGGGAAGGGGCGACGGGAGAGGGGAGGGGAAATGATCGGGAGAGGAGGGGGTGTTGGGAAGGGGTGAAAAAAAGATGGATTCATGTTTATATACTGAATGGCATTTTGAGGGTAATTTTAGCGAACTTTACTGGCAATCAGTTATTCTATTCCGCAAAAGCCAAAAAAGCACCTCTTCCTTAGCTTATGGCTTTTAGGCTTAAAATGGCTTAAACTTTTTATAAGCTAGATAAAAAAGTCACCCCTTTGTTTTAGGCTTAGGCTTATTGGCTTATAAGCCAGGCAAAAAGCCTAAACAAACAGGGCCTTAATGTCAATGTGTTTGGCAGCACCACTTGACTTGTTGTTACTCGCATAAAAGACTGTGGGTTCGTTATCGCAGTATAAGGTGAGTGGTTTAGAAATCATCAACCACTCTAAGGCCGAATAAAATTCTTAAGCCATCTGACTTTGCCAAGAGGCTTCATAACATGCCACAAACTCGGCTTGCATCGTTGAAGATGCCGTAAGGGTTTGTTTGGAGCTTTTCCACGAGATAGCTCCTCCAGCGAGTGTGAAGATATAACCTGATGTGGATTTCTTAGTATCAACACATCCCGCAAAATCTGAATCTGAATAACCTACAACTTCAAGGTTATCAGTATGCTTATATGTGAGCATGAGATGCTTAGTAGCTTGCATATAACGCAAGACTTTCTTAACGACCTTCCGGTGGTCACATCTGGATTTGGTGATATCTGCCAAGCATTAGGTTACAAAAGCTAAGTCGGGCGTGTGCTTACTTGAGCATACATAATGCTTCCGGCAATGAAGCATAAGGAACTATCTTCATCGATCGGTTTCATATTGGTTCCTTGGACATTGAAATGTCCCAAACTTATCGCCTTAACGATAGGGCGGGTGAGCGAGCATTTATGCATATTGTATCTCTTTAGTACTCTGTCAATGTATGCCTTTTGAGATAAACTTAATACTCCTTTGGACCTGTCCCGGTGAATTTCAATGCCAAGAACGTAAGAAGCATCACCGAGATCCTTCATATCAAAATTGGATAAGAGAAATCTCTTGGTTTCAAACAGCATATCCTTATCATTTGTTAGCCAATCGATATCATCCACATAAAGCACTAAGATGGTGAATTTACTCCCTTGAACTTAACATATATGCGATTATCAACTTCATTTTCCTTAAATCCAAAATTCCTTATAACTTTATCAAATTTGAGGTACCACTGCCTCGATGCTTGTTTTAAGCCATAAATAGATTTCTTAAGTCGACATCCCATATGCTCCTTGCCTTCCACGATAAAACCTTCCAGTTGAGTCATGTAAATATTTTCTTGCAAATCGCCATTAAGGAATGCCGTTTTAACATCCATCTGATGTAGCTCTAAATCATAATGAGCTACAAGTGCCATAACGATTCTGAACGAATCCTTAGTTGAGACAGGAGAAAAAGTGTCATTATAATCAATCCCCTCTCTTTGAGAGAAGCCTTTTGCTACGAGCCTTGCTTTGAACCTTTCGATATTTCCTTTAGAGTCATGCTTGGTTTTGTAGACCCATTTACAACCTACTGTTTTGACTCCATCAGGAATTTCTACTAAGTCCCATACATCATTAGTGCTCATAGACTTTAGTTCATCCTTCATGGCATCAAGCCATTTAGGAGAATGTTCACTCATCATTACTTCCTTATAAGAGGTGGGATCATCTACCTTCCCTATATCATTAATATCCTCATTCATGTAAACAACATAATTATTTGGGATGGCAGATCTTCTCTCCCGCTGTGATCTTCTAATAGGTTCAGCAACTATTGCAAAAGGCTGCTGAGGCACAGGAGACTGCTGAGGCTCATCATTAGGTATGACATTAGGAATTTCAGAGACCTCAACAGTGGGTGCATCAACAGTATTTGGTACTGAAGGTGCAACCACCTGAAGTGCAAGAATAAAAATCTCTGGGATAAGCGGTGAAGGAACGTAAACCCGCTTCTCTTCAAGATCAATTTTCCTAGGCTCGGTCCTCATTATTTTCTCGAGAACACAACATGCCTTGTTTCTACAAACTTAGTTGTTCTATCGGGACAATAAAACCGATACCCTTTAGATCTTTCGGTACCCTATAAAATGGCAACTTCTTGTCTTAGGATCTAATTTTCCAATATGTGGATTAAATATCTTAGCTTCAAAGACAACAACCCCATACTCTTAAATATTTCAAACTCGGCTTTCTCCCACCCATAATTCATAAGGTGTCTTAGGTGCTGATTTCTGGGAACCCTATTAAGAATATGTCTCTTTGTCTTTAGTGCTTCCATCCATAAATCGGTTGATAAACTAGAGTAGCTAAGCATGCTCCGTACCATATCCATAAGTGTACGGTTCGTCTCTCACTACCCCATTTCTTTGAGGTTCACAGTGTAGAATATTGGGCAACAATGCTATTTTCTGAAGGAACTTAGCGAAAGGGCGAGAATTTGGCCATAAGGGCATGTCTCCATAATATTCTCCCCACGGTCCGATCTTATCACTTTAATTCTTAGGTTGTCTGATTTTCAACTTGACCTTAAATATCTTAAATTTATCAAGTGATTCAGATCGGTCCTTAATGGAAAAAATATAACCATAACGGAGAAATCATCGATGAATGTGATGAAAGAATCAAAACCATCCATCGATGTCACGGAAAAGGACCACAAATATCGGTATGAATTAACTCTAATAGTCCCGAGTGCGAGTTGCTCCCTTCTTTATTTTCTTTACATATTTTCCTTTAATGCAATCAATGCGAAAGAGTGCGAGTCGGAGAAATCTAATGGTTGGAGAATCTCTTCCTTAATGAGACGCTCCATTCTCCCTTCAAATGTGGCCTAAACGACGATTGCCACGGTTTGAAGAAGTCTCATTATTCTTTTTACGCATAGTATCACACATATTCAAAGATATCGGTGATTCATTAAGGGAAAGCATATAAAGCTTGTCTTGTCTAACAGCAAGACCAACATTATCTGAATTAAATGTGATAACACACTTATTGTTACCAAAATTATATTTAAATCCATCATCGTCCAATAAAGATCACAAATTAAATTCCTCTAATGGAAGGAACAAAAACTACATTATTAAGGCGAGTGTGAAGCCGCTATCTAAAACTAAGGAAACAGAACCAACCGATTCCACTTGACTTCTTTTCCATCCGCGACTCTAAGACTTCGCTCCCCTTTCTTAGTGTTCTCACGGTGGGAATCCTGTAAAGAGTTGGTAACGTGCACAGCTGCACCTGAGTCAATCCACCAAGATTTAAGGGAAAAATTAGTATAAAGGGTTTCATCAACGAAAGTTATAGAATAATTACCCTTCTTGGCGAGCCACTTTAGGAAACCAACACAATCCTTCTGGAAATATCCTGGCTCCTTGCAGAAGTGACATGCATTCCCACTTGGTGCTTTAGCAGGAGCAACATTTGGCTTAGGTGTATTTTGCACCTTAGGCCCTGATTTATCTGAATTAGGAGAGTAGTGCAGCCTTTTCTTGGATTTGAAGTCCCCTGAGAACTTCCTTTTGCTAGAACCGCCAACTTGATTCACAAAATCTTTCTTTTCGGTCATAATCCTTTCTTCCTCCTGGACACACATGGCGATAAGATCGCTCATGCTCCATTTATCTTTCTGAGTATTAAAGTTTATCTTAAAAGCAGTGTACTCAGAAGGAAGAGAAGTCATAATAAAGTGGACTAGAAAACCATCAGATATTTCCATGTCCATGCCCTTGAGTTTTTCAGCCATATCAGTCATCATCATGATATGCTCTCTTATACTGCTGGACCCGTCATACTTAGTGGATAGAAGCCTCTGGATTAATGTACTGGCATAAACCTTAGTGGAGCCTTTGAATTTCTCCTCTACTGAAGCCAGATATTCCTTAGCATTTTCAAAATCTGGGATTGCTCCCCTGATTCCAACTGAGATAGAGGTCTTCATAATTATTAGTGATAGACGGTTAGACCGCTCCCATTTTTCAGCATTATTATCATATATTTTCTTTTTCTCATCGTAATTGTCCTCACCAACGGTGGGGGAAACGGGAGCGGGCACCCTTAGAGTATAATCAAGGTCTAAAACTCCAAGGACAACTGAAATTCTTTCTTTCCAAGCGGGGAAGTTGCTCCCCGTAAGCTGCTCAATGTTGTCAATTGTAGCGGCAACATTTGAAGCATTCATTGCTGAACATTAAAATACAGGGAAAAATTTGAAATAACATAAAAGTATTGCATGCAA
This sequence comes from Hsuehochloa calcarea, assembly GCA_036346395.1. Taxonomy (NCBI): domain Eukaryota; kingdom Viridiplantae; phylum Streptophyta; class Magnoliopsida; order Poales; family Poaceae; genus Hsuehochloa; species Hsuehochloa calcarea. The sequence continues at coordinate 48,977,666 of CM070599.1, forward strand.
TTAACCCTACATTGGTCTGATTAATAACATGCAAAAAATACAGTTCTAGTTTATATCACCGTTGGGCAGAAAATAAAAAAGAACTTTAACAATTAATGTGGCGACACATGACTACAAACAACGTTGGTCAGTATATAATCATGTGTATACACAATGCCAAAATAAAACATAAAAATCTCTAATTAAAATATCTCGTTAGTTCAATTTTAATTAGAGATAATTATCACAGTTACATGAGAGATTAACATTAATCAAAAAACAGTGCACAAAAATAAAATAAAAATTTAATCACAAATTCATACTGAAATTTGAGCAATTATCATTAATAAAACAGTGCACAATAAATAAATAAAATAATAATCATAAAACTTAATCAGAAAATCAATTTGCAAAATAGAAAAACTATTGTGCAAACCGAAAAGATGCGCGACCACGGCTTCCGCCACGCCGCTCGGCCATTCGCGCTACTTACTACGCCTACCAAGAAGCTTGGCCCAAAAATCCGAACAGGCGAGAGCCGTTGGATCTAAATGAACTGCCGAGATCTTCGCGCATCGTTATTCGAATGGATGGCCGAGATCAAAAAACACGCCGTATAAAAAACCAGCGGATCGGCGAAACCCTAACCCTAACTTTATTTTGTTCGTCTCCTCCGAAAACTCCGCGCGGCGCGAGCGAAAACGGCGGCGTGAGGCGCGCGGCGAGGCGGCCGAAGCGCTCCATCGCCGATGGCGCAAAGAAGAGCAAGCGGCGGAGCGAGGCGGCGCGCATCAAGAGCGGCGCGCATTTCTCTCGCGGCAGCCAGCGTCGACCTAGGTCGCGCAGCGACCATCGAGCGGAGCTACGGCGGTGCCCTAGACCGGAGCGAGCTCCAGATCTACCAAAAACGTAAGTGTTCCGCCGCCTTAGATGTTCTTAGGGTTCCGATCTGAGGTTTCGGATTTGGGGATTTTCTGGATCACATTAGGGTTTTCGCTTAAGGGTTTCAAATCCCCTCCTTCTAAGTGCTAAGCCGAGCCGCTAAACATAGATCGGGACGATCCTAGCCCGATGATCCGGTCGGGCAAGAACAGCCGATGGTTTTTAATCGGGTTCAAAACAATCTAGGGTAAGGCTCTGATACCACTGTGAACATAAAACTGAGAATAATCACTTAACCTAAAACACTTATAAACCTAGATCATATATGAACACCGTAATACATAAGCGCGGAAGCGTAAGTACGTACCCGATGATGGAGATGCCATCAGATCTTAGGGTCGGTCGGGCTTCGGCGTGGAAAATGACGACGATAGGTCGGCTTGAGGAAGCGCGAAGTCGAAGTGGCGGCGGTGGTTCAGTAGCCGTCGGTCTTCGCACACCTGAGCGCCCGTAGAGATCGGTTCTGTTAGGGTTTTCTTTTGGCCTTTACTCACATAGAACACACGAGCCAGGTGCCGAGACCCTCTTTAGGTTTTTTATGGCGCTGGTGGACGGGACCGAAACCAAAAGCAGTTGGTATCGCCCCCGATCAGGGCGCGTGGGCAAAGCCCCGTTAGAATCGGTCTCGGCAGTTAGCCGAGATCAATCCAACAGCCCGATTTGACCAGCGTCGAGCCGGCGGCGACATGTGGGAGCTCGGCTCCATCCTCAACTTCGTCCACGTGAGCGCTCCCGATCGTGCTACCCCTCCCTTAAGCTTCCTCTGCTTCTGGCCTTTCAGGCGTTCGCCAACTCGACCGCCTATCTCCCGCCTCCGCGCCGTGACTTCCTCCGCCTAGGCCACCTAGGACCGGCTTTGACCGGCTAGGCGGAGGCGGAGACGGCGCGTAGAGGTTGGATTAGGTGGAAATCACGGTGGAGCCCCACCGCCTAGTGCCCAGAGGCCGATTAATCGGCTTTGGGCACTGATTTTTGGAACACTGGTACTGATGCAGCTTACTTGTGGACTGCAGTACAAGTTAAGTGAACTTGTTTAATTACTACCATAAAATTTTGGTCCTAGATGATCCAAGCAAGAAAGGTCCGTGCACATGTACACTACAGAAATATAACCACCTACCATTAAAAAGAGGTAAAAAAACTGTTGAAAATCAATATTAGAGTAGTATTAACTAACCCTGATTAAGTAACTTCAGATGTTGTTCGTTGAGGGCAAAAACTAAAGCTTCTGGGATCTATTGGATTATTCAGGAAACATCGTATGCTACTATTAAGTTAGTTGAGACTTGAGAGTGTTGCACATATGTGCCTTCGTGAGAATTTGATTTGGGTAAATAAAGGCATGTTTTTGCCCTAAACATTGTTATCACGGTGATAAGGCGAGGCGAGGCGCCTGACCACCTCCACACCTTTTAAATGCTCGCTGCGTGCAATGAGGTGACGCCACACATGCATCATGACTTTGTATGGCAGCAAATTTAATCATCAATAAGTAGTTGCATACCTTGATGTTGTCTGTTGCTGAGTCTGACAATTCTCTTGTGCTCTTCTCGAAGACAGCATCGAGTCCTCTTTCATGTATCAAAAGCAAAGAAACAAATTGTTGTAAATGTAAAGTTGTAATCAGATTGTAACTATTTGTGTAAAATTAATGCAAGTTGCCAAAGAGATGACCAAAGAGAATAGATCAGAACATAACATTGTTAGACGTATGTTAGAGATAGGATACGCTAGAGATAGGAATCCTTTTGTATTGGCTTATCTGTATATGATATACACCTTTTGTACACCTTATATATATTGTCTATCAGACCCTTTCAATATACACATAATATTCATAATATGATGTTAGAGCAAAGGTAAGGGTTAGAGTTTCTTATTGCCGTCGCTGCCTCCTAATGGATCGTCCATCACGACATCAAGACCAGCAACATCCTCCTGGATGACAAGTTCCTACCCAAGATCTTCTTATTGCCGTCGCTGCCTCCTAATGGATCGTTCAGCACGACATCAAGACCAGCAACATCCTCCTGGATGACAAGTTCCTACCCAAGATCAGTGATTTTAGCCTCGCCAGGTTCTTCCCCGATGACCAGACGTACCTTAGTACTGCATTTGCCGGCACACTGTAAGTCACCACTCACCAGTACCCAAACTCACTTCGCGACAGTAGATGACTACGCTGCATTAACTTCCGAGAACAATTTGTGATCCATGTATCAGGGGTTACACTGCGCCTGAATACGCCATCAGAGGGGAGCTCGCGGTGAAAGCCGACACCTACACCTACAGCTTTGGCGTGCTCGTGCTCGAGATCATCAGCAGCAGGAAGAACACAGATTGTTGACTTAAGTTAGTTGTGTTGATATAAGTGTTCTGTTTTTTCTGTTCTCAGAAACAGCTTTCAGAGTTTTCTGTTTTTTAGCTTGATTTTGGTTGGATTGCCAATATGTTTAGGCAATACCGAAATTGTATTGCATAAGCAAATTAGAACAGTTTGCATTGCAAAGAAGAGTCAGTTTGTGATTCGGTTTCGGTTTGGAAACAGAGTTGCCGGATCAGTCATAAACAGTGTATATTCCAATTGTCTATAAAGCAAGCAGAAAAACACAAAAAGACTGCAAGGTTTTTCAGCGCCAACATCTGAGCTTCCTGTGATTTAGTTGTCCTGTTTCTTCCACCGTGATCTGTTGTGTTCTCTGATCTGGGACTGAATTTTCAGGATCTCTGAATTCTGTCTTTTGATTTCTGAATTCTGTCACAGATCTCTCGCTTCCAAACGAAATGTAGTACCTGCCTGAACATGTACGCCACTTTTCTGAATCCAACTCTACGACAACGGCAGTCATAATTTTTTGGCCTGAAGAATCCCTCCTTCGTTTGAAATTTTCAGGCATGGAAGCCCTACGAGCAATCCAAGATACTCGAGGTCGTCGATCCGAAGGTGCAGGCCGACGGGTTCGACGAGAATTACGTCATGCGGGTGTGCCAGATTGCGCTGCTCTGCGTGCAGCCGTGCCCAAACCTGAGGCCGGCGATGTCAGAAGTCGTGCTGATGCTCACGATCAAGACAGAGCAGTCCATCCCTCCGTCGGTGAAGCCAGCGTTTCTGGACAGGAAGAACCTGAAGGACAAGAGCACCGCGTCAGACACGGCGGCCGAGATGAGGTCGACGTCGTATTGGCTCAGCACGCCGCACGACATGAGCTGTGGTATATAATGACGCGGAATTGTGATGGGTGCCGTACAAGCAAGATCAAGCATTGAAGTCGCATTGTGATGCACTGGTGAAATGGTAAGAACTGCTTCATATACAGTAAAATCATGTTTCAACAGTTTCAGTGGGAATCAAGCATAAATACTATAGGATGCTTTTTGTGCACTCTTAGTTTTGTACAAACTCGCTTACTACTAGCTAGCTTTACAAAAATAAGGAGAGGAGTGGTATAAACATGGCTCAAAATTAAAGGGAAAAGTGGGAAAGACAAATTTGCAATGTACATTAATAATTTGCTCTCTTCATGCCTAGGAGCTGAGAATATGCGGTGATCCACCGCTATGCTATATATTGCATACTAGTAGGTTACAAGTGTGGTGTTTTTATTTTCCACATTTCTCCCATATACTTGCTTGCTTTTCTTGTAGATATTAACATTTTTGGAATGAAACAATGTACTGCTGCATTCAGTAAAGTGTGGTGTTTTTTTTTTGAAATAAATGTATGGTATCTTGATCATTTGCATGTTCAATCCAAAAAATAATGAAGATAACATTTTCTTTTAAACCGTGACTTGATATTATCATGGTGAAAACCTGTACTACTATGAAGTGAAGCATTAAAAAAATGACTCAACAGTAAGGGTAGTGCAGAATCTAGCTACGATGCTCCAATACTTTTTAAAGATTAATATGAAACACCTATCTTTTATCTTCTGCAGTATTACTAACCTTTTATAGCCGGTGGAAAGGCCGCTCAGCCATGCGGGACTCGTTGGCAGAAAAGTTTCGCCTGTCGGATTGTTGTCGAATGGTCGAGATTGCGCAGACGAGCCCCTAATGGGAAAACCTTATCCCTATCCGTCCCTCTCCTCCAGTGTCCTCGCTCCATCGAGCCTGCCGTTGATCTCTTCTTCCCCTCTGCCTCGTGTCCCTTTCTCCGCCACCGGTCCTCCCTCCAGCGTCGCGCCCCTCTCCCTCTTCCTTCTCCGCCTCCCTCCCTCTCCACCTGCTGCCCCTTGCTTCTCCCTCCCCAGTCCGCCGCAGCTCCTCTCTCTCTCTCTCAGCGTCATGTTCCCCTCCGTCTTCCTTCTCTGCCTTCATCCCTTTCCACCCGCTGCCCCTTGCTTCTCCCTCCCCTGCCGCATCTCATGCCCTGCGTTTGATCCTTCTCATTCCGTCCCGTGCCAAGTCCTCCTCCCCTCAACCTCCCGTCCCTTCCTCCGCAACCGGTCCTCCCTCCAGTGCCACGTGGCCGCATCCCTCTACCGCCACCTGTTCTCCTCCCTCTCCACTGGCCATCCCTTGCCTCTCCCTCCCCCACCGCATCTTATGCCCTGTGCCAGCTCGAACACGGCGACAGTGGCGGGCTGCGAATGCTGCTTGACCCGAGAGATGGTCACGACGGCGTGCCAGAGGAGGTAGTAACGACGCTGCACAGGGAAGGGCACGACACCGTGCGGCGAAGAAAGCGATGCACCCTCCTCCATCCTCCTTGCTTCGCTGGCGGGTCTCAGGCGGAAGTGGTGGGGGGCACGAAGAGCACGACAGAGGAAGCAAGGCCGGAGCGGTGGCCGTGGCGGTTACCGTGGCAGCCAGGTTAAGCCCAAACCTGCTTGTTCGAGCGTCCTCTTGCCTCTCCTTATTTGGGGATTTTGTGCGGCCCCTTCTTATTTTCTTGGATTTGATTGTTTGGGCTTGGTGCTGCGCTCTTCTCTGCTTTCGTTTCATGCGAGGCGGTTCTCCATTCTTTGCCCATGCTCGACGTCTAGGTTACCATCGGACGGTAAAAAATTAAAGAAGAGTAGAAGCAGACATGGGGCCTGAGATGCGTCGTGGGAGGGACAACAGAGGTGGTGGGTGAAGAGGGAGGGTAGCGGAGAAGGGAGATGGAGGGGAACAGGAGGCAGAGAGGGTTCATTTTATTTGTTTCATAACAGTCTAAATTTGGTGACAAATAAGCGTATGAGGATTATTTACCCATAATTGTCGGTTACTTGGTCCTGGGATGTATTTGGCTAGCATTTTTGTGTGCTTTAGATAGCATCAGCAATACTTCTTGGCAAATAAAATTCAGATAGGTTGCTATGATGATACTAGCTGTATGTTGAGAATTTATGATGAAAAATGAGAATCACAATCGTTTGAACGTGTCTGTTCGATAACATATAGCATCGTGGTTTCTATAGCTCATCCTGCCATTTTGGTGCCATCTCAGTTTTGCTCATTGGATTGATTTTTTTCTTTGTTTCTTTTAGAGTTGTATCAATAGAGAGGAGTGCAACAAACTCAGAGGAATTTGTGCTGCAAGAACGAGGGAAGGTAAAATGTAACATACCTCTTTCTTTGCGTGTTCTTATTTTTCCTGTAGCTGAAGATAAATTTTTCCTACCTCCACATACTGATGGTATGCCTCAAACATCTACTTTTGATGAAGCAAAGTATTTTGATCAATATTACTAATTAGTTGCTGGCAAAGTTATATATTCTTGATAGCTCCTCTTGCCAATGCATTTATTTTTCTAAGTGTTCATGGTATTATGGATCAGTATCATTTGAGAACTGTGAATACCACTTGCTACCTATAGTGCTCGTGTGTTTTCTTTGTAGCTAAACGGTTGCTCACATGAGATCTCATTTGTCAGGTTTTATTTAAGATATTCATCTTTTATTTTGCGCAGATGTGGCTTATGCGCTATGCTACGTCAAATCATATGTTACATCCTAATTTGTCATGTTTTATTTAGATATGTTAGATCCTACAAAAAAAGGTGAAAAAACATTACTTCATTTCGAGTATTGTGTGCGGCCTTCAGTGAGAGTGTGATATTGAGACCAAGAGTTTGGTTAGCTCGAGTAGTTGCAGTATGCAGTGAAGTAGTGCACTATTTATTAGTATAGTTGAGCATACGCTTACCTCGCAAATACTGTAGAGGTTTCCACCATTTGCCTTGTTGTTCTCAACATACTTCATCCAAATAATTTAGAAGTACCAATTTTGTGGATCAACCATGTAGATAACGAGACCTCCAACAATACTTGGAGCTTGCCTTTCCTTAGGTATTTATTCTTCCTGATTAAACCAGTCGCACCATGTGACCTTTTTCTTGGGTGCAACCTTTTAGCTGTTATTTCAGTTTGCACGCGTATCTTCTAGCTTCTTTACCGTTTTGAATATTTGGAGGATTAAAAAAATGTTCTACATGTATTCTTTTATGGAATAGGATACGCCATGCATAAACGTGGAGTAGTCCAGTTACATATATCATATTATGCACTTTATCTTTTGTTCACGAGCTAAAAGGTACAAACATAACAGCTAGTACCTTCAAGACGAAGGATATGTGATTATGGTTAATGGTATTAGTATTGTTGTACACAACTGCACATATGTCCTTTATTGATTTTTAAGTTCATTCTTACCAATTTACGTTTTTGATACTTATACACACCATCTTTTTATATGGAAAAATTGTAGCGTCTTTTGCTCTATTGCATGTCTTATTTGTTGCTTACTTCCTCAAGTTATATTTCCCTTATATAATATGCATGCAGAAAAAGTCTTCTGAATTACGTATATGGATGCTGAAAGGTTATGCTTAGGCTGAAATATTTTTCTCACATTTTCTCACCCTTTTGTCTTGAAATGTGCAATTATAGAAAGAGACTTCTGAATTACGTTTATGGATGCTGAAAGGTCATGCTTAGGCTGAGCCACACTTCCATCTATTATATTCTCCAAGAAATGTTTTGATTTGTGGCTGTGAATTCGTAGGTCGGATTACTTTTATCTAAGGAATTGTCTGTTTTCCCTAATAGAATCACTTTGGCATCTTTTTTTTTGTCAAACTATAACCCTATTTAGAACACAAAACTCTTAAATAGTAAAATGTACCACTTCGAATGAGAGTTTATGCTTCTATTCATCTTTAAAAAGGAAAATGTCCATGCATTTATCTTCAATGTTGTCATCCATAAAAGTAGGCATCCATTGGTTTTCTTATATATGAACATGTTTTTTCACACTCATTTCGACTATTAGTGGAATATATCACATATCACACTGACAACACAAGCGCTTATTTTGCAGAGCGTTGTTTCATGGAATTCTCCATCTTTTGCTTCATAAGTCCACATATATAATGTTGGTAGGCTCCTAATATGTTACTGGTAAATATTGTGTCTTTGACATATTCATTTATGGTACATTATTTCTATTCATAAAAATACACAGATCCACCGAGGGCCGGTGACGGTGTACTACTGTCTGCCGCCTCATCAAATAGTATTTCACATGCACCATTAGTTGACTCACCGAGCCACTGAGGGCAATAAAGGGTGGCGATGATGACGGTTGACACCCAAGTTTGAAGCTGCGTGTGCTGCACTGCGCCTGTGTTTTTATGTGAAAAAATGTATAGAATTTTTATTTGAAGCTACGAGGTAAAAAAACAAGAAGAAGAAAATTCAAAGGAAAAAGGTTTTGAAAGTGTTAAATAGTGTTTTAAATAATAATTGAATAGTATCAAATAGTAATTTAATAGTATTGAAGAGTGTGCTAAAGACTATATATTAGAGATATTGTCTCTAAAGATGGTGTAGTATATGTTAGAGATAAATTTATCTCTAACTATTAGAGATACCCTTAGATACCCACAGTAATTTATGCTACTCTGTATCCCTGTTCTGAGTTTGCTTTGAGACAACATAGCTCAGCAAAACAGAAGAGCATTTACTGCTCGTTTTCAAAAAAAAAAAAACCTTTAAAAGAGAATCTAACAGTATTTATTGCTGTAGGCAGTAATTAATAATGCGCCTAGTCTAAAAGAATGGTTTGAATCTGAATTATCAAAAGCTTCAGAGTTGTAGTACTTCATATTGTAGTAGATGATGCTTGCGACCATCTTAAAAGTATCGTTGTAGACATTAATAGCAATCAGATGTGGTAATGACAATGTAGTACTAGTAAGTACTTCTCCTAGCCGGAATGCGGTTGTAACTGATACTTCTCCTGACTGGGATGCCGTTGTAGGTGTTGGATCGTGATAACGACCAGAGAAGTGAGTAGGGATTTTTTTTTCTCTCTTTCGATTCTACTTTTTTTAAAAAAATAAATAAATTCAATAACTATGTGAAGCAATACAAATTAAAGTCTAAAAATTACAACGGAAGAAATTAATTGAAAACACGAAGCTCAATCTTCAATCTGACCTCTTCTCAAACTGACAGAAAAAACAACATGGATTCATATCCGCAAAACGACCTAACTTTTGATCTATAAATCTAATTCACTTGAGAATTGAGATACAACTCAAAACGAAGGCCAGAAACCTATTCCAAATGAAAGTTTAAACAACCATAGCCAAGATTCCAAGGATTTCTTGTTTGAGTACAAGAGGGCTCACAATAAGGTGAAATAAAACTTGATCCAAAGACTTACTCGTGAATTAAAGATGGTTAATACGACCTTAGATCAGCTTTCACACAAGTCCTAGCAAGCTATATCATAGCAAAAGACCGAGCAAAACCCCTAGAACACAAGAACTCAACATCTCAAGAAAGAGAACAAAAACAAGAGACAAATCATCTTTGCGCGGATTTGATTGGATTGATAATGAGAAATTGAGGGTTTATAACCACCCCACCATAGAGGACATAAACTCACTTATGAGCATTCAATCCTACAAAGTTTCTCTCAATGCATCTTTCAAACCCTAGCATCCTTTTCTCTCTACTTTCCCTCAAATATCAAATTAGGGTTCCTAGGATTGGTTGGTGTGCAAATCTTGCACCACTCTTTATATAGTGGAGGGTGGGACTAAAGAGAAACCCTAACGGACACCCGTTAAGCCCACATATAAACGGACCTCTCACTCATGCATACTTCTCAAATCAGATGACGACCCGATGCTCCCGAATCCATCTCTTCGTGATATTTCCCCCCTTATGACCTAAACTGCTTCTCTTTTGTGCCATCATACGCTGCGGTTTCTCCAAGGTCACCAACCCGGTATTTTGGTGAAGATTCCAAAATACCCCTTCTCGAACATTCCATCTGTGACCAAATCCAATCTTATGAAGTAATCACATACTTTGCCACTTGTAGGTTCACAAATGACTTTCCTCGTGCCGAAAGTCTCTTCTATTTGGCTTCCACCGGACTGCCTCAACACTTGCACTAACTCAAGCCACTTGATACAACCTGTTGTACCAAACTTTTCGTCATTGTTCATCTTGCGGCTTGCTTGAGATCAACCGCTTCACTTAGTATCTTTGATCGTTCTGGACCTTCATTTCCCCAAACTAAGTCCTGATCATCCTCGTTGTTGACCGTAGTTGACTCTAAACTTCACTGAACAACAACAGACTAAGAAATTGATTCCGAGTACAAGTTCTTCGCAACTTGACCCACGTTAGTCAAAACATGCATAATGCAACACATATGCAGCATTTCCATGACCCTAGGTCAATCTCCAAAATTCAGCACAACTCACTATGCATTGAACCGCCACAACAGTTCAGACTGCCACCACCAGGCCAATCAGACCGCGCCCACTAGTAACAGGGCACTGTTCTGTTCGCCAGTTATCTGATCGCTATGGTGTGGCCAGTCAGAGATCTTTCCAAAACTTAGAAAACACTCTTCTCTTGACTTTACAATTTATCTATATCTAGTTTCGCGTCCACTTTCTATTTTCAATGGCACATGGTGCAAACACATATCCAAGCACTCCCCACACAAGTGCTTGATGTCCATTTACCCCAAGCTTGCACTACCGATTTGACCACACTGTCCCCGATGGCCGCATGACAGTTTTTGCAAAACAAAGAGCTAACTCTGCAAACTCTTCGATGACGATGCCAACTGTTCATTACCAGATGTAACACTAAACCACACGGTTTCTATAGTAGGATTCTAGCACTATTTGTAGTTCTGTAGCAGGAGGAGCAGCATTGTTCAACAGGGGAGGATACCTTTCACTGGCGAAGAAAAAAAAATCAGCACCGCAACAGTAACTTGCATCCAACGCTTTGGGTTGAAAAACAACGATACGGAGTACATGTTGCAAACCTGACCCGGTTGCATGTGGATTATCGTGGAGTTTCTTTACTAATGTACAGATCACAAACTGGAACCGAAATCGGATAAAAATACTATGTCAATGGCATCCGATGACTGCAAAATTTCAAAGGCAATTGGTTAGTACGCATTGCAAAATTCGACCCCCATTAAGACACGGTTGGACATTGATCGACGGTGTTGCGAGGGCAAAATGCAGAGGCAATGGCAATGGCAATGGCAATGGCAATGACCGTTGACTCCAGACCCTCTCCACTGGCAGAGGATGCAGGTAGTTTATACGTTCACGTGCCGGTGCCACTGCTTCCGGCCGGCCCTGTCTCCATCCTCCACTTGTGCAGCGCGCCTCACCGAAAGCGCCTTTTCTTTTCTCTCTCTCTCTCTCTCTGAAAAACCACATCACACCACTCACACCCAGAATAGCAGCTGCGAAGAAGAAAAAATATCGAGAGAAATACAGGGCAAAGTTTCCATTTTTACATCATGATGTCCTCCAAAAATCTGTATGTGCCTCGTCCATCTAACGGCACTTGAAAGTTGAAACGCGATATGTTGCTTGCAAGGAACAGCTTTGCAGCACGTACATTAGTACATTTGGCATTTGATGTGGACTGTTGCATGCTCAAGGGAACCTCCGCTGGATAGTGGATACTATTTGTACCAAGTAGGAGTACTGTCTATGCTGAAAAAGATTGCTAAGCTGTTTGCCACCTGTTAGGTCCTCGCAGCAAACAGTATTGTAGTAGTACGCAATACTTGTATATCATGACAATCAAACAATACTTGTATATATATATATATATATAGAGAGAGAGAGAGAGAGAGAGAATAGATCAGAGGATTGAGAAGTGCTAATATAACGGTTGAGTAAGTGGCAATATATAGATTGATCTTAGAGTAATATATAGATCAAGGGTAATATATTGATCTTGTCAGTCTACGGTCCATCTAACGGTTGAGAAGTGCTAATATACAGAGCACTGTGCGCTGCAACGGCAGAAGAGGATACGCCGATCCAAATTTCAGCCTCTGCTGCAATTTCATTTGCTAATTGGTTGTACAGTATTAGTACTATACCCTCGGCAACTATTTTACCTGTTAGAAAACATGGACACAAAAGTTTAGTTCCATTTAGAAGGTAAGAATTTCGTAAGACTAGGGGATCCCAGACGGGGTTCACTAGATCTATCTCGAGCGTCGGTTCAGGATGCACAGTACGCAGCTGTTGGGCACCAATGCAACTCTTTATTTGAGTCCTGTAGCAGCGACCGTGCTACGTGGGGATTAAGGAGCCTGGCTAGCAGGCACATAAGACCGCGATAGCGACACCAAGGATAGCAACGGACGGCAAATAATTTGCAACGACATCAAATCAACACCGCCATTTCATCAGGTTTAAGGCCCGCAACGGTGACAGTGGGGTGGATCTCAACCTGGAAGATTCGGTCTTTTCGTAGTGTTCTTCTAATTATCGACAACGCTGACAAGAAATCGATGTAGAATTTATAGATTTGTGTGGCTGATCGGGGGCAATTACTGCCGTCGGATCACATCGGACATTTATGAAACTCAGAAGAAAAAAAATACGACCAGCTAAATTAAATCCGAGCACACTTGCTTTTTTCTTCATTTGTTGAATTTTTTTGCTTACTACATTAATCAATGTTGCAAACAAATGTCTCAACTTTTACATTTGCATTCATTAGAAAACAGTGCATTTTATGTTCAGTGGCAAATACATGTGTCTTTTCCATATATTTTTAGATTACCAGTAGTTTGTCCTATAAGTTGATCTTCTACTTCTAAAAGAAAAGAACTAGTTCTACATGAAAAAAAGAGAGAGACGGGATACTCCAAAAAGAGTGTGTATGAAAGGGACTATACTCCGAAAAATAGGTTGGATATGAAAAGACGACAGTCAAGAAAGAAATATTTTTTCCTTCCTCAAATTCCTGCTAAAATTTAAAAGCGCATTCGCATTGGAGGTGATCGATAATTGTGCTCATCACCACACAATATTTTCCTCTCACTCTCTCTCTCTCGTGTGACTTTTTTCCTACTCCTCCCGTGCACAGATGCACTCTCATGCATACACACTCACTATTTCCTCTTGAACAATTAAACGAGAAAACAAAAGCTTGCTCAAACATTATACAGCCAAGAAGTAATTAAGTAAATTAACTCTGTAATTACACGCAACAAGAACATGCATGTTGTCAATATACAAACATAATGAAGAAAATAAGATGACTAGGGCAAACAAGAAACACTATACTCGTATCTCTCTCTCTCTCTCTCAATCAACAGAATAGCCTTGCTGTCCACTTCCCAAACTAATCAATACAAGAAAAATAAGGGGGAAAAGGGAAGCAAAAAAAGAAGAAGAAAAACCAGGGAAAAAAGAAGAAAGGGAAGCAGAAGAGAATACCGTACTACACGCTCCTCTCCTCTCCTTCCCATTCTTCTCCTCCTCGTCGCCATGCACGCACGCACGCAAGAGCTCCGCGCTCACTAATGGCAATGGACGCTCCAAGCCACAGGTGATTAGCAACGTACTCATCTGTTGTGCAGCGGGTTGGGCCCCGTGGGCACGCGCCGCTTGTCGTCGTCAACCAGATCGTCGCAGCCGGCTCGCCACCGCCGGCCTAGGCCGATGCTGACGAGGCCGACGACCATCACGTCGAACGCGCTCCTCTGCCAGGCTCTGTCGCGCCCGCGAGTGCCCGTGCCGCCTCCTCGCCAGCCGGCAGCGCACGTGACGACTCGGCGCACGCGGCGGCGAGGAGCACTAAGCACGCGACGACGGCCGCGCGAGACCACCGCCTCCTCATGACGCAACGCAAGGTGACGGCGATCGATCGATCGATGATGCGCGTGGCAAGCTCAACTAACAAGTGAAGGTGAAGGTTTCCACGAGGTGTGGAGCTAGCTGTTGGGGATGGGAGGAGCGAGCGAGCTAGGGGGACAGTGGAGTGGAGTGGAGTCAAAAGTGGGCAATGCTGCATGTTGCACCCATCCATCCACACAGCTCTGGGCCAGTGGGGGGATGCCACCAAACCACATTTAAGGATATTCAATTCTCTTCTACTCTCTGCCACTGTAGAGAAAGAGACACCCACACAAGGCCCACTTTCAGAGAGTAAAAAAGGAGATAGGTGCCCTCCCGTCAGCGTTCGAGTCGAGCTGGTGCTCACCCCCTTCCAAAAGCGACGGTCAGAACTCTCAGATAAATAAATCAAAAAAATCAAAAAAAGAGAGAGTAAAACAGAGTTAAAAGGCAGGTGGAAATGGAAAGTTTGGTGAGCAGGGGCTCCCGCGTACGTACACTCCTCGTTTCTCTCTCCAAGGATTAAGTTCCCACTTTTTTCAGATCGAGGAGCCTTCAATTTGACACCATGGTACTAAAAAAATATAAGCAGAATCTATCACAGTAATACCAGTTCGTTCCTAGCTAGCTAGCTAGCTAGTAGTATGTTTCTTGATCAAACCTTAGGTTCTGCTTGCTGTGTGTGTCTATCTACTTAATCTTTAGTTAGTTAAAGTGGCCGGACTGGCGTAGGTCGAGGCGTCTTCCATATTCTTGTGAGCGACACGTCGCCGTGGCGCAAGCCGGCGCCAAGCCGCCACGCCACCAGCCATGGTAGCAGTTGCGCGGCGCGTCGGCCAGCCGAAACGCCATGACGCATTGGCTTGCGAACCCAGCCCGCCGCCGTAGCGTCTTGTGAAGTGAAACATCTTGCCATGTGCGACGCCATGCAGCGCCGCCTGCGCCCGGCCGCGCGGCCTTGGCCAATACAGCGCCGACTGCGCCCGTAATGACGTGTCGCCCATGTGGCAAGCGCTGCCTCGCTGCGCCAACCGGCCACTTTTGCTAATACGTCGTGCTTGCGGTGGTTAAAAAGCGCTATCTGGTGTGAAAATCGACCGTATCGGCAAAAAATTCGGCAATGCGTAGTCATGTAGACGTATAGGTCAATTTTACTGCTGCGTTCTCCACTCTGTATTCGATGGAGTATAGTATAGTATAACCGCGCTCTTTCATTTGGTCAGTCTGCAACGTAAGTATAGTCTGGATCGAGTGAGGTAATGACTACTTGTATTGGCCAGCGAGCGACGCACGGTCAAAAACAACCTTTCAGAAAGGTCCTGCGAATAAATATACAAGCATGATCATGGTTCATAAATGGAGAGAGAGACTGAGAGCGGCCACCCCGGTTATTTTGCTTCTGGTAGAAGTATGCAGGGCTGAGGAGAGAGAAACTTATACTCTAGGCCAGTAGTAGAGCAAGAAGAAATAAAAAAACAAATAAAGAGGGAAATATTACCTGTAGTAGGAGGAGTAGTAGTTACGAAGGAGGAGGGGGGACAAAAAGCTCTAGGCCAGGGGTAGAGCAAGAAGAAATAAAAATAAATAAATAGGGAGATATTAGTTGTAGTAGGGGGAGTAGTTACGAGAATATTTTTTATTAATTAACTTTTTTAAAAAAATTTATTTTAAAGTTAACATCTCGTGAATTTTATTTTCAATTCTGATCCATTTGATCACGTCACCACTCGTAGCGTGACAAAACAACATTGTCACGTCCTAGGATAAGTTCGCTAAAATAGTACTTTTTGTCACGCCACTGGTGGTGACGTGACCAAACAACACTGTCACGCCACGGGTGGTAGCGTGACAAAGAGTTTACCCATATACGGACTGATGTAACAGTGTTATTTTATCACGTTACAGGTGGTGGCGCGACCAAAGGAGTGTGAGAATTGGAAATAAAGTTTTAACTTTAAAATAAAATTTAAAAAAAGTTAATTAACAAAAAAAAATTCTAGTTACGTAGGAGGAGGGGACAAAAAGCTCTAGGCCAGGGGTAGAGCAAGAAGAAATAAAAATAAATAAAGAAGGAAATATTAGTTGTAGTACGAGTAGTAGTTACAAAGGAGGAGGGGGACAAAAGGGCCAGCGAAAGATGGGAGCTGAGGAAGGATTGCATGGGTTGAGGGAGGGAGCTAGCTAGGGGAAACAGAGAACCTCCCCCTCCTTTTTCTTGTCTGGTAGCTTGCTACATTAGTAGCTGCATGTCCATGCATGGCAGTGGAATTGAACTGGCTAGCTGCTACAAGGTCAGCATTGTAGCCTAATCCTACATATATGCATAGTGATGGATCAATTTGGTTCAAATTTGGTGGCTTCAATTCGTTGACTCAACAAAACCACTTATCATGTGATGTACTGTCAAGCTTTGGCAATATGGAGTCAGCTAATCCAGAATATGGGATTCTAAGTTTGTAGTTTGGGTTTTGAAAATAAGCAATTTGGACCATAGGGAAAATTAATTATGAAAGTTTAAAACTCGGTCTGCAGTAGTTTACCTGCTACTGGTCCATTAAATTAAGATGTGGCAAATAATATCCAGAATATTTCGAGCGTACCATTAACACCTCACATTATTTCTACTCGGTCATAAGGCATTATATCAGCTGTACGTTAATCGGCTACTAGGACTGTGACCACACTGTTATCCTTTTTAAGGACCTTGAGGCCCCCCCACATACATACAAGCTAGGGTTAGCCATGATCACTATATCTGCAGTATGATAGTTTTGCCGTTGGTTGTCACATTATGCTAGTAGTACTCATTTTGGTTGATTTGGGGCCTATCAAATCTTCTAACTAAATGCTTATTTATGGCACAGCCTTTCTGTGGTTTCCTATAACTCAAATGATCAAAGTTTTTTCTTTCCTTTTCTCCAAGTATATACATTTAATATGATCCGGTATCTATTTGCGTGTCTGTTATTTGGCTGTCCTTTTGTGTTTGTTTGATCAAAACGCATGCATTCGCAAATTCAGGGATGGAAAGTACAGATACCTGAGACATTCAGGTGAGCAGTCAGACATTGTTTATAGCATCACAAATAAAAGGGGGCTTATCTACGACAAACAAACAGAACTTCGATCATCAAATAGAAAATCTAAAGCACATGCTCCTGAACGGGCCTGATGCCTAATTGAAACTACATGGGCCAAGAATCAAGGAGCTCCCAATGTCTCGATAGAAAGGGGTAAGGATTACCGACTTAAACGATGTCATCACGTACACAGTAAACTAGCAACTGCCCTGATTCAAGTTGCAAGTTACAGGCAGTAAGAAGATCAGCAAATTAATGCCGCTGCCTATGCATGCACCTGGCAGGTGTCACCGAGCAACCCAGGAATCACATGGTGTGCAGGATTCCCCTTTTTTTTATCTGTTTAAAACATGATTGCAACCCTGTGTTAAATGAGCAATAAAACTAGCTTGCGTGCCTTAAAAAAAAACATTTGCACGAGCTGACCTAGCTACTCATACTTTATATGCATGAAATTCTCCCCGTCTGTCTAGCGAGTTTGCGGGGACATTGCTGCTGGAGTAAGGGGCGGATCCGGACACCGGGTCCAATTTTATTTTTACACTATTATAGATGTACCCATCTATGACCAAGCTTATTAGCTGAGATACAAAGTTATGTAGGCTTCTAGATGTATGTTTCTACTCTATTGTTCTTGAACACATGACAATATCTAACCATGTTTTCGTATTATCGAGAAATGATAAGTAAATTTACGGAACGGTTTCCAAGAAGGAAAGTTTTAGATAATGGTACTAATGATGAGAATTCACCTTTTTTTTGTAGGGCGTTGAGGCTGGATGTTGTATTTTTCCAATGCCGACCATCTTGTATGTAATTTGGTCCGTCCTTAGGCGGTTTCTTTATTTTAGTAAGCACTTTCATCGCTAATTTATTATCGTTGTACATTGCACAATAGGTTATGTTGAATTTTTTATGCTAAAAAATTGCCGAACAAATTACTATTTAATATAATATTATTTAAAAAGTATACATATAGTTCTATATAAGGTAAAATAGTGAATCCGATCATTTTGTTCTAGCTCCACCTCTTACTGGAGTGGAGTCGTCACCCCCTGACGCGCACCATATATGCGGCGGTTGGCTTAGCAGCCAGAGGAAATATGGAAGCACACATGCATGCATGCATGCATGCATGCGGGATCGATTCAGCTCCACTAGCTCAATTGGGAAAGGAAAAGGAGGCGCATATAGGAATCAGAAAACAGATGATGCATTTGTACGCTGTTTCAACTGCGAGATCGAGACAAATGCAGAAGCCTCGCGCCGTTCAATCCAGCAAGCACTCACCGACCGTGCATGTATATGCGATGCGGCTGTCATGCAATGGCCCGGGATTCCGTAACGGCAGGAGCAGTGGAGTACTTGTTCACCTAGCACCAGTATTGTGAAAAATGGAAACAGTTAACGGACGGACAAGATACCGCTGTCCGTAATCGAAATTATACGGACAATTATACATTTGCACAAATATAAGCACACATATTTTTTTGGACATGGCTAGAGTTTGTGCCTCCGGATCAATCGGACGTTTTGAAGCCCACTATACTACTACACTTGCTCACTCCCCAACCGCAAAATTAACTAGGTCCTTGCGAGGAACAGCTTATCTTGTCGGATCTGGCGAGGCCGAGGCCGGAGGATGTGGGGAGGCAGATGATGAGTGACTGGCCGGCGACGAGGCGGCATTATGGGGGCGGAGATGAGGCACCCGGTCAGCTGTCATCGCCGCAACTCGCATGGCCTCCTCCTCCTGTAGATTTTGCCGCAACACTTTTTCCTAAATGTTACATCAAGTGTTTGATTTTATTGCAACATCTCTTTTAAATTTTGCCGTAAAGATATTTGTTGCAGTCAGCATTTTAATTTGTTGCATGGAGTGTTTTTATTTGTTACAATGTATATTTCCCAAAACATTATAGCGGGAGCTATTTGTTCATGTGGGTTTAATTATTTGTTGCACTCAACTTATTTGTTGGTTACAATAGGCTTGTGGATTTGCTTTGTCCTTTTGTTGCTACGGTTTTGTTGCAAACCAATTGTTATTTTGTTACACGCTTAGACATGCATTGTAGGTAGACATGTTCAAACCCCGGCCAGCCAGGCCTATCTATTATGTTATTAGAGCAGAGTCAAAAGAAAGCACCACGTTCGCTCTCAAGGGTTATAAATTATCACATTAATCGGTGAAAAAAAGATAAAGATCTACAATGTCGATCGTCGTCGGTGCAGATTATAACGGTCTAGATTAAAAGAAAGAGCTCATGTCAAGTACAATAAAACAAAATTTTGAAATAAAAATAAAATAAAATTTATAATTTGATTTTCATACAAATTCCTAAGTAAAAGAATCCTTGTCAGGTACAATAAAACTGAATTTTCAAATAAAAAAAATAAATTTAGCAATTTCATTTACATACAAATTCCTAAGTAAAAACCCTAAATAATTATAATTTGGAATAAAAAAATAAATAAAAAAATTTGCAATTAGATTCATATACGAAATCCATCCAACAAATAACTGAAATTCGGAATAATAAAATTATCAATTTGATTTCAATACAAAAAATAAAATCCCCAAATAACTAAAATTCATAAAAAAATAAAAAGAAATTATCAATTTTATTTTGATACGAATTCCAAAGTAAAATCCAAAAAACTGTAATTTGGAATAAAAAATAACAATTAAATTCATACATGAATTCCAATAAACAATAACTAAATTTTGCAATAAAAGATAAAGGAAAAGTTCCAATTGGATTTCCATTCGAATTGCAAAGTAAACTCCCTAATTAACTAAAATTTGAAATAAATTAAATAAATTTAGCAATTTATTTTGTGTACAAAATCCAATAAAAATATTTGTATAACTAAAATTTTGAATACAAATAAAAGTTATAACAACGATACCATGAATGGTGTCGGAGGAAACGCAAAAGAAGTCACCATGTTCGCTCTGAAGGGCTAGATATTTCCACATTAATTGGAGAAAACGAGGAAGGTCTACACCATTGATCGTGGTGAGTCTACATTTAAAGGAGTCCGTGTCAAAAACAATAAAAGTGAAATTCGAAATAAATAATAAAAATAAATAAACAATTTCATTCTGATACAAATTCCAAGATAAAATCCCTAAATGACTGTAATTTAGAATAAAAATTTTAAAAAAGAAATAGGATTTGTTTACGAATTCAAGAAAAAATAACTTAAATTTGGAATAAAATAAAATAATATAATATTTCCATATGAATTCCAAAGTAAATTCTCAAAATAACTAAAATTTTGAATAAATAAAATAAAATAAGCAAATTGATTCATATATGAATTCTAATAAAAAAATAACTAAAATTTTGAATAAGCCCTATGGTGAAGGGAGGGGAGGTAGGCCGGCAGGGGCCATGGTTGTCCCCATGGTTGTTGGTGTACCCAATTGCTACACAAGAATTCACAATGCAATGTAGTGAAGAATTTTCATTTGGCTCTAGCGGGTCTCTCGATGTTGCTCATACGACTGCATGCAAGGCTCTCGCATGCTAGGCACTTCATTCGTATGGCACTGATTAGCTTTGTTGATGAAGGTTGTGCTATGAGGCGATGGGATCCAACAAGTTGGCCTCGACGAGTCTACGGGATCCAGAAGCGGTGGGCGCGACATCCATGAAGGGTTCCGAGCTTATGAGAAGGTGACCTCAACGACGATCTGATTTAATTTTGTGCTAATAATGTTATTTCTTCCCTATTAATCATAAATTTTGCTCTAATCCATTGCGTGGTGACTACTTCCCCCCACGAGGCATTTGATTTTGAGCGTCTCGCGCGTGGAACGTTGTGTTGGTACAAGGACACATGAGGGACATCAAGGTGTAGCAAGGGTGTGCTTGAAATCTTCAAGGATTGACCGACATTGATGACACACTACGGTTGCTCCGGTTCGATATTTTGTTTCTCCTGGAATGCAACAAGAGGAAAAACAAATCATGTAGATCCATCACCCTCAATGGAAAAGAGAACTGGAAGCAAGAGTAGCAACTGAGATAAGAAGCCCGTGTGATTACATCTAAGGAAGGTCGTGCAATCTAGAGCAAGAAGCATGGCAATAGAAGAGACAACTTGTTGTCCGGCTAACCAGTTGACGGAGTGGCTAAGCCTGCAATCTAGAGCAAGAAGCATGGTAATGGAAGAGGTAGCTTGTTGTTCGGCTAACCAGAGTTGACAGAGTGGCTAAGCCATGGAAGCGGTCGAACAACAAGAACAGAGGGGCACGTAATGGAAGAGGCGACAATGAATATTTCGTGGTAATTAGGAATATTCACAAATTAGATTTAGTTTATGCTCTTCCATTCCTTCAAAAGTAACATATTTGAGTTTTCTCAGTCTTTCTTTTATATAAACATACTCCAATTGAATTGTCAGTTTTACAATAGTAATTATAGAAGTACCAAAAAATGATATAGAGCTATTGAACCACCTCCTTTCCTTTTTTTCAAAATTGAATACAGTTGTGCCTTCTAGAGATATATATGTTTCCTAGAACGAAGTTTGTCAGATATATTTGATCTTAACTATATTTGTTAGCATTTTTTTTAAAAAGAAAACAACTACTACGAAGGTCAGTTGCGCAATTGCGCGGCTCTCATGGGCTAGAAATTCCCAAGTTAATTGGCAGAAAAAGAGATAGATCAACACCGTTAATTGTTGTGGATCCAGATTATAACGGTCTAGATTAAAATAAAGAGTTGATGTAAAAACAATACAGAAATAATTGAAATCCGAATAAAAATAAAATAAAATTACAAATTTGATTTCCATACGAATTCCCAAGTAAAATCCCAAAATAAATGTAACACAAAATAAAAAAAAATTGAATGATAATTAGCAATTGGATTTGTATTCAAATTCCAAAAATAATAACTAAAATTCCTAATAAAAATAAATTAAATTAGTAGTTTAATTTTGATACAAATTGTAAAGTAAAATCGATAAATAAATGTAATTTGGAATAAAAGGAATTAAAAACTAGCTATACATGAATTCTAACAAAAAATAATTGATATTTGAAATAAAAAAAGAAATTTTGCAATTTTATTTCCACACGAATTCCAAAGTAAAATCCATAAATAACAAAAAATTAAACAAAATAAATAAAATTATCAATTTGATTTCCATAAAAATTCAAATAATAATAATAAATTTTTTGAGTAAAAATAAAAGTTGTAACAATGATAGCACAAATGGTGTTAGAGGAGGCTACGAAAGAGTGTAATTGCTAGAAGATATTGACCCACGTTAATGTGAAGAGACAACGTGGCGACGGTGGAGATGAGGATAATGTCGCGCTGCTTGCCGAAATTGTTGAAGAGAAAGGCTGAGTCGAAGTAGCCAAGAGCTACGACGACAAGTGGTGAGTGTCAATGTTGTTAAAGAAGTCAGTGGCTAAAGAAGCTCGATGATGGGAGAAACCATAACAGAGAGGAGATTAAGTTTTACATTGAAGATGAACTATGGACGATATGTGGCCATTGGGTAGCTAGAAGTGTGTCATCGTTGGTGAAGGGCACGACGTCACCGACGATGGTGAAAATATTCTCTATATCGTTAGACAATGACTAAATTAGACATGTTGACATCAGTGAAGATGGAAGATCACCGCGGTTAGTGAGGAAGTTACTGCGTTGAGTTGGCCAAAGTTGAAGAAAAGGAGCGACCAACACGAGAGAAACATGCATCTGTACAAATAGAAGCTTGGATGTACAGAAGTAGATGAGCAAAGAGCTCGGAGTACAGATGGCGCAACCGTAGGGAATAAGCCTGGGGCCAACAGAGAAAGCGTGCTGAGTGCCCCGGCAAGGATCGAGGACCATTGCACATGTATGGGTGTTGATGTCGCAATGGTCAAAATTGAGCAATAATTGGTGAGAAGTTGAAGATGGCTATGTGGTAGATGATTGTATTGGAAGGGGTAGCAGCTGAGCAGAATCGATCAAAATTGGGCTTGCTATTGGAGGTTGAAGCAAAAAAGATGTGGCGGTGAGAAGAGATAAAAGACGTATGGTTCATATGGGGCAACAGATGTATGAGTTAAGATAAGTTCAAGGTTGTTCGCCCATGGTACAATGGTGTCTACACGAGTCAGGTACTCTAATCAACATATTTCTTGAGACTAAATAGAGGTACAAGTGTATGCATACATTTTGGAAAATAGTAACTAATGGAGGATAAATAGGAACATGCAGCTACATGATCCATGCATGATGGAGAGTGGTTACGTTTCTAAGCACCCCAACAACTTATTATTCCGGTGATTTTCTTCCATCAAAATTCATACTTTAATTAAGTTTCTCAAGATGTATTTTTCTTCAAGCTTCTATTGCCATTTTCAATATTTATAATATCTAAAAAATATAAATAGCATACAAGATACGTAAATATACACTAAGCATATAAATTATATCATTTGATACTATAAATTTTGAAACAAATTTAGTTACGCAAACGCACAGCCTACCCTACTAGTTTATTAGACTACAAAAACCACATGAATATATGTTGGGAAGGTTGGTTGGATTATAGAAAATCCCATAAATCCATATATAAAAATAAAATCCCAATAACCAAAGGCCTTTTTTTGTAAGTAAAACAGAACATTTTACTTATGAAATGTTGGAGCACACATTAAATATACTTGCTACGCTTTGAGGCCCAGAAAACATCATCTGCTTTTGACGAGATGTGCATTGCCATGCTCTTCCCTTCGTCTCTTTCCCAACCTTATGTGAGATTGTCCTTAACTCTCCTGAAGAAACAGAAGTATACATTCCTCGGATTATGAGCGATCTTCGTTATCCGATAAAATTCAAAGCTTGATATTAATAACTACAATATTTTTACTAAAATAAAAAAAATTGCTTCTTTAAATGATCCGGATAAAGGTGCTGCGAACTCAAGTGTCGCATCGCCGCCATGACGAGTAGCTGATCTAGAGTCTGTCCCAAATCCCAATCGGCGCAAGAAACAAGGTCAGCACGACGGGATATGTTCCGGCACACCAAGGGGCTTGACGACGAGCTCGGCTACAGTGTTGGACGGGCCTCCACTCCAGCTTATTCGGCCTTTGGCAACCACGGCGAGCGGCAGCGTCGTCTTCGATGACAGCCGTTCGAGAGATCGACGACTTCGACGGCGATCGTGTGCAGCACCTGTGATAGTCGTAGAAGATACTTGACTAATGGTGATCGTAGAATATCTTACGATCAAGAAAAGTCGAGAAAAACTTACGACTTGGTACTAGTCGTAGAAAAAAACTTACGACTAATTAGTGATTCTTCTTTTCTGTTTTGCTTCTGAAAAGTAGGCATGGAAAATCGTCGGGACGACGAAGAAGTCGTTCGATGATTATTAGTCTTCGGGTTGTCGAAGACAAAGGCTCGGCTCCTCCCTCGAAGAGGCGTCGACTTGTAAAATGCAATAGATGGGAGCAAGCTCGAGTTCAGTCTTCGACGGCACCCTCTACAAAAGCTGCGGCGGTGTAGTTGTATCTGGCCGAGCGCCGCACTGGCCGGGCCGAGGAGGTTGAAGCAATGAACCTCTTAAGCGCAAACCACGCAAGGCTAAGGTACCCTTCTATTATGACACGGAATCTTTCGCACGGTTGCAACTCCTAGTTTTATTAAGCAACCGGAAAGGGAGAAGCTGGAAAGATTTTATGTCTTTTATGAAGGGCGATGCTTGCATCGGCACAACTCGCAATCGAGGGTAGTGTCTTCTACGGAATGGTCGACCGATCTCGTCCATCCAGAGGATCAGAAAAGAGCCACGATCCTCGTTCAAACTCTACGACGGCACGTGGTCGATTAGGCTAATTATTGATCCTCGACTGGACGTGGTCGTGGAGAAGAAGAGGTCCTCCTTAGGAGGATTGCTCCAAAATTTCCAGTTAAGACCGAGGTGCAGAGGTATGTGAAATGTACTAAAGTGTAAGAACAACATTTACCTTTTTCTTTTCACGACTGATTTGCTTTTCTTTATTTCATCCACTCCTCAAACCAGGAATGCTTCACGAGAAGTCCATTGCTATCCCTTCATTCATGG
The DNA here is from genome assembly GCA_036346395.1 of Hsuehochloa calcarea. Classification (NCBI taxonomy): domain Eukaryota; kingdom Viridiplantae; phylum Streptophyta; class Magnoliopsida; order Poales; family Poaceae; genus Hsuehochloa; species Hsuehochloa calcarea. The sequence continues at coordinate 49,002,879 of CM070599.1, forward strand.
AGAGGTATCAATGGAGGTGGTCACATCACCCTTAGCCCAGTGGCCGATGAAGTCGAGACTTCGGAGTGACTTCCACATCTGCGAGGTCGTGAACTCACGACCCTGAAGTAGTGGTATTCATTGTTGAGGTGGCCACACGACCGCGAGGTTGTAGAAACAACAGAGGCAATGTGGAAGCCTCGGTCAAGGTGGTGACCGACTGCGCACCGCTCTGGGAAGGAAATCGTAGGGCGTTCCTTCCTACCCAAAGAGAAATCACGAGAACCGTAGGAGAAAATTTCAACTTCGTGGTGACTTCTTTGGGCTGCCTCCGTCGTAGGTCTGCTACACATAGATCTCGGACCGAGTCCCCATCCCAAAGATATTCCCAATCGGAGAATACTTTTGATAACGAGCGCCGAGAAGGTGTGGTGGGACAAGGTCGCGAGGATGGATAAGTCGCAAAACCCGACCTTGTATATTCAATGTTTGCTAGACGACTATGAATGTAAGTATCTTGAAATACTTATATATGTGGCTTTCCTTCTCTTCTCACTATTCTCTTTTTGCGTAAAGCTCTGGAGCAAATTCTTTGTTGTCGGTGAGTATCATCGACAACTTTTAGAGCTAAGACAGAGAAAGAACTACTCTGCAGAGGCGAGAGAGGTGGTAAGTCACTTATCATTCATAGTTGTTTTTGACTTAAATACTCGTATAATGTTTTACGAGAATAGTCATGGAAGAAACTCATGACAAAGTACTAGTCGTAAAAAGCTACGACTACTTACAACCAGTAGTGAATCGTAGAAAGACTTACAACCATATCGTAGTCGAGAAAAACTTACGACTAGGTCGGTAGTTGTAGAAGTACTTACAACTATTCTACTGATGTTTATCTTCGCTCTGTTCTTTGTAGGTTAAACGGTGATACGAAGACCTTTGACTCACTTCGACTATGAAAAGAAGAGTCGAGGAGGATAAGGAGCAGTATTAGTCCTCTGGATAGACTTCGAGACCGTCTCCTGCATCTAAAAGATTACAGGAAAAAATAAGCAAGAAGTTACGAACTTAAGATCGCTTTTGATCTTTAACCTTTGCAGACTTTCCTTTCTTCTCCGATAAAGAAAAGAGATGCGAAGCTCGGCATCAAGTTCAAGAAAAAGCTTTGGTCATTCAGAGTTTTCCAGACACGCGAATAAGGATAAAGAACTCGATGGTTTTAGAACTCGATTAACGGGTAAGTAAATCTTTACTGTTATCCTTTTTGAGTATTTTCCTTTTCTAATGCCAATTTCTTGTTCGTAAATTGCTGCCCAATTGAGAAACCTCGAAATTTGAAATCCAAGCAAAGACCTTAATTCGCAATGAGTCCGTCCGCATTGCTAAGATGAATCTGGAGGACATCGAGCATGGGAGCAAAAGCATCTTGAAACTTGCTTCCCATCCGGAAGAGGTCAAGAAATTGGATTCTCAATTAGTAGGTAAGAAAAACTTTTACCTATAATTATCTTTGTGTTATCTTCCTCTAGAAGTATATTTTTGTTTGACCGATATTATTCTTTTGAACAAGTGGTGAAAACAAAAGCTTGCGAGCTTCGACTTTACCCAACAGAGATGGAGTCGATGAAGACTAGTCTTCAAGGCAACATCACTCTCTGAACAATGTGCTTAGTGAGCTACATTAGAGGGAACTCCTCGAGAAGATACCATAGTCAGCCACACAAGTACCATTGGGGAACAAGTCGGAAAATTGCAGAAATGGTGACCACTCAAGACTAATCAAGTGAATCAATAAGGAAGCGATCGAAGCCGCGAGAAGTTACGCTTTAGGCGAAACTTAAAGCTCAAGACCGCCTTAATGTTAAACCAATCGAAGCCGACTGATGTATCACGAATCGAGGCAAGTCGTGCGATTGAGGAAATGCATCGATTGGCAAAAGGTGGCGAGGAAATGCAAATAGGCTCTCCCTTCAGAGTAATCTTGTAACTACCTTGTAAGGCGAGATAATTTTGTTGATGAGTAATATATGATCCGCTTTATTTCTGAAAATCATCTTGTCGAGTAGTTAGTAACTCAAAAGATAATAAGCGAATGAAAGACTAAGAATTGAAGTTAAATTAATAACTTTATCCTAGCCCTCGACTATTTGCTTAGATTGTTTAGACAATCTAAATAAATAGTGTTTAAAAATGGGGTTTCAAAACAAAGAGATGTTTATTTAACTTATAGCTTTTATTCACGGTTGTCAAGCACCGATCGAAAGAGTAGAAACGACTCGACACTAGGAAGTTCCTTCTAGTGGCGGGACCACGCTTGGAGGAGGAAAGGCTTCGACTAGGTGATGTTCCCATCTCCGACTAGTTTAATCAAACCAAGAACAACAACTTGGTTAAACAAGCGTCTTAGAGGACTTTAGTAATTGTTCGTCCTTTTTGGTGGACTTCGATAAGTCTCTTCCAAGAGCAAAGTAGGAGACTGAGCGACACTAGGAAGTTTCCTTCTAGTGGGCGAGTGACCACATGCGAGAGGAAAGACTTGACTAGGTGTGTCTCTTCCTTCACCAGCTTAAAACAAATCGAGTACACCAAAGGTGGTCGAACTAATGAAAGAAAGTGCACTCTATTTAGAATATTTTTTGAATTCTTTGAAAAAATAGACTAAGATTGAGAGAGTTGGCTTTGAGAACATTACGACTAGATAAAACCCGAGCTCTTTGTATTGGCGTAAAAATGAGTAGCGAGTCGAAAGAAGTTTCACCGGATGACGTTCTCGCTTTTGGCGGTGTAAAGAAAAGCGGTTGTTTTAAAATCATAGTCGAAAGATTAAAAAAGCACTACTCAAAAATAAGGCAAAAGAGGTAGAAAGAACACGGACTTTTATTGCACGAGACCGGTCACACATAGAATTTTGCGAATCGGTCGATGTTCCAAGAGTTTGAGAGAACTCGCCCATCTTCCATTGCTAGTCGATCAGATTCCGCCGAAGTTATCGACCATTGTGTAGGACCTTCCCATTTGGGAAAGTTTATTCGATTGGACTTGGATTGGCAGAGCTCAATACCAAGTCACCTACAAAGAAGGTCGCGAGGTTGGACCTTCACGATCATAGTATTCGCGCAGGCTTGTTGGTAGACCGCCGAGCGGATTAAGGCTAGGTTTCTCCTCTCTTCGAGTAGGTTAATGTCATCCGCTCGAGTTGTTCCCGGTCCGAGTTGTTGAAGGTTTCAACTGGTCGATCCGCATAATTTTAGTTCCGAGGAAGCATGGCTTCGCCCAAAACTAGAAAAAATGGTGTTTCTCCCGTTGCGATCGTGGTGGTCATCTGACCGCCCATAATATGGAGGGTAATTCTTGTACCCAAGCCCCGAGTTTAACAAGTCGGGTCAAGACTCGAGTTTTAATTCTCGCATTATTTGACCGTTTGCACGCTCGACCGCCCCATTGCTTTGGGGATGTGCAGCGAAGCATAGCATAGCTTGGTACCCAACTCGTCGCAAAATTCACAAATTTTGCACTTGCGTTTACCATTATGCGTAATTATCCGGCTCGGAACTCCAAATCGACTAATTACGCTTCTCATCATGAACCTTTTTCTTTGCTTCGTTGTTATCCCGATTCTGAGTTCACCTTGATCCATTTTGTGAACGTGTCAATAGCCACAAAGGAATTGAAACCTCCCGGAGCTTTGGGAAGCGGTCCTAGGATATCAAGCCCCAGTGCCAAAAGGCCAAGAAAGAGGTATCGTCTGTAATGCTTGAGCCGGTTGGTGTATCTGTCTCACCATGGAATTGGCATCGACACACTTTTTAACCACCTCCTTAGCATCGATGTGGTGTAGGCCAAGAAAACCTTGTCGAAAGGCTTTACCAACCAATGTTCGTAGGAAGCATGCGTCCCACAGATGCCATCGTATATCGTGAAGGAGTGTTATTCCTTCGCTTTATGGAATGCATCGCATGAGTATCCCTTGGGTTCCTCGCTTATAGAGGACTCCTTCAACCAAAGTATACATTTTGGCTTTTGGGATAATCGATCCGCCTCAAGATCATCTTCTGCACGGAACCCTTGTAAAGATACTCGAGATGGGAGTCATCCGTATTCTCGTAATCTAATGAGGCCATCTCAAGAGGAGGTGTCTCGGTTCTTCGACTGCAGACGGTTTTGGAGTTGCTCCAAGAAAACTCCTTTGGTACTTGTGGATCGGAAGAAGCCATCCGAGCAAGTTGGTCTCATGAGAAATTATCCTTTCGAGGGATAAATTGTACCTCGAAACCTAAAAATGTTTTTCTAGCTTACGACGATAAGTACCGAGCCATTGTTGAGTTAGAGCACCGTACTCTTTCCGATTTGATTCACGACTAGTTGAGAGTCTCTCTCACGAGTAGTCGACGAATTGAGAGTGCTTCAATGAAGTTTTCAATCGGATCTATAGTGTATAGTAATATGTTCATCGGTCGAAATGAGGTGGCTAGCGATCTTGCTCGTAGTAGGCTTCGGTTCTACGTTCCAAAGCTTGATATTAATAACTACAATATTTTTACTAAAATAAAAAAATTGCTTTTTAAATATTTCGGAATATTTGCTACTTTGGCAACCTATGCAGGCGCTGCCGGCTTATGTTCCTGGCCTTTCGATCTAGAGTCGTCCCAAATGAAGAAACAAGCAGCACGACGGGATTCCGGCAGGGGCTTGACGACGAGCTCGGCTATGTTGGACGGGCCTCCACTCCAGCTTACGGCCTTTGGCGACGGCGATCTTCGATGACAGCCGTTCGAGAGATCGACGACTTCGACGGCGATCGTGTGCAGCACCTGTGGCTCCAGCGGAACTTCTACAGTGATGGCGTGTGGCATCCAAGGCTCCGACGGTTTTGTTGTTGTCTGTGTAGATTTGTGTAAAAATGTTTCAACTTAAAGTAAGTTTGTGCTTACGCGTTTCGGTGCTTTTGCTGAGTTGCGAGTATATCGAACGGAATTTTCAGGGACAAGTCTATAGTTGTTTGTCCTGGAAATTTTTCCCATGTACTCTACATGTGGGCTGGAAGGCTGGAACCGACACGATGTCACGATCTTTAGTGGCCCGCGTTTGGACCACTGTCGGTCCGCTGCTCCACTGCGTTCCACTAGTTTGCTAAGCCTTATCTCGGTTCACGTCCATCAGAAATCGTACGTTTGCGTGTACACAGAATAGGTTAACCTTTTAAGCTCGGGCTTGCTCCCAAAAGAGTAGCGATCTTTCTTCTTTCACTTTCTCTGTTGATCTGTTGATTTGTCTTGAAATGTTTGCCAATTATAAGGTAGCTAGGCAACCTCATAGTTACCATAAGTGTGGTTAGAAGAAAATCCTACGAGATCATCAATCATCTCTTTGCGTGAACATGAATCGTAATTTTAAATGAGTCCAGATAAGGGTATAATTAATGGATTTATTTCCCGTGTGGTCAAGCCATCGCGCATACTCTCCTTGGTTTCTCCCGCACATTTTTCAATCATGCAGCATGGGTCAGTAACACACTGATACTCTCTCGATCGTCAGGTTCAATATTTCTCTCCTTTTCCGCATTTTTTTTTGTCGTATATAGTAAATTTTAAAGTGGTATTTGTAAGAGTAACCACCGCGCGACCGTATTTGCAAACTTAGCACCATTACCGCATGGCTGCCGTATGGGAGCGCTCCCCGCCCACCACTTCACCCCGTTGCCACACGGCCACCGTGCGACAACGCCGCCACTACCTCCCTGCCCGCCCGTCGCCACGTCACCTTGTTGCTGCAAGATGGCCGTGTGGCAACGGTTGCCGCACGGTGGCTGTGCGGCAACACCTCGCACGCCGCCACGTGTAGTAGGTTAGGATTAGTGAGGGTTTAGTTATTTTCTAAAATTAGGGTTTCTTGTATGTTTGTACGAATTTTTAAATATAACAAATGAGTTCCAAAATAAATTTTTACGTGGAGTCTCCCGATACATTGCAATTGCATATGTAATTTTTTCACAATTTTATTTCTTCGGAATTTTTCTTGCAATTTCATATAAGTGTAATGTTTGTAAGAATTTGCAAATATAGAAATTGATCTCCAAAAATTATGAATGCTATTTTGAAGGCTCCTCACGCAGTGGACTTGAATATGTACTGTTTGGACAATTTGATATGTGTTCGAATTGTTAAATTTAGGATTTTAAGTTTCAAAAATTAGGGTTTCATGATTTCATATGACTTGGAATGTATGAAAAAAGCTGCATTGCAACTCCATTGGCCATGCCGATATATAATATGGTGTAGGAGTACACACATAACAACCAAGATACGTGTACAAATATAAGAAAATAAATTATGAATACAAATATACCCAAACATAATGGCATAACATGGGATATACAAAAGTCTACATAAGTTTGCACATGAACCGGGATAAAGGAAGACGATGTATTATCACATGTACCCCAATGAAATAGGACACTCTTTGTTAATTTAGCAGTCTACTGTGGATGATATTCTTTAATATTGTACTGTACCACAAACTAGATAAGCTTGTGCATGTATCAACTGGAAAAATGTGTGGCATGCAAATCATATAACAATGTACCGTAACCTCCGACTCGTGTGCATTTCGAATGCTACGGTATATTGTTATATGATTTGCACGCCACACATTTCCCCAGTTGATACATGCACAAGCTTATCTAGTCTGTGGTACAGTACAATATTAAAGAATATCATTCATAGTAGACTGCTAAATTAACAAAAAGTGTCCTATAGCATAAAAAATAGGTGTCTGCAACTAGTCTCCGCGGCAATGTTTTTTCTTGGTGGGCTCACCTCATCATATAGTAGCACTTTCGATGCATGTTGATTGGTGTTTGCAGTCTTTTCAAGCCAGTAGCACCTTCGTTGTCTTCCGACATTCCATGTTTTCTAGACACATTACTTTCTATACAGGAATGCTTGTCTCAGGGTTGTTATTTAACGATGTGTTCAACTGGTCTCCGCGGTGCCATTGCGAGTGCCCCTTGTCTCGTGGCTACCCACGGTGGCGGCTAGTGTCGAAGTCGTACATGTCCTGTAATTCTATGATATTAGTGGATCGTACAGTAAGAAACGTAACAAGGATGTAAATTGTATATAACTCACGTCTTCGATACGGAGTGCGCCCAGTCGGCCGGATACGCTACGACGTCGTCCGATCTCGGTTGAAGGAGCCTTCCCCTTGTCACGGGGCTCTCCATGTCAGGTTGGTATGTCGAAGTTGTCTATATCCCGCGATTCCATGATGTAAGTGCACCGTACAGTAAAAAACGTAGCAACGATGTAAATTCTTCATAACTCACATCGTCGATATGGATTACGCCCGGGCGACCGAATACGCTATGGCGACCGGGCTCAGCCACATGAGCCTTTCCTTTCCCCTTGTCGTAGGGCTCTCCACGTCGGGCTGGTATGTCGAAGTCGTCCATGTCCTACGATTCCATGATGTAAGTGTACCGTACAGTCAAAAACGTAACAACGATATAAATTCTTCATAACTCACGTCGTGAATATGGATTACGACTGGGCGAGTCCTGGGCTCCTTCGGTGTCTCCTCAATAGGGTCTGGTATGTAAGGTTTCCACGCACGAAGGTCTCGACCCGCATCGAGTAGTTCAGCATGTACTTTTGTTGGATGAACGCCTTGTTGTACGTCTCTGGGCCGTCGATCCGCTGAAAGAACTAACAATACATCTCGGGCTACCATTACATGGGGTTGAATTTAAAAATTTATGGAACTCAACGTAGGGAGAGGAAAATCGATGCGTGCCATAGAAACACTTACGAGGTGGTGCCCACACGTGTAGTACCCTCGGGCGGAGGTGTCTGGGTGTGTGGACCCATGATTTTCGATGTCCTCGCCACTACACACAGGCTCGTCCGGTAAATACTGTGGGACGATGCGGTGACCATCACATTTTTGTCCCCTCATTTGGCACAAAATTAGGCACCCAGAGCATCTTTCATTGAATAATTTCGGGTATTGTACATGTTTGTCCTTCTCCATGTACTACCTCCATGCTATGCTTCCACTTGTGCTTAATTACTACATCACTACTTTCTTCATCGTTGCCTCGCGACAAACTCCCTCCGATCGTTTGAAGCTCGTGAATATTCATCACGTAGAGCCCCTCGGGACCATACTTGTATATCGACAGTATCGTGTCCAAAGTTTCGTCTTGCATGTTCGACATCACAAAATTACCTAAAACATTAACAGTCCAACCCATATGTGTAATTAAATACAATAAATTGCATGTAAGTGATGGTAATTAATTACCCCTTAACTAATTAACTATCACTAAATAAATTACTAATAGTTCATTTCCACTAATTTATTAGCACTAAACTAATTTATTACCAAAGAAAAGAAGTAATTATCTTTAAACTAACTAATTACGACTAATTAATTATCACTAAAAATTACCATTTTATTTCCAATAAGTTATTCACGACTACTAAGATAGCGAAGGTAACACATTAAATTATGACACTGAATGACGACCAGACGAGCTCGGTCTGTTGGAACAATCCTTCATTGAGTGCCCAAGGGTCTTGCATATCCTGCACTTGATTGTGCGGCTAATCGAATACGCTGGTCGGCATCCATGTCGCTCGAGGCCGCGTCTGCGTCACCCTTCCTATTCTCTTCAAGTTCCTGTTGGGATCCCACTGCACCGTGTCCGACCAAATATCCTTGTAGTTCATTTCCAAGCCGTAGAAGTGGAACTCTCCACTCCATGTAACAAAAAAGTGCTGCATGTCGTAGTACTCGGAGATGTACGGCGTAGACATCTGTCTCATTTGCGCACACTCCCTGTACACATGCGAGTATGACTTGTGAAGGAGCTTCGGCTTGTTGCAGGTGCATGTCGCCCCATCCCAAGGTGCATGCATATTTCCTTCCCCCCTGGCATGACTGTTGACATATTTCTACCGAAGCCAAATCTCGTAAATCCACGTGAGGCTGTCGATCACCCGGATGTCATGCATTCGGGCCTTCTCCATCTTCCGGTCCATGTATCTCTTCATGTTCTCAGACCACTGCTTGCCTTCCTCCATCTGTCGCTTGGCTGCGGTAGCTCTATTAATGAAATAATTAACCGTGCGAGTCCATGTCTCCTCGACGATCACAGTGATAGGGAGGCAACGCATACATTTGAGGATACTGTTGTAGACCTCGGCCATGTTGGTCGTTATATCCTGTACCTCGCACCATCTGTGTCATAAAGGAGGGACCATTTCTCCAATTCAGGAGTGTGACCATTAATCCACTCAGAGAAGCTTATGGGTTGCTCTTCCTCTAGAGTGGACTCCCTTGTATGCATCGTAGTCCAATGTTCCAAGTCTCTCCAAATGGAGTCAAACTTCCGCCTCTGGTTCTGCAGACACAATGCCTTGAACTTCTTCATAACCTCCCAACTAAGGAACCGCATGAACAAGTTAGATGCAAGATGCCTCATGCACCACCTGGATTGCAGATCATTCCACTAGTGAGACAGATTCGTCCCACGCTGCATGGCGTTGATGGCCACCAACAACGCTGCATTGCGGTCCGTGATTAGGCAGACGTTGGGCCGGTCTACCACCACCACCCTATTCATGTTCTCTAGGAACCACAACCAGTTGGATGTGTTCTCGCTCTCCATAATGGCAAATGCCACTGGGAGAAGCTGGTCATTCGTGTCGGCCGCCACCGCGGTGAGGATGGTGCCCTTGTACCTCCCCGTGAGGAAAGTTCTATCCATCGTTAGCACAGGACGACAGAACTAGAAGCCCCCGATGGCCTGAGCGAAAGCCCAGAACACCCGGTCGAGTATGAAGCAGTTGGGTGCTTTCTCAGCATCTTTACGGTCAATCTTGTTTATGTACGTGCCGGGGTTTGATTCGGCAATCTGGTAAAGCAATCTCGGTACAAGGTTGTATGCCTCTTCGTATGTTCCGTACATGGACTCAATGACCATTTGCTTGGTTCGTCGGACCTTGCTATAGCTGACAAGATAACCAACCTGATTGGTGACTTCCGACACCAGCATCTTGGGAGAGACAAACAAGTCTGCCTCAACTAGGTGTGTGATGAGGCTTGAAACATATACGGAAGCCACGTTCCGATGCTACCGCAGGGGCTCGCTGAGCTCACAGGTGTGGTCGGTTAGCGCCTTGACCGTGAAGACCGAGGCGAAGATCTTTGCTCGGTGAGTGCTAACCTTGGCAGGGCAGCCTTCTACTACACACTTCACTGCGTACTTTCCTAGGCTGGACTGGTGCACTTGGTACATACGGCTGATGGATAAGGTGTACCGTGCTATAGCTTGTTGCACGACCATCTTGTTAGGGAAGTGCTGCCCAACTAAGAGGTTGTCGGTATCAAACACCCATTGGGAGCCTTCTTCTTACGCCAGTACGAGCGAACACACAACGATATCATCAAGTCTCGATGCCACGTAAAGCACCTTTGATGACACAATTTCCTCGGTTGGACCACTGGCCTAGTGTGCGTCCTCGTCGCTACCATCTGAGCTTGGGTCGATGTCCTCGTCGGACTACAACCCGAGAGGCTCGTCCGGTAAATACTCGTGGCAGTCGATGCAGGCTGACCATCACATTTTCGTCCCCTTATTTGGCACAAAATTAGGCGCGGGACTTCCCTCTCAGCCTGTACATTCTGTGCTGCTATCTTCAAACTCGGGATATGCTTGCCCACTTGTAGAGGCCTCGACATCATCAGGGTTTTCTGTGGCTCTTCGTACGAAATTCACGTACAACATAGGCTTCTCATGAGTGGCCGCCTCGGGCTGAGAGGTAATCTCCATGTACTACCTCCATGCTATGCTTCCATTCACCTTGATGAGCTCCTACACATAATTCGTACAGGTGATCGCCTCGATCACTACTTTCTTCATCGTTGCCTCCGCGACAAACTCCCTCCGGATGCAGCTTTGAAGCTCGTGAATATTCATCACGTGGAGCCCCTTCGCCCGGACCACCTTGCACTTGCATATCGACAGGTCCAACCCATCGGGTCCAGCTCGTACAAGACCATCGCCGTAAAACACAAACAAGTCTTGCATGTTCGAAAACACCTAAAGCCATAACAACTCCGTCCGCTATTACCTAAAACATTAACAGGTCCAACCCATACGTGTAATTAAATACAATAAATTGCATGTAAGTGATGGTAATTAATTACCCCTTAACTAATTAACTATCAATAAATAAATTACTAATAGTTCATTTCCACTAATTTATTAGCACTAAACTAATTTATTACCAGCAAAAGAAGTAATTATCTTTAAACTAACTAATTACGACTAATTAATTATCACTAAAAAATTACCATTTTATTTCCAATAAGTTATTCACGACTACGGTAATTAATTACTCCTAAACTAATTCATTACAAGCAAACTAATTTATTACCAGTAAACTAACTAATTATGACTAATTAATTACCCCTAAACTATCTGACTATGACTGATTATTTACAATTACAGTAATAACAGCAAAAGTATCTGACAAATTACCTGCCCTTCGGGGGAAAGCAATAAAAAAGCAAAACGATGAGCGACGAGGCGACGAGAAGTAAGAAAATACTTAATCTCCCAATAAAATTAATTATGTTACGTTCTCTGAGTTTTCAACGACGAGCGCCAGAACGAGAATCAAAACGTAGCGAAGAGGAGTTTGGTATTTATAGCCGAGCGAAGGAGGAGCCGCGACGTTGGTGCCTGGAATTCCATAAGTGTCGGCACCGGAATTTCTGGACGATGCAACAGATGTGCAAAGAAGGGAGGAGAGACGGTGGAATTAGGGAGACGGGCCTAGGCTTCGGAGCATCTCCCAACGATAGCTGCGGGGAGGGCCACAGCATGGCGGCCGTGCGGCAACGGGTGGGGGAGGGCACGCGACAACTGCAGTAGGTAATTTGTCGGGTGGTCACTACATTTGTAAATTAGTATAAACAATACACTTATATGAAATTATGAGAAAAATTCTGAAGGAATAAAATTATAAAAATTTACACATGTAAGTACAATATGTTGGGAGGCTCCACATAAAATTTTATGATTTTTAAAACTCGTTTGCTATATTTAAAAATTCATACAAACAGGACTAAACACTAACTAACTCTATCCCACGACACATGGCGGCGTGCGGTTACCGCACGTGCGGCAACGGGGTGAGGTGGCGGGCGGGAAGAGCTCATGTACAGCGGCCGTGCGGCTAGGGGCGAATCCAACGGGGGGGCTTAGGTGGGCTGGAGCCTACCCTCCGCTTGCGTCGTAAACCTGCCTCCCTCAGTCGTCAGCAGTTGGCACTAGGCAGCCATGGGAGGCAGATGGAAGGAGGAAGATGGAAGAAGGCAGAGTCAGCTCGGCTTTTTCTCCACGCCAAATGGCCCACAAGGCCCAAGGCTTAAACTCGCAGCTGCTGTAGATGAGGAAGGAAGGAGCGCCCACCACCAACAAGCAAGAACTGGACGCCAAATTGTCAATCGCACCGGAAAGGAGAGAGCTGTGGTTGCACGAGAGAAGGAAGTCAGGAACCTAGGCGAGGTGCGGAGGCGGCGGTGCGACGAGCTGACGACCGTGGCAGGCTGACGCCGGGTGAGGACGTGACTAGCAGGGACAGGGGGGCCAACGCCGGGCGGCTGGGCTATCGGGTAGGGGAGGCGAGGGCAGGGAGCAGCTGCAGTGGTGCACCGGTGCGCCTGGTGAGGAGCAACAGGTAAGTAAATCGTTTTATTTTGCAAATGGTCGTATCCATAGGGCCATGTTGCCTGTGTTTGGTAATTGATGTTCTCCGATTATTTTTCAGGGGCATGAATTCAATGAAGCTAAAGATAGATCTAAAGCTATAGTTGTTATAAACAACCCTTGTGGTGGAATAATTAGCAAAGGAGAAGCAACAACCAAGTATGCCTCATGAATAAACTTGTTCTAATTTCAGATGCTGCAAGTAGTCTTATCCCCAATTTCTCATTATGGTAGTTAATTTTCTAAGTTGATGTACTCTAAGCATGGAAAACTATATTGTTGGGAAATTCTATCGGACCCATCGATAGAACCGGTTATCGTCGGTTATCGGGAATTTTGGACGAAAATTTTGAATTTTTTAGATGTAAATATGAAATTTATCTAAATTTGAATTTGGATGAATTTTTTTGCTCTCATATAAAATTTATCGACCCCATCGATAACCGAAGCGATTACAAATAAATTTCGACGATAGATTTTTCCATGACTCTAAGGATACTATGAAGTATATCTGAAATCGCCGGCTATAGTAGAAAATATTTGATTCTTTTTCTAATATATTTGGTGTTAAACATGCTATCCGAGCAAGTTCATTACCTACCTAATTTGAGTTCTCCATTTCCTTATGGTATTTTCGCTTCGTTTCTCTTCTATTTATCTATGAATTTGGATTGCACGAAATAATTACGAGTGTGTTTGGTATGTTAATCTCTTGTTAGTTGAGCCTCACCTCTATTTTCATCGTAGCTTCGCCACTGCATGCGGCAATGATATTAAATTTATAAATACAACCTCGTGGTAGTCCAAATACCCCTTCAAAACTTCCTTTTCCGTCTGTCCGTGTGCACGCGATTTACTACGAGACAGTAGTACTATGGAATACTATTTTATGGTTTGCCCCTCTGTCCGAATGTGAGTTTCCACGCTTTTACTATTTCACCGTGAGCGCCGTGTGTGGCAAACAAATGGAAGCCTTTTTAGCTAGGCTGGCAAATTGGCCAGCGGCCAGCGGCACGAGGCGACCGGAGACATGCCAAGGTGCGCGGGCACGCGTGAGCGAGACCCAAAAAAAAAAAAAAAAAAGTCGGCACGAGGCCAAAATGGCCAGAGCCAACGTGCTCGATCGAAGAACAGAGCATGCCGAACCAGAATGAGCAAGGGGGAATGGCCAAAGGATAAGACAAACGTATCCTCTCGCCGGATAGGCTTTCTACTAAAAATGATGTTGGTCACATGGCATTGCATCCATGTCAGCTGTGACCATAATCTTCCGAGACTACACGACTGCCGTTGGAGTGAACGTTCGTACTTCACTGTAGGAGTATTCAAATACTACATGCGCGAAGGATAAGAAAATGACGGCTGCTGGAAATCTATCAAATTTTTGCATGATTAGTACTAATACGTGGGGTGGGGTCTGGATTTTGCAAATCTAAATTATATGTGAAAATATTATGTTATTCTCTAGATCAGTAGATAACACTCATAGACACATCGCTGAATCATTTCATACATGACGTGAACTCAACCATTCAAATAGATTACAAACTTCGGAGTAATATAAACCATGTCGAGTCGAGTATTACAAAACAGCCGAACATGCCAAATTGATTACATTATATGAAAACAACGTAAACTACAATGGAAGCAAAAGGGTAGAGCTCATCTCTCTACAGACAAGCGATTGGGGTAGCCTGTGTACAACGGATATTAACTAAGGGTTTGGATAATATCGGTTGTATGCAAGTACCGAACGAGTCCACTAGACTGAGGCGAGACATAGACTATAGAACTAGACTACTCTTCATTGTTTCCTTGTTCGTCGACTTCTGGATCCTCGTAATACGCATAATCTCCTTGATCCACATTATTTGAGTGGTTTGGAGGAGAGCGAAAATGAGCACAACTTCCGTGCTCGTGAGACAACACAAAAGATGCAATAATATACATGCATTGCTTAACAAGGGTGCCTCGGGTTCTTTTATTTGCTAAAACAACATTTTCAATTATCATAATTACAAATTCCTATGACTTAATATTTTAACAAAATTATATTTTATTAAAGAGAGTAATTGCAATATTAAATATCAGCAGAGGTTCTCTCCATCAGAAACTCTACATATGCTTCATTCGATTGAAGCTACCTCCAATTATTAACACCACTGAGCTCGACGGCTTAAAAAAACTCCAATCTCAGGGTTAGGTGAGCCCGACCTGATTTTTATACCACACACAAAGGTTTTTGAAAGAGAACTAACTCTAGTAAGTTCTCATATCTGCTTTGACCGTAGGCACGGCTGTTTAAACAGTTTAGACTCTGCACATATTGTACACTGTACCCACAAGAGACAATCATACTCATTGCCCCACATGATTCCCTAGTCATGCAGTTGAGCGACCATCACATTAGTCTTTCAAAATATTTTGCGCCTTCCATTATCTCACCCATATGAGGTTACACTCATATGTTGTGCGAGATGTTCACCTCAACAACTAGCATAGCTAGATTACACACAACGTCTAGCGTGATTGGCAACTTCACCTTGCATTGGTGTCCCATTCAAGCCGGATCGTGTCCAGTGCTTGCACGATCCCGCTACCCCTCCAGCGAGATAACATTTAGAGGTTAATAAATTTACTAAGTCAAGTTGTATTTTACAGACTTGTGGTTGTACTTGTTTTACACTGGATGTCATGACAAGATTAAATCCTTAATCCATCCGGGCAGTTCATACCACCTACCAACCACTCTTGTGCACGGCGCCACCCACAACCATTCCATCCGCCCAGATGTCGTAATAGCAAGTTGTTTAGTGTTTTGAGGAGTAAAATCAATTATCTCAACACGCCAATCATTTACCCACAATGACCGCTCAAAACCACTTTCATGTTTAAAAGAGGGTGATTAGCGATTTTAATACCCTCGGTACTTAAGCAAGACTAGCATGTCGCTTAAGTACAATCTACACTAATATTTACCACATAACTACTAGGGCGACATGGAATAATAGATTCAATTATCAAAGGATGATATAATAATTAATTAATCATGACATAATAATTAATTAATCATCAAATGGGTATTTAATTACCTTAAGCTTTAACATACATTTGATTAACGAATTAAAATATGTAATTTTGGTAATTTAAATAAATAAAATTTACATAAAATGTAGGCTCAAAATGATCAAAGTGTCGACTCGCTTTGGTTAAAGGCAAGAGAGTCTGGATAGTCTTGTGTTTGATCAAGTTGGAGGTCTCCCGCTTCTTCGAACCCTAATCGGACGAATGTACCGGAAAAAGGAACAACAAGCAAAGAAAGTAAATAAATGCTAATGACATAATAAATGAACTCAAAATTAAACAATACCAGTGTCATTAGTAAGATATTAAATTTAGACATATTTCACTTGAATCGGAGTTATAACAGAGGAGAACGAAGCTTTCGAAGTTTTAATTGGAATTAAATCATAAAATAATAAGAGGAGAGAGAGAATAGTAGCCGACTGACACGTGGGGCCTATGAACAGTGCTCGGTTCATGTGCAAAGTGCATGGACCGGAGGACATCACGCACTGTGTGGGTCTTTGGGTCTACTGGTCCACGGGAACAGTAACGCGGTGGGGCCCACTTGTCAGTCACTGGAGGCAAAACCCATTTAATTAGTCAGCCATTACTGAGCCAAGGAGGGGGTTAAGACACCAATTAGTGGCTAATGATTTCTTAGAGTTTTAAGACCCTCATTAGCGATTAATGATGGATAAACAGTGCTGCTCAACGCGCCAGCATAGGGGAGTTCACGGGCGCTGGCGGCCACAGCTCGCCGCCAACGGGAGAGGGAGCGGTGGAGGCGGGGAGCTACCAAAATGGAAAGCCTGCACTGCGGCGAAGGCGATGGTGGTGGTGTGGTGACAGGAGGATGGCCAGAGTGGCGGTACGGTGGAGATGAGCGACGGCGAAGGCTCGGTTGCGGTGGACATGGAGCTCTGGCGGTGTGCTGAGCCGAGGAAGGTGAGCATGGTGAAGAGCTCGGGAGACGAACCTGCCAGGTCAACAATGGGGAACGAGGGTGGCCGAAGGAGCGAGATCGATGGTGGCGAAGCGGGCGGCCGGAGGCGGGGAAGAAGACCAAATCCGGCAGTGGGAGGGGTCCAAAACCAAATCGGTTTGGGGCGAAAGACTCCTTGTCGTCGGGGGCGCACGGTGACGGGGTCGGCAAATCCAGCGGCGGGAGGGGTCCAAAACCAAATCGGTTTGGGGCGAAAGACTCCTTGGTGTCTGGGGCACACGATGACTGGGTCGGCGCGGTGGAGGCGGTGCCGGAAAGGCTAGACGCCGGCGGAGACGGCTCGGTTGAAAGGGAGAAAACAGGCGGTTCTTCAGTGGGCTTACCAGAGAGCACAGGGGTGATGCGGAGGAGGCAAAGGGGAGCTCCAAGGCTATTTATAGCTGGTGGAAGGGGGGAGGAGCCGTTGGAGGGGAGGGAGAGGGGCGCACGGTCCCGAGGCGGTCATGGCGCTGGTCGTCGAGGACAGGGCAGGTGCGAGCTCACAGCGGGGGAGGCGACTAGACGGGGTGTTGTTGACATGGTGGTGAAGCCGGTGACGCGGGCGATAGGACAGGGCCGGATGCAGGTGAGCCGGGGAGAGCTGACTACGCGACGTAGGTGCGCGCGGTCAAGGAGCAGGTGGCGTGGTCGGGGAGATGACGATGGGGAGCGGCGGGGACGCAAGGCGTCATGGCGACAAGACGAGGCGAGAGGGGGGAGGCGAGGCGGTCGCGAGCTGCAGAGGAGGCGTGGGCGCCCGTAGTGGTGGCAGGGAGATGACGGCAGCAGCGTAGACGCTCAGGCGAAGGAAGTAGAGGGGGAGATGAGAAGGGAGCAGGGCCGTGTGGAGCTGAAGGGAGGAACGGCCAAGAAAAGACCGACTGAGGGGGGTGGGGAGTGGGCCGGCCCAAGAAAGGGAAGAAGGGGGTGGCTGGGACCCAAAGGAGCATTGGGCTGAGCCAGAAAAGGAAGGGAGGCAAAATTGAGAAAATGGTCCAAAACCAAAAAGGAGAATTCAAACTTGAATTTGAATTCAGAAATTTATAAAAATATTTAAATATTTGAAACGCAAACTCAAGCTTAGCTAAAAGCTAGAAAAAATTAAAAATATAATATAATTAAAATTACAAATAAAAATTAAAAATAAATACCGTTTGAAAACATAAATAGTACGTAATAAAACATTGGTGTTATAACCATCGTCTTTAATTGCCACGGAATATGGCTTGTATACACATTGTTGTTGCAGATTTCAAGCACAAAGGAACAGAGAGATGAAATGAATCAGGGCTGGACCTGTCCAAACTGACAAGAAACAATAATGCGATTGGCTGCTGACATGCGAGACAGGTCCATATGGAGTCCAGAAAACTGGACAGCTCCGTGACCAGCAAGAGACAAGACAGGTCTGATAAAAAGAAGCCATCCTGAGCTTGACCTCGCTGTCTCGAGCCCCCCATTCTGGTTCACGCTACACTCTAATCAGAAAGCAAATTTAATAAGCTGCATCAACTTTACAATACAAGCTAACATGCCAACACATACTGCCAAGCATACCTCCAATCTACACATGTCCATACAAAGATACAGATTTGGGATTGCCTTCTCACTGTTAGGCAGGCATCAAATCCAAGTTAGCTTATAGGTCATCAGCCCTGTTCTGGTTAGCTCAAACTGAAGCCTTCAGGATCATTTCTTGTGCTGGATACTGGGCTTGTTTGGATTGAGACCTGGGACCATTTTGCTTAGCCGGGCTCCTCCCTGACTCTTCCTACATGGTGTTTGGTTGGAGGGAGTTACCATCCCCTAGCTAGCATGGATGCTTTTCCAGGCAGCTCTAGCCTGAACCAGTCCACCAAAAATGTACGTCTGGGTTGCAGGCAGCAGCAATAATGCTAGCTAATTGAGATTAGAAGGGGAATGGATGGTAGATACAGACATACAGATACATAGATGGCTGTGTCGTTAAGGAAACTTCATATTTGAAGAAATTTCTAATCTAATTATTATTTATTTCCAAAGCATCTGTTGGGTTAATATAATTTAGTTTTTAACGTAATTATCAAAGTTAGTTAATGAACAGTTTAATGTGATTACTATTTTAACGGTTTATTTAGTTAAACATTGATGTGTGGTTCTACAATCCTTTCAATAAATAAGAACAGACATTCCACCTATTCATGTTTTGTATACTCATAATGCATACTCCTATTAGCTTTCTCTAAGCACATATTTTCAACTAAACAACTTATCTTTCTGAATATCTGACTAAACAGAAATCATCGAATTCTCATGCTAAACAGCATGCTTTTGTTTGGTTGTGTGTGCTTTGTGCGAGATCACCGACCAACAATTGTCCACAAGTCGTGAAATCGCCTTAACATTCCAAACAGCACTTTTTGTCTCGCAACATTACATGTTCGCTGATCATAGGAGGTGCCATGAATGATCACTGCATGCCCAGTCCTATCTCTAACTAACTCCCAACAGTCCAACACGGCAACACACAGTAACGAAACAGAGCACATCAAAGCTGCCAAGCACCACTGAAATGGTCAATCAGCTTGAATTACATTCTTGTGCAATCAGTTATCTCTTCTCCTACTTAGGGTCCTACCATCTGACAGCAGCATGGTACAGAAAATAAGCCATCACTCAGACTGTCAGACACGATGCGTCCACCATAACATCAACGAGAAAACTTGAGAAGCATGGGTCGGTGAGGCCATCCATCAGGCTGGTAATTGAGACAGCATTGGTCAATAGAGCAGCATCTTGGGTGTGCTTGGGTGACCGCTGGGTCCTCTTCGGTTTTGGGATTTAAGTAGGGATTTCACGAGAAAAAGGCTACAGCAAGTAGCCAAAGGTTCCTGTTCCCCATGCCCCTACCTAATAATTGTACACTCCTAACATTTGCTCACTCGCATGTGACGTTATGGTCCACAAAACTAAAGCTGGTTATATGTTAAAAAAACCAAAACTGATTATGGTAGCAGTGCCCCAGTTTGGGCATGTTTGCATAATGGTGCTTAGATTTCAATCATGCTAATGGCTAGCTTTTTTTTTTTTTTTGTGAACTGACCCTCCTTGCAAGTCTTCCAAATGGGGCCTAATTTGCAAATATGCTGAAGGCCAGACACCATGGTGCATTTTGTCCCTGCAATCGTCACCAATTTATACGTTGGAAAGATATGGAGGAGAGCCTGCAGCAAGAGCTTCCTCTCCTACCTGTCCATCGCCAGTCACCACTCACCACCACCACCATCATGGAGAAGCTACTTTGTGCAGTATTTGTCTCAAGCTTTCTTCTAGCAACTCTTGCAGATGATGCCTCCTCTTCTCTGTATTCCTCCCTGAGCAGGCAACAAGCTCAAGTTCTGGGTCGCAAAGGCAGAGAACTAGACTCGTTACGACACCATTACCGGCATGAAGGCAAGCACAAGGAGCAGCCTGAGGTTAGTAAATATATATGTCCCCCAAAATTCAGAAACATAGAATTGCATTTTCATGTCTATTTTGTGCAAAAAGCACTTCAATAACTGAAGCTATTAGCTGTGTGCCTGTCTCAGCACACAACATGTTTTTTGTTCAGAAAAAAAAAAACAATACCCTAACATCTTCAGCAATGCACAAGAACAAGAAGAGAATTTATACGATACTAGTTTATGCTCTGTCCATGTCCAGGAAGTTGTGGCCATGGAAGTGAAGAAGACTGCAGAGACGAAGGCCGGTTGGACGGACCAGGATGAGGACGCCAAGCAAGGGCTGATCTACAGCGCGGACTACAGCGGGGTGGCCATGCACTCTCGCTCCCCGCCGATGCACAAGCATCCGAAACCCTAGGCCGTCTGTTCGTGTATAGTCTTATATAGTTTAGTATCCTCTCTGTGTCTTCCGTAACGGAATTGTACCCTTGCAGTCATTGTAAAAGATGTTCTGCTGTTTATATTGGTGTGGCTCTAATCATGCATCATCACATTGGTAGCTGCGGAGATGTCACAGTCACAAGAGAATTACATTAGTACATGGCTTGATCTGTACAACATAGTAATGGCACTGGGGCGTACGTAATTAAAAATCGTAGTAGTGATGTATCATCGTTGCATTGCAACACTATAGAATTAACCTTGCGAAGTTTTTTTTAACCCCTTGACTTATATTAATAACACATACACAGGTATCTAACTTTTACATTGAACATTCTAGATGAACAACTTATTAACATAAGTCATTGAGTCGATGAACACGTTGTACTTCTTTGTCTTCCTAGCTAAAGATTCGAGATCTTAAGATGACAACATGATCGCCGACAATCACGATAACATGAAGTGGATTCTCAAGGATCTCTATGGATGCGTAGGACAACAGGACATGCACTTTGATAGAGGTGTTGTTCATCAAAAGAAAACTAGAGGAGATTTATTTGCACCAGCTCGACTCAGTGTCAATCCCCAGTGTAAGCGTCACTATTGTTGTCCAGGTGAATCGGTTTGGCAAAACCCATCACGGGTAAAGATTATACACCAGTAGGCTCGCTGGGAAAGAACAAAAGTTAGAATAATTTATAAAGAAATAACTAAAGAAATCTAAAATCTCTTTTGGAAATCAAACGATGACGGATGACAGACCATAGGCGGATCTACATTGAACTAAGAGGGTGCATAGGACACTGGGTCAAATTTCATTTTTCATTTTACCTCCTGGTAGTCCATATATGAATACTGTTAGCATATCATATTTACTTCATGTACAAGTTGTATAGAGATGTTCTAGGGATACCAATCCTAACTTCCCTTGTATAGAATATTTGATTGGTTGTATTCAGTTAGCATCGATTGTAATCGATGTTGCCCGTCCGGCAACCATATGTAGACTTGGATTGGCCCGGTTGCACCGTGAGTTGATTTTCTCCCAAACCTTGTACTCTTTCATGGTATCGGATTGACTCGACTCATCCACCTCTTCCACACCCATGGTTCAGACCTCCTCACCGTCGATTCCCTTGCTAATCCCTCTGCGTTGGCCCATCATCTCGTCGTCGCCACCACCCTAGCTCCATCTTCCCAAGCTATCGATGTGGCAAGCATCCGAACTCATATTCTCTTGAATCTTGATCTCCAAGCCTCAAACTACACCAAGTGGTGCGCCTTCTTCCTCGTCATGGTGGGAAAGTTTGGTCTCCTCTCCCATATTGACGCTAGCCTTGCTCCACCAAACGACCCCAATTGGCTACAATAGGATTTCACTGTCCTGACATGGCTCTACGAATCCATCTCCGACGACATCCTCGGCATCACCATGGAGCCGAATTAGATAGCTCACGATCTGTTGCTCCGTGTGGAAGCCCTCTTCTGCAACAATCAATAAACGCACGCCATCTACCTTGAAGGCGAGTTCTCCACCATTGTGCAGGGCGATCTTTCTATCTCCTCGTACTGCCAACGCCTCAAAACGTTGGTCGATGCCTTACACGATGTCAGACAACCCGTCAACGATCGTCGTCTCGTTCTCAACACACTGTGTGGGCTCGATGAGCGTTTCTCCAACGTCGCCACCATCATCTCCATGCGAGCAAGGGTGTAGCTAGGCCTTGGGCAGCTGGGGCAATGGCCCGAGGTATACGATCAAAATCCCATAAAAAGTCTCTTAAAAATTGACAAAAATACAAGTTGGTCTCAAGAACAGCAGGGTAGGCTCGAGGCTTGGGCTGTAGCTATCTCCGCCCCTACAAGCGAGTACCCTTCCCCGACTTCACCACCGCCCGCTCTCTGTTACTGCTCTAGGAGATGAGAGGTGCCAATGAGAGCAAGTTGGCTAAGGCCACTACCCTCCTCACATCGGTTCCACGACCAACGACTGCTCCTTCACATTGTGGCACCGCCAACTGTCTTGGCAACCGCAACAAATCTTCTCCGGCACATTACAAGGTTAACAAGAAGGGCCGCAACAAAGGCAAGCATGGCAGCAACCGTGGGTCTACTCTGGCAAAGTGGAACACTGCGACAACTCCCACCAGCCCATGGGTTTGCTTCAACCCATGGATGAACCAAGGCCAACCTTGGTCTCCTGCATGGCGCCCAACCGGCGTTGCTGGTGCCCTCAGCGCACGACCTCCGCAAGCTCCTCAAACCTACAACACCATGTTCGCTCCAACCGCCATGTCTGCACTAGCGCCATCTTGGGATCAGTTCGGCCTCGTTGCTGCCATGGACAACCTCTTCATGCAGAGAGGTTGGATCATGGACTCCGTGGCAATGTCACACATGACGTCCGATGACGGTACTCTCACACTCTCCTCCCCTCCTCCCTATCCTGCTTTCGTCACTGTCGGGAATGGTTCAACCGTTCCTATTTCGCATTTGGGTATAGGCCTTCTTCCCTCTCCTGACACCTCATTTCTCCTTAATGATGTCCTTGTCATCCCCTCTCTCATTAAAAAATTGATTTATGTCCGCAAATTCACACGTGATAATTATTGTCCCATCGAGTTTGATCCTTTTGGGTTTTCTTTCAAGGACCTTCGAACCAAGACAGAGACGCTTCGCTGCAGCTCGAGGGATCTTTACACCACACAACACATGGCATCCACAACATCTCCTCACGTCTTCCTCTCCACGGAGGCTCCCTCCAACCTTTGGTATCGTCGTTTAGGTCATCCCGGTCGTGATGTCATGACGTCCCTACAAAAGTCCTCCATTATTTCCTGTAATAAAGCAGATCGATCCACGTGCCATGCTTGTCAACTTGGCAAGCATATTCCTCTTCCTTTTTCTAGTTCAACCTCCACATTTTGTTGTTCCTTTTTTAGTTAGTTCATTGCGACTTATGATCGTTGCATGTATTGAGTATGTCAGGATATCACTACTATCTAGTCATTCTTGATTATTATTCCCATTTTTGTTGGACTTTTCCTCTACGCAAGAAATCCGAAGCTTAGGACACTCTTATATCTTTCCATGCCTATGTTCGCACGCAATTCCAATTCCCTCTCCAGTTAGTGCAAAAAGACAATGGCAAGGAGTTCGTGAACACTCTTTCTTTTGATTTCTTTCGGACACACGACATTCACCTACGTACATCTTTCCTATACACATGTCGGACCCGAATTTTATAATCCAGAATCCTCTGTGAAAGCATTGTGCTATTCCCTGTATCAGTAGATAGCGCTCACATAATACATCATTGAATCATTTCATACAAGACGTAAATCAAACCAAATATTGTATTACAAACATCAGAGTCACATAGACTGCATCAGGTTGAGTTTTACAATAAGGGTCGAACATGCCAAATGATTACAACACAAAAGTAACGGAAGCGGTAGCGAAAGCAAAAAGGGTGAGAGCACATCTCTCCATAGGTAAACGACTGGGGTAACCCGTGTACGTCCGATATTACATAAAGACTTGGATAATATTGGATATACGCAAGCACCGACTAAGCCAACTAGCCTAAGGTGAGACCAGGACAACGAAAGACTAAACTACTCTTCATCATTGCCTTGTCTATCAACTTCTGGATCCTCGTAGTAGACGTAGTGTCCTTGATCCACGGACACTGAGGGTTGGGGGTAAGTGCGAGGATGAGCACAACTTCCGTGCTCGCGAGCCAATACACAGGATGCAATATTACACATGCAAGGCTTTACAACGATGACTCGGGTTCTTTTATTTGCTAAAAGTAATATTTTCAATTATCGTAATTAGAAATTTCTATCACTTAGTATTTTAACCAATCACATTTTATTAAATAGAGTAATTATGTAATATTTATAACGGTGAAGGTTACCCCCACCTGATACTTAATTTTGATTAGGGTTACCTCCACCTATTAACATCACTGGGTATGACCACCCAGGAAAAATCCAAATCCAGGGCTAGGTGAGCCCGACATATTTTTTTATCCCACCTACAAAGGTTTTTAACATAGAACTAACTCTAGTAAGTTCCCATGCCCACCTTTGACCGTAGATACGGCTATTCGAACAGTTTATTACTCTGTAGAGATTGTACACTTTACCCACAAGAGATAATCATTTTGATATGTACACATGTTTCCTTAGACATGTGAATCAAAGAGAGATTACTACAAGACCGTTACAATGCATCTCTCAGTATTAGTTACACTCGCTAAGGTTTTACCTGAGAAGAGTTACGCTCACACAGACCAGTCAACCCTTACCCAAACCCCCTCTTGCGCCCTACGATGACTTTCGACGTGCACCCCAACGATTATGCCCATGACAACGTACGCCAGTGGCACAGGACAACGAGTTCTCTAGGTCGGCGTGCACCCCAACCCGTAACCACGAAGGCCTATGGCGTAGCGGGTCCTCCAATGGTGTAACTTGTACTAATAGATACAAATTATTTAGCCAGGTCGACACCACCATAGACTTGTGGTTGTAATATTTTACATTGGGAGGTCATCACTGGATTAAGTCCTTAGGGTTATCGACATATTCCACATTCCACCAATTCTCGTGCTACGATAGCACCAACCAACATACCATCCACCCAGATGTGGTAACAAGTTATTATGGTTTTTTATAAGTATAAATTAAATTGTCTCCACCATTTCAGTCATTTGCCCCAATGACTGCTCAAAACTAATTTCATGATTAAAAGATTATGTTTAGGGCAATTAATGTCCTAGGGTACTTAAACAAGATTAGCATGGCGCTTAAGTACAACTTATAACTAGTAAAATTACAACTTAATTATATAGGGTGACAAGGATTAGGTGATTCAAGTGTCAAGGATGACATATTAATATTTAATTACCAAGTTGCTATGTAACTATCTCTTAAAGATTTAACATACATTTGCATAGTGAATTAAGCATGCAATTTGCTAATTTAAAAGAATATAATTAGCATAAAATGTAGATTCAATATGGTCAAAAGTATTGAGTCACCTGGGTCTAAGGAAAGAGGGTCTTGATAGACTTATGCTTGATCAAATTAGAGATATCCCGCCTCTTCGAACTCTACTCGGATGAATGTGCCGAAAAAGATCAAACAAGCACACAAAATAAATATATATCAAAGAAATAATAAATGAACTCCAAACTGAACAAAACTAGAGCCAAAAGGAAGATCTTGAATTTACAAATTTTTAGAAACAAATTTTACTTGAATCGGAGTTAAAACGAGGGAGAACGAAACCTTCGAAGTTTGGTTTTTTGCATTAAATCAAGAAAAGAAAAGGGGGAGAGGGAGAAACTCCCTCTGATATGTGGGTCTGCATGCACAGTGGCGTGGTCCATAGCACAGCGTGTAGACTGGAGTCCACCAGCATAGGCGCGCAATCCACAGGGCTGGACTGTGTATCGGGCCCACTTGTCAGCAATTGGAGGGAAAACCAGGATTAAATGCTGGTCATTACTATGCCTCGGGTCCCACTAGTCAGTCACTCAAAGCATCATTAAAATGACCATTAACTCAGCTAATCATGGTTTTGCCTTAAACCGACAGTGATTTGGGTAATTAAGGGGCACACAATGCCGTCCTGAGCTCTGACAAACAGATGAGCTAGGGCGCCCGAGCTGGTTCGGCTCCTCGCCGGCGAAGGAGACCACGGCGGCGGCGACCAAGGTCAAAAATGGGATGCTCCCAGCGAGGCGAAGCTGATGGTGGTGGTGGCGCCGCGAGAGGATTACCAGAGCATGAGCACCTACGGATTACTAGGAACTCACCGGAGCTAAGCGGGGTGCCGGACATGGACGGAGCCAGGCCGGCGACGAGGACCGAAGTGGCGGCGAAGAGGCTTGCACGGGAGGCTGCCAGAGAGGAAGAGGTGGCTCGGTGAAGCTTGGGCGTCCTTAGGAAGTTCACGCAAAGCTCCAGGCGAAGGCAGTCGGGTTGAGATGCCGTGAAGCTCCAACGGCGGTGGGAGGCGATGAAGATGGTCGGAGGGGAGGAAGAGGGAAAATCGGTCGTTCCTGCGGTCCAAAGAAAAAATTAAGAGAGGGGAAAGGACCACTAGCTCCTGGAACGCGAGCTGACGCGAACGGCCAAGAGGGGGATGCTCACCCGAGCAAGGAGGCAGCAAGGCACTACGGTGGCGAGAAAGTGAAGCTCAGTTTTGCGCTCGGTGAGGAAAGGGAGAGGGTGGGGCTTCTTATAGCCACAAGGAGGAATGAGATGGTCGTTGAGGCGATTTGAAGACGCGCGGGGTCCCGAGGGGCGGCATGGCGGACGCGACGACAGTGGGATGGGACGGGGGCAAGTGCGGGGCTAACGGGGGTGGGTGCGCAAGCACGGCGCGTACGTCGTGCGTGTGGACACAGGAAACATGGCGCGATGACTTTGAGGGACGGAAGTAGGTGATGGAGCGATAACGAGGAGATCCTAATGACGCGAGGCACGGGCGGTGAGGACGAGCAAGTGAATGAGGGGCAGGTGATAGGACGCACCGGCATCGGCAACGGCGGGACGAGGGCAGGTGCGCACAGCAAGAGGCAGGGTGCGGGGATGGGTGCGCTTTGGCGCGACAGGGTCGTCCTGGGCATTCCCTGGAGTGCATTGGGTAGGAGGCCAACGTGGCAAGGGGGCTTGGGCCAGGGGAAGAAAAGGGCCGAAGGGGAGGTGGGATGGGCCAAGCCCAAGAGGGATTTTGAACAGGAGATCTTTGAAAATCAGAAATTTTTTAGAGGAGGTGAGTTGAACTTTTGAAATCAAATTCAAAATTTAAGATCTTTACAAAAACCGAAAATGGGTTGAGCCCAGGGAGTTTTGAGTAGATTCGAGGTTTTGAAATCTGAAAATTTGATATTTAAGTTGAGATTTGATTGAACACTTGAATTCAAAACAAGCTTTGAAATTCCTTGCCAAAACTGAAAAACAGGATGTTACAACAGCTCTCCACAAATGGCAAAGCTGAGCGTGTTCTTCGCACTCTCAACAACACCATCCGAACTTTACTATTTCAAGCCAACATGCCACCATCTTTTTGGGCCGAAGCTCTACAAACAGCCACCTATCTCCTCAATTGTCAGCCCTCTAAGGTGATTAAGTCAACTACTCTGTTTGAGCGTCTCCACAACTGGCCACCTTCTTATGCTCATCTTCGCGTATTCGAATGTCTTTGGTCTCCTAACCTTTACTCCACCCCTTCACACAAACTATCACCTCGGTCCACCGCGTGTGCCTTTATTGGCACCCTAGCTCACACAAAGGCTATCGTTGTCTTGAAATTTCCACACAGTGGATCGTCATCTCTCGCCATGTTATATTTGATGAGTCTATTTCCCCTTCGCCTCTACTCAATCTCCGGTTAACCCTGGCTCCCTTGAATTCCTCCTCGACCTTGGGACCACAACATCTCTAGCACCCACCGTCATGATTGGACACACCCCTCTATCGTGTCAGCTTCGTCACCTGCCCTGGAACATTTTTTCTCTGCCGCACCGCGATCGCCCGCTTATTCTCCTGCCGCAGCAGGTTCTCCACATGTCGCAGTAGTACTGCCTCTTTCTGCAGTAAAGTCTCCTTCTGCTTCAACCTGATCGTCACTCGGATCACCTAACGTGTCAGACTTTCCATCTACCATGGCAACTCCCGCGATCGCTTCTCCTGCTACAGATTCCCTCTCTATCGTGGCAGCCTTACTGCCTGCCACGGCAAATAACCTACCCGACATTGCAACTCCCGAGCACATCCTTGTGCCTTGTTTGGCACCAGGACCCCATCACATGATCACTCGCGCCAAGAACGGTATTGCCAAACCTTTGGAGTACCTTAATCTCTTTGTTGCTCATTCTCCCATTTCACCTATTCCAAAACACATACCGTGTTGCTCTTGGCGATCCACATTGGCGCAAAGCCATGACTGATGAGTACACGACCCTTGTTGACAACCACACTTGGTCCTTGGTCCCTCATCCACCAAGCACCAATGTCGTTACCAGCAAGTGTATTTTTAAACACAAGATACACTGATGGCTCTCCTACTCGACACAAAGCTCGTTGGGTTGTCCATGGCTACTCAAAACAAGCCAGCGTTGACTTTGATGAAACTTCCAGTCCTGTCGTCAAACCTTCCTCCATTCCCGTAGTTATCAGCATTGTTGTCTCGCATTCCTGGCCTATTCATCAACTAGACGTCAAGAATGCCTTCCTCTATGGCACTCTCGACGAGACTGTTTACTGTCAGCAGCCTTCCAGCTTTGTTGATCCTAAACGACCCGACCACGTCTGTCTTCTTCATCATTCCTTATAAGGTCTTAAACATGCACCACGTGCATGGTACCAACATTTTGCTACCTACATTGCTACCAAAGGGTTCGTTTCTTTCGCCTCCAACACCTCCTTGTTTGTCTTCAAAGATCGAGCCGATCTTGCTTATTTTTTGTTTTAAGTGGATGACATCATCTTGACAGCGTCTTCCACTACACTCCTTTAGTGTTTGATCCATTGTCTCCGCTCTGAGTTCTCCATGACCGACCTCGGTGATCTCCATTACTTCTTGGTCATCTTGGTCACTCGGTCATCTCAGGGCATTTTTCTTTCTCAACAACAGTACGCATCAGATCTCCTTCAGTGAGCTGGCATGGCTGAATGTCACCCCTTGGCAACACCAGTTGACAACAAAGCCAAACTATCAACCTCCGATGGATCTTCAGTCGCGGACCTGACGCATTGTTGGAGTTTGACAGGTGCCCTACAACACCTCACTTTGACACGGCCTAATCTTGCCTACGCTGTTCAACAGGTGTGCTTGTATATGCATGACCCCCCGTGACCCTTACCTTGCTTTTGTCAAACGGATTCTCCGTTATGTCAAAGGCACCTTGGATCACGGTCTACAGTTGCACATCTCCCCGGTGTCGACCCTCACTACATACTCTGACATAGATTGGGCGGGATGCCCATATTCGCGAAAGCTCTACTTCTGGATATTGTGTTTATTTTGGTGATAACCTCATCTCCTGGTCATCCAAGTGTGAGACCACAATTTCACGCTCCAGTGCGGAGGCCAAGTATCGTGTCATTGCTAATGTCGTGCCTGAGTGTTGTTGGCTTCGACAGCTTCTTCAGGAGCTTCACCACCCTCTCACTTCTGTGACTATAGTATATTGTGACAATGTCAGTGCCGTCTGCCTATCCTCCAACCCTGTACAACATCGCCGGACAAAACACATTGAGATTGATATCTAGTTCGTTCGTGAGAAGGTTTCACTCGATCAAGTTCGTGTTCTACATGTACAATCCTCTCTTCAGTTTGCTGACATTATGACGAAGGGGCTCCCGACACAACTATTCCAGGATTTCTGGTCTAGTCTGTGCGTTCGACACCCTCACGTTTTGACTAAGGGGGGTGTTAGCGTATCAGATTTACTTCATGTACAAGTTGTATAGAGATATTCTAGGGATACCAATCCTAACTTTCCTTGTATAGAATATTTGGTTGATTGTATTCGGTTAGCATCGATTGTAATCACTGTTGCCCGTCCGACAACCATATATAGACTTGGATCAGCCCGATTGCACCGTGAGCTAATTTTCTCCCAAACCTTATACTCTTTCACATAGGTATGCACCTTCGTAGGCTAAGCCTACTAACCATGTACATGCATAGTAATATATAGGGTGGCCTCCGGCCGTTTTCGTTCTAGATCCACAACTGTGACGGACTGCTGGAGTTGCGAATGGTGGCCAAGGCCAGGGTTCCTATTTCCTAACCTTGGGAAGTTGGATCTTCGAGTGATGACGCCAATCGTTTGGGTTTGGGTCTGAGCCCATGTGTCTTATGAACCATACTGGGCCTGGGGAGGTTGGACCACTCGAGCCGTCGCCTCTTGTAGAACGCGCAGGGTAGGCACGCACACAACTGCACCCGTAGTCGACAGCCCGCAGGAGCTGCGACGCGTACGACGCGAAGGCCGCATGGGCGTGGTACTGGCGATGGCACAGTGGCATGGGAGAATTGATCGCTTACTTCCTTCGTCGTTACTGTTGAGGAACCGTCGCTGACGAGTCCGGTCCGAACGATCACCTCATAGACAAACATAGAATCACATCAAACAATGCAAAAACAAATAGTAAATTGAATACACATAGAGACAAAGAAGTAGAATGATATTCTTCTTCTTTATTCATTTATTAATCGATCAGCCTTTTATAATAACTAACACCTCCTATTTATAGTCTACAAATTCTGCTATAATTTTAGATGAGATGCCCACCTATAGACCAGCTGCTGAATCAAAGCCATGGTTTTCAAACGGTTATGTAACAGGCGCAGCGGCGTACTCGCCTCGGCCGCCGTGCTCTCAGAGCGGTCTAGCACCTTATCCGCATCTTCCCCCGCCGTATTGTCTTCTCAGAACACGCAGCGCTTCCTCGTAGCAATCGGAAGCGGTGTTTTATGGAATCGGCGAATGGGTGATGTGGATTCAGGATGAAATGACCACAAATTTTAAAGCAGTTAATAGCGGGTCAAAACGAGGCAAGGAGCAGCTGATACTGGCGTGATTTTAGCCCGGAATCGAAAAGAACCACAAGCTATTAGAACGACGCAAAACTGAATAACACAGTCCTTGAATGTGCTTCATTGTCCATTACTGTCGCTCCCAAATGGACCCAGATCAAGTGTGATGTTCAAGCAAAAAAGTTAACCGGTGAATCAAAGGCAACGTGGTTCTAGAAACTGTAAATTTGTACAGACAATGCCCCAAACAGAAATATAAGATCAAGACCAATTGACAACAAACAACTTTGTTGTGGATTTATTTGCCCCCAAATCATCCATCCTTCAAGTCTTTCATACCTTCAGCGCCAGCTTCTTAGCAGCAAGAGCCTCCGCTTCAAGGGTTGGCTCCCACAGAATTGTGGTTTCAGCCAGTAGCGATGTCACAATATATGGGTCCATGTTAGAGGCCGGTCGACGGTCTTCCAGGTATCCTGTTAGCCAAGAAGGTACAACAAAGGAAATAATTTTGAGCTGAAAATGCAAATCACTAAGCTGCACATGTATGGATTTGGTGCTGCCGTATTTTTTTTCTTTCAATAATGATGCTGGCATGTGGCAACTGGATGTATACAAGACTACATGAGTTAACAAAAAAAAGCATATTTGTGTTTTCAACTGAACACCTAATTACGTATTTGAAAGATATAATGTTGTATTGAAGTATTGAATTACGTCAAATAAAAGGTCTAGCCAGTTATTTTAACTTTCCTGCATTATTGTGTTTTTTGGCAGGCACAAATTCTTGAAACAGATTACGAAATATGTAGCTGGCACCTCAGGAAAGGTTATTTTTTTTCCATAGAACCAATAGTGGCCAAAGACTCACTTGACAGTTGATACATAAGGGAGTAATGCAAGAACCAATTGGACGAGATGCAGGTTGGGGGTGGATTTGGCCCAAATTTATTCAAAATCATCGCAAGGATTTGGCACCCAAATACATTATCGGGTTTGCTAATTTTCAGTTGCCTGAAATTTTCTTACTCATCAGTCACCTACAATTTCACAATACTAAGCCTAAAATTACAGCACCAAGTGATGTAATGCTAAGCCTAAAATTACAGCACCAAGTGATGTAAAATTTAACACAGTTCTACTGTAACTTTTAGTTTTATTTGTTTTTGTATTTGTAGGGTTCATCCAGATTTACTTTTGTCTAGTTTAGATTTTTTTATTTGTAGGGTTCACCTACGTTTACTTTCGTCTAATTTAGATTTTTTGTCTCAACACAGAAACTTGTAGTATCTATTGGATTAAAATCTTACAGCTAAGAAAGGTGACTGATAGATAAAAAATTTAATTACCTGAAGCATAGACGCTCACATACATTATGTGGCCATTTGGATAGAGTGGGGTCAAGATTCTAAGACCCAAGTTAAGATCACCAATGGTAACGGGATGTTTTCTACTCTGCAAGCTAGTTTTGCCTAATATCCTAGTGGATTTTATTTTTGGGGATAATTCTTTTTTTCTGAATTCCCAAACATTGAAAGTACTTTCAGGTAATACGGAAGAACATATACCTTTCCCTTTTGCCTCGGTATCTCGCCCCACCCGAATAGAGCAGCCACGATTCGCCACACCCTGATAAATAGGGTTTCATTAGTATAACTTGTAAATAAACATGAATTAAAAGACAACCAAAAGATAAAAAAAGGTTGGCCCATCCATACCCATGAGAAATTGTCTATGCTAGCTGTCTCATGTAACCCTGTCAACCTCCGCTCATTTCCTTCACCGTATGCACTTATATGCAAATCATGGCGAAGTGAAAGGTTCAGAATTGCTTTCTTGATCACTTCAAATCCTCCATCTTCACGCATGCTCTTTGTGCTACATTTGCAAGAAATTCAGATTGTTTCTCAGTTGCACATTAAGGACAAATCATATCAAGTATTGTGAAACACTCCTGAATAAAGCAAGTTAGTAATTAATTCAAGTGAATACAGGCCTATTCTGGATTAATTCACTTGATAGCAATTTAACAATCACCTACTAATGCTTAACGTTTGGGCCTGGTTTGGAACAGAGATAAAATTCCCGGTCGGTAAAAATCCCGACCAGTTTTTCCGGGTTTTGCAATTTCAAATTTTGAATTTTGAATTTCGGTTGGTTTTTAAGCAAATTCAAACGAAATTCAACCGGATTTTTCCCGGGAAAACCGGTAACCGGCCGGTTACTGTTCCCGCCCCCCGGCCGGGATTCGGTCCGGTAACGGTTTTTTTATCCCTTGTTTGGAATACAATAATTTTGGAGGAACTTTTGTCTATTAGGTCTCAGCACATGTTCTCTTTCCTACAAAATTCCCATGGAATTTCTTTGTCCCAAACAAGGCTTTAGTTCATTAAACAAAGCTATATTAGGTTTTCTCATGTTTTGTTCATATACGACAATATATACTCCATAAGATAATGAAGGATAATGAACATTGACAGAAAAGTGTGGAACCTGTAATTTGAGTGGCAGCCAGCTCCGTTCCAGTCACCCTATCATCAGATTATAATTCAGTATCCTTTAATTCTAATATATAAATTGCTATAAACAACTTACTGGGATATACCTGAATTGGTTTTGGATCAAGAGTGAGCACTACACCAGCTTGCTCCGTGATTCTCTGATTAAGGTGAGTAGAATGATAATTAGAACTGCTTATACTGATGCGAAAATTGATATCAACTAAAAGATGGTCAATCATGGGCTTCAGCCTTCTGATGTTTTGAAGAAAATAGGTATTGTGGTTATCAAAAGGGGGATTCTTTAAAGGGGCAAAATGTCAAAATAGATCATAGTATATGCACCTATAAAGGGCTTACCAATAATTTAACAAACTGCTGGACTTTTTAACCATACTCTGATAGTTAAATGAAAAGAATCAAAGCTCCTTGATATCAGGGAATCATGTATTATTATTTGAAGTACCTCGAGAATATATCTTGAACACCATATGTGATCTCCTGCTTCAATACCAACACTAGGTCCAACCTGATACTCCCACTGCATGAATAAGGTTTGTGATATTCCACTTATTAGGCACTATGATTTGTCCTTTAAAAGAAGTTAAAACTATCGCACTGATTTGGAAAAACTAAGGATATATGTGTGTAGACAAATACCAAAGACATACCTGACCAGGCATGACCTCCCCATTTGTTCCACTAATGTTAATTCCAGCGTAAAGACATGCCTTGTAGTGAGCATCTGATATGTCACGGCCAAATGACTTGTCTGATCCTACAGAGCAGTAGTATGGACCCTGCGATATTTCAGCACAATATTACTACTCAATATAGTGTTTAATTAAGCCTATTCGGGACATGTATTTCTCAACCAGCGTTAGTTTTATCATTGTCTGATAAACCAAGCTTCTTTTCTTGTTTCATACAATACCTGGGGGCCTGGGTAGCCTCCAACAGGCCAGCCAAGAGGCCAGTTCACATCTCTCTGGAGCAAAGTGTACTCCTGTTCTATTCCAAA
Source organism: Hsuehochloa calcarea (assembly GCA_036346395.1). NCBI lineage: Eukaryota > Viridiplantae > Streptophyta > Magnoliopsida > Poales > Poaceae > Hsuehochloa > Hsuehochloa calcarea. The sequence continues at coordinate 49,037,632 of CM070599.1, forward strand.
CCTAGAAAGATTAGGGTATAGCAAATGTTTCAACTTTGTATGTAAACAAAATCAGAAGAAAAAAAAAGAACAGCGGTTGTATTGTAATTTGTAGCACACAAGTGCTTAATGCATAGTACCATGGCACTTGTTCAACGACCTTTGGGTCACTGAATACTTGTGCAGCCCTGTGGCGTTTGTTAGTAGGGATGGGTTCCCCGCCTGGTGTGTAGGTATCACAAATAACCTGAAAAGCCAAATTTTGTATCAACTAGCATGCCATTTTGCACATGTAACCAGTAACCAGTCCTCAATTGATCTTTCCTTTATGATTAGCATAAAGGCACATCCAGAAAGGGATAATGCAAGTGGGGAAATGGAATGTACCAATATGTTGTTGCCACCTCGAAATGGATCCTTGAATATAGCCTGTGGACTGAAAACAGGAGAAAAAACATAAATAAACAGAACTAGAAATCTAGCATTCTTTGTATGTGCAATGAAGAACACATGTACTGTAATTTTTCCCCTTACTATAAAATGACTTCACTGTCTTCTCCTGGAGCTTGCCCTGTGCTTGATCCATCATAGTTCCATTTTGGCAGCTCCGAGGGGTCCTCCACTGGTTTCGATATCGTCTGAAACGTGAACAATATATTTTCTTTCAAGGAGACAAAAAAAAAGTAAGGAAAGGAGTGCTCTGTGCTCAATTGCTCATCCCCTAAGAACACTCAGAATTTATCCATGTAAAGAAACAAAAATAATTGTGACGATGATGATATCGAGTGCATACCCTTGATTTGCTTCTGATGTCAATTCCAGTTCCTCCAATCCTACACAATGTAAAGAAAGAAAGGCAGATTTGTTAAAACATAGTAGCTGCCAGCATCAAGTTGTGAGATCTTCTTTATTACTCCCAAAAAGTATGATGTACACTCTCGTAATCTTATTTACGTGTAGGAACTGGAAAGCAGGTAGTGAGGCACTACCCACCATGCTTCAAAGCTTTAGGTATTTTAAGGGCAAATTTGAACTGTTTGCCGCCGGCTAATCTCATCTCAACCATCCAATTCCTAATCGAATGGTACAAGACCTAAAGGGGTGTGTGTTTTCGAGAACACTAAAAAGTGTGGTTTTGGCCTATATCTTAAGCTGCAATTCTCCCCGACAATTTCCCCCCCTCTGAGATGCAGCAATTAAGAGGGGGAAAAAGCGACATTGCAGGACGCGTACGTACCAGATGTACTCGGCGATGACCTTGTCGGTGAAGGGCGTGGTGTCCATGTTGAGGAGCTGCTCGAGCCTCGTAACCACCCCGGTGCTCTCCGTGCTGACGGCCAGCACCTTGAACCCCGACGTGCCGCGGCCGCTCCTCCTGACACCCCACACCCTTCCCCCCGCCCCCGCCGCCGCCGGCCTCGCCCGGACGGCCGACTTGCCCCGCACCCCCATCTGGCACGGCATCGCCGGCACCACCGCCTGCGCCATTTCCCCGACACCAACAACCTCCACTCAGCCTACCCCTCGAAACCTTCAAACGCATCAATCAAGCAACGCATTGCCATCAACGCCAAAACGTAATCAACCCAAAAATGCAACAGGGAAGCCAAGCATTGCATCAACTCACCGGGCGCAGACGCAGACGAGACGAGGCGAGAGGGACGAGACGAGACCGTATTGGATTTTTGGGATCGAGGTGTATAAGTATTTAGTGGCCGCGGGCCGCGCCAACAGCATCTGGCTTTTGCCAAGGGGATAGGGCTCCGACTGTTTTGGGTGGACCAGAATTCTGTTCCTTAGGAGCATCGGAGGCATGAGAAGAGAAGAAGCACACAAGGCAAGGCGCACGTATATCCGGATAAAACTAAAGGGTTTTTCTGGATATTATAGGTGCGGCTCTCGTTGTCACGCCGGCTCAGACGCAGGCGAGGTGACCTCCGAGTGCAGCGACCTGCAAGGCAAGAATTTCCTTCTTCTTTTTTTGTGTGTGTGTCAATGTTTGAGCTTGATTGACCGGAGGATTTGTAAATTGTACTAATTGCGAAACGAAACCTCTGACCAAACGGCAACAATTGGAGGCGAGATTAGCGGTTTTATAAGCGTCATCTCTTTGCCTGTGTTGGAGCAGCGCCAATGGCCAATGGGTCACTTGGGGAGCCTAGATTCCGTCGAGTCGAGCTGGTCGGTGTCGTCACCAGCACATTGTATTTGTTTTCTGGAAGCAAGTTGTAGTTTTGTAGACCAAGTGGTGATTTGAGCAGAGATCCCTCAGGATTTTGTAACTTGACAGTGATGCTTTACTCATTACATGAGTACATGACAATAGTGAATTCAGGTATTTCTCGTTAGGAAAAGGGAACAAATTAGGCCTTGGTAATCACTGAACTTATCTGTCAGGAGAAATTCTCCAGCAGTTAACTTTGATGTTTCCCGTGCAATGCCAGCATTCCCCTCATATACTGATTCCTAGTTTTTCTATACATTTGAAGCAGCGTCTCGAAGCTCTCGCACGCGTCTTCGTACACGACGTACCAACAAAATCTCGACTTGAACTCTGAACACAGCGAATGCTTGCTCATGGTTAGAGCTGATTGCAGAAATCGATTCCGTTATTTGCATCTCCATGTTGTAGGAAATGTCGAAGCCAACACATCCATTGGAGGGCTCATTGTTTCCTACTTTCACTGCTAGCTCAATGGACCTCAATGCCTCCCTTGAAGCTGCAGTTCTTGTCAATCTTCTTATTTATCTCATCAAAGGTTGATCTCTGGATGGTTCTAAGAGCCTTCAAGTGAGTCGTTGTACATGAACTGGATCATGGAAGCTTTGCCGCAACCATACATGCCTTCCTGAAACTAGGATCGTTGTCCGAGAGCAACCTGATGGCCACATGCAACAGGCGAGCAAGTGATGAAGTTTGTTCTTCCGGATTGGACTCGACAATCCAGAGCTTCCAAGGTTCTGCTTCTCCGACCAACAATGAAGGGCAATATGTGCAAATCCTTCCCACCTGTAACAAAGATAATGGTGAGAAACAGAACCATCAGACATGCAAGCGAAGTGGGGTTTTTGCAACAGGAAGAATACTTACTCAAAGGGTGGCTCGGCTTCAATAGCAAGGGTCAAATGGAGTTAGTAATCGGCAGATACATTGACTTGAGATACATCACCGTCAACATCAGTGTGAGCCTCGTGAACCTAGCCTCTAGGAACATGCATTATGTCTCCTTCAAGTAAAACTTCCATCCTTCCACCGGGTCATCTAAAGACTCAAACGGTTCATATAGTCTAGGCAAAATTGACTTCGTATTAGGCAAAATCATCCACTTCTTGCGTCCAAGTAGTTCCCAAACAAGTACACAGTGGTCATCATAATTCCGGGCCAGGCCTTGGGATCTTGGAGGTGAGAATTATGTATTAGCTCCTACAGATGGTTGGCCAAATAGATCAGCCTGAGCAGAAGCTATAGCAGCAACCTCTTCAGACCGGAACTCCATACCACGCAAGGCAATTGAGAAACCATTCTTAAATGCTTCCTTACATTTTTCAACAAATGCAGCTGCATCAAGGAAGACCGTTTCATCATCAAAGAAATGCTCCTCCATACCAAATCCTCTTGAGGTCTGATCTTGTGTTCTCACAACTCTTGCATCTTGCCTATACTTCAAAGCAGCACCCAAGGTATCATGAACTTCATGGATAAATGAATTTATGTTGAGTTCATCCGAAGCAATAGCAGGGCAAGAAACAAGTCCCTGCATGAACGTCTCAATGATAGCATCAGGTGTTCTAAGATCAAAACATTATGCAATGCAGTGAACACAGGATCATCCTCTAAATTGTTTCGTTTCCTCCTGTACAAACGGGGTGACTTTTCCCAGTAGGTCAGGACAAATTTTTCGAAGTTACTCCGTTTGTCCAAAAATGCTTTTTCTGACTTCATCAGGCTCTAGGTGGGCTGGATAGGCAAGATCCATTGAAAGCCTAAAAATAGCTTCAGATATCTCATACTCTACTTTGAAGTTGACCCTTCCAGTTGTTGCAGTTAGCTGATGATCTCAAAAGACGAACTTCGTTCCAGATTTCATACAACAAAGGCAAAACTTTTCTAACTATCTCCTGTTGCAGATTGTGCAAGTTATCAACTTTACAGGAATTCACCATGAGTGCCACTGTGTCAGTGATCAAGCACAAAATTTTATCTGCTTCTGAAACTCTTGTTGGGCACTTGGTGCTCCTGCTATCGACAACCCCAGAAATAGATTCCACCTGAGAAAATACAGACCTACGGGAAGTCAATTTCACTGGTTGAAGATATTCAGAAAGTACGAAGAAAGAGCATCTCTTTCGTCAATTGAAGTAGATCGGGATGCTAGATTTCTAGTTATAGACTACAAAAGAATTTTTACCATATAATGATATAAAAAGCACACCTAGTGATAAAATCATTGCAACTAGCTTAATTAATATACACATGGCTGAAGTTGCTCTTGTGAAAATAAAGGATGGTTTTGAACTTTTTATTGTCTCTAATGACACTTCCACATATTCCTAATCTTGAGTAGGAAGACAAGCTAGTACATGAACACAAAATCAAGGTTCTAGTACTTAAATCTAAACTTTTTGTTGAATTTGAAAGAGAAGTCACATCAATCGGTAAGCAAAAATGCTTTAAACTACAACAACGGCATGGGCCACAATCGCTTACAATATCCTTGGTAGAACAGGGGAGCTCGCAAGATGCTCCCTACCAACTGAAGACGCCGAGAGATCCATTATAGAATTACAGGCAACCTCAACTACTCGATGGTTCCCATTCCACAACGCCCGCGCCAAGCCGTTGACAATGCCGCCGTCAGATGCCAGCATCTCGCTGGCTTCCATGGACTGGAGCGCCGCTGCACCCAGCACCTCGCAGCTCAGCGCGGCCACGGAATAAGAGCTGCATTACAGATCACAAAAAGTTAGAGACCAGGAGTGCATTGTTGCAAAACAGAAACGAGGAGGGTGTTTCTTGGCAAGTGGCAAGGAGAGGTTTTGTACCTGGAGGAAAGGAGGAGGGGGAGGAGCGCGACGAGGGAGCCTGGGAGAGGGGAAAGCGGCGGCGGCGGCGGCGAGCGAAAGAGAACGCGGCGCAGGAGGCGAGTGGCGGCGGCGGCTCAGGAGGTGGAGTCGTGCTGGTTTTGGCGGGTGGTTCGAGCGGCGGCGGCGAGGAGGGTGGAGAAAACGTCGCGGTCGAAGGCGCCGGAGGCGGCCGCTTCATCGCCGCGTCTCTTCCTCTTCTACTCGCTCGGATATTTCATTTTCGGCATCTCGCGTTCGGCTAGTGACGGCGTTCGGGCGGCGAGGCTGTGGTCGGACTGCATTCGAACTAGGAAAGGAAGAATCCAGTGCTGTGCGAAGACGGACATGCGGATACGTCAAATGCAGCCTGTGTTGCCTGTATCAGCGCCGAGGGCCAACGCGCGCACAGTAATTTCAGCCGAATAAACAGATATTTCGCACTGTCATTTACTGTAGATCTGTCTAAAATTGCTGCGCATGAAAACGCCCTAGATAGCCACATAGCAAAGCACTGTTTATATTGCACTATTGCAACCGATCTCATCCGTCTCCGTCTAATGGCTCATGAGTGTTAATGCAAAGGATATAGTTGCAAGGATCTTGAAATAATTCTATTTTTCGAACAGAGTATATCCGGTTTGTGTAATCGTTTAGGATTTTGATTACAGACCGGAATGACACCAAACCTACTTATGAGCATTTAAAAAATATTAATTTAATTGAATTATGACATGGCGGTTATTTTGCGGCAATAAAATGGACATATCAAGCTCAAGCTTTAACTTACATTTAGAAGAACCAAATATCCTCTACAGGAAAGTTTGAATGCGGTCGTAACCCTAACACGATCTCCAAAGTGTCCTTCAATCTTCTGATGCACCTTCTTATGGAAATTAAGCAAGATTGAGTATACAATGTACTCAACAAGTCATATGGGAAATCTATTTAACTACATTCTATGAGTTCAATTGATTATTGAGGGCTTACCATATCAGGTATATTTGTATATGTTGATGCAACTTTTGAGTTTAAGCAATTTATCTTTAAAACAGTAAAATCATACTAATATAACATCAAGGGTTTACTCAATAATTGTAATTACCATTTTAACATCTCAAAATCTCTACTTATGCCTCAAATATTGGAATCATATATGAACACAGCTTCATTAACCGGAAGCACGGTGTATCCAAATATCACTGATTATACTCTGCAGAGTTGCTCAACTTTACCCACAAGATACCTCAAACTCATACCGTCATGCAATATACACGCAACTTGATAGCGTGCGACTGAGTTAAGATAACAAGACATTTTCACTGCTCACCTTTCTAATCCCTATCTGGTAGGTTCTTGGACAATACAGCCATTGGGAGACCACAGGGCAACAGTGGAATATGATGTCCAATGCTGACTGTACCTACCATTTGTGTAGACCAGTGAGTATTTCTATGTTTCCACTCTGTCCCACCCCCAAACCGCGGCTGCTCTGTACACAAAAGCAGATGTCATCCTGTAGATATTCAATAGGAAAAGCAGTGTACTAAGCCGAGTTGGATACACCAAACCCGTGGTTGAGCGATTTATGTATCTCTTATTTGGCACAAGGTTTTTGTCCTTATCTGTCTCTAGTGAGGAAATGAACCAATACCAACTCGTGGATGTCCACCTGCTTGGTCTCACCTTTAACTCACTTAAGTCTATTGGGTTGTCCAACCTCCTCGTCTTAACCCTCAACTCTCCATCAAAACCATTGATGGATATCCAATACTCTTTTCTAGAATTTATAAACACATTATGTGATAATACTTAATATTTTATGTAACTTAACCTTGTCAAGGTGAATATGACCTACAAAGGAATGGGTGGATGTGTATGTGGGGTGATGGGATTTATCTACATATCATGGCATTCAAAAGTATTAATTCAATATTAAAGTAATTGTCATAAATACGGTAATGAAAGTGTGGATATCATGGGGATATACTCCAGATCTTAAGATGATGTGACAATTAGCAATGGCGTTAACGGTTTGTCGTTTTGTATGTTTTCAACAAAGAAACAGTGTTGTCAGGCTTCAGGCGGTCTGACTGGCCTAAGCGACGGTCAGACCGGTCCAAGGGCGGTCGGACCGGCCATAGCGGCGGTCGGACCGGCCAACTTCAGAAATGGTATTTTGAGATGGGCCAAAAATAGAGGGTGTAGGCAAGAGATAAGATTCTATTGCACTTGGTCCCATAATTTTTGGAATCTCCAGTTAAAAGTTCTATTGGATTGAAAATTCCAAGAGGTTTGTAATTTCGTGGTGAAATTGGCTAAGTCATAACTGGCGGTCTGATCGGCCAATAGGTGGCGGTTAGACCGGCCAGGGTGGGCGGTCAGACCGGCCCTAGGGGCGGTCTGATCGGTTTTCACTTGGATCGTCGCCCGTTGTGGCGGCGATGTTCGGTTGTTAGGTCAAAGTCATGAGTTTGAGGGCATATATGTTGCATGATGCATGTTTTGACTAACATGGGTCAAGTTGTGAAGAACTTATTTCCAAATTCGGTTTACTTATCTATTATTGTGCAGGTTGCTTGGTGGTTAACGACGGTCAACGGCGAGGATGATGGGGACTAGGCTTGGAGAGCTGAGGTTCAGAACGATCGACGATGCCGGGTGAGGTCAATGTACTCAAGCGTAGTGCAAGATGGATAAGGGTGACCTATTGGCTAATCCGAGGCGCAAGATGGCGCAAGGTGTAGCTAATTATTTATTTATATATGACACCCATTTCGTACTCCTGTGAGTATGTACTTCCACTTCTAATATACCACTTAAACACACATATTATACCTATTTATCACTTTCAGTATACTTAAATACTAATTATAAGATACTCCAATACGACTTGATTGAAAAATTTTCATTTGAGCCCTTTGTTTTTTTGCTATATACCCCTTTTCATATACAAAAGAAGTATATACATAAATTTTGCTATAAAAAGTGGACTTTCATTAAAATTTTCATGGAACTCGCTTTGGGGTATCTTATAATCATTATTGGAGTATGCTCAAATAGATAAAGAGGTATCATCATACGATTTAATGGTATATAAGAAGTGGGAGTACCTACTCTAGGAGCACCATACCATTTTCTATACACACACACATGAACAGTGCTGGGTCTGGTACTATTCATTAATGGATTCGAGGTGGAATAGCACCGTCTTAGTGAATAGTATTAGGTCACCAATATTTATAGTGGGTTGGATTTTGTGAACAGTATTGGGTTTGGGCTAAGGGTTAATGGGCTACACAGTATCGGGCCTTGATGAATAGTGTTAGGCTGAAAGTGAATAGTGTTGGGCAGCATAGTAGGGAATAGTGTTGGGCTGGTTCGACAATTGGGCCTTCTCGGTGGCCCATTTGGATGCTCGGCCCGATTCGGCTTTTCACCAAAGGAGCCCAGCTCTCTCTCTCTCTCTCTCTCTCTCTTTGCTTTCCCCTCCCTCTCTCTGTCTAACGGTGGCGGCGTGTGGCGATGGTCGGCGGCGACGAGGAAGAGTACAGGGAGAATCAGTGAGGCAAGGCAACCCATTTCGGGCATTCATGTGGTCGAGAAGGTCTGGTGAGGGGTGAGCGGCAGTGGCGGTGCACGGCTAAAATAGGGGAACGGGGCGACGATTCTCCGGCCAAATTGGCCGGCCGGGGAGCACCAACGGACCAAGAGGGTTACGACGGTGGTCGCGATGGAGCTCGGGGAAGTTGGAGGCGGCTTGGCGATGGTGGTCGTGGGCTGCGGAGCTATGGCGCACGGTGGTGGCGTGCTGGCGACGAGGGATGGTGAGCGTGGAGCTCAGGGAGGGATTAATTGGATGGGAGCGGACGGTGGTGACGAATCAGGGAAGGGGCCATTTGGGGTGTTTTCGGATGTGGCGGCGATTGGTGGCGGTGGCCGGTGTTGGGGGAAGAGAGTGGTGTCGGCGGGGTTGTAGGGAGGTTGGGGATGGAGATGGCGTCACGTGGTCCGGCTTTTATAGCCGGCAATGACTGTGGCGGCAATAGCAGAGCGGAGCACGCGCGGCGTGTAGCGGCGGCATGGACGACTATGCGGTTTTCAAGGGAGAGAAGGGTGGTGCTGGCGCAGAGGCTAGGTGGAGAGGAGAGGTGGCATAGCTTTAGCGTGGGCGAGGATGAAGACGAAGGACCGAGACGGTGTGACGCGGGCGTACGGTGGCATGGCGCGAAGAGGAAGAAAAACAGGGGAGAAGACGACTTGACAAAAAGACGCTTTCGGACTAGAGAAAACGAAAAGCCAAAAGAGGAAAGCGGATTTTCGAGGGGAATTTCTGAATTTGGCAAGAAATTCAAATTGAACAAATAAGTTCTGAAAATTTTGAAAATTTGGGTTTTTTCTGGTCCCGATCCATCAGTGACGGTCTGATGGACACACGCTGCGCTCTCGTCAAAATAAGCTTTCTCCAAGAGCTGCCGGCTTCGCATGATGACGCTAAGTTCCTAACACAATAACTTGAAATGAATTCCCCTATAAAAAAACTTGAAATGAATTGAGCTTGTGTGGATGTGGCCATTCTCTTCGCCAGTCATATATGATCCTACCAAATTAAGGATATGATTACGATGGGCCTCTATACCTAATCGTGACAACAAGTTGCGTGGCAGGTATACTTAAATCATACGGAGCAGGTGATGCTGAGCGTGATTCAAAAGGCAATTAGCACTAAACTAGTCTTAACAACACCGAGTTAAAAAAAAATCTTAACAATACCAGTAGATCTTAACACATGCATCAAGGGTGGTTGAGCCTTGAAGCGCCAAATGGTTACTCTACAGGCAATAGTGCACATGGCTCAACCAAGTGCCTGATTTCCTTTTTAAATGTCTTCTGTTTGAGTATAATTCTACCCTTGATAAATGAGAATTAAGTTCCTGATTCGCAAAAAATAAAATGACCAATTTCTACTGGGAATTATTGTTTCATAATATTTATCCACCGAGAATCAAGAGAGTTGTTATCGTACTTTCCCAATCCTCTACTTCTGCTATTTATAATGTGAAAGATGTTTGAGTGGTTAAAGTACATCGTTTCGTAAGGGCCAAGCATTGTCCAATTCCATCCATCATTTTTTTAGATTTTGTGCATCCTTAATTTTTCATTTGTGCACATATAGTATTTTTTTAGATCATAGTCGACCAAATAAAATTGAGACCGTGGTTAGACAAATATTGCGAAACGAATGGGTACTTAACAACTTCAGCTTTAGCAATCATACAGTTAGGTGATCGAATAGTATAGTTAATTCACTCTAATCCTCTAGTGGCATGTTTTTTCTATGCTCGCTCCTTCAAAGTAGAAAAAGAAGTCCGGCACCACACCGGCCGCGACGCCTTGGGCGCCAAGGATGCTATTGTCGCTTGCAGTTTCCTGGTTGTCTATATGAAGGCCGCCGCTTGTGCAGTTGCAACCTGCAAGTCGCAAACTACTTCTGCAGCTCTGAGCAGTGAGCACCCTATTTGTGAAGTCTTAGCTATAAGCTCTTCTCATTCTGCAGACCTTGTTGTTCTGGTTTACATATCCGACTGTTGGAGTGTGTGCTTCTGAGCCGGGCGTAGCTAGCCCATGGCCAAGCCTCGGGACAGACACCCTATTTGTGCTGAAGTATGCTAATGGAAATTCACGGGGGAATTTTTTGAGGTTGGGTTTCGGACCATTGCCTCGGAGGTTTGAGGTTGCCTATAGCCATTGTGTTGAGATATGTTAATAAGAATTCACGTGGGAATTTGAGGTTGGGCCTCAGATCATTGCCCCGGAGGTCCAAGACCTAGCTCCGTCGTTGCTTCTGAGTGTGAGTATCTCGCTTTATCGTCTCTTTTAAAGTTTTAAGTTCCTTTGCTGGTTTAATTTGCCACTGCCATTTTGTGTGAGTTTGGAGGACAATGATGGAAACAACGAAGGCTCGCTCGCCGAACCTAATGTGGCATCTCTCGTATGCCTTGATGATCATAATCGTACTGTGTACTGAGTTCTCCACTATCTTTTTTTTTTTTTTTTGCCACCCACACATATGTGTTGCCTTCTATTAATTGCTCGTTGTTAAACCAAATATCGCTTTCACTTTAGTGCGGATGTGCATGTGCATGTGCATTTCTTGGAGAGGAACAAGATCTTCAAAGTTGCTCTTTCAGTTGTCTGGCCAAGATTTTTGCTCCCTTTTCTTTTTTGAGAGGACTTGCTCCCTTATTTCAATCTACCGTTCTCGTTCAGTTTTTTTCCCTGGATGAAAGTCCAACATAGATCAGCAACCCTTACGTGATCATCGCGAGATGTTCAAAATTCAAAAATCTGAAAACCTCCATTTAATTTAATTACACGAAAAGCATCGTTCAGAACCAATATTTAGTTTCCGTTGCAAGAAAAAGAAACATTCACCCTTTTTCTAGCCGAGGGGAAAATAACTTCGGTTTTGCCGGTGCGGCTGTGCGCATCGAACACCTTGCCGCTGTGTCCGCAAGTCACTGCCAGTTTACGCAGTCTGCGAGCCGTTCTGGGGCTCCCTGCACGCGGCTGGCGGCCACTCATCGGTCTGGCGCCGGCCGTCCGGTCGAGGCGCGTGGCGGAGGTGATCCATGGCACGGGTGGCCACGGCTAGATTGGGGCGGTTCGTTTCCTTTCGGTCCAGGAGCGATTCGACGAGCGGAGCGGCCTTTAAGTCCGATTAGGCCCACGAGGAGTCTGCCGGTTGCAGCGTGTGGTAAGGGTGTCAACGACGAGATGTAATAATCCTTAATAATTAATTAAATTATTTATATATAATTATCATTATAGATAGCAATGTCTTCAGATTATTTCTAATGATATCTTTTATCATTAATAAGGGAGAAGCTAGTTGAGTGATCGTAAATCATTTTACGACTACTATGGCCCTGTTTGGTACGACTCCAACTTTCAGCTTTTTAGTTGGAGTAGGTGGAGTTATGCCAAACGGGCTAACTCCACAAAATTGTTGGAGTTGGAGTAATCTGGAGTGGAGCAGCCCTCTAGTGCAATTTGTAGGAACAGACAAAACCCTGCTTCAAGTGGGGAGCTGTGGACCAGTATAACAAAAACCTATAGAAGTTACAAATATTTACCCACAAATTGCCACTCAACTACACCCATTCCGAAATCACAGCCCCCTCACCCCACCTCCTCAGAAAACAAGGGTAGTGCAGTCTTTTTACGACGATCCTTCTCATTTCTGGAGTTGGAGTCAATTTTCTAACCAAACACCTCCTCAGACTACTCCAACTTCTCATAAGAGTGGATCCAAGAGTGAAGCTGGAGTTGGAGCTGTAAAAACTTGGAGCAGAGCCATACCAAACAGGGCCTATATATGGTCGTAAGTACTTTTACGACTATCTAGTGGTAGTAAGATTTTCTACGACACCCTTGTGATCGTAAGATTTCCTATGACCACTTCATGATTGCAAATCTTACCCCGATTACCTTATAGTCGTAAGCCTTGCTACGATGGTCGTAAGGTTTACCACGACTGGGTCAACTACGACCGGGTTAACTACGACCACCTTATAGTCAACAAAGCCTACAGTCATGTGGGCTCAATCGACTAAGGATACTTATGTGTTGTGTTTGATACACACAATAGTTAATATGTGTTGTTATTCTCCAGGATTACTACATGTATTAAGTTTCTATCTCTGACATAACTATAAGGTGACGTGGGAGGGTTAGTTTCTGACAATAACCGTCACAGAACATGCATATTTCATCAAATGATGAGACATCTCTTGATACGGGATAACTGCCACCCCTTCACACGCTATATATGAAGTGATTCAAATAAATAAAGGGAGATAGGCGAATCAAGCAAAACAACGAAGACACAATCAACAGACAGGAGTTATTAAACCATAATTCTAGTGATTTCTTCTCTGTTGTAAAAGTATAGTCAATACATCAATACAAGAGTAGGGTTATTATTCTCTTAGGAGAAGGCCCGAACCTATATAAAATTCATGTGTCTTTTTCTGTGGTCTAATTCAAGGAAAGCCTCCAATATTCATTCGTAAGATCGATACTAAACCATCAACTGTTGGCGCCATTCGTGGGGACTCCGGTTTTTCCTTTTTGATAAATTATCTTTATTTTTCAACTCTGATGCTTTCATGGAAGGAGAGTGGAATGAAGAGAATTGGTTCGATCTGACATACTACACGGAACTGGACATGGATGCCTGCTATGAGTACGAGCAAAACATCTTTTCGTCTGATGGCAACGCTATTTTCAGGGATCTTTTAATAGACTCAGGAGACCATGCCGCATACAAGGTTGATGAGGGATCTTTCTCACCCACAACATTACGCCCAGATGAGGAACCAGGCTCCTCAAAGGGCAAAGGTCCATCCAACCAGGCTCAAGATTGCGCCACAGTGAGTACCGAGCACGGCAAGAGTCCCCCCTCTAAATGTTCAAGCCCATCTAAGACGCTCCGATCTAGCATAACAAGTCCTGTAATCCATGATTTCGGGACCCAACCAACATCTGATAACCGTCATCCTTCGGTTACCCCTCGCGAAGTCCATTGTCGAGCCCGCTTCACTTGCGGATTCGACCACACCCCCTTAGGGTTCACCTTCAATTGGAGACAGTTATAACCCGAAATTCCCCTTCGAGGAGGGGGATTGCTCCAAGTTGTGAGGTGTTGTCTTTCGACTACACCTCGAGTTAGGAGGATTCAAACGCAAGTGGAGATAACAACATCCATGAGGTCTTTGTCCCCCCTTAGATCTTAATCTCTCTATAAGTGGTAGGGCTGGGGATGCTTCCTATCGCACACTCATGTCAGGCTCTTGTGGTAATAACAAGAACACCTCGGTGATGAACAAGATCTCCACCTTCATGAGCGTGGCCAAAATACTAGAAATGGTCACTCTCCACTGAGACATGCTCCAGTTGACTCTGATGTTGATGATCCTGAAACCATTTAGAGAAGAAGAATTACTACCCAGAGGACTTTACTTGGGCGCATCCAATACCGGCCAGAGGAAGCTCGAGAACTTCAACGACATACTATGATTTGCAGTTTTCCAAAAGAAGTTGCATGACTGACCAAAAACCCACAAGTTATTTTTTATTTTATCTTTTTCCGGTAGGTTACAATATTTGTCTACATAGTACATACGACATACTATGATTTGCAGTTTTCCAAGAGAAGACATTAAACTAACCACACCGGGGTTTAACAGCTTTGCGTACTTGTTGATAACAAACATTTATGTGGTAGACTTCCCCTAAAAATAAACTTATGTGGTAGACACGCATTGGGTGTACTATAGTTTCTCTACCTGTATGTGTAATCTTTCATCCTTTGCTGTTCAGTCAGGGAGGCTGGTTATGTGCCCTCCACCTTCTTTTGCACATGCATTTCTGCATTTGATACTGAAAAAACTGAATCGGTCATTTAATCAATCCACTGAGCATCACACTACTTCTCTTCATGAGCATCTCTTGGTACTTGGTGACTACGGTGAAATCAGCTAGGTGGGATCTGACATTAACCAACTACTATTATAACTAGAACCGTAACACATGTAAAATGTTTATTTCATATTCATGATACTCTTCAAAGGGGTCATCACAAAATTATGCAATGGAGCGGGAGGAGCGTTCGACGCCTCAATGGACGAGTTAATGGCACTAAGGAAGAAGGAGGAGCCGCCGGTCAGAGGGACGCGCCCTCTTCCGGCCGGCATTGGCCAAAAAATGGACAACACGTCAGGACTGGAAGTCGGCATCAGCTTGAACTTCCAAAGGGTAAACAATCTATGAGCTCAAAATTTTAATTTTTGAATAGTAGTAGTAGCAGGTGATGCAATATGATGAGTTTATATATTTTTATTTATATGTGTGTGAAATAAAATTGATATTTATTATGCGATTTATGATATCATCTGCTGATATATATCACTTTTTTTAGATTTCCATTACAACACACCAACACCCTACTAATAACTATGTATCTTAACTACTATAATTCTGATATTACCCCTCCCACCCCACGGCAAACCGCCGCACGCATAGAAAAAGAACCGTCGCCTCGCTTGTCTTCCCCTCCTCTCCCACCCCACGCCAAACCGCCGCCTGCATGGAAAAAAGAACCATCGCCTCGCTTCTCTTCCCCTCCCCTCCCTCCCCACGCCAAACCGCCGCCCCTCTCATCGCCCCACGCCTCCCTCACGCTCACCCTAAATCCTCGCATTGCTCCTACCCCACCCGCGTCGCCCAACTCCTCCTGACCGCCGGTTCGCTCCACTCCCTTGACCCTCGCCCACCTCTCTCGGCACCTCCGCCACCAGCCATAGCGCCCTCTTTCCCTCTTCCCTGCGGTTGACGCCGCCATCCTCCCTCTTCCCCGTGCCTGACGCCGCCGGTGGTGGTGGAGTTCAAGAGCGAGGAGGTGACGGCGAGGTGGGCGGACGCCACGAGAGAAACACCGTGGCCTCGGCGTGCACATCAGCTTTGTCCGTTCTGTCACCCTAGACTCGTGGACCGAGGTGCAGTTCCGCAAGATGGAGGACAGGGGCAACGATCGCCTCAACGCCTTCCTCACCGCGCGGGGTGTGCCCAAGGAGACGCCCCACGTCGCCAAGTACAACCCCAACACCACCGCCGCATACCACGACCGCATCGCCGCACTCGTCGAAGGCAGGTCGTGGACCGACCCGCCCGTCGTTAAGGAGACGCCCGGATCTAGCGCGCCTACGTCCGCCAGGAAGCCACCCCTTCCCGCCGCCGGTATGGGCAGCGGCGGCGGCGGAGGAGGATGGGATGACTGGGATAACGACTTCCGGCCAGACATGAGGAGAAACCCGTCGGCGGGGTCATTCGGCGCCACGGAGCCGAAGTCAGGGAGTCACCGCCGATCTAGTGATTTCTTCTCTGTTGTAAAAGTATAGTCAATACATCAATACAAGAGTAGGGTTATTATTCTCTTAGGAGAAGGCCCGAACCTATATAAAATTCATGTGTCTTTTTCTGTGGTCTAATTCAAGGAAAGCCTCCAATATTCATTCGTAAGATCGATACTAAACCATCAACTGTTGGCGCCATTCGTGGGGACTCCGGTTTTTCCTTTTTGATAAATTATCTTTATTTTTCAACTCTGATGCTTTCATGGAAGGAGAGTGGAATGAAGAGAATTGGTTCGATCTGACATACTACACGGAACTGGACATGGATGCCTGCTATGAGTACGAGCAAAACATCTTTTCGTCTGATGGCAACGCTATTTTCAGGGATCTTTTAATAGACTCAGGAGACCATGCCGCATACAAGGTTGATGAGGGATCTTTCTCACCCACAACATTACGCCCAGATGAGGAACCAGGCTCCTCAAAGGGCAAAGGTCCATCCAACCAGGCTCAAGATTGCGCCACAGTGAGTACCGAGCACGGCAAGAGTCCCCCCTCTAAATGTTCAAGCCCATCTGAGACGCTCCGATCTAGCATAACAAGTCCTGTAATCCATGATTTCGGGACCCAACCAACATCTGATAACCGTCATCCTTCGGTTACCCCTCGCGAAGTCCATTGTCGAGCCCGCTTCACTTGCGGATTCGACCACACCCCCTTAGGGTTCACCTTCAATTGGAGACAGTTATAACCCGAAATTCCCCTTCGAGGAGGGGGATTGCTCCAAGTTGTGAGGTGTTGTCTTTCGACTACACCTCGAGTTAGGAGGATTCAAACGCAAGTGGAGATAACAACATCTATGAGGTCTTTGTCCCCCCTTAGATCTTAATCTCTCTATAAGTGGTAGGGCTGGGGATGCTTCCTATCGCACACTCATGTCAGGCTCTTGTGGTAATAACAAGAACACCTCGGTGATGAACAAGATCTCCACCTTCATGAGCGTGGCCAAAATACTAGAAATGGTCACTCTCCTTGAGACATGCTCCATTGACTCTGATGTTGATGATCCTGAAACCATTTAGAGAAGAAGAATTACTACCCAGAGGACTTTACTTGGGCGCATCCAATACCGGCCAGAGGAAGCTCGAGAACTTCAACGACATACTATGATTTGCAGTTTTCCAAAAGAAGTTGCATGACTGACCAAAAACCCACAAGTTATTTTTTATTTTATCTTTTTCCGGTAGGTTACAATATTTGTCTACATAGTACATACGACATACTATGATTTGCAGTTTTCCAAGAGAAGACATTAAACTAACCACACCGGGGTTTAACAGCTTTGCGTACTTGTTGATAACAAACATTTATGTGGTAGACTTCCCCTAAAAATAAACTTATGTGGTAGACACGCATTGGATGTACTATAGTTTCTCTACCTGTATGTGTAATCTTTCATCCTTTGCTGTTCAGTCAGGGAGGCTGGTTATGTGCCCCCCACCTTCTTTTGCACATGCATTTCTGCATTTGATACTGAAAAAACTGAATCGGTCATTTAATCAATCCACTGAGCATCACACTACTTCTCTTCATGAGCATCTCTTGGTACTTGGTGACTACGGTGAAATCAGGTAGGTGGGATCTGACATTAACCAACTACTATTATAACTAGAACCGTAACACATGTAAAATGTTTATTTCATATTCATGATACTCTTCAAAGGGGTCATCACAAAATTATGCAACGGAGCGGGAGGAGCGTTCGACGCCTCAATGGACGAGTTAATGGCACTAAGGAAGAAGGAGGAGCCGCCGGCCAGAGGGACGCGCCCTCTTCCGGCCGGCAATGGCCAAAAAATGGACAACACGTCAGGGCTGGAAGTCGGCATCAGCTTGAACTTCCAAAGGGTAAACAATCTATGAGTTTAAAATTTTAATTTTTGAATAGTAGTAGTAGCAGGTGATGCAATATGATGAGTTTATATTTTTTTTATTTATATGTGTGTGAAATAAAATTGATATTTATTATGCGATTTATGATATCATCTGCTGATATATATCACTTTTTTTAGATTTCCATTACAACACACCAACACCCTACTAATAACTATGTATCTTAACTACTATAATTCGATATTACCCTCCCACCCACGGCAAACCGCCACGCATAGAAAAGAACCGTCGCCTCGCTTGTCTTCCCTCCTCTCCCACCCCACGCCAAACCGCCGCCTGCATGGAAAAAAGAACCATCGCCTCGCTTCTCTTCCCCTCCCCTCCCTCCCCACGCCAAACCGCCGCCCCTCTCATCGCCCCACGCCTCCCTCACGCTCACCCTAAATCCTCGCATTGCTCCTACCCCACCCGCCGCCCAACTCCTCCCGACCGCGGTTCGCTCCACTCCTTGACCCTCGCCCACCTCTCTGGCACCTCCGCCACCACCATAGCGCCTCTTTCCTCTTCCCGCGGTTGACGCCGCCATCCTCCCTCTTCCCGTGCTGCGCCCGGTGGTGGTGGAGTTCAGAGCGAGAGGTGACGGCGAGGTGGCGGACGCCACGAGAGAAACACCGTGGCCTCGGCGTGCACATCGGCCTTTGTCCGCTCTCACCCTAGACTCGTGGACCGAGGTGCGTTCCGCAAGATGGAGGCAGGGCAACGATCGCCTCAACGCCTTCCTCACCGCGTGGGGTGTGCCCAAGGAGACGCCCCACGTCGCCAAGTACAACCCCAACACCACCGCCGCATACCACGACCGCATCGCCGCACTCGTCGAAGGCAGGTCGTGGACCGACCCGCCCGTCGTTAAGGAGACGCCCGGATCTAGCGCGCCTACGTCCGCCAGGAAGCCACCCCTTCCCGCCGCCGGTATGGGCAGCGGCGGCGGCGGAGGAGGATGGGATGACTGGGATAACGACTTCCGACCAGACATGAGGAGAAACCCGTCGGCGGGGTCATTCGGCGCCACGGGAGCTGAGTCAGGGAGTCAGCTGCCGATGCAACTCCTAGTCGCATCAACGACCGGCGGTGCGGGTCGAGGCGACGGCTCTCGGTGGCGGCAATGGCTAATACTATTGCACATGGCGATGGCACGTAAGATCCGCTCATCAGAGCATCTTGCCAGATCCCCCACTCATGTGACATGTCAACGCTGAAATGTATATCTCCTCTAATCGTTCTTTCTCTTTCTCTCCTGTTAAGTTAGCAAGTCATAATTGCAACTTCTTTTTCCCCCCTTTTGAGCTCGGTTGTAGTTGAAAGTTTTGTAAATCCCCACTTGAAAGCTTCCCTAATTGCAAGTTTTCATCCCCAATTTCAATGTTTTTTAATCCAATTTTCGCAGATTTTTTGGGCTCGAGTTGAAAGCTTCAGAGTCCGAATTGAAAGTATACAAGAATGATTGGAAAGCTTTTTAATTTGGTTTGAAAGCTTTGAATTCGACCTGTAGTTGTCAAAATCAAAGTTGAAATTAGGCGAATTTTCCAAGTTGAAAGTTTCTTCGTTAATGGGAAGTTGAATTTGTGGACTACAAAGTTGAATGGAATCACTGATTACTCATGTTTTAGCATTCTTTGTCCTAAATAACAGGAGGCTTGGGTGTCATCAACATTCTAGCTCAGGATTAAGCCCTACTGGTCAAACATCTTAGTAAGTTCTTCGATAGGCATAAATCTTATTTGGGTCCATCTTACTTGACAAGCTTTAATACTCATTCATTTATTTCAGTTCAATACCATCTCCTCGGTCTAACTCAACTGAAGAAAATGGGTATATAGATTTTCATTTCATTTACAGAATTGGCACATAGTCTGGCTCTATTATGCACTGAGACGTATGCAGAGTTGGATTCTATATGTTTTACTAGCTATTCTTGATTTGCAAAATATGATGATCTTTCTAGGTTTATGGTGCATAGCATGTTGGCGCCATTCACAGCTGGCTGGCAGAGCAATGATTTGCATCCGCTGGTTATTGAGAGATCTGAGGTTGTGACTCTCAATTCTGGCATTATATCGTTTTACTTCTCATGAAATGTAGCATTGGATTTTATTTATTGGACAGATCTAGCACTCTGTAGTTCAAAAGCCTCTTCCTTGGTGTGCTTGTGATCTGAAATTGCTAATGGATTGGTAGTTTGTTGGGACTTAATTTATTTTCTTCATGTTGGGATTATATTTCTTTGTTTTCTTTTGGTGGATAATTGTCCTAGGAGTTTAGAACTAAAGCTGAGATTGAAACATGTAACATGAGATCAAGTAGCTGGAATGTTGTGCGCCTGAAGCTAGATACCATGTTAAGAGTTTTGCTTAAGTAGGTTTGTTTAGAAATGCATGATCTATTTTTTTGAGTGGCCTGGTTTATACACATACATATTAGGTCTCTGAGAGTGGTAAAGGAATCATTGCTCTAATTTTTTAATGGGGAAACTGTTGGCCCTTAATGTGAAGTAAATGGTTAAATGCGATTTTCTTCCTTTTATTATTACAGAAGTAAATTCGTGAATAATCATTATCTATCATGAGCTGAAAGTTACCCAGAATAGACGGGAATGCTTATCTGGATTTCAAATTTGAACCTTTTACACTATTTTGAAGATAATCTCCTCAGTGATACAGAAGTAAATTCGTGAATAATCATTATCTATCATGAGCTGAAAGTTACCCAGAATAGACGGGAATGCTTATCTGGATTTCAAATTTGAACCTTTTACACTATTTTGAAGATAACCTCCTCAGTGATACAGAGTTTGGTCTAGGATAATGTCATCTTATGTTGTATCTTGCTAAATTAGACCATGCCACTTAATTGATAGAATTCTCATTTTATTAGTGTGACCTGTTGTATGAGCTAATTTTTCACTACTAATTGCATCCATGGTCCCACTAAAAAATTGCATCCATGGTCTCAAATTAGTTTATACGTTAGATCCTAGATGGATTGGTTTGCCGACATGGAAAAGAGTTAGTCTAACCTTGTTAGGCTCGGTTAGTTGTCTATTATTGTTTCAAAATACTTGCTTTGCTAACCAAGATAATCACCATGATGTACATAATTTCTGCATTGTGCAGAGAGCTCCCCCACATGAACTCAGTCACTGGAAGCCTGGAACGGTCACAATTTGAGGGATTATGACCACCTCTTTCTCATCTCTCTGCGGTTCCTCACGATACGGATGATTGAACCCTCCTAGGTCCCCCATCACTCTTCACCTTCATGGCTTCATCCATATCTTTTATTTACCTAATCTTTGTGTTTCATTTAAAAGCGTTAGTTTGTTTTGCAAAATCGTAAGTATTGGATAACTTTTTTTCCTTGTGAGAGGTTTGTTCATTGAAGAAAATTTTATTGCTTGCGTAAAATTTTTGGTGATCATGTTGATGCCTAAGCTCGGGTCAAAGAGGGGAGAATATGGACTGTTTTGGAACTTGTAGTGTCCCGTACAAAATGTGAAGTTCAATTTTATATAGCCAAGGTGTGCAACACATACCAGAGCTATTGTTAGTTTATATGCAAAGTGATTGTTCATTCATTTTGGGTAGCAGTAGTAGCAGGTGTTATAATAGTTGGAGTTAATATTTTTATTTATTCGTGTGTAAAAGAAAATTGATATTTATTATTCGGTTTAGGACCCCGTATGTTGATATATATCACTGTCTTTTAAGATTACGTTGCAACTCACAAGCACCCTACTAGTAACTACCAAATATTCATGTTTACCCCGTGCCAGCTAGCGATCATCCCCCTCGGTCCCACTTTCGCTTCGCCCTCTCGAACCCCACGTACGACTGAAACAAAAAAAGAGGAATCGCCGCCTGACCCTCCCCCCATCTGCCCCGCGCCTCCCTCGCCCCTTGCCCGCCTCCCACGCCTCACGGCCAGTGTTCCGCCCATGGACCTCCAGCGCACGGCGGGGATGTGCCTGGAGCTGTTGTCCGTGCCCGTGGAGACCATCACGATCATGTTGTGGTTCCTCACGGAGGAGGCCGGGGTGCCCTTAGCCGTAGAGGACCTCCCGCGAGTGCTGCGATGGCGTACGCGCCTGCTCGTGTCCCCCTCGGCAGCCCGGATTCGGCCGACGCTCTACTTCCAACGGCGCTCGGCGTCCCTGACCTGCCCCGCCGCGCCGACCTGCTCTCCTTCTCTGTGGAGGACAAGCTGCTCCCGCAGATCGAGTTCCTCAAGTCGCTCGGCCTCCCCTCCCGTGTCGTGCGCTCCATGGCGCGACGCCGCGAAGGACCTCCCGCGAGTGCTGCGGCGAAGCCCGCGCCTGCTCGTGTCCCCCGTGGCCGCCCACCTCCTCCCCTTCACCCGCGCCGCCCTCACCACCACCGGCGGCGGCTCACTCTAGAATGCATAGTGGAGGAGAGAGGAAGAGAGAGAGAGAGAGAGAGAGAGAGAGCAGTGTAGCAGCAACAGAATGCGTCCTCTCTGTGAGTTCCCCCTTCCCTCCTCGATTCGTCGGTTCTTCTCCAATGTTTACTTCCTGCAGCAACGATCTATCAAACCCTTATATAAATTGCAATGGATAGTTTGGTCTCCCATAAATTGCAATACTGTTCTATCTATTCTCGTAGTGGATTATCCACTTGATAAGGTTTCTTGCTATGTTTTTGATGATGGTGCTGCAATGCTGACATTTGAAGCATTGTCTGAAACATGTAAATTTCCAAACAAATGTGTTCCTTTCTGCAAAAAGTATTGCATTGAACTGCGTGCTCAAGAGTGGTACTTCCAACAGTAGATATACTACCTTAAAGATAAGGTGACACCAAACTTTGTTAGGCAGAGGAGAGCAATGAAGGTGCATTATTTGGTCTCTCCTGTAATGCTTTGTTATGGTCCTTTATTTAATAGTCATGCTAATTAGGCCAAGCTTGATTTTTTTTCAGAGAGCGCGAGGAATTCAAAGTTAGAATCAATGCGTTGGTTGCTAAAGCCCAGAAAGTTCCCGAGGAAGGGTGGACAATGTAGGATGGAACTCCCTGGCCTGGAAACAACATTCGTGATCATCCTGGAATGATTCAGGTGTGTTTCCACAATTTGTAGTGTTACTCACTACATATGTTGTCTTGTTTTTATGGACCCCCTTTCACCAGTTGATCTCAAAGATAGCCTCTTACATGTTAATCACTCTGATGGTTATCACTCTGATGGGTATCTTCAACTGCTTGTTATTGAGGATATAGATGAAAATCCTATTCCCGCACAATTACCTTTGCGTCAGGAAGATTCCACCTAGCAGCACCCTCCTTCCTGAAAACTCAAAATATTAGGAATGGATTGGTAAGGACTAACGAGTATTTCCAGGTTGCTCAAGCTGAGTATATGGTTTGGCTTCTGGTAACCTTGAAGTTTGTGCCTCCATGTAGGAAATAGCCTCTGAGAAACTGTGAACTAGGCAATATTTGCACTTGAGAAGCTTGTCATTACTAGATTATTAGAGGAGCCAAGGTTGTTAAAAAAAGACAGTGCATTTATCTTTATCTTTTTTAGTTGAAATCAATGGCATAATCTCCATAATGTAAGGCTCCATGCAAGTTCCTGACAATAAATAACCATCTATGCTAGTTTGAAAATATAACATAGACACAACTGTAGAAGTTGAACCTTATGTATTTATGTTACCTGTAAAAAGAAGAAGAATGGAACTTGGCAAACTACCAGATATTGATACTCCTATACATGTTAAACTATCCACTGATATCTGTTTTTCAGTATAAATAAATAAATTCATTACACACTCGATGAAGTTACTAATTGATTCCCTGTTTTTTTTCAGGCTCTTTGAACGTGTCCTCAAAGTTAAAATAGTACTACATTAACAGTAGGACGACTAAAATGCAAGGTGATAAATCTTCTTGTTATTTTACTGAGTAATCTTTGTATAAAATTTCAGTGATTGCTCAAGGTTAACTGTTAAGCATATATTAGCAGTTCCATATAGAGCTTTTAAGACAACACGACTGGTGCAGCAGCAGTGACGACGTCGGCAAGCGAGATATCAATAAGCTCGCACCTGTTCAAGGTGATAGGCTACGCCAACACCAAGGGGATCGGCGTCGGCAGGTACATCGAGTCGCCCGCGTTCGACGCCGCCGGCCACCGCTGGTCCATCGAGTTCTACCCCGACGGTGACGGTGAAGACGACGACGCCAACGAGTACATCTCCATCCATGTCACGCTCGTCGGTGGCATCGACGACGTCACCGTGCTCTACGGCTTCAACCTCATCGACCCGACCGGCGCTCCGCCGTCCAGGAGGCCTCCAAGACGCCGAAGGTATCCACGTTCAAGGCAGGGGTTGGTGGGAGTCGGCTGCTTCATGGAGCGAGAAACTTTTGAGTCCTCGCGGTACCTCAACGACGACTGCTTCACTATCAAATGCGTCGTCGCTGCCGTCAAGGACCAGCCGGTACCTCGGCGGCACCGCCAACTTCTGACCTGCATCAGCTTTTCGACCAGCTTCAGGTGAACGGCCGTGGGAGGACGACGTCGGAGGGGGCAGCGCAGAAGATAGCCCGTGGGAGAACAACTTCGGATAGCGACTGTGACGAAGCCATGCTAGTTTACGATCAGAAAAAGGAAAAGAAGTTGTTCTGGTTGTCGACAAATTGTCGATCTTATAAAAATAGAAAAATAGAAAAAATAATGTGTATCTCCTGGAAGATAATGAGATCACTCTTTATTACTATAAACCGATGTTTACAAGGAATACATACGATCGGCAAAAGACTAATCCTAGTTACACGAGTATGATGTTGGCTATGCTCTGAAATAGATCAAAAGTATGAATCTAATGTCAATAGTCTCTCTTGTTTTCTCCTTAATCCTTCTATGATACATCTTTAAGTAGCTTCCGAAAAGATGGCAGTTGTTTCTAGACAAGACGTATATGCGAGCGCTATGCGTGTCGAGGGAAGTGACTGATTAATTAAAGTATCAATCGTTGTGTGGTTAAATATCGGTGAGACATTCAACCATTAATCAGTGTCTTAGGATTATGTAACGTCGCGTGGTATGGAGTATACAACACGTGTTCCATTCATCACACGGTAAAGGATATATCTGGATTTGGATCCAGATATCAGTTCATAGCTTTACGAGCAGTTTACTGGTCGGGGACTAGGTACGGGACCTTGTCGACCAGAGTATTTATTATGTTAATAGTAGGTTCAACTATAATAGGAAACCTACCTGGTCGAGCCAACGGGATGGGGCGCTCTTTCTTTGTCAAGGAGATTACTGTTTTCGACCATCTTGATGGCTTGATGGCGATCGGGGACTCTGCAAGGTTGACCTCGCTCCACGGCCTTCAGGTGACGTCATGAATCATACGAGGAGGATCCTCCGAAAATCATGTCGATCGTATATTGAGGCTCCTGGTATTCCTTCTCGTCATCGCCATCCTTGTCCTTCTTAGAACTTGCTCCCCTGAGTTCTTGTATCGAGGGGAGTGGGCCTCTACCTGCATAATAATCCTTCAATTTTTTTGCCAGACTCGACAGTTGCGCAAGTCATGCCCTGCCAGCTGGTGAAGTGGACACCACTTCTTGTTCTTTTTATATCCATCGGACGGAACTTTTATTTTGCCTCGACCGGTGTAATCTTTCTTACCCTTAGTAAACTTGTTAGGAACCGCAAGGACTTCTTTATCATCGGGCTTGCGGTGTTTCTTCTTCTTGAGAGCCTTCTTGTGTTTCTTTTCCGACTTTTCCAAGCCAAGTTGAGGGTTTTATCCTTCCGATCAATGACCTTACTCCACTTAACGCTTCGCTAGTTTTGTTATGGTCCTTTATTTAATAGTCATGCTAATTAGGTCAAGCTTGATTTTTTTTTCAGAGAGTACGAGGAATTCAAAGTTAGAATCAATGCGTTGGTTGCTAAAGCCCAGAAAGTTCCCGAGGAAGTGTGGACAATGTAGGATGGAACTCCCTGGCCTGGAATGATTCAGGTGTGTTTCCACAATTTGTGGTGTTACTCACTACATATGTTATCTTGTTTTTATGGACCCCCTTTCACCAGTTGATCTCAAAGATAGCCTCTTACATGTTAATCACTCTTATGGTTATCACTCTGATGGGTATCTTCAACTGCTTGTTATTGAGGATATAGATGAAAATCCTATTCCCGCACAATTACCTTTGCGTCAGGAAGATTCCACCTAGCAGCACCCTCCTTCCTGAAAACTCAAAATATTAGGAATGGATTGGTAAGGACTAACGAGTATTTCCAGGTTGCTCAAGCTGAGTATATGGTTTGGCTTCTGGTAACCTTGAAGTTTGTGCCTCCATGTAGGAAATAGCCTCTGCGAAACTGTGAACTAGGCAATATTTGCACTTGAGAAGCTTGTCATTACTAGATTATTAGAGGAGCCAAGGTTGTTAAAAAAAGACAGTGCATTTATCTTTATCTTTTTTAGTTGAAATCAATGGCATAATCTCCATAATGTAAGGCTCCATGCAAGTTCCTGACAATAAATAACCATCTATGCTAGTTTGAAAATATAACATAGACACAACTGTAGAAGTTGAACCTTATGTATTTATGTTACCTGTAAAAAGAAGAAGAATGGAACTTGGCAAACTACCAGATATTGATACTCCTATACATGTTAAACTATCCACTGATATCTGTTTTTCAGTATAAATAAATAAATTCATTACACACTCGATGAAGTTACTAATTGATTCCCTGTTTTTTTTCAGGCTCTTTGAACGTGTCCTCAAAGTTAAAATAGTACTACATTAACAGTAGGACGACTAAAATGCAAGGTGATAAATCTTCTTGTTATTTTACTGAGTAATCTTTGTATAAAATTTCAGTGATTGCTCAAGGTTAACTGTTAAGCATATATTAGCAGTTCCATATAGAGCTTTTTAAGACAACACGACTGGTGCAGCAGCAGTGACGACGTCGGCAAGCGAGATATCAATAAGCTCGCACCTGTTCAAGGTGATAGGCTACGCCAACACCAAGGGGATCGGCGTCGGCAGGTACATCGAGTCGCCCGCGTTCGACGCCGCCGGCCACCGCTGGTCCATCGAGTTCTACCCCGACGGTGACGGTGAAGACGACGACGCCAACGAGTACATCTCCATCCATGTCACGCTCGTCGGTGGCATCGACGACGTCACCGTGCTCTACGGCTTCAACCTCATCGACCCGACCGGCGCTCCGCCGTCCAGGGAGGCCTCCAAGACGCCGAAGGTATCCACGTTCAAGGCAGGGGGTTGGTGGGGAGTCGGCTGCTTCATGGAGCGAGAAACTTTTTGAGTCCTCGCGGTACCTCAACGACGACTGCTTCACTATCAAATGCGTCGTCGCTGCCGTCAAAGGACCAGCCGGTACCTCGGCGGCACCGCCAACTTCTGACCTGCATCAGCTTTTCGACCAGCTTCAGGTGAACGGCCGTGGGGAGGACGACGTCGGAGGGAGCAGCGCAGAAGATAGCCCGTGGGAGAACAACTTCGGATAGCGACTGTGACGAAGCCATGCTAGTTTACGATCAGAAAAAGGAAAAGAAGTTGTTCTGGTTGTCGACAAATTGTCGATCTTATAAAAATAGAAAAATAGAAAAAAAATAATGTGTATCTCCTGGAAGATAATGAGATCACTCTTTATTACTATAAACTGACTGTTTACAAGGAATACATACGATCAGGCAAAAGACTAATCCTAGTTACACTGAGTATGATGTTGGCTATGCTACTGAAATAGATCAAAAGTATGAATCTAATGTCAATAGCCTCTCTTGTTTTCTCCTTAATCCTTCTATGATACATCTTTAAGTAGCTTCCGAAAAGATGGCAGTTGTTTCTAGACAAGACGTATATGCGAAGCGTTGCGTCTGGTCAGAGGGAAGTGACAGTTAATTAAAGTATCAACTGTTGTGTGGTTAAATATCGGTGAGACATTCAACCATTAATCAGTGTCTTAGGATTATGTAACGTCGCGTGGTATGGAGTATACAACACGTGTTCCATTCATCACACGGTAAAGGATATATCTGGATTTGGATCCAGATATCAGTTCATAGCTTTACGAGCAGTTTACTGGTCGGGGACTAGGTACGGGACCTTGTCGACCAGAGTATTTATTATGTTAATAGTAGGTTCAACTATAATAGGAAACCTACCTGGTCGAGCCAACGGGATGGGGCAGTCTTCTTTGCTGAAGGAGATTACTGTTTTCGACCATCTTGATGGCTTGATGGCGATCGGGGACTCTGCAAGGTTGACCTCGCTCCACGGCCTTCAGGTGACGTCATGAATCATACGAGGAGGATCCTCCGAAAATCATGTCGATCGTATATTGAGGCTCCTGGTATTCCTTCTCGTCATCGCCATCCTTGTCCTTCTTAGAACTTGCTCCCCTGAGTTCTTGTATCGAGGGGAGTGGGCCTCTACCTGCATAATAATCCTTCAAATTTTTTTGCAGACTCGACAGGTGCGCAAGTCATGCCCTGCCTGCTGGTGAAGTGGACACCACTTCTTGTTCTTTTTATATCCATCGGACGGAACTTTTATTTTGCCTCGACCGGTGTAATCTTTCTTACCCTTAGTAAACTTGTTAGGAACCGCAAGGACTTCTTTATCATCGGGCTTGCGGTGTTTCTTCTTCTTGAGAGCCTTCTTGTGTTTCTTTTCTGACTTTCCAAGCCAGGTTGAGGGGTTTTATCCTTCCGATCAATGACCTTACTCCACTTAACCGCTTCGCTAGTGGTTGCGTATTTGTCGGCCATGTCAAAAAGTTTGAGAGTCGTTTGTGGAGGATTCATAGCGATGTCTTCCGTAAACCGTCGATTCCTTAGACCTATATTGAAAGCTTGAATAACAAAAGATTCTGCGATCTCTGGTATTGAATTATGAATCTGACTGAACCTTTTGATGTATTGGCAAAGAGTCTCATTAGGTTCTTGCCGGATTCGATGAAGGTCATCCTCCTTTCCATGGCGATCGTATGTACCCTAAAAATTTACAATCAGGAGGTTGCAAAGGTGCTCCCAAGTATAGATTGACCTGACCGGTTGGTTGAGCAACTATGACCGGACAGACCCTTCAAGTACCGTAGGTAGATAGTTTGTCATCACATTTTCGTCACCACCAGCAGCTCTGATGGCGGTAGTATAGATTTAGAGAAATTCTAACAGATTATGGGTCCCATTGAACTTATCCATGTTGGCTAGTCGGAACCTGTTGGGCCAACGCACAGCCTGAAGCCCTGCAGAGAAAGCTCGATAATCTGTGATTGATTCATGACGGCTTCTTTGGAAGGGTGCCGGATTGTAATCGGTCGGAAAGCGGTTTCTCAAATTGGAATATTGGGGCTCCGGTGTTCGGTTTGGTTGTAGACGTTAGGATGACGCCTCTGACCACCTGCTTGGCCTAGACAATGTCGAAGATCATCAGGGCTAAGCGATTGATCCTCTCGACGAGGAGAAGGAGTGGTTGTTTGAAATAGCCTTCTTCCCTCGTGATTCCTTGGTTGGAATCGTCGAAGAGGACTTGGTATCGATTGATCTCCAACTCGACCATGCTGCCCTCTACTGAGGGAGGAACGTTGGGATGAAGTTATAGTTTGACTTCGTGAATCCTTTGTTCCCGATACGCTTCCGTACACTGCATGGTTTGCTGGAGGATCTCTGATACCTGACCTACAAGTTGGACAAAACCTGGAGCATCTGCTAGAGCAGGGTCAGTGTTATTTAAAATACTTTGAACACGCTGCAGGTTATGTACCGTTACTGAAGGTTTTGGAGGATTCATAGTAGTTGTATGTGTTCGTAGATCTGAACCTTCCCTCGACCTTGAGTTTGGTCCCGTCCAACCCATTACTCTAGGTGGGGCAAAACCAGGCGAATTAACTGATGAACGTCTATCAGTTTGTTACCTTTGGCATTTGGTGCTTGATTGCCCATGCCATTTCCATCAATATGTGGTGGCGAGGTAGTGTATGCAGGACCGTATATGGTATTTTGATCCGTATTTTTGATCGCATTGACCTCATGCTTCCAGCAGCGATCTTCCGAAGAGCTTCCACTATAACCAGTGGAGAGCCCTCCAGTGCCTCTACTAGAAGTTTCCACGATGGAGACCGGTCGGAAATTAGCACCTCCTGAGGCCTTTGGGGTGGACTCAACCTGATCCGGTGAATCGCCGATCGTATGCTAAGTCTTATCATCCTCACTTGGCCTATAGCTAGTGGGGGTTTCATCGACACCGTTACCAGATGTCGGTTGGCTCTTGGAATTTCCAGAAGCTGTTGGTGAATACATATCAGCCATGATAGTATCGAGAGTATACTGATTCTCGAATTGTGGGGCTGAAGTTTTGTCACCTTTTTCGCCGGTCGGAAGGACCGGGCTTGGAGAGATCTTTGGATATTTCAAACTGGTCAGAATGACATGTCTCTCTGGAAGCACCACTTGCTGTGGTGATGCATCTTCATCCATCCGTTCGATTTCGCTGATGTCTGCGATATGCGAATCTGCGGAGGAGGAGGATGACAACATCTCGTTCTCATCCATGGCGCGGATGCATCCCTCCATGTCGAGGTTGGAGTAGTCGTCTAAGTCGAATCAGTTCTCCTCGTCCCAACTCCCTGCCATAGTCGCATGAGCGATTATGAGGAACGGGAGAGGATTTGATAAGCGAAGAATTTCTTCAGGAATTTGCAACTTCTTCCCCACGGACGGCACCAACTGTCGACAATCAAATCATCGATCTTATGAATATATAGAAATAGAGGAAAATGATGTGTATCTTCTGGAAGAGAATAGGATCGCTCTTTATTACTGTAAACTGTCTATTTACAAGGAATATCTACGATCGGACAAAGGACTAATCCTAGTTACACTGAGTATGATTTTGGCTACGCTACTGAAATAGATTAAAAGTATGAATCTAATGCCAATAGTCTCTCTTGTTTTCTCTATCCTTTCATGCTCCATCTTTAAATAGCTTCCGAAGAGGTGATAGTTGTTTCTGGAGAAGACGCTTGTGCGAAGCGTTGCGTCTAGTCGGAGGGAGATGGTAGTTGATTAAAGTATCAACTGATGTGCGATTAAATATCGATGAGACATTCAACCATTAAACATTGTCTTAGAATTATATAACATCGCGTTGTATAGAGCATACAACATGTGTTCTATTTATCATATGGTAAATGATATATTTGGATTTGGATCTAGATATTAGTTCATAGCTTTACGAGCAGTTAACTAGTCGGATACTAGGTACGAGACTTTGTCCGACCAGGATATTTATTATGTAACCTCTGAAATTATTACGACTAGTGAGGTCGTTAGCCTTAGGAGTTATGACCACGAAAACGTATAGTCTTTCTTTATGTATTAAAGTAATATATAGGGGATTTAATTCTCATCACTAGTGCTACTGATCTGTGCAAGGAGCGCTGGTGCGTCGGAAAAATAAAAACCAGAGTTGCATCTGGCAGTCCAGCATCAGAGATGCTGCCTGCCGTCTATGTTATCCTTTTGTTCGGATCATAATCATTTCTGTGTGGGTTTGCATGTTGTTCACTGTGTAAAATGAACAAAATTATATGTCATGTTCACGATCAAGCGGCAATTGGTAAAGGTGATTGCACGGCAGGAGGCTGGCCGGACAACGCACAAGCCGGGTTGAAGAAATACCCGAGATGCTTGCAGAGTTTGCAGTTGCAGTTTGCCGCTGGCGGCTCTCCGTTTCCGACACACCTACACCCCAATTACGCATACTGCACACAACAAAACCCAGCAAATTAGACCATACACCAAAAAGAGTTAAAACTTATATCACTAATTAAACTTCAGTCCAACAATAGAAGCATCGCTCGCTAGCAGAAGAAAGTCACGGATGTACCACGCATGCAACACAAACCTAGGAAGATTTTGAGTTACAGGCTCACCGCCAAAAGGGAGTAGTGATGGGAGGAAGATAAAAATATCACCGAAAAGGGCTCACCGCCAAAAGGGAGTAGTGATGGAGGAAGATAAAAATAACACTGAAAAGGTATCTCCACGTAGAACACTGGAAAAGTATCTCCACGTACATTGAGCCTAGGGACAATAATCCTGTTTTGCATAACAATACAACACTATCATCAGATCCAACATCAACAGCGACGAAACTACGGTGAATGATCACCAGCAAATTTATTGTTAACCTAAGGTAGACTCATTCGTCAGCTTTTGTCTCCCACCAGAATACACGTATCCTACTTTCAGTTTCCGTTGAACCTTGGGATATCAATTAAAGCATGTAGTATATCATAGTACACCACTACATACACAAACTTTTACCAGTTGCTTTAAGCAAATCCACTACTCCCTTGCCCATGCAAGAAGCGCACGACAACACAGGTTATGTTGTCACTGCTCTCCCTCTTGTAGGCCTCTTGCAATAGCTTCTTTGCAGCTTCTTCCGGGTCTTGAATTGATCTGGTCATGGCGATAGCCTCCTGCATTAGAAATATCGTGTAGAAGGCCGCATCAAGCACACAAAATATGATAAAAGATGGAATATGTCTTCATATTATTTTATTTTCTTCAATTACCTCATTAGAGACCACATCCCACAGTCCGTCACTTGCAAGGATGAGAAACTCGAGTGTGTCATCAACAGCTTCTTCCTATGACCCAGCAAAGCATTACTAAACACAATCATCATTTGTTAAAGGTGAATATAAAGGATAATTATTCTCAAGCACCCCATCAAAATATACGCAAAAATAACATAAGTGGTTCATCAGGTTGAAAGCTGACTTTCACTTTGTGTATTTTGACCGTAGAATAGACCAGAAGTACCGACATAGGGCATTTATCACAAAAGGCCAAGATGAAACGACA
The DNA here is from genome assembly GCA_036346395.1 of Hsuehochloa calcarea. Taxonomy (NCBI): domain Eukaryota; kingdom Viridiplantae; phylum Streptophyta; class Magnoliopsida; order Poales; family Poaceae; genus Hsuehochloa; species Hsuehochloa calcarea. The sequence continues at coordinate 49,070,431 of CM070599.1, forward strand.
CTGATGACAAAAGTAAGTCGTAATTGTAAACAAGAAACAATCCCAGTAAGATTATAACCACTATTAATTGTCCATACAATGCCTCACATTCATGCACCCTCACATGGAGTCATGAAGATGAACGCTTACTCGCACGCATATGCATTTAGAGGGAGAAGTAAAATGACAAATATTAAACTGACCAAGATTACATACCCGGATCTCTGGATCCACAACTACGTACTGCTTTAAGAGCTTGTCACCAAAAGCGCGCGAAACAGCAAGTACACCACCAACACGCCATGTTCCTATGGAACAAAGTACCATAATTAGGAAGGCAATCATATTCCATCCAGACAGTATGAAGAGAATGCAGTGTCTAGTACCTGCCCACATCACAAAACCTCCAGCCTCTTCAATGCGCTGTCGCTCATCTGTCTGATCAGGCTTGTGATCTTTCGAAACAGCTATAGCTGCAAAATCAGGCAGACCATATTAAGTGAAGAAGTGATTAAACAGTATTACCGCTGATGTATATATTACTTCCCATGTCACTCTTTTACCATCAACATATCTCGAATCTCTATTAACTTAATGCCTAGTTTAGCGTGAAAGAATAATGCGGGCTTCCTATGGGTAAATACTAAATACAGCATTTTAACAAAACAAGGCCAAAATTTCAGGCCTTAGGAAAGGTCTCCTTTAATAACATCATATAAGATGGTCTCACTTAACTTTTGCAAGCATGCATAAAAATATACTGTAGAGTAGATATCCTATGATAATAAACTCAATTATCACACATCTGCAACAAATTATTTCAAATGTCTCCCTTTTAGGATGTTCCCAGAATCCGCTAAAAGTCTTAAAGCCCAATTACTAATGACCAATATTGAGAGCATCAATCCCAAATCCAAATTGTAATTTGATATGCTTTTGTAGTAAGTTGATGGAAAATCAATGCAAATTCTACCGAATTTGTGTATTCTGCTGTTATCCTTAAAGTTTTAAATGAAAACAATTTGTCTCAGAAAGTATAAAGTAAAAGCAACCAAAAAATTATAGAGGGTGTACTGTAAACTGCCGATTACCATTTCCTCCCCTGCATATGATAGCCCTAGAGTCTCCAACATTTGCGACAAAGAGACGATCGCCAACAAGGACAGCAGTTGATGCAGTCGACCCACACTGGTTTTGAATACTGTCTGATTCCAATAATTCACTATCGGTACTTTTATAAGCATCATCTGCAGATAATAATACAATGCAATAATTATGTTAGTTGTGTTCACACAACTCGGCGTATGAGTGAATTAATGGAAAAGATAACAAAACAATACCTATAGCCACTTTCGTGTCGCTGATGAACTTTGGATGCCTAAGAAGATGGCTGAAGAGGTTTTGTTTAACATACTCAGCTACTTTCGCACCACCATGACCTATAAAAATGAACCATATATTTAACAACCCTTTTTGCCTAGAAAACCCTCGGTAAATCCGCACTGCTTGTTCAACTTTAAGCATTGTGCCCTCTTAGAAGTATTTGATATGCTCTTTTCTCCATGGATTTATCACAGTAATACTTGCTCTAGCCACACAAAAACAAGACACATTTCAAGACAAAAGCATTTTATTGTGCTAGCTTCATTATATTACACAAGTTCAGCAAAGGAAACAAAAACGGTGTGTTCTTTTGGTGTATCAGAGCATGCTAAAATGTGGAAGTCTCATTCTTAGAAATGTTCCTTTCTTAAATAAGAATTAGCTATAAATAGAAACTTAAGCTCAAGTGAGACGAATTCATACATACCATCAAAAACTCCAAATAGGCCAACAATCTGCCCATCAACACAGTCAATTCTTGTCTCATAGAAGTCTTCCATTGAAGCCCTTTTACCAGGGCAGCTTGCATAACCATAGCTAAACTTACCGTTCTGGCTGGCAGAAAATTGAATGAGAAATGATGAGAAAACAGGTAATACAACTACAAAACAACAATCCTAATTAACTGGATGTTTGGCCAAGAACGACATCATAAAAAATCTGCTATAATATCAGACTATCAGAGACCCCAATGTACCACTCAAAAAGTAGATACAAACATATTGGTACATGCATATGGATTGCAGCCACTACAATAATTACAGCTACACTAGTTCAAACGCTACAGCCAGCTGAACCCATGCCAAGTATTTTTACTTTGAGCCACAACAGGATAAGCTATTGTCTTATGTTACCAAAGGAGCTGTCATGGCATGATGCAAGATGACACAGGACTAGATTCATAGAACAATGCAATTTTCTCGTAACATGAGATATGTGAGGACTGTGTGGGTGGGTGGGTGGGTGGGTGGGGGCAGCCGAGCCGAGCCGGGTTAAACTCCCTGTATCAACCAACAGTACGGATTATCTGAACCATTCATTAACTTACTTGATCTGAACCGATACAATGTACATAAGCGCATTTAAGGTAGTATCTTGTCTTACGCTATCATGCCCAATAGGGCATGCTGCACCAAATTCACCAACTTAGAATCCCAATAGTTCATTTGGTCTAGATTAAGAATAACCATCCCAATTTATTCGAGCCAGCTAGGTATGCTTAGCTAAGGTTTGTAGTATGGTGAATATTTTGGCCATCTAAACCATAACTATTTATTTTCCTCGTGAAAATAGGTGTTGGATATCCTGCTTAAATAGACAACATAACTCCAACCAGATTTGTCTTAATTATTTTTGGTTCATCACAACGCATAACACAAACAAAAATGGGATGGCAAACTTAGGTTGTCCCATACTCTTAACAGGATTAGCCTACTTAGAGTTAAAAAAACACAGAAAACACATCCTTGTTCTGCTGCTCATAGCAAGGAAACCCTCATCACTGGTTGTGCAAAATTCGTGTGATGTGCCAAGCAACGTATCTCAAAATTACACGCCTGGACTACAGTAAACTGATGAGAATGATAACATTTACCCATCTACCCGCAGACCAGAGGTGAGCTAGACGCGTGTATAGCAATCGAATTGACGAATTGAAATACCCATACCACAATTCCGGTATACCAAAGACGAATCAAACCAAAAAGCATGGGTAAAGAAGATAAATGTTTCGAGAATCGCTTCCACCTGAGGCCGCCGCCGCTGACCGGCGATCCATCGGTAGGGTGGCCGATCAGAGTGCTCAAGTACCCCATCCCCTAGATCACGAGCGGGCGCGACCAGCTTGTTCGAAATCAAGCAAAAGGGGTCCCGAATTAGTCCTGAAACGAGTCAAATTTGGCGGATTTGGGGAGAGGAGGGGGCGGGGGAGGACGGTGAGACGGGATTGGTCCGTTTCTAGTGGAAACTTCTCTTGCTCGTCGGCATTTTGCGGCTTGGCCCCTGACCTAGCGCGTATTTGCTTTCGGGTTTGGGATCAGGTGCCGCTAGTTTTGCCCGATTACCCATGTGATGTAGGCGAATACCTTAATGAAGACGGGTATAGGCGTTTTTCTTTCACGGGCATAAAAACGGACGCAATTCTTTGTCCATCGAGTAAATGGGTATGGATAAGTTCCACTCGTACCCGCTTCGCCCGATTACCCGTAACCTACCCGCATGTGTAAGGAACTATGTTAGTTTGTATTTTTATTTTATTTGTTGAATTTGATTAGTTGTCTTGTCGAACATGATATGTGAATTGTGATAAACTTTATTAGTTGTTGAATGTGTGATGCACTATTGATGTGTAAATTATGAGAACTTGGTGTATGAATTGCTCACGGGGAATGAGCGTCTGCGGACGATGGGTAACCACAAGAGGTGTTGTATTATTTGCGGGTAAACGGGTATACCCGCAGGCGACTAGTATAGACGAGGTTTTTCGCCCGTCGTCCTTCTCAGATATGTTCGTAAAGAAAATTCAGGGTTGCATTCATAAATAAAAAGAAACAGTATCTGTACTTACCATACCTGATTGCCATCCCTAGGTGCCGTGCGAGCTGCCAGGCCGAGGGGGCTCTCTTTTCACGTGAGCGAACATGGCTTTTCTTCGCGGTTTCTGTGAGTTCCTTCGAGACCATCGTGGATGGATCACCGTGTGGCGCAGCTGGTTCCGTCTCCCTGCTGGCCGTCCACAAGGAACAGCACCGTCCGTTTGACGCAAAATTAACAGCACATGCATGTATTTCGGCATCAAATTATTAGTAGAACATTTCAAGCTCACACATTTTTATTATATTTGTGCACATGTATTTCTTTAGGAAAGCTGAGAGCTTCTCGTTATATTACAGAGCAATCGAGTACTCCTCACGAAGTGAGGCTAGGCTACAAGGAGCCGCGGGCATGACGATTACCGCGCAGTTGAACTAGAAATATTACATATAAATTCCGTGCAACAATGCACTAATCTCTTCGCCTCCCTGTGCTTGAAAGCCTTGAATGCAACATCGAGGACAAGAAAATCAACAAGCAGCTCTCGAGCTTTCGGGAGAACGCAGGCGACGGATGACCGATCGTCCCGCCTACTCCGTGCTTTTCGGCAATTTGCTCGTGTACTCGCCAAATCCACACTCAGTTTTTGAATATGGAGCAATGTTTAATTTCGGTTTGTATTCAGTTTCTAGTGAGAATAATGTTATGAGATTTTCGATTATGACATCACCTGATTGAAATGATAATAATTTTAGTCCAAGGTTAAACCTGTTGCATGCATATACAACAACACAAAAGCTAAGGCTACAACAATTCGCACACTAACGTTCTAAAAAAATAAAGTAATTCACGTACGAACTACATACGGAGAAAGAAATCTGTCAGTTGTGCATATATTTCAACATATAAACAAACTCAAATGAATTTTCTCTTGGGCCTTACAGAGTCACAGTCTCATATTATGTCCAAGCGACTAATCAATACTTGTTGGTTTGCTCTCTATCTCTCTCACCAGTGGCGTTGCTCGCCCCGGGCCACGTCCCGGGCTAGCACAGCCCAATTCCTGATAGTTACTGTTCCTCTTCTAAATACCAACGTAATTAATGTGACCTGTTGTAATTACCCCGATAATCCGAGGTCCAGCCCCCCACCTCTCTCACAATTTCAGGACAGGTCGCCTTGAGATGCTGGAACCCGGGTCCCCTAACGCCCATGAGTCACGTGACAAACTCGACGCAGGCGGCCTTGAGGAGCCGATAGCCGTACATGGTGGCCACCATGTCCACGTTGAACAACGTGCACATCCACTCCTCGCACCTCAGCCTCGGTCTCTCAAACTTGTAGTGCTTCGAGGCGTTGAGGAGCTCCTCCCATCCGTCGGCGCCACAATGCTCATGTCCAGCAGGCAGTCCGTGTACGCGACGTGCAGCAGTGCCTCGAACGCCCTGGCCGACATGTACTCGTCGACCTCCACATACCACCACCCCACGAGCGTGGGGTTCTCCAGGCGCGCCTGCATCTCCGACCGGAACACCGTCGAGTGCGCCGCGAGGATGCACCAGTGCGCGCAGAAGGTGGTGTCGCCGATGGCGAACGTGACGTCAGAGCCCTCCTCGTTCTTGAGAAGCCAGAGGAAATCCGCGGAGCGGCCGTACGGCGGGACGATGACGGTTGGCACCGTGGTGGCGAGCATGCTCGGCGTCGTCCCTTTGATCACGCCGAGGTGGCACCGGACGATGAGGCGGACACCTTCACGAACTGGTACATGCCAACCTCTGCAAAGTTCATCAGCTCGAAGTTGAACTCGGCTGTCGACGCTGGCTCGTCGGTACTCACGCTGGCGAGGAAGAAGGACACACAATCCTTGTTGTCATTGCAGTACCCGTTGGGGTACACCTTGATGTACCAGTTGCTCCAGCCGACGCTGAAGTGCTCGGAGTGCACGCACTCGCCGACCGGGAGCGCCGCCTTGATCTTGGAGAAGGGTTGATCTGAGCGTGTGGGACCCGGTCACAACCTCCGGCACGCAAATCGAAGTCGTGTTCGTGCAATTTGGAGAAGCAGTAGTCGACGGCGTGGGGCCTTGGCCTTGGCCTTGGCCGCGCTTCTAATTGACTTTTTTACCTTAACGTCAACGGACAGAGTGTTGTAATTTTAATCTTGTATAAGGTTTGTAAAGATTGAGTTTGGGTAGGATATATAAAAACTGTAGTTGAGTCCGAGTATTATTACTAGAACGAGTTCGAGTAGTATTGTAAGTTCGAGTAAGAATTGATTGCAGCCTCCTTTATAAGGCCAAGCAGTCATGTAAAGATAAGTACATAGTTAAGTTGTGGAGTCATGAGTTGAGAAAAACAATAGAAAAAAAGCAGAGCAGTTGCTTTCGAAATCAATCGTGTTTTTTTAGTTTTGAGTACTATTGATCATTTTGAGTACTATTGATCGTTTCGAGTATTATTTATCATTTCAACTTTACGTGGTCGGAAAGAGGTTTCAACTATTTGAGCGGAAAGAGGTTCGACTATATCGTGATCGAAGGAGGTTCGACTATATGAGGTTTTGACTACCTGGTCGAAAGAGGTTCGACTGGTCGGAAGGTTTTGATTACCTCGTCGTTTGGCGCTGGCGGATTGCAAGTGGGATTTCTTCTGTCCAACGACTTAGGAGCGTGTTAGATCCTCTAGTGATTTTCTTCACGTGGTATCAGAGCTAGCAACATGCTCCAAGAACCTTCGATTCGAGACAATGGCGCTTGCCATCCAGCAGGAGGCGGGGGAGAGCGACAGCATGCCGCACCAGTGTCCGATGCTAACGAGGTCCAACTACACCACGTGGGCGATCAAGATGGAGGCGATCATGGATGCTCAGGGTATCTGAGAAGTAATCGAACCGCCGGCTGGAGTGGTTGTGGACAAGAAGAACAAATCAGAGCAGGCATTCATCTTTCAGGCTGTCCCCGAAGATATCCGTCTGCAGATCGCAAAGAAGAAATCTACAAAGTATGTTTGAGACTGTCTAAAGATTCACTACATTAGTGCGGATCGCGTGAAGAAGGCGCACCTACAGACCCTGAAGAGCGAACTTGAGGCGTTACGCATGAAGGAAGGAGAGACGATCGACGAGTTTACCAGCAAATTGAGTGGCATGGCAGCCAAGTACGGTGTTCTTGGCGCTACTCTGGAGGATGCCACACTTGTTAAGAAACTTCTTGATTAGGTGCCTGATAAATTCTTTCAATTGATGGCATCGATCGAGCAATACTCCGACCTTGATGCAATGTCATTCGAAGAGGCGATCGGTCGGTTGAAAGCATATGAGGAGCAAATCCTCTGTCGTGGCAATAATGGAAACACCGAGGGCGGCTTCTGTTCACTCAAGCTGAGTGGCAGGCGCGGCAGCAAAACGGCGGTGGAGACACGTCGTCTACCTCAAAAGGACGCACTGGTGGACGCGGGTGTGAACGAAGCGGCATAGGAGGACGTGAAGACTGGGCTAGGAAAGAAGATGGTGACATATCCTATGACAAGTCACATATCAAGTGTTTTGAATGTGATAAATACGGTTACAACATGTTGGAATGCCACAGCCACAAAAAGTATTTTAATTGTGACAAGTAGGGGCACTACGCTTCGGATTGTCCAAACAAGAAGAAGAACGACGAGATAAACCTCACCCGATCTAGTGAAGACGATAACAAGTATGCCCTGCTTCTCTCCTTATGTGTCAAAGAGGCACCAGTTATGGTGATGCTGGACGAGGAGAATGTAATTCCTAAACTACGCATAGAGGGAAGCAACCACGATCACTCTGATATGTGGTACTTGGACGATAGAGCATGCAATCACAAAACAGAAGATCGCTCCATGTTCCATCAGCTCGACAAGAAGATTACAAGCAAAGTCAATTTTAGCGACGGCTCCACGGTGCAGATCAAAGGCAAAGGAACAATACTTCTGAAATGCAGGAACGACGATCAGACGATGCTGACTGAAATTTATTTTATACAGAGTTTGTGTATCAACACACTCAGTCTCGGATATTTTGCGGAAGAAGGGTGCAGGGTGGAGATGCAGGATGATTTCTTGTGTGTCTATGACATAAACAAAGATCTGCTGATGAAGGTAAAAAGATTCCCAAACCGATTATACAAAATTTCTCTGAAAACTTGTAAATCGGTTTGTGTGAAAGACAGCTGGAGGAGCCAAAGTGAAACTTAGGTATTAGCTAACACCAAGGACATGGCGGGACCTAGGGGTGACACAGAGTTGGTGCAGGAGGCGCAACAGGTAGAGTCTCGGGAGGTCCAGACGACGCGCAGCAAGGTGCACAAGGTGCTCCAGGGGGCGGCGAGTCCCACACGCATGAAGGGCGTGACATACATGCAGCAGACACTGCTGGCATCGGCAGACCCCACACGCATGCAGGACGCATGAACACAAGAGTTAGAGGTGGTGTGGCCTCAACTAAGATATACACGGAAAAGGCAACAAACTTGGTTCAAGAGAAAGGAGCGAGAGGCTCAAGTAATGGCGAAGCTCAAGAGACCGTGGGAGCAGGTGCTCCAATCCAGGGGGCGTGCAAGGAAGGACGAGTTCAGTCCAGGTGCGAGGCCCAACAAGCGTTGGTTTGTGTATGGCTCATGATGGAGCAAGCGCAGGCGGTAGAGCGGTATTGGCCCAGGAAGGAAAGACGCATGGGAGTGCACGTAAAAGAGGAAGACTTAGAAGTTCAAATACGTTAGAAGATTAGGATAATCAAGATGGAGTGATTATTATTAATCTTGTTACAATATTAGGGAGTGATTGTTGGTATGTTAATCTTGTACAAGATTAGGAAAGATTGGGTTTGAGTGGGATACATAGAAGCTGCAGTCGAGTCCGAGTAGTTTTACTAGAACGAGTCCGACTAGTATTGTAAGTCCAAGTAAGAGTCGACTGAGCCTCCTTAATAAGGCCAAGCAGTCATGTAAAGTTAAGTACAGAGTTGAGTTGTGGAGTCATGAGTTGAGAAAAACTATAGAAAACAAAAAAGAGGAGCAGTTGCTCCTGAAACCAATCGTGTGTTTTTTTAGTTTCGAGTACTGTTGATCGTTTCGAGTATTGTTCATCATTTCAACTTCACATGGTCGAAAATAGGTTTCGACTACCTAATCGTAAAGAGGTTCGACTACATCCTGGTCGAAGGAGGTTTGACTACACGAGGTTTCGACTACCTACCTGGTCATTCTGGCGCTGGAGGAATTGCAGGCAGGATTTCTTATGTCCAACAACTTGGGAGTGTATTAGATCCTCTGGTGATTTCTTCACATAGTGCATCTTACCGTAAAGCTGTTGTTGTGGATGCATGATGACGCCTTTATCTCCCTCCTCTTGACGAACTTGATGTAGCCCTTGCTGGACCCGCGTCCGTCGGCCAGGATCAACTCCGATTTGGTGGTGTGGTCATCAAAGACGGTGTGTCCCTGCTCTTGTCCAGGATTTCTATTGAGATCTTGGTCCTCGGCGAGAAGCTTCCCTTGAAGCACTTGACAAAGACGGCGATGAAGTCCGCTGCGTAGTTGTTGAAACCCACGGGTACACCTTTGCGCGCCAAAAGCAAGCACGAAAGTTGAATGGCTTGAATTTCAACGCCGAGGGGGAGGGGGCATACGCGTCGATTTAGAGTACTCAGAAGAAGGTTATTCTCTTACAAATATTAATTTATTAATTTAGGAAGCGACTATGGAATGTTATAGCGTTGAAATGGTATAGCAGCATGTTTATGATGTTTCAAATAAGTTTTGTGGGAATATTTTAAAAGTTTCAGGTTTCAACGAGTTTCATGCATTTTCAAACCAAGTTTCAACGAGTTTCAGATTTTGGAGCATAAGTTTCAACCAAAGAGTTTAAAAAAGTTTCAACAAATTTCACAAGATTCAAAATAAAAGCTTCAACAGGTTTCAACGGGTTTCGACCAACTCACCTGGCTACGGTGGCACTACTACGCCATCATGAAGCCGTCCGACACCGACATCAATGCACCTTCTTCTCCGGCTCCGACCCCAACTACTGCTGCCACCACGATGCCGATTGCCGCCGAATCCATGCTCGAGCTCTGTGTCGAGCATCCATCTCTCTTTACTAGCTTTGGCCCGAGCTCTGCACCACGCCGTTTGCATGTGTGTAGGATCATGAAACGTCGCATGGTATGAAGTCAATACGATATGTGCTCTATTCATCACACGGTAAAGGATATGCTTAGAGCCGAATCAGATGCTAGTCCATTGCTTGTACGAGCAATCATCTGGTCGGGGACTAGATACACGATCTCATCCGACTAGTGTACCTATAAGTAACCTCTGGAACCCGAACGACCACATAAGTTGTTAGCTTCAGATGTTATGATTGTTACGACCACATGGTCTTTAGCCTTAGGGTTTACGACTCTTACGATCACGGGGTCGTTAGTCTTAATGTTTACGACCACGAAAATATGTTGTATTTTATTTATGTATTTAAAGTCATACATAGAGATTTTAATCCTCGTCAACTCTGGCCCGAGCTCCGCACCACGCCGCCACTGAATATGTCCGTCCTGAGTCGCACCGCCGCTGGATCTAGTCTTCCCGAGCCACACCGCTACTACCTGTAGACAGATTCGAAGCTAGAGGTGAAGCATTACGGCGTCGCCTGCGTAAAATCCGAGCCGGAGTTGAAGGAGGAGGGGAGAGGGGGTGGCGCGGAAGTGAAGAAAGAGGGGTGGCCTCTTGCCTCCTTAGCTTGATGACTTCACTCCTCACCTGGAGAGAAAGATCGAGGAGGGAGGGATATTAGGGAGGGATATTAAGGGGACGGCGGATAGAACGATGAGATTGTGATACTACAGTATTTCTCATTATTTCTCGGTATTCTCTCCCCCGATCCATCGGCGCAAGAAATGCTAGCTTCCCCTCCAATCCGTACGAAAAGTCCTCCGCGCGCGATTCGCCACTTGTAACCGTCCGCGACCCGTCTTGCTGCCTCGGTTCGCCGCTCCTCGCGTCTGGCCTTCATGCGGGCCGCCCTGCCCGACACGCCTCGTGGGCTGCTGCCCGGCTGTTGCCGGCCCATGCACTTCGCAGACTACACGTGCTCGGCTATGCTGCCTGCGTCGCCTCGGGTGCATCGTTTCGTTCGCCTTCCGTTCAGCTCCGAGTTTACTAAGATCGTGACAGGCCGCGGTACTATATTACGAACTCGCAACCCTCACACCGAGCTAATTAATCAGTGCTAGACAGTAGGCACCAACCCGGTATGGAACCGGAAAATTTTTGCACCGAGTCATCGTCGACCTGTTTGAGCCGGTCGGTATTGATATATGCCGTCGCGCGTGTCATTGCATACTGCAAGAGTCCTTACGTAACGGGCCTAGAAAAAGATATGTTAATTATTATGTGAACGCGAAAGAGTTCGGATGGAACCCAACATTAAACTCGGCCGGGAACATATCCGTAACGAATATCGCGGAGGAACGGACTCCTTAATTATCTCTCTGTATATATACTGGGGAATATATCTCGCCGATGTTTTCGCTTTTTCATTACGACCTCGATCGACTCCCCTAATCCAAACGAACGACGTCTAAACCCTAGCTAGAGCAACCCCGATCGATGGGTTGCTGGCTCTCGGTGCCCGACGACGAGGACGTCGTCGTCACGGGGTCGGTGAGCGAGGCGCCGAAGGTGTCCGGCACGCACGAGTTCACGATCCGGCAGTACAGCCAGACCAAAGGCATCGGCGTCGGCAAGTCCATCCTCTCCCAGTACTTCACCGTCGACGGCCGCAGGTGGTTCATCCGGTTCTACCCCGACGGCTACAGCTCCGACGAGTCGGACTGGATCTCCTTCTACGTTCAGACGCTCTACAGGCCGCAGATCAGTGCCGTCCACGCCGAGTTCACCTTCCAACTCCTCAATCCCAACGGCGACGTCGTCTACTCACGGCGCTCCGACCAGACCTGCAACTACGACAGGTTCTGCAACAGCTGGGGCCTCCGCCGGTTCATCACCCGGCACCAGCTCGAGGCGGAAAATTTCGCCGCCCTCCACGCCGACTCGCTAACCGTGCGCTGCACCGTGCAAGTCATAAAGAAGCGGGGGAAGCGCCGCGCGGGCCCCCAGCCCGGCCCCGTCGCCGTGCCGGTGCCGCCGTCGTGCTACGCGAAGAACGCCATGAGGTTCCTCGCGGGCGGGAGGGCTCCCTTCGACGTGGAATTCGACGTGGACGGCGAGATCATCGGGGCGCACAGGTTGGTGGTCGCGGGGCAGTCGTCGTGGTTCGAGGGGCTTCTTTACGGCCAGGGGAAGGAGGCGGGTTGGGGTCGCGTAAATATCATGGACACGGGCCCGGAGGTGTTCAAGGGCGTGCTCCACTACATCTACCACGACAAGCTGCCGGAGGAGGCCATCAAGGGCGAGAACGCGGATGCCATGACGCGGCAGCTGTTCGTGGCCGCCGACATGTACCTTTTGGAGAGGTTGAAGAAGATGTGCGCGAGCAGGCTGTGCCGCTTCATCAACGATGTCACTGTGGACGACATCATGGAGCTGGCGGAGTCGCACTCCTGCAAGGAGCTCGAACAAGCTTGCAAAAACTACTTGGCCCGAGCAAGCTTAGTGCTTTGACTATATAGCTCCCGCGTGCCCGTGGAAGTTTTGTGGTTAGGTTATGTGCTAATTAAACTGCTAATTAAGCAGAAGTCCTAGTTTTCGAGTGTTGCCTACGTATAGGCGATGTCAACATCTTGAGTTTGCACCTCCGCTCCAATGATATATGTGAACTGTTCTACTTCATCTTCTTGGTCTGTCATTGATGCAAGTTTCCATTGGGTTGTGAACTTTTGCATTAATTTAACTGTGAATAATTGACGTATCAAGTTAACAATTCTCTCTTTTGTAGCAAGCAGATCCTCTGTCTTGCTTTAATCTTTTACTGTGCCGGTACGTCAAATGTCTCTGATAAGTCAACTATATACTTCAGCTTTTCTAGCAAGTGTGTTTCTGTGTTGTGTCATCTTTGCTGCTACATTCCGTACGGATCAGAGTTGACAACCCTGTGGTCATAAGGATTTCAGAGATTACTTATGAGTACCCTGGTCGGATATGATGTCCTGTACCCAATCCTCGATCAGATGACTGCTTATAGAAGCTTTGAATTGGCATCTAGATCTAACTCCAACTATATTATTACCGTGTGACGAATGGAACACATGTCATATTTACTTCATACGACGCGACGGTTCATGGTCCTAAAACACTAACAATAACTACTATACGGTTGAGTATCCCACATACGTCAACTGACGACCAGTTACTGTTTCATTAACTATAACTGACCCTCCCACTGGACGCGTCACTTCTAACAGACGTCTTCTCCAAGAGTAACTGCCACCTCTTCGATAGTTATTTAAACACGGAGCACGGAGTAACAAGGGCATCAGATTGAAGTATCGCAATCAACACTAGATTCATGTTTCAACTCTGATTCAATAGCATATAAGCACTACACTCAGTGTAATTAAGATTAGTTCACCGCCTTATCGAAAACACCTCCTGTAAAAGATTCAGTTCATTGCAATAAAGAGCAATCCGTCTTGTCGAAAGCACCACCTATAAAAGATTCAGTTCATAGCAATAAAGAGCAATCTCATTCTCTTCCCAGAACTATATGTCATTTTTCTCTATTTTATTTCGTAAGATCGGCGAATCGATTGTCAACAACTGGCGTCGTCCGTTGGGAAGAAGCCGTTGGGTTTTTGAGGATCACTATGCTAAAGCATTCTTCATTCACTCATTTCGCTCTGTCATCGCTCATGCAAACATGGCAGGGATATGGACGCATGCATGCACGCCACGAAAAAAATGGGATGCCGTCATCCTCCTCCTCCGCCAGCTCGCCACTCGCTGAGACCAGCGAGATCGATTGGATGGATGAGGATTCACCACCGCCATCTGTGGCGCTTCCGGACGAACCAGTCGTTCCGACCAGTTCGAAACATCCGAACGCCCATACAAGCCCAGTCAATCCGACCGGCAAGAACGACGATAGTAGCCGAACATCATAGAATCAACGTACTCTTGATGTTATCATGGGCGACCGGTATTCGCCAATGGCTCCTACGTATTCCGAGGGCCAACCGACACTTGGTGAGGGTGTCAATGAAGTTACCATTGCCACTGGTCGAAGGCCAAGTGGGAATGATAAAGCTCATCATACAATCGGCAATCCAACGGATCAGGCTGAATCCACCACAAAGCCCGCCAGAGGTGGTAATCTCTGACCGCTCCTCGTCGTGGTGGCTCCTTGCCAAAGCTCTGGAAGGCTTTCCTTTAGCTACGACGGGAGCTCGTCAGAATACGGCTTTTGGAGGCACGAAGTTAATGCAATCGGAGATATCAATCAAGTTCCCGTGCGCGATCCTCTAAAACCTAACCCGCCACCACATACTGATGGAGATGGTACGGGCGCTCAAACACCACCTGCTAGAGGCAATCGAACTGATGGATGTCGATAAGTTAATTCGCTTATTCCTACCTCAAAGTGTGTGATAAGTCAGACAAAACAAGGCGGGAGGTCGGGAGGACATTCGACTCATCTAACACCCAATGCGAGTCAGAATCCTCCATGACCTTCGGTAACACTTCAAAATCTGCAACGAGTTCATGACATTCTGAGTAACCTAGATCCTGCTTTAGCAGAGACTCCAGGTTACATTCAACTTGCAGGACGGATGTCAGAGATCCTCCAACAAACCATGCAGTGTACATAAATATAACGGGAACAAAGGGGCTCACAAAGTCACACAATGACTTCGTCCCAGCACTCCTCCCTCAGCAGAGGACAACATGGTCGGACGGAGAACCAGACGGTACCAAGACCCCCTCGTAGGTTTCGACTAGGGAATCACAAGCGAAGACGGCTCTTCTCAGCAGTCACTCCTCCTCCTTGTCAAGAGGAATGTGTTGGTGATATGCCCTAGAGACAATCATAGATATGATTGTATCACGTCTATATTTATGAGTTATTGAATAAGTATTTTTTTGTTCCTTGAATGAATCATCGGTTATAAAGATCAACGAGTATGTGATTTGTTGGTGAAGGTCTTTTAACTTATGATGATGTCGTCCTAAATATATCCCTGGTCGTATGACACCGGCCGAAACACCAGTGGCCCTATCGACCAGCACATGTATTGATTGATGACCATGTTTCATCGGTCATGGATATAGAGATATCGAATCAATAATGTGAACACATGTTAGAGAACATGGTGTTTGATTAACCCACCTTGAGACACTACTGAGATTGTTATATATTTTCATGTGTCATCAGTTAGTCTCAACCAATGATGATGTATAATCCTTAGACCTAAGATCAGCATGGTTTAGTTAGTCGGGTGATGAACATATCTTTTTCATCTAAGCAAAAAGTATTTCCTTCGGTTACCTACCCCTACACGATCACTAGTGATCGTAAGGTTGGTCGGTTCGTCAATTGGCTCACAGGTCTCCCTGGCCTCATCAATTCTAAGACCAACCGACTACATATCAAAGAGGATTTTTAGGTAAACACCGATCGGAAAAGATTGTAAAGATGAAAAATAATTATCATGCTTACCCGAAGTCTCTCGGACCTCTCTTCAGCAGTAGTCACTGCTAAGATCAAAGGGAAACCAGCCTTCTCATTAGGCTCTCCAGCACAGATCATTCTGATCCGACTTCTGATTTCATCAGAAGACAAAGCTGTAACAAAAAGAGAGCTCTTAGGGTTATAGGAGCATTTGACTAGAA
Source organism: Hsuehochloa calcarea (assembly GCA_036346395.1). Classification (NCBI taxonomy): domain Eukaryota; kingdom Viridiplantae; phylum Streptophyta; class Magnoliopsida; order Poales; family Poaceae; genus Hsuehochloa; species Hsuehochloa calcarea. The sequence continues at coordinate 49,086,131 of CM070599.1, forward strand.
AGATATAATGATCAGATTCTTACTTGAACTTACCTTCCCTAGAATCCTTGGTCGTATCGTCACGACCAATATACCAGAGCATCAAATGAGCTCTGGCCTTCAAAGGACTGATTCTCCGCATGGAGAAGTCCCTCACCACATGCCAGGATGTCAAACTCCTGACACTCAGGAGATGAAAGACTTTAACACATCTCCCAATTTTTCCCTCCTTCTTCGAGGAGGAACGCCATTGCGGGATCTCGATAGCCTTTTTACCGCTGTAATAAAGTCCATCACCCTGTGTGATCTTCATGTAAAATCAACTCTTCTTCCATGACGACCATGAAGACTTGGAGTACATTGGAATGTACTCCTAGGCCTTCCTGTCATGGAGATGCAATGTACACTCTCAGATGTATGCCGTCGTCTTCTTCGCATTCACTGTCTGTAGTAGTACCAAGAGGTCGGAGTTCTTTGGAATTCCAGTGCACGCTTTGCAGAGGTAAACAAAGATGCTAAGGTTGGCTATGGCGTAGGGGGCCAGATTGATCAGTTCAACTCCATAATACTCCAAAACTTGAGAAAAAAAGGAGTGAACTGGAAGTCTGAAGCCGCATTCGATATATGCGAGAAAAATGGGAATTTCTCCATTCTCACCACTTGGAGAATGTTCCCCAAACGCTCATCTCCACGTGATCAGATTTCTGTCGGGTAATAGCCCAATCTTTTCCAGACCTTCAAGTTTCTTCTCGCTCAGATCGGAGATCGACCAGTTGGTAATAAGATCCGACATGGTGATTTCTTTCGGGTGAAGAATTCAAAGGTGATCGGAGATGGTCTCTTGGAAGATGAAGAGGAAAGCAGAAGGCGTAGAAACCCTAACACCTAGTGCTAAGGGGCTTTTATAGCGACAACACTGTAACCGTTTCTTGAAAAAATCCAACAGACAAAAATCCCTTTTTGACCAGCGGACCAAGAGTTCCTTCAACTTCCAAGGCAATTTCTGAACTTTAAAAATGAATACGGACCGCCTCGAATACCACGACATTTAATGAGGGTGCACCTGATCTGATTGCATCGGGAGTAAGCGTCTATACGACCAATTCATTTAAAGTTCGGAGGCTAGCTGACGAGGATTAAAACCTCTATTTATTATTTAGTATATAGAGACCATACGTCTTCATGGTCGTAAACCCTAGGGCTAACGACCTCACTGGTCGTAAGAATTTCAGAGGTTACATAGTACCCAATCTGGTCGGATGTGGTTCCAAACCTAGTCTCCGACCAGTCAAATGCTCACAAGGTTTTGAACTGATGTCTGGATCTACGACCAAACATATACTTTACCGTGTGACGAATGGAACATGTGCTATATATTCCATACCACGCGCTACTATCTTTACCGATGCGGTTACATGACTCATTGACATATAACGCTGCAGATTGATACATTATCAATCGACACCTCTCTTGACGGGCGTGTTGCTTCCCGAACAGGCGTCTCCTCCAGAGACAACCGCCAACCCTTCATCAACTACATAAGGAGGAATGCGGACTGGAGTTAAGGAGGTCGGAACAGTGAAGATCATTTGGGTGACACTCTCAAGAGCCTTGTACTTCCGAATTAGTCTTTAGTCTAAGTTATATACACTCATTGCAATAGCCAGTTCAAAGCAATAAAGAGCATTCTCACTACTTTTTAGAAGATACGCGTCATTTTCCTCTTTTCATTCATATATTCATAAGATTGGCGATTTGATCATCGACAATGCTGAGGTTGGCTATGGCGTTGGAGGCCAGATTGATCCGTTCTACTCCATAATACTCCAAAACTTAGGAAAGAAATAAGTGAACTGGAAGTCTGAAGCCGCATTTGATATATGCGAGAAATACTGAAATTTCTCCAACCTCACCGCTTGGAGAATGTTCCCCAAATGCTGATCTCTATAAGATCATATTTCTGTCGGGTAGTAGCCCAACCTTTTCCAAACCTTCAAGTTTTTTCTCACTCAGATCAGAGATCGACCAGTTGGTGATAAGATCCGACATGGTGATTTCTTTCGGGTGAAGAATTCAAAGGTGATCGGAGATAGTTTCTTGGAAGATGAAGAGGAAAGTAAAAGGCATAGAAACCCTAACACCCAGTGCTAAGGGGTCTTTTATAGCCACAACACTGTAACCGCTCCGGAAAAAGTCCAATGGACAAAAATCCCTTTTAACAGCGGACAAAGAATTCTTTCAACTTCCAAAGGCAATTTCTCAACTTTAAAAATGAATACGGACCGCCTCGAATACCAAAACATTTAATGAGGGGTCTGCCCGATACGATTGCATCGGGAGTAAGCGTCTATACGACCAATTCATTTAAAGTTCGGGGACTAGCTGACGAGGATTAAAACCTCTATTTATTATTTAATAGATAAAGGATCATATATCTTCGTGGTCGTAACCCCTAAAGCTAACGACCTCACTGGTCGTGAGGATTCCAGAGGTTACACAATATTTAACCTGGTCGGAGAAGGTTCCCAACCTTGTCTCCGATCAGGCAAAAGCTCACAAAGCCTTAAACTAATATCTGGATCTAGCGTCAGATATATCCTCTACCGTGTGAAGAATAGAACATGTGTTGTATATTCCATACCACGCGACGATACGTAACTCTAAGACACAGGAATACGATCAAATGGCTCACTGATATATAACCGTACAGCAGTTGACACATTGTCAACTGACGCCTCTCTCTGACCAGACGCGCTGCTTCTCGAACAAGCGTCTCTCCCAGAGACAACTGCCAACGCTTCATCAACTACATAAGGAGGACTGCAGACTGAAGTGAAGGAGGCCCGGAACAGTGAAGATAGATTGGGAAACACTCTCAGAAGAACATTGTATTCCCAAGTTAGTCTTCAATCTAGATTACATACACCCATTGTAATAGCCAGTTCATAGCAATAAAGAGCAGTCTCATTACTTTCCCGGAGATTCGTGTCATTTTCTCTTTTTCTTCATATATTCATAAGATCGGCGATTTGATCGTCGACGCTCTGCCAATGTACTTCTTTCTCTCACGACCGACTCAGAGAAGGCAAGGGTGAGGGTGGCGGTAAACTGCGACGGTGGAGCTCCGACGATGACACAAGCACGGTGTGTTCCCGGATCCGAAAATTCATTTTTGTCGGCGTGAGATGCGAGGACGACGAACACGCCCGGAACAGGCGGCGAACTCGGAGGGGACAAAATCGCCTGCAGCGTATACGGCGAACATCGCTTCAACACAAGTTTATGGGGCTAAATGACACAACCTCGCAAGCTGAGAGGGCTGATAAAGTAAAATACAAGTTCAATGTGTTTAGTAGCACAATCCCGTAAGTTCAAGGGCTAAGAAAGTAAAATATAATTTCAATCAGCTGAGTAGAGCAATCTCACATATTCCGGAACATACGGTGCAATTTTCTAAATCTTTTCTAGTAAAAACAGTGTGAAATTGTAGTCTCGACAAAAAGAAAGGAAAGAATGGTGGAAAAAGGCCGAGGCTGCAATCACATGACTAGCCTAAACTATAAACTAACAACCACCCCATCCGAAAACTGTGAAGACATTACAGCACAAAATAAGAAGCGCTGGTCTTTTCTATATCGTGGCTTCAATTCAGTCCACATAACTTGTGTTGAAAAAAGTTGCTAATGCTGCCACAAGAGCAGTCCTTGGGCCCATTCTTAGGCTGAGAAAACGAACATGTTAGCACGCTTAGGCAGCGAAAGCCGGAAGTGATCCATACTGATAAATACTAGGGGAGGGATCCGGGAAGAAAGGTGCGTGTACCTGAACTAGGCTAGGCCCGTTCATTCGGTATTTTCAGTAAATAAGGTATTATTAGTTTAATAAATACAATATTTTGAAAAATACGATTCAGTATTAGTAAATTCTATTTTATTTCGGTACAATATCGTTAAATACTATACTTACTAAAATTGACGCGATCGAATTGCGAACTACGTAGCTGGCTAGCGGCCTTATTAGACTTTACTAATTACTGCCGACTTACTACTTTGAGAGTTAGAGAGTTAGTCTTGGACACACTCAGTCGGTCAATGCTTGTCAATCCACACTCCAAAGTTCACACTGTGTCAGACTAACAGGCAGCTAGTAGTACTTGCATGTCACACAAACGAATGTACGCAAGCATCTAGGTTGCATCGTATGTTTGTACGTGATGCAAGCAATTTATATGGTTGGTGTCATAAGTTGAGACAATGTATATGCACTTGGCACTCTGGCAGCACTCCTCGACCAGCACTTCCCAGCGTAGATGGGCCGATGGGTTAGCCCGCGTGGGGGTATAGGCTGGAGCGGTGGATGCCTCACGCGCTAGACGTACCGGCTGGGCTGGCAGATGGATTCCAGATACCGTACTGGTACGGTTCAAGTTTTTCGATGTGGTTTTTTTGGTTCGGTGCCAAATTATACAGCCCTAACCTGAACCCAGTGCACAGGGGAGAAGCCCGATCTGGTAGCGACGGCGGCGGTGATGGGAGTAGCCATGGACGGCAGCAACGCAAGAGGGAGGCGGGAGGAGGCCGAGAGGTGAGCGGAGACACCAGTAGTTAGCGGCTAGTACTAATGGGGGAGAGCGAGGTGAGTGGGAGCGGAGTTGCAGGTGTTTTATTTACTAGGGCAGTAGCGGAGGCGCGTGTGCGGAGCGTATGGAGAGACGAAGCATCAGGCGTGGGGAGAGATGGAGGGCGCAAGTGGAGGCGGCGGGGGGAGGCGAAGGCGCGGCGGCAGCGTCTAGGTCAAGCGCGTAGGAGGGGGGGAACCGTAGGGTTAGGGGTGTGGAAGTGTGGTGGTCGGATCTGTGTGATCCAATGGTTCTGCACCAACCCGATGCCGACCATACGATCAAGATTCGACAGGTGACGTCCGTCGAAACGAGATCTCGACGCAATTTGAAGAAACGTAGGGTTTTCCCGCAAAAAACGATGACATGAGAGCTCCGTGCCGAGGGATTCCGCTTCGTGCAAGCTACTTGCTCACGTAGAAAAGGACAATTTTTGACGCTTTAAATAGGGGAGGGATTCCGGTTTCGTGCAAGCTACTTGCTCACATAGAAATGGACAATTTTGGCATGTAGTCGTGTCCTTTTTTAATGTGATCATCGCAAAAATCTCTATGAAGTGTTGTCACGTGATTGAATAAAGAATGCATTTTCCTGACATCGGCCATTACAGGCTGTGCAGCCGTTGGGCATGTCATCACAAGACTACAAAGAGCAAGACCGGCAGATCGTGTCATTTTGTACATAAACCAAGGCGCGGCTCCGGCTGTCGATAAGACAAAACTTCTCCCCAAGTTTCTCCAAATCACACACCACAGTCAAGTGACAACATACTAGTAGCTCTTCCTGACTTCCTCCCTACCTACTCAAAGTCTTCCCATGTGTCAGCTCTGAAGTCCTCCTGACACTCGCCAATGGCGCCGCACCGCAGCCAGCCCCTCGTGATCGCTGCTGCTCCCCAGCCCGACGACGACGGGCACGCCCCTCGCACAGGTATATAGTACTCCCACGCCAAGATTTGATTTATTTGGTCAGTCTTCCATGTAGTCATGCATGCTAACAACTAGTAGCTGTTTGCTTTGCTTCTTCTGTTCTCTGACTAGGCAATATCTGGACATGCGTCGCGCACATCATCACCGCCATGATCGGGTGCGGCGTGCTCGCGCTCTCGTGGAGCGTCGCGCAGCTCGGCTGGATCGCCGGTCCGATCGTGATGATCTGCTTCGCCTTCGTGACCTACATCTCGGCCTTCTTGCTGTCTCACTGTTACAGGTCCCCTGATTCAGAGAAAAGTCAGAGGAACTACACCTACATGGATGCCGTCAGGGTGCACTTAGGTAACTTACTCAAGTCCAGTTATTTAGCTACTTTTCTCAGAAAGTCTAATTATTTATTCATCAATACTAGTCTTTGGTTACTACTAGCTACTAGATTGTTACAGTTCTATGGCAACTGATCAACAACACTTACAGGGAAGAAGCACACTTGGGTCTGCGGTTTGCTCCAGTACCTGAACTTGTACGGGACTGCGATTGCTTATACCATCACTACGGCTACTTGTCTGAGGTGATTCTGGACTTGGCATAAATTTTCAAGTGTATTAGTTCTCGTTTCTGAGAGGTATAGCTCGTGCCAGGGCAATTAAGAAGGCCAACTGCTACCACGACGAAGGGCGTGACGCTTCTTGCGACTCACATGGAGAACACTTCTACATGCTGCTCTTTGGAGCAGCCCAGTTGGTGCTGTCCTTCATACCGAATTTCCACAACATGGCGTGGCTCTCGGTCGTCGCGGCGATCATGTCCTTCACCTACTCATCCATCGGGCTCGGGCTCGGGCTCGCCAAGACTATAGGTAACGTTGTAATCGATCCATTTGAGGCTGCTCTGTTGACACAATTAGTGCTTAATTGGTAACCTGAAAGCTTGATGCATTTGCTCTGGATGGATAAAATACTTGTGTCAGGTAATGGAACGATCAAAGGAGACCTTGCGGGTGTTGCAATGCCCCACCCTACGCAGAAAGTTTGGCGAGTGGCTCAAGCAATCGGTGACATTGCATTCGCCTATCCGTACACCATAGTGCTCCTAGAGATACAGGTACATCCATTTTTCGGAGCTCGAACCACTTAAAGCAGTATCAGTAAGTAGACAGAGCTTTATCGATCCCTTTCACCGAAAGCAAAATATACTACTCTTTTTTTTTATGAAAACATGTAACAGGACACACTGAAATCACCACCACCTGAGAGTGAGACGATGCAGAAGGGGAACGTGATCGCGGTTCTCACGACCACCTTCTTCTACCTCTGCGTGGGGTGCTTCGGGTACGCGGCCTTCGGGAGCGCCGTGCCTGGCAACCTGCTCACCGGTTTCGGCTTCTACGAGCCGTACTGGCTCATAGACTTTGCTAACGCCTGCATCGTGCTCCACCTACTAGGTGGCTACCAGGTGATTTAGCTGCAACGGCCATCTTATTCTGAAACTTTACTTATCCTGATAAATTGTTATGAAGCTTAGCTAGCTTGACGTGTGCCTTTTAATTTTGAGATGCAGATGTTTAGCCAGCAAATATTCACCTTTGCGGACCGATGCTTCGCAGCAAACTTCCCAAACAGTGCGTTCGTGAACAAGTTGTACGCCTTCAAGATCATCCCGGGCCTGCCGGGCTACAAGCTGAACCTGCAGAGGCTGTGCTTCAGGACTGCGTACGTCGCGAGCACGACGGGGCTGGCCGTGCTGTTCCCCTACTTCAACGAGGTGCTGGGCCTGCTCGGCGCGCTCGTCTTCTGGCCGCTCGCCATCTACTTCCCCATTGAGATGTACTGCTTGCAGAGGCGGATCCTGCCGTGGACGGGGAGCTGGGTCGCGCTGCAGGCGTTCAGCGTCGTGTGCTTCGTCGTCGGCACGTTCGCGTTCGTCGGATCGGTGGAAGGCGTCGTCAGGAAAAGGCTAGGCTAGGCCAGGACAAGAATGTCGAATGCGTGATGGTTCTGTTACGAAAGAGACAACAAAATGTATCCAGCTTGGAAATTGCACGCGAGATTAACTCACCTAACATCTAACAACGACCTTTTTCGTTTGTCCAGGCAACTTACTACGGAACTAGTAATGGTGAACGGTAATGGACAATCATCTCACAGGCTTCAGAATTCTCCAGTTCATCAGAATTCAGATTTCAGCTGGTTCTTCGTTATCTGTAACCAGTATCACACGTTCGAGCATTTGCCCGTTGAGTGGGCAAAGGATCCGCGATTGTTAAGCTTGCGGAGACCACCAATCTGCCGGACTGCGCCACTAGCCCACTACAGAACCATTGTACACTGGCCATACGGCTACAGTATTACCACTGCACATGCTTTAGTACCAAATCAGCTACTTTGCTACTGTATGCTCCCTTTATTTCGCTGTATTTGTCTACACGCACAGATATATCAAGGAAACACTTAATTTAAGAAATATTTAATGAAAATGATCATACATACTCATATTAAATGATATCTCTATAAAATACCCCCTCCAGTTAAAAAAATCATTTTGGACATCAACACGGTCTTCAAAATACAATTTTGATAAGTAATTATTATTGTAATATAATTGTAAAACCATGTAAAATTAATATTAGTAAAGTGTTTTTCGAGATGAATCTAAACATATGATTTTTTATGTATCTAATTTAAATATTTAAAAAGATACTGATAAACTAAAGTTTGCAAAGTTTAACTGCACCTATTGCAAAACAATTTGTTTTTATGATCCAGAGGGAGTAACATAGCATAGCTACTTAACCTCTTTCAAACATTCAAGTATGTCAGAGAAAAAAATTGTAATAACCACGTTCTAGATTATTGGATAAATATATTGAAACAGATACGCACAAAATCATGGACATATATAACAAAACAGAGGGAGTATAACCTTAAACCGCACAGCGGTAGTTCCGCAGTTATAACGCCGGAACTACCGATCTTCTGACAGAAACAACAATGGCTTTCACAACAACTCCAATTGCAAAACACATTTGACAATTGATAAGCCATGCCAACAAGGATCACAGTAAGATTCCTAACAAGTTGCAAAACACATTTGCCAACTTTTAGAATCATACCATAAGGAATAAGATACATGGACTCAAATCATTTGCAAACTTAAGTCACATGCTACAAGAAATCAAGTATGAGTATTAACTATTTGCAAAGCACATTCGCAAATAATAGCACCATGCCACAAGGCTAAGGTGCATGGATTTCAACCATTTGCAAAACACATTTGCAAGTTATATTCCCATGCTACAAGGATTAAATGCATGAGTCTCGGCTATTTGCAAAACACATTCGCAAATAATAACTCCATGCATAGATGAGCTAGAACAAGCATAATGAGCTATCAACATATGACTAACTCATGCTTCTAGTCAAGACCCCTCTTAATAGTACGGCAACCTATACTAACAATCCGGTCTTCCAACCAAACACCAAGACCGGTAAAAGACAAGACTAGGAACACATCTTTAGCCCTGGCTAGTCATACCTTTGCCTTGCATCTTCTTGAAACTTAATGACACACATCATCACTTCAAATCTAGGTCATTGACTTGATAATCATCAACACATGATGATCTTCTTCACTTCGGGAACTTGCCTTGAACATTATCAACACATGATGATTTCTTCATCCCGAGTCTTGACATGCATCAACACATGATGCATTCTTTCACTTGACCTCCATCAACACATGATGGGTCTTCTCTTGACTTGATGTGCATCAACACATAATGCATCCTTTACACCAAGTCTTGATATGCATCAACGCATGATGCATCCTTCATTAGACCTCCATCAACATATGATGAGTCTTCTCTTAACTTGATGATCAACTCATGATCATCTCCTCTTCTTGAACATCATCGACACACGATGATTTTCTTGTCTTCAAGCTCTTCATATGCATCAACACATGATGCATATTCTTCTTACACTTTGAATTGATGACTATCAACACATGATGCATCTTCTTCTTACACTTTGACTTGATGACTATCAACTTATGATGTCATCCCAAGTCTTTATTACCCTGGAACATAACCTATTCATCCAACTCATGGAAAATGTTAGTTCCACAATATGATTATCATTAATTACCACACCATACCATTAACTCATAATGGTGGGACAAGATACTTCAATCTTTCCCTTTTTGGTAATTGATGATAACCACTTCAATTGCACATAAATTGAATTTAGATAATTAAATGTAACACGACATGAGTATATATGAACAACACAAGTAATATATACTCCAACATGAGTATACAAGAACTACACAAGTTCTATATACTTACAACATGAGTATACAAGAACAACACAAGTTTTGTATGCTCAAAAGGATACGTTTCAAAGTAAAGATTCCAAATATGTGTGGAGAACGGAATATGGATCAATACTAATGAAACCACAAAATATAGAATGAACTCCCCCTAAATGTGTGCATATACAAATGTGTAATGGAAACATATGCACATATTCAAGTTATACTTATGGTGGAGTTTAACCTATATTTTGGATCCGATGAATACAACAATATATAAGAGTATAAGTCGAATGCATACCTCGTTGAATTTCACCTTTATATCCAAATGAGACTACACACTAGATATAACAATAAAATGTTAGTCCAACAAATAGATTTATCATTAATCACTAAAACACTCTATTAACTCATAATGACGGGTCTAGATCCTTCAATAACTAGTAGTACATCACTAATATTTAAATGACCTCCGAACCCTAGGCCGCTGCCTTAATGGAATCGATAATTCAAGTAATTAGCCAAAGCCATTAGAAGGTTTAATAGGATTGGTTAATCAGTAGTAGGTAATTAGCTACTGAATATTTCAACTAACAATAGCAGAATAATTGTGTTGTTAGCAACTAAATTAGGATGGTCGAATCGAGTAGTTGGAGATTAGCTGGAAATGTTTAGGATTACAATAACATGTATTTAGAAGGCAACCTTGATTAAAAATCATGTTTACATATGTACACACATACATGATCTAACTTTAGTAGATCTTAGACCATTGTGGTAATAATAGAGATAATAAGTTAATCAAATAGTTAAACAGAGTTAGTAGAATAGTTAGATAATAGTCGACTACCGTTAACCTATAGCCCTATGTCTAGGAATGCCCAAATGAACATAAGGTTATATGCTATAATCTAACAACATCGTGTCTACGGGTAATCCTAGCATAATAATCCGTAGCACGTGTAGTTTCAGATCAACCTAACGTGGTAAGTTTACCTTAGTATATGCTAAGCCACACAAGTTGTTGGACCGAAACGACGACCAGAGGGAGGGGGGTGAATAGGAGCACTGACGAGGATCTAATAATCCTCATTTTATCTTTTATCTATAATTCTTATTATGGGTAAATATGATGTCACATAGTCCCCGAAGTACCCTTATATCTATAAGGAGAGGTCTAACAAGTGATTGTAAGTTCTTCTACAATCACCCTATAGTCGTAAGTCTTGCTACGACTATATCATGGTAGTAAGTCTTTTCGACCACTACATGGTCGTAAGTCTTTCCACGACCACTACATAGTCGTAAGTCCTTCTCTTGTTGCACAGTCGTAAGTTCTTCTACGACCGGGTAAACTACGACCACCTTATAATCAAACCTACGGTGAGTGGGTCCAATTGATTAAGGAATCCGAGCGGTCTACACGCACTATTATTCCGCGTATTAATGGTGTGTAAATACCCCATTATCTCGGAAGATAATTGCGGACGGCGTGAAGAAGCCGAGGCGCCGTAATTACCGCCATCATGCGTCCGTTACAGTTAATTAGGCGCATCTCCGCAGACAAAACGGCTACTTCTTCACTACTATATAAGGGCATCAATCGGAGGAATGGAGGGGGACGACGGCAAACAAGGGCTAGTCAAGTAGAAACATAAGCACTATTCCTGTAATAGTTTTAGTCCTTTCTTTGGATCATCAAGAATACCATACACACAGGATTAGGGTTATTATTCTCTCCTGAGAAGGCCTGAACTCGTCTAAACATCCGTGTCAATCCACTCGCGTGATCTCATCCTTAGGAGACCCCGAATCAAATAATCTTTACGTAAGATCGGTTCTAATACACCGGCGGTTGGCGCCGATCGTGGGGATCTTCCTAATCTCTTGTCAACATACTCTCTTTTTCCAATCTCATGCAAGCATGGCAGAGAATGGAGCGAGGAGAACTGGTTCGACTTGGCGGTCTGTGAGACGTCGACATGGATGCGGTTTTCGACTACGAGCCGAGTGATGCATTCGCGATGGTGATGTTCCTCCGAGATTATTCTCCAGAAACCATCCCATCAATGGAGTTGAGGAGGATCCTTATCCCCACAGCGATACGTCCAACAGAGGAGCCAATTCCCTACAAGGACAAGGGTCAATCCGACGAATCGCACTCGGGAGGACTCACGACACAATGAGAGTTTTTCCTCTAAGTGTCCAAGTTCCCTTAAGGCGGTCCGACACAGTGAGACAAGTCCTGAAGCCACCATTCCAGACTCCACCAATCTTGTGATCCTATCTCTCGTGGTAACTCCGGAGATAGTGGGATCAAGCATGCTTTTCCTCTGAATCGACCGTCTCCGCAGATCTCATTTGCGGATGGAGACATTATAACCCGAGTTCCCCTACCGAGGGGATTACTCCAAGTCGCCAGATGGTGTCTCTCGAGCACTCCTCAAGCGGGAGGCCTCAAGCGCAAGTGAGAATCATCAGCGGAGGTCTTCGTCCTTCCCTCAAATCGAGTCAACCTCATGGAGGACGAAATGAGAACCCTCCCGAAGATCACGCCTGCGCCTCCTCGTAGTAATGGCAAGGAACCACCGCGACAGAGAGAACCAACACTCGATGAGCGCGAGAAATCCTCGACATTCTCGCACTCCACCGAGAAGGCCTCAAAGATCGGACGGGAGGATTTTGAGGACATCCAAGAAAGAAAATTGCAGCCCGTAAGAACTCGCTCGGCGCATTCAATATCGATCCACAGGAGGTACAAGAACTCCGGACATCAACGACTTGCTTGAGAATCCTAATCAAGAGCTTGCTCGAACGCGAGATACGATCTCTTTCTTTGAGGAGATTGCGCAAAGGCTTGAATCGTGATGACAAGATCGAAGTACCTCGTCAACAACATTCGGTAGTCGTAGCAATGCGACTTCTTGACTACCGATCAATCGAATATTTCTGCGTAGGAATCGACACGGTCATAAGTCACATCGATCTCCTATTCGAGAAATACTTTTCGATCGGTGATGATCAAGTAGCCCTCAGGAGGTGATCAATCACTACTCGGCAAAGAAATTCTAGCGGTGGATTACGAGGAGTATTCCTCGGAACCGAGACCTACAATGAGCAGTCACTGTTGTCGGGTATCGTCGTATCGATCACTGGCGACATTAACCCTTCTTTTCTACAAAGAAGGCGTCAGAAGTAATTCGGATCCGCATTTTCGCCGACCTTGAGCGATTATTTGCCACCTCATTTTCGACCGGTGAACATGGAGAAATTTGATGGATCTCAAAATCCCATCGAGTTTCTTGAGATCTATACAACAAATTGTCCGAGCGGCGGGGAGGAGGAGAGCACGTAATGGCGAATTACCTTCCAACGTGCTCGAAGGATCCGCCGATCGTGGTTATTAAACCAACCACTCGAGTCGATCTACTCTTAGCAACACCTCGTGATCTTCTACGAGCAAATTTCCAAGGCACATACAACCGCCAGAAAGGAAGGCGACTTGCACCGGATCAAGCGAACAACAACGAGACTTTGCGTCAATTCATCAAACGCTTTAGTCGTTCGTAACTCAATTAGGAAATTTCGACTCCTCGTGATCGTGGCTTTTAAGCAAGGAGTCCGTAGTAGAAGAATAACGAGAGGATATTGCTTTAAATCCTCCCAATACCGCTGTTAGAGCTCTTTGAGATGGCCGATCGATATCAATCGCTTACGAGGCGGTCGAGTGGAATAACACTATCGATCGAGAAACACACGCTCTTCGAGAGCGGTGAGGTTGGTAAGGACAAAAAGCAAAAAGTCCAAGAAGAAAATAAAAGTCAAAAGCCACAAACTAGTGGTTTCAAGGAGGTTTTGGTAGTAAAGATAGAGAGCCCCAAACCACCAAGTCGAACCACGATCAAGGCAAAGGTAAGCACCACGATCGTAGGAACGACAAACCAAGATGGTGTCCTTTTCATAAAAGGAAGGACATGACCTTCAGAATCGCCGAAGTTTTCCAAAGAAAGCTCGAGGACTACTACAACAAGAAAGCACCGCTCCCTACTCTCGGCGGGTAGGACATACGAGTGGTCAAGTCGCCGATGATGAGGAGATGCCATTCCAAGATCCGCACCATACCGTTGAGCATATCTATGGAGGATCATCGATATCGACTCCAAACGACAACTTAAAGTCACGGACGAGAGGTAAATTCAATACATACTCCTCTTGTCAATAAATTACCAAAGTGGTGGAAGTTACCATCTCTTTTGAGAAGGACGATCGTCCGATCACTATGAGTCGATCAGTCGGTTTCGATTGTGGTGAACCCACCATCAACAACCTGTCGGGTCAATCGAGTGTTAGTTGATGGTGGTAGTTCTTTGAACATATTATTTACCAAAGCCACGGATGAGATGCAAGTGCCGGTGACAAAGGTAAGGCGATGCGATATTCCTTCCATGGAATCGTCATCGGTCTTCGACCAAACCCATTGGCCAAGTTTCTCTTCCTTTAACATTTGGCTCGCCAAGTAATTTCGTGACGAGAAAGTCTCCTTTGATGTGGTCGATTTCGATCGGCATATAACGCCATACTCGGACGACCAACTTTGGCAAAATTCTTAATGGCTACTCATTATGGGTATCAATGTCTTAAGATGCCAGTCCCAAAGGAGTGATCACAATCAATGTGACAAAAGATGGCGATAGTCACGATCACGATCCTCGAGATGGTTGGTCAAATACCAACTCGAGAAGAAAGTCACCTTCGACTAGCAAGTCGAAGCCTAAAAGTCGCACCAAAGCCGAACGACCAAGTCAAAGAGGTTCCTCCGACGCAGAGAAAAACCTCAAGACTGCTCGCATTGGGGAGACTTCCGATCCCAAATAGGAAGACGCCCTCATTACCTTCCTCCGAGCTAACGCATGTCTTGGCGTGGCAAGCATCCGACATGCCCGAGTCCCGTGGAGGTGATCGAGCACAAAGCTAGCTTTACTACCGATAAAGTACCGTAAAACAAAATTACGGAGATTTGCCCCGATCGACGAGATGCTATTAAATCGAATTGGACAAGCTACTTAAGGCGTGCTTTATAAGAGAAGTCAATCACCCAGTGGTTGGCTAACCTCAGAATGGTCAAAAGTCAAACGGCAAATGGCGTATGTGCGAGACTTTATTGATCTTAATAAAGCTTGTCCAAAAGATGATTTCCTTTACCTCGTATTGATCACCGGTTGATTCTCTGCGGGTTGTGAAATATTAAGTTTTTAGATGCATATTCGATATCACCGATCAATATGTGTCTAAACGATGAAGAAAAGACCGCATTCATTACTCCATTTGGTACCTTTTGTTATATCAAAATGCCATTTGGTCTAAAGAATGCGGTGCTTCTTTTCAACGCTTAATGCAATCGACTTTTCATCTCAATTAGGCCGAATTTGGAAGCCTATGTTGATGACTTAGTCGTAAAAGCATTAAGAGACTTAATCATATCAGCGACCTACAAGAAACATTCGACAACCTCGTAAAGCACCATTTAAAACTTAATCCGAGAAGTGTGTGTTTGGAATTTCTTCAGGAAAATTGCTTGGATTCCTAGTATCTGAACGAGGAATCGAAGCAAATCCTGAAAAAATAAAGGCCATCCTCCAGATGCGACCTCCAAACACAAAAAAGGAAGTCCAGAAACTCACTGGGTGCATGGCGGCTTTAAGTCGTTTCATCGCACGACTAGGAGAAAAGGACTACCTTTCTTTAAACTTCTCAGGAGACATGAAGGTTTTGAGTGGTCGAACGAGGCAAACATTGCCTTTGAGGATGTCAAGAGGTATCTTTCGAGTGCTCCTGTTCTGGTTTCTCCAAAGCCAGAAGAGACGCTCTTAATTTACCTAGCTGCCACGCCACAGGCAGCAAGCGCAGTACTGGTCGTAGAACGTGAAAACGTATAACGACCGGTTTACTACGTAGCGAAGTTTTACACGCCTAAGGAGCGTTACCCTCGGTCCAAAACTTCGATGCCCTCCTCATGTCTTCGAGGAAATCATGGCATTATTTTCAGCGCAAAAATAGTCATGCTGCCCGAGTTTCCTTTGGGAGCAATCCTCCATAATAAGGAAACAATGGACGCATGGCAAAATGGTCAGTCGAACTTGGGGAGTTCGACCTCCATTTCGTGTCCCGAACGGCCATAAAATCCCGATCTTGGCGCACTTTGTCGCCGAATGGACAAATCTGAACTGCTCAGATCCCGATCTGATTCCCACGAACAATGGATGATGTACTTTGACGGTCACTTACTTTAAGTGGCTCGAAATCGGGTGGTCTGGTATCTCCTACCGGAGAAACCTTAAAGTATGCCATACAATTAAACTTTCGTGCCACTAACAATGTGGCGAGATCACGAAGGTTTGCTAGGCGGCATACGAGTCAGCGAAGCACTCTCGATTCGTCGACTACTCGTGAGAGGAGACTCTCAACTAGTCGTGAATCAAATTGGGAAAGAGTACCGGTGCTCTAACTCAACAATGGCTCGGTACTTATCGAAGCACGTAAGCTAGAAAAACATTTTTAGGTTTCGAGGTACAATTTATCCTCGAAGGATAATTTCTCGCAGACCAACTTGCTCGGATGGCTTCTTCCCGATCCATAATACCAAAAGGAGTTTTCTTGGAGCAACTCTAAAACCGCCTCGGTCGAAGAACCGAGACACCTCCTCTTGAGATGGCCTCATTAGATTACGAGGATACCGGATGACTCCCATCTACGAGTATCTTTGCAAGGGTTCCAGACCAAGATGATCTTGAGGCGATCGATTATCCCAAAAGCCAAAATGTATACTTTGGTTGAAGGAGTCCTCTATAAACGAGGAACCCAAGGGATACTCATGCGATGCATTCCGCAAAACGAAGGAATAACACTCCTTCACGATATACACAGTGGCATTTGTGGGACGCATGCTTCCTACAGAACATTAGTTGGTAAAGCCTTTCGACAAGGTTTTATCGCCTCTGACCTGCACGATGCTAAAGAGGTGGTTAAAAAGTGTGTCCAGTGCCAATTTCATGGTAGATGATACACCAACCAAATTTCAAGCATTACAAACAATACCTCTTTCTTGGCCTTTTGCGACACAGGGGCTCGATATCCTAGGACCGCTTTCCCAAAGCTCCGGAGGTTTCAATTCCTTTTGTGGCTATTGACACGCTCACAAAATGGATCGGTCGAACTCAGAATCGATAACAACTAAGCAACAAAAGGTTCATGATGAGAAGCGTAATTAGTCGATTTGGAGTACCAAGTCGGATAATTACGCATAATGGTAAACACTTATGCAAGTGCAAAATTTCGTGAATTTTGCGACGAGTTGGGTACCAAGTTATGCTATGCTTCTGTTGCACATCCCCAAAGTAATGGGGCGGTTGAACGTGCAAACGGCCAAATAATGCGAGGAATTAAAACTCGAGTCTTCGACCAGCTTGTTAAGCGCTCGGGGGCTTGGGTACAAGAATTACCTTCCATATTATGGGCAGTTCGTACAACCACCAGTCGAGCAACAGGAGAAACACCATTTTTTCTAGTGTTCGGAGCCGAAGCCATGCTTCCTCCGGAGCTAAAATTGCGGTCGACACGAGTTGAAACCTTCAACAACTCAGACCAGGAACAACTTCGAAAGATGACATTAACCTACTCAAGAGAGGAGAAACCTAGCCTTAATTGCTCGGCGGTCTACCAACAAGCCTGCGCAGATACTATGATCGTAAGGTCCAACCTCGCAGACCTTCTCAGAGGTGACTTGGTATTGAGGCTCGCCAATCCAAGTCTAACTGGAATAAACTTTCCCTAAATGGGAAGGTCCTTACACGCTGGTCGGCTAACTCGGCGTGGCCTGCACGACTAGCAATGGAAGATGGACAGGTTCTCTCAAACTCTTGGAACATCGACCAGTTACGCAAATTCTATGTGTGACCGATTTTCTCAAGCAATAAAAGTCCAGGTTCTTTCTACCTCTTTTTGCCTTATTTTCGAGTAGTGCTTTTTTAATCTTTCGACTATGATATGAAAACACCCGCTTTTCTTTACATCGCCGGCAAGCGAGAAACGCTATCCGACGAAACTTCTCCTCTCTCGCATGTGGTTACGCCCACTAGAAGGAATTTCAAGCATTGACTCGTTACTCATTTTTGCCGCCAAGACAAAGAGCCCTGGTTTCTATCCAATAAATGTTCTCAAAGCCAACTCTCTCAATCTTAGTCTATTTTTTCAGTCAATTCAAAAAATAATCTAAGTAGAGTACACTTTCTTACATTTGTTCGACCACCTTTGATGTACTCGATTTGTTTTAACTGGTCGAAGGAAGAGACACACCTAGTCGAAGTCTTTCCTCTCTGCATGTGGTCCTCGCCCACTAGAAGGAAACTTCCTAGCGCCGCTCGATCTCCTACTTTTGCTCTCGGAAAAGACTTATCAAGTCCACCAAAAAGGACGAACGAATTACTAAAGTCCTCTAAGACGCCTGCTTAACTCAAGTTGTTTGTTCTTGGTTCGATTAAACTAGTCGAAATGAAAACATCACCTAGTCGAAACCTTTCCTTTCTCGCACGTGGTCCCGCCACTAGAAGGAACTTCCTAGTGTCGAGTCGCTTTTACTCTTTCGACCAAAGGCTTGACAACCGTAATAAAAGCTATAAGTTAAATAAACCTCTCTTTGTTTTCGAAAACCCTGTTTCAAACACTATTTGTTTAGATTGTCTAAACAATCTAAGCAAATAGTCGGGGCTAGGATAAAGTTATTAATTTGACTTCAATTCTTAGTCTTTCATTCGCTTATTATCTTTTGAGTTACTAACTACTCGACAAGATGATTTTCGTGAAATAAGGCGGATCATATATTACTCATCAACAAAAATTGTCGCCTTACAAAGTAGTTACAAGATTACTCAAGGGGGAGAGCCTAGTCGCATTTCCTCCGCCACCTTTTGCCAATCGATCGTGCATTTCCACAATCGCACGACTTGCCTCGATTCAGGCGTTAAAGTCGCTTCGATTGGTTTAACATTGACGAGGATCTAATAATCCTCATTTTATCTTTTATCTATAATTCTTATTATGGGTAAATATGATGTCACATAGTCCCCGTATACCCTTTATATCTATAAGGAGAGGTCTAACAAGTGATTGTAAGTTCTTCTACAATCACCCCTATAGTCGTAAGTCTTGCTACGACTATATCATGGTAGTAAGTCTTTTACGACCACTACATGGTCGTAAGTCTTTCCACGACCACTACATAGTCGTAAGTCCTTCTACGATCGCACCGGTCGTAAGTTCTTCTACGACTGTAAACTACGACCACCTTATAATCAAACCTACGCGAGTGGGTCCAATTGATTAAGGAATCCAACGGTCTACACGCACTATTATTCCGCGTATTAATGGTGTGTAAATACCCCATTATCTCTCGAAGATAATTGCGACGGCGTGAAGAAGCCGAGGCGCCGTAATTATCGCCATCATGCGTCCGCTACTGATTAATTAGGCGCATCTCCGCAGACAAAACGGCTACTTCTTCACTACTATATAAGGGCATCAATCGGAGGAATGGAGGAGGACGACGGCAAACAAGGGCTAGTCAAGTAGAAACATAAGCACTATTCCTGTAATAGTTTTAGTCCTTTGTCGGATCATCAAGAATACCATACACACAGGATTAGGGTTATTATTCTCTCCGAGAAGGCCCGAACTCGCCTAAACATCCCGTGTCAATCCACTCTGCGTGATCTCATCCTTAGAGACCCCGAATCAAATAATCTTTACGTAAGATCGGTTCTAATACACCGGCAGCTGGCGCCGACCGTGGGGATCTTCCGTAATCTCTTGTCAACATACTCTCTTTTTCCAATCTCATGCAAGCATGGCAGAGAATGGAACGAGGAGAACGGGTTCGACTTGGCGATTACGCAGACGCCGACATGGATGCCGCCGACTACGAGCCGAGTGATGCATTCACGATGGTGATGTTCCTCCGAGATTATTCTCCAGAAACCATCCCATCAATGGAGTTGAGGAGGATCCTTATCCCCACAACGATACGCCCAACAGAGGAGCCAATTCCTACAAGGACAAGGGTCAATCCGACTGTAATCGCACTCGGAGGACTCACGACACAATGAGAGTTTTTCCTCTAAGTGTCCAAGTTCCTTAAGGCGGTCCGACTGGTGAGACAAGTCCCGAAGCCACCATTCCAGACTCCACCAAAGATCTTGTGATCCTATCTCTCGTGGTAACTCCAGAGATAGTGGGATCAAGCATGCTTTTCCTACGAATACGACTGCCTCTCGCAGATCTCATTTGCGATGGAGATGATTATAACCCGAGTTCCCCTACCGAGGGGATTACTCCAAGTCGCCAGATGGTGTCTCTCGAGCACTCCTCAAGCGGGAGGCCTCAAGCGCAAGTGAGAATCATCAACGGAGGTCTTCGCCCTTCCTCAAATCGAGTCAACCTCATGGAGGACGAAATGAGAACCTCCCCAAGATCACGACCGCGCCTCCTCGTAGTAATGGCAAGGGAACCACCGCGACAGAGAGAACCAACACTGATGAACGCGAGAGAAATCCTCGACATTCTCGCACTCCACCGAGAAGGCCTCAAAGATCCGACGGGAGGATTTTGAGGACATCCAAGAAAGAAAATTGCAGCCGTAAGAACTCGCTCAAGCGCATTCAATATCGACCACGGGAGGTACAAGAACTCCGTGACATCAACGACTTGCTTGAGAATCCTAATCAAGAGCTTGCTCGAACGCCAGATACGATCTCTTTGTCGAGGAGATTGCGCAAAGGCTTCGAATCGTGATGACAAGACCGAAGTACTCGCCAACAACATTCGTGTAGTCGAGTAATGCGACTTCTTCACTACCAATCAATCGAATATTTCTGCGTAGGAATCGACACGGTCATAAGTCACATCGATCTCTTATTCGAGAAATACTTTTCGATCGGTGATGATCAAGTAGCCCTCCGAGGAGGTGATCAATCACTACTCCGCAAAGAAATTCACAACGGTGGATTACGAGGAGTATTCCTCAAGAATCGAGACCTACAATGAGCAGTCACCGTTGTCGTATCGTCAGATACGATCACTGGCGACATTAACCCTTCTTTTCTACAAAGAAGGCGCTAAGAAGTAATTACGGATGCCGCATTTTCGCCGACCTTCGAAAGCGATTACGCCACCTCATTTTCGACCAAAGGAACATGGAGAAATTTGATGGATCTCAAAATCCCATCGAGTTTCTTCAGATCTATACAACAAACCGTCCGAGCAGCGGGAGGAGGAGAGCACGAATGGCGAATTACCTTCCAATCGTGCTCGAAGGATCCGCCGATCGTGGTTATTAAACCAACCACTCGAGTCGATCTACTCTTGGCAACACCTCTGTGATCTTCTCAGCAAATTTCCAAGGCACATACAACCGCCCGAAAGGAAGACGACTTGCACCGATCAAACAGAACAACAACGACTTTGCGCCAATTCATCAAACGCTTTAGTCAGTTCAGAACTCAATTCCGAAATTTCGACTCCTCCGTGATCGTGGCTTTTAAGCAAGGAGTCCGTAGTAGAAGAATAACAGAGGATATTGCTTTAAATCCTCCCAATACCGCTGCCGAGCTCTTTGAGATGGCCGATCGATATGCAATCGCTTCGAGGCAATGAGTGGAATAACACTATCGATCGAGAAACACACGCTCTTCGAGAGCCAGTGAGGTTGGTAAGGACAAAAAGCAAAAAGTCCAAGAAGAAAATAAAAGTCAAAAGCCACAAACTAGTGGTTTCAAGGAGGTTTTGGCCAGAAAAGATAGAGAGCCCCAAACCACCAAGTCGAACCCCGATCAAGGCAAAGGTAAGCACCCGATCGTAGGAACGACAAACCAAGATGGTGTCCTTTTCATAAAAAGGAAGGACATGACCTTCAGAATCGCCGAAGTTTTCCAAAGAAAGCTCGAGGACTACTACAACTAAAAGCACCGCCCCTACTCTCGAAAGTAGGACATACGAGTGGTCAAGTCGCCGATGATGAGGAGATGCCATTCCAAGATCCGCACCATACCGTTGAGCATATCTATGGAGGATCATCGGATACGACTCCAAACGACAACTTAAAGTCACGGACGAGAGGTAAATTCAATACATACTCCTCTTGTCAATAAATTACCAAAGTGGCCTGTTACCATCTCTTTTGAGAAGGACGATCGTCCGATCACTATGAGTCGATCAGTCGGTTTCGATTAGAGGTGAACCCACCATCAACAACCGTCGGTCAATCGAGTGTTAGTTGATGGTGGTAGTTCTTGAACATATTATTTACCAAAGCCCGGATGAGATGCAAGTGCCGGTGACAAAGGTAAGGCGATGACGATATTCCTTCCATGGAATCGCATCGGTCTTCGCCAAACCCATTGGCCAAGTTTCTCTTCCTTTAACATTTGGCTCGCCAAGTAATTTCGTGACGTAGAAAGTCTCCTTTGATGTGGTCGATTTCGATACGGCATATAACGCCATACTCGGACGACCAACTTTGGCAAAATTCTTAATGGCTACTCATTATGGGTATCAATGTCTTAAGATGCCAGTCCCAAAGGAGTGATCACAATCCAATGTGACAAAAGATGGCGATAGTCAGCGATCACGATCCTCGAGATGGTTGGTCAAATACCAACTCGAGAGAAAGTCACCTTCGACTAGCAAGTCGGCCTTCAAAGTCGCACCAAAGCCGAACGACTGTCAAAGAGGTTCCTCCGACGCAGAGAACCCTCAAGACTGCTCGCATTGGGAGACTTCCGATCCCAAATAGGAAGACGCCTCATTACCTTCCTCCGAGCTAACGCAGATGTCTTGGCGTGGCAAGCATCCGACATGCCCGAGTCCCTGTGGAGGTGATCGAGCACGTGCTAGCTTTACTACCGATAAAGTACCGTAAAACAAAAATTACGGAGATTTGCCCCGATCGACGAGATGCTATTAAATCGAATTGATAAGCTACTTAAGGCGTGCTTTATAAGAGAAGTCAATCACCCGCAGTGGTTGGCTAACCTCAGAATGGTCAAAAAGTCAAACGGCAAATGGCGATGTGCGAGACTTTATCGATCTTAATAAAGCTTGTCCAAAAGATGATTTCCCTTTACCTCGTATTGATCACCGTTGATTCTATCGCGGGTTGTGAAATATTAAGTTTTTAGATGCATATTCGATATCACCGATCAATATGTGTCTAAACGATGAAGAAAAGACCGCATTCATTACTCCATTTGGTACCTTTTGTTATATCAAAATGCCATTTGGTCTAAAGAATGCCTGCTTCTTTTCAACGCTTAATGCAATCGACTTTTTCATCTCAATTAGGCCGAATTTGGAAGCCTATGTTGATGACTTAGTCGTAAAAGCATTAAGAGACTTAATCATATCATCGACCTACAAGAAACATTCGACAACCTCGTAAAGCACCATTTAAAACTTAATCCAGAGAAGTGTGTGTTTGGAATTTCTTCAGAAAATTGCTTGGATTCCTAGTATCCGAACGAGGAATCAAGCAAATCGAAAAATAAAGGCCATCCTCCGATGCACTCCAAACACAAAAAGGAAGTCCGTAAACTCACTTTGGGTGCATGGCGCTTTAAGTCGCTTCATCGCACGACTAGGAGAAAAGGACTACCTTTCTTTAAACTTCTCGTGAGACATGAAGGTTTTGAGTGGTCGAACGAGGCAAACATTGCCTTTGAGGATGTCAAGAGGTATCTTTCGAGTGCTCTGCTCGTTTCTCCAAAGCCGTAAGAGACGCTCTTAATTTACCTAGCCGCCACGCCACAGCAAAGAAGCGCAGATCGGTCGAGAACGTGAAAACGCATAACGACCGGTTTATTACGTAGTTAAGTTTTACACGGCCTAAGGAGCGCTACCTCGTGTCCAAAACTTCAGATGCCCTCCTCATGTCTTCGAGGAAATCGCGCATTATTTTCAGCGCACAAAATAGTCAGGCTGCCCGAGTTTCCTTTGGGAGCAATCCTCCATAATAAGGAAACAATGGACGCATGGCAAATGGTCACCGAACTTGGGGAGTTCGACCTCCATTTCGTGTCCCGAACGGCCATAAAATCCTGATCTTGGCGCACTTTGTCGCCGAATGGACAAATCGAACTCGCTCAGATCCCCAAGACGATTCCCACGAACAAAGGATGATGTACTTTGACGGGTCACTTACTTTAAGTGGCTCTGGGTCGGGTGGTCTGGTATCTCCTACCGGAGAAACCTTAAAGTATGCCATACAATTAAACTTTCGTGCCACTAACAATGTGGCGTATCACGGTTTGCTAGCCGGCATACGAGTCGCGAAGCACTCTCGATTCGTCGACTACTCGTGAGAGGAGACTCTCAACTAGTCGTGAATCAAATTGGGAAAGAGTACCAAGCTTTAACTCAACAATGGCTCGGTACTTATCGTAATCGTAAGCTAGAAAAACATTTTTAGGTTTCGAGGTACAATTTATCCTCGAAGGATAATTTCTCATGCACCAACTTGCTCGATGGCTTCTTCCCGATCCATAATACCAAAAGGAGTTTTCTTGGAGCAACTCCAAAACCGCCTCTCGTCGAAGAACCGAGACACCTCCTCTTGAGATGGCCTCATTAGATTACGAGGATACCGGATGACTCCCATCTACGAGTATCTTTGCAAGGGTTCCAGACCAAGATGATCTTGAGGCGGTCGATTATCCCAAAAGCCAAAATGTATACTTTGGTTGAAGGAGTCCTCTATAAACGAGGAACCTAAGGGATACTCATGCGATGCATTCCGCAAAACGAAGGAATAACACTCCTTCACGATATACACAAAGGCATTTGTGGGACGATGCTTCCTCTGTAACATTAGTTGGTAAAGCCTTTCGACAAGGTTTTTATCGCCTGACACTGCACGATGCTAAAGAGGTGGTTAAAAAGTGTGTCCAGTACAATTTCATGGTAGATGATACACCAACCACTCAAGCATTACAAACAATACCTCTTTCTTGGCCTTTTGCACTGGGGCTCGATATCCTAGGACCGCTTCCCAAAGCTCCGGAGGTTTCAATTCCTTTTGTGGCTATTGACACGCTCACAAATGGATCGGTCAACTCAGAATCGATAACAACTAAGCAAAGAAAAGGTTCATGATGAGAAGCGAATTAGTCGATTTGGAGTACCAAGTCGGATAATTACGCATAATGGTAAACACTTAGCAAGTGCAAAATTTCGTGAATTTTGCGACGAGTTGGGTACCAAGTTATGCTATGCTTCATGCACATCCCCAAAGTAATGGGGCGTTGAACGTGCAAACGCCAAATAATGCGAGGAATTAAAACTCGAGTCTTCGACCACTTGTTAAGCGCTGGGGCTTGGGTACAAGAATTACCTTCCATATTATGGGCGATCAGACAACCACAAGTCGAGCAACAGGAGAAACACCATTTTTCTAGTGTTCGAGTCGGCCATGCTTCCTCCGAGCTAAAATTGCGGTCGACACGAGTTGAAACCTTCAACAACTCGGACCAGAACAACTTCGAGCAGATGACATTAACCTACTCAAGAGAGGAGAAACCTAGCCTTAATTGCTCGGCGGTCTACCAACAAGCCTGCGCAGATACTATGATCGTAAGGTCCAACCTCGCACCTTGTCAGAGGTGACTTGGTATTGAGGCTCGCCAATCCAAGTCTAACCTAATAAACTTTCCCTAAATGGGAAGGTCCTTACACAAAGGGTCGAAGTAACTCGGCGAGTGGCCTGCACGACTAGCAATGGAAGATGGACAGGTTCTCTCAAACTCTTGGAACATCGACCAGTTACGCAAATTCTATGTGTGACCGATTTTCTCAAGCAATAAAAGTCCAGGTTCTTTCTACCTCTTTTTGCCTTATTTTCGAGTAGTGCTTTTTTAATCTTTCGACTATGATATGAAAACACCCGCTTTCTTTACACCGGCCGGTGCGAGAAACGCCATCCGGGCGAAACTTCTCCTCTCGCATGTGGTTCTGCCCACTAGAAGGAATTTCCAAGCATTGACTCGTTACTCATTTTTGCTGCCAGTACAAAGAGCCCGGTTTCTATCCAGTCGAAATGTTCTCAAAGCCAACTCTCTCAATCTTAGTCTATTTTTTCACCAATTCAAAAATAATCTAAGTAGAGTACACTTTCTTACATTTGTTCGACCACCTTTGATGTACTCGATTTGTTTTAATCGGTCAAGGAAGAGACACACCTAGTCGAAGTCTTTCCTCTCTGCATGTGGTCCCGCCCACTAGAAGGAAACTTCCTAGCGCCGCTCGATCTCCTACTTTTGCTCTTGGAAAAGACTTATCAAGTCCACCAAAAAGGACGAACGAATTACTAAAGTCCTCTAAGACGCCTGCTTAACTCAAGTTGTCGTTCTTGGTTCGATTAAACTAGTCTGAAATGAAAACATCACCTAGTCGAAGCCTTTCCTTTCTCGCACGTGGTCCCGCCCACTAGAAGGAACTTCCTAGTGTCGAGTCGCTTTTACTCTTTCGACCAATTGCTTGACAACCGTAATAAAAGCTATAAGTTAAATAAACCTCTCTTTGTTTTCGTAAAACCGTTTCAAACACTATTTGTTTAGATTGTCTAAACAATCTAAGCAAATAGTCGGGGCTAGGATAAAGTTATTAATTTGACTTCAATTCTTAGTCTTTCATTCGCTTATTATCTTTTGAGTTACTAACTACTCGACAAGATGATTTTCGTGAAATAAGGCGGATCATATATTACTCATCAACAAAAATTGTCCGCCTTACAAAGTAGTTACAAGATTACTCACGGGAGAGCCTAGTTGCATTTCCTCCGCCACCTTTTGCCAATCGATCGCATTTCCACAATCGACGACTTGCCTCGATTCAGTAATCGAAAGTCGGCTTCGATTGGTTTAACATTAAGGGGGGATCTTGAGCTTTAAGTTTCGCCAAAGCGTAACTTACAAGCAGCCTTCGATCGCCTCCCTTATTGATTCAAATTTTGATTAGCCTTCAGAGTGGTCACCATTTCTTGCAATTTTCCGACTTGTTCTCCAATAGTACTTGTGTGAGCAAACTATAGTATCTTCTCGAGGAGTTTTTCCTCGTAATGTAGCTCACTAAGCACATTGTTCAGAGAGTGATGTTGCCTTGAAGACTAGTCTTCATCGACTCCATCTCCGTTGGGTACAAGTCGAAGCCTCAAAGCTTTTGTTCTCGACCACTTGTTCCAAAAGAATAATACCGGCCAAACAAAAATACTTCTAGAGGAACATAACACAAAGATATTTGTAGGTAAAAGCATTTCTTACCTACTAATTGAGAATCCAATTTCTTGACCTCTTCGCGATGGAAAGCAACAGCCAAAGATGCTTTTGCTCCCACGCCCGATGTCCTCTCAGATTCATCTTAGCAATGCGACGGACTCATTGCGAATCAAGGTCTTTGCTTGGATTTCACCTCAAGGATTCTCAATTGGGCAGCAATTTCGAACAAGGAATTGACATTAAAAAGGGAAAACACTCAAAAGGACAACAGTAAAGAGTTACTTACTCGTGACTTGAGTTCTCGTAACCTCAAGTTCTTGATCCTTATCCTTGGTAATGCGGAAAACTCTGAATGACCAAAGATTTGTCTCCAACTTCACCGAGCTTCTTCATCTCATTTTCTTTATCTCAAGAAGAAATGAGAGTTAGGTAAAGGTTAAAACTCAAAAGCAGTCTTAAGTTCAAGACTTCATCGCTTATTTTTTCCTGCAATTTCTTAGATGCAGAGACAACCTCTCGAAGTCTTTCCGAGAGGGTTAATACTTCATTCCTTAGCCTCCTCGACTCCTCTTTTTCATAGTCGAGCGAGTCGGCTAAGGTCTTTGAATCACTGTTTAACCTACAAAGGACAGAGATGGAGATAAAATCACCAATGGTTATAAATACTTCTACAACCACTGACCTAGTCGTAAGTTTTTCTGCGACTACGAATGGTTGTAAGTCTTTTTGCGACCACTATCTGGTCGTAAGTAGTCGTAAGCTTTTTACGACTAATACTTTGTCATGAGTTTCTTCCATGACTATTCTCATAAAGCATTATACGAGTATTTAAGTCGAAAACAACTATGAATGATAAGTGACTTACCACCTCTCTGCCTCTGCGCAGAGTAGTTCTTTCTCCTGTCTTAGCTCTAAAAGTTGTCGATGATACTCACCGACAACAAAGAATTTGCTCCGAGCTTTCGCAAAAGAAAACAGTAAGAAAGGAAGAAAAGCCACAGATATAAGTATTCTGAAGATACTTACATTCATAGTCGTCCTAGCAAACGTTGAATATACAAAGTCTGGGTGCTGCAGCTTATCTATCCTCGCAACTTTGTCCCACCACACCTTCTCAAGGCGCTCGTTATCAAAAGTATTCTCCATATTGGGAATATCTTTGGGATGGGGGACTCGGTCACGAGATCTGTGAAGGTAAGACCCTACGACGGAGGCAGACCAAAGAAGTCACCACGTGTTCGAAATTTTCTCCTTCTGTTTCTGTAACTTCTCTTTGGGTAGGGGAAGGAACGCCTCCTACATTTTCCTTCCCAGAGTGGTGCGCAGGCTGTTCACCACCTTGACCAGAGGCTTCCACAGCTGCCTCTGTTGTTTCTACGACATCAGCAGTCGTAGCAGCCACCTCAACAGTAATGGCCGCTACCTCAAGAGTCGTAGCTACAATTTCAGCAGGTGTGAGAGTCACTCTGGGAGTCTCGACTTCATCGCCACCGGGCCAAGGGTGATGCTTGACCACCTCCATTGCTACCTCCCAATGAGTCAAGGGATGGCAATGGACTTCTCGTGAAAGCATTCCCTGGGTCAAGGAGTCTGACCAAATAAAGAAAAGCAAATCAAAGTTGTGAAAAGAAAAAGGTAAATGTCGTTTTACACTTTAGTACATTTCACATACTCGCACTCGGTCTTAACCAGAATTTTGGAGCAATCCTCCCAACGGAGGACCTTTTCTTCTCCACGACCACGCCCGTCGAGGTTCAATAATTGGCTCAGCTACGACCACGTCTGGTCGTAGAATTGGAACAGGGACCAGGGCTCTAGTTCCCTGATCCTCTGGATGGACGAGATCAGTCTCGACCATTCCGTATAAAGATCGCCTCACCGTAGGTTGTGCCGATGCCGCATCCTCCTTCATAAAGACATAAAATCTTTCCAGCCTCCTTTCTAGTTGCTTAATAAAACTAGGAGTGGCACCGACTGCGAAAGATTCCGTGTCATAATAGAAGGGTACCTTAGCCTTGCGAGGTTTGCGCTTAAGAGGTTCAGCTGCTTCAACCTCCCCGGCTTCGACGGCTGCGACCTCGGCTTCAGATACAACTACAGCTGCCGCAGGCCTTGTAGAGGGTCTGGTCGAAAGACCAGAGCTCGAGCTTGCTCCCCCTTGCTCAAGCAGATTTTACAAGTCGACGCCTCTTCGAGGGAGGAGCCGAGCCTTTGTCTTCGACAACCCAATACCAATAGTCATCGAATCGACTTCTTCGTCGTCCTGACGATTTTCCATGCCTACTTTCTGTAAAGCAAAACAGAAAAAGAAGAATCACTAATTAGTCGTAAGTTTTTTCTACGACTAGTTCTAAGTCGTAAGTTCTTCTACGACTTTTTATTGATTGTAAGATATTCTACGATCACCATTAGTCGTAAGTATCTCCTACGACTATAAAGTCCTAAAAGAAGAATCGATTTGATTACCTTTAGGCGCCCATCTTTTCATCTGCATGACAAAACCGCAATGATTTGAGGAACCGCCCCTGAGTGATTTGAGACTTCTCACAAATGAGTCCGACTGAGTCAACCTCGCCTGTGAAAGATCCGTATAAACAGATAAAAATATTAGACAAGGTTGAGAAAGACCAAACGAGAGCTAAGTCGACAATTACTTACCCTCCTCATAGTCTCGGTGGGGTCTCCTCTTCCCGAGTACCTCCACATAGGAGATGCTCGCTTCTTCAGAGGACTAATTCTGCGGTGATGAAATCCTTCACCACATGCCATCCGTCCACCCTTCTTCCTTCAAGTCCTTAATAGCTTGAATATAAGGGCTAATCCTACTGATATCTTCAGGTTGAGTCCCATGAAGATTTCTTTCAGCAGCCTTCCCCTCAAAAGAAAGGTCGCCTTCAGAGGTGACCTTCCAAAGAGAACCACCTCTTCCTCCAAATTTCTACACGAAGACCGTGAAACTCAATGTACTCCTTCGACTTCGAGTCGTGGAGCTTGAGATCACAGCCTTCCGCAATTCGGTTTGTCGAGCCATCCCATAATAATATTGGAACAAATCGAGATCCGCCGAATCCCTGTATGCCTCTCGCAGATACACGAACACACTCAACATGGTAATGGAATTGGGACCTAAGTTCACCGCCCACCCCAAAGTGTTCGAGTACTCACCGTAAGAAAGGGTGGGCGGTGTCGAAGGCCGCACTCACAATACGCTTGGAAGACGGATTTGCCCATTTTCCCGATGGCGATCTTTCGCCGATAGCCGGAATCCACTTCACCGAGCCTTCTCGATCTTCCCAAGATCGACCAAGATCTTGATCTTAGTCGCATCCATCTCCGATTCCTCCCATTCGTAAACTCTCTTAGCCATTTCGCCTAAGCAAGAAGTTTTTGATTGGGTTGGCGGCGAGAAGATGAAACCTAGTCGAGGACTGAGAAAGCAAGAGCTCAAGAACAATGGAGTGATTTGGGGAAAAGTAAAACCCAAGTCTACCTCCCGTAAGTTTTTATAACAAGAAGATCTCCGCCGCCGAAACCGCCTCGCCTATAGGTCTCAGAGGAGTTGGTTGTACCGCCG
This sequence comes from Hsuehochloa calcarea, assembly GCA_036346395.1. Lineage (NCBI taxonomy): Eukaryota > Viridiplantae > Streptophyta > Magnoliopsida > Poales > Poaceae > Hsuehochloa > Hsuehochloa calcarea. The sequence goes on from CM070599.1 coordinate 49,116,857, forward strand.
AACCGCTTCATCTGACAAGTCCGTGAGAGCCGATTGCAATTCCCGCATGGTCCGCCGAGAAAAATTAGGTGCGATTGTCACCCCTGCGAAATTACATTCTTGACCAAGTATTTCGGTCGAAAGAAGTATCAATCTAAGGGCTTTTTCTCCGATTCCCTACTACGACCACCGAGACGGTCGTAGGGTTTTTACGACTTTTGATAGTCGTAAGCAATCTTCACGATTGCAATCGCCGAACCGCCTCATCAACAGATCTGTAGAGATTGTTTGCAATTCCCGCATATTGCTCGGAAAGTTAGGTTCGCTTTATCACCTCCAAGTAAAATTACCTTCTTGACCAAATCTTTCCGGTCAAAGGAAGTATCAATCTAAGAGTTTTTCCTTCGACTATCTTTCTACGACATGTTCATGGTCGTAAGTCCATTTACTGAAGCCTTTACCAAGTAAGTTACTTTCACTTGAAGTCGGGGTTAGATGACGAGGATCTAATAATCCTCATTTTATCTTTTATCTATAATTTTATTATGGGTAAATATGATGTCACATAGTCCCCAGTATACCCCTTATATCTATAAGGGAGAGGTCTAACAAGTGATTGTAAGTTCTTCTACAATCACCCCTATAGTCGTAAGTCTTGCTACGACTATATCATGGTAGTAAGTCTTTTTACGACCACTACATGGTCGTAAGTCTTTCCACGACCACTACATAGTCGTAAGTCCTTCTACGATCGCACCGGTCGTAAGTTCTTCTACGACCGTGTAAACTACGACCACCTTATAATCAAACCTACGCGAGTGGGTCCAATTGATTAAGGAATCGAACGGTCTACACGCACTATTATTCCGCCAGATTAATGGTGTGTAAATACCCCATTATCTCTCGAAGATAATTGCGGACGGCGTGAAGAAGCCGAGGCGCCGTAATTATCGCCATCATGCGTCCGCTACTGCATTAATTAGGCGCATCTCCGCAGACAAAACGGCTACTTCTTCACTACTATATAAGGGCATCAATCAGAGGAATGGAGGGAGGACGACGGCAAACAAGGGCTAGTCAAGTAGAAACATAAGCACTATTCCCTGTAATAGTTTTAGTCCTTTGCCGGATCATCAAGAATACCATACACACAGATTAGGGTTATTATTCTCTCCGAGAAGGCCCGAACTCGCCTAAACATCCCGTGTCAATCCACTCTGCGTGATCTCATCCTTAGGAGACCCCCCGAATCAAATAATCTTTACGTAAGATCGGTTCTAATACACCGACAAACATTAAGGCGGGGATCTTGAGCTTTAAGTTTCGCTAAAGCGAACTTACAAAGCAGCTTCATTCGCCTCCCTTATTGATTCAAATTTTGATTAGCCTTCAGAGTGGTCACCATTTCTTGCAATTTTCCGACTTGTTCTCCAATAGTACTTGTGTGAGCAAATATAGTATCTTCTCGAGGAGTTTTTCCCTCAGAATGTAGCTCACTAAGCACATTGTTCAGGAGAGTGATGTTGCCTTGAAGACTAGTCTTCATCGACTCCATCTCCTGTTGGGTACAAGTCGAAGCCTCGCAAGCTTTTGTTCTCACCACTTGTTCCAAAAGAATAATACCGGCCAAACAAAAATACTTCTAGAGGAACATAACACAAAGATATTTGTAGGTAAAAGCATTTCTTACCTACTAATTGAGAATCCAATTTCTTGACCTCTTCACGATGGAAAGCAACAGCCAAAGATGCTTTTGCTCCCACGCCCGATGTCCTCTCAGATTCATCTTAGCAATGCGACGGACTCATTGCATCAAGGTCTTTGCTTGGATTTCACCTCAAGGATTCTCAATTGGGCAGCAATTTCGAACAAGGAATTGACATTAAAAAGGGAAAACACTCAAAAGGACAACAGTAAAGAGTTACTTACCCGTGACTTGAGTTCTCGTAACCTCAAGTTCTTGATCCTTATCCTTGGTAATGCGGAAAACTCTGAATGACCAAAGATTTGTCTCCAACTTCACCCGAGCTTCTTCATCTCATTTTCTTTATCTCAAGAAGAAATGAGAGTTAGGTAAAGGTTAAAACTCAAAAAAATTTAAGTTCAAGACTTCATCGCTTATTTTTCCTGCAATTTCTTAGATGTAGAGACAACCTCTCAAGTCTTTCCGAGAGGTTAATACTTCATTCCTTAGCCTCCTCGACTTCTCTTTTCATAGTCGAGCGAGTCACTAAGGTCTTTGAATCACCGCTTAACCTACAAAGGACAGAGATGGAGATAAAAATCACCGAATGGTTATAAATACTTCTACAACCACCGACCTAGTCGTAAGTTTTTCTCGCGACTACGAATGGTTGTAAGTCTTTTGCGACCACTATCCGGTCGTAAGTAGTCGTAAGCTTTTACGACTAATACTTTGTCATGAGTTTCTTCCATGACTATTCTCATAAAGCATTATACGAGTATTTAAGTCTAAAACAACTATGAATGATAAGTGACTTACCACCTCTCTCGCCTCACAGAGTAGTTCTTTCTCCCTGTCTTAGTTTAAAAGTTGTCGATGATACTCACCGACAACAAAGAATTTGCTCCGAGCTTTCGCAAAAAGAAAACAAGAAGAAAGGAAGAAAAGCCACGATATAAGTATTCAAGATACTTACATTCATAGTCGCCCTAGCAAACGTTGAATATACAAAGTTCGGGTGCCGCAGCCTATCTATCCTCGCAACTTTGTCCCACCACACCTTCTCAAGGCGCCGTTATCAAAAGTATTCTCCATATTGGGAATATCTTTGGGATGGGGACTCGGCCACGAGATCCGTAAGCGTAAGACCCTACGACGGAGGCAGACTAAAGAAGTCACCACAAGTCAAATTTTCTCCTTCGCTTTCAGAACTCTCTTTGGGTAGGGAAGGAACGCCCTACATTTTCCTTCCTGAGTGGTGCGCAGTCGTTCACCACCTTGACCAGAGGCTTCCACACACCGCCTGTTGTTTCTACGACATCGCAAATGAGAGCAACCACCTCAACAAAGAATGGCCGCTACCTCAAGAGTCGAGCTACAATTTCAAAGAGTGTGAGAGTCACTCGGGAGTCTCGACTTCATCGGCCACTGGGCCAAGGGTGATGCTTCGACCACCTCCATTGCTACCTCCCCAAAGAGTCAAGGGATGGCAATGGACTTCTCAATGAAGCATTCCCTGGGTCAAGGAGTCTGATCAAATAAAGAAAAGCAAATCAAAGTTGTGAAAAGAAAAAGGTAAATGTCGTTTTACACTTTAGTACATTTCACATACTCGCACTCGGTCTTAACCAGAATTTTGGAGCAATCCTCCCAACGGAGGACCTTTTCTCTCCACGACCACGCCCGTCGAGGTTCAATAATTATTCACCACGACCACGCCCGTCAGAATTGGAACAGGACCGTGGCTCTAGTTCCTCGATCCTCCGGATGGACGAGATCGGTCTCGACCATTCCGTAAAAGACCGCCTCACCAGAGGTTGTGCCGATGCCGATCCTCCTTCATAAAGACATAAAATCTTTCCAGCCTCCTTTCTAGTTGCTTAATAAAACTAGGAGTGGCACCGACTGCGAAAGATTCCGTGTCATAATAGAAGGGTACCTTAGCCTTGCGAGGTTTGCGCTTAAGAGGTTCAGCTGCTTCAACCTCCCCGGCTTCGACTACCGCGACCTCGGCCAGATATAACTACACCGCCGCAGCCTTGTAGAGGTCCGGTCGAAAGACCAGAGCTCGAGCTTGCTCCCCTTTGCGCAGATTTTACAAGTCGACGCCTCTTCGAGGGAGGAGCCGAGCCTTTGTCTTTCGACAACCCAACACAATAGTCATCGAACGACTTCTTCGTCGTCCTGACGATTTTCCATGCCTACTTTCTGTAAAGCAAAACAGAAAAAGAAGAATCACTAATTAGTCGTAAGTTTTTTCTACGACTAGTTCTAAGTCGTAAGTTCTTCTACGACTTTTTATTGATTGTAAGATATTCTACGATCACCATTAGTCGTAAGTATCTCCTACGACTATAAAGTCCTAAAAGAAGAATCAGATTTCTGATTACCTTTAGGCGCTCCATCTTTTCATCTCATGACAAAACCGCAATAACTTGAGGAACCGCCTCTGAGTGATTTGAGACTTTCACAAATGAGTCTGACTCTGGAGTCAACCTCAGCTTGTGAAAGATCTGTATAAACAGATAAAAATATTAGACAAGGTTGAGAAAGACCAAACGGAGAGCTAAGTCGACAATTACTTACCCTCCTCATAGTCTCTGGTGGGGTCTCCTCTTCCCGAGTACCTCCACATAGGAGATGCTCGTTTCTTCAGAGGACTAATTCTGCGGTGATGAAATCCTTCACCACATGCCATCCGGCCACCCTTCTTCCTTCAAGTCCTTAATAGCTTGAATATAAGGGCTAATCCTACTGATATCTTCGTGGGTTGAGTCCCATGAAGATTTCTTTTCTAGCACCTTTCCTCAAAAGAAAGGTCGTTTCAGAGGTGACCTTCCAAAGAGAACCACCTCTTCCTCCAAATTTCCACGAAGACCGGGTGAAACTCAATGTACTCCTTCGACTTCGAGTCGTGGAGCTTGCATCATCAGCCTTCCAGCAATTCCGGCTTGTCGAGCCATCCCATAATAATATTGGAACAAATGAGATCCGCCTAATCCCTGTGTATGCCTCGCATGCATACACGAACACACTCAACATGGTAATGGAATTGGGACCTAAGTTCACCGGCCCACCCCAAAGTGTTCGAGTACTCATCAGTAAGAAAGGGGTGGCAGTAATCAAGGCCGCACTCACAATACGCTTGGAAGACGGATTTGCCCATTTTCCCCGATGGCCGCGGTCGCCGATAGCGGAATCCACTTCACCAGAGCCTTCTCGATCTTCCCTAGATCGACCAAGATCTTGATCTTAGCGCATCCATCTCCGATTCCTCCCATTCGTAAACTCTCTTAGCCATTTCGCTCTAAGCAAGAAGTTTTTTGATTGGGTTGGCGGAGAAGATGAAACCTAGTCGAGGACGGAGAAAGCAAGAGCTCAAGAACAATGGAGTGATTTGGGGAAAAGTAAAACCCAAGTCTACCTCCCGTAAGTTTTTATAATCAAGATCTCCGCCGCCGAAACCGCCTCGCCTATAGGTCCAGAGGAGTTGGTTGTACCGCCGGAACCGCTTCATCTGGACAAGTCCGTGAGAGCCGATTGCAATTCCCGATGGTCCGCCGAGAAAAATTAGGTGCGTATTGTCACCCCAAAGAAATTACATTCTTGACCAAGTATTTCGGTCGAAAGAAGTATCAATCTAAGGGCTTTTTCTCCGATTCTCTACTACGACCACCGACGGTCAGAGGGTTTTTACGACTTTTTGATAGTCGTAAGCAATCTTCACGATTGCAATCGCTTCGAACCGCCTCATCAACATCTCAGAGATTGTTTGCAATTCCCTGCATACCGCTCGGAAAGTTAGGTTCGCTTTATCACCTTCAAGTAAAATTACTTTCTTGACCAAATCTTTCCGTCAAAGGAAGTATCAATCGAAGAGTTTTTCTTCGACTATCTTTCTACGACATGTTCATGGTCGTAAGTCCATTTACTGAAGCCTTTACCAAGTAAGTTACTTTCACTTGAAGTCGGGGCTAGATGACGAGGATCTAATAATCCTCATTTTATCTTTTATCTATAATTTTATTATGGGTAAATATGATGTCACATAGTCCCGTAATACCCCTTATATCTATAAGGGAGAGGTCTAACAAGTGATTGTAAGTTCTTCTACAATCACCCCTATAGTCGTAAGTCTTGCTACGACTATATCATGGTAGTAAGTCTTTTACGACCACTACATGGTCGTAAGTCTTTCCACGACCACTACATAGTCGTAAGTCCTTCTACGATCGCACCGGTCGTAAGTTCTTCTACGACTGTAAACTACGACCACCTTATAATCAAACCTACGCGAGTGGGTCCAATTGATTAAGGAATCCGAACGGCCTACACGCACTATTATTCCGCCAGATTAATGGTGTGTAAATACCCCATTATCTCTCGAAGATAATTGCCGACGGCGTGAAGAAGCCGAGGCGCCGGTAATTACCGCCATCATGCGTCCGCTACAGAATTAGGCGATCTCCGCAGACAAAACGGCTACTTCTTCACTACTATATAAGGGCATCAATCGTAGGAATGGAGGGGGACGACGCAAACAAGGGCTAGTCAAGTAGAAACATAAGCACTATTCCTCGTAATAGTTTTAGTCCTTTGTCGGATCATCAAGAATACCATACACACAGGATTAGGGTTATTATTCTCTCCTAGAAGGCCTCAACTCGCCTAAACATCCCGTGTCAATCCACTCGCGTGATCTCATCCTTAGGAGACCCCCCGAATCAAATAATCTTTACGTAAGATCGGTTCTAATACACCGACAAGCACGATCTCTTTTTCACCAAGATCGGATTCAACACAATTTTCATTCCAATAGCTATGAAAGCTATGAAGATCAATATACAAGTATAGCAAAAGACTTGTATTGAATCCAATCAAAACCCCGAAGCAGAACAACTAAAAATCATAAAAGCTCAATCTGCCATAAGTTGGGCGGTCTGACCTCTCAGATTGGCAGGTCGACTTTTACATGGGGCGGTCTGACCTCTCAGATGGGCAGTCTGACCTCCAGCCCGATGAACAATAAAATCAACCCAAACTCAAAATCACAAATTGCTCTAACTTTTGATCTATAACTCAAAACTCCACCAAATTTGAAACACACATTCTCTAGGATGTCAGGAACCTATTCCAATCAAAGATCGTGAAGATATTTGCCAAAGTTCCGACCTTCTTTCGTTTGAGTGAAGGTTGCTTCAAAACCGATTCAAACAAAAACATGATCCAAAAACTTGCTCGTGGATTATAGATGATCTTAGATGAGTTCTCACATATCACAACAAGCAAGATCCAGGCCAGAAACCAAAAGAAAAGATGTGAATCAAAAAACCCTCAAAATCACAAAATAGAGAGCAAGAACATAAAGAGACTCAACTTTGAGGAATCTTGCATGGATTGATTCGAGATAGATGTTGGTTTATAGCTACTCTATCATGGAGGACGAATACTCAACACTTGAGCACGCAATCAATCCCACCTCTAGAAACATAACCTCTCCGCTATTCTCCCTAAGCACCAAAACTAGGGTTTCAACAATGAAAATAAGATAGTCAAGGGAGGAGCAACCAGCACCCTCCCCTATTTATAGTGGAGGCTAGCTTCTAGAAGGTATTCCCTAATGGGCACCCGTTAAGCCCACACACGGGTTTCACTCACGCACGTATTTCAAAGCACCGTCTTCATCTTCTCTTGACCTAAACCACTTCTCCTTGTGCCGTCTTGCGCCGCAGTTTAGCCAAAAGCAATCAAGGCGGTATCTTGGTGAAATTACCAAAATACCCATTCTCGATCTTTCTCCAAAGACCGAGTCCAATATTCATGAAGCAATCCCATGCTTCGCCACGTGTAGGTTGATCAACGGCTCTCTTCATATCGATCAACGACTCTCTTCATGTCGGCAAGTCTCTCCCATCCGCTCCCACCGAAACCACTATGGCACTTGCACCGACCCACGCGCCGCTTGATGCAACTCGTCGCACCGAACTTCCCATTTGGTCATCCTTGTTCATTTTGCGCCATGCTTGAATCCATAGAATTCACCCGGCATCCTCGATCGTTCTGAACCTCAGCTCTTCAAGCTTAGTCCCGATCATCCTCGTCGTTTGACCGTCGTTGAACTCCAAGCCACCTGCACGACAATAGACCAAGAAATCGATTCCGGAACAAGTTCTTCGCAACTTGACCCACGTTAGTCAAAACATGCATCATGCAATACATATGCACTGAAACTCATGAACTTGATTTAATCAACAAACATCACCGCCAAAAATGACGATGAACAAGTGAAAACCGGTCAGACCGCCACTCACGGGCCGATCTAACCGCCCTCTGGCCAGTCTGACCACCCAGCAAGGGACTTAGCCAAATTTCCACCCTGGAAATCCGAGACCTCTCTGGAATTTTCAAACGAATAGATCTTTTAACTGAAGCTCCAAAAATTATGAGACCAAGTGTAAAAGAATCCTCTCTCTTGCATACACCCTCTATTTTTGACCCAGCTCCAAAATCAAAGTTACTTATGGCCGGTCAGACCGCCTCCCATGGCCGGTCTGACCGCCAGCTTCTAAGCCCGAGGCCTGGCCGGTCTGACCGCCAGAGGTGGCCGGTCTGACCGCCACACAGGCCGGTTTGAGCGCCACCTTGGCCGGTCTGACCGCAAGTAACCTGATAGCACCTGATCTTTGTCGAAAACACGTGATTCGATAAACCTTCAATACCATTGCCAATTGTAACATCATTCTAAGATCATGAGTATATCCCCATGATATCCACACAAGTAATAAAGCTAACCAAAGATCAACTCAAAGATGAACTTAAATTCATATACACCCTAATCAAAATGTTAGGATGATATCTAACCAATGCTTGGAAATTCTAGCTAAGGCTCATGGAATTTCCTTGATAAATATAAATCGATAAGATGAACTATTAAATAAGATAGGTTCCATGTGTCGGTGAGACTCATGTCTACCCGTATCAAACCCTGCACTTATGCATAGATCTCACCTGACTCAAATGGAACTTCATCGCTAAATAGAAAGTTATAACTAAAAGAAATTATTAGAGTAGCTAGGCACTGTGTATGGATATCGATGATAAGTCCCCAGATGGACTATAGTAGCCCAATCACCAATCGACACCGTATAGACTCTCGCTATCGTCCATCGTCATCTTTTCCTGATAGCAGAACACTTAGTGATCCGAAAGCATATAAGAGAGTCATACCTAACTGGGTAATCTCTCCCATCTAGGTAACCGACACATACTATTCCTATGAGTATTTCCCGTTGGAACCCTAGTTCTTTATACCAGCAGACTTCTAGAGATCTCGATCCCTCTCGCCATCACTCTGGATCAAACGATTACCTAACCCTAAGCCCGATAATCAATCAAAAATCCCACCACTAGACCAAATGGATGGAGTTGAGATTTATGTGGTTTCGTCTTCAGTATTTCCTTCATCAACTCCAGATGAGTATGATTAGTCTCATATGAAATACTTTGTTCTTTCAAGTTGTCGTTAGATATGTTTGCTTTCGTTTAAAGTGTTTTATTTGATTTAAATGTCTTTGGATTTATTGGATTTTATTTAGTTATTTTATGACGCTTATGGATTTAATCATATTCTGCGTAGTTAGAATCTGAAGATATAATGGAACAACAATCCCAATAAGGACGAGGTCAAGACCAAGATTACCAAAAACCTCGAGCAAGGAGATTATCAGAACATGGAGCCTTATCAGAATATTGAGCAAGACGATTATCAGAATATCAAACAAGATTATTATCAGGGCATTGAGCAAGGCGAGTCAACACTTTGATCATTTTGCACCTACTTTCCAAATGTAATTATATTATTTTAAATTATAAAATTGCATTGCTATGAATTATCCAAATATGTTGGCCTAGTTCGTAGCTACTACCTTAATGATAATTTTGTATAATTTACAATCCTTGAACTTGAACACTATCATTTGTCACCCTAGAACTAATGGTATACATACCAGTTGATAACTTCGTATCTAAGTGTCATGTTTAGCTTTACTTAGATACAATATCATACGGGTAGTAACTTGTCCGACATCATTCAAACAACTTGAAAATAAATTTGGGCGGCTGAGGCTAGAGCCTGGCTGGTATGTTGGTTAAAAAGATTATGTTTAAAAACAAAGAAAACCCTGAAAAATATATTTCGACTTGGGTGGCTGGAAAGAGTGGGTTGGTGCCGAGTGCACGGTGGGGAATGTGAAAGTACCGCCCGAGTCAATAAAGGACCGAGATTTTGTGATGACTTCTCATGTAAAAACAATGCAACCACAAGTTAGTAACATGTACGATCTGGCTAACTAATTTATTCGCCTCATTGCAACCTCTCCATTGGTGGATGTGTAGCGTGTGTATGGGTAGTAGTCACTTGAAAACTACACGGTGCAAATGGAGACATCCGGAGGGCATGGCCCAAAAAGGGGATACCTAACGGTGTGGTGTTGCATTGGGTAGGGCACTGTAAAGACCTTGTGATAATCAACTTAGTCGCACACCTATGAAAGTGTGTATGACACATTATAAGTTGAATATCTCTTGTGTGTAAAGTGTGCGTACTCTACAGAGTAAGAAAACTATGTAGATAGCGGTGCTCATGGTCACGAGTGGTGCCGGGAACTTGCTTGAACTAGCTTTCATTTTATATAATAATTTATGGGTGGGATGAAAAGTTGTAATTTGATTTGAACATGAGCATTGAGTGGACGGAGCTACTCAATGATATAGGAGATGAAATCTCCACTAGTACTTTACAACAAAAACTCAGTTTATAAAACATGTATTAGTTAAAATGCTAAGTCTCAGGAATTTGCTACTACATAACTAATTCAAACTTAGTTTTGTGCAAATAAAAGAACCATAAACCTCCCTTGATTAGCCTTGCATCTATAATAATTGCATTGTGTGTTAGCTCATGAGTACGGTTGTGTACTCATGCTCGCTATTTACATTCCTTTAGTCATTAAATATCAAAGAAGGCTACATGGACAATTATGAGTATCGGTAAAGACTGAAGGTCAAGAAGGCCAAGAACTAGGTCGCGGGCCGCAGTCGATTGCCTGTGGGTATATCGTGAGTCTTCCACGTGTTGTATATCAATTCTGCTTCCACTGTCGTACTTTGAAAAGTATTTGGTCTGCCCGGCCATTCTGCAAGTCAAATGTCATAAAGTATATTTACGCTTTGTTTATTATTATGCAATAGCTTTACATTTTTACAATATGTGTTAATATCCAATGATGTAACTGTGGACACTAGCTACTGATCTAGGGACTGGTGCTGTGAACGCAGAGGATTCCAAATTACAAATTTGGGGTTCGATAAAAGTTTAAATAACTTCATTATGTCTGGTCGTCAAATATTCGATCGACCGGTTCTTCGCTTGGCATTCTTCTTCAAGCTTGCTGATTATGGCTTCCTTAGCCATAACATCTTCTTAGATTTTTTTCCAAATATATCAAATATGAAAAAGGGAGAAGTTGATTAAAAGAAGAAGGGTGAGATAACAAGGAAAAAAAGAAGTCAAGAAGAAATTACTTACTTTTTAACTCGAAGTTTTTCTTCTTCAAATCAACTATTCGCTGGGTTAGTCCTCCGACCATAGTGAAATTCTCCGCCATATGCTACAAAAATAGCAATATTCTTTGAGTATTCTAATAAACTTTGAAGAAAAGACTACAAGGGTGGTCGTACATGCTTACCTGGATCAACATGTCTATATGCTCGATGTAGATGGCATTCGGACTGACTTCAACTAATGATCTGAGATCCTTTCCCAAGTCTCATTAAGATTTTTGTCATAAAAAATCAAAGGACAATAGGAGAAGTTGCTAGGATATGGAGAATTCTTCAAAAGTGAAGAAATCCCCACTCCTTGTGCGGACCCAGCAGTGGTCGGAGTTTGCTGGAATCCTTCTTGAACCACCATCTCCTTAGATGGGGTTGGAGGCACCACGAGTTCCTGAGTAGGCGCTGGCACCGCCACTTGCTATGGGGCTAGCTTGACCACTTTTTCCTCAGGAGTTTTCTCCTGAGGGGTGTTTTGGTCAAAGGCGTCCGGAACACCAGTAGATCTATCAACAATAGGAGGAAGATCAAGATTTTAGAATACTTTCAAGGTACGTATTAACATGAGTTTCTTTCATAATATACATACCAGGTCATTTTTCGGGTCTTGAGCCTAAAACGCCCCGGAGCGAAGTCTGTGGTGCTTCCCTTCCTCTACTTCTCAATTGATTTTGCCGGTCCCGAACCGGCAGGGCTGGTGAAACCCCTTACATCCATCGATCGAATGTTAGAGGAAATGTCCTCGACCAGCTGGTCGAGAACAAGATTCTTGACCATTTGGTCGGAGGGAGTGGTTTCGCGACCTCCAAAACAGTTGATTCAGGAGCAACTGTCAGGTCGTGAACGACCACTACGAGGCCTACGACCTCTGCAGCTTCTGGCTGTGGGTTCTTCTTTCCTCCCACCTAAGTCATAAGCAAAATTTGATTAAGCCATCTAAATATATACTCCTTTTTAAATACTCTTTTTTACCTTTGAGAGGCCATCGTCTTGCGTTGTCGCCGAGCAGGATTCAGTCAGGATGATGGTTGAGTAGAGCCCTCATCGGACTCTTTTTCCCTTAACCCAACTGCCCGCATATTGGAACAGAGTTATATACTGATCGGAGCATATATAAAAGATGAATAAAATCCTAATTTTTACCGTGAGTCTCCTTACTCTCTCTTCTTCATAGACAACCGCCAAAATATGGGGAAAAGAGGCCTTGACATCAGGCCCCCGACGCAGATCATTTTGATCCACTCTCTGAGCTCGTCAGAGGAAAGAACTTCAAAACAATAAAGATATTTCAAGGTTATAAAATAATCTACTAAATAAACCAAACTGGTCGGGATTTTTTAGAACATACCTTCCCTATCATCCTTGGTCGCTTCGTCACGCCCAATGTACCATACAGGAACATGATCAAAGCTTCAAGGGACTAATCCTCTGCATGGAAATGTCCCTCACCACGTGCTAAGAGGTCAACCCCCTGGTGTTGAGGTATTGGATGGCTTCAATCTATCTTTCAACCTTTCCCTCCTTCTTCACGGTGGACCGCCAGTTGAGGTTCTCGCTTGCCACCTTCCCGGCGAAGTAGAGGTCGCCCTTCCTTGTGACCATCATGTGGAACCAACTCTTCTTCCATGATGATTACAATGACTTTGAGTACATTCGGATGTACTCATCGGCCTTCCCGTCATGGAGTCGCAACGAGCACTCCCCAGGTTCGCCCGCTGTCTTCCGCAACCTTGTCATCTTGTAAAAGTACCTGAGGACCTTTAGATTCGTTCGGATCCCGGTATGTAGACGAAGATGCTGAGGTTGGCGATTGAGTTAGGAGACAGGTTCACTAGTTCCACCTCATAAAACTCCAGAACTTGGGGGAGGAACTTGTGTGCTGGAAACCTAAGCCAGCATTCGACATAGGCGAGAAAAACAAGGATTCCCCCTTCTTCACGGCTCAAAAAGTGCTCCCCGGTCGCTGATATCCAAGAGATCAAATTCTTGTAGGTAAGCATTTCGATCTCCTCTAGAGCCTTGAGCTTCTTCGCACTCAGATCTGAGACCAACCACTTGGTAATCGCGTCTGACATGGTTGTGTTTTGGGTGAATGAATAAGAGGTTGGAAAACGGTTTTGAATGAAAGGACGACAAGAGGTCGGAGAAAATTCTTCGACCAAATGATGAAGGGAGATTCAAGGAAAGCTTGAGAGCGTAAAAGCCCTAAAGCCGTGCAATGGGGGTTTTATAACTGCATTTTCCTTAACTGCAAAGAGGAGTTACTCGAAGTCCAACGGACAAATAGTTTTCAATGTCCAACGGATAGAAAAACTCTTCAGTTTCCTAGACGGTTTCTAAACTTTAAAGTGAATACAGACCACCTCGTTAACATCACCATCAAGACGGGGTTTTCTCGATAAGAATCTTCATCGGAAGGGGTTCACATGACATATCATTTAAAGTTCGGGGGCTAGTTGTCGAGGATTAAAATATCTAAGTATTACTTTATTTAATTAACGACTCCGTGGTCGTAAGGATTCCAGAGGTTACATCGTGGGTAACCTGGTCGAATGAGGTCCTGAACCCAATCCCTGACCAGATAACTGCTCGTAGAAGCAATGAACTAGTGTTTAGATCTGGTTCTAAGCATATTCATCCCGTGTGATGAATAGAACATATGACTTAATTACTCTAATCCATGCAACGTTTACAGCCGTAAGATACTGACAATAACCACCAAATGGTTATTGTCTCCTTCTGACATTAACCGCCGAACGGTTGATATTTCATCAACTATTGTCTTCCTCCGACCAGTCACGACACTTCTAATAGGCGTTTTTTCAAGGAGTAACTATCACCACTTTATCAACTACTTAAAATAGAATACAAACGACAGAAGACAATCAATCCAAATCAAGTCAGATGGAATTCGATCATTTAATCAAGTCCAAACCAATTAGGAAGATCAACATACAATTGGGTTTTCATCTGAACCAATAGTATAACAATTAGTACATCAAGTGTAATTAGGGCTAGTTTACTACCTTGTCAAGGGCATCCCCTGTAAAGATCCAGTTCACTGCAATAAAAAGCAATCTCATTCTCTCATAAGAACTCTTTGCTATTTTATCTATTTATTTCATAAGATTGGCAACTCGGTCGTCGACACGTTCTCTACATAATATTTCATTCTGTACTATTAAATAAATCGATTCAAGAAATGGACAATTGCATTAGAAAATGACACTTCAATACTTTTGTTATTGCGCCGCCGAAGCAAACTATTTTTGTTATTGCGCCGATGAAATCGCATTCCAAATATATTTGGTCAACCCGAAAACTCCTAAATTGTTATATACTTCATATTTTCTTATCTTTTTAAAAATTATCACTTGCGTAGACACGTAAAGATATACCAAAATTATAAATTTAATTTAATTTCAAAAATTGGCTCCTATTGCCATTTGAATTTGCGACAGGATCTCTGTCGCCATTTGAGTTGACGGCGGGCTCCTGTCGTCATTTGAATTGGCGGTAGTGATCGTGTCGCCAATTCAAATGGCAACTAAACTGTTGTCAGGATCCCATCGCCATTTTTGTATTTTTTTTACTATTTTTAATAATTTTTAATAATAATAACAAATTTTTTAATCTTGTTCTCCCGCTCGTCGCGTGCTCTAGGTTCTGGTCGACGGCCGCGACGATGAAGCTCGTCCACCGCGATCTCGTCCGCAACGACTCGACTTTGTCAAGATCCTCCCCCCCTCACTCCCACCCTCCCCCCTCTCTCTCGTCACACACTATTTTATCAGTCCAGTGGCTTGTGGGGGCTAGCATTTGTTTGGGCTTACCCCTGGTTGAGATTGTATAGGTATGGGTGTTGATTAGCTGGCTCCTGCGATGTGCAGTTGTCGCTGGAGCAGGAGGACGACTTGTGGCATGTGTACAACCTTGTTGCTACCAGTGACACTCTCCAGGACGTCACTATTCGGTGAGTTCCTTTTACATGGTGCTTGTAGTTTTGGTTCAGTTTGTAAGCCCTCTGGTGATGCTGCAGGCCTGCAGCAGCTATAATTTTACACGCTCCAGCTTAGCACTTTTCGATTTTCGATTTATAATTCTTATGGTTCTCGAATCGATGGTTGCAATTGGAAGCGAAATTAGGGTAATATAAGTTGCTGCATGGAAGGCACATTTATCTAAATTTGGAAAAAGCTCTGATGGATAGTTTCAGCTCTTCGCTGGGATTTAGGAATCACCAATTGTCGCTTCATTTAGTTTAAAAACAAAACCCTCTTGATTCATTCAAAAGATATGGTTTACCGCAAACAATTGCCCACTTCTACTATGCTTATATGAGATTATAAGTCATTCTTTTGAAAATCATCTGATATGAAGTTACTTTGAAGTCTTTGATCATAAACCTTCTCCTTGGTGATAGTATAGTTGTGTAAATTGAAGACTATATCCCATTATTCTTAAAGAGCTTCTCATTTTCTCCATGTAAACACTTCTTTACGGCCATCCATTATATAATGGAAATAAATAATCCCATTAAAAGTGATCATTGTCACGCTCTCCACTCCACCCTCTTTCTTGTCACGCTCTATTCAGAGAATAGGATGACCACAAAAGTTCGAATTCACCCATTTAGGTTTTGGGTTCACCGGAATCCCTAACTATATAGGGAGGAGAGTAGCGACGAATAAACGTTGGACGACAAGGTGGCGGTGACGCCACTGCCGTGGGTACATAGGAGGACGATAAATGATGTGAGGGGGGAGGGGATGATTGTGAGTAGTGAGTTAGGTCTTGAGGAGGCGGTGGGTGTAGTGATGGGGAAGTGGCGGAGAAAGAGATTGTTGTGATTTACGGTAGGATGGAGATGGTTATAATAACATCAAATGCATAGAGAAAGAAGGGAAGTACTCCCTCTAGTTTACAAAACAAGTCGTTTAGCGTTCGTGCTGTGTTTGCGTCCACATCCTGACACGACACGGCCGGGCATCTCAGCAAGTCGCGATAGAGGAGGAGGTGCGTGCGTGCAGCCAGGAGGAGGCCAGGCGTGACACCAGGAGCGAAGAAGAAGGATGGGGCCGCCGGGCGCGAAGACGGAGGCTGGGCGAGGTATAGGCGCTGAGGATCCGGGGCCAACGGGCACGATGCCGATCGTGGTGATAGAGGAGGAGGCAGCGGCAGCCGAGCACTGAGGAACCGAAGAAACACGCGTCGCACTCGCAGATTGCAGTGGCGGTGGCTCAGTGCTTAAAGCACGACCGAACCAGGCCAAACAGCGCTCGGCACGGCCCAAATGCCGACGTGCTGTGTCTGCGCTGACATTCTAACCCACAAACTGACACGATACAGTCTGATTAACTGGCGGGCCTTGGCCGGGCTCCCGTTTGGCCATGATTCCTTGAGGTTCTTCGGCAAACCCTCCACCCCCTCCATCCTCCCCCACACCTGATCGCCTTCTACACTCCTTCACTTTCCCCACGATCCCCGAGACCTTAGGGTTTCGCAGGTCACAAAACACCACACCACCTTGCCCTCGTTCTCTCCTGAGCGACAGAGGAAAACCGAGTATGACACGAAAACGAGTAGGAGACGTGTTCCGCTCGGACTGCTAGCGATCTCCGGATTGGAAACATTCGGAAATCCTCAAAACAGACGTGTCGCCGTAGAGTCCATATAGTGCCTCAGCCTGTTCTATTCGTTTCCACCGTTCGTCAGATCAAGCGACCGATACGTTCTCCGAAGGTGATTCTTCGATTCCGCCGTTCGCCAGATCCGGTACCCCTTCTCCGGCGGCCGGCGAGGAGACCAAGGTCGGAAGCATCTGCCTAACCCCCACACACACACAGCAGAAGCAGCGGCTGTCGAGCGCAGATTTCCTCAGCGGCCGCGACGATGAAGCTCGTCCATCGCGATCTCGTCCGCAACGGCCCTGGCTCCGTCAAGGTCCCCTCCACCCTCACCTCCCTTCCCTCCCCCGCCCTCTCTCTCTCTCGTTGGGATTGTATGGGTATGGTTGTTGATTAGCTCGCTCCTGTGGTATGCAGTTGTTGCCGGAGGACGACGACGACTTGTGGCATGCGTACAACCTCATTGCTGCCGGTGACACCCTCAAAGCGGTCACTGTTCGGTGAGTTCCTTTTAAGTGGTGCTTGTTTTTTACTTAAAACACGTGGCGCTTGTAGTTTTGGTTCAGTTTGTAAGCCTTCTGGTGATGCTGCAGCAGCTATAATTTTACACGCTTCATCTTAGCACTTTTGGATTGTTAATTTTTAATTCTTATGGTTCTCTATTGATGGTTGCAATTAGAAGCGGAATTAGGGTAAGTTGCTGTGGGGAAGGCTTACTTATCTAGATTGAAAAAAAGAAAGCTCTGATGGATAGTTTTCAGCTCTTGGCTGGGATTTGGGAATTGCAATTGGATAGTTTTCAGCGCTTGGCTGGGATTTGGGAATTGCGATGTGGTGGAGCTGCTAGTCACCAACTGTTGCTTCATTCAGTTTTAAAGCAAAACCTCCTCGATTCATTCAAAATATATGGCCGACCACAAGCAATTGCCCACTACTATTATGCTTATATGGGATTATAAGCCATTCTTGTGAAAAAATCTGATATGCCAAGTTACTTCGAAGTCTTTGATTAAAACCTTCTCCTTTGTGATAGTATAGTTGTGTGAGTTGAAGGCTCTATCCCCATTATTCTCGATGAGCTTTTCAGTTTCTCCATGAAAACACTTGTCTAGGGCCTTCCACTATACAATGGAAATTCATATTCCCCTTAAAAGTGATTATTGTTCTTCTGTTGGTTTCCAGGAAAGTTCTGAGACAGAAGGCATCTGGAGTGCGTGAGGCGGAGCGCGTGAAGCTAAAGTTGGAAGTTGTAATTGAGGTGATATACCATATATCTATCTGCATCCGGTAGCTTTTTCCGGTGATTCCAGCTGTAACCTCTTTGGCCTTCAACATGTGAATTGAGAGGCACCATCATTTTTGGCAAGAGAGCCTACATGATCCACATCACATGTGGAAACTGTAAAGGGTTATATATATTACAAAGGCTTGAGTAATTGGCGACCTAAAAAAGAAAAGAAGTGGAATTGAATTGTGTGCTGCTTATATGCATGTTGCTGCTTCTGCCTTAGAATAATAACATAGAACTGCATAATGGACCCCTAATCAAGCATCATCACTTAAGCACTTGAAATTCCTTGGAACTGAGTAGCTGTAATAAAGCACCATGGTCAATGAGTTAAAGATATATATTTCTCCTTGCATACTGAAAAATGCTGCTGCCTGTATTTTTTTTAGTCATTGATACTATTTACATTGCTCTTCTTGGCTTTGCTTCCTGTTATTCCCAATGCTATCAAAACTTTAAACTATTTTTCTCGATTGATATCTGACTCGATTCTTTATTTTGGGCATAGTCTGTAGAATATGACAAGGAGGGATCTGTCTTGCGTGTACGTGGCAAAAATATCACTGAGAATGATCATGTGAAGATTGGGCAGTTTCATACTTTAGAGCTTGAGCTGAAGAGACCTTTTGTTCTACAAAAGGTATGCTCTAAAATTTGAGCAAGTTACTGTACTTTTTTTTGACTCTAGGACCACCATATGGTATTATGGTTTTCAGTCGATGATGAATAGCGTTGGCTTAAACTCTACACTATCAGTTTAAATTTTGGATAGACTCTAAAATATCTACTATTTAAAAATTGGAGTTGGTGGTCGTCCGTTCTCCCACCATCTTCCGTGTCCATTGGATTGGCGAGCTGAAGGGCCAAGAGCTCGGATCGCTTCGCGCAGCAGCAACCTGAGCGCATGTGCCGCCCTTCCTCTTCTCTCTTTGAGAAAATGACTTGAAAATTCGATGATTACACATTCAAGTGAACAGTATGCTTCAGACTCGATTAGTATGCATTGCATGCTAAAATTTCTGTACAACTATGAGTTTCCGTTGCAACGCACATGCACATGACTAGTGATTGAAATATGATACTAGTATCTGGCACACTTTGAGCCTATTTGGGACTTGTTGACTTAAGCCTAAGCTTACAAGGCTGCCATAACCTGAGTGCTATTGAGGTTGAGGACTGAGGGTAAAGCACTCGCCCTCATATAACCGACGGCAAGGCTATCCCCTGTTGAGGTAGCGAGACTCTGAGGCTCTGATTAGCCATGGAGGCGAGGGATCGCCCTTAACTTTGTTTATTTATTGCTTGATGGATAATGAATGCATGATATTCCTTTTATAGGGATGACCCGACTTTACCCCTAAGAAATAATCTATAAGGAAACTTATCTTTATCAATCCAATCTAATAATAACTTACCTAACTAGTAGATAATACCAAACACCTAATAGATAAATTCCTAAATAATAAATCCCGCCTAATACTCGCGGCATCACTGTTCACACAGTGATACAGTCCGAGCGCTATAGTACTCACCTGGATATTGGGCCATAACATTATGAGTTGAAAAGGAGAAGCTAAGCACCTGCAAACAAGCCTTCATCAGCTGCCATATTGCTCGACCATACTAGGCAGGCCAATTTTGGCAACATTTTTTAATTGTACTTGACCATGGGACTTTTGCCTAGCTATGCAATATTTTTTGTGCAAGTATCCTTCTAGTTATATACTATGGACTTTTCAGTAGCTCTATCAAGAGAATTTGGCCTTGTTTGTTTAGGTTTAGGCTTTTTAGCTTATAGCTTAAAGCCAGTTTTTAGCTTAATTAGCTTATAAGCCTTTGAGCTTTTAAGTCAAGCTTTAGTGTTTGGTAATCTGGCTTTTTATAGAATGTTGGCTTATTGAGTTGTGTGTGAGGGATAAAAAGTCTGAATTGCCCTTGAGGGTTTGAAGGATCTTTTTAAGCATGTATTTTAACTTATTTTTGCATGGGATTTGTAAATATGACAATACGTGCAAGTGTACATTTGAAACAAAAAAGATTTTGCTCATTTGTGCATGTATTAATTTAGGATATTGCGTAACGAAAGAAATTAATATAGAAAGACATATATTAGAAATATAAACAAAATAATATTCGATCATATCATATTAATGCAATCTTTTTATCCTCTTGTGGCCATTAAAGAAGTAACAATGCTATCACGAAAGACACTCATAATGCTGTGGGGGCAGGAGAGGGGGAGGGGAGGGAGGGCAAGCGGCGGCGGGTGGGAGCGAACAGGAGGGGAGGGGAGGGGAAAGGGGTGGGAGCGAACGGATTCTGAGAAAAAAAAGAGAGATTCACATTTATATACGAATGACATTTTGAGGGTAATTTTAACGAGGTTCAGTGGCAAAGGGATATTTCATTCCACGAAAGCCAAAAAAAGCACTACTTTCTTGACTTATGGCTTTTAGGCTTAAAATGATTAAAGCTTTTTATAAGTCAGATAAAAAGCCACCCCTTTATTTAGGCTTAGCTTTTTTTGCTTTTAAGCTAGACAAAAAGCCTAAACAAACAGGGCTTTTGTAATTAGATGCCATCAGACTGCTATCCTTCCTTTTCTATCATCTTATTGAATCTTGCATATGAGATTTTTTATCTCTGCCCATGGAACTTCTTTTCCTTTCCATTCGTTAGCTCAGTTTATATGATAACTTTGTACGTAGGAAGGATCACGGTGGATTGCCCTTTAGTTTTTTGGGTGGGGGCAAGGATAAAAATCTCGGAACCGCCGGTTCTCGGTGATCGGCGATAACGGTATCGCCGTTACGGATTTACCCGAAAAAACCCGGATGAAATTCGTTTGAATTTGCTTAAAAACCAGTCAAAATTTGAAAACTAGAATTTGAATTTGCTAAACCGGGAAAACCGGCCGGGTTTTCCGTTACCGGACCCGACCGGTAAGGCCGGTTACCGCCGGTTTCATCCATGGGTGGGGGTAAGAATAATGTTCCTCTCCACTGTTCTTATATACATATTGTGGTTAGAATTTTGGGGTCAATGATTATTTCTTGTGATGGTGCATTTAGATTGTACTTTTTCTTTCATTGTTGTCCTTTCTACTTGTGTGTGCCTGAGCAGAGATTTCTATTTCTACTTTTGTAGGAAATTTGGGATTGGTTAGCACTCGACACCATCCAACAAGCATGTGGTATGTGAGATGCCATCTTCGACAGATAACCGCCTTCTTACTAGCTGCTTTGTGCATGCCTTTATTTTTTCTTTTCCTTTCTTATTGCCCTCCTATTCATAATGTCTTGAACTGAATGATTACATGGTTACCACATTTGGGCATTCGGCAATTAGGACTCATCAATTTTTTGTTAGATTAGTGATGCTTGATATGCCCATGTGTCTTGATTACTTCAGCCACTAGGAACATTTCTGGTTGATCTTTTCAAGATGGGCGGTTCTGATACATTTGCAAAGCATGCAAACAGTCCTAATTAAGTATCCAAATCAGCTGGTGATAAATTAGTTAATGATGTGTACGGTCCACTATGTTGCTGCTTACTAAAACTCATAAATTGGCTCTCAAAAGAATCTGGGGTAAGAGGGACTTAACTTAGTACAAACGGGGCTTAAAGTTTAGCAGAGAAACACTTAATCGAGAAACACTATGTTGCTACTTTTATCTGTTTTTACTCTTTCACGAGAAATATAATGTTCTAATTGGGTGCATCTGAACCTCTTTAGACCCTGCTGCAAGTGCTGATCTAGCAGTTATTCTCATGCAAGAAGGACTAGCCCACTTATTCCTCATTGGAAGAAGGTAAGTACTAAGTAGAAACGTTGTGCCATTGCTGAACAACATAATATTTAATGTCTTCTTGATTTGCTTTACTTTCCATGTAAGGTATGCTAATGGTGATAATGTTGTTAACTGTATATAAGAATTTTAACAAGAATAATTGTGTGTGATGCTAGTGATTTTCAACTAGGATGTCATATGGTATTAACCTCAAACCAAGTTTTAATGAACTCCATTCTCAGTTTGGTTGATATTTTCATTGAAATATACTCTCCCTGTATAGTTACACAATTACAATAGAATTGTCTGGACTCTAGTGTGATCTTTGCAAAAGGAAAACATTCAGTGGTCATATAGACAATATCTGTGCTTATCATAGTATCTCATGCGGGGTTTTTAATGGCTTGAGCTGTATTTGCTGCCTTTGTGTTCAACTTACCAGCGATGTCTGTTCTAAACAGCATAACAGCAACCAGGGCACGTATTGAAACATCGATTCCTAGGAAGCACGGTCCTGCCATTGCTGGTTATGAGGAGGTATGATTACTGGATCTGACAACGGGGAATTAAATTGTTCTATCTATTTCCAACTGACTTTCCAGTTTGTTTTGTTCTTCTGTAGGCCCTCAAGAAGTTCTTTGGGCATGTTTTGCAAGTAAAGAATCTGTACAAAGTTCACATGTAAATGAGAACATTCATAAATGCATTTTTTGATTGATGCATTACATTACTTGTCTGTAGGCTTTTCTGAAGCATATTGATTTTGATGTAGTCCAATGTGTTGTAATTGCAAGCCCAGGTTTTACTAAGGTAATCCTCACATACTTAAAGGCAGAGCAATCTACTATACAGTATTTCCTTTATAAGGGGCATAAGTTCTTTTTTTTTTCAAAAAAACTAAAAATGATATTTTGGAAAACTATTAACTGAACTTGTTATGTGATGTTACAAAAGTTTTTAATCTGATCACTAAAGGGACATTGCAGGAGCTAATCAGTTAATATTAATAAACTACCCAATAGGAAAATAAATCATGCTTCATGAAAAAGGCCTGGAACTTATATGCCAACGCTGGTATGTTCTGTAGCTATATGTTATGCATTGAGGGAGCACCCAAAGCCTGATGCTTTTGTTCCCTGTGTGATAATTTCACGTTACCATTCGAATGTGTAACGTCCACAATTCACATATGGGTTAACCTCATTGGTGGTCCTTTTCTATAAGATAATTGGGGATTTTGGTGAGTAGATACAATTTGGCATTCCTGTGTCATGATACAAATGATCATTGTGTTGGCTGCACATGACAATATAGTTGGGACTTGGGAGGGTTAAAAAACCCAGAACCGGCCAGTTTACCGGTGACTGGCCGGAAACGGTAACTGGCCGGTTACCGGATTTACCGGAAAAAAACCGGATAGAATTCGTTTGAATTTGCTTAAAAACCAGTCGGAATTCGAAAACTAGAATTTGAATTTGCTAAACCGGGAAAATCCGGCCGGGTTTTCCGTTCCCGGACCCGACTGGTAAGACCGGTTACCGCCGGTAACCGCCGGTTTTTTTATATCTCTAGTTGGGTGCATATAACTTTCATCATTTACACGTGTTTCCAATTTTAAACAAGTGCTATGTCAGAAGCAACTTCAGTAAGTCTGGTACCATATCAGTCCACTTGTTGCTATCATGCTATGTTACTTGCACACAAATGTCCGTATCTTCACTAAGATAATAACAACTTCTGTAATTTTTTATTATTCCTTTTCTTTTTATCTCAACAGGATCAGTTACGTGATTATATGCTTCTTGAAGCTGCACGGCGAGATTTACGAGTAATAATAGAGAACAAATCGCGCATTATTCTTGCACACGCACCTTCAGGTTACAAGTGAGTTCTTCTATCTTTTCTGCCCAATTGATTCTGTCTACTTCACCACCTATCTTGGTTCTAGCTTTCTGACTTGTTGGAAACTTGCCTTTTGTGATCTCAGATATATATGTCTTACTATTGTCTGATACAAGTGGTTCATGTACCTGTGACCAGAGATAGAAATCCCGGCTGGTAACCGCCGGCTACCGGCCGGGGGCCGGGATCCAAAATCCCGGCCGGTTTTTCCTGGTTTCGCAAATTCAAATTTCAAATTTCAAAATTCAAATTTCGGTTGGTTTTTAAGCAAATTCAAGCGAATTTCGTCCGGATTTTTTCCCCGGAAAATCCGGTTACCAGCCGGTAACCGGCCGGTTTTTTTTTTCCCGGCCGGCGATCGGGATTTCCCCTGGGAACGGTTTTTGCATCCCTGCCTGTAACCAATTGCTTGATTCTTTTGGAATAATCTAATCCTCTACTGAGCTAAATCTGTATTTGCTAAATGACTTTTAAGTGATCAATTTTGCATATTTATTGGGTCATCTATTCTATTTATACTTTTTTGATAGTCCTAATTTTCTGTTAATCTTTTGTTGGTTTTGTTTGTTAAAGGCATAGTTTGAAGGAAGTTTTGGATACCCCAAGTGTGATGTCACTGATAAAAGATACAAAAGCGGCACAGGAGGTAAGCCTGATTCAGAATTAGACTTATCACTGGATAATGATATGCTAATTGACACATATGGTGCCTTCTGAAACAGTTCCCTATCTTGATATCTTGATAAACTACAACATGTTATGCACATTTAAAATAGATTTTAAGTTCAAGCTTCTCATATCTTTTTTGTCTTCTGTTTCTTTTCTAATTTGCAGGTCCAAGCTTTGAAGGACTTCTTCACTATGCTTACTAATGTAAGCCTCTTCAAGCAAACCAATTTGTAACAGTTGGCTTTCTAAACATGCAATAATTATATGAAGAGCAGTTGAAATACTGATTTTATATATTTATGACTTATGGCTGCTGATTCTGCTTAGTTGAGGCATATCTGATTAGACTTATCTGTTTGCTTAATTGCAGGACTCAGCCCGAGCTTGTTATGGACCTAAGCATGTCGATATTGCAAATGACCGTCTTGCTATCCAGACTCTTTTGATAACAGATACTTTGTTTCGGTAAATGACCGTATTTTATTTCCTACTGTTATTTGTTTCTTTTCCTTCCGCTGAGCTATTGAACTTTCTCCCAGTGGTTGATCCGTGAACTAACAGTTGTATCTTCTTTCTCAGTTTGCATTTATAATAAGAGTAAACTACAGAAAACTATAGGTTTTATACCAAGCAGTTGGGTAGTACATAGGAGTTCGGTGGTGAAAATAACAGTTGAACCTTTCATTTTCACCTACAGGAACTCTGACATTGCTACCAGGCAAAAGTATGTGAAGTTGGTTGAATCAGTCAAGAAATCCGGTGGCATAGTGCACATATTTTCTTCAATGCATGTCTCCGGCGATCGTGAGTATACGACCATTATTTCATACTCTACATTTTCTTCAAAAATTGCTCATTTCCACTACAATCAATGAAAATATCGAAATGCAATAAATTGTTTACTGTTGGAAATGCTTTGAAGAGAAGTCATAAATAAATGTTACATTTTATCTCAACATTTTCAAATCAAGAAGGAAAATTTATTATTACTTGTACTGTTTGCTGCACTATTCCTTGTTTAAAATTGCATTTCACCGAATGTTTGAACTTTGAACAGAGTTAGCACAGTTGACAGGGGTAGCAGCTATACTTCGCTTTCCCCTGCCAGATTTGGAGGACATCGAGATGTGACTACTACAACCCTTCAGAGCTGCTTAACATTCTTTTATTGCAATCTGCTAACATATTATCGGTATCATGTGTAATCGTATGCAGTTGATTTGATATAGGTATCGATAGAAATTCGAACTACTTTTAAGATATCCTAGTTGTAAATGGTTTGGTGTGCCATATTTATTGGTTATTTTTGTACTTAATAAAGGGCTGTTTGGTTTTTGACCTTAACAGTGGAAAGCATGCACTAAAGCTGATAAGTTGGATTAGCCTTGTCATTCACAGCCAAATCTGACTTAACAAGATGTTTGTAAATGGTAATCAAATACAGTCTGTTTTAACAAAGTGGTCATTCAGACTTCAGACTTAAGATCATTTCCTCCAATTCTGTACGGTTTTGTTACAGGTGTGGTTGTGAATACCTTCTTCCTTTGACCGATGATTTCTTGCACTTTGATGCTAACACTGTAGATTTGCTTATTTTATTACCTTTTCTTTTCCTTTTTTTTGCTAGCGACATATTTTGCTTATTTTATTCAATAGAAGGCAATGAAGCGGAATCTTGTGGTTTGGTTCGACAGTTCGAGTTGAAATAGCATCATTTGTAGATCTAATACTACAAAAATATGTGAATAGCTAGTGGTGTATAGGTCATCCCTATAGAGCCAATTAAATGTGTGCCTCATGAGCTGGAAAAAAAAGGATGCGTGTTTTTTTTGGCGAGGTAAAAAAGATGTGGACTGTGACCTATGAGTTCGTTTAACTTGTTTTTGGAGGATTTATCGAACGAGTTGCAATGGTTCCATTTCCGATTCTTATTTGGACTTAACATTTTGGCCCGACATTCGACTTGTCCGGTGACGAGGACAAATGTAAAATTTTAGACTTGATTATGGGCATAGTTGGCACATTACGATGCATGTATTTGTTTGCTTCCCAGTTGCTTGATTAACATATGCCAAGAACCAGCTCGTAAGGACTTATTCCCTGCTCCGCGCAAGCAGCACGGTGGCACATCATCCATTTGAGCTCTTGCCGCTTCAAATTTCTCCTATTGTTTTGTTCTATGCTTACCAAGTATTAGGACTCTTGATTCTTCTTATCATCTTTTTGTTGTTTGATCCGTATGATATAGTTATAACCGTGTGAGTTGAAGCCAGGGGTGGAACAAAGTGAAACTCTAGGGGTGCATAGAACACCGATTTGATATCATTTTACTATTTACACACATACACACACACACACCCCCTTAGTATATACCTATTCACTTCGTATACATGTGGTGATAACATCCGATAGATCGTCAACGTGTCATCTAAAAAACAGAGTGAAACAAACTGGCAGAACATAGTCAGTCATACACCTATACCAGTGTTCTACTGTTATCCTCACGGACGAGCCTATCACTGAACAGTTTTCATTTTGGAAGGAGGGGAATCCACATCATAAGGCCCACTACAGCGGTGACAATTGATTTGTCCTCTTGACAGAAACTTGTGGCATCTCTTCGAATTAAAATGCTGTACCTTGCAAATGGAACAAATTGCTGGCTGCTTGAGTCAATCTGGCTAATCAGAAAGCACTAGCTACTTGGACAAAACAGGGCACTAGTTGAAGTAGCCAAGCAGTTGTTATCTTGAGGTATTTTAAGCAGCGCTAGTTGGGGCCGGGACGGTGACGCCACTTACAAGTGGACTTATGCCGGACCGTGGAATGTTTATCCCGTTCGG
Source organism: Hsuehochloa calcarea (assembly GCA_036346395.1). Classification (NCBI taxonomy): domain Eukaryota; kingdom Viridiplantae; phylum Streptophyta; class Magnoliopsida; order Poales; family Poaceae; genus Hsuehochloa; species Hsuehochloa calcarea. The sequence continues at coordinate 49,144,254 of CM070599.1, forward strand.
ACGATTACCAATGTCAAACCCTAGCCATTAGGCAATTCCCTGACCTCAGCACCAGGCTAACTAGTGCGCTACGTGCTTAATTAGTCACTCCTTGGCACTCCCAACAAGCAATTTTTCTTGATACTTAGCCCATGATGTGCCGGTCTTTTTGGTGAGATAGAAGAGAGAGGAAAGAGAGCATTTTTAGGAAACCAAGATTTTAGTATCAAGCATTGGGGAGCTTGATTGTAGTTTTTTGGGGCCATGTAATATTAATTTGTGAGAGATCCATGTAACAATTAAATCATTGTGGGGTCCTATAGTACCAAGCTTTAGTATCGCATCATTGGGATGATTGTTTCTAAAATTCCGAACCTAACTACTATCTTTCCACTAGTACCAATGTTTATCAAACTATTGGGAGTGCCCTTACCTCAACCCTTTCTCCTCCTTTTGTTTGGTACTCCAAACCAAGTACTGACCTTAGCATCAAAAACTTTATAATCAATTGTTTCTTTTTGAAAGCCTTTGCCATTATAATTACTTATGCATTGCCTAAAAATATTACCTATGCATCGTCTATGGTGTTGATTTCTTGCGAATTCAATCTCACATGACCTGGGCTGCCGTGCCGTGCCCGGTTTTAAAGCTTGGCTCGAAACATTGGGCGAGTTTTTTTTTTTGCGTAGATTTTGAGTTCTTCACCTTAATATCAACATATTCTCTGTCCGATCCATCCGCGCGCTCGTCCTGTTTCGAAAACAACAAATCGGCAGCCATCGTCACACGCCTAGTTAATTAGCCTATCCATTTTGGCAGCCTTAAACCTCATACCAGCAGCGTCCAAATTCCCCCCTAGCTTCCTCCTTAATTTAATACAAGCAAGCGATTCAGGCTTCATTGCTTTCGTCACACGTCAGGCTGCAGATGAGCAAAGGCTAGCTAGCTACATACTCTATGGCTCTAATCATCACGCCAACTGTAAATTATCCACTTTACTAGGGCATATACAATGGTACAGAGAGCTGCTGTCTATAGCAACTCTCTATGTCATCTGTAGACAACACTATATATATTTCATGCAATGGATTGTCTTTTCACTTGTCTTTATAGATGATATAATCTTTTAATGCTCTGATAGATCTAAGATATTTCCTTCTTGGTTCTGGTGATACGTCGGTTACATTATTGTAGATAACACATTTCTCTCTCTCTATTCTATTTCGTTCACATCAGATTAAATCCTACGTAGCAGAGACTATAGACAACTGATGTAATCCCATTGTATATGACCTTAGACTCTGTTACACGACCAGAGCTAAAATATTAAATTAAGAAACCATAATACCATCGACACAGTCTCTAATACACACATCTGACCATTACTTTTTCTAATTATATGACAGTAAAAATTATAGAAAAAAACACAATGATATGAAAGTATTTTTATTACGAGTCTAATGATAACATTCCCACGTAATAAATCCAAATACTTTTGTATATATATATTAATAGTTAAAGTTTTAAAACGTCGAATGCACGTATCCTAATACGACATCTAAAAAAACCGAAGAGTATATATATATATTAGGCATCACTAATCGTACGTACCTGAAAGGACCAACTAAACTAGGCAGTAGCAAATTCCTTCTACTTCAGGCCCAGATGGCCTTATTAAAATCGCTAAAGCTCTCTCATACGTCTCATCCCTTCCAGTTAAGTCCCAATATGTAGTACTACATCTCACCAAGAGCTGGCCTTCACGCTCTTAATTATAACATATATATCCATTAATTTATCGAGCGCAAAGTTGAGCAGTAGGCCACGTTCTACAAGTAAATTAAGGTACTATATATGTAGGCAGCTAGCGATGGAGCTAATTAAAGTTTCTCGCATGCATAATGCCTCCGAGTTGGCCATGTTAGTACGTATACACTACAAGTATATATTCCTTAATCTACATGTGTAGCGTATGATGATATGATCACACCCTTCCCTTGTGGGACACACTTAGGCTGCCATGCAAATGATTAGTATTATGCAAAGTGTAAGGGCCCGGCAAGCTAGCTCTCAGTGACGGCAATCATCACGCCATCATCATCACAGACTTGTTAGCACCTCACCTACTTAGCTTAGTAGCTAATTGCCTCTCCCTCTCTCTCACTCACTATAAATTAAGCTTGCGCACACCCCACTCGAAAATTCGAAGCTAGCACTGAACAGAGTAGTACAGTGTGCAGCACAGCTAGCGAAGCTCGCGCACTGTACATCGGTCATACATGGCTAGGTTGTCGGCGGTGGTGCGGTGGTGCGGCGGGTGGAGGGAGCGGAGGGCGCGGCAGAGGCTGCGCCGGCGGCAGTACTGCGGCGGGACGGTGTGGCTGGGGCGGCGCAGGAGCAGGCTGGCGGTGTCGCGGCTGGTGCGGTGGCGGCTGGTGGCCGAGCTGCTGCGGCCGATCAGGAAGGCGCTGATGGAGATGGCGGCCGGGGCGGGGCGGCGGCAGCTGGCGACGCTGCCGCAGCTCAGCCTCCCGTTCGTCGGCACGCTCACGCTCCCGGTCGTCGCTTGATTGAAAAACGCGAGAGCGCGCGCCGGCGCGTGCCCGCGTCGACTCATGTAATAATTTTGCCTTTTGTTTCGTTTTTTCGTGTATGGTTTCGATCGGTTTAGCTTTCTGGTTTTTGGGCTAGCTAGCTCTTGTCCCCCTCTCCAACCACTAGATCCATTGTGATATATGCGACGTCTCACGCTCTCGAGTCAGTTACTAGCTGGCATTTTCTTTCTTCCTGTCATGTTAATACTTTTTTGCTAATACTTTAATTAAGGGCAGGTAATTTTAGGCTCACTCAAGAGGCAAGCTAGAAAACGAGCTTAATTTAGGCAAAACTGGAACCCAAACAAACACGAACAATTCAGCGAAAGATAAATTGCTGCTCAAATTCAGCGTTAGCTACCTGTTGCCAGCAAGGTTTTCAATACCGGTAAAAAAATTACCGGGGGTGACCGGTAAGTCCGATATGACCGATAATCGGCAAATTTTGGTCGAAACTTTTCAAAAAAATTTGAATTTTTGGATTTTAAATAAAAAAAAAATCAAATTCAAGCAAAATTCAATCAAATTCGGTTAAAATTCAATCAAACCGGAAATTTCAGCGCCGATTCAATTCTCTATCGGAGGGGCCGGCAGAGCTGATACGGATTATCGGCCGATTATCAGAGCCCTGGTTGCCAGTAGCCTGCATGTATGCCCGTACATGAACAAAGCAGCGGGCCTGTGGTGGTGGTCAGAACGAAAATTAAGCATGCAGACAACATAGCATCGTTTGACCATATATATTGTCTATTAATTTGATGGAAGCAGGCAAATGAGTAGACTCACTATATCCAAAGAGAGGCTAAGGCGGCTGAGAATTTTCTTCTAATTAACATGCCAAACATTGATCTATTACCTACTAGCTGTAGGACACTCATCAGGGACAAATAAAGAGCCTATAATGACATTGGCAAGCAGGGCTAGCCTGCGATAAATTTGCTACAAGAATAATATGCTAGTAACAGATCGAGAGTGACGCACTTCGTTAGTTTACCGATGAATGATATATATGTAGTTTTACAGGCTTATACTACACAGCACATAATCTGCATGCCCTCGCGTCTTCGCAATATCCATTAGCTACATCACCCTCGCACACCTACTATATATCTCTCTATCTCTACTACGTGGATCACATTATCATCTCCCACCACTATCTTCTCTACTAACACGTGGATCACGTTATCATCAAACTATCTTCTCGCATCGTGCACTCCTTACTCCTCCTCTCCCAGCATCACTTGCAATGCAGCATGTGTTTCCTCCTCCTTTGCGCCCTCGCCTCCACCCCTACTCTTCTGCTCTGCTCCACGCGCACCTCCGCCTCCTCCCCCGTCACCGCTTCCATCGGCCGGATCTGGACGAGCCTCACTTCCTCCGCTTCGCCCATGCTCTTCTGCTCTGCTATGCTCCGCGCGCCCTGACGAATTGAGATATATTATATCTACTTTAATTGATAAACTATTACATTCATAAGATGTTTCGTAGCAACACACGAACACTTAACTAGTTATAAAAGAATGACTTGATGGCGAGTCTGTCATCTATCCTTCTTTAGTTGGTGGGATATTTTGTGGATAAATATGTGCACATATGTTTAATTAAAATATTTGAAAGATCTTATGTGAATAATTATATTATTTGTGTTTGTGATTCGCGATAAGATTCTATATAGCTTGCTGATTGGACATAAATTATGTATGAAACTTCCATTTGTAAGAATAATTGCAACGCACGGGGCCAGTGTGCTATAAGTTTTTAGATATTTATAGTCATGGTCTTCTGAACAATTTCATGTAATTAATTTCAGGAAAACAGCAATGTTGTCATGCATGGTCCTAATTTATGATGTTGACAATCTTCGATGTCGTTAGCTCGTCCTTCTAGCTGGCGACAACTGTTGGGAAGTTTTTCTTGACTTCTATATGCTTGTTATAATTATAGCAGTAACTAACCATCTGTTTGGCCTAGCTAGTCAGTCTTATGCAAATGGAACTACATATGCACGTATCCAGTGGTCGCAACCATGCATATATACGCACTCGACGTACGTGTTCACTCACACCACTCTGGAAAGTACAGTGCATGTACATTTGAACCTCATGCATGCCCACACATGTGCTTATGCAATGAAGGTTAATTTGGTCTAATTAAGGAACAATCCGTACGCACTAATTCCAACAGTCCAACACTAATTAAATCTCACAAGGTAGGAAGGAGTACGTGGTTGCATGCTGTGAACTGGTTGGAGAGAGTTGTTACATGAATTAATGTATGTACTGGGCAACTTGACAACCAAAGTACTCTCTATGGAAAGTATATAGTATATATCGCATACACTATATCTTGTTCAACTCGATATTTATATTAAATATACCATCTTATGCTTTATAGAAAAATACGAGCTCGTTACACTTACGCTAATTAAGCCCGATAAAGTTAGGGGAGATCTGACTGACATACGCCCTAGTGTGATATGATATTTACCAAGCCAGAGATGTCCAATATTACAACAGCTAGCTCCTCATTAAATTAAAGTACTGTTCATTCTTTTTCTGGTACTCGTTAAAAGTTCATCTCTGATATCTCTCTCCCACTCACAATTTTGCTTAGAAATAAAGCTTGTTTTTCTTCTATCAATGGAAAGACATGCACGTTAGTCTTTTGCGTGAAAAAAAAACTCAATTTTACTTTTACTTTTTTTTTTCTGTATCACAAGCATATGATATTTACGACCTCCACAGTGTTGTTATCATATTAGGCTTACCGTGAAAGGACAAAACTGATATGCAGAGCCGTGAATAATTATATGCACGGCTAGCAGCTCGTTTCTATCCAAAGAAGACTAGAACAAGATAATCACATAAAGGAAAATTTGTCAAGATAACCAACGAAGATATATATAATTAAGTACAAAGCAGCAAACTAAACCGTCAATATAGTCTATAGCAATCTCCCCAGTCAACAAAAATTGTGGCAGGTAAGTTCATCCCAGAGAGAGTAATAATCACCTCACCAAATTAAAGTCTGCTTAGTTAATATATATACTCTTTTGCTCTTGCTCAACACGAAAATATATATAATGATCAAACTAATGAGGCGTTCCAGTTGTAATTATGTTCATGTATTCATGATGAAAATCAATCTTTGGCACATATATAGGGAGATGTCATCTAATTAACATCATGCCACCTAATATTCTGGAATCTGGACTGCTTCCAATTAGACGTGTTGGCAAATATAGTACATGTTTTCATTACAATATCGAAGCAAAACTATATATAGCATGCTATGAAGTACTGTATATATACCAAGGCTAGGGGATCGAATATATTTTAACAAATAAAAAGGAGATCGGAAAGTATATACAATAACAGAAAAATTCGTATGTGGTGAATTGAAGCTGTTAATACAGAAAACAATCCAAAAAGAACCAGTGATCTGCCAACATTATTTTGTTTCAACACTCCTAGCATATCGACATGTTTATTGAAGGACGATGGTTTATAGCCAGCAAATGAGTACAACTAATCTTGTGGACCAATTATGAATTGGCCGACTGGTGCACAATGATCATTAGCTGTTGATTTGAGTACCATTTTCAGTGATGTGAAATGATTTATAGGTATCTTATATAGCTATTTTGTGGGCCAATTGCGAATTGGACGGCGATCTTACCTAATTCTCTTAAGTGAAATGCATGTATACACATGGAGCTGCTTGTCGTGTCAATATATTGGTGGGGATTCATGCATGTCTTTTGTCATATATATGAACGTTTGGCTGACAGCTAGCAATGGCCAACGAGCAACCTCGACCGATTTTAAAAACGAAAAAAAACAACACCAGATAGATATCCAAAAAAAAGGGGGAAGCAAAATAAAACCGTAGTATAGAACTTCATAAGCGGAAATCATGACTTTGTTTGAACAAAATAAAATAAAACATACGTATGTACGCAGATAAATTAAATAAAATTTGAGGCAAATAAAGTGGAATTTTAAGGTATTTTATGGAGGTTAGCTGGCTCGATTATTTCAGTAAGGCGCATACAGATGTTAATTAGTCTGTCTACTTTCTATTCGATTCATATGCACATATACACACACTACTGTTATATGTGATATATACAGTTCAACTTAGGTTCTCCATATGCATGTAGACTTCATCTGTATCTTTTTAGACTTCATCTGTATCTTTTTTTACCTTTAGCATGTAACTCGCATGCATGCTCTTAATTGGTAATTACTACAGTTTAGCTAAGGTTTGTGTTATACATATGGCCAGATGACATAACAATTAGCTAGGACAACTTGCTTCTCTTTCGGTGAATGGAAACAGGTAGAAGAAGCTAGTATAAGCCTTTGAGATTCTTACCCCAGAAAGAAAGCAACAAACGCATGTGTCTAAGACGACTAAAAAACACGACAAATTAAAGAACCAGACATAAAAACTAGATAGCATCAAGTACACAAAGAATGGAAGAATACTCTTTAGAGCTGGTATGGCACCTAAAAAGTAACAGGGATAAGTTGGTAGTTGATGGAAGGCGAAAAAAATATATGTTTATTTCCAAAGGGAAAAACAAAAGGGAGGATGCCCTTTAATCAAAAGATGCTAACCGCCTATGGAGAAGAATGTCTTTTGGTTCCTTTGGCCACAAGTTATGTCTTGTAGAGCTCAACGATTAGCAACCCTACCCCTCATAGATTGTGGATCCCACTTTCCCAAATTTGAGAGAAGAGAAACACCATCAAACCAATTCAACATAACCACCCTCCTAGCTAGGACTCTATAGAGCATCATCCAGCTAGTGCAGGAACTACCCTAGAACAACATATGAATGTAGCTAGCTCAGCCATATAATCTGTCACATGCACCAGGAAAAAAAAACTATCATGCATTCATGCAACGGCATACTCATGGTGAAGTTCCCATGATTAATTAATTACCTTCTTAATACCCCAATCAGATAGACCTACAAGAGGAGGGAAATAGACATACAGAAAAGTGCGTGTATACTTCATAGATCAATATATAGCTACCTACATCTGTAGCTACAAGATACATGGCATGGTTTCACAATTCATGAACATATATGCAGATCAATTTATTAACCCGACAACACTGCACTAGCTTATACTTCATGTAACTCTTTATATATTACATTATTATTATTTAGATAATGAAAGAGAAAAATCTCTCCCAACTCCTGCATCAAGGATGTTACGGTTAATTACCTCTCTCTTTCTTGGTGTGGATCAATGTGTTCCCAACCTATACATGCATATGCCCAATCTTTTCAACTACTAATAATCTTACCAACTAAACATATACACACCACCAATATCCTCCTCTTCCACTTAATTCTCCCCAATAATTCCCCTACCTTAATCATGATGCATCTCTTGTCACACGAACAAGAGATTGATCGATATGATCTAGGTACAGCAGCAGCAGCATACGATCGATGGTGCAAGAAGAAGAAATAATTAACCACGTTACTCGATCGATCGATGGATCATTGGCACGAGAAGAGGTCGACGAGGCCCTGCATGAGCTGCATCTGCGCGCGCAGGCAGCGCACGTAGTCGGCGGTCTCCTCCAGGAGGTTGCAGTACTCCATCCCGGCGCCACCGGGGATCAGCCGACGGAGCGCGTCCGCCCTCGGCGGCTCCCCCGCCCGCCGCGGCGGCGCCCGAGCCGCCGCCTCGGCCGATGTCTCTCCGGCAGTGGTGCTGCTCCTGGCGGCCGGTGGTGGTGCTGCACCGGCGACGACGCGCCTCCGCACCAGCACGGCCCGCCTTGTCGACGCCCTCGACCTGCGCGCGCGCGCCTGGCGGAGCAGCGCCCGGCTCCACGCGCGGCGCTGGCTGGCGGCTCGCGCCATGGAGGAGTAGGCGGCGCGGCGGATGTTGAGCGTGCGGCGCGCTACCGGGGTGGCGCGGTGGATGCGGGACAACGAGCGGAGGAAGTGGAAGGCCAGCATGGGCTTCGACGGCGAGGCCGAGGCGAGGAAAGCGGGGTGGTTAGGGTTAGGGTTTGGAGGCGGAGGCGGAGGTGGGGGCGTGCCCTTTGTGTCCATGAAACGACACAGCCTCACCGAGCTCACACAGAGAGAGAAGCAGGTGGGGGATATGGGCGCGTTGCTTAAAAGGCAGGAGGTGTGGGAGGAGAGAGAAAGAGGAGTTCAGGTTGGGGATGATGATAGGGTGGGGAGAAGGAAGAGAGAGGAGGAAGAAGATTTGGTCTCTGACACAAAGGGAGGAGAGGGTCCTGCCTTTGTGCTTGTGTTGTGTGATCTTAGAGAGAGAAAGTGAGGGAGGGATTGAAAGAGAGCAAGAAACAAGGCTGGCTCTGACACAAATGTCCTGAGCAAGATCCTGTGTCTTATAGTACCTAGTTGACAACGAGAGGCAAAGCAAGGCAAAGAAATGGAGAGAGAGAGAGAGAGAGAGAGAGAGGTTTGTGTGTGGGGTTGTTAATTTTTTTCTTCTAGGACAAGATTAACTAGAGGCGGCAAGGGAATAAGAACAAGTGAACAACTCCCTGGCTAGCTCTAGCTCTTGCTCTTGCATGTAGGCTAATGGATCGGATCACGCGAGAGATGGCAAGATCGTATAAAAGCACTTTGGTCGGACTGTGGTCGGTTGATTCAAATGCTCAATCACAACCACTCCAGATGTGAAGAAACCTGCCAATCAATTACAAGCAAGATCAAGCTAGCACTGGTAGTTAACAAAACAAAGGCGAATTAACCATGTAATCTACGGCGTACTTAAGGAAAAAAAGACTTGCTTTTTTCCATGGCAAATCATCTAGTAGTAGCACTTTACGGACACTTTTCATTTGAGCACAGCAGCACGTTGCCGTCTTCATCAAAAACATTACCTCGTTAATTGTTCTCCTGCGTGTAAGCAAAGTAAACCGAGTAATTGGATTACACGTTCATCAAAATACAACAAAGTAATTATAGCCTAACACATGCATGGTACGCGCATATATTATTACACAAGGGGGGGGGGGAACCTATCTAATCTTGAGAAACACACGCATGTCGCGTGCACTTCGGTAAGGAAAGGTTAACATGCATGGCGATCCGTTCCGTTTCCGTTAGGACGTTGGGCAAATGGGCTAGCGAGCGAGCGAAATGGCGCGTGCTGCAGCAGCAGCTTGACAACTAGATAGACGTCGAGAGAGAGAGAGAGAGAGAGAGAGAGAGAAACAGGTGAAGAGGGAGAGAAGAAACATGGGAACCGAATCGAATCGAGGAGGGAGGGGAGGGTGATGACGGACGGTGTACGTATTGGGGGAGGAGTGGTGGGTTGGAGAGAGGGAAGGGAGGGGCCGAGGAGAGAGAGAGAGAGGAGGGGAGTGGTGGGTGGTGGGGCCAGGTGTTACAAACCACCACATGAGCGCACATGGGCTGGGCTGGCCCACCCCCCCTCCGATGGATGGATCGGGAGAGAGAGAGAGAGAGAGTCATGGGTACCACCACCGTACCAACGCGGCCACACCGGCCGATTGCACCGTATATATTTTCTTCCGGGACATCTCCTCTTTTTTTTTTTTTTGCCTTTTCTTTTCTCTCGATCACTTGAACAACATTTGTAGGCACGTCACGAAGCTGCTCATCGTAGTCGTGCTCATAAATCCTGATCCTTTTCACTCTGCCGGGATGGCCGGTCAACCGAAAACGATCGATCGATCCGTGGATTTAGTTCCAATCGATTAAATTTGTTGATGCCGATTAATTATTTCGAAGGCATTAGTTTGACCTCCAAGTACAGCATCCAAATGTATTAGCGTTGACGCACATATACGGAGTACATACGTTACTCTGCATTGTTTGGACTTTAGAGAGAGGGATAGAGATCGATTAGGAGGCGGCCGGCTAATTAGTCTAGCTAGTGCATGGTTTGGTCTGACGTCTAAACCAAGCCTATCAGTCTCACGAGCTCTTGCTGTGATATGGTTAAGACTTGCTAATCACATATGAGCACAAATTAGACAGATCGATGGAGAGAGAAAATAGAGAAGAGAAACTTGGAATAGTAAGCATGCATGATGCATCCCCGGCAACTCGATCGTAGCCTCTGCTTGCACCCCGTGACTGTTGATTTGTTGCCATCAACGGGATAAGCATATATGCATGGCGACGACTTGACTTTCGAAGCAAAAACCGATCGGTCGATCGATCAAAAGGATAGCCGTCCATATGCATCATTGCATGCATGTGCAATCTATATATCTATCTATTAGATACTCTACACTTGCTCTAAGCTTAATGCGTTGAGTACTTCTTAAATGATCAAATAAACAGATAAAAAGGGGGCAAAATGACACGGAAGATTTCATCAATCATAAGTGCATGTCCTCTCTGCTCCTGCCTCTTCCTAAAAGAAAAATTTGAAGTGTTCTGCGCCTTCCTTATTAATTTCAAGTGGTTATGCGATAATGCAATCACCACCAAATGCTCACACGATTGGTCCGAGCCCAATAATGATGCTTAACAGATGACATAAACTAGTGCCCAACCGCTAATGATCCGTGCTGCGCCTCCGGCATTCCTCTAGTCACGGGCCATGGCTGCATGGATCATGGTCTTGGAGCTGTCGGGTACAGCTATCGCAATTGTTTGATTTGAAAACGTATGTATATATATATATATAGATTAACTTTGGCATATTAATTAGATGAAGAAGGCCAATGTTAGTTCATATAAAGTTCATCTATATATAGCATGAGTAGCTAGCATAAACAGTGCAATTCAGGTTAACATATATATTATTAGCTTTTACAAAAAAAAATTTAAAAAATTCAGTAAACATATATAGGCAGGTCTTGGTACGTAGCTGTATAGATTGTGAAAGTTAGTTTTCATTTAAAATCAATCAATACAGTGACTAAAAGGTAGAGTTGGTTCTCTTGAATTTAGACTAAACCACCAAAGATCTAGATCAGCAGATAGAAAATTTACATAATTCACAAAATTGTGTAGTTCGAGTTGTCGATAAAATATCGCCAGTTTTTTTATATACGGAAAACAGCAGGAAGGTCCCTACTGTGGAAATTTCTTCACAAAATTGCAAAGTACTTCTTCTAAATCAAGTATGTATGGCTCCATGAACCTCTTGGAATCTCCAATATTTAATAAGCAATATAAGTAATTGTCCGACACATACCCCCTACCTTCTAATGTCATTCTCATGTTTAAATGTCCAGTTCGTCATATATACCCAAAGAGCATATATAAAACCAATTAGTATTTTATCTCAAAATGCATGCAACAAAAATATCACAATCCAATAAAATGGAGCATGCATGGACGTACATAAGCTCAGCTATTAATTAATTATTTATTTTTTTTCTTAATATTTATATAATTTCCCTGTCAATTTATTTAATTATTTATATGTTAAAATGTATGGATATATGAGGAAAATAGTGCATACATGCATGCTAGCTTATATGTAGTTAAGTTTCAACAACACCAGCTTAGCTATGCGTGAAAGAACAAACCTGTCAGTGCGAGCTTTTCTACATCAACAGTGGTCCTAGCTAAGCTTGCATGCTTGGAACTGGAATTAAAGGCACTCTTGTTTGAGAGCTAGCCCTGTTGGCTATACAATCTTCGTGTGGATCGGTATTCGGTCCGCACTAATGTTACCAACCTTTTCTCCTTTTTTTCACATGGAAACATGCACACATGTAGTATGTAACTTATGCAGTCATCAAACCCTAGCCTAACTGGATCCTTTAACTTCAGTGAAAAGATCGGTAAATTGCTACGTAATTGCGCTAGGACAGACACACAGTGCTATCATCGATATATAAGCGTCTTGAGAGTTAAATTTTGCTTATTAGAGCAGATACAATTTAGGTGTTTAGAGAGGTGTTTAGCAAAGAAAAACTGATTTTTTTTTAATCACATAGGACATATAAGGTGTTTATTTTATAGCATCGATTCTTAATTATGCACCGGTGCTTAAGAGGTGCTTATGTTTATAACTATATGCAATTAATAGATAACACAATCATCTAAGTACTTACAAAATAGATGTTTGTATTGGAGAAAATAACTTCTATGTATGTGCTTGATGACGTGGTTATATTCTCTTTCTTTAAGCACTCGTATATAGAGCATGCGCAATGCAGGTGCTTAGAGAGGTGCTTAGCAAAGAAAAATTGATTTTTCTTGCCACGTAGGACAGATAAGATGCTTATTTTATAGCATCGATGCTTGATTAGACACTGGTACTTAAGAGGTGCTTATATATATATATATATATATATATATATATATATATATATATATATATATATACTCTGAGTACATACTCGCTTTGAATATACCACTTAAATAAATATATTATACTTCTTTATCATTTTCAAGATACTTAAATACAATTATAAGATACTCCAATGCGATTTGATTGAAAAATTTTCATTGAGTCCTTTATTTTGCTATATACCTTTTTCATACATAAAAGAAGTATATACACAAATTTAGCTATAAAGGTGGACTTTAATGATTTTTTTCATAGAACTCACTTTGGAGTATCTTATAATCATCATTGGAGTATACTCAAATAGATAAAGAGGTATTATCATACGATTTAAGTGGTATATGAGAGGCGGGAGTACATACTCCCAGGAGTACCAAACCATTTTCCTATATATATATATATAAGGAAAATACTTTCTACTCTCAGGTGCAGTTACTCCCTCTCTATCCACCTTTAATCCTCAATAAGAGATCCGTGCGTCTTTCCAAGCTTAACGAACCTGAAAATCACGGATAGGAGAGAGACATACTACCCGGCATTTAATCATGACGAGATATTTCTGAAATTCAGGTAATTGATTATTTCCTTCTTTCCTCTTCGCCCCCCCTTCCAGGCCTTTCCCTTTGGCCATACCACCTCTGGGGATTTGAGCATCCAGGCGACATGAAGACCCAAACGATTTCATTATTCAGGTAATTGATTCTCTCCATCTTTCCTGTTCGCCGCTCAATTTTCAGGCATTTGCCTTTGGCCATACCATGCACCTCTGCGATTTGAGCATCCAGGTAATTTGAGCATCCAGACAATTTGATTAGACTTGCTCCTGCCAAGAGAGATTTTTTTTGTATTAGTGGCTACCATTGTTGAGGAGGTATGTACGCTATCGTGGCCAATGGAAATTTGCATACATACTAGTTATTTTCATACTCCATACCACTTTTGAAGTATTCATACTACCATTTTGAAATACTCGATGCCACTTTTCAAGTTTAGTCACTACTTTAACACACTCCATACTATTTCAAGTCTATATGCCACTTTTCAAGTTTAGTCACTACTTTAATACACTCCATACTATTTCAAGTCTATATACCTGGTTTAATATCTCCTCTGTCACTCTGTGTATGTTATGGTTGGTCGTCGACAATGCTACATACACCAAAAGAGATAGAAGTTTCAGGCGCCCAAGTACACAATCACAACAAGTGTTATTGTTCTCATTCGGACACACACACATTTCATATGCAGAGAGGGCGGTATCGGCTACCTCGACCACAGATGACTGCCGCATATCAACACTAATTAGTATACACCTATCATGTTCATAATTTAAGTTTCAGATGATGTTACTCGACAAAACATGCCATGTGTTGCGTAATAGTCAAGTTCTGCTACCCAGGAAGGAAGAATTTCCATGTTGTGTACCGGGATAATACCCCCTCTTGGTACACTACACAAATCATGAATAAATACAAGAAGCCACAGACCTGTTTGTGTGCATTTTTTGGATAATACTCCCAGTTGGTGTAGGATAATACCACGATGAGCTGCTATAGTTTCGACATCCATCATGTGATTAGGTTGTCTAATTTTCAAGGACAGATAATTAATAATAAAAAATAATGCATATGGACGAGAACGACGCATATACCAATCAACATACTCCATAAAGTACATTCATACCTGAAATACTTCCTTTTCAAATCCATGTACAGATGTGCTAATATACTATCATAGGTGTATATACTCCCCAATTACATGTACTAACATACTACCGAGGTATACATACTACCTAAGTATATGTACTAAAATACTCCCTTAGGTATACATACTACCTAATTAAGTACATGTACTAAAATACTCCCATAGATATACATACTACCTAAGTACATATACTAAAATACTCCCTTAGGTATACATACTACCTAATTAAGTACATGTACTAAATACTCCAATAGGTATACATACCACTAAGTACATGTACTAAAATACTCCCTTAGGTATACATACTACCTAATTAAGTACATGTACTAAAATACTCCGTCTTTCTTCTCACTTGCGGATGACGAGCGTCGCTCAACGAAAAGAAATCGAGCAGGAAATCAACGCTGGTTTGAGAGAAAACTTCAATGAGTAACCAACACTGAACTATATGGGAGTGGTTGCCAAAATGGAGAGTCAATTACGCTAGTATCCAGGAGTGGATTTAATTTTGATTTTCTTTTGCAAAGGAGTAAATTACGTGGTATATTTGCGGGTTCTAAGCAACTAGTAAGGAGTAGTATCCGACCCAATAATCATAATCAAGCATGTGGTATCGATAGATATAATGAGAGTAACTACACCAGGGAGTAGCAAAAAGGCTTCATATATATATATATATATATATATATATATATATATATATATATATATATATAGTTGGATCCAGATTTTCTAATTCCAAATACTCTGTGAAATTACTGTATTATTCCTTGGATTAGTAGATAACACTCACAAGCACATTGCTGAATCAACTCATACAAGGCGTAAATTAAGACATTTGATATATTACAACTTCAGAGTAACATAGACCACATCGGACCAAGTTTTACAAAAGGGCGGATAGACCAAATTGATTACATTACATAGAAAACAACGTAACTACAGCGAAAGCAAAAGGGGTAGAGCTCATCTCTCCACAGGCAAACAACTGGGGTAACCTGTGTACGATAGATATTACCCAAGGGGGGTTTGATAATATATATTGTTCGCAAGTACCAAATGAGTTCACTAGACTGAGGTGAGATCTAGACTACATACTAGACTACTCTTCATCGTTTCCTTGTCCATCAACTTCTGGGTCTTCATAGTACGCGTAGTCCCCTTGATCCACATCATCTGTAGGGATTGGGAGGGGGAGGGGGAGAGAGAATGAGTACAACTTCCGTGCTTGCGAGCCAACACACAATAATATACATGCATGGCTTAACAAGGGTGGCTCGAGTTCTTTTATTTGCTAAAGCAATATTTTTCATTATCACAATAGAAAATTCCTATGACTTAGCATTTTAACCAAATTGTATTTTGTTAAAGAGAGTAATTGCAATATTAAATAACAGTAGAGATTCCCTCCATCGGAAACTCTACAAGTGCTTAATTTGATTGGAGCTACCTCCGCTCCTCCACACCACTGAGTTCACGGCTCAGGAAAAATCCAACCTCAGGCTAGATGAGCCGACCTGGTTTTCATACCACCCACAAAGGTTTTTGAAATAGAACTAACTCTAATAAGTTTCCATGTCCGGCTTTGACCTTAGGCACGACTGGTTAAACAGTTTAGACTCTGCAGAGGTTGTACACTGTACCCACAAGAGATAATCATACTCGTTGCCCCACATGATTCCGTAGTTATGTAGTTGAGCGATCGTAACAACAACTTTTCAAATTATTGCGCCCCTTCCATCATCTCACCCGTATGGGCCTCGCTCATAAGTTGTGCGGGATGTTCACCTCAGCAACTAGCGTAGCTGGATTACCCACAACGTCTAGCGCGACATGCAACTTCACCTTACACCGGTGTCCCCTTCAAGTCGGACCACATCCTAGGCTTGCACGTTCCTGCTAACCAACCAGTGGGATGACATTCAGGGTTTAATAACTTTACTAAGCCAAGTTGCACTTTGCAAACTTGCGGTTATACTTGTTTTACACGGGAGGTCATGACAAGATTAAATCCTTAATCCATCCCGGCGGTTCATACCACCTACCAACCACAATCGTGCACGACGGCACCCACCACTCTTTCCATCTGCCCAGATGTGGTACTAGCGAGTTGTTTAGGGTTTTGGAGAGGAAAAGGCAATTATCACAACACGCCAGTCATTTACCCACAATGACTGCCTAAAACCACTTTCATGATTAAAAGATGATGATTAGGATATTTATTGTCTCGGTACTTAAGCAGGACTAGCATGTCGCTCAAGTACAACCCGTACTAGTATTTACCACATAGCTTACTAGGGTGACATGGAATGAGGGGTTCAATTTATCAAAGGATGACTTAATAATTAATTAATCATCAAATGAGTGTTTAACTACCTTAAGTTTTAACATACATTTGATTACAGAATTAAGCATGCAATTTTGATATTTTAAATAAATATAATTTTGCATAAAATGTAGGCTAAAAATGATCAAAGTATTGACTCGCCTTGGTTAAAGGCAGGAGGATCTCGGTATTCTTGAGCTTGATCGAAGTGGAAATAACCGGGGGGGGTAGTACCGAGGGAAGGAGGGCGGAAGTACCGGGGAGAGAAGGGAATAGTACCAAAGAGAAAAGGGCGGTAGTACTGGGGGACGATAGCACCGGGGCTTCAGTTCTCGGCGGCACAGAGAGGGGGAAGGTGAGGAGGGGGGAAGAAGGCAGAGGGGGAGCTCTTATGGCCGGGGAGGAAGGCCGGTGGGAGCAGCGGTCGTGGGGAGACCAGGAGGATGATGGAAATATGCCATAGAGGCAATCATAAAGATGATTATATTTCATTATGTTCATAACATTGGATAATATGTTATCTTGTTCCTAGAATAATATCAATGATATTTATTATCAAGTATGCGACTTGATTGTGAAACTCTATATTGCTGCGATGATTATTCTTAAACATTCCTTGGTCGGAAACATATGAGAACACATATGAATAGACTAGCATATGTATTGGTTGATGACTATCTTTCATAAGTCATGAATATAGAGATATCAAACCAATAATATGGACACATGTTAGAGAACATGGTGTTGGAAAAGACCCACCTTGAGACACTGTTGAGATTGTTATGATTCTATGTATCATTAGTTGGTCTCAAGCAATGATGATGTATAATCCTTAGACCTGATATCAACATGGTTTCTTACATATGTAGTAGCACTCTTAGGGGTTACCAAACGCTACTCGTAACTGGGTAGTTATAAAGGTAGCTTTCGGGTATGCTATGAAATATGCGGAGGGATATGACTGGTCGGATATGGGATTTGCCCCTCCTAACATAACAGGAGAGATGTCTCTAGGCCCCTCGTTGTGGTCGGATAAAGAATGTGCATGGCCATGCCACTAGTGGCCGAAATGTCGACCACATGAAGTTATTCGACACTTGATCGAGAAAGTATTGAACAGTCCATGGATGATACAACATCTGACCTGGAGTTCAACCAGACATCGTGAAGTAAAGGGGAATACATGAGAATGTCTTTCAGTTCAATCAGATACGGACTAGTCGTATGGAGATACAACCTGGTCGTAGGCTGGTTGAACATGGTCACTAAGTGGTCGAAACCTGATCGTAAAGAGTTACGAATTGGTCAAGACCAAATATGAACTGGTCGTATAGAGATACGAGCTGGTCGTTAGTGATATGGATCTGGTCATATATCATATTACATTAAGGTTCGTCTGATATATTTTATGTGTGTTTGGGAATCGTTGTGTGCTGCTAGGTACCGCTAACGACTAGTGGTCGGAAAAGAGTTTTCGAGTCACAACTGATTACACGTGAACCTATAGGGTCGCACACTTAAAGGGCTAGTATTTGATTTGGATGGTGATCTGAATTCGTGTAGGCCACGAGTTCCTAATGGGCCTCAAGTACGAGACCCATTATGGTTGTCTATAAATAGAAGGGCGGTGCCAAAGGGTGTGATGATCTTTTGAAGAACTCCCGAAACCCTAATAGCCACGCCTTCATCAACCACGCCGCCGGTGCTAGCACTCCAGCATGTGGTGCCCTTGCCCTGTACGTGTGGATACCTTGGAGGTGTTGTTGTGAAATATCAGCACTAGAACGATCCTGTGCGAGCTGACGGACGATTTAATTTGTAATGCTTAACCTTTCCGTTGGTCCTAGCATCACAAATTAAATTTCCCTGCTCTCGGTGTATATGTACTTCCCAGAACAGCAGTACACATACACCTTACAAAAATAAACATCAACTTCGTACACAAGTTATTACATTACCGGGTTTTCATAATTTCACAACATAACCCATACACAAATATTTCATACAAAAGGTAGAGTTTGCAGTGGAAAACACATGCCATAAGATGACATAGAACAAAAGCCAACCGGCTGCCCTTACCCACAAGGCAAGCGACCGGAAACACCCAAGCTTAGTCGTCGAGAATGTAATCAGCCTCACACTCGTTAACCCATTGGGGGTCAACCTCCTCTGCAGCAATTAAACAATGCAATTGAGTACAAAAACGTACTCGTAATACTTACGATTAACAAACCTGTACATAGCTACATGCAAGTTTAATTCAATAAAGACGGTCACATAGTTTATTTTCAGCGTAAAGCCACATTTAATTTGCAATAATGTCATAGATTGACGGCAACTTGTTAAAACAGTTTTTAATTGTTCAAATATCAGTAAGACAATTATAAGCATAACTAACATCCTAGAGATGACTCCCACAGCCACCACATCAATAGTACGAATTACCCATTCGTACCACCCAATCTCAATTTTTATCAAAATGCTATAGTCTAACTCTTGAAAGACCTCCCCAAGCGTGTCCATAACCAAGGACTTGGCTATTCGAATAGATTTAAAAACCTGCAAGGGTGTACAACTTTACCCACATGTCAAACCGTCTTTTTACCAAGCTATAGAGCACACTTCCTTAGGTATGCTGGCCAGGCTGTAACACCCTGACTATAAGGAAGTCAAGATGTCACCTACAACCACTACTCTTTAGAAGAATAACATCAAAACACATAACCAGGTTAATCAAGTATAAAGATTATACGGAAACAAGAATTCATCATCAGGTAATCAATGGAATAGAAATAAACAATTCTGAGAGATAAGGTAGTTATGACCAAACTGGCTTATTACAATTCAACACAAGTCATAATTAACGACAGTAAAAGTCCTCAAAATGTTTGGTTTATGGTAGTGAGTGCATCGTGACGAACTACCCTCCACAAAATCATTCTTCCTTGTTATTTACCTAAAAAAAACAACAAAGCAAGAATGAGCCAAAGACTCAGCAAGTACTGTATGCATAATGATATGTTGTTTACATGAATGTTTTGTGCCTTGTTCATGATGTTGATATACTGCAAGTACCTTGTATACTATGTTTGATGCAAAAATGTGATGTGTGTAGGATCAAGGATAACCGACTAGAGGGGGGTGAATAGGAGGTTTTTAAAGTTTTTAACAAATTAACAAGTTATGCTCCTAGCTAGGCAATTTAATCACAATAAGCAAGCTAGAAATATAAGTGCGGAATTGTAAAGACAAGAAATAACCACAAGACACAATGATGTTTTTCCCGTGGTATCGAAGACTTGCCGGTCTTCACTAGTCCACGTTGAGGAAGCTTGATCACCCAAGCCGGCTCCACGAATTAAGCCTTCCCTCGATCACTTGGGTTGTTCTTCCTCCGCTCCGGAGATGGTGAACACCAACCACTCACAATCTTGCTCGGGTCTTCTCACAAGCTTCACTTGAGAAGATCACCGTGCTTCACCGCCAAGCCGTCTAGGAGTGCGGCGACACCCCAAGAGAATAGATCAACAATCCTCGCTTGACTTTACTCAAGTGCCAATGAATCAACTAAAGATGAATGCACTTGATCTCCCTCTCAATGAATGCAAGAGTAAATTGGGAGTGGAATTGAATGCACAATGCTCACAAGGGTTGAGATATCTTCAATGCAACATGTAACATCTCCCTTGTGCGATTGGGGAGGTATTTATAGCCTCCACCAACCAATTCTAGCCGTTGGGAAGAAGTTCCCGAAAGTTCGATACATATCGGAACAACCGCGTGTTAGCATCGGTACAACCGCGCTATGCTCAATGCGCGATATGGCTATGTTACACGCATTAAATGCACTGATATAGCCGTTGGATTTAGTTGCGGTTCATCCGCAGGCAAACACCCGGATCGTCCGATTTCAGGGTCTCTAAACCAGAGATTTTGCATCTGTTCTGGAATTTTACAACCGCCAAATACATTTCGGAACATCCGTATTGCGGTTCATCCGATTATCGTGCGATGCGGCCGATTCTCAAAAGAGGTTTTCAAAGGAGATTACACTCGTACTGTTATTTTGCAACCGCCGGTATAATCATCGGAACAACCGGGATGCGGTCGTACCGTTCAAGCCATCGGTACAACCGCAGCCCACGAAATCAGATCACTACGAGATCATGACACGTGGAAGGCCACGATGGACTACTGTCCGGTCAGCACACAAGATCTGACGATCGGCTTGATTTTCAATTAAAAAGGCTAACGGTTGAACCGCTCACATGCCGCCGGAACAACCGCGCTTCGGTACAACCGCTGCTAAGCCTTCGGTTCATCCGATTCCAGAATTAAAGCACTGAATTCATTCTAACTTAAATTCAAGTCCAATTTTAAATGCATGCATGATCCTAAGTTGATCCATATGGCACAAGAATAAGCTATCAAGCTACTAGTCGTGATCCCCCTTAATAGTACGGCATTTATCCTATAATCCGGTCTACCAACCAATTCTCCTTAGACCGGTAAAATAGAAAAGGATCCTAGACTATTTGTACCTTGACTTTAAGCCTTGTTGATCTTCACATTTTCCTTTAGCATGCATCCTTGCTTCATCATGTTCATCAAATGGAATTAACCTTGCACATTCTTAGTAAACTTGTTAATCCCATATTCACATATTATCATTAATTACCAAAACCATTTTAGGGCCCTAGATGCTTTCAATCTCCCCTTTTGGTAATTGATGACAACACACTAATATGTGAGAAAAGTTGTTTTGAATATACTAAGAGTGTATATTCTTTTGAAGTCTTTTGTGAGTAAAATAATCTTTGCAATGAGCATAAGTAAATTTTGAGAATTATTTTTCTTGTCAAATCCAATTAAAAGAAGACTCCCTAAACAAATGCATATGGATAGTAAATAATTTGCAAGCATATGTAAAGAATTGAAAGTTTTAGCGGAGTTTCTTTTGCATTTATGAACTTGAGGAAGCAATACATATAAGATATGTCAAATAATTGATTGCATTGCATAAAAGATAATAAGACATAACCACATTCCACAAGTTCAACAAAAGTTACCAACTATTACAGGCACAAAATAGATCAACAATCAACCAGTTTTACAAAACACATATAAATCACATAAGCCCATAGCTCCCCTAAAACTAAGTCTTCACATCTTCACAATTTCTCCCCTTTGGCATCAAAGTACCAAAAGCATCAAGCAGGGGTCTGAGAGGAAGAAACGGGTCTGGCGGGAGCGGGAGAAGCGGCGAGTGAGCTGAGTGCGAGGATCCGGAGAGGTCGACACAGAGGCGCGGGATCTGAGATCTTGAGAGGGTGGTAGGAGCTGGAGGAGGCGGAGAGGTAGCTGGAGCTGAAACTCGATGGGTGCGGTGAGGGAGGTGAGGTAGGTCTGGTGTCCTAGAAGAAGGACCCTTGGGCGTGATGAGGTCGGCGAACATAACGTTGAGGGTCTTGAGAAAATGTTCTAAGTCATTTAGGCCCTCGGATAAAGTGATAATCTGTTATGAGTCTCATCAAAGAAGTCATTTTGGATAGTCGCCATCTTAGTAAGCCTATGACGAGTCTCATCTGAAGGCAACTTGTTCACCTTCATTTCTGCAAAGTCTTGATAATAGGCTGCGATTTTGAAGTACTTACGCTAGAGCACTTGCATCGGGCATAGCGGCGGGAGGAGCATCAACCTCGGCGGGGCATCCTCGAGACTTGTTGAGGAGGAATGGCATCTCGTGGTTTATATGGCTTGTGAGTAGATCCCAAACCACCACGGTACTCGATCTTTCTAACAATCAATGCCATGATGTAAGGAGCATAATAAATCCTTTTAACTCTGTCATTCTTGGAGGAGGCTATGCCTTGAAGAATAACATCCACTACATCAAATTTAACTCCCTCCACAATATGATCTATCATGTTCCAAACATGCCCCGTCTTGCATCGAAATTCCCACTCTTAGGGTAGAAAGTATGATTAATTATCACATTAATCATGCTCACTGCTTCAATCGATGAATTGTCCCTAACTTGCATTTGGTGAAGAGTCATAATGCACCGCCCAAGCAGAACAAGTAGGGTTGAACTCTCAAAGATTTTGTCCCAAGAGTGGATGAATTCTCAACACTCTCAAATTCCTCTTTGGTGCTTTCCACATTTACGACACCATCGACCATCTAAAAGTCTTCAAGTCATGGGACATATGCGATGTGGCATAAAGCGTCGAATGATCTTGTCATCATAATTCATTTTATGCCCACAAGATCATGAAGACCCACATTGTAGAAAAGCTGATAGACTCCACTGTATTTGTCCAAGGTATTAATATTTGACCAATTAATCCATTTATGATCGGCAAATTTCTTGTGCCTACTATATATTTGCTCATACACTTGCTCTTGAAAGATTGTGTGGAATTTTGGATTTAATGTGTCATTCTTGAAGATATTGATTGACATGGCGCTTGATGGCATAGTCATCTGGCATGAAGATGTAGGTCAGTAGGAGTCCCCGGAGGATCAATCAAATCATCATCTTCTGCTGTCCTTGGAGGAACTTCCTCTTCTTCTTCTTCTTCTTCGGATTCAGATTCCTCAAAAGATTTACTTCCTGAGCTATTTTCGATTCGGTTTGAGTGGTCTCTTTCCTTTCCTTTTCCTGCGGTGGAGGTTGAGGTGCCGAAGACCCTTGTCTTGACGATCCCTGAGACTTCTTGGATGTTCCTCGCATTCTAGGCATCTTGAGATTGGAGTGATTATAAGATGTCAAGGAACAGATTTGAATTGAATTGAATTGAAAGAAATGACAATTTACGGTTACATCGGGATAATCGGATCATCCGCCGTTATGTGGCCGGAACGTCCGAACTGCGGTCGTTCCGCCCTCAAGAACCGGAACGTCCGATTGTCCTGACCGAAAACTAGGGTTGAAGAATTTCCGAGATTTTGATGGAATCTAAGAGAGTGAGTGCTAGAACTGGATGCGCAAGGGTCATAGGACACCAGTGAAGCACTTTTGCCCAATTAGATTGCTAGTTATCAACAGCATTATCAAAAACCCTAAAAATTGCCCCGAGTGCTCCAAATGCGGTAAAACACGAATCAATAGATGTTTTACCTTGAGATTTGAGAAAGGAGAGCCTTTGGAAATGCAAGGATCGTGAGGACTTGGAGATCCACCGAGAGAATCACTCGATTTGAGAGAGGTTTTGAGAGGCGCTCGATTGGAGAGAGAGAACCGAGCGGTGAGATGAAAAGAAAAGCAGACGAGCATTTGGAGTGATAAGGTCAAAAGGAAAGCGGACGTTCCGCTATTATAACGCGGATGATCCGCATGCGGATGTACTGCTCGCATAACTCGGATGTCTGGATTGTCACAGGATTTTGATAAAGCTCGGATTTCTTTGGAATTTTGAATAATTGCAAATGATCCTTAGATTTACACTCAATAAAACATCATTTAGGGATCATTATGCATATAATATCTCAAGATTATATATAAACATAGTTTTTATAATTATAGTGAATTTAATATGAGATTTGAGAAATTCTTTTACAAAATACTTAAATAACACCAAATAAAAAGCAACGTAATAACAAAAATTTAAACAATGTTTGAATAATCTATGACATTTAATTCATTCCTCAATTTGCAAAAGCGGCCTTCATCTAATGGCTTGGTGAAGATATCCGCTAATTGGTCTTGGTTCTTATGTGGCTAATTTCAATGTCTCCTTGATCACATGATCTCTCAAGAAATGGTGGCGAATATCTATATGCTTGGTTCTTGAGTGTTGAGCAGGATTATTAGCAATTTTCACAAGCACTATCATTGTCACACAAAGAGGCATTTTATCGGTTTTAATTCCATAATCCATCAATGTTTGCCTCATCCATAGCAATTGAGCACAACAACTTCCCGCTGAAACATATTCGGCCGGCGGTGGATAGAACTACGAATTTTGTTTCTTGGATGACCATGATACTAAAGATCTTCCTAAAATTGACAACTACCGAGGTGCTTTTTCTATCCACTTTGCATCCCGCATAATCGAGTCAGAATATCCAATTAAGTCAAATTTAGCACCTTTCGGAACCAAAGGCCAATGCTAGAGGAATGCTTTAAATATCTTAGAATTCTTTTAACACCATTAAATGACATTCTTTTGGATTTGCTTGAAAGCGAGCACACATACAAACACTAAACATGATATCGGGCCTAGATGCGGTAAGATAAAGCAAACTACCAATCATAGATCTATAAAGCTTTAAATCTACCGATTTACCTCACTCATTTAAGTCAAGATGACCATTTGTTGCCATGGGAGTCTTGATGGGTTTCATCCTCCATACCAAACTTCTTGATCAATTCTTTTGCATACTTGGTTTGGCTCACGAAGGTCCCATCTTTGAGTTGCTTGATTTGGAATCCAAGGAAGTAGCTTAATTCTCCAATCATCGACATTTCAAATTCCCTAGACATCATATCACCAAACTCTTTGCAAAAATCTTGATTAGTAGACCCAAAAATAATATCATCAACATAAATTTGACATACAAAGAAATCATCATCTATAACTTTAGTAAATAAGGTTGAATCAATCTTCCCAATTTTGAATCCTTTTGAGACTAGAAAATCTCTAAGTCGTTCATACCATGCTCTAGGAGCTTGTTTAAGGCCATAGGCGCTTTAGAGAGTTTATAGACATTATTTGGATTTTAGGATCTTCAAAACCGGAGGTTGTTCAACAAATACAAGTTCGGAAATTTTACCATTTAAGAAAGCACTTTTAACATCCATTTGAAATAATTTAATATCAAAGCATGATGCAAAAGCAAGTAATATCCGAATTGATTCTAATCTAGCTACGGGAGCAAAAGTTTCACCAAAATCCAAACCTTCAACTTGTGAATACCCTTGAGCTACCAATCTTGCTTTGTTTGAACAACCAAACCATTTTCATCTTGCTTGTTCCTAAAGACCCATTTTGTACCAATGACGTTGTGTTCCTTGGGTCGATCCACCAATGTCCAAACTTCATTCGGGTGAAGTTGTTGAGTTCCTCATGCATAGCATTCACCCAATCCGGATCTTCAAGTGCTTCTTCTACATGCTTTGGCTCAATACAAGAGACAAAAGAGTAATATTCACAAAAGAAGCAACACGAGATCGAGTTTGAACACCCTTACTTACATCACCCAATATTTGGTCTATTGGATGATCCTTAGCAATTGCATTGTGGATTCTTGGTGGTAAGTTAGATGGTTGATCATCTTCCTTATTGTCAAATTGAACTTGGTTTGTAGAAGATGTTGGTGGTTCAACTAGTGTGGAGGATGATGAATCATCTTGGGCTTTATGTCACCAATTTGCATATGCTCCATTGCCCTTCTCAAAGCTTCATTGCCTACATCATCCAAATTCTCATGCTCTTCTTGAGAGCCGTTAGTTTCATCAAATTGAACATCATGTTTTCTTCAACTAAACGGAGTTTTGTTGAAGACACGATAAACTTTACTATTTGATGAATAACCTAGCAAGAAACCAACATCACATCTACTTTCAAATTTTGATAACCGAACACCCTTCTTTAAAATATAGCATTTACAACCAAAGACACGAAAATAGGAGATGTTCGGTTTTCTTCCTACAAGAAGCTCATAGGAAGTCTTTTTCAAAAGGCGATGTAAATAAAGACGATTTATGGCATGACAAGCGGTGTTAATTGCTTCCCCCAAAACTATCGGAGTATTATATTCATCAAGCATTGTCCTAGCCATTTCAATTAATGTACGATTTTCCTTTCTACAACTCCATTTTGTTCCGGGTGTAGGTTGTGGAAAGTTAGTGCTTTATTCAAGTTCATCACAAAAGTCTTCAACTTTAGTATTTTTGAACTCGGAACCATTATCACTCGGATTTTCTTTATTTTGAAATCAAATTCATTTTGGGCCCTTTTGTAAAGTTTTTGAAAATTCGGAGGTTTCACTTTTATCATCTAGGAAGAATACCCATGTATATCTAGAGTAATCATCCACAATAACCAAACAATAGCTATTTCCCGATACTCTTATAGGTTGTTGGCCCAAACAAATCCATATGTAAGAGTTCCAATGGTCTAGAAGTTGACATGATACTTTTGGAAGGGTGAGAATTAGCGACTTGTTTACCGGCTTGACATGCACTACAAAGTCGGTTTTCTCAAACTTCACATCTTTCAAGCCAACAACTAAATCATGTTTAAAAGCTTTTGAGTTGAATCATTCCTACATGAGCTAGCCTTCTATGCCAAAGCCAACCCAAGGAGGTTTTGCCATCAAACAAGTTTTAAGCATGAATCATTTGAAGTGAAATCTACCAAATAAAGGTTTCCAAATCTAAATCCTTTAAAAATTAAAGAGTTATCATTTTCATTTGAAATTGTAACACCTTCTTTAGAGAAGGAACAAATTAGTCCTAGATCACATATTTGAGCTACGGATAACAAGTTAAAGTTTAGTGATTCTACTAGAGATACATTTGAAATGGAAAGGTCATTTGAGATAGCAATTTTACCCAATCCAATTACCTTTCCTTTGCTATTGTCACCAAATGTGATTTTGTCCATTCCTTTCCCATTCTCGAATGTGGTGAACATTTTTCTATCACCGGTCATGTGTTGAGTGCAACCACTATCAAGCACCCAATGTTTTCCACGGTCTTGTAGTTCACCTACAAAACAAGAATCAAGTTCTTTTAGGTACCCAAATTTGTTTGGGTCCTTGGATGTTAGTGACCAAGGTTTTAGGCACCCAAATAGCATTCTTTTTAGCGCCTAAAATTGAAGTGCCAATAAAATGAGCAAGTATTTTACCATCCTTAGTCTTTCTAAGCATATAGCATGAATCATATATACCAAAAGATGCAATTTTACCTTTAGGACAATTTTGTTGCACATGTCCTATTTCCCGGCACTTATAGCAATACTTACCATTTTCCCTCACATACCTTGTGGGTTTATTTGCCGGCTTCTTACCTTTCTTAGGCACATACCCGAGACCTTCCTTGTTGAATGAGCACCTTTGCTCACTCAAAAGCTTGTCTAAGGTGGCCTTACCCTTAAAGCATCTTTCCAAGCTTTTGCTTAGTTTATTGACTTGTTCTTTTAATTCATGGTTCTCAACAATAAGTAAAGGATCACAAGTATTTGCTAAACTAGCAATTGAATCATCACTAGAGCAACATGGCATGGCAAGTAAATCATCACATGAAGTAGAAATGCTAGACATGGATTTTTCATTTAAAGCAATATCTACTTTAGACATCTCATTCATTAAATCACAAGTAATTCCAATATGTGAATGAGATTTTTCAATATTCTTTAAGATGAGAGAATCATGAGCTTTCTTTAGCTCCTCAAAAGAGTCTTTTAGAGAGATATTCTTTCTTCAAGACTTTAAATTTTGATTTCTCTTTTCCATTAAATTCATTTAATTCATCAAGCATATCCAATAATTCTTCATAAGTTGGTTCATCACTATCAATGGATTTTACCTTATCTCCTTTTGCCATGAGGCATGTAGGAGTGGAGAATAGTGAAGGAGTTTCTTTGATAGCAATGCCAACTAGTCCCTTCTTCTTGGAAGACTCATCCTCATCTGAGTCGAGTCGCTTGATTCATCATTTGAATCCCACTCTCAATGTGAGCTTCATTCTTGCCATCCTTGTGAAGCTTCTTGAAAAGCTTCTTCTTGCCATTATATTCTTTCTTCTTGAATGACTTGTCCTTGTCATCCTTCTTTGCGGCAACGAGATGAGATGTGCCCTTTTCATCACAATTATAGCATCGAATGTTGCTATAACGCTTCTTGTCACTTGAATATTGTCCCTTCTTGTATTTGTCAAAGTTGTAGCTTCTATTGGGCGTCTCTTCATGAACTTCTTCATTTTTCTTACAAGGAGTGCATACTCCTCATCGGAATCTTCTCCTTCATCCTCATAATCACTTGATTCCGCTTTGGCCTTGAAAGCGGTAATTTTCTTCTTTGAGGAGGATGTCTCCACGAGCTCTTCTTTGTCCTTCTTGAACAACTCATTTGTGATGAGATTGCCCAAAAGGCCGTTGGTGTCATCCTTGGCAATTCGGGAGAGTTGATGAAGAGCGTCACCAAAGTTTCATATTTGTCAGGAAGAGCCCTAAGCATCTTGCGCACAATATCAACATCGGAAAGGTTAGTCCCAAGGCCTTTGAGCTCATTCACAATGTTGTTGAGTCTTGAATACATCTCATTGATGTTTTCATGAGGCAACATTATGAATGTCTCATATTTGATCCGAAGCCTATGCAATTTGGCTTCTTTGACCGTGGATGTACCCTCATGGATTTCGAGAGAGTTGTCCAAATAGCATGGCGGTTTCAAATTGCTCACTCTATTGAACTCATCCGTTCAAAGCGCCAAAGAGAGCATTCATAGCTTGGGCATCTAAATGAGAGTTCTGTGTCTTGATCCGTGGGTTCAAGTGGATTAAGAGGCATAGTGTAACCATCATTTACGATTTTCCAAATGCTTGGACTCATGGCCTTTAAAAGATTGACATTCTAATTTTCCAATAAGCATAATTTGTGCCATCAAAGAGTGGAGCCCTTCCTAAAGCCATTCCCTCACTAGCCATCCTTGCTCTCCTAGGCGGTTAAGTCCAACAACGGAGAGACCAAGCTCGATACCACTTGTAGGATCAAGGATAACCGACTAGAGGGGGTGAATAGGAGGTTTTAAAGTTTTTAACAAATTAACAAGTTATGCTCCTAGCTAGGCAATTTAATCACAATAAGCAAGCTAGAAATATAAGTGCGGAATTGTAAAGACAAGAAATAACCACAAGACACAATGATGTTTTTCCGTGGTATCGAAGACTTGCGGTCTTCACTAGTCCACGTTGAGGAAGCTTGATCACCCAAGCCGGCTCCACAATTAAGCCTTCCTCGATCACTTGGGTTGTTCTTCCTCCGCTCAGGAGATGGTGAACACCAACCACTCACAATCTTGCTCGGGTCTTCTCACAAGCTTCACTTGAGAAGATCACCGTGCTTCACCGCTAAGCCGTCTAGGAGTGCGGCGACACCCCAAGAGAATAGATCAACAATCCTCGCTGACTTTACTCAAGTGCCAATGAATCAACTAAAGATGAATGCACTTGATCTCCCTCTCAATGAATGCAAGAGTAAATTGGGAGTGGAATTGAATGCACAATGCTCACAAGGGTTGAGATATCTTCAATGCACTGTAACATCTCCTTGTGCGATTGGGGAGGTATTTATAGCCTCCACCAACCAATTCTAGCCGTTGGGAAGAAGTTCCCAAAGTTCAATACATATCGGAACAACGGCGTGTTAGCATCGGTACAACCGCGCTATGCTCAATGCACAGTAACGGCTATGTTACACGCATTAAATGCACTGATATAGCCGTTGGATTTAGTTGCGGTTCATCCGCAGGCAAACACCCGGATCGTCCGATTTCAGGGTCTCTAAACCAGAGATTTTGCATCTGTTCTGGAATTTTACAACCGCCAAATACATTTCGGAACATCCGTATTGCGGTTCATCCGATTATACGTGCGGTACAGCCGATTCTCAAAAGAGGTTTTCAAAGGAGATTACACTCGTACTGTTATTTTGCAACCGCCGTAATATCATCGGAACAACCGGGATGCGGTCGTACCGTTCAAGCCATCGGTACAACCGCAGCCCACGAAATCAGATCACTACGAGATCATGACACGTGGAAGGCCACGATGGACTACTGTCCGGTCAGCACACAAGATCTGACGATCGGCTTGATTTTCAATTAAAAAGGCTAACGGTTGAACCGCTCACATGCCGCCGAACAACCGCGCTTGGTACAACCATTGCTAAGCCTTCGGTTCATCCGATTCCAGAATTAAAGCACTGAATTCATTCTAACTTAAATTCAAGTCCAATTTTAAATGCATGCATGATCCTAAGTTGATCCATATGGCACAAGAATAAGCTATCAAGCTACTAGTCGTGATCCCCCTTAATAGTACGGCATTTATCCTATAATCCGGTCTACCAACCAATTCTCCTTAGACCGGTAAAATAGAAAAGGATCCTAGACTATTTGTACCTTGACTTTAAGCCTTGTTGATCTTCACATTTTCCTTTAGCATGCATCCTTGCTTCATCATGTTCATCAAATGGAATTAACCTTGCACATTCTTAGTAAACTTGTTAATCCCATATTCACATATTATCATTAATTACCAAAACCATTTTTAGGGGCCTAGATGCTTTCAATGTGTGAGTGAATGATTATACTTGTTCGTACTTGTAGATGAATGCCATGTGTTTCTTTTCAATTATGAGTACTATTCAATATTGCCATGGGATCACATCATGACATGCATAAATTACATTTGTAAGACCCATCAATTCCAAGATGGGCACTTGAAAATCCCATCAATTCGAAATGGGTACATGAGTCCACCATTCCAATGTGGGCCATGTTACGTGAGTCCACCATTCCAATGTGGGCCCACGTTGGACGATCGTATGAAACGTTCTTCATACGATTACTTTAAGTGAATACTGAAGCGGGTGTTTCACTCGCTATACTGGTATATCTTTGCAATATGTCCAATTCATTCAATGCATCATTCCACTTCATCCATTCATAAATTCGTTTCCAGTAAATGTTCAAATGATGATGGTGATATATTGCTCATGGAATGTTTAATTGTTACATCTGATTACTTCTTTGAGTCTTTGGCTCATTCTTGCTTTGTTGTTTTTTTAGGTAAATAACAAGGAAGAATGATTTTGTGGAGGGTAGTTCGTCACGATGCACTCACTACCATAAACCAAACATTTTGAGGACTTTTACTGTAGTTAATTATGACTTGTGTTGAATTGTAATAAGCCAGTTTGGTCATAACTACCTTATCTCTCAGAATTGTTTATTTCTATTCCATTGATTACCTGATGATGAATTCTTGTTTCCGTATAATCTTTATACTTGATTAACCTGGTTATGTGTTTTGATGTTATTCTTCTAAAGAGTAGTGGTTGTAGGTGACATCTTGACTTCCTTATAGTCAGGGTGTTACACAGGCTAAGTCCTACGAAACGTTTTCCAATATTATGTATTAACTACGAGTCACCCGTATGGATAGAAACCTATACGTTGTGTCGGAGTCATTGTAATGCCTCAGTCAACTACCCCTCAGGGTAAAGCCTCAGACAACTACAATGCCCCTTGGTGTGGAGGACCTACCCGGAACTCCACCCCCGCATACCCAACACACATATCATTTCCTCTTTCACACAACCTCCTGCGACTCGAAGCTAGCACACGCCATATGGTTGCACGCGAGAATTCCTGCGACTCAAGTCAACAAAGATCTCATATCCCTCTCATGTGGTTGCACGCGAGAATGCCTGGTTTAGTGGGACAAGATGTTCGGTCCTTGTTGATTTGAGCACACAATCACACACCCGAAAATCACACCATCGTCCACGTGCCCAAATCTAAATCCTTTTTGTTTGCATTTTTAGTTTTTACAACTATGATACATACTTGAGTACCCTAACTCAATTTAATTAAAGTGATGATGTACTTGACCATCGCCGAAGCGATGATCCCCGGACTACCGTTCTAAGCATGGCTAAGCGATAACAACTTGTATACTAAATATAAAGTGACTAGAGCCCATCCAGCAAGCTCTAAATCACAGCGGATAAAAACCTAGGCTCAGTGGTAAATGATGGATATTTACTAACAATTCAAGTAACTATTTAGGTAAACTATAGCGAACTGAGAATTAACTTAACAACATAACATGCATACATACAGTTGAAATTTAAAATATTAACATGCGCAATTACTGGGGTCAACATACATAAAAGGAAGACTGCTTGCTTGGCTGTAGATAATCTATTTGCTGTTGAGGATAACCCTCGTAAGCACTTGAATTGTCGAAATCTACCGATCAAGCAAAACAAATAATAAGAACGAATGACACCAAAATAACCAAAACTCAACTTCATCCAATCATGCATACACAATAGGTAGAGTAAGATTTTACAAGGATTCAGGTGAAAATTTTAGTCCAAAATGAATTTATTAGGATTTTCTAGGAATTTAATAAGTTAAAGGAATAATTGCACAATTAAATTAATCACCAACATTTTCTAAAACAGCAACATAAATCAAACTTATTCCAAGATAAAGTATAGGAAAAATGAGAATTAACAAAATTAATTTCACTCTATTTGGAGTTAGGATGAAATACTTATGAATTTTTGAAGTTTGAACCATTTTCTAATGTAAAAATAATTCCTTTTAGTTATTATCTCAAGTCCAATTTTCCTGGAACAGAAACATATCAAAATTCTATTCCATTTAAAATTACACTAAAAATAAAAATTAACAAAATTGGTTTCACTCAATTTGGAGCTAAATTGAATTAGTTATGAATTTTCTAAATTTATTTAAATTTTCAGTACAAATTTTATTCATTTCGGAAAATCCTAATGGGATTTAGAACTTTTTCTACTGACGCGCAGCTAGCACTGGTCAATGACCAGTGGGTCCCAGCGAGATGTTGACTGGGTCAAACTTTGACCCAGCCCTAGCCGAGGTGATGTTGAAGGCATATTCCAAGAAGACGTCTTCGGTTTTTCCGAAACACACTTCGGTAAAACTACTCTAAGAAATGTGCTTCCCAAACCTAGAAGGCGTACTTCATATTTTACGTATTCCCCAAACTGGCCGACGGCTTACCGGCATTCGCTTGCGCGGTGGTGCGGCTGTGCAGGCATTCTGGCGAGGCAGAGGCGCCCTGGGCACGGGAGTGGTACCTCACGAACCTCACGAAGCTCATGATGGCGACTCGGGTCCTTGAGGCTGGCGGCGGCGAGTGGCGGCGACCGGAGGCAGAGAGGAAGAAATGGTGCTTGAGGAGAGAGCGTTCCAAAGATCAAGGGGCTTCGGGAAAGTGCGCTTCAGGATCACCCTAACTCCAGGAACGAGGCGGCGAGGTTACGCGCTCGAGGATGGCAGTGAGGTGGCGCTAGCTCAACGCCTTTTTTTCGGAAAGAAAAAGTGGGCAGGGGGAAGCGAGAACGTGCGAACGGAAGGGAATGGATGACCCCGGGAGTTTTAGGAAGGCTCGGCGATACTTCGAGGTCGCCCTCGTAGCATGAGGTGGCGGGCGATGTCGCCGTGGCTTGCATGCACAAAGACAGCGCGCACGGTTTGAGCGGTGCTGGGAAGACGACGGTGCCGACAGTGAAGCCCCACTCGCCAGCGGTAGAGGAGAAATGACGAGGTGCGGTCGAGTCGCACGCGAAGAAACGGCCCAGGTCGAATAGTAAATTCTAGTCCGGTCGGAATTAGAAATTGAATTTAATTTTGACCGAAATCAAACTAGTTTGACTAGGTTGTTTGGAATAGGAATAAAATTCCAAAAATTATATAAATTTTTTTGGGTGTTCTCAGGTTCAACTAGGACTTAGGAAAATTTGATTTGACTACTGATCATTTTCCATTGGTAAGATTTAAATTCCTTTTTAAATCTGCATTAGTAACTTAGCTAGGATTTTAATGAGGTCAAATTAACTTCCAAAAGTTTGTGAAAATTTATATTAAATAATGATAATTAAGCTAGTATTTTAAAAATTATTTTCAGAGATTTTCATACTCATATTTCCGTAAAATTAATTAGAAACTTGAATTCAAGTCAAAAAAATTAAATTTTAAGGCAACTTATGAGTTTTAACAAAAGTTTTTGGAAAAGCTCAAACTTTTATATATTTGAAACACAAACCAAAGTTCAGGATGTCACAACTCTCCTCCCCTTACAAGAATCTCGTCCTGAGATTCCGCTCACTCGGAAAAGAAGGACGGAAAGTCTGCACGAAGACGATCCTCTCGTTCCCATGTGGCTTCGACCTAGGGATGGCAATTATTCCCGATTACCCGCATATCCGCTGGCGAATACCCTAATGGAGGTGGGGATGGGTGTATTTCTTTGCCCACGGGTATGAAAACGGGCACAATTCCTTGCCCATCGGGTAAACGGGCATGGGCATGGGTAAACTCCACCGTGCACCTTGGACATTACGTAATCTACCCACATGTGTAAGAAATTATGTCAATTTGTATTTGTATTTTATTTGTTGAACTTGATTAGTTGTCTTGTCGAACTTGATATGTGAATTGCGATGAACTTTATTAGTTGTTGAATGTGTGATGCACCATTGATGTGTGAATTGTGATGAACTTGATGTATGCATTGCTCGCAGGTAACGAACATGTCCGGGCGATGGGTACCTGATGGCGATGCATTATTCGGCGGTAGCGGGCATGCCGCGAACGCGGGCATGGGCGAGGTTTTTCGCCCGTCGTCCTTCGCGGGTATGCCCGTGGGGGGAATTCGGGGTCGCGGGTATGTGTATGGGCGAGCACTACCCGTACCCGCCGCGCCCGATTGCCATCCCTACTTCGACCTCAGTGTGATTTGACCACTGGACCTTAAGGAACTTGATGGAGCGATTCCTAGTCCTTCGTTCAGCTTCTTCAAGGATACGGATAGGTTGCTCATGATAAGTCAGATCTTCTCGTACTTCAAGACCTTCCACATGAGCTTGTTCAGTTGGCACACGAATGCATTTCTTTAACTTAGACACATGAAAAACAATGTGTACCCCTGAGAGTGTAGCGGGCAATTCCAACTTGTAAGCTACAGCTCCTTTCTTCTCAATGATACGGAAAGGTCCAACATAAAGAGGCACTAATTTGCCTTTGACTCCAAACCGTTGAGTGCCCTTCCAAAGTGAAACTTTGAGATAAACAATGTCATTTGTTTCAAAGCTCAGTTCACGACGACGTCGATCCGCATAGCTCTTTTGTCGGGATTGAGCTTGCGCAAATGGTCTTGAACCAACCGAACATGGTCTTCAGCCTTTTTGATCGTATCTGGGCCAAAGAGTGATCTTTCGCCGGTCTCAGACCAATTCAACGGGGTTCTACATTTCCTCCCGTATAAGGCTTCAAATGGTGCCATGCCGGGACTAGCTTGAAAACTATTGTTGTATGAGAACTCCGCGAATGGCAAGTATTTATCCCAATTCTTTCTGTAGGAGAGAACACAAGCACGAAGCATGTCTTCCAAAATTTGATTAACTCTCTCTGTTTGGCCATCGGTTTGAGGATGGAATGTGGT
The DNA here is from genome assembly GCA_036346395.1 of Hsuehochloa calcarea. Taxonomy (NCBI): domain Eukaryota; kingdom Viridiplantae; phylum Streptophyta; class Magnoliopsida; order Poales; family Poaceae; genus Hsuehochloa; species Hsuehochloa calcarea. The sequence goes on from CM070599.1 coordinate 49,180,377, forward strand.
ACTGAAAGAAAGACAAGTTCCCTTAGCCTCTTGCAAACCTTTCCAGAACTGAGAGGTAAAGAGTGAGCCACGATCTGATATAATCGTCTTCGGTACTCCATGTAAACTCACAATCCTGGAAACATAGAGTTTCGTTAACTGGTTTACACGAAGTTTGATCTTGACAGGAAGGAAGTGTGCCACTTTAGTTAGTTGATCAATGACAACCCATATAACATCATTTCCTTTGGAGGTTCGGGATATACCGGTGATAAAATCCATACTGATTGAGTCCCATTTCCATTCGGGCAACTCGTGACGATCACAGGAGCAGGAGGAGAAGTCGCGCGGCGAGTACGACCACTCGGAGGAGAAGACGTGCGGCGAGTACGACCACTCGGAGGAGAAGACGCGGGGCAAGTACGACTGCTCGGAGGAGAACACGCGTGGCGAGTACGACTACGACCACATCAAATCGCTACATCGACTCTACTTCCGCTACGAGTCAGCGCATCTAGTGGTAATCTCATGATCTATTACTAGCGTAGGTTCCTTGGTTGCGCGGTAAAATTTTGATTTATGCTATCGTAGCCTTCCCGCGATCCTTCAGAGGAGACCGGGCGGTGATGCGATGAGGCGGCGGCCACTGGCGCGGGCTGCACAGAGGGGAAGGCGGTGGGAATATTTAAGCTTATTATCAACTCCAAAACTGAAGGATTGAATTCCATTATAATTCGTTGTTCTCTTCATACTTGCAAAATAGATGAACGAGCTAACAAGTCAGGCAATTTATTATCTTTTCCTTTGATATGTTCAAATATAACTTTATAAACATTTCTGATAATAATGTCTTCAAATAAAATCCATCTTCTAGTAGAACTTTTCTTACTATTAATTTGATTATAATACCTACATATGGCTAAATTCGTTAAAACCTAAATATAGCCTAAACGAATTTATTGCATTGATCATTATTGCTAGGATTTCTTTGTCTGTTTTATTTATAGTTTTTAGCTTACAGCTTCCTAATGTATATTACATATCTTTTCTTCTGACTTTGATGAATATTTATTAGGCCTTTGCTTTAATATGACACCCCATCCTATTCGAGAAGCATTTGTTTCAATAATGAAATTATTATTATCCAAAGGTAATTCTAAAGGTTTTAATTTTATAACCTTATCTTTTATCATCCTTACTAATTTAATGTCTTCAGAATTAAAATACATTTGTCCATTGTTTCTTAACTTTGCATATAATGGCCTGCTAATTTTTGCTAAATTATATATGTAATATCTAGCATAGTTTACAATTCCTAAGAATTGTTGTAAAAAAATTTTATCATTCATAGCATCAGGGAACTGTAAAATCTTTTTCGTAGTATGCTCTTGTAAATATATTTTTCCTTATCCTATTTCATGACCAAGGAAATTGACTTTTTCCTTGCAAATTTCCATATTCTTTTTATGTAATATTAACACATTTTGTTCTACCTTTCTAAAGAATATCTCAAGATGAGTGATTTGTTCTTTATAAGATTTTGAAAATATTAGCAAATCATCTATATATACTAGAATAAATTTTTGTTTTCATTAAAAATGTTTTGCAGTTTTCTTTGCAATAATGCAGCTGTGTTTTTTTAACCCAAAGGGCATTACAAGCCATTCAAAGTGTCCTTGGGGACATGTAAATGCTTCATTGGGGACATGTAAATGCGGTCCATTCTGTAGATTCCTTTGCCATTTTTACTTGGCAAAATCCAGCATTTAAATCAAATTTAGAAAAAATACTTCCTTCCTATTAATCCATTCTTGTTTATTTGGAATGTTGTAAGCATCATCTATGGTGTTGTCATTTATCCTTTTATAAGTAATAATCATTTTTGACTTACCTCTATCTATTTCAAAATGATTTCTGACTATAAAAGCGGTCGACCTATGCAGACTTCTGCTTTCTCTTATTACTCCTAACTTAAATAGCTCTTCTATGTGCATTTTATATTCTTCTATATCTTTTGGAGTAGCTTCTATTGGACAAGCCTTAATTATATATTCTGGGTTTATTATGTTTATTTTGCATATAATGAAATTTTTATCCCAATGTTTCATAGGTATTTCTCCAATTATTTGGATATTTTCTAATCTTTGAACAATCTTTTCTATATCCTTTTTAGACTTTATATTTCTATACCAATTAGATGCAAGTGATTGTAATTCAATGCAGTCTACACAAGAATTCACCATATAATATTATTCTATATTTGTACTAAGCTCATCTTCTATTTTTATTTCAGGGAGCGTGTTGATTTTATTGATACTTTGAAGCTTAGAAACATACTGATCTGGAGGTGTCTCACCACGCTTTCGCACTTCTGAGATATATGGAACATTATCTTGATATGGAATGAACATTGACGAGGATCTAATAATCCTCATTTTATTTTTTATCTATAATTCTTATTATGGGTAAATATGATGTCACATAGTCCCCAGAAGTACCCCTTATATCTATAAGGGAGAGGCCTACCAAGTGATTGTAAGATCTTCTACAATCACCCCTATAGTCGTAAGTCTTGCTACGACTATATCATGGTCGTAAGTCTTTCTACGACCACTACATGGTCGTAAGTCTTTCTACGACCACTACATAGTCGTAAGTCCTTCTCACGATGCTACACAGTCGTAAGTCCTTCTACGACCACGTAAACTCGACCACCTTATAATCAAACCTACGGTGAGTGGGTCCAATTGATTAAGGAATCGAGCAGTGCTCGCACGCACTACTATCCCGCGTAGTAATAGTGCTTAAATACCCCATTATCTTTGAATGATAATTGCGGGACGGCGTGGAGAAGCCAATGCGCGGTAATTCTCGCCATCACACGCCCATTCTTGGCTCAATTAAGGCGCCTCTTAGCGAGGGCAAAACGGCTACTCCTTCACGACTATATAAGGACATCAAGGGCAAGTAGAGAAGGGAGTTCTATTCTCTGTAATAGTCTTAGCTTCTTACTCGATCATTAAGAATACCACACCACACAGATTAGGGTTATTATTCTCTCGGAGAAGGCTGAACCTATCTAAACATCCGTGTCAACTACTCTGCGTGATTTCATCTCTAGGAGACCCCCCGAATCAAATAATCTTTACGTAAGATCGGTTCTAATACACCGACAGTTGGCGCCGTCCGTGGGGATCTTCCGGTAATCTCTTGTCAACATACTCTCTTTTTCCAATCTCATGCAATCATGGCGGAGAATGGAGCGAGGAGAAGCTGGTTTGACTTGGCGGTTCTGTGAGACGTCGACATGGATGCGGTTTCGACTACGAGCCGAGTGATGCATCCGTGATGGTGATGTTGCCTCGGAGATTATTCTCCAGGAAACCATCCCATTAATGGAGTTGAGGAGGGATCCTTATCCCCCACAACAATACGTCCAACAGAGGAGCCAATTCCCTCAAAGGACAAGGGTCAATCCGACCAGGACCGCTCCCAGGAGGACTCACAACACGACGAGAGTTTTTTCTCCAAGTGTTCAAGTCCCTTAAAGCGGTCCGACTTGGTAAGTCAAGTTAGGGAGCCACCATTCCAGGACTCCACCAAAGATCTAGTGATCCTCTCTCGAGAGAGGTGGGATCAAGCATGCTTTTCACTGCAAATTCGGCCGTCTCCCGCAGATCTCATTTGCGAGCGAGATGATTATAACCGGAGTTCCCCTACGGAGGATTACTCCAAGTCGCCGAGATGGTGTCTCTCGAGCACTCCTCAGCGGGAGGCCTCGGCGCAAGTGAGAATCATCAGCGGGAGGTCTTCGTCCTTCCCCAAATCGAGTCGACCTCATGGAGGCCGAGATAAGAACACTCCCGAAGATCACACACGCCCCTCGTGGTAATGGCAAGGGCACCACCGTTGGCGAGAGAACCAACACTCGATGAGCGAGAAATCCTCGACATTCTCGCACTCCACTAAGAAGGCCTCAAAGACACGATGAGGAGGATTTTGATGTCGTCAGGAGAAAGAAAATTGCAGTCGAGAAGAACCTGCTTGGGCGCATTCAACATCAGTCGGAGGAGGTACAAGAACTCCAGGACATCAACGACTTGCTCGAGAATCCCACCAAGAGCTTGCTCGAGCGCGAGTCGATCTCTTTCTTTGAAGAGATTACGCAAAGACTTTGAATCTGTGATGACAAGGCGGAGGTACCTCATCGACAACATTCGGTGAGTCGCGACAATCGACTTCCTCAGCTACCAGTCAATCGAATATTTCTCTACGTAGGAATCGACACGGCCATAAGTCGAATCGATTCCCTATTGAAGAAATACATTTCGATCGGCTGAAGATCAAGAAGCCCCTCGGAGAGGTGATCATTCACCACTTCGACAAAGAAATTCTAGCGAGTGGAGTGAGGAGTATTCTCCTCGTGAGAACCGAGACCTACTACGAGCAGTCGACACTGTTACGGGTATCGTCGTATCGATCACTGGTGACATTAACCCTTCTTTCCTACAAAGAAGGCGTCAAGAAGTGATTACCGGATCTCGGCATTTCGCGACCTTGAGCGATTCATTTGGCCACCTCATTTTGGCCGGTGAACATGGAGAAATTTGATGGATCTCAAAATCCCATCGAATTTCTTCATATCTATACTAACATTGTCCGAAAGCGGCGGGAGGAGGAGAGCATGTAATGGCGAATTACCTTCCGACTGTGCTCGAAGGATCCGCTCGATCGTGGTTATTAAACCAACCACTCGAGTCGATCTACTCTTGGCAACACCTCTGCGATCTTCTACTGAGGCGAATTTTCAAGGCACATACAACCGCTCGGAAAGAAGGCGACTTGCCGGATAAAGCGAACAACAACGAGACTTTGCGTCAATTCATCAAACGCTTTAGTCAGGTTCGTAACTCAATTCCGGAAATTTCTGATTCCTCTGTGATCAGGGCTTTTAAGCAAGGAGTCCGTAGTAGAAGGATAACGGAGGACATTGCTTTGAATCCTCCCAACATCAATTGCGAACTCTTGAGATGGCGATCGATATGCAAGCGCTTACGAGGCAGTCGAGTGGAACAACACTATCGATCGAGAAACATATACTCCTCGAGAGCCAGGTGAAGTTGGTAAGGATAAAAAAGCAAAAAAGTCCAAGAAGAAAATAAAAAGTCAAAAACCACAAACCAAAGTGGTTCCAAGGAGGTTCGTAGTGAAAGATGGAGAGCCCCAAACCACCAAGTCGTACTGATCAAGGCAAAGGTAAGCGCCACGATCGTAGGAGCGACAAACCAAGGTGGTGTCCTTTTCATAAAAGGAAGGACATGACCTCCATAGCTGAGAGTTTTCCAAAGAAAGCTCGAGGACTACTACAACGGCAAGCACCACTCCCTACTCTCGGCGGGTAGGACATACGAGTGGCCAAAAGTCGTCGGATGATGAGGAGATGCCGTTCAAGATCCGCAACATACCGTTGAGCACATCTACGGAGGATCATCGACATCGACTCCAAGCGACAACAAAAGGCTGCGGACGAGAGGTAAATTCCATACATACTCCTCTCGTCAATAAGTTACCAAGTGGTCGGAAGTTACCATCTCTTTTGAGAAGGATGATCGCCCAATCACTCTGAGTCGATCAGTCGATATCCGATTGTGGTGAACCCACCATCAACAAGCTGTCGGGTCAATCGAGTGTTGGTTGATGGTGGCGATTCTTTGAACATATTATTTACTAATGCCACGGGCGAGATGCAAGTACCGGGACAAAGGTAAGGCGATGCGATATTCCTTTCATGGAATCGTGCAGGGGTCTTGACCAAACCCATTGGCCAAGTTTCTCTTCCTTTAACATTTGGCTCACCAAGTAATTTCGGACGAGAAAGTCTCTTTTGATGTGGTCGATTTCGATCGGCATATAACGCCATACTCGGACGACCAACTTTGGCAAAATTCTTAATGGCTACTCATTATGGGTATCAATGTCTTAAGATGCGAGTCCCAAAGGTGATCACAATTCAATGTGACAAAAGATGGCGTATAGTCTGCGGCCGTCGATCCCTCGAGATGGTTGGTCAAATACCAACTCGAGATGAAAGTCGACCTTCGACTAGCAAGTCGAAGCCTAAAAGCTACACCAAAGCCGAGCGACCAAGTCAAAGAGGTTCCTCGGGCGAGAGAAACCCTCGAAGGCTGTTCGCATGGGGAGACTTCCGACCCCAAATAGGAAGGCGCTCTCATTACCTTCCTCAGAGCTAACGCAGATGTCTTTGCGTGGCAAGCATCAAACATGCCGGAGTCCCGAGGAGGTGATCGAGCACGAGGCTAGCTTTACGGCTGAAAAAGTACCGTAAAACAAAAATTACGAGATTTGCCTGATCGACGAGATGCTATTAAATCGAATTGGATAAGCTACTTAAAGCGGGCTTTATAAGAGAAGTCAACCACCAGTGGTTGGCTAACCTGTAATGGTCAAAAAGTCAAGCGGCAAATGGCGTATGTGCGTGACTTTCTTGATCTTAATAAAGCTTGTCCAAAAGATGATTTCCCTTTACCTCGTATTGATCGGTTTGGTTGATTCTCTGCGGGTTGTGAGATATTAAGTTTTTAGATGCATATTGCGGATACCACGGATCAATATGTGTTTAAGCGATGAAGAAAAGACCGCATTCATTACTCCATTTGGTACCTTTTGCTATGTCAAAATGCCATTTGGTCTAAAGAATGCGGTGCTTCTTTTCAACGCCTAATGCAATCGACTTTTCATCTCAATTAGGCCGAATTTGGAAGCCTATGTTGATGATCTAGTCGTAAAAAGCATTAAGAGACTTAATCATATCATGACCTACAAGAAACATTCGACAACCTCGAAAGCACCGCTTAAAACTCAATCGAGAGAAGTGTGTGTTTGGAATTTCTTGAGAAAATTGCTTGGATTCCTAGTATATGAGCGAGGAATCGAAGCAAATCTGAAAAAATAAAGGCCATCCTCGGATCGTCCTCCAAACACAAAAAGGAAGTCGAAACTCACTTTGGGTGCATGGCGGCTTTAAGTCGTTTCATCGCACGACTAGGAGAAAAGGACTACCTTTCTTTAAACTTCTCGGGAGACATGAAGGTTTTGAGTGGTCGAGCGAGGCAAGCAGCGCCTTTGAGGATGTCAGAGGTATCTTTCGAGTGCTCTGTTACGGTTTCTCCAAAGCGGAAGAGGCGCTCTTAATTTACCTAGGCGCCACGCCACAGCGACAAGCGCGATACTAGTCGTAGAGCGTGGCATACAGCGGCCGGTTTACTACGTTAGCGAGTTTTACGGGCCTAAGGGCGTTACCCTCGGTCCAAAAACTTCTATATGCCCTCCTCATGTCTTGAGAAGCTGCGGCATTATTTTGGGCGCACAAAATAGGCTGTCGTGTCGAGTTTCCTTTGGGAGCAATCCTCCATAATAAGGAAGCAGCGGGACTCATGGCAAAATGGTCGATCGAACTTGGGAGTTCGACCTCCATTTCGTGTCGACGGCCATAAAATCCCGATCTTGGCGGACTTTGTCGCGAATGGACAAATCTGAACACATTCGGGATCCCGATCTGATTCCCACGACCGATGGATGATGTACTTTGACGGGTCACTTACTTTAAGTGGCTCGAAAGTGAGGTAGTCTGGTATCTCCTCTGGAGAAACGTTAAAGTATGCCATACAATTAAACTTTCGGGCCACTAATAATGTGGCGAGTCGAAGGTTTGCTAGGCGGCATACGAGTGCAAAGCACTCTCAATTAAATCGACTACTCGTGAGAGGACTCTCAACTAGTCGTGAATCAAGTCGGAAAGAGTACGGTGCTCTAGCTCGACAATGTCTCAATACTTATCGGAAGTTCGCAAGCTAGAAAAGCATTTTTAGGTTTGAGGTACAATTCATCCCTCGAAAGGATAATTTCCTCATGAGACCAACTTGCTCGGATGGCTTCTTCCGATCTACGGTACCAAAGGGGTTTTCTTGGAGCAACTCCAAAAGCGTCTCTGCAGTCGAAGAACCGAGACACCTCCTATTGAGATGGCCTCATTAGACTACGAGGATATCGGATGACACCCATCTCGAGTATCTTCGCAAGGGTTCCGTGCAGAAGATGATCTTGAGGCGGTCGTTTATCGAAAAGCCAAAATGTATACTTTGGTCGAAGGAGTCCTCTACAAGCGAGGAACCCAAGGGATACTCATGCGATGCATTCCAAAAGCGAAGGAATAACACTCCTTCACGATATACAGATGGCATCTGTGGGACACATGCTTCCTCTGAGAACCTTGGTTGGTAAAGCCTTTCGACAAGGTTTTCTTGGCCTCTGACCACATATGATGCTAAGGAGGTGGTTAAAAAGTGTGTCGATGCCAATTCCATGGTAGACAAATACACCAACCACTCAAGTATTACAGACAATACCTCTTTCTTGGCCTTTTGCGACACAGGGTCTCGATATCCTAGGACCGTTTCCCAAAGCTCCGGAGGTTTGAATTCCTTTTGTGGCTATTGACACGTTCACAAAATGGATTGAAGTGAACACAGATGCGGGATAACATCGGAGCGACAAAAGGTTCATGATGAGATGCGTAATTAGCGATTTGGAGTTAAGTCGGATAATTACGGACAATAATAAACAATTAGCAAGTGCAAAATTTGAGGAATTTTGCGGCGAGTTAGGTACCAAATTATGCTATGTACATTGCACATCCCCAAAGCAGCGGGCGGTCGAGCGTGCAAGCGGCCAAATAATGCGAGAATTAAAACCGAGTCTTGACCCGACTTGTTAAGCGCTCGGGGCTTGGGTACAAATTACCCTCGTGTTATGGGCGGTTAAATGCGACCACCGATCGAGCAACGGGAGAAACACCATTTTTCTAGTGTTGGGCGAAGCCATGCTTCCTCTGGAGCTAAAATTACGGTCGACACGAGTTGAAACTTTCAACAATTCGGACCGGGAACAACCGGCGAGATGACATTAACCTACTCGAAGAAAGGAGAAACCTAGCCTTAATCCGTTCGGCGGTCTACCAACAAGCCTGCGCGAATACTATGATCGTAGGTCAACCTCGCGACCTTCTTTGTAGGTGACTTAGTATTGAGGCTCTGCCAATCCAAGTCTAATCGGAATAAACTTTCCCCAAATGGGAAGGTCCTTACGATGGTCGAAGTAACCCGGCGAGTCGATGCGACTAGCGATGGAAGATGGGCGAGTTCTCTCAAACTCTTGGAACATCGACCGATTCACGCCAAATTCTATGTGTGACCAATTTCTCAAGCAATAAAAGTCGAGTTCTTTCTACTTCTCTTGCCTTATTTTTTGAGTAGTGCTTTTTAATCTTTCGACTATGATACAAAAACACCCGTTTTCTTTACCTTTGGTCGAAAAACAAGTAACATCATCTAGTCGAAACTTCTCCTATCGCATGTGGTTACGCCCGCTAGAAGGAATTTCCTAGCATCGACTCGTTACTCATTTTTCACCAATACAAAGAGCTCGGGTTTTATCCGGTCGAAATGTTCTCGAAACCAACTCTCTCAATCTTAGTTTATTTTTGATGATTTCCAAAAATATTCTAAGTAGAGTACACTTGATATATTTATTCGACCACCTTTGATGTACTCGTTTAGTTTTGGTAGTCGAAGGAAGAGACACACCTAGTCGAAGTTTTTCCTCTCTGCGTGTGGTCACCCCACTAGAAGGAACTTCCTAGCGCTGCTCGATCTCCTACTTTTGCTACTAGAAAAGACTTATCGAGTCCATCGAGAAAGAGGCGAGCAATTATTAAAGTCCTCTAGGCGTTTGCTTAACTCAAGTTCTTTGTTCTTGGTTTGATTAAACTAGTCGGAGATGGTAACATCACCTAGTCGAAGCCTTTTCTCTCTGCGTGGTCTTGCCCACTAGAAGAAACTTCCTAGTGTCGAGTCGTTTCTACTCTTTCGACCAAGTGCTTGACAACCATAACAAAAACTATAAGTTAAACAAACCTCTCTTTGTTTCGAAACCCCATCTCAAATACTATTTACTTAGATTGTCTAAACAATCTAAGCAAATAATCGAGGGCTAGGATAAAGTTATTAATTTGACTTCAATTCTTAGTCTTTCATTCGTTTATTATCTTTTGAGTTACTAACTACTCGACAAGATAATTTTGAAATAAGATGGATCATATATCATTCATCAGCGGATATTATGCGCCTTACAAGGTAGTTACAAGATTACTCGAAGGGGAGAGCCTAGTTGCATTTCCTCATACCTTTTTGCCAACCGATTGCATTTCCTCAATCAGACGATTTGCCTCGATTGAACAATCGAACTTCGGCTTCAATTGGTTGCACATTAAGGCGGGGATCTTGAGCTTTAAGTTTAGCCAAAGCGTAACTTACTCGACCCATTGCCTCCCTTATTGATTCGACTTGGTTAGTCTTGAGTGGTCACCATTTCTTGCAATTTTTCGACTTGTTCCCCAATGGTACTTGTGTGGCGACTATGGTATCTTCTCGAGGAGTTTTCCCTCGAATGTAGCTCACTAAGCACATTGTTCGAGAGTGATGTTGCCTTGAAGACTAGTCTTCATCGACTCCATCTCTGTTGGGTACAAGTCGAAGCCTCGCAAGTTTCTTGTTTTCGACCACTTCTTACGAAAAGAATAAAATCGGTCAAGCGAAAATAAACTTACGGAGGAAGATAACACAAAGAAAATTATAGGTAAAAGCATTTCTTACCTACTAATTGAGAATCGGTTTCTTAACCTCTTCTCGATGGGAAGCAATGGTTTGATGTGCTTTTTCTCCCATGCTCGATGTCCTCTGCATTCATCTTAGCGATGCGGATGGACTCATTGTAGATCAAGGTTTTTTGGATTTGACCTCGAGGCTTCTCAATTGGACGACAATTTACGAACAAGAAATTGGCATTAGAAAAGGAAAATACTCAAAAGGATAACAGGTAAAGAATTACTTACATTAATCGAGTTCTAAGACCCTCGAGTTCTTGATCCTTATTCGTGGTATCTGGGAAAACTCTGAATGACCAAAGCTTTTTCTTGAACTTGATGCGGAGCTTCGCATCTCTTTTCTTTATCACGGAGAAGAAAGGAGAGTCGGGTAAAGGTTAAAGATCAAAAGCGGTCTTAAGTTTAGAACTTCTTGTTTATTTTTTCTGCAATCTTTTAGATCGAGAGGCGGTCTCTCGAAGTTTATCAGAGAGGACTAATATTTCGTTCCTTAGCCTCCTCGACTCTTCTTTTTCATAGTCGGTGAGTCATTAAGGTCTTCGTATCCTTGTTTAACCTACAAAGAGCGAGGCGAAGATAAACATCAGTAGAATGGTTGTAAGTACTTCTACAACTCTTGACCTAGTCGTAAGTTTTCTCGACTACGATACGGTTGTAAGTCTTTCTCGACCACTACAGTTGTAAGTAGTCGTAAGCTTTTTCGACTAGTACTTTGTCGTGAGTTTCTTCCATGACTATTCTCGTAAAACATTATCACAGTATTTAAGTCAAAACAACTATGAATGATAAGTGATTTACCATCTCTCGCCTCTGCTGCAGTAGTTCTTTCTCTGTCTTAGCTCTAAAAGTTGTCGATGGTACTCACAGACAACGACAATTTGCTCGAGCTTTACGCAAAGAGAACAGTGAGAAGAGAAGAAAGCCACATATATAAGTATTTTGAAGATACTTACATTCATAGTCGTCCTAGCAAACATCGAATATACAAGGTCAGGGTTATGACTTATCTATCCTCGCGACTTTGTCCCACCACACCTTCTCGGCGCTCATTATCAAAAGTATTCTCCGTATTGGGAATATCTTTGGGATGGGGACTTCGGTCACGAGATCTGTGTGAAAGACCCTATGACGGAGGCGGGCCCAAAGAAGTCACCACGAAGTTGAAATTTTCTCATTACGGTTCTAACTTCTCTTTGGGTAGGGAAGGAGCGCCTCCTCGATTTCCTTCCCAGGCGGTGCAGGTTGGTCACCACCTTGACCAGAGGCTTTCACGGTGCCTCTGTTGTTTCTCGACCTCGATGGTCGTGGCGGCCACCTCGGCGATAGCGGCCGCTACCTCAAGGGTCGTAGCTACGACTTCGGCGGATGTGGGAATCACTGCAGGAGTCTCGACTTCATCGGCCACTGGGCCAAGGGTGATGCCGACCACCTCCATTAATACTTCTCCGATGGCGGAGGGATGGCAATGGACTTCTTAGCGGAAGCATTCCCGGAAATTTGAAGAGTCGGATGAAATAAAGAAAAGCAAATCGAGGTTGTGAAAAGAAAAAGGTAAATGTCGTTCTTACGCTTTACTACATTTCACATACCTCGCACCTGGTCTTAACCGGGAATTTTGGAGCAATCCTCCCAGCGGAGGACCTCTTCTTCTCCACGACCACGTGCAGTCGAGGTTCAACAATTAGCTCGGCTACGACCACGTGCAGTCGTAGAGTTTGAACGAGAACGAGCTCGGTTTCTGATTCTCTGATGGCGAGATCGGTCTCGACCATTCCAAGAGCGACTTCGCCCTCAGTGCGAGTTGTCTTGATCTGACATCGTCCTTCATAAAGACACAAAATCTTTCCAATTCTCCTTTTCGGTTGCCTAACAAAACTAGGAGTGGCGAAGCTGCGAAAGATTCTTTGTCATAACGAAGGGTACCTTAGCCTTGCGAGGTTTGCGCTTAAGAGATTGGTGCCTCAACCTCCTCGGCCGGCGAGCTGCGACCTCGGCTTGAATCTGACTACAGTTTGCCGCTGTCTCATGTAGAAAGTGCAGTCGAAAGACCCAGAGCTCAAGCTAACGTAACATCCCTATTTTGAGCTTGAAAATCTTTTAAATAATGGTAGCAAGAAAATTCATCATTTGGATTTAATTGAATATTAAATTAAAAAGCTTAATATGGACTTTAAGGACAAAGCTGATTTAATGTGCTTAATCCCAACATCAACAATTGTCAAAACTATTTTATTTAGATTATATATGCTTGGATATATTTTATAGAATTTTCGGAATTTTTGCAAAGTCATTTGCTATTTTCTAATTGCTATTTGCATTTTGGATTTATTTAAAGAAAAACCTATTTTAAATCCTTGAACGATCTTGGGCGAAGCCGGCCTATTCGGCCCGCTCAATCCCGGTAGTTGGATCAACATCGCCGGTGCCGCTCGCGCATTTTTCGCCCGCCTTGCCCGTTGGATTGTCGCCGCGTGGCCGCCGCCTGATTGATCTCGCTCGTTCGCTCGCGCGCTCGCTCTGCGCCGTTGGATCGCCATCGCACGCTTCGCTCGCCGCGCACCTCGCTGCCATTGCCAGTGGGACCGCGACCAAGTCGTCGTCTCCGCGCCGCTTTCTTCTTCCTCGCGCCGCGCCGCCGCGCATTCTTTGGGCTCGAAGCGCGTCAGACAAATGCGTGTTCGTTCTTGATTCTTCGTGCGACCCGCCAAATCATGTCTCGGTTATTCCTTATCCGTTCCAAACCAAATCAAACCTCGAATCGGTTTCAATCTCCGAAAATCTTTGAATTCAAAAACCCGGCCGTTTGGACCCGATTTGGGGTTTCAAATCTCGGCGTCTCGAGCCTATAAATACTCCCCTAGCACCGCTGGACCTCCGCAACCCTAATCCGCCACTCCCATCGCCCGATCGCCTAAGCCGCCGCATTCCAAGTTTTAGGGTTTTCGGCGAACTTCTTCTCCGGTGGATTCGCGCCGTCGTCGTCGCCCTTGCTCCACCGATGCACCATTGTGATCGGCAAGTCACGAGCTACCTTGTGCGCACCTTCGTCGCCGAGCATCGCCGGGCGCCGTCAAACAAAACCGAGCTCTCTCGCGCTTCTTCCTCGCCCGCCAAGCCATCTCAAATCAACCAAGGTTCTCAAACGGTGCCCATGTGCGCATTAACCTCCTCTACGTTGGTACCGCTCACTGCCGCCGTGAGCGCCGTTCGCCGTGACCGTGGTCCCGGCGCCCGCCGCCGTTATCGCCCGGCTCGCGCGCGTCGGCCCGATCTTTGGTGTGGCGGCCGCGTGGCGCCAGGTCAGCGCCGACACGCAGCGTCGTGGCGATCCACCGCGCGAATCTCCTCGGTTGGTGCACTCGGTCGCGTGAACGAGGCGGCGATGGGTCCCATGTCGAATTCTTTTAATTATAATTCTTTTCCGGAAATTCTCGGTGGCGCAAGCATTGCGCAATAATCCGATTTTCCTTTATAAAAATAATTCGGAAATTCGAGAAAATCCAAATTAGGGTTTAATTGATTTTCCAATCTTCCAAAGCCCATATCTTTTGCATCCGAAGTCCAATTGAGCCCATTCAAATTTGTAAATTTATATAAAATTCAGATCTATTTAATGGTGAATTTTATTTGATTTTTGGAGTTTGTTTTGCCTCTGTTATTTATTTGTTTTATTTCTTTTGTCTCGTTTTGCGAGTAGGCGTCGATACTTGGGAATTTTGCGAAGAAGGAGCACCTCAAGACCAAGACCAATATCTAGATCTATTCCAAGGCAAGTTATACCTTTGATCATTTTGAACCCAGTTTTCAAAATACTTTGTTTCAATGTATTGCATTCTATTTCAAGTATTTATTTAAATGCTTTTGGGTGTAGTTATTAATCCAAATTGTTATGCCACCTTGTCTATTGTATACCATGATCTTTTGTCACCCTAGGTTGGTTAATAATTAGTTGGTATTATCGTAGCACCAGCGTGGGTTGGTTAGATACGATTAGGCGCTTAGCCATGCCACGAGTCATCATTCCATGTGAGAGTTGCAATTATAAACTTGACTAAGTGATTATGGGCTGTGTGATGAATGCATGCGTGTTTGTGTGCTATTACTCGTTGATGGCATGTGTTGCACTTAATCAACGAGGTGGGAAAAGATTTAGGCGAGGCAAGTGGTGGATTACGTGTGAATGGTGGGTGTGTGCTTATTAAACTTTGTGATTTGGGTTAAGCTGGAAGTCTTGCCTTGGTCAATTAAGGACTTAACTTTGTGCGCCATTGAGCTGGGCCTTCTTGTGCGACCACATGCCTAGTATGGGTGGGCTGACTTAGTAAGTTATGGAGTCTTGACATTGACAACTCAGGTTGTATTTAAGCTATGTGATGAAATTTGGAGGTGTGATATGTCACATCGCGGGACGATTATTGCATCCTGTCCAATGGTGTGTGTCGTTCAAAGAGTTTGTGTGTACAAATTGGACAGTGATAAAGCACACCAGAGTGTCATTGTTTGAGATGAAGTCTCACGAAAGGTTTTGTTGTGATCAACTCGATCCGGTTGGTTTCATCGTGTGGGTAAAGTGTACAACCTCTGCGAGTGTTTAAACCAATCTATTCGAATAGCGCGTCCTCGGTTATGGACATGCTCAAAATTTCACACGAGGGTAGATTTTCATAAAACAATTGGGAAGGGTCACCGTGTGAGATAACTTGTTGGTGTGTGAAAGAACTTGATTAGGTATGTGTCCTTTGTGAAATCAATTGTTAACTTATTATTGACTATTTGTTTTGAATTACGCTTTCAATCTATTAATTGTATTCAATTGCAAATGTTGCATTTACGCAAAGTAACCACGAAGCCATTTCTTTGGAATAAGCCATCATATATAAATGCATTACGTGGTATGACTTGCGAGTGCGGTGTGTACTCACTCTTGCTAAACAAATCAATGAAGTGGAGGAGTAAATGCTTTGCTTTTGAAGAGAATTCTCTGAAGGTTGAGCGTTAGGGTCTTGATCGATCGGTTGCTGTGGTAAATTGATGGGAGCCACCGGAGTTTATTTCGTTTCATTGCGGTTTATTTCTTTATTGTCGACCTTGCATGGCTTAATAAATGTAAAACTTCGACCGTAAGGTCCCAACGATTAATTGTTATTCAAAGGTACTCGTTTATTCTTATATTCGTTGTATGGATGTGATATTTCATCAATGTTGACCTTTGTGTGCACTAGCGTGATCTGGACTAGTGCGAGAATACGAGAGGTCGGTTTGCATATTTGGGTCCCGACACTTGCTCCCCCTTGTCGGCGATTTTACAAGTCGGCGTCTCTTAGAAGGAGGAGCCGAGCCTTTGTCTTCGACAACCCGGCGCCAATAGTCATCGATGCGACTTCTTCGTCGTCTGACGATTTTCCATGCCTACTTTACGTAAAGCAAAAGCGAAAAAGAAGAATCACTAATTAGTCGTAAGTTTTCTCGACTAGTGCCAAGTCGTAAGTTTTTCTCGACTCTTTCTTGATCGTAAGATATTTTACGATCACCATTAGTCGTAAGTATCTTCTCGACTATAAAGTCCTAAAGAAAGAATCAGATTTTTGATTACCTTTAGGCGCTCTATCCTTTCATCTGCGGACAAAACCGCAATGACTTAAGGAACCGCCCCTCGGAGTGGCGGAGACTTCTCGCAGATGAGTCGACTGCAGGTCAACCTCGGCTGTGAAAGATGCGTAAGCAGATAAGAATATTAGACAAGGTTGAGAAAGACCAAACCGAGAGCTAAGTCGACAATTACTTACCCTCCTCGTCGTGCTCTCGGTGGGGTCTCCTCTTCCAGTACCTCCACATAGGAGATGCTCGTTTCTTGAAGGACTAATTGGCGTGTGATGAAATCCTTCACCACATGCCATCCGGTCGACCCTTCTTCCTTCAAGTCCTTAATAGCTTGAATATAAGGGCTAATCCATTTGATATCTTCGAGGTTGAGTCCCATGAAGATTTCTTTTCAATGACCTTCCCATGAAAGAAAGGTGTCTTGAGTGACCTTCGGTAGAACCACCTCTTCCTCGGCCCGACCACGAAGACCGGGTGAAACTCTGAATATACTCCTTGACTTGAGTCGTGGAGCTTGAGACCGCGACTTAGCGATTCGGTTTGTCGAGCCATCCCATAATAATATTGGAGCAGCTCGAGATCCGCGGAATCCCAGTGCACCTCGCATGCAGATACGAACACACTCAACATGGTAATGGAATTGGGACCTAAGTTCACGGTTCCACCCCAAAGTGTTCGAGTACTCTTCAGAAGAAAGGGGTGGGCGAGCAATCGAAGGCGCGCTCTGTCACGCTTGGAAGGCGGGGTTGCCCATTTTCCCGTATGGCGATCTTGCCCGATAAATGGAATCCACTTCACGAGCCTTCTCTGGAATCTTCCGACATCGACCAAGATCTTGATCTTAGCGCATCCATCTCCGATTCCTCCCATTCGAAACTCTCTTGGCCATTTAAACTCGAAGCAAGAAGTTTTTGATTGGGTTAGCGTGAGAAGATGAAACCTAGTCGAGGACGGAGAAAGCAAAGCTCGAAGAACGTGAGTGATTTGGGAAAGGTAAAACCCAAGTCTACCTCTGGTAAGTTTTATAACATACGATCTCCGTAGCTTGGAAGCCGTCTCGGCTATAGGTCTATGGGAGATGGTTGTACCGCCGGAACCGCTTCATCGGACAAGTCTATGAGGCGGTTGCAATTCCCGGATGGTCGTTCGAGAAAAATAGGTGTGTATTGTCACCCCCAAGCGAAATTACATTCTTGACCAAGTCTTTACGGTCGAAGGAAGTATCAATCGGAAGAGTTTTTCTCGATTCCCTACTACGACCACCGAGGCGGTCGTAGGGGTTTTTGACTTTTGATAGTCGTAAGCAATCTTCACAATTGCAATCGCTTCGGGAACCGTCTCATCAACAGATCTGTGGAAATCGTTTGCAATTCCCCAGACGGTCTGTTCAGGAAAGTTAGGTTCGTTTTGTCACCTCCAAGCAAAATTACTTTCTTGACCAAATCTTTCTGGTCGCCCTACTACACAATTGTAGGGGTTTTTATAACTTTTTGATAGTCGTAAGCAACCTTCCTGACCAAGCAAATTCCTGGTCAAAGCAGCACTCAAATGTCGAAGAGTTTTTTCCTTCGACTATCATTCTACGACATTTTCATGGTCGTAAGTCCATTCTGAAACCTTTACCAAGTAAGTTACTTTCACTTGAAGTGGGGGCTAGATGGCGAGGATCTAATAATCCTCATTTTATCTTTTATCTATAATTCTTATTATGGGTAAATATGATGTCACATAGTCCCCAGAAGTACCCCTTATATCTATAAGGGAGAGGCCTACCAAGTGATTGTAAGATCTTGCTACGACTATATCATGGTCGTAAGTCTTTCTACGACCACTACATGATCGTAAGTCTTTCTACGACCACTACATAGTCGTAAGTCCTTCTCTGATGCTACACGGTCGTAAGTCCTTCTCGACCGGTAAACTCGACCACCTTATAATTAAACCTACAAAGTGAGTGGGTCCAATTGATTAAGGAATCGAGCAGTGCGCACGCACTACTATCCCGCGTAGTAATAGTGCTTAAATACCCCATTATCTTTGAATGATAATTGCCAGACGGCGTGGAGAAGCCAATGCGCCGGTAATTACTGCCATCACACGCCCATTACTGGCTCAATTAAGGCGCCTCTTCCGCAGGGCAAAACGGCTACTCCTTCACGACTATATAAGGACATCAAGGGCAAGTAGAGAAGGGGAGTTCTATTCTCTGTAATAGTCTTAGCTTCTTACTCGATCATTAAGAATACCACACCACACAGGATTAGGGTTATTATTCTCTCCGAAGAAGGCCTGAACCTGTCTAAACATCCCATGTCAACTACTCTGCGTGATTTCATCTCTAGGAGACCCCCCGAATCAAATAATCTTTACGTAAGATCGGTTCTAATACACCGACAAACATGATTCCTTGTTCATGTATAATTGTGGTCTGCAACGATTGTTGTAAAAATCTAAGATCAATTATCATATCTTCATTTATCATTAATAAATCCCTTATTGTAATCTCATCTATTATATATTTTGTACCATTTGTGTGCATTTCAATATTATATGTCAATTGGTTATGGATCTTTTTTATCCCCGATATATCTGTAGATATTTCTGTTTTATTATTATCTATTATCTGAACTATTTCAGGATATTTTATGAAATATTTATCATAGATAATATTTTTGTACATCCTGTGCCTACTAGTGCTAATATTTTATAGGTAATGTTTGGTTTTAGCTTTACCTTTACTGAGATTCTTATTCCCAAAACTTCTTTAAAAGGTAACTTAACTATATATTTATTTCCAGAATTAGTTATAGCCTATTTTAACTGGATCATCTTAGCCCCATTACTGTCTTTTAATATTATTGTCTGCTCTTTAAACTTGGTGTTTTCTATAATATTATCTTCTTGTAGTTTTTTAGTGTTTATATGATTTTTTAAATCTTCTAATTCTACTTCTAATTTATTTATCCTATTTTCTAATGTTCTCACTCTATTAGATAATATTTTTCATCTAGTTCTAATTCTTTTTCTTTTCTCCATCTTCGACTTTTTACCTTTAAACATTCGGAACATGCTTGCTTTAGACATAGGTTACAAGTAGCTCTATTTTTTTGACTTGAATAATAAATACAGAAAGCACATTTTATATTATAATCACCTCTTCCTTTGATCCAATCATGTTCGCAGTTTAATTACTTGATTCATCATTTCAACTCTTAGACTAGCTAGTTCATCTACTAAGTCCATATCATCTTTACTTGACTCATATTCTTCTTCATTATTTTCAATCTCTTCTATTTCTATAATTGAATATATTGATACATCATCTTTTATTTCATCATCACATACTAATATAGTTTCATTTACACTATCTATTATTAGAACCCTTTCTTGTTCTTCATATTTACTAGAATATCTATTTTGATCCTTATTACGACAAGTTGTACCTAAATGATCAGGTGAATTGCATATAAAATATATGCATGTTTTATCATAATTTTTTCTAGGATTATAACACCTTACATTTCTTTTATGTCAATAAAGAATTTTATTATCTGATTTTCTTAGAAAAAATCTTTTCTTTGTCTTGAATTTATTATATCCTTTATTTTGAGTTTTATGATATTTCCTATTCTTAGGTCGATCTTCTCCATATGTTAATGGTATTTGGACTATTTTATTGCAAAAATTATAGTCTGTATACTTCATGGATCTTTAAGTCTGTATATTTGTGCATACCTTCTTGAATTGCTTAAATACAAATGTTATAGCTTGAGATAGATTAATGACTGAATCTTGAGTTTCTTTTTTATATTCATCGAATATCATGATTCCTAAAGGGTCAGGTAATTTGTTAAAATATCTCTCAACTATACCTTTATTATAACCTTGTTTAGCAGTAGTGGCATTATATAAATAATGTTGAGAAAATTCATTTATTCCTTTCCAATTTGTCAGCGCTAATTTCTCTATCTCTCTCAACCTTTCATTCTGTAATGTAGTATATCCTAACTCTGGATCTTCTGCTATAATTATACTTGATATAATATTTGTAAAATTATTTGGATTACTACGTACTCTTTTTAATTCTTCATAAAGATTAGGATTTTTTTTCTACCCATTGTTCCCATAAAACTTTTATAGATTCGCCTAGAAAGGTTTATAAATAAGTTATCATATCTTCAACTTTATTTCCTATATTATGTTGATTATATATATATATATATATATATATATATATATATATATATATATATATATATATATATATATATATATCATGTCTTTCCATATACTTATGATATTTGACCAGTCTATAGGATCATATGCAGCTAACTTGAGACCTAAATTCAGCTAGCTAGCTTGCTCGTTGGTCGTTCATATCCTAAACGTGCAGGTGAACCACGACCAATTTCATCGAACATGACACACTGGAGTGTGTGATTTGCTTCATACCTATCCTTCACGTGCTTGTAGAATCCTCCTAAACCACGGCCTCAGAAGTAATAGCAGTAGAACTGAAGTTGAAGTGGCGAGGAGACCAAGATTATATCTTGAGCCACCCGACATATGACAACAATAAACAAATATTTAAATATGAGCATTATATTGATTTTGTATGTTTTTTAGTCCAATCTTTTGAGCATATTATCATGTTTAATTGATATGAAGAAATTACATGTTTATATGTTATTTTTGTTATTTATATGCTACTGAAAATATGCTTTAATTACGATAATTACTGCTAAAATTATATCTGATTATTTGCTAAAAATGCTAATTTTACGATAGTAGCTAGCCAATCACAATGCAACAAGTTATAAGTATATATGATGGAGGTTTGACATGTTCCTTATCTCTCCATGATGGATGGATAGATTCAGTAGATTAGAAGCTTCCAAGCAAGAAGTAGTACTAGGAGACGGATCCCACTTCGGGAGATTACAACAGGGCCCCTTTGTACACATCTCATTGATTTGGTCCCCTAAAGGGGCCTTAGTCCACATGCATGCACCAAGTAAAGACGATTGATCAATCGACGCCAAACATGCAAAAGTCATGGATGAGGGTGGGAGGCATTACTTTTAGTCCTTTTCGGTTAGTCTTCCATGAGATATTGATGCCTCTTATTATTTGCCCAATTAAAAGAGACCACTTCAAGGCTATGTACACACACATATCTAGTGCTTGCTAATGGGTAATTGAGTGATAAGGTACTAATATCAATCTTTACCGTTGGATTACGAATGATGTTTAATACATGACAATGGAGATGGGAGCATGCAGGTTGTTTAATGCAGGCTCATTAATGAAGGCGTATTGGAGGTGAGAGTAGACAAGGTGATTAAATGGTTTGGGGTGGGAGCCCGCATTAATTTTGGTTGTTCAATTCAGATCCAACGATCAAGATGACATTAACATCTTAGCACTCAATTACCCATTAGCACTAGATATGTTATATATATACACACACACACGCTATTTCTTCGCTAATCAACCCCATGAATTTCAAGATTTGTGACGCCACGAATCATTTTGAATAGGGTCCAACCTCACACGCGTAAAACCTATATGATTGTTTTCATGTAATCAAATGCTCATGAATTATAGTGCCTTACTAGTAGTACTATATAATCTATTGCTAAGCAAAGCAACCTACGGGGGCCGGCTGGGAGATTATACCTGATGATCAAGAACTTTGCCAACGTATTAAAATCGTGATGCTTCCATGTAGCATGCCTTACAAGACACTTCACCTCTTTTTCATGAAACGAACACGACCATGCATCCTCCGTTTCTATGCATGTTAAATAATAATTATATCATGATGGCTAATTTTTCCTTTGATTTGGTTCGCCAAATCCAGCCAGCAACACGGCTTTAACACACAAGGTTGCATCTTAATTTTTCATTCATTGACATGGTTAGCAGTCGCGGGCGCCCGTATGCCGGCCCATTAGTTGCTAGCTAGCTAGCTAGTAGCTAGTTAATCAGAGGGGACCAACAAGTAATGGTCTCTTGTGTCCCGGTCTCCTGGACTCATTAGACATTTGCAGTGAGTGTCATGGTCATGTGGAGCTGTAGCCAGCAAACGGACCCGGCCATTGTTTTGGAGGATGAAGTTTGAGGATTTGATGTCTGCGGCAGTGCAGGGATATGATGTACTGTTGCATATCCAATAGCTTATATAGCTAGATGTAGTGTATAATTCAAGGATCCTGCAATTAGGGCAACAGTGCTGTCAATGTGACTTGTTAAGTTGGCATATATGAGCATCATGACACGAATTGATCGACCAATACTTGTGCTTTTACTACATCCTAATGCTATCAGTTGCTCTAAAAAAACTATCAGCCGTTTTCACCAACCGGCCGGCCGGAGTAGGCTATCAGATAGTAGTGGAGATGATCGATCGGGTCACGAAATTATTCTACGTGAATCGTACGTGGTTGTGCGATTTAATTATACATGCTGATTCAATCATGCTGAAAAAGGTTACAGTTGAAAACCTTCAATCCGACCGTATATATATTTGGAGATTGCTAACTAGATCATATACGCACCGATCATATATACAAGGCAGGTTTGCAGATTGGAGAGCGCCGGGAATCCGTTGCGGCTGGTGGGTGCGACCGGGAGACCACGCGCAGGCGCGCCGAGGCCGCACGGCGTGGCAGGCAGGATTTGCAGCGTAGGCGTAGCGTGTAGCACAGGTAATAACAGCCGGCGTGGTGATGGCCGCGTACGCGCGCGGGTAGATGATCAGCAGGCCAGCGGGCAGGGTGCGTTGGAGATGGCCGAACGGCCGAGCGGCAGGCGCGGTTGAGTATGCACTACTGGTGGGACTGGGAGAGAAGCGGCCGGCGCGCGCGCGTGGCAGGTGATTGCACGGTACGTACGTAATACAGGGCAACGGAGAGTATCAGGGGAGGGACAACAGGAGGTGGCGCAGAGCAAGGCGCGCTACAGGCGGCGGCCGGACGGTTGCGGCAGCCGGCAAGAAACGGGACAGTTAGCTTTGTTACGAGAGAGGTGCAACGGAGAGATGCGGCTGTAGGGAGTAGGGGCATTTTAGTACTTTTATGGAAAGCTCCAAGTACCCTCATTACCAAGTATAGCAGGGAATCAACTCATCAAAGGCAAAAAAAAAAAAAAAACTAGCCCAACATCGTAGTAGAATAGAATAGAATAAAAAGAGTAGCCCAACAACGTGGCTTGGAGCGCCTTACATTTTTTTTATGTAAATAAAGAATTTTATTATCTGATTTTCTTAGAAAAAATCTTTTCTAAAAATCGTCTATGATATTAGTTCATCACAGACGATTCTTAGCGTATCCAATAACAGAGATAGTCGCGCTGGTAAAACCGTTTGTGGTTACCATTAACACTGATGGTTCGTATTAAAAAACCGTAAGTGATAACCCGCCCACTGATATGAGCTCCCGCCACGTCATCAATCCGCGGCAACTTCCTCGTGATCCCCATCTCGCTCGTTCATTCCCTCAGTATCTAACGACAAGCCATGTTCACCTCTGTAACATCCGGGTTTAAAAAAAATCTCTATCTCTCTCTCGTAGACCCTTTGCCTCCTTTGGATTCGCCCGACCGCCCGCTCGCCCGTTTCCTCTCTCTCTCTCTCCCTTATCCCTTCCCCGCCGCCTCGGCCGCTTCGTCTTCTCTTCTCGCCCCTCGCGCTTCATCTCTCTCGCGTCGCCGCTTCCCTCCGCCGTCTCCCCGTCCGTGGCTCGCCTCCTCTGCCGCGCCAGATCCGCCTCCGCTCTCCTCTCCGCCGCGGCCCGGCCTGCTTCGCCCGCCTGCCCCATCTTCCCATCTGCAGCGCCGTCCCACCTTTCTGCGCGCCGGAATCCCGCCCGACCATCCCATGCCTGTCGCGCCACCCCATCTCCCGGGCCCGCGCCTTCTTCTCTCCACGCTGCGCGTGTTTCAGTGAGCCTCTGCCGCGCCCTCATTGTCGCGCAGCCGCCGGTCAGCGCCTCGGCCGTCGTCGCTCCTCGCCCGCCGTGACCCTGCGGTCTTTGCCCGCCGTGACCTCCTCCTCCAGCACCACCGGCTATAAGCCGCGCACCCCCTCTCTTTCTCCTTCCTTCCCGGGTGAGTCTCCCCAAGAGCTCCACACCGGTTGATTCTTTCTGCTTTCTCCCTGCGCCGCGGCACCAAGAGCCGCGGCGGCGTCCCCGACTCCGGCCGGTGCAGCCCGCGATCGCCGGCGCTTGGGCGCTGCGGCGACGCCTGCCCGTCTTGCTTGATCGTCGCGCGGCCCCGCCTCTCAGTCGCCGCCACCAAGCTCTTCCCCGCACCGACCCGGCTCCACCGCCTCCTCCAGCTGCTCGGTGAGCCTTCCCCCCTTCTCCCCGTGCCCTTGCTCTTCCCCTCTCTTTTCCTCCCCAATCCCGTCGTCAAACCGCCCATTACACCCCCCTTCTCCTCGCATGCATCTCTCACCTTGGCCGAGCCACCCTTCCCCTTGCCTTGCTCTTCCTCGCCTTGCTCTCTCCATGGCGAAGGCCCGATTATGGACAGTGAGTGTTGTGCGACTATGATCTTGAGTCAATAGCCCTTGTAGCTGGCAGTTGATTCATCTGTGTTCTGACAATTGATTGAGTATTGTTCTGGCAAATGAAGACCTCCTGGGTGAGCTATCAGCCAAAATGGTGTGCTCGGATGATTTGGAACCTGTGATGTATAAGTGGATAATTGAATCATTGTGTGTGTTTTTGGAAAGCAAAATATCATTGACTGGTTTATATGTAATCTTGTTTCGACAATTGAAATGTGTGTTAAGTCCAGCGGTGGAAGATTTGCATTGTAACCCTCGTGTCTAGTATTTTGAAAACTTGTTTAGTAATTTAGAAGTTTTGGTATTGGATGCTTGTGTTGATAGTTGTTTCACTTATCGGTATTGTTGTCAATAATGGGTGTTTTGTATCTAGCATTTGATTATGTGCATAAGCTGGTAATTTGAGGTATCAGTGGCAATGTTTGTCTGAATATCGATATTGTTATCGGAAATGTATGTGTTGTATTCGAATTATGTGTGAAAACCGGCAGTGGAGTCATTTGTGGATTATTACGTCATTCGTCAAACTAAATTGATTGAATTGGTAGTTGTGAATTGATTTGTCAAAGTCAATAGTTGTTTGGTCTAGCCTTTGAGAGCAGTATGATTGATGTGGCAGTAGATTGAGAGTTGGCATTTGGATTTTCTAGATTGAGTGCTGACATTTGGATTTTCTGTCAATTGAGTTGTTGTGTCATAGAGATTGCGATCAATCGTTATTCATCTGCTTCGATTGTCAACGTTTGATTCGTAGTTACCTTCCCGGATCGTAGTGGTAGCAATAAGGTTGCAATCGATCCAGCGATTAAGAAATGGTACATTAGAATCAATCGTTTTGCTGGTAGTAAGTTTGATTATTGCTTAATTGTCTGTGGTTACGGATCATCAATATAAGTGTTTCGGTAGTAACTTAAATAATTGGTTGTGATCCGGATTGTTAGGGATAGCTTTAATCTTCAGTAGCCGTATTGTCTTTTGGACTGGTGTGTTGTCAGAAATTGAATCGTTGAGTATTACTTTGGCAGCTGATATTGGTATTGAATTGCCATTGGATTGTGTGTCGATCGGGTATCCTAGTTTTGGTTTAGAACCAGTAGTTAAACTGCTTTGTCGCCTGAAGAAGGATAATCTTGCAGTAGAGCTTTCCGGCCAAAGCTCATTCGACCTTACCCTCCATTGTATCATCCCTCTGGGCGGACATTATCTGCCATTCTTCCTTTCGCCCAACTGGTCGTTTGACTCTGTCAAACATTCCAGGGTCGCTCAAACCCTTCTCTCAAGCCGTCATCCGCAATCTTTCTGAGTCTCTTGTGTTTTATTTGGTCTTTTGGATTCTTTGCATTTATTTGGTTTTCAATCGTTATTGCGTAATTAGAAATCGAAGTCCAGAAGAATCGACGGCTCAAGCAGATCCAGGAATTCAAGCAAGGACGCTGTCCAGGAATTCGAACCTCTGTCTAATCAGGCTTTGAGTAAGATCAAGGCCACGGTAAAAATAGCCCAGGCGAGTCAACACTTTGATCATGATGATCCTACCTTTTATGCAAAATTATGTTCTTTTAAAATAGCAAACTGCATGCTTTAATTTTTATGCAAATGTATGTTAAATGGTCTTAAGGTAGCTAAATGCCAACTTGATTACTTATTATACCTTGCCCTTGATAATTGAATTCCCTGATCATTGTCACCCTAGTAAATATTATGGTAACTTACTAGTTATAGTCTGTACTCAAGTGCCATGCTAGCCTTGCTTGAGTACCGAGGTGTTAATCACCCCAATCATCATCCTTTAAGCATAAAGATTGTTTTGGGCAGTCATTGGGGTAGATGACTGAAGTGGTTAAATTAATTTGTTTTACACTTCTCCAAAACCCTGAAACTTGCTAATACCACATCTGGGCGGATGGAAAGAATGGTGGGTGCCGTCGAGCACGAGAATGATTGGTATGTGGTATGAACCGTTTGGATGGATTAAGGACTTAATCTTGTCATGACCTCCCGTGTAAAACAAGTACAACCACAAGTCTGCAAAGTGCAACTTGGCTTAGTAAAATTATCAAACCTTGAATGTCGTCTCGCATGGTGGGAAAGAGGGAATGTGCAAGTGACAGGATGCGTTCCGGCTTGAAAGGGACACCGAGAAAAGGTGAAGTTTGCCAGTCGCTGAGGGATAGGTTGACTCCACGTTCAACTACTCCAGTCGCTGAGGTGAACATCCCGCACAACGTATGGGCGTAACCCCATATGGGTGAGATGACGGAAGGGGCAAGATAGTTCGAAAAGTTACTGTGACGATCGCCCAACTACATGACTACGGAATCATGTGGGGTAACGGGTATGATTGTCTCTTGTGGGTACAGATGTACAAACTCTGCAGAGTCAAAAAGCATTTAAAGCGTACCGCGCCTACGGTCATAGGCGGACATGGGAACTTAACTTGAGTTAGTTCTATTTCAAAAATCTTTGTTGGGTGGAAATGAAAACCAGGTCGGCTCACCTAGCCTGAGATTGGAGATGGTCCACAAACCAGGTCGGCTCACCTAGCCCGAGGTTTGCGGATGGTCAACAAAACCAGTCGGCTCACCTAGCTGAGGTTTTAAGTTTTTACGGATCGCAGTATCGAAAGATTGTTAAAATATGGGGTAGCCCCAACCAAAGATAAGCATAAGGTGGAGGTAGCATCTGCTGTTAGTAATATTGCACAAGTATTCTATCTACAAAATCATGTTTGTGTTAAAATGCTAAGTGATAGGATCTTTTAATATCTGTATTTATAACTACCGCTTTACGCAAATAAAAGAACCCGAGCCATCCTTGTTACACCTTGCATGTATATTATTGTATCTGTGTGTGTTGGCTCGCGAGCACTGGTAGTTGTGCTCATCCTCGCTCTTTCCCCAAATTCTCGGATGGAACCACGGCGTATCATCGCAACAAGGATCCGTAAGTCCAAGACCCAGGAATCGTTGAAGCATAGTTTAGTGTTTAGCTGTTCTAGTCTCACCCCAGTCTAGCTGACTTCGTCGGTCCTTGTGTACCTTCTATATTGTCCGAAGTTTTGGATAATATCAAGCGTACACGGTTCCCACCTCCATGTGGTAACATGTGCCTCCGTCTCCCGTTGTTGCTTCCTATCTTTTGTAATGTATTCATTTGGCTGTCCCTCCCTTATTGTAAAATTGACCAAGCGGTCTATGTAAACTCGATATGCAAATTAATGAATGAAATAATTTTACGCCATGTATGGTTTGATTGACCACGTGGAGTGCTATCTATCGATCATAGCACGGTGTTTCACAGAGGATTCTGGATTAGAAAATCCGGGTCCGACACCTCCTAACATCCCTCCGTCTCCCCACCCTCCGGCCCCTTCTTCTTCCTCCCCCTCCCATCCCTCATGGCATCCTGGAGGCAATGCGGCGAGCTCCGGCCCGCCTGGATCCCATCCCATGGCGCTCCGGTGAGCTCCCGAGCCCGCTCACTCCCGCCCGCGCACCTCGTCCGTGTCTCCATCCAGGGTTGACCTCGCCGCATCTAGATCAACACCCCTAAGACCTTGGTGAGCTCATTCCTCTCATTAATCTCTCAATTCCCCTTTCTCCTTGGTTTGATTTCTAGGGTTTGGAACGTGTTCCCTTGCCGTGCTTCCGGTCTTCCCGTTGGCCTCTAAGCAGGGGAGAGGTGGTGGTCCGGGTGGAGCTGGGGAGGCCGGCGAGTGGGGAGCTGACATTGCGGAACATAATGCTCACCATGCCGATGGCGTTCAGGTTGCAGCCAATGGTGAGGGGGCGCTTCGTGGTGCGGCCGCACCATGTTTTTTTGTCCTGTATACATCCTTCACAGACTGTTCGTAGCAAAAATCGTCTGTGATAGTCGACCATCATAGATGTTTTTTTGCTACGAATCATCTATGATAATTGACTATCACAGACGATTCTAGGTTACAAACCATCTGTGATAAGGGTTATCACAGATGGTTGAAAAACCGCTTGTGATAACCTCAGGTTATTACTGACCCATAAAGACAGACAGTTCAGGAAACTGTCTGTGATAACGTTTTCAGAATCATCTTATAATCTTTTCTGCAGTAGTGTGAGCCCATGACCTCAACCACAACAACTTTATGCTCTGCCGCTAGGCCATATGGGTGTCCTCCAATGCTATCTTAGGATGTGTTTGGTTCCCTGGACGAGGGTGGATAGGATGGTCCCATCCAACTTGGATGTGATAATCTAGGATATGATGATTCAGGTTGCTTGCTTGGTTGGGTGGACGGTATTGTACAAGATAGTGATTGGTTGGGTAGATGGTATTGTACAAGTTAGTGTTTGGTTGTTGGGATAGAAGTGGACACGTAGGCCATTCTCATGCTCTAAAGCATCCGCTAAAACTACAACGGGTCTCGACGTGCGTCAAGGGAACCCTACAAAATATGAGAGACTAGGAAAGATGGGGTGTCGTGGGCCTAGAGGGAGGTGACTAGAGCGTGTAGGCATGGCCATGTGATTGCACGTGAGGCAAGCACACAACGGGTGGATGCGCTCGTCCGTTGTTTTGTAGAAGAGTAGTCCATTCGGGATGAGTTGATCCCATCCAGAGATCAAAACAAAATAACAACCTCAAAAGTTGGTTAAAATCATTCACATCCACCCCTCGATCTACCCATCCAAACATAACCTTAATGGAGGTTAATTAGATCAGCTGTTGCTACGGTAGGGTACTCAATTTCCATCATGTTACCACTTACTAGGGTACCAAAGGGGCGCATATATACTGTTTCAAGCTCCATACTTCCGCTCTGAGGAGCTTGATCGGCGGCAACAATTTAATCATCCGTATGATTACTTCTGACTAGACTATAGACGAGCAGCGACGCTTTCACGCACACGCCGAGAGATGGATCGGCCGGCGAGAGACGCGCTGCATGGTGTGGTCGTTTTCCGGACGGCGACACGGCTAACGGCAACGACAAGGCAAGGCAGGGTACAAGGGCGGAGGCGGGCCCGGAAAGGTGCGC
This sequence comes from Hsuehochloa calcarea, assembly GCA_036346395.1. Lineage (NCBI taxonomy): Eukaryota > Viridiplantae > Streptophyta > Magnoliopsida > Poales > Poaceae > Hsuehochloa > Hsuehochloa calcarea. Next base: position 49,210,290 of record CM070599.1, read on the forward strand.
GTCACCCGCATGTGGCTGACACAACCCCCGCGCGACACGGCACCAACCACCTCTCCATATCAGTATCACCCCGCCCGCCCGGCTCGATCGGCCGCTGCGTACGTGGGGGTGGGGGTGTGGGGCCGGCTGCCTAGACCCTATCATTATTCCGGACTACGACTGCTACTCGAGTGGAGCACTGTTCCATTCCATCCGGATGCACGATCGACCTCGCATCGCGCGGACGGATCGATGCACCGCCGGGCGGGCACCAGCGTGCGTGTATATATGCGCGGCGCACGCTGCTGCAGGCACAATAATTAGTAGGTGCGGTACGTCTTTTCCCTATCATACATCCCTCCCCGTGCCCCCGACCTATCTCTCTGTCCACTGTCCGGTGGGGTACCAGACGACGACGTATAGGTGATGGAAATCCAAGATTCATGTACGAGAGAGAGGCTACGAGGCATAGCGGTACATGCACCATGCTGGCATGGGTAGCTTCAATTCCACGGTGGTTGAAACGTTGTGATTGTACCGAGTACTGGAGAGCTAGCGATTGGGCGGATATATACTATTTCCAGCAGATTTGGTGACGTCGGTCGTACTAAGCTAGTAAAGCCTCTTTTCAACCAAGGCTTTTTAAAGTACAAGGTCGAGATGACGCGTGATGCAACCCCTAATCACACCACGGACGATATATATATTGTAGACGGATCGCGCAAGATGCCTGCACTGCAACGTGCAAAACCAGCTCTGTTACTTGCGTGTGCTGATGCGCCGTGCCGTGCCGTGTATTTTCTGTTGGATAGACGGCCGCGCGCGCGTCTTTCTGGCTTCTCTGCTGGGATAGACGGCCGCGGCGCGGACGGAGGCCCAGCTGGCGACGCGGTCGTTCGTGCCGACTCCGCACGTGGTGGGGGCAGCCGCGCGAGGCCTACCGATGGATGGGCGGATCACGATTCACGAGAGGGGGTGATGTGAGTGACGGCCGAAGCGGCCCAGCGACCGATTCATCGTTGCTGGTGTGGGGCCCTGGCTCGCTCGTGCATTGCATACTGTGACATGCCACCTACGGCCCAATCTCTGTCTCCAGTTTGTCCTCCTCTTTTGACTCCCCAGTCCAGGTCCCGTCCAGTTCCTAGTCCTACACCTTCCCGGCCACCGTGCACGTAGACAGCGCAGCAGGCCACGCTTAATGCAAGCAAATATATTCTTCTTCCAGTCTTCTCAACAAGAAAAAAATGAAAACGAAAATGAAAAGGGCAGTATTGTTCGTCTGGAATAATAGATCATAGTATATGGAAAAGGGCATTACCTGGTCAAGCTGATCCGAGAAATTCTCCGATAACTAGAAAGCTACCTAGAACTTCTAGCACGTTCATCAAACTCGTAGGGATCACACGCTGCTGCTCTGCTCTTTGCCGCTATGATTAAGAGGATAGTGTTGACATGCGTCTGCTTGCGATGGAGAATTGGTCGAGGGAGGGAGGGATACGCCATGGATGGATGCATGGATGATCGCTCGCTCGGCTCGTGCCATCGGTGTTAATGTACACGAGTACACAGTTATTTCCCACCACATCCACACAGGTCAGGTTGTATCAGAAATTCAGAATTCATTCAGTAATCAGTAGTATCCTACCCTGAAGAATATGTCCTTCCATCTGCCGTCTCAACTCTCTCAACTCATTCATTGATGTCCTCAACTGCATCGCCGCTACTTTTCATCCTCTGCAGCGACATGGTAGCTACTAGTAGTACTGCAACGCAGTTAGCAGTATGTACAATGGGAGTGACATTTTTATACTTGTATGGTTGTACCAGTTGGGATAGGTTATATAGGCTTATTAGCACTTACCAGCAACCTTAGGAGTCAAAGGCATACAAAGAAACAGGGAAAAGATAAATAGGAGGGATGCAAATCGAAGTAGCAGCCTCAGGTCAGTCAAAAGTCATACCAAACACAGTTTTAGGCATTACTTTTTTAAAGTTTAGAGGGACCTAGTAAGAAAATATAAACCAAGTAACCAACAAATCTTCGTGACTTCATAGAAAAACGCAATTACGCACAGGAAGCAAATGGATTATTCGATTTTGACTTCTACATTGTTAGGTACAAAGGAAACATCGAACAATTAGACAGGAGAAGTCAGCGTCAAATACTGAACAAGGAACGTGTTGAACCAATAAGAATTACAGGTTCAGGTTTTTGAAGGTTTGTAATGCTGAATTTGCAGAGAGCAGAGGACAACCGTGCAAGCTCAAAAAAGCAACATAATTCAGGAATGTGATTCAGATTTGACAATACAATGGGAGGCATTAAACATTACTGTGCATAGCAAATCACAAAGTGGACTCATCACATAAATAGGAAAGCTAGTAACATTGAATGGCGAACACTCAACCCAAAAGTGTCGCACCTTAGCACTTGCATCTTGTCGACAAATCAACAAGACTAACGGTGATTTCAAATGCAGAATTAGTCTGGAGATAAACTCTAGACCTGCTTATCAGCCTTCTTTGCATCTTATGCATTCTGCATTCCAAACATATGCAAAAGAAAACTTACTCTGTTATGGAAGTCAATCCTGTTAGTTATGTCAGGTAAGACGTAGGTTTCTTTGAAACAATTAACTGTATCTTTGTGTATACATTAAAAAAAACATCTCGTTCACTGATACAATCTCTCCGGTCACAAAAAGATCATTAGAATAAAGTCCTTTTGCTACATCTTCTAAGAGCTATTAACAAAAAATTTGGGAGGCGCTCAAAAGGACCCGTCCTTTGGCCTGACAAGAGCATAAACAGATAATCCCAGGGCAGTGTACTCCAGAGCACAGTACTCCGGTTGCTTCAAAAAAAATGCTGTAATTATTACTTTATCATGGCCGTTTTAGCAGCACTGGCCAAGATAAATACAAAACTGTAGAATCTAATAGCATATAAACAGGAAAATGAAACAAAATGTAATGGTGAGAGCCGAGCATCCTCCATCAACCACACATAAACCAGATCAAAAAAATTTAGAGGATTCCAGCGCACTCCTAAGGTGCCATAAGCCCTTCGATTGTGTACTGCAGAGACTTGGCCCAGTCTTCCTTAAAAAGTAGAGTTTGTAATGTTTTCATAACATTGTAATCTGGATCCAACTTGCGCTGCCAGCCCTGTAAAGGACGAAACAAACTCAAGGATCACTAATGGAACAGGAGAGCCTACAGACAGTATTCTAGAGACCAAAAAAAAGAGCTAAAAGCTATAATGCTCATGATACATTTTATTATACTTCATTTTTAACAACAAAAGAAAAGTAATACAGAAGCAGAAATAGGTAGGAACAGAATGCAGTACAGGGGCACATCATGGGGCCCTATTTTCTATTTTGCTTACTATTAAGTACTTCCATCTTACTTGAATAGTGAATGCCACTCCGTATTACACAAACAAAAGAACTGTAGAAGGAAGCTAGATGTCTTCCAGCCCAAAAGGCAGAGCACAATCCAGACAGATAACAAACAAAATTAGGTTCCACAAAGTAAAACATAAATGTTGGGAAAAAGCAAATACTTTTTTGAATACAATTTTACTTTGACACTTCTGCCCACCCTCCACACTGGCAGACACGGGTCTAAAATCCCCATGTCCAAAGCTTTTTTGTTTGAACACAAGACAGATTATGTCTAGAAGAATACTGTGGTTTTTTAATTACAGACAAACCGTTCATATATATGATATTCACGGAGTTCTGCAATGGTATTTACTGTATTTCCTCTAATCTATGAAAACTTTTAAAATTAATGTAACCAACCAAGAATCCCTTTAATTGAGACCTACTATGTCAGACACTTTTATCCATAGGCATCACCAATGAATAAGAAGCCTCTGCTCCCTTCAATGTAGAAGAAAATTGTCACCTACACACATTTTCATCAAGGCCATGGTATGGTTATACTTCTAAAGTTCAGTTGAATTTATGACATCTAGGGAGTAGCTGTTTCACCCTTTGTCATCTATAGATGTATCTAAAGTAGCATACCATGTGAGTTGAGATCTAATGTAATCACAGTTGTATTGACTTGATATCAAATTCAATTAAAGCACTACTACATGTTTATTAATCTGACCATAGCATTAGAGAACTTCATGACCAAATGCTAGAGATTAAAGCGTAGTTATCAGATTCGCAATTCGTTAGGTTCGGGGTTCGCGGTACGCCACTTCACAAAAGTATAGTTGTATTGACTTGATATCAAATTCAATTAAAGCACTACTACATGTTTATTAATCTGACCATAGCATTAGAGAACTTCATGACCAAATGCTAGAGATTAAAGCATAGTTATCAGATTCGCAATTCGTTAGGTTCGGGGTTCGCGGTACGCCACTTCACAAAAGTAGGGTTCGTTAGGTGGTATACCTCTTCGGTTCGCGAATCCAACAATTCTGGTACACCTACACTAGTATGCAACATATTTCTCGCTAAGTAAGATCAAAACAGCAAGTAGACCACAGCGTTTTATATGCAGCAGATCCTTAACTGTAAAAAAAAAAGGAAACATGTGCTGTTCCAGCAACCCTTGGCCCATCCAGCCCATGTCCTTACGTCCTCACTCAACCCACTCAAGCCCAAAAGGTCCATCTCTGCATCCCCATTCCCGTGCACTACTACTCCTCTGCCTCAAGCCACCGCTGAAAGATCTAGACCTGCCATTATGAGTTAATGGAGTGTTTTGGTGATTAATGATTGAAAGCAATCGTATGGCACTAGAATTACTTGATGAGGCCAATAGGCAGGGTACATATATATAACCGAACAGTCGGTGTGAACACGATATTTGTCTAACACGCCCCCGCAGTCTGAGCGTCTACTTACAGACGTTCAAACTGGACCGAAACTCGGTAAAGACAGACGTAGGCAATCCCTTGGTGAAAATGTCGGCATACTGGGATGATGTCGGGACATGAAGAACGCGGACAGCACCAATGGCGACACGCTCCCGAACAAAGTGAAGATCAATCTCAATATGTTTGGTGCGTTGGTGCTGAACCGGGTTGGATGACATGTAGATGGCGCTGATGTTGTCGCAATACACCAAGGTAGCCTTGCTGGGTGGGGAGTGGAGCTCATATAAGAGTTGGCGCAGCCGGATGCCTCGACCACCAGCGGTACTTTCGGCTTGGCTACTGGACACAGAGACAAGTGTTCGGCGCTTGGAGGACCAGGAGACGAGGCTATCCCCGAGGAACACGGCATAGCCCGAGGTGGACTTGCGGGTATCGGGACGGCCCCGGTCGTCGGAATAGACAACGGTCGAATCAGTCTTTGAAGGTCGAAGAAGCGCCCAAGGTGTAGAGTGCCACGAATATACCGCGGATACGCTTCAAGGCGGCAAGGTGAGGCTCTCGAGGATCGTGCATGTGAAGGCAGACTGCTTTGGGCGGCGTAGGAGATGTCGGGCGTGTGAAGGTGAGATACTGAAGAGCACCAGCCAAACTCCAGAAATCAGTGGCGTCATCGGCGGGGTGCCATCCAGCGCTGAAACCTTGGAACAGGTATCCACCGGGGTGGAGCAGGGCTTACACTCAGCCATGCCCGCGCGGTCTAGAATCTCTTGCATATACTGGTGCTGCGAGAGAAAAAGTCCATCAGACCGCCGCTGAACCTGCATCCCGAGGAAGTGATGGAGATCACCCAAGTCTTTCATCGAGAACTCCTGCTGCAAAGCAGTGATGGTGCGATGGAGGAGTGTGGTCGACGAAGCTGTGAGGACGATGTCATCCACATAGAGCGGCAGGTAGATGAGTTCAGCACCATGGTGGAACACGAAGAGCGAGTGTCGGACTTGGTGTCCATGAACCCAGAGACACCAAGTAAGTACGCAAAGCGGTTGTACCATGCTCGGCGCTTGCTTGAGACCGTAGAGGAGCGGCTCGGGCGGCGAGGCGTGTCTGGATGAGAGAATACTCGAACCCGAAGAAATCGCACGCGATAAAGCTGTCTCATCAATGTTGCCATGGAGGAAGGCATTCTTTACATCAAGCTGTCGAATAGGCCAGTTGCGGGAGAGGGCGAGCGAGAGCACAGTTCGCACGGTAGCTGGTTTGACGACGGGGCTGAAGGTTTCTGAAAAATCAACTCTGGCGCCGTGAGAAGCGCGGAGGACCCAATGAGCTTTGTAGCGCTCGGTGAACCATCGGCTGAAACTTGTGTTTGAAGATCCACTTGCCGATCACTACATTCGCGCCCGGCGCGGAACAAGATCCCAAGTGTTGTTACGGAGAAGGCGGCATGCTCATCTAGCATGGCGGCCGCGCCGATTCGGGTCGGCAAGAAGCGGCCGGTATGTCCTCGAGCAGAGAGGCAATGCAGCAGCAGTGTTGTACGCAGCAGTTGCCGGAAGCCATGTTTCGCCTGGTGGTCATGGAGTGTGTATTGACCACGGGAATGGCAACTCGCCCTTTGGAAGGGCGCAGGGCCACCGAGGCGCCGGAGACGCAGTGGAGGCACCGGAGTCTGGCGAGGGCGCCGGCCAGTACACTGAGTGGTGACGCGAGCCGTGTGGCAAGGCGGCGCATGCGAGGCGTAGGGGGGCGCTGGGTAGCCGCGTGTGGTCGTGTGGAGGATCTGGCGGCGGCCGCGTGGTATTGTCTTGAGCGTAGTCGAGTCTTTGGTGACATCGTGGCGAGGAGGCGAGCAAGCGCGCCGGTGGACACCTTCTTTGCACGTGGCGGTCTGGATGAGGCGCTGCTTTGGAGACCCAGCCGCACATGGCGGTCGCGGCGAGAGAATGCGGTGATGGTGATCCTGCGGGTAAAAAAGCCGTGTCGGGCCTATGGGCACCGGCACGGATTAGTAAAGGTGTCCAAAACTTCAAGTCCGCGGTGGATGGGGTGTCCGGCTTGCTCGGCAAAGAAAAGGAGGACTCGTCAAAGATCACATGGCGAGATATGATGATCTTGTTGGAGTTGGTGTCTAGGCAGGTAGCCTTTATGATGGCGAGTAGCCAAGGAAGACACACAAAGTGGGCGCGAGCAAGTTTGTGAAGCGTGGTGGCGGTCAAGTTGGGATAACAACGACAACCAAGACGCTTGAGATGGTCATCTGTGGCGGAGAGCCTAGCAAGGCTTCATGAGGCGTCTGGGAGGGTAGCGTTTTGGTTGGTAAGATGTTGAGTAGAATGGTGGCGGTATTCGATGCCTCGACCCAATCTGAGGAGGAAGACAGGCTTGGAAGAGGAGGACCGAACCACATTGTTGAGAGAAGCGGATGGCGCTCGGCCTTCCCATTCGAGCGAGAGGTGTAAGGGCACGACATTCGGAGGTGAGTCCGTGGGTCGGGAAGAAGGTGTGGCGTTGAAGTTGTCAAACTCGCGCCCATTATCGCATTGGACAGACTAGATGGTGCGGCCAAACTGTGTGGAAACAAGAGCAAAGAAATTAGATAGAGTCGAAAAGGTGTCAGACTTGAGGCGTAAAGGAACGTCCACATATAGTGTGAGCAATCATCGAGGATGACCAAATAATATTTGAATCCGAGACACTAGGGATGGCGAGGTCCATAAATCGATGTATGAGTTCAAAACTATGTGAAGCACGTGATCTTGACACGGGAAAAGGAAGACGAACATGGCCTTGGTGACAAGCATGACATATAGTATTTTTAATGTCTTTGTTATAAGCCATAAGTTTGGACGAGTCTCAAATCCAGGATGGCCAGAGACGACGATGCCATAGAGTGGGCCAGCAGTGGTGGTGGCGAGGTGTGCGGCGAGAAGTGATGACGCGCGGAGGGGACGAAGAGGTACAACGGCCGGAGCTATGCGCTGGTGATCACTCTCTGGAATGCGGATCCTTCACAGAACAACCAAGCGAGGTCAAATTCAACAGAACAATTGTTGTCGAGTGAAGCGACGACGGAAATTAGGTTCTTAATAAGACCGGAGAAACAAGGACATTATTAAGACATAATGAGCCGGAAGATGAGTGTGCGATGGAGGTGACGGAAGTAAAGCACCGTTCATCGACAACAATGGAAGATGGAAGAGGATCTGCATTGGGAAGAGGTGTGGGAAAAGTCCGGCGTCGGAGGTCATATGCGAGTGGCGGCCGATGTCGAAGATCGGTCGTGTTCTTTGGCGAGTCGGCGACACGGTGTTGAAGGAGGAAGCGGACCATGCGCGTCCCGAGGATGGCATGCCACCGTGGGGTAGTAGTAGCCGAAGCGACCACGGCCCTTGGGCGCCGGCGGCGAAGGCTGCGGTGAGGAGGACGAGCAAGCCGCAATGAGCGAGGAGGATGATTCCCGTGCCACATCTTGATGGGCCGGACCGGGGCTTGTAGAAGCCGGGCCATGGACCGCTGGAGGAGCTGCGCGGAGATCTTCTTTCGGCGCGAGAGAGCTGGACCAGTGCGGGCGTGCGAGGCTGCCGCCTTGCCCTTGCCGCGCCGCGCGTGCGCGCTTGTCGCCTTTGCCGGTTCTGAAGTTGCCGCCGTTTCGGGAGAAGCGCGGAGGCTGCTGCGGGTGTGCAATGGGCTTGTTGGGTTCTTGACAGCAGGGGCCGCCCAGCAGTAGGTAAGGGAGGCGGTCGGGAAGGCACCGGCGATGAGCTATGTTGAGTTCTTCAAGCGGCCAGATCGGTCCGGCTTCGGGAAGGTGAAACGGGCGCCACGTTGAAGGTGCATGCCGATGGAAGCGGCGCTCGTTGAGGCGCGGATGGCGTTGAGGACGAGCGTCGATCGATGGCGACCTCGCCCAAGTCGCCTAGGGCATCGGCCATGGACTTGAACTTGCGGCGATGGTCGGTGATGGGAGATCGCCACGGGCGAAGTGGCGGAAGGTGGCGTTGAGGTAGAGCCTTGCGCGCTCGCGGTTGCCAAGGCCCGTGCTCGAGGCGAGCGACGGAGGCGAAGCGATGGCGATGGCATGGTTGTCCGAACAATCTCCTCGAGATCGGGAGAGAGCGTGCCAAGGAGCCACGTCATGGCGACGCGATCCATGCGCTCCCGGTCGGGGTAGGTGTGGTCGTGGCGTCGGTGAGAACATGGCGCCGGAGGAGAATTTCCCAAGAACCGAGAGCATCTGGTGGCGCCACGTGTGTAGTTGTTGTTCTCCATGTCGAGGGCGGCGGGGGCGAGGCGTGGATGTTCGGGCAGCCGACGGCTGGGCGTGGAGGTTGATGATGGCGGCGGCCTCGTCGCGTCGAGAGCGTCCGGGCGGTGAGAGAACCACGTCGCCACCGTCGCCACCGTCGGCCGGTAGAGGCGGGCGTCGTCTTCAGTGGGATGGCGGCCTCGGCGCTTCCGCTCTCTGGCGGCCAGCGAGGCGTCGCGAGCGGGCGGCGGCAAAGATCGCGCCTCTGGCCGCGGCCGCGGCCTCTGCTCAGCGGCTGGCGCTACCGGAGAGCGGCGGCGGGTAGCCACTGGCTGGCGGCGCTCTCAGCCAGCGCAGGCCTTCGGCCTCGATACAGGCACGCTTCGGTCGAGTGGCGCGGTGCGTTCAACCTCGAGCGGCCTCGGCATCGGCGGCAGAGGAGGGCGGGCGGGCGGAGCCGGCATGAGGCGGGGAAGGATCTTGCAATGGGGGCGCGCGGGTCTGTAAATGAGAGGCGCGTGAGTTAGAAGCGTGAAGGAGAAAAAAAAGCTAGGCGTCTGATACCATGAAAGCAATCGTATGGCACTAGAATTACTTGATGAGGCCAATAGGCAGGGTACATATATATAACCGAACAGTCGGTGTGAACACGAGACCGAACCGAACAGTCGGTGTGAACATGAGACCGAAACGAACAGTCGGTGTGAACACGATCCCGAACCGAACAGTCGGTGTGAACACGATATTTGTCTAACAATGATAAATCCAATTGTGAGACTAACAATTCTATTGCTGTATCTAGTGTGTAGTATCATTTGGATATAAAGGTGAAATTCAACGAGGTATGCATTTAACTTATACTCTTATATATTGTTGCATTCCTCGGATCCAAAATATAGGATGAACTCAACCAAAAGTTTAACTTGAATATGTACATATGATCTAATTACACATATGTGTATGCACACATTTAGGGGGAGCTCATGCTATATTTTGTGGTTTCATTAGTATTGATCCATATTCCGTTTTTCACATATATTTGGGATCTTTACTTTAAAACATATCCGTTTGAGTATATAGAACTTGTGTAGTTCTTACATACTCATGTTGTGAGTATATATGACTTGTGTAGTTTATACATATACTCATGTTGTGTTACTTTATCTACATTCAATTTATGTGTAATTGAAGTGGTTATCATTAATTACCAATAATGGAAAGATTGAAGTATCTTGTCCCAGCATTATGTGATAATGGTTTGTTGTGGTAACTAATGGTAATCATATTGTGGAACTAACATTTTCCATGAGTTGGATGAATAGGTTATATTCCAGAGTGATGAAGACTTTGGATGTCATCATGTGTCAATGACATTAAAGTCAAAAGCTTGGTGTAAAGGATGCATCATGAGTTGATGCTTATCAAGAAGAAGAGATTATCATGGGTTGATCGTCAAGACAAGAAAAGACACATCATGTGTTGACAGAGGTCAAGCAAAGGATCATCATGTGTTGATGATTATCAAGTTAATGACCCGGACTTGAAGTGATGATGTGTGTCATCAAGCTTCAAAAAGATACAAGGCAAATGTATGACTAGCTAGGGCTAAGAATGTGTTCCTAGTCTTTTACCGGTCTTGGTGTTTGGTTGGAAGACCAGATTGCTAGTATAGATTGCCGTACTATTAAGAGGGGTCTTAACTAGTAGTTTGAGTTAGTCATGTGTTGATAGCTCATTATGTTTGCTCTAGCTCTTCTAGGCATGATGTTATTTATTTGCGAATGTGTTTTGCAAATAGTCGAGGCTCATGTGTAACCTTTGTAGCATGTGACTTAAGTTTGTAAATGGCGTAAGTACATGTACCTTATTTCTTGTGATGAGTATTCTAAAGGTTGGCAAATGTGTTTTGTAACCTGCTGAGAATATCATCTTTGAAACCTTGTTGAAAATGCACTCAAATTGGCAAATGTGTTTTGCCGTTTGAACAAAGTCAAAAGGGTTTGGTCTCTGTGGCCTGGCGGTCTGACCGCCAGGGGTCATCGGTCTGACTGGTGGCAAATCGGTCGGACCGGCCATCTGTTGGCAGTCCGACCGATTTCCTCTTCTATTGATTTTCTGGGCGGTAGTTCCGCCATTGAGAAAACGGAACTACTGGTGTGTGGAAGTTCCGGGGTTCGTGCGGAACGTTTTTTCCAGAGAAGCACCATTTTGGGACTTAGCCGTTTTTCCTCGGGCGGTCGGACCGGCCAACCATGGCGGTCTGACCGATTTGGCGGCGGTCAGACCGGCCATTAGTTGGCGGTCCGACCGGCCTAAAGCCCAACGGCTAGTTTTATAGCCGTTGGGGCATGGGCGGTCCGATCGGCCATTAGTTGGCGGTCAGACCGGCCCTGCACTGTTTTGAGGGAATCTTTCCTCCAATGGCTAGTTTTTGGGTATGGGCTATAAATACCCACCTTGGCTGGTTGGAGAAGGTTGCTGGTATTCTTGTGAGTGTTATACTCAATCCTTTGAGCTAAGAGCAAGGCTTTCTTCTTTTTTGTGCATGTGTTGCACTTAGTGAGATTAGAGAGCAAACCCTAAGTGCATGTGTTGCCTTAGGTAGTGGATTGTGTATCCACTTGAGTTTTGACACTTGATTAGTTCAAGTGAGAGTTGAGATTTGTTTCTCTTGGTGTTTGCCGACACCTAGACGGCGTGGAGGCGTCGTGCCCGGTGATCTTCTCAAGAAGCTTGTGAGAAAGCCCGGTGTTGTGAGTGGTTTGGTGCTCGCCATCTCCAGAGCGGAGGAAGAGCAACCTTAGTGGAGCGAGATGTTAGTTCGTGTTGGAGCCGGTCCAAGTGGTTGGACTTACCTCGGAGGTGTTGGCTTAATTAGTGGAGCCGGTCCAACGTGGTTGGGCTTACCTCAACGTGGATTAGGGGAGACCGGCAAGTCTCCGAACACCACGGTAAAACATAATCGTGTCTTCTTGTTTTTACTTGTGCTTTACTTTGAGCAATTCACATTCTTGCTTTAATTGCTTATATATCTTTGTATGATTGCTCTCTTGTATTGTATTCGTATTGTTGGTGCACTTAGAGAAGCCTAGTTGATTTAGGTTTTAATTATGCAAAACCAATTTGTTATTAGCTTCCGCATTATTAATTGGTTTTAGCCCGAAATAATTTTTAAAACCGCCTATTTACCCCTCTCTAATCGGCCACCTCGATCTTACAACTGCCTCCACCCTCCCTCCCTGTCTCATCCTCTCCTCGACCTTCCTCTCCTCCACATCTCTCTCTCGTGGTAACTTCTGCTGTGGCTGCTCCGTCTCGTCCTCAATCTACAGTGGGCAGTGGCGACGGTGACGGGGCTGGCAATGGGTGGCGGCGGCAACGATCCTCCTGAATCAGCGGTGGCGGTGGCTGACCTGCAGCAAGATCCAGCAGCGACTGGCGAGGCACGAAGTGAAAGCAACGGAGCGTGCACCTCATCCTCAAGCTGCGACGGACGGTAGCTCCCTGCAATGGGGCGAGGAGAGAAGAGGTGGCGTGGATCGACCCTCTCTCTCTGTCTCCACTCAAGCCAGGAGTTCACCCTCCCGCTGCAAATCAGACCACGAATCATCGCGATTCAAATCGCTTTCAAACCCCAAATTGGTTCGCGCGACCGGGATCGGGATTCGACGGTCGTTCACGTGAATCCGGTAACTATGGATTCAAGTTCTCCACATACTTTTCCCATGTGCCATACAGTTTCTGCAGGCACTACATAATCACGATCAATCCTAAATAAATTTAGACTTAGGCCATGATGCTCTATTGAACATCTAGGATGTAGAATCAGGTTTCTACAAGATGAGTACCATAAACAGTGATTTGGTGAAGTACATCATAAGCACAAGTCACAAAATGTACCTCAAGAACTAATGTAGTCACCATAACAGTGCAAACGTTCCCATCGATGTTTACTTTATGATGTCGGACTTGCTCAAGCAACTGGTGCATACACTCAGCTGGATGGACAACATCACCTTCAGGGGTTCCCCAAAATGAAAATGCTCGCTCAACTTCCTGTTGACAAAAAACAAGGCAAAAGACTTCCCAATAATTGCAACCATAAAATAAATATCCTTGGCGTTTTAGCAACGGAATATGGTTTTTTATGAGATTGCAGCTAAATGCATTTAAATAAAATGTGACCTCAAGAGTTCAGTTGTGATAAATTAGTTCATATGTTCAGTTGTGACAAATATTCTAGTTCATCTAGCAGTTTGGACCATCCAATACATGCATCTAAATATAAAATTTATTGCCACAATGTCATCCATTTAGTGGATACAATGTTTCATGGCAGCATCAGACCACCATGTAGTTTAGCTGACCAACATTCATTGTACTCGCATCAAATATTGCTACATGCCCGCACAGCATCAGAAATCAACGAATCTTAAGATGTTTTGTCCAAAATTTTCATCTTTTTAGAACCTCAGATTTTATTACACAAGAGACCTTCAATATAATAGCACAAACTGTCAGAAACAAAGTGCCAGAAAATCACCTAACAAATTCTGAAGAAAACATCATCTCTGGTGTACACTAACAAGGTGTACTGTGCAAATAAATTTTGCCAACATCAATTTATGTTTTACAAGACAAATGCCACAGACCATCTAGTATAGCAGTGCAACCTAGTTTATCAAGGAAAAAAAAAGAGATGCAAATCTCAACAAGCAAAAACTAAGTTTATACCCCCAAGAAACATGTTGGCAGTAAGACAGAATAATTACCTCAATAAAAGCTTTTGGGTTTGGGCAGTTCTGCCGTTTTGACAACTTTAGCGTACGCTCTGCCGCTGTACGACCATCTCGGCGTGCAACAGCCTTGAAAAACTCCAGTAAATTCACACGATCATTACTTGAAAGTTCAGCAGTCATTCCTACATCGAGGAAGACTACATGTGGCCTTGACTTCCAAAGGGTGTTACTTGCATTCTTCGGTTGAACAACACGGACCAAAATATTTCCAGGGTGCATATCTGCATGGACAAAATTATCAACCTGGAAAAGGTGGATGCTAAATGGTTAATGAGGCCACGAAAGTGATGAAGAATGTCAAACAGTAAGGAGGCCTATGAGTAACTACACTATCACAATGTGCTAAAGACAGAGTCGTGTAAGGAGGCTCATCAATCTGGATCAATATACAAGTGATTTCGGCTCATCAATCTGGATCAAAATACAAGTGATTCCTTAATACTGGTGAACTTGCATATGCAGTAGTTCTCCTAGAGCAAAGCAGCACAAGTGCCATTCTGATGCATAAAATAAAAATATTGAAGCCCCTTTGATCTTTTCAAAATATATACTTCTGGTTTTGCATAATGTCAATTCCTTAGGTTGTTCAAATTTAGTAAGCAAAAAATTTAATTAATTTTTCTACTGTAGTGACAATTCTGCTAATTGGCAATGCTACCTAAGAAATTCTAGAATCTATATCAATATGGACTATAAATATTTGTAAACAAGCATTCAACTTTATAAACAAGTGTTCCCAATTAAAATTAAATGCAATCATGCCCAAATGAACTCACAGCCTAGACAGTACCTCAGAAGTATATCATAAGATATACAAGAGTCGTCAAAAGGGAACTCTAACATTTCATTGTTTCATGCAAAAAAGCACGTAGACTCTGATCTTCGAAGGCAAAACTAAAATGACAGTGATAATATTAAGAGATGGCTAGATATATTACCAGTAGCATTTTCAGGAGTGCGTGAGTGCCAATATGTGCAACAGCACTTTTAATTCGATCATGCCCATCAAGGTCATCAACATAGTGTGAAACACTCTCCCCGTGCTCGTAAGTCTCCACCAAGACAGCAGGATGAACAAGTGGGTAAAGAGGTTTCGGAAAAGACACGTCCTTCCACCTTCGGAAGTTGTAGATAAACCGACTCAAATAAGCAGCTTCCCTTGCAAGGTCAACTTGAGACATCATGAAGGCAGCAAACTGTTGCACACTCTCATCTAGGCGTAACCAATTTAATGCAGGAATATATCTAGAAATTTTAGCTACTGCATTAATGATGCTGAAATCCCTTCGTATTGATTCTCCAACACCAGGATGTCTTACTTTTACTGCAACTGTTACACGCTTGGTCTGCTGTTTAGGATACCGGAATCTCAAAGCAGCTCGATGCACTTGAGCAACACTTCCAGACGCTACGGGCTCTTCTTCAAAATTCTCAAAAATATCAGGTAGTTTTCGACCAAAAGCTTTCTCAACAGTTTTCTTGGTATACGCAAAGCTGTGAGATGGTGCTTTTGTGTGTAGCCTTGCCAATTCATTACAAAGGTCACTTGCAAAGAGATCAGGACGTGTAGCAGCCCACTGGCCCCATTTAATAAACGCAGGACCTGCTTTCTCCAAAGTATGATGCACAAGACGGAGCCATGTTTTCCTATACTTACTGCCAAGAGTATCCGCAAATGGGGCCATCAGTATACTCGGAGTGAACAACAATGCCAGATATATTGATCTGAATATTATGATAACCATCTCTACTGCCGAAAATATTAACGAGGTGAGGTAAATACGGCCATCCTGAGCTCGCATGTAAATATTATCATGTATAGGGAAGTACTCGCCATCTGCACTAGTCTTCTGAGCTAGCATTATCTCTCCAGCTAAGAAAGTGAAGAGGTAAGGAATTAAATTAGATCTAGTGGCAGCCAATGTAATGGCACAAGCAACCCTACTTAAAAACGGAGATGCTTTTGGTACATGAGAACCCATTGCCATGAGTTGCTTCCAAGCAAGTTCACTGTGAAGTGCATTCTGGCTACAGGACGAGAGAACTGAAAAGTTTCTGGCACCAGGGTTCCAGTATAAGCTCTCCTTTGCTCTTCCAAACATGGATGAAGTACTCGGTCCATTATGAACTTTCCCATGCAAAAAGGCCCTTCTTGTATAGGTCAAGCCGAATGCAAAGCTCGATCCAATGTTCTGTGCACTGGAATTGTGGGGTTTCGAGTTAACCAATACAGCATGAGCAAGTTTTCTGCTCTTCCCTATGTGCATAAACCTGGGAGTGACAGGAAATCCATTTACATTTCAGCATTGGGCAAATTGCATCAAATTACACATTAATAACCACAGCATGTGAACTCCACACAAGAGATTGTGAACTGCAGAGCTGACCTCCATATCATGATGTTCTCCTACGGAGGGGGCCTCTACGACAGCGGGATCACAGCTCCGGCGAATCAAACAAAGCTGGTAACATGCACATCAAAAGTTTGGATTTAGCGCAACGATTGGGCTCGTCGGGGAGCAAGGGTATCAAATCGCGGTTATAGAGGGAGAGGGGGGGGCTTACCGATGCGGGAGAATGGTTCGACGTCGCGGGGACGGCGGGCGCGATCACCATGGCGGGGCCTGGGAAACCCTAGAGGCGACCATGATCGGCGGCGGCGAGATGGCGACACATGGAGGAGAGGAGCGGGGTTGGTGTGGCCGGCGATAAGTTAGGGTTTGGAGGAGGAAGAAGCCAGTTTGGTGCGATGCCGATGAGTGGAGGAAGAGACGCCGCGTGGGGCGCGCCGGCGCGGGACGGACGGCAACAAGGAAGGAGGACGAAGGGAGCGGAGGTGAGTAGGGGTGAAAACGGATCGGATACGGACGGATAATGGCTCTGTCATATTTGTTTTCATATTTTTTTTCGGATCCGGATATGAATCGATATCTCAGGATCACGATCTGAATACGAATAATATCGAATACGAATACGGGGCGAATACGAATTGAAACGAATACGATCGCGGATTATTTTCAAAACATGAAAACCCCTTAAATTGTATGCCAGAAATTAACGAAAACATATAACTAGTTCATTTGATGCAACACATTCATGAATTATTCATATTTTCAGCAACCACGCATAACATTAGCACTAACAAGTTGCATTAACTAGTTCATCATAAACATAACACTTAGTTTACCATATTTAGCTTATAAGTCACAACTCACAAAGTCACAAGTCATCACACATTCACACTTAGCTTATCACATAGATAAAACTTACTTCACACTAACATTGATGAGGCTATATAATTAATCTATACGTAAATGACTGTAACATCCCAAAGTATGTTACCAAAAATAAAATTAATAAAGTTATTAGTTTATTGGATTTTTTGAGATTTAAAAGAGTTTTCTTGGTTAAAAGAAAAATAAATGAAATAAAGTCAATTATTTAATTTCCTAGTTTTCAATGTCAAAAATATTATTGAGATTTCAGGATTTTATTGTATTTAAAGTGAAAATAAAAAAATTAATTTCTTGAATTTTGGATTTTAAAAGGTTGTTCATATTTTTGAAATTAAAATAATTTATGTGCAAAAATAAAAACTAACTTTAACTTGGAATTAATTTTATTAAGTTCAAAATAATTTAAGGAATTTTATGATTTTTCTAGAATTTTTAACTCTATTTGCTATTTTCTAAAAGGCTATTTGATTTGTTGCATTTTATGAAATTCGAAAATCAATTAAAATCTCATTTTCCCTTTTGGGCTGAAATCCTCTTCTATTGGGCCGAAATCCGGATATCCGAACTTGTCTTATCCGGATAATCCGTATCCGTATCCGTATCCGTGGGATAGCATGCCTACCGTATTCGTTTAGTTTAGACAAAAATCGAATCCGTGTCCGTCAGAAAATTATCAGAAAAATCCGATCCGAGACAATCCGAATCCGTTTTCGTCCGGATCGGTCGGAAACTATCCGATCCGTTTTCATCCCTAGAGGTGAGGAGCGGTGTCGTACGGTGCTTCCTCCTAAGCACTAGGGCGTGTGGCCTGCTTCCGGGTGGGAGTCTGGGAGCTCCTTTCCAAAAAAAGTTATTAAAAAAAAACTACTGCAGTGTTGCAGTGTTGTTGGGAGCTTTTCTGTCAATGTGTTCTGCAGATACACTTTAATAATACATTTTAAAATAAAAATATAATTATAATTATATATATATAATGAAATTACAAAAATGACCTTATATCGCTATTTAAATTGGCAACATGCCCCTGCAGTCATTTGGAATGGCAACTGAATCCCAATCGCAACCAAACAATGATAAATATCTCTGTAGCCGTTTGAAATGGCGACAGATATCAAATCGCACCTTAAAATGGTGACAAGTTCATGTCGCCAATTCAAATGGCGATACGAGTTTTTTTAAAAGATAATGCAGCTTCAAATTTTACAGGATTTGACTCAGTTTTTTTTGTAATATCTTTAAGCGTCTACGCAACCGATTATTTTTGAAAAAGAGGATGAAATATTAAATAGAGAACAGTTTAGGATTTAAATTTAGAAGATAAGATTTCAACTGCGGCAATAAAACTTTGTAATGTAGTTGCGAATTACATGGCATACAGAGTTTGGTTACGTGCATTATAAACGACAACATACACAATCAGCAACCCAATCTACACCTAGGATACATGTGTGCCTTTTAAAAATCGAGGAAACTGATGGATCGGAAAGAAGTCAGTATTGGCGGCCCTTTGTTGCCTTCCTCTTGTATGCTGCAAACCCGCGGGGCACAACCAGTCCTGAAAGCAGCCTTGTACTATGAGACAAGCTGGAAGATGGAATGGTGTTAGTACAACTTAAGACTAAATCAATAATCAAAACGCAAATTAAACATAATTTACCTCTTTGATCTGCAGTGCTCCCCGGACAACAGGGAGCGCTAAGACAACCACCGATCTAACTAGTAGGAGTCTTCCCCTTGTCTGTCGTGCCCTTGGCCCGGTCGTCCTTAGCGTGTTGTTCTCCTCTAGCTCGCTCTCTTCT
The DNA here is from genome assembly GCA_036346395.1 of Hsuehochloa calcarea. Classification (NCBI taxonomy): domain Eukaryota; kingdom Viridiplantae; phylum Streptophyta; class Magnoliopsida; order Poales; family Poaceae; genus Hsuehochloa; species Hsuehochloa calcarea. The sequence continues at coordinate 49,229,194 of CM070599.1, forward strand.
CCCTCCTTCCTCTCTGTTTTGTGAAACAAGTTGGAGTTAAGTGTTGGCTGTGATGGTGTAGTATTCTTCTCTAACTCTCCTTTCTCCTTTTATAAGCGGATAAGGTGTAGCGCTAATGGCTGGTGAATGGTGTCCACACATTAAGAAAAACTGGTTTCAGTTGTTGTCTCTCTGAAAAAGGCAGCATGACAGTGTGTGGTTATTTTCGGTCTGAAAAAGTGGTAGCGTGTGGCGTTACATGGTGTGGTTTTTTGGCCTGAAAAGGTAACTGTGTGGTCATTTCGATCTGAAAAGGTGACATAGCAGAGTGTGATCATTTCGGTCTGGAAAGGTGATGTGGTAGTAAGTGTGTGTGGTTATTTTATAATGAAAAGATGGAAGCATGTGGCGTGACATAGTGTGGTCTTTTCAGTCTGAAACGATGATGCGATAGTGTGTGGTCATTTTGATTTGAAAAAGCGATGTGGTCGAGTGCGATCATTTGGTATGAAAAGGTGCAAGTGTGTGCCGTAACAAAGTGTGGTCTTTTCAGTCTAAAATGATGTCATGACAGAGTGTGGTCGTTTCGGTCTAAAATGTGGTGTAGCAGAGTGTAATTATTTAGGTCCGAAAAGGTGATGGGACAGTCAGTGTGTGTGGTCATTTCGGTCTGAAAAGATGGTAGCTGTAGCGCAACAGAGTATTGTCTTTTCAGTCTGAAAAGGTGATATGATAGTGTGTGGTCATTTCGGTCTGAAAAATGTGGCGTGACAGTGTGTGGTCATTTTGGTCTAAAAAGGTGGCGTGACAGAGTGTGGTCATTTCGGTCCGAAAAAGCACCAGTGTGTGGCATGATAAGGTGTGTTTTTTTTGTCTAAAAGGGTGGTGTAACTATTTTTATCTAAAAAGGTGGACATGTTTATCTCCTCACATGGAAGGTGAAACGACGCGTCTTCAGCCCCTAACGGTTCACCAACGTCGTCAATAGACACTAGTCATACGAAAAATGCCTGAATACACGAACGTCCTAGTAGTCCTCCCACGTGGTCTCTAACATCCTCGCAAGCAGAAATAGGTTGGACATGATATTTATTTATACAATTCTATTGTAAAAGTGTTTTTTTTTTTTAAAAATAGCGGCCCAGCTCGTCTGCCTGTCGCCCCACCGTCCTCCGCCTCAAGCGTATCGCGGGCGAAGGCCGCTGTCGGTGTAGGCCGTTCGTGGCATGTGATCAGGCAGGCAGACAATGAGTGCCGAGGGAGGAGAAGCAGCAAAGTAGCCTGCTAGCCCGGCCCGGCCCGGCCCGGCCCGGCTGAACCTGCCGTCAAAATCAGGCAAGCGAACCGACCACGCGCAAGTCGCTCGTACGAATACAAGTGGACAAGGAGCGTCGAAATCCGCAAGGAAAAGCAGGGAGAAAAGAAGGAGGAGAGGAAAAAAAAGATCGCCGATTCAGCTGGTTGGTTCGTTGCGCTCCTCGTCTGCCGGCAAACGCAACAACGCACGCAAAAGGGTGCGGGTGCGGGAGGCGAGGATCGAGGGCAACGTGGCCGCGCCCCCCGCGAGGGCGACCTTTGCTTCCCACGGAAGCGGGCGGGCTATAAAACGATTGCGAGATCCAGATCTGAGCCGATGCGCCCTCCCTCCCTGCTCGCCCTCACCCTCGATTCCGCGCTCCTCCGCATCGCCCACCTCTCCGACCTCTCCCCCCTCCCCGACCACCTCCTCATCGACCTCTTCCGTGTAGGTACCCCAACCCCGGACGCCGCTTACTATCATCATCCACCACCGCTCAAATCGGTTTCTTTTAGTGTTGTTGTTTTGTTCTTGTGGTGGGTTTGGCTGTGTTTGGTTTGCTTGCCGTTAAGATGTCTGATCTGTAGTGATCGCCTGTCCGATTTGGGTTGTATGCGCTATGTCTGCTCTAAATGTGAAGAATTAATTCACATCATCCGTTCTGGGGATGATCAGTTGATCACACAAAGTGTTAAAAGTTACCTAATGCGGTGATGCCTAATTGTCTTCTAGAATGCATGTTCGGTCTGATGCCACATCGATCTTATTACCCACAAGATGTGTTTATGGTCAATTTGGTCACGAAATAGTTAGGAATTAGGGACGGTGATGGCAGAAGAGGGTTGTCGATGCCTGCCTGGTCCTGTTGAAATATTCCACGAGTAGTTGTCTCACAATTCACAGTTATTCGAATCGACATATCAGGGAGGCTATGAATTTTAATTTAGTGCTTGGTTATGAGGGAGATCAGATGTTTTCTATGTTTGATGTCTTAAGGGGGTGGAGTGATGTCTTCTTATGTTGTTCTATTTTAAATCTGTCTTTGACGGTACACTTTTTATGCGAGTGACTTAACCAAAACAATCATCACCTGCACTCTTAATTTTTGTGTTGGTAATCTCTGATGACATTTTGTTGGCAGAGAACTCTTAGTGCTGGTAAGCTGACAGAGAAAGTTCTGAAGTTGTTTCTGGCAACCGACTGCGAGGAAATAATCTTTTTTGTTCAGGTTCACAACATTAAGCAACCACTTATACCGGTCCTTCCCACAAGTATGTCATTCATCCGTTTGCCATCTGTCTGTTCAATTATTATGCCAAAACAATGCCAGTTTTTGACACAACATCCTCTTGTTTGTAGGGTGTTCTGAGAAGTTATAGAACTGCAGCGGCTTAAATCAGGTTTATTACCTGGGAAGATGTCTTTGGAAATTCAAGATAGCGAGGTTGACATTGTGATTGCAGCACTCCAATCCAACCTGACCGCTTTCTTTGAGGCATGGCGGCCATTTTTCTCTCGATTCCACATCATTGTTGTCAAAGATCCAGAATTGGCAGAGGAACTTCAAATTCCTCCAGGTTTTGATCTCAAGGTTTACACAAAGTCAGACATTGAAGGAGTGCTTGGTGCCACGTCCATCAACTTCTCCGGCCATTTTTGCCGTTACTTTGGCTACCTTGTCTCGCGCAAGAAGTATGTCATTTCAATTGACGACAATTGCCTTCCAGGAAAGGACAGTAGCGGGATGACTGTTGATGCTGTTACACAGCATATGTCCAATCTGAAGACACCTGCTACACCTTTCTTTTTCAACACACTCTATGACCCATTCCGCAAAGGGGCTGACTTTGTCCGTGGATACCCATTTAGCTTGCGTGAGGGGGTTGAATGCATGCTCTCATGTGGGCTGTGGCTGCACAATGCGGACTACGACCCAATGACACATGTTGTGAAACGAAATCAACGCAACACAACATATGTGGATGCTGTGATGACAGTTCCACTTGGTGCGATGATGCCTGTGAGTGGGATAAATGTTGCATTCAACCGTGAGGTTCTGGGGCCTGTAATGTTCCCTGGCCTGCGGCTGCGCAGGGAAGGGAAGCACAGATGGGATACCCTTGAAGACATATGGAATGGCTTGTGTGCTAAAGTGGTGTGTGACCGCTTAGGGTATGGCGTGAAGACTGGACTGCCTTATGTGATGAGAAGTGATGCAGGGCCAGGCAAAGCTCTGGAGAGCTTGAAAGAATGGGAAGGGGTAAAAGTCATGGACGATGTTCTTCCCTTCTTCCAGTCGGTCAAGCTATCCGGGACGGCAGTTACTGTTGAAGACTGTGTTAAGGAGCTAGCCAGCGTTGTGAGGGAGAAATTGGGACCCCAGAATGCAATCTTCGCCAAAGCTGCCGATGCGATGGAGGAATGGACCAAGCTGTGGAAATCTCACGGAGCTCAGAATGCGTAGGTTGGAGCTTGGTTATTTATCTATTAAGTATATCTAATTGTTTCTAGACTTTTAAATTTCCATATGCACTGGCTTGAAGCTGAATAAACAACGTTCCTGTATGATGGGAATTTGTGATGTAGTAACGAAACGTTCGGTTGTGTACGCCGAAGAACCGTGTACCGATCAAAAGACTTATTTGATTTGCATCTCTTTTTCGTCTTTTTTGTCATGCGGGTATGTCATCCGTGTCTTTCTGAGAGGAATGTTCATACGAAATGTAGTGTAGTAGCAACTATATATATATAAATCAGCAGTAACCGACCAGTAATCAGCCCATACCGGTAAAATACCAGTTCAAAAAAGTTCTAAATCTAAAGTTGAATATTGAATTTAAATTGATGAACAGTAATCCAGGTGGTAGTTACCGCCGAAAACCAGTCAAATTCAAATTTTGTTTGATGAAATTTAGCCAATTTAAAACCGGTACCAGAGAGGATCCGATATTTTTCTCGTTTCCGTTTTTTAATCCTCGGTAGCAACCTTGACCTGCCGCGCTAGAATCTGCCCAAGTCGTAACTCAACAATATCATCCATTTTTATAATACACAAGATGATCTTTGTGCATGAAACCTCGGTACCTAATCCTCCGAAGCTATAGACCGATACATACGCTACACATGGAATTTATTATTTGCCGTCATAATGATCTGAAGCCGGCGATGGACAAGATTAGACACCACATCTATACTAACACTTGCAAAAAAAGGTTACCGACACAGGATGCCAGCAGTCCAGCACACATAAGTCTACATGAGTTGTTCTCTTGGAATTTCAACACAGCTAATTTACAACAATTTCACTGAACCATGAAGACAAACCCCATTTTTGTATCTTTGCACCGGACCGTCGAACCGTTCTCCCGATAAAAGAGGGATAAGGTGCAACAGGCAGTCTGGTGCTCATGACAAGGGAAATCACAGTACAGAAAGGGAAACAAAAGAAAACTTTTCCTCTCGAGCAAACATATACAACTTGCGAGGAAAAATACATGATTGGCCGAAATCACAAGACTGTATTGATGTGCAGTGCTTTCAACAATGAGGTGGCCATTTGTTTGACCAACACTTGTTGACCGCCACGTTGCCCATCCCTGCGTTCTTCGATTAGGTTTTGTAGCTTTTGGGGAAGGTCATTCTCCACTATGAGCTGCTTTGGTCGAGGATGGTGCTCATAGACAACCTGGAAATAGTTTCATACAATCACATATTGCATCACCAATTTCACATAACTACGTGGAACATTTAATTGATATTGGATAACCTGAATTTCTGGGCTTATTTTATCACTGTTTGTTAGCACTTGAATATAACTACTTAACCAAAAAAATCAAAGAGTAAATGACAAACCTTTATTAGTTTCAACAGAGTCAAGCGAGCAATAGCCTCTCGATGGTCAAGCCTTGCAATAAGCAATGTCGTCAAGCCATTGGTGGCCATTGCGGTATTTATCCGTGAAGATTTCCTGCAGTTACATTGCATATAATTGTATGTATCAGTACTCTGTCATGATCATAGAGATAATATCAAACAGCAAAATTCACCCTCTGTTCTTACATGATAATCTTCAAGAAAGCGTCCAATATATGAACAAAATATTGTTCAGGGCAGTCTTGGAAAAACTTCACTAATTTCTGAATTGCCTCTTTCTTCAACAAGGCTTGTTCTACTTTTCTGTGGTCATTATCATGAGCCAAGCAAACAGCAATAGAATCTAATGCGGTACACGCCCATGCATCGTCCTCCAACAGGTTTAAGTACACATCCAACCCTCCATGAGCCCTCAACTGCTCTCTGGAGTTGCGAGAAGCGTGGGCCATATCGCACAGCAGAGGCAAAGCATACTGCCTTAGCGGTGAGTCTGACATGACAAAATTCATTAAGTGAGGGATGATCCCATTTTCAGCTGCTTGTTCCTGTCTTCTTTTATTAATCTTGCAAAGGTTGAACAGAGCATTGAGGACCTAAATACAGAAAGGAAGAGGCAGTTATGATGTGCTAAAAAATTCTCACAACAGAAGGCAAATTATGAACTTGTCCTACTTCAAATTTTGAATAACCAATGGTCGTGATTTTCTTCCCTATCAGAAGTTTTCAACTCAGATACCAAATTGTAGTGTAACCCAATAAAGTGCAGCATTACAAGCCATTGTAATCATGCAGACAACGTCACTCTGTTATGTTTACTATCTTTACCATATAGTCAGGTATGACGGTTTCACCCGTTAATTTTCAGTAAGCTACATCGAATGCATAATGATATGACAGGATAGCAAATAAGCATAGTCTAGGTACTTTGTACAGAGAATAAAAAAAAAGTTACCTCGCTATGTATTTGATAAACTAGAGGCCCATCATGAAGTTCAAGAATTGGTATCAGATGCTTGATTGCATCTGTGCGTTGAAGTGTCTCAAGACAATTAGGATCACCTGACAAATGATTAATGCACCTAAGAATCTGCAGAAAAGGAAAAATGGTTCCAGAACAGAAACGGAAATACAAACAGATCAGTCACCTGAATAAGTAGGTAGTAGAAACAAACACTAAAATGCTTCAAGCTTTACCTTAAGAAGAATAGGACGTTCTATCTTGTTGAACATCTGGAAAAGCCTTGAAAGAAGGCTTTGGCTAGACATGAGAGATTTTACAACAGTGTCTGCTTGTGCAAACTCCAAAAGAAGATCTGCCACTTTCTCAAGATACTCGCGTGCCACATCGGCACTCATAGAGACCATCTGAGCTAATAGTCCAGATGATGTTGTACTTCCTGGTCTTGCATTAAGCACTCCTGATCCAGATAACACACCAGATGTTGTCTGTGATGCAGCTCCAGATGTTGATGCTCCCTCATTAGAAGCTGTTGGACCTGATGATGGTGCATATTTCATACTTGGAACTCTGTTTGAAGCTTTTATGTTAGAATCAAGGTTACCATTCTCTCTTCCCTGTCTGGAGACGACTGCATAAAATTCAAAGTGCAAAGGCTCAGAATTTTTGGCTAAAACGGATTTGCTAACCCTGATGCCAACATATGCTGGACGGTCATAACATGAACTCTATTTTGCCAGTTTCCTAGCAATGGAAACAGGGGAACTTTCCCTTGTTAGAAAAAAAGTTTTAAGAGGATTGCACAAGCTGTTTAATTAGTTACTTGTATAGGGGGTTATTTGCTTATTTGCCCAGTCATGTAGCTGTACATATTGGCCTTGAGCCCAATGAATGAACGAGGTTTCATTGCATAACATGGTATCAAGAGCCTAGGTTCTTTTTTCCCAGCTCACCTCTTCCACCGCCGCCGCCACCTAGCCGGTCGCTGCTTCCTCGATTTGTGCCGCTACTGGCCAAATTCATCTCGAGCCACTGTCATCCACCCCGCTTTGGACTGCCGCTGCTCGAATTTGAGCTGCTGCCAGATTTGAGGTCGCCACCGCCTGGGTCTATCTCCATCACCGGCTTCTACAAATCTATGTCGCCGCCGCCTTGGGGATTCATTCGGGAGAGCACCGCCGCTGCCTTTTGGTCTGCTCCTGAGCTAGCCACCGCCTCCATAAGGTCGTTGCTGGCACCTTTCTCCGGCCCCGCCGCCTCGGGACCTCTTCTTCCCAAGCGTCGTTGCCGCTGCCGTCTCGATCACACACAAGAGCCTGCTTATCACGAGCAGCTCACCAAGCTTTGACTCGGATGCCTCCTCTCGAGCTCACCTCAACCTGATTCGGTCGCCGCAGCCGACGCCGCCTCAGGATCGTAGTCGCCCTCTACTCCTGAGCGTAAGCATCGTTACCTGCTTGAGACAGCTCACACCTTACACTCTCATGCTTGCCTCTTTTGTCCCACCTCACTTCTGGGTTGAGGCTGTCTGCATTGCTGCTTTCCTCATTAACATGAGGCCTTCTACTGCTCTTCAGGGTTCTACTCCTGTCGAGTGTCTCTACGATCGGGCTCCAGAGTAAAGTCACAATCGTTGTTTTGGCTATCTGCTTCGTCCTTCTTCCACCTCGTGAGCGCAACAAGCTAACTGCTTTGTCAGTTGAGTGTGTTTTTATTGGCTACAGTCTTGAGCACAAGGGTTATCGCTGCTACGACTCTGTTGCTCGCCGGATGAGAATCTTTCAGAATATTACCTTCGATGAGAGTCTCAACCTTACTACCTCATCCCTCTATTGTCAGTCCAGATTCTCTTGTTGAGTCGATATCTTTTCTTGCCTTTTCTGATCCTTAGCCCTCCACTTCTGTTTCGTTTCCGCCTTAACCTTTTCCGCTTCCCTCTCCTCCAGCTCCACTTGTTCCCTCTCCTCTGGAGGTTCCTTCCAACTCTTCTGTTGAGATCTCACCCTTCCCACTGCACTACTCTCGCCGTCCTCGGCCTACTCCTCCAATTGAGATTTCATCTTTGTTGGGTCCTGTTCGAAGCTTCTCCGTCCTTGTTGGGTATTGCTCCAACCTCTCCTAGATACAATCTTCGTGATTGTCACACTGTCAAGCCTCCTGAGTGCTACGGCTTCGCAGCCACTGCTCTTTCTGAGCCACAACCTACCGTGAGGCTGCTGCTAACCCTGAGTGATCGTTCGCGGTGTTTGACAAGATTGCTGCTTTGGAGCGTATTGATACTTGGGATCTTGTGCCCTTACCTGCGCGTGTCACTCCTATCATGTGCAAGTGGGTGTACAAGATCAAGATCCGCTCAAATGGCTCTCTTGAGCACTACAAGACCAGTCTTGTGGCGCGTGGTTTTTAGCATGAGTATGGTTGTGACTATTATGAGACTTTTGCTCCTGTCGCTCACATGACCATTGCTCGCACTCTCCTTGTTGTGGCCTCTATTCGATAATGGTCCATCTCTCAACTGAACGTCAAAAATGTCTTTCTCAATGGTGAGATGCGTGGGATATACATGCAGCCGCCCCCTGGGTATTCTGTCCCTGATGGTATGGTTCCGTCGCTCTCTATGGGCTCAAGCAAGCCCCTCGTGCTTGGTTTGACTGCTTCTCTTTTGTTGTCATTGTTGCCGGTTTCTCCTCCAATGATCACGACTAGACCTATTCAAACGTCAGGCTGGGCCAGGCTTCCGGGCGGGCCTGAAAAGCCCGACCTCGAACGGGTCAGCCTGAGCCCGACTTGAAAAATGACTTTTCCCATTGAAAAATCTCATTTTAATTCTTTTTTGGAATAAAAAGTAATATTTCATTCATTTCAAGAATAAAAAAATATTTTTTATTATTTTTATTCCATTTCAGTGGGCTTTCGAGCCAGGCCACCCATGAACAGCTCTAAATCACGACCCTGCTCTCTTTGTTCACACCTCTCTTCAGGGTCGAATGCTCCTCTATGTGGATGACATGATCATTACTGGGGATGACTCCCGAAGATGACTCTCAATACATTGATTTTGTAAAATAGCATCTCAGTGAGCAGTTCTTGATGTCTGATTTGGGTCTCCGTTACTTCCTTAGGGTTAAGGTCACTTCTACGCCTACGGGCCACTACCTCTCCTTGGAGTACATTCAGGATCTCCTTGCTCGCGCTTGTCTCACTGATCAGCGCATGGTGGACACTCCTATAGAGCTTGTTGTTCACCTTTGGCCCACTGATGGTGAGCCTCTTGAGGACCCCACTCGCTACCGCCATCTTGTCAGGAGCCCCGTTTACCTTGGGATCACTCGACCTAACGTTTCTCACCCAGTTCACATTCCTAAGTCAGTTCGTTTCTGCTCCCACCCAGCTCCACTACAACCACTTTCTTTGTGTTCTGCGATATCTTCACGGAACCATCAGTCATCGTCTTTTCTTTCCTCGCTCCAGCTCTCTGCAGCTTCAGTCGTATTCTAATGCGACCTAGGCTAGTGATCATTCTGATCGTCAGTCTCGTTCTACCTATTGTATTTTCCTTGGTTCCTCTCTGGTTGCCTGGAAGGCCAAGAAACAAATTGTCGTTTCTCGTTCGAGTGCTAAGGATGAATTGCTAGCCATGGTGTCGTTGACAGTTGAGATCACTTAGCTTCGGTGGCTACTTGAGGATTTCGGTGTTTAAGTTCTTACACTGACTCCTCTGATCAGACAACACTGGTGCAATCCTCGAGATCCAGTGAAGCATGAGCTCACCAAGCACATCGGAGTAGATGCTTCGCACATAAGATCAAATGTGCGGTGCGGGAGCAAGTTGTTACTCTTCACTGTGTACCTTCAGAGTTCCAGTTAGCATATTTCTTTACCAATGCACAGACTAGAGCTCAACACAAGTTCTACCTCTCCAAACTTAATGTCGTTAATCCACCGTGAGTTTGAGGAGGGGTGTTAAGAGTATTGTATAAGCTATGTGATTAGTTACTTGTATACGGGGTTATTTGCTGATCTGCCCACTTATGTAGCTGTACATATTGGCCTTTTGACCCAATGAATGAATGAGGGTTCATTGCATAACAAAAAGGATTAGTGAAACAAAGATGCAAGCATATAAAAATTATCAATGATCAATTTGTGAAATTTTCTATAACCTACTGTGAGATTACTATAACCTAACAGGAAGGAACCACAGGATGGGAAATCGAGAATATGATTGAACAAAAAAAGGGAAAAATGCACAGAATGGTTATATTCTAGCAAAACTCTAGCAAAAGGGTAAATATTTGAAAAGAGAAGATTGCAACACAAAGTAATCTGTAGAAGTGATTACATAGCACAATGCAGACGGATTACTAATATTCTAATAACTGGTATAAAAGAGCATGGAATTAAGTACCAGCAAATTCTGCCATTAGCAAGTCAAGTTCACCATTTTGTTTCCTTTCTGTTGAAGCATGTAACAATGGCAAAATGCTTTCATGCCTTTCTAGTCCAGATAAGTGACGAACGTAATCAAGTTGTCCAGATACATGCCGAGAGGGTGGTTCTTTCTCCAACAAACTCAGTAGAGGTCGGATCTGATCATTCTGACCACTACTATGACCGTTTGATACCAGTTCTATATGTTTCGGAGATCTGTCTGTCGAGGTCCTTCCCGCAGAAACACTAAGCCTTTGTGGCCTAACCAGGTCATTATCATTTCTCTCCATGTGACCAGCAGCAGTTATATCGTTGAACCGAGGAGATGCCAAAGGATCCAGTAAAATGTGATGCTTATCTGCATCCACTTGTAAAGATTGCATGGAACCAGATGAATGGTGATGATCTAGCCCCGCTTTGGAAATTTCTATCATTGGTGGATCTAATTGGCCAGATCTTCGTCTGGGGGTGGAACCATTTTGTGTTACTGAAGCACCTGACCCTGAGATGGAAGCAAATCTTGTTGCTTCATTCAAGCTATGGAGAGTATTAACTAGCCTAAGAAGTATCCCATTTTTCGCTGCTATACGGCAGAAGTCATTTCTCGGAGTTGAATGCTGGAGCTTGAAGACCTGCCATATGCCATCAATTGCAAGATGAACCATCTCCCTGCTAATTTACAGTATATTGAATATTTTTATTACATACAAGAATTTAATAACACCAAAAATACACCAGAAAAATCCGAAGGAAATGTTTAAGCCAACAACGAATGAACTTACCTGTATTTTGCATAATCGGGCTCCAAAAAACCCACCAATACAGGGATCCCTTGGCATGCAATGAACATTTGCAATGTCAAGGTGCTGGAGATGGAAAATTGAAAATTAGCAATATAACCTTTTGTTCATCAACTTGTATGTAAATATATTTAGACCTTAAATGCCATCAATTATGTCAGAAAATAAACCTGGCCTGACAAAGCTGCTGAAGAAAAAAGGATGCTTGCATCCTAACTTCCTTTGCACGATCTGGCACAGCAAAGTTCATCACCACTGGAATCTGCAAATAAATTTTAAATATCAATTTTCCATTCCAAGGTGTCAACAGAATTTAGAAGTCATGAATTGCTCTAGAACAATAGTCTCACAAGGCCAACAAGGCAAGCATTTTCTAGGAAGCCTGTATTATCTTTTACAATGTAGTTGATGAGTTGCAGAACAGAGCATATAATCTGCAGAAAATAAACAATCAACTTTTCAGTGTAAAAAACCAGTAAAAAAGTTTTCAAAAACCAAAGTAAAACTACTTCATACACGGTTTTTGGGAAGTTCAAGAAGTTCCATCAGTGGAAGGAAACCGTTCTGTGACACATAAATCTGTTTTTGCTCAGGCCGGTGATTGAAGAATAACCTAAGCTTTTGGCACGCTGACAATATTACTTCTTCACTTTCCCCGGGCTTCAGCTGTGCTACTATTTTGCTGTATTCCACAGACTACAAAAATAGGCAATCAAAAGTACTTCATGGTCAAGACATGATAACAACTACAGATGTATTAAAACCAACATACGGCTCACAGCAGGTAGTCTAAAATTTTGAACATAAGTAGGAATCTTAGTATCTGGGGGAAGAAGGAAAACATGACACACTTTAGCATCAGTAGTATCTTATTTTGAATAAGAGATCCAACGTATTGACATCTGGAATGCAAGGTAACATATATTTTAAGAATAGAAAACAAGTGCCCTACACATTAAGTATGTCATGATTCATGAATCAACAGGGGCATGCATTTGCACAAGTATTACCACACAAAACGACCATTGCATGACATTTACACTTAAAAATGCATTGAAGAACAAAATTTCCATGTTTAAACTATTGACACTGAATGCGAGTTGTGAATTTGAAACAAAGCAGTTGGCCGCTGCCAAGGTCCATAGTAAATGACACTTTTCGGTTGCTACCAAAGCTGGACACTTCAATAGGAACCATGAGTGAAAATATAAATTTACGGAATAAAAAGGTTGAGCAAGAGCACTGCCACACGATGGTAATGCTCTTAATAAATGCACACATCTGTTGCAGAATATATCATAGCTCTAGGACATTGGCATACCTGTAAAGGGAAAATACTGTCTGGACTGTTCTCGACAAATGCCTGTAAAAATGTTTAATGATAATATCAATGAAGTCGGAGCTACAATCATCAGAATTTCATCTATTTGTTATAAGAAAGGTACAAAGAAAATAGAACACATAGTAGTGAGAGCAATACCGATACATCAATATCTTGTTCCCTCAAACGCTTGACATATTCAAGAAGCTTCCCACTATTTATGAGCTCACTATCATTTTCCTTTTGCTTCTGCGACATTCTAGCCTTGGGATCCTTTGCAAGGTCATTTTGTCGACCATTATACTGAAGCTCTTGGCCGGTAGTGGATGTTGAAGCTTCAGCCCCATGATCTCCCCACTTGTCAATTGGGAATAAATCATCGAAGGAGGCATCTCCAGGTGTGTCGCTGAATCTGCTTAGTTCATTAGCTCCCTCAACAACTGAAGGTTTAGCTTCCTGTCAACACGTGATTGGTATAAGGGCAATTAGCTACTAAAGAACTTCAAATGAGAGTAGTAATACGAAAATCAAGATAGTGCATAACAGTTCAGGATTTTGACAGTGAGGCAGCATTGGGAACTATGTGATAACAGATATTGTAGTCCAACTGACAAGCTGCAAACCAGACTGATTGAGTTGGAGGTTGAAGGTTTGGGCTACAATGGTTTACTTCTCACATTTAAAAGGACGCATATTTGAAAATCAGTATGTACCAAGTGGCAACCTAGCTGCTGCAGCACATACTATCAAGGCAGAAAACCTATGAGTTATACCTATTTGTGATTTAATTCATTTATATATTGTTTTTGTGATTTTTTGTTAGAAACGAATCGACAAACTTTTGGTACTTTCAGATATTCTTTTCTTCTAGAGGTGGTGATAAAACTGTTCTCATGTCCTAATATTACTACGGTTGTCAATGCCCTGGAAGGTGTAACAACCCGGTTTTTGTCCTTGCAACAACCCGGTTTTTGTTAAGTTAAATCAATTAATTTAAATTGTTGATTTTCAGTTGGAGTTTATTCGCTGTAGAAAATAAAATTATTAAACCCCAATTCAAAATTCAAATTCCATCTCAATTCACTCCAAAATCAAATTCAAATCCTTCATTTTTGGTTTTTGGGGCGAGCCCAACTTCTTTCTTAGGCTAAGCCCATTCCTTTTCTTTCTTCCGGCCCACGGCCCACGCCTCCCAAAGATCGCCGCTGGAGTGTCGTTCGCCCATGTGCCCAAGCCAGGGATGGAAATCCCGACCGGTTTTTCCGGAGTTTGCAAATTCAAATTTCAAATTTCGGTTGATTTTTAAGCAAATTTAAACGAATTTCGACTGAGTTTTCCCGGGAAAACCGGTAACTTCCGGAGTTTGCAAATTCAAATTTCAAATTTTGGTTGATTTTTAAGCAAATTTAAACGAATTTCGACCGAGTTTTCCCGGGAAAACCGTGTAAAACCGATTCTGAGTCTGCAAACTCTCAACCGAATCTTTATTGCTTCATTGCTACTTTATTTTGCTGGTGGTCATGAGACCAAGATATTGTACTAATTGGACATAAGGCTGTATTTTACTGTTTAATCGTGATATGGAATGTGTTACCATCAATGTTTGACTGTGTGTACTAGCTTGATCAGAGACTAGTACAGAAATGCACAGAGAGGTTGGATGCTGAAATCCAGTCTCGACACAAGGGAAAAACAATCAGACTTGATCGAGCACCTGGATGGAGTAAAGGCTCAGAAAATTCCATTATGTTCTCATTCATGTTAGTCATTACTCTTAAGTTATTATGCAACTTCTTAGGCCAGAAGATAGCATAGGACTAATAGACAATGGAATTTCCCCCCTAATAATTTGTCTTGGCACAGAGAGCCTCTCGCTACTTTTCCCCTTAAAAATGATTTTTTTTAATGTCCCTCCAATGTTCAACTAATTGTAGGTCAGCAAATAATGCTTACTTAACTTAAGCCATGCTTTGTTGAGTTCCCAACCAAGCGCTAGTCACAGCCGATACTATTTTAATATGCACACATGGCCTTTGTTTGAATAAATGGAACTAGGTAGTGATAGACATTTGGATAAGCAATATCCCATGCAATTTCATATGAAGCTTGCCAGGAATGCAAAGAAGATAAATCTGTTAAGAGTCTTGTACATTCTCTCCTTCTCTTAGCCTATGTGGCCCATATAATCCTTGGTCTATATATACCCTTTCATTAATGAATAAGATGCACAGTTTTGAATAACAAAACCATCCTCTCCAAAATCTAACATGGTATCAGAGCCTAGGGTTAAGGTTAGGGACTAGCCCCAGTCTGGCCACCACCATCCTCGCCGTCAACAGCGAGCTTCTGGCGAGTCGGAATCAGCGTGCTACATCTCTTCCTCTCCCTCTGCCGTCGATTGGCATCGTCGCCTGGATTGCCCGACCGGATCCAGCTCTGCTTCGACCCTCTCCGCTCGGTCCCTCCTCTGCCTCGGTCGCCAACTCCTCTGCTGCACCGCCTCTACTTGGAGCGCCACCGCCGGGAGAAGAGGCTTCCTCCCCTACCTCGGGCTTCTTCTCATTGCGGTCTCCTCTCTCCATGAGAGGCGTAGTCGCCACCTCGGCTCAGCTTGGAGCGCCTCCACCAGGAGGAGAGCCTCCTCCCCTGCCTTGGGTCGCCTTGGGTGCTCTGCTGCGCTGAGCGGAGAAAGGAAGAGGTGGCAGAGGAGCTCGTAGGTCATCACCCTCGTCAAATCCGGCGCGATTTGTCACCGCTGATCATTGTTGTCCTCACCAAATCTGACTTCCTCGACGTCTTTCTCTCGCCACTGGCTTGGATAGAAATCGTGCAGCGTTGCTCTCCGGCGCGAAGGGTAAGAGAACGCGAGCGCGAGAGGTGCTCTGCTCCATCCAGCTCTAAGCTCCTCTGGCGTTGCTCAGCTCCTCTACTCCGACTTGGCAACTCTACTCTGACTGTCAGCTGCTATTTGGTTCCTCTGCTTGCAGTGGAAGTGTTAGCTTGTTGTGCTGTTGTGTTAGCTTGTTATGCTGTGGATCATGATCTCCTGCTATTGCCTGTAGTGTTAGTACTACTGAGATTGTTACTTGGTGCTAGTGTACTTGATCTCATCATAACGCTTGATGGCATTCTTGGTTCGGACCTATTCGAGGTGATGCTCAAGGATAAAAATCTTTTACTTGCATCTCATGTTCCACGACATTTTGGGGATCACGGTTCTCTACTGTCTATCTCATTAATATCGACCATCTTCTTGCCTTCGGAAAGTGTCTGAGAGCTCTTGTTTTCCACTCCCACGGTATGACCATCTTCGGTTTTTGGTTGTACTGCTATGTTCGCTTCCTCGTAAGTGCACCAAGTTAACTGAATCATATGAGTATGTTTTTCTTGGATATAGTCTTGAGCATACTGGCTATCGTTGTTATGATCCTCTACTCGCGTATCGCATTTCTCGTGATGTTTCTTTTGTTGAGGATCGTCCCTACTTTTACTCTCCTATCACTCGGTCCTCCTCTCCCGAGTCTCTCTTTTCTTTATCTACCACCCATTGTTTAATCGATACACCTTTTTATGTGGAGTCTTCTTCTCCATCCTTAGTCGATCACCGTTTCCTCTTCACTATACTCGCGGTCTAGGGTTTCTCCGATACTCGACTTTCTACTTTTCCTCATCTGATGGCATGGCTAGTACTGATGATACTCCTTCTGATGATCCTCCACCGGCACCGTCATCTCGGTATGAGCTTCGTGATCGTACTACTATTACTACTCCTGACAGATATCGTTTTCTTTCTCTTCTGCGTCGAGCCTCACACTTATCAGGAGGCTGTTGTTCATCCTGAGTGGCAGTTAGCTATGGCTGAGGAGTTGGCTGCTTTGGATCGTACTCATACATGGGATCTTGTTCCTTTACCTTCTCATGCTGTTCTTATTACTTGCAAGTGGGTTTTTAAAGTTAAGACGAAATCTGATGGCTCTGTTGAGAGGTACAAGGCTCGACTAGTTGCTCGTGGTTTTCAGCAGGCATATGGTCGTGATTATGACGAGACATTTGCTCTTATTGCTCATATGGTACAGTTCACACTCTTATTGTTGTGGTGTTGCTCGCTCTTGGCTATCTCTCGGATGGATGTGAAGAATACTTTTCTTCATGGTGATTTGCGGAGGAGGTTTATATGGCCCCACTTCGGGTGTTGTGGCTCCTTTGGTCATGTTTGTCGCCTTTGTCGTGCTCTTTATGGTCTCAACAGGCTCCTCGTACTTGGTTTGAGAGGTTCGATTCGTTGTGTTAACGTTGGTTTCTCCCGAGTAATCATGATCCTGCATTATTTATTCATACATCTCCACATGGTCGTACTATGCTCTTACTCTATGTTGATGACATGCGATTCTTGGAGATGACAAGGAGTATATTGATTTTGTTAAGCAACGGCTCGGTGGCGATTTTGATGTCGGTTTGAGTCCTCTACATTATTTTCTAGGGATTGAGTTTACTCACACGGATGATGGCTACTATCTATCTCGAGCGCTATATTCGAGATCTACTTGCTCGCTCGGTCTCACCGAATCGGACATTGCTACTCCTATGGAGCTTCATCTTGCTTGCCACTCTGATGGCACTTTGCTTGAAGATCATTCTCGTTATCGTCATATTGTTGGGAGTCTTGTCTACCTTGCGATCACACGCTCGACATTGCTCATTACTGTCATGTGCTCGGTCGGTTTGTTTCTACTCCACGTCTTCACTATACTCACCTACTCCTTTGTTGCGCTACATACGAGTGTGATCTTTGTCTCTTTTATTCTCGGTCGACTCAACTTCGACTTCATGCTTACTCGACTCGACTTGGCGAGTGATCCTGTTGATAAGCGATCGTCTCGCTATTGCATATTTCTTAGGTCTTCACTTATTGCACGAAGTCCAAGAAGCAGATCGTAGTTTCACGGTCTAGTGTTGAGGCGAGCTTGGCGTTGCCACTACTACTTGAGATTGTTTGGCCGTTGGTCGTTGCGATCTTGGTGTATCATGCAGTACTCTGCATCTCTTGTGTGACAACACTAGTGCTATCTGATTACTCTTGATCCATGAAGTATGAGTGACTAAGCACATTGGTGTGGATGCATCTTTCACACGTTCTCGTTGTCACAGAAGACTATTGCTCTTCAGTATGTGCCTCCGAGATTCTGGCCTTTGTTTGAATAAATGGAACTAGGTAGTGATAGACATTTGATAAGCAATATCCCATGCAATTTCATATGAAGCTTGCCAGAATGCAAAGAAGATAAATCATAAGAGTCTTGTACATTCTCTCCTTCTCTTAGCCTATGTGGCCCATATAATCCTTGGTCTATATATACCCTTTCATTAATGAATAAGATGCACAGTTTTGAATAACAAAACCATCCTCTCCAAAATCTAACATGGTATCAGAGCCTAGGGTTAAGGTTAGGGACTAGCCCCAGTCTGGCCACCACCATCCTCGCCGTCAACAATGAGCTTGCGTAGCCGGAATCGTGCTACATCTCTTCCTCTCCTCTCGCCGTCGATTGGCATCGTCGCTGGATTGCCCGACCGGATCCACTGCTTCGACCTCTCCGCTCGGTCCCTCCTCGCCTCGTGCCGCTAACTCTCTCACAGACCGCTCTACTTGGAGCGCCACCGCCGGGAGAAGAGGCTTCCTCCCCTACCTCGGGCTTCTTCTCCGCACGGGTCTCCTCTACTCCGCGCGAGGGAGGCGTAGTCGCCACCTCGGCTCAGCTTGGAGCGCCTCCACCAGGAGGAGAGCCTCCTCCCCTGCCTTGGGTCGCCTTGGGTGCTCTGCTGCGCTGAGCGGAGAAAGGAAGAGGTGGCGAGAGAGCTCGAGGTCATCACCTCACAAATCCGGCGATTTGTCACCGCTGATCATTGTTGTCCTCACCAAATCTGACTTCCTCGACGTCTTTCTCTCGCCACTGGCTTGGATAGAAATCGTGCAGCGTTGCTCTCCGGCGCGAAGGGTAAGAGAACGCGAGCGGCAGTAGGGTGCTCTGCTCCATCCAGCTCTAAGCTCCTCTGGCGTTGCTCAGCTCCTCTACTCCGACTTGGCAACTCTACTCTGACTGTCAGCTGCTATTTGGTTCCTCTGCTTGCAGTGGAAGTGTTAGCTTGTTGTGCTGTTGTGTTAGCTTGTTATGCTGTGGATCATGATCTCCTGCTATTGCCTGTAGTGTTAGTACTACTGAGATTGTTACTTGGTGCTAGTGTACTTGATCTCATCATAACGCTTGATGGCATTCTTGGTTCTGGACCTATTCGAGGTGATGCTCAAGGATAAAAATCTCATTCTGCGGCCATTCTGGGTCGCCAGCGATAACGCACGGCTACCTAAGAAAACCGGATGAAATTTGTTTGAATTTGCTTAAAAACCAGTCAAAATTTGAAAACTAGAATTTGAATTTGCTAAACTGGAAAAAACCGGCCAAGTTTTCCGTTACCGGACCCGACCGGTAAGGCCGGTTACCGCCGGTAACCGGCCGGGATTTTCATCCATGGTGATGCTACTATTGCTTATTCTGTCACTACTAGTGTTGTGGATTCTTGTGCAACTCTGTTTGGTCAGATTCAGGTTTAGATGAGCAATCTTCAGATCCAGTTGTGTTGGCTGCAGGCATCTTCCGGTGGATCCACCGGTTTTACTGCACCATCATGTCCTGCGTCGGGTGCTTCACTCCTATGGCCGTTGGATTCAGGGGTTTCTTTCTATGTGACACCTGATGCATCATGTCGTCCTGCTGCACAAGGTAACAAGATTCAGACAGCTGATGGAACACAATGCACGATCACTCATCAGGGAACATTCCACCTCACTTCACAGTTTCAGATGTCTCAGTTGTCCCCACTCCCCACACACTCCATGAATCTCATCTCTGTAAGGCAACTCGCAGATATGAACTGCTTTGTTGGGTTCGATGATAGCTCCTGCTTTGTGCAAGATCGTCGAACAAGAGAGTTATCATTGGTACAGGTCATCGTTAGAGAGGTTATGCAGGGCTCCATGTTCTTGATCGTCTGAGTCTCCCTTTATCCTCTATTTCTAGTACTGCTCTTGCTCCTATTTATTTATCCTCTATTGTTGGTCCATCTGTCCTTCTGCATCTACTTCTGTTTGCAAGTATTTTCCTCAATGGCATCATCGCTTGGGCACTTGTGTGGCTCACGCCTCTATCTTATTCATCGAGGTGTTCTTGGTCCTGTTTCTGTTGACACAATTTCAGTGCAAGGGTTGTAGACTTGGCAAGCAAGTGCAACTCCTATATCCTTCCAGCTTTTCTCGATCTGGTCGTCCCTTTGATTTGGTCCATTCGAATGTTTGGGGTCCTCCTTTTGCTTCAAAGGGTGGTCACATTTACTATATCATCTTCATTGATGACCATACTCGATACACTTGGATCTACTTCATGAAACACCGTTCGCAATTGATTTCTATCTATCAATCTTTTGTCCAGATGGTTCATACTCAACTCCCTTCTGCCATTTGTGTTTTTCGTTCCGACACTGGAAGAGAGTATCTTTCATCAAGCTTTCATCGGTTCCTTTCTTCTGAGGGTACTCTTTCTCAGCTCTCGTGTCCTAGTGCTCATACTCAGAAAGGTGTTGCTGAGCGCATGCACGGTCACATCATTGAGACTACTCGTACTCTCATTTTCTCCTTTGTTACCTCACTTCAGGGGGAAGCTATCTCTACAGCTGTCTACATGCTTATTAAGTCGTCGACAAGTCAGCGGAGAAGAGACGACTGGAGCTGGCGACTCTGACTTGCGCCGGCAAGTCGGGCAACTGGTCAACTAGTCGTCGACTTGCCCGTAGACCAAGCGGCAGCAAGTTGGGTGACTTGGGAGGCAGGACGTGGGGCCCAACTATCAAAGGCAGTGGACAGAGAGATAGAGGAGAGGAGTTGTCCAGTGAGTGAGGGAGGGCAGTCAGGCACGAAGGGTGCTCACAGATGACGATGCAAGCCCAGATCCAGTCGCCGCCGCCCTCGATGGCAGCTCCCACCGTGTCGCCGGCCTTCGTCGCCCTAACCCTTCGCCGCAGGCTCGAAGCTCCTTCGCCTCGCCCGTCGCAGACGGCATGGCAGCCTCACCGCGTCGCCATGGGTGGTGTCACCAGCCTCGCCACACCCGTCGCCCATGTATGCTCCTCTGATCCTCTTCGTCCTCACCCTTCGTCGCCCTCGGCCCTCTGCTTCTGTTAAAATCGCCACCAGAAGGGTCAGTGGGGTTGGAGGACATAGGTTCAATGGATTTGGGGCTAAGGGGGGAGGGAGCGAAGGATTTGGGGCTGGAGGAGATGCATTGCTCTGCGCCTCTGTGCTTTCGATTGATTTGGGGCTAACGGAGAGGAGGGATCGAAGGATTTGGGGCTAGAGGAGATTTGCTATGTGGGATCGATGGATCTGGGGCCACGGGAGGGGGACTAGCCAACTGGGGCTGGAGGACATTTGCTATGTGGGATCTATTGATCATCTCTTTAATTCAAGCTATATATGTACTTTTCAATCACTGCAATACAAGGTATATAATATATACATGTGTACATACATATTACTGTCATATGAACAGTAGTTATTAGTCGACTAGTCGGCAAGTCGGTAACTAGGAGGGTAGTGTCGACTTGCCGACTTAATTACCTTAGCAGCCTATCTCATCAACCGTCGGCCCTCTTCCAAGCTTTAGGGCAAGTGTCCTTGGTTGTGTCTTATGTGTCCTCCTAACACCTCGTGAGCGCAAAAAACTGAGCTCTCAGTCGGATGAGTGTATTCCTGGGTTATAGTCTCGAGCATAAAGGCCATCGTTGCTATGATCCCTCAACACATCGCATTCGCATATCTCATGATGTGACCTTTGATGAGGGTCGGCCCTTCTTTTATCATCCTTCTACACATCCCACTCCTTCCTCTTCCACAAAGTCCACCTCATTTTTGTGTCTACCTCCAATTCCTTCACCAGACTTGCCTTCTCCAAATACACATTTTTCACCAGTTTCACCTTCTAGTGTCTCCCCCACCAGTTTCTGATACTTCCACTTTTCCCTTTCACTATAGTCGTCGATAGAGAGTTCCTTCTGATCCTCAAACTTCCATTCCTCTCGAACTTTCTGATCATCGATCCTCCTCTCCTCCACTTGACCCTCCAGCCAGTACCACCGACTTCGACGATCGTTTTACTACATCACAGTATGCCCTACGTGATCGTTCCTCTTTTCAGGCACTAGAGAGATGGGGTTTTCCTTGTGCATGTGCAATATCCGAGCCGAGTACCTATCAAGAGGCAGCCAGTATAACTAAATGGCAGTTGGCTATGACTGAGGAGCTTACAGCATTAGTGTGTATAAGTATTTGGGATCTTATTCCGCTACCATCTGGAGCTAGCCTATAACTTGCAAGTGGGTGTGCAAAGTAAAAAACAAGTCAGATGATTCAGTGGAGCGATACAAGACTCGTCTTGTTGCAAGAGGTTTTTAGCAGGCTTATGATCGTGATTATGACGAATTTTGTTCCAATTGCTCACATGACTACAATCTGCACTCTCATTGTTGTTGCAGCCGTACGCTCATGGACTATATCTCATATGGATGTCAAGAATGCTTATATGACTACAATCTACACTCTCATTGTTGTTGCAACCGTACGCTCATGGACTATATTTCAGATGAATGTCAAGAATACTTTTCTTCATGGTGATCTACATGACGAGATTTATATGCGGCCACCTCCAGGTGTTTGAGGCTCCTACAGGCTATGTTTATCGTCTTAGATGTGCTTTATATTGTCTCAAACAAACTCCTCATGCTTAGTTCGAGCATTTCAGTTCTGTGATTCGAAATGTTGGTTTCACTCCAAGTGAGCATAACCCTGCCTTGTTTATTCACACTTCTCAGCGGAGTCGTACTTTGCTTCTGCTATATGCAGATGATATGCTGATCACAGGAGATGACATGGACTATGTAACTTTTGTCAAGAAAAAATTGAGTGAACAGTTTATGATGATTTTCTGGGGATTGAAGTTCATTCTGATGGTGATGGCTACTACCTCTCAGCATCGCTACGTTCAGAACCGCTCGCTCGCTCTGAGATGACTGATACTCGCCATGCTGCAACACCCATGTTGCTCCACCTGTAGCTTCGATCTACAGACGGTGTACCACTGACAGATCTTTTCCGCTATTGTTAGCTCGTTGGGAGCCTTGTTTATCTCATTGTCACCAGGCCAGACATTGCTCATATTGTTCATATGCTCAACCAGTTTGTTAGTGCTCCCACCTCAGTCCACTATGGTCATATTCTCGTGAACTGAGATACTTGACAAGGACCGCGTTCAAATGTCTGTTCTATGCCAGTTCAAGTCAGCACTAGCTCCACGCTTACTCTGACTCCACTTGGGCGAGTGATCCTGTTGATCACCGATCCATCACTGGCTAATGCATCTCTCTTGGTACTTCACTCATTGCTTGGAAGTCCAAGAAGCTGACTGCAGTGTCACGCTCTAGTGCAGAGGATGAGCTTCAAGCCCTTGCTGCTACCACTTAAGAGATCATTTGGCTTCGATGGCTCTTGACTGATCTTGGTTTTCATTGTGATAATCCTACACCTCTATTTTGTGACAATACAGGTGTTATTCAGATTGCTAGTGAACCAATCAAGCATGAGTTGACAAAACACATTGGTGTTGATGCATCATTCACACGGTCTCATTGTCAGCAGTCGACGATCGACCTTCCATATGTACCCTCTGAGCTTCAAGTTGCAGATTTCTCCACTAAAGCTCGGACTCGAGAAGAACATCAACTTCATCTGCTCAAACTCGGTGCATCAAATCCTCCTGATCCACCTTAAGTTTGAAGGAGATGTTGAGAATCTTGTACATTCTCTCTCCCTCTCTTAGCCCATGTAGCCCATGAGGCTCATGTAATACTTAGTCTATATATACCCTCTCATTAATGAATAAAATGCACAGTTGTGAATATCAAAACTATTCTCTCCAAAATCTAACAAAATCAACCAGATTTCCAGTAACAAATTTGCTACGCATGCTTGATAAACAAAAGAGGTGGGAAAATATTATCTATCATAAATTATACCAAAATTTTCCCCAAATATTGCACCAAGAAATCTGTGACTTATGCACATTTTAAGTTAAAATTTGCCACGGATTGCATATAGAAATGTCAAAAAATATCTACATTCTTGGCTAAGAAAGCATTAGACTTTTTTTGGATGCAAAGGCAAAATACCGTACAGAAAGCTCTCACCTTTTGGAAGTTGATATCCTGTCTTCCAGCCTGAAAGGAGAAAACATCACCATCCTCAAAGCTTGAATTGTCTGTACTTTCAAGCTCTACATTTTTAGCATCGCCCTTTCTTGATTCTTGGCTGCTCCTAGCTAACTTACTTGGCAGAACATCTTGTGGTAGCTCGTGTACCATTACTTTACCGTTTAAATCAGTAACTCCAGACGAAGATTCCAACAAAAGCTTTTCATGAAAAACTAATGTAGGATCTTTAGTGAGAACCACATTATCTTTCATAAGATCCACACTGTTTGAACTACTGTTCTCAGTAGGTTTTAATTTTCCATCATGAAGCTCATCGGATTTATCTTGTCCGGCAGATTCAGAAACCAGTTCTTTTCTTCCATCCTCCTAGAGAAATGTTAATTAAAACAAAAATTTATATACTTAATTACTGATAGCTTAATAATCTTGTGGATCCACCACAAAATACTTTTGGACAAATTCCATGCTATGAGCTGAACATGATGGGCAAAGAACCCTGAAAGGTTTACCTGTTCAATGTCAGAAGCAACAGGAGTTTGTGTATCTCCTGGTGCGCCAGAAAACCCAGAGTGATTATCGCCGCTTGAGCCTTCATCATCCCCTTCGATATTCCTGATTGTACCAACAGATCAGGAACTTTTTAGTGGCTTATCAAGGTCACTTTCGAAGGATAGTTCAAATAATTTTGGTAGCAGTTATGTGAACAATCAATCTTGTTAAGATTTAAAAACTATACATTTGTGAGATTGGATTTCTGTACGGCTATACTTGTTGATATACTATACTACAAAGCATGATAAAAAAATACATGAGAAAGAACAACAATCAGAATGAACAGAATACAGACATGTTCAATATGTACCAAGACATGCTTGTTACAAAGAAAAAAAGTTAAAAAGATGCAAGTAGCATATGCTGCTTAGCCAATCACCAGTTTTGAACAGATAGAGCAAAGAATAAAGGGAATTATTCATATATCTACCATGTAAGAGAGAGAGAGAGAGTGTGTGTGTTAAACTATCACAAAATTCAACAGCAGGCAGAAGTTCAAAATATATCAGTTAAAACTCAAGTTAAAGCACTCAATTATTTTATTCAAGAAGCAAACATCTCTTGTAGGAAGTTGCATCCATAACTAAATCAAATCCACCAGTCCTGCAAGTTAACCTCTGAACATACGTGCATAACCCCATCGCTAAACAAATAGTATTAAAAACTACCATAAACTATCCAGTCTGCAGACTACACTGTAATTTAAGTGGCTGAAGAAGGTCAAATTCTGGAGCTATCATGTGGTTTCATGTTCGTATTTTTCTAGCTTGATTTTTTTAGATTGTATTATCGGTTTGCCAGACTATTCACTGTCACTGGTAACAAAAGAAAATAATGATCTGGTAAATTTGAGCTACCTCAATGATCGAACAGGTTGTCGGAGAGATGGCAAGGCTCGTCTCGAGTTTTGCAACCATGGGTGCATCAATAATGTCTTTGCATCAGGTCTTTGCATTGCATCCTACAAGTGCTACTTGACATCAGAACAAGCAATTAGATAAAAAATGAGTCCTAAAAAAATAGCAAGGAGAAACAACAGGGAACCTTTTGAAAACATTGCCGGAGAAAATCAGTAATCTCAGGAGACAATCCTTCTGGTATTGGTGGATGCACATCCTACATTACATAAGTAAAAGATTTTATGTAGTATGCACTATGCACTCATAGGTGAATGAATAGTGACTTGAAGATGTAAGAAGAGAAACAGCTCCAAGTAATCAACCTGAACAATGCGAAACAGTGCAGGCATGGGCTGGAGGTCATAGTATGGCGGGGCACATGTGAGTAGCTCAATAACGGTGCAACCAACACTCCAGATATCCGATGCGGCACAAACACCAGACATTTCAATGACCTAATGCAGAAAAAAAGTGGTGAACAAAAGTTGAAACATAACTAATGTAATATTCAAATACAATTTTGGATAGCAAGAAATGCACTCTATAGGAACCTCGATCGGCAGTTATAACTGCTAAGCACTGGCATCTTGCAAGAG
This sequence comes from Hsuehochloa calcarea, assembly GCA_036346395.1. Classification (NCBI taxonomy): domain Eukaryota; kingdom Viridiplantae; phylum Streptophyta; class Magnoliopsida; order Poales; family Poaceae; genus Hsuehochloa; species Hsuehochloa calcarea. Next base: position 49,255,213 of record CM070599.1, read on the forward strand.
TAAGTATTGTCCAGAATAAACAGATGCAGATAATTTTGGCTGCCAACACTTGGTGCAATCAATGCTATCCAATTGGCAGTATTGATTATCTATTATGACACAATATTCTTGATGCCAACAGTACTATGTACAATTAGAAATTTAACTCCAATTGGATGGTCCTGGGGCAGATCTGACGGGTAAAACCTTGCTTTCACACATCCACACATTTTGTGGGGCTATTGACATGTAGTGGCAAACGACAAACCATTATGAAAAGGCAATAATGGTGGTGGCACTGGCAATCCCACACACCATCTGGCACACTCGCATATTAAATTCCTTGACCTCATAGGCTCATACTCACAAATCACAATTCCAACCAACTCTTCCAAACCTCCCCACCACAAAAAAAAGATGAATAGCACAAATTTGTATTAATACTTCTCAAAACTAATGGGTTTCTCTAAAAAAAGTGATAGTTCAACTTGATGAATTAACGCTAAACTAATAGTTGTGATATGTGTATTAATGCTTCAAATTTGATTTGCACAGCCCCATGGAACAGGACAACCCATTGGCCTAACAAATAATTCAGCACGAACAAACAGAAATGAAGACAGGTAGCAAACCTCGGGGGCCATCCAGTATGGAGTTCCAACCACTGAATGTGTGTTGATATCAGCTTCAGTTAATTTAGTAGCAACTCCAAAATCAGCAAGTTTGACAAGGCCCTAAACAAGAAATTGTATACAAATGAAAACATGTAGAGAAAAAATAACATGATTCTAGCAAAATCTGACTTCTAATGCCCTTGGGCCTTGGTTGTCTACTGTAAGTATATATTTCAAGTTTAGCCATGAACTACATCAATCATGTTATATATTCCCATTTAAAATATTAGTAGCTAACTATGTACATAGTATTTATTACAGACCAAGAAAAAATATGGCAAGTTTAACACATAGTCTGAGAATCAACAGATTGTAATCGATGTTGGATTTATCCACTCTGCTCCCATAATTTCTGCTAGACTACTATTTGCCCATGAGTTCATCTCAGGGTGCCCTTTCTTCATTTTCACAGAAAATCTATGCAAGAGGTAGCTTTTAAAATTTAAACATTGCTATTCAAAACATCTTTCTCAAGACTAGTGTCCTTATACATTTATCTTCCTTCCACAATTTTCCATTGTTAGCTATTGCAAGATCCCCCGCTTCAGTGATCAGAAGCCAAAAGAGAAAAAAATCATAGGCAAATATGCATATGATACAACAACTTTACCTCCTTGGTAGTCAATATATTTGCACCCTTGATATCTCTATGTATGACACCTTGCTCATGCAGATAAACAAGACCTTCCAACACCTGGTTACATATATAAAAATAAAAACCAGACATAGCAAAACAGGAAAGTAGCAATAAACACCGTATTCACCTGAGCAATGTAGACAGCCACCAATGATTCAGGAAATGGTCCGAATTTGTTTGGCTTGATAATATTGGCAAGTGAGCCATTCTCCACATACCTGCATTTATCCCACGGGGATTAGAACTTCCATCCTAAAATTTCACTAATAGGCTCCTCTACTTCATATCAAGACTGAGGACTACTTACTCTAGAATGATATGGAGGTGGCTCTTTGTCTTCAATGATCCAAGATATTTTACAATATTCTTGTGATTAAGATTCTGTACAAAGTAACGAAACTTAGTTTGCAGCAATACGGTTTTCTTGAAAACATGTGCATCTAGGATAGTAGGGGTGAAATAAATGTTCAAAATCAAGATCCTTACAAAAAACAACGGAGTAGTATAATCTTTCATGGAGTTTTCAGCATTTATAGGAACTTCTAATTAAAAACTTAATGTTGTCAGCTGAGAGTGCAAAAATAACAAAAAATAAATCATTTGAGGGAAGAATGCCCCTTGGGGATCTTCAGCATAAATTATTTTACACGGGGCTGCAGTAATAGAAACAAAAGTGACATCAAAACTTATATGCATAGGAAAAGGGGAGCAGACGCAACACAAACAAGGAATACAATTAGATATGAGATGAGTTAACAAGGAACATATGGGGCTAATTGTCTGATCAAGTCCAACGAGAAAACTAGATAATGAAATTTTTTGAGAACTTACTTTCAGTAGGTCAATTTCTTGCTGAACAGCCACACCAGCAATCCATGGATAAAGTTATGAACAATTGTTCAAACATACACACAAAAAAAATTTGTTACAACCAAATGTTACAGCAATACAAGAGAAATTGTAGAAAATGGAGTTATTAAAAAAAACTAACAATGAAAACGCTGAATAAGAAAGGGAGAGGTGAATCTGATACAAAATATTGTGTTGATACAGACATGAAGAATGTGAAAGGTGAAACTTTGAAAAACTCGGTGTTCTAAATAGCAGTAAGCAATTAACGAGCAGTGACCCCACCTTGTAACACTTACACAGTGTGCAGTTTACCAAATTAAACGAAGAGGTATTTTTATGTACAATGGCATGTCGTATATGCTAATAACTAACAGGTAAAGTTCATGTTTAACTAAATGAGTAGCAAAAACATAATAATATCATATATTATTCCATAATCCATATCAAGACATATAGCTATAGTACGAATCACTACGGCTTTCAACAAAATTTAAGCACTAGACTAAATGCATCTATAATAAAAAGAAAAAACAGTGTTCATTTAGGCCCCATTTGGAGAGCAGGAATTTTTTTCTGATTCCTATGAGAATTGAATTGTTTCCTGTGAAATTCTTGCATTCCAAACGGGGCCTAAGTGTCTTTCCACTTACGCAAAATGTAATACCAACAGGTTAAACTTGTAACACTTTAATTTCGAGACTAATTACGCTGCATTATAGCTATAGATTTATAATAAACTATTAAATACTTTAATTTGTATTCATCTTCATCAATCCAAACACCCATATAGACTTGGATTAGTTGGCCCCACATGTCAGCCCACATAAACGTTAATCGGCTGCTTTTCCACTCGCAAGGACCGGTTAAGTAGTCCAACCACTAATCCATACACTACAGGAAAATCGTAAAGGTTCAAGATCCGCTACTGCTTACAAAGTTGCATACAAGGTCTTAGTGGTCGGTATTTGTAACAGTGTGGAAACTACAGAAAATCTTGTTCCCAGGAACAATTTAACGGAAACTTTACTGGTATCATGTGCACGTAATCCAATTCGGGGGGAAATGGCATTTATCGCATGCATTGTCAGCAAAAACCAAGCCAATCACATGAAAGCAAATGCAACAACAGTAACGTACGACAATAAGCCAATCACATTTACATCAGCTATCATGTTTCTTTCCTAAGCCCTAAACAGTTTAGTTATTACTCCGTTTACGTTTTGTGGTAATTCGTATACGTTTTGTGGAAATTTGTATCCTATATTTGAACACAAATGACAAGAAAAATCTCACAAGCTCCATATGTCCGGTTGTCCACACTCAACAAACGTAATGTACAACCCACTACATAATTAAATCAACAGGTCAAATTAAAGCACATATGTCTTGGGACTATTATTACAGGTCTGGACAAGCTTGATACAGAGCTGGCTAATGACACATAACTAAGCTAGCACACCTACGCCCTAGGATTTAGTTCCACATCATGCTACCGAACAAAACGATATAACAAACAGCAAGCTGCATAACTCCAACTTCCAGTTACATCCTATCGTTGTTGAGGTTGATGCTGTCTCAACTCATGACAACCGCATTTCATGTAATTGCGCACGATTGTTCTTCGGCATATGCTATGCATCATAAGAGAAGCCAAAAAAAAAAATCACCATGATGATGTTGAGATCCTCCTGCGGGATGTTCTCCAGAGAGACCTGCTTGATGGCCACGAAGTCGCCATTCTCCAGGTCAAGCGCCTTGTATACGCGCCCATACGCCCCCTTCCCTATCTCATCTCCCAGCATCTGCGCCCGCCCACACCCACACACACAAACACAGTGAGTGAGATAAGCATCCCCCAAAATTCGAAACACCAAACACGAATTCCCCTGGATCCGAGGCGTGAGGCGCGGGAATCCTCACGTATTTGTTGTCGAGCGTCTTGGATTTGTGGAACTGAGCATTATGCTGCCGCGACGCCATCTCGTCCCTCCTCCGAGATCAGGCCGGGGCGCCACCGGCCGCGGCGGGGGCGGGCGAATCGGCGGTCACTGATGGCGAGGTGAGGTCTCCGGCGAGCTCGCGGCGAGGGCCATTTAGGTTTAGGGTTTGGGTGGGAAGGGAATTGGGTGGAGGTTGGGGAGGGGAAGCAGGAAGACGGAGGAGGCGAGGAGAGGGCAGATAGAGAGAGAGCGCGGGGGCTTTTCTGCAATTATTTTGGTTTTTCTCGGGCGTGGGAAACTAACGGAATAAGGAGAGGGTGCTTTTATCCTCGAGGCGTACTTTTGAAGTGGGCGGAAGCCAACGAGGATACTTGGGGATAAGAGGGGTGAGCGACTGTCAATTAGCTGTCTTCAACTAACATCTGCGATTTTGTGCATCATCCGGGCCCCTCTCGGGTTTTTTCTTTTGCAAGGAAAATGTGACGAGGTTTTTGTCTGACCCTTGCGTTATATGTCTCCAAGCCTTAAGAACACTCCAGTGGCACGTGTGCATCGCAACCATAAACATCACAGGCCACGTTGCTTTGCACGTTAGGCTGTGCTAAATTGAAACGGGCGGAGTCAAATTTGGGCCACGCAACGGGCTGTGTTAGCTCTTTTCTTGGTTGAATTCATTATCTTATGTTTTTTTAACAATTTTTCCATGGTAGCATCATGTTGTTAGTTTGCTACTTATTAAGAGCATCAGGGCATCATTGAGTAGAATAATTGATGCATACGCTACTACATACGAAATTGCTATACAAGAAATGCGACTATATAACAGTTGTCTCAAAATAATAATAAGTAACTTCTGTTATTGTCTTGCTATGTAGACTACACGCTGTCATGTGCTATTTTAAAAAAATAGAAAAGTATAAAAATACTCCCCCCCCAAAAAAAAAAAAAAGAAACCATCCATGGATTAATTGAAGAAGAATTGTAGAACACTGCACACCGATTAGATGTTTACGGGGAAAGTAATGCTTACGGCGTAGAAAGCGAAATCACTAGGTTATGGATGGCATTTTGGTGTATCTCTATAACTTTTTAGAATGTGTACAAGTACGGACTAGACAACTAGGGTAGGACTATAACAAAACAATCAGAGTTCACTAATTCACTATACATATAATATTATATATAAGTTTTAAATAATATTGTACTAAATAGTAATTAATGCAGTAAATATTGATAAAATGCAGCATTTGGCCTCAATGACCAATAAAAAGAGAACAAAATAACTAAATTTTGGGTTAGGGGTGAACGCATAGTATATATATGATAATATCCGCTAAATTTTTTTTTGAACTTAGTGTCATGTGACACCGAATGGGTCCAATTGGCTCCACCCCTATAGACAACAATGGTAGACACACCCTTATGCTCTCTGGATTTCTCTATTTCTTCCATCTAAACCATCCAAAGTTTAATTTAAGGATACATAAACCCGCGACAAGTATTCATGATGTTTAAAATCCTATGAGACCTCGTTACCTTTAGACCCATATTAAACCCTTCCAATGTCACGACGCATCGCAAAATAAATCAACCACCTCTTTGCATGTCAACATGTCATGATTTGAAAGGAGTCTAGATAAAGGTGTAGGTGTAAGGTAAGGAGATATCATATGATTTATTTTCTGGAGGTGGGGAGTATAAATCACAGTAGATTTGTATATCCAAATCATTATGACAAATCTTGGAATTTGAAAGAGCAAACCTGGAAAATAAAGTATCCTAAGAAAAAAAAAATAGTAAACACTAGTACCCACCTCCTACCTGTCGTACTTATACCAACACCTTGTTGTTTTTCTCATTCTCAATTTCAGTCAACTGGGTCATCCATGATGGTGTCTTATTATTGACAAAAGACATCACACCCATTCTTTCACACTCATCGTTTTGGACATCAATACAGCCTTCTATACTTTGACCATTACTTATTTATGAAAAATATGCGAAAACATTTTCATGTGACAAATCTTCCATATAATGATCAAAGTTTTTAAAAGTTAATCTTGCTCTAACTAGGACAACATATACGGAGACAGTCTTACTAGGAGAACATTTTCAGTGCTCTCACTGTAGTTGGTGCTACTGATGCTCTTATTGTTTGAAAAACAGTCCAAATAGTTATGAAAAATTCTGAATTTTTTTACATAGATAGGTTTTGATATAGTATAGCATCCCACAAAATTTTAAATCCAAATTCGATCTACGCAGCAGAGGAGAGGAGGCGGCGCGTAAGCTAAGAGGATGGACAATCATCGCCTTCATCATTGCTCTCTCTCTCTCTCTCCACATATGCATCTCCATGTAGACCATAGTTGTCAATTCCATTCCAGAGGTCATTCGGTTTGCCTCTTGGTATGGAATACGCCGGTACCGGTCTATTCTAGCTTACCGTTCCGGATTTTAATATAATAATATATATTTATTCATAAATATATATATAATTATATGCACACATAATTTCACTTGGAATATCACTTCAAATACATAACAAAATGACACAGAGTTCAATGACGGCATAAATACAAAGGTTGTACATAGTGAAATAATACAATATGAGTTCACAACTTCATATATTTTACCATAGTCTAGCATAATTTCACTTACCGAATAAGTAGTATTGGACTGGGCCTTCTAAGTTGATTCAAAAGAGTGGTCACTTCAATTATGTCTGGTATCGGAATGGACCGGAATGACCAATATTGAGACTAGTATGGGATTGAGACTACTGTGTGCCGCTTTGGGTGCCGGTATGGCATGTTCCGGCCATTCCGGTCGGTTCCAGACTAAAATTGATAAGTATGATGTAGACTCTTAGGAACAAAACATATGACTATCTTTCTCACTTATTAGTTGATATACTAACCGATTGCAATGTTGCAAATACTCAAATCATTTTAGCATTACATTACTAGTATACAATGCAGAATCTCCTCATTAATTCATACAGCTGAATCGTTCAAAAGCGTGAGCATTTATAGCTAGTAGAGTCAGTATTGCAAGTGTTCAGTTTGAGTGTCATACGAATTGATATTTCTACTCCAACTCATAGTTATACTCCTACACAAAATCTTTCATGTATCACTATAAATATATTTATGTAGTCTATAGTGAAGTTTAAGAGCTTCATTGTAAACATCTCTTGATATAGTGATATTGCTTTCGTGCGTTTGTGTTTTTTTCTAAAAGGACTTTATACGTAAAATCCGTGTCTCTTGTTTCAATTATTATGTGTATTATTTACAACAAGTGATATCAGAGTCCAGGATATTTGACGAACGATTCTTCTCGCGTCTCGCGAGTTGCAATTCGAATCGGTGTTGAATTTGATGCCATCTCTACGTCGAAGACAAAGAGTAGTTGTTTGATTGTTTATCCATGCGAATAAAGCAGGAGGCGCAGCAGATAGATCAAAAGGTGAGCAAAACAACAACATGATTGATTGCTTGAAAGATAAAAAACAACACAACAACATTGATTGCAAAGAAAAGGCGTCCCGACAGAGCAGCGTTGATTGCAAAAGGAAAAAACATTAAACCTACAAAGGAGCATGCAAAGATTACACCAGCAACTTGAGTTCTTGAATTCATCCTGGTAGAAATTGCTACGTACGCACACCAACCAATTTGCTAAGCGCACACGAGCAAGCGTACCAACAACTCCGGTCTTCATTGTTCTGTGTACACATAAATGTAGACAAGATTCCAGGAATTCTTTGCTGGGTACACACATATTTGCACCAGCAAAATTAGGATTTCTTTCGCATGGTGACTTTGAAGTATGATATTTCGCTACTGGATCGAGACATGAGGTTTTATCTATAGCAAGTCAAGATGTGAGTTGTTCTTTCATAACTCTATTTGGATGATACTTTATTAGGGATCGACAAGATGCTCATTGCATGGTCTCTTGCGGAGAAACAAAGAAAAGATCGTAAGACCTTATATCAAATTTATCTTCATCTATCAAATAATATTTTGCAGGAGGTTTTGAAGGAGCAGATCGTTGTCGCATTATGGTTGAAACTAGAGCAGATTTGCATAACCAAAGATCTTACAAGTAAGATGCACTTAAAGGAGAAGCATTATTCACATAAGATGACAGAAGGTGGATTATTATTGAAATACCTGACAGCGTACAGAGAAGTAGTCTCGGATCTCAAGTTTACAGAGATAAAATATAATGATGAAGATTTGGGTCTTAAGCAAGACTCTAGTGGAGATGTTCTTGTTGCCTTTCCTGGTAATTCTAAAACCGGTGATGAGTGGATTCTTGATACGACCTGCACTTTCCACATGAGTCCGAACTAAATTTAGTTCGTGAATTATGAAGCTACGCCAAGTGATTTTGCGTTGATGGATGACAATTCACCATGCAAAATTGCAAACATTGGTTCTATCCATATCAAGATATTTAATAGCACCATCAGAACTTTGTCGGATGATCGACACATTCCGGGTTTGAAGAGACATCTTATCTCGCAAAGTACTCTTGATTCTAAAGAGTACAAGTATCCAGGCAGAGGTGGAGTTCTGAAGATCTCCAAAGGCTCTCTTGTTGTGATAAAAGGTGGTATAAAATTTGCCAACTTATATCATCTTTAAGGTACTATAATTCTAGGTAATGCTGATGTTGCCTCAAATAAATCATCCAATTCTGATACTACTAATCTTTGGCACAGACGTTTAGGGTATATGAGTGAAATGGGCATGATGGAATTATGCAAAAGATGACTCTTTGATGGTCAAAGCATCAACAAGTTAAAGTTTTGTGAACACTGTGTCTTCAACAAGCAAAAGATGGTGAAGTTCAACACATCAATTCACTATACAAAAGATATATTGGATTATGTTCACTTTGATTTGTGGGTTAGAATCCCATGTTCCATCCCTTGGAGGTGTTGGCTGCATGTTCACCATCACTGATGATTATTCAAGAAGAGTTTGTCCATATTTTATGAAGCGCAAATCGGATGTGTTCAATATATTCAAGGAGTGGAATATTATGATTGAAAAGCAAACTAGCAAGCATGTTAAGAAGCTACATACTAATAATGGCATGGAGTTTTGTTCTAGAGAATTTGAAGCTTTATGCATATCAGAGGTCATTGTGAGACATTACATTGTCCAAGTATTCCTCAACAAAATGGTGTGACCAAACACATGAACAAAACTATTATGGAGAAGGTACATTGCATGTTATCTAACTCCTGCTTATCTAGGAGTTATTGGGTTGAAGTTGTGTCCACCGCTTGTTATTTGATCAATCGGTCACCTAACCTGGCAATTGATAAGAAGACTCCAATTGAGGTATGGCCTGGTTCTTCAGTAGATTATTCAAATTTGAAAATATTTTGTTGTCCTGGTTATGCTCATGTTATCAATGATAAATTAAATCCTAGAGCCGCTAAGTCCATTTTCCTTGGTTATAAACCTGGTGTGAAAGAATATAAATTGTGGAATCCTAAAACTAGAAAGATGGTTATTAGCAGAAGCGTTATTTTTTATGAATCTACTATATTGCATGATAAACCATATATTGATGTTTCCGTTGAGAAGCCGTAAAAATCAAGCATGTAGGTGTAGCATGTTATCGATTCAAGATCTCCACCAGAAACCAAAAAGGGAAATATACACGACGTTCTTATTATCTTTCAACCAGCACAACATTACATTGTAGCTGAAAGTCCTAAAAGGAATATTTAAGCACCCAAGAGATTGATTGCAGAAGGTGATGTTGTTGATTATGCTTTGAATGTGGCGGAAGAAATTGAATGTACTACAAAACCTTCCACTTATTCAGATGCTATCTCTTCTCCCTCGTGGACCTGGTGGCAACGATAAAGGAAGAAGGTAAAGGTTGGACCCTCGCGGGACCCAAGTGTTTGGAGCATTTTCATACCATGTAATTAGATTGCTTTGTTAAACCTGCCCGCTCTGGGTTGTTTATGCTACCTTTTATTAATAAAATAGGTAGTCCTCCTGCCTGTTCTTCACAAAAAAAGGCAACAACTACAACATAAATTAAAACTTACAGTACTACAAGGAAAACAACTTGTTTGATTTCCATTGTCATGGCTTAAATGTGCGCTTAGTTTGTTATTCCTCTGGATAAATAATAATCCAAAGATGAATGTCCACTGTCATACAGTATGATTTCTTATATGAAGTAACTTTTCAAGACCCACTAGAACGATAAGTTCATATATTTTTAGTTCATGTTATCTTGTTTCGATGAATAATCCATGTTCATTTTTCTATGTGTTGAGCCACGAAAGAATTGTAGAGTCACATTTTCACTTTCTCAAGCTAAGGTACTTAGGAGGGAAAACACATAATTGATGTGACTGATACAAATTAACACACATTAGAACTGTTTTCTCCATCTGCATTTTTAGAGGGTAGGGATAATTGACTAGTGTAGTTATCTTAAGACTTACAACCTACAAGAAACAGGTTCTAACCTCGGGCAATTAAAGTGAGAAATCCACACATATAACCTACCAATATGTGGCCGGCCGAAATTATCCAGAAAGACAAAGATGTTACGCTATGCTTGGTTAGCCCTCCACCTACATTTTTAAATCGTAGGATGAGCCGTGAATGGTTGAAACGTGTATTAAGGCATGCACCTAAACTGACATGTTTACAATACTCCGTAGTCCATACCACATCTCTCTCGCTTAAATTTCAATAGCATGTTACGGTACTTGGATAAATGAATGCAGGGTTCTACACGACAACTTCCATGGCGGTAAATGCGTTCGCCACGCCCCTTGCGAATTACCTGAGAAATCGTTACAGCATGGAGGTGAAGGCCTCAACAAACCTAAGCAACATCTTTACTGCCACGAACGACTTCTCGCCGGTAGTAGGAGCCTTCATCGCCGATGCATTCTCGGGCAGATTTCAAACCGTTTTGTTCGGAATTGTATTCGGTATTATTGTAAATGACGAACATGTAACTAATTCTTAGGATGGCTGGTCATCTTGTGATCGATGTGATGCAGGCAATGGTGGTCACCACCCTATCGGCTACAATCGTGCCGTGCTCTACATCGGAATGGGGCTACTTGTGGTGGCCACGGCCAGCACGAACCCGAGCAACCTGCCGTTCGGCATGGACCAGTTCGACGAGAGAACCGAAGCGGCACCAGGAAGAGCTTAAGCGCTACTACAACTGGTACTACACCATCATCATGATGTCCATGTTCCTGACGCTAACCTTAATCATGTACATCCAAGACAAGGTGAGCTGGGGCCCCAGCTTCGCCATCCCCACAGGGCTCATGCTCGTCACCGTCATCATGTACCACGTTGGCACGCCGTTCTACATCTACATGCCTCCCAAGGGCAGCATCTTCTCGAGCGTCGCACGGATGATTTTCGCGTCGTGCCGAAAGTGGAAGCTCCGGCTACCTCACCCCGACGATGCGCGACAGCAGGAAGCGCTCTTGTATAACCCTCCCACCGCGGGGAACGGCCGCATCTTCAAGCTCCCCCTCACATTGTAGTTCTGTACAAGGCTGCCATTGTGACTGATGCCGACGAGATATGGCCCAACGGCTCCCCGGCGAGGTCGTGGAATATGGGCAGCGTGCAGCAGGTGGAGGAGGTGAAGTGCCTCATACAGATTATCCCCATATGGATCTCCGGCATAATGTGGTACATCGTGTGACAGTGATTACCAATTACACATTCATCCAGGCTACAATCCTGGACCTCCACATGGGCAAGAGCTTCACCATCCCACCCGTGTCGATCATTGCCATATTCTACCTCTCTGTGGCGCTCTTCGCTTCCATCTACAACCTCCTCATCGCCCGCGTCACGCAGCGGCTCACCAAGGCACCACCGGATCGTGGTCGGTGTGCTGTCGTTGGTGGCCGCGGCTGTGGTGAAGCGCAGACGCAGGGACTACGCTTGGACCACGACGGTAAGTCACCATTATCAGTGTTCCTCCTCGCGCCGCAGCTCGCGGTGAAGGGCGTGTTCGGTGCGTTCACCATGGTTGGGCAGATGGAGTTCTGCAACACGCGGTTCCTAGACCAGATGCGCACGCTCGGCAACGCGACCGCGTTCTACTGTGCGCAGGGCGCCAGCAGCTACCTAGCCATGCTCGTGGTTAGCATCGTGAACGCGAGCACGAGGCGGCACAACAATTGCGATTGGGTCAGTGATGACATCAACGTTGGTATGCTGGACAACTTCTGCCACACCATGGTCGTGTTTGGGGCTGTCAATTTCGTCTACTTCCTCGTATGCTCTTACTTCTACCAGTAGACCGACTCATCTTCTGCGCCTGCAGGGGATAGTACTTCTGCAAGCAACAACGATATCATGCTTCTAAAGTAGTTTGCAGCCTATAGAGTACCATATAACTAGATGTAAAGTTTGTAATAAAGTTAAGCGGATATTCTCTTATAATAATGTTTGGGTCCAGATTTTCCATCTTAAATGTCAGTCTCCCTTGTACACCACTACCGTAGTAAATCCTTACACGCTTTGCAATCACCATTAACTCTGTTCAAGCTATAGTTGACTTGTTAGATTTCCCCCCTAATGGCCATAACAAACCTCCACTCGCCAACAAAGGTGGCCCACGTATGTCATATCTTATTCTCCATCTACTTCCCCTTTCTCTCTCGCCCACCCTCTCTTCTCGCTCGGGATGACGGCGATGGCCAACGGGGCAGGAGACAGCGGTGGAGCTTCACCAGGGCAAAGGGGTCAAGCCCTCTTTGTACAAGTGTTGAAACGAAACGATGATTAGAGGAGATGAATAAGAGCATTATTTATTTTTCATCTCGATCGGGTTCAACTACAATCTCACTCTAGTAGCTATGAAAGCAACGAAAATCAAAGTACAAGCACAAGAGAAGTCTTGTATTGAATTTAATCAAAACCTCGAGATACAACAACGAAAATCATCAAAAACTCGAAAGTATGACCAATGGCCAACCCTTAGCCTCAACTACTCTAAAATTCCCAAATCACAAATTAGAATTTTCTCTTGAAAGGGCTTGGGAACTCCACATTTGGACATTCCCTTTATAGTGGAGGTTGTGTTTAGAGAGAGAACCTAACGAGCACCCATTAAGCCCACACAAAAATAGTTATACACTCATGCACGCTTCTCAAAGTGAGTGACAAACCGGGTTTCCCGAATTTGTATCTTCATGATATTTATCTTCACTTGACCTAAACCGACTCTCCTTGCACCGTCTTATGTTGCGGTTTAGCCAAAGGTCACAAAGGTGGTATTTTAGTAAAGTTACCAAAATACCCCTTCTTGATCCGTCTCCAAAGACTAAGTTCAATCTTCATGAAGCAATCTCATATTTCACCACATGTAGGTTGATCAACGACTCTCTTCATCTCGACAAATCTCTCTCATCTGGCTCACACCAAAACCACCATGATACTTGCACTGACCTCGTTTTGCTTGATGCAACTTGTCGCACCAAACTTCCGTTCGGTCATCCTTATCCATTTTACGCAATGCTTGACTCCAATGAATTCACCCAGCTTCCTCGATCGTTTTGGACCTCAGTTCTCCAAGCTTAGCCCGATCATCCTCGCCGTTAACCGTCGTTGACCGCCAAGCCTCTTGCACAACAATAGACCAATAAATCGATTTCGATTATAAATTCTTCGAAAACTTGACCCACGTTAGTCAAAACATGCATCATGTAGTACATACGCACTTAAAATCATGTATTTGACCTAACCCATGAACATTGCCGCCTTGTCGGTTAGCAGACATGGCAAATTTGATCAGACCGTCACCCATGGCCGGTTTGACCGCCAACACAGGGACTCAATCGGATTTTCTCTCTGAAAACCCCAACCCTCTCTAGAAATTTAAAATTAAAACTTTTGGCTCGAAGCTCCAAAAATTATGAAACCAAATGCAGATAAATCATCTTTCCTACCTACACCCTCTATTTTTGGCTCGACCCAAAACTCAACCAAAAATTTTGGCCGATCAGACTGCCCCTCAAGGCCGATTTGACCTCCAACTTAGTCGGTCGATCGATCACCCATGGCGGGTCGACCACGGCCTTCTTCGGCTGCCATGGCTTTGTCTCGATCACACCACTGTCATCGCCTCCATGGCCGGTCCGACCGCCTAAAACCTGGCAGCATCTGAAACTCTCTACCACTGCCAATTGTATCATCATTCTAAGATCATGAGCATATCCTCGTGATATCCACAAGAAGATTTCTTAAGTAAGTACTTATGATTTAATACAACTTATGTTAATTCCAATTTTGGTTTGTTAGTGTCAAAGCCAAATGACTAACGACGGCATGATAATCCAGCTTTCACAATGACGAGCCGCCCGACCAAATTTGGAGAATAAAGGATAGGAGGGGAGAAGAGAGAGAAGCAAAGGGAAGACAAGGAAGAAGACGAATTAAAGGACAAATAGGCAATTGGCTCACGAATTGTGGGGTATCAGGGCTCTTACCACGCAACATGGCAAATGATTGAATCCACCATGACTGTGGGGCGAGTGATTAAAATTCTCATAGTAGACTCATAGTAAAAGTTAACACCATTAAATTTCTAGAGATCCATATCTCAAAATTTCAAAGAAAACTTGTGAAAACCATGCAAATGCCTAAGACAAGAAAAGAGTATCACTCCGTAAACACCATCTAGCTCGTACCACTCCGTAAACACTGTCCAGCCTGTAAGTCTTACTTGCACCACCTCCGCGGCTCCGCCAGCGCCCTCGCGCTCCGCTAGGCAGTCCGCGCGCATGACAAACACGTACATGTTTCAGATGACATTCAAGACAAAGCGTCGAAACGTTCATTATGCCTTTCGTGTATGTTCTCCGTGGCCGCTGAGGCCCAGTTTGTTTAGGTTTTTTGTCTGGCTTAAAAGCAAAAAAATCTAATCCTAACCAAAGGGGTGCCTTTTTTATCTAGCTTATAAAAAGCTTAAGCCATTTTAAGCCTAAAAGCCATAAGTCAAGAAAGATATTTTTTTGGCTTTTGCGGAATGGAACAACCGATTGCCACTAAAGTTCGCTGAAATTACCCACAAAATGTCATTTTATATAAATGCAAATCGTTCCCTTTTTTGCTCTTCCATCCTTCTCTTCATACACAACTCAATAAGCCAACATTCTATAAAAACTAGATTACCAAGCACTATAACTTTGCTTAAAAGCTAAGAGGCTTATAAGCTGATTAAGTCAAAAAGCTAGCTTTAAGCTATAAGCCAAAAAAAACCTAAGCGCTTGAGATTTGAATGTAAACCCTCGTTAACGTCAACAACTTAAGATTTCAAATTTACCTTACCAGACTTTGGATGCGAAACATTGACCTCTGGAACCAATTATAAACCCTTCCAGAAGCCGAATGGTAAATGAATTAAATCTTACTATGACTCGTTCTAGCTGGTGCACGTTCCTCAAAGGATCGATGATATATACCTATATTCGTCATATTATGCATGATTATTACTGTCCCAACAAACTTCTTCGTAGAGACGTAGGGATAGGGGACTAGCAGGGGATAGAACTCCCCTTATGATCCAAATTTTGGTACCGATTCATAAAATTTTATCTATATTCTTACTATTTAGCTTCTCCTCATGGACTGTAATTTTACTATGTAGTTTGTCAGCTCCCTCCATCTTCACTTTTGGGTCCGCCAT
This sequence comes from Hsuehochloa calcarea, assembly GCA_036346395.1. Classification (NCBI taxonomy): domain Eukaryota; kingdom Viridiplantae; phylum Streptophyta; class Magnoliopsida; order Poales; family Poaceae; genus Hsuehochloa; species Hsuehochloa calcarea. The sequence continues at coordinate 49,271,022 of CM070599.1, forward strand.
TGCTTTTTGGGTCGAAACTAATTAAGTTAGATTTTTCGTGAAGATGACAGTACGTTTGCACCTTGTAGCGACAAGAAAAGTCCACACGCCGCGAGCGGAGATCAAATGGGGTTCTTGGTTGATATGTAAACTCAAACTCAAACTCAAATATGGACTATCATACATATCAAATAGGGATCACGTACGGACGGGTAGTTGTTGCGATCGATTGAACCATACGATTGTGCATCGACATTTCACAACATTATCGAGGCTCGATCACACCCCAATTCAACCCATTGTCAATTCTTCATGCACTTGTGTGTGTGTATATATGCTCCAAGTAAGAACGTACTACGAAACAGCGACGACACAAAGAGAAACACGAAAAAGAACGTTGTGTTGCCTACTTTCTGTTTCAATAAAGCATGCGAAAGAAATTTGCATTGGAGGGTGAGATGGAAAGGAATTCCCAGCAGGCCGGTACAAATACCATTTCATCGATCGACACCCATCCATCTCTAGACATCTGATCGAGAGATCCTATCGATCGAGCTTTGAATAAGTTCAGGGGGTACTCTTGTGGCTACGAGGCAAAACACCAGAGGTTGGGGCCTTGGGATTCCAGAGGGATTCAAGGAAGCCAAACGAGTACGAGGAACAAGTAAAAGGTTACTCGTATAGATGTTTAGTGGATATGAGTGTTTCAACCCCCTAAGTGACACACAAGAAGCTCTATTTATAGTACTTATGGGTTGTCATGTTACAATAATATCCTGCTATGAGTGTATTTTTGTCTCTGTCGGTCCACGTGTCGCCCTTCCATGCTATCACAGCAGTTACTTAATATCAAATAGTTTTACAATTTTTGATTGCAATCTATTACTTAATATCGCAAATGAAAAGCTTGCTTTATCCAAAATGGTAAAATTTAGAAAGACAACCACTTCTCTTGACAAATTTGTACTCATGATTACTTGTTGAACATATTCAGATGATGTGAATGAAGACCACTCGATAGGATATTTTTCATTACGGGTTTTGATGTTGATGACGCGAAGTTCTAGAGTTTAACCAAGTCAGTTGCTTGTGGTTGGGCTTATGCATATTTGCTGGATTTTTATGCCTCTTTATTGTTACTTTTGTTGCAAACTTTATGATATGTGAACCATTTGGCCAGTCGGCACGTACGTTGTGAACTTGGCCATGTATGACTTAATTTTGGTTTTATAATTATAGTGTGCCACTTGTTTTATTTACGTGTGTATGGATGTGATATGAATGTTGCTAAATATGTGTTCTAACCACTAATCATGAGACTAGCACAGTAAACACATAGGATTTGAACATTTTACTATTTTTGGGTCCGACAGCTACCTTCTGACAGTCTGCAAAAAAATAATGTATTGGGGTATTGTACCTCCCTATTCTTGTCTGGTCCTAAAACATGTCTTTCAGACTTACAATCGTATAGCATCTGTGGTCTCGTATTACTTATGAAGCTTAGAGCTCATGGTATGGTGACAAGCATAAGCCAATGTACATCAACTACGACATTGTAATGCTTCTCATTAGTATTATTTTCAGCACGAGTAGCATCTCCGTTTAGTTCATCGGGATAAGAACCTTCTAAAACATATTATTGCAAAATCAATCAATGAAGTTTCTTCCATTCAATTTCTATTTCTCAAGAATATAACGTAAGGTAAAATTTGGTGCGGATGAAGTACTAGGTGTCATAATCTACAACAGAAAATATGTGACGATGATTATAATCTCTATGTATTACTTTAATACATAATTAAAAGATCGTATATTTTTATGGTCGTAACCCCTAAGGCTAACAACCCCCATAGTCATAAGGATTCCAAAGATTACTTATAGGCACCCTAGTCGGACGAGGTCTTGTACCCGGTCCCCGACCAGATGACTGCTCGTAGAATCTTTGGACTGATATATGGATCTAACTCCAAGTATATTTTTACTGTGTGACGAATGGAACACATGCCATATTTGCTCTGTACCACGTGACGGTTCATGGTCCTAAGACACTGACAATAACTACCATACAGTTGAGTATCTCACAGACGCTAACCAACGACCAGTTACTTTTTGACTAACAATAACTGTCCCTCCGACCAGACGTGTTACTTCTAACAGGTGACTTCTCTAGGAGTAACTGTCACCTCTTCGTTGGTTATTTAAAGACGGAGCACGGAAGAACAAAGGCATCGGATTGAAGCATCACAATCAACACTAGATTCATGTTTCAACTCTGATTCAATAACATAGCAAGCATTATGCTCTGTGTAATTAGAATTAGTCCACCGTCTTGTCGAATGCACCCCCTGTAAAGGATCCAGTTCATAACAATAAAGAGAAATCACATTCTCTCCCTAGAACCCTTTGCCATTTTTCTCTGTTTTATTTCGTAAGATCGGTGACTCGATCGACGACATAACAAGATCGACCTGATGGATGAAGATTCACTACCGTCATCTGTGACGTTTTTTGAGGAACCGGTCGTTCCGACCAGATCGGAACATCAAAATACCTCTACAAGCTTGGTCCATCCGATCAGCAAGAATGGCGACTGTAGCCCAGCATCAGAGAGTCAACATACTCTCGATGTTATCATGGGTGACTGGTATTCGCCAAAGGCTCCTACGTATTCCGGTAGCCAACCGACACTTGGTGGGAGTGTTAATAAAATTACCATTGTCACTGGTCGAAGGCCAAGTGGGAATGATGAAGCTCAGCATACGATCGATAATCTACTGGATTAGGTTGAATCCACCACAAAGCCCGCCAGAGGTGGTAATCTCCGACCGCTCTCCATCGTGGAGGCTCCTGGTCGAAGCTATGGAAGGCTCTCCCTTAGCTACGAAGATCGCTGTTGGAGGCACGAAGTTAATGCAATCGGAGATACCAATCAAGTTCCCGTGTGCAATCCTCCACGGCCTAACCCGCCATTACATACTAATGGAGACAGTAAGGGCGCTCAAACACCACCTGCCTGAGGCAATCGAACTGATTGACATCCATCAATTAATTCACCTGTTCCTACCTCACAATATGTGATAAGTTGGACAAGGCAAGATGGGAGGACAGAAGGACATTCGACTCATCTAACACCCAATGCTAGTTAGAATCCTCCAAGACCTTTGGTAACGCTTCAAAACCTCCAACGAGTTCATGACATTCTGGGTAACCCAGATCCTGCTTTAGCAGAGACTCCAGGTTACGTGCAACTTGCGGGATATATGTCAAAGATCCTCCAGCAAACCATGCATCGTACAAAAATGTACCGGGAGCAAAGAGGATCACAAAGTCACACGATGACTTCGTCCAAGTGCTCCTCTCTCAGCAGAGGAAAACATGGTCAGATGGAGGACCGGATGGTACCAAGACCCCCTCATAGGTTTCGATCAAGGAATCATGAGGGAAGATGGCTCTTCTCAGCAGCTACTCCTCCTCCTCGTCAAGAGGAACCACCTCTTGGTGCTGACGACCTTCGTCACCATCTCAACCAAGCAGGTGATCAGAGCCGTTATGCTAGCGTCCACAGTTGGGTTGGAATACCGGATACTAGATATGCTAATCTAAGGAACCGGTCCCCAACTAAGTACAATCCGACTCCTTTTCAAAGGAGACACTATGACTCCATAACAGGTTGTCGAGCCTTCTTAGCAGGGCACCAAACTATACGCTAGTCGGACAGGTTCCGACCAGCCAACATAGAGAAGTTTGATGGGACTGAGAACCCATTAGAATTTCTTCAGATCTATACTTCCGCCATCAAAACTGTTGGTGGTAATGACAGTGTGATGGAAAATTACTTGCCCACGGTCCTTGAAGGGTCTGCTCGGTCGTGGTTGCTCAACCTGCCGGTCAGATCTATCTATACTTGGGAGTAACTCTGTGATATGTTAATCGCTAACTTCTAGGGGATGTACGATCGCTCCGGAAAAGAAGATGATCTCCATCGGAACATACAAAAGACCAATGAAACTCTTCAACAACATATCAAGAGGTTCAGCCAAATTCATAACTCTGTCCCAAACATCAGAGAATCTTTGGTTATCCAGGCTTTTAAAGCAGGGCTGAGGAATCGACGATTTACAGAGGATATCGCTATGAATCCTCCACGAATGACCGTCGAGCTTTTCGACATGGCTGACAAATATGCAGCCGCTAGCGGGGCGGTTGAATGGTGAGAAACTATTGATCGAAAAGATAAAACACCTCAACCTAGCTTGGAAAAAGAGGAGAAAAAAGAAGTCCCCCATGGGTAAGAAGAACAGCAAAATTGACAATAGAAAAGTCATGGTGATCCCTGAAAAAAAAATTAAGGGCAAGAAACACTTTTTCGGTTGGAAAAAGGCAAAGGCTCCGACCGACGACTACAAGAAAAACAAGAAGTGATGTCTACTTCACCAGGTAGCAGAGCATGATCTGCGCACCTGCCGAACCTAGCAAAAGAAACCAGAGGATTACTACTCAGGTAAAGGCCCCTTCCCCTCTATACATGAACTTGAGGAACCAAGCTCCAAGAAGGACAAAGATGGTGACGAAGAAATGAAGTACTAGGAGTCGTAACACATCGTCGATATGATCTTTAGAGGATCCTCTTCATACGACTCAAGGCACGATCTGGAGGCCGTGGAGCGAGAAGTGAACCATGTTGAGTCTTCAATCAATATCAAGCTATCTAGGTGGTTAGAGACAACTATCTCCTTCAGCAAAGAAGACTGCCCCATGCCGTCGACTCGACCAGGTAGGCTCCCTATCATAGTTGAACCTACAATTAACAATTGTAAAGTTAATTGAGTATTGATAGATGGAGGTAGTTCTTTAAATATTATGTTTATGGGAGCATTGGAAGAAATAAAAATTTCCAGGTCGAAAGTAAAACCTGTGAAATATGCTTTCCACGGCATAGTTCCTAGTTCTTTGCTAAACTGATAGGATAATTGTCTCTACCGGTCACGTTCAGAAAACCTGACAACTTCCGAATAGAAAAGATCCCCTTTGATGTGGTGAATTTTGAAACCGCATACAATGGAATCCTTGGTTATCCGGTATTGGCTAAATTCCTGATAGCTACGCATTACGGCTATAATAGTTTAAAGATACCATGACCAAAAGGAGTCATCACGGTTCGAGGATATAGAAAAATGGCTTATACATGTGATCGGAAATCCTTAGAACTGGTAGATGAGCTTCTAACCATAGAAACTAATTTGCTTTCCGTGCAGGTCAAGCACTCAAGACCCAAGATGACCCTAAAACCTTCCGACTAGACCAAGGAGGTGCCATTCAACAAAAGTGCTTCTCTGAAAAGCGCCAAAATATACTCTGGGTCAGAAAATGCTAACGCATCTACCCAAAAGGTACTGGTCGAGGCATAACTCAACCTTAAATAGGAAGAGTCGCTCGTCTCCTTCCTCCAAGCAAACCTGGACGTAGTCACCTGGCAGGCGTCTGACATGCCCGGAATCCCTATGAAGGTGATCGAGCACAGGCTAGCTCTCCAGCCTGACAAAAAACTGGTCGAGCAAAATCTTAGGTGCTTCGCACCTAATCGGAAGGAGGCAATCCAGTTAGAGATTGACAAGCTCCTCATGTCTGGATTTATTCATGAGGTCGACCACCCAGAGTGGCTCACCAACCCTGTAATAGTTAGAAAAAGCAATGGAAAAGGGCTAATCTGTATCAACTTCACATATCTTAATAAAGCTTGTCCGAATGATGATTTTCCCTTTCCACGCATTGATCAACTTATAGACTCTACTTTTGGGCACGAGTTGTTAAATTTTTTAGATGCTTATTAAGGGTACCACCAGACTAACATGAATAAAGATGATGATGAGAAAATATCCTTCATCACGCCATATGGCACCTACTGCTATGTTAAGATGTCATTTGGTCTCAAGAATGCTGGTGTGACTAATCAGAGGTTAATGCAAAAAAAACATATAATTCTCAGATAGGTCAAAATCTAGAAGCCTACGTTGATGACTTGGTTGTGAAAAGCCTCAAAGCTAGCGACCACATTTCCGGCCTACACGAGACTTTCAACAACGTAAGAAGGCATGACCTTAAGTTGAATCCAGAGAATTGTGTGTTCGAAGTTTTTCTGGAAAGCTTCTTGATTTTCTAGTTTATGCTAGAGGGATTGAAGCGAATCCAGCAAAAAATATCGGCCATCAAACAGATGCGCTCTCCAACCACAAAGAAAGAAGTCTAAAAACTAACCGTTTGTATGACAGCGCTAAGTTGTTTCATAGCACGGCTAGGTGAAATAAGGTTACCTTTCTTTAAGCTTCTTCGGAATCACGGAAGTTTTGAGTAGACTCAAGAGGTATCTTACGATGTCTTTGAAGAACTCAAGAGGTTTCTTACGAGTGCCCCAGTCTTACTATCTCCAAGATCAGGAGAAACATTGTTGAGTTACGTGGCTGCAACACCACAAGCGGCCAGTGGTGTACTGGTCATAGAACGTGACAATATCCAACGATCGATATATTATGTAAACAAAGTCTCAATGGACCTAAGGAAAGATACCCATAAGGGCAAAAGTTGCTCTATGGTCTCCTTATGGCTTCAAGGAAATTAAGGCATTACTTTCAGGCCCACAAAGTGGTCGTACATACTGGATATCCTCTGGGTCCAATTCTCAAAAACAGAGAATCTTCAGGACGAAGAGCGAAATGGGCGGCCGAGCTTGGGGCGTTCGACCTCCACTTCATCTCTCGAACAGCAATTAAGTCCTAGGCAATAGCATAATTCATTATCAAATGGACAAACTTAGAACCCTCCCAAGGGCCCAATACGAACACCACGATGAGTGGATAATGTACTTCGACGGCTCCTTGATGTTAAAAGGCTCTGGGGCTAGAGCTGTCTTGATATCCCCCACTGGATAACTCATCAAATACGCCATTTAGTTAAACATTCCAGCCACAAACAATGTGGCAGAATATGAATGTTTACTGGCAGGACTCCGAGCAGCCAGAGCGCTCGGGATTCTAAGATTACTAGTGAAAGGTGATTCTCAACTCATAGCGAATGAAGTCGGGAAAGAGTATCAATGCTCAAATACCAAGATGTCATCTTATTTGGAGAAAGAACGGAAACTCGAAAAGCACTTCTTCGATTTTCAGATCCAACATATTCCTAGAAATGAAAACTTTATAGCAGACCAGTTGGCATGGATGGCCTCCACAAGATCACCTGTCCCACCCGAAGTTTTTCTCGAGCAACTCGATTCACCCTCGGTGGTCGAGCATTCTGAGAACATAAATGCTCCACAGGTAGTACAGCTTGACCATGGTAGAAATTGGATGACATCGATCTACAATTATCTTCAGCATGGCATTATTCCTAAAGATGATGTAGATGCCGATCATATAGCTCGAAAGGCCAAATCATAAGCTCTGATCAAAAGTACCATGTACAAACAAGAATCTCATGGAGTGTTGATGAGATGCATATATTACTATCCCACATTCATGGAGGAGTCTATAGAGTACATCATTCCTACAGAACACTGGTCGATAAAGCCTTCAGGCAAGGATACTATTGCCCAACTGCCCTTCATGATGCAAAAGAGCTCGTGACGAAGTGCGTATAATGTCAATTTCATAGTCGACAAGTACATCACCCGGCACAATCTTTGCAGACAACTCCTCTTTCTTGGTCTTTTGCGAACTGGGGACTAGACATTCTAAGATCTTCCCAAGGGCACCCAGGGGCTTCGAATTTCTTTTCATCATGATTGACACGTTTACAAAATGGGAAGAAACCGAGTCAGTTGTTAAAACAATAACTGAGGCTGCTAAGAGGTTCCTCATAAAAAATATGATCACACGATTTGGTATACCAAGTCGTATAATCACGGATAATGGTACCCAGTTCTCTAATGGTATAATAATGCAAGCAGTTAACGATGAGTTTTCTACCAGTTAACAAAACAGTCAGGCGTTTGGGTTCAAGAACTTCCTTCTGTATTATGGGCCGTTCGAACCAGGACCAGTCGTGCGACCGGTGAAAAGCTATTCTTACTAGCTTATGGTGCTGAAGCCGTACTTCTCTCGGAACTGAAAATTAGCTTCGCTCGAACCGATTGTTTTAACGAAAATGATCAAGAACAACAAAGACTCGACGACATCATTTTCCTTGAAGAACGATGAAACCAAGCCCTCATACGATCGGCGGTCTACCAACAAGCCATACGAAGATACCACAGTCGTAAGGTGCAACCTCGTAGTCTAGCTGTAGGTGATTTGGTACTAAGAAAAATTCAGAGTCAGTCCAATCGCAATAAACATTCTCCTAAATGGTAAGGTCTTTACACAATTGTCGAAGTCAACCAACCTGACTCAGTACGACTAGCAATGTCAGACGGACGTGTTTTGTCAAATTCTTGGAACGTTGATCAATTATGTGAGTTCTTTGTATAATTTTTACATTTTTTCAATTTCAATACATATCCGTTTTTTCCGATGAGTGATATTGTTTATATATCTGTCATCCATTATCTAGTTGCATACTATTGTTGTCTAACTGGTCAGAAAAGATCTATTTCCTTCTGATATCCTTCCAAAAGGACCTCTTTTTACTTTTTTGGCCTCAACATAATCGTCACAAGTCATAAGGGTCCTAGTCGTGACCATCTCAGTTATGGTTCTCACGCGCGACTATACACTATTTCCTTAAAATAAATAAGTAAGAGAGCGTAACATAGACAACATGTTATGGTTATTTATATGCTTAAGAATTTGAAGACTATCTTTCCCCATTTCAATATTATGTTCTACTCTTATTTGGCTACCGGTCGGGATACAGAAAATCTCCTAGTCGAAATATCTCCTCTCTGCACGTGGCCCTGCCCACTAGAAGGAGTTTCTAGCGATGACCTTTTTCTTACGATCGTCACTGCCAGTCGGGCTTGAGCACGAGCACGTTTGGCGAAGTGTCTATTATGTCTTTAAATCTTAGCAATCTTTACGACCAGTTTTGGATAATGTGTATAAATAAGACCACTTATCATTTGTGCATACATTTTTTTCATGGATCTTTATCATTAAAATAAGTCTTGCAACATCTTCCGACCATAAATAGATCTATAGACTATAGCTAGTCGAAGTCGCACACTGGTTCCGACTAAATTGATTTCCTAGTGTTACTTAGATCTTTTTTACAACATAATCAGTACATACTTTGTATTATGGTCTTAGCTTTTACTTTCTTTCTTGGTCCACTTCTTCTTTAGTAAGTTATTTTACTAATACAAACAGTCAGAGGCTAGGAAATATACGAGTAGCACAGTGAAAAGATAAAACAAAAACTCTACTGATGATAAAAAGGTAAGTTTCTACATTCACAATTCAAACAAATACAATTATCTACTTCTCGGGATTATTAGACTGGTCGTTGTGTGACGGAGATCCGACCTCCATATCCTCAGCAACCTTGTTTTCAAGAGGCAAAATCCTCTCTATTAACTTAGCTTGGAGATGAACGGAGGGGTTGAAAGCCTTCGGCGTTGCGAAAACAAGGCTGATTCGGTTGGCAATGACATCTTTCATAGTATGTGCATGATTTTTCCGAGTAGATGCAAGCAAACCTCTTAGATCTTCAAGGAGCCGGCCAAGATAGTTGATCTTCTCCGCTGGATCTCTCAAGGTAGGCAGACTTGATCCCGACCTCATGTCGAAAATCATCTTGTTAAAAGTATTGACTTGTTGATCAAGACTTTCCCCAAAAGCTTCCTCCTTGTCATGCTCAAATTCAAGAGTTTTTTTTCACTCTTTTTAGCTTCTGATTTTGCTATGCTCGAACAGATCAAAGTTAAAAAATAAAACTTAAATGCATAGCAAACTGGTTAGGTTTTAGGATCAGGTACCTTGAATTTTCTTCTCGCAAATTTCAAAGACTTCTTTCTGCCTAGTTGTCAAATATTCGATCGACCGGTCCTTAGCTTGACCTTCTTTTTCAAGCTTTGTTATTTTGACATCTTTAGCCATAATCTCTTTCTTATTTGCCTCCAATTCTGTCAATTATGATAAGAGGAGAGTTCATAAATAATAAAGAAATAACAGGAAGAAAAGAAGAGAGTCAGGAATGAGTGCTTACTTCTTAACTCAGAATTTTCTTTTTTCAAGAAAGAAATTCGCTTGGTCGGTCCTTCGACCACAACAATATTATCAATCATATGCTGCCAAAGATAGTAGAGCTCTTTAAATTTTTTATAAATTGTAAAGAAGAGACAAAGAGAGTGGTCGAAGACGCTTACCTAGACCGCCGTGTCAGCATATTGGGAGTGTATAAGGGTAGGATCAGTCTCCAACTAACGACTCGACACCCTCTTCCAGGACTCCTCGAACTTTTGGTTATCAGGAATTCGACGGTGGTTGAAGAAAAAAATGGGACGAGTAGACCTTACGACTGGTGAATAACTCCTCTCCCCTTGAGTGATCTCAACAGGAGGTGGAACCTGCTGAGGCTCTTCTTCAACTCGTCTCCTCAGGCGTGATTGGAGTCATTTTGAAGACTGGAGCATCTAAAGCTGCCACCTGCTCAGGGGCTGGATCGACCTCTTTCTCCTCAGGGATATTCTCCTGAGGGGTGTTCTGGTCGGAAACAACCGAAACACACGAAGACCTATCAAAATGGAAGAAAGAAAAGTCAAAATTTTAGGATACTAGAAGATACGAATAGGTATGCACTCTCATAAGTCTCTTTCATGTATACATACTTGGTCGTCTTCTTGGTCTTGATCTTGAAATGCCCGGGAGCATATTCTGTGGCGCTTGCCTTCCTCTTCTTCCCCACCGATTTTACTGGATCTGAACCAGTAGGGTTGGTTAAACCCCTCACATCCTTCGACCTCTAGTCGGAAGTGACAGCCTCAACCAAATGATCGAGGTCCCCAACCAGCTGGCCAGAGACGGTGTCTTCGTTGGCTTCTGTGACAGTTGCTTTAGTAGCAACCGTCTGGTCGTGAACAACCACTTTGGGGCCTACGACCTCTACCGTCTCGACCTGCAGGTCCTCCTTTTATCACATCTAATGGAAAAGCTAATTTTAATTACGTGATAAATTCTTTCCATCTAAAGTATATGCCCCTTGTTAAAATATCTATTACCTTCGGGAGATCATCATCTTCGTTGATCTCTAAGGCAAAGTCGGTCGGAACAAGTGATGACGAAGACCCCGCATCAAGTTCTTTCAGCCTTAGCCCGACCTCCTACATAATGAGAGCAAAATTATATACTGATCGGAGAATATATAAACGGTGAAGAATGAGCTGTTATTTACCTTGAGTCTCTTAACTTTCTCATCTAAAAAGACAAGTGCTATGATTTTGGGAAACGCAGCCTTGGCATCAGGCTCCCCAACGCAGATCATTTTGATCCACTCACTAATCTCATCATGGGAAAGTGCTTCAAGAAATAAAAAGATTTCAAGGTTAAGAAACATACAACTAATAAACTATACTTGACGGAATTCTTGGAACTATCCTTCCCTGGTATCCTTGGTCGCTTCATCACGACCAATGTGCCAGAGCGGGGAACATGATCGGAGCCTCAAGAGACTAATCTGACTCATGGAAAGTCCCTAACCACATGCTAAGCGGTTAAACCCCTGGCACTGAGGTCTTGAATTGCTTCAACACACCTTCCGACCCTTCCCTCTTTCTTTACGGTTAAACGCCAGTTGGGTTTCTCTCTTGCCAATTTGTCGGTGAAGAAAAAGTCGTTCTCCTTCGTGACCGTCGTATAGAACCAGTTTTTCTTCCATGACGACCACGGGGACTTCGAGTACATTTTGATGTACTCATCGGTCTTCCCGTCGTAAAGACGTAGCGAGCATTCTCCAAGGGTTTCCGTCGTCTTCCCCGACCTCACCATCTTATAAAAATACCTGAAGACCCTCAAATCTGATCGGATCCCCAAGTACGCCTCGCGGAGGTAGATGAAGATACTGATGTTAGCGATTGAGTTGGGGGCTAAGTTGATCAATTCGATGTCGTAGTACTCAAGAACTCGTGAAAGTAACTTGTGTACCGAAAATCTGAGCCTGCAATCGATGTAGGCAAGGAAAACAGGGATTTCCCTTTCTTCTCCGCTCAGGTAATATTCTTTGGTCGCTGGTCTTTACTTAATCAGACTCTTGTTTGGAAGCATCTCGATCTCCTCCAAATCCTTGAGCTTCTTCTCGCTCAAATCTGAAACCAACCACTTGGTGATTGAGTTCGACAAGATTGGATGAGGAGTGGTTGGAGAAAATTTTCAGGCGAAAAGAACAAAGGAGGTCAGAAAAGATCCTTTGTAGGAAGATGAGGAGGAAGTTTAAGAAAATCTGAGAGCATAAAGTCCTTTAGACGATGTGCCGAAGGGATTTTATAGCCGCAACTTATTAACTCCAAAAAGGAGTTACCCAAAAAGTCCAACAGACACAAACCAATATCAAACGGACAGAAAAACTCTTCGATTCTCAAGGCAGTTTCTCAACTTTAAACTGAATACAAACCACCTCGTTTGTCACGATATTAAATGAGGATCTGCTCGATACAACTTCTCATCGGGGGCTCACATGACCAATTTATTTTAAAGTTCGGTGGCTAGCTGATGAGGATTAAAATTTCTATGTATTACTTTAATACATAGTTAAAAGACCATATGTCTTCATGATCGTAACCCCTAAGGCTAACGACCGCGTGGTCGTAAAGATTCCAGAGGTTACTTATAGGTACCCTGGTCGGACGGGGTCATGTACCCGGTCCCTGACCAGATGACTGCTCGTAGAAGTTTTGGACTGATATCTGGATCTAACTCCAAGTATATTCTTATCGTGTGACGAATGGAACACATGTCATATTTACTCCGTACCACGCGACGGTTCATGGTCCTAAGACAATGACAATAACTACCATACGGTTGAGTGTCTCATAGACGCTAACCGATGATCAGTTACTGTTTTACTAACAGCAACTGTCCCTCCAACCAGACGTGTCACTTCTAACGGATGTCTTCTTTAGCAGTAACTGTCACCTCTTCGTTGGTTATTTAAAGACGGAACACACAGGAACAAAAACAGTGGATTGAAGCATCGCAATCAACACTAGATTCATGTTTCAACTTTGATTCAATAGCACAGCAAGCAATACACTCAGTGTAATTAGGATTAGTTTATCGCCTTGTCGAAGGCACCTCATGTAAAGGATCCAGTTCATAACAATAAAGAGCAATTTCATTCTCTCTTAAGAACTCTTTGTTATTTTTCTATTTTTTTGTAAGATCAACGACTCGATCGTCGATAATATGTATTTGCAAAAATTAAGTCGGAACTCCCGCTGGTAGACTATCGTTACAGGGTTTACTTACCGATTAATTAATGGGATTCATGTATGACAGGATCAGATGATGAGTTACATGATGAAGCAGGGTGGGGTATCCTGCTGGTAGACTACCGTCTGCTCGTAGGTTGGCCACGAGGGGACGTGGAGAACGTACACCGTCACCGGCGGCTCAGGCATCTTCTGCTCCACGTCTGCCGAATACTTTTTTTCCTGCTGCTGCTCGGGTTTCTTGTCCTCCGGCTTGGACGGCGGCCCGATGGTGACGACGTCGGCGCGCTTCCCAGCCTTCCTCGTTTGCACGACCACGCCCACCGGGTCCACGCTGCCGGTCACCGTCATCGTGCTCTTGTCTGAGTCGATCTCGATCTTGTCAACACCTGGCAAGCAACGGCGCGCCACAAGGCTCGTTCATTTGCGTTGCAATCCACCATAAAGAAGATTTGTAAGGCATGTAAGGATCAAGAGATGTTTGCTTTGTTAATTTGATTGTACCTTGGAGCCCTGATACAGCCTGCAGGACCTTGCGCTTGCATTTGACGCAGGAGGTGTCGACCTTGAGTACCGTCCTCTTCGACATGAAAGCCCGAAAGGCGAAAGCTCCCCTGCTTCCCTTCCTCCTGCACGGAAGAAAACAAGAGGAAGCCGGAATAGTTGTTTAGCAATTACCACACTTTATGACATAGTCTTTGCGCGTGTGTGTATGTGTGTGTACATATATACGAAGATTTTTTTCTACTTCTGGGAGTAGTTACTCCCTATTTTATATCTCATAATGTAGAGAGTATTTTGCGCAACCGAGAGTATGTATGTGTAGTATACGAGTATATAAGATCACCTAGGTGGTATTCACATCTTTTCAGGGTGGTATGTATAATTTTTTTAGACATACTTCTTTTTAGTGCGAATATGAAGGTATTTACAAAATATACTAAAAAACTATGCACTCACTTATAAATTTTTTTTGTGGTTCGCATTAGAGTATCTTATAATTAGCATATGAATATATCCAAAATGGTAAAGGAGTATGTCAAATTCTTTTAGGTGGTATATAAAAGGTGGGAGTAACTACACACAAAAGTAGAAAGTATATATATATACACGAACATATCTAGTGGTAATAGGTAATTGAGTGCTAAGGTACTAATATCAATTTTGACCTTTGGATCACGAATGGTGTTTAATACAGGACATTGGAGGTGGGAGCATGCAAGCTGTTTAATGTAGGCGCATTGGAGATGGGAGCATACAAGATGATTAAATAGTTTGGGGTGGAAGCCCGCATTAATCTTGGTTGTACAATTCAGATTTAACAATCAAGATGATATTAACTCAATTACACATTAACACTATATATATATATATATATATATATAGAGAGAGAGAGAGAGAGAGACACACACACACACACACGGTGTCTTACACTGTAAGATGAATCACAACAAAATAATTACATGTAAAATAACAGTAAGAGGAGATTGATTCGGTTGCATACATGGACCGAATCATATCTCCAAGTGTTAATTCGGGGATATACATGGAACCCAATCAAATCTCTTAACATGCACGACAGTGCCGATGCTTGCTGCAAATTAATATCCTACTTGGCTTTCAGGTGGTTGGAAGGACCCTGATGGGTAGCTCAACTCCTTGAATAGAAAGACCAAGACCAATTAATTGATGTCTCTCTGCATTGGCTAGCTACTAATTGTCTTCACCACACCTAAAAAAAAGTGTCATCCCCGGCTAACTCTCTAGCTCCCTACTCTAGATTGTACAACACGTTTCACATGCTATCAAGTGTCACAAGGTCAGGCAGATCTGAAGTAGTTACGTGAGATTGTCGTATGAGTTGTTGGAAGAAAAAAAATTGGTAGCTCGAAATTTTATAGTGTTGGTATCATAATTATTGAAATCACTCTCTGTTAATCGAGGACTATACTCTCTGTATGCCCCTTCCTTCAACAATAACGGCTGGTTGGTGGCAGGAAATGAGCCTTGCCGTTATGTGATGGTCTATCGGATTAGTCTAAGGTATATCCAATAGTCAGAGTTAATTTTATCTTTAACATATGCTAATACGTTATATTATATTTAGAGACAACATCTTTTAATATATAGTCTCTAGCGCACTCTCCAACATTTATATTTTCTAATTTTTTTTGAAACAGACTCACATGTTAACTATAGTAGATTAATGTATCATATCTTGTTTTGCGTGCATAACAGTCTCGTCAGGAAAAGACGATATGTGCTCTCTCTCCTCCCCCTCTCTCCTTTATGTAGGATTTTACTGACATGGCATAGCTTAGAGACGACAATAAATATACTATTAAAAATACTCTAACATCAATTCCTAACTGTTTATAGTAGCAAATAGGCGATACCATACCAGTATGCAGTCCTCCCTTTGTCCATGTCTGGTAACTGGGTGTTGGAACTACTTTAACCTATCCTTGACTCCATGGTTGTAAGTTGTAGCAGTCTTGATGCATTCTAGAATATAGATACTACAAATAACTCAGGCAGTATCAGAAACATTCCCTGCTTTCGGATTAGCTCATATAGCACAGCAAAATCACAGATTCACAAATTCAGGGTATATAGAAACGACGATGGTGTCCAGAAATAATAATCAATTGAGACTAGAGAAGCAATCACAAATCCAAAATGTATACTTGTACAGATGCGGTGATGCAGCCAAGGGGAAGGCCTGAGAGGATGACAGTTTTGCACTAAACACTGAACATCGCTGCACTAGGGAAATTATATGAAGCTATGGCATTGGTACAGCAAACAGAGTATACACAGGAAATATCATAGCTGCACAGGCAAACTTCAGCTCTCATTTCTACTTCAAATTTTACAACATGTGGTTGTCGCGGTAAATAGTTTGTTAATACATCTCGTTTGTGTATTGAATATCTCAGCATATTGCTGAGACAAGGTATACGGACTGTACTTGTAAGTTACAACAACAGCAACAACATACAACAACGACGCCTCTGGTGTACCTTTTCCCAACGAAGGAAAGAGCCCCTTAACATTGGAGCTGTACATATAAAGTTACAACAACAGCAGCAAGAAACAACAGGGACCAAACTCCTGTGCCCTGTCCACTCCAGAAGTTTGAACGAGCTCCTCAGTGTTGTAGCCGAATCTTTGTGTCGTCACTAGCGCCACCTCCCTTCGAAGAATCACATGGATGTCGCCCAACCTTCCCACTTCTAGTGTAGAAATTGACTATCTTTTGATCCAATTTAAAATAATGTACCATCTTATCTAGAGGTTTAACATCAAGATCAACAAAATAGGCCTACAAAAGGAATATGCAACTCAATACAATTCATGTGGAAACAAATGTTACATAAAGAGACAAATTCATAAAGCAGAATCAATTATTCAACAATGAACTTAATAATTAGTTGAATTGCTGGACAAATAGAGGATGAAGGTAACATGAATAGATTTCACAGTAGCAAACCTTGTAATCATAGATTCGGTTCACTGATTCAAGAAATACTGAATCATACTCGGAATCTGCTGTTCCACTCTCTCTTGGCCGAAAGCTGATCATTAGGCTACAGTCCTTTGCAGTAGCAGAAATAAGGAAGTCCCTGACAATCTTCTGGCTATTTTCCAAAGAAAGAGAGTGCAAGGTAGTGTACTTGCGCAATAGCTCTGCATCAGTTATATCTTTGCAGACCAAGCAAGGCTGAGAAATGATGTTGTAGTACAGATGAATTGCCCCTTCGATGTCATGATCATCCAGTTTTTGAGTGGCTAAAAGTTTACCTAATACTCCAGATTTGAAAATTGCCTCCGACAGGAGCTCAATAAAGTCAGATAGCTGTAGGCCACTAACCTTGCTCAGATCTTCAAGACACGTCTCTGTTTCATTCGGATGCACGCTATCTGCACCACCTCCCATGCCACCGAAAACTAAAGAGCCATTCACAAAAATCCTGAAGTTGTTCTGAGGAGTCGAGAAAAATGACTTGATGGCCATGCGTATTCTTTCTTTTGACCCAGAAAATAGATCAAGGGGATCATATTCACTTGTTCTCGATATCTGAAATGTGTTTAAAAATACATTGGGAATCAACCTGATTTCAAAAATCAAAAGAGATACTGAAGTCTTACAAGAGTGTCATCACTGGATGTTTAAATAACAAGAATGCTTGAAGGTGTTGTCATAAAGATTGTATCAAGACAGGTTTGTTTTTGCCAGAAGACTACTTTGTCGTCTTTCAATGAGCAAAATAGTAGTGTTGGAACTTGGACTCTTATCTTCTATCAAGCATATAGCTAAAATTAAGTTGAAATATGGTTCTTAAGATTTACATACCTCTTCCTGATGAAATTTGAGGTGCTGATGCATCTTATATCGTGTTACTTGTTTCTTGATAGAATTTTCCTTTGATATATATTCTGATGATGAAACAAACCCACATTTGGCCTGGAAGGGTAAAGCATGTGAAAAGCATGCCAATTGGAAATATATATACATATGTCAAAATAAAGAATAAGGAATAAGGAAAGGAAAGGAAGCTCAGAATGTACCTTTATCTCTACTGCGATGCAACTGCTACCTCTAGGATTACCTGAGATTAGAAAATTTTACCGTAAACTAACATAAATTTAAATTCTGAAAAGCAAGTATAGAATTCTGAATAATCTAGCATAAAGCCAATGTAAAGAACTAACGAGACATCCACCATGATTCAGGTTACCATTTCTGAACCAGCTACCCTTTCAGGACAGAAACCAAGCTCTTGCGGTCAAATCAGATCAAAGCTAAGCTACAAATCGATAAAATCCAAGCCAGCTCTCTTTCTTTCTTTCTGATTAACGAAGGAGATAGTAAAATATCTAATGAAAGAGATAGTAAAATATCTAATGTATGAATCCATGCAACCACATCCCAAGTTTCAAAAGAAAGTGTGACGTTGGCACAGAACAGTATTGCTAGAGAAAACTTGGTTGTTTGTTACCCATTTTGATCCTATCCATTTGGCTGCAGCAACTAACACAAGAAAACCTAAACCTCTATAAATTGCAAACTTGATAATCTTTACACACAAAAAAGCTTGGTAACCATGTAATGAAAATCGAAATAACAAACTAAGCAACAGTCTTGCTGCAAATGTTGCATCCAAACTTTAGTGCATAAAAGATGAATCTTTCATTCTTTCTTAATCCAGACAACCTTCGAATTATGCTCAGAAGAGAGAGGATAAAGTGTTAAAATAAGGTCCAGATGCCAAGACTTTACCAGAAAATAACGAGTGGTCAGAAATTAGAAGAGCAGAATCAGCGCTGGTATCAATTGCGCTTGCATTCACTCGCCAAGCAGGACGGTTGCTAAGCACATTCTTTTGAACAAGCTCCAAAAAATCTCTAGAGACAAGTACATGAACCTGCACTATGGAAATATGACATCATTTATTCATTTAGTCAAGTGGATCCAAAGAATAATGCCTTTTGAAACACCTTAACAACAAATGACAGCATGTCTTTGTCCAAACTCAATAGTTTGCACATTGATTCCATGTTGTCCTTACAGATGACATTACTAGGGTGACGGACATGGTAACAGTTTTCTCACTACTTCTAGAAGAATTTTTTTTTCTTCTGAAAGTGTCAAAAGATCGTTGATTTGTTTCTAACCAAAAATCACAATAACAAGACATAAATGAATTGAATTTAAATTGTACCCCGCCATCGACATGATTGGCACCCAGATGTTGGCTCATAACGTGTATTGCATAGGCTTGTGCCAAGCAATCTTGTTTAACAGATTCCACCAACTCTGGGATCTCACCCCACAGAAGTTGCTCATAACTTGAGAAGACTATACAATTCGGTGCTGGTTGTGCCTTGTCTTTTAGGATCTTCTTGACCCGCAGTACTTTGCCAAGCTGTAAACAAACCAAAAGGAGATGAACAAAACATATTTCCTCCGTATCATAGCAAGGAAGAATGTGTGTACGATCACAAAATACAAAATCATGGAAACCAAATCTAGATTAGATTCTTGTTTTTCTGGTTAGAAGTTGGAAGTGACAAAGCTACACCTGATCAATCCTCGTGTTTTGATATTAGAGTGGAACCAGTTGCTTAAATGAGGGCTGCAACTGTATTTGGTAGACAACCATGTACAGCAGTCCTAACGTGATATGTGCTTAATTTTCAAGAGACCACGTGAGCATTTCTGGTTCTAAGCCATCACTTCCTGGATCGGGCATTAGATCTAGGTTGGTACAACCGCAACCGTGCAGCACACATCAAGACCAGAAATTTACAACAGATGAAAGCTAAGTGACCAAAAAACACACCAGAAGAACCTAGTCGGCGCATACCATAGAAGGCGACGAGCCAGTGTAGCTTAGGATGAGATTTGCTGCCCCCTCTCCTTTGTAAACCCAGTCTTTGGCATCTCGCGCTTGCAGAACCACCTCCATCTACACCCAAAATCTTCACCTATTACAAGTATGAATCGAAGAGAGGAATAGGCAATTGCATCTAGCAAAGGGCAACTCGTTATGTTTGCTGCGTAACGCCGCAGCAGACCCGAGCCAGGTGGGATAATAGACCAAAATTATGCGAGAAAGAAGTGGAGCAAGCTTGTTGCTGGTCGGTGCCGCGTTTCATCGAGCAGATGGCGAGCGGGCGGGAGCTGCGAGGGGAGCACTGGAGCAGTGGAACGTGGTACTTACCAGGGGAGAGGAGGAGGGCTGCGCTCGCGTTGGACCCTTCTCCGGCGATGAACGGAGGAGGAGGGCGGCTGCAGCAGAGGTCGCCGCCACCGCCCTTTTCCGGGTGGAGGAAAGTTGCAGATTCCCGGGAAGGCAAGGGAGACGTGGAGGGAGAGTGGATGCCACGCGGATGCCTCCGCCTTGCATGTGATGTGGCTCCACGCCGCGTATGGACGACGCCACCAAACTTCTTGGGAGAGTGGATGCCACGCGGATGCCTCCGCCTTGCATGTGATGTGGCTCCACGCCGCGTATCGACGACGCCACCAAACTTCTTGTGCGTAAGAGTGCAGGCGATGAGCCGTCACACAAAATGATCTGCAACTCAGCATCGACCGACTGTACATTCAGCCTGAAGCCAGTAGCTTCGCCGGGCTCGACCGGGCGCTGCGGCGGCCCGGAGGTGTGACTAGGGATCGACACCCCTGCGCAGCTGCGCTTTATCATTCTTCAACTTACGAAGCAATATGATTGGTTCTCATCACAGATGTTCCCAGTAGTGGCTCAAGCGCACACAAGATTCTGAAATATTTTTATGAGCTTATGGTTTATGCTTACCAACTTTCAAATGAACAAACCTAAATGACCTGCGTGCAGGGCAAAAATGTATTCTAAAACGGAAAAAAATTGCCCCGGATACAATCACCATGTAGCGAATGCAATCAAGAGTCTAATACCTAATAGCTTTTGGCGACAAGTTGATCACCGTTTCCTGCAACAAGCAAGATACCAGGCATGTTTAGAATGTAAGAATTTCACATAAAACAATTCAATTCCTACAATAATCCGCAAAATTCCCATGTTCCGAGGCTTAAACATAACGGAGCACAAGTGCACAACACTGATATTGCGTAGAGCATGCCTTGTACTTTGGTAGCACAAACCACAGGTAACCAAACAGTAACAACGCATAACAAGCAAGATCTGTTGCGACGATATTAAATTCAAGGACTGTGTGCCCGAGCTTTACTGGATGAAGAAAAAAGGAACAAATTGTTCCTAAACCACTTGTTTTGCTCTTACAAGATCCACCTTCTGACTGTTACATAATCTACCCCCAAGAATGTTACAAACCGCACAACAAAAAGAATTCCGAAGGAAGAGAGACTCTTTAAGGCTTTGGTGGGAACCTGAGGGAAACTGCAGAACAACAGAGTTCACATGCAACAAGGTATCCGATGGTTCAATAAGAGACCACATTTGAATGTGTCACCAAGCTAATCACCCCCGGCTTTCCAAACATTTCAGTGCCGGCTCTTCAAGCTGGATAGCTTAATTCTTCATCACGCTCACATAAAATGTGAGACTGGACATCACATCAGGTGATGTGTGTTCCGGTAATATCTATTGATGTACCTTGCCTGCAGAATACAATAGATACAAAGTTAAATCCAAGGCAAGTTCAGATGGTCCTTTCTAAGAAACACCGAACAACACTATTGCATACCTTTACATTGGTGACATCAGGAGCGTCGGGGTTTTTTACAGGATAAAATTTGTAAAATTGGATATTTTCAAATGCCTCTTTTGTCTTAGGATCCATATCATCAATAGCTTTCTTTCTGGCTTCTTTAGCCTGCACAAGTTTTGTAGAAACAATTAATATTAGAATGAATTAAAATTCCCAGTAAAGGTAATTATAATTTCGGTTGATTGTGGACCTGTTTCAGCTCTCTCTTCCTTTCTCTAACCTTCTCCTTTAGGAATTCCTGTTAAAGAAATGTGGCAGCAATAAGGAAGTAAAACTCATCAAGTAATTATCAATTTATCATGACTATGCGGAGTATCTTTAGTGACAGCTAAGCACAAAAGTCATCGAATCTGCACCTTAAATTTTTCTTTATCATCCTCTGGTAACACCTCATCTTTAACTTTCTCATCAATAAAATCCTGCATTGCAACAAAATGATTCATCATAGATGCCCTTTCATGGGTAGCATCAGAGCAAAACAAAACAAATTTTGTACATACCTCGTAATCATCCATTTCCCAGTCAAAGTCGCATACTATCTGCAACAAGCAGCAGAAATAAAATACAGTGATTTATGACAAGAATTAACAGCTACTTGAAACCAAAGCTAAAAGGTCAATTAGGAAGCATTTAAGTACAATTCTTGGAACAATTTACACTGCATTAACTAAGATTGGAAAGTGGTCATTATCGCTTCAGAACAATTAAAGGTTCGCAATTTGGCATCAATAGCAGGAAGCCAGGAAATAACCTATCCCTGCATTTAGATTTGTAGGTCAAGATAAACATGACGTGATAAGCTTAAGTAATCTAATAAAACAGCTTATTTGCTTATCGGCGTATAAGCCCAAAAACGCAGCTGATGCGATTTGTATGTCAAGGTAAACTTGGTAAGCTGTTTGGGGTTATTTCAGGCTCATAAACCAAACAATTTAGGAAGAATGTTTTCGCATTAATAAAGCATAAACAAGAATACATGTATCCCTCCTGAAATCCCGGACCCCAATCTTCTCAAGTATCCAACCAATCACAACACAGGTGACAACATTGGAGGAGTGACAGTGTCAGCAATGCTGGCAGCACACAGCTCTGATGATCTCAGCAGCAGTAAACGGTGTTACGCCAACAGGGGCACCAGCAGCATGTGGGTTGTTTTTGACCTCCCAAGCGAGGGAGACAGCAGCAACATTTAAAAAAATAATCATTAACTCAAGACCGACAATCATGGCACAGATGCAAGCGGTCTACAGGTGCATGGAAATAAGCCCCAAAAAAGTCAACTTCTAGCTGCAGCCTATGTGGTGAAATGGCTGGTAGCTTCTCCATAAGCCAGATAAGTCAAGATTAGTTTGGCCCTGTGGCTTATAACAGTGGAGAGGCTGCAGCCGCAGCTTGGCCAAATGTTCCCAAAAACTAACTAGCACACTAATTCTATTAATTGAGTTAATTAAAAAGCATCCCAAATATAGGCCTAGTTAAGCTCGCAATCAAAGAACTTCATATTAGGTTTGATGTAGATTCCAGAGACAGCGTGATGCTAAACAAATGCTCTCTTATTAGATTTTTCTATCGGTAATTATATGACTCCTCCATAAGTAATAACGAGCAGCCTACTTAAGGAAAAATAAGAGAAGCAACAATCATTCAGGATCATTTAGGCAATACTTAATAACAATGGACCCACTAAAAGAAGCTTACCGGGGGTTCTAGAGGATATATGATATTGACAACTGTATCATCTTCATCTTCGGGAGGATTCAGTGGCATATAATCTGCAAAATGGTTACATGAGGTCAATGAGCAGATCACATTACCATGAAGAGAACCATTTTATCAAACACTTCATATCAGATATATCTAAATCAAACAATCTAATCAACTAGTAGAATAACGTGAGGATGTGTGCGTGTATTTGAGAACTCAGGGTGTTGGGTTATTTTGTGTGATCAATGACCTTGGCATGCTCGGGCTATTTATAGCAAGACTTATTATAGTATGTGTATGCTGTGTCAAAATTGCTGATCTTGAAGGCACAAACACCGCCAAAGATCAACCCAATACACACTGCAACTGCAATACATGGTTCGAAAGAAGGGGATTGATTGAGACGGAATATAAAGCGTTATCAAATTGTTAGAAAGCGACCAATGTTCTAAAAACAGGTCTACCAAGCTGCGTACTAGACCGAGTACTCGCAACAGGTCACCCCTGTTATGAGTATACGAACCCGAGTAATTAACAGGTATAACCGCCCGATTACTCGGGAAACAGGCTGCTTACAAGGTCACTTACAAGGTGGTAGATAAGGGGGAGATGTGGTGGCTCTGCGCATGAGGGAGGCAGGAAGCGGCAGCTCTCTGCTCTCTGTGACCCTCTATGTGCTGTTTATTTGTGCTATTTTGCTTCTAGCACTCCCACTGCACTTCTATTCATTTCAGTATTGAGTGAGAGGAGCAGATAGCTGTGCAAATGTGCTAATCTAATTCATTCAGTCTTCTCCTTATTTCTAATCTTATATGCCATGGTTTGATTCTTTAATTTGCCCACCAAATCCAAATGGGTGATTTTTCATGGTCATCATCTTAAGATTGCAAATTAGCCCACCTGTAGCTTTCAGATCATGTTATATTGAAACATGTTATATCTATTTGATGACATCCTGCTGCTACTACATCAAAAGATATGCATTAGAATTTTGTTTTGATGCTATATGAATATACATATATAAATCCACAATTTAAATAGAAAAACGGTTACAAGGCCGAGTACAAGGCCGATTACCGTATACTCGCCACAAGGTGAGGTGACCTAGCGAGTACCTGTTACCGAATTTTAGAACCTTGAAAGCATGGAGACGCAATTTTAACCAATAGTTATTGAATATATGTATGACATTTATAATTTTGTAAATGAAATACCAGTCATCCAACAAAAGCAAATCAGCAAACTAAAAATCCATCGAAGTCTGAAGGCCATTACACTTGTCTGGCATCATGTAACGTAGTCGCAGTCTCGCAGAATATTATGCACAAATTTGGATAGTGTAGTTTACATGTTCTTGGACTGGACCAAGCCAAGGATAGGTACAGCAACGGAGCCTCTAATGTTAACAGGCATTCAAAAGATCCTAAAGCAACAAGAGATATTTTCTTAGACGCACAAGCCTATGAAAAATAATCCCAACTCAGCTTACAGGGCATGCAGTAGTCAAACTTCTTGACTCTCTCAGTTTTGAGATGCTTCAGTGCAGACCTGAAAAATATATAAACTTAGGATGCGTACTATGTATTACTGTGCAACAACATTCCCAACAAACAAATAAACAATAGCAACAGAAATGTATGCCCTCAAGCATGAATTGTTAGTGAGGAAGGAAAATAGCATGAATAATACTGACCTTCGCTGAGTGCAACCAAGAGTGAATATTTTTGTTTTCAAACTGTCAATCCTACTGAGCCTATAGGCAAAACAAGAGCAAAGTGAAGAAAAAAAATGAAAAACTACATTGACGAGGGGGAAAAAGGTAAGGATGTAGATGCCCAAAACAAAAGGTAAGAAGTAATGCTCAAAATAAATAGCATGGAAGTACCGGTTCTCTAGTGGAACATAGGGCACCCAGGCCATCTTCATCGCCTTCATTGGTACAATTTCTTCATTCTCCCTTTGGACAGAATTTATACCAATTTTATCTGATGGAGGGAAAGGACAGTCAACCTGAACCACAGAAAAAAAATGCAAGTGCTAAATGAGATCCACCATCCAGCAAATAAGTAGCGAAGTTACTAGGACTTAAACAAGTCAATCAATGAAACCACCGCAAGATACAAATATGCCAAGAAACATTTTCCACTGCAGACTTACTTTCAGAAAAGAAAAACATTTTCCACTGCAGGTTAGGATCAACAACGCCAATGAAACATTGTTGGAGTAAAATAGTGCGGCGAGAACAAGGAGCTTGGTCCTCCAGGGCTTATAAGAGACAAAAGGGGCCTCAGGCCAAATAGTTTTAGCAGTATACCAGGAAACCAGGAAAAGAAAGGTTTAAGCAATGGCATTATTCACAAAATAACAAAGGTACAAGGTACTAAATGTTCGTAATATAAACCAGACTAGTGAATATTAGCATACTCACCTTGGTAACATCAACCGACAAGATTAATGAAGTTCCTAACCATTTATTTTTTGATTTAGCAAAAAGAAAATGACCTGTTATAATTTTTAATCTTCAAAAATGACACATATACATTTCCTGTCTTGTGCAATTGGTCACTTTTAGCTTTATGGTACAAATGAGTGAGGAGAATTTTGTATAATGCAAAAGATATAATATTGTAATATTGTATGTATTTTCTATAATGCAAAAGATATAAACAGAATTGTTTGTCTGGAATAATCATGAAAAAAATGTTCAACTCAAGATAAAGTGTAACTGAGGACAATTTTCTATAATGCATTTTCAGAACTTAAGATAGTATAGCAAACATAATCATGACATAAATGTTCAAGTCAAGAGAATGGATGAGAACTTACAGCAACTACAACAGGAATAAGCACTATCTTTGATTCACCATTAACATCCAATAGTTGAGCTGCATGCCAAGAGAAATGAGCCAATTAGACAAATTGTATAAAATAATTATTCAACAAGTTGGTACAGTCCATGAAAAAATGAAACAGACAGCAAAGAATAAAATCATTTTTCCCTGCAATACATCAACTTTTGGCATCCAATATATATATGGCGCACATGGTAAAAGAATTCAATGATAGCAGTTGTAATGCCAGAAATACTAGTCAACTACGAAAAGGCAGTAGCTGCTGATCTTAAAATGTGTTATCACTAATCGGTAAGCGAGTAAGGTCCAAAAAAGACCATTTACTAGCTGAAGATGACCAGGGAATCTAAAACATACAACAGCAACTCTACAACATGATTACTGAATTTCACTAAACCACAAACTGATTGCTCTGATATCCAAGCTATATACCATAAACTTCACATCAAAATTCATCCCAGATAACACCAGTTTACCACCAATTACTAAAATATTACCAAGCTAATCTGTAATCATGCATCAAGGATTGGAGGGTTAACTTACGCTCAGTGCTTCCAAACAAGTAAACTGTCTTCCCATAAAGCTCTCCCCCTTCTTCTAGAGCTTTCTGCTCACCACAATAAACCACATATCATGCTGAAAGGAAGCTCAGTATTCCAATAAAAAAAAACTTAGAAGACTATCTGTAGATCATACCTCTAAATTTTCAAAGTTCCAGTTGAACTCCTTTATCTTATCAATATTTTCCCACTGCAGATGACAGGACCAGAGATAGACAACGATCATTAAAAATAAGGCCAAATGCATAATGCACAGCTGTATGCATGTCAAAATGTGCATTAGTGACAAACACAATACTATATAAAAACAACGGCAGGGATGAGCACAAACCTCGGTCCCAATAGGAAAAGCCGACAACCAAAGATCCTCCTGAACACAGCAATACACCATTAGGCACAATGCACCAAAAGCAATATAGCAAGACAATAAACAAGGGCACAAGGCATACTCATGAACCGCATGTTTTTCAAGTGATGCATCTAAGGGACTCGGTCAAACAAGTTAAATCATAACGCAGCTTCAAAAGATGGCCATCAAAAGAAAATAAAAGAAAAGAAATGGAGGACTGCCATAGAAAAACTACTGTCATGAACCAAAAAGAAAGAAATTTATAACCATTAACCCAAAAATTTGCAAACATTACATTGCACTTGTGGCGCAATAATGAAACTGCTCAACTCAACACGTGTGAAACATGTGTAGAATATCATCATCATTCTGATCATAACTTAAAATTTAGATTTGATGAGGCACGCAGAGTAAACAACTAGCTGATACAGCAAAGCACTTCAGAACAGAGAGTAAACAACCAGCTGACACAGCAGAACACTTCAGAATACAACAATCGCTACCACTGTACCAGATAAAATTGACCTAGAATGACAGACCGTGGGCATACACTTTAGTACAACGCAAACAGGTCTAAAATTTTCAGCAATAGCAAATGCTCCAACGACACGCCACAGCATTTCAGGAGAAAACCATTCCTAATCAAATGGCGTGATCCTGTAGCCCAACCAAATCTAGTCACGTAGTATTAGCCGAGAAATCTCGTATTTCATCATTGCACGCAGCAAAAATCGAATCACCATCCCTTCTCCTAATCCGACAACTGCAAGTCTCACCGCAAGAGCACCAATCGAGGTTATCGGGAAGCCTCCTCACCAGATTCCGCTTGTCGGGGAAGTACTCTGCCTCGGGCTTGGGCTTGGGCGGCGCCTTGACGCGCTTCCCCCTCCCCCGCGTGGCCGCCTCCGGCTTGCTGGAGCCCTCAGCTGCCGCCGCCGCCGCCGCCGCCGCGCTTCTTACCCCTGGGACGCGCCATGGCTCTCGATTGCTAGAGTTAGGGTTCCCGCCTGCGTTTCGATTTGGGTCTGTATTTATGCGTTCGGGGGAGGGGTGGGTGTTGGTCTGTTGGAATTGGGGGAATCGGCGCGTGAAATCGACGCGGTCCAAATTTGAAGCGGGGGATGGAGAGGATAGTGGAGACTGAAGGAGAGAGAAGGCGGCGCGGGCCGCGTGGCGTGGGTATCTGATGGGCTTCTAGACCGTCGGACCGTAAGTGAGGTAGTTCTGGGCCGTCAGATTTTGGGTTGGTGTGGCGCTCCAGAGAGTGCGAGACGGAGGGAGCGGTCTCGCGTGGGCGGCGTGGCAATAATTTACTTTTGGATACTGGTCGGGATTTGCGTTGTCTGCGGCAGATTCAAATCTCGTGCGGATGACATGTGGGACCATCTGTCACTAATCTGGACGGCGTTGTCTCTAGCTAGGCCTTTTTTAGGCGGAGTCGGTTCGACAGCTCGGCCCACGGTTTCGAACGTGGATGTGCTCGTATGGGCCCTGTTTGGGACTTGTCTTCCAAGTATTTTTCGTTCCGGCCCCCTCCCTATACACTGTTTTCTGGGTATTGACTTTCCTAAATAATCTCTAGCTTACTTTGTTAACCATAAATTGATAAAATGTGTTAGCAGTCAACAGTAGAATACTGCCTTTTGTTGAAGTGTTTGATTCCATCTCTAATGTTGGAGAACAAAAAAGTACGAGAGGAGCGGGGGAACTTCGGGTGAACACAACCACGATGGAGTCGTCAACTTCAAGGAAAAAATTTGGGATATCTTTACTACTTAAAAGAAGTAATTGGTGGTCATCCGTCCTCTAACTCTCTTTGGCGTTCGTCCAATCAACGTTCAACCAACGGCTCGGATCATCTCGCACCGAATCACTTTGCTCCCTTCCCCCACACAGCCAGTCTACCACGCGGGCCACGCCTTGAGACCCAACCCCTTATTACTTTCTTGTCCTTGTCAATCGCCCCTTCTCTCCTCACCGCCTCTAATTCTCTCCCTCCTCCCTCCTCCTCGCGAAGACCCGGCGACCGATGGGCGACGACGTCTAGCGTTTCGACGCGATGGTGCTACTACCTTTTGCGGCTCCACCTCTGCCCTCCGATACTCCCTACTCCTCCCTTCCCGATATGAAATTCCTCCTCCATTCACGATCTAAAATTCCTCCAAATGAGAGCTCTGTCTCTCGTAGTGCCACCACATGGACGACCGAGGTTTTCGACCCCGACCTCCGCGGCTAAGGCATCTCCGACGCACTTGCCTCCTTATCCATCTTCCACAGGACCCCGACCGGCGACGGCTGGGACTTCTGGTGCTCGGCGGCTGCTCCAGCGTCGAGGGCCTGGTACAAGAGCGCGAGGAGGAAGGCGAGCACGGTCGCAACGAGTCCCAAGAAATGCGCCACGAAGTCGGCCAAGTACAAGAGCCTGGCCTGCCTGCACGGGTTCATGTACCACATCGCCAGGGACCAGCACGGGTACTAGTTCCTGCACAAGCAGCTCGACAACGGCAAGCGCGAGGTCAACTTCATATTCGTCGGTGTCGCGCGCCACGCTGTCGAGCTGATGGTCAACCCGTTCGGAAACTACCTCGTGCAGAAGCTGCTCGCCGTCTGCGACGACGACCACAGGATGGGTGTTGTGCTCGCCCTCACGAAGGAGCCGCTCGTTCTGGTCATGATCTCCTTGAACGTTCATGGGTAAGAATGATTGTTGATTGCTTAATTGCTTTACGATTGCTGCTAATTTTTTGTTAATTGTGTGTGATGATGGTGTTAATTTCAAGACAAGGGCAGTGCAGAAGCTGATTGAGAGCCTCAAGACAAGGGAGGAGATCCAGCTGGTCATAGAGGCAGTGTGCCTCGAGTTCTTGGAGCTCATCAAGGATCCCAATGGCAATCATGTCATGCAAAAGTGCATGCAATCGTTATAGGCCGATGATAACAAGGTATATCAAATATGTGCATGCATATGGCCTTCTTCTGAATAATAATGTAGCTAAAGTAGACGCCAATGCTCAGTATATGGAGTTCAGAGAAGTAGTCCCATTTCTTGTAAACTTTAGTCACAATGATGGGTTCAAGGTGATGAGTTAAGGTAGATGAGGAATGGACAATGTCAATATGGAATTTGCAATCTTTTGATACTCGCCAATGAGGAAAAGTTTGTTTTAGGCACTTCGACATGTCTGAATTTTGAAACTAATGTTGTTCACTATTTGCCTTTGGATTGAATTTATTGGGTAAATTGTACTAAGCTGATAAGTTTATTTCCAAATGGAACATAAATTCACAATTTACCACTTTCAACCGATCTTCGAGGCTACTGCGGTTTATTGCCTTGATATTAGGATGCAATGCCATGGTTGATGCGTCCTGCGGTGGTGCGTTGCACGTTCGACTGGCGAGCATAGGGAGAAGTTGGTAGCTGCGATCGCTTGCAATTGATTTGAACTTGCACAAGATGTCTATGGGTAACATTCTGTCTTAAGCCCAGCCCCAATTGTAATTTCCCATGGATCTGTGAGGCTAATAAAATCAACTGGGTAAAATAATAATAATTTTATCTGGCTTATCCATAATAGGTTTTCAGGCGTGTCATGTGCTTCTAAAGCCAATTCTACAAATCTTTTGTTAAGTTCTAGTTATAAACACATTGAGAGGAATGCATGCATTCAACATATTTCATACTTGTATATGTAGAATATCTTTGCTATATTTTCATGTAGTTATTTACTTGTATAACTGGTAAGAATTATTTGCTATAGATTCATGTACTTTTTTTTACTTGTAGAACTAATAGGTATTATCTGCTATGGTTACATAAACTATGCCATTCAGTATGTAATAGAACTGAAGGTCCCCACTACAAATACAAGTCTTGCACGACAGTTTGAAGGCAAGTGCATCTACCTCTCCATGCAGAAATTCAGCAGCAATGTGGTTGATAAATGGTTGAAAGTCTTTAAGGATGTTGGTTGGGCGAATATCATCCTAGAGCTCCTGGCTATGCCGCACTTCGAGCAGTTGCTTTAGCACCCCTACGTAAATACTTGAATCAAAAGAGCAGCAACCACGGTATTTTGACATCAATTGATTTGCCAATTTTTGTGATTGTCATGAAATTTTTATGATTGACGAGAGTGGGCAGTCGTGGCAGCGTGCTCCTCAGTGGCGACAGGGACACACGTGCACGGGAAGATGCGGAGGTGCGCTTGCTGGCGACGGGATGCTTCATCTCCCCCAGTCTTTTCTTGCCAACTCAAGCAGGGCAACAGCCCATCCCCCTCTTGAGCTTCCTCCCCATCTTCAGTCGCGGGCATACATTATGTAGGACCGTAAAGGCGACTAAAGGGGGGGGGGTGAATAAGCGCTTTCTCAACTTTCTCGCCTAAATCAAATTCAACACGAACTTTACTCCTTTAGCTATGAAAGCTAAGAAGATCGATAAGCGCCGCAATGGAAGCCTTGTCTTTGAATTCGATACCCGACAACCACACGACACAAAAGTAGAGACTTAATCTCAAAGGGTCGATTCGGCACACAAGCGGTCCGACCGGCTACTAAGGCGGTCGACCGACGGTCAACGAGCTATCGGACCGGCTACTAATCGGCGGTCGGACCGGTGGATATCGGTTTGACCCGTGATCGAAAGGTTCGAACGCGGCGGTCGGACCGCCGTTATAAAATCGGTCAGACCGGTTCAGTCCAGTACTGAAAAATCAAGCCCAAATTCAAAACGAAATTTGATCCAACTTTTGATTCAACCAATGAAACTTGACCAAATTTTGAGCACACCTCCCTAAGGATATTAGAGACCTATTTCTAGCGACGATCCTTCGGATCCATCACGAGAATCGATCTCTCAAGGTTTTCCCAAAGAAGTGCACAAACCCTAGAAATACGAAAATCTTTGATTCAAGACTTGCTTGTGGGGGTTGATGATCTAGAAGATTCTAGGAGTATTCCCACACATCAAAGCAAGACAAAATGGGTCAAGAGACCAAGCTTAAACACTTGAATCAAGGAAGCACCAAATTCATCCAAAAGAGAGAAGAACACAAAGAAGACACTTGATCTCTCAAGCAAGCATCACAAGATTGATTGATCTAGATGCTTACAAAGCCACTCCCTCAAGGAGGACAAGAGCTCACCAAGGAGCAACCACAATCTCTCCCTCTCCTCTCCTCTCCTCTCTAAACCCTAACCCTAGAAATGGCTAAGGAAGTTCCAAATGAATGCTTCAAGGGGTTTTACATCTCCCCCCTTTCTATTTATAGGAGAGGCCTAGGGTTTCACTTTTGGGACCCACTCACACATGGGACCCACACACACATAACCATTGAAGCAATCGTCTTCTTCACCACGTGTAGGTTGATCAGCGGTTCTCATCACGTCGCCAAGCCTCTCTTATCCGAATCCCATCGGAACCTCCTAGAGACTCGCACTGACTTCCGCACCACCTGATCCAACCAGCTGCACCGAACTACCCGTTCGATCCATCTTGCCCATTCTGCACCATGCTTGAGTCACACGACCTCACCCGGTATCCATGATCGTTCTGGACCTCAACTCTCCAAGCGTAGTCCTGATCCACCTCACCGTTGACGTCGTTGACCTGCAAGCCACCTGCACAGCAATAGACAAACAAATCGTTTCCGGGAATAAGTTCTTCACAACTTGACCCACGTTAGCTCCGCAATGCAATATAGAACAATAAAGCATTGACAACCATACATAAACCACAATCAAAACACATCAATGCACACTTGGCTAACCTCTAAGTCAACGGCGGTCTGACCGCCCCACAAGGCCGGTCCGACCGATTTCAGGCCGGTTGGACCGATCCTACAACGGCGGTCGGACCGCTCGAAAAGACTTAGCCAAAATTCCATCGTGAAAATCCGAAATCTTCTTGAATTTTCAACTCAATAGAACTTTTGACTGGGAGCTCTAAAAATGATGCGACCACATCCAGTAGACTCCCCTCACCTGCCTATACAACATATTTTTGGCTTTGCTGCAAAAATAACTTTTAGGTCAGACCGGTCCGACCTCTCCACGGGTGGTCTGACCGCCCCACACCACCGGTCAGACCGCCTGTGGTCTGACAGCTTGAAGCAAACCCCGAAAACGCGAGATTTTGCAAACCAACAAAGTCATTTCCAATTGACTCATCATCCTGAGATCGTGCACATATCCTCACGATATCCACACATTATGAAGGGGCATGGGCAGTGAGCCTAAACAAGCAAAAGCCACATCAGCCACCTCGAAATGCCTCGAAAGATCGTTATCTTCCTCTCTTTTTTCACAACCAGCCACGCCACTAGCTTGGTTGCCTCCAGCGACCACCTCTCTCTCTCCCCCAGAGTTCATCACCATGACGCCAACGACCTAATCAGCGTGGCACATTAGCGACGTGTCCCCGGTCATCGACGACTTCCTCGTCGCTTTCACCTGGCGACCAAAGCGGGCGGCAAGATGCCGCTGCTAGTGACTGGAGTGGACATAGGAGGCGGTTTGGCAACCGGGGGCACACAAATATGTGGGATATGGACCTTGCCCTCTCTGCGGCGTGGGTGATTGAAGCAGAGCAACAACCTCAGCCTCATCGACGAGACTGATTTAGGCCATCAGCGACGAAGC
This sequence comes from Hsuehochloa calcarea, assembly GCA_036346395.1. Lineage (NCBI taxonomy): Eukaryota > Viridiplantae > Streptophyta > Magnoliopsida > Poales > Poaceae > Hsuehochloa > Hsuehochloa calcarea. The sequence goes on from CM070599.1 coordinate 49,304,703, forward strand.
AAGAAGGATAAGCAGGCGGCGTTGGGAATGGAAGTAGAGCAACATGAGTAGACGATGTTAGGGAAGGAAGCAGAGCAGCAGCAGCCAGTGGTGTTGGGGAGGGAAGCATATTAGCAGCAGCCGATGGCGTTGCGAAGGTCGTGTGTAGTAGCGAGGAGGTAAGGAGGGCACAAGGCTGGCGCGAGGAAGTCCACGGGGTTGCGGCCTTCGCTTGGGGTGGGGAATTTGAGCTCTACCGCTGGGCTGCGGCCTTCGCTTGGGGGTCGACGAATTTGGAGCTCGACCATAGGGCTGCAGGATGGACGTTGGCCGATGATGGGAGGGGGGGAGTAAGAAGATGGAGGGAGAAGGAGAATAGGAGATGTTGGATGAAGGGTGACACGTATAGCTTATAGGAGGAGAAAGTATACGATGACGTAGACATGATTTGGAGATGGCCACATCAGCGAAAGTAGGGTTGTTTTGAGCTAGATAGTGATTTTAACATGTATTGACACCTCATAGTTGTTGAATGTTTGGTTTTGTAGTTTATGGTTGATTTTTAAACTTTAGCAGTAGTTCAGATACGACGAATATACTTTTTCTTTACTAAAATAACCTAGTCCAATCCAATGGCTGAGCGGAAAAATAAAATAAAACCTATGGCACAATCTCATTTCCATTTCCCTGCAACTCAACTCGGTAGAAAAACCCCATTCAAGTAAATTTATCGTTTCCCCCCTCCGCACATCTCTCCCAATTTCTCACGGCACGATCCAACTTTCCGTTCCACATCAACTTCTTTGTCCTCCTAGAGACCAAGAGCAGACCGTAATCCGCCTGAAGTCCGCCGCGCACCCACCGCGCTCCAAGCTGCAATGGTGACGAGGTGGAGCGAGAAGAGTCCCGGCCTCAAGATCATGTGGATCTGGACCCTGGGCACCGCCGCAAGTAAGCAATCCCATCTTATCCCCTCCCTTTTCGCCCATCTATTCGTGCAAATTAATGCCAGCGCCCGCTGATTATTCGCTGATCTGCGCGCAGTTATGATCACCAACGTCGTCCGGACGCGCATCAACGATATGCAGAAGATCCTCCGGGAGGAAGACGAAGCCGCCGCCGCCGGGGCACCCAGCGAGCGCGTCCTGAAAGACGACGAGTAAACAGGTACGGCGGCCCACTTGTCCCCCACTGACTGAATGAACTTTGCTATGTACCATTCTACGCAACGAATCTTAAGATTGAAGAATCATACTCTAGGAAGTTTTTCCCCTCGTGTGGTGAAATTCAACAGAGAAACAGGGCTTGATTCGGCGATCCATATAGGTTCTATTTCGGTACTGGAACCGAATTTTGCTTCTTTCATGTTAAATAAGTGTTGGCTTATGATGAGCATGTAGGTTCATCTAGTATGATAATTCTCGATGGGAGGTTCATCTAGTATGATAATTCTCAATGGGCTCTGTTGGGCGAGAGCTCCACCTCTAGGCTTACATAAACCCTGATTTTTAGTTGGTTAGTTATGGCATGCATTCTGCTAACCAATTGTGTTCTAACAGTTTTACTACTATCTCGAAATAATAAGTGTCCTGCCTTGTTCAAATTGCTTTGGTACAGCCACCTATATTTTAGCGGTATCACTGGGTAGAAACAAACTCTCTAAGACTTGAAGCTCCTAACACTTCACTTCCTGTCCACCCACTCAAACAGAAACAAACATGGCTGACTACAATCCTCGCAGGTGAATGGACATAACGTTTGAGGAGCTTGATGGAGTTAGTTTCTACCGCGATGATACCATGAAAGTGATGTTAAGTTAGGTCCACAACGAACTATATTATTCTTGTGAATAAATAACACCTCTAAATATCAATGCAAAGAATATGTTACAGTGCTTCTTACAAACAAAAGGAATATGTGAGACTACAAAGGAGGGGTGGGGCATTTGTATATGAGAATAAATTCAATTGACGTATAGTGTACTCTAGCAGATTAATAATCGATTCAAATCTGAATTTGACTCAAATGGCACGCGAGATGCACTTGTAGGGAAGTACTCACCCAGTACCCTCCAACTACCTATCACATCTGTATTTACGAAGAGAGACAAACATTAAATGAAAAGAACACCGGCTGCCTCACTCTTCTATTTTTCCCATTGACCTCGTAAACCTTCTATAGCTTTCCTCCTGTTATAGAACCTACCATTTTGTGCATCGTTACGTTTATGTAGTCTATAAACACTATACCACGTCCAACTTGCTCCAAACTTTTTGCATGTCCCCTTTATTGTTGGCTAACATCATCCGATCCTCTTCATTTTAATATTTATCTAACTAATTTCATATGGTTCATCCCATCCTATGCCCACAAAACGCTAAACTGTTTGGTATGCTATCGGAATGGTACATCTGCCAAAATGATTTACTTATAGTTTTTACAGTGATCTGTGTTTTTTTACTTTAATGAAACCCAACAGATCTGAGTTAATTTACTTTAGTACAACCGACAGTGATATTAGTTTATCCATTGTGTTTGTAAGTGATATTTGCTTGAAGTAGCAGTAGCTGTTGCCTGTTATTGAATTGCTACTGCCACCAGCAGTATATCTTAGTTTACTTGTGTGGGTGGAAAATGAGATTGCAGTATATGATAGCCTTTTATTGTGTTGCCAATTTTTTGTTACTTTCCTATGTATACATACAGATCAGGAGAGCAAAATTGTAACGAAATTTTGAAGATAAACCAAAATACTAGATAGAGGTAGGAGGCAAATAAACCACTCAAGGCTTGGACGCTTGGGTAAAGGAAGGAGAGCTTTCAACTCGGTGCATTGATCATCTCGTCTCAGCATCTTTTGTTTCTTGGCCAGTAGTTACAACTTACAAGAGTGTCAGCATCTTTTGTTACTTGGCCAGGAATTACAACTTACAAGTTCTCTCTTTCATAGTTAAGTGATTGTATGCTGTCAGGAAGTAGTGTGTGCTTTTAGACTCGTACCAATATAAGTATTTTTTTTGCGTCTTTTTGTATATTTCAGTTTAACTGGAATTCCTTTCTTGCAGTGACTGAAGAATATGTTTAGAATGATTCTGCATGGCAAAGCTCCTCGAAACCTGCATTGGCGCCAACTGAGCTGGGGTGTTCTTTACCGGGTTCACCTTGTTGTGTCTCAAAAGACTAATGGATCCTAGTTGTAGAGCAGTGAGAAACCTATTTGCTTGGGTGGAACCGGAAGTACTTGACTCAAAACCCTGCTTCCTGTATTCCTGTCCCAAGCAGAACTCTATGAAGTAATCTTTTGTTGACTAGAAATAAGGGGTCCAGCATCCAGGAGGTAAGGTAGTTAGATTTGTGATTTAGTCGATTGTTACATTGCTTGAGCCCGTTAACATCCACGTAGAGAGGGAACCACCTATTGGTAGACTCAACGGTGTACGACTCCACCAATCAAAGTTCAAATCCTGACACTCTTCGTATTTACACTTGCAAGTGCCTTTTAGTAGGAATTTTATAAGGTTATAAATTTATCTCCGGTCTCTATATGTATAGTCGTGGGCTAAGGGAATGTACGTGTGTTTGTGTGCACGCTCGTATCTACATTGTAATCGCAAAAAAAAAAAACCACTTAGAAAAGACCAGGTTTCCCCGTCTCTCTCCTAGCTTAGTAGCTTACACAGCTATAGACTGCAGCGTCACATGTTTCAGCAATAGCTAATGGTAAAATTCTGCACGTACTGTAGTTTTAGCCGTGGACGCGGAGTTTGGAGGCGCTATGCTGTAGTCATATACGCCTGCCGTCCATGCTCTGCTCTCTGCTGCAATCGTCGTATACTATGATAGTAGTAGTAGTAGGCTAGTAGCTTCCTACCCAACCGGCGGCAAGTCCAGCTAGTCGCCACCCATGTTGCGCGGCCGTGTTCAACAGTTGAAGTTCCCCAAACTTCATTTTTGGTAAGCTTTCGTTTTTAGATTTCCTGGTTTCCAAATCATAACTGTGTTAACCAATTGCACCCATTCCTTGGTACTTGGTAGCGACTCCGATGAGCATTTGCAGATTCGCAGTTGTTGTCTCGCTGGCGCGTGGTTGGTCCGCGGGCTCGGCTGGCTTGGCCGGGGGGATCCCGTACTTGTCCCCTTCGCTTTGTCTTCAACGATCTGTCTCTGCTTGCGTCAGCGTGTGTGGTTGGCAACGCAAAACAATTAGCAGCTAGCGAGTGGCGAAGCGAGTCCACGCGGTGACGTGAACGCATGGTGGTCGGCTCGGCTGGTGCCAATGCCAGGCCACCACTAGATGCCCAACGAACGAACTGCTACTTCGGCTCACGCTGGGCCGAGGTCGCCGGTAAAAATAGTGACTAAAATGCCGCTCCTGCTCGGAGCAAGTACCTACCGACCCTCGCCGAAAGAGACAGACGGCGGAAGCAGAAGCGGGCCGCGCGTTATTTTTCCTCTGTCGTTCCGCACGAAGGCGATGTTTCTTTTTTTTTTTTCACAGCTTTTCATCGAATCGGCGAAAGAGACATTGGCAATTTGGCACAGCACAGCAGGCGCCACACGGGAAGCTTCTTCACCTCACGAGGAAAGACTCGTTAACCGTGACCATAAAAAATGGCTTTGAGATACCCAATCTCCTTCTGAGATACCAGAAACGTGATTTTGACGTTGGGATTTTGAAGCGCGAGTTGGAAGCCGACCTGGCCCCTCCACCATCGTCACGTGACACGCGGCACCCCACCCTGAATTTAGACTTTTGTTTTTGGCTTATTTAGTCTATGTTTTAACTAAATAGCGAATTTAGCCTCTCTTATGTTCAAAATAACAAAAATGACACTACGATAGGCTAAACAAGCGACGTGTGTGCTGCGGATCCAAACAGTTGGATCTCACTTGTCGCGGATCCAGACCGACGGATGCGCCTACCATGGTCCAAAACCATAGCACATGCGATGCCGCGGTCCGAAATCGCTGCAGGAGCCTACAGCTCTCTAGTGAGTATCATGCCCAGTTTGAAACACCCACTCGCGCAAGGGAATAATAGCATACTCTAATGAATAGTGTGCATATAGTGAATGAGAACCAGCCATTGTTAAGGGAATAGTAGTGCACTGTACTGATAGTGTGTGCACGGTGAGTGAGAACTAAGGTTACGAGAATCTCAATTATAGTCATACGATCTTACGACTCTACAACCCATATTGATTAGACCGATTCGATCCTACGACATAGTCTTATTTTATTAGAATATTTAATATTATTATGATTATAATTTTTGTAAGACCGTGATTGAAATTTTCATAGGATCCTACCTGATTCTAGTGATTTATTATAAATAATTATGTGAGTATCTATACAACATTTGACAGTTTTCCTTTTGCAAAACAGCCAGATACTTGAGCCGCCACCCACATCCCCTCCGCGCGCCGCCTCCACCCCTATCCCCTCCACGCCCACCTCCTGTAGCCTCGTCGGCGCCGACAAGGCTCGCTAGCCCCATCCCAGCCACCGACCCACTACTACTGTCTCCTCTTCCTCCGTCAGCATTGCCCGTCTCCTGCGTCGTCGCTATTGCTTCATCTTTATCCACCAGCACCGCCTGCCTCCCCCGCCGCCGCCTTCTTCCCCTGTCTCCGGCCACTGGATCCGCCATCGCGCATCCCGCCTCCTAATTTCTAGTCGATCCCCATCACCTCGCCGACCTCCACCACCCACCGCCCTCCTCTGACCCGTGGCCGGTGGCGCCACCGCTGCCCTTCTCTTCCTCTATAGCTGGGCTCCGGTGAACCCAAAACCTAACCCGGTGAACCCTAACTCTAATCTGGCGAAGCCCCGCCCTAACTCGCCGCCACCGTCACAGGAGAAGACGACATTACCAATCAAGCACGAATCTCCAAACAAAAATGTAAGGTCCGAAATTCAACTGTTTTCCATAAAGAAACAAGCAACATTTTTTAGCAATTCCGAATAATTATTTGCATATGTCTCTTTCATTGTAATTTATTACTTTCTATTTCTTCATATCCATTATAATTTGTATAAATAACTAATGACATTTCTTTTGCGTTGTATTTGGTAAACAAAAGTTTTAAAAGTGTAGTTTTAAAATAAAGAAGTGTTAAAATACAAAGTAGGTTTTTAATAAATGTTTATTTGGATTCTAATTGATTCTATTCAGGATCGCGATTCTGACAACCTTGGTGAGAACAGTAGAACTGTAGTGAATAGTCACACGATGAGAAGGAACTGCTCTATGTCGCTCTCAAGGATGGCAAGTGTGCTTCTGTGGACCTATGCGCAGCTAGCCTCTAGCACTTTTCCGTGTGCAATAGATTGAATGTACCGATTTTAGAGTACTGTAAAGGATACGTACCGTCTCACTAACGTATCGTAGTATTATTTTTATATTTACAGGCAGGGATAACCTAGACGTGCAGAACCGGATTAAAAAATGTAAATGGGCCAAAAACTCGTTGAATTTAGGAAGGGCGAACTGGAGGAGTGGTTGAGTCGCCAGTTATATATAGAGAGTCTTCACTCGTCCCGCCGCCGGCAATAGAGGAGGGGAAGAGAGGGCGAGGGAGAGAGAAATAATAATAATAATAAGAGGACGAAAAAATGCTGCCGGTGGAGGAGGCGCTGGCGGCCGTGCTGTCTGCGGCGGCCCGCGCCGCGCCGCGCTCTGCCGCGGCCGTGCCGTTGCCCGACGCGCTCGGCCTCGTCCTTGCGGAGGACGTCCGCGCGCCTGACCCCCTTCCTCCCTTCCGCGCCTCCATTAAGGTCATCTCCCCCTCCTAGCCTTCCCTTCCACCCCCCTCTTTTCGCTCCCTTCCCCTCGCAGGATGTTATACTGGTCACTAAACACGCTATTGTTGCGGCGGCGCAGGATGGGTTCGCGGTTGTGGCTTCCGACGGGCCCGGGGAGTACCCGGTGATTACGGAATCGAGGGCCGGCGACGACGCCCTCGGTGTGGTCGTCGCCCCTGGCACGGTCGCGTATGTCACGACCGGAGGTGAGGTGACAGCTCGTGCTTTGCTGGTGCTAGCTGCTCGTTGCGCTGTGGTCCATCGTGTGACTCTGGTTAGTGGGCAGGGCCGATACCTGAGGGCGCGGACGCCGTGGTGCAAGTGGAGGATACCGAGCAGGTTGCCGGCGCAACCGATGGGTCCAAGAGGGTTAAGATCTTGGTGCGGGCAACGGAGGGGCAGGACATACGCCCCGTGGTATGGGATGCTGTTACTTGCTCGTCTGATTGTTGTGTTTGAGTAGATTTACCGTTTTGTTCCATTTATCCCATTCGAGAAGCAAACTTCGTGTTACTAATTGAACAACTTTTAGCTTGTAAGTGATGTGATCATGTGATTGAATCTTTACCCCTCTTCCTCGTGATCACTCAATACTACGAAAAGATCCAGTAAATGTTAAGTATCTGATTTGTGGTAATCCGAACAATGCTACAGGGATGTGACATAGAAAAAGATTCAGTAGTGCTGAAGTCAGGTGAACACATAGGTCCTCCAGAAATTGGGCTACTTGCAACAGTGGGAGTAACTACAGTTAAGGTACATGTATCTTCCAGTTACTGTTGCAGGGTAGATAAGAAACATGTATAATACAGTATTTTGAGGTTGCTTATACAGGTGCGCCGTAAACCTACCATCGCTGTATTTTCCACAGGGGATGAATTAGTGCAGCCATCAACTGCGACTCTCAGCCGTGGCCAGGTTATTTCAACTACTCTAGGCGGTTTGATGCCTTCACTATTTTTTATTCCATATTTACTAAAATGAGTAACCTCCAATCTGCTTGAAATTAATAAAATTGCAGATTCGTGATTCTAACCGGGCTATGCTACTTGCTGCTGCTATTCAACAGCAGTGCAAGGTGGTTGACTTGGGTATTGCAAAAGACACTGAAGAGAGTCTTAAGGAGCATATGGATGCGGCTTTACGTTCCGATGCTGATATAATCCTGACTTCTGGTGGTATTTCCATGGGTGATAGAGATCTTGTTAAACCTTGTTTGGCAAATATGGGTAAAATTCACTTTGAAAAGGTATATTAGAAATTCTTCTGGAACTATTCTTTATGAAGAGGTAGTTAGGCAAGATGAACCAACAGTTGGGGGATAAAGAAATCATAGCACACTATTAACAAGGTATCCTTTTGCGGAATTAGTTCCTAATCAACTGCATTATCAATAAACCCAACTGGTCTTTTGGTCTGTAACTAAGCACTATGTGTTTGCGCTAGATCAAACTTAAGATTGATTATTTTCCTGTTGGCCAAAAAGAAGCTTTTGAACTTGGCACTACTATCCTTCTTCAATTTTTTTAAGAAGCTTTTGAACTTGGCACTACTATCCTTCTCCAATTTTTTTTCTTCAATAATTTTAATAGTTCGCTGCTTGTACACATACAGATCCTAATGAAACCTGGCAAGCCATTGACATTTGCTGAGATCGTCACAAAAGACACATCAAAGCCATCTAAAACCGTTCTCGCATTTGGTTTGCCTGGAAACCCAGTGAGCTGTATGGTTTGCTTCAATCTATTTGTTGTTCCTACAATACGTCTGCTCTCTGGTTGGTCCAATCCTCACTTGCCGAGGTAGTAACCCTCATGCCTCTTATGTTGTTAGTTTTGTTCTCTTAATATATTATTGAGGATGCTTTTCTTCACTGATAGTATTCTTTTTCTACAGAGTGCATGTGCGCCTGTCACATCCTTTAAGAGCAGACCCACATCGTTCAGAGTTTCATCGTGCAGTGATCAGATGGGTGCTTGATGACGGATCTGTTAGGCCTGGGTAAGAACTGTGTTTAAACGCGGGGCCTGATATTTGGCAATAATTCGTTGTACTGTATACTATTTGACAATAGATGGTGTAACTGGTTATTGCTTTGGCAGTTATGTTGCTGAGAGCACTGGCCGGCAGGCTAGTAGTCGTCTCCTAAGTATGAAATCTGCAAATGCTTTGCTGGAAGTACCATCAACAGGGCAGGTGTTGGCAGCTGGAACATCGCTCCAAGCTGTACTTATTTCTGATATAATTAACTCTCCTTTGGATAAGCTGCCAGCTTCTTCAAAACCACTGCCACCTCATTTTGGTTCTTCTGCAAAAAGCATTTCCACAGATGTTCCTCACGTTTCAACCTCTCAGAACACTCAAGTTAAAGTAGCAATTCTGACTGTAAGTGACACTGTTTCGTCCGGTGCAGGTCCCGACAGGAGGTATTTATTTCAGTGCTATACCCTTTTCTTCATGATCTTTATTGAAAAATTGTCATATACTGTTGCATGTGATGTATTCCCGTAGCCGATGGGAAAGAATAAACCCGCAGTTCTGTATTTGTTTGGCTCGCCTAACATTGCAGCATGCATTTAAATACTTTAAGCAAAAAGAATGTAGCTGCTTCCTTCTATTGCACCCGTACTTTATAAAGTGCATGCATCCTGATACACCTCTTTGCCTTGAGTTTCAAAGGGGTCACTCTATGATGCAACAGTAAAGGGTCGAATTACTGTTTTTTCTTCACATGAGATGGCGAGGCATTTCAGTAAGGACTCCACATTGCCCAATGTTACTCTTTTGTAGGCCTTAAAACCGTGGAGGAAACATAATGTTTGTTATAGTTGTTTGTGATGCGAGCCACGCTTTTGTGAAGGATAACTTAATCTTTGTTGTTTCTTTCCGCTGTGTAATCATCTCATATGTAGTGGTCCAAGAGCAGTATCTGTAGTAAACTCTTCATCAGAGAAATTGGGTGGAGCAACTGTTGTCGCTACTGCTGTAGTTCCAGATGAAGTGGATAAAATCAAGGGCATTCTGGTAAAATGGAGTGATATTGACCAGGTCAACCTCATCTTGACCTTAGGTAGCAGAATTTTCACACTTCAAGTTAGTGGATAGCATAATCCCTGTTTCCTACGATCACATGAGATTCTTCTTCCTGGCGGATAATTTGCATGCAGGTGGTACTGGCTTCACACCTAGAGATGTCACACCAGAAGCAACAAAAGCTGTGATAGAGAAAGAGGCACCTGGCCTTACGTTTGTTATGCTTCAGGAGAGCTTGAAGGTGATGGTAACATTTGTTACACCCCTTATTTTTAGATCTAGTAACATTATTATGGACTGCTTCTAGAGATAACAGTTAACCGTACAAATGACACTGAAACTAAAATTTAAGCGCCGTTTTCCTCCTTAAACTTTGCAGGATAGTGGAGTCTTTTGATCTGTACTAACGGTGCCTGAGCTACTCTTTGTGGTGCAGGTGACACCTTTCGCAATGCTATCCCGGGCCATGGCTGGAATCAGAGGATCAACCCTTGTACATACTACAACTCAAAAAAATACTCGATAGTTTATCACCTCTAGACCCTGAAACGCTCACAATTGTCCGCACACGGTTCTCTCTTTTCAGATAATCAACATGCCCGGCAACCCGAACGCTGTTGCGGAGTGCATGGAGGCGCTTCTCCCAGCATTGAAACACGCCATCAAGCAGATCAAGGGTGACAAAAGGGAGAAGCATCCCCGCCACGTCCCGCACGCTGAAGCGAAACCTGTGGACCAGTGGGAGCTGAGTTTTAGGGCCGCGTCGTCTGGCATGGGCTGCTCCTGCGACCCCTGAATCTTATCAACAGTTCGGCGCTCGTCCACGGGTAGCAGCGTACTCCTGACAAACCTGCACAATAAGAATCTGGTTCGGTGGAACAGATGTAGCTACGTCCCTTCGTAATCCTGCTGCGTCCAGCTCGAAGCCCGCGCAGTTACGGTTTTGGCTTTGGTTTTGCTCGCTGTGCTGTTTTATGACGCTTTTGAATACCAGTGTGTTACAACTAATTAAAGCAGTGACTATCTTCTTCTTGTGTCATCAGTCTCATTTCTCATGATCACGGTTATCATTTTGCCAGCAGTATTTCAGTCTCGTACCCCTGTAATTCTGGTCCATGAAAATACAATTGTCTCAAACGATGCTACATCTTTCACTGAACAATGTAATGGGCTAATGCCTAATTGCAACGAACCTTCATGTATAACGGAATGAATAAACCCAGTTAACCAGTGAATAATTGTACTCAAAATGCTCAGAAAGAAACACAACCTTCATAATAAATAAAGCAAAGCGGCAGAATTTTCATTTGCAAACTCGGAAGCATATTTTCCATAGGCGGTATACAAAACAACACGAATTAACTGGCAAAAAAGTTGGTATGGACGCTCCACCGCAACTCAAATTAAAGGAAAATAATTCAGTTCGGAAACCGCAATCTGATGCACAGTCCGCTAGTCTGATGCACAGTACATGACCTCAAAAAATAACATATGTCATAGTCAATGGGACGCTAACGCTACAAATTATTAAGTCCACTGCTCATACAAAAGATTAGATAACCTATATTGGCAAACCCCCATATCCAGAGCTGGGAACCATGGCTCATCCTTCGAACAAGATCCATCAGAATGATCAGCTTGTTTTTATGAAAGCTATATCCGCTATCTGCCTCCGTGGCCGCCTTGCCACCGTGGGAATGTTGTTCTTCGATGAATTGATAAAAGGCAAAGACGTAGTGGTTGAAACCACAGCAGTAGACCACCAGCTGTCTCACAATGACGCCTAGGTATCCCTAGTTGGGAAAAAGAAACTGCCGCGTGTCATCTATCTCCTTTTGACTGGAGTTCTCGATCTGGATCGCTTCTTTCTGCGTTGATTAGACACAGTTTAAATTAAGCGCAATTACCGTACAAGAGGTGTAGCACCCCTTATTTTTAGATCTAGGATTGAAGCCTGTCCAGAATGCCAGCGCTGCCCCGAGAGTACAAGACAATATAACTCATTTTAAAGAAACATGAATTTGGTTGTCTCCCCCCTCCCCTTCATTTCTAGTGAAGTAGTAATTCTGGACCAGCAAACTTTCTGGAGGCTTAATATACTAAGTGTAATTTTGTGCTTGATTGCTTGTTCTTGGAGAAATTGTCCAGGAATTTCTTCGATTTCTCAAGTTGATGTGACACGTTTAGGAAAAAACTATGCAAATTTTCATTCTCATCAAAAGGTTTCTTATAAAATCCAAAACACAATTTTTAATGGGCACATGCTCTTAAGACACCTAAAGATTGATTTTTTTAATCCCAAAATTCCGTAATATTGTCTCTTTTTTTTTTTCAGTTAATCCATTCCCAGATCCGCTACAGCCAGATTGATCAGATTCCATCTTGAATCCGGAAACGGCTGAAATTTCAGGTCAAAACCTGGAGTAATGTAATGATAAAGAAATAACTGATTAATCTCTTACCTGTCAACAGATGTGTAAGGCAAATGTCTGTGGTGAGAATGCTTGCTATGTGGAGACCGCGAAACTCGTCTAGAGATGAAACATAATACTAAATGGGCAAGTATAAGGATAAGAGATATATGAACCTGATGTTTCTTCACTCAGAAGATACCTGCGCACTCATATCAAATTCACAAAAGCATAGAAGTAAACAAGTCCTATATTATTCAGCAACCTTACAAAGGTAGATATGAGAAAACACTTTAGGAACTGCTACAAAGAACATGAATTTGATGAGATATAGTGCAAAACAGTTCTATTGAACATACCCCAGAAACCCCATTGATGTTTCACAGCCACCATAGCATAGCCACCATAGCATAAACACCTTACCCTTTCATGAGGAGAAACGACAGCAATGACAGAATGTCTATAGCATGATTCTGTTTATTCATGACAAAAACAAAACATAGAAAGCTAGCAATGTATATTGGTAACTTCTAGGGAACCAGTATTGATTAATATCAGCAGCACTATTTGATGTCAACCATAAAAAAATACTATCTGCAAACAGACTGGAGCTAGCTAGCACATTTCTACCATCATTAATCCACATTATAGAAAAGGCGCATAAATTTAGATACCTGTTCCTAGATTTTGGAGGAGAGGGAGACATGCTATTTTTACACGAATGAAGCTTTCTACAGTAGAAAATGGAGTAATGGGCTAATCAATAGAAAAGAGAAAGGATAACTGATACAGGGTAAACAGCATTATGAGTAAGAATTACAGTACCTCTTTTTCACACTATCAGAAGGCTCATCACTTGAAACACTCCCTCGAACATGTGAAGAGCTCTCCTTCCTAGTCCGACTTCTCCTGCTTGGTGATCGTGACCTTCTACTGCTATGACTAGTTGAACCCTTTGTAATTTGCCTTGATCTATCCTCCTTTTCGTGCTTTCCTTTTTCTCCTCTTCTATCAGCAGCATCCCCGTTTCTCTCTCTTGCATCCTTTGGAAAGTCCTTTCGATCTCCTTTGGGATCATCCTGCTTAAGAATTAACTCTAGAACGGAGCTCCCTTGTATCTGATCCATGTTTTGCATTCCTGCCAGAACCTTTTTCCTCCTTGAAGCTACCCCTTTTATCAACATTTCGATACATGCTATATTTGTCATCATCATTATATTTTTCTGCAGTAGAAGACTCAAGTTCTTTTGTACGAACAACATTTGCCTGTTTTACAAAATCTTCCTCATTGCTGCTCTTTTCTAAATGCCTGTGACTGCTCTCCACATTATTATATTTTTCAGTATGATTGCCAGAAAAAGCTTTTCCATTTTGAGAATCTATCACTGTAAAGCCATGTGCTTTTTCATTCATTGTATGAACCACACCCTTTGGCTGAGTAGAAGCTTTGGCATCTGAAGGAAATTCACCATTCTGTGTGTCATGAATACGCAGCTCTTGTTCAGATTCTGCATTTGTGCTTATGATCTTCCCCTGATGAAGCGCTTTGGATTGGAGAAGTTCTTTCATTACGATTCCTGTATCGTTCGCCATCAATGCTTTTCTCACCTACAATTTGATTATTTATCCAGGTTAATAAATTCTCTCTCTCTCTCTCTCTCTCTCTCTCTGAGAAGGTTAATAAATTCTGGGAAACCATGTTCTGTGAGTCTTTTTGAAGAACTTACCTTCTTCAGGATGAGCTGCATTAGGTTTAGTTTCAGATGATAATTTTGAAATCGGAATCTTACCCTCGTCGTTACCATCCTCATCTGAATCATCTGAATCATAACTAGCAAGACCAAGAAGAGTAGCTTTAGAACTTAACCCAGTACCATCAGAATGACCAGAAGAGCTAATATTGGTTGGCTTAGAAGGGACAATATCTTTAGCCGAGGCCTTGGCTTTTGATTCTACCAGACCAGGCTCCTTCGAGCTAGAAACACTAGTGGGCTCATTGGCTGCAACAAAGAGGCAATAATCAGTAATGTAATATGTCTATGTAATTTTATAATTTAATTCAATTCACTCACCTTCAGCTGATGAATCATCTTCATTCAAAACTTTGGTAACAATCTCTTCAAAAAGATCATCAGTAACCTGGAAAATTTAAAAAAGAAAAATAAAACTAAACAAATGGCAGGATCTTTGTATTTCTTAGAACAGAAATACATTTTTTGTTAAACCAAGTTAAGTAACCACTATGTAAAGAACAAAACCTTTAAAAGAACTTCAGTTAACACACGCTTAATTTCCTGGTTGAATGCTGCCATCCGAGCTACTTCAATTTCATCCTGCAAATGATTCAAGTCCAGTACAAATGATTCCAAATGAGGGCCATGTTAATAACCGAGTTGAAAATGGAAAGGGGAACAAAAGATCAAGACCAGCATGTTGTTCAACTATGTTCTCTTTATCCCCTTTAAAAAAACACCAAAGTTAGTTACCCTTTAAATTGGAGTTGCTGTAAGCACAATAGCTTTTCAGTAATTAGAATATGGGCCCGATGTTCTCTCTAAAAAAGCATATGGGCTTGATGTTTGCCAGTATAGTATGACAAACAATGTCGAACCTCAGAAGACTAGTAAATACTTTGTAGGTTGCTTCACTGACAACAAAATTTGGAAAGGATTTCCATACAGCTGTGCTATTTCTTTCACCATAATGAAATCTAATTGTTCTATACAAATCACTATATAACCAAAATTTGCATAACCTACATAGAACACTACGGAGAAATTAGTAGTTTTCCAAAGCCACTAGCCTCTACTCACTCCAACAGTTCAACCCTTCTGTCATGGTCAAGTTAGCTCACTTCGATTTACAAAAATTGATCCAAATATCAGTCTGCACATCTTCATTTAAAGTCCTCCACACCACTATTTAGCTTTAAAACTTGCAACTTAGTACGGTACTAAGTTTCTCAAATAGATCACCGGAAGGATATATGTTGTTAGATTTTGCATGCAAGTGAATCACATTAAGGAAGATTCAATTGTACAATAGGTATTGAACTACAGATTAATAATTAAACTAGTGAGCAACACCTCATCATCTTCAGTGGATTTAGCTGAATCGATGCTTCCACTGTCAGTTTGGTCAGCTCTTTTTAGTGGTTTTTCAGTGTCTTCAGATTCCACGGAATCAAAATTTGTCGAGTGTTGCACTGAAGCAGACGCTGATGTTGATTTTTTCTTTAAAAGTTCATCCCGAAGCCAGTTAGGTACTGGAGGCTGGTACAGAATCGAGCACAAGAATTAGTTGAAGTTAATCAAGTAGAATGATTAGGAAGGGAGATGCGTGATGGTAAAAGACGATAACCTACTTTCTTTGATCATTCTGTAACATTGAAGGGAATGTTTGCATCTGTAGGGAATGTTTCTGTTACACTACCAATACCAAATGCCGCGGGTGCAGGGGCGGGCCGCCCAAGGCCCGAGGTTCGGAGAAAATACTAATGCAATTTTTTTAGCATGTATATCTAAAAAAACTGTACACAGTAGAAGGGCCCCGGGCTTACTGGCCGGCCCGAGACAGCCGGCCCAAGTGTAAATCGAGGTGGCCGACTAGAGGGGGGTGAATAGGCAGTTTTAAAAATCTTTCGGCTCTAAACCAATAAATAATGCGAAGCTAATAACAATTGGTTTTGCACAATTAAAACCTAAATCAACTAGGTTTCCCTAAGTGCACCAACAATACAAGAGAGCAATCATACAATGATATATAAGCAATTAAAGCATGTAATGTAAATTGCTCAAAGTAAAGCACAAGATAAAACAAGATGACACTATTATGTTTTACCGTGGTGTTCGGAGACTTGCCGGTCTCCCCTAATCCACGTTGAGGTAAGCCCAAACAAATTGGACTAGCTCCACTAATTAAGCCAACACCTCCGAAGTAAGTCCAACAACTTGGACTGGATCCAAACCAAACCAACACCTCGCTCCCCTATGGCCGCTCTTCCTCCACTCCGGAGATGGTGAGCACCAAACCACTCACAACACGCCGGGCCTTCTCAAAGCTTCTTGAGAAGATCACCGCGCACGACGCCTTCACGCCGTCTAGGTGTCGGTAAACACCAAGAGTAACAAGACTCAACGATCACTTGAACTAATCAAGTGTCAAAGCTCAAGTGCATACACAATCCACTACCTAAGGCAACACACGCACTTAGGGTTTGCTATCAAATCTCACTATGTGCAACACATGCACAATAGAGAAGAAAACATTGCTCTTAGCCCAAAGAATGAATATAACACTGAACAATAACACCAGCAATTTTCAGCGACCTCTCCCAACCAACCAAGGTGGCTATATATAGCCCACACCCAAAAACTAACCGTTGGGAGAAGATTCCCTCAAAACAGTGTATGCCAGTCTGACCGCCAACTAATGGCCGGTCGGACCGCCCCATGCGCCAACGGCTAGAAAACTAGCCGTTGGGCCTTCGGCCGGTCGGACCGCCATGCAAAGGCCGGTCGATCACCGCCAATCGGTCGATCACGCATGGTGGCGGTCCGACCGCCCGATGGAAATTTGGCTAAGTCCCACAAAGGGAGCTCTCTGGAATAGACGTTCCGCACGAACCCCGGAACTTCCTCACATCGGAAGTTCCGTTTTCACATGGGCGGAACTTCTGGACAGAGATTCCAAGTCAAAGCAAATTGGTCAGACCGCCAACATATGGCTGGTTCGACCGATTGGCCATCGGTCAGACCGGTGACCCCTGGCGGTCAGACCGCCAGGCCACAGAAGCAAAACACATTTGCTTTTGCTCAAATGGCAAAACACATTCGCCCATTTGAGTACAATTCCAACAAGGTTAAAAGATAATATTCTCAGCTAGTTGCAAAACACATTTGCCAACATTTTAGAATACTCATCACAAGGAATAAGGTATATGGACTTACACCATTTGTAAAACGCATTTGCAAACTTAAGTCACATGCTACAAGGGTTATGCATGAGCCTCGACTATTTGCAAAACACATTCGCGAATAAATAGCATCATGCCTAGATGAGCTAGAGCAACCATATTGAGCTATCAACACATGACTAACTCAAACTACTAGTTAAGACCCCTCTTAATAGTACAACAACCTATACTAGCAATCCGGTCTTTCAACCAAACACCAAGACCGATAAAAGACTAGGAACACATCCTTAGTCCTAGCTAGTCATACCTTTGTCTTGCATCTTCTTGAAGCTTGATGACACACATCATCACTTCAAGTCCGGGTCATTAACTCGATAATCATCAACACATGATGATCCTTTGTTTGACCTCCATCAACACATGATGTGTCTTCTCTTGTCTTGACGATCAACTCATGATCATCTCTTCTTGACAAGCATCAACTCATGATGCATCCTTTACACCAAACTCTTGACTTGATGATCAACTCATGATCATCCCAAGTCTTCATTATCCTGTAACATAACATATACATCCAACTCATGGAAAATGTTAGTTCCACAATATGATTATCATTAATTACCACACTATACCATTAACTCATAATGGTGGGACAAGATACTCAATCTTTCCCTCTTTGGTAATTGATGATAACCACTTCAATCACATAAATTTGATTTAGATAAAAGTAACACAATGTGAGTATATATATAAACTACACAAGTCATATATATATACTCACAGCATGAGTATGTAAGAACTACACAAGTAATACTCAAAACATGAGTATACAAAAACTACATAAGTTCTATATACTCAAACGGATATGTTTCAAAGTAAAGATCCCAAATATATGTGGAAAACGGAATATAGATCAATACTAATGAAACCACAAAATATAGAATAAACCCCCTAAATGTGTGCATACACATATGTGTAAAGAAAATATATGCACATATTCAAGTTAAACTTATGGTGGAGTTCTCCCTATATTTTGGATCCGAGGAATGCAACATTATATAAGAGTATGAGTCAAATGCATACCTCGTTGAATTTCACCTTTATATCCAAATGAGACTACACAAGATAATACTTGACAAGAGAGTTAGTCTCACAATTGGATTTATCATTAATCACCAAAATACTCTATTAACTCATAATGACGGGTCTAGATCTTTTACCAAGCTCCCCCGCCCGACCGCCCCCCAACCCCCCATTCCCCCCAACTCCCACCGCCCCCAGCCCCCGCCCCCATTTTCCCCCCGCCCCCCGTTCTCCCTGGACTCCGGCTCCCCCCTCCCCACATTTCTTCCCCCGCCCCCCGTTCTCCCCGGCTCCCCCCGCCGGCCCGCCCCCATTTCTTCCTTCTCCCCGCCTGTTCTCCCGACTCCCGCCCCGACGCTTTGACCTCTGGTGGCTCCCCGGCGCCTCCGGCCTTCGCTCATGAGCTCGCCTCGGTTCCAGCTCCTCGCCGGCCAGAGCCAGATCTGCAGGTTGCACCCAGCCCGGGCCGCCTCGCCCCGCCTCGGCTCAGGCCGCCTGCGCTTTCCAGCTCCCTTGCCGAGTTGTTGGCATTGCCACGGCCAGGTCTGCGCGCTGGTGGCGCTGCATGTCTGAGGTCAGCTCCTCTCCTCACCGGTCAACGGCCGCCGGCCCCCGCCTCCTCTCCGCCGCCCAGCGCCCTGCTCTGCGAGACTACGGGTACAGTGAGTTCGCTTTTCTTCTACCCCGCAAACTAAGTGCTAATCCTACTCCTCTCCCTTTTACTGCTACTAGTTCTATTCCAGCTTAAGCCATCAATCATTGGTTCATATATTTTTTTTGTTTTGTTCATGGTGATGCTAGTGTTGTTGTGGAGTGAATTTTTATGTAGATAAGTTCATGTATGAAATTTTGGAATGTGTGAGTGCTGTGATATATTGGTAAGTAATATACATGTGTCTGGAATTGTGTGATCATGCTAAAATAGAGAATGAGCTAAAGTTGTTTATGACACGGTTATTTAGCTATGCATCAAATCCCAAATTGAGTAATGTACCAGTGCGCTTTTGTTTACCACGTTTCTTTGATGCCTAACCAGACTATGAAATGTGACAGTTAAGATCCTGTTCTAACATAGATTCATTTTGGTTAACAAACCAGATTGTATGTGTATCCATGAATCATTTGCTACTCAATTTTCTATGCAAAAATGGATTTAGCAAGACATACAACCATGACATTGGATTTAATCAATCTATTGCTACCAATCATATTATATGCTCATATTACTTGTAATGTTGATCAATATAGTAATTAAATGCCTAAATACTATGTGCTGCTACCATTTACTCCTACAAAATGTTAAGAGAGGAAAAATGCTTTCAAGGTTGATGATTGACACCCTTCTACTACACGGGGGGTGGAAAGGAACGTCTCTTTGCCTTTTCCCCCTCTTTCGGCGTGCCTCTCTGTCTCCCACAGATGGTATCGTTAAATATGGAATTCAAATTTTATTTTGATTGTGTATTTGTATCGTACTTTTGTTATGTTTCAGTATTGATAGTATTTAACGTTAGTTATAGACTTGTAGTCCATTAGTTTTGGATCCGAGGCTCTGTAAAATTCTGACTCCGCCACTGCCGCGGGTGGAACATAGTTTGAACCACAAACTGCTCCAAACAGTGGTGCACCATTCATGGAAGGATCCATCTGTAAGGGCAAAAGAATAAGTAATAGTGACGCAAAGGAATTATAATTGAGTAATAAAATACAGATATATAAAGCTATAACCTGTGCTGTCTGTGGTGGCACTGGAGCTCGAGGAAAAAATCCTACTGTAGCAGATGGGACCCATGATTGAGTTGATGTTGCAACTGTACCATGATCAGACCCTGCTATTGGAGCTGCTGGAATAGTAGAACTGAAATTTATTGTTTTATGTACTGCTATATCAGGAGCTTTCCTGCTATTGAATTCCAAAGGTTTGTCACTAGGATCAACTATCATCTTAGAAGACAGTCCATCATGCCCGGGCATACCAGGAGGTGCCTGAGGAAATCCATCTTGAACTGATGAGGCAGTTGGAGATGGCTGTGCCTGCAAGCTTGGATATTGAAGCATAGCATTCCCATTACCTGTTATAACATGGCATGGTCAAAATCTACCAGTATCAAGCCCTGATTAGAATACACATCAGCATCACCCATCCAATCGCTGACATGTATACATTCATCCACCCAGTAAGTAATCAGTTTTTCTCGAAAAGTGAGTTTTCTCGAAAATGAATCTGATTTTCAGCATGAATGTTGGTAACAGAAACAGATGTTCCATCTCTTCGAAGTGAAAAGGGACAACCGATCAAATACATTCATTTTATTATTTCGAGTTACGAGGAATTAAGGATGACATAGAAAATCCACATGATAAACCACTGGTAACTATCAAATACTTGATATAATCATACAGTCACTGGTAAAGAGATTCATGAGCATTGTGGTACATGCAACCACTAATCTGGCTTGACATCTGCCTTTTCATCAATTTGAAAGAGGCCAACACAATAGATATGTCCAACTCATTGCCTCGAATACAATGGGAGTAAAGTATACACAACTAAAAAAGGTAGCTCAAATATCAATCATGGGAAAAATTAGCTCGGTACCATCGCAAAGATGTATAAATTGAAAAATACCATCGTATGTGAGGGTGACAAGTGGGCCCTGAGACCACATCGATGGTATTTTCCAACTCGAATGATCTTTGAGATGATATGGAGCAATTCGCCCCTCATGGGGAGATAGGTGCAGTGCATTATACCCCCTCTGTTCTAAAATACCATGAGATAGGTAGCTCAAATGAAATAGAGTAAATTTTAGAAAACCCTAGGTTTTAGAGCATTAGTAACACAAAACCCATGTTTTGAGATTTTTTTTTCACAAAACCTCAGGTTTTCAGACATTAATAACACAAAACCCCACGTCGTGGGGTTTTCTGAAACAAAAAATCTCAAAACGTGGGGTTTTGTGTTACTAATGCCTCAAAACCTGAGGTTTTCTGGAAAAAAAAATCTCAAAACATGGGGTTTTGTGTTGCTAATGCCTCAAAACCTGGAGTTTTCTTAAATTTACTCAAAGTCTTTCTGTAATTGAATCTGAATACATATCCAGGAGGGATCAACCAAATTATGATGGAGGCCACACAAGCAAATTAAATTGCCAAGCAAGGCATACCTGGAGCAGAAGAATAATTATAGAAACCTCCTGCTCATAGGTGGGTGGAAATGAACCAAAACTCTTTGCTGGTGGCGCCATTGGACCTCTATCTGCAATATCATCTTCAGCTCCATTCTGAAACTTACATAACCATCTGTAACATATATTGAGCAAGAGCAATAGGATATGATACCTGGCAAATAGTTTGTTTCCCTCTGTTGACCTGTCGTTTGAAACAGCAACTGGTCACTACTTGATTGAGGGATTGGTGGTTGTAACGATTCTGTCAGCAGACTAGCTGGTTGCTGATACTTGTTAGAGATATATGTATCACTGTATTATTCTCAATTGTTATGAGGGGTTATTTGCATATTGTACTTGTCTATATATACTGACCCTTTGGCCCCTGATAATACAAGTTGCTATTCCTAACATAGTATCAGAGCCCATTAAGGTTACCTCTTCCGGACGCGCAACTCGTCTTCTCCTCATCTAACCTAGCCGCCGCCGTCGCTGGCTTGCCGCTTCAGGCGGCCTCCCTCCGAGTCTAGCCGCCCGCCGGCTTCCTTCTCCATGACTGTCATGCACAGATAGACTCCTCCGCGTGGGCGCCGCCGCCTCCCGCCGACGAACTGCGATGGCCGGCTGCGCTTCCTTCTCCGTCGGCCACACCCGCGACGCCGACCTCTCGAATCACAGCCGCCGTCGTCGCCTCCGGACGCCGCCACGGCCTCCGAATCGCAGCCGCCGCCGTCATCTCCGTGCGAGCCGCCGCCGTCGCCTCCCGGACGCCGCTTCACCACAGCCTCCTCCAAAGCACGCATTTCTGAAGCTTCCGCCGCCGTCGCGCTTCCGAAGCTGCCGCCGCCTCCAAAGCTCCGGTCGTCGCTGCTCACTGGGGGAACCCTAGTCCCCCCAGCTCACGTAGCAGGCCGGGCGTCTTGGCCCATTAAAAAGATTTCGGTCGAATCGGGCGAACAGTGAACCGACGACAAAAAAAAAACGTTGTTCTAACCGCCGCGCCGTCCCGCGCCGCCTGTTAGACTTCGTTGCCTTGGTCGCCGCGCCGTCCAGCGTCGCCTACCAATGGGCACCGTTTCCCTCCCTCGCTGCTAGGTGATCTTCGACGGTGTTAATTACACCGACTTCGTGTCTCACATGCGCATCCACATACGTGGTCTTCGTCACTGGGGCGTTCTCTTTGGCGATGTTACCTGCCCGCCTTGCCCTACTCCTCCGACGGAGCCTACGTCTGTTGCGCTATCCTTGACAGCCGACAAGGCTGCTGTTGATGTGCTGGCCTTGCTGATGAGAAGGCTACCTCTGCCTACCAAGAGGTTCTGGATTCCTACATGGATCGATTGACCGCCTACACTCAGTGGTGCGACGACGACGCTCGCGCTGCTGCTGTCTTCATCGCTAGTGTCCAGCCTCAGTTCTTTTCTGAGGTTGTGGAATTTTCTTCGGCTGTCCAGATGTGGACTCACCTTCATCAGCGCTACGAACTCTCTTGATGGGCTTTCTTTAGCTTATTGAATGGATTTTGCGAGTGTACTGTTGATGGCTTTGTTACGAAGCAATATAATCCCGTACAGAAAATCAGACGTCAGACGTTTTATATGCAGAAATCGGACGTGGACAAAAGCATCGCCCATCGGGTGAAAGAGAAGAGCTAAGAGTACAATTGCATATTAATCCACTAGATTTTTAGTATTCTCGTTGGGGTGGAATGTTTGTGTTATATACTATCCAGGGCGAGCTGGTGATCTGAAACGTTGATTGGCAGTCGGACAGCCTGAAATGAGTAACGTGCACATGCCACTTGATTGTCTGGATCCAATTTGTAGAGAGAAACTTGAAACTTAGCTGTTTTGGAACGATTTATGGAATTGAACTTCCCTCCTTTTGTCTAGAGTACTGCCAACAATTGGTCATAATTTATCTGGATTGGTCATTGGAAAAGGCTTCAAAGAATAAATGTCATACAGAGTTTGATTGTTCAAATGTCAGATTAGTCTGTTTACAATTTATTCACCCATTGTTGGGGCAGTATTCAAACACCTCAAAAATCTCACGAGAGTAGACTGACATACAGATATGTCATGGCACGTAATGGATGTCACTACAACCACTGATTCCTACAGTTCAGGGATCCTCAACCTAATTCTCTACAACTGGTGGCTGACAAAGCATAAAGTTCAGATGACAATGCCGGAGTTTTCCCCCATCTCATTTTGACACTTGGACAGCATTAGACAGAACTCATGAAAAAAAACAAGATGAAGAAACTAGCTTCAAGCATATTCTCACTCCTTTACTTCACTTATTTTTCATTGGGTCTGGGAATGCTTCACTTATTTTTCATTGGGTCTGGGAATCCTCTTGTAGTCGTAGTTGTTTATGTCCACCTTTTGCTGCAAAGCCTATATAATACAGGGAGGCAGGAGCTCATCAATGAGACCAATCATGACAAAATGGCAAACCTATCATCAAAGCAATCATTTTTCACATATGAACACAACATTACCTTCAGTTCATCCTCTAGTGAAAGCTTTTTAGGTTTATAGACCCCTTCCACCGATCCTGTTCGGCTCAGAGCTTTTGTTGTCTCTACAACCTGCCATTCTATATCCTCCTTTTCCTTTGTTACTTCTTTGCTGCAAAATAAAAATGATCTGGCACTGTCAAATATATGAAACAAAAGGATGCCTAAATACAATTACATAGACTGATTAGCATAATAGGTTTTGGCCAGTGCAGAAAAGGTGAATAATTTACCTGCCCTGTATAAGATGAGCAAGACCGACCGCACCAAACACTGTCAAAGAAATGAGTGGCAGACCATATCGAACAAATGGATGTTTCCGTCCCCATCGTTTGAATTGTGAGGCAGGTTGAGCAATCTTAGCAGCTGGTTCCACTAGATCAACTTTCTGAGTTGTATTCATGACGGAAATTGACCTTTGCAATGTAACTGACAAAAAAAAACTAATCCAAGGTAACAACAATTGATAATAGGGAACTTGTATGATTAGGATGTTCTAGTGTAAAATGGTTTATTTTCATTCATATTGTTAAATATTAGCATGTAGAAGCCAGCTCATTTTATTTACCACAGAATTAAGATTCAATTATACCCATATTTGTAAATTCGTTGACAACACCAAATTACACACACCACTTAATAGGCACCAAATTATTCACATCACTCAATTTAATCTTTTATGGCCCAGGTAGAACACAATGACAGAACAGGAGAAAATCATTACCAAGCAACCACTAGACAGAGAAAATAATACTCTCATTTGTAATTCAGGCATAACATGAAAGATATCAGAGTAGACAAATTCTTGTAAACACACACCATGAAATATAAAATGGAGCATCAATATCTTTAGTCTAATTTCACAGCAAAAAGTCAACAACTGACCGCACGGTGTCCATGGAGTCAGTTAGGCATGAATGTGAAGAACAAATTCTTATGCTTGCTATTCATGCTAAATGTGAAGACTTCAAAAACTTGGAATGCTGAGCAGCTCAAAATTAGGATAGTTGAAAAATTAAGAAAACTTCTGTTTAAGGTTAACTAGAATGATCACCACTATGCTGGAGACCCTACTGGTATTGCTATCAACTGGCCAACAAGATTATGGGCTGATTATGTAAGAAAGTGCGAGTCAAAGTTCAAAGCAAGGGATATGTGGGAAAGCACATGCATTAATAGATGAAAAAAGATTGTAAAGTGTGATGGGAAACCACTTACTCCCATTACTGCCGAAGAACCCAAGCAAACCAACACAAATTCAAGGACGATTCCCACCGATCTAAAACATCAAAGATGACTAATTACCCTAGCAATCTACAACGGAAATGTGATCAGTGTCACTAGCTAAAGCATGCCAATTTCGATTAGTATAACCACACCCATTCAAATTGAAGCACTCCGTACTACCTGAACACTTCAGAACCCCTTGCCTACCACCACATAACAATTCCATAAACGAAAGAAGCAGCACGGCCACAAATTTTTTCCTGCCTGTCACACTTGCTACCATGCTGAGAGAAGAAACGGGATTCCACTGGCTACTGCAACTTTTTTTTGCGAGGTACTGCAACTAAATTCACTCGAAGGAGCAACTGATTGATGAGGGGGCTGACCAAGATTATCGTGTCCCGTGGTCGCAGCAAGAATGCCGACGACATGAAGACCACAATCCAGCAAAGGATTTGGGTTGGATACAAGAAATCAAGATGAGAATCGGAGAAATTGTGGCGAGACGGAGTAGAGGAGAAGGAACTAGAGGAAGATGAATAGTTAGGTAGGGGAAGTAGTAGTAGAAGTAGATACGGATGCGTACCTTGAGGAGGGATGGAGGGTGGGAGCACTGGTAGACCCATAATTTATCAGATGGGTGTTCGGAGTTAATAAAATATTGTTGAATGGAAAAATTAAAGGTCCACGATAGCAAAAAAAAATCTACAAATTCTCTATTCATACTGTGCTTTCTGCCGATTTATTGAGGTTGTGGCAAATAAGTCCGGTAATGGACTTTTTGCACCATTTTTAGCTGGTGTGTATATAACCTCAATAATATGTGAAATTTGCTATTATGGCTTGGACATTCCTTGTTTGCGGAAAGGAAGCTTGGGCGAGGTGCTTCGACTGCGAAAATGATTGAATGTTCTGTAAAACTACCAAATACTAAGTGTCTGAAGCTATGTTGGATCCCAAAACTGCATCATGACAACACTCCGCAAACAACCTAATCAACTACATCTTGACGCAATCTTGGTGAATTACTCCAGGTTGGCTTGGTGTCTTAGGTACACATGTTTATTCTTGGTACATGCCATGCGCTGGTGCTATGACATCTATCAAAGACTTAATGAGCCAAGCAGGCACTTGCTTCCCCATCACAACCTTTTCTCCTGATGGCTGTAGTTACGGTCACGTTTCTGAATAATGCAAGACGCCCCAACTAACAACAATCAGCACGGCTTAGTTACATCCCCCCAAATACTACGTATTCTTCTCTTCCCAGAATAATTGAGAGATGTTGAAGTGGCCGCAACTACTGATTTGATCGGCACAGGCCGGCCAAACCACCAAATTGAATCAGCCACACGAAAAGACTAGATCACTAAAACCTGAGTTAATGCGAGATCTTTCGCGACGAATTACAGAATAATAATGCGAGATATTTCGCGACGAATTACAGAATAATAATGCGAGATATTTCGCGACGAATTACAGAATAATAATCGGAGGTAGATTGTTGAACTTGCGGATCGTCTGGGGAGCAAGGACAAGGAAAAGAGGGCAAGAAAGAAAGGCCGCACCTTGAACTTGGACTGACTACATCAGCTTCGGCGCGCTGCCGACCGATTGGAGGTTCACCACGATAGCTTCGGCGTCCTCGGTTCCTCGCCTTCGTCTCCTCGGTCCTCCCCTAGTCCCCTTCTCTTCTCCGGTTCAGCGGTTCTTCTCCCCGCGAGTCCGCGTCCGCGACGACGCGACCCCGTCGACCCGCACGGTCGCACCCGGCCACCCGCCACCGCCGCCTCAAGGATGAGGAATAAAGATGGAGAATTGGAGATGGACTGCTGCCTGCTGGGGCCTGGTTGCAGGCTTGCAAAGATTATTTACACATTTAGGGCTTGAGTCGTTGGAGAACTTTGACGAGATAGGCTTACCTAGCCGCTTAGGCCGCAGGAGTTGGGTGCGTCCGTGATATTGATTGGCCCATTCGTCCATTCCAAGGCGTTGTGTCTGATTATCTGCGTGTCTGTAAATGAATACTTTAAAGTCGCATTTGAGTGCATTTTGCTTTTGGTTTTGGATGAAAAAGCTGAAAATATGCCAACGGTTGGCTTTTTTCTGCTTTCGAGGAAGCTCAAAGTTGTCAATACATATAAACCAAAAGCGAAAAGACAGTGTGTTGGTCTTCACGACTTCCCACCTCCAAATGCTCCAAGAATACCTCGGACTTGCAGAATTACCCACCTCATACCTAGTATTTAAAGCAATCTTGCTGCTCGCCTTCCATCGGCATATTCGATTGAGTCTACTTAAAATTCTAAGTTACAATGAGCCCAAGCAAAGAAAATTATCATTGCAACAATGGCTTTGCATAATTTTATTCGAGATAGTGCTTTGATTGATAATGATTTTGCTCGTGCGCATGTGAATGATGATTATGTAGACGGGGACATGTCCACTAACCTCGCCAGCACATGATGATACAAATTATGGATGATGTTGATATGAACGGCCTCGTGACGCTATTGCAATAGCTTTGGTAGCATGACGATAGGATAGATGAAAGATATATGCATATTTTGTATATAGTACTTGCCAATTTAAACTATGTATAAGGAACTGATCTTCTAGTCCAAATTATTTTCACATGCTTTCTGAAGTTTTATTGTTAAATACTGTTAAGTGTTCTTAAATGTCGTTAAATGCCGTTTAATGTTGTTAATTTAGTTAAACGACATCAAATAAGTTATTACTGTCCTCATGAGCATTTCAGACATTTCATATCTCGGAAGTGACCTACCTAAAAGTCAGACAGCCAAACACCAAATCAGAAAAGCACACCATTCAAATTGCAATTAGGAAAAGCCTACAAGACAGTAGGAGCCGCTTTTAGGAAAACCATCTTTGTACAAACAGGCCTAATGTAGACGGATATGAGTATCTTTCTTTGTCTACAGGTATGAAAACAGAGATAATTCTTTATCCATCGGGTAAACGGGTACGGACATGGGTAAACTCCATCCGTACCCGCTTCGCCCGATTACTCGTAATCTATTCACATGTGTAAGAAACTATGTCAAATTGTATTTGTATTTTATTTGTTGAACTTGATTAGTTGTCTTGTCGAACATGATATGTGATGAATTTTATTAGTTGTTGAATGTGTGATGCATCATTGATGTGTGAATTATGATGAACTTAATGTATGCATTTCTTGCGGGTAACGAGCATGTCCGCGGGCGATGGGTACCCACGGGCGGCGATGCATTATTCGCGGGTAAACGGGCATGCCCGCGAGCGACGGGTATGGGCGAGGTTTTTCGCCCGTCATCCTTCGCGGGTATACCCGTGGGGAATTCGGGGTCGCGGATATGGGTATGGCGAGCATTACTCGTACCCGCCGCACCCGATTGCCATCCCTAGTTGGGTAACTGTCGAGTGCCGACGCGTCGAGCTCCCGAGCCACTGTGGGCTGGGCTCGGATGCAAGACGCCGAGACTGCGAGGCGCGACCGCACGAGTCCTGGTGCGAGACTGCAACTAAAGTTTTGCCCATAAAAAAAGTGTTCAACTAAACATCTATGAACCTAATCCGCCCCTGGATGGGAGGGCCCTATCAGTGAGCGGTGGAGAGAGCACGGAGACGGCAACAGAGGCGAGGCTGATGTAGAAAATTGGTTCGGTAATATCATGTTCGATCGTATTTAGAAAACTGACATCGCTTTTGTAACGCATTACAAAATAATACCACGAACAATCAAAAAATATTAAAAATAACACTATCGTCATATTTTTCGTCAATCTTTAACAACAAGGACATGTGATGTGAGAGAATACCATTTTACCCCTCTTCTCCACTGTCTCTTTTCCCTTTTTTCTCCGGTGAAGAATTTAGACCCGTTATTATAAGTTAATGGAGTATTTTGGTTATTAATAACAAATCTATTTGTGAGACTAACACTTCTATTGTTATACATATTGTTTAGTCGCAGTTGGATAAAAAGGTGAAAATCATATAGGTATGACAACCGGTGAAGGAGTAGTTCAGTGTAACATCCCAAAGTTTTGTTACCAATTTTAAAATTAATAAAATATTATTTTATTAGATTTTCTAAAATTTAAAATAACTTTATTGTTTTTTCCTAAAAATCCTTTAACATAAAAAATCAAAAATAAAATTTATTGAGTTTCTTGGATTTTTGGATTTAAAAAGGATTTTCCTTTCGTCCCGAAAGTTAAAAAAATTTGTTGCAAAATTAAAAACTAAACTATAATTATAAATAATTTTATTAAGTTCCAAATAACTCAAGAAATTTATGCATATTTTTATTGAATTTTTTGGACTCTTTTAACTACTTTCTAAAAAGCCTATTTATTTATTTCATTTTCGGTAATTCAAAAACTAATTCAAAATCCCGAAATCGGTTTGGGTTGAAAGCCTCAGCTCCGGCCCTTTCCCTCCTCTCCAGCCCATTTCCGTGCGGCCCAGCCAGTGCCGCGCCTCTCCCTGCTCGCCCTCGCTGCCAGGCGGGGCCCGCAATCGACGTCAGGTATTTAGCTTGTACTGCTTAGACATCCACTTGAGCCTAGCATCACAAACTAAATATCCCACCTCTCGGAGTAGTATGTACCTCCCAGGAGCGGTACATGTACTTTTTCACAAAAAATAGCATCAATTACATATACAAGTCATTACAATATCGAGTATACAAATTTACAACACAAAAAATATACTATTCATATTACAAAAATAAGTCCGACCAGCCAAATGTCAAGAGGAACAACTAAAGTAACACTGAGCTCGACCTGTAGGCCGTTTATGTGCAATCGGACGGTGTACGAGCTTCAGGCTGAGTCCTTTTCTGTTTCCACCCCTCTCGAAATTATTATTATTATAAAAGAATCTCACCTTCCGCTTCCGCAAGAAAGAAAAGAGGGGAAGCAAAGCACAAACCACAAAGGCGGCCGTCGCTGCAGCAGCAGCAACACAACCGCACGAGCCGACACCATAGGATAGGGAGGCCGTACGCCGCAGATCTGTGGCCGCGTTAGGGTTTCGCCGACGAGAGGGGGAGTAGGAGGAAGAGGAGATGGACGTGGTGAAGGCGGCGCAGCTCTCGGGGCGGACGCTGGAGCGAGTGGTGGTGCACCCGCTGGTGCTGCTCAGCATCGTTGACCACTACAACCGCGTTGCCCGCGACACCCGCAAGCGCGTCGTCGGCGTGCTCTTGGGCACCTCATCCCGCGGCACCGTCGACGTCACCAACTCCTACGCCGGTAACCAGCCCCGCCTCTAACCACTAGGGTTTGTGCGGTTCGGGTCGGCCCGCCGGTTTCCGAAGGATCTGCGCTTCTAGTGGACCTAGGGTTCGCGGAATCGGTTGTGGTTGTAGATGTAGTTAGATCTATTGGCGTGAATTGCTGTGTGCTTACATGATTAGATCTGTAGAGTTATTCCGGTGGTAGCTTACTAAATATGTAACTTGCGATGACACTTGATTTTGCAGTGCCATTTGAGGAGGATGACAAGGATCCGAGGATCTGGTTCCTGGACCATAATTACCACGAGTCGATGTTCTCTATGTTCAAGAGGATCAATGGTATGCTGTTTCAAAATTCCTAAATTTGTAGGAGTTAACATATGCAGTTGAATTTGTTGTCCTGATGAGCTGTTTCTGATGCAGCCAAGGAGCATGTCGTTGGCTGGTACAGTACTGGTCCAAAACTGAGGGAGAACGACTTGGATGTCCATGCGCTGTTCAACAAGTATGATTCTGTGCCATAGCCATATATTCTGCAATTGCTTGTGAAGTTCTGCACTCCTATAAATGGTGCTTTGGTTAATGTATACAAGTTTATATATATCCTCATGGTTCGCCAAGGCGCTAGGCGCTAATCGGGCGGCGGGGTGCTGACTAGCGCCTAGCCCACCTAGGCGTCCGACTAGAAAACAGGGGAGGGGAGGGGAGAGCAGTGCGTGGAGGCTTGAAGCAGAGAACCAACACCAGCGATGATGCAACAGTGGAGAGGAGAGGAGCGCCGGCGCAGCTCCATCTCTAGGTTGTTGATGGTGTGGAGGTGGGAAAGGCGGCAGCAAAGTGCATGTGGCTGGCGGTGAGGTGGATCCAGCCAGTTGGCGAGAGGGGCGAGGTGGATCGTGCCGCTTCGCTTGGCCGCCGCTGCATTACCCTTGTGTGCCAGAGAGGAGAGGACTTAGGTTTGCTTGTGCAGCATTCCTTCTATTCTAACTTTGTTTGGTGCAGCCCATCTGGACCATACGGCCCAGCTACTCCCAGCCGCCCCTTGCCTCTTCCTTCCCCCTCTTCTACCTCCTCAACAGCCGCCTCCTCCTCTGCTTCTTAGCTGCTGCAGCCACCGCCTCTGCTTCTTAGCTGCTGCAGCCACCGCCTCCTCTGCTTCACGGCCGGTGGCCTATGCAGACGCCACCTCCTCGGCTGGACGGCACCGCTGCGATGCCACCAACACTCCTCCTCCACCTCCCCCTCCTTTGCTTGCTGGACAGCACAAATCGGCCACCCAACCCGGCCAGATTCGCCGCGCCTAGGGCCGCCTAGGACCGGCTTTGACTGCCTAGGCGGCCAACCCGCCTAGTCTGCCAATTACATGGAAATCGTGGTGGCTGGCCAGAGCCCAGCGCCTAGAGGCCGATTAATCAGCTCTGGGCGCTGATTTTTCGAACACTGTATATCCTCCAAAGTTAGAAAACAAGCATATCTAACTTTCTAGTGAGGCTAGTATGACCTAGTTTCAATTGCTGTTTGACTCCATACTGTTATTGGCACACGAGAACAGGCCAAGTTTCACCTGTGCTCGAAACTTTTGCTCAGTTGAACTAGACTGCAAGCTCAAAAAATGCACAGCTAGTCCAGGATCTGATAGTTAACTCTGTATTTCTTTCTGAAATTTTATCTGCTACCAGCCTGCCAATGGAAACTTATTGATCTAGAATGTTAATGATGAAAGTATTGTCATAGTGAGGTGTTATGGACAACAGTCAGTCAGCTTAATGATATTTCGATCAGATTTGGTTGACTGCCTGTCGGGACAGGGGCGCGAGATGGACAGTGAGAGGAGGAAGAGAAGTCAAGATGAAGGCACGTGGAGTATTCAAATTAAGTGATGAATTGTGTTGGGCCTGGCCCATGTAAATGAGAGAGGAAATGGCTTATTAAACCAGGCGCTGTATACTTTCAGAGTTTTATCGAAAAGAAGAAAATACTGTAGCATAACTTTCCCCTTCTCTGCTTCCTTCGTTCTCCCTTCTGTCTGCTGTTCGGATGGCAAAGATTTGTCTGATCTCAAGCATGGCATCTCGCCGGCGATGAGGACATGACACTGCCTTAATAATACTACCACATACTTCATCACTAAAACAATGAACTTGTTGGGTCAAACTGACTCATGAGTTTGGAGAGCAACCCTTACCTTCTAATGGTTTGGAGACTAAAAAATATGTTAGAAACTCGAGACTGCATATGTATTTTGTTTTTCGTACCTATTCTTTGTCTTTTTAGCTTTAAAGTAACTTTCCTATTGACTCGGTCCCAGGATGCTTGTTTTGTATTCCCTTTGTCACTCACTCTTATATCATTTAATTTTATTTCATGCTTTCCACTGTGCAGCTATGTTCCAAATCCTGTCCTGGTGATTATTGATGTTCAACCCAAGGAGTTGGGAATACCTACCAAAGCATACTATGCTGTGGAAGAGGTTAAAGAGGTAAGCTTGCAATCAAAGAAGTTGGAGGCTTATGCTTGCTTGTTCAGCTTCACTAATGTACACAGTTGTCCTTTACAGAATGCAACTCAGAAAAGTCAAAAGGTGTTTGTCCATGTTCCTTCAGAAATTGCTGCCCATGAAGTTGAGGAAATCGGTAAGACTTGTTCAGCTTAAATTACATAATAAAAGGGGATGTTTTGTGGCATTATGCAAGTTGAAGAGGCAACTGTTCAGTCATGTAGGGTCTTATGATAGATAGTTAAGTTTGACCCACAAATCTAATAATGCTAGGGAGCTATGTTGCTCGGACATGGACACGCGTGTCCGACACGATACGTATCGGACACAGGGATTCACCATTTTCTAAAAAATGCTGACACAATGACACAGTTGTATATATATAAATAATACAAATAATATAATTTCTCCCAAGACTACTTCTCCATCTATTTTACAATAAATCAGCAACAATAGCAAATAATACATGCTTATGTTATACAGAACACAGAGCATGATCATTATGTGCCAAGGAAGCAACTTGTACCT
The DNA here is from genome assembly GCA_036346395.1 of Hsuehochloa calcarea. Lineage (NCBI taxonomy): Eukaryota > Viridiplantae > Streptophyta > Magnoliopsida > Poales > Poaceae > Hsuehochloa > Hsuehochloa calcarea. The sequence goes on from CM070599.1 coordinate 49,338,122, forward strand.
TCAGGGTGTATGGTCCTAGTGATTTGTGGCATTATGCAAGTTGAAGAGGCAACTGTTCAGTCATGTAGGGTCTTATGATAGATAGTTAAGTTTGACCCACAAATCTAATAATGCTAGGGAGCTATGTTGCTCGGACATGGACACGCGTGTCCGACACGATACGTATCGGACACAGGGATTCACCATTTTCTAAAAATGCTGACACAATGACACAGTTGTATATATATAAATAATACAAATAATATAATTTCTCCCAAGACTACTTCTCCATCTATTTTACAATAAATCAGCAACAATAGCAAATAATACATGCTTATGTTATACAGAACACAGAGCATGATCATTATGTGCCAAGGAAGCAACTTGTACCTTCAGGGTGTATGGTCCTAGTGACTTGTCAGTGGTGTGAATCTGCCACTGGCACTAGATCTACGATAGCAAAATGGAGCAGATCAGCAAAACAGAGAGAAGGGAGATCAGGAGAAAATGGATCTGAAGGGGGAGGGGGAAGAGGAGGGAGAGGAACCTGGAGGTGCAGGTGACGGCGCGACGCTGGCCAAGGGCAACCGAAGCCAAAGACGAAGGCAATAGGGGCTGGCGAATTGGTACTGCCACGGTCTCCTCCTTCCACTCCTGCCGTGGCCATGGTAACCAGATCCAGCCCGCAAATAGGAGGAAGCCAGCGAGAAGATGAGGGGGCTCACTATGCTACTTAGAATAGCGCCGGTCATTGGAGAAGGAGCTTGCCGCTGGTTGCCGGAGAATGGGGTGACAAGAGAGGGAGGCTTGAGAGCGATGAGGACAAGTGTGGGCATGCGTCGTTTCTGGTTCTAGTCAAGCAAGGGTTGAGGGCGTCGTAGGGTTGAGGGCATCGTAACTCGTAAGTGGGCTGGGCTGTGTCGGGCATGTGTCCATGCCGTGTCCCCAACGAGTCGGAAATCAAAATTCATTTTTTTCGCTCGACAATATTCAGACACGGGCCGAATACGTATTTAGGTCGAGTCGGAGCCATGTCCATGCTTCATAGCTAGGAGGAACTGGGAAAGAAAATGCTATGGACGAAACCTATCTTTTGCTTCAGCAATTGGTTATTAACTGATTTATGCTTTATGTTATCTTCAGGAGTTGAGCACCTTCTGAGGGATGTCAAGGATACAACAATAAGCACACTTGCAACAGAGGTAATATTTCACAAGAAAAGGGAATGTTTGTTTCCAGTTCGCTGTTTGCTTTATTTATCCATGCTCCTAACTTATCCTTTGTCAATGAAGGTCACCAGCAAGCTTGCAGCCTTGAAAGGACTGGATGCAAGACTCAGGGAGATCCGTAACTATTTGGATCTCGTAATTGAAGGGAAGCTCCCACTGAACCATGAGATATTGTACCACTTGCAGGTTCGCCTTTCTCTTGCGATTTGTTATATGTTATTCTCAGGAGTCACATACCTCAATTTACTTGCTTGTGTTTTAATAATCCCCCTATTAGACTTTGTCCTCGCCAGAAAAGTTCCCATGTTACACTGTCCTTCAATTTTATGAAATGTTTGAAATACACCTCCATTCTTAAGGCTATCCCGATCAACCAACTAATTGCATTAAACTCCCAAACCAAATATAAATCTGCTTAGAATATGTACACTTTCCTTTATATGAAAGGCAGACAATTTCTTAGGAATTGCACACCATTCTTTGTTCCCTATGATGTTACCAGCAGCTCTCACTAGAAGTTGAACATATAGGAAGTAGGGAGGGTGCTTCAATGTATGACTTGGGTGGCCAAGCAGATCTGTCTTTGGATGATAAAATCATCCTTTCTGTATGTTTGTTTCAGAATGGCTATTTGTCTGACTTTGTTTTGTCACACAAATTACTTCTGAAGTAGAAAAAAAGAAAAATGTGATAATGTAAGTCTGAAGTCCTACCACATGTAGTTACGCTTGATGTTCTATAGAATATGCATTGCCGACAAATTTTAATTCCATCCAAAGTTCTGCTAGTGAAGCAATTTTACTCATGGAGTCAATGATGTATTCATTTCAACATTTTATTGCAGGATGTATTTAATCTGCTGCCCAACCTCAATGTAAATGAGCTGATTAAAGCCTTTGCAGGTGATCACGCATGTTGCCATCAATTTACCAGAATTAACCTGTATTTTTCTGGTTCTGGATTTTCTTATCACATGCTACTGTTCTTTCCTGCAGTGAAAACAAATGATATGATGCTGGTCATATACCTATCTTCGCTTATCCGGAGTGTCATTGCGCTCCACAACTTGATCAACAACAAGGCAAGTGGTTTCTATCAGTTAGTTTAAGCTGTTTCCAGTCCACACTTCCTCCCCTATAAGATATCTTCTCCTTGCTGATCACATTTATCAAGTTTTTTATTTTCTTTTCCTGATGAAAGTTTACTTTATTTTATTTGACTCTAGATGCTAAACAAGGAGCATGAGAAGGCCGAGGATTCAAAGCCAACCGCCGTACCTACTGCAGCTGGGAGCTGAATATGCTTGTTTATCTTGCATTGGGCTAGGGATCTTTGAACCAGTGGTGGCCAAAAAAAAATTGGCATGTTAGCATGGTTGCGCTTCAACCAATTGTCTTGACCTTGAATTTAAACTTGATGTTTACTTCTGTACGACATGGTCAACGGCAAAACCTTACATTATGTGAGCTTTAGGTCAACCTCTTCAGCTTTTATCTAGATCTTATACTGTTTCATGGGTTACGTCGTGTTTTATCATGCTGGTTGCCCTATTAACTTGTAGTAAATGTGCACTTAACCCAAACAATTACCAGTTTGACTTGCTAAGGCAATCCTGTTTGGAGGTACTATGGGGGTGTTTGGTTTGTCTGCGGATTGCAGTTTTTCCGAAAAACAGATTCTGGCTGGGTTGAATGACGGTAGAGTTGAACGGTTGAGCTGAAAGATGTTCGGTGTTTGACTGAAGCAGTAAATGTTTAAAATGTTTGTGAGGCAAATGATGGTTTGTTTGAAAGCATTTAACGATAATTTATGGTAATCAATAACAATTAATGATATTTTATGATAATTATTGATAATATGTACTTAAGTAAATCTTAATGACAATTGACAAAATTAACGAAAGCCGACTCTACGGGCTTTCTTTTGCGTATTGAATGGATTTTGCGAGTGTACTGTCGAAGGCTTTTGAGTTACGAATCAATCTAATCCCGAATGGAAGTACAGGTGTCGTACTGCCTAGCTTTCCAAAATTGATTGATGCAGACTATATGGGCTTTCTTTTGCTTATCAGCAGAAATGCATGGCTTTCCTCTGAAACGGAGCTGCATTTGGGTGCCAAAAGTCGGAAATGTTTGGTTTTTCTCTTGTCAGCCTGGCCCTTTTACTTTAGGATCTTACACGCAAACGATAGAAATAAATCATCTGACATGATGCTACAACGATATGATACTATTATCACTGTTGAGTGTTAGCTCAGAAAAATACACGGGACAAGTATTGCAGCAAAATAATGTAGTAATTAATCTAAACCGTTCTTTTCGAATCAGATAGATGAGATCGTGGAAATGTCACCGAGCTATGCTACGTTGCTGCAATGGTAGAGGATGCGATTCCAAGTTGCATAAGCTAAGCTGATTTAAGAGAAGAGTAGATGCAAGACGGCAAAGCTTCCACTGCAGACACTCGTTCCAGCATTGAGTTCCATTGACAATACCTGTACACGAATTGAAATTCGTCGATTAGTTTCATCTCCGTCCGGGACGATTCAGTATTAGCACCGATCAGCCCGTCTGTCCTTCGCCGTAGATTACCAGAACGACCGATTGTTCTCAGCCGCGCGGATCCGCGTGCCAACCTCACGGTTCCGTGCGTCTACTGATTCCGTCGGGGGCTCGGCGAACTCGTGGCAGATCCTCGCGGCCATCCATCGCCAGGCGCGAGCCAACTAACTCCCCTATGGCCTTCTCCTCTTTCTCATGGCCGTTTCGCCGCCGAGGCAGCGGCAGCGGCAGCGGCGGAGGCGGCCCAAGCAAACCCGCCGCCGCCACGGCCGAGGCAGACGAGGAGGAGCTGGGCGTGACTCCGCAACTCCTGGACTTCCTCCGGACGCTCTCCCCCGACACCTTCAAGTCCTCCGCCCACCAGCTCCAAGGCAATCCACTCCCCTCCCCTCTCCGTTCTACTATCCGGCTCGATCCTGACGGTGCTGTGCTGTTCGTACGCAGGAGGCTCCGTGGAGGCGGCCACGGGCGACCTCACCGGCTGGCAGGAGCGGCATGCCATGCTCGTGCTCTCCAAGGCTAAGGCGGGTTTCCCGCGGATCTCGACTTGTTATCGCCCACTTCTGCTTCCTATCCCTAAGAGATGGTTCTGAACTGTCAAGTGCTTCTTGTAGGAACTCGCCAAGATCCGGTACGATCTGTGCCCACGACACATGAAGGATAAGCAGTTCTGGATGATATACTTCCTGCTCGCCAAGAGCTACACCTCACCGTAAGCTCTTATTTTTAGAAGTTTTCACATATGTGCAGTGTTCCAGTTGCAGAGCTCAATTAGCTTCCTCAGTATCGACCCACTATTGATCAATTTGTAAAATTAGCCACACGATTTAATATGGAACACAGACTAACTTCAGAATAGCATCTCACTTTGGTTTCGTAAAAATTCAATTAGCACATGTAGTCCATGAAGTTCCTTGCCATCCATCCAAGTAATTCCAAATCCTAACATAATTATCTCCGTTGTGGATAGAATAATTTTCCGGTCCTTGTACATGTTTATTCAGCAAAAGGGATTTGAAGAAACTGTATTATGTCAAACGTGAGTTTCTGTAGCTTTATACATTCAGCAAAAGGGGGTTTGCATGATTGCATCTGAATGTTTTTTTATATATAAAATGCATAGATAACCTGAAAAAAAAAACCCTCCCTGATTGATCTCAAAGATGTAACCATTATGTTGTCCCAGGATTTAAAATTGAACTACTGAAGCTATCTTGTAGGGTTCTCTTGACATGCAGCCATGTTGCTAAACAAAAATGCAGAAGTTTCAGAATTCAGGTTAACATAATAGGCAATCATCTATGGTGGTAGACCAAAATTTAGTTAGTTTCTCTGCAGCCTTGTGCAGTACTTTCTATCAGCTAGCCTCGTCAACAGCCTTCTAACCATGCCATTTAGACTTGAGAACCGAGATAGATTGCTGTTTGATGTGCAATGGTCAGATATACTTCAGCTCCAGCTGCTATAGGATATTCTTCTTCTCTCCTACCATGGATTTTTTACAGCATCAACATTTGAAACACATGTTCTGTTTTAATAGGTATGAGTTATGTGCCATACAAAAAGAAAAGGTAAAAAGAATGGAGACAGAAAACGGGAAGCCAAAAGATGTGATTACTGTTGAGGTGGAGATGCAAGAATCAAAACGCAGTAGAGAATCTCAAACATTACCGGTTGATTCAGAATCTCAAGATTCATAATTAATGTTGCTGACATAATATTAGGTAATGCTGGGAGTAGTATCAAATTGATGTTTAGTTTATTCTTTCAATCTTTCTTCAGAGCTCATATTTCCAGTTGAATTACCCATGCTTCAAAACTGCTGCAGAAATTTTCCAGATGCATGGGCTGAGTGTGCATTGCAGCTTCTGGCTGGATGGAGTAATCTGCTGAGTGTGCCATCGTAATGCATGTATATGTAGTAATCAAATCTTGGAATCAAGTAATTTTTATGCAGCACGCAGCATCTGCTAATAGTTTAACATAGCAGATGTTCGTTGGCTATGCACTGACATGTAAGTTGATGGGAACTTGACTGTGATCTTGATGTGAAGTTCATAAATATTGTGTTTATTTTTGTGCTGTTTCTCCCCTTCTACTGTTTCAGGCATTCACAGCGTTCTGTATGCACAACACCGTTGTTCGCTAAAATTTGACTTAAAATTCTGCTGCACTGCAGCATTTGTTAGCCATGTTGAGTTGATTTTATAGAGATTTCTAGTTACATTTCCACTCATTGAAGGCATTGTCCAGGCATGTACGATGACGCTTAACACTTAATTTAGTTATGCATAAGTTTCATCTAAAACTGAAATCGGGATTCAAGACTCAAGAACATCTGCACACAACCTTCCGAGTTCCAACTAAACTTCTGCACATTTGGAGTGCCTAGTAAATATCTGCCTAGTAAATATCTGCCTACCTAGTTAGGTTATGATACTCTAAGTAATTCTTACAGGAAAATGTAGGCGAGCAAAAAACCAAAGCAGCAGTGAGATCAAATGGTTTGCAGATTAACTTAGGCACGCAATACAGACAACGAGAATAGGACCAAACTTGGTGATGTAGCAGAAAGCAACGCCTTAAAAAAGCATAACACATCATACACATATTACGCCCGACATCACAAATTACTGCGATACTATGTTATTAATCAACTACAAAATTGTTTTAGCATGTGCAATGCAAAACAAAAGGGGTAAGTACGAGCTCATTCAGCATTAGCATGCTATTTCCGTTGAGCTCAATTACACATTGACAGAGCCCAGTGCACATGCAAGTAGCTCTGCAACATATAACTACCTCAACATATGTGGTAACTTCGGATTCTGGTTAAAAAATATCATACACGAGTAGCTACACTGATGGTCCCAAAAATTTCTACTTAACAATATTCTCAAGCCATGGCATCATAATCATCCAATGCACCATTATACTCCGTGACCTTTTTCTTGATCTTTTGAGGAATCCACCCAGGTGATGAAGTCCTCCATGTTCCTGGTTACAAGAAAGGCTGGATCGGTGACTGTCTCTGGGTCTACACGTACATGCCCTTGTTCAATGTATGTCACAGCCTCTTTAGGTGCTCCGAAAACTTGAGCCTTAACATAACTGTTGCAAGTCTCCTCCTAAATTTAACAAATAAAATGGTAAGTGGAATATGATATGTCATGTTGTTTCCTACAACATAGCTACTACGGTTACTAAGTGATTAGCCACAACAACAATCATTTATCTTGGCCAGTGTTAGAACATGAAACAATTGAATAAATAGCACAGTACAATCTAAACAAGCAATAATAGCTTAAAATAAAATCAGCTGACAAATAGAATGCACCACCTGACAAAGCTTACACTGATTCAAAGGGAAAAAATTGCTACAATTCAGACAGAGAGATAGAGAGACCTGCAAAAGGAGCTCACTAAAAGATTCTCGCATTTCAACAAGCTCTTTCTTGTTGGAATTACACCCATATTATACCTGAAATTTAAGAAACTTCGTCAGGCTACACATATGAGTAGAGCAGTAAAAGCCACAGGAAAAAAACTGAAAATGGCAAAGACAAATCGAGCAAGAAATGCATATGATTTGGTCAAATGAAAATAACTTCAGATGTCAGCTAATAAGATAGCACACTTAACCAACACAATATTACAGCAAGCTTCATGATGCCATACTTGGGAATTTCAATAATGTATCAGAATAAAAGCAATTCATTGCCATGTTCAAGGAACAAGGACTAGCACAGCTAATGGTCTATGTCATAAGTATAGTGCAGCCACAAGAAGTTGGGAGTCCAACCACAAGCGGAACTAGATATTAGAGTGCATGCTCTGACTTATAATCTCGCAGAGGGTTATCCAAGCAAGTCTTTGCCACCACTTACATTGCCGAAAAGAAATTATGAGGAAATAGTCAAGTACTTATAAGATAGATCGAAAATACACTCAATTTAGTAAACCATAACATACAGACAGTATCCCTGTAGCTTTCCTCATATACCTGAAATAGTGAAGAAAACAATAGTCTAGTTCTACTATATTGCTGTCCTTCCCTGAAACACTACATATAGGCGAGAAATCTTGCTTATCACTAACTCTAAAACAATCCAATCGTCAATTCACAGATAAAGGGGCAAAATTTTGTAAGATTACGACACTTCAGGGATACAATTATAATTGTTCGGGTCAAAATTCACATAAACAATGCATATAGAAACTTTACATCCAAATAGAGGGGGTGTAGTAACTTACAGCTTATCGAGCAGCATGTCTGTCGTCTCGATTCTGAAAAGGGTCCCTTGTACCCATTTGCTTTATAATGTTAACGAGCTTTTGCACCATCAGGCATATCCCATTATACCTGTTGGCACACAATCACAAAAGTGACAGGGCCGCATTCATGATCAAAAGCTTGGACAAGATCAACCATATGAAGCGAGAAGGACAGACTGATATCAAATCCTGGAACCAACCAATATACTACGAATGCTAGTATTTGATAAGCAAGAGAGAAAATTGGACACTTCTGGCCGTATGACGCATTTAAAATTCCCATTTAGCCCCTTCGCAAAATTTCCAAAATAGCCCCTCGGGCCTGGCTGCCGTCGGGGGACGGCAGAAGAAGCCACTTACCGCCGCCCCGGACGGCAAGAAGAACCTTCTTAGCCCCCACTTCAGAAGCCACTTCCACGCCGGCCGACGGCGAAGAGAACTCCGCCGCCCCCACGGCGGGTCACCTCACCGCCGTGGGGCACGGCAGCAGGTCATTCAGCCACCTGCTGCCGTCCCCGACGGCAGCAGGTGGCGCCTCCTTTTTTAAAAAAATTAAAAAACATAATATTTGTTCGACAAATTTTTAAATATAATAAATAAGCTCAAAAAATTATGAAACTTTGTATGGAGCCTCCTGGCATAGTGTGCTTGGTTGTGTAATTTTTTTGAATTTTTCTCATTTTTTTTTCTCTGCATGATTCTTTGAAGTCAAATTTTTGTATGAATTTTTTAATATGGAAACTGAGGTCCGAACATTATGAAAATTTTTTGTCAGACTCCCTACACAGAGGACTTGATTGTGTAAATTTTATGTTATTTTATATGCTCCGAGATTATCTCGAGAAATTCAGGGTGTAGGTGTGGAAACTATGACGAGACGTTTCAGAAATTAGGGTTTCTTGATTTCATGTGACTCGAAATGTGTAAAGTTTATTACCACATGAGTACTCTTAGCCGCTATGATTCTTGATCATATTTTTAAAGATGCCAAGAACTCGACCTAAAGGGGTTGAGAACGTTGTGATTACGAAGATAGCTTAAAACATAGAAGAATCAATGTCGATGTCAATAATTATTTCGAATTCCAGAGAAGAGGCATATTTGCAATATAGTATTATTTTGATGGCTCAATGAGGCCCAAAATCGAATTGTATTGCACTCCGGACGAAGCACGCTTCATGTGGTCACATGGCATGTTGGTTCGGCTAATTGGTTTAGTTACATACGCTACTAGTACGGTACATTGCGACACAAGCCTCCGGGCCATGTAAGGCACGCATGCCTTTAGGAGATAGTAAAAACATGCCTAGTAGAAGAGGGACTACTACTGAGAATGGCCCGACCTCAGTGTGGACCGGGGCCATTTGCCCTTCCTCCCGAGCTCGGCGTTGTACTCCTCGGCCGCCCTGGCCTCGGCCGCCATTTCCCTCTTTTTTTCACGATCCCGCTCGCGTGCCTCGCGCTCCCTGCGCCTGCACGCCTCGAGATGAGCCTGCGTCTCCCGGCGGATACGCTCGTTGCGCTCTTGATCCGACGATCCTCCTCCGGATCTCGCGTCCCTTTCGCATTCCACTCCTCGAAGTCGAGCCGCCATCGGTCGTGTGGATGGATTTCTAGGTCGATCCATCGCGGAAGCCACACGAGGCTCCGGTGACTACGGGTAGACGGAGAGACCGTAAGTGCGTATTATGAAAAGAGAGCCGATACGTGAACTTATCGTAAGTACTCCTTCGCGTGCGCGATAGGTTCTCGTATCCCAACGACGGTCGGGATAGTCGAGGAGTAGTTGGGACAACCCGATGAGCGCATGCCGAGGCTCGGTCGGTGCTTGGATTTGAAGAACTTGCATGTGTCCTGCGCACCGAGGCGGGGGCGTCTCCTCCTCGGCGGGTGTTGCGCGAATGCTCGGTTGGGACGTTCGGCAGGGTTGTCGCTACGGGGCTTCATTGCGAAGAGCTTCCATCCCGAACGCCGCTCTTGCCGGCCCCGAGCCGCGGCGTCCTAGCTTGTTCAAATTTCCGTCGTAGAAGCCCGAGCTAACTCGCGGATCTCGTCCCATTGCTTCTGCCTCTTGTCCATCCTAGCGTGGCGAAGCAAGCTCTGGTGTAGCAGCGTGGTTGGGTTTGGTTGTGTAGTTCATGTATTTCACCTTGTTTTATAGGCCACATGTTTGGCTTGGTGTGGTTAAGTTGACGTGAGTGGCCGGCGTGGGAGGGTGTTTTCGCGTCCTGCTTTGCAGAGTGGGGTCATTTCGCCATGAAAAGCTGGTGAGGCAGGGTGTTGTCGCGTCCTGCTTTGCAGAGTGTGGTCATTTCGGTCTGAAAAGCTGGCGAGGCAGGGTGTTGTCGCGTCCTGCTTTGCAGAGTGTGGTCATTTCGGTCTGAAAAGCTGGCGAGGCAGGGTGTTGTCGCGTCCTGTTTGGCATAGTGCGGTCATTTCGGTCGAGAAAAGTCGACGAGGCGGGGTGTTGTCGCGTCCCCGCTTTGCGAGTGTGGTCATTTCTGGTCCGAAAAAGTCGGCGAGGCAGGTGTTGTCGCGTCTGCTTATGTAGTGCGATCATTTCGTCGTAAACCGTGGCGAGGAGAGTGTTGTCGCGTCCTGCTTTGTAGAGTGTTTGATTAATGCGCACACAAAGTATTCATACCGGACGCAGCGGTACCGAGGTCAGATCACGGGCAAGATTGCTATGTCCGTGACGCTTTGAAGAAATTAAAGTCGCGAGGTACAAAAGTCGTTTGTACTGAATATTTCGGAGAATATTTTGTGTACAAAAATGACTGTAACGTCATGCACATGGATATTATATAAATGCACAATGACATTACATAACACGCTTGTCACGGCCATGATATTAGCTAGGTGCATCGTCGTGTCGCCTACCCGACGGCGAGTTGATCCTCGTGAAAGGTGAATCGTCCGGAGTGGCGATGTCTCGCAGCCGTAGTACGGGCCGCTCGGGAGGCGGCTGCGTGATGTCGGCGTGGGGTCCGGCTCGAGCCTCAAAGATCTCGCCTAGCCACCGGTGCTCCTCCTGCAGGAATGGTACTCGGTGAGTTAGTCCTTATTTTTTGCGCAGAAAAATAGTTGTAACTACGTTAACGCTTACCGAGTAGGTTGTTGTGCCGAGGATGATCCTCCCGCCGCCTCGAGCCAGTAGTCCGCACGTGTACCCTCCATACGTGTCGGCGAACCACGGTCGCGGTCCCGCACGGATCGAACGCCGGCGCCAACGAGCCCAACCACTCGCCCTCGCTGGGGAGTCCGGTCGTTGTCTGCAGCGGCGAAACCGTTGCCCTGGCGAGGAAGTCGTGTCTGCGCCTCCTCTCGTGATGACGATGGTTGCATCGCATCGCCCCTCGTAGTAGCCGCTAGAAGAAAGGTTAATGTCGATACCTCAAAAATGAGTGCATGGAAAGGTATTGACAATGAGAGATGACATACACCGTGGCCCGAGGCGGTCGGGCCGTCGGGGCCGACCGACCGTAGCTCTGACGGCTCCCGAGTGAGACGGGCGTCGCGGACGGTGGTGCCGAGGGAGGTGCCGAGGGCGGAGGGGTGGAGGGTACCTCCGCGTCCGCGATCTTTGTGCGTGCGTCGTCGCCGTGTCGACCACGTGTCATGGCTCTAATCGCAGCCCTCGCGTCGTCGGTCATGCCACGCACGCGGCTAGGAGGCGATCAAGGTGTTGTTGTTCCCACGCCAGAATTTCAGCACCCTCGCTGGCCAGATACGATCTATGCGGTAGTACCGCAAGAAAACACGGAGTTAGTGCGAGCGTCTTGCTCAAGGAAATTGGTTGAAGAATGGGTTACCGCCTCGTCGCGGCCGCGCGCCGGTGTGGGTCCGCCGCCTAGTACGATGTCCTCCCGCATGACGACCATCTTTGCGCGCCCGGCGGCCGCCCGCAGGCGCACTGGTGCGTGGAATGTACCACCGCAAGCACGGCGTGCGTCTCGATAGAGTAGACGCGTGCCTCGTGCAAAGACGTCCGTCGCCACCCTCTCGCTCCACGGCTCCGCCCACGGCACTGGTTGCGCTTCCGATCGTCGCTCTTGCGCTTTTTCCTCGCTTGCTCGCAAGTGAATCTTAATGTCGTAACATGTAAGGCGTGCATACGATAAAATTATATCCAAAAAGGACATACCGGTGGGCCTTCGCTGCGATATGTCGCCCGCCGCGGTGGCACTCGCTGTACAGCCGAATCGCTCTCATGACCCGTTGTGGATTGTACGGCTCGACCATGTGCGAGAAGACCAGGTGGCAGGTCGTCATCCAAAGTGGATCGTCCTCAGTGCACTGCGTCGATAATCCGTAGGGGCCGTGGTTCGCAAGGAACCGCCCCGCCCATGGCCGCCAGATGATCTCGGTCTCGTCGCGAGTCTCAAGAGGTTATGGAACTCTGCGACGCGCGCCTCGGTCTCTCTCGCCCACCCTAGGGTACCACGTGTCCAACGTGTTCCCATTGTAGGCCCGTCGTGGGGTCGTCGCCGAGAGCATTGCCGTAATGCTGGACGGTCAACGGCTACGGGTGCACCGTGTTGCGGAAATAAGGACGACCAACTGGAAAGTGCTCCCATGACCACAAATTGTATGCGTGGTGTAGCAAACCGCCAGATCGCTCCACGCCCGTCATCGGGCCGAGTGGCATCGCATAACCCTCGGTAAGTGGCGCAGAGCACCGCTGAACCCCAATCAGATCTTGCGAACGCCGTTCGCCAGCGTCCGCCGAGGACTCGCCAGATGGATATAGCCGGGTACATACCCACGTGTCGTAGGGAACAAGATCCATCCGGTCAGAATGTAATGTACGCGACGAGGTGTGTCTGATCGCCTCATTGCCGCATCCACGGGCGATCATGAACTCCGTGAGCTGTGAATGTGGGATACGGACACGCTTTGCGTGAATCGGAGGCCGAATCTGCCGCCCAAACGCACCTTCCGCTCATCGCCTCGGAGGTGGCACTCACCGAAGGCCATGCACCGCAGAACTGTAAGCATTGCTACATCCTCGAGAGTAATGGTCATCTCCCCACCGAAGTGGAATGTATGAGTCTCCTGGTCTCCACCGGTCCACAAGCGAGAGTAGTGCCGCGCCAAACCGCAACGCGCGGCGGATGTCCAACATGCGGGCGAGGCGGGAGGCGGTGTCCGCACCGCGGGACGCACTGCTTCGTCAAGGGGCCACCTCTCCTCGGGGCGCCAGACCCGAGCTCGAGGGCCGCCACCGGCGACCACGCCCGGCAACAGTGCCCCCATCCCAGCGTGGGTCGAGCGGCTCGACGCTGCGCCGACCGAGCTCGCGCCATCTCCTGCAGATACCATAAAATATGTTAGTAAGTACTTAAAACATATCGTGTGCCATAATAAAACAAGGCAAAACATAGGATGAAAAGAAAACAACCACACATGAGCATAACGAGTTAACAAAAGACCAAGATGATGAACATTCCGTCAGTAAATAAAGACACATATTGACAAAGAACACTACAAAGGCAATCGCGACATAACATTCCGTCCCATCGAAGGAATTACAATAAGCAAGCGACATCACGACCTAGTAATTATATCTTGCTCGTTACGGTGCCTTTGCTTGCGCCGGTCCTGCTTGGACACCACGATGGAGTGCCCTCTTGTCTTGCACATACCTACAACGGGGCGGCGAACCCGCTGCCCACGCCGGCCGCCGCCCATGTCGTTCGGATGCGTCGGATCGGCGTCTTCCACGGCCGGGTGTTTTGATTGCTCGTTCGCACCCACTTCACCGCCCCGCCAGAGGTCTCGTAGTGTGTGTCCACCTGCACGAATGAAACTCCGCACCCAAGTGGCAAAGAGGTGGTGGATATCGTAGTACTCGGAGATGTAAGGCTCAAGATTGCCGCCACGCCACGCGCCGCCAGCATACATGGGAGCATGGTTTGTGCGTAAGCCGCGGTTTGTTGCGGTGCACGACGCTTCTTCACCGATCGTGCGGACACGCTTACGATCCTCTAGCGTGGCCCATAACGCATTTCTCCCTTAGCCGGATCTCGAACTTCGCTCGACGCCATCCATGGTGCGAGTCACGCGCGATCGCGCCTTGCCGATCTTTTTCTCCATGTAGGCATGCATTACCTCCGAGAATTGTTTACCATCCTCCGATGCTTCTTGGCCATCATGGCTCGTTAACGGCATCCGATGGTACGGTTCCGTGTCTCCTCCACGATCGCCGTGATCGGCAGGGAACGCACACCCTTCAGACACCGCTGTACACCTCCGACATGTTGGTCGCCATGATCCCGCACTCGCACCATCGATGTCGTGCGGCAAACAGGACCATTTCTCCGTGTCGGCGCGTCACGAGTTAACCCATGTGAACTCCCCAACTCTCGCGACCCTCCACCGATGCCCCGCCTCGGCATTCGCCGAAGTCCTTACATGCTTCGCAGATCCTCATCGAGCCGCTCCACACCGCTCGAACTTTCTCCTTTGGTTCGCATGCGAGCTTCTTGAACATTTTCATGAGGTCCTTGTTCAAACCTTGTGTGGAAGTTGGCGCGAGATGCCTCATGCACCAACGGCTCCTTACATCGCTCCACTCGAACGCGCCGCGCCCGCTTTGGATCGTGCTCAACGCGACATCAAGCCGCATTGCGGTCCGAGATGACACACACACTGGTCGATCTTGTACTACCGCTTCTTCACATTACACAGAACCACAACCAGCCATCCGTGTTCTCGCCTCAACAATTCGAAGGCCACGGGGACTAGCCGGTCGTTCGCGACGGCCGCAACGGCGGTGAGGATGGTACCTTGTACTTCCCACATAGGAAGGTGCCATCCATCGTCGAAGACGGACGACAATGCTTGAAAGCTTGATCGCTGACGGAAGGCCCGTAAGACCCTATCAAGAATAAGGCAATTGGGCCCTTCCGTCGGATGCACCCGCCTAGCTTGTTTATGTATGTTCCGGATTACATTCCGCGATTTGATGCAAGAATCTTGGTACTAGGTTGTAGGCCTCTTCGAATGTGCCAACATTCGCTCCACGACCTTGCGCTTGGCCCGCCATGCCGCCTTGTAGCTCACCGGAACCCCACAATATTGGCAACCTCGCCATGAGGATGTTTGGGAAATGGACACATCTGCAGTGATTTAGGTGGCTTATCAGCCGGCAACATAAGAGGAGGTCATGTTGCGGTGCACGTGAAGCGGCCGAGCTAACTCGCATGTGTGATCCTTCAAAGACCGTTATCCAAAACCCGTGCGGCCAGACCATGAACCGCGCACGGACCTTGCCGCAGATTCATCAACACACCGACGATGTACGTGTCGGGTTGGACCTCTCGCACCGATACATCCGACCGATGTTAACGGCGATTTAGCAATAGCATGTTTGGCGGCGCTCTTGTCGTGGAAGCGCCGCCACGGGAGCAGGTGTCATCATTGAACCCCACTCAAGACCCTCCCGATGTGGCGAACCGGCGACGCCGCTGTAACGTCGCCCAATCGTGAGGGGACATAAGCAATGTCGCGGGTCACAAGCCCACCAACCGCATCTCCTCCAAAGACTGACTTCTCCTTCTTCGCCGCTTCCGAACTAGTTGTTTCCACGCCCTCCATGCTTTCCACCTCGCCCACCGGGTCGCTAGGTACTCGTGACAATCAATACGGTTGCCCACCATCTCTCCGCACCTTCATTGGGCTCGAAATTGACTCGCACGCCTCCTCGTGTCTCCATCTCCCACGCCTTCGCCGCGTCTCCTCCAACACTGGAGACCAACGCAGGCTCCCCACCAACAGCTTCCCCAAAACCACCCACGCCGGATGTCCCCGTCCTCTCCACGAACTGAACGTAGACCATCGGCCGCGCATATATCGCAGCAGCGGGGTTGCAAACAACCCCCATATAATTGGCCCATGAAGCGTCACATGTGACCTTCATAAGTTGCCAAATGGTCTCGCCGCACTATCCGCAGAATCGAGGATACACCGCGATGCACGCCTTCTTCCTTCCAGGGCGCGATCGAACGCGAACGACGCACCGCCTTAGCTCCAAGAGGCCCATGTCCTTCGAGAGACGGCGCCGGATCACTGCAAGCGGTCGCAACTTGACAGGTCCGCACCGTATGGTCCGTTACGTACTAGACCGTCCCCGTGGAACACGAACAGATCTTGTATCTCCGCCATGAAGTACCTAACACAAGAGCAACTTCCTGACACTTCTGTAGTACTGAAAACAAAAATTACATGGTTGCAGGTTCAGTCGAATTTGTGTTCAAATATTTCGCAAAAAAATTGCACAATACTACTGGCTTCAAATATTTCGTGGTTTACATGAGCAATTGGAATAAAATATTGAGATCAACGTAAATTTATTAATTCCAAATGGAGTTCATATGATTTTTCTATCCATGAAAGGTTGAAGTAAATTTTATTTCTCAGTAAATAAAAATTCACAATTTTCTCGGGTACTACAAACCGTCAAACAAATTCTAAGTTAAAGTAAAAAAATCACTTGATTTCCCAAAGCATTTTTAAGTTTCCATACCCGAGTTAGACCTAGCCTATAGCAATGACATGCGGGTCTACTACATAGAATATTTTGCCATCTATTTTTGAAATAAAACTTACTAACAGTCGGCCCTGCTTCATCACAGAGTGCATGGACCAAGGTCAATATACCTCGTTAAGAGTACATAGATAGCGCTCTGTGGGTACTGACTGTCGGCGACTCTATTTCAATTGTACTTCTACTTGACGAATTACCTCTAAATATTTTAATATTTTATGATGAGGTCCGTGATGATCGACATTTTGTTACCGATAAAAAATCACACCGCTTTACTAATTAGAAGTTTGTTTGAGTAGAATCTACAGAAGAAAATTTTTACGCCGTAATTACTCGACTAATATAAATCATTACGCCCTAACAACACTAATATTCAACTAATATAAATCATAATGCTAAGTCAACTAATATTCTACTCAAGAAAATCTACGTAATTCTACTCAAGAAATACTCACCTTATAAATCACCTTAATAAAAATTGACAACACTAACAACATAAAGTCTCCTAAGTCAACTAATTACGCCTAATCGTAATGCTAACTATCGAGTATTCTAATTACTTGCTAATCACACCGCTTTCCAATTTTGCACCCACCGCGAATTATAACTACTCGGTTGCTATCATTAATCTTACTACATCATAATCACATTGCTAAAACTTACTACAACTATAGGTGCATGTGAATGCCACATACCTTTTGTACCGCCGCTTCTCCCTCCTCTTCTAGAGATCGCTTGCTTCTCTCGCTCGCCGCTACCGCTAATCTTCTTCTCGCCACGTCGGAGGCAATGCGGCGGCGCTCAAGGTCGCTCTACTTATCTGCCGCGAGCAAAGAACTCGGTTTGCTTTCGCGCGAACCACGCGCCGCCCACGCCGGGCTCGCGCGCGCTGCCCACGGCAGCGGCCCGCGGCGTGCTGGCGATGGATGTTAACCTCCGCCGTCGGGGCGGCAGCAGTTGGCGGCACTACCGAGGCCGGGCGGCGCGCCGGCCTCGGCAAGAGGCTAGTTACGACCTGCCGCCGTCGGGGCGGCGGCAGGTCGTGGCCACGCGGCAGCCGCCGCCGGGTCGGCGGCGCGGCCGCACTGCGCGGCCGCCACGCGTTATGGCGGCACTGCTGCCGTGCCCCCACGGCGGGGTGACTCGCCGCCGTGGGGGCGGCGGCGAGTTCTCGCCGCCGTCCCCGGACGGCACAGTGGCTCTGCCGTGGGGACGGCGGCGGAGTTCTTCTTCCGTCCGACGGCGGCGGGGCTCTTCGCCGCCCCCGACGGCAGCAGTGGCCCGAGGGGGCTATTTTGGAAATTTTGCGAAGGGGCTAAATGGGGAATTTTAAGTGCGTCATACGGCCGTAAGTGTCCAATTTTCCAAGAGAGAGGTCGGTGAGAGGGGATTATGAGTCGGTACTTTTGTAGTCGTCCCTCTCGACGAGGCGGTAGCGCCAGCGTGACGATGGCCTCGCGGTGGCGCGCTCCCTCTTGTACTCGAGGAACACTACTACGAAAAGTTCATCACGCAGCGGTTCTAAACCATCATCACGCACGGTTTTGAACCGTCAATTTTTGTGTCTGTGATGACACGACGTCATCACTGCAGCGGTTTTTTAACCGCTCGTGAAAATGATATCACGAGCGGTTCTATTCACGAACCGTCGTGATAGCACACATCACGCAGCGATTCGTGAATAGAACCGCTCGCGATAGTTCGTTTCACAGAGCGGTTCTATTCACGAATGCAGGAAAATAGACTATCACGCATCGCTTCGACTCAACCGCCTGTGATAGTCTATTTTCGCGCACGGTTCGTGAATAGAACCGTCTGTGATATTCTATTTTCGCGCACGGTTCTAAAAAGAACCGCTCGTGATAGTAACTATCACGCAGCGGTTCTAACCACGAACCGCTCGTGATAGTTTTTCTATGGCAAAAAAACGAAAACGGATTTTCACTTCGTATGGAGCCTCCCGAGCCTCACGAATGAATCTGATATTGATTTTCGGATTTCGCTAGATTTCCCACAATAGCCAGAGCATCACAATAGCATCAACTCAATCCATTCACAGAGCACTAAAAACAACACGACATGCATCACCCACATCACAGTAGCATCAACTCAAACAATTCACAGAGTACTAACATATCACAATAGTAATCTACATCACAGAGCAAAAGGGGGAGTAGAGAGAGTGAGGTCGTGGGAGGTCAGTGACGAGGTCATGGGAGGCCGGCGACAATGAGGCCGGGGCAAGGTGGAGGAGGCCGCAGCGACAACTCGTGGAGGACGGGCCGACGGCAGAGTAGAGGAGGCTGGGGCGGCAGTAGAGGAGGCCGGGGGCGACGAGGTCGTGGAAGGCCGGGCGGCGAGATCAAGGCGAGGTATAGGAGGTGGAGGAGGCCGCGGGAGGGGAGGCCAGAGGAGAAATGACAGAGGGGAGAAATGGCAAAGGAAGATATGGAGATGGCAAAGGGGGAGATGAATGACTCTGTTAATATAGAGAGATTTTTAGGAGCCCGCCATTATGTGCAAATTTTTGTTTTCCCGCCTAACGAAACCAAAGTATCACAGACGGTTTTATACAAAAACGTATGTGATGACATATCACAGACGGTTCAGACACGAACCGCTCGTGATAAGTGTCTCATCACGATTTGTTCTAACCACGAACCGCTCGTGATAAGTGTCTCATCACAGACGGTCCCAATCCACTGCCGCGGCAGAGCATTGCCTGCCAAACCCTACCACGGCAGAGCATTGCCCGTCAAACCCTACCACGACAAATTTCAATCCATCGCCGCGCAGAGCATTGCCCGCCAAACCCTACCACGGCAGCCCCATCCCATGGCCGCGGCAGAGCATTGCCCCCCAAACCCTACCGCGGCAGGCCATGGTTGGCCTTGTAAAAACCTAAAATCACAGACGGTTCTAACCACGAACGTCAGGATACTGAAGAATATCACGCAGGCGGTTCGTGGTTAGAACAATGCGCGATATTTTCGATATCGCTGCATTCGGTTCATGGTTAGAACCGCTCAGGATTCTTCACTGACGCTTCTAACCACGAACCGCTCTGCGTGATATTCTTGGTATCACAGACGGTTCGTGGTTCGTCTTGGAACCGTCTGTGATTACTTTATCACAACCGTCTGTGATTACTTTATCACAACCGTCTGTGATGAGCCGTCTTCTATAGCCTATTTTATAGTAGTGGAAGTTAGTCTTCTTGAGGAGCTTCTGTTCGTGGAACTTGCTTCCTCGTCCTTCACGCTGCAACCAACCAACCAACCAAGCCGTCGTCGTATCCGCCAACCAATAAGAAAAGAGGGGGACTTGCCGCTCGCGAGGAGCGGTGAGTACGGAGCAGTGTAAGTAGGCGCACCTGAGCGGACGGAGGAAGGCACGGAGAGCGCGGAAGCGGCGGCGCCAGTGGACGATTCGGCCGTCGTGAGTGGAATTGGGCGGCTAAGGGTTTTGAGTTGGGACTAGCCCTCTTTCGTGATGACTTAGAGTTGGGGCTGCGCACTCCGGCATGGGCTGGGCTGGGCGGGGGTGGCTTGGTTCGGTTGGACTTGACCGGTGACGGCCTGCGTCTTGAAACGTTCAAGCTCGAACGGGCAAAGGCTACGCCGCACAGTGGGCCAAATTAATCTGCGGCTGTCCCATACCTCCCCATGTACAGTAACAGCCGTATGCACGGCTTGCCACACGAACTGAATCAACATCTCTCTCTCTCTCTCTCTCGGTTCTTCACTGATTTTCATTGATGAACTGTATCACTTTTTTCTGTGTAGTGACGACTAGGATTAAGACAGGTCCAAGTATGATGGAGATGCCAATGTGCATCCATCTTTTTCCATGAGTTGTATCGCAAGCAGCTTAAAGCTTATGTATATTAGCAACGTCATTTGCAAATACTGTACATGCGATTCGATGGCATAACAACACCGATTGATGGGTAATCGCGGTCGCTGTTCTTCTCGGGTCGTTCCAATGCTCAACAACTCAGTAACCTAAAAACCCAACACATTCTAGAAGCGGTAGGACTGATTAATCATTTTTGCCACATGTATGTACTTCTACCTAGCTAGGTCAAAACTAGTCGAAATCGATACACAAATTTGATCGCTTTTTACCGGATTAAACCATTATAAGCAACTAGGAAATTGTCCACATGCGGCCTCCTTCGCTAAATTGTCCACATACGGCCTCCTTCGCTCTCCTGACCGCACATGCCAGCGGTGACCTACTGGATTAGAATTCTCCACATTGAAAGAGTCAATACATAGAATCTACAATTTACGGGCATTAAAAGTAGTCCTCTTTTTAGTTACAGCAGTTGTGCCTGTCGTTTTGACCCTGCTTTATATTTTGGTTGAACCTTTTGGAGATTGTAATTAATATTCTGGCTTCAATAGTTGAAGCCGGGAAAAGTGACCCTTCTTGCTCTAAAAAAGAGGCAATGAGAATAGAGTAAATTGCACAAGTGATTAACTTAGGACTGTTTACACAAGTTTAAGGACATTATGCAACTTTTGAGTTGAATCACTCATGGAAGTTTGGGGAACTAAACGTTGATTCACTAATTTATTGCCTTTTAATATGCATATATCTGACCTAAATAGGTGACTTATGGAAGACCTAAACGTAAAGCTCTCAGGTTCATGGACCTAGGTAGAAAATCTTTACAAGCTTTAAGGACCTACAATACAATTTACTATTTTGAATATATGTGTGGCATGTGCACTACTACACAAAAGCCCATCGCAGACGGTTCTAAACCATCATCACAGACGGTTATTGAACCGTCTGAATTTTTGTGTCTGTGATGACACGAGGTCATCACATACGGTTTTTGAACCGTCTGTGAAAAAGGCTATCACAAACGGTTCTATTCACGAACCGTCTGTGATAGCGACTATCACAGACGGTTCGTAAATAGAACCGTCTGTGATAGTCTATTTTCACATACGGTTCGTGAATAGGACCGTCTGTGATAGTCTATTTTCACAGACGGTTCTAAACAAGAACCGTTTGTGATAGTATTTTCACTTCGTCTGGAGCCTCCCGAGCCTCGCGAATGAATCTGATATTAATTTTTGGATTGAACTTTTCGCTAACTTTCCTACAATAGCCATAGCATCACAGTAGCATCAACTCAATCTATTCACAGAGCACTAAAAACAACACGGCATGCATCACCCATATCACAGAGCAAAAGGGGGGAGTAGAGAGAGTGAGGTCGTGGGAGGCTGGGGTGACGAGGTTATGGGAGGCCGGCGACGATGAGGCCGGGCGAGGTGGAGGAGGCCGCGAGCGACGAACTTAGAGGAGGACAGGGCGACAAAGTAGGGGAGGCCGGGGGCGACGAGGTCGTGGGAGGCCGGCGACGACGAGGCTGACGCGAGGTGGAGAAGGCCGCGGGCGACGAGCTCGGGGGAGGCCGGAACGCAAGGTCAGGACGAGACGGAGATGGCAGAGGAGAAATGACAGAGGAGGAGATGGAGATGGCAAAGGAGGAGATGAAGGACTCTGTTAATATAGAGAGATTTTCGGCAGCCTGTGCATTAAGTGCAAATTTTTGTTTTCCTGCCCAACGAAACAAAAGTACCACAGACGGTTTTATACAAAATCCGTCTGTGATAAGCGTCTCATCACAGACGGTTCGTATTAAGAACCGTCTGTGAGGAGATACTCATCACAGAAAGTTTTTGTATAAAACCGTCTGTGATTTTAGGGTTTTTTTTACCATGGTTTTGAATTTTCATTACTCTTCGAATTTTCCTAAACCATGGTAAAAATCAAGTTATGGTAAATCCAAAATCACAGACGGTTCATGGTAAATTCAAGTTATGGTAAATCCAAAATCACAGACGGTTCTAACCATGAACCGTCTGTGATATCTGAACTGTCTGTGATAGTTACATATCACAGACGGTTTCAAAGAACCGTCTGTGATGAGGCGTCTTCTATAGCCTGTTTTGTAGTAGTGGTGGAATCTTAGTTATGGTAATTTTCTCAAATTGTTAGTGCTACAGTACCAACCTTAGATCTATGAAATTGCCAATATATCTCACCCTACTCCACACCCTAAGAATGCAAAAATATACTGAGATGTCATGTCTAACAAAAAATGATAGAATTAGTTAAGAATAATACCTCCACCGAGAAGCTCACTATTAATTTTGTGGGTAAAAGAAGGACCTGGAATGTCGTATACCTAAAAGGACAACAATGCTTAGCAAGAGAATTTGCAACAGTAAACAACAACAAATACTTAGATGGGCAAACATGTTGGGTTGATTTCGGTTAACTACCTTCGAGATTCAAGGGGTAATGCCCACACGCGCTCTGATCGGGGCACAAAACCAACCACATGGTTTCGGTCCCGTTTACCTAGCGCCATATAAAAGATGAATGGGCTCGTGGGTTCTAGACTACGAGTTTCCAAAATAAGCCGATCTATTACGGGCGTTGTGGTGAGCGAAGACCGAAAAATCAAAGGTCGCAGTCGTCACCGCGACATCGCTGACTTCATCGACGCCTCCACTTCATGGCATCTTCAACTTCGCGTACGCGAAATCACGCTTCCGC
The DNA here is from genome assembly GCA_036346395.1 of Hsuehochloa calcarea. Lineage (NCBI taxonomy): Eukaryota > Viridiplantae > Streptophyta > Magnoliopsida > Poales > Poaceae > Hsuehochloa > Hsuehochloa calcarea. The sequence goes on from CM070599.1 coordinate 49,361,299, forward strand.
TCTAACGATTACTCTAGGTGTTCTTCTTGAGCTAGGATTAAAGTTGTTTAGATCAAGTCTTTAATTCAGATTATGCCCACATTTGGTATCAGAGCCATGCCTAGCTCATTTTTGAACCCTATTAGTCCCGATGAAAGTTGAACTCGCCCAGATCTAATGGTTAGCGGCTTGTTTTAGCATTTTAGGAGGAGGGGATTTGAAGCCCTTTGTAAAACCCTAATGAAATCCCAGAAACCCTCAAAATCCCCAATCTTCAAAACTCAGACCGGTGTCAAAATGCAGCGAATACTTACGGTTTTTGGAGATCTCGAGTCCCTCTCGTCTCGGGCACCACCGTCTCTCCACTTGACGGTTGCGCACGCGACCTTGGTCGCACGCGCACGCCGACGAGAGGGGCTGCGGGGGTGCCGCCTCCTCCTCGCACCGCCTCTTGTCGCGCGCCGCCTCAAGCCGTCGCTCGGAGCTTCTTCCTCAAATCGTCACCGAAGGAGCCGCGGCTGCCGCCCTCCGCCCATACGCGCCTCCGCCGAAGCCTCCGCCTGTTTTTTTGGGAGAGAAGGAGTCGAATAACTTAGGGTTAGGGTTTTCATCCGTTTTATATCGCGCATCGTTTCATATCGCCCGTTCGATCAAATCCAACGACCACGTCCGATCGGATCAGGTGAAGTGACGACATGCAGTTGTTTTCGGCCGTCCGATTAGATCCGACGGTCACCGCGCGTCGCGCTGCTGATGGGCCAGCGTTCAAGGGAAATGGGCGGGCGACTGTGCGAACAGCAGGCCAAACAGTGGCATTTTCATTTTCCAACTGATTTTATGTTTAATTACTCAATAACGGTGTATCATTGTCTCTAATTAAAATTGAACCAACGAGATATTTTGATTAGAGATTTTTATGTTTTATTTGGCATTATGTATGCATATGATTACACACTGACCAACGTTGTTTGTAGTTGTGTGTCACCATATTAAATTGTTAAGCTCTTTTCCATTTTCTGCCCAATGGTGATATGGATTAGAACTGTAGTTTTGCATGTTGTTAATCGGACCAACGTAGGGTTAATTGCATGCAATATATCTTTATGTTATTTCTAATTTTACCCTGTATTTTAATATTCAACAATAAACGCTTCGAATGTTGCCGCCACAATTGATAATATTTAGCAGCTTACGGGAAGCAACTTCCCTACTTGGAAAGAAAAATTCGTGTTGTCCTTGGAGTTTTGGACCTTGACTATGCGTTAAGGGTGACAGCTCCGTTCCCCCACCGACGGTGAGGATAATTATGATGAGAAAAAGAAAACTTATGATGCTAATGCTGAAAAATAGGAGCGGTCCAATCGCCTGTCACTAATGATCATGAAGACCTCTATCTCAGTTGGGATCAGGGGAGCAATGACTGATTCCGAAAATGCTAAGGAATACTTGGCTTCAGTTGAGGAGAAATTCAAAGACTCCACTAAATTTTATGCTAGTACTTTAATCCAGAGGCTCTTATCCGCTAAGTACGATGGGTCCAACAGTATAAGAGAACATATCATGATGATGACTGATATGGCTGGAAAGCTCAAGGGCATGGATATGGAGATATCCGATGGTTTCCTAGTCCATTTTATTATGACTTATCTTCCTTCTGAGTACACTGCATTTAAGATAAATTACAATACTCAGAAAGAAAAATGGAGCACGAGCGATTTAATCGCCATGTGTGTCCAGGAGGAAGAGAGAATAAGGGCCGAAAAGAAAGATTTTGAGCATCAAGTTAGCGGCTCTAACAAAAGGAAGTTCCAATGGGATTTCAGATCCAAGAAAAAGCTAGAATTCTCCCATAATTCAGATAAGTCAGGGCCTAAGGTGCACAATGCACCTAAGCCCCATGTTGCTCCCGCTGGAGCACTTAATGGGAATGAATGTCACTTCTGCAGGCAGTCAGGGCATTTCTAGAAGGATTGTGTTGGTTTTCTGAAGTGGCTCTCCAAAAGGGGTAATGATACAATAACGTTCATTGATGAAACTCTTTATACTGATTTCTCCCTTAATTCTTGGTGGATTAACTCAGGTGCAACAGTGCACGTTACCAACTCTCTACAGGGATTCCTTACCGCGAGAACACTAAGAAAGGGGGAGCGAAGCCTTAGAGTTGCTGATGGAAAAGAAGCCGAAGTTGAATTAGTTAGATCTGTTTCATTAGTCTTAGATAGCGTCTTCATACTTCGTCTCAATAATGTAGTCTATGTTCCTTCCATCCTGAGGAATTTGATTTCGGTTTCTTTATTGGACGATGACGGTTTTAAATATAATTTTGGTAACAATAAATGTATTATTACATTTAATTCAAATAATGTTGATTTTGCTTTTAGACAAAACAAGCTCTATATGCTTTCTCTTACTGAATCTTCTGTATCTTTGAATGTGTGTGATGCTAAGCGTAAAAAGAATGATGAGAATTCATCGAAACTGTGGCACTGTCGTTTAGGCCACATTTTGAAGGGGAGAATGGAGAGTCTCATTAAGGAAGAAATTCTCCACCCATTAGATTTCTCTGACTCAGACACTGCATTGATTGCATTAAAGGAAAATATGTCAAACAAATAAAGAAGGAGCCACTCGCAGCACATGACTCTTAGAATTAATTCATACTGATATTTGTGGTCCTTTCCCTGTGACATCAGTGGATGGTTTTGATTCTTTCATCACATTCACTCATGATTTCTCCCATTATGGTTATATCTTTCCCATTAAAGACCGATCTGAGTCACTTAACAAATTCAAGATATTTGTAGCTGAAGTTGAAAATCAGCACAACCTAAGAATTAAAGTGGTAAGATCGAACAGTGGGGGGAATATTATTTGAGACATGCCTCTTATGGGCAAATTCCTGGCCCTTCGCTAAGTTCCTTCAGAAAATGACATTGTTGCCCAGTATTCTACACCAGGTGAACCTCCGCAGAATGGGGTAGCTGAGAGATACAACCATACACTTATGGATATGGTATGGAGCATGCTTTGCTATTCTAGTTTACCAACTGGTTTGTGGATGGAAGCACTAAAAACAACCACATATATTCTTAATCGGGTTCCCAGTAAATCAGTGCTTAAGACACCTTATGAATTATGGACTGGGAGGAAACTGAGTTTGAAATATTTAAGAGTGTGGGGTTGTCATGCTGAAGCTAAGATATTTGATCCATATATTGGAAAATTAGATCCTAAGATAGTAAGTTACCATTTTATTGAGTACCCTAAAAGATCCAAATGGTATCGTTTTTACTGTCCTGATAGGATAACTAAGTTTGTAGATGTAACACCCTGGCTATTCGGAAGCCAAGATGTCACACAAATATAATAAATACTAAAAGTATACAACAATACCAGGTTAATCAGGCTCAATTAACAATATTCCATAAGGAACGACGATGAACGATTAACAGTTTCATGGGGAGGAATGGAAAACATTCATAATAAAACGTACGGTAGGCATTACCAAAATTTGATTATTACAATGTGGAAATTTATCAAATAGTTGACATGACTGAAAGATAACAATAGTTAATCTGGTTTGATAAAGGTGATGTGCAGCGTGTTGGACTACCCCTCAAAAGGTCTTGCCTTCTTCCTCATTTACCTAAATAAAACATACAAAGCAAGGATGAGCCAAAGAGTCAGCAAGTACTTTAACGAATAACAGAAATATTAAGCGAACAAAAGAAACACAATCAACTTGGGAAAAACATCTCCGAACATATACATGAATGAATGGAATGGAATAATGCAATGAAAGAATGGACTGCTCACAACTTATACCGGTATAGTGAGTGACACACCCGTTGGTGTTCACTTAAGCCCGTACTTATCAAAGTCCGGGGACCCAAATTTCGTATGAAGAACGTTTCATACGGATGTCCAAGATTGCTCACATTGGAGTGGTGGGTCTTACATGCCCATACTGGAATTGATGGAACTTTTACGTGCCCATACTGGAATTGATGGGACTTACAAATTTTTACTTCCGTGGACAACATGAAACAAATGCATGAACGGAATGAACTTCATGCAATGAACTCTTATCACATCATAATGAAGAAATATACATAGCATACGAACATGAATAGCAAGTCTAACAATTCATCCACACATAACCATCACCATTCATTATGATAAGACAAGGTACTCGCCTTCCGCGCTGTGACGTGTTAGGAGGCAACGACGGTGTTTCTCCACTCACTACCCCACCGCCTACACAAATATTTATTCGAAATAAGAATAACAAGACATGACGTGGCTACAAGCATTTTACCAATAACAAGACATGACGTGGCTACAAGCATTTTACCATAACCCTCTAGCTAACCAACGTAACCAAAGACTCAAAATTACGAATTAACTAATCAGCCTAATTTCAGCCCTTGTGATCGAAGGTACAAGAAAAATCGTAATTAAATATCTGTAACTCATAACGACTTGAAACCAGTGCTCAATTAATATTAGCGAACCAGGCTACAAAACTCTAGTTGATGGGGTTCTTTGATTCGGCCAAAACAGTAGGCTAAACAACATTTGAAAGCAAGCGATGGACATCCGCCTGATTACGAGCAAGAGCAAAGAAATTGATGTAACTTTCAATCTACTGATCCAACGGAGGCGATCGTTATCAACTTGGAAATATAATTTAAAGGGCTACAATAACCTATTTGAGTGGAAGTTCTAAATCTTACTCTAACTAGATCAAAACCGAGGAACAAACCGACAGTCCCCAGATCCAAAATAGACAGAATATCGCGCGATTAAAAATTTATATCTCCTTAACCGTAAGGCGGAATTTTGTGATCTTGGTGCCAAAAGAAATCTAACGACCTGAGGAACGAAACTCTAGAAGACAAAAATACCAGATTCTGCCCCTAAGATGCCAAAACTTAGCGTACAACTCACTCGACAGATTGGGTCTACAATCAGAGGCAGAACGAATCTACTAATCAAATCAAATTCTCGAATCTTATGGAATCAAACAGCAAGAACAGGCTATGGTTACCCTTGTAGACCCGTGGGACGATGTTGATCCACTACCCAATGATCTTCCTCACTCCTCTCTTCCCTTTCCAAGGGCCGGCCACAAGGAAGACGACCGACGACCGGTGACGACGGCAGGAGGAAGCGACTTCGGAGGGGGTCTTGGAGAACAACACCGGGGATCACCGGAGCTGCCAATACAGGGGAGAGGCAGCAGCAGGGGCGCCGGTTAGGGAAGATGGAGGTGGCGGCCAAGGGGGAGGGAAGTGGGAGAGGTAGGGGCGGCTAGGGTTAGGGAACCCCCAATTGGCCGGCCACCACTTGGGCCATCTGGGCCGCGGCCCGTGGCCCAGGTTGCCGAGTATTTTCAGTTAACCCCCTCTCTTGACAGGTATTTTTACTTCTTTAACTGCCTCGAATTTCCCAACTTCTCCCGATTCAATTCCGGAATATTACAGTAGAAATAAGGCATGCTGTCTTTTTAGAGAATGACGAGGACCTGTAGCCTATAAAAATAAATCTTGAAGAGAAGCGGGTTTATATTCCTTCACCGCTTATCCCAGAGACTTTTATTCATGTGCTTCATGTGGTTGCACCTCCAGTACCGAATACGGTTGATACACCCACTGTTGATGTCTCTGAAATTCCTAATGTCGCACCTAATGATGAGCCTCAGTAGTCTCCTATAATAGTTGTCGAACCTATTAGAAGATCACAGCGGGAGAGAAGGTCTGCCAGCCCAAATGATTATGTTGTTTATATTAATGATATAGGGAAGGTAGATGATCCCACCTCTTATAAAGAGGCAATGATGAGTGAACATTCTTCTAAGTGGCTTGATGCCATGAAGGATGAACTAAAGTTTATGAGCACTAATGATGTATGGGACTTAGTACAAATTTCTGACAGAGTCAAAACATTAGGATGTAAATGGGTCTACAAAACCAAGCATGACTCTAAGGGAAATGTCGAAAGGTTCAAAGCAAGGCTTGTAGCAAAAGGCTTCTCACAAAGGGAGGAGATTGACTATAATGACACCTTTTTCTCCCGTCTCAACTAAGGATTCATTCAGAATCATTATGACACTTGTAGCTCATTATGATTTAGAGCTACATTAGATGGATGTTAAGACGACATTCCTTAATGGCGACTTGCAAGAAAACGTTTTCATGGCTCAACCGGAAGATTTTGTCGTGGAGGGCAAGGAGCATATGGGATGTCGACTTAAGAAATCGATTTATGACTTAAAGCAAGCATCGAGGTAGTGGTACCTCAAATTCGGTAAGGTCATAAGGAATTTTGGATTTAAGGAAAATGAAATTGATAACTGCATATATGTTAAGTCCAAGGGGAGTAAATTCACCATCTTAGTGTTTTATATGGATGACATCTTATTGGCTAACAATGATAAGGATATGCTGTTGGAGACTAAGAGATGTCTTTCATCTAATTTTGATATGAAGGATCTTGGTGATGCCACTTACGTTCTTGGCATTGAGATTCACCGAGATAGGTCCAAAGGAGTATTAGGTTTATCTCAAAAGGTATACATCGACAGGGTGCTGAAGAGATATAATATGCATAAGTGCTCTGGCTCGCCTGCTCCTATTGTTAAGGGCGATAAGTTTGGGATATTTCAATGTCCAAGGAACCAATATGAAACTGATCAGATGAAGTCGGTTCCTTATGCTTCAGCTGTCAGAAGCATCATGTATGCTCAAGTAAGCACGCGCCCTGATTTAGCTATTAGAAAGTCTTGCGTTATATGCAAGCTACTAAGCATTTAATGCTCACATATAAGAATTATGATAACATTGAAGTTATTGGTTATTCATATTCAGATTTTGCGGGATATGTTGATACTAAAAAATTCACGTCAGGTTATATCTTTACACTCGCTAGTGGAGCTATCTCGTGGAAAAGCTTCAAACAAACCCTTACAACATCTTCAACGATGCAAGTTGAGTTTGTGGCATGTTATGAGGCTACCGGGCAGGCTGTATGGCTTAAGAACTTCATTCCGAGACTAAGAGTGGTAGACATCATCTCTAAACAACTCACCTTATACCGTGATAACGAACTCGTAGTCTTTTATGCGAGTAACAACAAGTCAAGTGGTGCTGCCAAACACATTGACATTAAGTACCATGTTGTGAAAGATAGAATCCAGGATCAAATTATTAGTATCAAGCATATTAGTACTAAGTCAATGCTTGCGGATCCGCTTACTAAAGACTTACCACCCAAAAATTTTCGTGATTATGTTGCTGGCATGGGTCTATTGGAAAGCCTTTGATTCTGGATAAAATGATTTTAAAACAAACCAACTCCTATTAAGTATGATGAATATCCATTTCAAAGATAGGATAATACACTATAGGTACTAGGGTTGTACGACACTTCATTGGCCATACGACGTATTACCTTGGTATGTTATTTTATTGAGGATGGGTTTATGATATTAGCTTTACGATCAAAGTGAAGAATGTTGGGTTGATCTCGGCTAACTACCTCCGAGATTTAAGGGGCAACGCCCACACGCGCCCTGATCGGGGGCGCAAAACCAACCACATAGTTTCGGTCCCATTTACCTAGCGTCATATAGAAGATGAATGGGCTCGGGGGTTCTTGACTACGAGTTTCCAGAACAAGTCGATATATCACGGGTGCTGTAGTGAGCGAAGATCGAAGACCGAAGGCCGCAATCGTCACCGCGACATCACCGACTTCATCGACGCCTCCACTGCTTCCAATCGACCGAGCCTACAAGACTTTATGGCATCTTCAACTTCGGGTACGCGAAATCACGCTTCCGCTCTAACGATTACTCTAGGTGTTCTTCTTGAGTTAGGATTAAAGTTGTTTAGATCAAGTCTTTATTTCAGATTATACCCACAAAACTTACTCGAAAGGGGGAGAATGCGCCTTCAAGTGCTACCGTTCCTATAGTGTTTTGATCACTCTTCTCTACATTTCTACAGTACAAAACTGTTAGCGTAATAAACCCTGCGATACCGCGTAGAATCCGGATCCGTAACCAAAGTTTCGCTTGCAAGAGCGAAGCGGAAAGATACTAGGGATGCAAAAGGCAAGGCGAGGACGGGTTGCAGCGTGGAAAGGACTACGGACGGAGGCAGGCGCGCGCCTGGTCCGCGGCGCCGTCCCGGGCCGGGCATCAGCACACTTGCAGCGGGGCCCACGCCCCCACATGCATGCGCCTCAGCAGCAGCAGGCTGGGGCAGCAGCGGTCGGCACGGCACAGTAAAAAGTACAGCAACTAGAGGTTCACGAGTCCTTTCCTTTACACACACACTAGTCTCAACACACTGCCCAGCTCACGACTTTAGGATGTTTATTGGTCTGGATATAATTGGAATATCATGGGCCAACTGCAAATGGCCTCTCCCTGATTTGATTGCCTGATTTTTCAGGCTAACCTGAATGATTTTTCAGAGAGATTATTGAAAAAGGAGACAAAGAATCTTTCAAAGCTGTAAGCCCAAGAAAAGTCACCCAGTGTTTACAGACTACCACTACAAAAGTTGATGTTTCAGTGTTTTGTGTAAAAAAAAACGGACGGGTAGGTATACCGTCATGTGTTAAGGTTCCAGGAAAAAAAAAGTAGCGTTTCAAAAAGATCACCTTTGTGAGCTATGGTGATACAACTTTAGAGCCTGATGATCTCAGGGGGAAAAGGTTCAATTCCAATCTCAGGAAAAGAAACTAAAATTAGTTGACCACACAACATTACTAGTAGTTGGGAGTACTTATGTGTCTGTATCAATTATCATAAACATATTATTCGATCGGTAGATGGTCGATGATAATTCCATAAACCATAATCATTGCAGCCAGCCTAGCGACAGCCTGAACACGTATATTCTAATTTCTAACACAAGCTTGATGCTTCTACTAACCCCCCTACTCCATTCTTTTTCCCCAGAAAACTAAGAGGAGAAGATGATATGTCAAAGCCCTCTTTTAAGCTAGCCATACGCCGTACAACTCGAAAGTAAGAAGCTTCATCACAGAAATGTAACAAGTACAGGCAGTACAATACCAGCAACACAGTAGAAAAGAAGACAATAATGCTAGCTTCACTTGCAATGCGGCTGTGTTAAGAAAAAAGAATTAATGTCTCACTTCACTTGCAATGTTGGCCGAGTCGCTGGAGTACAAGAAGTTATTTACAAGGGGTGGATTATTGAGTTGGCGAAAAATAGGATGGAGAAAGAAGGAATCTACGCCACTAAATAATTTCCCGGATTTGACAAGGGAATGAATGGATGACTAGACTTGGCCGTCTCAAAATCCAAAGATTTTCTCGGCCATCTCATCTCACTTCATCGCCTCCAGCCGGCCGCTCTCACTCGCTTGCTCCGTCGCGTCTCAGCTCTCCTCTCAAATGCAATGGAGGGAGAGGGAAAAAGAGAGAGAAAAAAACACGAATGGTCGCACGCACGTACGCGCAATGGCTTGGGTCGGGCGGTTGGCTAGCTAGCTTGGATCATTCACCACACGGCCTTGTCGGTGGCGATGCCGCGGAGGAGTGGGAGGGCCTCGCCGGCGGCGCAGCAGCAGGAGAGGGCGCCGCTCTGGAGGTCCTCGAGGGTGACGAACCGCGCGGCGTGGGCGGGGGAGGAGAGGTGGCGGAGGACGTGCTCGAAGAGCCCCTCGTCACAGGGGAGCGCGATGGGGCCGCAGGCGCCGGACGGGAAACCGTACTTCTCCTCCGCCTGCCGGAGCAGCTCCCGGAACACGGGGTGGTTGAGGTGCGCCGCGCGCACCACGAATCGCCGCGACGCGCCGCCCACGCACACCGCCACGTGCCCCACCGGCACCACCGCCTGGTCCGCCGCCGCCGAGCGCGCCGCGGCCCGGGACCGCCACCGCCGCAGCGTCTGCCGGAGCCAGACGATGTACCGGATCTTGCTGCATTTGGCCATCTATGCCGACGATGCGGTTGAGTCGGGACGATACAGTGGCGAGCTGTTCGTGGTTTATGGCTTGGGGGGAGGCAGAGTTGGTGAGATGGAACTGACTTTTTTAGTGGGCGGGGTGAGGAGGTTTTATAGGACAAGATGAGGGAGGCGTCCAGTTGGCCTAGAATAAATTAGAATTTTTTAAAATAGTATTAATTTAAAAGATAATTATGAAAATAGGTAATTGATTTTTATTACAAATATAGTTGCTTGTCACCGATTGAAGTGGCGAAAGACTCCTGTCGTTATTTCAATTGGCGATAGACACCTATTTACTATCTGTCTCTCTGACCCAACTTTCTATCGTCAGTTGAACCAACAACAGGCAGTGGCTATATAAACCCCCCAAGAAAGCGGAGGAGATGGTAGAAAAGACCTAGCGAAGTCTTGTCGGTTCGTAGCGAAGCAGTAGATTTAGTCACCCATTTAGCATGTAAATATTTTTAGAACTTTGTACATAAATTCAAACTTGTAGGTTAGCAAATAAAAATAACGACGTAGAACTCAATGCATTAGATAATTTTAGTTGTATTGTTGTTTGATGTAGTACATCATTTTAGTTGTGTAATTGGACCTCTAAAAATAAAAAAGATACATATTAAAAATCATAAAAATTACTGATTAGTTAAATATGGTATGTTAATCCTAACTTATTTTTTGTTTCCATTTGTACAAAGTAAATATTATGTTAATACCGAAAATATTTTTAGAACTAGAAAAATAGCAAGACACCCTAAAAATTATATAAGAAATCTAAAGTAGAAACATAGGGTATGTAGAGTTGAATTAAAATATTGTGAACTTATTTTTTGTTTCTATTTATACATGATAAATATTTTATAAATACTGGAGACACTTTCCATACAAGGAAAGTAGCAGGGTACCTATAAAATATATATAAAAATTGTAGAGTAGCTAAAAAGTGCGTAGAGTAGAGCCTAATAAAAAATCCCAACTTATTTTAGTTTTCCATTTGTGCACGCTAAATATTTTGCTAATGCCGCAAGAACTTTTTAAACTAGAAAAATAGCTACACACCTCAATTTTTTTAAAAAGAAATCCAAAGATGGTACATAGAGTATGTAGATGTAAATTAACATATTGTGAACTTATTTATTGTTTCCATTTGTACACGGTAAATATTTCGTAAATACTGGAGACACTTTTAAAACAATGAATGTGACAGGTTATCTATTTAAATTGAATTAATTATATTAATTAGGTATGTTGCTTCTTATTACTTTTTGCATATGTTTCGTAGTTTTTAAAATATGTACACGAGTTGCTTAAACTAGTCCTTAACACGCATTATCGTAGCCGCCTCAGCACCATCCTCCCCTAGGAGGCGGGCGGCGATTGAGCTTGGCGCGCTGTGGCAGTGCACACGCCCATGAGGGCGTGGAGGGTGGACCCACGTTGGATTTCGAGGTACGTGCAGTTGCGACCTTCGTGTACTCAATTGCAGTCGGCTACTTTGGGTGGACTAACGTTTATTCTTAATTTTTTTGACGTAGTTTGAGCGAAGCATGCATCCTTCTACTAGCGAGGATGGTTGAGGCAACGTGGGAGGACCCTGTCACACAACACGCTGCGACTTTTACAAACCGAGATGACAACACACCGTGACGCTACCTTATTAGACTGATAAGGTCACACTATGCCACACCACCTTTTAAGACCGAAAAAACCACACTCATCCAAGCTCCCTTTTCAGACCGAAATAGCCCATTATAAAAGGAGGGAGAAGAAAAGTCGAGAAGAAGAGAGCTACAGGATAACACTACACTACCACACACAACACTTCACCAAAGCTCGGTTCACACAACTGTGGTGAAGGAGATGTCGGACTCGTCTGCGAACTTCTACGCGAAGATCCTACGGAAGCGCAAGTGGCTTGCAGAGAGAGCTAAACCCTACCCGGATTATTCTATAAAGGATGTGCCAGTACCACTGGAGTTCCCATGACCGCAATGTGTGTACGAAGAACCAAATCATAAAGGCGACAAACTCGGCGATGACTGCCCCGGCGTACTACACATGCAATCATCACCTCGTAAACGAATCTTGCACATACATAATTTTTTTCACATCTTACGTTCCATTCCACAAATCCCTAACTACATCCGCACATAATGGCAGTCGGAGATGTGATGCAACTTCTTCCAATGGATCGACGGGCCGAACATGAACGATATGACTTTCCTCGAGCAAAAGTACATGTTGAACTATGCGATGCAAGCCGAGACCTTCAAACGTTGGAAACCCTATGTACCTGACCCGATTTAAACGACACCGGAGGAGCCCAGGAGAGCAGGGTGGTGGTGGACGACCCCAACAGGAAACTGAGTACGACCGGGCCGAGCGCGCGGCGCACAAGGGGAAGGCTCCTGCTAGTGGGACCGGCGGCCATCCTAGAGCTCCCCGTCGCCTGGCGCCGCAGTACAAATAGAAGAGGTAAGTTATGTTTAATATGCATCCTGAATATTAACTTGGCCCTACGTTGTGCTATCCTAGCATTATTCAGTCGTCCATCCGTCTCGCAGAACATGACTGACTTCGAGACTAGCCAACGCCGCGGATAGTTCAGAAATGATTTTTTTAAAAAAGAAAATCACAAAAATAAATAGTCGTCCCAAAAAATAGAAAAAATGGTTCTTGTTGCGGTTCAATCAAGCGGCAATTTCTCTTCTTCATCGCCAGATTGAACAGGTAACATAAAATGAACAGTCACGTGTCGCCAGCTATAAAAGCCCAAAAAAATCAGTCCACACTCATTTTAATTCCAGAAAAAAAACAGAAAGAGAGGAGGAGAGGGAGAGAAGAAAGGTGGCAAAGCTCTGCCACTTCATCGCGGAGGAGAGATAGACGAAGCATCGGATCCGATCGGCCATCTTGCACGTATATTTTTTTGGAACTTTGTAGATTATGTCAAAGCATTGTCGGTTAGCAAACAAAAACAGCGACATAGAATTTAGTAGAGTAGATAAATGTAGTTCAATTATATAGTACATCTTTTAAGCCGTGTACGAGGTAGGTAGAGGGTAATGTAAATAATACCAGTTTTATTTAGCTCCCATTTGTGCGCAGTAATTATATTGTTAATACTGAAAATTATTCTGTAAGTAGGAAAGTAGCATGACATGTTTTAAAATTGAAAGAAAATCTGTAGCAGCTAATTAGGGTAGGTAGAGCCTAATTGAATTAATCGTAGCTTTATTTAGCTCCCTATTTGTGTGCCGTAATTATATTGTTAATGTCAAAAATTAATTTATAACCAGGAAAATAGCATGACACGTTTTAAAGTTACAAAGAAAATCTGGAGCAGCTAATTAGTGTAGGTAGAGCCTAATCGAAAAAATCACAGCTTTATCTAGCTCTGTAGGTTAGGTAGAGCGTAATCGCAGTTTTTTGACTTGTCGCATAAATTTGGTTTCTATTTGTGGTTGGTAATTAGTTTGGTAATGTTGCTTCGTATTATCATTCTACATATTTCGTAGTCTTTACAATGTTTATACTGAATTTTCAGGTATGACGGACCCAGAATACACTACCGAGTGGCCGTACGAGTTGCTTGACACAGTGCTTGACTTACATCACCGTAGCTGCCTCGGTACCATCCTCCCCTAGGAGGGAGAGGCGTCGATTGAGCTTGGCACGTTGCGGCTGCGCACACCCATTAGGGCCTGGAGGTTGCACCCCAACTAGTTGCCGAGGTACGTGCCATTGTGATCTTCGTGTACTCATTTGCGACCTGACATACCTGATCCAACGCAGGTTGAGAGCGGCAAACCTCCTTCCGCTGGCACGGATGGTGGAGGCGACATGGGAGGATGACCAAGACCGCGGTTCTGGTTGTACGCCCAGGTGTTTTCCATACGACTGGGCCCTATTGACGGCGTTGGTCGACCGCTGGAGGCTGGAGACACACATCTTTCACCTCCCGTGCGGGGAGATAACACCGACGCTGTAGTACGTGATCTTCTTGACTGGTTTGCCCTGCGTAGGCTTCCCCATGGCGGTAAATGAGATCTCACCCATGTGGCGCACGGAGTTCCTGGCGAGATTCTGGGGTGTGCTGCCATCGGGCAGCGATTACCATGAGTTCAACAGCCGCACGGGCCAACGCTGAGGTGGATCTGCCAGTTCTACGTAAGTCCTTATAACTATTGTCCTCTCGCATCAATTCATTTGCGAACCTTACTGACGTGTATATGTCTTCTTACATCCCGAGCGTATGGCGGAGGACGCACCCGACGAGACGGTGGGAGGCACTTTGACGCCTACCTACCGTGGCTGTTTGGGTGGGCCATGTTCCTGGGGTCCCACAGCGACAACATTATTAAGCACTACATCCGCTACGCATGTGAGCTCACAGACTGACCGGTGGAGGAGATCCAGCCCTACACCAGGGGTCCGACCGTGCTGTGCATGACGTACCGCGCATTGTGCGACGCGTGCCGCCGGTCCCAGGACAACTCCATCCTCTTCGGATGCCCGCTACTTCTGCAGCTTTGGTCATTCGAGCGCTTCCAGATCGGACGTTCGCAGCTGAACTTGGGAGCGTACACGGTTAGCTTTGCGCTGAGGAGGAGGACAAGGACCATCCTACTATGGGCACGGTGTGGTGCCGCCGATGGGTTAGTTTCGTGAATATTTATTATTTTCTCGTATTAAAATCATAATTTTGTGTGCTAAGTGTTCATTTGGTCTATTTCACAGGTGACTTACACACCGATCACCACGCAGGGGTCGTACCTGTACTACGTCATGATGTTCGACCAAATGACAGATGACCGCGTCATCTGGAGATAGTACACGAGGAGAGGGTATCCGCGCACGTCCGGAGGACTGTTCGGTCTGTGCACGCGAGACCACGACTACTGGTACATGAGGAGGGCCTTGGTGCACGAGGTCTTTGTGGAGGAGTACCAGGTGGCGGGAGTCATGCGCCAGTTCAGTCTGCGTCAGCAGGTCCCAGCCCCCTGGACACAGCGGCTGCCGACCCACGTCCATGGGTTAGTTTGTGTTTTAATTCTTTAGTACAATTTGCGTTACATACATACCAAATGATTGTCTTGTTGTCCACATGTACTCTAGGAAGGGAGTACGTGGTACTACCACCTGGACGGAGAGGATGTTCCCTTGGGTTGAGGGGTGGATCCGCGCCTACAGTGACGTTGTCTTGGAGGATACTCCCTACGACCTCGGGGAGTACGAGGAGTACATGGAGTGGTACAACAGTCGGACGAGGTTTCACAGCATCGTGTCGTGGTCGACCCACCACGACACGAGGCTGCGACATCCAACACGTACCCCACATAGCCGGACTCCGCATTCCACCGCATGGTATATATTCAACAGTTGGTACTTCATATTTAATTAACTAGATTTAGGCTCCAACTTGTTGATTGCGTGTGCAGGTAGATCTACATTGGGAGATCCTCGAGTTGACAGGCCGGACACAGTAGTTGTCGCTTGGGGGGAGACCAGAGAGATCTTACAGCGTATCACGAAGAAGGCGAGGCGGGGGATCTAGATAGCGACTTATCGCGGGTCGATGACACATTCGCATTCACTAGTGAGTGGACGAGGGGGCTGCCATGGTGGCTCACGGCCACAGGCTCCTCCCCGGACGTGGTGGGCGGCTCCTCGTGGCACCGTGGTGGGAACTCCTCAGGACAGTTTGTAGGTGAGCATGACACATTCACTTCCGCTACTTTATTTCGAACCCTACTAGTTACTAACGGCAATCTTCTCTTACATGTCCTCGGCGTTCCACTTTACAGGCGTTGTGAATATTCGCAGAGTCGCTCATGCGGATTCGCTATAGCTTTGTGCCTGAAGTACAGCTTTGTGCGTGATGTGACCTTGATCAACTTTGCGCAGTGTTGCCACGCATTGAACACAATTTACATCAATGAAATACAATTCAGATGCATATGCATGGCCGCCTTGGCCTATCAGTACTACCCATTCCACGGTGGGTTCTCCTACATTAACACTTCAGCACACTCTCCCTAACATGGATAAGCAGAAGCAATGGGAAGAGATTCGCGAACTTGCAAGGCGTGTTGTGGCCTTGGACGAACAAAGGGTGCGTACCAGGAGGGAACATGCCCACTGATATGTCACACTGATATTACATAACATTGAGCAAAACGTCATAACACTTAGTTTTTTACAAATGAAAGTGATATTCTAGAACATTGGCAATCACATATTATAACTTTATGTATTTTCCCGTGCTAGTGTCCTCAACGTTCCCCATGTGGAATGCCTCGAGTCAGACGGCCGTATGAGATCCCAACGGCGACGTCCGGAGTGCCGGTGTTTCCTTCATCCGTAGGATTTTCTTGTTGGGCATTTCTTGATGGTGTGCCCAGACTCTCTGCAAATAAAACACTTCTTCATATGATGTCCGGCTTTCAATGTCCATGGCCCAGATTAGTTGCTCCCCGCTCGGATGGCCAGTAAAATGGCCAACCAAGGCGTAACCATACATCTCCGCACTCCATGTTTGCATCACCGCATCCTTGTTGAAGTAATCAGAGGGGTACTGCCAGGATGCTACGCCACCATGGAACATGCAGCTATAACATGGGAGCAGGGCCTATGTAGAAGATGGGGCTTGTTGCAAGTGCATACGCAACTAGAGCGGCGTAGCTTGCACTCGTGGGTAATCCTTTTGCGGTTCGTCCCGCGTTGTCCTTTATCCCTGCACATTACCTCAAAATGAGGCTCCTTTGTATCCATCTTGAATACGCGATGCATCTCACTATTCTTGCTCTTCTCCTCCATGTACTTGGTGATCATGGTGGAGTAGAGTACTCTGTCATTTGCCATGGCGAGTGACACGTTGTTGCTTCTATGAACGAAGTAGTTTATCGTATCTCGGATAATTGCCTCCACAATACCAACCAAAGGGAGATACCTTGCGCCGCACATGACCCAGTTGTAAACCTCAGCTAGATTGGTTGTCATGACTCCATATCGAGCACCACCCTGTCATGCAACAACGACCACTTCTCTTTAGGCTCGTGCTCAATCCAGTCTGAGAAGCATTTCACCTGCGCCTCCGTCCTCCTTGTCAGACTGGGACCATCTGTGGGTAGCCGTGGCAATGCGTCGGGGCCTGATCAGCGCTTGGGGTGGCACTTTGCGCTACCTCTATTCTGTGCGTTCGCCACTCATCCAGAATATTATAGAGTACTTCAAACTTTCACTACTGGTTCTGGTTGTACAACCGCTTGAACATGTTTATTGGGTCCTTATTGCAGAACTGCTTGGAGAAGTTTGCCCCATGTGCCTCATGCACCACTTGCTCTGGAGATATGCTCATGCAAATAGTTCGTTATCTCCTTATTGTAGCTGGGTTATTGCACTAAGCTGGCCGGCATGCCTATCATGAATGATCCATACGTTCGGACGACCCTGTACAACAAAAATCCTCACATTCTTTAGGAACAACAACTAGCTGTCTGCGTTCTCACTTTCAACGAAAGCGGATGCTACGAAAAGAACTTGATTATTACCGTCCGTCGATTTTGCGGTCAGTATCTGGCCCTTATACTTTCCAATTAGGAATGTGTCATCTACGCGCAAGATTGGATGGCAGTGCCAAAATGCATTGATGCATGGACCAAAGGCGAAGAATGCTCGCTAAAGTACCATCTTATTGGCCCACTTCGGATGTGTAGCGTCTTGAATGTCGATATGAGTCACCGGATTCCAGTCTTGTATGACGCGAGTAGCCCGGAGAGGTTGTGGTAGGAATTCTTGAACATGCCGAACCTTGATTCCACTACCTTCTGTTTTGCCCTCCAAGCTTTGGCATAACTGATTGTGTACTGAAACCTTATCTCAATTGCACGAATGATGGATCGTGGCTCGAAATCAAGATTATCCATGATCTTACCATAAATGAGGTTGGCGATGAAGCCTGATGACAGGTTCCTGTGGGACTGCACTGACTCAGCGACAACGCTTGTGTGCGGGACTATTATAGAGCACTTCGATATGTGTCCCACTTAGGCTGAAATACGTGCACTCACCAAAAGCATCCCTCTATTTCACACTTCACGTCGTAGCATATTGGGTTAGACTTGACGACTGTGAATGTGCGCCACACCGACAAGGCCCAGAATTTGACTGCCTCCTGCACAACCTCCTTGCATTTGTACACAACTCCTTACCTAACATCGCTCTGGTCGTACTCCCACGTCACACGGGAGCCTTCATCGACGATGAGATTATCGAATTGGTATGTGTTCCACTTGGATGGAACTGCCAGCTGGTCCACATCATCCTCGTCGTCGGATTCGTAATCTTCTGACAATGCATGGTAGTCCCGGGATTTTTGTTTCATCCTTTGCACAATGACTTCCAGTTCCTCACCCTCGTCAGCAAGCCCACTGGCCTGCTTGACTGAAGGAGCTGCTTCTTTAAGGTTTTTGCCGACAACATTAGCAACTCCAGGAGCTTCGGGTACTGCTTGTGTCGCGTTGTGGCTGGAGTCACCGACTTCTTCTTCGACATCACCACCCCCTTTTTGTTCAGCCGCGGATGCAAGAATGGGCTTGGCATATGTTTGGTCTAGAAGGACCAAATCCCACCCTCCCTCCCTCGTCAGGCATAGATATGACTGTCATGATTTTGTTCCCTTCAGCTGCACTAACTCCAAATATATGGGCTGTGCTGCTGGAGGGGCAAGGCAATTCAATGTCAGATCATACATACCATGATCCACTTGAAATGTGTGAAACAACCACCGCATCACAGCGCCCATGTACGCCCCTCTGCTCTTGGTAGTGGCACGATCGCTGGTTGGAAATAACATAGGTCAATCCCCTTGGGACGCCTCCAGAATAGTCCCCGGACCGTAGTAAATTTTGAAATTGGTGACGTCCGCCATAATTAATGCACTGCACCATAAAGAACATCTCCACGATTAACCACATATCTAAAACAATACTACCCACCGGAAAGAATTGTGTACAACATACTGCACTACACAACCGTATATCCAGAACTATGAAATCCATTCAGTTCAAAAAATTACCTCACAGGTGGGCAACCGGACTGGCAGCGCTTCTCCCTTCCCTCATCCTGTTTTTTCTGAACACAAATGAATCATGTGCTGAATTTTAGGGTTTCATCGAGTTTTTATAAGGGTGAAAGTTCATGTTACCAGTTCAACTGCCGATAGAAAGTCGGACTAGCGACAGAAGGGGGCTAGGGTACCTGTCGCCAGTTCAGTCAATGTCGATAGGAACCCTTTTTTGCTATTTTTGGGTCGACTATTTATTTTTATAATTTTCTTATGAAAAATATTACTTTTAAAAAGGTCCAGATACAAGGGGAAGGGACTTGATAGGCCACTGAAGAATCTGTTTTTTCTTGATTAATGACAAATCTATATGTGAGACTAACACTTCTATTGATATACCCATTGTGTAGTCTTATTTGGATAAAAAGGTGAAAATCACGGAGGTATGCACTCGACATCATATTCTTATATCTTGTTGCGTTCCTCGGATCCATAATATAGGTTGAACTCCATTAAAAGTATAACTTGAATATGTGCATATATTTTTATTGCATGTTCATGTATGCCCACATTTAGCGGTAGTTCACTCTATATTTTGTGTTTTCATTAGTATTTATTCGTATTTCTTTATCCACATATATTGGGGATCTCTAATTTGATACATATCCTTTGAGTATATAAAACTTGTGTAGTTTATATATACTCATATCGTTTTATATTCAATTGTTTGCAATTGTGTTTATAGGACTAATGTGTGTGTCAAGTTGTTTTAAAGCCTTAGTCCTGGATTATGAAAGACAACATGGAAATGGCAATGCAAAGACAATAGAGGGATCATGGCTAGTGGCTTGAAGTTTATTTTTTCTATTTTTGTTATACATTGCATTTGTTTTTTCTTCTGGAAAATCTTTAGTGAAAGTCGGTAGTACCGACGTTGTCTTGGCGGAGCGGTATGACCGAGAAAGTGGTGCGGTACTACCACAACCCGGTCAGACCGAAGATTAGTGGGCGATACGTATTTTCCAGAGTGACACCTTTTTAGGGCTTGAGTGCTCCCATGGAAAGCGGTAGTACCAAAGTTCTTTTTGGCGGAATTACCGCATCGTGGTACGACCGCATATTCTGAGCGGAACTACCGCACACAGGAAGTTCTGAATATTAGTTTGTGTTATGTTATCTCCAGAGAGGGACAGTTTTGGACCTCTAAGGGAAGCCGTAGTACCGCCCTATGTGAACGAAACTACCACATGATCAACAGCGGTAGTATCGTACCTTTCTGCAACAGCTTGTTGAGAAGCATTTATTACAGATATATCTTGGTAATTAATGTTAATCATTGTAGGTCTAACATTTTCCATGAGTTAGATGAATAGGTTATGTTCCAGGGTGATGAAGACTTTGGATTGCATCATGAGTTGATCGTCATCAAGTCAAGGTTCAAGAAGAGGATGCATCATGTGTTGATGCATATCAAGATTTCGAAGAGGAGATGATCATGAGTTGATCATCAAGTCAAGAAAAGACCCGTTATGTGTTGATGGAGGTCAAGTAAAGGATGTGTCATGGGTTGGTGCATGTCAAGACGATGACCGGACTTGAATTGACGATGTGCGCCATCAAGCTTCAAAAAGATACTTGACGAGGATCTAATAATCCTCATTTTATCTTTTATCTATAATTCTTATTATGGGTAAATATGATGTCACATAGTCCCCAGAAGTACCCCTTATTTCTATAAGGGAGAGGCCTAACCATTGATTGTAAGTTCTTCTACAATCACCCCCATAGTCGTAAGTTCTTCTCGACTACATCATGATCGTAAATCCTTCTCGACCACTACATAATCGTAAGTCCATCTCGATCACTACGATCGTAGGTTCTTCTCATTGCTACGATCGTAAGTCCTTCTACGACCGGAAAACTCGACCACCTTATAATCAAACCTACAGACGAGTAGGTCCAATTGATTAAGGAATCGAGCGGTCTACGCACTATTATTCCGCGTATTAATGGTGTGTAAATACCCCATTATCTCACGGAAGATAATTGCGGACGGCGTGAAGAAGTCAAAGCGCGGTAATTCTGCCATCATCGCCGTTACTACATTAATTAGGCACATCTCCCGCGAGGACAAAGCGGCTACTTCTTCACGACTATATAAGGGCATCAAGCGAGAGAGACAAAGGGGAGAAGGGCGACGACAAACAAGGGCTAGTCAAGTAGAAACACAAGCACTATTCTCGTAATAGTTTTAGTCCTTTCTTTGGATCATCAAGAATACCATACACGAGGATTAGGGTTATTATTCTCTCGGAGAAGGCTGAACTGTCTAAACATCCGTGTCAATCCACTCTGCGTGATCTCATCCTTAGGAGACCCCGAATCAAATAATCTTTCGTAAGATCGGTTCTAATACAAGCGGTTGGCGCCGACCGTGGGGATCTTAGGTAATCTCTTGTCAACATACTCTCTTTTTCCAATCTCATGCAAGCATGGCGGGAGGATGGAGCGAGGAGAAGCTGGTTCGACTTGGCGGTCTGTGAGCGTCGACATGGATGCGGTTTCGACTCTGGCGAGTGATGCATCGTGATGGTGATGTTCCCTCGGAGATTATTCTCCGAAACCATCCCATCAATGGAGTTGAGGAGGATCCTTATCCCCACAACGTCGTCCAGCGGAGGAGCCAATTCCTCCAAGGACAAGGGTCAATCCGACGAACCGCACCGGGAGGACTCACGACACAATGAGAGTTTTCCTCTAAGTGTCCAAGTTCCCTTAAGGCGGTCCGACACAGTGAGACAAGTCTGGAAGCCACCATTCGAGGACTCCACCGGCATCTTGTGATCCTATCTCTCGGGGTAACTCGGAGATAGTGGGATCAAGCATGCTTTTCCTCTGAATCTGACCGTCTCTCATGAGATCTCATTTGCGGACGGAGCGATTATAACCGGAGTTCCCCTACGGAGGATTACTCCAAGTCGCGAGATGGTGTCTCTCGAGCACTCCTCAAGCGGGAGGCCTCAAGCGCAAGTGAGAATCATCAGCGGGAGGTCTTCGTCCTTCCCTCAAATCGAGTCAACCTCATGGAGGGCGAAATGAGAACCCTCCCGAAGATCACGCCTGCGCCTCCTCGTAGTAATGGCAAGGGAACCACCGTGACAGAGAGAACCAACACTCGATGAGCGAGAGAAATCCTCGACATTCTCGCACTCCAGAGAAGGCCTCAAAGATCGGCGGGGAGGATTTTGAGGTCATCAGAAGAAAGAAAATTGCAGCCGAAGAACACACTGGCGCATTCAATATCGATCCACGGGAGGTACAAGAACTCCGGGACATCAGCGACTTGCTTGAGAATCCCAATCAAGAGCTTGCTCGAGCGCGAGAATCGATCTCTTTCTTTGAGAGATTGCGCAAAGGCTTGACGTGATGACAAGGCGGAAGTACCTCGTCAACAACATTCGGTGAGTCGTAGCAATGCGACTTCTTGACTACCGATCAATCGAATATTTCTGCGTAGGAATCGACACGGTCATAAGTCACATCGATCTCCTATTCGAAATACTTTTCGATCGGTGATGATCAAGTAGCCCTCAGGAGGTGATCAATCACTACTCGGCAAAGAAATTCTAGCGGGTGGATTACGAGGTATTCCCCTCGGCGAGACCTACAGCGAGCAGTCGACTGTTGCGGGTATCGTCGTATCGATCACTGGCGACATTAACCCTTCTTTCCTACAAAGAAGGCGTCAAAAATAATTACGGATCTGGGGCATTTTACGACCTTGAGCGATTCGTTGGCCACCTCATTTCGACCGGTGAACATGGAGAAATTTGATGGATCTCAAAATCCCATCGAGTTTCTTGAGATCTATACAACAATTGTCCGGCGGCGGGAGGAGAGAAACGCGTAATGGCGAATTACCTTCCAAGCGTGCTCGAAGGATCCGCTCGATCGTGGTTATTAAACCAACCACTCGAGTCGATCTACTCTTGGCAACACCTCTGTGATCTTCTACGAGCAAATTTCCAAGGCACATACAACATACGGAAAGGAAGGCGACTTGCCGGATCAAGCGAACAACAACGAGACTTTGCGTCAATTCATCAAGCGCTTTAGTCGGGTTCGTAACTCAATTAGGAAATTTCGACTCCTCTGTGATCGGGGCTTTTAAGCAAGAGTCCGTAGTAGAAGAATAACGAGAGGATATTGCTTTAAATCCTCCCAACACCGTTCTTAGAGCTCTTTGAGATGGCGATCGATATGCAAGCTATACGAGGCGGTCGAGTGGAATAACACTATCGATCGAGAAACACACGCTCTTGAGAGCGGTGAGGTTAGTAAGGACAAAAAGCAAAAAGTCAAGAAGAAAATAAAAGTCAAAAGCCACAAACTAGTGGTTTCAAGGAGGTTTTAGTAGTAAAGATAGAGAGCCCCAAACCACCAAGTCGAACCACGATCAAGGCAAAGGTAAGCATACGATCGTAGGAGCGACAAACCAAGATGGTGTCCTTTTCATAAAAGGAAGGACATGACCTCATAGCTAGAGTTTTCCAAAGAAAGCTCGAGGACTACTACAGCGGCAAGCACGCTCCCTACTCTCGGCGGGTGGGACATACGAGTGGTCGAAGTCGTCGGATGATGAGGAGATGCCATTCCAAGATCCGCACCATACCGTTGAGCATATCTATGGAGGATCATCGGCATCGACTCAAGCGACAACAAAGGCTGCGGACGAGAGGTAAATTCCATACATACTCCTCTTGTCAATAAATTACGAAGTGGTGGAAGTTACCATCTCTTTTGAGAAGGACATTGCCGATCACTATGAGTCGATCAGTCGATTTCCGATTGTGGTCGAACCCACCATCAACAAGCTGTCGGATGCGTCAGTGTTAGTTGATGGTGGCGATTCTTTGAACATATTATTTACCAAAGCCACGGATGAGATGCAAGTACCGGGACAAAGGTAAGGCGATGCGATATTCCTTCCATGGAATCGTCAGGGGTCTTCACCAAACCCATTGGCCAAGTTTCTCTTCCTTTAACATTTGGCTCGCCAAGTAATTTCGAGACGAGAAAGTCTCCTTTGATGTGGTCGATTTCGATCGGCATATAACGCCATACTCGGACGACCAACTTTGGCAAAATTCTTAATGGCTACTCATTATGGGTATCAATGTCTTAAGATGCGAGTCCCAAAGGTGATCACAATTCAATGTGACAAAAGATGGCGTATAGCTGCGGCCGCGATCCTCGAGATGGTTGGTCAAATACCAACTCGAGATGAAAGTCGACCTTCGACTAGCAAGTGAAGCCTAAAAAGCTACACCAAAGCGAGCGACCAAGTCAAAGAGGTTCCTCGGGCCGAGAGAAACCCTCGAAGGCTGTTCGCATTGGGAAACTTCGATCCCAAATAGGAAGGCGCCCTCATTACCTTCCTCAGAGCTACTTGGATGTCTTGCGTGGCAAGCATCCGACATGCCGAGTCCCGGGAGGTGATCGAGCACGAGGCTAGCTTTACGGCTGATAAAGTACCGTAAAACAAAATTACGGAGATTTGCCTGATCGGCGAGATGCTATTAAATCGAATTGGATAAGCTACTTAAGCGGGCTTTATAAGAAGTCAATCACCCAGTGGTTGGCTAACCTGTAATGGTCAAAAAGTCAAGCGGCAAATGGCGTATGTGCGTGAACTTTCTTGATCTTAATAAAGCTTGTCCAAAGATGATTTCCCTTTACCTCGTATTGATCGGTTTGGTTGATTCTCTGCGGGTTGTGAAATATTGAGTTTTTAGATGCATATTACGGTTATCACGGATCAATATGTGTCTAAGCGATGAAGAAAAGACGCATTCATTACTCCATTTGGTACCTTTTGTTATATCAAAATGCCATTTGGTCTAAAGAATCTGCGGTGCTTCTTTTCAGCGCTTAATGCAATCGACTTTTCATCTCAATTAGGTAGAATTTGGAAGCCTATGTTGATGACCTAGTCGTAAAAAGCATTAAGAGATTTAATCATATCAGCGACCTACAAGAAACATTCGACAACCTCGAAAGCACCATTTAAAACTTAATCCGAGAGAAGTGTGTGTTTGGAATTTCTTGGGAAAATTGCTTGGATTCCTAGTATACGAGCGAGGAATCGAAGCAAATCTGAAAAAATAAAGGCCATCCTCGGATCGACCTCCAAACACAAAAAGGAAATCGAAACTCCTTTGGGTGCATGGCGGCTTTAAGTCGTTTCATCATACGACTAGGAGAAAAGGACTACCTTTCTTTAAACTTCTCGGGAGACATGAAGGTTTTGAGTGGTCGAGCGAGGCAAACATTGCCTTTGAGGATGTCAAGAGGTATCTTCGAGTGCTCTGTTACGGTTTCTCCAAAGCGGAAGAGGCGCTCTTAATTTACCTAGGCGCCACGCCACGAGCGACAAGCGCGATCTTGGTCGTAGAGCGTGGCGCGTACAACGGCCGGTTTACTCGTGTGCGAAGTTTTACGGGCCTAGGGCGTTACCCTCGGTCAAAAACTTCGTATGCCCTCCTCATGTCTTGAGAAGCTGCGGCATTATTTTGAGCGCACAAAATAGGCATGTCGTCGAGTTTCCTTTGGGAGCAATCCTCCATAATAAGGAAGCAATGGGGCGCATGGCAAAATGGTCGGTCGAACTTGGGAGTTCGACCTCCATTCGTGTCGACGGCCATAAAATCCCGATCTTGGCGGACTTTGTCGCGAATGGACAAATCTGAACACATTCGGGATCCCGATCTGATTCCCGACCGATGGATGATGTACTGACGGGTCACTTACTTTAAGTGGCTCGAAATTGAGGTGGTCTGGTATCTCCTCTAGGAGAAACCTTAAAGTATGCCATACAATTAAACTTTGGGCCACTAACAATGTGGCGAGAATCGAAGGTTTGCTAGCTAGCATACAGTGCAAAGCACTCTCGATTAAATCGACTACTCGTGAGAGGAGACTCTCAACTAGTCGTGAATCAAATTGGGAAAAGAGTACCAATGCTCTAACTCAACAATGGCTCGGTACTTATCGAAATCGTAAGCTAGAAAAACATTTTTAGGTTTGAGGTACAATTTATCCCTCGAAAGGATAATTTCCTCATGAGACCAACTTGCTCGGATGGCTTCTTCCGATCCATAATACCAAAGGAGTTTTCTTGGAGCAACTCCAAAAACCGTCTCAGTCGAAGAACCGAGACACCTCCTCTTGAGATGGCCTCATTAGATTACGAGGATACGGATGACTCCCATCTCGAGTATCTTTGCAAGGGTTCCGTGCGAAGATGATCTTGAGGCGGTCGATTATCGAAAAGCCAAAATGTATACTTTGGTTGAAGGAGTCCTCTATAAGCGAGGAACCCAAGGGATACTCATGCGATGCATTCCATAAAGCGAAGGAATAACACTCCTTCACGATATACGGTGGCATCGTGGGGCGCATGCTTCCTCTGAACATTAGTTGGTAAAGCCTTTCGACAAGGTTTTTCTTGGCCTCTGACCACATGCGATGCTAAAGAGGTGGTTAAAAAGTGTGTCGATGCCAATTTCATGGTGAGCGGATACACCAACCGGCTCAAGCATTACAAACAATACCTCTTTCTTGGCCTTTTGCGACACAGGGGCTTGATATCCTAGGACCGTTTCCCAAAGCTCGGGAGGTTTGAATTCCTTTTGTGGCTATTGACACGTTCACAAAATGGATCGAAGTGAACTGCTTCAGGGATAACAGCAGGCGACAAAAGGTTCATGATGAGAAGCGTAATTAGTCGATTTGGAGTACCAAGTCGGATAATTACGACAATAATAAACAATTCGCAAGTGCAAAATTTGAGGAATTTTGCGGCGAGTTAGTACCAAGTTATGCTATGCTACATTGCACATCCCCAAAGTAATGGGGCGGTTGAGCGTGCAAGCGGCCAAATAATGCGAGAATTAAAACTCGAGTCTTGACCCGACTTGTTAGCGCTCGGGGCTTGGGTACAAAATTACCTTCCATATTATGGGCGATTCGTACAACCACGATCGAGCAACAGGAGAAACACCATTTTCTAGTGTTGGGCGAAGCCATGCTTCCTCGGAGCTAAAATGCGATCGACACGAGTTGAAACCTTCAACAACTCGGACCGGGAACAACTTGGCGGATGACATTAACCTACTCGAAGAGAGAGAAACCTAGCCTTAATTAGTTCGGCGGTCTACCAACAAGCCTGCGCGAATACTATGATCGTAGGTCAACCTCGCGACCTTCTTTGTAGGTGACTTAGTATTGAGGCTCTGCCAATCCAAGTCTAACGGAATAAACTTTCCCTAAATGGGAAGGTCCTTACGATGGTCGAAGTAACTTCGGCGAGAATCGATCGACTAGCAATGGAAGATGGGCGAGTTCTCTCAAACTCTTGGAACATCGACCCGATTCATAAATTCTATGTGTGACCGATTTCTCAAGCAATAAAAGTCGAGTTCTTTCTACCTCTTTTTGCCTTATTTTGAGTAGTGCTTTTTAATCTTTCGACTATGATATGAAAACACCCGTTTTCTTTACTTTGGCGGCGAAAAGCGTCATCTGGGCGAAACTTCTCCTCTCTGCATGTGGTTACGCCCACTAGAAGGAATTTCAAGCATTGACTCGTTACTCATTTTCTTTGCCCGATACAAAGAGCAGGGTTCTATCGATCGAAATGTTCTCAAAGCCAACTCTCTCAATCTTAGTCTATTTTTTGATCAATTCAAAAAATATTCTAAGTAGAGTACACTTTCTTACATTTGTTCGACCACCTTTGATGTACTCGATTTGTTTTAAGCGGTGAAGGAAGAAACACACCTAGTCGAAGTCTTTCCTCTCTGCATGTGGTCACCCCACTAGAAGGAAACTTCCTAGCGCTTGCTCGATCTCCTACTTTTGCTCTTTGGAAAAGACTTATCGAAGTCCACCAAAAAGGGCGAGCAATTACTAAAGTCCTCTAAGGCGTCTGTTTAACTCAAGTTCTTTGTTCTTGGTTCGATTAAACTAGTCGGAAATGAAAACATCACCTAGTCGAAGCCTTTCCTTTACGCGTGGTCACGCCCACTAGAAGGAACTTCCTAGTGTCGAGTCGTTTTACTCTTTCGACCGATTAGCTTGACAACAGTAACAAAAGCTATAAGTTAAATAAACCTCTCTTTGTTTTGAAAACCCGTTTCAAACACTATTTATTTAGATTGTCTAAACAATCTAAACAAATAGTCGAGGCTAGGATAAAGTTATTAATTTGACTTCAATTCTTAGTCTTTCATTAGTCTTTCATTCGTTTATTATCTTTTGAGTTACTAACTACTCGACAAGATGATTTTGAAAATAAAGCGGATCATATATTACTCATCAACAAAAATTATGCGCCTTACAAAGTAGTTACAAGATTACTCTGAAGGGGAGAGCCTAGTGCATTTCCTCATACCTTTTGCCAGCCGTTTGCATTTCCACAATCAGACGACTTGCCTCGATTGGGGACGATCGAAGTAAACCGATTGGTTTAACATTAAGGCGGGGATCTTGAGCTTTAAGTTTCGCCAAGCGTAACTTCTGGCGACTTATTGCCTCCTTATTGATTGACAGATTAGCCTTGAGTGGTCACCATTTCTTGCAATTTTCCGACTTGTTCTCCAATAGTACTTGTGTGGCGGCTATAGTATCTTCTCGAGGAGTTTTCCCTCGAATGTAGCTCACTAAGCACATTGTTCGGAGAGTGATGTTGCCTTGAAGACTAGTCTTCATCGACTCCATCTCTGTTGGGTACAAGTCGAAGCCTCATGAAGCTTTTGTTCTCGACCACTTGTTACGAAAAGAATAATCTGGGTCAAACAAAAATACTTCTAGAGGAACATAACACAAAGATATTTGTAGGTAAAAGCATTTCTTACCTACTAATTGAGAATCAATTTCTTGACCTCTTAGCGATGGAAAGCAACGGTTTGACATGCTTTTGCTCCCACGCTCGATGTCCTCTGCATTCATCTTAGCAATGCGGACGGACTCATTGCGAATCAAGGTCTTTGCTTGGATTTGACCTCAAGGATTCTCAATTGGGCGGCAATTTACGAACAAGGAATTGACATTAAAAAGGAAAACACTCAAAAGGACAACGGTAAAGAGTTACTTACACGTGACTTGAGTTCTCGAAACCTCAAGTTCTTGATCCTTATTCTTGGTAATGCGGAAAACTCTGAATGACCAAAGATTTGTCTCAACTTGATCAGGAGCTTCTTCATCTCATTTTCTTTATCTGAAGAAGAAATGAGAGTTAGGTAAAGTTAAAACTCAAAAGCAGTCTTAAGTTCGGCACTTCTTGTTTATTTTTCCTGCAATTTCTTAGATCGAGAGACAACCTCTCGAAGTCTTTCAGGAGGTTAATACTTCATTCCTTAGCCTCCTCGACTCCTCTTTTTCATAGTCGGCGAGTCGGCTAAGGTCTTTGAATCAACTGTTTAACCTACAAAGGACGAGAGATGGAGATAAAAATCAGTAGAATGGTTATAAATACTTCTACAACCACCGACCTAGTCGTAAGTTTTTCTGCGACTACGAATGGTTGTAAGTCTTTCTGCGACCACTATACGGTGCGTAAGTAGTAAATAAGCTTTTTACGACTAATACTTTGTCATGAGTTTCTTCCATGACTATTCTCGTAAAGCATTATCTGAGTATTTAAGTCGAAAACAACTATGAATGATAAGTGACTTACCACCTCTGCGCCTCTGCTGCGAGTAGTTCTTTCTCTGTCTTAGCTCTAAAAGTTGTCGATGATACTCACAAACAACGACAATTTGCTCGAGCTTTACGCAAAAGAAAGCAGTAAGAAAGGAAGAAAAGCCACGGATATAAGTATTACGAAGATACTTACATTCATAGTCGTCCTAGCAAGCGTTGAATATACAAAGTCAGGGTCTTTGCGACTTATCTATCCTCGCAACTTTGTCCCACCACACCTTCTCAAGGCGCTCGTTATCAAAAGTATTCTCCATATTGGGAATATCTTTGGGATGGGGACTTCGGTCACGAGATTTGTGTGAAGACCCTCTGACGGAGCGGGACCAAAGAAGTCACCACAAGTGAAATTTTCTCCTACATTTACGTAACTTCTCTTTGGGTAGGGAAGGAGCGCCTCCTACATTTTCCTTCCCAGTGGTCTGCGGTGTTCACCACCTTGACGGAGGCTTCCACAGTGCCTCTGTTGTTTCTCGACCTCGGCGATCGTGCGACCACCTCAACGATAATGGCCGCTACCTCAAGAGTCGTAGCTACAATTTCGGCGGTGTGAGAGTCACTCAGGGAGTCTCGACTTCATCGGCCACAGGGCCAAGGGTGATGCTTGACCACCTCCATTGCTACCTCCCGATGGCTGAAGGGATGGCAATGGACTTCTCGTGGAAGCATTCAGGAAATTTGAGGAGTCGGTGAAATAAAGAAAAGCAAATCGGGTTGTGAAAAGAAAAAGGTAAATGTCGTTCTTACACTTTAGTACATTTCACATACCTCTGCACCACAGTCTTAACCGGGAATTTTGGAACAATCCTCCCAGCGGAGGACCTCTTCTTCTCCACGACCACGTGCGGTGAGGTTCAACAATTGGCTCATTCGACCACGTGCAGTGCGTAGAGTTGGAAACGAGGACGAGCTCTGGTTCCACGATCCTCTGGATGGGCGAGATCGGTCTCGACCATTCGAGAAGCGACAACGCCCTCGGTGTAGGTTGTCTTGATGCGCACCCTCCTTCATAAAAGACATAAAATCTTTCGGTTCTCCTTTCTAGTTGCTTAATAAAACTAGGAGTGGCACCAGCTGCGAAAGATTAGTGTCATAATAAAGGGTACCTTAGCCTTGCGAGGTTTACGCTTAAGAGGTTCATTGCTTCAACCTCCTCGGCCGGCAGTGCGACCTCGGCTTGGATACAACTACAGTGCTGCGAGGCCTGTAGAAAGTGCGGTCGAAAGACCGAGCTCGAGCTTGCTCCCCCTTGTCGGCGATTTTATAAGTCGGCGTCTCTTCGTAGGAGAGTCGAGCCTTTGTCTTTCGACAACCCGGCGCCAATAGTCATCGAGCGACTTCTTCGTCGTCACGGCGATTTTCCATGCCTACTTTACGTAAAGCAAAGCGAAAAGAAGAATCACTAATTAGTCGTAAGTTATTTCTCGACTAGAACTAAGTCGTAAGTATTTCTCGACTTTTTATTGATCGTAAGATATTCTCGATCACCATTAGTCGTAAGTATCTTCTCGACTATAAAGTCCTAAAGAAAGAATCGGACTTTTGATTACCTTTAGGCGCTCTATCCTTTCATCTGCGGACAAAGCCGCAATGACTTGAGAACCGCCCCTCGGGTGGCGGGGACTTCTCACGAGATGAGTCGACTGAGTCAACCTCGGCTGTGAAGATGCAATAAGCAGATAAAAATATTAGACAAGGTTGGGAAAAACCAAGCGGAGAACTAAGTCGACAATTGCTTACCCTCCTCGTAGTCTCGGTGGGGTCTCCTCTCCCAGTACCTCCACATAGGAGATGCTCGTTTCTTGAAGGGCGATTGGCGTGTGATGAAATCCTTCACCACATGCCATCCGGTCGACCCTTCTTCCTTCAAGTCCTTAATGGCTTGAATATAAGGGCTAATCCGGTGATATCTTGAGGTTGAATCCATGAAGATTTCTTTTCAATGACCTTCCCCACGAAAGAAAGGTGTCTTGAGGTGACCTTCGGTAGAACCACCTCTTCCTCCGCCCGACCACGAAGGCGGGTAAAGCTCTGAATGTACTCCTTCGACTTGAGTCGTGGAGCTTGAGACCACGACTTAGGCGATTCGGTTTGTCGAGCCATCCCATAATAATATTGGAGCAGCTCGAGATCATGGAATCCCAGTCGCCTCGCCGCGATACGAACACACTCAACATGGTAATGGAATTGGGACCTAAGTTCACGGTTCCACCCCAAAGTGTTCGAGTACTCTTTAAGAAAGGGGTGGGCGGTGTCGAAGGCGCACTCTGTCGCTTGGAAGGCGAGTTTGCCCATTTTCCCCGATGGCGATCTTTGCCGATGGCGGAATCCACTTCACGAGCCTTTTACGGAATCTTCCGGCATCAACCAAGATCTTGATCTTAGCGCATCCATCTCCGATTCCTCCCATTCGAAACTCTCTTGGCCATTTCGCTCGAAGCAAGAAGTTTTTGATTGGGTTAGCGGAGAGAAGATGAAACCTAGTCGAGGACGGAGAAAGCAAGAACTCGAAGAACAGTGGAGTGATTTGGGGAAAAGTAAAACCCAAGTCTACCTCTGGTAAGTTTTATAACGCACGATCTCCGCCGCTTGAAAACCGTCTCGTCTATAGGTGCAGTAGGAGTTGGTTGTACCGCCGGGAACGCTTCATCGGACAAGTCGAGAGAGCGGTTGCAATTCCCGGATGGTCCGTCGAGAAAAATTAGGTGCGTATTGTCACCCCAAGCGAAATTACATTCTTGACCAAGTATTCTTTGGTGAAGGAAGTATCAATCGGAAGGGCTTTTTCTCTCGATTCCCTACTACGACCACGGGACGGTCGTAGGAGTTTTCGACTTTTTAGTAGTAAGCAATCTTCACGGTGCGATCACTTGGAACCATCTCATCAACAGTCTGTAGAGATCGTTTGCAATTCCCAGATGGTTTGTTCGGAAAGATATGTTTGTTTTATCACCTCCAAGTAAAGTTACTTTCTGACCAAGTCTTTACGGTCAAAGGAAGTATCAATCGGAAGGGTTTTCTCGATCGCCCTACTACTACTACTACGGTTGTAGGGGTTCTTATGACTTTTGATAGTTGTAAGCAACCTTCTTGACCAAGCAAATTCTGGTCAAAGTAGCACTCAAATATCGAAGAGTTCTTCCTTCGACTATTGTTCTATGACATTTTCATAGTCGTAAGACCATTCTGAAACCTTCACCAAGTAAGTTACTTTCACTTGAAGTGGGGGCTAGATGGCGAGGATCTAATAATCCTCATTTTATCTTTTATCTATAATTCTTATTATGGGTAAATATGATGTCACATAGTCCCGAAGTACCCTTATTTCTATAAGGAGAGGCCTAACCATTGATTGTAAGTTCTTCTACAATCACCCCCATAGTCGTAAGTTCTTCTCGACTACATCATGATCGTAAATCCTTCTCGACCACTACATAGTCGTAAGTCCATCTCGATCACTACGATCGTAGGTTCTTCTCATTGCTACTGATCGTAAGTCCTTCTACGACCGGAAAACTACGACCACCTTATAATCAAACCTACGAGGCGAGTAGGTCCAATTGATTAAGGAATCGAGCGGTCTACGCACTATTATTCCGCGTATTAATGGTGTGTAAATACCCCATTATCTGCGGAAGATAATTGCGGGCGGCGTGAAGAAGTCAAGGCGCGGTAATTCTGCCATCATGCGCCAGTTACTACATTAATTAGGCACATCTCCGCGAGGACAAAGCGGCTACTTCTTCACGACTATATAAGGGCATCAAGCGAGAGAGACAAAGGGGAGAAGGGCGCGACAAACAAGGGCTAGTCAAGTAGAAACACAAGCACTATTCTCTGTAATAGTTTTAGTCCTTTCTTTGGATCATCAAGAATACCATACACACGGGATTAGGGTTATTATTCTCTCGGAGAAGGCTGAACTGTCTAAACATCCGTGTCAATCCACTCTGCGTGATCTCATCCTTAGGAGACCCCGAATCAAATAATCTTTAAGATCGTAAGATCGGTTCTAATACATTGGAAGACCGGATATCTAGTATATCTAAGTTTGTAAATGTGTTTTGCAAATTGTTGAGATTCATGCATTTTCCCTTGGCATGATGTAAGATTGTTTGTTGCTATTTCTTTGGACTTAGACCATGGTAGTGGCTTTTTGGAGTTGTAGTTTTTTATTTGATTAGATGTGTTTAAGATCAATCAAATAGGTGGGTTGTGTAGACCTCTAAATATGTTTTTCATAGAGTACAAATTTATAACCTTTTTACCGAGTATCGTCTATGCCAAAAATTGACTATGGTAATACTGCCAGAGAAGAGACCGTAGAACGGTAGTACCAGCCTTTGTACTACGGTACTACCGCACTACAGTCTTTAACGACTAATTTTTGAGCTGTTAATGCACCCGTGCGACTGATGAAAAGTAAAAATAGTAGTACCGGAGTTTGTACGGCGGTACTACCCCAAATCCTAATTTTTGACGATTTGTGCTCCCGACGGCTAGTTTTTGTGTGTGGTCTATAATTACTCACCTTGGTCAGTTGAGAGATAATCTTTGGCATCTCATTCCACTCACTTGAGTTAGTATGAGCTTCTCTTAATTGTGCATGTGTTGCACCTTGTGAGCAGGGAGAGAGGTCTCTAGTTGCATGTGTTGCATCTAGAGGTGGATTTCGTATCCACTTGTGCTTGTGCATTCGTTGCACGCGGTGAGAGTCAAGCAAGGGGCTTGGTTTGTTACTCTTGGTGTTTGCCGACACCTAGATGGCGTGGATGCGTCATGAACCGGTGATCTTCTCAAGAAGCTTGTGAGATGACTCGGCGTGTTGTGATGTTTTGAGCTCACCTACCCGGAGCGGGAAAAAGCCACCACTAGTGAAATTGAGGTGTTTAGCTTAATTCGTGGAGCTGTCTAATTAGTTTGGGCTTACCTCAACGTGGATTAGGGGAGACCGGCAAGTCTCCGAACATCACGGTAAAACGTTATTGTGTTCATTGTGGTTTATTTCTCTTGTGTTTTACTTTGTGCAATTTACATTCATATAATTAAATTTTTTATAGTCTTTGTATGTTTGCTATCATTATCAATAGACTTATATTGTTGGTACACTTAGTCAAGACTAGTTGATTTAGATTTAATTTGAGCAAAACTGAATTGATTTAAAATTCCACATAAAACTCGATTTTAGCTAAAAGATTTTAAAAACCACCTATTCACCCCCCTCTAGTCGGCGTCCTCAATCTTACAGCCACCGGGACTGATCGATTTAGTTCCAATCAACCTTTTTTTGGATTCCAAAAAGTTGTGCATGTATCATATGCGTATTTAGGTTTGTTCATTCGTGCATGTTGTCGTTTCTAATATACGTAACCAAATCTAGTGCTTGATGTATTTCGCCATTAAATTACGGAGTCTTCTGAACTTAAATTTCTTTTCCCAGATATTTCGACTATTACATATTACGTAATTTTTTTTCCG
This sequence comes from Hsuehochloa calcarea, assembly GCA_036346395.1. Lineage (NCBI taxonomy): Eukaryota > Viridiplantae > Streptophyta > Magnoliopsida > Poales > Poaceae > Hsuehochloa > Hsuehochloa calcarea. The sequence continues at coordinate 49,396,573 of CM070599.1, forward strand.
AAGGAATCGGTTCCACGAACAATACAATCGGGACAGCAACACGCATAGTGTCACGAATCCCAAATATATTTTTTCTATTTCGCTTCGAAGGGGGCTATTTATGTTATCATGCCGCCGAAATCGCGTTCCAAATTGCGCATCCGATCTCGCATTCTCTACTTCATATTTTGTTACCTTCTCCAATTTTAGATTCCGAACTACTGAGACACTACAAGGTATTACTAAAAAAAACTTCATGAAATACACTTAATCTTTATGCATAATTCTCTAGACATAAATTAAAATAAATAAATATAGGGCCCTGTCACCAGTTGAACTGACAATAAGGTACCGTCACCAATTGAGCTGGCGAAATTGCCCTGTCGTCAGTTCAATTGGCTACAGGAATCTATCCTCACTATTTCAATTAGCGATAGGTTTGTAATTTTTTGACTATTTATTTTTGTAATTATTTTTAAATTAATATTACTTTGAAAATCGAATAAATTATGCTACGCGAAGGAGATGGGACTTTATTCTTCCATTTTAGTATTAGGTTGTTCAATAAAGTATTCTTCTTAGGTTGGGTTTTCAATGTCTCTTGTTCGGACGATTCTAAAAAAATTGTAATACTTAGTTGAAGTATTTTATATATTTTTAAAAGGAATGTAGCATTTTATATGGAGTTCTATTGCCTCAAAAAGGAAAATAAGTTGAGCTATGATCTAACGTTTTCCTCTAGATAAAAATATGCTAGACGTTTGTTTGCTAGCGGAACCGCATCATGTGTCTAGTTACCAATTAATTTTGTTAGCCGTCCCTTACCTTTGTATAGTAGCATGTACAACTTTGTCTTACTCGATTTTTCATGCCGTATTAAGTCTCTGTAAGAAGATTAGAGCGGGTGCCTTTTCAGGGTGATACTCCATACAGACAGATTTTTCTTAGATGACTTCATCACACTTACAGTTAAGTAGATATCTTTTAAGTTCCAGGCGCAATTGTCATGTGCACAAATTTGCATGTGCTAAGGGATGGAGCGCCGCACAAAATTGCCTCCTCGTGCATAGCGTTTTCTTCTCCCACTTATTCAAATGCGTTCCTCCTTCGCGTAGTTAACATCAGCCCATGGGATCGCTCGACAATACCCTTATATTTTCCGTAGGATTATACACATTGAAGTGCTGGAGATGCAAACTAAAGACAAACCACGCACTACTTGTGAACTTTCTGGAACAGGAATAGCAGAGTGAATCACAAGGCACTGTCTCACACATTTTGGCATTTTGCAAACGTGTTTGCAGCTCAGCTCATCGCCTTCAGGGACACTGTCCAGGCTCACTATTTAGCCGCTACGAATCTACAAAAGGAAACCTTGTACAGTGCAAGCAACATGCATCGCTGCAGCAACGGGAGCTGATTAAGCCAGCTAGGCTCACGTTATCACATAGTCACATCACATCGGCGGTGTTGAGAAATGAAAGAAGCAATCGTTTCCTCTGAGCCCAAGTGTGGTGGGTCCCGGCGGCCAGCCAGCGGGTCAGGTAGCCAAGTGCTGTGCTCGTGCATGTGACCCGGCGCTGTCCGCAGCTTAGCGGGCAGTCAATCCGGCTACATGTGCCCGAATTTGGTCTGTCTGATCGCTCGTCAGACTCTGCGCCTGCGCGCGCAAACCTTGCCGGACTTGCAGCTTTCAAAGATGGATTCGATGCTTTGCTATACTGCAGATCATTGCGCGTGAACAGTGATCAGACGTAGTACTGCGGTAGATATAGTAGAAAACAGTGAAGCATCTATTGTGACAAAATATACCATAGCGATTTTACTATGTTCTCTAATACTGTAGCACTTGATTTAACTCACTCGTTTTGGATCGAGCGTAGGAGAGAAGGAGCTAACACAGCATGTACACCCCTCAACTTTTGTGCAATCGCATGTTATCCCTTGGCCCTTGCTTTGATTTATTAGGTTTGCTAGGAGTAATTTTTGTGTAAAGGTGCATTTCATTTTGGTTCGAAAGAAGACGTTTCATTTTGGTGACTAGGTGTTGTCTTTTTCAGAGAGTATATTGTACAATCTATAGATCTAGTCATGTAGATGCAGAGTTTTCATCAGGACAGTGGCACCACGTTTTTCTCCTCAAAATTGTAGTTGCACAAATGAACTTCGATCTCCGAAGAATCTATAACTTCCACCCACCACGGCGCTGCTTGTGCGCTGCGCCCTTAAGGCCTCGAGCTTTTGTGCCTACCAGGGGTTCAAAAACTGAAAATGAAAAAAAAAATTATCAAGCCCTACGGCCAAATTTCATCAAACAAAATCTAAAGTAAATTTAATTTAGTTGGTTTTCGGCCGGTTATCGTCCATAATTACTGTTCAATAATTTAAATTCAAATTTTAAATATAGAACTTCTCGGAACTGATATTTTTACCGGTACAGGCCGGCTACCGCCCGTTTTTTTATCCTTGTCGCCTACAAAGTGTGTAAGTATATCTTCTCTAGCAAGCATCCAGCGATTCAGTCACAAACTATTGCTGCACATGCCACTGAAATCACGCACGTATCCGCATATAAAATCTCCTCAGATCCAAAACGCTACCCATTCGCCGCTCTAGCATGCACAACGTTACAGACGCACAGCAGCAGATCATAGCACGCACAGCGTCATGGATCGGCGTGACTACAACGGAACGTGCAGCCAATAGGCGCGGACTCTCAGGCTCTGGGAGCTCTCCTCGTGTGACCGGTCAAACGGACGTACGCCCGCACCCGCACCCGCACCCGCACCGACCGACCGCCCGCAGACTCCACGATTCGCAAGATACAAAACTCGTTACGAATTAAGAAGAGATCCCCGCGGCACTTGCCCAAGTGCAGCGGAACGGCGCCGCGCACGGCTTTACACCTGCCTCGCTCGTCACGGCTCGTCACGTCTCACATACGAGGGTCTCGGGAAAAGACGCTGCCCCGCGCGGCAGGTCATGCCCCCCCCCCACTCCCACTCCCACTCCACCCATGTGCTGCCGTGGGAAGTGGGCGCGGCTCCTGCTATATTAATATTAACTCTTCTCGCGAAGCGCCTAAATAAACGTGCAGACGGCGGAGGCCGATACGGCAAATCCGGCGGCTTGGTTCGGTATGGTTAAACGGCCGGTTTGGTTCACCGCGCGATCCGCTCTGCCTTGCCCGACGTAGAAGGTGGCGTGTTCCCTGGTTTGTGTGTATTGGTCCAGTTTACAGGGCTGTACTGGCAACGTTGCCGGCGTATAGGCGACGGGTATTTACTGCTGCTTTCCCCCCGACTGTAACACAAAGGCTCTGTTTGGCACAGCTGTGATTTTCCTAAAAGCGGTTCATCCTATCATTTGTAGACTTTTCAATGCGAAATGAATGGTTGTCTTTTACGATTTGGTGTTTGGTATCTGGCTTTTTAGGTAGAGTTGATGCGAAACCGAGATATGAAATATCTGAAATGCTCATGAGGACAGTAATGACTTATTTGATGTCGTTTAACTAAATTAACAACATTAAACGGTATTTAACGACATTTAAGAACATTTAACGATGTTTAACAATAAAACTTGAAAGCATGTGAAAATAATGCGACTAGAAGATCGGTCCATATACATAGTTTAAATTGGCAAGTACTACATACAAAATCGCATATATCTTCCATCTATCCTATCGTCATGCTACCAAAGCTATTGCAATAGCGTCACGGAGGCGTTCATATCAACATCATCCATAACGGATGTATCATCATATGCGTTGAGGTTAGTGGACATGTCCCCGTCTACATAATCATCATTCACATACGCACGAGAAAAATCATTATCAATCAAAGCACTATCTCGAATAAAATTATGCAAAGCCATTGTTGCAATGATAATTTTCTTTTGCTTATGCTCATTGTAACTTAGAATTTTAAGTAGACTCAATCGAATATGCTGGTGGGAAGCGAGCAGCAAGATTGCTTTAAATACTAGGTATGAGGTGGGTAATTTCTGCAAGTGCTGGGGTATTCTTGGAGCATGGAGGTGGGAAGGCTGTGGGAAGCCCTCAACACCTTTAATTTTTGGCCTATATGTATTGACAATTTGAGAACTTCTTGTGAAAGTCGAAAAAAAAGCCAACCGTTTAGTACGATTCCGCTTTTCTCACCCAAAAACCAAAACAGAAACTGTACCAAACAGGATCAAAGATTACCCTTCATGCGACCCTTTCTCCACCCCAGTAAAACAAGATGATAATATGCAGTCAAATTTGTCTGAACCATTGATTGTTACGAATCACGAGCTACTAGAGCTTTGTTTTGGTTGTCACGTCCACATCTCCCATTACCACCAGACGCTGCTACAGGCTTAACGAAACTCTTCTCCTTCCACTGTCACCAAAAGAGGAAAGCATGCCAACGTACAACTTAACTTTCGGAATATTAGTATTGAAGAGATTACCAAAGTAAAAATAGCGGGACGAGCCAATGGTTGCTTTCTAATCGTACACACAAATCGTACGTGACTCCGGTGGCGGATCTAGAATTTTTTAAATAAGTGTTCGGAGTTACAAATATATTATACAGTGTAAAACATAAATGTACATAGTATATAAAAAAATAAAGTACAAATTATTTGAGCAGTTTTATAATTATCGATGCAAAAGTGTGTACATGTAAGTCAGATAAATATGAAGCTAAAAATTGAGTTTTGGTGTTATGAACGTACTCCAGTACACATTTGGTTGAGTCCTCCATTACTTCTAATAGTCATATAGCGATCTCACTCTTTTGAAGCTAATAATGCAAAATATGGTGTTAGGACTGTAAACTACGGAATCATATTTAGGAAAACATTACCACATATATATGTATGTGTACTTAATTTGGATGAGCAGTGTTTCTAGTTCTACATCAGAGTAGATATATAGCCACATGGATAGGGAATTACCGAATTAGTAACATTCAACCCTAAAAAAATCACAGCGGGAATAAGCCATCAGTGCCTAGTGCTGTGACAACCCGCATCATTTGTATATTTGTTAACATAAAATATTTCCATTTCATTGCATCAAAAAGATTTTACAATATTTATTTTACAAGCATTTACAATGTTTTGGCAGTGAGTAATTCAAACCCTAGTTGTCTTCTCTTCTTGCCGTCTGTAGTAGCAGTTTCCTCGTCGCCTTGTCTTTGAGCGCCTGCCCGTAGAGCCACCTCGCGATCCGTTTTTCTCGCTCGTAAGGAAGAGCAGCAAACGGTTAGTAATTGTAGTGAGAATATTCTTGTGAGCAGTAGTGTATAGAAGTTAGAGTTTAGAAAGTGGTAGTCAGTTTCGAAGTGCGATGAGAGTATCCGGAGTACCCTGAGTAGTCGGTCCCTTGGCAATCAAGATTCCCAGACCAACCGGAGTTAGTCGGCCCCTTGATCGCCAAGATATCCAGAACACCAAAGATCCTTTGACATCTGTCACTTCTGTGGGTCTCATCATCCGGCATTATTAGAACCCAACACCCACTGTTTGCATTTGCCAAAACCCCAAATTCAAACCCTCAGTGCATAACCCCGGTAACCACACCCTCAGTCAAGCTTCACCGGGTGCAGCAACCAATTCCAGAGCAACATTACCGGTCACGGCTCCTCGGCGAGAGCCCACACAGAGCAGCAAAACCAGCAATGCATCCCCACGACCCGGTAGCGACAAATGCATCCCAGCAGCACAAGTGCATCCCCTCTTCAAAACCAGCACAAATGCATCTCCCCAGTATAGCCAGCCAGCACAAATACATCCCCTCAAGCCAGCCCCAGCATTCATCCCCCTGCATCACACAAGCAATACATCCCCCCTGAAGCCAGTTCTCATTCCCAGATTCACAAAACAAAGCAAAGCCTCCAGCCAGAAGCCACCACTGCCTAGAGCAAGGTAAGATCAGGAGCTCAAGCGACCGGAACCACCTCCTGCTCTGCTCTCCTCGGTAGAGCCAGTAGAAGAAGCGGCGGCAACGACCGAGCGGAGGAGGAGCAATCGAGGCCGGCCCAGCCCGCATCCAGGGCCGAGGCGAAGGGAAGGAGAGCACCGGCCAAGCCGACCGCCATCCCTTCTCCCAAATTAGATCCATCAAGAGGTAAACCCATCACAAATCGGTTTGCATTGCTCATCATCCACACATCACGGATCTCAATAGCATCGGTATAGCTTTGATCCTTTTCATCTCGAGCGGTAGGGTTAGGGAGTGGTGTTACCTTAGGTTACCGATGAAGCCGAGGCAGGGCGGGCGAATCTGAGAGCCAAAGCGGCGGCCGGGAGGCCGGCCGGCCGGCCAGGCGAAGCCGAAGCGAAGATAAGCGGCGCCAGCCGAACCGGCCGAGGCGAGTAGAAGAGAGCGCCTTAGTCGAGCCGCGTAAGGCCGGGTCGGGCGGAGCGACCAGGCACCGCGGAGGAGTAGAGGCGGCGCCGGGGCGGCCGAGTGGTCCGAGCGGGAGGCGCCGGAGCAGGCCGAAACGGGCGGCCGGTTGAGCGGAGAAGTAGCCTTGGCGGCGTCGAGCCTCAGCGCCGGCCGCCCAGCGAAAGAGGAAGGCCGTGGCCAGAGTCGGCCTTGAGGCCGGCAGGCCGAGGAGGCGGCGGCCGGGGCCGGAGGCGGCGTGGGGAGGCGATGGCGATGGAGATTCAGAGGGAGAGCGGGCGAGCGAGAGAGAGAGAGAGAGAGAGAGAGAGAGATAGGCGGTGTGTGTAGTTTAGGGTTAGGGTTAGATTAGGGTTAGGATTAGAGAGGGGTTTAGCCGGTTGGGTGAGTTTAGCTGGGTAGGTTAAGTGGTTAATTAGTGATTAGGGTTTAGTAGTTAGGTGATTAGAGGGATTAGGTAAATATGTGATTAGAAATTAGGGTTAGAAGCTAGTTGTTTGGTTTTTGAGTATAGAAACCAGTTTAGCCTAAGTGGTAGTGTTGTCGAGTGTTAGGGCGTGAGCTAGGCAGTCGCGGCGATTAAGCGAGTTAGCAGTAGATCGATTTTTAGCGGAGAGTACTAGCAGGTTTGGTTAGAAAGTTTTATTAAATTAAAATTTGGCTAACATAGGAATCGTATTAGCATTTTATGCGTCTATTATCACTCAAACTCAACTACGTATTTATTTATATATTATTAGGTACTACTGCTTTGCTCTGAGAGGGCAAACCGGTCTTAAGCAGGAGAAGCTTATAAGAGATTCGTCATCGCCGACCTTTCCTACAACTCTAAAGGCAAGCTATCCTCTTGAACATAAATATAGTTATGTTAAATGTAAACCGTATATTGCTCTATCATATATGTATTGCATCAAAACTATTTCTCAAAATCAAATTGGTTTGAGATGATGAGAAAGATAAGAAAGCTGAGATGCGATGACATTGAGAATTACTATGTGGGTAAAGGGGGCCCTGGTAGGGAAAATGATGATGATGATGAAAATGATGGTAAGAGGTGGGACCCCTTTACCTATGATTATAATATAAGGACTAACAAAACTCTTACTCGGTCAGATGCCGTAAATTCAGTGCCAACAATTTCCCCATTTCGATGGGCAGAAAATGCTACCTGTTTACGTAATTATGTTCTCCACAACGGGAGTGTTGGGCACGGAGGATAGCCGTCCCAAGGTGGAGTGTTGAGCACGGATGAGAGCCGCCTCAACCAACATTGTTGGAACTCGGTGGAGGACTGGGTGCGCTCAGGACACCGACAGAAAACAATGGGTGGAGACTTAGGCCCTGTTTGTTTAGGCTTAGGCTTTTTGGCTTATAGCTTAAAGCCAGCTTTTTGGCTTAATTGGCTTATAAGCCCTCCAGCTTTTAAGCCAAGCTTTGGTGTTTGGTAATCTGGCTTTTTATAGGATGTTGGCTTATTGAGTTGTGTGTGAAGGATAAAAAGTCTGAATTGCCCTTGAGGGTTTGAAGGATGTTTTTAAGGATGAATTTAAACTTATTTTTTCATGGGATTTGTAACTATGACGATACGTGCAAGTGTACATATGAAACAAAAAAAAGTTTTGCTTGTTCGTGCGTATATTAATTATGGACATTGCGTAATGAAAGAAATTAATATAGAAAGACATATTTTAACAAACCAAACAAAATAATATCCGATCATATCATAATAAAGTATCGCTTGGGTCATAATCTTCATTAAGATCACATCTCTCGAAAATCTCATCATTAAGATCACATCTCTCGAGATTCATGTTTATATACCGAATGGCATTTTGAGGGTAATTTTAGCGAACTTGAGTGGTAATCAGTTATTCTATTCCGCAAAAGCCAAAAAAAGCACCTCTTCCTTGGCTTATGGCTTTTAGGCTTAAAATGGCTTAAGCTTTTTATAAGCCAGATAAAAAAGGCACCCCTTTGTTTAGGCTTAGACTTTTTTGCTTATAAGCCAGGCAAAAAGCCTAAACAAACAGGGCCTTAATCATGTAACCTGAAAAACGTTCTATATTCTGAACTCGAAGTCGCATCAAAGGAAATGCGATGGACCCAGTTCACAGAGAGCTCAGAATAGCTATGGGTAAAGTGGTACAAGCCTGCGCAGTGCTATACAAATCATGAATTCATGCCAGTCTCCTGGATTGGAGTCTACGGGAACCACTGGGGGTCTTTCTTCTCTCCGAGTGACTAGTAGTATTTTCAGAATTAAAATTGCCACTTAATGTTTCAATGTGTATTTTCAGAAAGAGATGATTTTAGAATTTGTGATAAAGACCAGAGATCAGTCATGCAGTGCATTGTTTGCTATTAATGCTTGCTGAATACTTTTATACTCAACCTTGTTAGTATTCTCCTTTGTTAGATCCTAGTTCGGCCGGGAGCTATCTCGAGTGGGACGAAAGACTTGCAGTACCGATCTGTGGCGGGAGGAGAAAACCGTGGCGAGGACTCAGGCGAGATGGAAGCCATCTTTGACTCGTGGGACGAGTAGGAGGGCGGTAGTCCAGAGCAGACTCCAAAGCGGAGAAGCTCCCTTTTGTGTTTGTGTAGTCGTTGTATTAAGAACCCTAGCCTTGTGTGGCTACTACTGTAATAAAGATGTACAGTTTCTATCTTATTGTTCTGCTGCGCAACTCTGATAAAATGGCTTGCTATTCGTCGGAGCGGTGTTCTACCGGGCAGACGAATAGTAATCCGTGTGCCTAAGTGTGATTACCCTAGGGGTAATGACACAGGGCGTCACAAGTGCCTACATCAGAGTAGATATATAGACACATGGATAGGGAATTACCGAATTAGTAACATTCAACCCTAAAAAAACCACAGCGAGAATAAGCCATCAGTGCCAATCTGATTCCATGAGCCAAATAGCCAATGCACATCCACTGTCCAGTAATCCACATGACAACATCCACTTATCATAATTAATATCCATTCCATCACAGAGCAATGAGATAGAGAGGAATGATAGTAGTTACCTAAATGCGACTCGGCAATGGCGGCAACACCACAAGCCAGGATAGCCCACCGCCCCACCCATCTTCATTCTCATGCGTAATCAACAAATAAACCACATCAGTAAAACGAACAATATTCACAACTAAAACCAATTAATAGAAAGGGAAGTCGAGAGAAAATCAGTGCGAGGAGGCATCGGTTGGCCAAAGCGGCGGCCGAAGGCCAAGCCGGTCGAGCGCAAGGCAGGCGAGCCAACCCAGCGAGCGAGCGATAGGCACACACACAGAGCTCTAGGCCAGGGGGGCACGCGGGGCACCAGACGTCGGGCGTGGTGCACACAGGCCAGAGGGTGCAGGGAGGCGACGGAGTGAGCAGACAACAGACGGGAGGTGCAGCGGGCCAAGGCCGGGCGTGGGCACCAGCCAAGCCAACAGCGACCAGCAGCAGAGTCAGAGAACCATAGAGCCACTTGAGAACCGAGAGAGGGTGGATTTCTTCAAGCAAGTATCGGCCAAAGCAACCACCAAAATGGAGAATAAGTAAGATGGAGAGATAAGGAAGAAAAGGGGAAAGCAAAGAAGAAGAAAGAAGACCGTGGGAGCTCTCGGACGTGAGTGAATAGAAATGAGAGATAGAGTAAGGAACAAGTGAGGCGTGACCGCGTGAAGGTGTGAGGCACTGAGGCGCTTGGCGTGGGGCGGCATGATCGTGGTGGGCGTTGGGCCGTGGTGGGATTTGCTGGTGGTGTGACTAAATGGCGAGTGGGCTACGCCTACGTGAATTGCCGAGCGAATGGAGTCGTTTGCACAGTGCAAATACATATTTAAAGTATACTTACTAGTATATATACTTAATATACCTAATATACCTAATAAATACTAATTTTTTTCCCAAAAAAAATAGGTGCACATATGTACACCCACGTCCCAACACTGCCACCCCTGGGTGCCTCGATCGCATGGATACTCCAAGTTTTACTTCATCCTTCTATCGAAGCACTCTTCTGTCGACCAACCAGACGGCAGAAAAATACCAACATTAACAGCAAATCATTAATGCCACAACTCGGTGCGTTTGCACGCGTCGACCAGGACAACATCTCCTGTTTTCCGACCATGGACGTCACGTACGTGTGAAGTGTAAACCCACTCGTCTAGACACCAAACTTGATTCCAAATTTCCAACGCGATCGATAAGATACATGCCGTTTGACGGTGTTTCGCAGTAGGAGAGGAATTTTTGGCCGATACGGCCAAATTTCCAACCAGCGTGACGTGGTAGGCGCGGCGCGCGGGCGCGGGGTGGGCGCACGCCGGGCACCAAACTGTTGTACGGAGAATTAAAAAACGTTGGGGTGGCCATATTTCCCACCGTCCATCCTCCCTCTTCCGCACATCTGTCGCCCCATCCAGGAATTCCGGCGCCAATGCTTACGGAATTCCCGGCGCCAAGGCCGCGACTCCTCCTCCACTCGGCTATAAATCCGGACTCGGCACTCGCTCTTGGTCATATCAATTGCGTTTGATTCTCGTTCTTGCGCTCGTCGTGAGAACTCGAGAACGTAACATAATTAATTTTATTGGGAGGTAATTGTTTTCTCGCTTCTCGTCACTCGGCCTTGATTTATGACTTCCTCCGAAGGGTGATTTATTACTTCCTCGGAAGGGCAGGTAATTTGTGTTATGCTTTTGCCGTTATTGCCGTAGTCGTAATTAGTTAGTCTTTGTTAGCTAGTCGTAATTAGATAGTTTAGGGGTAATTAATTAGTAGTAATTAGTTAGTCGAGTAGTAATGAATTAGTTTAGTGCTAATTAATTAGTCGTAATTAGTTTAGTAGTCATCGTTCTGACATATGAAGTAAGTGGAAATAAAATCTTGGTATTTTTAGTGGTAATTAATGAACCGTAATTAGTTAGTTTATAGATAGCTAATTAGTCGTAATTAGTTAGTTCACTAGTAATAAATTAGTTTAGTGCTAATTAATTAGTAAGTAATTAGTTTAGTACTCATCGTTCTGACATATCAAGTAAGTGGAAATAAAGTCTTGGTATTTTGTAGTGGTAATTAATCAACAGTAATTAGTTAGTTTAGAGATAGTTAATTAGTCGTAATTAGTTAGTTCAAGAGTAATGAATTAGTTTAGTGCTAATTAATTAGTCGTAATTATTTAGTGGTTGTTGTGGGTTTAGGTATTTTCGAACATGCAAGACTTGATTGTATTTTACGGCGATGGGCTTGCGAGTTTGACACGATGGGTTGGACACAGTCGAGATGTCGGTACAAGGTGATCGGGCGGAGGGACTCCACGCGATGAATATTCACGAGTGCGAAGTCGCATCGGAGGAGTTCCTCACGGAGCCAGGGCGAAGAAAGTTATGATTGAGGCGATCACTGCACCAATTATGTGTGGGAGCTCGTAAAGGTGGATGGAAGCATAGCATGGAGGCGTTACATGGAGATTGTCTCGGCCGGGCGGCCATTCACGGGAAGCCTATGGTGTCGTCAATTTCGTACATAGGCGTCTGGAAACCACGATGATGCCGAGGCACAGCATAAGGGCAAGCGCGGCGAGTCAAGATGGCGGCCGCGAATGTCTTGCCTCGGAGAAGTCCGGCCTAATTTTGAGCCAAATGAGGCGGAAACATGGTGGTCGCCCGCATCGACCGCCACGAGTATCTACCGGACGAGACTCTCGGGTTGGAGTCAAGCGAGGACACCGACCCAAGCTCGGATGGTGCCGAGCGAGGACGCACACGGCCGGTGGTCCTTACGTGGCATCGAGACTTGATGATATCGCGATGCGTTCGCTCGTACTACCGCAAGAAGAAGGCTCGATGGGGTTTGAAGCCGACACCCTCTTAGTTGGGCGGCGCTTCCCGAACAAGGTGGCGTGCAACAAGCTATAGCACGATGCGCTTTGTCCATCGGCCGTGTGTACCCGAGTGCCCGGTCCAACCAGTCTGCGGTGAAGTGCATAGTAGAAGGCCGCCAGGCAAGGTCGGCGCTCTCGAGCAAAGATCTTTGGCTCGGTCTTCACGGTCAAGGAGCGATCGACCACACTGCGAGCTCGGCGAGCCTGCAAAGACATCGGGCGTGACTTCGCATATGTTGCAAACCTCATCACGCACCTAGTTGAGGCGACGTGTCTATCTCCCCAAGGCGATGATGTCGGAAGTCGTCAATCAGGTTGGCTATCCAGTTAGCTACAGCAAGGTTCAACGAGCCAAGCAGAAAGTCATCGAGACTATGTACGGGACATACGAAGAGGCGTACAACCTTGTGCCGAGATTGCTTCACCAGATTGCCGGATCAAACCCGGCACGCATACATAAACAAGTTTGGGCCGTGAAGATCTTTGAAAAAGGGCCCAACCACTTCATACTGGATAGGGTGTTCTGGGCTTTCGCTCAGGCCATCAGGGGCTTCAAGTTCTGCCGTCCCGTGCTAACGATGGATGGCACTTTTCTCACTGGGAAGTACAAGGGCACCATCCTCACCGCGGTGGCGGCGATCACGAATGACCAACTTCTCCGGTTGCATTTGCCATTGTCGAGGCGAGAACACATCCACCGGTTGTGGTTCTTGGAGAACGTGAAGAGGACCGTGGTGGGAGGCCGGACCAACGTCTCGCCTAGTCACGCATCGCAATCTTTGGGTTGTTGGCGGCCATCAACATCATGCGGCGTGGGATGGATCCATCTCACCGGTGGAGCGGCGTGCAATCCGTGGTGCATGAGGCATCTTGCATCTAACTTGTTCACGCGGTTCGCGATCGAGAACTCATGAAGGCGTTCAAGGCATTGTGTATGCGAGAACCGGCGGAAGTTTGAGTCTATTTGGAGAGACCTTGAACAGGACTACGAGACATACAAGGAGTCCACTCCGGAGAGGAGCAACCTAGTAGCGCCATAATCTTCTCCCGGTGGATTAACGACCACGCTCTGAATTGGAGAAATGATCCCTCCTCTATGACACGACGGTGCAGTGCGGCGTTATGGCGACCAACATGTCCGAGGTCTACAATAGCGTCTGAAAGGTGTGCGCGGGCTCCCTATCACTGCGGTTGTCCGGAGACATGGACTCGCACCGTTGGTTATTTCGTGAATAGAGCCACCGCGACCAGCGGCGTGATGGGCGAAGGCAGCGGTGGTCCGAGAACATGCGAGACACATGGATCGGAAGATGGAGAAGGCCCGAATGCACGACATTGGTGATCGGCGGCCTCGGTAAAGTACGAGATCAAGCCGGCGAAATCGTCAATAGTCATGCTAGGGGGAAAGAAAGCGAGCATGCACCACGGGTGATGTGGCGACATGCACTGCAACAAGCCAAAGCTCTTCCACAAACCATGCTCGCCGTGTACAAGGCATGTGCGCAAATGCGGCAGATGGCTACACCATACATCTCTCGAGTACTCGACATGCGACCTATTCGGTACATGGGCGGAGAGTTTCACTCGTATGGTTTGGAAATGAACTACAAGGATCTTTGGCGACATGGTGCCTTCGGGTCCCAACAGGACTTGAAGAGAATAGGGAAGGGGCGACGGCAGACGCGGCGCTCCGGAATGACATGGATGCTAGTCAGCGTACGGTATTAGCCGCCGATGAAGTGCGGGATATGCAAGACCCTGGGCACTCAATGATGGATTGTCCCAATGCACCTAGTTCGTCCTGGCGTCACTCGATTGTCGTAATTTAAAGTTTTTCTGTCTTGCTTGTTATGTACAGCGCAAAATTATCGAGACCGGCTATGGACTCTTGGCAAACTTCTACAAGAGGATGTTGCGAAGCGCAACTAGCTTGCGCAGAAGAGAAACAACTAAAATACCGGATTTTTCAATGAAAGATGCTCGGTGCCACCACGTTTGCGGTCCCGAAGTGTGTGTGGTGAACCGTGAGAGATCATTCATCCACACACCTGACACGGCCGCGGGCGTACTACAGTCGCGCCACTACATGGTAAGCGTTTCTTTTCGCGCATCGATTTTCCTCCCAATGTTTAATTCCTTCAATTTTAACTTCATTCCCACGTAATGCGGCCGAGATGCGCCGCCACTTCTTCCAGTGGATTGACGGCCCGAGATGTACGACATGGCATTCATCCAAATAGAGTACATGCTAAACTACTCGGTGCGGGCGAGAACTTCTCACGGTGGAAACCTTACGTACGGATGAGGAGGCACCAAGGACCCGATAAACTCGGCGTAATCCATATCGGCGACAAGGGAAAGGCTCATGCAAGCGTCGATTATGAAGAAATTACATCCTTCTTATGATTTTCACTATACGGTGTACTTACATCATGCAAGCGCAGACATGGGCGACTTGACACACCACCGGCGTGGACATTCCGTAACAAGGGCAAGGAAAGGCTCATGAGGTGAGCCCGCCGCCACAGCGTATCCGATCGCCGGCGTCATCCGTATCCACGACGTCGATTATGAAGAAATTACATCCTTCTTATGATTTTCACTATCGATGCACTTGCATCATGCAAGCGCAGACATGGGCGACTTGACACACGGCCCGGCGTGGGCGGTCCGTGACAAGGGCAAGGAAAGGCTCATGCGGTGAGCCGGCGCCATAACGTATCCGGTCGTCAGAGAGCAATCTACAAGGACGGCGTGAGTTATGAACAATTGACATTCTTATTACGTTTTGTCTTGTCGATGTACTTACATCATACAATCGCAGGTACGGACGACTTGACATACCAAATCGACGTGGAGAGTCGGCGATAAGGGAAGGCTCCTTCGGCCGAGACCCACCGACGTCGAGACAAGGCTCCTTTGCTATGGCGCCGCGAGACAAGTAGCACACATCGTTAAGTAGTTGCTACCCACATGTTGTATGGCATCTTCATAATCGCAATGCGGTCTCCCGAATTTTAAATTATAGCAAATGAGGTCAAAAAAATGAAAATTTTGTGTTTGACAAAGTGTATTTGATTATGTAATTTTTGTATTATTTTATTTGTTAAGAATTTTTGATATAACTTTGCTTTCAATGCAGATCAATTAATGTACTTCATACAAAGGAGGTCTCGGGAGGCCACGAGAGGTCTCGAAGGTTTAATGGAGTGGAATCATTATACAAAAGTTTATACGTTTATTGATTAATCTGAACAAGACACTCATACGAAATAGCGATAACAAGCATGTAGTACAAAGTACAATGAAAATCGCATAACACGTGAAACTATACGGCTCACTCGCCGCGAGCCACTACTCTCTCCTCGCTTTGGTCGCGTCGCGTGGCGCGCCTTGTTTTGCGCCGAGCATGACCGTGGAATCGTCCACCGCTCACGGAGAGCGTGTCGGTTCGGAGAATGCGAGACCGTTGAGGCGGAGGTGGACGATGGATCGAGTCCGGAGCGGTCGGTAGGCGTACATGTCGTCTTGATGAGGCGTCTTGGCACAGGGGACACTTCCGAGGAATTCATCCACGACGGAGGCTAGAAAACCACTGGGGGCCACTCACGGGTACGATGCTCGCAACTCGATTCTTGCGGATGAACTCTCGCCGAGTATACCGTGGGGCACCGAACCGGAGGACATCCGCTCTTGAGCGTCTGAGGGGGCGGCGAACCGAGGCGTCGTGTCTTGCTCCTGGTAGGAGTTAGGAGGCCCGTATCGTCGTCATCGATCGATGTGAATGGCCGTCACCCCGTGGGTGAAGGTCGCAAGACGAAGCGATGTTAGTACAAATGAACACTCGGATGTAAACTAAGAACCTCATACCTCCGGATGTGCGGTCTGAGATAACCGAGGCGGCGGCAGTCGTCTGGGTCCGGACGAAAAAGTGATTCATCCCGACGGACCTACGGCGAGAACGGCATGATGTTAGCGGAACGTAAGGCATAATTACAAAACTTGATGTAAATTTGTACATAGCGACTTACCCGTGCGCGACTGGCCCACAGATGACCGACGAGGAACGCTACGGCGCTGCGGACTCGCTAGGTCGTGGTGACCTAGCGGGTGAGCACGCCCCCACCGTGCCCGATCGCAAGGCGTCGTCCCTCGAGCGACCACGGCTCAAGTTCTTTACTATCTTCTTCATCTCCGTAGAGATGTGCTTCAAAACTTTTTATATGCCGCCGGGTTCTATCTGGCCGAGTTGGGCCTCGTCCATTGCGCTCGGGGCGCGCCGCCCGCTCAAGCTGTAGTGACATATGTAGAGTTCATTAACAAAAAATACGAATATCGTCAACAAAACTGCGAACCAGAGGTTGTAAGTGTCGTACGGTGTCGTCATGTCTTGAAGCGGAGGCTCTCTTGGTGCGTCAGAAATGTCACCTCCTCTGGGCGCTCCGGAGGAGGAATGGTGAGTCTTCTTGCGCGTTCGTGGCATGTACCACTCCATGTACGCAGCTGTCGGTCGAGGTCATATGGACGCGGCTCATGCCATACATCCACGTGCACCCTGTGAATCCATGTCTCAATCCACTGGTGCTGGTGCATTTGCCAGTCCAAAATATGCCCACCCGACCTCGATTGCCTGCATTTTCGGAAAGATTAATGTTACAAAAGAAGACGTAAGGACTGCAAAAATTACTTGGATGAAATTTGACTCACAGGTGTACAACTCGCTCCAGGGGCCTGCCGTTGGGGGGCACGAGTGTCTATCGAAAAAAGCGTCGCATTACGCGTTGCGCGTAAGGCTCCACCATATGTGAGAACACCAGGTGGCAGATCGTCGTCCACAAAAATCGATCCACGAGGCATGAAACGCAGACAGCCGTGCGGCGCAACCGCGAGGAGAAAATCAGCATGCCATGGACACCAGATGATGTCGCTCTCGTGCAATAACTCGAACTCGTTGTGGTACAACGAGTAGCACCTCGCCGGTCTTCTGTTGGCCCAGCGCAGACGACCGGCCGCAGTCCACCGTAAGCCCATGGTGGGCGCGTCTATGGGGTCATGTGGTATGTCGTCATCTGGGAGAGGGAACAGGTGCGCCATGTCTCAATGGTCGGCCGCCAGCGGGAAGTGCTCCCAACTCCACACCGCGAGAGCACGTAGCACACGACTAGGTTGCTACCGAGCTGCCGCATGGCGTCACACAACCCTCGGTATGTAGCGCAAAGGGCGGCTGATCCCCAGCTGTAGTGCGGCATCGGCTCAGCCCGCGTCAACCAAAGACTCGGCGACGCGGATGAAGCCGGGGTTCAAAAAATCGCCCTTTGTGGTTGGAAACAGGACCCAACCAAAGAGCTGGAGAAGGTAAGCAACGAGATCGTCCTAACGACGCCCTCGGTGTGCACCTGCGGGCATTGTTTGAATCGCCTCGGCCAAGCCCGGGACGCCACGTGCACCCTCCGTGAGAGGTTGGCCAAACCATTGCTCTAGCTCGACCTTCCATCCGCTCTCGGAGGGCCCGAACAAGCGGCACACCGGATCGGGAGACCCGGTCAAGAACGAGATATCCTCTAGGGTGATCGTCATCTCACCCCACCGAAAATGGAAGGTGTGCGTCTCGGGCCTCCACCGGTCCACAAATGCGGACAACAGTGCCGTCTAGGGTGAACCCCGTTGGAAGGACACCATCCTCGCAAAGGGCAATAAGCCCGTCTCCCAGAGGATCGGGACGTAACGATCGTCTAGCGCCCACCATCCCTCCCCGCCCGGCGCCCGGCGGAGGGCCATCCACGCCGGTGATGAGCCACTGGCTTGCCGGTGGTCCTCATCGTAGAATTGTTCTAGTAGCTCCGGTAGAGACATGACTAGCAAAACATACATAGCGAACATTCACGACAATGTGGCTAATTAAACATAGAAGAATGTAGCTAAATTAAAATTACGATAAACCTACTCGCGAACGACAGCGGCGGCGGTTAATAATGTTGAAATATAATCGAGAGCAAGCGCATGAAAAGAAAAGAATAAGCAGAGGAGCGCGAGTGGTGAATATGAACTTAGCGGAAGAACGATCATGAAATGAAATCGCGCTGGTCGCTCTCAATATATGCGCGCCTTGTCAGATGCCCACCTCCCGCCCGGCCCGGGCGAGGCGTCTTGGCGCCGCGTGGCCGCGCGCGCCCATTGGCGCGTGGGGCACCGCCCCCCCAGTATGCGCGAGCGAACTGCGCCCGCGTGTATGCTCGAGCAAAGCGCGCCCGCGACCGCCACGTTGGCGCCACGCCCGACTGCGCGCGCGCCGCCAGCGCCATGCTGTGCGCCGGCCGGTATGGCGTATTGGCGCGTGGCGTGGCGACGGCTGCGCCCGGCCATGCGCCCGCGGACACGCGTCATCCATGGCCATGGCCTGAAGCCGCCGTGCGCGCCAAATTTCGGCTAGTTTTGTAAATACAATCGCACGCTGGTTAAAACCGCTTATACGCTGCGCAAATCGGTCGTATCGGCCAAAAATTCAGTAGGAGAGTACTACGAAATGTACTCCGTATAAACAAGTCACAAGTCGGTACGTAGTCCCTTGTAGGAGTATCATATGCATGGATCGTCCAATCAAAGAAAAGTAGAACAATTCTGAAGAAGAAGAAGCTGACGAGCAGCTAGTGTCGCAAGTTGCGGCGTGCGAGCGGCGGCGGCGAATTCCTCTCATTCAGTGCGGTCGAAGCAGCTGGACACACGCACACCGATTGGTGGAGTATGGAGCAGCCAAGCAGGAAGCCTGGACTAAATTAGCCTCATTGTGCAATAAAAATTTCAAAAATAGCCCCATAAATTTAAAAATTTCAAAAATAGCCTCCCCGTAGTAGATGTTGCCCCCCGGCAAGACCTTAGTCTTGCCCTTAGCGGGCCCGCAGCAGTCTTCCGTCCCCAGACAAGCAGACTGCCGCTGCCCCACCCGGCCGGGCGAGTCTGCTATCGCCATGTGGTGGCGCTGGGTCGCGCCCGGGCATGTGATGGCGTGACGGCGACGACCAGCAGCGTCTTGCCCGGGGCGAGCCCCGGCGCTTCGCGTGGGCGGGCCCGGCGCTATGCGGCGCTGAGAGCGCAAAGGCGACCATCGTCACGCCTTGCACGCCTATAAAGGGGAGCAGTGAGGAGCCTCCTCAACTGGCTCGTCTGACACTGATTAGAGTGAAAAAAATTTGTGAAAAAAAATCTACGAGTCAGAAAAAATCACGAGCACGTAGAAAATAAGCTTTGAAGCCTGCTGCGAGCACCTAGAAAAGGTAAGTGTCATTCGCATGTGATTAGAATGCAATTAGATGAATTGTAGCAACATAGTAGTTTTAGTTGTGTAGTTAGTTTATTTTGAAGACCTAGTAGTTAACAATGTCATTATGCCGTAATTAGTTGACTTAACAGACATGTTGCTAGTAGTGTTGTAATTTTTCTTTCGGGTATTTTTATAGTTTCATGAACTTAGTCATAAAATAGCAAAATTTTTGGAGGTCGTTAAGCAAAATAGAAATAGCCCCACTGAACGCTTTGTATATGTACTCTTGATCGGGCATATCGCGTTGATTGCACGCCTACGCATTACACCGCTAGAATGAGAAACTGACGCACCTCTCGATGAAGTTTTTAAATCTGAAATTTAATGAAAAAGAATACCTTGTCGTGGACCACACATGTCTTTGGTGTAAGTTAGGTCTAACTCGGGTATGGAAACGTAGAAATGCAATAAGAATTTCTGAAGTGAATTATTTTTGCACTGTAATATTGAACTAGTTAAAAAATTCGTAACTATGTAGTACCACAGGAAATTTCTGAAGTGTAACATTAGCTTGGACATTTCATTGATAGAAAAATCATACGAACTCCAATCGGGATTGAAAACATGTACGACAAAGCCGAACCATCATGCCATGTGACCACATGTAACGTGCTTCTATCCGCACGGGGGCTGCAATGTAGTTCTGGTGCTGTGCCTCCGCTGAGCCATCAAAGTATAGCCATTCACATCGGTCTCGATTCTGCTATGTTTTAGGGTTTCTCCGTAATCGCAACGTTCTAAGCCCTTTCAGTTAAATTAATTTTCGTACTCTCCTTTTTCGTACTCTACTTTCACAGAAGAAATGTGATGGAGAACCATACTTCCCACATTTCAAGTCACATGAATTCATGAAACCCTAATTTCCGAAACGTCTCGTCCTAATTTTTGAGACCTAAACCCTGAATTTGTCGAGATAATTTCAGAGCATATAAAATTTTGTAAAATTTACACAATCAAGTCCACTGTGTAGGGAGTATGGAAAAAAAATTCATAATGTTTGGATCTCATTTGCTATATTATAAAATTCATACAAACATTAAACTTTAAAGAATTTTACAGAAAAAAAAGAATACATAAAATTTCAAAAAAATTACACAAGCATAAAAACTATGTCAGGAGGCTCCACAAAAAATTTCATAATTGTTTGAGCTCATTTTGTATATTTTAAAAATCGTTCAACAAATATTATTAATAACTTTTTTGGAAAAAAAAATTCAAAAAAAATAAAAATACTGCTTGGTGCTGCCCCACGTGCAGTTGGTGCTGCCCGGGCCCCACCAAGGGGCAGTACCAAGGTGCTGCCCCTGGGGACGGCACCTACTACGGGGAGGCTATTTTTGAAATTTTTATATTTATGGGGCTATTTTTGGAATTTTTATTGCGCAATGGGGCTAATTTAGTCCAGAATTCGCATCTTGGTGCTGCCCGGGCCCCACCAAGGGGCAGCACCTACTACGGAGAGGTTATTTTTGAAATTTTTAGATTTATAGGGCTATTTTTAGAATTTTTATTGCGCAATGAGGCTAATTTAGTCCAGAATTCGCCAAGCAGAGCAGAGCACCATGAAAAAAGGTAGTTAGCCCACGGTCCACGGGTCAGCAGTCTTTTCGTTCCAGCCTCTCCTGCAGCTCAGTTTGAACGAGCTGCTTATCCGTCGTTGCAGCCACATGCCTGTGCCGCCGCCGGCAGTCAAGTTTCAAACGTGCAAAAAATCACAGTAATTCCAGTAACTGCTCTGCGCTGACATTGTTGACTTGCTCCTGCGTGCTATTGCTTATTACTCCCTCAATTCTTGAATTGATAACTTTATTTTTGTTCCTAAATTCATGTTGTTCTATGATTTTGACGTGACTTTCTACCATATTTTCTTTGTATACCCCTCTCCGTTAGCTATTCCCAAGGTCACTTACTCCCGTAGAGTAGAATAACACATCATCCAAAAGGCAATACCTGATCTAACCAAGAATTGTAATGTAGTTTTTTTTTAAAGATCGCGTGGACGATCACGTGACGAGGAAACGAGATGACACATGAGAGGTATGCAAAAAAGGAAACTTATGATGGATGTGCGTAAAGTAAACATAGAGTCGGATAGCTCGGGTAGATTGCGTAGGGGCAAAGCAATGATGGATTGCTTTCCCGTTGGATGGTATTGAAACGCTATTACGTTTTCTAGCTTTTTCGAAGCAAACATGATTTTTTTTTCCTTTAATAAGATAATAGATAGATTGATAGATACATACATGTGCTTTGCTACGGACAAAAGATATAGTATTACCCATGCATATCGAGTAGAAATCATTGGGATCGACCAACTTCATATCCTTAGCTCCGCTTCTGCGTTCGGAGTTGACGTCGTGCCTCCACTGACATGCTCCGCCTACATCGTGCCCTTGGCTCTGTCGTCACGCCCAATTGATCTTTGTTGTGAGATGATGTTTTATGTTTTTTTGTTAAGAGATTTTTAGGTAGGTGGTTATTTTTTGTTATAGATTTTTTAGAGACATGAAAAAAGATAAGAGATGGGAGACTGTGTGCCAACATCATCACCAACTCCTTCTTTTATATTAGTAAAGATATGACACTATTTCTTTTATCTCTACTACTCGAAAGAATCACGTGGTGGTGGTGGTGGTGGTGCCTCGATCGTCAGTAGGACTCTATCCCGTAGCACATTCCCCCTTTCCCTTATTTTCGCTTGCACTGTCGCTCTCGGGCACGCCTTCCCGTGCCCTCGTGCCCCTTGCAACACAACCTTCCACCGCATGCACCACCGTGTGTCGTCTCTCCAAGCTCCACCTTCCCGTCATGAATCGTCGGGGTGTGGGGAGAGGTAGGGGGCGGAGACGAAACGTGGACATCCTCTTCCTCACCGCAGCCTTCGTCGGTGTCGTAGTTGACCTCGCGGTCTTGGTGACGGAATGAAGTCAAGGTGGTTGTTGCATTCTCAAAAAAAAATCACAAGCATTTGAATTTTGGTTGCAAAATTTCAAAATCAAAATTTATTTTGAAATCCAAAACTCACCTCGGTTGGGGCCCGTTTCGGCCAAACTTTCCCCAGCCCGGCCGCTCCGTCCCGATCCTTCCGCCCTCCAGCCCGGTAGTTCCGCCCCTACCTCCCGGCTCTCTCTCCCTCCCCTCGTCTCCTCCTCCCCTCCGGCGACCCACGTTGGCCTGCCACTGCGCCGAGCACCGACCGTGGCTGCCGCCTCACAGCCCGCCCGCCTCGCCGCGCCCACGCCGCGTCGTCCCACACCATCCCCGGCCCCACTTCTCCTCCTCCTCCTCCCGCCGCGCTCGCGGCTTCGCGCCCACCCCCTCGCCTCCCATGATCGCCGCTTCAGCCAACCAGCGTCGCCGCCCACCGCATCCGCGGCCCGACCCCCTCCCTCGGCTATAAAGTCCGCCGCACCCTCCTCCTTCTCCCACCCCTTCTCTTTCTCGATGGACAACAAGACCTCCATTGCTTTCTTCCACCGCCCCGTCGTCGCCACGCCGCTTCGGTGAGTCTCGGCCGACTAATCCCGGGCCACCGCTTCCTCACCGCCTGATTCCCCTCCTCCAACTCCCTCCCACACCAAGACCCTCCCCACCGAGCCCCTTCTCCTCCACCACCGGTCGCTGCTGCTTCGCCCCGCCTCCTCCGTCGCGTCCGCCCCTCCCCGCCCACCACCACCACGGTGGGATCACCGTTTCCCCAAGGACCCCGTTCCGCTCCTCCGCCGGCCTCCCTGCCCTTCCCCACGCCGGTGCCGCTTCCGCTCCCAACCGCCGCCGTCCCTCCTCTGCTCTCTCCCCTCCCCTGTGTCTCTCTCTCCCACCTTTATCTCTTTCTCACTCTTGGTGCAGTGGGTCCGCTATAGCCCCTACCCGTGGACCGGGTGCACTGTGCTGTGAACCAATGCATTGTGCGATGAACCGTTTTTCTTTTTCTCGATTTAATTTTAATTCAAACTTCGGAAGCTCCGTTCTCCGTTCTAACTCAAAAATTATGAAACTTGTTCCAAAATTTTTCTAAATTCAAGATCTTACTAATGTCACAGGTCTTGTTTATTTTAGAGTTTATTTATTATTATTTTGGTATTTATTTGCTCTCTTTGTCTGTTGTGTCTTTTTCCAATATATTCATCCGATTAGGATTCGAATGCGCGGAAGATTTCCAACTTGATCAAGAACAAGAATACCAAGATCCTCTTGCCTTTAACTAAGGCGAGTCAATACTTTGATCATTTTGAGCCTACATTTTATGCAAATTATAATTATTTAAATTATCAAAGTTGCATGCTTTAATTCTCTAATCAAATGTATGTTAAAGCATAAGGTGGTTAAATACCCATTTGATGATTACATAATTAATATGCCATCCATTGATAATTGAACCCATTATTCCTTGTTACCCTAGTAACTATATGGTAATTACTAGTATAGGTTGTACTTAAGCGACATGCTAGTCTTGCTTAACTACTAGGACATTAAATGTCATAATCATCATCTTTTAAACAGGAAAGTGGTTTTGGGCGGTCATTATGGGTAAATAACTGGGTTGACTGAGTTAATGTACTTTTGCTCCTCAAAACCCTAAACTGCTTTTACCATATGTGCGGAAGGTAGGATGGATGATATTATGGTGGGTGCTAATGTAGCCCAAGGAATGTTAATATGTGGTTGGTATGCGGAATGAACCGCCCATATCACTTTAAGGACTTAATCTTGTCATGATCCCCCGTGTAAAACAAGTGCAACCACAGGTCTGTATAGTACGACCTAGCTAAATAATTTGTATCCACCGGTACGAGTTGCATCAGGTAGATGACCCACGACGCTAGAAAGCCTTCGTGGCGAAGGGAGTCGGGGTGCACTACGTAAGTCGTTTTGATGGCGCAAGAGGGTTCTGAGTAAGGGTTAACGGATCCATACGGACTTAACCCTTCGTAGACGAAACCTTAGCGAGTGTAACTAATACTGAGGGATGCATTGTAAAAGTCTTGTGGTGATCTCCCCTTGATTCACATATCTACAAAAATGTGGGTACATATCAAGACGATTATCTCTTGTGGAAAAAATGTACAACCACTGCAGAGTCTAAACTGTTTAAACAGTCGTGCCTACGGTGAAAGGTGGACATAGGAACTTAACTAGAGTTAGTTATATTTCAAAAACCTTTGTGGGTGGTATGAAAACCAGGTCGGCTCATCTAGCCTGTGGTTTGTGGATGGTCTCCAAACCAGGTCAGCTCATCTAGCCTGAGGTTTGATTTTTCTTGGATCGTTGTATCCAGTGTTGTTAATGAGTGGAGGTAACTCTAATCAAATGATGCATGTGTAGAGTTTCTGATAGAGGGAACCTCTGCTGTTATTAAATATTACACAATTACTATCTTTAATAAAATGCAATTTGGTTAAAATGCTAAGTGCTAGGAATTTGTACGTATGATATTTAAAAATGTTGTTTTAGTAAATAAAAGAACCTGAACCATCATTGTTAAGCCTCACATGTATATTATTGTATTTGTTGTGTTAGCTCGCAAGCACGGAAATTGTGCTCATCATCGCTCTTTCCCCCAACCCTCAGAATCAGAAAATCTTGGAGATTATGACTGCTATGAGGAACCAGAAGTCAGAATGCCTAGTAGTTCTTGAAGCTTAGTTTTGTCCTTAGTTGTTCTAGTCTCCCCTTAGTCTAGTTGACTCCGCCGGTACTTATGTGCATCCTATATTATCTGAGTTTTTGGGTAATATCGAATGTATACAGGTTTCCCCAGTCGCTTGCCTGTGGAGAGATGTGCCCTAACCCTTTTTGCTCCCGTTGCCGCTTTTGTAATGTAATCATTTCGCCTGTTCGGCCCTTATTGTAAAACTTGACCTAATGCGGTCTATGTAAACTTTGATGTGTTAAATTAATGAATGGTATGGTTTTACGCATTGTATGAATTAATCCAGCAATGTGCCTGTGAGTGTTGTCTACTGATCCAGGGAATAGCATAGTATATTCACAAAGGATTCGAAATTAGAAAATCCGGGTCCGACAGTGGTGGATAGGGCCGCCGACTTTGGGGAAGAGGATGTAGAGGGTTGTCGAGGTTGCCGTCGGTGAAAAAGGCACCGAGCTCTACGACGGCTCTACGGCGTGGGCCTTACTGGAGTGACGACGAAGGCGCCAGCGGAAGATGGATCCATGGAGGCGGAGGCTGTGGTGGCGGATCCGAGCAAGGTGGGGGAGATGGTAGGAGGTGGGTCCATGTGGGTAAGAGGTGGTTGTGGTGGGTGGTGGTGAGACGGCGATATTGCCACTGCCTGTGAGCCGGCCTAGACTCGCCGCCGTCAGAGCTTGAGAAGGTGGGGAGAAGAGGGGCATGAGGAGATATAAACCGGGCTCTAGGGAAAATTGGCTGGCAGCTAGGGTTATTGACCTCGTCGGTTCCATGGTAGTTTTTTCGACCATCCCTTGAATTTTTTGATATTTTTATTTACACCCTTGACAACTTTGCATTCTTAGGTTCTGGTTCTTGGATATGAAATCTTTTTAGTTTGATCCTAACTGATCACACGGATGCGTACTTTTATATGGAGCTACATTGCAACAACATATTTTTATTATGCGTCTCGATAGCTTCAGCCTACAAAAATTTACGAAAACTATAAAATGACCATTTTTGGAAAATTACCGATATAAATATGTGTATTACCAAACTTACATTATGTTTATTTAAAATCTGTTACAACGCACAGACACTCGGCTAGTATTAGTAAAGATATGACACTTATCGTAGATGGCCAAAACATAAAGCATCAAAAATTGATGCATGTGCAACATATCATACAATACCTGACTAAGCATTGGTATACTTGTTGATAGGGACGGGAACAAAAAAAAATTATATATGGTGAAAAGTAAACAATAAGGGCCACCAAGTATAAATATTTTATTATTCTATACGAGTAAATTAAAAATTATATAGATAACTTCATCAACCATGAAGGGATTGGGACTCCAGTCGTCCTCTATCTCTGTCCCTGGGACTATCTCCGTCCCTGCTCGTCGATCAGTTCGAGCTTTTTGCCTCTTGCCTGCAGGAGGAGAAATCTGGACAAATCTGGCCGTGTAGATCATCAAAATTCCAAATATAGCTCTTCTACCACGAAAATTCCCAATCTAACCCCCGGGGTGACCTGCTACGCTCGGGGACCGCAGCAGGTGGCATGCTGTGGTCCCACGCAGCAGCAGCTTTTTTTAAAAAAAATTATTAAATAATATTTTTTGGAAGAATTTTTAAATATAGCAAATGAGCTCAAAAAATTATAAAAAATTTTGTGGAGCCTCCCGGCACAGCTTTGAAAAAATTACACAAATAAGAAAGCTGTGTCGAGAGGCTCTACAAAAAGTTTTATAATTTTTTGAGCTCATTTGCTATATTTAAAAAAAATTCAAAAAATATTATTTAATAAATTTTTTTAAAAATCTCTGCATGCGATGAGAACAAGAAGGCTCGCTTCTGTCCCCGACGGCAAGATTTGTCTTCTGCCGTCGGGGGGCGGATGGTGGTGACTTCTGCGGTCCCCGAGCGCAGCGGGTCACTGGGGGACTAGATTGGGAATTTTCGTGGTAGAGAAGCTATATTTGAAATTTTGATGATCTACGGGGCCATATTTGTCCAGATTTCCTTTCTCTGCTACTACATTTTGCTTCTCTGATCAAGCCGGCGATTCAGCGAAGATCGCCACTACAGATCAAACAAAAGGAGATATTATACTTGCAGGCATAAACTAGTAAGCCCGGTTTGCAGTATTAGTAGTTAGTATATGCTTCCAACCCTTTATGTTAATATTATCCAAGGACTTGTCATAAAGCGCCAAAGAAGAAAGAATCAGCGGTGCGTGCAGCAAAAGTAGACGAGGCTTATGCATCTTTTCTGCTTTTCTGCCAGCGAAGCTTTAAAGAAAAAGAGATCACATATATTACTCGTCAATTTGAGTGCACCGTACGTGTTTTAGTAGTACTCAAATATGTACCCAAGCATTAGAAAGGACGCTTCTTACTTTGGGACAGAGTGTCATTTGTCTAGATGCATTCTTGCTGTATCGCATCAAGCTTAGCCTAAACAATATCCAAACAACTTGACACGAACGAGGTCCTCCTCGTGCAATACCGACATGTTTTATTCGCTAATTGATGAATCTGTTCTGTTCCGACGGTAATGACACCGAATTAATTCTTCCTGGGAAAATTTCTCGTCTGCCAAGTGTGCAAAATCTCATTGAGGATGCTGGGTTTGGACCCACGTGCCCACGAGGCGTTTAATAGCATACAAAGAATTGCGAAAAAAAACATTGAACAGAATCTGTTTCGTCGTTGTAAGAGCATCTCAGTGTAATGCCAATTCAAATTCAATGGCATGCCAAGGAAGCATTTACATGCATCCAATGTATCGAACCAGTTTCTATTCTCAGGTTGGACTCATATTTTATCAATCAATCAATAAATAACCTTATCTCTCTCCCTCTCCATTGATCCATTTGATCACCTCCTCCCTCACCTCTGATCTCCGCCCGTCTAGCGCTGGCATCGACCCATTGTCTTCCCGCTCCGTCGCCCGTCCCTCCACCGTCGCGTTGCTCCTCCCTCATGTTGCTTCACAGCCCCTCCCGACGGCAAGATCCAATGACGTCACCTCGTCTCTGTTCTCCCAGTGGCTTGATCTAGAAGTAACAACCGGCAAAGACCCACTTACAGTGCCGCTAGCTCTCACCATGCCTCGAGCCCTCAACCCACGTCCCTATCGTCTCCTCTAGCCCCCACCAATGTAGTCGCCCATAGCCTCCGCCCGGCCACCACCACCACCGCTCGCCGCCCATCCTCGCCGCTCAAAGACTCTCTCTCTAGCCCTCCCACCAATCCGGTGGCGGCGACTGGAGAGAATGGTGACAGCAAGGGGCAGCAGATCTGGAGGGTGGCGATGGTGAGGGGCGACGGCAAGGGGAGAACGACGAGCAGCCATGGCGATAGCAATGGCAATGGGCGACAACATAGGCGTTAGTGAGCGTGCTGACAGGTGGGCCCATGTGAGTTGTTTAATGCTTTGAATCGACTCATATGTAAAGTCCGATTTTAGAAACTTTGTTATTGGAATCGACTCATCCAATGTATTGAATTGATTCAATATCTTCTTTCTTCTTCTTTGAACCGGCTAAAATAACGCATTTTTGATGGTCTAAGATGGTTAGATGAGTGGTTGACATCCATGGCACCAATTTCAGTAGTTTTGGTTTAAACTACCCAGTTCTGACTGAATCTTATTGTGTTTGGAGTAGCATGATTAGCTAGAGGTACACATTTGAAATGATTTACGTCTTTAACTAGCACCTTGTTTGACGACAAATGATTGGCCAATATGATTAAGCGTACCTAATATAATGATGTCTTTTATCCTTTTCCCCTTTCTAATTCGCTTCACCGAACAGAGATTCTCTTTTCCGATCTTCCATTAGAGAAGGGGTGTGGAGGGAACATCGCGAGGAGATTTATACGTAGGCTTACAAGGCAAATAAGACTATTCGTTCATTGTCTAATTTGCTAATCATATGGCACCAAATCAAGCCTTGTCCTGCGCCTCCTAGATGCTCTACGTGTCAACTACCCACGCTAAGTACACACTTAAGGTCATTGCCATTTGTTTACTAGAGCAGTGGATGCCCTGCAAATGATGACCCAGTGGTAATACATGTGGTTGTGTGGCATGCGAATGCGAGCATGTGGCTGACTCTGCATAGCCATACACCTAGATTCTTATGACTTGTAGCCCATTTCAAACTATTATACAGCATAAAAAAACACGCCTAAACCATGAGCATTTCTTTTTCAGTTTAGCTGGGTAGCACGTCGAGTTCTATTGGAGAGAATCACTAGTGAACGAGCAGAAACTTAGGGTCTACTCTAGTCTCTAATCTAATCTAAAGAACATGCCATGTATGGGTCGCCAAGCAACAGATAGCGCTAGTAGTACTTGATAGTCACCATTAGTACAACTAAGCACCAGAAGGACCGAGGCATGTATCTGGTCAGGCGTGTATACATGAGCGAGTTTATTCAATTAGTAGTCTAAAAATAAGACCTTTTCCTTCTTTGCTCAGCCTCTCAGCCGATGAAAAAAAAAAAACGTAATCGCGCACTCGCAGCCAAAGGGGACACAAATTTCGGTTGGAAAGTCGCACAATCCACGGGTCATCATCATTGTTCCTTCACAAAGATTCTGGGGCTTGCATGTTCGGCGCCCCGCCGCGCTGACACGTACGCGCGCCGGTCGAAATCGTGCGCTAGCCGAAACGTCGTGCACGAGCGCAGTTGCTGGCTGCACAAATTTTAATCCGAGCAGATAACCGCCGAGATAACGAACCTGGAAGTGCAGTGTAACTGGCCGAAATCCACCGTGGAAGTGCCCCCTGCTTACGATCTGACGAACAGACTTACTACGAGGCTACAGGTGCGGAGCCATTATTTTGTTGAAGATATGGGCAGTGTTTTAATTCTATATTTTATTACAAGGTATACATCGTATAAAACTAGAGCAATATTAATAACAGATAACTTATTGCACTTCTCGATATCTCTACCACTTAAAAGGAATTGGTGGCGATCCGTCCTCCCTCATACGATGTTGGCGGTTAGATCTATCTTTCTTCGTGAGATGTGAGCCGTTGGATCTCGTTTTTTCTCGGTTCCTCCTGTGCGTACGGTTGGTCACCCATATCCTCTTGTCCACTTCCCTCACACCCCAACTGCCCAAGCTGGTGCGCAAGAAGTCCAAAGATTTCATCGATCTTTCGAAGAACAGGTTACCGACGGATCACTTGCATTGTAGGCCGAGCACGACGACGGTTTACGAGATATGATTTTCTTAATCCATAGCAAAGCACGGGGCATTGGACTAGTACACAATAATAGAATTATAACAGAATAGTGTAGTCGCATAACCAACTTATAGCTAGACTTGATGAAGAACAGGAAGCAACGCAGAATCGAAGCAGTGCAGAAAGTAGATGAATCAGCACAGCGAGCGATCGCGCAGATGGGCTGCCCAGAAACCCTATTTCCACGCAGGTGAACTCTACAATAATAGCTCAGAGATACCCACTCACTCTCTTTCCCGATGCACACCGAGGGGAAGAGATAGCTTTATTCGACAAAACAACTCTCCAGCGCAGTAGAATATAGAGGAGGAGGAAGAATCATGGAAGTGTATTCACTCCTCTTAGCTCTGGACACTTCTAGATCTTTTTAAAGTCAAAATAATTACTCTCTAGTAACCGCATAATAAAGCATATATTAAATCACTGGTAACTACTAATTCAAAATCAATTAATGGTAATTAAGCGGTGTTTATCATATCCTGATTACACACTGGTCTACAGCTCCGACCAATGTATTTCGATCACACTGGTCTATGTATCCGACCATTGTTTTTCGATTACTTTATTTCGACTACAATGTTTCGAACATACTGGTCTATGGCTTCGACCACATTACTTCGACCACTGTGTTTCGTCCACACTGGTCTATGACTTCGACCATATTATTTCGAACACTTTATTTCGATCACACTGGTTTATGCATTCGACCACATTATTTCGAGAGAGAAATGCATAGTTAGCAAAAAAAAGTTGGACTAAGTTCACGACACATTCACGGTCGCGTGTCGTAAGTCACAAATCACGCGATTGCCAGGCAAATATACGCGTGCGCGTGCGTACATGCGTGTATATGACTTTAATTATAGTCCTCATCATGTCACCCTATGTTATATATCACATGTTTCAATAGGTGGCAACAACTTCATTTTATAAATTGCTCCACGACCTATAGGATTAAGCCATATATGCTTTGGAATTTCACGAAGGAACGAGTCTTTACACTTATGGATCCAAATCTAACAAATTTAAATATAAGGAAGTTAAATAAGCTATACAATGTAATTTTATTTGATAAGAGGGTCAAATAGCACTAACAGTAGCAATATTTATCAAAATATACAGGATTACAGTGCAAATTTACGGAAAATGAGAAATGGTTAGCAGGTTCTCCGCCCCTGCGTGGCTACGTGCCGATGGCTAATTAGCTTGCTCCATCTTTGAAACGGCACTCCGGCAGTTCACCTGGTTACCCTAGCAGAGGTTTAGAATCTGACATGCCTACCCTTTGTCCTGTTTTACTTGCTTCTTAGTTTAGGTCAAAATAAATCCTAGCTAGCTAGACTTTTCGACACTTCGACCTAAAGCCACTCCAGTTCGTATTTCGCTCGTGCCTATATTATATATACGAAAGTACACATTAAAAACACCTTCCCTACTATCCATCCTCTCAACCACTTATCCATCCAACCTCGTGCTGAGGCCCCAAATGGCGGACCCAATCCCTCCCTTTTCCAGCCGCTTCCCTTCCCCCTCCTCACGCTGAGGCCTGAACCTGAACTAGGACGACCTCGCGCACCGCCCAGCTGATAACACCTGAAAATTCTGCTTCCTGTCAATATTCAGAGTATTTGCTACTTGCTAGCATTCACTCACTAGAGCATCGTCAGCTATTCCACACAAATCTACTTAAGCCAACTCTGTAGTTGGAGTTTTTATTTATTTATTTTAAAGAAAACCTCTGGAGTCTGAAGGCTGCAGCAGCCTTGAGGGCCGAAGTTAAACAATACTACTGTGTTTGTTTGCTAGTACGTTGCTTCGTCGTTAAAAGAGACCGTATAAGATAAATCCAATGTCGCTAGATATTCTCAGATATTTTGCGATGTAGTCATCAGCAGACAGTAACCAGAAAAGAAAAGGAAGTCGTCGTGTAGCTGCATGCTCCAAAGTCTAAAGTATTCTCATTTCATCACAAGACGTCAATATCGGTGGAACGTGTATGTGACACTGTTTTGCGAACACTCGATCATTTAATGGGAAATCGACAGTCATTTGGTGAGGATCCGATAATATCTAGCTATTTCCCTCAGGTAAATGGCACACGTAAGTCCATCGATGTATCAGTGTACGCTGTACCTTCACTTCGAACTGCAATGTTTTATCCATAGCGTCCAGCCCAGGTAATTGCGATCCAATGTACTGCAATACACACTACGCTGGAGTACCAATGCAAGCTGCAACACATCCATGCGCCAATCGGTGGCCAGTGCACGATTCAAGTCGCACTAACCACACGTTTAACGATTTATTTGTGTATCTTCCGGGCTTGATCTCGTAATCCTCTGGCCGCTAAACCTTAAAGATAGACCTCTTTCACCGTATACTCGAATCAATATAGGTAGTCTGCTTTTTATCTAATGGATCAAATTAGTTATGATTTAGTTATACCACATTTGACAGTATAAATAGTATAGTCTCGATGGAGTAGAATTGTAATTGTTTATACGAGGATCACATGACATGACACAAGAAGATTATTTTCAACTCTAGTTGGAAAAGTCTATAATACCCTCATAAAAAAACATAAATACACAGAAAAATATATTCAATCGTTAACAAATCAATGATCAGATTTAATTTATACTACCACCCTTTATTACTAGTAAAATGTACCGAACAATTTCTCTAAAGATAAATTTGTCAACCAATTGCAACCGTTCTTGGGGGGAAAAAACACGCACAACGTCTGGCCTACCATCGCACCCTCGCCGTGTCAACCTCGACCAGATTTGAGGTTTCCTATGGACGCCCTCGAGAGTGGAGATCGCTCCACCTAGGGGCAACAGTAGCAGACGATCGACGGTGGCTCTGCTCTAAGATGTGTTCACGAATTAAGGTTTAGCTTTGATACCACGTAGAATTTTATAGAATTATTATGTGTCTCTTTTGGATCTTGATACTCTTTATATATAGTATCAAATATTACAGTCTAACGTTACAGTCTGACTCGCACACAACTTAATATTTTACCTAAACTCTGGACTCTAACCCTCCTCAATCAATCCTCTACGGTTCTACCTATCAAACCATGAATAGCTTATCTACTAGTACTACCAACTACGTGCCCGCCTGCCCCAGTTGCCCGCGCGCGCGCGGCCGTCGCTCGCGGTTGGGGCGCCGGCCGCCATTACGTAGAGCACGGGAGCACGCCCTTTAATTGGATGCTTCGCGCCTGCTTGTTGTGCCTGTGCGTGCGTGCACGGTCTTCTTGGCCGCGGCTGGCGGGCGACCGGCTTTCGCCTTTTCCCACGCCCGAAAGACCGGTTGTTGCTGCCGCCGCCGCCGCCGACTGGTATCTGGTAGTAACGTACGAATTTGCAGAAATGGAATCAAATCACCATGGCTAGCTTCCATTTGGACAGAGCCTACTAAATGGCCAATGTACGTTGCTTCGATCGGCCGGTCCGGCGGCGCGCGGCTGGTCGATCACCAGACGAGCTTCTCCACGGCCATCCCCTGCAGCAGCGGCCGCGAGTCGCCGCGACGCGCGGTGACGCTGCGGCTGACCGGCCCGCAGCAGCAGAAGGAGCGGCCGCGGAGGCGCTCCTCGGACGACGCGCGGCGGAGGACGTCGCGGAGGTGGTCCTCGTTGCAGGGGAGCGCGATGGGACCGGAGGCGGACGGGAAGCCGTATTCCTCCTCCGCCTGCTGGAGCAGCTCGCGGAACGCTGGGTGGTTCAGGTGCGCCAGCTGCACCATGAACCGCGTCGAGCCCCTGTCGGCGCGGCCTTCCACGCGCACCGCCACGTGCCCCGCCGGCACCGCGCCGTCTATCTCCTTATAATCGGGGTGCGCCACCGCTGCGCGGGAGCGCCACCGCCTCACGGTGCGGCGCAGCCACACGAGGGAAGGGATCGTGATGATCTTGCACATCCTTGACTACGCAACTGAAATTGACGAGACGACGATCGAACCAATGAGTCGCTTTGAGAGGTGTGGGTGGAGTGGAGATGAGCGGGACGGGGTGGGGATATATAGCAGTGGGGTTAGGAACCTGACACCGGAGTTAGCGGAAATTACAGGAATGGCTCCGCCAGCCTCTCGTCCCAGCTCGAGTTAGGTTGGGTCCGAGCTGGCCGAGCTCAAGCTCAGTTCGGATAAGCTTGATAACTATAGAAGATATAGATTAATTTTTAACAATTGCTCAGCCCGAACCGCCATGACTTGTTCGCTGCTGTGCGCACTACGCAGTCGCCTTGTGCCGTGCGTGGACCCTGAAAGCGGCAAGCGGTTTGTGTCGTTTCTGGGTGCTGCTGCTACACTGCCTCCTGGTGCGAAAGTGAGACGGGGAGGTGTGATGGTTCACAGTTTTCGGTTTCACGTGTTACGGTTTTTTAAAAGGGAGCAAGTAGCGTTCGGAATCACAATTTATATAAACAATAAAATACACAAATAACAAATATAATATCAAGAAAAAAATTATATTCTCACTGAAATTGCATGACCTGTTGGTATATAACCTAGTTGTGCTTTTAAAAACTAGTTCAAATAACCCAAATAAACAAATTTTGATGTTACAACATTAAAATATTTAAAAATAATAGTGAAAACATCCAAAAATAATAATTACAATATTTTTAGAATAATAATGCAACAATCAAATGGTGAAGGGGTTGCAACAAAAAAGATTACTCTTGTGCAACAAATAAAAACACTATTGCAACAAAAATATACCTTTTACCGTAACATTTGATGCAAAAATATCGTAGCAATAAAAAAATCTCTATACAACATTTCGAACCAACTGTTGCGATAAATTTGACAAATGTCTGCAACAAAACGTATCCGGATGAAGCTAGTATGATGCCAAGCTAGGGAGAAGGAAGGGGAGCTGAATTTTATTGAAGTAGTAGATTTGGGGATTTTAGTCCTGTAAATTGGGTATCATTGATTTCTTGTGATTTGGGGAAGAAGCTTCACGCGGTCGGCGGCGACCAAGCTCCAATGGCGCCAATGTGGAGGGTGCAGGGAACAGGGACGCCGGTGGATGGCGGTGGCTGGGGAAAAAGATGGCCGCCGGAGATGGGGTGCGCCGTGAGGAACGCTACATCCTGTAGAAGAGTTGAGGAGAAAGAAGAAAAAAAACAGACACAACGCCGTAGGGAGCGGTTCGTCTGGGACTTGGAAGTGACGAGATGTCCGAGTCTTTTAATTTGCACGGGAGGTCAGGTCCGTATTATTTTATTTTTAAAATTGCTATCCGATGAAAAAAAAAAATCAACTGCAACTAGACTACGTAATTCCGTCTATAAGATTTTCCTCGAGATTCGTGCCCTGGGTTTCTATTTAGGGTTCATAAAAGCCTAGCTCTAAATTCTGCCGAACAATACGTGTCTATGGTGGGCAAAACTGGCGTTTGTGACAGTTATTGGTCGGCGATTGAAAATCTAATCATGTATGTAAGGTCGCGGGATTATTCACCCGTAGGCTTGCGACAGAAGTTCGTTTTATAGTGATCGCTTTTTTTCTACTGTGGCAGCTCGAACTTCTTCGTATAAAGATTCGATGCTAATATGTATTACCACGTACTTGAATATTTATGATAAAAAGATTTCGTTTTTTGTGCAACTACGAACTTTCAAGAGTAACTTATCTCTCTTTCTAATGACAAGTAAATTTCTTACGCGTCTCAAAAA
The DNA here is from genome assembly GCA_036346395.1 of Hsuehochloa calcarea. Classification (NCBI taxonomy): domain Eukaryota; kingdom Viridiplantae; phylum Streptophyta; class Magnoliopsida; order Poales; family Poaceae; genus Hsuehochloa; species Hsuehochloa calcarea. The sequence goes on from CM070599.1 coordinate 49,432,748, forward strand.
GATTGTTTACTACATCACTGATGAACAGAGTCCAGTGAGCAATAAGCATACATCATGTATCGTGTTTGCACAACCTTGCTCGAGTCCAATTTAAGACAAACCTCTGCGACACTTGTCAAACTGTTCTCCATTTCAAGCCCCCGAACTAGGGGCAGCTAATTTAATTACTGCCCCAGACCACACACCGAGACGTGGATCTGTACTCTACAGTATTGCAAAGAGCAACAGTGTTTTGAGTTTGCTGGTACAACAAGAGCATCCATAGTATATAGATCTTTTCAAGGGTCTTAAGGTGACACATATGAGTGGATCTTAACTGCGTAAAAATATCACAATGTGTAGTATCTCTTTCTTCTATTGGTGGGACCCACACCCAAATAAAATCTCTCTCTCAATCCTCTTCTCTCTCCTCTCATGGAACCGGTCCCTAGCTAAACACCTATTCCTATTCTCTCTCCGCTAAGACCCCCTTATCACAATGTATAGTACCCTCTTTCTCCTCTTCTCTCTCCTCTAAGATCCCCTTCTAAAGCCATACTGTGGATGCTCTAAGTACTTTGTAGTAATACTAACTATGACAGTGTTGAAACAAAGATGGTTTCACCTTATATAAGTACAGTAGTGATTTTACTGTTTATTACTCTATCGTATTGTTGCGCGCTTTTGATCTGCACCACTCTGTGTTGATTGGGCGGCCCAGACGAGCCCTAATGCCATGGTGTTGTCCACATCGGCTGGGGCTACGTGTTGCCACAGAGATCCGCGTGGCAGGAGGCGTACCTCTGGTGCAGTGTGCACCCAGCCAAACCGCGCGCAGCTAGCATGCATTAGCCTTCCTGCTCCAATTCGGCAAGCCATTAGCCGCCTGCTCATGCGCCGAACTCAAAAGAGCTCCCCTAATTAACGGGGTCATGCTGAGTGCCAACAAGAAACTTCACTTCCATCCCCTGATGCATCCATCGATGGATCTACATGCTGCACCGTGTGCAGAGGTTGCAATGCAGCATGCGTTTCATGTGCCACGCGAGGAAACCTAGTTCCCGTTCCTAAAACTCCACATTTTACTTTCATTGGAGTTCTTGCATGGTACCGGTGGTGTCGTGCCAGCCTGGTGGTTGCGGTTGCATACGTACAGACTGATCTATCATGGCAGAGCGGAAGTGCGGGCGGATGCATCAACAGTAATTTCAGTCGCATGAATAGTGACACTAATGTTGGTATAATACTGTAGCAACCTCTGTCTGGCTAGTGTTGTACCGATCGATCCTATCCATCTACATTTCATCTAACGACAGAGGGGTGTTAATGCATAGAACATTGTGCGCCTTTGTCGTTGCCAGTAGCAACGGTAGAGGATCCTAATCACTGGCTGTGAGGTGTGAGTTCACTGGCTGGCACGACTGTTGGAAATATTGACACTATTTTAATTCCAGATTTTATTATGAAGTAAAGATCATATAAAACTAGAGATATATAAAGCAGTACTAACAATAGGGAACTCATTGTAATCTCCAAATATACACAATAATAGGATTATAACAGAATAGTTTGGTCACCAACTTACAGTCGGGCTTGATGAAGAACGAAAAGCAGTGCAGACTCGAAGTAGTGCAGAACGTAGGTGAAGCAGTAAAGTGAGCAATCACGCAAATGCACTACCCAGAAACCTTATTGTCGCCCCGTGTAGATGAACTCTGCGACAATGGTTCAAAGATACCCGCTCACCCATCTTCTCGGTGCACGCCAAGGAGAAGGGGTAGCTTAGTTCGACATCACAACTCTCCAGCACAATAGAACAGAGAGGAAGAAGAACATAAAAGTTAATCAATTGTTTCAGTTTGGACGTCTTCATATCTTTTTAAGGCCGAGACAATTACTATCAAGTAATTACATAATAAAGCACATATTAAACCACCAGTAACTACTTATTCAAAACCAATTAATGATAATTAAGTAGTGTTTATAATATCATGGTTACACACTGATTTACAGCTTCGACGACCAGTGTATTTCAACCACACTGGTTTATGGATATGACCACTATTTTTCAACCACTGTGTTTTGACAACTTTATTTCGATCACAGTGTTTTGACCACTTTATTCCGACCACAGTGGTCTATGGCTGCGATCACATTATTTCGACCACACTGGTCTATGACTTCGACTATAGTGTTTCGACCACACTGGTATATAGCTCCGACCATATTATTTTAACCACAGTGTTTCGATCAAACTGCTATATGGCTTCAGCCACATTATTTCGACCACTGTTTAAAAGGAGATAGAGAAATGCACAGTTAGCAAAAGAAAGGTGGAATAGGTTCACGACACGTTCACGGTCGCCCGCGTCACAAGTCACGCGACTGCCACGCGAATATACGCGCACGCATGCGTACATGTGTGTGTGGTACTTTAGCTATAATCCTTGTCGGACCCCAAATTTGTAACTCGGGATCAACTGTGTAAATTTGTGTCATCCACTGGATTAGTAGATAGCACACACATATACATCGTTGGTTCATTCACATATATCACATTCATATTACAATAGCATACTTTATTACATAGACGGGCCGTACAGTCAACTGTCTTACAAAATGGGGGTCAAGCAGGCCAATACAGTACTCAGAGTGCTTTAATACGAAACGGGATATGAGGGTAAGCAAAAGAAAAAGGAGATGATGCATTCACTCTGCCCACATGCAAGCGACTGGGGGTCTCGGCCTAAGCTCCTCCATCTTCTTCACCATCCTTCCCAGATGCCACAAAGTAGGCATATGGGTCTTGATCCAATGGCTCTGAATATTATGTATGAGCGAGCATGAGTATACAACTGTACTCGCGAGCCAACACACATAATACAATTATTATAGATGCAAGGCCAATCAAAGGAAGGTTCATGGTTCTTTTTGTTTGCACAAAGCTAAGTTTAAATTAGTATATTTAGTAAGCAGGTCCTAAGACCTAGCAATTTCAACTAACACAAGTTTTATCAAATTGAGTTTTGTTGTAAAATACTAATGGAGGTTCCAACCTCTAATGCCATTGAGTGGCTCCATCCACCCAATACTCATGTTCTTTATCGGGTCACATCCTGTACTTATCACTGGTCCTCGACCAAGCCATCTCAAATCTCTGTGCTTCAATTCATCTTTACATTACACCCACAAATTGTTTTATAAAAAATAAAACCTAGTTCATGTAAGTTCTCGGCACCGCCTGTGACTGTGGGCACGTGATGCGGACATCCTTAGCTACGTTGTTTCATATAATGTTTTCAATTCATTAAATACCTCAGAACAACATGAGCTTACTAAGAGAGTTGAAAAACAAGAGAAGCTTATCCAACAGGTGAATCTGTTCACTGAATTTACTTTTAAATTAGTTGAGAATTTCATACTACCTAAAACTAGTGTTTTGCTTGTGCTCAGATTGGAAGATTCAATAATGAACGGAGATGGAGGATATGAGGTTGTTCTTGAAGAAAGGTCATCACAATGGAGGAGAAGCTCGTGGGAGACAAGCAAGGGAAGAGAAGTCCAAGAATCCAAGTCAAATTGGAAACTTCCACAAGCCCAACCAAATTCAAATTCGAATCAACTCATAATTCAATTCGGATTCGGAATCAGCCTCAAATTCGGATTCGGAATCAGCAGGACAGTCCGGATTAAAACGGCCATAACTTTTACAAACGGAGTCCGATTCGAGTGTTCTTGGGCTTGTTGGAAAGCTAACTTCAAGCCCGATCCAACGGATCCTCCTCACTCGAAATTCCTTCTGGATCAAAAGATATGATCGAATCAATGTGACGGTTGTAAAATCAGAGTTTCCTTTTACTGTTTTGGAATGTGTCGAATTGGAGTAGGACTCCAAATCCGAATTAGAATAGGAGTAGGGCCTCTTGGCCAGCCATGAGGAGGAGTAGGAGCACTATATATAGAGGGTAGACCCTATTGTAACCTCGCACCACGTTTAATATATTTTCAAAGCTTTTGCTTGATTCTCTTGATGTGCTTATAGCCAAAACAGAGGAATTGGGCATTGAGAACAAGGGTCGTTCTTGCTTTTCCACTGAATTGAGGGTTCGACGATCTTCGCTTGTGGTCGGCGAGGATCCAATCAAGTGTGTGTTTGGGCTAATTTCCATAGAGTTGCAAGTCCGTGCATTGGCGGGGATCGGTAGTGGTTCGTCGGGATACACAAGTTATCTAGAGGTTCTACGTCGAGAAGATCGGGCACCCCGCATCAGGTGGTATCAGAGCTCCGTTGACTCGGTAGGATCTTTATCCAGTTATCTAAATTTTTTTCCCTATACACGAAAAAGCCATACAAAAAATTCTTTCAAATAGTAGTATTTAATTTGTTATTCTAGTGAGTTTTGTTAAGTTTTGTCCATTAGAATCAAGTTTAGTTTGCTGATCTTGAATTCTTTTGCGTTGCTTTTATTTGAGCCTATTTTGATTTTTTTGTCGTGTTTATAAAAAAAAACACCAAAAAAAAGTGAGTAACCAATTTATCCTTTGTGAACCTTTCAATCCTTTGCGAATACTTTGAACCTATTGAAGACTAGCTAAATCGTTGCTTCGGGCTGCATATTAATATTTGTGTTATTGCAATTGTTCAAAGATCAAAAGGTGGGAAAGATTTTTTGCTCATTTTTGGTAGAACAAGAATTTTGGCAATAGTTCAAAAAAAAAAGAAAAAAAAGAAAGAAGAAAAAAAAAAGAAAAGAGAAAAGAGAAAAGGAAAAAAGAAAGCGCATAGCCGAACCATAAACTTGAGCGAATATCCCCACTCATTCTTGATTCAATTGTTAGAATATCAATATTTTGTGCAATCTTGTGCCCTAGTTTCATTATTTGCAACTAGCTAGCGTCTTTCTATAACTTGTGCAATACGAGCTATTTTGTTCTTCACTTATATCTTATATAGCTCATTCCTTGATTGCACTAAGTTCCAATATCTTTGCGTGTGAGTTGTTGTGATTTTCACTTATATCTTTGTGATCGGCAACTAAGCATTGAATTCTAGTTTGGATATTTACTTAGCCTTACAATACCTAGAATTTTCAAATTAAGTAGGTATCCATACCAAGCTCCACAAAACACCCGTTGTCGTGCTTTGACTTGCTCTTGAAATTCGCTCACACATCACCTTGTGGTTCCTGCTTACTGAAGTGTAAGTATTGTTGATCTTAATTCCTTCCGAACGGTAAAGAAACTTCACCTTGTTAGGATTGTGAGTTGAGTGACCTCTACATATACACATACACCTACATACATATTCTTTGCTTTGTCGCTAACAATGGCGGATGTTGAGTATAATATCTTCCCTTCTATGGTAGTAATGATCCGGAGGAGTATCTTGAGTGGGTACAAGACATGGAGTTCGAGCTTGAATCCCATAAGTTCGAATCGAAGCCAAGGAAGTGAGAGTGGCCACTTTGTTTTTACGGACTATGCCTTTAGTTGGTGGCAACAACTAGGTGGAAAACGATTCATTACATCTTGGGTGCATTTAAAAGCATCATGAGAAGAGAATTTATTCCACACTATTATGAGCGGGAACTACTACGACACGTGGAGAGCATTAAACAAGGATGCAAAGTTGTCAAAGATTACTATATTGAGTTGAATCATGCAATGCGCCGTGCCAATATCACTAGTCCATATCAAGAAAAGACATACTTCAAAGCGAGCTTGAATTATCGGATCGTTCTTTGCACTTCAAGATGAATATTTTCGTAGTCGCAAGATCTTGTGAAATTTGCTATGAAGGCAGAAAAGAGACTTAAACAGATTCAAGCACATCAATTAAATATGCGCCGGCTCTTTAGTTCTAATTCATCCACTGGTGTGTCACTTGAGAAGAAGATCGAGCATCGGAATTTTTCTTCGACCGAGGTGATGAGTAGTGCTGCCCCGTCACAACCCGCAACACGTGAGGAGGTCGTGGTTGGTGGTAGTTGTGCCCTTGCTGGCCCACGGTCTTACAAGGATGAGATGTATCAAAACCCATGTGAGAATGAGAGCCACATAGCCAAATTGAGTGAGAGTGATAAAAGAGTGAGTGTGTGAGTCCACCATACGCGAGGTTGAGAGCATCCCAATTGAGAGTGTGAGAGATACACCAAAAGAAAAGGGAGAGATAGATGATAGAATAAATACGATTATTTTTGAACCTAACAACTTACCCTCTATTTCTAGTGTTGTATCCCACATTCTGCAGGTGGACCAAGCAAATAAGGAGTTGGAGATTCAAGAGCCCTTACCATTGGAAGAGAAAGATAAAGAGCTAACCATGGATGGAGAGGGAATACGAAGATCAAGGTAACACTATTTGTCTTGAATTGGTCGTTTATGAAAACAAGGTGCGTAAAACTGAGAACTCCATTATTCATTTGATGATTCCACGTTCTAAATTTGATATGCTTAATTTGCATAATGTGAAATTGATTACTCAAAAAGAAGTTCTTAGTAGAATACACATTAATAATTCTTTGTGTTATATCATATTCGATAGTCCTAAACATGTATCTAGTGTGATTAAGAAGGTTCTTGAAATTTCACACTTAAGATCACTAGTAAATAGCTACATACACACATATAAATTCAATTTGATTGGTGATGTTGGTGTAGACAACATGTTTCAAGTTTATCAAATATACATTACCTATGATAATCTTGTTGATTTACAATCACATGTTTTGCGTAAACCATTTATTGAGCAATGTCATGATATCTTTAAGATGGGTTTAAAAACAAGTGTCTATTGTTTAGAATGCAACATGATGCCTACTTGTTTATCTCTTAAATGTATAACTAATCAGAGTAACGCAGTTAAATCATGGAATGGTATCAATTGGTTTTCACCGACTTTAGTTGATTTTGATGTTGTGAAGGTTAAATTTTATCATATTAGTCAGTTGGGCAATTTGAAATATGATTTTGAGCTATCGAATGTGCGAAACAACAAGAAGAATACAATAATTGATTCATACATATACCATGCATATACGTTGTTTTCTTCGTCTAGCACATTTTCAGTTATCAAAAGCCGAGGGCGGCTTTTTTGAAGAAAGGGAGGATGATGCGGACATCCTTAGCTACGTTGTTTCATATAATGTTTTCAATTCATTAAATACCTCGAACAACATGAGCTTACTAAGAGAGTTGAAAACAAGAGAAGCTTATCCAACAGGTGAATCTGTTCACTGAATTTACTTTTAAATTAGTTGAGAATTTCATACTACCTAAAACTAGTGTTTTGCTTGTGCTCAGATTGGAAGATTCAATAATGAACGGAGATGGAGGATATGAGGTTGTTCTTGAAGAAAGGTCATCACAATGGAGGAGAAGCTCGTGGGAGACAAGCAAGGGAAGAGAAGTCCAAGAATCCAAGTCAAATTGGAAACTTCCACAAGCCCAACCAAATTCAAATTCGGAATCAACTCATAATTCAATTCGGATTCGGAATCAGCCTCAAATTCGGATTCGGAATCAGCAGGACAGTCCGGATTAAAACGGCCATAACTTTTACAAACGGAGTCCGATTCGAGTGTTCTTGGGCTTGTTGGAAAGCTAACTTCAAGCCCGATCCAACGGATCCTCCCTCACTCCGAAATTCCTTCTGGATCAAAAGATATGATCGAATCAATGTGACGGTTGTAAAATCAGAGTTTCCTTTTCTGTTTTGGAATGTGTCGGAATTGGAGTAGGACTCCAAATCCGAATTAGAATAGGAGTAGGGCCTCTTGGCCAGCCATGAGGAGGAGTAGGAGCACTATATATAGAGGGGTAGACCCCCATTGTAACCTCAGACCACGTTTAATATATTTTCAAAGCTTTTGCTTGATTCTCTTGATGTGCTTATAGCCAAAACAGAGGGAATTGGGCATTGAGAACAAGGGTCGTTCTTGCTTTTCCATTGAATTGAGGGTTCGACGATCTTCGCTTGTGTCGGCGAGGATCCAATCAAGTGTGTGTTTGGGCGAATTTCCATAGAGTTGCAAGTCCGTGCATTGGCGCGGGGGATCAGCTGGTGGTTCGTCAGGATACACAAGTTATCTATAGGTTCTACGTCGAGAAGATCGGGCACCCCGCATCAGCACGACTATCCAGATAATTTTCTCACTCTCAGAGTTCGTACGCTTTACCCGTAAGAGACAATCAACTTATAATATTCCCAACACACTTCCATAGGTATGCGACTATGTTGATTGTCATAAGACCTTTACAATGCCCCACCTCAATACAACCCCACACAGTTAGGCATCACCACCTTGAGCCGTGCCCCCGGAAGGTCTCCATTTGTGTTGTGTAGTTCCAGTGGCTCCTACCCATACCCACGTACACACCCACCAATGGCGAGGTTGCAATGAAACGAACAAATTAGTTAGCCAGGTCGTACTCATTATAGACTTATGGTTGCACTGTTTTTACATGAGACGTCATCACAAGAACTCGATCCTTTATTGACTCGGGCGATACTTCCCCATACCCACTTTGTCTTGCTATTTCCCAGCACCAACCACGCTTTCTAGCCGCTTGAGTCGAAATTTGTTTTTGGTTTTTTTTGTTTTGAAAATACCTTTCTAGTCAACATACCAGTCAGGATCCGACTTCGATTGCATAATCTCATTTTCAAATGTTTCAACGATGTCGGGGCAATGTACTGCCCGCATGTCAATGTTACTATGTAAAGCTAAGCATGGCCTGTAAGTATGTATTTAGTAGCTATCCGGTGTCCGCTTAATTTAGGGTGACAAGGGATAACGTCCAAGTTCAAAGGTTGTGAATTTATACACAATTATCATTAAGGTAGTAGCTATGAACTAACTCAACATACTTGTATAAATCATAGCAAATCAATTTTATAGTTTAAAATAATATAATATATTTGCAAAACATAGGTACAATATGATCAAAGTGTTGAGTCACCTTGTTCTAGGTCTTGCAGGTCTTGTCTTGGTCTTGCTCGACATGATGTTCTTCAGAGGTTTCAGCGTCTATATACGTGAAACAATCAAAGTACAAATAAGCACAAAAGACTCGTAATGTAATAAAAAATCCAAATGAACTCCAAAATGGGTGTTTTCAGTTTGGTTGGGTAGGTTTTGAATTTAGATAAATTTATAAATAAAAATCACTCAATTTGGAGTTAAAATGAGTGAGAATAGACCCACCGAAGTTCAACCCTAGTTTAATTCCTGGAAAAAGAAAAGAAGAGAGAGAGAGTCCTTCTTTTGACAGGTGGGGATCGCTGCCCTTTTATCTTATTTTCTAAAAGAAAATCCACTTATTCATAGGGGAGGCCTATCTGTTTGGACTCATATCCAAATTTGACTTTAATTATGCCCTACTACTCATTCTTGGGCCCACATGTCAATCTGTTAGAGCCTCATTAACTCATTCCTTAACCCTCGCTTGTCCTAACGATGCCTTAATGGCCAAAGTGATTATGAGCTACAGGGCTTGTCTACTTTAAATCGGAGCAAAGAAGTTCTAGGGTGCTCTCGGTTGTGCTTGCCACCAGCGAGCCAGGCCACGAGGGTGGTCGGAGAAGCCCAAAATGGGTTCCCTGTAGGATCACACACCCATTGGTGCTGGCGGCGAGGACTGGGTGGTCCCTAGTGGCGGCGCGACAACATCTAGGGGTCGCCGCCTTCTGTGTTCCGGCGAGTATCACATTCCGGTGACACCCTTGTCAAATGGAGGTGTGCGCTAGCATCTAGGGGGCACAGGAGCATACAAAAGTGGAGAGGGATGATGGAGACAGTCAGAGAAGGACCGACGACGATGACCTGAGGCAGCGCGAGGACCTCCTTGTGGTGGCGGTGACCTGCGAGAAGGGAGGAAGTGTGGTGGGGTGGTGGTCAGAGAGCGTGGAATTGGGTCGGTCTCACCGGAGACGATGCGGTGGTGCGGACAGTGTTTTTGGCCAAGTTCAGGGAAGAAGGGGACTTCTGCTTGTTCCCGCAGACCAACAGGGAAATTAGTAGGGGGAAACGATCCTCGTGCTCTGAAACGCACGATGGTGTGACTGGCAAGGCAGGGAGCTCAATGGAGCAGCGAGGAGGTGATGGCGATGCGGTGGTCGGAAGTGGCGCTGGCGCCTCTCGCTCTTGCGCTCGGTGGAGGGATGAAGAAGAATGGTATGGAGGGGAGGGGCAAAGGGGCGCTTTAGGTCACTATTTATTGTAAGGGGTAGAGCAGGGAGTAGGCTACGGCGATGCTCTTTGTGTGGCGTGCTATGCGATGGACATGACAGCGGTTTGTAGAGCAGTGGTGGCATAGAGGCGGCAGTAACAGGGATGTGATGCTTGCGTGGCTGGGCGATGGGTGATTTACCAGCGTCCTGTGCGAGTACTATGGCAGCGAGTATGGGGCTAGTGGTGGCTGCACCACTTGCGGCGTGGCACCAGTATCGGTGGCGGTGTGTCGCCGAGAGGAAGAGAGGGTGGGTGGGGTGTTGTGGGCCGTGTGGGCTGCACGGGAGAAGGAGCAGTGGGCCGCACGGGCTAGCTCGGCTGGAGGAAACAATAATGTGAAAGAAAAAGAGGAAGCAAACGGAAAGAAAAGAGAAAAGGGGAGAAGGGGGATAGACCTCATTTTAGTGTTTATTCAAACTTAGATGTCTGGTTAGCGACTCATGAAATGATTCTCAGGTATTCACCGATCAAACTTGGACTTTGGTCTCGGCTTTAGGGTTTTTAGTTTCTCACAACACGTTTTGGAGGATTGGATTATCATATTACAACATTGTCGGATCATAGTATATATCATGATCATATTATGGAAAATATATTATTGTTGGATGGTATAAATACAGTTGTTGGAGTTCGGATTATAGGAATAGACTATTAATGAATATTGATTGGAGATTGGATGATAACATTATATTGTTGGAGAGTGAATTATAACATTATATTGATTGGAGATTGGATGATAAAAGTAGATTGTTGATGGATACGGACCGTTGAATGTTTGATTATAAGAATACCTTATTAATGGATAGTGGATCATGGGATCACATGATTAATGGGTGTTGGATTATACAAATATATAATTATTTAATATTGGTTTATGGGACTACATTAATATTGGATATTGGATTATAGGACCACACTAATGTTGGATATTGGATTGGACAAATGCATTATCGTTGGATATTGGATTATTAGAAATACATGATTGTTGGATATCATATTCTAAAAGTAGATTATTGTTGGATATCATATTCTAGAAGTAGATAATTGTTTATATTGGATTATTAGAGATTGGATTATAGAAATAGATAATTATTGGATATCAGATTGTCTGAAATGAGATTATAGGATTAATAACCATTGCATTAATGGAAATTTAATTATTGGAAATAGATTATTGATTAGATATTGGATTGATGGATGTTGAATTATTAGAAATAATTTATTGATAAATAATGGATTGATGGTTGTCGGATTATAGAATTAGAGTATTGTTGAATATTAGATCGATGGAAGTCGTATCATAAAAATAGACTGGTATTGGATTATACGATTATATAATTACTGGAGATTGGATTATTGGACCATGATTGCAATATTGATGGTTTACTTACTTGTATTGGAATTGACAATTCTTGGACATCAAAACCCTCACCCCTTGTCGCCTTAGATAAAACTCTAGTTAATACAAAGGTATAAACAAAATGCTTTTGTCTCCAAAAATATTTAATTTAGGGAATTTAGCCAAATTATCAACTATGATTTAACATGAGGCTATGGTATTGCTTTTACCATGAAAATTTTGGAAAGTGAGTTAACTTGGTAAAATAAAATAAAAGTTGGTTTGGACTTGGGCGAAATGGATATTTTGATGGTGCATGTTGATGCACGGGATCGAGTCATTTCTATAATCGAGACCCAAGGGTTATTTTGAAAAGTCGTCCAAGTCAGTTAAGGACCGGTCTTCAAGCCGCATCTTGCTAAGCTCCATCATACTACCATATGTCTTGAATGGCAAGACTAGGCTAAATAATTTACAATATTCTACCGTGGTTGTGCCGTTCGGTTGCGTGGGTGTCTTTATGATCTAGTTTTATATTTTTTCCACATGACATAAGAGGGTGCTTAAATCCAGCGGATTGTTCAATCCAAAGGAAGCGAAATCTTAGTGATGCAGAACTACTGTGGAATGGTGTATTGTAAAGGCCTTGTGATAATATCTCAAACGCATACCTTGAAAGTGTATGAGTGGACAGTATAAGATGATTATCTCTTGTGGGTAAAGTTGTACAACCTCTGCGAGTATAAAACTATTCGAAAATCCATGTCCACGGTCATGTACATACTAAGCAAAGCCACTCAAAGTTAGACTTCAATTTCATTTTCAAAAGACTTTATCTAATGGTTTTGGATTGCATATCTAATCAGGAAATTAGGCGGGTTGCCATATGATAGGAAGGTATCATTCACCACTCTTGGATGAATGTTATCATACTATGAAACTATCTTTTAAAATTGATTTATGATATAGAATAATTGATTTGGAACTTAGTACATATATTTAAAAAGGAAATATTGATGTGTACAAATTCAACCTTATAAGCCTTCCATTGATACATATATGCGTGTATTATAATTCTGTTATTGTGTGTAACTTGCGGGGCACGGTTGTTTGTGCTTACTCTTGCTTAACAAATATTGTTCAGAAGAGAAGGACTTCACAACTGTTAAAGATCTCAACGACTAGGCCGCTACCCAGTCGATTGCCTGTGGCAGATTAGCTGGGCTCTACTAAAGCTTCTTCGTCTTCCGCTGTATTTGTTTATTGTTGGCTTGTAAGTCTTTCTGGCAATAAACTATGTTATTTATTAATAAAGTTTTGTGTTTTATGGATGTTGCTATTTTTGTTTACTGTGTGAGCTAGTCACTGATCATTGGACTAGTTTAGTAATACACAGAGGATTTGGGAGTGTTAATCTCGGGTCCTGACAGGGGAGCGAGCAGGTCGGCAACTGAAGGCGTGCGAACGAGCACTTCAGTTGGGGTCCACAGGCTACGAGGGGGAGCGCTGCAGCACGGGCAATGGGGAGCAGCTGGGTTGCTTGGTCTGAAATTTTTGCTTTGTTTTTTTAGATCTGCAACAACTAGGGTGTGCTAATTGTGATAGGGAAAAGTTAGGTTTTATAGCCATTCTTTGTTGGCTTATTGCTTGATTTCTAAGATTCCATCAAATTTGTTCAGATTTGGGTTTTCAATGTTGTAATATTTAGGGTTTCAACAATTTGGTGTTCCTTTCAGATATGAGTCGTAATGCTGGGAAATGAAATGTGCTTACGCTTGCTAGGTGTGTAATTGATTTGATGTTTGCATGCTACATGCTGATCATTTCAAAATGTCTTCGTAAATTTTGAATGATTTGATCGGGATGTTTCTCGATTTTCATGACATACCATTTATCTAGATTAACTGAACAATACTAGGTCCGCTAGTTTGCAGCATGGTATTGTCATATTTACTATATAAGTTGACCACTACTGTACAAAATGAAACAAAATTAGTCATTGGAGTACTAGCTTAGAGTTCCATTAGAAAACTAGACTAGACGTTGTCACAAGCAAACAATTAATATGCAGTTGGTAGTTGTTCTTCAGTTTTCTTAGTCACCTTGGATCTTAGAGCATGCAAGTAAGATTGCTTTTGTAATTCTTTAGAGGCTATAGATGGACTTGCCAAAAATGATAGTGAATTAGATAGATGGTTGTGCACGTTACTGAGGTAATGTCTCTCTGTTTGTACCATTATGCCTCTCTATGGGTAAGATTGTGATATTTGTAGTTGTAGTTGTGTCAGTTTTTTTCTACTCACATTCATGATGTCTAGTTCTCATCCAACTTGTGTTAGAGTCCCTGATGCCATTGATATGCCAAAAGTCCACTGTAAAAGAAATTATATCCAATTCATATATTTTTTGCGGTGGACAAACATGCGAGTTCTTCATTGAATAGGTGCAACTTTGCACTGAAGTATTGTATATGTCTGAATCAACTTGTTCTTGTGGCTATAGTTGTGTACACAATTGGTATGAAGGCCATAGCAGACTTCATTCTTTGTTGATATCATCTTCAAAATCGGTTTCTTGCTGAAAATGGTTTTATTAAATTAAAAATAAATAAATTCATTGATTTGTTCATGTAGTTCTGTTTTGCATACATCTTGTTCAAAATTTCATTCCATCAAATTTCACATATGCCATCATCAACTCGCAAATGTCATCATGATTTCATAGTTTTATGGTCTGAATATTTATCAACTTATTTTCTTCCTAACATGCCATTGTAGTTCTATGGTTATTTACATATATTCTAGTACTTTTTATTTTTGAAATTGCCTGTTGTCTATGGTATTAACATCAAAACAAATACATGTACATAGTTTATGAAAAAAATTGTCAGAATAAAAGTTGCATACCATTTGAATTAAACTTTCAGTTCCACGCAATATGAAATTTTAGTTCATCTTTAGTGTCATATCCATTTTACCATTTTTTTTAAGTTCTCCCTTTTAAAATATGATCTAGTGCTTTCGAATAGTTTGAAAAATTGACTATGTTTCATTGTGATCTAGTGCAATATCCATTTGACTATTGAATTAATGCATCAACAATGGCATTTAGACAACCTATGAACATGTCCTGTCAAATTAAAAGTTGCACTCAATTTTGACTAAACTTTTAGTCCCATGCATTATGCAGTTTTAGTTCATCTTCATTGCAATTTCCTTTTGGCCGTTTTTAATATGCCCCTTTTAAACTAGGTGCTACTGTTCTCCAATAGTTGAATTCTCTTAGTATGTTTCATTGATACGTGGATCACATGAAGTAGTACCTAACTCTCCTAGGCCCCAATATTTCTGTTCATTGTAGAATTAAATCTGGTCTTCTTTTATTTTGTTTTGTTTCTTTAAATATTCACTTAAATTAGGATATTTCTATCCTTCCTAGATTATTATTTTTATCCTTTTGACCTGGATTCTGTCATTTGTTAGGGTTCACTTGGTAATGAAATTATGCCTCTATAAAAATTTTGTTTGTTGTTTTAATTTTTGTTTTTATGGTTTTGATTTCGTCATTATTTGTTTCTCTAGTTCTTTTGAGTGATCTCTTCTCTTTCTTGTGTCTTCTTCCTTTGTTTCTTTGGCCTCTCTTATTTCTTCTCTTTTTTTCTTTGTAGTGCTCTATCATGTTTCTTTTTTTCTTGGGAGATGGTGTGATCTTATGACTTTGTTCATGTTTATTAAGTTTGATGAGGATTGAATAATCATCAATCAATGAACATATTTACTTATAATATTCATTATGGATAATAGTATTCTAATAGCTCTGTAGTATATCCTTGGTCGGAGATGCCTACCTCGATCAGGCCATGTTAGAACAGTTTAGGCTACAACCACACCTATGGTCGGAAAGGCTATTACGACCAGATAAAATCACAACCATCATCTAGTCTGTAAGTCCCACAGACAGACATGCAAGCCCTATCTCATCGACTAGGTACCCTGTACATCACGCCCGCTATGTGTGGTAGTTAATACAACACGTGCACGTATGTTTTGTTGACATACTACACGCACATCTCTCCGTCTCTAGCAATAACCGCTTGGCGAACGTGCAAGGAGAATGTCTCACTAACAATAACCGACATCAATATGCGAATTCCAGCAACCATCAAGGCACCTCCTGACGCACATCAACTGCCACCTCTTCGACGCTTTATAAAGGGTGGAGTCGTTAGACATATGGAGAGGAGACTAACATAGACAGAAGCCATTGATAACATTTCTTAGTTTTGGTGGCTTATTGTGCTTTGTAATCGCATTCAATACAAGAACATAGGAGTATGGTTGTTATTCTTTCCGGAGAAAGCCTGAAACTATCTAAAACCCCAGTCTCTTATTGCGTGATCTTGAGAGCCGTGCCCCCCACATTTGCTCACAAATATCGATAGTAATTCATCGGCAAAGTTAATTTGATTTTTCTAGCTTGACAAAAATTAGGTCTTTATTTTGTTTTAAAGCTAGGTTTAAAAAAAGCAGGCCTTCTTATGTTTCTGAGCGTTACAATTTGGGGCCTAGTATATTTTTAGCTAACGGGTCACTGTTCTCTCTCTTAACAGGCGACCCATGTGGAAGTGGGTCATAAACGGGTCGTGGTTTCAATTGGTTGCAGACCCGATAAGACCCAAAGAGAACACCGAGACAACGATCATCTCAAAGCACACAGAACAACACAGAACTCAAAGCCACCACACAATAGGGATGAACGGGTGGAATAATTGACTGGGATTGAAAGGTTTTTCAGTCAGTGCTGCAATAGGACGACCCCTTGGCCTATGTAGCCCGTGAGACTCATATAACCCTATTCTTCGCCGATAAAGGAACACTTTTTTTCTGCATAGCTGCATGTGATGCTGCGAGGATTCGACATCTGATACCGTTGAGCCCTCGCCATCAACAACACGAGCGGTTGAGAACTCGAACGGTATACGGCCGATTCTGCATTGCCCCATCAGTGTGCAGCCAACCGATTGCAAATACCGGCCGGTCTGCTGATCTTTGCTCACAGTTTGCAGGCGTCGCGACATGATCACCCATTCTTTTGGGGACTCCGAACTGAAAACAATGCTATCATGGCACGCTACATCACACCAGCCGTTACACTCTGTCACACTTGCAGCTTGCAGCTTGCAGCCATATCCGAGCATGGCAATTGACGAATTAGTCAGCTACTACGATATTTATATGCTACCTAGTTTATCGGATGAAAAACAAATTCTAATAGGTTAGCATCATCGATCAGGGCAACTTCAACTCTGTCTTTTCAGGAGCTTGGAAAGTTTTGCCCGGTTTCGGCGCGCGCGCAGAGAGACTGGGGGCGTGGCCTCGGGCGCCATGGACGGAACAGCGCCGCGGCATGGGGGCGTACTACTACCCCCGTCACGGCCTCACGGGTTCGAGATCGCCTTTTTAAAGAAGATGGCATTGGCGAGCGACGGATGCAGCGCGATGCGATCTTGCGGGTGTGACGGCCGCGCCCGCCCGCGCGCGCGTACACTTCCATGTGCAATGCTTTGCCTGCGCGCGAGGGCACTGCACATGCACGCACTCGAACGAACGCAACCGAACTCTCACGGCCGCGCGCGTGCAATCCCATCGCCGCGTGCCTCACCTGAGTCGCCCTCATTTCCGGGGTGCCGGCCGGCTCCTGCACCCTGAACCTGTGTGCAGATCCGCCGGTTTTACTGATTGGTGCACGCGGGAGTGACAGGGACTTGAGTACTCTGGTTTTTTTACTTTTTATCTTTTTCTCGTGTCTTTCTGAAACGGCCATCATACTTACTCGGAGCGAAGTGATTGCTTCTTCTTCTGACTCTCGAGTGGTTCAATCTTTAAAAGAAAAACAGTACTAATTCAGCTGTTATATCTTTGTAAGCGAACCTGCTACCAGCTTTCAATAAAAGCTGGGATGTCTTCCTGTTTCAAAAAAAAAGAAAACAGTACTAGTTCAGCTGTAAATTTTTTTTTTGGGTAATATTGGTGTACCGGCAAATTTGATCTTGTATTTAGGTCGATCAAATTGTTTGCAAATTATTGCACCTGAACTTGTTTGCTGATCTCGTGCCCATCTCAATCACGAGGCTGCATGTGCAGACCTACCCCCGTTAAAAGGATAGGATTTACTGTCGCAGAAGAACTCGTGCACACGAGCAGATATATAGTATAGCCGGCACGGCTGGATTAAACAGAAATCCCTACGAAATACGCTTAATTTCTGCACACAGTATACTCCGATCCATACGTGCTCATGACAATTGCCTCGGCTCCACGGACGACACAAACATTATTCCACAGCTCCTAATACACACGCGTAATTATTATCTTGTGAGATCACACATCAGCCGTGGAGCTAGGCAAGAATCTCGTCGAGAGACTTGGGCTTTGAACGTGATGGGCCCGTCCAGCATGGGCTCCTCGCCCTCCCGCACGGCCAGCGAGTACACCGTCGCGTCGGGCGCCGGGTTCTGGAACGTCGCGATCGACAGCCGGCTGGAGTCGGAGTTCACCGCAGCCTGGTGGTCGGCGTTCTTGAACCTGCCGTTGCTCAAGTACTGCACGCACGCAAATCACAATACATGGTGATCGGTGATAGCATGGCACGGAACAGTTGGACAAGTTGATTACTACTCACGTGGCCGTGGTCGCCGAGGTTGACGACGAAGGCGCCCTGGATGGGCTGCACGGTGATCCACGTCACGCCGCCGACGTGGTCCTGCAGCAGCAGCGTGATGGTGCCGGGGTCGGTGTGGCGCTTGAGGCCCAGCGTGAGGTCGGGCTGGGGGCACTTGGGGTAGAAGTTGACGACGACCTTCTGGTCCATCTCGACGCAGGCCTAGGTCAGAGCGTCGGTCTCTAGGCCCATCACCTCCGAGAGCACGCCCAGGAGTTTGCAGGCTAGGCCCATCAGCCGCTCGCTGTACTGCTCCACCGCCGCGCGCCACCCCGCCGGCTTGTCGGGCCACCGCGAGTAGTCGCGGGCCTTCACTGGGTACGAGAAGTAGGTCACTATCTCCCGCCAGTCCTGCACTGCCTCCCCCTGCATGTTACAGCAATTAATCTTGCGCCGATTACGAGCCAAGGTGTTTTGGACTAATCAAACTAGCTAACTTGCCCATGCAATTGCAATTAGCCCTCACAGGAGTAATAGATAGATTGCCATGGCAGATGTCCTTAACAATACGTTTTTTCAAAACTCGGTGCTCTATTGCTAGTTACACCGATGACAATGAAAATCTAATCAGCACAAATCGCTGGTCCCAATTGTCAAATATATTCGAGGCATTGACTGAAAAAGTAGCCAACTACATATGCACCGCTAGGTAGTTGTCACTATTCACGTATAGAGTAGTAAACCCACCGAGGCATTGACTGAAAGTAGCCAAACTATCCATGTGCATTACTAGTAAGTTGTCGCTATCCATGTACAAAGTTATAAACCCATCGAGGCATCAGCTGAAAAGCAGCCAAACTAAGAGTTTTTTTTTTCACTAAACCCCTCTACGATGTTTTAGAAAAATAGCACCGCACATAAACGTGTCACCTGCCGCACTCTCGAAGCGCCGCATAGACCTACTACTCACCCAGAGCACGATAGGCGATAAGCCACTATGAGACCCCAGATTATCGAGCTTGTAATGCTTAACCATCCACTTGGTCCTAGCATCACAAATCAGATAACCCAAGACTCGAGACATGTATACTTCTCAGAAATGCAGTATACATACCTCTTTACAAAAGTCATGCATCAATTCTATTCATTCACATAGAACCGAAGCAAAGCAACAAACCAGAAGTTAAGATAAATAAAGGATAGCTATTACAAAAGATAGGCCAACCGGCCAAATTACAATAAATACAAGAATTGAACAGCGGAAACAAAAGTGCCATAAGATGGCCATAAACAAAAGAGTCAATCAGTGTGCCTTTACCCACAAGGCGACCGACCGGACCGCCGAGCTAGTCGTCGAATCCACAGCATATTTCACAAAAGTGAGGCCTAGTCGTCGAATCCACAGCACATTTCACAAAAGTGAGGCCCTAGGGGCTCACCTTCCTCCTCTGCAACAAATAGTTAAGCAAAGCAAATGAGTACAAAAATTGTACTCCGCAAGACTTACGTGTAGAGTAACAGACCTATACATATGCTACATACAAGCTTATTTAAGTGGAGGATGTATGTTTCATTTTCAGCACAAAGCAATCTTTATTTGCAATAATGGAGTACATTTAAAAGCAAGTTGACAAATCTGTTTTTAATGTTCAAATAACCGCAAATGACAACAATATAACAGTAGATAGATGACAACAACAATCCTGGAAGTGACTAAACCATTAGTCACCACAACAATAGCATGAATTACCCCTTCATGCCAACCATGTCAAAATTTTGATTTAAAAGGTTGTAGTCTAACTCTTGGAAGACCTCCCCAAGCGTGTCCATAACCTAGGACGAGGCTATTCGAATAGTTTTATACCCTGCAGGGGTGTATCAATGTACCCACACGCCAGACCGTCTTTTTGCCACATGATTAGCACACTTCCTTTGGTATGCCGGCACAGCTAAGTCCTACGAGACATTTCCAATATTATGCATTAACTACGAGCCGCCCATATGGATAGAAACCCATACGTTGTATCGGAGTCATTGTAAAGCCTCGGTCAACTACCCGTCTCAGGTAAAGCCTTGGACAACTACAATGCTCCTCGAGGTGGAGAGCCTACCCGGAATCTCCACCACCGCACACCCAACACAAGAACACATATCCTTTTTCACACAACACACACAACCCCCTCCTGCGACTCGGAGATAACACACGCCAAAGTACTAAGTCAAGAGAGGTCTCATATCCCTCTCGCGTGGTTAGCACACAAAAATGCTTGGTTTAGTGTAACAAGATGTTCGGTCCTTGTTGACCCGAGCAAGACATCCACAAACCCAATAACCCACCATACAACCACTTGCCCAAGTCTAAATCATTTCATTTGCACTTTTTGTTTTCCAAAACAAATTAGCACAAGGTGCTGAACAAAGAGTAATAACTTCATTTGTGTGATCTAGGTCATCGACTAAGTCGATAACCGCCCAATTCTACCGGTAGCTAAGCATTGCTAAGCATGATATCGAAAAGACAATAAAAAAGCATAATTAAATCACCGGGCTCTAATTCACCAGCGATATTAGTAACTTATGTTTGTGGCAGGGGATGACAATTTGAGGGCAACAATGCAATAGGAGTAACTACCTCTAATCGGGAAAATTAATTTGACACAAAAGCATGCATACATATGATTTGTAAACAAGATATTAGACTTGCAAATAATGGGAAATTTATGATCAAACTGCTTGCCTGTTTGCTGTGGGTCAAGATGTTGCTGAGGATCAATTATATTATCAATGTGCTCTTCGGATCCTAACGAGAAAGCGAAAAAGAACCGATAAGAATGAAGAAAACCCAAAAGACTCAGCAGCAAACTTTCTCCAAATATTCTGAAAACTTTACAGAAACAAGAGCATGATTTATAAGGAATTTAACAACAAGAACCAATTGATTTGGATTCTTAATGCAAAAGATATGAGCAAAACAATTTTGCTCAGCCTTATAAATCATAAATGCTACTATTCATTGCACTAACATTTTAACAAAAAAATTTGGAGATATACTGAGGTTAGAATCCTTTTTAGATTAAAGTTTAATTAAAAATATAACTAACAAAATTTGAATCAACCGAAAAGGAATTAAAATAAAATAGTTATGTATTTTACAAGTTAACTACAGTTTTCAGTTGACAAATAAACCTTTCGGGAAAATCAGAAATTAAAACGACGGGGAAAAGTGGGTAGTCGCCGGCGACTCTGGCCGCGGCGGTGCGAGCAAATACCCAAAATGGGTTCTCAACCACCTTGCGCACCCAATAGTACTAATGGTTTTGGCTGCGGCGGTCTAGAACGCCGGCAAGCCGGAGATGACCGAAATGACCAAAATGGCCGAAAACGAAAATTGCAATAGAGCTCTGCTGCGGTCCAAGGGAGCGGGTGCCAAGCAACTATGGACTAATAAGAAGTTACCTGAGCACAGAGAATGCACAGAAGAGGACTGGAGCTGCTTTGGTGAAGAAAATTGGAGCTTTCGGCCGAAAAGGGGAAAAATCCAATTCAGTCCAGCCCTGAGTAAGATAAACAAAATTGAGTGAGGGTTAAGCTTCAGAGAGTAATGGTGGAGCAGAGGGAGCAAAAATTGGAAGGAGAGAACCCCTGCTGTACCGCCTTCACCAACAGCTTGAAGCTCGGCAATGGCGGCAGTAATGGCTTCGGTTGAATGCAACTCAAACAAGCTCTGGAGTGCTAGTTGGAGTTGCGGAAGTGCTAAAGGAAGCCAAGGGTGAAACAATGGAGCTTAAATAGCTGAGAATGGCAGTGAGCAACAGCAATAACCCTCTCGGTTCAAACCTGCCATGAGAGCACTTGAGAGCGACGGGAGCAGTTGAACCATGGACTTCTGAGGGAGGAGCACGACGGGCATTTAATGCGCGCAGAGATAGCCGTTTAAAGGCGACCACGGAGGTGACTGTACGCTGCGCTCTTTATCCTCTGCTCACGCCATTGCTTGACTCACGCTCGCTCTCACCCGAGGAAGGAGACGGTGTTTCCACCGTTGGATTGAAATCAAACGGTTCAAATTGAACGGGGTGATTACAATGGTTCGAGCGATCCCTTTAACCTGAGCCATTGATTTGGATCCTACGGTTCTCGTTACGTGAGACGTTCGGACGGTCCGAACGTTCGCGCAAATCTGAGCCTTTGATTTAGAATCCAACGGTTCACGTGGATCGGCGCTCTCGGATGGTCCGAACGTTCACGCGATCGTGGGCCGTTCGATGCCGATCCAACGACTCACAACGCTCGCGCCCACATGACCGAGGCGGTGCATTTAGTTGACTGGACCGAGTCAAGTGGCTCGAGCCCGAATCTGATTCGAACCCAATGAACAGTGAAAATCAGTTAGGGTTTGAATTTAAACCACTGATTTTTGAGGAATTGTTTGAGGTAGAAAACCAGCTCCATAAATTATAAAATTTTAACTAGAGATGGCTGACGGCAGGAGGAACCTCTCATAAAATTTTTAGAGATTTTCATGCACTGCATTTTTCTCTAGAAATTTCAGAAGGTGAAAAGTAGGGTTAGACCAAACTTGACTTGCCTCCAAAAATTATCAAATAATTTCTAAAAAAAATTATGAGATAATTCAGAGGTGTTACCAAGCCTCCCTAGAACTCAGAAAAAATATTTCCATGGGTTTGGCACAAGATCTTTGCCAAGGAGGTTTTTGATTGGAGTCGATTGAGGATTTTGATTTTGATTTCCATAATTCATTTACAAGAATTACAGAAATGATCAAGGACTTCAAGATGCAAGAAAAGTTTTAATTTCTTCTCATTTTCTTATATTTAAAACACAAATCCATATTTGGGATGTTACAGCCACATACCGCACGTTCCCGGGCCCGCACATCGCGTCGCTGCCCCTGTGCTTCCGATGTACTGCACTGCCCCGGGCCCGTCTGGTGTAGTACGACCAAGGAATCCATGCACCATGCATCCAACAGCAGCAAACACACAACACCCCAAACAGAGGCAAAGAAAGAGGAGAGAGGTAGATGTAAGGTCATATACAAATGGCTTACATTAGCTTCATATAGTCTCTGTCACGTAGGATTTAACCTAGCGTGAATGAAATAGAATAAAGAGAGAGACATGTGTTGTCTACAATCATGTAGTCGACTGTGTCTCCAGAACGAAAGAAAATATTAAAATATTGTGTATTATCTACAATTTTGTAACCGTCTGTATCACTATAATCCGTTGTATAAGCTATTTTTAATGTTGTTTAAAATTATTATAGATAATAACTATCTATACTATTGTACATACTCAACCAACAATTGGGAGAAGGAGAGTACTGGTAATCAATGCAGGTCGCTCCCTGCTGCCGCCACCCCTGGAAAAGGCCTGTCCTCGCAAATGCACCGCACCCCCACCCATCATGCACGTCTCTCTCTCTCCCCGTGGGCTGCGCCGGAGGAGCGGCAGGGGCAGCGACCCGACCTGCAGGCCCGGGCGCGCACGGCTTCAGGCACCTGCAGCTAGATCACCGGGGCACCCGGAGTACATCACGTAGCTCCGGGTGAGCAGTAGGTCCATGCCGTGCTCAGGGAGTACGGCAGGCGATGGCATCAATCGTTCTGTGCGCGGTGCTATTTTACCAAAACGCGAGAGAGCTGCTATTTCATTACGAAATATTGTTAAATGAGTAAAAAGAAAAAATTCGTCAAACTACATATGCACTACTAATAAAGTTGTCAGTTTGCTTTCATGATTATAATTTTATTAATCCACACTTATATTAAGCTACAAAATCAATGGTCAAAATCTCAAAGACCATACAAAAAGTCAATACAGTGAGCAGAGGGTTTAGCGTTAGATGCTAACGCACCATAGCGATTAGATGGTCAAATCGATATCCAGTAATTGTCTTGCCACATGCGCTTTGATTTGGTAAATCTTCCCCTATGTTGACGGGCAAACACAAATATTAGCCACTCATTCTTATGTAGGATAATCACAAAGTTTTTCATCGATGAATTTCGTTCTCTTTTGTGAATGATTAATCGATCTTAGAGAGAGAGAAAAACGTCTTCCTCTTTTCGTGATGTGATCGCGCGACGTCAACGGACATCGCAAGTTCTGAACCCAATTTTGCATCAAGACGTTGACCCATCTCACATTCACACATGCATGCACGCACGAACGAACGAACCTGGAGGTGGCTGGAGACGATGAAGCCGCCCTTCTTGCCGCCGGACATGTCGAACCGGAGTTTATCCTCCGGCGGCAGCGCGAAGAACTCGCGCGCCAGCCGCGTCATGTCGGCGACCAGCGCGGCGTCCACGCCGTGGTCGACCACGTGGAAGATGCCCCAGCCCTCGCACGCCGCGGCCACGCGCGCGCGGATCTCCGCCCGCCGCGCACCGTCGATCCCCTCGAGCGAGATCACCGGCACCTCGTCGCTGAAGTGGTTGTACGCCACCTTGAGCCTCTCGTCCTCGTCGCGCACGAACGACGGAGCTTGGTGATATGTTCTAGCTACATCACACGCCGGTACGCATACGTTGATTTGGGAGCGTGTCCTTTTTTTACGAGCAAGACACGGGTTGAGCGACTTGTTAGGAGAGTACATACTTCTTTACTATTACGGCGACTCTTATATCTTTCTCCTCACCTCGTAGATTTGGGTGATTTTTTTTTATGAATAGATATATGTATACATGTATATGTTATTATAAAGATTTTCTGTGAACAATTAGATCATATGAACATTTTATTTATGATAAGACTCTTCGTGGCTGGTTGATCGGATGTAAATTTTGTATACAACTTTTAGATGCAAAGGTAATTACCTTATACACATTGATTTTTCAACTTCAGAACATATATGTGTTTATTTGAGATCTATTGCAACACACGGGCACTCGGCTAGTTAACAAAAATATAGCAGTATACTCTCTCTGTTTTACGATATTTGTCAATGGCTTCGAGAGTTTCTGTTTTTGAAAGAATGAGAACAGAGGAAGAAGCACATCGCATGGCAATAGTCGAGCCGACGTTGCATTATATTTGTTGGACGGTGACGAGGATTGAAACCTCTATATATTATTGTTGAGGATTAAAATATTCATATATTATCTTAATATATGATAAAGACCATACGTCTTCGTGGTCGTAACTTCTAAGACCACCGACCTAACTGGTCGTAGGTATTACGGAAGTTATATAATAAATACCCTGGTCGGACAAAGTTCCAAACCTAGTCCACGACCAAGTAAGTGCTCATAGAGCTATGAACAGGCGTCTAGGTCGAGTCTCTGACCACGCCACTCACTATGTGATGAATGAACCACGTGTTTCATATTCCGCATAATATAACACTATCACGGTTGATGATTTAACATCTCCTAAATCATTAACCGTATAGCGGTTGACACCTTCACCAACCGCCCTTACGGTTAGTAAAATGGTCAAACTGCCACCTCTTTCCGACCAGACGCGTCGCTCCCCAACGGGTGTCTCCTCGTGAGATAACTGTCACCGCTTCATCAAGTACTTAAGGAGGACCATAGAAGGCCGGAAGGAAAAAAAGTACAGAACAACAGTACAAGCATAAGACGAGAGACGAAGACATCAAGCAAGACATAGCAAAGTGTTGGTTTTTAGATACTCTCAGTGTTTGTAATCGTGAGTTCATAGCAATAAAGAGCAAGTCAGATCCACTCCCAGGAGTCACGCACACTTTTCCTCTTTTCATTTATATATTCATAAGATCGGCGATTTGATCGTCGACAATTATTTAATACATAAGAAAAGATCATACGTCTTCATGGTCGTAACCCCTAAGACTAACGACTTCACTGGTCGTAAGGATTCCAGAGATTACATAATACATACCCTGGTCAGACAAGGTTTCTAAACTAGTATCCGACCAACCAAATGGTCATAAGGCTGAGTCCAGGTATCTGGGTCTGAGTCCAGGTATGTCTTTTACCGTGTGATGAATGGAACACATGTTGTATATTTCATACCACACGACGTTACATAATTCTAAGGCACTGGAGTACGGTTAAATGACTCATTGATATATAACCGCACAACAGTTGATACATTGTCAACTAACGCCTCTCTCTGACCAGACGCGTTACTTCCCAACAGGCATCTCTCCAAGAGATAACTGTCAACGCTTCATCAACTACATAAGGAGGAGCGGAAGGTGGAGAGGGGGATCAGAAGAGAGATCGATTGGAAGGCAGTTCAGAAGACCACCATTCGATTAGTTTACAACACCATAGTAGGCAATACGCTCTAGTGTTAATAGGATTAGCCTCTTTTTTCAGATTACATGCACTCGTCGTAATAGCCAGTTCATAGCAATAAGCAACCTCATTCCTTTCCAGGAGATACGTGCTATTTTTCCTCTATTTTTTTAATATATTTGTAAGTTCGGTGATTTGATCGTCGACAGCTGGCGCCATCCGTGGGGAAGAAGGCGCAATTCTCCTGAAGAAGTTCTTCGCTCGTCAAATCCTCGCCCATCTTTTATAATCGTTCATGCAACTATGGCAGGAACTTGGGACGAGGAGAACTGGTTCAATTTGGATGACTACTTCAATCTCAACATGGAAACCTGCATTCAAGCCATGCAAGAGAACGAGACGTCATCATCTTCCTCATCCGCCGGTTCGCAGGTCGCTGACGACAGCGAAGTCGAGCGGATGGATGAGAATGCACCACTACAACAAGTGGTGCTTCCCGAGGGACAGGTCACTCCGACCAGCTCGGAGCATCCAAAAATCTCTCCAAGCCCAGTCCTCCCGACCGACGAAAAAGGTGATGAAACCTCAGCCTTGCAATCCGAGAATCAATACATTCTCGATACAATCATGGCTGACAGGTACTCACCAACGGCTTCTTGAAATTCCAGGAGCCAACCGATATCTAGTAACAGTGTCGATGAAACACTCACCGGTTATGGGCCGAGTGGGAACAATAAGGCTCAGCATACGATCTGCAATCCGCCGGGTGAGGCTGAGTTCGCCACAAAGACCTCAGGAGGTGCTTATCTCTGACCGGTCTCCATCGTGGAAGTCTCTGGTAGAAGCACTAAAAAGCTCTCCACTGGTTACAATGGAAGCTCTTTGGGGGATCGCTGCTGGAAACACGAGGTCAATGAGATTGGAAACACGATATTTGTCAATGGCTTCGAGAGTTTCTGTTTTTGAAATAATGAGAACGGAGGAAGAAGCACAGCGCATGGCAATAGCCGAGCCGACGTTGCATTATATTTGTCGAACGGTGAACAGTCCAGACGGCAATGTACAATAACAAAATCATATGGTTGGGAAAGGTAAGATCATAATCTTCTATACAGCTTGTAAGTCAAGAAAGGAGTACGCATACTCTAACATCCCCCCACACACACAGTCGTATCGTGAAGATCTTGAACGCAGGGACTCGTCTGGAAATCTTGAAACAACTGTGTGGGGAGACCCTTGGTCATGATGTCGGCAAACCGCAGGGAGGACGATACATGGAGCACCCGAACGTGACCAAGAGACACCTTCTCACGAATGAAATGGATGTCGATCTCAATATGTTTTGTGCGGTAGTGCTGAACTGGGTTTGAGGACATGTACATGGCTGTCGACGATCGAGTCGTCGATCTTATAAAATAAATAGAGGAAAAATAGCAAAGAGTTCTTGGAAGAGAATGAGATTGCTCTTTAGTGCAGCGAACTGGATCTTTATAGGCACCCCCTTAACAAGGCAGTGGACTAGCCCTAATTACACTTGGTGTACTGATTGCTATGCTATTGCTTCAGATGAAAACCCAACTGCTATGTCCTGGATCGAGTTGAATCTGACTTCTGCCATTTGTATTCTCCTTTAAATAGTTAATGAAGTGGTGACAGTTACTTCTTGATGAGACGCCTGTTGAAAGCGTTTCGACTGGTCCGAAGAAGACGTCAGTTGGTGAAGAATCAACCGTTCGTCGGTTGATATCAGAAGGAGACAACAACCGTATGATGGTTGCTGTCAGTGTCTTAGGGATGTAAACGTTGCGTGGCTTAGAGTAAATAAGGAATATGCTCTATTCATCATACGGGACGAAAATACTTAGAATCAGATCTAAGTATCAGTTCATATCTTTTTTGAGCAGTCATCTGGTCGGGAATTAAGTACAGGACCTCATCCGAACAGGGTTCCCATGATGTAACCTCAGGAATCCTGACGACCATGGGGGGTCGTTAGCATTAAGGATTACGACCACGAAGGATGTACGGTCTTTAATTAAATAAAGTAATATTTAGAGATTTTTATCCTCATCGGCTAGCCCTTGAACTTTAAATGAATATGTCGTGTGAACCCTTCTTTGATGAAAATCATATCAGGCAGGCCTTCATTTAATGCCGTTAATAACGAGGTGGTCTGTATTCATTTTAAAGTTGAGAAACTGTGTCGGAATTCAAATAACTCCTTTTTGTTGTTAAGGAATTGCGTCTATAAAATCCCCTCAGTGTACTGCCTTTAGAGTTTTTGCGCTCTCAGTTTTTCCTTGAATCCCCCATTATCATCTTGCCAGAGAGTCTCCAACGACTTCTTTTTGTCCTCTTGTCCAAAACCCTTTTTAACCTCTGTTCATTCACCCAAAAATCCAACAATGTCGAATTCGATCACCAAGAAGTTGGTTTCTGATTTGAGCGAGAAGAAGCTTAAAGCTTTGAAGAAGATCGGGTTACTTTCTGACAGGAATTTGGTTTCTTGGAGATCAGCGGTCGGGGAGCACTTTTCGAGCGGTGAAGAAGGGGAAATTCCACCTACATCGAGTGCGAGGTTAGGTTTCCAGCACATAAATTCCATTCCAAGGTTTTGGAATATTACAAAGTTGAACTGGTGAACTTGGCCCCCAACTCGATCGCAACCTCAGTATATTCGTCTACCTCTACAAGGCGTACCTGGGGATCCGACCAAATCTGAAGGTCTTCAGGTATTTTTATAGGATGGGAGGTCGGGGAAGTCGACTGCTGGTCCTGGGGAGTGCTTGCTATGACTCCACAATGGGAAGGCTGAAGAATACATCCGAATGTACTCAAAGTCCTCATGGTCGTCATGGATGACAAGTTGGTTTTACATGATGGTCACAAAGGAGGATGGCCTTTATTCCACCAGCAAAGTGGCGAGCGAGAACATCAGCTGGCGATCTATTGTGAAGAGGGAAGGAAGGATCGAAAGATGGATTGAAGCCATCCAAGACCTTAGTGCCAAGGGATTGACTTCTTGGCACATTATGAGTGAATTTTCCATGCGCGGGATTAGTCCCTTGAGTCCCGACTAGTTAGGTTTATTTAGTTGATTATTTTATAACACTGAAATCTCTTCATACTTCTGAAGCCCTTTCTTCTAACGAAGTCAGAGAGCGGATCAAAATGATCTGCGGTAGGGAGCCTGGTATGAAGGCTATTTTCCCCCTTATCTTGGCTATTGTCTTTGAAGAACAGAGAATTGCGAGACTCAAGGCAAATAATAACTTTTTTCTTCATCTTTTATATATTCTCCGATCAGTATATAATTATGCTCTGATATGTAGGCAGTCGGGTTGAGGATAAGAGAGTTTGATGAGGGCTCTACTATGGCTGTTACTCCGACTGACTCCTTCTCGGCGACCACACAAGACGATGGTCTCCCAGAGGTAAAGAAGAGCTAGCGTTGAAAATGAGCATACATTTTAGATGGAAATGTCACTACCTAATCAAATTTTGCTGATGACTTAGGTGGGAAAAAAGAGAACTAGCAGCCAAAAGCTGCAGAGGTCGTAGGCCCTGGAGTGGTCGTTCACGACCTGATTGTTGCTCCCGAAGCAACTGTTTTGGAGGTCGACGAGACCACAAACTCCGACCAAATGGTTAGGGATCTTGTACTCGAGGACATTTCCTTCGACGTCCGGTCAATGGATGTGGGGGGTTTAACCAGCCCTACCAGTTCCGGACCGGTGAAATCAGTTGAGAAGAAGAGGAAGACGGACGCTTTGGATTTTTCTCCCGGGCGTTTCAAGGTCAAGACCAAAAGATGACTCGGAATGTATACATGAAATGAAACTATGAAAATACATACCTTTAATGCTTCTGGTATTCAAAAATCTTAATTTTCCTTTCTCTTATCTTCGTAGATCCTCTGGTGTTCCGATCGCTTCAGACCAAAGCACCCCTCAGGCAGAAATTCCTGAGGTAAGGGTGGTCGAGTCATCCCCCGAGCAGGTGGCGGTGCCAGCGCCTGCTCAAGAATCTGTGGCGGCTCCAACTCTGTCTATGGAGATGGAGGTTCCAAGGGTTATAGCTAGCTTCGATAACTGCTAGGTTTGTACAAGGAGTGGGGATTTTTTTCACTGTTGAAGAATTCTCCTTACCCTAGCAATTTCTCCCATTGTCCTCAGATTTTTTTATGATGAAACTCTTAATGAAGCTTGGGGAAGAATTTCTCCCATTGTCCTCGGATCCAGGTAAGTACTTACGACCACCCTTGTAGTCTTTTCTTCAAAGTTTATTAGAAAACTTAAAAAAGCTTGTTTTTTGTAGCATATGGTGGAGAATTTTGATGTGGAAAACGAAAATTCTGAACTAAAAAGTAAGTACTTCTTATTGATTCTTTTTTCTTTCCTTCTTGATATCTGGCTCTCTTCTAAATTTTTCCATTTGCCATTCTTAGCAGATTTGAAAAAAATTGAAAAAGAAACTAAGGTTGAGGAAGCCATTATAGCAAAGCCTGAGGAGAAATGCAAGGTAAAAAACCAGTCGATCAAAGACTTATCGTCTAGACTCAAGGAAGTCTCCCTCAAGCACAAAGAAGCCATTGAGGCTTCTGATAAGAAAGCTCAAGGTAATCGATCGTAGATACGACCAGATTTTGCCAAGTATTGCAATTATATTTCTTTAACTTTTGATCCACTCACGCAGAGTAAGTCCATAAATTAAAGAAACCTTTTGAGTTTGAGTGCGACAAGGAAGCAGCCTTCGGGGCAGAATCTTGAAGAGAATGTCAATGCCCTCAATAAGATGCTCTTCGACATGGGGTCGGGAGTGCAAATGCCTCTCCTAGGAGATCCGGTGGAGAAGCTAAACTTCCTTAGCCTACAACTCGAAGACCTCAAAAGTTTACTTGGGGCTACTCGGAAGAATCACGCAAAGAAAATGAAGGACGCTCTGGCCAACGACGTTAGTCTTGCTTTGGCTAAACTCAAAGCCTCCGACCCCTCCATCCTCCTCCAAGCTGTCGAAGCAAACTTCAACTGTTCGGAGGATGAAGCAGCCAAGTTATTCGAGGAATTGATGCCTCTTGTAAACAAGGTTGCTGAAGAAATAGAGGTCGGATCGTCAGTTCGCAGCGACCAGTCTAGTGGTTTCAAAGAGTAGTTTGATGTAGAATATAAAGAATGTAAAAGACTTACCTTTTATCATCAATAAAGTATGTGTTTATCTTCTTAATTTACGAATTACTCATATAGTTCCTAGCCCCCGACTATTTGTGTAGTAGAAGAACTTTACTAAAGAAGTAGTAAACCAAGAAAATGAGTAAAACTTACGACCATTATATAAAATATGTGTTGATTATATGGCAAAACTAATCGTATTAATACTAGGAAGTCAATTTGGTCAGAACCAGTGTATGTCTTCGACCAGTTGTAGATCTATTCTCTATAATTGAAATACCAAATAATACATTATATGGTCTGAAGATAAGACTTGTCTTGATGAGAAGAAATTATGTAAGAATGTATGCAGAAAAAACAATAAGTGTTCTTGTTTGTACATATTATCCAAGCTGGTCATAAAGTTGCTAAGAATCGAAGACATGACTAACACTTTGCAAAACATATTCATGCTCAGGGCCAACTGGTAGCGAGGATCGTAAGAAAAAGACCATCGCTAGAAAACTCCTTCCAGTGGGCAGGACCACATGCAGAGAGGAGAGATTTCGATAAGGAGGCTTTTCGTGTCCCAACCAGTAGCCAAGTGAGAGTAGAATATAATGTTGAAATAAAGGGGGTAGTCTTTCAATCCTTAAGCATGATGGTAACTATATCTAATTGTCTGTGTGATACCGCTTTTACTTGTTTCATTCTTTAAGAAAAGAGTTCGTGGTCGCTTCGTGAGATACATCACTGTGATGACCACGATTTGGACCTTTACGACGTTTGACAACAGTGTCGGAGCCAAAAAAAAGAGAGTAAAAAGTGTCCATAAAAAAAGGACGTCAGAGAGCACATAATCTTCTCCGATGATCATAGACAAGTATAGTATTTGACCGAACAATGGATAATCAATATATAAATAATAGCACTCGTCGTAAAAGGAAAATACAACTTTATTGAAAAAATGAAATTGAAATTGAAATGAAAAACTATACATAAAACTTACGCAATTGGTCAATGTTCCAGGAATTAGAAAAAACATGCCCGTCTGACATGGCTAGTCATACCGAACTCGGTCTGGTGACTTCGACCACAATGTATGGACCTTCCCACTTGGGAGAAAGTTTGTTGCGATTTGCCTAGCTTTGAATTTTTCTAAGGACCGGGTCACCTATAGCTAGGCTGCGATGTTGCACCTTACGACTATGGTATATTCTCATGGCTTATTGGTAAACTGTCGATCGTATCAAGGATTGGTTTCGTCGTTCTTCGAGGAAATTGACATCATTGAGTCGTCGTTCATTCTGATCGTTCTCGTAGAAACAATTAGTTCGAGTATAGCCAAGTTTTAGTTCTGGCTTCAGCACCGCAAACCAGATATAAATATATTATTTCATCGGTCGCACGACTAATCGTGGTTCGAACAGTCCATAATACAGAAGGAAGTTATTGCACCCAAGCTCCTGACCGTTTTAATAACTGGTCGAATACTCAACGTTTTACTCCTTGTGTGATGATACCATTAGCTCTCTCGACTGCCCCGTTGATCTACGGGTGAGCAACAGAAGAGAAATGAATTTTGATACCTAGATCTTCGCAGAATTCCTGGAAATTCCCATGTGAGAACTGGGTACCGTTATCTGTGATTATACGACTGGGTATACCAAATCGTGTGATCACGTTTTTGGTAACAAACTTCTTGACAGTTTCAGTTGTTACTTTAATAACTGGCTCAGGTTCTATACATTTTATGAACGTACAATCATTACAAATAGGAATTTGAAGCTCTTAGATGCTCTTGAGAAAGGTCCTAGAATGTCTAGCCCCTAGGTCGCGAAAAGCCAAGAAATTGGTATTGTCTGCAAAGCTTGTGTCGGTCGATCTACTTGTCAACTATGAAATTGGTATTGTACGCACTTCGTCACAAGTTCTTTGGCATCATGAAGGGCAGTTGGCCAGTAATACCCTTGCTGGAAGGCTTCACCGACCAGAGCTCTCTAGGAATGATGTGCTCCACAAACTCCTCTATGTATATCGGAGAGTAGCTGTAACCCATCCACTTAAGATATACATCTCATCAACACTCCGTGAGATCTCCGTTTGTACAGGGTACTTTCGATCACAGTGTATGATTTGGCTTTTCGAGCTGTATGATCATCCTCTACATCATCTACAGGAATTGTGTCATACAGAAGATAATTGTAGGTTGATGTTATCCAATCACTACTGGTGTCGATCTGTACGGCCTCCAGTGGAGCATCTATGTTCTCAGAATTTTCGACCACCGATGGTGTATTGAGCTACTCGAGAAAAACTCCAGGCGGGATAGATGATCTTGTTGAAGCCATCCATGCCAACTGGTCTACTAGAAAGTTTTCCTTTCTAGGAATATGTTGGATCTAGAAACCGAAGAAGTGTTTTTCACGTTTTTGTACTTCTACTAAATAAGATGATATTTTGGAATTCGAGCAGTTGTACTCTTTTCCAACTTGATTCATTACTAGCTGAGAATCACCCTTAACTAGTAATTTGCAAATCCCGAGCGCTCTGGCTGCTCAGAGTCCTGTCAGTAAACCTTCGTACTCTACCACACTATTTGTGGTAGGAAAGTTAAGTTGTATGGCGTATTTAATGTGTTCTTCTGTAGGAGATATCAAGACAACTCCAGCCCCCGATCCTTTGAGCATCAAGGAACCATCAAAGTACATTATTCACTCATCATGGTGCTCGTACTGGGGCCCTTGGGTGGGTTCAGGGTTCCATCCAGCAATGAATTCTGCTAAAGCTTAGGACTTTATTGTTGTTCATGCGATAAAATGGAGGTCGAACGCCCCAAGTTCGATCGTCCATTTTGTTATTCATCCTAATGACTCCAGGTTTCCAAGAACTTGAACAAAAGGATACCCAGTAGGTACGACCAGTCTGTGGCCCTGAAAGTAATGTCTAAGTTTCCTTGAAGCCATAAGGTGACTATATAGCAACTTTTGTATTTGTGGATATCGTTCTTTGGCTCCGTGTAAGACTTCGCTTACGTAATATACTAGTCGTTTGATGCGGTGTTGCTGCCAGGTATATAAGCAGTGTTTCCTTCGATCTTGGAGAGACTAAGATCAGGGCAATTGTAAGGTACTTTTTAAGCTCTTCAAAGCCATCGTTTGCCTCTTTAGTCCACTCGAAACTTCCTAATTTCCGAACAAACTAAAAGAAAGGTAGTTCTTTTTCTCCTAACCTTGCTATGAAACCACTGAGCGCTGCCATATAGTCGGTTAGTTTCTGGACTTCTTTCTTTGTGTTTAGAGAGCACATCCGGTCGATGGCTAATATTTTTACTGGATTTGCTTCAATCCCTCTATCTGAAACTAAGAACCCAAGAAGTTTTTCAGAAGAAACTCCGAATACACATTTTTGGGGATTTTACTTAAGGTTATGCATTCTTAAGTCATTAAAAGTCTCTTGTAGGTTAGAAATGTGATCACTACCATTGATGTTTTTACGACCAAGTCATCAACGTAGGATTCCAAGTTTCGACCGATATGAGGGCTAAAGGTTTTTTTGCATTAACCTTTAAAAAGATACAACAATATTTTTGAGACCAAACAACATCTTAACATAGCAGTAAGTGTCATATGGCGTGATGAAGAAAGTTTTTTGTTCATCATCTTTACTCATATTAATCTGGTGATACCCTGAGTACGCAACTAAAAAACTTAACAACTCACACCCAGAAGTAGAGTCTACAAGTTGATCAATGCGTGGAAGGGAAAAGTCATCCTTCGCACAAACTTTATTAATGTCTGTGAAGTCCATACACATTCGTCATTTCACATTACTCTTTCTAACCATTACAGGATTGGCATATCACTCTAGGTGGTCGACTTCATGAATGAATCCAGCCTTTAGAAGCTTGTCGATCTCCGACTAGATCGCTTCCTTCCGATCGGGTGCGAAGCGCCTTAGCTTCCGCTTGACTAGTTTTTTGTCAGGTCGGTGAGCTAGTCTGTGCTCGATCACCTCTCTAGGGATTCCGGGCATGATGGATGTCCGCCAGGTGAATACATCTAGGTTTGCTCAGAGGAAGAAGGTGAGCGACTCTTCCTATTTGAGGTTGAATCCTGATCCGACCAATACCTTCCATGTGCTTGTGCTAGCACTTGCGGGTCCATACAACGTTTTGGGGCCATCTTCGGTCTCGAGTGTTTGACTTGCATAGGAGGCGGATTAGTTTCCCTGGTTGAAAGCTCATCGACCAGTTCCAAGTATTTTTTTATTGCTTGCATTTGCCATTTTTCTATCCCCTCGAACAATAATAACCCCTTTTGGTCCTGGCATTTTTAGACGATGATAGCTGTAAAGCGTAGCTATAAGGAATTTCTCCAATGTCGGACGACCAATGATTCCATTATAAGCAGTTTCAAAATCAACTACGTCAAATGGAATATTTTCTGTTGGGAAATTATCTGGTCTCCCGAACGTAACCTGTAGGGAAAGTTGCCATATTGGTTTGACAGTAGATCCTGGGACTATGCCATGAAAGGCATACTTCACAGGCTTAACTTTTGATTTGGGAATTTGTATTTCTTCCGATGCTCCCGTAAACAGAATATTCAAAGAACTACCTTCATCTATAAGAACTCGATTAACTTTACAATTGTTAATAATAGGCACTACAACGATAGGAAACCTACCTGGTCGAGTTGAAGGGATGGGACGGTCTTCTTTGCTGAAGGAGTTTACAGTCTATGACCACCTAGAAGGCTTTGAAATGATCGGAGACTCGGCAAGGTTGACTTCTCTCTCCACAGCCTTTAGATGACGTCTAAATTCATACAAGAAAGATCCATCGAAGATCATGTCAACGGTGTGTTGTGGCTCCTGGTACTCTATTTCTTCATCGTCATCTTTGCCCTTCTTGGAGCTCGGCTCTCTAAGCTCTTGTATGGAAGGGAAGGGGTCTTTACCTGAAGTGCGTTGCGCTTGTGCGTGCACCGCTTGGAGGCCTCACACAGCGACTCTGCGCCAAATACAAGCCACTTACCTGCACGCCGCCCCAAAGATGCAAGAACCATGCAATCATATCTCTATATCATGTTTTATTGGTTGATGATATTATTAATCTTTCTATCTTACATGCACATTCTGTGTGAGCTTAATTCCAAGGAACATGCTAGAGGTTCATTTGCACTAAGGCCAGATGTGTCATTCTGATGATACTATACAATTTTGGTTTTCATCCTGCCATTCTGAAAGAGTAAGAACCAAGCCAATCAATTTAATTAGATTTTCAGCCTGGCATTCTGAAACAGAAAGTGGATTTATTACTCCTGGTGATAGAGAAGGGAGAGCTTTTATCTGGTATACTTTTCAAAAAAAAATCTTGGAACATTAACTAGAATTCTTATTCATGTTATTTTGGTAAGTCAATAGTTGCAATGTGGTTTTTTAGTAATCTTCCACATGTCCTTTTGCTAAACGAGTTTTGGTTTAAATTGTTCTTGGCAGGGAAGAGGTTGGTCCATATGCAAGCTCATAGGTCATACACAATGGCTGATCAACTACTGGCTCCTGCAAAATGGTTTCAGTATTGGAATTTGGGATACAACTGCAGCTAAGAATGATGTGAAGAGCTTATTAAACAAGCAAGCACATGTTGTCAGTTCTGGTAGTAGTCCTATAGCCCCACTTTCCCCTTGTTAGGTGTTTGACCTGGGGGAAAATGAACATTATTTGGTGTTCTTGGTGGTTGCTCCCTCGATGTAACTAGAAAATATTATAGTTTCTTACTTGTTTGGTCAGACATATGGAGTTTGGGAAAAGTTATTTTGGATAATTGGTATGTCTCATTCCTGTCCAGAACCTGAAATCAAGTTGTTTCGTTTTTGCTTGCCGAAAAGTGTCCACAGCTCCTTGCAAATTGAATACAAGGTATGCATTTTCCATGATGATGATTTGGAATGTGGTGTGACACGGTAAGTTGGTAATGACAATGGAAAAAAGGAAAACAAGAAAACATATATCTTGTCCAGCGTGATCACTTTCAGATAAACTAATATGGATATTGCCCTCTTTGATATTTGAACAGTAGTTCAGTCTCCCTAATATGAGTAGCTGACATTTGATCTTTATTTATAAAACTTGAACAAAACTACCAAACAATTCACATATCAGTATGACAAACAACTGGACATTTATAAACTGAAAAGTGAAAGCAATAGAAGTCGCATGCTTCAGTAACAAAGCAATTGCTCATCCATGGTCACCAAAAGTCATACACTGGAAACAAAATTCAAAGGCACAACTAGAATTGAAATCATACACATTACAGTTCACGATTACATGGCACATTACAATTCATAAACGCATTCATTTGCCAATCTTCGCAATGAAAATTCCTAGAAATAAAATTAAAAAAGCAACAAGAACCATTTTAAACTTCTCATATGAAGTCGCCAATTTCAGGATTGATTTGTTAATCTGGTCCAATGACTTGTTCATTTCAGCTAAATGTGCCAACACATTGTCGTCAACATAGCAAACCATTGGACCTGTTTATTGTGTGTTGCTGAACTTCACACTACATTCTTTTTTCTCATGTTCCATGAAATGCAACCCAACCAAATGGATCTCATATTGATCTTTCTACATGAAATTGTCGCAACCGCTATAATATTTTTGCACAAAAATGAAGCACCAATTTTTGGAAATCAAGTTGACAATTCTGTAACCACCTGCCAAATAAAAAAATATAATTTCAGAAATCAAGTTGACAATTCTGCGATTTCAGAAATTTTCTTACACCATCGTTGTTAGGGCATCTGTAGTACTCTTTTCCTCGATTCTTCTAACTCCCAGACACTATCCAAATCATCTTCACGCTGCATTTTTGGCATGGCACAAGCGGTAGCCCCCCACTAGGCCCGACACTGATGACTCGGACTGCGGCACTTTCTTCTTCTCCACCAACTGTCAACTGGATGAAGTGCAGTTGGTGTAAATCTGACATATGGTGAAAAAAAAAACATGGCAAAAAAAGGAATCTTAATTTCAAGCTATTGGTGTAAATTTGACATAGGATGAAGTGCCGATTTTGCCACATTAATTAAACCGAAGGACCCTAGTAATGCATTTTAAAATGTACATGCCTCTCTGGTATAGCTATAACATAATTATGTGAATAGAATTGATAAAAGTCGTCCTAACTAGATTCCATGGCATAACCATGTGCTAAAGTCCTCCTAAAATATAATGCTAACATGATTCGGTCAAAACGTTTTAGAAATTTTTTAACAAACTGAAAAGAAAAACATGCAAGGGTTGTGCCTGTTCACACAATCAAACCATGAATTTTAGTAAGAATACTGGAACCGAACTTTTTCCTACCCTCTGCTACCTTTCTCAAAACTAAACTGCTCCTAAAATTTACTAGAAAGTCTGTGAACTAATGACAGTAAGAAAAGACTAAAATTTACAAACCAACATGAATCTATTTTCCTTGTTTCATTTTATATTTTATTCTCAACTGAAAGAAGGATGCACACCTCATATCTTTGGATCTGGCGAGGAGCGGCGCTTGACACAAGGGGCGCGGTGACTTAGCGTAGGGGGTATCTTTGGATTTGGCGAGGAGCGGCGTACGACACAAAGGGTGGGGATTTTGCGTATGGGGGCAGTGCCTGGGGAGACGGCGCGGTGCCTGGCGTAGCGCAAGGGGAGGCACGGGGCCTCCAAACCGGTGCACGCATGGATGCAGCGCAGGGGCGGCCACTAGAGCGACTACACGGCGATGGGTGTGCGGCGCCTCCAAACCCTAGCACGCACCGGCGTAGCACGCAATGGAGGGACAGAGCTACACAAGGGCAAATTGATGATGATTTTCATTCAGGCGGAGGGTTTTCGTAAAGTGGCATGAAGTGGGAGGTAGGTGTGATCTCGGCCGTCCATTTCGGAATTGAAGGCCCAGATCGCATGTTGCCAACTTTAAAGGCCCTGTAAAATG
The DNA here is from genome assembly GCA_036346395.1 of Hsuehochloa calcarea. Lineage (NCBI taxonomy): Eukaryota > Viridiplantae > Streptophyta > Magnoliopsida > Poales > Poaceae > Hsuehochloa > Hsuehochloa calcarea. The sequence continues at coordinate 49,472,352 of CM070599.1, forward strand.
TAATTACTCGAATACTGTAAGCTGCTCTGACCTCAGTCTCTCAAACGGAGAGCCAGCTCATGCAACTCCACTCCACAACCACAAAGCCAAAATATGAAGTTGAACATGCAAGGTTTGGCAGCAGTTAAAAAGAAAAATGAAATTGGATTAGGCTGGAATGATCTCGCCAAAATTTCTAGTACATACGACAACCATTGAAACATACTGTATTGCTCGGCACAGCTGCAGCTATATATTGCTGTAAATCTGAAGTGCCGTACAGATGAAATGGTACAACACAAAGAGAACCAAATCCTTTTGGTGCAGCTTGTGATATATTTCGATACAATCTTTCCATGCGACGAGATTTTGCTCCCACAAGCAATGAACACTTTCCACGGTAATAACACCAAACCAGTAAATTGGCAACCATGCCATAGCTGGGTAACAACTTCCAGCCATATAAAATTTCTTGCAGTGCAATTCTGAAATGAACGACAAGGAATTAAATATCATGTATCCTTGGCAGAGATTCTAGTGATGTATGATCTAAGTGATTCATACTTCCAAACCAGCAGTATCTAAAACGTTCTGTAAAAAGCATGCCTTGGCAGAAGGATCGGTCAAAAACTGACCCAGAACTGCAATTGTTGCGGTACTACTCCTGATTTTCTCTATTCCCCTTGATATCATGCAAATGTGGTTGGCTTCTACAACAACTATGGCTCCACAATGTGAAACAGAATAAACTGCTTCAGCTATCTGCCTTGTCATCCTTTCTTGAACTTGAAGCTTGCATCCATAGAAATGAACCAAGGCCTGAAAGTGAGATCGATCAATTCCTTCACCATTTCTACTGTCGAAGTAACCAATGTGCACTACTCCATAGAACGGCAGAAGATGGTGCTCGCACTGGGCACAAAATGGCAAATGCAGCTCAGAACGGATTGCGCGATGATCAGTAGCATCTCCACCTGGCCTCTCATATACACTTACATTATTAAGTGTAAAGCCATTCAGCTTCACATCTAGATTAGATGCTCTGAACTTCAGCAGCCACTGCACGTAACGCTGAGGAGTGCCTACAAGTTCTTTCCTGAGGGGGTCCTCTCCAAGGGATAGGAGCATTGAGCTAACAGCAGAAACCATATTTGAGGGACCGGATACAGATTTCGGTGAAATTGCACCGTTGGTTGCGATCCTCTTGCAGTGCACATTGCAGAGTGGAACCTCATGAGGCCTTAAGGGGCACCAATATAGAGAGGCAGAATGGCTGTCCATCTCCATGTCTATGCCCCTAAGTTTAAGAAGAGCCACAAAGTCATTCCAAAAAGAGCTGTTCTCACCCTCAAAAACTCCAGAGCGAGATGAATGTGAAGTTCTAATCCAACCTTGCAAAGTTTTGCATTTCAAGTTTTCTGGCAAAGGTATGTGCCAGCACTGCAGAGCAACAGCCACACCAGCAGGTTGTATGCTAGCATGCAATGCACTGCAAACTTCATTAGCTAGTCTTTGAGGGTTTTGCAATCTTTTGGCAAAGACATCAGCTACTCTAGAAAGCTTGCTTAACCCAACAACCCTTCCACCGGAGGGCACATACCCAACATGGCTCTGTATGCTGAATGGAAGCAAGCATGACTCACAGTATGAAAAAATATCAATATCACGAACAACAACTTGTCCTCCAGTTCCTCCAGCAGAACCAGTCCTTTTGTCAACACCAACCTCTGGAAACAGAGCACCCTGCACAATGTCTTTTACTTTCTGCCTGTAACCTGCAAGAGTAGTTTTAGCTATATGTCAAATAAGGCTCAAGAAGCAAGTGCATTACAGTTTAAAAAGAAAAACATCTAAGACGAAAAGTAAGAGCCTCAAACATCGTCATTGGAAAGAACAGACAGTGCGCAATAAAGGAAAATATATCCCCTTAGATGTCGCTAGTCCTGGGGCAAACAGATCCTTTCCTTGCATAATAATACCATGACAAGCTCTTCTACATATGACTTGCATGAGCAGATTATCCATGACTTTACATAAATCTGTTTCAAGAGTAAAACTAGCTCACGTCGGAACAGCACAGTACATGCTCAACATTGTCATCTTCAAATAAAAAAACATAAAATGGTTCAATATAAGACTTGCATGCCAATCCCTAACATGTGAAGAAATGTAAAACACAGAAGAAAGATTTATTATACAGACAAGAAACTAGATTCATCAGCTCCAAAGTAAGGCTGAGAATTAGTAAATAACATCTGGTTGATTAAATTGTATAACTCCATTCAATTGATTAAATTATATAATACCAAAAATCCACAGCATCATAGTATCTACAGCAGAAGTTTCATTAAAAGTTCGAACTTAATTGCATTTTCAACTATGCACAATTCAATAGCCCTACCCTTGGTTTGCGTATTCAAAGTTGCAATGTTACCCTGTTACTGGTAAAGTTGCAATGTTACCCTGTTACTGGTGTGAGAGTACTACTTTTTGTTTGTGAGTTAAACACAGTTAGAGTTATAATAGTAGTAGTAGCAGTACTGTCTAATTGAAGCTGTCCAAAAACCATATGAACAATTATTTTCTTTTAAATACTTTAAGAGTATGACCCATCTTTCATCTGTACTTTAAGAGTATGACCCATCTTTCATCTGTGGTCAAAAGGACACTCCAAGAAACCAAATAGAACTTCGTTTTCAATTGCTCATGGCCTTTATCTAGATTAACAAAAAGACAGTGGCTGAATTTCATCAATCTTCTTGTCATTTCTCAGCTAGCATACAACAGTCCCAGCAACGCTGAAAACAGCCAAAGTTTTTTTTTAGTTTGATAAGTTTCAGAATATAGCAATAGGGTAAAAGAAATATCATGGTTTGATGATCAATTCCGAAATCCTCCAAAGACTCATGAATTGGTAAATTCATAATAAAGCATGAAGTTGTGTAAGGTATGCCGACTAAAGAAAAAGTAGATTCATTTTAAATAAAAAGAAGTGTAAGGGAGATTTATAAACCAAGTGTTTGAAGAATATGATAACCGCCATCTGGTCACACACACACACAAAAACCCTACTTGGTACTGCGTTAACTAGGAAATAATTCAAGCAAACTTTCGTTTTGAAAAACAAAATATCTTATAATCACTAATGGTTATAGTATGCAACAAAACAGCGGACAATATGCACCCATGATTCAGCTTTACATTTTAGCAATGAATCAATGAGCATATACTTCTAAGTTAATCATGGATAGGAGGAGTTTGTGGGAGACGTGCGGCTGTGATGAGAAGTAGAAGAAAATGACCTTGTAAGTGAAGAGCTGGTGGCTGAAACTGAGATTTAGTAAATATATAGTGAAGCAGTCTGGGAAGGGTTCAATAAATGGTCAACGACTATTTGGTAACGTATAAGACACACCCGCACACCATTATCCTAAATCTTAATTACACGAATTCCCTGTGTTACATCCTCTGAGACAGAGCGGACTCATAACTAAACGACAACCATAACGGTAAATTACAGAGTTTCCCGGTGTTGCAGCCTGAGACAAAGTAAACTCAAAACCAAAAGATTATAATAGCAACCCTTTTATGGGCCTATTGCAAATTTGCAATTAAACTATTACGCTCTCACGATAGCAAGACACATCACAGGTTCATCGTGGTCATCCCCATCCAAGTCCTCTTTGGACAGTCCTGCTGCGTGCTTTGGCCAATGGCCATTATGCCCACGTCAAAGTCTGGTGGGTGGTCAATTGCCAAATTTTCAAAGCGTGGGCTATCAATTGCCAAAACCGAAAGCACACGAGAACTCTTAACAACCTAACAGCACTATAGCAGTAATGATCACGACTGACGAGCAAACCATTCACACCAAACTACCCACTAAACCCTCCGTCAAGTAAGGTGGTCAGACTTACGAAATGGAATTTTCGGGGAATAATTCGTGGACAATCCCAACCCCTCGTACTGAGATCCAAACAATACCATACGTATTCAAATGCCACACGGCGTCGTTTCTCTTACCAGGTTTGGTGCCGGACAAAGCTCTAGTCTCTATGTACCTCGGTGCGCAGCTTACAGATCACAGATCGAAAACGATGCCATGTTTCCATAGATAGAACACAACCAGGCAGGATTACGAACGGATCCACGAGCTCTGGAGACGGGAGAGTATTCGCCATCATACCTTGGGTGCCGTCGCGGAAGGCCTTGGCGACGCGCTTGGGCGTCCTGCGCAGGCCCTCCCGGCGCTCGTCCTCGCCGAGCCCCACCAGCAGCGCGCGCACAGCCGGCTCCATGGCGTCGGCGGGCGCCTCGAGTTCGACGAGATCGCCCTCCTCGCCGCACTCGCACTCGCACGCGGCGGCCGCGGCGAGGTGTGCCTCCTCGAGCGCTCCCATGGCGGTGTCTGCCCACGAGCGAGAGAGGAGAATTTTTTTAAAAAAACTCGGGGCCGCGGAGAAATATAGAAAAGTGCGGTGTAGAAGCCGAGAGGGTAGGGGATGATGGGGAGTGGATGTCCACCGCGCGCCTCGAGATGTGCCATGTGTGGATCGGCGCTGCCTCCTTTCAACGCCTCCGGAATTTTGGAACTGGGTCGAATTTATCTTTTCCTTTGCCCAAAAACGGGAAGCGACTGTGGGGATATATAGTCACGCCATATGATCGGCGTGGGCTGTGGGCTGTGGGCCCTGGTGCCATGAGCATGGCGGGCCTGGCTTTTTTTAAAAAAAAAGTACAACTCGGGTCGCCGTCTTGCTCACCACGTGGGCGTGGCGGGGTGAGCTGTGGGGCCGTCTCGCCCTCCACGTGGGGTTGTCCGGTCTCTGGTGGCGGGGCGGCGGTAGGTGCGGCGGTGGACTTGGTGTAGCCGGCCGGTAGGAGATGGTAGAAACTGTATGCGTCAGTGGCCGTTGGATCTAACAATCTACGGCGGATCAGCAAGGTTTGAGAAGAGAGTCATGGTCTCTTTTGAACTGCCCCGAAGACCTCTTTTTCAACCCTTCGATCTCCCTGAGGTCCCGAACGGACGGTCCAGATCACTGCAGCTGCATTAATCTGGGTGCGTCGGCACTCGGCATGTTGGGCTTTGTTAAATTTTGTGAATGATTAAGAGAGAATACATTATATGCAAACACTTCAACGAAAGAGGATCAAATGGGAAGGATAAGTACATTCTTCCTTCCACCAAAGTTTTGTTAGGAGAGCTTTTCAATCTGAGTATACATGCCCCCTCCTTCACAAACTTGGTTATGGTTCCTTTGTGTTGTCTACTGTACTAGTTAAGTGGTCGTGTGTTGATATAAAATATTTCATGAATGTAATAGCTTATCAATTAAAGTATATATAATATATCTCAATTTGTCATGACGCACGAAACAGAGCAGAGCGGAAGAATAGGGGCGGAAAGGAGGAAGTGAGGCCCGTTCAGATCCGGCCGATGGAAGCGACGAAGCAAAGCAGAAGACCAGGGTGGAGGCGAGGGCGCAAAGGAGGAGGAAGCGCAGGCGGCGTCGCAGGTGATACTGGGAGTGCACAATACGACGATATAATTTGCTGATAACATAGCCCACATGTCAGTAGAGAGACACAAGGGTAGGAGGGTGGGGGGCGACCACTAGCTTCAAATTTTAAGTAACAGAGATCTTTCATATGTGTTGTCTAATTTTCAATTACCTTACAATAAAAAGAAAAAATATATCAATAATTGGTTTTTAAAAATAGATCAATAACAATGCAAAAAATTATAAGATTGGAAAATAAAATATAAAGTGAGGCTAGCAAAGTGGCAAGTGGGCTTAAGGCCACTTACCAATGATTTTCGTAAGCTCGAGTGATCTTCCAGTGTTACTGACCAATTTTCCAAAAATAAAAACAATAGATGTTGCAGTACACCGTTCCAAGTAACTTGCATGATAGGGTATCATGGCAGGCTATCGATAGAATGTTGTTTCAGAAATCTTCACTATATCTTACTACATACTGTGTTTTTTCTCTCCAAAAGTATGGGCTTCGAAGTCAAAACTTGGTAGGTGTTTCCTCGCAGGAGGAAGAAGAACAACAACTTAGGCGTTTTAAGTCTCATGGAGGAGGAAGAGCGCAACTAGTGCCTACCAACATTAGGTCTTAAATAATGTTACTCGCTTTATGGCCCACAGATCGAAGATATAAACATAATACTACGTTGCTCTGAAGCGTTTTAGATTAATGTTGTTCATCGTTCGGGTAATGAAGTTGTTCATAGTTTAGCCGATGCTAGTTGTAGGGATCACTTAGTCGTTACTTGGTTCAATGTTCCTCCAGTTTTTCTGTCTTGTTTGTTGAACTCAGATAGTAACATTGGTGTTTCTATGATTTAATAGCATATGTGTTTTCTATTTAAAAAACATTAGGTCTCGACCATCGCGTTAGTCGCAATTGATGCACTACATACTAGACACATCTTTTTTTTTGTTGATTTACATTCAAACCTCGTAAAAATTGCAACATAAATGAATACGGGCGCTATTATAATTTTCAATATTTGAGCACATAGAATATACTTTAAGGTGATTCCCACGGTGCAAAAGAAACCGAGTATGTCCTGCGGTGTAAGTATAGGTTATAGCTAATCCTATGTGACAAGATATCAAACAAGACATATCAAGTTAATTGTGTTAAGAAAACGGGCTCAGGACCGGAGAGTCTTGGTCCAGGTGGGTTTCTCATCCATCCTGATGCCTATATAAAGGAGAGGGAATCTTCAACATTGTACACGATTACATAATAGCAATAAAGAGAAGCATAAAGTTCCCTCGTATCTCTGTGTTTCAATCTACTATTCTGTTCTTGCATTGTTCTTACGATTCTGAGTTTGTCTACAAGATAATCGCTCGGACTAGACTCGCTAGCGATAGTTTCTCAACACGTTATCAACACGATCGACTCTCATCGGATCGAAAGGTAACCGTCGACGAACGATACTCGTAGATCAAATCGTTTTTCTATATTGCTTTCAATTATGCAAATTTGGCTTTCTAAATTGTAACCTATGGTGCAAATCCGCTCTAATCTACCATGAGCCGACTTGAAGTTGCCGACACAATGTCGATCGGTAGATTGCATGAAAAGGTGGTTGTCGATTGTACCGTAGATTAAAAATCGTAAAAACATTCTAATCTACCGCGAGCCAGCTTGAAGTCGCTGGTCAAGCCGATCGGTAATTGCATGAACGACAATTGCATCGCATGAACAGTAATCACACATGCAAAGTAATAGCACGCTAATAGTATAAAAAAGGCCGACGCACGGCCTGGAGCCGTGGGCCGCTGCCGACCTCCACCAGCCGACGCTGGCGTCGCATGGGCTCCCCCCAACGCACTACTGATGGCCACCCGCCACGGCCACCACGGCCCGCAGCCGTCGGCTCCGTGTCGCCCGAATCAAAGAGAAAAGGGTGGGAGAGAGAGATCGGCCAGCCGGCCACGATCGCACCGCCGCCGACTTGAAGTCAACGCTGCCCTCCCCGCAAAAGAGCCGCACCGCTGCCGACTTGGGTCGACACCGTCCTCCCCGCACAAGAGCCGCCCACCCGCAGCGCATGCCGCATGCACGAGCTCCCCGCACAGCGGTGCCACTGAAGGATCTAGACCCGCCATTATGAGTTAATGGTGTGTTTTTGTGATTAATAACAAATCCAAATGTGAGACTAACATTTATATTGCTATATCTAGTGTATAGTCTCATTTGGGTAAAAATGTGAAATTCAACGAGGTATGCAATCGACATCTTAATCTTATATATTGTTGCATTCCTCGGATCCAAAATATAGGAATAACTCGACCATAAGTTAAACTTGAATATGCGCATATGATCTTATTACACATTTGTGTATGCACACATTTAGGGGGGAGTTTATTCTATATTGTATGGTTTCATTAGTATTGATCCATATCCCATTTTTCACATATATTTGGGATCTTTACTTTGAAACATATCCTTTGAGTATACAAAACTTGTGTAGTTTGTGTATACTCATATTTTGAGTATATAGAACATGTGTAGTTATTATATACTCATGTTTTGAGTATGTAGAACTTGTGTAGTTCCCATATACTCATGTTGTTAGTATATAAGAACTTGTGTAGTTCTTGCATACTCATGTTGGAGTATATATAACTTTTGTAGTTCATATATACTCATGTTGTGTTACTTTTATCTACTTTCAATTTTTGTGCAATTGAAGTGGTTATCATCAATTACCAAAGAGGGAAAGATTGAAATATCTTGTCCCACCATTATGAGTTAATGGTATGATGTGATAGTTAATGATAATCATATTGTGGAACTAACAATTTCCATGAGTTGGATGTATAGGTTATGTTCCAGGGTGATGAAGACTTGGGATGACATCATGAGTTGATTGTCATCAAATCAAGATTCGAGTAAAGGATGCATCATATGTTGATGCATATTAAGAGATTGAAGAAAAAGAAAATCATCGTGTGTCGATGATGTTCAAGAAAAGTAGATGATCATCAAGTCAAAAGAAGACACATCATGTGTTGATGGGGGTCTAATGAAGGATGCATCATGCGTTGATGCATATAAAGACTTAGAGTAAAAAATGCATCATGTGTTGATGCACATCAAGTCAAGAGAAGACCCATCAGGTGTTGATGGAGGTCAACTGAAAGAATGCATCATGAGTTGATGGATGTCAAGACTTGGGATGAATAAATCATCATGTGTTGATGATGTTCAAGACAAGATCCCGAAGCAAAAGAGATCATCATGTGTTGATAATTATCAAAGTCAAGGACCCAGATTTGGAGTGATGATGTGCGTCATCAAGCTTCAAGAAGATGCAAGGCAAAGGTATGACTAGCTAGTGCTAAGGATGTGTTTCTAGTCTTTTACCGGTCTTGGTGTTTGGTTGAAAGACCGGATTGCTAGTATAGGTTGCCGTACTATTAAGAGGGGTATTGACTAGTAGCATGAGTTAGTCAGGTGTTGATAGCTCATTGTGTTTGCTCTACCTCATCTATGTATGGAGCTATTATTTGCGAATGTGTTTTGCAAATGATTGATGCTCATACATTTAATCCTTGTAGCATGGGACTTGGGATCTGGAGAACTGTTCGACTTGGCGGTCACGCAGACGTCGACATGGATGCCTGTTTCGACTACGAGCCGAGTGATGCATCCACGATGGTGATGTTCCCTCCGGAGATTATTCTCCAGGAAACCATCCCATCAATGGAGTTGAGGAGGGATCCTTATCCCCCACAACGATACGTCCAACAGAGGAGCCAATTCCCTACAAGGACAAGGGTCAATCCGACCAGAACTGCACTCAGGAGGACTCACGACACAATGAGAGTTTTTCCTCTAAGTGTCCAAGTTCCCTTAAGGCGGTCCGACACAGTGAGACAAGCCCCGAAGCCACCATTCCAGACTCCACCAAAGATCTTGTGATCCTATCTCTCGGGGTAACTCCAGAGATAGTGGGATCAAGCATGCTTTTCCTACAACACGACTGTCTCTCCGCAGATCTCATTTGCGACGGAGATGATTATAACCCGGAGTTCCCCTACCTGGAGGGGATTACTCCAAGTCGCCAGATGGTGTCTCTCGAGCACTCCTCAAGCGGGGAGGCCTCAAGCGCAAGTGAGAATCATCAACGGGAGGTCTTCGTCCTTCCCTCAAATCAGAGTCAACCTCATGGAAGACGAAATGAGAACCCTCCCCGAAGATCACGCACTGCGCCTCCTCGTAGTAATGGCAAGGGAACCACCGGCGACAGAGAGAACCAACACTCTGATGAACGCGAGAGAAATCCTCGACATTCTCGCACTCCACTGAGAAGGCCTCAAAGATCTGACGGGGAGGATTTTGAGGACATCCGAAGAAAGAAAATTGCAGCCCAGAAGAACCTGCCTGGGCGCATTCAATATCAGTCACAGGAGGTACAAGAACTCCAGGACATCAACGACTTGCTTGAGAATCCTAATCAAGAGCTTGCTCGAACGCCAGGATACGATCTCTTTGCTGAGGAGATTGCGCAAAGGCTTCGAATCGTGATGACAAGATCGAAGTACTCGTCAACAACATTCGGTAGTCGTAGCAATGCGACTTCTTCACTACGATCAATCGAATATTTCTCTCAGTAGGAATCGACACGGCCATAAGTCACATCGATCTCCTATTCGAGAAATACTTTTCGATCGGTGATGATCAAGTAGCCTCCGAGGAGGTGATCAATCACTACTCCGCAAAGAAATTCACAACGGTGGATTACGAGGAGTATTCCTCAAGAACCGAGACCTACAATGTAACAAAGTCACTGTTGCGGGTATCGTCGTATACGATCACTGGCGACATTAACCCTTCTTTTCTACAAAGAAGGCGCTAAGAAGTAATTACGGATGCCGCATTTTCGCCGACCTTCGAAAGCGCCACGCCACCTCATTTTCGACCGGTGAACATGGAAAAATTTGATGGATCTCAAAATCCCATCGAAGTTTCTTCAGATCTATACAACAATTTGTCCGAAAGCGGCAGGAGGAGGAGAGCACGTAATGGCGAATTACCTTCCAAGCGTGCTCGAAGGATCCGCCGATCGTGGTTATTAAACCAACCACTCGAGTCGATCTACTCTTGGCAACACCTCTGTGATCTTCTACAGCAAATTTCCAAGGCACATACAACCGCCCCGAAAGGAAGACGACTTGCACCGGATCAAACGAACAACAACGAGACTTTGCGCTAATTCATCAAACGCTTTAGTCGTTCGTAACTCAATTCGGAAATTTCGACTCCTCTGTGATCGTGGCTTTTAAGCAAGGAGTCCGTAGTAGAAGAATAACAGAGGATATTGCTTTAAATCCTCCCAATACCGCTGCCGAGCTCTTTGAAATGGCCGATCGATATGCAATCGCTTCGAGGCAATGAGTGGAATAACACTATCGATCGAGAAACACACGCTCTTCGAGAGCCAGGTGAGGTTGGTAAGGACAAAAAAGCAAAAAAGTCCAAGAAGAAAATAAAAAGTCAAAAGCCACAAACTAGTGGTTTCAAGGAGGTTTTGGCCGTAAAAGATAGAGAGCCCCAAACCACCAAGTCGAACCCTGATCAAGGCAAAGGTAAGCTACTCGATCGTAGGAACGACAAACCAAGATGGTGTCCTTTTCATAAAAGGAAGGACATGACCTTCAGAATCGCGAAGTTTTCCAAAGAAAGCTCGAGGACTACTACAACGGCAAGCACCGCTCCCTACTCGAAAGGTGTAGGACATACGAGTGGTCAAGTCGCCGATGATGAGGAGATGCCATTCCAAGATCCGCACCATACCGTTGAGCATATCTATGGAGGATCATCGAGATACGACTCCAAACGACAACTTAAAGCTGCCGGACGAGAGGTAAATTCAATACATACTCCTCTTGTCAATAAATTACCAAAGTGGTCGGAAGTTACCATCTCTTTTGAGAAGGACGACTGTCCGATCACTATGAGTCGATCAGGTCGGTTTCCGATTGTGGTCGAACCCACCATCAACAACCTGTCGGGTCAATCGAGTGTTAGTTGATGGTGGTAGTTCTTTGAACATATTATTTACCAAAGCCCTGGATGAGATGCAAGTGCCCAGGACAAAGGTAAGGCCGGTACGATATTCCTTCCATGGAATCGTACCGGGGTCTTCGGCCAAACCCATTGGCCAAGTTTCTCTTCCTTTAACATTTGGCTCGCCAAGTAATTTCAGGACAGAGAAAGTCTCCTTTGATGTGGTCGATTTCGATACGGCATATAACGCCATTCCCGGACGGCCCAATTTTGGCAAAATTCTTAATGGCACCTCTTTATGGGTATCAATGTCTTAAGATGCCGGTCCCAAAGGAGTGATCACAATCCAATGTGACAAAAGATGGCGATAGTCATGATCACGATCCTCGAGATGGTTGGTCAAATACCAACTCGAGAAGAAAGTCACCTTCGACTAGCAAGTCGGCCTTCAAAGTCGCACCAAAGCCGAACGACCAAGTCAAAGAGGTTCCTCCGACGCAGAGAAACCCTCAAGACTGCTCGCATTGGGAGACTTCCGATCCCAAATAGGAAGACGCCTCATTACCTTCCTCCGAGCTAACGCAGATGTCTTCGCGTGGCAAGCATCCGACATGCCCGAGTCCCTGTGGAGGTGATCGAGCACGTGCTAGCTTTACGGCCGATAAAGTACCAGAAACAAAAATTACGAGATTTGCCCTCGATCGACGAGATGCTATTAAATCGAAATTGATAAGCTACTTAAGGCGTGCTTTATAAGAGAAGTCAATCACCCAGTGGTTGGCTAACCTCAGAATGGTCAAAAAGTCAAACGGCAAATGGCGATGTGCGTAGACTTTACCGATCTTAATAAAGCTTGTCCAAAAGATGATTTCCCTTTACCTCGTATTGATCACCGTTGATTCTATCGCGGGTTGTGAAATATTGAGTTTTTAGATGCATATTCGTTATCACCGGATCAATATGTGTCTAAACGATGAAGAAAAGACCGCATTCATTACTCCATTTGGTACCTTTTGTTATATCAAAATGCCATTTGGTCTAAAGAATGCCTGGTGCTTCTTTTCAACGCTTAATGCAATCGACTTTTTCATCTCAATTAGGCCGAATTTGGAAGCCTATGTTGATGACCTAGTCGTAAAAAGCATTAAGAGACTTAATCATATCAGCGACCTACAAGAAACATTCGACAACCTCGTAAAGCACCATTTAAAACTTAATCCAGAGAAGTGTGTGTTTGGAATTTCTTCAGAAAATTGCTTGGATTCCTAGTATCCGAACGAGGAATCAAGCAAACTGAAAAAATAAAGGCCATCCTCCGATGCGACCTCCAAACACAAAAAGGAAGTCCGTAACTCACCGGGTGCATGGCGGCTTTAAGTCGCTTTATCGCACGACTAGGAGAAAAGGACTACCTTTCTTTAAACTTCTCGGAGACATGAAGGTTTTGAGTGGTCGAACGAGGCAAACATTGCCTTTGAGGATGTCAAGAGGTATCTTTCGAGTGCTCCTGCTCGTTTCTCCAAAGCCGTAAGAGACGCCTTAATTTACCTAGCCGCCACGCCACAGCAAAGAAAGCGCAAGATCGGTCGAGAACGTGAAACGCATAACGACCGGTTTACTACGTAGCGAAGTTTTACACGGCCTAAGGAGCGCACCTCGTGTCCAAAACTTCAGATGCCCTCCTCATGTCTTCGAGGAAACTACGGCATTATTTTCAGCGCACAAAATAGTCAGGCTGCCTGCGAGTTTCCTTTGGGAGCAATCCTCCATAATAAGGAAACAATGGACGCATGGCAAAATGGTCACCGAACTTGGGGAGTTCGACCTCCATTTCGTGTCCCGAACGGCCATAAAATCCCGATCTTGGCGGACTTTGTCGCCGAATGGACAAATCTGAACTGCTCAGATCCCGACGATTCCCACGAACAAGGATGATGTACTTTGACGGTCACTTACTTTAAGTGGCTCTGGGTCGGGTGGTCCCGTATCTCCTACCGAGAAACCTTAAAGTATGCCATACAATTAAACTTTCGTGCCACTAACAATGTGGCGTATCACGAAGGTTTGCTAGTCGGCATACGAGTGCGAAGCACTCTCGATTCGTCGACTACTCGTGAGAGGAGACTCTCAACTAGTCGTGAATCAAATTGGGAAAGAGTACCGTGCTCTAACTCAACAATGGCTCGGTACTTATCGTAAGTACGTAAGCTAGAAAAACATTTTTAGGTTTCGAGGTACAATTTATCCTCGAAGGATAATTTCCTCATGACCAACTTGCTCGGATGGCTTCTTCCCGATCCATAATACCAAAAGGAGTTTTCTTGGAGCAACTCCAAAACCGCCTCTCGGTCGAAGAACCGAGACACCTCCTCTTGAGATGGCCTCATTAGATTACGAGGATACCGGATGACTCCCATCTACGAGTATCTTTGCAAGGGTTCCGACCAAGATGATCTTGAGGCGGATCGATTATCCCAAAAGCCAAAATGTATACTTTGGTTGAAGGAGTCCTCTATAAACGAGGAACCTAAGGGATACTCATGCGATGCATTCCGCAAAACGAAGGAATAACACTCCTTCACGATATACACAAAGGCATTTGTGGGACGATGCTTCCTCTGTAACATTAGTTGGTAAAGCCTTTCGACAAGGTTTTTACTTGCCTACACCAGACGATGCTAAAGAGGTGGTTAAAAAGTGTGTCCAGTGCCAATTTCATGGTAGACAGATACACCAACCAGCTCAAGCATTACAAACAATACCTCTTTCTTGGCCTTTTGCGACCCTGGGGCTCGATATCCTAGGACCGTTTCCCAAAGCTCCAGGAGGTTTCGAATTCCTTTTTGTGGCTATTGACACGTTCACAAAATGGATCAAGTGAACTCAGAATCGATAACAACGAAGCAAAGAAAAGGTTCATGATGAGAAGCGAATTAGTCGATTTGGAGTACCAAGTCGGATAATTACGCATAATGGTAAACAATTCGCAAGTGCAAAATTTCAGGAATTTTGCGACGAGTTGGGTACCAAGTTATGCTATGCTTCAGTTGCACATCCCCAAAGTAATGGGGCGGTTGAACGTGCAAACGGCCAAATAATGCGAGGAATTAAAACTCGAGTCTTCGACCAGCTTGTTAAGCGCTCGGGGGCTTGGGTACAAGAATTACCTTCCATATTATGGGCAGTTCGTACAACCACAAGTCGAGCAACAGAGAAACACCATTTTTCTAGTGTTCGAGTCGAAGCCATGCTTCCTCCGAGCTAAAATTGCGGTCGACACGAGTTGAAACCTTCAACAACTCGGACCAGAACAACTTCGAGCGGATGACATTAACCTACTCAAGAGAGGAGAAACCTAGCCTTAATTGCTCGGCGCCTACCAACAAGCCCTCGCAGATACTATGATCGTAAGGTCCAACCTCGCACCTTTGTCAGAGGTGACTTGGTATTGAGGCTCGCCAATCCAAGTCTAACCTAATAAACTTTCCCTAAATGGGAAGGTCCTTACGATGGTCGAAGTACTCGCGGCGGTCGGACGACTAGCAATGGAAGATGGACAGTTCTCTCAAACTCTTGGAACATCGACCGCCACGCAAATTCTATGTGTGACCGATTTCTCAAGCAATAAAAGTCCGTGTTCTTTCTACCTTTTTTGCCTTATTTTCGAGTAGTGCTTTTTAATCTTTCGACTATGATATGAGAACACCCGCTTTCTTTACACCGCCGAAAAGCGAGAAACGTCATCCGACGAAACTTCTCCTCTCTCGCATGTGGTTCTCGCCCACTAGAAGGAATTTCAAGCATTGACTCGTTACTCATTTTTGCCGCCAAGACAAAGAGCCCGGTTCTATCCAAATAAATGTTCTCAAAGCCAACTCTCTCAATCTTAGTCTATTTTTTCAATCAATTCAAAAATAATCTAAGTAGAGTACACTTTCTTACATTTGTTCGACCACCTTTGATGTACTCGATTTGTTTTAACTGGTCAAGGAAGAGACACACCTAGTCAAGTCTTTCCTCTCTGCATGTGGTCCTCGCCACTAGAAGGAAACTTCCTAGCGCCGCTCGCCTCCTACTTTTGCTATTGGAAAAGACTTATCAAGTCCACCAAAAAGGACGAACGAATTACTAAAGTCCTCTAAGACGCCTGCTTAACTCAAGTTGTCGTTCTTGGTTCGATTAAACTAGTCGAAATGAAAACATCACCTAGTCGAAGCCTTTCCTTTCTCGCACGTGGTCCCGCCCACTAGAAGGAACTTCCTAGTGTCGAGTCGCTTTTACTCTTTCACCAAAGGCTTGACAAACCGTAACAAAAGCTATAAGTTAAATAAACCTCTCTTTGTTTTCGAAAACCTGTTTCAAACACTATTTGTTTAGATTGTCTAAACAATCTAAGCAAATAGTCGGGGCTAGGATAAAGTTATTAATTTGACTTCAATTCTTAGTCTTTCATTCGCTTATTATCTTTTGAGTTACTAACTACTCGACAAGATGATTTTCGTGAAATAAGGCGGATCATATATTACTCATCAACAAAATTGTCCGCCTTACAAAGTAGTTACAAGATTACTCAAGGGGAGAGCCTAGCCGCATTTCCTCCGCCACCTTTTGCCAATCGATCGCATTTCCACAATCGACGACTTGCCTCGATTCGGCGATCAAGTCGGCTTCGATTGGTTTAACATTAAGGCGGGATCTTGAGCTTTAAGTTTCGCCAAAGCGTAACTTACAGCAGCCTTCGATCGCCTCCCTTATTGATTCAAATTTTGATTAGCCTTCAGAGTGGTCACCATTTCTTGCAATTTTCCGACTTGTTCTCCAATAGTACTTGTGTGAGCAACTATAGTATCTTCTCGAGGAGTTTTTCCTCGAATGTAGCTCACTAAGCACATTGTTCAGAGAGTGATGTTGCCTTGAAGACTAGTCTTCATCGACTCCATCTCCGTTGGGTACAAGTCGAAGCCTCAAGCTTTTGTTCTCGACCACTTGTTACAAAAGAATAATACCGGTCAAACAAAAATACTTCTAGAGGAACATAACACAAAGATATTTGTAGGTAAAAGCATTTCTTACCTACTAATTGAGAATCCAATTTCTTGACCTCTTCGCGATGGAAAGCAACAGCCAAACATGCTTTTGCTCCCACGCCCGATGTCCTCTCAGATTCATCTTAGCAATGCGACGGACTCATTGCGATCAAGGTCTTTGCTTGGATTTCACCTCAAGGATTCTCAATTGGGCGTGAATTTCGAACAAGGAATTGACATTAAAAAGGGAAAACACTCAAAAGGACAACAGTAAAGAGTTACTTACCGTGACTTGAGTTCTCGTAACCTCAAGTTCTTGATCCTTATCCTTGGTAATGCGGAAAACTCTGAATGACCAAAGATTTGTCTCCAACTTCATCCGAGCTTCTTCATCTCATTTTCTTTATCTCAAGAAGAAATGAGAGTTAGGTAAAGGTTAAAACTCAAAACAGTCTTAAGTTCAGCACTTACTGTTTATTTTTTCCTGCAATTTCTTAGATGCAGAGACAACCTCTCGAAGTCTTTCCGAGAGGGTTAATACTTCATTCCTTAGCCTCCTCGACTCCTCTTTTTCATAGTCGAGCGAGTCGGCTAAGGTCTTTGAATCACTGTTTAACCTACAAAGGACAGAGATGGAGATAAAAATCAGCCGAATGGTTATAAATACTTCTACAACCACCGACCTAGTCGTAAGTTTTTCTCGCGACTACGAATGGTTGTAAGTCTTTTATGACCACTATCTGGTCGTAAGTAGTCGTAAGCTTTTTACGACTAATACTTTGTCATGAGTTTCTTCCATGACTATTCTCATAAAGCATTATACGAGTATTTAAGTCGAAAACAACTATGAATGATAAGTGACTTACCACCTCTCCTCTGAGCAGAGTAGTTCTTTCTCCTGTCTTAGCTCTAAAAGTTGTCGATGATACTCACCGACAACAGCGAATTTGCTCGAGCTTTCCGCAAAAAGAAAACAGTAAGAAAGGAAGAAAAGCCACAAATATAAGTATTCTGAAGATACTTACATTCATAGTCGTCCTAGCAAACGTTGAATATACAAAGTCCGGGTGCTGCAGCTTATCTATCCTCGCAACTTTGTCCCACCACACCTTCTCAAGGCGCTCGTTATCAAAAGTATTCTCCATATTGGGAATATCTTTGGGATGGGGGACTCGGTCACGAGATCTGTAAGCAGAAGACCCTACGACGGAGGTAGGACCAAAGAAGTCACCACAGAAGTCGAAATTTTCTCCTTCTGTTTCTGTAACTTCTCTTTGGGTAGGGGAAGGAACGCCTCCTACATTTTCCTTCCCAGAGTGGTGCGCAGGCTGTTCACCACCTTGACCAGAGGCTTCCACAGCTGCCTCTGTTGTTTCTACGACATCAGCAGTCGTAGCAGCCACCTCAACAGTAATGGCCGCTACCTCAAGAGTCGTAGCTACAATTTCAGCAGGTGTGAGAGTCACTCTGGGAGTCTCGACTTCATCGCCACCGGGCCAAGGGTGATGCTTGACCACCTCCATTGCTACCTCCCGATGGTGAAGGGATGGCAATGGACTTCTCGTGAAGCATTCCCTGGGCCAAGGAGTCTGATCAAATAAAGAAAAGCAAATCAAAGTTGTGAAAAGAAAAAGGTAAATGTCGTTCTTACACTTTAGTACATTTCACATACCTCTGCACTCGGTCTTAACCAGAATTTTGGAGCAATCCTCCCAACGGAGGACCTCTTCTTCTCCACGACCACGCCCGTCGAGGTTCAATAATTGGCTCGGCTACGACCACGCCCGGTCGTAGAATTGGAACAGGACCGTGGCTCTAGTTCCTCGATCCTCTGGATGGACGAGATCGCCTCGACCATTCCGTATAAAGACGCCTCACCGTAGGTTGTGCCGATGCCGCATCCTCCTTCATAAAGACATAAAATCTTTCCGGTTCTCCTTTCTAGTTGCTTAATAAAACTAGGAGTGGCACCGATCGCGAAAGATTCCGTGTCATAATAGAAGGGTACCTTAGCCTTGCGAGGTTTGCGCTTAAGAGGTTCACCGCTTCAACCTCCCGGCCGACTACCGCGACCTCGGCTCAGATACAACTACAAACGCCGCAGCCTTGTAGAGGTCCGGTCGAAAGACCGAGCTCGAGCTTGCTCCCCTTGCTCGGCAGATTTTACAAGTCGATGTCTCTTCGAGGGAGGAGCCGAGCCTTTGTCTTTCGACAACCCAGCGCCAATAGTCATCAGAACGACTTCTTCGTCGTCCTGACGATTTTCCATGCCTACTTTAGAAACAAAACAGAAAAGAAGAATCACTAATTAGTCGTAAGTTTTTCTACGACTAGTTCTAAGTCGTAAGTTCTTCTACGACTTTTTATTGATTGTAAGATATTCTACGATCACCATTAGTCGTAAGTATCTCCTACGACTATAAAGTCCTAAAAGAAGAATCGATTTCGATTACCTTTAGGCGCCCATCTTTTCATCTGCGGACAAAACCGCAATAACTTGAGGAACCGCCTCGAGTGATTTGGAGACTTCTCACAAATGAGTCGACTGAGTCAACCTCGACTTGTGAAAGATCTGTATAAGCAGATAAAAATATTAGACAAGGTTGAGAAAGACCAAACGGAGAGCTAAGTCGACAATTACTTACCCTCCTCATAGTCTCTCGTGGGTCTCCTCTTCCGAGTACCTCCACATAGGAGATGCTCGCTTCTTCAGAGGACTAATTCTGGCGTGTGATGAAATCCTTCACCACATGCCATCCGGTCGACCCTTCTTCCTTCAAGTCCTTAATAGCTTGAATATAAGGGCTAATCCTACTGATATCTTCGAGGGTTGAGTCCCATGAAGATTTCTTTTCAGCACCTTCCTCAAAAGAAAGGTCAGTCTTCAGAGGTGACCTTCCAAGAGAACCACCTCTTCCTCCAAACCCGACCACGAAGACCGGTGAAACTCGAATGTACTCCTTCGACTTCGAGTCGTGGAGCTTGATCCAGCCTTCCAAGCAATTCCGGTTTGTCGAGCAATCCCATAATAATATTGGAACAACTCGAGATCCGCCGAATCCCTGTATGCCTCGCATGCATACACGAACACACTCAACATGGTAATGGAATTGGGACCTAAGTTCACCGTTCCACCCCAAAGTGTTCGAGTACTACTGTAAGAAAGGGGTGGGCGGTAATCAAGGCCGCACTCACAATACGCTTGGAAGACGGGATTTGCCCATTTTCCCCGATGGCCATCTTGCCTAATAGCCGAATCCACTTCACGAGCCTTCTCTCGATCTTCCCAGATCGACCAAGATCTTGATCTTAGCGCATCCATCTCCGATTCCTCCCATTCGAAACTCTCTTAGCCATTTCGCTCGGAAGCAAGAAGTTTTTAATTGGGTTGGCGGAGAAGATGAAACCTAGTCGAGGACGGAGAAAGCAAGAGCTCAAGAACAAATGAGTGATTTGGGGAAAAGTAAAACCCAAGTCTACCTCCCGGTAAGTTTTTATAATCAAGAAGATCTCCGCCGCTTGAAACCGCCTCGCCTATAGGTGCAGAGGAGTTGGTTGTACCGCCGGAACCGCTTCATCGGACAAGTCTGTGAGAGCCGATTGCAATTCCCGGATGGTCCGCCGAGAAAAATTAGGTGCGTATTGTCACCCCAAAGCGAAATTACATTCTTGACCAAGTATTTACGGTCGAAAGAAGTATCAATCGGAAGGGCTTTTTCTCCGATTCCCTACTACGACCACCGACGGTCGTAGAGGG
Organism: Hsuehochloa calcarea; assembly: GCA_036346395.1. Taxonomy (NCBI): domain Eukaryota; kingdom Viridiplantae; phylum Streptophyta; class Magnoliopsida; order Poales; family Poaceae; genus Hsuehochloa; species Hsuehochloa calcarea. The sequence continues at coordinate 49,492,659 of CM070599.1, forward strand.
TTTTTACGACTTTTGATAGTCGTAAGCAATCTTCACGATTGCAATCGCTTGAAACCGCCTCATCAACAGATCTGTAGAGATTGTTTGCAATTCCCAGACGATGCTCGGAAAGTTAGGTTCGCTTTATCACCTCCAAGTAAAATTACTTTCTTGACCAAATCTTTCGGTCAAAGGAAGTATCAATCGGAAGAGTTTTTCTTCGACTATCTTTCTACGACATGTTCATGGTCGTAAGTCCATTTACGAAGCCTTTACCAAGTAAGTTACTTTCACTTGAAGCTGGGGGGCTAGATGACGAGGATCTAATAATCCTCATTTTATCTTTTATCTATAATTCTTATTATGGGTAAATATGATGTCACATAGTCCCCAGAAGTACCCCTTATATCTATAAGGGAGAGGTCTAACAAGTGATTGTAAGTTCTTCTACAATCACCCCTATAGTCGTAAGTCTTGCTACGACTATATCATGGTAGTAAGTCTTTTTACGACCACTACATGGTCGTAAGTCTTTCCACGACCACTACATAGTCGTAAGTCCTTCTACGATCGCACCGTCGTAAGTTCTTCTACGACCAGGTAAACTACGACCACCTTATAATCAAACCTACGGGCGAGTGGGTCCAATTGATTAAGGAATCCGAACGGTCTACACGCACTATTATTCCGCGTATTAATGGTGTGTAAATACCCCATTATCTCTGGAAGATAATTGCCAGACGGCGTGAAGAAGCCGAGGCGCCGGTAATTACTGCCATCATGCGTCCGTTACCAGATTAATTAGGCGCATCTCCCGCAGGATAAAACGGCTACTTCTTCACTACTATATAAGGGCATCAATCAGAGGAATGGAGAGAGGACGACGGCAAACAAGGGCTAGTCAAGTAGAAACATAAGCACTATTCCCTGTAATAGTTTTAGTCCTTTGCTGGATCATCAAGAATACCATACACACAGGATTAGGGTTATTATTCTCTCGGAGAAGGCCCAACTCGTCTAAACATCCCGTGTCAATCCACTCTGCGTGATCTCATCCTTAGGAGACCCCCCGAATCAAATAATCTTTACGTAAGATCGGTTCTAATACACCGACAGGACTATAATTTACAAATGTATTTTGCAAATGGTTGAGGTCCATGCACCTTAGCCTTGTGGCATGATGCTATTATTTGCAAATGTGTTTTGCAAATAGTTGATGCTCATGTTTGATTTCTTGTAGCATGTGACTTAAGTTTGCAAATGTGTTTTGCAAATGGTGTATGTCCATGTACCTTATTCCTTGTGGTGAGTATTCTAAAAGTTGGCAAATGTATTTTACAACTTGCTGAGAATATTATCTTTAAACTTTGTTGGTCTTGCACTCAAATGGGCTAATGTGTTTTGCCATTTGAGCGAAGTAAAAAGTGTGAGGTCTCTCTGGAGTCTGGCGGTCTGACCGCCAGGGGTCACTGGTCTTACCAGTGGCATATCGGTCAGACTGCCATGTGTTGGGCAGTCCGACCGGTTTCCCCTTGAATTGGATTTATGTGCGGAAGTACCGCCATTGATAAAACCTCGCGGTACGTACCAGAGTTCTCGCGTTACGTTTTCTCTAGAGAAGCACCTTCTTGGATCGTGCTGGTTTTCCTTAGGCGGTCTGACTGCCCAGCCTTGGCGGTCTGACCGATATTGCGGCGGTAAGATCAGCCATTAGTTGGCGGTCCGATCGGCCGTGAGTCCAACAGCTAGTTTTATAGCCCTTGGTGCATGGGCGGTTCGACCGGCCATTAGTTGGCGGTCAGACCGGCCCCTGTCAGATTCGAGGGAATCTTTCCCCCAACGGCTAGTTTTTGTGTGTGGGCTATAAATACTCACCTTGATCGGTTGGGAGTTGTTGTTGTTGTGATTGTGATTGTGATTGTGATATACCCATTCCTTGAGCTAAGAGTAAGCCTCTCATCTCTTATGTGCATATGTTGCACTTAGTGAGCTTGGAGAGCAAACCCTAAGTGCATATGTTGCCTTAGGTAGTAGATTGTGTATCCACTTGAGCATTGACACTTGATTAGTTCAAGTAAAAGTTGAGTCTTGTTACTCTTGGTGTTTGCCGACACCTAGACGGCGTGGAGGCATCGTGTCCAGTGATCTTCTCAAGAAGTTTGTGAGAAGTCCCGGCGTGTTATGAGTGGTTTGGTGCTCGCCATCTCCGGAGTGGAGGAAGAGCAACCCTAATGGAGCGAGGTGTTAGTTCGTGTTGGAACCGGTCCAAGTGGTTGGACTTACCTCGGGGTGTTGGCTTAATTAGTGGGCCGGTCCAACGCGGTTGAGCTTACCTCAACGTAGATTAGGGGAAACCTGCAAGTCTCCGAACACCACGGTAAAACATAATTGTGTCATCTTGGTTTGTGCTTGTGCTTTACTTGAGCAATTTACATTCTTACTTTAATTGCTTACATATCTTTGTATGATTACTCACATTCAATTGTATTCATATTATTGGTGCACTTAGTGGAGCCTAGTTGATTTAGGTTTTAATTGTGCAAAACTAATTTGTTAGTAGCTTCCGCATTATTAATTGGTTTTAGCCGAAAGATTTTAAAAAACCGTCTATTCACCCCCCTCTAATCGGCCACCTCGATCTTACAGCCACCTCGAGATGCACCCCGGCCGCCTCGTGCACGAAGCCACGCCACCGTTGTGACTCCACTGGCCTGCAGCCACCACACCCCACATGGTCGTCGGCCCTCGCGCCTCGCTTGGAGCCCCGGCTCCCAACCGCCTCGCAGCGGCGCCGACCCCGCCGCCTCCGGCCGCCTCGAAGCATACGCGCGTCCCGCACGGCACTGCCCCCCTACAAATGTGGCACTTGGAGACATTGGTCACGTGTTTGTCGTGAGTCGCAGCACGTGATTGATGCTTTCAAGTCTAAGAAGAAGGGCAAAGGGCAGCATGAGGTACACCTTGTCATTGTAGGCACATAGGATCTACAATTATGGGATGCACTCATGAATATGGATATCTCAGTAGCATCCTCCATCACACCTTCTTTGGACATCATAGCGGCAGCAGCTGTTGTTGCCGAAGAAGAAAAGTTGGACATGGAGCAGATCTAGGCAGAAATTTATTCATACTTCACTCATTCAATCTAGTGCACACATTGAACTTAGATTTTATAGTCATTTGCAATTTATGGTTGTGATAGAACATTAAATTTTGAAAAATGGTTGTAAGCTCTAGGAGAGCAAAGCAATAAATTCTTATGATGAGTCCTGTAAGTTTTTTCCCATATTAATAATAGCAAGTTGTGTTCTGTTTTGAAGTATTTTACTTATGTGTGTGGGTTACTTCCTACCCCATATTACTAAATACTTTATATATCAGAACGTGTGTGGCGCCCTATGGAGGAAGTGTGCTTAGCAGATAGCGGCACAATGAATACCATATTGAGATAGATAAAAAAAATCAATCGGTCAGCAAGAATGCTGGTAGTTTTACGATAATCGTTGGCAGCGATACTTGTATAATAGGCTCAGAAAGAGCCACAATTATACTCTTGATAGGCACAACATTAGCCATTGAAGAAGCCTTGTTATACCTAGAATCAACTAGAACTCTCTTAAGTTTTAAAAATATTCGCACTAACGGTCTCCACGTAGAGATTGAAGAAGAGTATGGTAAAGAATACCTACTCATTACAAAGCGTGAAAAAAATATAAAAAAAGGTATTAGAACGACTTCCTTCATATGAATCTGGGCTATACTACACTCACATTAAGGCACCTGCAGCCTATACTGTCCTAAAACCACTTTTACAAGCTCTGAACTTTTCTGTCTCACTGACATGATAGATTAGGCCACCCAGGTCTTAGAATGATAAGAAATATAATTACTAATTCTCAGGTACACAATGTCAATGTAAAGAATTTTCCGAATGAGGAAGATTTTGTGTGTCCCGCATGTGCCACTGGAAAACTGATTGCTAGACCCTCTACTCTGAACGTAAATGATGAAATCACTGCATTCCTGGACCGTATCCAGGAGATATTTGCGGTCCTATACATCCTGTCAGGGTCATTTAGGTACTTTATGGTGCTCATCGATGCTTCCTCGAAATGGTTGTATGTATACTTATTATCTATGAGAAACCATGCTTTTGCAAAGTTGATCTCGCGAATAATTAAAATTAAGAATAATTTCTCTGATCATCATGTGAAGTCCATCAGAATGGACAACGTCGAAGAATTTACTTCAAAAGCATTTGATGATAATTGTATGGCAATGGGAATTACCGTTGAGCATTACGTACCACATATTCACACCTAGAATGGACTATAAGAGACATTAATTAAAAGAATTAAATTTATTACACCGCTTTTGCAGAATTGTAATTTACCAACAACATGTTGGGGACACGCAGTCCTACACACAGCAACTCTTATCAATTTTAGCCCGTCAGCATATAATATACATTCACCTATGCAACTGGCGTAAGTATCAGCACTGAAAATCTCTCATCTATGAAGGTTTGGTTGTAAGGTTTATGCACTTATACCACCACCGCAGCGAACTGCAATGGGGCCCCTCCGAGAGTCTGGGATATACGTTGGTAATGAGACAACATCCATAATCAGGTATTTGGACCACATGACTGGAGATTTCCATATAGCTCGCTTCACTGATAGCATATTTGTTGAGGACAGTTTCCCGTCATTAGGGGGAAGAAATCAACCACTTGATGAAAAAAGTCGGGACATAACGTGGCAAGCCACGGGAATTCATGCACATAACCCACACACTAGTGAAACAAATATAGAAGTCCACAAGATAACTGATTTGCAAGCATTAGCGAATCAACTGTCTGACCATTTTAGTGATTTGAAGAGCGTGACCAAGTCGCATGTACCTGCAAGCAATGCACCGGAGAGGGTTGAAATACCAAAGAAATTAAAGGTATCCCTAATCCCATCCAGAGGCCTTAGAAAAAAGGACGAGAACTCCGTCCCCTCGAATCCCAAATAACCGGGGACATCTAGCGAAAAAGTGTAAGATCGAGGAGGTGACTAGAGTGGGTGAATAGGCGGTTGTAAAATCTTTTGGCTAAAATTGAGTTTTATGTGGAATTAAAAATCAATTCGGTTTTGCAAAATTAAAGCATAAATCAACTAGTCTTTACTAAGTGCACCAACAACATATACTATTGATAATGATAACAATTATTCAAAGACATGAAAGCAATTTAATACAAGGAATGTAAATTTCACCATGTAAAACACAATAGAATAAACCACAATGACACAATAATATTTTACCGTGGTGTTCGGAGACTTGTCGGTCTCCCCTAATCCACGTTGAGGTAAGCCCAAACTAATTGGACCGGCTCTACGAATTAAGTCAAACACCTCAATTCCACTAGTGGTAGCTCCTTTCTGCTCTGGTTAGGTGAGCTCCAACCTTCACAACACGTCGTGCCTTCTCACAAGCTTCTTGAGAAGATCACCGGTCCACGACGCCTTCACGCCGTCTAGGTGTCGGCAAACACCAAGAGTAACAAGCCAAGCCCCTTGTTTGACTCTCACCACGTGCAACGAATGCATAAGCTCAAATGGATACAAAATCCACATCTAGACGCAACACATGCAACTAGAGGCCTCTGTCCTTGCTCACAAGGTGCAATACATGCACAAATTGAGAGGAGAACCTCACACTAGATCAAGTGAGTGAAATGGGATGCCAAAAAATATCTCTCAACCGGCCAAGGTGGGTATTTATAGCCCACACACAAAAACTAGCCGCTGGGAGCGGAAACCCCCAAAAATAAGGATTTGCGGTAGTACCGTCGTACAAACTCCGGTACTATCGTTTTCTACTGCCCGTTGGTCATACGAGTGCATTAACGGCTCAAAAACTAGCTGTTAATATTTTTTGTGTGGTAGTACCGCAGTACAACATGCGGTACTCACCGTTCTACGGTAGTTCCTTTCTTCTCGGACGGTAATGCCGCAGTCCAATTTTTGTATAGATGACACTCAGTAAAAAGGTCATAACTTTTAACTTTGACGTCAGAATTGAGTGATCTTGGGTTCTTTGGAAATCTTATTCAGAGGGCTACACAACCCATATATTTTATTGATCTCAAACACATTTGATCAAATTAAAAGTACAACTCCAAATAGTCACTACCATGGTCTAAGTCCAAAAAGCTACTACCATGGTCTAAGTCCAAAGAGTCACTACCATAGTCTAAGTCCAAAGAAATAGCAACAATCAATCGTAGACCATACTAAGAGAAAATGCATGAATTCCAACAATTTACAAAACACATTTGCAAACTTAGATCATGCCACAAGGAGTAGGTACATGGACTTCAATCATTTGCAAAGTATAGTCACATGCTACAAGGATTAGATGCATGAGCCTCGGCTATTTGCAAAACACATTCGCAAATAATAGCATCATACCACGGAGGGCTAGAGCAAGTAAGATTGATCTATCAACACATGATGAGACTCAAGCTACGAGACAAGACCCCTCTTAATAGTACGATAAACCCATACTAATAATCCAGTTTTCCAACCAAACACTAAGACCAGTAAAATAGTAGGAACACATCCTTAACCCTAGCTAGTCATACCTTCATGTTAAGCATCTTCTTGAAGCTTGATGACACACATCTTCACTTCAAGTCCGGGTCATTGTCTTGATATGCATCAACCTATGATGCATCCTTTATTTGATCTCCATCAACACATGATGGGTATTCCCTTGACTTGATGATCAACTCATGATTATCACCTCTTCCATATCTTGATATGCATCAACACATGATGCATCCTCTTATTGAACCTTGATTTGATGACGATCAACTTATGATACAATCCAAAATCTCCATCACCCTCGAACATAACATGTTCATCCAACTCATAAAAAATGTTATTCCCACAATAATTAATATTAACTACCAATATATATCTGCAATAAATACTCCTGAATAAGCCATTACTGACAAGTGTGGTACTACCGCTGTTGATCATGTGGTAATTCCGCTCTCCGGTCATACCGAACACAAGGACGGTACTACCGCTTCCACTTGAGGTATGAAAACGGTCGTCTTTGGAAATAACGTACTGCTTCACAAATCTCGGTTAAACCGGGTTGCGGTAGTTCCGCTCAATGACCTCCGGTACTACCGCACTTTCAAGAGAGCAAATAAACTCAAAAAATGCATCACTTTGGAAAAAAAAAACGTACCGTAGGGATTGTGGTCATACCTCTTTGCGGTAGTTCCGCCATAAGAACTCCGGTCAAACCGCAGAGCTGTAGTACTGCCAACATAACGTCAGCACTACCGACTTTCTGAGAAAAGCAGCAGTTGGCATTTCGCTTCAACTCAATTTGCAAAACGCATTTGCCAAATTGATACACGATGCAAACAAGTGTTAAACAAATTCCAAAATATATTTGCCGACTTTTAGAATCAATGCCACAATAACATGTTATAAAGCTAGTTGTCACAAACCCTCTATTGTCTTTGTATTGCCATTTCCATGTTGTCTTCCACAATCTGGGACTAAGCCTTGAACAAATCTAAGTACACACATTAGTCCCACAACACAATTTTAAATAATTTAATATAAAACAATATGAGTATCTATGAACTACACAAGATTTATATACTCAAAAGATATGTTTCAAAGTAGAGATCCCAATATATGTGCATAAATAAATATGGATCAATACTTATAAAACCACAAAACATAGAGTGAACTCCATCTAAATGTGTGCATACATGAATGTGTAATTAAAACATATGCACATACTCAAGTTAAACTTTTAGTAGAGTTCAACCTATATTTTGGATTCGAGGAATGCAATAATATATAAGAATATGATGTCGAATGCATGCCTCCATGATTTTCACCTTTTCATCCAACTAAGACTACGCGATAGACATATCAACAGAAGTGTCAGTCTCACATATATATTTGTAATTAATCATCAAAATAATCCATTAATTCATAATAGCGGGTCCAGATTCTTCAATCTCCCCCTTTTTGGTGATTGATGATAAATCATTTATTAATAAAAACATTTGAATATAAATCATTAGAAGATAATAATTTAAGTTGTCGAACTATATCCATGCATGCCACTAAGCAATTTGCATATGAGAATGACATGTGTTGTGCACACAATGTATATAGGAAGCTATGGGTATGAATGAGATGTTCTTCCTCAAAGACATGCATGAAATAAGGTGAAATCACAAGAGAATATATTAATCATCCAAATATGAAAATATATTGATAATATAAATATGCTCCCCCTTTTGGCATTAATCACCAAAAATCCAAAACAAATCTAAAGCCAACATAGAGGTGTTGCAAAGCAATGAGCTTAGCAATTGAAATAAATTTATTGATTATTGAAATATTCCCCCCTTTTGAAGTAGGTTTTGTTTTCAATATATTTGAGGAAAACCAAAATAGATCATAAATTCCCTTTGTATGGCCGAAAAGAGCAAAACAACTTGAAATCAGGTCATATTTGAGTTTAACTAATGGAAATAATATTTGGAACACATTCAAATAATCTCCCTCTTGAAATATTCTCAATAAATATTTTTAATGAAGATACCATGCTCATTTTCACTTCTTAAAATATTTGAAAATATATGGAAACAAGCACAGAAAAATCTGAGATAAATCATGGAGCTAGTCCTTATAAATACACACACTTTTAATTTTGGGAGTCTCAACCAAATATGAACCATTTTGAATATATTAAAATCACAAAGTTTCAGAAAACTAAAAATTTCAGGTTTTTAGATTTTTGACATTTCATTTGAGCTTCGAAACATAACTGAAAATCTAGTTAAAATAAATCCAATAAATCTGATAAAATTTAACATAGAATATCAACTATAGACTATAAAAAGTCATCATTATATCTTCCTCAAATTATGAATCAATTTGGAAATACAAAAATGATAAATCGGTTCAAAACATGCAACAGGCTGAATTTTCAACATGTTGATCAAAGAGAGAAAAGGTCAAAAATATTTCAAATTAAGTTAAAATTCTTTCAAATTTGGTAAAAACAAACTTTAAACTCTCAAAAAACTTTTCCAAGAAGAATTTTGGGAAAAAAAAAGTCTCCATTCAAAATATATGCCAAAATGAGCATTGTAGGCATGATTTTTTTTGCTTAAATTGAATAAAAAGCAAAACATTTTTAAATGAAGTCCAAAAACTTTGAAATTTTCCATAATTTTAATTTTAACTATTTAAAATGTTCCACAAAAATATTGTTTAGAAAATGAATTTTCTTTCAAAAGATAAGGCAAAATGCACTTTGTAGGCAAGAAAAGAGAATAATTTTGCATTTAAGCTTCAAAATACAAACCAATTTGAATTTCATGAAGTTTTTCACTTTCTTGGCTTTGTATGAGTTAGAAATACTATTTTAAGCCAAGATACACAAACAAATCCGGCTCAAATAGCGAAACTCACTATATGCAAGAATGGGTCATTATGGGTCAAAATTAGTTTTTCGGTGAATTTCAAATGAATGTAACTTTTCAACGATTGGTATTTTGTAAAAAATTTGAACTAGAGAAATGTTTAAAATGACCAATCCTATGAGTTTGGTATTAACAACTTTTCAAAAACTCAATAGATTTTGATTTATGAAAATCTGCCGTTTAAATCAAAAACATGATCATACAATATTATTTTGAGGTCAAATTTGATATTTGTTTTCTAAAATATGAATTTTTACTTAAAATGCTTTTAAAAACATTTAAAATACATATTTAAGTAATTTTATCTAGTTTTTCACAAATTTGATACTTTTAAGTAAATTTTTTGACTTGTAACCAATGAGTCTCTTTTCAAAAGTCTAATCTTGTATATCATTGATAATTTCACTCCAATAATACCAAATAAAACAAATGAGAATGAAAAACATGCACTCACACGATCCATAAATTATTTTTGGCAAATAGGTAAAATAGTTTTCTCAGTACTAATACTTTACCCTTTTTTAAGTTGACCCAAAATATTTAATAAGCTTTTCACAAAGAACTAACTACCCCTTACACAAAGTTCTTCTTGGCATTCTTTTTTTCTCATTTGACACACAAATGATTCTCTTTCATCTTGTCATCTCTTTGAGATATATCCATCCAGAACTCATGATGACTTTAACATATTTTCTTTGAACATTATTTGCAACTAAATTCTCCCTCTTTGTCATTAAGCACAAAAAATATCTACATGTGGATCGCACTTGAAGGATAGTCTTTAAACATCTCACATATAGATTTGTCATTAATCACTAAAATACTCCATTAACTCATAATGATTAACTCATAATGACGGGTTTAGATTATTCAAAAATGATAAGAAGGACTTGACACAGCCGATCATTGAAGTTCCCCACAACTAGAAGGGGAGCCACTTGAGACCTGGCACCAGCATGGAACATTCAGTAAAAGGCATACCAGATTTGAATATTCCCACAGGGAGACATCAACATGGATGTGTGCGCACACGTCGGAGCTAAAAAACTAAAGGGAATTACCCCCGCAATTGGAAACAGTGGTGGACAAGTAGAAGCATTAGAATAATCACCCTATGAAGAAATAGCTATAAATTATGTGACAACGGGAGAATCTATGAATAGAACAACAGCCAATGTCGGTATTTATTTTACAAAGAAAATTGTCATAATCATCGATATCGATCCAGAGCCTGCATCGCTCGCTGAATGTAAGAAAATACCATATTGAAAAGATTGGAAGAAAGCAATAGAAGCAGAATTATTATTCCTGAATAAAAGAGAGATATTTGGGCCTATAAGTCGCACGTCCCCTCATGTACACCCCGTAGGGCATAAGTGGGTATTTATTCGAAAGATAAATGAAAATAATGAAGTTGTAAGACCTAAATCAAGGCTTGTTGCACAAGGTTTCACTCATCAACCAGGAGTCGATTATGAAGAAACTTGTTCCCCGGTCATGGGTGGAACTACCTTTAGATATTTAATCTCAATGGCAGTAAACTTGAATTTAGAAATGAAATTGATGGATGTGGTAACTGCATACCCTTATGAAAACTTGGATCCAGACATTTATATGAATGTACCTGAAGGTATCCCTGTCCTGAGCCAAGACAGAGCAAATCTATACAGTGTGTAACTTAGAAAGTCACTGTATGAACAGAAGTAATCAGATAGAATGTGGTATAATCGCTTGAGCAACTTTCTCTACAATAAAGGCTACACGAACAATGAGGATTGTCCATGTGTTTTTATACAACGATCCCAGGATGGATTCTGTATAATCTCAGTATATGTAGATGATCTGAATATCATCGGGACTCTGGAAGATATTAAGAAAACAAGCTCTTATCTGGAGTCGGAGTTCGAAATGAAAGACTTAGGTAAAATCAAATATTGCTTAGGCTTGCAGCTTGAGCATACATCTGAAGAGATTTTAGTACATCAGTCAACCTACACTAAAAAAGTGTTAAAACACTTCGGCTTTGAAAATGCATATCCTTCAAAATTACCGATGGTCGGGAGATCCTTGCAACAGGCAAGGACCCGTGCAGACCTAAAGAAGAGGGGGAGGAAGTTCTAGGACCGAATTCCCGTACTTGAGTGCAATAGAAGCACTCATTTATTTAGCAAAATGTAATAGACTGGACATTGCATTCGCATTGAACCTACTAGCAAGGTATAGTGGAGAACCTACCAAAAGGCATTGGCAGGGAATAAAATATATCTTCCGATACCTCCAAGGAAATAAAGATCTTAGTCTGTTCTACAGAAAGAACCAAGACCTAACTATGACTAGCTCTTCAGATGTTGGGTACATGTCAGACCTGCATATAGCTAAATCGTAAACAGACTATGTATTCATATGTGGTGGAACTGCAATTTCGTAAAAATCATTTAAGCAAAATTTTGTATCTACTTCGACGAACCACTCAAAAATTGTAGCACCGTACGAGGACTCATGAGAATGTTCTTGGCTTCGGTGGATGATTTACCATATCCAACAATCATGTAGATTGAATACCGTATAAACCCCCACTATTATCTATGAAGATAATGCAGCTTGTGCTGCACAAGTGCAGATGGGTTATGTGAAGAGTCCCCTCACAAAGCATATCAACCCCTAAGTTCTTCTATGCACATGAATTGCAAAATATGGATGGAATTAAGGTACTACATACTTAAGTCATGTGAAACTCTTGCAGATTTATTCACTAAGTCACTTCCAGCGTCTAGCTTTGAAAGATGCATACGTGGAATTGGAATGATGAGGCTTAGAGAAGTGCATAATTTAGTGGGAGAATCTTCACGAACTCATTATTAAAGCTTGATCACGAAGATCAGGTACATAAAGAATAAATCTTAGAGATAAAATTAAATTGGGTGGATTGTACTCTTTTTCCCTTGACGAGTTTTCCTAAAGTTTCTCGGTTAATATTTTTTTAACGAGTCAATTCGTGCAACACAGCGGATCGCATGTCATGTACTCTTTCTCCAAATTTTTCCCACTGAGCTTTTATGGAGGTTTGGCGAGACATAAACATGTTGGATGAGTATCCAAGGAGGAGTGTTAAGAAATCGAGCCCAGGACCCGAGAGTCCTGGCCCAGGTGGGCTCCTCATCCATCCTGATGCCTATATAAAAGAGGGGGACCCTCAACATTGTACACGGTTACATAAGAGCAATAAAAAGAAGTCTGAAGTTCTCTCATATCTCTGTGTTTCGATCTACTATTCTGTTCTTACGTTCTTGCATTGTTCTTACGATTCTGAGTTTGTTTACGAGGTAATCGCTCGGACTGGCCTCGTCAGCGGCGGTTCCTCAACAAACTGAATGTGTCATGGCTTTGTATTTGTTAAGAATGTTGACCATTTTAACCAACTCATGAGCATCCATCTTCATTACATTTTGCTATAAAGATTCTGCTTTTTTGTCAGTTGGTAGTACATGATAATGATGTGAGTCATTAGAAGATACTTGCGGTATAGACGGAGATAGGAAGTTGCAAAATTTAGAAAATAGATCACGACTATTACCAAGTCATGACCCCATGTGAGGATGGAATCCACAACGCCCAATTGTGGCACTGTGCATGCTTTATCGGATGGCTCTGGGGTCCGGACCTTTTTCCATGCTTTTCTTTCCAAGATCAATATACTACCTGCTTTGCTTATGGTCCTATAAATAAACCACATTCTATCTCCGTAAGACCCGATAAGCACGGTAGAGGCCAACGGGTGGGCCCATAAGAAATCTAAGACCTACGGGTGTCGGGTATGGAAATAAATTCTACAGGTAGGGCATCCGCGGGGCCCTCTCCCCATAGCCATCCGTCTTGCTAGATATCACTGTAGCACATGTGTGTGGAGAGGGGAATCACGAAGGCCCTCCCCCATATAATATATTTCCGTGGGGGTATGTACAACATGATGTTAGTCGTCTATAAGCTTTGTCACATATGATTTTTGATGACACAGGGGAGAGCAAGTAGTAGGAGAGAGTGTTTAGCTGTCTAGTCATGAAGATATGACCCAAGCCCATAAAATAAGGGCATATAGACAGCACAAAACATCATTATATAACTTGTTGTCTGTAATAAATATTTTTTTCATTCCACTAGCTGAATGCTCGTGCGTTGCTACGGATAAAAAACATATATTGAAAGGTTATACAAATTTATGAAATGCATAGTTAACCAATTAGCAGATAGACAAAATGTTACATCAGGTGCTGTGCTAATGGGAAAGTATGATTTGTATAAACCATCAACAAATATGGTACAATTATGAAAATATATCAAATGCATTATCACATTTACTGGTGGTGGCAATCAAACATGCAGATCACTCATTTTTTATATCATTGCACAAATTCAGTTGTTGAAGGCCTTGCCGGTAAGCTCTGATATTTGAGCCATGGACATTAGTTTCTTCTACTAACTTGTGTTCAAGACCTTTTAATTTCTTGTGCAACTCTCTGCTGCTACAAGCATTCTTCAAACTGCTCGCACACATCGACCTAATAAAACTATCTCGTCAAACACTTTCAGTATTAAGTAATGTTAGTTTGCTGGGATCAAACTTCACTGAGTTAATGAATTAATGCCATGTTAGCTTTTTTATAGTTTTAATCCAATTTGGAAGCAAATGCACAATCATCGCAAGAGCTAGTGAAATTAATAATTCCTAAATTTTCACAACAAGTCTATTGAGAGCTAATTCGACTGAAAACGAACGTACCATATGCCCACATAGAGAGGTAAAGACAGGTGAGGGAGTAGTATCCCAATGTAAGCCTGCCAATTGTGCCTGCTCTACGCGCCCTCGACCCGCCGCGTCGGCCCTCGGACTACTATGCTTGCGTCGCATGTGGCCTTCGCCTTTGACCAGCGGCGCCTACGCCGCATGCCCCTCGCCCTGCCTGCTGGTGACGCTGTGTGGGCGTGCTGCTCCACCTTGATCGTCGCATGCTTTCTGCCATTGTGAGAAATGAGAGCGAGAGTGGAATTAGATGTTGAGCAGATGTGAGAGTGATGAGATAAGAAAATAATGAGCAAGGCATTTCGTCGAGCGATGGTGGGTAGTGAAACAACGAGTCGTCTGGCTAATTTGGGGTTGTGAGCCTAGAGCTTCGCAGAGCCTTCTAACTTGATGACGGAGGAGCTTGAGCTCGCCTGTGGAGTACGAGAAGCAACCGCGATGGTGTGGGTCGAGGAACGACATGAGGGTGGCGACCACCGCGTCGCGATACTTTGACAACGATGGCAAACACAACATTAGGGTAAAGGCCGTGTACACGAGGGCGGGACGATAGGCGGACGAATCTCGATGGGGAGGGTTGGCACACGGAGAAATCGCCATGGGAGAGAGGATGGAGAAGACACGGGGATGCGTAAGACGATGGTCTAGAAGTTGACGGAAGGAGTAAGAAGAGGTGGAGCCGCGCGGGGATCGAGAGGGAGGGCGGGCGTGCACTTGCCCCACCTATCGCGCGCGGATGGGTTGTGAGAGGGAGAGGAGAAGAAGAACGCATCACTCACAACCACTAATGTCTTTTTAGATAGTATAAAGATAATTTAAAGATTGTGGGATCTCATAGAGACAAACTTAAGAAACAATATATTGTAAAAAATGTCTTTTATCTCTATACGACGTAAAGGAGTAACAATAGTCGTCTCTAATATTGATGCCATAAGAATTAGTTAGGGCATGTACAACGGTACAGACAGCTGCTGTCTATAGCAACTCTCCAGATCACATGTAGACAGCACTATAGACAACTCATACTTAGATGACACAATCTTTTAATACTTGCATGGATATAAGATATTTTCTTCTTAGTTTTGATGATATAGTCGACTATATAATTAGAAGCAAACATTTTTCTTATTTTATTATCTTTTATCTCTCTTAATTTAAATTTTATATAGCAGACACTATAACCGGTCAATGTAAACTCGTTGTAAATGACCTTATTCCCATCGCATCCGTGCCTCACGCCGTTAAAATCCTCGTCCCACATGAACAGCACGTTGGTTATACCCATCCGATCGCTCGTATTCAAGTACTCACCCCAACCGACAAGGTGACCCCACAAAATTATGGACCACACGTCAGTAACTCATCACCTAATCGGTGTGCGACTCACTCATGTCGGCCTCGCAAGTCCATGGAAAAGAAACCTGAGTAAGGCTAAAGCTAAACCACGGCACTGGCAGCACGGATTTCCACGAAACCAACTGACATGTGGTCCACAAATAATCAGGTCCCACTAGTCATAGACAAGGATGACGTTCCAGAAATATATCCAGGTCATCTTTAATTAGCCGCTGCACTAGCCGAGCCCACCGTATACGTATATCCCACTGCGACCACCAGCACATAAAGAAACCCCACAAAAAAAGTTTCAATCCGACTATCGCTTTATTTCAAATCTCTACTTCCTTTCTTCCCCTTTCCGCTTCCTCCCATCAAATCTAGGGTTTCCGATCGGAATCCTCAGCCGCCGGCGCTACAGCCGGCGATAATGTCGATCAGCGCCGAGCCCGAGAAGGCCCCCACCGCCACCGCCGCCGAGGGCGAGGAGAAGTCGGAGGTGAGGGATGGTGGTTCCGGCGGGGAGCTTCTGTACTGCGGCGCCACGAGCTTCGACACCATGGGCCGGAAGGTGGTGGGCGGGGCGCAGGGGAACCTGGTGTCGCCGACGCGGATGCGGCCTCTCGTGGGCGTGGACATCTGCTTCGTCGCCTCCGGCTGCAGTGAGTTCCTTCACCCCCTGCGTTTGAGATGGTGCCCTAGTTTATGGGGGAATGGGAACTGGCGCCAGTTTATACCTAGGAATGTTTGAATTAATGGATGATTAGAGCTGTGGGTGAAATGAGGGCAAGTCGACTTGTAATCTGGTCCTAGTTTGAAGTTCGTGGGTTTTAGCCACTCGATGCTGGAAATGGTGTCGTAAGACTAAGACCTGACTATACCATAAGCGATAGGACTTTTTCAGTACACCCTTAATGGTTCCAATGCAAGAACACACTGCTTAATTGGAAATTTGGAATTTTCTGCTAGGCACGTGCGCGAAACAAATAATACCCTGTAGTTAGTTATCTTGTTGGGTTATCCATTAGAACCCCTGGGTGAGTTACTGAGTTTACAAATAAATCAACGAGGAGTTCTAGTTGTTGTGTTTAAACTTGTTGGAGACATCTCAAGCAGCGAACTAAGTGAATTACTTGATGAATGTGATGGTAAGAAAAGCCTACCTGGTAAGAAACTGTGTTAGTACAATATCAACTTCTCCATGCAGACTAGTTCAAAACAAAAAGAAGGAAGAACGCTAGAGGAACCAAGGAAGTGGAAATTCCTCCATGCCTCTTGCCTTTTTATTAAACTCACAATTTCATCCAAAAGAGGGGTGGGGAAGTTTGTTATTGAGGTAAACCGCCAGAGGGTACCAAATGTATTAGATCGATATTACAAAATTGTGTATCATAACTCATAATTTCATAACTAACCAGAAAGTCACATGTTATAGTAATATTTCGTATTTTGTAACTTTTATATTTTATCGCACTTGTAATCTGCATTTCAATTATTCTGGAATCATACTTGGAACCACACTAGTAGTCGTGTACGTGCAAATACACGTCGTGCAAAAAGATGAACGGCATAAATATATTCTGGACGGTTCTTTGATTGCAATTTTCATGTCTTTTGAAATGATTTTGTGACAAGGTCTATCAAATATTGTGATGATAGGAGGCATTGGTAGTTATATATATGATCAAAATAAGTTGAACATGAGCCAATGGATGTAGTGGATCAATGGCCAAATTTCGCTTACACAACGTCAGAAATGGCTAGAATGCAGGACTCACTTTGAATTCCGTCCAATGATTACCATCCATCGGATGGCTAGAACAAGCCACGGCACAAAGTTTTGGGGATGCATTAAATAATAGATGTCATGACACCTAAGCCAACGATTGTCAAGGAGATCAACTAAAGGGATGCAGAGTAAGAAGATAATGTGAACTAGCGCGTGAAAGAGAATTGAGCTGATCATTTGTTGGGACACAATTGGGCCATGTAAGTGTGCTGGGTGATATTGGGCCGGTTGGGCTGGGTGTTTGTTGGGTGGGGCATAGTTGTAACATTGTCGTGTGGAAAATTCTATCATGCTCACTTGCTCAGTGAATTGCTGTGGAAATGTTGCAAATCCTGACAATAGGATTACTCTTTAATAATATAATACTATACAGCATGTCAGTTGGTTTACCATGCCGTATGTTTTCTTTCTGGCATCCATAGTTGCAAATTCTAACTTATTAGTAGTATTACGTACTTTGCTAATGACTTTCTGTAACATTATTTTCCCAGCGGCTTGCCATTGTGTTGCTTTGGATGCTGAAGGCCGTTGTTATACTTGGGGTCGCAATGAGGTATAATATGACTTGTCAGTTGCTTCTGTTTAGTTTATTACTCAACACTATTACTTTCAAGCAGAAGGGGCAGTTGGGGCATGGGGATACTCTTCAGCGTAACCTGCCGACTGTTGTTTCTGAACTATCAAAGTAAGATAATTGCCTGCAATGCCAAACTCTCTACCTGCATTCTAGTTGTTTAATAGCTGCGTATGATACCACTAAATTCACGAATAGACCTGGTAATCTGGTTGAGACAAATTGTTTAAAGGTGTTAAATGTTGTCTTGACATGTTCCGAAATGCTAATGAAAAGTTGTTAATTCTGCAGATACAAAGCCATTAAAGCAAGTGTTGGAAGAAATCATACAGTGGTTGTAACTGATGATGGAAAGTCGTTCTCATTTGGTCACAATAAACATGGACAGCTGGGGACAGGTTCCCTAAGGAATGGTTAGTACCTTTGGCTTCTTATTTTCTATGATCGATGAAATTATTATTGCACCAAATACCATTGTTGTGTGGAAAGAACATTCTGTGTTTGGACAATTCTGGCTATATTTACTTGGCTATTACAGTAGTCTCTTTTGACATTTTTTTATGCATGAGCTGTTTGATGTGCCATTAGTGTTACAATATAGTGCCTCGGTGTGGACTATTACATATTTTTAGAATTCATTTTGAAAATTTCGGACATTTTAGAAATTCTTCTTACATGTTCAGGTGATAACTCTTAAACTTATTTTATTTCATGCATTTCAGCATAATTACTAGTTTTTTTGAATATTATGGACAACTTATTTGTTTCCTTTGGTTCTTACACTGTTGTTGTTTGCTGTCCCTGTGGTTCTAAAATTTCTGCAGAAATTGAGTCATCACCTGTGCCCTGTCTTGTTACTGAAGCAACTAATGCTGTATGCGGTGCTGATTTTACTGTGTGGCTGTCATCAGTCGAGGGCTCTTCTATACTGTATGTCTTTCTGAAAACATGAAAATGAAATATCTTCAACCTCTTTTGATTAATATCTGCTTTGGCTGTAGTTAGTGGGTGTTGTTCGTCAGTTTTTTTGAGGCAGTATTTTATTGTTCTGTGCTATTCAGTACAGCAGGTCTTCCCCAATATGGTCAACTTGGTCACGGAACTGACAACGAGGTTGGTTGCTACTCTGTAACCCAGCTAACTTATTCATAAGTTACTACCAATACATTGTGATTTGATATATGCTATTGCAGTACAATGTTAAAGATGCATCTGTGAAGCTAGCATATGATCCCCAGCCCCGTCCCAGGGCAATAGCTGCACTATCCGGGAAAACTATTGTCAAAGTTGCATGTGGAACAAATCATACAGGTTTCTTTTCTCCTTTCTTTATTTTTCCTGTTTATTATGAGTCATCAGGATTAACACTTATCTCAACGTTGTTTGTTTACTTGTATGTTGCAGTTGCAGTAGATTCAAGTGGTTATGTTTACACGTATGTTCTTTATCATCATTTGTTTGACACTATTACAAAATTCTAATAGTTTTGCCTTACAAGTGTCTAAATATGCTGCATCATGTCCCTTTTTATACATATAAATGTGATTTCTTCATGTCCCACGTTTTTTGTTTTCTTACCACGTTTCTTTTTTGTTTTGGCAGATGGGGTTTTGGCGGATATGGAAGGTAAGATATTCTTGTCATGAATCGCACTATAATCATGATATAATCCAATGTTACTTATCCATCCACTTGCTTATTACATAGGTTGGGCCACAGAGAACAGAAGGATGAGTGGCAACCTCGCCTCGTTGAAGTTTTCCAAAAGAGCAATGTTCTGCCTCCCAATGCAATTGTCTCAGCTAGTTCTGCAAGTTCTGCATGCACCGCTGGTATGATACAGCTATTTATGGTGCACATACTACTTGTATAATTCCTTTCCTTTTGGACTTTGGGGTACAAATTATTGGCATGGTAGAGTTGGTAAAAAAATACGTAGAAAGACCAGTTTTGAGCTTGTATATTGGGTGAGTATCATACATGTGGCAAGCAGCTACAATGTGTAGTTTACCTTGTGATTTAAGCTTGTATTTGGTTATGTTTGTGTAACATCTTGCTTGTATGTCTGGATGCGCTGATTGTACAATTATTCATGCATCTCAGTTACATGGCATGGTAGAGTTGGTAATGAAACTTATCCTGTTGAATGCCCACACTTCTCTTCAAACCCGGGGAGACATTATTGTATCATCTGTTGGCATTTTTGGTTTTTCGCCGTGCTTGCATACATATGCCTGTAAAACCATATCTTTCTGCCAACATACCTGACAGATTGTTATTGTTTCTTAAATTGCTTCTCCCATGCGTGTTACTACTTGAACAATTGTCCTAAAACCTTGGGTATTTGCCGATACTATTGTTATTGCATTAGTTCATTTAAAGGAAAACATTTTGTGAACATTCACTCTCAATTTCCTTTTAATGTCATACTGGCCATACATAATTTGCTATATAGTAGCCTCTTATCGTGGTGGTTGAAGTGGCGCTATAGACAAAGAGGATCCAGATGTGGCTGAGGAGCCAGTTATATATATTTTCAGAAGTGCAAATCAAATGCTTTAGCAGGTTATTACTTCCAATAAGCAATTTATAGAAGAAGCCTGTTCAAGAAATTTATGGTCACATGATATGTGAGCGTTGAGTCAATTATCCTGTTTTATAGGCATGTTGCTTTCTATCACTCCATGCAGGAAAATGATTCTCCAAACTATGGAAGATGCATACATGCCTAATGTTTCTAGTTAAAAGGTTTCTGCTTGGGTTTAGGCAGCCTTGCAAAAGAGGCATATGACATGATTCTTGAATTTTCCTATTTCCCATGTGCTTGGGTTGCAATTAATCTACACCGTTTTTCTGCCAGTTTGATAAAAGTTCATGTCGCATACTGCTATTTATTGCCTGTGAAAAATATCACCGGTATATCGAGTATGCTGACCAGAATGGCGTTGGTTGTGTTGCAAAAATTTAGAACTACAATACTGTTATTAATTGTTGGTCATTTGGTTTGATTATTAGGTGGCGGACAATTGTACATGTGGGGAAAGTTGAAGAATACAGGCGATGACTGGATGTATCCAAAGCCAGTAATGGATTTAAGGTTCCTTGCAAACTGTCATAATAACTGTAGAATACTGTGATGAAATCATCAGCCATACTTTCTGTTATTGTTTAGCTATTGTCACAATTATCTGCCTGTTGAAATAGTGTTGTCCTGAGTTATCTGTTTAACTGATGATTTGTTTGCTTCAGTGGTTGGAACATTCGTTGCATGGCTTCTGGTAACATGCACCACGTTGTTGGTGCAGATGATTCTTGCATAAGCTGGGGTGTTGCCCTGTATGGAGAGCTTGGTTATGGACCTAATGGTCAAAAGTATGTCTTTAACAAAATGCTAATAATATGTTAAATACTAGCTTAGTGAACCTTCACCATTGTACTTCTCTTACCAGTTATTATTGTGCAATATATTTGTAATGTAGGTCATCTGCGAATCCAAAGAAGGTTGACATTCTTGAAGGACTGCATGTTACAAGGTAATTACACTAAATCAGCGTGTGTATCTAGTTGCTTCTCCTGCTAATAGTAGAGTCTATATTAAGTTGTGAATACTTCTGCAGTGTTGGTTGTGGATATGGACTGTCCGTGATTGTTGTGGACAGAGCAAATGTTGGTGATCGGCTTGATCAGGTGACTGAACGTTCTTTGTTGCATGGACCATTTACTTGCTTAATGTTACTAAGATGTTAAAATTTATGCAATATTTTATTTGTGGTACTAAACAATAGAAATGGTTGGATTAATCAGCAGCTGTGCTTTCTGTACCGGTATGTGGTAACACAAGTTTTCATCTTCTAATGCTGTATGTACTTGTTTTTTTTGGATGTTATGCATGAGCTTTTGCATTTTAGAGTATTTGGACCATCTGATCTGAAAGTTGAGCTATGTCCGTGGTAAATAGGCAACACTTATCCTTGACAACCGATCTAAGCATATTAGTAATAGGCCCAGCTACCGAGGTGATCAATCGCATATGCATGCTAAATATGAGGAAATAACCTTTGGGAGGTTGTAGTGGAACAAAAAAGTTCTGCAAATGTTGATTCGTTAACATCATTTTTCATTACCATCTTTTATAGGGAAATTCGTTGTCAGGCATCAGCTATTTTCAGGATGACCTATATCAGTTACCAATGCATATAACATGGGATTGTGTCTTTTACTTATATACATCTTTTTTCCCCTTTTGTCTTGGGTTCTTGGATCCTTCACCCATTCTATGCCATTTGTTGTCTTGCTTAGACTAATAATAACATGTTTCAACATCCAGCATCTGTTACTAGTATACTACCACAATATGGATGTGCTGTTACATTCTTTCATTATCCAGTGTCCATGGCTTATATTAATTATCTTTGTTTTTGTCTCAGCTGGATATTTATGGTGGTGATACATCCACTCAAGGTGTGCATTTCCTCTTATTTTGTTTTATGATGACACTACTAAACGTACATTTGTTTGCAAGCTTGAAACATTTAAATGCTGAGTAAATGCCATTCTAGTTTTGGTTTGATCTGTTACAAAAGAAACTATTTTCCTCACTTATATTTTTTGTATATCTTTTTTCCTTTCAGATAATTAGCGATCTAGTCAAATATTTTTTCTGTGCTTAGTTTTAGTTTGTAGGGTTAGGTACTGATATGGTTATGGCCTTATCCGGGAAGGCTGTTCCACATGGAGAGGTGCAAAATTGCTTAAAAACAGTACTAGAGATTTGGTCGTAATTTAGGAAAGTATGAATAGCAATTTCTGCTGTTACATGGCATTCCCTAAAGCATGTAAAGCTAACATGCTGTTCTACATCTATGTGGAATTTACTCAGACTTAGAAGTCTGAACATTCACCCAGCTTGCATCTGTCCAAAAAAGCACATTAGTACTTAGGGATATAACTGGGTTGGGCCAACCCATTTAGCCTGAAGACCTGGCCCAAGAGGCCAATAGTACTTCAAAAGGGATCTTGCAGGTTAGCCCATTAGATCCTTGTGCCAGACTAGTTCAAGTGTTAGCCTCAAACTGGGCCAAGTGTTGGCTGAGTTTTGAGTTCAAAGGACCACTCTGGTCAGGAGAAAAAGAACAATCCAGCTAGATTGACGGCAAGTATTTCTACAGCAAACCTTGACGTCAGTCTTTCCTGATGGCATTAACTGTTCCTGTTCATCCTAACACTCTTTGGAGCGGAGAACACATCTACAATGGTGATGTTTTCTGCATTTTGGTCAAGAACTCGATGTTGGTTTTCTGCATTTTGGTCTTCAAAATTTCTCTCTTCTGTTGCCATTAACAGCGTGGATGTCAAGCATCAGCACTTCAGAATTCAGATATACAAAATTCTGTATGTTCTCGACATTAACTTGAATCTGTCCCTTGCACCTTGTTGGCGCAGCCCATGGCCCCAGCCATAGTCTGGTCTTGGGATGACTCAGCCTGTCACAGATGCCATGTTGGTTGGTATGGGACCGGGAAGCAGAACTGTTGAAGTGTGAAAAAGTAGTCGAGGGTGGGTTGTGGTGGTGTGATGTTTGAGAATACTAGCTTCTGTTGCACTGAATATACTGGGTGTTGTTTAGCTTATGTCTTTTTTTGGCCCATTTAAGTGCTTCTTCAGTCCAAATTTAGGCTGGATATTGCTTTCATGTCATGTGTAGGATGTATCTGGTACCAATAATCATGTATTTTTGAAAGTCAATTTTCAAGCACACTTTGTAATGGTAGTACAATTAAGATGTTGATTTTATATTTTATCTTCTAATGCAGCTTTTCTGTGAATCCCAAAACCGAAATTGAGTTGGCTTACATTGAAATTGTGTTGACTGCTAAAATGCTTAGCATATTGTTTACCACACTGTTTTTTCCCATCTACTCATGGATGGTTTTGAACTCTTCACTGCAGTAGAAGAGAGAGCGGAGGTGCAGGTAACCAAGAAGGCATCTGCTAGCACCAATTCACGGTCCAATAAGCGTAAGAAAAAGAAGGATATTTCCGAATCAGAAGAAGATGATGAGGACAAGGACGAGGACGAGAGTGGAGATGATGAAAATGGAGAGATAAAGGATGCAAAGGGTAGGCGTGGCCGCAAACCATCAAAAAGAGGGAGAGGCAGGGGAGCCAAAAGCGCAACTCCAGAGCCAAAGCCATATGGAAGGGGCAGAGGCCGCCCAAAGAAAACCGGGAGTCCTGCTCAGAAAGCTGGAAGCTCGGGACGAGGTGGAAAGGGTGGAAAACGAGGAAGATCTCGGAAGTGATTGTCTAAACCTTGGTAAGTCTTTGTTGAAATCAGATCAAGTGATATCTGACACCTGATGTGATCCAGGCATCCAGCCCAGCCATTCAAGAATACTTATTTTCTTAGCAATGCTTTCTAGCTCTCTCCCCGACTGCCTGCTACTCAAAAGCCTGTTTTCTGGATGGAGTACCTTCTGATCTCGAGTCTAGAATGCTTAACATGTGCAACCGTATTCATTATTGGTAATTCTGAGTGAAATCTCCTATTCGAGCGGGGCCTCCCAATCAGTTCATGTCTAGCACTCGATCTGCTCAGTTATCGTGTGCTCCCTACAAAGCATCAAAGACATATGCACAAAGATCTGATACTTGAATTTTCTTGATGCTGCCAAGCCAAGTACTATGTCATCCCATCATATGGTCTTGAACTAATCTATAGAAAAGGTTGTGTTGCCTGATTGAAGAGGGCTAATTGTCCTATCTTTTGGTGGTAGCGCCAATCTGAGCTTAAATGAGCCTATGAATGCGGTAGGTTTGTCCTGAACCTACTTTATTCGCTCAGGACCAAATCAGGTCGCAGTAGGACCAGTACATTACAGGCCCTAATTTGGCTTGCATGTACCCTCCATACCCAATACTCCATTATTCATTTCCTCCGTACTAGAGGAATTGGGCAGCTAGTATACGTAGATGTACAATAGTATTCTTTGAATAAACTCTGATATACGCGTATCTGGGAGTAATTGTTTCGTGTGGGAATTGATTCCCTGCCCACTGAACCACTGCTCGGCTAGATCATCTAGTGAGCTTGGTGTCAACACGCCGACTTCGCGGTTCCAACCGTAGCCGTTCGGCCTTTAATTAAACCGAACAGCAAATATTTTGCGTTCGATTTTAGTAGCGGCTGGACATCTACACACACACAAGGAGTAGGAGTAACATGCAGTGTCCTCTCCGCGCCACGATAATTCATTATTCATATGCCAGAAGTGCCATCCATTGGATGCCTCTTGTGAGGACAAGTTGGCACTTGCATGGACGAGTGGACACATCCCAACGATGCCACTTAACAAGAGGCTGCATGTGCCTAGTTCCATAATAGCAACATGTAGTAGCACTGTAGGAGGAGCTAGCTTGCGTGGGCGCGTATCAACTGTCAAGATTTCCGAGTACACGATTGGCCACAAGCTGCAGATTCCGAAATGCGGCTACAATTGTCAGTGATCATGCGTGAGTAGGATTTACGAGGAAGATTCTTCCGTGGTGATTGGTTTTGGAGCTTTACTAGTAGTACTGCAATTTTTTTTTTTTTTTGCGATTACAAGAAGACGTCCACGCACAAATACTACAATATAATGGGAGGACTCAACGATGGTGACAGTCGGATCAGCGCAAGAGAGAGGGCCGTGTAGGGTGGTGCACGCATGCAACAAAAAAAAAAAAGAGGGATACTTGAGGTAAATATGTGTTAGTCATTGAGAACAGCAGGAGATGACGACCAAGAGGATTACCGATGGTGCAGAGATTAGAGAAGCCTACAGTAGGGAGTTGAGCGCAGGGTTTCAATACCAGATTTTTTTTACCAGAGGTGTCTGATATGGCTGAAAATACGATAACAAATATGAAATTTTCAGATTTATATTAAAAAAAGACCATATTTGATTTTTGGGGGGCAAAATTCACCCAAACCAATTTTTTTAAAGATCGATTTGGATTCCTACCCTAATATGTCCGAAATTTCCTACTTTCGGCCTAGACTGAACACAGGTAGATCAGCACTGTTCGAGCGTGGTGCGCGACAACCGATAGTTATGATGAAGAGAAAAAGTATTATCGGCATAGGAGGTGTGCATATGCATGCAGTCATGCAACAGACGTATATGCAAAAAGGAAAGAAAGGCGGAGAAGATCTAGTGGATGGATGAATACATGCATACGCATGTACTCATGCAGCCACGAGGAAAGACCAGGTGTCTGATATGGCTGAAAGTAAGCAAATGAGAACACCGGATCCTGGATCATCGTGTGTGAGACAGAGAGAGACGACAAAGTGGCAGTCAATCGCGGTGGCAGGCATAGTAGACAGCGGATAAGAGGCTAAAAACAGATCCGATCTACTGATAGGAGGAAATAACCGGTCAATTGATCGGTGAAAAAGAAATCAATCTATTTGATCGGAGAGAAAGAAGGGAGGTCATCTATCTCTAATGTGCAGTCCCACAAGATTACATGGCCTCTCCTTGGGTGACAAACAACATAATTTGGTGGTGGCTAGGACAGCTCTAGATGCAAATCCGCTTTGATACAATGTAGAAATATAGAATAGTCAAAATAATTGTTGATTGTATTGCTTGAGACTTGAAAGCATATATATATAGAGAGAGAGTACATGATGACTTAGAGATCAAGTCAATCTACTAGAGATATGGAAGTAATCATATCGGATACAAATCATCCTAATTAATTATATTTTATCTCTTATAATCTTACCATGCATATGTACTCTAACATTAGCACCAATATATTGCCCAATTGACCTTAGGGGAACTAAATTCTTAACGTGCTATAAGTCGACCTAGCCTATTTCCAGAAACCACGAGTTCACTAGTGGACACTGGACAGTTACAGCGGTAACGGTGGCATGTAGCGGCAAACGCAAGTTACTAGCAACAGCAGCGTGTCATGATGAGGACGACGACGAGGGCACGGCGAGGCGATGACCGAAACATTGGCCCCAGTCGCAGCGCAGCTGTGTACGCTGGTGAGGATGCGCGCGCCACGGCGTGATTTTGCGACGTGACACGGTTGCCGCCGCGGTCCGGCTCCATCGTCAGCCCCACTCCGCTATCAGAATAACTGTTTCTATCGCCGTTGTCGCCTCCATTCGTGCGTGGGAACTTACGGGATGCGAATGCTAAAACGGTGATCAAATCATCAAAGAGAAACTAAATGAAGAAGAACAGCAAGAGAAATAAAAAAGAAAAGAAAGGCAAACAACGCAAGGCAAGATATTTTTGATACTCGTCGTAGAAAATTAACAACGCAAGGCAAGATATTTTTGATACTCATCGTAGAAATAATTTTCGGCTATCTTGTCTTAAATCGCCCTTATATGTTGATAGGCTTTAGGCTTCACTCTGTCCTCCAGTAGACAAGAATCATCAGTCATGTCAAGACAAGTGTAGTACGCTTAATTTCATCCGTTTGCTTACCACATTCTAGCCTGTATGGTCAGCTTCTCTGGAGTTCTGGGGGTGGTTTATCAGACTGGAATGTGTTGTCAAAGAATTAGGTTGCACAGATAGGAAATAGAGGAAGATGGCGCTCTCTTAGCTAACAGAAAAAAAGAAAAACAAGAGTGGAAATTGCTTCTATACCACCAATTAGGTGAAGTCTCCTTGTCCTTGTGCTAGTTACGAAGGCAAAAGTTGGGATTAGAGCTACTCAGCTAAAACATGTCATTTTCAGTTTTCCCATCTCTTGAAGATTCCTCTAGCTGCTAAGTTATCTTGTCATTGTTGTTTCCTCAGCCAAGTCTACGATTCCCTTGCCATATAATGGAGCAAAGATTAGTATTAGTTGAGTTAGGAATTAGGATTGCATGCACTTGTCCCATTGATGTGCATCACCTGAAACCAAAACATCTTTTGTTTTGTGGTGCCATATGCTGTCCTTTACAGTCACTGAAAGATGTACCAGATTTACTACCATTCATGGTTTTTATGAAGAGATTAGACTGGAGAAGGGTCATGGGGTGATGAAGGATGCATGGAAAATGAGAACAGAGTAAGAGATGTTTGCCTTTTAATGTAAAAATGCTAACGTGTAGTTCACAATTTTGATATGTTAATTTCATGAAAAATGCATGGAGGTTAATTATAATTATTCTCCTACATACGTAAGATGCCCAGTAGCTCCCTAGAAACAGTTCGCTAGCACGCAAAAACATCTCTCTCTCTCAACTAGCAGATAGAACACTCCACCTAAAGTTTAAAGCTGTTCTCTACTAGTAGGTTTTCCTGACAAACTGGCAAATCTGATTTGAAATCGAAGTCTGACCTCTCCTTAACTATATTTTAGCCTTTCTTTCTGTTAAGACTTCAATTCTGCTGAAAGTTTCTCCTCAAGACTTCATTTTTTTTTTCACAATGATAAGACCCTTTTATGAGTAATTCATGATACATAGCAATAGGAATTTCCTTTCGGCCCCAGCTTCAGTGAGGCTTGGTAGGTAGACATCCCAGATGAGCATTCGCCTGCCCGTCCAACAAATGACAAGGCAACCCACATCGTTGCATTGCATTTGCATAGAATAACATTGCTATCCCATCATTGCCAACAAGGATCCAGATTAATGCATTGTACTAGGCACAGCTCGTTAGATTAGGATGGGGATTAGCCCCCAAGCACCAATCATAAAACCGTTCATGCATGGGCATCGTTAATTCTATAGTCTTAATCACAATTATGTCGATATGGAAATGCATGCTGTACCAATTCTTAAGCATAACTGAAAAAAGAAAAGGAAACCAAACCGTTTCTTTTTTTCTTCTTCTTTTCAGGTCAATCATAATTGTTTTTAAGGTATGTGTTCATCTATTTATTCCCTGCAATTTCGGGAACAATTGATTCTTCAAGACTTGTATTTTAGGAAGTCTTGAAGAGTTATGAAACCAATTAAGGCTGTTCTATGACAATAATAATATTAATAATTGTGTATGTGCTACTACTACTATCCAAATGGGTGGACCTGATAATATGTAGGGAAGCCATTGTATCTCATTCTCAGATGGTGGCATGCAGTCTCCAGTCCCCTCAGATGGCCTGTGCTCTCAGACTTGCTCTTTTTCCTCCACAAGCAACATGGAGTAGCCTGTCACTTCCTCCCAACTCTCTGACAGTGACCTTTCATTTGGCCCCTAATTAATCACCTTCAAAACTAGAATAAATAAACAATCACAACAAACCCTAGCCCAATACCCCATCTGAAGCGATTTGAGCTGGCGCATGCTGTTTCTGCTTCTGAAACAAGCAACCCATTGTATGCAGTGAGCAAAGAGAAAAGAAAGGTGGTGTGCCCCCCTTGTGTTGGGCATGACTTCTGTTATCCATGGAAGATATGCTTGCTGCTTTTATTGCTTTTTGTGTGCTTAAGAAATGGAGAAGAAAATAGAAAATGAGAGAACAATCACCTTTTTCTTTATTTCTTGCATTAGCTGACCATACCACACTTTTACTAGAACTTACCACTGAAACATCTGATCTGATCTGATCTGATCCAAATCACAAGAAATGTTTTCTTTCTACTTGCTACTCTAGTTCTTGCTATCAACTTTGCTGCACAAGATCACCATTCCTAGGTAATGCTATTGCGCTAGGGTAGCTAGTTCATATCAATCTGGTGAAATTAATGTAATTGCCACTATATGTAATGCATGGTCAGAACAAATGTTGACTCGCTAAAGTAGGAGACCGCAATAAATATTATGATCAAAACAAAAGCTACTGCTACTCCAGAATCATGGCTACTTTTGGATTTTGGTCCCCTCTGTGTATTATGCTGCTGATCTACTGGTCGTTCTTTTTCCACAGGCCTTTAGTGTATGCATCATTGCTGCCAAAAAGCACTCTGGTGTTTGGAGGCATGCTTTATATTAAATACACGACGTTTTGGACATATATCTAATATGTAATTTTGATTATGATATTTTATATGAATATGTTCATAAAAAATTATAAATTATTATATTTTGAATTTTTTAAATAATAGATCTAGTGATATCATTTTTACATAACCAATACAAATATATTATATATATATTAGTGATCAAAGTTAAATTTAACTGCATTCTTTTTAAAACATCATATATTGCTGAACGGAGAGGGAGAGAGAGAGAGAGAGAGAGAGAGTAATGCATTTCTTTGGTTTTAATGGATCCGATGCCTGGTTAATTAGGTTACTGATAGAGCCAATGCTTTGACCGCCTGTCAGCGATGTAATTAGAGTATGCTTCATTCTTTTTTGACAGGAAGAGGATGATGCTTAACTGAACAGGAGTAGTACAAAGGAAAGGCGTAGCAACGCAAGGATAATGTTACGGGTTTCAGGGCGGGTACCGCTGCACGTGGCTGTAACGTGCGTGAGGAGAGGAGCCCAGCAGAGCGGCTGCTGCCGCGCTACGTGTTCATGTGCGAAAGGCTGGCACGTGCCTGGTGGTGTCGGGGGACCACTTGCAGCTCGGACACCCCTCGTTACCGCACGTGGCCCACTTTGCTTCCCTCGATCCCTCGAATGTACACTCAGGCCATCCGACCATCGGTCGTACCAGTGTTTCGGGGAAAAGGAGCCGGAGCCGGAGCCGGCCGGCTCGGTTAGTTAAGAACTCGGTTTAAACTCGGATTTTCTGTTTGTTATTTTAATGAGTTGAATTCGAGTTACCTCGTGAGTAACTCGACTAACTCGTTTACCTAATAAGCCCAGAAGAGAAGCCCGATGTCCGGTGTCCACACAAGATCCACTATAGCACACGCAACTACACAAGCAGCGCAACCCTAATCAACCCCACGTCACGTGCAGACCGCAAGGGGTTCCAAATTCCATTCCACCCGCATTTGCACCTGCTTGCTCGCCACCGCTAGAGTGGGCATTGGGTAGTGTCGTCGTGCACTACCAGCCCACCGTCTTGGTCGCGTCGTGCCATACCATTCGGCTCGGTCATTCTACCGTCGTCGCCCGATCGTCTCTAGTCGAGCCCAAGCACGCCCAAAGCCGTCTTTGATCGTCCGCGTCACACCGGCCGACCTAAGTAACTATAGGCGCTGAGAAGCGATACCGCCACCGCCACGTCAGAAGACAAAGACACGTGGTTGGTCGGGTGGCGAAGGGATGATTGGTTGCAATGCAGGTGTGGGAGTGATTGTACTAGGTGAGGAGGATTGGGCTAGAACGGAGGTTAGGCGGTGTGGGAGTGATTGGACTAGGTGAGGAGGATTGGGCTAGACGGAAAAGTTGGGCTGTTTAGTGCGGTGTCGGCCCAAGCACGCCAACCGATCGTCCGTCTTGCGTCGCCAGCGCATTCTCGCCCGGCCTACCACGTCCGTCTCGTCGTCTGTGTTTAGACCGTGCCGTGTCGACCGTTCTTTGAGCTGGCCCAAAAAAGCACGATCCAAGTCCCAGCTCTATAAGCCGCTACCGCCCCCTTGTTTGCCTGGCACCCTGGTCGGTCCCAACCTCCCGCAACCTCCACCTCCTGCTCCGACGACGCCATCCCGCCCCCGCGTAAAAAATCTCCGCGACACCCCGCCCTAGGCATCCTGCCTCCAGCCTACCTCCCGCGCCGGCTCCAGCCTTCGGCCCTCATGAAGCATTAACGGGTGATAGCTGCACACTTATACTCACGTGAGAGTATGCTCCAGGTGGTAGTAAATGATACGAGGCAACTGCTGTGATGTGGGATTATGCAATGCTAGAAACAAGTTAATGCTTCATGATGATTGCCTGTTAAGTTTGTGGTTTCATGCCAATGAATGCGCATGCTTCATGCTAACTTTACCTTATGTGTTGCTTATCTATTATATTTTTCTGGACAATTAATGATGAAGTCACAGCATCTGATGCACCGCTCTTTTCGTTAGTTTTTCAAATGATATGAGGCATTAGTTGGTGCAAGTTGAAATGTGACAGATACTGATGCATTGGGGTTATATGTTGTATTTGCATGACCAATGACATACAAGTGAAATTATGATATGCAACCACCCTTTGCAATCTCTTGCAGTTTTTAGTGTTTTTTTTGTGATGACTACCGGCCATCCAACCAAACAAGCACACCTTGTCGTTTTGCTTTCGGTCCTCATGCTTGGCACTATTTTGTTTTTAATTAGTACTCCCTCTTCACTGTATTTTTCCTCATACCTTGCAAATTAACTACCATCTGGTTGCAAATGACGAGTCCAAAGATGTAACGTTAGACCTACTGATTATACTTCGCTATTTGGCTCTCGTCTGCGGTGTCTAGAATTTGCTTTTCCTCTCTTAACCTCATACTGTACATGGTTGCATCAATAGGATGCAGCTATATCTCAAGTAAAAAAATGGAATGAGAACGTCGAGTCGATGGGTGACATGGCCATATTATTGTATAGATTTAACTAGATCTATTTAAGACCATCTTCGTACACAATGCATTGGATTATGATTTACAGTCATACGTAGAATTTGCAGTGATCAGAACTTGAAAGAAGAAATGTATCAGGCTGTTAATCTGGCCATTAAACTCGATATAGACTGCTGCTTTCTTAACTCTTAATCTTTCTCTTTCGCTTGTCATTTTGTACATGATACATCTCCAATGCGAATTTTTGACCTATCTTTTCCTCTTGTTAAGCAGACCTTTTGTTTGGTGGAGGACAGGTTGACAAGAAGACATTTTGTTTGGTAGCCAAGTTCATTAAAAAAAATACTCATGACCTTATATTTCATATTTTTACTAGCTCTTCATGAACTACCATGCTAATTGGTAGATTATATGTTAGCAACGTTTAATTGGTTGCATGTTTTGTACACAAAAGGGAATGTCTAGTGCGCACCATGAGCTCTTTTAAGTGATATTATGGACTTTTGGTTGTGAAGTTGTGATCTTGTGGTTGTGGTCTTGTACTCTTGTGGACAATTGAATCTTGAACTCTTGTGTTTGTGGTGAAGTAGAGAAGCAAGTTGGCATGTTACTACAAAAATTCAAGCATAATTTACTAGTTATTGTTATTATTTGGATGCAATTGAGTTTGGATACAAATTATGAATTGAGTTTGGATACAAATTATGAGTTCCTTTTCATGTTGTACACTGTATGTATTAACACTAGTTGAATTGTTAATAATTAGCCGAGTCGAGCTGTTTGAACGAGCCAATCCGAGCTTGCTATTATGCTCGTTTGCTTAACGAGCTTGACCGAGCCGAGCTGAGCTAGTCCGTTATCCACCCCTAATTGTACTACTGCAGACTACACTTGATAGAGCTGAGCTTAGTATGTGTTTTTGACGGTTTTCAAAGATCAAACTCCTATTTGGGTTTAATCATGCAAATCTTGCTCTTACCTTCTGATATATATTTACAAAGATCACACGTACTATGTTTAGGTCATGTAAACTACCAATGCCTTCTCAAAGAAGGCTACCATGTGACAGCGAGAACCCAGTGAATGTGCATTAATATTCTGTCACTGACTCATGGTTGAGGGTGAGACTTGAGAGAGCAGCTTACAGTTAAAACCTAGATGTTTTGCACTAGAGAGTAGATAGCCTCCTGTGTAGTGTAGCCTCAAGAAATTGAATATACCATCATTATGTCAGGCATATCTGCCAATTTCCCCCCAATTTTAAGTCATTTTACTGAAAGGATACTTAGATGTCATATTAGGATATGTAATCAAAAAAAAATCTGAAAACTCGGAGGCATTCCTTTTGTTTTGGATCTGTCAACACTCAAGGCCCCATCTCAAAAAACCACAGTGAAGAATAAAAAGAAAAAGAAAGGTACTCCTCGTAAAACTTCGCCATCACGTTTTCGGTCCGATCTAGGTATTGAACCAAGATTTCTTTACACAAAATGTGCAGCCAGCCCAGCGACCGTGCCAGTGTCAGCGAGTGCATGCTCTGCATGGCAGACAACTCGTGAGAGTGATGACTAATAGCTTACTGCTCAGCCTCAGCGAACAGCGATCAGGTTCTCTTGCAACCTGATCAGTGGCGCCTCACGTGAAATGCCAACCAATCACGGGCCCCGCCGCCCATCTCGTGGCCAAGCTCGCTCGCCACGCGCGTCTCTCTCTTCTCCCAGCCCCAGCCCCAGCGCCACCCCGTCTTCCCTCCTTGTTCTTCCCGTAGTCGTCTCTTACTCTCGACCATTCCATTGCCATCTGATCCCTATTGAATTAATACAGATTTGATATAATTTTAACTCTAATTAATTTCTAAAAAATCTCAAAGGCCTATGTGTACATGTTAAAACTGTTTAGTCCCACATAGAGTATTAATAGAGAGTTACACCACTTTATAAGGTGAATCGTGGTAACCCCCTTGTGGAATTGTAGAGAGTCAACACACACGCGCGCGCTCGCTCGCTCGCTCGCCGAGCCGAGCCGTGCCGTGCGTGCGTGTGCGTGTGCGTCCCGTGAAGTAGGATTGGCGAAACAAGCTATTGGTTAACTGGGAGGAGAGTACTTTTATAGACCCACTCCATTGGAGATGTAATTCTCTCCTAAATCTGTATGGCAGGATGATTTTTATCTTAATGTGTTCTGTGGCTTGTTTAAGCAAAGATCTTGTCCTCTGAGCGATCTTGAAAGAACACACCTATATGAGCACATTGCTAGTCACGATCATGAGATAGGGTAATCTCTAGGAAGCTCATGAATAGGCCAGGAGTATGACTTATATGCTCCAACCCGCGGGGATGCCTTGCAGCCTAGTATCAGTTAAGGACTTAAGTGAAACCTATTCACACAAAACTGTCAATTCAAGACTTAGTCCATTGTGCAGTTGTGGATAAGTGTAGCTTCTGTTCTAGGTGGATGTTCAATCTTAACCGGTCTCCATCAAAACACTGGTATATTAAAATAATACTGTGGATCAAGGCATTTGACATGTGCCTTTGGGATATGGTGGGGGATTGTTGGAATTAATACGGGTTTGGCCCAATTTTAACTCTAATTAATTCCTGAAAAATCTCAAAGGCTCATGTGCACGTGCTAAAACTATTTAGTCCCACATGGAGTATTAATGGGGAGTTACACCACTTTATAAGGTGGATCGTGGTAACCCCCTTGTGGAATTGGAGAGAGTCAACACACGCCTTGCTGCTGCTGCTCGCTTCGCTCAGCCGAGCCGGCGAGCCGAGCCGAAACGCGTCGTAAATCTTCGTCTTGCGCGTCGCGTGCGTCGGGTCTTGCGTCTCTGTCAAGCGCGCTTTTTCTTTATCTATTCAAATCAAACGCCCGACTTCGCGAAGTAATGGTTAACAAACGGAGTCGCGCTAATGGTTCTCTTACTAGTGGCTGTGCTGTTAGCACTGGTTGATGGCGACCGTTTCTAGTCTCTTTGTTTTTTGTGGACCATTAAAAGAACAGTAAACTGTTCGACAGACTCTTCCTCTCCATTTTCTTTTCACTCCACGCGAGACAGACTCTTCCTCTCCACGTTTTGCTGCTTTCTCTGGCGATCTCCATCCCAGCGAGGCTCGTGTACGGTCGAACCGGGAGAGCAGGCCTCCGGAACCCCATCCTTGAAGGCTTACACGAGCGATGACGAATAAGGTTTTTGGGGAGCGTTCGCACGACTGCTCGCTGCTTCGTCATCATCCGATCCTCTGCTTCATCTACATCAACTGCGTCATCATCCGATCCTCTGCTTTCATCTACATCAACTGCGTCATCATCCGATCCTCTACTTCATCTACATCAACTGCACGGCTACGTCCACTACACCATGGCAAACGACAACACTTTTGCTACTGCTGCTCCTTCAACTGGTTCTGGGTATATCAATCTAATCCTTGTAGTTTGTTTATCTTTAATTTATGTTATTGTTTTGAACACTGAGATAGAAATGCTAGTTTCTGTTCTGTTAGAAATTGGTATGACTATGGTGTTCATGTTTATCTGTCTTATGCAAAAGGCTTTAATATTGTTCATGATTTATCTAGTACATTTCTGGATTAAAGTAATTCAAAAAATGTTTATATTTTCAACAATCCCTACTGCCAGTACCATTTCGTTCCAGTTTGCTGCACCTTGTTGGCCAACTACTGTACCACTGTCTTCACTACTCTTCAAGCGTCTCTTTCTTTGGCTACTTCTTGAAACATCCTCAAAACTTTAAAGTTTTCAAATTAGATTTTAGTTTTTGGTTTGAAATTTGTCTTCTTTCCCAACGGGGCAAAGTCCAGCAAATCCCCGCTTTCTTTTTTTTCCTCTCCCGTCTTCCCTCTCTAGAACCGGCTTAACCAAAACCGCCACCGACTCCGTCGCTTCCGCCGCGTGTCGCCATGGGAGCCGCCCTCCTCCACCGTCGCTCCGCGCCAAGGCCGCACAGGCACCACCACCTTGTCTCGCCACCTCCCTTTCGCCTTCAATGCGTCGCGCGCCCAGCCGCCAACACCGCGCCGCCCCCATCCCGTCGCCATGCTGCGCCGCAATCGGCGACCCCGCCACGCCACCTCCCACCCTGCTCTCAGTGAGGGAACACCGCCACCGCTTGCCGCCCCACGTGCGCCCCATACCACCACCTCGCCCCCCGCCGGTGTAGAACTCTCCCGATCGCCACCTCGCCACACACACGCCGCCTGCTCCATCGCCCACTCCTGCTCCCACCGCCTCTTCGCCGGCTATAAAAGCCGCCCCATGCCTCTCCCTCATCACCCGCACCCCTCCCCCGCCCTCCTTCGTCCCCGAGGCCGGCCAAGTCGGAGGAGCCGCCGCCACCTCCGCTCCCTCCCCGTCAAGCCATAAGGCGATTGTGCCCTCCTCTTTCCT
The DNA here is from genome assembly GCA_036346395.1 of Hsuehochloa calcarea. Classification (NCBI taxonomy): domain Eukaryota; kingdom Viridiplantae; phylum Streptophyta; class Magnoliopsida; order Poales; family Poaceae; genus Hsuehochloa; species Hsuehochloa calcarea. Next base: position 49,529,466 of record CM070599.1, read on the forward strand.
TCCTCTCCCACCCAGCACACCAACACCACCTCTTTCCCTCCCCAACCCCTTCCCCCACCCCCTCCGGCCACCACTTCGCCAGAGCTTCACCAGCGCCACCCTTCCCCTCACTGCCGCCACCAACCCGTCACCCAAAAACCCCCAATCCGCTCAAAAATCCAAGGGGGGAAGAAGGCACTTACCTCGGTAGAGCCTCCCCGCGCCACCTCGTGCCTTCGCCATCGGTCGTCACCACCGCCGGAGCGCCACTGACCTTCGCTTCTCCCCCCCATTCGTTTCCTCCTCACCGACGCGCTGCGAAGGCGTTTAGGCCTCTCGGCCGAGCACACTCAGCCTTAGAAGCCCAGGTTGAGTGGGCCTTGGCTCGGCCCAATGCCAAAGCCCACTACTGTTCATAGCCCAATAATATTCATTTATTAATTCAGCCCATACACTGTTCGGCACTGTTCAGTTAAAAAAAATTGTTCATGATACGAAAACAGTAAACTAGATTACTGTTCCTTAACCAAGATCAGTGTTTAAATACTGTTCATAATCTTTTTTTGGATGAACAATAAAGAAATGATACTATTCATCAAAACCCTAATTTGACATTTTATACCCTTTCTGACCGTCTCGAACCCATAAAACCCATTCTTAACTCCGTTCAGCCATATCAAACTCCCTATAAATCTTTTTACCTCTTTAATTATTTGTACTTAGACTCTTCTTGATTCCTTGAGCCACATTTTTATTTGGTTTTTGTGTCTTGAGGTTTCGACTCTAACAAGCCCATTTCGAGACAAGACTGGACAAGACACAATAATGGGGACCTTTCGAAGACTTCGAGCAAGGAGGCAAGTTGCATACCTTGAACATATTGTACCTACATTCCATATAATTCATATGATTATTTTCATTAGTATATTTCAGCCAAATATTTTAATAAAGAAATGATACCTTGGAATGCCATGTTGAATAGATAAAACCTTTCACCTCACATACCAAGCCACCCATTCTTATAGGCCATATTCACCTTGACAAGCTTAGTCCACATAAAATAATAGCAAAAATTCTACAATGCTATACAAAAACTCCTTTATAAACACTGATAAGGAAGGTTGGCTTTTAGCCAATAGGTTTTGGTAGAAAGTTGAGTGTTGAGACCAAAAGGATGGACAACCCAATATACTTAATAAAAGTGAGACATCAATGAGATCTGGAGGTGGACAACCACGAGTTGGTAAATGACCCATCATCTCACTAAATGTTAAGTAAGGACAAAAACATTGTGCCAAGTAAACAGACACAGGTCTCGCTCAACCACAGTGTGGTTTATCCAACTTGGCTTAGTACACTGCTCTCCCAATTGAATATCTACAAGCTGTCAACTGCTCTTGTGTGATAGAGCCGCCGCGGAATGGGGTTAGTCAGGAGTGGGCTTGTTAGGGCACTTGCTGAACTACACAACGGTATGGACCTGTCAGCCTCGGAGTGCGGATTCCACCATTACCTGGTGGTCTCCCGAGGCTATATGGACCGTGAACCTACCGGGTAGAGAATAGTAAGGTTGAGCAGTGAAAATGCTTTGTTATCTTAGCTCAGTCGCACGATAACATGTTGCATGTCTATGATCTGACAGTATGAGTATGAGATATCTTGTGGGTAAAGTTGGGCAACTCTACGGAGTATAAATCAATGGTATTCAAATACGCCGTGTTTCCGGTTAATAAAGCTGTGTTTATGGGTGATTCCAGTACACAATGCATAAGTAGGCTTTTTATAGTTGCTATTTGGCAAATTCAGATGTTATAAACCCCTGAGACTATACATATTACCGTTTTACTGTTTTTAAATATTGTGCGGCTTTTAAATTCAACTATTGCATTCCGCATATACCGGTATTGGTAAAACTGTACCTTCCATTGATAATCCTAACATGTAGTTAAGTATAATTTCCTATGCAACTTGTTGGGTACGGTTGTTGTACTCATTCTTGCTAAATATCAACAGAAGAATATTGGGAGGAATCATGTGATCCTTGCGATCAGGAGGAACCATTTGATGGTGAAGACTACTGGTATTAGGGTCTCTTTTGTGCTCGAGCTTGCCTGTGGTTTTGGCACACTTTTGTGTTTGTAATATATTATGTTTGGGCTTGGATGCTCGTTTCTGTTTTCAAAGTGGCTGTTAAGTCTTAACTGCTGTAATAAAAATTTATCAATTATTGTAAACGTCTGCTTGTTTATGAGATCACAATTTTACAACTGTACATCTTAAACCGTCGTAAAGATCCTAAATGTCTCTCTTTTTTTTTTCGGGCTGTTACACTTCTCCATCGGAACGAATCGAACGGAGGGAGAGAGGATCTCAACAGTGCTTGGTAGTACTGCGAAGGAGTAAAAACTAAAAAGTGCTGACCTCTCTGTAAGAAGCAAAGTCTCAAAGCAGCAACAGAGACGCAAATCAAGAACATATGACAGGCCCATAGCTAGCATTAATGGCACCTTAAAGCCGATCGATCGACTGACCGAGCTACCGTAGACTTCAATTCAAATCACAGCTAACCGAGCTGTGTGCATCGGTGGGACGGCACCGTGCCGTGAAGAAAACAGCGGTCTCGCCTTGTTAATGCCCATTCCAAGGACACTCACTGGTCACTACTAGCCAGTGGTAGTACAACACGAAGAGTACGAGACAACTCGCAGAACAGTCGCGGTATATTCGACGAGAGCGAACGAACCTGTGCAGCGACGACACGAGACGAGTCCGAAACAAGATACGAAGAGCAAATCATAATAGCAACCTGGTTAGGTTAACCTCTACGGTTAAAAAAAGATACGGTAAAATGCATAACGGGTCACTCAATCTGCGGGGTCGTGTCATTTAGATCACTATACTTTTAAAATACACGCTATTTAAGTGAGTCATCAGTCTACCATAGTTGTCCACACTTGCATATTCGTACATATGACATGCTACGTAGATGAACTTCACGCAGTTAAAAAAATAACACAAAACCCCCCATGTACATTTTTTTCCCCATTTAGCCCTACCAATATGCTCTTATGAGAACCCCATCAAACAAGACCAAATCCCAATTGAGCCAGTCTCTTGACCTAGTCCTCTTGCTGAGGTGACAACGGCAACGATGGAGTGTGGCGGCAGTGGAGTGAGGAGGAGGTGGCGGCGTTGGCAGAGTGAGGAGGAGGACGAGCGGCGGAGTATGTCGTCGTCCCCGCGGTAGCTACCATCCGAATGGGGTTAGTCGAGTGGGCTTGTTGGGCACTTGTGGTACACTCAATGGACTCGTCGACCTCGAGGGATTCACCATTACCAGTGGTCTCCAGGGCTATATGGACCGTGAACCTAATAGAGAATAGTAAGGTTGAGTTATTTGAAAATGCTTTGTTATCTTAGCTCGATTGAATAACATGTTGCATGTCTATGATCGAAACAAGCAGTATGAGATATCTTGTGGGTAAAGTTGGGCAACTCTACTTATCTCAATCAATGGTATTCAAATGTGTTTCATTTAATAAACAGTAATTATGGGTGATTCATACACAATGCATAAGTAGGCTTTTATAGTTGCTATTTGGCAAATTTCACTTGTTATAAAACCCCGAGACTATACATATTACCACCCTTTTAAATATTGTGCGGCTTTTAAATTCAACTATTGCATTCCGCATATCTGGAAAACTGTTTCCATTGATAATCCTAACATGTAGTTAAGTATAATTTCCTATGCAACTTGTTCCACAGTTGTTGTACTCATTCTGCTAAATATCAACGTAAGAATATTGGGAGGAATCATGTGATCCTATCGGGAGGAACCATTTGATGGTGAACACCGTATTAGGGTCTCTTTTGTGCAAATTTTGCTCGGAATTTGGAACTTTTGTGTTTGTAATATATTATGTTTGGGCTGTGCTGTTCGGCCTTCAAAGTGGTTTAGTCTTAACACGGGGATAAAAATTTATCAATTATTGTGAAGGTTGTTTATGAGATCACAATTTTACAACTGTACATCTTAAACCGTCGTAAAGATCCTAAATGTCTCTCTTTTTTTTCGGGCTGTTACACTTCTCCATCGGAACGAATCGAACGGAGGGAGAGAGGATCTCAACAGTGCTTGGTAGTACTGCGAAGGAGTAAAACTAAAAGTGCTGACCTCTCTGTAAGAAGCAAAGTCTCAAAGCAGCAACAGAGACGCAAATCAAGAACATATGACAGGCCCATAGCTAGCATTAATGGCACCTTAAAGCCGATCGATCGACTGACCGGGCTACCGTAGACTTCAATTCAAATCACAGCTAACCGAACTGTGTGCATCGGTGGGACGGCACCGTGCCGTGAAGAAAACAGCGGTCTCGCCTTGTTAATGCCCATTCCAAGGACACTCACTGGTCACTACTAGCCAGTAGTAGTACAACACAAAGAGTACGAGACAACTCGCAGAACAGTCGCGGTATATTCGACGAGAGCGAACGAACCTGTGCAGCGACGACACGAGACGAGTCCGAAACAAGATACGAAGAGCAAATCATAATAGCAACCTGGTTAGGTTAATCTCTACGGTTAAAAAAAGATACGGTAAAATGCATAACGGGTCACTCAATCTGCGGGTCCTGACATTTAGATCTATACTTTTAAAATACACGCTATTTAAGTGAGTCAATGTACATATATTCGTATATCTATTCACGCGGGTTAAAAAAATAACACAAAACCCCCATGTAATTTTTTCCCCAGCCCTACCAATATGCTCTTATGACATCAAACAAGACCAAATCCCAATTGAGCCAGTCTCTTGACCTAGTCCTCTTGCGGGTGACAACGGACGATGGAGTGTGGCGGCACTTGGCAGAGTGAGGAAGGAATGTCGTCGTCCCAAGCTACCATCCGTAGCGGAGGACATAGACTTTAAAAAATAAAAGCAAACGGGACGGATTAAATTAATTTAGCTTAATTAAAGTGAAAAAAATACAGAGAGAGGTAGAGGGGAAAGATAAAGGAGCGGAGGGCCCGAATCATCCAAATTTCCGAAATATAAAAACAGCGTGCAGCCGCAAGCAAACAAGCAACTGAGCAAGCCGCAAGCAAACAGCGAGGAGGAAAGCCACAGCGCCGCTACGGAAACACAAAAACAAACGCAAGCAAAGCCAAAGCAGAAACAAGCAGAGCCCCTCCTATCCAGTTCCACTCCAGAAACGCCCGCGCCCACGGACGCAGCAGGCTGCTACTGACTGACTGAGGCAGACGCGGTCAGGCGGCGGCGGCGGCGGCAGGAGCGATCCGATCCGCGATGGCGAAGTCCAAGAACGGCTGCCTCAAGATCCTCGCCTGCGCCGGCGCCGGATCCGACCCCTCCGCCGGCTCCGACGCCGATGCCGACGACCACGCCGACGAGGTAGTACTTACAACGCCCTCGCGCTCTCATCGCCAAATGCACCATCTCTGCATGACGTCCTGTCCATCAAAGTTGCTTCTTTTAAGAGTTTGGTGTGTTTGTTTTTAGCAGATCTCCGTGGAATGTGCGGGGTTGAGGGGCGTGAGCGGGTTTAGGTAGATCTGGGGTTGATTCGTTGCGGGGAGTAGGAAGCGACCAGCAATTTGGGAGATTTACCAGTGATCCTGTGCTGTTCCACCCCACTCGCTCAGCTCGTAGGCTTGATTTTGATTTCAAAATTGTTGTCGCGCTGAGAGGTGGAGTCGCTCATCTCTTCGTAAGCATGAGTACATGGTTCTTCACCTGAACCCCCCCGGTCCCTTTTCCCTTCTTTTTTTGCTGCATGGCTCTAGCGGCAGGCTGTGCCATGTTGTCTGATAGGGCTTAGGGTTGCTGTTTGTGTCGTCTCGATCCCATTCAGGATGTCTGCGACAGGGAGGGATCTGATGCTGCAGTGTTTGTTTGCTCCGCCTAGTGCTATGCTGTGCAAGTGTACTCACTGTGTTATCTTGCCTCTCGGCTTGTTGCATCTGTCGTTCTCCTCCGTGGGGTTGATTGTTGCTAGCCTTGTCCCCCCTGATTTGACATTTTTGTTGTAACATTGGGTTACTGATAGCTATTTTCCCTTACTGAGAATCCTAGAGTGGTGAGGATTTGGCCAGACCCTGGAGCAACTCCTGTTGCACCGATCAGCTGGAAGGATCTTGGTTAAAATCCCCGTATTATATTGGGAAATTCGCTTATTATGGGAAATATCCGCACCAACATGTGGTGGAAAATTGGAAATGGGATCAGTATTTTTTTTGACATGACAGCGTAGAGGAGCTGCACCAGTTGAATTTATGCATAATCAGCTCTTTTTCATTGACAAAATTACACAAATTTAATTTAACTTGGATGGATCAGTGATGTTAACAGAGCAGAGATATTTTGCTTAAGATTCTTTTGGAAATAAATTGACAGATAGTTCGCACCACTACGAAACTTTGGATAAGAAGTTTACAAGGAAACGTTACATTAATTAACAAAAGGAAATATAAATAAATAATTACAAACAATTAATGCGCTGGTTCAATTCAAATTACCGACAGTGATTGATGAAGAATGTGGATTTGTATTTACCGTTGCCTTGTGTTTTATGCCTCATGGTAACCAACATTTTTCTTCAGTAAACGAAAACTGTATTGTTTGCATTGCAAATACACTCAGCTAGCCATTGTTACTTTTTTACTTTGTAATATCTCTTGTCTAGTTGTTTTCATGTGAAAATACTAACAAGGATTGTCTATTTCCTCTACTTCATATCAAGTACACGATTTCATGCTAATGGTTGATGTACATGTTGGCTTTTCCAGAACAAGGCCATATCAGATAAAAGCAGATGGAGCTTTCGTAGGAGGTCTACAAGGCATCGAGTTTTGAAGAGCTCTGATATATCTGAACCTGAAACTCTTAGTTCGAGCAAAGCAAAATCTGAAATTGCTCCAAGCAACAACATATATTCTTCAACATACTCTTATGCCTCAGAGAAGCCTCTGCATCAAGGCAAGTCAGATGAGAAGATTCTGCATCAAGAAACGCCAGATGAGAAGCCTCTGCATGAAGAGAAGCCTGATGAAAAGCCGACGGAGAAACCAATTGAAAAGCCTGTTGAGAAAACAATTGAGAAGCCAGTTGACCAGATAATTGAAAAGTCAATTGGACAGCCAGATGAAAAGATAACTGAAACGCCAATCGAAGATCCAGCTGAAAGGATAACTGAAAAACCGATTGAAGAGCCGTCTGAAAAGGCTGTTGAGAAACTCGATGAAAAGCCAGATGAAAGTATTTCTATTTCATCGTCTGAGCTGAAGCAGGAGGAAACTGCCTCACTTGTCGATGGAAGCAGTGCAGACCCTGAGGAAGATCATGTGGAGTCTGCTTCTGTTGTCATTCAGTCAGGCATCAGAACATACATGGTATGTGGCAATGCTTTTATCATCTAGTGTTACGTTCACTACAATTACTTCTCTTTTAATGCTATTTCATTTACATGACTGTAGGCAAGGCAAGAACTATCGAATCATAAGGATCTTGTGAAACTGCAAGCTGTGATACGTGGGCATCTAGTTAGGAGGCAGGCTGCAGAATCATTACAATGCTTGCTTGCTATTGTTAAAATGCAAGGTCTAGTACGGGCTCACCAAGCACAACGATCTGCAGGGAAGTTTCAGGTGAGTAAAGTATTTGTATTTTAGGCATATTCATTTATGATACATTTAGTACACTTGCATTTCGTGTGGGAAGAACATCATGGCATCAATATTACTCAACAGAATTTCATTTTACATGTTCCCATCAGACCAAGTATTGTTTATTGCTATGACTTTTTCCTAGATTGGGGTTGTTCAGACAGTAGAAACTCTTTTGCTGCCCAGTCAGTTGAGTGACACTTACCAAAATTCAAGCTTTAAGATGTTATGTGCAGTTTATGAGCATTTTTTCCAAGTTTCTTTAACAACCTGAAAGCTATCAATCTGTTGTTGGTGCCAAGAATTTAATTTTTGTATGCAAGTCGCTACATTTATTTCGTATCTGTCGTCTTGTTGCAAAATTCCATGGGTTGCATAGTCTTTTATTTTGGAATTGATCCTCTTCCTCTGCACCTAACATGTAAGTGGATCCTCATTTTTTGTGTTATAATGCTGAGTAGCACCCTTGCATGAACATTCGACCAACCAACTTTTGCTTATTACTTTATTAAAACATATTTTTTGGTAGGACACTGTGGTCCGTTCTTCAAGTGAGAAATTGCTTCATAATGGATTTGCTCTGAAGGTGAGATGAAATAAATCTTATCTACTAAGATTGCCATATCATAATCTCTAGTTTGAATTTCCTCATGTTAACATGGTTTTATCTTCTGTCAGCTCATGGACAGCATGTCGACTTCAAAATCCATTCACCTAAAGTGTGATCCTTCTGAATCTGATGTTACATGTAAATGGATGGAGAGGTGGACAACTCTGATTCCGTCAATTACTGGGGGGCACTTACTAGAAAATAAGGAAAATAGTGGGTTAGTCGTTGAAAAGGTGAAAGAAGATGGCCAGCACGAAGAAAAGACAGTTCCTTTGGACTCAGACATATCTTTCCCCAAGTTAGTGCCTGATGACGTGGAAGTGACACTAAGTCCATCTGATTCTAGTGCCTTGGAGACTCCTGCATGCATCCCGGATGAAGCCCCTGGGGTGGAAATCGAAGATGATCCTGAACCAGAGTTGATTGAAAAGATCAATGAAGATGCTTATCAATTGATTGACCCAAAGACAGAGAATGTTGTGGAACAATCTTTGGAGTTCTCAGGTCAACAATCTACCCAAACTGATCCATCAAAGGAACCCAGCCCTCTTCCTGAAAAACCTGAATCTTCCAATGAGGATATTATGGATGCATATAAAACTGAGCAGACACTGGACATGGAAGGTAAAAGGTTTGTGGCAAGAAAGTCATGCAATCCAGCATTTGCTGCTGCACAGTTGAAATTTGAAGAGCTGAGTTCGAATTCTACAGTCAGTAGGTCCAACAGTTCATCTTATCTGGATGGGGCAAGCAAATCGAAGGTGCATACTCCCCATTCACAAGATGATGCCTCGTCCAAGCAAAATAATGACACAGGCATACCAGAAAGCTCAGTTGGTCATGATCCTAAAATCATACTTGCTGCTTCAGAATGTGGGACTGAGATTTCAATTACCTCTACACTTGACTCACCAGATAGATCAGAAGCTGATGGTGGTGAGATTGTACTGGAGATTGGAGCTCTAGAAGATAGGAACTATGTTACTGACAATGCTGATGAAGACACCCATGTTTTGCATTCTGAAGTGAAGAGCACTTCCGAAGGAGTCGTCAAGCCAGAACAAGAGGAAGAACAGAATGGAGACGTTGCTAACCCTGTTGTTGCCACGGATCCTGTTCTTGTTGAGCAACCACATGTTGGACTGGAAAAGGCAGATTTGCATGAGCAACTGGAAAAATCTGTAGAATCTTATGCTAAGTCACCCGAAGGAACTCCCATGAGCCGAACCCCCTTTGCAGAATCTCATGGAACACCATCGAGTGAGGTTTCTGTTAATACCAAAAAGAGCAAGAGCAAAAAGCCCAGGTCTCATGTAAGCAGGAGATCGCTGACTAGTCCAAGCAGTGATTCAGTAGGACGAAGCAGCACCGATAATCTGTCAAAGGATTATAAACATGCAAAAAGGGAGAGCTCAGCCAAGGTTGCTAAATCTGATCATGTTGATCAAGAACGTCGCATGAGCAATAGCACTCCTTTGCCTAGTTATATGCAGTTTACAGAATCTGCAAGAGCAAAGGCGTCTGCTAGTGTATCCCCAAAGTTAAGCCCAGACGTACAAGACAACAATCCGAGGAAAAGGCATTCTTTGCCCATGACAAACGGTAAGCAAGATTCGTCTCCTCGCATGCAACGATCATCATCCCAAGCGCAGCAAAACGTGAAAAGCAACGGTGATGTTCCTCACAATTCTTCTGGTAAGTGATCTGTTCTTCATTACGCTTTTGTTCACACAGGTCTATTACTTTGCTACTATATCCTGCATCCCTGCTACCCATTTATGTTTGGAAGTTTAGTTTGTGAAGACTTTTCGTAATGATTATGCCACTTGTATGAATTACCAATTGCACAGTTTAGCAATTTCAGGGGAACTGACACCACACAAAATCAAGATGCACAACAAAGTGTATTCAGTGTAAAGTTGGAAATTACTGTTAATGTGCCTTCCCTGAGCATTCTCTTGTTTAGCTGTGCTCTCTTCAGCGTGCTGTGTTTGCTCAGTATCGAGTATCTACCATCGTCTTCTAGCTATACTTGTATTACGATCCAATGCGTCATAAAAAATATACTATATATACTGTATTGGCCCATCCATAATGTATGTCTCTTATAAGGAATCCTCTTATGTGCAGATAGGAGATGGCATATATGATGGGTGCACCGAGCAGCACATTAACGCGGCGTCATCAAATATCTAAGCATTCTTGAGATGACTCAGATCGTCCTTGTTTTCCCTCCGCACACCCTCTAATTCGTCAGTTGTTTTTTTATTCTTGGAACACTGAGTGTGATTGGGAGAAGAGCAGCAGTTTCATATATGTACATTGTTGGTTCTTATTGGTTATGTTATTTGACTGAATGATTTCTGTGTGTAATATATCCTTGACTTGTAATGCAACAGAGGTCTGAAGAGTGTGGATTGATCTGTTATATTTGCTAATATTGAAGTTCATGTTGCTGTGGATAGAGTTTTCTTTGTCAATGGTATGGATTTCTGTTCAATAAGGTTCTATTTGCATTACTGCAATATGACAGTAAGAGAAGATTCTTGTGTGTAAGGATAAACTACTGCATAACATTTATTTACTTACTGGTGCAGTGGAGGATATGCTGTTTTGGTGTTGTTCCGGCTGATGAGAAAGGGTGTCATATTTTGATCGAGACTGGACAGCTGAAGACCGGGTGGCTATGAGCAACATGGCCGCGCGGCGTGCACGTACCAGGCCACCGACGCGCGTAAATCCGCAGGTTGGCGTCCGTGCGCAGTGCCGTGCCCGTGGAATTAGACCGGCGTGTGTCCGTGCGCACGATCGGCAAACCCGTGCGTGCCGCTGCGGAGAACCCGTGCTGCGGGCGGAAGGTGCCGAGGACGAGGGGCACGGAGGAAGTGCCCGCGCCGTTGCCTCTCACGGTCTTCTCCGTTGAACTCATGTTCCAGTAGGACGGGCAAGCAAACACCGAATGGCTTGCATGCAGGCTGCAGGTTAAGGAATAGCTGCAGGAATGAATACTTAGCTGCGAGAGTTGCTGTCGAAAGGTCCGGCGGTTCGACGGAGGGCGCCGCCGTGTTGGCCCAGCTTCCGGAGAGAATCCGCACATTGTTTTCTTTCTAGAAAATAAAGATAAACAGAGATGAGTTTTGTGACGCCTAACCACTTGCGTCTTTCCTGTGGAGACTGCCTTTGTCGGCCAACTCCGCGACAATCACGTCGTCATCGCCGGTCTGCATGTCACGTACGATTCCGGCACACCGCGCTGGCCTCGCTCTGGCCGCGTGGACCTTCGTCGTCGTGCTCTTGAGCGCATGGTGCTGCAGCCGGCTCATCGCCGGCACCTGTGCACCTTCGCCTAAACGCTCTAGCTCTCCTCACGGTGGAGCCGTATGCTCCACGTTATACGCCGGTTGCGTCGTCGCCTACGTGCGCTAGCACCCTTGCATAGCGCTGCACCGCCAGCTGGCCCTCGCACACGCACACCTGCGTATGCCTCGCTCGCGCGCGCGCCTCACGCGCACGCCCGCGCCCGCGCCGATCAGGGCTAGCTGCTGCTGTGCACGCCCGCGCTCTGTGCACACCCGTGTCTTGGCGCCCGCTCACACGCATTCGCGCTCGGCCGTGACATTCGTCGCTCTCGGGGCCGTGACCGTGCGATGTGCCCAAAGCTGTCGCCTCCAGGCAGCGCCGACACTTCCGTCGCGAGCACCTTGGACATCCGCTCCACGTTGCGCTCTAGCTACTCCTGCTAGTCCTCGAACAGGTTCTGGTTCGCCCGCGCCACCGGTACCATGCCGCATCGCCGGCGCCGTCGGGTGGGCACTCTCCTCGTAGCTCGCTCTGATACCAATTGTTGGCCCAGCTCCCGGAGAGAACTCACATTATTTCCTCTCTAGAATGCACACACACAAGACGATAAACACATATGAGTTTTGTGACGCCTAACCACTTGCGTCTTTTCTCTCTACTGTTATTCCATTGCTACTCACAATACAAACTGGTTGCAATTCTATTTATAGCTACAATATGACATGTAACCTCCCCCACTAACACATTCAAGTAGGCCACTACCTCCACTACATGCACTAGCTAATTACTCTATTAACTTGCAAAACATTAAGAAGTCAAGATTATATCTAACACGCCAGAGATGGACGTTAAAGGACTAGGCACAGGCAGACACGTCCCTAGCCTCCAGTGGAATGGAAGCGGCGATGCAATGACGTCGGTGGTCGGAAGACGGCGGAGCTCCGGCGCCCGGTGGTGGGCCTGCCTTGCCGGCGTCCACAGCGAACAGACCCGTTGGGTTCCCTTGCACCGTTGGATTACATATCGGCGGTTCGGATAGGCGAGGATAGCCGCTAGACGGTAGATATAACTGTCGTCGGCCCATTCACGGTAGGCCCATTTTAAGTTTGCTTCTCGGACAAACGCGACGGCCCAAGTTAGCCCATCCAAATTGGATCGCAAATAAAATCTGAAGTAAATTTCACTGAACATGTAATTTTACTATGATTTCGTTTGCATCACCATTAGTAAATCTTTTTATTTTACACTACCTCTTCTTACCATGAGTTGCACTTTGCACCCGGGTAAAGATTTGGCCTGCTTCCGGTGCTCACCGATGGTGAATGGTAATGCAGGAGGAGTCAACGCGGCACAAGGTGGAGAGGGAAAGTAGATGGAGCGAAAAAATAGATCAAAAATGGAGAATAATATTCGGAGTATCGTCGGATGTGGCCATATAGCAACGACGAAGACGGCAAAACAACTCTCTCTCTCTCTCTTTTTTTGTGTTGTTGTTATCTCGCGGGCCATGGTTCGCTGCTGCTGGCAAGCTCTCCGTAGTCCCTTATATTTTTCTCTCTAACAGACGTTGAAAAGATTTAATAAAGATAGTACAAAGTGAAACTACGGTATATTACATAGTCGTATATTACATAGCCACAATGAAATTTACTCATGATCCAAATTGGCCCTTCTAAATTTGGATCCCAGATAAGAGAGAGCTGCGACCCAAGTCGGCCCAGTGGCCCACCCCCAGTTTGTCTAACCTTTGCCGTTAGATCCAAGGTAAACGGTGCAGATGTGAAATGGGAGCCTAACTCTACGTATACGTATAGTAGCACTTTTACGAGAAAAAAAACTCCTGTTTTAATTGATATTACACTCGCTTTCTCCTGCTCCGTCGAGGTGGAGCGGACTTGCGGAGAGGGATGCAGATAGTCGTCTGTGGGTGGAGCTCTGGCGACCGCTGATAAGAGGCGGAGCGGGCAGGCGCACTAACCTTTTGCTTTGACAACTAGTGCAGTTCTTCGAATTTTGGATACGATTGTCCTTCTAGACCACCGTAATCTAAATGTAGCATCTTTACGCTAAAAATTTCATTTTTAGCCCCTTTAGGCCGCCTGCTACGCCACCGAACCACAACAAACCTGCTGCACCCCCATACAGCTGCAGCAACTTGCTGTTGCTACTACACCCCCACAGTGCAGCAGGTCGAGGGTATTGTAGCAATGTATCAGGTTTTCTCAAAAATCCGTTTAAGTATGTTTTTAGATGAATTTTTAAATATAGAAAATGTACTTGCTTGTGTAATTTTTTCAGAATTTTATTCGTTTTTATTTTTATTTTTTTTCAGAATTTTATTACTTATTATTATTTTCTAGAAAAATCATTTAAGTATTCTTTTTATAGGAACTTTCTAATATAGAAAATTAGGTTCAAACATTATGATTTATTTTTCCAGACTCCTTGTACAGTGGACTTGATTGTGTACTTTTTTCATGATTTCATATGTTTTGAAATTGCCTCGATAAACTAAGGATTTAGGTCTCGAAAATTAGGACGAAAGGTTTCAAAAACTAGGTTTTCATGATTTCATGTGACTTGGAATGTGAGAAGTTTAATACCACATGACTACTCTAGGTAAGAGACACTCCTTCCTCCGCACATCTATCACCCCATCACTGCTGTCGCACTTTGCCCGCAGTGCTCGCTTTTATGGCCTGTCAAATCTCTAGACCTGACTCCCGTTTGATTTGCTCGCGCGCCTCCACTGGAATGGGTGTTTTGTGACGCTTCGCGGCACCACACCGGTGTTAAATCGAACATATTAGAAACCCTTCCTGCAAACATGTTTGATCCATTTAAATACATAGTTCAAGTGCATATAAATACATACTTACTGCATATACAAAAGATACGAACTACTTAAGACCCCTTCCTGCAAATTATAAGTTATTAACCAAGCATACAATTGGACCAGACATATTAGGAACCTTTTTTTACGGTCAGACATAAGTTTTAGCAGGAGTCACAACACTATAACTAAACACTAAACCGCCATGCCAAACCTATAAAAAGCTTATTACAGTAAGTATAAGTTGATCGTTAGCCCCACTTCCCCTTCCCCTTATCTTAGGACTCCCCACGTCGATGTTGTAAGTTGAAGTCATCCATATCCTACGTGCACCGTACAGTGAAAAACGTAACAATGATGTAAATTCTACATAACTCACGTCGTCGATATGGAGTGCGCCCGGGTGACCGGATACACTATGGCGATCGGGCTCTGTCGTAGGATCCTTCCCCTTCCTCTTGTCTCGGGACTCCCCACGTCGGTTTCATAAGCCAAAGTCGTACATGTCTTACGATTCTATGATGTAAGTGCACTCTACAGTGAAAAATATAACAAGGATGTAAATTTTGCATAACTCACGTCGTCGATACAGAGTGCGCTCAGGCGACCGGATACTCTATGACGAGAAGCAAATAAATACTTAATCTCACCAAAAAAAGTAATTATGTTACGTTCTTTGAGTCCTCAGTGATGAGCGCTAGATTGAGAAGTGAAACACAATTGAGATAAGCGAAGAGCGACTGCGAGAGTTCGGTTTTGAAAGCCGAGCGAAGGAGGAGCCGCAGCGTTGGCGCCAGGAATTCCAGAAGCGTTGGTGCCGAGAATT
Organism: Hsuehochloa calcarea; assembly: GCA_036346395.1. Classification (NCBI taxonomy): domain Eukaryota; kingdom Viridiplantae; phylum Streptophyta; class Magnoliopsida; order Poales; family Poaceae; genus Hsuehochloa; species Hsuehochloa calcarea. The sequence goes on from CM070599.1 coordinate 49,544,700, forward strand.
TTGGACGAGGCGATATATGTGCGGAGGATGAAGGATGGATTGTGGGAAAGGTGACCCTTGATCATTGAATTTTGTTTTTCCCACTGGTGGACGCATCGTAATCCCAACAACAGTTCAAGGAATCTCATAGTTAAAGATACAAAATGTAATATATCACATATGCAGAAGGGAGCAGAAGGCTTCTGGCAATTACCTTCCATATGCAGCCTATATGATTTTGCTGTTACCATTGTATCCCGGTCACCATATTTGTTCATTCTGCAGGGACAAGGTGCATGCCCTTACTGTGTGCTAGTCAACGCTGCTGCTGAAGAACCACTACAAACTGGAAGCAACAATCCAAGGGAGAATGGATATTTGCAGTACAATGCATTTAAGAAGGAAGCTAATGAGCACAATCACAACACTCGGGGGTAACGATCAACTTCTACTTGCTATAATAAGCTTTTTATAGGTTTGGCTTGACGGTTTAGGGCTTAGCTATAGTGTTGTGACACTTGCTAAAACTTGTGCCTGGCCGTAAAAAAAAGGTTCCTAATATGTTTAGTCCAATTGTCTGCTTGGTTAATAGCTTATAATTTGCAGGAAGAGGTCGTAAGTAATTCGTATCTTTTGTATATGTAGTAAGTATGTATTTATATGCACTTGAAGTATGTATTTAAATGGACCGGACATGTTTGTAGGAAGAGTTTCTAATATGTTAGGTTTAACACCGGTGTGGCGCCGCGAAATGTCAAACAACACCCTTGTCGGCGGAGGCGTGCGAGCGAATCAATCGTGAGTCGAGTGTAGAGATTTGACACGCCATAAAAGCAAGCACTGTGGGCAAAGGGGGACAACAACGACGGGACGATAGATGTGCGGAGGAGGGAGTGTCTCTTACATAGAGTAGCCATGTGGTACTAAACTTCCCACATTCTAAGTCACATGAAGTCATGAAAACCTAATTTTCGAGACCTTTCGTCCTAATTTTCGAGACATAAACCCTTAGTTCGTCGAGGTAATTTCAAAAATATAAAAAAATTACACAATCAAGTCCACTGTGTAAGAAGCCTAAAAAAATTCATAATGTTTGGACCTCATTTTCTATGTTAGAAAATTCCTACAAATAGAATATTTAAATGAATTTTTTTAGAAAAATGGATAAAATTCTAAAAAAATTACACAAGCAAGTACACTGTTCTAGAAGGCTCCATAAACAATTTCATAATTGTTTGCTCTCATTTTCTATATTTATAAATTCCTTCAATTAAATTATTTTTTGAAGAAACCTGCTACAGTGCCCCCTACCTGCTGCACTTTGGGGGCGCAGCAGGTTGCTGATGCAGTAGGGGTGGCAGCAAGCGGGCTGAGGGGGGCCAAAAATGGAATTTCGGGCGTAAGGGGGCTATATTTGGAATTGCGGTGGTCTATGGGGTCAATAGTGTCCAAATTCCAATTCTTCTGCTCCAAGTAGAAATGCTCTAGCAAGATACAAATCGTGAAACAAGAACAAATGCTCTGGCGTGAGTGGAGAAGGGCGGCTGCTCAACTCCTGAGATTCATGGTATAAGGTTGCCAAAATTTCAATTTTAGTCATATGATCCTACATTTCCACGAATCAGATTGACTAGAACAATCTGAAACTATGTTAAGAGTCTTAATTTTGTAGACTCTTAATATTATTATGATTCTAACAAAAAAAATGTAGAGTCGTGATCAAAGTTATCATACGATTCTAGTGATTTATTATAAGTAATTATTTGCATATGTCCCTTTCATTGCAATTTTTTTATTTATTTGTGTCCAATATAATTTGTATAAATAACAAATGATCTTTTCTTTGCATTACATTTTGGTAAATAAAAGTTCTAAAAGTATAGTTTTAAAAAAGCAGAAGTGTTAAAATACAATATATATTTAAAAATATTTCTTTGGTAGAATTAGATAAAATCTTAGATTCTACGTTGATATAACGATTCGCGATCCTGCTGGACAACATCCGATCTGATTCAGGATCGTGATTATGACAACCTTTTGTGGTATTACCAAAATAACAGGCAATAATTAAGTCCAAGGTGCAATTCTGGATTGATACACCATCCTAGCATTCCATGTCGTTCACGAGCAATCTGACGAATCAAACAAGGTTTGGAGAGCCAGTGAGACGTGCATACAGCTATCGCTGGCCATTCAGGCTTTCAAAAGACGACCCGCTGATCCCCCCCCCCAAAACCAAAAGGCGATGTTTATAAATCCAGGAGATTATTAGTCACTTATGATATTTATCAACGAGGGTTCACACTTGACACTCATAATTATGTAGTTTGTACAATGGTTTCAAAGCATAATGTCTCTACATTGACAAATCATAACCAAAATTTTTAAATTTTCATTCACAATATTCCACAAATCCCAAATTCCCAAATACCAAATTGAAATTAAGTCATGACTTACTATGTCGCACCCCCTGCTGCTCCCGTTGATGGTTGACCCACTCGGTCGCTCCCGCGTCGTGCCGCACCGGCCACCGACGCGCCACACGCTGCTCTTGGGCCCCTTGCTGCTCCCACCGTCTTGTGCCGCACCGCACTATCGCTTCCCCGCGCTTAGCTCTTTGCCGGAGTGCATGGTGTTGCTCCGTCGTCCGCTTGGGTGCTGGCCGCCTCCCTACCCAGCTACTAGTCTTGCCCATGCGTGGTGCTGGCCGCAACTTGCAAGCTACTCTTGCACGGCCGCTCCCCTGCTGCTCTCGCGCCGCATCGCGTTGCCGCCCGCCTAGCCACTGTCATGGGGTGGGGAGCCTGGGACATGGGCGTGGGGGATTAGGGTTGAGGATTGGGGGCAGTGAGGTGGGGGCTTGTGGATGTTGAGTTGTGGGATTGGGGGACGCGAGAAGGCCTTTCGGGGCAGCTATGAGTGGGCTTGTTGGGTTAGAGATTCTTCTATGTGGCTGAGCTATCAAGAGGTGCATACCTAGGCCTGTGTTGTGAATACGACTCAACTACAGAACTGATGTCTACACAATATCTCAATTTTTCTGTGTTCTGGGTATATCAGATACCCTGCTGGCTCCGCTCGTGCTTGTGCATGCATGGCATGGGCCTGTGATCCATTCGGCTGAAAGCTCCATAAGAGCTGGTCGATATGATGTTTACCGGAAGAGTACTCATGGTCAATGGAATGGAAGAGGTTGCCGATCGAGCTTGACCCATCCAATCCGACGACACCAATAGTAAGCTCGGCATGCACCCACTGTATGACGCAAGTGTGGATGGAGCGGCCAAACGGGCCACAGAGCACTCCTCTTGCATGGGCCCTCGTCGTTGCGGGGCATTCCATCGGCGTACGAGGGCACATGTATGCACACACCATTGTTACAACTCACATGGAGTAGTGTATATTTTACGTTTCTTTTTAAGAAGCCATGCGAGAGGAGCATTTTTTTAAAGCTACCGCAGACAGCACGATAGAAGACACTATACCTTCCGCTCATCAACCAACCAACCCAAATCGTCTGCGCGTAGCTGTGGAGGCTGGAGAGAGGCCGAGCAGCCGAGAGACTGGCTAGTGCATGTAGTGCAGTGGAGGCGCGTCGCGTGGTGGTTGTGGTTGAATGAGTTAAGAAACCGGGTTTAGACCAGGCATATTCTACTTCTAATAGATTCCTTATTCTCTCAGTAGACTATATAAAAAGAGACACTCAGTCATTGTACTATAGTTTTCAGAAAAGTAATAAAGAGAAGCAAGAAGCTCCCTCGTATCTATGTGTTCAATCTACTATTCTGTTATTATGTTCTTGTATTGTTCTTACGATTCTGAGTTTGTCTACGAGGTAATCGCTTGGACTGGACTCGCTAGCGACGATTCCTCAACACGTTATCAGCACGATCGACTCTCCTCAGATCGAAAGGTAACCGTCAAAAAATGACACTCGTATATCGAATCGTCTTTTCTAGACCGCTTTCAATTCCACAATTGTTGCTTTCAAGATTGTTTTATCCTACAGTGCTAATCCGCCTAATCTACCGCGAGTCGACTTAAAGTCGTAGACACAATGCCGATCGGTAGATTGCATGAAAGAGTAGATAGCGATTGCGTTGTAGATTGCAAATACGTTCTAATCTACCGCGAGATGACTTGAAGTCGCTAGCTAAGCCGATCGGTGGATTGCGCATGAACAGTATTGCATAGTAATCGCAATGAACAATACAAAAAAGACCCGGTCAGCGCAGCCCCGTATGGCCGCTTGCCGCCGGTTCACCACCTGCCGGCGCCGCCCCCGCATGGACCCTCACTGGCCAACAGCAGCCACCGCCTGCAGCCACCAGCCATTGCACGGTCAAGCTTCACAGTAAAGAAAAGAAAAATTGGGGCGCGCGCGGGAGCGCATTGTCGCCACCGCCCCACACGGCCGTCCCACGTACGTGACGGCCGCCATGCCACCGACCCCACATGGCCCTTCACAACACCATCCAAATCAAGAAAAAAAGGAAGAGGGGGGTGGGAAGCGCCGCCGGCCTGGAGCCGCCTCGTCCTCCGTCTGCGAGCTCCAGCGCCAAGAACGACATACTCGCCTCCGCCTGCCGCCCGCCCAAAGCACGCCGCCCGCCGCCACAATGGCCACTCAACTCCTCACGACTGTTGGCTGTCGCGCTTGAAGCCGCCGTCGAGCCGTTTGCCCACCCGCAGCACCGCTTCCGTTGGCGCGCCGTCACCGCCAGAATCGGCCTCACCGCGCACGCAAGAACCGCCGCCGAGTGTGCCGCGTCGCTCCCTCTGCGGCCCCGTTGGACGCGCGAACCATCTGCGCCTGCACCACACCCGACCGCCTGTGCACCCAAAGCAGCCGCCGCCACGGGTGAACAGGGGTGGTTGGGAAACCCTACCCCCACCTCCTAGAACGGCCGGGTGGGCTAAGGCGCAACAGGCCAGATCGGGCCCAAAAGAAAAGAAAATGGGCCGTGGAAATTGGCCCGGCCGGAAAGAAAAAAAGAAAAACGGAAATTCCCAATTTTTTGCAAAAAGTCCACCGGGAATTCTGAAAATTACGCAGAATATTTTCTTTGAATAGAAAATTAGCGGTTTAGCCCCTAGAAATTACAGAATTTGCCAAAAATTAATATTCCAGTAAAAGGCCTCAGGAATTCAATTTTTTGAATAATTTTGAACTTTTGAAGCATGTTTAAATTTGTTATTATTATTTCTATGCAATTTATGTATTGTATTTACTTTTTTTATTATTTGTGATTGTTTAAATTGCTTTTAATCACTGAAAATAGCAGTAAATCATAATAAATGTATAGAAAAATACGAGAACATTATATGAATTTTTTGTAACTATTTTGTGCAAATTACCAGCAGTAATCTTATGAACTCCTTGCATGAATATGCAAATGACTGGCATTACAAACCGAGAGTTCGAAGAGTTGGCCCAGCATGGCCACAATTACCTGACTTGGGCATCAGATGTCGAGATCGTACTTGGAGCCAAGAAGCTCTGTGCTGCTATTGGACTTGGAACCTTGAAGGATGTCACTCCAACTTCTGAGGAAAATGATCAAACACTTCATTTCCTTAGGCACCATATCTGCCTAACGCTCAAGAATGTGTATATGACGGAGAAGAACGCACTAGCTTTATGGACTGCACTCAAAACGCGATTTGAGAAGCTGAAGTACACAATTCTTCCTCGGGCATAGCAAGAATGCAACCAACTACGTTTTGCTGACTATAAGACCGTGGGGGAGTACAATTCTATATTACACAGAATTTGTACAAGTCTTCAACTCTGTGGTATGGTAACCACGGATGAGCAAAAGATCGAGAAAAATCTCTCTACCTTTCACCAAAACGCGGTGCAATCAGTACACAACTATCATCAGGACGGCTACAAGGAGTACGCGGAACTGATTAACATCATGCAAGTTGCGGAAGCTGAAGATGATTTTCTGAGAAAGAACTATATCTCACAACCGCCCAATAGCAATGTTGGCCATGAAGTCAATACTAACAGCTACAAGGTGAGGAAGTCTCACTCAAAAGAAAGAGGCAAGAAGGGTAAGGTCATGGGTAGCAAAACCAAGTAGAATGCTCAAGCCAAGATGGGCGGACAAAAGACGCACGATGAGAAGCCCTATGGTTAGTAGGACCTAAGTTGCTACAAATGTGATCACGTGTTTGCCGTGAGCCGCAACACGTGATTGATGCTTTCAAGTCTAAGAAGAAGGGCAAAGGATAGCATGAGACACACCATGCCATTGCAGGCATAGAGGATCCACAGTCATGGGTTGCACCCTTGGAAGCAGACAGCCCATTAGCAGCCCCCATCACACCTTCTTTGGACATCGCAGCGGCAGTAGCCGTAGTTGTCCAAGAAGAGAAGATGGCAGATTCAGACTGAAGTTTCTTCATACTTCGCTGATTCGATCTAGTGTACGCATTGCACTTAGATTTTTATATAGTCATTTGTAGTTTATGGTTGTGATAGATCATTGAATTTTTAAAAAATGGTTGTAAGCTTTAGTAGAGCAAATCATTAAATTCTTATCATAGTCCTCCAAAACTTTTTCTCGTATAATAATAGATGTGTGTGGATTGCTTCCTACCCTATATTAATAAATACTTTATATATTAGAACACGTGTGACGCCCTATGAAGGAAGTGTGCTTAGCTGATAGCGGCACAATGAATACCATCTCGAGAGAGACAAAAATTTCCAGTCGATAAACAAGAATGCTGGTAGTCTTACGACAATCGCAGGCAGCAATACTTGTATAATAGGCCACAATTATACTCACAATGGACACAACATTGGTAATTGAAGAAGCCTTGTTGTACCCATAATCAACTAAAGCTCTCTTAAACTTGAAAGATATTCACGCTAACAGTCTCCACGTAGAGACTGAAGAAGAGTATGGTAATGAATACCTGCTCATTACAAAGCATGAAGAAAATAGAAAAATGGTATTATAATGACTTCCTTCCTATGAATCTGGGCTATACTACACTAATATTAAGACACTTGCAACCTATACTGTCCTAAAAAATCACTTTTAAAAGCTCTGAACTTTTGTCTCTAGCATGATAGATTATGCTACCCCAGTCTTAGGATGATGAGAAATATAATGACCAATTCTCAGGGATATAATGTCAATGTAAAGAATTTCCCAATTATGAAGATTTTGTGTGCCTCGCATGTGCCACCGGAAAACTAATTACTAGACCTACTCTGAAAGTAAAGAACGAAACCCCTGCATTCCTGGACCGTATCTAGAGAGACATTTGCGGTCCTATATAGCCCCTGTTAGGGCTATTTATGTACTTTATGGTGCTCATTGATGCTTTCTCGAAATGGTCGCACGTATGTTTATTGTCTATGAGAAACCATACTTGGCAAAGCTAATCTCACAGATAATTAGAATTAAAAATAATTTTCCTGGTCATCATGTGAAGTCTACCGGAATGGACAACACCGGAGAATTTACTTCGAATGTAGTTGATGATTATTGCATGACAATGGGAATTAAAGTTGACCATTCCGTACCACATATCCACACTCAGAATGGACTAGCAGAATTATTGTTTATGAACTACATGTTGGGGACACACAGTCATGCATGCAACAACTCTCATCAATTTTAGACCACCAGTATATAACATTCATTCATCTATGTAACTAGTGCAAGGGTTAGTATCAAAAATTTCTCATCTTCACATATTTGGTTGCAAAGTTTGTGCACCTATACCACCATCGCAACGAACTGCAATGGGTCCTCTCCAAAAGTTTAGGATATACGTTGGTTATGAGACAACATCCATAATCAGGTATTTGGCCCCCATGACTGGAGATCAGGTGAGGATTGTTTCTCGTCGTTAGGGGGGATCAACCCTTTGATGAAAAATATCAGAAAATAATTGAAATCTAGAAGATAATTGAAATCCATGCACATGACCCGCGCACTAAGGAAGCAAAGAGAGAAGTCTAGAAGATAATTGTTGTCCAGAAGATAATTGAAGTCTATAAGACAATTGAAGTCTAGAAGATAATTGATTTGCAAGCATTAACGAATCAATTGCCTGACCATTTTAGTGATTTGAAGAGCGTAACCAAGTCACATATGCTTGAACGCAATGCACCAAAGAGGGTTGAAATACCGATGGAAGTATCCCTAATCCCGTCCTAAGGTCTCAGAAAGGACGAGAACTCCTACCACTCGAATCTGAAGTAACCGGGAATGTCTAGTGAAAAAGGATAAGAAGGACTTGACACAGCCGATCACCGAAGTTCCCCAGAACAAGAAGGGGAGCCAGTTGAGACTTAGCACAAGTATGGAACCTTCATAAAAGACATACCAGATTTGAACATCCCTATGGAGGGAGATATCAGCATGGATGTGTGGCACACATCGGAGCTAAAAAACTAAATGAACTTGCCCCGCAATTGAAAACAACGGTGAGCAAGTAGAAACATTAGAAGTATTGCCCCATGAAGAAATAGCTGTAAATTTTGTGATCACGAGAGAATCTATGAATAGAGCAACAACCAATGTTGATATTTATTCTGTAAAAAAATTACCACAATCATCGATCTTGATCCAGAACCTGCATCACTCGCTGAATGTAAGAAAATATCAGATTGTGAATATTAAAAAAAGGCAATAGAAGCAAAATTATTATCTCTGAATAAAATAAAGGTGTTTGGGCCTGTAAGCCGCACACCTCCCTATGTGCACCCCATAGGGCATAAGTGTGTATTTGTTCGAAAGAGAAATGAAAACAATTAAGTTGTAAGACATAAAGTAAGGCTCATTGCAAAAGGTTTCACTCAATGTTCAGAAGATGATTATGAAGAAACTTACTACCCAGTCATAGGCGGAACCACCATTTAGATATTTAATCTCAATGGCAGCTAACTTAAATTTAGAAATAAAATTGATAGATTTGGTAACTGCATACCTTTAGGAAAACTTGGATTCAGACGTTTATATGAAAATACCTAAATGTATCCATGTCCCAAACCAAGACAGAGCAAATGAAAAATCTGTACAGTGTGAAACTCAGAAAGTCACTGTACGAGGTTAAGCAATCAGACAGGATGTCTTATAATCGCTTGAAGCGACTTTCTATGCAAGAAAGGCTACACTGTATATTTATATGACGATCTCAGGATGGATTTGTATAAATCCCAGTATATGAAGATGATCTGAACATCATTGGAACCCTGGAAGGTATTAAGAAGGCAAGCTCTTACCTGGAGTTGGAGTTAAAAATGAAAGATTTGGAAAAAAACCAAATATTGCATAAGCTTGAAGCTTGAGCATGCCCTTGGAGGGATATTAGTGCATCAGTCAACCTACACTCAAAAGGCGTTAGAAAGGTTCGACTTTTAAAAAGGCATACCCTTCTAAAGCGCCAATAGTCAGAAGATCCTTGCAGTAAGACAAGGATCCGTACAGATCTAGAGAAGAGGGGGAGGAAGTCCTTGGACCGGAATTCCCATACTTAAGTGCAATAGAAGCACTCATGTACTTAACAAGGTATAGTGCAGAACTTACCAAATGTCATTGGCAAGGAATAAAGGACATCATCCGATACCTAAAGGAAGCAAAGACCTTGGTCTGTTCTACAGAAAGAATCAAGACCTGTCTATGAATGGCTATACAGATGCGGGATATCTGTCGGACCCGCAAACATCCAAGTCGCAAACAAGTTATATATTTCTATGTGGTGGAACTGTAATTCTATATAAATCGCCTAAGCAAAGACGCCTGTTGAGAAGTGGTGCGTCTGGTCGGAGAGAGACGTCAGTTGACAATGTATCAACTGCTATGCGGTTATATGTTAGTGAGTCATTTAGCCGTATTCCAGTGTCTTAGAGTCACGTAGTGTCGTGTGGTATGGAATATGCAGCACATGTTCCATTCGTCACACGGTAAAGTATATACCTGGACTCAGATATCAGTTCAAAGCCTTGTGAGCATTTTGACTGGTCGGAGACTAGGTTAGGAACCTTGTCCTAGGTTAGGAACCTTGTCCGACCATGTTATGTATTATGTAACCTCCGGAATCCTTACGACCAGTGAGTTCGTTAGCCTTAGGGGTTACGACCATGGAGACGTATGGTCTTCTATATTCTAAATAATAAATAGAGGTTTTAATCCTCGTCACATATCAACCCTAAGTTTTTATATGCTTATGAATTGCAAAAGATGGACGAAATTAAAGTATTGTATACTAAGTCATGTGAAAATTTTACATATTTATCCACTAAGTCACTTCCATCGTCTAGTTTTGAAAGATGCATACGTGATATTAGAATTATGAGACTTTGAGAAGTGCAGAATTCAGGGGGAGAATCTTCATGAACTCTTTATTAAAACTTGACCACGAAAATCGAGTACCCAAAGAATAAATCCTGGTGACTAAATGAAATTGGGTGGATTGTACTCTTTTTCGCTTGACGAGTTTTCCTGAAGTTTCTCGGTCAAGGTTTTTAATGAGACAATTCGTGCAGCGCAACAGAACGTGTTTTATGTACTCTTTCTCCAATTTTTCATACTGAGTTTTTATGGAGTTTCGATAAAACATGAACATGATGGATGAGTATCCAAGAGGGAGTGTTAAGTAACTGGGCTCAGACCAAGCAGACCTGACCCATAATTGGTTCCTTATCCTTTTAGTAAACTATATAAAGGGGAGACCCATAACCATTGTGCTACAGTTTTTAGAAAAGTAATAAAGAGAAATCAGAAATCTTCTTATATCTCTGTGTTCAATTTATTATATCTCTGTGTTCAATTTATTATTTTATTATTTTATTTTTATTTTATAACTCTGAGTCTATCTACTATATAATCCTTCTGTTACTCGACTGCACCGCCCGCGTAAAGCGAAGGCGCAGCGAGCGACGTTGACGAAAGCGCGACGGCGTGAGTTGCTGCATGGCGTTCGCTTCGCTCGGTCGGGCTCTATCGGGCGCTAGGAAATCATTCAAGGTAGTGTATTTGTCTGATTTTTTTTAGCCTTTCGATCAGTTTAAACGTAATATTGAACACTTAATCGTTCTAATTTAGTACTATCTGAACAGGAATATACAAAACATGTTTAAACACTAAATCTGATCAGTTTGTGACGTAGACATTGAATCAACGGGTCTTTGCTTTTTACGTAAGTTTTACATAGGTAAAAAATAGCGCAAATACTAGTGTGATAAAACAAAAACGACTTTCGAGTGTCACCGTGAACCTAGCATAAAACTAGCCACAAATGCACGACAGTGACACAGCTACACCCCAGTTAAGTGCTTAGAAAGAGAACAGACTAGAATGATTCAGTAAAAATCTGAGCTCCAATCAATCATGAAACATTTTCCTTTCTTTTAGAACAATTTTCCCCCGACGAAGGAAGGCTACCGGAAGTAAAAACAAGAGGGAGCTGAGGGCGTAATATTTACTGAACCATGTGAAAAAGAAACTGAACCAACGAACAGTCAAAATTAAATAGCAGCGATAGCTCAATTTCGACCAGCTATTCTGCTGTCTAATTTTATTCTTTTTGATCCCTTTGGCTGCTCTTTCTTTGTCGGGGCTGACGCATCATGTAGAAACGTGCAACTAGCACCGTTACGACAACCCCTCGGGCTGTTGAAGTAAGCGCAGGGTTTCATGGCCCTCACCTTGACATCTCTGCTCACCATAGAACCACCATTGATAGCATGGTTAGCATCAATACCGCCAGTTTGGGAAGGAGCAGACTGGTGGTACATTCCATGTTGTTCAAGTGGTTCCTGCCTCTCCCCTCCATGAAGATGGATGAGGGTTTTGTAATAGTTTATACCCCTCACTGGGGCACTTGCAAAGTTCATTGCGGGACTTGAACTTGGAGGATTCATGGCAACTGAAGGAATAACTGAAGGTGGTCGATTCATCATTGGTGGTGGAGGCAGCGTAGGGTTTGTGTTGTGAAAGGTTACCATATGATCTGAAACTGAGGCGGTGGCGCTCGCTGCTGTCATTTGGGGTGGTGGGCCTGGTAGCATTGGGGCTGCAACAAAACTACTGGCCGATTGTTCAGGTCTAATTGGGCCATATTCTTTCATTATCCTCTCAACTAGTGCAGGATCGCTTAATATTTTGATGAGTAGATCTTGGTCAATCATACTTCCCTTTTGATTGCTTTGCATTATTGCAGTGTATGCAGCAGAGGCTGCAGCCAACACATCAGGCTCAGTGGAGAGACCAGCAGTTATTGCACCAGTGGATCCACTGGGTTGCAGTGGTGCAGTGCTGATGGGAGCATCTGACTGATGGTGATTGTTTGGTAGATCAAGGGGTGGTGCTTCCAACTGATCTGAAGCATCATCATCTTCAACAGGGATCAGAGGAACCGACGGGGTTTGGGAATCATCATAATGGGAATCTTTCACATCAGGAGAAACAAATGGGCTGGATTGGCACAAATAATTTACGGATAAGGAATGAGAGGGATGAAATCTGAAGATACTTAAGCAAAATGAAGCTCGCTTACTTTGGAGGAATGTTTGACGGACGTGGATATATAGCCTCAAGCGCTCCAAATATTCTCTCATTCTGTACAGCAGTCTCCTTGCTTTCTTCTCCAGTAACAATGCACCAATCTGGGTCCAACAATATCTGCAACCAAGATAGTGTTGGGAAATTCTTTGATCTTGAAATTATCTTGGCATGTGCACAACATAATAGTCCAAATCATAATTCTTACTTACATGTGGAGGGCATCTCCACCTAATAAGAGGGATTTGAGATATGTCAATTTTGGGATCGTTGGTTGGCTGCAATGACTCAAAGCCAGGAGGCAGGGAATCATCAGAGCTTGGGCCAGCTGCATGCATTAACCATGAGCCTTTTGCTTGGAGATTCTCTTGCGGTCTTAATCCAGCTTGAGAAGGGGAATCCTCTGACAGAAAAAGCCTTACCTGACAGATTTACAAATACACCATACAGGGTTGCTTAGTATTTATAATTTATCATGTTTTAATGACTAGGAGAGAACAAAAATCTATGCTAGAACTCAATGAACTCAGAAAGAATATACATAAATACTAAGATGATTGCTACCACATCCAGGACTGACACGTCGGAATGGCAATGATACAGTATAAAAATGAGATCGGTTATGCACTACCCATTAGATTTCTTATATCTGGGCATAGCCCAGTTAGATGTATATCCAACTAAAAATATTTTACAGGATCAGGAAACTGCCGGTGTTTATATACTACTAATCACACATCTTTTCATTGCGTAGCTGTCATGAATTGTAGCTATATGCCATACGGTGGGGGTGACTGGCAAATTTCAATCCTAATCAAGTGATACAGACATTGGTTTTGTGCTCTGACTCTACTAAAATCTATGTTAAAAACTTAGTACAATCCACAGAAAAATTAATAGAAGTTCAATCAAGGCATTCTGAATAGGTGATTTTGGAGGGGTTCAGAGACATATTGGTACAACGTTGTTGGCACTGTAAGTCAATAATAGTTTGCCAATCATGCAGGCTTTCAACAAAAAGACATAGATCCCCTCAGCTGCTAGACATGGTGCAAAACTTGGCAGCTAATTTCCCAGTGATAGGGGCCTATTCACAATTCACTTATTCAGTATCATGTGCATGCTGTTCCTACTTTCTAGAACAGTGCAACCTCTAGGATGGCTAAATACATTCCCTATTCTTCAGTAAAAAGAAAGGATTGGCTAATATCCTCGAATGACACTTTTATCTACCTTACATACTTATCGTGGATGAGGTGAAACGAGAGAAACACAACAGAACTAAATCAATCTGCACCAATGCCACCCCATGACTACTTCAACTATTCAAGTCTTTTAGTTTCCTCAACATGCATTCTAACAGCTGGTAGATAGCACTGCGATAGTATCATTCTGTATACATCTACAGAAGCCCACAGTTGTCTAATGCTGCAATGGTTTTTTAATGGCAATATGTGGCATAAGACCATGACAATGCTCCAAGACTCTGGAGCATCGCAACTATATTTTGTTATTGACATTCATTCTGTTCACAGTAGTACCAAACCATCAATGAAATTTAAATCGTATAACATGGAAATTCAATATAAACTTGAGGTGCCTAAAGCACTACCTTTTGATAACCTTTTAGGTCTCATAATGTCCATGCTAAAAAAATCAATCAAGAATTGAAGACTGCATTTTTTTATTTTTCAAACAATGAATACTATGCAAAGATGCAATGGATATATCTCGTAAATGGGAAAGCATTTTAAAAAACATGAGCACTAACATACTTCATCATTAATAGGATTAGCAGTAGGAATAATGGAATATTCCGCCCACATAGTTGATCAATTTAAACATTACCATCAATCAAAATCATGATAACATCAATAAAACATGGACATGCATAAGTAAAAAATGGTAGTATTGGGATGAAAAACATATGAATGCAACATTTCTCCTGTTAACCTTGCATGCATATACTGAAACGATGTTGAGCAAAAAAGTGCATGACCAAAGAATCAATGACTGATTGACTGTACTTATCAACCAAGACTATCATCCACCAACATATAGCAGGATAGTGTTTAGAAAACATGGACAAGGATGATCCACGTTCCTGGGAGTTTTTGTATGACAAGCATGAATGCCATGTATTCACCTGTCATTTTTGCAGATACATAGGTGATACGTGTGATCATCTTAGGGATGGTTACGGACATGTGACAACAAGACAAGCACCTGCATAGTAACTATATATGCTGCATTGTTGCTTACTTGGTTTCAGTCAAAGAATGCTATAGTACCTCGTTATGAATTTATGATGCTTTCATATCTCATTCTGAATTGATGAATCAGGTACAGTTCACTACTAGTATTCTATAGCATAACTGTAACATCAAAATTTTCAAGGTTTTTTTTTTGAAAATTTTCAAAAATAAAAATAACAAGAGGCTAAAGCTTAACTTGGACTTTTAGGCAATAAAAACAATTTAATATGAATTAATCAAACTTTAATTAATTCAAATTTGATTTATTTTGAGTTTATTGGAGTCCTCGGTATTTACAGTCCTATTTCTCCGTCTGTTCCAAATCACCACCTTTCGGTTTCTACCAGCCACTCGATTTCGACCACACCCTCCGACCAAACCCTCCAACCAGGTATCTCTCTTTTCTCTCGCCAACAGGTGTTGAGAAGAAACTGATCTTAGCTCAGTGCAACGACCAAGAAAAAGTACTCTATACGGCTCACCAACTCAATGGAAACGCAAGAACTTGGTGGGAAAACTTCTGCGCAGCTCACCAGAACGTCTATGCCATTACTTGGCAGGAGTTTTCTACTGCTTTCGGACGACACACATTACAATGGGAATAATGGAGATGAAGAAGAGGGAATTCCACAAGCTGCAGCAGGGCAACCTTAGCGTGTCAGAGTATCTCAACAGATTTACCCAGCTATCAAGATATGCACCGGAGGAGCAAATGAGGAAGCGAAGATTTGACGCTTCATGGAAGGGCTTGACCCGATCCTTAAAGTGCAGTTCGTGCCAATTGACTACCCCAGTTTTCAGCAAATGGTTAACAAGGCCCGCGTGCAGGAGGATGCTCAATGTCACCTGTACGAGTCTCGTAAGAGGAAGATGATGCAGCATAATGCTCATCAAAGTCACCTACGGAGAGCCAAGATGAATGTGCAACACCCTAGCCGTTTTACTTCTCCTGTTGCATTCAAGACCCCTTCACCAGCACCTCGCCCAGCTACTCTAGGATTTCGCAGCTTCGGCAACACCAACACCAACAACCAGTAGCCGGAAGCATCAATCGTGTTGCGGGAATCGCCTGAGCACTATGCCAACAACTGCCCGCAGAAACAAGGTCCAACGCCTATCAAATTCAATTTGGGAGTTACTCCACCAAAACCCCCATATCAGGAGCCGACCGTGGAGCACCACTCCAGTTGCAACACCAAGACCCCACAGCCTGTTGGGAGAGGCCGTGTGAACCACGTCACAATGGAGGAAGCCCAGACAGCCCCGGACGTCGTGGTAGGTAAGTTCCAAGTTAATTCAGTACCTGCTACTGTCTTGTTTGATTCTGGAGCTTCACATTTATTTGTTTCTCGGAGTTTTGTTGCAAAACACCAGCTGAAGGTTTTGCCTATTAAAAATACTTTATTGGTTCAATCCTCCGGTTCGGAGTTAAGTACGAACCAAGGTTGCCCAAAAGTTATAGTAACCATAGAAGATGTAGAATTTCTAGCCAACCTCATAATCATCGATGCCAAGCCCTTAGATGTGATTTTGGGTATGGATTGGCTTGCTCATCATCAAGCAGTCTTGGATTGTGGTGGTAGAAGCATCTCTTTGGTCAGTCCAGTGGGAACCAAAGTAAAATTTAAAGCCTCCATGGGAAAGCATGAGGGTGCATTAGTCTTCAGCGTCAATGTTGTATCTTTGAAAGATGCGCCAGTGGTCAGAGAGTTTCCGAATGTCTTTCCTAATGATTTGCTCAGGATGCCATCAGTCAGGGACCTAGAGTTCATCATCAACCTAGTTCCTGGAACTTCGCCCATTTTCAAGAGACCTTACCGTTTGCCGATTGACGACTTAGTTGAGCTGAAGAAGCAGATTGAGGAGATGTAAGATAAAGGTTTTGTCCGACCAAGTTCTTTACCTTGGGGAGCCCCAGTGATCTTTGTTGCAAAGAAGGATGGTACCCAGCAGATGTGTATGGATTACCGCTCACTCAATGAAGTCACCATCAAGAACAAGTACCCTCTACCTAGGATTGATGATCTGTTCGACCAGTTGAAGGGAGTTGGAGTATTCCCCAAGATAGATTTGAGGTCAAGATACCATCAGTTGAGGATTCGCCATGAGGATATTCCCAAGATAGCTTATCAAATTCAATTTGGGAGCTACTCCGACCAAAACCCCCATATCAGGAGCCGGCCGTGGAGCACCACTCCAGTTGCAACAGCCAAGACTCCACAGCCTGTTGAGAGAGGCCGTGTGAACCACGTCACAGTGGAGGAAGCCCAGACAGCCCCAGACGTCGTGGTAGGTAAGTTCCTAGTTAATTCAGCACCTGCTACTGTCTTGTTTGATTCTAGAGCTTCGCATTTATTTGTTTCTCGGAGTTTTGTTGCAAAACACCAGCTGAAGGTTTTGCCTATTAAAAATACTTTATTGGTTCAATCCCCCGGTTCGGAGTTAAGTACGAACCAAGGTTACCCAAAAAGTAACCATAGAAGATGTAGAATTTCTAGGCAACCTCATAATCATCGATGCCAAGCCCTTAGATGTGATTTTGGGTATGAATTGGCTTGCTCATCACCAAGCAGTCTAGGATTGTGTTGGTAGAAGCATCTCTTTGGTCAGTCCAGTGGGAACCAAAGTAAAATTTAAAGCCTCCATGGGAAAGCATGAGGGAGCATTAGTCTTCAGCGTCAATGTTGTATCTTTGAAAGATGCGCCAGTGGTCAGAGAGTTTCCGAATGTCTTTCGTGATGATTTGCTCAGGATGCCATCAATCAGGGACCTAGAGTTCGTCATCAACCTAGTTCCTGGAACTTCGCCCATTTTCAAGAGACCTTACCGTTTGCCGATTGACGACTTAGTTGAGCTGAAGAAGCAAATTGAGGAGATGCAAGATAAAGGTTTTGTCCAACCAAGTTCTTCACCTTGGGGAGCCCCAGTGATCTTTGTTGCAAAGAAGGATGGTACCCAGCAGATGTGTATGGATTACCGCTCACTCAATGAAGTCACCATCAAGAACAAGTACCCTCTGCCCAGGATTGATGATCTGTTCGACCAGTTGAAGGGAGTTGGAGTATTCCCCAAGATAGATTTGAGGTCAAGATACCATGAGTTGAGGATTCGCCAAGAGGATATTCCCAAGATAGCTTTCTCAACCCAATATGGATTGTACGAGCTCACGGTCATGTCTTTTGGATTGACTAATGCTCCTGCTTACTTTATGAACTTGATGAATAAAGTATTCATGGAGTACTTGGATAAGTTTGTCATTGTCTTTATTAACAATATTCTAGTTTACTCCAAGAGTGAGGAAGAACATGAAGAGTACCTCCGCTTGATCCTGAGTAAGCTAAGAGATCATCAACTCTATACCAAATTCAACAAGTGTGAGTTTTGGATGAAGGAAATCATTTTCTTGGGGCACATCATGTCTGCAAAAGGAGTCGTCGTCAACCCTAACAAAGTCAAGGATGTGTTCAACTGGGAGTCGCCCAAATTAGTGCCTCAGATCAGAAGTTTACTTGGAATGACAGGATACTACCGCCGATTTATAGAAGGATTCTCCAGAATAGCGAGACTCCTCACTCAGTTGTTGAAGGAAAAGAAATTTTCTTAGACGCCAGAATGTGAACAGAGTTTTCAAGAATTGAAGAAACGTTTGACAACTGCGCTAGTGTTGATTTTACCCGATGTCCGAAAGGATTTTGATATTTTTTGTGATGCATCGCGACAAGGTCTCGATTGCGTCCTGATACAAAAAAGGAAGGTGGTAGCGTATGCTTCCCGTCAGTTGAGACCTCATGAACCAAATTACCCCACTCATGATTTAGAATTGGTTGTCGTAGTGCACGCTTTAAAAATATGGCGTCATTACCTCATTGGTAATCGCTGTGAAGTTTACACTGACTATAAAAGGTTGAAGTACATTTTCACTCAAGCTGATCTTAATATAAGACAAAGGAGATGGTTGGAGTTAATCAAAGACTACAACATGGGAATCCATTATCATCCCAGCAAAGCTAATGTAGTAGCGGATGCCTTAAGTAGAAAGGTCTACTTCAGTACTCTGATGATCAAGGAAAGTCAAACAGCCCTGCATGAAGAATTTCAAAAGCTCAATCTGGAGTTAGTTGAAGAAGGTTCCTTAGCGCTTTGGAAGTACAACTAGGGGTGCAAAAGGATCGGATACGGACGAATAATGGCTCTGCCATGTTTGCTTTCATATTTTTTTTGGGATCCGGATACGAATACGAATACCCCGGATATAAATACGGATATGAATAATATCGAATATGAATACGGAGCGAATACGAATCGAAACAAATACGGTCGCACATATTTTTCGGAACATGGAAACCCCTTAAATTGTATGCCATAAATTAACAAAAATATATAATTAGTTTATTTGATGCAAACATTCATGAATTGTTCATATTTTCAGTAACCACACATAATATTAGCATTAGCAAGCTGCATTAACTAGTTCATCACAAACATAACACTTAGTTTACCATATTTAGCTCATAAGTCATAACTCACAAAGTCACAAGTCATCACGCATTCACACTTAGTTCAGCACATACATAAACTTAGTTCACACTAACATTGATCAGACCGGATGGTTAATCTATACACAAATGACTGTAACATCCCAAAGTATGTTACCAAAAATAAAATTAATAAAGATAGTATTTTATTCGATTTTCAAAGATTTAAAGGAGTTTTCTTGGTTAAAAATAAAAAATAAAGTTAATTATTTAATTTCCTAGTTTTTAATGTCAAAAATAAAATTTATTGAGTTTTCTGGGATTTATTGGATTTAAAGTGAAAAAGTAAATTTTAATTAATTTCTTGAATTTTCTGGATTTTAAAAGGTTTTTCCTATTTTTTTAGAAATTTAAAATAATTTATGTGCAAAAATTAAAACCAACTTTAAGTTGGAATTAATTTTATTAAGTTCAAAATAATTCAAGGAATTTTTGTGATTTTTCTAGAATTTTTTCAACTCTATTTGTTATTTTCTAAAAGGCTATTTGATTTGATGCATTTTCTGAAATTTGGAAATCAATTAAAATCTCCTTCTCTTTTGGGCTGAAATCTGGATATCCGGACTTCGTCTTATCCGGATAATCCGTATTTATATCCGTATCGCCGATAGCATGCCTACCGTATTCGTTTTCGTTTCCGATCCGAAAATTATCCGAAAAATACAATCCAAGATAATCCGAATCCGTTTTCGTCCGGATGGGTTGGAAACTATCCGATCCATTTTCACCCCTAAGTACAACCCACCCTGCAAAGTCAAATCAGGAAAGCTCAGGCTAAAGATGCAGAAATCAAAGAGATAAAGAGTAACATGACGAAGGGTAAATCCCTAAGATTTTTAGAGGATGAGCAAGGAACCATTTGGTTTGATAAACGTATTGGTGTACCGGAACAGAAGGAACTTAAGCAGTTCATACTAAAGGAAGCACATGAAACCTTATATACCATTCACCCCGAAGCACTAAGATGTATCAAAATTTCAAGGAATTTTATTGGTGGCCTAGTATGAAGCGTGAGATTGCTGAATACATAGCTCAGTGTGATGTTTGCCAGCGAGTTAAAGCCAAGCATCAGAGACTTGTTGGACTCTTGCAACCTTAAAGCGCACCTGAATGAAAATAGGAAGAGATTGGCATGGACTTTATCACCAGTCTGCCGAGAACCAGAGCTAGCCATGATTCTATCTGGGTAATTGTAGATCGTCTGACAAAAGTTGCACACTTCATTCCTGTCAAGACTACTTACTTAGGATAGTGTCAAGACTAATTGTAGAGCGCTACCGACGTCACCTTGACCCCCTCCACTTTCCTTTCCCCTTCCTCTTCCCTCTCCAACCCTCTGTGTTCGCCGGAATCAAAGATTTTCCGCCACCGTGCCCGAGCTGCGTCGTCGTCGATTGCCCTGCCGCCGTCGACGCTCCGTCACCATCTTCTATACCAACAAGATTGTCGCCGCGTGATCTAGCTGGTGCGCGTACCTACCCGAGCTTCGCCGCCGCCACTCTTCGTCGTCGCCGGTCATCTCGCCGCCCCTCTGTTCGTCGCCGCCAATCAAACCTCTTTCGATCAAGTAACCAAAACATTCTGACCAGTCGAAACCTCCTTTCGACCACATGATTTCAAAACTTCCGAGAGCCCGTTCTCCTTCGTTCGAGCTCTGATTTGTATGTTTCCAATCTCTAAAGTCATCTAAATCAGTACCTTTCTTTTGGTTCTAGTTTGGTAATTTTTGGATTTTATTTTATTTAAAGCAGCTAACACCTTCAATGAAAGCAAGTCGTTGACCTTTGATCATGTCGTACCCAGTTTATAGAATTATATTGTTTTATATCAACATGGATTGCTAGTTTTATAATAATTGGTTTCGGGAATAGTTAAATAACTAATTGCCATTAAGCCTCTTTGGATGATTGTGAATGACATGTACCCATGAACACTATAGGTTGGGTAATCTTAGTTGGACACTATTGTACTACCAACATGGGTGCGAATTATGCTTAGTCATGCTTTAGTTATGCGATAGTCTCTCGATCACATGATTCAATGATGATAAATTTGACTAAACGAACTATGGAATTGTAATGCGAACACTGTTTATAAAAGTTGTTGTGCCATGGCAAGGGTTGTCATTTGGTCGGGTTGAACCAAAAATGATTTCATACTCAGGCGAATGATCGTGCAGTAAAAGAGGTGCATGAAACACATTGGGATGAGGATGTTTTGTCTCAGTAGTCTCTAAGAACTTAACTTTATGTGCCATTGATCTGAGTCATACCGTACAACCACATGTCCAGGATAGGGTGAACCTGGCCGACTAATTAGCAATGTTTTGGTTCGGTTCTATTAAGGGTTGATAAGCGGCGCAAGAGGGGGTCCAGAATAGCGAAACCTTAGCGACCAGAACCGAGTCAAAACAGAGCTTTGTAAAGGCCTTGTGATAATCTCTTAGTCGCACGCCTTCGGAAGCGTGAAATATCTGACATTATAAGATGATTATCTCTTGTGGGTCAAGTTGTACAACCTCTGCAGAGTGTAAAACTATTCGAATAGACGTGTCACCGGTTATGGACAATGTCTGGTGATTTCACACAAGGAGTAGATTTTATAAAAAAATATTGGAATGGTCGTTAGTTGGGAAGTGAACGGGGGTTGTTCACTTGTCGTTGGTTGAGAAGTGAACAGAGAGTTCACGAGTTGTTTCAAGAACTTGATTACTTATGTATTAACCTTTTAAATCGGGCTTTACAATCTACTTACTGTATTTACTGTCGATATTGCTTTCTGCAAAATAGCCATAAAGCTATCCTTATCGAGCCTTGCAAGAATAGCATTTGCATACTGTTCCCTACGACTTACTGAGTACTTTATGTAATCACAGTTTTACACCATTTGTTGATCAGTCGCCGAAGAAGACCCAGTGAGCACCGAGTTCTACGAGGACTACTCTGAAGACTATGTGAACTAGGTCGTGTACTCCACTCGATTGTCTGTGGGCATGTCGAATGGCCTCTACAAGTTGTTCATTTCCGCTGCAAGTGTATCTTTTGTCTTTAGCCCTACGTTGCAAACTCTGTAAAACCTTAACCATAAGATCCTTTTACTACTAAGTAATATTAATTTGTCTGCTTCTTTAACTGTGTTGTTGTATGGTTACGAGTACACCAATGTTGCAACTGTGTGAGCTACCTACTGATCTAGGATTAGTTCAAATGCACAGAGGGTCCCAGAGTTGCATATCCGAGGTCCCGACAATAACATAAGTTCTGTTGAACTATATCTCACAGAAATGATTGTTTAATGTTTGTGGCTCCCAAAACTATGTGTGTGATATAAGAGCTACATATAGATTATTGGGAACAATAGAATTCTTTTCCCAAAACAAAAAAGCGAGAATTCAGTGGACCATTAAATTCTTAAAGGGGCAATTAGGTTAGTAACATCGCAAAAAGTTAAAATTAGAGAAATAACATCGAAATGGAACTTGACTGCTAAATAACATCTAAAAGGCTAAATTTTTTGGAAAACAACACTCTTAATAGCTTGTTTGGTTGGAGAGAATTGATTAGAGGGAATGCGAATTTTGGGGTGGGACTTGTAAAATCTCTTGTTTGGTTGATGGACATGGGAATTTTGGTGGGATGGAGATTGAGAGTTTGAGGCATACCTCCCACCATTTTAAACCCATTGAGGAGGGTGAGAATTGGGAGGGAATTGTTGTCTAAAGTAAGAGCAATACATCTCAGCCCTTTACCATCACTTATGTTAAGATATCTTAGAAGCTATAAAGCAATCCATCACCATGTCTCATCTCTTTAGCAAACAAGGGACTGAGATTAAAAAGCAAACTCTCATGCCTCATCCCATTGTAAACTCCCACCTCTAAACTCACATTCCCCTTCCCAATTGTTGCCAAACAAATTGTAAGGGAATATTCCATAACAAATTTTCCAAAAGATACAATTGCCCCTTCTCCCTCAATTCCGATGTCTCCTCTTGAGGTCTCTCTTTCTCTCTCCGGTTGCACCACGCCTCCTCCAGCCTTGCCGCTACCGCTTGGAGACCGGTGCGGAGGCGAAGCCTCGCCGCGCTATCGAGAGCACACCAGCGCAATGAGGTTTGTCAACCGGTGGTGGCATTGTGCTTGGAGACCGGCGGCGGCATAGCTCAAGGGAAGCGACGCGGCTCGGTAGGGGATGAGAGAGAGAGAGGTGGTGTGGCTTGGAGACCGGCGGGGGTGGCGGCACGGCTCGAGGGAAGTGACACAGCTCAGCCGAAGAAGAGGGAGAGAGGCGACGGCGGTGCGGACCGGCGGCGACACGGCTCGAGGCGCAAGTCAGCCGGAGAAGAGGAGAGAGAGTGAAGTCGAAGAAAAGAGGGGTGCAAGAGAGGGTAAAATAATAAAGTCAAGAAAAGAGGGGGGTGCAAGAGAGGGAAAACATTATTTTACCCCGCTGGTGTTATTTTCCTAATTTTTGGTTGTTCGCGGTGTTACTATGCAGTCAACTACTAATGCAATGTCATTTCTCTAAATCCCGACGATTGGGATATCACTGACCTAATTTTCACATTCTTAAATGAACTCGAGTTAAATCATGAAAAACTTTATTACACTCATTAATGATAGGAAATGATCAAAATGCAACAAAATGAAGTGGGTTGATTAAATTGTTTGCATTTTTTAAAATATGGGCTTGCTACATCCCTTCATATCTTTTTTTTCAGTGCACTGCCTTAATCCAGATCTTAAGTGTATATGGGAGCATAATGTCATAGATAGTAGCATGTTGGCCATATTATTCCAAATATTGTTTTCGTGGTCTATTTTGTTTTTTTCCTCTGTAAATCGCAATTATATTGCATTCCGAACTAACATGTGCATTAGCACATCCTTTGTGTACAAATAGCAATATGCTAGATCCATTCCATAAAAACCAAATGCCATTCTCCTGGCAAAAACAGAGTCTGTGATATAGAAGTGCAGCGTGAGATGTGTTCTTTACTGCATCATCAAATGTATTTTCGGATTTGGAAGCTCTGATAACCTCTTCCCCTTATATAGAACATTATCAAATTTATTTATTCTAGAATTGAGTTACTTAGCAAACAGTATAGGTCATGAATTGTAAAATCTAAAAGGGCATGGAACTACTACATCAGCAGCACTACATAGCATGGGAATACAAGTGTAGCTGGATCCATACTGAACAAATTAATCATTGGGTTAAGAATAGAAAGTTGGATGGATGGTCGACAATGTAATTATGTAGAGACTTAGACAACAAAAAATCTAATCGTGTAAGCCCCACTGTACTTAATTAACCAGCAGTGGTACATCTACACATCATATGGTTCAAAATATCCTTTTGCAAATATATTTTCCTTTACAGATGAAAAGTTCATAACAATTTCAATATAGATAAGAATCACATATTTCAGATTAAAGCTGTGTGCAGTTCATACCTACTTTCCTATTATTGTGTCGTACACCTGAAAATATTGGTAATGTTTGGCTAAGTAACACTTGAAAAGAATCATACTGCTTACAAGTTACAATATACAAAACAATTCATGATATTTTAGTTATCAGTTTTCAGGGGAAAACATTCATGTTAAAGGCAAACAAACTTGGGATGTTTATAAAAATCATGTGCTATAATGCATACACAATGTAGTGAAAATAGTGTTGTCTTTAAGACATTGACTAAATGGTTTTTGCTCTTCATATATCAAGATGCCTCTCAAAAAGCTTACGAATCCATAAAATTCATTCATGCAATATGGTTGCGCTTGCTGATAGCAAATTCAGCATTACATGTTAACACTGCTGAAAAAAGTTGGGGTGGATTTGTGGAATATAAGCTGGGTACAGGATAAAATCTTAAATACACCATTTTAACTAAGTGTTGATAGCCTCTGATTTGAATGTACACTTAAAGCATGTACTCTCCTTTCAGCCCCAAGAATGTGGAAAGTAAATATATTATTTCATACATCCTCTGCCAGTGAGGATTCAAGGGCTGAAAACATAGGATATATGTCGTCTAAAAAAGGGATATATGATATGTGTGGTAACCAGATGCGCAACTATTATCACGCGGTTCCTGAAATGCAATATTTCATCCTTTTTTTCAGTCGTTAGACATAATTTATTTCATGATTTACGCCCAAGTTCCCCATTGCTTCATTATTTCTTCAATTTCACCCATCATTTGTACCTTGCAGTTGTTTGGTACCGATATATCAAGAGATTGTTCAGTTTTTTGTTGTCACTTGTCAGCGTCAATAATTTGATACCAAATTATCTGCTATTGGTATAAACAACACAAGCAATTTTGCCTCATTTACAGAATGAAATCCATCTCGGTCGCTTCCTCTGCTCATGGGATTATCATGGAGTTCTACAGCAACTTCACGCATTTCGTATCAAAACAAAATATACAATAGTAAGATCGTATTATTGGGTATATCATGGAGTTCTAGAACATGAGATTAAATCAACCAATCAAAGCATCGTATAACTAAACAGAATAAAAATATTCAACAACGAGCACGCTACACGAGCACAACAAAAGCTTGACGAGATTGGGAGGGGGAAAGGATGGGGAGCGTGAATCTGTCTCCTCGCCTTGGCGGTGGTGAACAGTGAAGTGTTATTAGAATACCTTGCAGAGATTGGCTCCGGAGGCCCATGAAACGCACTTCGATCGCCTCGACCCCATCATTACTCTCCACCCCCCCAACAATCAAACCGTTCCGATCTACATGCACGGGAAACCCTAGACAGGGCGAGGAGGAGATCGAACGAACGAACGGGAAGGCTCTCGGATTCCGATTCGAGATCGGGCCGCCTAGGGATTCCTCCCTCCCGCCCCTATCCTCCTCGTCGTCGCTCCGATGGCGGGGATGAGCTCACAGGGCGGGGGCGGCGGCGGCGGCGAAGGGGGTGGGGATTTGGAAGGGGAGGAGGAGACGGGAGGTGGGGAGGAGGATGTGCTGGCGTCTGCGGCTTTGCCTACCTTGCCCTGCCTCCCTTCGTTATTTGTATGCTGCCGTCGCGTCGATTTGCTTTCCCCCTTTATTTGCAATTTCCACACGCTTTCCACTGTTTTTAAGGGCGATCGATTGCTTGATTTGAATTTAATTTAGCAGTTTTTAGGCCTTTTCTAGAGAACAGGTTAGGTCTTTGCGTAATTACCAGGTTACCCTCTTTGGTTTAGCCTCTCTTGGAGGCAGGTCATGTGACGGGTTCCTCTCAATCGTAATGATATCTTCTTGTCTTGCTGTGTTGGTTTCTGAAATATAATAGTAGTGTTTCAGGGAGACGTATCAGATAAGAACTCATCTTCCAGTCAGGACAAGGACTAGGATTAACTTGATGCACAGTTTGGATTGGGAGTTACATACAAGTTCTTGTGGAAAGGAAAGTTATCTCATGAATGATACGCCCATGGTATTGCCAGTACCATCAACCCCTGACTTCCAGCGCTTCCTAACTTAGAACTTGACATCTAAACCTTTTAACTTCAGATGCTTTGCTGGTAACAGAGGTTAGTCAGGTCCCTGCATCTAGCCTATGCCACTTTTCTGTAACAAAGGTAGCTCATGATGTCTGATTGACACACATGATGGCACTGGCGAGACTGTCTCCACTCTCCAATCTCCATCTCACGGGCTCAATACATATCCCAAAAATCACATCCTGTGAGTTAAACACGAAATGAATTTTAGGTATAATCAACAAGAAGTGAATTTGGATACTAGTTAGTACTTGGTACACATTGTGTGTTTTGTGTTGCATCCATGATACAAGCCAGGCCTAAACTGATGCAGGTACTCAACCACCCATAACCGCTTACAACCCCGTGTTGCATAAGCCACCGTGCAGTTCAACCAACCAAGTATCCAATCGCTTAACAGATAAAATTCAATCACAAGAATCATCTTCCGTGCCATGCATTCATCATGCAAATACTAGTAGAACCTTGCAGGTATCTTCAGAGTTGCATCAAGAATGAAAGTCCAAAAGCCGATTTCATATGAGAAGTTGAGAACAGGACCACGCGCTATTCCCTGAAGTACAAAATTCTGAACCTACATACACGCTATGTCCATATGCTCAGCCACTGCCCAGGTTATTTCCAGCTGATTCTGTGACAAGCACACCTGGCATGCTCTGCTGCAATTCGCAAACTAGTTTTTTTTTCTCTCAACCACATCAGGTTGACAGAACAGTTCAGACAACTAATTATATAATAAGAGAAGACCGCCTCAGTTCACATTTTAAGTCAACATTCATGGTCATTAAAGGTGTGTTTGGTTCGTGGTATGAGACTGAACAAGATGGTTCCGTTCAGGATATGAGGTCATCCTCGCGTTTAGTTGGATGAATGGAACCAAACGGTACGGGATGAGATGGTTCCATGTGAGGGAATATTCCACTTTTATTCTGTACCATTCCATTCAACAACAAAAAAGTTGAACCACGCGATTCAGCGTTTTGATAACTACAACAACTTTCACTTGCTAACTCCAAATGGAATAATTCTTTCACCTAAATTCATCTAAAATCATCATCTAGCTACTGTAAAAAAAATTCATGCATTTTTGAGTATTCTGAATTTTTATGTTTTTCTCGATGTTGTTTTTGTTTTTTATAGAATCCAAATATTTTAAATGAATAAAATAAACTTCAATTGAATTTAAAAATATTTTATTAAATCTTTATGTAATATTCTTGAAATTTCAAACTAAACACCGTCTTAAACCATTCAGGACCATCCTATCCAAACAACCAAACAAAATCCTATATTATCATATCCCACCAACCAAACACCGTACTTGTATCATCTCATCCAGGATCATCACATCCATCCTGTACCATCCCATCCCATTCACCCTGGTTTACCCAACCAAACGCACCCTAACATCATGAGCATACCGCATAAGCAGTTCCTAGACCATACGATATAGTTATTACAGAGCATATCAGGGATGTATTCTCATATTAGTACCAAATCATAACAGTAATAAAAAGCCGTTGCTTCAGCAAACTACTCTTGATATCAGTGCAACAGATCACACAATGAGGCCAATAGGACCTGACAAATCCATCTTCTCGATCATCTCTTTTTAAAACCATACTTCTTCCGCTCATAGAAGAGATCAGTCTTAGCGCTTCCAAGATTCACAATCTTGGGACATCCATCTTGGTCCTTCTCCTGCTGTGTGCACTCCTTGCAGTAGTAGGCATCTGAGATGCCAACCCCTCCGCAGATGACACACCTTCCTTGGAACGAGCCATAGTTGCACTCATCGCAGACCCGGACAAGAGTACATGGGCGCACATACGAGTCACAGATAACACACTTGCCGTCACATTTCTCACATAAGCGACCAATCGTAATGCCAGGCTGCTTCCGGCACATGATGAGATCAGGATGATGCTTCGCCATGGCTGTCAGATGCTAACCTGTGAAACCATAGTGGAATGCAATATATATCAAAATCAAGCAATGTCTCGGTCCTTCTACTCGAGCCACAGCATAGAACATGTTCTCACCAGCTAGTGGCGGAGCTAGAAATTTACTGATGGCAGGAGAACTTACAACTCTGAATGCCACCCCGTGATACAACCCTGTAGGTCTGGTATTTTAACGGGGTGGAATGCGC
Source organism: Hsuehochloa calcarea (assembly GCA_036346395.1). Taxonomy (NCBI): domain Eukaryota; kingdom Viridiplantae; phylum Streptophyta; class Magnoliopsida; order Poales; family Poaceae; genus Hsuehochloa; species Hsuehochloa calcarea. Next base: position 49,573,668 of record CM070599.1, read on the forward strand.
TTCAAAGGGTACAATTATTCGATATACCAATTTCGAAGTTGGAAGCTTCTCCACAACATTTCCAACAGGTTGATCACCCAGTTACGCACAATTTTTTTTGTTGAAGTCATATACAATATGCATATCGTAGCCTAATGGATCTATTCAATATTGGTTATCACTCCCAGTCCCAACAAGGACACGACAATATCAAAATTTACTCGGAGCCACAAAACTGTATAGCAGAGCAACAGACTAGTAAGGGTGAAAACATATTGCGAACAACCCACCGCATTTTCCTTGCTATAGCTTCCCCCCTATCCCGCACTGACCATAGTTCACGAGTTGGGGCGTATTAAAGAGCAAAACAGCTGAGAGGAGAGCGATTTAGCTATGGGCTATAGCGACTACCAAAGCTCCACCTCCAAATCCCATAGCCGCCCGGCGGTGAAGTCGGGCTACTGGCCAAGCAACAGTTCCGCCCACATCACCAACTAACCCTACAGATCCCTACTCGAGCCGTATCGATTCTAGGGCATGTTTCTAGTGGCGGAACGGAACCATGGATCACCCCCAGAGGTTTTAGGACTCGGTGGCCACGTACCTTCGGAGGGATGCGCTCGGTGAGGTGGTGTGCGGTGGTGCTTGCTCCGTGCTCCTCGTAGGCGACGCGCCGAGACCCCGAGACGGCGGCGGCGAGGCAGGCAGCGCTCAGTTCATGAAATTAAAGGGTAGATCATAGTGCGTCATATCCGGCGGATTCGCAACTACCATCATGAAATCGACTAAAAAATTAGAGAAAATTTCAGAAAACCCTAAGTTCCGGGGATTAATAACATAAAACCACATGTTTTGATATATTTTTCTTCAAAAAAAAACCTAGATTTTAAGGTATTAATAACACAAACCCCATATTTTTGAGATTTTTTTCTCCATAAAACGTCAGGTTTTGTGTCAAATCACAGCACCTAACACAATAACACGATTAACGAGGTGGCACTGGCGGCATGATGGCACACAAGGCTCGTCGTCTCACCAGAACTAGCGGCCACGGCGGCGCAAGTGGAGGGGCAAAACGGAAAGAGGGTGATGAGGTGAAGAAGATGACGCGAGTGTGGGGTCAAGGGCGCGTCGGAGCTGGCCAGTGGCGAGTTCCAAGCGGCGGCGCAAGCTCGACCCTAGTGGAGATGGAGTTGCGTTGACACTTCGGGAAATGGGATAGAAGCATGACGTAGAACGCGATGCAGGAGTAAGATGGTGGTGAAGATGAACGGCGAAGCTCATCGGTGGCGGCGCAATCGGTCGACGAAGGGCGATGGATGAAGAATAGAGAGAACTCGGCGCAGGATGGACGAAACGCGAAATCAAAAGAATAAAAAATGTAGAAGTGTAGATCAGGGCAATGGATGTATGGTGACGCGAACGATTTTTTTGGAGGAACTCACCGGAGAAGCGGGAACGCGAAGAAGGCGTTTTCGACGTCACGGGATGTCGCCGGAGATGAAGAAGGAGGTGGTGCCGGCGAACGGGGAAAATATGTTATGTGTTGTGGTTTTGTCTCAAAACCTGGGGTTTTTTGGGGGGGGGGGAATCAAAACATGAGGTTTGGTGTTACTAATGCCCAACGACCTGGGGTTTTCTGAAATTTACTCAAAAGATTATAGATCTAGACATTCAAACATGCAAAAATTATCGACAAAAGAATAATAAACACGGTAAAGTCTCCCGCCATGGTCCAATGTAGGATCACGAATAGATCTACCTGATTACATACCCATCGAACAGATCAAAGAAACAGAACACCTCTATGTTCATCATGAAAGTAAGAACTAGAAAGAAAATCACAGTACCAGCAATCTCCCACGAAAACGTACAAAATAGGAGAGGGTGTGGAATAGGAGGAGAGGGGGCACCAATTCCTTTTAGTGTCAGGCACCTCGATGGACTACCATTCGCCGATCTTACCTCCGTACTCGATGGAGGAAGAATGTTGGAGGAGTGGTGGCGAGAATGAAGAGTGCGGCGTGGGGTAACCCTAACGCTGGGCATCACCGTCAAGGCGTCAACCCGATCGGATGGCTGGAAACGGCGTTCGCAGGGGCCCACCTGTCGGTCTTTCACCAGCATCCTCCAAACTTCTTCGCCCCTTCTTCTGAGTTCCGGCCAGCGCGCGACGCCGCCGCCGTGGAGCGCCCGTCGCCGCGGCACTCCGCGATAGAACCTGAGGGAATCGTTGTCTGCGGCGGCGGAAGCGATGGATTCTACCTCTACGAAGCCCGAGGAGGTCACCGCTTACCAGAGCAGCGAGGCCAAGCAAGCGAGGCTCCAGTCCATGCTCTCCGCCCTCCTCGACGACCCCATACTCGCCGACGTCCCCAGGAAGCCTTCCCTCGCCGACGTCGACACGCTGATCAACCTCGAGCTCGGCAGCGCCATGAGGATAACAGTCGTCAAGCTGGACAACACCTCGTTCGGTATTTGTTCCTCTTTAAGTCTCACATTTTGTTCCCTGTTTCGTTAAATTTGCATCTAATTGATCCTAAAAAATCTTATAAAATGTCTTAATACAACTCAATTTCTTTTTTTGTCTCCTTGTGTAAAGATGTTGCGGTATTGAACACTGCTGCGGTCAAGGATTTGAAGCTGGCTATCAGGAAGAAGATCAATGAGATAGAGCAAGAACAGATGGGCCATCGTCATATCTCATGGTAAGGCAACCAACTTCTCTTTAAAAATGGCATGCTTCTAACTGGTTTCTACTGTGGATGATGTCTTCTGACAAATCATGTGTCCATGGCATCTACTTGTCTCATGCTAACCTGAGTTGTTTTAATTACTAAATGTTCTTTGATATGCTGCCAATGAATCTTTGCTATTTAATATCTCCCACAATGGGCACTGAGCCATAATCGATCAACCCAAAGGTACTATGTAGATGGATGTGATGATGTAAATATGACGAGGGTCACAAGATACTCCTATATGAGATTGGTTTGAATGACTTAGCTTGAGACATTAAGAATGCAAGATGGAGTTTATTTCGATTTTGAGTTTGATTTTGCACTGAGTTTGACCTGTTTAGTCTTCAATAGTTGAATGTGTACATAAGGTTAGTCAAGCCCATTTAAAATGAGGTTCCTATCTTACTCTGTAGCTGAAACTAAGGAAATATAATATTCGAAGATTGTATTCTAGAAGTAGTTTGAGCTCAATATATATAAAGAAATTGCTGACCAAAATTTGCCTTACGATTATTTAGAAGTGCACGAGCCAATTCTTTGTACACTGTTTAGTGTTTACAACTTACAATCATGCTATTGCTATACTTCTCTCCAAGAATTTTCAGGAGCATTCTAAAGTATGATCCCATTACCTTGATTTCACGAAGCTTCAGTTTTGTGCTTATAAGCTTGTCTAGGACAATACATCGTTTGCCTGTCTGATATGTGATAACACTTTTACCTAGCAATATATACAGTAGTACTCACTGGAAAGAGTTCCTGACATTAGTATTTATAGTACCCACTACTCTGTCAGAAAGTACGCTGCATATTTGTTGGAGAAAGGTTACTCTGTAGTATGAGGATTGCAATGTTGTTATGATAAACTATAGATTCTGAAAGGCTCAACTTTTTTATTGCTGTACAAACAGAAGCTTATTAGATGCTGCAAAAAAAAATCCATAATATGTTTGTGCTTTTGCGACTATTAAGTTTAGGCCAAATATGAGTCTGTTAAAAGCTCCAACCGTAAAAGTAGTTAGAGATTCTGTCTTACTGATGTTAAATTGTTAATTAGGGTTAATAATGTGGCATTTTGTCATAATGTTAGTAGTTTCATCTCCGCCTCAAAAAACAAAAATTATATATAACCAGCTTGGTACCTACTTATCTTGGTCTTCCAGATGGTACCTACTTATTAAGCCATCCTGTCCTGAATTATGTATTTCTAATTTCTAAAGCATCATGATTCATGTGGTTCTTGGCAGTTCTGAAGTTTATTTATGTTGTACATGTAAGCATAAGCTACCTGTGCGTAACACTTTCTTGCTGCGTTTTATAGTTCAACTCTATTATTATGGCCGTAAATCCCCATGTTTTCAGCATTTTATCTACTCAGGAGAACTGACATACTTTTGGTTGGTGGCATGTGTGAGCCTTTTGTTTGTCAATATTTCCCATTGTTAAGGATAATGAGAATTTCCAAACTCCGCTTTATGTATTTTATTGACTGGTGTGCCCTTTATCATTGTACTTCTGTTTGTTCCAGGAAGCATATTTGGGATAACTACTGCCTGACACATCACAGTGAGAAGTTGACAGATGACAATTCTGCACTTTCTTCTCATGGCATTCGCAATAACTCCAAGGTAGTTTCTTCTATTAAAGAATAACAATTTTCTTCCTTTTAGTTTACCGGAAATTTTGGTATGCATAGTAACATAAGAAACCTCGTTGGGGAACAACACATCTCTTATGGTTTATGGTTATTTATTTTTTGGAAAAATGTTTGTGTCCATTTCATTCTTAAGATGGCCTGGTGGGACCTGTATGATCAAATCAGGTAGTTTGACAACAAGTGCATCCGCTTGCAGACACAATGTTATTAGTTATCTCAGGTAGTGATTGAAGATTAGTTGATTAAAGTTGTATGACTTCGTTTCTGTGCTCTGTTGATCTAGGTTTGTTTCTCACCGCACATCATGCCAAGAGTACGTCAGAAGCATTCTAGAAGAAGAAAACACCGTTTCTTCCATGGTCTTAGCAGGAAATTGTGATTCTACCTCATGATTTCTGAGCCAGAGAAGCCCTTAAAGCCGGTGCCAATCCAAGGCATGAGTATCAGCAATTTCTCACAGGAAGGAGCATGGTCACTTCAGAAACGAAGAGCTCTCCAAGCTTTAGCTATGCCAAGAAAATGGAAGCATATTTCATGGAAGAGGTTGCTTGTGGTAAAGCAGTACGTAATGTTCCACACGCATGACTTACGTTCTTGTTTCGTAGCTACTCTAGTCATGTAAGTGCTACCATAATGTACTATTTCAATTCGGCTATCTGATTTTGCAAGCCAGATTGCCTAGGTGAACTCCTGTTTCATTTTTGGTTCAGGGAAATCTGGCAGGTTTATTTATAATCAACGCGTACACATCTTACAAGGAAATTACGGTCTTTACTGTTTAGACCAGCTAACCAATCAATGTATGACATTCTGCAATGCATCACAATTCACAATGGTTTACAAACATACGCACTGTGAGATCAAATATCAAATAAACTGAAGCAAACACACCAATCTATGTGACTAAATAAAAGCATTTCCTCCAAGATTCCAAAGTCCAGAAGTAAAATGTGTTGACTGGAAAGGATCCTTTTTTTAGAACACTAGCCAACAATTCAACCATGCAAAGTGGTCCCCTGGCATACCATTACCATACCTGAAAGGCTGAAATGAAAAACTGGCAGTGGTAGAGATTATACTCCTGCTGAAGCAATACAAAACAAAACAGGAGAAATCTCAAACAGGTGAGCAACCAAGCACGCAGCAGGCAGACAGAAAGATAACTTTTCCTTTATATGGAAGCCACCGAAGGGAGAGACAGGTTTGACACAACTGCGCTCTTGTCCCAAGCACATTAGAGCCACCCAGCCACTAAGCTCACACTGCACCACCTATTGTAGTTAGCATGCAGTGCACTACCAGTTCAGGATTCAGGACCACACTACTGCACTACTGCAGGCAACATGTTAATGCTAATGCAGCTGCAGCTGCAACCCCTATATAAATACTATATATCTTTCAGACATGCTTCTATATATGCTTCTAACTAGCTAGTAGCTAGGACAAGGACACCAGTACTCTCAGACACACACACTTGGCTCCCAGTGAGCAGTAGGCAAAGCAGCACAGCTCTCACATGGAGCCTGCAGGGTAAGGGGAGCAGTAGGAGCTGAGTGTGAGCTCCAGGGAGGTGCTTGCTGCTGCTGCTTGGTACTGCATCTTGGCTGGGCAGCTGGTTGCTGCAGTAAAAACTGTGCTGCTCTTGCGGCTGCAGCAGCTGGTGTTGCTGGATTGTAATGGCAGTAGCAGTTGCAGCAGCTGCAGCAGCACTCCAGCACTGGAAGTTGGACAGGTAGCTGCCGTGGACGATGCTTTCTTGGCCGCCTTCGCCTGGGCCTACGTGCCGCGGGTGGCTGCTGCCGCCAGTCGGGAAGAGTGGAAGCGTCTCGGGCTCTCGGGTCGCCATCGCCCTCTGATCCGAGGAGAAGCGTGCCCACAGCGTCGGAGCCACCGCGGCGCCGCTGCTGCTCGCACCCATGTAGTCCTGCACACGACGGTGTAGATTAGCACGGGGAATTCGATCGGCGTGCAGGAGCTGAATTGCAATGTGTCAGTGTATGTTGCCTGGTTAATTACCTGCAGGAAGCTTCTCTCGGTGGCCATGGCAGTGCTGTCCCAACAATTAGTACTTGCCTCCAGCTGCTGCACAGCTGAGGCTCCATTGCCGGCGTACAAGCCGGGGGAGGAGGGAGCGGTCGCACCTGCACACGCGTTGATCCACCACTTGTGAGTTTGCATCGAGCAGCTGGTAAACCACGAAGCCAAGCAACGCAAGAAATGTAGCGCACGAAGCAAGAAGATGAAAGATCAGCTAGCGTGTAACACCTGAAGGCGACAGCGAGAGGGCGCCGAGGTGATTGACGTCGGCGGCGGCGAGGGAGGAGGTGTTGACGTCGAGGGTGGTGAGGCGCTTCTTCTGTCGCTCGCGGGCCTTGTGGTTCTGGAACCAGTAGAAGACGTTCTTGCCCTCGATCCTGCCGTACTGACGCAGCATGGCGGCGATGCGCTGGATCTGCTCCGAGTTGGGCGACCGGATGCCGCAGTTGTAGTAGAGCTCCCGCAGGATCCTGATCTGCTCCGACGTCGGCGTCCACCTCGTCCCGCTCGGCCGGCACACCGACACACTGGCACCACCGGCACCGCCTCCTCCACCGCTACTCCTATCGCCCACGCCCACGTTGCCCGCCGCGCCGTCTCCTCCATTGATCTGCCTATGCTGCTGCATGGGAATGTTTGTGTGATCCATGTCAAGAACAAGGTACTAGGAGCAGTGACAAGAAGGAAGGGTTTGGTTTGGGCTTGGAGTTGGAGTTGTAGTTGGAGGAGAGACATGAGGGTATATAAGGAGGTAGTAGCTAGGACTAGTAGTGTAGCTAGCTAGGGTGATATAGGTTGGATTTCTCTGAGAGAATCATGGAGATATCTTTCGGAGAGGGACAAATGAAGTTGACACACGAGCTGAGGCCGGAGAGGGAGAGAGGCATGTGGGGACTATGCAGAGGGTGTAAAATGCGGAAGGAGATTTGCTGGGAGACCCATGAGCTGTTGATTTTCATCGACAACCGAATCAACGTCGATGAGGTAGGTTCTTAAACAGTCGCATTTTCTTTCATAAAATGCAGGTGCCTCCTCATGGCAACTCAACTGCTTCTTGCTCCTCGCATAGCTAGCCTGCTGCCCCTCTTCCCTCTCTCTCTCTCTCTCTCTCTCGCACACACAGCTGAAGGGAGACATGGAGACATCCTGCATGTTCATACATGATTCGAATTGCATTTGTCACTGCTGATGTGAGAGTTGATGTGGTTCTTGAATCTTGTCTACTGCTTTCGTAGTTTCGTGAATAATAATGTCGATTTGTTGGTCAGATTGACTGGAGAATTTTGGTGCGTCTTGCACACTGAAAACCTCCGTGGAACCTGAAAAACCTGAACTTAAGATTAAGCATCATCGTTAACAGGTAATTAACAGTAACTAAAATGCGTATACTCAAAAACAAGTTTTAATCACCATAACGGATATAAAAGATATACATCACACACCATCAACACATATCCACATATAAAATTTCACATCAAGAGTTCAGTATCATAAATTGCACCTGAACGTTTTACACTAAAATACACATCGAATTACAATATGAATCTCATTCAAGCAAATTAGAAACATTAATGCCAACTCAGAACAACTGCCAGAATTAAGTTCAACAAATTTAAAACATATCTTTTACATTCCAGAATAATTTGCAAAACAATAATGAAAGCTTCACATTGCATATCACCAAAGCCGTCCTTGTATCTTTGTCTATTGATCGCCAGCTTACCGAATTCTTTCCTCAGCCATCCGAAACCTGCACACATACCACTTTCCACCAGTACCCATAGATAGTAGCAAGCATAGTATTATTAAAGGGAGGATTGGAAGAAAGATAAGATTGTCGTCAGATTTCACGAAGGTCACCGAGGCTTCCCGACCACCCTAAGGTAGTGACACCATCTCACCTTCTGTGGTCTCATCACCCGGCAATGTTAAAACCCGATACCCACGTTTTACCGACTTACCTCAATCCAAAGAAGCATCCGAAAACCGTCTAAAAACCCCACCTTTGGACCAATGGTTAGTAAACCCACAACAGTAGAAGCATCTTTTGGACCAAATGTCCATTAGCATTACCCAACCCAAACAGAAGGATGTGAGAGCCAGAGGGATTAGAGCCAACCCACAGAAGTTCATCCTCCCAGGCGGCGCATTCACCAAGCAACCCAAAATATCAAGAACAAGAGAGCTAGCTCAATGCCAACCTTCTGTCAGCCGAAGCCAACTCTCAGAAGTTCATCCCCAGCCAGCACCCCAGTTATAGCTTCTCAAGTCACCCAAACACCTCAGTCCATTCACAAGCTAAAGGTAAGAGCAAAACCTCACCCCACCACTGCCAAGCAAGCTAAGCAACCACGGCCACAAGAGAAGACTAGGGAACTAGGAGGCCAGGAGCCAGAAGACGAAGGGAGCAAGAGGTGGCAACGACACTAGTGAGCGACCGCAGCACACGTGAACCACCACGGCACCCAGCGGACGACCACGATCATCGTTACCAAACCTCACTACCATTCCCCAAAACAAATCTAACAAGGTAAACCCACCATTTTCCCCACGGTTGTTTTTGCCCATCCGAATCCACAATACCATTGTTGAGATTTTAATCTTGTACAAGATTAGGTAGGAGTTTGAGTCCGAGTAGTATACTTACGTTAAGTCCGTGTCTTAGTCAATGCATGTAAGAGTATATAAGCAGGGGGAGATAGCAGTCTTGTAACAAGTCAGAAGTCGAGAGAGGAAGTTGTGAGTTGAGAAAAGCAATAGAAAAACAAAAAGATGAGCAGTTGCTCCCCAAACCAATCGTGTGTTTTTGGTTTCGAATATTGTTCATCATTCTGAGTACTATTCATCATTTCGACTACCTGATCGGAAGGAATTTCGACTACATCCTGGTCGGCAAGAGGTTCGACTACAACCATCACCGTCCAAGCACATCACAAAGCAATAGGGAGGGGCTGAGAGGGATAGATGTTAGGGAGTATGATACCTCAAGGGCTCAAGAGCATCCAGCATCAACACCATATAAGCTCCACCACCACCAGGGGCAAGCACGTAACTCCATTCACCATGCATATTCATTAACCAACAAACATCAGGAAAAAAAAATGAAATGATAATGATAAATCAATATCCAGTGAGCAAAAGTAAGGAAAGCAATGAAGAGGAGAGAGGAGTTGGGGAAAGAATGAAGAAGAGGATGGAGTCCAAAAAGTTTCAGCTGAATGAAGCTAAGGTAGAGAGAGAGCGCGGGGAAAATTGAGAAGGAAAAAGAAATGAAGGAAAAAGGAAAAAGGAAAATTTGTAGAAAAATAATGTAAAAATATAAAAAGTTGTAAAAATTAATCCGAGACCTCTAAAATAATTTAATCACCAGTATGAACCGCTAAAACAAATAGATAACCTGATGCGTTAGAATTAATTTAATTAGGTTAAATTAATTAATTAATCTACTCCGAGTTTATTTAGGTAATTTAAATAACGCGTGCACTCAAATAAATTCGCATGAATAGAATTTAATAGACTTAGTTACATGCGTGTGCGAGTAGTATTTTATTTTTGTGCGATAATAAGCGAGTTTCGGTAAGCTCGATCCCAGAGCCGGTAGACCGTAGAACCACCGTAGTTGGGGAGTGCTAATATTTTGAGAATCCATAAAATGTTATTAAATTAAAATATACTAACTAAAAGAACCAACTGACCCATATACTTATACTAGCACAAAAACCAACTAAGTATTTATCTACGTATTATGTGCGCCTGCCGTATAATTGCAGAGACTGATTCAACGTAGGCAGGATTCGTCGATCCGGAGTACCTTGACGCCGCTTTTTACTACAACTACGAAGGCAAGCTTACTTTTGAGCATAAATATAGTTACGTTAAATGTACAACGTATATTGTTGTATCATATATGTATTGCATTGAATACTACGTGTCTCAAAACCAAATCGGTTAAAGAAGGCAAGAAGAAAAGATAAGAAGAAGGTAAGAGCCGTACAACTGGAGGAGAGTCGTTGTACTGAAAGAGAGTTAATAAGGTTGGTAAAAGGAAACCCTAGGCAAGAAAAGAGAAGAGGCAAGAGGCGGATCCTTTTGCACATGGTTATAATATAAGGACAAACAAAACTCTTACTCGGATAAGGGGTTCTATTCAAGTGACAACCATCTTCCCGTTTCGGCAGACAGAAAAGGTTGCCTTGCTACGTAATTATGTACTCCACAATGGGTAGGATAGTAAACGTACGGTGGAATGTTGGGAAATGGAAGAGAGCCGACCCAACCAATATTTCTGGAACTCGGTAGAGGTAAGCCACCGACTGAAAGTAATGGGTGGAGACATAGATACGAAACTTGGAAAACATTCTGTATTATGATCTCGAAACTGTATAAAAGAAAATGCGGGAGGTCTAGAGTCATTAGAGCTCAGAGTAACTATGGGTAAAGTGGTACAAGCCTACACAGTACTAAACAAAATCATGAATTCATGCTTGTATCCTGGATTGGAGGCTGCGATAATCCTATAGGGGTTTATCTTCTTACTGGATAACAAGTAGTCTTTTTAGAAATAAAATTACAACCTAAATCTTGATAATTATTTTCAGAGAAAGTGAAGAGGTAGGAATATGATAAAGACAAGAGGTAGTCATCAGGTGAATTTTGTCATTACATGCTTGCTGAGTACACTGCTACTCACTCTTACTATCTCTCCCGTTTCTTAGATCCTAGCCCGACCGGGAGCTATCCCGAGTGGGGTGAGGGATTCACAAGTACCGAGGAGGCCACCAGTGAGGAGGCGCTGGTTACGAGGAGCAGGGCGAGATGGATGCCCTATTCGACTCGTGGGACGAGTATACTGTCAGAGAGACCTAGTAGGCAAGCATGAGAGTGTATCCCCATTGTAATTTAATAATTGTATTCAGAACATTAGCCTTGTGTGGTTGGTGTCGTAATAAATAACATTTTGTCTTATTGTTCCGTTGTGCTAACTCTGGTAAAGACATACTATTCGTTGGAGCAATGCTTTACTGAGCAAACGAATAGTAATATACATGCTTAAATATAATTATCCCTAATGTAATGATATGGGGCGCCGCAACCTCCAGGCTCCAGCTCCAGCTCCGTTTGGATTGAAGGGCTTCCCAAAGGGTTTCAGAGAATTTGTTATGTTTCATGAAAATTTGTTGTGAAATTCCTGTTTTTCTGATGGGCTAGCTCTCGAGAGTTTTGCATGTCATAACTAAGTTTGCAAGTACACGTTATCCTCCTCCTAATGCTACTCACCATGGATGACTTGCGCCTGCAATTTGTAGTTTTGATTAGGGGCATGATAAGAAGAATAAGATTAACTGCCTGCTCGTTCTAATAAGCCTTTTCCCCACCCACTCCAACTTCATTGCTCCCTCGGGAACACGAGGATATTCTGTCATGATTGGATCATGGACAGATATCGACTCGTAGGTACGCGCGCGGTAGCGTCCAACATTTCGCGCGCATTGAACTAACCGCGCGCGCGTACACTTTTTTCAGTAGCAAGGCAAGCGTACGTACGGTGTACGACGGCTGCGTTGCAAAGATATATGCGTATATGCAGCTTTCTTGCTCTTCTATCTCCCTAAATTTCCTGATCGTTCTGGTGAACTGCAGGTGCTCATCCGATGGATCTTTCTAGTTTCTACCCCCGAAGAAACATGCATGTAATATTAATCATCGTATTTTCCAACTGGTTTGATCATCCTCAACAGGTTTGATTGGTGGCTAGCATCTTTCTTTCTTTGCCCTTTTTTTTTCTTCAGAAAAAAAAGCACATTGCATGCATGTTGCACATTTACACGCAAGTAGCTAGTATTGTTTTGAACACAGAACACCAGCATATATATATATACCAACACGGCCTACTGCAGTGTACTCATTCACATGTAGTTACGAGCATTTCGTATAGAATGCATGTAGTTGAGGTGCATCGTGCTATGAGATTGATCCTCTCTTATGCTTGAAAATGACAAGGTTGTTCACTCACTAGCATCCAATGGTTTGGATTACATGCGTGGCCGGGACTGCGCCCTAGCTAGTCAAGTAGCACACATATGCGCCGCCCCAGCACAGTGACTTTGAACACTACAATGTCACACATGAACTACTCTAGCAATCAGTTCACCTAGCTAGCATTAACCCCGACTTGAGCCTTCTGCACAACAAGTGCAGACGGATCATGAGAACACCACATTACTTTGGCAAGAGGAATCGCTGCGGAATGGGAAAAACACCGAGTCAGTCAAGGGAAGAAGGGAGACTCAGATCAAAATAAGAGATCTCATAGCCTGTTGTGTGTACTAGTATAATGTTTTGTGTCTATGTCAAGCATGTAGATAGATGCATAGGGTAGCAGATACCTAACCCTGTATGAGAGAGAAAGTTATGCAGGGTGACCAGTGGTACTACACTACTACTACTTCCTCTCCACAGAACGGGAACACATGCAGGCATGCAGCCCTTCCCTTGTGATATCTTCTCAGTGATGTAACTTTGATCTCCTCCTCTCCCTCTCCAGGGATCTGATAAAAAAGAGGAGCATGATTACCCTAGAGAAACTTGTCTCTCTCTTCCCCTTTCTCCACTGTGCCTATCAGTCCCTAAAGAACTTAGGTCCTTCCTATTAAGGCTCTGTGTTCCCTGCTCTCTCTCACACAGAGACAGAGATCGATTCCGCTGTGTGTGTGAGAGAGAGAGATCCTGCTCTGTGTGTGTGCGAGAGAGAGAGAGATCCTGCTCTGTGTGTGTGTGTGTGTGTGAGAGAGAGAGAGATCCTGCTCTGTGTGTGTGCGAGAGAGAGAGAGAGAGAGAGAGAGAGAGATGCATTGAATGTTTGTGAGCCTGCAAGAGCTTGTGTAACTTCAGTTAAACCATCAAGTGTTTCTTGTTTTGTGTGATAGGGCGAGGAGTGGAGAACATCTCTGAGGCCACATGGAGTACTGGCCAGGCAAAACGATCACTGCAACACTGAAGGGAGATGGAGCTGCTATCAGGGTAGAAGTCCATCTGCATGTTAACTGAAGTAAAAAGGTACTCCACTCTTGTACAAAAGTGAGACAAAAACTAGAGGAAAAGCACAGAAGCTAGCTCAACCAAACCCAATATCTGTGGGAGGGCATTAAGAAGTTTCTAATTCTGGAGTTTAGAGCCGCAGGTTTTGTCAGACAAACTAATGATGCTTTCAACAACCCCAACTTGAAAGAACTCTTGCTAGCTCCGAATTGAATGAAGGGACAATCAAACAGATTAACCTATTATACCCACACTGTTCAAGAGACATTTTATGGCTAGTGTATAAGCATTGTACAACATATATATACTCTTGAGGAGATGACGTGGTTCCCTGCAATGCATGGTTCGTTGTTAACACAGTGTATTACTGATAACTGTTAAGAAATTGGACCCAGGCTGGGAGTCCTGACTCAAGGTGGGCTCCACATCTGTCCAGTAGTCTATATAAAGGAGAGTGGACCCCAACCATTGTACTATAATTTTCAGAAGAGTAATAAAGACAAATAAGAAGTCTCATCATATCTCTATGTTCAATCTATTATTTTGTTATTATATTGTCGCATCGTTCGTACGATTCTGAGTTTGTCTATGAGGTAATCGCTCGAACTAAACTCTCCAGCGACGGTTCCTCAACACGTTACCAGCACGATCGGCTCTCATCGAATCGAAAGGTAACCGTCGAAGAACGACGCTCGTAGATTGAATCGTTATTTCTAGAGTGCTTTCAATTCTACAAATTTGACTTTCTAAATTGTTTTTTTTATATGGTGCAAATCCGCTCTAATCTACCGCGAGCCAACTTGAAGTCGCCGGCACAATGCCGATCAGTAGATTGCATGGAAAAGTGGATGTCGATTGTACCGTAGATTGAAAATTGCAAATCCGTTCTAATCTACCGCGAGCCGACTTGAAGTCGTCGGCCAAGCCGATCAGTGGATTGCATGAACAGTGCTCGTATGCACAGTAATCAAATGAATAGTGCATTCTCGTATGAACAGTACACCAAAAAAACTTACCGTTGGCCTCCATCAGCCGTCGCCATCACTGGTCGGCGCCGCCCGCAAAACATCACAGAAAGAAAAAAGGGGAGAAGAACAGCATGGGAGCGTCGGGCCGTCCACCGCCCGCGACGGCCATCCATCGCCATGGCCGACCACCCGCAACATCGTCGGCCCGCGACGGCCGGCCGCTTCGCCGCGCTCTGCCGCCGATCTCGCAAGGTGGCCGCCTTGTTCGCCGACCCACCCGGCCACCGCCTCGCCTCCCGCAAAGACGGCGCCGCCGATCGCGCCCGCCACCCCTGGCGGCGTCGCCGCCGCGCGTAACGCCACACTGGGCCTTGGGCTCCTCTGCGCATGGCACCTCACACCGCCCGCCGTGCTCGCCAGGGCACCGGTCGTGCCCGCCGCCTCCGCTAGCTCCCGTGCACGGAGCACGGGTGAACATGGGTAGGGTTTACAGGGGTCGGGAAACCCTACCCCCCGCATCCTTTGAAGAGGCTGAATGGGCCGACTGGTTTTGGGCTGGGAAGAAAAGGCCTGATGGGCCAGGAGGGGGGTGATTGGCCCAGCCAACCGATAGAAAACAAACGGGGAAAAGAGAAAAATTCCCAAAAAGTGCAAAAAGGGCCTCAAACATTCTAAAAATTGCGCGAATTTTTTTTCTCATAACAAAAAATTAGCGGATTAGCCCTTAGAAATTGCAGAATTCACCGAAAATTTATATTCCAGTAGAAAAGGTCCTCGGGAATTCAAATTTTGAATCGGTTTTTGCATTTGAAGTATGTTTAACTTTGTTCTTATTATTTTCTATGCAATTTATGTATTGTATTTACTATTTTTGATTATTTTTATTGTTTATATTGCTTTTAATCACTGAAAATAACAATAAATAATGAAAAATGTGTAGAAAAATATGGAAATATTATTAGAATATTTGCAACCATTTTTGCAAATTACTAGCAGTAATATTATGAAATCTTTGCATGAATATGCAGATGGCTGGCATAACAAACCGGGAGTTCAAAGAGCTGGCCCAGCATAGCCATAATTACTTGACTTGGGTATCAGATGTTAAAATCGTACTTAGAGCCAAGAAACTTTGTACTGCTATTGGACTTAGCACCTTGAAGGATACCACTCCAGCTTGAGTAGAATGATCAAGCACTTCATTTCCTCATATACCGTCTCTTCCTAACGCTCAAGAATGAGTATATGACATAAAAGAATGCACTAGTTTTGTGGACCGCACTGAAGAAGCAGTTCGAGAAGCTGAAGTACACCATTCTTTCTCGGGCAGAGAAGGAATGGACCGACTACGTTTTGTTGACTACAAGACCGTGGGGGAGTATAATTCTGCATTGCATAGAATTTATACAAGTCTTTAACTTTGTGGTAAGATAACCACGGATGAGCAGAAGATCGAGAAAACTCTCTCTACCTTTCACCCAAACGCGGTGCACTCTGCACGCGACTGTTGTCAAGATGGCTACAAGGAGTATACAAAACTGATTGACATCATACAAGTTGCGGAAGCTCAAGATGATGTTCTCAGAAAGTACTACATCTCACAGCCTTCTAGTAGCAATGTTGGCCATGAAGTCAATGCAAGCAGCTACAGACTGAGGAATCTTCACTTAAAGAAAAGAGGTAAGAAGGGTAACAGTTTACTGCATTGTTTTGTTTTACAATATGAATTGTATCCACATACTACATATGGTGTATTGTTTTACTGTGTCACAGTATCCTATCTTGAGCTCCATCGTCCTCCACATCTTCCTGCGACGGAGGAAAAAGTGACGACGCAGGAACGTAGACCACCACCGACACCGGTGCAGACGTGATGGCAGTCTCACTCGGCGTTGGGGGTACTGGCACAACAACATGGGCTGGCGGCGAGTCTGCTATTGGGATAACTGCATCTGCGGGCGTAAGGGGTGTTGTCGCAACGACCGGTGTTGGCAGCGAGCAATGCCCTAAGAACGCTGACCACCCTCATCTGTGCCATCTCGATTTTCTGTTAGACCTTTTGTATCTGCCTCGCCGCCTTCCTGACCTCATCGTCGCACTTTTCCGGAGCCTCCATCGTCGTTGCTTTGCCTTGCTCATCAATCACACTGAGCCGCCAAGCCATGCTCGCAAGCTGAGGAACTGCCCAGCGACGTAGTGTTGGGGTTCGTCCGACAGATATGCCTGTGCCGTCGCGCTGGATCAGTAGAACGCCCCCTCCTTGCTCCCGCAAAATCTCTACCTCCTTTTTCGGACGCTTGTGCAGGCTAGGAAGAAGGGGATTGAATTGATCCACTCGACGGACAGGTAGAGAAAAAGCACCCATCAAATCAGCTGCAAGTAATGTTGTTAGGAGTTTGTGTTTGTATTCAGTGAGCCAATCATGGCGAAGACGTACGTACGCGTGCATACGTGCGTACGTTCCCGAGGTTACACTGAAAAGTTTAAACAAGCAACAGTCGATCCCCAATTACTGTACTAGCCAGTTTTCAGTAGCCGACTACTATCTGCCCATCTCTATTTACTCCATGTCGTTTCATTTCTTGTCTGCTTTTAAGCTGCTATCCTGCCAGACCTCATGCATTCACCTTTCAGCGCAATCTGAAAAAGATTTGTTAAGAAACCGAGCGGTCGGGCAGCCTGGTTCGTCGATCACTCTCTCTTTTCGGTAAACTATATGGAGAGAACTTCAATTATTATACTATAATTTTATCAAAAAGCAATAAAGAGAAATTAGAAATTCTCTCATCTATATATTCAATCTACTATTCTGTTCTTGTGTTCTTGTATTGTTCTTACGATTCTAAATTTGTTTACAAGGTAATCACTCGGACTGGACCCGCAAACGACGGTTCCTCAACACGTTATCAGCACGACTACGCTCTTCGGTCTACACGGATTGAAAAGATAATCATCAAGAACGACGCTCGTAGATCAAATCGTTTTCTAGATTGCTTTCAATTACGCAATTATTGTTTTCTAGATTGTTTTATCTTACTATGCAAATCCGCTCTAATCTACCGCGAGTCGACTTGAAGTCGCCGGTACAATGCCGATCGGTGGATTGTATAAAAGAGCAGATATCGATTGCATCGTGGATTGTAGATTGCAAAATCCCTCTAATCTCTGCGAGCCGACTTCCAGTCGTTGGCACAATGCCGATCGGACAATTGGTTGAAAGTAAAAGGGATTATTGATTGCACAATTTTATTAGATGAATAGTATTGCATGAACAGTCCCCCCCCCCGCACGGGTCCTCCACGGCCCGGAACTATGCCGCCGCCGCCGGGCACCCGCTACCGAGCCGAAGTGGCGTTAGCCATGAAACCAGCAGACCCTCGCCGGGGCTCGGCGCGCCGCTGCCTTCGGCCTAGCCCGCATGGCCGACGGCCCGCATGCCGCAACACCGGCGCCACGCCCACGGCCGCCACGCGCCGAAGCGCCGCGCCGCCCGCAGCCAGCGGCAGCTCCGGCCGTCCGTTGCGCCTCCATGTGCACTTGAAGCCGACCACCTCGCTCGGGCTCGGCGTCGCTTGGTCCCGCCGCCCTCCCACACGAAGCGTACCGCCGGTGGCCTTCGGCCATGAAGCACTGTCGCCGCACCGCTTGGCCCTCCGCATGAGGTGCCGCCACGGCACCACCCGAAGCTGCACGGGCGCACCGCCCCACATCGGACTGCCGCCGCCCAGCCACGCCGTTTGCGCACGGCCGCATGATACCACCACGCAAAGCCGCCGGGACACGTAGTCCTGCACGTAGCAACTCTCATCAATTTTAGACCGTCAGCATATTATATCCATTCACCTATGCAACTAGCGCAAGGGTCAGCATAAAAAATCTCTCATCTATGCAGGTTTGGTTGCAAGGTTTATGTACCTATACCACCACCGGCAACGAACTGCAATGGGCCCTCTTCGAAAATCTGGGATATACGTTGGTTGTGAGACATCATCCATGATCAGGTATTTGGACTCTATGACTGGAGACTTGCATACAGCCCGCTTCGCTGATAGTATATTTGATGAGAATAGTTTCTCGTCATTTAGGGGGAATCAACCCCTTGATGAGAAATATCAGGAAAATAACGTGGTAAGCCACGGGAATCCATGCACATGACCCGCACACTAGTGAAGCAAATAGAGAAGTTCAGAAGATAATTGATTTGCAAGGTTGGCGCCGACCGTGGGGATCTTCCGGTAATCTCTTGTCAACATACTCTCTTTTTCCAATCTCATGCAAGCATGGCGGGAGAATGGAGCGAGGAGAACTGGTTCGACTTGGCGGTCTGTGAGACGTCGACATGGATGCGGTTTCGACTACGAGCCGAGTGATGCATCCGCCGATGGTGATGTTGCCTCGGAGATTATTCTCCAGAAACCATCCCATCAATGGAGTTGAGGAGGATCCTTATCCCCACAACGATCGTCCAACAGAGGAGCCAATTCCCTCCAAGGACAAGGGTCAATCCGACCGAACCGCACCTGGAGGACTCACGACACAATGAGAGTTTTTCCTCTAAGTGTCCAAGTTCCCTTAAGGCGGTCCGACACAGTGAGACAAGTCCCGAAGCCACCATTCGAGACTCCACCAAGATCTTGTGATCCTATCTCTCGGGGTAACTCCGAGATAGTGGGATCAAGCATGCTTTTCCTACGAATCTGACGACTCTCTCCGCAGATCTCATTTGCGGATGGAGATGATTATAACCGGAGTTCCCCTACGGAGGATTACTCCAAGTCGCCAGATGGTGTCTCTCGAGCACTCCTCAAGCGGAGGCCTCAAGCGCAAGTGAGAATCATCAGCGGAGGTCTTCGTCCTTCCTCAAATCGAGTCAATCTCATGGAGGACGAAATGAGAACCCTCCCGAAGATCACGCCCGCGCCTCCTCGTAGTAATGGCAAGGGAACCACCGCACGACAGAGAGAACCAACACTGATGAGCGAGAGAAATCCTCGACATTCTCGCACTCCACCGAGAAGGCCTCAAAGATCGGACGGGAGGATTTTGAGGTCATCCGAAGAAAGAAAATTGCGCCTGAAGAACACCGCTGGGCGCATTCAATATCGATCCACGGAGGTACAAGAACTCCAGGGACATCAACGACTTGCTTGAGAATCCCAATCAAGAGCTTGCTCGAGCGCCAGATCGATCTCTTTCTTTGAGGAGATTGCGCAAAGGCTTCGAACTGTGATGACAAAGCCGAAGTACCTCGTCAACAACATTCGGTGAGTCGTAGCAATGCGACTTCTTCACTACTGATCAATCGAATATTTCTGCGTAGGAATCGACACGGTCATAAGTCACATCGATCTCCTATTCGAGAAATACTTTTCGATCGGTGATGATCAAGTAGCCCTCAGGAGGTGATCAATCACTACTCCGCAAAGAAATTCTGCGGTGGATTACGAGGTATTCCTCAAGGCGAGACCTACAATGAGCAAAGTCACTGTTGTCGGGTATCGTCGTATACGATCACTGGCGACATGAACCCTTCTTTCCTACAAAGAAGGCGTCAAGAAGTAATTCTTGGATGCCGGGCATTTTCGCCGACCTTGAGCGATTATTTGCCACCTCATTTTCGACCGGTGAACATGGAGAAATTTGATGGATCTCAAAATCCCATCGAGTTTCTTGAGATCTATACAACACCGTCCGGCGGCGGGAGGAGGAGAGCACGTAATGGCGAATTACCTTCCAAGCGTGCTCGAAGGATCCGCTCGATCGTGGTTATTAAACCAACCACTCGAGTCGATCTACTCTTGGCAACACCTCTGTGATCTTCTACAGGCAAATTTCCAAGGCACATACAACCGCCCGAAAGGAAGGCGACTTGCACCGGATCAAGCAGAACAACAACGAGACTTTGCGTCAATTCATCAAACGCTTTAGTCAGGTTCGTAACTCAATTCCGGAAATTTCTGACTCCTCTGTGATCAGGGCTTTTAAGCAAGGAGTCCGTAGTAGAAGAATAACAGAGGATATTGCTTTAAATCCTCCCAACACCGTTCGAACTCTTTGAGATGGCGATCGATATGCAATCGCTTCGAGGCGGTCGAGTGGAATAACACTATCGATCGAGAAACACACGCTCTTCGAGAGCCGTGAGGTTGGTAAGGACAAAAAGCAAAAAGTCCAAGAAGAAAATAAAAGTCAAAAGCCACAAACTAGTGGTTTCAAGGAGGTTTTGGCCGTAAAAGATAGAGAGCCCCAAACCACCAAGTCGAACCCTGATCAAGGCAAAGGTAAGCGCCCTGATCGTAGGAACGACAAACCAAGATGGTGTCCTTTTCATAAAAGGAAGGACATGACCTCCGAATCGCTGAAGTTTTCCAAAGAAAGCTCGAGGACTACTACAACAAAGCACCGCTCCCTACTCTCGGCGGGTGGGACATACGAGTGGTCGAAGTCGTCGATGATGAGGAGATGCCATTCCAAGATCCGCACCATACCGTTGAGCATATCTATGGAGGATCATCGACATACGACTCCAAACGACAACTTAAAGTGCGGACGAGAGGTAAATTCCATACATACTCCTCTTGTCAATAAATTACGAAGTGGTCGAAGTTACCATCTCTTTTGAGAAGGATGACCGCCCGATCACTATGAGTCGATCAGTCGATTTCGATTGTGGTCGAACCCACCATCAACAATCGTCGGGTAAATCGAGTGTTGGTTGATGGTGGCGATTCTTTGAACATATTATTTACCAAAGCCCCGGATGAGATGCAAGTACCGGGACAAAGGTAAGGCGATCGATACTCCTTCCATGGAATCGTCATCGGGTCTTCGACCAAACCCATTGGCCAAGTTTCTTTTCCTTTAACATTTGGCTCGCCAAGTAATTTCGGAGACGAGAAAGTCTCCTTTGATGTGGTCGATTTCGATCGGCATATAACGCCATACTCGGACGACCAACTTTGGCAAAATTCTTAATGGCTACTCATTATGGGTATCAATGTCTTAAGATGCGAGTCCCAAAGGAGTGATCACAATTCAATGTGACAAAAGATGGCGTATAGTCAGGATCACGATCCTCGAGATGGTTGGTCAAATACCAACTCGAGATGAAAGTCACCGACTAGCAAGTCGAAGCCTAAAGCTACACCAAAGCCGAACGACCAAGTCAAAGAGGTTCCTCCGGGCGCAGAAACCCTCGAGACTGCTCGCATTGGGGAGACTTCCGATCCCAAATAGGAAGACGCCTCATTACCTTCCTCCGAGCTAACGCAGATGTCTTTGCGTGGCAAGCATCCGACATGCCCGGAGTCCCCAGGGAGGTGATCGAGCACAGGCTAGCTTTACGGCCTGATAAAGTACCCGTAAAACAAAAATTACGGAGATTTGCCCCTGATCGACGAGATGCTATTAAATCAGAATTGGATAAGCTACTTAAGGCAGGCTTTATAAGAGAAGTCAATCACCCAGAGTGGTTGGCTAACCCTGTAATGGTCAAAAAGTCAAACGGCAAATGGCGTATGTGCGTAGACTTTACTGATCTTAATAAAGCTTGTCCAAAAGATGATTTCCCTTTACCTCGTATTGATCAGCTAGTTGATTCTACTGCGGGTTGTGAAATATTAAGTTTTTTAGATGCATATTCGATATCACGGATCAATATGTGTCTAAACGATGAAGAAAAGACCGCATTCATTACTCCATTTGGTACCTTTTGTTATATCAAAATGCCATTTGGTCTAAAGAATGCGGTGCTTCTTTTCAACGCTTAATGCAATCGACTTTTCATCTCAATTAGGCCGGAATTTGGAAGCCTATGTTGATGACCTAGTCGTAAAAAGCATTAAGAGACTTAATCATATCACTGACCTACAAGAAACATTCGACAACCTCAGAAAGCACCATTTAAAACTTAATCCAGAGAAGTGTGTGTTTGGAATTTCTTGGGAAAATTGCTTGGATTCCTAGTATCCGAACGAGGAATCAAGCAAATCTGAAAAAATAAAGGCCATCCTCCGGATCGACCTCCAAACACAAAAAGGAAGTCCGAAACTCACTTTGGGTGCATGGCGGCTTTAAGTCGTTTCATCGCACGACTAGGAGAAAAGGACTACCTTTCTTTAAACTTCTCGGAGACATGAAGGTTTTGAGTGGTCGAACGAGGCAAACATTGCCTTTGAGGATGTCAAGAGGTATCTTTCGAGTGCTCTGCTACGGTTTCTCCAAAGCCGTAAGAGACGCTCTTAATTTACCTAGGCGCCACGCCACGCAGCGGCAAGCGCGATCTTCGGTCGTAGAACGTGAAAACGCATAACGACCGGTTTACTACGTAGCGAAGTTTTACACGCCTAAGGAGCGTTACCCTCGTGTCCAAAACTTCATATGCCCTCCTCATGTCTTCGAGAAGCTGCGCATTATTTTCAGCGCACAAAATAGTCAGGCGTCCCGAGTTTCCTTTGGGAGCAATCCTCCATAATAAGGAAACAATGGGACGCATGGCAAAATGGTCACGAACTTGGGAGTTCGACCTCCATTCGTGTCCCGAACGCCATAAAATCGGATCTTGGCAGACTTTGTCGCCGAATGGACAAATCCTGAACCTGTTCAGGATCCCCAGTACGATTCCCACGACCAGTGGATGATGTACTTTGACGGGTCACTCACTTTAAGTGGCTCGGGGGCTGGGGTGGTCCTGGTATCTCCTACCGGAGAAACCTTAAAGTATGCCATACAATTAAACTTTCAGGCCACTAACAATGTGGCAGAATACGAAGGTTTGCTAGCTGGCATACGAGCTGCGAAAGCACTCTCGATTAAATCGACTACTCGTGAAGAGGAGACTCTCAACTAGTCGTGAATCAAATTGGGAAAGAGTACCAGTGCTCTAACTCAACAATGGCTCGGTACTTATCAGAAGTACGTAAGCTAGAAAAACATTTTTTAGGTTTCGAGGTACAATTTATCCCTCGAAAGGATAATTTCCTCGCAGACCAACTTGCTCGGATGGCTTCTTCCCGATCCATAGTACCAAAAGGAGTTTTCTTGGAGCAACTCCAAAAACCGTCTCTGGTCGAAGAACCAGAGGCACCTCCTCTTGAGATGGCCTCATTAGATTACGAGGATACCTGGATGACTCCCATCTACGAGTATCTTTGCAAGGGTTCCGTACCCGAAGATGATCTTGAGGCGGTCGATTATCCCAAAAGCCAAAATGTATACTTTGGTTGAAGGAGTCCTCTATAAGCGAGGAACCCAAGGGATACTCATGCGATGCATTCCGCAAAATGAAGGAATAACACTCCTTCACGATATACACATGGCATCGTGGGACGATGCTTCCTCTGAGAACATTAGTTGGTAAAGCCTTTCGACAAGGTTTTTATTGGCCTACATACATGCGATGCTAAAGAGGTGGTTAAAAAGTGTGTCCAGTACAATTTCATGGTAGATGATACACCAACCACTCAAGCATTACAAACAA
This sequence comes from Hsuehochloa calcarea, assembly GCA_036346395.1. Lineage (NCBI taxonomy): Eukaryota > Viridiplantae > Streptophyta > Magnoliopsida > Poales > Poaceae > Hsuehochloa > Hsuehochloa calcarea. Next base: position 49,597,566 of record CM070599.1, read on the forward strand.
TACCTCTTTCTTGGCCTTTGCGCACACAGGGGCTTGATATCCTAGGACCGTTTCCCAAAGCTCCGGAGGTTTGAATTCCTTTTGTGGCTATTGACACGTTCACAAAATGGATCGGTGAACTCAGAATCGGATAACAACTAAGCAACAAAAGGTTCATGATGAGAAGCGTAATTAGTCGATTTGGAGTACCAAGTCGGATAATTACGAACAATGGTAAACAATTATAAGTGCAAAATTTCGTGAATTTTGCGGCGAAATTGGGTACCAAGTTATGCTATGCTTCATTGCACATCCCCAAAGTAATGGGGCGGTTGAGCGTGCAAGCGGCCAAATAATGCGAGGAATTAAAACTCGAGTCTTCGACCCGACTTGTTAAGCGCCTCGGGGCTTGGGTACAAGAATTACCTTCCATATTATGGGCGCTTCAGACAACCACCAATGAGCAACAGGAGAAACACCATTTTTTCTAGTGTTCGGAGCCGAAGCCATGCTTCCTCCGGAGCTAAAATTGCGGTCGACACGAGTTGAAACCTTCAACAACTCAGACCAGGAACAACTTCGAGCAGATGACATTAACCTACTCAAGAGAGGAGAAACCTAGCCTTAATTCGCTCGCGGTCTACCAACAAGCCTGCGCGAGATACTATAATCGTAAGGTCCAACCTCGCAGCCTTGCTGTAGGTGACTTGGTATTGAGGCTCTGCCAATCCAAGTCTAACCGGAATAAACTTTCCCCTAAATGGGAAGGTCCTTACACAGTGGTCGAAGTAACTCGGCGGCCTCGATGACGACTAGCAATGGAAGATGGACGAGTTCTCTCAAACTCTTGGAACATCGACCGATTCACATAAATTCTATGTGTGACCGATTTCTCAAGCAATAAAAGTCCGAGTTCTTTCTACCTCTTTTTGCCTTATTTTCGAGTAGTGCTTTTTAATCTTTCGACTATGATATGAGAACACCAGCTTTTCTTTACACCGGCGGCGCGAAACGTCATCCGATCGAAACTTCTCCTCTCTGCATGTGGTTCCGCCCACTAGAAGGAATTTCAAGCATCGACTCGTTACTCATTTTCTTTGCCCGATACAAAGAGCCCGGTTCTATCCAAATAAATGTTCTCAAAGCCAACTCTCTCAATCTTAGTCTATTTTTTCATCAATTCAAAAATATTCTAAGTAGAGTACACTTTCTTACATTTGTTCGACCACCTTTGATGTACTCGATTTGTTTTAATCGGTCAAGGAAGAGACACACCTAGTCAAGTCTTTCCTCTCTGCATGTGGTCCCGCCCACTAGAAGGAAACTTCCTAGCGCCGCGCCTCCTACTTTTGCTCTTGAAAAGACTTATCAAGTCCACCAAAAAGGACGAACGAATTACTAAAGTCCTCTAAGACGCCTGCTTAACTCAAGTTCTTTGTTCTTGGTTCAATTAAACTAGTCGGAAATGAAAACATCACCTAGTCGAAGCCTTTCCTTTCTGCACGTGGTCCTGCCCACTAGAAGGAACTTCCTAGTGACGAGTCGTTTTTAACTCTTTCGACCAGTGCTTGACACCCGTAACAAAAGCTATAAGTTAAATAAACCTCTCTTTGTTTTTCAGAAACCCCATTTTTAAACACTATTTATTTAGATTGTCTAAACAATCTAAACAAATAGTCGGGGGCTAGGATAAAGTTATTAATTTGACTTCAATTCTTAGTCTTTCGTTCGTTTATTATCTTTTGAGTTACTAACTACTCGACAAGATGATTTTCAGGAAATGAAGCGGATCATATATTACTCATTAACAAAAATTGTCTGCCTTACAAGGTAGTTACAAGATTACTCTGAAGGGGGAGAGCCTAGCTGCATTTCCTCCGCCACCTTTTTACCAATCGATCGCATTTCCTCAATCAGACGACTTGCCTCGATTCGGAGACGATCAAGTCGGCTTCAATTGGTTTAACATTAAGGCGGGGTCTTGAGCTTTAAGTTTCGCCAAAGCGTAACTTCATCGCAGCTTCGATCGCTTCCCTTATCGATTCACGATTAGTCTTGAGTGGTCACCATTTCTTGCAATTTTCCGACTTGTTCCCCAATGGTACTTGTGTGAGCAACTATGGTATCTTCTCGAGGAGTTTTTCCTCGAATGCAGCTCATTAAGCACATTGTTCAGAGAGTGATGTTGCCTTGAAGACTAATCTTCATCGACTCCATCTCTGTTGGGTACAAGTCGAAGCCTCACGGCTTCTTGTTTTCACCACTTGTTCGAAAAGAATAATATCGGTCAAACAAAGATATACTTCTAAAGGAAGATAACACAAAGATAATTATAGGTAAAAGCTTTTCTTACCTACTAATTGAGAATCCAATTTCTTGACCTCTTCTCGATGGGAAGCAATAGTTTCAGCATGCTTTTGCTCCCATGCTCGATGTCCTCTCAGATTCATCTTAGCAATGCGGACGGACTCATTGCAGATCAAGGTCTTTGCTTGGATTTCACCTCGAGGCTTCTCAATTGGGCAGAATTTCAACAAGAAATTGGCATTAGAAAAGGAAGATACTCAAAAGAATAACAGTAAAGATTTACTTACTGTTAATCGAGTTCTAAAACTCTCGAGTTCTTGATCCTTATTCGCGGTAATGCGGGAAAACTCCTGAATAACCAAAGATTTTTCTTGAACTTGATGCGAGCTTCCGCATCTCTTTTCTTTATCCGAGAAGAAAGGAGGGTCGAGTAAAGGTTAAAGACCAAAAGCAGTCTTAAGTTCAGAACTTACTGTTTATTTTTTCCTGCAATCTTTTAGATGCAGAGACAGTCTCTCGAAGTCTATCCGAGAGAACTAATACTTCATTCCTTAGCCTCCTCGACTCCTCTTTTCATACCAAGTGAGTCACTAAGGTCTTCGTATCACTTGCTTAACCTACAAAAACAGAACGAAGATAAACATCAGCTGAATGGTTGTGAATACTTCTACAACCACTGACCTAGTCGTAAGTTTTTCTGCGACTAAGATATGGTTGTAAGTCTTTCTACAACCACTACACGTCGTAAATAGTCGTAAGTTCTTTTCGATCGATACTTAAATCATGAGTTTCTTCCATGACTATTCTCGTGAAACTTTTACGAGTATTTAAGTCAAAAACAACTATGAATTATAAGTGACTTACCACCTCTCTGCCTCTGCGCAGAGTAGTTCTTTCTCTTGTCTTAGCTCTAAAAGTTGTCGATGATACTCACCGACAACAGCAATTTGCTCCAGAGCTTTCTGCAAAAAGAAAACAGTGAGAAGGGAAGGAAAGCCACATATATAAGTATTCTGAAGATACTTACATTCATAGTCGTTCTAGCAAAAATCGAATATACAAGGTCCGGTCTTTGACTTATCTATCCTCGCGACTTTGTCCCACCACACCTTCTCGAGGCGCCATTGTCAAAAGTATTATCCGTATTGGGAATATCTTTGGGATGGGGGACTCGGTCACGAGATTTGTAAGCAGAAGACCCTACGATGGAGGCAGGCCCAAAGAAGTCACCACAGAAGTTGAAATTTTCTCCTTCTGGTTCTGTGATTTCTCTTTGGGTAGGGAAGGAACGCCCCTCGATTTCCTTCCCAGGCGGTGCGCAGTGGTCACCACCTTGACCAGAGGCTTCCACAGCTGCCTCTGTTGTTTCTACGACTTCAGTAGTCGTAGCGGCCACCTCAACAGTAACAGCCGCTACCTCAAGAGTCGTAGTTACGACTTCAGCAGATGTGGGAGACACTCTGGGAGTCTCGACTTCATCGGCCACCTGGGCCAAGGGTGATGCTTCGACCACCTCCGTTGCTACCTCTCCAGTAGCTGAAGGGATAGCAATGGACTTCTCAGCAGAAGCATTCCCGGGGGCTGAAGGAGTCGGACTGAAATAAAGAAAAGCAAATCAGGTTGTGAAAAGAAAAGGTAAATGTCCTTCTTACACTTGATTACATTTCACATACCTCGCACTCGGTCTTAACCAGAATTTTGGAGCAATCCTCCCAGCGGAGGACCTCTTCTTCTCCACGACCACGTCTGTCGAGGTTCAACATTTGGCTCAGCTACGACCACGTCTGGTCGTAGAGTTTGAACAGGAACCAGAGCTCTGGTTTCCTGATCTTCTGGATGGACGAGAGGTGTCTCGACCATTCCAGAAGCAGCACTGCCCTCAGTTGCAGGTTGTGCTGATGCAGCATCGTCCTTCATAAAAGACATAAAATCCTTCCAGTTCTCCCTTTCCAGTTGTTTAATAAAACTAGGAGTGGCACCAACTGCGAAAGATTCCGTGTCATAATAGAAGGGTACCTTAGCCTTGCGAGGTTTGCGCTTGAGAGGTTCAACTGCTTCAACCTCCTCGGCTTCGACGGCTGCGGCCTCGGCTTCAGATACAACTACAGCTGCCGCAGGCCTTGTAGAGGGTTTGGTCGAAAGACCAGAACTCGAACTTGCTCCCCCCTTGTCGGCAGATTTTACAAGTCGACGTCTCTTGAGGGAGGAGTCGAGTCTTTGTCTTTCGACAACCCAAATACCAATAGTCATCAGAACGACTTCTTCGTCGTCCTGGCGATTTTCCATGCCTACTTTCTGTAAAGCAAAACAGAAAAAGAAGAATCACTAATTAGTCGTAAGTTTTTTCTACGACTAGTACCAAGTCGTAAGTTTTTCTACGACTTTTTCTTGATTGTAAGATATTCTACGATCACCATTAGTCGTAAGTATCTTCTACGACTATAAAATCCTAAAGAGAGAATCAGATTTCTGATTACCTTTAGGCGCTCTATCCTTTCATCTGCGGACAAAACCGCAATGACTTGAGGAACCACCCCTCGGAGTGGCGGGGACTTCTCACAGATGAGTCTGACTCTGGAGTCAACCTCAGCCTGTGAAAGATCTGTGTAAACAGATAAAAATATTAGACAAAGTTGAGAAAGACCAAACGGAGAGTTAAGTCAATAATTGCTTACCCTCCTCGTAGTCTCTGGTGGGGTCTCCTCTTCCCGAGTACCTCCACATAGGAGATGCTCGTTTCTTCAGAGGACTAATTCGGCGTGTGATGAAATCTTTCACCACATGCCATCCGGTCAGCCCTTCTTCCTTCAAGTCCTTAATGGCTTGAATATAAGGGCTAATCCGGCTAATATCTTCAGGGGTTGAATCCCATGAAGATTTCTTTTCAGCAGCTTTCCCCACGAAAGAAAGGCTGTCTTCAGAGGTGACCTTCCAGTAGAACCACCTCTTCCTCCAAATTTCCACGAAGACCGGTAAAGCTCGAATGTACTCCTTCGACTTCGAGTCGTGGAGCTTGAGATCATGACTTAGGCAATTCGGTTTGTCGAGCCATCCCATAATAATATTGGAACAGCTCGAGATCCGCCTAATCCCTGTGTATGCCTCGCATGAGATACACGAACACACTCAACATGGTAATGGAATTGGGACCTAAGTTCACCGTTCCACCCCAAAGTGTTCGAGTACTCACCGTAAGAAAGGGTGGGGGCGTAATCGAAGGCCGCACTCTGTACGCTTGGAAGACGGGATTTGCCCATTTTCCCCGATGGCGATCTTTGCCCGATAGCGGAATCCACTTCACCGAGCCTTCTCTCGATCTTCCCAAGATCGACCAAGATTTTGATCTTAGCCGCATCCATCTCCGATTCCTCCCATTCGAAACTCTCTTGGCCATTTCGCTCGAAGCAAGTTCTTTTGATTGGGTTGGCGGCGAGAAGATGAAACCTAGTCGAGGACGAAGAAAGCAAGAGCTCAAGAACAATGGAGTGATTTGGGGAAAAGTAAAACCCAAGTCTACCTCTGGTAAGTTTTATAATCACACGATCTCCGCCGCTCAAAACCGCCTCGCCTATAGGTCTCAGTAGGAGTTGGTTGTACCGCCGGAACCGCTTCATCGGACAAGTCTGTGAGAGCGGTTGCAATTCCCCGATGGTCCATTCGAGAAAAATTAGGTGCGTATTGTCACCCCAAGCGAAAATTACATTCTTGACCAAGTATTTCGGTCGAAGGAAATATCAATCGGAAGGCTTTTTCTCCGATTCCCTACTACGACCACCGACGGTCGTAGGGGTTTTACGACTTTTGATAGTCGTAAGCAATCTTCACGATTGCAATCGCCGAACAATCTCATCAACAGATCTGTAGAGATTGTTTGCAATTCCCGGATGGCCTGCTCGGAAAGTTAGGTTCGTTTCATCACCTCCAAGTAAAATTACTTTCTTGACCAAATCTTTACGGTCAAAGGAAGTATCAATCGGAAGAGTTTTTCCTTCGACTATCTTTCTACGACATGTTCATGGTCGTAAGTCCATTCTGAAACCTTTACCAAGTAAGTTACTTTCACTTAAAGTCGGGGGCTAGATGGCGAGGATCTAATAATCCTCATTTTATCTTTTATCTATAATTCTTATTATAGGTAAATATGATGTCACATAGTCCCGTAAGTACCCTTATATCTATAAGGGAGAGGCCTAACAAGTGATTGTAAGTTCTTCTACAATCACCCCCATAGTCGTAAGCCTTGCTACGACTATATCATGGTCGTAAGTCCTTCTACGACCACTACATAGTCGTAAGTCCTTCTACGACCACTACATAGTCGTAAGTTCTTCTACGACTGCTACCTGGTCGTAAGTCCTCTACGACCGGAAAATCACGACCACCTTATAATCAAACCTACAGACGAGTAGGTCCAATTGATTAAGGAATCCGAACGGTCTACACGCACTATTATTCCGCGTATTAATGGTGTGTAAATACCCCATTATCTCTGGGAAGATAATTGCAGATGGCGTGAAGAAGTCAAGGCGCCGGTAATTACTGCCATCATGCGCCCGTTACTACATTAATTAGGCACATCTCCCGCAGGGCAAAACGGCTACTTCTTCACGACTATATAAGGGCATCAAACAGAGAGACAAGGGACACAGAGAAGAACAACGGCAAACAAGGGCTAGTCAAGTAGAAACACAAGCACTATTCTCTGTAATAGTTTCAGTCCTTTGCTAGATCATCAACAATACCATACACACAGGATTAGGGTTATTATTCTCTCCGGAGAAGGCCTGAACCTGTCTAAACATCCCGTGTCAATCCACTCTGCGTGATCTCATCCTTAGGAGACCCCCCGAATCAAATAATCTTTACGTAAGATCGGTTCTAATACACCGACAGCAAGCATTAGCGAATCAACTGCTTGACCACTTTAGTGATTTGAAGAGTGTGTCCAAGTCGCATATGCTTGCACGCAATGCACCGGAGATGGGTGAAATACCAAAGAAAATTGAAGGTACCCCTAATCCCGTCCAGAGACCTCATAATAAAAGGAGGAGAACTCCGGCCCCTCGAATCCCAAGTAACCGGGGACGCCTGGCAAAAAATGATAAGAAAAACTTGACACAGCCGATCTCTGAAGTTCCCTAGAACCAGAAGGGGGGCAGTTGAGATTTGACACTAGTATGGAACTTTCAGTAAAAGACATACCATATTTGAATATTCTAACAGAGGGAGACATTAGTATTGATGTGTGCGTACACGTCGGAGCTGGAAAACCAAAGGGACTTGCCCCCACAATTGAAGCAGCGGTGAGCGAGTAGAAGCATTAGAAGAATCACCCCATGAAGAAATAGCTATAAATTATGTGACCACAGGAGAATCTATGAATAGAACAACAACCAATGTCAATATTTATTTTGCAAAGAAGATTGTCACAATCATCGATCTCGATCCAGAGCCTACATCGCTTGCTGAATGTAAGAAAAGATCAGATTGTGAAGATTGGAAGAAGGCAATAGAAGCAGAATTATTATCTCTGAATAAAAGAGAGATTTGGACCTTTAAGATGCATGCCTCCCCATGTGCACCCCGTAGGGCATAAGTGGGTATTTGTTCAACAGAGAAATTAAAACAATGAAATTGTAAGACATAAAGCAAGACTCATTGCACAAGGTTTCACTCAACGACGAGGAGTTGATTATGAGGAAACTTATTCCTTGGTCATGGACGGGACTAACTTTAGATTTTTAATCTCAATGACAGTAAACTTGAATTTAAAAATGAAATTGATGGATGTGGTAATTGCATACCTTTATGTAAACTTGGATTCAAACGTTCATATGAATGTACCTGAAGGTATCCCTGTCTTGAACCAAGACAGAGCAAATAGAAACATGTATAGTGTGCAACTCAGAAAGTCACTGTATGGACTGAAGCAATCAGACAGAATGTGGTATAATCGTTTAAGCGACTTTCTATGCAAGAAAGGCTAGACAAACAATGATGATTGTCCGTGTGTATTTATACGACGACCCCATGATGGATTTTGTATAATCTCAGTATATGAAAATGATATAAATATCATCAGGACTCTGGAAGATATTAAGAAAGCAAGCTCTTACCTGGAGTCGGAGCTCAAAATGAAAGATTTGGGTAAAACCAAATATTGCCTTGGTTTGCAGCTTGAGCATGCTCCTGAAGGGATTTTAGTACATAAGTCAACCTACACTCAGAAGGTGTTAGAAAGGTTCGGTTTTGAAAAGGCATACATTTCAAAAGTGCCGATGGTCGGGAGATCCTTGCAGTAAGATAAGAACCCATACAAACCCAGAGAAGAAGGGGGTCCTGGGACCGGAATTCCCGTACTTGAGTGCAGTAAGAGCACTCATATATTTAGCAAACTGTACTAGACCGGATATTGCATTGTCGTGAACCTATTAGCAAGGTATAGTGCAGAAGCTACCAAAAGGCATTGGTAGAGGATAAAGGACAACTTCCGATATATACCTCCAAGGAAGTGAAGATATTGGTTTGTTCTGCAAAAAGAACCAAGATCTAACTATGACTGGCTATGCAGATATCGGGTACCTGTCGGACCCGTGTACAGCTAAGTCACAAACATGATATGTATTCCTATATGGTGGAACTGTAATTTCATATAAATCGTCTAAGCAAAGTCTTGTATCAACTTCGACACACTACTCGAAAATCATAGCACTGTACGAGGCCTCACGAGAATGTTCTTGGTTTCGTCAAATGATTCACCACATCCAACAGTCGTGTGGATCGAATACCGCGCAAACCCCCACTATTATCTATGAAGATATTGCAGCTTGTGTTGTACAAGTGCGGATAGGTTACGTGAAGAGTCCTATCACAAAGCATATCAACCCCAAGTTCTTCTATACTCATGAATTGCAAAAGATTGACAAAATTAAAGTACTGCATACTAAGTTATGTGAAAATCTTGCAGATTTATTCACTAAGTCACTTCCAGCGTCTAGCTTTGAAAGATGCATACGTGGAATTGAAATGGTGAGACTTAGAGAAGTGCATAATTCAGGGGGAGAATCTTCACGAACTCTTTATTGAAACTTGATCACGAAGATCGAGTACTCAAATAATAAATCCTGGAGATTAAATGAAATTGGGTGGATTATACTCTTTTTCCCTTGTTGAGTTTTCCTGAAGTTTCTCGGCTAAGGTTTTTGATGAGGCAATTCATGCAGCACAGTAGAATGTGTTTCATGTACTCTTTCTCGGAAAAAAATTCACTGAGTTTTTATGAAGTTTTGATGAGATATTAGCACGATGGATGAATGCCCAAAGGGGAGTATTAAGAAACCGGGCTCAGGTCAGGCAGACCTGGCCCATGGTGAGCTCCTTATCATTACAGTGGACTATATAAAGGGGATCGCAACTATTGTACTATAGTTTCAGAAGAGTAATAAAGAGAAGTCAGAAGTCTCATCATATCTCTGTATTCAACATACTATTATGTTCTTCTGTTCTTATATTATTCTTACGATTCTAAATTTATCTACAAAATAATCGTTCGAATTAGACTCGCCAATGAGCGACGGTTTCTCGACGAGATTCACTACAGCTGCACTGCAGTATTCCGCGTTGATAGGGATTTCATTGGTGGTGCTAGTTGCAATATTTCAGTTACATACTGGCACCCGCATTACATTTCAGCTAGCTATTATTAGTACTACTCGTACATACAAGCAAAACTATGAGGTGCAAATTAGCACACGCATGCTTGCAGAAAAGAAGTCCTGGTACTACTACATGTATTTCTGCTTCAAGCAGCTCACGAAATTAATAAAATAATCCCACATACGATTCAGAAAAAGAGGCACGCACGCACGCACGCAGGAATATGCTGCCAAATTTATGTAATTGTCGGCATGAATTGCATGCATTGCAGCGTGTGGTGTTGGGTCTGTAGGCAAATGATGGTCGGGCAGAGAATTCGGGCCTCGTAGAATGGATGATTGATCGATGAATTGAACATGCATATTTCTCGATCCCGTGGTTGCACCCAAGTTTGCGAAATGAACAGCTCCCGGACAACAGCTGCTGCAGGTTACGTACTTTTGCTAGCTACACAGCCAGGCACGCAGCCTATACGGGCTATACATATGGACAACTCCCTCTCTTATTTATCTCGTACTGTCTTGTCACCTCCATCCTATGTGTAATTGTGTATGTGTTCCTTCTACCAATCATGGTCGTCAAGGTATCGTCTCTCTCTCTCTCTCTCCTTGGAACAGTACGTACAGACCGGAGCTTTCTTCGTTCATGCTTCGGACAGGCAAGAGTAGAGAAAAAACAACTGAGGTTTCCGCTTCTCATACATATCATATATGTTTTTTTTAAAACTCAGGTGCCCTTAACATGGCCTTTTATTATATGCAAACTATGCTACAAAATCTTAAATTATACATATTCGGTAACTGCAACAAAGAAAGATAGAAACAGTTTGCTTGATGAAACAGACTCTGACAAGATAGTTGGATGCTGTCGAAAGTAGCATCATCCATTCTAATTGCCATCCATTCTAATTGCTCCTTGCGCCAGGCTATGTGCAGCTCTGTTCAGTCCTCTTTTGACATGCATTACTCCAGATTGGATACTCATCTTACTATTAAAAATATGTGCCATAATTGGTTTGATACTCCAGTGGAGAGACCTGTTTTGACATGACGCAGCTAGTGAGGTAATACACATGTTTAATTATCAAGTAATATTGTATTTAATACTAGTGTGTTCAACCATTCGACATGACTGGATAAAATAAAAGCGACCAAAGTGCTCAGCAAAATGAAGTCTTACTAGTAGTATTGGAATATTGGTTAATTGTAGCGAAGTAGATAAAGGTTCAAATCGTGGACAAAAGACGGCCGACATCGGCAAAACACAAATAGGCTTGTTTTAGAGCACCAGTGGGGTGAGGGGATCACCATGGCGAAGATGGTGAGGCTCGGGGAAGTCCGAGGCGCTATGGCAAAGGTGGTGTGGGTGGTGGGGCGGTGGAGTACAGTGGCGACGAGCGGGCGGCAAGGGGGACTTGGCTTGGAGATCGGAGGCGTGTTTGCGGGCACAAGGCGGTGCTAAGGGGGTGGTCAATTGGGAGGATGCGTGGACGGAGATGATGAATCAAAAATGGGGCTCACCGAGGGTATTTTGGGCGTGGTGGTGGCAGCGCGGCGCAGCTGGAGTTGGGGAAGATGGAGGGGTGTGCGTGGGTGTGTGACGGTGCTAAAGAGAAGGATGGTGTCTCCGGCTTCAACTTTATGCACGAGGAAAGGAGGTGGCAACAGAGGTGGCGCGGGAGCGGGTTCGCCGCGTGGGCGGCAGTGCGGATGGCCGCGTGCGTTCGGTGCTGCGAGGAGGGGGGGCTGGCAAGTGTTGGCTGTTGGAATTAAATGGGCTAAGCCCATATTATAATATTCAACTTAATTCCTGGTAAATCTCAAAAGCCCATATGCTTGTGCTAAATTGTTTAGTCCCATATGGACAATTGAAGGGGAGTTTCACCTGTTTATAAGGTGAAACGTGAGACCTCTTCTTGTGGAATTGGAGAGAGCCAAGAGACAACACACGCGCGCTCGCTCGCCTCGCCTCGCCGCTCTTCTTGTAGAATTGGAGAGAGCCAAGAGACAACACACGCTGGCTCGCTCGCTTCGCCGAGCCGAGCCGAGCCGAGCCGAGCCGAGCCGAGCCGAGCCGAGCCGAGCCGCTGTCGAGCCGAGCCGAGCCGAGCCGAAGCCGCTGCTGCTTTCGTGCCGAGCCGAGCCGAGCCGAGCCGAGCCGAGCACGCACGCCGTCTTGCGTCTTGCGTCTTCACGTGTGCACACAGCGCGCGCGATTTTCTTTATCTATTCAAAATCAAACGCTCGACATTGATGGCGTCGTTGGTCTCTAGTCTCTTTATTTTTGCCATTAAAGAACAACGTTCAATCGTTCACCTTCAACTGTTGGCCTTTGGTTTCGCAATCTGTTGGCCTTTGGACTCGAAGTTTTGGCTATAAAAGGAAGTGCGATTCGCTTCTTTGGTTGGTTGGTTCTTCCACAATCTGATTCCACGATCTCTTTGTTGTTGTCTCGGCACTCTCCATCCCGTCCGAGACGCTGTACGCGGTCGCACCGGAGAGCGAGCCTCGGAACCCTCATCCTCGAAGGCTTGCACGAGCGAGGGCGAATAAGGTTTTGGGAGCGTTCGCGCATTGCTCATTTCTACGTCTACATCATCAACGCTCGCTACATTCTACATCCACCACTACGTCATGATTTAACAGCGCAATCACCAAGAACACTCGCACCTTCCTCCAACTGGGTATGCCTATATCTTTCTTGTTAATTGTTTTGTTTTAATGTTAATTGTTGTCTTGAACATCGAGATAGAATTGCTAGCTTCATTCTTTTAGAATCAATCGCATTCCTATAGTGTTCTTTGTGATCTGCTTTATGCATATGTTTCATCTATTATATTTCTGGATTAAAATAATTTAAAAAATGCTTATATACTCAACATTGGCGCGGCTTGGCGAGGGCGAAGGAGATGGGGGAACGATGGCGTGATGTGAGGCAGAGGAGAATAGGGGAGAAAGCGGATGCATAGAGTGTGTCTTCCAACTGAGAAGGCGCATTTTCAGAAGAGGGTGGTGGTTTTGGGTGAAAACATCAAATTCGATGAAAATTCAAACAAATTTAATTTCTTAAAATTTTGGGGCGTCATAGATGGCCACTAATCGACTGCACACCACGCGCGCCGGCCGATCCATGCACTGCTGGCATAGGCGCGAGCTAGCTGGGACTTTAGGGCATATTTGGTAGGATTCTGCTCCTCATTTTTCAGCTCACAGCTTGTGCTCCTCCAAGATCCATTCCTTCGAGAATCTGGAGCTGTGTGAGGGGAGTGTTTGGTAAGATGTTGACTCCCAAAACCCTGAAACAGAATTTGGAGGCAAAAAGACCATAATACTCCTGGTTCTAACACTTCAGGTCCATTTGATTCTTACTTCTTTCTATTTGTACACAAATTTATGAAATTTCTCTACAAATTAATCGAGTAGAATGTAAGTGGGTGCTACTACAGTTTAACAACAAAGCTTTCTCTTAACCTTCAGTTACATGATATCCAAGATCTATCATTGCAAATGTATTACAATCTAAAACAATGTCTAAATATTAACACATCTACGGAAACGTACATTCTGAACATATTACGATTTCCGTTTTGCATCAGAGTAGTATACATATTATAGAGACACATGAACTCCATTTCATTTTTTGATCATTAGATCCGGACAAAGCAATTTGTGACATACAAGCATCCAATTTCGGCATCAACATCAAGAAGTAAACAAATTTTGCTACTTGCTGCACGAATAAAAGAACTAGCAGTGTTGCTACCATGTCATTCAGCTACCTCAATTGTCACACATCGTTTTTTTCCCCAGAAGAGACCGAATGGCATCCTTGAAGAATCATTATTGGTTGTACATTTTCAAGGAATCCAAACCAAAGAAATTACACGAACAATCTTGTTGCGGCTCAGATATGGAAATTTGGGGTAAAACTACAAGATCCAATCGAAAAAACTACCAAAAAGGAGGAGTGTTCTGGCGGCAATCGAAGAAGCGGCGAGGGGGAGCGGCGATGTTGGACTCCGGGAGTCGGGGACCGGCGGTGAAGGAGATTTGAAGCCTGCTGCGAGGGACTCGGGGGCGAGGGAGTCCGGGTGCGGCAGAGATGGCAAGCGAAACCGGCGGCCGGCGAGGCACTCTGGGACAACGGCGATGGTCTCCCGAGAGGTGGCACTAGGTTTTGCCCTGCTTTAGAGAGAAGGCGAGAGAGGGCGTCGGTGGAGAAGCAGATAAATGAGGGAGAGGGGTGCGTGAACGATAGAGGCCGAATCAGATTTTTATGGAGTGGCATTTGGTGAGAAAATAACCTGCAAGTTCATGGGCATTTTGGTAACCGGTGTGCTGCTCCTTGCGGGGAATCGCTCCATGATCTGTACTGGAGACCGCTCCTCCGCTCCCTCCATATTCTGATTCTGAAAAGAGAGAAGCAGATACGTTTGGCTGAGCTCTGATTGCTTAGGACGAGAATTCAGGAGCCGGACTGCAGGGGTGCTTGATATGCCCGAGCACACCCAAAAAATGAGATATTGTGTAGACATCAGTTCTATAGTCGAGTCATACCCAGTCGCATAGAAGAAGCCCCAACCCAACATGCCTACTTATGGCTGCCCCGAAAGGCCTTCTCGCGTCCCCTCGATCCCACAACTCCACAGCCACAAACCTCACCCCACTGCTCCCAATCCTCAACCATAATCCCCCACGCCCCTGTCCCTGGCTCCCCACCCCATGACAGCCGGCAGCGCGGGAGCAGCAAGGGCACGACACAAGAAGCGCACTTGCGAGGTTGCGGCCAAGACCACGCACGAGCAAAGAATTTGTTGAAGTATAAGTGAATTAGACGCTTTCCTCATCGACTTAGCTTTTGGGTGAATTGGTTAATGCATTCAACTTAACATGGTATCAGAGTCAAGAGGTCTTGAGTTCAAGACCCGGTTGGTGCAATTAAAAATAATAATTGCAACCCACTTCTATTCCACGTCTTAGGTTTAAAGGAGCCTACACGTGAGGGGGAGTGTTGAAGTATAAGTGAATTGTACGACTTTCCTCATCAGTTTAAACTTTTGGGTGAATTGGTTAGTGCATTCAACTTAACACAAGCAAGCCGGCGCGGGAGCATCAGCCAGGCACCTGCAAGCCAGCACAGGAGCAACACCACGCACTCCAGCCAGCAGACCGACGTGGGAGCGGTAGTGCGGTGCGGCACGAGACGGTGGGAGCAGCAGGGGGCCCAAGAGCAGCGCATGGCGCGCCGGTGGCCGATGCGGCATGGTGCGGGAGCGACCGAGTGGGTCAACTGTCAGCGGAAGCGGCAAGGGGCACACCATAGTAAGTCATGACTTGGTTTCAACTTGGTATTTAGGTATTTGTGATTTGTCGAATATTGTGGTGGAAATTTGAAAATTTTGGTTATAATTTGTTAACGTAGATACACGATGCTTTAAAACTATTGTACAAATTATAAAATTATGAGTGTTAAATGTACATCTTTATTGAGAAATTTCTAACTTCATCATTCAGAATCATTAGCCCATCCCATGCCATGCCAAGGCGAGCGAAGTGGCACGCAGAAGGGTGGCGTACGCGCGCTTCATTCAGCCGTTCAGGTTCACGCGCGAACTCGACCTGCAGGTCTACAGAAGCGCAGGCCATGCAGGCGGTGCAACAGCGAACCAACAATTAATTGGAACGGTCCAAAGTCGTTGGGCCAATCGCTCGCCTTTCTACTCGCATTTCTTGGAGCGTGCTTTCACGTCAGGTTCGTTCGATTCGTACGTGTGCGGTTGAAATTTCCAGATATCGTGTGACTGTATCATGTTACACAGAATAAGACGACCCAGTTTCTGTCCATGGTATATATCACCCCGGTCCACCTGTGGCTGTGAGCGCGACCGTTCCAGTCGCGGAGAAGGGATCAATGCGTACACCCCAAGTTCACATCAAGCGAATTCGTGTTTGGCCAAAATATGTCACTAGCGCTAGCTTACTGTAAAAAAGGATGTCTGCTTTACAACTGTCTAGTGCTCGCTCATCTACTTTATTTTGCCGACGGCACCGCAGTTCACTGAAATTCCCACGCATGCACGTTGAGGCAGGACTCAAGAGCTTCCTGTCGTGTGTTGAAAATTCATGATAAACTCCTGCAGAGCGTTTGGTCCGGCTCCACTGATGCAATTGTTGTATGCAAGGGGTTATTTTTATAATTTCTCGATTAGAAAAAGAAGAAAAAGAAAATAGTGGAGCCCACCTATTATTGAAATAGGAGAGGAGATAAGGTTTGAGACTTCGTCTCCAGCAGTATGGGTGCACGGGATGGGGGTCGTTCCCCCCATGGCGTGGGCGGCTCGGTGCGCTTCTTGCGCCGACCGTTGGCTGTTTGGTTGTGCTCGTCCTCATCTTCTTAAGGCAGCCTTCTCCTTCCTCTTCTTCACACGGTACAAGTTTTCCCTTTATTGTTTTTCTCTCCTCTCTCCTGATTTGATTTTGAGCTTGGGCTGGGCGAGGTGTTGTGCCACTGGTTACGCATGGTGCCGCCGGTGGTGTGGTTCATCCTCCCCTGCCTCCTTGCGACACCTCCTTGTTGGGGTCACCGAGGAAGCCGGGTAGTGCGCCACTACGGTTGAGTTCGACCAGCTCTTTTCTTGATTTGGGTGAGAAGAAAGGCTTCGCTGTGGTAGATTTGCTCCTTGGGTGCATTCGACTAGTGCATCTCGCTGTTGATTCTTGTGTGACATCTTTTCCAGTACCTCAACTTCATCCTTTGGTGTGTCCCGAATTGTGAAGAGTGGCATTGTATCTCCGACAATCACGTCCGTTCACCATGACACAGTGGGCGATTGATTTTCTGAGACAACACCCCGGCCTGCCTTACCGGCCGATTCGGTGGCTTTGAGTGTTATCCGCTTAGTGATGTTGCATTTTTGTTTCCTTTTCTGTTGCTATGTGCAAGTGTGTCGTGCTAGTATTTTTAGATTCTCTAGACTGTGATTTATCTCTAGCATAGGGTGACTTTGCATGGTAATAGTGTGGACTTGTGAATTGCTCGATGAGAATTGATGTCACTTGTGAGATTAGATTGATAATTTTGGTTAGAAATCAGACTTTAGCTTGTTAATTGCATACTGTTGTCAAGTTAACAATTCATAGTGTCACATAAGTACATAACTCTGTTTTATTCTGTGGTTCGGTTGATTCTTTGCTGACCGAATTTGATTAATGTTAATATCTGATCTTGCACTTTGATATACTTGTTTCTTCTGTTGGCTAAAAGTATCAAGTATTGTTATTGTGACTTATGAGATAATTCAATAGTTGTTCTTATCATCGTGGTAAGGCATTTAGTTCAGCTCAAGGTCTGATTTATTTCTTAAAAGTTGTCATATCTAATTAGTGAAAAAACTAGACAAAAGTGGCAAGAAGATCAAGAATAAATCTTGAGTAGCCCGATATCTGAGAGTAATAAATAATCATATAAAATCTGAGCAATATGTTGATTTTGTATATTCACATATTCTATCTTTTGAGCATATTATCCTATTTAATTGACATGAGAAGATTACATTTTAAACTACATGTTTATATGCCATTTCTATCATTTATATACAGCTGAAAATATGCCTTAATGGTCATAATTATTGCTGAATTAATTTTTAAATATTTGCTAAAACTGTTAATGCTGCACACATCAGGTGTCGCAGTATTTGTTTCAAAGTTTTGAACCAAACCACGGAGCGGATTCACATCAGGCCATATAACTCGAACAAATCTGCGAGATTCCGCGATCAACGTCTCTCGACTTGTCCAATTTCTCATGCCCAATGGCTTGGTTGAGAACATAGGTGCATCTAAAAGTCTTCAACAAAACCTACCAACACATATCACGCTCCGATTTACAATGTCACACATGACACTGTAACACCCCAGCCCAACACTGAGCCTAGAATGCCACCACACTACTCTCTTTACTAATAATTATCGACACACTATAAAACTACAGTAGGAAAACAACAATAAATATATCCAGGGATCACAAAAGAACATGCATAAATATGGTTCAAACGATAATAAATAATCAAGTGGAATAAAACCAGGTAAACAGTCCAAAATAGCATCAACCCATGAATCCAAATTATTAAAGCAAATAGTCTAGTCCAAACGTTGTCCTAAACATTATTCAATAACTAACATGTCCAAGAGTAATCCAATTGTGAATGAAAAGATTCTTATGACAAATGATCATGTGTTGTCCATGTGCTCTACTCGCTCTCAGTTACGGCATCCTCGAAGATCACCTAAAGACAACAATAGAGCAAGGGTGAGTCCACGACTCAGCAAACACATCCATAAACAACGAACAATAATAAATCAACAGCATTCAATAACTTCATTATCATCACAGGTACTTCTATTAATATTCCCATGCAGTTATCTTCTCTTTAATTCACATCCATTAATCTCATGTATGAATGCAACTCTAATCTACATGTCCACATGCACTTCTTTCACAGATATGCAGATAGCATGAGTGAATGCTCGCGACAACATTCACTCTCAAACCCGTTCCTCCATAAGGATCGGGGACCTCCTCCACTCCCGTGGAGTTGTGATCATTCATGATCACCTGCTCATATGCAAAGATGCTTATGTATGAAAATGCAAACTCCATCATAAACATCATATCCAACTTTCCATCATGCTTGTCAACAAAGATATAAACATACCAATTCTTTGTTTGCAATTAAACAAAATAAAAGCACAACAATAATGGTAATAGAAGATAAAGAATCACAGTGATCATCATTGATCACTGTCTACCATGCACTTGCCTTTACTAGTTGCGACGCACGATTTGGCTAGCAGATGGCAACAAGTACGACGCCTCTCCTACATTAAATATACAAACCTCAATACAAGCTACAGCAACAAGAATAACAATCAATATACATCGCTCCTACACGTCCCCAAATATACCACGTTACTCCGGTACCAAATAGTTACCCATAGCTGTCTTAGTACTAAAATGAACGTAACTTTTGACTCGAAGGTCCGATCACCACAAACCACCCCATTCTGGATTCTTCATAAAATTATCCACATTTTCTTAGATTATAAAGACTTCTAATTAAATCATCTAACCCTCCGTATTTAGCCTAGAAAGCCGATCTGTCCGCTTCGGCACAGCAGTCTTACTAAATTCATAACTTTTGTTTTACTCAACCAAAATTCGCGTTCTCAGATTCTACAGAACCATTGGACAATTATCTACAACTTTCATGTAGATCAAAAACTCTAATTAGGCTATTTACTATTTTTAATCCGCAGTCTACCAAAACATCGCCGAAAGACGACAACCGTAAAGACAGCAGCCTTCCGAAAATCATAACTCGAATTCTACTTGTCCGATTGACATGATTAAAAATGCTATAGAAAGATATCAAAATTATCTACAATTAACTAGTAGATGAGATTTCCAAAATTCGTCATTAAGGTACCCGAATAAATCGTTCAACAGAACAGCGGGCTAAACAGATCTATTAGTCGTCCCCTCGATTAGAAAATTCTAAAACCTCTCTATTGCCAATGTAATTAACCACCGAAACTAACCAAGGTTCGCATGAAAACAATCTAACCTCCACGCGCAGCGTGCTCGGCTCGGCCGGCTCGCTTGGCATCTACGCATCGGAAGAAGAATGAGCGCACAGAGGCGCACAAGCGCCAGGCAGCAGCGATCTTGGCCGGCTTTCGGGTGCCTGCAGACACCAGACAAAGATTCGCGCAAGAAGAAGGCAGGGCAGCGGCACGGGGCTCGGCTCAGAAGAAGAACAGCTAGCCGCCACGCGGTCGATCCTCCACGCGGCTACACGAGGCAGAAGATAAAGAATAAGGCGCGGCGGCCGGCCACGCACAAACGGCAAAGACAAAGACAGCGGCAGCCCACGCCAAGTAGAGAAAATGGTCAAGGCGCGGTTTCGAGGAAAAGAAAAAGCGCATGGCGGTGGGAAAGAAAAAGAATAGGCTAGGGTTTTCTAGAAAACCCACAATCCATTTATATAGCTAAAAAAATTCTGAAATTCTATTTTTATGTATACTATTTGATTTAATTACACACAGGCCCTTAAGAGGTTAATAATTAATTATTTATTATTACCATTTATTTTTCAGAATATTACAGACACATCCAATCACAACCGTTTATCTGCAATTCAACCAAGGTTGCAAATAGCGCTGATATAGCAGCGCTATATCGTCAAAATTATGTCCGACGCTAAAATTTAATGTAGATATCACAACTGACGATTTATCGTATTTATCGGCGATGTATTGTGTGATGTTGTACATGATATGTCACTGATATCCGGCAAATCTGTTTTTCAGCCCTATGGGAGGAGTTTCGGCCCATCCTACTTTAGTCCACTAAGTCCCAATAGAAATATACCGATATATAAGGTTAACTTTTCCCTTGTAACCCTAGCCACTTCGCTTTTCCTTGCTCCAACCTGACCGCTGCTACCTGCTGCTCATCTTATTCACCGCATCACGCTACAGATAAACAGATTGACTGAGTCAGGGAGCTCGTTTTCTGAATCTTGAGGTGGCGAGTCGGATGTTTGATATTTGGAAATTGTAACTTAAGTACTTAGTGGATGCCCTCTAATTTGTTAGTGAGCCGTGACTAAAAATTATTTTACCATATCTATTTGTATATGTGATGCTATCTTGTTAAACTTAAAACCATATTTGCCTATTTCATAAAGATACAATGAGTCTGCAAGTTCAACTTCATGCACTCTTACTATTGATAAAAATTATAGTCTTATATAGATGTATTATGTCATCTTGCGCGTTGTATTATTATTTTTTAACTATGCAAATTTTTGTGAAAATGATCTTGTTATCATGTTTTTTTTTAAATATTTATCAGCCGATATATCGCACTCTATTGCAAAACGCTAAGCGGAACACCCGCCGCTAAATGCAACTATACGCTATTTGCAACCTTGAATTCAACATATAGGACCAGCCTTCCTCTTGTACAATGTTTTTTAAACTGGAGAAAGGGAAATGCAAATTGCCAAATGTGTTGTCTGTCTTTATTTTTCTTTAGATGTTTTCGGTGGAAGCTCACCAACCAACCTTTATAAAGCACTACCATCACGCCTCAGGGAGCGACCATTCCTATACTACCCTCTCTCCCGAAAGAAAACCTTATTGTTGTTGGACGCGCCAGAAATCATGGCGACGGTGTATTAAGTCGGGGAGCGCGAAGCAATAAGAAGAGGTCAATTGTCCACTAACGTTCAACAATATTTCTTTTCGGCGAGGATCAACAACAATATACAAGTGCTAAATCAACAAAAAAGTCACAGAAGAACTTACAATCAAGGAAGTATTAATTACTAATTAGAGACCGATCCTGTTCATATTTAGGTCACAAAAATATCATATCAGGGCAAATATATGGATAAACTACTCTAAATATCATATCAGAGCAACTATAAAAGCTAAGATGTGATACTTCAAAAAAATCTGTATCTTCTCAATTGGTGCCAATTTTCTAATAGAAGCCCTCCTCTAGAATCCAAAGCATCAATGTCCGTATGCATTATATTCCCACCCAAATTAAGACCTAATTAGCATAAGCCCTGCCCCAATCAACATTAGCTCTTCGTTTTCTAAGAAATCTAAACTAGTTTCTTGGCTTAAATGGAACTATGGCAGTAAGAGACGAAGCTCCGAGATGGCCAGATGGCTAGAAGCTGCTACCACAAAATGGGAGCTTCAACTTGACAACCACTGGCCAGACCAGAGTAGTCGCCAATCCCAGTTGAGAGAGTACGGTGAGAATTTGGGAGCCCAACATGCTATGGAGAGAAGAAGCACTCGTGAGTCCTGATCTAGTGACCCAAAAATGGTGGACATTGGGGAACAAGGGAAGAAGAAGAGGTAGAGAGAGTGAGTCTGTAAGGGATCGGTGAAGAAGCCAAGAAGTGGTGTAGTGCTCATTGCTCACTCAATAGTAGAGTGGGCCAAATACTGGGCTAGGTACCTAAATGGGCCATATGTATACCTGTTCGGTCTCAAGTACTAAAGAATCTAGATCCATCGTTATGTGTTAATATAGTATTTTTAGTAATTAATGACAATCGTTATGTGGATTAACATTTTTCATGAGTTAATGAAATTGGTTGAGTCCCATGATGATGTAATCATGTGTTGATGAACATAAAGATAAAATCATGAAGCAAAAAAGGGGGTCATCGCGTGTTGATGATTATCATGTGAAAACCCGTACTTGGAGTGAAAATGTTCGTCATCAAGTGATCACTCCAAGATGGATGCTCAAGGTAAATGTATGACTAGCATAGGCTAAGAATTCGTTTCTTAGTCATTTTGCGGGTATTGGTGTTTGGTGTGGAGACCAGATTGCTAGTATAGGTTGTCGTACTATTAAGAGGGGTCATGACTGTAGCTTGAGTATGTCATGTATTGATAGCTCTTAGTGCTTGCTCTAGTTCTCTTTGGCATGTTGTTGATATTTACGAATGTGTTTTGCAAATAGTCGAGACTCATAAATAATCCTTGTAGCATGTGACTTTAGTTTGCGAATGTATTTTGCAAATGGTTTAAGTCCATGTACCAAATTCCTTTGGCGTGACAAATTCTCGGTCCTTCATCGTCTTTGTCTTCACTGACGCCAAAGCAGTGCCACCTCTCCCCGCCACCTTGCCCCACGCACCAGTGTCACCGTGCTAGCGCTGCTCGGCCTCGGCCCTTCTTCCGCGCCATGTCCTATGACGCCACCTACTGACGACCGCCCTGCTCCTCACCTTCCGGATAGCATCTTCGCCACCTTTAGAATGCATGCATAAGTTAATCAAAGGAAGGTTATAGGGTTTATTTAAGTAAATCAGCGACCATAGTTAAAATCGATTTAAAATTTATCATTTTATAGTGGATAACCTCCATATGAAACATGGTGAAGGATACCTTCCATTAGGCTAACCACTGCAGGAAGCCCTCTTGCCAAGTGGAATAAAGTCTAACCGACACCCACACAACAAATGGCATAAACAATAATGAGGTAAGACATTATTAAGCACAGTTACGCCCATCTGAACATGTGGTAGTACGGTGGAGCTTTGCAAGATGCGGCTCAAAGACCAGGTCCTTAACCTACTTGGGCAACTTTCAATAAAACCACTGGTCTCGATCCCAACTGATGACGAGCAGTGCATAAACCCGCACCCACCAACGGTCCATGTTTGTCTTTATAATTTTCAAAGACATTTGCAAAAGTCCACCATGACAAAACAATGTCATAGGCTTTTATCAAATTTTGAAGTCTTGGCTAAATTCTCCCAAAATCAAATATTTCACGGCCTAAGCATTTGCTAAGCATAAATTTATTTTTAAATTCATTTGACTAAGGTGACAAGGAATTGGTAATACAACATTCAAATGTGGTTATACAAAGGAATTGGAATAATTAAGTATTTAAAGCGAGAATTTAAAATAATTAAATACAATTATGCATGCAATAATAATTTAAAATGTAAATTAAGTAATTTTAAATA
This sequence comes from Hsuehochloa calcarea, assembly GCA_036346395.1. Lineage (NCBI taxonomy): Eukaryota > Viridiplantae > Streptophyta > Magnoliopsida > Poales > Poaceae > Hsuehochloa > Hsuehochloa calcarea. The sequence continues at coordinate 49,621,075 of CM070599.1, forward strand.
TTGGGGCAAAATGGTCAATGGTGTAACTTGCCTTGATCAAATTCACAGTATTCTACTTCCTCAATAGGGTCAAGCTCTCCTGAGTCGCCAAAATCTATCTGCGAATAATCCAAATTCAAACAGAATTCAAAAGAACTCAAATAAATTCAAATGAAAATACAAATTAACTCCAAATTAAATAATTTTGGTTTAATTAGCTAGATCTTGATTTTATACAAATTTAGAAATTTGAATCATTTAAATCGGAGTTTGTATGAAGAAATACGAGCTCTGGAAGTTTTAAAACCTAAATTAAATCCTAAAATCAGAATTTCCAATTTCCAATTAACTTTCTAAAGGAAATTCCATTTATTAACATAAGCATGCGTCGTGATCGCATTCGTGAGACCGACATGTGGGCTCCGAACAAAGATGGATGAGTCCACAACAGGCGCAAGTCCATGGTGGACTCGGTGCACGCAATGATCTGATGGGCAAATGCTATGCTATATTACAAGGCCACTTATTGGGACCACGCTGGCCCGATTTGCCACGCACGCCTGCAAACGATGAGGTGGCGCCGAGGTGGCAGAGCCACGCCACGCCGTGAGAGGGGCGCTCGGGACCGAGAGTGCAGGCGCGCACGGCGCCGGCAGTGAGCTCGGCGAGGGTCGCAAATTGATCAGAGGTGATCTCGAGTGTGATGCGCTACTGGCGAGCGAGATGGCCGGGAAGATGGTCGGCGACGGAAGCGGCGGCGCGAGGTTCGGTCGTTATGGGAGGGTGCTCCGGTGGCGTTAGAGGTGGAGGTGCGCACTGTGTTCAGTCTGAGGCCGTTGGCCGTGGTGCGCGTCAGGCGGCGGAGGTTCACTGTGGTGGCGCGCTAGAGCGGCGGAGGAGCTGCCACCGAGGGAAACTCCAATCTTGCCGAGAGAGAAGCGAGCGAGGTTTAGCAATTGCTGCCGCCCTCGCCAATGAGCCCCCTTACGCCAGTGAGACACCACCACCACCACGACTCCACCTCGCACGCCCTTCTTTAGCGTCGATCCCACGCAGCAGCACACACCGCCGCCACATGCCACGCCCGCCCGGCTCTAGCACTAGTGCCACCGCCCTCCACCGGCTATAAAAACCCACCACCACCACACCATCTTTACCCCAACCCCCACAATCTCACGGTGCCCTCCTTTCTTCCCCAACTCCAGCCAATTCCACGAATCATCGCCACTCCCTTTCTTCTTCCCTGGCGAGCTCAACACCAATCTGCCGCCACCCATGTGCCCCTAGCCCCTAAACCTTGTCATGATCTTCGCCTTGACCTCCCGAAGCTATCCCCCACCACCACTCACCCCGCCAGTTCGCGGCGCCAAGTTTCCCCGCCACGTCGCCCATGGCCACCGTCGCTAGCTCTCCTTCGACCTCCCTGAGCTCCACTATCACCACCACCGAGGTCCCCTTGCTCCACTGATGCTGCCAAGTCGACCAATCGAGTCTGCCACACCGTGGGAGACCACTGGCACCATTGCTCTGCTTCAGTTATGCCCTCCCCCCCCGCCGCCGTGAGCCCACCCCGAGCCACCTCTAGCCATACCTAAGCCCAAAAATGGAACCCCCAAGCTGTGAAGATGCTCCTTGCACCTTTCCTCGTCGCCGCCGACCACCACTTCCATCGCAACCGCCACCGCCGTCGGCCAGAGAGGGGGAAGGAAAATAGAGGAAGCCAGCAAGAAAAAAAAAGTTCCCTTGGCCGAAGGCTGAATTGGGCCAAAAACCCACTTGGGCCGCCATGTAACCCCAAAAGCCAATTTAGCCCAGTATTGTGTAAGTTATGCAGCCCATTACTATTCACTTTCGACCCAATACTGTGTAGCCCATTAGCACCCAGCCCAAACCCCACTTTTATTCATCAAACCCGACCCGCTCTGAATAGTGTTGACATGACACTATTCATCAAACCCTTTACTATCCCCACCCAAACCAGTTAATGAATAGTACCAGACCAACACTGTTCACACGAACCCATCATTATTCATCCCAGACCCAATAAGACATAATATGTCCTTTTCGACAGTTTAGAGCCTACGAAACCCATTTGTTACTCCGTTTGGCTAAACCAAGCACCCAATAAATCCTAATTGCCCACACCACCTTTCTTTATACTTTTTCTGGATTTCTTTATTTTATTTTGTTCCCAACTCACTTCTTGTTGAGCCCGGACTTATTTATTTGATTTTGTTCCACGTTAGAAGTCGGACTCGTTTATCAAGCTTCAGAGAGAGTTGATCAAGACATGGAAGTGGTAAATCTAGTCAAAGACCACGGATAAGGAGGCAAGTTGCATTTATTTGATCATTTTGAGTCTATATTTCATGTACTTATAATATTACTTTCGTTATCATATTTATGCCAATTACTTCTTTATTGAATTAATACTTTTGAATGTCATGGTGATTAGCTATATCCTATCACCCACATACAATCTCACCTGTAAATTTTTAGGTCATATTCACCTTGACAAGTTTAAGATAGATAAAATATTAATATGTTCGTCATTGTCACACAATGTGTTTGCAAATACTGAAAAGGAGTATTGGCTAATCGCCAATGGTTTTGGTGGAAAATTGAGGGTTGAGACTAAGAGGATGAACAACCCAATAGACTTGACAAAAGTGAGTGGAGAGTGAGACCAATCATGTGGACAACTATGAGTTGGTGTTGGTCCATTTCCTCACTGGTGACAGGTAAGGACTAGAACCTTGTCCCAAATAACAAAAACATAACTCGCTCAATTACGGGTTTGGTATATCCAACTTTGCTTAGTACATTGTTCTTCTGATTGAATATCTATAAGATGTCAACTGCTCTTGTTGTATAGAGCAACTGTGGATTTAGGGTGAGTCAGGAGTTGACCGATCAGGCCACTCGCTGAAGTACACAACGGTATGGACTAGTCAGCATCGGACCGCGCACTTCACCATTCGCTGGTGGTTTCCCAGTGGCTGTATTGACCTTGAACCTACTGGGTAGAGGCTAGAAATGTTGAGGTGTGAAAATGTTTTGTTATCTCAACTCAGTCTCACGCTATCATGTTGCGTGTATATTGCATGACAGTATGAGTTTAAGATATCTTGTGGGAAAAGTTTGGCAACTCTGCTGAGTATAATCAATGGTATTACATCGTACTTTGGGTTAATGAACTTGTGTTCATTGGTGCTTCCAATATATGATGCATAAGTAGAGATTTTGATATGTTAAACTGCTAATTATAATTGTTGAGTAAACCCCTAATGTTATATTGGTATGATTTTATTGTTTTAAAGATAATCCGCTTTAACTCAAAAGTTTCATCCACATATACTTGATATGGTAAGTCCTCAATAATCAATTGAACTTCTGGTATTGTAGTTAAGTAACTTTACCATATGACATGCTGAGTATGTTGTGTACTCAATCTTGCTTAATTTTCATCAGAAGGTATCAGAGGATTGAAGGACACTTTGGAGATCGTGTTAGGGTTGCGACCGCACTTAAGATTTCCTGTAGAGGCTATTTGATATATCTGAATGTAAGTGAAAGCTTTGGGCTCGAGATGCTCATTTTATTGCTGCAAAATAGCCATTATGCCATAATTTAATCAAATTAACGCTTTTAAAATGTTCGTAAACAGGTTTGGTGCCATTCCGGTCTACAATCGAAATTCTGAACTATTGCGCAAACCGGATATACCCTATTTGAAAAATGGGTCGTTTCAAATAACAATGTAGTAGGAGGTATCCCGACATCAGTTGGTAACCTCTCGTCGCTTGTGAGTCTATTTCTCTATCAAAACAAAATCTGGACTCTGGAGGGAATCATCCTACCCTGAGGGTCTTTCCCACTTGACCCATCTCCGGTACATACAAGTTGCTAGGAACAATCTCTCGGGCAAAATTCTCGAGGACCCTGGCACGTGACAACCTGTCGAGGAGCATTCCACGACTTCTTGAGAACTTAGGTGCTTTGATAGAATTAGACCTGTCCTATAACCATCTTGATGGTGAGGTGCCATCATGGGGTGCGTTCACTAACATGATTGGATTCTCAATACTTGGAAACGATGGGCTTTGTGGTGGCATCCCAGAGCTGAAATTGCTCCCATGTCATGTCAAGCCACATAAGCAGAGACAACAGTTGCTGCTTAGGATTTTGCTTCCAGTTGCTGGCATTGTTATATGCTTATCATCTCTTTTATTGTGTCTGCTCTTTCTGTTCAAGGGGAAAATAACAGCGGGCAGGATGAAAATTGCTGGCCTCCATGTGTTGGACAAGTATCCCAGAGTTTCATACCTTGAACTGTTTCCAGCTACAGATGGCTTTGCACCTGCCAATCTGATAGGTGCTGGAACATATGGTTCCGTGTATAAAGGAAACTTGTCTCTTCCATCTGTCAGGAATGCTGCTGTAGCTGTGAAAGTGTTCACTCTTCACCAAATTGGTTCTTCCAGAAGTTTCTTGGCAGAATGTGAGGCTCTCAGACGAGCGAAACATCAGAACTTGAAAAATATTATCACCTGCTGCTCTAGCATTGACTCCAGAGGCAATCTCGTGTTCGAGTTCATGCCTAACTACAGCCTTGACAGATGGTTGCATCCGAGGACAGATGAGCAGCGGCACAAGTTGAGTCTTGCCCAAACTGTCGAACATAGCGGTTGATGTTGCAGATGCGCTCGACTATCTTCACAATAATAGTCTGCCGTCAGTAATCCACTGTGTTTTGAAGCCTAGCAACATCCTCCTTGGCAGTGACTGGACTGCTTATGTTGCCGACTTTGGGCTTTCAAAGCTGGTTGGTGAGAACATGGACCAATCCGGTTTTAATTCTGGGAGCTCTATTGGATAAGAGGAACTATAGGATATGTTGCTCCAGGTAGATTCAGTATTCTCATTTCTTAATAAACTGAACTGCCTTGATTTTATTCCACTTTTGTATCTTAGTACTAAGATATTATCAACGTGCATTCGTTCATGCAGAATATGGATCAGGAGGTCAGGTGTCGATTGCTGGTGATGCCCACAGCTTTGGGATTTCTCTGCTAGAGATGTACAGAGGGAGGGCACCAACTGATGTTCAGAGAAGGGTTGAGTCTGCACAATATATCAGAAATCATGGACCCAGCTCTGTTACAATTGCAGCCTTATGATAATGACGAGAGGTTGAACAACATATTGGCTTGCTTAGCTTCTGTTATAAGAATTGGCGTCTCATGCTCAAAGGAAAACCCCGTCAGAAAGAATGAGCATGAAAAATGCTGCCTCTGAGCTGCACAGAATCAGAGATGTGGTAATGGAATCCTCTGCCTAGTAAATGCCCTTCCGAACTAAACACCCAGTATCCTACTTTTTCTGAGTCATTCTCAATTGAACAGCTCTGTTATAATATCTATACAGAATGCAATAGAAGTTTCCCTCGAGAAAATCTAGTAGATTTTCACCACATATATCGATATATAGCGACAGTCAAAGATAGCTATACAGCTGCATGAATCTGTCGAGCAAAATGGACACCGTCAGACATGTAAGCAAGCTAGGGAATTTGCATGTAGATGTAATATATAAATAATAATAAAAATATACAATCGTTTGCTCTTGCTTCCCATAAAACAAAGGGAAGATGGTAAAGAAACTCAACGCTGTTATAGAAATGATGTTCTGTACAAGCCTCTTTTCAACTTAATACCTAAATGATGTGTGGCGCAACCAAATGGCTCAACATCAAATGGACAAATATGTGCACCGACCTCTATATATCTCCGAAGTACATAAACCTCAGAATTGTCCATTTCCCATGTCCACATCTATATGGGCAGCTACTGAACATTACCAGATGAGTCCACACCATGAAACTAAATCAACGGTCCTCCCGTCGAACTCTGTTTGGATCAGAGACCATGTCCATCATAATTTTCTCTGGAGAGTCCTCCCAATCACCAAAAGTTTTGAGGTCAACCTGAAAGAAACGGAAAAGATTATGGATATTTTAACAGATGCATACTAGCGGTGAAGGATTCCAGTTTGCTCCGAGTAGCACCTTTCTTCGCTGCTCTGAGAAAATATCTTCCCTCTTCTTGTACAAATTCTGTTGCCGCTTCGGTGTTTCTCCACCAAGGCCCCATACTTCAACATCAAGTATTGAAGCCTCAACAGGTAAATAACCCTATATTAACAGAAATGGAGTAATATCATAATCTGCTTTTGGTAGCATTTTTTAATTAAAGACCAGGTTTTTGTCTTAAGCAAAGCCAGATGGTATCAGTAAGAAAGTTTCAAGTAAAATATACTCTTTATTTGAGGCCACATACAGCTGCTACAATAGCTTCCAGACCTTGCAAGGGAAAGACAATGCTCTTGTGCCCTACCAAAATAAAACCTTTACAACCTATAAAGCAAATTACACGGCAACTGAGTGGCTTATTTGTACCAATTAATAACAAGATGTGGCTTATAATTGTTAACTCTTTTTGGAAGAGTGCAGAAGCACCACTCAACTGCAAATTGTCCATTTACCCCTATTTTATGGCTTCCTTTGGCACTATGGTGACTTTTTAAAAGCACTTCTGTTTTGCTAATTTTGGATGAACTAACTAACATTCTATATTTCAGAGCCAAAACAGAAATGAAGATTTCCTAGCTAACAAGGTTCCACAGCACAGCAACAACAAAGTGGCCCTAAGACTCAGTCTTTCAAGGCTACACATAAGGTGGATACAGCAATCAAGTCGAAATCTTTAATGAGGACCAGTAAATGTGAAATTTGACCTGATTTGGAATGAGAGAACCATGTTGGTAAGTCTTGTCAACAGCATGATGGCGAATTGTAACTTTAGAGAAGTCTTCATCTAGAAAGATCCTCTCCTTTCCAATAGTTCCGCCGAATGCTAAACCAACAGGCTTTGGATTTGCCTCATACACCCTTATCTGAGGATGTAGGTGGCAATACATGAAGTTCTTCTCCTTACCTGCTAAGGTTAGAGTCACAGTAAGCTACTATCAGCAGTGGCAAAAAGGAAATGATCAGCAAAAGTCATACCAGACGGCCGAAGCATGCGGAATATTGGATATGTGGAGCACAGGAACCCAGAGTTACCATAGAAAGTGTCTTTGTTCTCAAAGCCCTCCTCAGTTAATACACAAATCCCCCATCTATCAGCATCAACATTCTCGCCACCACCATTAGAGAATGCGGAGAGTAGAATTAGAACTGGTCCATTATACCCCTCAACATAAGACCAAAACCGGCTCAGCCCTTTTCCATGAACTGATGACCTGCAGACATGTACTGGGTCAAGGTTAGTACTTACCAAATTATAAATTTATAGTGTAAAGCCATATTGGGATTTGAAATAACAGTGACCTGGTATCAATAAAAATTTACAATCTTGTACAGGAAAACCTAGCTTACAGAGAGAATCATAAGAATAAATGTCATCAGAGCAAGAAGTAACCTGTAAAGAAGGTCTTCTGTGTCCATTCCGATGGCAGATGCTAACAAAAACTTTTCACTCAATGTGTTTCGGAGGCTGAGAGAGATTGCCCATGCCCTCCCATGCGTTAATAGATGCACATCAGGAGTGTCAATAGTCGTGTTACCAGTTGAAATAGAGCTCCCCTGCTTGTCAGTGAAAACTCTACTTAGATGATAGAATATGTTGTGTTGAAGCTTCATCATTAAAAAGTTATAGAGATGGCTCCTCTAAGAAAAGGGGCAAAAGAAATAAAGTTTCATTGTTGCAGCAGAACAATGATTGTTGTGATGAGCTCAACACTGCTGGATACTAGTGCAAACAATAATTTTCTGGTCTGGAACAACTAATAGTTTTTTTTAACAGTAAAGGGTTTACCCCAGCCCCCTTAATCAGATATGAGTATGCTCTCGAATCTGTGGCTGGACATCTTCCAACAAGGATTCTGTAGTCACTGCATAACCATCAAATATATACAGAAATTTCTGATTCCTAGTAGTCATTTAGAACTTAAGCATTGAAGAATTTGCCGATAATTTGCAGAATTGGAATAACCAGGACCTGACCATAAAATTTAGTTCTCTGACCACTTATAACTATGGATCTTATATCTGCCTCATAGGCGCACAACACCTAAGGTCCTATACAACAATATAATCAAAGAAAACCATGGTTAAAGTAGACCAGTGAAAATCCCCCACCTTTTTTCACTTATCTATGTTCTATGAAAACAATGGCAATGTCGGATTGATTCCACAGTTGACGCAAAATCAATTGCCCAATCTTTCACAATGACTACTAACTATGCAATATAATTTGCTTACCTCCACCGGATCAGCTGCGCACAACCTCTCCTGCACATACCGCGAGAGGCAGTTGCCAAGCCCGGCAGCGGTGGACAGCACCCACGACGTGAACTCCGGCACCTTCACCCCCTTCCCACCACCGGAAACCTCCCAGCCCCAAACACCCGCGTCGTCCGCGATTGCGCCCGCCGACACGAGCGCCGACAGAACCAAGTGCGTCACGTCCGGGAGCACCACGGGCTCCCTCTCCCCCCCTTCCTCACCCGAAACCCTCGGAGCCGAACCACTCCAAGCCATGACCCAGCACATCCAGAACAACACGGCGATCTCCCCAGGCGCCAGCTCCCCCATGACCTTCCCCTCGTCGCCCCCGCCGTCCTCATCCGGGTGGAACTGCACGCCGCAGGGCGCCCCCGCGCCGGCACAGGCCGCGGCGTACACGCGGAGGAGCAGCGCCAGCGACTGCGAGGCCGGCATGCGCGCGCAGCAGCGGTTGAATCCCCTGAGGAACCCGACCCACCCCGCGTCCTCCGCGGCGCAGTGGCCGAAGAAGAGGGAGGCGATTGTGGGGCCGAGGCGCGCGAGGAGGTCGTTGAAGTGCGGCGGCGGGGAGGGTGGCGAGGCGGATCGGAAGGTGGCGGGCGGCGGGGAGAGGATCTCCGCGAGCGCGGAGGAGCGGGAGAAGGCGGCGCGGAGGAGCGGGAGGGCGAGAGAGGCGGAGGCGAGGGTTTCCTGCTCCCGCTGCTCGTGCGCCTCCGGGGAGGGGTTGCCGGTGGAGGACGACGCGCCCATGGCTGGTGAGCTGTCGTCGCCGCGGTGGTGGTGGTGGGTTGGGGAAGAGAGGAGGGGTGTGTAAAGGTGGGACCGTGGGAGACGAGAGACCCTTGGGGATTCGAGGGGGCGGAGAAGGGAGGACGAGGAGGGGCGCGTGGCGGCAAAGCGCGAGGTTGCGGGGTCCAAGACTCCAAGTGTTGGATTGCTGTACGCGCTAACTCAAAGTTCGGTGATCTGGAGTTTGTTGACGGTGGCGGCGTCCCGGCAGGGGATGTGAAGTAAACTATTTTATATTTCATTTACGAAAAAAGACTAAGTTTTTTTGTTACAGAAATAACAGACAATCCTAGTTCCACCGAGCGACCGGACGAACCGCGATTACGGACCCAGTCACACATCAGCAACATAGTGAATTTGTCTGTCACCCACCATGTGGCTCGGTAGGCCTACGTCGAATCGCGTCGTAAAAAAATAAGTACATGCAGCGTGATAGTTTCCAAGAACCCCTAAACTTATTATGCACAATCATTTTTTCCCCCTCATCAAAACTCATACTTCAATTATGTTCCTTATTTTCCTTTAAATTTTATTGTTATTTTCAATATTTATGATATCTTAAAAATCTAAATAATCTACAACATACGTAAATATATTCTCAATCATTTATACCAGCTTCGAAACAAATTTAGCCACTCAATTGCGTGGGCCACCCTGCTAGTTCTGTAAATGATAAGGCATATTTGGTGACGCTGTTTCTGAAGATGTTTCTTGCCATTCTCCAATCATTTTAAAAAAAAGCATTTCAACTTCTAAATAGTAACAGAGCAATGTGTCAAAATAACATATTGAAATGGAATAGCCTGTCTCCATACCATACTCCACGCGAACATACAAGAATATAACTTTAATACTTTATACAACAATGAATTAGTAACAGAGCTTCCCGCATATGACTGATTGATCATAAGTGGAACTTGGCATACTGTTTTTCTTATTTATGGAACGAGAAATATAATTAAGTAGATGTACCAAGGGTTGTGTTGCATAATTATTTGCAGTGGATAGGTATTACCATAATATATTTGCATATGGATGCTAATTGGCGAAAATAAATAATAATAATAATAATAATAAGCTGAGTTCATAGAATAAAACATAGGGAGAGCCGACGAGCAGGAGGGGAAGTTTGATGAGCTCATGAGCACGTATGCATAAGGTCAGCATGCTTACTATGCACAGTACAAACAATCCATGGGGCATGCCTTCACACGTGTGTAAAAACATTCAGAACTGAAGTCAAATAAGAAGTAAGAAACCTCAGGTCCCTCGAGTAGATATTTTAGGGGATTATTATTGAAACACTTAGATGACATGCATTTTTAAACATCTTTCCAAGGGCACGAAAATCGACCACTTCAATCACAGGTTGGTAGGATCCATAGGTTAACAGAAGTAACAATCACAGAAACAAAAAGTTTAATTAATTAAGAGATTATATTTCTTCATACACCAAACATGCAAGTGTAACAATGCAACTGAGAGCAAATGTATCGGAAATGCATTGCAGCGGAGTTTAGTGTATAGAGCTGTCAAGCATACTTGCAATGAACAATTACTGGAACAGGCTATAGGGACAAAAGGAGGTATAAGTTTTTATATGAAAAATCTTTGCGAAAAAAAACTACGTATATCAACTAATCATGATCATTATATGAGGAGTGTTTACAAAACGCAGAGAGAATTACAGTGAGACGTCTTCTCCCCGTGCGGCTTACAAGAGGTATATAAAGGATAAAAGGACTTAGAGTTCAAGTAAGAAAACTAATCCGCTAATATGACAAGTTTGAATTCGACCACACTAGAAGTTCGGATCACATATCTCAACAATCTCCACCTTGAGACGAATTTCTTCTTATAGCAAAGTGAAGAATCATCAAAATGACCCTACAATAAGATAAAAATTACCGTGCGCCAATTAGTCTCTAGCACTAAACTGTAACACCAACTAAGCTTGAGCAAAACTCAAACTTAGTAACAGGGACTGACTTTGTCATCATCTCAGTTGGATTATCATGAGTACTTATCTTGACTCAATGTGTTTCGGAGGCTGAGAGAGATTGCCCATGCCCTCCCATGCGTTAATAGATGCACATCAGGAGTGTCAATAGTCGTGTTACCAGTTGAAATAGAGCTCCCCTGCTTGTCAGTGAAAACTCTACTTAGATGATAGAATATGTTGTGTTGAAGCTTCATCATTAAAAAGTTATAGAGATGGCTCCTCTAAGAAAAGGGGCAAAAGAAATAAAGTTTCATTGTTGCAGCAGAACAATGATTGTTGTGATGAGCTCAACACTGCTGGATACTAGTGCAAACAATAATTTTCTGGTCTGGAACAACTAATAGTTTTTTTTAACAGTAAAGGGTTTACCCCAGCCCCCTTAATCAGATATGAGTATGCTCTCGAATCTGTGGCTGGACATCTTCCAACAAGGATTCTGTAGTCACTGCATAACCATCAAATATATACAGAAATTTCTGATTCCTAGTAGTCATTTAGAACTTAAGCATTGAAGAATTTGCCGATAATTTGCAGAATTGGAATAACCAGGACCTGACCATAAAATTTAGTTCTCTGACCACTTATAACTATGGATCTTATATCTGCCTCATAGGCGCACAACACCTAAGGTCCTATACAACAATATAATCAAAGAAAACCATGGTTAAAGTAGACCAGTGAAAATCCCCCACCTTTTTTCACTTATCTATGTTCTATGAAAACAATGGCAATGTCGGATTGATTGCACACCTGAGCAATATCAATTGCCCAATCTTTCACAATGACTACTAACTATGCAATATAATTTGCTTACCTCCACCGGATCAGCTGCGCACAACCTCTCCTGCACATACCGCGAGAGGCAGTTGCCAAGCCCGGCAGCGGTGGACAGCACCCACGACGTGAACTCCGGCACCTTCACCCCCTTCCCACCACCGGAAACCTCCCAGCCCCAAACACCCGCGTCGTCCGCGATTGCGCCCGCCGACACGAGCGCCGACAGAACCAAGTGCGTCACGTCCGGGAGCACCACGGGCTCCTCTCCCCCTTCCTCACCCGAAACCCTCGGAGCCGAACCACTCCAAGCCATGACCCAGCACATCCAGAACAACACGGCGATCTCCCCAGGCGCCAGCTCCCCCATGACCTTCCCCTCGTCGCCCCCGCCGTCCTCATCCGGGTGGAACTGCACGCCGCAGGGCACCCCCGCGCCGGCGCAGGCCGCGGCGTACACGCGGAGGAGCAGCGCCAGCGACTGCGAGGCCGGCATGCGCGCGCAGCAGCGGTTGAATCCCCTGAGGAACCCGACCCACCCCGCGTCCTCCGCGGCGCAGTGGCCGAAGAAGAGGGAGGCGATTGTGGGGCCGAGGCGCGCGAGGAGGTCGTTGAAGTGCGGCGGTGGGGAGGGTGGCGAGGCGGATCGGAAGGTGGCGGGCGGCGGGGAGAGGATCTCCGCGAGCGCAGAGGAGCGGGAGAAGGCGGCGCGGAGGAGCGGGAGGGCGAGAGAGGCGGAGGCGAGGGTTTCCTGCTCCCGCTGCTCGTGCGCCTCCGGGGAGGGGTTGCAGGTGGAGGACGACGCGCCCATGGCTGGTGAGCTGTCGTCGCCTCGGTGGTGGTGGTGGGTTGGGGAAGAGAGGAGGGGTGTGTAAAGGTGGGAGACGAGAGACCCTTGGGGATTCGAGGGGGCGGAGAAGGGAGGACGAGGAGGGGCGCGTGGCGGCAAAGCGCGAGGTTGCGGGGTCCAAGACTCCAAGTGTTGGATTGCTGTACGCGCTAACTCAAAGTTCGGTGATCTGGAGTTTGTTGACGGTGGCGGCGTCCCGGCGGGGGATGTGAAGTAAACTATTTTATATTTCATTTACGAAAAAAAACTAAGTTTTTTTTGTTACAGAAATAACAGACAATCCTAGTTCCACCGAGCGACCGGACGAACCGCCATTACGGACCCAGTCACACATCAGCAACATAGTGAATTTGTCTGTCACCCACCATGTGGCTCGGTAGTGAGTACATGCAGCTACATGATTTATGCGTAATGGAGAGTGATAGTTTCCAAGAACTCCTAAACTTATCATGCTCAATCATTTTTTCCTCCATCAAAACTCATACTTCAATTATGTTCCTTATTTTCCTTTAAGTTTTATTGTTATTTTCAATATTTATAGTATCTTAAAAATATAAATAATCTACAACATACGTAAATATATTCTCAATCATTTATACTAGCTTCGAAACAAATTTAGCCACTCAATTGCGTGGGCCACCCTGCTAGTTCTATAAATGATAAGGCATATTTGGTGACGCCGTTTCTGAAGATGTTTCTTGCCATTCTCCAATCATTTAAAAAAAAAAGCATTTCAACTTCTAAATAGTAAAGAGCAATGTGTCAAAATAACATATTGAAATGGAATAGCCTGTCTCCATACCATACTCCACGCGAACATACAAGAATATAACTTTAATACTTTATACAACAATGAATTAGTAACAGAGCTTCCCGCATATGACTGATTGATCATAAGTGGAACTTGGCATACTGTTTTTCTTATTTATGGAACGAGACATATAATTAAGTAGATGTACCAAGGGTTGTGTTGCATAATTATTTGCAGTGGATAGGTATTACCATAATCTATTTGCGTATGGATGCTAATTGGCGAAAATAATAATAATAATAATAATAATAATAATAATAAGCTGAGTTCGTAGAATAAAACATAGGGAGAGCCGACGAGCAGGAGGGGAAGTTTGATGAGCTCATGAGCACGTATGCATAAGGTCAGCATGCTTACTATGCACAGTACAAACAATCCATGGGGCATGCCTTCACACGTGTGTAAAAACATTCAGAACTGAAGTCAAATAAGAAGTAAGAAACCTCAGGTCCCTCGAGTAGATATTTTAGGGGATTATTATTGAAACACTTAGATGACATGCATTTTTAAACATCTTTCCAAGGGCACGAAAATCGACCACTTCAATCACAGCTTGGTAGGATCCATAGGTTAACAGAAGTAACAATCACAGAAACAAAAAGTTTAATTAATTAAGAGATTATATTTCACACCTTGAGCAATAACACATTGAGCAATAACACCTCGAATAAAGTGATATCTCACATCAATGTGCTTTGTTCGCTCATAAAACATCTAATACTTTGTAAAGTGTATAGCACTCTGACTATCACAAAATATAGTAGTGCAAGAATTATCTCCACAAAATATAGTGTACAAACCTCTCAACTAAATGGCTTCTTTACAAGTTTCAGAAATAGCCATATATTCTGCTTCAGTGGTAGATAAAGCTACAGTAGTTTGCAAACTTACCTTCCAATTAACAGCGCAACCACCAATGGTGAAAACATAACCTGTGAGAGATCGACTCCTGTCCAACTCACCAGCATAATCAGAGTCAACATAACCAACAAGTTCATCCCTAGAATTTTCAAACTGCAAATGAGCATTAGAAGTGCCATGTAAATATCTAAAAATACACTGAACTGCTTTCCAATGCTCTTTTTCATGATTAGCCATGTATCTACTAACAACACTCAGTGCATGAGATAAATCAGGACAAGAAAAAACCATAGCATACATAAGAGAACCAACTGCACTAGAATATAAAACTCTAGACATGTACTCAATATCATAATCTGACTCAAGACATAAGACTGAAGATAATTTGAAATGCGAAGCTAATGGAGTACTCACTGGTTTGGCATCATGCATATTAAAACGACGTAAATACCTTCTCAATATAACCTTGTTGACTAAGGTATAACTTGCCAGATTTTCTTTCTCTAATAATCTCCATACCAAGTATTTTCTTTGCTACATCTAGATTTTTCATCTCAAATTCATTACTCAATTGTGCTTTCAGTTTTGCTATTTCTGACTTATCTTTTGTGGCAATCAACATATCATCAACATAGAGAAGCAAATAAATAGCTGAACTATTAACAGTCTTTAAATAAACACAGTTATCATAATCAGACCGCTTAAAATCATGAGAGAGCATAAAAGAGTCAAATATCTTATACCATTGCCCAGTAGATTGCTTCAAACTATAAAGATATTTCTTTAATGTACAGACAGGGTGTTCTTTTCTAGGAATAACAAAACCCTCAGCTTACTACATATAAATATCGTCTTCATACTCTCCATGTAAGAATGCAGTTTTAACATCTAATTGCTCAAGTTCATAATCATGCATAGCAACAAAACTGAGTAAAGTGTGAATAGAATTATACTTCACAACTAGAGAAAAGACATCATTAAAATTGATACCTGGAATCTGACTATAACCTTTAGCAACCAACCTTGCTTTATACTTTGCTGGTTCAGTAGGAGAAATACATTCCTTTCTTTTGAAAATCCACTTGCAGTGAACATGCTTCTTCTCCTTTGGCAATTTCACTTGTTTCCAAGTGTCATTCTTTTCAAGTGACTCCATCTCATCATGCATAGCAGTTATCCAATTATTACAATCACTGGAGTCAATAGCCTCAAAGTATGATAAAGGTTCTGCATTACCTTCAATTTCTTTTGCTACACTCAAAGCATAAGTAACAATATTAGCTTCTTCAATCAACCTCTTGGGTGGATTAATCTCCCTACTAGGTCTGTCAACTGCAATGGACCGTTGTAATGGCTGCTCAACAATAGGAGGATTCTTAACAATAGGTGCAACATGAATAACAATATTTTCCTTATCTGATGTGTTATCTGAACCAACAAAATAATCCACCTGAACACTTGAATTCTGCTCACTCTCAACAATAACATTAGTAGGCAGTTTATCATGAAGCATAGCAGATTCATTAAAGACAATGTTTCTGCTAATCACAACCTTATTTGTTTCGGGATTCCACAACTTATATCGTTTAACACCAGATTTATAACCAAGAAAGATGCACTTAACAGCTCTAGGCTCTAATTTTCCATTATCAACATACGCATAAGCAGTACAACCAAAAAACTTTTAATTCTGAATAATTTGCTGGGGAACCAGACCATACCTCAATTGAAGTCTTCTTTTCAATTGCAATAGAGGGTGGCCGATTAATAAGATAGCAAGCAGTGCAAGTGGCTTCAGCCCATAAACACTTATGCAAACCTACATTAGACAACATGCAATGGGCCTTGGAAATGATGGTCTCGTTCATACGCTCAGCTACACCATTTTGTTGAGGAGTATGGGGAACGATATAGTGTCTGACAATGCCTTCAGTCTTGCAACATGATTCAAATTCAGTAGAACAGAATTTCATCCAATTATCAGTGCAAAGTTTCTTTACCTTTTTTTCAATTTGCCTTTCAACCATAGTCTTCCACTTTTTAAATGCTGAAAATGCTTCTGACTTATGCTTCAAGAAATAAGGTTACACTCTTATAGAGTAATCATCAATAATTGTTAACATGTAACGAGCACCTCCTAGCGATGTCTTGCGAGATGGCCCCATAAATCATAATGCACATAATCCAAAATATCTTCTGTAGTATGAACTGAAGTATTGAATCTCACCCTCTTGTGTTTGCCAAACACACGATGCTCATAAAATTTCAGCTTGTCGATGCCATATCCATCAAGAAGTCCTCTCTTGCTCAATTCTGCCAAACCAAATTCACTCATATGCCCAAGACGCATATATCAAAGATTAGTAGCATCAAAATCAGATAATGAACTTGAAATTACAGCAACATTACATGATATTGTAGTACCTCGTAGATGGTACAGATTGACAGATTTAGTATCAGCTTTCATCACAACAAGAGTGCTTTTTGATACCTTCGAAACTCCACCTTCACCAGAATACTTGTACCCTTTAGCATCAAGAGTGCTCAAAGAGATGAGGTTCATTTTTAAATCTGCAATGTGCCTCACATCTGTCAAAGTTCTGACAATGCCTTCAAATATCTCCAATATTCAGATATGTTGTGCCCACTTTTCTTACAATATTTGCACGACTTGTACTTACCTCTTGATTTCGACTGGTTCTTGTAGTCGTTCGAACTTTTGCCTCGAGATCCATTGTTTGAATTCTTCTCCTTTTGCCTGCCACGAACAAACAAGCATTCTCCTTCGAACTTGAATTTTCAGAAGGTGCCATCTGTTTCATCTTCTCCTTAGTATGCAAAGCTTCATAAACTTCATTAAGCATGGGAGTATCTCTACTATATAATATGATATCTCTGAAATTTTTAAAAAACTAGGCACGGAATACAAAAGAATAAGACTCAAATCATCATCATCATATTTTACCTCCATCGACTGTAGGTCAAGAACGATCTCCTTAAACAACGAAGATGATCAAATGGGATCCTCCTTCTTGCAATTTGTGAGAATACAACTTCTGCTTGAGATTCATCTTGCTGGTGAGATCCTTTGTCATACAAATTTGTTCAGTTTCAGCCATAATGCAGCAGATGTCTTCTGTTTCAAAACCTCCTGCAAATATTATTAGATAAATGAAGGTGAATCTGAGATAAAACTTTACGGTCTTTGTGCTTCTCATCTGCGGTCCATGCGGTGGGTTGTTTCTCAAATCCTTCCAACGCATCATCCAAATCCATATGTGCAAACACATCCCCCATCTTGACTTGCTACAGCGAAAATCTTGTGTCTCGGCCCAGGAGTGGAAGATCATACTTCAAAGTCGTCATGAGAAATAAATCCTAAAATTGCTGATACTGATCTGTGTAAATCTAGTAAAAATCATGACATCTTTGGTACACCTTCTATTTACGCGAATAAAAGATCTTCAAATACCTCGTACACCTATTAGGTGAACGTAGCAAAATTCTCCAAAATTTTGGATGCTCACGTCTCCATGTGATTCACCAGGGCGTTGCTGTGTGATTTAATAAAGAAAAGAAAAGTTACTTGGAACTGTGATGTTTGATTTCTCGTGGTTGGACTCTTTTTCTTCTCCTGTGATCTGTGCCGGCTTGAGTGCTCCGCTGTCCTTCGGGCTTCGTGTATTGAGTGATATGTGATTTTTGTTCTCTTGATGCTCTCGGTGAGGAATTCAGGCTGGACCGACGTGAGGATATGTCATTTTTTACCGAGGTAACGAAGGGACGTGCGCCGCTTGGACCGAGGCGATGAAAGTCGTGGGACGGGACGGGAGACGCAGACGAGCGAAACACCTGCGGATGACGCACGGAGGGAATACGAGGAAGATGAGCCGCCGGCAGCGACGCGCGTGACGGTGACCGGGAATAGATCTGATTTTTTTTCGTATCTCTCAAAACTCTAATCTCCTGTACTCTAATACCACTTGTTAGATAATAGAGACAAAAGTAGACACAAATTTTTACATGAAAACCCTTGCGGGAAAAAACCACAAGCATCAGCTGGTGATGATCACTATATGAGGAGTATTTACAAAATGCAGGGGGTTACAATAAGGCGTCTTCTCCCCGTGCGGCTTACAAGAGGTATATAAAGGGGTAAAAGGACTTGGAGTCCAAGTAAGAAAACTAATCCGCTGATATGACAAGTTTGAATTTAACCACATTAGAAGTTCGGATCACATATCTCAACGATGCATGTATGAAAGCGAGTAAAGTGTGAATAGAATTATACTTCACAACTAGAGAAAAGACATCATTAAAATTGATACCTGGAATCTGACTATAACCTTTAGCAACCAACCTTGCTTTATACTTTGCTGGTTCAGTAGGAGAAATACATTCCTTTCTTTTGAAAATCCACTTGCAGTGAACATGCTTCTTCTCCTTTGGCAATTTCACTTGTTTCCAAGTGTCATTCTTTTCAAGTGACTCCATCTCATCATGCATAGCAGTTATCCAATTATTACAATCACTGGAGTCAATAGCCTCAAAGTATGATAAAGGTTCTGCATTACCTTCAATTTCTTTTGCTACACTCAAAGCATAAGTAACAATATTAGCTTCTTCAATCAACCTCTTGGGTGGATTAATCTCCCTACTAGGTCTGTCAACTGCAATGGACCGTTGTAATGGCTGCTCAACAATAGGAGGATTCTTAACAATAGGTGCAACATGAATAACAATATTTTCCTTATCTGATGTGTTATCTGAACCAACAAAATAATCCACCTGAACACTTGAATTCTGCTCACTCTCAACAATAACATTAGTAGGCAGTTTATCATGAAGCATAGCAGATTCATTAAAGACAATGTTTCTGCTAATCACAACCTTATTTGTTTCGGGATTCCACAACTTATATCTTTTAACACCATTTATAACCAAGAAAGATGCATTAATGACTCTAGGCTCTAATTTTCCATTATCAACATACGCATAAGCAGTACAACCAAAAAACTTTTAATTCTGAATAATTTGCTGGGGAACGAGACCATACCTCAATTGAAGTCTTCTTTTCAATTGCAATAGAGGGTGGCCGATTAATAAGATAGCAAGCAGTGCAAGTGGCTTCAGCCCATAAACACTTATGCAAACCTACATTAGACAACATGCAATGGGCCTTGGAAATGATGGTCTCGTTCATACGCTCAGCTACACCATTTTGTTGAGGAGTATGGGGAACGATATAGTGACTGACAATGCCTTGAGTCTTGCAACATGATTCAAATTCGATGAAATGTATTTCATCCAATTATCGATGCAAAGTTTCTTTACCTTTTTCAATTTGCCTTTCAACCATAGTCTTCCACTTTTTAAATGCTGAAAATGCTTCTGACTTATGCTTCAAGAAATAAGGTTACACTCTTATAGAGTAATCATCAATAATTGTTAACATGTAACGAGCACCTCCTAGCGATGTCTTGCGAGATGGCCCCATAAATCATAATGCACATAATCCAAAATACCTTCTGTAGTATGAACTGAAGTATTGAATCTCACCCTCTTGTGTTTGCCAAACACACGATGCTCATAAAATTTCAGCTTGTCGATGCCATGTCCATCAAGAAGTCCTCTCTTGCTCAATTCTGCCAAACCAAATTCACTCATATGCCCAAGACGCATATATCAAAGATTAGTAGCATCAAAATCAGATAATGAACTTGAAATTACAGCAATATTACATGATATTGTAGTACCTCGTAGATGGTACAGATTGACAGATTTAGTATCAGCTTTCATCACAACAAGAGTGCTTTTTGATACCTTCGAAACTCCACCTTCACCAGAATACTTGTACCCTTTAGCATCAAGAGTGCTCAAAGAGATGAGGTTCATTTTTAAATCTGCAATGTGCCTCACATCTGTCAAAGTTCTGACAATGCCTTCAAATATCTCCAATATTCAGATATGTTGTGCCCACTTTTCTTACAATATTTGCACGACTTGTACTTACCTCTTGATTTCGACTGGTTCTTGTAGTCGTTCGAACTTTTGCCTCGAGATCCATTGTTTGAATTCTTCTCCTTTTGCCTGCCACGAACAAACAAGCATTCTCCTTCGAACTTGAATTTTCAGAAGGTGCCATCTGTTTCATCTTCTCCTTAGTATGCAAAGCTTCATAAACTTCATTAAGCATGGGAGTATCTCTACTATATAATATGATATCTCTGAAATTTTAAAAAAAACTAGGCACGGAATACAAAAGAATAAGACTCAAATCATCATCATCATATTTTACCTCCATCGACTGTAGGTCAGCAACGATCTCCTTAAACAACGAAAGATGATCAAGTACGGATCCTCCTTCTTGCAATTTGTGAGAATACAACTTCTGCTTGAGATTCATCTTGCTGGTGAGATCCTTTGTCATACAAATTTGTTTAGTTTCAGCCATAATGCAGCAGATGTCTTCTGTTTCAAAACCTCCTGCAAATATTATTAGATAAATGAAGGTGAATCTGAGATAAAACTTTACGGTCTTTGTGCTTCTCATCTGCGGTCCATGCGGTGGGTTGTTTCTCAAATCCTTCCAACGCATCATCCAAATCCATATGTGCAAACACATCCCCCATCTTGACTTGCTACAGCGAAAATCTTGTGTCTCGGCCCAGGAGTGGAAGATCATACTTCAAAGTCGTCATGAGAAATAAATCCTAAAATTGCTGATACTGATCTGTGTAAATCTAGTAAAAATCATGACATCTTTGGTACACCTTCTATTTACGCGAATAAAAGATCTTCAAATACCTCGTACACCTATTAGGTGAACGTAGCAAAATTCTCCAAAATTTTGGATGCTCACGTCTCCATGTGATTCACCAGGGCGTTGCTGTGTGAGTTAATAAAGAAAAGAAAAGTTACTTGGAACTGTGATGTTTGATTTCTCGTGGTTGGACTCTTTTTCTTCTCCGTGATCTGTTCCGGCTTGAGTGCTCCGCTGTCCTTCGGGCTTCGTGTATTGAGTGATATGTGATTTTGTTCTCTTGATGCTCTCGGAGAAATTCAGTGGGCCGCGTGAGGATATGTCATTTTTACCGAGGTAACGAAGGGCGTCGCCGCTTGGACCGAGGCGATGAAAGTCGTGGCGACGCACGGAGATGCAGGACGGACGGGAGACGCAGACGAGCGAAACACTGCGGATGGCGACGGAGGAATCTGAGGAAGATGAGCGCCGGCGTGCGCGCGCGTGATTGTGGCCAGGAATAGATCGATTTTTTCGTATCTCTCAAAACTCTAATCTCCTGTTCTCTGATACCACTTGTTAGATAATAGGGACAAAAGTAGACACAAATTTTTACATGAAAACCCTTGCGGGAAAAAACCACAAGCATCAACTGGTGATGATCACTATATGAGAAGTATTTACAAAATGCAGGGGGTTACAATAAGGCGTCTTCTCCCCGTGCGGCTTACAAGAGGTATATAAAGGGGTAAAAGGACTTGGAGTCCAAGTAAGAAAACTAATCCGCTGATATGACAAGTTTGAATTTAACCACATTAGAAGTTCGGATCACATATCTCAACAGTCTGTATGAATGTGTCTTCCACGATTAACAGTAACTGGCAATAACAAATAATGCTTCATGCAGAATGTGTTCAAAGCAAATGACTTCTACATGAACTGAATGGAGCTGAGACCAATCATAAATTGGATATAATCAGCAGCCTATGGAATTACCTTGCCATAGGTGAACATGAGCTCATTGTAGTGCTCGTTCCTCCGTGACGGCGCGATAATCTGCCCACTGTGGACTGACCTACGACCATATCAATCATACAAGGGCTCACATCAGAGTAACACAATACAAAAAATTACAGAGCCAAATGCCCATCAGAAGCCCAACAAATTTTAGACAGAACACAACTTGCTTGAGGCAACCGGATAAAGACTTTGATGAGTCGACGGCCCAATCTTTGGTCACCTGGAACCCCAATCAATTCGCAAAGGAAAATGTCAGTACAGCTGCATAGTAGAGACGAAGAAGAAGAAAAAGATGGGCAATGAGGGGAATAAATATGCAAACGGGCAAACCCCAGTGTAACTAGCACTCATACATGTCCTTGCTCGCAACTGCTAAGTTCGCAGCCACGTTCGTTCAAGCTCGACGGTTGGCAAGCAGCTGATCTGCAATCGGCGGTTGGTTGGCCTGCTCATGACAAAGAAGGCAAGGGCACGGAGCAACGTCATTGCCACCGCATATCCCCTTGTAGGTGCGGCAGCGCAGGCGCACCAACGACAATGAACTTGGTGATGAACGAGCATCCGCCGAAGCAGCTCAACATGGGGGTGCAACACAACAAGTTGGCTGCTATCTCGTGACATCCCTAACCTTCGCCGGCGCCCCTTAGCACTATTGGAGGAACAACTACATGCTGGACGGCTGTGAGAATGCCACATCAACTCTTGTGGGTGCTTGCAGTGTGTCAATGCAGCTTGCAAAGGGAGCGGTGGCTTGGGGGAGAGAGGGTGTGGTCCAGGAGAGAGGCAGTCGTTCTGTGCCATTTCACCGCACGCCTCCATGGGCATCGCTACCTGAGCTCTCCTTTAGGAGCCTCGCCAAACTCCACCGTCGCCCGTCACCTCCATTTGCCGCATATGGGAGTTGGTGGCGAGAAGGGCCAGGTTGACGGTGACGACGGTTGAGCGAGGGTGGCGGTGACTCGACATGGATAACGTGGACGATCTGGACAATGGCAGCAACCGTGTAAATGACAGCGACTGGATCTGGATGATGCCGAGGGCGAACGGGTCACGGGGATGATGATATTGATGCCAGGCAACATGCCAAGATGAGGAAGAATCGTTGGACGCGTCTATGGATACTTATTGTGATGCTCTTGTTGTTTCACGGAGCAGTACTGTTTTTGTTGGTTGACATTGAAACACTTTAGAGGTGATGAGAAGAAAATTGATTGATCAGATTTAGGATTCTCGAGTGTATGTTTTAGACTCTTTATGGGTGGTAAGTTCATGTTTGATAAAAAAAAAGGGTTTGCTTACAAAGAATTCGACTGTTTTCTCTATAAAAAAAACTATTATATTTTGAAAGTTCTTTTACAACTCTATTATACATAAATTACAATATATTATTTATGTAATTTTGGTTCTTGGTCACTCTAATTATTCTTGAAAGTCTTAATAACTCATATTTCCATCACACGATTAAAAATCTCACATGTTCTTTGGAAGGTTAAGCAAAAATAAAGAAAATAATAAAATTATATACCAACAAAATACGAAAATATGATGAACTTGTTATGTTCTTCACATGTACTTTGAGAGGTTGAGCAAAGAAAAAGATAAAAAAATAAAAGTATATACCAACAAAATACGACAATGTGGTGAACTCGTTATATTCTGAAGAAAAAATCATAATAAATTCGGACTCAATTCATCAAATGGGAAAAATTGCAAATATCAAAGCATATTGGACGAATGAAAATTCGACTATTATGATATATTTTTTCTTACAGCACATCAACAACACGAATCTTATAGCACATCTAACCTACATAAAAGTGACAGTTTTGCTTCAAAAAAACTGTCAGAAGTTATATATCAATTCCCTAAAAAATAGTTTCAAACCAACTAACTCAACAGAGGCTCTCCATACGTTCATACATGCATTACATTTTCCTTGTTTCATGGCTTTGAGAGTACGAAAGTTGGAGAAAATCCTTTCAATTCGCTTGTGATGGCACATTGTGTTACATTCTTCACTGAAATGGTCGGCACAATACTTATCGAGTTGATTTGCAAGACCGGTGCCAACATTGATGCAACGGATTTATGAGCAGTATTGTTTTTGTAACTGGCTAATGTTGAAACAATTTAAAGGTGATGAGCAGAAAATTGGTTGGTCAGACTCAGGATTTTGGAATGTATGTTTTGGACTCTTCATGGATGGTAAGTTCCTGCTTGACAAAAAATCTGGTTTCAAATAAGCTAACTCAATGGAGGCTCTGCATACGTCCATGCAAGCGGTTACATTTTCCTTATTTCATGGCCCTGAGACTACAAAAGTTGGGGGAAATCCTTTCAATTCGCTTGTGATTGCACGTTGTGTTAGATTCTTCATTGAAATAGTCAGCACAGTGCTTATCCAGTTGATTTGCAAGACTAGTGCCAACATTGATACAAGGGATTTACGAGCAATATTGTTTTATAATTGGTTGATGTTGAAACACTTTAAAGGTGATGAGAAGAAAATTGGTTGATCAGATTTAGGATTCTGGATTGTATGTTTTGGACTCTTCTTGGATGGTAAGTTCCTGCTTGATAGAAAATGTGGTTTCAAACCAGCTAACTCAACAAAGGCTCTGCCTACGTTCATGCATGCGGTTACATTTTCCTTGTTTCATGGCCTTGAGACTACAAAAGTTGGGGAAAATCTTTTCAATTCGCTTGTGATGGCACATTGTGTTACATTCTTCATAGAAATGGTTGACGCAGTGCTTATCTAGTTGATTTGCGAGACTGATGCCAACGTTGATGCAGCTAATTTACGAGCAGTACTCTTTTGTAACTGGCTGATGTTGAAACACTTTAAAGGTGATGAACAAAAAATCGGTTGTTCAGATTCAGGATTCAGGAGTGTATGGTTTGGACTCTTCGTGGGTGGTAAGTTCCTACTTGACGAAAAATATGGTTTCAAACCAACTAACTCACTATGCATACGTCCATACATGTGGTTACATTTTCCTTGTTTCATGGCCTTGAGACTACAAAAGTTGGGGGAAATTCTTTCAATTTGCTTGTGATGGCACATTGTGTTACATTCTTCGTTGAAATGGTCGGTGCGGTGCTTATCCAGTTGATTTGCAAGACCGGTGCCAACATTATTGCAACAGATTTATGAGTTGTATTATTTTGTAACTAGCTGATGTTGAAAGACTTTAAAGGTGATGAGCAGAAAATCGGTTAGTTAGATTCTGGATTCTGGATTGTATGTTTTGGACTCTTCATGGGTCTTCGCGGGTGGTATGTTTATGTTTTGGACTCTTCGTGGGTCTTCGTGGGTGGTATGTTTCTACTTAACAGAAAATATGGTTTCAAACCAACTAACTCAAGAGTGGCTCTGCATACGTCCATGCACGCGATTACATTTTCCTTGCTTCATGGCCTTGAGACTACAAAAGTTGGGGGAAATCCTTTCAATTCGCTTGCGATGACACATTGTGTTACATTCTTCATTGAAATGGTCGGCGCAGTGCTTATCCAGTTGATTTGCAAGACCGGTGTTAACATTGATGCAACGAATTTATGAGCAGTACTGTTTTATAACTGGCTGATGTTGAAACACTTTAAAAGTGATGAAAAGAAAATTGGTTGGTCAAATTCTGGATTCTGGATTGTATGTTTTGGACTCTTCATGGGTGGTAAGTTCTCGCTTGATAGAAAATATGGTTTCAAACCAACTAACTCAATAGAGGCTCTCCATACGTTCATGCATGCGGTTGCATTTTCCTTGTTTCACGACGTTGAGACTACAAAAGTTAGGGGAAATCCTTTCAATTCGCTTGTGATAGCACATTGTGTTACATTCTTCGTTGAAATGACCAGCACAGTGCTTATTCGGTTGATTTGCAAGACCGGTGCTAACATTGATGCAGCGGATTTATGAGCAGTACTATTTTGTAACTGGCTGATGCTTAAACACTTTAAAGGTGATGAGCAGAAAATTCGTTTGTCAGTCTGGATTCTGGATTGTATGTTTTGGACTCTTCATGGGTGGTAAGTTCCTGCTTGACAGAAAATATGGTTTCAAACCAACTAACTCAACCGAGGCTCTGCATACGTTCATGCATGCGGTTACATTTTCCTTGTTTTATTGCCTTGAGACTACAAAAGTTAGTAAAAATCATTTCAATTCGCTTGTGATGGCACATTGTGTTACATTCTTCATTGAAATGGTCGATACAATGCTTATGCAGTTGATTTGCAAGACCGGTGCCAACATTGATGCAGCGGATTTATGAATAGTATTGTTTTGTAACTAGCTGATATTGAAATACTTTAAAGGTGATGAGCAGAAAATTGATTGCTCAGATTCAGGATTTTGGATTGTATGTTTTGGACATTTCATGGGTGGTAAGTTCCTGCTTGACAGGAAATATGGTTTCAATCCAACTAACTCAACAGAGGATCTGCATACGTTCATGCATGTAGTTACATTTTCCTTGTTTTATGGCATTCAAACTATAAAAGTTGGGGAAAATGCTTTCAATTCGCTTGTCATGGCACCTTGTGTAACATTCTTCATTGAAATGGTCGTCACGTTGCTTATCCAGTTTATTTGAAAGACCAGTGCCAACATTGATGCAACGGATTTATTAGCAGTACAGTTTTGTAATTAGCTGATGTTGAAACACTTTAAAGGAGATGAGCAGAAAATTGGGTAGTCAGATTTATGGTTTTGGATGGGTGGTAAGTTCATGCTTGACAGAAAATATGGTTTCAAACCAACTAACTCGACAGAGGCTCGGCATACGTTCATGCATGCTGTTATATTTTTATTGTTTCGTGGCCTTGAGACTACAAAAAGTTAAGGAAGCCCTTTCAATTCACTTGTGATGGCACATTGTGTCACATTCTTCATTGAAATGGTCGGCACATACTGGTGCCAACATTGATACAACGGATTTATGAAATTGATACAGACAGTGGGGTGCATATCGTCTCGAGGATTAGCTGATTGTGTCTGCAAATACTGCAACTTTTCTTATGCTTACGTTTCTTAGTATTTGTTCTGTTGCTGTTATGTAGAATGCTCCTGCCTACTCGACAAGCATGTTCGTGCAGTCTGTTTAACTTCCTTCTTGACTTTGCCGGAGACAGAACTAGCTATCGATGGCGTGCTTGTGTCATTTGTGCCATGGGAGGGTCATATTTTTCCCGTATTTAAGTTGGAAATTCTGTCATTGAGCGAGTAGACTGAATAGAATATGATGTCCAGTGTCTTGCTGTGGTATGCTGCTATACAACTAAAAATTCTTCCAAATGACGATTAGTTTCTTTTCAGCATGTGCGTCAATGAACTCTGTAGCGAATAGATGTTAGTACTGGGCAGATATACTGTCGGTAAACTAAAGATTTAGGACAAACCTATAGGCACGAAATCTACATCAGCATTTTACAATTAAACAAATCCACAGCACCTACATTTACAAGGGCAATCAATCATCAGACTAAGCTCACAACAGTGGGAGCTGACATGCATCGAAGCCTATCAGTAATCACAGCACCTACATTTACAATGGTAATCAATCATTTTAAAAATTCTTTCGTGCTGATTTACTGACAGTGTATTTGGTAGAGATTTACTGGAGGCTAACTTTGACTAAGGCACTGTATTCAGAGAACAACTCTAGCTTCACTTATGCGCATTTCTTGCACTGCTTTATTTCAATTTACAGCTTCATCCAGAACAATAGCCTTACTGAGCTGTTTGGATACAGTCATTCAAGACATGCATGCCATTCTCGCTCATCTGTTGTACTTCTGAAGGTGATAAAATTCGGATGCATCTGACACAGTTGATGAATTCCCTGTGAGGAGAGAAGCACACTAGAATGAGCTAGTTGCTATGGCCATGAACCCAAGGGAGATAACATGCTATTGTTGTGCTAGATATTGTCATGAAATTAGTGTAGAAACGCCTATACTTACTCCCATGGATCATCTCCGACGAGGAGGACGTCATTTTCGTAGTCAACATATACAAGCTTCCAATCTGAACTACCAGGATGCTCCAGTTTCCCCTGGAGTCCAAACATGCACGCGATGGCTGACCTCAGCTCATGGTAATCTCTAAACCGTGTAACATCAACAGATCTTCCAACTGATCCTTGCTTTTGTACCTATTTGTCATGGATTACAAGATAACATAAGCAATTATTGAAGTTATGTCAACATCAAAAAGCATTTGACAAATGTTCCTTTCTTGATAGTCTTGTAGTATATATACCTTTGTATATGTCCGCATTGGTTGTTTCATCGGCTTCGCACTTCTGCTGTACTCGGTTGCATCCATACTGCAAGATGATGTCCCCATGGAACTGTTATGAATCTCTTGCAGAGACAAGACTAGAGATCCTTTTAAACTTGACAACTTTGAGTACATCGCCGCATCAAAGCCCCCAGTAGTCTGTGATTGAGAGCATGAGGTGTTATTCATGCTTCTCTGGATAGATTCCAAGTGAAGCCCACTTAAGCTTGCACTCTGATTTCCACTCTCCTCAGAGAAGCTCATTTGTACATAAGAGTTGGATGTGCTCGGCAAGTTGATTCCATCGTGTGGGACCTCCAAATTTTGCATCTCAGGTGAAAGAAACGTTAGTGAATTTAGATCTGGGCTGCAGATGAACTCTTGTATGGAATTAGGAAAGCAGTCAGAAAGGCAAGAGGTCTGAAAAGTCTCCGTAGTATCAGCATTTATTGTGGAAGGTATATCTGCAGATGAACTGAAAATGTTCTCTGATGCACTAACTGATTGAATACCATTGGAGTCTTGGTAAAAGGAAGGCTGAATAATCCAATCCAAACCATCAAAGAACTGCGAAAAACAACCTTGGTTTGGAAATGAGTTAACCGACTTCCCTCCACCAGGTGATTTTGATGGTTCTAACTTTGGTGGTGACAGTAGTCCATTTTGTTCAACTTGCTGACCTTGTGTCTGTCCAGAAATATTACCTTGAGTAAGTGCACCAGATGAATCTTCATTATTTCCACAGTTAACTTGTTCAGCATCACAATCAACCAGTTTTGCTTCTAAACCATGCTGTTGATCGTCGCAAATCCGTGAAGGTGCTGAAAGGTCAGATTTCTCTGACATGGTTTTGTGAGACAAGCCCTTCTTCTTGCTCCTACGAGTCTTGGCTCTAGGCTCACCCTTGCTGTTTTGCTCCGAAATACTTTGACTTGGGTATGAATCTGTGTGTCTTGGTTCTCTTGCTGTAACATTCAATTCTGACGCAGAAATTGAATCCATGACAGGCTGAACTTCACAGCTTTCCAGATCACCTTTCTGCATCTTAGGAGTATGCAACTGCTGCTGGGCTTCATTTGAAGGCATAATTTCTTGCTTTATTGGACCAGTGGAAGTACCAAATGTTGAAGGAGGGACATAATTTTGTTTAACATTTTGAATAATACTAGAATACGAGAATTGATGACAACTAAGTGGAGTCCCAAGGTTTTGGCTAGATTGATTGAGGAGCATCGTAGCCAATTCTGATCCAATGGCTGGCATGTGCTGCAAGTTACCATAGGGATTTCCTTGTGCCCTCGGAAATGATGTCATATTTGCAGATCCAATTTCTAGCCCAGGAACTGCAAGATAAAAAAAACCAAGGATTGTTTCAACTTATTACATGATCCTAAAGATATTTAGAGCATGGTAGAGAAGTACCTCCATAACTGGGAAGGCATTGTCGCTTTGAATTCAATGCTGGAGAAGGGAACACTAGAGTGTTTTCCGGAGTTTCAATATCCCATATGCTCACTCGCTCAGGTCTTTCTCCATACCCATGTTCATCCCATTCTACCTGGTAATGAAAGTATATAAGGATCACCAGTTCACCACATCATGACAGACCCTGGTTTATTTGAATTTTTGCAGGAAAAGGCACCTGTAAGTTGCTCCACTTGGAGTTGGGCCATCGCATGGGATCATAGTCACTAATTCCCACAATTGTGCCAGTGTATCTACAAAACAGAACAGTTTTATTTAGAATATGGTGCAGAAGACCTCTACTGACCATATAGTACATTGAGAGATGATGCTAAAACTTCCAACTTAAAATGGCACATTGTACTTTTTCTAATACTTACTCTGAAATAATATTTTAGAAGATGCTTGATGTGGTCATTTTTTTTTCAAAGGTGAAAGTGAGAAAGATTTCCAATTAAATTATTTTAGACTTTGAAGCAACATTGTTCATTATTGACTATAGATATCAAGGTCTAGTTTAGTGGAGAAGAATTAAAAGAATCAAATCAGAAGCAGAAAAATGCTATGTGCATATGACGAAGGATTTAGCTCTCAATAGTGGACAAACCTGCGCTTGCTTGACTCCTCTGTCTCAAACATCATAGCAAATCTCATTCCAACCGATGGTTGGATATATGTGGCCTTATTGTACCTTGCTAGAGGAATTACAAATGGCGAAGGACTCGTCCTGAAGAGATTTCAAGAATGATGTATGTAAAATATGCCAACCAAGAAAGCACGTGAAATGGCATGTAAAAAGGGTAAGGAAATTTCCGTACCTAGGACTGTAGTAGATAGTAAATGAGCTACCACTTGATGCTGCATGAGCTGCAGCAGCAACAACACCTATGTGCATACTATCAGTAGACAGAACAGAAGATGACAATGTCGTCTGTTGTCTGGTGGCCCGCCTAACACCCAAAAGTAGTTGTGACTTCTCATCCCTGCAATCAGTAACTTTGTCAGGAGTGACATTTCATTCTCGCAAATTCATCATTTATAACATATTAAGTTATGTTTCAGACTGGGTGAGTAAAGCTTTGGTGTCTGTGTCACATAGCACCATAGCAGTAACTATCATTCTAGCATTGACAAGCATTCGCATGAGTGGTACGTAATTTACAGATACCGCTGCATGAACATTTGAAATTTCAGAAAGTTGAATATATCTATATTGGTTATATAGGTAATCAACTACTAGAAACACCATAAGTAACGGACTAATACGCATTACTTCATTACAGCATCTAAATAACACAGAATTAAGTCAATACAAATTCTAGAATGTAATCAATTTTTGTATGCCTTAAAATATGATGGCATCTAAATGCGGTAATTATCCCCATAATCCATATGGTCAATTCCATGCAATTTACATCAAAAGCCTGAACCTTTTCGGATTTAATTTCTTAACAGTGCAAGATGCATTTGGTTATGATCACAAACATACAGACTTGTATATTATAATATTTAGGTTCAAATACCTGATAAATAAGACAGAATCCCCCGCTTTAAGCCTTTTCGCCCCAACAAAGAGGCTCCATCCAGTTGTTAGAAGATGTCGCTTTGGTTGTCCTGCAAGAAGCAGCAAATGAAGAAACTTCTAGAAGAAAGGGACCCAAGACACCTACTATTATGTACCCATGAACAAGACAAAAACAAGTCGAACAGTGTTTGACCCTACCACGATAAATGTGACGGAATGTCCACAGGTTATCTTGCAAATCTCGAACGATAAGCTCCTGATTAGGAGGTTGCATTGAGTAATCCTGTGGGCCCAAAACATAATCTATGAGCTGAAGCATTCACAAAGAACAGCCAAGTAAAACAAAATGTGGACAAAATGCTATATACCAGTTGTGGGAACAACTTCTCTGCAGCCCTTCGTGGCACTGAGAAACCACCATGTGTACTCGTATCACTTGCAGTCAAATTCTTGCAGAAATATTCAGCGGGATTCTTGCTTTTGGTATAAGTACCAAGAGTTGGAATTGGGAACACATCACTTTCCTAAAGTTGACAAAGTAAATAGAATCTTCAAATCAGGCTCCAATTTTGTAAAAAATAATAAATACAAAAAAGCTCTACTGTTTCTGAATTTTTGCAGTAGTTCCATTTCCTGCAGTTGTATACTCAATAACAACTAGTGTGCACA
Source organism: Hsuehochloa calcarea (assembly GCA_036346395.1). Classification (NCBI taxonomy): domain Eukaryota; kingdom Viridiplantae; phylum Streptophyta; class Magnoliopsida; order Poales; family Poaceae; genus Hsuehochloa; species Hsuehochloa calcarea. The sequence goes on from CM070599.1 coordinate 49,653,194, forward strand.
TTTAACTAGCATTTCATCAAAGTGGGGCATGTGAATACAATGCTTTTCTTGGAAATTATAATAGATGCATTGTACGCACCTTGTTTGGAAAAATATCATATTTATATATCCAATACAACAAAGAAACATCATGTACTTACATAATTTACTGGTTGAAGAGTCATCTGTGCATAAATATCATCAGTGTCCTTGTCAGCCTGTGCAAGACAAACAATCAAGCATTCATCACGGGTAATGCATTGGGGCACCCATAAATCTGAATATGAATTATTTACACTTACATGCAAAGTGATGTTGTGAACTTGACACAGCAACTGAGACGGGAGATTTGGGTAGTTCGGAATGCCAGAATTCGGTATCTTTCTAGTGGTAGCCGCAACCTGCCAGAGAAAAACTTCAGCATTCCATGGATCAAGCCGTAATTTGCACTGTATGTAAACGAAATTAACCCCAACAGTTTATGCAGAAGGCACTAGGATTCAGGACCTGCTCACTGTGCCCCTGGGCGAAGTAGTACACGAGGCTCCCCCGCTGCGGCAAGCACACGAGCGGCCCGGCACACGCGTGCCAGAGCTCCGAGTTGATCACCTTCTTTGCACCTAATGGAATCACAGAGAGCACTTGCATCACGCCTAAATGCAACGAATTTACGCAGAATTATGCGTCAATAAGCAGCAGTATCTGAGACACTTACTCTGTGTTTCTCCAAGGAGCTGCATTTCGTCGAGCAGCGCCGCCGCATTCCTCAAAACGCCCGACTTTGGTTTCTCCTGTGAGGTCGCCATCGCCAGATATCCAAAGTGAAGCTAAAGACCAGCTGCTATCTGTATGTATATGCCAAGATCCTGACGAAAGCTCAATTCCCAACTGCTAAGCGAGCAGCTTAGCCACACTTCACCATTGATCAAATCTTCTCAGAAGTCAGAATGCCTGCATGCCATTGTAAGAGAAACAGGGGATATCAACTTGTGTGTGAGCAGCAGACAAAGGGGAGAGTAAAAGCCAGTAGAACAACAAGTCCGTAAATGCATTCCGGATGACCAGCTAGCTTAGCTTGGGTTGGGTCGCCATGGCCAAAACCACCACCCTTTCCCAAGAAAGCAGGCGGCTTTTGTGTTCTTACTCCACACTACACAGGTCTCAAAGAGACAGTCGAAGTAAAGCCGACCAGGGCTAGAGCTAGGCGCAGAGTAAATGGCACCAAGAATCTTACTCGACGAAATGCCACATGGCATCGCTCGCCTCCTGCGAGCTGCAACGGCCTCAAGCATGGCCTAGAAACTAGGATCACTAGTACTAGTACTAGTCCTTTCCCCCAGGTGAGGTAGGAGGTGCGTTTCACAAGAAGACCCGTGTGATCCGTCTCAAGAACGGCAATGCAGGATGGCTCCTACTCCAGTATGTGGTTGGTTTGTAAAACTTGAGTCCGCAATAAGTACCAAGAATCGTTCCAGAAGAAGCTAGCAGAGAGCTAAGCAGACATTAGAGTGTGAGAGAAACAAAGCAAGAACAAGAACGCACCTCCTGAGAATGCCACAATGGCATCGATGTTCCTACGAACGCAAAAGAAGGCACCCAAGCAGGCAGAGGCAGGCCCAACCGCCCAAGTATAGAGAAGCGCAAGTGCAACAACACCAAGTGTCAAATGCGCAACGCCAGGGGGTGCTCTCATAAAGGCAAAGCGGGGGACGGGGAGGGGCAGCAAGAGAAGGCCGATGGGCAAGCTCGTGCTACGCCCGGGAGCACGCGAGGAGGAGGAGGTGGTCGTGGTGGCGTAGTAGGGAGCACTGGAGCGGTAGTAGCGAGGTGGTGGTATAGTGTGTAGGATGGGGGCAGTAGACGGCAATAATACGGGTGGTCGTGCTTCCTTTCCGGTGTGCGCTTTTTGCGCGCTTCTCTCTCTCTCTCTTTGCTTTGCATTGCGTTGCAGCCTCTGCTGGCTGCTGCTGCTGACTGCTGCTGCTTTGGGCTAAAGATGCCAACCTTTCGAGGGGAGAAGCCATGATTCCTCATCTGCGCAGGCATGCTGCGTGTCCCAACCCCAACTCATCCCAGCCTCTCTCTTTTTTTCCTTGCGTCGTCGTCGTCGTCATCTGTCATCTCTCTCTCTGCTTTGCTTGATCCCCACTCGTCAGCGCAGGCGTAGTACGACTACGTCGTACGTGCTGTCTACGGGTACAGCCAAACGTGAGTACGCGACGCGCCATCTCTCGCCGCGCTCCTGCTGCTGCCTACGGGGAGACGCGGAGTGGCTCGGGCCCGGTCGATGCACGCGGCTACGGGGTTCGCGACGTACGACTGAGAAGGCGGTGGCAGCTTTGGTGCGGGCACAGCGCAGCAGCGCGCAGGGAAAGACGAGCGGCACACGAAAGCAGAAGTAACCCTGCGCGCGTACCCACTGGCCTTGGACTGAACCACCGCACAGGCACGGCAACGAGGCGTTTTCGACGCGACGTTTCTCCCAAACGTACTGGTAAAAATAGTCTCTCGACTGCACGTCTATAATCCGGATACGTATTGCGTCTGTACACTCACCGTTCAGACGTAGTCATGTCTGTACGCCCACTACCCTAATCACATACGTGTCACCCGGAGAAGCTTGTCCAAGCGGGGACAAACAGCCTCCGCGTGCCCCACCTCCCCCCCCCCGACAAAACACCTTTGCACAAGTGTTGTACGATCGTTCTCTGTCGGACCCCTTCCAGCCACCAGCGCAACGGCTTCGCGCCTACGTTGCCTTCGCATGACTATAAATATCGGACTCTCGCTCTCGGTCAGTCTCAATTACATTTTCGTTTTCGTTACTGCATTCGTCACTGAGAACACAGAAAACAAAATTAATTTTTTTGAAGATTAAAGTTGAAAGCAATTGTTAAGACCATAGCAATTTTGAATGGTTCCCCCGAAGGGCAGATAATTTTTTGCCCGCTGCATTTGTCGTTATTAATGTAGTCATAGTTCATTAGTGTTACTCGGCTAGTCCTAATTAATGTAGCTTGTAGTTGTAATTAAATAACGGTTAATAATTTAGTCATAGTTTATGACCATTAATAATGCAATCGTAATTGATGTATTGGTAATTAATTATGCTTATTATTTGAGTATGAATTACTTAGTGGATAAAAATTAGTGAAAATTAAATAGTCATAATTAGTTTAGTGATAATTAATTAGTCGTAATTAGTTTAGTGGTAATCAGTTCAGCATAATTAATTCAACGAAATTAATTGGTCGTAATTAACTAGTCATAATTAATTTAGTGGTGATTAATCAGTCGTAATTAGTTTAGTAGCAATTAGCTAGGCATAATTAATTTAGTGTAAATTAAATAGCTATAATTAATTAGTCGTAATTAATAAATCGTATTTGTTAGAGTCGTAGTTTATTAGTGGTAATTACTATAGTAATGAATTAAGCATAAGTATTTTCTGACAAGTAATCAATTTGTTGGTAATTAATTAATTATTCGTCTTTCATTACTCGTATTTAATCGATTACTTGCATGTAATTTGTTGTGATTATTTGTGCCGTGGGTTATTACCGACGAATAAATTACTTGTAATTAAATAGTATCAATTAGTTTAGTCAAATTAAATTTGTGGTAACTACATACTATGTTTGTTATATCTCGTATCGCAAATCGGGTTATTGTGTGTTTAGATAATTTCCAACATATAAGACTTGGTGGTGCTTGTGGGGACAGTCTCGTACGAACGGATCCAATGGGTTGAACCAGACAAAATGCCAGTACAAGGTGGGTCCGGGCAGAGGGACTCGATGCGATGAATATTCACGAGTTTCGGAGCTGCATCTGCAGGGAGTTCGAGACGAAGGCATTGACGAAAGAAACTTGTTGTTGAGGGGGTCGCCTGCACGAATAGAGGAGGGCAGGGCGTATGGGAGCTAGTCAAGGTGAATGGAAGCGTAGTATGGGGTCAGTACATGCAGATTGCCTCCCAGCCCGAAGCACCGATATACGGGAAGCCGATAATGTACATGAATTTTGTACGCAGGGCGGTGGGAAACCTTGATGACGTCGGGGGCCTCGGGAAGCGGGCAACTGCATGCGGAGCTTGAAGACGGTAGCACGGAATGTATTGTTTCGGAGGGAGGACTTGCACATAATTTTGTGCAAAATGAGGGGGTGAAGCTGTGGTGGTTAGCCCGCATTGACAGCCACGAGTATCTAACAGACCAGTCCTCTTGGGTTGGAGTCCGACAAGGACACCGACCCAGGCTCAGATGGCAGCGGGGAGGACACACTCTAGTCTTTTGGTCCAATCGACGGAATTGTATCACCAAAGGTACCTTATGTGGAATCGAGACTTGATGATATCGATGGGCGTTCGCTCGTATTGCCACAAGAAGAAGGGTCCCAATGGGGGTTTCATGCTGACAATTTCTTGGTTGGGTGGCATTTCCCTCGCAAGGCGGTCGTACAACAATCTATAGCACAAGATGCGCTTTGTCTAGGGATGGCAATTGTGCCCGACACCAGCGTGCCGCGCTTAATGTGGGCGCCTTTTGCCCACTGGGTATGAAAATCGGCACAATCATTACCCATCAGTGTGGTATGGGCATGGGTAAGCTCCACCGTGCATCGCTTAGCCCGATGCACCGTAATGTACCCACATGTGTAAGAAACTATGTCAATTTGTATTTTATTTGTTAAACTTAATTAGTTGTCTTGTCGAACCCAAGACATTGTGATGAACTTTATTAGAAGTGTGCAGTGGAAGGCTTCCCTGGCAAAGTCGGCACTCACCGAGCAAAGTTCTTCGGCTCGGTCTTCACTGTCAAGTCGGTGACCGAACACACTTGCGAGCTTAGCAAGCTCATGGAAGGCTTCCTGGCAAAGTCGGCACTCAGCAGCAAAGTTCTCGGTCTTCCTTTGTCAACGTGACTTTCACATATTTGGTCACATATTTGGTCAGCCTCATCAGCCACCTAGTTATAGAGGATGTGTCTGTCTCTTCCAAGATGATGATGTCGGAAGTCACTAATCTGGTTGGTTATCCAGTCAGCTACAGCAAGGTTTAATGAGCCAAGCAGAAGGTTATCGAGTCCTTGTATAGGATATACGAAGAGACGTACAACCATCTACCGATAATGCTTTACTAGACTGCTGAAGCAAACCCCCACACGTACATAAACAAGCTTGCCCCAACTACTTCATACTGGATTGGGTGTTCTGGGCTTTCACCCAAGCCATAGGGGGCTTCAAGTTCTTTCGCCATGTGCTCACGATGGATAACACTTTCCTCACAGGGAGGTACAAGGGCACCATTCTCACCACGGTGCCACCGACGGGAATGACCAACTTCTCTCGATTGCTTTTGCCATTGTAGAGAACGAGAACACATCTAGTTGATTGTGGTTCCTGGCGAATGTGAAGTGGGCGGTTGTGGGAGATCGGCCCAACGCATGCCTTATTACATATCGCAATGCTGGATTATTTTCAGTTGTTAACACAATGAAGAATGGGACGAAACCACCTCACCAGCGGAACGACGTGGAAACCCGGTGGTGCATGGGGCATCTTACATCGAACTTCTTCAAGCGGTTCTGCAATCAAGAACACGTTCAAGGTGTTGTGCCTGCAGAACCAGAGGTGGATGTTTGAGTCCATCTGGACAGATCTCGAACATCTGACTATGAGTCTTACAAGGGGGTCCCCTCCAAAGGCACAGGAGGGACAGCAGGCCGTGAGCGGGCAATCCAGGAGCTGGGAGGGTCGTATCCTCATCAGTTGACGGATGACCGTCACCCCGGTCAACTGAAGGCTGCAAAACGAAATGATGTTAGGCGAAATAGGTACTCATGACGTAGACTAAACTTCTCGTACCTCCCGGATGTGCAGTGCAGATGACCGAGGGGAGCACCAGTCTGAGTACAGGGTCGAACGGTAGAAATGATGCATCCCGATGGACGTTCGGCTGGAGAACAACATGATGTTTGCGAAACCATAGGCGTAATAAAAAACAGAACATAAATTTGTACATAACTTACCTCTCCGTTGATCTAGAGCGCGGATGACCGACAGGGAGCGCTATGACCCCCATCGGTTTGACTAGGCTGTGCTAACCTAGCAGGTGAGCACGGTCCCCCACTCGGTGTGCTGCATGTAAGACGTCGTCTCTCGAACGACAGCAGCTCTTGTTATTTTTTATATTCTTCGACACCTTGAAGATGTACTTCATAGTGCTCAGAAGCCCCGATACGATATGCTCTAGGCTGCGTATGGCGGTCTCCGCTGCAGCCACTCTAACTAAAGTGAGTAACAAAACTGCTTCCGTAACAAATAGTGCAAATATAATTGATGAAACAAGCAAAGGTTGTAAGTGTCTAACGATGTCGTCACGCCGTGAAGCGCTGTCTGGATTGAACGAGTGGTGGAGCCTCTACTGGTGCGTCACTTGCTTCAGATGCTCTGGTGTAGGACGGGTGAGTCTAGTGTGCGACCATGGTACATACCACTCGATGTACTAACGGTACATTCGTACATCGTACAGTCGCTGCTCGCGCAAGATCTCGATGCGTGCTGTCTCCATCCAAGCTGTAATCCACTCATGTTGGTTAGACTACCTGCCAATCATCAGCATGTCGGTCCACCCTCGATTGCCTACATTCCAAAAGAATTGATGTTCGAACAGAGGATATAGGTATGAAGTGTAAATATTACTCGGATGAAGTGGGACTCACAAGTGGACTGCTAACTGCAAGATCTTGCTGTCCGGAGGGGGCACGAGCTGGTACAAATCGAATCGACGCATTCTGTGGTGGCGCATAGTGTAGCGAAGGTAGCCCATATTAGGTCCACGGTCATGCAACTCGAGTGCAGTGCCTTTGCATTCTCGAAGGAGGCCGCCCAACAAGGAAGTGCTCCCAACCCCATAGCTGCAGGAGCACATAGCAGACAGCAAGGCTCGGTTTCACACCGGTGTCGCGCCGTGAAGCGTCACCCTGTTGTACTGAGGCATCGCCCTACCCTCCGCGTCAGCCAAAGACTCGGCGATGCGGACGAAGCTGGGGTACACCCAATCACTGTGTGGTGGAAAACATGACCGAACCAAAGAGATGAAGAAGGTAAGCGATGAGGTGCGTCCTAACAACTTCGTTAGGTGTATCCTATGGGCATTGACTGAAGTGCCTCACCCAAGTCTAAGGGACGTTACAGGCACTGCCCAGGACATGTATGCTGAAATGATGCCCTAGCCTAGCATTCCAGTCCGTCGACGGACGGCCTGGAACAAGTGGCTTACCCCGGATCGGGAGACCTGTCAAGAATGGGACGTCCTGGAGAGTAACCGTCATCTCACCCCACCGAAAGTGGAAGGTGTGCGTCTCGGGCCTCCACCTATCGACAAGTGTCGACAGCAAACTACTGTCCAGGGTGAAGTGGCGTCCGACGGAGAGCAGCCTCGTAAAGGGCAACAAGCTCATGTCCCGGAATGATTGGGACGTACCGAGAGTCTAGCTGTCAGTAATCCGTCTCGGACCGAAGCACCAGGGGTGGAGTGTCATCTGCGTCCCCGACGATCCACGACTTGCACCGGTGATTATTATCGTAGAAGGGTTCGAGAAGCTCCAGTAGATGCATGGTTTGCAAGAGATGGAAGAGACAAATTATTAGTGAAAAGATTCATAATGACGACAAAGTACTAAAAATTTAAAATTATGACTAAATACAAACAATAAATTAATTTACACTAATTAACTACGACCAAATTAGTTACGACTAAATTTGTTGTGACTAAATTAATTATGACTAATTAATTACCACAAATGAACATGTGTTACATAATGAAAATTACATTATACTCAGTGAAATTAATTCAGATGAATTAAATAGCACTAAAATAATTACGACTAATTTATTACCACATATTAATTAATAAATAAATTTCGGCTAACTAATGATGACTTAATTCCAACTAATTACTTACAACTAATTAATTGAGAAACACTAACTAACTACGACCAATTAATTGGTAACTAATTAGCGATGTCTGAATAATTACAACTAATTAATTACGTAAGATTAATTTAACTACGACTAATAAACTCACAAAAAAATTTATTACAAAATTAAAAAATGACTAAATTAAGTACACATGAATAAGTACAACTAATTAACTACGAATATTTCACTACGACTAATTTACTAAATACACAATTAATAAAGAAAATACGTGCGAGGAAAAAATCACTTGCTAATATGGATGTTAATGATGGCTGTAAACAATGCTTAATCCTCTGCGAAAACAAAATTGACAGAACGATCGAGAATGAGAAAGTGAGCGAGCGAGAATGAGAATGAGAAACGAAATTGTCGTTGCCTTGAAATTTATAGCTGTCGTGGGAGGAATCAGATTCCCTCCCCGCGCGTGGCGCTTGCATGCATGCATGCCACGAGGAATAAAGCGTGAAGGTGAGGGATGGCGATGGGAAATGATGGATGGTGACGGTGCTCGTGGGTGAAGTTCGGGGAGAAGGAACGTGCGTGGGTGGTGACACGTTGCTAGTCCGGGTGGTGGGCGTGCAGAGGAGGGTGTGTCTAGGCGGTGGCCGTGCGGACGCGCCGCGTCCGAGCGGGGGCCATGCGGATACGCCGTGTCGATGCTATGGTCGTGCGGATGCCATGGTGTCCGGGCGGTGGAAGTGCAGATGGAATACATGTCGGGCGAAGAAATAACCGAGCGAGGGGCGCACATCTTTTCGCGCGTCTGTGCGCGCACCGCACGGACAGACCTCCTCCGAGCTAAAGCCAATTGGAATTGTACATGTGGCGACATGAGGCTCAACTGGGTTGTCATATTTACAAATACCACGCGACGAGAACCACGTTTGTAAACACGCCGCGAAACAATGCTATTTAGCCAGGAAAGAAAAAAAACCCTTATACTCCAGGACCATATCGAGGGCGAGGCGGAAACGAATCACCTTCTCCTTTCGTTCAAGTACTAGTACACCGTCACCAATTCACCGTGTGTATCGACCGACCACCATGTGTGGTGTGTCGAATTGATCTGCAACTGTTTCGCATTTGCCTCCCTTGCCATGTGTGGATGTCGTTGGCAGTTGGTACAAAGTAAAATTCAGGGAGTATCTGTACGCTGGGATATGCATGCAACTCGACCATATCTGATGCTACGGCTAGGCTAGTACTACTTCCGTTCCGATGGATCGATAGTTGGATACGTCTACTCAATCGTATGGCGTCTTTGGCCTCGAAAGTTAAAACGCATACAAATAATGAGATTCTCCAGTGTGGGGGTTAGCGAGCCGCGCTTTTTTGCTGTTGACGATAAAAAGTCACTTTCTCTTGCCCAGGATCAACACGAGGAATTAATCACGCAAATAATCACTGTGATCTCTGATTATGATCTACAAGGGTGGAAGAGTAGCTCACTGGAGTAGAAAAAGGTATTGCGAAAAGCATGCTTGCATCGCATGATGTTACAAAGGCAAAAGTGCATAACTAGGAGTACGAAGAATAAAATCGTACAGAGTCTTCTTCATCAGTTTACAATCTTGTTATCCTTTTGCATCTGTAAGGCAATAATTTTGTTGGAATCTCTGCGTACCAAACGAGGCCTGCGTATTAGTTTTCCATCGCCCTACTACACATTTTTATCGGCGGCAAAGGACTTGGCGCGGTTACTCACAGCTGCACCAATCTAACACCCCCTTTCTATCTAGCTACTCCAAAAGAAGAGGTAATCCATCACCGCAATCATCAATATTCCTTTGGTCCTATAGCAGCAGCAATTCGGCAAACTTTATTTTCACGGTTCACTTTGCACCATCCTTGCTTGATTCACCTGCCCGGAAGAAACGTTACTGGTTCTGATGACGCGTTCCACAGCACGTTGTTGCACGTCGATCGATCGATCGTCTCAAGTCTCGATGCCGCATATAGTAAATTCGAAGCCGTCTGGGACCTTGACACCCATCGCCGCGTCCATGCATGCCTCAGCTGAGCCTCAGGCCAGACAAAAATTAAAAAACCACCAGGAAAAGACCAAGACGCGGCGACACTGGGATCGATCAACTCGGGGGCGCGTCGAATCCGATTCCGATCCCTCGGCGCCTGCTGGATCTTGTCTCGGGCAGGAAGCTCGAGCTCGACGTACCTACTACTCCCAGCTCTTTGCTCTTTGTACCGAGAACTATTGTCGTGTTGTGCATCACCATGGCGATCGTCGACGATGCGCCAAAAGAAGACGCATTTCCAGGTACGGGGCAGGCCAGTAGAAACAGACAGGTTTTCCAAGCAACTTGACCGCACGGCCGTTCACTTGCGTTTGCCATGCATGTCATGTTTGGGAAAACACAATGCTGACGTACGTCCAAGAGCGCAGAGCGAAGAGCGAGACGACGACGAACGAACGATGGAAGAGTGCGGGGGAGCGGGGTGGTGGGGGCAGCGGAGGGGACAGAATCCCGGGAATGTTGCGCGGGGTGACCACACCCTGCCTCGCGGCGCGGCCACGCCACCGGGGACACATGACGTCACCCGTCAGAGGGATGGAATCAAAAGCAGCTCCCTAGTAATCATACAAACGGGCCTTTCTACGCCTCGCCTCAGCCCTCGCCAAGACCCAAACAGTGCCAGTCGCATCGCATTGGGTAAGCGAAAATCGCAATGCCATGTTGTGTACGACAGAGTAAGAGAATCGCTGTTCTTCTCAAAGAACTACTCTACGTGTACGTAGTGCTACGTCCTAGGCTCCTAGCTACCAGTGCATGGAGAACGGAAAAGAAGTGCCAGTCACCGCATCCGCATGCCCTGGGTAAGTTAAGTATATTATTATCGCGGGGTGTTGTAGCACTAATGATGAGCTTTAAGCTCGTCAAGCCCCGAGCTCCGACCATTTTGTTTCGCGGAAAGACGTGCCGGGGAATAATAAACAAACCGTAGTTAAACCTTGGAATCTTGCGCATGATTAGACATGTTTGGATTTGACAGCTAGAGACTATACAAGGCTGGCTATTCCCACACAGCCAAACCGGCCAAGTTCACACAACCGAGCCAGTCCGACCTGAAAGTCCAAGGAACGTGGTCCGGCTCAAAGAGAGACGCGGAGGTAGCGAAAGGACGGCGAGGAAAAAGAGCCCAGACTTTTTTGACCACGTCGTCCGCCCCGTTACTTTTGCGTGCCCATGGGGCGCGTGCTCGGACCACCCGTTGTCGCCACATGCATGCCGCACCGCAGCGGCGCGAGGAAGCGAGCGAACGCCTGCCCGCCCCCCGTCTCTCTCGTACTTGGCGCGCGCGCGAGGCCGTGGGAGATGGATGGATGGGCGGACGGCTGGGATTCGGGCTCGGGTGCCGAGGAGCACGCGCCTGCGTACGGGTAAAGGCGCAGGCCGAGTGGCCGACTCGATGGCGCGTGGGGAGGGGGAGGGGAGGGCATCATGGTGGATCGGATGGGTGGGAGGTGGTGCCGCGCACGGATGTGACGCTTTGCTTTTCGACCCGTTTCCTCGTGAGCCCGCGTTTGTTTGGTCGTGTTGGGCGCTTGGGTGCGGCCTGAGAGCCAGCTCCGTGGGTGTTAAACTTGTTGGAAAGGCCTACTGGCCTATGGATTCGGATTCCATGTAAATACTCCTCTGATGCTACTGTATTGCTGCAGTATGGCTGCAGAGTATTTTCATACACTCTTAAAATACTATTTATATAGTGAATCTCTGCGGTAACACAAAGAATCCGGTTTCAATAGGCTATGCTATGTTGGATTGTAATCCTTTGCATTTAGGTGTTCAATACATATAATCTACGGTGAATGAGCATTTGGAGCGATTCGTACCGTCTGATCGAACCTAAAGGTCAGACAAATCGCTACAATATTTTTTTCTTGCAACAATAAAATGGCGCGCACATATTCCCTTCTGCTACAGTACAGTGCACAGTGTGATTCACGTCATCACAAAAACACTATTCTAACAATTACCCTCTGTAGTACGAGGATCCGGATCCTGCTATGCTAGAGCTGCGCTGTCCGGGCTGGTTGGTTAGCCATACTGTTTATGCTGGAAGCATGGTTGTCGTGGCGAGCTTGGCGACCACGGAGCCATGAAGCCTAGTCGTCCTCTAGGCGTGGCAAGGCGAGCTAACATGGTACACTTGATGAGTATTTGGCTACTGAAAGCATCTAGGCCCCTAAAAATGGTTTTGGTAATTAATGATAATATGTGAATATGGGATTAACAAGTTTACTAAGAATGTGCAAGGTTAATTCCATTTGATGAACATGATGAAGCAAGGATGCATGCTAAAGGAAAATGTGAAGATCAACAAGGCTTAAAGTCAAGGTACAAATAGTTTAGGATCCTTTTCTATTTTACCGGTCTAAGGAGAATTGGTTGGTAGACCGGATTATAGGATAAATGCCGTACTATTAAGGGGGATCACGACTAGTAGCTTGATAGCTTATTCTTGTGCCATATGGATCAACTTAGGATCATGCATGCATTTAAAATTGGACTTGAATTTAAGTTAGAATGAATTGATGCTTTAATTCGAATCGGATGAACCAAAGGCTTAGCGGTTGTATGCAAAAGCGCGTTGTTCCGATGATATTTCGCGATTGCAAAATAACGATGCGAGTGTAATCTCCTTTGAAAACCGCTTTTGAGAATCGGTATCTGCGCGTATAATCGGATGGACCGCATCCCGTTGTTCGATGATATTACAATGATTGCAAAATAACGATCGAGTGTAATCTCCTTTGAAAACCTCTTTTGAGAATCGGTACATACCGCGCGTATAATCGGATGAACCGCAATCGGTTGTTCGAAATGTATTTAGCGGTTGTAAAATTCGAAACAGATGCAAAATCTCGGTTTAGAAACCCAAATCGGACGATCCGGTGTTTGCTGCGGATGAACCGCAACTAAATCCAACGGCTATATCGGTGCATTTAATCGTGTAACATAGCCGTTCTCGTGCATTGGCGTAGCGCGGTTGTACCGATGCTAACACGCCGGTTGTTCCGATATGTCTTGAATTTTGAACTTCTTCCCAACGGCTAGAATTGTTTGGTGGAGGCTATAAATACCTCCCCAATCGCACAAGGGACATGTTACAGTGCATTGAAGATATCTCAACCCTTGTGAGCATTGTGCATTCAATTCTACTCCCAATTTACTCTTGCATTCATTGAAAGGAGATCAAGTGCATTCATCTTTAGTTGATTCATTAGCACTTGAGTAAAGTCAGCGAGGATCGTTGATCTATTCTCTTGGAGTGTTGCCGCACTCCTAGGCGGCTTAGCGGTGAAGCACGGTGATCTTCTCAAGTGAAGCTTGTGAGAAGACCGAGCAAGATTGTGAGTGGTTGGTGTTCACCATCTCGGAGCGGAGGAAGAACAACCCAAGTGATCGAGGAAGGCTTAATTGTGGAGCCGGCTTGAGTGGTCAAGCTTCCTCAACGTGGACTAGTGAAGACCGGCAAGTCTTCGATACCACGGGAAAAACATCATTGTGTCTTGTGGTTATTTCTTGTCTTTACAATTCCGCACTTATATTTCTAGCTTGCTTATTGAAATTAAATTGCCTAGCTAGGAGCATAACTTGTTTAGACTAAGTCATTGAATTGGATAAATTGTTAATTTGTTAAAAACTTTAAAAACCTCCTATTCACCCCCCTCTAGTCGGTTATCCTTGATCCTACAAGTGGTATCAGAGCTTGGTCTCTCCGTTGTTGGACTTAACCGTCTAGGAGAGCAAGGATGGCTAGTGAGGAATGGCTTTAGGAAGGGCTCCACTCTTTGATGGCACAAATTATGCTTATTGGAAAATTAGAATGTCAATCTTTTAAAGGCCATGAGTCCAAGCATTTGGAAAATCGTAAATGATGGTTACACTATGCCTCTTAATCCACTTGAACCCACGGATCAAGACACGCGTAACTCTCATTTAGATGCTCAAGCTATGAATGCTCTCTTTGGCGCTTTGAGCGCGATGAGTTCAATAGAGTGAGCAATTTGGAAACCGCTCATGCTATTTGGACAACTCTCTCGAAATCCATGAGGTACATCCACGGTCAAAGAAGCCAAATTGCATAAACTTCGGATTAAATATGAGACATTCATAATGTTGCCTCATGAAAACATCAATGAGATGTATTCAAGACTCAACAACATTGTGAATGAGCTCAAAGGCCTTGGGACTAACCTTTCCGATGTTGATATTGTGCGCAAGATGCTTAGGGCTCTTCCTGACAAATATGAAACCTTGGTGGCGCTCTTCATCAACTCTCCCGAATTGCCAAGGATGACACCAACGGGCCTTTTGGGCAATCTCATCACAAATGAGTTGTTCAAGAAGGACAAAGAAGAGCTCGTGGAGACATCCTCCTCAAAGAAGAAAATTACCGCTTTCAAGGCCAAAGCGGAATCAAGTGATGATGAGGATGAAGGAGAAGATTCCGATGAGGAGTATGCACTCCTTGTAAGAAAAATGAAGAAGTTCATGAAGAGGCGCCCAATAGAAGCTACAACTTTGACAAATACAAGAAGGGACAATATTCAAGTGACAAGAAGAGTTATAGCAACATTCGATGCTATAATTGTGATGAAAAGGGCACATCTCATCTCGTTGCCCATAAAGAAGGATGACAAGGACAAGTCATTCAAGAAGAAAGAATATAATGGCAAGAAGAAGCTTTTCAAGAAGCTTCACAAGGATGGCAAGAATGAAGCTCACATTGGAGAGTGGGACTCAAATGATGAATCAAGCGACTCCGACTCCGATGAGGATGAGTCTCCCAAGAAGAAGGGACTAGTTGGCATTGCTATCAAAGAAACTCCTTCACTATTCTCCACTCCTACATGCCTCATGGCAAAAGGAGATAAGGTAAAATCCATTGATAGTGATGAACCAACTTATGAAGAATTATTGGATATGCTTGATGAATTAAATGAATTTAATGGAAAAGAGAAATCAAAATTTAAAGTCTTGAAGAAAGAATATCTCTCTCTAAAAGACTCTTTTGAGGAGCTAAAGAAAGCTCATGATTCTTTCATCTTAAAGAATATTGAAAAATCTCATTCACATATTGGAATTACTTGTGATTTAATGAATGAGATGTCTAAAGTAGATATTGCTTTAAATGAAAAATCCATGTCTAGCATTTCTACTTCATGTGATGATTTACTTGCCATGCCATGTTGCTCTAGTGATGATTCAATTGCTAGTTTAGCAAATACTTATGATCCTTTACTGATTGTTGAGAACCATGAATTAAAAGAACAAGTCAATAAACTAAGCAAAAGCTTGGAAAGATGCTTTAAGGGTAAGGCCACCTTAGACAAGCTTTTGAGTGAGCAAAGGTGCTCATTCAACAAGGAAGGTCTCGGTATGTGCCTAAGAAAGGTAAGAAGCCGCAAATAAACCCACAAGGTATGTGAGGGAAAATGGTAAGTATTGCTATAAGTCTTGGGAAATAGGACATGTGCAACAAAATTGTCCTAAAGGTAAAATTGCATCTTTTGGTATATATGATTCATGCTATATGCTTAGAAAGACTAAGGATGGTAAAATACTTGCTCATTTTATTGGCACTTCAATTTTAGGCGCTAAAAAGAATGCTATTTGGGTGCCTAAAACCTTGGTCACTAACCTCCAAGGACCCAAACAAATTTGGGTACCTAAAAGAACTTGATTCTTGTTTTGTAGGTGAACTACAAGACCGGTGGAAAACATTGGGTGCTTGATAGTGGTTGCACTCAACACATGACCGGTGATAGAAAAATGTTCACCACATTCGAGAATGGGAAAGGAATGGACAAAATCACATTTGGTGACAATAGCAAAGGAAAGGTAATTGGATTGGGTAAAATTGCTATCTCAAATGACCTTTCCATTTCAAATGTATCTCTAGTAGAATCACTAAACTTTAACTTGTTATCCGTAGCTCAAATATGTGATCTAGGACTAATTTGTTCCTTTTCTAAAGAAGGTGTTGCAATTTCAAATGAAAATGATAACTCTTTAATTTTTAAAGGATTTAGATTTGGAAACCTTTATTTGGTAGATTTCACTTCAAATGATTCATGCTTAAAACTTGTTTGATGGCAAAAACCTCCTTGGGTTGGCTTTGGCATAGAAGGCTAGCTCATGTAGGAATGATTCAACTCAAAAAGCTTTTCAAACATGATTTAGTTGTTGGCTTGAAAGATGTGAAGTTTGAGAAAAACCGACTTTGTAGTGCATGTCAAGCCGGTAAACAAGTCGCTAATTCTCACCCTTCCAAAAGTATCATGTCAACTTCTAGACCATTGGAACTCTTACATATGGATTTGTTTGGGCCAACAACCTATAAGAGTATCGGGGGAAATAGCTATTGTTTGGTTATTGTGGATGATTACTCTAGATATACATGGGTATTCTTCCTAGATGATAAAAGTGAAACCTCCGGAATTTTCAAAACTTTACAAAAAGAGCCCAAAATGAATTTGATTTCAAAATAAAGAAAATCCGTAGTGATAATGGTTCCGAGTTCAAAAATACTAAAGTTGAAGACTTTTGTGATGAACTTGGAATAAAGCACGAACTTTCCACAACCTACACCCGGAACAAAATGGAGTTGTAGAAAGGAAAAATCGTACATTAATTGAAATGGCTAGAACAATGCTTGATGAATATAATACTTAGATAGTTTTTGGCGGAAGCAATTAACACCGCTTGTCATGCCATAAATCGTCTTTATTTACATCGTCTTTTGAAAAAGACTTCCTATGAGCTTCTTGTAGGAAGAAAACCGAACATCTCCTATTTTCGTGTCTTTGGTTGTAAATGCTATATTTTAAAGAAGGGTGTTAGGCTATCAAAATTTGAAAGTAGATGTGATGTTGGTTTCTTGCTAGGTTATTCATCAAATAGTAAAGCTTATCGTGTCTTCAACAAAAACTCCGGTTTAGTTGAAGAAAAACATGATGTTCAATTTGATGAAACTAACGGCTCTCAAGAAGAGCATGAGAATTTGGATGATGTAGGCAATGAAGCTTTGAGAAGGGCAATGGAGCATATGCAAATTGGTGACATAAAGCCCGAAGATGATTCATCATCCTCCACACAAGTTGAACCACCAACATCTTCTACAAACCAAGTTCAATTTGACAATAAGGAAGATGATCAACCATCTAACTTACCACCAAGAATCCACAATGCAATTGCTAAGGATCATCCAATAGACCAAATATTGGGTGATGTAAGTAAGGTGTTCAAACTCGATCTCGTGTTGCTTCTTTTTGTGAATATTACTCTTTTGTCTCTTGTATTGAGCCAAAGCATGTAGAAGAAGCACTTGAAGATCCGGATTGGGTAAATGCTATGCATGAAGAACTCAACAACTTCACCCGGAATGAAGTTTGGACATTGGTGGATCGACCCAAGGAACACAACGTCATTGGTACAAAATGGGTCTTTAGGAACAAGCAAGATGAAAATGGTTTGGTTGTTCGAAACAAAGCAAGATTGGTAGCTCAAGGGTATTCACAAGTTGAAGGTTTGGATTTTGGTGAAACTTTCGCTCCCGTAGCTAGATTAGAATCAATTCGGATATTACTTGCTTTTGCATCATGCTTTGATATTAAATTATTTCAAATGGATGTTAAAAGTGCTTTCTTAAATGGTAAAATTTCGAACTTGTATTTGTTGAACAACCTCCGGTTTGAAGATCCTAAAAATCCAAATAATGTCTATAAACTCTCTAAAGCGCTCTATGGCCTTAAACAAGCTCCTAGAGCATGGTATGAACGACTTAGAGATTTTCTAGTCTCAAAAGGATTCAAAATTGGGAAGATTGATTCAACCTTATTTACTAAAGTTATAGATGATGATTTCTTTGTATGTCAAATTTATGTTGATGATATTATTTTTGGGTCTACTAATCAAGATTTTTGCAAAGAGTTTGGTGATATGATGTCTAGGAATTTGAAATGTCAATGATTGGAGAATTAAGCTACTTCCTTGGATTCCAAATCAAGCAACTCAAAGATGGGACCTTCGTGAGCCAAACCAAGTATGCAAAAGAATTGATCAAGAAGTTTGGTATGGAGGATGCAAAACCCATCAAGACTCCCATGGCAACAAATGGTCATCTTGACTTAAATGAGGAGGTAAATCGGTAGATTTAAAGCTTTATAGATCTATGATTGGTAGTTTGCTTTATCTTACCGCATCTAGGCCCGATATCATGTTTAGTGTTTGTATGTGTGCTCGCTTTCAAGCAAATCCAAAAGAATGTCATTTAATGGTGTTAAAAGAATTCTAAGATATTTAAAGCATTCCTCTAGCATTGGCCTTTGGTTCCGAAAGGTGCTAAATTTGACTTAATTGGATATTCGGACTCGATTATGCGGGATGCAAAGTGGATAGAAAAAGCACCTCGGGTAGTTGTCAATTTTAGGAAGATCTTTAGTATCATGGTCATCCAAGAAACAAAATTCGTAGCCCTATCCACCGCCGGCCGAATATGTTTCATGGGAAGTTGTTGTGCTCAATTGCTATGGATGAGGCAAACATTGATGGATTATGGAATTAAAATTGATAAAATGCCTCTTTTGTGTGACAATGATAGTCTTTGTGAAAATTGCTAATAATCTGCTCAACACTCAAGAACCAAGCATATAGATATTCGCCACCATTTCTTGAGAGATCATGTGATCAAGGAGACATTGAAATTAGCCACATAAGAACCAAGACCAATTAGCGGATATTTTCACCAAGCCATTAGATGAAGGCCGCTTTTGCAAATTGAGGAATGAATTAAATGTCATAGATTATTCAAACATTGTTTAAATTTTTGTTATTACGTTGCTTTTTATTTGGTGTTATTTAAATATTTTGTAAAAGAATTTCTCAAATCTTATATTAAATTCACTATAATTATAAAAACTATGTTTATTTATAATCTTGATATATTATATGCATAATGATCCTAAATGATGTTTTATTGAGTGTAAATCTAAGGATCATTTGCAATTATTCAAAATTCCAAAGAAATCGAGCTTTATCAAAATCCCGGGACAATCGGTTTTGTCCGGAGTTATGCGAGCAGTGCGTCCATGATCTGGATCATCCGGCGTTATAATAGCGGAGCGTCCGTTTTCCTTTTGACCTTATCACTCCGGTGCTCGTCAGTTTTCTTTTCTTCTCGGTCGCTCGGGTTCCTCTCTCTCCGGTAGCGCCTCTCAAACCCTCTTTCAAATCGAGTGATTCTCTCGGTGGATCTCCAAGTCCTTGCATTTCCAGTGCTCTCCTTCCTCAAATCTCAAGGTAAAACATCTCTTGATTCGAGTTTTACCGCATTTGGAGCACTCGGGGCAGTTTCTAGGGTTTTTGATAATGCGATTGATATCTAGAAATCTAATTGGGCAAAAGTGCTTCACTGGTGTCCTATGACCCTTGCGCATCCAGTTCTAGCACTCACTCTCTTAGATTCCATCAAAATCTCGGAGATTCTTCAACCCTAGGTTTCGGTCAGGACAATCGGACGTTCCGGTTCTTGAGGGCGGAACGACCGCAGTTCGGACGTTCCGGCCACATAACGGCGGATGATCCGATTATCCTGACAGAACCAGAAATTGTCATTTCTTTCAATTCAATTCAATTCAAATCTGTTCCTTGACATCTTAATCACTCCAATCTCTGTATAGATGCCTAGAATGCGAGGAACATCCAAGAAGTCTCAGGGATCGTCAAGACAAGGGTCTTCGGCACCTCAACCTCCACTTCAGGGAAAAGGAAAGGAAAGAGACCACTCAAACCGAATCGGAAAATAGCTCGAAGTAAATCATTTGAGGAAGCGAATCAAGAAGAAGAAGAAGAAGAGGAAGTTCCTCCAAGGACGAGAAGATGATGATTTGATTGATCCTCCGGGGACTCCTACTGACCTACATCTTCTGTCAGCAGATGACTATGCCATCAAGCGCCATGTCAATCAATATCTTCTGAAGAATGACACATTAAATCCAAAATTCCACACAATCTTTCAAGAGCAAGTGTATGAGCAAATATATAGTAGGCACAAGAAATTTGCCGATCATAAATGGATTAATTGGTCAAATATTAATACCTTGGACAAATACAAGGAGTCTATCGACTTTTCTACAATGTGGGTCTTCATGATCTTGTGGGCATAAAAGCAATTATGATGACAAGATCATTCGACGCTTTATGCCACATCGCATATGTCCCATGACTTGAAGACTTTTAGATGGTGGTGGTGTCGAAATGTGGAAAGCACCAAAGAGGAATTTGCGAGAGTGTTGAGAATTCATCCGACTCTTGGGACAAAATCTTTGAGAGTTCAGCCCTACTTGTTCCTGCTTGGGCGAGGCATTATGACTCTTCAGCCAAATGCAAGTTAGGGACAATTACTGGATTGAAGCCAGAAGTGAGCATGATTAACAGGATAATTAATCATACTTTCTACCCTAAGAGTGGGAATTTCGATGCGATGCGGGGCATGTTTGGAACATGATAGATCATATTGTGGAGGAGTTAAATTTGATGTAGTGGATGTTATTCTTCAAGGTATAGCCTCCTCCAAGAATGACAGAGTTAAAAGGATTTATTATGCTCCTTACATCATGGCATTGATTGTTAGAAAGATCGAGTACCGTGGTGGTTTGGGATCTACTCACAAGCCATATAAACCACGAGATGCCATTCCTCCTCAACAAGTCTCGAGGATGCCCTGCGAGGTTGATGCTCCTCCTGCTTCTGCTATGCTCGATGCAAGTGCTCTAGCGCAAGTACTTCAAAATCGTGATCTATTATCGGACTTTGCGTGCAATGAAGGTGAACAAGTTGCCTTCGAGATGAGACTCGTCATAGGCTTTCTAAGATGGCGGCTATCCAAAATGACTTCTTTGATGAGACTCATAACAGATTATCAGCTTTGTCTGAGGGCCTAAATGACTTAGAACATTTTCTCAAGACCCCTCAGCGTTATGTTCGCCGACCTCCTCAGTCGCCCAAGGGTCCTTCTTCTAGGACAGCTGCACCTACCTCAGCTCCCTCAGCTGCACCTACTGAGTTTCAGGCTCCAGCTCCTACCACCCTCTCAGTATCTCAGGATCCCGCGCCCTCTGTGTCAGCTTCTCCGGATCTGCACTCCGCCACTCCGCTCTTTGCTTCTCCTGCTCCCTTGCCACTCAGGACCCGCTTCTTCCTCTCGGGACCCCTGTTTGATGCTTTTTGGTACTTTGATGCCAAAGGGGGAGAAATTGTGAAGATGTGAAGACTTAGTTTTAGGGGGAGCTATGGGCTTATGTGATTTATATGTGTTTTGTAAAACTGGTTAATTGTTGATCTATTTTGTGCCTGTAATAGTTGGTAACTTTTGTTGAACTTGTGGAATGTGGTTATGTCTTATTATCTTTTTATGCAATGCAATCTGAATTATTTGACATATCTTATCTTGTATTGCTTCCTCAAGTTCATAAATGCAAAAGAAACTCATAAAATTTTCAATTCCTTACATATGCTTGCAAATTATTTACTATCCATATGCATTTGTTTAGGAGTCTTCTTTTAATTGGATTTGACAAGAAAAATAATTCTCAAAATTTACTTATGCTCATTGCAAAGATTATTTTACTGTCAAAGACTTCAAAAGAATATACACTCTTAGTATATTCAAAACAACTTTTCTCACATATTAAGTGTGTTGTCATCAATTACCAAAAGGGGAGATTGAAAGCATCTAGGCCCTAAAAATGGTTTTGGTAATTAATGATAATATGTGAATATGGGATTAACAAGTTTACTAAGAATGTGCAAGGTTAATTCCATTTGATGAACATGATGAAGCAAGGATGCATGCTAAAGGAAAATGTGAAGATCAACAAGGCTTAAAGTCAAGGTACAAATAGTTTAGGATCCTTTTCTATTTTACCGGTCTAAGGAGAATTGGTTGGTAGACCGGATTATAGGATAAATGCCGTACTATTAAGGGGATCACGACTAGTAGCTTGATAGCTTATTCTTGTGCCATATGGATCAACTTAGGATCATGCATGCATTTAAAATTGGACTTGAATTTAAGTTAGAATGAATTGATGCTTTAATTCGAATCGGATGAGCCGAAGGCTTAGCAAATGTTGTAGAAGCGCGTTGTTCGATGATATTTCGCGGTTGCAAAATAACGATCTGAGTGTAATCTCCTTTGAAAACCGCTTTTGAGAATCGGTATGTGCTGCAGCGTATAATCGGATGGACCGCATCCCGGTTGTTCCGATGATATTACAATGATTGCAAAATAACGATCTGAGTGTAATCTCCTTTGAAAACCTCTTTTGAGAATCGGTTGTATCACGCGCGTATAATCGGATGAACCGCAATACGGTTGTTCAAATGTATTTAGCGGTTGTAAAATTCGAAACGGATGCAAAATCTCGGTTTAGAAACCCAAATCGGACGATCCGGTGTTTGCTCGGATGAACCGCAACTAAATCCAACGGCTATATCGATGCATTTAATGCGTGTAACATAGCCGTTCTTGTACATTGAGCGTAAGCGCGTTGTACCGATGCTAACACGCGGTTGTTCCGATATGTCTTTGAATTTTCGAACTTCTTCCCAACGGCTAGAATTGTTTGGTGGAGGCTATAAATACCTCCCCAAGCGCACAAGGACATGTTACACAATGCATTGAAGATATCTCAACCCTTGTGAGCATTGTGCATTCAATTCTACTCCCAATTTACTCTTGCATTCATTGAAAGGAGATCAAGTGCATTCATCTTTAGTTGATTCATTAGCACTTGAGTAAAGTCAGCGAGGATCGTTGATCTATTCTCTTGGAGTGTTGCCGCACTCCTAGGCGGCTTAGCGGTGAAGCACGGTGATCTTCTCAAGTGAAGCTTGTGAGAAGACCCGAGCAAGATTGTGAGTGGTTGGTGTTCACCATCTCGGAGCGGAGGAAGAACAACCCAAGTGATCGAGGGAAGGCTTAATTCGTGGAGCCGGCTTGAGTGGTCAAGCTTCCTCAACGTGGACTAGTGAAGACCAGCAAGTCTTCGATACCACGGGAAAAACATCATTGTGTCTTGTGGTTATTTCTTGTCTTTACAATTCCGCACTTATATTTCTAGCTTGCTTATTGAAATTAAATTGCCTAGCTAGGAGCATAACTTGTTTAGACTAAGTCATTGAATTGGATAAATTGTTAATTTGTTAAAAACTTTAAAAACCTCCTATTCACCCCCCTCTAGTCGGTTATCCTTGATCCTACAGCTACTTGAATAAAACAACAAATTAGAGAGAGGTCAACGACAATTAGATACCTTGATGAGCTTGCCATTCTTTTGCTCTTTTTGCAGGTAGCCAAGTACCCCCCCCCCCTCCAATCCAAGATGAAGTTTAGAGAGAAACAATAGAGAGCGACTTCAGAAGAATACAAGATCGAACCATTGAAGTCATATACTCATATGTTTCTGCCATTGAGAAATATAGCAAACATTAGCATGTAAAGCTGTAAAATGGGTTACCGAATACTGAGCAATTGAGCCTTGACTTTTGTAATTTCGTATTTATAAACTTGAAATAATCAAATGAAATAAGATTTAAAGTGGAAGTCTTGAAGAGCAGCCATCAGTTCATCACATAGTACTATTATTGCATAGTGCATCACTACATTGCAATGCATACCATAGGACAAAGGATAGGTCCATTACTCCAGTACATGACAACTAGTCAACTACTAGTACTAGTCCACATGAAAAGAGTCAAACCATCAAAGACAAACAAAATTACAAAACAATTATAGCCGAACAACAGAAGATAATCAATAGCAAAAGCATGAAATTGCAAAGGCCATCAACAATCATAATATGAAGTTGAATATTCCCCACGGCCCACAACACCACTTTGTGCATTGTCATGAGTAGGGGGAGGAGTAGATTCGTCGTAGTCATCCTTAATCTCTTCATCATCCATCCCAAAATCTTCATCATGCTTGTCACCTCTACTGTCTCCTTCCTCTTCAAGCGGCCTTGAGCTTGAACTTGTAGCACCACCACGGCATCACCGATGATAAGACAATACAACGCTCCCAGTCCCAGCAGCTGTGGCATGGGCTTGCCTAAGTAGATTGCAACCACGGAGCGCACTTGATGCACCCACAATCTCATCAATAAGTGCCCAATCCAGATTTTCCGCCTCTGTCTCATGGACATCTTCAGCACTCGCATCAATTCAGTCAGTGTTCCACTCATACTCATCAAAGATTAATGGGTTAAAGTTGATCTCCTCTACACACATCTTTTGAAATCTTTCAACAAACTTTTTGTTATATTTGATATATACCAAATCATTCAACTTTTGGTGCTCCAACCGATTCCTTCTCTTTGTATGTATCTAAAAGGAATAATAACAAAAAAGACTAAGAATCTAAAATTGAAGAGAACATTAAAAAATTGAATTAGACAATTATACATTACTTAGTTAGTAACTACTAATTACTTACAAATTCAAAGGTGCTCCAATCGCCCTCACAACCGGAAGACGAAGCACAAAGACCAAGAAGACACATTGCAAATTGTTGAAGCTCTGATGTGTCGCCACCATATGCACGCATGATTCATGAAGCAATAAAACTGAATATGCCAAATTGAAATGAAATTGTGTACTTACATTACTACAAAAAGGTTAATACTTGACGCCTCATCACACACGGTTGACCAAAATTGTCTGTATTAAATACAATCACAGATGGTTTTTGTTTAGCTATTGTCTGTATTACTGGCTGTGCTAATAACCGTCCGTGAAGAAGTAATATCACAGATGGTTCTGAACACGAACTGTCTGTGATAATTGTAGACTTCACAAACGGTTTTTTATTATAACCGTCTGTGATAATTGCAGACTTTACAGAAGATTTTTAATTATAACCATCTGTGATAATATCGCTTCAGCTCCCCGACGAGTTTCTTCGTCGCCGATGCGTCTCTTCGCTCGCATCAATGTCGCTTCGGCTCCTCGATGCGTCTCTTCGTCTCACGCGCTGAATCTATTCCTTATTTTATAAAAAGGATAATCCGCCATCGAAGATGATGATCCGGACATCACTCTATACATACTCTAAAAGCAGAAATATCTCCCTTTTCTGTTTCCTTATCGCTGGCATTGATGGCCTACCTGGCTATACTATACGAGCACCTCTCCGGCTGTATGCTGGCGGATGCTGCGGAAGGACACTGTGTCCCCTCTGTCCGAGGATTTGCTAGAGCAAGTGATGACCACCTTCCGCCGTCTTGACATCCTCCTCCGCCGCGTCTTCTGGGTGATCTCCCACTTCCGGTGAGTTAACCTCGTCATTGACGTGGTCCTCCACAACGACGTTGCACATCTCCAGAATGTTTTGTAACATCCCAATTTTTTGGGCTTTTTGAAAAAATTTGAAAAATAAAAATAATCATTTGAATTTTTTGTTGAAGTGGCTAAAGCTTAATATGAATTAATCAAACTTTAAATAATTCGAATTTGGTTTATTTTGAGTTTATTGGAGTTCTCTGGTATCTAAAGTCACAATTCTCTGACTGTTCTGAATTTCCGTCGGCCCGTTCCTATCACCGCACCACCCCTTCGGTTTCGACCACCCTTTTGGTTTCAACCATCCTTTCGGTTTCGACCACCCCTTTGGTTTCGACCACTCTTCGGTTTCAAGCACTCTTTTGGTTTCGACCACCCTTTCGGTTTCGACCACTCTTTTGGTTTTGACCACCACGGATCATGAAACTATCTATGTTGATGTTTTTAAATCGTCTGTGAAGACCTTTTCTATAGTAGTGTTACGTGGGCTCATTTTTCCTTGACTTAATATTGCTAGTGTTTTTCCAAAGCTAGCTCGCGTCTCTCATAATGATTAGCTTGGTTAGATATCTTGGAAAGAACTTTGTTGAAAATGTCTCTTAGCTTTCGGGCACATATACTATCTTTCTCTTTGAATGCATAAAATTTATTTGGATTCAAGTACAGTGTAGCCCCATATAGCTTCACTTCCATTTGGTCTGTCCACCGCCTTTCAATAATGTTAATCCCACGTTCAAGGAGAGCCTTGCCCTGCAAGGCTTTCTTTATTTTCTCCTTGCCAACATCCATAGTGTCGACGATCAAATCGCCGATCTTATGAATATATAAATGAAAAGAGGAAAAATGTGCGTGACTTCTGGGAGTGGATCTAACTTGCTCTTTATTGCTATGAACTCACAATTACAAACACTGGGAGTATCTAAAAACACAACACTTCGCTATATCTTGCTTGATGTCTTCTGCTTGTGTTGTTTATGCTGTACCCCGTGTCCTCTGTCTCCGTCCGTCCTTCCATGACCCTCCTTAAATAGTTGATGAAACGGTGGCAGTTATCCCATGAAGAGACATCCGTTGGGGGGCGACGCGCCTGGTCGGAAAGAGGCGGCAGTTTGGCGGTTCCACTAACTGTAAAGGCGGTTGGTGAAAACGTCAACTGTTCTGCGGTTAATGAATTAGGGGACGTTAAATCATTAGCCGTAATAGTATTGTATTATGTGAAACATGAAACACGTGGTTCATTCATCACATAGTGAGTGGCGTGGTCGGAGACTTGACCTAAACGCCTGTTCATAGCTTTACGAGCACTCACCTGGTCGTGGACTAGGCTTGGAACTTTGTCCAACCAGGGTATTCATTATTTAACTTCTGTAATACCTACGACCAGTTAGGTCGGTGGTCTTAGAAGTTACGACCACGAAGACGTATGGTCTTTATCATATTTTAAGCAAAGATTGCGATTCATTACTCTTGTTTGTCGACACCTAGACGGCTTTGGCGGGAGTTTACGTGGTGATCTCTTCAAGAAGATTGTGAAGAGGCCCGGTGCCAAAGTTGTGATTGGTTTGGTGTTCGCCATCTCCGGATCGGAGGAAGAACAACCACTAGTGAAATCGAGGAAGACTTAATTTGTGGATCTAGCTTGATTAGTTTAAGCTTTCTCAACGTGGACTAGTGAAGATCGGCAAGTCTTCGATACCACGGGAAAAACTTCATTGTCTTCATTGTGGTTAATTTTTGTATTTACTATTTCGCACTTATAATTCTAGCAATTCTAGTGTGCTTGTTTTGCTTAGCTATGAGTGTATCTAGTTTTTGACATTAGCACTTATTTGTCTCTAGTAGCATAACAGTTCTACCATCTTTATTGTGCTAGGAAGTTTTGTTGGAACTATCTTGCTTAAAGTTTAAAATAGTCAATTAGTTTTAAAAACCTCCTATTCACCCCCTCTAGTCAGTGGTCATCCTTGATCCTACAAAGGTCACATGTCCCGCCCAGAGTTTTTCTTGAGCAACTCGATTCACCCTCGATGGTAGAGAATTCGAGGACATAGGTGTTCTGTAAGAGATCGTACAAATCGATCCAGCAAACATGCATTCTCCGCAACACGTCGTAAAGCTCGTCCCCGGTAGAAATTGGATGATGTCGATCTACAATTATCTTCAACATGGCATTATTCCTGAAGATGATGTAGAGACTAATCGTATAGCTCGAAAAGCCAAATCATACACTTTGATCGAAAGCACCATTTATAAATGGGTATCTCACGGAGTGTTGTTGAGATAGATATCTCAAACAGATGACATTACGTTGCTATCCGACATTCTTGGAGGAGTCTATGGAGCACATCATTCCTACATAACACTGGTCGGTAAAGCCTTCAGGTAAGGATACTACTGGACAACTGTCCTTCATGATGTAAAAGTGCTAGTGACGAAGTGTGTACAATGTCAATTTCATAGTCGACAAGTACATCAACCAACACAAACTTTGCAGATAACTCTTCTTTCTTGGCCTTTTGTGACCTGAGGACTTGACAGTCTGGGACCTTTCCCAAGAGCATCCAGGGGCTTCAAATTCATTTTCATAATGATTGACACGTTTATAAAATGGATAGAAGCCAAGCCAATTGTTAACACAACAACTGAGGCTATGAAGAGGTTTCCTACAAAAAATGTGATCATACGATTTGGCATACCTAGTCGTATAATCATGGAAAACGGTACCCGGTTCTCTAGCAGAAATTTCATGGAATTCTATGAGAATCTATGTATCCAAATACATTTCGCTTCTGTCGCTCATCCACAGAGCAACGGAGCAGTCGAGCTAGTCATTGGTATAATAATACAAGGAGTGAAACGCTGAATTTTTGAACTGCTAACAAAACGGTCAGGAGCTTGAGTTCAAGAATTTCCCTCTGTATTATGGGTCGTTCAAACCACGATCAGTCGTGCGACCGGTGAAATGTCATTCTTTCTAGTTTACGGTGTTGAAGCAATGCTTCCTCCGAACTGAAAATCGACTCTACTTGAACCGATCGTTTTTGTTAAAACGAACGAAAACTCGACGACATCAATTCCTTGAAGAAAGACGAAACCAAGCCCTTGTACGATCAGCAGTTTACTAGCAAGCCATGAGGAGGTATTATAGTCGTAAGATGCAACCTCGCAGCCTAGCTGTAGGTGATCTGGTTCTTAGAAAAATTTTGAACCAAGCAAATCGCAATAAACTTTCTTCTAAATGGGAATGTCCTTACATAGTGGTCGAAGTCCCCGACCTGACTCAGTACGACTAGCAATGTCAGACGGGCGTGTTTTATCAAATTCTTAGAACATTGATCAATTGCATAAGTTCTTTATATAGTTTTTTTAACATTAATTCAATTTCAATATATATTCATTTCTTTTTTTCGATGAGTGGTATTGTTTATAAATCTGTCATCCATTATCTGTCGCATACTATTGTTGTCTAACTGATCGAAAAAGATCTAATTCCTTCTGATATCCTTCCAAAAGGAGTTAGAAATAATCACCGATGAAAATCACTAGATTAGACAAATAATCTGGCGCGTTAGAAATAATTTAGTCGTAATAGATTAATTAAATTAAACAATACTGAATCTAGTTAGAGAAGTAAATAAATATGTACGCCCTTAAATAAAATCAATTAGGTATATTTGCGTGAATAAAGTAATCTTAGTTGCATGCGAGCACGTGTAGTAATTTTATATGTTATGCGATAAAACGCAAGTTTAGATAACTAGCAATCCTAAAGTCAGTAGACCGTAGAACGACCGTGGTTGGGGAGTGCTAACCTAACGGGGGTTCAAAAGGTTAATAAAATCAAAATCCGCTAACAAAAGAATATTTACTTACATATTTATTATTCGCACTGTCGTATAAATTGCAGCAGGCGAACTAATGCTGGCAGGAGTAGCTGATGCGATTACATCAACGGCGATCTTTTCTGCAATTTTCAAAGGCAAACTTATCTCTTGATCACCAACATAGTTATATTAAATGTAACATGTATGTTGATGTATCATATATGTATTGCATCAAAACTATGTCTCAAAATCAAATCGGATTAACGATGAAAATGAGAGGAAGATAAGAAGATGAAAGAGATGATGAAAGGGAATTATTATGGCTGGTAAAGGGGGCCGTGACAGGATAGAGGAAAGGGAAGAGGTGGGATCCTTTACAAATAGTTAATATATGAGGACAAACAAAACTCTCACCCGGATCAGGGACTGTAAATTAAGTGACAACCATTTTTCCGTTTCGACGGGCAGAAAATACTACCTGTTACGTAATTATACTCTCCACACCAGGGTAAGTAATGCGGGGAGGAACCCAGGAAGTGGGGGACCCAGGGCGATATACTACTGCACGGTGGAGTGTTGGGACCAGAGGGCTGGCCCAACCAACATTGTTGGAACTCACTGTATGACAAGGTTAGCATCGACGAAAAGTAATGGGTGGAGATTTAATCATGTAACTTGAAAACGCTCTGTACTTAGAACTCGAGCCGGCATCATAGGAAATGCTGGGAGCTAGCTCGGAGTGAGCTCATAATAGCTATGGATAAAGTGGTACAAGCCTACGTAGTGCTATACAAAATCATGAATTCATGCTAGTCTCCGGATTGGAGTCTACGGGAACCGCTAGGGGTCTTTCCTCTATTCGAGTGACTAGTAGTCTTTTCAGTATTAAAATTTACCACATAAGTTTTGATGAATTATTTTCCAGAATCAGGGATGATCTAGAAACTGTAATAACAAACAGAGATGTGTCATACAATACATCTTTTGCTATTAATGCTTGCTGAGTACATTAGTACCCAAACTTGCTATTATTCTTCTTTGTTCGATCTTTGTCCGGCCGGGAACTATCCCGAGTGGGACGAAGGACACACAGGTACCGAAGAGGCCGCAGAAGGCGAGGGCATTGACTACGAGGACCAAAGCGAGATGGGCAATTTGTTCGGCGATTGGGATGAGTAGGCATCAGGTGGAGCAGAGCAGGCAAACGATGGAACCTAGTCCCATTTTACAGCTGTAAATTACTATTTGTAATAAAGACTATAGCCTTGCGTTGCTAATGTTGTAATAAAGATGTACATTTTCTATCTTATTGTTCTACTGCGTTAACTCTGGTAAAACTTGCTATTCGTTGGAGCAGTGTTCTACTGGTAAGACGAATAGTAATCCGTATGTCTAAGTGCGGTTACCCTCCAAGGTAATGACACGAGGCGTCGCATAAGAGCATCTCTAATAGTTAGAGATAACCTTGTCTCCAATATATGCTACATTATCTTTAAAGACAACATTATAATAGATAGCCTCTAGCACACTTTTCAATATTTAAATTTTATAGTTTTCCTTCGAAACAGGTCTACATGTCAATTAGAATAGATTAATGTATTATATCTTGTTTCGCGTGCACGATAGTGTCTTCAGGGAGAGACGGCATGTGCTCTCTTTCTCCTCTACGTAAGATTTTATTAACATGATATAGCTAAAAGATAATAATAAAAATACTATTAAAGGTGACTTGATACGCTTTACTTTTACACATGTACCCGATGCAAGGAAAACGCTCGCCGCCAACATTGACGGGTGCCGTCGCGAGCTTCCAGGCCTCGAGCTTGGACACCTTCACCGCATCAGATCCATTGCTGAACACGTACAGGTGGCTACTGCCTGTAGCTACGTGCCCAGGGTACACGCGCTGTGATGCCTGTCCGCCGCCAAAACTCTCAACAATCGAATGGTCGATCTGTTTAATTTGTTGGGCGTGCTATCAGTGTCAAGCATATACAGTATCACGAAGCTCTCTGTTAATTAATGCTCAACATGCCAAATGCATTCACCAGGGTTCTTAATGATATATTCTTGTTCTTCTCTGTGTCCGCGTTTACAAATCCTCCGTAAGATGGTTTGTACACCCTGCCTTTATGGATTGGAGGACCTATACATTCATTGCAACCGAGGTAGACAGATTGTCAGTTTACAATTTTGGCGAAGACATACGGAACAGCCGAAAAAGAGGCATATGGAGCTCTTGTTTAACCCAGAGAGAGAAAAGCCAACAGCACCGGTCAGTCAGGCCTCTACTATGAGCCATGAAGCAAGCATAGCCTGGAGAACAGCCGGAGTCGCGAGGCACGGCCCAAACCATTGCTCGGAATCTGGAACACGGCCTCGACATCCGCCTGCGAGCTCGCAATGCCGCCGATCTCACGCAGCCTGCCCGCCTTCACCTCCGCACACGGCGGAACGGCGCGCTTCCTCCTTAGCGTCTCGACCTCCTCCACGGGCCACTGCACTTGCTGCCTCCCGCCGTCGTCCAGCCACAGCGACACGTACAGTACATCGATCGCACAATCCACCGAGCACACCGTATAAAAGTATCAAGAATTATACAGGACTTGGGTGCTCCAACCCCAAGGCCGGACCAGCCCTCTGTGACGTCGTCGGCCTCACTGTCGGACTTGTTCACCCACGCACACAGCACGAGCCGGTTCTTGCGCGCGTCCAAGAAGAACGTCTTGGATGCGTACAGGCGCCCGTGGTCAATCCGTCGCCACTTCTAGTAGTCGTGGGGGCCATACGCGTAAAAACCCATTTATTTCTGTAATTCAAAGTATACATGATTAAATCTTATATTATCTAATTAAGTCGCAGAAGAGTAATTTATAAGGTGGAGTTATTGCTACATCTTTAAACATGTGACACATAACATGGATGGTACGAGGAGGACTATAACTAAAGTCACACACATATACGCACGCGCATATATTTGTGTGGTAATCGCGTGACTTGCGACGCGCGACTGTGAACGTGTTGTGAAACTAGTCCACCTTTGTCTTTTGCTAACCGTGTATTTCTCTCTCTCAAATTAATGTGGTCGGAGCCATAGACCAGTGTTCGAAGCTGTAGACTAGTTATTGTAGAGTAATTATCTCGATCTTTAAAAGATCTTGAGACGTCCAGGCCTGAAACAATTGATTTACTTTTATTTTTCTTCTTCTTCTTCTCTGTTCTACTGTGTCAGAGGGTGGTGTTGTCGAACCGAGTCGTCTCTTCTCCTCGGCGTGCACCGAGAAGGGGGATCTAGACCATTGTCGCAGAGTTCAGCTGCACGGGACGGAAATAAGATTTCTGGGTAACGCATCTGCTCGACTGTACGCTTCACTGCTACGTATACGGTCTGCATTGTTTCAAATCTGCGTTGCTTCTTATTCTTTATCAAACCCAATAGTAAATTGATTGTACGATAAAACTATTCTGCTATAATCGTATTGTTTCTCGTATACCATGTATACTACCGCCGCTACTCCAGATCCTTGCAATTTTCTGTCAAACTCGACCCCGCGACGCCGCAGAGAAGAATACAATGGAATAAGTACACATAGGACAAACAGTACTACGAAGATGATGTTGCATAAAAGTGACACCAAATTAACCCTCAATTTTACGTGCTTCACAGCTAGTCGAGATCCTTGCAATTTTCTCTCAAACTCGACCCCCGTGACGCCGCGAACAAGAATACAATAGAATAAATGCACATTGGACAAACAATTGGCACATAGGACAAACAATTGATTTACGCTTTTTTTTTTTTGCTCTTCTTTTCTGTTCTACTGTATTAGAGTGTGCTTTTATCGAATTGAGTCGTCCCTTCTTCTGGACATGCATCAAAAAATAGAGTAAGCGGGTATCTCCAGACAATTGTAGCAGCTACACGGGACAGAAATAAGGTTTTTGAGCAACGTATCTGCACGACTGCTCGCTTCACTGCTATATCTACGTTCTGCACTACTTCATGTCTGCGCCGCTTCCTGTTCTTCAGCAAACCCGACATTAATTTGATTGCGTGACTAAACTATTCTGCTATAATTCTATTATCGTGTATACTTAGAAGTACAATTAGTTGTATGTTATTAGTTTTCGATTTATACATCACTAATTTTATATAATTTTTACTTTGTAACAAAATTTAAATTTAAAATTATTATCCACGTTTCGCTCGCGCGTCCAGTACTGGTCCTCGAGCGTGCTGGGCATGCTGACCGTAAGGACGTGCTTCACACCGGCCCCGCTCCGCTCACCGACGTGTCGAGCCCCTCCGTGCCGTGCTCCGCGACAGGGACTAGCTGTCCTGGCTTGTTTGGGGGAAGTCTTGTTTAGGTAGAGGATGGAGACGATCGAGTCGAGTCAGATGACAGATGATAGAAGAGACGAGAGGAAGCAGGCCATAGAGAGAAAGAGGCTGGTGATTCAACTGGACCTTTAATTTGGCCCGTATGGCGATATTTCCATCCAAGTTAGGCCGAATGGGCTTACAACTACTATGGTAGAGTTGTTGAATTTTGATAAATCAAAGAGTACACCAGCCAAGTTCGTTAAAGTTATGCGTCACACTACGGCTCGGATGTACAAGTGAGAGACTCCTACCGTACGATTCAAAATGTAATATCTCAGGACAACAATTACAACATCTTTAGACAACAGTTGCAGCATCATCATACAACGTTTGCAACATCACAGCAGAATAGTTGCAACATCACAAATCAAAACAAAAATATCTGGAGAAAAAATACGTTGAAAAATTTACAACATCGTCATGAACAGTATGCAATATTTTTTCCTACATATGCAACATTTCAAAGAACAATATGCAACATTATTTTCAACGGATTACAACATTGTTTTCAACTGGGCGCAACATATCAAAAAGTCCCCCACCGATCAAACCAAAGCTCACACAGTTTCAATCAGAAAACCATACCGAGGGGTATGTGACCAACCTTGTGCTGGAGCTGCAGTGGAGGTCTCTGGTCGGAGCAATCGGCGGCGACGGAGGGGAGCAGCAGGAGGGGCGCGGCGTGGTAGCCCAACCAGCCACTCCTTGAGATCCGCCAGCAACACACAACCATTCAACCTCAACTCGCGTCAAATTCCGACATCGCATCGGATCAAAAGCAACAATATTTCACCAAGGATTTGAGACGACGCACCTTGGAGACGTTGGCGTGGCCAGGGTGGAGTACCTCGAGCACGAACTGCTTGCGGTAGATGAGGTGGTTCGTCATGATAGCTTAGGTGAGAAGGAGACAAGTTGGAGAGAGAGAGAGAGGGAGAGAGAGAGAGAGAGCTTAGGTGGGGATCGGGGGAAGTGAAATAAGGGCCAGGTAAAGAGAGTGGGTGCGAAAAGTGAAAATGAGTGGTTAGCTCGCGTTAGTGCGTATGACGTGTCGTATGTACGTATAGTAGCATTAACCTAAAGTTATCGGTAGGTAGCTAATTAATGTTCAACGCATATAATGCGTTGAGTCAAACTATTCCTGTTGGTTGAAAAAAAAGAAGTCTACACCCGAGGAGTACAGTACTACTTTGCAAAACGTCTGTCATTCTATTTGCACTTGACTCCTTCCTTTGGTGTGGAGATCGGGGAAGCGAGAGGGCTGAAATTCTAAGAGCATAATGAACACATGCAGATAATGCATATGGATGCATGTATAAGCGGTTCTAATTTTTAGCGTGATAAAGCAGAGCAGGTGGTTGTACAACGAGACGAGGCGAATATCCATCCAATCCTTGCGGTACATTGTGTCTGCAGATAATGCGTACGGATGCATGTATTGTATATACGCTTTCTGAGCCACACACGGTGATGTGGTCCAGAGTGGACCCGTGATAGCACGTTTCTCATGTACGATGTATACTGCCGCGGCTACTCGAGATCCTTGCGATTTTCTGTCAGACTCGACCCCGTGACGTCGCAAAGAATAATACAATGGAATAAGTGCAGATGGGACAAATGGTTCTACGAAAATGAATAACCCTCAAATTTACGTGCTTCGCATGCACTGTGCTGTTCTGATCATGCCAGCTAGTCGAGATATCCTTGCGATTTTCTGTCAAACTCGACCCCGTGACGCCGCAAACAATAATACAATAGTATAAATGCACATGGGACAAACGGTAGTACGAAAATGATGTTGCATAAAAGCGACACCAAATTAAATTAACCCTCAAATTTACGTGCTTCGCATGCACTGTGCTGTACTGATCATGCCAGCTAGATGAGATCCTTATAATTTTCTGACGAGAACCGTGGCCAATCATGCATGCCAGCGTGCTTGTCCTTGGATCGGCGTCAGTTAATTCTGCACACATCGGATTGTAACGCGACTACAGAAAACACGTGTGTACTAAAGGCCAATAGGTTCAATTCAATTGCTACCAGTAAATTGATTCGAAAACAAAACGCCGACTCGGGGTAGGGTTTCCCTACCCCATTCACCCGAGTGGCGGCGGCTTCATGCCGCAGGGAGGCACGCCCGTCGCGTGCGAGGCTAGCACGGTGGTCGTACACGACCACAACCACACGTACTCGATGCGAGGAGGCGGCGCTGTGGCCGTGCGGGGCTTGCACGGTGGTCTTAGATGACTACGACCACGCGTACTCCACGCGAGGAGGCGGCAGCGTAGTCGTGCTCGGCTGGCGCGGTGGTCGTACACGACTGCGATCAAGCGTACTCGACGCGAGGAGGTGGCGCCATGGCCGTGTTCGGTGTTGTACGATAATGCGTACTCGACGCGAGGAGGCGGCACCGTGGCCGTGCGGGGCTTGCGCCATGGCTATATATGACTACGACCACGCGCACTCGACGCGAGGCGGCGGCGCCGTGGCAGTGCGGGGCTTGCGCGGTGGTCGTATACGACTACGACCACACATACTCGACACGAGGAGGCGGCGCCGTGGGCGTGCAGGGCCGGTGCGTGGTCATACATGACTATGACCACGCATACTCGACACGATGAGGCAGCGCCGTGGGCGTGCAAGGCGCTGTGGTCATACATGACCATGACCACGCGTACTCAATGCGAGGAGGCGGCGTCGTGGCTGTGCGGGGCCGGCGCGGTGGTCGTACGCGACCAGGACCACGCCTACTCGACGCGAGGCGGCGGCGCAACTACGACCACGTGAACTCGATGCGAGGCGGTGGCATTTCGGCGTACACGACTACGACCACCAATGCTGTGGTCATACGACAAGGTTGCGCCGGCTTCGGGCGGTGGTTCGAGGAAGCTCAGTCAGAGCGGCACGGTGGTGGAGATGCGACTTCGTAGGGTCGTCGACATAGTTTTTTTCATATGTTATTGTTCATACGAGTACACACTGTTCATCCGAGTGCACACTGTTCACGCGATTATGTTCGTGCAATTACCGATCGCTTGGCCGACGACTTCAAGTCGGCTCGCGGTAGATTAGAACGTATTTGCAATCTACAGCGCAATTATCATCTACTCTTTCATGTAATCTAACTGTTGACATTGTGTCGGCTACTTCAAGTCGGCTCACGGTAAATTAGAGCAGATTTGCATTGTAGAAAAAAATAATCTAGAAAACCAAATTTACAGAATTGAAAGTAATTTAGAAAAACGATTCAATCTACGATTGTCGTGCTACGACGGTTACCTTTCGATCCGAGGAGAGTCGATCGTGCTGATAACGTGTTGAGGAACCGTCACTGGCGAGGCCAGTCCGAGCGATTACCTCGTAGACAAACTCATAATCGTAAGAACGATGCAAGAAAACAAGAATATAATAATAAATTGAACACAGAGATGTATGCGACTTTTTATTTCTTTTTATTGCTCTTCATACGATCTACTTTTACAATGAGTAGTACCCTCTATTTATAGGCTAGACATCATACTAGAGTTTTGGATGGAGTGGCTATACATGGGTCGACTACTGAACCAAATCTATGTGTGTTTCAACAGTTGGCACATGAATAGGGTTGCAATACGAGACGAATTCCCTCTCGGTGCAGAGCACCAGGGCTTGGTGCAACAAAAATTGGAAGTTAACTTCAGATTAATTTTAGTTTCCTTCTACCACGTGAGACATGGGAACTAGTTTGGGGTGGGGGGGGATTAATTGCGCTTTCCATTTTGCTACGGGGTCACGGTTTGGGCCATTCCCCCTCCATGCTGTGGCCCGGCCAATCCCTTCAATGGATGGTCGAGATTTATCTGCTTCTCTTGCCTCCTAGTCCATAATATCTGGATGAAAATAGACCCACGATGAAGGTATGTGTTAGTACATATGCACGTGCGTTATAATACTTGACTAGCACGAGGCAGGTGTGAACCCGTGAGACGTTGAGACATTTCCTGACTAAGACATTGATATGCAACATTCAATTTGACACACCTGACCTGATGGAAAGAACAGTGCGAGAAATGGATCGATCATTCGGCGGCGGATCTATAACAAAATTGATCTGAATTGATCGATGGAGGGATAGGTAGCATCAATGGCTGGAAATCAATTTCTAGCACCAGTCGTCCGCAGATAAATTACTAGCGACCATATGCAAGCAATGGTGTGTTCAGCGGCAGATCTGTAACAAAACTGATCTGAATTCATCGTACATATCAACACATATATAAGGTACTGCAGCGTACATATCTACGCATACATGTGTTTTGGTGTTTTAGTAAGGTAAAACGATGTTGGACCCGATATCCTGTGTACCTCTAAAATTGTACTTGAATCCGCTCCTGAGCGTGTTTACATCGTCGTACCTCAATAACAAATAGTGAATTAAAATATCAGGAAATGGAGGAAAATATCTAAAACCCTAATTAAATTGTGATATATATGAAGGGCACATCATGGCCACCAACGCTTGATTTGCCTGACATATCTGACCTGGAGCAATTAGTCCGAGGGATAAGTGCCGAATGCTTGATAGAGAGAAAATCATGCACCTACCTGATCATTAGCAAAATCTCATTTTTAAATCAACATGCATGCGCCCAATTTTTTTCAATAGAGTACTGTAGCATGAATTAAACGATACAAATGGCTAACATAATATTCTTGCGATTCTAACATACTTCTAATTGACTTGCACGAAAGCAAACATGAATCGTGAAGGCTCCCTAAGCAACAATTAGCTAGCTAGTTTGACCGAGGAATGGTTTGGTGTATGTAGACTAGTTTAATTGCAGCTAGTTTCTGCAAACTTATCTGATCAGGAATCAAAGAACATCGCTAGAATTGAAACGAGAAAATTCGCATTGTGTCACTGAATAAGTACATAATTCACAATATATCATTCATTGTGAAGCTGACATACAGTGAAACACTGTGATATATTGTGAAGATCTAAAGTTATTCAGTTGCATGTTGTCGACGATCAAATCGTCGATCTTATGAATATATAAACGAAAAGAGGAAAAATATGCGTGACTTCTGGGAGTGGATCTAACTTGCTCTTTATTGCTATAAACTCACAATTACAAACACTGGGAGTATCTAAAAACACAACACTTTGCTATATCTTGCTTGATGTCTTCTGCTTGTGCTGTCAATGCTGTACCCCGTGTCCTCTCTCCCTTTCCGTCCTTCCATGATCCTCCTTAAATAGTTGATGAAGTGGTGGCAGTTATCCCATAAAGAGACATCCGTTGGGGAGCGACGCGCCTGGTCGGGAAGAGATGGCAGTTTAGCGGTTCCACTAACTGTAAAGGCGGTTGGTGAAAACGTCAACTGTTCTGCGGTTAATGATTTAGGAGACGTTAAATCATTAGCCGTAGTAGTGTTGTATTATGTGGAACATGAAACACGTGGTTCATTCATCACATAGTGAGTGGCGTGGTCGGAGACTTGATCTAAACGCCTGTTCATAGCTTTACGAGCACTCACCTGGTCGTGGACTAGGCTTGGAACTTTGTCCGACCAGGTTATTCATTATATAACTTCTGTAATACCTACGACCAGTTAGGTCGGTGGTCTTAGAAGTTACGACCACGAAGACGTATGGTCTTTATCATATATTAAGATAATATATGAATATTTTAATCCTCAACACATGTAGAGATAGCAATTGTACCCAATTACTTGCGTGTCCCCGGGCGAATACCCTAATGGAGGTGGGTATGTGCGTCTTTCTTTGTCCACGAGTATGAAAACGGGCGCAATTCCTTACCCATCGGGTAAACGGGTGTGGGCATGGATAAACTCCACCCGTACCCGTTTCGCCCGATTACCTGTAACCTACCCGCATGTGTAAGGAACTATGTCAGTTTGTATTTTTATTTTATTTGTTGAACTTGATTAGTTGTCTTGTCAAATATGATATGTGAATTGTGATGAACTTTATTAGTCGCTGAATGTGTGATGCATCATTGATGTGTGAATTATGATGAACTTAATGTATGCATTGCTCGAGGGTAACGAGCATGCCCGTGGGCGATGGGTACCCACGGGCGGTGATGCATTATTCGCGGGTAAACGAGTATGCCCGTGGGTGACTGGACATGGGCGAGGTTTTTCGCCATCGTCCTTCACGGGTATACCCGTGGGGGGAATTCGGGATCGCGGGTATGAGTATGGGCAAGCACTACCTGTATCCGTCGCACCCGATTGCCATCCCTAATTGCATATAACGAATTGCCCAATTGGCTAGGATCGGGTAGCTATCAAATTCACACAAAACAACGTTAATCCTGTCAATTCTATTACAGTACCAGCCAGAATAGTCAGAACATGTCATATCGACACCCTAACCAACACACAACAGATTAAATCCTATACCAACTTCAATACCGACCAATTCCGATCATTTTGGACCATTCCGGCCATTCTGCTGGGCATTGGACTTACCGTGAATTCCAGTACCGGTGACAATGCAAGTAACAACTCCTTCGATTCAGCCCAAAAAGCCTATAGCCCATTGCTGAAGTTATGAGATAACGCTGCCTCAAATGGCAATATCATGGAACCCTAGCCGCTATTGGGAAAGAAAAAAACTCCCAAGACCCGAGTGCGTCGTGTGGCCACTGTGGCGATGCGGCAGATCCATCTTCCCCACCGACGGCAGCTCGTGCCGGCCATCCCAATCGTCCCCCTCGAGCCTCGGCGGCATCACTCGTCATCGGCGGAAGCTCACGGCTGCACCTCATCCTCATTTAATTTACTGGTTGCTTGTTTCCTCTGCTCACCAACTTGCTGGTAGCTAGCGCACAGTCGCACACACGCTTTCTAAAAGAAAAAGAAGGAAATAAATGGGGCTCGGCTCGGACCCTGCATCCCCCGTCCATCGGGCCTCGCGCGAGGGGGTGGGAGGATCAAACGATGGTGGGGGCGGGGGGATAATTTGCTTCCGAAAAAGAAACATAAGTTCGACTGACTAAAGAGGATGATACGATGGTAATATGCTTGCTAGTCAGGTCGTTGTAGAAGTAGTACCACTTGTGCTGATATGCTCGCGCCCAGTAAACATAGTTTGACCCTGTTCAAACAAACCCCAAAAGAGAGAATATTAATCCAACAGCCATGTCGTTCTTAAACTGGTCAAGTCCCTCCCACCCATCTCTTCGGAAATAAAAATTTCCCACCTTTGTGGCTGCCCCTATCTCAAGTATGAAAAAAAATTCAGTGAAGGAGGGTCTTACGTGAGGTCCTGCTCCCTCCACCGTCTATCCCGAGATAATTTTCGAGATGGACGATAGATGGAGCGATGCCTCACAACCTCGGATTGAACGGTGGATGGAGTAGAACCTCACACGAAGCCCTCCAGCAAATTTACTCCTGTATCCCCCTATATATTACACTCGACATTGGCTCGTGCTGCCTCACCATCCAATATCCATACACTTCCTAGTGTAACTCTTTCTTCTCCACGCAAATGAAAATCACTGTGCAGTCATCCAAGGCCG
Source organism: Hsuehochloa calcarea (assembly GCA_036346395.1). NCBI lineage: Eukaryota > Viridiplantae > Streptophyta > Magnoliopsida > Poales > Poaceae > Hsuehochloa > Hsuehochloa calcarea. The sequence goes on from CM070599.1 coordinate 49,694,268, forward strand.
TCAAGCCTGCGTATGCCAGCTGCGGGGTAGCTCCGGCCAGCACCGCCGACGTCGTTCCGCTCACTGTGCTCGACAAGGCAAACTTCGACATGCACATCTCCGTCATCTACGCCTTCCGCTCGCCGGTCCCGTCCAACGACGTCCTCCAGGCGGGGCTCGCAAAGGCGCTTGTTGAGTACCGCGAGTGGGCCGGGCGGCTCGGCATGGATGCCAACGGCAACCGCGCGATCCTGCTCAACGATGCGGGCGCGCGGTTCGTGGAGGCCACGGCAGACGCCTCGCTCGACAGCGTCATGCCGGTTAAGCCGACGCCCGAGGTGCTGAGCCTGCACCCGAGCGGCGGCGACGGCCCCGAGGAGCTGATGCTGATCCAGGTCACGCGGTTCTCGTGCGGGTCCTCCGTCGTGGGTTTCACCACGCAGCACATTGTGGCCGACGGCCGCGCTACCAACAACTTCTTCCTCGCCTGGAGCCAGGCCACCCGCGGCGTTGCCATCGACCCCGTCCCGGTGCACGATCGCGCGTCCTTCTTCACGCCCCGCGACCCGCCGCTGGTCGAGTACGAGCACCGCGGCGTCGAGTTCAAGCCTTACGAGAAGATGGACAGCGAGCACGACAGTCACGCCGGGGACGACGAGGTGGTGATAAACATGGTGCACTTTAGCCGGGAGTTCATCTCGAAGCTCAAGGCACAGGCGTCCGCGGGAGCGCATCGGCCGTACAGCACACTGCAGTGCTTGGTGGCTTACCTGTGGCGGTGCATGACGAAGGCGCGCGGGCTCGAAAATCGCGAGGCCACCAGCGTGTGCATCGCCGTGGACGGGCGGGCGCGTATGAGTCCGCAGGTGCCGGAGGGCTACACCGGCAACGTCGTCCTCTGGGCGAGGCCCACCACCACCGCGCGGGAGCTAGTGACCAAGTCGCTGCAGCAGGCGGTGGAGCTCATCAACCGGGAGGTGGCCCGGATCAACGACGGCTACTTCAAGTCGTTCATTGACTACGCCAACTCGGGGGCGGTAGAGAAGGAGCGGCTGGTGGCGGCGGCTGACGCGGCGGAGATGGTGCTGAGCCCGAATATCGAGGTGGACAGCTGGCTGCGGATCCCGTTCTACGACCTGGACTTCGGCGGCGGCCGGCCGTTCTTATTCATGCCCAGCTATCTGCCGGTGGAGGGCCTGCTCATCCTCTTGCCGTCTTTCTTAGGCGACGGCAGCGTGGACGCCTACGTGCCCCTCTTCAGCCGCAACATGGACACCTTCAAGAACTGCTGTTACCCCCTCGACTAAACTAAACTTGCTCTGCATGCACTTGACCGCCTACACGTAATGTTTGATATGATCCACTTAAATACTTAATTGGGCACTAGCTAGATACTGTTTGATGTTGTTGATTCAATTGCGAGTTGTTCATGCTGTTTTCGCAAGGTAAATAAACGAAGTTTTAATCTTCAGATTGTGAACATAATCGAGGGAGTGTTTGGTCTTTCAGGGTTTTTTTTTCGGCCCTTGACGCGGCCCATAACACATGGAGGAAGGAGGATGCCTAAGCCTAACTCCGACGAGTAAACAGAGCTAGTTTTCAAGCCGTTCGATCGAACAAGTTTATTTTATTTATTTTAAAATAAATAAATCAGCGTCTGTCTCCGGCTTGTTGGGCTGCCCGGCCTGGGGGACGGACCAGCAACGAAGCGCATCGCCGAAAGCTATCGATAGCCGATCCGGTGAGGAAGCTAGAGAGCAGGGAGCAGATGCCCGGGCTAGCGCCAGGCCTCAGGGTCCTCCTCCACCACCACCTTCCTCTCCTTCATCCTCTGTGTCTATGAATTGCCGCTGCCACAGCCCCCTCTCCTTTCTTTCGAGTTTTGGGTTTGTCGGTTTTTGAGATGGAAGAAGCATGCAAACAGGATTGTCAGAATCGTGATCCTGAATTGGAGCGAAGGTTGTTCAGCAGGATTGTTAATAGTAGGATCGACGTAGAATCTAAGATTCTATCTGGTTCTACCAAACAAACATTTTATTAAAAATCTACCTTGTATTTTGTTTACCAAAATGTAGTGCAAAGGAAAGATTATCTGTTATTTATGCAAATTATAATGTACATGAAGAATAAAAAGAAAAATTTACAATGAAGGGACATACACAAATAATAATTTATATTAAATCACTAGAATCGGGTAGGATCGTGTATCAATTTTGATTACGATTCTAAAAAAATGGAATCATAATAATATTAAGACTCCACCATAGAATTGAATTAGTCCAGCTAATCTGGGTTGTAGAAATACAAGATCGAATGGCTAGAATCGAGATTACGATAACCCCCTCTCTCTCTCTCTCTCTCTCTTCCTTTGCCAACTTATATCTGAGATTCTAACTCATAGCCCAGAGAACTGAGGTGGTGGGAATATACAGGGACCAAACAAAACCGAATCACACATGGACTCGGATGCCCTGGCTTCCCGCCTAGCTATCCGAATCCGAATAGCACGTTTATACCTATACGAGGGATGCCTTGGTATAAACATGTGATTCGGAATCCCTATCCCTTGTTTTTTTTCGGTTTGAAACCATCCATGTCTTTCTTTTCCAATGAACTTTGTACTCATACTGTAACACCACGCACTTTAGTACCATATTGTTAGTTCGAGTAGCATATAATACATATTGACCCAAATTGTAACATTTTGGGTTAATCCTTCTAGGCGAAGCGAGGACAAAAGACCAAGAAAGGAGTTACGCATGCGTGCCCATCCCATAAGTGAACTGGGTTTTGAGCGAATTTTGAACCACATGGTGTTGTTACACGTCAATCATCAAAATAAAAGGTGTTATTTTTTATATTACAATTGTTTTATTTTTTCCTTACAAGAGTACAAAGAATTCGGTCCCACTGAAAAATAAGTCTCTAAACTAGTACCAGGACTTTTGAAGTGAAAAGCATCATTATTCTAGTATGCCTTGAAGCAAAATTTAATTAACTTTGTAATTGGTCTTTTCCAAATTAAACATCAATTGCAAGTGCTACTGTTAAGTCTGTCCCGAGTAGTTAAACAATGTAAGTAGAACGTTAACAACTTCGATTTATATAAGCTCTTTCTTGTGAATGCAATATTCGCTGGAATAGTCAACAAAATTATATAAACAATTGCATTACAAATTCAAGTTAGCCATTCATAAACTTTAAAATATCAACAAAGCTCTATATTTTGTTAGGAGTGAATTTAGCAAAAGAAAACAAAGAGGTGGAAGGTGGAGAAAATAGATGTTCACTTATTAGTTCTTACTTTTACTAGTACAAAAATTAAGAAATAATCATTCAAAAGTGGATAGAAAATAAGGCTCCTAATATTTTGTGGGCCTGTGCAGGAGCTTATGCTGCACATGCTTCTCATACGTGCCAAGGTTAACTCTTTTGGACAAGGACGAAGGACAAAAAGGTGTTATGCATATGTGTCTATCCCAAGTGAATTGGAAATTTTTTTACCGGGAGGATCATACAGTGATAAATAAATATCGAATGGTGTCAAGTAGAAATATTTTATTAGTTGATATTAACAAATTAAAAACTATATTAAAATTTTCATCAACTACAGAGACAAGAACTCACACTAGTCTCCGTCGTGTATCCGTCCCTGCTAGTGCATGGCGAATCCCACTCACAATAGTCAACTAACCTTATCTTTTATTTCCGTTGTTCCTCGCATCCGGCAAAGCCGGATCTCTTACCTTGTGTGGGGGCAAGAGCCCATTTATGACCTTCCAAAGATTAATATTGTCTTTACACAGCATCACTTCTCCTTCAAGAAAAATAATCATTCGGAAATAAATTTTCCAAAAGGAAAGGAATCCATTACTATTAATACCGCCATTTCTCCCTTGCCAAAAAACGTCATTTCAACTATTTGTGTCAGCACTAATCATTATCAAGATATAATCATGCATGCATGGGTACACTAGCTAGCTAGGTCGCAACAAAAACAATTGAATTCAAATTGTATAGTTTGAAATTAAATGTATTGCAAATTTAATTTTAACATTTATCTCAAATTATTGTTATTCTCATTTTTTTAACTTCCTTATGACTTTGATGGTTAAATTTTAATTTTTTTTGGTTAATTTGGGAATCAAACTTGATATTTTAGTTTGACCTACAACAAAAAAAATTGAAGTATTATATTCAAAAATACATATCGTTTTAAATTTGGAATTAGTCTGGAGTACGAAAGAATAACTTCTATAAATTTTGATCTTTTGCATGTATTTGGCCAAGTTTGTCAAGACCCATGTGATCATTTGGTGTGATTTGATCAGACATGGGGAAGGTGATATCGATTATTTAAAAAGGATTGCAATAGTTTGGTATGGAATGATATGCCAATTTAATACATTACTATTTAAGGTGCAACTTAATTAGTGGGTAGCTAGTTTCATAGTTACATTTTCATTAGGCCAAAACTCAACGGCTGAGATTTAAACGTCCTATTACCTGTAAAGGGGTAAGATGGAATACCATAAAAGAGGTCTTCAGAGCATTAGGCCTCGTTTGGGAACTCCAAATCCCGCAGGGATCCCAGCCATTTCCTAGGGAAAGTTCGTCCCGTGGAGAAATTCTTTGGTCCAATTGAGACTGGCATTTGGATGAGAAGCAGGAGGGGCAAATCCCAGGCTAATCCACCCCAACCCACGAGGGTAAAAAAATTGTCTCACGGGACATGGAAAAATTCCCACGAGACGGAGACATCGAACTCATCGAGTCACGACCCTCTGTTCCCCTCCGTTTGTTCTTGTCCCGCCGCTTTCCTCACATGCGTCGCCTCCTCCATGAGCCCCACCGCCCACCAACAGCAGCACCCACGCGCCGCCACCAACACGCCGCACCACCCGACGATGGCGACTTCACCATTGACTAGTGGGACGACCATAGTGGCAGCTTTTTATTCCCCGTCCTCCTCGACTACGGCGCACAGATTTTTCAGCACCAGAGAGACGACCACAGGAGTCGACGCCGTCCTATGAGCTTGACCCGCTGCTTGCCGTGGCACCACCGCCTCCTGGCAACCCTCGCTCTCCACGGCCACCTCGCTGCCGCCCTCTTCTCCATCGCCGTCCGCACCACCCACGCCCTCAACTCCCTCCTCGCCGCCATCTGCTCCTCCGAATCATTCCTTCGCATCGCCCCGAAGGTCCTCCTCCACACTGTCCCCCCGCCTCCCTCAATGCCGCCACCTTCCGCATCCTCACCTTTGCGCTCTACCAGGCCCACCAACCCTCCGCCGCCGCCGACATCCTTCGCTGCATGCACTCGCTCCCCCTCGACCCTGACTCGTCACACTGCTGCACCGTCCTCTTCTCCCTGTGCCAGTGCGGCGCCCCTGCCTCAGAGGCGGTGGCGTTCTTGGACGACATGCGCCAGTGGGGCGTCTCGCCTAGCAGGGTGGACCACGGTGCTGTCCCCAACGCACTCCTGCGGGATAGGATGGTGGCAGAGGCGTATGGGGTCGTAAAGAAGACGATGGACGCAGACGGGGTGGACAGCTGGTCGAGTTTGACCTGATACTACGAGTGTTCAGTGACATGTGAGAGTTCAACTCTGTCGAGCAGGTGTGCGACGAAATACTCCTGAGAGGGCTCGTGCCGGGCGTGGTCGTCTACGACGTGTACGTCGGGGCACTGTGCAGGAAGGGCTACCTGACTGGTGCTCGCCGGATGGCGCAATGCATGGAGCGAACTAGCTGCCCGCCGGACGTCAGGACGTTCCGCACTCTAATCGCCGGGTGCGTGTCTACTGGGGACATAGATGCAGCGAGGGAGGTGGCGTGGGGCAACATGCCGGGGTTTGCGCGCCGTGGGATTCACCAGCGAGGCGACCAGCTGCCGGAGATGATAGGCTTGCTCCATGCGCCGTTGCTGGAGATGTTCTCTTGTTTGTTTGTTTGAGTTTGATTACCTTACCACCATCTCTCATCAACATGATCCATGTAACACCGCTCCGTGTGTACCCATGTTCAATCATTGCTACTGCACGTTGGATAGATTTTGCTACGCCGGAGGCGAGCTCTGCCTCTTTCTTTCCTATTTTTTTTTTTGAAGTACAGCGGTAGGACTTTTGGAGGAATTTTTTTTTTTTTTTGAAGTACAGCGGTAGGACTTTTAGAGGAATTTCGCACTCTTTCCCAAATGACGACGGGGATTACGCCCTCTGGAGGATATATTCCATGGGTTTCTATGTGCTCTTAAAACCTCCTATAGGGATTTTGCCCTCTGGTTTGCCTATCCATTGCTTCCAAACAAGTCCTTGGTGTATATGCTAGTACTGCAGATCGATGTAACTATACCATTCTCTAAAATCAATCCAGCACAATATTCACCATTGCAAATTTATGAAGCAACAAATGTTTCGTCATTGAAGATATGTCGTATATATTCTCCCCCATTTTTTTTTTCACTCAGGGTTCCACATGTGCGCTTAGGTTATATAACTAAGCAAATAAGGATAAATCAATCGGCGACACAATGACCATGGAACAAACTCCTAATAGGCCTCACTCTGGCGTATTGTACATGTCCAGTGCAATCGAACCATCATCTCCAACGTTCACGGCTGCCGTGTCCAGCTCCCACGCCTCGAGTTTGGGCATCTTCACGGCGCCGGATCCATTGTTGAACACGTACAGGTGACTGCTGCTTGTTGCTGCGTGTTCAGGGTAGACTCGAGCCGTCATGCACGTTCGTCCCCGCCGCCGAAACTCTCAACGACCGAGCGATCGATCTGTATTTGTTGACATAACGTACGTGTTTTTTTTTGCTTGTTTAAATTGCTACTGCCGTAAAAATAATCAAAAGACTGGGTGGAGCAGTATGTGACAAAGAATTCACCAGTGTTCTCAGCGGTATGCTTTTGTCCTTCTCTACGTCCACGTCCACAAACGCTCCATAAGATGGTTTGTGTACCCCTGCTTTCGTAGATGACCTATACATGTGTTCTTTTTGTGTGTGAAAAATGTACAAAAAAATGTTTCCTTTTTCTGGAATCACAAAGTGACATGATTTGGCAGGGACATGTAAGTATCTAGTCTTAAAAACAGAGTTTTAAGTACCTTGTCAGGTCCGTGCACATGAAAACCTTGTACTTGCCATGGTGTTTGAACACCCTGAAGAACACGGCGGTGTGCTCCTCCAGGTCGCCGGAGGCCATCACGAACAGTCCGAACGGCCCAATTCCGCCCTGCACGAAGGCACCCTTCTCCCCGCACAATTTCTGGGGATCCAGCAGGCAATCGGGATCCAAGTTCTCGGCCTCCTCCAGGCTCGGAATCTCGAACACGACCTCCACGTCCGCCTGCGAGCTCGCAACGCCGACGATCTCATGCAGGCCTCCCGCCTTCACCTCCGTTCCCCGCAGAACAACTTGTTTCCTCCTCAGCGTCTCGATCTCGTCGACGGGCCACTGCACAAGCTGCTTCCCGTCGTTGTCCAGCCACATCGCTCTTGGAAACGTCTACATGTACATGACACCCAACAAGCCGGTCAACACAAGCAAAAATTGTAGCCTGTATCAGATTAGTTCGGGGGCATGCATGTGGTGACCTGAATGCCGGACCAGCCATTGGCGATGTCGTCTGACCGGCCGTCGGACTCGTCGACCCACGCCCACAGCACGCGCCGATTCCTGCGCGCGTCGAAGAAGGACTTGGACGCGTAGAAGTGCCCGTGGTCGAGCCGGTGCCAGTTCCGGCAGTCGTCCCCGCGCTCGCCCTCTTCCGGAACGAAGGTGTCCGCCGCGTCGTCGTACTGCCCTACCATGTAGTAGTCCTCCCCGCCGAAAACGCTGAGCTTGAGCACGTGCCTCACCCCAGGGCCGTTCGCCGACGTGTCGAGCCCCTCCGTGCCGTGCTCCGCCACCGGGAACAGGTCGGGGCACTCCAAAACGGGGACGTCCCGCGAGGCGTGCAGAGGTGCGGCGTTGCGCTCCCAGCGAAGGTAGTCCGCGCTCCGGTAGATAAGTATGGAACCCGCGCCGTTGACCTCGGCGGCGACGGCGATCCTCCACAGGCCGTCGCGGCCGCACCACGCCGTCGTGGGGTCGCGGAAATTGTTGCCCGTGACATCCGCGGGTATCGGGATGACCGGGTTGCAGCTAGGCTTCTCCCACTCGCGGAGGCTCGGGTCGGAGGGGTTCTTGGGGAAGGCCACGTTCTGTACTTGAACCTTGTTGGTGTCGATGCCGGTGTAGACGATGGCGGGGCGGCCGCCGGGGAGGACGGTGGCGGAGCCTGACCAACAGCCGTTGACGTCGAACGGGGAGGTGGGGTCGAGCGCGGTGTCGAGGGCGGTCCAGTTCACGAGGTCGCCGGAGACGGAGTGGCCCCAGGAGAGCTTGCCGACGTCCCAGATCGGTCCGTGAGGATTGTACTGGTAAAACAGGTGGTACATGCCGTTGTGGTACAGAGGCCCTGCTCGTATAACGCAAAATAATTGTCACGTTGGGTAACTCATGGTCAGCTATACCGGGCACATGACCGGCTGTCAGCATGTCAGTAATCTTGTGCTAACTAACATACATTTTTCCTTAAACTTTTTTCTGATGAAAAGTAAATTATAGACGGAGTTGGAAGAGAAAACACGTACGTACCATTCGGATCTGTTCGGTTTCATCCGTTGCGTGTTCCATCCGATTATCCAAATCGATCAAGGGATCCAAACGCCGATCGACAAACGGTAAAAATTATTTTAGCAAAGTCTGTGATTGGAGCAATTGATAAACACGAGAAAGCGTTGGGCGTACATACCATTTTGCCAGTTCTTTGCCGGTTGGAAGTGGTAGGCAGTTCTGCCATGGTGCAGGTGCTGCTTTCCGTTTCCATTTCCGTTCATGGGGCCAAATCGGAGAAGAAGGGGAAGGGGAGGAACGAAGGCAAAAGTGTGCGGTGATGGCACACACGGCAATGGGAGATCATGCCATTACCTAGGCCGAATGAGAGGTTTTTATAGCAGCTAAAAGTATTGTTGATATTTTATCGGTTGGTTTGCGATCATATAAGTTTTTAAGTCATGGCTCCATATGGTCAATGTTTGTAGTCTTTTTAATTGCTGCCTACGCCTGCGTGTACCACTACGATGGTGATGCTGAGTCATTCGGGAGTTGTTTACTTGGGTTGTTGAACCCACCATCTTGTCAATTCCGACGAAACTTAGCAATCAGAAGATATATAAATCCCACCAACCCCCAAGGACTATTATACGGCACGTCCAAAGCCGAGGGGAAAACATTTTCTCCTTTAAAAAGTAACTTTTATATCCTAAGTTCACAGATAAAAAAATCATAATTCCATCGTTCAGCCATTATTGTGCTTAGTGACGCGATCTAAACCTCGTTCGCCGATCCAAGTGAACACAAAAAAAAAGAAAGAATACAGACGACTACTGACTCAAAAATTAGTAGAGACTAGTAGGATGTTTGTGCGTTGCAACGAAACCTCAAAAAAAGAAGTCCAAATGAGAACACATAGCAAAGAAAATCATATCAAACACCTCATAATTCATAATTAAGAGCCAAGCCACTACTTTCTGCCTTTATTGCAACAAAATATGAAGAAATAAGCATACCATGAGCTAATAAACATTTATGGTTAAACATTTTACAATCTAGTGTGGTTACTTCAATTTTTAAGGTACTGATTATTGACTCTTATAGGGGCCACACATTGTGTGACAATCCCGAGATATTTTCGCTTCCATAGGCATATTAAAGAAGAAATAAGATAATGATGCTACATAAACCTCACATTTGTTCATAGCAAGTCCTTTCACTCAAACCAATGATCATGTATTCTGTATTTGCTGGACTTGTTTTTTCTTAACTACTTTAGTGCGCGCTTGGTCTACAAAATTAAATAAAGATGCAATTATAGATATCTGAAAGCCTGGTCCAACGGCTCTTGTCTCTCATTCTTAAACTATTGTTTTCATTAGCAACATGATGACAAAACTTACCTTAATCCAGTCAAATTTGTTCGGGTGATCAACCTTCTAGTTGGCAAGTAGGAAATCAATAACAGAGCCAAGTTTCACAATCATTGTTGTGGACACATATTCACAAACAAACAGTACAAGTACTATGTATTATGTATTATCACCTATTACATACAATGATACAAGTGATCACAATACTATGTGAAATTGGACTCAGATGATAAAATACACCAATATTAAGAGAGAGAGCACTATGTGTGGCACGGAAGCTGAAATGGAATCCTTTACAACCCATCACACCACACCTAGGTCAACAAAGTTTGAAGGATTATTATGGAAAAAAGACTGGCGAACTAAAAGGCAACCCCTGCAAACAAAAAAAAAATGATAGATGAAAAATTAGAATAAACACAAATGGAAAATGCTAGTAACGGCTACACTGAATGACCTCGTCATATCTCATATTATGGAATGTGCAAAAGAGATTCTCATTTGTATCAGTGCAGGGTATATAAAACTACATTGAAAAGCAAGAGTTGAGTTGTTGTGCTGGTAGTTTCAGAAACAGAAGCGGGATGGACAATGACAAAACTTGGAGATCTTGGAAGGATCAAGAACATGAGCTTGCTCCGCCATTCCATTTGATCAGAGATCATAATATTGATCTGTTCTATTTCTCCTACCAATCATCTGAACATTTTGGTGCCACATATATAGATGTGCAAAATGAATGCCTCCTTTAGTCTTTAGTTAGGGGAACAGCTAAACAACCATCGAAAAGGGATTGGCCATGTGCTTACTGCATCTAAAAGTATTAATATGTGCATCTAAAGTATAATAATCGTTTGTTCACTAAACTACTACAGAGTTGTCAGAGCATATGATATAGGAAACAACATGACGAATGCGTCTGAATTTTCATATGGTTTAGGAAAGTTCCGCACCGAGCATAAAAATTTGATTTAAATGAGAGGGGGTTTAGTGGAGTAGTTGAACATGGAATTAGGGAGAAACCCTGGTCTCCCCTCCCAACATGCATCTTATTTTCCTCATGAAGATGCATAGTTGGCTAAATTATGATCCACTACCTAGCAAATAATTTATAACAGTATGTTTACAAAACAAACTATAACCGTATATGATGTCATCAATTCAGGGAAAAGCAATTGTAAAACATGGTCTTGGAGATCAAAAAAGGGAGAACAAAATAATACACAGATTTTAAGTAGAAGAATACCTTAGGCCTTAGTTGATGAAAAACTGTAGGGTAGCTTGACTAAAGATGGTAAAAAAAAGAATCAGAAGGGAAAAAATTAGTTCAGTCAGACAAGTGCTTACCTCAAGGATTGTAAGACAAAATGTGCTTGTTGGGCAATGGGGGACATCATCTTCTGATTGTATATATCGTAGTAAGGTGCAGAAATGGAAACACAGGCTGGATTTGAATGTTCGGTAACTTCTGTGTGATCAAGATAAGAGGACAATGATCGCTATAAGTTCATAGAGATTTTTGTTTTAGACTGTAACAGTAGAGAGCAGCACCATTTGCTCATGCATAGATCTATGCATAATAACACTGCGCATGCATAAATCTATGCATACAAACATTGTGCAAAAAGTCCCATGCGGAATGAAAGGCACTATTATTTTTTTATTTTGATTCGTATAGAAAACAGAAGGATTCAAAAGCCAATTCAGTGTATAAATTATCCTAGGAACATAGACATATTGATGATGCTAGCATCTGCTTAGAACTGTGGGGATCCACCGGAGGGACAACAAAACCAGCCGGCAAGGCCTCTCTAGACTCTGCAGATGGCACACCAGAAGAAACCAGTTCTCGCAAGCATAAAGTGTGCCTCTGTCGCTTCTCCAAAAATATTTCCCTCACGCTAACATGAAAGCAGCAGTCCAGAACAATAAAAGAGGGCTTCAAGTGTAATACTTTGCCATAAAGGATGATTGAAAACAAACCACATAATTTATCAGCACCTAAATATATGCAATAGCAATCGGTTGCTTGCATAAAAATAAGAATTATTATTGGTAAATAGCAACGAATTGTCTCAAACAGTACAGGATACAACAAGAAAGATCAAGGCATGCATGTCGAGCACTTTTGGCATAAGAAATCAAAAGCACAACAATAAACCGAAGTCCGAAGATGAGCAAACCACCAAAAAAACATTAGCCATGTTTACGACATGCCACTATCGAAAGTAAACTCACCATAAAATGAAGGAAATGTTTGGGACTTTGGGCACTAATAGCTAGGTTGTTTTAGACTCACTGGATTTCTGAATGAGAAAAACATAAGTTTCACTAACAAAACCAAAGACGCAGCAAATGATGCATGTTTACATATTGTAATACACTGAAATTTATTCGGGCGAATAGGAGAGTATCCGGGAGAAAGAATTAAACAGAGATTACAATTTTCAGTGATCACAAGGGGGTTTCCGCGAATTCCTGACAACCTGGGCCTTGGACCACGACCCATGTGGCCCAAGAGGGGGCCAGCCAAAGGGGGGATGACCTTCCCTCAAAAACCCTAAACCCCCTTCCCCCACTTGGAGCCGCCACCCTCCTCCCTGCCGTACACCACTTTCTCCTTTCCCCTGCGCCAGATTTGCTCGTCAGATTTGGGTAAGTTCCGTACGTTTTCTGATTTGTCCACCTCTTATAAAGTTGTAGCCCTTGGTCTTAGCTTTATTTAGGCACGAGATCATCTGATTTGGAGTTACGGTTTAGGAGATATGGTAGTTTTACCGCGACTATCCAGCAGAGCTAACATGATTTGGCAGATTGTGTTGTCGGGCCAGTTTCGATTCTTTAGAGGCCGAATCTTGAGTTTTTATCTCCTAGAGTTTTGTTCCTGAGGTCGTTAGCTTTCTTTTGGCACTGAGATCATGAGATTCCTCCTTACAGTTTAGGAGATATGAATTTTTAACCGCGCACTGTTCTGTCTGTCTGAGATCTGGGGACTGTCGGTTTGCTCCTCGGTTTTGATCTAGTTAGAGTCAGATTCAGAACTTCCACCCAACTAGGTTATTATATCCCTTTAAATTATCGTTCTAAGTTGATAAAGATCACCTCCATTGGATATGTAGAATGAAAGTTAGAGCATTTTTCCTTGCTGCTGTTCTGTAGTCTGGTTAGATGTCTGTCAGGCACTTTCAATTGCAGATTAGCCTTATGTACGGGCATAATTAGGAAATCTTGTCTCCTAGTGTTTTGAAGTTTTATCTGTTAAGTTTCATTGGGCACTAGTTTCATGTCGTTTCGAGTCCCAGATAATTAATTATGATTTTTCTTGTACTGCTGTCTAGTAGGATGGGCAGGTGGCTGAATAGTGTAATGGCAGTTTAACTCCGTTAATTGTGTTGGTTAGTCGGAGGGTTAGTGTAGGTCTCCTGTAGCTAAGTCGTGCCACGTTATCCTTATTCCAAATATGTACTCGTGTAGGCGGCGAGGCATCGTGTGTGGGAACACCTTCGTTGCTTGCTAACGCGCCGCGACGTGAAAGGCAAGTACATTGAAATTCTTTACATTGATGAATGATGTGTATTTGTGTTCATGCTAATATTTCTATGATCCATGTTTTCAATCAAAGATGTTAATCAATATTCATATTCCATTACATGCAATTCCAATGTGTTAAGATATATTGATTTATGTGGAACGCTCGCTGTTGGTTGTTGGGCCGATGAGTTGATGATCTATGTCCATATTTCATGATGTACATTCCGTTCCTATTTGATAATCCATGAGAAAGAAAGTGATAAAATTCATTGCATATGTTCATTCAATTCATGTGTTGTTCATATGCATTCCACGGGAGTAGATTTATAAAGACCCATCAACTCCAGTATGGGCATGTAAGACCCACCATTCTAATGTGGGTAATTTCGGACACCTGTATGAAACGTTCTTCATACGGTAATTTGGTCCCCGGACTTTGTTAAGTACGGGCTTAAGTGAACACCGACGGGTGTCTCACTCGCTATACCGGTATGAGTATGTGTTAGTCCATTCCTTTCAATGCATCCATTCATTCCATTCATATACATAAGTTTTCAGAGATTAATTCTTAATTCGTAATGTGACTGACTTGTTCATAACGACTCACTCTTGTTTTTCTGTGTTTATTTAGGTGAACCTTGTTGATGATAGTGTTAATGGGAGGGAGTAGACCAGTACGTTCCACACAGTTCATTACATTATATTTTTCATTAATGGATTCAACTACGTTAATTTTTGATGAGAGATGAACGGTAATAAGTAATGTTTAGACTTCATGTCATGTCGTTCCATGATTAGTTCCTTGATTATTCACCATTTATGAATTGGTTATTTTCATCTCGTTACCATGGTATTGTTGTCTGATTAGAAGCATATTGAACCTTATTCTACAATTTGATGGTATGTTGTATCTTTAGGTAGCATCTTGACTTCCGAATAGCCAGTGTGTTACACATATATTTCAGCGCTACTCCTGCTAGATAAAACCTGCAATGAAGGTCCACAGAGAAGCATTAGATTATTAGAAGCCTCACGTTGCAAGACGAATAAATGTTATAAATTATGATTGATCTGAACCTATACATGGCAGAATTAAAGGGCTCGTCCTGTAGAATAAAAAATTCAGTAGAGAGGAGGCAGAGATAATAAGTAATCATCCAAAATTCTAAGTTGAAAGCTCGATCATCCAAAATCTGAAGTAACAGTCTATATATAGGCATCAATGTCTAGATTCTAGAATCCATGATATCCATTGAAATTCCTGAAATAGATCCAGAACCAGTTAACCCATATGAGAATAAGAAGATCAGTCAATGAATAGTTGCTTTATTTTTTGAAACAAATGAACAGTTGCTTTCAGAACAGAAAAGGAACTTCCTTGTACTTTCCTTTAGAATGCTTCCAACTACAAGCAGATTATGCTTGTCTAATTCGTGGTTATCTAAACTGATCAGTCATGTGAGCATAACAAGTATATGTCTGGCCGGATTCCTGATGGTCTAATGGAAAGAATTTGGAATATAGCATAGCTATACTACTGTACTTGGTAGAAAAGAATGATTCTTCTTGCAGTTTGTTGTCTGAACTTTCTAGAGAATCAGACAGTAGTTTGGGAAAATAGCTACAAGGGAAGACCGTGAACACATCATGAAACTGCAAAATCTTATGAAAATAGTGCATTTACCGCAAATGCACTTAAGGATTTGTAAGACAACCGATGTGCCACTTGTGGATGAGAGAAGTTAAGTTTCAAGTCTTCCATTGTCTAAGAAGGCCAAGCAAGCTCTAAATCTTGTATTGCCATTGATACGAGATTTAGGCCAAGCAAGCAAACAAGCATTGGGGTTGCAGCATGGCATGCTATCCCATCCCGCAGAGCGGCGGATCTACTAAACTCACAAGATCTGAAGCAAACCAAGCAAGGAATGGTGCTGCTTAGGGATGGCAATTGTGCCCGATTACCTGCGTGCCCGCGGGCGAATACCCTAATGGAGGCGGGTATGGGCGTCTTTCTTTGCCCACAGGTATGAAAACGGGCACAATTCCTTACCCATCGGGTAAACGGTATGGGCATGGGTAAGCTCCACCGTGCCGCCTGACATGCAGTGATCTACCCACATGTGTAAGAAACTATATCAATTTGTATTTGTATTTTATTTGTTAAACTTGATTAGTTGTCTTGTCGAACATGATATGTGAATTGTGATGAACTTTATTAGTTGTTGAATGCGTGATGCACCATTGATGTGTAAATTATGATGAACTTGATGTATGCATTGCTCGTGGGTAACGAGCATGTACGCGGGCGATGGGTACCCACGGGCGGTGATGCATTATTCGCGGGTAAATGGGTATGCCCGCGGGCGACGGGTATGGGCTAGGTTTTTCGCCCGTCGTCCTTCGCGGGTATACCCGGGGAATTCGGTCGCGATGCGGGTATGGCGAGCACTACCGTGCACTTGCGCGCCGATTGCCATCCCTAGTGCTGCTGCTGTTACCTGACGAAGGTGATGTGGACGTCGAGGCTGCGGTGGACGATGAAGCAGTGGAGGCAGAGGAAGATGCCATAGGTGACGGAGGTCCAGGTGGGGTTCTTGGCCCTGCTTGAGCACAAACTGCCGCCGCCGCCATGTCTTGACATACTCGCCCTGCTTGTTCAGCCACCCCGTGAGCTCCGCCCCGTGCCAGAACTCCACCCATCCTGCCTCTGCGCCGCCCTGCCGAGGAGGAGGAACCCCCCGTGTCCATCATCGCGCCACAGCCGCCACCATCGCGCTCGGGGATTTGGGGATCGGGTTGGGTGCTTGCGCCGGCCGCCGGGGGGCTAGGAGTCGAAGTGGGTGGGGCTTGGAGCTCCAGATCCGGCTGGGGAGAGGCCGGCAGGCTGCCAGAGAGTGAGAGTGAGTGAACGGGGGGAGGCGGAGAAGGCGGAGGGGGCGAGAGAAGACGGGGAGGGGGCGGCGGTTGGGACAGAGGGGGAAACGGAAGGGAGCAAGCGGCGCGAGAGAAGACGGGAGGGGGCGGCGGTTGGGACGGAGGGGGAAACGGGAGGAGTGGCGGCGGGGTGAGAGAAGACGGGAGGGCGGCGGTTGGGGAAATGGGGAGGTGGCGGCGGTTGGGGAAATGGGGAGGAGGGGCGGCGGGGACGAGGAAGACGGGAGTGGCGCGGTTGTGTGTGGGGAGGGCGAGCGGTGGAGGCGGTGCGGGCGGGCACTGAGGACCTCGGCGACAAGCGTGGGTGGCACGCGACGGAGCTTGGAGAGGTCGGCGACGACAGGCGGGTCCCAGCGCTGGCGGCGGCGGGAGTCGAGGAGGAACCGCGCTCATGAGAAGAGTAGGGGGCGAGGCTAGCTCGGCGGCAGGCGAGGGGGCAGTTGGGACTGAGGGGGATGGGAGAGGGGGAGGGGGACGACGTGCGCGAGGGGGCGGTTGGGAGTGGGGGTGGGTGGGGGATAGGGGGGTGATGCGGATATCATTAGCTATGTTGTTTCATATAGTATTTTCAATTCATTAAATACTTCAGAACAACATGAGCTTACTAAGAGAGTTGAAAAACAAGAGAAGCTTATCCAACATGTGAATCTGTTCCCTGAATTTCCTTTTAAATTAGTTGAGAATATTATACTACCTAATAGCGGGTCATCGCTTCTTTTCAGGTTTGAAGAAGAAGGTTTGTTGGAAGCAAAGAACACGACACTTCTCAAGTTCAAGATGATCTTCGCAGAAACTCGGAAAGATCTAGCATACACAATATATATATATATATATATATATTTGGAAAGCTTATCAAGTCTACTTTCTAATGGATCAAACGGCATGTGATTTGAAGCTTTCTACCACAAATTATGGCTATTCGAGTACATGCTGCACATTCAGACCGACCAGCGCGCGAGAGTTGACAAAGTTGATGATTCCGTGGCTTGTACAACATCTTGGGAGAATATCAAGCTATGTCATGACTTTTCAAAGGTTCACAAGAGTCTCTTTCTCAAGTTTCACACGAATTCAAATCATTTCAATTAATAAAATTGAAGATAGGAAGGTTTGGATTCAATTCGGATTCAGAATCAGCATCAAATTCGGATTTGGAATCAGCAGGACAGTCCGGAGTAAAACGGTCATAACTTTCGCAAACAGAGTCTGATTAGGATGTTCTTGGGCTTGTTGGAAAGATAGCTTCAAGCCCGATCCAATGGATCCTCCCTTACTCCGAAATTCGTTCTATATAAAAAGATATGACCGAAACAATATAACGGTTGTAAAATTAGAGTTTCATTTTTGTTTTAGATTGAGTCGGAATTGGAGTAGGAGTTCTAATTCTGAATTAGAGTAGGAGTAATGCCTCTTGGCCAGCCATGAGGAGGAGAAGGGGCACTATATATTGAGGGTTAGACCCTATTATAACCTCAGACCACGTTTAATATATTTTCAAAGTTTTTGCTTGATTATCTTGTTGTGCTTATAGCCAAAGTAGAGGGAATTGGGTGTTGAGAACAAGGAGTTGTTCTTGCTTTTCCGCTGAGAATTGAGGGTTCGACGATCTTCGCTTGTGGTCAACGAGGATCCAATCAAGTGTGTGTTTGGAGAATTTTTCATAGAGTTGCAAGTCCGTGCATTGGCGCGGAGGATCAGCTGGTGGTTCATTAGGATACACAAGTTATCGAGAGATTCTACGTCGAGAAGATCAGGTACCCCGCATCAGGGGTGGGGGGGCGACGTCTGTGAGTGACGGGGTGGGGACGAACGGGGGTGTGGGAGGTAGGTGGGTGGGTGGACGATTTTAGTGTATGGGTAAACTTAAAATTATAGTTGGTGGCAGAATAAGGCAACATGCACAGAGTTAAATATTTAGGTTGGTTTGGGGATTACGGCCCTTTAGGTGGGTGCATTTCCTTGGTTCGGCCCAAGAAGCTGCGGTGCACAAATGTGTCAAGGCCCGTCCCATCTAAGGCCCACCTACTGTCTTGACACGAGACCCACGTAGCACGAATGCACAATGCGGCAAGGCCCGTGCTACGGTCTGCCCTAATGAGATGGCCCCGGCCGAGAGTTCAGAGTTGCGGACGTGGCCCGGCCGGTGTGCGATGCCCGCGCCGCGCTGCCCGTGAAGGTGGTGTGGTTGCCCCGTAATACTCTCACGGCCGACACGCGGAGATGCGCGAGCCCAAGCTTTTCCGCGCGGACGCGCACGCTGAACCGCAATGTGCGGCGCCGACCTCTCGTGCGGTCCGGTTGAGACGGGAACTGGGGCTGGCCCGGCGACTAGTCTCAAGTCTTAACCACCATTTTGCCGATGTAAGTTTCTTTTTCTCCACAAGCAAATCAGGGCATCAAGCACAGAGCATGCTGGTCACTGGCATGGGTTTCTGAACAAACAATCTTCACCAGTGAGTGAGTCTTTATTGTTCTAACAGATATGCTCATTTTCCCCTCCTAAAGCCCCCTAATGTGCCTGGCCTTAAGTCACAATTGACCAGGGAAATTCAATCGGCCACACAATGGCCATCCAACAAAATTAGCCAGTTCCTAATTAACAGGCTTCGCTTTCGCGTATGGAGTCCAGTGCAATCAAACCGTCCTCTCCAACATTCACGGTTGCCGTCGCCAGCTCCCACGCCTCGAATTTGGACACCTTCACTGCGTCGGTTCCATTGTTGAACAGGAACAGATGGCTGTTGCTTGTTGCTACGTGCTCAGGGTACACTCGAGCCGTGATGCAGGTCCGTCCCCCACCGCCGAAGCTCTCCACGACCGAATGATCAATCTGTGTGTTTTAAAAAAAAAAAAAAATTAAAATTCAATCGTGTTATTTGATATCTATTCTACCATGTACAAAAACAAGCAAAGCACAGTAGCAAAGAACTAACCAAGGTTCTTAGCGATATGCTCTTGTGCTCCTCTATGTCCATGTCCACAAATCCTCCGTACGGTGGCTTGTACACCCCTGCCCTTGTGGAGGATCTACTCGTGTTTGCAATGGAGATGCAAAATATTGTTAATGTTTCGGCTGGATATAAAAAAGCATTGTCAAGGGTGTACCACTATACCTTGTCAGGTCCGAGCACATGAGAACCTTGTACTTGTCGTGGTGCTTGAACACCCTGAAGAAGACGGCGGTGTGCTCCTGCAGATCCCCGGAAGCCATCAGGAACAGTCCGAATGGCCCAACTCCGCCCTGCACGGAGGCGCCCTTCTCCCCGCACAGCTTCTGAGGATCCAGCAGCCAGTTGGGATCAAAGGTCTCGGCGTCATCCAGGCTCGGAATCCCGAACACGACCTCCACGTCCGCCTGCGAGCTCGCGACGCCGACGATCTCCTGCAGCGCTCCCGCCTTCACCTTCGTTCCCCGCCGCAGTCCAACTCGTCTCCTCCTCAGCGTCTCGATCTCCTCGATGGGCCACTGCAACAGCTGCTTCCCGTCCTTGTCCAGCCACATCTTCCTCGGAAACGTCTGCACACAACGACGACACAAGCCGGTGAGCATCAGTTGATCGAGCGGAGTAAAATTGACCGGGTGATGCATGCGGCGGCGACCTGAACACCGGACCAGCCCCTGGCGATGTCGTCGGCCTGGCTGTCGGACTCGTTGGCCCACGCCCACAGCACGCGCCGCTTCTTGCGCGCGTCGAAGAATGACTTGGACGCGTACACGTGCCCGTAGTCGAGGCGGCGCCAGTTCCGGCAGTCGTCCCCGCGCTCGCCCTCCCCAGGCACGAAGGTGTCCGCCGCGTCGTCGTACCGCCCGACCATGTAGTAGTCCTGGAGCGTGTCCATCACGCTCAGCTTCAGCACGTGCCTCACCCCGGGGCCGTTCACCGACGTGTCGAGCCCCTCCCTGCCGTGCTCCGCCACCGGGAACAGGTCCGGGCACTCCACCATGCCAGCGGCACGCGAGGCGTGCAGCGGCGCAGCGTTCCGCTCCCAGTGCAGGAAGTCCGCGCTGCGGTACACAAGCGTGGAACCCACGCCGTCGACCTCGGCGGAGACGGCGATCCGCCATAGGCCGTCGCGGCCGAGCCACGCCGTCGAAGGGTCACGGAATTTATCGCCCGGGACGTCGGCGGGAAGCGGGATGACGGGGTTGTGGCTGGGCTTCTCCCACTCGCGGAGGAGCGGATCGGAGGGGTTCTTGGGGAAGGCGACGTTCTGGACCTGCTCCTTGTTGGCGTCAATGCCGGTGTAGAGGATGGCCGGGAGGCCGCCGGGGAGGATGGTGGCGGAGCCCGACCAGCATCCGTCGGAGTCGAAGGGCGAGGTGGGGTCGAGCGCGGTGTGGAGGGCGGCCCAGTTCACGAGGTCGCCGGAGACGGAGTGTCCCCAGGAGAGGTTGCCGGTGTCCCAGAGCGCGCCGTGCGGGTTGTACTGGTAGAACAGGTGGTACATGCCGTTGCGGTACATGGGCCCTGTCCGTACGGGTACGACGGAAATAGCTGTCAGTTTTCACCATTTCAGGAGTGCCTCATGGTCATGGCCAGCTAAAGAGACTCGCACCTACAGTACTGGCTGCAACCAATCTGGTATTATGGTGCGATCGCGTCTTGTTAATCAAAATTCTTGCGTTTTTATCCAAGTCAGCGACTAATCACTTTAATCGTAGTGCAGGTGAGCTTACGTGTAATTGTAAATGTGCGTCATCACAAACGTTCAGCTACAAGCACGCCCACGGTGGCAGGAACACTTGTACGCAACTCCGCCCTATCACTGCGGGTGCGGGCCACACACGCAAGCATCTCTTTGTGACTTGTTTTGGCTTTCGCTCCTTCCTTTTCTTATCATCTATGGATAAGTGTAAGCTGTTCACCACTGGCGATCATTCCAAGTGAAGTTTGACCGAAAACTAAAAATCAAGGATGTAATTCTTGCTGTTTCATTAGATACCACTCTAAGCACATCTCCAACTCCAACATACAAGATAGAATCCAGCCGCTTAATTTAGCAAACAAAGACTAGTAATCACTGATCAGATAGCAGGAAGAAGAAGAATGGGGGGGAGCGAGAAAACAACACGTACCATTCGGATCTGCTCGGCATCATCCGTAGTCATCGTGAATCCATCCGAATACGCAGTTCGCCACGGTCAGACAAAACACAAGAATTAGTTTAAATAAATCCATAATTGGATCAAGTAACAACACAGCAACTTAAGAAGCGTGCTTACCGTTCTGCCAGTTCTTGGCAGGCTGGAAGTGGTAGGCGGTTCTGCCATGGACATGGTTGCCTGTGGCCGTGGGGGTCGGCCGAAGAGAGGAAGACGAGGAGATAAGAAGGCAAAAGTGGAAGGCGATGGCGCACACGGCAAGAGGAAAACCCGCCATGGCCACGCCGGGACGAGAGCGAAAAGAACGGGTTAATTGTTCGGTTGCTCTGCTTCTGGTGCTCTGCTCTGCACAAGACTCCGGGTTAATAGCCTCTCAAGTCTGAAAGTTTATTACAAGTTTTAGACTTGCCTCCATGTTCCCATCATGAATAGACAACTCCCCTATATTACGAAAGGCAATTTCCTATGTAAATCTTCCCCGGATGCACATGGAGTCGAGTTGAAGGAGCTATCTAGATCCTAACCCTCTGCTATTTTATTTTTACTTCAAAATTCGGTTTCAAGATCCGATCTGCTCTTTTCTTAAAGGCCACCGCCAAGACGACAAATCAAGATCGGGGTTTGGAAATGGGATCTACTCCACTGCAAGCGATGCCTTCTCATCCAACGCAAAATAACGTGAAATTTAGTCGCCAACTAGAGGTTAATGCCCAGCTTTATGAGTTACTGGGTACTGAAGCTTGATAACACGGATCCCAAATAAATAAACACACATACGTGTGTGTATATATATATAAGGTAATTATCCTTAAATCTAAAATTTACATACATAATCTGCATCTTATCAACAAGGCACAAAGAGTCTTATCACAAAACACATACATATATGATCTAATTGTCCATATAAAATCTTTATAGTAACATATGCATGTATACACATATCTATCTATAAAATATCCCACCAACTCAAGATGTAGATGACAGACCACCACCACCAAGTGCTTCTTTTGTAATAATAAAGATAACACACGTCAAAAGGTTTCCACTTACAAATTTACGTTTAATAAATGATATTACACAATTGGACGGCTGGGGTGTATTCTTGTCACATCATGGAGGTGCTTACATCCATATGAATAAATTAATCTATGTTTGATAATTGATGCCGTAATCGGGAGACAATCAATCCAATCACATAATGAACAATAAAGATAAACACAATGTATAGAGGAGATCCAATATCTCTATTCATCTATCAGTATCTTGTACATTGAGGGTCCTCATATTTATAGCCTTAAGGGATGAAAGCCCTCTAGGCGGTTTAGTCTTTTGCCCATTGTTGCAAGAATAATCCATCCATGACTCTTACAGGGCCCGCTTCGCAGAAGACTCACGTACAGGTCCAAGGAATGCACTGATGCTCCTAAAAGACTGTAATACCCCTCGCTTGTACTCATAGTGTAGCTATCCCCGAAGGGGTATTTTGGTCTTTTGTACATGCCCAAGAGCTTATAAATAACTCATGTATCTCTCATTTGAGGAGGGCTCTCTTGAGCAATAAAGAAGCATGTTCAAACTGGTAAGCCATCGGGGCTCAATCTCTAGAGGTAACCCCCGTTGGCTCACCGACAGCAGTAGGGCGGTCCTCTCGGACCCCCGAACCTGTATAAATTATCGTATCATTTTTTACACTCATGGACGATGGCCTTCAGACTTTCAACGTCCATCCCTCACTTATGTTCGATTTTTACACCTACAACATTAGCGCCGTCCGTGGGGATGTAGCTAATTGACGAAAGGCTATGTCTCCTACCAAAAAAATACTCTTAAGTCCACAAAGCCTCCTCCAGCTCCGGAGGGCAATGATCTTGTGGACGACCCATCCGCTCTTTGAAGGATCCCCAGTCGAGCACCCTCGTCGGAGATCAGGGCCATCCACCTCGGGATGGACAACATCCTACATGCCCTGGGGCTCCCACGCACGTCCTCCTCCCTTGTGCGGGTCGAAGCGAGGCCCAGTCAAGGGCGAGCAGTTCAAGGCACCCTTGCAACCAGAAGGCTAAGGATTCTGAGACCAACCATCACCTCCGGGACGCATGACGTCCATGCAGCGCGAGCGATTAAGGCTCGCAGGGAGGGCTGCCCCCTAATGCGCTACTATCAATGGACAATCCCGACATAAAAATCTCGTGTGGGATCTCGAGACACTTTCCCTCCAAAGGATTTCACTCTCGTGGTGCATAGGGCATACGACCTCCGCGGTCTCCCCTAGCAAAAGTCAAAGGTGGCTTGGGCATCCGTCGCCTCCACCATGGAGGCTCGTGTCCTACCAGACCTAGGGCATGAGCGACCACCCTCGTGGTGCATAGGGCATACGACCTCCGCGGTCTCCTCTAGCAAAAGTTCAAGGTGGCTTGGGCATCCGTCGCCTCCACCATGGCGGCTCGTGTCCTACCGGACCTAGGGCATGAACGATCACCCTCGTGGTGCATAGGGCATACGACCTCCGCGGTCTACCCTAGAAAAGGTCCAAGGTGGCTTGGGCGTCCGTCGCCTCCACAATGGCGGCTCATGTCCTACCAGACCTAGGGCATGAGCAACCATCCTTGTGTTGCATAGGGCGTACGACCTCTACGGTCTCCCCTAGCAAAATTCCAAGGTAGCTTGGGCGTCCATCGCCTCCGCTATGGCGGCTCGTGTCCTACTGGACCTAGGGCATGAGCGACCACCCTCGGGGTGCATAGGCCATACGACCTCCGCAGTCTCCCCTAGCAAAAGTCCAAGGTGGCTTGGGCGTCCGTCGCCTCTAACAAGGCGGCTTGTGTCCTACTACACCTAGGGCATGAGAGACAACTTAGGCCTAGTACCAAGTTGATTGATATATTGAGGACTCGTCCCCCTTAGACTCCAGGCCACGCGCCGAACGACCTCTGGGTCCCTGCACGCCTAGCTCTATTTCTTGGCAAGGGTTAACCATTCTCATGCATTCCCGATCACCAAAAAAGGCCCCGCCTACGGGGTAAAAGGGCTCCATCACTCTCATAGTTCTATGCCTCACGACTTAGCCTCGTGGGCGCCACCGGTGTGCCCACGACTTACTGTCGGGGGCACACGTCCAAGGTGCCCATGAGTTAGCCTCATGGGCACCTCCAAGTCCACTAGGGGCTACCACCCCTAGTGACCATTTGGTGCCTTACGACTTAGCCTCGTGGGAGCCATCGGTGTGCCCGTGACTTACTGTCGGGAGCACACGTCCAAGGTGCCCATGAGTTAATCTCATGGGTACCTCCAAGTCCACTAGGGCTACCACCCCTAGTGGTCATTCGGTGCTTCACGACTTAGCCTCGTGGGCGCCACCGGTGTGCCCGTGACTTACTATCGTGGTCACACGTCCAAGGTGCCCATGCATTAGCCTTATGTGCACCTCCAAGTCCACTGGGGGCTACAATCCCTAGAGGTCATTCGGTGCCCCACGACTAAGCCATGTGGGTGCCACAGGTGTGCCCATGACTTACTGTCGGGGGCACACGTCCAAGGTGCCTCGGTGGGGCGGTCGCGGGTTCACGACTTCGCCTTCACAGGCTTCGCTCCAACGCGTCGCCCGCCTCGAAGGTTGTGCCTCGATGGGGCGACCTCGTGTCCTCAACTTCGCCTTCACAGGCTCCGCTCCGACGCACCGCCTACCACGAAGACTATGCCTCGATGGGGCAGCCACGCGTCCAAGACTTTGCCTACACAGGCTTCGCGCCGACACACCGCTCATCTTGAAGGTTGTGCCTCAGTGGGGCAACTATCGTCCATGACTTCGCCCGCACAGGCTCCGCTCCAACGCGCTGCCCGCCTCGAAGGTTGTGCCTCGGTTGCAATAATCTTAGGTGAGCTAACAATCCTAGCAAACACATTACTGTTTTTATCATTCCTAAGCAAATAATGATCATTATAGATAAGAGCCTTAAGAGTGATACCTTTGGGACATTGTTTACCAATGTGTCTCTTTTCCTGGTAATTGTAGCAAGTTGGGTTTTTACTTTTCTTTCTTGTCTTCTTATCTTGTTATTGCCGTCTTGCCTCATTTTTGAATGTCTTGACTTGACATCCATTTGATTATGGCACACCGAGGCATAGTGACCATTCCCATTGCATCCATGACACTCGACATATTTCTTCGTGTGTCTTGCATTGTGCCTTCACTTGCTATTCTCATTCTTCTTTGGAGTGAAATCAATTCCACTCTTATCTTGTAAGCACCTTTGCTTGCTCAATATCTCATCGAGAGTGGCATTCCCTTTGAAGCTTCTTTCCAAGTCGTTAGTCAATTTCTTGACTTGGGCCTTAAGCTCTTCATTTTCCTCTACAAGATTAGTATCATAAGACATAGAGGAAATATGAGCATCTGTTTTTGAGCAACAAGACATATCAAGCAAATCATCACAAGAAGTGGATATGCTAACCTTAGATGAAAAACAAGGGTTAGCAACTACACATAGCATATCATCTAATAAATCACATGTTATGCATATGTCCACCTTGGACTTAATGAGATCCTTGAGAAAGAGGGTCTCATGAGCTTTTTTTAGCTTCTCATAACAATCCTTGAGAAAAAGAAATTCTTTCTTCAAGACTTTGAATTTTGATTTCTCCTTGCCAAGGTATTCATTCAAGTCCTCCAGCATATCCATCAAATCATCATATGAAGGCTCATCATCGTCACCTAACTCATTATTACCTTTTGACATGAAGCATGTAGACATGTCAAATAGTGATGGATCCTCATTTGCATTTGAGAGGTTTGATGGATCATCCTTTATGGCTAGCCCGACAAAGTGTCTTCTTTTATCATCCTTCTTCTTTTTTGATGATGGTTTGGACTCTTCTTCATCTTCCCCATCATAAGGACACTTTGAAGCAATGTGTCCCAATTTTTGACAATTGTAGCACCTTAGAGTCATGTGTCCCAATTTTTGACAAATGTAGCACCTTAGAGTCTTGTGGTGCTTTGTATTTGATGATATGCTTAAATATTTATGTGAGTCACGTCTCTTCATGAGATCTTCCATTTTGTTCATAAGAGTGACCAATTCTTATTCGGTGTCATCATCTTCCTCATCTTGATTCTCATTTTCACTTGAATCATATTTAGCTTTGAAAGCATGAATTCTTTTACTTGAAGTTGAGGCCATCTCCTTAAGATCATATTTGTCCTTTTTTTACATTTCATTTCTGAGAAGATTTCCCAAAAGAGTAGTAGGAGTCATCCTTGGCAATTCAGATGAATTGAAGAATAATGTCACCAAAGTCTGATATTTCTCCAGTAGATCTGTAAGCATCTTGCGCACAATATCAAGACTAGTTAAATCATAAGATAGGCTTTTGAGCTCATTTACTATGTTCTTCATTCTATAATACATCTCATTGATGCTCTCATGAGGCAACATGGTAAATGACTCATACTTGAGGTTTAACCTATGCAATTTAGCTTATTTGACCGTAGAGGTTTCCTCATGAATTTCCATAAGAGCTGTCCAAACATCATGGGTATTTTTAAGATTGCTCACTCTATGGAACCCCTCTATACTCAAAGCGCTATATAGAGCATTTAAAGATTATGCATCGAGTTGCAAGTTTTGCTCTTCCCTTTGAGTGGGGTTTTGTGGATCAATCGGAGTAGTAAAACCCACATAAACAATCTTCCATAGGTTCGGGCCCATGGACTTAATAAACATGGTCATTCTAATTTTTCAATGAGCATAATTTGAACCATCAAAGTGTGGTGCTCTACCAAAGGAGAACCCCTTACTGGTCATCCTTTACTCTTTAGGTGGTGAAGCCTAATAAATGAGAGACCAAACTCTGATACCACTTGTAAGATCGAGGAGGCAGACTAGAAGGGGGTGAATATGCGGTTTTAATTTTTTTTTTTTGGCTAAAACCGAGTTTTATGTGAAATTGTAAATTAATTCAATTTTTCCCAATTTAAAAACTACATCAACTAGTTTCGACTAAGTGCACTAACAATCAAAGACCATTGGTAATTATAGCAATCATACAAATACAAGTAAGCAATTTAATTCCATGAATGTAAATTGCAATATAGTAGAACACAAGAGGAACAAATCACAAGGACACAATGATGTTTTACTATAGTGTTCATAGACTTGCCAGTCTCCCCTAATCCACGTTGAGGTAAGCTCAAACAAATTAGATCGACTTCACAAATTAAGCCAACACATCCGAGGTAAGTCCAACCACTTAGACCAGCTCTAACACGAACCAACACATCGATCTACTCGGGGTTGCTCTTCCTTCATTCCGGAGATGGCGAGCACCAAACCACTCACAACCGCTCGGGTTTTCTCATAACCTTCTTTAAGAAGATCACCGACGTAACTTCTCTAAGCCGTCTAGGTGTCGGCAAACACCAAGAATAACAAGTCGAAGATGCTCGCTTGAACAAATCAAGCGTCTAAGCTCAAGTGGATACACAATCCACTATCTAATGCAACACATGTGCTTAGGGTTTGCTTTCTAAGCTCACTAGGTGCAACACATGCACATAACAGAGGAGGGAGCTTGCTCTTCGATCAAAGAATGGGTAATAGCACCAACAACCTATCCCACAACCGGCCAAAGTGGGTATTTATAGACCACACAAAAAAACTATCCGTTGGAGAAAAGATTCTGAAAAAATCAGTACGAGCGGTAGTACCACCGTTCATCAGCTCGTACTACCGCACTTCCTTTGATGCACATTAACGGCTATAAAAATCCTCTGAAATAGCCGTTGAAAATGCAACGCGGTACTACCACCATTGAACATGCGGTAGTTCCGCTCGCCGGTAGTTTCGAAACACAACGGCGGTATTATCGCTTACTTTGAGGTCCCAAAACGGTCCTTACTGGAAATAATGTATCGCTTCATAAATCGGTTATACCGGGTTGCGGTAGTTCCGTGATAAGCACTGTGGTCGTACCGTGATGCGGTGGTTCCGCCAAATGAACTTCGGTACTACCGCTTTCTAGGAGAGTAAAACACGCTCGGAAGATGTCTCTCTGGAAAACACGTACCGCCAACTAAACTTTGGTCCGACCGGATTTCGGTAGTGCTGCACCACTTTCCCGGTCATACTGCGGTGCGGTAGTACCGCCAACACAACGTTGGTACTACCGATTATCCTGAGAAAAGTTTAAGTTGGCTTTCAAAACAAACGCAATTGCAAAACATATTTACCAATTGATGAGTGATGCAAACAAGGGTTAAATGCAAGAGTCTCAACAAGTTGCAAATCATATTTGCCAACTTTTAGAATCAACACCACAAGGAATAAGGTACATGGATTTAAACCATTTGTAAAATATATTCACAAACTAAAGTCACATGCTACAAGGATTATGCATGAGCCTCGACTATTTGCAAAACACATTTGCAACTATCGGCAACATACCACAAAGAGTAGTTGCATGGACTTCAATCATTTCTAAAGCACATTTACAAATTATAGTCTCATGCTACAAAAA
Source organism: Hsuehochloa calcarea (assembly GCA_036346395.1). Classification (NCBI taxonomy): domain Eukaryota; kingdom Viridiplantae; phylum Streptophyta; class Magnoliopsida; order Poales; family Poaceae; genus Hsuehochloa; species Hsuehochloa calcarea. Next base: position 49,723,314 of record CM070599.1, read on the forward strand.
TTATGATGCATGAGCTTCAACTATTTGTAAAACTTTTTCATAAATAATAACACCATGCATGGATGAGCTAGAGCAAGCACAATGAGCTATCAATACATGACTAACTCAAGCTACTAGTCAAGATCCCTCTTAATAGTACGGCAACCCATACTAGCAATCCGGTCTTCAATCAAACACCAAGACCGATAAAAGACTAGGAACACATCCTTAGACCTATCTAGTCATACATTTACCTTAAGCATCTTCTTGAAGCTTGATGAAGAATATCTTTACTTCAAGTCTGGGTTCTTGACTTTGAGAATCATCAACACATGATGATCTCCTTTACTTCAAGTTCTTGATTTGAATATGCATCCACCCATGATGGATTCTTTCACTTGACCTCCATCAACACATGATGGGTCTTCTCTTGACTTGATGATCATCTCCTCTCTAAGATCTTGATACGTATCAACACATGATACATCATTTACTCCAACCTCTAGACTTTAATATTATCAACATATTATGATCTTCTTCACTTCAAGATCTTGACTTAAATATCATTAACACATGATGATTTTCTTCATCCCGAATATTGACTTGATGACGATCAACTCATGATGTCATCCAAAATCTCCATCATCATGGAACATAACCTATTCATCCAACTCATGAAAAATGTTAGTTCCACAATATGATTATCATTAATTACCACAACATACAATTAACTCATAATGGTGAGACAAGATACTTCAACCTTTCCCTCTTTGATAATTGATGATAACCACTTCAATTGCAAATAATTGAATGTAGATAAATATGAGTATATATGAACTACACAAGTTTTATATACTCAAGAATATATTTCAAAGTAGAGATCCCCAATACATGTGGTTTAAAAAATATGGATCAATACTAATGAAATCACAAAACATAGAGTGAACTCTCCCTAAATGTGTGCATACCAGGACCCAAGAGAAAGGAAGGAATTTCTCTTAAGCAGCAAGCGCCAAAAGAACCACCTGGAGAAAATCCCCGGACGCCAGCACCCTTGCGGCTGACGCGTCCTCACGACTGATGAACCCTCATGGCCGTCGCGCCCATGTGAATGCCCGACGCCCTGTGGTCATCCTCGTTGCCCTACGCCCCCGGACGTCCACGCCCTCACGACCGACAAGCCCCTGCGGCCTCCGCGCCCACGTGACCGCCCAACCCCCTCGTGCGCCCTGAAGCTCATGCGCTCGAGGCGCCCCGCGTGCTCTACGCGTCCGAGCCCCACGCGTCTTGTGCGCCTACACGCTCATCGCGCCCTGCGCCCGTGTCGATGCCCTACGTGCACTACGGCCGCCCTCGTCGCCATGAAGCCTATGCGCTCGCGGCGCCCCGCACCCTATGCGCCTGAGCCTCGCGGGCCTTGTGCGCCCACGGCGCCCCACGCCCTTACTGGTGCTCTCCGCGCCCTACGACCTCCCAGCGTGCCACGGTGGCCCCAACATGGGGCGCCAGCGGCGCAGGTACAGTAGACAGGATAGCGGACTAGCCTGCAGTGGCGATGCAGCGGCCACGCCAAGGCTTGTGGGCGGCGGAGGCTCGGTGGGGCCATCTCAGCTCGGCCGGAGAACAACCAGATAGAAGACCTAAAGGAAGAACAAGTTGGGGAGGAAGAGCAAACTGGAGAGAAGAAAGAACCGAGAGAGAAAGAAAAGAAGGTCCTTGCCTTGGATTCCTGCGAGAGCTGGCACACAGCATGTCTCCATGGTTTAAATAACCATCATTATTTCACATGAATGCACAAGTAACAGCCTCACGTGAAAACAACAAAAAGCACAAACCAAAAGAGGGAGCAGTGATAGACCAAAGCACACAGACACTGCCTCTAGTAGTGTACGCGGCCCACGACGTTTAAAAGAAAGGTAAAAAAAAAGAAGTGTTTGTTTGGACAAAGCCTTCAGAACTGCTGCATCAAGTCAGAAGTTGTGGAATTTTGGACACTATTAGCCCCGTTAGACTACCGAAATTCCTAAAGTAGCCTCCGTAGCCTCAAAATTCCAATTTTAGCCCCCCTTTCTGCCTGCTGCGATGTGCGACCGCAGCAGGTCGTAGCTGCTGGCACCCATGGCAGCAGCTTAGCTGCTGCCCTCCCCTACCGCAGCAGGTGCTTGCTCTCTCCTTGGTGGTGGGCGGCTGCCAGCAAGGTGCTGTCGTGGGGCTAGGTAGTACCTTGCCTGCTGCCATTCCTATCAGCAGCAGTTAGGTGCTGTGTCGGGTGTTGCATCAAGTGAGATCCTGCCATTCACGATGGCAGCACACGCCAGGAAGGGGCAAAAAAATGGAATTTTGAAACTAATGGGACTAGTTTAGGAATTACACTGCTCTAGGGGCCAATTGTGTCCCTGCTTCGAAGTTGTGTTGGCCCTCATCAAGTCAGAAGTTGTGTTGGCCAGAGGGCAAGGTGCCTCACGTGAGAAAGCAAATCAAAGCTGCATCAAGTCGGAAGGGACGTCGAGGCCCACGTCCAAAAGCAAATTTCGAGACCTTTGTGTCTTGACATTGTTGTGACTTGCATATGATAATAATTCAATCGCAGCGCTTGACACTTTCCAAAGTGCCCAATCTGAGGATGACAATACAGCTTCGACATAGTGTGGCATTTTCAGAGCACATCTTCAGACGCAACTGCAGTTCAAATCCATTGGGACTCTCTGAAATATCAATCTCCATAGAAAAGCATGATTCAAAACTGCCCTTTTTGGCGTTCCTCCTGAAACACCAGGGGCAAAGGGGGCTAGTACTGTAAGAATAATCCATCTATGACTCTGACAGGCCCGCTTCGCAGAAGACTCGCGTACATGTCTAGGAATGCAGTGATGCTCCTAAAAGACTGTAATACCCCTCGCTTGTACTCATAGTGTAGCTATCCCCAAGGGGTATTTTGGTCTTTTGTACAGGCCCAAGAGCCTATACATAGCCCATATATCTCTCATTTGAGGAGGGCTCTCTTGAGCAATAAAGAAGTACGTTCAAAACTGGTGAGCCCTCAGGGGCTCCCTCTCCGGAGGTAACCCTCATTGGCTCACCGACAGGAGTAGGGCGGTTCTCTTGGACCCCCGAATATGTGTAAATCCTCATGTCATTTTTTACTCTTGTGACGATGACCCGTCAGATGACCGACGTCCACCCCCTCACTTGTGTTCAGTTTTTACACCTAGAACACCCATAATTAGGTTTTGTAAGGCCCCCCTGGCAATAGACAATGATATTCAAATGTCTCATTAAAAGCTTCTTTCAAAAACCCATTGGGAAAACGAATGAAAAAAGAGCACATTACATTCGTAAGTTGTATTACACTTGTTGTCTCACTAAAAACCTTGATGTGAGAAAACTTCAGGAAAACTCACTAAGGAAAAGAGTACGACGTTTAATCTTCGGGATCCAAGCTTCAAGATTTTGGATAAATCTTCAAGATTTGATATCGGTTATGATTTAGGGATTTATTCCCCTGAACTCTGCAACTCTTTAAACCGTCTCATTCCAATGCCATGAATGCATCTTTGGAAATTGGATGCAGGCAGAAACTTAGTGAATAAATCAACTTGATTTTCATAAGACTTTGTTTACATGATCTTTACTTCACTATTCTACTAGATTTCATGAGGATAGAAAATTTTAGGAGCAATGTGTTTCGTGATGTTACTCTTGACATAACCCGTTTGCATTTGTGTAATACAAGCAACATTATCTTCATAGATAATTAAGGGGGTATTGACGGTATTAATGTTACAATACTTTTGGATGTAGTTAATGACATGTCTGAGACAAACACATTCAAGTGAGGCTTCATGTAGTGTTATAATGTCCAAGTGGTTGGTAGAAGTAGTGAACAAGGTCTGCTTAGATGGCTGCTTCACCACAAAGTAATATAAATCCATTCTAGGATTTTGTACTATAGAGATTTTGACGGTCAGCCAACATATCTTCAGAATTTAGTAATGATCATCCGAATCTATGTATGATATTCATGATCTTTGCATTGTCGACCAACTAAATCTAAATTGTTAAGTGGTAAAATGTTCAATGTGAATTTAAGTAGTAATTATCGTATCAACACGTTCTAGGATTGACTAAGATTTTTAAAATCTCAAGTATGATGATCAGTGTTTAGCATACGCTTACCCTGAAGACAACTTTCACTGAAGTCTTGTTGCTCTAATGTCTTTCAGACATTTTTTAGAATGAATATAGGCAAGTATATTGTGATAAAATCAACTAGATTATCACAATGCAGAGTCTTACATACAAATATCTTATTACTCATCTGGAGATTTTAGGATAAACATTATTTGGGAGTAACATGCTTAACTTATCAAATATCACTCTTTGATTGTGCAACACGAGTAGATTATCCTTGTAGAGTATATGGGGTAATACTAGTTGCAAAGTCGTATGTCTTTCGGATACAATTTATCAAAACCTTTTAGGGTCTTAATATTTTGTAACTTTCTCTCAGTGGTTAAAGTTACAACAAATAGTCTGTTCTGCGGAACTATAAAGTATGGTTGTACCACCCTAAAGTAAAATTTAATCAATCTTAGTTTTGGCGTTTAGGGGATTAATTGTCAATATCACCAATGTATATCGTACCTTCATGGTACTAGAGGAAACCATCATTCCACTAACTTTTGGTGGAAGATGCACTTTATAAGTGCTTGTGTGGCACACTTCTGGTCTTTAGGTTCCTTATTACATTCTTTTGGGTCTTGATGGGTCCTTATCCACTTCTAGAGATCATATGATCGTTGGTGTGATTAAGAGTCTTTCAGGAGATGCTCTTACTACATGTAAAAGAATATTGGGTATGAGTTTTATATATATTGCGATTTTGTTTCCTTTCTTACTAGGAATTTTCAGTCCTTTGAGGATCTCGTCAAGGATTTTCATAACCCGTTGATTGCATATTTTATTTATTTGTTCGTATCATTTGCCATAATAATTATACAACAAAACATTATATCATTTATAATATGAGAGTAACGGTCTCTACGGGGACCTTTGAACCATAGCTTTCACCACTATATTATATTTATAACGACCCATCAAGTCTGAACTACCTCGTTCCAAGACTTTTATTTAGCAATTATGGTTCAACCTCATATGCTTTCATTATGTGACCCGATATGAACGCTTCAAGCGCTTGGCCATGAACTTTGGTTCTGGATCCGTGGATAAACTTTAGTAACTGTAAAGGCAAAATGGTTGTTGATATAAAAATCCCTTTTCATTCCAACTATAAAAATCTCGAGTGATACCGTGTGCATCAGGCATTTGCTTGAAATCAACTTGAAGTTTTAGCAAAGATTTGCAATCATACTTCAATAGGAGTACCATTTCATTGGCGTGAAACCAATATGCACTTTGTAACATTCTGCTTACAAAGTTATTTAGTGTGGTGGAGAATAGTGTTATATAGACTCCAAGTCTTAGGGCGTAAGTTATTTTGTACTTATTTGAGGAATATGGTGTTTTCTAGCCAAAGTGATCAATCAAAGATCAACATATGACTAGGCTTATTCTGGTGCCACTGAGAAAAATGGTTTTCCTTTTGCCATCTGGTCATTCGTGCACTACAAGCTAATGAATCAAAGCTTATTAGATATCAAGAGTACATGTTCAATATTTTGTTAGTAAGGCATGACAACGTATTTTCAATTTCAGGCATACTGTTTACAAAATTTATTCCACGCAAGATTAATTATTTTACTACAGGTAAAATATGCTACTGCAATATATTCTATTAAGCATATTTAATCAACTATTCAACAGGAGATAATGCTTTAATAGAACAATTTGGACCATTATTTTATTTATAACATCCTGGAAAATAACAATCTAATGCATAAGGTTTCAACCTAAAGCAAAAAATAAGGGATACTCATCCTGAGCAGGACCAAGCTCGACAGGAGCTGAATCTATACTACTAATGCTACTCGTGTAGGAAAGCGATATTTTTACAAAGCTAATGGATGACTATGAGATTTCTACAGGTCTCTATAGGTCTCTATAGAACATACCATGGGTTTATCATTGCCTTTGATTGCACCTACTTATCAATTAAACCAGCATTTAGTAACTTCTGATTACATAGCTTTAGTCGAGATATAACACGGTGTAGAGCAGAGTTACACCCATTTACGGACTTCTAGTCCTAGGTATGTGTGCCATTCAGAGGCACAATTTGGCTTTTACAGGTGTTTTTTTTTTTGAGAAAACCATATAATCAATGGATCACATTTAGTCACCACGTGTTAGATAATCGATATTGTAGTCGGGAGACGACCAATCCAACAACACAATGTATAGAGATCTAATATCTTTATTCATCTATGAGTATCTTGTACATAAAAGGTTCTCATATTTGTAGTCCAAAAGTGGTGAAAACACTACACAAACAGTTTAATCTTTTACTTATAATTATGTTTCGTAACAATCTCGTTTTTGTAATGATATTTTGGTCCAATGATGACACGCTAAAGAAATGTCCATAGGGTTGCTTCTGCAGCTTGCCAACTAGGATGGATCCTGGTCAGTCGATGACTACTTTGGGGAGTAGTTTACTTTGGTGGAACCCAGTTTAATTTGGTGGAACCCACTTCTATTTTCCAAATGACATTTAGCTATCACATGATCCCGTCTTGTCAGAAAACTAATCTTCACAAGCGTCAGAACTCAGAAACCAGGCTCCATGAACTGCTCATTATTGAAAAATTGCACTTTTAGTGTATTTTGAAGGCCCCAACACTGGCACCTCATTGCACAGCAAACACTGACAAGCACTCAGATAACCAGTACAACCACAAATAATCAGCATACAATGCCGTATTCAATTTGTATCATTTGACAGGAAATTCGTTGCACACTGACGATTACAATTGCCGGTCCCACATAATATTAAACCTGGAAGCAAATATCCGGCAATGGCAAGCTGCTGATACATTCAAAGTGTCACATAATCTATTTGTACAAGAAAGCTTAGGTATTTCCTGTGCACTATGGGAAAGCCGTTCATCCTCAACTAGCAAGCCTTTACACGATGAATGAAGTCCAGTGAAGAGTCGGCTATCTTCATTGATTCACAGCATTAACCTTCGATTCTTTGGGCACTCTGCCTGTCAAGCAGATAACCATCAGTATTACACAACCAATCCAGGCCTCAAATGTTACAGGTTCGCTAAAAGGGCTTCACCTGCTGGGTTTAACTAACCACGCTGACACTCTAGCCGTTTTGTGTTCTCCAATAGCACCTGTTTCATTATAGTGGTCACAGATCAACATGTACATTATCATAAAGTGGAGAATTAGTGAGATGCTGACTGCTGATGTGTCAATGTGGTCACAGATCAACATGTACATTATCATAAAGTGGAGAATTAGTGAGATGCTGACTGATGTGTCAATGATAGGTGGATAACTCAATGTAAAAGAAAAAAGAGAAAGAAAGGGCAGCCAAGAATAATGGAACTAAATAGCAACAAAAGATTCTTTACCTCCCGGATGTAGTTTGCGATTGCTTTGCAACCTTCTATTGCAAGTTCCATTACATTTTCAAATGTATCCATTGCTAATTTTGCATCCATCTGAAAATTACCTTTTAAGCATTAGCCTTGCTTTGGGTGAATAACTAAAATGTCTTATAAGAAACAATGCTTTGCAGGAAACAAAGCAGATAAGGAATGTTTCACAGGAGAATAAAAATTGTACACACAATTGTGCTTGTGCTTTTTGTGCATATAGAGACAGGGTTACAGGGGCTCCAAAAATTGGAGAAATCAGAAGTAATTCATGGTAATTTTTTGTGACCTGCAGAAGAGTCACTTTGTCCATCTTTGCAAGAGTACCAACAGTGACGTCTGGACCTCCAGCACTGTCTTCTATATAATTCAGATCTGAAATAACATATTAGAAATTAGGATGATGAGGATTCTTTATGTGAGACTATTCTTAGCTTGTCATAGATGTAAAAACAAAATTTAGGTGCCATACCAAGCAAAGGAGTAGAACACAGATACCCAGCACTGCAAGATGTAACAATGTCTCGCATTGGAATCCCAGCATCTGCAAGTGCTAGTGTTGCAGCATTGATGCATGCTGACCTTGTTCCTATTATGCACATAGTCATGTTCATGATATGTTAGTAATCAAAATCATTTTGAACTTTGAAGTACCAGATATGCCAAAATAATTTTGAAATGGGCAAAAGAATAATATGTCATATCAGGACTGAGTAATGGGAAAGAAGAGCACACATTGGAATTTGGTAGGCATTATCAAAGAGTGTCTGACCCATCACTTTTACCGCATAAATCTAGATTTACTCAGCCTCTGGACAATGAGGTAGCCTTGTCTAGTTTTGGTTTGGCAAGGAACAAAAAAGAAGTTGGTTCTAGAATAAATAATAGACTCTAGAGGTGCATATAGATTGGAGACTGGAGCTTCACAGATCTGAAAGGTAGTGCACTTACCACCATCAGCTTGGAGAACTTGGACAAATATATCAATCTGTAAACATGCATAGTAAGCATTGAATGTGGATCCTGACATCATTTAAAATAAAAGTTTCTTGAAGGAAACAGATTACATGGAACTCACCTGTGAATTTGGCATCAAATGTGTTAATATGCTTGCCTCCATTGTTTGCCTAATAACAAGCGAAATTTCTGTTGATCGCCTGTCACATGATTGTATCTTCAGTTTACTACTACAGTTATATAGGAAATGAAGCCACCAGCACACTATAATTCATGCAATCCGAGCTCACTTTGCACAGTTGGTGTGCACTGAAGTGAGTCAACTAAGCTATACATTATACAATAGCATTATCTGCTTTAGTTTACATGAGATGTTACCCCAGAAACTTCGGTTCAAACTGCGACATTTGATTATGTTACAGGTCCAAGAAGTTGATCTGACACCCACACTTCGATTTGAGGACCTTTTTTAAAATCAAACATAATTCAAAAATTTTACTTCCTCCCAAGCCAGAAGGTAGTAATGATACCAAAGTATGTGAAAAACACGACACAGCCAGAAAGAAGCCTGGAATTGCAGTAGGAAAAAACCACGTTTCTTATGTTGAAAGTGTGCACTAGTAATAAATGAATACATTACTATGAACGATTGAGTTACTTTTTTTTATCAAATCTTAATCTTCAAGCTTGAACATACCTGTCACCTTTTGGCTTTCTCCTTCGATCTCCGGTACTAAACTCTGCCATCCTATACTCACAACGCACCTGCAGACAAATTTATCAGGAATGCATCCTAAAAAGAGGATCTTTAATGACGAATGCACTTGGACTAATGAAACTTTACCAAAGCCTCTTTACTGTTTACTTGCTGACCTTTATTCTGAACCTGAAAGAGCAAAACCAAGAGCACAAATTTTTCATGAGATAGCATGAGGTTTAGCTTCAGAGTAATCACGCCTTCCTAGGGTGGGGAAAAATTAGGGGTATGAAAAGGCACTAGCAGAGCAACACAATGCAGAGCCTCCCTGGGTACCGTGTGCATCCTATCAACAAAGAAGCAAGTGATTCCAACATAAAATGTTCACTTCCAGTTCTCCAGTGCATCTCAATGAGGAATAACATTGCATGTTCTACTGCCACAGTTGACCCTAATGGTGCCCTCAAACATGTTACATGTATAGTAAAAAACGTCTCCAACTTAATTAGCCATCACACCATTTTATCATGCAGTGTGAGAAATCCCCCAAAAGTTTAAACCTAAATCATCTTAATTCCTAGAAATAATGTAGACCTCACACTAAATCCCCTCAGGGCATTTCATCAAACATATCACGCGCATGGCCTATCGTCTATATGTGCAATCAAAGTAATCAGGGTCGGCAAGGCAACAACCTCTCGAGGGCCGTAGACAGCGGCAATGACCCTGGTGTTGCCCATCTCGAACAGCGCCGACCTGCGCAAACGAACAAACACAAGCGCAATCGGATCAAAAGCCAAAACCACACGACTACCGAAAGCCTAATTGAATAGATCTGCTGCTCCTATTGGCGCCGGAGCTTTTCTCACCCGTCGGCCCTCGCGACGACGCCAACCTCGCCCTTCAGCTGCCGCATCTGTGGGATACCCAATCCATGTAAGACAGGACCGTATAAACCGCGCGAGGTAAATAGGGTAGGGGGGGAAGAGGGATCACCTCGTTGGGGCGGCGGCCGTCGACGCGGAAGCCGGTGAGAGGGTTAACGTACTCCATTGCCCGATTCGTCTCTCTCTTCTTCCTCTAGCTCCGCCTCCGCGCCGCTGCTGGCAAGACAGCGAGGGTTTTTGAGTGCTTTTCCTTGGTCAGTCGTGGTGCGGATTTCCATGAGACCACGAGTGGCATTGTGCATTTGTGTATGAGTTGGGCCACCGTGAATGAATAAACAAGCCCGTTCTCACAGCCCAACGTCAGATAAAAGTCCATTGGTGTCCGTGAAAAGCCGTGCAAAGAAGGAGAGACGGAAATAAGGGAGAGACGAGTCAATCCAGCAATCCAGAGCCCGAGAAGGCAGCAGAGAGGACGAGCGGAAGAAGAGGACGGCATCATGGCGACGGCCGAGGCGGCCACGGCGTCCCCCACCCACCGCGATTCCTCTCCAGCGACGCCGCCCCGCCCCCGCCGTACCCTAGGGCCGCGGCGGACTCCGCCTGCTTCCCAGTACACCGCCTCCCTAAAGTGTGTGTGTCCATCCTAATCCGAATCCAACCACCTCCATCTCCTCCGATTCTTGTACACGTGTTAGGTCACTTTTTCTGAGAAATGGATCACGACACCTAAGATTTTAACGCAGAGTGTCTACAACCAGAAAGTGACCTTCACATACCGATAAAAAATCTAAGGTTGATATCAATACATAGTATTAGAAAGTGACGATAAAAAAAATAAAAGTCGATAGCAATAGATACTGTTCAATAGATACTGAGTTTTTGCTTTTTGCTATGGTACCTTTTCCACGGTAAGTGTTTTTGTTGTTTGTTGTTTGTTGTGGTTTGCTACTGACAAAAACTGTTTATATACTCACAAAACACTGTATTTGGATCCCTCTTTCTTAAAAATTCCATGCATTTCTGGTAAATCTCTGATTAGTACTATCTGTTATCTCGTTAGCCTTGGAGACGAACCACGACAAGAGCGAGTGCCAGCAGCAGTTTGACAATTATAAGTGTCGGTGTTTTACAATCGAACTTACGTAATGATTGCTTGATTCGGGGGTCTTCAAGACTCAAATCACGCAGAGAGAGTGACACATGAATTTTTATACAGGTTTGGACCTTCTCTGGATAGAATAACAACCCTACTTCCCGCGCATATATATCGAGTATCTTTGATTCTGATCAAGAGAAAGACTGAAATGCAATGTCTTGTGCTCCTATATCTTTCTTCCTCTCTTCCCCTCCCCCCGTTTGGTGATTCCTCCTTTTATAGCGTGCTCGAAGTGGGCGTCCATTTCTCCAGCTCAAAGGGCGTATCAATGCTTCAGATGATGGTGCAGTTACCGGAGATTACTGTTGGAGAAGTAATATTCCCACGTCGCTAGGGAGTTATCACCAGGACAGAGAGTTTAATCGTGTAGTTATTCTGGAGAATAATAGCGTATACTGACTGTTTAGATGCCTTAATCAATTGGACCTACTTGTTTGTAAGCTCGATCGATTATAGAGTAGTCATAACTGACCTGGCCGTAGAAGAGCTTACGACCATGAGGTGATTGTAAAAGAACTTACGATCATGTGCTAGTCGTAGAAGAACTTATGACTATGGAGTGGTCGTAGCTGACCTGATCGTAGAAGAACTTATGACTATGAGGTGATCGTAGCTGACCTGATCGTAGAAGAACTTACATGAGGTAGTCGTAGAAGATCTTATGACTGCAGCTTCTCTATTATTAATATTAAGGGGTATACTCAAGAACCATATAATAACGGCATTATCTATAATAAAAATTACAGATAAATAATTAAATGAGAATGTGTTTAGTCACTTTGTACTGCATTTTGTGTGCCCTCTCTGTCGGTTCTTCTCATCTGGGAATGTGCTTGCATAAAACCTACATGTCAACATATATGTACTACATTTGCGCATTACACATAACCTTCTATACAATTGAGAACGTTGTCCTGTAGGTGTTGCACAGATGTATGTAGGACTATCATAGCTACATATCACTTAATAATGCAGTGTGCATGCATGAATAGGATAGTTTGGTTTACTGCATGCCTTTTTTGTCACTAAACTGAAAACATGTTAGACATCATTCTGCAGATGCTCAAATTAAGATTACTCCCACAAATTTTCTCAAGATAGACGTCACTCTACAGATGATGCTTACAATTGGCCCTTAAAAACTTTAGCCACCAATATACATATAAGTGTTTCCTTTTCTCCCTTCGGAATGGTTTTGATGCATTTTGCATGGGAATTGCTCTCATGTCGTTCTAGATTTACATTTATAACTTTTGCTAACAAATAGAGAAAAAGAAAAGAAAAATGAAATGTATGTGTTACAACAGCCGAAAAACCAGGATCACTGTATTAGTTTAATCCCACACATTTCTTAATGGTTTTTCTATTCAGTCCATAATAACTCGGTTGTGTTCATTTTTCCTAAACATATTGTAGTACTGACAGCTCTTCGATCAACCCCTCGAGATTTCATACACAATGCGTTCAATACAGGTATAACAAATGATACATTATGATACCTTTTAGTTTATACAATATTTACATCTTTATTTGAAATATTCCATTCACTCAGTATTTATATTATTACCATAATTGTTAACGCCATTATGATCTGCATGTCTGTTTTTTGTTCATACCTGTTCGATTGTTTCAGACCCAGATATACTAGCACTTCCACCCTTTCGGATTCATTCTTCCTTGTATTTCATAATACCATCACATTGCATCATCTGTTATATGTGGACTGGATGTCATCTGTTATATCTGGACTGGATGTCTCGGATTCATTCTTTCTTCTATTAATAGGTACATCTGAAACCATTACGGAATAACTAGGTTTTTTGCACTCTCCCTTGTATTTCATTGCTTTACCTTTCTCTTTAGTAGACATGTTATAGGTTTTGCATAATAAAAACTAACCTTGGAACATCCGATGTTGTAGCTTAAACTTACCTAACACAAATAAAGGAGTGCAAAATCGATTTTTAGTACAGAATTCAGTACAACCAGACCAAACTTATACCGCACAAACATAACACAGGTATGGTTTCGAGTGTCTATTTCTGCTGACATTCTCTTTTTTTCAGTTGTAATCTTTTGTTTTTACTACGATGGCTCATGTTCTTTTATTTGCTAAAGTAATATTTTCAAATATCATAAATACAAATCCCTATGACTTAGCATTTTAAACAAATTGCATTTTCATTAAAGAGAATAAGTGCAATATTAAATAACAGTAGATGTTACCTCCACCTCAAGCTTAATTTTGATAATGGCTACATCCACCGATTATCAACACTTGGTAAGGCTACCAGGAAAAATCCAAAACAAGGGCTAGATGAGCCCACCACATTTTCATACCACCCACAAATGTTTTTAAAATAGAACTAACTCAAAGTTAAGTTCTCATGTCCGCTTTGACCGTAGGCGCTACTGCTTAAACAGCTTTAGACTCGCAGAGGTTGTACACTGTACTCCACAAGAGATAATCATACCCATACCCCACATGATTCCTTAGTCATGTAGTTGAGCGATCGTCACAGTAACGTTTCAAACTATCTTGCCCCTTCCGTCATCTCACCTCTATGACCAATTCCATAAGTTGTGCGGGATGCTTACCACAATGACTAGCGCAATGCCCCGCCACAACGACTAGCGCAAATGATAACTTCACCGCTTTGTCCCATTCAAGCTAGCATACGCCCCGCCGCTTGCACACTTCTAAACACCGCTGTGGGATGACATTCGTGGTTCAATAATTTTACTAAGCCAAGTTGCAATTTGCGACTTGCGGTTGTACTTGTTTTACACAGAGGTCATAACAAGATTAAGTTCTTAATTCATCCGACGGTTCATACCACATACCAACCATTCTCGTATTACGTCCGCACTCCACCACTCTTTCCATCCGTCCGTATATGGTACTAGCAAGTTGTTTAGGTTTTGGGAGAAAACCAATTAACGCAACACATCGCCATCTACATCCAATGACCGCCCAAAATCATTTTTTCATGTTTAAAGGATGATGATCGACATTTATTGTCCCGTGATTTAAGCAAGACTAGCGTGTCGCTTAAGTACAACCTAGGCTAGTATTTACCACATAATTACTAGGTGACAAAGAATAGTGTATTCGATTTATCAAAGGATGGCTTAATAAGTAATTAATCAAAGAAATGGGTATTTAACTACCTTAAGCTTTAACATATCATTGTTTACAAAATTAAAGCATGCAACTTTGATATTTTAAATAAACAAAGCTTGCATAAAATGTAGGCTCAAAATGATCAAAGTATTGACTCACCTTGGTTAAAGGCAACGAGGTCTTGGTATTCTTGAGCTTGATCGGTTGAGGTCTCCTGTCTTCAACCCTAATCTGACGAAAGTACCGTAAAAAGACACAACAAAGAAAGAGAGCAAATAAATACCAAACTCATAATAAATGAACTCACAAATGAACAAGACCAGGCCATTAGCAAGATCTTGATTTTAGAAAATTTTGAAACTGTTTCATAATTTTTGGAGTTATAAAGAAAAAGATATAAATTTTGGAAGCTTTTTAAATGAATTTTTAATTAAAACTAAATCGAAAACCCGTAAAATCCTCGAGCCGACACGCAGCACGCACGGCGCGTCCATGGCAATCAGAAGCGGATCGAGTCCACGCAAGACGCCGGCCCACGTCCACGTATCGTTGCCGGGCCACCGTCGGCGACATCACTGCGCGTGGGGCCCATAGGTCGCCGGGCGGCGCGGCGAAAGACGCGACGCTGCCGGCGCCGCCGCCTTCTCCCAAGCACGAGAAAACGAGGGAGCGCGCGAGAGAGAGAGGGGAGGCGAGGGGCGGGCGATGGCGGGCCGAGGTGGAGGAGGTGATGGCGCCGAGCGAGTCCGGCGGAGACGGGCGACGCGGCTCGGCGAGGCAATGGAGGGGAGGCGCCGAGGCCGGAGCCGGGGAGAAGGCCGAGGCGGCGGGACGGACTGGGTGCAGAGGGGGCAGGTGGAGGGAGGAAGGAGGAGGTGGCTCGGCTACTTATAGCCGGTGGAGGCGAGGGCGACGGGGCTGCGGGGTCCCGAGGCGGCGATGGAGACAGGACGGAGGGCCGGGCGCCGCACCTGAGCGGAGGAGGTGACGGAGCGGTGATTGGCGCAGAGGAAGCGGGTCAGAGGAGGGCGTGACGCGACAGGCGAGGGAGAGAGCAGCGGGGCGAGGCGCAAGGCGGCGCGGCGAGGGGACTGAACGGCGATCGCTGTGGTCGGCGACTTTAACCGGAGAGGAGGCACTGGATTGGGGAGAGGGCGGTGGCGGCGCGGGCGAGGCGGGCGGAGGCGGGCCGAGGCGGGCCAACCCGAGGTGAGGGTTCTAGTTTTGAAGCTTTGAAAATTTCAAATCCAAATTTTGATTTTGAAATCTCAATTACAAAAACAGATGTTACAAACCCACCCTCCTTAAATGTAATATCGACTTTTGAGATTCTGCTACCCAAATGAGATAGGGGCGACTTCTCATTACTTCAGAGTCGCTGGGGCTTCTTCGACGGTGACATGGTTGACGGACTCGGTTTTGGCTTGGCGTGGAAACAACTCTTGATGCTTATGAGGTTTGACGACTTTTACTTGCAAATCAAGTCCGCCTTGAGTTGGTGTGGCTTTGAAGTTGAACTCACCGGTGATCGGTTGAGGGCATCTGCTGGCGAAATATCTTTTTCTCCACAGCTGAAACAACGAAGATGAGCTATCGGATTCTCGTGACCGCAGTCGCTTGACGGGCGAGGAGGGCGGAGAACATTCTCACTCTTTTCCTTTTCATCGAGGTACTCGCACTTCAAAGGTAACTGCTATTTTCAGCACCATATTGGTTATCTTTGCCATTTCCATTTGTGATGAGTCTTGCAGCGACGTGAAGACAGGTCCTTTGTAACTCGACTGCCTTGATCAGGATTGGACGCATGAAGCAATCTTTGGGGCAGTGGTCTTGACCTTCGAGAGAAAACACCGACTTTATTCATCTGCACTCATCGGATCGGTGATCCTTATCACGCTTAGGGCGCTTTACACAAGATTGGTCCGCTTGGTGTCCTTTTCTCCACAACGGTGCATGCTACTAGGTTCACAGACAATCTTCCGATTGATGGTGTTCTCACACCGGGACAATAGGGAATCGACACGGTAGCAATAGTATCCAAATTATCCATATGTGAAACATGCTCCTCTTGCAACTTGTCTTAATGGAGGATATAATTGAGCGACATGTCCTGTCCTGCCACATTCCAAGCAAGCGGTTGACGGGCTTCGAAGTCCGTAGTATAATCTCAAAGAGTACCATCGGTAGTATAACTTCAGCAGGTACCACTTGCTTTCCGCTGGGACTCCTGATGAGTTCTTCGTTGTCTGGGTTGAGATTGATGACGATGATCTTTCTTGCGGGTTCTTCAAGATTCTGCTGGCGACAACTGTCCATACGGTGCCCTAGGTTGCCGCAATGGAAACAGTTGATCCTTTGACCTTGCTTCCTTTGGGGGCAACTCTGGCAAAGTGCCTTTTTATCCACAACTAAAGCAAGAAGGTGGCTAACGGTTGAATGTCGCAGATCGATCGCATGAGCGGGAGTGCAGAAAACATTCCCACCGGAGCGCGGAGTTAGCATTGGGGCTCTTGGTGACTGGGCTACTGATTGACTGAATGATGAGCTGCCGAGAAATGCTGACCGCTAAGGATATCTATCTTGTGACCTTCGTGCTGACAACTTCCTTTTACAACTGGCACCACTTCCTTGGGTTGCTGGCCTCTTTGGTGCCATCTGAGGAAAACAAAATGATAAGAATTAGAGGAGATATATGAGGGTTCACTGGCCCTCTAGAGCACAACAAAAGAAATTCAAATCAAACGAGGAAAAACGATCAAATACAATACAAAGCCTAGAATGGCTGCATTATATTAAGGGTTAGGTGTTACATGACTTCTAAACACAAAGATATAGGCTATGCTAAGTCACGACATAAGATACACACACATCGTCTATAAAAGAAGAATACAAATAGTGCTTGCAACCAAAAGATCACATAGAAGCAATCGCTAGCTAAGCTTAAGCTAACTACTCCCACATGGCGATGAAGACTTTGGGATCGGCCTCCTTCCCGAGAGGCGTAGTAGTAGAAGGGCGCTCGCAGAAGATCTAGGTGCATCCGCCTGACGGTTGAAGGCGGTTGCCAAGCTTGGATCGCTTTAGAACAATCTGACCGGGAGGTCTCGTGTCCAAGGTGTGAGCGATGAACTCACCTCTCTTGCATAGAGGAAAACCTCCATGGTCCATGACTCTTGGTCCAGGGTTTGGGTCTTCCGACCTCTGAAGATAGGCATGCAGAGGTAATCCAGGTGATGCATGAATTTGTGGAGAATATCCACGAACTCAACTCCGCTTTCTTGGTGAGACTAAAAGTCCCACAGCCATCTGGACGTCGGGTTGTCATCTACAAATTTTTGAAAAACAAGTGAGGGAATCAGAACTGAGTACAAACTCAAGTGAAGTCAGGGGAAGTGAAGAACTAAGATAGATGAGTAAGAGAAATAAGTATATTATATTTTGCCAAAACTTTTATAAGTTTTTTTTAAAATAAGACTCAAGTCCTTAGGCTCGACTCACCTAACTAAAGATCCTACACCATATGCTCGATACTAGCTCTGCTGCATCTGGATTTTCTAATCCCGAATTCTCTCGCGAATAATCGTATATTCCTCGGATCAAGAGATAGCACTCACGATACATCATCAATCATTTCATACATGGTGTTAAACCACACCATTCAATAATTTAACACATCGAGTTTACATAGACCGTGACGGTCAAGTTTTACAATAAGGGTCGAATGTGCCAAATGATTACATCACAAAAGTAGCTAAGCGACAATGGAAGAAAAAGGGTGAGGCACATCTCTCCACAGTGCAGCGATGGGAAACTCTGTACATCCGATATTACCAAAACTCAAATAATATAGGATGCACCTAGGTACCAAATGAGTCACTAGATCAAGCAGACCTACACTACGTAATTTATGCTACTCTTCGTGGTTCCTTGGTCATCAACTCGGATCCTCTTAGTAGGCGAATTCCAATATTTCTTGCTTCGAGGGTTTGGGGTGAAGCTTAGAGTGAGCACAACTACTGTGTTTCATGAGCCAACACATAGTATGCAATAGTATACATGCAAGGCTTAACAAGAATGGCTCAGTTCTTTTATTTGCTAAAGCAATATTTTCAATTATCATAAATACAAATCCCTATGACTTAGCATTTTAAACAAATTATATTTTTCATTAAAGAGAATAAGTGCAATATTAAATAACAGAGATGTTACCTCCACTCATGCTTAATTTTGATAACTGGCTACATCCACCGACATCAACACGGGTAAGGCTACCCAGAAAAATCCAAAACAAGGGCTAGATGAGCCCACCACATTTTCATACCACCCACAAAGGTTTTTGAAATAGAACTAACTCAAAGTTAAGTTCCCATGTCCGCTTTGACCGTAGGCGTGGTCTGCTTAAACAGCTTTAGACTCGCAGAGGTTGTACACTGCACTCCACAAGAGATAATCATACTCATTACCCCACATGATTCCTTAGTCATGTAGTTGAGCGATCGTCACAAGAACGCTTTCAAACTACCTTGCCCTTCCGTCATCTCACCCATATGGCCAATTCCATAAGTTGTGCGGGATGATTACCACAATGACTAGCGCAGCTGGCCCGGGCCACAACGACTAGCGCAGCAGATAACTTCACCGCTTTGTCCCATTCAAGCTAGCATACGCCCCGCCGCTTGCACACTTCTAAACACCGGCCAGGGATGACATTCGTGGTTCAATAATTTTACTAAGCCAAGTTGCAATTTGCGACTTGCGGTTGTACTTGTTTTACACAGGAGGTCATGACAAGATTAAGTCCTTAATTCATCTGGACGATTCATACCACATACCAACCATTCTCGTATACGTCCGCACCCACCACTCTTTCCATCCGCCCGCACGTGGTACTAGCAAGTTGTTTAGGGTTTTGGGAGGAAAACCAATTAACGCAACACATCACCATCTACATCTAATTACCGCCAAAACTATTTTTTCATGTTTAAAGGATGATGATCGACATTTATTGTCCCTGATTTAACAAGACTAGCGTGTCGCTTAAGTACAACCTAGGCTAGTATTTACCACATAATTACTAGGTGACAAAGAATATCAGATTCGATTTATCAAAGGATGGCTTAATAAGTAATTAATCAAAGAAATGGGTATTTAACTACCTTAAGCTTTAACATATCATTGTTTACTAAATCAAAGCATGCAACTTTGATATTTTAAATAAACATAGCTTGCATAAAATGTAGGCTCATAATGATCAAAGTATTGACTCGCCTTGGTTAAAGGCAGCGAGGTCTTGGTATTCTTGAGCTTGATCGAAGTTGAGGTCTCGCGCCTTCAACCCTAATCTGACGAAAGTACCTAAAAAGACACAACAAAGAAAGAGAGCAAATAAATATCAAACTCATAATAAATGAACTCCAAAATGAACAAGACCAATGCCATTAGCAAGATCTTGATTTTAGAAAATTTTGGAAACTGGTTTCATAATTTTTGGAGTTATAAAGAAAAAGATATAAATTTTGGAAGCTTTTCAAATGAATTTTTAATTGATAACTAAATCAGAAAACCCAGAAAATCCTCGAGCGACACGCGGCACGCACGAGCGCGGTCCATGGCATCAGAAGGGATCGAGTCCACGCGCACGCCGTCCACGTCCACGTATCAAGTCAAGGGCACACTGCCGGGCGACATCAGGCGGGGGCCCACCGGCCAACGGCAAGGGCGCGGAAGCAAAGACGCGACGCTGCCGGTTGCCGCCGTTTTCTCCCGGGCACGAGAAAACGAGGAGCGGGCGAGGAGAGAGAGGGGAGGCGAGGGGACGGCTGGCACGGCGCGGCCGGAGGTGGAGGAGGTGACGCGCGGAGCGAGGCCGGCGGAGACGGGCGACGGCGGCTCGGCCGAGGCGGCGGAGGGGAGGCGCCGAGGCCGAGCCAAGGAGAAGGCCGAGGCGGCGGCGACGCAGACTGGTACGGAGCGGGGTAGGGGCGGAGGGGAGGAAGGAGGAGGCGGGCTCTGGCCACTTATAGCCGGTGGAGGCGAGGGCGACGGGCCGGGGGTCCCGAGGCGGCGATGGAGACAGACGAGGGCGGCGCTGCAATGAGCGGAGGATGTGACAGAGCGGTGATTGGCGCAGAGGAAGCGGGTTGGGGAGGAGGGGCGTGACGCGACAGTGTCGAGGGAGAGAGCAGCGGCGGAGGTGTGCGCGCGGCGAGGGGACGGATGGCGATCGCCGTGGTCGGCGACGGACCTGGAGAGCAGCGCTGGATTGGGGGAGAGGGGCGGTGGGCGCATGCGCGCGAGGCGGCGCAGCCGGGCCGAGGCGGCCAACCCGAAAGTGAGGGTTCGAGTTTTGAAGCTTTGAAAATTTGAAATCCAAATTTTGATTTTGAAATCTCAATTGCAAAAACAGATGAAACCGAGCACGAATCGTGAGAAAAAAAATCCAATAAATCAAAATTGAGTACGACGAAGAGAATACTTGAGTCACTACGGATATCGTTATTTACCGAGTGTGAGTAACACTCGCAAATAGTGCTACACACTCTAAGAATCGCTTACCGAGTGCCACACTCTGCAAAGTGGACTCTGCAAACAACGACTGGTGAAGTTATTTTACCGAGTGTCTAATATCTACAAGACTCGAGATATATTTACCGAAAGTGCTACAATGACACTCCAGAAACAATTATGACTTGACTGGCCGTCACCTCCAAACTAACCGTTAATCTATGAGGTTTACCGAGTGTCACTAGCAAAGACTCGTAAATAAATTAGCATTTCGTGATTAAAACAATTCGAAATAAATTTTTGAATATCGTTTACCGAGTGTTCCCACTCGAAAAAGTAGTCAAATATTTCCGAGGGACTCCGCACTGCAAAAAATGGCACACTCGCAAAATGCATGTAATCGTAACCAAATTGGTTCTGTTTGCTGCTTTACCGAAAGTGCTACACTCTAAAACTGCTTTACCGAGTGCTACACTGCAAACTATGTCCACGTAATTTTTTTGTTTGTTTCAAAGGCATATCCAATACAATGAGCAACAAAATCACAGAAATTATAATAACATGACAGATAGGCAATATATATCACATATATATCCACAAATATCACATCCACTCACAATAACCAACATATGTCGACAAGCACCATGCAAAGTCCACAAACACCATCAACATATGTCCAAAGTCCACAAAGTTCAACCAAGTCCACAGCTCAACATACAAACCCATCAAACAAGGCCTGATGGCTCGTCACATGGCTCTGAGGCTCATGGAGAAACTGAGTCAAGTCCAGTCTTGATCACCCCGCATATCGTTGTTCGATCCAAATTGAGAAGGTCCCTAGAATGAGATTGCACATGTGAGTTATCCGGATCAAAGCAAATTCTAAGGTCTAAGCTATGGTAGGTCAAACTAAGGTATAAGTCAAGGTAGCTCTATATGACACAAAAGTGAAGAGTGCATCTAAGTGACTCACAGTGAGTGCCGTCGCTGGAGGTGGAGGCACCAACCAGATTATCGGCGCGCGCGAGGCGGTGGAGGCCGCCCATGCTCGAGAAAACGGGCCATGTACTGCATTCGCCGCCAGGCGCTCACGGAAGGCTCAAGCCGGGCTCGCACTCGCGCTCTCTCTGCGTGCTAACTCGGCTCGTGCGACACCGAGGGCCCAAGCCGCTCTCGTGAGGCTTGCCGTGACTCCGCAGGCTTCAACTGGGCCTACAATTATTTATCACATAGTTAGAATGCAAATAAAGAACGAGTAGAAAATGAATGGACAACGAATGCAATGTAACTAACTCGAGTGCTACCACCGGGCCGTGAGCGTGCATGATGGCCGACTCAACTCGTGCTCCGCTCTAACTGGGCGAGTGTCCGAGTGTTGGCCGTGTCTATGGTGCCGTTGCTCATATAGTACCGCCTGGTGGCTTACCCGTCCCAACCTCATGACGATGTCACCTCGAGGTCACCGTGCTCGGATCAAATTTCACCCATGGATCTCTCGCCATCGCTGTACTCGCGGAGGCGCCTGGCACGCCGGGTTGTCAGATGCCTCAAGGTCCTCCGCCGTAGACGAGGTCGGGTCCTTTGCCTTGTCCTTGTGTGCCAAGGCATATGCCTTGAACGAGGCGCACTCGCCGGGTGGAACCGCTGTCGCAGGAAGAAGCACAACAATAAGATATTATGCATTCGGTTAGCATAGCAACAACGAAATGAAATCGCGCATATATCCGATGCATATTCCTTAAGGGTAGTGGGGCCTTGTTTGTGCGAGGAACCTCGCATCATCGCACGCAACGTGAGCGCACGGTGATATTGCTCGCATTTCACTCAACCACTTGTCTACAATGGCCTCCCAGCAGCTTGTCCATCCCCGCACACCAAGCAGAGGCACCGCACGCATACGAGCACATGACAAATCATAAATCAATTTCAGCAATTAATCGCAGACGATGTAATCTCATGTTTACCGTCAAGTATTGCTCTTAGTCGTGGGCGTGCACCGCCGCGCCCGTGACTCGTGTCCTCTCGCGGCATGGTAAATTCTTCGCACAGAGCTTTGTCTCGTAGAAGAGGTCTCGCACTCGGTGAACACAGCACTGCTCACCACGCCATCCGCGCCCTCCCTACGCACTTCTCCGCCAAGGTGTAGTAATCCTACAAGCAAATAAAGTCAGAATATACAATTAATGTGATGTTATTATCAAGATAGTGCGATGAACACGCATCTACGCCTCTTTCATCACCCTACCGCCTTGTCGTTATAACACCGCCACCGATCACCGATCGCGAAGCGGCGCTGCTGGGACCACTTCATGGCGGGTCGCACAACACCATCGATCCTCACCATCCCGGTAGTTTGCCCCGCATGTAAGACCCAGATCCCGCTTACTCTACGAGAGTGACTGGATCACCATTTCCCAATCCTCGCACAAAGTTATTGAGATTGAATATTAGTTTCGTTATAACTTAAAACCTCGTGAAGTAGTGTTAACATGCAAAATTACTTACTTAGTTCCGAGGGTCAATCACCGCCGCCTCAGATGGGTAAGTCCGAGGCGCGACGACTCGCAGCCAAACCGTAGGCACCCCATTTTCTCTCGCCAAAGAAGTCGGCATCCTCTCGCGCCAGCCCGCCGCCTCATCCTCCTCCGTGCCTCCTCCACCGCCTCCGCTATCTCCTCCCCGGTCTCCTCCTCCTCATCCTCCTCCGTGGCCGCTACGAACTCGCTGCCGCCGCCCCGTGGAGGAGGTGTCGCCTCGACGCCTCGCTGCCGCCGCCCTCCTCCTCCACCCTTGGCTCCTCCTCCACCTCGGCTCCACCTCCACCTCGGGCTCCACCTCCTGGCACGCCTCGCCGCCGCCCTCCTCCTCCTCCCCGGCACGCCCACCTCGGCCCAGGCACGCCTCCTCCACCACGGCCGACCTCGCCACCACCAAGAAGGTCATAACCGACCTAATCTTCCCGATTCCACCGCCACCATCAATCACCGCAACAAAAGGAATAAACTATCAAGACGCATATACAAAAGTAAATGTATCATACATGTATAAAAGAGATGCAAAATAAGTAAATGTATCGTATATGTATAAAAGAGATGCAAAATAAGTAAATGTATCATACATGTATAAAAGAGATGCAAAATAAGTAAATGTATCATACATGTATAAAATTGCCATAAGTACTACAGATCTTACATGTACTAGAAATAATCATCAAGATCATTGATAGGTGGGCCAAAAATCTCATCATCGCTATTGTCGACGTAATTATGATCGCTCTCAAAGTCTCATCACTAGCGACACCGCTCAATGGTGTTGCTCAAGTAATAACAAGTCCTTCGCTAGAACCTCCTCTCCATCATCCCCGCCAACAATGACCGATCATTGTCTACTTCCATTGCGTAGATCTACATCTAAGACAATCTCAAAACTCCCATCTAATCCTTCTTCTTGAAAGAACTCTCCACATATGTGTTTGCATCGATGTTATAATCATCATCGCTTGGGATGTACTTTACCATGCGGCGATACCTTGTACACCACATCATACGCCTTAAGACGGTCTTTGGTTTGGCACGGTATGAGAGATAATAAACTTGCGTGGCCTGTTGGGCCACAATGTACACGCTGCCTCCTAGCAAGACGGATGACTTTAGAACTCGACTAACCCAAGCTCGTGGGTCTTTATCACTTTTTGGGATCAAACCAATGGCATTTGAATATGACAGACGAAGAGGTACACAACCAGAAACTTGAGTTTGTATATTTCTTCAATTATTCCATAGTAGTCCAACCCATCTGTGCTCGGCGTGAAAACACCGGTATTTGTGGTTCTTCGATTCGCCGACTGCTGTGGCCGAGTTGTGTGAAAGCGATATCCATTGACATCGCATACAGAGAATGACTTGACCCTAAATTCAAATCCATTGGCAACTTGCCTCAACTCTCACTCATAGACACGCCGCTTTGGCCTGCTAGTTCAAGTAGGATGATTCGCTATATATTTGTCGAGTTGAGAGTTAAGTACAAACAACAAATGAAATTGAACAAGACTTCCTCCTTGAACCAACAAATAAAAGTGGGATTTCGTTATCCCGCCATGTCTTAGAAGGGTTTCAACTTCCGCTTTTGGGTTCCTCCGTGAAGGACGATGGTAGAGGAGAACAAATTTGTCAGAACGGCCGCTAACAAGAGGGTTGGATGGGTGCATGCAAAATATTGACAAGAAAAGAAACAAGTTTGTGTAAAACTTACGCAATGTACGGCCAACCTCTTCAAGGTTCCGCAACACATACAAATGGATAGAGCGCCACTCTTCTAGGCTCAACATCTTCAAGGTAGGTTCACTTGCACTTCGAGTTGCCCTCGGTAGTACGAGGGTCGATCGATTGTCGACAAAGATTGTAACGAGGGGTGGATTATGCACGTTAGGAAGGTTGTCGGCATAGTATCTTGTTGTGAAGTATGACACCTCCTCCACAATGGATGCCTCGCATGTGAAGCTTCAATTTTGCATTTATTTTTGCATTTTGTTCTAAGAACCTTTAGGCATCGCCAATTGATAGCACCAACGGCATGCACAGGCCCCCATTTTTGCCTCATATGGTAGGTGCAAGAGCAAATGTTGTATCGGATTGAAGAAGCCGGGGAAAGATCTTTCCAACTTGCGAGCAACACTGTGGCTATTCTTTCCATTTCTTCAATCTCGTCCGAGATATCTCCTTAGCACATAGCTTATGGAAGAACATGCTCAACTCACATCACTGCCAGATGTGATCGTGAAAATAGCCACGAACCATCACCTAAGAAGGCGCTCAATCCATATGTGGTAATCATGACTCTTGAGCCCTGTGGATTCGCATGGTACTTAAGTTCACACCCTCCTCCAATTCGGCCGTGATACCCGCTGTGAACATCAATGATTGGAACCATTGAAGAACTTCTTTCTTTGGGCCCTCGTTAGGACGGTCGGCCTTAGGCTTCTTCCATGACTTCCCGCGTAAGGGAGGCAACATGTTTAGCTTTGGTCTATCGTGACAAATGTTGCTTGATCCAATCTAGCCTTGACATTGTCCTTTGACTTTTCCCACCCATGATTGTGTGAAGGACCGCTCGCTAAATTCTTTTCAAAGGTGCATTACATCAATGTTATGTGGAAGAAGGAGGTCCTTAAAGTAAGGAAGCTTCCACAAGCACGACTTGTGTGTCCAGCATGCTCTTTCCGTATCCCACTAAGCCCCCTTTTCATTGTCGACCACAAGACCATCTAACATCTCAAGAACCCGGGCACTGCCATCATTTCCTGCAGTAGTCTTCCACCGTGACACCTTTTCGAAAGTTCTTCTTGTCTCTCCCGAATGGGTGGTCAAGAGGAGGAATTGTCGATGTTTGTCAAACGAAGAAAACTTGCCCCCTTCTCCAACCGAAAGAACTCCACAAATGACTTGCATATCTGCATGGCATCTTCGTGAACACACCACCACAAAATAACCCATAAGCCGTGAAGTCATGCATGGAATAATGGTACCAAATATGCATTCAAGTTTGTCTTTGTGAATCTGGTCAGATGTCACTACCCCTTCGTCCCATGCACGACCAAATCGCCTATCAAAGGCTCCATGTACACACTCATATTAGCCCCGTGTCCCGGAATTATAAGTGACAATAAAATATTTTGCCGCTGAAAGGCGACGCCAGTGGGAGGTTGAGAGGATGACGAATATGGGCCAACATGTGTATGGTGAAGAACCCATTCCATAAGGATTGAACCCATCGCTTGCCGCAATGCGTACATTACGAGCCTCGCGCCTTTGTTTGTGATGCTTCCGATCAAGCTTTTCCATGATTCACCATCGGACGGATGTATCATCTTGTCGCGTATCGGCCCCGCTTTGTGCCACGCCATCTGCTTTATGGATTCCTCGCTCATGAAAAGCCGTTGATCCTCAGATGAAAGGAAGGTACCTCGTGATCTTTGCGCCAACTTTTGTTTGCGCCTTCCGACCATCACCGATTCTAACTCAATGTACCTAGATGCCTTACACTTTGACAAGATTTATCGCCAAGATGTTCTCCTCGAATAAGATGCATCCGCTCGACAAGCATGTATCCGCCGCACGACATCTTGAGTGCACGGCGATTTTATTTGACTCATACGTGTTCTTTGGCGTAACGTGATCATCCGGAGTAGGGTGCCAACCATCACAACAGCTGATCGGGATTCTCTACTCCAACTAAATCGACTTCACACCATTAGACGCGGCAATGGCATCCATTAGAAACATTGGTGCGCCTGTGAAGGGGTTGTTGTGTCGATCCAACATGGCGAAACGCCTTTGCGCTTGCTCGCCCCGCTCTCGCACTTCCTTCATCGAAAGCCATGTCATGGTCATTTAACATTTCGCCACCCCGCTTCGTAATCAAACTCTCGATCCGTTGTCTCACGACCTCTTCTCTCGCACGATGGCGCTCACCATGCATGGTCCACCGGTATAGTTCTCTACAAATCCATTGTTGACAAGATCTTTAGTCATCTCCTCATATGTTTTCATTGCCTTGTTCTTACACTTCCTACAGTGGACACCGTGCATGTCGCCCCATTTGCAAATGCCTTCGCCATGAAATCATTGGCCTTCTCAATCCATTCATTTGTGTATTGACCCTCTTCCGATAGCCCGTGTACATCCACCGACGGTCATCCATCCTAACATATAGACGATATTGCGCTTAGAGCAATAGAGTAGTAGTGCTAGAGAAAACCATATGAGATGATAAAGAGACATTCATGTTCTTGGTCGATTCACATAGAAGATGTTTGCTAGATTGGATGATGAGATTTTACCTAAGGTTGAAAGGCCGCTATGTCACTTGTAGATGGAGGAATACATGGAACCAATTTTTTGTAGCCACAAACATCACTAGCAAGATTTATCGAAGATTGAGGTAGAGCACGACGACAAGTGCGTGAAGAACAACAAGGTGATTTGCAGATCGAACTTGTGCGACTAATGACGTGAAAAACAAGAAGGTCTACACTCTACAAAGATAAGTTTCTCATGCGACTACGACGTGAACAACAAATGCCCGAAAGTTACAAAGACAACTTGGCCATCCAACCGCACTACATCAATGTTAGAAAATGGAAATGTTAGGTCTACACTCTACAAAGATAAGTTTCTCATGCATTTTTTGACACTTAAAGAAAAATTGCAACTACTACCAAGATTTAACCATAGTGTCCATACATGCACTTCAAAGAAGTAACTCGTGAATACTACCAAGATTTAACCATAGTGTCCATACATGCACTTCAAAGAACTAACTCGTGAACAAGGAATGCATACAGCTAATGAACAAGGACTACTACCTAAATTAATAAATTAAAGGAGATCATCACCATCTTGCTAGTTTCCTATAAACATGATAAGAAAATGAGTATGTTAATCTCAGAAAGAATCAACCAAAAAAACTAATGAAATCTACATAATAGTGTTTTTGGTGTACTATCATTTTCTTAGGCCATGCATGCCGAAAGCACAATAAAAATTTATATCAGATATTGTCACAAAACTTAGATGTTTATCCTCGTTATAATTAGCATTGAGGCACACCACAATGTAATTGTGTCAATATCTAACTTTTGCTCGTGGCATCGATAAACAACACATACCAATTAGCAATTGCAAGACATTAGATGAGGATAATAAGAAGAATAATCAAAGGTGGTAGATGCGATTAGTCGCAAACCTTCACCAATAAAACACAAAGGGAATCTTTCACCCCCAAGAAGGAAGCAATTCTCCTCAACAAACGCTCGCAGCTTCCCCGATTTGTAATCCACAAAACTAGAAGAGCTCCATCCGATGGGCAAGTTCTTGCACCGAAGATACAAAGAAATATCTGTTGGGAAGTGTAGGATAACTGGGACATAAAATGTGGAATGAATGAATTTTCACATCATAAAGATGCCTAGTCGACGATATATACATGTGACAATTACAAATAAAGAGAAGACAAAGAATAAAGATGAAGATGAGTTCATTTTAATCCAAGGACATTTAGCTTTCATGAAATTACTCACAAATATAGACCCAAACTGTGGTTTACTATAGGAGGACGTAATATCAAGATATATGCTTCATGGTCGGCGAATCATAATCATAATACCTTGTAATCCATAAGACACCACAAAAGAAATGCATCTTACTCCTAAGAAAAAGACTTCAAGAACTAAGGCAAGCTAGATCACAGAATTACAAATACAATATTCTGTGAACAAGATCAAAAGGACCACACATTATAAGCCGATATCACATAGTTACGCTTAACATTCAAGCATGTCATTCAGACTTGAACGACAAATTGAAGGAAACAAGTGCACCTATAGTTTTAATGATTAAAAATAAGAACAAGTATTGAACAAACATTTTGTGCATTTTCGTGTATATCATAGATACACAAAGGGAGAAAGTAATATCTCGCAACTACCGTGATAAAAACTTCAAAAGTGGAGGGGAGGAGGCGGCCGTGGTGGGGAGGCGCCGCGACGCGTGGAGGGGAGGAGGCGGCACGGCGGGGGGAGGCGCGCCAGCGACGGCGGGAGGCGCCGCGACGGC
This sequence comes from Hsuehochloa calcarea, assembly GCA_036346395.1. Taxonomy (NCBI): domain Eukaryota; kingdom Viridiplantae; phylum Streptophyta; class Magnoliopsida; order Poales; family Poaceae; genus Hsuehochloa; species Hsuehochloa calcarea. The sequence goes on from CM070599.1 coordinate 49,752,798, forward strand.
GTGAGGGGGGAGGAGGCGGCCATGGGCTGGGGAGGCGCCGGCGACGGCGGGAGGCGCCGCGACGGCGTGAGGGGAGGAGGCGGCCAAGGGGTGGTGGAGGGGAGGAGGCGGCGGGGCTGGGAGGCGCCACGACAATGGGAGGCGCGGCGACGGCAAGTGGAGGGGAGGAGGCGGCCGCGGCGCGGGGGAGGCGCCGCGACGGCGGGAGGCGCCGGCGACGGCGTGAGCGCGCGGCGCGGCGCGGGAGGCGCGGCGCAAGCGGGGACGGCGGAGGCGCCGCATGGGACTGGCAGCTGGCAGCAGGATGTGCGCGCAGCGCGCGGGGAGTTGTTGAGTGATATACGATCCGAGGGAGAAACGGTAGGTGTTGAGTGCTTCACACGAGTGCCTAGATATACGGCACTGCAAACTCAAGCACCGCAGCCCAATGACATGTGGGCCTAGTACATGTTTACCGAGTGCCCAGATCTACTAAGACTGCAAAATGTACACTGTGGTTCGGTAGATGTTTACCGAGTGCCCAGATCTACGGACTCCCAGAACAGAGCATGGCAGCCCACCGTGGCATAGTGGGTTGTGGTTAACCTTTACCGAGTGTTTAAGGTCACACTCGTAAAAGTATCCATCATTTCATGCAAAACTAAAAGAAAAATGCCAATTTAATCATAAAATTCACCAAACTTTCACATGAACTATTTCATGTCATCTATTTACTATCTAAAAAATTCCAAGTTCAAATCATAATGTTGAATTTCACTCTTAATAGAAATCCTACTCGTCATTGTTAATGTTTAGTGTCTCTTTGAAGATGTACCGCTCAAGAAATGATTTAATGTAAATATACTCCAAACGTTATGAAAATTTTTCTATAATATAGATGTATGCTTCAATGTTAATTCTTCCAATCTCGTGATTTATCGAGTTCGATTTTAATTATTACAATTAAATTTACACGATATGTACCTAATTTTCATAAAGAATGAAAATTTTGTGAAATATAGTAAATAAATCGAAATAAACACCATATTTTGGAATGGAGTACTAAATATCATATGTGGATAGAGGAAAAGAATGAAGGGAAAACAAGAAATTTGGTTGAATTTTACCGAGTGTTGCATAATACACTCAGAAAAGATAGTGTTTACCGAGTGTTAGAACTTACACTGTAAACATGATGTTTGCCGAGTGTATGCTCATAACACTCGGTAACATGTCATGCCGTGACGCCGCTTACGCGACGGTTGCTATCCTAGGTGACGTGGCACCTCAATACCGAGTGGTCGCTTTACCGAGTGCACCCTTCTCGTAAACTTGTAGTTTTAACGAGTGTCTTAATTTACCGAGTGTGGTGACTCGGTAAATCCTTCTACTACCGGGTGTTTATGTTTTCCGAGTGTTGGCACTCGGTAAATAATATTTTCCGAGTGCCCCGACTTTTGACACTCGGTAATTGTCGGGGCACTCGGTAACTACACAGTGTCCGGTAGTGAGTACTCCATAACAAATCCCCTATATAATTTTGTACCAAAGGCATGGGCCAAGACCAAATTTTTACGGTTATATCCAACTACCATCCTTCGTGATAACCAAGCATTAAAAAAAAACCCAGCAATGTTCGTACTTGGTTCTAAGTCCAGCTTTATTAGACTCGTAGACACGCAACGACTCTCTGCAGTCTGCACGACGCAGGGCGCGTGCGGGAACTGTTTATTGTCCGAGACAAGAATTAACATAAAATCACCACGCACGCTCACCAGTACAGTACACCACATGATACAGTAGTACAGACAAATCGCGCGGTCAATCTCGTCACATCGATCACCTGGTGGGATAGGCGGAGCTCGTTGCAATGCCGCACAGGCCGGCGGAGCCGTCGGCGCCACGCCGCAAGAGGAAGAAGCCCTGGTCGCCCCACGTCTGCCCCCACGAGTTCTTGGCGATCCAGTACTTGACCCCCTCCTCGTCCTCGCCGTATCCCACCAGCGCCACGGCGTGGTTAAGCCTCGTGCCGCACGGCCCCGTGTACACGCCGCTCTTGTAGTGCCGTATGTTGTCGCCGCGCGCGTCCATGCCCACCGCGACGGGCTGCTTAGCCACGGCGGCCTCGAGCAGGCCCTCGCGGTTCGGGAGCACGACGCGGTAGCTGCCGATGGTGGCTGCGTGGTGCGCGGTCTTGTTGGCGTCGCAGTGGTCGCCCTTGGCGGCGTGGTACGGGTAGTCCTCCTCGGTGGTGATGCCGCCGTTGCTGTGGATCCACCGGAGCGCGCGGTAGGGGCTCCCGCTCTTGCAGCCGCTCTGGAACGGGTCGCAGTCCAGGATCTCCTGCTCCGACAGGGTCAGCAGCTCGCCGGTTGCTATCTGGTGCAGGCTCTCCACCGTCGCCACCGCAGCAAACGCCCAGCACGCATCTGATACACATTTTGCAGTATGAACATTAATCAGAATATATGTGCGGTTTCTAAAGAGATCGATTCTCCAAGAACAAGGAAACAAAATTAAACGTAGTGTGTTATGTTGCGACCAACTGTTCAGTGATGGAGGAAATCCCCTGCTATATGGACATGCACACTCCAATTCATCATGCATGCATGCATGCAGCTTATTAGTCGTTTTCAGTTATTATTGGTTTTGTGATGATTGTGTACGTTTTATTGGTCTATAGATATGATATTTACTGCTGATACAGTCCGGCAGTTTTTTCTTTCTTTTTTAACACTAGTCCAGCAGTTTTATTAACAATGGAAGGAAGTCTTTCAAGAGTTCTTTCTAGCATAAGTCAATTTTGTCAAATTTTTAGAGGAAAAAGAACACCAGAAATCAAAGCCGGCCGTGGTCAATTCATTGGTTGTTTCTGGGATCTCGAGCAATGGCTGCTGGGTATAGCTCACTGTAGCCAAACTCGAGTCATGATTGAGTTATTAGTTTATTACCAATTTTCGCCCATTCCATACCTTTCAAGGTTGTATATTGCAGAACACAGTCTCGTGGTTGTTCATGGAATCAGTTTAGTTTATCTGACAAATATGTTACTTCGGACAAGTTTCACGTCAGAGATCACGCGATCGATACACTTCTATGCAACGAAAGCAGGATTTCACTTACTGCATTTCTTCTGGTTCTTAGCAGGCGTCACAGCGCCTTTCTCCGTCCAGTTGACGCTGCGAGGAATGTCCTCGACAGCGGCCATGTCGTCCTCGTCATGGGCCATCCCGCTGCCCTCCCTGACATCGCCGGCGCGAGTGGTGATCACCATGTCACCGCCGTCCTCCTCCAGCGCCAGGCCGCCGGTGTACCTGGCCAGGAACTCCTCGTCGGTGAGGTCTGTGAACTCGTTCTCGCCGAGCTCGTAGCTGAGCCCGCCGTCCCGGTTCGTGGCCTCGATGTACTCAACGTTGCGGCGGAACACCTCGAACCGGCGCAGCTTCTCGGCGGCGGTCGGGTACGACCGGCCGTGCCGCGCCATCCACCCGTGGAACCTGCCCAGCATCAGATGGCCGCGGTGGTCCGATTGTGCCAACGAGCAGGCGAAGAGCCCGAACAAGAGAAGGAGAAGAGAGAGGGGTAAAGAACTGGAGGCAGCCATGTCTAACGCTCGATCTCGAGTAGCTACTAGCTGCTGTGGACGGTATATGCGCCCGTGGCTGGGTTTAAATAGCGGTTTCGCGCCGAGCGATCGAGCGAGCAGCTGGGAGAGTCGGATTGGTGCGATATATAGTACAGTGCGATTATTGCAAATTATGAGACTTGTAGGTGATGGATTAGCTTAGGTAGATGTACCGATCTTGGTTGGTGGCGCATCGGCATCAATGGATGTGTCTCCGGTTTGGCAGCCATGAACGCTTCATCCCGTACTACAGTCGGTCTCCAATATCTGCGCGCCACCCGCGACGCCCCGGCCCAGGCAGCTTGATTAGCACCTATATATATATTCCAAGTCAGCACGCGGAATGCAAGATGCCTTTTTTAGTATAAAAATCCAAATGATTGTAGCTTTTGAACCGAAAGAACGTGGCTCGCATATTTGATTTCGTTGTTCCAACGGTTCATCAGTGATGTCCACACGCATTAAAGTTTTATGTTCCATGTGTATGGTTTTTTATTATTCCAATGGTTGATCAACGATATTCCAACAGTTCATGGACAAACGTTCCACGAATTAAAATTCTATGTTTCATACGTTTTTTTTTTCCAATGTTCCAACAGTTCACAACGATTTTTCAGTAGAATCAAAGTGCACATGAGTGGGACAAATTGAAACTTCTTGTGGAATAATTCAAGCCTTTCACAGCCCCAATTTTACTAATGGGATTTGGATGCATCTCATAATCATTTGATATAATTTTTGGAGCACGAGCCTAAATTATGATAATTTATAAAAAAATCACATTAAAGAAGGAACGCTAAAGTTGAACTTCAATTTTAAAACAAATGGGAACAAATGTTTATGATGATCTCTAGATAATAATTTATTCAAATACTGTAATAATTATCATGAACAAATATGAATTTTATCAAATTTTTGTAAGTCAATTTAACCTTGAGAAAAATGTGTACTCAATCCATAAATAGCTACTGTAAATAAATTTTAAATAAGTGCATAAGTCATGGACAGTAATTTTTGAAAATTTATGTGAGTTCTACCTTGTCCCAGGAACGCCTCTAAAATTTTTTAGATTTTTATAAATTTATTTGCTATGTTTAAAAAAAGTGGGAGATTTGAATTTCAATTCGGTCAAATCTCCGACCTGACCCGAGCCCAATTGTACTGTTGCGACTCGAGTCACTCGACTTGACTAGACCGTGCCAATTCACTCACGCCGATCACAGCCTTCACCGCTGCCGCTTCACCGGACTCCGGCCGCCGCTTCAGCGGTCGCTAATCTACCGGTCCCACTTGTCAAGACCGCCTCATCTCCCACCGCTTGCCGCTTCTTCTCAAGCTCCAAACAAGATGGCAGACGTGGTGTTGCGCCCGAGCATTGCCGCCCATGCATTTTCACGGAGTTTCACCACCGCCGCCGCTAACCTATCCTAAGCCTCCACAAGTGACACCGTAGCTTATTCCGCTTGGAAGACCTCAAAACCTCTACGCCACCGCCCCTTGGCCGAGTAGACGAGCTCTGATTTTATTTCTTTGCACAAGAGGTTAGCTTCGCTCTTGCGCCTCTTCTTTCTCTCATTACATGCCCTTTTCATCCTGCTAAGATCGAGTTTCCCCGTGTAGCAAATCATCGGGAACGCGAGCTTGTCTTTTGCCGCCTCCAGAGCATGGCCGTGAAGAGCCACCACGCCAACTTGGTATCTGGTGATCTCCTTCCACTCGTTTATGCGTCATCACGTGTTCTTGAGTATGAGGAGTACTTCCCCTCAAGCTAGATTTAAAATCATCCACAGAATTGTCAGAATTTTGGAGTTTCTTTTACCCCGGCTGAAAACGACTCCATCTTCCTCAACTCCGGCGTGGTGGGTTATATGTCAATTCCTTTCATTGACACCATCTCTAGACTATACTTAAGCATTGTCGACCGCCCTCGGTTCCTAATTTTGCTCAGGTTGTCTTGTCCACGAGGAGCCCTTGTCGCCGCCGCCTACCATCGTCGCGTTGTGCTTCTCCGCTTTCCCGATCATCTTCTTGGCTCCGGTAGGTTCCCTGTGCCCCGTGTATGCCGTTGTGTACGGTTGTTTGCTTAAAGCGCAGCCACAATGTGGTATCCACTTTCACCATAGAAGAGCTGCCACACCTCGCCGTCGCGCCGTAGCTAGGGTTCACCGTCACTCATGCTCTAACCACCGGTAGATGCGCAAAGCTATGTGGGTTCCATTTTGGGTCTTACTCCGCCGTCAGGTTTCACTTCACGGAATGCGCCGGCAAATTCATGGCCGAGGCCCTCTGCTCGATCGCATCAGAGCCATGATTTGCGTTAATCTCGGTAAGATTAGGTTAAGTAATCATTAGATGTAAATTGTTGTTGCTAGTGTCTCTATGACGCTGGCCCAAGCACGTAAATTCGTGAGATTTACTCACCGGTTTTCCGCATCGAGTTACTAACATGTGGGCTCGCGAGTTAAGGCGCACAGTGTTCATGGCGGTGGATCGCGACACGCTCGTGAACTATCGGTCCATGCATTGTTGGCGAGGTCGAACATCGGCGCAGGGTCCTACGAGGTCGCTTGACCACCTGTGTTGACCGGGTTAGCACTGGCCCCGGTCCCACCTGTCATTCTCTGTGGCTAGATAAACGTGAGTGTAAAAAGTATTTAACACAATTAGAAAATCCGAAATGAATTACTTTTACACTAAAAATGGGATAAACTTCAAAAATTCATAAGTAATTCATTTTAACTCCAAATTAAGTAAACTCAATTTTGTTAGCTTAAATTTTTGTTGTACTTTAATTTGGAATAGGTTTTGAACATGTTACTATTATATAAAAAATTGATATTTAAAATACATGAACACTAATGATTTTAACATTGAAAAATCTATAGAAAATCGAAATGAACTCCAAATGAATTAAAATGTCCAACTAAATTCATATTAAATCATAATATATACACTGTGGTAGTCTCATGCATTTTTTAGCATTTTGTATTTTTTCGATTTTCTCAGTGTTTATTTGATAACGTGTTTTCTTTAGATTCCGAGTTGACCGAGGTGAACGAATTTCCGTCTGAGAGCGAACAATTGGCATTTCACCAAGGCACAAGCATCACTTTTTACTTTTATTCTTGCATACATGTTGATCCCAGTATTTCCTACTTTAGTGTTTTGAAATGCAAATATTACTTGCGTGCATGCTATTTTCGAGTATGAATACTTTGTGAATTCTAGATAGATGTATCCCAATTCTTGCAGGTTGACCTTGAATTCTCCTTTACATATATGCCTAAGTTAGTTGATGTGTGATATTACTTATCGTTGGTTAATATGCTTAGCCATACAAGTCAGTAGTCACGTAGTTCGGTTGACGGGGTTATCTCGTCAATTCTGGGAGACACTGAATAATTTGTACTTATATTTTCAGTTCGGATCTTCGAATCTGATTGTGGAGTCAAAATTTTGTTCTTTAAAAATGGATTTAGATCTGGACAAGTGGCTAGTAGTGAGGGTGCCTTCGTGCACGAGAATCGGGTACTGTGAAAAGACTTGTCCATATCACCAAGGACCAAACTTTGGGTCACTCCAAGTATTATGTGTACTTCCACACGCAGTTGGGAGCCTCTTGGGCAAGTAAGGGAATGTCGATTGATTTGAAACACAAGTGGTGTGAGGACATGGGACCAGAAAATCTTATGTTCCTTAGGAACCCAATGTAAGGATATAATGTGTAAGTGAGCGCTATTTTTATTTTGATATTGGGCGGTCGACCCACATGCTAAATTCTTACATTGGCCCTTCGACACAACTTGCATGTCCGTTAGTTAATAGGCTGTATAGCTAGCACTAAGCTAAATTTTATCATGCATGGGTGGTTCACTTCAATATGGTTTTCTTGTAAAAATACCAAGTCTTGATTTCCTACCGACACACCAAAGGAAGTGTGTTAGTATTCGGAGGCTTACGGGGAGTCATGTGGGTAAAGATGTACTCCCCTGCAGAGTTATAAACTATTCGAATAGCCTTGTCCATGGTTATGGATATCACTTGGATTTTGACTGACATCATTGTTAGATTTTAAACTAAAACTTGACATGGGACAACTTGGTATCGACATGACGGGTTTGTCATGAGTTTAGTTTATCAAAGTGGGGCTGCCACTTTGATATTGTTTGATATATGTTTACCTTATCATTTAACTTTCTTTTTTTTATAAATCGTTTATTGTTAAAACTATTTTCTTAAACTAGAATGTGTAGCTTGAGTATTGCTGCGTTTGTGCAAAAACTAGAGCCACTATAACCTCTCTTTGATCAACCCCTAGCATGTATAAAATTTTCTTTTGTGTAAATCTTTTAAGTACAACTTTGTACTTTAACGGATTGTCCATTTGTTCAGGTGAGGAAGATTATAATCTAGATCATTTCGTTAGCCCCGATTTCGCTGACGCTAGCGAATAACGCTATTTTTGGCCTCCACTCAGTTGCCTTTGGGAAGGGCACACCATCGGAGTTTTTGTGCTTACTATTTTCTTTTTCCACTGCACTTTGGTTAATGCTTAAATTTGGCCACTGGCTCGATGTAACATATGGACCTAAGTCCTTGTCCTGCATTTATACTTTGTAATATATCCAGATACCTTGTGTATGATTGTGATCAATGTTGATTGAGATATGTGTGTGTTAGCCTTGATCCTTGGGAGCTAACACGTGATCCTTGGGAGCTAACACGAGACACATATCCGAATATTTGAAATGTTCTTTGATTCATGTAAGTATGGTCTCTAATACTATGGATCGGCTTGTTGCATATGCCTCACAGTGGTATGCGGGTCGATCCTCTAACCATGATCAACCGAGACTCATATTTGCATGGGTTAAGTTGGATTTCAGACCTTGGAGGTCTAGAGTTATTTACATATAATTTAAAGGACTGTGATCCTATGTAAATAATTCGAGATCCCTACAAAGTCTAACAGCGCCAAATAAAAATCAATTAGCAGAACAAATCAAAAGTTACGTAGGCTAGTTAAGTCTGTGTCACATAGCAAGAAGTGATAAATGGTGGGTGCATAGTCAATCAACTAAATGAAAAATAAACCAAGCAGTCAGTGTTGCACCACTAGTACCAAACACCCAAATCATGGCACCGCGGCGGACTGGCCTGGCATGCCACATCCCACCTTCGCCTTGGTTACTAGGTCGTGGGCCGACCCTAGGCGGCGGTTTGCTATGCGTCGCGCGTGCGGCATACAGGAAATCCGCAAGTCAACACAGGTGGATCTACATATTCCGCATCAGAGCTTGCTCCACGGGTTAGTGTTCGGAAAGAAGCTTAACAAATAAAAATTGATTTTTTTTTTGTCATCGATAGGATGATAGGATAGATAATATATTTATTTTATAGTATCGATGTTTAATTATACACCGATGATTAACACGTGATTAAGTATATAATCATATATAATAAAAAAAAATACAACCCTCTAAACACTTAAAAATAATAATACAACTATATTTTTGACCCTTCCTGTTTATTTCGAAGATGGTATATGTTCACTGGTACAAAACACCGACACATCTACGCCCGTCTGCGCACGCACAGATGCACATGCATCCGTGCAGCACAGAGGTAGAACTCACCGCCTCATCAGGACGAAGGTAAGGAAAGGCTAGAAGGCGTAACCACTCAAAACGGGCTCACCAAACGTGCTCGGCCATGTATCTAATCCGGGCTGTCACGGCAAAGAAAGCGAGCAGACGATGTGCAAGAACTGCATCTTCTCCACGAGCTCCCTCGCGTGCCTCGCCGCGCGCCGCTCGAGCCGGTGGAACAGCTCCGCGCCGAGGCGCTCGCCGATGTGCGCGTCCACGAGCACCCCCGCCACGGCCTTGCAGCTGTTGGCCATCGCGCGGCCGACCTCGGCGGGGTCGTCCGGCCGGCCCACCACCAGCGGGCTCCCACCCTCACGAGCTCGAGCCTGTCGATCTCAAACGAGCCGTTCGCGCGCACCACGTCGTGGAACTCTTGCAGGCTCGGAGCGTACACCGGGATGTTGAAACTGTCCCTCTGTTCCCTCTCGATCAAACCCTGCGTCCAAGTCGATCGACGCATGTCACTAATTAATCATAAGTTTCTGATGCCACAGCATATGTAATAAAGATCGGAGTCTTGTCTGTGTTAATTGATCGGGCATGATATGATGTATAGTATATATACCTCTTGGACAAGATCGTCCCATGCGTCTTGGAAGTGTGTGCCGAAGAGGAGGCCGGCGCCGCCTTGGTCGGCCGGGTCAGCGGAAGTCCGGCCGAGGCAGGCCAGGAACATGGCGCCGCCGTGTTTCAGCTCGCGCGCCCGGGACAGCAAGAAGCGCGTGAGATCGGCCTGAACTGGTGCTTGTAGGCGGCCGCGGTGGCCTCCGTGGCGCGGTGGAAGAACACCCGGCCGCTGTTGTACGCCGCCGACCTACTGTCAGTGACATTGTCTGGCACCTGCGAGAGCCAGTGCAGGGAGAAGGTGGAGTTGAACACGTTGATGGACTCGGCTGGGAAGAGGCGCCCGTAGAAGGAGCCCGACGCCGGCGCAGTTGATTGATCTCGCCAACACCGAGACCGAGTCTCACGGGCAAAAGCTCACCAACGCGCTCGATCGGGGCGGTTCCAATCGCCGATTTTGGTTTCGGTCCCGGCCATCTCAGCGCTACAAAAACAGGGATTGATCGGGGTTTGAGGCGCAAGTTGTTCAAACCAAAAGGCATCCCGCACACGTCCGATCCATAACGAACGCCGAGGTGAACGAAGGCGGATCGACACCATCAATCACCGCCGCCACATCGTCACCATCGCAACTCAAAGTCAAGTCACGGCGCCGATTCGCGCCGACTCGACCTTAGCATCAACCACGATGACATCTTCTTCATCGGTACACGCTACTCTTCCGCACTCTTGTCTTACGGTGTTCATCTATGATCTAGGTTTATTCATGTTTTAGATTAAGTGACTATTCTCGCTTATATTAAACATTGGTATCGTGAGCCTTAGCCTAGATTGTTTTGAACCCGATCTATCTTTAGCGGCTCGGTTTTAGCATTTAGAAGGAGGGATTCAAATCCTCACCAAAAACCCTAACGAATCTAAAGCCCCGACCTCAAAAACTCGGGATCCGAATAGCGCGTGGAATACTTACTTTTTGAAGATCGTGAGCTTGTTCGGTTTAGCGCCACGCAGCTCCACTGACGGCCAAGGCTGCTGACTTTGTCCGACGCTGCCGGCGAGGAGGGTCATGGGCGCCGCTTCATGTCGCGCCGCTTCCTCCCGCGCCGAGCCGCAATGCCGCTTCTCCGCCGCCGCCCAGACGCTGAAGCTTCCGCCGATGCGCCGACGCCATCGAGCGCCGAGGGGAACGGGAAAATGGTTTTAGGTTTAGGGTTTGCGCTGTCACGGTTTTTATACCGCGCGATTTCGCTCCCCAATGGTCTGCTTCGATCCGACGGATCGTGTTGTTTCCGCCAAGGATTGGGATGGCGATCTTGGCCGCCTATTTTGAGATCCGACGCCGCCGCTTCGCTTGTTAAGTCGCAGCCGCTAATGGGCCGAGCGGCGGGCCGTAGGCGGTGAAGCGGCCAAAGCGCAGTCGAGCAGCCGAATGTGCCGAAAATAATCGTATACGGATGAACAAAGGATCTTTTCCTTTTACAAAATGTTTTTCCGATGAAGTTTTTTGTTTATCGCTTAATCTAATGTTTATTTCTCAATTGTGTAATGCTACAAGAGTTTTACCATTTTGTAAAATGCTTTTATGATTAAGATTTATAATTATTATTTATCTTATTTTTGTGCACTGTTTTAATTAATGATGATTCCTCATGTTTCGGTATAAATTCGGTCTCTGATTAAAATTGAACCAACGAGATATTTTAATTAGAGAATTTTATGATTTATTTTGGCATTATGTATACACATGATTACATACTGACCAACGTTGTTTGTAGTCATGTGTCGCCACATTAATGTTATAGTTCTTTTATTTCTGCCCAACGGTGATATAAACTAGAACTGTAATTTTTGCATGTTATTAATCGCACCAACGAGGGTTAATTGCATGCAATACTTTTATGTTTTTTCTAATTTTTCCTCAGATTTTAATGTTCAGCCATGAATGCTTCAAATGTTGCCGCTACAATTGACAACATTGAGCAGCTTACGGGGAGCAACTTCCCCGCTTGGAAAGAAAGAATTTCAGTTGTCCTTGGAGTATTAGACCTTGATTATGCACTAAGAGTGTCTGCTCCCGTTTCTCCCACCATTGGTGAGGACGACTACGATGAGAAAAAGAAAATATATGATAATAATGTCGAAAAATGGGAGCGGTCTAACCGCCTATCACTAATGATTATGAAGACTTCTATCTCATTGAATCGTGGAGCAATTCCAGATTCTGAAAATGCTAAGGAGTATCTGGCTTCAGTAGAGGAGAAATTCAAAGGCTCCACTAAGGTTTATGCCAGTACATTAATCCAGAGGCTTCTATCCACTAAGTATGACGGTCCAAAGAAGATAAGAGAGCACATCATGATGATGACCGATATGGTCGAAAACTCAAGGGCATGGACATGGAAATATCCGATGGTTTCTAGTCCACTTCATAATGACTTCTTCCTTCAATACACCGCTTAAGATAAACTATAATACTCAGAAGATAAATGGAGCATGAGCGATCTTATCGCCATGTGTGTCCAGGAGGAAGAAAGGATTAGGGCCAAAAGAAAGATTTAGTGAATCAAGTTGGCGGTCCTAGCAAAAGGAAGTTCTCGGGACTTCAAATCCAAGAAAAGGTCGCACTACTCTCCTAATTCAGATAAATCAGGGCCTAAGGTGCAACTACACCGAAACCCAATGTTGCTTCGCTAAAGCACCAAGTGGAATGCATGTCACTCGCAAAGAGCCGTGACATTTCCGTAAGGATTATGTTGGTTTCTAAAATGGCTCGCCAAGAAGGGTAATGATTCTATAACGCTTGTTGATGAAACCCTTTATACTAATTTTTCCCTTAAATCTTGGTGGATTGACTCAGTGCAATCTGCACGCTACCAACTCTTTACAGGATTCCATACCGTGAGAACACTAAGAAAGGGGAGCCAAGTCTTAGAGTCGCGGATGGAAAAGAAGTCAAGTGGAATCGCTTGGTTCTGCTTCCTTAGTCTTAGATAGCGGCTTCACACTTCGCCTTAATAATGTAGTTTTTGTTCCTTCCATTAGAGGAATTTAATTTCAGATCTTTATTGGACGATGATGGATTCAAATGTAATTTTGGTAACAATAAGTGTGTTATCACATTTAATTCAAATAATGTTGGTCTTGTCATAGACAAGACAAGCTTTATATGCTTTCCTTAATGAATCACCGATTTCTTTGAATGTGAGTGATACTATGCGAAAAGTATATCGAGACTTCTTCAAACCGTGGCACCGCTGCTTAGGCCACATTTCAAGGGGAGAATGGAGCGCCTCATTAAGGAAGAGATTCTCCAACCATTAGATTTCTCCGACTCGCACTAACGCATTGATTGCATTAAAGGAAAATACGTAAAGAAAATAAAGAAGGAGCAACTCGCACTCAGACTATTAGAGTTAATTCATACCGATATTTGTGGTCCTTTTCCGTGACATCGCGGATGGTTTTGATTCTTTCATTACATTCACCGATGATTTCTCCCGTTATGGTTATATTTTTCCCATTAAGGACCGATCCGAGTCACTTGATAAATTTAAGATATTTAAGGTCAAGTTGAAAATCAGCACAACCTAAGAATCAAAGTGGTAAGATCGACCGTGGGGAGAATATTATGGGAGACATGCCCTTATGGCCAAATTCTCGCCCTTTCGCTAAGTTCCTTCAGAAAATGGCATTGTTGCCCAATATTCTACACTGTGAACCTCAAAGAAATGGGGTAGCCGAGAGACGCAACCGCACACTTATGGATATGGTACGAGCATGCTTAGCTACTCTAGTTTATCACCGGTTTATGGATGGAGGCACTAAAGACAAGAAGACATATTCTTAATAGGGTTCCCAAGAATCAAGACTCTAAGACACCTTATGAATTATGGACCGAGAAACCGAGTTTGAAATATTTAAGAGTATGGGGTTGTTGTCAAGCTAAGATATTTAATCCACATATTGGAAAATTAGACCCTAAGACAAGAAGTTGCCATTTTATAGGTACCTCGAAAGATCTAAAGGGTATCGGTTTTATTGTCCCGATAGAACAACTAAGTTTGTAGAAACAAGACATGCTGTGTTCTTAGAAAATAATGAGGACCTCGAGCCTAGGAAAATTGATCTTGAAGAGAAGCGGTTTACGCTCCTTCACCGCTTATCCCGTAGATTTTTATTCTCGAGACTTCGTGGTTGCACCTCCAAGACCAAATACCGTTGATGCACCCACCGTTGGGGTCTCAAATTCCTAATGTCATACCTAATGATGAGCCTCAGCAGCCTCCTCGCGCCAAAGAACCTCCCGCAATAGTTGTTTAACCTATCGTAAGATCACAATGGAGAGAAGATCCGCCATCCCAAATGATTATGTTGTTTACATTAATGAGGATATTAATGATATAGGGAAGGTAGATGATCCCACCTCTTATAAGGAAGCAATAATGAGTGAATATTCCCTAAATGGTTTGAAGCCATGAAGGATGAACTAAAGTCTATGAGCACTAATGATGTATGGGACTTAGTAGAAATTTGACTGAGTCAAAACAAGAGGGTCAGAAATGGGTCTACAAAACTAAGCATGACTCTAAGGGAAATATCGAGAGGTTCAAAGCAAGACTCAGAGCAAAAGGCTTCTCACAAAGAGAGGGGATTGATTATAATGACACTTTTTCTCCTGTCTCAACTAAGGATCTGCTCAGAATCGTTATGGCGCTTGTAGCTCATTATGATTTAGAGCTACATCGATGGATGTTAAGACGGCATTCCTTAATGGCGATTTGCAAGAAAATGTTTACATGACTCAACCTAAGGTTTTGTCGTGGAAGGCAAGGAGCACATGGGATGTCGACTTAAGAAATCTATTTATGGCTTAAAACAAGCATCGAGGCAAGGGTACCTCAAATTTGATAAAGTTATAAGGAATTTTGGATTTAAGGAAAATGAAGTTGATAATCGCATATATGTTAAGTTCAAGGAGTAAATTCACCATCTTAGTACTTTATGTGGATGATATCTTATTGGCTAGCAATGATAAGGATATGCTGCTTTGAAACCAAAAGATTTCTCTCATCCAATTTTGATATGAAGGATCTCGTGATGCCTCTTACGCTCTTGGCATTGAAATTCACCGACAGTCCAAAGGAGTATTAAGTTTATCTCAAAAGGCATACGCTGACAGAGTACTAAAGAGATACAATATGCATAAATGCTCGCTCACCCGCTCCTATCGTTAAGGGCGATAAGTTTGGGACATTTCAATGTCCAAGGAACCAATATGAAATCGATCGATGAAGATCGTTCCTTACGCTTCACCGCTTGAAGCATTATGTATGCTCAAGTAAGCACACGCCTCGACTTAGCTTTTGTAACCGAATGCTTGGCGATATCACCAAATCCAGACCGACCATCGAAAGTCGTAAGAAAGTATTATGTTATATGCAAGCTACTAAGCATCTCATGCTCACATATAAGCATACCGATAACCTTGAAGTTGTTGGTTATTCGATTCAGATTTTATGGGATGTGTTGATACTAAGAAATCCACGCCAAAGTTATATCTTCACACTACCGAGGAGCTATCTCGTGAAAAGCTCCAAACAAACCCTTACGGCATCTTCAACGATGCAAGCTGAGTTTGTGGCATGTTATGAGGCTACTGGGCAGGCTGTATGGCTTAAGAACTTTATTCCGGGCCTTAGAGTGGTTGACAGCATTTCTAAGCCACTCACCTTACACTGCGATAACGAACCCGCAGTCTTTTATGCAAGTAACAACAAGTCAAGTGGTGCCAAACACATTGACATTAAGTATCATGTTGTGAAAGATAGAATCCGTGATCAAACCATTAGTATCAAGCATATTAGTACTAA
This sequence comes from Hsuehochloa calcarea, assembly GCA_036346395.1. Taxonomy (NCBI): domain Eukaryota; kingdom Viridiplantae; phylum Streptophyta; class Magnoliopsida; order Poales; family Poaceae; genus Hsuehochloa; species Hsuehochloa calcarea. The sequence goes on from CM070599.1 coordinate 49,768,484, forward strand.
GTCAATGCTTATGATCCGCTTACTAAAGGCTTACCACCCAATATATTTCGTGATCATGTTGCCGGTATGGGTTTATTGGAAAGCCTCTGATTCTGGATAAAGGACCTTAAAGTAAACCAACTCCCATTAAGTATTATGAATATCCATTTTTTAAATGTAATAGTATACTATAGGTACTGAGGTTGTATGACACTTCTCTGGCCATGCCATACATTACCTTGGTATGCTGATTTTCATTTGAGGATGGACTTATGTTGTTAACCTTACGATCAAAGGGGAGAATGTTGATTGATCTCGCCAATGTACCGAGACCGAGTCTCACGGGCAAAGCTCACCAACGCGCCTCGATCGGGGCGGTTCCAACTGCCGATTTTGGTTTCGGTCCCGTCATCTCAGCGCTACAAAAAACAGGGGATTGATCAGGGGTTTGAGTGCGCAAGTTGTTCAAACCCAAAAAGGCATCCCGCACACGTCCGATCCATAACGAACGCCGAGGTGAACGGCCGTCGATCGACACCATCAATCACCGCCGCTATTAATCGTCACCACCGCAACTCAAAGCCAAGTCACGGCGCCAGATTCGCGCCGACCCGACCTTAGCATCAACCACGATGACATCTTCTTCATCGGGTACACGCTACTCTTCCGCACTCTTGTCTTACGGTGTTCATCTATGATCTAGGTTTATTCATGTTTTAGATTAAGTGACTATTCTCAGTTTATATTAAACACGGCGGCGTGGTACGATCGCGTCCGCGTTCCTCGCTCACGGGCGAGGCACTCGAGGCTGCCGCCCCGGGCGTGAGGAGCGGCGGGAGGAGCTGGAAGAGCGTGTTGAAGTCGTTGCTGGGGAGGTCGGAGAAGAAGACCTGAACTCGGGTGCGTCGTGGCCGCGCGACTCGTACGCCTTGGCGACGCGGCGGACGATGACGTTGACGAGGAAGAGGCTGTTGTTGCCGCACGAACAACCCAGGTCGGCCACCGTGAAGAGCTTCTCGTCGCGAGGGCCCAGGGATCGTTCCGTCATCGCGTCCATGGCCTCCTCCAGAAAGTGAAGCATGCGACGTGCGTGCAGAGCCTTTATATACACGGTACAGTACATGCACGCATTCCCCAAACACGACGGTTACGAGTTAGAAACGTACTTCCTTACGCTCTAGCTGCAGAGGTACTGCTAAATTAAAATGCTGGTATACTTTCGCACAACGTATTTAAGAACGAATTATTCAACTCAAACTGATTTTAAAAATGTACGGGCATTGTGTTGTTTGCTCTTCTTCTTCTGTTGCTATATATAGTATTAAGCAGGAACGCATTGATGCAAGGCTGGGAGCCTAGGAATAGTGGTACCTGAGCTTGGGAGTTGTTGAGGTAGCTGCCATCGCCGCTGCCTCCCTTCATGGAAAGCATGCTCGCCAGCTTCACTCGAGGAACAGCAGTCACGTTCTCTCCCTTCGTCGACGCCATGGCCATTGTCATGCTGACTGTGGTTTAGGTATAAAAAGGCAAAATTAAGCGGTTTAATTCTTCACTTAAGAGCTAGCTAGGCTGTGTATGAGGGATCGATGGGCGGTGTGGAGTGGAGTGTGAACTGTGGAGATCGACGTACGTCCATGCATATTTATATAGGCGGTTCAAGAATTAGTTAATTGTGACCTATGTTAATTGAACAGACGACTGTGTTAAGGGTGACCAGTGACTAACACGCATTAGTTAATGCCCTCACATGCCATGCGACTCCAGAAGTGGCGCCGGATTGCCATTTTCTCAAGTGCAAGGCAAGAAACGTTGATTTTTGCCAGGTAACTAGCACGGTTGTCTTTCTAAATTTTCTGTAAAGTGATTGTTTGGAATACTGAAAAACTGAAATCTTTTGCTGTTGGGACACCGTATATTTGAATCCGAGCTCTCTATCTGTATTCTGAATTAGTCCTATGATCAGTAGCTAGTTCACACGGTGACATCATTGATGAAATCATATCCATACAACGAAACAGCTAAGAAGTCTCGTATACAATGCTTCGCAAGCTGATGATATGTTATATTTATAAGTCGTCTGGTGATAAGAATAAACGCATAGGGGAGGCGGTATGGCAAAGGTGCACGGTTTAAAAGTAAAGTCTTTTTCACACATGCAGAATTCAATATTAAAAATATGCCAAGAATATTATTTGTGTCAGACAAGAAACATCCACCACATGTCAAGAGAACAAAGATGTCCAATTGATTGTTGTGTTCTTTAGCAAAATAAATCAAGAAACAATATAAAAAGATTGTAATAGATTATGGTCAACACGGTTAAAAAAACAAGTAGTAGTATCACGTGATATTTGTAGTAAGAGAGTTCGAATATACAATAAAACATGCAAGGCGAGCCGAATAGCAAGTTCTATTTTCAAGTTAGCAGATGCACCACAGGACACACATACGACAATGCAAGAAACGATTTATCAAATGTAAGTAAAGAACACAATTATTCAAAGATGTACCATCACATCCGACCCTACGGAAGACAATAAGAAGTTGTCGATTATGTTTCGCCCCCATGAATCGCCTAGCGGCGTGTACCGAACCTTCCTTTTCCTCACCCCTCCTCCTCTCCCCTACCACTACCATCGCCACTCCCGCCTCCTCTGCTTTGGGGTAGAGTTCGTAGGTAGCACTGCTGTGGCCGGGCTTTAGGCCGCATATGTCGACGCTCTTGTCATCTTCTTCCCAACGGTGCGTAACTTTATTATGGTTCATCATTGGCTCGCTTATGCACCCTTGGCCTATGATAGAGGAGGCGCTAATGGGTTGATCGATCGTCGTCCGCTTCATCGGGCTCGCCGTCTCATCACCACCGCCAATGTCGCTGGTCAAGATCGAGTCGCATAAAGTACATGTGTGCTCCCGCTTGCTTTCACAAACAGATGTACTGCTTTCATCTTCGCCACCACCTTGAAATCGTGGCCGCACCACACGAATGTCGAGATTGTTTCCCATGAGACACGAGGAATAGGCCATCTCGGGTTGTATCCGCCTTATGCGGAAGGTCAGACCGAGAAGTAGGTCTCCTTGTACTCTTTGAACACCGCAGTGTGCACACCCTACTCACCGCTTCCTCGAACGGAACAAAGTGGCACTCACCGGTTGGCTCGATAGCACGCAAGACTAGATATGTCACGAAGGAGGTACATAAAGGACAAGAAGTAATGACATACATGAATTGCAGTAAAAAAGAATGAGGGGTGAGAGATGCAGTAAAATAAGACAGATTACAGTCAATCATGGAAGAAATTGAAGTAAATGCGTATGTAAGACACACTAAACCTTTTTATCAATGCATCGTGGAACAAGGCGCTTGAGCCTCTGAGTGCTTCCTCTTCCGCAAAGACACTGCATCTTCCGCATGAATTGGTGGAGCAGTCATGTTATCCACGGTTTTGCTTTACCATCTTGTTCATACTCTCGCTTCTCTGCATAGATGTCATCCTACCATAGTGCACATCCTTGAAGTACGTGAATATCCATCTTTCGCGAAGGTCATATAAGCTAGCAATGGCTTGACTCTGCTCGAGGCGATACTCTCTCACCACATTCTCCCACGATTCTCGAACTCTAGGAGTAAGCAGATGATTTATGGCGTAAACTAAATGCTCCTTCACCTTCGTCGTGTTCGCAGATAGCTTGTTCAAGTTCTCGCTTGTACTTCTTCAAAGACGTGTCACCCGTGATAGCCGATGTTGCGTGTGGGGAAGACGTATGGATGGCAACCGCCATGGACGAGTCCCGATCCGCAGGATAATAAAACACATTAGACAATAAAACTCACGCAGATGTAAATTTTTTTCCCCAACATTGACAATACATTCGACCAGATACAGAGAACACAGTAAATCACACAGGCGATAGCAAGTAAACTTGATAGCCATATGCAGTAATTACGTTTCAACAGTACGATAATCACTAGTAAGCACGCAATGGGGTCTTTGCCATCCATGCAAGTTTGGAACGCCCCGAACAACCACTCAAATGATGTTGCCTTCTCATCACGGAGCAATAAGAACCCTGAACATGGTGTTCTGCAAATGGTGGTTGGAGCCAACAAACATAGAGAGAGGCATCTTGTACCGGTTCAACCTGTAGGTTGTGTTTAATGTGACAACGCCTCCAAGTCAACAGATTCACAAGGGCAACTAGTGTGGCTCTAGAAGACGCTTTCAACAAGGCCATCATCCACCAGTATGTCATAGTAGAACTTGTCGCTCTACAAACGACACTCCTTGAAGAAATCCGCCACCTTGTTCATATTGTTTGGTGTGATCAACACGCATATTCGTGAGTTTAGTCAATATAATGGATGGTAACTAACATTAAACACACGCAACATCGCATTAAAAATGAGAATATGAGGAAAATAGTAAGTCAAAATGGTCGCAGCAGTAATAATACAAATAAGGAAAGGACGGCATTCGCCACGATCACACAAGCAAAGACAATGATGGGAGATAGTAAAACCTATTTTATAAGTTACGCGCAAAGGATCGGTATGTTATGTCGCCTCCCGTGCATCTACGATAAAACATTCATCATAGCGCTGTGAGGGACCTTGTCGCCCGCATGATGTCGATGAGCTCCATCAATGAGTGATCAAAGTTCTTGTGCGACTACATGAATGTGACCAAGGACTAAGTCCTATCTAGTGGATGGTTGTGCTCCAACACAACCCGCTTGATGCATACAAAGGCATTTTTCTGCTCTTATGCGCCTTCACGAACGCTCGCACTCCAATCCTCTTGGAGGTCTTGCTACGCTCACGCCCTTCTCCGACATATAGAAGTCGTGTTTACCCTCCAGAGTGCGCAGAACTCTTTGATCGCTTTCCGCGTCGCTTTTTCTCGACGCTAAAACCAAAGATGTCGTGTGTACCGACAATGTAATGTAAGCATCACCTCATTATCGAACTTCATGCGCACTGGGCACTATATGGTCCGGATGTCCTCGCTCCGACATCAGAAAGCATAATAATCTACAACAGAAAACAAGTAAATGACTCTAGATAGGACAATAAATATCAAGAGTGCAAAACACAAGAATGAATGACATACCGGTAGTAAAATAGCGCATAAATACCAAGAAACACACATACGTGGGTGTACGTCCGATCAACGCCGGGTGTCCTCATCTCACTCGGAGAAACAACGAGGTGGCGGAGTATCGAGGCATGGAGGAGAGGATCCCACTGTCGGGGCTTACAACAATGACACAAGCTACACAAGAGTGCAAACACCGCATAGAGAAACTCGAGTCGTCCGTCGCTCACGGCATGGCAAGAATATCGAGGGAATATGCATGTGTTGGAGGAAGATCTGACCGACACTGGCGATGGAGAACGAGCACCGCTGAGCTAGGTTCCTCCGTGCCCGTGGGGTGGACGTCCGGTAGTCATTGTCTTCGAAACGGATCGCTGGGGTGGCGGGTGGGAGAAACGATAATGATCGAACGAACATGGGGAGGTGGGAAGTGGGGCGATCTTATGATCAATTACGTGAGGAGCGCGCTTAGTGGGATACATGAGATCGCTCACCTTTTTTATTGCTTCGCACCATGGGACGATAAGTTTGTCTTACAATAAAACTCATTTTGGTATGAAGTAAAACTAACCAATAGGTTCAGTAATTAGATACACATCCAAGACAGTAAAAATTCACGCACTTGCAGTAATTCACATAAGAAACCTCGTTGAACACAACAAACGGGTTAGAGGACAAGAACAAATGAGTGAGTAAGTAATAAAATTAGTCGGTACACGTGAGTCTACCTGTAGTTTTGTTACAAAAGCTCCAATGCCCCGGAGAGTAACTTTATCACAACTATAGTTCACCCGCTGTACCAGCTTATTCTTTGGTTTTACTATTGATTATGGTGATAACAATATTTTTACTACCGATTTAGGTGACACATGATCTTCGCTTTATTGTCAATTTTACCGATATTCGCTTTGATATTGGGTTTTATCACATATTAGGTGACACCGAGACTTTTATCACGATCCTCACGCGCGTAGGGGTTTTATCGCGATCTCGAAGCGGAGGCGGGCGCTAAGCACGTGAGGTTTTTATCGTTGCTTTGACACACACATGAGGGGTGTGTGTGTGTGTGTGTGTGTGTGTGTGTGTGTGTGTTACATAAGGCACACCTACACACACCATGAACCATCTGATACACGTGTATGATTGGTGTAAATTTTGGAGTTTGAGTATGAAAATATTTTATACCCTCGATATATTCATGGCAAGTGAGTTTTGAACTCAATTGAAACTAGTTTGAACTATTTTTGAATTTAGCTAACTAGAGTCATTATATACCATGAAACTAGCTCAAATTGAAGATGAATTTAATTTTTTCGAGTTTGACATCTCAAATACATATTTTATGGGTATGTAAATATACACTCATCAAACTTTGCAAATCTCAAAGCCCATCAACGAGTATTGATTTGGGTGCCTACACACCGTAGTGCATATGAAACACTTATCCTATACAGGAAGGACAAAATAAATAAAAGCTCCTTGAAAGAAACTACACTGAAGATCGTAAGTTTTTTTTTTCCCTCATGCGCATGACTATTCTATTGTGATTTGCGAATCAATTTGACCTTGTTTCACGGTTTGATAGCCGGCCTAGCAAGCTAACGGTGCTGCAGTACCGACATGGAAACGAGCCTAGCAGTGTGCTATACAGAAGCCTAACATAGCTAGGTCAAGTGATTCCCAGTGACCACTGTGTAGTTTACAAGTTTGAAGTCCATGCATGCATAAAATTCCGTGCACCATGCATGTGAGTACTTGCGCATTGCACGATCAATTCGGTCTCGCGTACGCGTTGCATCGTGACCTGAATGGGGAATCTAAGGGCAAAGTGGGGAGTCAATAATATGCTGCCTGTCGCGAGATTTACGAACAGGGAATCGAACAAAGACTCATAATTTTGTTCAATCGAATAGCACCAGGCACATTCACAGCATTTCCTATGTACATGAAGCCTTCAGTGGACATCATTTTATCCAATCTGTCGGTTGGTACTCCTGCACACCCGATGTGTAGAGGATTATATGTATATATCATTGTGGCACCCAGGGACTTTCTTTTATCAGAATGGATTACCGGTCTATGTATTCTGTTGTCAGCATATGGATGGCTGATCTTTGTACTCTGCTGCTTTCAGCCTTGACTAGCTACTTCCTGAAGCATTTTGGTTGGAAACAAAACTATTTCATGAATCGTAACCGAAAATTAAAGGAATTGCTGCAAGCTCATTTCCGGCCTTAGTTCGTCCTCTAGCTTTTCACTGTTATCTGCGGCACTTTAGTTGGTTTTTATTATTGTCGTGTATACCTGAAGAACTCCGATGTTGAATCTTCCGCGCGCGTACGTAATATAGTTTCACAGATCTCGAAGCAATACATAGGCTTCAAGTAATCAACGGATGATTGCTTGATGGCCAGGAGATGATAGCATTTGCACATGCACCTCATTTAAGGAACGACGGGCCTAGCAGTAGGCAGCAATCCTACTATTTATAGGATGCTAGATCAAATTAGTATATATTGAGTTGTGTGAACCAATCAATTCACACAAAAGATTAAACTGATGAGGAAAGTCTGACAATTCATTTATATTTTAATACTCTTTCACGTAGCCCCTCAAACCTAAGACGTAGAATAGAAGTGTGCTACAAATATTTTTCTTTAATTGCATCAACCGGGTTTTAAACTCAAAATATCTTGACTTTGATACCGTATTGAGTTCATGCACCAACCGTTCACCTAAAAACTTAAGCTAACGAGGAAATGCAAACAATTCACCCATGCTTCAATAGTATATCTGCAGCAATGATCTTATACAGTTTTTTTACTCTGTGTGTGTGTATTATCCAAGAACAAGGATCATTTGGCTATCGCATAGACGATGGACCATGTTGGGTTGATCTCGGCAACAGACTCCGAGAAAACAGGGGGACATCCCCACGACGCGCCTCGATCGGGCGCCTCAACCAACTTCGTATTGGTCCCGCTCACCGAGCGCCATACAAAAGAAGAGGGTTCCGCAGCTTTTGGTTCAAGAGTGTTGAGGATTAAAATATTCATATATTATCTTAATATATGATAAAGACCATACGCTCATGGTCGAATTCTAAAGACCACCGACCTAATCGGTCGTAGGTGCTACGTGGTTATATAAATACCTCGCCTGACAAAGTTCCAAACCTAGTCCACGATCGTAAGTGCTCGAAGCTATGAACAAAGGCCCAAGTCAAGTCTCGACTACGCCAATTACTATGTGATGAATGAAACACATGTTTCATATTCCGCGATAATACAACACTATCACGGTTGATGATTTAACATCTCCTAAATCATTAACCGATAGCGGTTGATTACCTTCACCAACCGCCTTGCGGTTGGTGAAATGATCAAACCGCCACCTCTTTTCCGACTGCACGCTGCCGCCCCCAACGGTGTCTCCTCGTGAGATAACCGCCACCGCTTCATCAAGTACTTAAGGAGGACCATAGGCGGAAAGGAGACGAGAAACATCACAACACGAGAGAAAACATTGAGAAGTCAAGATGACATCGCAAATCCTATAGAAGCACATCAAGCGAGATATAGCAAAGTGTTGTGTTTTAGATACTCTCGTTTGTAATCGTGAGTTCATAGCAATAAAGAGCAAGTCGATCCACTCCCGTGAGATACGCACATTTTTCTCTTTTCATTTATATATTCATAAGATCGGCGATTTGATCGCCGACACCGGGCGCCGTCCGGGGAAGATAGTGCAAAACTTCAAGAGGTTCTTTGCTCAACTCATCCGCTTTCTTCATATTCAGAATTGCAAGTATGGCAGAACATGGGATGAGGAGAACCGGTTCGACTCGGATGACTACTCCAACCTTGACATGGAAGCTCGCATCCAGCCATCAACATGGGGAATCTTCATCCTCCTCCGATGAGTTCGCAAGTCACGACGACAAATAACTTGAGCGGATGGATGAAGATACACCGCTGCGCCAAGAGGCGCCTCGAGGGACAGTCGTTCACCGCCGAACGCTCAATATTTTTCCAAGCCCGCTTCGACCGCGAAAAAGGTGACAACACCTCACCCCACAACCCGAGGGTCAATATACCCTTGACACAATCATGGTCGATGTGTATTCACCAACGGCTCTCGAAATTCCAGGACTAACCAACACCGTAACGGTGTCGATGAGACCTCACCGTAATGGGCCGAGCGGGATGATAAAACTCGATTCGACGGCAACTCGTCGAATCGATTGAGCCCGCCACGAAGACCTCAGAGGTTCTCATCTCCGACCGTCTCCATCGTGGAAGTCTCTCGTAGAAGCATCGGAAGTTCTCCACTAGTCACAAAGGAAGCTCCTCGAAGATCATCGCCGGAAGCATGAGGTTAACGCGATCGAAATATCGATCGTAATGCCGCACAGCCCCGACGACCGCCTCGCCACCACCGCCGATGGAGATGGCGCGGCAATCAAGCACCACCAACCGAGGCAACGGAGCCGATGGACGCCCATCGCTTAATTGCTGCAGCCCCACCAAGGATGACAGCCGACGGAGTTAGGCCAAAGGTTCAGAGGAACTTCGGTCTCCGAACGCCAACATCTTCGATGAATCCTCCGAGACCTTCAGAACGGTTCGTAACTTGTGTCGATTCAAGATATTCTTAATAACATCGACTCGCTCGTCAAGCTCCGGCTTTACCCAATTGGTGGAGTAGGTATCGAAATTCTTCAACGAATCGCAAAGGCAAACTAAGCGCAGGGGCAAAGGATGTCACAAAGTCTAACGGTGACTTCATCTCAGCCTCCTCAAGAGAGGGCAGCATGGTTACCCATCGGCACCTAGACCTCCTCGCGATTTCGACCAAGAGGTCATGAAGGAAGAAGGTTGTTTCAAACAACGACTCTTCCCTAGCCTAGAGAGCACTCGCTGGCCCAGATGATCTCCGCCATCATCCGAACCATGCTAATGGTCAAAGACGCCATGATAACATCCATGACCGGATCGGGACGACGGAGCCTCTGCTGCTCAAATAGAAGAAACCGATCTCCCATCGATCATAATCCCGCACATTTTCCAAGAAGGCACTATGAATCACCACAAAGTTGTCGAGCCTTTTCGCAGGTCCAAGCCGTGTTGGCCTAATAGGTTTCGACCACCAACATGGATAAGTTCGATGGATCTCAAAATACATTGAATTTCTCCAATATATACCACCGCCATCGAGTCGCTGTGGTAATGAAAACGTGATGGCTAATTATTTGCCCACTTGCTCGAAGGATCTCGTCCTGGCCTGGTTGCTTAACCAACCTGGCCGGATCTATTTATACTTGGGAACAAACTCGCGATCTATTGATTGTGAATTTCTAGGTACATACGATCGCTCGAAAGGAGGATGATCTCCATCGAACTCCTGCATGAACCAAAGGAAACTCTCCGTCAAGACATCAAAAGGTTTAGCCAGTTCAAATTTATTCCGAGATCGCAGAATCTTTTGTGATTCGCATTCAAGGCAGTCTAATGAATCGGCGGTTTACGGAGGATATCGCTATGAATCCTCCACTAACAACCACGAACTTTTTGACATGGTCGATAAATATGCGTACGCTAGTGAGGCGGTTGAATGGAATGAAGCCATTGATCGAAAAGATAAAATTCCTCAACCTAGCCTTGAGAAGTTAGAAAAGAATCCCAAGAAGGTTTTCAAGAAGAAGAAGCACCGCAAAATGGGCACCAAGGAAGTCCTAGCGGTTCCGTATAAACCGCTCAAGGGTAAGAAGGACTATACCGGCCTGGGCAAAGCTAAAGTTCCACCGATAGCCATAATAAAGGTAAGAAGTGGTGTCCACTTCACCAACAGTGGTGGCATGACTTGCGACTGTCGTGGTTTGGTAAAAGAAGCCGGAGGATTACTATATTGTAAAGGCCCGCTTCCGCAATTCAGAGTTGGGGAAACAAGTTCCAAAAAGGACAAAGATGGCGACGAAGAGATGGAGTACCAGGAGCCTCAACGCACGGCCAATATGATCTTTGAGGTTCTTCTTCATACGACTCGCGCCGCCATCCAAAGCCATGGAGCGAGAGGTCAACCTATCTAACCTTCGATCATCACCAAACCATCAAGATGGTCTGATACCGTAATCTCCTTCTAAGCAAAGAAGATCGCCTCGCCTCGCCAACTCGACCGTAGGTTCCCTATTATCGAGAGCCTACTATTAATAATTGCAAAGTCAATCGAGTTTTAATAGACGGTGATAGTTCTTTAAATATTTTATTTTGGGAGCTTTAGAAGATATGCGTGTTCCTAGAACAAAGGTAAAACCGTGAAATACGCCTTTCATGGCATAGTTCCTGTTCTACCGCCAAACCGATAGGACAAGTATCCTTACTTGCCACGCTCTAAGTCCCGATAACTTCCGAACGTAAAGGATTTCATTTGATGTGGTTGATTTTGAAACCGCAGACAATGGAATTTCTGGTCGTCCAAGATTAGCAAAATTTTGATAGCCACGCACTACGGTATCAAAGTTTGAAAATGCCAGACCAAAAGGTGTGATCATGGTTCGTGGAGATCGCAAAATGGCATACGATGTGATCGGGTCTTTAGAATCGGTCGATGAGTCGCCACCGTAAATTTCGACTCATCATCCGTGCATCAAGCACCTGCACTCAAGATAACACCCAAACCGTCCGACTGCACTCAAAGAGGTTCCACTCGACGGCGCCTTCAAGAAATGCCATGTCGCAATGATGGTGGATCCTTTCCAAAGGTACCGACCGAGCAGACTCGATCCTAAATAAGAAGAGTCGCCGCCTCCTTCCTCCGAGTAAACCAGATGTATTCGCATGGCAAGCGTCCGACATGCCCGAGTCCCTCAGGAGGTGATCGAGCACAGCTAGTGCTCCACCGACAAAATCCGGCCAAGGTAAGCTCAGACGCCTGACCACCGAAAGGACGCCATCCACCAAATTGACAAGCTCTTAAAGGTCGGATTCATTCGTGAAGTACATCACCCTCAATGGCTCGCTAATCCCAGAATGGTTAGGAAGACTAATGGGAAATGGAGGATGTATAGACTTCACAGATCTTAAAAAGCTTGTCCGAAGGATGATTTTCCCTTCCTCGCATTGATCAACTTGTAGACTCTACCTCCGAGCGAAGTTATTAAGTTTTTAGATGCCTACCTGTGGTACCACCAGATTAGTATGAGTAAAGAAGATGAAGAGAAAACTTCCTTCATCACTCCATTTGGCACTTCATCGTTATGTAAAGATGTCTTTGGTCTCAAAATGCTAGTGCAACTTTTCAAAGATTAATGCAAAAACCTTCAAATTTCACAAATAGGTCAAAATTTGGAAGACTATGTTGATGATTTGGTAGTAAAAGTATCAACTCGCACCATATGCTTGACTTAAAAGAAACTTTCAATAACTTGAGAAGACACAACCTCAAGTTAAATCCGAGAAGTGTGTGTTCTGGTTTCACTGAAAGTCGCTGGCTTCCTAGTTTCGCCAGAGGTATCGAGGCAAACCCGCGAAGATATCGGTCATCCATCGATGCGCCGACCACTAAGAAGGAAGTCCATAAGCTAACCTACTGAATGGCGTCGCTAAGTCGTTTACAGCCAAAGTTAGAAGGAAAAGGACTACCTTTTTTCAAACTCCTTCTAAACATAGAAGTTTCGAGGGACGATGTAGCAAATGATGCCTTTGAAAACACAAAGAGTACCTTACGAGTACCCCGGCCTTAGTTCCTCCAAGACCGTGGGAAACATCGTTCATTTACGTGGCTGCAACGCCACAACCTCGTTGGCTGTGTATCGGTCGTAGAACGTGAAAACGCCCAATGACCAAAGGTATTACGTAAGTGAAGTCTTGCATGGGCCAAAGGAAAGATATCCACATGTACAAAAGTTGCTTTATAGTCTCCTTATGGCTTCTAGGAAACTAAGGCATTACTTTCAAGCCCACAAAGTGGTTGTACCCACAGGATATCCCTTAGGTCAAGTCCTTGAAATAGAGAGTCGCCAGATTTAATAGCAAATGGGCGGTAGAACTAGGGACGCTCGACTCCATTTCATCTCACGAACAACCATAAAGTCTCAGGCAATAGCAGAATTCATTGCCGAGTGGACAAACCCGGAACTTAAGCAAGGACCTGAGTACGAGCACCACGACGAGTGGACAATGTACTTTGACGGTTCCTTAATGCTTAAAGGATCGGGGTCGGAGTCGCCTTGATATCCCCTACCGCGAACACGCCAAGTATGCCGCCCGGCTTTAACTTTCCCGCTACAAACAATGTGGCGAGTACAAGGTTTGTCGCAGGACTCGAGCACTGCTCACCCGGATTCGCAAATTGTTAGTGAAATGCGATTCTCAACTAGTAGCGAATCAAGTAGGGAAAGAGTACCAATGCTCGAGTACCAAGATGTCTTCCTATCCGCTAAGTACGGAAATTCAAAAGCACTTCTTCGGTTTCCAGATCCAACATATTCCTAGAAAGAAGAACTTTCTAGCAGATCGCTTGGCACTGATGGCCTCTACTAGGTCAACCGTCCCACGGAGTTTTTCTCGAGCAACTCGATTCACCTCTGTAGTCGAGCATTCCGAGAACATCGATAGTTTACATCAGTCAATCCTATTGACTCGATAACTTAGATGCTCCATGATCGGTGACGATCAAGGTAGAGACGGATGGCATCGATCTACAATTATCTTCAAAGATGACCTAATTCCTCAAGATGATGTAGAGGTTGATCGATAGCACGAAGGCCAAATCATACACTCTAATCTAACGAACTTGTATAAACGAGGATCTCATGGAGTGTTGATGAGATGTATATCTCAATCTACCGGCATTAGGTTGCTAACCGAAATTCATGAAGGAGTCTCGTGAGCACATCATTCCTACGTAACCTTGGCTCAGAAGCCTTCAGCAATGATACTATCGCCAACCGCCTTCATGATGCAAAAGAGCTCGTGACGGCGCGCATAATGTCGGCTTTATAGCCGACAAGTACATCACCAAGACAAGCTTTGCAAACAATCCATCTTTCTTGGCCTTTTGCAACCTGGGACTAGACATTCGGGACCATTCCCAAGAGCACCCGGGCTTCAATTCGTCATTATGATTGACACGCTTACAAAATGGATTGAAGCCGAGCCATTGTAAAAGTTACACCAAGCCGCTAAGAGGTTCATAATAAAAACGTGATTACACGATTTGGTGTACCCAATCAGATCATCACGACAATGGTACCCAGCTCAAGCAAAGAATTTTCGTGAGTTCTCGCAAGAACTAGGAACCAAGATCCATTTCGCCAAAGGGCTCATCCACGAGCAATGGAGCAATGAGCGTGCCAATGGTATCCTAATATAGGGATAAAACGCCGAGTATTCACCGCTAATAAACGGCCAGGGCTTGGGTTCAAGAACTTCCTTCTGCTTTATGGGTCGTCCGACCACGACTAGTCGTATGACCGTGAAACACCTTTCTTTTAGTTTATGGGGCAAGCTATGCTTCCTCCGTAATTAAAATTGGCTCGCCGAACTTATTGTTTTAACTTAAGCAATCAGAAGAACATCGACTGACGACATCAATTTCTGAAGAACGATTTAAACCAAGCTTTGATACGCTCGCAATCTACCAACAAGCCATGCGAAGGTACTACAATCGTAAGGTGCAACCTCGCAACCTAGTCAGAGGTGATCCGTTCTCGTAAAAATTCGAGCTGCAGGCGCAATAAACTTTCCCTAAATGGGAAGGTCCTTACACCGTGGTCGGTTACCCGACTGTGCTCAAGACGATTAGCCATGTCGACTACAGGTTTTGTTAAATTCATGGAACATTGACCAATCATGCGTAAGTTCTTTGTTTAATTTCTTCTTTCATTTCATTTCATTTAATTCCTTTAAATTTGATAATTAAATTTAGAGAAGCAAGTGATGTTATTTATATGACGTTGTCCAACTCGTCGATCATGGCTCATATGCTCGTGATTATGAAATATATAATTTATGTTTCAAAATTCTATTCTACTCTTGTTTGGCATCGGCTCGACACTGAAAGCCTCCTAGTCAAGTCTCTCCTTTTCGCGACGTGGTTCCGCCTAATCGAAGGAGCTTCCTAGCGACGGTCCTTTTCCACGATCCTCGCCGCCAATGACTAAGAGCATGAATACGCTTTATAAACATATTTTGTACTTTTGTTTCTAGCTAAGTTCATTCCGACCAAGATTGAGCATCGATAGAAATAAAACCACTTTCTTACTTATAACATATGTTTTTATGTTTTTCCTCTTATCAAGGAGAATTTTTATTTTTCCGACCATATGTTGTCTTAGTAAAGTACTTCGATCATTAAAAATAGATTTATAACTAGTCGAAACCTACACTGCCCGACCATAAAGGTTTCCTAGTATTACCAATGATCGCTTTTATCGATCAAGACATACTTACAAGTAATGGTTGAGATTTGAATTTATATTCTGGTTCATAGTACTATTATATAGTAAAGATCTTCTACTATATAACAAATGGGGCTAGGTAAGATACAAATTCACAAGTCGAATCGGATAAATAAAAGAATTTTTTTCCATTTTGATAAGAGAGAGGTAAGTCTTTACATTGTTTTCTCCCGCCACGCTTATAAACTACTAGAGAATGCCTAAGTTAACTCATCGCTAGATGGAGATCCGATTTCCATCTCTTCTCGCGACCTTTTCGCTTAGAGGTTTCATCTCATGAGGATCCGACGGCTCTCATGTAAGCAATTGAAATCCTCTTCGATGGCTTGAAGGTTAGTTGATGGGTCTGCTTTCGCTTTGCCAAAGCAAGACCGACTCCACAGCAATAGACTCCTTAACTGAATGGGCATAATTCTCCTAGTAGTCTTGAGCAAGACCTTGAGCTCTTCCAACAAAGAGCCTAGGCAGTTGACCTTCCATTGGGTCGCCAAGGAGGGTAAGCTTGATCCCGCGCCCATATCAAAAAGCATTTTGTTTAGCGTGGTGATCTTCTCGCCTGCATCGAGCACGAGAGCCTCCCTTGTCTTGCTCAAATTCCAGAGTTTTTTCGCTCGTCAATGCTTGTTTTTGTTCCGCATAGACAAAGCAAGTATTAAGTAAAAAGATTGGAAGATATATTGAGTCATGACTACGACCGCCACCTTCCTCTCTTCTTGGAATCATCCAAAGCTTTTTATTATCGGTCACAAGTCTTCGATCGACCGTTCTTAGCTCAAGTTCTTCTTCAAGCTTTATTCTTCCGCCTTTTCAAATAAAGCCTCTTCTTTTATTTTCTAAATCTATCAAAAGAATTTTGATAAGGAGAATAAATAAAAGAAAAGTCTTAAAAAGAAAAAGAAGAGGAATTCTTACTCTATTTTAGAGTGCTTTTCTTCTAATATCCTCGACTCGCTTTGCTAGTCCTCCCACCATAGCGAGGTTTTCATCATATGTCGCACAAGTAGCATTTCTTCCATAAACTTTTAGTAAACTTCAAGAAAGGTTATGGAGAAGATTGAAGACACTTACCCAATTACTGTGATCATTGTAATCGGTGAATATTTTATCGGCCCGCTGTGTTAGGCGATCCGATATTCTCTCCCAATAACTCTCCAGCTCCTTGCTCACTGTGAAGTCGAGGAAAGAAAGGGAACTTGTTGTATCGAGGAGGTACCTTCAGAACTCGTGGAAGTTCTCGCAGAGTTTCTACTCTACCGATGGCATATCTACCATCAAAAGATCTAGCTCAGTTCCGATATCGGTTGGCTTCGGGCTTTCCCGACCATTTCCTCCTCCGGTTATTTCGAGGAAAGCCTTGGTCTAACTACCTCGACCACTTTGTTTGTCGGGTTTCGACCGGCCTGAAGCGACCGAACTCCAGCAGATCCGACAAGGATAGCAAAAGGGGTTTAAATTCATCAGGATTACGAGGTATGTTTTCATATAATTCTTTATTTATTTAAACATACCGGTTGTCTTTTTGTTTTAACCTTGTAGCGCCACGGCTTAAAGTCCGCTATGCGCTTGCTTTTCTTTTCTTTTCAATCCGTTTTACCGCTCAGAATCGTAGGTACGGCTTGCAGTAACCTCTACACTTCCCAAGAAGAATTGAAGCAATGTTCTCAACTATCCGTCGAGAGCAAGGTCCCTAATTCCTCGGATCGAAAGTGTAGTCTCACTAGTTCCTAACAATTGCCTCATGGACAACTATACGAGACTCATGATTGCCACCGGATTAATAAACAAAATTAATCGTGAATAATATACTTATCTTACGGTTATTTCTTTCGCCATTTACTCAAGATGACCGCTGCTTCGCCGATCGCAAGACCGGCCTGATAATCAATAGGCTCACACGCCTCGTAGCCTCATTTATCATGAGTCCACCAACTACACATAAAGAGGATTAGAACCGATCGAAAATAACCTAAAGGTGAAAAGAAGTTAATACACTTATCCTAAGTCTTTCAAATTTCTCTTCAACACTAGCAAGTGCTAGGATTTGAGGAAGTTAGCCTTGTCATCGTTCGCCAAAGACGCATCATTTTGATCCTATTTCGACGCCCTCGTAAGACAAGACTACGAATACAATGAAAGGTCTTAGTTTTTATGAAAATAATAAACTCACAAAATAACTGCCTGGATTTTCAAAAATTACCTAGATCGTAATCCTTGGTAGCATCATCGCCACAATATACCGAGCATTGAGTGTGCCCCGGTCTTCAAGGGACTAATCCGAATGGAAAATCCTCACGACATGCCACGAGGTTAACCCCGACACTGTAAGATGGATGGCCTCAATCCATCTCCCAACATTTCCTTCCTTCTTCGAGGAGGAACGCTAACGCGAAGCCGACCGCCTTCTTACCACCGTAATACAGCCGCCTTCTCGCAGAACCTTCATGTAGAACCAGCTTTTCTTCCATGACGACCAAGAGGACTTCGAGTACATACGAATGTACTCACACTTGTGCAGCCATGAAGCCTTAGGGTACATTCCCTGTGGTGCCGGTCGCTTTCTTCAGATTCGCCATCCTAGTAATACTTGAAGAGTTCCATCATCTGTGGAATCCCCAAGTATGCTTCGCAGAGGTAGACGAAGATGCTCAGTTTGCAATGGCGTTGGGAGCCAAGTTGATCAACTCAACCTCATAAAACTCCAAAGACTTGGGAGAGAAAAGAATGTGCCGAAGCTTGAGCCCGACTCAACGCACGCGAGGAACACCGGATTTCTCCTTCCTCGCCGCTAGGGCAAGGTTTCCAAAAGCCGATCTCCAAGAGATCAAACTCCCGCGAGTAGCAACCCAACCTTTCCAAACTCCAATTTTCTCTCACTCAAATTGAGATCGACCGCTTGAGATGAGGTCCGACATGATGTTTTCTTTTTGGATAAAGAACTCAAGGAAGATTTTCTTGGAGATAGAGGCGAAAGGTTTAAAACACTCAAATGAGGTCGCTTTATAGTCACTTCATCAGAATCGACCCTACGAGAAGTCCAACGGCAAATACCTTTCACCGTGACAGAAAGGCTTTTTCCTTTTTCCAAAGCAGTTTCTCAACTTTAAAATGAATACAGATCACTCGAGTCCCACGGCATTTAATGAGAGGTCCGTCCGATATGATTGCATCGGAGAACGTGTCCGCATCGACCAACATTCATTTAAAAGTTCTGGGGCTAGCCGTTGAGGATTAAAATATTCATATATTATCTTAATATATGATAAAGATCATACGCTCGTGGTCGAATTTCTAAGACCACCGATCTAATCGGGTCGAGGTACTACTGGTTATATAATAAATACCTCGCCTGACAAAGTTCCAAACCTAGTCCACGACCGTAAGTACTGTAAAGCTATGAACAAAGCCCGGGTCGAGTCCCCGACCACACCACTCACTATGTGATGAATGAACCATGTATTTCATATTCCGCATAATACAACACTATCACGGTTGATGATTTAACGCCTCCTAAATCATTAACCGCGATAGCGGTTGACACCTTCACCAACCGCCTTTGCGTTGGTGAAATGGTCAAACCGCCACTTCTTTTGACCAGACGCTGCCGCTTCCCAACGAAAGTGTCTCTCGTGAGATAACCGCCACCGCTTCATCAAGTACTTAAGGAGGACCATAGAAGGCCGGAGAAAAGACAAGAAACGAAGACACGAGACAACACGAGACATCAGCAATAGTCCTATAGAAGTACATCAAGCTTAGATATAGCAAAGTGTTGTGTTTTTAGATACTCTCAGTGTTTGTAATCGTGAGTTCATAGCAATAAAGAGCAAGTCGATCCACTCCCAGGAGATACACACATTTTTCTTCTTTTCATTTATATATTCATAAGATCGGCGATTTGATCGTCGACAAAGAGTTAAGGCCACAAAATCCTAACAACCGATCTATTACGCCGCTTAGGTGAGCGAAGACCGACGCACCATCGCCAACATCTCGACCTCACGCCGCCTTCGTGATTCGCCAGCCGACGCCCACGCTCTCTACAAAGATCGACGCCGACTAACCCTAAGCCGCAATGGCGCCCTCGTGCTCGTGTACACTGACTCACGCTCGCACTAATGCTTTATGTTAGGTGTTCATATATGATCTAGGCTTATATATGTTTAGATCAAGTCATTACTCTCGGTTTTAATTAACAGACCAGAGTATCAGACTAGCTTGATCTAGCTATAGCATGGAATCTGTGTGAGATGTGTTGACAGAGAACATGCGCTTGCGTGTGCGACCTCTGACGGAGATGCAAAATGGAGCGATGTGCTATGCTCTTGGCCCTGCGTTCATGCTTGTCTTGACTCTTTTAACAGATTTTGCGTGTATGGCTGATGCATGCGAGTCATGCTTCAGATACTCTGTTTTTGTTGTGTGAAGTGATTCGTGGCATTGCAATACGCATCGCACCAAATTACATCGATATACTAGTTCGTCCTATTCATCTCATGATCGATTACCATAACGATCATAGGTTGTAGTGGCCGGTCAAAGAACAATTGTTTTACTGACTCGGTGTGTCTTGTCCAAGAACAAAAAAGTCACTTGGCTCACGGGAGGGTGTGTAACTGTGGATAGACGCTCGGCGCACGGGCTAAATTTTAAATTTTGCGTGAGAACGGCAGATCGGCGGCCGACGGAAGATCATTGTTGGGGCCTCCCAATATAGGAGAGACATTTTTTTATGATTTAACTTATTTTTAAAAAATATTTTAAAGATAATTTATTTCTAATTATTTTTTTACAATTCTGATCCCTTTAAGCACATTACAACACATGGTATGACAAAACATCATGTCAATATGTATTATGACGTGCAAAAGTCGCCACGATAGCCATCCAAGCTAACGAGGCCTGCTTTTTGAACTAAATCCTATCACATCAAGATAGACGCTGTGATAGACTCGTTGCCACAAAGGTGTTATCTTGAAACTATTTTTAAAAATAGATTAAATCATTAAAAAAAAGTTCTCTAGGAGAATCCTCTCTAAAAATTAGAGCAAGGATAGAAAAGGGCGCCCGTTCGCGGCCAAGCAGCCTGGTGGGCTACTTGGCCTGGTGCCACTGCAGCCTGCTGGGCCCAGGGCAAGAGGCAAGGAAGGCTCTGGAATTCGTCATCTCCAACTCGATCATCAAAGGGGTTGTTAACGTGTAGCGAACATGAAACTTGCAAAGCCGATCCGACATATTTATTATCTCATTGCACCCTGTATTGTCCATTGATCAATTGTGTGTGCATGATCTACTTGGACAAGTCCCACCTATGTCAGCAGCATTTCTCCACGCAAATCGAACACAAGCCAAGCCACATATGAATTCAGCAGGAGTTCATTTGGAGTAAAAGTTGTCAACGATCTGCATTTTGCAACGAACTATTGGCATCCTGGGCGCAGCACACGCGCCGACTGTGCTGAACTGCTGAACCTCCATCAAACAACACACCAAAAGTGAAGCTAAACACTATGTGGAACTAGTCCAAATGTCTACACAGCTAATAACGCAGGGAGATGCCGTGTTGGAACGCCAGCTCTATGATGCCCTGAGAATCACAGCTTCACAAGGTAGTTTGGCTACTGAACTGTGTTCAGGAGAAAAGCCTTCGGGACCAAGAGGAGACGGGTGCTGGTTGTACCGCGACTGAGGCGGCTTTATCTTTTACTTCCAATATTCTTGCTCCCTTCGGATCAGCCAAAAGGGACTTCTGAAAGGATTAGAAATCCCGCTGCAATGATTGTCACACGGATCTCACCAGTGTAACGATCATCAACAACGGCCCCAAAAATTATGTTTGCAGAAGGATCGGCCAAGCTTGTCACGATCTGCAAAAAGTGAATAAGTGATTACTGTTGGAATGTGTCTGTCAAAATAGAGCACTTCAATCACCTAGGAAACTTGATAAATGTGGCTATTATCCAAATATTCACATTTTTTGTTCTGCTAGAGATGTCTCAAAGACCATTCAGGACAACAGTAAGGTATCCTAGACGCACCTGAGATACCTTGTTCACTTCTTGCAAAGTGATGTCCTTGCCACCAGTGATATTGTACACAACACCAGTAGCTGCCTCAATGGATGACCCAATTAAAGGAGCAAGTGTTGCCTGTTCAGCAGCTTCTTGGGCCCTGTTTTTGCTGGAAGAAACACCAACACCAAGCATGGCAGTTCCAGAGTTTTTCATAACAGCTTACATCGGCAAAATCAACATTCACAAGCCCAGGTATCTGCAAGGTTTTCACAAAGGTATTATGTGATCACAACTAAGTTACTGCAGCATAGGGAAGGAAAGAGAGAGAGAAAAAACCCACTGTGATTATGTCAGATATTCCTTGGACACCCTGACGAAGGACATCATCTGCAAGGAGAAACGATCTTGCAAGGGCGATTTTCATCAACAACATCTATTAACCGATCATTTGGGATCACAATGAGTGTGTCTACACTCCTTTCCAGCTTCTCTAATGCTTCCAGTGCCTGAAATGGGCACAAAGAAAATAAATTAACTAAGGAAAAACTACTTGAACAGGAAACTGTTCCAAAACAAATATAAATAGCTGCATATAGAAATTCAAAGGTCCCAACAACCAAATGAATCCACACCGGCAAATGATGATAAGTTGACAACGAAATGCATTTTGGGATATTTTCACAAAGCAAATAGCTACAAACTGCATACAACAACATTAGGGAAGTGAAAAAAAGTCCAATTAACACCAAACATTACAGGCCTGCCCAGATACAGAAATTGCACAATAGTTAGCTCACATGAGTGCATGACACCAGTCCAAAAACAGAAAATGACAAGACTACAGGCAATGCTACTTCTTACAGCTAGTGTCTGACCACCATTCCTTAAGATAATACCTCCTCTAAGCAAAAGTCCATTCCAAGCTTAAACAAAATTGATTACCAAATATTGCTGGGTGAGACACCACATAACTTGTACTTAGGAGGAAAAGGCTAAAATACTTGCCTGTAGAGAGCGCTATGCCCTTCGGTTGAATGGATAGGTGACAACACCAACAGTTAGATAACCGGCTTCCTTTGATATCTGGGCAACAACTGGAGCAGCACCGGATCCAGTACCACCTCCCATTCCAGCTGTTATGAAGACAAGATCTGAATCCCCCAGGGCACTGGCTATAGCTTCCTTTGATTCCTCGGCAGCTTGCTCTCCCAAATTAGGATTTCCACCAGTACCTGAATGCACAAACATAATTAGTGAATCTAGTTATTACGGATGCTATTTTCAATGGAAATTTACAGTCTGTAACCTTGTATTTATCCATCTGTTCTACTACTTAATTACATTCAGTTTACCAGGTCATCAGTACATGTTTGCACAGAAGGCGTAATTAGCACCAAGGGTAATGCTTTTACACGCAAAACATTTCTTAAAGACGCATTTGTTCATAAGAAAACAAAAATATTACCTAGCCCACGAGTCAACTGCTCTCCAATTTGCAGAGGATATTGCGCTTGTGAATTCAAAAGCGCCTGGGAATCTGTGTTTATAGCGTAAAACTCAACACCCTGAAATTCCATAATTCAGTTATCAGTATTTAAGGAAACAAACAAGGGACATGCAGGAAACATCCTGGTTAAATTATACTACATTGGACTTCACGATTAGTACATGTTTCTATGGAGTCATTTCCAATGTGATAAGCATTTCATAAACAACATCATAATTAGTCCACAAAGCCTCGTATGCTGAACAGAAGCATATCACGAATGGTGACATGGATTGATGGGGAGGATGGAAACAAGGCCGTAGATTAACTTGCTAAGTTCGAAATTCAAATCGGACTATCAAATGGATCTAGATGTCGAGCACCGCAGAGAAAGGAAGCCTAATTCCGGGAGATTAAGGGTCACGGAGTTCCTTTAAAAAAACAGGCCAAGGAGCACCGCCGATACCTGGAGGCCGCTGCCGATCATGCGGTTGACGGCGTTGTTGCCGCCGCCTCCGACGCCCACGACCTTTATCCTCGCTGTCTCCACCGGCGCGAACGAGCACCGCACGGCCACGTGGCGCGGCCGCCGCGGGTGGTTCCGCCACCCGCCTCGCTGGGACCCGCGGGGAGGCGGGCCTGGGAGGTGCAGGAGGGTGGAAGCCGAGGTGGAGGGCGCCATTTGCCGCTTGCCGGGGAATGGGGAGGGAGAAGCGGTGGGAAGGAGGGAATCTGGCGCTCTAGGGTTTTGGATTTGGAGGGCTTTAGGTCCTGTTTTGCATACTCTGCCCAATTTTTATACCCAACTCCATTTTCACTTTGATCCACTCCTACAGTGTGGAGAGTTTACTGAGGGGTTTGTTAGAAAGTTAACTCCACTCCGTGAATGAGAAAGATCTTTGTTAAAAGACTATACTACCCTTGTTTTATGGACGGCGAGTGGTTTTATTGGATGGCATTGGTGCGGTAATTTTATCTTAATTTTAGGGTATTTTCAGAACCTGGATGACGCTCCACGGGAGCGCCTTCTCAGCCTCGAAAAAATACACTACACCGCCCGCATTCTCAAACCCAAATTCAATTTTTTGAATGATCGCGTTGGCGTTACCCCTACTCCAACCAAAGGTTGGAGTTGGAGCCATACCAACACCCTTAGTTAGTTAATCTTGTGTTTGTGTCGCAAAGCTAGCCTCTGTATCGACTTCGGCGACTTCCTGGGACTAAGGATCATTTGGTAATGGGCTTCATTATGGGTGTGTTTGGTTGTGTGTATGGGGTTGGATCGTATGAGTAGATGTAAATTTTTGGGTGTTTGGTTGTCGATTGGGTGAGTGAGCTGACGGTGGATGAAGATTTTCTTCGACTGGCACGAGGAAACGCTTAATTGAGCTTCCTCCTCGACAGCCGAGCATTGCGTCGGCCGTTCGTGAGTCTATTCACTTTCTCCCGTGCAGATCGCAACCAAACAACATCTCAACACAAGATGGTCCAATAAAACAGAACCAAATAATTCATCATCGATCCACTCAACCTCGATTAAGTTCCCAGATGGCACATACGGGCGAGTTGGAACTGCAGCAACCAAACACACCATATGCTTCGATGGCGGCTACAAATGAGACCGGCTAAGCAAACGAGAGAATACCAAGGGTGATGGTCGTGAGCCTGTGAGTCGGATCAGAGGCAATCTGGAGAGCAGTGTGTTTGTCAGTGGATAATACCGATGGGCTCATGGCTGTGAGCCTGTGAGTCGGGTCAGAGTAGGGATGGCAAGGCGGGAGTGGGAATGGCCACCTTCAGCTCGCCCCGCGATTGACGCCCGGGTGGATAATGGTTTGATCCATTGGCTCAAGGATCAAATGACCCAATGGTCCGTTGGTTCTTATGGATCGCACGCTGAAACGAGAAGCGAAACACCAACCCAAAATTCTTTCACTCAAGAACACAGATGATTAACACGCTATAACACAAATTTGGTTGAAACAAACAAGCCAACTCCAGAGTAAAATCGCACATCATGCTACTGTTGCAATTGAAACGGAAATGCCATTTTCATACCAAGAACACAGGTGAAGAATCTAGACCTGTCATTATGGGTTAATAGAGTGTTTTGATGATTAATGATAAATCTATATGTGAGACTAACACTTTTATTAATATACATATTGTGTAGTCTTATTTGGATGAAAATGTGAAAATCATGGAGGTACGCATTTAACATCTGACGATGATTAAAACCTATGTTTTATTATTTAGTATATAGAGACCATACGCCTTCATGGTCGAAACCCTAAAGCTAACGGCCTCACTGGTCGTAAGAATTCCAGAGGTTACATAGTACCCAATCTGGTCGGACATAGTTCCAAACCAAGTCTCCGACCAGTCAAATGCTCACAAGGCTTTGAACTGATGTCTGGATCTACGACTAGACATATGCTTTACCGTGTGACGAATGGAACATGCGCTATATATTCCATACCACACGACGTTACGATATCAAGTATCGGTTATATGACTCATGGACATATAACGCACGAGTTGATACATTATCAACACGCACCTCTCTTCGGACCGGACGCGTTGCTTCCCGAATAGACGCTCTATAACACCGACCCAAAATAGGCTCAATACCACTCACCGTAGGGGACTCGCCACACATAGCACCTCACTTACACTTTCGTCCCTCGCGTGTAAAAGGGTTAACCCGAGGTGCTACATGATGAGACATCGACCCTAAGGATACAACCATCGCTTCAACTCGCCTGACCTGCATCCTCTACTTCCTTTACTTCACCAACATCTTCTCCAATTGGACTTTCGCTAATACAATGCCATATTACCCAATTAGATCGAGCTACGCCTACATGCCATGGTGCTACGCCTACATACTATGGTACTATGTGTACATGCCATGGTGCTATGGTATGTGCCAAGCAGAGTTCAAGTTGGATACATTTTGGTCGAATCGGTTCGGAATCAGCTGACAGCACCAACTTAAAACAGATGTAACTTTTGCAAGCGGAGTCCGATTTGGGTGTTCTTGGGCTTGTTGGAAAGCTAACGACGATATCTTTCCAACGGATCCAGCCTCACCTCAAATTCCTTCTGTAGACTTTGGAATCGTCAAAAGAAGGTGCTATGTCACTAATTTGGCGATTTGGGCCTTGTAATCGTCGGAATTGGCCCATATGCCGCCCACACAGGGCGTGATTACTGTCCATGTGAACTGTAATTCGTGCCTTTAGTCCCACCCTCTATTTCTTTTAGATTTGTGGCTCCTCATCCCTATTTAAGGAGGCGCTCCTCTAGTTTCCTTGGATTTTGTTTAGTTAAAAGTTAGCCTTGTTGCAACTCGTGTATTGGCTTGTGTCGACTAGACCAACCATAATACCGCTTTTCAAAATCCCAATTTTAATATTTCAATCTTTATTTGCAATTTCAGATTGCTTTATCTTGTTCTTGCGCTTCTTGTATGCAGAATCGACCTTCGTGGTCGTCAACCGGTATTCGTGCATGGTTGATAACGACTTGTCGATCAGCTTCAGCGATTAGCGTGATTTCGAGCCTTGCGTGTTCATAGCCGTGGATCGTCGAGTTGAGCGACGTCCTCACGGACTTATCGCTCTCATCGAAAGATCGGGCCAACAAATCAAACCTTAGGTTTCATCACTACGTTTGGATCCAACATGCATTATATACTACTACAACTCACTTGAGACAAGCCATGTGAGACTAATCCCACCACACAACTCCTCATGGGCCACGCTACGAGCGGAGCCGGTATTACATTCATCCCCTTAGGGCGCCTCAAGCGATACCGCATCGCGAGAAATGCCCGTAACCACCTCTCGCACATCGTCCATGCGCTTCGATTGCACATATGCCATGCCATGTGTCCACTCCGGCCCACATGCGCCATGTGCCATATGCGCCCGCTGCCCCGCATGCGCCGCACAGGTTGATGCTCGATACCATCCGTAACACCTCGACCCAAAATCGGCTCTATGCCCACCACCGTGGGATGACCACGACACATAGCACCTCACTTACACTTTCGCCCTCGCGTGTAAAAGGGTTAACCGGAGGTGCTACGCTTGGATCCAACAGGCATTATATACTACTACAACTCACTTGAGACAAGCCATGTGGGACTAATTCCACCACACAACTCCTCATGGGCCACGCTACGAGCGTAGCGGGTATTACTGCTCTCCCGAGACAAGCGCCAACCCTTCATCAACTATATAAGGAGGAATGCATCAAGATGGAAAACAGAACAGTGAAGATCTTTTGGGGAGACACTCAGAGCCGTGTATTCCGAATTAGTCTTTAGTCTACGTTAGATACATTCTTTGCAATAGCTAGCTCAAAGCAATAAAGAGCAAATTTCACTACTTTCTAGAAGATACGGCCATTTTCCTCCTTTCATTCATATATTCATAAGATCGGCGATTTGATCGTCGACAACATCATATTCTTATAGCTTGTTGCATTCCTCGGATATAAAATATAAGTTGAACTCGACCAAAAGTCTAACTTGAATATGTGCATATGTTCTTATTACACATTCGTATGCACGCATTTAGAGGAGTTCACTCTATGTTTTGTGGTTTCATTAGTATTGATCCATATTTATTTATCCACATATATTTGAGATTTCTACTTTGAAACATATCTATTGAGTATATAAAACTTGTGTAGTTCATATATACTCATATTGCTTTATATTCAATTATTTATAATTTATGATGGTTGTCATCAATTACCAAGAGAGAAAGATTAGAATATCTTGACCCACCATTGTGAGTTAATGGTATGTTGTGGTAATTAAACAATTACGCTATGGGGCTAACATTTTTCATGAGTTGGGTAAATAAGTTGTGTTCCATGATGGTGGAGACTTCGCATGACATCATGAGTTGATTATCATCAAGTCAATGTTTAAGAAGAGAATGCATCATGTGTTGATAAGCATCAAGACAAGATTCTAAAGTGAAGGAATCCATCATGTGTTGATGGAAGGCTCGTAGAAGAAAACCGGGAGGTTGCTTGACAAAGACCTCTTCTTCTATGAAACCATTCAAGAAAGCACTTTTAACATCCATTTGAAATAGCTTGAAACCCTTGGATGTTGCAAATGCTAAAAGAATGCGAATGGCTTCCAATCTAGCTCTTGTGAAAGGTCTCTTCAAAGTCTAAGCCTCTACCAGGAATAACCTTGAGCTACGAGTCTAGCCTTATTGCGAACAACCAACCCATCCTCACTTTGCTTATTTTTAAAAATTCATTTTGTTCCAATAACATGAGAATTAGAAGGACGCTCAACTAAAGTCCGGATTGTTACAAAACCTCTTCTCATGGCATTAACAGAGGTGCTACTGTCCACTAAGCATATACTACTACAACTCACTGAGACAAGCCATGTGGGACTAATTCCACCACAACTCCTCATGGGCCCTTACCGTTTTTAGTTTCCCTCGTATTTGGGCTCGTCCAACTTAATGTAGATCTCATCAAACCTTTCAAAGAGTATATATAAGCCATATAAAACTTTGCTTTTACATCTCTTGAGACTAACTATTGTTTTCGCTTAAACTAAAGGGTTGTTTTAGCGACGTTATTCTTTTTGTGCTCTACATCGAGTGAACCATCTTGTGCCCTAAAGAAGTTTGAGTAGTTGGTTAGCGCTCTCTCCAGCACTTGTTGTGAGGTTTTCCATTGCTTACATCAAGTCACATTTATCTTTTGCTGCATCACACTCTTAGGGGCTTTGATTAGCTAAACTTTGATTAGACTAGGATCAGACTTGGACTAGTACTTTGAACCTTTCAATTTTGCATCTAATTGAATAATTGCTATTCCTTTGCTACATACTAGCCTTCGAGCTCCACTTCCTACTAATTCGGCGTCCTGCAATCGTTGGGTTGATCGCAATGAGAGTATCACGAACCGACCAAATCTGTACCACTTCTTGTGCATTGGTAAGAACTTGTAAGAACTAGGTATAAGCTTGAGTCGAGTGACTTGATTGAGCCTCCAAAACCTTGTAGTTGATAGGATATATATACCGTGATTTGTTCTTTGCTTTGATACTAACAATGGCATGGTTCATCGTCACAAGGGGAGCATAGCAGACAACAATGAGGAAGATGCACCTTAATCTTCGCAAAAAGAAATCATCGCGCGCTTTTCATTTTGGATCAACATTCGTAGTATGGAGTTGATTCTAGATCGCACCTACTGCGAACTTTTGCTGGTTGGCTACAGAGTGAGCAGATGTGGAGAACTCCACCTATCTGTTACTCAGTCAGTTTAGAGGACATTGCACAGTAAGCATCAGCAATTCAACTGTGATCCTCATGGGCGATGAGGTAGAAGATGAAGCGAACCCATATGTCAAAGCCTCCAGACCGATGCGTATTTCAATCCCATTAATGATCGTGATAACGCCAACAACGCTTCAATCGACAAGGTATGCGAAGAGCCATCCACGTGATGTCAAGTGACCATAATGATTCACTGTAAAATTAAATTCACTATACCTCCTTCTTTGGTAAATATGATCCCCTGATGCTTATCTCACATGGGAGTTAGTTGTGGACCAAAAATTTGCATGCCATGAATTTCGACAATAAAAGGTTAGTCTTCAAATTTTAGTGAGTTCATGATTTTGCATCTATTTGGTGAAGTGAAATAGGTCAAACTCATCGGACATACCTAGAACATGGAATGCTTTGAAAGAGCAATGAGCGTGGTTTGTACCTTCATATTATTCACGTGATTTGCTTAATAAATTACAACCGCTTAAGCAGGTAGTAGTTCGATCGGAAGACTATTATCAAGAATTGCAAAGCCTGTTTGGTTTCGCTGCGTTTAGAAGAACGAGGATACTAAGATGGCTAGATTTTTGGGAGGGTTAAACCGTGAAATTCGGACATTTTAGACTATAAAGAATATGATTATATCAACCGCTTATTCCATATTGCTTGCAAAGTCGATAGAAAGTGCGGTCGACAATCTCGCCTCCGGGGCAATATTGGAGGAACTTTTGCAGTCGGCCAAGGCAACAACATCACATGGCATCATCCTCCACTCGACTCGCACCCCCTGCTCGCTTCAACTCCTATACATATCCTCGATGCAAGCAAACCCAAAAAGTACAAGCCCTTATAAAAGTGCTTCTTCTTTGTTTCTACAGGCGATCTAGAGATGATGAGGACATCGACCCTAAGGATACAACCACTGCTTCAACCTGCTACACTGCATCCTCTACTTCCTTTACTTCACCAACATCTTCTCCAATTGGACTTTCGGCTAATGCAATGCCATATTACCCAATTAGATCGAGCTACGTCTACATGCCATGGTGCTACGTCTATATACCATAGTACTATGTGTACATACCATGGTGCTATGGTATGTGCCAAGCAGGAGTTCAAGCTGGATACATTTTGGTCAGATCAGTTCGGAATCAGCCTGACAGCACCAACTTAAAACAGATGTAACTTTTGCAAACGGAGTCCGATTTGGGTGTTCTTGGGCTTGTTGGAAAGCTAACGACGATATCTTTCCAACGGATCCAGCCTCACCTCCAAATTCCTTCTGTAGACTTTGGAATCGTCAAAAGAAGGTGCTATGTCACTAATTTGGGCCGATTTGGGCCTTGTAATCGTACCGGAATTGGCCCATATGCCGCCGGCCCACCTGGGGGCGTGATTACTGTCCATGTGAACTGTAATTCGTGCCTTTAGTCCCACCCCTCTATTTCTTTTAGATTTGTGGCTCCTCATCCCCTATTTAAGGAGGACGCACCCCCTCTAGTTTCCTTGGATTTTGTTTAGTTAAAAGTTAGCCTTGTTGCAACTTCGTGTATTGGCTTGTGTCGACTAGACCAACCATAATACCGCTTTTCAAAATCCCAATTTTAATATTTCAATCTTTATTTGCAATTTCAGATTGCTTTATCTTGTTCTTGCGTGCTTCTTCGGTGTATGCAGGAATCGACCTTCGTGGTCAGGTCAACCGGGTATTCGTGCATGGTTGATAACGACTTGTCGATCAGTTCAGCGATTGCGTGATTTCGAGCCTTGCGTGTTCATAGCCAGGATCGTCAGAGTTGAGCGACGTCTACCGGACTTATCGTTCTCATCGAAAGATCGGGCCAACAAATCAAACCTTAGGTTTCATCACTACGTTTGGATCCAACATGCATTATATACTACTACAACTCACTTGAGACAAGCCATGTGAGACTAATCCCACCACACAACTCCTCATGGGCCACGCTACGAGCAGACCGGGGTATTACATTCATCCCCTTAAGGGTCGACGCCTCGGCGAAGATACCGCATCTGCAACAAATGCCCAGAACCACCTCTCAGTACACGTCCGTGCGTTCAGTGTCGGCACATATGCCATGCCATGTGTCCACTCCGGGCCCACATGCGCCATGTGCCATATGCCCGCGCCCCTGTCCCGCATGCGCCCGTGCAACGAAGGTTGATGCTCTGATACCATCTGTAACACCCTGACCCAAAATCGGCTCTATGCCCAGCCCACCGTGGGGATGACCCGCGCACACATAGCACCTCACTTACACTTTCGTCCTCGCTTCGTGTAAAAGGGTTAACCCGGAGGTGCTACGTTTGGATCCAACAGGCATTATATACTACTACAACTCACTTGAGACAAGCCATGTGGGACTAATTCCACCACACAACTCCTCATGGGCCACGCTACGAGCAGGCCGGGGTATTACAGTCTCCTCCTGAGACAACTGCCAACCCTTCATCAACTATATAAGGAGGAATGCATACTGAAGATGGAAAACAGGAACAGTGAAGATCTTTTGGGGAGACACTCTCAGGAGCCGTGTATTCCCGAATTAGTCTTTAGTCTACGTTAGATACATTCTTTGCAATAGCCAGTTCAAAGCAATAAAGAGCAGCCTCACTACTTTCTAGAAGATACGGGCCATTTTCCTCCTTTCATTCATATATTCATAAGATCGGCGATTTGATCGTCGACAACATCATATTCTTATAGCTTGTTGCATTCCTCGGATATAAAATATAAGTTGAACTCGACCAAAAGTCTAACTTGAATATGTGCATATGTTCTTATTACACATTCGTGTATGCACGCATTTAGAGGGAGTTCACTCTATGTTTTGTGGTTTCATTAGTATTGATCCATATTTATTTATCCACATATATTTGAGATTTCTACTTTGAAACATATCTATTGAGTATATAAAACTTGTGTAGTTCATATATACTCATATTGCTTTATATTCAATTATTTATAATTTATGATGGTTGTCATCAATTACCAAAGAGAGAAAGATTAGAATATCTTGACCCACCATTGTGAGTTAATGGTATGTTGTGGTAATTAACGACAATTACGCTATGGGGCTAACATTTTTCATGAGTTGGGTAAATAAGTTGTGTTCCATGATGGTGGAGACTTCGCATGACATCATGAGTTGATTATCATCAAGTCAATGTTTAAGAAGAGAATGCATCATGTGTTGATAAGCATCAAGACAAGATTCTAAAGTGAAGGAATCCATCATGTGTTGATGGAAGGCTCGTAAAGAAAACCAGGAGGTTGCTTGACAAAGACCTCTTCTTCTATGAAACCATTCAAGAAAGCACTTTTAACATCCATTTGAAATAGCTTGAAACCCTTGGATGTTGCAAATGCTAAAAGAATGCGAATGGCTTCCAATCTAGCTACTGTAGCAAAGGTCTCTTCAAAGTCTAAGCCCTCTACCTGGGAATAACCTTGAGCTACGAGTCTAGCCTTATTGCGAACAACCAACCCATCCTCACTTTGCTTATTTTTAAAAATTCATTTTGTTCCAATAACATGAGAATTAGAAGGACGCTCAACTAAAGTCCAGACTTTGTTCCATTCAAAATTTTCAAGCTCTTCATGCATGGCATTGATCCAAGAGGCATCAGATAAAGCATGGGTAATATCTCGGGGTTCAAAAGAAGCGACAAAAGCAGAATGTGCATGAGAATCAGGAGAAATAAAGCTGGAGCGAGTGACTCGCTCTTGAAGATCCCCAATCATCTGCTCAGGTGGATGTTGTCGCTGAATGTGAAGAGGTGCTCCTGGTGCAGAAGTGGCCTCTACCCCATGAGTTGTCGAGGTAGGAACAGAGCCACTCAGATCGTCGGTGGGGATAGGAGGAGGCTGCTCAGCTGAAACTGGAGTAGTAGTAGCAGGTTCTCCACCCCTCTCAGAGGTAGTTGGAGGATGGTTTGGTTCCTCATCCTCAGATTCATCATCGACGAAGATGCTTCCTTGAATTTCAGGAACCTGTGTACCTGTAGCATCGGGTCTAGTACCAGGACTAGCCTCATCAAAAGTGACTTCGCAAGTCTCAATAACTTTGTTAGTGTCAACATTAAAAACACGATAGCCACGAGAATGAGCAGGATATCCAAGAAATATGCCATCAAAACATCTAGACTCAAATTTATCAAGGTTGCCATGTTTAAGAATGAATCACTTGCAACCAAAAATCTTGAAATGAGATACTTTGGAAGAATGACCAAATCTAAGCTCATAAGAGGTCTTCCCAACCACAGATCTCAAGAAAACCCTATTGGAGATATAACAAGCAGTAGATATCGCCTCAGCCCAAAATCTCTTAGGAGTAGAATGCTCATCTAACATGGTCCGAGCCATCTCTACAAGGGTTCTGTTCTTCCTTTCTACAACACCATTCTGCTGGGGAACTCTAGGAGAAGAAAACTGATGCTCAATTCCCCTATCAGTGCAGAAGGTAGAAAAAGAAGAATTCTTGAATTATGTCTCATTGTCACTCCTAATGGCTCTCAAGGCTCCAGGAATATCAACAGCAAGTCTAAGAACCAAATCTCTAAAGAATCCAAATGCTTCGTCCTTAGAAGCGAGAAAATAAACCCATGAATACCTGGAGAAATCATCCACAATCACCAGCACATACCATTTCCCACCATCTGACTAGACTCTAGAAGGACCAACTGTGTCTAAGTGAAGAAGCTGTCCTGGTCCATCAGTCATTACCAAGGTAAGAGGTGGGTGGGAAGCAGACACCATCTTACCATGTCTACAGGGCGAGCACACAAGATCTCTAACAGCCTTCAGCCTAGGCAAATCTCTAATCAAGTCCTTACAACTGACTCTAGACAAATGATCAAAACCTATATGCCCAAGTCTACGATGCCACAAAACAAGATCATGAGAATCAGAGGCTACAAGACACCCAGGACGGGAAACTGCAGAAATACTGAAATTTGCACAAAAGATCTTCTCAAATCTAGAGATCTCAAAAACAAGCTCACCCGAGGAATCTAGAACTCTACACTCACCACTTTTAAACCTCACTTCTAGACCCTCATCAAGCAGCTGAGAAACAGATAGAAGATTATACCTCAGCTTACTTACCAAAGCGACGTCTTTAAGCATGAACTTGTCGTTGACGCGCACAGTGCCCTTTGCAGTCACGGTCCCGGTAGAAGCATCCCCAAATGTAATCAATTCGTTGCCGGATGCACGTGTGAGGGAGGAGAACCATCTAGAATCTCCGGTCATATGTCGAGAACACCCAGAGTCAACAAGTCATATGTCCTCCTTCCTGCACTACGGACCTAAAAGCACAATCGAAAACATCCGTGCCTCAGTACTGGGGTTAGTGATAAATGATCTAGGAATCCAGTACTGAGAAGCACGATGTCTGGCGTCAGATGTTGGGGAGGAGGAGAAAGGCCAGGAGGCTCGCATCGGTTGTTTGGGAGGACCGAATGAAGCCGACGTCGACTATTGGGGAGCAGCGCCGTCGCTGATCTAAGAGGGAGGAACCAGGGTGTGCCTGTGTGGGAAGGGCCGATGGGGGATGTGGGATGGAGAATTGGGGGCGGGGGGCTGAGGTCTGAGGTCCTGACTCAGGTCTAGGATTAGTGCCTTAGTGGGTTATAGTTTGGTATATATATGATATGCAATGGCCCACGTGTTATAGAGATTTTTGGGGGACATGCGGGTAACGAGGATGGGGAGTAGGGGAATGACCCCCGCCCTGCTTCCCCCGATGGGAAACATATTTTCCCTATTTGCACGGGGGTGAGAAATGGCCCCAACCCCGACCCTAATAGGTGAATTCCCTGACGGAGAACGGAAATGTGGTCGTTGTTATCCCTAGGTTAGAGGCAATCTGTAGAGTTATGTGTTTGTTGTAAAGAATCCGGAGCCGATAGATCATTCGACTCTAACTCCGAACATCCACTATTTGTTTGGTTCAAGGAATAGGACGAGTAAACAACAATATCTAAAACATTCTCCGTTACCATAGCCAAAACACCCCGTTGCAGCAGTGTTTTCTCTCTCTAAAGGAAATGCTGGTCCGAGCCAATGCTGGGAATGTAATATCAATTTTTTCTATCTATTTTTCCAAAAAAAACCCAGTGCCATTCATATCGAATCGTTGCTCTAAATATAAATGGGTAAATGCTTAAAGTTGGATGCCTATGATTTTTCCCAAGTATAAGATGCTCTACTGTAATATTTTTACTTTAAATTCGGTAATATTTTTTTTTGCGAGGAAATTTGGTAATAATTTGACTGAGATATTGGCGTCGTATTTGAAAACACTGCAGTATTATAAGTCACAGTACAAATAAAACTATGTTGCGATTAGTGCAGATACTATACTAAAAATTCAGATTGGATGCAACCAATGATCCATATCTAGTGCATGCTATTCAAGATTTTGCCTCTTGCAAAAAGAAGAGGAGGAGGAACTAATGCCCTCATTTCAAAAATTTTGACAAAACATCCAAAATTTTGGAAGTTTACAGATCGACCATGAGAAGAAAGTGACATGAATATTTTCTGGTCAAAAGGTGCTTTCGTTACACACAGCCCGGCCATCGTGTTTCTTTTTTTTAGCTGGGCCCATAATCTTTCTCGACAAATGGAGAAGCAATCTTTGTACGATCATCTTAGGTCCATCTTTAGACCCGGCCCGGCCCATGATCTCTTCCCCCACGATGACGATCCCATCTTCTCTCTCCCGGTAACCGTAGACACGTCCTGGCGGGGTGGGCCCATCGGCGCAGAGAACGCACCCCTTGCCCACTCAACAACCGCATCTAAAACCGTGGGCACTCTCGTCATTCCGCACCGCGTCCTTTGCAGCCTCTCGTCTCGACACGCGACCCCTTCCCATCTTACCCCCGATGACACGTGGGTCCACCGGCCCCAAGCCCCAGCCACCAGCAGCTGCGTAACAAACTTCGGGGTGCGCTTAGCGACTTGTCCTTTTCCCCCATCTTTTCCTCCCCTCCCGACGAAATGTGCCCTACTTAACAAATAGAATAGATTAGATTAGACCCAGGAGAGAGAGAGAGAGAGAGAGAGACAAAGGGAGAGACCAAGCGCCAGAGACACAGACGGAGGGAGGGAGGGAGAGAGAGAGAGAGAGAGAGAGCGAGGGGAATCCTGGGAGGGAGGGTTTTGGAGAGATTTGAGTTTTCCCACCCTCCCGCCATGGTGTCCGACCAGGAGGTCGCCAGCTGCGTCGAGTCCCTCCTCCGCACCTCGGGGGGCGCCGCCGGGGAGGCCTCCCTCACCGCCGTGCTCCAGCAGGCGGAGGCCAAGCTCGGCGTCGACCTCTCCCACAAGGCGCCCTTCATCCGCGACCAGATGGACCTCTTCTTCGGCCCACGCCTCCAGGCGCCGCCCCCCAAAACCCAAACCCCTCCTCCGCCCGCCGCCGCCCCCGCGCCCCCCGTGCCGCAGGCTCAGCCTCCAGTGCCGCTTCAGGTGCAGGTGTCGCCACAGCAGATGCAGCAGCAGCTCGCGGCACTCCAGCCCCAGCTCATCTTCCAGGCCATGCCCCAGCTCCCCGCCGTCGTCCCAGGCGGCGCCGCCGCGGCGGTATCCGTGCCACCAGCCGTGCCGGCCATGGCGTTCTACCCCCCGCCGCCGCTCGCCTTCCGCTACACCAGCACCTTGGGTGGGGCCGCCACTGGTGGGACCGTATCCTTCCAGCAGCCTGGGGCCGGGGGCACTGCTTCCCCCACCGCTGCAGCACAGGTCGCCGGCGAGAACAAGGAAAGGTGAGCTATGAATGAAATTAGGGTTTTGGTTCCGTAGATTGAGGAGATCGATTCATTGCAAACTACCATTGACTGGCGCTTAAATCTGGTTTTGTTTGACATCTATTTGGTCGATCCATTTGAGATTACCATTGACTCAATTGGAATCATGAAATAGCACCTTCTAGCTGAGCTAGGGTTAGGGTTTATGGTTCAGTATCTTGTTCTTAGAAAAACGCGTTAGGTTCCAATGTGTATACATCTGTTGCTATGTACTGTAGTGTTTAGGAGGTATGCTTAGGACAGCACTATCTGTTTTTTGACCTTTGATAATGTCCTAGTTGTAGTTTTGTTGTTAATTTCTGCCACTACAACGAAAACTGGTTGACTAGAGGGGAATTTAGGCATGTTTGTTTGACTGGTCACACCTTGCATGTTGAGCTGCCTGAAGTTTCATAATAAAGCACAAAAGTCAGTTTTATGGTTTTTTGTGTGATTATGATACAACAATGACTTAAAGATCAGGACAACTGTTATGCTAGAATGTACAAACTACAAACTAAATTGTACATGCTGTATTCAGTGTTCCCCTAGGCGCTAGGCGCAGCCCTCCCGCCTAGCCTACCTAGCTGATTTACTGCCTAGGCGGCGATTAGAGCATCTACAATAGCTCATATCACTTGTTATTATGGGTTGCCACATTAGCATTTTGGTGATGAAGGGGAGAAGGTGAGCTTGTTTCTATATGAAGAAACAAGCAAGTTGTTGATGCCAAGACATAAGAAACAACAAAATAGCTATTGGAGACTTGCTTGTTACTTAAAAACTAGTTTTGTGTATAGCAATTAAAGTAGGAATTAAAGTCTTAGATACAAGCTCAAGAAACAATCCATTGAAAGACTTGTTTCTTTTTGTTAGATTGAATACTCTCTCTTCTATTAGTAACAAGGTAAAAAACAAAGTATTGTAGATGCTCGTAGGCGCTAGGCGTTGGTCTGCCGCCCGACTAGCGCCTAGCACTTAGGGGAACACTGGCTGTATTTAATGAATCTAATGGTTTGGATTTGTGGAATCTCATTCAGCTTTCTTGTAAGCAACTGAATGTAACTTCCTGTCGTTTGGTCTGTTTAATTCTTGTTGTCTGCCTAGCGTACTGTGCATGGAATGGCCCCAATAGACTCTGTTGTCTCTTCCAAACACTTATAGGTGGCCCTTGAAGAGTATATTAATAAGTTAGTTGCTTTATTGCATGCATCCGGCTACTTTAAATACAAGCCAACAGATCATCAGCATTTGATTCTTTGGATTTATATGTCAGATTTACTTTTATGGTTGACTTAATGTACAGATTGTTGTATTTTTATGGATTTTTTGGTATCATTGCATGGTTTTCTTGTTACAAGACAAATATGCAAATGCCACACAGTAATTATTTAGAAGCCAATCATGAAGTTTAGCTTATTCTATCGACTGAACAATTGGGTTCATGCACCCCACTAACCCTCATTTATTAGAATTTGTTACGTTTTACTGGTCAGTGCTCAGGATTAAGAATAATTCAAATTATGGAATTCACTGATGCATGTAAACTGATCGGTGTTATATGGTCATAATTTCTTCTAGTGCTTCGAAGCGGAAGAGAGGTGGGCCTGGTGGTTTAAACAAAGTTTGTGCAATTTCACCTGAACTTCAGACTATTGTTGGTGAGACTGTCATGTCAAGAACTCAGGTACTCTTGATTTTTGTCCTTACATCAGAAAATAACTTCCAACATGTTCCCCTTGATTAACTCTTTGAATGATTTACACTAGAAAAATTAACATTACTCTTCATTCAGATTGTGAAGCAGCTATGGGCATATATCAGGCAGAATAATCTTCAAGATCCTGATGACAAAAGGAAGATCATCTGCAATGATGAACTTCGTGTGGTTTTTGGAACTGACACCACTGACATGTTTAAGATGAATAAATTACTGGCCAAGCACATAACTCCACTTGACCCAAGTACACACTTCTATTTCTTTTGGTCTACTTCTGCCTGCTAATGTTTATCTGAATTCGCTAAAATTTGTAATATGAAAATTCTCAAGTATATTTTCTTGGTATTGCAGAGGATCAAATTCGGGAAGTAAAAAAATTGAAGGCCCCCAGTGTAGCTCCTCAACCTAGGCCTCCTGTTAATCGACCCTCTGCGATTATTTCTGATGCATTAGCCAAGTTCATTGGAACAGAAGGCACAGTGCCTCTA
Source organism: Hsuehochloa calcarea (assembly GCA_036346395.1). Classification (NCBI taxonomy): domain Eukaryota; kingdom Viridiplantae; phylum Streptophyta; class Magnoliopsida; order Poales; family Poaceae; genus Hsuehochloa; species Hsuehochloa calcarea. The sequence goes on from CM070599.1 coordinate 49,807,858, forward strand.
GATGATGCTCTGAAGTATCTTTGGGATTACATAAAAGCAAACCAACTTGAGGTATGGATGTGTCTTACCTTTCTTTTTCTTGCAGGATACCAATTTGTTCTTTGCTTTTTTATGCATGGGAGTTGGAGCTACATATTGAATGCATGTGCAGAGAAAATTCAATGCTTTGAATCATTATTGCATTAATTGTTCAGAAACAGTAGGTAGTGTAATGGTGAAGACTGAAGAATCCACTTATAACTCATCACCTTCCTGGTAGTGGTAGAGATCATAGTAATTATGTACTACAGTGCCTTTTGTGCTAAAGCACCTTGTTTTTATGTTTTACTAGTGTGTCTATCTTGGGGAAAAAGCTGAGTCGATCAAACATTGTATTTATGAGATCTACCTGGATGTGTTCTTGCTAGTTGCTACAGGGAGATCATTGGTGATTGATTATCTGGATATGTTCAGTAGTTATTATTGTCTTCTGGAATGTAGATTGGGTCTGGGAATTTTAGCCATCTGAAAAGTTTAAAGGTGCACAAATTTATAATAGCAGCTGTCAAATACAGGAACAGCTGCTGAATTAATAGATCCATTCCAGGATACCAGCAGAATTTCTAGTTTTATTTTTTGAACCTGTATTGTACTGCTAAGTGGTATCAGCAAATGTGTTCTATTTCTGTTTCCCTACCCCCCACTCATGCCGTTCTTGAGAATGTAATTGTTATGAACTGGGAAATACTACCCTCAGAGTAGCAGAATCTCTATACACTATATCCATTTATGCTGTCTTTGATTTTACGCAGGATGTTATGAGTGCATCAATATTATGTGATTCGAAACTTCAAGAGCTGTTTGGTTGTGAGAGCATTCCTATTTCAGGATTACCAGAGTTGCTTGACCACCACTTCATCAAGAAGACATAGCATATCCTCGTTAACTGGTTAGTTTCCCAAGTGTGAGTGTATAATAAAGCATCGAGATTTTTCTATTATATTTCCAATATAATGCTAATACTTCTGAGATTTTTCTAATATCTGCTGATACTAATCAAAATCTGATTCAGGTCTAGGATTGCAGTGGTGCCAGATAGGCTTGACTTTACAATATGGTGTTCTTGACAAAATGGACAGCTTAGCATATGTCTCTCTTCGATGTTCTGGATTATGAATTATGTCTGACAAAATCAGATTATTTGTGGTAGCCTGTAATTTGTTCTATGTAATGGCTACTGCTATTTGGTGTAACTTCTACTGAATTTGTAGTGTTAGTTTCTGAATGTCAATGTCTTGGCTGACTATGTAAAGTTACGCTTTATATTTGAGTGGCAGGTTGAACCTTAAAAAATTGTGGTATGTCGAAGGTTTCGTTTCGTTCATACTCTTTCTTGGTTATTGAATGTGCTTGATGTGTTGGTGAACGTGCTGGGGCCAACAATGACTACTATGTCTAGGCAATTACTTAGTCGGTGTATGTGTACTTTCCGCATAAAAGATAGAGAAAAAAGAGCATCTCAGTGCTTGCATTTCGTAGGGGCATGTGAGCATCATGTCCATATTCCTGATGATATCTCTACAGTTCAACTTCAACGTAGTTTGATGCTCGCAAGCCACATGACTTAATGCCAAAAGAGAAAAGTGATAAATCATTCGCGTTTTGTTTTCTAAGTCTTAACAAAATAGTTTAAGATATCAAATAGACAATCCATAACACCTTTATATCATTACATTTATTATTTTGTTTGGCTGAATTTGCTACTTCTCAGTTATTTTTTTGTTGTTGTTCCCCGTTCTGTAAGGCAGCCAAGGATCAAATAACCGGTGGTTACGGGAAAACCTAGTGGGGATTAGGATGAACAGTATTAATTAAATTTTTTAAAACTTAAATATAAATTTATGATTGCATAATGTGCTTTTTAGGTTGATTTAAGCATTTTTTATGCTAGATTACCTATTGTATAAATTAAATATGCTTAAATTATTGTACTCCTAAGTTCTAACATTTTTTAGACAATGTTTCTTCGTTAAACACTTTCTAATTATAACTAGACATCAAGCTCCTTATGTATCAGAATTGTTATTTCAGTAAATATTTTATAATTAATATTTACATTATTCCAATTGCTAATTATCCATAACCGGTTTTCTCTATTTTTTCAGTTTTTTCAACCGGTTTTTCAAAAATCCTCCATTCAAATTTCACTTTTTGAATTTCGAACGATTTTCCCCCCAATTTTTCCGGTAACCAGCCGGTTACGTTACCACCCGCCGATCGGGTTTTCCACCGGTTCCGAGATTTCAATCCCACTGACAGCCCAATTGAATAAACTGAAAAGATTGAACATATTAATCCCGCGTGGCGGCGTTTACCTTGACAAGGACCCATGTTTCCCCGCCTTTTGAATACACTTTTCTATACTTCGGCAACTCGATGGAAAAAAAATGGCACTCTCTTCCCCAACATTGCACGTGTCATACATTGAGAATTACAACAACATCTTCCAAATCCTATGACTACAAGGCAGAGACACCACAAGGCTAGCTTATTTTGGACGAGAACCCGGCATCGTCGTAGTAGCTGCTAGCGACAGACAGCAGCTGCACGTCGTCGAACGCGTCGTCCTGCTCGCTCGAGAAGACCATGTCCAGCTCCCGCGACGACTCCATCACGTTCCTGCTCGCCTTGAGCTGGTCCTCGAACATCTTCTGCAGCTTCTTGCCCTGAGCCTCTATCCTCAGCTGCAGATTTCTCTGTATCTGTGAGAGACAAGACGGATAGAGACACCAAAAAGGAACAGCAAAAGTTCAGATATCATGAACACATGTATATCTATCTATCTATCTAGATGCCGCTTTTGCTTCTATATATATCTAGTTTTGACACATCGATAGAGCACCTCAAGTTGCTCGTGGAGGCTCCTCTGCACGTCGAGTTGAACACGTAGTGCTTCGGTGATTTGCATTCCACTACAAATTAAAGGGCATCAGTATTAGTTAGTGCCAGCATGTTAATGTATGTATGACATAACACAGTCGCACATGCATTCCATTAAGATCGATTTGCAAAGCTACTAGATAGCGAAAGATACGTTTTTGGGTCGAGATTCTGTATGCCATTTCCTGTGGCTCTTTTCTCCTGTTGTTTCCCTGTAATTTGACAGCAGAATGGGAACATGTGTCAGTGGGCGGTAGGATGGATGGATAGTGAAGCATAACAAACGATAAATGGAATAAAAGCATTGCGTTGAAACGATCATAGAATAAAGCAAGACATCAAACAAAAGAATCGAGATCCTCCTGAACTCAGGGACCTAGAATCGATGCTTTTCCCTTACCATCAGTGCTGGAAAAACGTTGGAACCAACCAGCTAATTACAGCCAGTTACTGAACAAACTAACTGCTCTATGTCAGGGTTCTAATTTCTGTAGATTTACCTTCAGATGACGCTGGCATGTACTTCGCTACGCGATATTTCTGAAAACAAAGAAGATAATAGCATGCAATTTGTTAGTTTGCAACTCGTTAAACAAACTTGCAACTAGATCATCCTACAAATTGACATATCGACAACATCTGTTGAAAACCCTCCACAGTTGTGCAAGTGGTTCTCCTTTTCCAATTTCAGGTACCTGAAGATGGCTCTTGATATGGTAGATCGTCAGGCCATCCGAGTTCATCAGCTTCAGAATCCCCTTTGGGGTTGCCTCTGCAGGTGCCAGACAACAACAAGAAAGAACTATTCGCCATGAGAAATAGCCTTCAGGCATAGGAAGCATATCAGTATCAAGAACAAAGGTTTTCGGATCAAGAACACTCACTATCTGCGCCGCCGAGCTTATTCACGCAGTCGACAAACCGCTCGTGCAGGTCCTGCGTCCACCGGATCCGCGTCTTGCTCGGCGCACCTGGCCCAGCTGGTGCGCTGACGTTGCCGGTGGGGGTCACCGCCGGTGCGCCGATGCAACTCCTGGACAACTGATTCTCCATCTGGTTCTGCAGGCTCGGCGCCTCCATCACCGGGAGAATCGGGCTCGCCACCTTCAGTTTTTAGATATCCAAGAACACAAGAAGCATCCATCATCAAGACCTGATGTTGATATATCATGGCGTGCTATGGAAATAATTGAATTCTATCCATGATTCCATGCAGTGTAGCTCACTTACATGAGGTGAAAACGAGTGGGTTTTGGGTTCACCACCGAGAAGCCTAGTGGTGGAAGTGTTGCTGAACAGCCCATGCACTCTCTCTTGCTGCTGCTGCTGCGGCAATGGGAGCTTCAGTGAAGGAGGCGCCTGCGCGGCGTCCCGCTGCTGCGGCCGGACGTAGTACGTCCTCACCGAGTGCTCGCGGAGCAGCAGCGGGTCGAGCGGCCGGTAGAGATCGTTCTCCGACGACCGGAACGGCGTCTTGGCCGTCGGCGTCACCGGGAGCGCCGCTCCAAGAGGGCAGTCGAACTGCGCCATGCCGAGCAGGTTCTCGGCGGCGTAGAACGCGGCGGTGTTGGAGCCGACGCAGGTCTGCGCAAGAACCGACCTCGGCGTGTACTCCTCGTGCAGCCAGTCCGCGCGGTGCTGCTGCTGAGGGGCAGAGTTCACGAGTCCCGGATGGAACGAGAGCCCGGCGGATACAGGAAGAAACTGCTTCGCGGCGGAGCTTAGCAGCTGCGGCGGCGAAGGATCGCTTAGCGGCGACCCGTAGTGGTCGTGCAGCTTAATCTTCTTGCTGTTCATCTAGAGCACAAGTCTTGGAATACTAACTGAACAAAGAAGCGGGGGAAAAAATATGTAGCACAATTAACTTATCGATTTCACGACGAACTTACGAGTTCAAAGAGTGCAAATATATATAGAACATTCTGTGAGACCTGAAGCAGCAAGTTTTGTTTAGAAAAATGCACTAAGGTGAGATTTGGAGGAGGAAAGAAGGATTAGCGCAGTGGCGACGCTTAAATAGGGCGATGCAAGCAAGGCTCGATCGGAATTGAAGATGGTTCGGGTTCTAGTACTGGCACAAGGGAACCCGCACCGGCCTAGATTCCCAGAGGCGTGGCACGCAACGCGATGAGAATAATTCGCCGGTGGTGCATGTCCCCGGACGCACACAAATCTTCGGAATCGCCAAACAGCCGACGAGCAGCCGGAGGAGGAGGAAGCAACAGGAGCACGGCAATGCAAGTTGCAGGATCAGAGAGGGAATTAATAGTTACGCACATGGTTAGAGCAACTTACAACTTGAAGTCATCACATATTCACATGTGCGGCTAGAATCTGCAGGAGAATTGGAAAGGAAAAATGGGTGTAAAAAGGGCTCTTGATCATCCCAAATGGAATATGAGCTTCTCTCAGTGGGGGCCTCCTAATGGAAACAACTCACAACTGACAAGAATATAAAGATGAAAAGAGATATAGATATATATGAACCTACTGTATAGCAGAGCCTCTTCCATGTCAGACAAGGCTAGGGGACAAATAGCCACTTTGGTGGTTTCAGCCTCTCTCATTTTCCTTTGCTAGCTTTCTTGGCCCTCATGGTCTCAATCTCTAGCTGGATCGCAAGGATACAACATTACAGTGAAGATCAGGGGGGACATCTCTATGTTCAAACCTTCTGTGTCGCTTGTCCTTTGAGATCCCAACAAGAGATTTTTTTGACACCTATTATTCAGGTAGGGTAGACAAATTTGTCAAATCAAACAAAATTCTGAATTGAACCTTCTTGGATGTGATGTTCATTCGTCCATACAGACAAAGTAAATAAGTAAACAAGAGGCACCATGAAGAAGCCAGTATTGTCAAAATAGAACGGTAAGTTCGTCGAATAGCACAGACAAATTGGTCTTGTTTTTGTTGACACCGTAACATCATCCTTGTATTTGTTTCGTTTATTCCAATCGTCGTTGAAGAAGACACCATTTTTCTTTCTCATTTCTTTCAGTCTTCTTTTAAAAAAAGACTAGAATCTGCTACCACATATATAAGTGATGCATAATTCTGATTGGTCCATATCCTCTCCCATCACTCTAAGTTACAATACACTCTACATCTGTATCATCAACCATTAGGCTATACTGCAGTTAGATTCTTGTTATCAAAATTGCTCATGGTGCATTGAACTACATATGCAATTCTGCATTGAATTCTCCCCTCATTCGGTTGTCGCTGCCCTTCATGGTTGATCCACTATAAAACAGATCAACTCATGGCATTTCCTCATGAGAATCACAAAGTCCATGCACAAGTAACTAACAATCTCTTTTCTTGAGCAAAACTATATGTGCATTGATCTCTAACTAATATAATAAAGTCAAATCATAACCAAACCGTCCTATCATCTTTTTAGTTTAATGGGGAATCCATTGGGGGTCACTCAGCCCTTCAAAAGAATTGTAGGTGTTTCATGATCATTGGACTCCTTCCTTCTTTGGAATCTCCCTGATCATAATAAACAAGAACGAGAAATCAAGGTCGAAGCTGCCGTCCCGGTCCCACCCAACAACACATACTGACACTATCAAATATCAAATGCCATTGATTTATCTAATCATACTACTGTGTTGGTTAAGTATGCACAAACGTATGTTCAGGTGTATATATGTATGTAACTGAATATATGTAGAATTGCTCAAGGTTGTACAAGAGAGGCTAGGCTGATGCAAGAGCAGATACAGAAAAGGATTCAGCAACTCCATCGACGACAATACTTATGCAATTGCGGATTTGGACGTGCCGGTGTCCAACGTGGAAAGGATTAAGAGATAATCTTACCTGGATATGTATATAGCTTTTGGTCCTGGTGCTGCGCCGGTTGGTGCTACAAGAGGGAGGGGGAAGAAATTAGTAAGTCGTCTTCTGAAACCCTGAAGAGCCAGTAGAACCTGCTCGGATCATTGGCTCTCCGAACCTTTTTTAATTCCTTGGATCTGTCCTTGACTCAATCGCATAAGCCACATGGAAAGCCCGGTGTCTCTGTGTCAATCCCGGATTGCATCTTGGGCACAAATTAATCCCGGGTTTATCTTGCCGATTTGACAAATTGGCAGGAGTTAAGCAGTCACCTTTCCCAGGCATCCAGTTTGCCATAAACTTGGCGGATTAATTGACGGATTAATTGAATCTAGACGTCTGCGTTCTTCAGTTGCTGGATGCACATACAAGAACGTCTGAACTCGCGGCACTGCGACCTTTTGCGACGAGTTTTATCGGTTGGTACTTGTCTGCAGATTCCTTCTTTCAAACTGCCGGTGTTCTAGGGTTAGGATCTTGCCCGAGTATTTCTAAGTGGAGAGGCGGAACTCCACTGGTAGTCAACGCAAGAGGTTAGTCCGCCCACGCCGCCGGCCGCCGCTCGTCGACGGAGTTCCGGCCGCCAACGACACCTCTCCGCCGCAGAAACGCGAGCAAGGGATTCGTACTGTAATATAGAGTCGAAGCCTGGACTATTTTAACTCCATTGCGTAACAAAAATTTTAAAAATAGTTTTAAAAATTTTAAAAATAACTTTTTAATCGTACTAGCTGCCGTCCCGAACGGCAGTAACCTAGTTGCCACGTGGCCAAATTTTTTTTAAATTAATTAATAATAGTTGTTGGATAATTTTTTAAATATACAAAATGAGCTCAAACAATTATGAATTTTTTTGTGGAGTTTCCTAGCATAGTGTGTGTGCTTGTGTAATTTTATTGAAATTTTATGCATTCTTATTTTTTCTCTAAAATTCTTTAAAGTCTAATGTTTGTAAGAATTTTATAATATAGCAAATGAGGTCCCAACATTATGAATTTTTTTTTGCTAGACTTCCTACACAGTGGACTTAATTGTGTAAATTTTACATAATTTTATATACTCTGAAATTATCTCGACAAATTCAAGGTTCAGGTCTCAAAAATTAGGACGAGACATTTCGGAAATTAGGGTTTCATGATTTCATGTGACTTGAAATGTGCGAAGTTTGGTACGACATGACTACTCTTTGTTGCTATGGTTCTCGATCACAGTTCTTCTGTACGGTGGAGTTAAAGCAGAGTATAGAAATTAACTTAACTGAAGGGGCTGAGAACATTGCGATTACGGAAAAACCCTGAAACATAGAAGAATCGATGCCGATGTGAATGATTATCTCTGTAATTCCACTAGAAGAGGCATACTTTGATGGCTCAGCGGAGGCACAAAACCAGAACTACATTGCAGTCCGCGCGCGGACAGAAGCACGTTACATGTGGTCACATGGCATGATGGTTCGGCTAATTATTTTACCATGGACGCTACTACTACGGTAACCTACGACACGAGCTTTCAGACTATGTAAGTACACATGCCTTTAGGGGATAGTTAAAACATGACGAATAGGAGGGGGACTACTACGGACTGGCCCGGCCTACTGCGTGGACCGGAGCCATTTGCCATTTCTTGCGAGCTCGACGTTATAATCCTCGCCTGCCGCCCTGGCCTCGGTCGCCATTTTTCGCTTTTTCTCGTGCTCCCTCTCGCGTTCCTCGCGCTCCCTGTGCCTGCACGCCTCGAGATGGGCATGAGTCTCCCGGCGGATACGCTCGTTGTGCTCTTCAGTCCGACGATCCTCCTCCCGGATCTCGCATCCCCTTTCGGCATTCCACTCCTCGAAGTCGAGCTGCCACTGGTCGTGTGGGTGGATCTCTAGGTCGATCCACTTGCGGAAGCCACATAGCGGCTCCGGGGACTACGGGTAGACGGGAGAGATTGTTAGTGCATACTCTGAAAGAGAATTGGTACGATAACTTGCTGTAAGTACTCCTTACCGGCTGCCGATAGCTGCTCGTATCCCAACGATGGTCGGGATAGTTAAAGGAGTAGTTAGGACAACCCCAGTAACGCATGCCGAGGCTGAGCTGGTGCTTGAATTTGAAGAACTTGCATGTGTCCCTACACCAACAGAGGGGCGGCGTCTCCCCCTCTGGCGGGTGTTGCGGCGAAGGCTCGGTTGGAACGTTCGGCGGGGTTGCTTTGCTACGGGGCTTCATTCTTGAGACTCGCCATCCCGGCAAGTCGCTTTCTGCCAACCCGGCCTCGGCGGTAGTAGCTTGTTCGGCCCGTGCCGTTGAAGCCCTTGCTAGATCACGGATCTCGTCCTATTGCTTCTTGAGCTTGTCTATCCCAGCGTGGTGAAGCAAGCTCTGATGTAGCGTTGAGTTTGGTTGTGTGGTTTTCTCTCGTAGATGACTTGCACCTCCTTTTATAAGCCAGAGAGTTGGCATGGCGTGGTTGGCAGAGTGTTGTCTAATCTTTCTGCAGAGATAAGTCATGTCCTATTTTTTGGAGTGATGTCTTTTTGGTAGGAAAAGCTGGGGAGACAGAGTGTTGTCACGTTTTGCTTTGCAGAGTCCTCTCTCGTCGTGGTTTGCAGAGAGAAGTCACGTCTTACTCTGCAGAGTGATGTCATTTCGTTCTCAAAAGCTGGCGAGGCAGTGTGTTGTCACGTCTTACTTCGCAGAGTGCTGTCATTTCGGTCTGAAAAGCTGGCGAGGCAGTGTGTTATCACGCATTACTCTGCAGAGTGCTGTCATTTCGGTCTGAAAAACTGGCGAGACAGAGTTTTGTCACGTCTTACTTTACAGAGTGCTGTAATTTCGATCTGAAAAGCTAGCGAGTTAGTGAGTTGTCACATCTTACTTTGTAGAGTGTTGTCATTTCGGTCTGAAATGCTGGCGAGACAGAGTTTTGTCACATCTTACTGTGCAGAGTGCTATCATTTCGGTCTGAAAAGCCGTGAGGCGGTGTGTTGTCACATCTTACTCGCAGAGTCTTTGTCATTTGATCGAAAAGTCGGCGAGGCGCAGTGTTGTCACGTCTTACTCGCAGAGTTTGTCATTTCGGTCTGAAAAATTGGCGAGACGGAGTTTTGTCACGTCTTACTTTACAGAGTGCTGTAATTTCGATCTGTAAAGCTAGCGAGTTAGTGAGTTGTCACATCTTACTTTGTAGAGTGTTGTCATTTCGGTCTGAAATGCTGGCGAGACAGAGTTTTGTCACATCTTACTGTGCAGAGTGCTGTCATTTTCGGTCTGAAAAGCTGGCGAGGCAGTGTGTTGTCACGTCTTACTCTGCAGAGTGCTGTCATTTCGATCTGAAAAGCTGGCGAGACAGAGTGTTGTCACGTCTTACTCTGCAGAGTTCTGTCATTTCGGTCTGAAAAGCAGGCGAGGCAGTGTGTTGTTACTTAAGTTCGTAAATTTGTTTTGCAATTGAAGTTGTTTTGAAAACCATCTGCTGCTTTGTTAGGATAATCGGTAGTTCCAGCGATATAAGTGCGGAACTACCACTCGGCAGAACTTCCGAAAATCCCGCGGAACGTTTTTTTTCCCAAAGAGCACCCTTTTGGGACTTAGCCGACTTTCTACAAGCGCGGTAGTACTGCCATGTTAGGAGCGGAACTACCGCACCACGGAAGTTCTGATTTTCGCGCGGAACATTTTTTCCAGAGAGGGTCTTTTTGCGCTTCATTTAAGAACGGTAGTGCCGCAAGAAATTTACGGTACCACAAATTAGTTGGCGGTAGTTCCGCGCTGATTTAGAAATTATGGTTTGATTAATTCACACGCAAAGTGTTCATAACGGAATTAGATAGAGCCATATATGACACAAACTAGTACAATAATACCGCAAAGGCATACATCACGTAGTGCAGGGATGCATAGATAAAGAGTGGATATTACAATCTTATTAAAACCGAACTTCTACTTAGCAATAACAAGAAATAATAGAAGAAAAATTATCAAACTGGCTATGTTAACTAATTTCTGTAGCGATTTCTCAACCATTTCCATCATTTAATCTAGTCTTTTAAGAACATTATCTTTATTTTCCGTCGGTTGATCCGATGGTCGAGGCACTTGATGAAATGTAGCCACACGACGGGTGTCCTCTTGCAAGGCTGCAATTTGCATTACAATGTCTCGAACCTCTGGCACAGCTTCATCAGCCCACAGCCAGAATCAACATGTTGTGTTCTGTAAAAATAATTGGAACTGCAAGTGAAAAAATATGATGTTTGGAAATAAGTTTATTGGGGATGATCAGGCACAAGTTACCATAAGATTTGAACACTTCATGAACACTCGGGATGGATTCGTTGGCGTATGGGAGGTGAACACATTCACCGAATCCCTGCAACGAGGGCAATCCAAGTGTTGTCGTAGTGCTTCTAATTGCCTGCTCACTCGGAAGTTTGATGAGGCCGTAGACATCCGTTTAAGACTGGAAGGAATGAGAAGAGGAACTCAAGAGTGAGGGGAATGACAGCCAAATCATGCATATATATAGCCTGCGGGTAAATTGTAATTTGGTTGAAGAAAATTCGCGTCCGCTAGGTAGCAAGGCCGAGGAGGTATCGTGGGGCAGCATTGCGTTATGTATTTAAGGTTTAGTAAGTTAAAATCGAGAGGTACGGTTGTTGTTAGTACTAAATATTTCGGAGAACATTTTGTGTACATAAATCTCACTGTCGTAACGCAAAGAGACATTACATAAATCAGAAAGGCGGGATGCACAATGGCATTACATAACAAGTTTTACACGGCCATGGAATTAGTTAGGGCGCATCGTCGTGTCGCTTGACGGGACGGCGTAGTTGATCCTCAGGGAATGTGAACCTGTCCGGGGAGCGGAGTATGTCTCGAAGGCCGTAGTAGGGGCCCTGTCTGGGAGGCGAATCTGGGGTGATCTCATCGTGGCGGTCCGGCTGAGGCCTGAGCATATCGTCAAGCCACTGGTGCTCTTCCTGCGGGGAGGGCACAGGGTGAGTTAGTCATTGGTTTTATGCGACGGGAAAATCAGTGTAAGTACGTTCACGTGTGCCTGAGTAGGCTGTTATGTCGACGAGGATCCTCCTGGCTAGTCTGAGCTGTAGTGTTGCACGGTGTACCCTCCGTACATGTCGCCAAACCACTGGTCGCGCTCCCGTAGGTGTGATTGAACGCCGTGCGAGGAAATCCAGTCCTGCGCCTCCCTCCGTGATGACGATGGTTGCAGCAGAGTGCTATCCCCTCGCAACTGCTGCAAGAACAAAGCGTAATGTCAGATACGTCCGAAATGAGTGCATAGAAAGGTACTCACGACAAGAACCGGTTGACATAAGACATACCTGTGGCCCGAGGCGGGTCGCGGCCAAGCGACCGTAGCTCCGACGACTCCCGGAGTGCGACGGGCGTGCGGAGAGCGATGCCTACGGAGGTGCAGAGGGCGGAGGTGGTGGAGGGTGCCCGCCGCGTACGCGATGCTGTGCGTGAACGTCGCTGTGGCGACCACAAGTTACGGATCTAATCGCAGAAATCGCGTCCTCGCGTATCGTCCGTATCACGCCTAGGAGACGATCCAATGTGTTGTTGATTCCACGGTGTAGAGCTTCAGTAGTCTCATGGCGGATACGCTCCATGCGGCAGTACTGCATGAAAACCGATAGTAAGTGCGAAAAGTGTTGCCGGACGAAAATTATGCGAAGAATGTTTTATCGTCTCGTCGAGGCGGGCCGCCCGGTGACGGTCCGGACCAGCTAGTACGACGTCGTCCTGCATGGCGTCCACTGGACGCTGCGGCGCTGGCCTAGTAAGCCTGCACCTAGTGCGCGGAACGTATCACTGCAAGTACGCAGCGTACGTCAGGATGGTGTAGCCGCGAAACTCCAGCACCACGTCCGTCGTAACCTCGCCGATCCACGGCGCCCGTCCGTCAGCTGCTCCGCCTCCGTCGTTGCTCCTCCGCCCTCTCCTCGTTTGCCTGTAATTGAATTTATATGTCAGAAAATCTTATTCAAATATGCCCTCAAAATGACATACCAGTGAGCCTTTGCTGTAAGAGGTCGTCCCGCGGGCGGTGGCACCTCCTGGTAAAGGCCGAACTGCCTCATGACCCGCTGCGGATTGTACTGCTCGACCATGTGCGAGAAGACCAGGTAGCAGGTCGTCAATCCAGAGTGCCTCGTCCAGAGTGCACTGGGACGATAATCCGTAGGGGGCCGTGTCGTGATGGAACTGTGCTGTCCATGGCCACCAGATGACCTCGTCCTCGTGGAGAGTCTCGAAAGGTTATAGAACTCTGGATACACGTGTCTCGGTCTCTCCATAGCCCACCCTAGGGTAGCACATGTCCAACGTGTTCCCATCGTTGGCCCGTCGATGGGGTCGTCCCCTGCAGCGTTCCCATAAAGCTCGGTGGTCACCTGGTAAGGGTGCACGCTGGTGCGGAAGTACGGTTAGCCGACTGGAAAGTGCTCCCATGACCATAACTGTAGCAGAGCGTAGCATACCGCGAGGACTGACTCCTTGCCCGTGCTGCGCTGACAAGCATCGCACAACCCTCGGTAGGTGGTGCAAAGCACTGCAGAGCCCCAACTATACTGTGGAATCTCCTCGGTCCAGGCGTCCGCCAAAGACTGTGCCAGATGGATGTAGCTGGGGTACACACAGTCTCCCTGCGTGGTAGGAAACATGATCCATCCGAACAGGAACAAAAGGTACGCGACTAAGTGTGTCCTCACTTCCTCCGTAGTCGGATGCTCGGGGCAGATCATGTACCGCCGCAGCCAGGAATGTGGCAAACCCGACGCGTTCGCAGGAATCGGGTGACCGAATCTGTCGACCAAACAGACCTTCCAGTCTACTGTAGACCTATAAGCAGAGCCACGTCCTCTAGAGTAATGTTCATCTCCCCCCATCGGAAGTGTAAAGTGTGAGTCTCCGGTCTCCAACGGTCCACGAGCGCAGACAGGAGTGCCGTGTCAAACTGCAGCGCGTGCGGGAGGTCCAACATCCGGGCAAGGGGTAGTAGCCCGGTCTCCTGCACTGGGACGTCGCTTCCTAGGGCCAACTCTCTCTGGGGCACTCGGGACCAGTGCTCGGAGGGCCGACGCCGGACCACGCCGACAACGGTGTCCCACATCCCAACAGGTCGAGCGGCTAGACGCGTCGTCAATCGGAGCTCGCGCCATCTCCCCGCCAACAGGAAACAACATGTCGCACGCGCATATAAAACATATTGTGGCACATGAAAATAAGGCAAAACATACAATAAAAATTCAACAACACAATATGACCATTTTGACGTGGCACTCTCTGCTCGCTCGTGGACCGTTGGAGACCGGAGACTCACACTTTCCACTTCCGATGGGGAGATGACCATTACTCTAGAGGACGTGGCTCGCTTATAGGTCTACCTCGCGTGGTCTTCCAAGAGTGCCCCTCCGAGGCGAGACCGGAAGGTCTGCTTGGTTGATGATTCGGTCACCGGATTCTCGCGAACGCTGCCGGTTTGCCACATTCTCGGCCGCGGTACATGATCTCGCCTGAGCATCCGATCACGGAGGAAGTGAGACACACTTAGTCGCGCACCTTTTGTTCCTGTTCGGATGGATCCTGTTTCCTACCACGCAGGAGACTGTGTACCCGGCCACATCCATCCGCATGCTTTGGCGGACGCCTGGACCGAGGAGATTTCACAGTACAGTTGGGCTCTGCAGTGCTTTGCACCACCTACCGAGGGTTGTGCGATGCTTGTCAGCGCAGCACAAGCGAGGAGCCAGTCCTCGCGGTATGCTACGCTCTGCTACAGTTATGGTCATGGCAACACTTTCCAGTCGGCTGACCGTACTTCCGCACCAGCGTGCACCATTACCAGGTGACCACCGAGCTTTACGGGAACGCTGCAGGGGACGACCCTGTCGACGGGCCTACGATGGAAACACGTTGAACATGTGCTACCCTAGGGTGGGCAAGGGAGAGACCGAGGCGCGTGTACCCAGAGTTCCATAACCTTTTCGAGACTCTCCACGAGGACGAGGTCATCTGGTGGCCATGGACAGCACAATTCCATCACGACACGGCCCCCTACGGATTATCGTCCCAGTGCACTCTGGACGAGGCACTCTGGATTGACGACCTGCCACCTGGTCTTCTCGCACATGGTCGAGCAGTACAATCCGCAACGGGTCATGAGGCAGTTCGGCCTTTACCAGGAGGTGCCACCGCTCGCGGGACGACCTCTCACAGCAAAGCCTCACTGGTATGTCATTCTTTGGTGTCATTTTGAGGGCATGTTTGAATAAGATTTTCTGACATATAAATTCAATTACAGGTAAACGAGGAGAGGGCGGAGGAGCAACAATCGAGGCGACGCAGCACCTCGGACGGCCCGTGGATCGGCTGTGGTTACGACGGACGTGGTGCCGAGTTTCGCGGCTACACCATCCGACGTCGACGCCGCGTGCTTGCGGTGGTACGCTCGCGCACTAGGTGCAGCTTACTAGGCGGCCGCAGCCGGCCCGATGGACGCCATGCAGAACAACGTCGTACTAGCTAGTCCGGACCATCACCGGGCGGCCCGTCTCGACGAGATGGTAAAACATTCTTCGCATAATTTTCGTCCGGCAACACTTTTCGCACTTACTATCGGTTTTCATGCAGTACTGCCGCTTGGAGCGTATCCGCCATGAGACTATTGAAGCTCTACACCGTGGAAACAGCAACACATTGTATCGTTTCCTAGGCGTGATACGGACGATACGCGAGGACGCGATTTCCTCGATTAGATCCAGAATTTGTGGTCGCCATAACGACGCTTCACGCGACAAGATCGCGACGCAGCGGCACCTCCACCACCTCGCCTCTCGCCTCCAGAGGCATCGCCTCCGCACGCCGCCGCACCGGAGTCGCTTGAGCTACGGTCGCTAGGCCGCGACCCGCCTCGGGCCACAGGTATGTCTTCTGTCAACCGGTTCTTGTCGTGAGTACCTTTTCATGCACTCATTTCGGACGTATCTGATATTACGCTTTGTTCTTGCAAGCGATTGCGAGGATAGCACTCACGCAACCATCGTCATCACGGAGGGAGGCGCAGTACTGGACTTCCTCGCACGGCGTTCAATCACACCTACGGGAGCGCGATCAGTGGTTTGGCGACACGTACGGAGGGTACACCATGCAGCACTACAGCTCAGACTGGCCAGGAGGATCCTCGTCGACATAACAGCCTACTCAGGTACACGTGAACGTACTTACACCGATTTTTCCATCGCACAAAACCAATGACTAACTCACCATGTGCCCCCGCAGGAAGAGCACCAGTGGGTTGACGATATGCTCAGGCCTCAGCCGGACCGCCACGATGGGATCACCCCAGATTCGCCTCCCAGACAGGGCCCCTACTACGGCATTCGAGACATACGCCGCTCCCCGGACAGGTTCACATTCCCTGAGGATAAACTTTGCCGTCCCGTCAAGCGACACAACGATGCGCCCTAACTAATTTCATGGTCGTGTAAAACTTGTTATGTAATGCCATTGTGCATCCCGCCTTTCTGATTTATGTAATGTCTCTGTGCGTTACGACAGTGAGATTTATGTACACAAAATGTTCTCCGAAATATTTAGTACTAACAACAACCGTACCTCCCGATTTTAACTTATTAAACCTTAAATACATAACGCAATGCTGCCCCACGATACCTCCTCGGCCCTGCTACCTCGCGGACGCGAATTTTCTTCAACCAAATTACAATCTACCCGTAAGGTATATATACATGCATGATTTGGCTGCCATTCCCCTCACTCTTGAGTTCCTTTTCTCCTTCCTTCCGGTCTTAAACGGGATGTCTACGGCCTCATCAAACTTCTGAGTGAGCAGGCAATTAGAAGCACTACGACAGCACTTGGATTGCTCTCGTTGCAGGGATTCGGTGAATGTGTTCACCTCCCATACGTCAACGAATCCATCCCAAGTGTTCATGATGTGTTCAAATCTTATGGTAACTTGTGCCTGATCATCCCCCAATAAACTTATTTCCAAACATCATGTTTTTTAACTTGTAGTTCTAATTATTTTTACAGAACACAACATGTCAATTCTGGTTGTGGGCTGATGAAGCTGTGCCAGAGGTTCGAGACATTGCAATGCAAATTGCAGCCTTGCAAGAGGACACCCGTCGTGTGGTTGTATTTCATCAAGTGCCTCGACCATCGGATCAACCGACGGAAAATAAAGATAATGTTCTTAAAAGACTGGATTAAATGATGGAAATGGTTGAGAAATCGCTACAGAAATTAATTAACATAGCCAGTTTGGTAATTTTTTTTCTATTATTTCTTGTTATTGCTAAGTAGAAGTTCGGTTTTAATAAGATTGTAATATCCACTCTTTATCTATGCATCCCTGCACTACGTGATGTATGCCTTTGCGGCATTGTTGTACTAGTTTGTGTCATATATGGCTCTATCTAATTCCGTTATGAAAACTTTGCGTGTGAATTAATCAAACCATAATTTCTAAATCAGCGCGGAACTACCGCCAACTAATTTGCGGTACCGTAAATTTCTTGCGGCACTACCGTTCTTAAATGAAGCGCAAAAAGACCCTCTCTGGAAAAAATATTCCACATGAAAATCAGAACTTCCGTGGTGCGGTAGTTCTGCTCCTAACATGGCAGTACTACCGCGCTTGTAGAAAGTCGGCTAAGTCCCAAAAGGGTGCTCTTTGGAAAAAACGTTCCGCGGGATTTTCGAAAGTTCTGCCGAGAGGTAGTTCCGCACTTATATCGCAGGAACTACGATTATCCTAACAAAGCAGCAGATGGCTTTCAAAACAACTTCAATTGCAAAACAAATTTATGAACTTAAGTAACAACACACTGCCTCGCCTGCTTTTCAGACCGAAATGACAGAACTCTGCAGAGTAAGACGTGACAACACTCTGTCTCGCCAGCTTTTCGCATCAAATGACAAGACTCGCACAAGAAGATGTGATAAAACTCGTCTCGCCAAAGATTTCGCATCGAAATGATAGCACTCTGAGAGTAAGACGTGACAACACACCGCCGCCAACTTTTCGATCAAATGACAAGACTCGCACAAGAAGATGTGACAAAACTCGTCTCACCAAAGATTTCGCATCGAAATGACAACACTCTACAAAGTAAGATGTGACAACTCACTAACTCGCTAGCTTTTCAGATCGAAATTACGGCACTCTGTAAAGTAAGACGTGACAAAACTCTGTCTCGCCAGTTTTTCAGACCGAAATGACAGCACTCTGCAGAGTAAGACGTGACAACACACTGCCTCGCCAGCTTTTCAGACCAAAATGACAGCACTCTGCAGAGTAAGACGTGATAACACACTGCCTCACCAGCTTTTTAGACCGAAATGACAGCACTCTCCACAGTAAGATGTGACAAAACTCTGTCTCGCCAGCATTTCAGACCGAAATAACAACACTCTACAAAGTAAGATGTGACAACTCACTAACTCGCTAGCTTTTCAGATCGAAATTACAGCACTCTGTAAAGTAAGATGTGACAAAACTCTGTCTCACCAGTTTTTTAGACTGAAATGACAGCACTCTGCAGAGTAAGACGTGACAACACACTGCCTCGCCAGCTTTTTAGACCGAAATAACAGCACTCTGCGAAGTAAGACGTGACAACACACTGCCTCGCCAGCTTTTCAGACCGAAATGACATCACTCTGCAGAGTAAGACGTGACTTCTCTCTGCAAACCACGACGAGAGAGGACTCAGCAAAGCAAAACGTGACAACACTCTGTCTCCCCAGCTTTTCCTACCGAAAAGACATCACTCCAAAAAATGGGACATGACTTATCTCTGCAGAAAGATTAGACAACACTCTGCCAACCACACCATGCCAACCCTCTGGCTTATAAAAGGAGGTGCAAGTCATCTACGAGAGAAAACCACACAACCAAACCCAACGCTACATCAGAGCTTGCTTCACCACGCTGGGATGGACAACCTCAAGAAGCAATGGGACGAGATCCGTGATCTAGCAAGGGCTTCAACGGCACGGGCCGAACAAGCTACTACCGCCGAGGCCGGGTCCGCAGAGAGCAACTTGCCAGATGGCAGTCTCCGCAATGAAGCCCCGTAGCAAAGAACCCTCGCCGAACGTTCCAACCGAGCCTTCGCCGCAACACCCACCGGAGGGGGAGACGTCGCCACTCTGTTGGTGTAGGGACGCATGCAAGTTCTTCAAATCCAAGCACCAGCTCAGCATCGACATGCTTTACTGGGGTTGTCCTAACTACTCCTCTGACTATCCCGACCGTCGTTGGGATACGAGCAGCTATCGGCAGCCGGTAAGGAGTACTTACAGCAAGTTATCGTACAAATTCTCTTTCAGAGTATGCACTAACAATCTCTCCCGTCTACCCGTAGTCCCCGGAGCCGCTATGTGGCTTCCGCAAGTGGATCGACCTAGAGATCCACCCACACGACCAGTGGCAGCTCGACTTCGAGGAGTGGAATGCCGAAAGGGATGCGAGATCCGGAGGAGGATCGCTTGACCAAGAGCACAACGAGCGATCCGCCGGAGACTCATGCCCATCTCGAGGCGTGCAGGCACAGGGAGCGCGAGGCACGCGAGAGGGAGCACGAGAAAAAGCAGGAAATAGCGGCCGAGGCCAGGGCGGCAGGCGAGGAGTATAACGTCGAGCTCGCAAGAAAGGGCAAATGGCTCCGGTCCACGCAGTAGGTCGGGCCAGTCCGTAGTAGTCCCCCTCCTATTCGCCATGTTTTAACTATCCTCTAAAGGCATGCGTACTTACATGGTCCGAAAGCTCGTGTCGTAAGTTACCGTAGTAGTAACGTCCATGGTAAAGTAATTAGCTGAACCATCATGCCATGTGACCACATGTAACGTGCTTCTGTCCACGCGCGGACTGCAATATAGTTCTGGTTCTGTGCCTCCGCTGAGCCATCAAAGTATGCCTCTTCTGGTGGAATTTCATAGATAACCATTCACATCGGCATCGATTCTTCTATGTTTCAGGGTTTCTTCGTAATCGCAACGTTCTCAGCCCCTTCAGTTAAGTTAATTTCTATACTCTGCTTTAACTCCACCGTACAGAAGAAATATGATCGAGAACCATAGCAACAAAGAGTAGTCATGTCGTACCAAACTTCGCACATTTCAAGTCACATGAAATCATGAAACCCTAATTTTCGAAACGTCTCGTCCTAATTTTTGAGACGTGAACCTTGAATTTGTCGAGACAATTTCAGAGTATATAAAATTATGTAAAATTTACACAATTAAGTCCACTGTGTAGGAAGTCCGGAAAAAAAAAATTCATAATGTTGGGACCTCATTTGCTATATTATAAAATTCTTACAAACATTAGACTTTAAAGAATTTTAGAGAAAAAAATAAGAATGCATAAAATTTTAAAAAAATTACACAAACACACACGCTATGCTAGGAAGCTCCACAAAAAATTTTATAATTTTTTGAGCTCATTTTGTATATTTAAAAAATTGTCCAACAACTATTATTAATTAATTTAAAAAAAATTTTGCCACGTGGCAACTAGGTTGCTGCCGTTCGGGACAGCAACTAGTACGACCAGGGAGCTATTTTTAAAATTTATAAATTTTAAAAATTATTTTTAAATTTTTTGTTACGCAATGGGGTTAAAAGACTCTATATTACAGTACGAATTCCCTTGCTCGCGTTTCTGCGGCGGAGAGGTGTCGTTGGCGGCCGGAAGTCCGTCGACGAGCGGCGGCCGGCGGCGTGGGCGGACTAACCTCTTGCGTTGACTACCAGTGGAGTTCCGCCTCTCCACTTAGAAATACTCGGGCAAGATCCTAACCCTAGAACACCAGCAGTTTGAAAGAAGGAATCTGCAGACAAGTACCAACCGATAAAACTCGTCGCAAAAGGTCGCAGTGCCGCGAGTTCAGACGTTCTTGTATGTGCATCCAGCAACTGAAGAACGCAGACGTCTAGATTCAATTAATCCGTCAATTAATCCGCCAAGTTTATGGCAAACTGGATGCCTGGGAAAGGTGACTGCTTAACTCCTGCCAATTTGTCAAATCGGCACGATAAACCCGGGATTAATTTGTGCCCAAGATGCAATCCGGGATTGACACAGAGACACCTGGCTTTCCATGTGGCTTATGCGATTGAGTCAAGGACAGATCCAAGGAATTAAAAAAGGTTCGGAGAGCCAATGACCCGAGCAGGTTCTACTGGCTCTTCAGGGTTTCAGAAGACGACTTACTAATTTCTTCCCCCTCCCTCTTGTAGCACCAACCGGCGCAGCACCAGGACCAAAAGCTATATACATATCCAGGTAAGATTCTCTCTTAATCCTTTCCACGTTGGACACCGGCACGTCCAAATCTGCAATTGCATAAGTATTGTCGTCGATGGAGTTGCTGAATCCTTTTCTGTATCTGCTCTTGCATCAGCCTAGCCTCTCTTGTACAACCTTGAGCAATTCTACATATATTCAGTTACATACATATATACACCTGAACATACGTTTGTGCATACTTAACCAACACAGTAGTATGATTAGATAAATCAATGGCATTTGATATTTGATAGTGTCAGTATGTGTTGTTGGGTGGGACCGGGACGGCAGCTTCGACCTTGATTTCTCGTTCTTGTTTATTATGATCAGGGAGATTCCAAAGAAGGAAGGAGTCCAATGATCATGAAACACCTGCAATTCTTTTGAAGGGCTGAGTGACCCCCAATGGATTCCCCATTAAACTAAAAAGATGATAGGACGGTTTTGTTATGATTTGACTTTATTATATTAGTTAGAGATCAATGCACATATAGTTTTGCTCAAGAAAAGAGATTGTTAGTTACTTGTGCATGGACTTTGTGATTCTCATGAGGAAATGCCATGAGTTGATCTGTTTTATAGTGGATCAACCATGAAGGGCAGCGACAACCGAATGAGGGGAGAATTCAATGCAGAATTGCATATGTAGTTCAATGCACCATGAGCAATTTTGATAACAAGAATCTAACTGCAGTATAGCCTAATGGTTGATGATACAGATGTAGAGTGTATTGTAACTTAGAGTGATGGGAGAGGATATGGACCAATCAGAATTATGCATCACTTATATATGTGGTAGCAGATTCTAGTCTTTTTTAAAAAGAAGACTGAAAGAAATGAGAAAGAAAAATGGTGTCTTCTTCAACGACGATTGGAATAAACGAAACAAATACAAGGATGATGTTACGGTGTCAACAAAAACAAGACCAATTTGTCTGTGCTATTCGACGAACTTACCGTTCTATTTTGACAATACTGGCTTCTTCATGGTGCCTCTTGTTTACTTATTTACTTTGTCTGTATGGACGAATGAACATCACATCCAAGAAGGTTCAATTCAGAATTTTGTTTGATTTGACAAATTTGTCTACCCTACCTGAATAATAGGTGTCTATTCATCTCTTGTTGGGATCTCAAAGGACAAGCGACACAGAAGGTTTGAACATAGAGATGTCCCCCCTGATCTTCACTGTAATGTTGTATCCTTGCGATCCAGCTAGAGATTGAGACCATGAGGGCCAAGAAAGCTAGCAAAGGAAAATGAGAGAGGCTGAAACCACCAAAGTGGCTATTTGTCCCCTAGCCTTGTCTGACATGGAAGAGGCTCTGCTATACAGTAGGTTCATATATATCTATATCTCTTTTCATCTTTATATTCTTGTCAGTTGTGAGTTGTTTCCATTAGGAGGCCCCCACTGAGAGAAGCTCATATTCCATTTGGGATGATCAAGAGCCCTTTTTACACCCATTTTTCCTTTCCAATTCTCCTGCAGATTCTAGCCGCACATGTGAATATGTGATGACTTCAAGTTGTAAGTTGCTCTAACCATGTGCGTAACTATTAATTCCCTCTCTGATCCTGCAACTTGCATTGCCGTGCTCCTGTTGCTTCCTCCTCCTCCGGCTGCTCGTCGGCTGTTTGGCGATTCCGAAGATTTGTGTGCGTCCGGGGACATGCACCACCGGCGAATTATTCTCATCGCGTTGCGTGCCACGCCTCTGGGAATCTAGGCCGGTGCGGGTTCCCTTGTGCCAGTACTAGAACCCGAACCCAGCTTCAATTCCGATCGAGCCTTGCTTGCATCGCCCTATTTAAGCGTCGCCACTGCGCTAATCCTTCTTTCCTCCTCCAAATCTCACCTTAGTGCATTTTTCTAAACAAAACTTGCTGCTTCAGGTCTCACAGAATGTTCTATATATATTTGCACTCTTTGAACTCGTAAGTTCGTCGTGAAATCGATAAGTTAATTGTGCTACATATTTTTTCCCCCCGCTTCTTTGTTCAGTTAGTATTCCAAGACTTGTGCTCTAGATGAACAGCAAGAAGATTAAGCTGCACGACCACTACGGGTCGCCGCTAAGCGATCCTTCGCCGCCGCAGCTGCTAAGCTCCGCCGCGAAGCAGTTTCTTCCTGTATCCGCCGGGCTCTCGTTCCATCCGGGACTCGTGAACTCTGCCCCTCAGCAGCAGCACCGCGCGGACTGGCTGCACGAGGAGTACACGCCGAGGTCGGTTCTTGCGCAGACCTGCGTCGGCTCCAACACCGCCGCGTTCTACGCCGCCGAGAACCTGCTCGGCATGGCGCAGTTCGACTGCCCTCTTGGAGCGGCGCTCCCGGTGACGCCGACGGCCAAGACGCCGTTCCGGTCGTCGCAGAACGATCTCTACCGACCGCTCGACCCGCTGCTGCTCCGCGAGCACTCGGTGAGGACGTACTACGTCCGGCCGCAGCAGCGGGACGCCGCGCAGGCGCCTCCTTCACTGAAGCTCCCATTGCCGCAGCAGCAGCAGCAAGAGAGAGTGCATGGGCTGTTCAGCAACACTTCCACCACTAGGCTTCTCGGTGGTGAACCCAAAACCCACTCGTTTTCACCTCATGTAAGTGAGCTACACTGCATGGAATCATGGATAGAATTCAATTATTTCCATAGCACGCCATGATATATCAACATCAGGTCTTGATGATGGATGCTTCTTGTGTTCTTGGATATCTAAAAACTGAAGGTGGCGAGCCCGATTCTCCCGGTGATGGAGGCGCCGAGCCTGCAGAACCAGATGGAGAATCAGTTGTCCAGGAGTTGCATCGGCGCACCGGTGGTGACCCCCACCGGCAACGTCAGCGCACCAGCTGGGCCAGGTGCGCCGAGCAAGACGCGGATCCGGTGGACGCAGGACCTGCACGAGCGGTTCGTCGACTGCGTGAATAAGCTCGGCGGCGCAGATAGTGAGTTTTCTTGATCCGAAAACCTTTGTTCTTGATACTGACATGTTTCCTATGCCTGAAGGTTATTTCTCATGGCGAATAGTTCTTTCTTGTTGTTGTCTGGCACCTGCAGAGGCAACCCCAAAGGGGATTCTGAAGCTGATGAACTCGGATGGCCTGACGATCTACCATATCAAGAGCCATCTTCAGGTACCTGAAATTGGAAAAGGAGAACCACTTGCACAACTGTGGAGGGTTTTCAACAGATGTTGTCGATATGTCAATTTGTAGGATGATCTAGTTGCAAGTTTGTTTAACGAGTTGCAAACTAACAAATTGCATGCTATTATCTTCTTTGTTTTCAGAAATATCGCGTAGCGAAGTACATGCCAGCGTCATCTGAAGGTAAATCTACAGAAATTAGAACCCTGACATAGAGCAGTTAGTTTGTTCAGTAACTGGCTGTAATTAGCTGGTTGGTTCCAACGTTTTTCCAGCACTGATGGTAAGGGATAAGCATCGATTCTAGGTCCCTGAGTTCAGGAGGATCTCGATTCTTTTGTTTGATGTCTTGCTTTATTCTATGATCGTTTCAACGCAATGCTTTTATTCCATTTATCGTTTGTTATGCTTCACTATCCATCCATCCTACCGCCCACTGACACATGTTCTCATTCTGCTGTCAAATTACAGGGAAACAACAGGAGAAAAGAGCCACAGGAAATGGCATACAGAATCTCGACCCAAAAACGTATCTTTCGCTATCTAGTAGCTTTGCAAATCGATCTTAATGGAATGCATGTGCGACTGTGTTATGTCATACATACATTAACATGCTGGCACTAACTAATACTGATGCCCTTTAATTTGTAGTGGAATGCAAATCACCGAAGCACTACGTGTTCAACTCGACGTGCAGAGGAGCCTCCACGAGCAACTTGAGGTGCTCTATCGATGTGTCAAAACTAGATATATATAGAAGCAAAAGCGGCATCTATATAGATAGATAGATATACATGTGTTCATGATATCTGAACTTTTGCTGTTCCTTTTTGGTGTCTCTATCCGTCTTGTCTCTCACAGATACAGAGAAATCTGCAGCTGAGGATAGAGGCTCAGGGCAAGAAGCTGCAGAAGATGTTCGAGGACCAGCTCAAGGCGAGCAGGAACGTGATGGAGTCGTCGCGGGAGCTGGACATGGTCTTCTCGAGCGAGCAGGACGACGCGTTCGACGACGTGCAGCTGCTGTCTGTCGCTAGCAGCTACTACGACGATACCGGGTTCTCGTCCAAAATAAGCTAGCCTTGTGGTGTCTCTGCCTTGTAGTCATAGGATTTGGAAGATGTTGTTGTAATTCTCAATGTATGACACGTGCAATGTTGGGGAAGAGAGTGCCATTTTTTTTCCATCGAGTTGCCGAAGTATAGAAAAGTGTATTCAAAAGGCGGGGAAACATGGGTCCTTGTCAAGGTAAACGCCGCCACGCGGGATTAATATGTTCAATCTTTTCAGTTTATTCAATTGGGCTGTCAGTGGGATTGAAATCTCGGAACCGGTGGAAAACCCGATCGGCAGGTGGTAACGTAACCGGCTGGTTACCGGAAAAATTGGGGAAAAAATCGTTCGAAATTCAAAAAGTGAAATTTGAATGGAGGATTTTTGAAAAACCGGTTGAAAAAACTGAAAAAATAGAGAAAACCGGTTATGGATAATTAGCAATTGGAGTAATGCAAATATTAATTATAAAATATTTACTGAAATAACAATCCTGATACATAAGGAGCTTGATGTCTAGTTATAATTAGAAAGTGTTTAATGAAGAAACATTGTCTAAAAAATGTTAGAACTTAGGAGTACAATAATTTAAGCATATTTAATTTATACAATAGGTAATCTAGCATAAAAAATGCTTAAATCAACCTAAAAAGCACATTATGCAAATCATAAATTTATATTTAAGTTTTAAAAAATTTAATTAATACTGTTCATCCTAATCCCCACTAGGTTTTCCCGTAACCACCGGTTATTTGATCCTTGGCTGCCTTACAGAACGGGGAACAACAACAAAAAAATAACTGAGAAGTAGCAAATTCAGCCAAACAAAATAATAAATGTAATGATATAAAGGTGTTATGGATTGTCTATTTGATATCTTAAACTATTTTGTTAAGACTTAGAAAACAAAACGCGAATGATTTATCACTTTTCTCTTTTGGCATTAAGTCATGTGGCTTGCGAGCATCAAACTACGTTGAAGTTGAACTGTAGAGATATCATCAGGAATATGGACATGATGCTCACATGCCCCTAAGAAATGCAAGCACTGAGATGCTCTTTTTTCTCTATCTTTTATGCGGAAAGTACACATACACCGACTAAGTAATTGCCTAGACATAGTAGTCATTGTTGGCCCCAGCACGTTCACCAACACATCAAGCACATTCAATAACCAAGAAAGAGTATGAACGAAACGAAACCTTCGACATACCACAATTTTTTAAGGTTCAACCTGCCACTCAAATATAAAGCGTAACTTTACATAGTCAGCCAAGACATTGACATTCAGAAACTAACACTACAAATTCAGTAGAAGTTACACCAAATAGCAGTAGCCATTACATAGAACAAATTACAGGCTACCATAAATAATCTGATTTTGTCAGACATAATTCATAATCCAGAACATCGAAGAGAGACATATGCTAAGCTGTCCATTTTGTCAAGAACACCATATTGTAAAGTCAAGCCTATCTGGCACCACTGCAATCCTAGACCTGAATCAGATTTTGATTAGTATCAGCAGATATTAGAAAAATCTCAGAAGTATTAGCATTATATTGGAAATATAATAGAAAAATCTCGATGCTTTATTATACTCTCACACTTGGGAAACTAACCAGTTAACGAGGATATGCTATGTCTTCTTGATGAAGTGGTGGTCAAGCAACTCTGGTAATCCTGAAATAGGAATGCTCTCACAACCAAACAGCTCTTGAAGTTTCGAATCACATAATATTGATGCACTCATAACATCCTGCGTAAAATCAAAGACAGCATAAATGGATATAGTGTATAGAGATTCTGCTACTCTGAGGGTAGTATTTCCCAGTTCATAACAATTACATTCTCAAGAACGGCATGAGTGGGGGTAGGGAAACAGAAATAGAACACATTTGCTGATACCACTTAGCAGTACAATACAGGTTCAAAAAATAAAACTAGAAATTCTGCTGGTATCCTGGAATGGGTCTATTAATTCAGCAGCTGTTCCTGTATTTGACAGCTGCTATTATAAATTTGTGCACCTTTAAACTTTTCAGATGGCTAAAATTCCCAGACCCAATCTACATTCCAGAAGACAATAATAACTACTGAACATATCCAGATAATCAATCACCAATGATCTCCCTGTAGCAACTAGCAAGAACACATCCAGGTAGATCTCATAAATACAATGTTTGATTGACTCAGCTTTTTCCCCAAGATAGACACACTAGTAAAACATAAAAACAAGGTGCTTTAGCACAAAAGGCACTGTAGTACATAATTACTATGATCTCTACCACTACCAGGAAGGTGATGAGTTATAAGTGGATTCTTCAGTCTTCACCATTACACTACCTACTGTTTCTGAACAATTAATGCAATAATGATTCAAAGCATTGAATTTTCTCTGCACATGCATTCAATATGTAGCTCCAACTCCCATGCATAAAAAAGCAAAGAACAAATTGCTATCCTGCAAGAAAAAGAAAGGTAAGACACATCCATACCTCAAGTTGGTTTGCTTTTATGTAATCCCAAAGATACTTCAGAGCATCATCTAGAGGCACTGTGCCTTCTGTTCCAATGAACTTGGCTAGTGCATCAGAAATAATCGCAGAGGGTCGATTAACAGGAGGCCTAGGTTGAGGAGCTACACTGGGGGCCTTCAATTTTTTTACTTCCCGAATTTGATCCTCTGCAATACCAAGAAAATATACTTGAGAATTTTCATATTACAAATTTTAGCGAATTCAGATAAACATTAGCAGGCAGAAGTAGACCAAAAGAAATAGAAGTGTGTACTTGGGTCAAGTGGAGTTATGTGCTTGGCCAGTAATTTATTCATCTTAAACATGTCAGTGGTGTCAGTTCCAAAAACCACACGAAGTTCATCATTGCAGATGATCTTCCTTTTGTCATCAGGATCTTGAAGATTATTCTGCCTGATATATGCCCATAGCTGCTTCACAATCTGAATGAAGAGTAATGTTAATTTTTCTAGTGTAAATCATTCAAAGAGTTAATCAAGGGGAACATGTTGGAAGTTATTTTCTGATGTAAGGACAAAAATCAAGAGTACCTGAGTTCTTGACATGACAGTCTCACCAACAATAGTCTGAAGTTCAGGTGAAATTGCACAAACTTTGTTTAAACCACCAGGCCCACCTCTCTTCCGCTTCGAAGCACTAGAAGAAATTATGACCATATAACACCGATCAGTTTACATGCATCAGTGAATTCCATAATTTGAATTATTCTTAATCCTGAGCACTGACCAGTAAAACGTAACAAATTCTAATAAATGAGGGTTAGTGGGGTGCATGAACCCAATTGTTCAGTCGATAGAATAAGCTAAACTTCATGATTGGCTTCTAAATAATTACTGTGTGGCATTTGCATATTTGTCTTGTAACAAGAAAACCATGCAATGATACCAAAAAATCCATAAAAATACAACAATCTGTACATTAAGTCAACCATAAAAGTAAATCTGACATATAAATCCAAAGAATCAAATGCTGATGATCTGTTGGCTTGTATTTAAAGTAGCCGGATGCATGCAATAAAGCAACTAACTTATTAATATACTCTTCAAGGGCCACCTATAAGTGTTTGGAAGAGACAACAGAGTCTATTGGGGCCATTCCATGCACAGTACGCTAGGCAGACAACAAGAATTAAACAGACCAAACGACAGGAAGTTACATTCAGTTGCTTACAAGAAAGCTGAATGAGATTCCACAAATCCAAACCATTAGATTCATTAAATACAGCCAGTGTTCCCCTAAGTGCTAGGCGCTAGTCGGGCGGCAGACCAACGCCTAGCGCCTACGAGCATCTACAATAGTTTGTTTTTTACCTTGTTACTAATAGAAGAGAGAGTATTCAATCTAACAAAAAGAAACAAGTCTTTCAATGGATTGTTTCTTGAGCTTGTATCTAAGACTTTAATTCATACTTTAATTGCTATACACAAAACTAGTTTTTAAGTAACAAGCAAGTCTCCAATAGCTATTTTGTTGTTTCTTATGTCTTGGCATCAACAACTTGCTTGTTTCTTCATATAGAAACAAGCTCACCTTCTCCCCTTCATCACCAAAATGCTAATGTGGCAACCCATAATAACAAGTGATATGAGCTATTGTAGATGCTCTAATCGCCGCCTAGGCAGTAAATCAGCTAGGTAGGCTAGGCGGGAGGGCTGCGCCTAGCGCCTAGGGGAACACTGAATACAGCATGTACAATTTAGTTTGTAGTTTGTACATTCTAGCATAACAGTTGTCCTGATCTTTAAGTCATTGTTGTATCATAATCACACAAAAAACCATAAAACTGACTTTTGTGCTTTATTATGAAACTTCAGGCAGCTCAACATGCAAGGTGTGACCAGTCAAACAAACATGCCTAAATTCCCCTCTAGTCAACCAGTTTTCGTTGTAGTGGCAGAAATTAACAACAAAACTACAACTAGGACATTATCAAAGGTCAAAAAACAGATAGTGCTGTCCTAAGCATACCTCCTAAACACTACAGTACATAGCAACAGATGTATACACATTGGAACCTAACGCGTTTTTCTAAGAACAAGATACTGAACCATAAACCCTAACCCTAGCTCAGCTAGAAGGTGCTATTTCATGATTCCAATTGAGTCAATGGTAATCTCAAATGGATCGACCAAATAGATGTCAAACAAAACCAGATTTAAGCGCCAGTCAATGGTAGTTTGCAATGAATCGATCTCCTCAATCTACGGAACCAAAACCCTAATTTCATTCATAGCTCACCTTTCCTTGTTCTCGCCGGCGACCTGTGCTGCAGCGGTGGGGGAAGCAGTGCCCCCGGCCCCAGGCTGCTGGAAGGATACGGTCCCACCAGTGGCGGCCCCACCCAAGGTGCTGGTGTAGCGGAAGGCGAGCGGCGGCGGGGGGTAGAACGCCATGGCCGGCACGGCTGGTGGCACGGATACCGCCGCGGCGGCGCCGCCTGGGACGACGGCGGGGAGCTGGGGCATGGCCTGGAAGATGAGCTGGGGCTGGAGTGCCGCGAGCTGCTGCTGCATCTGCTGTGGCGACACCTGCACCTGAAGCGGCACTGGAGGCTGAGCCTGCGGCACGGGGGGCGCGGAGGCGGCGGCGGGCGGAGGAGGGGTTTGGGTTTTGGGGGGCGGCGCCTGGAGGCGTGGGCCGAAGAAGAGGTCCATCTGGTCGCGGATGAAGGGCGCCTTGTGGGAGAGGTCGACGCCGAGCTTGGCCTCCGCCTGCTGGAGCACGGCGGTGAGGGAGGCCTCCCCGGCGGCGCCCCCCGAGGTGCGGAGGAGGGACTCGACGCAGCTGGCGACCTCCTGGTCGGACACCATGGCGGGAGGGTGGGAAAACTCAAATCTCTCCAAAACCCTCCCTCCCAGGATTCCCCTCGCTCTCTCTCTCTCTCTCTCCCTCCCTCCGTCTGTGTCTCTGGCGCTTGGTCTCTCCCTTTGTCTCTCTCTCTCTCTCTCTCTCTCTCTCCTGGGTCTAATCTAATCTATTCTATTTGTTAAGTAGGGCACATTTCGTCGGGAGGGGAGGAAAAGATGGGGGAAAAGGACAAGTCGCTAAGCGCACCCCGAAGTTTGTTACGCCGCTGCTGGTGGCTGGGGCTTGGGGCCGGTGGACCCACGTGTCATCGGGGTAAGATGGGAAGGGGTCGCGTGTCGAGACGAGAGGCTGCAAAGGACGCGGTGCGGAATGACGAGAGTGCCCACGGTTTTAGATGCGGTTGTTGAGTGGGCAAGGGGTGCGTTCTCTGCGCGGATGGGCCCACCCCGCCAGGACGTGTCTACGGTTACCGGGAGAGAGAAGATGGGATCGTCATCGTGGGGGAAGAGATCATGGGCCGGGCCGGGTCTAAAGATGGACCTAAGATGATCGTACAAAGATTGCTTCTCCATTTGTCGAGAAAGATTATGGGCCCAGCTAAAAAAAAAGAAACACGATGGCCGGGCTGTGTGTAACGAAAGCACCTTTTGACCAGAAAATATTCATGTCACTTTCTTCTCATGGTCGATCTGTAAACTTCCAAAATTTTGGATGTTTTGTCAAAATTTTTGAAATGAGGGCATTAGTTCCTCCTCCTCTTCTTTTTGCAAGAGGCAAAATCTTGAATAGCATGCACTAGATATGGATCATTGGTTGCATCCAATCTGAATTTTTAGTATAGTATCTGCACTAATCGCAACATAGTTTTATTTGTACTGTGACTTATAATACTGCAGTGTTTTCAAATACGACGCCAATATCTCAGTCAAATTATTACCAAATTTCCTCGCAAAAAAAATTATTACCGAATTTAAAGTAAAAATATTACAGTAGAGCATCTTATACTTGGGAAAAATCATAGGCATCCAACTTTAAGCATTTACCCATTTATATTTAGAGCAACGATTCGATATGAATGGCACTGGGTTTTTATTGGAAAAATAGATAGAAAAAATTGATATTACATTCCCAGCATTGGCTCGGACCAGCATTTCCTTTAGAGAGAGAAAACACTGCTGCAACGGAATGTTTTAGATATTGTTGTTTACTCGTCCTATTCCTTGAACCAAACAAATAGTGGATGTTCGGAGTTAGAGTCGAATGATCTATCGGCTCCGGATTCTTTACAACAAACACATAACTCTACAGATTGCCTCTAACCTAGGGATAACAACGACCACATTCCCGTTCTCCGTCAGGGAATTCACCTATTAGGGTCGGGGTTGGGGCCATTTCTCACCCCCGTGCAAATAGGGAAAATATGTTTCCCATCGGGGGAAGCAGGGCGGGGGTCATTCCCCTACTCCCCATCCTCGTTACCCGCGTGTCCCCCAAAAATCTCTATAACACGTGGGCCATTGCATATCATATATATACCAAACTATAACACACTAAGGCACTAATCCTAGACCTGAGTCAGGACCTCAGACCTCAGCCCCCCGCCCCCAATTCTCCATCCCACATCCCCCATCGGCCCTTCCCACACAGGCGCACCCTGGTTCCTCCCTCTTAGATCAGCGACGGCGCTGCTCCCCAATAGTCGACGTCGGCTTCATTCGGTCCTCCCAAACAACCGATGCGAGCCTCCTGGCCTTTCTCCTCCTCCCCAACATCTGACGCCAGACATCGTGCTTCTCAGTACTGGATTCCTAGATCATTTATCACTAACCCCAGTACTGAGGCACGGATGTTTTCTGATTGTGCTTTTTAGGTCCGCCGTGCGAGGAAGGAGGACATATGGCTTGTTGACTCTGGGTGTTCTCGACATATGACCGGAGATTCTAGATGGTTCTCCTCCTCACACGTGCATCCAAGAACGAATTGATTACATTTGGGGATGCTTCTACCGGACCGTGGATCGCAAAGGGCACCGTGTGCGTCAACGACAAGTTCATGCTTAAAGACGCCGCTTTGGTAAGTAAGTCGAGGTATAATCTTCTATCTGCTTTCTCACCGCTTGATGAGGGTCTAGAAGTGAGGTTTAAAAGTGGTGAGTGTAGAGTTCTAGATTCCTCGGGTGAGCTTGTTTTTGAGATCTCCAGATTTGAGAAGATCTTTTGTGCAAATTTCAGTATTTCTTCAGTTTCCCGTCCTGGGTGTCTTGTAGCCTCTGATTCTCATGATCTTGTTTTGTGGCATCGTAGACTTGGGCATATAGGTTTTGATCATTTGTCTAGAGTCAGTTGCAAGGACTTGATTAGAGATTTGCCTAGGCTGAAGGCTGTTAGAGATCTTGTGTGCTCGCCCTGTAGAGATGGTAAGATGGTGTCTACTTCCCACCCACCTCTTACCTTGGAAATGACTGATGGACCAGGATAGCTTCTTCACTTAGACACAGTTGGTCCTTCTAGAGTCCAGTCAGATGGTGGGAAATGGTATGTGCTGGTGATTGTGGATGATTTCTCCAGGTATTCATGGGTTTATTTTCTCGCTTCTAAGGACGAAGCATTTGGATTCTTTAGAGATTTGGTTCTTAGACTTGCTGTTGATATTCCTGGAGCCTTGAGAGCCATTAGGAGTGACAATGAGACATAATTCAAGAATTCTTCTTTTTCTACCTTCTGCACTGATAGGGGAATTGAGTATCAGTTTTCTTCTCCTAGAGTTCCCCAGCAGAATGGTGTTGTAGAAAGGAAGAACAGAACCCTTGTAGAGATGGCTCGGACCATGTTAGATGAGCATTCTACTCCTAAGAGATTTTGGGCTGAGGTGATCTCTACTGCTTGTTATATCTCCAATAGGGTTTTCTTGAGATCTGTGGTTGGGAAGACCTCTTATGAGCTTAGATTTGGTCATTCTCCCAAAGTATCTCATTTCAAGATTTTTGGTTGCAAGTGATTCATTCTTAAACATGGCAACCTTGATAAATTTGAGTCTAGATGTTTTGATGGCATATTTCTTGGATATCCTGCTCATTCTCGTGGCTATCGTGTTTTTAATGTTGACACTAACAAAGTTGTTGAGACTTGCGAAGTCACTTTTGATGAGGCTAGTCCTGGTACTAGACCCGATGCTACAGTACAGGTTCACGAAATTCAAGGAAGCATCTTCGTCGATGATGACTCTGAGGATGAGGAACCAAACCATCCCCCAACTACCTCTGAGAGGGGTGGAGAGCCTGCTACTACTACTCCAGTTTCAGCTGAGCAGCCTCCTCCTATCCCCACCAACGATCTGAGTGGCTCTGTTCCTACCTCGACAACTCATGGGGTAGAGGCCATACGCACTGAGAGCACCTCTTCACATTCGACAACATCCACCGAAAGGATGATTGGGGATCTTCAAGAGCGAGTTACTCGCCTCGTGTTTATTTCTCCTGATTCTCATGCACATTCTGCTTTTGTCGCTTCTTTTGAACCCCG
Source organism: Hsuehochloa calcarea (assembly GCA_036346395.1). NCBI lineage: Eukaryota > Viridiplantae > Streptophyta > Magnoliopsida > Poales > Poaceae > Hsuehochloa > Hsuehochloa calcarea. Next base: position 49,842,025 of record CM070599.1, read on the forward strand.
AGATATCACCCATGCTTTATCTGATGCCTCTTGGATCAATGCCATGCATGAAGAGCTTGAAAATTTTGAATGGAACAAAGTCTGGACTTTAGTTGAGCGTCCTTCTGATTCTCATGTTATTGGAACAAAATGAATTTTTAAAAATAAGCAAAGTGAGGACGGGTTGGTTGTTCGCAATAAGGCTAGACTCGTAGCTCAAGGTTATTCCCAGGTAGAGGGCTTAGACTTTGAAGAGACCTTTGCTACAGTAGCTAGATTGGAAGCCATTCGCATTCTTTTAGCATTTGCAACATCCAAGGGTTTCAAGCTATTTCAAATGGATGTTAAAAGTGCTTTCTTGAATGGTTTCATAGAAGAAGAGGTCTTTGTCAAGCAACCTCCTGGTTTTCTTTACGAGCCTTCCATCAACACATGATGGATTCCTTCACTTTAGAATCTTTTCTTGATGCTTATCAACACATGATGCATTCTCTTCTTAAACATTGACTTGATGATAATCAACTCATGATGTCATGCGAAGTCTCCACCATCATGGAACACAACTTATTTACCCAACTCATGGAAAATGTTAGCCCCATAGCGTAATTGTCGTTAATTACCACAACATACCATTAACTCACAATGGTGGATCAAGATATTCTAATCTTTCTCTCTCTGGTAATTGATGACAACCATCATAAATTATAAATAATTGAATATAAAGCAATATGAGTATATATGAACTGCACAAGTTTTATATACTCAATAGATATGTTTCAAAGTAGAAATCTCAAATATATGTGGATAAAGAAATATGGATCAATACTAATGAAACCACAAAATATAGAGTGAACTCCCTCTAAATGCGTGCATACACGAATGTGTAATAAGAACATATGCACATATTCAAGTTAGACTTTTGGTCGAGTTCAACTTATATTTTAGATCCGAGGAATGCAACAATCTATAAGAATATGATGTTGTCGACGATCAAATCGCCGATCTTATGAATATATGAATGAAAGGAGGAAAATGGCCTGTATCTTCTAGAAAGTAGTGAGGCTGCTCTTTATTGCTTTGAACTGGCTATTGCAAAGAATGTATCTAACGTAGACTAAAGACTAATTCGGGAATACACGGCTCCTGAGAGTGTCTCCCCAAATGATCTTCACTGCTCTGCTTTCCATCTTCGATGATGCATTCCTCCTTATATAGTTGATGAAGGGTTGGCAGTTGTCTCAGGAGGAGACTGTAATACCCCGGCCTGCTCGTAGCGTGGCCCATGAGGAGTTGTGTGGTGGAATTAGTCCCACATGGCTTGTCTCAAGTGAGTTGTAGTAGTATATAATGCCTGTTGGATCCAAACGTAGCACCTCCGGGTTAACCCTTTTACACGAAGCGAGGACGAAAGTGTAAGTGAGGTGCTATGTGTGCGCGGGTCATCCCCACGGTGGGCTGGGCATAGAGCCGATTTTGGGTCAGGGTGTTACAGATGGTATCAGAGCATCAACCTTATTGCAGACGCGCGCGGGAGATGTGGCGCGGGCATATGGCGCATGGCGCATGTGGGCCCGGAGTGGACACATGGCATGGCATATGTGCCGACACTGAACGCACGGACGTGTACTGAGAGGTGGTTCTGGGCATTTGCTGCGTATGCGGTATGCTGCCGAGGGCGTCAGCCCTTAAGGGGGGATGAATGTAATACCCCGGCCTGCTCGTAGCGTGGCCCATGAGGAGTTGTGTGATGGGATTAGTCCCACATGGCTTGTCTCAAGTGAGTTGTAGTAGTATATAATGCCTGTTGGATCCAAACGTAGTGATGAAACCTAAGGTTTGATTTGTTGGCCCGATCTTTCGATGAGAACGATAAGTCCGGTAGGCGTCGCTCAACTCTGACGATCCTGGCTATGAACACACAAGGCTTGAAACCACGCAATCGCTGAACTGATCGACAAGTCGTTATCAACCATGCACGAATACCCGGTTGACCTGACCACGAAGGTCGATTCCTGCATACACCGAAGAAGCACGCAAGAACAAGATAAAGCAATCTGAAATTGCAAATAAAGATTGAAATATTAAAATTGGGATTTCAAAAAGCGGTATTATGGTTGGTCTAGTCGACACAAGCCAATACACGAAGTTGCAACAAGGCTAACTTTTAACTAAACAAAATTCAAGGAAACTAGAGGGGGTGCGTCCTCCTTAAATAGGGGATGAGGAGCCACAAATCTAAAAGAAATAGAGGGGTGGGACTAAAAGCACGAATTACAGTTCACATGGACAGTAATCACGCCCCCAGGTGGGCCGACGGCATATGGGCCAATTCCGGTACGATTACAAGGCCCAAATCGGTCCAAATTAGTGACATAGTAGCTTCTTTTAACGATTCCGAAGTCTACAAAAGGAATTTAGAGGTGAGACTGGATCCGTTGGAAAGATATCGTCGTTATCTTTCCAACAAGTCCAAGAACACCCGAATCGGACTCCGTTTGCAAAAGTTATATCTGTTTTAAGTTGGTGCTGTCAGGCTGATTCCGAACTGATCTGACCAAAATGTATCCAGCTTGAACTCCTGCTTGGCACATGTAGTAGCACCATGGTATGTACACCTAGTACCATGGTATGTAGACGTAGCACCATGGCATGTAGACGTAGCTCGATCTAATTGGGTAATATGGCATTGCATTAGCCGAAAGTCCAATTGGAGAAGATGTTGGTGAAGTAAAGGAAGTAGAGGATGCGGTCAAAGAGTTGAAGCGATGGTTGTATCCTTAGGGTCGATGTCCTCATCATCCTTCCTTTCTTGAATTTGAGTCGTTTCGACTCATTTGTTTTCTCAAGTCATCACTCTCCGCAAAGGTTAGTAGCAACAGGAGGCAAAGAAACATGCACTTCTTCTAATGGACACGGAGTTTCTTTACAAATCATAGTATGGCATTTAGATTCATGTTTTTCCATATCAATGGAATCTATTTTGTAGCTAACATAACAGAGCTTTCAATTTAATTTCACTTGGAGCTATAATCTTTTGATCAACTTGTGTCTTCTCCTTACTTGTTCTCAGCTTCTTTCTAATTCATCCTTTAATATAGCGGCGGAGACATTGGAAGCAGAGTGATTTTCTTTTCTTTATATGTGAAAGTATAATGATTAGATCTACCATGATGTTCAAGATATCTATCATATTGCCAAGGTCTACCTAATAATAATGAGCATGCTTGCATAGGTACGACATCACAATCAACATAATCATGATATGATCCAATAGAAAAGTGTACGCGCACAAGCTTAATTACCTTCAACTTACCACAAGAATTCAGCCATTGGATGTAGTAAGGATGAGGGTGTTGTGTTGTGGTCAAGCCAAGCTTCTCGACCATGTCTATGCTAGCAAGGTTGTTGCAACTCCCGCCATCAATGATGACTCTACATGAACGTTCCTTGATGACGAACTTGGATTGAAACAAAATGTGGTGTTGATTTTATTCAGCAAGTTCCATTTGAGCACTTAGCACACGCTGAACAACTAGGCTTTGGTACATGTCAGACGCCTCATGGTTTATATGTTCTTCCTCGGTTTCATCACCAGCATTGTTAGTTGCAACCAACACATGTTCTTCCTCAATATCGCTAGCTGAAGTGTACTCACCATTGTCCTTGATAAGCAAAGCTCGCTGACTTGGGCAATCGCGCATCAAGTGCCCAAATCCTTTGCAACGGTGACATTGCACATCTCTAGATCGCCCTGTAGAAGCAACAGAAGAAGCACTTTTTATAAGGGCTTGTACTTTTTGAGTTTGCTTGCATCGAGGATATGTATAGGAGTTGAAGCGGCGGCGGGGGTGCACGTCGAAGTGGAGGATGATGCCATGTGATGTTGTTGCCTTGGCCGACCTGCAAAAGTTCCTCCAATATTGCCCCTGGAGCGAGATTGTCGACCCTGCACTTCTCTATCAGCTTTGCAAGCAATATGGAATAAACGGTTGATATAATCATATTCTTTATAGTCTAAAATGTCCTGAATTTCACGGTTTAACCCTCCCAAAAATCTAGCCATCTTAGTATCCTCAGTTTCTTCTAAACCACAACGCAACAAACCAGTTTGCAATTCTTGATAATAGTCTTCTCTGTAACTACTACCTGTCTTAAGCGTTGTAATTTATTAAGCAAATCACGTGAATAATATGAAGGTACAAACCTACGTCTCATTGCTCTTTTCAAAGCATTCCATGTTCTAGGTATGTCCTGATGAGTACGACCATATTCACTTCACCAAATAGATGCAAAATCTGTGAACTCACTAGTAGCAGCCCTAACCTTTTTATTGTCAGGAAATTCATGGCATGCAAATTTTTGGTCCACAACTAACTCCCATGTGAGATAAGCATCAGGATCATATTTACCAGCAAAAGGAGGTATAGTGAATTTAATTTTACCAAGTGAATCATTATGGTCACGTACATCACGTGGTGGCTCTCTTCGCATACCTTGTCGATTGAAGCGTTGTTGTCGGTGATCACGATCATTAATGGGATTGAAATCACCATCGGACCCCGTATCAGCAACATATGGGTTCGCTTCATCTTCTACCTCATCGGCCCATGAGCGAGCAACGGATGGGTTACGGCGCGGTTGTGCAATGCCGACAGCAGCGGGGGTGGCAACAGAAGGTGGAGCTCTCTCTAGCTGCTCCACACGTGTAGCCAACGCAGCAAGTTCGTCAGTGGTGCGATCTAGAATCAACTCCATACGCCCTGAATGTTGATCCAACATGCGAGAAAAGCGCCGCATGATTTCTTTTGTGCGAGGACTGAGCGGTGCATCTTCCTCATTGTTGTGCCTGCTATGCTCCCCTTGTGACGATGAACCTGCCATTGTTAGTATCAAAGCAAAGAACAAATCACAGTGTATATATCCCTATCAACTACAAGGTTTTGGAGGCTCAATCAAGTCACTCGCACTCAAGCTTATACCTAGTTCTTACAAGTTCTTACCAATGCAGCAAGGAAGTGGTACAACCGGTGGCTGGTTCGTGATACTCTCACTTGCGATCAACCCAACGATTGCGAGGAACCAGACCACGAATTAGTAGGAAGTGGAGCTCGGAAGGCTAGTATGTAGCAAAGGAATAGCAATTATTCAATTCAGTATGCAAAATTGAAAAGCAGTTCAAAGTACTAGTCACAAGTGCTGATCCTAGTCTAATCAAAGTTTAGCTAATCAAAGCCCCACTAAGAGATGTGTATGTACGCACGCGCAAAGATAAATGTGACTTGATGTAAGCAATGGAAAACCTCACAACAAGTGCTTGGGAGACGCTAACCAACTACTCAAACTTCTTTGTAGGGCACAAGATGGTTCACACGATGTAGAGCACAAAAACAGAATAACGTGCAAACGTAAACAACCCTTTAGTTTAAGCGAAAACAATAGTTAGTCTCAAGAGATGAAAAAGCAAAGTTTTATATGGCTTATATATACTCGTTTGAAAGGTTTCGATGAGATCTACAACTTTAAAGTTGAGACAGACCCCAAATTCGATGGGAAGACTAAAAGAAACGGTAAAACCGAAACAAAAACTTGTGACGCGAATTCGGGCCGAAAATGACCGATTTTGGGTTCTCTGGAGGGAGACTAGTGCATTAAGTGGACAGTATGCGACTCGTTGTTATCTTTCCAACGAGTCCAAGAACGTCCAAATCGGACACCATATGCAAAAGTTATGCCCGTTTTACTGAAGGTCTCTCGGAAACGGAATCGTACTCGACCGAAACCGACTCGGTTTCAATCTTTAAATTGCTATATCTTTTGATTCCGTGGGCTAATCTTGCTAAATTTTTTTGTGCAAGTTTGTGGCTATATGTAGAAGGGCTCCACCAGTTTTCACTGATTTTGGTGTAAGATTGTTGTTTTTTTTCTTTTTTTTCTACCACGGCTTTTGTTTTGTGTGGCGACCTCTTTCTCCTTCTATTTTTTTTGCCGGTTCTAGGGTTTTCCACAAGTCACGAATATAGCAAAGTATTCTCTCTTTTTTTTGGTGCAAATTAGAGGAGTTCTAACCCACGAATTTTCTGTTTTAGATGCAACAACTAAGAACTCTAAAAGAACGATTAAGCGACGCAAAGGAAAAATACGAGAAGCAATCTAGACAACGACCAACTAGACAATAACTAGAACTAAAGATCAGCAACTAGACACGACAATACAACCAAATATTCAACAAGCAAACTGAAAAGAAAAAAATTGCAAAGGCTCAAAGGGCTCGGTATGGATGATAGATGCGATTTTTTTTTTGGCAATTTTTTGGACTCTAGGTATGAAAAACGAATCTACTACTAGAAAACAGGAAACTCTCACCGAAGAACTGTAGCTGTGATACCACTTGATGAAACCTAAGGTTTGATTTGTTGGCCCGATCTTTCGATGAGAACGATAAGTCCGGTTGGCGTCGCTCAACTCTGACGATCCTGGCTATGAACACGCAAGGCTCGAAACCACGCAATCGCTGAACTGATCGACAAGTCGTTATCAACCATGCACGAATACCCGGTTGACCAGACCACGAAGGTCGATTCCTGCATACACCGAAGAAGCACGCAAGAACAAGATAAAGCAATCTGAAATTGCAAATAAAGATTGAAATATTAAAATTGGGATTTCGAAAAGCGGTATTATGGTTGGTCTAGTCGACACAAGCCAATACAAGTTGCAACAAGGCTAACTTTTAACTAAACAAAATCCAAGGAAACTAGAGGTGCGTCCTCCTTAAATAGGGGATGAGGAGCCACAAATCTAAAAGAAATAGAGGGGTGGAACTAAAGGCACGAATTACAGTTCACATGGACAGTAATCACGCCCCCAGGTGGGCCGGCGGCATATGGGCCAATTCCGGTACGATTACAAGGCCCAAATCGGCTCAAATTAGTGACATAGCACCTTCTTTTGACGATTCCGAAGTCTACAGAAGAAATTTGGAGGTGAGGCTGGATCCGTTGGAAAGATATCGTCGTTAGCTTTCCAACAAGCCCAAGAACACCCGAATCGGTCTCCGTTTGCAAAAGTTATATCTGTTTTAAGTTGGTGCTGTCAGGCTGATTCCGAACTGATCTGACCAAAATGTATCCAGCTTGAACTCCTGCTTGGCACATACCATAGCACCATGGCATGTACACATAGTACCATAGTATGTAGACGTAGCACCATGGCATGTAGACGTAGCTCGATCTAATTGGGTAATATGGCATTGTATTAGCCGAAAGTCCAATTGGAGAAGATGTTGGTGAAGTAAAGGAAGTAGAGGATGCAGAGCGGCAGGTTGAAGCAGTGGTTGTATCCTTAGGGTCGATGTCCTCATCATGTAGCACCTCAGGGTTAACCCTTTTACACGAAGCGAGGACGAAAGTGTAAGTGAGGTGCTATGTGTGGGCGGGTCCGCCCCACGGTGGGCTGGGTATTGAGCCTATTTTGGGTCAGGGTGTTATAGAGACGTCTATTCGGGAAGCAACGCGTCCGGTCGAAGAGAGGTGCGTGTTGATAATGTATCAACTGTCGTGCGGTTATATGTCCATGAGTCATATAACCGTACTTCAGTATCGTAACGTCGTGTGGTATGGAATATATAGCGCATGTTCCATTCGTCACACGGTAAAGCATATGTCTAGTCGTAGATCCAGACATCAGTTCAAAGCCTTGTGAGCATTTGACTGGTCGGAGACTTGGTTTGGAACTATGTCCGACCAGATTGGGTACTATGTAACCTCTGGAATTCTTACGACCAGTGAGGCCGTTAGCTTTAGGGTTTACGACCATGAAGACGTATGGTCTCTATATACTAAATAATAAAACATAGGTTTTAATCATCGTCAGATGTTAAATGCGTACCTCCATGATTTTCACATTTTCATCCAAATAAGACTACACAATATGTATATTAATAAAAGTGTTAGTCTCACATATAGATTTATCATTAATCATCAAAACACTCTATTAACCCATAATGACAGGTCTAGATTCTTCACCTGTGTTCTTGGTATGAAAATGGCATTTCCGTTTCAATTGCAACAGTAGCATGATGTGCGATTTTACTCTGGAGTTGGCTTGTTTGTTTCAACCAAATTTGTGTTATAGCGTGTTAATCATCTGTGTTCTTGAGCTGAAAGAATTTTGGGTTGGTGTTTCGCTTCTCTGTTTCAACGGTGCGATCCATAAGAACCAACGGACCATTGGGTCATTTGATCCTTGAGCCAATGGATCAAACCATTATCCACCCCAGGACGTCAACTGCACGGGGGCAGGCCTGAAGGGCTGGCCATTCCCCACTCCCCGCCTTGCCATCCCTACTCTGACCCGACTCACAGGCTCACAGCCATGAGCCCATCGGTATTATCCACTGACAAACACACTGCTCTCCAGATTGCCTCTGATCCGACTCACAGGCTCACAGCCATCAGCCCTTCGGTATTCTCTACTGCTTTGCTTAGCCAGTCTCATTTGTAGCCGCCATCAGAAGCATATGGTGTGTTTGGTTGCCTGCAGGTTCCAACCTGGCCCGTATGTGCCATCCTGGCTGAACTTAATCAGGTTGAGTGGATGCAATGATGAATTATTTGGTTGCCTGTTTCTATTGGACCATGCTGTGTTGAGATGTTGTTTGGTTGCCTGTATCTGGCACGGGAGAAAGTGAATAGACTCACGAACGGCGGCCTGCATGCGCCAACTGGTGAGAGAGGAAGCTCGAATTAAGCGTTTCCCTCGTGCCTGGTCCGACAGAAAATCTTGCATCCACTCAGTCAGGCTCACTCACCCAATCAGACAACCAAACACCCAAAAATTTACATCTACTCATACGATCCAACCCCATACACACAACCAAACACACCCATAATGAAGCCCATTACCAAATGATCCTTAGTCCCAGGAAGTCGCCGAAGTCGATACAGAGGCTAGCTTTACGCAGCACAAACACAAGATTAACTAACTAAAGCCCTCCAAATCCCGAAAACCCTAGAGCGCCAGATTCCCCTCCTTCCCACCGCTTCTCCCTCCCCCATTCCCCGGCAAGCGGCAAATGGCGCCCTCCACCTCGTCGGCTTCCACCCTCCTGCACCTCCCAGGCCCGCCTCCCCGCGGGTCCCAGCGAGGCGGGTGGCGGAACCACCCGCGGCGGCCGCGCCACGTGGCCGTGCGGTGCTCGTTCGCGCCGGTGGAGACAGCGAGGATAAAGGTCGTGGGCGTCGGAGGCGGCGGCAACAACGCCGTCAACCGCATGATCGGCAGCGGCCTCCAGGTATCGGCGGTGCTCCTTGGCCTGTTTTTTTTTAAAGGAACTCCGTGACCCTTAATCTCCCGGAATTAGGCTTCCTTTCTCTGCGGTGCTCGACATCTAGATCCATTTGATAGTCCGATTTGAATTTCGAACTTAGCAAGTTAATCTACGGCCTTGTTTCCATCCTCCCCATCCAATCCATGTCACCATTCGTGATATGCTTCTGTTCAGCATACGAGGCTTTGTGGACTAATTATGATGTTGTTTATGAAATGCTTATCACATTGGAAATGACTCCATAGAAACATGTACTAATCGTGAAGTCCAATGTAGTATAATTTAACCGGGATGTTTCCTGCATGTCCCTTGTTTGTTTCCTTAAATACTGATAACTGAATTATGGAATTTCAGGGTGTTGAGTTTTACGCTATAAACACAGATTCCCAGGCGCTTTTGAATTCACAAGCGCAATATCCTCTGCAAATTGGAGAGCAGTTGACTCGTGGGCTAGGTAATATTTTTTGTTTTCTTATGAACAAATGACGTCTTTAAGAAATGTTTTGCGTGTAAAAGCATTACCCTTCGGTGCTAATTCGCCTTCTGTGCAAACATGTACTGATGACCTGGTAAACTGAATGTAATTAAGTAGTAGAACAGATGGATAAATACAAGGTTACAGACTGTAAATTTCCATTGAAAATAGCATCCGTAATAACTAGATTCACTAATTATGTTTGTGCATTCAGGTACTGGTGGAAATCCTAATTTGGGAGAGCAAGCTGCCGAGGAATCAAAGGAAGCTATAGCCAGTGCCCTGGGGGATTCAGATCTTGTCTTCATAACAGCTGGAATGGGAGGTGGTACTGGATCCGGTGCTGCTCCAGTTGTTGCCCAGATATCAAAGGAAGCCGGTTATCTAACTGTTGGTGTTGTCACCTATCCATTCAGCTTCGAAGGACGCAAGCGCTCTCTACAGGCAAGTATTTTAGCCTTTTCCTCCTAAGTACAAGTTATGTGGTGTCTCACCCAGCAATATTTGGTAATCAATTTTGTTTAAGCTTGGAATGGACTTTTGCTTAGAGGAGGTATTATCTTAAGGAATGGTGGTCAGACACTAGCTGTAAGAAGTAGCATTGCCTGTAGTCTTGTCATTTTCTGTTTTTGGACTGGTGTCATGCACTCATGTGAGCTAACTATTGTGCAATTTCTGTATCTGGGCAGGCCTGTAATGTTTGGTGTTAATTGGACTTTTTTTTTTCACTTCCCCTAATGTTGTTGTATGCAGTTTGTAGCTATTTGCTTTGTGAAAATATCCCAAAATGCATTTCGTTGTCAACTTATCATCATTTGCCCGGTGTGGATTCATTTGGTTGTTGGGACCTTTGAATTTCTATATGCAGCTATTTATATTTGTTTTGGAACAGTTTCCTGTTCAAGTAGTTTTTTTCCTTAGTTAATTTATTTTCTTTGTGCCCATTTCAGGCACTGGAAGCATTAGAGAAGCTGGAAAGGAGTGTAGACACACTCATTGTGATCCCAAATGATCGGTTAATAGATGTTGTTGATGAAAATACGCCCTTGCAAGATGCGTTTCTCCTTGCAGATGATGTCCTTCGTCAGGGTGTCCAAGGAATATCTGACATAATCACAGTGGGTTTTTTCTCTCTCTCTTTCCTTCCCTATGCTGCAGTAACTTAGTTGTGATCACATAATACCTTTGTGAAAACCTTGCAGATACCTGGGCTTGTGAATGTTGATTTTGCCGATGTGAAAGCTGTTATGAAAAACTCTGGAACTGCCATGCTTGGTGTTGGTGTTTCTTCCAGCAAAAACAGGGCCCAAGAAGCTGCTGAACAGGCAACACTTGCTCCTTTAATTGGGTCATCCATTGAGGCAGCTACTGGTGTTGTGTACAATATCACTGGTGGCAAGGACATCACTTTGCAAGAAGTGAACAAGGTATCTCAGGTGCGTCTAGGATACCTTACTGTTGTCCTGAATGGTCTTTGAGACATCTCTAGCAGAACAAAAAATGTGAATATTTGGATAATAGCCACATTTATCAAGTTTCCTAGGTGATTGAAGTGCTCTATTTTGACAGACACATTCCAACAGTAATCACTTATTCACTTTTTGCAGATCGTGACAAGCTTGGCCGATCCTTCTGCAAACATAATTTTTGGGGCCGTTGTTGATGATCGTTACACTGGTGAGATCCGTGTGACAATCATTGCAACGGGATTTCCACAATCCTTTCAGAAGTCCCTTTTGGCTGATCCGAAGGGAGCAAGAATATTGGAAGTAAAAGATAAAGCCGCCTCAGTCGCGGTACAACCAGCACCCGTCTCCTCTTGGTCCCGAAGGCTTTTCTCCTGAACACAGTTCAGTAGCCAAACTACCTTGTGAAGCTGTGATTCTCAGGGCATCATAGAGCTGGCGTTCCAACACGGCATCTCCCTGCGTTATTAGCTGTGTAGACATTTGGACTAGTTCCACATAGTGTTTAGCTTCACTTTTGGTGTGTTGTTTGATGGAGGTTCAGCAGTTCAGCACAGTCGGCGCGTGTGCTGCGCCCAGGATGCCAATAGTTCGTTGCAAAATGCAGATCGTTGACAACTTTTACTCCAAATGAACTCCTGCTGAATTCATATGTGGCTTGGCTTGTGTTCGATTTGCGTGGAGAAATGCTGCTGACATAGGTGGGACTTGTCCAAGTAGATCATGCACACACAATTGATCAATGGACAATACAGGGTGCAATGAGATAATAAATATGTCGGATCGGCTTTGCAAGTTTCATGTTCGCTACACGTTAACAACCCCTTTGATGATCGAGTTGGAGATGACGAATTCCAGAGCCTTCCTTGCCTCTTGCCCTGGGCCCAGCAGGCTGCAGTGGCACCAGGCCAAGTAGCCCACCAGGCTGCCTGGCCGCGAACGGGCGCCCTTTTCTATCCTTGCTCTAATTTTTAGAGGGGATTCTCCTAGAGAACTTTTTTTTAATGATTTAATCTATTTTTAAAAATAGTTTCAAGATAACACCTTTGTGGCAAACGAGTGCTATCACACCGTCTATCTTGATGTGATAGGATTTAGTTCAAAAAACAGACGCTCGTTAGCTTGGATGGCTATCGTGGCAGCTTTTGCCACGTCATAATACATGACGTGACATGATGTTTTTGTCATACCATGTGTTGTAATGTGCTTAAAGGGATCAGAATTGTAAAAAATAATTAGAAATAAATTATCTTTAAAATATTTTTTAAAAATAAGTTAAATCATAAAAAAATGTCTCTCCTATATTGGGAGGGCCCCAACAATGATCTTCCGTCGGCCGCCGATCTGCCGTTCTCACGCAAAAATTTAAAATTTAGCCCGTGCGCCGAGCGTCTATCCACAGTTACACACCCTCCCGTGAGCCAAGTGACTTTTTTTTGTTCTTGGACAAGACACACCGAGTCAGTAAAACAATTGTTCTTTGACCGGCCACTACAACCTATGATCGTTATGGTAATCGATCATGAGATGAATAGGACGAACTAGTATATCGATGTAATTTGGTGCGATGCGTATTGCAATGCCACGAATCACTTCACACACAACAAAAACAGAGTATCTGAAGCATGACTCGCATGCATCAGCCATACACGCAAAATCTGTTAAAAGAGTCAAGACAAGCATGAACGCAGGGCCAAGAGCATAGCACATCGCTCCATTTTTGCATCTCCGTCAGAGGTCGCACACGCAAGCGCATGTTCTCTGTCAACACATCTCACACAGATTCCATGCTATAGCTAGATCAAGCTAGTCTGATACTCTGGTCTGTTAATTAAAACCGAGAGTAATGACTTGATCTAAACATATATAAGCCTAGATCATATATGAACACCTAACATAAAGCATTAGTGCGGAAGCGTGAGTCCGTGTACCTGAGCCTGAGGACGCCATTGCGGCTTAGGGTTAGTCGGCGTCGATGCTGTAGAGGGCAGCGGAGCGTCGGCCTGAGTCACAGAGACGGCGTGAGGTCGAGATGTTGACGATGGTCGTCGGTCTTCGCTCACCCTAGCGCGCGTAATAGATCGGATTTGTTAGGATTTTGTGGCCTTAACTCTTTGTCGACGATCAAATCGCCGATCTTATGAATATATAAATGAAAAGAGAAAAAATGTGTGTATCTCCTGGGAGTGGATCCGACTTGCTCTTTATTGCTATGAACTCACGATTACAAACACTGAGAGTATCTAAAAACACAACACTTTGCTATATCTCGCTTGATGTACTTCTATAGGACTGTTGCTGATGTCTGTCTTGACTTCTCAATGTTTTCTAATCGGCTGTGTTGTGATGTGTTGTCTCGTCTCCTTTCCGCCTTCTGTGGTCCTCCTTAAGTACTTGATGAAGCGGTGACAGTTATCTCACGAGGAGACACCCGTTGGGGAGCGACGCGTCTGGTCGGAAAGAGGTGGCAGTTTGATCATTTCACCAACCGCAAGGGCGGTTGGTGAAGGTGTCAACCGCTATGCGGTTAATGATTTAGGAGACGTTAAATCATCAACCGTGATAGTGTTGTATTATGCGGAATATGAAACATGTGTTTCATTCATCACACAAGATAATTGGCGTAGTCGAGACTTGACTTGGGCGCTTGTTCATAGCTTTACAGTACTTACGATCGTGGACTAGGTTTGGAACTTTGTCAGGCTGTGGTATTTATATAACTTCCGTAGCACCTCGACCCGATTAGGTCGGTGGTCTTTAGAAGTTACGACCACGAAGACGTATGGTCTTTATCATATATTAAGATAATATATGAATATTTTAATCCTCAACGACTAGCCCCGAACTTTTAAATGAATGTTGGTCGATGCGGACACATTCTCCGATGCAATCATATCAGACGCACCTCTCATTAAATGTCGTGAGGCTCGAGGCGATCTGTATTCATTTTAAAGTTGAGAAACCACTTTGGAAAAAGCAAAAGCCTTTCTGTCAGCGAGAAAGGGGATTTGCCGTTGGACTTCTCTCGGCTCGATTCATAAAGTGACTATAAAATGACCCCGTCTGGGTGTTTTAAACCTTTACGCCTTTATCTCCAAGAAAATCTTACTTGAGTTCTTCACCCAAAAAGATAAGCACCATGTCGGATCTCATCACAAACGGTCGATCTACGATTTGAGCGGGAGAAAGTTAGAGAGTTTAGAAAGATCGGATTGCTACCCGACAGGGAGTTGATCTTTTGGAGATCGGCTTTTGGGGAGCACTGCCCAAGCGGCGAGGAAGGAGAAATCCCGGTGTTCCTCGCGTATGTTGAGTGCGGGCTCAAGCTTCCAGCACATTCTTTTCTTTCCCAAGTGCTGGAGTTCTATGAGGTTGAGTTGATCAACCTGGCTCCCAACGCCATTGCAAACCTGAGCATCTTCGTCTACCTCTGCGAAGCATACTTGGGGATTCCACCGATGATGGAATTCTTCAAGTATTACTACCGGATGGCGAATCTGAAGAAAGCGACCGGCACCCACGGGAATGTACCCTAAGGCTTCATGGCGGCGCGGTAAGCGAGTACATTCGTATGTACTCGAAGTCCTCTTGGTCGTCATGGAAGAAAAGCTGGTTCTACATGAAGGTTACGCGAGAAGACGACCTGTATTACAGTAGTAAGAAGGCGGTCGAAAACTCGCGTTGGCGTTCCTCCTCGAAGAAGGAAGGAAATGTTGGGAGATGGATTGAGGCCATCCATCTTCTGAGTGTCAGGGGGTTAACCTCCTGGCATGTCGTAAGGGATTTTTCCATTCGGAGGATTAGTCCCTTGAAGACCAGGGCACGCTCAATGCTCTGGTATATTGGTGGCGATGATGCTACCAAGGATTCTGATCCAGGTAATTTTTCAGAAAATCCCGACCAGATTATTTTGTGAGTTGATTATTTTCGCAAAAACTAAGACCTTTCATTTGTATTCGTAGTCCTGTCTTCTGAGGACGTCAGAAATAGGATCAAAATGATCTGTGCTGGCGAACCTGATGACAAGGCTAGCTTTCCTCAAATCCTAGCACTTGCTAGTGTTGAAGAGAGGGCTGAAAGACTTAGGGTAAGTGTATTAACTTCTTTTCACCTTTCCGGTTATTTTCGATCAGTTCTAATCCTCTTTATGTGTAGTTGGTCGGACTCAAGATCAATGAGGCTACGGAGACGTGTCAGCCTATTGATTATCCGACCAGTCTTGCGATCGCTGAAGACAGCGGTCACACTGAGGTAAGTAACTGAAAGAAATAACTTCTGTAAGATGAAGTATATTCTTCACCTGATTAATTTTGTTTATTAATCCAGGTGGCAATCACTGAGTCTCGTATAGTTGTCCGTGAGACAGCTGTTCCGGAGACTAGTGAGACTACACTTTTCGATCCAGGAATTAGGGACTTTGCTCTCGACCAAGTAGTTGAGAACATTGCTTCCGAATTCTTGCTGGGAAGTGTAGAGGTTGCAACTGTACCTACCAGTTCTGAACTGGTAAAACCGGTTGAAAAGAAAAGAAAAGCAAGCGCAACGGACTTTAAGCCGGCGCGCTACAAGGTTAAAACAAAAAAGACAACCAGGTATGTTTAAAATAAAGAATTATATGAAAACATACCTCGTAATCCTTAATGAATTTAAACCCCTTTTGCTATCCTTGTCGGATCTGCTTGGAGTTCGGCCGCTTCCGACCGGTCGAACCCGATAGACAAAGTGGTCGAGGTAATTAGACCAAGGCTTTCCTCGGAAATAACCCGAGAGGAAAAAATGGTCGGGAAAGCCCCCGAGCCAACTTCGGTATCGGAACCTGAGCTAGATCCTTTGATGGTAGATATGCCATCAGTAGAGGTAGAAACTCTGCGAGAACTTCCACGGGTTCTGAAGGTACTTCCTCCCAGTATAACAAGTTCCCTTTCTTTCCTCGACTTACCGTGAGCAAGGAGCTTGAGAGTTATTGGGAGAGAATATCGGATCGCCTAACGCAGGCGGAGCCCGATAAATTTTTTACCGATTACAATAATACCGTAATTCGGGTAAGTGTCTTCAATCTTCTCCATAACCTTTTTTGAAGTTTACTAGAAAGTTTATGGAAGAAATGCTACTTGTGCAGCATATGATCGAAAACCTCGCTATGGTCGGAGGACTAACCGAGCGAGTCAGGATATTAGAAGAAAAGCACTCTGAAATAGAGAGTAAGAATTCCTCTTCTTTTTTCTTTTTAAGACTTTCCTTTTATTTATTCTCCCTTATCAAAAATTCTTTTGATAGATTTAGAGAAAATAAAAGAAGAGGCTTTGACTGAAAAGGCCAGAAGAATAAAGCTTGAAGAAGAACTTCAGGCTAAGAACCGGTCGATCGAAGACTTGACGACCAGTAATAAAAAACTTTTGGATGATTCCAAGAAGAGAGAGGAAGGTAACTGGTCGTAGTCATGACTCAATATGTCTTCCAATCTTTTTACTTAATACTTGCTTTGTCTATGCAGAACAAAAACAAGCATTGACCAGAGCGAAAAAAACTCTGGAATTTGAGCAGGACAAGGGGGAAGTTCTCGTGCTTAGTCTGGACGAAAAGGTCACCACGCTAAACAAAATGCTTTTTGATATGGGCGTGGGATCAAGCTTGCCCTCCTTGAGCGACCCAATGGAGAAGGTCAACTACCTAGGCTCTTTGTTGGAAGAGCTCAAGGTCTTGCTCAAGACTACTAGGGAGAATTATGCCCATTCCGTTAAGGAGTCTATTGCTTGTGGAGTCAGTATTGCTTTGGCAAAACTGAAAGCTTCCGACCCATCAACTAACCTTCAAGCCATCGAAGAGGATTTCAATTGCTTACCTGCAGAGGCAAATCAGATCCTCGCAGAGATGAAACCTCTAGGCGAAAAGGTCGCAGAAGAGATGGAAATCGGATCTCCATCTAGCAGTAGTTAACTTAAGCATTCTCTAGTAGTTTATAAATGTAGGCAGGAGAAAACAATGTAAAGACTTACCTTTCTCTTATCAAAATGGAAAAAATATTCTTTTATTGATCCGATCGACTTGTGAATTTGTATCTTACCTAGCCCCTGACTGTTATATAGTAGAAGATCTTTACTATATAATAGTACTACCCGAGGCCAAGAATATAAATTCAAATCTCAATCATTACTTGTAAGTATGTACTGATCGATAAAAAACTGATCGTGGTAATACTAGGAAACCTTTATGGTCGGAACCGTGTAGGTTTTGGCTAGTTGTAAATCTGTTTTTAATGATCGAAGTACTTTACTAAGACAACATATGGTCGGAAAAATAAAGAATTCTCCTTCATAAGAGGGAAAAACATATGTTAAAAGTAAGAAAGTTGTTTTATTTCTATGCGATGCTCAATACTGGTCGGAATGAACTTAGCTAGGAAACAAAAGTACAAAATATGTTTCGCAAAACGTATTCATGCTCTTAGTCCGACTGGCAGCGAGGATCGTAGGAAAAGGACCGTCGCTAGGAAGCTCCTTCCAGTGGGCGGAACCACGTGCGAAAAAGGAGAGACTTCGACTAGGAGGCTTTCCGTGTCCCGACCAGTAGCCAAACAAGAGTAGAATAGAATTTTAAAACATAAATTATATATTTCATAATCCTGAGCATATGAACCGCAGTCGACCAGGATTAGACAACGTCATATAAATAACATCACTTGCTTCTCTAAATTTAATTATCAAATTTAAAGGAATTAAACGAAATGAAAAGAAGAAATTAAACAAAGAACTTACGCAATTGGTCAATGTTCCATGAATTTGACAAAACCTGCCGCGTCGACATGGCTAATCGTCTTGAGCACAGTCGGGTAACCGACCACGATGTAAGGACCTTCCCATTTAGGGAAAGTTTATTGCGCTCGCTTGGCTCAATTTTTACGAGAACGGATCACCTACTGACTAGGTTACGAGGTTGCACCTTACGATTGTAGTACCTTCGCATGGCTTGTTGGTAGATTGCCGAACGTATCAAAGCTTGGTTTCGTCGTTCTTCAAGGAAATTGATGTCGTCGAGTCGATGTTCTTCCTGATTGCTTAAGTTACAACAATCGGTCTGCGAGCCAATTTTTATTTCGGAGGAAGCATAGCTTGGCCCCATAAACTAAAAGAAAGGTGTTTCACCGGTCGCACGACTGGTCGTGGTCCGGACAGCCCATAAAACAGAAGGAAGTTCTTGAACCCAAGCCCCTGACCGTTTTATTAACTGGTCGAATACTCGGCGTTTTATCCCCTGTATTAGGATACCATTGGCACGCTCATTGCTCCATTGCTCGTGGATGAGCCAGGCGAAATGGATCTTGGTTCCTAGTTCTTGCAGAACTCTGAAAATTCTTTGCTTGAGAATCGGGTACCATTGTCCGTGATGATCTGTTGGGTACACCAAATCGTGTAATCACGTTTTTGTTATGAACCTCTTAGCGGCTTCAGGTGTAACTTTTACAACTGGCTCGGCTTCAATCCATTTTGTAAACGTGTCAATCATGACGACAGAATTGAAGCCCCCGGGTGCTCTTGGGAATGGTCCCAGAATGTCTAGTCCCCAGGTTGCAAAAGGCCAAGAAAGATGGATTGTTTGCAAAGCTTGTGCCGGTGATGTACTTGTCGGCTATGAAATCGACATTATGCGCGCCGTCACGAGCTCTTTTGCATCATGAAGGCGGTTGGCGATAGTATCATTGCTCAAGGCTTTACAGACCAAGGTTACAGAGGAATGATGTGCTCCACAGACTCCTTCATGAATTTCGGTTAGCAACCTAATGCCAGCCGATTGAGATATACATCTCATCAACACTCCATGAGATCCTCGTTTATACAAGTTACGTTAGATTAGAGTGTATGATTTGGCCTTTCGTGCTATACGATCAACCTCTACATCATCTTCAGGAATTAGGTCATGCTGAAGATAATTGTAGATCGATGCCATCCAGTCTCTACCTTGATCGTCACCGATCTGTGGAGCATCTAAGTTATCAGAGTCAATAGGATTGACCTGATGTAAACTATCGATGTTCTCGGAATGCTCGACTACCGAGGGTGAATCGAGTTGCTCGAGAAAAACTCCCGGCGGGACGGTTGACCTAGTAGAGGCCATCCGTGCCAACTGATCTGCTAGAAAGTTCTTCTTTCTAGGAATATGTTGGATCTGGAAACCGAAGAAGTGCTTTTCGAATTTCCGTACTTCCGCCAGATAGGAAGACATCTTGGTACTCGAGCATTGGTACTCTTTCCTACTTGATTCGCTACTAGTTGAGAATCGCATTTCACTAGCAATTTACGAATCCCGAGCGAACGAGCTGCTCGGAGTCCTGCCAGCAAACCTTCGTACTCCGCCACATTGTTTGTAGCGGGAAAGTTAAACTGGGCGGCATACTTGACGTGTTCGCCGGTAGGGGATATCAAGACGACTCCATTTCGATCCTTTAAGCATTAAGGAACCGTCAAAGTACATTGTCCACTCGTCGTGGTGCTCGTACTCGTGTCCTTGCTTAAGTTCCGGTTTGTCCACTCGGCAATGAATTACGCTATTGCACGAGACTTTATGGCTGTTCGTGAGATGAAATGGAGGTCGAGCGTCCCTAGTTCTACCGCCCATTTTGCTATTCGTCCTGACGACTCCCTATTTCCAAGGACTTGACCTAAGGGATATCCTGTGGGTACAACCACTTTGTGGGCTTGAAAGTAATGCCTTAGTTTCCTAGAAGCCATAAGGAGACTATAAAGCAACTTTTGTACATGTGGATATCTTTCCTTTGGCCCATGCAAGACTTCACTTACGTAATACCTTTGGTCATTGGGCGTTTTCACGTTCTCGACCAAGATTACACACGACGAGGTTGTGGCGTTGCAGCCACGTAAATGAACAGTGTTTCCCCTGGTCTTGGAGGAACTAAGACCGGGGTACTCGTAAGGTACTCTTTGTGTTTTTCAAAGGCATCATTTGCTTCTGTCGTCCACTCGAAACTTCTATGTTTTCGAAGGAGTTTGAAAAAAGGTAGTCCTTTTCCTTCTAACCTGGCTATGAAACGACTTAGCGCTGCCATTCAGCCGGTTAGCTTATGGACTTCCTTCTTCGTGGTCGGGGGGCGCATCTGATGGATGACCGATATCTTCGCCGAGTTTGCTTCGATACCTCTAGCCGAAACTAGGAAACCGAGCAGCTTTCCAGCGGAAACCCCGAACACACACTTCTCCGGATTTAACTTGAGGTTGTGTCTTCTCAAGTTATTGAAAGTTTCTTTTAAGTCAAGCATATGGTCGCCAGAGTTGATACTTTTTACTACCAAATCATCAACATAGTCTTCCAAATTTTGACCTATTTGTGGGCTGAAGGTTTTTTGCATTAATCTTTGAAAAGTTGCACCAGCGTTTTTGAGACCAAAAGACATCTTTACATAACAGTAAGTGCCAAATGGAGTGATGAAGGAAGTTTTCTCTTCATCTTCTTTACTCATACTAATCTGGTGGTACCCTGAGTAGGCATCTAAAAAACTTAATAACTCGCACTCGGAGGTAGAGTCTACAAGTTGATCAATGCGAGGAAGGGGAAAATCATCCTTCGGACAAGCTTTTTTAAGATCTGTGAAGTCTATACACATCCTCCATTTCCCATTAGTCTTCCTAACCATTACAGGATTAGCGAGCCATTGAGGGTGATGTACTTCACGAATGAATCCGACCTTTAAGAGCTTGTCAATTTGGTGGATGGCGTCCTTCCGGTCGGTCGCAACGTCTGAGCTTCGCTTGGCCGGATTTTTGTCGGTGGGCGCTAGCTGTGCTCGATCACCTCCACAGGGACTCGGGCATGTCGGACGCTTGCCATGCGAATACATCTGGTTTACTCGGAGGAAGGAGGCGGCGACTCTTCTTATTTAGGATCGAGTCTGCTCCGTCGGTACCTTTGGAAAGGATCCACCATCATTGCACGACATGGCATTTCTTGAAGGCGCCGTCGAGTGGAACCTCTTTGGTGCAGTCGGACGGTTTGGGTGTTATCTTGAGTGCAGGTGCTTGACTGCGCATGATGATGAGTCGAAATTTACGGTCGGCGGCACTCATCGACCGATTCTAAAGACCTTCGATCACATGTGTATGCCATTTTGCGATCTCCACGAACCATGATCACACCTTTTGGTCCCGGCATTTTCAAACTTTGATACGTAGTGCGTGGCTATCAAGAATTTTGCTAATCTTGGGACGACCAAAATTCCATTGTCTGCGGTTTCAAAATCAACCACATCAAATGAAATCCTTTCTGTTCGGAAATTATCAGGACTTCCGAACGTAACCGGTAAGGATACTTGTCCTATCGGTTTGGCGGTAGAACCAGGAACTATGCCATGAAAGGCGTATTTCACCGGTTTTACCTTTGTTCTAGGAACCTGCATATCTTCTAAAGCTCCCAAAAATAAAATATTTAAAGAACTATCACCGTCTATTAAAACTCGATTGACTTTGCAATTATTAATAGTAGGCTCTCGATAATAGGGAACCTACCCTACGAGTTGGCGAGGCGAGGCGATCTTCTTTGCGAAGGAGATTACGGTATCCGACCATCTTGATGGTTTGGTGATGATCGAAGGTTCCGATAGGTTGACCTCTCGCTCCATGGCTTTCAGATGACGGCGCGAGTCGTATGAAGAAGAACCTCCAAAGATCATATTGACCGTGCGTTGAGGCTCCTGGTACTCCATCTCTTCGTCGCCATCTTTGTCCTTTTTGGAACTTGTTTCCCCCAACTCCTGAATTGCGGGAAGCGGGCCTTTACCTGTATAGTAATCCTCCAGCTTCTTTTACCAAACACGACAGGTGCGCAAGTCATGCCCTGCCTGTTGGTGAAGTGGACACCACTTCTTACCTTTATTATGGCTATCGGTCGGAACTTTAGCTTTGCCCCGACCGGTATAGTCCTTCTTACCCTTGAACGGTTTATCTGGAACCGCTAGGACTTCCTTGGTGCCCATTTTGCGGTGCTTCTTCTTCTTGGAAACCTTCTTGGGATTCTTTTCTAACTTCTCAAGGCTAGGTTGAGGAATTTTATCTTTTCGATCAATGGCTTCATTCCATTCAACCGCCTCACTAGCGGCCGCATATTTATCAGCCATGTCAAAAAGTTCGGCGGTTGTTCGTGGAGGATTCATAGCGATATCCTCCGTAAACCGCCGATTCATTAGACCTGCCTTGAATGCCTGAATCACAAAAGATTCTGCGATCTCTGGAATAGAATTTCGAACCTGGCTAAACCTTTTGATGTACTGACGGAGAGTTTCCTTTGGTTCATGCCGAGTTCGATGGAGATCATCCTCCTTTCCAGGGCGATCGTATGTACCCTAGAAATTCACAATCAATAGATCGCAGAGCTGTTCCCAAGTATAAATAGATCCGACCGGTTGGTTAAGCAACCAAGACCGGACAGATCCTTCCAGAACCGTGGGCAAATAATTAGCCATCACGTTTTCATTACCACCAGCAGCTCTGATGGCGGTGGTATATATTTGGAGAAATTCCAATGTATTTTGAGATCCATCGAACTTATCCATGTTGGCTGGTCGGAACCTATTAGGCCAACACACAGCTTGGACCCTGCAGAAAAGGCTCGACAACCTGTGACTGATTCATAGTGCCTTCTTGGAAAATGTGCCGGATTATGATCAGTAGGAGATCGGTTTCTTCTATTTGAACGCCGAGGCTCCGTCGTCCCGATCCGGTCGCAGATGTTATCATGACGTCTTTGACCATTAGCATGGTTCGGATGATGGCGGAGATCATCCGGGCCAGCGTGTGCTCTCTAGGCTAGGGGAAGAGGTCGTTGTTTGAAACAACCTTCTTCCTTCATGACCTACTGGTCGAAATCGCCGAGGAGGTCTAGGTACCGGTGGGTAACCATGCTGCCCTCTACTGAGGGAGGAGCGCTGAGATGAAGTCACCGTTAGAATTTGTGACATCCTTTGCCCTCCTGCGCGCCGTCATTTGCCGCATTCGTTGAAGAATTTCGATACCTACTCCACCAATTGGGTAAAGCCCGAGCTTGGCGAGCGAGTCGATATTATTAAGAATATCTTGAATACGACACAAGTTCTGAACCGTTACCGAAGGTCTCAGAGGATTCATCGAAGATGTTGGCGTTCGGAGACCCGAAGTTCCTCTGAACCTTTGGCCTAACTCCGTCAGGCCTGTCATCCTTGGTGGGGCTGCACCACGCGTATTAACTGATGGACGTCCATCAGCTCCGTTGCCTCTGGTTGGTGGTGCTTGATTGCCCGCGCCATCTCCATCAGCAGGTGGTGGCGAGGCAGGTCGTGCAGGACTGTGCATGGCAATACGATCAGTATTTCCGATCGCGTTAACCTCATGCTTCCAGCAGTGATCTTCTGAGGAGCTTCCACTGTGACTAGTGGAGAACTTCCCAGTGCTTCTACCAGAGACTTCCACGATGGAGACCGGTCGGAGATGAGAACCTCCTGAGGTCTTCGTGGCGGGCTCAATCTGATTCGACGAGTTGCCGATCGAATACTGAGTTTTATCATCCCCACTCGGCCCATTACCGGTGAGGGTCTCATCGACACCGTTACCAGGTGTTGGTTAGTCCCTGGAATTTCCAGAGGCCGTTGGTGAATACCTGTCAGCCATGATTGTGTCAAGGGTATATTGACCCTCGGGTTGTGGGGCTGAGGTGTTGTCACCTTTTCACGGTCGGGAAACGGGCTTGGAAAAATATTCGAGGCGTTCGAACTGGTCGAACGACTGTCCTCGAGAGCGCCTCTTGGCGCAGCGGTGTATCTTCATCCATCGCTCAAGTTCGCGTCGTCGACTTGCGAACCATCGGAGGAGGATGAAGATTCCCCATGTTGATGGCTGGATCACGGCTTCCATGTCAAGGTTGGAGTAGTCATCCGTGTCGAACCGGTTCTCCTCATCCCATGTTCCTGCCATACTTGCAATTACGAATATGAAGAAAGCGGATGAGTTGAGCAAAGAACCTCTTGAAGTTTTGCACTATCTTCCCCACTGACGGCGCCAATCGCCGGCGATCAAATCGCCGATCTTATGAATATATAAATGAAAAGAGAAAAATGTGCGTATCTCCTGGGAGTGGATCTGACTTGCTCTTTATTGCTATGAACTCACGATTACAAACACTGAGAGTATCTAAAAACACAACACTTTGCTATATCTCGCTTGATGTGCTTCTATAGGACTGTTGCTGATGTCTGTCTTGACTTCTCAATGTTTTCTAATCGGCTGTGTTGTGATGTGTTGTCTCGTCTCCTTTCCGCCTTCTGTGGTCCTCCTTAAGTACTTGATGAAGCGGTGGCGGTTATCTCACGAGAGACACCCGTTGGGAGCGGCAGCGTCAGTCGGAAAGAGGTGGCAGTTTGATCATTTCACCAACCGCAAGGGCGGTTGGTGAAGGTGTCAACCGCTATGCGGTTAATGATTTAGGAGATGTTAAATCATCAACCGTGATAGTGTTGTATTATGCGGAATATGAAACATGTGTTTCATTCATCACATAGTAATTGGCGTAGTCGAGACTTGACTTGGACGCCTGTTCATAGCTTCTGAGCACTTACGATCGTGGACTAGGTTTGGAACTTTGTCCGGCGTGGTATTTATATAACCACAGAGCACCTACGACCAGTTAGGTCGGTGGTCTTTAGAAGTTACGACCACGAAGACGTATGGTCTTTATCATATATTAAGATAATATATGAATATTTTAATCCTCAACACTCTTCGAACCAAAAGCCTGCCGGAACCCTCTTCTTTTGTATGGCGCTCGGTGAACGGGACCAATACCAGAAGTTGGTTGAGACGCCCGATCAGAGCGCGTCGTGGGGGATGTCCCCCTGTTTTCTCGGAGTCTGTTGCCGAGATCAACCCAACATGGTCCATCGTCTATGCGATAGCCAAATGATCCTTGTTCTTGGATAATACGCACACAGAGAGTAAAAAAAACTGTATAAGATCATTGCTGCAGATATACTGTTGAAGCATGGGTGAATTGTCTGCATTTCCTCATTAGCTTAAGTTTTTAGATGAATCGGTTGGTGCATGAACTCAATACGGTATCAAAGTCAAGATATTTTGAGTTTTAAACCCGGTTGATGCAATTAAAGAAAAATATTTGTAGCACACTTCTATTCTACATCTTAGGTTTGAGGGGGGCTACACGTGAAGGGAGTATTAAAGTATAAATGAATTGTCAGACTTTCCTCATCAGTTTAATCTTTTGTGTGAATTGATTGGTTCACACAGCTCAATATACACTAATTTGATCTAGCATCCTATAAATAGTAGGATTGCTGCCTACCGCTAGGCCCGTCGTTCCTTAAATGAGGTGCATGTGCAAATGCTATCATCTCCTGGCCATCAAGCAATCATCCGTTGATTACTTGAAGCCTATGTATTGCTTCGAGATCTGTGAAACGATATTACGTACGCGCGCGGAAGATTCAACATCGGAGTTCTTCAGGTATACACGACAATAATAAAAACCAACTAAAGTGCCGCAGATAACAGTGAAAAGCTAGAGGACGAACTAAGGCCGGGAAATGAGCTTGCAGCAATTCCTTTAATTTTCGGTTACGATTCATGAAATAGTTTTTGTTTCCAACCAAAATGCTTCAGGAAGTAGCTAGTCAAGGCTGAAAGCAGCAGAGTACAAAGATCAGCCATCCATATGCTGACAACAGAATACATAGACCGGTAATCCATTATGATAAAAGAATGTCCCTGGGTGCCACAATGATATATACATATAATCCTCTACACATCGGGTGTGCAGGAGTACCAACCGACAGATTGGATAAAATGATGTCCACTGAAGGCTTCATGTACATAGGAAATGCTGTGAATGTGCCTGGTGCTATTCGATTGAACAAAATTATGAGTCTTTGTTCGATTCCCCTGTTCGTAAATCTCGCGACAGGCAGCATATTATTGACTCCCCCCTTTGCCCTTAGATTCCCCATTCAGGTCACCATGCTGCAACGCGAGACCGAATTGATCGTGCAATGCGCAAGTACTCACATGCATGGTGCACGGAATTTTACGCATGCATGGACTTCAAACTTCTAAACTACACAGTGGTCACTGGGAATCACTTGACCTAGCTATGTTAGGCTTCTGTATAGCACACTGCTAGGCTCGTTTCCATGTCGGTACTGCAGCACCGTTAGCTTGCTAGGCCGGCTATCAAACCGTGAAACAAGGTCAAATTGATTCGCAAATCACAATAGAATAGTCATGCGCATGAGGGAAAAAAAAAACTTACGATCTTCAGTGTAGTTTCTTTCAAGGAGCTTTGTTTCATACACCATGGTGTGTAGGCACCCAAATCAATACTCGTTGATGGGCTTTGAGATTTGCAAAGTTTGATGAGTGTATCTTTACATACCCATAAAAATGTATTTGAGATGTCAAACTCCGAAAAAAATTAAATTCATCTTCAATTTGAGCTAGTTTCATGGTATATAATGACTCTAGTTGCGCTAAATTCAAAAATAGTTCAAACTAGTTTCAATTGAGTTCAAAACTCACTTGCCATGAATATATCAGGGGTATAAAATATTTTCATACTCAAACTCCAAAATTTACACCAATCATACACGTGTATCAGATGGTTCATGGTGTGTGTAGGTGTGCCTTATGTAACACACACACACACACACACACACACACACACACACACCCCTCATGTGTGTGTCAAAACGACAGTAAAAACCTCACGTGCGCCAACGCCCCGCCTCCCGCTCGAGATCAGCAGTAAAACCCCTACACGCACGTGAGGATCGGCGGTAAAAGTCTCGGTGTCACCTAATATGACAGTAAAACCCAATATCAAAGCGAATATCGGTAAAATTGACAATAAAACGAAGATCATGTGTCACCTAAATCGGTAGTAAAAATATTGTTATCACCATAATCAATAGTAAAACCAAAGAATAACTGGTACACCGCGGGTCGAACTATAGTTGACAATAAAGTTACTCTCCGGGGGCATTGGAGCTTTTGTAACAAAACTACCGGTAGACTCACGTGTACCCAGCTAATTTTATTACTTACTCACTCATTTGTTACTGTCCTCTAACCCGTTTGTTGTGTTCAACGAGGTTTCTTATGTGAATTACTGCAAGTGCGTGAATTTTTACTGTCTTGGATGTGTATCTAATTACTGAACCTATTGGTTAGTTTTACTTCATACCAAAATGAGTTTTATTGTAAGACAAACTTATCGTCCCATGGTGCGAAGCAATAAAAAAGGTGAGCGATCTCATGTATCCCACTAAACGCGCTCCTCACGTAATTGATCATAAGATCTGCCCCACTTCCCACCTCCCCATGTTCGTTCGATCATTATCGTTTCTCCCCACCCCGCCACCCCCAGCGATCCGTTTCGAAGACAATGACTACCGGACGTCCACCCCACGGGCACGGAGGAACCTAGCTCAGCGGTGCTCGTTCTCCATCGCCAGTGTCGGTCAGATCTTCCTCCAACACATGCATATTCCCTCTGATATTTACTGCCATGCCCGGCGGAACGACGACGACTCAGGTTTCTCTATGCGGTGGCTGCACTACTGGTAAACGCTGTGTCGCTGGCTGTAAGCCCCCGACAGCTGGGATCCTCTCCTCCATGCCTCGATACTCACGCCACCTCGTTGTTTCTCCGAGTGAGATGAGGACACCCGACGTTGATCGGACGTACACCCACGTATGTGTGTTTTACTGGTATTTGTCTGCTATTTTTACTACCAGTATGTCATTCATTTACTGTGTTTTGCACTCTTCGATATTTATTGTCCTATCTAGAGTCATTTACTTGTTTTCTGTTGTAGATTATTATGCTTTGCTGATGTCAGGACGAGGACATCCCGGACCATATAGTGCCCCAGGTCTGCATGAAGTTCGATAATGAGGGTGATGCTTACCAGTTCTATTGTCGGTACACACGACATGCTGGTTTTGGCGTCAGAAAGAGCAGCAACAGGAAAACGATCAAAGAGTTCTGCTGCACTCTGGAGGGTAAACACGACTTCTATATGTCGGAGAAGGAGCGTGAACGTAGCAAGACCTCCAAGAGGATTGGGTGCAGAGCGTTCGTGAAGCTGCATAAGAGCCCGAAAAATGCCTTTGTATGCATCAAGCGGGTTGTGTTGGAGCACAACCATCCACTAGATAGGACTTCGTCCTTGGTCACATTCATGTAGTCGCACAAGAACTTTGATCACTCATTGATGGAGCTCATCGACATCATGCAGGACGACAAGGTCCCTCACAACGCTATGATGAATGTTTTATCGTAGATGCACAGGAGGCAGCATAACATACCAGTCACTCGCGCGTAACTTATAAAATAGGTTTTTACTATCTCCCATCATTGTCTTTGCTTGTGTGATCGTGGCGAATTGCCGTCCTTTCCTTATTTGTATTATTACTGCTGCGACCATTTTGACTTACTATTTTCCTCATATTCTCATTTTTTAATGCAGTGTTGCGTGTGTTTAATGTTAGTTACCATCCATTATATTGACTAAACTCACGAATATGCGTGTTGATCACACCGACAATATGAACAAGCTGACGGATTTCTTCAAGGAGTGTCGTTTGTAGAACGACAAGTTCTACTATGACATACAGGTGGATGATGACGCCGCTGTGAAAAACGTCTTCTAGAGCCACACTAGCTGCCGCGCGGAATACGCTGACTTCGGAGACGTTGTCACATTAAACACAACCTACAGGTTGAACCGTACAAGATGCCTCTCTCTATGTTTGTTGGCTCCAACCACCATTTGCAGAACACCATGTTCAGGGTTGCGCTGCTCCGTGATGAGAAGGCAACATCATTTGAGTGGTTGTTCAGGACGTTCCAAACTTGCATGGATGGCAAAGACCCCATTGCGTGCTAACTAGTGATTATCGTACTGTTGAAACGTAATTACTGCATATGGCTATCAAGTTTACTTGCTATCGCCTGTGTGATTTACTGTGTTCTCTGTATCTGGTCCAGAATGTATTGTCAATGTTGGGGAAAAAATTTACATCTCTGCGTGAGTTTTATTGTCTAATGTGTTTTATTATCCTGCAGATCAGGACTCGTCCATGGCGGCTGCCATCCCGCACGTCTTCCCCCACACGCAACATCGGCTATGCAGGTGACACGTGCTGAAGAAGTACAAGCAGAACTTGAACAAGCTATACGCGGAGCACGACGGGCTGAAGGAGCATTTAGTTTCTGCCATAAATCATCTGCTTACTCCTAGAGAGTTCGAGAATACGTGGGAGAATCTGGTGAGAGAGTATCGCCTCGAGCAGAGTCAAGCCATTGCTAGCTTATATGACCTTCGCGAAAGATGGATATTCACGTACTTCAAGGATGTGCACTATGGTAGGATGACATCTATGCAGAGAAGCGAGAGTATGAACAAGATGGTAAAGCAAAACTTCGTGGATAACATGACTTCGCTCCACCAATTCATGCGGAAGATGCACCGTGTGCTGCAGAAGAGGAAGCACTCCGAGGCTCAAGAAACGCACTGTTCCACGATGCATTGATAAAAAAGGTTTAGTGTGTCTTACATACGCATTTACTTCAATTTCTTCCATGATTGACTGTAATCTGTCTTATTTTACTGCATCTCTCACCCCTCATTCTTTTTTTACTGCAATTCATGTATGTCATTACTTCTTGTCCTTTATGTACCTCCTTCGTGACATATACCGTCTTGCGTGCTATCAGAGCCAACCGGTGAGTGCCACTTTGTTCCCGTTCGAGGAGCAGCTGAGTAGGGTGTGCACACCTGCAGTGTTCAAAGAGTACAAGGAGACCTACTTCTCCAGTACAGCCTTCCGCATAAGGGCAGATACAACCCGAGATGGCCTATTCCTCGTGTCTCATGGGAAACAATCTACGACATTCGTGTGGTGCAGCACGATTTCAAGGTGGTGGCCGAAGATGAAACAGGTACATACAGCTGTGAAAGCAAACGCTGGGAGCACACATGTACTTTATGCAGCTCGATACTGACCCAACGACATTGGCCCGGTGGCTGATGAGACCGCTGAGCCCGATGAAGCGGACGACGATACGATCAACCCATTAGCGCCTCCTCTATCATAGGCCAAGGGTCGCAAACGAGCCAATGATGAACCATAATAAAGTTCTGCACCGTTGGGGAAGAAGATGACAAGGGCGTGCAGCATATGCGGCCTAAAAGCCAGCCACAACAGTGCTACCTACCGAACTCTACCCCAAAACAGAGGGGAGGGGGCAGGAGTGGCGATGGTAGTGGTAGGGGGGAGAGGGAGGAGGGGTGAGGAAAAGGAAGGTTCGGTACACGCCGCTAGCTGATTCATGGGGACGAAACATAATACGACAACGCTAACGACTGTCTTCCCGTAGGGTCGGATGACAGTGGTACATGCTGAATAGCTGTGTTCTTTACTTACATTTCAGTAAATCGTTTACTGCATTGTCGTATGTGTGTCACTGTGGTGCATCTGCTAACTTGAAAATAGAACTTGCTATTCGGCTCGCCTTGCATGTTTTTATTGTATATTCGAACTCTCTTACTACAAATATCACGTGATACTACTACTTGTTTTTTTAACCGTGTTGACCATAATCTATTACAATCTTTTTTATATTGTTTACTGATTTATTTTGCTAAAAGAACACAACAATCAATTGGACATCTTTGTTCTACTGACATGTGGTGGATGTTTTACTGTACGACACAAATAATGTTACTGACGCATATTTTTAATATTGAATTACTGCATGTGTGAAAAAAGACTTTACTTTTAAACCGTGCACACTGCCGCACCGCCTCCCCTATGCGTTTATTCTTATCACCAGACGACTTATAAATATAACATATCATCAGCTTGCGAAGCATTGTATACACGAGACTTCTTAGCTGTTTCGTTGTATGGATATGATTTCATCAATGATGTCACCGTGTGAACTAGCTACTGATCATAGGACTAATTCAGAATACAGATAGAGAGCTCGGATTCAAATATACGGTGTCCCAACAGCAAAAGATTTCAGTTTTTCAGTATTCCAAACAATCACTTTACAGAAAATTTAGAAAGACAACCGTGCTAGTTACCTGGCAAAAATCAACGTTTCTTGCCTTGCACTTGAGAAAATGGCAATCCGGCGCCACTTCTGGAGTCGCATGGCATGTGAGGGCATTAACTAATGCGTGTTAGTCACTGGTCACCCTTAACACAGTCGTCTGTTCAATTAACATAGGTCACAATTAACTAATTCTTGAACCGCCTATATAAATATGCATGGACGTCGATCTCCACAGTTCACACTCCACTCCACACCGCCCATCGATCCCTCATACACAGCCTAGCTAGCTCTTAAGTGAAGAATTAAAACCGCTTAATTTTGCCTTTTTATACCTAAACCACAGTCAGCATGACAATGGCCATGGCGTCGACGAAGGGAGAGAGCGTGACTGCTGTTCCTCGAGTGAAGCTGGCGAGCATGCTTTCCATGAAGGGAGGCAGCGGCGATGGCAGCTACCTCAACAACTCCCAAGCTCAGGTTACCACTATTCCTAGGCTCCCAGCCTTGCATCAATGCGTTCCTGCTTAATACTATATATAGCAACAGAAGAAGAAGAGCAAACAACGACACAAAGTCCGTACATTTTTAAAATCAGTTTGAGTTGAATAATTCGTTCTTAAATACGTTGTGCGAAAGTATACCAGCATTTTAATTTAGCAGTACCTCTGCAGCTAGAGCGTAAGGAAGTACGTTTCTAACTCGTAACCGTCGTGTTTGGGGAATGCGTGCATGTACTGTACCGTGTATATAAAGGCTCTGCACGCACGTCGCATGCTTCACTTTCTGGAGGAGGCCATGGACGCGATGATGGAACGATCCCTGGGCCCTCGCGACGAGAAGCTCTTCACGGTGGCCGACCTGGGTTGTTCGTGCGGCAACAACAGCCTCTTCCTCGTCAACGTCATCGTCCGCCGCGTCGCCAAGGCGTACGAGTCGCGCGGCCACGACGCACCCGAGTTCCAGGTCTTCTTCTCCGACCTCCCCAGCAACGACTTCAACACGCTCTTCCAGCTCCTCCCGCCGCTCCTCACGCCCGGGGCCGGCAGCCTCGAGGAGTGCCTCGCCGCGGGCGAGGGCACGGCGGCACGATCGTACCACGCCGCCGTGTTTAATATAAACTGAGAATAGTCACTTAATCTAAAACATGAATAAACCTAGATCATAGATGAACACCGTAAGACAAGAGTGCGGAAGAGTAAGCGTGTACCCGATGAAGAAGATGTCATCGTGGTTGATGCTAAGGTCGGGGTCGGCGCAGATCTGAGCGCCGTGACTTCGGCCTGAGTTGCGGTGGTGACAGTGTGGCGGCGGTGATTCAGTAGCTGTCAGTCCGGCCTTCGTTCACCTCAGCGTTCGTTATGGATCGGACGTGTGCGGGATGCCTTTTTGGGTTTGAACAACTTGCGCACTCAAACCCCTGATCAATCCCCTGTTTTTTGTAGCGCTGAGATGACCGGACCGAAACCAAAATCGAGCGCTTGGAACCGCCCCGATCGTATGCGCGTTGGTGGGCTTTTGCCCCGTGAGACTCGGTCTCGGCTGTTAGCCGAGATCAATCCAACATTCTCCCCTTTGATCGTAAGGTTAACAACATAAGTCCATCCTCAAATGAAAATCAGCATACCAAGGTAATGTATGGCATGGCCAGAGAAGTGTCATACAACCTCAGTACCTATAGTATACTATTACATTTAAAAAATGGATATTCATAATACTTAATGGGAGTTGGTTTACTTTAAGGTCCTTTATCCAGAATCAGAGGCTTTCCAATAAACCCATACCGGCAACATGATCACGAAATATATTGGGTGGTAAGCCTTTAGTAAGCGGATCCGCAAGCATTGACTTAGTACTAATATGCTTGATACTAATGGTTTGATCCTGGATTCTATCTTTCACAACATGATACTTAATGTCAATGTGTTTGGCAGCACCACTTGACTTGTTGTTACTTGCATAAAAGATCATGGGTTCGTTATCGCGATGTAAGGTGAGTGGCTTAGAAATGTCACAACCACTCTAAGGCCCGGAATAAAGTTCTTAAGCCATACAGCCTGCCCAGTAGCCTCATAACATGCCACAAACTCAGCTTGCATCGTTGAAGATGCCGTAAGGGTTTGTTTGGAGCTTTTCCACGAGATAGCTCCTCCAGCGAGTGTGAAGATATAACCTGACGTGGATTTCTTAGTATCAACACATCCCGCAAAATCAATCAATAACCAACAACTTCAAGGTTATCAAGATGCTTATATGTGAGCATGAGATGCTTAGTAGCTTGCATATAACGCAATACTTTCTTAACGGCTTTCCAGATGGTCCGGTCCTGGATTTGACTGATATCGCCAAGCATTCGGTTACAAAAGCTAAGTCGTATGTGTGCTTACTTGAGCATACATAATGCTTCCGATACGGTGAAGCGTAAGGAACGATCTTCATCCGATCGGTTTCATATTGGTTCCTTGGACATTGAAATGTCCCAAACTTATCGCCTTAACGATAGGAGCAGTGAGCGAGCATTTATGCATATTGTATCTCTTTAGTACTCTGTCAACGTATGCCTTTTGAGATAAACTTAATACTCCTTTGGACCTGTCCCGGTGAATTTCAATGCCAAGAACGTAAGAGGCATCACCGAGATCCTTCATATCAAAATTGGATGAGAGAAATCTTTTGGTTTCAAACAAAGATATCCTTATCATTGCTAGCCAATAAGATATCATCCACATAAAGTACTAAGATGGTGAATTTACTCCTTGAACTTAACATATATGCGATTATCAACTTCATTTTCCTTAAATCCAAAATTCCTTATAACTTTATCAAATTTGAGGTACCAACGCCTCGATGCTTGTTTTAAGCCATAAATAGATTTCTTAAGTCGACATCCCATGTGCTCCTTGCCTTCCACGACAAAACCTTCCGGTTGAGTCATGTAAACATTTTCTTGCAAATCGCCATTAAGGAATGCCGTCTTAACATCCATCTGATGTAGCTCTAAATCATAATGAGCTACAAGCGCCATAACGATTCGAACGAATCCTTAGTTGAGACAGAGAAAAAGTGTCATTATAATCAATCCCTCTCTTTGTGAGAAGCCTTTGCTACGAGTCTTGCTTTGAACCTCTCGATATTTCCCTTAGAGTCATGCTTAGTTTTGTAGACCCATTTACACCCTCTTGCTTTTGACTCACAGAATTTCTACTAAGTCCCATACATCATTAGTGCTCATAGACTTTAGTTCATCCTTCATGGCTTCAAACCATTTAGGGAATATTCACTCATTATTGCTTCCTTATAAGAGGTGGGATCATCTACCTTCCTATATCATTAATATCCTCATTAATGTAAACAACATAATCATTTGGGATGGCAGATCTTCTCTCCCGCTGTGATCTTCTGATAGGTTCAGCAACTATTGCAGGAGGCTGCTGAGGCGCAGGAGACTGCTGAGGCTCATCATTAGGTATGACATTAGGAATTTCAGAGACCCCAACAGTGGGTGCATCAACAGGATTTGGTAATCGAGGTGCAACCACCAAGTGCAGAATAAAAATCTCGGGATAAGCGGTGAAGGAACGTAAACCCGCTTCTCTTCAAGATCAATTTTCCTAGGCTCCGTGTCCTCATTATTTTCTAAGAACACAAGATGTCTTGTTTCTACAAACTTAGTTGTTCTATCAGGACAATAAAACCGATACCCTTTAGATCTTTCAGGTACCCTATAAAATTGCAACTTATTGTCTTAGGGTCTAATTTTCCAATATGTGGATTAAATATCTTAGCTTCAAGCACAACAACCCCATACTCTTAAATATTTCAAACTCGGTTTTCTCGATCCATAATTCATAAGGTGTCTTAGGTAATTGATTTATCGGGAACCCTATTAAGAATATGTGTCATTGTCTTTAGTGCCTCCATCCATAAACCGGTGATAAACTAGAGTAGCTAAGCATGCTCTGCACCATATCCATAAGTGTACGGTTATGCCTCTCACTACCCCATTTTGGCCGAGGTTCACAGTGTAGAATATTGGGCAACAATGCCATTTTCCTGAAGGAACTTAGCGAAAGGGCCAGGAATTTGGCCATAAGGGGCATGTCTCCCATAATATTCTCCCCCACGGTCCGATCTTACCACTTTGATTCTTAGGTTGTGCTGATTTT
The DNA here is from genome assembly GCA_036346395.1 of Hsuehochloa calcarea. Classification (NCBI taxonomy): domain Eukaryota; kingdom Viridiplantae; phylum Streptophyta; class Magnoliopsida; order Poales; family Poaceae; genus Hsuehochloa; species Hsuehochloa calcarea. Next base: position 49,877,545 of record CM070599.1, read on the forward strand.
CAACTTCAGCCTTAAATATCTTAAATTTATCAAGTGACTCGGATCGGTCCTTAATGGGAAAAATATAACCATAACGGAGAAATCATCGCTGAATGTAATGAAAGAATCAAAACCATCCACTGATGTCACAGGAAAAGGACCACAAATATCAGTATGAATTAACTCTAATAGTCCTGAGCTGCGAGTTGCTCCCTTCTTTATTTTCTTTACGTATTTTCCTTTAATGCAATCAATGCAGTGGTCTGAGTCAGAGAAATCTAATGGTTGGAGAATCTCTTCCTTAATGAGACGCCCATTCTCCCTTCAAATGTGGCCTAAACGACGGTGGCTACGCCAAGAAGTCTCATTATACTTTTACGCATAGTATCACTCACATTCAAAGAAATCGGTGATTCATTAAGGAAAGCATATAAAGCTTGTCTTGTCTAACAAAGAAGACCAACATTATTTGAATTAAATGTGATAACACACTTATTGTTACCAAAATTACATTTGAATCCATCATCGTCCAATAAAGATACTGAAATTAAATTCCTCCTAATGGAAGGAACAAAAACTACATTATTAAGACGAAGTGTGAAGCCGCTATCTAAGACTAAGGAAACAGAACCAACTGATTCCACTTCGGCTTCTTTTCCATCCGCGACTCTAAGACTTCGCTCCCCCTTTCTTAGTGTTCTCACGGTATGGAATCCTCAGAAGAGTTGGTAACGTGCACAGTTGCACCTGAGTCAATCCACCAAGATTTAAGGGAAAAATTAGTATAAAGGGTTTCATCAACAAACGTTATAGAATCATTACCCTTCTTGGCGAGCCATTTTAGGAAACCAACATAATCCTTCTGGAAATGTCCTGGCTCTTTGCAGAAGTGACATGCATTCCCACTTGGTGCTTTAGCGTAGCAACATTGGGTTTCGTGTAGTTTGCACCTTAGGCCCCGATTTATCCGAATTAGGAGAGTAGTGCGCCTTTTCTTGGATTTGAAGTCCTCGAGAACTTCCTTTGCTAGGACCGCCAACTTGATTCACTAAATCTTTCTTTTCGGCCCTATCCTTTCTTTCTCCTGGAACCACATGGCGATAAGATCGCTCATGCTCCATTTATCTTTCTTGAGTATTATAGTTTATCTTAAAAGCAGTGTATTCAGAAGGAAGAGAAGTCATTATGAAGTGGACTAGGAAACCATCGATATTTCCATGTCCATGCCCTTGAGTTTTCCACCATATCACCATCATCATGATGTGCTCTCTTATACCTTTGGACCGGCCATACTTAGTGGATAGAAGCCTCGGATTAATGTATCGCATAAACCTTAGTGGAGCCTTTGAATTTCTCCTCATCAAGCCGATACTCCTTAGCATTTTCGAAACTGAATTGCTCCCGATTCCGATTGAGATAGAAGTCTTCATAATCATTAGTGATAGACGGTTAGACCGCTCCCATTTTTCAGCATTATTATCATATATTTTCTTTTTCTCATCGTAATCGTCCTCACCAATGGTGGGAGAAACGGGAGCAGACACTCTTAGTGCATAATCAAGGTCTAATACTCCAAGGACAACTGAAATTCTTTCTTTCCAAGCGGGAAGTTGTTCTCGTAAGTCGCTCAATGTTGTCAATTGTAGCGGCAACATTTGAAGCATTCATGGCTGAACATTAAAATACAGGAAAAAATTAGAAAAAAACATAAAAGTATTGCATGCAATTAACCCTACGTTGGTCTGATTAATAACATGCAAAAAATTACAGTTCTAGTTTATATCACCGTTGGGCAGAAATAAAAGAACTATAACATTAATGTGGCGACACATGACTACAAACAACGTTGGTCAGTATGTAATCATGTGTATACATAATGCCAAAATAAATCATAAAATTCTCTAATTAAAATATCTCGTTGGTTCAATTTTAATCAGAGACCGAATTTATACCGAAACATGAGGAATCATCATTAATTAAAACAGTGCACAAAAATAAGATAAATAATAATTATAAATCTTAATCATAAAAGCATTTTACAAAATGGTAAAACTACTGTGTAGCATTACACAATTGAGAAATAAACATTAGATTAAACAGTAAACAAAAAACTTCATCAGAAAAACATTTTGTAAAAAGGAAAAAGATCACTGTTCATCCGTAGCACAAGATTTCAAGACATTCGGCTGCTTCGGCTGCGCCGCCCGCCACCACAAGACGCCCGCCGCTCGGCCCATTAGCGACTGCAGCTTAACAAGCCGAAACGACGGCCGTCGGATCTCAAAATAGACGGCCAAGATGCGCCATCCCAATCCTTCGGCCGGAAACAACACGATCCGTCGGATCGAAACGGACGGCTGGGAGCGAAAGTCGCGCGGTATAAAAAACCGGCGAACGGCGCAAACCCTAAACCTAAAACCATTTTCCCCGTTCCCCTCCGAAAAACGCTCGATGGCGTCGGCGCATCGGCGGAAGCTTTCGCGTCTGGAGCGAAGGGCGGAGAGCGGCAATGCGCTCGGCGCGGAGGAGCGGCGGCGACATGAAGAAGCGGCGCCATGCTCCCTCCTCGCCGCGCTATGATCGAGGTCGCGCCAGCAATGCCGCCGAGTGGAGCTGCGTGGCGCCCAAGACCGGAGCAAGCTCCTGATCTTCAAAAAGTAAGTATTCCACCGCCGCTATTCCAGATCTGAGTTTTTGAGGGTCGGGGCTTTAGATTTCGTTAGGGTTTTTGACTGAGGATTTGAATCCCCTCCTTCTAAATGCTAAAACCGAGCCGCTAAAGATAGATCGGGTTCAAAACAATCTAGGCTAAGGCTCTGATACCAATGTTTAATATAAACTGAGAATAGTCACTTAATCTAAAACATGAATAAACCTAGATCATAGATGAACACCGTAAGACAAGAGTGCGGAAGAGTAAGCGTGTACCCGATGAAGAAGATGTCATCGTGGTTGATGCTAAGGTCGGGGTCGGCGCAGATCTGAGCGCCGTGACTTCGGCCTGAGTTGCGGTGGTGACAGTGTGGCGGCGGTGATTCAGTAGCTGTCAGTCCGGCCTTCGTTCACCTCAGCGTTCGTTATGGATCGGACGTGTGCGGGATGCCTTTTTGGGTTTGAACAACTTGCGCACTCAAACCCCTGATCAATCCCCTGTTTTTGTAGCGCTGAGATGACCGGGACCGAAACCAAAATCGAGCAGTTGGAACCGCCCCCGATCAGGGCGCGTTGGTGGGCTTTTGCCCCGTGAGACTCGGTCTCGGCTGTTAGCCGAGATCAATCCAACACGCCGGCGTCCCGGGCTCCTTCTACGGGCGCCTCTTCCCAGCCGAGTCCATCAACGTGTTCAACTCCACCTTCTCCCTGCACTGGCTCTCGCAGGTGCCAGACAATGTCACTGACAGTAGGTCGGCGGCGTACAACAGCGGCCGGGTGTTCTTCCACCGCGCCACGGAGGCCACCGCGGCCGCCTACAAGCACCAGTTCCAGGCCGATCTCACGCGCTTCTTGCTGTCCCGGGCGCGCGAGCTGAAACACGGCGGCGCCATGTTCCTGGCCTGCCTCGGCCGGACTTCCGCTGACCCGGCCGACCAAGGCGGCGCCGGCCTCCTCTTCGGCACACACTTCCAAGACGCATGGGACGATCTTGTCCAAGAGGTATATATACTATACATCATATCATGCCCGATCAATTAACACAGACAAGACTCCGATCTTTATTACATATGCTGTGGCATCAGAAACTTATGATTAATTAGTGACATGCGTCGATCGACTTGGACGCAGGGTTTGATCGAGAGGGAACAGAGGGACAGTTTCAACATCCCGGTGTACGCTCCGAGCCTGCAAGAGTTCCACGACGTGGTGCGCGCGAACGGCTCGTTTGAGATCGACAGGCTCGAGCTCGTGAGGGGTGGGAGCCCGCTGGTGGTGGGCCGGCCGGACGACCCCGCCGAGGTCGGCCGCGCGATGGCCAACAGCTGCAAGGCCGTGGCGGGGGTGCTCGTGGACGCGCACATCGGCGAGCGCCTCGGCGCGGAGCTGTTCCACCGGCTCGAGCGGCGCGCGGCGAGGCACGCGAGGGAGCTCGTGGAGAAGATGCAGTTCTTGCACATCGTCTGCTCGCTTTCTTTGCCGTGACAGCCCGGATTAGATACATGGCCGAGCACGTTTGGTGAGCCCGTTTTGAGTGGTTACGCCTTCTAGCCTTTCCTTACCTTCGTCCTGATGAGGCGGTGAGTTCTACCTCTGTGCTGCACGGATGCATGTGCATCTGTGCGTGCGCAGACGGGCGTAGATGTGTCGGTGTTTTGTACCAGTGAACATATACCATCTTCGAAATAAACAGGAAGGGTAAAAATTATAGTTGTATTATTATTTTTAAGCGTTTAGAGGGTTGTATTATATATATATATGATTATATACTTAATCACGTGTTAATCACCGGTGCATAATTAAACATCGATACTATAAAATAAATATATTATCTATCCTACGATGACAAGAAAAATCATTTTTTTTTTGTTAAGCTTCTTTCCGAACACTAGCCCGTGGAGCAAGCTCTGATGCGGAATATGTAGATCCACCTGTGTTGACTTGCGGATTTCCTGTATGCCGCACGCGCGACGCATAGCAAACCGCCGCCTAGGGTCGGCCCACGACCTAGTAACCAAGGCGAAGGTGGGATGTGGCATGCCAGGCCAGTCCGCCGCGGTGCCATGATTTGGTACTAGTGGTGCAACACTGACTGCTTGGTTTATTTTTCATTTAGTTGATTGACTATGCACCCACCATTTATCACTTCTTGCTATGTGACACAGACTTAACTAGCCTACGTAACTTTTGATTTGTTCTGCTAATTGATTTTTATTTGGCGCTGTTAGACTTTGTAGGGATCTCGAATTATTTACATAGGATCACAGTCCTTTAAATTATATGTAAATAACTCTAGACCTCCAAGGTCTGAAATCCAACTTAACCCATGCAAATATGAGTCTCGGTTGATCATGGTTAGAGGATCGACCCGCATACCACGCGAAGGCATATGCAACAAGCCGATCCATAGTATTCCGAGACCATACTTACATGAATCAAAGAACATTTCAAATATTCGGATATGTGTCTCGTGTTAGCTCCCAAGGATCACGTGTTAGCTCCCAAGGATCAAGGCTAACACACACATATCTCAATCAACATTGATCACAATCATACACAAGGTATACAGATATATTACAAAGTATCGTACAGGACAAGGACTTAGGTCCATATGTTACATCAGAGCCCGACTGGCCAAATTTAAGCATTAACCAAAGTACGCAGTGGAAAAAGAAAATAGTAAGCACAAAAACTCCAGCAAGGTGTGCCCTTCCCAAAGGCAACTGAGTGGATGCCAAAAATAGCGTTATTCGCTAGCGTCGCCGAAATCGGGGCTAACGAAATGATCTAGATTATAATCTTCCTCACCTGAACAAATGGACAATCCGTTAAAGTACAAAGTTGTACTTACAAGATTTACACAAAAGAAAATTTTATACATGCTAGGGGTTGATCAAAGAGAGGTTACAATGACTCTAGTTTTTGCACAAACGCAACAATACTCAAGCTACACATTCTAGTTTAAAAAAATAGTTTTAACAATAAACTATTTATAAAAAAAAGAAATTTAAATGATTTACAGGTAAACATATATCAAACAATATCAAAGTGGCAGCCCCACTTTGATAAACTAAACTCATGACAATCCCGTCATGTCGATACCAAGTTGTCTCATGTCAAGTTTTAGTTTAAAATCTAACAATGATGTCAGTCAAAATCCAAGTGATATCCATAACCATGGACAAGGCTATTCGAATAGTTTATAACCCTGCAGGGGAGTACATCTTTACCCACATGACTTCTCGTAAGCCTCCGAATACTAACACACTTCCTTTGGTGTGTCAGCCGGGGAAATCAAGACTTGGTATTTTTCAGCAAGAAAACCATATTGAAGTGAACCACCCATGCATGATAAAATTTCGCTTAGTGCTAGCTATACCGCCTATTAACTAACCGGACATGCAAGTTGTGTCGAAGGGGCCAATGTAAGAATTTAGCATGTGGGTCGACCGCCCAATATCAAAATAAAAATAGCGCCACTTACACATTATATCCTTACATTGGGTTCCTAAGGAACATAAGATTTTACGGTCCCATGTCCTCACACCACTTGTGTTTCAAATCAATACGACATTCCCCTTACTTGCCCAAGAGGCTCCCAACCTGCGTGTGGAAGTACACATAATACTTGGAGTGACAGCCCAAAGTTTGGTCCTTGGTGATATGGACAAGTCTTTTCACAGTACCCGATTCTCGTGCACGAAGGCACCCTCACTACTAGCCACTTGTCCAGATCTAAATCCATTTTTAAAGAACAAAATTTTGACTCCACAATCAGATTCGAAGATCCGAACTGAAAATATAAGTACAAATTATTCAGTGTCTCCCAGAATTGACGAGATAACCTGTCAACCGAACTACGTGACTACTGACTTGTATGGCTAAGCATATTAACCAACGATAAGTAATATCACACATCAACTAACTTAGGCATATATGTAAAGGAGAATTCAAGGTCAACCTGCAAGAATCGGGATACATCTATCTAGAATTCACAAAGTATTCATACTCGAAAATAGCATGCACGTAAGTAATATTTGCATTTCAAAACACTAAAGTAGGAAATACTGGGATCAACATGTATGCAAGAATAAAATTAAAAAATGATGCTTGTGCCTTGGTGAAATGCCAATTGTTCGCTCTCAGACGGAAATTCGTTCACCTCGGTCAACTCGGATTCTAAAGAAAACACGTTATCAAATAAACACCGCGAAAATCGAAAAAATCCAAAATTCTCAAAAATGCATGAGACTATCACAGTGTATATATTATGATTTAATATGAATTTAGTTGGAAATTTTAATTCATTTGGAGTTCATTTCGATTTTCTATAGATTTTTCAATGTTAAAATCATTAGTGTTCATGTATTTTAAATATCAATTTTTTATATAATAGTAACATGTTCAAAACCTATTCCAAATTAAAGTACAACAAAAATTTAAGCTAACAAAATTGAGTTTACTTAATTTGGAGTTAAAATGAATTACTTATGAATTTTTGAAGTTTATCCCTTTTTAGTGTAAAAGTAATTCATTTCGGATTTTCTAATTGTGTTAAATACTTTTTACACTCACGTTTATCTAGCCACAGAGAATGACAGGTGGGACCGGGGCCAGTGCTAACCCAGTCAACACAGACTGGTCAAACAGCCTCGTAGGACCCACACGCCAGTGACTCGGCCTACGCCAACAATGCATGGACCGATAGTTCACGGGCGCTGTGCGCGTCCACCGCCATGAACACTGTGCACTTAACTACGCAGGCCCACATGTTAGTAACTCAGTACGGAAAACCAGTGAGTAAATCTCCTGAATTTCTGTGCTTGGGCCCAAGCGTCATAGAGACATTAGCAACAACAATTTACATCTAATGATTGCTTAACCTAATCTTACCAAGATTAACACTAATCATGGCTCTACAGTAACGATCGAAATGAGGGGCCTCGGCCATGAATTTGTCCGGCGCATTGACGGCGAAGTGGGCCACAGCGACGCGGAGTAAGACCCAAAATGGAACCCACATAGCTTTGCGCATCTACTGGTGGTTAGAGCATGACCGACGGTGAACCCTAGCTACGGCGCGACGGCGAGGTGTGGCAGCTCTTCTATGGTGAAAGTGGATACCACATTGTGGCTGCGCTTTAAGCAAACAACCGTACACAACGGCATACACGGGGCACAGGGAACCTACCGGAGCCAAGAAGATGATCGGAGAAACGCGGAGAAGCACCGACGACGATGGCCGGGCGACGGCGACAAGGGCTCCTCGTGGACAAGACAACCTGAGCAAAATTAGGAACCGAGGGCGGTCGGCGATGCTTAAGTATAGTCTAGAGATGGTGTCAAAGAAAGGAATTGACGTATAACCCACCACACCGGAGTTGAGGAAGATGGAGTCGTTTTCGGCCAAGGCAAAAGAAACTCCAAAATTCTGACAATTCTGTGGATGATTTTCAATCTAGCTTGAGGGGAAGTACTCCTCATACTCAAGAACACGTGATGACGCATAAAAGAGTGGAAGGAGCTCACCAGATACCAAGCTGGCGTGGTGGCTCTTCACGGCCATGCTCTGGAGGCAGCAAAAGACAAGCTCGCGTTCCCGATGATTTGCTACACGGGGAAACTCGATCTTAGCAGGATGAAAAGGGCATGTAATGAGAGAAAGAAGGGCGCAAGAACGAGAAGCTAACCTCTTGTGCAAAGAAATAAAATGCCGAGCTCGTCTACTCGACCGAGACGGTGGCGCCGAGGTTTTGAGGGTCTTCCCGACGGAATAAGCTACGGTGTCACTTGTGGAGGCTTAGGATAGGTTAGCGACGGCGGTGGTGAAACTCCGTGAAAATGCATGGACGGCAATGCTCGGGCGCAACACCACGTCCCGCCATGCGCTGGAGCTTGAGAAGGAGCGGCAAAGCGGTGGGAGATGAGGGCGGTGCTGACAAGTGGGACCGGCCGTTAGCGACACAGGCGAAGCGGCCGAGCCGGGTCCCGGTGAAGCGGCGCGGTGGGCTGCGGTCGGGCGTGAGTGAATTGGCACGGTCTAGTCAAGTCGAGTGACTCGAGTCGCAACAGTACAATTGGGCTCGGGTCAGGTCGGAGATTTGACCGAATTGAAATTCAAATCTCCCACTTTTTTAAACATAGCAAATAAATTTATAAAAATCTAAAAAAATTTAGAGGCATTCCTGGGAAAAGGTAGAACTCACATAAATTTTCAAAAATTAATGTCCATGACTTATGCACTTATTTAAAATTTATTTACAGTAGCTATTTATGGATTGAGTATGCATTTTTCTCAAGGTTAAATTGACTTCCAAAAATTTGATAAAATTCATATTTATTCATGATAATTATTACAGTATTTGAATAAATTATTATCTAGAGATCATCATAAACATTTGTTCCCATTTGTTTTAAAATTGAAGTTCAAGTTTAGCGTTCCTTCTTTAATTTGATTTTTTTTAAAATTATCATAATTTAGGCTTGTGCTCCAAAAATGATATCAAATGATTATGAGATGCATCCAAATCCCATTAGTAAAATTGGGGCTGTGACAGACTTAAATTATTCCACAAGAAGTTTCAATTTGTCCCACTCATGTGCACTTTGATTCTACTGAAAAATCGTTGACGAACTGTTGGAACATTGGAAAAAAAAAACGTATGAAACATAGAATTTTAATTCGTGGAACGTTTGTCCATGAACTGTTGGAATATCGTTGATCAACCATTGGAATAATAAAAAACCATACACATGGAACATAAAACTTTAATGCGTGTGGACATCACTGATGAACCGTTGGAACAACGAAATCAAATATGCGAGCCACGTTCTTTCGGTTCAAAAGCTACAATCATTTGGATTTTTATACTAAAAAAGGCATCTTGCATTCCGCGTGCTGACTTGGAATATATATATAGGTGCTAATCAAGCTGCCTGGGCCGGGGCGTCGCGGGTGGCGCGCAGATATTGGAGACCGACTGTAGTACGGGATGAAGCGTTCATGGCTGCCAAACCGGAGACACATCCATTGATGCCGATGCGCCACCAACCAAGATCGGTACATCTACCTAAGCTAATCCATCACCTACAAGTCTCATAATTTGCAATAATCGCAGTGTACTATCGCACCAATCCGACTCTCCCAGCTGCTCGCTCGATCGCTCGGCGCGAAACCGCTATTTAAACCCAGCCACGGGCGCATATACCGTCCCACAGCAGCTAGTAGCTACTCGAGATCGAGCGTTAGACATGGCTGCCTCCAGTTCTTTACCCCTCTCTCTTCTCCTTCTCTTGTTCGGGCTCTTCGCCTGCTCGTTGGCACAATCGGACCACCGCGGCCATCTGATGCTGGGCAGGTTCCACGGGTGGATGGCGCGGCACGGCCGGTCGTACCCGACCGCCGCCGAGAAGCTGCGCCGGTTCGAGGTGTTCCGCCGCAACGTTGAGTACATTGAGGCCACGAACCGGGACGGCGGGCTCAGCTACGAGCTCGGCGAGAACGAGTTCACAGACCTCACCGACGAGGAGTTCCTGGCCAGGTACACCGGCGGCCTGGCGCTGGAGGAGGACGGCGGTGACATGGTGATCACCACTCGCGCCGGCGATGTCAGTGAGGGCAGCGGGATGGCCCATGACGAGGACGACATGGCCGCTGTCGAGGACATTCCTCGCAGCGTCAACTGGACGGAGAAAGGCGCTGTGACGCCTGCTAAGAACCAGAAGAAATGCAGTAAGTGAAATCGTGCTTTCGTTTCAATTTCATAGAAGTGTATCGATCGCGTGATCTCTGACGTGAAACTTGTCCGAAGTAACATATTTGTCAGACAAACTAAACTGATTCCATGAACAACCACGAGACTGTGTTCTGCAATATACAACCTTGAAAGGTTGGAATGGGCGAAAATTGGTAATAAACTAATAACTCAATCATGACTCGAGTTTGGCTACAGTGAGCTATACCCAGCAGCCATTGCTCGAGATCCCAGAAACAACCAATGAATTGACCACGGCCGGCTTTGATTTCTGGTGTTCTTTTTCCTCTAAAAATTTGACAAAATTGACTTATGCTAGAAAGAACTCTTGAAAGACTTCCTTCCATTGTTAATAAAACTGCTGGACTAGTGTTAAAAAGAAAGAAAAACTGCCGGACTGTATCAGCAGTAAATATCATATCTATAGACCAATAAAACGTACACAATCATCACAAAACCAATAATAACTGAAAACGACTAATAAGCTGCATGCATGCATGCATGATGAATTGGAGTGTGCATGTCCATATAGCAGGGGACCAACATGCATGATTGCACGGCGACAAAATTTCCTCCATCACTGAACAGTTGGTCGCAACATAACACACTACGTTTAATTTTGTTTCCTTGTTCTTGGAGAATCGATCTCTTTAGAAACCGCACATATATTCTGATTAATGTTCATACTGCAAAATGTGTATCAGATGCGTGCTGGGCGTTTGCTGCGGTGGCGACGGTGGAGAGCCTGCACCAGATAGCAACCGGCGAGCTGCTGACCCTGTCGGAGCAGGAGATCCTGGACTGCGACCCGTTCCAGAGCGGCTGCAAGAGCGGGAGCCCCTACCGCGCGCTCCGGTGGATCCACAGCAACGGCGGCATCACCACCGAGGAGGACTACCCGTACCACGCCGCCAAGGGCGACCACTGCGACGCCAACAAGACCGCGCACCACGCAGCCACCATCGGCAGCTACCGCGTCGTGCTCCCGAACCGCGAGGGCCTGCTCGAGGCCGCCGTGGCTAAGCAGCCCGTCGCGGTGGGCATGGACGCGCGCGGCGACAACATACGGCACTACAAGAGCGGCGTGTACACGGGGCCGTGCGGCACGAGGCTTAACCACGCCGTGGCGCTGGTGGGATACGGCGAGGACGAGGAGGGGGTCAAGTACTGGATCGCCAAGAACTCGTGGGGGCAGACGTGGGGCGACCAGGGCTTCTTCCTCTTGCGGCGTGGCGCCGACGGCTCCGCCGGCCTGTGCGGCATTGCAACGAGCTCCGCCTATCCCACCAGGTGATCGATGTGACGAGATTGACCGCGCGATTTGTCTGTACTACTGTATCATGTGGTGTACTGTACTGGTGAGCGTGCGTGGTGATTTTATGTTAATTCTTGTCTCGGACAATAAACAGTTCCCGCACGCGCCCTGCGTCGTGCAGACTGCAGAGAGTCGTTGCGTGTCTACGAGTCTAATAAAGCTGGACTTAGAACCAAGTACGAACATTGCTGGGTTTTTTTTTAATGCTTGGTTATCACGAAGGATGGTAGTTGGATATAACCGTAAAAATTTGGTCTTGGCCCATGCCTTTGGTACAAAATTATATAGGGGATTTGTTATGGAGTACTCACTACCGGACACTGTGTAGTTACCGAAAGTGCCCGACAATTACCGAGTGTCAAAAGTCGGGCACTCGAAAATATTATTTACCGAAAGTGCCAACACTGGAAAACATAAACACCCGGTAGTAGAAGGATTTACCGAGTCACCACACTGTAAATTAAGACACTCGTTAAAACTACAAGTTTACCAAGGGGTGCACTTTAAAAAAAAACCACTTCTGTATTGAGGTGCCACGTCACCTAGATAGCAACCGTGCGCCAAACGGCGTCAAGATGACATGTTTACCGAGTGTTATGAGCATACACTCTAAAACATCATGTTTACCGAGTGTAAGTTCACAACACTCGTAAACACTATCTTTTACCGAGTGTATTGTCGCAACACTCTGTAAAATTCAACCAAATTTCTTGTTTTTCCTTCATTCTTTTCCTCTATCCACATATGATATTTAGTACTCCATTCCAAAATATGGTGTTTATTTCGATTTATTTACTATATTTCACAAAATTTTCATTCTTTATGAAAATTAGGTACATATCGTAAATTTAATTGTAATAATTAAAATCGAACTCGATAAATCACGAGATTGGAAGAATTAACATTGAAGCATACATCTATATTATAGAAAAATTTTCATAACGCTTCGAAGTATATTTACATTCGTCATTCTTAACCGTACATCTTCCAAAGAGACACTAAACATTAACAATGACGAGTAGGATTTCTATTAAGAGTGAAATTCAACATTATGATTTGAACTTGGAATTTTTAGATAGTAAATAGATGACATGAAATAGTTCATGTGAAAGTTTGGTGAATTTTATGATTAAATTGGCATTTTTTCTTTTAGTTTTGCATGAAATGATGGATACTTTTACCGAGTGTGACCTTAAACACTTGCTAAAGGTTAGCCACGCCCAATTGTCGCCACAAAGGGTTGCCATGCTTCGCTTACCGAAAGTGCCGAGATCCGGCACTCGGTAAACATGTACCAGCCACGGCAGTTTGCATATCGAGCGCCGTAGATCCGGCACTCGTAAACATGTACTAGGCCCACATGTCATTGGGTCATGGTGCTGAGTTTACCGAGTGCCGATATCTAGGCACTCGCAAAATGTAAGCACTCAACACCTACCTGCTTCTCCTCGGATCAGATATCACTCAACAACTCCCCACGCCGCACACGCCTCGCGACATCCTCGCCAGATCACGCCTGTCTCTCCGCGCTTCCTCGCTGCCCCCGCGACTTGCGCCTGCTGCCTCCAAGGCCACAGGCTTCCACGCTGCCGCCGGCGCCTCGCTGCCGCCGCCGGCCTCACCGCCGCGCCCGCCTTCCTCCCACGCTGCCGCCGCCTCATTGCCGCCGGCGCTTCCTCACCGCCGCGCCGCCTCCTCCACCACCGCTGCCGCCCGCCTCCTCCACGCCACGCCGCCGCCTCCTCGCCGCCGCCGGCGCTCACCGCCGCTGCCGCCTCCTCCTCCACGCTGCCGCCAGCGCCTCCCGCCGCCGCCGCGCCTCCCCGCCGCCGCCGCCTCCTCCTCCACGCCGTCGCCGGCCCTCCCACCGCCACGCCGCCTCCTCCTCCACTTTTGAAGTTTTTATGCGGTAGTTGCAGATATTACTTTCTCCTTTGTGTATCTATGATATACCTGAAAATGCACAAAAATGTTTGTTCAATACTTGTTCTTATTTTTAATCATTAAAACTATAGGTGCACTTGTTTCCTTCAAATGCTGCTCAAGTCCGAATGACATGCTTGAATGTTAGCGTAACTATGTGATATCCGCTTATAATGTGTGGTCCTTTTCAAGATCGTTCTAATATTGTATTTGTAATTCCGTGATCTAGCTTGCCTTAGTTCTTGAAGTCTTTTTCTTAGGAGTAAGATGCATTTCTTTTGTGGTGTCTTATGGATTACAAGGTATTATGATTATGATTCACGACCATGAAGCATATATGCCGATATTACGCCCTCCTATAGTAAACCCCGAAATGGGTCTATATTTGTGAGTAATTTCATGAAAGCTAAATGTCCTTGGATTAAAATGAACTCATCTTCATCTTTATTGTCGTCTTCTCTTTAGTCGTAATTGTCACATGTATATATCGTCACTAGGCATCTTTATGATGTGAAAATTCATTCATTCCACATTTTATGTCCCAGCTTATCCTACACTTCCCAACAGATATTTGTCAGATCTTCCAAAGGTAAGAACTTGCCCATCCGATGGAGCTCTTCTAGTTTTGTGGATTACAAATCGGAGAAATCATGAACGCTTGTTGAGGAGGAATTGCTTCCTTCTTGGGGGTGAAAGATTCCACTGTGTTTTATTGGTCAAGGTTTGCGCCTAATACGCATCTACCACCTTTGATTATTCTTCTTATTATCCTCATCTAATGTCTTGCAATTGCTAATTGGTATGTGTTGTTTATCCGATGCCACGAGCAAAAGTTAGATATTGACACAATTACATTGTGGTGTGCCTCAATGCTAATTATAACGAGGATAAACATCTAAGTTTTTGTGACAATATACAGTGATAAATTTTTATTGTGCTCAAGATGCATGGCCTAAGAAAATGATAGTACACCAAAAACACTATTATGTAGATTTCATTAGTTTTTTTGGTTGATTCTTTCCGAGATTAACATACTCATTTTCTTATCATGTTTATAGGAAACTAGCAAGATGGTGATGATCTCCTTTAATTTATTAATTTAGGTAGTAGTCCTTGTTCATTAACTGTATGCATTCCTTGTTCACGAAGTTAGGTCAAGTGCATGTATGGACACTATGGTTAAATAACGGTAGTATTCACGAGTTACTTGGTCAAGTGCATGTATGGACACTATGGTTAAACATCGTAGTAGTTGCAATTTTTTCTTTAAGTGTCAAAAATGCATGAGAAACTTATGTCAGAGAGTGTAGACCTAACATTTCCATTTTCTAACATTGATGTAGTGCGCTTGGATGGCCAAGTTGTGTCAGAACTTTCGTGCATTTGTTGTTCACGCCGTGGTCGCATGAGAAACTTATGTCAGAGTGTAGACCTTCTTGTTTTTCACGCCGTGGTCGCACAAGTTCGACCGCACCGTCACCTTGTTGTTCTTCACGCACTTGTCGTCGTGGTTTCACCTCAATCTTCGATAAATCTTGCTAGTGATGTTTGTGGCTACAAAAAATTGGTTCCATGTATTCCTCCATCTACAAGTGACATAGCGCCTTTCAACCTTAGGTAAAATCTCATCATCCAATCTAGCAAACATCTTCTATGTGAATCGACCAAGAACATGAATGTCTCTTTATCATCTCATATGGTTTTTCTCTAGCACTACTACTCTATTGCTCTAAACCGCAATATCGCCTATATGTTAGGATGGATGACCGCTGCTGGATGTACACTGCTATCGTAAGAGGGTCAATACACAAATGAATGGATTGAGAAGGCCAATGATTTCATGACGAAGGCATTTGCAAATGGACGGCGACATGCCCGTGTCCTCAGAGGAAGTGTAAGAACAAGGCAATGAAAACATATGAGGAGATGACTAAAGATCTTGTCAACAATGGATTTGTAGAGAACTATACCGGTGGACCATGCATGGTGAACGCCATCGTGGCGAGAGAAGAGGTCGTGAGACAACGGATCGAGGAGTTTGATTCTCGCCGGGTGGCGTAAATGTTAAATGACCATGACATGGCTTTCGATGAAGGAAGTGCGAGCAGAGCCGAGCAATCGCAAAGGCGCTTTTACGCCATGTTGGATGCGGCACAACAACCCTTCACGGGCGCACCAATGTTTCTAAACCGGATGCCATTGCACGCCTAATGGCCGTGAAGTCCCGGCTTAGCCGAGTAGAGAATCCTTCGATCAATCGCTGATGAGTTGGCACCCTACTCCGGATGATCACGCTCGCCAAAGAACACGATGAGTCAAATAAAATCCTTCGCACTCAAGATGTCGTGACGAGCGATACATGCTTGTCCGAACGGATGCATCTTATTCGGGGAGAACATGCGACGATAAGTATCGTCCAAGTGTAAGGCATCTAGGTACATTGAGTTAGAATCGTGATGGTCTCAAGACGCAAACAAAAGTTGGCGCAAAGATCCCGAGGTACCTTCCTTTCATACCGAGGATCCAACGGCTTTTCATGAGCGAGGAATCCGCAAAATGTATGACGGGCACAAAATCGACGCCGATACATCGACAAGATGATACATCCGTCCGATGGTGAATCATGGAAAAGCTTCGATCGAAGCATACCGACAAAGCCGACGAGGCTCGTAATGTACGCATTGCAATCGCAACCGATGGGTTCAATCTTATGGAATGGGTTCTTCACCATACACATGTTGGCCCATATTCGCCATCCTCTCAACCTCCCACTGGCGCCGCCTTTCAACGGCAAAATATTTTATTGTCACTTATAATTCCGTGACACCCGGGCTAATATGAGTGTGTACATGGAGCCTTTGATAGACGATTTGGTCCGTGCATGGGACGAAGGGGTAGTGACATACGACCGATTCACAAAGACAAACTTGAATGCATATTTGGTACCATTATTCCATGCATGACTTCGCTTATGGGTTATTTTGTGGTCGTGTGTTCACACGAAGATGCCATGCCCGATATGCAAGTCACCGTGGAGTTCTTTCTGCTGGAGAAGGGGGCAAGTTTTCTTCGCTTGACAAACATCGACAATTCCTCCTCTTGACCACCCATTCAGAGAGACAAGAAGAACTTTCAAAAGGTGTCACAAGGAAGACTCTCAGACCGAAATGATGACAGTGCCTGTGTTCTTGAGATGTTAGATGGTCTTGTGGTCGACAATGAAAAGGGGGCTTCGTGGGATACGGAAAAGAGCATGCTCGACACACAAGTCGTGCTTGTGGAAGCTTCTTACTTTAAGGACCTCCTTCTTCCACATAACATTGATGTAATGCACATCGAAAAGAATTTCGCCGAGGCGGTCCTTCACACAATCATGGATCGGGAAAAGTCAAAGGACAATGTCAAGGCTAGATTGGATCAAGCAACGCTGGCGATAGACCAAAGCTAAACATGTTGCCTCCCTTACGCGGAAGTCATGGAAGAAGCCTAAGGCCGACTTCGCCCTAACGAGGGCCCAAAAGAAAGAAGTTCTTCAATGGTTCCAATCATTGATGTTCTCGACGGTATGCAATAATTGGAGGAGGGTGTGAACTTAAGTACCATGCGAATCACAGGGCTCAAGAGTCATGATTACCACATATGGATTGAACGCCTTCTTCCTGATGGTTCGTGGTTATTTTCCGATCACATCCGCGAGTGATGACAGAGTTGAGCATGTTCTTCCGCAAGCTATGTGCTAAGGAGATATCTCGGACCGAGATTGAAGAAATGGAAAGAATAGCCCCGTGTTGCTCGCAAGTTGGAGAAGATCTTTCCCCGCTTCTTCAATCCGATACAACATTTGCTCTTGCACCTACCATATGAGGCAAAAATGGGGGCCCTGCATGCCCGTTGGTGCTATCCAATTGAGCGATGCCTAAAGGTTCTTAGAACAAAATGCAAAAATAAATGCAAAATTGAAGCTTCCTGTGCAGAGGCATCCATTGTGGAGGAGGTGTCATACTTCACAACAAGATACTATGCCGACAACCTTCCTAACGCAGATAATCCACCCCTCGTTATAATGTCGTCGACAATCACGACCTCACTTTTTCGAGGGCAACTCTAAGTGCAAGTGAACCTACCTTGAAGATGTTGAGCCTAGAAGAGTGGCGCCTATCCAAACAGATGTGTTATGGAACCTTGAAGAGGTTGGTCTGCATATCATGTAAGTTTTACACAAACTTGTTTCTTTTCTTGTCAATATTTTGCATGCACCCATCCAACCCTCTTGTTAACGGCCACATAAAGAAATTTGTTCTCCTCTACCATCGCCCTTCACGGAGGGAACCCACCAAGCGAAGTTGAAACCCTTCTAAGACATGGCGCGGATAACGAAATCCCACTTTTATTTGTTGGTTCAAGGAGGAGGTACTGCTCAATTTCATTTGTTGTTTGTACTTAACTCTCAACTCGACAAATATATAACGAATCATCCTACTTGAACTAGCAGCCAAACCGACGGTCTATGAGTGCCGAGTTGAGGCAAGTTGCCAATGGATTTGAATTTAGGTCAAGTCATTCTCTCGTGTAATGATGTCAATGGATATCGCTTTCACACAACTCGCACGAAGCAGTAGTCTACCAATCAAGAACCACAAATACCGTGTTTTCACGCCAGCATGTATGGGTTGGACTACTATGGAATAATTGAAGAAATATACAAACTCAAGTTTCGGTTGTGTACCTCTTCGTCTCCGTCATATTCAAATGCCATTGGTTTGATCCCAAAGAAGTGATAAAGACCCCGAGCTTGGGTTAGTCGGTTCTAAAGTCATCCGTCTTGCTAGGAGACGACGTGGTACATTGTGGCCCAACAGCCACGCAAGTTTATTATCTCTCATACCCGTGCAAACCAAAGACCGCCTTAAGGCGTATGATGTGGTGTACAAGGTATCGCCGCATGGTAAAGTACTTGCCCCAAACGATGATGATTATAACATCGATGCAAACACATATGACTGAGAGTTCTTTCAAGAAGAAGGATTAGATGGGAGTTTTGAGATTGTCTTAGATGTAGATCTCGAATGGAAGTAGACAATGATACGGTCATTGTTGACGGGATGATGGAGAGGAGGTTCACAACGCCAAGGACTTGTTATTACTTGAGCAACACCATTCAGCAAAGGTCGCTAGTGATGAGACTTTGAGAGACGATCATAATTACGCCGACAATAGCGATGATGAGATTTTTGGCCCACCTATCAATGATCTTGATGATTATTTCTAGTACATGTAAGATCTGTAGTACTTATGGCAATTTTATACATGTATGATACATTTACTTATTTTGCATCTCTTTTATACATGTATGATACATTTACTTATTTTGCATCTCTTTTATACATGTACGATACATTTACTTATTTTGCATCTCTTTTATACATGTATGATACATTTACTTTTGTATATGCGCATCGATAGTTTATTCCTTTTGTTGCGTGATTGATGGTGGCGTGGAATCAGAAGATTAGGTCGGTTATGACCTCACTGGTCAGGTGGCGAGGGGTCCACCAGTGGTGGAGGAGGAGGGCGGCACAGATCGAGGGTGGAGGGCGTGCCTGTGGAGGAGGAGGAGGACGACGACGAGGGCGTGCCCAGGAGGTGGAGCCTGTGGAGGTGGAGCCTGTGGTGGAGGAGGAGCCAAGGGTGGAGGAGGAGGACGGCGACGACGAGGGCGCCGAGAGCGACACCTCCTCCACAGACGCACGACGACGAGTTCAGAGCGGCCACTGAGGAGGATGAGGAGGAGGAGGAGACCAGGAGGAGATAGCGGAGGCAAAGTGGAGGAGGCACGGAGGAGGATGAGGCCGAGCTGGCCGAAGCGCGAGGAGGATGCCGACTTGTCGGGCAGAGGAAAATGGGTGCCTACGGCTTGGTCATGAGGGTCGCCGCGCCCCTGCACTTACCCATACAGAGACGGCCAAGGATTCGACCCTCCTAACTAAGTAAGTAATTTTGCATGTTAACACTACTTCACTGTGTTTTTAAGTTATAATGTAAACTAATATTCAATCTCAATAACTTTGTGCGTGGATTGGGAAATGGTGATCCTGTGGAGTCACTCGCGAGTAAACGGGATCCCGGTCTTCTCGTGCAGGCAAACTACCCCGGATGGTGAGGATCGATGGTGTTGTGCAGCCCGCCATGAAGTGGTCCCATCGGCACGCCGCTAGCGATCGACCGATCGAGCCGGGCGTGTGTTATAACAAAGAAGGCCGACCGGTGATGAAAGAGCCGGGTACGGTTCATCGTGACTATGCCGATAATAACATCACATTAATTGTATATTATCGACTTTATTTGCTTGTAGGATTACTACACCTTGGCGGAGGGGGTACGAGGGAGGACGCGGATGACGTGGTGAACAGAGTCTGTGTTCACCGAGTGCGGACCTCTTCTACGAGACAAAGCTCCTGTGCGTAAGAATTTACCATGCCCGCAGAGGACACAGAGTCACCAGAGCGCAGCAAAGGCACTCGCCTCGACTAAGGAGCAATACTTGACGGTAAACATGAGATTACATCGCTCGCGATTAATTGCACCGAAATTGATTTATGATTTGTCATGTGCTCGTGGTACGCAGTGCCTCCCCGCTGGTGTGCGGGATGGACAATCACTGGGAGGCCATTGTAGACAAGTGGTTGAGTGAGAGTACGAGCAATATCACACCGACGCCACGCTTGCCGCGGCGATGATGCAGGTTCTCGCACAAACAAGGCCCCACTACCCTTAAGGAATATGCATCCAGATATGTACGCAGATTTCATTTCGTTGTTGCTATGCTAACTTCAATGCATAATATCTTATTGTTGTGCTTCTTCCCCGCAGACGCGTTCCACCCCGGCCAGAGTGCGCCTCGTTCAAGGCATATGCCTTGGCACACAAGGACAAGGCAAAGGACCCCACCTCGCTTACAACGCGGAGGACCCGCCCGAGGCATACAAAGAACCCGAAGGCACAGCGCCTCAACGAGTACACGGCGATGGCGAGAGAGATCCATGGGTCGAATTTGATCCGAGCACCACCGACCTCGAGGGTGACATCGCCATGAGGTTGGGACTGTAAGCCACACGGGCGGTACTATATGGGCAACAAGACCATAGACACGCCAACACTCGACACTCGCCAGATTAGAGCCCGAGCACGAGTTCGAGTCCCGCCATACGCCCACGCCACGCCCCTGTGGTAGCACCTGTGTTAGTTCTGCTGCATCGTTGTCCATTCATTTTCTACTGCTCTTTATTTGCATTCTAACTATGTGATAAATAATTGTAGGCCCAGATTGAAGCCCTGCAGGAGTCACAGCAAGCCTCACAGAGCCAGCTTCAGGCCCTCGAGCTGTCGCACCAGGCCGAGTTGGCACAGGAGAGGGCGCGAGTGCAGGCCCAGCTTGAGGCCTTCCAAAGAAAGCGACAACGACCGGGTACGAGTACATGGCCCGCTTTTCTCGTAGCATGGGCCGCCTCCACCGCCTCCGCCGCCGATGATACTGCTGGTGCCTCCACCTCACATGACGGCACTCCTGTGAGTCACTTAGATGCACTCTTCACTTTTGTGTCATATAGAGCTACCTTCGACTTATACCTTAGTTTGACCTACCATAGCTTAGACCTTAGAATTTGCTTTGATCCAGATAACTCACATGTGCAATCTCATTCTAGGGACCTTCTACAGCTGGATCGAACAACGATATGCGTGGTGATCAAGACTGGACTTGACTCGCTTTCTCCGCAGCCTCCGACTATGTGACAGCCATCCGACCTTGTTTGATGGGTTTGTATGTTGAATCGTGGACTTGGTTGAACTTTGTGGACTTTGGACATATGTTGATGGTGTTTGTGGACTTTGCATGGTGCTTGTCGACATATGTTGGTTATTGTGAGTGGATGTGATATTTGTGGATATATATGTGATATATATTGCCTATCTGTCATGTTATTATAATTTCGTGATTTTGTTGCTCATTGTGACTGGATATGCAATCAAACAAACAAAAAAAATTTCGTGGACATAGTTTATCGAGTAGCACTCGGTAAAACAGTAGTTTTATCAGTGTAGCACTTGTAAAAAATAAATGTAACCAATTTGGTTCTCGATTCGCATTTTGCCGAGTGTGCCATTTTTTACCGAGCGGAGTCCCCACTGAAATATTTGATTACTTTTTACCGAGTGGAACACTGCAAACATTATTCAAAAATTTATTTCGGAATTGTTTTAATCACGAAATGCTAATTTATTTACCGAGTGCCGCTAGTGACACTCTCAGAAACCTCGCTAATCTGTTAGTTTGGAGGTCGACGACCGTCAAGTCATAATTGTTTACCGAAAGTGTCATTGTAGCACTCGGTAAATATATGCCCGAAAGCGCCGATATTAGACACTCAGTAAAATAACTTCACCGAGTCGTTGTTTGCCGAGTCCACTTTATCGAGTGTGGCACTCGGTAAACAGCTTGTCGAGTGTGTAGCACTATTTGCCGAGTGTTACTCACACTCGGTAAATAAACAAGATCCCGTAGTGACTCAAGTATTCTCTTACCGTCGTACTCAATTTTGATTTATTGATTTTTTTCTCACGATTCGTGCTCCGCCATCCTGCTTTTGCAATTGAGATTTCAAAATCAAAATTTGATTTCAAATTTTCAAAGCTTCAAAACTCGAACCTCACTGGTTGGCCTGGCGCCCACCAAGGCTGGCCACCACCAAGACGCCACCGCCTCTCCCCCAATCCGAGCGCCGCTTCTCCGATTCCGTCGCCGACCGCAAGCCGCCATCCTGCCTCGCTCGCGCCAAGACACCTCCGCCACGCCGCTTTCCTCGACTGTCGCCACCGCCTCCTCCCTAACCCGCTTCCTTCGCGCCAATCACCCGCTCTCACATCCTCCGCCGCACTGCAGCGCCTCCGTCTGCTCTCCATCGCCGCCGGACCCCACACTCTGCCGCTCGCTTCCACCGGCTATAAGTAGCCGAGCCCCGCCTCCTTCCTCCTCCACCCCTACCCCGCCTGCACCCAAAGGCCGCCGCTGCTGCCTCGGCCTTCTTCTTCGGCTCGGCCCGGCCCTCCGCTCGCCACACTGAGCCGCTGCCGCTTGCGCTCCTTCGGCCTCCGCTCCGCGGCTACCTCCTCCACTCCGGCCATGCGCCGCCCACCGCCCCTCGCCTCCTCTCTCTCCTCGCTTCCCTCGCTTTCTCCGTGCCGGAGAAGACGAGCGACGCCGACGCTGTCGCGTTTTTAACCGCGCCGCTGCTGGACCGGTGGGCCCCACTCACACGTTGTCGCCGGCTGTGTGTGCCCCACCAAGATCGCTCAGGACCTGCGGATCGGCGCAAGCGCGTGGACTCACCATCACATAGGCTATGGACCGCGCCTGCGTGCGTACGTGTCGGCTCGTGGATTTTCTGGTTTTCGATTTAGTTATCAATTAAAATTCATTTGAAAAGCTTCCAAAATTTATATCTTTTTCTTTATAACTCCAAAAATTATGAAACCAGTTTCCAAAATTTTCTAAAATCAAGATCTTGCTAATGGCATTGGTCTTGTTCATTTTGGAGTTCATTTATTATGAGTTTGATATTTATTTGCTCTCTTTGCTGTTGTGTCTTTTTCCGGTACTTTCGTCCGATTAGGGTTCGAAGACGCCAGAGACCTCAACTTCGATCAAGCTCAAGAATACCAAGACCTCGCTGCCTTTAACCAAGGCGAGTCAATACTTTGATCATTATGAGCCTACATTTTATGCAAGCTATGTTTATTTAAAATATCAAAGTTGCATGCTTTGATTTGGTAAACAATGATATGTTAAAGCTTAAGGTAGTTAAATACCCATTTGCTGATTAATTACTTATTAAGCCATCCTTTGATAAATCGAATACAGTATTCTTTGTCACCCTAGTAATTATGTGGTAAATACTAGCCTAGGTTGTACTTAAGCGACACGCTAGTCTTGCTTAAGTACCGGGACAATAAATGTCCCGATCATCATCCTTTAAACATGAAAAAATAGTTTTGGGCAGTAATTAGATGTAGATGACTGATGTGTTGCGTTAATTGGTTTTCCTCCCCAAAACCCTAAACAACTTGCTAGTACCACGTCTGGACGGATGGAAAGAGTGGTGGGTGCGGACGTAGCACGAGAATGGTTGGTATGTGGTATGAATCGTCCAGATGAATTAAGGACTTAATCTTGTCATGACCTCCTCGTAAAACAAGTACAACCGCAAGTCCGCAAATTGCAACTTGGCTTAGTAAAATTATTGAACCTCGAATGTCATCCCACAACCGGTGTTTAGAAGTGTGCAAGCGGCAGGACGATGCTAGCTTGAATGGGACACCAAAACGGTGAAGTTATTCGTCAGCGCTAGTCGCTAGGTTCGCCACCGCGCTTAGTCATTGTGGTAATCATCCCGCACAACTTATGGAATTGGCCATATGGGTGAGATGACTAAGGGCAAGGTAGTTTGAAACGCTATCGTGACGATCGCTCAACTACATGACTAAGGAATCATGTGGGGTAATGAGTATGATTATCTCTGTGGGTACAGGTACAACCTCTCGCAGAGTCTAAATGCTTAAACAAACCACGCCTACGGTCAAAGGCGACATGGGAACTTAACCTCGAGTTAGTTCTATTTCAAAACCTTTGTGGGTGGTATGAAATGTGGTGGCTCATCTAGCCCTTGTTTTGGATTTTTCCGGGTAGCCTTACCAAAGTTGATAATCGGTGGATGTAGCCGTTATCAAAATTAAGCATGAGGTGGAGGTAACATCTACTGTTATTTAATATTGCACTTATTCTCTTTAATGAAAAATATAATTTGTTTAAAATGCTAAGTCATAGGGATTTGTATTTATGATAATTGAAAATATTGCTTTAGCAAATAAAAGAACCTGAGCCATTCTTGTTAAGCCTTGCATGTATACTATTGCATACTATGTGTTGGCTCGCGAGCACGGTAGTTGTGCTCACTCTCGCTTCCCGCCCCAAACCCTCAGAAGCAAGAAATATTGGAGATTACGCCTACTAAGAGGATCCCGAAGTTGATGACCAAGGGAACCCTGAAGAGTAGCATAAATTCTGTAGTGTAGGTCTCGCCCCAGTCTAGCTGACTCCGCTGGTACCTAGGTGCATCCTATATTATTTGAGTTTTCGGGTAATATCGGATGTACACAGGTTTCCCCAGTCGCTTGCCTGTGGAGAGATGTGCCCTCACCCTTTTTTCTTCCATTGTCGCTTCCGCTACTTTTGTGATGTAATCATTTGGCCTGTTCGACCCTTATTGTAAAACTTGACCCGATGCGGTCTATGTAAACTCTGATGTGTTAAATTATTGAATGGTGTGGTTTAACACCATGTATGAAATGATTCAGTGATGTATCTGTGAGTGCTATCTACTGATCCAGGGAATAGCACAGTTATTCGCAGAGAATTCGGGATTAGAAAATCCGGGTCTGACAGAGCTAGTATCAGAGCATATGACTGTAGGATCTTTAGTTAGACTGGTCGAGCCTAAGGACTTGAGTCTTATTTTAAAAAAAAACTTATAAAAAGTTTTGGCAAAATATAATATACTTATTTCTCTTACTCATCTATCTTAGTTCTTCACTTCCCCTGACTTCACTTGAGTTTGTACTCAGTTCTGATTCCCTCACTTGTTTTTCAAAAATTTGTAGATGACAACCCCGACGTCCGATGGCCTGTGGGACTTTTAGTCTCACCAAGAAGGCGGAGTTGAGTTCGTGGATATTCTCCACAAATTCATGCATCACCTGGATTACCTCTGCATGCCTATCTTCAGAGGTCGGAAGACCCAAACCCTGGACCAAGAGTCATGGACCATGGAGGTTTTCCTCTATGCAAGAGAGGGTGAGTTCATCGCTCACACCTTCAGACCTGAGACCTCCCAGTGCAGTTGTTCTAAAGCAGTCCAAGACGCAACCCGCTTCGCCTTCAACCGTCTGAGCCAGATGCACCTAGATCTTCTGCGAGAAGCGCCCTTCTACTACTACCTGCCTCTCCAGGAAGGAGAGACCGATCCCAAAGTCTTCATCGCCATGTGGGAGTAGTTAGCTTAGCTTAGCTAGCAGTGCTTGCTGTAGCAGTCTTTTGGTTGCAAGCACTATTTGTATTCTTCTTTTATAGACGATGTGTGTGTATCTTATGTCGTGACTTAGCATAGCCTATATGCTGTGTTTCCGAAGTCATGTAACACCTAACCCCTTAATATAATGCAGCCATTCTAGGCTTTGTATTGTATTTGATCGTTTTTCCTCGTTTGATTTGAATTTCTTTTGTTGTGCTCTAGAGGGCCAGTGAACCCTCATATATCTCCTCTAATTTTATCTCGAAATGCTTCCTCGATGGCACCAAAGAGGCCAAAGAACCCAAGGAAGTGGTGCGCTTGTAAAAGGAAGTTGTCAAGACGAAGGTCACAAGATAGATATCCTTAGCGGTCAAGATTTCTCGCACTCATCATTCACCAATCAAGAGCTCCACCACCAAGAGCCCTAATGCTAACTCCGCGCCCGGTGGGAATGTTTTCTGACTCCCGCTCACGATCGATCTGCAGATTCAACCCGCAGAGCCCACCTTCACCGCTTTAGTCAGGATAAAAGGGCACTTTGCCAAGAGTTGCCCCCAAAGGAAGCAAGGTCAAAGGATCAACTGTTTCCATTGCGGCAACCTAGGGCACCGTATGGACAGTTGTCGCCAGCAGAATCTTGAAGAACCCGCAAGAAAGATCATCGTCATCAATCTCAACCCAGACAACGAAGAACTCATCAGAGTCCCAATGAAAGCAAGTGGTACTCTGAAGTTATACTACCAAAGGTACCGCCGGTTATACTACTGCACTCGAAGCCCCGTCAACCGCTTGCTTGGAATGTGGCAGGACAGGACATGTCGCTCAATTATATCCTCCATTAAGACAAGTTGCAAGAGGAGCATGTTTCACATATGGATAATTTGGATACTATTGCTACACGTGTCCAGTTCCCTATTGTCCCAGCTGTGAGGAACACCATCAATCAGAAGATTGTCCTGTGAACCTAGTAGCATGCACACGTTGTGGAGAAAAAGGACACCAAGCAGACCAATGCTGTGTAAACTGCCCCAACTGTGATAAGGATCACCAGTCCAGTGAGTGCCCGATGAATAAAGTCAGGTGTTTTCTCTACGAAGGTCAAGACCACTGCCCCAAAGATTGCTTCATGCGTCCAATCCTGATCAAGGCAGTCGAGTTACAAAGGACCTGTCTTCACGTCGCTGCAAGACTCATCACAAATGGAAATGGCAAAGATAACCAATATGGTGCTGAAAATAGCCAGATTGCACTGAAGTGCCAGAGTACCTCAGTAGAAAAGGAAAAGAGTGAGAATGTTCTCCGCCCTCCTCGCCCCGTCAAGCAGCCTGCAGTGCAGAATCCGATAGCTCATCTTCGTTGTTTCAACTGTGGAGAAAAAAGATATTTCGCCAACAGATGCCCTCAACCAGTCACCCCGGTGAGGTTCAACTTCAAAGCCACACCAACTCAAGGCCAGACTTCAGTTGCAAGTAAAAGTCGTCAAACCTCGCAAGCATCAAGAGTTGTTTCCACGCCAAGCCAAAACCAGGGTCACGTCAACCATGTCACCGTCGAAGAAGCCCCAACAGCTACAGAAGTAATGAGAGGTACGCCCCCTATCTCATTTGGGTAACCGAATCTCGGGGTCGATATTCTGTTTAAGGAGGGTGGGTTTGTAACATCCTGTTTTTGTAATTGAGATTTCAAAATCAAAATTTGGATTTGAAATTTTCAAAGCTTCAAAACTAGAACCTCACCTCGGTTGGCCCGCCGCCCGCCTCCGCCCGCCACGCCAAGACGCCACCGCCTCTCCCCAATCCGAGTGCCTCCTCTCCTGCCTGCCGACCACCACAACCGCTGCCTGGCCCTCGCCTCGCGCCACGACGCCCGCCCACGCCGCTTCTCTCGCCTGTCACACACCGCCTCTCCTCCCAACCCGCTTCCTCGCGCCAATCACCCGCTCCGCCACCTCCTCCGCTCGCCAGCAGCCTGCCCTCCGTCTGCTCTCCATCGCCGCCTCGGACCCCGCAGCCTCGCCGCCTCGCTTCCACCGGCTATAAGTAGCCGAGCCCCGCCTCCTTCCTCCTCCACCCTCGCCCCTCTCGCACTCCAAAGTGCCCCGCTGGCCCGGCCTTCTCCTTCGGCCGGCCTCCCTCCGCTGCCTGGCCGAGCCGCCGCCTGCCTCCTTCGGACTCGCCCGCGCCATCACCTCCTCCACCTCCGGCCGCCATGCGCCCCACCCTCGCCTCCCCTCTCTCTCCTCGCTCGCCTCGCTTTCTCCGTGCCGGGAGAAGACGAGGCGACGCCGACGCTGCTGCGTTTTTAACCGCGCCACCACCGACCTATGGGCCCCACTCGCAACAAGGTCGCCGACAGTGGCCCCACCAAAGATCGCTCGTGGACCTGTGGATCGGCGGCGCGTGGACTCTATCCATCACAAGGCCATGGACCGCGCTTCGTGCGTGCCACGTGTCGGCTCCAGGGATTTTCTGGGTTTTCTGATTTAGTTTTTAATTAAAAATTCATTTAAAAAGCTTCCAAAATTTATATCTTTTTCTTTATAACTCCAAAAATTATGAAACCAGTTTCCAAAATTTTCTAAAATCAAGATCTTGCTAATGGCACTGGTCTTGTTCATTTGTGAGTTCATTTATTATGAGTTTGGTATTTATTTGCTCTCTTTGCTGTTGTGTCTTTTTCTGGTACTTTCGTCCGATTAGGGTTCGAAGACACCGGAGACCTCAACTTCGATCAAGCTCAAGAATACCAAGACCTCGCTGCCTTTAACCAAGGTGAGTCAATACTTTGATCATTTTGAGCCTACATTTTATGCAAGCTTTGTTTATTTAAAATATCAAAGTTGCATGCTTTAATTTTGTAAACAATGATATGTTAAAGCTTAAGGTAGTTAAATACCCATTTGCTGATTAATTACTTATTAAGCCATCCTTTGATAAATCGAATACACTATTCTTTGTCACCCTAGTAATTATGTGGTAAATACTAGCCTAGGTTGTACTTAAGCGACACGCTAGTCTTGCTTAAGTACCGGGACAATAAATGTCCCGATCATCATCCTTTAAACATGAAAAAATGATTTTGGGCAGTCATTGGATGTAGATGACTGATGTGTTGCGTTAATTGGTTTTTCTCCCCAAAACCCTAAACAACTTGCTAGTACCATATCTGGACGGATGGAAAGAGTGGTGGGTGCGGACGTAGTACGAGAATGGTTGGTATGTGGTATGAACCGTCCAGATGAATTAAGAACTTAATCTTGTTATGACCTCCTGTGTAAAACAAGTACAACCGCAAGTCTGCAAATTGCAACTTGGCTTAGTAAAATTATTGAACCCTGAATGTCATCCCACAACTGGTGTTTAGAAGTGCAAGCGCAGGACGTATGCTAGCTTGAATGGGACACCGAAAACGGTGAAGTTATCAGCTGCGCTAGTCGTTGTGGCCGGGGCCAGCTGCGCTAGTCATTGTGGTAAGCATCCCGCACAACTTATGGAATTGGTCATAGAGGTGAGATGACGGAAGGGGCAAGATAGTTTGAAACGTTACTGTGACGATCGCTCAACTACATGACTAAGGAATCATGTGGGGTAACGGGTATGATTATCTCTTGTGGGTACAAAGTACAACCTCTCGCAGAGTCTAAATCGCTTAAACAAATTGCGCCTACTGGTCAAAGCGACATGAGAACTTAACCTGAGTTAGTTCTATTTTAAAAACATTTGTGGGTGGTATGAAAATGTGGTGGGCTCATCTAGCCCTTGTTTTGGATTTTTCCTGGTAGCCTTACCAAGTGTTGATAATCGGTGGATGTAGCCATTATCAAAATTAAGCTTGAGGTGGAGGTAACATCTACTGTTATTTAATATTGCACTTATTCTCTTTAATGAAAATGCAATTTGTTTAAAATGCTAAGTCATAGGGATTTGTATTTATGATATTTGAAAATATTACTTTAGCAAATAAAAGAACATGAGCCATCCTTGTTAAGCCTTGCATGTATACTATTGCATACTGTGTGTTGACTGCGAGCACGGTAGTTGTGCTCACTCTCGCTTGCCCCCCCCCCCCAAACCCTCAGAAGCAGGAAATATTGGAGATTACGTCTACTACGAGAATCTCGAAGTTGATGACCAAGGGAACCCTGAAGAGTAGTATAAATTCTATAGTATAGGTCTCGCCCCAGTCTAGCTGACTCCGCTAGTACCTAGGTGCATCCTATATTATCTGAGTTTTCGGGTAATATCGGATGTACATAGGTTTCCGCAGTCGCTTGCCTGTGGAGAGATGTGCCATCACCCTTTTTGCTTCCGTTGTCGCTTCCGCTACTTTTGTGATGTAATCATTTGGCATGTTCGGCCCTTATTGTAAAACTTGACTCGATACGGTCTATGTAAACTCTGATGTGTTAAATTATTGAATGACGTGGTTTAACGCCATGTATGAAATGATTCAGTGATGTATCTATGAGTGCTATCTACTGATCCAGGGAATAGCACAGTTATTCGCAGAGAATTCGGGATTAGAAAATCCGGATCCGACGTCGCGGTAGTAAAAACAAAAGATTACACCTAAAAAAAAAAGAGAAGGTCAGCAGAAATAGACACTCGAAACCATACCTGTGTTATGTTTGTGCGGTATAAGTTTGGTCTGGTTGTACTGAATTCTGTACTAAAAATCGATTTTGCACTTCTTTATTTGTGTTAGGTAAGTTTAAGCTACAACATCGGATGTTCCAAGGTTAGTTTTTATTATGCAAAACCTATAACATGTCTACTAAAGAGAAAGGTAAAGCAATGAAATACAAGGGAGAGTGCAAAAAACCTAGTTATTCCGTAATGGTTTCAGATGTACAAGGGAGAGTGCAAAAAAACTAGTTATTCCGTAATGGTTTCAGATGTACCTATTAATAGAAGAAAGAATGAATCCGAGACATCCAGTCCACATAAAACAGATGATGCAATGTGATGGTATTATGAAATACAAGGAAGAATGAATCCGAAAGAATGACTTCATATTCAACCGATAAGTAAAAGGATGAACGGATAGATAACAAACCTAAAAATGTGGGTCGAGATAAGGGTGGAAGTGCTAGTATATCTGGGTCTGAAACAATCGAACAGGTATGAACAAAAAACAGACATGCAGATCATAATGGCGTTAACAATTATGGTAATAATATAAATACTGAGTGAATGGAATATTTCAAATAAAGATGTAAATATTGTATAAACTAAAAGGTATCATAATGTATCATTTGTTATACCTGTATTGAACGCATTGTGTATGAAATCTCGAGGGGTTGAGCGAAGAGCTGTCAGTACTACAATATGTTTAGGAAAAATGAACACAACCGAGTTATTATGGACTGAATAGAAAAACCATTAAGAAATGTGTGGGATTAAACTAATACAGTGATCCTGGTTTTTCGGCTGTTGTAACACATACATTTCATTTTTCTTTTCTTTTTCTCTATTTGTTAGCAAAAGTTATAAATGTAAATCTAGAACGACATGAGAGCAATTCCCATGCAAAATGCATCAAAACCATTCCGAAGGGAGAAAAGGAAACACTTATATGTATATTGGTGGCTAAAGTTTTTAAGGGCCAATTGTAAGCATCATCTGTAGAGTGACGTCTATCTTGAGAAAATTTGTGGGAGTAATCTTAATTTGAGCATCTGCAGAATGATGTCTAACATGTTTTCAGTTTAGTGACAAAAAAGGCATGCAGTAAACCAAACTATCCTATTCATGCATGCACACTGCATTATTAAGTGATATGTAGCTATGATAGTCCTACATACATCTGTGCAACAACTACAGGACAACGTTCTCAATTGTATAGAAGGTTATGTGTAATGCGCAAATGTAGTACATATATGTTGACATGTAGGTTTTATGCAAGCACATTCCCAGATGAGAAGAACCGACAGAGAGGGCACACAAAATGCAGTACAAAGTGACTAAACACATTCTCATTTAATTATATATCTGTAATTTTTATTATAGATAATGCCGTTATTATATGGTTCTTGAGTATACCCCTTAATATTAATAATAGAGAAGCTGGAGTCATAAGATCTTCTACGACTACCTCATGTAAGTTCTTCTACGATCGGTCACCACGATCACCTCATAGTCATAAGTTCTTCTACGATCAGGTCAGCTACGACCACTCCATAGTCATAAGTTCTTCTACGACTAGCACATGATCGTAAGTTCTTTTACAATCACCTTATGGTCGTAAGCTCTTCTACGACCAGGTCAGTTATGACTACTCTATAATCGATCGAGCTTACAAACAAGTAGGTCCAATTGATTAGGGCATCTAAACAGTCAGTATACGCTATTATTCTCCAGAATAACTACACGATTAAACTCTCTGTCCTGGTGATAACTCCCTAGCGACGTGGGAATATTACTTCTCAACAAGAATCTCCTAGAATCGCACCATCATCCAAGCATTGATACGCCCTTTGAGCTGGAGAAATGGACGCCCACTTCGAGCACGCTATAAAAAGGAGGAATCACCAAACGGGGGGAGGGGAAGAGAGGAAGAAAGATATAGGAGCACAAGACATTGCATTTCAGTCTTTCTCTTGATCTGTAACCAGCATACTCAATATAGCCACACAGGAATAGGGTTGTTATTCTATCCGGAGAAGACCCGAACCTGTATAAAAATTCATGTGTCACTCTCACTGCGTGATTTGAGTCTTGAAGACCCCCGAATCAAGCAATCATTACGTAAGTTCGATTGTAAAACACCGACACTTATAATTGTTAAACTGCTGCTGGCACTCGCTCTTGTCGTGGTTCGTCTCCAAGGCTAACGAGATAACAGACAGTACTAATCAGAGATTTACCAGAAATGCATGGAATTTTTAAGAAAGAGGGATCCAGATACAGTGTTTCGTGAGTATATAAACAGTTTTTGTCAGTAGCAAACCACAACAAACAACAAACAACAAAAACACTTACCGTGGAAAAGGTACCATAGCAAAAAGCAAAAACACAGTATCTATTGAACAGTATCTATTGCTATCGACTTTTATTTTTTTTATCGTCACTTTCTAATACTATGTATTGATATCAACCTTAGATATGTGAAGGTCACTTTCTGGTTGTAGACACTCTGCGTTAAAATCTTAGGTGTTGTGATCCATTTCTCAGAAAAAGTGACCTAACACGTGTACAAGAATCGGAGGAGATGGAGGTGGTTGGATTCGGATTAGGATGGACACACACACTTTAGGGAGGCGGTGTACTGGGAAGCAGGCGGAGTCCGCCGCGGCCCTAGGGTACGGCGGGGGCGGGGCGGCGTCGCTGGAGAGGAATCGCGGTGGGTGGGGGACGCCGTGGCCGCTTCGGCCGTCGCCATGATGCCGTCCTCTTCTTCCGCTCGTCCTCTCTGCTGCCTTCTCGGCCTCTGGATTGCTGGATTGACTCGTCTCTCCCTTATTTCCGTCTCTCCTTCTTTGCACGGCTTTTCACGGACACCAATGGACTTTTATCTGACGTTGGGCTGTGAGAACGGGCTTGTTTATTCATTCACGGTGGCCCAACTCATACACAAATGCACAATGCCACTCGTGGTCTCATGGAAATCCGCACCACGACTGACCAAGGAAAAGCACTCAAAAACCCTCGCTGTCTTGCCAGCAGCGGCGCGGAGGCGGAGCTAGAGGAAGAAGAGAGAGACGAATCGGGCAATGGAGTACGTTAACCCTCTCACCGGCTTCCGCGTCGACGGCCGCCGCCCCAACGAGGTGATCCCTCTTCCCCCCCTACCCTATTTACCTCGCGCGGTTTATACGGTCCTGTCTTACATGGATTGGGTATCCCACAGATGCGGCAGCTGAAAGGCGAGGTTGGCGTCGTCGCGAGGGCCGACGGGTGAGAAAAGCTCCGGCGCCAATAGGAGCAGCAGAGCTATTCAATTAGGCTTTCGGTAGTCGTGTGGTTTTGGCTTTTGATCCGATTGCGCTTGTGTTTGTTCGTTTGCGCAGGTCGGCGCTGTTCGAGATGGGCAACACCAGGGTCATTGCCGCTGTCTACGGCCCTCGAGAGGTTGTTGCCTTGCCGACCCTGATTACTTTGATTGCACATATAGACGATAGGCCATGCGCGTGATATGTTTGATGAAATGCCCTGAGGGGATTTAGTGTGAGGTCTACATTATTTCTAGGAATTAAAATGATTTAGGTTTAAACTTTTGGGGATTTCACACTGCATGATAAAATGGTGTGATGGCTAATTGTTGGAGACGTTTTTACTATACATGTAACATGTTTGAGGGCACCATTAGGGTCAACTGTGGCAGTAGAACATGCAATGTTATTCCTCATTGAGATGCACTGGAGAACTGGAAGTGAACATTTTATGTTGGAATCGCTTGCTTCTTTGTTGATAGGATGCACACGGTACCCAGGGAGGCTCTGCATTGTGTTGCTCTGCTAGTGCCTTTTCATACCCCTAATTTTTCCCCACCCTAGGAAGGCGTGATTACTCTGAAGCTAAACCTCATGCTATCTCATGAAAAATTTGTGCTCTTGGTTTTGCTCTTTCAGGTTCAGAATAAAGGTCAGCATGTAAACAGTAAAGAGGCTTTGGTAAAGTTTCATTAGTCCAAGTGCATTCGTCATTAAAGATCCTCTTTTTAGGATGCATTCCTGATAAATTTGTCTGCAGGTGCGTTGTGAGTATAGGATGGCAGAGTTTAGTACCGAGATCAAGGAGAAAGCCAAAAGGTGACAGGTATGTTCAAGCTTGAAGATTAAGATTTGATAAAAAAAAGTAACTCAATCGTTCATAGTAATGTATTCATTTATTACTAGTGCACACTTTCAACATAAGAAACGTGGTTTTTTCCTACTGCAATTCCAGGCTTCTTTCTGGCTGTGTCGTGTTTTTCACATACTTTGGTATCATTACTACCTTCTGGCTTGGGAGGAAGTAAAATTTTGAATTATGTTTGATTTTAAAAAGGTCCTCAAATCAAGTGTGGGTGTCAGATCAACTTCTTGGACCTGTAACATAATCAAATGTCGCAGTTTGAACCGAAGTTTCTGGGGTAACATCTCATGTAAACTAAAGCAGATAATGCTATTGTATAATGTATAGCTTAGTTGACTCACTTCAGTGCACACCAACTGTGCAAAGTGAGCTCGGATTGCATGAATTATAGTGTGCTGGTGGCTTCATTTCCTATATAACTGTAGTAGTAAGCTGAAGATACAATCATGTGACAGGCGATCAACAGAAATTTCGCTTGTTATTAGGCAAACAATGGAGGCAAGCATATTAACACATTTGATGCCAAATTCACAGGTGAGTTCCATGTAATCTGTTTCCTTCAAGAAACTTTTATTTTAAATGATGTCAGGATCCACATTCAATGCTTACTAGTTACTATGCATGTTTACAGATTGATATATTTGTCCAAGTTCTCCAAGCTGATGGTGGTAAGTGCACTACCTTTCAGATCTGTGAAGCTCCAGTCTCCAATCTATATGCACCTCTAGAGTCTATTATTTATTCTAGAACCAACTTCTTTTTTGTTCCTTGCCAAACCAAAACTAGACAAGGCTACCTCATTGTCCAGAGGCTGAGTAAATCTAGATTTATGCGGTAAAAGTGATGGGTCAGACACTCTTTGATAATGCCTACCAAATTCCAATGTGTGCTCTTCTTTCCCATTACTCAGTCCTGATATGACATATTATTCTTTTGCCCATTTCAAAATTATTTTGGCATATCTGGTACTTCAAAGTTCAAAATGATTTTGATTACTAACATATCATGAACATGACTATGTGCATAATAGGAACAAGGTCAGCATGCATCAATGCTGCAACACTAGCACTTGCAGATGCTGGGATTCCAATGCGAGACATTGTTACATCTTGCAGTGCTGGGTATCTGTGTTCTACTCCTTTGCTTGGTATGGCACCTAAATTTTGTTTTTACATCTATGACAAGCTAAGAATAGTCTCACATAAAGAATCCTCATCATCCTAATTTCTAATATGTTATTTCAGATCTGAATTATATAGAAGACAGTGCTGGAGGTCCAGACGTCACTGTTGGTACTCTTGCAAAGATGGACAAAGTGACTCTTCTGCAGGTCACAAAAAATTACCATGAATTACTTCTGATTTCTCCAATTTTTGGAGCCCCTGTAACCCTGTCTCTATATGCACAAAAAGCACAAGCACAATTGTGTGTACAATTTTTATTCTCCTGTGAAACATTCCTTATCTGCTTTGTTTCCTGCAAAGCATTGTTTCTTATAAGACATTTTAGTTATTCACCCAAAGCAAGGCTAATGCTTAAAAGGTAATTTTTAGATGGATGCAAAATTAGCAATGGATACATTTGAAAATGTAATGGAACTTGCAATAGAAGGTTGCAAAGCAATCGCAAACTACATCCGGGAGGTAAAGAATCTTTTGTTGCTATTTAGCTCCATTATTCTTGGCTGCCCTTTCTTTCTCTTTTTTCTTTTACATTGAGTTATCCACCTATCATTGACACATCAGCAGTCAGCATCTCACTAATTCTCCACTTTATGATAATGTACATGTTGATCTGTGACCACTATAATGAAACAGGTGCTATTGGAGAACACAAAACGGCTAGAGTGTCAGCGTGGTTAGTTAAACCCAGCAGGTGAAGCCCTTTTAGCGAACCTGTAACATTTGAGGCCTGGATTGGTTGTGTAATACTGATGGTTATCTGCTTGACAGGCAGAGTGCCCAAAGAATCGAAGGTTAATGCTGTGAATCAATGAAGATAGCCGACTCTTCACTGGACTTCATTCATCGTGTAAAGGCTTGCTAGTTGAGGATGAACGGCTTTCCCATAGTGCACAGGAAATACCTAAGCTTTCTTGTACAAATAGATTATGTGACACTTTGAATGTATCAGCAGCTTGCCATTGCCGGATATTTGCTTCCAGGTTTAATATTATGTGGGACCGGCAATTGTAATCGTCAGTGTGCAACGAATTTCCTGTCAAATGATACAAATTGAATACGGCATTGTATGCTGATTATTTGTGGTTGTACTGGTTATCTGAGTGCTTGTCAGTGTTTGCTGTGCAATGAGGTGCCAGTGTTGGGGCCTTCAAAATACACTAAAAGTGCAATTTTTCAATAATGAGCAGTTCATGGAGCCTGGTTTCTGAGTTCTGACGCTTGTGAAGATTAGTTTTCTGACAAGACGGGATCATGTGATAGCTAAATGTCATTTGGAAAATAGAAGTGGGTTCCACCAAAGTAAACTACTCCCCAAAGTAGTCATCGACTGACCAGGATCCATCCTAGTTGGCAAGCTGCAGAAGCAACCCTATGGACATTTCTTTAGCGTGTCATCATTGGACCAAAATATCATTACAGAAACGAGATTGTTACGAAACATAATTATAAGTAAAAGATTAAACTGTTTGTGTAGTGTTTTCACCACTTTTGGACTACAAATATGAGAACCTTTTATGTACAAGATACTCATAGATGAATAAAGATATTAGATCTCTATACATTGTGTTGTTGGATTGGTCGTCTCCCGACTACAGTATCGATTATCTAACACGTGGTGACTAAATGTGATCCATTGATTATATGGTTTTCTCTAAAAAAAACACCTGTAAAAGCCAAATTGTGCCTCTGAATGGCACACATACCTAGGACTAGAAGTCCGTAAATGGGTGTAACTCTGCCCTACACCGTGTTATATCTCGACTAAAGCTATGTAATCAGAAGTTACTAAATGCTGGTTTAATTGATAAGTAGGTGCAATCAAAGGCAATGATAAACCCATGGTATGTTCTATAGAGACCTGTAGATATCTCATAGTCATCCATTAGCTTTGTAAAAATATCGCTTTCCTACACGAGTAGCATTAGTAGTATAGATTCAGCTCCTGTCGAGCTTGGTCCTGCTCAGGATGAGTATCCCTTATTTTTTGCTTTAGGTTGAAACCTTATGCATTAGATTGTTATTTTCCAGGATGTTATAAATAAAATAATGGTCCAAATTGTTCTATTAAAGCATTATCTCCTGTTGAATAGTTGATTAAATATGCTTAATAGAATATATTGCAGTAGCATATTTTACCTGTAGTAAAATAATTAATCTTGCGTGGAATAAATTTTGTAAACAGTATGCCTGAAATTGAAAATACGTTGTCATGCCTTACTAACAAAATATTGAACATGTACTCTTGATATCTAATAAGCTTTGATTCATTAGCTTGTAGTGCACGAATGACTAGATGGCAAAAGGAAAACCATTTTTCTCAGTGGCACCAGAATAAGCCTAGTCATATGTTGATCTTTGATTGATCACTTTGGCTAGAAAACACCATATTCCTCAAATAAGTACAAAATAACTTACGCCCTAAGACTTGGAGTCTATATAACACTATTCTCCACCACACTAAATAACTTTGTAAGCAGAATGTTACAAAGTGCATATTGGTTTCACGCCAATGAAATGGTACTCCTATTGAAGTATGATTGCAAATCTTTGCTAAAACTTCAAGTTGATTTCAAGCAAATGCCTGATGCACACGGTATCACTCGAGATTTTTTATAGTTGGAATGAAAAGGGATTTTTATATCAACAACCATTTTGCCTTCACAGTTACTAAAGTTTATCCACGGATCCAGAACCAAAGTTCATGGCCAAGCGCTTGAAGCGTTCATATCGGGTCACGTAATGAAAGCATATGAGGTTGAACTATAATTGCTAAATAAAAGTCTTGGAACGAGGTAGTTCAGACTTGATGGGTCGTTATAAATATAATATAGTGGTGAAAGCTATGGTTCAAAGGTCCCCGTAGAGACCATTACTCTCATATTATAAATGATATAATGTTTTGTTGTATAATTATTATGGCAAATGATATGAACAAATAAATAAAATATGCAATCAATGGGTTATGAAAATCCTTGACGAGATCCTCAAAGGACTGAAAATTCCTAGTAAGAAAGGAAACAAAATCGCAATATATATAAAACTCATACCCAATATTCTTTTACATGTAGTAAGAGCATCTCCTGAAAGACTCTTAATCACACCAACGATCATATGATCTCTAGAAGTGGATAAGGACCCATCAAGACCCAAAAGAATGTAATAAGGAACCTAAAGACCAGAAGTGTGCCACACAAGCACTTATAAAGTGCATCTTCCACCAAAAGTTAGTGGAATGATGGTTTCTTCTAGTACCATGAAGGTACGATATACATTGGTGATATTGACAATTAATCCCCTAAACGCCAAAACTAAGATTGATTAAATTTTACTCTAGGGTGGTACAACCATACTTTATAGTTCCACAGAACAGACTATTTGTTGTAACTTTAACCACTGAGAGAAAGTTACAAAATATTAAGACCCTAAAAGGTTTTGATAAATTGTATCCGAAAGACATACGACTTTGCAACTAGTATTACCCCATATCCTCTACAAGGATAATCTACTCGTGTTGCACAATCAAAGAGTGATATTTGATAAGTTAAGCATGTTACTCCCAAATAATGTTTATCCTAAAATCTCCAGATGAGTAATAAGATATTTGTATGTAAGACTCTGCATTGTGATAATCTAGTTGATTTTATCACAATATACTTGCCTATATTCATTCTAAAAAATGTCTGAAAGACATTAGAGCAACAAGACTTCAGTGAAAGTTGTCTTCAGGGCAAGCGTATGCTAAACACTGATCATCATACTTGAGATTTTAAAAATCTTAGTCAATCCTAGAACGTGTTGATACGATAATTACTACTTAAATTCACATTGAACATTTTACCACTTAACAATTTTGATTTAGTTGGTCGACAATGCAAAGATCATGAATATCATACATAGATTCAGATGATCATTACTAAATTCTGAAGATATGTTGGCTGACCGTCAAAATCTCTATAGTACAAAATCCTAGAATGGATTTATATTACTTTGTGGTGAAGCAGCCATCTAAGCAGACCTTGTTCACTACTTCTACCAACCACTTGGACATTATAACACTATATGAAGCCTCACTTGAATGTGTTTGTCTCAGACATGTCATTAACTACATCCAAAAGTATTGTAGCATTAATACCGTCAATACCCCCTTAATTATCTATGAAGATAATGTTGCTTGTATTACACAAATGCAAACGGGTTATGTCAAGAGTAACATCACGAAACACATTGCTCCTAAAATTTTCTATCCTCATGAAATCTAGTAGAATAGTAAAGTAAAGATCATGTAAACAAAGTCTTATGAAAATCAAGTTGATTTATTCACTAAGTTTCTGCCTGCATCCAATTTCCAAAGATGCATTCATGGCATTGGAATGAGACGGTTTAAAGAGTTGCAGAGTTCAGGGGAAGTAAATCCCTAAATCATAACCGGTATCAAATCTTGAAGATTTATCCAAAATCTTGAAGCTTGGATCCCGAAGATTAAACGTCGTACTCTTTTCCTTAGTGAGTTTTCCTGAAGTTTTCTCACATCAAGGTTTTTAGTGAGACAACAAGTGTAATACAACTTACGAATGTAATGTGCTCTTTTTTCATTCGTTTTCCCAATGGGTTTTTGAAAGAAGCTTTTAATGAGACATTTGAATATCATTGTCTATTGCCAGGGGGGCCTTACAAAACCTAATTATGGGTGTTCTAGGTGTAAAAACTAAACACAAGTGAGGGGGTGGACGTCGGTCATCTGACGGGTCATCGTCACAAGAGTAAAAAATGACATGAGGATTTACACATATTCGGGGGTCCAAGAGAACCGCCCTACTCCTGTCGGTGAGCCAATGAGGGTTACCTCCGGAGAGGGAGCCCCTGAGGGCTCACCAGTTTTGAACGTACTTCTTTATTGCTCAAGAGAGCCCTCCTCAAATGAGAGATATATGGGCTATGTATAGGCTCTTGGGCCTGTACAAAAGACCA
The DNA here is from genome assembly GCA_036346395.1 of Hsuehochloa calcarea. NCBI lineage: Eukaryota > Viridiplantae > Streptophyta > Magnoliopsida > Poales > Poaceae > Hsuehochloa > Hsuehochloa calcarea. The sequence goes on from CM070599.1 coordinate 49,918,237, forward strand.
AAATACCCCTTGGGGATAGCTACACTATGAGTACAAGCGAGGGGTATTACAGTCTTTTAGGAGCATCACTGCATTCCTTAGACATGTACGCGAGTCTTCTGCGAAGCGGGCCTGTCAGAGTCATAGATGGATTATTCTTACAAGATTAGCCCCTTGGCCCCGGGTGTTTCGTGAGGAACGCCAAAAGGGCGCTTTGAATCATGCTTTTCTATGGAGATTGATATTTCGAGAGTCCCAATGGATTTGAACTGCAGCTATGCTCAAGATGTGCTCAAAATGCCACACTATGTCGAATGTATTGTCATCCTCGATTGGGCACTTTGAAAGTGTCAAGCGCCGCGATTGAATTATTATCATATGCAAGTCACAACAATGTCAAGACACAAAGGTCTCGAAATTTGCTTTTGGACGTGGCCTCGACGCCCTTCCGACTTGATGCGACTTTGATTTGCTTTCTCACGTGAGGCACCTTGCCCTCTGGCCAACACAACTTCTGACTTGATGAGGGCCAACACAACTGGCGAGGACACAATTGGCCCCTAGAGCGGTAATTCCTAAACTAGTCCCATTAGTTTCAAAATTCCATTTTTGCCCCTTCTCGGCGTGTCGCCATCGTGAATGGCGTGATCTCACTTGATGCAACGCCTGACGCAAAGACCTAATCGCTGGCCGATAGGAATGGCAGCAGTCAAGGTACTACCTAGCCCCACGACAGCACCTTGCTGGCAGCCGCCCACCACCAAGGAGAGAGCAAGCACCTGCTACGGTAGGGGAGGGCAGAAGAAGTCTAAGCCGCCATGGTTGCCAAGACATTTACGACCATGCGTCGCACATCGCAAAGAAAGTGAAAGGGGGCTAAAATTGGAATTTTGAGGCTACGGAGGCTACTTTAGGAATTTCGGTAGTCTAACGGGGCTAATAGTGTCCAAAATTCCACAACTTCTGACTTGATGCAGCAGTTCTGAAGGCTTTGTCCAAACAAACACTTCTTTTTTTACCTTTCTTTTAAACATCGTGGGCCGCGTACACTACTAGAGGCGTGTTCTGTGTGCTTTGGTCTATCACCGCCCCTCTTTTGGTTTGTGCTTTTGTTGTTTTCACGTGAGGTCACATTTGTGCATTCATGTGAAATAATGATGGTTATTTAAACCATGGAGACATGTCGTGCCACTCGCAGAATCCAAGGCAAGGACCTTCTTTTCTTTCTCTCTCGGTTCTTTCTTCTCTCTAGTTTGCTCTTCCTCCCCAACTTGTTCTTCCTTTAGGTCTTTTATCTGGTTGTTCTCCGGCCGAGCTGAGATGGCCCCACCGAGCCTCCGCCGCCCACAAGCCTTGGCGTGGCCACGATCGCCATCGCAGCTACCCGCTATCCTGTCGATCAGACTGCATACCGGCGCCCATGTTGGGGCCACCGCGGCACGCTGGGAGGTCGTAGGGCGCGGAGAGCACCAGTAAGGGCGTGGGGCGCCGTGGGCGCACAAGGCCCGTGAGGCTCAGCGCATAGGGTGAGGGGCGCCATGAAAGACGAGCTTCATGGCGACGAGGGCGCCGTAGTGCGCGAGGGCATCGGCACGCGCAGGCGCGGTGAACGTAGGCGCACAAGACGCGTGGGGCTCGGACGCGTAGAGCACGCGGGGCGCCTCGAGCGCATGAGCTTCAGGGCGCACGAGGGGGTTGGGCGGTCACGTGGGCGCGGAGGCCGCAGGGGCTTGTCGGTCGTGAGGGCGTGGACGTCCGGGGGCGTAGGGCAACGAGGATGACCACGGGCGCGGCATTCACATGGGCGCGACGGCCATGAGGGTTCATCGTGAGGACGCCACCCGCAAGGGTGCCGCGGCCCCGGATTTTCTCCAGGTGGTTCTTTTGGCGCTTGCTGCTTAAGAGAAATTCCTTCCTTTCTCTTGGGTCCTGGTATGCACACATTTAGGGAGAGTTCACTCTATGTTTTGTGATTTCATTAGTATTGATCCATATTTTTTAAACCACATGTATTGGGGATCTCTACTTTGAAACATATTCTTGAGTATATAAAACTTGTGTAGTTCATATATACTCATATTTATCTACATTCAATTATTTGCAATTGAAGTGGTTATCATCAATTATCAAAGAGGGAAAGGTTGAAGTATCTTGTCTCACCATTATGAGTTAATTGTATGTTGTGGTAATTAATGATAATCATATTGTGGAACTAACATTTTTCATGAGTTGGATGAATAGGTTATGTTCCATGATGATGGAGATTTTGGATGATATCATGAGTTGATCGTCATCAAGTCAATATTCGGGATGAAGAAAATTATCATGTGTTAATTATATTTAAGTCATGATCTTGAAGTGAAGAAGATCATAATATGTTGATAATATTAAAGTCTAGAGGTTGGAGTAAATGATGTATCATGTGTTGATACGTATCAAGATCTTAGAGAGGAGATGATCATCAAGTCAATAGAAGACCCATCATGTGTTGATGGAGGTCAAGTGAAAGAATCCATCATGGGTGGATGCATATTCAAATCAAGAACTTGAAGTAAAGGAGATCATCATGTGTTGATGATTCTCAAAGTCAAGAACCCAGACTTGAAGTAAAGATATTCTTCATCAAGTTTCAAGAAGATGCTTAAGGTAAATGTATGACTAGATAGGTCTAAGGATGTGTTCCTAGTCTTTTATCGGTCTTGGTGTTTGATTGGAGACCGGATTGCTAGTATGGGTTGCCATACTATTAAGAGGGATCTTGACTAGTAGCTTGAGTTAGTCATGTATTGATAGCTCATTGTGCTTGCTCTAGCTCATCTATGCATGGTGTTATTATTTATGAAAAAGTTTTACAAATAGTTGAAGCTCATGCATCATAATTTTTGTAGCATGAGACTATAATTTGTAAATGTGCTTTAGAAATGATTGAAGTCCATGCAACTACTCTTTGTGGTATGTTGCCGATAGTTGCAAATGTGTTTTGCAAATAGTCGAGACTCATGCATAATCCTTGTAGCATGTGACTTTAGTTTATGAATATATTTTACAAATGGTTTAAATCTATGTACCTTATTCCTTGTGGTGTTGATTCTAAAAGTTGGCAAATATGATTTGCAACTTGTTGAGACTCTTGCATTTAACCCTTGTTTGCATCACTCATCAATTGGTAAATATGTTTTGCAATTGAGTTTGTTTTGAAAGCCAACTTAAACTTTTCTTAGGATAATCGGTAGTACCAACGTTGTGTTGGCGGTACTACCGCACCGCAGTATGACCGGGAAAGTGGTGCAGCACTACCGAAATCCGGTCGGACCAAAGTTTAGTTGGCGGTACGTGTTTTCCAGAGAGACATCTTCCGAGCGTGTTTTACTCTCCTAGAAAGCGGTAGTACCGGAGTTCATTTGGCGGAACCACCGCATCACTAGACGACCACGTGCTTATCACGGAACTACCGCAACCCGGTATAACCGATTTATGAAGCGATACATTATTTCCAGTAAGGACCGTTTTGGGACCTCAAAGTAAGCGATAATACCGCTGTTGTGTTTTGAAACTACCGGCGAGCGGAACTACCGCATGTTCAATGGTGGTAGTACCGCGTTGCATTTTCAACGACTATTTCAGAGGATTTTTATAGCCGTTAATGTGCATCAAAGGAAGTGCGGTAGTACCAGCTGATGAACGGTGGTACTACCGCTCGTACTGATTTTTTCAGAATCTTTTCTCCAACGGATAGGTTTTTTGTGTGGACTATGAATACCCACCTTGGCCGGTTGTGGGATAGGTTGTTGGTGCTATTACCCATTCTTTGATCGAAGAGCAAGCTCCCTCCTCTGTTATGTGCATGTGTTGCACCTAGTGAGCTTAGAGAGCAAACCCTAAGCACATGTGTTGCATTAGATAGTGGATTGTGTATCCACTTGAGCTTAGACGCTTGATTTGTTCAAGCGAGCATCTTCGACTTGTTATTCTTGGTGTTTGCCGACACCTAGACGGCTTAGAGAAGTTACGTCGGTGATCTTCTTAAAGAAGGTTATGAGAAAACCCGAGCGGTTGTGAGTGGTTTGGTGCTCGCCATCTCCGGAATGAAGGAAGAGCAACCCCGAGTAGATCGATGTGTTGGTTCGTGTTAGAGCCGGTCTAAGTGGTTGGACTTACCTCGGATGTGTTGGCTTAATTTGTGAAGTCGATCTAATTTGTTTGAGCTTACCTCAACGTGGATTAGGGGAGACTGGCAAGTCTATGAACACCATAGTAAAACATCATTGTGTCCTTGTGATTTGTTCCTCTTGTGTTCTACTATATTGCAATTTACATTCATAGAATTAAATTGCTTACTTGTATTTGTATGATTGCTATAATTACCAATGGTCTTTGATTGTTAGTGCACTTAGTCGAAACTAGTTGATGTAGTTTTTAAATTGGGAAAAATTGAATTAATTTACAATTTCGCATAAAACTCGGTTTTAGCCAAAAAAAAAACCCGCATATTCACCCCCTTCTAGTCTGCCTCCTCGATCTTACAAGTGGTATCAGAGTTTGGTCTCTCATTTATTAGGCTTCACCACCTAAAGAGTAAAGGATGACCAGTAAGGGGTTCTCCTTTGGTAGAGCACCACACTTTGATGGTTCAAATTATGCTCATTGGAAAATTAGAATGACCATGTTTATTAAGTCCATGGGCCCGAACCTATGGAAGATTGTTTATGTGGGTTTTGCTACTCCGATTGATCCACAAAACCCCACTCAAAGGGAAGAGCAAAACTTGCAACTCGATGCATAAGCTTTAAATGCTCTATATAGCGCTTTGAGTATAGAGGGGTTCCATAGAGTGAGCAATCTTAAAAATACCCATGATGTTTGGACAGCTCTTATGGAAATTCATGAGGAAACCTCTACGGTCAAATAAGCTAAATTGCATAGGTTAAACCTCAAGTATGAGTCATTTACTATGTTGCCTCATGAGAGCATCAATGAGATGTATTATAGAATGAAGAACATAGTAAATGAGCTCAAAGACCTATCTTATGATTTAACTAGTCTTGATATTGTGCGCAAGATGCTTACAGATCTACTGGAGAAATATCAGACTTTGGTGACATTATTCTTCAATTCATCTGAATTGCCAAGGATGACTCCTACTACTCTTTTGGGAAATCTTCTCAGAAATGAAATGTAAAAAAGGGACAAATATGATCTTAAGGAGATGGCCTCAACTTCAAGTAAAAGAATTCATGCTTTCAAAGCTAAATATGATTCAAGTGAAAATGAGAATCAAGATGAGGAAGATGATGACACCGAATAAGAATTGGTCACTCTTATGAACAAAATGGAAGATCTCATGAAGAGACGTGACTCACATAAATATTTAAGCATATCATCAAATACAAAGCACCACAAGACTCTAAGGTGCTACAATTGTCAAAAATTGGGACACATGACTCTAAGGTGCTACAATTGTCAAAAATTGGGACACATTGCTTCAAAGTGTCCTTATGATGGGGAAGATGAAGAAGAGTACAAACCATCATCAAGAAAGAAGAAGGATGATAAAAGAAGACACTTTGTCGGGCTAGCCATAAAGGATGATCCATCAAACCTCTCAAATGCAAATGAGGATCCATCACTATTTGACATGTCTACATGCTTCATGTCAAAAGGTAATAATGAGTTAGGTGACGATGATGAGCCTTCATATGATGATTTGATGGATATGCTGGAGGACTTGAATGAATACCTTGGCAAGGAGAAATCAAAATTCAAAGTCTTGAAGAAAGAATTTCTTTTTCTCAAGGATTGTTATGAGAAGCTAAAAAAAGCTCATGAGACCCTCTTTCTCAAGGATCTCATTAAGTCCAAGGTGGACATATGCATAACATGTGATTTATTAGATGATATGCTATGTGTAGTTGCTAACCCTTGTTTTTCATCTAAGGTTAGCATATCCACTTCTTGTGATGATTTGCTTGATATGTCTTGTTGCTCAAAAACAGATGCTCATATTTCCTCTATGTCTTATGATACTAATCTTGTAGAGGAAAATGAAGAGCTTAAGGCCCAAGTCAAGAAATTGACTAACGACTTGGAAAGAAGCTTCAAAGGGAATGCCACTCTCGATGAGATATTGAGCAAGCAAAGGTGCTTACAAGATAAGAGTGGAATTGATTTCACTCCAAAGAAGAATGAGAATAGCAAGTGAAGGCACAATGCAAGACACACGAAGAAATATGTCGAGTGTCATGGATGCAATGGGAATGGTCACTATGCCTCGGTGTGCCATAATCAAATGGATGTCAAGTCAAGACATTCAAAAATGAGGCAAGACGGCAATAACAAGATAAGAAGACAAGAAAGAAAAGTAAAAACCCAACTTGCTACAATTACCAGGAAAAGAGACACATTGGTAAACAATGTCCCAAAGGTATCACTCTTAAGGCTCTTATCTATAATGATCATTATTTGCTTAGGAATGATAAAAACAGTAATGTGTTTGCTAGGATTGTTAGCTCACCTAAGATTATTGCAACCGAGGCACAACCTTCGAGGCGGGCAGCGCGTTGGAGCGGAGCCTGTGCGGGCGAAGTCATGGACGATAGTTGCCCCCACTGAGGCACAACCTTCAAGATGAGTAGTGTGTCGGCGCGAAGCTTGTGTAGGCAAAGTCTTAGACGCGTGGCTGCCCCATCGAGGCATAGTCTTCGTGGTAGGCGGCGCGTCGGAGCGGAGCCTGTGAAGGCGAAGTCGAGGACACGAGGCCGCCCCATCGAGGCACAACCTTCGAGGCGGGTGACGCGTCGGAGTGAAGCCTGTGAAGGCGAAGTCATGAACCCGCGACCGCCCCACCGAGGCACCTTGGACGTGTGCCCCCGACAGTAAGTCATGGGCACACCTGTGGCACCCACATGGCTTAGTCGTGGGGCACCGAATGACCTCTAGGGATTGTAGCCCCCAGTGGACTTGGAGGTGCACATAAGGCTAACGCATGGGCACCTTGGACGTGTGACCACGATAGTAAGTCACGGGCACACCGGTGGCGCCCACGAGGCTAAGTCGTGAAGCACCGAATGACCACTAGGGGTGGTAGCCCTAGTGGACTTGGAGGTATCCATGAGATTAACTCATGGGCACCTTGGACGTGTGCTCCCGACAGTAAGTCACGGGCACACCGATGGCTCCCACGAGGCTAAGTCGTAAGGCACCAAATGGTCACTAGGGGTGGTAGCCCCTAGTGGACTTGGAGGTGCCCATGAGGCTAACTCATGAGCACCTTGACGGTGCCCCGACAAGAAGTCGTGGGCACACCTGGCGCCACGAGGCTAAGTCGTGAGGCATAGAACTATGAGAGTGATGGAGCCCTTTACCCGTGAGGCGGGCCTTTTTTGTGGTGATCGGGAATGCATGAGAATGGTTAACCCTTGCCAAGAAATAGAGCTAGGCGTGCAGGGACCCAGAGGTCGTTCGGCGCGTGGCCTGGAGTCTAAGGGGGACGAGTCCTCAACATATCAATCAACTTGGTACTAGGCCTAAGTTGTCGCTCATGCCCTAGGTGTAGTAGGACACAAGCAGCCTTGTTAGAGGCGACGGACGCCCAAGCCACCTTGGACTTTTGCTAGGGGAGACTACGGAGGTCGTATGGCCTATGCACCCCGAGGGTGGTCGCTTATGCCCTAGGTCCAGTAGGACATGAGCCGCCATAGCGGAGGCGATGGACGCCCAAGCTACCTTGGAATTTTGCTAGGGGAGACCGCAGAGGTCGTACGCCCTATGCAACACAAGGATGGTTGCTCATGCCCTAGGTCTGGTAGGACATGAGCCGCCATTGTGGAGGCGACGGACGCCCAAGCCACCTTGGACCTTTTCTAGGGTAGACCGCGGAGGTCGTATGCCCTATGCACCACGAGGGTGATCGCTCATGCCCTAGGTCCGGTAGGACACGAGCCGCCATGGTGGAGGCGACGGATGCCCAAGCCACCTTGGACTTTTGCTAGAGGAGACCGCGGAGGTCGTATGCCCTATGCACCACGAGGGTGGTCACTCATGCCCTAGGTCTGGTAGGACACGAGCCTCCATGGTGGAGGCGACAGATGCCCAAGCCACCTTTGACTTTTGCTAAGGGAGACCGCGGAGGTCGTATGCCCTATGCACCACGAGAGTGAAATCCTTTGGAGGGAAAGTGTCTCGAGATCCCACACGAGATTTTTATGTCGGGATTGTCCATTGATAGTAGCGCATTAGGGGGCAGCCCTCCCTGCGAGCCTTAATCGCCATACTGCATGGACGTCATGCGTCCCGGAGGTGATGGTTGGTCTCAGAATCCTTAGCCTTCTGGTTGCAAGGGTGCCTTGAACTGCTCGCCCTTGACTGGGCCTCGCTTTGACCCGCACAAGGGAGGAGGACGTGCGTGGGAGCCCCAGGGCATGTAGGATGTTGTCCATCCCGAGGTGGATGGCCCTGATCTCCGACGAGGGTGCTCGACTGGGGATCCTTCAAAGAGCGGATGGGTCGTCCACAAGATCATTGCCCTCCGGAGCCGGAGGTGCCTTGAACTGCTCGCCCTTGACTGGGCCTCACTTCGACCCGTACAAGGGAGGAGGACGTGCGTGGGTGCCCCAGGGCATGTAGGATGTTGTCCATCCCGAGGTAGATGGCCCTAATCTCCGACGAGGGTGCTCGACTGGTGATCCTTCAAAGAGCGGATGGGTCGTCCACGAGATCATTGCCCTCTACAACCGGAGAAGGCTTTGTGGACTTAAGAGTATTTTTTTGGTAGGAGACATAGCCTTTTGTCAATTAGCTACAGCCCCAAGGACGTCGCTAATGTTGTTGGTGTAAAAATCGAACATAAGTGAGGGGTGGACGTCGACAGTCTGAAGGCCATCGTCCACGGGTGTAAAAAATGATACGAGAATTTATACAGGTTCGGGGGTCCGAGAGGACCGCTCTATTGCTGTCGGTGAGCCAACGGGGGTTACCTCTGGAGAGGGAGCCCCGAGGGCTTACCAGTTTGAACATACTTCTTTGTTGCTCAAGAGAGCCCTCCTCGAATGAGAGATATGTAGTTATTTATAAGTTCTTGGGCATGTACAAAAGACCAAAATACCCCTTGGGGGATAGCTACACTTTGAGTAGAAGCGAGGGGTATTACAGTCTTTTAGGAGCATCAGTGCATTCCTTTGACCTGTACGCGAGTCTTCTGCAAAGCGGGCCCTATCAGAGTCATAGATGGATTATTCTTACAACAATGGGCAAAAGACTAAACGGCCTAGAGGGTTTTCACCCCTTAAGGCTATAAATATGAAGACCCTCAATGTACAAGATACTGATAGATGAATAGAGATACTGGATCTCCTCTGTACATTGTGTTTATCTTTGTTGTTCATTATGTGATTGGATTGATTGTCTCCTGATTACGGCACCGATTATCAAACATAGATTAATTTATTCATATGGATGTAAGCACCTCCATGATGTGACAAGAATACATCCCAGCCGTCCGATTGTGTAATATCATTTATAAATCGTAAATTCGTAAGTGGAAACCTTTTGACATGTGTTATCTTTATTATTACAAAAGAAGTACTTGGTGGTGGTAGTTTATCATCTAGCTCTCTACATCTTGAGTTGGTGGGATATTTTATAGATAGATATGTGTATACATGCATATGTTACTATTAAGATTTTATATGGACAATTAGATCATATATGTATGTGTTTTGTGATAAGACTCTTTGTGCCTTGTTGATAAGATGCAGATTATGTATGTAAATTTTAGATTTAAGGATAATTACCTTATATATATATATATACACTCTTATATATACACACACGTACGTGTGTTTATTTATTTGGGATCCGTGTTATCAAGCTTCAGTACCCAGTAACTCATAAAGCTGGGCATTAACCTCTAGTTGGCGACTAAATTTCACGTTATTTTGCGTTGGATGAGAAGGCATCGCTTGCAGTGGAGTAGATCCCATTTCCAAACCCCGATCTTGATTTGTCGTCTTGGCGGTGGCCTTTAAGAAAAGAGCAGATCGGATCTTGAAACCGAATTTTGAAGTAAAAATAAAATAGCAGAGGGTTAGGATCTAGATAGCTCCTTCAACTCGACTCCATGTGCATCCGGGGAAGATTTACATAGGAAATTGCCTTTCGTAATATAGGGGAGTTGTCTATTCATGATGGGAACATGGAGGCAAGTCTAAAACTTGTAATAAACTTTCAGACTTGAGAGGCTATTAACCCGGAGTCTTGTGCAGAGCAGAGCAACCGAACAATTAACCCGTTCTTTTCGCTCTCGTCCCGGCGTGGCCATGGCGGGTTTTCCTCTTGCCGTGTGCGCCATCGCCTTCCACTTTTGCCTTCTTATCTCCTCGTCTTCCTCTCTTCGGCCGACCCCCACGGCCACAGGCAACCATGTCCATGGCAGAACCGCCTACCACTTCCAGCCTGCCAAGAACTGGCAGAACGGTAAGCACGCTTCTTAAGTTGCTGTGTTGTTACTTGATCCAATTATGGATTTATTTAAACTAATTCTTGTGTTTTGTCTGACCGTGGCGAACTGCTTATTCGTATGGATGCACGATGACTACGGATGATGCCGAGCAGATCCGAATGGTACGTGTTGTTTTCTCGCTCCCCCCCATTCTTCTTCTTCCTGCTATCTGATCAGTGATTACTAGTCTTTGTTTGCTAAATTAAGCGGCTGGATTCTATCTTGTATGTTGGAGTTGGAGATGTGCTTAGAGTGGTATCTAATGAAACAGCAAGAATTACATCCTTGATTTTTAGCTTTCGGTCAAACTTCACTTGGAATGATCGCCGGTAGTGAACAGCTTGCACTTATCCATAGATGATAAGAAAAGGAAGGAGCGAAAGCCAAAACAAGTCACAAAGAGATGCTTGCGTGTGTGGCCCGCAGTGATAGGGCGGAGTTGCGTACAGGTGTTCCTGCCACCGTGGGCGTGCTTGTAGCTGAACGTTTGTGATGACGCACATTTGCAATTACACGTAAGCTCACCTGCACTACGATTAAAGTGATTAGTCGCTGACTTGGATAAAAACGCAAGAATTTTGATTAACAAGACGCGATCGCACCATAATACCAGATTGGTTGCAGCCAGTACTGTAGGTGCGAGTCTCTTCAGCTGGCCATGACCATGAGGCACTCCTGAAATGGTGAAAACTGACAGCTATTTCCGTCGTACCCGTACGGACAGGGCCCATGTACCGCAACGGCATGTACCACCTGTTCTACCAGTACAACCCGCACGGCGCGCTCTGGGACACCGGCAACCTCTCCTGGGGACACTCCGTCTCCGGCGACCTCGTGAACTGGGCCGCCCTCCACACCGCGCTCGACCCCACCTCGCCCTTCGACTCCGACGGATGCTGGTCGGGCTCCGCCACCATCCTCCCCGGCGGCCTCCCGGCCATCCTCTACACCGGCATTGACGCCAACAAGGAGCAGGTCCAGAACGTCGCCTTCCCCAAGAACCCAACCGATCCGCTCCTCCGCGAGTGGGAGAAGCCCAGCTACAACCCCGTCATCCCGCTTCCCGCCGACGTCCCGGGCGATAAATTTCGTGACCCTTCGACGGCGTGGCTCGGCCGCGACGGCCTATGGCGGATCGCCGTCTCCGCCGAGGTCGACGGCGTGGGTTCCACGCTTGTGTACCGCAGCGCGGACTTCCTGCACTGGGAGCGGAACGCTGCGCCGCTGCACGCCTCGCGTGCCGCTGGCATGGTGGAGTGCCCGGACCTGTTCCCGGTGGCGGAGCACGGCAGGGAGGGGCTCGACACGTCGGTGAACGGCCCCGGGGTGAGGCACGTGCTGAAGCTGAGCGTGATGGACACGCTCCAGGACTACTACATGGTCGGGCGGTACGACGACGCGGCGGACACCTTCGTGCCTGGGGAGGGCGAGCGCGGGGACGACTGCCGGAACTGGCGCCGCCTCGACTACGGGCACGTGTACGCGTCCAAGTCATTCTTCGACGCGCGCAAGAAGCGGCGCGTGCTGTGGGCGTGGGCCAACGAGTCCGACAGCCAGGCCGACGACATCGCCAGGGGCTGGTCCGGTGTTCAGGTCGCCGCCGCATGCATCACCCGGTCAATTTTACTCCGCTCGATCAACTGATGCTCACTGGCTTGTGTCGTCGTTGTGTGCAGACGTTTCCGAGGAAGATGTGGCTGGACAAGGACGGGAAGCAGCTGTTGCAGTGGCCCATCGAGGAGATCGAGACGCTGAGGAGGAGACGAGTTGGACTGCGGCGGGGAACGAAGGTGAAGGCGGGAGCGCTGCAGGAGATCTTCGGCGTCGCGAGCTCGCAGGCGGACGTGGAGGTCGTGTTCAGGATTCCGAGCCTGGATGACGCCGAGACCTTTGATCCCAACTGGCTGCTGGATCCTCAGAAGCTGTGCGGGGAGAAGGGCGCCTCCGTGCAGGGCGGAGTTGGGCCATTCGGACTGTTCCTGATGGCTTCCGGGGATCTGCAGGAGCACACCGCCGTCTTCTTCAGGGTGTTCAAGCACCACGACAAGTACAAGGTTCTCATGTGCTCGGACCTGACAAGGTATAGTAGTACACCCTTGACAATGCTTTTTTATGTCCAGCCGAAACATTAACAATATTTTGCATCTCCATTGCAAACACGAGTAGATCCTCCACAAGGGCAGGGGTGTACAAGCCACCGTACGGAGGATTTGTGGACATGGACATAGAGGAGCACAAGAGCATATCGCTAAGAACCTTGGTTAGTTCTTTGCTACTGTGCTTTGCTTGTTTTTGTACACGGTAGAATAGAAATCAAATAACACGATTGAATTTTATTTATTTATTAAAAAAAACACAGATTGATCATTCGGTCGTGGAGAGCTTCGGCGGTGGGGGACGGACCTGCATCATGGCTCGAGTGTACCCTGAGCACGTAGCAACAAGCAACAGCCATCTGTTCCTGTTCAACAATGGAACCGACGCAGTGAAGGTGTCCAAATTCGAGGCGTGGGAGCTGGCGACGGCAACCGTGAATGTTGGAGGGGACGGTTTGATTGCACTGGACTCCATACGCGAAAGCGAAGCCTGTTAATTAGGAACTGGCTAATTTTGTTGGATGGCCATTGTGTGGCCGATTGAATTTCCCTGGTCAATTGTGACTTAAGGCCAGGCACATTAGGGGGCTTTAGGAGGGGAAAATGAGCATATCTGTTAGAACAATAAAGACTCACTCACTGGTGAAGATTGTTTGTTCAGAAACCCATGCCAGTGACCAGCATGCTCTGTGCTTGATGCCCTGATTTGCTTGTGGAGAAATAGAAACTTACATCGGCAAAATGGTGGTTAAGACTTGAGACTAGTCGCCGGGCCAGCCCCAGTTCCCGTCTCAACCGGACCGCACGAGAGGTCGGCGCCGCACATTGCGGTTCAGCGTGCGCGTCCGCGCGGAAAAGCTTGGGTTCGCGCATCTCCGCGTGTCGGCCGTGAGAGTATTACGGGGCAACCACACCACCTTCACGCGCAAGGGCGCGGCATCGCACACCGGCCGCCACGTCCCGCAACTCAACTCTCTGGGGCCATCTCATTAGGGCAGACCGTAGCACGGGCCTTGCCGCATTGTGCATTCGTGCTACGTGGGTCTCGTGTCAAGACAGTTGGTGGGCCTTAGATGGGACGGGCCTTGCCACATTTGTGCACGGCAGCTTCTTGGGCCGAACCAAGGAACTGACCCCACCTAAAGGGCCGTAATCCCCAAACCAACCTAAATATTTAACTCTGTGCATGTTGCCTTGATTCTGCCACCAACTATAATTTTAAGTTTACCCATACACTAAAATCGTCCACCCACCCACCTACCTCCCACACCCCCGTTCGTCCCCACCCCGTCACTCACGGACGTCGCCCCCCCACCCCTGATGCGGGGTACCCGATCTTCTCGACGTAGAACCTCTTGATAACTTGTGTATCCTGACGAACCACCAGCTGATCCTCCGCGCCAATGCACGGACTTGCAACTCTATGAAAAATTCTCCAAACACACACTTGATTGGATCCTCGTTGACCACAAGCGAAGATCGTCGAACCCTCAATTCTCAGCGGAAAAGCAAGAACAACCTCTTGTTCTCAACACCCAATTCCCTCTACTTTGGCTATAAGCACAACAAGATAATCAAGCAAAAACTTTGAAAATATATTAAACGTGGTCTGAGGTTATAATGGGGTCTAACCCTCAATATATAGTGCCCCTTCTCCTCATCATGGCTGGCCAAGAGGCATTACTCCTACTCTAATTCAGAATTAGAACTCCTACTCCAATTCCGACTCAATCTAAAACAAAAATGAAACTCTAATTTTACAACCGTTATATTGTTTCGGTCATATCTTTTTATATATGACGAATTTCGGAGTAAGGGAGGATCCATTGGATCGGGCTTGAAGTTATATTTCCAACAAGCCCAAGAACACCCTAATCGGACTCTGTTTGCGAAAGTTATGACCGTTTTACCCCGGACTGTCCTGTTGATTCCAAATCCGAATTTGATGCTGATTCTGAATCCGAATTGAATCCAAACCTTCCTATCTTCAATTTCATTAATTGAAATGATTTGAATTCGTGTGAAACTTGAGAAAGAGACTCTTGTGAACCTTTGAAAAGTCATGACATAGCTTGATATTCTCCCAAGATATTGTACAAGCCACGAAATCATCAACTTTGTCAACTCTCGCGCGCTGGTCGGTCTGAATGTGCAGCATGTACTCGAATAGCCATAATTTGTGGTAGAAAGCTCCAAATCACATGCCGTTTGATCCATTGAAAAGTGGACTTGATAAGCTTTCCAAATATATATATATATATATATATATATATATATATATATATATATATATATATATATATATATATATATATATATTGTTTAATGCTAGATCTTCCGAGTTTCACAAGATCATCTTGAACTTGAGAAGTGTCGTGTTCTTTGCTTCCAACAAACCTTCTTCTTCAAACTCAAAAGAAGCGATGACCCGCTATTAAGTAGTATAATATTCTCAACTAATTTAAAAGGAAATTCAGTGAAATGATTCACATGTTGGATAAGCTTCTCTTGTTTTTCAACTCTCTTAGTAAGCTCATGTTGTTCTGAGGTATTTAATGAATTGAAAATACTATATGAAACAACATAGCTAATGATATCCGCATCACCCCCCTATCCCCACCCACCCCACTCCCAACCGCCAAGACGCCGTCCCCTCCCCTCTCCCATCCCCTCGGCCCCAATCGCCTCGCCCGAGAGCTAGCCTCGCCCCTACTCTTCTCATGAGCGGTTCTCCTCGACTTCGCCGCCTCCGGGTCTGGGACCCGCCTGTCGTCGCCGACCTCTCCAAGCTCCGTCGCGTGCCACC
The DNA here is from genome assembly GCA_036346395.1 of Hsuehochloa calcarea. Classification (NCBI taxonomy): domain Eukaryota; kingdom Viridiplantae; phylum Streptophyta; class Magnoliopsida; order Poales; family Poaceae; genus Hsuehochloa; species Hsuehochloa calcarea. The sequence goes on from CM070599.1 coordinate 49,933,613, forward strand.
CACGCTTGTCGCCGAGGTCCTCGGTCCGCCCGCCCCGCCTCCACCACTCGCCTCCCACACAACCGCCGCCACTCCCGCCTTCCTCGCCCCCGCCGCCCACTCCTCCCCATTTCCCAACCGCCTCCCCGCCTTCTCTCCCCGCCGCCACTCCTCCCCATTTCTCCGCCCCAACCGCCTCCTCCGTTTTCTTCGCCGCCCGCCAGCCTCCCTTTCCGCTTCTCTCGTCCCAACCGCGCTCTCCTCGCCTTCTCTCGCCTCCGCCTCTCCTCACTCACTCACTCACTGCACTGCCTCCTCCCCACCGGATCTGGAGCTCCAAGCCCCACCCACTTCGACTCCTAGCCCCCCGGCGGCCGGCGCAAGCACCCAACCCGATCCCCAAATCCCCGAGCGCGATGGTGGCCAGCCTGTGGCGCGCGATGATGGACACGGGGGGTTCCTCCTCCTCGACAGGCTGCGGCGACGCAGAGGCAGGATGGGTGGAGTTCTGGCACAGGGCGGAGCTCACGGGGTGGCTGAACAAGCAGGGCGAGTATATCAAGACGTGGCGGCGGCGGCAGTTTGTGCTCAAGCAGGGCCAAGAACCCCACCTGGACCTCCGTCACCTATGGCATCTTCCTCTGCCTCCACTGCTTCATCGTCCACCGCAGCCTCGACGTCCACATCACCTTCGTCAGGTAACAGCAGCAGCACCATTCCTTGCTTGGTTTGCTTCAGATCTTGTGAGTTTAGTAGATCCGCCGCTCTGCGGGATGGGATAGCATGCCATGCTGCAACCCCAATGCTTGTTTGCTTGCTTGGCCTAAATCTCGTATCAATGGCAATACAAGATTTAGAGCTTGCTTGGCCTTCTTGGACAATGAAAGACTTGAAACTTAACTTCTCTCATCCACAAGTGGCACATCGGTTGTCTTACAAATCCTTAAGTGCATTTGCGGTAAATGCACTATTTTCATAAGATTTTGCAGTTTCATGATGTGTTCACGGTCTTCCCTTGTAGCTATTTTCCCAAACTACTGTCTGATTCTCTAGAAAGTTCAGACAACAAACTGCAAGAAGAATCATTCTTTTCTACCAAGTACAGTAGTATAGCTATGCTATATTCCAAATTCTTTCCATTAGACCATCAGGAATCCGGCCAGACATATACTTGTTATGCTCACATGACTGATCAGTTTAGATAACCACGAATTAGACAAGCATAATCTGCTTGTAGTTGGAAGCATTCTAAAGGAAAGTACAAGGAAGTTCCTTTTCTGTTCTGAAAGCAACTGTTCATTTGTTTCAAAAAATAAAGCAACTATTCATTGACTGATCTTCTTATTCTCATATGGGTTAACTGGTTCTGGATCTATTTCAGGAATTTCAATGGATATCATGGATTCTAGAATCTAGACATTGATGCCTATATATAGACTGTTACTTCAGATTTTGGATGATCGAGCTTTCAACTTAGAATTTTGGATGATTACTTATTATCTCTGCCTCCTCTCTACTGAATTTTTTATTCTACAGGACGAGCCCTTTAATTCTGCCATGTATAGGTTCAGATCAATCATAATTTATAACATTTATTCGTCTTGCAACGTGAGGCTTCTAATAATCTAATGCTTCTCTGTGGACCTTCATTGCAGGTTTTATCTAGCAGGAGTAGCGCTGAAATATATGTGTAACACACTGGCTATTCGGAAGCCAAGATGCTACCTAAAGATACAACATACCATCAAATTGTAGAATAAGGTTCAATATGCTTCTAATCAGACAACAATACCATGGTAACGAGATGAAAATAACCAATTCATAAATGGTGAATAATCAAGGAACTAATCATGGAACGACATGACATGAAGTCTAAACATTACTTATTACCGTTCATCTCTCATAAAAGATTAACGTAGTTGAATCCATTAATGAAAATATAATGTAATGAACTGTGTGGAACGTACTGGTCTACTCCCTCCCATTAACATTATCATCAACAAGGTTCACATAAATAAACACAGAAAAACAAGAGTGAGTCTTTATGAACAAGTCAGTCACATTACGAATTAAGAATTAATCTCTGAAAACTTATGTATATGAATGGAATGAATGGATGCATTGAAAGGAATGGACTAACACATACTCATACCGGTATAGCGAGTGAGACACCCGTCGGTGTTCACTTAAGCCCGTACTTAACAAAGTCCGAGGACCAAATTACCGTATGAAGAACGTTTCATACAGGTGTCCGAAACTACCCACATTGGAATGGTGGGTCTTACATGCCCATACTGGAGTTGATGGGTCTTTATAAATCCACTCCCGTGGAATGCATATGAACAACACATGAATTGAATGAACATATGCAATGAATTTTATCACTTTCTTCCTCATGGATTATCAAATAGGAACGGAATGTACATCATGAAATATGGACATAGATCATCAACTCATCGGCCCAACAACCAACAATGAAGTTCCACATAAATCAATATATCTTAACACATTGGAATTGCATGTAATGGAATATGAATATTGATTAACATCTTTGATTGAAAACATGGATCATAGAAATATTAGCATGAACACAAACACACATCATTCATCAATGTAAAGAATTTCAATGTACTTGCCTTTCACGTCGCGGCGCGTTAGCAAGCAACGAATGTGTTCCCACACGCGATGCCTCGCCGCCTACACGAGTACATATTTGGAATAAGGATAACGTGGCATGACTTAGCTACAGGAGACCTACACTAACCCTCCGACTAACCAACACAATTAACGGAGTTAAACTGACATTACACTATTCAGCCACTTGCCCATCCTACTAGACAGCAGTACAAGAAAAATCATAATTAATTATCTGGGACTCGAAACGACATGAAACTAGTGCCCAATGAAACTTAACAGATAAAACTTCAAAACACTAGGAGACAAGATTTCCTAATTATGCCCGTACATAAGGCTAATGTGCAATTGAAAGTGCCTGACACACATCTAACCAGACTACAGAACAGCAGCAAGGAAAAATGCTCTAACTTTCATTCTACAGATCCAATGGAGGTGATCTTTATCAACTTGGAACGATTATTTAAAGGGATATAATAACCTAGTTGGGTGGAAGTTCTGAATCTGACTCTAACTAGATCAAAACCGAGGAGCAAACCGACAGTCCCGGATCTCGCATGCATGAACAAAGCGCGGTTAAAAATTCATATCTCCTAAACTGTAAGGAGGAATCTCATGATCTCAGTGCCAAAATAAAGCTAACGACCTCAGGAACAAAACTCTAGGAGACAAAAACTCAAGATTCGGCCTCTAAAGAATCGAAACTGGCCCGACAACACAATCTGCCAAATCACGTTAGCTCTGCTGGATAGTCACGGTAAAACTACCATATCTCCTAAACCGTAACTCCAAATCAGATGATCTCGTGCCTAAAGAAAGCTAAGACCAAGGGCTACAACTTTATAAGAGGTGGACAAATCAGAAAACGTACGGAACTTACCCAAATCTGACGAGCAAATCTGGCGCAGGGGAAAGGAGAAAGTGGTGTACGGCAGGGAGGAGGGTGGCGGCTCCAAGTGGGGGAAGGGGGAAGGGGGTTTAGGTTGAGGGAAGGTCATCCCCCCTTTGGCTGGCCCCCTCTTGGGCTACATGGGTCGTGGTCCAAGGCCCAGGTTGTCAGGAATTCGCGGAAACCCCCTTGTGATCACTGAAAATTGTAATCTCTGTTTAATTCTTTCTCCCGGATACTCTCCTATTCGCCCGAATAAATTTCAGGGTATTACAATATGTAAACATGCATCATTTGCTGCGTCTTTGGTTTTGTTAGTGAAACTTATGTTTTTCTCATTCAGAAATCCAGTGAGTCTAAAACAACCTAGCTATTAGTGCCCAAAGTCCCAAACATTTCCTTCATTTTATGGTGAGTTTACTTTCGATAGTTGCATGTCGTAAACATGGCTAATGTTTTTTTGGTGGTTTGCTCATCTTCGGACTTCGGTTTATTGTTGTGCTTTTGATTTCTTATGCCAAAAGTGCTCGACATGCATGCCTTGATCTTTCTTGTTGTATCCTGTACTGTTTGAGACAATTCGTTGCTATTTACCAATAATAGTTCTTATTTTTATGCAAGCAACCGATTGCTATTGCATATATTTAGGTGCTGATAAATTATGTGGTTTGTTTTCAATCATCCTTTATGGCAAAGTATTACACTTGAAGCCCTGTCTTTTATTGTTCTGGACTGCTGCTTTCATGTTAGCGTGAGGGAAATATTTTTGGAGAAGCGACAGAGGCACACTTTATGCTTGCGAGAACTGGTTTCTTCTGGTGTGCCATCTGCAGAGTCTAGAGAGGCCTTGCCGGCTTGTTTTGTTGTCCCTCCGGTGGATCCCCACAGTTCTAAGCAGATGCTAGCATCATCAATATGTCTATGTTCCTAGGATAATTTATACACTGAATTGGCTTTTGAATCCTTCTGTTTTCTATACGAATCAAAATAAAAAAATAATAATAGTGCCTTTCATTCCGCATGGGACTTTTTGCACAATGTTTGTATGCATTAGATTTATTCATGCGCAGTGTTATTATGCACAGATCTATGCATGAGTAAATGGTGCTGCTCTCTACTGTTACAGTCTAAAACAAAAATCTCTATGAACTTATAGCGATCATTGTCCTCTTATCTTGATCACACAGAAGTTACCGAACATTCAAATCCAGCCTGTGTTTCCATTTCTGCACCTTACTACGATATATACAATCAGAAGATGATGTCCCCCATTGCCCAACAAGCACATTTTGTTTTACAATCTTTGAGGTAAGCACTTGCCTGACTGAACTAATTTTTCCCCTTCTGATTCTTTTTTTACCATCTTTAGTCAAGCTACCCTACAGTTTTTCATCAACTAAGGCCTAAGGTATTCTTCTACTTAAATTCTGTGTATTATTTTGTTCTCCCTTTTTTGACCTCCAAGACCATGTTTTACAATTGCTTTTCCCTGAATTGATGACATCATATACGGTTATAGTTTGTTTTGTAAACATACTGTTATAAATTATTTGCTAGGTAGTGGATCATCATTTAGCCAACTATGCATCTTCATGAGGAAAATAAGATGCATGTTGGGAGGGGAGGCCAGGGTTTCTCCCTAATTCCATGTTCAACTACTCCACTAAACCCCCTCTCATTTAAACCAAATTTTTATGCTCGGTGCGGAACTTTCCTAAACCATATGAAAATTCAGACGCATTCGTCATGTTGTTTCCTATATCATATGCTCTGACAACTCTGTAGTAGTTTAGTGAACAAACGATTATTATACTTTAGATGCACATATTAATACTTTTAGATGCAGTAAGCACATGGCCAATCCCTTTTCGATGGTTGTTTAGCTGTTCCCCTAACTAAAGACTAAAGGAGGCATTCATTTTGCACATCTATATATGTGGCACCAAAATGTTCAGATGATTGGTAGGAGAAATAGAACAGATCAATATTATGATCTCTGATCAAATGGAATGGCGGAGCAAGCTCATGTTCTTGATCCTTCCAAGATCTCCAAGTTTTGTCATTGTCCATCCCGCTTCTGTTTCTGAAACTACCAGCACAACAACTCAACTCTTGCTTTTCAATGTAGTTTTATATACCCTGCACTGATACAAATGAGAATCTCTTTTGCACATTCCATAATATGAGATATGACGAGGTCATTCAGTGTAGCCGTTACTAGCATTTTCCATTTGTGTTTATTCTAATTTTTCATCTATCATTTTTTTTGTGTTTGCAGGGGTTGCCTTTTAGTTCGCTAGTCTTTTTTCCATAATAATCCTTCAAACTTTGTTGACCTAGGTGTGGTGTGATGGGTTGTAAAGGATTCCATTTCAGCTTCCGTGCCACACAGAGTGCTCTCTCTCTTAATATTGGTGTATTTTATCATCTGAGTCCAATTTCACATAGTATTGTGATCACTTGTATCATTGTATGTAATAGGTGATAATACATAATACATAGTACTTGTACTGTTTGTTTGTGAATATGTGTCCACAACAATGATTGTGAAACTTGGCTCTGTTATTGATTTCCTACTTGCCAACTAGAAGGTTGATCACCCGAACAAATTTGACTGGGTTAAGGTAAGTTTTGTCGTCATGTTGCTAATGAAAACAATAGTTTAAGAATGA